>OU452285.1:5000-10005000 GCA_911728535.1 Pammene fasciana
CTAACCTAACCTAACCTAACCTAACCTAACCTAACCTAACCTAACCTAACCTAACCTAACCTAACCTAACCTAACCTAACCTAACCTAACCTAACCTAACCTAACCTAACCTAACCTAACCTAACCTAACCTAACCTAACCTAACCTAACCTAACCTAACCTAACCTAACCTAACCTAACCTAACCTAACCTAACCTAACCTAACCTAACCTAACCTAACCTAACCTAACCTAACCTAACCTAACCTAACCTAACCTAACCTAACCTAACCTAACCTAACCTAACCTAACCTAACCTAACCTAACCTAACCTAACCTAACCTAACCTAACCTAACCTAACCTAACCTAACCTAACCTAACCTAACCTAACCTAACCTAACCTAACCTAACCTAACCTAACCTAACCTAACCTAACCTAACCTAACCTAACCTAACCTAACCTAACCTAACCTAACCTAACCTAACCGGGGTGCAGGGCTGGTAGACCTCCTCGTGGTGCACCCTGGGAGGGGAAGGATAGCCGCTCAGTTGCGCGTTTGCTATTCTCCCTCTGCTAACTACCAGTCACAGAAGTGGTTGCAGTCGAGCTTGCTCCTGCGTGGGCTTAAGTGCCGTGTCCACCAAAAACCCAAAACTCCCATCCTCTCATTAGTAGTTTATCTACTACCTAGCACTATATCGCTATCAACATAATGCGCCGTTGGGCCACCGCGTTAGTGCGCTATTGCGCTGCCGCGGTGGTCCGACGGAATGCTGGCGCAAACTGCCGGCAATCGTCGGCAGATACCTTCAAAACACTCCCCCCATTCACTTCCAAATATAAACCCCCATACACTATCAACTACCTACCCCCATACGCTCCCAAATATAAACCCCCAACGTACTAAATACCAACCCCATTCACTCCCATATACCATACACTCACATTAACCAAGCTCCCACTCTCTACCATCCCAAAAACAACAAACCCCAAAACACTTATTTTTTAGTAAATTAAGGAATTTACTAAGTAACGCCACAGCTCCATTAACATATCGCACTGCCGGGCCACCGCGCCGGTGCGCCTTTGCACCGTAGCGGTGGCCTGATGGCTCGCTGGAGCAAACTGTCAGGTCGACAGTTACCCCTAAAAACCCACCCCAAACAACTCCAAAAATCCCCAAAAATCCACATTAACACACTGGAGGGCATTTGTATGAATTCCCTCCGAACCACTCGCTCCTTGTGGATAGCTGGTCGCCCGTATACCGATAGCGAGGGCCAGCTATCCAACAATCAAAACCAAAAACACCTCAACTAAACTCAACATGCACATCAATTTACACCAAACACACTCCACACGAAGCGGGGGAGGTTTTAGTCCGTAGGCGACTGGCGATGGCACTCCATCTCGGGGTGGAGTGCCATCGCCAATCGAGTCGGGCATGCGGTCGGGTACGGGCCCGGCCGTATACATGAGTATTTCCTCCCTCGCCGCAAAAAAAAAAAAAAAAAAAAAAAAAAAACCTAACCTAACCTAACCTAACCTAACCTAACCTAACCTAACCTAACCTAACCTAACCTAACCTAACCTAACCTAACCTAACCTAACCTAACCTAACCTAACCTAACCTAACCTAACCTAACCTAACCTAACCTAACGTAACCTAACCTAACCTAACCTAACCTAACCTAACCTAACCTAACCTAACCTAACCTAACCTAACCTAACCTAACCTAACCTAACCTAACCTAACCTAACCTAACCTAACCTAACCTAACCTAACCTAACCTAACCTAACCTAACCTAACCTAACCTAACCTAACCTAACCTAACCTAACCTAACCTAACCTAACCTAACCTAACCTAACCTAACCTAACCTAACCTAACCTAACCTAACCTAACCTAACCTAACCTAACCTAACCTAACCTAACCTAACCTAACCTAACCTAACCTAACCTAACCTAACCTAACCTAACCTAACCTAACCTAACCTAACCTAACCTAACCTAACCTAACCTAACCTAACCTAACCTAACCTAACCTAACCTAACCTAACCTAACCTAACCGAGTCGCCATCCGCAACTGGCGTAGAGCAGTCGAGGTGCGCCAGTTGTCCGTGGATTCGGCAATTAAAGTGCGCCACTGCGCCAATTCGCGGGTGCGCCTATTCTTTGCGCCAGCGCGCCATTTTTTCGCGCCGCCGTACGCCAGTGCGCCATTTCATTGTGCCACCGTGCGCCAGGCGCCAATACTTTGCGCCATCGTGCTCCAGTGCGCCAAAACTTTGTGCCACAGTGCTCCAGTGTGCCAATTCTTTTCGCCATCGTGTGCCAGTGCGCCAACACTTAGCGCCATCGTGTGCCAGTGCGCCACTGCGACAATACTTCGCGCCACATTGAGCCAGTGCGCCAACACCCTGCGCCAGGGCGCCGATACTTTGCGCCACGCGCCGGTGTGCCTTTACCCTGCGCCAGTGCGCCAACACCTTGCGTCAACGCAGCGCACATTGCCATTGCGACAAGCCGTCGCGCCACGCTCTTGACCCGAGCCTTGCACCGCACCGCCTCGAAGCGCCATCAAGCCGGGCAAACAAGCCGTCGTGCCACGCACCTGCACCGAGCCTTTGCACAGCACCGCCACGCAGCGCCATCAAGCTGCGCCACTGCACCGGTACGCCAGAGCGTCACGACACGAAGAACCAACTAAGAAGATTAGTTGTAAGTTTTCCTGTAAATAGTGTTAGTTAGATATAAAATTTCTAATTTTAATTAACAATAGAGTCTGGGACTCCGTAAAACGAATACCCATTTTTGGGCTGATATTTAGAAAGTTAAATAACTATATAGCTAAGCTCTTAACTTGTAATTGTAACGTGCGCCAAAAATTGTGCGCCAATAAACGTGCGCCAATAACAGTGCGCCAGTACAACTAATCATAGTAAAACTTTTATTATATTCTATTTAGTGTTTATATACATTACTCTTTCTTCCTTGTTGTGTGTCCTTTATTTCATTGTATAAACAACGTGCGCCAAAAATTGTGCGTGTGCGCCAAAAAGAGTGCGCCAGTAAATAGAGTGTGCCAGCAAAGCCGCATCATTTGCAGCGCCACCACGCCACGTCATTTCACTGCGCCAAATAACGTGCGCCAATAAACAGTGCGCCAGAAGAGTAGAATTAAGACCACTTACTTAAACTGTTTTTATTGTGTTTACATTGTTATTTACAATTGTGTACTGACTGGTGCATTTCAACTGTTTTTAAAGCATCATTATTCGCATTTTTACACGTATTTTTTACACGTATTGTTAACCCGGAAATCCCTTTACAATTTCCAAAGAATTTGACCATACACAAACCTCCAACATGTTTGGATTCAGGACCCCCGACGCAAAACAGTCGGATGACAAATCGCCGTCAAAATTGAAGTGCCCAGAGAACAGTGTGAGGAAAAGTATAGGGGAGTGGGAAGCGACGTCATCTGGGTGCCATGACGGCACTCCGCCGCTTGTACCTACACCAATGACAACGCAGGCAGGCCCTGCTATCGCCCCCAACACAAAGACGGCACTGGCAAAGACCGGCAAGACAGAAGGGCAGAGTCCACGGAACAAATACAAGGACAGGCTGTCGGAGGCAAGGGCATGCCTGGAATCGGGAAAGCTGAATATAAACGCGTCTAGAAACACGAAGACTGACATAAAAAACGCGGTCTTAGCAGCCCTAGACCGGCTCTACCATCTCGTCAAAGAGTCGGAAATGGGTCTTAAGACTAAGACAACAAGCAGCCTTCTCGCAGACAAAAAAGACCAGCCTGCCCCCCACCCAACCCCCACCCCATTGATAAATACAACAAATCTGGGGATGGCGGCGCAACTTGAAGAGCACACCAAGTTGCTCATGGAAAACAGCCGAAGGATGGGCGAGCTGCAGGAGTCCCTCGCAAAACAGCAAGAACTGATGGAAAAAGCACAAACATATGCTGGAATAACAGCTTTGGGAAAAAAGCAGCCCCCAAATGGAGGGCAGGCCTTGCATTCGGTGGTGATTACCTCAACGGATGAGACCGAAACAGGGGAACAAGTACTGGACATTGTGAGAGAGACAGTGAACGCAAAGGACGGATGGATAAATGTAGACAAAGTAAGGAAAGCAAAGGATAGAAAGGTAATAGTGGGATGCAGGACAGAGGAAGACAGACGAAAGATAAAACAAAGACTCGAGAAAGCCAAGGACCGAATACAAGTGGAGGATATTCAAAATAAGGACCCACTACTGATCCTGAAAAACGTCCTCAATTATAACACCGACGAGGACGTTAAAAACGGTCTAAAGAACCAAAATAGGAACCTCTTTGACGGGCTGCGAGAGCAGGATGTCCGTATGGAGATAAGATTCAAAAGACGTACGAGAAACCCACACGCTAGCCATATCATCATGAGGGTATCCCCCGCAATCTGGCAGAGAGCGACACGAGAAGGAACGGTACACGTGGACCTGCAGAGGATTAGAGTGGAGGACTTTTCGCCATTGGTGCAGTGCTCCCTCTGCCTCGGGCTGGGACACGGACGCCGTTTCTGTAAGGAAGCCGTTGAAAAGTGCAGCCACTGCGGAGGACCTCACAAAAAAGCTGAATGCCCTGACTGGCTGGCCGGAGCACCCCCTGCCTGCTGTAACTGCATCCATGAGAACATGAATAAAGTGGACCACAACGCATTTAGCCAAGACTGCTCAGTAAGACGGAAATGGGATGTGCTGGCCAGATCCAGCATAGCATATTGCTAAAGGCACCATAAATGATAACACAACAGCTAGTAAGGACTACCGAGGGGCGCGAGTCCACCAGAGTGCTGAGACGGAAGGAACAGAAAAAGCGGAAATAGTTATGTTTGATGAAAATGTCCAGCGTGATTTTGTACAAAAAATCATGAAGGCACACAAGACAGCATCACTTAACTCGGCCCTATTACTCGCCGGAATACTTCCCCTGGATAGAAGAATCCGGGAAGCGACCCTTATTTATATGATTAAAAAAGGACATTCCCAGCAAATAATAGGGGACCGAGAGTTGGAAAAGCAGGAGAATAAGGAAAGTCCGCGCCACTCCGTGCCACTCTGCGCCACTCCGCGCCACTCCGCGCCGCGCCACGTCGCGCCACTCCGCGCCAGATATAGATATAGATATAATATCACAGATTACTGTAAAAAATTGCAATTAAAGTGGCAAATAAAAACGAACAATCAAAGGATCTACTTTAGTATATAATAAGTATATACTACAAGTAACCAAATAAATTTAAGATAAAAATATATGACCATGTAACATAAAGGCAAAACAAAATTGTAAACAAAATAAAAATTGGAAACGAACTAGCTTAAGAACATACAATATGTAAAAATAGAATAAGTTAAACAATAATGTAACCAACCAATACTGTGTCCAGTCCTTGAAATAAAAACCTACCCTGTGTTTTGCATGAACCAGAATTAAAAATAAAAGTAGTTCAGAGTAGATGGGAGTCCCACCCATAAAAGAGTAAAAGACGATGAATGCTAGAAAGAAAAAGTATGTTGAATGAAAGTACGAGAAGCATGGAAAGCGAGAACTGGCGTGAAAGTAAAACAGCTAGAAAACGTCTCCGATTATGTTGGAGGAGCAATAGGAAAAAAAAAAAAAAAAAAAAAAAAAAAAAAAAAAAAAAAAAAAAAAAAAAAAAAAAAAAACCTAACCTAACCTAACTCAAAACCTAACCTAACTCAAAACCTAACCTAACTCAAAACCTAACCTAACTCAAAACCTAACCTAACTCAAAACCTAACCTAACTCAAAACCTAACCTAACTCAAAACCTAACCTAACTCAAAACCTAACCTAACTCAAAACCTAACCTAACTCAAAACCTAACCTAACTCAAAACCTAACCTAACTCAAAACCTAACCTAACTCAAAACCTAACCTAACTCAAAACCTAACCTAACTCAAAACCTAACCTAACTCAAAACCTAACCTAACTCAAAACCTAACCTAACTCAAAACCTAACCTAACTCAAAACCTAACCTAACTCAAAACCTAACCTAACTCAAAACCTAACCTAACTCAAAACCTAACCTAACTCAAAACCTAACCTAACTCAAAACCTAACCTAACTCAAAACCTAACCTAACTCAAAACCTAACCTAACTCAAAACCTAACCTAACTCAAAACCTAACCTAACTCAAAACCTAACCTAACTCAAAACCTAACCTAACTCCGAACCTCACCTAACCAATGTATCGTTCAAACAACCAGGCGTATCGAGGGAAAATCTTAACAGCGCGTTCTACATTTTTACTTTTACCTTTTTAGCGCCATCTGTTGGTTCCATGTTATTCGTGTCTGTTACTGTTATTTTTTTCATTTTTTCATGTTTCCATTTTGTGGTATTTTCCACTAAATAAAATAAATCTGGCCTACCAAAAGTCCGGGACCCCATAGTCCCGAGATTTTTTTTTTTTTTATTATTTTTTTTTTTATTTTTTTATTATTATTAAGAAACAAACAGTCATTTACATATAAGGCTTATATAATATTGATTAAATTTAAGACCTGGAGTTTCCTTATGGTTAATATACACTTGCAGTCTGTAACTAACATATATGTGGATATTTTTTGTAAATATTAAGACATTAAATGTGGAAAAGAACAACAAAAAAATGTTATATATTACCGAAAAGCTGATTTCACGGAATTTATAGAACAATTAAACAAATCAATTTCACTTAGTTTTACGTCATCATTAAATAATTTGCAAGCACGTCCTGTAAATATATTTTTTGCGTAACGCTTTCTACTGAAAGGAATCGAAAACAATATTTTTTTCTGGCAATGGCGCTGACGTCTACGAGGTACTCTGAATTGTATTTGATGTAAAAGTGAGGGGGCATCTAGCGTATTCCATATAATTTTATAAAGCAAGACAGAATCTACACAGTCTCGACGATCACTGAGAGTTTGTAGTTTATGGTGGGTTAGCGATTCCTCATAGCTTAGATGAGTATGGTGAGTTCTATAATTAAGCGTTTTAACAAACTTTTTTTGAATTCGTTCGACTCTTTCGATGTGGATTTTATAATAAGGTTTCCAAACTGCGCAGGCAAACTCGAGGTGGCTGCGAACAAAACTGTTAAAAAGGATTTTATAGGTGTCACTATTTTTGAACGGTTTTCCAACTCGTAGAATGAAGCCCAGTTGCATGTATGCCTTTTTTATAACATAATCTAAATGAGGTATAAACGAAAGTTTTGAGTCCATTATAACTCCAAGATCACGAATTTGTGTTACTCTACTCAGATTGTTATTGTATAAAATGAGGTTGTAGTTGAAATGCTGTTTTTTCTTAGTGAACCTTATGACAAAACATTTATTCAGGTTTATATATAAATTATTATTAGTACAAAATGTCTTAAAGTTATCTAAGTCTTCTTGCAACAAGTGATAATCCTCAATAGAATTTATTACTTTATAAATTTTTGTGTCATCTGCGTAGAGTAACACCTTTGAATTTTTGATATATTTATCTATATCGTTAATGAAAAGCGTAAAAAGTAAAGGGCCTAAATGAGACCCCTGGGGTACTCCGGAACTAATGGACTTCCAATGAGAGGCATAACCTGAAAGAACTACGCACTGGCTTCGATTTTCAATATAAGATTTAATCCAACGGAATAAGTCTCCATGAATTCCGAGATCCCAAAGCTTAAGAAGAAGCGTATTGTGACAAATTTTGTCAAATGCCTTGGCGAAATCGGTGTATACGGCTTCTACACATGCACCTTTATTCATGGCAGCTAGAATATCACTAGTAAAAGTTAAAAGATTAGTGTCCACCGAACGACCTTTGAAGAAACCGTGTTGACTAGGGCTAATGTGATTTTTGACTACTTGGAAAAGCTGATTAGTGACAATTTTTTCTAAGATTTTATTAAACTGACATAATTTTGAAATTGGCCTATACTGCTCAATATCTTGACTAACTTGCCCCTTAGGTATAGGCGTTATGAAGGCTTTTTTCCAAATTTCGGGAACGCAACCAGTATTAATAGATTTTTGGAAAATTATAGTGAGTGGTAATGCTAAGTTTGCAGAACATTTCCTTATAAAAATAGGATGTATACCATCCGGCCCTGCACCTTTGTTGGTATTGATTGAATTTAATTGTCTACGAACGTTGGAACAGTTAATTTCTATACTATTTATGTCTATTAAAGGTTCAGAAGGTGGCACTAACGTTTCAACCAACAAATTACAATAAGATTTTTCAAAAACGGAGTGAAAGTGATCATTAAATAAATTACATATTTCTTCGCCATCCGAGGTAACATGGTCTTTGTATTTCATAATCTGTGGTGTTTTATGCTTAGAATTAATAGATTTAATATACGACCAGAAATAATTTGGAGCAGATTTTATTTTATGTTCAGCATAGGAGATGTAGCTTTTATAGCATTGTACTTCCATTTTTTCGGCGCGTTTACGTAACATTTTAAAGGTTTCATAATCCAAAGGATTTTTGTATTTTTTCCATAGTTTATGGAACTTGCGCTTTTCACGTAACACCTTTTTTAACGGCTTAGTATACCACACTGGGGTGGACTCTGATATATTAATCCTACGCCTTGGGATGTGGTTATTAATTAACTTATTTAAAAGTTCGTAGAATTTTGTAACACTACTTGTCAAATCGTAATTTTCGAAAAACGAGTACCAGTTAATTTTAGCAAGTTCTAAATTTATTTTGCTATAATCACCATAGTTAAAATTATAAATAAAATTAGGGACCGGCTTAAGTGAAGTTTCATATATTAATTGTATGTCTATAGTTAACGCTTTGTGATGATTATCCTCGGGCGTGAGCGGCAGGTCGCATGCAGCGACTGTGCACTCTGTGCTACACATAATTAAGTCGAGAATGCGTTTGTTAACGTTAAGACTACTATTAAATTGTTTTAATTGAGTAAACGATAAAAAGTCTTGCATTAGTCGTGTCGTATAGGTATTGCACGTAATCAAAGACATTCCCGTTGAGGATTGATTCACCCACTCAGCCTCTGGTATGTTAAAATCCTCAGTAAGCAAAAATAAATCACTTGGCCTTTCAGTAATGATTTCACTAGCAATTTCAAAGAAGGAGGTTAGTGTATCCCTATGGCCGGTACCCTGAGGGAGATAAATACAGGCAATATTTAAATAAGATTGTTGTTGTGAGTTATATGAATTTCGTCCATAAGGGTCGAGTGGAACTGAAACCCACACACAGTCACAATAGGCACGCGGCGGTACAGGCCAATCGCGGCGCATCGGCTGGCAGCGCGCGCGCACGGCTATGGCCAGCTGTAGTCAGGCCACGGCGCGCTCGAACGGCAACTAGGACCCCATAGTCCCGAGATATGGCAAAAACATACAAATAATAATAATAATTACGTATCGTATGCGAGGCTTCGTAGGAAACCAGCGTGAAAGTGTTTGTAACAGTTGCTAACTAATAACGTAGCATTCACGATACTCATGTAATTTGTAATTTGGATTTGTTTTTGGACACGGGTATGGCTTTGTACTACGTCCAAAAGAGAGGTATGGGCACTGCGAATGTCATCTCGCTATGTGTGGTAGGGTAGGGCACGGCACAGCGAATGTCATCTCGTTCAAATCTGGAGCAGAGCCCGACTGGGGAAGTACCTCCACCTTACAGAAAACCACTGGTCTAGTCTGGTCTGGGCTGGTCTGGGCTGAAACGGGCTGGGATTTAAGAAAAGACTAAAACATGTTTTATTAGACATGACCATTGATGATTATTTTAAACATAATGACCAATATCATTGACCCACTTATACAAGAACAGATGTACTTAAATACTTTCTTACCTCCGAAGTAGAATCTTAAGCATAAAAAACCTGCCAAGTGCGAGTCGGACTTGCGCATGAAGGGTTCCGTAGCATTATCTATAGTAAATTTAAATAAAAAACTTTTAAAAACAAGCTTTTATGTGAATGCTCTAAAAAGAGAAAATAAGCTATTGAGTCAATCAAACTTTTTTTTTATAGGAACTTTGTACAATTTTTGTGACATAAAAGCTTGTCGCGAGACTTTTCCGTGTTAAAGAGATTGCACATTTATATCGAGGAAACCTTATGTAAATATTGAATATTATAACAAAATAATTGGTTTCATTCAGTCCAATGTTGAGTATTTATTCTTTGAGTACACATTTAATTATTGTCATTAAAAATTATTTGATTTGCATTTTTATAATCCACGCCGCAGGCTTCGTCAGACAGATACAATAGTAGGTCAACCACAGGCTTCGTCACTTACCAATATATTGTCATATAACTCGTTATTGACTTCAAAATTCACTTCGTGATTTGTTATTGCATGGCACATTTGTGTCGCTTTCGTTTGACATATTAAAAAGATGCAACTAGCGTAACAAAAACAACTGAAACATTTGGCAAATGATAAGTATGCCAAGAGTTTTGAGTAATTAAATTATAATAATCTGCTTTAAAACAATTCTACCAAGTGAAACATTATGAATAAGTATAAAAAGTTTGCTAATTGTTAGTTGTCGAAGTGAAGGAGTCGTATCTGGTGGAATACAAACTATTGTCATAATTTCGATTCTCATAACACTCCTCGCATACAATTTTTACTTCGAATAGTTATTTGTCCGAATTATTTACGCACGACAGTTTCACTGTCATAATTTAGATACGCCATAACTTTTATACTCATAGATTTATATCGAATACAAATTTTGGTCATATTATTGATTACTATAAAAGGATTAAGTTCGATGTATTATAACGCATACAAATTCAATATCATATATTATAATCGGCGCTCATAATGTGATTTACTGATACATATTTCAAGGTATAAGGCTTTTTATTAGTCACAACCATGCCGATTCCAATAAAAGGGGCGGCGGGGGAGAAAAAAATACTATTGATAAAATACAATCACGGAAAACTGTCATGTGTCAGAGTCGAGATAGGTGCGACGACGAGCGAAGCGAGGATGAGTGTGTTAGGTGAACTGCGTCCTAACAGCGCGCGAAGCCGAGCGAGCGAAGCGAGCGTGCCGCGGCAGCGGCCGGCGAGCGCCAGAACCGACTTATTTAAGGCCATTCCTCGATTCGGAGAAGCCACGCCCATCCGTTAGAGACACGTTTATGGCTCCCGTGCACGAAAGAAAGAGATGCAGCGCTCTTAAGGATCAGACTTTTTGACCAAACTACGATAAATAAGCGAATCTATAATGTTTTGTCTAATTTTGCTTCTGTGACTTTTTAGATAAACCAGAATAACATACTTTTTACTTAGTTATATTGCTTAATCTCTTATAGTTTACGTAAGCTAAGAAAAATAAGGGTAAAAAGGACCCAACTTCGGATTTTTTTTCTATCGAGGCAACTTTCAGCAATCGTGTTTCGGCTTGTGCCAAAAACAAGAGTATATAGTCTAATAATATATATTCGTAAATAAATTCAGTCCCTTTTCCCGTTTAGTCACCAGAGCGTTTGAAAAAACCTATAATTTTTCAAAGTAGCCCCTTAATTATACGATATTCATTACAAAAAAGACGCCTTGCCTTCACATTTCAAATAGCCATGTTGCGAAGACATGTTTTCAAAATTATCAAATATTATGGATTAATATGTGCCCGATTTTAAAGCGTACATTCTGTTTAAAATAAAAGCGTATAAGTATCAATAAGTATACTTAAAACCATTATGATGTTTGATTAATATGATATAATTCGTTATGCCTAACACTATTATAATTATTGATTAATAAATTTAAAATAATTATGGCTATTTATATTAGGCTCTATAACGATCTGCATTAAAAAAAATATGATGACTGCTAAGTATGACTTCTAATATTCCGACTAAAAAAGCATGACACCAAACAATATGACTTTTTGATAGTATGAGCAATAATGAGTATGACACAAGCAGTTATGCACATCAAATAGTACATTTCGATACTAGGTCGGAAAGGATGTCATTATTCAACGAGTTCCGAGACATTTGGTCACGAGCCGCAGGCGAGTGGCAAAACTCGGGACGAGTGAAGAATGACATTCCGTCCGTGTATCGAACGACGTTTTTTAATAAAGTTGCGAAAAAATTATAAAAAACCGGCCAAGTGCGAGTCGGACTCGCGCACCGTGGGTTCCGTAAAAACCTACAACAATTGCTATTTCTTATGATTGCGTGGACATGAAAGTTTCGTTTTGCTACAGAAGAAAGATATTATAGAGCTGAGTATATGATATGAATTTCAATTTAATACCTCTACGCGTTTACGAGGAAACGGGTAGTAAGTTTAAAATTAAAAAAAAAAAATTAAGTACTATTTTACTAAAAATGTCTACTTTTCGTAATTTTTCCTTTGTCTTTGCTATATGAAGTTTCTTCGTGCCAAGTTTCAAGTTTCTGAGTTTACGGGAAGTACCCTTTAGGTTTTGAGTTTCATGCGAGTACTCATCTCCAAAATATGCAACTTAAATTGCTATTTCTTTTGATTGCGTTGACATGAAAGTTTGTTTTTGCCACAGCTGAAAGATATAATAGACCTGAGTATTTGATATGAATTTCAATTTAATACCTTTACGCGTTTACGAGGAAGAAGGTAGTAAGTTTAAAATTTAAAAAAATATTTTTTGTATGATTCTACTAAAAATGTCTACTTTTTATAATTTTTCCTTTGTCTGTGCTATATGACGTTACTTCGTGCCAAGTTTAAAGATTCTGAGCTTGCGTGAAGTACCCTTTAGGTTTTGAGTTTCTCGCGAGTAATCAGTTTCAAAATATGCAACTTAAATTGCTATTCCTTTTGATTGCGTTGACTTAAAGATTTGGTTTTGCTACATCTGAAAGGTACTATAGTCCTGAGTATTTGACATGAATTTCAATTTAATAACTTCACGCGTTTACGAGGAAAATGGTAGTAAGTTTAAAATTTAAATTATATTTTTTTGTATGATTTTACAAAAAAAATCTACTTTTCGTAATTTTTCCATTGTCTGTGCTACATGAAGTTTCTTCGTGCCAAGTTTCAAGTTTCTGAGTTTACGGGAAGTACCCTTTAGGTTTTGAGTTTCTTGCGAGTACACAGTTTCAAAATATGCAACTTAAATTGCTATTTCTTTTGATTGCGTTGAAATAAAAATTTGGTTTTGCTACATCTGAAAAGTCCTAAAGCCCTGAGTATTTGACATGAATTTCAACTTAATAACTTCACGCGTTTACGAGGAAAAAGGTAGTACGTTTAAAATTTTAAATATATATTTTTGTATGATTTTACTAAAAATGTCTACTTTTTATAATTTTTCCTTTGTCTATGCTATATGACATTGCTTCGTGCCAAATTTCAAGTTTCTGAGTTCATGGGAAGTACCCCGTAGGTTTTGCGAGTGCCGAAAACTCTAAAATTTGCAGCATAAACGACTGTATCTTTTGATTGCGTTGGCTTTTAAGTTTGATTTTTTCACAGTTTCAAGGGACAATAGACCTAAGTATTTGGTATAAATTTCAGCTTGATACCTCCACGCGTTCCTGAGAAAAATGGTCTTGACAGTCAGACAGACAGACAGACAGACAGACAGACGGACAACAAAGTGATCCTATAAGGGTTCCGTTTTTTTTCCTTTTGAGGTACGGAACCCTAAAAATGGACAATATGTCACTTTGAGGTTACTTTATCCGAACACTCGCGCGGTGCGATGCGGGGCGGTGATCATGAACCCTGTAGTTAGGGAGGCGAATAGGGGAATTTTCTGCAATACTCGAGCGTGGCAGTTTAAGATATGAGAGATACCTTAGACCTAATAGAACAACCTTGTAAAGTATTTAGCTCTATAAAAGTAAAACGCGCTAGTGCGAGAAATCCAACTTCTCGCATTATAATAAATCGCTTCTAGATTTGAGCAACTGTGTTAAAAAATATGTTCCACAATTATCTACGACCCGATATGGACCCCGAAGTGAATCATCGGCTTAATGTTGACGGGCAAGTGAAATTCGGCCTAAAAAGTTCGGCGAAAAGGGCAGGACACCCAGGTCTTGTCTGGTCTGGGCTGGTCTGGGATGGTCTAGTCTGTTCTGGGCTGGTCTGGGCTGGTCTAGTCTGGTCTGGGCAGGTCTGGGCAGGTCTGGGCTGGTCTGGTCTGGTCTGTGCTGGTCTAGTCTGTTCTGGGCTGGTATGGGCTGGTCTGGGCTGGTCTGGGATGGTCTAGTCTGGTCTGGGCTGGTCTGAGCAGGTCTGGACAGGTCTGGGCTGGTCTGGGCTGGTCTGGGCTGGTCTGGGCTGGTCTAGTCTGGTCTAGTCTGGTCTGGGCTGGTCTGGCCTGGTCTGGGCTGGTCTGGGCTGGTCTGGTGAGATGCACCTCCCTAAATTTTACAGGCCTTTTTCCTTGACACCAATTATCTCCAAAGTATTCGAGCGCCTACTGGGTGAAAAGATAATAAACCACCTTACTTCTAATAAATTACTTAACGGGCAGCAATATGCCTACCAGCCGGGGCGCTCCACGGTACACGCAGCGCGTGACGTCATTGAGCGAGTTCTGGGCCACATCACGTGGAAGCGACACGTCGCGGAAATATTCTGCGACTTGTCGCGCGCATTTGAAATGGTTGATCATTCACTACTTGTAAAAAAGCTGGAGCGCTACGGTTTAGGAGGCAGTTTTCTCAAAACTATTTCATCTTTTCTAAGTAACCGAAAGCAATGTACATATGTGCGGAATTCAAGATCTCGTGTCGAATCGTTACAGGTCGCGGCACGTAACTCTAGCGATGACCGTTATTGCGCAGAAGTCGAAAATAGGTCGCGCGGGGGGATACAGGGGGTGAAGGGCTATGGAAGAACATGCGCAGAAATCGAGGTCAGCGTTAGAGTTACGTGCCGCGAGGTATACCCGGTTGCGCGGTCCCCCAGGAGTCGACAATGGGAAATTACTTGTTTTTACTACTTATGAATGATATTACAGTAGCTTGGTCTGATCCTGAATATGTACTGTTTGGCGAAGATACATGTATTCTAAGTAAAACGCCATTTAAAAAATATCATTAATGTTTAAAGCACACGGGATGCTCCTTAACACGGAAAAAACAAATCTAAGTAATTCACTTCGGTTTTGCTCAGCTTATAAAGCAGTCGTGTACTAACTTAATAACAATTATTTTACTAATCCGAACGTTCAAAATTCAACAGTAGGTATTACAGTAATCACTAAAGCTGAGTTTCGTTTGTTCTGCGAGTTTGATCATGCGACCGGTCGGTGGCGGACAGCGGAGCTATGCGCGGTGGTGGCGCAGCGCAGCCATAGTCGTGCGCGCACGCTGCCAGCCAATGCGCCGCGATTGACCTGTACCGCCGCGTGCCTACTGTGACTGTGTGTGGGTTTCAGTTCCACTCGACCCTTATGGATGAAATTCATATAACTCACAACAACAATCTTATTTAAATATTGCCTGTATTTATCTCCCTCAGGGATCCGGCCATACGGATACACTAACCTTCTTTTTTGAAATGTTATAATTTATTCGAATAAGTTATGAAATTTAACAATATAAAGACTGTGCACGTTGAAATCCGGCCACGCATGGCATGGTACATCTCCCTTTCGGATACACATTTTCAAGCAGTTCTTTTTTATAAATAATCTCTAATCATAGAAGTATATAATAAAAATAGAATCATATTAAAATTGTATGGGCTTGTCTCAGTTTTTACTGAAGGTATTTCATCATATCTTTAATGTTTTGTCCAGCGTTTTTTGATAATCTTCACTCGCTTCCTGCTATAATACCACAATTGTATTTATATTTTCACAACCGGTTTTATGGTCAATAGAATGTCATCTTACAAAAAAAAATGTTTTGAAACTCTATTCTACTTGAGGTAGTCAGGAAAACTTTCTACTCCAAGCACTGAAAGTAATTTTTATATGGCAGCCATTTTTTTGTCAAAAAGTCAAACTCACCAAAGTTAGAACACCTCCGAACTATTTCAATCTAAATACACTTAGAAAAATATTAGCTATGGTGAAAAGAGAATTTAATAAGGTATCATTTGATTCATCTTATTTATAATAAAAAACTATTTTTAACAGGAAAATTTGGTAAACACTGTCAGCTAGAACACTGTGGACAAAAAAATATAGGCACTGTGGAATATATAGTGATCAAACTCATAGACAACGTAACGTTTATATTATGTTTTAAACTTTATTATGTAGCTTGATAACCCCAAAATATTAATTAGAAGTGTTGGTTGAATATGCACATTCAATAAAAAGATGTATCACACCATGCGCGGCCGGATTTCAACGTGCACAGTCTTTAGTTCAAATTAATACAATGGATGAAATTGCTAGTGAAATTATTATTTTATTTTTATACTTACGTTACAGTTATATTATATTCCATATCAATCAACCCTTAACGCCTACATTAGCATTTCACTTTCTGGCCTAGATATATCTGTTTGCGAAGCGCGCATGATCTCGTCATCCATCACGGTTGGTTTATCAGACAAACCTATATTGCGTCGCGTCGTGCACCGCGCGCGGGCTGAATCTAGATGGCTGTGACCCACACACCCAGCTATAGATTACATAATGCGCAGCGGGTGCGTTACTTTAAGAACCACTACCGCTACTATCACTACAGGGAAGATAACATTGTTTTATTACTCAATTTATCTGTCAATTATATAGTCCCGCCAACGAATATAAAAGCATGTCTTATGACATTTCAAAAAAGTATATCTTGTCTATTCTTCATAAAGACCCTAGGGTTATTATGTGATAAAAAGCAACTGCTAACAGTGGTGCCCTGTGAACCCAACAGATAAAAAAAGAAAAACAACACTAAATTTACAACGAAAATCAAAACTGCCAACTTAACAAACAACTGAATACATACGGTTTGGAACAATAACAAAACTAAAGTAATTGCTGCCAACATAAGGAAAAAAAGCGGTATTAAGACATTGCAACCTGCAGGGCCCAATCTGTCAGGTTGGTAGGTGTAATTAAATGCAGGGCCCGTAGGGAGCTGAAGGAGGGCAGGGAGAGGCAGGGTACACAACAGATTGGGCCCTGCAGGTTGCAATGTCTAATAGCCGTTTAAAGCAAGTAAGTTGATGACATTTGCAAAAAAATATATTACCGTGTCTATGATTACGTTCTCTCAACTGTCATTTGCCACTACTTTTCAACTTCTCGCTATTTCTTAAAGCAAACTGCGTTTAATCTTGTGTTTTATTTAATCACTAGTCGTAGAAAAATTAATGTATGCAACGTTGTATAAGTAAGTCAAAAAAGGCTCATGGCGTCTTTATTAACAATTTTCGGCTTCGCCTCAAATTGTTACACACGCCACTCACCTTTTTTGAACCCTCTTATACAACTATTGCATAAAATACTATTCTATGATACATACCTATTGCCACCGTATCACTTTGGCAATGCTCGCAATTAAACATACCTTCGTTCAAGTCAAGTTTCGCGAGATAGGCGGCTCTCACGCTGTCCCCGCGTGCGCGTGCGAGCGACTGCGCCGGTTGTTACTCGTAGGTACCTATTACTTATGCACGATAAGTACGATAACTGCGCTGGAGTAAGATGTGGGGGTATTCTAGTTCTTTTATGCGAATATTAAACCGGTCACGTATGCTATAAGCTGCTTGTTTCTAGATGAATACAGATTAACGTTGCAAGGTTATAGACATCTCACATCACTTTCTAATGAGTGCAGTGTACATGAAATGGAACATGCCGTATGTTGATTACTACGTATGATTTCTAAACGGTAATCCTAGATAATGATTTCAATATCATAGAATACATATTGTTGTTACAAATGTAGGTATATCGTACGTCAGTGGTAAACAAATCTGAATAGCAATATGACTGCTATATCTGAACTAAGTAGGTACATAACATAACCTACTTACCCAGTGGTGAGTATTCATCAATTTCATCATGGCCTGTAAAAGCTAAACGCAAGTCACGAATACATTCATAAATTGAAGTTTCGAGAACATCATGTACTAACTAACAATTCGTAAGCGCGGCCCTTACCAACCCGATTTTAATGTCCGTGAAGTTAGCATATCAAGTTCCAGCAGATCACTTTTTTTTAAGAGTTCTATTAGCATGCACAATAGTTCTATAGTTCCTGATAGGTTTCATGAATAGTTCTGTCGTTTTTACCAAAAAAACATACACTAAGGTTTTTTGCAAAATGATATGCTAACTTCAGACACTAGCATATCATTTAGTCCCAAATCTAACAAAAATTATACCGTTGCCTCAAAATATACTAAAAAAGAGTTCCTGATACTTAAAATCACATAACTTCATTAAATAAAAACAAAAAAAATGATTTGCCTTATTCCTTGATATGCTAACTTCACACCTGCTATGCATGTGTAAAAAAATAAGCCATAGACTTCATTTTGGTCTTCAATGATAGCTGTTGCTCTGTTATGCACAAAACCGCGGAGTTCTCGGGTCTGATCTAACTTTTTTGTTATGAAAAATATTAACTTCAAAATTTAGATTTTCTCAAATTTTAGGTGTGATATGCGGGTGTACCTCGGAATTCCTAATAACGTTTGTCCTAAAATCACTTGCCCTAACCGTTTTGTCCTAATTGTCATTTGCCCTAATGATCAAATACCCTAACAGTCACTTGTCATAATGTAATGAATGTCCTAATGCTCATTTGTCCTCAAATTGTTTACCATAATGTTCAAAAATCCTAATTTTATTTGCCATAACATTTGAAACCCCTAATGACATTTGTCCTAAAATTACTTACCCTAACCGTTTTGTCCTAATTGTCTATTGCCCTAATGATCAATTATCCTAACAATTACTTGTCATAATGTAATGTTTGCCCTAAAGCTCATTTGCCCTAAAAATTCTTACCATAATGTTCGAATATCCTAATTTTATTTGCCATAACGGCGTAGGTTAGGGTTATTTTTTATGACCCTAAAAACGAGACTGCTCCCAGAGATAGGTAGGTTAGGGTTATTTTTTTTTTGATGACCCTAAAAACGAAACTGCTCCCAGAGATAGGTAGGTTAGGGTGTTTTTTTTATGACCCTAAAAACGAAACTGCTCCCAGAGATAGGTAGGTTAGGGTAATTTTTTTTTGATGACCCTAAAAACGAAACTGCTCCCAGAGATAGGTAGGTTAGGGTGTTTTTTTTATGACCCTAAAAACGAAACTGCTCCCAGAGATAGGTAGGTTAGGGTTATTTTTTTTATGACCCTAAAAACGAAACTGCTCCCAGAGATAGGTAGGTTAGGGTTATTTTTTTTATGACCCTAAAAACGAAACTGCTCCCAGAGATAGGTAGGTTAGGGTTATTTTTTTTGGAGACCCTAAAAACCAAACTGCTCCCAGAGATTAGGTAGGTTAGGGTTATTTTTTTTGATGACCCTAAAAACAAAACTGCTCCCAGAGATAGGTTGGTTAGGGTTATTTTTATGACCCTAAAAACATATGAGCATTAGGGCAAGTGACAATTAGGGAAAATTACCAGTAGGACATTTAATATTAGGGTATGAAATAATAGGAAAAATAATATTAGTTCATTTGAAATTAGGTGTTTTGATCATTAGGACAAATAACTTTTAGGTCAAATAATAATTATGACAAATTAATATTATGGAAAAAAAAGTTAGGGCAACTGATGAATAGGTCAAATGATATTAGGTAATAACATATTAGGGAAAATAAAATTCATCGATACGATGATAGGGCAACTGCAATTAGGACAAATGAGCATTAGGGCAAATGATCATTAGGACAAATAGCATTAGGGAATACAAAAATAGGACAACAAACTTTAGGGATTCAGATATAGATCACTGATATATTTCATCTGATCAGCATATCACTGATATATTTTCAAGAGTTCTAGACTTGTTATTGGTCTTAAACGATAGCTGATGCTTAAATACATACAAAACCACGGAGTTCCCGGCTCTGCGCTGACTTTATTGTTGTGAAAAAAATTCAAGTTGGAAATTAGATTTTCTCAAAGTTCAGGTGTGATAAGCTGATATATTTTCAGGAGTTCTAAACTTGTTATTGGTCTTAAACGATAGCTGATGCTTAGATACACACAAAACCGCGGAGTTCCCGGCTCTGCGCTGACTTTATTGTTGTGAAAAAAATTAAAGTTGGAAATAACATTTTCTCAAAGTTCAGGTGTGATATGCTGATATATTTTCAGGAGTTCTAGACTTGTTATTGGTCTTAAACAATAGCTGATGGTCTTAAACAATATCACATATCAAGAAATAATGAAGTAATGTGATTTTAATTATCAGGAACTCTTTTTTAGTATATTTTGAGGCAACGGTATAATTTTTGTTAGATTTGGGACTAAATGATATGCTAGTGTGTGAAGTTAAATAGCATATCATTTTGCAAAAAACCATAGTGTATGTTTTTTTGGTAAAAACGACAGAACTATTCATGAAACCTATCAGGAACTATAGAACTATTGTGCATGCTAATAAAACTCTTAAAAAAAAGTGATCTGCTGGAACTTGATATGCTAACTTCACGGACATCCGATTTTATTTCTCCAATAAAACAAACGTCTGTCGGAGTCTTCTTTGCACTCAATTTTATTACGACAACGTTCTAATTTGTTTCAAAGGGAATCAGGCCGTGCTGTATTACAGTATTACAGACCCCTACCGTCACGGTAAACAGTCGTATAAACCAACAGATTGTTAGACCGATGTTGCGTGTTGGAGTCGCGCGCGTCGTATAATGGCTTTGGTGTAATATATTCGTGCTCGTTACGATTGTAATATTTGTTTTACGAATACCTACTTACCCCGTTTACATAAAATGGGAAATAAATGAAAGTATGTACCAATACTATAAGCGTTGGTAGCCTGGCGCGCGGTGAGACGTCCGACTTTCGATCCGGAGGTCTCGCGGGTTCAAACCCCGGCTCGTACCAA
Organism: Pammene fasciana; assembly: GCA_911728535.1. Lineage (NCBI taxonomy): Eukaryota > Metazoa > Arthropoda > Insecta > Lepidoptera > Tortricidae > Pammene > Pammene fasciana. The sequence goes on from OU452285.1 coordinate 26,039, forward strand.
TGAGAATGTGAAACGTAATGTACGAAATATCATTTGACATTTACCAATTGCTATTCGGTGAAGGAAAACATCACGAGGAAACCTGCATAGATCCGTGGAGAAACTCAAAGGTGTATGTGAAGTCTCCAACCCGCTTTGGGCCTGCGTGGGGACTATTCGCTATGTCTATGTGCGAAGTGCATGGTGGGGGTAACGAGAACGATCGCAGTGCACAATGTGACAAGAAATAATTCATAAAATTACTAAATTCAGGTAAATATTTTTGAAGGAAGTATTAGGTTGCTAGGAATTCGGTAATGGTAGGGTTCGGTAAGCTTTAGTAGGGTAGATATATGTACCTACATGTATTAAGAACATGTGCCCAACTAAAGCTTTTCTAGCGCCAACCTACCTACACGTCTTAAGTTAGAACTAAAAATAACAGCTGTACTAACTTTATGTGTAAGTAACAAGTAGGTAAGTACAGTCAGCAGCAGGAGTAGCTAAGCGGGTAGGGTCTACAAAATGACCTACACATGCTCTTATTCTATTAAAAAACGGGTGTTCAAAACCTGCTAAGCTGGGTAGGGTTACCCGCGTAGCTACTTTAGTTGCTGACTACTATATAGTTGTTTCGAGTAGATATTGTGGGATCGATCGCCAGCGAAACACATTAAATGTAGTTACTTAACAAATCGGAGGTAGTTATAGAGCCAGTCTGGCGCCTCTAGCCTTGTCCGCTGCAGGTCTTATATTTCCCCCGTAGATCCCCTATCGAGCACAAGGGACACCGAAGCATTATCTGGTTTCTTCTTTTCTTATTGCGATGTCTCAAGTCGTCCCCATGACACGAGTGGGTGGATTACGGGCCGTTATGACCTGCCAGGCCCCTTTTAGTACATTCTACTGACATATCTGTGTGACTTGTGCTGTTTTCGCTTTTTTGTTTTTCTTGGTAATAATCTACTTAAAAATATTGTATACACAATAGCTCATATACGCAATTATCAAATATGCGACAGTGTGATAATGATAATGCGGGATCTAGTCAGGGGCTCGGCGCGGGCAGCGGAGAGTGATCGCCGGCCCCCCGCCCCCCGCCGCGGCTAATGGGCCCCGCTGAGAACCTTTTACAGCAACAGTTTTCATCTCAAATAGCTCATCGCCGCGTCCGTCACGAGCCGCCACCCACCCCGAGGGAAGTTCTAGTAGCCCAATAGAATAACACCATAAAAAGCGTTCTGTGGAATTAATTCCCACCAGACTGGACATCGTTTTAATTAATACCTTCATTTGGTCCTAAATATTGCCCAATCCCAGGAGTTGTGCATAACTTTTGGCAGCAAAATAGCCGAATGTTTTCTCTATTTTCAGTTATTGGCTTGTAGCTCAAAACCGGTAGGTCCGTCGTATAAAGTCAATCTATTCAATACTAAAGATGGTTAAATTCGGCTGCATTTGTTGGGGGTAGAGAGGCCAGATTGAAAATAGGCTTTATGAGGAATTTTGAGAATATCTCTTGGTAGATTTTGTCCGAATACAGGGCTGCCAGAAATAGAAACTCACTTGCTGAAATGAGCTCCTCAGGATCAACACAGGAGCAAGAATTTCCCAAAAATAATGCACACCTCCTGGGATTAACACGAATTTAGGACCAAATGAAGGTATTAACGATTTCCAGCCTGGCGGCATAAAGTGAACTTATTATAATAGAGAAGCACAGCCCAAGAACTTGTTGAAGCTTAAGTCTATCACGGCATCAGATCTAGTTGAGAGCCACTTAAAAATATAAGTGGAAACGTAACCTCTATATCTAGTACACCAGGCGTTACTTGATGGAGCTGATGTTTCCTCTTACATTTTGCCTATCTTTAGGTCGCTCTCAACTAGATGGCGCTAAATACTTGGAGCCTCAAAAAGTTCTTAGACTATGACCGTCTATTATATCTATAAGTCTATGTTGGTGGCAATTAATTCTTCGAAAATTTCTAATTTGATTGGACTATAGTATTCAACCTACATGTACATATGTATATTATATTATTTATATGCCTATGTCACATTCTGAATTGTACCTAATACACGCCACACGTTGCGTATGGCGTACTAATCTTAAAATATAGTAACAATGTAACTTATTCGGATTCCTAAGAACTACATAGGTACATATATAAGACTTAGGACATCTACTTAATCCGCTAAGTTCGCTGGTCCTGCATATTAGCCGCCGGTAGGTAGGTAGGGGTCCACAATCTGACATTTAGAAAGGGATTATGTATGTGTTTTGCTCAGCGTAATACAGCCAGTTGAAACATTTTTCAGTGAGTCTCCCGCTCAACTCTCAAATTGTATGAAATTAACTTAAGGCTCGAGCCTCCAGCATTGCTCTTTGCTCAATCAAATATGTATATATAATAATTTTATCACACATTTTATTACACATATTTACTTGAGACGTGAATCTGTTTATACTTCCGAATTTATTGATTGAATTTGCCTGGAGTATGGATCTAAATTAAGTACAATTTTTTGTTAAGACAACATTATGAGAGCAGCGACATCTATCGAGTTTTATGCCTTTTTAAGATCCATCACTGGTGTACACCAATTTCAGCCCAAATGCATACACTGTCTCCGTTCCGTCAAAGGAAATAATATTACTGTTATTCACTTTACATTCATGTACTTTGTATGTTTGAAGATCAAAGTAGTCCCTAATGGCTCGCCGCCGTCACCTTAAGGCCTATGGATTACTTGTACTGCGCCGATGTGTTATTTGGAGCTACGAAAATATCGCGGGATGGCATTATGTTCTCATAAAATATTAACGTTAGAGTGGTAAAGTGAAAAAGCTTTCCCATATAACGAAGTGGTTATCATGCACTGCACTTGATACAAAGCGTGGAATCCACACAACGAGCTGTGTCGACTGAATGCCATCAAGGTATCTGAGGTATCATGGTGACAGAGAGCGAAGCCGGTAGGCCGCTTTCACATTATCCGATTCAATATCGGATGTAGGATGTTGGACCGACATCCGATATCCGATGATGTCGGACGGACATCGAGACGGAGGCTCTACGGATAGATATATAGTGTGCCGTTTATACAATAATATGACTCTGGTTGTTTTAAGAACTGTGCCGACAGAGCACGGAGTACATACTTATTTGTACTTAATGACTGTGATACGTTAAACGTTGTACCCTCCGTGAGTGTTTCTAGATGGTTGTTCAACGATTACTTGTAATATAATTCTAAACAAAAAAAAAGAACCGACTTCACTTAGGATCCGCTATTCCAAAAGGAAGTGGCCGAGTTTCTGTAAAAAATAGTGAAATCACTATAGGTGTGCTCCAGGATCCCATCATCAGACCCCGACTTGGTGACAATGATCATCTAGGGGTTATAACCGTTCGATAAAAAAAAATTAAAATTGGTTCACGATTCACGGAGATATATCGAGTAACATACATACAAAATAATTATAATAAAAAAATATAATAAAAATGGGGTCCCAGCGCACACACGTTTTTTGCAGAAATCGCAAAGCGTCTGGTCGATGTAACAGGTGACCGAAGAGCTGGCGGTTTCCTCGCACAGCGTATCAGAATTGCGAATATTGCGATACAACGAGGAAATGCCGCCAGCATCCTTGGTACAATGCCGCAAGGGCCTAGTTTAGATTTGAGCTAGTTATTAATTTAGTTTAGTATTTGTACTGTAGTACCTCTGTATATTTAGTTATGTAAATAAATGTTTTAATTAATAAATAAAAATTCATTCGAATTGAGAACCTCCTCCTTTTTTGAAGTCGGTTAAAAAGTGAACACGTAATTTAACCAAAGAGTAGTTTTAACCCATGGGCGAAAATAAACAACATGAAGAGTTGGTAAGGTGTTGAACCCAGCAAGGTAACCAACTGGCGCCAAAGCCGTTCATAAAGAAGCATATGGCCGCCATTTGAACCGAGCCGAGCACTGCGAGTGCGAGCAGTATTCAAATCATTCTAAAAGTAAGTAAGTATTTAATTTGGTATTCTAAATTTAAAGGTACATACAATTTTAAATCATTTAAGGAATTAACTTAACATTTACACCCACTGCTTGCACGGCTTGCCCACTGTGAAGCCTACGCCTTGGCACATGGACTGGAGTACAACACGAAAAAGAGTGAGGTGTTGGTATTTAAGGCGGGCAAAATCAAGCCGTACCATGTGCCACCCATTGTGTTGAACTCTATTCCATTAAAACTGGTGGATAAGGTCAAATACCTGGGGCACATCCTCACGAGTGACCTAAGGGATGACTTGGATTTGGAAAGGGAGCGCAGGGCGTTGGCGGTCCGGAGTAACATGGTTACCCGCAGGTTTGCTCGTTGCTCACGTGATGTAAAAATTACACTATTTAAATCTTACTGTCAAACTTTGTACACGAGCAGCCTGTGGGTACGGTACACGAAACGGGCCTATAACGCCTTGCGCATACAATACAACAATGCCTTTAGGATGCTGATGGGACTGCCTAGCCGGTGTTCTGCATCGGGCATGTTCGTGGCAGCGCGCACGGATGGTTTTCAGGCTATAATACGAAAGAATATTGTCTCATTACTAAGTCGTGTGCGAAGTAGTCCCAACAGCATTCTAAAGGAAATTGCTGACAGGTTTGAGTGCCCGATCTTAAAACATTGGACTGAGCAGATCAAGAGTGTAGCGCAGTTAGTTATGTAGGTAGTTTTAATTGTAAATGTAATGTAAATGTTTGTAAATTGTATTAAATTAAATTAACACTAGATTAAGATTTTGTTCGTATGTTACTAACACTCTATGGATCCTCTGGTTATCCGAAATAAAGAAATTTTATTTTTATTTATTTTATTTTACTTAAAATGTCTCTGAATATAAAGAGGTGTTATTAAGTAATTATGATTAATGATTAATCTCGACTGTTTTACAGATATTAGTAAAGACGAGTAACTTTTGTTTCGAACTCAATGCTTCCATAGAAGTTAGATAATTAATTTGAATTGCTTTTAATAAAAAAATATTCGCATTAGAAATATCGTTTCGACGCTGAAAGTGTTTGATGTAGGATAACACAAATGTAGGTACATACATGAAACGATGGACGTCTACTATGTAAACGTATGGAAGTGCGCAAATAGCGCCTCCTGGCTATATAGTTAGAATCATTATATTAGCTAAGTTCACTCAAGTCGGAGAACGATTGAGAAAAGTCAGAGATATAACTTGTATATAGAAACGAGGAAATAGGATCTTGCGTCGCGACCGACTTTATTATTGGTCTATTACCCTCAACTGGACGACACGGGTATAATATTAGTTACTTATGTCAGAGCAGCACCACGACGATCTACTTACTTAAGCTCACGTCAAGTTAAACTTGGTGCTTTCTAGTGTACCTATACGTTGTGTCAGTAAACAATTAACTATTAACTTAGTGGATGTTTGGCAACTGATCATTTCTGTTACATTTTTGGGTGAAACAGAACACCATTTTATAGGTAGAACCGACAAGTTTGACAATCGCTTTGTACAGTATCGGTGACCAACATAATGTTTTTATACCTACATAAATTTGCAAAAAATATTATTTTTGTATTTATTTGCCCCTTCAGTTGCAGAGTTCCTCGGCATTCGCGATGTAACAAGGTTGTAACTGCACATGGAACACCCGTGTGATAGGACCCTGTCGAACTAAGGTGTAAGTGTTGGCGCTGGTCAAATTTGGAATTGTAATATGAGGCGGAACGCTGAAAGCCTCCGGGCCTCGTCTCCGAGAGTACTCCGGGCGCTTGCTTAGGTAACCCGCCACTGTAGCGTGAAGGTTATACTATATTTGGGTAAATATATGTTTAGCGCACCCTTGAGGACCTAGGGATAGGCTTAACAGTTTGAGTGCTTATTGGATAGCGGGTAAAGTTACGAGTACATACTTTTGCGAATAAGGCGATAAATTTTTCATGATATTTCGACTCAACATTTAAAGGTCAAACCTTATGAGTTGTGATTATTTATAGTCGTAAATTGTAAATGTAGGTAATCACAGAAATCCGAGAGTATTTTTGATGATTAATTTTATCGAAAGTATTGCTCTGCCGCAATGGGGACTGGGAATAATTGTCAATCGCCCAGTTTCTGACAGTTGATTCATTACGGTGAATAATGAGCCTCTACACGGCTAAGTGACGTTTTCATCACGTTTTTCATCATCCGAGCGAAAAGTTACGACTTATCTTGAGCTCCATTTTGAAAGGAATTAATTACATCTGCCATATTAACATTTCTCGGCAGCTTCATTAAAAGTTAGTGCGCATTGTTGGGAATTGTTTTTTCCCGGAGATATTAAACTCGAATTCCGGGGCCCCAATTGTTGGGAACTTTCCATTAAGTTTCCATTAAGTGAAGCCGACAAGTAGCTCCATCTAGCTCCGGTATTTAAGAGCTACATAGCCTCTTTAACCGACTCCAAGATGTCAAAAGAGGGGGTTTTCAATTCGGCTGTATGTTTTTTTACTCTTGTTACTCCATAACTCCGTCATCTCTGGCCCTATATATAGGTATATAATAAATAATAATAAAAAAGAATTTTTAAAATAGGGATCCACGAGGAATCGAGGGAACTCCTCAAATATTAAAGGCACATATATAGTGAGTTTTGTGTTTTTATAAACAAATCGAGCATTTTAATTTAAAAAAAACCCGCCAAATGCTATTTCTTATGATTGCGTGGACATGAAAGTTTCGTTTTGGGGTGAATTTCAACAGATGCAAAATTTACCTAATTTTGGTGGGATTTTTTATTTTTGTAGTTTATGTCTAAATTATGTATCGATAATACGTAACTAGTCACAATCGATATTGTGTAGTAATAGCCCTTCATTATTACATAGTAGTTTTAGAGATATTATGATTTTAATAATTTGGTTGCCAGTGTTGCCACCAAAATTGCGTCTACCCACCAAAATTAGATTTACTAGCCACCAAAATTGTATATCCACACCAAAGTTAGATATTTCTGCAAATTAAAAGTTAATTTAACTAGTTATCAACTGAAAATGAATCTAAGACAATTGTATTATCATCCGTTTTAATATATTATAATAACAAAGTACAAAAAACTGAACAATCAAATCAAACAGTAAGTAAAGTATAAAATGCTAATCAACAATGCTTAATCCTTTTTCTTTCAAGAAACAACGTAACGCAGTAAGAAAAACTACAAAAATACAATTAAACTACAATCGTTAGCATCAGTCACAATCAGATCAGAATTGCTTACATATTTTTATACTAGCTTTTGCCCGCGACTTCGTCAGAGTGGAATTAGTAACCAGGGGGGAAGGAAACTAACCCAACCCAAGTAATGAATTCTGGATATCAACTATTCTATATCATTCCCCAGAGCTCAAACTATCTCCAGCGTTCAACAGTTATTGGTTCCCCATAAAAACTTTCAACCCCGTTTTTAATCCCCTTAAGGTTTGATTTTCGGGATATGAACTAATGTATATTATTTCCCGGGGCTCAAACTTTGAGTAGGGATTGCAATCCGGATTTTATCCGAAAAACTATGTACCCAGTTCATCTTAATCGTCGGTTCAGTGATTAATAATTCGCCATACAAACTTCCAACCTCCTTTTCACCCGCTCTAGGGTTGATTTTCGGGATGAAAACGTCATTTCCCGCGACTCAAACTATCTCTTTACAAAATTTCATTAAAATCTGTTTAACTGTTTTCACGTGATGCGCGGTTGAATAAACAGACAAAAAGACAAACAGATAAACATACAGAAATTCTAAAAGTTGGAACGTGTTATGTTATCGACTTTAAGTACCCCCAGCCAACTTTTTTTCGAATATCTTCAATGTACAGCAAGACTTTCGACCCTCTTCAGCTTTATTCAAGCTTTAATTGTTATATGTTTAGAAGATTTTATTTGTACCAACTTCACTTTAACTTAAATCTGGCGACAGTTGAGATCTTTGACTCTAAGAGTAAACATAATGAAATGAAAAACGTTTATTTTCAGGCAACTAGTGGCCCATAGATAAATACCTTAAAGACTAGCATACATATTACATTATAAACTAAAACTATTAGTAATGTTACTAATGTTCCATTATTATAAGTTTACTCGCAATCAATACTTACGCTACTGACATAATTATAGTCTGTATCTTTAGGTATTTAAATAAAAGTAAACAGAATCTACCTTCAAATGGCTCCTTCAGCCAGTTGAGGGTAGATGACAAACATTACATGATCAAATAATGTAGGTTAGGCGATTATCACACTGGCGACGGATCGGCATGCGCCGCCGGTGCGTGAGCGAGATAGCGCTATACACATGCAGAGCGCTATCTCGCTCGCGCACCGGCGCCGCATGCGGATCCGCACCAGTGTGATAACCGCCTTAAAGTCAGGTCGTTCAGTGACAGATCCAGACGCTTTTGTATTTGGTTATATATATTTTTACTGGTAATAGTGGTAAATTGGTAATCAATGCACTTAGTCAGTAATGCTGTGAATACAAAATATAAATATAAGACAGTAAATACAAAATTACTTAGTTTAGGCTCAAATATCATTTTTGGTTTCCAAATTACCACCAAAACCACCAAAATTGATGCACCAAAATTAGAACCATTGCATAAAAGTGCATTTTAAAAGTCTGTAACACTTTAGAGTGTTCAATATCTGGTTTTAGTATGTAATTTAGATGAAATTTTCATAGGTTATAAACTGACTGATTTCTAGCGGATAGTTGGTATGTATAGTGGTAATTTGTTCGTTTATAGATAGGTAAGGACCCTCTGCATTGAATATGTGGCAGATCGAAGGTCGAAAGATGAAAAAGGTCACAGATACTTACGTAAAAGTATAGATCATTTGGTGTTTCCACTTTCCATTGTGTTGCAGGTACTCACGCCTGCAATCATCGGTACGAAGTACATTACGTGTTTGTCGTAGCACATACACATTATTAAAATATGCTCACTTGATTGTAAAGGTTGTTTTCAATCTAATTCGGCCATTGTTTGTATCGAATTTCCAATGTTTATGTTGTGGTGATGACGTTTCTGTCATCGGTGACAGCTCTGTTCCAGCGCTGTTTGAGTCAATAGTTCAGTCGCGTTGACGCAACGTCGGTTAAGAAATGAATTATTTAGTAAATTGTTGAATTTATATTTTACCTTTTTAAAAGGTTTGTTTTAATTTAATTACAAATATGTTTTAATAAATAAACTTTCGAGCACATAGTTCAGACGTGTGTCTCATTCAAATTTGTCATAGAAAATGTCATTCGAATTTGTCATTCAAAGGGATTGTCATTCTTCTAGACGGGGTGTTCTTTTTATAGGTAAGTTATTATTATTATTATTTTTTTAAATATTTTTTATTAGTTTTTAGTTGTTATTTAGTTTTAATTTAGTTTTAATTTATTTTAATTTAGTTTATTTTTGTGATTTATTGGGAAATAAAAATAGTTAACTAAGGGATTGATTCGTTCCATTCATTCACGTAGGAGGCCATTGCATTCTCATCTCCCGTTGTCGATATCGTGGAAAAATGGAATGAGAATTTTGGAATTTATGAAACGTTGTCTTTCCATACTTGGATCAGTTATTAATCATATTCGTTTTCTTGGTTTTAGCCTGGCTAAACGTTGTCGCAATGGAGTCGCGTGTCGGTCCCATGTCGGCCCAATTATATTTCGCCGTATAACCCTACATAATTTTGTTTGGTAAGTTACTTTCGTGATTCTATAAGTGACGGATTGAGTAGAAAGTTATTTTCTTCGTAATTCAATAACCTAAAATATCTCTTTTGTCATAGACAGCAAATCTCGAGCCATGTCTATGCCGAGAATTGTAACCTCTTCATTCGCCGCGTGGCGCACGACGGTAAACACTTAAAGGAACCCCGTGAACCGGGTAAGTGAAATAAAACTATTTTTGCTGATCTGTAGGTTTTCGTGTAGAAAAATTTAAAAGTAATTAATTTTTGAAAGGTATAAATTTGTAACTGGAATACTTTCATTCCAGGGTTCCAGATCCTATTTCGAGCTCTGGTTCCAGTTCTTTGTTCCTATTTCGAGCTACGGTTCCAGATACGGTTCCGTATCCCTAGTCGAGTTCCTATTTTTCGGGATTGGCCCACTGACGACTTACACTCTGATGGCCGGACGCGCCCCAGCTATCCAAGAGCGTCCCGGTTCATCGAGCATTCGTTGTAAGATGCCGTAGTCTAAATAATCACCGCTTTAATAGCCGGATAAAACTGTAAGTTAATCTTATCTAATTGTAAATGGACCGTCCTTGTTTAAAGGCTGTATTTCCCGGGAACACCCCGTGTAACATGTATCTTTTGTTATAAAGCTGGAACGGCAGGTGGTTGATGCAGCGACCTGCCTCCATAATATGTAGTTATTAATAATAGATTTTATAGATTAACTTAAACTTAACCCGTACCAGGGAAAGTTATGTCACAGATATAGCCAATAATGTGTTTTTGGGATAGTAGTAATCGATACTGTGTGACTTTTAATAAAAATAAGTTAATGTAAAATCGGCATTTTTATTTGGATCTGTCATACGATTGTCAAGGTTCTGAGATGTAGGGCGTCCTAATTTAAATACTGGATCTAGATTCCTTGCTCCAAGGGAGGCCTACCCGCGACCTAATAGAGTCTTTAAGCCGTGAGCATAGTTTCAGAAATATTTTTGCAGTAGGTGTAAATTGGGGATTCTGAACCACTTTTGAGGTTTTGGCTAAATTAGTTCCTCAACCATTTTTTATAATTTAAAATTTCGTTCACCCCCACCTCAGCCCATTACAAGTAAACCGTATCATTCACTTCAGTTCCAAGTGAATATTTTAAAAAAGAAATTATAAACATGCTTTAAATACAGTTCACACCAAAACAACTACTTTTCGGTCATTAGTTAGATACACCACCAAAATTGCATTAAAAAGTATTTTAATACACCAAAATTAGATATTTATGCGTTTGCTGGACAGATCTAGTGAGGTACGACACGTGCTTCATCGCTCTGTGCCGGAGTGGAACCGAATTAACATGTTACTATACGTTTGTTAGCCTTGTTGCGTTTTGTTCGACCATAAAATCATTTTCAAAATTTACCACCAAAATTTACTATTTTACCAGGACAACAATGAATGCTTAGTTTAGAGTATGAATTCATGTACTAATCTTCACTTTTATTTTCTTATAATATACGCAGACTAATAACGAGTAAAAGTTTGTGAAGTTTTAGTTAAATCAACGGACGTTATGGTTCTACTATAAAAATTATTCAAGGGAAATGGATTCAGGACACTACACCAAAATTATAATTGCGGCGAAAAAAAATTTTTTATAAATATCAATAACTTTTATAACATTTTGCGACTTGGCTTAAGATAATAATTTGTGTAAGGTTTTCAGAAAAAAATATACCATTGTGAAACTATTAGTCCACACTGTCATTATCAGCTCCGCCGTAAAAAAAAATCGTTGAGATATTCACCCTTTGCTACAGCAGAAAGGTATTATAGACCTGAGTAATTGAGTATATGACATGAATTTCAATTTAATACCTCTACGCGTTTACGAGGAAACAGGTAGTAAGTTTAAAATTTAAAAAAAATATATTTTATGTATGATTTTACTAAAAATGTCTACGTTTCGAATTTTTTCCTTTATGTGGGCTATATGAAGTTTCTTTGTGCCGAGTTTCAAGTTTCTGAGTTTACGGGAAAGTACCCTTTAGGTTTTGAGTTTCTTGCGAGTACTCAGCTCCAAATAATGCAACTTAAATTGCTAAATGCGTTGACATATAAGTTTGGTATTGCTACAGCTGAAAGGTATTACAGACCTGAGTATTCCTGAGTATTTGATATAAATTTCAATTTAATAACTTCACGCGTTTACGAGGAAAATGGTAGTAAGTTTAAAATTTAAAATATATTCTTTTGTATGATTTTACTAAAAATGACTACTTTTCGTAATTTTTCCCTTGTCTGTGCTATATGAAGTTTCTTCGTGTCGAGTTTCAAGTTTCTGGGTTTACGGGAAAGTACCCTTTAGGTTTTGAGTTTCTTGCGAGTACTCAGCTCCAAATAATGCAACTTAAATTGCTAAATGCGTTGACATAAAAGTTTGGTATTGCTACAGCTGAAAGGTATTACAGAGCTGAGTATTCCTGAGTATTTGATATGAATTTCAATTTAATAACTTCACGCGTTTACGAGGAAAATGGTAGTAAGTTTAAAATTTAAAATATATTCTTTTGTATGATTTTACTACTTCGTACAGCTGGGGTCGTACAGCTGGGATCGTGACTCTCACAAATGGTTCCGCCGGAAGATCAGCGCTGGCTTCCGGGTCAGCATTATGCTGAGGCGGGCCCATTTCGTGGTAAACTCAGGATTGTTCTGAATTTATACTGTTTCTCTTTATACTTTTGTATGTAATTTAGGTTTATCACGAATAAAACAATTGATTCTGATTCTGATTCTACTAAAAATGTCTACTTTTCGTAATTTTTCCCTTGTTTGTGCTATATGAAGTTTCTTTGTGCCGAGTTTCAAGTTTCTGAGTTTACGGGAAAGTACCCTTTAGGTTTTGAGTTTCTTGCGAGTACTCAGCTCCAAATAATGCAACTTAAATTGGTAAATGCGTTGACATAAAAGTTTGGTATTGCTACAGCTGAAAGGTATTACAGACCTGAGTATTCCTGAGTATTTGATATGAATTTCAATTTAATAACTTCACGCGTTTACGAGGAAAATGGTAGTAAGTTTAAAATTTAAAATATATTCTTTTGTATGATTTTACTAAAAATGTCTACTTTTCGTAATTTTTCCCTTGTCTGTGCTATATGAAGTTTCTTCGTGCCAAGTTTCAAGTTTCTGAGTTTACTGGAAGTACCCTTTAGGTTTTGAGTTTCTTGCGAGTTCTCAGTTTCAAAATATGCAACTTAAATTGCCATTTCTTTTGATTGCGTTGACATAAAAGTTTGGTTTTGCTACATCTGAAAGGTTCTATAGCCTTGAGTATTTGGACATGAATTTCAACTTAATAACTTCACGCGTTTACGAGGAAAAAGGTAGTAAGTTTAAAATTGTAAATGTATGTTTTTGTATGATTTTACTAAAAATGTCTACTTTTTATAATTTTTCCCTTGTCTATGCTATATGATGTTGCTTCGTGCCAAATTTCAAGTTTCTGAGTTCACGGAAAGTACCCCGTAGGTTTTGCGAGTGCCGAAAACTCTAAAATTTGCAGCATAAACGACTGTATCTTTTGATTGCGTTGGCTTTTAAGTTTGATTTTTTCACAGCTTTAAGGGACAATAGACCTGAGTATTTGATATAAATTTCAGCTTGATAGCTCCACGCGTTCCTGAGAAAAATGGTCTTGACAGACAGAAAGACAGACGGACAACAAAGTGATCCTATAAGGATTCCGTTTTTTCCTTTTGAGGTACGGATTGTACGGAACCCTAAATGTGATATTTCATAAAATGGAACTGCTGATAATCAGAACGGAACTCTTCAACGACGCATAGTTCACGTTTCGCAATTTTTATTTTCTTAAATGTTATTAAATTACAAAAAAAACACTGATCCTTGTGATTGTTTTACCTCTAGTTTTCTGTTTGTAACTTGTGTATACTCTGTTTCTTTAATTTGAGGTGTGCAATAATAGTACATTTCGATACTAGGTCGGAAAGGATGTCATTATTCAACGAGTTCTGAGACATTTGGTCACGAGCCGCAGGCGAGTGGCAAAACTCGGGACGAGTGAAGAATGACATTCCGTCCGTGTATCGAACGACGTTTTTTAATAAATTTGCGAAAAAATTATAAAAATGGACAATATGTCACTTTGAGGTTACTTCATCCGGACACTCGCGCCGTGCGATGCGGGGCGGTGATCATGAACCCTGAGCTGTGATTGGCTGGAAAAGTAAAACGCGCTAGTGCGAGAAATCCAACTTCTCGCATTATAAACTACTACTAGATTTGAGCAACTGTGTTAAAAAGAATATTTATGTTTTTATGTTATGTTACATAACTCGATTTAACCAAATACCAATAATTAGAGTAAGCTGTTGGCAATCTGCATCTTGCCCCATCGACCATCGACCAGCATACTTAACTAGAGCAATGCACAGTAAAAATGTATGGTAACTAGTCAGAGCCAATCTCTGAGCATTTTACAAGGAGAAAAACATGTTTTTTTTTTTAATTTGGCTAAACTAGATTTTTCCAAAAATTCAACCTTATACCATTCGAAAGGCCCGAAAAGCCCGACCACCGGTCTCGTCAATAGTCGCGGTACGGCTTTCAGAGCATTTATAACGATCATACATCTCTTATGAACGATGATATGGGCCATAGTACTGCATTATGTTGTACCTGTAAATATTATTAGTGTAGCCACTTGGATGCCAGCATGCCTTTTAGCTTATATGTTATTTAACGACGTCTTTACGTCATATATTGGCGACGCGACGCGGGTTGAATATGAATATATAAGCTACTAGCGACCCGCCCCGACTTTGCACGGGTGCAATTATACATACCTATAAACCTTCCTCTTGAATCACTCTATCTATTAAAAAAAACCGCATCAAAATCCGTTGCGTAATTTTAAAGATCTAAGCATACATAGGGACAGACAGCATCAGGGAGCGACTTTGTTTTATACTATGTAGTGATATAGCTTGCACTGGTTAGGGCTATAACATAGCTCATAAACAACTACTATTTACTTAAGTTCAATATTACATTATGAGTAAAGTTGGTATTTATAGAGATGCGCCGAATATTCGGTAATTATTCGGTATTCGGCATATTCGGCGTGTTTTTCAATGTTCGGTATTCGGCCGAATTATTCGGTAAAACTGCCGAATATTTACCGAATAAACATATGATATTTATCTGATAATAAATTAATCATCATCATCATCATCATCATCTCAGCCGAAAGACGTCCACTGCTGGACATAGGCCTCCCCCACTGAACGCCACAATGACCGGTCCTGTGCCACCCGCATCCAGCGGACTCCAGCGACCTTCACCAGGTCATCAGTCCACCTTGTAGGGGGCCTACCAACTCTTCGCCTTCCGGTGTATGGTCGCCATTCGAGAACCTTAGTGCCCCAACGGCCATCGGTTCTCCGTGCAATGTGCCCTGCCCATTGCCACTTAAGTTTAGCGATCCGACGGGCTATGTCGGTTACTTTGGTTCTGCTACGGATAGTATCGTTTCTGATACGGTCACGCAAAGAAACTCCTAACATAGCCCTCTCCATTGCTCTTTGGGTGACTTTAAGCTTTTTAATGAGGCCCATTGTGAGCGACCACGTTTCAGAGCCATAGGTCATCACTGGCAACACACACTGGTCAAAGACTTTCGTCTTGAGACACTGCGGAATATTGGACGAAAAGATATGTTTCAGCTTCCCAAACGCTGCCCAACCGAGACGGATTCGACGATTGACCTCTTTCTCGAAATTGGACCTACCTAGCTGGACTGTCTGTCCGAGGTATACATAATCGTCTACAACTTCGAGCGTAAAGTCTCCGACTGTAAAAGGGGTTGGTACTACATGGGCGTTAGACATGACTTTCGTCTTATCCATGTTCATCCTTAGACCAACCCTCTCAGAGCCTTTACTGAGGTCGTCGAGCATCGTACTTAAGTCCTCCATGGTCTCAGCCAGGACTACGATATCGTCGGCAAATCGAAGATGAGTGATGTACTCGCCGTTGATGTTGATGCCAAGCCTTCCCCAGTCCAAACCCTTGAAAATGTCCTCCAGGGCAGCGGTGAACAGTTTTGGAGAAATTACATCTCCTTGCCTGACTCCCCGCTGCAGCGGTATGAATCTCGAGTTCTGGTCCTGGAGTCGGACTGACATAGACATAACTAATCATAAATATTCTGACATAAATTAATCATTCATACAATTTTTATCTCTTAAAAGTTAAGTTATTAAAAGATATATAAAAAACTTGATTTTTGTAAGCTTTATTATTCAGTTTAAGCACCATATCAGCATCTGTCACCAATTCACCATCAATATTATCAATAACAATTGCAAATGTTGACATTGTCATTGACAATGCCAAGGTCGCGTACACATATTATTTTACTAGAAATAAAAAAAATCGCGTTTAGCGAGCCGCGCGGACCTGCATAAACGTGTTTAGATTTACCGAATAATTCGGCCGAATATTCGGTTCGGTAAGATCTGAACCGAACGTTCGGCCGAATATTCGTATTCGGTAAAGTCTATATTCGGCGCATCTCTAGTATTTAGTATCTAATGTTAGTTGTAAAGTAGGTTTTCTGTACTTATTTAGTTATTCTGTTTTTAATTTATTAACCACTACACAGTTATTGAACTTATTGTGTAAATAAATAGGCTTCTAGGTAAGATTTTTTTAAAATCTAAAGCGGCAAAAAATTAATTTGTTGTACTATTATAGTTATAGTTAAGTAGGTAGGTACAGAAAAATGTAAACTTAATTTTACTAAGAGACTTCCAAATTTCAAAAGGAAGAGGTTATTTTTATTTGGTTAAGGTGCATCAGTTAGAGAACTATTTCTTAAAATAAAATCTTAGTATTACGTGTGCCCAATATATCTACGACAATATTATATATGTGGTCCACATACAATTCTCATAGATGTGGGACTGGAACGTAAGGTGACAGAGTGGAATGGAACGGGAGTGTGAGAGAAGGATAACAGGAGGTGTGAGAGGGACGGGGAGAACAATTTAAATGGTGGACGGTTGCATTTGTGTTGGAGTTAAATCTATTTATTAAAAATAGTTATCCTGTTTAAAATAAAGCAAGTTTATTAAAATATTGGTTTTTATTACGAGGCTCAACAAGATCCCACATTATTTTGGGGGCTCGTCCGGGATCGCCTCAAAAAACCAAAATACGGTGTTACGGTGTAGAAAAGGTACCGGCGTATACGACGGCGGCGGTGCTCGGGTGCTTACAACGGTGAAGAAGGAAGATTGTTCTCCAAATAAACGATCGAACGGTGGAAACGAAAGCTTATGTACGAAGATAGAATTATTTTTGAGATTGAGCTAGCGATTGATAATTCAAAGGAAAACAAGATGGCGGAGGCCAACCTTTTGAATAATCTCAGTGTAATGACTGACGGTATAATGAAGTTCAGCGGCGATGACAAGTCCCATATAGCCTCTAAATGGGCGCAAGACATTGAAGACAATGCTGAAATCTTCAGTTGGACCGAAGCTCAGAAGCTCGTGGTAGCACGAAGGTCCTTGGTGGGCACGGCGGCGTTATGGCTGCAGTCCGAAAAAACTTTCAAGAAATACGATGAACTCAAGACGGCGTTATTGAAGGAATTTCCGGATGCGCTCAACACTAAAGAGATGCATGAGCTTATGGCTGGTCGTAAGAAGAAAAGAGATGAGTCATACTATCAGTATATGCTAGTAATGAAGGAGTTAGGTAAACGCGCCAAGTTCCCGGACTACGTTGCGATACAATATATAATCGATGGTATCGTGGACTATGAACCTAATAAAGCTCTCTTGTACGGCGCGACCACCTATCCTGTGTTGAAAGAGAAGCTATTGTTGTATGAAAAAATGAAGAATAAGGTGAAGAGAGAAGACAGAGAAACGAAGTATATCAAGCAAGAAAAAGATGCAAAGCATTCAACGGCGGCTCAAGTGTCATCGGCTGGTCGGAGACGGTGCTACAAGTGTGGTGACGAAAATCATTTGGCGGGATCATGCACCAACGGGGTAAAATGCTACCGGTGTAACTCATATGCCGGACATATCGGTAGTCAATGTCCGTTGAACGAGAGCGGTGGCGCCCCAGGTGGCGCTAGCGGTGCAGCTCCGTCGATGAAGCAGCTTCGTGACGTTCGTGTAGGCGGCTCGGGAGAGAAAGCGAGACAGCAGGCGCCTTTTCCCGCGAGGCAGACGGCGACGGCGGATACTCGGAAGCAATCGGCGGCCATGTTCGGAGTTTTGGCCAATGAGGGAGCGACCGACAATATGGCGGATGACGGTGACTTGGACAGCGATGGCAGCGACCGGTCAAGGCACGATGTAAACATTACGACAAAACAGGATTTTAAGGATAATTCTCTTGATTCTCGGAGAGCAATGAAGGTGATAAACTTATGTGACGTTGATATACGAGCTTTAATGGACTCCGGCAGTGCGTATAACTTAATAAATAAAGACACTTTCGACGAATTAAACATGCAGATGTGCGTGGACGATTCTGTGTTTACTGGACTCGGAATGAAAGAAGTAAAGCCCTACGGCAAGTTCTATGGCAAGTTAGTGATCGACGAAAAGTGCTTTGGTGACATTATATTTCACGTTGTACCAAACAACTGTATGCCATACAGGCTTATCGTAGGTAGGAAATTTCTTGACGATGTAACGATGCTTATGCGTAAAGGTTCTGTCACAATAGTGTCCGAGGATGAGGAATGGTTGTCGAGGGTGAATTGTGTGAGCGAGGTGAATGTTTCAGGTCACATCCGTAACGCTAGTGTGCGAGAAGAGGTGGAGCGGCTTGTGGCTGAGTACCAACCAGTCCAGACGAAGGAGGCGCCAATTGAACTCAGAATCATACTTAAAGATGACATCCCTGTGGCGCAACGTCCTAGGAGACTTTTCCTGGCAGAACAGAAGATTGTGGAGGATCAGGTAGACGAGTGGATGCAGAAAGGAATTATACAGGTGAGTTTTTCCGAATATGCTAGTCCGCTAGTCCTAGTTAAAAAGAAAGATGGTTCAACTAGAGTGTGTGTTGATTATAGACTGCTAAACAAGAAGATGGTTAAAGATGAGTACCCCCTGCCACTGATTGAAGACTTAATTGACAAGTTGAGAGATGCCAAGGTGTTTAGTGTGCTAGATCTTAAAAATGGGTTCTTCCATTTGAGAGTTAGTAAGGAGTCGGTGCCATATACTTCATTTGTGGCCCATCATGGTCAATGGGAGTTCCTTAAAGCCCCTTTTGGACTTTCTGTCTGTCCGAAGTATTTCATGAGGTTCATTACAATAATATTTAAAGATTTGATACAAGAAGGTGTTATGATGGTTTTTATAGATGATATTGTAATTCCAGCCCAGACGGAGCATGAGGCACTACTAAGACTGCAACGGGTACTGGAGGTTGCTGCGGAGAATGGACTTGAAATTAACTGGAAGAAGGTCAGGCTGATATGTCCAGAGATTGAGTACCTAGGCCATCTGGTTAAGGAAGGGCAAGTACAGCCAAGTCCGGAGAAGGTTGAAGCAGTAGCCCGATACCCCGAGCCTATGAATGTGAAGCAGGTCCAAAGCTTCATTGGTTTAACGTCGTATTTCAGGAAGTATATAAAAGATTATGCACAGATAGCAAGGCCGCTAACTGATTTGATGAAGAAAGATGCCAAGTTTACATTTGGCCCTGAGGAACGAGAAGCATTCCATATTTTAAAGCAGAAGTTGATGAGTGAGCCAGTACTGAAGATATTCAACCCGAAGTTACATACCGAATTGCACACAGATGCGTCGAGCCAGGCACTGGCAGGTATACTTATGCAGAAAAGTGAAAACGGGGAAATGCATCCAGTATATTATAGAAGTAGACGTACCAGTGAAGTAGAAAGGAGATATTCCAGCTACCAGCTTGAAGCTCTTGCCGTGGTAGAGAGTGTAAAGAAGTTTCACCACTATCTGTTTGGTATACATTTTAAGATAGTGACTGACTGTCAAGCATTTGAGCTTACCTTGAAGAAGAAAGACTTGACCCCGATGGTGGCAAGATGGGTGTTGCTACTCGACCAGTATGACTATGAAATAGAGCATCGGGCAGGTGCAAAGATGCCTCACGCTGATGCACTTAGCAGGATTCCACATGTGGCTGCGGTAGTAAGCCTACAAGAGAAGATAAGCCAAGCACAAGAAAGAGATGAGGAGCTTAATGCCATTAAGCAGGTGATCCTGCAAGTTGGATCATATAATGACTTTTATTTGGATAATGGAGTTCTGTATAAGGGAGACCAACGGTTGATGGTAGTACCCAGAGTGACGGAGAAGGAGGTGATCAAGAGAGTACACAGCAACGGCCATTTTGCGATGAGAAAAATGAAGGATGCCATAAGCAAAGATTACTACATAAAAAACCTGGATAAGAAAATCGAAGAAGTGATTACCAGTTGTATACCATGTCTGTTAGCTACCAGAAAGGAGGGCAAGCAGGAGGGTTTGTTAAACGCTATCAACAAAGAAGGAACGCCATTGCATACATTGCATTTGGACCACATTGGACCGTTGACAGAAACAAAGAAGTTGTACAATCACATACTTACGGTTGTTGACGCTTTTACCAAGTTTGTGTGGCTTTACCCGACGAAGTCGACGTCCAGTGCAGAAGTAATCAGCAAGTTGCAGCTACAGCAGCAGACGTTTGGTAACCCTATACGCATTATTACTGATAGAGGTACGGCATTCACAAGCGGAGCATTCCAGAAGTACTGCACAGACGAAGGGATCCAGCATGTAACGATTACCACTGGAGTAGCAAGAGCTAACGGCCAGGTGGAAAGGATCCATCGGATCATGATACCGATGCTGACGAAGTTATGCATAGAGGACCAATCTTGTTGGTACAAACATGTTGGACGAGTACAGAGAGCCATAAATAGTACCTACCAAAGAAGTATTGACACCTCACCATTCCAGCTGTTGACTGGTACTAAGATGAACTGCAAGGAAGATGTAGAGATATTAAACCTGTTACAACAAGAAATCATATCCCAATATGATGAAGAAAGAGAAACTTTAAGGCAGAAAGCTAAAGACAGGACATTTAGAAGAAAAACAGGAAAAGCTTTAATAAGAAGAGAAAAGAAAGCTCTAAGTATAAAGAAGGCGACCTGGTAGCAATAAAGAGGACGCAGTTCGGGCCAGGGCTTAAGCTAAAGCCAAAATTCCTCGGTCCTTATAAGGTAACCAAGGTGAAACGCAACGACCGGTATGACGTAGAGAAGTTGTATAGTGGTACTGAAGGGCCGAACAAGACAGCTACATCTGCAGACTTCATGAAGAGGTGGCCTGAGGAGGACTGCGAGTGATCCGTACAGGTATCAGTCTCACCTTTTTACTCTGTTTTATATTTTATGAATGGTATGTGAAAGATACCTTATTCCTCGTGACGTATTTTGTTGCTTAGTTTTAAAGACGGAACCTTTGCCTATAGGCTTGATCTTGTATAACAGATTCCTATTACTAGTATTAAGATGCTGTAGTGTTATGTTTTGTTAAATTTTGTTAAAGCTGTACCTACTTATACGGGTGAATGGTAATATCTGAGGGCAGATATTATATGCAGGACAGCCGAGAATGTGGGAATGGAACGTAAGGTGACAGAGTGGAATGGAACGGGAGTGTGAGAGAAGGATAACAGGAGGTGTGAGAGGGACGGGGAGAACAATTTAAATGGTGGACGGTTGCATTTGTGTTGGAGTTAAATCTATTTATTAAAAATAGTTATCCTGTTTAAAATAAAGCAAGTTTATTAAAATATTGGTTTTTATTACGAGGCTCAACAAGATCCCACATAGATATAGTGGGACGCAACATTTGTTTTAATAGGTAGTTAATCTGTTTTTAAGTTCAACAAAAAGCTCGTCCTTTAAAAAATTTGAACTCTAACTTTGATAATAAAGTATGGAAATACATCCGTCTCATAAAACCCTGTTTTCGTTGTCAACTACAAACTACAATGTTATGTACATATCGGTACAATCGATATCACAAGTAGCAGCGACCTGTGGCTCCACAACAGTAAGAATAAGGGTCGAGTAATGCGGTTTGTCGTTAGGAAGTACATTAGTAACATGAGGAGTGAGGAGATGTGTGTGTCTCCGTCGCAGGCCGGGTCGCGGCTCTCAGCTCGCAGAGACAGCCCACGAGGCCCGGCGGAGGCGGAACGGAACAAATAATACAATCCATTACTACCCTAATGAGTGCTTCCTTTATTTGCGAGGATTGTCGCAAAAACCACCATTAATCTGTGGAGAGGCCGACTGTGTTTTGTTTTGGTTCCAACTGGATTTTTTCCGAATGGACGTCATGTTCTTTGTGCCTCACTAAACAACAGTTGTGACAAATTGAGAACAACAGTAAGGAGATGCCGAAGTTCCAATTATTTTTTTAGGGTTTCGTAGTCAACTAGGAACCCTTATAGTTTCGCCATATGCGTCCGTCTAGCTCAATGATCGTTAGCACTAGAAAGATGAAATTTGGTTTGAGTATGTGGATTAATAACGCTGACAAAGTGATCCCATCAAAAACATTACACGAACAAACAAGCCAGTCTTGCAACGCAGTTCTAATGCAAAATGTATTGAGATCTAATGTAAAACCCAGCCGGTGTGCCGGAGTTTACTAAGTTTATGTTATTGTGATCCTTTGAATATTATATGAAATTACGATACATAATCAAGCAATCACAAACCGCAGGCAGTCATTCACTAATATTTATTTTTGAAGTGAAAACTTCTTTAGCCGCGTTGAGCACTTTTTGGTACGGGAAAATCTTATAGGTTCGCGTCACCGACACCGTCACAAGGTGGTCACAAGCACGAATTAATGTCACAACAATGATTTTATATATACTATAACTCAATGTGTCACAAGCCATACGATTGAGAAACATGTAAAATGAAATGTAAAGTGTAAATGTAAAATAAAGTGAAGAGAAGTGAGGTGAAGTCCAAGGTCCAAATTCAAATATCAAAAGTTTAAAATCATTTATTTCCTAAAATAAAAAGTTCCAAGTTTTCACCTCTATCGGCAGTTCCTATAACTGCCATTTTTGAAGTGAAAACTTCTTTAGCCGCGTTGTGCATTTTTTGGTAGAGGGAAATCTTATGAGTTCGCGTCATCGACACCGTCACGCAAAACAAAAACGCATCACAAGATTTTCCTTGAGTTGAAAGGCTCGTTCGATATTTAAACTTATAAGTACTTATAACCGTTCAAATAAAGTTTAATTTTGTAAGCAATATTTTTCTTTTATGCATTTAATATATTAATCATAGAAAATCACTATTGTAAATTGACTGTAGGTACACATTAAGTCTTATAAAAACCTTAGGTCAGTCTGTGGTCTAAAACTGTTAAAGGTAGGTCTACCAAATAATTATGCCGTAATCTCGCAGGGTCTGTTTAGTGGACTATTTGGTTCTCAGTTTCTAGTTAGCTATAGTTCCTGAAAAAAGGCTGGGACTGTAATACTATTTTTTTTTTAAGGTATAATAATCAAAGCAACTGAGATAGGAAAACTAAGCTTTATTAAACACTAAAATCTATCCAGTCTTTATTTAACACTTCCTTTCTTTCTCACTGGTTCGCAGGCCAGCGCCAAAATGTATCTAGTCTAAACAATGTAACAAGGGCTCAAAATCTAGTTGCTGTCAACAGAATCTAGCTTATAGGTAAAGGGTTAACTATGGTGATATTTGGTCGATTGCACTACCCCGATCGTATATCCTAGAATCATAAACTGGCTTTTACAAGATGAGGAAAAAGGCTTAGCTGTGCTACGGGTCCGGTCGCCGACTTCCTCGACCCGCTGGGTGGTAAGCTCAGTTCCCCTCGGGGTGCGCTCCTTCGACAGCACGGGGAGGAGTCGGGCTCACCAACATCCAAGCCCCTACCAAACGCCTCCTAACGGAGGAAAATTGCCTTGCTCGGTTCACCTCAGGAACAAATGTCAACTCCGGAGAGCCTGGGGTGCCGCAGATCACGTCTTCCCACGCACAAGGTTAGGCTTACATGCACCACTCACTGGGGTAAACAGGAAGGGGACATTTTCCTATATATAAAGAAAACCCATTTATAGGGAAGTTTGCGGCAACGCCGGCCGCATGAAAAAAGACAAATGCAGACGTCCTTCCGCCGAGCTATTTTTCCATGTCTGCTTCATAGTTGCCAGCACCCATAAACGCAGGACTTGACAGATTAAAATTAGGTGTCCACAGATGTTTGCGAAGCAAGAAAAAAAATAAAAATTAAATCTAATTTCTGAATAACGACGGGAAATTACTGAATAGCGTTTTTTAAATACAATAATACTTAATTATGCGCAAAGCGTTGCTCATGAACTGACTCAAACCGTGGGATTTTAAGGCCCACGTCTTGGCAACACGGGATCACTGTCACTTCGACAGTTGTCAAAGCAGTCATAGACTATCCCAGACGATGATCAAGTATATTTGAGGTGCAGATTTAATCGTCGGTGAACGTCTTGAGACTTTTCCTTTACTATAATATAATTTATACGTTACAATATATAATATTTTTCTTTTATGCATTTAATATATTAATCATAGAAAATCACTATTGTAAATTGACTGTAGGTACACATTAAGTCTTATAAAAACCTTAGGTCAGTCTGTGGTCTAAAACTGTTAAAGGTAGGTCTACCAAATAATTATGCCGTAATCTCGCAGGGTCTGTTTAGTGGACTATTTGGTTCTCAGTTTCTAGTTAGCTATAGTTCCTGAAAAAAGGCTGGGACAGAGCCGTAATTTTAGTTTGAAAAATTGCATTTTTAAATGGATTAATTGCACGTAAAATGAAGTCAAAATCAGTCAGCGTCCTAATTTTTTGCAAGCTTTCTATTGGTAGGTACCCCACACGTGTCATATGTACTATATAGTATAAATAGTATAATTTGTTGCTCGGAGTGTCAGTAGATGTGAAAACTAGATTGATGTTGATAATTTTAATTCAAACACCATGAAATTTCAATTTTAATACTAAAAGTTCTAAGTTTTCACTTCTATCGGCGGTCCCTATAACTGCCATTTTTTTATTTCTTAAAACAAAGTGTAGTTTCCACACTAATATTCCATAAGTCAAACGCTTTCAATCTACATCGAGGGCGCATTCTTGTGTCTGCAGCTCTGCTGTTCTCAATTCACTACAATTTTCATAAAAGTGGCAACTCAAAAGGGACCTTAGAGTGTTGTCGTAGAGTGGTTGTTGGCGTGTGCGGTGTGCGCAACAACCGCCGGCAGCGGCGGTTCACCTAGTTCGGTGGCGGGCGATGGCGCGCAACAGATAGGTACTGTACTATCTGTTGCTGCGGCGCGGCGCGGCGCGCGACGCGGCTCCGGCTCCGGGGTTGCTAGCTTGGTACACCGCTGCAAAGGTATTTTATTTATTTTTGGACTGTACTCATTATTTCTAAACGTTGGGGCCACATAAATTGAACAATTAACATTCTATGGTAAAATAAAGCGGACATATTGAATGGAAGGATTGGAAGGGATCAGTAGTTTAGCATGTACAACATGTACATATACATATGTGTAATTATAATCAATTTCTCGTACAGATCGGAATATTTTTGGTTTTTACCCCAATCAATCGATTGATCGAGTTTAAAAGCTATTAAGTTTTTTTTATTCAAATAGATATAAATTAATAATTCTCGAAGAAATAGCTATGATAAGCACTTACTTAAATAGATGCCCTTACCAGGATTACAATTCAGGATCTCCGGTTTCGTAGGCGTTATAAGTTAGATAATACATCTACCATGAACCCTACAAGGCCGAGTTTTATAAAGAATAATCGAACGAGCCGAGCGTAAGCGAAGCGAGTTTTTACAAACAACTTCAGAACCAACTGTCACCTGGCTACTGGGACATCTCGGCATTTGGATTTAGATAGTTTGTTCATCAATAACTTTAGTAACGTTTTTCTGATTTTTATGAAATTTCTTGGGGCTGTAGCAGAGATATTATAAAATTCGAAAGTTCCTATATGAGCAGGATTGATCAAGTGGTTATGGAGCTAGAAGGAGAAAAAAATATCCTCCTTAGGGTCTTGTTATATTGGTCAACTCGTTTGCAAGTAAATCGCGAGTTCTCAGTTCGAGGTGGACTACTTGTTTATTAAAACTGATATTAGATTTAAAAAAACAACTCCCATTGAACCGCAAACAAAAAGAAAACGAACTTATTAATCCGCGACCCAAAAGTAGATTCAAGATTATTGGCGGGACGAGACCCGCGGGAGTCGGGACCGGGTGCCGTAGCGCTGGCATCCCCGCGTAGCAGATCGCGGCCGCCGTCGCCGCCGGCAGTGTGAGTCGGCCGCCGCGCGTAGCGCCCGCTCCGCCCGCGCCGCCGTACGCCCGCTACGCCCGCTACGCCGCGTAGCCGCGAGCCTACGATTCTTTTGTGGTTGTTCTCGAGTGACTACTCGCTCGGCGCTTGACACATTTACACCGCACTGAATGGGAACTTTGCAAACTGTCCTTATTGTTTTCGTTTAAACTTTCTTTTGTTTGGTTTGAGTGAAATGTAACAGGTAAAACACATGGTGAGGGGTTTGTAGGTTAATATGGGTTTTGTTTATTAACGACTGGGCTATATGGCTATATACGAAGGCTTAAAATTAATTGTCTGAGCCGAGATGTAAAAAGGTTAAAGTTTAGGGTGGTGAAAACGGATATTATGTGTTTACGCGTTTCTACTGAGGTACATTTGGCTATAAAACATATGTATCTGATTAAGATTAATTGCAAAAAAAATCAGTTTATATATCTCACGAATAAGTTTTGTTTACTCGCCTGTGAATAGTTCAACATGTTCAAACCTGCTACTACTCGCTTTGCTCGTTATACTTACGTTAAAAAAGTCGGGAAGTTGAAAAAGTTATCCGCATTTAATTAAACTTTATTGAACAATAAAAACGGAGTAAAAGGCGAATTTAATGCCAATTTAAGAGCCAGTCTCTGCCAATTAACCGTCGGCGTCGGGTCAAACAGAAATTAAAAGAAGGTATATAATACAGGTGCAGGAACTTATTACAAAACAATACACTAATTTTTATAGGGCAGACGTGTAAGAATGGGAAATTTTAGACTTAATATAGTTGTTAATTCCCAAAAATACTTAATTTAAGGATTGGATTACTACACCCGCGACTATATGTACTTTTGTTAACGTACTTACAGCACTTTTTGGAGCATACTTCGACAGCAATAGTATATGGAATGAAACGATGTCGAATCACGTGAACTTGTGTTTATTTCTAAATTATCGCAAGAATAATGTTCAACCATGTCTTAGTTCTACAATTGCAAAAGTCAGAGAGGCTTCCCTCCAAATTTTACATCTCATCTGTCAATCTCTAAGAAAAAGTTACAATGACCATAGACACATAATCATAAAGTTAATAGGCTGGGTGCATATGACATTTCACTATATAAAGCTACGGACAGAATGAAACTATTGTGATGCTTACATCTTCGGCCATCCTTTCAGAAGTAAAAGTGAGGCCTCTCACTTTAGATTACATGTACAAATCTATATTAAAAAAACCATTAAGTATTCAAGGTAACAAATTCAACTGCAACATGACTGTTAAGCTCGTCAGCCTTATATGTTATTATTATTAATATTAATTATATATAACTATATTAATTAACATATAAATCAACTTACAATGGTTAACTTTAATCAGTCTTTATCTATCTATTCTGGACACATAGCTCAAGATAAATGTATCTTATTATTTATTGAGATCATTCTGATATTCACAACATTAATGAATAATATATATATATATATATTTATTTGGAAAATCCTTAGAATATAATATGTGTCTTAGGAGATAATATCACATGTTTAATACTCACTAGTAATATGAAATCATTCTGACATTAACAATAATACTGGATTTACTTCTAACAAAGTTTCTATTGGTTTCTCTGTAAATAATCATTAACATGTAAGTAATATGACCTGTAGTAACCTGAAAGCTCAAGACACTGATATGACAACATGTATTGTACATTCTGACAAAATCTGTAATCATTTTTTTTTTTTAAACCAACGGCCTGCTCTAGACAGTCTGCCATAAAGGCCTGCTCTAGACAGTCTGCCGAAATCTATAATAATTATCTGCATGCTTAAGGCCTGTTTCAGACAATCTGCCCAGAGGGCATGTACTGCACAGTCTGCCTGAATACTAACGGCCTGCTCTAGGTAGTCTGCCACCAGGGCCTACTCTAGACAGTCTGCCATACTCTTAAATCACCTTACCGAACAAAGTGCACTCATATAATTAAATTATCAACATTAATTAAAATCACAGTTCGTCCAAATAAGCAAACTTTTAACATCACTAATTTAACTCTTAATAAATTCTTATAAACCATTGAAGAACAACTTTAAAACATCACTATTAAGTGCACCTATAAATAAACCTTATTTATCAATCGGAACAACTTTAAAACATCGCTATTAAATGTTGCACATATACAATAAGTCTCATTTATCAATCTGAACATCTTTAAAACATCACTATTAAGTGCACAAGTGTAAATATATGATCGTTATTCATCTATCTGTGTCCAGCAAATTACCATTAACAAACAACTTATAAAATAAACTATGCGTGGATAAACTACTCATTATCAACGTCAAAATCTGATGCCAAGCCCTCACCCACGTCGCTTTCACTGCCCTCGCTATCTAGATCTTTAAAATGTAACCAAGGATGGATCTTGTCCAAAGCCACAATATTCTCGTATCGTTTGTTTCCTTTTCTTATAAGCGGGGTATCCTCGACTACAAATCTATCGTTTGGCAAAACTTTTAATATACGATACGGTCCATGAAATTTAGCTGTTAACTTTTTGGATTTCCCAACAAGATCCTTGTCAAATACATTCCTTTCAACCCTGACTAGATCACCTACGTTATATTTGGTACCAGGTTTAATATGCTTGTCAAAAGCTTTTTTTGTAGACTCTTGTTGCTTTTGTATAGAATCACCAGCCGCCGACCTCAGAGATTGTAATCTTTCATCTGTGAGGGGCTCGATCGTTTCATTAATTATATCCCCTAGTATATTTTCAGAAGAAGTAATCAATTTAAACCCAAACAAGAGCTCCGAAGGGCTTTTACCGGTCGCCTTATTTAAGGTGGTATTCATTCCTAACTGTATACTACCTACATGCTCATCCCAAGTACTATCACTCTGATCATGACATTTTGTACTTAATGCCTCGGTGATAGTGCGGTTGTAGCGTTCCACCTGTCCGTTCGCTCGAGGAGTTGCTACTGCGTTTAATACATGCTTTATACCTAGGCTTTCTGTAAAAGATCTGAATTTTGTGCTTGTAAAGCACGACCCTCTATCGGTAATCAGACGGCTAGGCGTACCGAAATAGCTGAAATGCTCTTTGAAAGCTCGAATAGCTGTAGTGGTTTTTGTATCTCGGACAGCTTTGATGTTTATGTATTTAGTGAATGCGTCTATTATGACTAAGATGTACATGTTGCCTCTCCTTGAGCGAACGAACGGTCCTAGATGGTCTGCGTGAAGGGTGTGGAATGGTATTTCCAATTTTGGTATTGGGTGAAGCATACCTTCTTTACTACCTCCAGGTCTCTTGTGGTGTGCACATTGGAGACAAGCCTCTACGTACTTTTTGACAAAACGTCGCATCTTTGGGAACCAAAATACACCACGAATTCTACTTAGTGTTTTCTCGTAACCAAAATGGCCTACATCGTCATGGTTCATACGTAAAACCTGCCACCTCACTGACTTCGGAACTACCCAACGTATTCCATCCTCAACTACCTTGTACACATAATCCCCTTTCAGTTTATAGTTTTTATGAATATCAGCAGCAAGTTTCGTGTTGTTATCTTGTAATATCCCTTTAATTCTACTTATTTCATCATCATTACTTTGAACTGTCGATATCCAGTCCTTAACATCAATTTGTAAAACGTCAATTACATGTAATTCCTCTCCTGTGGTAGGCTCAGTTACAGGACCACGACTGAGAGCATCTACATGCGCCATTTGTGTACCTGCTCTATATTCAATCTCGCAGTCGTACTCCTGGAACTGCACCCACCAACGGGAAATTCGAGGAATAAGATCTCTCTTTGTCATTGTAGTTCGTAGCGCTCCACAGTCAGTAATTATTTTAAATCGTATGCCTAAGAGGTATACACGGAATCTACTTAGTGAGGAAATAACTGCTAAGGTTTCAAGTTCAAAAGAGTGCATTTTCTGTTCGTCTGCTGTCGTTTTACGACTATAGTACGCTACAGCCCTAAGTAATCCATCAGTACCACGTTGCATTAAAATTCCAGCTACGCCATATTTAGATGCGTCGGTATGGAGCTCAGTCTCCAATGTAACATCATACAGAGCTAGTATGGGACGTTCGACTAATTTCTGTTTTAAGGTTTCGAACGCCTTCTCATGCTCTTCCCCCCATTTCCATTCAAATTTCGATTTAAGGAGGTCGGTGAGTGGACAAGCTATAAGTGCGAAACCTTTAACGAACCGCCTAAAGAAGCTCGTTAATCCGAGGAAACGTCTTAAATCGTGTACGTTCTTCGGAGTTGGAAACTTAGATATGGCTTCTGTTTTCTTTGTGCCAGGACGAATACCCTCGCTACTCACACGAAATCCTAGAAAATCTATTTCTGTGTAAAAGAAGTGACACTTTTTAAGTTTTAGTGTCAACCCAGCTCCTTGTAGAAGGTTAAGAACCTCTTCTAAACGACATAAGCCCTCATTGAAGGAGTGAGCTGGAATTAAAACGTCATCCATGTAAACTAACGCATATTTAAGTTGTGATTTGGTAAGTATTTTGTTCATTGCTCGTTGGAACACTGACGGCGCATTGGCCAAGCCAAAAGGCATACGCTTGAAGTTATATTGTCCATCAGGTGTCACAAACGGACTTTTATCCTGTGCTGCTTTTGCAATGGGTATCTGATAATAACCAGAGGCTAAGTCTAAACTTATAAACAAAGAATGGCCTGCCAACATGTCCAGCTGATCGTCAATCAATGGTAACGGGTAATGCTCTTTTTTGGTTTTTCTATTTAACGCACGGTAGTCCACACATAATCTATGTTCGCCTGTTTTCTTTTTCACAAGAAGAATGGGACTTGCGTAAGGAGAGTTTGATTCACAGATAATGTCCGCGTCAAGCATTTCCTGTACCATTGATCGCACACGTTCTCTTTCCATATATGAAAGTCTATAAGGACGGTACACGACCGGTCTATCATCCGTTAGTTCTATATCCATCTGTGTTACATTGGTGAGCCCAAGATCACTCAAATTATTTGAAAAGCAAGTTTCATATTTTTTTAATATTTTTTTAAGCTGGGTCAGTTCTTTTTCGGTTAACTGCTCACCATAGTTAAAACTATTTTCGAAATCTGTACCTTCAAGATTTAGTAGGTTAACATACAGAGCATTTTTCAAACATAATGCACGAGTGATCAGGGACCCTGCCGCTAGACAAATACTATTATCAGAGACATTTAGTAGTACTAATCCACCACACCCCTCTTTCATACTATATTCACCGGCCATTAAACAAAATTCATAGTTAGGTAACCCTCGTAGTGTACCGTGTACATAAACCTTACCAGAATATTCTCGATCACATTTAACGGATGCAAAAATTGTCTCCTTTGGAGGTATCACAATATCATCTAGTAATCTTAAATTTAGTTTTATCTCATGGTCACGTTTAAAAATTAATGAATCTGAAGTTTTAATAATAATAATTCCTGGCTTTTCTGTAAAAGTATGTCCTATAAGTACCGGATATTTTATAACACTATCTTCCACTATGATTACTTCAGTGCGCTCTGAAATTCCCTGTATTTCCATAATTACATCTACTGACCCAATCGGTAATATAATATTATCCCCTACCCCTTTTAAGATAGGCAAATTATCAACTTGCCATGTAATGCCTAATTTTACTGCATCACTGTAACGCAAAAGTGTAGCCTGACTTCCTAAATCAACATAGCCGTTTATTGCATATTCATTAATTTTCAATTGGATTTTATATTTATCATCATTCATATTATCTAAATTTACTAGCAACACAGTCTTTTCAATTGCATTGTTATTTTTACCGGATTCTTTTGATTGTTTATGACAGTTGGTACTGACGTGTCCTACTAAATTACACAGTGTACATTTCATTAACGGCTTGGTACAGTTATAACTGAAATGGCCCGTCTCTTTACAGTTATAACAAGCCTTAGTTGTGGTTCCACTGGCTTGTGGTTTAGTCATTTTGTGAGTTGTTACCTGGTTGCTGCTTGGAACATTAGTCCTTCTCTCCTGAATATTTTTAAATGGGTCACGAGTCTGATGTTTTATAGATTGAAAATATTCTAACAATTTTTGAGGTTCTTCACATTTTAAAGCTTTTGCCCCAAGTCTTAAGGAACGGTCTTCAATACCATGCAACAAACAAGCAACAGCCCGTTTACCTGTAATTTCACATCGATGTAACAAATTAATTTTCTCATAATAATATAATTCTAGTGAATCATAATACTTTACCTTTTTGGACAACATTTCAGATAAAAGCTCTGCATAATCATCACTACTAGGAAATGAATCCATTAATTTCTTTTTCCATTCGGGCCATGAAAACGACATTGTGGGAAGGGCCTGATACCAGGTACGGGCAACACCAGCCAGCTTTGGCAAAGCATAATGGATAATTTGATCATCACCCCACTGATATAATTTAGCACATTCTTCTACCTTTTTTAACCAAATGTTTATAGTTTGACCCTTTAACATTGGATCGAATTCAGGGATCACGTTACCTAAAACTGGAAATTTATTACCTTCGGGCCGTCTGCTCGCTAGTGTTTTAACCAAGTCCGTCAACACTTTTACCATGTTAGCTGCATCAACGCCAGAATTCGTGAGGATCTGCTGGGATGTCTCCCTGTTCTCAGCACTTGACCTGCTCCTTGTCTTGCCATAATGATGTCCTCGCCTATGTCTGAACCTCAAGTCCCTTGATTTACACACTTGCGACTCACAGCTCGATTCACTTTCACTAGAAAGGTACCGTCGACGACTGCAGCTTCTTTTACGTTCATGGCGTGAACGGCGCTGTCGACGCTCGCACGATCTGCTACGTCGTCCACTTGATAAAACTCGTCGACGATGACTTCGGCTCCTTGTATGCTTACGACGCGGACGCTGTCGTCGACGATCACGCGACCTGCTCTGCCTTTCATCGACGTCGTTCGCCAACTCCGAATCATCATTGATCTGCACCCGGGGCAAACTCGGCGTGCGTACACTGCAATCACGTTGATTTCTGGTAGAATTTCTTTTGCGCTTTGAATGACTTTTCCTCTTCCTGTCATTGCGTTTTCGTTTGCGCGATCGCGATTGTCTTTCTACGCCAGCTTCGTATTCATCTACGTTGTTTTCCATAGTGTATCACCAAGCAAAATGTAGTTTGTATTTTTGTCAGGATTATCACACAACGTCTCTTCGAGCGCCTTGACGGGTGAATTTCTTGAATCCCACTTCTGAGATATGGAATGAAACGATGTCGAATCACGTGAACTTGTGTTTATTTCTAAATTATCGCAAGAATAATGTTCAACCATGTCTTAGTTCTACAATTGCAAAAGTCAGAGAGGCTTCCCTCCAAATTTTACATCTCATCTGTCAATCTCTAAGAAAAAGTTACAATGACCATAGACACATAATCATAAAGTTAATAGGCTGGGTGCATATGACATTTCACTATATAAAGCTACGGACAGAATGAAACTATTGTGATGCTTACAAGTATGAGCCTTCTTTTCTTCTTCAGAGAGAGGCCGCATTGTAGTAGCACTGCCGTGAGCGCTCGCGCTGTTCTCCCGGAGTTTTACAGGTTTCTCGGAACGTAATCTGACTCGGAATCCTTTTGTTCCAGGACTTCAGTTGTTAATAAACTTACCAGCTCAAATAACCTTTTTCAATTACAAATATTTTAATGCTTCCATTTCAAACAGCCTTTTACCCACTCAGAGAACCTCATTTTGCGTTTTCTGGTGAAAACGCAAAACCGAAAAATAAGAAATATAAAAGTTTTCTCACTTCAAAATACTTATTTCTTCCTTGATGTTTGAACTTTGAACCTATTAGTGACTAACTTTTTCTAAATAAATATGGAAACGAAAGGCTTTTCCAGAATCGTTCTCTACCCTGAGTATTTCAGCTCCGATTTTCACCAGTGAAAGTATTTTTTATTTCAATCTTTACCCGTGGCCGTTAGTGTTATAACAGAAAGTTAAATATTGCAAGCCTGATGAATTTTGTCCTGAAGACTTCTAAGAAAAACTGAATATAATATAATACTGGTAATAGCCACGTTATTCTGCCATTTTCGCAAGTCAATATTATACATACATGGCACTCATGTAATTCTGTATGTTATTCTTACAAAAAAATACAGAACACTCTAGTTTGAATCCCAATTAAGTACTAGCAGACGACTTTCCAGGGTTTTCGTTTTTTTTTAATTTAATCTAAGGTATCTTAACATTCAAATTTATTCCGACTGCGTAATGTAATATTATTGTAAGCAGTTATTACGCGTTGAAAATAAAATGTTCAGTTGTCATTGCAAATAGAAGTTGACGGGCGCAGCCGCCGCGGCGCGCGGTGGTGGCCGCCGCCGCCGCCGCCGCCGCCGTCGTCATGCGATTTACTATAGTTCTCAAACAATTTGTAATTTATATTTATATGGATTAAAGATACTTTTATAAAACAGTAGGAAACAAAGGAAAGCAGAAGACTTATCTAAAACAGGTATTAAACCTATTAAGGCGGTTAGCACACAGTTGTAAATGAGTGATACATAAATATCGCTAAGTCAAGCATACACTATCCCGAATGCAGCAACCGCAGCAGTGTGGCAACCACCGTTGTTCGAAGTTTCTAATAACTTGGCTACCTACTTGCGCCCGCCACAACAAGTCAGCCGCTCGCCGCGCCCGCGTCCGCGTCCTCGCCCGCGCCCGCTTCCTCGCCCTCGCCCGCGTTCGCGCCCGCTCCTGCGCCCGCGGATGGCTCGTGAATAAATAACAGCCGCCAGATACGCCGCTCACGCGACCCCCAGTACCTCATAAAAGTCATAATCGTTACATTCGGCGGTACATATTCATATGTTCAATGTTCCGTGATTTGTGTTTCTAATGGGAATTTATTTACTGTGGCGGTTTACAGTCGTTCAAAAAGGCAGCTACTTTTTTACCTCGCTTGGTTCTCTAAATAAAACACACGAAAAATAGGAAACTTTTCGAAATTTACCCTACAGCTAGTGGCGTGCGGCGTGCCCAGAGGTTTGGAGTAGGGCAAGCCAAAGTATATGATTTCGTATTAACTGTATAATTTTTACTTAGATGATGATATTTTCAGTCTGAAGATCTTCAAAATTTCATCATTTTTTGAAAAAAATAATACAACAGTATTATTAATGCACGCAAATAACATAGATGTGTTATATGCGTGAGAACAACTAACAATCCAGTTTATTTTGTAAGCAGCGGAAGTAAATTTTCGCTTCTGTAACTGGTTTATCTGAGAAATCGCTACACATGAGTCAGGTTATGTTTAGCGAGCAAATGTACCTACATTGATTTTGCACGAAGGTTATATATGTATATTGTTTTCACACTTTGGTTAAAACACGGTGAAAACAATAAACTACATATGGAGCGTCATAGGAAAGGGCTTGTATTGCACATTTTGAAACGTACCTCAATAGAGCTACGCTTAATTTAGGTACATTTTAATATTATACAATAACACGGTTACACTCACGGCACTTTAGTCACGTCTCGCGACATGTTTCGGAGAGCCTAGGTCTCCATCTTCAAGCACTAGGAGTGCTACGTTACCTACGTTTTGTTAATATGTCTCACGAAAGTTTAAATTTAATACATTTTAATAGTAACAGTTCTAAAACGTTTAGGAAAAAGAACAAGGTGAAAACTGAGATACTTATGTTTGAAAGAGTCCGCGCGTTATCCCAACAAAGTTTATGCCACACTCGGATGAACCTTTAAAGGGGCTATCTCCGTCACGAAAGTGGTGTACACTTTGGCCTCTCACACGCGAGGCCAGTGACCTCAATCTGTCAAAGACGGCTCACGGCGGGCTCGGCTAGTGACACAGGCAATATTCTCAACAATCTCAACGCACTGAGCGCTCGACTTCCTGATCCTGATACAGTACCGATACGACAATTCAGTGGTTTTTAAGTCAAATTATACGGTATACTGCAACAGTCCCACTGCCGTATCTAAGTTTTTCGGGCACTTTCACTTTTTTTTCATATGGTAATAATATAACGGAAAAAAAAGACTTCTTAATATAAAGAAAATTTCTTCCATGCAAAGCAATAAAGTTTTAAATACCACGAAGCGAATAAGATTCTTAAATACAGATTTTCTAGTTTTCTTTTAACTAAGATAATACTTGTTTCTTTGAAGAACAATCTACTCTTATTTTAAGTCGAAGTGTTTCTATCTAGTAAAGATATTTTACACTCTTGGTGTAAAACAGTATATTTGCTCATTTAAAAATCTTATTTCGTCATATTGAGAAATTTATGTTAAACTGAAACTTTAAAATAGTGTCGGCAAATGAATACGGTCTGAGACCAAAAACAATTGTATTCAATTTAAGAGAATCATGTCTTTAAATCAATTAAATATTTGTTTTAAGTGAGAATCACGTCACATTCGTTTGAGAATACGATTCTTTTTATCCAAGAGAATGCAAATTATCACCTTAACAATACGGTTCTCTTGATTTAAGAGTTCTCGTCAACTTCATGTAAACTATTGACGTTGTTAAAAAGCTTATACCAGAAACTTCGTTTTTTTAGGGCTAACCCAAGAAACGAAGTTTAATTAAAAAGAGATAATACAATAATAAATTATGAATATCTCATACTCATAACTTCTCTGTCTGTAATCGCTACTGCGAATTTCAAATAATCCTTTGCCAGACGCCTAGGGTCATGAAGTTACGTCGAACAAACGTTACCATGTTGTAACCTACACGCAGAGACATCTATTGGCGCGCAGCGTAACTAAACTAGCGCAAGAAAATATTTACTTGAGATAAGATTTCAATGATTTTGTATAAAGATTAAAATAACTTTGTGCTAATAATTTAAAATGTCATTCGAAAGTAGTTGTTTGATCTAACGAAAAGAAAAATCTTCCTTACAAAGAATAATTGATTTATGTGAAGAACACATTTGTGTTTAACCAGAGAAACTTATTTTGATTGAAATAAAATGCATTTTTGCTATGAAAACGATATTAAGTTGCCCCGAAACGATTTGAATTACTTGAATCAATTTCTCCATATCAATTTATTTCAAGTAAATACTCTTGAAACATTATATTTTTGTATTTCTATTTTAAGAAAACGTGGTCTTTTGAGCGAAGAATCATATTTTTGATAAAGGAAATAAATACTTGCCACGAGGAAATATTTTCAAGATAATATAATGTCTTGGATTGAGAATAACCCGGAAGCTTTTTTTTCCGTCCCCAAAATTCAAATTCAAATTAGTTGACAGTGACGGGGAGCAACTCAAATGCAATAGTGAACCAAACTGCTTACCACGAGGAGGCCCGTACGTTTGTTTGCCACCGTCGTGGTATTAAAAAAAGTGTTCCGTATTGTACTTACTGATAACTGGCATTTTTAATTGCAAGGTATTTGTTCATGCTGCATAATTGGATAATATTTGCGAACTCTTATTTAATGTGTCTTAGCCGGCTAAAAACCGAATCTGTCATTAGGCCCATTAAATGCCTAGTTACTTAGCACACGTAATTAAAGAACAGGCCACACTAATGCTGGTCTGACGCTGACGGGAGCACCAACTCAAGGTGAGCAGAGCATTGCGGCGGTTTGTTTGTGTTGGGATTAATCACGATTACGAAGGTTCTCATTGTTCCTTTGTTGTTTAAAGGTAAATAATATTATTATTCTCGAGTACCTACCGTCGTAGGACTCCATTAATTTTTTAGCTATGAAGGTCAAAGCGGACTTTTATCACAATTTAATATAATTATATTATACGAATTTAATTCAGTGATTAACTTCATAACATGGCAAATATAGGAGAAATTTAGAGCTTATTACGATAAAATTACAATAGGTTATTGATGTCATTTTAGTTTAGCTCAGACGAAAATATGTGGCATGGGCAATATGTGCATGCATGTGTTGCGTTTGTTATAAGTATGGATGTAAAGTATTTTCTTTGTTTTTGGTTAAAATTACAATATAACCAGTTGTTCAGTAATATGACTACATACTTATTTACATATTTACCTAGTCTCCTCGTAAAATAGGGCTTAATTTAGAAAAAACTTATTAGGTTTTAATGGAACATATTTTTTTATTTCATGGTCGTTTTTAGTACCGGAGGCACGAAATTGTATAGACATTGTGTTTACATAAATTGAGTTGAGTGTTCCGCGGAACTCCAAATGTAATCTCCACCACAATAAAACAAGGGCCCGAGACAACATTTCCGCTTGCGAGTGTACCTACTACGTATAAACTTGGAGTACCATTCGGCTGTTTATGTATTTTGTAACGTACCTACTTTATTTCATATAGTAGTATAATTCTATGTAAATCCATAGCAATTAGTTATAATTTTAAATCATATATGCATTTTTAAACTGCCTATTTTGTGAAATTATTGTGTCACAGTTTTTTAAGCTGTTTTTATGTGATTTTACAATAGTAATTTAATTTAATACATTACTACAATACGTGTTAAGTCTCTAGATTAGTAACTCTCTTCTAGATTAATATTCGCGCGCGTCGAAAGGGTTATCATCCATTTTTAAGCAGCTAATCCAAACGTGTGTAGCCCTTCATAACCGGGCTCACTGCGGACAAGGACTACCGTCAAAGGTCGCATATCATTGGATGTAAAAATATAGTAGGTACTTAGGTAAATCCTTCAGATATCAAATATCCAGAACTAACGATTTCTCATGGCATGGTGTAATGAACATCTGGTGAGCCATTTAAAAGCATAATTTGTATTGTATTGAGATAAAGATAAAGAAAATTTTATTTGGCATATTTTTAAGTATAGCAGTGAATAAACTTATGTTAAAATAATATACCAATATATATTTGCAACTAAGAACAAGTCGAAGTTTTTTTTTGTTTGGGACACGTGGTCAACACTCCGTCGTTAGTCGTTAGTTTGAAATGTAGTAACGTGTGATTGTAGTTAAATCGTATTAACATTCGATTGAAGAGTTTTGTTGCTTAACAATATACTCCAGTCGAGTCGATTGAAGGTGTAAATAGAGTAGAGAGTTATAATCAGGGACTGCATAACCGGAATATAAAGGTACCTTTATAAAACGGTATGACGTCATACCGCATGTTTCGGTATGATTTCGATAGCGCAACCGATATATTTCTGTACAGAAATATAACGGTACCGCTATTTTTTTCGATACTTCAACCGTTATCATAAAGGTATGGATTGAGGTATATGAGGGTGAGGATGCCCCGCCGACTGACCGGCGACAACCAATCAGCGTTAGTTATTGAGTGCTTGCCCTAAGCACCTATTTTGTTTGATTTCGTTCAGTGCGGCACATTTTTGAGTTATTCGCTGTTAGCTTCTTGTCGTTAGTTGCGCTTTATTCGCATATGTTTTGTTGATTTTAGGATTTCATAAGTAGTACAAGACACCTTTAACAAAACATTTTCAGTTATAAAACTTTTAAATAAAATTAAATAAAAAATAATAAAAATTAATAAAAATTAAATAAAAATTTAATAAAAATAAAATAAAAAATTAATAAAAAGTAAACAAAAATTTAACAAAAATAAATAAAAATAAAATAAAAATAAAATAAAAATAAAATAAAAATAAAATAAAAATAAAATAAAAATAAAATAAAAATAAAATAAAAATAAAATAAAAATAAAATAAAAATAAAATAAAAATAAAATAAAAATAAAATAAAAATAAAATAAAAATAAAATAAAAATAAAATAAAAATAAAATAAAAATAAAATAAAAATAAAATAAAAATAAAATAAAAATAAAATAAAAATAAAATAAAAATAAAATAAAAATAAAATAAAAATAAAATAAAAATAAAATAAAAATAAAATAAAAATAAAATAAAAATAAAATAAAAATAAAATAAAAATAAAATAAAAATAAAATAAAAATAAATAAAATAATAAAGAATTTATAATAAAAATATATTAACCTAACATTCAACTTCATATCTGCACTGATATATTTATTAATATCAATTATCTATTTAATGAATCTACACTAAAAACTTTTCACCAATTTTCAATGTTGAAAAAGACTAAACATTAATTATTTCCAATTATTAGTTATTTGTAACAGATTGATGAGTCAACTGATTTTAATTCTAATTGAAATCAATTTGCATTGAACTGTTAGTGTTCAATTGTCTCAGAGTACAAAAACAATCTTCTCCTATGTGCTCGGAAATGTTCACCTTACTGTAGCAAAATTAGTACGTGAAGTTCTTCATTTTTTACCACAACGAACTTAAAAAAATACTAGTAGTCCGTCTCGAACTAAGAACTCGCGATTTACTTGCAAACGAGTTGACCAATATAACAAGACCCCAAGGAGGATTTTTTTTCTCCTTCTAGCTCCATAGCGACTTGATCGATCCCGCTCATATACGAACTTACAAATTTTATGTATCTCTGCTACAGCTCCAAGAAATGTCATAAAGATCAGAAAAACGTAACTAAAGTTATCGTCAGACAAACTATCGAAATCAAAAAGCCATCCAAATGCCGAGACGTCCCAGTAGCCAGGTGACAGTTCGGTTCGGTCTGGAGTTGTTTGTAAGAACTCACTTCGCATAGGCTCCGCGAGTTCGAAAGATCAATATTGTCCTGTCTTAGCGGACGAGAAGTTGCTTGTCAACGCCATAAATAAGTGTATACTTTTGCACCTTACTCCATTGTAATAAGGTTCAAAAGTGTATACATATTTTAAGCGTTGACTACTAAAATCCATTACTGTATTGTTTTTTACCTTTTAAACTTTTCTTGCTCTCACTTAACTTCACAAACAATAGGAACACATGGTACTTAACAGGTAAAACCCAAAGCTACTTGAAGGTAATCATTATCAATGGCCCGCAAACTATTGTTTGTTATCTTTATCTGCACGTGCAACTATTTCTTAGTGTTTTCACCGAAGAAAGGCGGTTGTCCAGCCAGTAATAATATTTATGAATAACAAAGTAGGTATATTATTATTTCACTTAAAATACTTTTAAATTGTTGCATTGGTCTACCTGTAGCATTTCTTACTAGGGAGTAAACAGTAAATATTAATTAGAGATATTAATATATTTATTTGGATGAACTTTCATATTCACCGACATCGACAAGTAGGTACCTAGTACCTAGTGTACCTCCTGAGGTGCGATTTTTGATTCTCATCGGGTGGCTTATTTCGTACTAAGTAGTCATCGGCTGCATACAAAAAAAGGCACCGGTGAAATTCAAAAATCACACCAATCCCACCTTTGGTTTTTTTGTACAAACTCATAATGGCTGGTTATCAGAGAACAGAATAATACCAATATGTAATTACTTAAAAAAACATCTGGAATCAAATCAATGCAAAGACCACGAGTATAACACATAATGCGAAGGGTCCGTTCGACACAAGCTCTCTTTCAACAACCGAGCGGAGCGGAGCCGAAGTCGAGATTCGCGGGAACACTATATCAAGATAGCTACGGTTCCGCGTGTAACACGTATATCACAAACCCCCTACGGAGTTTTTCGGAACTTACGGAATATCAATTGATATTTATATCAATATTATTTATTTTAAAGTTTGTAATTAAATGTATTAAAACATAACGAGTTAGACAATCTTAAACTTCGAATTTGTGCTTCGAATAGACATTTAGACCGATATTATTTATTATTCATCAATTCATGTCATTATTTACCAATTGATTTAATTTTTATTTTGTTTATTTTTATTTTGTTTTTATTTTGTTTTTATTTTATTTTTATTTTGTTTTTAATTTGTTTTATTTTGTTTTTATTTTGTTTTTATTTTGTTTTTATTTTGTTTATATTTTGTTTTTATTTTGTTTTTATTTTGTTTTTATTTTGTTTTTATTTTGTTTTTATTTTGTTTTTATTTTGTTTTTATTTTGTTTTTATTTTGTTTTTATTTTGTTTTTATTTTGTTTTTATTTTGTTTTTATTTTGTTTTTATTTTGTTTTTATTTTGTTTTTATTTTGTTTTTATTTTGTTTTTATTTTATTTTTATTTTATTTTATTATTATTTTATTATTATTTTATTTTTATTTTATTTTTATTTTATTTTTATTTTATTTTTATTTTATTTTTATTTTATTTTTATTTTATTTTTATTTTATTTTTATTTTATTTTTATTTTATTTTTATTTTATTTTTATTTTATTTTTATTTTATTTTTATTTTATTTTATTTTTATTTTATTTTTATTTTATTTTTATTTTATTTTTATTTTTATTTTATTTTTATTTTATTTTTATTTTATTTTTATTTTATTTTTATTTTATTTTTATTTTATTTTTATTTTATTTTTATTTTATTTTTATTTTATTTTTATTTTATTTTTATTTTATTTTTATTTTATTTTTATTTTATTTTTATTTTATTTTTATTTTATTTTTATTTTATTTTTATTTTTATTTTATTTTTATTTTATTTTTATTTTATTTTTATTCTATTTTTTTTCTTTTATTTTATTTTTATTCTATTTTTATTTTAGT
Organism: Pammene fasciana; assembly: GCA_911728535.1. Lineage (NCBI taxonomy): Eukaryota > Metazoa > Arthropoda > Insecta > Lepidoptera > Tortricidae > Pammene > Pammene fasciana. Next base: position 68,809 of record OU452285.1, read on the forward strand.
GTTATTTAAAAAATAATTCGCGTCAAAAAAATCTTCCATTTTTTATTAGTCGCGCAATACTATACAAAATTACTGTATACATAAAAAAAATTAGTTCCTCCGCATCGAGTTAATATCAATGATCGATTCAATGTACCTACACTATAAACTCTTTCACGAAATTTCAACTGAGGAAGACTAAAATGAATTCACTACAATTATCGCCGGCGCGCCTCCGTGACCTTGAGCAAGTAGATACTTGCCGGCTACCTGCCCCGCGCCCCGCATCCCGCACCCTTGGTCAGTTGCTTTACCGCCGCAAACAAGTACTCTACCTCGTATTCTGCGATGAAAATAACGATACCGAAATCATAACGGTATAAGTATCGCTATATTAAGGTATAAGTACCGTAACGAAAAAATTGCGATATCGTAATTTTATTTTGGTACCGTACCGCAATATTTCAACCGCTATAGCTCTACCTTTAAAACATTGCGGTATCGTAATTCTATACCAGTACCGTAACGCTTATACCGTAACGAAATCAGTCCCTGGTTATAATAATGCGCAGCTAACGTGGCCCGGTTAGTAAGTACTTACATAATGGGAAGCCGAGAGTACCTGAATGTGCCCTTTGGGTACGGACTTACGGAGACGGACGCCAATTCCAAAGTCGCATTACACCTGCCCGACGTGCCCACTAAACGTTAATTCGCCAATCAAATGTGAAAGTAACGACTACACCACCAAGATAGGTAATTTTAATTTAATTTGGCGAGTGCACATGAAGCGTAATTGAACGGTTGTTCTTGTCATTAATCTCCATATCAATCCCACCCATTTCCATTGCAAAACAACGCAATATCTCTACCTTTGTATTGTGTACTTTTCAATTTACACGAATTTAAATCTTATCTCATTGAAGTAAGATTCAATGTTTATAGGAGACAATGGAGGGAAGGGATTCGCATGTAGTTAATTAATTTGAATGAAACGGGCGGCCAATTAGCCGGGTTTGTGTTCGGAATGTGTGTTTTAAGCTGTTTACTGCTGACTTTACTAAGAACAGATTTACCATCTCATATAATAAGTCATATTACGTGTAGTTGATAATGTTGTCCCTCATTAATCAATATTGGAGGGTGTGAAGTAGAAACACTCACCTGACTGCTCCATATTTAGCCTTTAATGATTCCTGAGACAGCTGAGACACAAGCATTCAATACATGGACCAAATTATGTATCTTATCTTTAATAATTTGAGCATATTGTTCTTCAGTATAATGCTGGACTGTTCCAAATAAGGGGAAAATGATTTTAATGACGTCATTATTTGGGAGACTGTTTATCTGTCAAGACTAAAATGTATGCAGTTTTGGGATTCCAGTACAATATTTACCAACATAATAAAAACCAGTGCTGGTAGCTGTATGTTAACTGGGCTTAATCTTATCTCAGATACAACCCATTTAAAGGTTGCTTTGTATATATATATTTTTTGTTTAAAACAATGAGCGCATCTTGCCATCAAACGTCACAGTTTGGCGAGGTTTATTGTAAAATGTTTAGCGTAAGTTTACATTCATAAATAAAATAAAAAAAATACGTAGGTATCTAAAAATACGTGCAATTTTGAAGAGCTGCTTCTCGAGAACTAGGAGGTATTTGTGAACTTAATTAGGTTCATTATATTGCAAATACATATAGTCTCATATAAGGTATCTTTGGGATTTTTTGCCGTAACATACCTTCTTTGTAAAAAAAATGTTAGATACCAAAAATAACACGAAAATTTTGGTGTTTTTATTATTATCATTGAACTGGGTTGACTCTGTGGTCGAAAATTCTTGCCTCACATAAGTGTTTCAAAAATCAGCCGTGTCTGATTTGACGTAAGGTAGAGCCCCTTAAAAACCATATTCATGAAATACCTATACATATCAATATTCAAATCAAATAACGAACGTTAATCTGTACAGGTTATACGCCATGATTTTTATTAACAACTAGCTTTTGCCCGCGACTTTGTCTGCGTGGAATTAGTAATCCCCCGTTAAGTAATGATTTCTGGATATCAACTATTCTATATCCTTCCCCAGAGCTCAAACTATCTCCAGCGTTCAACGGTTATTGATTCCCCAAACAAACTTTCAACCCCATTTTTATCCCCTAAAGGGTTGATTTTCGGGATACCTATAAACTATTGTATATTATTTCCGGGACTCAAACTATCTGTGTACCAAGTTTCATCTTAATCGTCGGTTCAGCGGTTAATAATTCGCTATACAAACTTCCAACCCCCTTTTCACCCCCTCTAGGGTTGATTTTTGGAATGAAAACTATCCTATGTCGTTTCCCGGGACTAAAATTATCTCCATACTAATTTTCACCTAAATTGGTTCAGCGGTTAAAAATTCTCCATACAAACTTTCAACCCCCTTTTCACCTCCTCCAGGGTTGATTTTCGGGATGAAAACTATCCTATGTTGTAACAAGCGGTTTCCACGGCCGGCTATGACAAACATGGAAAATGCCTGTCGCAGTACTTAATGATATCTTAATTATTACAAAAACGAAATGCTGAAGTAAGGTACTAACCAGAGAGCATTCCATCAAATTCGGGTCGTCTAAATTGGGAGATTAATAAAAGGTTAGTATTTCTTGTGACTCATTTTATTTATATAAGGAAAGGTATACAAAACAAGCTTACTGTGTAAAACCAATCTTACTTGCTACTAATTACCTTACATTAAATCTAAAGGCTCAGACGGTAGAGCTTGGTCGTTAACGTTCAAATGGATTGTTTTACACAGCACCTATCAATTACCTACTAGATGTTAATCCCTACTTTTCAATGCCATCATACTACAAACTATTTAAATTAACTATGGCCCTATGTTTCAGGAAAAGGAGATATTCCACCAACCTCAGATCACACGCATACCGCTGGGACCAGGAAGCTTCCAAGGCGACACGGACTGAGCTACCAACATGTGGCTCTGGCTCCAGACAACAGCGGCAGCCTCCCTTCACCGCGACACCGCCATAGAACCCTGGCTGCAGCCGGTGGACTCCTTCCCTGCCTCACACGGCAGCCGGAAACTTTATGTGGCTTAAGGCCATTACGATCTTGGATACAAAAACATATTTCAAAAACAAAAACCCCGCCAGCTGAAAGAAGAAATTGTTTTCATTAGCCATGTGGCAGGATTAATCTCTACAGACTTGATGCAGAAAATATCTGGCTTCTTACCAGCAGAAGATTCCAACGTGTATCTAACTCATTGCTGCAGGCTTCCCTCCCTGCCTCGGGAATCCCCATCAGCAGACTGGAAAAGGAATGATGAGGTCAGAACAGTACTATGGGAACCAATGATGAAAGGATCTGAAGCAACACTATTCTCTACTTACAGCAGCCGCGACAAATACTTCAATCCATCAGCTATTCTGCCCCCGTGGCAAGGATCCCTGTATCCTTTTATCAAAAACGATCACTTCATGTGACGATGCACTTGGCTAAATACTGGAATACAAAAACAGCATGTATCGGCTGAAGACAAAAGAGAAATGACCTCCATACGACCTGATGCTGGGGATGTCAGCATCCAACCAAATTTAATTATGACACTAATTAACCATTTAATTATTTATCTTTATATTAGACATAAAAATCAAAAGTCTCTTTCTATTGATATTCTAACTATTGTTGCTATTTATAAACAATGTTTTATTCCAATATTCTAAATACATGTAAGTTTATAAACATTTACTTTATTTTTAATTAGCAACCCCACTAATTACTTTTTGTTTTGATTGGTTAATTAATTGTCATTCATATTGTTGCCAGTTCATAAAACAGATGAAAATTCTAAAAACTTTCCCAGCCAATTTTTTTTCGAATATCTGCCATGTACAGACTTTCGACCCTCTTCATTCTTCTATCTTCTTCTTACATCTTATTCTATCTATACATCTTCTTTCTTCTTAGTAAGGGCGGAGTAAATAAGAGTAATAATTCTATATTAAACCCTCGATATTAATCTTTATTAAGTATAAGGGTAAGGTTTATTACAGCCGCATAATGACGCCAGCGCGTTGAGGACGTTATTAGTATTACCGGCTGGTCATCCAAAAACTAATATCAGATTCCTCGTATTTACAACTCTATTCATTATTGAATATTATATTAGACACAAATTGCGAGCTCAGATTTTTTACTAACAAAAACTGTATACAGGACCTACTAAGATATTATATTTCTGAATAAGGAACTTTATTTTTTTACAAAATAAGTTAGTTATTTTTATAATGTTTAATATCTAATTTTCTACAGTTTAGGGTAAAAAAGGCATGTGTACCGGACAATAATTTGAATAGATAGATAAATAATTAATCAAACAATTCACACAGTATGATTTGTAAGTGTCCATAAACTCAGAAGCGAAACAAACAAGTGCCCATGCACTCACAAACATCATTATTGGCATATTGGTTGCTGTAAAAAATAGGGAAATCACTAATAGGTGTGCCTATAATAGTTGAAGAGTTCCCTCTAGCTCAATTTCTCCAGGTACCTATAGTTACTGGATTTGATGTAAGGCACTAGTACCTTAAATATCAGTTGGTACTAGGATCGTGACTACACAATTATATTCCTGACACTAATTAATTAATTTCCACCGTCCGATTGAGATAATGAGGTCTAATATCGTGTATTAACTTAACTATTCCGCACTGCAAAGAGCAATTACACAACTCATTAAACATCAGATTTAATTCATTCACCTGACACAATTTGCCCTGTCACACTTTGTACTTGTATAATATACAAATTGGAACACCATTTTGTATGTAAAAGTGAAAAAATCATGTAGCCCGTAGTGGGGCGGTCGCTGGTCGGTGGTGCATGAATAAGTCAAGTGTCGAAGTGTGGTGTGGGCGCGGGGAATAATGCTCGCTTCTCACGATACGTAACCTCAATCAACATTGGCTCGAGAAATAACGTGGCGCTTACGAGTTCCACGTGTGCGATGTTGGTACATTTCAATAAAATCAAGCGATTATACTCAACTACTAACCTGCTTACGAAGCATAACAGCAGCCCCGGATTCGAATCCTGGTAAGGGCAATAATTTGTGTAATTATCGGACATAGAACTTTTAGTTGCAGGAATGAAAATGTCACAGGGACTTCCCAACGATATTACTTCGACAGAAACAAACGAAGTGCAACGGAGCGAGATTGTACTCACATATCAAAGCGAATCACCTTCACTGCCCTGCTCTGCTCTGTAATTCTAGGCTGGCGAGACAGCATACGTATATTTCCTTAACATCCGTTGGATTCATAATGAGTATTCAAAATGTTGTAATTCTTACACCAAGCTGGATCGATCAAAACCATTTATGGAAGCATACTTATATTAATAATATTAGGTATGTATACTTGTGGCTACGACATACCTGGGGGCTTAGCTAAGATGACCATCGTTAGTCGAAAATGATTCGAAACGCTATCCATCTCTCTATTGCACTAATATGGAAGTGTGATAGAGATAAGTGAGAGAACGATAACGTTTCGTTTCGTCAATTCGTGTAATTTTGGCCAATGGCTCTGCTTAGATTGGTTATGGTGAAGCGCCGTGCTCCTAAACCACCAGAAATGCAAAAGCCCTTGCCGTTCCTGACACCCGAGCAACAGCTTCAGAGGTGAATGCTTGACTTGCTAAATGCATAACATAATGCTCTTCCCTATATGACTCGCATAAAAACATACGTCTTTGAGGAGGCAGGGAGGGAACTAGAACGTTTTGACTTGTACTTAAAACTCGTCAATTAAAAACCTCTCTTTTGTTCAATGTCGTGTTTACGCGCCTTAAAAAATATGACTGCCTTATACTGTAGTTTTTTTTATAACTTGATTTAGAACAATATCCTATCTCTATCCATTTGCTTTAAATTTGTGTGAGGTGTGCAATACTTTATGCTTTTTACCCAGTGGTCTAATCATCGAACACTTATAAAGTACGTTGCCTACTTATACACAATATGAAGAGAAAAGTTAAATATAAAAAAAAATTTGGCGGCGCTTAGGTCATTTTAACTTACGTCCTTTCACTAGGGGTTTTCGAGTGATAACTCAAAAACGGCCCAACCGATTTAATTCAATATAGTTTTCATTGAAGGTACTTATTAGGCCTCACTTTCATGATTTTTTTAAAAAATTTTGGGCCCATGGTTCAAAAGTTAGATGGGGGGGGGGGGACACTAAAACTTCCTTTATTATCACTAAAACTACTACTTTTGTAAACAGAGCTTTTGACATATGTATCGAAAAACACGACAATTGTCACGAAATTCCGACACAAGCCTAATCTTATGTCGAAAAATATTTACAATTCTTCTAAGGACTATGGTTTTTCGTGACAATTGTCTTGAGCACTTCAGCAAACTTAGTACCTATTTATTGACGATATAATATAAATATGTTGAATTTTATTTAAAATATCATGGTGGTGGCAAACAAGCATGCAGCCCGCCTGCTGGTAAGCGGTTGCTGTAGCCTGTGGACGCCTGTGACGTCAGTAATTTGGATATGTCAGGAATTGTCACCGTGGTAAAACAGGGGCCTGGTGAGTGGTGACAATGGTGACCCCCTACCCGACCAGTAGGACTCCGTTACCCGTGGGACTCCACTGTATGACCCCCGACCCCCGCACCTCAGAACCTCACCGTAACTCGATTCTTCCAACAGCGATATATCAATCCGGAATAAATGTCCCGATTTATACGACGTGTTCGGGGAATATAAGTACTCTGAGAATAATTCGGTTAAGCAGTCGAATGGTTTAGCAAATGTTTGAGTTATTTATTTGACTGTTACAATAAGTTCAAAGAGAAATGTAAAAAAAATTATAAACACTTAACTTTTCAATAACTTAAAGAAATTTTACATTCACAGATTTTTATTAGATGAAAGGTACGAGAAGGCTTTGAGGAATAACTTCACTTAATTTTTATTTTATCTGGTCACTATACCTACGTTCTTTTAAAACAAGGTCTGGGAACAGTTCTGTTAGCCACGTAATAGTGTTGGTAATCTGCGAAGTAGAGCGCGCGAATTGTACCGCTGTAGCGTATCTGCGCTGCGGTCAACTGTACCCGCTCCTCACTTTGTAACTCTAGCAGATAAACAGGAAAACGAATATGTTATGTACTGTACTCATAGCTTTTGTTTTTTTACAGCATTAAGATACTTAATAGTAATGAAGAACACAGTTTTGTATTTAGGCGTAAGAATAAAATTCTGATCATCTTTTGAGTTGAATAGTGGATTTAATGTTATGTATTTTATTTTACTATATTATCTTTATTGGAGAAACAACAAAATCATCCGACAATAATAACATTCGTAATAGTAAAAAAAGAAGAAAACACACCTTCCTTATTGCATATGAATAAAAAAACAAGAATACGAGTAAAATAGGTAAAGGAATCGTTTATAAGTTCTTATTTAAAATGAGTTGATACTTCACCTGTATAATAAGTAAATGAGTAACAAACAATGTTATGACAAACCGCACGGCAATTAACCTCATAAACTTCAAGTCCGCCGTAAATTCCGCACGTAACGTGTAATCCATTAGATAATTGCTACAAAATGCTAATTCGCAACAAAAATATCGGGTAATTAAATTGCCAGATGCTCCAGATGGTGAGAAAGTTACGAAAACAGTTCTCAATTAGGCAACATGGAGTCGGCGCGGGAAAAAGGCAGCAGGGTGCTTTATTGGACTGCTTTTATTTATACCGCCAAAGTTGGATAATGTGTCATTTTAAGCACTCTTACAAATGTTTGCTCGGAATTATTACATTTACAAAATATTTGCATTAATGATAAACTTTATTCGCGAATAGTATAAATACACCTACACCGTGGCACGGTTTGTAAAATTCCTACGCATTGATTATTACAGTTGTATATTTCATGATTGAAACAACATTAGAAAATTGCGGTATTTCCTTGAACATTGAACGGCGGATCATTTAAAATCGATAAATAAATAAATACTAACAAGTGGAGTACCACAACACAAGTTATTATATTCTTGGAATATAATTTGTATAAATATCGGTCATATATCGCTTAAAGGTATCGTCTAATAAATTAAATCTGAGACTCTTACTACAATGTTTAGAATGCTTTATTGCACCGTTGAAATCCGGAAAATAAACTTATTACCGTCTGTGAAAACCGATTTAAGATGTTTGTTTAACATCCGCACTGAAGTAAAACAACAAATAAGTAAAAATGCAGGTTCTCTTGTAACCAAACAGGAAGAAAGGAACCAGCTTCGCCGTACGAGTAAGCCAGCCCACCATTAAAAGAGGATTAAGACGAGGCCTTCGTCATCGGACAAATCCGCGCTCGTGCTATTCTCAATTATTTATTTTGACGAGATTCTCCCTTTACTTGAATCTGGGCAGCTCAGGAGACATTTTAATAAAGACTGCTAATCTCTTAACAAAGGTGCACTCCTTCAAAGTACACAGGACTGGTGGTAAGATTGTGTCACGATCAGACTCGTAATGGGTCTAAGGTAGAATTCATAAATCCGCGGACTGATTTGACAGCTCTTTTCATACATTTGACAATCGCTTTGTATGCCAGGAGCTGTCAAATCAGTCCGTGGAATTGTGGATTTTACCTTAGTTAGTTATTATGGACTAAGAGCTAGCCATGTCAGATATGACACAATAATGAGAGCAACGAAACTCGTCTAGTAAGATTGCAATACTATCCTTATTGCTAGATCCGAGCATCTGGCAGTTTTTATTAATGGGTGGAGGTCAGAGTGACATACTAGCGAAATACTTCAGTTGAAAAAAAGTAATGCCAAAATAGGCAAAACCTGCCTTAAAACTCCCTTATAAACTTGAATTGTGAGTGAAATAGGTAGGCAGGTCGTAGTTCTTTGCTATTTACATGTCATTGGGTGAACTTAAAGACCGGGGCGGGGAGCAGATTGGATTTCCTCAATTAAGTCGAGCGCCATTTTTTATTCCTCAATTCTCTTTCGGGACATTTGTCCGGAGAAAGTTTACGCCGATCGGGGATTTAAGTTTAACAAAAGATTTCATAAACCATTCTTCTGGCACTTCTAATAGACTTTGTATCGTATGAAGCTCGAATAATGGTGAAATAATTAAGGTTTAAATCACGCAATAAATCACGTTTGAATTGAACCAGCGGACATACCTATGTACATCTCACTCTATGATAGGTAGGAAGTAGGAACAGGCAGACATGTCCGACCTCTTATAAACTTGCACTCTTTGTATAAAACCTCATAATAAATGTTGGAAAACACCGTACTGTTTCTGTTAAAAAGACTTAGGCAGACTTAACTTCGAGATCAGAAACATTTTATGCATGATCTAATATTATAAAAGCCTTCCTGATCTGTCTGACGCAATGCGACCTGTAAGCAACTTAAATAGCGTTTGAGGAGTTGTAAGGGATCCAATTAAAAGTTGGTTGAATTCTGCGGCTGCCAGCTTGTTTCGGAGCGGGCCTGATTTTCAACTGTGTGACGTTTCCATCATTACTTGTAATCAGATCAATGACAAGATACTACTCTACGTCTTTCTTCATCATTCATATACTCGTAGTAGCCGTAACGCCTGTGCGGTCATGTCAATATGGCGATGCTCACTATCAATGACATTTTCTGTTGTTCAAAGGTGTTAAATTAAATCTATGAGGATGAAGTGTACATAAGCTAAGGACATTATCCAAAGCATTTACCTAATTATGCACTGTTTATAAGTAAGTACTGCGAGGATGCATACAATATTAGGTACCTACTTATTATTCAATTTGCAAGGGGACCTAGATCGTATGTATCCAAATTCGGTTATTGAAATAAATGGTCCCAAGTGTCCGCTGACGCGAGTCGGGTGCTGTCCTTATATTTGCTTGTCGAGAGCTCGCGAGTTGATTGTTCAGGCGACCCAATATACGAGCGCTCCCGGTGTATCAATTTGTTTTTATTTACTTCTATTTTTTCACGTACATACCTCATTGGGTTTCTGGAGTTCAATGTTTAAACTGATAGCCGTGGTTACAATGTGCCATACAGGTTCGTAACAGTAACATACTGGTTCGGGAGAACACTCGACTCGACTTCACTGAACTCGACTTGAATGTAACAGTTTGTATGTGACAGAGGTCCGACATTAACGAAGGAGGGCGCTGACGTGTTCCCGGAGTTCCCGGACCTGCTCTTGCAAGCACAGCCCTCTGACCTTCAAATTAAAGCATGGGATTCCTAATCATGAAATTTATTTTATTTAGAGCGGTCGCTCTCATCTGAATATATATATAATTTTTGTTATGAAAGTTTGAATTGACTTAGTGATTTATTACATAAAAAATCAAAGCACCGTGGGATTTTATTATACTTAATCATTGCAGCAGTCGAACTAGAAACTCGCATAAAAATATGTAGGACTGTAGAAAAAATAAAATGTTTTTTTAACCGACTTCAAAAAAAAGGAGGTTTTTTTCATATAATATTTTGTGTCTGACGTGTACTAGACGTGAGTAAACTATGATTTATATATCAATATAAAAAATCAAGTCAAAATAGCTCAAGGGCAGATGTTGTTCCCTTATCCAGCTACGGCCTTTTACATATCTCTGTAAATTAAGTGTAAGAGTAGGTACAGTCACGAGCTTTAATTTGTGACCCATTTCCGTTAAATGTTGTTAGAACAATCATAATGCAATAAGGTCGAAACTTTAGTGCAATAATGTTGAATGTCAAGTTAAGACATAAAATGTCTTATCTAATCGACCTATGAAATGATAACCTCTTTGCAAAAAGCTATCATTACGATTTTCTAATTACGACTTTTTTATTTGTTTGTTTTTTTCTTATGGGACCACAGGACCAAAAAGTTATTAACCAAGTTATTGACGAACCCCTAGAAACGTAAAGTTGTCGATGGTAAACATTATCGTCACGAATCATGCTGTCCCTTCTTCACGCATGACAAGTTCTCTTTCGCACTTATGCAAACGTATCGGATATGTTGTGTCAAACTCAAATTTTATGACAGATTTACACTGAACTGAAAGAACAAATCAAATTATTTTTATCGAATATTTTGATTTGTTTAACGCGTTATTTTGTTGGTTAACGCGTCTGCCGCGAATGCAGAAGACGCTGGTTCGAATCCAGCCTTGGGCACCGGAGGCGTTGGTCACTTTTTCCTTTGTATATGACATCTATACAAGTTTATAGATTTACACTGAGTTGCACCCCCCTGACATTACGACGTTTATTGTTTATTTCAGTGACAGCGTTAACATAATAGCTCTAAATGGCGAAAGTTTGCTACACGATATTCAACCTTAGGTGGGTCCCAAATTAAAGCTCGTGACTGTACCTACTACAGTTGAGAATTAGCCCGTTAAGTCTATTATTAGACGCTGCCTATATACATTTCATAGCTCACTCAGTCATATCTCCAAGTGCTCCTGGCATTTAATATGCTGCAGGCCGTCTCGCGCTATAGAACCGCCATGCCTGTTAACATTTGAACTCATTTTGACATCACCAGAGGTGTCTCTCGCTCGTATTTATATATTTGTACAAATGCGAGTGAAATCCACTTAGCTGAGGGTGACATCAAAATGAGATAAAATGCAAAGTCTTTAGTGCAGGGTTCGTAACGTCTGTCACGTGTGTGAATTCGTTATGAGTGACAGAAGTTATCTCTGATTTTTGATAGCGTGCTGTAGAATCATGAAGTTAGGCTATGGGTTGATCAATAGGCGAGCACTTGTGTGTGGATTAGTTGACGGGGGTTAACTAGGTGTGTGACTTTCAATGTAGATATCGCGAATTCGAATTACTATAGAAGTTCTATTTCGTAACTTAACTTATCGCTGAATTGTTTCTGTTCACGTCAGTTTTAGCTGTTACACCGTTCTTCATAAATGAAAGGAAGAAAGTTTTCCTTTTTTTCGGATTTAAAATAGATACCTGTCTCATTCGCGTTTCCAGAGAAGTGTTACTAATTAATAACAATCTCTCAGATAAAAAAGTACAAATGTAAAACTCGGCTCGAACCATTCATTTTTCTCTCATTCATTCATTCGTATTTTGAGAATGAGCTTTAAGAGATGAAGTTGTTGACAGTTGAAGCCAAAGTTTATAGGAATATTGATTGGCAGATCAACAGACATTGAAGCTGACCGGACTGTTGAGTATTAATATTTAAGAGCATTGAGCCTAATAACCACCTTCCATTCACTGCACTGCAAAAATAATGCACTTTTATCAGAGAAAAGTTCCGAGACCTATCGAATGTAATTTTGAAGGAACGATAATTGAATCAGTGAGTGATACGAAATTCCTGGGAGTTCAAATTGACAACAAATTAAAATGGTCTGCTCACACTGAGTTACTATGTAAAAAGCTCTATCAATATGCCTTCGCTTTGTACAAACTTTCTAAGCAAGCTAGTACGGAGACTCTGATGATGGCATATCATGGTTACGTTGGCTCGATCTTAAGTTATGGGATCCTCTTTTGGGGTAATTCAAGAAACAGGAATGACGTTTTTATAGCGCAGAAAAGATTCGTGAAGGCTATTCGAGGACTTATAATGACTGACAGCTGTGTACCTCATTTTAGAGATTTAAATATTTTGACAGTTCCGTGCCTCTATATTTTCGAAATTGCGATGTACATTAAAACAAACCCATCACTATTCAAGACGGTCTCTGATGTATTTAATAGAAATTCTTGATACCCCCAGAATCTCTTTCCTGTTTCCGCAAACACTGCACTAATGCGCAAGAGTGTATTCGGCTTAGTTAGTAAGATATATAATAAATTGCCTATCGATTTTAGAATGTTACCTCTAATTCAATTTAAGCGTAAACTCTTGACATTTTGAATTGAAAATTGTTTCTATTCCATTTCTGAGTTTTTCCTGTATAATTTTGATAAGTAACTTATTCAATATGACATGACTTTTAAAATGAACTAAGTATAGTTTTGTATACATTTTGCATGTTAGTATGTAAGAACACATTAATCAAGTATTTGTACGCCATCAGGCAGGGTATAGTGCTACATATATTAATTGTTTACCACCACTGTAATCAGATTGACGTATACTCACAAATAATTTTAAACAAAAAAAGAACCGACTTCACTTAGGATCCGTTATTCTAAGAGGAAGTGGCCTAGTTGCTGTAAAAAATAGTGAAATCACTATAGGTGTGCCTATAATAGTTGAAGAGTTCCCTCGATTTCTCCAGGATCCCATCATCAGATCCCGACTTGGTGACAATGGGACCATCTAGGGGTTATACCTGTTCGATTCAAAAAAAAAATTTGAAAATCGGTTCACGATTCACGGAGATATGGAGTAACATACATACAAAAAAAAAAAATTATGATAAAAAAAAAAAAAAAAAATTCAGTCGAATTGAGAACCTCCTCCTTTTTTGAAGTCGGTTAATAAAAATACTTTGAACTTTGAACTGCTATAGAATCGAATTTTGAACTATCTTGTGAGATTCGACTCATTGTAGTTTGTAAACTATCCGACATTTAGAATTCTCCGAATACACATCCAGCACATCCTACGTGTACATTCGACTGCAGAGATATGTATCCACATTTGGACTTCTCTTTGTAGTCGACTGTACCACTGGCTTCGGATTTCTCAGCGTGGTGTTAGTCTGGTACAATACATGTAATACGTAGATGTATAATTGTATATCTAACACTGTACTTGAAACGTATAGGTACAAATATGTATGTTCAATATTGTTCGTCATAATGATGGCCGATGTCTGTTAGCGTACTGGTAATTGAGACATTTGAGACGCGCCTGGCCTTAACTAGGTCTAAGGTTGACAGCTGATACTTCATTGAATTATGCTTTAATATGTGGCTCGTAATTTTCTACATTGCATAATGGGACTGCCTTCGGTATATACTCGTTAAAATACATAACCCTTTTTGTAACCATATATTAAATAAATAAAAAAATAGCCAGTTACGACCTGTGTTCGTGTGCTAAATATGCAGCACGAACATTGTTGAGGTACCTAATTAAGTACATCCCTCGGTAATCGAACCAGTGCAGAACAGTTCGCGTGTGTCATTCGACTCTGTTGTTTGTTAATTTCTAATACAAATACCTTCGTTAAAACTCATTATACTGAGTACGTGTTGCGGGCTGTTGTGTCATGTGACAACCCTAGCTATACCCTCATTTTTGGAGAACAGTCCGCATTCCCAGCTTCATTTGCACATCGCATCAAATATGGACATTTTTACGCGGCCTGTTTTGTCAAACCAACTACGTCAATAAACATCGGTGTAATTTTCTGTTTATTTTATACGCGGCACGTTACACGTGGATCCTTTGTTGGTTCAATATCCGTGTCATATTTTTCTGGGCTTGTATCGTAAAAGTGTCAGGAAATGTCATCAATCACACTCGAGAAGGAGAACTTTTTATTACGTGTATATTGTGTATCGACAGTTTAATCACTGCTCGAGTAAGGTTTAAGAACTGTTTAGTGTAGGAGATCGCTGGAGCGGCGGAAGTTATTCCAACAAGTACTTAAATAAAACTTTGTAACATACTTAGTGAGCTTTGTTGAACAAGATGTTATTGACTTGTCGCAGGCGACTGAATATACTATTCGTTGATAATGTATTGTCGATTTATGAAGGAGGCGAGGTTCTTAACTACCCACACCGACATTTCAAGTCAACTGTTAGCAGTGGCGGCGCATCCATAGGACACGATTCCTGTCGGCTTGCCTAATTTTCAGGCACCTGAGCAGTTTTCCTACAACTCAAATCAAATCATAATTTAATAGTAGTTGTTGTGTGTTGAAATCGATTGTAGTGGGCACGGGCAGTGGGGCGCGCAGCCCGCGCGGGCGCGGGTGCCGGTGCCGGCCCGGAGCGCCCGGCCGGCCGCTGTCGCCACACACAGCGACACTCGACATGAATTAGGCAAGTTCGGCGACACCTGCCGGCTCCCGCGCTATTATAAATAATAACAAAGCCGAGCCGCGACCGCGACCGGCATAACAAGCGGCAGCGGCAATCAGCGTCGTTGTATTGTATGCTTCTAATGGAATTGGTGACGTATTTGTGCGGCACACGAAAGGAGAACTTTCGTGTATTCAGAAATACAATGACGGTGGGATTGAAATTTTTAAGTGAAGTTCAACTAAACTGAACTAAGTTCTTTACTACTTTTTTAAAACTATTCTTTGCCAATCGTGTACAACTTTATGGATTTACACTGTATCCTTAAGTTACGCAATTGGCTTTAACTTACTTCTACCAGGTGATTAGAAAATTTAATACAGAAACTACCCGTATATTCAAATTGTAGGTAGTTTTGTCCAGTAACGATGATTGACGATTATATTTCAGAACATTATTATTTATTTTGTTCATTACCGCAGGCATCCATGTTTCATTTGAAACCACAAGTGCCACAACAGCAATATTGGATAAATCCCTCACAATGCGCCCCGCGGCATTACGGTTTCATAGCCACGGGTTCCGCATGCAGTCACTGTTTTGTTTTTTGCTAAATAATAGGAGTTATTCCGTAACATTTTCCATCAAGCTCAAATACAAATACGCCAGCAGCACGACTGTTTATTTAGGTAACGTAAAGGGCTTCGAATGCATAAGATAGAGATCCCTTCTTAAATGCCAATTAGACATCTTCAATGCAAGGGAAACCAAATCCTCGTAAAACTAAAACACTTTAAAAGTCGGGTTTATCCACTAAGAACCTTGGATGTGTTATAACGTTTGTTATAATAACGTTTTTAGTACTTTTTAGGAATGAGTACTTATTTGTTTTTTTAATTCGTTATTAAGTGTTTTTACGTCTTAGTAAGTGCCCGATAAATATACAAAAATGAATGCGACGAAAAACTAAAAGTGTAACAATGGAAGTATAGTGTTAACAATGCTGAACGGGACGGCAGAGCGGGGGCTGCCATCGCCGGTGCGCGCGTCGCCGAGCCCGGTGCGCGCGCCGCCGTCGCCGCTCAAGTCGGCGCTGTCGGCGGCGGCGGCGGGCCGGCCGCGCTCGCCGCGCCGCTGCCAGTTCGCGGCGCCGGCGGCGGCGTCGGCGTCGGCGGCAACGGCGGCGGCGGCGGCGGCGCCGGACGACGCCAGGGACAAGTGCGGCGCGGGCTGGCTGTGCCGGCGCGGCGCGGGGCAGCTGGACGACCCCGAGCCCGCGCCGGCGCCGGCGCCGGGGCCCAGCGCGGGCTGCGACGACTCCGCGCCGCCGCCCAAGAACTGCTTCCGGCTTGTCATGCTCGGGTAAGTAGATACTAGAGTAAGTAATTGCTAAACATCGATATATTTTTAAAGTAAAACGTGCATTAGCGATAGTCGATAACGATTGAGATAAGTTAATCACTTATGAAGTTATGATAAATATAAATATTACATACTCTTAAGCAAAACAAACATTTTTTATAGCTTACGATCTTCTTCGTGTAGAGTCGCTATCATTAGGACTATACGCACTTAAGGCACTGAATAATGACCGTGTGCTCCGATTAAACTCCGACCGCAGGTTTTTAGACAGGAGTTACGACTAGGTCCGGATGAGCTGTTCCCTTGAATCTTCCCCTGGATTATTTGTGGAAGAAATTCATATTTGTCGTTACGCATGATATGACCAAAGTATTGTAGTTTGCTCTTCTTGATAGTGTTTAAAACCTCGACCTTTTTGTTTACCCGTTGCAGCACTATAAAATAGCTTCCGATAAAACAGTATATTGCACCAAAGCGTATGCAGCACTGCCATTGCCTGCCGGCTGAAACGGCTCTTCTCATGAATAAACTCGCACGCGAGCTGCATAATCTTACCCGGCGACACTTTCCTCACTAATAATATAAACAGTAATAATGTACGAAGCAACTTGTGAAGCACAACGCCACATAACGAGCAGGAAAACACAACAAACTTTTTAAATATCTTCACTTGCACGCAATAGTAATTATTGTAATTAACTACAACTGAGGAACAAATCAAATTATTTTAATATTATTTTGATTTGTCCAAAATCCACATTTAGGCCGGAAGCCTACGAGTAGGTCACTTTTCCTTCGTATAAATATGACATCTGGATTGAATATATGTAGATAATTATAGGTACTACTTTTAGAGCGACTAGTTGCATTACCACTTCAGAGGCAGAGGCATATTTTTGTGCTATTCTCTAGACTATACATTTTATAAACTCCATAAACTAAATAAATAAAAGCAAGAAATACTTTATTATCTTGTCATAAAACTTCAAAATATACAAAGCTTGACGTGCCTGGCAGAGTAAAGCCGGCTGAAGGGCGCCAACAGTTAGGGCTTAATTGCCCCCGTTACGGCCACAATCCTTCAGAAATGACTCCCCGGCCTTCAGAGACAGCATCTTGAACACAATTTACTGGAGAGTGGAGGCTCGCACCGCAGATACTCTAATTAAAATACTACGATTGAAGTTCCCCCTCTTATATTTTTTGATACGAGAACTAAGTCCCTACGGGTAAATATTAGTGTTGGATTCGTATAATAAGTACATATAATAATAAAAAAACATTGTGTGGTTTTATGAAACCACGATGCAAGTGAAACTTTACTATGTTAGCATGGCGCTTAGAAATTGGTGCCCAATTGGTTTGTCATGCTAGACGTACAGAGCTGGAATGACTTGCCAAATGTAATTCATTAAATATAATCGAAATATGTTTCTAGAATTTAGAAAAAAATAATTCGTCCCACGGGGTTTGAACCCTCGCCCATTCGATCGTAAGTCTCATACCATACCACAGTGCCACCGCTGCAGCTACGCTAAGATGCGAATTATAGATTTGTATACCGCGGTTGACTGCCAACATGACATGAACCTTATTGCTTATGAAATAAGCCTCACCTTACTATAAACGAGAATCAGCGTTACAGCTTGTAACACCCGACATGCAGAAGAGAGGCTTTAAAATTTGAGGTGATGGAATAAAAGTTTCACTTTAATAAATAAATGATAAATATTATGGGACAAACTTACACAAACCAACCTAGACCCACAGTAAGCCCACCTGTAAAACGTTAATGCGGACATCGGTGTTGTCGGGAATTACTTATAATGTTGATATTGTCTTGTGCAAATATTAACACAGAACCAACGAAGTTTTACTTCGCGAAGTTTTTCTTGCGCTAGGTTGCTTTACTGTCTTGCACATTAGTGCTCTCCCTTATGGGAATATAGTTCAGAGCTGGATACGGTTACCTTCTTTTAGTATGTTGTTGGGTACGACACCAGGACCCCAAAACTGCCGAGAGACGGGGACGTCGATGAATGTCTCCCGAGTAATGACGTCATAAAAATGGCTGCCGCTTCGTTGCGAAAAGTGTAAATTTCATCCAAACTGTGCATTGCACCTATACGTGTGTAGTATCAAACGAAAGAAGATTAAATGTGCTATATTGTTGTAATACATTATATACTACTGTATATTACAATTTGACAGCTATAAACGAAAACCCAAAATCAGGCTAAAAAATAATTCGGATATTTGCATTTTACAACAAAATTATAAGTCCAACTTTAAAGCCGAGTACTATAATAACAAAACAGGCTATTTAAGCTATACATTGCTATAAAAATTATTAAAATCTGGTAATAATTGTGGCAGCTATGTTAAAAAACATGTCGGCACTGCCGAGCTATTTCCTTAGAGTGAAAAAATAACAATTTTCACAATTTACAGAATATCCGCAGAAGCTTCGAGTATATTGTTGGTCAAATAATTTGGAGCCCTTAAATGTCGGAAAAATATCTCTATAGTGATTGAGGTCCAAATAATGACGTCATGAACGTGACCGCTACCGAAATTTGTAAAACATCAATTAAAGCTATACCATGACACATACACACATGTGTGTAGCATCGATCGAAAGCTTATTGAATTTACTACAACACATACATACATTATTTGTGAAAATAATGTATAGTTTAGGAGTTGTTGACCAAATAAAATATTTTTGTAGGAAAATAAAATGTATATGTTAATTCTGTGGCCAAAGAAAATACAATACACTAATGTTTTGTATAACATTAA
This sequence comes from Pammene fasciana, assembly GCA_911728535.1. NCBI lineage: Eukaryota > Metazoa > Arthropoda > Insecta > Lepidoptera > Tortricidae > Pammene > Pammene fasciana. The sequence continues at coordinate 87,990 of OU452285.1, forward strand.
AAACACCAACTATTCAGCTTTAAAACACAATTTGAATTTAAAAAATTTGATAAGAACTATAAAAGTTGTGCTTACAACTCTAAAGCACACTAACTATTTTACCTACAATGCACTCATACTATGAGAAGCTTGGGCCTAATTTATTGACTAGTTTTTTCTAAATTTTGTAAGGATTTAGGGTTCCTTGCCATTAAAGTAAAAAAAAAACCGGCCAAGTGCGAGTTGGACTCGCGCTCCGAGGGTTCCATATACATCACACAATTTGAACAATTTGTATTTTTAAGACCAACTTACGCTTGACCGCAGACTTATTAGTGTTTTTTTCTGTAATGTACAGGTAAAGAACTATATTACGTATTTTTTTCAAAAATGTAGGTTCGTCGGTTTCCGGGGGACGGAGAGCAATGGAAAATTTTCGCCTTATTTCTTAAATTACTTACAAACTATACCTTGTTATATATCAAATGAAAGGGTTTGATGTGAAAACTACAAATATATAACTTTTATAATTTTAATTTTAACAGTTTTGAAGTTATTCAAGAATAAAGGCGAAAATTGACCATTCCCCTCCGTCTCTCGGAAACCGAAGAAACTACATTTTAGAAAAAAACCTAATATAGTTTTTTACCTGTACATTACAGAAAAAAACACTAAAAAGTCTGCGGTCAAGCGTAAGTTGGTCTTAAAAATACAAATTGTTAAAATTGTGTGATGTATATGGAACCCTCGGAGCGCGAGTCCAACTCGCACTTGGCCGGTTTTTTTATTTACTTGAATGGCAAGGAACCCTAAATCCTTACAAAATTTAGAAAAAACTAGTCAATAATTAGGCCCAAGCTTCTCATAGTATGAGTGCATTGTAGGTAAAATAGTTAGTGTGCTTTAGAGTTGTAAGCACAACTTTTATAGTCCTTATCAATTTTTTTAAATTCAAATTGTGTTTTAAAGCTGAATAGTTGGTGTTTTTAATGCTATACAAAACATTAGTGTATTGTATTTTCTTTGGCCACAGAATTAACATATACATTTTATTTTCCTACAAAAATATTTTATTTTGTCAACAACTCCTAAACTATACATTATTTTCACAAATAATGTATGTATGTGTTGTAGTAAATTCAATAAGCTTTCGATCGATGCTACACACATGTGTGTATGTGTCATGGTATAGCTTTAATTTATGTTTTACAAATTTCGGTAGCGGTCACGTTCATGACGTCATTATTTGGACCTCAATCAATATAGAGATATTTTTCCGACATTTAAGGGCTCCAAATTATTTGACCAACAATATACTCGAAGCTTCTGCGGATATTCTGTAAATTGTGAAAATTGTTATTTTTTCACTCTAAGGAAATAGCTCGGCAGTGCCGACATGTTTTTTAACATAGCTGCCACAATTATTACCAGATTTTAATAATTTTTATAGCAATGTATAGCTTAAATAGCCTGTTTTGTTATTGTAGTACTCGGCTTTAAAGTTGGACTTATAATTTTGTTGTAAAATGCAAATATCCGAATTATTTTTTAGCCTGATTTTGGGTTTTCGTCTATAGCTGTCAAACTGTAATATACAGCAGTATATAATGTATTACAACAATATAGCACATTTAATCTTCTTTCGTTTGATACTACACACGTATAGGTGCAATGCACAGTGTGGATGAAATTTACACTTTTCGCAACGAAGCGGCAGCCATTTTTATGACGTCATTACTCGGGAGACATTCATCGACGTCCCCGTCTCTCGGCAGTTTTGGGGTCCTAGTGTCATACCCAACAACATACTAAAAGTTGGTATCCGTATCCAGATCTGAACTATCACTTAGGCCCTCTCCCATAACGGAGGGGACTACATACTTCTGCTTCTTTGAGACTAACCCCAGCCCATGTAACGCTAACTAGACAAACAGCGAGTTGGACCAGATGCGCCGCGTGTGTGACGGACGACATTGACGACCGGCTAACAAAACAACAATTTAAAATTAAAACAACTCTTAACCAATGATTGTGAACCCTTTGTAACCCACGTAAGCGTAACAGTGATATTAGAATCTCGCCAAAATCGTAACGAGTTGTTAAAATTCGGGAACATTTAAAGCTTTGTCACCATTTGTCACATTGGACGGTTTTCATTATCAGCCTGCGGTCCGCGCGGGGCCTGACGGGCAAACGAAATGCCATTCGCATTTCCTGTTAATCACAGTTTCGTTAAATATTTCCGTTTTGTTGGTATTATAAAACGTTTGCACAGTTATCATAGTCCAATATGATAGCACGCTAACACAATAGTAATAAATCTACAAGTCATATATATTACCTATACCTATTAGTGGAATTTCTAATACAAATCTTAGACAAAAGTTTAACTTTCACCGATCGTTTCGGAATTCACGTTTGATGTACGTCTCCAAGGCAGCCTGCTGAAGACTTTCTCTGTGACCAAAGTCAGATCTGTCACCAGCTAAGAACTGCTAGGGCTGCTATATCCTAAATAATTGGGACCACATGAATATCTTCATCTTTATGTTAGGGAAGCAAGGGTGACTTGGTGACCTTGCTACGAAGGTGTCAATGACTGGTGTAGTTCACTACACCTCCTGGAGGAGGTCCTGGGGGACAAAGCTTTGGCCCCAAACTTGTGCTTGCATAAACTTGCTCTCATCAACTCAGATTAGTTTGGTTATTTGACAAAGACAGGGTGTAACACTTTAGAGTGTTCAATGGCTGGTTTTAGTATGTAATTTAGATGGAATTTTCATAGGTTATAAACTGACTGATTTCTAGCGGATAGTTGGTATATATAGTGGTAATTTGGTTGTTCATAGATAGGTAAGGACCCTCTGCATTAAATAGGTGGCAGATCGAAGGTCGAAAGATGAAAAAGGTCAAAGATACTTACGTAAAAGTATAGATCATTTGGTGTTTCCACTTTCCATTGTGTTGCAGGTACTCACGCCTGCAATCATCGGTACGAAGTACGTTACGTGTTTGTCGTGGCACATACACATTATTTAGATATTTTCACTTGATTATAAGGGTTGTTTTCAATCTAATTCGGTCAATTGTTTGTATCGAATTTCCAAGGTTTATGTTGTGGTGATGACGTTTCTGTCATCGGTGACAGCTCTGTTCCAGCGCTGTTTGAGTCAATAGTTTAGTCGCGTTGACGCAACGTCGGTTAAGAAATGAATTATCAATTCAATTCAATTCAATTCAATTTCATTTATTTCAGATAAAATTAATTATCCATAGGTATTAAAGTGTACATAATAAAAAATAATAAATATAATTATTAATAAAATAAATAAATTATTAAGTAAATAACTATAATAATTAATAATTAATTAATTTAGTAATTATTTAGTAAATTGCTAAATTCATATTTTTGCCTGTTAAAAGGTTTATTTTAATTCAATTATTAGTGTGTTAATAAAATAAACTTTCGAGCACATAGTTCAGACGTGTGTCTCAGTCAAATTCGTCTTACAAATGTCATTCGTTCATTCGGTTCAGATCATTCACGGCGAAAGCCAGTTGTCATTTTGTTCTTTTAAACCGGCGTGGAAGTGGTCAAAATGGTGAGAATTTTGGAATTTATGAAACGTTGTCTTTCCATACTTGGATCAGTTATTAATCATATTCGTTTTCTTGGTTTTAGCCTGGCTAAACCTTGTCGCAGTGGAGTGGCTCGCTTGACCAATGTCGACCCACATTCCTTTCGCCTAACCCTACATATTTTTGGTTTGGTAAGTTACTTTCGTGGTTTAAAGTGACGGATTGAGTAGAAAGTGATTTTCTTCGTATTTCCATAACCTAAAACATTTTTTTGTCATATACAGCAATCTCGAGCCATGTCGATGCCGAGAATTGTAACCTCTTCATTCGCCGCGTGGCGCACGACGGCAAACACTTAAAGGAACCCCGTGAACCGGGTAAGTGAAATAAAACTATTCTTGCTGATCTTTAGGTTTTCGTGTAGAAGAATTTAAAATAATTACTTGTTGAAAGATACAAATTTGTAACTGGAATATTTTCATTCCAGGGTTCCTACTTCAGATTCAAGTTCCTACTTCAAGTTCAAGTTCCTATTTCGAGCTCTGGTTCCAGTTCTTTGTTCCTGTTCCTGGCTCAAGTTCCAGATTCGGTTCCGTATTCCTAGTCAAGTTCCTATTTTTCGGGATTGGCCCACCGACGACTTACACTCTGATGGCCGGACGCGCCCCAGATATCAAAGAGCATCCCGGTTCATCGAGCATTCGTTGTAAGATGCCGTAGTATAAATAATCACCGCTTTAATAGCCGGATAAAACTGTGAGTTAATTTTATCTAATTATAAACGGACCGTCCTTGTTTAAAGGCTGTATTTCCCGGGAACACCCCGTGTAACATGTATCTTTTGTTATAAAGCTGGAACGGCAGGTGGTTGATGCAGCGGCCTGCCTCCATAATATGTAGTTATTAATTATAGATTTTATAGATTAACATAACTTAAACCTGTACCATTAAAAGTTATGTCGTGGATATAGCCGGTGACCATTAGTTGTCAAAGCTCATATATTTAAATTGTGTATTTCTTGATGTGCGAGATAGCAGTGTTTAGGGATATAAATCTTTAAGGATAGTGGTGTGTTGTGTGACCTTAATAAATAAAAAAATAAGTTAATGTAAAATCGGCATTTTTATTTGGATCTGTCATACGATTGTCAAGGTTCTAAGATCTAGGGCGTCCTAATTTAAATACTGGATCTAGATTCCTTGCTCCAAGGGAGGCCTACCCGCGACCTAATAGAGTCTTAAGCCGTGAGCACATTTTGTAACATATTTTTGCAGTAGGTGTAAATTGGGGATTCTGAACTAACTTTGAGATTTGGGCTAAATTAGTTCCTCTACCATTTTATAACTTTAAAATTTTGTTCACCCCCACCTCAGCCCATTACAAGGGTAAAGTAATTACGACAGCAATGGATGCTAACGACGTTCTTAAGATTTCGAGTGGACGACCTCATATAAGCAACTTAGCTTCAATTTGTCTTTCTTTCTCGCATAAGTTAGGTACATTGTTGGTGCCTATAACACAAAAAAATTAAGTATTATCAGCTGCAGAATTGCCTACCCAGTTTATGAATGAATCCATTCGTAACGTGGGTATGCAATTTTGCAGCGTGCATTACAGGTCATAATTGGTAGGTAGGTAGGTACAGTGGGAACCGTATTTGATGGTGAAAGCAAGTATATTTAAAAATTATTGCTGACATATGTACATTACAGTCACAAGGATTAAACATATAATATTAATTGGTATCTCGTGAATATGGCGTCGGTGGCCGTATAGATAGCGATCTCGCAAAATAACCGTTATCAATAAAAAAGGATCGTGGACTTCATAATAAACAATAGGAATTGTCAAATGATACACTCTGCGTAGGTATCCCACGTGTATAACACGGTCGCAGGCGTCGACGGCCCAATTTGCGAATTCCTCCGTCTAATAAGTAACATATCGACGAACTTACTATAAGGATATTACGTCGGTGCGACAAAAAAAATCGCTATGTGTTTTTGAGCTACTTTTCAGGAGACAATAAAAACTGTTTATTTTAATGATTGTAGCATTTTTGTTAGACCTATATTTTTTTTATAATAGAGTTGGGTATTTTATATGTCACCCTTGAAAAAAATAGCAGTTTCTTAATTAAAACTTTGCGATATTATTAAAAAACCAGAATATTGCCACATAGCGAGTTAAATTTGGTTCGATTAAAATCGTTATGTGCATATTTTACATATAGCGATTTCTTGCTACTATTTCGTAGCATTAAAACGGACACATATCGGTTTTTTCAATGAAATAATGTTGGTTATTTTAATACTCTTTCTAACAGAACAACGAGTTCTTGGGTATATCGAAGTAGTAGTGGTAGTAGTAAAACACTTTATTGCACAAAACAAGTATCGTTAGGAAATAAGAAAAAAGTTTAAAATATGGAATTGAAGTCGGTTAACTAATAAATAACCTGTAACTCGACTACGAAAAAAATAGGCATTATTCTTGTCGGTGTTGTGTTGTGTCACCTGGGCCATAATAACGAATGGGAATTGTTCATTTCTTTTGAAAAGTTACATTTCCCAAATCATTTCGAGGTCAAGGTTTATCGATAATTTTACACTAATATTTCTACAAATGAATTCGATAATTCGGATATTTTTGCAAAAATATGAATGACTTTTGTTCGAACTCTTGTAAAAACTCATTGTGTAACGAAAAAAAAAACTGAATATACATACCTACACTACGTCAGTTGTCAAAAATGAAAAAAATAATTTATCTTTTATTTATAAAAACATATAAGTATTCATATTTCAGCATATTTCTACCAAATTTAACTACCACAAAATCTAATTGCTTAACCAGTAACATTATACAAATAATTTAAACAAACAAACCGCTCCCTGCCGTTCCCGGTGCAAAGGTGCCCATAATGCTTGCTGCATTTCCACGCTGGATTACTATGGACAGCCTTTGCACCAAGAACGACTCGGAGCGGCGATCCTCCCCCTTTTGCCGGAGTCGACGGCCCAGTTCGTGAACAAACCGCTTAGCGTCTACCCCCCAGCAGCCCGAGGTTTCAACTGCGAGAGGGACGAAGATGTAGCTGGATCCTAATGGGGCATATTTTAGTCGTTTTAGTGCCGCCTGTGTCTCAGCTGCCGCTCCGGCCGTGCGGGAGGTACGGCTAATGTGGGAGGCGGCGAAGGTGCTGACACATGTAGCGTCCCACACCAAACACCGCCCCCTTTCCCAAGGTACTAAGGTCAAGCCGTCAGGCCTTTTACCGTCTGTACGGCTAAGGCCTGGCGGCTCGAGCACCGATGGCACACCAGCCGACCTAAGAGCCCTCTGGACAGTGTCGTTGAGGGCATGGTGCCGCGGATGCCTGCCAGTGCATCGGCGGCAACTCAGTGCGTGGTGGCCGTCAGCTCTCACCATGGCACCGCAAATACATACATGCGGTTGGCATACGTCGCAGCCAAGGCGGAGAGCAACGGCCACGCGCAGCGAGTCACCGTCGAGTAAAGTGCCCAATTGAGGCGAAGGCAACGCATGCAGCCATGCCCCTGATTCTGACCGCGACACAGCCAGAAGCCTTGCGCGGTCAACTCCCACGGCGTCTGCAACAAGTCCGTCTATTGTGGCTTTAGAGCCTATATTATCCCACGCACGCTGGATGTTGGGGCTCTCTGGAACGGTTGCACCGGGATTGAGATCCAACCACGACCTCGTGGCGTCGGCCACGAAGGGTATGCTTACCTCGTTGCCATTATGAGATAAAATATTAGCAACAAGGTTTGTTACCCCATGGGCCGACGCCAAAAAGGCTGGCAGGCACACATCCTGTACACGTCGTACGCCGAGACCTCCGTGTCGGACCGGCAGAGCCGCTTGTTTCCACTGGGTTTCGTTCATGGAGATGTTTAGATTGGACTTGATGCTATTTACTCCAGTATACCAATATTTTCTAACTTTAGTTGAGTCGACTTTAAAAAAATTAAGTGCGGTAATGTTTTTTTTAGTTTACGAATACAATTTATATCTGTATATTTTAGCGGACGGCAAGACGTGGAATGACGTACCAATCTTGACGTGACAACGGCAATTGACGACAAGCAAGGGTTTTTAATACACATTTTTGACTTCATAGGATCAGCCTGTAACTGTAACTGTTAACTATTAACAGTTACAGTCTAGAGTCTGTCCGAAAAGAAAAGTGTCGTAGAATGTATGAGCTCTCATATAAACCACGACGCTTCTCTTTCCGGACTGTTCGGAAACGTTTCAAAACCTTCTTGTTCTTAAGCCTCTTTCTTATGAATAAACGATATTAAGTTAATGTAATTTATAAATGATAATACAATACAATACAAATACTCTTTATTGAACACCTCAAAAAAAACAGTACAGAAAATATAAATTGGATAAAATTTACAATCAACAAATTGATCGATATGTAAAATTTTCAACCAACTTCAAAATTTCGAAGGAGGTTCTCAATTCGTCGGGATCTTTTTTTTTTGCTGTTATTTATGTATGTTCAAAATAAATAAGCTGCTTTATGCTTAAACACTAATTACCTACTCAAATAATAAAACAGGTCACAAGAGTATCTAGAAAAAAAAATCTTAAAAATCTAGGCGATATTTTATGCACGTAATTATTACATAGGTAGGTATATTGGTATTAAAATAGGGTAGTTTACTCCTCAAAAACTCGCTAAGTGCAGTAAATTGCACATGGTTTTCATCGGGAAACTGGAGTATTTAATTTCGCTATGTGCTAAAATACACACATATCGATTTATTTCTTCCAAATCTTGTTCCGCGTGCACATAGCGGAAATAGTTATTTTCAGAACCAATAAAGATATCAAAAAAACTGTTTCATGGGTCGACGCGGGATCAAAAAAGGAATTAAAATATGAAATAATTAAAAAAACCTAAAAAAACACATAGCGATTTTTTTTGTCGCACCGACGAATTTAGATTAAAGTGAGTAAACAATCCCTGAATTCTGGATTATTCTGTTTCCGGATGTCGGATATTTGTCCGACGGATATGTCCGGCGGACAGATCCATCCATGTATGGCGCTATTCAGATGTGTCCGCAGACAAATCCGTGTCCAATCGCGCCATACACGGACGGATCTATCCGCCGGGCATATTCATCTGACAAATCCGGCGGGCACATCTGTGCGTGTATCCCTAGCTAATGTGAGGTTAATATCTACCTTTTACGTATAGAATTAGTGTAAACTAAGTGCTTGCTGCGTGTCGTAGTTCACTGATTTTATAATGGACCATCGCTTAATTTTTTCCTGATTTTAGCAGAGACCAATAGTGGCACCTGTAGCAGCAACTAATTAAGTAGGTGTGGGTTTGTTTATACCGGATTAGTCCAGCACGCCTTTGATCGCTGAGCCGTGGAATAGATACATTCAGTAGCGGGCCGACCACCCTGCCCATGCCCACCCTGCACAGTAATCAACTGCTGATGGTGGCCCACGACATGGACACTTGGCTACCTGACTAGCTGTAATGAGCTCATGTGAATAATTTATCACTAAACTTTATTAGGGTGAGGTTAATTGATACACGGGGCCATTGAACTATCGTCCATATTCCGAGAGCTTACATTCATACAATATTGTATTATACAAGAGTATAGGTTAATATACCTATGCATGCCTTGATCTGGTCTGTACGTTTATCTTACTGTTCAAAAAATGCAAGTGCATGTATCATATACATAATAAAACCAATTCAAAATTAAGTCAGAATCGGCTCCCCGCAGCACAGATTCCTTTCATTTATGAATATTACAACAAGCCAGCCCAGCATCATGTAAGTACTGTTTAGGTAGCCTAAAAAGTTAGCTCAGGTTATAATTAGTCCGAAGTAATTAAGGAAAGTAATTAGTTTACTAGAATGGAAGTGAACCGGCCGCGCCGCGGCACGGCGGCGGCGCCGCGCACATTGTTAAAGGCGCAGGTAACTCGGCCCGTTTGTGTTGTGGATTTATGTTAATTATTCGGACTCTGGCTGAGTCTGTACTTACCTACGAAGACAATTATTCCAATAATTTATTCTGGCTACGTATTTTTGAACCCTGGTCGCAGAACGTTTCTGGCTTCAATATCCAATTCAACGAAATCTCAGCGTCGTCACCCACGTCACGTCACGTCACGTCACGTCCAAACCGGCCTATTGTCGAACTTGTTTGTTGCCAGTCTAGAATATGTACCTATACCATATTGAACGTTATTTCCCCAGACGTAGGTTTCGGAACGTTTCCATATTTTAGACCTACGTGTTAGTTACATTTCTATATTCTGGGTGGCGGTGGCATCAGTTCATACTAGGATTACCAGGTGGCCGAAATTTCATAGGACGTCTTGTTATTAAATATTTTTTGTATTACCGTTGATTTTGAAATTATACAACTTGAGAAATTATAAAACAGAAGAAATTTTCTTGTATCACTAGGAAACTTGATAAAAATTCTACGCAAACTCTGTCTTCAATTTTTTCAAACATTAACGTTTCCAACATTAACTTCAAAAAAGCCAGATATAACGAGGCAATTTCTTTGAATCGGGCAAGTAAAGTCAAAAGGTACAAAAGCTTAGTTAGGTATTTGTACCTAATGTAAATCTGCAGCTTCATATCATAAGGCAACCCTACCTCATAAAGTAGCAGAATTAGCCTTATGTAGTGCAATGCATGGTTAAAAATTATGTATTTTAGTACTTGGTAGCCTGAGCTAAACTTGGAGCATTTTGTACAGTAATTACTTCGTCTTATTTTTTCTACCACATACAAAAACTCCCTCTTCAATCGGGGGTTAAAGACCTGTCTTGCAAAAACTAAATGTAGTGTGGTCGTCCTCGCCGGTCTGAGGTTGTTGCCGGCTAATTTGTCTTGCAGGAGCGTGGCAATTTCGACGACCCTCCACCTGAAGCGATGCAGGCTAATTGCAATCGCACGACCGTCTAAAGCCGGCATAAGCATGACCCCTAACTACACATACTTGTTACCAGTATAGAGGTTGAATTTATATTTGCCGACATACAGATTGGCTAGCTAGATTGTGTTGGGAAAGGGATTGGAATCAGGCGTGCTTGTAATAGGCCGCTTAAGTTAATGATCTGGTTTGCAGGTAATGAAGTTTAAAGCAAAACTGACTTTTTAGTGTAATCAACCTGCAAGAAAATGTTTCTTATCGGAAAGCGCTAATGCTATTCCTACTCCTACGTAACGTATGACAGCTACGACATCTACATGAAGCTGCAACCAATACCCGTGTGCCGTATTCTAATTTTAAAATGTATAAACAATACATTAACAACACAATCTGTCTTAAACATAACTCCAACACACAACCAATAATCAACCAATATTGAAGTCGTATTGTAGTTGCGTCGCAGTATTTTTCAAGCAAATTCCTTCATTTTTGATTCAGACGTGTAGGCGTTAGCTGTATTGTGTTGTTATTGTATTGGATTTGCATTGAAGTTGGATCGTGTCTGTGCGTGTTTTAAAGTTAGAATACGGCCCCGTGTCAATTTAAATATTATTTTAGAAGTATTGTAGAAGTAGGTACTTCGTTAGTTTTAAATTCTTACATATTAAGATTATGTAAACTGTTATTCTGCAACTTAGCTCGGCTCAGCTCCTAATACCCGGAGGGCTGAGTTTGCCGCAAGTCAGCCCCGCGCCCCGCGCCCCGCGCCGCACCACCAACCACGTCCGTCGCGATATTTTTGTTAAGCATTTTACATTTCTTTCGGCTTACTTCTACTCACACTGATACAAGTGCAGCGAATTTGCAATATGAGAGAGCTGGGCATAAAACTGACATTGAGTTTTTTGCATATATGTAGAATATATGTACTTTATTGGCAGAAAATAAGATACATGAACATGAGAGGATAAAAATTAAACTGTACCTATAAATAAAAACTCAGGATTATTTAGTTTTATATTTTTAGTTAAGTTTTACTTTAATTAGCATTTATTTTTAATATTAGAATATATTGAATATATGTAGAAATATGTTTACATAGATTTAATTCCACAGCGTCTATTCAGAGTAAAGTATTGTACAAAAATACCACAGACTCAGCTCTTAATAAATCCAAAGAGAATAATAATTGAGTTTGGAATAAGTATTTCCGTATTAATTATCTTTCAGTAGGTTCTATCTTGTTGGCTATTTCGGCAAATGTATTAGATGTCAGTATCAATATTTAACGACAAACTCGTAAATGCGTCGCCGTCGCCAGAGAGATTTGTTCGTGGACGTGAAGGGTTTCAAAATTAAGTTTATTTGATAAAACCTAGCTGACTTTATCGCGAGAGACTTAAATATGGCGCTCTTCATAAAAGCTAGGGGTAGTTACGCACTTGAAGGTTATTCCGGAAATACATTTTTGATTTTCATAAAAATTGGCTTGTGTCTCCAGCAACTACCTACTTGTAAATCAACTTATAGAAAGAATATTTCTGAACAATTTATAATAACTACGCATAACGGCCACCATCTCTGGTTTCGGTGAGGTGGCAAAAGGGCAGCTGCAACTTTGCTGTGTTACACCTGCGACCAATATAAACACGAGTTTTATTATGAATTCGAATACGAAGTAGTTTGATAAATCTTGCTGAGTCTTACATCTGGTGCGTTTCGAGAGATTTTCAAGTGGAAAGGCATTTATATTCAAATTCTCTGTATGTAGCCGTTCCTTCATATCGAAGATCGTGATCATCTGGCGTCATTCTGCGTCGTACACGTTCATCTACTCCTAAACCAGTAGGTGGTAGAAGTATTCTTCGAATGTGGCGCCTGTAACATTCCGTTTCCAATGAGTGCGACACTGAGATAAGGTGACGCTGTTATCTTGGTGATAGAGCTTCAAATTTGTGACACGGCTGCAGCCTCCTAATCCCGGCTTACTGCGTTTGACGTCACTCCGAGATCGTTACCGAAAACCTAGTCACCTTCATTGTTAATGTGTGTTAATGCACATACTACTTAGTATAGGAGCAGTATTCAGAATTTAATTCTACTCGGCCAGTTGAACTTTAGTTCAATAAAATTTGGTTGGAATTGTTTTTTTTAAATATTTTTAGGGTTCCGTACCTCAAAAGGAAAAAACAGAACCCTTATAGGATCACTTTGTTGTCTGTCTATCTGTCTGTCTGTCTGTCAAGACCATTTTTCTCAGGAACGCGTGGAGGTATCAAGCTGAAATTTATATCAAATACTCAGGTCTATTGTCCCTTGAAGCTGTGAAAAAATCAAACTTAAAAGTCGCACTCGCAAAACCTACGGGGTACTTCCCGTGAACTCAGAAACTTGAAATTTGGCAGGAAGCAACGTCATATAGCATAGACAAAGGAAAAATTATAAAAAGTAGACATTTTTAGTAAAATCATACTAAAATATATATTTATAATTTTAAACTTACTACCTTTTTCCTAGTAAACGCGTGAAGTTATTAAGTTGAAATTCATGTCAAGGCTATAGGACCTTTCAGATGTAGCAAAACCAAACTTTTATGTCAACGCAATCAAAAGAAATAGCAATTTAAGTTGCATATTTTGAAACTGAGCACTCGCAAGAAACTCAAAACCTAAAGGGTACCTACTTCCCGTAAACTCAGAAGCTTGAAACTTGTCACGAAGAAACTTCATATAGCACAGACAAAGGAAAAATTACGAGAAGTAGACATTTTTATGAAATTCATATCTTATACTCAGCTTTATAATATCTTTCTGCTGTAGCAAAACGAAACTTTCATGTCCACGCAATCATAAGAAGTAGCAATTGTTATAGGTTTTTACGGAACTCTCAGTGCGCGAGTCCGACTCGCACTTGGCCGGTTTTTTATATAGGTGACAGAACTTTATATTTCGAAATTAAAATTTAATATCTTAACTAAAATATTTTTACACAACACAGACTTTAATAAGTTTCCGCATAACACTATTTTCTCTGTAGCGTTTCAATCCACCTCAACTATCCAAAAAAAAATTCTCAAAGAAGGTTTAACACGTACATATATATTAATTTCACACAACATATTATGCGTATATGAAAACACACTTAACTCGAAGTTGTCGCGACTCATGTTTTTCCTGTAAACATCCAGCGGCGCGCGGCGCGGCGCGGCGCTAAAAACTCCGCCGATGCTAAACAAATATTGTACGAGTACTTGAGGAAATTCAACGCAACGTGTTGACGGAACACCTTTATTCGACGAAATGTTTAATTGCCTGTAATGTTTGGATCTTGATTTTGCGAGAAAATTTAAATAATATGATGGATGTTTGTATTGCTTCTTTAGAAGTCGTAGTGAAAGCCGATGTTTGTAATTGATTTGTGAAATTAAAGGATCGGTTCGATGTGCTTATTTAGGTACATTTCTTTGAACTCAATCAAATGAAAAGCTAAATAGGTTCATTAAAAAATACAAAGCACAGGTTGGCGTTGGACAAACATCGATACTCTAATAAGATGTCTGTACCTAATTATATATTTATTGTGTAGGTATTGAAAAGATATTCGATTTATTATTTAACCAGTAAGGATGTGTGGCTATTCCCAGTATGTTCGTATTTCCCATCCTTTGAAAAGGATCATTGCCGTGGCGTGGGTGTTAACTGTTAATAGTGTCTAATTATATCTTCCTTCTCTAACGCTAAGCAAGAGAGATCCCTTAAATGGATAAGCTCGCCTTTGTACACACTTACTTCAGTTTTTTATGGCCATGTTACTTGTTTTGTGCAATAAAGTGTTTTACTACTACTACCTACTAATCTTTTACTTCGAAAACAAGAAAGCTATACGTCTGGATTTTTCCCACTTAAAGTATTTTTTGTGAATTAATATAACTTTATTACTTACTTTGTTAGGTACAATGTGAATATTTTATTGATGATTAAAAGAGATCACTCTTTAGTTACTACAATAAAATGTAAAGATCTGACTGGACTCACTCCTCCCCAGATCAGCCCGCGTGGGCAAGACGTCGCTGGTGGCGCGCTTCCTCGGCACCAAGTTCGAGGACTCGTACACGCCCACCATCGAGGACTTCCACCGCAAGCTGTACCGCATCCGCGGAGAGGTCTACCAGCTCGACCTGCTCGACACGTCCGGCAACCACCCCTTCCCCGCCATGAGGAGGCTGTCCTTCCTGACAGGTAGGTCACTACAACTATTGCCAGATACTTGACGCAAGCTGTACCTAACTGCCAGCTCGACCTGCTCGACACGTCCAGCAACCACCCGCCCCGCCATGAGGATGCTGTCAGGTACATCTCCTACCATCAGATACTTGTATAGCATAGTTATACGGCAAGGTGTGCATTTGCTGAACAAGACATTCAACGAAAGACCTACCGTTGAGGTAGGGTGATCTTCCTTCAACTATTGAGGTGGATATTTGGTCGATTGAGGGAGAAATCACCTTGTTGGCATATTTGCAAAATGCTGAAGAATTTGTGGGTTTAAGCAATTACCAAAGTGGGTTTAAGGCTATTCAATTAATACGTGCTACTTACTAATTCAATGCTAATATATTGTATCATCTTCGCAAGTACGGTCACGCTACGTGATTGTTGAGCCATTTAACCATTTAGGGTTCTAGCTAAATTGGTTGTATGGTGCGTTGGGGTAAGATAGAAAGGTATTTTTTAGGGATAAGACAAAAAATCATCCATATTCCGGAGCATTACAGACTACTTTTTATCTTACCCCTAAAAAAATACCTTTCTATCTTAGCCCAACGCACCCTACAATACTTGCGCTATGGAAGGTCCAATTTAGCTAGAACCCTAAATGGCTCAACAATCACAGAGCGTGACTGTACTACGAGACGGGTAGGTGCTGTGAATCACGGTATGATACAGAGTCGACCGTCATCACGAAACAACCCGAAGTGTCGAGTTTGTCGTAAAGCGATAGGTACCATAATTAATGGTGTATTCCAGAGAATCTATAAGCTAAGTCGCTTAGAGCTAATAACAGTAGAAATGTATCTCAGCTTAGTATTTTGTATTTGTTACAACAGTCATGAACTGATGAGATTATTATGTATCGGAGTTGGCGAAACACAGTTTGTATTATAATTTTGAACATGTTTTAAAATGTTGTGCAGAAGTAATAAAGGCAGCTAAATTGTATTTTCGCGGAAGCGCAATATCATTTCCGATATGAAATTGAACTTTAAATTTTTGCAACGAATTAGCTTTATTTATTAGCTATATTTATATTCCTTTTAGCAACATGAAACCAATTTCAGGACTAGCTACGAATATTTTCAGTATTAGGTACCTAATTCAACTACGATAGTTTATACAAACGTCAAATGACAAATGTATAAGCCCCCAAACGGGCATCACTAATGCGCATGTGCACGAAGACGGCTGAGGCAATATCAACAGCTAAGACGTGGATAAAATACTTACTCAAGAGAAAACCTCTAGGAACTGCATAAAAATGCATTAGCATCTAACTTCGTTAGATCGAGTATTCAAAGGACCACTCTTAATAATCGCCACGTTCACGACCTAGAAGCTTTTTAGCTCTCTAAGCTTCTTTAGTAATCTAGACTCTTTCACCATATTAGCGCTTGGAGTGGCCGACCATTCTGGAATTTTCTTAAGGTTAAATGGGATGAAGAAAAGTGTAGTAGATTCAATGCAGATGTGAGATGTGTTTTAGTTCGGTGAGTGCTACGGAAGATAACTACGGTCTTCCTTACCGTTTATGGATTCAGCGTAAATATCTTTGTGAAATCGAGAATCGAGATACAAGAATTGAGTACTCACATTATAAGTATTATGTATTTAATGTCGTGGCACTTCCTCTTTTTATGTCTGCTCTCCTTTTATTTATTTTCGACCGACTTCAAGATGAGGAGATTCTCAATTTGTCGGGATCTTTGTTTTTGCTATAGGATTTTTTTATGTATGTTACCGATTATTTCTAGATTATAGACGGCTAGACCGATTTGGAAAATTATTTTTTTGTTTGAAAGAGTGTACTTCTTAGTTGGTCTCATTGTAAGCTGATCAGGATCCTGTAGTAAACAAGGGAACTTTCAAATATTATAGTCACACCTCTAGTAATTTAAATCTTTTTACAGTATCTCGGGCATTTTCTTTTTTTGATTAAAATTATTATGTGTTTACGAATAAACTATTTTTATTATATTCTATTGTACCTATGTATTTTTAACCACTTTAGTCTAGCACGTTACTTAACTTTCATGTAGGTAGGTTGTAGGTTCCACATACATACATAGATCTTAACAAAAACAGGATAGATTAGGATTGGAACTATGAGACATAATCATAAGCTAAGGGCATAAAAGTGCGTAACGACCAACATTATTCTTGAGCAAGATAGACAATGAGATATTCCATACTCACTATACTTAGCATCGTTTTCATATAAGTTTTATGGCTGCTATTGGTTGCGGCAATTTTAGAATAGGTATAAGTATAGTTATTTAACACGTGTGTAAATCTAATACGGGCGAATCTCTTAACGGTGATTAGTATAGGACATAAGAAATGTAATTAGATAACTTTTACTTAGAATATCAATTTAAAAAATTCCGTACAAAATAATTAGGCCCGCAATGTAATGCAAACGCACTCGCGTTAAACCAGGGGGGGTTCATCTCCACGAAATGACATCAGCTACCACCTCGGAACATATCGGATACGTTTTCGGGGTTGTCAAAATCCCTTTTGTTTATTTGCGGCATGACCATAGACAAGATAAAATATTTATCTACACCCATACCCTAATATGTCTATTTTATGGTCAGGATCGATGAGCAAACGCCCTATATTTAGATATAAGTATCTGTGGCTGCATCTGAATGTTTACATTTTAGTATCGGTAACCGATACCTTAATTACGTTCAAATTTCGAACGTCTTCTTAGTAGTTAGAACAAATGTGTTATCTGTAACGATGTTATTTTATTATTATCAAATAATAAGCAAAAATTCGATATCATTATGAAAATCCGGGTGCGGGCATGCGCCGCCCGACCGCTGACACAATCGAGTTGCCATGGCGACGGCGATGCAATCCGTGCAATTGCAGTCATTCAATCATCATTTCGGGTTAATAGTATGTGTGTAGATAAAGCAGTGTATGCAACTGTACGTAATTAGGCCTTAAAACACTCGTGTGATCTTATTATGAAACTCACTTCGTTCGTTTCATAAAACCACACTCGTGTTTTAAGGACCCCTATTACGTAACAGTTACATAAACTACTATTAAGTAGTTTATAGTAGAAGTTTTGTATTAAAATAATAATTAGATTGGGCAAATAAGGTAATAAATTTCACATTTATCTACTTTTGTATTAAAATTACTGATAGATTAGGAAGATTGAGGCAGATTGGGGCAGGTCCAGCAATAATCCTAATTGCGTACATACTTGTCAACCTTAGTGGTTCAAAAGGGAATATTGTATGGGAACGTCATCTGTCAACTTTTATCTGTTAAAGTTCTGTCAAACACTGATTTTGTAGGGGAGATGACTTTCTGTATGAAATACTATTATATTATTCTGTGGTTAAACGCTCGTTGACAGTTACTTTCAATACCACATTTACAGTACATTGCTGCTGATAAAATTTTCAAAAAATAATTATTGGGGACAGTTAGTGTAACTTAAAAATAAATACATCTTAATTAATGATTACACTAATGAGTTATAGGTATGTCTGGTTTAATTTATCGCCCGTATTAGATTTACACACTGTATAGGCGCAGCTGACTGGTCGTTTTCCCTACAGTGTTCCTCAAATATCGCGTTATTGGCATAGTTAGTTGTGTTTACGACGGCGATCAAGTTAGCATAATTACACACTACACAGATAATACCGTCCTCTATAAGCCTTAACGAAGCTGATGACGCAACTTATGGATGCTTTCCATTTAATCAGCATTTATGAAAGGCTGTAGATATTTCGTTTGACCTATAAAGATATACAGGGTGTAACAAAAATACTGGTGATCCGTTTTAGGGCATAATTGGTATTGTATTGGGAGTAAGAAAAAGTAGTAGAAAAATTATTTGAAGCTAATTTTTTTTGTTTTCTATGGGACAGGTGGTCCCAGCCGGCCGACCCTCCATACTAAACCATTTTTTTCGCGCGTAGTTGTATCATGTCTAAACGTGATTTAAAGTCAGAATATGGCCCCTAGGGCATGCCACTCCCACAATAACTGTACCACCTGCGCTACTGTGTCACTTGCAGTAAAATATTGAACAACGAAGGCCGCAAAAAGATGTGATGATACTCTTTTGACTCTACCAATACGGTTTGCTCAGATATCTTCGCATACTTGGATGTGTATTGTATTTTTGCAGATGACTCAGCATTTTCATTCATAATCCTCGTAAGATTTTATGAAAATACTCTAGCCAAGTAACCAATAATGACAGGATCTGCTGAAGCTGATTATACTGAACGATCGATGGCGGCAACGGAACGGCTGATGAAAAGTAGACCAAACAATGCCTGTGCCGAGTCGTGACATTGTCGCATGCGTCTCTCACCGCCGTTTACAAAGGTGTTCATCTATCGACACGTACCTAGTAGGTATCTCTAGTTGCATCAGGACTCTCAGGAGATTGCAAATGAGGCAAACACGGGGCAACGAGCAGGGCGCGGCCGCAGTACCGGCCGCGGCGTTCAAGCTTACAGGGCTCAGAAAGGTAGCAAAGCCTCCACCGTTAGAAGATTGTTTAAATATAATAAAAAATAAAGGGGCATTTTTGTATTGTAGGACAAAAGGGAACCCTCGACTTTTATGTGGTACCATGTCATATGGAGTGTTTTTATGAAAGCAGTGCAGCAGGAAGCGTTAAGTAGCAGCAACTTAGCCGCTACCAATAATTTCACTCTAACAAAATAAGATGGGTTGATTGACACCTGCACCGGTAGCCTGGCGGTAAGACGTCTGACTTTGAATCCTGAGAGGTCTCGGGTTCAAACCCCGCGGCTCGTAGGTTACTACTGATTTTTTCGGAACTTATGTAGATAGGTCAGATGGTAGTCACTTCCGTAAAAACTAGTGCCCATGACAATTAATTGGAGCCGGGACAAATACTGGGAGGATATGGATGAAAAGAAGAAAAATTTAAAAAGTTTCGTTCAACCTAAGCAAATCACGCATCAAAATGCTCCTTGATTAGCTCGCTAATTGCTAACATATATAGGCAAAAATATCCTAACTTGTTGTAAAAATCCGCTCAGTCAGGCACAACGCCGCAGCCGCCAGCAAACCGCATCAAAGTGCGCCGTGTTTAGCTCGCCGCCGCGCCGCCTGCATACAAACACCCGCTTCTTGCTTTCACGCGAGTTGATGTTGCGAGCTCCAGTGCAAAATGTTTACCTACCTGTAACGACTATTAGTAGTAGTAGTGTCCTTGTAGACAAGAGGAGCAAAAATAACGATCCCAAACTAGACGAAGGGTTGTTTCAAAGATTGTTTAAATATTTTTGAGATGTTCCGCCATGACTAGATTCTAGAGGTCAGGGCGTCGTGAAAGCCGAAGGCATTGGTTTAATTCCAGCCTCGGACGCAGGAAAGTTTTAAGTCATCTTACTGCCCTTGGCGCTGAGCCGCTATTCCCACGTGATAGTATCACATGATTAGCTCCTCCATCGATGACGCCCTATTCGTCTATCGCAAAAGCCCATGGGCGTACCCAGCATTTTTAAGCGGTGAGGCATTTTTTAATAAAATTCTTAGCATCGGGTGGGGCAATCGCTCCACATTGCTCAGCTGTGGATATGCCTGTGATAAGGCCTCCCTTCTTATCCATTCGTTTTCCATTTGTGCTAAAACCACTTATCGACGACGAGGTCTACCGAATCCACTCGATTGTGTTGTGTCAATACGGTTTACACTAAAATAAGATGAATGCTGTTCCTTTGTATGTTCCATGACACGAGCAGCATCCACTTAGTGTAGGTATCCCATCCCTAACATTTATTAAATTGACGAAAGGGACTCTGTGCATTACCTTCGATTCTGAGATTACCTGACCTTCCGAATGTCCGGGACACCCTTGAGTCATGTCCAGTAGAAAACATTCTAATACCCTTCCACAACAGATCTCGAGGTATTACTTATCTGATGAAAATGCAATTGAAATCGTGCGCTCGTTAAATCAATCCCCATGTTACATTACAGCAAAAAATTACTCGCAGAACGAGTTAAATGGGATAAATTGTGTAAACGTGACAAGCTTACCCAAAAATGTGGAATCAATACATTTTTCAAGGCTCTCTGAGAGGTTAGGGCATTCAGGTCCGCGCGGTCTAGAATTTCTAATTGTTTACTAGTTATTGATTATTATACAGAAGGAGAGACTTTGGTCGTGGGACTTTCTTATAGGGAAACGGGGTGTGTTCGGATAATACCGAATATCGGATTTATCGAAAATAACTCGCATCAAGCTCATAGTTCGTAAGTTCGTTATGTATTTTACTATTTGGTAACCTGAGCAAAATTTGCTACTCGATGAGGCATATTTTATAATGATATTTTTGCTGACTGTACAAAATGCTCCAAATTTGGCTCAGGCTACCAGGTACTAAAATACATAAGATTATATCGAGCATCGCCCTACATAAGCCAAATTCTGCTACTCGATGAGGTAGGGTTGCCTACCACCTACTCCTGATATAATAAAACTTATGTACTAGTATGACAGCAACAGTGATGTGAGGAGTTTTGAAAGAACTTGGTGTCCAGTTAGATCTCATTTCTTTAACCCATTCAGTGCCCATGACGACACGTTGTCGTCACGGGTCTACGAAGCATTTTCACTACATAGCGGGAAACCCATGTTATCGGCTACGCGCGTAGCATAGCGGTGAATGTGTTAATTAGCGAAACCGTTTACGAGCTTGGCATTCATTCACATTTACGTTTTGGATGGGATATAAGTTTACGAAAATACAATATAGTAAGGTACTCAAAGTAAGTTATGTTAGAGCAAAATTGTTTTCCTATTCAATAATGCGAAAAAGTTAATTTGAAAAGTATCCTCTACTCCACAAATAGTTTCTTTTGGACGGACCCAATAAAATCAGAGCGGAAGGTATAAATGGCAAACTAAAGCCCGCCCGAGCAAAAACTTCCCAACAAGCCAAATGGCTCAGATAGCCCTTCGGTTCGGAGTAGGGCGACCAACTCGCGGTATAAACTCAGGACTGAGCTTTTGATATTGTATCCCCTGTTTGGTGACGCAGACACTATGTTCTTCTATATCTGAAATAAAGTGCGTTATTTGATCGATAATGGAATAAACTTCGAGAAACAATATAAAGGAGAGTACAAGATTTACTAAAAATATGGCTCGTGAAAATTTGTAAGTAGCCAGTTTTATACCGTAATGTCAGAGAAAGTGATGTACAAGTCGTCCTTACAGCACTTTTATGGGGTCATTTTTTTGGGTTGATTGTGTGCCCCTATAGTTATTATTGTTCAGTGGGAATAAAAGAACAACTTTATTGGCGCCAAGAACATCTGCTTATTAAATATGTCATGAGTCAAGAATACCTAAAAGCATTATGGCTGTCAAGTAACCTTAACTGTTTCCAATACCTACCTAAATATATATGGGTTCGCTTGGGCCAGTGATTTTAGCATCTAAGTCACGTGTTTGTATAATACAATACGTATGGCAAGAGGGGCATGACGATGCTGCATTTTTGAATAGATAAGTATTTTCTTTTCATGAGCAGGCTGACCTTTGCATTGCACATTTCACAATACAACACAAATATTTTTATTGGCACTTCAAGGTTTTGCAAGAAATAGTCTGAGAAGTGTCTCATACGTGTGGGCACCGCAGTCAGGTGTCCGCGCTGCTCGGCGTCTCTCGGGACGACCCTTCCGCGCGGCAGACCCGATTATACTCGTGAGCAGCACAAATAAAATTATGCACAAAAATCCCTCCAACACCCTTACGTAATTTGTGAGGAACATCGTTGTCTCAAAATGTAGGCTTGCAATTTGAATGATCAATTCAACGAAACCATTTACCGAGAGTAGCGATCATTTCGCGGAAATCTTATATTACTCGTAGCGATTTTTCCATTAGCAAAATTTCCCAATTTTAAATTTTATGTTCTACTTTTTCCTCGGATGTAAAGATTCTCATCATAATCGTTTTTCCTGGAAGTATTATTTCTTTTCTGAAATATTTTTATTACTTCTTGAACGAGATGACAATAAAATTGCTAAGCTGTGCCCTTCCTCCAGGCTTAGCGAGATGGTATTCGCAGTGTCCATGCCCATACCTCACTTTTTAACGTATACATATATTCGAACCTACCCGGGTCCCGGGTGTAAAATGTGAGCCATTTCCTCAAATGTTTGACGGAGGTATAACGTCGCAAATATGTAGACAGAAATTAAGTTACTTGAAATATAATATGATTTTCTACATAAGTTATACGTATCGTTGCCGTTATGTGAACGTGTATAGGACAATTACACGTGCAAGGTCTTAAGGAAGTCTTCAGTCCATGGCACTTCACTCATTTCAATTCGTTTATAAAAATTGACTTATGTAAAATAAGAATGACGCTTTTGCCATGTAGGGGTCCCGTTAACTAAGCCATTATTTATTTCAAAGGTCCGGAAGCTTAATTCCATCAAGCAATCAGGAATTTGGTTAAAAATGGCCGAGAATTGGGCGAAATCACCATTTCGTTTGCCAAAAGTATTAGTGCGGAGCGCTTGCAGATTCGTTTAGGCTACTTAATTTAGTAGAAAAGTAATTTCATCATACCTTCTTTTTATTTATATGTATTCATTGGTAGCCTCCGCATTTAGTTGCAGGGTATTTGAGCGAATAGGTACATGCATTTCAGGGAATTAAGATCTATTTAAAGGTTATGAATATTAGTGGACATTTTTGCAATACCTATCTTGAACATTTACAAACCTAATTGAATTTCACAGATTGTCTTTGTGCTTAATTATAACAAAATACAGTCGTTTCTAATGTAAATGCATTATCGCCAACGAAATCCCCGTATTTTGTAAGTTTACTTAATTGCTATCTATGCTTAGGTATATAAGTATGGCTTTACCTAATATGAAAAAGGTAAATGAATGTAGCTACAAGTTGTATTCATCTCTCTAGGTGACCTGTTCGTGCTAGTCTTCGCCATGGACAGCCGGGAATCCTTCGAGGAGGTGATCAGGCTGCGGGAGCAGATCCTCGACACCAAGGCTTCCGCCGTCAGTGGCAGCAGTCGGGGCAGGAGGCAGGTGCCACGGGTGCCCATGGCCATCGCCGGGAACAAGTGCGACAGAGAGCTCAAGTCAGTATAACTAATTGCTATTAGGATTATTAGGATCAAATCAGACTATGATAGCTTTCCAATAGAGTTCTTGTCAAAAAACTTTGTTGAATAATTTTGACATACCTAATTCAACTTGATTTAAAACGACTCGTTATTATCTTAGAAATTTTGTTTTTAATGCGATAGGATTGGGGCCCATTCTTTTATGATATAACTAGTTCAAATGATGTCTATACTAAATATTTTTTTACAGGTAACTTGTAAGTATTTTATTAATCTGTCAAAAGTGATCGTCTTCATATCAAGTATTTCATGTTTCACTGATAACCAAAAATAATGTTCCAAAAATTAGGTTGATTTCTTGGTTTGGTGTATTTCGCTTGCTTAATGCAGGCTTAATTTAATTGCAGGACTGTACAACCCGAGGAGGCCGCCGCGTACTGCGCCACGCAAGACGACTCGTGCGTGTTCGTCGAGACCTCGGCCAAGAAGAACTTCCACGTCGACGATCTCTTCTACGAGCTCTTCGTCGTCGCCAACCTTCCGCTAGAGATGGCCCCGAACCACCACAAGCGAGTAAACACCACCTTCGGCAGTCCATGCACGCTACCTCCAACCAGCAGCCAGAGTAATAGAAGTAAAAAATGCACGCTATCCATCAAGAGAAGGTTGTCAGATGCTTGCGGAGTCGTCGCCCCGAATGTGAGGAGACCCAGCATCAGGACTGACCTTATGATTATGAGAACCAAGACTTGTGCCAAAGGAGACAGTGACAGTGTCAGCGGGAGCCCCAAGCTGACCCTGAACCGGCTGGTGCGCTCCAGCGGACAGAGTGATAAGAGATCGTGCGTTGTCCAGTGATATTTGTATCAGTGTTATTGTAGATGACACGGTGCCAATTCTTTTGATCAAGATGTTTAAGGCAAGATGACAGATTTGTGGCTACCGAGAGTTGCCTTACTAAAAGGCTTACAGAAATTTAGCATGTTGTTTTAACTCAGTAAATGGAACCCCGAATTGTTTTAACTAAGTAAATGGAACCCCGAATTGTCGACTTATAAGTTTTTTGGTGATATGATGATGTATATATGAATATAGCATTAAGTTCCTGGTCGCAGGAAAACTGGCGAATCAGATACGAAAATTTTCAAGATGTGCGGGAGTTCCGAACTGCTTTCACTTTACCTTCAAAAACTTTATCGCTTCAAGTTTCAAGATCGATGTTTCTAAAAAAAAATACAAAACATATTATGCACAAATGTGTTGGTACGTATTACTATACTTTAAATATTTTGCTGACTATTCGTCACGCCATTTTTCGTGCAACCAATTACAACATCACGTTCGTAAAATCAGGACAAATAAATAAATATAAGTAAAGATTTGTCATCAAATCCTGTTTAAATAGTCTTTGGCCTACGTGGTTTCGTGTAGGCGAGCTGCAATAACCCCGTATAGACCCCATTAGCTGGACACTTTATAAACTGGTCAGTTTCGTCAGTTATAAACTGACGGGACAAAGGATATAAATTGGCTTTTATGTCACGATACAGTGCAGGTCGTAACTTTCAAAGCATTGAACACGAAGGTGTTGACACGTTTATTGCCGTAGAAGAGTACGCATGCCGTTTACAAATTAAAGTTACTTATGTCTAACACATCACTATGACAAAATTCAAATCAAAAACGTGATACAAAATAATCAGACTTGAATTTTAATCGTAATTTTTAACAACTTTTACTACGGGGTACAAGTTTGTAAATACCAAAAACAAAATAGCTTTTTCATACATTTTCGTCTATCTATCCTTGATTTTTACTATGGAACAGCTATTTTTTTTTTATTCATATAGTTGACCCCATAGTACTCGTAAAAGTTGTTCAATTCAAAACCATGAATGGGTACATCAGGTTCGATTATCTTGTAAGTATCACGTTTTTTATTTCAATAGGTATATTTATTTAAACGTACGAAAAACTTTAAAACATGTTCTTGATTGGGTTTAATTATTTAAATCAGTTTAAATGGCTGGTAACAAAATTAATGTACCTACTGTCTATACGTGTCGTTATCGTTATTCCGTTTAAGTGTTTAACCAAACAGAAACTAATTATTGTTACATTATTAAGGTTTGTTAGGAGGTAAGAAGTAAGGAGTGAATGCCTTGTTGCTTTAATGCTGTTGGATAATAATTATGTGCGACGGTGTGTGTTTATTACTGATTGTTGTCGAGCTTGAAATGTGCTAGGTTTTGGAACAAATGATGGTTGTTTGGGCAAAAGAGGACTTGACCGGCTTGTCAACATTCAAACTCTCTGCTGAGGTTTTCTCATTGTTACATTGGAAGTGCCTGTTTAAAATAAACACGATGCGCAAACACTTCTAATATGTTACAGCTTAAAAAGTTCTCTTTTGTCCGGAATACCTAAAAAATATCTCATAAGTATTATTAAATCTAAAACAATATTTAATGTTTATCCTACTTCTAATACAGAATTATGTTCGTCTCTTCGGACTGTTCCATCCTATATCGTAACTTTAATGAGAAAAAGATAACGTTATTATTTTTCTGACAAAATTTAAAATTATTGTTGAAATGGGACCAAATATTTAATTGCGCTCATTTCCTAAATTTAGAGTTGTTTAAGAGTACGAAGCTCTTTCAAGTGTAATCTCACTCTTGCTACATTTTTGCTTATTTTTTCCTTCCAATGGAGATTGAATCTCTCATTTTGTATGAGTGTTTTCTTATACTATCTTGTACCTAGTAAAATAATATATAAGCGTACCAGTGTAGTGTAGAGCAGTGCTTCTTAACCGGTGGGCCACATTATATCGTATTTTGTCGAGCGAGTGTCCTTTATCTCTGAAAGGTTAAGAATCACTGAGCTATGCCTATTAAATTTGATTCATGTCTAGATTATTACCTTACAAAGGTAATTATCATTACATGTATTCATCTACATTATAATCTTTTGTAACCACCTTTTACCTAATAGTATTGTATTGCTAATAAACAATGTTTTTATTTATTTGTTTTATTAAGAAAATCACAATCAGGTTATCTAGGTACTTTCAAACAAAAAGTGTAAGAGGTGACTCTTACGAAAAATGAGACAATAACATAAAACAACAAGGATAAACGTCCGTCTCCAAGAAAGTAGCTGCTATTTAAAGTTAAGTAGATGCTATTTTTTTAATCTTGTACCGTTGAGATCTCCACGTGAACGTCCCATTTCATGTAGACCGTCGAGATTGCGTGGGAGGAGCATTAGTGCCCGAAAGTGATGTTTGGTCAGGACTCAGCCGTAAGTATGTACGGTTCAGAAGTGAACCGCATTTATAAATTACGTACTAAACGTTGCCTAAAGGTTGTTGCATTAAGATTACGCTAAAACTCTTAAAGAGTCAAAAACAATTGTATGAGTAACACGGCCAAACAAGTTTAGGTCTGTTCTATGATTAAAGTTGTATTGATATAAACGAACTATAAAATATAACTTATCTCAAAAAATACTTAATGTCGTCTATCAATATAGATAGTATATACTAGCTAGAGAGCAAAAGTGCCCATCCCAGTGGAGGCCGTGGACAACCTCTGGAACAGGAATAACGACCCGCCGCCGGGCCGGAGTTTGAGTTGAGTATATTAATTCTTTCGGTATTAAGTTTTCTATTCAAGATATTTTGATATGAAGGCTGTCAGAAAATTAACTTCTAGAGTATAGAGAGGATTGAAGTCAATGAAGAAGATTAGTAAGTATCTTGTGTCCTATTGCCTACGGAGTATAATGTAGGTAGGTAATTGGCAAGCAGAAAATGATATTTGAGTATTTATGTAACGGCTAACACAGTCAATCTTAATGCGATGCGTTAAGTCTCAATTAGTACTTCACACAAGCGGACGAACGTATAATTTAAAAGAACATTTAGGCTTCATTTGCATGAGTGTAATTTTAATTAAAACCGGATAGCCTTTTACCTCTCGGGGTAATTTGTTACGGAAAAATAACACGTAGGCAGATTGTCACCGAATTAAAAACATGTTATTATAATAATATAGACGTAAAGGGTTCTAAATTAAAATTATTGGTCACTAGACGTAGGTACACAACAATAAACCTAGCGTGATGTAACCGTAACATTATATAACTTTAAAGAAATTAGTAACGGGCAAGTTTCGAACTCATTTTCACCTCCGCTCCGGTTTGATAGCTTTGAACAGTTTGAACCCGGGGTGAAAAGGTGAAATATTAGTTAATGTCGAATTTTTTCATTTTGGTAAATAAATGATAATTTATATAAAATACAGTTTTTTGTTAGATAGAATAAAGGGTTGAATGAGATTTGAACTGCCTGCCAATAAATTACTTACTCATTACGCCCTCCGGCCGCGTGGTTCGACAGCGTTGTCCGACACGGTGTTTCGGACCGTCTCCGACACGACACTTCTGACAAGAGAATATCTGAAGATATTTGTGACCACCTTGGCCGCTCCGATATATTTGATGGCGACTGTACATTGATGGCGTGCGCGCTTATTTCGTGAGTGGCGCGTCAATATATAGATGGTCGTCGCGTGTGATACCGACGTTGTTTGTGTTATTAATAATAAATATGCTAATATCTATGCGGTTGCTCCTGTAATATATATACTAGTAAGTATGTATATGATATTATTCATATTCACTTAGTTTACGGTTATAAAGCCTACGATTGAAATGGGTTCGACATTTTGTGAAATCAGGTAGATGTATGATTAGGTACAGAATGAACCTAAAACTATATTACTTAAGTACTAGCTGCTAACTGGTATTAATCGTACGCTTTTACAAAATTCGCCGTTAAGCTCCTGTTATGCTTTTTGACGTGATAACGTCTTATAGATCGATTACCTACCTACCACCGGTAGGATGCACGAAAAAGTGTCACGTCGTGGACAGATCTCCATGGTAATGTTAAGGCCACGTTATCTCGCAAAATTAACGTCCGTAAACCAACGTTACAGACAAGCTTTTTTTTGTGTATAAAAGCGATAACATACAGGCTAAACGGTGCGCGTCCTTACTAAACAGGTGGCGAGGCAGTGCTAACAGCATCATGGGAGCGTTGGTAGATAGGTGGGACTCCCCCCTGCTACAGCACTGGGTAAAACTCCACACTGTTGTATAGTATAATTTCTTAGTTAAGTATTATAATGTATACTAACACTAGTAAATAAGTTTGTAACTAACCCCCTATGGATAATTAGTCCGAAATAAAGTTTATATTATTTTACGTCACTCTGGGCGCTAAGTGTGATTTACCGCCATAGGGCGCAGAGGCAAATCTCACTTCACACCCAGGAGAAGACGTAAAATTATGTACGCACCACGGGCGGTAATAAAGAAGGACTCAGATCGCTTGTTTATGGCCCTTACCTTCGGTTCGGGCCACAAATGCCCGCGATCTGAGCCCTTCTTTATTTTACCGCCCTAGGTACGTAATGTACTAATATTATATTATAAACGAGTTTTACAAAACTGGCCATTTTTCAGTCCCTCCACGGCTCCACCAGACAAAACATATTGGATCTCCACACTTGTATCTCGCTTACATGCTATTATTCCAAAAGCGACTTTACCCTTTGTCGATAAGATTTAAATCGATAAAAGTACCTGATACGTGGACATGATAAATGCCAGCGTTACATGGAACGTGATGCGATACGTGTCATGCATTGAAGTATACGCACCTAAAACAGTTGCGTTATTATATGTATGTATGTAGAAACTGACGGACCGCTGGTGTTCAAATATTTATGGAACTCAGGGAGAATGAAAATGGATCAGCTTGGGAAAAGACCTGCAGTGCCCAGGCCTGGAATCGAATCAGCGTCTTCTGCATTCACGGCACATACTCTATCTAAGCCCTGATGACAATATTTATTAAAATAATTTCTTGTCTTACTTATCAACTGACTTCAGGATTTCGAAGGACTATTTAGGTACTCAATCTTTGTTTTTTTTTATGTATGTTCACCGATTATTCGAAGTCGGCTGGACCGATTTGAAAATTTCTTTTTTTGTTTGAAAGGGTAAACTTGACAGCTAGCCCCATTGTCATCAGATCCCGATCTGATGATGGGATCCTAGAGAAATTGAAGGAGCTTGAAGAGTTATATTATAGGCACACCTATAGTGATTTCAGTAGTTTTTATTGCAACTCGGGCATTTCCTCTTGGAAATGCGGAGCCTAAGTGAAGTCGGTTCTTGATTTTTTTTAATACATCGTCGGTGGCAATCAAGCATCATACGGCCCATCTGATGGTAAGCTTGTTTGTAAAATTATGTTCAACTTTTAATGTCGTATGGCTGCACTAGAAAATTATGTTTTATTTGTGTTGTAGTTGAATGCTGGTAGTGGTATGCTAGACGTATACTAAACATACGTTAGCTGGATTGGAAAGTTGATACTAAGAGGGTTTATTTTGCAGAAACGCAGTTTTTGCGTTTTACATTTTTCATATCAACGATAAAATTAAATAAGCCATCTAAGTAAGCTTCCAAATATGTGTGTAAATTAAAACGGATTAAGAGTATTTCGCAAAATAAAACGACAAGTTTTGGAAGATTTCGAAACCGAACGTATTAATAAAATGGTGAGAGCTCTACAAAAGGATAATTATTAAATTATAAATGTCTACTACAACTAAGTAGTAGCTATTAGATAACTACATGTAGTAATTATTAGTTAATGTACTGTTTATAATAAAATAATTCGTTATAAAATGTAAACTTTTCTATTTGGAATTAATAATGTAAGAAAAGGTGAGAACTGCGTTTCCACAAAGCCCTCCCGAGGATAGAACAGAAAATAAGAAGTTGAAAACTGAAAACCAGATGAGCAGTCGAAGAGGGCAGTAGTTGCCTATTCCCTTTTAAATGCCTAAAGCCCTTAATATCTAATGTACCTACTAAATGCGTAGAAATCATTGTACATTATTACTTATGAAGTTACCAAGTTTGCTAATGAAAACGAATTAATATAATATTATAATTAGCTATTCAAGAACTGACTGCATTCGTGATAACAATTCGCTTCATAAAATCATCTCCATCCAATTGAATCATACTAACTTGTTTAGCTTAAATTGTTTTTGCTATTTATTTTAATTAGGGTGGTGGATAAACTTCATACTTTAACTTTATAGTTTCAGAGTCCAAGTTTCATTGATTGGAATATGAAACACATTTATTTTCAAAAACTAAGCTCTTGTATATTAAAATCAGCTTTATGCTTTACTTTTGTAACAGTTGTAATACACAAAAGTAAACCTTGGATTGGTTCAAAAAGGTTTTATGGCGATTCGCTTTTTGAAGGATCATTTACAGGACGCGTAAAATTATTTACGTCACTCTGGGCGCTAAGTGAGATTTACCGCCCTAGGGCGCAGCGGCAAATCTCACTTCATACCCAGGAGAAGACGTAAAATTATGTACGCACCACGGGCGGTAATAAAGAAGGACTCAGATCGCTTGTTTATGGCCCTTACCTTCGGTTCGGGCCACAAATGACCGCGATCTGAGTCATTCTTTATTTTACCGCCCTAGGTACGTAATGTACTATTACAATTGATTAGGGCACAGACTACAAAAACATATAAAAACTTATAATTTTCATTGTTAATTTCAGTTAAATTTATTGAAAAGTCAAATAGCAGCTAGTAATGGTGTAACAAAGAGTTCCGATGAATGAAGCAATTGGTTTCCGGGAGTGATTCCGATTGGCAGCTCGGCAATTACCGGCGCAAGAAATAAGGAATCCCATCATTTTAAACTTATTCAGGTTCAATTATTCATGCAGTTTATGTTCTTTACTATGGAACAACGTTTCAATAAATGTAATGTAAAGTATTTTTTTTTTGTTACGGAAGTGGAGGGCTTTACTAATAATAGCAGTGTCAAAATATTTTTAGAGCATGATTTCACTTTATCATACCATATTTTGGAGTAGAATTTAATTGCAAATATACTTAAGTTTAATTTTGTACCTTCTGAAAGTGTCCAACTTCAGAACTTTCAATGGACAGTCAGGACTAGCTCCTACTTCTAAAAAAAAAATGTATAACTATTTTGATTGTATTCAAATTTTACATCAATATATTTCAAATGTGAGTTGGGTAGCTATTTTCGGAATTAAGGTCGCCGATTGAAGTGGGAAGTTAAATAATTTTCCACCCTGACGGTTCAAAGTTCAAACTTTGATTATTTGCTTTGACGCCTGTCGTCTCTGATTCAAATGATAACATTTCAAATATTAATTGAGTTCTCGTTTTCGCATTTAACAGACAATTAAATGTTAAATCTTAAGATGTGAAACTTTTCGTTAATCTTTGATAAAGTTTTACGAAATAATACTAAAGTTTGCTTTAGGTACGCAAAATAATAAAGTGTTAGCAATATAATATGTTAATTTATTTCAAGAATTAAGTAGAAAAAATTAAGTAAGTACTTTATATTCAGATAGCAATTTTCTTTAATTGTTTCTCCCATTTGCGTTTAAATGCAACTTGAATACCAAAGTCCACATTACGAACTTTTTAAAGGAATTGTGTACAGAATTAAGTTAAGAGTAGGTACAATTGTTGGAGTACTCAACAAGTTTATTACGCAAGTAAATAAAACAACCCGTGAAGTAAGTGCGGGCGTTCATTGAAATGAACCCTAGAGTTTATTGCCTCTCGGGCGGGTGTTTCTGTCAGTGCTATTACCTACACTAGGCAGGTATCTGAGCTGTTCGCTTTGTGTTACTCGTAAACTGTAATTGGAAAGGTGTTGGCGTAAAGTGCAGTTTATTGCATTGCCTCAATTAGCCGCAATACTTAATGTGTAAATAAACATTCATTCTCGATTAGGTTTACGTGTGTTATTTCCTAGGCCGCTCGTGCATTTAGTCAATACACAAAGGACAAACGTGTCTATCGAAAAATGGTTGTTTAAAGGATGGATTGATAATGATGCCGAATGTGCAAATTCCTGAATGCACTACATTTATATATTAGCCAAAAGGGAGAACTAAGAGTACTACTTTAGTTTATCCCGGAGTGAGATCCCTGAAGGAAAGCCGCGCGCGCACGTTTACGACATTGACAGTTACAATGTTACGCGTTCAGTGTTCACGTGATAACGATCGCAATTCTAATGAGGTTTATCTTCCCCCGGGTTATAATTATGACTACCTTTGTCAGAATGATAATTGCTTCCTAAACTTTTAGATGTATAAAACAGGGCCTGCATTCAGCGCTACTGAATATCATCATCATCATCATCATCATTTCAGCCGAAAGACGTCCACTGCTGGACATAGGCCTCCCCCACTGAACGCCACAATGACCGGTCCTGTGCCACCCGCATCCAGCGGACTCCAGCGACCTTCACCAGGTCATCAGTCCACCTTGTAGGGGGCCTACCAACTCTTCGCCTTCCGGTGTATGGTCGCCATTCGAGAACCTTAGTGCCCCAACGGCCATCGGTTCTCCGTGCAATGTGCCCTGCCCATTGCCACTTAAGTTTAGCGATCCGACGGGCTATGTCGGTTACTTTGGTTCTGCTACGGATAGTATCGTTTCTGATACGGTCACGCAAAGAAACTCCTAACATAGCCCTCTCCATTGCTCTTTGGGTGACTTTAAGCTTTTTAATGAGGCCCATTGTGAGCGACCACGTTTCAGAGCCATAGGTCATCACTGGCAACACACACTGGTCAAAGACTTTCGTCTTGAGACACTGCGGAATATAATTCTGCCTATTAAAATTCAGATCCAGCAAACTTAGAATCAGACAGAGAGTTAAGTAAGCCTATTCATCTATGAGCGAAACTATCTCTGTGTCTGCCTGTTCTTCTAAGTCTTTGGCATAGGCCTTAGGCTTTCGATATTTTCGAAACCCTAATCAAAATGTCAAAATCAGTTTTCACTTAATTTTTAATCTTTTTGCTCGGATGTAATCCAATTTAATTTCGGTCCACCAGTTAGAGTTCTGAACAAAGCTCTATATGCCAGATAAAACTACTATCATAAGCGTAAGCTGGCCCGGCGTTTGCGGAACTGGGTCAACAATACTTTTAACTCTGCTTGTTGCATGTGCTGCCACGAAATGTTACAAGTGCATGGGAATACATGGGATCATACGACGTTAAGGTTCTGAGGCGTTTGCTATGAGCAGATCCCGGTTCACCACTATACCCTATTCACGTTAGAGAGTTAGCAAAGCGCCCTCTCTTTTGCACTTTTGTATGAAAATGAAAAGGACAAGTAATGGTCAATGGGCGTGAACTATCGCACCTCACTGGCGGGCTCGGCTTACATGCCGTCGTTTGGAATGTTTGCTTATTTCATATGCCTTATTAATTTTGGTAGGTAACTAGTACAATTTGTGTATCATTTCCTTCTCGTGGGAAGAAAATTGCTGATTTCGCCTTTTCTTTATCACATTTAATAAATTAGCCATAGCTCATCGCCAATCTGCCCAATTTATAAGTCGAGTCACAGAGTAAACAGTCCAATAAACAAGCCGGATCACAGAATTCGCAGAAAATAAGCCTAATAGTCATTACACAAACCAGGTAACATAATCGACACTCTAACGAGAAACAGTCCAATAAACAAGCCAGGTAATAACAAAAAGCTAACAAAGAAGAGCAATATGACGCGTCCGCACCATACAAGAGACAGATGTTGACTGAATTTTGAAAGCCATGTAAACCCAGAATATGCGCAAGCGGTGCCCTTATTGTTGGCCAATTGCGTGCGTTCTTACTTTTCTGGTACTAACTTTCTTATGCGAATGAGGTATAGATAGAAGAGGGAGCATCAATATTCGGGATTCCTTTTTGTATTGGGATCCACAAAAACCGAAAATGTACTATCTGAAAATAACAAACCTTTGTTTCATATTAATTGAGGTGAAGTGTATTTTTTTTATATTGTGGCGAAGGTCACGCACGGGCGAATCATAACAAAAAGATATCATTTGACATCAATTATTATTTATTTTATTTCTTATACGGGACACCAACAGAGTGGATACAACAATTCCTTGCGGTGTATGGGTACCTACTTATGCACCCCAATACAGGTGAACACGTCATTTTACTTCTAACAAGATTGCTGTGTCTATAATTAATAATTATTATGTTCGAATATGCCTCCCTTCCTGTGTGGTGTTATTTGACGGCTATGTGTGTCTGTCTGTCTGTTTGTAGCACTGTTGCGCTAAAATGGAGGAACCGATTTAAGAGCGGATTTTTTTATTTGAAATCAAGTTTTCTAACGATATATTTTATCAAAATCAGTTAAGCCGTTTCGAGAGTTTTCCTTACTTTGATTTAATTAGTAATAATATTGTTCCATAAAATTAATACATGCAATGAAATGAACAACGCAGTTATCAAAATCGTAAGTAAACCATTTTGATAATAACTGCGTTTTCTACAACCAACCAACCGCGGCGTTTTCTACAACCCCAAAGTAAAAGATCTAGTAAGAGACAATCTATGTATTGTATACGAGTCTCGTTGGATAATGACGAGAGACTTGGCTCTGTCCGTGTTTACCGACGCGACGGTCGGGTCGGGTCGGGGCTTCGCTGGGGACTCGCGGGACTTAGGGCCGTTGTTACGATGCCTCTACACATTTGTGGAGACTCGTGGTCAGGTCAACGCGCGGGTTTCCTTAAAGAGACGGGACAGGGTTTAACCCGAATTATTTAAAATGAGACCATGGTCCATAGAGCCTCTCCGATAGGAAATTAAAATACCGTATAAAATAAATAGCAGTTGCAGTCCTATTATTGTATGTGGTATTGTGGTATAGCCAAAAACCCTATGCTACATGCTGATTTGAATTCAAAAACTTATTAGTTATGTTAACCTACCCACTAACGTTTCTTGTCCTCGGTAGAGCAGAGATTCAACCCAGATCCCACAGGGCCTCCACAATAGAGCTATAGAGGTGACATTCCATACAAAAGCCTTATACTAGCCAGCCGAGCCAGCCTGATAACGCCTGTTAATGCGGCAACCAAGTCGTTGTTGCACTATTATACTATATATTCAACAAACGATGCTTCTATTTTACCGTAGGTATATCGTGATCATATCTTCTCAGAATACCCTTCTGCACACCAAATTTTGTAAATGAGATGACAATCATGTTAAATAAAAAATTGTATTGATTTGATATGAAACTTGTTAAGTACAATCTGGCCAGCCAACAAACGCAGAGAGGAATTAGCTAACTTTTTCCACTGACAAAAATGGTTTGCGAAATTAGAATGATGTTACCTACCTCATTGTTTCAGACAGAGCCACGTGTTTGCATCTACAATACGACTGGCACCTTAGTCTAATCAAAAATGACGTGGTAATTGTAGCACGTGCTTAGATCAAGTAAGTTAGGTCTAGTAACTAGTAAATATGTTAGTAGGTAACAAGTGGGTACCTTGCCTATATAGATAACTTCTGCCCTGAACTTTGTTGTGAACGAATGGCTATTAGTTACAACTTCACAACGTTACAGCAACGATATTTCGTTACCTCACTCTTCACCGATATTTATTAGTTTACAAAAGTTCCCTACAGACCTACCATCAGCGCAGTCACATGACCAGTCGTAGACCTTATGTTAAGGAGATACAGTGCACAATTGGCCAGAGAAGTGTGTTGCAGTTTGTGAAACCCCGTTGTATGCAGGTAGAGCCTGTTAGCGAAGTTGTGTGCTAGTGTGTGTGTTGTCGTTCAATTAATAAGGTTTTGCTACGGCATTGTGTTGCTGTTGTCCCGGTCCCGGCACAATGGGTAGTGATATTACTGCCTGATAGGAACGCACTGAACCAGAATCACCTTGTTATTGATCGATGAATTATTATGCGACATGCGACAATAAATACTTGTATTATTAAAACGCATTTGACCTCCGAAAATCACGTGACACTTTGTATGAAAAATGAAGTGTCGGAAGTATCGATTGGAACGCGGTACGGAACAACGTGCATTATCCTTAAAGGGTAAATGGTTAACAGTATCAAAGTATTTAAAATCTCTTTCATCGCCCACTTTTTTCACTCTCGCAGTCAATAATTTATGAACTCCGTCATACATATACCTATGTTTTTTTTATTAGATGTTGGAATACGACAATACATACATGTTGTGAATTAATCACAAGGCTAGCTAAAAAACGCAGTGTGTTACTTTTATTTTGTAGAACGACGAATCCGATAGCACAAAATAATAACACAAATAAACTTAAGATAGTTCAATGAATTTTATTCATATTTTGCATATTTCAATAAATTCATTATAAGATCGACAACAACAAACAGCAATGTTTATGCTAACTGTGCCAGTATGTCATATTATTAAAAGTGTTAATCTAAGGTTATAGTACTTATAGTAATAACAATAAATTATAATATTTATCGTAATTATTTATGTATATTGACAAACATTTTTATAGGTCTAAGGACGAAATTACTAACCTATGTGCGCGACAGCAAATAGGTTGTACTTATTTAGTTAGCATGTGTGACTCATATATGCAATCATCAAGCTACCTATGCTCCGTTTCACCACACACGTCTAGACAGCAACGAAGCCCCACTATGCGTGTTATTTGTTTAGTTTGCAAAGTGCCCCTTCTGGCATCTATACCTACAGATTCCAATTTCCTTAAATCTACTCTTAGGCTGGTAAAAAACTGGCGGATAATCCAAAACGCGATCGCAAGGTTCGGTGAATGTAAGCTTCGCAGAGATTTAGAAAAACATAAGCGGTCGTGATTATAGTAAGACATGGATTAGTATTAGGAATTATGATTTAAAATGGCATTTTTCTGCAGCCTCTATTTCAATTTCCTTGGGACTGAATTTCTCTTGTTAGGGTTCCGTAGCCAAAAAAGCGGAACGCTTATAGTTTCGTCATGTCCGTCTGTCCGTCCGTCCGTCCGTATGTCACAGCCATTTTACTCGAAAACTATAAGACGTAGCTTGTATTTTGTGTGCTGCTTCTTAGTTTTGCAGTAAAATTACTGAAAAAATATTTTTAGGGGGCACTCCATACATGTAACTAATTGTCAATTTTTTTTACATCAAATATTAACATCATCAGTCAAGAGGTCTTTAAAAATAACATGGAGGTTTCTTAGAACAATTTTTGATTGGGTGGATATTTTCAGAAATAACTACTCCGAAAGTCAAAAAAATTGTGTACCCCTGTAACTTTCAAACCATTAGTCCAAAAATTATGAAAAATTTTGTCATATAAAAACATTGGGTCTATAAGCGGACCTGTTTTGGCTACTTCTGCTACTGTCTGTAATGCGAATTGTAAGTAAGTATATACTGATGGTTAACTATAAACCATACATGATGAAGCTCAAACTGGAAAGCATACCTTGAGCCCATTCCTCGAGCATCCATCCACAAATAGATCAAGTATTTTCATTAATTTCTTTCCCGCCTACCACTAACAGCAAAACCGACCTATTCCCTTCTCAATTAAATTCAAAATTGAATGCAGCGAGCTTAGTATTTTGGGAATTCCTCGCGTAAGTTTAAATATATCCCTTGTTTGGTTGATATAAGGTTTGAAATGGGTTGCAAGTAATTATCGGCAGAGCCGCAAGGGTACTTGACCTCGGAGGTAAAAGCCTAGAGTCGGATCAGCTGACGTTTTCATACTCGTAGCTTTACAGCGCATCGCCTGAGGCGATATAAGAGGAGTGATCTACGTATACATATTTACCGATTATACGAGCATACATAAAGGACAACTTCAGGACTTAATTCTTAAAGGCATTCTCAACCAATCAACTATTGGGCTAAAGAGACATCTTCTCTAGGTGCAGACTCAAGGGGATAATATTTAAATAGTACCTAGATTAGTACTGTGTTTTCTTACGCCATCGCCATGTTTAATTATTCATTTGTATATTTAGAATTAAACTTTATTCCTTACGAATAAAAATTACCATGTTTAATTCATCATCATCATCATCTCACCCATAAGACGTCCACTGCTGAACATAGGCCTCCCCTTTAATTGAATTAATAGAATGATCTGTCTTTAATAAATGATATAATATGAACTTTATCTACTTGTACAGTAATAATTCCAATATTCCAAAAGCTCAGCATTCATGAGTAAATTCTTTTTGAAATAAAATTATGAATGTTACAAAAGCACTTCGGCCAGTGCCGTGAATATTTTGCATTAAAACCGCGAGGCGTTTTCAAACATTTCAATGCGATTGTGTGCTATAGATAACATTCTACTGCAAACTTATCTGTGCTACTTCGCAGACTGACTTATTTCTAGTATAACGTTGCTGTTAAATTCAACCTTAGCTTTCATAATATAAGATTCAATTTAAAATAAGGGTTAAAATCGATTTAAGTTGTACGGAAAGCGATCTCCTTGTCTATTGTGAGTGTCTGAGAGGGATGCCGCTGCTAACTGTATCATTATCATTTTCATTCACGTGTCATCAACAGTGTGGTTAAAGAATCTATGGTTTACTTACAAACAATAACACGTCACTTATCTGTTTCCGAACTTGTGTGGACAGCTCACTGATAAGCTTGGAACAACACAAGTCCTAGCTGACAAGTTTTCTTAGTAGCTCACAAGAGTCGATGTTGTTGGTTCAATAATGTACCTGTCCTATTTTTTATGTATAGGAACTACTTGAAAAACCACAACAACACAACAACTTCTCTGCTTTGCCTTAAGGTTGACTGGTAGAGTTTGCCTCATGGCATTAAGTCCGCCTTTTGTACATCAAGTTTTTCTTTTGTGCAGTAAAGTTTAAATAAATAAATAAATGAATACAATTATTAAATCAAATTATACTGTTACGATACGCGTGGTGGGGCACAATAGGTCTGTTCAATTAATCACAAAATTACCTATAAAACTCAAGTTTAATACGGTAGCTAAAATCCCCGGCTGTATAATTTCAATATTTCCAATGTTCCACGAAACGGTATTATTTGACATGTTGTTCGACGGAGTGTAAACAATGTTACAAGCCATCTTCAGAGGAAATTGATTCTCGGAAACATGTCGAGTGAAATAATCGAGCAACATGTCCTCGGAGCTGGTTTCTATTGAAGTTGCGGAGTAACATTCAATACTAACTTATATCGTACGTGGCCTCTATTTTTTTGGATCATTTACAGGTTTTACAACGAAAATTGACACGCTTTAAAGTATTGATGTTATCACACCACACTCAGACAGAAAATTACGCTTTAGTCGCCTAACTTTGGGAAGATCCGTCGGGAAAGATGTGAACCCATACGGGTTCATGAATTGTGCTATGTATTATGTATACAGTGTAATCATGATTGCAAATAAATAAACTAAACTAAACTAAAACCTGATTGCTCTGTACGATCCATTAGCTACATGATAAAGTCATGACCATGACTTGACTTTCATCGTAGGTTAGTTTTCAGGCCTATTTACTACTTAAATAGAGAATTCTATAACTATTACGAAATTAATTCATTTGGATATAATTATAAACAAAAACATACTGACTTCACTTAGCCTCCACCTTTATAAAAGCAAATGCCTGGAATCACTATAGGTGTGCCTATAATAGTTGAAGAGTTCCCTCGATTTCTCCAGGATCCCATCATCAGATCCTGGCCTGATGACAATGGGACCAACTGTGAATTACACTCTTTCAAACAAAAAAAGATTTTTCCAAATTGGTCCTCCCGTCTTCGAATAATCGTTGAACATACATAAAAAGAATAGCAAAAACAAAGTTCCCGACGAATTGAGAATCATTGAAAACGCTTCTTGGCAGCACATGAACCCTTGTGACGGCTGAATATCATTTGAAAAGAACGCCCTCTTGGAGCCGTAGACGTTTAGGTATTCAAGAACATACCATAACTTTAGTACATGCAGAAAAATAAACGCTCCTGGACAGGGCAACACGCATACAGATTTGGGATACATACAGATTTGTCCGTTTCACCTGCTATTGAAATTTCTCCAAAGTACTCCGACGTCTGAGGATACATTGGCGGATTTGTCCGGCGGACTCATCCGGCAGGCAGATCCGATGGCAAGATCTGTACTACCTACCTGTAGATCCGTGCACGTTTAGCTATAACAACAGCCGAATGGCACTGCTCTGGAGCGGTCGGCGTGATTCCGAACTTTCACGCCTATAGGTAGTTGTAGCACTTGAAGTCACTTACCTCCTCTGCGACCCTTATTGCAGCTGAACAGCACTCGTGTTCGTTGACGTGGACGGGCCGATTGTGCCGACTGCCGGTGGATTGGCCCTCCAGCCACTTCACCTGCCACGAGTGCAGGGTAGCCTTAAATAACTTTTCAATATTGCTTTCCCTCCCTCTCACCTTTCGACGATTATATACGTGAGAGGAATATAAACGAATTTATTTGGTATAAGTATATGAAAAGCTGTTTAAGTTTAAAGATATATTATTTAGCAGGATATGGCAATTTAAGATAGCAAGATCGGAAATTCGGAAGTATGCGGATTGCTCTCATTGCCGGTCGCGCGGTCGCCGTTTTCAAGAATTTCTTCATCGCAATCGCGGCTTTGTTTTGAGTCGACAGAATGCGTCTTATTGGAGATCCATTTTTCCTCTCGCAATATGAATGCCGAGCCTTCACTGAATAATGTTCACACGTTCAGAGGCGCTGAAGAGAATTATATAAGTGCCATGGCAATGGATGGAGATATTGAACATTCATTGCATGGTAAAGCAAATAAATTGTATTGTAACTTTAAAATAAAATATCACATCTCACACACACAAACATATAGCATGTTGAACTTTTTCTTTTAACGATCTTATTTTAATGATCTTATCCATATGGCATACCACCGTCGCATTCGCCAATACCAACCTTCCCTGTGCTGTGTGGACTAATTTAATCCTTTGTATGCCGCGACGGGGATCCGCGTACGAGGAAACTATTAGAAAAAAATATTCGCAGCGAGAAGTTAAAGCGCTCTTACCTGCTTAGTGCATAAAGGACCCTGCTTGACCTTGCTTGGCCCTGGTTAACTGCGCGATTCACAACGTCCGAAAATTAAAGTAGTTAGAAAAAGTCAGGCTTCAATGTATCACATTAGATGACTGATTATTTTATGCTATTTATAGCATACCACCGTCCCCTTCGTCAGTTCTCCCGTGTGGACAAGTTTAAAGCGCACTTATCTGGATGGTGCTCGG
Organism: Pammene fasciana; assembly: GCA_911728535.1. Taxonomy (NCBI): domain Eukaryota; kingdom Metazoa; phylum Arthropoda; class Insecta; order Lepidoptera; family Tortricidae; genus Pammene; species Pammene fasciana. Next base: position 130,177 of record OU452285.1, read on the forward strand.
TGCATGCGACCGTATCCCACTTGAAGACCTGCTTGACCTACTCAGGACTTTGAAAAGTCCGTGAATAACTGAGAAGTCAAGAAAGGTCAGATAGCAATGACTTATTAACGTTTAATGACTGGTTGTAGTTACACTATTTTATCTTTGCCATTGTTGACAGAAATCGTCAAAAATAAATATTTAAAATGAAGGCAAGGTTTTTTTTGTTGATTATTTTATTAGTCAGTTTTGTGACGGTTCGTACAGATTCTATGTAACTATTCGTTCCAGAACTAATAAAAAAATTGAGATAATTCATAATTATTAGGATTCGAATCGATAGTCCTCGTGATTCTTAATAGAAATAACCAGTTTCTTAGGTTTTTCAAAAACAAGTAAATCTTACAATTATTTACCCAGTTACTACACGCACATCCAGATAAAGCCTAACTCAAACGGGGTGGACTAATTAGTTATTTTAAATGTTAGTTATAGAGTTAATAATAGTAGGTAGTTAGTTTACTAAAAGCATTACTTCCATTTACAAAAAAACTCATGATATGAGTAGACATGTTGCATAAACCCGACCGATTAAAAGATCCGACCCGAACCCTTCCTGAACAGATCAGATCGGAACGTGCAAGGTGCGGTCCGTTAATGGTCTGACTAAATTTAATGAATTTAATTTAACCCTGAATATATGAAAGAAACGCATCACACATAGACTGAGAGACAACGTTAAATGCACAGCCCTCCTGAGTTGAACTTTCAAATTAAAATCATTATGTATACTGTAATAAATATACTTTTAACAAACGTAGTTTTCTTGTACTGTAGCTAGTTACTATAATTTCTCTTTTTTTAGTAAAGAAGTTTTTAGCTAGCCATTTTTCGGCTATGTTTTTTATAGTTTCCAAATACTACTTACTCATATTTCCCTGCTTCCAAACACGCGTAACACAATATTAATATCGAAACTAATACCTCCATTCCATCTCACAACTAACTCCAACTCGCTCTGCAGACATCACAGCAAACTCGACATTAAGCCTGCGAGCTCTTAGGCCTTTTAAAACACGAAGCACACACGAATCACTAACAAGGCGGCTGAAAAGCACGTATACGATACGCCTATTATCTTGAGATCGATTTTGTCTTGAAAGGGATACGTTTCGCCTTGGATCTATAATAATACTTCCTCTAAACTATTATGAAGCCTGGAGTGATGTTGCAATTGCATACCAAATGCGGAGGAGTCGAATGGTGCGTCGACCAATTCACCCTAAGATTACATAACCTGCCGTACAACGCTTACATATACTTGATTTCTTGATGAAAAAATAAGTAAGATTTTTTTTGCTAACTATAAAAATAACTGCCGTATGGGAGCTATAATTATTAGATTAAACGAACTTACCTTAAGTGAAGTTCTATCTTAATAACATGATTCTCTCTCCCTGTTAATTTAACAATTGTATAACCCCTATTGTATCCAACATTTATCACAATTTTCAAAGCTAAAAAAGATAGCTCAAACGCTCCCGTGCTCCTGTTGTCGAGTCTATGACATCCCGTGTACGTCATTTCGTTTAAAGTTAATTGATTACAGGAGCAACCCTGTAATGGGAAGAATATGTATATTGACATATACAAGGGAAGGGATGGGACTCTCTTAACAGGGAGAGAGAATCATGTTATTAAGATAGAACTTCACTTAAGGTAAGTTCGTTTAATCTAATAATAACATTTATCTCTCTCCCTGTTAATTTAACAATTGTAGATGTTTAAAGATAGGGTTGCGAGTGCGTAATCAATGTAATCATACACTGTTCATAAAGTAATTTGAAAAAATATTTATTCAAAATGTGACTTAATATAACATGGTAACTTAAATTATTTTTATAAATAGACAACTTAGTCTGATACCAAATTACAAATAGCATTGCTAAACTGAGCAGGTTCCTGAGAAATCGGTCTATTATAATGTTTAGCAAAACAAGCGGAGTTTTGTGACCAACCAGCTGTTTTTTGTATAAGATCTATGGATATACCAGATCTGCTTGCAGCTGATGTACTAGCATGCCTAGTACTGTGGGCTGTAAAGATGGTAACATCTATGCCTGCCTCTCGGAGCACATTTTTTATCCAGCGGCTTATAGTCTGGGAGGAGACTGCCTGATGAGGCTTCTTATGAGCAATAAAAAGATTGTTTGAATTTCTTAAAGATTGTGTCCTTTTTATATAAGAGTTTAAAGCAGTTACAGGACAGATTTCAATCTTATTACTAAAATTTTTCAAGCATAGTAGTGGTTGTTTACTATTTTTGCTTGAAGTTTTTATTAAATCTGGAATAAAAATTTGCACACCGTCCAGCATGAATTGAATATTATCAATCTTAACTAAAGATAAAGTTTGGACCCTATGTCCAGTCGTTAAGGCAAGCAACGTGACAACTTTATGTGTAAGCTGCTCTAGGCTTATAACATCGTTAGGGTACTGCCCTTTTAAATAGTTAAGAACAACACCGGGGTCCCACGTCATGTTATATTTTGGTGTGGGTGGTTTTATTCGAAACATCCCCTTAAGTAAACGTTTAATCCTATCGTCTGTTCCTATCCTAGGACCAATGAGAAGAGATAGAGCTGATCTGGTACTGTTAATTGTGCCATAAGATGCCCCAGCTTCAAAGCGCTCAGTTAAAAATTTTAATACAAATGGTACAGAAGCTTGATATGTATCAATTTTTTGGTGTTTACAAAATAGCCACCATTGTTTAAAAGAAGTATCGTATTGTTTAAGAGTATTATTTGAAAGAGAGTTGAGCATTATCTGAATTGCTGATCTTGGCGTTCCACGTCTTTCGAACGCTTCGCCGATAGCAGCCCGGCAGCCAGGGTAAGTTGATGATGTAGGGGATGGACATTTCTGAAAGGAGATGATAGTAATTTTTTGTTAGGCTTGAATATTAAAGGTTCTGCAATTAACAGTGACTTTATAAGAGGAAACCAAGATTGTGAAGGCCAATATGGGTACACCAAAATACCTTCAGCTCTTTCTCTTTTAATTTTGTGCAAGCATTTTAGCAGTAAAGAAAACGGAGGAAAGGCGTAAAAGAAAATATCACTCCAGCTGACAGTGAAAGCGTCTACTGAAACTGCTTCTGGGTCAGGTTTCCAGGAAATAAATCTGTGACACTTATTATTAATCCTTGATGCAAATAAATCTATTTCTGGGTGCCCAAAAGTTTGTGTTACTTTTTCATAACACTTTTGAGAAAGCTCCCATTCAATATTTATTCTTCGGGATTCTGCATCAGCTTTAAAGTTGTCATTGGTATTAATATACGAAGCAAATACCCAAATGTTTCTCTCCTCGCACCAATTCCACATTTCTCTAGTAATTTGATTTAGATGGGGAAATTGAATGCCCCCCATTTTATTAATATATGCTACAGCAGTTGTATTATCAACTCTTAACAGAATTTCACAATCATGCAAGTTTTTGGCAAAACATTGTAAACCTAAGAAAGCCGCCTTGATTTCTAAATAGTTTATATGATTTTCCTGTTCAGACCTAGACCATGATCCAGATGTTCTATTAGACTCACACACAGCCCCCCACCCGGTTTTTGAAGAATCTGTATGTATCTCCATACAAAATTCATGATGTTTAATTAAATTGAATTTATGTAGATTCATGCCCCACCAATGTAGTTCAGAATGAACAATACTTCTAAGTTTCATTGTAGCTTCATACTTGTCATTATTCTGTAATAATGCAAGGTATTTTTCCCTTTCTAACAGTTTGGTATACACCCAACCATATGGGACGGCTGGACAAATGGAGTTAAGTATGCCCAGTAATTGAGAAAATTCCCTTATTGTACAGTTTCTTTTTGAAGTGAACTGGTGGATCATTTCTAAAATAGTTAGCTGTTTTTTATGTGGGACTGATAAAGAGAGATTAGTTGAATCCAGAATAAATCCAAGGTACTTGCATGTTTGGCTAGGTATCATGACACTTTTTTCAAAATTAATTACAAAACCTAAATTCTGAAATAATTTGCATGCTCTATTAATGTCATTCAAACATCCATCATAGGACCTATTAAAATACAGGCTGTCATCTAGGTAGCATGTTAAAACTACATTATGTGATCTGAGATATGTGGTGATAGGTTTGATTAGTTTTGTAAAAACAAACGGGGCTGAGCAGAGACCATAGGGTAATGCATTAAACTGATAAAGCTGTCCATCAAAATGGAACCTTAAAAACTTCCTATGACTCTCTGCAATTGGTATAGATAGATATGCCTCTGACAAGTCAATAGAGCCCATAAAGCAACCCTCCGATATAAGTTTACACGCAGTCCTGATGTCTTCTAATTTGAAATGATTTGTTATAACATATTCATTTAACTTTTTTAAATTTAATATAAATCTAAAGGAGCCATTAGGTTTAGGTACTAAAAAAATGGAAGATATAAACTGGTTTGGGTCTGGAGAACATTTAGAAACAGCACCAAGTTTAATAAACTTTTGAATTTCAAGGTGTATATTCTCTTTTTCCTTCCCATGCCACACCTTTTGGACTGCTTCATAAGGTGGAGGTATAGTATGAAATGGAATTTCATACCCTTGTAACCATTTTAAGATGATAGGATCATTAGTAATATCCTGCCATTTATCTATAAAATATTGAATTCTACCAGCATGTACCTCAGGTTCTATCGTTGGTGTCTGAATCTCTGCTTGTAGCTGCGTCTCTCTTTCCGGTGAGGCTGGTTGTAATGCTTCCGAGGTTGACGGTGTTGTTGCCCACCACGGGCTCGATAGGTCTGTTGATCGTACTGTGGTGGGCTCTTCCAGTTTAACTGCTTATACTTATTAGATGTAGATTGTCTAGGCTGTTTCTTCTCCTTCTCTGTGTTGTTCTTTATAGTATTACAGGTCTTTTGTATTGTCTGAGCAGCTTTTATCTTTTCTGCACAATCTTCTCCGAATAAAAATTTGTCTGTTTTTTGCTGACGAATGGCATCTTGGATTGTTTTGGTGGCTCCAGACAGACAAAAGAATTTCCTGGAAGACGTGTCATGATAGTGCATTTCAGCTGCTAGTTTAGCTGCGTCATTTATTTCCTCCACTAGGGTTCTGGTGTTAATGTTTCCTTTCATTACATTTGTTAGGCACTTTCCTAAGCAAGACATCAGTGTGCCTGTAAGGTTTTGTCTACTGACAATTCGTTTGTCTCTCTTAAATGATGGCTCTGAGAGAGTAGCATGAATTTCAGGATTTATTATCGGGGCTACTGCTGCAGGGAAGTTGGCCGGAGTGGGGTACTTCTTGATGATTGTCTCTCTAGCCTCTTTACCCAATCCATCGTTCATGATTTTCTTCCAACGCGAAGCCAATTCAGGCCTGATTGGGTCACCCACTTCTGTCTGCTCCTGACCTTCAGTCCCCAGGGCCAGAAGGAACTCTTCTGGGAGTTCATCATCCATTGGTTCTGTAATGTAATAAGATATTACATTATATTTAGAAATATAAATAACTTGTTTATCCACTAAGTGGTAGCATATTATGAATATTTTGTGCAAGCATTGTCTATCCGCATTGTGATAGCGCCTTGTAAATATTTTTGTATTGGCACTGTCTATCCGCATTGTGATAGCGCCTGCCATAAGAAAATATTAATGATAGTCATCAGCATGTCTACCCGCTTAGTGGTAGCGCTTAGCTTAGCATGTATTTGTTACATAGTGTCATAGTGTAGTAACTTATACGACAGTATTCGTTAATCAGGGAAGGATAATCAAATAGTACAGAATTTGTGTGTCAACCATAAACGCACCTGCATTCAGATCAAAGTCATTGTCGTGTGGTATCATACGACGTGGAGACGATGACGGAGATGATGGCGAAGAGTGTGACGGAGCTGGCTGTGTAGCTTCCCGCGAATGTTGCTGACTCAATGATGATTGTTGAGGTGGCGGTCGTGTTGTTGTATTCTGTGGTGGTGTAAAGTCTTGGTCGGTTTCAACGGATCTCCTTGTCGAATTCTCTCGAAGCTTCTTTTGTAATTTTCTAATTTTTCTTTTGATGTAATCTTCATCTTTTTCTTTTTCTCTCTTGCGTTTTCCCATTTTTCTTGTTCACAACACACGCGAAAGCAAATAAAATAAGTAGTAAACTCACTCGCGCTTGATAAGAAAAAAGATCGCTTCGGAAGTCGAAATTCAGTTCAAGATCGCTTCGTTCAAATGAGAGAAAAAACGAACTTTCTGTCAACCGAATTGCAGAGCTACATCCGGATTAGAGAAACAATAAACAATCTAAAACATAGATCATCAAAAAACGGAAAACCGGAAGTTCTTCCGCCATTACCTTAATCTTGGATCCGATGAAATTACGATATCAAAACTTGAATATAGTAATTAAAGTGATAGGGTAAATCATCCAGAATATTTTTATCAATAAAAATAACGCAACATACCTCTGGGATTTGTAATCTTACTTGCATAATATAAACAAATCCATGATCCGCCGAGCAGTCGCCGGCGCATTGTTTACATATGCTTGATAACACTAAATACATGTTTACGAACCACAATTCACTCTGGTTACGAACCACAATTCACTCTAATCGCAATTTTACACCACCTTAACATTATTATTGCTCTAAATATTCACTAATTGATTAAAAAACGATATTTTAATATAAAGTAATGTGACAATGTTGGCGCACAAAAAGGTTAATGACGTACACGGGATGCCATAGACTCGACAACAGGAGCACGGGAGCGTTTGAGCTATCTTTTTTAGCTTTGAAAATTGTGATAAATGTTGGATACAATAGGGGTTATACAATTGTTAAATTAACAGGGAGAGAGATAAATGTTATTTGAAAATGTCGATACTATAGCTACCTACAATCTACATGTAATAAATCTAGGGATAGCCTAACTAGTACATAGTAAAAAAAACCGGCCGAGAGCATGTCGGGCCATGCTCAGTGTAGGGTTCCGTAAACTGAGACCATTAATTCAAAAGGTCGTTTCTTACGGGAAATTTGGTTTTTTACTTACGTCCTTTCACTGTGGGTTTTTGAATGATAACTCAAAAACGGTTCAACCGATTGATTTCAATATAGTTTTCATTGAAGGTACTCATTAGGCCTCAGTTTCATGATTTTTTTCTAAATTTTAGGACCCACGATTCAAAAGTTAGATGGGGGGACGTCCTGTTTTAAACTTTCGGAGCTATTATTTCCTAGAGTATTAATTTTATCCAAAAACTGTTTTAGAAGACCCTAATTATTTTTAAAAGACCTATCCAACAATAACCCACACAACTTGGTTGGAACGAAAAAAAAATTCGCCCCCACTTCACGTGTGGGAGGTACCCTAACAAAATATATTTTTCGCGTTTTTATTCTACCGTACGGACGGACGGACATGGCAAAACTATAAGGGTTCCGTTTTTGCCATTTTGGCTACGGAACCCTAAAAACGTAATTTTCTTACTTTTTAACCTTTGGACACCCTAAATGATCTACCTTACATCTGATCAATGTCCAAATAGTTTTAGAAAAATAAGACTTTCTTAAAGTACAGCACCTCAAGTAATTCTTGAAATCCTGAGTACCTACGTAATTCTGATGTGATCGCCTAGTCTGTTCCGCCTCTACTCGTTGCCCCGCCGCGCGCCGGCCGAGGTGGAGCGACGGGAACACGTCTAAAGACTACGGCTCCGTTTAAACACGAGTGTAGAGCACGTCTGTCTTCTGCTATTCATCTTCATTAAAATGTCCTCAAAGGAGAGCTATATTAAAGCTTTCAGCTGCTTTAAGTTATAAATTCATATAATTCGCTTAAAATAATTAGGAATAGTATATTTATGGGAAACAAGACCGTCAACCCCTTTAATGTATATTGACAATAATTTTAAACAAAAAAATTTATATAAAAAACTTTTAAAAACAAGCTTTTATTTTAATGTTCTAAAAAAAGAAAATAAGCTTTTGAGTCAATCAAACTATTTTTATAGGAACTTTGTACAATTTTATGACATAAAAGCTTGTCGCGAGACTTTCCCGTGTAAAAGAGATTGCACACTTATATGGAGAAAATATAACAAAATCATTGATTACATTCAGTCCGATGTTGAGTACTTATTCTTTGAGTACCTACACATTAAATTATTGTCATATAACTCGTGAAATTTGACTTCAAAATTCACTTCGTGATTTGTTATTCGCATTGCACATTTGTGTCGCTTACGTTTGACATACATATAAAAAAGATGCAACTAGCGTAACAAAAACAACTCATTAACTAAATGACAAACCGCCAAGTAGCACTATTTTATATACATATATATACTACATCCAAGACACGTAAATAACACTTGGCGTGAATTTGTTTTTTAAGAAATACATTGATAATTTTAATTTTAATTCTTGAATAATGGGCTGGGCACATACATATTTTAATTAATTTTGCACTACCGTCGTAGGATTACTTGGCTTCAGTTGCACGCGCACACAGTTTCAACTGGTGTCACCTAAATATGTGCAATCTCTTTTACACGGGAAAGTCTCGCGACAAGCTTTTATGTCATAAAATTGTACAAAGTTCCTATAAAAATAGTTTGATTGACTCAAAAGCTTATTTTCTTTTTTTAGAGCATTAAAATAAAAGCTTGTTTTTAAAAGTTTTTTATATAAATTTATTTTCATGTTTTTAGTTTTTAAGAGACATGTTCCGTAGCCTGTACGGTTACCATGAGTTTGACTTTGTCACTTTTCGTTAACGAGTAACGAATTTACTATCTGTGCATCTCGTTTACACTAATACGTTACAAGCAAGATGCACAGATAGAATACTCGATACTCATTCTCGAAAACGTCAATGTCATAACCACAGAAATCAGAATAAAGAGAAGTGGTTTGACAGCTGCAAGCTTGTCTCTGAATCTTGATCGAGGCGATCAAGAAACGTGATCATATATTGTCAGTTCCATGACAACCAATATGGTATAAATAGCAAAATAAAATGCCGATTTGTGCCATAATTACGTGTAAAAACCGCAGTACGACTGTGAATTTGCGAAACTGTGACGTTAGTTATCACTGGAAAGACTAATCACTATTTATTTAAATAAAGATAAGAGCGAAAAATATTAAAATACGTTTTCCATTGCTTGGCATTCAAATGACATCGATTGCTTGTTTTGTGTACATTCCCCTTTGATGTTATCGAGGCTACCACGCAATGGACAATAAACATGTGGAATATGACAGTACTCGCAAAATTGAAATAACGTGTCAAAATATTGTCAGTGATGAACGAAATAGAGCTGCGAATAAGTCGATATGTTTAATTGCAATGTATCGATATTTTGGTGTACTAAAATAACATATATGTAATTGTGACCATTTCAAGTCAAAGGTACAATCATTGTCAGTTGTTAATAAAGTTTATTTCTAAATGAACTTTTAAGACATTAACGCCTTATTGACAACCGATAATTATGTAACTACCTTTGACTTGAAAACGTCACAATTATGTACGAATACGTAATTGATTTTAAATCACTTCACGTGTCGTTTCCGTGACTATAGTATTTGTTAGTCACATTTTTTATGCTTTCTACCGGATGAGACCATATATTTTAGATACATTTTTGCGATAAGATGATATTTTAGGATTAATAGGTTGTCAGACACAGGTAGAATAAATATGATAATTACTTAAATCAGTGAAGATAGTGCTAACAAGGAAAAGAGTTAGCATTATACATTCTGCAGGGGACTTCAGTTTTGAAGTTTAGGTAAAATTTTTAAATATGTAGTCAGACCATGTCAAATGTACATAATTAATGAGTAAATTCACCGGGGTGTGATTTTCATTAAATATAAAATAATACTTACCTTAGATCCTATACGAAGGCCGCAAATATATGTGATACGCTCTTATTTGTAGGTCTTCGTGTAGGAAGATACTATTGGTGCTGACTGTACCTACCTACTCAATTAATTTCAAAGTAAACAAGATTTGTTATATTATCACTGCATGCGGCTGTACTCACTTGTGTTTAGTCACACACAACACAAGTGAGTACAGCCGCATGCAGTGATAATAGTGTTAATATGTCTCACGAAAGTTTAAATTCAATATTTGTTATATTGTAATTTTTTTATAACATTAGTGAAAATCGTCGTTTGACACACTAGCGGATATGTTTTTTTTTACCATTTTCACTCGTCTTCGGTCTCGACATCTCAGGACTTGTGAAGTAAAGATAAATGTCATGCTCTACATACTTAACTTAACTACTACTACTACTAGACGAGATACGTACTGTACGTATGTTTACACTTTATTTTACACAAAAGAAGTAAGAATACAAACATGATGTAGGAAAGAAACAAAGTAGGTACAAAGGCGAACTTATCTATTCTAGTTAACCTTAGTAGGAGATAGTTTCAAAGTCGAAGTAAGTCTATAAAATTTGGTATCGATAGAAAATATTTTTGCACTTCCCATCTCTATCGAATGAATGAATGGAAGAATGAAGGTTTGAATGTTTGTCAAAGTTCCATTTAAAGTAAAAAGTCGTATGTGATAAAAATATCGTATGAAGATATGACTTTTTGGCTCAAGGAGGTACGAACACAAACACGGAAGCGTTCGTTGACATGGTTATTGTGTAATTATAATCCATGTATCTTGTATGTGCACCAACCACAGTATAAGACTCCACGTAGTGGACTTGATCTATGTGTGTGTAACCCTAATACATACAATATTATATATGTAGATGAAATGCACACATGTTTGACCGTGGCGACACTGGTTTCGGTACTAAATCGCGATGAGACCGTGTCTCTTTATTCCTAAGTCAGTGGTCATAACTCATGGTAAGCGTACTGTTCATTTCGATTAACACATCGTTTCGCTGTGTTGACCGGTTTCTTGCCTGTTAATTTTAGCTAATAGAAATGGTCATTGTGTGTGTTACCTGATATCAAAGTAGGCAATAGGCATCAAGGTAGGCATGCTGAGTTTTTTTTTATCATGATAGTGATGAAACACTTATGATATTTCTGACCTCTAAACCATATCAGGTAATTTAAAAATTCTTGAAAAACAAACTTCTTCGTTATATTCCACAAAGAACATTATGTTACGGAAAAATCCCAAATGACACATTACAGTTGCAAAATAATAAGCCTAATTAAGTAAATAAGTAACACTTTATTGCACATAACACAGTAGATAAATACAGTAAACAAAAGATGTGAAGTACAAAGGCGAACTTATCCCTTTAAGGGATCTCTTCCAGTTAACCTGTGAGTGAATGAGAGTGAAATTGAAATTAGGTAGACAATTACAGCAACATGTACAACAAGGTACACAATACGAGTATATAAACAATATATAATTAAGTTAACATAGACCTCATCATTTCGAGAAACAGCTACTAAAAACCCAAGCTGACAGTTGTGTCCGAGGTTGAATGAACTTCGCGTCGCTGCACTCGTTCGTTCGATAATAGTTATGCACGTATAAGGTCCGCCTCTAATTAAGAACTTGCGATTATAATAAGACCCCTCAACAAATCTGTTTTAGGCCTTCTGATTCCAGAATCCCCTGGTCATTCCAGCTCATTGAAGTCTCTTATTATATACCTCTGATACAACCTCAACAAATTTCATGAAGACCAGAATAACGTTACTAACATATTCGCGAAACGAACATTTAAAATTATAAACCGGTCGGATGTCACAGTAGGCCCGGCCCAAACAGCATGAACCTATGTTGTCCTAAACCAGGGATCCAGTAGGTACCCCTAGGGTTCAGCATGAAATCTATCTCGTGATACTGGTCCCGACTGCTAACCAGTACAAGTCGAATGAGCCCAACAGCATGAGTCTATGTTGCCGCAAACCTGAGATCCAGTAGGTGCCCCCAGGGTTCAGCGTGAGCTCCATCTTGTGATACCGCGCGGTCCCGACTGCTTACCAGTACAAGTCGAATGAGCCCAACAGCATGAGTCTATGTTGCCCCAAACCTGAGATCCAGTAGGTGCCCCCAGGGTTCAGCGTGAGCTCCATCTTGTGATACCGCGCGGTCCCGACTGCTTACCAGTACAAGTCGAATGAGCCCAACAGCATGAGTCTATGTTGCCCCAAACCTGAGATCCAGTAGGTGTCCCCAGGGTTCAGCGTGAGCTCCATCTTGTGATACCGGTCCCGACTACTCATCAGTATAAGTCGAATGAGTCCAAACAGCATGAGTCTATGTTGTCCTAAACCCGAGATCCAGTAGGTACCCCCAGGATTCAGCATGAGGTATATTTTGTAATACCGGTCCCGACTACTCATCAGTATAAGTCGAATGAGTCCAAACAGCATGAGTCTATGTTGTCCTAAACCCGAGATCCAGTAGGTACCCCCAGGATTCATCATGAGGTATATTTTGTGATACCGGTCCCGACTACTCATCAGTATAAGTCGAATGAGTCCAAACAGCATGAGTCTATGTTGTCCTAAACCCGAGATCCAGTAGGTACCCCCAGGATTCAGCATGAGGTATATTTTGTAATACCGGTCCCGACTACTCATCAGTATAAGTCGAATGAGTCCAAACAGCATGAGTCTATGTTGTCCTAAACCCGAGATCCAGTAGGTACCCCCAGGATTCAGCATGAGGTATATTTTGTGATACCGGTCCCGACTACTCATCAGTATAAGTCGAATGAGTCCAAACAGCATGAGTCTATGTTGCCCCAAACCCGAGATCCAGTAGGTACCCCCAGGGTTCAGCATGAGCTCCATCTTGTAATATCGGTCCCAACTCGTTACCAGTACAAGTCAAATGAGCCCAAACAGTGACTTATTAAGACTATTCTAATTCTAGTATCGATTAGGAGAAATTGGTACCAAATCAGCTTTCGATATTGTGGCTGACTGTACTTTTCTTTAGAAAATCAAGGAGTACTCATCGGGACGATTCTAATAAACCCAAACTCAATCTGGTAGAGGTATTTTATGGCAGAGTTCTTATGGCCACCTCCTGTCTCCATCATCTGACCAGCTCGATGGTACCAAAATATTGTATTGTCATCCAAGTTACGCATGTGTGCTGAATTTCAGCTCAATCGGACATCAAGAACTGGTTCAAATCTGCCTCGCCAGATTCTACCTAAACATCTAACACACATATTTATCTACTGACAAACACTGTGAGTTAAATAAAAGCTTGTAAAAAGAACCGACTTCACTTAAGATCCGCTATTCCAAGAGGAAGTGGCCGAGTTGCTGTAAAAAATAGTGAAATCACTATAGGTGTGCCTATAATAGTTGAAGAGTTCCCTCGATTTCTCCAGGATCCCATCATCAGATCCCGACTTGGTGACAATGGGACCATCTAGGGGTTATACCTGTTCGATTCAAAAAAAAAATTTGAAAATCAGTTCACGATTCACGGAGATATGGAGTAACATACATACAAAAAAAAAATAATGATAAAAAAAAAATAAAAAATTCAGTCGAATTGAGAACCTCCTCCTTTTTTGAAGTCGGTTAAAAATAGTGTGACTAAACAACTAAAAATGTATCTAAATTAATATTAAAATAAACTCAATTAAATTAAATACTATTGATATTTATTTTATTTAATGATAACACAACATAGAAACGCTAACACAACTCCACAATAAGCCGCCGCGTGTAGGTGTTATTGAAACAAAAGTGTCTCGACTCGACAAGACCTTTTCCTACAAAGAAGATTGATAAACCCAAGGCAAGGGCGCGCCCCACTGCGCCAATTGTTTCAGTTCGGCGCTAACCCTATTCGGAACCTTTTTCACATCTTTTGACAGGACTTGCGAGGCGAGGGCTAAGCCAAGCCGACGACGCGGTACCTATACAAACCAGGAGTTTTATTAGCTTACTCACTCATGTAGGAAACAAACCAATAGTTAGCTCAATCCTATGAGTAATAAAAAGATACCCTGAAACTGCTTAATCTGCCTGGATCTTAGGTTAGTCTAAAACACCATTTTTTTCTTTGGTTGTTATTTATCTTAAAGTAACCCATACCCAGTACCTACCTTTGTAATACCTGTTTAATAATTCACTATTTTGCTCAACACTTACATTTAACGTTTTAAAATAAGAGTAAACATATATGTATAATGTAATTAATCTACAAGATGTTGTTATTACAGCGCCATGTAAAGCTGCGTTAATTACATTAAATACACATTCCATTGCTAATACTAAATTAATTTCGCATTTGGAGCGAAATAATATCCACACCAGAAACTAAAACGACAGGAGTACACATTAATTACACGGAAACAAATAATTCATTCAATTTCCTTGTAAATTTTGAATCTTAATTTCATTAAGATTGTAGTATTTAATAATTACTTTTGAACAAAGAGAGAATAATTTAATGAGACATAATATTGCTACAAAAATGTATTAAAATGTAAGTGACGTATTTATTTATTTTAACTTAATTGCACAAAAAAAACTTGATGTACAAAAGGCGGACTTAATGCCAAGAGGCATTCTCTACCAGTCAACTTATCTCCCTATAGGTACCCTACCCTATAGTCTACCTATAGAAAGGTTTCGTTAATTTTTATTTATTTAATTTAGTAACTTTTTTGTATCAGCAATGTTTTAATTAATAAAATTTAGGTATTTTCAGTGTGACACCACACTGACACACGATAATTTTGATTAGTTTATTATTTATAATAACTTTAAGTATGCACAAATAATAATCAAGTACAAATGGCGGTAATACCTCAAATTATTTTCTACTACTTCGCCCGAAGGCTGGGCTTAGCCATCCAGCAGTAGCAGGGGAATGCGGCTAGGGCGCTGGGGACGATGCCCCGGACTAGTTTAAGTTTCATAGACTCAATTTGGTAAATGTAAACATGTATTTATTTCTTACAATAAAGTCCCACTAAATAGCTACACCCAAGAAGCCAGGGATCAGTCGGAGATAACGGTAATTCATTATCGACAGATCTCATCAACTCTTCTCCACTTCAAAAGCTATTATCCAAGATTCGGCCGAGTGGGGAGCGGTGTGGGGGGGAGCATCCCTTTTGATGTAATTGGGAATTCTGTACCAATGGCTTGACGTGGGTTCGAGTTTCGTCTTAGGCGTATCTTGCTGGTTGTGTAGAGGATGTATGTAGAGCGACGTTCCGCCAAATTAAACGGTGAAGCATCAGCGGCCGCATTTACACCACACTGTATTAAATATTATATACGGTTTATAAAATATGATGATATGTGAAACTAAATCTAAACCAAGACTTATTTATACTCATTTTCTCAGTCCATTCAGGCCTATAATCGCGGACCACTTCGTTCCTCGCGAATCGTCTATTTGCATCACTCTCTTTCGTTTACGCAAGCAAGAGTGATAGAAACGGGGCCAACGAATTGTCAATTTTCGAACTTCGCAGAAGCCCCCCAGTCTGCGTTCACACAGATGCAATCATCTCGTGACCCGAACAACATACTTGCAAAAAAATGATGTCTGTGAAAACAAATAACACATAATCATGAATCCCACACAACCCCACACATAATCAAACAATTACCCGTTAAATAAGTTCACTTGACTACCGGTATAGTGGACTACATTTAATTCAGTTGACATAGGTAGGTATATTATTATATGCAAGCCGGTAAATAATTGTATAATGTTAAATTCGCTTACAAAATATGAACCGGTTGAAGTCTTAGTACAAAGTGAATTATTATAAAAGAGATTAATGATAGAATTTAACAGTTATCACGCTATGGTGTATGACGTGTGACACACAGCTCAAATCAAAATAATAACCGTATTTCTCTCCACCATGACACGTAATCTCTTCCTCAGCTTCCTCTTTTTAAGCTCATCTGGCCATGAGCTGGGATAATCGCCGCGTTGACCACGGTGTGACACACAACCCACTTCTCAACCGCTTACGTGCACCTTAGTTCCTGTTCTGCGTTATTCCCGTTACGAACAAGGCTGAATACAATGCACGAGCCAGTTTATATGCGCTTTCTCACTCCTGGTTGTGACGGATGTCGAGGTCATATTACACTAGTCAGTCACGATTCTCCCGAACGTGTGCATGTGCAACACGACTGTTTGCGACAACATTCACGCTGCGCGCTGCAAAGTTCGCTATTGTCCCAGACCGGCGCTGCGCACTGGCACGCTCGGGTGGGTTTCACTTGCTACCGGTACCTACCTGTATTTATATTTATAGAATTTAACGTCAAGTAATTAGGGAATACAATTCGGTCATTTTCATACTAAAAATAACTGCAAATTCCCTACAAGCAATCAAAAAAGTCACTTTTTATTTTACTGCCGCAGTTAGACGTTAGACTTTAAGAAATCATCGCATTGTACGGTATATTACATGACCGAATTGCATTCCCTAATTACTTGACGTTAAATTCTATAAATATAAATACAGTAAGTAAGTCTAACATTTTAGTGGCATTTAGTGACGTGTCATTTTGGTGACAAAAGAAGATCATTTGATAGAATACCGCTCGTAAGCCCTAGTTGAGTGTGAAACTTGCAAACACAATACGTTTCAGCCATAAAGCTTATTTAAGGCGTTTGACGTTAATGGTTTAGCTCTAGACATAGAATTGGTAAACAATGTAGCACTAATCAAAAGGAAGTTTCTTCCCAATTTAAAATAGTATCTTGTTTGGTAGTTTCGCCAACGTCTTCGGTGGGGAGTTGGAACTTGGCTTAATTAAGAGCTCTTGTGATGCGATACAGCGAACTTCGCGGAGTTCATTAGTTTCTGAATAACTTGTCGGTTGAATAGGCATTATTATGTCAATGGTACATCGGTATGTACCTATAGTTCTACGAGCTGGTCATGCATGACTACAGTCATTAAATAAATATGCTTGAACTCTTCGTACATGTTGTACAATTTCGATGAGAAATTAACTTTTGAAGTAGGTAATAAGAGTCCATATCTACAACCTGCCAACTAGACTTAAAGTCATGTATTTACCAATTACAGCGTTTTCCACATCCAACTAGCATTTTGCAGAAATCAAAGAAAAATACTTGGCCTAACTACCAATTATAAGTTGGGTTAGTGTACACAAAAGTTCAAACTTTTTTTCTCAACTCAAAAGCTATACGATAAAGTACTCATATATAAAGGACTTGGAACTGAAAACATAATATTTATGAAATAATATTGTTTTACACAAAATATGTCTTTAAATATTCAATCATTACTGAAAAAAATATTACATAAACTGTATCTGACATTCCTTAAACAGCGTAAGTGGTTTGTCAAAGCATTAGAGATCTAGATAATAGAGGTCGGATCATTAAAGTGAGCGCATAATATATCTAATATAAAAGTAGATCTGCTGCGCTCCTGTGACTAATGCTAGTGCGTCCCTAAAGCCAGAAGGTAGGAACATGCACTCTCAGCTATGCAGTCTTGCGCCCAGTTTCCGCTAACCTGCAGAAATGCAGCTGCGCTCCGTTGAGCCCTAAAAATTACACGATGGCTACTGTTTCCACCTACCGAGCACTCGCCCCGAGAAACCAGCAGGATCCCCGATTATTGTTACGAGTCTCGACAAAAGTCATCAATCCACAAGATAGCGTGTCTTTTCGCATAAACTGGGTTTTATAGGTATAACACCTCTTAGGGTCTTAGGGAAAATATCGATCAAAAGTAGCATCAAGCACTTTTGAATCAATCAGAATTATTTTTGAAGCTAATTAATTAAAATAGTAAAATTAAGCCGCATAAAAAAAAATAGCGAAATACCTTAGTGCCATTCGAACATCAGTTGATTTCAATGCTATTTTATTTTTAGATATCTTTAAGCACTTCTCATACTTACATTTTTTTTTATGACATAGGAGGCAAACGAGCAGACGAATCGCCTGATGGTAAGCAATTATTTTGATACCAGATACGTGCTGTGATGTTAAATGAAATGGTTTGGATAAAGTTCCGTGTGCACTGGTTTTCGTAGGCGGGCCACCGGCACGTTGTCAGAACAGAAACTTAGATGGAACTCCCAGATGGCTATCAGTTTCTGTGATTAATGATGCCGATTTATATAAGGAATCCTACTTTCGCTCAAGAACTTGTAAGAAATTAAGTTTTTAAGAAAGTGTCCTAAGTAGGTAGTTATATTTAATATAGTTAACTGACATCTCTATAGGGATAACACGAAACTTTAGTTAATTTGTTGACGAATGTGTAAAATGCTACAAGAAAATACGTCTTTGCCAATGGCGAGATGCCACAACAATCTATTTAAACTACAATCCATTTAAAATCGATCGATTCTCTTTTGAAACAATTGAAAATATGAATTTTGCCAAAATAACTCCGTGTTGTCATGTATATAAGTATTATTCGCTGACAAAATAACCACAAGAGGTAAGCAACTGTAAACCGTACCGTAAACAATACACTGAGAAAATGAAACGGCTAGAAATAAATAAGTTTTTGCTATTTACAACCGAGTGACTCGCTTCGCATGGAGCCTGCAAAGTTCGTTGCTTAAATCAAAGATGTCAACTTGGCTAACTTACGTATGTGAAACTACACCATTAAATTAGTTAAAAATAAATAAGGGAATCAGGGAAGGGTTATATTTACTAGGACACTTATTTGGATTTAAATAAGTGCTTGGTAAAAATAACCAAGAATAGTTAGCAATAATTGCTTGTTTGTAATTAACAAAGCTTAATTGCGTGATTTAAATAAGACTTGGTTGTATATAACCAAAAATATTTTAACCGAGCCAAATTGGTACTTTGCTAACACACTATTTTTTCCGTGTATGTTTCGCAAGTACCTACGTCACATCAGCACATGTAGCATACATATATGCTTCCAATTACGGACAGGTACATAATAAAATATCTAAGATCTGAAGGGCGCTGAAATCAGATCGCGAGACATCTGGAAATCTGAAGCCTCGCTTCGCTAATGCAGTTCCCATTTTGATAGATTATTTGAGCTGAACATCTCTAGGCCGTCTCACCATTACTCACTCAGTCTGAGATTTGAATTATTATGATAACTACTGTCAAATTGATAAATAGATAAAATAATTGATATATAGAAAACGTAAGCACGATTCTAACAATCATGTATGGTTTAGAGTAATATCGAAAGGAAAAAATGGCGAATAATAACGAATACCAACTATTATGACAATGGCACCTACCTACTCTACCTACACGAGTGATACTCAAAATGATTTTCAGAATTATCTGATTTTCAGAATTCTCCGAATACTTAAATCTTATTGCCTATTTAGGGTGCCCATCTGCCCATAATGCTGGCTTCATTTCCTTGCTGAATGTCGATGCCGATTCTTTGGCCAAGAAATTGAATGATTTATACTATTCAGTTAATAAGTAATCCAGTAAATACATCTGCCAGTGCCTACACAAGGCTGGCTATAGCAGAGGAAACCGAGTTAGCTCTCAATGAATAAATTTCCTGCGGCGCGGCGCGGCGCTCGATATCACTTATTCCGCCTGACGTGCCTCCAACGCAAACCGACACGGGTCCCCGGCGGCAGTGTTAATTGATTTTACATTGTTTTATAGGGTTCAGTACCTCGTATAAGGAAAAAACGCGAACCCTTGTAGGATCATTGGTTGTCCGTCTGACCCTAAGGTCTCTTCTAAACCTAAGGTCTTTCCTCTTCTGTAGGGGTCTAAACCCGAGCACCTAAGAAGTGTTAAATATGTTTTCCGGAATATGTGTGTACTTATGCCTATTTCTTAGGCACGCCTACAGCCTACGTCGCGTCGTTGGACATATTACGACATGTGAGGAGTCTATAGATTTATCAAGATTGTCAGAGTGACATATACACATAGGGCATATTTATTACAAAAAACTAGTACTCTGTGATTATCATTGCAGACGGTGGTAGAAAAATTTAAATACAAAAAAAACAATATGAAACAAAAATCAGCATCATATTTTGTTGTACTAAGTAGTATGTATATTCAACTAAACTGGATAACTGAGCGAGAAAAAATCTTCATCACACTCAGAACTTTCTCCTTTCAAAGTCAAATAAGAAATAATATACTTCTTCGTCTAGCTCGTAGTTAGGTGAACTCACGATAGACTTTTAATTATCTTGCCATATATTCACACCGCTCACCCGGCGGAGCGAGGCATCGCTTCCGACGACACACGTACCAATATACTTACCATCAGCTCTGCTGGACGACTTGACTTAGCAACTAGCTCTGATACTTCATTCAAATATTACAGTCAGACTGCTAAAGTGGCACAGAGCTCTACGCCGAAATTTCATAAAAAATAAAAATAAATATGCGGTCACAACCACATGTTGAAATTATTTATGGCACAGCCAAGGAAATGTCTGCTTACACTGTGTAAGTTATGGCAACAACAATCTTTTAGATAACTAAAAAGAGCACAGAGAGAGAGCAGAGAGAGTTTTATTACACAAAAGAGTGTAAATCGCGTGCACGTGTCCCAGAGCTACGAGTTTCTTCGTGTCATTTATCGGATCATCGGTTATAGCGCCATAAAAACTTTCACGAAGATACTTCACACTTTACCTCATATAGTATAGCTGTAAAGCATCTAATTGCTTTAGTTCAAGAAGCAATTATTACAGATCGTTCCATTTATGTTGCTAAGTTTTCGTTTGTTTTTACTTAGATTAAATCCTGAAATTCCTAAAAAAAATCGAGAGAAAAAAGAATAAGGCCGAGATTTCTTAGTCTAGCTGGGGTTTATGGTCAGATGACAGTCGCTTGTGTAAATAACAAAATGCCCACGCCAATTATTGGAATAAAGTTTACGAATAGACCCTTGTTCCTAAATTCCGTGAACAGCTGTCTCTAATACCCTTGTTACACCTACCGAGTACAGTGGCGAGTCAGTACTCTCGACCGAGTACTCGCAAGGTGTAAACACATCGCCGAGTACTGGGCCGGGCCATTTTACTCTCTCGGCCGAGTATCATTTTGCTGTCTTGCCACTGTACTCGTTAAGTGTAACAAGGCCTTAACCTTACTATTGTGCCTCACCACCGTATGGCGTAAGAGCGATAAGCGGTAGCAGAGCCTATGGAAAACTCATTTAATTGTTTATCGTATTCTCGGGAAATGAGTTCCCAATTCAAATTGGATTTCAAAAGTACTTACGGTTTTTTGCGTAGTGGGGCTGTATAGCAGGCGAATACGAGAAATATGTTTCAAGAAGAAAACAATATGACATAGGTATACTTACTTAACAATAAAAACATAATGACTTCGGCCGCGCACGCATACCAAATGTCTGAAACATGGCTCCGTTGTTACGGAAGTCATAAAAACAGAACAATCGTTTACTTAATAATAAAATGATTAGTAGAGGACAGTTCCCAGCGCCGAGTTCTGTTCACAACGTTTCCTTTAATTTGCGTCGCTCGTGAAAAAACAAAACACGACTGCTGCTGTTTGTTGTCACCTATTATAATTACCGCGGCACGTGTAGTGGACGAAATGCTTATTCATTAACAATAATGTTCATCTAATTATTTTATTGCATGGTAATTTTAAGCTTATTATTTGTACTTAAGTATAAAAAATTCGTGTACTGGCAAAGCATAGTGTTTCTTAACATATTATTAAGACCTGATGAATGTACCTATGTTTTACGAATAAATAAATGATTGATTGATTAATAATAGTCAATTTAACTGTTTTCTTTCCATAAGCTAATTAAGATTCTAATTATTTAACTTTGTAAATGTAATTATGTACTTAATTGCTTTTGAAATAAAGCCATTTTATTCATTGATAAAATTAAAATATCTAATTTATGTGGTAAAAATGCTTTAATAAACACGTAACAAAAATTAAATTAAAATAATTAAACTAAACTAATATTAAAATAAACTAAATTAAAACTAAATTCAACTATAAATATATAAAACTACCTAAAAACTTACCTAAAATCCCAGTTACAAAAAGAATACCCCCTCCAAGAGGTCCCCCTGCGGCAGGGAACCCATAACGCTGGCCGAGTTACCTCTTTGTATTGCCAACGAGATGCGCTGGCAGAGGTAAGTGCCAGCTCTAGGGTCCCCTGAAGCGTCGACCAGCCGTTTCGACAGGGCTCCCATAAAACTTTTCATATCAGCCGACCAAGGACCCATTGTCTCGACTGCAAGCGCCGGAAAATCACAGTCTTTCAGTAAAGACGAGTATTTGCGGCGCTTTAGTAGTTGGGCTTGGTCGGCTGCAGCGCCGGCCTGTGAGCGAGTACCCTGAATGTGGGACTGTGCAAAGGTGTCCACGCACGTGGCGTCCCACACCAGGGGCCTTCCTAGTTTCCACGGCACTAGAGTGGCTCCGTCGGGCCGCTTGCCATCGCTTCTCACCATGCCAGCCGGTTCAAGGCTTGCAGGCACGGAAACGGTAGCAAGCGAGCGACGGACCAAATCGTTAATAGTGCCGTGGCGATATAGACGGCCGGCGCTTCTTTTGCAGGAGAGCCCATGTCGACCCAGCTGATCCACGCTTTTGCCGCAGGCGCAGGTATGAGGCAGACATATTTGGGCACCGGTCCTTAGGCAGACGGCTATCCTTAGGGCTTTTGCGTCTAAAACCGTTCCAATATTTTGTGATGGCAAGGCGTTCAGCCAGTGCCCCGACTCGCTGGCAGAGACGGCTAGGAGGCGGGCACGCTCTGAGTCGTCCGGACTATTATTAATAAGTGAGGCGTGGGTTGCCTTAAGGATGTGGGTATCCCAAGCTCTCTGCACGTGTTTTGTAGCCGGGACATCCACCCCCGGGCAAGCGGCACACCAGGCGCTCTCAGCCTCCGCCAAGCTCACTATCTCCGCGCCGGAAATCTGGGAGAGATTTAAGATTTTTCCAACGAATCTAATTTATTGTTTACTTATAAAGGTTGACGTTGGTTCCTCGATACAGTTACAGGTATTTTAACTAATCTTAATATTTCCTATAACAATTGTTGTAAATTAGTTATCAGCAGCCACAAATATACTTGAATTGAATTTTCACTAAGATGAACCCGTTTTCATTCGTCTTATGTGTGATATTTTTAATATACGTAACTCTACCTATGTATCTAATCGTAACATTGTCACAACTTATATACCTACCGCCATATACTTCAAGATTCGTATTCGCATTTTGTTTGTTTAGTCACCTTTTTTGTGAATAGATGCAGCACTATTTCATAAAACATGGCCATATGATAAGAGTACAAAAATTTACATATTCTATGGTCTGCCGTCTATGGATCTGCAATTAAAAAACTACAGAAAGTTCTGTTCTTGCTCAAGTTGATTGTATTTTCCGTTGTCAAAATAAAAGTGGTAACTGGTAACCTTAAAGTGTGGCCTCAACCATCAGTCCCAAGTGTCCCAACAACATATTTAAAAAAATACGTTTTGCGATTTTGGAATGTTTAATGTGTCGGCCTAGTAATCGAAACAGCCTGATTTAGCGATGAATGTCGAACGGACCGTTTCAAACGGCCTGTGCTCTGTTCTGTTCCCTTGTTCCCCAATTAACGATTCCGAACGAACATGCAATACATTGTTGCACGTAACGTAATGGACAAAATGGAAAACTCAGCTCAGCTTGCTACAAACAACGCATCGTCATTTATTCCAAACACAATCTTGTATTGTTTCCGAATAAAAAATCTCAATCTGAATCATCGTTCGATTTAAATATGTACTTTGGGTCGCACATCGATTTAGAAACAATAATTCAACATTTTTACATAATTTAGTGTATAATTATTTCATAATAGCATCTAATAATCATTTTCTTATTTTCCAATTTAGTTTTTGATTCATTTAACGATTTTAGAAGTATTAAAGTCTCTAGTGTATATAGATATTCATGGTGTTTTACACTACCTATTCGTATTAGTGGAAACTACATAAGTTAACTAACCTTTCTATTTATGGTAACTTCCCGCGAGACGGTTATTACTCATATTATGGACTGACAACATGTTCATCTGATCCCGGTAGCTAGGGAGTAAGACACCGCACGGTGCCCGTGAGGATTGCGAGAGATTTTAACAGTGTATTCCTGATCATAATTGGAGATTAAAATGTCGTATAAACTTCTTTGGATTTCGCCCAAATTCAGAGTTACATCCAATTAAACCAAAAAATAATTTTTAACACAGTTGCTCATATCTAGTAGTAGTTTATAATGCGAGAAGTTGGATTTCTCGCACTAGCGCGTTTTACTTTTCCAGCCAATCACAGCTCATGATCACCGCCCCGCATCGCACGGCGCGAGTGTTCGGATGAAGTAACCTCAAAGTGACATATTGTCCATTTTTATAATTTTTTCGCAACTTTATTAAAAAACGTCGTTCGATACACGGACGGAATGTCATTCTTCACTCGTCCCGAGTTTTGCCACTCGCCTGCGGCTCGTGACCAAATGTCTCGGAACTC
Source organism: Pammene fasciana (assembly GCA_911728535.1). Classification (NCBI taxonomy): domain Eukaryota; kingdom Metazoa; phylum Arthropoda; class Insecta; order Lepidoptera; family Tortricidae; genus Pammene; species Pammene fasciana. The sequence goes on from OU452285.1 coordinate 154,696, forward strand.
GTTGAATAATGACATCCTTTCCGACCTAGTATCGAAATGTACTATATTGTTGTAACTCAGTGCAACCCGCTTTTTTGATGGCGATTTCACTCTTTATGGGGTCTAGTCTAGGCATCCTTATTGACAGATATCAAAATGCCAAGGAATACTTTGCGTAAGTATTTTTATTCGTAATTTTTTTTATTAATTAGTTATAGTCGACCTATTAACTAATTATAATATAGATCATTCAAATAATCGAAAAAAAGGGCATCGTGTATAAAGTACTTACACTTACCTAATCAAAAGATAGCATGAAGAATTGATGACGATGACTTGCAAAAGTGGGGCTTTGAAAGTTTTCTAATTATTGATTTAATTATGACAAACACAAAGATCTTTTTGAATAAAATTATAGATACTGTTATTTTTTATTTATGGTTCGGCCTTAATAGTTACATACGAGGATTGTTTAACAAATGAAATTGTGTCATTCATTTTTACGCGTATAACTGATTACAACTCCCATCTTCTTTGTTAGACAAAAACTAAAAATAATCATTACGAATATGTGAAATACTTATCACCGGACGGACAGCTACTGCTAATAAATCACTGTGTCCGTTTTAAAAACGACATTGACTAAACAGATCACTTGAGCGAGTTTGTTATCGGGAGCGCGCTGCGTTTAAACTAACTTGACCATAAATTTTACGTAACAAATGGCCCGGTTTCATATTTTAGGCATCTCGAGGTTTCTATATGTTCAGAAAGTTTACCGAACGCATCGCTTCGAAAGAGCCAGTGACTTCCGACCTGTGATTACTTAACATTATTCTTTATATCGGGGTCTAGTTATACAAGAAATGTAGGAGTCAAAATCGAGTTGCACTTTTTTTTTCGCTTTAGGCGCTTTTTACTGCTTTCGAGACTGCCGTCGGCGTTTTAATCTGTTAATTATTAATATGACTTGTTCAATGGAGGAAATAAACAAACCAGGTGTATTTACGCTTATATTATTAAGAGCTTCGGTACCATCACACAAAGTTTTATAATGTTACTCGATATTAACTTTCCACACATGTATCATAAATAACTATTTCCAAACGTGTAATCAGTCGAGTCTTGCATAAGTCCTCGCCTCGTTGTGGAGGTGTTTCCCCTAATCCTGAAACATACTTATTATCTAAATGACGGCGCCAGTAAACTTGGCTTTTATAACTTGACCTCTCGATTCATAACACCTATGGGTTATCAGGCTTTACTCTTTCACTGCCTGAACAAAAGCCATGTCAATGTTAATCATAACAAGTTCGAGATTGTTAGAATAGAACCAACATAACGTTACCTTATTGAGATCCTTAACAAATACGGGTAATTGGAGTTCATTTATCGACTAACTCTCGCTGTGTAAGCTAGCTGTGTGAATATCACCCATGCTTCCTTATCTCCTTTAATTAGATAATTAATCGGAATTAGAGTAGAGCAGAGCGGTGCGTCGCGTCGCGAGCTCTTACTTAATCACAGCTTTATTGGCTTTTATGTTCTCCATTACGTTGACAAGCCTGATTTGTCAGCGGGGAGATTAAGGAAAATCTAGTTATCTAGTGGCAAAGTACCAAATGCGTAATCAAGAGCAAACGGCGGTGGTTCGAGAAACCCGTGCAGCTGTGGTAGCAGAAAACAAGGTACGACACAAACACCACGTTCAATCTCAATCTTTACATTTTGGGTTATTTTTTTAAGTCACTTAGTGGATGTGGATCTTGCGGAGTGCAGAGCCAGTTAGGTTCACGCTTCGCCAGAGTTGCAGAGTAGAGTATCCAGATCCACTAATTTAGTTCAAAACTGTCCCAAATTTAAAGTTTGAGAATCAAAGTGGTGTCCGTGATGGCGATACCTTATTTTCTTGTACAGTCGACGTCAAAGATATGTTTACACTTGTTCACCTTACTCCTTTGTAATAAGGTGCAAAAGTGTAAACATATATTATCTTTGACGTCGACTGTACCATGGCTTGTAGATGCTGCTACAATTCCTCGCCATTCTGCCTGCGAACATGATCGTTACATCAGGTATGAATTGTCAAGCATTTATTTCCTTAATTAATTTATTTCCTTTAATTGCAAGGGTGTATTGTATTCCTGAGCTTAAGAAGCTTAAGAGCTGAGAAGTATATTTCTTAAAGACACCAGCGTCCGGTGTTCAACTGTTCATCTGTGTATTACATCAATAAAATAAGCTTCCTTTTTATCTCGGAGTATAGTAATATTCAACATTACATGGACATGTCATAATTTTCAATTATTTGGTTGAATTAATCATAACATCCTAATAGTACTCTAGTTACATTAGTGACCGATTTTTGCCAATTCGTTTTCTTAATCGTACCTAACCATATGCTGAATATAAGTAAATAAATAAACTCGGTGTGCGATTAAATTCCGCTTTTATTTAAATATTTTAGATTGTAGAAGGTAATCTAGCTCAGTCCCCTTCCAACGTACTCACCTGTCTAGGGAACCATTGAAGTTAACCTGTGTACATACCTGTACCTAGCATTATTTATTACCCATTAATGAAGCCCACAGAGGCTTCTAACTGAAAGGCTCGTTTGTGCTAACTTCGATTCACAGACAGCCGGCTTTCTACAAAACTTTGATATAGGGTTTAGGTCGCAAAGGGACTGCCTAACATAATCTGAGGATTTCTATACATTATATTATAATATATAAGGCAAGGCCCGTCGACCACTCGCAGACCTTACTACAACGACTTTGCAACGATGTTTCGGAATATATTTGTCAAAATATTATAGGTTGCAAAATGTCAATAAATGGGCGTAGCTAATGTCGCGAATTACGCGAAGCGGTTCATACTTAGATACCAGTAGTATCCGATAGATGGCGGTGGCAGTCACGTTCGATCTCAATATCGCTTCTAGTATCGACGGATTATTTTTATTGGTAGATGGTAGGGTAGAGTAGACGCATGGACGACGGGAAGAAAGGAGGTTGTGTGCGAACAAGTCGATGGTAAGTGCTAAGATTTATCTTTTCTATCAGCTCATGCACTTTCTTACTGTGTTATTATGATGATCATGTGTCTCTTGCGTATTTACTATCGTGTACCAGTACTCAGAGAGATCTTTGATCCGAGTTAGTTGTCAACTGCCGTGAACTCAGGGTAAACTCATTGTGAGGAAAGGGGTCGCTGTAAGGGGAGGTGGAGGCGACTATTTAGCCCAAGATACCAGATGGATAATCACGCGAGGCTCATGTCCGTAGTAGTAATCAAAGGAAATATCGTCAGCTCACACTATCAACGTCCAGGCCGGGTCGACCCATAGTACCTGTATGTCCGTCTACACACGTACATCATAGTATTCTAGTGTCAGTCAAAGCATCAGCTCAGTATACGAGAAAACCATGGTGACGCTGACGACAGCTAATTCGCTACTCGGCCGAGCTTCGGCCAAATCAGTGGCCACCACGTGACGATGTGTCAGACTGAAAACAGCCCGGAATCGGCTCGCTTCGTGCCCGTAAGCTCGATGGAAGCTGTCGTATGTATAACAGGGCGGTGTCGAAAGGCTCGGACCCGGAACCGCCCGGTCGCTTGTGTTGTGCTCGGAACGCCCGGTGTCGACCCGTCGACGTGGCGGGCCCAGAAAATGACACCGTGAATCATTCTTGACCGTGCCTTGATATAAGGTTTATTAGGGATCCGTAGCCAAGTAAAACAAAACTGTAATCAGCATTAAGAAGTTTTTGTCCCTTTTTTAAGTAAAGCCATTTTTATTAAAATTCTAGATAAACAACATAATACTTACTCTTAAACTAATCCACTCACGCACTTTTTTATCTTTGCTGTAGTTGGGTGGTACAGTCGACGTCAAAGATATCTTTACATTTTTGCATCTTATTACAAACATATCTTTGCCGTTGACTGTACAGGAACCCTTAGGTATGTATCAGTGTTATAGATTCGCAATATCCATCAATTCCCGTATACTCGCTCAATTATTTTTCAAATCTAAAAACTACTGGGTATTATATGAGGCGCATTTAAATGCGCTGATTAATATTAGTTAGTATTAACGCCCCCTATGGTGTAGCTCTAGCTTGTAGGCACTCATAAGTTACTGGTTGGAGTGATTGATCTCGTCGGACCATCTATCACGAAGTAAAAACGCACTCCAAACTCCAAGACACCCAGTTAGCTTAAGATGAATCGACCCACACTCATGCTATATTACTTTAATATAAGTACATACGTAGGGTTCTTGTACACTACGGCGGTTAAACAAGCATACGGCCTCCCTGATGGTAAACAACTATTGTAGCCAATGGGCGCCTGCAAACTCAAACACCCTCCTCCTCCTCCTCCTCAACACACTGCACTTTCTTTAAACTTTCTGGCAAAATTACTGGCCTACAGAGCACAATACTAAATTTATAACCTACCTACATACAGTTCGTGAGCTTTAAGAAGAACCTTCGGGAATCGGCGATGACACACGAAGGTAATATTGCTGTTCTGCTTTTTCACGTGTCACTGTTGATTGATACCCGACGTCTCTTTCTAAAACCCGAAGGTTCTTCTGAGAGCTCACGGACTCTATATGTATTTTGCAACGAAGCATTTTTTGGTTACATTTTTATATAACGTGTTCGAGGCGTGTGATATCGTAATAGCCCTCGGAGCTGCTCTCCGCGCGTGGAATCCTTTGATGTAAGTCATAAAGCTTCACAAATAATCCTGTTTCTTCGAGCCTCAAATATGGAATATTACGCCACACTACAAAGGGATAAGCAGAATATATAATACTTTTAATAACGCCGAATGTCTTCGCATTTTATATACGAGTATACATATGGGAATGCGTATACGAGGGCTGATTGGAAAGTTTCTAGCTACTAGACTCCGGCTGTATTCATGCGATATGAAGAACATTTATAGTATTTGGTGGGATATTTCAATACCTACTAATCATGGCCAAGAGAAATCATAAAATGAATGCGATCTTTTTAACCAAAAGCCGTTAATAAGTTACAAACTTGTAAAAAAACGGCAACTTATGCGACTATTAACCGAATTATTCTTCTAAATCGTTTGAAGCTATACTTAAATTGTGCCAAATCCGACGGTTTGTTTCTTTGGCTTTTCTACGCATAATTGATTACCTACATGTTTGGTTGCAATACACTTTTTTTGATACCTACATAAATATATCAAAATATTGCTATGAAAACATGTCACTTCGTTTTTTTTGTATTTGTGAATGATAAAATTATAAGAATTTTTAATTGAGTGAATTAATTTGTCAGCAGTCAGATTATTCTACTCGATTAAAAATTCTGTAATATTGATTTTATGATATAAAGGTTTAAAACATAATAGCCAAAACAAACGTATAGCCTTGTGTTGCGACTGGTACAGTCAGCATCAAAAATATGATAACATTTCGGCACTTATGTCTGTAGGCTAAGACTCAAATTCGTATACATATTATTGATGCTGACTGTACCATTCATCAAAATCATTTAATATATTTTCAGTCAATTTGTGTGTTATATATTTATATTTTTTATATGTTTTCTTGTCAAATAAACTATAGAACAATACAGCTTCAATTGCTATCATTTCCGAAAATGAAGCCCTTGAACTGAACAACAACGTCCATTCTTAATGAGACCTTTTGACGGTTTGAAACACGTTTGAAAGTTATAAGGACGCCGAGACGCCGAGTCAGTCGCCGACGTACACCCTCGCCTAACGACTCACTCAACCAAATCACATATCAACTCCATCAAGGATGATGCACGGGGTTCCGGACCGTCTCCGACACGACACTTCCGACACTTCATTTTGTTTAGAAAGCGTCATGTGATGTTCCGTATACAAAGTGTCGGAAGTGTCATGTCGGAGACGGTCCAGAACACCGTGCATCATCCTGATACCATCTGCAATTGTGAATTTGTTCAACTGAATTAGTCTGATAAATAAAAGCAGTGCTACTTGTTGAATCACTGAAATGAACCAACTTAATTGATAACGGAGGTACCTGTTCAAATATAAAATCGATATTTGCAATTTGCAATTTTTAAGTATTATTTTAGCTTCATAATTTACAGAATTATCACAAACCATTTTTAGCATCAAACGTTTTAGTCTATTCACTCATATCGCTTCGAATTCGACTTCAGTTAGCAAATTTCGACCTCAAGTGCAAGGATTTTAGGCACACTTTACCATAAATATAATTTAACTTGATAGTAATTGACGAATTAGTGGAGTGGAATTTACCTTATGTAGTAGTAGGTAGGTAGGTAATACTCGTCTAATCGATGCTCCGAGACGAGATCCACGATAAGAGAGTTTCCGGGCCTGTACCTGGACCGGGACCGGGACTAGACATCTTTAAAGTGATAGTTTGGTTTATTTAACATAGATTGCGCGGAGGTTACAGAATCAAAATATAATATATAAGTTTAGAAATTAAATCAAGCAGCAATAGTTGTTAATATTAAAATATTATACATTTAGGTAAGTTATGAAGATTAGAAAAATAGAAGAAATTATGTGTTTCAGCAAAATTATTACAAACTCATTTTTATAATGTCTAGAGACGTTGATTTTCCATAAATCGTTTTAGTGTAGCTCCACGGGATATTTTTTTATAATTTCAAGGTTCTTCTTTCATCGGTTTAGTCAGGGTACCTATAAATTATCTGTCAGGGGGCCAATTTTTTACTTTCGAGCGCCCGAATTCAAAAAGTTTAAGGACGAAAATAATCGCACACAAAAGTTTACCGCCAATTTTTTCGCATGAAATTAATAGTTTAAATACTCATGTTTTTAAATTCCTATCGCTGTTATTTTTAAAACTTAATTTCATCGTTTTATTCTGAGTTGTAAATGTCACTTTCGAGTACTCGAATCTCAAAAATCACCCCTAGGTCTTAATAAGGTAACAATTTGTATATTTAGATACAAATAATAGGTGTTAGGGTGTACCAACTCATACGCAACCACGCAAAAACAGCTAAACAGTAATTTGTCATACGGTCAGTTAATGACGTGTAAGTATTTTTGATCTCGAGCGCTCCATATTTTTGTTATCCGCAAAATAATCGCTATTATTAAACTAGTACTTCTATGAACCGTAGACTTCGGAGCATTTCCCCCTTTTTCCCCCCTTTCCCCTTTCTCGAAACTTTTTTTTTTTACAACAACCTCTAAGGAAGTGTGGGCTTGACCTTTTACCCGAAAATAATTGAAATCCGTCCATAAATAACGTGACAGCAAACTTCCCCCCTTTTCCCCCTCATTTCTCCCTCAATCAAAAAAATGGCTCAACAATTTTTACCAAATAAATCACGGAACGTACATGCCAGGTTTCATCGAAATCGGATGAAAAATGCGACCTCTAGACCGACACTGACCAACCAACCAATACACACACATCAATCTGCCAAATCGTCGTACCAGTGAAAACGGAGACGTTCGTCGCCTCGCTACGCTCGGCTCCCCAGTCAATAAATAAAATGAAATAATATACCCAATTTTGTAATGACTCGTGTGCAGACAAACTCGGGTGATGGGGCTAGGGTGTCAGTGATTGTCTTATAGGTCCCGCAGACTGCATTAGTCGATAAAAGCTTACAAATTGGATTGAGACGGAAGCTTTGTTTGTCCGGGGCACAGAGGTTACTTCCACACATGTGCACGTGTACGTGTAGGTATACATACGGAAGTACTCTAACCTTTTACTTTGTTACCCTTGTAACCTTCCTGGAAGGAATCAATGAGTTCTGAGTCACGTTTTGACCTAATTCGGGAGACAGGGGCTCAATCTCAGTGTGAATTACAAACAATCAGCGTCGGTGTCCAGCGTTAACACTCGAATAGTGGATTTCTTGGCCGAGGCCTAAATTAAATAGCTGCTGAGTAGTTAATAGCGTTAGGCTGCGTTTCCACGAGGATGCGTTGCGACTTGGATACACTATATATTGTACAGCAATCGACTTGCAGTTGGTGCTTTTCGCCCAAAGTTCTAGTACAGTCGACGTCAAAGATACGACGAAGTAAAGGTGCAATAGTTATTTGTTATACAAGGGGTGAAAGTTGTATTTTACGTGCGAGTGTTATTTGAAACACAAGCTAGCGAAAGGATTCTATTATTGACCACGAGCGAAGCGAGTGGTTCAAAAATAGAATCCTGAGCGTAGCGAGTGTTTCAATACACGAGACGTAAAATAACTTTCACCCGTGTATAACACAAAACTTTTCACCTCACTACAGCGTGGAAAATAAGAAATATAAGAAAAAGGGTGCATTTTGCACAGTTTCCCGTAATTCCTCAGGTGTTAATACTTCTTCACATCACTCGAATCACTCATTTTTAACAAAACAAACTAGAAAAACATGCGAATATATTTTAACGTTGATATGATGGCTGAATTGAAATGAAATTTTGACGTAAAAGGTTTTTTTAAATGTCAGATGCGTTTTGTTCGTACTTAGACTTATTGGGCTGTCAGAAAATTTTATCCGTTTTTACAACAAGAATGAAGATTAATGTTGAATGCTGACATTTACGAATTAAAATAAAGTTATAAGACTGTATTTAGTATTTTTTACTCGATGCAGTTCATTAATTGTGATATTAAAAATTCAGCACTTTTAACGTTTTACGTTTTGTTAGCTGTCAAATGTCACTTAAGCTGTGTTCAAATGTCAAAACTCTTTCACCACATGTGGATAAAAAGCGATTTTCAGAATAGATATTAAACAAACAAAAAGGGCTTTCCGAGCTAGTGAGGTGAAAAAGTGTAAACTTATCTTTGACGTCGACTGTACGACGATCAAAACAACCCCCTTTACACTTAGACGAGGTGTTTCCAGCAGAAGTTCGGTTAATAACAAACACCCGCATGCTAATATATACCTTGCACCCGTAACTTTAAGATCCAATAACATTATTTACCGTTGCCTCCAGCTCAAACTCTGACAAAGCGTGGCTTTTAGCATAAATTTAAACTTAACCTAAATTTCATTCATGAATAAGCCTCTTGAAAACCTGAGACAATACTATGTAAATTATTACTTTAATTTTGTCCTGAAACCCTTTATTCACTTTGTTCTTTTGGTCACCCTAAGGGCTGTGGCACACGGACCTCTGTTAAATACGCAAAAAAATGGCAAAAACACATTGATTGTCCGACTCGAGATGTCTGACATAACCCATTCTGACACCCATATATAAGTAATATGATTTTCGAAGACTGTCACCCGATCGCTAGAGGTGTCACGTGTGTGTCGCTAACCATTTATTTTTCGAAACCTGAAGTATGTACTGGCACATTACCTATTGCATCAGTCAAAAAACTACGTTGAGTTTTAATTAAAAATGAATTGCGAGGCATGAAAAATGAAATGTTCTTGGCAGTCGTGAAAATAGAGAACCAGCGGGTTTTGAAAATAAAGGTTTTCGGTTTATTTTAAAGGTGCATTTATTATTGATGGCAGAATTGTTTTAAATATTTAAAGGCATTCAAAGTAAATTGCACTATCAAATTGCCAATATTTAAGTCTTTTAACGTTGACCTGTAACGATAGATTGGCTGGTAGGCTGGGTCGGAACAGAATACTCTCTAAGCTTACTAATTTCTTTATGGCACGAGTGCCAGAAAACAGTCTGCTTTGGATGTAAATAACGTAATCTCCCTAACGGATATATAAAAAAATATTTTGTGGGTACCTATTGTGTAACTCCAGTTATCTTTATACGGTTCTTGTTTTATTAAAATTGCCTGCATAATTTTAAAATACTATCCTATCTAAATATAATAAAATTGTAATTTATATGATTATACCTTTACAAAGTATTCTTTTTGTACAGAAATATGTCGTAGTCCTACTTAGTCCTCAGCCTCGACTCGTTATTTAAAAGATGAAGCCGGTTTGTTAAAACTTCAAGCGAACTTCAACACAACTCCAATGCGTTAACTTCGCAATACAGCTAGCACCTAAACGTCTTAATCAGCAACTCAATATTGGTTGATTATTTGGTGTCTTTAATGTACTTGTTGTTTATCACTATATAGTATAAAACAAAGTCGCTTCCTGCTGTCTGTCCTTATGTATGCTTAGATCTTTAAAACTACGCAACGGATTTTGATGCGGTTTTTTTAAATAGATAGAGTGATTCAAGAGGAAGGTTTATAGGTATGTATAATTGCACCCGTGCAAAGCCGGGGCGGGTCGCTAGTATATTTTAAAATAAGAACATGACACCATGTTCAGTTGAAAGTACATTGCATTATGCAAGTTATCGGCACATGTGAACGCTATCAAAGTGCTATCAGTTGCGCTGTTCGCTCGTCGTGTCGCGCACAATCTCATTGGCAAGTGATTACTGCTGTCGGCGTCGCCCGGCGATAATCGACTTGGAACGAGCTGCTTTAGGGATGTTCAGTAGCCAGAGACTATAGAGATATAGACGACCACAGCCTAAGAACTTTTTGAAGCTCATGTCGATTGCGCCATCTATGTCAAAGCCACCTATAAATACGGAATATGTAAGAGAAATGTCACCTGCACTGCTACTCCACCTAGTAACAAATAGCGTACTAGTAGTACACTTAGGCTGTGGTCGTCTATATCTCTATAGTCTCTGGTAGCTATTTAAATAAACGATTAATCGCAGCGAAAATATCTGTTGATGTTAAAAAGCGACCTTAAATAAACCAATAAAAAAAATGTTTTATTCCTAATTTTTTTATACAAACGCGATTCGATTAATAGATGTTTAACACGTCCACATCGACAAATAGGTAGGCAATCGATCAATAGACAGAAAGTTTTTTTTATCAGTAGAATTAATATATAAAACTACCGATTTGCATCCCACGGAAATCAGTGGTTGTACTCATCCTTCACATACCAACAGGGTATTTTGATGACTTAAGGAGGTTAAACCAGGTGCCGTATTATAATTTTAAAATACATAACAACACATTGAAAACATAATCTTTCTCAAACATAACACACAACCAACAATCAACCAATATTGTAGTTACATTGGAGTTGCATCGGAATAATTTTGGAGCAAATTCTGGTTCTGATTCAGGCGTTATAGTATAGCGGGGGAGCAAAGAGGGGGGTTTTGCAGTATTAGCAGGAGGTGTCAGATTACTCTAATTAAATCTACTATTTTAGAACATCGCTTCACCCGACAGCTATTTTGGTGAAGAATAGTGCTACGCCGTAGCTCGTAGCACGATACGTAGCGCTAAATGGTCGTAGCGTTGCGTTTAAGCGCGAATTTTTAAACAACGTATAATATTCGGTTTTAGGTTTATAATATAAGAAAAGTGATTACAAGCGTACACCTATAAGTTAACATTTTATTCTAGAATTCTAGAATTAAATTGATTCAATTTTTTCCATTGCGTCCCTAAATCATACAGGGTGAAATTATGTTTTGATCTAATACTACTAATGATAATGGTAATCAGATACAGAGTAAGAAAAAGTAGTTCAGGATTACAACCCAGATTTCACTGTGTATGAGGCAACTTAATAATAAATATAAGCTCGCGAAATAATATAAGTATGTACTTCAGTTGCCCGTTACAGTTGGTTTCGTTTTTGCGATTCTTTGGAAAGCTTTGTGTCTTCAAACAATTTCTGGGATCGTTACACATCCTTATTTGCTTTGAGAGTTCTTTAAAGCCGTTATATATTTATGTGAGCACACTATTTAAGTATTCACAAAAGTGCAATTCCACGTTGTGTTTTAATATACACGGTGCCCGCGAGGAAAGGGAAAGATTCAACAGTATAGTACCAAGATTTCACGATACCAGTGTAAGCTATTTCCTTTGCTCTAAACAGAATCTCTGTAAAACATCCCATGTGTTCTGTTATCTTGGAACTTATATTAAACATACAACTACTATATACCGCGTGTATATTTGATATTACCGCAAAAAGAACCCAGAAGCAGGTTTTGATGTTTTAAATCGACATTGCAATAAATATTTAATTAATTGTTAACTAACACCGAGTAATTAATTATTTAATTTATTTCACTCAGCAATGTACTGCGTATACAGTACAATGTGACACATATCAATTGTGACGTTTTAAAGACAAAGTAATCAGGTAGGAGCAATACATTGCGTGCTGAAATATTTTATATAGAAAAATAAAAGTCGTAAAATTTTAATAAAATATATGGAAGTATGTTTATTAGGGTCTATACTAACTACCCATAGCTTATGAGGTAATATCAAAAATACACGCTGTATAACTGATGGGGTTAGACACTACAATTACTGTTTTGTTTTACATTAGCCGGCACACGTCTTGTACGATATGCATTATCAAATGTGCAGTTCGTGCATTTCCCGAATGTACAGCGAGCTATTCACGAAGTATTTGCTTCCCACTCTCCGACATCCAATATAAACAAAGTTTTTTTACAGATCAGTTATTCTTAAACATTATAAATACAATAATTACTTTCTAATTTATTTATTAGCTTCTTCGCAACCGGTATACCCTTGTCATTCTCATTTTCAAATTATAAGCTCATTTCTATATACTTCACTTTTTGAGTGCTTCACTTTTTGAGATGCATCTTTCGTAAAAAGTCATTGACTGATCACAAATCTTCACACATTGTAAGTTGTAACACGAGAATCCAAATAAACAAGTCTGGGGACATCACACATACTTTTTTTATCTGTACATTATGTTGGACTAAAAGTTGCAAGTTGGTTACGAATCATTGTGAATGCCGCAGGTAAGGTAATTAGGTCACAAGTTAAATGAACAAACCGCTGTTTGCCGTTACACTTACAGGACATTCGACGGACCTACTGACGCAACTGTTTTGAACTATATTTTCTGCATTGTAAGGCTTGTTTTACAGTGCAACGCTGTAAATGAAGAGGGAATGAGCATTAATATTTACTCAAACTAAACAATACGATCACAGTTAGTCGTGTGCTGAATTTTAAGATATAGTTTTGTAAAAAAAGTACCCCACATTTTTACGCAGGAAATGTTCATTTTGAAAGAGTTTTAATATTACGTTACAGGTTCTTTGTCTTGCAACAAAAATATTTATAAAATAGCACGACTATTTATTTTTGTGATTGTTCCGTCTAAAATGAAAGTACACTGGAGGAAACTGTTACCAGCCACCAAACTTCGTCTATTAGTAACTTAAGTTTTGGGTCTTCAGAACTTAGGCTTATTACCTACTTACCATTTTTTTGTTATTTATACGTAAACTTTGAGTTACATATAATCAAATAAACTTTATTAACTACATATAACTGTAGTATTTATTAAAAGTCCAGTTGGAGGGACATGTAAGATATTTATGAATAAAACTTACTTAGTACAATATTAATGCTATCGAGGTTAGGACCCAGAGGGCGTGCGCGTGCTCCTATATTTTTGACAGGCCATAAAATTACGAGGTTACGTTCGGAAGCGTTGATACACGTTACGTTCGGAAACAGTTATGACACTTACCTTTTGGTAATCGATGAAATAGCCGAAGGAGTTCGCTTGTCCCCTTTTTTCAGTGTATGTGTTCCTAGAAACCTTATAATCTGCTATAAAACGTATAAAAAGTATTTTTATAAGTTATTTTATTATTATACATATACTCAATAGCTCTTAGAGTTATTTTAACTTGTTATTTGTTATATTAGTTGTTAAAATTTATAAATATGTTAGCATAAAGTTTTATCCATGTTATAGTTGTCTACCTATACCCAATTTGTTTGCATGCGGTGTTTACCTATAAGTAATTGTGACATCATTCCTTAAAAGTGTTAGCTTGTAAGTTTTGAAAGAACAATGTATCGATGTCAACAATTGTTGGTGAACCTTAATAAATAAAAATAAAAAAAAATAAAAAACAGCGCCTCTTTTGTTATGTCTCTGCGGCGGGCTGTTTACGAGCACACAGTAGTTTAAATATGAATGTCGTCATTAGAAGTGTTTTTCGCAGTAATGGATGTGGTTGCTACAGTCGACAGCGCGCAGTAGGTTAACATTCAGTGCCTACTTTGTTTAGGTAGCTACTTTCATTGTCTACTTTTTTTACGTACAATTGCACCATGTCTGTATTTCTTTAGGTATGTATAAATTGTGTTTATTTCCTATTATGTGTGTCCGAAACCAGCTAGGACTTTGTTAAAAAATGTGAAGTTATTATAATGAGCCTATAATATATCCTGTAATATTTTTTTGTAAATAAAATCCTGATCTATCGCAGTTTTTACTAGGATTGGATAAAGCTCGTATTTTCAACATGAAAAATTATTATAGATAGTTTTAGTTTAGTGTACTAAAAAGAGTGGGAGATTGGTAGCTACCCAACTGTTTGTGTTATATGTAGTATAGAGCTTACAACAATGCGATGTCAGAAACCCCAAATTCTTATTAACTTCGACGCTCCTTAGCTATGTAATTTTGTTTGATTGACAACAAAAAAATAATTGTCTTATATTATTTTAATAGGTAATCTATTTCACGGACTATTATTTTTTTTACCTAGGATAACAACCCCATAAAGTCTGTGAACGTGCGTGTGCCTAGTATAGTAGTTGCCGTAGGTACTGCGTGCGGTTCCTGTGACTGTGGCTCGCATCACCTATTCATAGTCGCGTGGCCACTCGACAACTGGGCCGAGTGCTACTTACGCGCGCGTGTGTGCAAGCCTAAATGTTAACTATTCATTTTTATGACTAATTGCTTCATTTTCTTTGTACCTTCGATGTATCTCCGCTTAAAAATCTAAGCTTCTTTCACTTTTCGGACGAGCGGAGCGTAAGCGAAGTACTTATTATACTTCAGACACGACAGTACTGTTAGCTGGCCACTGGGACGTGAATTTCGGTGGTTTTTTTTTTTATTTTGAATAGTAATTCCGCGATAACTTTAGCAACGTTTATCATATCTTTATGAAATTTGTTGGGATTGTAGCAGAGATAAATATATTTTGAGCTGGATCGATCAACTCCTTACGGAGATAACTAGAAGGCGCAAAACGATCTTCATATGAGACAGTGGCGTCCTCAGAAAGTAACGAACTCAGAAGTTATATGGGTCAACTCGTTTGCAAGTAAACTGTGAGTTCTCAGTTCGAGGCTGACTACTAGTTAATATGTACTTTAAATAATATGGGTGATATTTATATACTGTCCTCTCCTCTTGCAATAAAAATTTGTTGAATAAATTGATATTGATGACAAAATTAGGATATATTGTAATTTATTATAATATTGCAAAATCCGTAACAACATCAAAATTCGGACACCGTTCATAATGCACCGAGTTATGGAACGACGGGCAGTCGGTGACTCGGTGCCGCACGATCCGAACGGTTGTAATGTCAAGTTTTTCAGTATGAAATGTATATACAGGTCTATTCACGAGAGTTGGCGCGAGATTTGACAGAATTTCTATGAAAATGGCTGTCACTCAGTAGAAATCTCGCGCCAACTTTCGTGAATATACCTGTACCTACTAGAGCTCCCGCTACACGTGTAACACGCGGAAACGAATACCCGTGTACTTAAGACCGGCGGTGCTAAGGAACCGGTTTACACGAACCCGCCAAGATTCGGAAACGTGTCCGGGAAACGTTTCCAGGAGACGTTTCTCAGACACGTTTCCCCGGTTACACGGGTACTTAATACCGGCCCGAACGGTTCCGAAGCTCCGAAGCAGTTAGAGCTGATTCAAATAAGGTTTACTATTGAATGCTCTAATTGTGAACTGCATTATTATGCACCACACACTTGAGCGAAATTCAGCGCGGAATTCAGGCAAAAAAGCTGAATGCCGCTCAAATGTGTGGCGCTCCTTATTATATGAGGTTGAATGGATTCGTATCATATAGATTTACTTTAAAATAAAAATTCTTTACCCAACTCCACAAAAACCATAATTGTTTTGGAGTCCTTTATTACATACCTACAAGGATAATTATTATTATATAATTATATTGAATATTTACGTATGTTAAATAAAATAATATTAAAATTAATTACCATGCATATATTATATAACGAAGTTCACAATCTTACTAATTACGGCGAAAATGTTGTTGTAATTAGTACCATAGTGCACACATTTAAAGTCTAAATTCAAACAACATTTTCGCCGTAATTAGTACGATCGTGAACTTGGGTATCGATATTACAGGTAGGATTAGGTTAGGACGCGTCCAACTGAACAAAAATATGTGAACACGACCTTATACCCATACGAATAAGGTTGTGTTCACATATTAACGGATATTAATGGACTCGACTGTACATTGCCGGAAAGGAGGCAATAATTGCCTCCCGACTTTCTTATTAAAACTTTACACAGTGATAACAGCAAATCAATATAAAATATATATTTATACACTGATGTAGGTAATGTAAAAGTACCTATCTGAATTCATAGCTGTAGAGACATAATGCAATAACTAGGTATTAATTATAATATTGATATTCTCTTATTTTTATCTCTTTCTTTGTTTAACCGAGCATAAAGAACACGCGCGACGGCTCCTACAAAAATAGTAACTAGGTACGAATTTAAGTGAACGATAATATGACTTATTGGGATAAGCTTAGATCATAAAATGGGAAATCCTTTATTTTTACTTGAGTGACTTTCACGCTAACGTCCCGGCGGTCTAGGTAATAAAATTAAATGTGTCATTTTATGACATATTTTGTGCGCTATTTTGACCAAAACGTTTTGTTTTCAAATCTTAAATGTAATAATAGTAATAAAGCTTAAAATAGGTAGATACCTATTTTAAGCTTTATGTCGATGTTATAAAGTCAACACGTCTGTAAAAAAACGTTAAAAACATTAAAATTCCCACAAATGTAATAGTTTCGCTGTGGTAATTTAAGAGCACCCTCTACAATACAACTACAATAAATAAAAATAAATATTCCTAAGAATTTTTCGAATTTTCCTAAGTATCTTGTTATTTTAAAACCCGCAATCAAAGAGGTATATTATAGAGGTATGCCCGGGCTTAAAACTAGGTAATTATCATTGAATTAAAAATAATAGAAGACGGAAATAACCAAAATATCACCATATTTAAATATGATATGAGGATTCTGGTTATTAAAAAAGTTTTGTTTAATAAATTCAACACGTCTAATAAATGTTTAACTACATAATATATATCAAACTAATACAAAATTAATTTGATAGCTAAGTTTTATTTACGATGTTAAACTTCAATGTTTTTGCTCTAGTTAGTGATCTATTTGTGCAAAATTTACCTGCTATTCTATTACCATCATAAAAAGGCACACCCACAGTAACCATTTATTAAATTTCTACTCTACGGACCTCACAATAAGATTCAAAATCACCAAACTCCCCAAATGTATCATATATTCATTCGTACCGTTTGAACTTGAACGACTCGATCCGTTCGACTCTTACCGCCAAGGACGTTTCCAGATCCGCGTGTATTTAAGACACGGTTTTTTCGACTACACGTTTAACCGTGGACACGGATCTTAATTACACGTTTCTTAATTACACGTGCGAAACGGGCCAGAAAACCGTGTAGCGTGTTATTCGGACACGGGTATTCGAAACGGTTACACGAGACCCGGAAACGACCGCGAGCCCTAGTACCTACCCTAAAACATAAACTTATTTGTGCTCCCGGATAAAGGTCCGCTTATACGAAAATACAAGTGCAAATATATTTTTTCAAAACGTGGACGTTCTATTTCGGGTACCGGTCCTAATCCACGGAGTGATGGAATGACGAGTAGGCGCCGCAATCCAAGCGGCCGGGCCGTGGGGAAGTTGATGCGGCTCAAGTTTTTTAATAAGACACGTGCCTCAAACTTCTCCGTCACTTCCGTCAGTCGGAAGCAGAAGCAGTGCTCTCGAGAATAAAGGCCGTTATACAAAATATAGCTACGAATATACGCGTCTTAAGCGTGGGTCACATATTCAAGTTTTTAATTGATAGGTTTATTCCAACTGCGAAATTCCGATGGGAATTGAATGAGATACAAACTCCGACCAAAAAGTACTAAATTAAACGGCCTCGATGGCCGTAGCGTAGTGACCCTTCCTACGTGGCTGGAGGTCGCGGGTTCGAATCCTGGTAAGCATTTGTGTGTTTATCAGAGATATTTGTTCCTGGAGTTATGGAATATAGATGTATAAGTACATATTTCTCCCGAACTGAATGAGATTAGAGATGACCCCGACTCGTATTTGATAATATGCCAAACTGACACACGTAGATTTATTTCTATGCGAAATCAATATCTACTTGTTTTACTGTACGTATATGATACATAGTTTCGCTTTCGCCGTATTTATAGTATTACTCCTTTTCAGGGCTTGTAACCGGAATTTTTCTCCATAGTAAAAACGGGTTTTTTTTTTCGTTCTTTTCGTTACTGTTTTATACACATTCGAAAAATCCTATAATATGAAGTGAAAACATAAATTCAATATTGGGTTTTACATAAAAACCATAAAATAATTAAATATATTGGATCATTTCGGGGATTTTTGCTTTAACTGGTTACAAGCCCTGAAGGAGTCATTTTCTCATAGGTTGTCTGGAAGAGATCCCTTTTAGGGAAAAGTTCGCCTTTGTGCATATCCGTTTTGTATTTTACTAATGTTTTAATGTTATACTTGTTTATGTGCAATAAAGTCATACATATAAATATATGTATTAGAAAGTGTAAAAGTGATCGCGCTCGATCAGTGCTTGCAATTATCTGGATAACTGGATAATATGCGGATAATTCCATACAAATTACTATTCGAGATATCCGGAGTGGGCTTCGCAATACTTGAATAATCTCGCACAATTTCAATACAACAACATGCGTCGTCAACATCAGCGTGTATTGTCATCACATCAACTGACTTCGCGTACGAGTAGGCTCGTCAGCCATTAGGACTTATGTTTAATTGCAAATTCCACATTTAATACGCCTTCGCGCAGATATATGCTGCGGTATACACCATTACTGATGCACTACACTGTAGATGAGATAGGTATACAAATAATAAGCCCTGAGTGGTAGGAGCGCATCTCATACTGAATGTATACACTTCATTTGTGTGTACAGTAGCCATCAGATATATTGGAGCGGCCAAGATGGTCACAAATATCTGAACAACGCCTCTATTGTTAAGGCGATAAATTGCATGTTCAGATATTTTTGAGTACCTTGGCCGCCCCGATATATTTGATGGCGACTGTACAGTCAAGGAATTTGATTCGCGTACCGTTTCGTTGATTTATTGCTTTAAATGTCAGAATATCATAAGGCTTATATTTCTTTAAGCAAGCGAAGAAACATAGCCCTTAGTACTATTCATTGTCATCAGTAATTTAGACTTAAGACGGTACGCGAATCAAATTCCTTGACTGTACATACGAGCTCCAACCATCAAATACCACCAATTACCAAATACAATGCGAGTGAAGTCAAAACGACATTAATTGTTTCTTAATTTTAAATGGCGATAAAAAATGTTTTATGCCTATAACGTAAAGGTTTAATTACGCGCAAGCTAGGACAAAGTAATAGTTAGGGAGGCGAGGTAGCTAAATGGCGTAATTCAACGGCGCCGTCGAGACCTATCAAAATCGAAAGATAAAATAATTTCGAAAAGAAAAGCTCGTATGGCAAAAACCATTTTAGCGGTGGGTTTGGCGTGTACGGTTTTTCAAAAATGTTAAAAAAAACAGTTACTTGGGCATTCTCGAGCGCGTCAGATATTCATACTACGTATGCCCCGAGTGCCTCTGATAACAACGGTATACTAATCTGCCGGTTTGCGTGGTGGGGGTAGGCATATAAAGTAGTCAAAAATGCAAAAAAAAAAAATTTACTCGAGCGCGTCTGATTTTCGGAAGGGGTGTTAAGTAGGCCCCAAGGAAGCTCCCTTTAAAAAAACTGACGATTTCGGCGTGACGATAAGTTACGATGAATTTTTGAAAATGCAAAAAAAAAAAGTTTTTTTGAAATACTCAAGCGCGTCAGATTTTCATAGGGGAGGTTTATCTCGGTATCTTGAAAGCATATTTTTTTAATCTGACAAAAATGTTGGTGGGTTCTCTTAATCTGACCGAAAAAGGTTTAACTTTCAAATCAAAAAGTTTTAACTTTGGACAAAAATGTAAAGACACCTTTTTTGTGTAAAATAAAATTACCTTTTTTGTTTATTTAAACTTTTTTTTGTAAAATGTATCGTTCGCGACTTATATGCCGTAACGCGTTCTTAGGAAGACGAAATGGCTCCTCCACACTTCCGGTCATGCGGAAACCGGCAGATTTTGTATTTTTAGTAAGTTTTAGATTATATTCTTCAAAACAAAATAAAAAAAAATCGCGCTCGAGAATGCCGGATTAACGTTTTTTTTTTACAAGTTCGCGACCCTATAACTCGGCGGCGTCAAGGACTTATCGTCAGATTAGTTAAATTTAGTCTTTAAACACTAAAATCAACCCCCAATATCTTAAACTGACGCGCTGGAGTATTTCAGACTATCCATTTTTTTTTACTAATCTGATCGTCTATCCTAGGCGCGCGTCACTACATATAGAGCTAAATACTTTACAAGGTTGTTCTATTAGGTCTAAGGTATCTCTCATATCTTAAACTGCCACGCTCGAGTATTGCAGAAAATTCCCCTATTCGCCTCCCTATCTATAAATATACCTACATCACTTTGTATTGAAATTCTTTGTTTCAATCTCTCGCATTTCGCATCACCTGTGATTCTTAACTATCGCGTATAATGAGGGCTTCTTATATGACTTACCACCTATTTACTACGGGTAATTTGTACAAAGTGAGCCATATTCGTTGCTTTTGGGTATATTAGTCCCGCATCTTCCATGTAATCCTTCTACTGGCGTGATAAATCAGAATGAATAATGGTGTAAACAGCGGCGGGTTACCGCGCTCCTTAATTATCGCGTGTAAGGGGTACCCCGCGTGTAACTTGCCACCTTGGTGACACACGTGTAATTTGACGCCGGCAACCAACATTTTTACCTAACTGCCGAAGTGGTTATTGGTTGATTAAATAGTTATTAGGAACATGAATATTTTGCGACCGACAATATGAATGTGCAGCTCAAAAGACGTTTAGTAAAAATAATAATGGGTAAGTATGTTACTTAGTAACTAGTAGCCTATACATTCATAATATATGTACATCCCATGCACTGCTATGCTACAGTACAGTCCCCCGTGTTCCCGCGCTTGTTCAGAGAGTGCTGGAGCCTTCCCAAACATTGAATTCTTTTTCATAAACAATAAGATATTCGTGCGATATTCTCGCGATTTTTTTCTTAACTGAAAAGCAACTTGTCAAGCTTACATGTGTACCATAAAAGCTCATTGTTACGTGCCGGGGTTTGAAAATTGTTAAGACGGTTTACATATTAAGGCTCAAATAACTTTATAAAGGTAGTTGTAAACACCGAATTGTCTGATTATGACACTTAATAATTAACAAGGTGAAATTAAGCGTAGGAACTAACTACAAGTTCTGAACTTACGAGTACCTAAAGGCAAACATTGTAAGGCTCACTCGATCGAAATGCAACCAGCTAAGACGTCAGCGGGACTACTTTGTATTTGCACGAGTTGTTTAAAATTATCATTATTTAAATAAAAACTCGAAAATATAATAATTAGGTATCGTTGAACGTGTTTATTAAACAAATTCAATGAAATATTCTCAATTGAGTAAGTAAATGCTGCACACGGCAACCCTGAAAAATGCTCATCCGGACCCCTATTCGACATTGCATAAATGACAGTGTCATGCCATACAAGCACAATACCACTGTGATATCTCACTATTGCATGACTTAAGTGAGATATGTTACTTACGTCAAAATCAACAGCTATCGCTAGAGGATTGCCTCTATGGGCATGGCTGCCATCTTTTTAGTTTTGACGTAGGCGTCAGTAGATGAGGGGAATCCCACCTAGTACATGAAGGTATTATTTTAAACTGAAGCTATCTCAGTTAAAAATATCACTGAGTAAAATGTACTCTATGATAATTAATTTAAGGTTCATTTTCGCTCGACATATGAGAAGGAGTAAAACGAGCTGAGAGAGAGATGCAAACGGGGAGACCTCTGACCCTTTCTAAAAGTTACTATTCCAAAATAATGCCACGGTTTGAATTTGTCATATACAATTTTAACGACATCATCATCTTTCTTTGCTAAATAGATTAATTCACGTAGGGATCCAAATAAATTTTAAAAGTAATATATTTTAGTATCTTCATTTTCACAATAAGGGTCACAACAGACCTAGCGGAATAACTTCATGTTGCCAACATAGTTAAGCCACGAACCAAGAGAGAAAACAGACATTACTTACTCTATTTTCCTATTTAGTAATTATAAGGGTGACAACACACCTATCGGAATTCCTCGCGGAATTAGCGGAAGTAGCGGAAATTTGTCTATGGTAGCGGAAATTTGTCTATGGTAGCAGATTTTTTGTATGGAAGCCATAGACAAATTTCCGCTACCATAGACAAATTTCCGCTAATTCCGCGAGGAATTCCGATAGGTGTGTTGTCACCCTTATAATTACTAAAAGCGGTATTACACATTGCAACCTGCAGGGCCCAATCTGTCAGGTTGGAAGGTGTAATTGAAGGTAGGGCCCGTAGGGAGCTGAAGGAGGGGTAGGAAGAGGCAGGGTACACAACAGATTGGGCCCTGCAGGTTGCAATGTGTAATACCGCTTTAAATAGGAAAATAGAGTAAGTAATGTCTGTTTTCTGTCTTGGTTCGTGGCTTAACTATGTTGGCAACATGAAGTTATAAAAGCGGTATAAGACATTGCAAACTGCAGGGCTCAATCAGTCAAGTTGGAAGGTGTAATTAAAGGTAGGGCCCGTAGGGAGCTGAAGGAAGGGTAGGGAGAGGCAGGGTACACAACAGATTGGGCCCTGCAGGTTGCAATGTCTAATAGCCGTTTAAATGATAAAGGGTGACAACACACCTAGCGGAATTCCTCGCGGAATTAGCGGAAGTAGCGGAAATTTGTCTAAGGTAGCGGAAATTTGTCTATGATAGCGGAAATTTGTCTATGGTACCAGATTTTTTTTATGGAAGCCATAGACAAATTTCCGCTACTTCCGCTAATTCCGCGAGGAATTCCGCTACGCTAGGTATGTTGTGACCCAAACTGGAGTATACTCTTCAGTTACAAAGTGAGGCCGAAAGAGAGTTTGATATAGGGGGCTGCGTCATGAATGACTAGAGTGCGAGTGAGACACCGCTCTCTATCGGACCGTGTCACCTATGAACGACTGTTTTACTCGGTAATAAAATACAGTAAAAGGACTATCTGGACTCTAATGTCTTTACCTTTTCCTATTCCACAGAAGATGATGACGCTTGTAGAAATATACTTATACTCGTAGGTATATATTAAAGCCCTACCCGAAATATATGAGTATTGTCAGGAGGGCGCTTTAATCTCAATGTATATGGTGACAGCAGGGGGGTCCATCTCCATGAAGTGACAGCTACGGGTTTGGAACGTATCGGCAGGGGGGTACAACTCAAAGTAAATCTGTCAAAAAATTTGAGTTTGACACGACGTATCCGATACGTTTGCATAAGTGCGAAAGAGAACTTGTCATGCGTTAAGAAGGGACAACATGATTCGTGACGTTACGTGACATTACAGATGTCTCTCTGTTATACTATTATTTACTCTGTGGTATCGGATACGTTTTCGGGGTTGTCAAAATCCCCTTCGTTCGTTTGCGGTATGACCATAGATAAGGTAAAGTATTTAAGTAGTGGTGTTTTTCTAAAATAACAGTTAGATTGGATAAATTAGGCAATAAATCTGCCATTTATCCATTTTAATGTTAAAATTATTGATGGATTAGGAAGATTGAGGCAGATTAGGGCAAGTCCTGCGATCAAACTAATCGCGTATTTGTCAACCCTAGACAGTCGAAAGGCAAAATTGTATGGAGACGTCATGTGTCACTGTTTATCAGTCAAAGTTATGTCAAACGCCGATTTTGTAAGGAAGATGAATTTCTGTATGAAATACTATTATATTATTCTGTGGTGACAGTTCAGTTTAGTCAGGGGGGTACAACTCAAAGTAAATCTGTCGAAAAATTTGAGTTTGACACGACGTATCCGATACGTTTGCATAAGTGCGAAAGAGAACTTGTCATGCGTTAAGAAGGGACAACATGATTCGTGACGTTACGTGACATTACAGAGGTCTCTCTGTATTATACTATTATTTACTCTGTGGTTTAGTATGAAAAATTTTGTTCCAATGAAGTTCCGCAATATGGCGCGTGCTCATATATTTCTGGTAGGGCTTTACCTTCGGTCTGCAACATAATAAAAATACGGTACTTCATTGTTTATAATATACTAGCAGTTGCCCGCGGCTTCGCCCGCGTACATTATGATTAATGCAGATTTCTACTCCTGAATAAAAGTTTTTCCCCGCGACTTCCTTTGCGTAGAATTAGTAATTGACCCCCCTTTTTACCCTCTTAGGGAATGACTTCTGGGATAACTATTATGTATCCATCCCCAGAACTCAAACTATCTCTATACCAAATCATCTAAATAGGTTCAGCGGTTATCAATTCCCCATTTAAACTTTCAACCCCCTTTTCACCTCTTAAAGGGTTGATTTTCGGGATAAAACTGTCCTATGTCGTTTTCCGAGACTCAAACTATCTCTATACCAAGTTTCATCTAAATCGGTTCAACTGAAAATAATTCTCTATAAAACTTCCAACCCCTTTGCTATGCACCCCCGTAAGCTTTGTTTTTCGGGATAAATACAATTTTGCCCCTTCCCGGGACCCAAACTATCTCCAAACCAAGCTTCGTCTAAATCGGATCAACATTTAAAAATGCCCCATACAAACTTTGAACCCCCATTTCACCACTTTAAGTAACGATTTTAGGAAATTAAAAAAAAAACGCGCAAGTACGGGTCTTACTTGCGCCTCAAAGGTTCCGTACGAACAACTTTTTTATTACATTTTTGAAAAAATAATAGGGCGGCTGAGTGCGAATCGGACACGTACCCCGATTTATTTATTTTTGTCTTAAGTCGGACTGGTGCTTGACTGCACTCTTATTAGTTTTCCTGTAATTTATACGTAAATAACTATTATATCTGTAATTTTTGCAAAATTTTCCGTCGAACAGTTTCCGATATTGATTAATTTACACCTTTTTTTTAATAACTTCAAAGTTATGTATGTTAAAATTATACTAATTAAAGATCCTCACATTAAGCCCTTTTATTTGATACGCCACACGATAAAGTTATTTATTTTTGATTTTTCATTTACCTACCCACAAATCCCCCCCCCCCCCCTTAATGTTTAAAATTCATACATTGGCGTTACATGCCTGCTTTTGGGTCATTGACTTACAAACAAAGTCGCACCATAAGGGTTCCTTTTCTACCATTTTGGTACGAAACCCTAAAAACATCCTTTTCGCTTCCCGGGACTCTCTATACTAAGTTTTATCAAAATCGGTTCAGCTGTTAAAAATTCCCCATTCAAACCTCCAACGCCATTTCATCCCCTTAACCTTAGGGTTAATTTTCGAAATAAAAACGATTTATATGTCCGTTCTCGGGACTTAAATTATCTCTATACAAAGTTTCATCTAAATCGTTCACGTTTAAAAATTCCCCATGCAAATTTGCAACCCCCGTTTCACCCTTAACCTTTAGGGCTGATTATCGAGGTAAAAACAATTTTATGTTCCTTCTCGGGACTCAAACTATCTGTCTGCTAATTAGCATTAAATTTCATCTAAATCGGTCCAGGTGTTCAAAATTTCCTGATCAAAATTCCAATCCCCTTTTCCTTCAAGGGATGATTTTCGGAACGAAAACAACCCTTAGTCATTTGCAGGGAGTCACACTTACTATGTACCAAGTTTCGTCTAAATCGGTTCAACGGTTTAAAATTCCCTATAAAAACCTGCAACCCCCGTTTCACCCTTAACTTTTTTACCATTAAGGGTAGTTTTCGCGAAAAATAACTATTTTTTTTCCTCCCCGGGCCTCAAACTATCTGTATACCAAGTTTCATCTAAATCGGTTCAGCTGTGAAAAAATCCTATATAAACTACCAACCCTCTTTTCACCCCTTTACGGGTTAATTTTTTCAATGAAAATAACCCTTAGTCGTTTCCCGGGATTCAAACTATCTATTATATCAAGTTTCATTTAAATCGGTTCAACGGTTAAAAATTCTCTATACAACCTTCCAATCCCCTTTTCACCCCCTTAAGGGCTGATTTTCGGTATAGAAACTACCCTATGTCCTTTCCCGGAGGTAAAATTATTTCTTTAACAAAAATTTCGAAATTGATGCCATTTTCGTACTTAATTAACGTCCCAAAATACCATAAATCGACTCCCATATTGATATTTCGTAATTTCAACCCTATCGCACCCCAACAGGGGGATGATATTTCACGCCCGCCACGTTGTATCATAAAATCATTGGTGTTTTCGTAATCAGCGACCCGATAAACCATAGAAAAGATACCCATGTTGATTTTCAGACTTTGTCACCCCCATTTCCCCCTTTATGGGGTTGAATTTTCAAAAAACCTGAAACACGTGTTTACATATTTATTGTTAGGAATACTCCTGTGAAGTTTCAAATAAAACAGTCCAACTAATCTTGTTTCCCTATACAAACTTTGGACCCCCATTTCACCCCCTGGGGGATGATATTTTACACCTGCCACGTTGTATAATAAAATGGTTGTTGTTTTCGTAATCAGCGACCCGATAAACCATAGAAACGATACCCATATTGATTTTCAGACTTTTTCACCCCCATTTCCCCCTTTAAGAAGTTGAATTTTCAAAAAAGCTGAAACACGTGTTTACTTATTTATTGTTAGAAATACTCCGGTGAAGTTTCAAATAAAATAGTCTAACAAATCTTGTTTCCCCATACAAACTTTGGACCCCCATTTCACCCCCTTACGGGGTGAATTTTGAAAAATCCTTTCTTAGTGCACCCCTAGACCTTATAAGGGACCTACATGCCAAATTTGGAAACTCTAGACCCAGCGGTTTAGGCTGTGCGTTGATATGTCAGTCAGTCAGTCAGTCAGTCAGTCAGTCAGTCAGTCAGTCAGTTTCTTCTTTTATATATTTAGATTTAAAAAAATACACGTTGTCCACAAATGTTTGTTAAGGCTGGAATAAGATACAAAGTTGAGTATCTGATCCGGTTCAAGGCAGGCGTTCGGTGTTGGCGTCAGGTTGGCGGATTCCTTCCCTCCTATCGGACGCGGCGGGTTAATTTTTGCATTCTTTTAGGTTTCAGGCAAACGCTAGGTTTTTGCGTCAGGTTATCCGATCGGGCGAACTCATTAGGTACAGTGCCACCAAAAAGAGTAGAAATTAAAAAGTGGCAACATCGTAGTGTCGTCCCTTTCAAATCAATCTAAAAAAACGGGACGACACTACGATGTTGCCACTTTTTAATTTTTACTCTTTTTGGTGGCACTGTAACCGTATACGGATGGTATACGGCGACCTGAAATGCAAACCTGATTCGAGTCTAAACAAAGTCTTAACACTCTAAACCTATGATATATGGGGTTATATGCTTGAACATACATACCTCATTATTCCTGTATTTTTTTTAAATTCGGTACTTCAAATTCATTCAGCGTTCTTTACATTAAGCGAGGTTTAGACTAGCAAGTATATGCTAGAATGAAATATAGTTTGGCCAGAGTTTGTTCCACTTCAAGCATAGACAGGGAGAATCATACTGTCTTTTTCTAATGCTAGTACTCACACTACTAAAAAAGGGATGGGTATAGCATGTTACTCTGACTGTTACTGCGCTTTTGGTTTGCCAGACTATAGTTATAATGATTAATGTCTCATTCTGAACTATAGCTACGTCCCTACTTGCCGCAAGTAAACTTGATAGTCTAAACCTCGCTTTAATCTATGCATTCAGCTGTCAACCGGTTATTGTTTGAAATATGTCATCTTTACTTCATTCAGTATAAAAAAAGGAAAGTCGTGTAAATTTGGTAATGTATCTTATAATATATTAATTATTAGGTAGGTAGATTAAACAATGCATGACGGGCTGCGGCTTTTCAATCGCCACAAGCGTTTAAGACTCCACAACCGCGAAGTATAATTAAATAGATCTGCTAGATCTATATGGTAGTAAGAATCATTATTTTCAGCAAAAACAGGAAGCCCACTCCGCTCTCCCTATTAGCAAAGTATAATTGACGTAAACCTGTGGCCCCGATAACCACAAGGCTGTATGGAAAAGTAACGAGGTACACCGGTGGTTTTAAAGGGCCCTCCCGCGACCAGATGTAGAACCTGGTCGTTTTCATTGAACTGGTTACGATTCGATTCGGGGACCTCATTGGAGAATCTGAGGGTATTTATTTACACGTGAAATCGCTCTCTCACAGCGAGCTGTACAAACAACAACTACAATAAAAATACGTAAACACATTTTACGTGTTTAGGTCACAAATTTCCTAGCATTTTTCCCAGCTTTGAGCCTGGGGTCCTCTCGGCAGCCCAATCTCGTGAATTAACGTAAGCACTAGTTTTTACAAAAGCACTGCCATCCGGCTTTCCAACCTAGAGAAAAAAAGCTTTATTTTTAACCGACTTCAAAAAAGGAGGAGGTTCTCAATTCGACTGAATTTTTTTTTTTTTTATCATAATTTTTTTTTTTTTGTATGTATGTTACTCCATATCTCCGTGAATCGTGAACCGATTTTCAAAAATTTTTTTTGAATCGAACAGGTATAACCCCTAGATGGTCCCATTGTCACCAAGTCGGGATCTGATGATGGGATCCTGGAGAAATCGAGGGAACTCTTCAACTATTATAGGCACACCTATAGTGATTTCACTATTTTTTACAGCAACTCGGCCACTTCCTCTTGGAATAGCGGATCCTAAGTGAAGTCGGTTCTTTTTTTGTTTAAAATTATATTAGGATTGAGTTCTGTTTTCAACCGACTTCAAGATTTCGAAGGAAGAGGTTATCAATTCGTTAGGATCTTTGTTATTTTTTTTATGTATATGTTCACCGATTATTCGAAGACGGCTGGACCGATTTGGATAATTATTTTTTAGTTTGAAAGGGTATACTTCACAGTTGGTCCCATTATCACCAAGTCCAGATTTGATGATGGGATCCTGGAGAAATTGAGGGAAATCTTTAACTATTGTATGCACACCTATAATTATTTCACTATTTTTTACAGCAACTCGGCCTCTTCCTCTTGGAATAGCAGATCCTAAGTGAAGTCGGTTCTTTTTTTAACAGACTTCAATTCCATAGAAGAAGGAGGTTCTGCATTCGGTTTGGTACGCTACCCTGCGTCTCGGACGGAAATCCTCTTTTAAGACTTGTGTTTTTATGAGCTCTTTGACGTGCACTACGACACTATGTAGAAGAAATATATGTATAAGAATATGATTAATTTGGACCCATATGGCCGAGTACCATAAGCGTCTCCCGTTTGTTGGGTAAATGTATAAATAAACTTTGTAAAATCTTGTTTAATTGTTTTATTCCAGAATATTTTTATTTATAGTACCTAAGTACTTAATTCTGTTAAGAATTTTAATTAGTCCTGATAAGAGGTAGATATTCCATATTATTATATATTCATATTTTAGTGATAGTCAAAACAGTCAAATATAACTAATGTTGGCTCCAGTTGATAAATTGCATTTGCAATTGGTAGGTATATTTTGCCACTTACCTGTCACTAAGTATCTATTTGATCTGCATCAAATAAGCAAGCATGAACATAGAGAAATAAGCTTACTAATTTTTCTTTATGTTATGGATGAAGAGTTTCCCTTACCTGCTTGAAAAACTTTGGAACGAATGGAATTGCGGTTTCGTTGCAGCTGATTCTCTAGAATATAGCACAACACCTATTTTCAAGCCAATACAAGTTACAGTTTTCAAGAGAATCATTCTGCAAACATTTTGTTTTGTAAACGTTATTCAAAAATGGCTTGAGTCTGAGTAAATTGTTTTACCTGTTACTATTTTGAACGTTTACAAACGAATATGTAGAGCTATTCAATATGAATGTATGATTTTCAAGCAAATTTAATCTTATTATCATTTGTCAATGAACTGTTAATATCGCACGGTGGGCTGAAAATCTAATAAAAACTGGTTTCTTAATTTGTACCTTGTTTTTTTCGAAATAGATGTATGGATCGTATCACATATATATGGGACTTTCTTCAAAACTAAAAGGTAAACCGTTATATCCTCGCAGATTGTTATAGTACCAGTATTAAAACCTTTAATTAAGCCTGATAAAAAAATGTGGGTATGTCAAAAAGTCAACAGTAATTGCTACAACAACCGTCTGCGAGGATCTGACTATTCAACCAAGCACTGGTTTAAAGCTCTAAGGCGAGGATATAACGGTTTACCTTTTAATTTTGTAGAAAACCCGATATATCCGATACGATCCATATCTATTTGTAAAAAAAAACTCACTGCTTCTAAGTTTTTGACTCACACAAGTTCAAAATAGTGAGTAAAAACTATTTCCAAAAACAAAACTATTAATTTTTTTATCAATTTCATAAAAAAGTGCACCTGATATAATCATTTTGAGTATGTTAACAAATATAGAATAATTTGTTCAATATACATTTGTGAGGATATAACGGTTCACCTTTTATTTTTGAAGAAAGTTCGATTTTTCTCATTCGCTAAATTTTTGAAAAAAAAATTTAATATTTTCCCAACCAAATTACTTCAGAGTTATTTTGGGATATATTAATAACTAGTGAAAGCTTTTTCAAGAAAAAAGGAACAAATTAAGAACTCAGTTGCTATTTCTATAAAAGCTGATTTTCAGCCCTCTGTGTGCCGTAAATGTAAATTGTAAAATCGCCTTTATTGACAACTAGCGTAGCGACCCGCCCCGCCCCGCCCCGGCTTCGCACGGGTGCAATTGTACATATAAACCTTCCTCTTGAATCACTCTATTTAAAAAAAGCGCATCATAATCCGTTGCGTAGTTTTAAAGATCTAAGCATACATAGGAACAGACAGCGGGAAGCGACTTTGTTTTATACTTATGTAGTGATTAATAATACAGTCCGTTTTATAAAAAGCAGATAAAAAGACATCATGTAATATAGTTCCACTACTCACCGCTGCGCAAACTTCTGGTAGGTAATGCTAGCCATGGATATGAAGTGGATCTAATTCTTTCCATTTTTCCCTAACCGCAGTGGAACCTTATTACCGAGCTAAACAGTCGTTCATAGGTGTCTTGAAAAAAGGCTTTAAAAACGGTCCGATAGAGAGCATAATATCGTTCGCACTCGTTACAAAATAGTCACATAGAGAATATTGACATTCTGATTGTCTGATTACAGAGCCACCAAAAAGACTAGAAATTAAAAAGTGGCAACATCGTAGTGCCGTCCCTTTCAAATCAATCTAAAAAAACGGGACGACACTGCGATGTTGCCACTTTTTAATTTCTACTCTTTTTGGTGGCACTGTACCTCCTTAGTCAAAACGAGAAGCGGCCCCTTCTATTTCGCTCTCTTTCGGCCTTACTTTGTTGCTGAAGGGTATACTCCAGTTTCAAATAATAGACAAACGCCTCTTCTTTCGTTAACGAGAGAAAGGGACGCAAATACAATCCTTGGATGCGTCCATCTCATAGATATACCACCCATAGATCTGACACGGAACTAATAATACCAAGATAGAACGGGATGGTCTTATTACACTTTCAATAGATACGGCAGAGAGGTGCTATTATCGTTGGTCCTTGTCATAGTTTATATTACCCTCCACGCGTTACTTCTAGCAGTGGAGGGTAACAAACAGATATAATGCGCGATTTCTTCAAGAATTTATGTGATTGCTACGAGAAAAGCTGTTAGTTTTCCTAGAAAGTTGTGTCGGCTAAGGAAAAGATTGGTAAATTGTTCTGTTTTATGCTGTAGAAGTGATTATGGGCATCTATATATCTATCCCATACGGGGGTACACGTGTGCGGGCTCTAGTTAATACTTGCTTTGAGGTCCATCTACGAGAGTTTTCCTGTTACACACAAGATGACAGTGACACTAGGTTGATCGCCTTCATGGTAAAAATTATGATTTGATATTGGTTACTTCGTGTAGAAAAATATTGCGTTAATCTGTGTTTGTATTATACAATTTAAAAAAATGGCCTTTTACTCTTTGCCATGGGATTCCCGACGTCCTGTCATAACAAATAAAATGGTGGCCAATAGTCAAAGACAAACCTTCTAGCGATACCTACTGTAAATGTGACAGATAAACACAACAGCAATACCATCGCAATAGAGCCGCAATACAATCGCAATAGAGGTGACATATGTTAGTGTTACACTTAGTCAAGTCGAATAGGGGTCCAGTAGGTAATACCTACTTGGTTCTGTGAATAAATACACATGTAATAATATTACGAGAATTTTACGATTGATATTATTTAATTATTTTATCTGGCATTTTACTCAAGCGTGTAAATTTTAAGGTATACAATACGAGTATTTACAATCACAACATATAATGTGAGTAGACTCGCTGCAGCTACGAGTTCCAGCCATTTGTAAACACGTTAATTTATATCGAGTTCAGAACTCGATTACAAGTTGCGAGACTCGTGAGACTCGGGAGCGGCGACTCATTGCGTATTGACGAGGAATCAAAGCCAACTTCATGAGATCTTTCAATGCCGAATCCATTATAACGAGGTTAGAATAGCGTTTCTGATATACAATTTTATGTAGCCACGTGTATTTACTTGCAACTTCACAGCCAGGCGGACCGTTTTTAAATTCGTTTAAACCCAACTGGTACTTAATTTCTTTTACTTGGGTATCTCCTAGTCGACGATATTTTGCCTACCAGTATTATTAGATAAGATAAGTAATTCCCAAAAATATTTTATTGCTGACTGTACTGTAGTAGTAGTAGATAGCTTTGTCATGTAAATTACGGAAGTAACTATACCAAATTTCAATTCAATCAGACCGGTGGAAGTGGTTGACTTTTAACTTACAAGATTTAATGCATATAAATAAATAAAAGACGGGGTCAAGCTAAATAAAACTGGGTAAAAATACACCCTTTTCATAGATGATACGACTCTTCGAGGCATTGGAGAGTGTAGACAGAATTCATTCAGAAATTAAATTATTAGGTACCTACACAGTTGAAATCATCAGTCACTCACATTGATCTCTGTTAAAGGCATTGTATAAATTAAAGTATAATTTTCGAATAATAAATAAATCAATCAATCAACAATGAAGATAAAATAAACGCGCCAAGCAACGAGCAGATGGCGCAACCATTACTTATTATAAAAACCAAAACTAACTATTAGACAGTTGAAACGAGTTACGAGTATACTCTTGTGGTAGATAGATAGAGTTGTGACCACCTACCTACCTATTTTAACCTTAAAAGACTATTAGGATAAGTCAACTACACGTGAAAACTAAGCTAGGAATATAAGTAGACAGCTTATCTGGAGTAAGTAGTTGAGTACTGCCGTTTCTTTACATTCCGCACTGTAAGCCGATTATGTAATGCGTTCGTCGCAGCACAGCTTACTTAACGCCAGACAGTAGTAACGTGACTAGTTTTAGTGCTTGGGTTTTATTAAATACTTCATCTACGTGTTGCAGTGCGGTCAGAACAATGTGAATTGCAGCGTAACAATTATTTACTATCGTTTATTATTATTTATTCATTTAAATACCAGTACGCGTGTCTTCAGTGTCTTCTCTGAGTCACTCTAGCGATATCTGGGCTGCGCATGAGGCGGTCCACCTGCTGACCAGCCAAACAAACAGAGCTACATCCCCATTCATAAATTAAAGACCTTGGTCTGATATTCGAGCCAAGCAAAAAACCTTTTGATTCGTAAGTTTATTTTTTAAATATCCTGGCTGAAAGGTGCAGCAGCGGGAAAATCCAGGACCCTTCCGTACCAAACTTTACTGCACTGCATTGCTCCTACTGAGCTTTGAGCTTCTATTGAGATGAATTATAGCGAGTTTAACCTGATTTCAGAGTTGAAAGAAATCGAGCTAATGAGAGTATTTGGCCTAGCCGAGAAGACTCCAGCGATAAATTCAGCTTAGCCCGACGGCGATCGGAGTTTCTTAAGTGACATAAATAAGTGAAGTCTTTGTATGTATTTATAATCTGTGAAATAGAGGGAGAAAAGCGGCCGGGCCTGTTGCATTGTGACGGTGCACGGTGTCTGTTGCATAGCACGACACGACCACATCCGGGCTTCTTCTCTCTAGTGACATAACAATTTTATCCTTTTTCATGCAAAGTTCAATTAAATAGATATGACCTGTTAAAAATATTAAAATAAAACCGTCTGCGGAATGGCCCCGCAAGTGATTTCGTTTTTTCGCTATTTTTCAAGGAAACTTAAATTCATGATACAACATCAGTGGTCACACAGGACGATTTTCTACTCTTTAACAAGGCATATAAAATGTTCCCAAGGTCGCTAAATCCTGAATAAGCTCCCAGAATGTACAGATTTGTCGCGGTTACTCTCGCCTACATATTCCACTTTTGCAGATCTCCGCGTCAGACAGAGGCTTATTTATTACACTTACGTTACTACAAATCTTGCCCTTAAACAGTATTTATCTCAACATATTTTCTAGAAGCTTCGCAGTATTTTTGTAGATTAAATCGTAAATAGAACACCAAAGAAATAGAAATTGCATTTGTACCACCTTTGAACATTTAAAACATATTACCCATGTCTAATAATTACGAGTACCTAAACCATGAAAAATGACGAACATGAAGTGGTCTTATAATCTAACTAAGCGGTGTAATTTTCAGGACCAAATTGTAATAGTTATTATAGTTAAACCAAGTCATAATAGTGTAACCGTTTTAGAATTATCAGTTATCACAAGTTGATCAAGTTCCCAATTAGCAAAATTACAACATACCTAATATATGGATTTAAGTCACTTGCAATGGAATTTGCAATACGAACACACACAAAAACATTACCGTAAAATGGGGTGAGTAGGGTTCGTGGGGACAGTTGGGTTATAATTGGGGAGAGAAGGGATTAAAGGGGGATGAGATGGAATTTTAAGACTACTGTTGCAAAAATAATGTATTCCAATTTAAAATGGAGCTATAGTAATACTAAAAAAAATGGATCCAACAATCTTCCAAAATCACCTTCGTATGAAATCCCAACTACGAAGGACTACGGGGTGAGGTGGGATTTCCTGTTTATCGTCAAAGTTATGAAATGGAACTACCCAAAATAAAATAAAAACTAAAAAAACGTCCGGAAAACTTATTAAATTAACTTATTATATACACCATTCAGTTTGCATATGTAAATGTCGTTTTGAGTGTTTTGACCCTACTCACTACTCAGGACTCACCCCATTTTACGGTAACACACTTTTACGCCTTAAAGTTTGAATCAGATAATTTTGCACGTCTCTTTAAGAGTCCGGTAACGATTTGAAAACGAAAATCGCTAATAATGACATTATGCACATGAATTGCATTTGGTAAGATAGCTTGAAGTCTTGTTATGGCAAAAAAGTACTTTAGGTCGATATATATTAATGTTTAATACCTTAAAACTCAATTCTTCCAGAGCTTGTTTAGTGAGGACGTTGACTCATGCAATTTTGTCATATGATTTTTAATTATTATTTGATATGGACCCTAATATGTTCTATATTATCTGAATAAAGCATGAAGCGAAGTTTATTTTTGTATTATTATATTTGTAAAATACTTTAATATCTTCCCAAAAATATCACCTAAACTTCGGCAATTTTTAGCAAAATTGCTCTAGCAAAACATACTCTCTCTTAAAAAATATATATGAAAATGAATTTTAATCAATAAAAACTTTACTCTTTTCACCTCTCCAAGCAAAAATCGCGAAACCGGTGGTAGATTGGGGTGAATTATTTATAAATGAAGCATAAAATTAAAAAATCTTTGTATTTATTCCATCCAAAAATAAATGATCTTTCATAATATGTATACAAAATTATAGAGGTTATGTTAGTTACTGCAAAATAGCGTCAAAAAGTTGAGCGAAATCGAAAAAAAAGTTTACCGGACTCTTAAGCAAGAGTTTAGGAAAAGTATTTCAACCGTCTTGATCTTCCAGGTACTTAAACATCAACTTACCATCCAGATGACTTCCCGATTAGCACAAAACGCCAGATTGCCAGGTTATGTTATCTGCAATAAACCCGACTCCGCCATAGCTCGGCGCTCAGTCGCAGTAAAACGAAATTACGCGGGACAGGTTCGGAGGCCCCCGGGGCCCCGCGCCGGCACATTTCAAGGTTATTTACATGTAAGATGGCAAGATTGGCACGGGTTTCAGGGAACTGGTTATTTTTCACGAATGCGTCAAACCTAAAGCCACTGAACGTGTAGCATAGTTTGGGGCTAGGCTAAATTAAAAAAATATTCTTTATGTAATAAGAGAATGATTAAAGAATGTAGTTTCATAGTATATAGAACAAAAGTAGGCATAATTATAATACCACTTTGGATAATGCCGAAATTGCCGAAACTTCCTCGATGGAGAGCGATACGCTTCGTGAATGATTATGGTAGATACGAGTGTCTAGAAATCGCGAGATATCAATTGTTCTATATAAAATACAACCGTTAAATAATTAGTCGGTTCGGTAGGTATTATAATTACCGATAACCTTCCGATTCACCGGTAATTTCTGTTCCATTTTTACCGATTTGCAACTTTGCATTTCCTAATTTATCGCCTGTCACCATTAGCTGTCACGTTCCAACAAGTAAGTGCGAAAATGACGCATGACGCGATAGGCGATAAAATGATAACCATGGATGGCCTTTTGCGTAGGTGGACGTAGATGCACGTACTGCACGTCTCGCCCCCCATAGCATACTTATAAACTTTATTATTTAGTTGTTGTTTTTTAGCAAGTACTAACATCAGTAATATGAGATTTTTATTTGTTTCTGTGTGTTACTAGCCAAATGGAACTTATATTATACAGGTAAGTACTAAGTCAGGATTGTAGTAGATAATCAGTATAAAACCCCTTACTTTCTAAAGCCCGTATTTACATCCCGTCGTCGTTATATTACAGTAGTTACGTGCGAAGCGCGAACCCTACACGAGAAAAATGGAGGATTTCGGTCCATGCATAATATTATTGGATGGGTGTTATTAGACTATCCTTGAGAATAACGTGCGCATGTGAAAAGGTCAAACGCTTACAAATACAAATACGTACGTACAGTCTCCTGTAGTTATTTATTTACTAGTGGTTCTGTGAACCGTAGACTTCGGAGAACATAAATAACGCGACGGCAAACTTCCCCCCTTTTCCCCCTCATTTTCCCCCCAATCAAAAAAATGGCTCGACAATTTCTGGCAAGTAAATCAAGGAACGTACATGCCAAGTTTCATCGAAATCGGATGAAAAATGCGACCTCTAGACCGACACTGACCAACCAACCAACCAATACACACACATCAATCTGCCAAATCGTCGTACCAGTGAAAACGAAGACGTTCGTCGCCTCGCTACGCTCGGCTCCTCAGTCAATTATTTAGCACTACTTTCGCCCAACAGATTCTTCTGGCTATGATATAATATAATTAACTACATTATTTTCTAGAATATTGCATCAAACCCATAGAACTCTAGGATTTGTTTTCTTCAAGTTAATATTAGCATTGTTTGACCCCCACCACTTTACAGCTGCCAGATGTCCGGATCTAGAAATAAACATAGTACCGTAAATAGGGTGAGTAGGTTTCGCGGGGAGAGTTCGGTTATGAACGGGGAGAGAAGGGATGAAAGGGGGGGGTGAGAGGGGATTTTAAGGCTACTGCTACAAAAATAATGTATTCCAATTTAAAACAGGAGCTATAGTAATACTCATAATAAAAAAATCGATCCAACAATCTTCCAAAATCACCTTTGTATGAAATTATAATTTACAGGGAATAAATATACTGACAACCTGGGGATTTGCCAGCTCAAGTCACACTGCGTTGTTTGTAAATTCACAAAACTTAGCGAACCAATGTTAATTTTTGTCTGTCTACCGTCTACCAAACATTGACTAACATGTTGACTAACATGACAGATAGAGAGAAATATAATCAACGGCATTTTAAAAATGACAGACGTTTATGCATAGTGTTTGGAAGGCCTGCACTTATGAAAGAAAATGTTTTGACTTTTGTCGAATTATATAGAAACTTTTATTCGAGATTAAAGAAAAAAATACCCAACTACCTAAAAAGTCTTCTTTATTTATTATTATATTTAGGTTTTAATTTAGTTTATATTCCGAAATTTGTAACATTACTAATTATGTAACAAATTCAATTTCAGATATTACGTGGAGTCCACATATATTTCCTGGCAAAGTTGTCAGAACTCCAAGACGAACCAAGTGACCTTCCTCCACGTGTACCACCATTCCCTGATGATGCTCAGCACCTGGGCCGCCATTAAGTACAACCCCACGGATGCTGTGGTGTTTTTGGGGACCATTAACTCTCTCGTACACGTCGTTATGTATGGGTACTATGGGTTGTCGGCGTACCCTAGCCTCGCGAAGTATTTGTGGTGGAAGAAATATATCACGTCTTTCCAACTGGTGAGTATATTTTATTATTGAATCGTTAGTTATTGCCAGTTTTAAAAATAAAGTGTTACCTCAATATTCTGAGGCGATGGTAGAATATTATATAGACGATAAAAACAGATAATTAGCCCTTTTTTTGAGACTGAGTCGGGACTCACCCCAATTACGAGGGACTACGGGCTGAGGTAGGATTTCTTGTTTATCGTCAAAGTTATGAAATGGAACTACCCAAAATAAAATAGAAACTAAAATACAAACGTCCGGATCACTTATTATATACACCATTCAGTTTGCATATGTAATAATAGAATGTTATCGAGGTCAGAATGTCAGTTTTGACCCTACTCACCCCATTTTACGGTATAGCAAATTAACTAAACATACGGGTTTCGTCGGTCACCCCGCCACGCCACGGTTAGGTACATAAACTACACAAATATAAAAGTAGTCCACATACTCAACATCTAAAGAAGTTAGTATCTACACTGAATTTTCTACATACATGTATGACGTACTTAGTTCAACTTTCCTAACAATAGCATCTCCCCGACTCATTTAATATTAAATGTGAACATTTTCTCGACTCATATCGTCCGTAACTCCGTATGCATACACAATGCCCAGACCATCAACTTAATTTAGGTAAGGTAAGGAAGCACTTAGGGGTTTCACCAAGAAGCTTACAATATCAAGGAAGGTACATACCTACTGTTAAGTATGACCCTAAAACAAGGCACGTTTAGTCTCACTTATTCTTCAAGATGATTCACTCAAGAGTAGCTTGAAGCACTATACCTAATACAAAAATATACCAATTACCTTAAAATAAAAGATTACTGACATTACTGACAGACATACGGCATGAATCTTTACGTCACTCTGGGCGCTAAGTGAGATATTACGCCCACGGGCGTAGCGGCAAATCTCACTTCACACCCAGGAGAAGACGTAAAATTGTGTACGCACCACGGGCGGTAATAAAGAAGGCCTCAGATCGCTTGTCTATGGCCCTTACCTTCGGTTCGGGCCACAAATATCCGCGATCTGAGCCGTTCTTTATTTTACCGCCCTAGGTGCGTAATGTACTATTGCGTACTAAGTACTTTTTTGTGACTAAATAGTATTATATTCAATCGTGACATAATTAAGAGCTTCTCAGTCGAGTACCGTGTTAAGTAAATAAAAAAAATAAAAAAAGCCTTTATTTCCTCAATACGAATCCTCATGGAACACCACAGAGACATCAAAGAAGACCTACATATGGTGTTTATCGACTTGGAGAAGGCTTTCGACCGCGTACCCAGACCACTGATAAGGCAAGCCCTACGAGCCCAAAAAGTCCCCGAGAGCTACATTGCAACCGTAGTGGACATGTACGAAAGGGTAAATACGAAGGTACGATGCCCAGCCGGAGTTAGCACAGAGCTCGATGTTAAAGTAGGGGTTCATCAGGGCTCAGCACTCAGCCCCCTTCTTTTTAACCTCCTAATGGACTACCTGACATCCGAGTTCCATCAGGCTACACCCTGGAATATACTCTACGCGGACGACGTAGTCTTAATCGACAAGGATTCAGCGACCCTCCAGAGTACACTTGAGAACTGGAGATCAGCTATGGAAAAGGCAGGACTCCGAATCAACAGACAAAAAACAGAACATATGCACTGCAATTTCTCCGGGGCCAATACTCAGCACACGCTCTATGTCCAAAACACTGCCCTTAACACTGTGCCTACCTTCAAGTATCTAGGAAGTGTACTGTCTAATGACGGCAGCATCGATGCCGATATTACAAACCGAATCGGCGCAGGCTGGCAGAAATGGAGAGACCTGACAGGAGTGCTGTGCGACATGAGAATGCCAATACGCGTCAAAGGAAAAGTGTATAAAAGTGCGGTGAGGCCAGCGATGACATACGGAGCGGAATGCTGGCCCTTGAAAAAACAACAAGCCGACAAGTTGCACGTCGCTGAAATGAAAATGTTGAGGTGGTCGGCAGGAGTTACCCTACTCGATAAAGTTCCAAACCGGTATATCCGTGGCAGCTTCAAAATAAGGCCTATACCTGACAAGTTGGAAGAAACACGACTTCGCTGGTATGGTCATGTTATGAGAAGACCTACCGACCACATGACTAGAAAAGTGTTGGAACTTGGACCGAAACCAAGGCTACGTGGGAAACCTCGTATAACATGGATGTCAGTATTAAAAAAAGACCTCAAAAACGCCAATACGGACCCAATGACGACCCAGCAAAGACCACTCTGGAGACTAAGGATTAGGAGAGCCGACCCCAAATAAAGATGGGATAAGGCCTGAAGAAGAAGAAGAAAAAAAGCCTTTATTTCTACTACTAGTACAATACAAAGAATACAATTTACAATAATTTACTTAATTTTTACAAATTTGATAGAAGTTGCCTCAGCGGCCTAGGCCTCCCCCATTTCCTTTCACAATTTCCTTTCTCTGGCCTTTTGCATCCAGTTGGGTCCGATCCCGTTGAGAGAAAATATCCCGCCATCTCTTCTTTGGCCTCCACTTTTCCTTTTCTCGTCTAGTGGCAACCATTCGCATACCTTTTTCCCATCTAGGTATCCATTCTGCAGATGTGTCTTGTCCAGTTATTAGGGTACGAGATTGAAAAGCTTGATTACGAAAGACCTGCTGCCAGTGCTGCCTCTATACAATTGAGTAACTTCAATCTCCCGGCGGATTGTGCCGGTCCCCCCTGATAGTGACGGCGGCGGCGCAGGGTGGGCTACCTACGGCAACAGTGCTACAATATTGTATGAAAATCCTTTTTACCATCGCTGGCGATGCTAGAATATGCGACCATAAAAGCTCTATCGAAAAATATGCGCTACTAGTTCCGTCTACACAATCTCAATTCAAGTATTACAGTCGACGAGTATAAAAAAGGTATTAAACTACTTCTAGGTACATGGAAAAAGAAGTCGCTGGTGGACGGCACAAGGTGAATAAAGCTTTAATTTTTGGTTAAGTAATCTCCAGTGTTTTAATAGCTCCTGGGGTTTAACGAGTCATCTCATCTCCGCCCGCGATCTTTATCGCCGCTGCCCGTGACTTTGCCCGCGTCAGATTAGTCAAGCCTTAGCTCTGAGGAGATTTAGGCTTTTATAAGTGCTTTCTCATTTACTTAGTTTAGTGATGGATGAAACAATAAAAATGTTTCAAAGTACCAAACTGTAACTGGGATTAACGTAACGTCTCGTTAGACGGACGGTCCTTACGTTGTAATAGTTAGGGAGGCGAGGTAGCTAAATGGCGTAATTCAACGGCGCCGTCGAGACCTATCAAAATCGAAAGATAAAATAATTTCGAAAAGAAAAGCTCGTATGGCAAAAACCATTTTAGCGGTGGGTTTGGCGTGTACGGTTTTTCAAAAATGTTAAAAAAAACAGTTACTTGGGCATTCTCGAGCGCGTCAGATATTCATACTACGTATGCCCCGAGTGCCTCTGATAACAACGGTATACTAATCTGCCGGTTTGCGTGGTGGGGGTAGGCATATAAAGTAGTCAAAAATGCAAAAAAAAAAAATTTACTCGAGCGCGTTAGATTTTCAGAAGGGGTGTTAAGTAGGCCCCAAGGAAGCTCCCTTTAAAAAAACTGACGATTTCGGCGTGACGATAAGTTACGATGAATTTTTGAAAATGCAAAAAAAAAAAGTTTTTTTGAAATACTCGAGCGCGTCAGATTTTCATAGGGGAGGTTTATCTCGGTATCCTGAAAGCATATTTTTTTAATCTGACAAAAATGTTGGTGGGTTCTCTTAATCTGACCGAAAAAGGTTTAACTTTCAAGTCAAAAAGTTTTAACTTTGTACAAAAATGTAAAGACACCTTTTTTGTGTAAAATAAAATTACCTTTTTTGTTTATTTAAACTTTTTTTTGTAAAATGTATCGTTCGCGACTTATATGCCGTAACGCGTTCTTAGGAAGACGAAATGGCTCCTCCACACTTCCGGTCATGCGGAAACCGGCAGATTTTGTATTTTTAGTAAGTTTTAGATTATATTCTTCAAAACAAAATAAAAAAAAATCGCGCTCGAGAATGCCGGATTAACGTTTTTTTTTTTACAAGTTCGCGACCCTATAACTCGGCGGCGTCAAGGACTTATCGTCAGATTAGTTAAATTTAGTCTTTAAACACTAAAATCAACCCCCAATATCTTAAACTGACGCGCTGGAGTATTTCAGACTATCCATTTTTTTTTACTAATCTGATCGTCTATCCTAGGCGCGCGTCACTACATATAGAGCTAAATACTTTACAAGGTTGTTCTATTAGGTCTAAGGTATCTCTCATATCTTAAACTGCCACGCTCGAGTATTGCCGAAAATTCCCCTATTCGCCTCCCTAACTATAAGGAGAAATACTTGAAGTTTGAGCTTTTGTTTCGTGTTACACACATACCTATTCCAAATTTCAGCTTTTTACGTAAAAGTGTTTCCGAGAAAAAAGCGTTTAACCAATTCCGACGACCGAAGTGATTCCATAAGTGTATCTTAAACTTTGGAAATGAAATCGGGGTCACATTGAATGGAAATATTCTATATAATTATATATGAAAATAATCAGTTTTTATTGTTCATTAAATGTAGGTTTATTAACATAACATGATAGCATAAGCTAATTCTTTTAATTTCTAGAAAAGAGGCTTCACTGTGTTGACAGCTTAAGAGACAAGAACATTCCACCGTGGCGCTACAACCGTAGCTTAGAAGTGAATGTGATGAGAGGCGTAGAAATAACACCTTTCTGGGTTGCAGGAACTTTTTTAACCGACTTATTATGAAGAAAAGCATCTAAGTATTTAGAAATTTTCAAACAGTATAAACTATGTAAATTTGATGGGCGAGTCCGCAAATTTGTTTGCCCTGGGAGTACGCTGATGCTAAGCGGTCCGGCGTGTGTTCCCGTCGGCTCACTGAGATCGTGTGAGTCGAGTTCTCATGACCGGCGCGAACGCAGTTTGTAAGAAATGGAAGAACGAAGAACCTACTAGGGTGACAAACAAAACTTACCTAGTAGGTAGTGACAACAAACGCACTGCAATCATTTTTAAAAACGTCTCTTCGGATAAATCAAATCTAAGTAGTTACCTTTAACAAAAAAGTATGTAACCTGGTCGGTACTACTAGGTATATCGTGGTGCTAATGCAAAAGAAACTGTCATTTGTGCCGTGTCGAACAGCCCAGATTATTGTGTTCGTTCGACTCGCACGTTTCTTTCAGCGACTGGAATACATCCCAAGAGGACGTTTAGAATTTAAAAGAGAAGCTTGTATTTGTTGCGGCTTTTCTTATTACAAGTCCAGCGACAAACAAGTCCAGCTACAAACAAATCCACCGACGACGGCGGCTTTGAAAGGTTGGGCTGTGATTAAAAACAAGTCTAAAGAGGGTTATTACTTAGAAGAGTTGATGAGAATATTCAGATATGGATGTGTTAATAATAGGTGATTTCAACTTGAACTCATGCAGCACACATGTTCGTCAGCAATTTGAGTGTTTTCTTGAATTTTGTGCAATACACCAATATAACAGCATCCTTAATGATCATGGAGGGATGCTAGACTTAGTGCTAAGTGGGCTGAAGCAGGAACGCGTGCGCGTGACGCTCGCTGACGCAGTGCTCGTACCGTCCGACGCCTACCATCCACCGCTAGAGATCACGCTGTTGTTACCGGCTGCGCGAGCTGGTTCCGTACATGTCCCGTCACGGCCCCTTGTCTCTTCAGTGCCGGAAATGAACTTTCACAAGGCTGACTTTAATGCACTATATGCCAGTATATCAAAAGTTGATTGGACATCTGTTTTAGAGTCTGATACTATCGATATTG
Source organism: Pammene fasciana (assembly GCA_911728535.1). Classification (NCBI taxonomy): domain Eukaryota; kingdom Metazoa; phylum Arthropoda; class Insecta; order Lepidoptera; family Tortricidae; genus Pammene; species Pammene fasciana. The sequence goes on from OU452285.1 coordinate 199,384, forward strand.
CTACGGATTTGTTTTATTTTAAATTAACCGAATGTATATTAAAGCATGTACCAGTTAAGAAAACTTTACCAGTTACTACAAGTAAATATAAATATCCGACATGGTATACACCTGAAATTGTCCGCACCATACAAAACAAGTATTTTCACTTCAAAAAACACAAAGAAACTGGCACCACTTTCAATAGAGAGTTATATAAATACTATAGAGGACAAGCAAAGTATTTGATTGATATTGCATATCAAAAATATAAGGCAACCATTGAGCATGACATAGTTAACGACCCAACAAAGTTTTGGAGATACGTAAAGAGCAAACGCAAAGACAATAAACCACAGGACGATTATTCTTACAATGACAGAACTGTAACAGGACAGGAAGCTGCTGATGCTTTTGCAGACTATTTTAGCTCTGTGTTTCACAATGAAATTCCTCGACTTGACGCTGAACAGGCGGCACGAGACAGTGCAGCATACAGCAGAGAGGCACGCGAGTCGGCGAGAGTCGCGATCGAGACCGTCAACTCTACCGACTTACGGCGTGCTGCTAAGCGACTCAAACCGCGCTCCTCTGCAGGACCCGACGGGATACCTTCCTTTTTGGCCAAGGATTGTATAACTGTTCTGGAAGTACCACTTCTATACATATACAATCTTTCGCTGAGCAGTACAGTGTATCCGTCCTGCTGGAAACTGTCCAGAGTGACCCCAGTACCGAAGAGTAGTGTTAAAGGTTCAGATGTGACAGGTTATCGACCCATTGCCGTGCTGTCAGTGTTTGGCAAACTATTCGAATCAATTGTGGATCATTTTATTACTCAGCAGATAGCTGTTAAGTTAAACGATGCTCAACATGGTTTTCGTCGGGGTCGGTCGACGACAACAAATCACGTTGTTCTTGTTGACTACATAGCTGAAGCTATGGATGCCCGAGTACAGGTAGATGCGGCATATTTTGATTTTCGCAAGGCATTCGATCTTGTAGATAACGATATCCTACTGCGTAAGTTTGCAGACATTGGCTTTACACCCAGGCTCTTGCACTTCTTTGCCAATTATCTACAAGATCGAAAACAGTATGTGAAACTTTCAGGGTACGAATCTCAGCCGTATTATACTCGTTCGGGCATAAGTCAAGGTAGTACTCTAGGACCTACGCAATTCTCAATCATGATTAATGATTTGCCAACCACTGTCAGTGCGGCGAAGTGTTTAATGTTCGCAGATGACATAAAACTCTTTTATAGTGTTAAGGACGATTATGACAGGGTACAGCTGCAGAGAGATATAGACGCAATTGCTGAATGGAGTGAGGAAAATCGATTACAGTTCAATGCCTCTAAATGTGTACATATCTCCTTTGGTCGAATCCAATCCCCAATCGCCACAGAATACACTCTTCGCGGCATACCCCTTATACAGACCGACACAGTACGTGACTTAGGATTAACTCTAGACAAGCAACTTGATTTTAGACACCACATAACGGCCACATGTAAGACAGTTTCAAAGACACTAGGATTTATAATGAGAATGACGTCACAATTCAATACAACTAAAGTTGCGATTTTACTTTTTAACGCATATATCCGTAGCAGGCTCGAATTCGGTGCAGTTGTGTGGGATCCTTATGAAACTAAATATGTTACAATGATTGAGCGAATCCAAAAGAAATTTGGCCGCTATCTGTATAAAAGACTCTACGGTTACTATCCATTCTTATACCCATCGATTTTTGTATCGGGGATGGTCGGGCTCCACACTCTTGAGTCTCGGCGGAAACTATTACATATAGTACATTATTACCAGCTGTTACATAATAAAGTTGACAATCCGACTGTTCTGGAGCGAATGGGGCTGCAGGTTCCACGAGCGAGTGGGGCGGTTGAGGGTGCGTGCGGCGCGGGCGGTGCTGTGGCGGTGCGTCGCCCTCGGCGGCTGTTCGCGGCCGCCGGAGCGCGTACGCAGCGCGGAGCTAATGCTCCCACTGCTAGAGCAAGAACGGTCCTAAACCATATTTTAATAGAGGCTAAAGACGTGGACATCTTTGCTGACAGTATTGGAGTCTTTAGCAAAAAAGTGTTAGCAGTAATATAGTTAGTACACGGTAATTACCTAGTACAATAATGAAAATTGATTTATTTTGTTGAATGTGTTAATTTTATATTTTGTTTATTGTTATAATGTCTTGTTTATACTAAAATTTTAATTTTCGAATTTTATAACAATTGTTGTATTAATGCATAAGTGTTTTGGTGTAAGTACTGTGAACTTATGTGTTATTTTTGAATAAATGATGAATAAATGATGATGATGAGAGAAGAGAATTGCTACGGATTATTAATAAAAAGTACCTAAACGATTGTCAGAATTCTTGTTGTCACAGTTACATTTAATTTTTCTCAAACATGCAATGAAATGTCTTCGTTATGTACGTCATAATAGGCTTCAAAGTATCACGTTTAGGGCGGATCAACTCCAGAGAACAGGTAACGATTTTCATATAAAATTGAAGGCCTAGGCCGGGAAGAAAATTCTTTTTATATTTCAATTCCACATGTTTGTGGCACAGGATCATGGCATTCAGCCATTTAAGCTTATAAGCGATATTTACTTTTTGGTTCATTTTACATTCTGCCACTACTTATGCATATTAAATTTTTTTAGAAAAATTGTTTTTGAAAATGTTTTTTTGTTTTTTTTTCAATTTTTTTTTCAAATTTTTTGTTTTTTTTTATTGAAAAAATTTTTGTTTTTTTTTTTGCAAATTTATTTTTTGTTATTTTTTTTATTAATTTTTTGCAATTGTTTTTTAGATTATTTTTTTTGAAAAAAAATTTTTTTTTAATTTTTATTTTTGTATTTTTCTGAATTTATTCAGTCACTATAAAGATTCAAACTATAGTCACCATATACATTATTAATACAAGTTTACGAGTACACTTTTGCCTTTGTATGTCGGAAAAAAAAATTGGATAATTTTCATATTTATTTCATTGCATGTTTGAGAAAAGCACTATACATACCTCGGCGTGAAAAGGGGTTGCCAGCCTCGTAACTATCCGGCCTCGCTACGCCCGGCCGTCTATGTAACTCAGCCGGCAACCCCCTACTTCCCAGCCTCTGTAGTAATGTACTATTCCTTTATTGACAATAATGACAATTGAAGCTAGTTTAACAGAACAAAAGAATTCAAAATATATTCCGAAGTCGTAATTCTGAGTGTCATCTCATCTCTAAATAAAGTCTATAAGGCTGCGTTTCCACCAGAGATGTGCGAGGATGTGTTGTGAGTAATGTGTTTTTGAAAACCAATAGAATCACTTCATTTGTTTATCCTCGCACAACGCAGCTCTAGGATTGGTTTACATTACAACCAACACATTACTCGCAACGCAACGCATCCTCGCACATCTCTGGTGGAAACGCACTGGAAACGCAGCCAACTTAAGGTAATTCCTATGTACAAAAACTAAATGTAGCTCCACTACATCACCTGCAATATACTTTCCCAAGATGACGCACTGCATGGAAACTAGGTTTTAAAGTACCAAGGTATATTGTAGACACTTCCCGATCCGCCCGAGCCTCGATAAGCGGGATAGTAAACTTTACTGCCTATAAATTATGTACTTTAGGTGAAGGTCGTATTCAACTACTTTTCACGAAATTACGATAAATAAATGGGAACGAAATGTTGATAACTGCCAGTTTTTCGAGATTTACGAGTAGTTTTTGCGGTTATCCCCACAGGAAAGTATGTCATAGCGTTCAATATATCATATTATAAGTCTGTAACTTACTAACAACAGTATGGGCCACGGCCTGAAATAAACGATTATTTAATTTTTTATTTATTTTATATTCAAATGTAGGTACCTAAGTGAAATACGGTTAAATAATAAGTACATACCGTGTATGGATCGAGGCGTCATTTTTATTGTCATAGGTAAGTACCTATAAGTATATCATGTTAAATTCAAATACTTTAAAAGAACTTCATATGCGGATCTTTATGAAATTTGTATTGTCATTCATCGTCGGTAAGTATACATTTTTTTAACAAAACCGTCGGTTTAGATATTTTTTACACATCGGTGCGTAAAAGGTCATTGTAAAAGCTAGCAAAATACTTTATTAACGTAATATGAAGAACTTGCAGTTATAATTAGCACAATTGAATGCATAAATTAACAACCTCAACTCTGTATCTGGGCGAGTTGCGGGCATTCGTGAAACTTATAAATAGCAAGGGGCTCGTAAACTCGATTAATGGCTAAAGCGCTTAAAAGAAAGTTCAAACAAAACAGGTGCTTTAGGGTCACCACACACCTAGCGGTTTTCCTCGCGGAATTAGCGGAAGTAGCGGAAATTTGTCTATGGTAGCGGAAATTTGTCTATGGTAGCAGATTTTTGTATGGAAGCCATAGACAAATTAAGCATTTTGTCTATGAATTTCCGCTACTTCCGCTAATTCCGCGAGGAAAACCGCTAGGTGTGTGGTGACCCTTAAACTATAAAACTCCCGAGAGACTAAAGACTAACCAGGGGACACTTGAGTATCTCGGCCAGATATTGAAACGGAGAAGTCAGAAGTACGAATTATTTCAACTACTTAATCATACAAAGGTGCCGTATTATTTGCCTTTATATTCTTTGCTTTTATGATCTTTATTTATAAAAGTTAATTAAATAAAAACATTATAAACATATATACCCTAACAATCTAAACTACTTAAAACTAGAGATAAAAAATTTGGCCCAGATCACCAATGGGCAGGGTGCCCAGAAGGCTGGCCGTATTGCCACGCTCAATCGCGATCGCTATTATAATTTTAAAATATTTAAACAATACATTAAAAACACAATCCATCTCAAACATAACTCCAACAGGCAAAAAATAATCAACCAATATTGAAGTTGCATTGGAATAATTTTCAAGTAAGTACTAATATTTCTGATTGAGGCGTTTAGGCGCTAGCTGTACTATTTATACCTAAAGTATTGTTAATGTATTGGAGTTTTGTTTCTAAATGTGTTTTAAAGTTAAAATACAGCCCAGGGAAAGATTTAAGGAGAAAGAGGAATAGCTCGGCTGGAAAATCTGCGGCCGAAAAACCACTGCTCGCTCACTATTGAGAGCAGCTGTGTCGAAAGTTGGAAAATTGCTATAATATGTACCTACTTAATGATTGCCAAACTGCAATAGCAGAAGGCACCCAAGAAGAAAGACTATCCATTCGAAAGTAACTATGCCTGTCTGTCTGTTACACATATTCCTTCACACTTATACCGCTGAAAATTAAAATGGAGATTGATTGTCGAAGGACATACTTAGCAGAGACACGGAACTCATGTTAACGGGGTGAAGTGAAAAGGGAGAAAAGTAATTTATACTTACCTACTCTATGTGTTTGTATTAAAATTGATCTAGACGCGTATGAAGCCGCGGGTAAAAGCTAGTTTAAAGTAGATTGTTTACCAAGGGATGAAAGATCAAAGGATGAAAGACACCCGTTTCGGACATTTCAATTAAAATTAAGGTTAAGTACCTATCGCGCTATACTAAAGCACAAATGCGTTTATATTTGTTACGTTTAATTTTGACTGTAATTATCCAACATTTAACACACGAAAACACAACTCTAATTGCACCATATACTTGTGACGGATTTCTGCTTACGTTTGTAAGCTACGTAGACCTAGACACCCAGATTCGAGAGAACGTGTGTTGTTTGTATTGTTGTACATTTAAATTAGACGAGTTGCCTACAGCATGCACAACTGTAACGAGCAGGTTTATTATTAAGTTAATTAAGGAATCTGGAATGTTTGGGAAGCGCGAGTTCATAACTAGAACACCCACGACGGAAACGTTTTAGCTTAATGTTGGTGCACTACAAAGTGCAACAAACATGTATGGACACATTGTAACTTTGAGGCAAGACTACCTTTCTGTTCTGGATAATCTGGTTAGGATAATCCATCATGTTAAGGTGTAGGCCTAGTACTAATTCCGCAACTTATGATCTAAGTATGTTATGTGATACAGTTTTATTTTACTTACTTTTAGCTTCATCACCTAAACGGAAAAAAGTGGCCACCATTTGCCGTTTAGGTAGGTAATGAAGCAAAAAATACACAAAATTAAACTATGTGACCAAGATCAAAAGTAGCGTAATCAGTAAGACTACAACTTAACACTGAGACATTATACAAGGTGTAACAAAAATACTGGTGATCCTTTTAAGAGCATAATTGGTATAGTTTTCTATTTATGAAAAAGTAAGAAAAAAATTTATACCGAAAAAATATTTTGGTTTTGTATGGAGGGTTGGCCTGCTGGGACGACGTGTACCATATAAAAAAAATGCTTGCGTCCAAAAAAAATTCTCCTACTTTTTCTTACTTGCAATACGATGCCAATAATGCCCTTAAACGGATCACCAGTATTTTTGTAACACCCTGTACATAAGTACATATCCCCTGCTGAGGCGCCACGCCACTTGACGGTCGACACAGTCTTAACCTTTTCGACGCCATGTCAAACGCAAAACCTACCACTCAGACGCCACGCCATCTAAATGTCAAAAATGAAGTTAAACCTTATGCGTCTGCATGTAGGTCTATTTTGCTCTGTGGTCGGTGACCGATATATCGGTCTTTGGCGTTGGACCTGTGGTGCCGATATATACGTCTTTGGCGTGGAAAAGGTTAAGAATAAATTGAAAGATTGGCTGCTAAATAATGAATTAGCACCGCTAGTTGTGTTTCGTGTAGCCTGGTAAATGTTAATAATTGTATTCATATGTAGAGTATACGTATTAGAGAGGCCATCTCCTGGGCCGTGAGAAGTAATCGTTAATTTTCCACGTCATGTGACCCACCGACTATTCGCTGCTATCTTCCAGCGGCAGGCGACGCGACGCGCTCAGCGAGCGATTGATACTGTACTAGTTATGTGCGAGCTTGTGGAGTGTGTAGTTAGGAAACTATAAGCGATCACAACACACGGCATCGGACAAATAATATATGGACTTTCATGGGTAACAGTCATTGGATTGATAACAACTAGGTATCTATACTGGATAATATAACTATAACTGGATAATATTGTGTCCTAACGCCGGGACCGGGACTGTGCCGGTAATGCATAGCTATCTATATATAGCCAATATTAAGGTCCCTTGACTTGACAATACCTACGCTGGCCCAATAGTATACAGGGTTCCATGTTTCACTTTTATCCAATTGAAATTTGGACACTGTATTGGGCCATGCAGTGAGTTTATAGAAGACAAAACTTAAATAGTAGTTTATGTAACTGTTACGTAATAAGGATCCTTAAAACACGAGTGTGGTTTTATGAAACGAACGAAGTGAGTAATGTAATATTATAATATCTAATCTGAATCTGATGAATTATTATTTTATCTTTTAATAATCGGAAACGCGTCACTTCTTTTCTGTTTAGCATTGCACAAAAAAGTACATTTTATATCAAATTCATATAATCTTCATTAAATATGTTGACCTGAGCTAGATAGAGCTTGAGTTATGTAAATAAACAAGTGACCATCTAGACTAGATCGAAGGATAAAGTAAGAATGGATAAGTTGCTACTGAGCCAGTGGGCTCTTACACTATAATACTAGACAGTTTGTGATTAAAATACGATCATTCATTGCATATTCAACTTTTATTGTATAAATCTTTACAAATTCAATAGCCTTATACATAATATTTTCATATATAGATTCCAGTACATACTTAAACTCGTGCCTACTTGTAAAACCAGTACTTACAACTTTAGTATACCTACTACCTAAACTATACATTAAAATCGATACAAACAAAGACAGTATTAATGCAGAAACAGTTAAGACTGTGTTGACCGTCCACGTTCAGTGGCACCCTCATTGGGGGGATTATATTTCCTAATAAACGAAGCAGTTTCTGTATAATTCCTCATGTTAAGTTGTACTGCTACGAATTCCGCAACTTTTGGTCTTTGTTACATAGTTTCATTTTGCGTATTTTTGCTTCATTACCTAAACGGCGAACGGTGGCCACTTTTCCCGTTTAGGTGATGAAACCAAAAGTAAGTAATATAAATCTGTATCATATAGATCACAAGTTGCGAAATTAGTAGGACTACAACTTAACATGAGGGATTATACAGAAATTGACTCAAGACTACCTGTCGTTTATTATCATATCATAATGTATAATATTTATGGTCCTCATGGTCCTCGACCCGGTCCCGGAAGACCAAAGAAGCGATGGCTGAATGTCGTGGAGGCCGACATGAGCGAAAACGGGCTCATTAAAGAAGACGCCCAGGATCGTGCAAAGTGGAGGAAAGCGAGCAGGAAAGCGGACCCTGGCAATAGCCGGGATAACGCTAGGTAGAAGAAGAAGAATGTATAATATTTATGCAAAAATGTCAAAACTATAAGACGAAGAATAATTGGTAATAACACAATTACAACTTGGAAATAAATGGCATTATAATTTGGTGGATAATGTAGAAGGCACACGTGCTTATGGCAAATTAAGTGTATGATACAAAACCTAACAAATACCTGGAAACCTAAATATTGCTAACCTTAAATAAAAGTATTCCCATCAGTGCCCGCCGCGCCGGGGAAAGATGGGAACGAGTTACTTTCTTAGGAATAATTCCCATTTGTCTTCACCATCGCCATACCGCACGCGACCGAGGGAAGGACAGATGGAAATATACACAATAACTAATAAGGAAGAGACAGAAAATAAATACAGGCCATCTTCAATACAAAACTGCTTTTCTCTTCTCATCATTTTGTAAAGTGTAGTACCGTCAACTGCTACAACTTTGCCTACAATGCTCAACTTTGCCTGGCGTGAAAAACATGGTTTTATTCACCAAACTGCTATGATCTGAGATGAATCTGAGATGGGAGAAAGGCGGCCATCTCAGGAATAAGATATAAATAGCTGTTTGGTGAAGAAAACCATGTTTTTCACGCCAGGCAAAGTTGAGCATCGTAGGCAGAGTTGTATCAGTTGACGGTATTATATAATTATATGTAAGTACTGTATATTATATGCGTATTATGATTGATTAAGAACGCAATTTTATATTAAGGTCACAAATAACTATTTTACATGTGTCTGCGCAAAATGGCCGAATGTGGTGATACTGGCCATTTGTGATGTGACTCTTTTTCGGAAAAGGTACCATTTGGTGGCTAGCAGGCTTAGAACGTACGACGTAAGCGCTTTCCGCCAAATGGTATCTTTTCCTAAAGTGGCACATTTAATGTTTTAAACAACTAACTAAGTAAGTATATTCCAATTTTATTATATCAAACTTGGATTATCTTAACGAAAAGTTTCTTCGATACATTTTTGTCGTATCCAATCCAAACTTATCTTATTTTGCTACTAATTGAAAAAATTGCTTTTACTTCTAGATTTAAAAAAAAATTACGTAAGATTAGTACTTAAAATAACAACTAAAGACAATATACATAAAATATATGTGTAACGTGGGCACAAGAACAAGCTCAAGTCGCAATTTAAGTTCATGTAATAATGATCTTTTGATTTTAAACTTGTTTCCAGAGCTGTCCACGTATTAGGTGTACAATGTACATGTACAGTGGACGTCAAAGCTATTTTACGCCCTACTCGTAAAGGTACAAAAACATCTTTGGCGTCGACTGTACAGTCGCCATCAGATATATCGGAGCGGCCAAGGTGGTCACAAATATCTGAACAACGCCTCTATTGTCAAGACGATAAAGTGCATGTTCTGATATTTTTGAGTACCGTGGCCGCTCCGATATATTTGATGGCGACTGTACGTAGAAAAATCCTATTTTTAATTTTCCTTCTAGCTCCCATAAGCTAGCATAACAGCCGTAACAGGCAATCGCAGCCATTAATACCCTTGTTACACCTACCGAGTACAGTGGCGAGTCAGTACTCTCGACCGAGTACTCACAAGGTGTAAACACATCGCCGAGTACTGGGCCGGGCCATTTTACTCTCTCGGCCGAGTGGAATTTTGCTGTCTCGCCACTGTACTCGTTAGGTGTAACCAGGCCTTAAGATCAATCTTTTCGAATGTATGGCTTTGTCTCGTTACCGTAGTTTATCAATTGAATAAATCCGTTACCGTTGTTACATGTTTATTGTGATGTGATGGGCTGACGGTGACGGGGTAGTATTTAATAGACGCTATCACGTATACTAATTACTTACCCTTATTCATAAACGTCTACTAAAGTTAAGAGGCCTCTGATAATCGTTTCTCCCTTTCCATTTCCGTCCAACCTATATGAGGGAAAGGGACAAACGAAGAGTGGCCGTTTAAGTAGTGGCCGTTCATGAATAAGGGGATTAGTTTATTTCAACTAAATTAGATATTTTCCTATTTTTGATCAGCTTAATGCTTATTATAAAAAAGTATAATGTGACAGGACAGGCACATAAAAATACATTAATCATCTTACATCATGATTGTGAACATTTTACGTCACTTTATTTTATTTCTTGCCTGACCATTTCAATGTCTTTGAATTTATACTATTTAATAGTATATTTATTTCGCACAATTTCGTTTGCATACAATTGGCAAAATAAAGTTTCTAATGTTTAACATTTTTTCACAAAATACTATTTACTTTAGTGGAATGAACATTATTAGGATCATGATGTTGCGTGATAAATGTGATAATAGTCAAACCAGGGCCTTTATGATAAGTATATAAACACTTTAAAAGCCCATTATAACATACACTCATTCCAATTTAAACTCTGATACGTTATCAAAAGAGTTGAAAATGATTACTACCATATTAGCGAGTTAGGCCCGTGATTGGCTTTTAAAGATTTCATTGATATAAATGTAATAGCGACCTTGCTTGGGTCCAACTTGACAGCGTCTAGAAACAGTTCTTTGACAGTTTCTAGACGCTGTCAATTTCTTCACCATTGAAAGAATAACTTGAATTGTCGTCACGGATGAAAGAGTTCCATTTGTCGTAAGTCATACGCGTACAATTCCAAATCAAATGTAGTTAGACTTGCTTATTAACTGTAGAGGGCTTTAGAAAAGTTCTAAATGACAGGTGATAACAAAAAAAATTGTCTTCAGCATAAAGTTGAAAATACGAAAAAAAGAAATATACACTGAAAAAATAATAATCAGGGAACCTACTGAGATTACGGTAGGGTTTACTGAATAATCAGTCAGCATAACTGATTATTCAGTAAACTTTATTATGATTTCAATAGGGATAGCTGGTTATTTTTTTCAGTGTATCTATGATTCCGCAACTTTGCATTCAAAGGCACGAAATATCACTTGTCACTTAGAAGGTTTCACTGCAGCGCCATCTAAGGTAAATTTTGCTCGTTTAACCTCATCCAGCTGTCAGATTCTCAAGCCGGTTATTTCCAGTCTACCCGAACATGGCCCCGCAGTTCGAGCAGCGTCGGTTCTTGAGAGCGAGACAACACAGGATCCCTAGGGGGAAGAAGAAGATGGCGCACAAGATGCCGAGGCACGTGAAGTCGTCCTCCAGGATACCCACGCGGCAAGCCGGGCACGCGTTCACCGCGATTATCTGCAAAATGCAACAACGCGGATTAATATATGATTGATTATGGATAAGTATAACCGTTTTTATTTAAAGTAGTTAAATGGGTGCCGTTCTTCAACCCACCAACGGAGCGGCAACTGACCTTCACGAAGCTTCATTATACATCGCCCTTAACCGCTTTACAAATTATCGCATGGGACGCGATTGGTCATGAAATTTGTTCCTGGCTTACAGTACAAATCTTCCCAAATTGCCAAATGTCATATGACCCTTCGATTCGACTGGCATTTGGATCATGCTAACTCTACATTCATCGGGAGCATCATGACAACTACCAGCTTCATACAGTAAAAGTAAGAGTACCTGTGGCGGTATGATGACGGTAGTGGCGCCGTAGTTGGGCAGGTAGGCCGTGTTGGGGGGCGCCGCCCCCGCGCCCCCTCCGTACGGCGTGTAGCCGGGGGGCGGCGGCGGGTACGGCGCGCCCCCGGGCGCCGGGTACGGCGCGCCCCCGGGCGCCGGGTACGGCTCGCCCCCGGGCGCCGGGTACGACTGTGGGGGGGCTCCTGGAAATGGTCAACAAACACATTATCTACAGAAAATTACAGTCACCATGCAAGCGGCATAGAAAGAGAGGTTCTAGTACAACTCTTTTTGCCGAGCGAACCTTGTCTGTAATTCTCTCAATTATATAGGTATATTAGGTATGAATGAATACTGCCCGGGCCGGGGCAAGATATGGTAGTGCCATTGTGTAATAGCCGTGAGTTCTAATTTGGAGTGTGGCATTTAAAAAAATCCATTTATTATTTTTATAGTATTTAAAGAACGAGTTAGTGAACGACCAAGTTACAAAAGCCCAATGTGCTGGTCTGACCGAATTCGCTCAGCTTTCAACACTACAGTCCACGATGCTCTTCACTCGGCAACAGGTAGAGGAAGATGGCGTCAGATCATTAAGAGAAGCTGTTGAATGACCACAACCCTCAATGATGAGGAAGCCCATGCAAGGAGGAGGACAAGTATTTAGTCAAACAAATTGACAAGGTCAAATTTATGAACAAAAGAAACAGAAATAGGAAAGTTTTGTACCAGCGGTTTAAAAATTAGAACCTGCAATTTATTTACTAATAATGTGAACTTGAACAGGTATATTGCAAATAAAAATTAGCCAAAAAATTACAGCTAGATATGCATTATACTCGTAATACAGATAATAATTTGATAAATATATAAAATTTCTAACTATGATTTTAACAAACTATTTATTTAAGACAGACCGCATCAGAAATAGTATGCTGCGCTCTAAAACGCGTATTGCTGACGTAGGCAAAAAAACCGCTAGGCTCAAATGGGATTGGGCCGGCCACGTTCAACGCATGCATCCGGAGAGATGGGCTAACATAGCCACCAAGTGGGTGCTGGTAGGGGGGCGCGGGCGCGGTAGGCCCAAACGGAGATGGCGGGATGATTTAGATACCTTCCTTAGCGACTGGGCGGAAGAGGCGCCTGGGCGGAAGATATGGAGATCCAGGGGAGAGGCCTTTGCCCAGCAGTGGGACACTCAAATAGGCTAATATAATAATATAATAATTTATTACATAGAATATTCCTAATATAAATATAAATTAAGTAAATATTAGCAAACATGTTACTAAGAAAAGTAAATCAAATCAGTGTTAATGATTCCAGCTTAATGGTTGAGAACAAAGTATAACAAGTACCTAATAACTGAGTACCTAATAGTAATCATTATGTATTGTTAGAACCTTGTTTGTAAAACTATACTTAGATACAGTCAGCATTAAATACGAGTACGAGTGGCCAGCTAGGGTACTCAAAAATATCTGCAAATGCACTTTATTGCCTTGACTATAGAGCAGGCGCGGTCACAGCCTGAAATTTTGGGGGGGTTCACTAAAGCAAAAAAACAATTTTTAAATATTTGAGTGGGTCTTTTTTCAATTCGACACGTATGATTTTGGGGGGGGTCATGTCCCGTGTGACCCCCCCCCCCCTGGGACCGCGCCTGCTATAGAGGCATTGTTCAGATATTTGTGACCACCTTGGCCGCTCTGATATATCTGATGGTGACTGTACAGAACTAGAAGGGTGTCCTTTTTTTGTGTTATTGTGTTGTGTAGGGTAAGGTTATTGACATCAATGGTCGCGTTTAAGACTTGTTGTGTTCTTGTTCCTAATATCGGTATTCTGGCAGCTTTTGGGTAAAGAAATTCCAACAACAAGTTACTCATAGTTTATCAATCAATTTATGCATGTAATGTCTTCATCAATAATGATTCATACTGATAAAGACAATGTGGCAGAAACTGTATGATAAGAATAAATCCTGAAATATCATAGTTGTAGGTGTGTTGCAGTCATGCAATTTAAAAAAAGAGTTGGATCACACAAACAATTTGTTTTATTTTATATCGTTATTATTAGTTGTAACAGTAGGCAGATAAACAGGAAATACTATAACAATTAGAATTAATTAGAATATCAATGAAACAATATCATTTATTTTAAAATGGCCATAATATATTGTAAATGATTGAATTACCTACCTACCTACCTATTATGAATGCCAATACCTAATGGCACACCAAACTTAGCAACATTTTTGGAGGTCAGGTGGAGGAGATCTCTTACAGCAAAGGTCTTTAAACTTTTCGACCCAGACCGGCTCCCTACTTTGCAGGGCCAGACTACAAGGAATTTAGCTTTTATACCTGGCCCAATTTGTATGCTCCCTGGTGCTTTAGTAAATTTGCATTTGGCCCCATGAGTGGGTGTTAGAGAATGCCTGGAAGCATTAAGTCCGTCATGTTTACTTATTTTTATTGTCTAATAAAGTTTAAATACCTAAATAACTAAATTGTACCAGCCCAGTGTTCTCATTTGCTACGGAAACAAAACCGCAACGGTTGTTACTCTACGCTAATTGACACCGGTTTTGATAAGAGCACTCAATACGCAGACAAATACATCGATAAACTAATTGTGTATGCCACAAACATTCCGCAGAATCTCACTCTAAACTGATATAGTTATAGCATCTGCTAAGAATTTTACAAACCAAACGCATATAAATAGGTTAATAGAGTATAGTCTACGTTTAAATAAACCTAATTTCTCAATCATTGCGCAGTTTGAAGACATCTTATCTCATATGAATCACTAATCGGAAAATTGTAGGGCTTCATAAAGTTGCGCTTACCTGGCACCGCGGCGGAGTACGGCGGGGGCTGGTCCGTTACGGTCACTGTTGGCTTCTCCATTATTCCTTTTGGTGGGAAACTTTATAACACTTGTACGTAAACTTTTGTAATAACTTTCTTTGTAACACTCAGCAAGAAGCAAGACTCGCTCACTAGACAATCAGCTTCAGCTGTCATGTGGCTGTCAAGCAAACAGCAACAACAAAAAAAAAGTTATCAACTGTGTTGCCGTTTAATAAAACCGTTTCACTCTCAAAGCAAGCATCAGGGTCGCCACATACCTAGCGGTTTTCCTCGCGGAATTACCGGAAGTAGCGGAAATTCATAGACAAATTAAGCATTTTGTCTATGAATTTCCTCTACTTCCGGTAATTTGTCTATGGCTGCCATACAAAAAATCTGCTACCATAGACAAATTTCCGCTACCATAGACAAATTTCCGCTACTTCCGGTAATTCCGCGAGGAAAACCGCTAGGTGTGTGGCGACCCTTAACTAGAGACCGCACACGTGTACCCCCGTATGGGATAGATATATAGATGCCCATAATCACTTCTACAGCATAAAACAGAACAATTTACCAATCTTTTCCTTAGCCGACACAACTTTCTAGGAAAACTAACAGCTTTTCTCGTAGCAATCACAGAATTTCTTGAAGAAATCGCGCATTATATCTGTTTGTTACCCTCCACTGCTAGAAGTAACGCGTGGAGGGTAATAGAAACTATGACAAGGACCAACGATAATAGCACCTCTCTTCCGTATCTATTGAAAGTGTAATAAGACCATCCCGTTCTATCTTGGTATTATTAGTTCCGAGTCAGATCTATGGGTGGTATATCTATGGTTTCACTGCTAGGAACACGCAATGTGTGCTTAATTTTAGTAGGATTTAGAGAGCTGCTTGACGTGTGTTTGACACTGTTTAAGTCGCTGGTTTAAGTGTTATAAATGATAATAAATGGTTCCTACTTTATTTTTATTTTTGAGAACCTTATTTTTTATATATTTCACTGTGCCTGTTGATCACACGGTTCAAACTAATTATATTGCACACGGCGCGAGCTAAAGGGCTACTTAAGCGGGTACAGAAATATGCACCTGTTACTAGTGTGTGAATACGTAAACAGTGCTAACAGTTCTTGCTTTAAGCAAGCTGGTACTACCAATCTAGAATAACCTTAACTTGTACCATGTACGTATGTAGCGCTGATAGGACGGATTACTTGCGGTACGCTCGCACTGGTTATAGGGAATGCAAACCGGTTAATTTCATATTCGACTTAACCGGTTTGCACTCCCTAGCTGGAACATACTTGGTCGGGTGGGTCTAGACTACTCGAGAATTCTAGATACAATTATTGCACATTTCTTTACATCATTGTCTATTTGTGTGAATTTGGCATTAAATGTAGATTTACTTAAATAAAAGCCACGGCCAACTTTTGAACTTTCAATATATTCATTATAATTCACAAAACAATAACTATTAACGAGATTATCTAAGTTATAAACTAATGTTCACTAATATTATGTACAAAGAATCTTTCCGATTTATCTGAAGCCGATTTTTCATATGTACAGTCATCGGTAGTAGCATCTCCCTACACGAAGGCCGCAAAAATATGTGACACGCTCTGATTTGTAGGGTCATAAGAACGTGAATATAATACCAATGGGAAAATCGGCCCCAAATAAACAATAGTACTGGCAACTACTTAAATAAAATACAACGTCAGTTAAAGTAGCTGAGCAGTGCAAACATCTAACTCAAACACACGTTACAGTCTAGGTACAGTCCACGTCAAAGATATGTTTACACTTTTGGACCGTATTACAAAAGAGAATGAAAACAAATTAATTATCAAAAAGGATTTAGAGGACACAGTTAAGGTAAGAAAGCATATCAAATGTTTTGAGAAGCAGACAGATTTGGATTACATTTTTTTTAATTACACAATAGGTACATTGTCTGTCTCTCAAGCTGTTTTGATGTGTCTTCTTGAAGAACTACGCATTATTGTATATCTTTAATATTTTGTGTACGTATCACTGTTTTGAAAAATAAGTCCCGCCGTGTTTCTTGCCGGTAATAAGTAATAATTCTCGGGTCAGAGGTGTAGGGTTAGAACCGGAAGTTTCTTTTTTCTCTCTGACGTTAATATAAATGCGTTGTAATGTAATGTGCCTAAATGGAAGAATAAATGTCTTTCATCTTTTATTATATCTTTGACGTATTATTGTAAGGTAGGGAATGCAACCCAGGTTTTTTAGTATAATTAAAGCCGGGTTCTCAGGTATTATACAAAAAAAACCGGGTTGTGTTCCCTAATGTAAAGTGAAGCACTCATCTTATAATAATGCAAATAAGATCAAGAGCCATTTTTATAAAGATTACAAGTGTAGGGTCATGCAGACACGTGATCATATTATAGGTACCTACTTTTCCACGCCTCTCGTATTGTTGTATTAATTTAATCATAAGAAGTCATTACAGTCATGGTAAGCCAAAATATACAAAATAATAGTTAACTTAACAAAATAGTACATAAAATTAATGTCAATGTATTTACAGACAAATAAAAAATACATTATAATTTAATCAAAAACCACATCTTATGTACCTACTTTATTTTACCAAACAATACATTTTTAAAATCATGCAGAATGTTTAGTTATCGTAATATCGATTGAACATACCTGCATATGTATTAAAATTGTACTTAGTAAATTATGCAATTTTCAACGTTTTGTTCGACTATAACTTACGTAGAACGTGTACGTACAGTCAACGCCTAAAATATACACTTTTGAACCTTATTACAATGGAGTAAGGTGGAAAAGTGTACACATATTTATGACGTTGACTGCACAATAAATATAGAAATCAACGCGTCTAGCACATGTTGCAAAAATCCGCGCAACTTCATGCGAATTATCGCGGCGCGCGACGGCAACACGGGCTACACGCCAACTGTTACATATTAAATAAATAGAAACGTTTTAAGTCGAATATTGATCGACATGTTTCGCTCCATAACGAGGAGCTCATTCGGAAGCCATTCGCGTTGGCTCACCGACGAAGAGTGCGAACACTGAGCGCTCGGTCGCGTAGAGCCACTGTCTATTTATTCATTTAATATGTCTGAGTCTCACGAAAGTTTGGTTTTTAAAACTATTTATTACAAACTTTGTTCCGTAATATAAACGGCGTCACTCAATAATTACTACACACTAATAGTCTATTTATCACAATAAAGTAAAATATTTAATAATGTGCGTATTTAGCACAATTGTCAGATTCATAAGCAACAAAGAACTTGTTACATTTGGGATCGTATGTGTTCATGTATTACGCGGATATCGCACTGGCGTCGAGCCGGATGTGTGAACGAGACTGCGCTATATAGATACAGAGCGCTATGTCACTCGCGCAACGTCGGAAACCGCAGCAGTGTGATAGGAGCCTTAGATAATAACAAAAACAGCAATATGTTGAAAATTGTTCACGGGTTCAGGTTTTTAAGAATAGAGGTGTAGTGACACTGCAGATTGCAACTCTATCTACGCGTTTCTTAGCACGTTAACGCATTAGCTCACTTGTTTTGTGTTATCTATTTAGATAAGATTATAAATCAAATTCGCAAACAACTCAATAGGCATCAGCAAGATTTACGTATTTATTACATGAGATAATAAATAGTGGTGACGTCTACATAATATAATGTCACATCACATTACAGTAACAGCTAGTTTGTTCAGACATCTACTAAATATATGGTCATTTAAAGTGTTCCTAACAACACATTACTTTGCTTTATAAAAAATACCTATTTTTTGTCAATTGTGTTTGTAAACATGAAATATTAGCAATTTTAGATTTAATGGACTTTATCTAAGGCAAATGCCGCCATCAACTATACATAGGTAGTTTCTTGTTATATACCTATATATAGGGAATTCTAGAATTCAGTGTAGGTACGTGTCTAAAATCATTAGATTGACTATTCCTGTCTCTATTTACATCAAAAAAATGATCTATCACTAGATGATTAATCAATATAGATACATACATTTACATACAATTTGTGCGATTTACTTTTAGTATACTTTTTATAAATATTATTTGTTTGTTTCCATACAATTGGCTATGAAACATAACAATCTGCCATCCTGACTAATGCAAAGTCTGCATCCTATTTTCCACAGCTTAGAGCAAAACTATAAAAATGTCGTATACAGATCAGAACCGGATACTATTGCACAGCCTAACGGCGCCCGTCATAGCTTGCCCATAGTCCGTAGATACTGTCATACGACGGAACCGGTTCTTAACCGGTTAGATCCATATCTAAGCCAGTAATTACACTTTTCGTCATGGTGGTTGTAGCACGGCCAGTTGTCTGCGAGCGCCACCGGTTTGTTAACCGGTAACAGTGAGACCGCTCGGAAGGTTGGGAACCGGTTAGAACCGGACCGGCGCCCAGCAGCCGCTCTGCTCGTCCCGGCGGTAGTAGTGCGGCCGGTTGTCCGCGAACACGGTCACGGCCGGGAACGGGTGCTGCTGGATAAACTTCAGCGTGGCGCGAATCTGAAATTTAAACAAATACATTAGAATAATCCATTAAAAATCCTTACAAGGAGATCGGGGAGAAGTCGATAGTCGGTATTTGACTAGGATTTAAATAAGTAATTTTGTATCTTTGTACTTTTATTCTTTGTGTTTGTGTTTTTAAATAATGATTAATATTTGTGTCATTTTTTAATATTTGTAGATAATACTAATGCAAAATCAAAAAGGTTAGGAACTGTACAATGCCATTTATTTAACGTCGAAATTCAAGGATTTCATCTGTTTTTAATCAATGAGTTAAGTTTATGACATGTTAAGTGGGAATGAGTTCCTTCTGGATTTACCAGTTTCGTTGAAAATGTTTTAATGCAACCGGTTTCGTCAAAATTATCAGTAAAAAAACACAGTGACAGTTCTATTCACTGTCAAGATTCATTAGTATTGCAGTCGCTTTATCCAAACTAGTGCCTATGCCTTTACTCAGAATTAGGTTGCCGAGCATACTCCAGACTCAATTACATGTGGCAAAAAACAACAAACGGAAGAATGAAATGTATTTTAAACTCGTTTGCTCGCTCGGGTTGCTCGTTCTACTAAGTGAGTTGTAGATAAACTAGGAAGACTCACGTGATGTACAAAGTGTGGCGGCTCCACGGCCGGCGTGGTGCTGAGGTGCTGCAGGATGAAGTCGTCCGACTGCTCGAGCCACAAGTCGACGCCGCGCAGCGGGTCGTAGTTGAATGGCCCGATGCGGAGCATCCCCACTGCGTTGTCGTATATATCTAACACCTGGAATCGTTATCAAAAATCATGTTTAAGACTTTGTTTCCTACTTATAAAACTAGAGGAATAGAATGTAAAGTTTTGACGTCATGCCATGCGTAATATTACGAAGCACAAGGCCAATAAATAAAATGATAAGATACCGCTGATGTTCATACTGATGTGAACAGCGAGCGACTAGACGCCATGTTCACTTAAATACAACTTGCTAGAGCAGCTGTGCTAGAACGATGGTAATAAATAATGTATTTGTTTTTAACCTAAATTCTCAATCGTTGTATTCGTTAGGTACAAAGGAGCCAAAAACTTGTACGCTACAAATATAATATATAGGTAGGTAAGGTAAGGCCAGACCGTTGGACGACTCACTCAAATTCACAGTACCTACAGACAGTTGACAAAACAAGAGTTTTATAGAAGAGCAGGATCTCCTGTCACATGTAATTCTACACTTACTATGACCCTACCATTTGTGAAATTTGACAAGAATGTCTAACGAAAATAGACATTTTTATTTTATCTTCATTCAAAAGTTGAAGAAATTATAGAAGGAGTTTAACTATAGTTACCTGAGCTGAATGTGGACCTCCAGTGATGGTTCTGGCCCCTCGAAGCGGCAGTTCAGGACCCTGGAAAATCAAAAACCAAAAACCTTAACATTATTTATTCTAAGAGTGAAAATTAGGAAGCCGTTTTACACGGATCTACTGACGCTTCGGAAAGACATTATTTCAGATGTACACTACGAGTCCTCGTTCGATCAAAGTTCGGAACCGGTTTAAAAATATACCGGTTAATTTCAATTTCGCTTCGAACTTTTCTAAAACCAGGACGTTTTTTTTATACTACGACGACAGCAAACAAGCGTACGGCCCGCCTGATGGTAAGCAGTTACCGTAGCCTATGGACGCCTGCAACTCCAGAGGATTCACATGCGCATTGCCTACCCTTTAAGAACCTTTACACTCCTTTTTTGAAGAACCTCATACTGTACGTTTGCAGAAATTCAATCAAAATTAAGTGATTTATTTTATTCACGCAAAAAAATTTTTGCTTTTAACCGGTTTTAATAGTTTTTGTGTTGGGGTAGAGTGTCGGCAATCGATGTCGATCGATTAACAGAATATAAAAGTCACAATGATTCCAAACTAGCAACCTCACCTAGTCCAGGAAGGTGGCGCGGAAGAGGTCTCTCTTCCGGATGTCCACGGCAATTAGGGGACAGGTACGCCGCCGAGCGCCGTGTTGACAGCAGCAGGCGAGGGTTAAGTCTCACCTTGTCGGGGAAGGTGGCGGGGAAGAGGTCTCGCTGCCGGATGTCGGCGCCCACGCCGGTGACGAGCGCCGTGTTGATAGCAGCAGGCGAGGGTTAAGTCTCACCTTGTCGGGGAAGGTGGCGGGGAAGAGGTCTCGCTGCCGGATGTCGGCGCCCACGCCGGTGACGAGCGCCGTGTTGATAGCAGCAGGCGAGGGTTAAGTCTCACCTTGTCGGGGAAGGTGGCGGGGAAGAGGTCTCCCTGCCGGATGTCGGCGCCCACGCCGGTGACGAGCGCCGTGTTGACAGCAGCAGGCGAGGGTTAAGTCTCACCTTGTCGGGGAAGTTGGCGGGAAAGAGGTCTCCCTGCCGGATGTCGACGCCGACGCCGGTGACGAGCGGCGCCGGCGCACCGCCGCCGAGCGCCGTGTTCAGCTCGCAGCAGCACGCGAGGGTTAAGTCGATCTCCACGGACAGCCGGTGGAATGATACTGCAAAGTTAAAAGTTAGAAATGTTTATGAATTTATGCCTTCCTTTAAATGTAATGCAATAATATAAGAAACATCAGCAACAACCGTAGGCAAAGTCAAGTAATTTGATTTATATAAAAAAAGTAATTAGATTGTTTGTATGTTTTTCAATACCTAATACCACGGTCTTATCACCATCCCAACAGTAGCTTGCCATGAATAAATTATGCAAAATATCCATAAATTACATAAATGTGAAGTTGTAGTGTAGTGTAGGTATATTCCAATCGAATACCGATGTAGGAAACCAAGTGAACTCGGATACAGCAAAAACTCGTCTTCACACAACTCCATACAACACGCCGCTTCTTTTGCGATAGTGAAAGTCATTTTAAAAATTAGTACAGTAGTCTTATGGTATACCGCCTTGTACGTAATCGGCAAACAAGTTTGGTTTTCTATGTAAGGCGTTATTAAGTTCTTTAATGAATTGATATATTCGTTTGAGAAGCGGCGCTCCGGTGAGTTAGGAGAGCTCTAATCATCACGTACCTTAAAAGGAGCTAAACTATAATGTGGATAAGGAAACTTCGCGGTGTTACCAGTTTACAAGATTTACGTGTCCGCCAACAAACACCATTAGTTAATAGACAGTCAGAGCATAACTATCACTTACTACATATGATACCTTATAAAACGAAATACGCAAACCCTATATTTAAAAGTATTGTGTATTTTTGTTGTGCAAGTATAAGTTTTTTTTTAAATTGTGAGGTTCTTATTCTATATACACAAGCTAATAATCGTACTTATATTGCTGTTGTTGCTTATAATTTAAGTGTACAACCATGGTGCATGGTAATCGCGACAAAAATAAATAAAGATTAGTTTGGTTAGTCAATGATTGAAATCAGCGTCAGCCCACGCGTGCAAATTCTTTGCGGCGCTGGCACCATGACAATAAACGGCTAAATAAATTACAATTTCATATAATGAGGAACTGTAAGAAAAGCTTAAGATATATTTGTAGTTCTAATGCACCTAAGAAGGTTAAAATCGGTCACGCGATCGCTTGTTAGTATATTATCAAGAGTTCACTTATGTTATTTTGGTCACGTAGTGGGTCACTTTCGTAGGGGCGCTTTCGAACCTTAAGCTGGCTCTACATGATGGGCCATCATAGGGACGCAGCTATACGAGGGAACGAGATGGCAATATCGTTAGCTCCCTCTAACGCATAGCTGCGTCCCTATGATGGCCCATCATGTAGAGGCGCCGTTAGATCAACCAACCGGACCGGCCATGTTTGTCATTTTCTAAACAAAAAAGTCGGCCGATTTTTGCGGGGGAGGGGAACGTCAAATTTATGCGAAACGTCAAAATAGCCACGTGAGATAAACGTCAGTCCATACAATATGACCACTGGTCATATATTTTCGGCAGATGGGAAAGCCTGTCAATGGTCTCTCCGGTTGGTTAAATGCTCTAAGTTTCGAAGTCGTCCGTCGTCGGCAAAGCTGCAATACTCGTAGCAATAGCAAGAGATAGAGAACTTACACATAATGTTAGCGAACAGCTCATCGGAGTACCGATGGGGGTCGGTGAAGCCGCCCACCAGCTGCAGCTCGAGACGACCCTCGGGGTAGCCCACGGCCAGCTGCTGTACGCGCGCTACCATCGCGGCCGCCGCCTCCGCGGTGCCGGATCCGTCCAGGTGGGCTAGGGCCACTGCCCCCGACCCTGGATTCAAAAGCTGCTTTTAGCGAAACGTCTTAAGATTAAACTATGTGAAGTAATACATAATATTAAATAGCAAGGGACTTAATGCTGAAGAGAATATATTGCTCTTTCGTTGCAGTTCGGTATAAGTATTTATTTATTAGGTACCGCGATTCGCTTTATATCTATTACTGCCTTAGTGTTATGGTACTATACGGGTTTGAGGTTTTAAAAGAGTATTTTATTACAAAGTAGAGCTCCGCAGAAGGTTAAATTACGTTCCACTCGACGAAAAGCTGAGTATGAATCATATACCCGGAGGACATATATGTTTTGTAAATTGGGAAACAGTATTATCTCTTACCTGAATGCCTCACAACGACTATAATACATGATGTGGCGTCATCTGAACCGATGATGTTTACGTTTTCTGAAATTCAAATATAAATATTAATTGTCTACGAGCTACAAAATCATATTTTTTGACTATGAGCTACCAGATCATATTTTTTGTACGTATTCCTAAGATATCACACTAAACATATGAGTGCAATAACATTGTTAGTGATAAAATTTAACGACTTGTTGGGGCCGTCTTATCTTCGAGTTGTCGAAATGCTTCATACGTGCTCCGAAAATGCGTCGGCTACCAGATAATATTCTGAGAAGTATTATCAGTTCATAACAAGTTGAGGTAAAATGAAATCGAGAATTTCGAATAATCTAATTCATATTCCAGACACGACCATTTGGACTGGCTTCCTCATTCGTCCATACTTATTAGTGAAAAGTACTCGGTTTACAGAACCGACTGCACTTGACCTTTCAAACATCTAGTGCATATTAGATCCTACTTTAACTTGTTGAGACATCTCTTATTGATCTTATTATTGGGTAATTTGACTGATACCAATGAGCAAGACAGTTACATCGTTACGAGTCACAATTTTATACTATCTGAAACTGCATCACGGCGAGCATCATGAAAACGATATGTAATGGTTAAGCCATCGAGGCCATTATAGCGACGCATTTTACACTACGAGTTACAATTCGACAAGTCTAAAGCGTCAGTACAGCAAGCGCATGTCAAATTTACACCTGTTAACTTGAAGCTTCATAAAACGCAGTCAGGTCATCTGCTGTCATCCTAAAGGCCTTTATCAATACCGACATAGCTCAGCGAATAAGCAAGCTGAAGAGGCAGTGGGCAGGCCACATATGCCGAAGAACCGATGGTCGTTGGGGAAAGCTGGTTCTTGAGTGAAGACCGTATGATAGCACACGCAGTGCTTGGCGTCCTGCAGCAAGGTGGGGCGATGACGATGATATTCGTAAGGTGGCGGGTACAGATTGGAAGAGGAGAGCTGAAGATCGAGCTTAGTGGCGTGCCATGGGAGAGGCCTATGTCCATCAGCAGTGGACTGATAAAAAGATAAAAAAAAAGATAAAAGATATTTATTCTTCAATTTAGGCACATTACAATGCACTTATGAACGTCAGAGAGAAAAGAAACTACCACCGGTTCTAACCCTACACCTCTGACCCGAGAAGTATTACTTATGCATCAAGAAGTATAGAAGTATTACTTATGTATTACTGATACAAGCTGATGATGAATGAATAAACTCATATTGTGCATAAAGCCAACACTCACTGTCATGCGGCACGACGGCGGCGAGTTCCCGCTGCCCGACGTACAGCAGTCCCGGCGTGCCGACGACCCTGGGGGCCGCGGCCAGCAGCTGCGCGGCCGCGTCCCGGTAGCCGGGGTGCGCGCTCAGCAGCGCGCGCACGGACGTCGGGCACTCGTCCGCCAGCACCCCGTTCAGCACCACCACCATGCTGACACTGGAACAATAGTTAGGTTAGTAGTGAGGGCTACGAGCGGTCGACACCGACAGACCAACCGATTCTAGATGAAAATCTAGAGGCGACCGGTAACGTAAACGCTTTCTCAACGCGAATAAAGTAAAGTAAAGTAAAGTAAAAAATCATTTATTCAAGTAGGATTTTACAATCACTTTTGCATCGTCAAAGTACATACTTAATCTAAGTTACACGTAAATACTAACAACTAAAAAAAAAAAAAAAAATATTATATTATATATAATATTTTAAGTTAAATCAAGCCTTCTTTCAATTCTTGTCACTTCTACTTTCAAAGCTTAGCTTAGTTTCACACGTCGAGAATAGGTACAGTCGCCATCAAATATATCGGACCGGCCAGGATACTCAAAAATATCTGCACTTTAATAAAATGCACTTTATCGCCTAATAATAGAGGCGTTATTCATATTTGTTACCACTTTGGCCACTCCGATATATCTGATGTCCACCGTATGTGAGGTACATATAAAATATAAAACATAACTGTATGCTATTTTTGATAACATCTAGTCTATCGTACCTAGATCTATCAAATCTACCTACTCATAGTTTATCTTTACGACATAATATTTTGAGAGTCCAAATGCCCTGACGAACCGACAAAAAATGTAATATTAATAAAATAATATACCTACTTAGGTTTTAATTTGAAACCACAGATGTTTTGACTAATTAGAGTAAAATCCCTCCTGTTAACGACGCATTGTAGTGACATATTGTACAAGTAGTAGGTAGAGAAGGAGGAAAACCGTGTAGTCCTCGATTGAAGCTCAATTGTCGCGGTAATGTATGCGGCCGGGCGGCGGGTCGCGCGAGTGACACAGCACGGCGTGCGGCGCGGCTACCAGCCTCATTTACATCGCCCACACACGGTTAACTATTCTTTACTGTGTTCACTTGCATCAACATTTGTTTTGCTTGTTTTATTTGGGAGCTGGAACCCACCTTTGGTGCGTCAGATCCGATAAAGGTCCATCGTATCGCATATCGCAAGAAGATTGCGCTCAGTACAAAATTCCAGATGTCCGTCGCACGGCATGGCAGGTTGTATATCAATATCAATAACAAGATGCTAATGTCCAACGAAATTTGAGGCAAAATACGTTCGTATATTACTCCTAGGCTCCACGTTTTTCGACTTTACACTTTGCCCATGTATGTGTAATCTGCCAAGAATGTGCTAAAATCATACTGGCGCCAACCTGTAAACAGTTCTAACTACAGGTATTCCGGATTCCCCACGCACTTACCACCTTACCGCTATTAGGCAATCA
This sequence comes from Pammene fasciana, assembly GCA_911728535.1. Lineage (NCBI taxonomy): Eukaryota > Metazoa > Arthropoda > Insecta > Lepidoptera > Tortricidae > Pammene > Pammene fasciana. Next base: position 226,165 of record OU452285.1, read on the forward strand.
GTGATTTTCTTCTATAATAGTCTACAAGCGACCTGCAATAATATCTGGCACAACGCAGGCCGCATAAATATGTAACAGGCTCTTATGTATGTCTACAAATACTCAATAATCCTACAAACAAATACTGATTGTAGGATGTGTGGTGAAGAGGAAGAGACAATGGAACACTTAATGTGTGAATGTCACGCTCTAGCCAGACAGAGAATGAAGGACTTTGGTACTGGCTATCCAGATCCAGAGGAATTCAAAGCACTGCCCTTGAGCTCCATCATCCAACACATGGAGATGGTTGAGAAAGCTCTCGAGTAGGTTTACTAGGGGGCAACTACACAAAAGATCCCTTTGGGTCGAAGTGTATCCTTACGGGCCCCCGAATACAATAAGATAGGATAAGATAAGATGTCTACAAATAAGATTGCGTCAGACATTTTTGAGCCCTCAATTTTGTTAGACATTGAAGGTGACTGTGTCTAAAGGTCATCAGACACTGTCAGTAATAATGACATTATTTTTCTACTCATCCTTCTCATATACATACAGTCAGCAGCAGAATAAAGTAAACTGGTAGAGTGTTCAAATGACCTACACCCGCTCTTATTCTCTTGACACTATAGCTGTGCCAAACTCATTTTGACCACCCAATCCATTTAGCTACTTCTGCTGCTGACTGTAGATAGAAAAGGACGGGTACAGAAATGATGCCATTGCCATTACTACTGCCAGTGTCTGATGGCCTTATTTTACACTATTTTGGCGCTTTGGGCGTCACGATAATAGCACATGTCAAAAGAAAATAATATAAACTAAGTACATATATCAGGAACAACCTACCTCCTCACACACACCAACACACACAAGCACGTTATAACGTTCATGGCAACCATATCTTTATCTCTCTTTTAACGACTGCTATATCAAAGTTATTAATAACATGAGACGTTAACTTAAACAAGCGATAATGCACTACTCCGTGTTTAATTAAGCGATAAGTAAAGAAATTAGTAAGCTACAACACTGATAGTAATTATTATTGATACTGATATACTCCGTTCACGCTCGCTAAGTTAGCACATCATAGGCACTGCCAGTGCCACGGTACGGGTCACGACACGGGAGCGACACGGTACGAGTCACGGCACGGGAGCGACACGGTACGGGGAGGCCATACTTGACGCAGCAGCACTCGTGATAAAGCGAAGTTAGTTTTTAAATGCGATTATATTATTAGTGATACGGTTTTATAGTCTCAAGTCCAACGAATTAGTAAACATTAGCATTTTACGTAAATACGCGTCGGTTAGGTTAGCGGTCACACACTAGTGATGCGGCCGTGTGATGGCTACCACATATATTTTGTAACTGAGACTGATCAAATAAAGAGGTTTGGGGTAATTCCGGGAGATATGATTAGGTAGTACAGCGTTATTGAGGCGGGTACATGAAACATAGTTTCCCGGCTTCATCTATTAAGGCAATGTAAAAACTAAGTTTATGGAAAAACGAGTACCGTGCGTGTCAGCAATAACTCCTGTAGCGCACAACGCGCACAATATGACCCGACTTTACTATGAGGAGCGAGACTTACATAGAACAATACCGTACAAGGCGGGAAAAAGTTGATAACTCGAGAGTCGAGATATATGAAGCTTAGAAATATGAAGCTTATGTTTTTTTTAAGTTCAAACTTTATGTTTTTGCCACGACTTGTCAACTTCTTCCCGCCATGTACGGATTATTTATTAAATTTTATTATTCGTACGACTCGTCATGTGAGGTAGTAATGTAATAGCTGACTGTACTTAATACGAAACAATATTTTCATACTGTAAATAAGTGGCACTAGCAATTCACTAATCAATATTTTTTTATCAGTTAGTACTACGCAAAATGAAACAAAATATGAGTTCAAAATAGTAGTAAGCAAGATACCTACGGTAATTCACTATCGAAACTAAGATTTTATTTTACAACAAAATTAATCAAGAATATATTTGGAGTTGCCTCAAGGCACCAAGAGCTATGGTAAAGTCATCAAAGCAAACAATCATAAGGCATTCTGTTTGTCCTGGATTGTTTAATGACCATAAATTACAAATCATCGCCTATTCATACGAGTATGTAGTTCAGTATTGATTAAACTAAATTTACTGCCCACAGAAACGTATTGACGTCAACTTAACCAAACAATTAGTAAGTGTAGCTGCTAGGGAAACCTTACTTTAATACACACAAGAGCAAAAGTTTCGGGTCACTAGCATTTTCTTGAATATCTCAAATAATATTAATTTTAAAGACATTCATAGTTTTAAAGATATTAAAGTTTATGTTATTGACCCGTTGCTCTTGAGTGTATATAAATACGTACTACAGTAACTCCGTCTGTCTGTTAAGTAGATAGGTAGTTAGATACTTCATCACGCTTTTAAACAGCTGAACAGATTTAGATGAAATTAGGTAGTATAGGTAAGTAATCCTTTAAGGGGGTGAAAACGGGGGAGAAAACTACGGAAGTGCGATAATTGACGTATCTAATAGAATGTGTGTAATTATATTACCTATATTTATCCGTTTTAATCGATTATTTGCAAACATTCCCGAAAAGGTTGTAGACAGATGATAGTGTAACGTTTTGCCGGCGATTTTTAACTTTTTAACCCAGTAGTTTTTATGCTCAATCAAGAAAATTTACAGGTAAAAATCACTTCCAAGTAATAGTTACATCCCTAGGTATTAGGATGTTTACTCGGAAAGGTAACACGATAAACGACATTGCTTATAAGTTATAAGTATGTGACTCATACATAATAACTAGTTATCTATTTCGCGAAATCGTTGCGACTCACCTGCTAATCAACACACGTATTTACTATCGTGCCGTGTGCAGTCAACTTTTACAATATCTAACGGGACATTGACGCCAAAATTAAGTGGACACATTTTAGTACCTATCAAGTGCATAAAGGGTGTGTAGATATGTAATCCCTTTGTCAACGTATACATATTTATGATCTTTACTTATTTTGTTCATCCAATAGTATTTTATTGCCTAATACCTACGTACAACTGGCATCTGTAAACCATAATGTTCATAAGTTGTAAGTAAAGTAAATACGTTTGACATTAGTGTGCGATATAAGTGATGTAACGATATACTTATAAAATTATATATCTATAGTGATATATCACTATATGTTTTAATGACAGACTAGTTAAGTTTTTATAGTAGCAACGGTAAGTTAATTTGCACAGACATGTCGAATGAGTTTAAGTAGACTACTCAAGTATGATGACATTGATGACTATTCGGCAATTTTATGTATGTTAATTTTGTATGTGAAATAAGCGTATATTTATAATTTACTCAAATTCTATTATTTTGTTTCCTTTGTCTTTAAGTCAATTGTTAACGATATTGAAGAAAATTAAATCCCCTTAAAACATGACTGTAAAAATAGGCATAACTAACATGACTGTTAATTGTTCTTTGACGTGCAAAATGTAGTGGTATCTGAATACCATACTTGGCACCTACTCAAATATTAATAATAATAATGTCACAATTTTTTGGGAGTCAAGGAGTTGGCTCATATGTGTGTATTAATGTTTTTGGTACATTTGATCATTGTTTTATTTCATGGCACCAACTACTGTTCTATACAATATGTGGCACATGCGTCATCTAATGAGATACATATCTGTCTCAATCAAATTACTACTTGTAATTACAACTTCAAGCGCAAAAAATGTAGAGACCTCACAAGTTGCAAGAAATGATGGATTCTACCGCCGTATCGTATATATCCACATGTTAGATATTTCATTTGCATCCGGACACATGGAGAATAAATTAAAACTTATTTAAGTCGAATACTTTCACTGCGACGAGCAAAATACACTAATTTTAATATATGGATATGCAATTTACTTATTAAATTAAAATGGTATTTATTACCTGTTAATAAATATCATACATTATATACAACCAATGGGTATAAATCAGGGACGGTGCATTAAAAAATAATAGTAGGGAAGCCGGAGCCAACTTAGCATTCCTTTTGTTCAAAAGCGCCGGCTGAATAAAATTAGGCAAAGCGGTAACAATCGGGTGTAAGGCTGTCTCTACATGATGGGCCATCGTAGGGACGCAGCTATACGACGGAACGAGATCGCAATATCGTTAGCTCTTTCTAACGCATAGTTGCGTCCCTATGATGGCCCATCATGTAGAGGAGCCATAAGGTCAGGGTAAAATTAGAAATGGACTAATAGCGGGCTAATTTGACTAGTTTCTATTATATTACAAAAACTATTTAAAACGGGATATATGGTTTGGTCGGCTAAGCTGAAGCTCGTGGCTTGCCGACTTTAAAACAATGTAGATACAGTCCCTACTAACTAAGATAAACCCAGTCATCAAACAATCGAAGTTAAGGAAATTTCGTGATAGCACAAGATTCTCAATATCACCAACACAATAGTATAAAGCTACCGGTTGTTCATGCAGTGCTTATAAAAGCAAATGCCACCTGCGGCCCGAGCGGAAAACAGTTGTATAACTCCACAAGTTAAATGTTGGACGGCCTTGGTCCGACAACGAGCCGTGATTAATGGACGACTTGTGAGAAATTGAGACGCACACGACCCGTAAAAAGCGGCCGGGCGCGTGTCGGGCCACGCACGGCGCAGGGTTCGATTTATAATATTATTACTATCATGTTAAGAGCAACAGATAGGAAGTAGGCACAGCAGGCAGGCGCAGTTTATCCTTCGAATAAATAATAGTTTTCTTGTATCCATCTAAAAAACTGACGATTAGCGGCGTGTCACGTTGCAGTTGCATTATTTATACATCAAATCTTCATGATTTTCGTTACTTTTACTTTAGAATTACTTTATAAAAGAAATGTATTCATATTAATCTGAATTTTAAATGTTATATAGATTTATGCGACAACCTTATTATTTTAAGAACTTAATAGCGAGAATTAAAAAAAATACAAAACAATATCATTATTGGCCGTAATGGCCGTCGCCATCCTCTACCTTGTCAAATTTGCTGGTTTGGCGGTGTCCTGTTGGGCGGTGTCCTCAGGCGGTAGCGGCGCTGGGACGCTGGCTGGCAAGCTGTCACCTCCATGTTGCGCTGGCCAATGCTGCACATGTTAATGATGATGGGCCGGGATAACCCTGGACTCCCTGGAACGTGGGCCGGGATAACCCTGGACACCTCTTGATTTGCGAGCCGGGAAACCCTGGACAACGCTCTTCTTTCTTCTTAATTTTCTTTTAATGTGTAGTCATCTTTTTCTTCTTTTTTTTCTTATTCCTTAATCTTCTTTAGGTTTTTAAATTGCGCTTTCTTCAGTATTGGTCATCTTGTTCTTTCTTGATAATTTCTTCAATTTCAATCTTCATTTGGGTAATTGTCTGCTCCGTGCTGTGTTCTTCTTCTTGGGTGGTTAGTATGGGTGGGTCGCCATAAAATATTATAGTTGCCTGGTGCTGATGCGGATCAGAAGATTTTTCGGTCCTTAAGGCAGGGTCGCCATGTAATAACAGGATGAGGATGGCTGGTTGAACGGGCAGAGTCAGGGTGACAGCGTTATATTAAAACACGTACATAGTGGCTGAGTATAGAATACTCTAATCACGAATCCTTTATTAATAACCAATGCCTACCTATTTATACACATAGGTTGTCGCTGACACAAGCAATATGCGTTTATGTCGCAGTAATCCATTAAGTTACTGCTAAACACTAAAAGTGGCTAAATGCCATATTACATTAATTTATCTTAGATAATTTACACTTACCCCTTTTTTAGTACCAAGACGGTGGCAAACAAGCAAACCCGCCTGATGGTAAGCAGTTACCGTAGCCTATGGACGCCAGCAATCCCAGAGGATTTATGTGCGCGTTGCGTTGCCTACCCTTTAGGAACCTATACATACACTCCTTTTTTGAAGAACCTCATACTGTAGCCCGCTGGGAAAACTTCGGCAGGGAGTTCATTCCACAGCCGCAGCGTTCGTGGGAGGAGATTCCTCTTAAACCGTACAGTGCGCGACCCTTTAAGCTCCTGTGACGGCGAGCCGTGCGGTGATAGAACCTATTTAGTATAATGTGTTAAATTTTAATTATATAAATATATTTTTTTCCTAATAGATTAGGTCAATAAGTAGGGAAATAGGGTTGCCATACGTACCGTATATACGTCTCTTGCTAGAAGTCCCGTATTAGTTCCCAAAAATTATGGCAACCCTATCAATACGTCAATAATAAAAGAACGTAGATCGTTTACATTTCATTTGTTCAACGACAGTACCTACCTATTAGTTTTGCGGCGATATTACGACTTATATTCTCATCTCACTGTTAAAAATCTGAATATTTATGACGTATTTTTATGTTTTAGTACTGAACTGAATATAACGACGATTATGGGAATGTTTTTAAGTTCTTTGGCTACGGAACTCTAAAAATCATTGAGCCGCGTTGCGCTCTAAAATAACTTGGGTAAACCATTGAAGGTAACAATAGGCTAATTATATGCCACAAATAAATGACCATTACTGGCTCCATCAATCACGTAAACACAAAGTATCAGTGTTTATAAAAAGCTAAGAGTACGAAACTTTGCTGACAATGCTAAGGTATTATCGCAAATAGAAGAGTGATGAATCATCATCACTCTTCACACATCAGTGTACCTAACATAAGCGTTAAGAGCATATATCTTATAGCAGCCCTTATAAAAAACACAAACCGGAACTAAACTGTGTCTAGCTAAGTTATAGTCGAGGCCTATACGAAACGAAGAAAAAAAAAACCCAATGTGCTTATGTCAAAGTTAATTAATTCATTGAGACAGAAGAAATTAACGACATATTATACGTTAATTGAAAATACTTCAAAGCTGTTGATGCTCGTAAGCAAATCAGCAATTTGCTCCAAACCTTTTCCTTTACTTATATCATATTAGCCATAGAAAATTAATTTTATCTGTCCAGGAAAATCGAAGCGTTGAAGTGTTCTCCTTCTCAGTCAGTTAATAAAGCCATAGAAATTACCTTAAAACCAGTGTCCCCGCTTCAGAGCATACACAAACTTATCTATTTAAAAATAGAACACTGACACTTCACTCAATATTTCTAAGAGGAAAAATAAATAAAATGGTAAGTAAGTTGTTGAAAGACAGTTGTACAGCATCCGACTGAGGAACGAGACTCGTTATCTCGGCTCGGACAGCGCGAGTTACTCCCTTGTTATTGTTATGATAATGCTTATTATGTTGGAAATAGCCCCGATAAAGTATCGTGCAATAAGCAATTAAGAAATATACCATCGGCGCACATCGTGCCCGCAAACAACTATCTGCATAATTAAGTGGACGATTATATTCATAATCGCACTTCCTAGAAAATAAATGCGATTGACAATTATCAATGAGTGTTTTGAAAACATAGATCTCTCAGTTAATAGATAGATAGAAGAATAAGACTCACCACATATTGGCGCTCCTCTAATAGAAGATAAGTAAATATAATATGTTTCACATTACAATATCAGTGACTAGTAAGTAGTAATAAGTAGTGCTTATTGTCCATGGGCGCTTATTAAGTCGACAAACGACCTGTAGGTTTCTGCATAATCGAGACGATTATCTTAATAGTTGTACGCAGGCACCTCCAACTCCAAGAAGACAGTGATTATCAATTAGCAATGGGTGTTTTGAAACCGGGGACGAACTTGACTTGTATGAATGACAGCGCGTCTCGACAGTGTTTTCAAGGATATCACAGATCCTTTAATTGCTCGTCTTTTTGTGATTATTTTGTCACACTTATATCTTTGATTCCGTAGTAATGGTAGGTAAGTGTATTATGGTGATGGAGATACTTTTTTATACAGGATAGTTTGACCACGACCTCACCTGATGGTAAGTGATGATGCGGTCTACGGTGGAGCACGCTTACCTATGAGATACCTATTTACTAGGGTGGTCCATGAATGTATGGAGAAGAAAAAAGTATTACAAATCTTATCTCCACCAGGCTCCTTTTGTTCTGTTAAGAAAATGAAGTCTATATCTAAAACTTGAGCTCATTTGATGATAATTTACTGGTCGCTATGATTTCAATATTTATAATATCCCCATACAAATGGAAAAATCTGAATTACCCTAAAATTCAAAATTTAAGCGCTTTATTAGTTACTCAGTTATAACTTAATATAAATAGTGTATAAACACTATCAAAAACATTTCCAATTAATAATTATTGATTGTATAATTTCTCTTCATACATTTTTGTATTGCAAAATTGTGTCATTCATAGCGACCCCCAAAATAAAGTTTAATTGTTCTCAAATTAGGTGCAAATATCTTTTAGGAGTATTGAAACTAAAAGAAGCTGGTGGAGATAAAAAATCTAAACTTAATATTTTTGGACCACCCTACTATTTACTCTCGCTTTGAAGAGACCCAAATCGTACTCATGTGGAAAAACAGACTCGGGCAGGCCGTTCCACTCCTTGGCAGTTCGCATAAGGAATGTTGAAGCGAATCGCTTCGAGCGTCCTACCCGCTACTACACCTTTAACAAAAAAAGTACAATCATCACATCAATTATTTTTCCTCATGTGTGCCTCATGGTCATGTCCCAATAAAATAAAGAAATCTTCCAAATCGGTCAAACCCGTCGATCCCGATGAATTCAGAACCCCCTCCTTTGAAATCTGTAAAAAAATAGCGACGTCACCAACTGTCAAACCGCAACGTGTAATATTGACGACGTATTTAGTACCTACCGATCGTTTGTTTACGACGATGCATTCCACTGCATTGATAAGGCCGCCTTTGACAACCGCCCTGATACCGCCGTGTTGATTGACAAGGGTAGTCCCCAATGGCGGTACGACAAATATTTTGACCTCCTTGTTTATACTTAAACGTCTTACAACTCTTACAAGTGTCAATTAACTTGGCGTAGGCTTGAAAGACGGCGTTCATGAATAAAGCGGTGTGACCATTTGTTAGTGGTATTAGTTCGACAATCGGGCTCCAAAGTCTCCAAACGTACTCGTTTGATTACGATCACAGCTTATTATTATTTTATTTTATTGTTATCATACATACTTCAACTAATGATCTGAAAACGAATCAAATATATTATTTTAGTAACTTAAAAAAGATTAGTGCTCATCCGGTTATGTCTCGGTGCTGTGTTTTGTACATATGTTTTGTATTTATTAACATTAGTTTTATAAGTAACTTTTATGTTTTTGTTTTTGTTTCAATACTAACACTTTTATGGGCTTTGCCTGAAATAAATGATTTGAATTGAATTGAATTAAAGCTTGAACACAGTAAAATGTGGGCACATAAAGTAACAAAAATAAAAATGTTAGGGAACATATTTCAAGGAAATTTTTATTGCATTTATTTACTAGACTAATAACCATTTTGACAAATATATACAATTATTAAATTTGCTTTCTATATGCCATACTGCGTGCTTTGCGTCGAATCCGGCTCATTAAGTCTTGCACAGCACTATCCGGATATCTTTTGCAAGCCCATCTCCATTTGTTTTGCAATTCAGCTACCGATTTAACTTCTCCGCCTCCTTTTTTTAGAATCCCTTTCATAATTGCCCAATATTCTTAAATCGGCCTCAGTTCAGGACAATTTGGAGGATTGCACTCTTTAGGTACTACTGCGACATCGTTATGTTTATACCACTCAAGTACTGCTTTAGAGTAGTGACAGCTCGCAAGGTCTGGCCAAAATAATGGCTGTGAGCTATGACTGCGTAAAAAGGGCAGTAGACGCTTTTGCAAACATTCTTTTTTGTAGATTTCACCGTTTACTGTACCTGTTGTTACGAATGAACGACTTCTTTTACCACAACTACAAATAGCTTGCCATAAAAGGAATTTTTTGGGAAACTTCGATCTCTTTTTTATCTTGCAATCTTCTGGGGCATCCTTACGATTCTTGGAAGTATAAAATTCTTGCCCCGGTATCTGCTTGAAGTCTGCTTTGATGTATGTTTCATCATCCAATACGATGCATCCAAATTTTGTCAAGTAATTGTCGTACAACTTTCGTGATCTCTGTTTTGCAGACAGATTTTGCTTAACGTCGCGATTGGGTGCAGCTTGTGCTTTGAACGACTTTAATCAAGCTCTAGACTTAGTTTTCTGTACATATGACTGCGACATTTTAACCTTTTTTGCGACATCACGGGACGATAACTTCGGATTCGCTGTAAAAAGTCGCAAGACATGGGCTTCTTTTTTTTTATCCTTTGCGCCTTGCTTACCTGCACTTCCCGGCTTGCGATCTACTGTCAATCGTTCTCGGAACCTTTTTAAAACTAAACATACGGAAGATTGCGGTAATTTTAAAAGTTTTGCTAATGCCCTATAACTTAAATGGGGATTTTCAGTATGTTTGCGCAAAATAATTTCACGTTTCTTGTGTTCAGAGCTCGCCATCGTGAAAACAAATGATCAAAGTGGAACGCTGTCATAATAGTTTTTATTCATGATATCAAATAGTTTTTATTTATAATACTAAGAAGTTTCCATATTGTATAAATAAAAATATATAAGCATTTACTTGTGCCCACATTTTACTGTGTTCAAGCTTTATGTCTCGGATACAAAATTCAAGCTCAAAGAAACGCTCGATCATTAAGTGTACGAATGACAGTCGGTATAGTATCAGCCGGCGTCTGCCGACCCCCATACTATAACATATATAATGGTCGAGGATCGAACGCGCAAGTTCTGAGCGTCGGTGACCGTGGCCCTCGAGTTAGTCTTACTTCATCTTAGTGATAAGGATATGGTCTCGAAATAGCAAGTCATTCGAACTACCAAGCTGCTCACAAATAACACGACTCTTGTCAAGGAGTTAATTGTGTTTTAGATAATTATTTATGTAAATATTTTCAACACTTTGGTCCCTTCGATATTATATGATACCAGCTTTTGCCCGCGACTTCGTCTGCGTGGAATTAGTAATCCCCCGTTAAGTAATGAATTCTGGATATCAACTATTCTAAATATATCCTTCCCCAGAGCTCAAACTATCTCCAGCGTTCAACGGTTATTGATTCCCCATTCCAACTTTCAACCCCGTTTTTATCCCCTAAAGGGTTGATTTTCGGGATACCTATAAACTATAGTATATTATTTCCGGGACTCAAACTATCTGTGTACCAAGTTTCATCTTAATCGTCGATTCAGCGGTTAATAATTCGCCATACAAACTTCCAACCCCCTTTTCACCCCCTCTTGGGTTGATTTTTGGAATTAAAACTATCCTATGTCGTTTCCCGGGACTAAAATTATCTCCATACTAATTTTCATCTAAATTGGTTCAGCGGTTAAAAATTCTCCTTACAAACTTTCAACCCCCTTTTCACCCCCTCCAGGGTTGATTTTCGGGATGAAAACTATCCTTTGTCCTTTCCCGTGACTCAAGCTATCTCTATACAAAATTTCATCAAAATCCGTTCAGCCGTTTTCACGTGATGCGCGGTCAAATAAACAGACAAACAGATAAACAGACAAAAATTCTAAAAACTGATGGAACGTGTTCTGTTATCGATTCTTAGTATCCCCAGCCATTTTTTTTCGAATATCTTCCATGTACAGACTTTCGACCCTCTTCAGCTTTATTATATGTATAGAAGATAGATAGATAGATAGATAGATGTATCTGTTGCCGAACCGTACACATAGTTGCGTTGTAAACGGATCTCGAGACCAGTTAGTGATCGAGAAGCTATTCGAATATCATTATATCAGTGTCCCTATTGCTAGGCAATTGACAAGTTTCGAGGTTTGGAGAGGATTCCTTTTACGGGTTGTCAATTGACAACTTTAAAGATTGGGACTATTGGGCGAGATTAGAGTGAGGGCTGCCGGTTCTGAGCCTGCCCGGTAAGGTTTGATGGCAGAGATAACATCGAATCTTGATCTTTCATTGTTCAGTTTGTTTAGATTACTAAAGCTTTGTTAGGGCTCTCAGTTTACGGTCCAAAATAGAAGCAGAAAGATGTGAGCATGTCCCCTTTGCAACATTTGCAAATAAATTCAGAGTGAATGTGAGGGGCACCGCAGGTTGCTGGTACTAGGCCAATATACCTGACCATCAAGAAATCTTCTCTAAGCTGTCATTTCCTTCAGAAGACAGCAAAGTTTTGTATCCGTACGTAGTGATTGGTGAAATATGAATATCATATCACCACCCTATGTGTTACATCAGACAAATAAGTAGTTTTCACATGAACTTTACTGCATGAGAATAAAGCATGGAATTGAATAAGTTTTCTAGTTGCAGCGCGTGATGCACAGAAGCCGACCGTGCGTCTGGCGGGCGGCGCATCAAAGGCGTTGCTCTAATTGGACTTAATTGACGGCCGGCGCGCGCGCAGCCTGTTCCAATCGCTTGCCGAGCTCGGGCGAGTTAAAAGCTCTGGAGGACCAATTTAGAATATTCTTGGAGTCTTTGGGTCTTTGAGATGCAAAAGGTCCGAAAAGTGGACTCGCCCGTGCGCGTGCAATTTATAGGAATACAGGAATTGCTCCTCTCTTTATTCAATCACGGCGTTTTAAACCTTACGCCCAGAGGATAAATGTGTAACTGGCGTGTAAAGTTTTAAATAAAGTTAAATGGGTGTACAGCTGTCCGGGGTGAGGCAGCGATTTAGCAATTGAGTGAGTGTAAACGCGTTACGGGATTAAGCAATTATCTAATAGGTAGGTCAGCAGTTGCATTCTGTACACAACTAATAGACGTGAAATGCAAGCTCACATTAGAGTAAATTTAATAATTAACTATTTTGCTGGTTATAGTTAAAAAACTTACGGACCAGGTTATGTACTGGCATAGTGTAACAACACTGCAAAAGACGATATCAAATCCGTTTACACTTTGCTCTTTCAGTAAAACACGGGTAGTATCTAGCTTCTGTTCAGTTAGTAAAACTGACTAAATACACCGCAACAATTGCTGCCCTACCCAAGTGCCCAGCCCGTCTACCTCTGCCCTGCACCTGCACTAACGCCTCATTCTTGTTGTTGGTCAATGTTTAATTAAAATTGTAACTCCATTTTACGTTAAATAAATGAATGAAGTGTTCATTGCTAATAAAGTACTTAAAACTCTACAAACAGAACTCTAGAAGTCCCATAGTAAGCTCAATAAAGCTTAATACGGTTACTAGATAGACGACGACTTACACTAGATGAGAATTACCTACTCCTAAAATCAATAGGTACTGTTTTATTAATTAATATATGTACAAAGTTACATACTATCTAAAAAATAAAGCTAAAACTAAACATAACAAATAAAAACTATACTAACAACTAATTTAAAATTATGTATAAAAGTAAACCTACCTATAAAAATCCCAACTACAAAAAGAATACCCCGTCTAAAATGTCCGCCTGCGGCATGATCCCCAATACGCTGCTGGCGGCGTTACCTCTCTGCACAAGATATAAGTAAAAATGTTTCCATATTTTACATTAAATAAATCAAGATTTTTTTAAACATCAACTAATAACCTTAATCCAGGAATGAATTGCTAACTAAAATACTAGCTCTAATATCTAATATCCTGTTCTCTGCAACCAGCCTGATATCTTCTCATGCAATGAATCCCATAAGGTCATAAAGTGTCCCAAAATGGAGCTGGAATTGTCCCAATTGTGGAAGTGTCCCAAAATATTAAATGCACTCGTCCATTGTCTGCCTGCACCCATAAAGCGCGTAACTACAATACCCAGCAATTTATTATAGGTATATAATTGCCGCTTTTGTACCTAAGGCAATAAGACATTTCAAATAAAAAAAATTATAACTACTTATTCAACTTAAAAGGGGTATTTTGTTATTTACCGTGTATTGTATTTTGTATTCTATTGAATACCTAGTAATTAATATGTTAATTAGTTAATGACTGCCAACATAGCTTCTAGGTTTACAATAGCGACGATCTTCAACATTATTGTTTAAATACTAATCTTCAAAACTGATGCAGTTTTTAGGACTAAGTCATTTTGAGCACGCTCCAAATAGACCGATGAAAAGTATCCTAAGCGCAGCCCAGCCTTATAAAATGAAGTCATCAGTTATTCTCTTTATTTAGACTTTTATGATTTTCTGTCCCAAGTGTGGTGCGCATTGCAGGCGCGGTCCGTTAAATGAACAACCCCCTTAGCGGGGCGGCCATTACTCGTGGCCATTCTGGCCATCAGGAAGAAATTCGTGACAATGGCACTGGCCAATTATGGAGAGGCTAGGCTATGGAACTGTCTGAGCGCTACAAATCTGTGATAAAACTGCTTGTTCTATTATAATGCTTGCTCTATTAATAGGTTTGAAACTTGATTTAATTTTTGATAATAAGTCATATTCAGAATGACATTGTCATAAGGACGAAAAAAAGATTTATAAAGATATGCAGGTAACTGTAATTAGTCAAATTAAGATTGTGTGTAACCAAAGGTCAGTTACCAAAAATATCATAGAAACTGATAAAAGCACGTATTTTTAATTAGATAGCACGTAGATTGTCAATAAAATTCTGCAATAATTCCATATTAGGCTCATTCATTCTCATCAGTGTATCAGTGACAATAAAAATAATGAACATACTTAAATAGTCAGCTTTACAATGAAAAAGTCGTATAAGCGCCGAATTCACAACAACTACTAGGTGTTTTGGAGCCCACGCTACTAAATTAAGCGAATCAGAGGCACCTAATTGTATTATGTGGATTGTGAGCAGTGTGAGTTGTTTCTACGTGGAAATACAGCTTTCAATAAAAGCAAGACGTTAACGCCAAACGAAGTCCGAGGAATTGTGTAGAGTATATGACCTAGGCGAGGCGCATTAGGCGCATATATATTGGCTATATTTGCAAAAAAAGGGGAAAACATAGACAGAATACCACGCAACCTGAGTTGCTGGCACAACTTGTAAATTATTTATAAAACACTGAAAACAGAAATGCTGATGATTGAATGCGGCTCAAGTATAGACATCATCGAAGTGATCCTTGGTCGTAAATGACGAATCTTAATGGCATGAAATCCTAGATAAGTGGGGGTACCAGCACAATGGGTGGAAAATTAACATAAGGAACCTATTAAAAGGAAGTATTTAACCTGCTAGTGCTGTAATGTCTGTATTTGCATCTTTAATTACAAAATTGTGTTTAAATAAGTCTGCGAGACAGTGTCGGAGGTGCAACGCCTAATTATATGTTTTCCCCGAACGTTTACGTGTCAATAATAATTGTCTGATGCTAATACAATTCCCTTATGGAAACGAGCTACATGTGGTTGATGCGGTCGCGATCCTTAGCAGTAAGGGGACCGAAAAAGAAAAAGACAATTCCTTATTCACTCAAAATTACTTATTATATACATCCCGAAGCATGTATATCAACCTTCAAACTAGGTTGATCCATGGACATTGCGAGAGCTATTGAAAATTTAATTATTCAACGAAAATGGCTCATGAATCATGAAGAAAAAGACTTTCAGACATTACATCTATTTTAAGTAAAAGTGTTGTATACTTATTACTAACAGTATGTACCTACTCGAAGATACTAAATATTGAAGGTGAGTAAAGTCACATAATATAGGTGGAATTTCGCTTGACATATTTGGATCAATTTACGATGATCATATTTATCATCTTCTAGAACATCCGCTTTCGACTCTCACGGCTGTCTTATATATGTATAAATAGTTAAACAAATCTCTCAAACTTCCCTGTTTAGTTATCGCAACATAGATTGCTATAAATGCCCGCCATTATCTCGGCCATCTAATTTATAATTTAGCAAATTTTCTATTATCCGTCGCTCCCACGGCGCGGGCGCATGACGCGGCAGAAGGCTGGCCATTCCGGCTCATTTGCGGCAAAAGACAAACGCTATCGACGTAAGTTTCGCCGATATAATCGCTACGAAAGACAATGAGGGCTGCAGGACCGGAAGGTCACATGTTGAGGCCGCTTAGTCGAGGCTTGTAGAGCGCGGGATGGCGGAAGACAGAACTTTGAGAATATCTCCTTACGGATTTTGTCTAAGGAGGTTTCATTGGCCTTAGGTGATTATAGGACTGCCAGGAATTGTAGAAATGCTGAAACGAGGTCCTCAAGATCAATTTGCTCCTAAGCAAACATTTCCCAAAAATAATGCACACCCCCTGGAATTGGGCAAACTTCGATTACACGAACTAAGTTAAGGTATTAAAGCGATTTCCAGCCTGGTGGAAATTAATTCTTCTAATTTGATTGGCCTATATATATATTACGTCTTTAATGGGCGAACACGAAATGCCGATGCTGCAAGCTTATAATAACCTGCCTGTATTTTAATTAATTTAGTTTTTGACTAAATAAATAATATTTATAAAAGTTTGTAGTCTGATAGTAATAACACTATTAAGTTTCCTTTGTTCCTCGAAGCAGGCTACACGATAATGTAGTGCTGTGGATTGCCTTGTCAGTGGCAGCAGCATCATTAAGATTGTGGTCAATACGCCTTTAGACGTGTAGGGTTAGAACCGGTGGTAGTTTCTTTTTCTCTCTGACGTTCATAAGTGCATTGTAATGTGCCTAAATTGAAGAATAAAATATCTTTTACCTTTTTTTATCTTTTTAGATACAACAGATTGCCCTTTTACTCACCACGCACTCCAGCCAGTAATAAGTGCGGAGGTAGTATTGTAAATAGACACTGGTGGTGTAAGCCCACCGCTTGCGCCTGCGTTGCCAACAGTTATTGCAGATACGGCGTATAGCCCCGGAGCCGTGGTTATCGTGGCCGATACGCCTGATACGGGAGATGGATGCGGCACGCTCGCAGATACGATCTGCCTCGTGACGGCCGCTGCACCAATTATTATTCAATATCGTGGATGGTTTCATTGTGTTGGTATATTGGCTATTTATGAAATTAAACGTTTCACTTTAGACTTTATTGAACAAACCTTCGAGGACCTCGAGTATTGAAACGACGCGTTACAACACAAATATGCTACAACTTTGATAAACTTAGCGCTGAGCCGGTAAAGTGCCAACAGGTTTTATGGAATTAAATTGCCATACGTGGTGACCCAGACCGTGAGTGTGGACTCTGACATACTGACAGACAACGCTCAAACTACATCACTAAAGATAGGCATTATTTTTTAAATGTCGTAAAGATCCACTACAAAACATTTTTTCTGATAGAACCTCTAAGGCGGATTCAGGGCCTCTAAAGAGGATTTAAAAAATAGGGATGAAACTTGAAAGTTTCTAGCGAGTTCTTCTACGCGGATGAAGTCACGGGCGAAAGTTAGAATCTTATAAGAAAATTTATTTTTGACGTTAGTGACAAAACAGCTCCTTACAAAATTGAACTCAGGTAAAGCTAAAATACTTGGCGCATATGCTGTGACTGCCATTAGCTATCCAATTCATCGGACAATCTGTGCTATTTAGAGGTCCCACTTCATTCGTGCCCCCGCGGTCAAGTGACAATCATATCACCTCTAATTGAATAACTCGATACCGAGGCGTCGATTGATACATCAGAATATTGATCAATACAATAGAGTGTCGATTGGGGCCACTTGATCAATCGATGGAGCAAGTTATCGGTGGATAATCGAATAAAGGTATAATTTAATGAATGAAGCGGAGGTTAATTTCTGTTTGCTTTTACATAACTGGTCACACGAAGATCATTACTTTTCGTGGCGTTGTCACTAACGATCTGACATTGCTCCGAATAGCATCATGCTAGTTATACCTAGGTATGTATAACTAGCATGATGAAGCTGAAATTTCTATAAGGTTTTGTGATGCACATAATTTCAGTGCTAGCAAAAGTTGTTTAGCGGGTGAGCTGTTCAAAATGACCCTAATGGCTGCCTAAATGATGGGCCATCATAGGGACGCAGCTATGCGTTAGAGGGAGCTAACGATATTGCGATCTCGTTCTGTTGTATAGCTGCGTCCCTATGACCATATATATGATCATGGCCCATCGTGTAGAAGCAGCCTAACACAATTTCGTTGTTACGGAGATAAGAGCTTGTCCAGATAATTTTGAATAGCTCATCCGATTAGCAACTCTACCGCTAATTTTAGGTTAAGTGAATTCCGTAATCGAAAAAGAGGTAAGTATTTCCGATTGTAAAAATATCTAACTAACTATTAATCTAAGAACTATTAATCATAGTTAGCTTAGTATCTATCTGACAAACGTAAAGATTAATGATTATCTTGATATTTTTGCTTGTGTAGATGTGGCTACGTATTGTAATAATCAATATTCGTGGTTATATTTGTTTGTGTTTACTTTCACTGGATATTTCCAATTCTGTTTGTGATGTTTTGAAAATCTACGTATTAATCGCAAAACTAATGCAAATAAATACTGATAACCAAAATTGAAATGAGGCAGGTCAAAGCATGAATGTTTGGTACAGTCAATAGCAAAGTGGCTAAGCGAGCATGGAAATGACAATAGAAAACTCTTGTTTTCTTGACAATCAATTTGAACACCGCCTACTACTTCTGCTGCTGACTGTTACTATTGTAAGCAGATTTTTATCCTGATGAGCTAGGCTACTAAATTAAAATCTGTAAAGCGGGCGGACTGTTTGGTGTGATAGTAACCGTGGGGAAGGCCAGGACCCTCCCGCGACCAGACATGATAAGTTTGCTACAATGGAACGTAACGTGTCTACCGAACTTGCGCTTCCAGTGAGTTCTGTTAAAGCCAACCTGATTTGAATGAGTACATTTGGGAATCGACTGATGGGACTGAACGCAGACTAACGCAGTATCCATACTAAAGGCGGTCACCAGCGCAACTATCAGTCCGCCTGCAGTCCGCCTGATGATCTCGGCCTTTAAGTAAGTAAGTAAGTAAGTAATTTATTGCCAGTTAGAACAAAAATTTGCGGGCTTCGTACAATTAACTGGCCGATATCGTCAGGCGGACTGCATGCGGACTGATAGTCGGTGGCCACCCTAATGGATGCAATTTCTGTTTAATTAAGCAAAACCTGAGTTTCAGTATTAGTTCGCGAAAAATACCTCTTCTTGCTATTTGTATTAAAATATTAACTTTGTATGTATTAGGCTAAAAACACACCTAGCGGAATGGAGGCAGTATTGTATGGAGGTCTATGACAAATTTAAGCTACCATCGACAAAGTTCCATACATTACTGCCTCCATTCCGCTAGGTGTGATTTATTTAAAGTGTAAAGTTTATTAGTAGGTATCATGTTAACCGAGTAAAGATATCTGGTCCACCGTCCAACAGTGAGGTCACCGTTTATTTCAGGTCTCTGATACGTTATCGCAACAAATTTACTGCTTCAATAGTTTTAACACAACAAGTAAACAACCACAATATTCCAGTTTAAATAATTATGCTTAATTTCAATGTGAATGACCTTTTAATGCCGATTGTTTTAATACACAGCGATACAGTGTCCAAGACTACCTATACATGTAAGAATTTAATAGTGTAGGTACAAGTGGTACAATAAATAAATGCTTTTAAAAATTTTATGCCACACCTGGCCATAAAGTGGCTTAAAAGACGCTTTCTGGCCAAGTGTAGCCATAAAATGATGTACACAACACGGGAGGTAATAAAGAAAGCACCTCGATCGCATATTTACGTCCCTCGCTTGCAGCTCGGGCCGCAAACTTCTGCGATCTCGGCCTTTCTTTGTTTTACCACCCTAGTTGTGTAATGTACTATTGTAGAATACTGTACCTCAAAAGGAAAATACGGAAACCTTATAGAATCACTTTGTTGTCCGTCTGTCTGTCCAGACCCTTATTCTAAGCAACGTGGAGGTTCCATGTTGAAATTCAGTTTAGTTCGATTAAATTTATTTCTCTAAGATTACTAATCACTTACTTGAGCCAAATACAATATTTTACTAAAAAACGTTAATTACTAATATGCCATAACTCATAAGCGAGCATTATATTTATTTATAATAAAAATGGATGTCGATGTTTTTTAAATAATTTTGTAACAAGCATTTTTTCTGCTGTGACGCTTAGTCTTGAGGTGAATTAAAACATTTTTAACAGTTTCACGTTTATACACGACATAGACATATTGTGTGTGGCCTTTTATTACGGTGCGACACCTCTATAAATGCGTGTAACAGGAATATTGAATACTGTTTACATACATAATACATAGTTAATGAGAAAACGCCTAGTACTAACCACTTAGCATTACTGTCACTAAGCTCATGTAAACTCGGCATTACCAAAGTAATTATGAATGTAAACTTACGTTTAAGCGGTCTCGATGTGTAGTTCATTCAGCTCGCTGAGCCGCCTGTAACAACCAACAAGCTTCATCATCATAAATATCAGCATAGGAATAAGGTATTAGCCAAAGAGAAGTTCTCTGTAGGGCTAACACAGACCATACTACTCGCAGTCACCAGAACTGCAGAGATATTACCACCAAACTGGAAATTTTGTTAAATACGTCTCTCTCCAATATCTATGCAAGTGCCATTGAGGGTAGTTGCGAGAAGTGCAAAGTTCGCAGCCTGGATGAGCAGTTATTATTTTTATTTATTTATTTTTATTTGAGCCTTTATTTTTCCTTAAATAGTTGAACATAATGAAAGTTTTTAGTAGATTGTTATTCATTTTACTATATTAAGGACCTCTGTCGGGTATAGGCTTCCTCCATATCTTTCCACCTTTCTCGGTCGCCTTGATTAGCCAATTTTCTCCAGCTGTGGCTATGATATCCTTGGATCATCTTGTTGTGGATTTTCCCACCTTGCTTTTGCCATGAGGGCCTGGCCACTTTGTGACTTTGTTGGTCCATCTGTCATCTGTCAATCTTCCTATGTGAGGATAAGCAGTTACGACCCTTTGGATCGCAAGTACTGGGCCGTAGCGGGGCCGTTTAACAAGGAGAACTGTGTGCACATTTGAAGACTTCTGCGATCCCGATTGGGGAGCCAGTGGAGCTTAACATAATGCAATGTTTGTTTAGCTTGTGTCATAAACATACGTAATCGAGCTTATGAATGGTGCAAATGATCCTGCCACATGAATGCAACTAACATACACATACAGATAATCAACATACACATAAATGGCTCGAATGGTCTTACACAAGAATGCAATCTACATAAACGTACAAATAATCGGACAGACGGACATTATGCTAAACTACGAGACAGGCAACAGGCAGGTGTTAACATTCATCATAAACATTAGTTTGTGTTAGTTATACTCGTTACTCCTAAGAAGGCAATTTATTCGATAGATTAAGTAGATAGGTATCTGAACATTAATCTATTTTTACTTTATATTAAAAGCACATAAGAGAACTGGTAATCTCTGATCATAGTAGTATTGCTACTCCAAGTTTAGAAAGTATATATCTTTGAACAACCTGAAGACCTACCACAAAGTTCGAAAATCAAATGTTTGTTATCTACATCTATTTCGCTCGTATATGCAAGACCGATTGAGATATCGAAATTTCGTTCGATGTTCACAGGAGGCCCGTAATTGTTAGTGTTTATTCTTTATAAAAAGGCATTTACATTTATAAATTTGTTAACATATGTTAACTTAATTGAGTATACAATATAAAAGCTCTGTAATTACGAAACAGCCCCATCAGTGACAATGCCAACATTGCCAACTCGGAAGCACAGCGCAGTACAAACACGAGCACGAAGCCCTGCGACAACGAAATACCTGCGCACGAGACATCTTATGACACGGGCCAGAGTAAAAAAGTCGTTCATTTTTATTACAAGCTGTATAGTGCAGTGGATTCTTATGTTAGAGGACTGTACAAGGGCCCTGTAAATCCGCAACAACCGGTGAGTGGGAACCTAACTCGGAAGCACGATACAGGCACAACACGTGCACGAAGGCTTGCGACAGCGAAACCCGCAGGAGCACGAGAAATCTCGTGGCACGCGCCAGAGTTCAAAACAGCAGGCCTAACGCGAAGTACGAAAATCGATATTACGTTATTTCCGTTTCTAGTGTTTTCAGTGTCCTCCTCCAGAACCAGACAAAAATAAACCGTTAAGGGGCTACTTTGAAAAATTATGGGTTTTTTCAAACGCTCTAGTGACTAAACGGGAAAAGGGACTGAATTTATTTTCGAATATATATTATTAGACTATATATTCTTGTTTTTGGCACAAGCCGAAACACGATTGCTGAAAGTTGCCTCGATAGAAGAAGAATTCTAAGTTGGGTCCTTTTTCCCCTTAACTCCGAGTGTTGTAGCACAGGTGATTCGAGAAATGTTAAAAATGTTGCCCATCAGTCAAAGAATGATTCTCGACAGTTGGCCGAACGTTATGTAACCAGAAAAGAGCTACGAACAGAAAAGTGGAATAAATAAACTACTTGTTTCCTTTATATTGAGATAAGCATGTCCACAACACACGTGCCTCGCATGAGTCGCATGACACAAGATACGGCCCTAATCGACTTATCTGGCCATCTCTCACGACCCGCGACTTCTGTGCGACGAATTTTTACCATTCCGCGGACACAGGCATTTGTGGAGGCGATAGAGTTGATGGTAATCTGCCGGCCCGTATACGGTGAGACTTGATAAGAATGCTTTGAGTCATTTTTTAAACTAGGATTTCTATCGCAACGATAAAGTGGTTAATATATCTAATAAACTATTTGTGTTATACAAATAAATACAAACAATTAGTGCCTAGTTTTATAAGTTCCTCTTGCCTAGAGCATGGTGTTTTTAAATATCAAAAAAGTTTTATGTATTCGATATATTTTCTCATG
This sequence comes from Pammene fasciana, assembly GCA_911728535.1. NCBI lineage: Eukaryota > Metazoa > Arthropoda > Insecta > Lepidoptera > Tortricidae > Pammene > Pammene fasciana. The sequence continues at coordinate 249,042 of OU452285.1, forward strand.
TTACCATAGTTTCAGTTATGTGTATAATAATTATACATAGATGAGTGTCACAAAAATATAAAATCCGGATCACAGAACACACATTAATAAGTTCCACGCTCCGGCCCCTTAGCCAAATTTAAAGATACTTAGACGAATAGAAAAGGTACTCTCAAAAAGATATCCCTAATGAATGACTATATAAATTCGAAAACAAATAGTTTATATCATATCTCATCATTCTCATCTCAATCCAATGCTATCGATCAATCGATCAAAATATGTCATATCAATCTCCCAACAATCTGTCTGTGTTCTCCATCCATGGAGCGGCCACTGTTTTTTCAACAATCGATCTGGAACAGAGGTAATGCTAATTCACCGGCAATATCGAATCGCGATCAGACGATAGTATCTGGCCGTGTGTTTCAGTAACGATGCGCGTGCGCGGGCATGTGTAGGTTTGGGGCGCCAAATGTAACGTGACCTCGAGAGAGTAAAACGCGCTGGAGATAGTGTTAGTGAAGGCTTTTTTTATTAGCATATCGGTGACAAACAAGCATACATATGTGCGTTGACGACCCTTTAGAAACTTGTACATTCCTTATTTGAATAGTCTCTAAAATCATTATCTTTATCAACTATTTTGTAAATTCTAAAGTCATTATGTCCAAAGGTGAGAATTTTAAAGGCAAACTTTTTTGAGACTGGTGTCCAATTGGACATGCCAGGGAAGACTCATAATTTATAAATTTTCAAGGCGTGTTGTTTGTGCAGTTGCAGTACCAGTTACAATATTTAAATAGCGGCTATTTTATTTACCAACTCGATTCCTCTTGAGTGACGCTTCTAAACACCCAAATGAAAGACGTTACTCTCGTCTCCAAGGTCCATGCTGCGCACATTATACTGGTCACTCGAACGGCCGACTCGCAGTCGACAAATCGGAACAACATTACGCCGATATGGTTCGATCGTGATTTATTTCGTTTGCTGCCATATAAGCGAGCAACAATGGCGGCAGATTTACGACAGGTGATTTTGTCGCGATAAAATGTTTAGTCGCGATCGGGAAACGACAATCGCGAAGTTGGAATTACTTAACGCGCATGCTCGCGGCGCGCCGAGATGATTTTGATTACTAAAGTAGGAGCCGATAGGAAATAGTTTCAAAGACGTATGTATAAAGGATGAAAAGGAATTTTTGTTTTTTTTTTTGTAATATTGTAACTATTTACAGATTATCTTAACAATAAGTACATGTCATTTTGAAAGCCTTTTGCTGAGACAATTTTAAACACCTTCGCTACCTCTGCTAGGTATTTTAACTCTCTTTCGTAATCGACGCAATAAACGGTTTTTAATCAGTTGCAAATGCAAAGATAAATTAATGTAAATAAGCCTTTTCACTATAAATATTAAAGTCAACGGCGTAGGGTTTCAAGCAGCCCCGCAATGCTCTGAATATATCTAGCGTGCCGTGCTGCTTCGCTAAACTATCGAAACATATAAACCAGTCAGAGATAAGTGAACGTATGTACGCATAAATTTTAATTAGATACGCTACGCAACATGTCTGGGACTAGGATGTGCCAATATACTCGTAATTCCTAGAGGTCTATTCTAACCTCACAAAAGTTAACTTGATTTATTATTAACTGATAACTTGATAAGATGATAACTCGACGCAACTCACGGTGCTTGCGTTTATTGGTGCTCGGGATGCAATGCGAATCCTATCAAATGCTCCATCATCATCCTCCTAGCATGGGTCCCGATTTTTTGTCTCGGCAAGACTTCGCTCGGTAACCTAATACCATACCACTAACATTGGACCTTCCAACCTAAATTGGAAATTAAGCCTTCTATGGATTAGGCCTGGTCCTGGCTTATTAAGATTTAGGTAAGTCAAGGTTTCAATCGTATCAGTAAAAATCAAAAATTGGTTTATAAGGATAGAATAGGTTTCCTAGTGCTTGACATTTTTGCGAGTCAGATGCTATCTATTAGTAGTATTAGCACACAAGATGCATGGAGAGACATTTGGAAAAGTTCAGTGTGCAATTTACACCGTAATAAGGGCATGGAATAGGTCACCATTGATTATTAATATAAGTAATAATGTCAACCGTCTACTTGTAGCTTTGTGGTTCTCTTGATTAAATAATATATGTATGTATTACCACGTATTGGAAACAGATATCCAATATATAATGAAAAAATCAACCGTGGAGATCTCTGGAGCATGACAGGAAAGTGAGAGAGTTCGGAGTTCTCCACGGTTGATTTTTTCATTAGATATTCCAATTTGTGTTTTTTTTACTAAATAAAAAAGTAAAAAAATCATATTATTAAATTAAAAAATTAAATAATTTTTTATCATTTTCCTTCTAGTAATCAATATTATATTTTTATGTAAGTATGTATGTATAATGCCGCAACCAATTTTAATACCTACACATAAAAGGTCCATCCTACGCCTCATATGTTAAAGTATACAATAGAGACAAGGTAAGAAAATTAGGTCAACTCGTGTGTTCAACTCGCCGCTACAAAATACTCAAATGAATTCAAGATTCTAAAATGTTGGGAATCACAGTCACATCGTCAAGTTTCCATCCGCGGAATTAAATAAATAACGGCTAATCGTGCGCGCGCGCAGAAAGAGCGGCAAAAACGAGTAATTGGCCACTCTAGCTGCGTCTGCGTTGTTCCCGGCCCCCACGAGGCGCTAGCCTCGCCAACCCGGATCACTGTCACCTAGAAAACAGTGTGAAACACTCCTTTCGATATCCCATTTTACAAAAAAATCTGTCGCCTAATAATTTAAAACAAAAAAAGAACAGACTTCACTTAGGATCCGCTATTCCAAGAGGAAATTACCAAGTTTATGTAAAAAATAGTGAAATCAATATATGTTTCCCTTTAATAGTTGAAGAGTTCCCTCGATTTCTCCAGGATCCTATCATCAGATCTAGACATGGTGACAATGAGACCTACTGTGAAGTATACTCTTGCAAACAAAAAAACAATTTTCCAAATCGGTCCAGCCCAGCCGTCTTCGAATAATCGGTGAACATACATATAAAAAAAATAGCAAAGATCCCGATGAATTGATAACCTCTCCTCCTTCGAAAACATGAAGTCGGTTGGAAACTAAATATCCAAAAAATTTATGGTAGTTTTTTGTCAGGCCATAAATAAACGAACATAACGCCGAGCTGCCTCCTGAGGTGTTTCCTTTGCGCTATGATATGGGGTTCTTCAAGAAGCGGATGTGTAGGACTCTCAAATGTTCATGGGTGACGATAACCTCTTCCCATCAGGCGGCTCGTTTGCCCATTCGCTACGTATAGAGACATTGAAAAAACTATTAGTAACCAAAGACCTCGCTTAGACTGGTTCGCTGTTCGCTCGCAACTTGCGCGATTAGGTTCGTTCAGCACGGTCCCACTCCCACGGTGGTGTCATCCCGGCTCAATCGAGATAACAAATAGAAAGTGAGCGCGGAGCCTCCGTGTGCCAGCTGAGCTGATCATATCGAACGCCTCGTGTGACTGCGGCACACGTCATTTCGGTTTTCATTAACAGCCAACTGTATAAATAAAGGAGAAGATAGCAGTGGCGGCGCGTCCATGGAACACGCTTTCCGTCGGCTTGCCTAAGTTACAGGCGCCTGAGCAGATTTCCTACAGCTCATGAAGAAATTTTAAGCCATATCAGCACCGGCTTGCGGCCAGTTGCGGCATGTAAATAGTGCCGAAGCATTTTCAATTTTGATAGGATATCTCGTAATATTGCGACAGGAATCAGGATACTCTTGTTTTCCATAAAGCATTTCAATTGAACAAACTGTATACGTTTGCAACGTATACAAAAGACAAGTTCGCTATGTATCTTTTACTTTACCACATATGTATTTGAGAAACGCCTCCCGATTATTTCTCTGCGTTTTCTGATCTTATAATCTCTTGTCTAGACGTATACAAATATAATAAATGAAATGAAATTTGATTATTTTCAGGCAACTAAGGGCCTAATTAAATAGGATATAACGCGTTGCATACCATGTTAAAGAAAACCAAGTGAAATATGGCAAATTTAGTATAGTATGACGGCCAAAGATATAGAGAAAATGTATAATCATAACATTCATAACAAACTATGTGGAATATCGCCCTGGTATACGCATTTCAATGTACATCTTCATGAAATATTCAGTAGGCATCGCCTTTACATCCAGCCGTGTATCAACAAGTTTAGAAGGCTGCCTACAACCCGTGGACATTTCCATGTTTTCAAATGACTGCAGCAATTTATCGTTCGATTATAAAACACATAAGTCATTGGTTAAGGAGGCGCGGAAACTACTAACAACAGCTAAAAAGTCCTCATCTCGTTACTATAAGGTCTACAAATGATCAGTCAACTGTGTTAGAGATAGTAGATGTAGCCGCTAGATCTTTATTAATTGCATATATCGGGAAATCTGTGTGAGTTATGGGAAGCCGAGGTGCGAATTACATGTGAGATAAGTTATATGAATGAGCAAAGTATGCCAACCGTATAGCAGTTAAAAGTTTTCAAACTATCTACGTTTGCCTGGAAAAGAGAAGATTTATCAAAAGAAGGTGGCTGCGCGCCTGTGCGTGAAATATCTTCTTAGGCAAGCCAGATCTAAGGTATTTTGGGTACTGTTTATCTGTAGGAAAAAAACTCTACTGCCTGCCTCTTGCCACAAGCCGGCGGCAATCGAGTTCTATAGAAAGAAGATGTAATGCCCTGATGCACAGATCGCACGAAACATTTACCAAATATATCTATCGCTATACGGTGAAGGAAAACATCGTGAGGAAACCTGCATACATCCGCGGAGAAATTCAAAGGTGTATGTGAAGTTCCCAACCCGCTTTGGGCTAGCGTGGGGACTATAGCCTGATCCCTCTCGTGCATGAGAGGAGGCCTGTGCCCAGCAGTGGGACGTATAGAGGCTAACATATTATATTATTATCTATAAAAAGGGCATATCCGTACTCTACAAAAACCTAGTTTATTTCATAGTTACATATGTACGTTTAGGTATATTCATAAGCAACTGATACACATAAATATATGACAAGGTTCTACGAGTATAGTATCCTAGAATTAAATTGGTTGACTGCACGTGTGGCCTAGCTATTAGCACAGAGGCCGCTAATTGTGGAAACTCGAAGAAAGCGGCATGTACCGCGTCCCGCGCCTGCGCTTTGTATCTTGTATACTCTGATTAGGCGATAAGGGAAACCCGGTGCAGTGCTAATTTCTAGGTTACAGGGTTATGTGGGAAAGTAAACATATATTTATGCCCTGTGAAAATTATCTCTAGAAACTTAGGTAGGTTAGGTACAAAAGCATCAAGACATAAGCAAGTATGAAAAAAACCGGCCAAGAGCATGTCGGGCCATGCTCAGTGTAGGGTTCCGTAAACTGAGACCATTAATTCAAAAGGTCGTTTCTTACGGGAAATTTGGCGGCGCTTACGTAATTTTTACTTACGTCCTTTCACTATGGGTTTTTGAAAGATAACTCAAAAACGGCTCAACCGATTTATTTCAATATACAGGGTGTAATCTAAAACGTGATACAAGATAATCAAACCTGAATCTATTCATGATATTGAACAACTTTTACTATGGGAGCAACTTTGTAAAAAAATTAAAAAATTGAGCTGCTCCATAGAAAAAGTCAAGGATAGGTAGACGAAAATGTTTGAGAAGTTTATTTTTTTTTATTTTTTTACAAAGTTGCTCCCATAGTAAAAGTTGTTCAATATCATGAATAGATTCAGGTTTGATTATCTTGTATCACGTTTTAGATTACACCCTGTAGTTTTCATTGAAGGTACTCATTAGGCCTCAGTTTCATGATTTTTTACAAAATTTTAGGACCCACGATTCAAAAGTTAGATGGGGGGGGGGGGGGACGCCCTGTTTTAAACTTTCGGAACTATTATTTCCGAATATATCAGTTTTATCCAAAAACTGTTTTAGAAGACCCTAATTCTTTTTAAAATACCTATCCAACGATACCCCACACAACTTGGTTGGAACGAAAAAAAATTTCGCCCCCCACTTCACGTGTACGGGAGGTACCCTAACAAAATATATTTTTCGCGTTTTTATTCTACCGTTTTGTCGGCTTGGTTAATGCACATATTCAAACCAAATTTCAGTTTTCTAGTGCTAACGGTCACTGAGCTAGACCGCTGAGGGACGGACGGACGGACGGACGGACATGGCGAAACTATAAGGGTTCCGTTTTTGCCATTTTGGCTACGGAACCCTAAAAACAAGCATATTTATTTGTGCGATTTGTGTGTTGCTCTTTCAGCACATCGTACTTATTATTTATTGTAACTTAAATGCACATCAGTATCGCGCTTTTTGACCTACTGCCGAGAGGAAGGGGGCTTATTAAATATCTATGTTTAGGTTTTCTTAAAGTACCTGTAGAATGAGGACTTAGTTTTAAGGCCGTTCCTCGATTTGGACAAGCCACGCCCATCCGGTAGAGACACGTTTATGGCTCCCGTGCACGAAAGAAAGAGATGCAGCACTCTTAAAGATCCGACTTTTTGACTAAACTACGATAAATAAGCGAATCTATAAAGTTTTGTCTACTTTGGTTTCTGTGACTCTTTAGATAAACCAGAATACCATATTTTTTACTTAATTATATTGCTTAATCTCTTATAGTTTACGTAAGCTAAGAAAAATAAGGGGAAAAAGGACCCAACTTCGGATTTTTTTTCTATCGAGGCAACTTTCAGCAATCGTGTTTCGCGCGGCTTGTAGTATGGTCTAATTAAAAAAAAGTATGGAAGTAAGTCGTGTAGTCGTGGTTCTTTTTGGATTCGTTAGAGGGCGCAACTAGATTGTTTCCCCCGAGTTGCACCGTTTCTGTTATATACGGAAGACTGTTAAATTTTAGGTGTAAATTATAAAGTGCTGTAATTTTGGAGTAAGTTAAAAGCTATTGGGTTCAAGCTTAGTAGTGTATAGAGAACAGCTTGGTGCATAGTGTATCTTAATTAAAAAGATGTGCGATGTATGACACCCTTTAAAAAAATTTTTTTTCGATTGCGGCTCGAGGATAAGTCAGTCGGTTGGTGCGACTTCAAGTTAAGCTTTTTAAAGCATTATAAACATTCAGTTAAATTTGCACGCCTGGGCAAATTATGGAACATGTATTATTGATTATTTTGTTATTTTAAATTGGAAAGGGAAATTAAGAGACACGTGAAAATTTTAAGAACAGTACTTATCTAAAGACACTACATTTGCACTAATTAAAAAATAGGATTTTTTTACCGGAAGTTTGTCAAAAAGTAAATATAATTTATTGCAACGAACTGCAAGCAACGGTGGGTGGTAGCACGCGGCGCGGGGCGCGCGGGGCGGGGAGATAGCGCAGCGCGCAGCAATTGTTTTACTCCCGCCGTACGTTGAGACCGTTCGTTCGACACTTTTAACGGGCAACCAGCATAGATCTCATATAAGTTAGAGATACCCAATCAGCACGCCAAATGTGGCACAGTAAAACGAGCCGAAGAGAGCCGAGCAAAGCCCGATCGTTCCGGGGACGCTATTCACACAGGACTAACAAACGTTTCGTTAAAATATTAACAGTGTAAGTGAGACTAGGGCACAATTGGCGTTAGGAAGTAAAAGTTTCATAAATATAAACCGAACTGACAGCATTGAGGCATAAGCCTAGTGGAGTAATTGTTGTTTTATTTAATTACGAAAGTCAGAAAATAATTAAAACTTACTAAAAAATATACACAAATTACTAAAAAATATGGTAATAAAATTAAAGAGAAAGATAACTGTATTCTTCGTTTCAAAATCAAATTTACATAACCCCTCCAAGGGTCCACCACTTTCTTATTCATGATAATTTTATTATTAGATTTTAGCTAGTACGGCTCGTATGCTTCTGCCGGACAAAAAGCTGGCAACCCATCTGCACAATCCCTCAAGCAGTCCGTAAGCTGGGAACTTCGACAGAAGACCCTGATGCCAGACCCGATCTAAAGCCTTAGCTATATCAAGGCTGACTGGGTAATTTGCAGAAAAAATGTACCTTTACTTAGTCCCAACTGTCCCAAAATTTACATACAAAATAATTCGTTACGTTCATAAAAAAAGTGTAACGAAACTGACAAATTATCAGTTTCGTTACATTTTTTTATGAACGTAACGAAGTTTTTGGATGTTAATTTTGGGACAGTTGGGCCATTTTTTTTATTCTACCAGACTCGATAGAGCTCATGATTCTGCATACGACAGACTCAAAATATATATGAAATAAAATAAAAAAGTAAAGGTACATTTTTTCTGCAAATTACCCGACTGCCAATGCCTCAATGGGTAGTCACCACTCGTACTCGCGGCTAGGGGGCTTAACCAGCTTTGTATGAAAATGAAAACTTTTATGTTTAACGTGCTGTTTTTTTATGCCAATCGATTTCATTCCTATCCAGTATTAATAGTTTCGTAGGGGCCAACTAGCGGTAATGTACTAAAAAGCCACAAATTGAAGATGTTTTTTTTTCATACATTTCATATGGAGAATTTATTTTCATTTTTCTATCACGCCAATCAAAAAATAGGGTTTCAAAGCAGTAAATATATGTAAAATTGTTCTTCAATTTGTGGCTTAAGTAGTAAGTTGGCCCCATAGAAACTATTAATACTGAACAGGAATGGGATCGATTGGCATAAAAAAATAGCATGTGAAAAATAAAAAGTTTTCTTTTTCATGCAAAATGTATGGGGAAAGCTTTTCTCGATTTGTGACTTTTCTAGCTGGAATTTATTTTTGGTCTTATACAAGCTTTTGATCCTGGATAGGATCAAATGGCATCAAAAAAAGAGTGTGACAAAAATTACCTTTTTCTCGCACCCTGTATGTTTTTTCTAAAATCTGTAAACGCGAATCTTCGTCAATTTGAAATCGAGGGAAGGTCTTTAAAGACCATTTTCGCGTAGCAGCACGGGATCTGGTAGCTGCCCTCACTGACCCAAAAAGAAAATCCATCCTGTATAGTTAATAATTTCATAATATTTTTTAACTACCTACCATATGAAGGCAATTTAATAAAATACACACTATAAAAATCGATTAAAACCAACTAATAAACGAAATAGATATAATTATGAAGTTATCAATATTTATTACAAAATCAATCAAAAAATTACAAATAATAAAGTAATTGATCCAAGAGCGACTCCATTGCTCTTATTTGCCATGTCATTTTGTAATGTCAGTTGAACGTAAGGTAAAAGGCCATAGTCGGGACTCCATAGTAAGTTGGCCCTTTGATTATTTTGGTTGAGTTTTTATTTGTAAGTACCTCTTATACTGAAGGATATTTATGCTGAGTATCAACATCCTACTAGTAACAGTTTTTGACATATGATTTTTTTTACTTTTTTCTTTAATGTTTTGTTTTTCGGTATGTATTCACGCGATTTGCATCAAATTTTAAAATTGTGTTCCTTATTTATGTCTGCTTCCATATTCAAAAAACGAATGCCAGTTGTGATGTAAAAAAAAAGAAATAAAGTAAAATAAAACAATTAAATATATTTTTTATGTAGCGGTGAAGTAGTGACACCTCTAATTTTTTTTCTAGTTATAGTCTATACATTGACCTATTACTTCTCTTAATATCAAAATTTTCTAAGTGGTACTTCCTGTCAAAAAATTGCAATATGTGTGGTCATGGTTTGTACCACTAGTAGGATGTTGATACTCAGCATAAATATCCTTCAGTATAAGAGTTACTTACAAAAAAAACTCAACCAAAATAATCAAAGGGCCAACTTACTATGGAGACCCGACTATGGCCTTTTATCATATCTTTCTTTTAATCTGTAATACAACCTTAACGATGTTAAATAATTCGCACTGGCCGGTCACAATGTTTTACTTTTAGGAAAATCTTGTTCGAGTCTAGGCCTCTTTAATATATTATCTCGATGTTCTCGAAAATTGCACGAATTAACGTCCTCACTAAATAAGCTCTGTAAGAATTGAGTTTTCGTTTATGAAATATTAATAAATGTATATAGACCTAAAGTACTTTTATTGCAATAACAAGACTTCAAACTATCTTACCAAATGCGATCCATGTGCATTGTCATTATTAGCAATTTCTGATTTCAAATCGTTACCGGACTCTTACCCGCTTATTCATAAACGTGTTCCAATCCTTATTTAGTTAAATTATGTTTTGTTAGTTTCTAACAAACACAAACACAGCTATAACACTATAAATAAAAACAAGCTTGCTGTCAGAAGATGTCGTATCCGCAAAGCATATAAGTCATTTTTTGGTCAGGGTATTCATATTTATAACAAGTTACCCGTCGATGTTTTGAATCTATCATTTCCCGCTCTTAAGAAATACTTCAAAAAAAACTTTAATGTCAAAGGGTTATTACAGGGTCGAGGACTATATGACAGACATATATGCATGGCCCAAACCAGAAACTATAAAATCATCTAGCATTTAGAGGACACAGTTCAGGTAAGAAGGCATATCAAACGTTTTGCGAAGCAGTCAGATTTGGATTTTATTTTATTTTTCATTTTAATTACACAATAGGCAGGCACATGTCTGTCTTTCAAGCTGTTTTGATATGCCTTTTTGAAGAACTACGCATTATTGTATATAGTATCTTTAATGTATTTGTATTGCTGTTTTGAAAAAATAAGTCACGCCGAGTTTCTTGCCGGTAATAAGTAATACTTCTCGGGTCAGAGGTGTAGAGTTAGAACCGGTGGTAGTTTCTTTTTCTCTCTGACTTTCATAAGTGCATTGTAATGTGCCTAAATTGAAAAATAAATACCTTTTATCTTTTACTGTCAAATTGACAGATAAGGTCAAAAGATGATTTAGTTAAATGAGGTTTGAAGTAAGTTTATGAATATGTGGGTTAAGGTTTAGCGCTTAAGTTGGTTTTATAATTATTTATTTTAAAATTTAAAATTACGTCAAATTTTGCTAAATACCTATTTGAAATACTGGAGAGATATTATTGTTTTGTTTCAATTATAATTCTTATTGAGAAAAAATATAATTTTAAACAAAAAAAGAACCGACTTCACTTAGGATCCGCTATTTCAAGAGGAAGTGGCCGAGTTGCTGTAAAAAATAGTGAAATCACTATAGGTGTGCCTATAATAGTTGAAGAGTTCCCTCGATTTCTCCAGGATCCCATCATAAGATCCCGACTTGGTGACAATGGGACCATCTAGGGGTTATACCCGTTCGATTAAAAAAATGATTTTGAAAATCGGTTCACGATTCACGGAGATATCGAGTAACATACATACAAAAAAATATAAAAAAAAGTTCAGTCCAATTGAGAACCTCCTCCTTATTTGAAGTCGGTTAAAAATAGGTGTTGTTTTAATATTAAGATAAATTATTGTTTTTTTTTTCATTTATATAACTTATTGATAAAAAATAGGTGTCGTTTTAATATTTAAAGTCTCTCATAATAAAAACCTCATCAACATCAGCAGCATATATACGCCCCACTGCTAGTCAGAGGCCTTCTCTCAGAATGATAGAGCGTGCAGATTAGGACTTCACACACCTCATTGAACTGCTTCGTAAGTCTGGTGAAAAAAGTTTTTACGAATTTAACAAACTTTGGGCGTACCTGTATTTAATTTGTTGAATGTCTTTCTGCATACTCAGAAACCCTACTATTTTTGCAGTACATGTCACTACTCTTGCCTCAAGAGCCGTGCTTCGTCAGTACGTCTACGCGCTTTCCTTCTCTTGCCATTAATCACGCCGTTGTCGCTTCTGTGTATTTATTGTTATTGCTCTACGTTTTTGGTACTTGATTACAGAACTGCATGTTCCGTTTAAAAATGTCAATTTTTTATTGCGTGCGAATGTAAACGAAATCAAATGAATATGATTGCGTCAAATTCCAAAAGTATTAAAATTTCCCTTTTAGTACAACGACAGTAAAAACACGAAAAACTACTTTCCGGGTGTCGCACCCTGGTGCGAATTTGATATTGGATTTAGTATTTTTTTCTAATTATTTACTCAATTTGCACCGAGTACAATACTTTCTCCAGACCCGCAATGGCCAAAATAATATTTTTTGTTATGTTGTTATTTTTTACCTGTTCCGTAGCTTAAATTAATATAAGTAACACGTGCAAATTTAGATATACGTGTTTTAAAACGTACGCCAAATTACGCCGAGTACACCACTTTTCTCTTCGTAGTTATAACCATTACATTGTTTTCAACCGATTTCACCCCTTTCCGGGGGGGTGAATGTAGTAGGGGTTGTATAAAGTTCGATTTTTAGCCCATACAAAACAATCCGAAGTGATTTTATTAGTCTTTAGAATTAGTTCCTGACTTTAGTGAAATTTGATCTAGTTTGACTAGACTATTGTGCCAAAAACAAGAGTATATATAGTCTAATAGTAATAATATATATTCGAAAATAAATTCAGTCCCTTTTCCCGCTTAGTCAATAGAGCGTTTGAAAAAACCTAAAATTTTTCAAAGTAGCCCCCCCTTAAGAGGCTTTTTCTATTAGTCGATTTGAGCCAAAACCAAAAAGAAACTGAAAATTTAAATATCGTACCGCATTTACAATGTCTCTGATATTCTAAAACTATATTATGAAACGAGTAATCAATCATATATATGATTGGCCGAATAAAATGTAAAATATATGTATAGGTAACAGGTATGTCCCTATTAGGGTGTTGCTTATTTTCACGAATTTCAATTTTTCTTGCTCTCACCCTCTTAACCTATTCTCTGACATGAAAAAATAGGTGTGAATTTTTTTTTGAATTTTTAAGCAAGTTTTAGGGGTCGCTACCGCGCTTTGAAAATTGGGTATCCCCATACAAAGCTAAAAAAATTTTTTTTTCTTTATTTTTTATTTTTCTACAAAATTGTAAGTCATGATGTAACTAATGTGTTCCTAAAAGATAAGGAACATCTATGTCTTTCAAAATATTTTTTTCCCATGTTTTGTTGGTACTTAGTACTGAAGGGACTGATAATGTCAGATTTTACTTAGTGACACTGAACTAAAACCTCAACAAAAATGATTTTAAATGACAATAATGTTCTCAAATTTCAATTAACGTATTAACACGCCATGATTTATCATAATTCATAGAAAAAAAAAGGACATTTTTTTTTTGCTTTGTATGGGGATACCCAATTTTCAAAGCGCGGTAGCGACCCCTAAAACTTGCTTAAAAATTCAAAAAAAAAATCACACCTATTTTTTCATTTCAGAGAATAGGTTAAGGCGGTGAGAGCTAGAAAAAATGAAATTCGTGAAAATAAGCAACACCCTAGTCCCTATAACTATACCTTTTTCTTCTTCAATCACAAGCACTATCTCAACGGGCCATAGGCGATTAGTTCCCATAATCCTATCGCTCATATCAGATCGCTGCCTGCAGGTGCGTGCAGGTGCGTGCTGCCGATGCCGGCTGCCCACGGAAAAGCATTTAAACTGTCATTTGATAAATTTTAGTTACATTGCTTCTGTATAGAAACAGTAAACAGTGCCCCTGACCGTGGGTAGACTATATCCGATTGCAATAAAGCTTATGAGTAGTCAGTTACGATACACGCGATCTTACAAGGTGATTTTCCAATGGTCTCAGATTCAAAATTTTCATGCAAAAAGATCTACATAAGGATTTTTCATTTTCTTGCTTTCCTGGTTGCATTCTGAAAGAGCCTGTGCTGAGCAAGGCATCTAACTACGAAGATTTGCATGTTTGTATTAAAATATCTAGTTCTCAAGAAAATAATTTCACGGTAACTGGATTCCTTAGGGTAATCCAATAGAGTGCCGATGATTGCAAATACATAACCATTCGTAATTTTATTGGAATGAAATTAAGGTCTATTATTTGAGTATGTTGGTGTTCATACGTAATTCATTATACAGTTTAATTGAAAATGCTTGAATTGGGATAAGTTTACTGTTGAGACCGTTGGTTGAGTTTGGTGGTTTTACAGTACAAGTTTAATAAAATTATGGGCTTTAACAGTATAAAGACTGAGAGGCGCTGATCTTGGAAATAATAAATAGTAAATAAATCGACAGAATCTTACAACCTGGTCCCACGATCTTGAGCCAGACTTGTATTGTGAGCAGGTTCTAGATATATATGTATACAATAATATTGACATAAATACATCCATAACTTAGGAACAATTATCCGTGATAAGTAATAACTGAAATTAATGACCACGAACCGAACACAGTGTCTTAATGCTTCGTAGCAGGGTCACTACCAACTAGACTAGGAAGCCGTTGAAAGGTAGGAAAGTAGGAAATATATATACTACATCTTCCTGCTTTAATCCGTCAACGCACAGAAACCTGACAAAGTAAAATACTGGTAAAGTTACAGGTATTGTAGGCGTTAGTGAGCCGGAGATGCAAATCTGATTGGAATAAGCTTATGGCCCAACTACCCGTTACTGCAGTGGCAGTTCCTTATAGTACACTTTATCTTCCTACTTTAATTAGCCGAAGCCTCGCAAACCATTGACACTAACCTTACCTGAACTTCAATCCTATGTCTTGTGCGTTACGGCTCACGACTGATCAGTGAACATGATCATGGCACTAGCAGCTACTTGACTGACCATCGGTATACCGTATGTGGTCACGATAAGGTTTAGGAGCTATCAGTAAATAGACAAATTGGTTTTTGCGTCGTATGGGTGTAAATTACTTCGCACACGCCAGTAAATAAACAGTTTATAACTATTGGAATTGCTTTTCTAAAGCTTAGCAGGAAGCATAGAGGTTTTGTTCAAAACTTATTCAGTTCTTTGTTGGTGATTGGCGACCATAAATGTGATGCCTTTCGGTATGCTTTTGGCAAATTTGACGGGAGGTGCTTTCGTTCTACCTACGTTGTACTAATTCAACATTGTATTTGAGCTGTAAAATCATATACGCCGGCCGTAAAATGGTACCTATTGGTCTAGAGACTATCACCAACGTCGATTTTTAAACAAGCCTTGTTTATGAGTTGAGTGCCTATTCTCTTTCTTAATTTTGGCGGCTTCGATATTTACCTATATTAAGACCGATATTTAGACATATTTTATAGGTGCATAGTCGTAGTAATATATATAATTGAGAGTGATATTTTATCATGCACTCACTAATATTAAGTGCCATGAATTGAAAAGATAAGGTGACATTTAGTATTCCAAACGTTCCAGGTTACTCTATGTATACAGTTTATTATCTATCGCAATTAAAAGGATTAGTCAATATTGTCAATAGAGATAAAAAGTATACATCTACTTTGACTAAATATCATCCAAATATAACGTTCTTTCAGATTCAACAAACATAAGCGAAAATGTAATGTGTTATGGTAAGGTAACCATCTACTGAAGCATCATGTCAAGAGTGTCAAGACCACCTCCGCATTGTATTGTCATCGCTTCACACGCGGCCGTCAAAAGCCACACACGACAGTTTGACCCAAAACATACCGCACAAACGAGTCAACTTGACAAAGCTTGCATAATTAACGTCAGAACATTATTTCCCGTTTTTACTAAGCCTATTGACATTCAAAAGCAAGAGCTTAGCGGGTGATGCGTTCAAAATATTGGCCTTCACAAGCTCTTCTCTTAATGGGGCCCACCCACTATCAGTCAGCTTAACGATATTGGCCTGTCAGTTGTTCGGAGCTGTCAAATTTTTGTTCAAACCGACAGGCCGATACCGTCAGGCGGACTGATAGTCGATGGGCCCCCTAACAGTAAAGTCGTGCTAGATCATTTTGAACACCTCACCCGTTTTGCTACTTCTGCTGCTGATTGCACTAATCGGGACCATAACTGACCAACAGTAGTAGGTACAGTAGACGACAAACATATGTTTACACTTTGGCATCCTATTACAAAAGAGTAAGATAAAAAAAGTAACAACATATCTTTGAGATCGACTGTAGCGAAAAACTCGTCGTAATTATGCAGAGCTAAACTACAAGTACAAAAACAGTGGAAACACGTAGGTGCGATGTGTGAAGTATTGCAACATGGTTTTGTATAATATTGGCTAGGGATTTCTTGGATAGGAAGCTTTTGCTTCTTTTGAGTGCTAATAAATTGTAACATTTCTCGAAAGTGAGTTACTTTGTTAATCGATTTTGCTATTCGTATGACAGAGGTGGACAAGATTAACCATGCCACAAGATGTCACAAACAAAGTTAAACACGTTCTTATAATTATACACTTTTTCCTCAAATCCCATTTACCTGCAAAATTCTCTTGATAAAAGCTAAAAAACAATAAAACTCTGAATCCATTCCATAAAGTTATGACTGGTTCGGAATTCAATTTATGCTGGGCTGTAACCGTTAACATGCTGTCTTCTATGAGCTGCGCTGTATGGCAAATTGAATGGAAATGAGCATCTAATGCGGAGCTGAGTGAATATAATGTGGTGGGTTTTGTTCACACGCCGTCATGTCGCTAATTCCAATGTTACCGAGGCTGAGTTATGGACTGACAGAGATTAGATGTTTCAAGTATTCAACATATGACAAGTTGAGTTTAGTCAAGAAAACTCCAGACACTACACTTTTTTAAGACCCATTGTCTTTTGCTGGTAAATTATGGTGTAACCTTTGAGATACGTCTTTTTTGGTAGCCTTGTAGACAGATTCGAGAGCAGACCTGACAGGAGAAGCTTGCAGTAGATAGTTCTAAATCTCCTTAACGCATTCACTGCCAGGGGGCGTGGCCTAGGAACTTGTATGACGCTGGACGCACATGTGCGTCGGGGGCAGTGAATGTGTTAACGTTATTTTTGTCTCTTATCACCGAGTGCAACAAACCAGGTCTCATCGCAAGACTTACGACAGTTACGACTGCCTCTCATCGAAATAGCTGCGCTTGTGGGAGATATTTTTTTGGTTCATTTAGGTGCTTACTTATTATGCAATACGAATATTCTAGTCTTTGATCCGCTACCTGCCGAGTTTATACTGAATATTGAAGTTCGAAGATCGCCTGTCCCAAAATCTCCAAGAGCTCTCTGTTGGAGTGGCGGAGATAAGGATTAAAATAGCTTCATTTACCTGTCCTCGCACAGCTCAGCTCTATAGGTTCTTGACAAACACATTCATCTCAACGCATCCTCGCTATGGTAGAAACGCAGCCAAAGACTCGGTATGCGCGCGCCCTAGCCCGCTATAGTTCACTCGCGATGTGTCGTGTCCGGCACCGCATTATGCCAGCGAAATGCATAACATTTGTGCCGGATATTAATCTCTACACTGCAAACTGCATTTCTATCACTCACTTTACAGACCTCGTATTTTATACTCTCACTCCATCGTAAAATCAACCTTATGATGGAGTAAAGGAATAAGATTTCCTTTAGGAAGTGTAAGGGAGATGTGATCTGTGAATGTTAAGAGTTGAGTAACAGACGTCTCATGCATGTTTTGTGCTGACAATGGGATTCTAACCTAGTCTACTTGCTCGATCGGTACCAATTTATGAAGTATCCTCTTTTTACGTTTTTATTCCTTACCAGTTTGCAGCTGAAATATACATAATTTTCTTTACGCTTAAATTTCGGGTAATTTGGTACCTTAAGTTGTATTTTTAAGTTAAGGCGAGGCGTTTAGAGGAGTTTTTTAGATATTTGTGACCAACTTGGCCACTCGGTTATATCTGATGGCGACTGTACTAGCAGGATAGTATTAAGAAAGCCGCATAACTCACATTAAATCTGATAGAATATAGTATTCACAGAAACAATGGCGAGACTAAACCATAATAGCTATGTTCAGACCACCCCTTTCACGTCAGAACATCGTGTAGCACACAAATTACACACGAGAAACATGCTTACGTGCAAACAAACAAGTACGATTTTTCAAAATAGCTCTCGTTGTCTAAAAATATACTTAATTTGTAATGTTATAAGGTTGGCATTGGCTAAGCTTGATGGAATGAGCGTTGATAAGTTGTACGCGTGGAGACGCGTGCATAATCGCATACGCATGATATGATATATTCATAAGGCATCTGTGTGTCAGCTGTATGACTTGCCCAGTATAGTTGGACCCTGGATTAATTTGTTAAATAATATTAAATATTAGGTACCGCTTCGGGCCAAACGAATCTACTTCTTCCTTAAATCGGGCCTTTACGACAAGGAATTCGGTGGTTCTTTAAATAGGCATTAGAGTTCCTGAAAGGCTTTATGATGAACTATTAGAATATGTAGATACTGATAAAGGGCAACGGGTATCGACGACTAGTCAGCATTCAGTGAAGAGGTCGGCAAGCATATTGAATAGCAATGGTGAGGTGCAGCGGAGGCGGCGCCGGCGCAGCGCAGCGAGCCTAATCTGACGGCGATATTACTGATAAAACAATACAAGGCGGGTTATGATAGGGAATTTCCTAGACACGTCTTGCATTTGAAAAAGACGTGGAAGAAAAGTTCAGTTTTTGTTATAACTAAATAGGAAGAGCGCAAACGGGCATCTAAAAAATCGGACTTTACCCACGCAGACAAAAATGGTGATCCAAGACTATACTATATAACAAGTGTCAATGAAAAAGCGACGGAATGTATCCCTAAATCCCTTCCCTATTTATTACTACTTATGGTGTGGTGTGATGTAAATACAGAAGTGATGTTCCAAATGGGTCAGTGAGGTCAGTTACCAAATCCAGAAATGCTACGCGAAAATGATCTCGATCGTTTACGATTTTTCTTCCTAAGTTTTAAATTAACGACGTAACACTTACAGATTAATTAAAATGTACGTTTTTTCAATAAATTGTAGTGGCGGATGATTTCAAAAATTGTACTGTATTACTTATTTTAATGCCATAGGGAACAAACAAGCAGACTGACCGCCTGATGATTACCTTCGCCCATAGGCACTTGATGCAACACCAGAGGAGTCACAAGCGCGTTGCCGGCCTATTAGATGGAAGAATGTCCTTTTTTCTAAGGAAATACGGTCGTAAGGTAAGGGTCCCAAAATATCGCAGCCGACACTTTACTACACAATATATTTATATCAATGATGATGAAATGATTTTCAGAATCCCTAATATCTATGCCTTATTTATATGTTGTACAGATACAGATGTCAAAATAGATGATGTTATAGTACACGATAATCACGCAATACTACAAATGCATTCCGAACCGCGATCACAGCGCGAGCCTCGCGTTTCGCAACCACCTCGCATCGCAAATTGCACTTCTAAGAACTCCTCTCATTAGCTCGCAATAATTACATTTCAAAATAAACCAGCAGAATAGGGCTGCATACTTCAATTAAGTATTTAATACTTTTAATACTATTCCAGCGTCATTTTAAAATAAAATGACAATAGTATCTATAAAACAAGTTAAAAAAGAGTTGACGTAGACAAGACAGTCACTTGCAGTAAATAGCTTACACGGCGAAGGCTGCAATAATATGTGATACATTCTTATGGCTCTGCAAATAAGATTGAGTCAGACATATTAAGCCCCCTCATTGTTTCAAATAGTATTGCAGGAACGCCAGGAACTGTCCAATAGTGGGATATTTTCAAATTACTGCAATACAAAAATAAAGATGGGTCTTAGGTTTTATGATGTGTTCTGTTAGTGATAGTAACATGAAAACGCCTCTTGTACTGAGGTACAGTCAGGAGCAAAAGCAGCAGCGGGTATGCACAACGATCTTCAAACATCTTATAACAATAAAATGTGCCAAGACAATGTCTAATACCACGCCCGTACCTACTAATAAGTAATACTTTTACTGTCGTCTATGAACAACAATCATTTGAATGAAATAAATTACACGAACCAAATTTTAGTAAGATGTTCCCGAAAATAGAAATCTGATCTGGTAACCCTACAGCAAAACCAGCCGTCCCTTTTTATCCTACTATTATATCGATAAGATGAAACGTGACAATGAGATCTAGATAATACCGTATCAGATGAGATCGGGATCACCGAGACATTAGTATTACAACCATCATTATTTATTGCGATATCTTCTGCGCTAAATAACCAGCTATGTTTATTACTACTTACTAGTATAACGTAGTTGAATTATGTAAACGCTGATGAGATAGTAATAAAAGTACAAAGTTGCGAATACGTTTAGAATTAGGACAGTTTTATGACCGAACTAGGTAATCTAGGCATGCAAACGAGAATGGTAAGTGGACTCTAAAACTATTAAACTGTGCCAACTAGAATTGCTATAAGCGAAAAATATATACATATTATTATTTAGCAGCAGAAACAAGGCTTCTCTTGTATAATAAGGAGAGGACTGAGGTGTTCGGACGTAAAGGTACCTATGTCCAAGATACAAATAAATATATGGTCCTCAACAGAAAAATTACACTGATTTGTCAGTAGTAAAAAACCGAAAAAAACCTGTGATCCTTATATGATTAGCAGCAAAAATTTGTTAGGAAATGTGACCTGATTCATTAAAAGATAACTAATCATTATTGTTTTATTTTGGTAAGTAAGGTACTTAAATATTAAATTTTGATCGACAAAAAATTTAAACATACGTAAATTTAGCGCAAATCTGAATTAAAATAACAACAAACAGGATGCATAAGGAAGCGAGCAACTGTATTAGGTCAGGAGCAATGCACACGAAGAATTTACATTGTCTTACGAAGGACATAAAATAAGCAATATAATAAATAAACAATAATAAATTAGCCAAGAATAGCGATATCGCAAGTAACGTTTACGGCCTATAAAGCACCGCGTCCATTAACGCGATGACACGTTATAACGTTTTATTGCACTACTTCGGCATTGTAATCGCGTAAATAATGCTAAGAAAGACGCATACTGGCACCGCACCGCAACATGGCGCGGCGAGCGGTCAATCATCAAGCCTAGCTAAATGACAATCGTTCATCAGAATCATCAGCAACGTCAATCAATCGCAGCTTAAAACATGTATGGAAACAATCATTTGATTTTTATTTTGTTGTC
Organism: Pammene fasciana; assembly: GCA_911728535.1. NCBI lineage: Eukaryota > Metazoa > Arthropoda > Insecta > Lepidoptera > Tortricidae > Pammene > Pammene fasciana. The sequence continues at coordinate 270,123 of OU452285.1, forward strand.
ACTTTTCGCAACTTCGCAAGCATATCAGCGCGATAATTACAGTATCCGTCTCTTTGGATCACGCAGTTTCAGAAACATTTACTTTATTAGTTTTATTACGTGTCTAATCCCACCTTTCAAATTCTTGCATTTTTTATTTAAACACGGTTGAGTAAGATAATTGACGTTTTATATGATACACCGCGGTCTACTGGGATGGCGCGTCAGATCGCGGTGTCAGTGTGGTAATGTCCTTCGTAGAATTAGGTGTATGGATATGGCGCAGACATTATGGACTATTAAACCCAGTTCAGATTTACCGTAGATGTTCAGTAACATCATTGAAATGTTGACGACTAATAATGGACGTTGTTCAAAATCCTAGAAGGTAATCGCTGTAAGGAAACAGTGAGCTTTCCCAGTATAAGGTAACGGGAAGTAACCTTATCTAATGGTAAGGAATCAGAGAGGAACAATCACATGACTCGTAATTTTGTTACAAAAAAGTTAACGCTTAGTTAAACTTACCTACATTTATATCACGAAGGTTTCACAGGCTCGTCAGATTCGAAACACCAATATCTGTAACAAAAACAAACCTCAGATATTCTGGTAAATACGCACTGAACCGTTGAGAAATTCCAAGTATTATCTTCGAAACGCTCAGCTGATTATTGGTAGACCTTATTCTTTTAATAATAAGGATGAGGAAAGATCAGTGAACTAGGTTGAAGATGGTACTACAGCAACGCACTAAACTGATCAATGGTAAACCGCATTCCGTTGTAATAAGGGTGATAAATAGTCAGTTACCTGAGCCTGAGCTGGTAGAGATCAACAGTCGCTTAAATGGTGTGTCGCTGATAAAAAGTGATTACGGACGATTATTTATGCACGTGCAGTGTGAACGCCCTACGCAAGACCACGGAGCCTATTCACTCATTATCATCGTTTAGATGCTCCGGCACAGTTAGAAGAGACTCACGACGTTTTAAGTCTTCACCTTTGAAATATACTCAAACTCAGGTTTTTAGAATAGTCATGACATCAAAACTTGACAAGTCTAGGGGTTTCTAATAGTTATAGATAGGTTGATCTTAGTAGCCTGACTAACTACACGATTTAATGAATGTCCAAACTCCCCAAATCTTATACCGTTAGAGAAATGGTATAGACAAATTGAGGCGATAAACTATTTACTATTATTCACCTCCTAAAACCATTCGCCTGTAATGAGCTGGCTTATCGAAACAAGCACTTTCTGAAAACAAATTCGTATATCGGAACAAAATGATAACAAGGAGATCGTGCACATCTTAACGGCGAGGTTGGTGTAGACGAGAACTAGTAATATCGGCGACGGCGGCGCCTTATACGGCCGATGTTATTGATAATGGTCATACTAAACACTGCACAAAAGCTGGCAGACGAGATACAGGGATGTTTCAATATGGTTTTTGTGCATGGTGCACGCAGAAGAACGAAACAAAATATATGGTTTTTTAAAATAAAGGTCCTAAACAAATTACTTAAGTGATTAAATCACACAAATCACACAAATTACCCATTTTAATGTAAGTGTAAATTTTACTTACGAATGTAAGTAGGTAAAATTTCGCTCGAAATGATCTGATTCTTTTAGCAGGATCTTCGACAGAGCAACTTGACTAAACTTTACCCCTCATTAATGGTCCTTGACAATCAAGAAATTTTGTCAAGCGAACAGGAAGGTTAAAAACCACTGGTTTAAAATATTCTCTGAAATATTACCCGTCTCGCGTCTCCTAAAGATAGACATCAAGCAATTTAAATCCATCTAAGCTTGATGTGCATATCGCGCACGCAAATTAGCTATGAAGCTATGATAGCCATGAAACCGTCCGTTTTTTATAAAGCTAAGGCCGACCCGTACTTTCTTTAAACATACCTCGTGTGCTACAACGTGTAATTTCACGAAAACGTTGTTATAATGCCCACGAAATTGCTGTGATTTGTTTCGAGCCGATGCGGTGCGATTTTGCAATTATGATGCCGTGTTGATTCTACAAATATTATTGTTCGTCTGATCTACAGATATAGATAATCTAGGTACATTACTCCACCTGCATATTACAGCTCCAGCACACTAAACACGAAGCGGGGGAGGGTTTAGTCCGTAGGCGACTGGGACCCCAGTTGAGTCGGACATAACCATTTAGTACGGGCTAAATGGTATACATGAGTATTACCTCCCTCGCCGAAAAAAAAAAAAAAAAAAAAAAATCTAGGTACACTGCAGTGTCCGGCCAAGTCCGAAGATAATACAAAGATCCTCTCAAGTGAGTCACTTAACTCGGGCTAATCCATCCGTCAGATTGCCTGATTTTGGTATTAAGAAAATGTAATAGGGTACGAATGGATTTACCCGAATTTGAAGTTAAGTGTCACAAATGTTAATCGTACTCCTTTTATTCCACTTGGCTTTCATTCCAGCGCAAAAGTTTACTTAAGCGTGTACAGTCAGCCAAGAAAGTGGTCTACCACTTTTCGACTCTATTACTTGATGAATAGAGTCGAAAAGTGGTAGACCCCTTTTTTGGCTGACTGTACCTGTTCTTACGGATTCTTTTTTAGTGTTGAAATATTGTTAAGGATATCAGTTTCAGTAGGCGTCAATTTAAACTATGGAGAAACGATACAAGTGCAAGAAGGAGAATAAGTTCGAGTTCAGAATTAAGAGTTTAAATAAGATATTGTTTTTAATTATAACCGACGTCGTAAACAAACAGTATGAGATAACAAGTGTTGTTAAGAATTTTTAAATTTTCAATGCATATTAGGTATTCATTAAATATTATGCCAATTACTTTTGTCAGGCATAGAACTTGGCGCATTCTTTTAATTAACGTATTTCATGTATTAGACATATGTAAATTGTATAACGTAACAATCGGTCGTGCACACATGACTTTCACTCGATCACAGACCACGTGTCCCCACGTTCTTCCAATCTCCTGGACTAGAGGCGACCACCGCCGGCACCGCTAGGTGAACATACGATATAGAGGGATATCCCAGTGATATCTGATAAAGCTCCGTCACTTTCGGACGGCATTGACATATCACGCTGTCACGTAGACAACTACATTCTATGTACGTAAGTACGTAACGTACCATCATAACGTCACATAGTTGGTTCAAGCACTCGACTTACATTCGTTAAGAAATGGGAATACGTTAGACTCCCCAAGGTCGAGTCAGACAATACATGAGCATTAGTAAAAATATCTCGGTGTGATTTAATTATTTACAAACAAATTCAAACCCTTTGTTTAGCGCTTAAAGTTGATTTTCGCATGCATCACTTGAGTCTAGACACTTCATTTTGTTCATAAAATTCAGTTGTCGTCACAGCGTTTTTTCTGCGTTCAATTCTTGGAACTAAGATAACGCGTGAATTGCGTAAAGTGAAGATGGCGAAGAAAAAAACTGTCGCTCACTCAGAAATTTTATTTTCTCTAAAGTTTACGACAAAACAGCGATAAGTGTTGCTACATATGGTTGTGATTAACTTGTTCGTAAAATAAATCGTTTCTTTGATAATATTATCTGGTGTCAATCACCTCTTTCTTACGTTTCATCATGTTTCATTGTGTTTTAGTTTTAATATCTCTGCCAAGAAATCCTGAGATGTAGATAATATATGTGAAGTGTTCAACAAGTCTCTCGCCAGGGAACACTACAGGCCCTCTCGTGCAGTCCAGGGCATCGAATGAATAATGATGCCTGTGCGTAGCAATGAGATGTTAATCGTCGCGTATTTCAAAAATTGTTCATGGGGATTACACCTGGAAGACAGTAGGATGATTACGCCGAAGACCTCTAAGTTTCTAACTAGAAGATCTTGTCTATAAAACCGCGAGATCTAACTAATCAAACAAAATATTTTCTACTTCGCTCTCTTGCTGTTGTAGATGTCCTCCCATGCTAACTGAAAGTCACTTTGTCTTAGTCCTTAACGTTGATACCGGCTTTGTATAACTGAGGAGGAGGTCCTCCTTTAACAATCCAATTTCAGTGTATTTACACTTGCCATTAAAATTCGCTGACAGCGAGCTATGATCCGTTATGCAAACGATTGTTCATTCCGTGTTGCCACTTACATTTATTAGAAAGTAACGTACGAGATAGAAAAATGTTCAATGTATCATTAGCAGTAAACGAGACAATATCGTGTCAGCTACATTCTTGGATACTGAGCTGGTCCAAAGTAACTTGGCCTGGGGCTGGTATTAGCAAGAGCGATAAAGAGGCGGATAGTGGAAGAGTCCTGGGAAGCATTAGTTCCCCCGACCAAGCACTGCCCAGTACCTACTCAAACACATGGCACAGGTATCGTCATCGTCCCAACACCAGGATTTGATAGGCCCTCGTGGTGGATTTTATACCACGTCAGTGACAAATAAGTACTTATATAGAGGCCGCATTACGGGAACAGGTCAACGAAGCCTATATGGACTTTAACTGATAGGAATCTAGATGGAAAAGAGCAGGGTGCTGGAATGAAAAGGAAATCAAGATACCTACTTATTCCAATATTTTTTGCGTATGTCAAAAGTCTAGCATCAAGCTACACAGGACATGAGCTTACAATCGTAACGAAATGCATTATAATGAGACACGTGGCTATCGCTAGTGACGTGCTCATTAATCATTCGCCGTGGCGTCTCCGCCACATAAAACACTGAGATTACAATGTTGTTCCAAGTGAGTTATATCTAACACCAACACCTACTGCAACAAACTACCTAGAACAAACGCCGAAGGTACGGCTGAACTAGTCCACCGATTACGCTTAGTTAGATATTCATTTGTACTCTCACATTATCCTGCTAGTCGCCATCAAATATATCGGAGCGGCGTTGACAACCTGATGGCGACTGTAGGTATCTAATCTTTTTTGCATACGAACCAAATACAACCCATATTAATAAAATATTACAAATGTGAAAGCTAACTCTGTTTCATCATTTTGTCTACCTCATCTACAAAATCGGTATAAATGATTGACACATTTTCATCTTATTCGTGTAAAGGGATCAAAAAGTTAAACTTTGCCAATATTTTGGCATTTCTATCGCTCGCCGGGGTGTAGCTTTTAGGAGATCTTCCTCAGTGCACATAAGTAGGTACTCGTCGTGGTTCACAAGCTTTTACCAGTCTGATATGACAACACGAAATAACTTTTAATCTTATTTGTGTGCTAAATATTCAACGGATAAAATTAGTAACCATTTGCCAATCTTACGCTTTCACAACAGGTACCGAAATAAATTAATAATAGCGAGCATTTTACAATTAAAATAAACAAATTAACTCATTGGCGTTGAAGCTCGATAAAAATAATCGGAAACAAACTTTCGAGTCTATGGTCTCATCTCAACGACATTCCGACATAACAACCGTAGCATCTTTTCGATACAAAAACTCAATTATTAATCGAATCGTCATTCGATTGTGAAATCGAGTACTTGTTGAGCGTCTAATTTGAAAGGATATCGGATAGGGCATGGTCGAGGGTGTGACTGGACAAGTTTGATCGCGGTAATGATTACTTTATTCTTTTATTTGACGTGTGGGCATAATCGGGCATAGAAATTAGATGAACAAACATTTTAAAGGATTTCGTAACCTATGTCAATGACTTTCTCCACGGCCGATTATTTGATTTCTGTCACCTTATTGTCACAGTGACAACCAAAAAGTGAGAGATGTCTGCAGGGATCTCATATAATTGTCACTGTGATAAATTAAATCACTGCGAATTGGCACAGAAATATTATTTGGACATGCAATTAAATTAGTGTTATTATATTTCGTTATTATCTTCCGTCAATGTCCAGTCAACGGCGTTCATAATCATCGCTCATTAACGCTCTTGTTCTTTTAATTATTTTAAATTGTATGTCCAATTATAAGCTCCAAAGTAACTATTAAGTGTATTAACCAAGATACTGTCTATTTACGTAGTCCGTATCAGCTTCTCCTGTTGCACCGATTGATGCGCAGATAGTTTTGATGCTCCCGCGCACCTATTGAAACGTCTCCCGATAACATCTGACGATCGTTAGGAGCAGTCACTCACTCACCACATTAGCTATTCAATTATGCAAACCTTGTAGATCTGATAAAGGACTCTAGCGCATATGAATACAGACAACGTTCAAATACAAATACACTAAATAATATTGAAACACAATAACTCTATACAAATTCGTGATCCATCAATACAAAGAAAGTACTAGACGTCGCTGGAGGGTGTAAAAACAGTCGCGAGCGCATGTTCAGTTCACAACCATTGCTTCAAAGGAACCAGTTTTCATTTGATCTCCGACTGTATTAATTTTTTTCACATCCCTCAGTCAGGTTACACTGGGAAGATCACGTTCGAATACGAATTGTTGGGAATGTTGGGGATAGACCTACACAGTCGATATCAAATATTAGATTTACACATTTGCACCTTATGGTTTATGCAATAAGGCTACAAATGTATACATATCTTTGATGCCAATCGAACCGTCTCCGAATAAACGCTCGTTACGCGAAGATGATGGATGACCGTGTCCGATCGCCGCACGCGACGGTTTTACCCTCACCGAAATCCACTAACATCTTTGTTCTCTCCCCCGATGGTCGATAATCCAATGTTTATTTGGTATCAGGGTGCATTGAAGTTTGTGCAGACGTGATTGACAAGTCCGTGCCGATAGAATCGGCCGTCATAAAATACAGGCAACACTAGTTAGTACACATTCATTGCTCTATCGCGTCCGTCACTTTGAGCGATACAATTTCATTTAGACACTATCTGATACACAATAACGACATTATTCATCAAATACAAGAGATACTGACTTGGAAAATAAAAGCGAACAAATTCTAGTAGGTACTTAATATTGTTAATGTACTCGTAGTAAGTAATTCTAGGTTAGTAATGATTTTGGATTTTTAATTGTTATACGCAAAAACGGATTCGGATAAAGAAACAGGTATATCTTGTATTTCTGAGAATGTAACAACATTATTGTGTAAATGATGATGACTAAATGACAGTAGATAATGGTGGTCTACTTTATGAAAAAATCGATAGCACATTGAAATAGATTAATGATTTTCAGGAGGGCGCATTCACCGACAATATCTAGTATGAAAAAATAAATTTTGTAAGTGAAAAAATTCAAAATTCCTGCCTAAATATCCACACAAACACAATAAGCAGATACTTAAACCCTGCAAATTCAAGAAACTCAATAAATCCTGCGAGGACGCCACTAAATAATACCTGGTACCGTGTAAGTACATTTAGGCAATAAATAATGGCGTTTAAGAAAGTCAACAGGTTTACGCGGATAGCATTTCCCTCTGCAATATATCACTTGGACCATGTACAGGGCGCTGTTCCAATCACCGCACTAGAGTCGGGCGGTCAGCAGACCACTATATTTTGGTATTGGTTGCTGTTGGATCGTCCACGACGCGACGGTTACTTCGTGTCGAATAAATTCAACAAGGGACGCGACGAGCAACAAACAGCACCACGCATCCATCTCCTGCCAATCCGTATAGTACATCACACAATACCAAGTATACCAACATACTGGTTCCCATGAACGACGACGCGCCTGTGCTTAGGAAGAAGTTGCACTGGCAATGGCACAGCGTCCACGGTACGACCGTTACTTCGTGTCCAATAAATTCAACAAGGGACGCGACGAGCAACAACCAGCACCACACATCCATCTCCTGTCAGCCGTCCATACCGATACGTCACACAACCGACCCACACCGATAAATCAAAATAAACTTTAACCGCGCCGACTTTCGTAAATATCATTTAGAATCAAAGCGAAGAGATATGGCCGATTGAGGAGACGAATGATGACGCTCGGGCATAAATCTCGCTTCCGTTGTAATGATGAATATAATGCGCCGGCTATTGATTTTGTAATTATATGTACCGATAAAATGATTGCGATCAATCATTAAAATGAGCTTGTGATGCAAGAGGTCAAATCTAAACGTGTCAATCATGTAATGTTATTCTGATTAAGCAAATGGAAACTAGATTAAGCCAAACAATTTATAGGAACTTGGTTTTAATTCAGGAAAAACCGTAGGTATGAAAGTATTAATTTTATATGACTGTATATCTATGCTGCTATTCACTACCACTACGTGACTGGTGTCCTCACGTGCCCTCAATGTGCACGGGGGTTCACCTCGAAGATCGGCTACGTCAGTCATCTTCGGGCGCACGAGCGCCAAACTTATTAACTAGGAGTTGAAGTGGTCGCCTTGGTCGAAATCGGCCGGAAGGATCATCATCAAAGGCAGTTGCTTTTAAATCATCTATTTATTTATTTAAACTTTATTGCACAATAGACAATCTTGATGTACAAAAGGCGGACTTAATGCCAAGATCTATGTATAATATTTGATTAGGTCTGTATTTTTAGTACTATTATACAAATTAGAAAATCCTAATATTTCTAACAATACTCAAAACTTCCTAAAGGACAATTTGTTTTCATCATCAAATCAGCTCAAAGATTACAAGCAAAACTAAAAACATTCAGATGAACGACCTCTTGAAGTTAATAGAAGTAGGTAAAAATTGCAATGACTTTTACAGGGCTATTGATAATGAGCACAGCTCATCAGCTGAGATAAGCCGTGAAGGAGACAGATGTCCCTCGCCGGATGTTAGTCATACAGACACACAGACACACATTCATGTCATGTGCTAATGGAGGACACAATATGTTATAATTGAACGCATCCCGTCGTGCAAGAGCGATCTTAATCGATCCTTATTATCTAATACGTATGATTTGTTCTCAGTTAATGATTTATTGATCAACTATGAATTGACAGTATAATGAATTAAGGAAAATTGGCCAGTGGCACAAAAACAAGGAAAATGATGTTTGTTACATGTTTATCAAAATTGTATGTACAGTCAGCGTCAGAGATATGTGACCCCCCTAGGTGTAAAACTGGAACTCTCGTTCGACACGAGGATCGGCATTTACCACACTGTCATTTAATTCTTTCAAAAATGAAATATCTCAAATGTGCTTGTCAGCTAAGCTGGGATCGATCCTGGGGCCTCGGGCTCACACTCATTCGCTTCACTCATACATTAGTCCGGCTTTTTTCCGCTGGGCTATCGTAACACTTGGACTACACAACAAAAATATGAACCAGTTCTTAGCAGGCTGACCGGCAATAGAGAACTATAACAAAATCTATAAAAATGGACTTTATTGTCAATGGCGCTTACGCCGCATCGGGTTGCGCAGCGTTGCATTTTCATTGGAGCATCGCTGATAATGGCGTAAGCGCCATCGACATCAAGGTCCCTTAACATAGATATTCTGTTCGAACTATTATATCTATACCCGTCCCTGTTTTGCAAGCTTGTCTTGGATCATATTAGTAATGTCTTTGGTTTATCAATATTTTCCTACCCTCATTTTATTTCCACAGACGACTAACAACGACTTTTACCAATTACATTTTAAGGTTTAATTTACTGGAGTAAATGCGTCTAGTTATTTTGTGGAGAAAATTAGTTTGAGGGTAAGTCATAATTTGCGTGTGCGAATCATACCTGTGTCGCAACGCAATTACGATCTCTCGACTTCTTAAATCCTTTTGCATTTCAAGCAATTGAATAACTGCCCCCGTCCGTTTTTTTGTGTTTCAATGACAATATGGTTCGATAAAATTGTGGTTCTTTGGGAAGAGAACAAAAGTATTAAACAAATACCACGATTACTGAATATAACGGTAAGTTTGTAACCTGTGACTCCATTGAGACATTTATTTTTTAGTAAAAACAGTAAAATGTTATCAATAAGTTAAGCCACCAGATTTTCTTGTGAGGATTTACTGTCGTGTGTTTACCTATATATGGGATAAGATAGAAAAATATATTTAACGGAAAAGTCTTTTAATCGGCAGCTTTTTTATGTGAAGTAATAGGTATAGTCTTAGAGCCATGTTTATTTTTAAAGCTATTTGAATTTTTTAAGTTTTATCATAAACGAGCAAATTTAATACGTATTTTTACTTGCAGAGAAATACGATTCGCAGATGGGTGAGAATCGTTATATCGTATTTACTGACGAGAAATATTTTAAGTCAGACGAAGATGGAAGAAAAATATTGTGGCGCAGAAGTGGAGAGCGATTTGACCCCAAAAATATGCTAGACCTTAGAACAAGCGGAAGGATATCATTAGGTGAGTAAATTATATTAAGTATACAATTTTCATTACCTGCACTTTAAAAAAAGTTGTGATTTCAGTTTTACGTTTTTCAAGTTATGGTATGCTCATGAGATTTTTTCTTTAGCGTATTGGGGCTGGATGTCATCTATGGGGCCCGAGCAGCTCGTTGAAGTTGGAGGCCGAATGAACAGCGAGGGATACCTCGAAGTGTTACGTGACGTCATGTTGCCTTCCGTTCGCGTCGCCTATCCCGAAGGACAAATTTATTTAGTGCAAGACATAAATCATTGGTGCAAGACAATAGTGCAGTGCATCGTTCCCGTATAGTGAAAGAGTGGTTAGCCTTACAAACAGACATCACTGTATTAGATTGGCCTTCTAAAAGCCCTGACCTCAATTCTATTGAGAATTTATGGTGCTTTGGGACCTTACACAAGTCAAATCAAGACAAAACTTAGACGAAGAAGTTTATAGAAAGTGGGAATTGATGAGGAACATCAATGTATGTTCAAACATGGTTTCAAGCATGAAAAGCTGGCTAAAATAGGTGGAAGATAAAAAAAGGTTATCCTCTACGTTATTAGTAAAAATTGTGAAAAAAATGGTGTTGTTGGTATTTCTCCATTATTGGGCAAATATTTACTCCATGCATGTTTTAAAATAATGAGTAGGTATAATGACGCTTTTGTATAAGTAGTGTCTAACAAATTATATTGTTTTTTTTAAATAACAAGATAGTGCTTAGACAAGTAGGCTTTTCCAAGTGGTAACTGGTTAATTTCTACCTTAAAAACCATACATATTGTTAGCCATTTAATGGGAGCTGTTTGAATTCGACCCAATTAGTGGAGAAATACCCTATGCTTACTAAGATTGTGGTAAGGTTGCATTGCATTGGTAACGTGCTAAGAGATGAATTTATTGTTATCTTTGATAACATGTTGTTTCTCTTTGCAACGTTAAATAGCTGGTTTAGATTACGTATTACATATTGATAATGGCATACAGACTGGTAGGGCGAGGGGCGGTCTAACCTATACTCATTTTTTAAATTGTTTTTTGAATAGCCCATTTTATACTTAAAAGCCTCTTCCCGCAATTTCCACAACTCCCACCGCTGTGTCCCGCCATCTCTGTCTAAAGTAAAACTGAAAAATTGTGTTAAATGCAATAAGAATATTAATTTATAATCAAAGAAAAGGGAAACTATACACTTCACTTTTAACCGAGTAGTTTGGTATTGCTTATAAAAAAAGTTATGACCCAACTTGTTTTTACGGTTCTACTCAATGAAGTAAAATGTAGGTATAATCTAAAGTAATCAACCAAAGTGTAATGCCTTATAAAGTTTAACAGCATGCAGACCACCAATACCACAATTTTAAACAGTAAGAAAAGGTATTTTACTTGTTAACTTGAAGTTTCACTGATGTATAATTGACTACACATTATCATTATACTTTAATAAGTAAATAATTATTTAGCTGTAAAATATATAGTAATCAGTTTACAGAATACGCATAATATATCTACTGTCATATATATATATATATATTACCCCCATTATTCAGTTAGTAAACAATATTTAATATAATAGTATTTAAATACCTACTTAGTTAATAAAAAGTTACCAGTGACTATGGAATTTTCATTATTAGTCCTTAAAAAAAGATTTTAACTTCTATTTTAATTAAACTTACTATATTAAATAGGAAGTTAATAAATTATTAATAAAAAAGAAGAAGTATAAAAATACAAAAAGTATCCTCTACGTAGATTCGAACCGCGAACCTAGTGTTTACTAGTCTGTTACACTATCCATCACGCTGCACGGACGCTTGTGAAGTTAACGAAATTATTGTTCTACTTAAAAATTGTTTAAAAGGGTATGTTACCGAGTTAATAACTGAGTAGATAACAAGGAATAACAAAACGTATAAAATTAATATTTGTGGTAATGTAAAAAAATATTAAACTAGTATTATAAAAAAAAGTTAAAAAAAGCAAAAAGTGTGATTCTTATGCTGGGGTTCGAACTAGCGACCACATTTGTCTATTGCTGGAGGGGGGTCACATATCTCTGACGCTGACTGTACACTGTGAGTGTTAAGAGTAAACTTCTAAAAGATGCAATTACTTCACAAAGCGACGACGACGATCACTTTCGCAGCAGTCTCTTTAGAACTATTGTCAAACCGTTCCAAATTTATGACGTTTTTAATACAGCAAATTTACTGAATTTAAACTTTTGTGAGAAATATATTAAACTAGCGGGGCGATCGTAGGAGGACGGAAAAATTAAGGTGCATGGAGACAAGAAATGCTCTTCCGATAAGGATATATTCCGTATTGCATGCAAAATGATGGAGATCGCCTTTTGACTGTATAACACTCATACATTGTAGTAAGCGCATGACTAACTCTTGAATGAGTATGTTTATGTCACAAATGCCACGACTCCGAGTGGACGTACTAAGTATATCTTGCTATGCTTTGGTACTATTATCCATTCCTCGGCATATGATCAGTTATCATCCCATACATGCCACATTTAGAGAAATAACTCTATCAAACAGTACCATTACATTCCCCCCGAGCCACAACGGTGCTCAAATGCTATAGAATCAACCACACATTACCCTACGGAGTCTATCGCAGATTAAGTGCCCAGATCCGAATATAGAGTCACGTCTAGGCTATTAGCTAAAGGGCTAAAGACAGATACACATGCAATGCAAGCCACACAGACGGCTTTCTTTTGCAGTCATTGTTGATGTTGGCTGAACTTTAGCTTAATTGCGGCTGCGGGGGCTAGTTAGTGCTAACTGCGGATCTCTAATGGGAAGCGAAGCGGGTTCGTTACGTGAAAACAAAAGAAGTTGAGGACTTTGAGTACATACATTTTCACGTCGATGGTTTGATAAATGTCACATTAGGGACCCGATTCCAGTTTGATTTAAATCAGGTTGTAAGTACAGCTTTTGAAGTAAAATCATGAAAATTTTACTATTATCAAATTGTATTTTCCTATGCTCATTACATTTAACAGGTCGACGGTATAATCACAGTCATTAAAATATGTCCATAAGGAAAGTTAAGTTTAGCGTATGATACTGATGCCCAAATTGCCCAATTAGAAGGAAAGTGCTAGCTGTAGATATTGCAAGTTGCAATAAATAGCAATATTAGCAATCATGCCCTCGCTACTGGAAAATTATTCAATATTTAATTATAACAGAAGGGATAAAACAACATAATTCAAAATCTGCAGAGGAACAGTAATGTAAATAACCCGACATATATTAAAAACTAAAGCTTTTCCGATTTCGCCATCGACTGTGACCGGCGCGGCGACTGATATATCATCCGTCGCCTTTGACACCATTTCCCGGTCATACTATACCTCCTGGTCTGTACTGTACTGTGCCTCGTCACCCATTGCACTAGTTGCCTCGTTAACCTCTAAGTGAGCCGAGGTGCACAGCCGGCTATTAGTAGTCATAAACGACTGGACGTGCTCCCACGCGTGTACTACGTAATATTGAGTTGAGGTAGCCGTCGTCGTGAGGTGGCGGAGCGGCCACGGTACTCATAAATATATAATCATGCACTCTATCGCCTTGACAATAGAGGCGTTGTTCAGATATTTGTCGCCACCATGGCCGGTCCGATATATTTGATGGCGACTGTACCATCGTCGAGACTTTTAAATGAAACTTCATCATTATTTTCTTAGAGCTATGCTAATGTTGTTGTAATTTTCAATAATCCCTTTTTTGAGCAATTCTTTTGATTTCCTAATAATTATTTGGCTTAGATGTGATTCGATTTTCCACTGCCTCTCATCACTTCAATCCTTCCTTTTCCAATATGCATTTAGAAAGAAGTCGTCGTGTCGTATCAGGTGGCCTAACATATTGCCTCTCCTATTCCTTATGGTGTGTAGCAGACAACGTTTCATACGCGGAACCTCTTCATTCGTCTTTCTTTCAGTCTAGCTAATCCTTTCCACTGTCCTTTATCACCACCACATTTCGAAAGCTTCTAACGTTTCTCTATATTGTTATCGAGTCAAGTATGTTGCCTTAGTACTTGTAAGTACTTAGTACCAACGTGCAATGCATTGGGATAATATTTTGAGTTCATGTAAAATTCTGCATCGATGTGAGATATAAGAAATAGCACATTTATATAATAATCGTTTTTTGTGACTGCCAAGAATGATTAGACCGTGAAACTATGGCCTCGCTCCACTACACTAGGTTAATGTTTTGTTTATATTATAATGCTCTATGAATATTCCGAGAGCGTCGTTTAGTTTGGAGATCCTGACAGCGCTTACTATGGTATATATGCTTTAGATATAAGTCAGTATAAATCTATGACGTCATGTCGCATCACTGAAAGTTTAGGTACATTGTAAATAATCTAAGATTGTACTATTGATCTAAAATCTAAAACATTCTCGCGAAATATCTTGTACTTGTATTTGTTCGTGATAATACTGATATTGGCGCATGTAGCTGTGCCGAAACATTGGGAACTCAAAACTTAAGCATACATGGTAGGTGAATAAATCTATATACGAGTACCCCATTTTAATAGTAGTTGTAAATTTAGTATTTTAAACCTAGAAAATCTGACGCAGTCGAGCTTTTTGTGGGAAAATGAATAGCTTTGAGTATTCGCTCCATTCAAAAATTTACTTAATGCTTCCATACGTGCACAAAGGGTAATATAATGGTAGAATTTATAAAAACATTAGCCCATATATCTGTGTGTGTGTGAATTATGTGCGCCCCGCCCACCGCGGCACCGTAGCCGCGGCCGCGGCGGGGCGCAAGCGCAAGGCACACGAATAATAAAATTGTATCGTAATAATGTAATAACATGCTGTGCACAGTTCTGAGCTGGGTGTGCTGGGTGAAGTAAGGAATGCCCAATGTTCCCAACGTTGCGTTTTATTTTTTCCCATCTAAAGTGCAGAATTGGCCTGAACGTGAACGCAAACTTGTTTTGATAGGCCCCTAAACACGTATATTTTGAAAAGTGACTCATCTTTAGGGTGGTTCTTATTTTCTCTATTTTTGAAAATACTGAATAATACTGATGCTTTTTAACTTCATAATTTACAAAGACAGACGCTAACACGTCTGCTAGCGTAAAAAAACTTTTTCACCTCACTAGCTCGGAAAGCCCTTTTTGTTTGTTTAATATCTATTGTGAAAATCGCTTTTTATCCACATGTGGTGAAAGAGTTTTGACATAAGTGACAAGTGGCTTAAGTGACATTTGACAGCTAACAAAACGTAAAACGTTAAAAGTGCAGAATTTTTAACACCGCAATTAATGAATTGCATCGAGTAAAAACACTTAATACAGTCTTACAACTTTATTTTAATTCATAAATATCAGCATTCAACATTAATCTTCATTCTTTTTGTAAAAACGGATAAATTGTTCTGACAGCCGAATAAGTCTACGTACGAACAAAACGCATCTGACATTTAATAAAACCTTTTACGTCAAAACTTTTCATTTCAATTCATCCATCATATCAACGTTAAATATTCGCATGTTTTTCTAGGTTGTTTTGTTAAAAATTAGTGATTCGAGTGATGAAGAAGTATTAAACACCTGAGGAATTACGGGAAACCGAGCAAAATGCACCCTTTTTCTTATTTTCCTCGCTGTAGTGAGGTGAAAAGTTTTGTGTTATACACGGGTGAAAGTTATTTTACGTCTCGTGTATTAAAGCACTCGCTACGCTCAGGATTCTATTTTTGAACCACTCGCTTCGCTCGTGGTCAATAATAGAATCCTTTCGCTAGCTCGTGTTTCAAATAACACTCGCACGTAAAATACAACTTTCACCCCTTGTATAACAAATAACTATTTTTTTTACTCTTAGTAGGGGGATTAAAAAATTTCCACATGCGGTAGCGACCTCTAAAACTTTTCTAAAAATTCTAAAAAAAAAACAGATATCATCTTTAATGCCAAATAACACAATGAGGGGGTGCCCCGCAAAATTTTCAAAAATTGAGAAAATAAGAACCACCCTAACTCATCTTGTTTGAGAATTAACTCATTTTATGTTCTTAAGAGTAGCTGACGTTGTAACTACAATAAACGCAAACTACAACTAGCAAAAAAACTTAGTTTAAAACTTTACTTTAAATATTGTTTTTTTTATTCATTTGTTTTCGTGTCGAGTGATACCATTCAATTAATGTCTTAAAATAATGGATCAACCGACTTTGATCCTTTGAGATCGGATAGCATAATTTACGTACTTACGTACGTATGTAGTAACATGTCGTGCAGGAGCGTCACTTTCTTGTCCTCGTGTTTTTGTTAAGTACCTACGCTACCTACGAGACCGAATTCATACTAAGCATAGAATCCTCGTTACAATAAGCATGAAGTTTACTCAACTACAATGATAACGAGTCATTTCTTAACACACAGATGACTCGTTTTCAGAAAATTACTTATGTATTTGCATATTCATCGTGATTTGGATAACTTATTACATCCTTATTTTTATTATTTCGCTAATCCTAAGAATGACGTGGGTTCGAATCCCGTGATGTTCCAGAGTTCTTCACAGTTCATTTTTACATTGTAATGGACATCTGTTTCCAATTTGTGGTGTTATGAATGAAGCGAAGATTTTACCGAACTTATGGCAGCCCAAATTTTCATTATAGCCGTATTGCATGCAATGCATGCAATTGCAGTATAGTAAAAGAATTGGTTAAAACGCATGCGCAAATAATAAAACAGTCCAAACTCCGCCCACAACGACGCAACAAGTCGGTCCCCGCAACAGGTGATCATCTCAACCGAACGGCACAGTCGACAGGTGAGGTGAGGTGAACAAGTGACAGAAAGTTTACAAAAAGTTACAAATCTTCTTAGACATTCAATTTTAAAGTAGGAAAAGATACGATTCGCGGATATAAATTATTAGGAAATATACTAATATTCCTAACACATTTAGACCTTGGTTTTTTTAATAGTTTAAATTCCTTTTGAAAAAGTCTCAAAACCTTTTTAATGTAAAAAATTCGCATGTTTGTAATTTTTCCGTCGGCGCAAGAGAAAAGTTTTTAAAGAATTTCCGTGTAGATATTTTTCCGGCGGCGCACCTACTTCTGAACAGGCAGTAAAATTACAAAATATCGAAAGAGTCTACATTAATTTAATGACTTCATATGTTAGTCCAACTATGTAGCTTTAGGTAAAAGACCAATGAAATGTAAAAAGGTATGCTAAAAGATAGTAAAGTTTACCCCTAATGGCAAAAAAATTCTACCCAGCTCGAACTCTACCATTTCCCTAATACCTATATAGGTAGGTAATAGGGATTGCGTATAAAAGTTTAATACATTATGCACTGTTGTGGACTACACAAGCCCAGTAACAGTGAACAATTAGTTAATTAGATACTCTAACATAGTTTTAAGTTGAATTGTAAATAATATACTAACATTTTATGAGCCACTGGCTTGAAATAAACGTTATTTAATTTAATTTTAATTTAATACCTATGCAGTAACTTAGTAACCTAAGTAATTTATAGAAGAATCTCAAAAATAGTATGTCCACTATGTAAAGTTATCAATCTCATTATACTTCTTGCAAAAATCTATATTACATGTTGTTTCTTACTATGCAGCTCTTTTAAGATTATTTCTTCATAACTGGGGTAAAATGTTCTATCAATTACAATATAAAACATAAACAATTCCAAACTATAAATAAAACGCATCTATATCACAGCCCTTATCACCCAATATTACAATTTCAACAGCCTTCCTACCTTATCAACTGCATATCGAACTTTATTTCTTATCTTATCACTCCCAACTCATTGACAAAGAGAACTTAATGAACACATAATAACAATATCCTAACTCTTATCACAGCGGAAGTTTGTTAACTAAACTTACCTAAAGCTTAAAAACTCCAACAAAAAACAAAACACGAGCGTTCAATCACAGCACTCAGTTCAACACAGCAAGTAACTGTTACAACGACCACTCCCGAAGACGCTCTACTGAGGAATGACGGTGGTGCCGAAGACTGGGCGCGGGCGCGGGGGACGCGAAAGGGGGCGTGTTCGGCGCACGTCGAATGGTGATATATGCGCATGTTCACACTTTAATTCGTACCCGCCTCACTGTCATACTTGTCAAAAATGCACGACCGTATTGTGTGAGACATAAGAGTATGGATACAGGTGACTGTGCCGGCGAGTTCTTAGTTAATTGTTTAGTGAAAGTCGATATTCGGCTCATTAATAATGCGAAGTCGAAGCTGGACATGTGCGAGTCGGACTCTTGACCCAGGGTTCTGTACAGTCATCTGCAATAGTTCAACAATGAAGATCGCAAAATAATCTGACATATTTTTGCCGCTTTCGTTGAGAAAGAAACTATTTCTGGTGACTATTTTTCTTTTTTCATTTTAAGTTTTATTTGCAATAACGACACAGGATTGAGTTTTATTTTGTGTTGTTATGCAGTAGATACCTAATGTAGTTATTTTAAAATATCATCGATTTTTATTTTTATCCGCCAAAGATAAAGATACAATAGCCAAAAAGAAGCACTTACAATTTTATTTTATTTTATTTTCTTGTGTTGTTGTAGCTGCAATATAAATGACACATAAGTATAAAAAAATGCAACTGTAGGTACCCCTTTTACCATGGTACAAGAAGACAAGGTATTGTAAATTTTTGACAGGTCACGATTTGTCACGATTACCCTGACCTCACTGACGTCATCAGGGAACGCTGCGGTTCTCAAAGTCCAAAAATAGGGAAAATTATTTGATATGTAACTAGTAGGTAGTCCGCCTCTAACTGAGAACTCGCGATTTACTTGCAAACGAGTTGACCAATATAACAAGACCCTAAGGAGGATTTTTTTCTCCTTCTAGCTCTAATTTTATGTATCTCTGCTACAGCCACAATAAATTTTATAAAGATCAGAAAAACGTTACTAAAGTTATCGTCGGAGAAACTATCGAAATCAAAAAGCCATCCAAATGCCGAGACGTCCCAGTAGCCAGGTGACAGTTCGGTCTCGAGTTGTTTATAAGAACTCACTTCGCTTACGCTCCGGAGTTCGATTAATAGTGTTGTGTTCCTGCTGGTGAGTAAGGTTGCCAAAGAGCTCAAAGAGGACCCTGTGTGTTGACGACAAGGGACCTCTCTTGTTCCTTTAGCCGTCAACACAGTGAATCCTCCTGTTTTTAAAGGGCCGGCAACGCGCATGTGACACCTCTGGTGTTTCAGGCGTCCATAGGCTACGGTAGCTGCTTACCATGTGTCATTAGATAACCTTAGAGCCACCCCACACTAGCGTCATTCGAGCGTCTACATCGCGCGAGCGTCCGCGCAGCGACGACGCGGCGTCGACCGACGGACGCTTGTATCGTCCGCTATTGTCCCTAACTCAATGCCAATTTCGCTGATATGAACCGAAAAAAGGAAAAGTAATAAGCCAGCCGCTTATATTCTTGCACAAATTAATTGTCAATCAATAATAATTCATTATAAATTGCAATTTTATAAGTCGCTTACCATATCGTTTCGTTCTTTTAGATTTACAAATCTTGAGCCACTCATGAGCTGCTGCCTCATCCTTTGGAACACTAAAAAAAATTACAGGACTGCTCTTTTCGCTCCGATTTTTACAATTTATCACGGAGCAACCAACCATGGCGTATTAGGTACACACATTTGCGCTTAATAATTGTATAAATTAAAACTCATAATAGTTAGGGAGGCGAGGTAGCTAAATGGCGTAATTCAACGGCGCCGTCGAGACCTATCAAAATCGAAAGATAAAATAATTTCGAAAAGAAAAGCTCGTATGGCAAAAACCATTTTAGCGGTGGGTTTGGCGTGTACAGTTTTTCAAAAATGTTAAAAAAACAGTTACTTGGGCATTCTCGAGCGCGTCAGATATTCATACTACGTATGCCCCGAGTGCCTCTGATAACAACGGTATACTAATCTGCCGGTTTGCGTGGTGGGGGTAGGCATATAAAGTAGTCAAAAATGCAAAAAAAAAAAATTTACTCGAGCGCGTCAGATTTTCGGAAGGGGTGTTAAGTAGGCCCCAAGGAAGCTCCCTTTAAAAAAACTGACGATTTCGGCGTGACGATAAGTTACGATGAATTTTTGAAAATGCAAAAAAAAAAGTTTTTTTGAAATACTCGAGCGGGTCAGATTTTCATAGGGGAGGTTTATCTCGGTATCCTGAAAGCATATTTTTTTAATCTGACAAAAATGTTGGTGGGTTCTCTTAATCTGACCGAAAAAGGTTTAACTTTCAAGTCAAAAAGTTTTAACTTTGGAAAAAAATGTAAAGACACCTTTTTTGTGTAAAATAAAATTACCTTTTTTGTTTATTTAAACTTTTTTTTGTAAAATGTATCGTTCGCGACTTATATGCCGTAACGCGTTCTTAGTAAGACGAAATGGCTCCTCCACACTTCCGGTCATGCGGAAACCGGCAGATTTTGTATTTTTAGTAAGTTTTAGATTATATTCTTCAAAACAAAATAAAAAAAAATCGCGCTCGAGAATGCCGGATTAACGTTTTTTTTTACAAGTTCGCGACCCTATAACTCGGCGGCGTCAAGGACTTATCGTCAGATTAGTTAAATTTAGTCTTTAAACACTAAAATCAACCCCCAATATCTTAAACTGACGCGCTGGAGTATTTCAGACTATCCATTTTTTTTACTAAACTGATCGTCTATCCTAGGCGCGCGTCACTACATATAGAGCTAAATACTTTACAAGGTTGTTCTATTAGGTCTAAGGTATCTCTCATATCTTAAACTGCCACGCTCGAGTATTGCAGAAAATTCCCCTATTCGCCTCCCTAACTATAAATATTTGGGAATCTCAGTCAAATATGAAACAGCGCGATAAGTTAAAATGAAATACAGATAATACAATATGGCCGACTGTCAGTGTGATTGCTCGCCAAATCCTTGTATTGCCACTAGGTTAAAAAAAGTCCTCATTAAATTACATGACGTAAATGACTTACTAACTAAAAGTCTTGTATTTAATTATATATATTGATATGATGTTTATTTGCAACATAAAATGATTAAAAACCATATGATAAAATGAGTAACGGCACGCTAACATTTTTTAATCATGAATCGTATATTCACAAAACTCCCTGATTGATTTGAAGATGTCAACGAATGGCATCATTAGTGACGTAAGTGAGGTCTTTTCGGACGAGCTGTCAAAAATTGAACACACCTTACTTCTTATTCCACCATGCCTTTTACAATTTTAAAAAGGGATGACAGGCAGACAGGCAGACACCAGAACAGACAGACAACAAAAGCTTATTAATATTTATGCTGTGGAAATGTGGTCCCCTTACTTCTTCCTCCTCCTTTCTCCTAGCGTTTGTCCCGGCTTGGGGTCCGCTTGACAACCTAAACCCACGAATTGAAAAATGATAATGTGGTTCCCTGCTGAACCCTAAAAATGATGGAAGATAAAAAATTGTGAGGCATGATGGCGATGGCACCAATGACAGACTAATTATGTTTGAGAAGGTATTATCTTATCGGATTCAAGTGCATGAGATGAGAACATGTGAGCTTGGTGAGGGACATGCGTTCACTTTCTACAGTGGGCCGATTCGACCTGTTCATGGCATTATTGGTTTAAACAGCATAGATATTATACTTACTGATATATGAAATGAGTTATTATAACAAATAAATTAAGTTGTATCTAATGAAAACCTACAAATATACGTGAACAAATGCATTTTCATCACGATTAATTAAATTCTTCTAACGATATTTTGAACTGCTCTGCTCCTCGAGAACGAATGATATGATATTTTAATAAATTTTGAACTACAACAGTATTGGTGGTTACAACAAATAAATACAAAAAATTCTAAAAAGCACTTACTTAATCCCCGGGCATTATATTTTTTGCTATTTTTCGTAGTAAATCAGTTTTCATCTATATTACATACATTCACCTACTATTGGTTGGATATCAATTATTTTTTAAATACACCGACAAAATATTGTAAAAAAAATGAAGCAACCCAATGAATTAATGAAGACCTTAAAGAAATCTCTCCATATAAGTATATTATGGCATTTATTCCCAATGAATTCCATAATCACCGCATTAAGTTCAACCTTACTACTTTTTAAAACTCCTATATCAACCAATTGTCCAAAACAAACTCAACTTTATGTCTACTGAACGGAATTCAAAGTTAAGAAGCAAGAGAACTAGTAGGGGAGGTCACGAGGCTGATTAGTGGCTGCAATCAGCGTAGCACCATAAGTCTCTGAGACGTCTTATTAGAACATCCCTCTGTGGTGTTGTTCCAAAATCACACGTTCCATTTCAGCCAGTGTAATAGAGTAATAGACGTAATAGTAGACCCGAAGAGAAATTAATTAAAGTTGACTTCGGGAGGGGGTCTTCCGGCACATTGCAAATTGCACTAGATGCCATATGCCTCAGTTACACATAGTTGGTGCTTGACCGTTTTATTTCATTCATACTTCCATAGATAAATGAGTAGATAGATTGCTAACTCCATACATAGCAAAACTACTAATTAAATAATAAGTCGTATGGGAGGTATGGTTAAACTCATTTTTACTAAGTTTTAAGCACACTTAAATCGTAATACGTATTAAGCTGTAATCTTTTGAATAATAACTTTTAGCAAAGCTCGCTTTAAACTTATTATATATATGCATTTAGCCATGTATGGAGAGAACACTCTAGGTACTTAATTCTCTTTGATACTTCATAACTGCGGAATTAACTTTGTCTGTTTTTAGCCTTTTCATGGCTAAACTACAAAACATCCTACGGTAGTTTAATTTTGAAAATGTACCTCCTGTGAGGAAGAAAGTAAAGTGAAACAGGCCGAATCTATCGCAGATGAAACCGAAACTGTGTGAGAAGTGATTTCATCAATATCGCAGTCGAAGATTGCGAAGTTATTTTTTGGTCAATCTTACACTGGTTCCCCAAAGCTTCTGTAGGCCTGGTCTCGGTAAGCAAGTGTAATACCATCCCTAGAAGGATTTATAGCTACTGAACGCTATGCCTCCATTGCATAGAAATCGGAATTAAAGATTTAATTAGATACAGGTGCGGAAATAAATAAGCGTAGTAGACAACTTGAATCGTAATTGATCGGTTCTACAACTTCATTATTTGCTTCGGCTTTAACATTCTTTGCCTCCGTAAATTTCTTGTACACTCACCTACAAAATTATCTTCCTCGGCGGAGGCCGCAACAATCTGATACAATTTTATTTGTAGAGTCATAAGAGCGTGTCACATATTTTTTCCGCCTTATGTTATGAGGCAGAGATACTATTGCAGGTGGCTGTAGTTATTAACTACATTCCTTAATGTGTCGGATAAAAGTAGCCCCTTTAAAGTTATTAAATTCTTCTTTTTGCGAGCGTTGTCCAGAAATTTTGGAGTAGGTAGCTTTTTGAATACATGCCCAGTTTGTTCATTATTAAATCTGGCTTTGCTGGTCGGTCCACCTCATAGAAGATCTTACTGTCCTCTGATGATGAGATATGAATAGGTGAGTGATTTATTATATTAGATTGATCGTGCAAGTGCGAAAAGTTTCCATTTCGGGTAAAAGTTTGTATTCCTATACAATACGTCAAAATTTTAGTCAAACTGCAGTCTGTCTGGAAACATTCCGCTCAACTTCATTTAGGTTATCCAATCGAGCAAGGTTACTCAGCACAATCTCCCTAAAGTTTACGAAATAACGCTGTCACAAGTATTCTTCAATGCACAATAGAAGTGGGCAGTGCCTACTGAAAGTAACCCCAACTTTCTTCAGTTCACACGCGCCACTCCCATACGCTCCCGAACGCACTTCGTAGACAATAAACAGATAGTTAATTGCTCGGCTGTCGCCGCAGTATATGGTAATGAGGATACGGCATGGACAATATCTCGCGACGGTGAAAGGTAACATGGGGTTGGTGCAAGGGATCGCAGCACAGCGGGCTATGATGCCTTGTGATGATCAGGGACCCGACCACCCCTTCCCAGAAAAAAGCCGTTGATCGGCTTAGCCGTTCATTGAATAGCCCAAACAACTTGCTTACCTTTCGAAATGGTACCCCGTTTAGCTTGCTTAGCCGTATGAAGAGGTTACCGTCACCGCCGTCACCGGGATACCGCTACTCTCGGAAGGGTAACCCTATCCTATCCAATCCAATCAAGTTAAGCGCTTAAAACAAGCGGTTTTAATACGGCTAAGCAGTTACCTAACGACTATCAGATGCATTTATGAAGCGCTTAAAAAAAGCCGTTCCGAAAGGGTTTTTGAAGGGGTTTTTATAAGACTGCTGAATTTACCCCTTCATTTGATTTTAATACAAATTTGATTTACAACTAATGTAATGATTTTGGCCGTTAATTATTATTATTTACGACCAGTAATGATAAATGTATTGTATTTGATTAATATAGAAATACACTGTATACGATTTGATTACTGCAGTCTGACTTCTATATTTTTTTTAAATATGAAAAAGGAATCTAATCAATTTGAGCAAATACTATTATACAGGGTGTAACAAAAATACTAGTGATCCGTTTAAGGGCATATTTGGTATCATGATGTGAGTAAGAAAAAGTAGCAGAAAAAAATTTTTGGCGCGAAAAATTTTTTTTTGTATGGGACACGTCGTCCGAGCCGGCCAGCCCTCCATACAAAACCAAAATTTTTTTTCTTACTTTTTCGTAATTAGAATAAGATACCAATTATGCCCTTAAAAGGATCACCAGTATATTTGTTACACCTTGTATGACAGTGTTATCAAGTAAAGTAATCAGGGCTTGTATACCGGTTAATTTTTCGTACCGGTTAGAGCCACATTTTAAGAGCCTAACCCATAATAAAGGTTACGCTCGCAGAGAACGAAATCCTTTTACCGGTTAGGAGAGCGCTCTCTCCGTGTGAGCGAAGACTAGGGTGAATGACCGCTCGGCGCTCGCTTTACTCGATTTGTTTGCTATGGTATTAGATTTGATTTTTAATCGACTTAAAAAAAAGGAGGTTCTCAGTTCGACCCGTATGTTTGTATGTATGTTTGTTCGTGATTATCTCGCGGTTGGCTGAAACGATTTTGATGCGGTTTTCAGAACAGTATACACTCTGCAGAAGGTTTTAGAATACAAAAGGGGTCGTTCATTTATTACGTAAGCCAATTTTTGCCAATTTTTGTCCCCTTCTGCCCCTTCGTAAGAAAAAGATCCTCCCAATATAAGTAGGGATAAGGCATGGTCAACCCCCCCCCCCCCCCCCTTAAATTGTTAAACGTAATAAATGAATGGCACCGAAAAGGATACCCGTGACGTCGTCCGCACAGACACAGATCCGATTTTTCACCGCATTAATAACTATGAGCAACAAATGAAGTCGGTTAGAAGAAGGGGTCGTCCATTTATTACGTAAGTCAATTTTTGCCACTTTTTAACCGACTTCAAGAAAAGGAGGTTCTCAGTTTGACCCGTATGTTTTTTTTTATGTATGTTTGTTCGCGATTATCTCTCGTTTGGCTGAACTGATTTTGATGCGGTTTTCAGAAAAGTATTTGTTACACTTTTTTTTTTTTTTTTTTTTTAACGTAATCCAATTTTTGCCACTTTTGACCCACTTCCGCTCCTACGTAAGAGAAAAAGTCCTCTTCTTGTAAGTACAAGTAGTGCATGGGCAATCTCTCCCCCCCCCCTAAATTGTCATACCTACGTAATAAATAAATGGCATCCAAAAAGACACCCGTGACGTCGTCCACATGGTTCCGTTATTAAGCGATATATTATTTTAACTCGACCGATTATTAACCGCATTAATATCTAAAAATAAAATTCATATTAGTTTATACAATCTTCACCATCTTCACCTTATTATACTTTTTCTTTCCCTTCTTCATCATCATTTTGTTATTAGCTTTCTTCATCGTTGTCTTCTTCATCGCCTTCGTCTTATTCTTCTTCTTTTCCTTCAACTTCATCATCATTATCTTCCTCTTGTTCAACTTCATCGTGGTCTTTTTCATCACCGTCTTCTTCTACTTCTTCTTTATCTTCGTATTTTTCTTATTATTCTTCATTATGAATATTAGCATCATCTTCTACATTATCACCATGTTCACCTTCTTCGTCATCATCATCATCATCATATCTTTCTTTATTATATTTGTCGTCTTCTCTTTCTTATTCATCGTCATATTCATCATTGTATTCTTCTTCGTCACCATCATCATCATCATTTTCATTATCTTATTGTTCTTCGTCTTCTTCATCTTCATCATCTTAATCATCTTAATCTTCTTCGTCGTCTTCTTCTGATATAGCATAGAATCTTTCGCTTATGAGTATATTAGTGGTTGCCCTGTTATCAATGCAGGTCATGACAAACAGTTTCTGAACTATTTTAATACTAGTACTAGCGGTACGCCTTAAACATGCTGCAAACGGTGTTAAAAGCATGAAAATTGGAACGATTGATCTTTAGGCCAAATTAATCGATTTGGCCCGAAGCAGTAAAAAAAAAAAAAACAGAGTGCAGTTATGACGTCATCTTTTTTTTGTATGGAAAAAAATTAATTTTGTTCTGAAACCTATCGTGTGTGGTATCAAATGAAAGGGCTTTTTGAGCCTATTCTAAAAATATATCATATCATTATATTTATGTCACTTGTTTCAAATGAAAATAAAAATAATTTTCAAAACATACCAAGTTTGGGCTCCTACAAATACGATACGGTTGAATATTTTTTTGTAAACCATACCTTAAATGATACCTGATATCCTCATTTCAAACCCCAAGAAAGCAATTTTGAAAATAATTTCACTAAGTATTTTTTTTAATTTTTCATTATTACGAATGTGGGATCTAATAATTCTCGGAGTAATGAAACTCTGTTTACACGTTCTTTTGATATAACGTGATAGGTGAGCTCGAGGAACCCGGGTTGCACATATCAGGATTTTACTTACTTAAAGCGAATTAAGTTTATCCCATTTTTTGCGAACTTGAGGGTGGGTAAAGTAATATCGAGTTTTACCCAACATTGCTCAAGTCGATTTGCGCTTAAATAATGCGATTATAGTATTGAAACAAGAATTACAGCAAATCTCTAGGGTAATCCTATCATTCCCTTTAAATAGTTCAGCGATAAGTACGTGAACTTTTGTACAAATTAGGTGGGCAATGATAGGTACGCGTTTTTGATCTTTACGGTACAAGGTGCATACAAGCATTCCAAAGTACAAGGGTTGTCTCATTTGACTTAATTTTTTTAATTTAGTCATGTTTTTATTTTTCAGGCATTAGTATGTATATTAAACAAAACATAATTAAATGAGTTATATTTCATTATTTATAATAGAAACAAATCATAACGAACCTGTCTTAGTAATGTTTACAAATAAATCGGCAGACAAAAGATAATTATGTATATATTGAATACTATGGTTTCACATTAACAATTACATTAAAAAAATAAATAAACAGTTCCAAAACGTCATATATATATTTCAAAAACAATAATCACCTTTTTTTTGTGCCGAGTGGTTAATACAAAAAGCCGATAGCCCTAAGATTTTTTTTTTGTCTTGGGCAAAGTTGGCCATCACTAGTTGTTACATTACAACGTAACATTGCCCACATCAATACTTCTTCATTCATTATCCTTTTGAAATCGAATTACGATATAAACAATCTAGAGTAATGGCAACTGTCACAATACTCTAAAATGAAAATGCTGAAGCAAAAAGGTATAGGGAAACAATTGCATAAGAAAAGCCTTTTAACTGTACATAGTTCCCGTACATTGTTAAGGACCATTCATCTTTTGTTTCTTTTCCTCATTGTATGGAATCTAAAAGAGCACCCTCTACAATAAGGTTTCACTGGCTTTCCCCATTGCCTTATTATATACAGGTATAAGTATAAGTATGGGTTTTACTCACCATGCTTTCCCATTTTGTGAGATTCACATCAACACTTGCCCGCACCAGAATACTATACTATGGGTTGGCTGGAAGAGATCCCTTTTAGGGATAAGCTCGCCTTTGTGCATATCTTTTTTATTTTTTATTTTACTGTTGTAATATTGTTAAACTCCCTCCCTCTGATGAACCTCAGACCGCTGATGTGAACAGACGTGTTATTTATTATTTTACAATTTAAAATCGTGCGCAATATTTATATTGACCTCGATCTTAACAAACTGTGTCACGCGTGTTAATGCAGTGCAAGTAAATATGACTTTATAGTTTTATTAAGTTAGACAAAATGGGTGATAATAGTGATAGCCCTTCTAGACGAAGTCCTTCAAATACCGGAAAAGGAAGTACCAACCCGACGAGCGCCAGAGATCAGACCAGCCCCGATGCCGTATCAACACCAGAGATTCAGAACTGGATGAGCGCAATAGAGCAGTGTCTTAATGAAATATGCAGCATCTCGACGGAAGGAAAATTGAACTCTGACCAAAAACTAAGAGTCCACAACCTTTGCCGTAAGGTTTCCCATGGCACCGCAAACCTAGCAGTAAATTACCAGGCACTAAAGCAAAAAGCATTAATCAATCAATGCAATCTCCAAGCCCTCCAGGAACAACAAGACCTCTCCGAATGTATCCGAGCCCTAAAGAAATCAATTGATACCAGACCTACCACGGCCACCACAGATGCACTTTCCTTCGCTGATACGGTGAAAACTAAAAATAACATCCAGATCCGTCCTAGTAATTTGAGCTCAGTGGCAATTTACCCTAAAGACCAAACTAGAACAAGCGAACAGACAAAGAACTTAGTCCAAGAAATGATTAGACCCCAGCAACTGAAATTGCACGTCAGAGCACTGCGCAAAGTAAGAAATGGTGGCGTTATCATCAGCACGGAATCCAAGGACGACATTGAAAAATTAAAAGAGAAATTCAAGGATACATCTCCTGACCTCACAATTGACGAACCTTTTAAGCGAAGGCCGAGGATTGTAATAGTTGGCGTTCAGTCATCTCTACGAGAAGAAGAGTTTTATAACTGCTTATTTGAACAAAATCTTGCCGAAAAGCTGCCTAATTCAACACGCGATAAAATTTTGAGCAGTATTAAATTAAGTCATAAATCGGGTAAGAAAGAATCGGAAACTTGCAACTACATTATAGAAGTGCCAGCCCTTATACGCAAGATTCTAATAACCCAGAGCCGTGTTTACATCAATTGGTCATCTTGTCCAGTGAGGGACTTCACTATTGTCACTAGGTGCTTCAAATGCCAGCAGTACGGCCATGCCGCTAAGACCTGTAAGCAACCAGACCAAACGTGCGGACATTGCTGTAGCATAGGACACGCAGACAAAATGTGTCCATCAAAAGACAACCTTCCCAAGTGCGCAACATGCAAGCTCTTCAAGAAGCCCAATGACCATAAGACTGGAGACCCTGACTGTCCCGCTAGGATAATGGCCGAACGACGCTACATTTACTCAATTGATTACGAGGGGATTTAAGTACTAGGATTGTACTATATATTACTTGCCGTCAATTGTATAATTTTCAACCCATCATTAATTTTATTGTGCCCTAATATCCGTAAACAATTACAGTGCAAAGTCTACAATTATTAAAAATTACATATTTACTCGATTGACCTAGATGTAGACGCTGACGATGTGATAGTTTCATTTAGTAAACACGGCAAACAGCATAATACGCAAATTTTATTTTCACGTGTCACATAACTATTTTGTAATATTATACTACATACTTAAGTAATTGCTTTGAATATTCTTTGTGTATGATTTTAATTTGTATTATTGCTCTCTAAATTAGCATATGTTCTCTCTGCCTGAGATACAAGATTAGTTCTTAGTTCAGACGCATAAAACTATGTACGTAAAATGTAATATGTAAGCACAATGTAAAAATAGCAATAAGGATTTAATAAATAAATTATTCTCTTTATTTTTCTTTTATCTTAGGCTAGGTAATTTATAACATTTTTATAAAAGTAAAATACAAAATACATCTAAAACATACAAAAACAATAAAAACATTATAAAAAACCTAACCTAGGGTGCCGCCAGCAACAGGGCAGGGCCCAGGCTGCCGGTGGTTAGGGCCGCAGAGAGAGGAACCTTCGGACTATGCGCGCCGTGTCCAAGATTACCGCCTTCTGAATCTGACCCTTGATCCAACCACAACCCCGTAGCGAAAGTCTCTCAAGATGTTGGTCGAGACTCTTCGCTATGAGACCGTTCGCAGAAACAACTATTGGCACAATGATCGCCGAATCAACCTCCCACATGGCGGTTACCTCGTGAGCTAAGTCTAGGTACTTGCTGGACTTGTCCTTCTCAGCCTTCACGAGGTTCACGTCACATGGGACGGTGATGTCGACGAGCATGGCCCGGCGTTGCGGTCGATCTATTACCACGATATCAGGCTTATTAGCTACAATAGTCCTGTCCGTGATTATAGATCGATCCCAATAGAGCGTGGCACGACCATTTTCGAGAACTGGCGCAGGTGTGTACTTGTAGTACGGCACTTCGTGGTCCACAAGACCGTATAGGAGAGCAAGCTGCTGGTGTATGATCCTGGCTACGAGGTTATGTCTGTGCAAGTACTCGCCGTTAGCAAGATGGGAACAACCGGAGATGATATGCCTGAGTGACTCTCCGGGACGGCGGCATGCCCGACAAATGTCGACCGTACCGTCCTTCAGGATATATCTCCGGTAGTTATTCGTCATGATAACTTCGTCCGCAATTGCACAGGCAAAACCTTCGGTTTCTCCGAAGAGGTCCCCGAATCGTAACCAGTTCACCGACGCGAGCAGGTCTACGTCGGGTCCCGTGAGGGCCCCGTAGAACCGCCCGTGTAGCTCCTTGCTCTTCCATACCGCCTTGCGATCCTCGGTGCTTAGCACCACAGGTTTGCGCCAGTTCTCGTTCGCCAAGGAGAGCGGCGTGAGGCCCTTATCTATTGCCACCACATCACGATGCATCCCACACTCGTTGTTAAGGAAATAATTCCTGAGATTGTACACCTCACGGTTGTGGAGATTTTTGGCATTTAAAAAGCCGCGACCTCCACACTTCCGTGGGATGTACAATCTCATAACGGACGAGCGTGGGTGAAGCATACGGTGTGTGGTGAGCAATTGACGGACCCTCCGATCCAGGGCATCCAGCTCGGTCTGTGTCCACCTTAGTATGCCAAAGGAGTATGTGAGTAGGGGCATCACCCAGGCGTTGAAGGCGCGCACCTTGTTGCCACCTGACAAAAGACTATTGAGTACTTTTGTCAGCCGACCGAAGAAGCGCTCCCTCAACGCCTGTTTAATACCCGCATCCTCAATACCCAACGACTGTGACATACCAAGGTATTTGTAGGTTTCTGATTCAGAGATAGATTTGAACGTCATCGTCTCAGAAAGCTGTAAATTTGTTGAATTTACTACTTTCCCCCGCTGTACATGCATAACCGCACAAAATATTATTATTATTATTATTTATTAAACTTGTTTATGTGCAATAAAGTACATACATACATACATACTATAAAATTACGTAAATTAATGAATTTGTTCAATATGTTGGGCAAAGTTTCGCCTGGGGGCAAAGTTGGAGGATATTACGGTACTCGTACTCGTATTGAGTAATACGACGCACTTTGTAAACATTAAAAATCAGAAAAAAATACTAAATGTTATTATTTTCAAAATTGCATTCTTGGGGTTAGATATGAGGATATTAGGTATCATTTGAGATATATTTTACAAAAAAATATTGCTTGGTGTCGTATCTCGAGGAGCCCAAACTTGGTGTGTTTTGAAAATGTTTTTTATGTTTATTTCAAACATGTGACTGAAATGTAATGATGTGACATATTTTTGGAATTAGCTCAGAAAGCCCTTTCATTTGATACCACACACGATAGGTTTCAGAACAAAATTTTTTTTTTCCATACAAAAAAAGATGACGTCATAACTGCACTCTGTTTTTTATTTTTTTACTGCTACGGGCCGAATCGATTCATTTGGCCTAAAGATCAATCGGTCCGATTTTTATGCTTTAAACACCATTTGCAGCATTATACTGAATTTCGGCGTGTACCGCTAGCACTATACGGTTTATAGTACGTGTACAGATAAACTAACGTATGCAGCTGTACGTAATTAGGACGCTTATTACGGAACAGTTATATAACTACTGCATTATCCGCGATTATCTCGCGTTTGGCTTAATCAATTTTGATGCGGGTTCCATAAAGGTATTAGTTACATTCTGGAGAAAGTTTAAGTCCTTAAGTAGAAAGTTTAAGTTTGGCCGTATGGCCAGGTGGGTGACAATGGAACGCTGTTTTTTTAGTGGCCATAACTCCGAAACCAATAATTTTTGAGGTTACTATTAAGAAGGATATAATAGTACATTTTATGTAGTATGCTTGTAAGTAGGTATGTATGAGTGTATTTGTTACAATCTGGCTGGAGGTTTTGGTTTAGGGTCAGGTGGACGACAGTGGAATACTTTTATTTTAAGTGGCCACCATTCTTTGCATAAAAAATATAGTTTACTCATTAGAGTCATTAGTTAAGTTTTTGCACTATTGACCCAGTCCAAAGTGACAGAGAAGTGGTTTGGCACCGACTTCAAAAATTAAGTAAATACCCAGATCATTATTCAATTACTTTTTACCTCCTAATAGCAAACCTCTAAAATCATTGGTTTCGGAGTTATGGCCACTAAAAAAACAGCGTTCCATTGTCACCCACCTGGTCGTATACTTAAATCTTCTCCAGAATGTAACTAATACCTTTATGGAACCCGCATCAAAATTGATTCAGCCAAACGCGAGATAATCGCGGATAATGTAGTAGTTATATAACTGTTCCATAATAAGGGTCCTAATTACGTACAGCTGCATACGTTAGTTTATCTGTACATAAACCGTATTAAAATAGTTCAGAAACTGTATGTCATGACCCGCATTGATAACAGGGCAACATACTCATAAGGGAAAGATTCTATGCTATATCTGAAGAAGACGACGAAGAAGAATAAGATGATTAAGAAGAAGACGAAGAACAATAAGATAATAAAAATGATTATATTATGATGGTGAAGAAGAAGAATACAATGATGAAAACGACGACGAATAAGGAGAAGACGACAAAGATAATAAAGAAAGATATGATGATGATGATGATGATGATGATGATGATGAAAAAGAAGACGAACATGGTGATAATGTAGAAGATAATGCTAATATTGACAATGAAGGAGAATAAGAAAAATGCGAAGATGAAAAAGAAGTAGAAGACGGTGATGAAAAAGACCACAATGAAGTTGAACAAGAGGAAGATAATAATGATGAGGAAGAAGACAAATAACAAGAATAAGACGAAGGTGATGAAGAATATGATGACAATGAAGATGAAGAAGGTAACGATGGAGAAGATATCAATGAAGACGATGACAGAAAAGACGATTATTAAGTTGAAGAAGAGGAAGATAATAATGGAGAAATTAAGAAGAGGAAGATAAAAAAGAAGACAATTATAAAGATGAAAATGTTGATGAAGATCAAGATGTTGATCAAAAATAATAAGAATTAGACGAAAATGATGAAGAAAAAGATGCAGAAGACAACGATGAAGAAGGCTAATGAAGAAGGGAAAGAAAAAGAATAAAAAGGAGAAGACAGGGAAGATTGTTCAAAGTGTTCAAACTAATATGAACTTTATTTATAGTTATTAAATTTAAACTTTCGTGACACATACTCATACTATAAAATAACACGGTTACACTCAGGTCAATTTAGTCACTTCGCGCGACATGTTTCGGAGAGCCTATTAGGTCTCCATCTTCAAGCACTAGGAGTGTTACTTGAACCGGCCCGTGGCGCACTGCTGCGCCTCGCGTCGCCGACGACACACATTTATTTACATGTCGCGCGAAGTGACTAAAGTGACGTGAGTGTAACCGTGTTATTTTATTTATAGTTATTAATGCGGTTAAAAATCTACTTTGTTGAACTACTATATCGCTTAATAACGGAACCGTGACGACGTCACGGGTGTCCTTTTAGATCCAATTCATTTATTACGTAGGTATGACAATTTAGGGGGAGGGGGGGGGGGGGTTGACCATGCACTACTTCTACTTACAAGAGGACGACTTTTTCTCTAAAGTGGCAAAAATGGGCTTACGTAATAAATGGATGACCCCTTTTTCTATTCTAAAACCTTCTCCAGAGTGTAACAATTACTTTTCTGAAAACCTCATCAAAATCAGTTCAGCCAAACGAGAGATAATCGCGAAACATACATACATACAAACATACATACATACAAAAAACATACGGGTCAAACTGAGAACCTCCTTTTTTTGAAGTCAATTAAAGTGTCAAAAATTTACGTACGTAATAAATGGACGACCCTTTTTCTAACCGACTTCATTTGTTGCTTATAGTTATTAATGCGGTTAAAAATCGGTCGAGTTGAACTAATATAATCGCTTAATAAAGGATCCGTGCGGACGACGTCACGGGTATCCTTTTCGGTGCCATTCATTTATTACGTATAACAATTAAGGGGGTGGGGGGGGGGGGGGGTACCGGGCATTACTTCTACTTATAAGAGGAGGATCAAAAATTGGCTTACGTAATAAATGAACGACCCCTTTTTCTATTCTTAAACCTTCTCCAGATTGTAATAAATACTGCTTTG
The DNA here is from genome assembly GCA_911728535.1 of Pammene fasciana. Lineage (NCBI taxonomy): Eukaryota > Metazoa > Arthropoda > Insecta > Lepidoptera > Tortricidae > Pammene > Pammene fasciana. The sequence goes on from OU452285.1 coordinate 305,210, forward strand.
TAAAAACCGCATCAAAATCGGTTCAGCCAAGCGCGAGATAATCGCGAACAAACATACATACAAACATACGGGTCAAACTGAGAACCTCCTTTTTTTTGAAGTCGGTTAAAAAATAAATTATTCATTTAGTTGACTATCGTCCGTTACCAGCAATAACAATAACGAGTGTACGTAATATTCACGCCAACCGACGCCCGCCGACGAAATAATTACGCAGGTCTTTCTTCAAGCGAGTCAGCAACTGTAGAAACTAAATTCAAAATCTGCCCTTTAGAGGCCGGCGACGAACCTCATTATACCTACTCATAATACGTAACTAAACATCTTATCGTATAAAATACATGATTTAGAAATATTGCTCATATTTACTTAAGGATAAGGAGAAAAGTCGCTTAATCGTTGAAAAACCCCTTCAATAGCGCTATATTTTAAGCGCTTAAAAATATACCGGTTAGCCTTTAGTAAACCGAGTACCCGTATTACTATTTGAATGATAGTGTAAATTCAGCAGCCTTACAAAAACCCCTTCAAATACCCTTTCGCAAAGGCTTTTTATAGCGCTTCGAAAACGTATCGGGTAGTGGTAAAGTAATAGTGCTTAGCCTTATTTAAAGCGCTTAAAAACCCAAATGAACGGGTTTTAAGGAGCAACGGCTTTGGTTAGCAAAGCCTTACGAAAAACCCCGCTAAAAACCCTCGAAGGGGATACCGGGCGGGTCCCTGGTGATGATGCTGGCATTTCTTAACCGCTGGGAATATACTTCCAGTAGGCACTGCTTGGCACGATAGCTGTAATGAAAGATAGCCGAGCTGAGTTGCGGATTGGAGAAGCGAGGGATTTGTCTTTCATCATCTGGTTGGTGTTTTTTTAGGGTTCCGTAGCCAAAATGGCAAAAACGGAACCCTTATAGTTTCGCCATGTCCGTCTGTCCGTCCGTCCGTCCGTCCGTCCGCGGTCTAGCTCAGTGACCGTTAGCACTAGAAAGGTGAAATTTGGTTTGAATATGTGCATTAACCAAGCCGACAAAACGGTAGAATAAAAACGCGAAAAATATATTTTGTTAGGGTACCTCCCGTACACGTGAAGTGCGGGCGAAATTTTTTTTCGTTCCAACCAAGTTGTGTGGGGTATCGTTGGATAGGTCATTTAAAAAGAATTAGGGTATTTTACAACAGTTTTTGGATAAAACAAATACTTTCGGAAATAATAGTTCCGAAAGTTTAAAACAGGGCGTCCCCCCCCCCCATCTAACTTTTGAATCGTCGTGGGTCCTAAAATTTTGAAAAAAATCATGAAACTGAGGCCTAATGAGTACCTTCAATGAAAACTATATTGAAATAAATCGGTTGAGCCGTTTTTGACTTATCATTCAAAAACCCATAGTGAAAGAACGTAAGTAAAAATGACGTAAGCGCCGCCAAATTTCCCGTAAGAAACGACCTTTTGAATTAATGGTCTCAGTTTGCGGAACCCTACACTGTGCATGGCCTGACATGCTCTTGGCCGGTTTTTTAAATAAAATGCCTGCAACTTTTATGATGAGAAAGTAAACTATTTGATGAACAGTATGAGAACAGAGCGACAGTCCATATTGATTAACATGTGCTGTAGAGACAAATTAGCAGTAGTAGTCCCAAAAAAACGTTAAAAGCTGAAAGAAACCAGATGTAAAAAAACTCGTCTCCACCTCAGTGGAAATCCTTAATATATTCTCGCCGTCCACCATACCTTGCGGAACATCGCAGACATCCCAGTGTTTGCTCAGCCCATGCCCGTGTCGAGATAGGTGCAACATGCGCTTTCAGCACACTACAATCTCCTGACACCAATAGCTTTTTATCATTACCAATCTTGTGAGAAAGTTAACAACGGCAGGAGCGACTTTACGACGCTTAATCGTACATAATTTGTCTAAGATACTGGTAATGATCGCGGTTATAAGCTTACAAGAGGGTAATGAATTTGAACAGGAAAATAAATGTTTTATGTGAAAACCTTAGAATTGAAGATAAGATAATAGAAAACATACCACCAACCACCACCAACCACCATCACCACCAACCAAACCACACCAACCTCCAAGTAAATGGGACAAGGGCAAGCGAATGATGATAATAGAAATCATACAAACGAAGTGTCACCAAAAATATTGCCATATACAAAACCTAAAGATATCGCAAATCGCAATTAAGTGACTAATTGTAACCTGACCCTCATGTTCGTAGCATCACGCTTATTCGGTTGTATTGCTTAAGTATGCTGGTACAATTTCAACGAAGCGCTTGGTAGGTGCTTTTTGAATAGCAATTTCCTTCCAAAAGATCGGCAGTGTACGGCAAACTTCAGTTGTGCGACGCCTTTTCCGTGCCACTATTTGTATCTAATACTTCAATGGTGGAAACGTAATAAAGGGACATGGTATTAGTCACGTTAAAATTGAATGCTAAATTTCACTCAGTATCGTTAATTTCAAGCTCAAGCTCTTGTGTATACCTCCCGTGACGGCGCGGCAGAAATATTCGTATATTTCTATTGTATTTTACGCGTACGGACCGCCGGCCATCGCTCCATATATCTGACGATAAGTGCGAACTTGAGTTATGAGTTAATTAAACTAAACCTTCAGTTCTCGCGAGTAATCACCAACGCTTATAGGGTTACCAAGTATGTATGTGTAAAGCTCTTTCAGATATGTCTCCGAGTCTCTGGTTGTACATGGCTTGGTCTTGGGCTGTATAATGTATTTTTCTAAGAACCCTTAATAATAATAATAATATGTTAGCCTCTATACGTCCCACTGCTGGGCACAGGCCTCCTCTCATGCACGAGAGGGATCAGGCTATAGTCCCCACGCTGGCCCAAAGCGGGACAACCCAACCCAAGAACCCTTACTGTTAATCAACTATGTACTTGTTTGTTAAAATGTGTTAAGATTTGATACTTACCTATCAGCATATCAGCATCGGAAATATAAATTGTTTCCGATGCTGTTCATACAGTTTTTTAGTTTCCACTTTTAATTCTGATAGCTAATTAATAACTGCAGGATAAGAATCCTCAAAACTAACTCAAAACTATAAAATGGTGAATTGTTAGCCAAAAATATTTTTAAGTGATTTTCTGTATAAATAAGCAGTTTTCATTGAAATATGAATAAACTAAATCTGTTTTTTTTTATTTACTCCGTTCTGGTAACCCTAAAACTGCAATAGGGAACAACGTTAAATAGCCGAGTATACAGCTAATAGCGTATTTCCTTTAAATTTAATTAAACGTATTTTAGATATTTATATTTTATTGGCCGTAAAACGTCGTTGTTGATGTCATTGCGGTGAAAGGGACGCGAATAATAGTTTTAATGAGTTTTGTCGTTGTGTATACTGTAGAATTTAAATTGTAATTTTCAGTAAAGTATAATTTATATGGCTATTAATTATAAATCAGTGCTATTTTCGCATGGTTCGCAAAGATGGCGTGTTACTAAAATGGCATGGTCACTAAAATAATTTTTAAATAAATAATTTTAAACAAAATAAGAACCGACTTCACTTATTAGGATCCGCTTTACTAAGTGGAAATGCCCGAGTTGCTGTAAAAAATACTGAAATCACTATAATAGATGAAGAGTTTCCTCGATTTCTCCAGGATCCCATCATCAGATCCGGACCTAGTGACAATGGGAACAACTGTGAAGTATGCTTATACGTCTTCGAATAAATCGGTGAACATACATATAAAAAAGATCCAGAAATTAATAACCTCCTCCTTCGAAATCTTGTTGTTGAAAAGTCGGTTGATAACAACTGCTGTTAAGAACGGGGTGGGTGTTTGTCCCAAAACCCCAAAATATCAGGATTTCACAACCACATAATATACATGGTAAATAGTAACAGTACTTGTAAAGTTGATAAATTCAGCCTATAAAAACTACTGACTATGCTGAAGGAATTTTCTAAAATTGTGAATTTTTCCACAAGGAAAATGAAGAGAAATAATAATAATATTCCACTTATCAAAACAATCTAAATCTAAATCCTCGTGAAAGCGATGTTTTCATGTGAATTTGAATTAATCAGTAAGGCCAAGTTCTCTTTGATTTTATAAGTAATGTTCTAACATAAAGGTTTATCTAATCAAATAGATTTGCAAAAGCTAAAAGCTTTGAAATTTTCTCCGCCATTATGTATAATAACAATTATTTAGTTTTCACTGAACCTTGAGATATTAATAACTGCCATGTAAATTATTAACGACAAAGAGATAATAAAACAATCCAAGTTAAGTTCAAAAGTTTACCTTAACAGTACGTTATAAGGCTGCGTTTCAAATGCTCGGTTATCTCAGATACGTGTTTATGTAAGTTGTATTCACTTGACTGTTATTCCTAATGCAAACTAAAATATAGCCTCAGGCTACATTTGATTCTTTTAGATTTTGTCAATTTCTAACAAATACAATGACAGACGATAAAAGTGTACTTTGAGATCAGTTATAACTTAACCAAGCTCACGCTATTCTGGTTCTGGCTTATAACCGCGAACCACTTCGTTCATCGAATCGTCTATTTGCATCACTCTCTTTCGTATATGCAAGAGCGATAGGCGATTATCACACTGGCGACGGATCCGCATGCGGCGCCGGTGCGCGAGCGAGATAGCGCTATACACATGCAGAGCGCTACCTCGCTCGCGCACCGGCGCCGCATGCGGATCCGTCGCCAGTGTGATAATCGCCATATAGAGACGGGGCCAACGTTTTGTCGCGGTAGGCCCTCAGCACGCCTAGCACATGAGTGACGCGACAGTATCTCGCGCGCGAGATAGTCTATCCGTCCTTTTCTGACTATATCAATTAAAAAGAGACGGGTAGTCTATCTCGCGCGCGACTGTCGCATCAGTCATGTACTAGGCGTGCTGGTGTGGGTGATAGTGGTAGTGATAGTAACGGCAGGTTTAATGCTAGGCTGCGCTGCGCCGGCGCAGGCAAGTGACGCCGACAGCGGGCGTGGCGATGTTCGCGGCCCGACACTTCCCAGACGGTTTACTGTCAGCTTTTACAGTGTTTACATTTCATAATATCCGTTAAATTATGTGTTATAAACATATTTCATGGTTGTTTCCTTTGATATAATTATTTGTTTGGATATCGAAGACATACTTACACCTTAATATTTGGGAATAAAGATGGTTGTTATCAGACGTTTCTAATACAACATTATCAAGACGAATTAGGTACCTGCCTAAATATGTAAAAATATATTCACTATAAAGTAAACATCACTTCATCATCTGTACAGGTATATAGTTACGAGGTACACACAACGCCTCACTAGGTATACACTTTTGAACGTTATTACAGCGGAATAAGGTTCAAAAGTGTATACCTAGTGAGGCGTTGACTGTACCAACGTCATTAGATCATCAGCGAGTACCTTAAGACGCTGGTCCTAAGGCGATTATCACACTGGCGCCGCAACCGCATGCGACGACAGTGTGCAAGCGTGACAGCGCTATACACGCAGAGCCGTATCTCGCTTGCGCACCGGCGCCGCATGCGGAGACCGCAGCAGTGCGAAAAACACCTAATTCCACCGAAGGTACAGGAGACCTCATAAATTTTTCCTTTATCACAACGTATCTAAATATTTGACTTTCTCGCGCACCTGTCCTATTATATTCATATCCTCTTCCACTTGTTATATTACGCCACAACCTCCAATAAATCTCCTAGAGTAAATGTCAATTCGGTTAGTTATTTGAACAGGCATTGTCCCAGGATCCTGTTTGCAACACAAATTATTTATGAGCAGCGTTGTGTGGTATTTAAATCATGGGATCAGCTGATTGTGAGCTTCACCTTTCACGATGCCTTACAGTCTTGTACAATGGCTACAATGCTAATACTATCTGTTTATTCATACAGAAACATGACAATAATATAATATAATTATTATAACTCACACGATTATCACTTATTATTTAAATATCCAATCCATAGTCAAGAACATCCATATTCAATCCATAGTCATGTCTCTCAGACAGGGGATTTCATCTTCATCGATTAAAGATTAGTAAATAAAAAATGAGCACTTTACTCGTAAACTATGGGATGCCTTGAGCGTCGGATGTAAATGTAAGGCGACAAGTGACAAGACAACCCTAACGTAAAAGATAATAATGAAGCCCAAATGCGTGTAATTCGAATAATCCGCATAGCTCAATGTTGATGCCGCAATGCCGTCATAGAAGGTTTTCAAAGAAAATTGGAAAAGCTGAAGTTACACGAAAATGCAGATCAAAGGTAAGAGGCATTAAGTAACGCAAAAAGTGAGTAAGGCGGGAAGAACACATTTCTAATCTTTAGCTCTTTACTAGAATACTATTCCTAGTTCAATTCCAATAAAGCATGCGTGTATCGGCCGGGATCGGGTGTATTTACATAACACGGCCGGCCCTCGTTCTCACGTTGTAGGTTATAGGCCTGTCCGCGATTAGGTGCCGCTAATTATGCTCGGTGAGAACTCGCCTTAATGAGCACACTGAAAAAATGCCTTGGTTGATTTTACGAAATTTTTATTGGTTGATTTCGATTTTGTAAAATTTAGTACAAAATTAGTTAATATCACAAAACCTGCAAGATTGAAGTTACGAAACATACTTGGATTGACGTCGTAAACAAGTACTTTTGTAGATTTAAGCTACACGATATGTAAAACTTACCAAACTGTAGGAGTATATTTTACAAAACGTCAAGTTTAGTAAATAATACAAAATCTATTTGTAGATTTTGCACACACAGTACGTAATAATTACCAAACTGTGTAAATATAATTTACAAAACTATGGATTTATTAAATAATACTATATTTTCTTGTAGACATTAGTAAATACAATTAGTTAAACTTACCAAACTGTATTAGTAAAACTTACAAAACCTTTACTTTAGTGAATAATACTAAATATTTTTGCGATTTTTAGAAAACCAGTTTGGTAAAATTACCAAACTATATAAGTAAAACTTACAAAACTATTACTTTAGTAAATATTACTAAATCTCTTTGAGAATTTTAACTTACCAGTTTGGTAAACTTACCAAACTGTATAAGTAAAAGTTACAAAACTGTTACTTTAGTAAATAATACCAAAATCTCTTTGAAAATTTTAGCAAACCAGTTTGGTAAAATTACCAAACTATATAAGTAAAACTTACAAAACTATTACTTTAGTATATAATACTAAATCTCTTTGAGAATTTTTAACAAACCAGTTTGGTAAACTTACCAAACTGTATTAGTAAAACTTACAAAACTATTACCTTAGTAAATTATACTAAATCTCTTTGAGAATTTTAGCAAACCAGTTTGGTAAACTTACCAAACTATATAAGTAAAACTTACAAAACGATTACTTTAGTAAGTAATACAAAATATCTTTGAAAATTTTAGCAAACCAGTTTCGTAAACTCGTCAAACTGTATAAGTAAAAGTTACGAAACTATTACCTTAGTAAATAGTACTAAATCTCTTTGAGAATTTTAACAAACCAGTTTGGTAAACTTACCAAAGTGTGTAAGTAAATGTTAGGAAACTATTTCATTAGTAAATTATACTAAATCTCTTTGAGAATTATAGAAAATCAGTTTGGTAAACTTACCAAACTGCATAAGTAAAAGTTACCAACTGTTACTTTAGTAAATAATACCAAAATCTCATTGAGAATTTCAGCACACCAGTTTGGTAAACTTACCAAACTGCATAAGTAAAAGTTACGAAACTATTACCTTAGTAAATTATACTAAATCTCTTTGAGATTTTAAGCAAAACAATTTGGAAAACTTACCAAACTGTATAAGTAAAGGTTACAAACTATTACCTTAGTAAATTATACTAAATCTATTTGAGAATATTAGCAAACCAGTTTGGTAAACTTACCAAACTGTATAAGTAAAAGTTACAAAACTGTTACTTTAGTTAATAATACCAAAATTTCTTTGACAATTTCAGCACACCAGTTTGGTAAACTTACCAAACTACATAAGTAAAAGTTACGAAACTAATACCTTAGTCAATTATACTAAATCTCTTTGAGCATTTCAGCGAAACAACCTTTGCCAGAATTTCATTTAACGTGATTTCATAACTATACTTTACTACAATAGCCAATTTGCCATTATCAGTGTTATCCATAATAGTCACTTGCCATATGCTTGCCATACAATTTTATTGCCATATTGAATAAAAAATCTCCTATAAATAAGTCCCTAATGTTGTGACACCCAACCGGATGTGACACTCGCTCTGATTTCTATCGGAAAAAGTCTGCCGTTTTTTGCGGGGGAGGGGATCATCAAATGTATAATGTAAATAGTCACGTCAAATAAACGTCAGTCCATACAATGACCACTGGTCATACATTTTCGGCAGAACGCCTGTCAATGGCTATTCCGCTTGGTTTAAAGCTCTAAGGTTATTAAAAATAAAATATGGAAAAAAAGATGTGGCATACGTCATACGTAACATTCTGGCATCAACATCAAAAATAACGTTATGTTAAATGAATATACATTGTATTGAGGAAAAAATAATTAAATATGCATTCTAAAATTATGGCAAATGAAATTATATGATATGAATGTCTGGCAAAAGTAAGAGAGTTATAGCTTATTGAGCTTATTAATGGAGCTAGTTCGATTTCTGTAAAATTGTCCCCTAACCCTAACCAATTTATTACTTTAATAGATATTCATAACATGACAAAAAAATGCTTGAATCTCTAAGATTCTGACTTAGGACTACTTGTGCCTTAGGTACATTTACAAGCCATAATTTATGAAATACCGGATAAGGGACATCACACACTTGATCTGAATTCAGAACTTCGTAGACATAATGCTTAATTTTTTCTATGGTTTCTTCAATTTGTCTATGGTATCTGATTTTTGTATGGAGGCCATAGATAAATTTCAGCCACCATAGACAAATTTAAGCATTTCCGTCTGATTTTGTCTATGAATTTCTGAATTCAAATCAGGTGTGTGATGACTGATGTCCCTTAGACGTATTTTATACTAAATTTTAGTTGGTATAAAATATGTGTTTTTTAAACAAAACCTAATCAAAATACATACCTACCTGATAAGACGAATTAAACATTTAGGTCACGGCTTATGGTACCTAAACCTAATGTTTATATATGAAAATATAGAGGTCTTAAAATATTCAAATAAGCTACGTTAGGGACAATGTTTTTTTTATAAGTTATGTGTGTTATGTGTCTTGACACACTATAATTTCAATTTAAATGCGCAATAAAAAAATAAGCATAACAAGAGTTAAAGGGCAGATATCCCGTTTTTGGCCGGCTGGAATATACTATAGTTCGTTTTTTTAGATTAGAAATAAGTTGAAAGAAGGATTTACAGGGTTTCTTTATCAGGCACGATACGACACGATACATGTCACAACTGTCAACGTAAAAATATGTGGCCTTTAAAACTATAATGATACAGGGTGGGCACAAGGAAACCGACAGATCTTACCCGCGCATTTCTGAGACCAAAAGGAATAAAAAACGGTACCGGTATGTGAGTTTAGGTGAATCTCGCCAAAAAAAATCTATTTTTTTTAAATTAGAACTAGACATTTTCATGTGCACAGAACTGTGCACATGAAAATTGAATGTTATTTTTAAAATGAACGCCTAAAACGAAATGATACATTTTATCAAAATAAAATATAGTTTATGCAAAGTATTCCTTGTCACTTTGATATAGTCTGTCAATAAAGATGTATAAAATACTAGTATGCCCAATAGTGGCAACAACGCCATCAATAAGGCGTTATGTGCTGAGTAATAATAATAATAAAGATTTTTTAAATTGGTATTAACTCTGAAACTAGGCATATTCCAGAAAAGTTTATAGGACATTTTAGTCTGTAAACATGATCACGAATACACTATTAAAATCTGTCGGCTACTCGTGCCCACCGTGTATATAATTATTTGTGTGTATATTAAAGCCATGTAAATGTTAATTAGAATAATATGAATTATTTAACAGCATTTTAATATAATAGTAGACATTTGTACGAAATAATTTATTCTTATCAAGTTTGCACAATAAAAAACCTAGAGAAAAAGAGGTTCGAAACAAATGGTTTCCGATTTAAAACGTACAGTCACCGGCAATAGTATCTTCCTTCATGAAGGCCGCAAAAGTATGTGACACGCTCTTATGGCCCTACAAATAAGAGCGTGTCACATATTTTTGCAGCATTCATGTAGGAAGATACTTTTGCCGGTGACTGTACGTGCTTCACTGTCAGTTTTTCAATTTTCACTTGTCTCGTATGTGAAAATCAAAACGATATTGTGTTTTTATTGTTATGTTAGTTCTAGTTTGCAAATTGTCATTATTTATTCACAAATGTGAACTTTTGATCGTGTTAACTAATCATTTCTTGGTGCTTTCAGTGTGTTAAAATTGAACAGTCAAACAGAACAGATTAGAACAGGTTGGTAACTTCTGTTTCAACAACTTTTTGAAAACATGTGTTTTTAAGATTGTATTTTTTTCATGCAAACTTAATAGTATTTTCAATGTACGTTAAAATCTTATTGACATTGCTTGTCAGTCTCGTCACCATACATACATAATCAATTTCGGAATACATTGCGTGTTCGAATAAACTGTAAGCTATACTAAAAATCAAACAATAAGTTATTTTTAAAAGTCGCTGAACAAACTTTGTCTTGTTTGATAATGATCAGTTATAAATATTTGAAAACGTCGTTTAGTTTGAGAAGTAGAATCTACGTTTTAATTTTTTGCTCGTTACAGGTCACCCCGGTATATACCTAATACTCGTATAACTAGTAGACAAACTTGAAGAAGCTATTAAACGAGCATTTGGAATAATTATTTGTATTCTTTCTGTGTAGGAACGTACAAGGTATTTATTGGAAATAGTAACTGCATAATGTGTATTGCGCAATTATTTACCAAAGTAGACTACTAAAATTAACCCAAAATGTTTTGTAAATTATACAAAATTTAATTTGGTAATGCGTGGCAGTGAGAGGGCGAGATATGTAAACAAACGTGCGCGCACGAGACAGCGCTTACGCTCATTCTTCCGCCCCGCCCGCTCCCCACCAGCGAAAGACGCGCGTGCGCCAGCTCTGGCAGCTGAGGATGGCCAGCGGCCATTTTGATCTAACAGCGAGCCGAGTCGGCTGCATCTCGCAAGTTTTGCGCTGTTTATGATTCTCTAGTTTACTTTTACTTTTTGTGTTAACTTAACTGTGCTAGGTGCTATGTTCGTGTACAAAATGGCACCTAAAGAAGATGGAGACAGCCTGTATTTAGAAGATTGGGGTTTATCGAACACCACCATCAATAATTTTGCGGGTAAGTCTTGCCTATAATATTGCATCATCATCCCGTATTTACCAAATTATTTATTAATTCTCTTTTTCATAATGTACAAATTCTGGATTTTTGACATGCCCGAGATGCGCGTATACTACGAATCATATTATAGAAAAAATAATTAATGTGTGTCGTTTGGCGTTTACGAAACAAGAAATTAAAATTTTACGAAAGTCAACTTAAGTAAGTAGGTAAGTCCTTTACCAAATTAAAATGGCATCGCTTGTTTTTTCTTTCAGATAATGAAATAACTTTCAAACATATGAAAGAAATCCAGGACTGAAAGAGCTGATCCCAAATCTCTAAGAGAGAATATTATTCAAGAGAGGTCTCGTGAAGTTACGTAGGTAAGTAAACAGACTCGATTATTATTTTCTCGTGTTGAAATTATTTGCACAGAGGTATTCTATACGCGAGGCCTGTATGTTATCTTCTAATAACACTTGCTACGGACGAGTCCGACTCGCGCACTGAGGGTTTCCTGTGGCCACGTCACTGAAATATACTTGTTATATGTATCGGATTTATAAGTACCTACCTATAAGAACCATCCCAAAGGTTCAAAAATATTTGAGCAATAATACGCAACTACTTTATTAAGGCGTGTTGACATATTTCTAACCACTTTGTCTGTGCACGTATTTCTAACTTGACTGAACTACATGTACAGTCGACATCAAAGATATGTTTACACTTTTGTTCTTTGCTTCTTTGTGATATACATAATCCAAAAGTGTATACATATCTTTGACGTCGACTGTACAGTCACTGCCGTCACTGGCAATAGTATTTTCCTCAACGACGGCCGCAAAAATATCTGACACAATCTTATTTGTAAGACCTTAAGGTCTTACAAATAAGACGCTCGCTCTTAAGAGCGTGTCACATATTTTTGCGGCCGTCGTAGAGGAAGATACTATTGCTGCTGACTGTAAATATGTCAGGCCGCATATTTACACATAAGACGCTGTGTGAGAAGCTGTGTTTTCATACATCTGACACCTTGCATGATGCTCAATGCTGTGTCATGGTATCACAGGTTCGTATATCTCTGGTGGATGCTCACCCTTTCTCTGATATTTGATCTTATAAGTGTAACAGTCATGTATTTTTGTGTATCTGTCTGTGGCGTTGTAGTACCCAAGCGCATGAACAGATTTGAGTCTGATTTTTTTAAATCGAATTTACCTGCCGCAGATGGTCGTAATAGACGGAGAGCTGGCCACGTCAGATACGACACAATAATGAGAGCAACGAAACCCCTCTAGTTAGTTTGCTATACTATGCTTATTTCTAGATCCGGACATCTAGCAGCTGTAAAGTGGTGGAGGTCAAAGAATGCAAATAACTTGAAGAAAACAAATTCTAGAGTTCTGGCTTCGATCCAATATTATGAAAAATTATAAGACGTCACATAATGCATGGACTAACAAGATCGTACAATTTTGTCAGTCGATGCATTATGTGATGGTAGGTACAGTCGAATACAAAGACATGTATCCACTTTTTTACCTAGATCCAAAAGTGGATAACTGACTGTACCATAAAGCTGGTCGGGTGTTAGTGGTGATGGAGATGGAAAATGGCCACAAATATTCTCTCAACAAGTTCATGATTGTGCTAAAAAAGACAGCCTGCAACAAAAAATGAACATTTTGACAGAAACCTGTGTTGTTCCCTGATGCCTAGCATAATTTTTTCCATGGCTTTTTGGCAATGTTCTACTTCAAATCAAGAAGCAGTTCCAGTAAGAAGAAAAAGTTTAAATAAAGTGCAGTATCAGAGTGTACCGGCTTACTATGTGCTTAGTGCTCAAGTCTAGTGCTTCGTTCAGTACCTAATGCCTATAGTGTTTGACTTTTGTACCTATGTAGTTTTCAAGTGTTTTTAGTTCCGTGTTTTAGAAGTATTCAGTGTATTAGTTTCGGACCAAGATAGTGTCCAGTGTTTTAGTGCTCATAGGGTAAACGCATCTATTCGCGGACCCGACTACCCGAAGTGTTCCATGTTGTTTCGGGCCTAGATGTTGTAGTGCTGTATCAAAGTGTACCGGCTTACTATGTGCTTAGTGCTCAAGTCTAGTGCTTAGTTCAACACCTAATGCCTATAGTGTTTGACTATTTTGTACCTATGTAGTTATCAAGTGTTTTTAGTTTCCGACCTAGATAGTGTCCAGTGTTTTAGTGCTCATAGGGTAAACGCATCTATCATATCGCGGATCCGACTACCCGAAGTGTTCCGTGTTGTAGTGTTGTATCAGAGTGTACCGGCTTACTATGTGCTTAGTGCTCAAGTCTAGTGCTTAGTTCAATACCTAATGCCTATAGTGCTTGACTTTTGTACCTATGTAGTTATCAAGTGTTTTTAGTTCCGTGTTTTGGAAATAGGTACTCAATGTATTAGTTTCGACCAAGATAGTGTCCAGTGTTTTAGTGCTCATAGGGTAAATTTTAACGTACCTATTCGCGGACCTAAGAGTTATATGTGTATATAGTATTTTCAGTAAAAGTAAGCCATAGTGTACATACCGAACTGTTAATAAATAAAAATCGTAAGCGTAGTGAGTGTTTCTATTAAAGTCCCATTCTACAGTGGGAGGAATTGAGTTCCGAACCAGCGAATGCTCGTGATCCGGGTAAATAAATGCGGCGCACTTGCAAGTTTACAATTTTATCTCTACGCCCTAACCTAGCTAGGCTATTGGAAATAGGTTGTATTGTATAGGTAAAGTACCTATGATGAGGAGGAATGCCTCACGGCGCCTCTCTGTACTTTCTACGGCTCGGCTCATAGTTTGAGAACCCCTGATCTAAAGAAAAGTACAGTCAGCCACTAAATCGTTTACTGTAAAAAAATTAGAAACTTTAGAACATTTAGAAAAAAGCTGATTTAGAACCAATTCCTGCTAATCAATTTAATACCTACTTATATAATTGTCTAAAGAAAAGTAGGTACAGTCTACCACAAAATCGTACATTGTCAAAAAATTGCAATCTGATTTAGAAACAATTATAGAACAGTAATGAAATGAAATTTGTTTTATTCCAGAAATTGCTTGCATATACAGAGTGGATTTTCTTTTTGGGTCAGTGAGGGCAGCTACCAGTTCCCGTGCTGCTACGTGAAAATGATCTTAGAAGACCTTCCCTCCATTGCAAATTAATGAAGGATCGCATTTACAGATTTTAAAAAATCATACAGGTTGCGAGAAAAAGGTCATTTTTTACGAACTTTTTTTGACCCCATTCCTATCCAGGATCAAAAGCTAGTACGGGACCAAAAAAAAATCCGGCTAGAAAAGCCACAAACTGAGGAAACATTTTCCCATACATTTTGTATGAAAATTAAAACTTTTATTTTTCACATGCATTTTTTTTTATACCAGTTGATTCCAATCCTATTCAGTATCAATAGTTTCCATGGGGTCATGTACGGTAATGTACCAAACAGCTAGAAATTGAAGAAACTTTTTCCGTATATTAACTGCTTTAAAATCCACGTTTTTTGATATTTTGAATGACTTTCACTGTAATGTCCTGATACAGTATTATTGTCCGTAACAGGACTTATTAGCGTGATTGATAAATGTCAGTAAAAATTCTCATTTTTTCCATAGTAAATGTATGGAAAAGGTTTTTTCAATTTGTGGCTGTTTGGTACATTACCGTAAGTTGACTCCATGGAAACTATTAATACTGAACAGGAATGGAATCGATTGGCATAAAAAAATTGTTAATTTTATCAACTTGTGCACAGCCCTCGGAGCAGTTGCTTCTTTACTTGCGGTCGACTTTCGACTCGTACCGCTCGCGTGTCAGTCAAACGAAAAGCCTAACAAAAGCCGGACAGGCCGGACGAGCAAATATTTGGCCGGACACACCCGTAAAAAGCCAAACATGTCCGGCTAAAGCCGGACACCTGGCAACCCTAGGAATGGGATCAAATGGCATCAACAAAAAAGTTCGCCAAGAATGACCTTTTTCTCGCATCCTGTACGTTTTTTCCAAAATCTGTAAATGCGGTCCTTCATTTATTTGAAATAGTTAGAGGGAAGGTCTTTTAAGCCCATTTTCACGTAGCAGCACGGAATCTGGTAGTATTTGACCGTCACTGACCCAAAAAGAAAATCCAGCCTGTACGTACAGTCGCTATCAGATATATCGGAGCGGCCAAGGTGGTCACAAATATCTGAACATCGCCTCTATTGTCAAGGCGATAAAGTGCACGTTCAGATATTTTTGAGTACCTTGGCCGCTCCGATATATTTGATGGCGACTGTACCTTTGTAAGTATGATACAAATAATAAAAATTTTAGTAAATTAAAATAATACAAAATAAAATCTAAAAGCTCCGTCATGCTATATATAGCCTGTACAGTCGACGTCAAAGATATGGTTACACTTTTGCACCTTACTCCTTTAAGGCTAAAAAGTGTAAACATATCTTTGACGTCGACTGTACCACGGTTCACCTCGATAATAAGTTTATAATAAATTACAGTTTTATCTTAAAACGCGTATCTTGAATCATAACACTTTCTCAATAACTAGTAGATATTAAAAGTATTGTTAAAAGCGTTTTTTTTTTAACGCGTCCTCTTTACTAAAAATTCTAAAAACATAGTTTCATGTACAGTCGGCGGCAAAAATATGTTTACACTTTTCCACCTGACTCCATTGTATGAGGTGCAAAAATTTACAAATATCTTTGACGTCGACTGTACCTGGTCCTCATGTCGTTTGTACAAGGGATTTTTCAAGATAATACTAATAGGTACTTATCTCGGCTAACGTTCAATCTTATCCCAACGCACCTCGCATGAAATAATCTGTTGCCAAAGAGTACCTATGCATTTTTTGGAACGCAACTTTTAGAAAGGGATTAAGGTCCGCCTGCTTGCCATCCCTCTCAGCTCATTTTTTTTTTTCATCTTGGTCGAACGAAAGTAAAACTTAAAGTAACATACACGGTGCCCGTGAGCATTGCGAGAGATTTTAACCACGAATTCCTGAGGTCATAAGGAGTGATAAATGTTATATAATTTTAGGTTAATTTCACCAAAAAATAATTTTTTTTACTTTTTTAAATGCGAACATAAGAAAATTAATGTTATTGGTAAAACTATCGAGTAAAATAAATTGGTTCATTTTTATTCGTAAAAAACGGTTCACGAAAAGTATTCCTTGGAATTTTGATATCTGTCAATAAGGATGTCTAGACTAGACCCCATAAAGATTGAAATCTCTATGAAAAAGGCGTTATTCACTGAGTAACAACAATCAATGTTTTTTTATTTAATTGGTAATCACTCTGAAACTAGGCAAATTCTAGAAAAGTTTTTACGACATTTTAGTCTCCAGTTACGATCAGGAATACGCTATCTCTCGCAATGCTCACGGGCACCGTGTATATTAAGCGCATTTGACTTATTGGTATTTTTGACACTACTTAAGTATATACAACTTTCTTGGAGTCCATAAAGTTATTATTTCAAACTCGAGTATACTCTTCGGTTAAAAAGTGAGGCCGGCGAAAGAGAGCGTCATAGAGGGAGCTGCGTCCCGTTTTGACTAAGGAGTACACGTAATACGTGTAGTAGCAGATACTATGGATAATATAGACAGCCAGTCTAAGAACTTTTTGAAGCTCAAGTTTACAGCGCCATCTGCACGAGAGCAACCTAAAGATATAATAAAAATAGTAGGAAAAAATGACATTGCATCGCAGCAACATCTAGTAACGAGTAGCGTACCGTAGTAAATGTAATTATTTCCTAATATTTTTATACCTTTAAGTGGCTCTCCTGCAGATGGCGCTGCAGACTTGAGCTTCAAAAATGACTGTGGCCTGTGTCTGTCCATATTATCTATAATCTCTGGTGGTAGTAATAATAGTAGTAGTAGTTATATTAGTAGCGGTGTACCAAATACAGTTGTTTGTTACAGAACCAGAGTGAAATAAACTGGAGCAGTACCCGAAAATGCATCTATCCAGAGGAACCACCTTCCATCCGCCGCTGGTGATTGCCGTCAGACCAACGAGCAAGGACTTTAAGGATTTTCACGTAGCGGTTGAGTCATTTCTCTACAAATACACCGAATTTTTGTCATATTATCTCTAATAGAGACTATATTTATATATATTTAGATACACGATGTTAAAGTTAGAACATTGCTTAATAATTAGATTACGATAGCGATCAATTAGTTTCTCACTTGCGGGTTTTTTTAATGTACCTATTGGTCTTGCTTTTACATAAATGGTCTGATTTTTTTTACCAAATACCAACATGTAACGTCAATCAATAGGTCATGAAAAATAACATTGAAGTTTGAACGTTTTATGATAAAGTTAATATTTTCAGTAATAATCACCCAGAATGTGAAAACAAATGTGCCGGGCCGTCCTTTAACTTTTGAACCAGAAATCCAAAAATATGAAAAAAAAAGATACATCTTGGGCACATTTGTTTCTTACTTAACTTAAAATATATATTATTTTTTGCATCAGTTTTACTATAAAACTAAGTAGCGGCACTTAAAACACCCTGTTTGTATAAATTTCATTGATATTGGCTTATTTTAATAGACGTAAGCTTGACTTCAGACAATTTTTTTTGCATGAAACTTTTACCGTGTAGTGGACGATAGGTAGGTAGGTACTCGTATAGGTAAAAGCGCCCAAAGGGTTAATAATTGATTCAAAATAATATTATACTAACAATTGTTTTAAAGTTTCAAATATACATTAATACGGTCCTTTTTCATACTTAGTTTAAACCCCATAAACTACCTTTTTTATTGTTTTCAAGGCCAAAATGGAACCCGTGTTGTTTCTTCATGTCCGTCTTTCCGTCTGTATGTCACAGGCATTTTACTCGTAAACCATAAAGCAAATATCCAGGAAATGTATACGGAAGGTTGTGTTTTGAGTGCCGCTACTAGGTTTTATAGTAAAATTGCTGAATAAATATTTATTGAGGCTTCCTATACATGTAAATAATATAATGTAAAAAAAACCAAACACAGCACGTAATTTTTGCATATTGTGTTTCGTTTTAATTAAAAGAGATTAATAATTGAAGCCAAATTATTATTGTCATGCGTATATACATACAAGTAATACGTTTAAATATCAAAACACATTTTTTTTGTAAGTATTGCCATGAGAATAAAATAAATATTTTTTTAATTTCTCAATTTGTTGTTTATTTCTCGTTTACCCTGTCATTTTAGATGTGATAGACCCTGTATATATCGTTGTGTTTATGCAACTGTGCATAATTTTATGAAATGAGCCGAAAGCTGAATGCCAGCTTCATTAAGGTTACACGATTGTTTCATTTGATTTCATTTATTTATGTATCATTTATTTATTTCAAAGCCAAGTTATGCACAGTTACACGAGTTACACATTAAATTACTGGTTGCTATATATCTAGGACCTAATAAATATCTAGATTCTAGGTATACATACATACAGCATATATTGTTATTGTGTGCCAATTTACTCTATGTCTACTTTTACAAATCTAACTAAGTGGCTTTTGTTATTTTTTGCTATATTGTACATTGTGGTGAACTGGATTAAGTAGCTTTTTTATTCGCTTTGACATCATTTAGGTTTAAATTTTAGTGATAAGTTTGTTCCTTTTTATGCTACTGCTTTGTAATTGCATATTGGTTTTAAAACGATTGTGATCATAATTATACAAAGCCAATATTAATTTAGTAAGAAATACCAAATTATATTAGTATATTGTACAAATTAAAATGCATTACAGATCCAATAACCATACCATTATATGGCCGCATGCCATAAACCTATATACATATATAGAGGTATAATGCATATGGTCATGTAATGGGACGGTTATTGCATCTGTATTGCATTTTAATTTTTATATTATACTAATATAATTTGGTATTTCTTACTAAATTAATATTGGTTAATATACGAAATATAGTAATTTGATATAACAAAATCAAGTTTCGTAATTTGTACGCAAGTAAAATATTAAAATCCACAAAAGCCGTTTAGTAGAATTTATTAGAGATATTTTGTAAATTGCACCTAAGTAAAGTAGTAAAACTTACAAAATTAGTTTAGTAAATCGTACAAAATCAGTTGCAGTAAACTATGCGAAAGCGCTTTAGTAGAATTTACTCAGATAAACCAGGTAAAATATACAAAAGTTAAGTAGTATAATTTACTAGAGTTGTTTAGTAGAATTAACCCAAGTAAATTTCGTAAACTATACATTCCTTAATTTAGTGATATCTACGAAAGTTCAGTGCGTCATAAATACGAAAGTAATTTAGTAATTATTACAAAAGTATATTACTTGATTCCACTGAAGAAGTTTAGTGATATCTACGAAAGTTCAGTGCGTCATACATACGAAAGAAATTTAGTAATTATTACAAAAGTATATTACTTGATTCCACTAAAGAAGTTTAGTGATATCTACGAAAGTTCAGTGCGTCATACATACGAAAGAAACTTAGTAATTATTACAAAAGTATATAACTTGATTCCACTAAAGAAGTTTAGTGATATCTATCACAGTTTAGTGGTCATACATATTAAAGAAATGTAGTAATTATTACGAAAGTAAATTCGTACACGCTACGACAATAATTTAGTGAAGCATACAAAAGCTTTCGGAGAATTACTAAATCAATTTCGTTAAAAGTACGCACAAAGTCCGTAAAATTTACTAAATATATTTTGTCAAACGTACCAAATTAGTTTTACTAAACTAGTTTTGTAAAAAGTTATTTACTAAACTAGTTTTGTAAAAAGTTATTTACTAAAGTAGTTTTGTAAAAAGTTGTTACTAAAGTAGTTTTGTAAAATTAATTTACTAAACTAGTTTTGTAAAAAGCCAACCAAAGTATGTTTGGTAAATTCAACAATACTTGTGTGTAGGTCCCAATTTAACCCATAAATTTCGTAAAAATTTCGTAAAATCAACGAAACTATTTTTTCAGTGCACCGGTCATTTAGACCAGTATATAAAGCACTGGGGTTTTCAGTGTATCGCATTAATGTATCATTAGTAATGTCTAATAACATTGATCTGATCTCTCATTTTCAATTGATTTCCTGAAGGAGGTTCTCAATTCGTTGGGACCTTTTTGTCGCTTTTTTTTATTGCTAGTTTTTATGTTCACCGATTATTCAAGTCGGCGAGGTCGATTTGGATTTATTTTTCTGTGAAAGGGTATATATTAACAGTTGATCCCATTGCCATCAGGTCAGGATCTGATGATGGGATCCCGGAGAAATCGACGGAAATCTTCAAATATTGATTATTTTTACAGTATTAGGTCGGGCATTTGCTCTTGGAAAGACTTCCGGTTAGTTTTTCTTAAAAATTCTGTTATACAATCTTTAGCGAAAACCAAACCATTTACAATCACCGGCAGAAGTACCTAACTAAACAGAGGGCGTGTATATAAAGTCATCTTTATTGCCACGCTCCTGTAATTAGAATAATAAGTCAAGCTCGGATAATTGTGACCAGGGACTGATTTCGTTACGGTAGAAGCGTTACGGTACTGGTATAGAATTACGATACCGCAATGTTTTAAAGGTAGAGCTATAGCGGTTGAAATATTGCGGTACGGTACCGAAATAAAATTACGATATCGCAATTTTTTCGTTACGGTACTTATACCTTAATATAGCGATACTTATACCGTTATGATTTCGGTATCGTTATTTTCATCGCAGAATTTACGAGGTAGGTACTTGTTTGCGGCGGTAAAGCAACTGACCAAGGGTGCGGGATGCGGGGCGCGGGGCAGGTAGCCGGCAAGTATCTACTTGCTCAAGGTCACGGAGGCGCGCTCGGCGATAATTGTAGTGAATTCATTTTAGTCTTCCTCAGTTGAAATTTCGTGAAAGAGTTTATAGTGTAGGTACATTGAATCGATCATTGATATTAACTCGATGCGGATATGGAACTGATTTTTTTTTATGTATACAGTAATTTGGTGTAGTATTGCGCGACTAATAAAAAATGGAAGATTTTTTTGACGCGAATTATTTTTTAAATAACACTAAAATAAAAATAGAATAAAAATGAAATAATAAAAAATAAAATAAAAATAAAATAAAAATAAAATAAAAATAAAAATAAAATAAAAATAAAATAAAAATAAAATAAAAATAAAATAAAAATAAAATAAAAATAAAATAAAAATAAAATAAAAATAAAATAAAAATAAAATAAAAATAAAATAAAAATAAAATAAAAATAAAATAAAAATAAAATAAAAATAAAATAAAAATAAAATAAAAATAAAATAAAAATAAAATAAAAATAAAATAAAAATAAAATAAAAATAAAATAAAAATAAAATAAAAATAAAATAAAAATAAAATAAAAATAAAATAAAAATAAAATAAAAATAAAATAATAATAAAATAAAAATAAAATAAAAATAAAATAAAAATAAAATAAAAATAAAATAAAAATAAAATAAAAATAAAATAAAAATAAAATAAAATAAAATAAAAATAAAATAAAAATAAAATAAAAATAAAATAAAATAAAATAAAATCAAAATAAAATAAAAATAAAATAAAGATAAAATAAAAATAAAATAAAAATAAAATAAAAATAAAATAAAAATAAAAATAAAATAAAAATAAAATAAAAATAAAATAAAAATAAAATAATAATAAAATAAAAATAAAATAAAATAAAAATAAAATATAAATAAATTTAAAATAAAATATAAATAAAATATAAAAAAAAATATAAATAAAAAAAATATATATATATAAATTAAATCAATTGGTAAATAATGACATGAATTGATGAATAATAAATAATATTGATATAAATATCAATTGATATTCCGTAAGTTCCGAAAAACTCCGTAGGGGGTTTGAACTAGGGCTTGTGATATACGTGTTACACGCGGAACCGTAGCTATCTTGATATAGTGTTCCCGCGAATCTCGACTTCGGCTCCGCTCCGCTCGGTTGTTGAAAGAGAGCTTGTGTCGAACGGACCCTTCGCATTATGTGTTATACTCGTGGTCTTTGCATTGATTTGATTCCAGATGTTTTTTTAAGTAATTACATATTGGTATTATTCTGTTCTGTGATAACCAGCCATTATATGAGTTTGTACAAAAAAACCAGAGGTGGGATTGGTGTGATTTTTGAATTTCACCGGTGCCTTTTTTTGTATGCAGCCGATGACTACTTAGTACGAAATAAGCCACCCGATGAGAATCAAAAATCGCACCTCAGGTAGGTACACTAGGTACTAGGTACCTACTTGTCGATGTCGGTGAATATGAAAGTTCATCCAAATAAATATATTAATATCTCTAATTAATATTTACTCGCTAGTAAGAAATGCTACAGGTAGACCAATGCAACAATTTAAAAGTATTTTAAGTGAAATAATAATATACCTACTTTGTTATTCATAAATATTATTACTGGCTGGACAACCGTCTTTCTTCGGTGAAAACACTAAGAAATAGTTGCACTTGCAGATAAAGATAACAAACAATAGTTTGTGGGCCATTGATAATGATTACCTTCAAGTAGCTTTGGGTTTTACCTGTTAACTTAAGTACCATGTGTTCCTATTGTTTGTGAAGTTAAGTGAGAGCAAAAACAATACAGTAATGGATTTTAGTAGTCAACGCTTAAAATATGTATACACTTTTGAACCTTATTACAATGGAGTAAGGTGCAAAAGTATACACTTATTTATGGCGTTGACAAGCAACTTCTCGTCCGCTAAGACAGGACAATATTGATCTTTCGAACTCGCGGAGCGTATGCGAAGTGAGTTCTTACAAACAACTCCAGACCGAACCGAACTGTCACCTGGCTACTGGGACGTCTCGGCATTTGGATGGCTTTTTGATTTCGATAGTTTGTCTGACGATAACTTTAGTTACGTTTGTCTGATCTTTATGACATTTCTTGGGGCTGTAGCAGAGATACATAAAATTTGTAAGTTCGTATATGAGCGGGATCGATCAAGTCGCTATGGAGCTAGAAGGAGAAAACAAATCCTCCTTGGGGTCTTGTTATATTGGTCAGCTCGTTTGCAAGTAAATCGCGAGTTCTCAGTTCGAGGCGGACTACTAGTATTTTTTTAAGTTCGTTGTGGTAAAAAATGAAGAACTTCACGTACTAATTTTGCTACAGTAAGGTGAACATTTCCGAGCATATTGGAGAAGATTGTTTTTGTACTCTGAGACAATTGAACACTAACAGTTCAATGCAAATTGATTTCAATTAGAATTAAAATCAATTGACTCATCAATCTGTTACAAATAACTAATAATTGGAAATAATTAATGTTTAGTCTTTTTCAACATTGAAAATTGGTGAAAAGTTTTTAGTGTAGATTCATTAAATAGATAATTGATATTAATAATTATATCAGTGCAGATATGAAGTTGAATGTTAGGTAAATATATTTTTTAATAAAAATTCTTTATTATTTTATTTGTTTTCTTTTAATATTTTTGATTTCAGTGTTTTATTTTTATTTTATTTTTATTTTATTTTTATTTTATTTTTATTTTATTTTTATTTTATTTTTATTTTATTTTTATTTTATTTTTATTTTATTTTTATTTTATTTTTATTTTATTTTTATTTTATTTTTATTTTATTTTTATTTTATTTTTATTTTATTTTTATTTTATTTTTATTTTATTTTTATTTTATTTTTATTTTATTTTTATTTTATTTTTATTTTATTTTTATTTTATTTTTATTTTATTTTTATTTTATTTTTATTTTATTTTTATTTTATTTTTATTTTATTTTTATTTTATTTTTATTTTATTTTTATTTTATTTTTATTTTATTTTTATTTTATTTTTATTTTATTTTTATTTTATTTTTATTTTATTTTTATTTTATTTTTATTTTATTTTTATTTTATTTTTATTTTATTTTTATTTTATTTTTATTTTATTTTTATTTTATTTTTATTTTATTTTTATTTTATTTTTATTTTATTTTTATTTTATTTTTATTTTATTTTTATTTTATTTTTATTTTTTATTTTTTTTTATTTTTATTTTATTTTTATTAATTTTTTTATTTTTACTTTATTTTTATTTAATTTTTATTTTATTTTTATAACTGAAAATGTTTTGTTAAAGGTGTCTTGTACTAGTTATAAAATCCTAAAATCAACAAAACATATGCGAATAAAGCGCAACTAACGACAAGAAGCTAACAGCGAATAACTCAAAAATGTGCCGCACTGAACGAAATCAAACAAAATAGGTGCTTAGGGTAAGCACTCAATAACTAACGCTGATTGGTTGTCGCCGGTCAGTCGGCGGGGCATCCTCACCCTCATATACCTCAATCCATACCTTTATGATAACGGTTGAAGTATCGAAAAAAATAGCGGTACCGTTATATTTCTGTACAGAAATATATCGGTTGCGCTATCGAAATCATACCGAAACATGCGGTATGACGTCATACCGTTTTATAAAGGTACCTTTATATTCCGGTTATGCAGTCCCTGATTGTGACCACCTTGCCCGTTGATTTAGTTTTGCCACTGACTGTAAGCTGGCCAGCAAGCTATAAGTGGGATATATGATTATGCTAGGTTAGGCTATATGCGCTTGTAACGATAAAGCATAGCGGAAACGACGCCTGTAAATAAGGCGGACATTTATTTACTCCCGCGCCGGCTCCGCGGGCCCTTAAAACTCTGCTTTTGTTATATAATTTTTGACGAAAATCAAACAGTTCACAGTCAGTAGCAGAACGGGAGATGTTCAAACCAATCCTGACACATCTTTAACCTTTTCGACGCCAACCAATGGATATATCCGTCATTATATTTACCACACGTTTTACTCTAAACTCATAATTTTTAATAAGTGCATTGACATTTGTCATGGCGTCGAAAAGATTAACTGCATCAAAAGACAATTGGGATTATTTAAACCACGGTTTTTCATAATATTTCCTTTCATTATTTTATGATTTTCCTCAGTCGCTAAACTTCAGCAAAAAATTAGTTTCAGCGGTACGAATTACTATTTAAAAAAATTAAGTCAAAGGTTAAGGTGTGCCATTTTAGTATTTGAAGTGAAGGAAAATTAAAAGCGATACCTGCTGTACCTGCAGGGCTCCATGAGCCACATCATGAAATCCTGACAATGGGAACAACTGGAAAATTTCATAAAAATCCAAATTCGTCCAACTGTTCCATGCGTTTCCTATATCATGTAACTGGAAGCCAGCAAAGCGTCGTTTTAGGGCCGGTGCCGGTGCCGGTGGCTATCCGCAGCCGCACTCATGAGCGAGTTACAGGGAGCCGTGTAAAGGTCAACGCATACACGACTGCCGTGTGTAAAATAATTCGCTGCGAAATCGGAACTAGCTGCGACCTGCGCGGCGCGCATCGGGGACTAACACACAGAATAATATTCTGCGCGTCCTAAATGTATAAAGTTAGGAAGCTCTTTTATTTAATTTTATTTTTAATGTCTATCGAATTTCAAACTTCCATTTGGATTGAAAGTTCAAATTATTGTTAAATTAAACTATCGTGAACTGTGACTTGCCTTAAAATACAGGGTAAAATTTTAACCGCCGGTCATATGGACTGAGATGTTTAGGTATATAGGTCATACTGAACAACTTTTAGTATGGGACCAACTTCGAAATCCCAAAAAAAATTGGCAGGTTTAGGGACTGCCGATAGAAGTGAAAACTTAGAACTTAAAATCTTGACTTTTGACCTCACTTCACCTCAGCTTCAGCTCACGTCACCTCACTTGTTTCACTTCACTTTATTTTACATTTACACTTTACATTTCATTTTATGTGTTTCTCAAGCGTATGGCTTGTGATGCGTTTTTGTTTTCGTGACGGTGTCGGTATAGCGAACCTATAAGATTTTCCCCTACCAAATAGGGTCCAAAACGCGGCTAAAGAAGTTTTCACTTCAAAAATCATCCCCATAGAAAACGACAGTATCCAAATGTACTAAACAGTGAAAGATTATTTCACAATTTCGGAGTTGATCCTATACAACGTGTAACAAAAATGCTGGTGATCCTTTTAAGGGCATAATTGGTATCGTGTTCTTATTGTGAAAAACTAAGAAAAAAAAAATTTCTCGCGAAAAAAATGTTTGAGTTTGTATGGAGGGTTGGCCAGCTGGGACGACTCGCCCCATACAATTTATTTTTATTTTTCGCGTCCAAAAATTTTTTCTCCTACTTTTTCCTACTCGCAATACGATACCTATTATGCCCTTAAAGGGATAACCAGTATTTTTGTTACACCATGTATGTATAGTATAATTTTAAACAAAAAAAGAACCGACTTCACTTAGGATCCGCTATTCCAAGAGGAAGTGGCCGAGTTGCTGTAAAAAATAGTGAAATCACTATAGGTGTGCCTATAATAGTTGAAGAGTTCCCTCGATTTCTCCAGGATCCCATCATGAGATCCCGACTTGGTGACAATGGGACCATCTAGGGGTTATACAGTAGGGCTGAGCAGTATTTGCACTGCTTTTCCATGGTAATTTTTGCGATTTCGAGTTTTATTAAGCGGAATGAACTTCATTTTGGTTACGATTCAACGGGTGATAGGTTTTATTTTAAACCAACGCGGAAATAATATTTGATAAACTTGTATGATTTATTATTTATACTTAAATATGTACTTATGTTTGCTCTTTGGTGTACTAGTTATATGGTATTTATCTGGAATTATTATAATATTTAGAAGAAAACTTTCAACCCATTATATATTTATGGTTTCTAATGGAATTTGAACTTTTAAAGAGTCGGTCTACTTATTAGAAATTCCGTAAGCTCGTTAACACCTTACAAATAACCTTAGAAAGTTCGTCTAAGCCGAGGAAGGAACATTATTAACGAGTTCATACTTAGTCGAGTTAATCTTCTTATAGGCCTTGGAAGTGCACTCCCAACGCTAGCCGAGCAAGCATCTCAACGATCTAGTCAAATGCAGGTGTCTAGGTCTATTCTTGTAGCTTTACTAGGCCTGATACAGTCAGAAAGGAAAACATGCTCAGGGTATCCAATCCCCGAAAAGAATAATTGTGATAGTGACAGGCGCATTGATATAACGTATGCGGTTAGAATCTTACATACACACATTTACCCTGAAAACAAAACACTCCTTTTCATGGGCATCAGTCGGTCGTGTGAAAAGAGTTTTTTCTACTCGCCGACTATAATGCTTGAATGAAGATTTTGTACACAGAACTACTAGCGCATACATTTCGATGGTCACATATTCGCCGCGTGGCCGGGCGGGGTTCGGCACGTGAGAGAAGTCCATTTTAGTTTTGTCGACAAAACTAAAATGGACTTCTCTCATGTTTTCATACAATATTATAGTTCTCTCAGGTGCCGAAGCCCGCCCGGCCGGTCGGGCGGCGCTCGGCACTATCACCGGGAGATGGTCAGATGGAAGTTACTCATTTATATAGAGGCAGCAGATTGTAACGCATTTATTGAACTCTATTCTAACCGACTAGCCTAATTTGAGTACTCGTAGAAAAAGTATTGTATACAATAGTGACATAATTGAGCTTTTCAATCTCGTACCTTACTTAGGCCACTCAGCAAGCTTCGTGGCCTAAACACGGTACTCGACTGTAAAGCTCTTTATTATGTCACGATTGTATAAAATACTATTATGGAGACCTGGGTCATGGACGTGGTTTGTCCATTAATACGATGAAGAAGAAAAAAAGAGTGGTTTCTTCCACCTTTAGGATTCTGCATGAGATAGGAATCCCACATAGAAAATTAAATTCTATACTATTATTATACTGGGATAGTACTAGTATTCCAGGTCCGCGGGGAAACTGCTCGGTAAGCGTTTATAATAAAGCTGGGCAGTCTCCCAGTCTTATAGGGTGAACTGGAACAAATGGGCCGAATCAGGCAATACGAGAACTTTTAATGGTGGAGTGACGCGAGGCCTTCTTAAACCCGCGGGACATCCAAAGAAAAAGTTTTTGTCATGGTACTTTCAGTCACTTTCGTGCTCATATCAATCTAATTAGTCTCTGCCTAAACTAGGTAGTTTAAGCCAAGTACAGCGCAGTCTCCCTAATTACGCCAAGTGCTGAGTCAAGTATGGGGGTTCCCATAAGATATATCATCACTGCCTCATCGGGGTAAACACCCTTAAAAATGTAGACATCCTTGCCGTTTATACACTGAAGGAGTATTAAAGCACAAAAGGTGGCAAAGAAAAAGAAGATACTAAAGATATTTCGTCAGCCAACTGTACCAATATTGATAAGATAACCCCGTTAAGATTATTAATGAATGGATCTTGGCAGTAATCCTCCTTGGCGAGTTTCCGGTCCTAATCGTTGGAATAGGTAATGTTTATTAATTATGTCCGGCGGATTAGGCCTGGACCCCAGGAACGACAGTCCATTCTCTGGTTTTAACCAACCAGTATTTTGACTGAACTTCGTTTTGTGTTATCAATGAAGCATGAGGTATGGATATATGATAATTTAATAACGAGTCAAATATCATCAAAATCAGTTAGTCTCTACGAAACATCAATAGGATTCTTTCTATTTAATTCATAAGAGAGTAGTATTGTAGTCAACGTTATGATATGATGAACGGCGCCTTTTTATGAGTTAATACTATACTTTAAAATCAATAAATAACTTATTTGACTGATGTAATGCTGTTTACACAAATTTTGTAAACTTGCCTCAGGCCAATTGCATCCATTGTATTTAGAGAAATGGTAATTTTTTGGAAATTCCTTGTCTGTGAAGTATTAAAATCACTTCTCATTTAAACTGTCCCAGACTATTTTTCATGCTAGTATTTAAGAAAGGAATTAAGTTTATTTTCTAGTGAAGCTGTAGTCAGTCGTCCAATACAGAAGTCGGCAATATTTAGTTTGAACCCGCATAGCACCGTGACTTATTCGAGTTATCGGACAGACAACAGTGGACATTAATCGTCATTAGACTGCGGTATTCTGGTTATGGAGGAACGACAAGTTTGTCAGCGTAATCGGGAAGCCACAGCAGCTGAGCTTTCAGAAAAATGACCATGTAATTCGGGAATGCCAACACAAATGACCCTAGTTGGTCGTTACCGGAATTATCCAAAGTTACCGGTTGCATTTTCTATATACTATAAGAAGATTAGGTTCAGGGTTGAAAAATCAGATGGCAGTCGCTTTCTTTAAAACTAGTGCCATGCCAACGCCAGTTCATGGGATTAGGTGGCCGTGGCCCAGTAAAACCTTGGCTCAATGCCACAACATAAAAACTGGGACAACCGATAGGAGGATGATTTCCCACATAAAATAAGCACACTAGGTTCTCTTTTTACGTGCCAATCAATGCGAATTGACATCCATTATTGTGAAATTGAATTGGAATTTAATTTCGATCACGCAAATCGAGAAAGATTTTGAGAATAGATTATTGCGGTTGTTCCATAAAAATAATGTTCCCATTTTTCAATCGAGGTTTAAGTCAAAATGCAAATGGAGATGTTCATTTTTGCAGGGCCGCTTGTTCCTCGCCATACTATAGGCCAGACAAATGAGGGCATTTGTTTCAACTGATTGGCCCGTTCGAGGGCGCCTTCTTGATTGTTTTCCAGGGGCGTTGTTCCCATGGCTTTCTGAATTGGCTCCAGCGAACCAGTGTATGTATGTATTACCTTTCTCATCTTAAGGTTTTCACTGCAAACAAAAAACCTGAAGTCCACTGGCTCCTCCTTGCGGCTTCTATCTAACCGGCCGTAGACCCGATGCATTTCCTTTCATGGATTTCTTAATTGAAAAGTTAGTGATAATCTGGTAATCGTCTAATTAAATTCGGTAAACAATAAATTCATGAGCACGAGTCAGAGTTGACACACTTCAGTTTGAAACCCTTTACCAACTCTGCTAAATTTAACAATTACGTATTAACAATATTACTTACAACCGGATAAGAGATAGATTTTTCTTAATTCCGATTTAGACCACAGGCAGACTAACGGTCCCTATCAGCAGCGTTACTTAGAATTAGGCATAGGTCGAAGTTTAATTAAGAAAAGTGCTATCAATTTTTTCCATGGCCGATGGGAATTGAGTTTTATGGGCGCCCGCCATGCCAGTCCCATCTGAGTCCAAAGTTGTGCTAGTCATGAGAATCCCTGGAACCCTTCCAAGCCCTGTGTGCATGAGAAATGGGGACGGACTGCAGATAGGCAATCCAATCGCCGGTGGTTGATGCCTGTAATATTTTTCCTAAAGAACGCTAAATCGAGGATCTGTGTTAAACGATTTATTATAACTATTTTCACCAGGCTACACTACATATATGACTGCCTGGCTGGGTTATGTTTTTAATGGGCTATGGTTAGCATTTTTCAAAGGAATGCGTTCACGTTTTTATAGACAGCCGCAATAATAGGTACGCTGCGCTGGCGAGTTGCTCAAAACAAGCTTCACAGGCTCTTTCTTCTATTACAAAGTCGTGTCAAAATGAGATTGAACACTTCGAACAATTCTAGCCACTTCTACTACTGAATACCCATGTACCTTTCTACTATTTTAAGGAATAAATTGTTTACTATTAACTTACTCGGTGATATTCTTTATAGTTCAATATAACAGCGGGAACAGCGACTATATTCTAGCGAATAAGTACCCGTTTCTCTAAATGAAGTAAACGGTGGCTATCGCGCGTGCCGGCGCCGGCGACGTGGAGCCGCGAATTTCTCCCATGCCCTTAAACGTTTTGTTTACCATTAATATGGATAGGTGTGGCCAGAGGACGAAGCGGAAGAGGTTGTTATAGAAATATCAGACTTACGTATATCACATTAACGCCAACACAACTTACCTACTTGACCTCAACTGATTTTTAATTAAGACATAAGTTCATTAGTGCTTCAAATTAAATAATCATATTAAATAATCAGAAGCTACTCCTTATTCCTATATTCGATTAGATTAAACTATAAAGTACTTAATTATACAGGAATGCCGACTAATATATTATAATCTAGCAATAAATTTCGCGCATTCTATCCGAATTACAAATGAGCACTTACTCTCAGTATCCAATTTCACAGTCCGTAAATAAAATTACCACCAGACTGACAGAGTAACAAAGCTGTCTCAATAATTCCCGCACAACGAGATAACAAACGTATGCGCACATTAATCACATACATACCACAATAATTTAATGAAAATATAAATCGTGTGCGCGCGAGACCGATTCGGTTAATATGCAATAATTGCAGCAAGGTTGGACACTTGGACAGGGCGCACCAACGCTCCAGCCAACAAAGAATTAGTACTGGAGCCGATGGAACTGTTAATTTATCAAAATTATTTACGCTTGGCTTCCATATAAGATTGTAGAGCCCGTCTCGGAGATCACGAAAACATAAGTCTTAAAGGTCTTAAATGGGCGCTAGTATGTATGGCGTCAAGTTGAAAAAACGAAAAAATGGCCTTAATTTATCAACGAGCTAACACCTCCAAATTTTGAGACACGGTAGAGCCCACCTCAAATGACCTACATACCGAATTTAAGACCATTCCGGTGGGCGCACTAGATTTTAAGACCAGTTGAAAATACGAAAAAATGGCCTTAATTTATCAACGAGCTAACAGCTCCAAATTTTGACACACGACAAAGCCCACCTCAAATAACCTACATACCAAATTTAAGACCATTCCGGTGGGCGCACTAGATTTTAAGACCATTTTAAGAAGTAATCGATTCCATACGAAAAATAGCAAATAGCTTTAAATTCGGTTCAAAAATACATTTTAATGGGTTGACATAACGGCATATTCATATTCAAGGGTCTCATAGTTAGATATGCCGTAAAAGTATACTACATAAGTCTTAAAATTGGAAAATTCATCATAGCAGTACTTAAGTCAGGGTGTTTTGTCCTTAAGTCAGGGTTTTTTGAATCACAAAATTCATTTTTCATTTTTAACTTTATGGTACAAATTTCGATTCAGAAAATCGGACGTAATTCTTATAGACGTTTTCTAACAGTCACTCATAACCCCAAACAGACAAGCGTCAAGTAAGGTGCTCCTAAAATATGTAGCTGTCTGGAAAGAAAATATTCATCTTAACGCTCCAAATTTCTAAAAGCCTGTTCCTATTGTCGGTGTGTATTTTCAGACTTTAAATAAATGAAAATACCGTTGCTTTTTTAATCAATTTTAATTTAGACAACACCATTATTTTATTTTTATTTTATATCAATAGGTACAATAACATAATATAGGTAAACATCATTATAAAATATTTCTTACATAAACAACTTGTACATTACTTATATTACTATTACAATTGTACACAACATTTTAGTGGAATAATTATTAAGCTAAAAGCAAGTTTGACTTTAATGTCTTCTACTTTAAAAATAGTCTGTAACCAAAACATAACAAAAGAAAAAATATTATAAGGAATTATTGCAATAATAAAAATTTAAAATAATAATAATAGTATAGTATTTTAGTAAATTCTCTCTCATTAACAATTTTGGGACTTTAAAATATTTTTGAACTTAGGTAAAGAATCATTCAGTATATCAATATCAATATCTAAGTTATTATATAAACTACACATTCTTATGATAGGCGCATTGCCAGATACATTATTATTAGGGACCATAGGCAAGGCAAACAGTTCCAGATTCCGCGTTCTCTTATTGTTGGCTCTAATAAAGACATAATCTATGAGGTTACTGTCGAGTCCACCATGCAAAATTTTATGGAGTGTAACCAGATCAACAATGTCGCGTCTGGACGTCAGCGATTGTAGATTATAAGCCGACAGTCTATCAGCATACTCGGGCAGCGCTCGGCGAGTTTTGTTTTTAGTGGAGAGGTATCGTAAAAACTTTGCCTGAACTGCTTCCAGTCTATCAGAGTGTGTCTTATAAATTGGTCGCCAAACTGAAGAGCAGTACTCAAGCGTAGTTCGTACTAACGCACAATACAGAACAATGAGACTATTTGACACTTTGAAAGACTTTGTGGTTCGCTTGATGAAGCCAAGCATGCGATTGCACTTCGACACCATATGCTCATAGTGACAACGGAACGACAATTCATTATCAAACAGTACTCCGAGATCTCTTATGGAAGAAACTCTTACTAATTGTATGCCATTAATATTATACACATGATTAATCCAGTTGACTTTTTTAGTGAAAGAAATTGACTGACATTTATCAATATTTAAAAACATGAGGTTAGTATTGCACCAATCAAAAATTAGGTCAATATCATCTTGGAGGGTAAGGCAATCGTTTTCCGTGTTGATGACTTTAAAGATCTTTATATCATCTGCGTATGCGAGACATTGTGATTTAATCCGATATAAGAGATCATTCACAAAAAAAATAAATAATAAAGGGCCTAGATTAGAGCCCTGAGGCACGCCAGATTCAGCCATAAACGGAATGGAATCATAGCCGTAGATGCTAACTATTTGGGAGCGTCGATAGAGGTATGATTCAAACCAACGCAGCAAATTTCCATGAATTCCAAGATGATTCAGTTTTTTTAACAGTATGGTATGGTTCACTCGGTCGAACGCCTTAGCAAAGTCTGTATAAATGGAATCGACTTGCTTCTTAGCTTGGAAAGACAGACACAACTCCTGTAGATAGGAGAGAAGGTTAGTTGAAGTTGAACGCTTCTTCACAAACCCGTGTTGGCAGGGGCTTAGCAAATGGCCAAAGTGATTATAAGTCTGAGTGAAAACAATACCTTCAAATACCTTTGCGAAGCAATTTAATATGCTTATGGGGCGATAATTCGACACCTTGCTTTTATCTCCACCTTTGTGGATAGGAGTGATTTTAGTCAGTTTCCAAAGATCGGGAAACGAACCCTCTTCTAGCGATTTACGGAAAACAATGCACAGGGGTTTCGCTAAAGCGTCGGCACATGATCTAATAAATATAACAGGCAGTCCATCTGGTCCTGAACCTTTATCAACATTCAAAGATTTGAGCCTGTTTAGTACGTCCCCCTCGGTAAATGCAATTGTGTTGATACAGTAATTACTCTCCGGAAAATCAGGTTCGTACTTAGGATTATTAGAAGTTATGTAAACAGAAGAAAAATAATCAGCGAACAAATTGGCAACGTCTTCACCATTCTCTGCTGCTTTTTCATTGTACTTAACACGTTGAGGTATCTGATTAGTAGCCCTCTTCGATTTTGTATAGCGCCAAAATGCTTTTATATTAGTATTCAAATCGTTTTCTATACGTGATATGTAGGAATCAAAACAAATAGTGACTAGTTCCTTAGCTCTTTGTCTCAGCACAGAAAATGCATCGTAGTCTCTAGGGTTTTTATATTTATTGTATTTACGATGTAACTTATCCTTCTCTTTGAGTAATCTCACCAGGTCCCTAGTAAACCAATCTGGATACCGGGTATTTCGAGCTCTAGCCTTAGGAACATTCTTTTCTATAGTCAACCATATAGTATTATAAAGAAATTGCAGAAAACTATCACAGCTCAAATCCAAGAGGCTATCCCAGTCGACGCTAGTTAGATCTGTCACGCATTTAGTAAAATCAGCTTTATGAAACACGTACCGAGGAATGGACGCACTCGCCTTCAGCGTACGTTGCTTTGCGACTGAAACAGCAATTTCAAAAGGTGGGTGATGAGAATCAATACGACTAATGGGGTTTGCCTGATTTAAACTTATATTCATGTCTGAGCTAACCAGAACCAAATCTAGAATGCGATTATTCTCATTTTTTATTGTATTAATTTGAACCAGCTCGGTCACAGCCATGAAGTCTTTCAATGCCAAACACTTTGAATCATTTATTAAATGAACATTAGTATTATCAATTGAGCCATCGTGCCATGTTATACTTGGCAAATTAAAATCACCTAATACCATCGTCTTACAGTTA
This sequence comes from Pammene fasciana, assembly GCA_911728535.1. Taxonomy (NCBI): domain Eukaryota; kingdom Metazoa; phylum Arthropoda; class Insecta; order Lepidoptera; family Tortricidae; genus Pammene; species Pammene fasciana. Next base: position 340,620 of record OU452285.1, read on the forward strand.
TTATTTGATGTTATCACATTCCTTTCACAATTGTTCAAAAAGCACTCAAACAAATCAAGAGGGATGTACGATGGAATGTATGCCACACAAAGATTTAGCCTGATACCCGTATGGTTGATAGTCACCCACAGATCTTCAATTGATGACTGCCATTGTTGTTTATGTTCAGAAACGAGTTTAGTTGATACCGCTATAAGTACGCCCCCACCATGTCCCTTCGAAAAGTAACTCTTAAACTTTGCACAACGGTCTCGACGGTAAACCACATATCTATTATCAAATAGTTCGTTAGAGTTAATAGATTCATCCAACCATGTCTCAGTTAGACATATTACATCATAGTTATTTATCAAGATAGAATTAAACAGATCCAGACATTTTGTCCTAAGTCCACGTACGTTCTGATAATACACTGTTAGCGCCACCTTACTTATGGAGCTGCAAAATACAAATACAAATAATATTTATTTTATCTAATATAAAAATTAATGTAATTTTAAAGCGAATCCAAGCTTGACAGATTTTTGATAAGTATTGGCGGTGATGATTCGTTTTTCCGGACGTAGATTCTAGCGTTTCGTACCCATACAAATTTATATTGAGCCTCTCTACATTTAATACGAGTCGCAGCATGCAGTCGCTTATTTGCTGGTGAGAGGTGCTCGGACACGAATACTGGAGCCCTCTCGCCAGCCAGTCCTAGATGGGACGTATTTAGCTTGTCTGATGGATGGGCCTTGTTGAACCTGGTAACAGCAGAATAAAACTCGTCTCGGCTTAGCCTATCCTTCAGCTTTAAGATTACAGTACGCGGCTGCTTGTTATCCCGATTCAGCTTCGCCACGCGAGTACAGTGCACAATATCTGATTCTGAAAGCTGATGAGAAACGGTCTCAGCCACCTGTAGAACCACACTGCTCAGTTTTTCACTTTTGTACTCAGTTATTCCGTGGAACTCCAAATTGGATTCACGTAGCTGCTGTTCAAGGTCGTTAACACGGTCCTCGAGGCTCTGAATTGCCGGCTGAATTTGGTTGACAGTAGAGTCAATTTTTTTAACTTTCAAATCCACTGAGCTTAGAGACTTTTCCAACTCTTCGTGCTTATTGTCGGTGAACTCAAGTGATCGCTTTAGATCGTCTAAGTCTTTTCGAATTGGTGCTAATTCGGATTTCAGGATAGCTCTGATAGATTGTGAAACTTCAGTCTTAAGAGCGTTTCTTATTTCAAGCCGGATTGCGCTGATCACCTTCTCATCCAGATAGATGGCACCGCGGGTCTCCGGAGTCTCGGACGATTCTTCGTTCTCGGTCTCAGAGTCGATGATTGGGTCAGTGTATGACTCGCTCGGTGGCGGGTCAGTGGGGTTAGTAATAGGCGCCGGTCCTCGTTTTGGAGTGCTAGAGTTGTCACCCACGCGCGGAGTATTTGCGGTGCAGTCTGGGCAGAGCCAATGCGCAGATATTTTACTCGAAGGCAGGGTCAGTGGTCCTTTGTAATCCACACACGGCTGATGAAAGCTGTTTTTACATTTGGGACACGCTACGCGCAGTCGTTTTATTTCTTCTTTACATCCACCACAGATATACGGCATAATGCTAAATCGCTTTTCTATTTGGCGTACAGCGCTGCAAGCGCTTTTAGATAGCGCGCACTAAAGCTCGACACAAAGAACAAAGTGGGTACTCAGCTGATGACTCACGCGCCGCTGGTGCGCCGCGGGTTGTCGTAGGTCAGTTTCGGTACGGTTGCAGAAATTTCTGTTTATATTTATTCAATTTACTCACTGGTTACTGGTCCTTTTTATGTGGAGTGAAAAGTATTCGGTAGGTCACTACACACACTACAAATTTTGTTACTTTAATTTTGAAATAGTCACTGATTTACATTATTTTAAGATTAAAAACGACGGAGCAGTTAAACAAGGTGTTGTCTTAGCTTTAGCTTGGTGGGTATGCTATACTATATGGCTATGTTATACTATTTTTTCAGACAGTTACATATTCTAGGAGTACCTAACTTGACGCTTGTCTGTTTAGGGTTTGAGTAAGGGTGAAAGCAAACGTACGGTGGACTGCACGGCTGCCTGGTTCGGTAAAAGCGGTATTACACATTGCAACCTGCAGGGCCCAATCTGTTGTGTACCCTGCCTCTTCCTGCCCCTCCTTCAGCTCCCTACGGGCCCCACCTTCAATTACACCTTCCAACCTGACAGATTGGGCCCTGCAGGTTGCAATGTGTAATACCGCTTTAACCTGACCGAATCACACACGCACACGTCCGGTTGTGACATTTTGGCATGACATTAGGTTTTTATGCCGTACGGCGGCGAACCGTATGTGTGCGGGGAACTGGCATTTAGTATGAGAAATGCGCCTTCAGGCGACCTGACGCGGCGACCGTATACGGCGACCTGACATGCAAACCGAATTTAAAGACCATTTTAAGAAGTAATCGATTCCATACGAAAAATAGGCAAATACTTTAAATTCGGTTCAAAAATACATTTTAATGGGTTGACATAACGGCATATTCATATTCAAGGGTCTCATAGTTATATATGCCGTAAAAGTATATTACATAAGTCTTAAAATGACGGCGTTTTACATAAAATAAAACGCTAATTATGAAAACTTACAAATTTGAGATCTAAAGTAAACATTGAGAGTGGCAACACTGTTGTTGGTCGTTTCTGTCCCTTTCTAGCATATACATCCATACGCCCTTTCTCGCTCACACAGAACCCCCTACCATATTCCACCAGGTGCAGCACTGATGTTAGACATCAGCGCTAATTTTTACTTCATTGTCTCAATATTTATATTTTTTACCAGGCAGGTTTAAAAACTTTAGATCTCAAATTTGTAAGTTTTCATAATTAGCGTTTTATTTTATGTAAAACGCCGTCATTATAAAAACTGTACGAAATTTGAGATCTAAAGTAAACATTGAGACGTGTTTGTTATCGCCTGGTGGAAGCGTAAGACGCCAAGCCAATGTGAGAATACAACAGCAATGAATGTTCATTGCGATGGTGTATGGCAACACCAGAATTTTAATAACTGTGTAGCGAGAGGTGGGTAGATTGTAAATTTATGTGGCAGTGTACAGACAAAGGGACCACTTTGTCGATAGAGAGTTATATACTAGTAATTTCTAAAACTACGTAATGTGCACTACCTATTAGTGAAAGAAAAGAGTGTCTGTATAAATCGACAAAGTGGTCCCTTGCACTAAACTCGTCCACATATGTTGTACCCAAATAGTAGTAACTTTATAAGTTATTATAGGTAAGTATTCAAGAAATGTTTCACCAGAAACACTTTCGCAATGGTGATCTAATTAAAAACAAGGTAAAACAAAATGTTTTATCTTATGTAAACTGACTGAGTATGAAACTCCCGGAAGAGATATCATTATTAACCAGCATAATGGTAAAGGAATGTAAGTGGTTTACTTAATAACCTTATAATATGTTATCAGATATAAAAAATAAAGAAAACATAACAGTTGTCTTTGTAGTTTTTATTTATAATTTCTCCTTTCCTTAACAGATATGTTAGGAAATTACAATAATTCCCAATTGCTCAGTGACAATTTGTAGAAATAAAATAAGGTGCTTACTTTTATTTCCAAAGTTTCTAGGATTTATATTACATTAGGTACTTATACACTGAATAGATAATTGTGTACTTAATTGGTAATGACATTATGTATATAAATCACTCAATAAAAGGGATTGTTGAAAACTAATAAAGAATAACTTTACGATATACATAAATGAAAATTAATAAAGAAATGAGTTTGTTTAGTTGTAACAGCAATTAATTATGAAAATAATTAAACTATTTCAGTAAATAGCTTGTTAAGGAATAAGATAACATTTATCCAATTGTTTACATGCCGTTACCAGGTTGCTAAAATATCATTATATTGATTATCATCGTATTATGAGTATGCATTGTTACACATTACATTCACCACAGTATATCATTTTAATGTACAACGAGTACTTAGTAATTTTAAAAGAATTGATTTTAGTATAGGTAGTCTCCTAGTGGGTTCTGCATCTTCTTTTTTAGTAAAATGTTACCAAGGACTTGGTTACTTTTTTGTTAAGACTTATAACAAGTTTCTTGGCTCTGGCCAAATTACCACACCTGTAGTTGAGACTTTACTTTATTTACAATCATATGTGTACGCTGGGTGCACTTGAGGAACGTCACAGTAAGAAATGCTACTTCTATACTTTTATAGAAATGTAGCCAGAGGGCCTACCGCGAAGTTCGAAAATCGACAAAACGATGGTCCCGTCTCTATCACTCTTGCATATACGAAAGAGAGTGATGCAAATAGACGATTCGAAGAACGAACTGCTTCGCGGTTATAGGCCAGGTTCTGTGCCCTTGCAGGTTATTTCTTTTTTAGTTGTGACCATTTATTTGTTTGTTCATCAGCCAAAACATATCAGAATAGACCTCACGCCGTAAGCAGGTATTGCTAATAACTATATTTGGGCCCGTTTAAAACAGGCTCAAGTCAAAACAAAAAATAAGTTATTATGGGTCGGTCATAACGTTTGTATTGGACCTAGATATAAATCTGGGATAAATTTAAAGTAGGTTAAGTTTTAAAGTAGGGGGTCGATGTCTTTCCGTTTATTCCTTATTACTAAGTTAAGGATGCTATTATTTGAACTATGTAGGTTCATAGGTCAACTGACTTTTAGGAAAGTGTAGTAGTGAGTTCAGGTTCATAATGTCTAGTTTACGGCCAGAGCTTTGGCTTACCGAAAAGATAGCTGTGGCTAAGTTAAGTCGAATTGCTTAATAAATGTTATGTTTATGTATGGCGCTCCGAAACTACAAAAGTAGTTTTACAAAGTAGGTAGCTCCTTAACTGTTAAAGTGCATGAGGTTCTGATAGGAACCCAATCATATCGATCCTAGACAGGATTTGAATGAATTCACTCAGTTATAAAAATATCAGGCGTCTTCAGGCTGTAGTGTGTAGAAAAAACGCCAAGTTCTGTCAACATTTTCTTGTGTGTAAACACCGCCACATTTCCTTAAAATTTAGTAAATGGGTACTGACATGAGTTAACATACTTTGGCATTTACGAAAGTGCATTGTTTACTTGACGTATCAGACAATGATTTCATGAACAAATTACAATATCCGATTAATTTGGCTTGTACACTTGGCAAGGCCGTAATTAACCATGGACATGGGGACCTACTATCATTTGAAATTCACTTTCACTGATGTATGTGATTTTTCCTGTAGGTACAAACTTTACTTAGTGCTTTGAATGAAATCACTTGCGTAGTGAAAACAAAGCTTTAAGCTAAACAATGAGCTTAGAATACTTGTATTTATATCAACAAGTTAAACTAACCTCCAACTGAGGTTTATACTGGATTTCGGGAGCTTGACTGCTCCTGATTTTATTTATTCCCACTTGCCCAGGTGTTGACCTGGCAAATTAACATACTCGTAGCCCGAGAAGGCTTATCGTCTCAACCTTATTTTAACAAGGTCGAAATATTAGAGTACTTAAAATGCGAAACGTTTCGCGATTTTGCATGGACGACTCCTTGCGCAGGGGTCATGCAATCTAAATAAACAATTGTTTAAATAGACCAAGAGTCTCATACTTAGTCAAAGTCAAAGTCAATATTGACTTTATTCAAGTAGGCATAGCAACAAGCACTTTCGAATCGTCAGTAACAATTTATCTTAAATAATTAAGAGCAATATATTGATACAATTGTAATCTTAATCCATTGCAACTCATATTTCCAATTTTTTACTATATTTATTCAGAAATAAACCAATGATGGTTTATGCAACAAGGTATGCGAAAACTTACATTTAATTGGAGTATCGTTAATGCCACTAAAACTTCGATGAATGGGGTGTTTGTTAACCAGAGACTGCTTTCTTGGCACTCTTTGCTGTAGCAAAGAAGGCTCCAGTTCTGGGCTAAACCGTTTAGTTTATAGGTTTTTGAGGGAGGTTTGGTCCAAACCTTCTGTCCCAAACCATTAGAAGATAGTTTTAAGAGCATTATGTACATAGTTTGTGTCCTCACTCAAGTCATTCATGATGTCTTAACCCTTTAAATGAGGTATTGAATAAATAAAGTATTTGTGTGCTCATGGCAGCACTTGCCCCTGAGGACAGATCACAGAACCCTGTTGTACTACTAGCATTTTTACAGTACAAATATTATGAGTAAAGTCTCAAAATATTTACAAGAAGTGTGTAGCCAGTCGACTTGTAAGTTTTGTACATTTAGTTTTCAACATGCTTGCCTACGCAGCAGCATGATAGTTTACCTGCATCGAGGATAGGTAGTGAAAACCAGTCATTATATTATCAGTTATATTTGGGAGGCGGAACAATGGCTTTAACCTTTTTACCACCATGACCCCATTATATGATAAGCAGAAGAAATTGCTACTAAAATGCACGGACGTCCAACTGAAGCTGTAAGCATGGTCGTCGGTTAGTTCCGACTGCTCCAGTTATAGGTTAATGAGGATAAAAACGCTTAGATTATAAATGGTGCTTTATAACCATGGATTTGAGATTCCCAAACCATAACCAACTTGCGACGTAATTTTTCCATATCTTTGCGCGTTTATCCTCGTTGACCGACCAAATTATAAATTTAATAGTGTGCCTTGCGAAGGCAGAATATCATACAATATTGTCGTAATAAATAGAAGGCAGATTCCGATCTGAATGACTATCATATTTTTATACACCTTTGCGCAGGTGGTGACAGTCAATTTTATTTGCACTTTTGTTATAAATCAAACTTAATGCCCAGGAGGCAGTTTATAGTATTCCTTGCTCAGAAGAATAGTCGGCCTTGCGCAGGCAGTGAAAAAGCTTATGAGCCAGTCAAAATATAGCCCAGGAGGCAGTTTATAGTATTCCTTGCTCAGAAAGATAGTCAGCCTTGCGCAGGCAGTGAAAAGGCTTATGAGCCTGTCAAAATGTAGCCCAGGAGGCAGTTTATAGTATTCCTTGCTCAGAAGGATAGTTAGCCTTGCGCAGGCAGTGAAAAGGCTTATGAACCTGTCAAAATGTACCCCAGGAGGCAGATTATAGTATTCCTTACTTAGGAGGATAGTCAGCCTTGCGCAGGCAGTGTTTGAAAAGGCTTATGAGCCAATCAAAGTGTAGAACGCTTTCATTGGAAAGCAATTCAGCATTGTCATCCTTGCGCAGGCACCATGCCTATTTTATCATTCAATTTTTACTAGAAATACTGCCTAAAGGGACGTACTCACATGTACTTCAATAGTACTTATAAGAACCTCCTCGTTAAAGATGAAACATAAGAACTGTCACTCGCAGTATGCAGTTGCATATCAAGTTAATAAGAAAGTAACTCAATCCAATAATAAAGCAAAAAACCGTACAGTACGGTTACTTGTAAATTACATTATAGTAATTACAACTGCACACAAGAGTATTTCTTATACTGTTCTTAACAATTTAAGCATACTAAGCTATTTATTTTGACAAAAAAAAAATTCGTTATAGTTTCCGTTGTTACTCAGCTTGTGCCCCTGCCCCGAGAGTAGAAATACAAGACCATTAAGAGGAGCTTTATCAACTCTCTAGCGGACCCACACTTTTTAACAAAAGTATATATTCTTTAGGGTACACAATTGTAACGTCAACGGTAATAGCGTATTGATGTGCCGATCCTTAAGTTCAAATCCTTTCAACTAAAAAGTTGAGGGTATGTCCCTCACGCAGAAACATTTGATATAATTTCCTGTCATATTTAAACAACTATCGATAAATAACGCGATGCATAATAACACCAATTACAATGACAGCCATGTCATAATTCAATAAATGAATATTCTAAATGTAAGGATTTAACACGCCTTAAGAATAGCGCGATACGCAATTACACTTGTAAAATAGGAAAATATATCAAATATTGAAATGTGTATTATTAATAATATAATCAATAGGACTGCCGCGATGGCGCGGGCATCATTTTAATTTACTTATGTAAATTTTATTAACACTTCACTATTTTGGATCGGTTCATATTTGCTTAGGAACAGTAACTTCAAAAATATATTTCGAACGGTAAAAACCGTTAGAAACTGTTTTTCAAAGTATAAAGCTAAACTGGGATATAATTAAAAACCTCACCAGCAGTTTAGCTGACGACCTTTCGCATTGAAAAACAGCAAGCCAATGAAGTAAAAATTAGCGCTGATGTCTAACATCAGTGCTGCACCTGGTGGAATGTGGTAGGGGGTTCTGTGTGAGCGAGAAAGGGCGTATGGATGTATATGCTAGAAAGGGACAGAAACGACCAACAACAGTGTTGCCACTCTCAATGTTTACTTTAGATCTCAAATTTCGTACAGTTTTTATAATTGGAAAATTCGTCATAGCAGTACTTAAGTCAGGGTGTTTTGAATCACGTCAAGGTGTTTTGAATCACAAAGTTCATTTTTCATTTTTAACTTAATGGTAAAATCTCGATTCAGAAAATCTGCCGTAATGCTTATAGGCGTTTCCTAACAGTTAGGGCCCAGGCAAACATTCGGTTTGCATGTCAGGTCGCCGTATACGGTCGCCGTATACGGTCGCCGCGTCAGGTCGCCTGAAGGCGCATTTCTCATACTAAATGCCAGTTCCCCGCACACATACGGTTCGCCGCCGTACGGCATAAAAACCTAATGTCATGCCAAAATGTCACAACCGGACCGGTGTGCGTGTGTGATTCGGTCAGCCGAACCAGGCAGCCGTGCAGTCCACCGTACGTTTGCTTTCACCCTTACTCAAACCCTAAACAGACAAGCGTCAAGTTAGGTACTCCTAGAATATGTAACTGTCTGAAAAAATAGTATAATGGTGTTGTCTAAATTAAAATTGATTAAAAAAGCAACGGTATTTTCATTTATTTAAAGTCTGAAAATACGCACCGACAATAGGAACAGGCTTTTAGAAATTTGGAGCGTTAAGATGAATATTTTCTTTCCAGACAGCTACATATTTTAGGAGCACCTTACTTGACGCTTGTCTGTTTGGGGTTATGAGTGACTGTTAGAAAACGTCTATAAGAATTACGTCCGATTTTCTGAATCGAAATTTGTACCATAAAGTTAAAAATGAAAAATGAATTTTGTGATTCAAAACACCCTGACTTAAGGACAAAACACCCTGACTTAAGTACTGCTATGATGAATTTTCCAATTTTAAGACTTATGTAGTATACTTTTACGGCATATCTAACTATGAGACCCTTGAATATGAATATGCCGTTATGTCAACCCATTAAAATGTATTTTTGAACCGAATTTAAAGCTATTTGCTATTTTTCGTATGGAATCGATTACTTCTTAAAATGGTCTTAAAATCTAGTGCGCCCACCGGAATGGTCTTAAATTTGGTATGTAGGTTATTTGAGGTGGGCTTTGTCGTGTGTCAAAATTTGGAGCTGTTAGCTCGTTGATAAATTAAGGCCATTTTTTCGTATTTTCAACTGGTCTTAAAATCTAGTGCGCCCACCGGAATGGTCTTAAATTCGGTATGTAGGTCATTTGAGGTGGGCTCTACCGTGTCTCAAAATTTGGAGGTGTTAGCTCGTTGATAAATTAAGGCCATTTTTTCGTTTTTTCAACTTGACGCCATACATACTAGCGCCCATTTAAGACCTTTAAGACTTATGTTTTCGTGATCTCCGAGACGGGCTCTACAATCTTATATGGAAGCCAAGCGTAAATAATTTTGATAAATTACCAGTTCCGTCGGCTCCAGTACTAAATGGGCCATTTAGCATTTCTCATACAGCGCAATTACAATTCAATTTTCTGCGCTAGGGTCTTCGTGATTAAAGCAAGATTATCCGCAGGTTGAGATAGGTTCAGTGACGTAACGATTACGTAAGCGTGTGTCGTTCACCTCGGAAAACAAACAAGCATCAAATCGTCAGATGGCCGTAACGGGATACTGGTTTGTGTCGGATAAGATTCGCGCCGCGCCTGTCGAGGGTCGTTACGAAGCGCGAGATGATCGATAATAATGGTAATTTGGCCGCAGCACGTGTAGTATCGCGCCGCGGTCGCGCCGGCCCTATTAGGACGTGCGAAAGGCTGCCTCGATGACAGAAATGGCTTACAAGATATTCTCAAAAGAATTCAGTTACGGAAATTGCTGATCGCATCTTGCTTTTCGTGGGAAAATTTGCAAGGCATCCGATCGATCTTGTCCGACAAATGCCTACATACCGTCAGCAATGACGCGGATAGAGATACGGTAACGGTCAGCTGGGCTCACATGTAGTATTTATGAGACGTCCAGCCTCCCATAATGGCAACACAATATCACAATACGGGCACAGATTTATGCTCGGGCGCATCGCACGCGGAAATCCCATAGTTATTTACCGGTTGCGAGTTAAGTGCGGCAGATTTATCGGGCCGCGCCGCTCGCCGCGCCGCGCCGCTCGTCGACGATCTCGTTGCAAGTGCACTATGATAAACACTGGCATGTGCCTGATACCAGTATATCACTGCTCGGGGGAATTTTACTCGACTCAGTATAATTGCAGCCCCGCGAGTGCAGTTATTCATCTCTGAGAATGAAGTTGGAGATATATCGCTATTAACGTAGGTAAATTGTATTTGTGAATAAAATCGAAACGATGCAATAATACCGATATACTTAATTGCCTTATTAATAAAGTAAATAACAAATACACACATACATATACACATGTTACAAAACGTCACCTATTTACTGAGTTTGCACTACTCAAGTAGGTACTCACCGTCAGTTAAAAGTGTTAGACTTTTACACCGTATGCGAATAAACACTATAATATTTAACTTCTTTAAAACGATATTCTTTTGTTTCGGAAAAAGCTACGAATAAAATGTTAATATAAGAATCTAAACACACTTAAATACTACAGTCACACACTTATTATATCTAAAAACTTAATAAAAAAATTAGCAGCCGCTGGGCTGAGGCTGACATAGTCGAGAATACTCGGCAAGAGGCTGGCACAGTCGACCCATTTCGTAAGTAACTAGCCATTGTGACCAAAGAATTAATAAGTGTCAAAAAATCATTTTTTACATGTTTTATAACCTTATCAAGGTCTTCATGTGGGGGTCCTCGTTCGATAGAAGCGACGTTTTCAAGTTTTATAAATGTCCCCAAGTCATTCATAAATGGCACCGGTATATGATTACCCGCGTGAAATTCCACACAGTCATTAGTCAGCGCGGGAGGCGCCTGTACTGTACCCGAGCCGAGTGCCACGGTTATTAATTTCATTAGCTTGTTCTTAATCAAACCTGCGGTGGGTGGAACCCGTCCTAGAAAGATAATAATATTGAGAGCTATCGATGGCAATACTCGTTTGTTATCGTATTAGACGATTTGTCAGCGCAATAATGCATTATGGTTTTCTCCGAGACATGTTTCTCGTAACAAGTGATTAAGACTTTGCCCCGTAATTGACCTCCTGGGGGTTTATAATTACGATTGGGTTTCACTTAAAAGTAACAGATATGATATGACGCCCAAATGTCTTAGAAAGTTTTTCTGCAGCGATTGAATCTTTAGCTTACTCGGCTCGGCTTATGAGGATCGGATCAGATTATGTGTTCAGGATGATCAAAAGTGTGATTCAAAAAGTAGAGACACCGAGTGACGTCATAATCCAACTACAGATTATATTAGAGAAGTGTGCCAAATCCACAATAAATACTCAATCGGCTGTAGAATGAATCCATGTCCAGGTCTTTTTAAACGACTACAGAAAAGGGTTTTTAAAAAATGACTGTAGGTAAGGTCTAACAACGTAAGTAACAGTTCTGAAGATGCTGGAAACAACGGTAACCGCTTACCATCAGGTGGGTCGTATGCGTCTTCGCTACAGACGTGGTATGGTATAAGTGTGTAAAATTATCGGTTTTGCATCGGTTGTCCATCATAAATTCGTAGCAAGGTAAACAGAGAGGCAATAATTGTCGCTCTGACCTGACGGTAATGTCGCGTGTTGAGCCCGAGGCATTGTAGCAGACCGACAGGTTAGCAAATGATCTATGACGTTATTATATTGCTCCCGTAATAACCAGGGTCCAAGGAAGACACATACTTGATAGAGGGGTCATCTAAACAGTCTGAAAACTTAAGGATCTTAAGGTACTCTCTCGTTTTCTTAGGGCCCAAACACACATAAGTCATATCCATTGGAACGCGACCCCAAAACTCCGGTGACCGCAGTCTAGCGTAAAAATTAAGTCCACCTGTGTCAGAATTTAATGAAGTGTGTCAGAAATGTGCTTCAGTTGGTTCTGCTCGGGACCGGCCGATTTCAGCCTGTACCTGTACACATTTGTGCTTCGATTCAGTGAACTTATTGCCGACCAACGCCATCAGTATATATCGTGTGCCTCATGAAGGACGAGATAATGTGGCCTTTAAATAAATAGTCGACGTCACGTCGCGATACTAATGCCGCGGCCGCGGAGAAATATGGCAAAAACTCCGTGAAATATCGCGCACATTGTTAGCCGTAACAAGATATTAAACTCTAATACACTGGTCGCCATTACAATGTCTGCTTTGCAGTGGCGACTTTTCAAAAATATGCGTAAGGAAACCTCTGAGCTATAATTTTACTTTTCTTTTCACTATGGGCTTATGGACCGAAGTGCAAATTCTAAACTGGCAAACATTTGGCGAGCAGGTAGGAATCGAGTTCTAAAAACGCTCCGACACTGCTGCTGTGCTATTAGAATTTACCATTTCATAGAATTTAAAATTATGTACTACTAGTTTCTGTCAAAAAATTATATTATTAAGCCTTGCCTAAACACCTCCAGACTGCCAACGACTCTAATGAAAGGTAAAATGGAGTAAAAACATTCAGCAGGATCTCATGATCAAACGATCTTGGCACGACCACGTTGTTATGACAAGCGCATGTCAAAACCATTTTCTTCACCTCACCCGCTTATAGCTACTTCTGCTGCCGACTGTACGCACTTATAGAAGTTTTATATTGGTATATATGTATATTGTACCAGCGCACTGAAGAGTTTTCGAAAGACACCTGATCCATATGAATAATGGCATTAAGTGCTTAAAATCTCCACGTAAAACACACAAGTGTGTTACCCAACTTCATATTAAGCCAAACAGCTTAATCATTTAAAAACCCAGTTTCCATAAGTGTCTGCTCAAAGCCGCCGGCCCCTCAGGCGACCAGTACAAATGGGGCCCATTCGTCTAGCACTCCTATTTCAATAGGGCCTACCTAAGCCCGTGTTTTGGGTGGCCATCCGATACATATGGATGGATACTATAAGCTCAGACCCAAAACAAATGAGGGCTGTGGGATAAAGAAAGTTTTGTTTATATTGCTTCGAAATGTAGAACGTTTTGCAAGATTTTCTATATGGTATCCGTACAAAACAAGCAACACTAACCTACAAACCTAGTATAATATTAATTAGTTGTAGTATTGATTTGATTTAATGTTTAAGTACTAACTTTCCCTCCAAATATGAAATACGTATTTTAAACACGAATGCGTGCGAAAATAGTTATCTGACACGCTCTTATAACAGTTATTACTTTTCAGATAAGATTGTATCAAATCAGAATCACATTAGATATAAAAACATGAGTAAGGTACCTACCTGTTTTCTGGAATAAGCAACATCTTGGTGAACTGAGGAAATAGCCAATCAAGAGCCGAAGGAATTAAATAGCCAAATAAGATTTCCTTTTCCCCTTAAGCCTTAAGCACAACGTTAGGAACATATATGGACACGATCGTAATGGACGCAACATTGTCGCGAACGTACTTACGGACATCGAGACAAACAATGGGTGCTTGTGTGTAACTACATACATTACCATCAACCTAGCGGGACTTGTACTCTTCATTATTTTATCTCTCGTCTTTTTGGTTAAGCTTTTCAATAATCGATCCAGCCGCTGGTTGACTGTATACGACAGAGCCAAGGCTATAGCTTGGCAGTAGCGGCGCGTCCATAAAACACGATTCCCGTCGGCTTGCCTAATTTTCAGGCATCTATGCAGTTTTTCCACAGCTTATGGAGATTATTTGGATAAATGACTAAAGTGATACGCCGGTCACAAATAAAATGCAAAAATTCCAAATAAATGACACGCGGAGTATGAACATTCGTTGTTTCTAGTTTAGTAGCTCATCTGTTCTGCCTCATCATAGACATTATATCATAGTAACATTACGAATTCAGCAAAGTCAGAAGCTGTCTTTAAGACGTGGCTTAGACGTTTGTTTTACTTATCGGCAAACTTGAGCATGTTTAACTTCAAAACTCCGTGTAAACAAGTGTACATAAAACGTGTAATGTTTCCTCGCGTGCATCGGTAATATCCATTTCAATATCGCCGTCACGATAGCGGTCATTGTTGGTAATGTTTATTCCTCGTGGATTTGCGAGTGGATGTACGTCGCGCGGCCCGCGGCCCCGCCCGCGACACACCCCCATATCTAGCCGGCATCGCGGTGCGATATTATGAACATTATTAATCTTTTGTTTGGGGAGTTACAGTTGCTGGATTTGGTATTCTTTTCCGTGTTGAGACTCGTGATAGAACCTCATTGTATTGTAAGCAGTGTACAATGTAGACCGCTGGATATAGGGGCTTCATTTGATAACCTTCCTTCGGATCATGACGCCACAAGGCGGTAGCGGTACAGCGGCTATCAGATATATGGGAGCGGCCAAGGTGGTCACAAATATCTGAATAACACCTCTATTGTCAAGACGATAAAGTGCATGTTCAGATATTTTTGAGTACCCCAGCGGCTATGGTATCAATTTGATAGCGACTGTACACGCGACCATCATATACGTCCCTTGTTGGTAAAAAAAGCTTTACTTAGCGCACTTACCGCGCGACTCGTTGTCATACTCATTTGCTTGATGATTTAACAATCTGAATTAATGTCAGTAACTTCAGTTAAAACCAACAACAAACATTGGAATTGCTAAGACCAGTCGCAAAGAAACTAACGGCATCGGCACTTCCAGTAGATATTATAAATTTCAATTCATATCTCATAGTTCGCGCGCCGCTCCAGCACTCCAATTATTGTGGCTACGAGAACGAGTACGAGGCTACGAGCAGAGAAATAGCTAATTGAAAGCCGATACTATTTGTAATAGGCCGGTGAGAAAATTTGTACTGAGATATGTAATTAAGATTACGGGAGAGGTATGTACGCAGATATCTCATAGGGGATTAGTCATTTGGCATGTCTTCTATTAGTGATGGAGACTAGTAGAGATCGCAATTTTAACTTGATAGGGTGCTCAATTCGTAAATTCTATCTAAAACATTGTGAAAGTAGACGTCTTTTGTGAAGAACGGGAACGATGGACGAATGAAGTTGAATAACAAGTGTGTATTGTAACTTAGGCAAAGTGAGGGTGCCAACGACGACGTAAGTATTTGAATGTTGAGAGAAAGAACGTTCGATGACAAATGACATCATTAGGTGTTGTCAGTTTTGAGATTTTATTTATGGCCTAGAAAACTAGAGCGTGTATAGCTCATTTTGAACTCTCGCCCGCTTATCTAGTTCTGCTGCTGACTAGATTATAATGTAAACGTTTTATTATCTGTCTAATGCAAACAAATTATAGCAATAAAACTTTATTATGCAAGAGTGCCTGTACTATTCACAAGATAAATAAAATGATTGCTAACGTCTTCCACGTCAGCCGTCCCAATAGTAAAAAGTGAAGTGTAGTGTGAACGGCAACAGGACATAGGCTCTTGTCTATTTTGTAAGGAAACGTACGACTCGGTAGTTATTCGAAATTTTAATGCATTTATATAATTAGTGTTTCTGTACTTACAGGGTTATTATGGCTGTGTGCCTAGAAAGGTGTGTGCCCACTATTCCGTTAAAACTATGACCGTGCCATGACCGTAATAGCAAGCACGGAAAAAATCGTACGTTGGACGTTGCCCACTACAACGTATCAATACCGGTCTATGCTCGTATGCAAAACGTACGAATGCCCGTTCATTCGACATACATACCCCGTACATACGCCGTACATACCCCGTTCAAAGTCCGTATGGTCCGTATCACGGTGGTACGAAAAACTAAACTTCTTCCTACTGATAGGAGAATCGCCACGGAGCATACGCGGTTAGACCCCATTGCAAACGCGTAGCAAACGGGGTTGCATCCCGTTCAGACCCCACTCTAAAACCGTACCGCGACATGCAGAGACCGGCCCGGCACCGCCAAAATTCTCGATTAGGTTCCTGTAGGCTTATGATGGCAGTAGTTGTCCGCCGATAACTTGATAAAAAGCTGACAACTTGACACATTCACACAGCAAAACATGACAATGTGTCAAGTTGTCAGCTTTTTATCAAGTTATCGGCGGACAACTACTGCCATCATGAGCCTGCTGGACCGGTAATGGCACGTTTCGGTGTTGGTCGGTCTAAGTGGGCAAAGCCTCACAGTATTTCATATTAAGAATACTTTTTTGGCATGGTTCGGAACCGGCACGTTAATGGCAACGTCATGGTTTGGACGGAATAGTGGGCACATACCTTAACTGTGTAGGACTATAAGCACCTACTCGGTCATAGTTTAAGTACATAAATATAGCTTATTTCCAAACAACTTTCTAACAACGTTTCGCTTATATCTGTTTCGTCTCATTTTAATTCTTCGTTACCGTTTTTACTAATTACATACTTTTATTTGAGTATATTCCGAATTAATTTATTGGATACTTTGTAGCAAAGTTGCATGCGGTGCTAATATGTATATTTTGGGGACTATGTCCCAAACCTTCGCATATTTGCAGTTAGCACAAGTAGGTAGCTAAGCGGGTGATGAATTCATAATGATCTTTACGCACTCTTGTTGTCTTTAGCAATAAGTTCGTGTCAAGATCATTTTGAACACCCTGTCTTTTTTGCTACTACTGCTAGTGACTGTATGAGAGGGATTGAGCTTTAGTCCCCACGCTAGGCCACAAAAATCTACCAAGTTTTCATGAACACGGAGGTTACTGGACCGTAAAACACTCGATCCCAAGTATCGGCTTGTTAAGATAGTATTTTGAGCTTTCTATGTAAGTACCGAACTATCCCAGTTTTCCCGGAACCTACAAGCAAACATACCTTAAACACTTCGGAGATCCGCTGAAACCGCAGAATCAATTTACCTTTCCAATACAAACCCATAAAGAAGTGTTGCTCCTACCTACTGCTTGCTGAATCGAACGATGGAACGAACCACTTTATTAGTAAAACAAATTCGTTTGAACCCGGCCAATCCGTGTCCCTTAAACTTCGTCTAAAAAAGAGGTATGGGCACTGCCAATGTCATCTCGCTAAGTGTGGTATGACTGGTATGTGCTCAAGTCTCGCTCAAAATTGGAGAGGATGCAGGGTTTTGACGAAGGCGGACCATCTTGTACCCTTAGGCGTCAATGTATGTATGTATGTATACTCTCTGTGCTAAATTTCGCAGTGCCTTAGTAATTACTGTAATGCTGTGTAAATTTTTGAAACAATAAAATAAAAGAAAATAAAAAAATAGTTAGTTTTTTTTAGATTAGAAAAAAGTTGAAAGGCGCATGTACAGGGTTCTTTATCAGGCACGATACGGCATGATACATGTCACAAGTGTCAAAGTGCCAATGCGGCCAATAAAAGATATTTGAATATATTTGTATTTACAATAAAGCCATGCGTAGGTATTTGTAAATGTTAAATTGAATCATATTAATTATTTTAAAGTATTATGATAGTAGTCATTATTACGAAATAATATATTCTTATCCTTATCATTGTTAATGTTTTAGTGAATGTTGCACAATAAAAAACCTGGAGAAAAAGAGGTTCAAAACATATGGTTTTCGATTTATAAAGTATGCGTGTGTCACTGTCAGTTTTTACTGTCATGTGTCTAACGTGATAATCAAAACGAAATTGTGTTTTTATTGCTGTTATGGATTATAATCTGCAAATTGTCATTATTTATTTACAAATGTGAACTCTTCATCGTGTTAACTAATCGTTTGTTGGTGTGCTTGCAGTGTGTTTAAATTGAACATTCAAACAGAACAGGTAAGAACAGGTTGGCAACTTCTGTTTCTATGTTTACTGAATTTCTAATCTCAAAAAAAACGAAATATAGTGAACGCAAGATCTCTCTGGAGCTGCAAGGCGTCCACAGACTAGCTGCTTACCATCAGGCGGGCCGTATTTTAATTTGCCACCCTTGTGTTATTTAAAAAAAAACACCTCGCAAGCGTAGCTCGAGGTTTATTGTCGAGCATGATGCACTCCATGGCTGTCTGTGCTTCTCGTATTTTTGCCCAGCCTCATTCAGTAGCGTCAATGTCTTTTCTCCATAAAACTCCATAGTTTATTTACATGTATGTCACATTTGGTTTAAAAGTATAAGAGCACTCTCAGAACACTGTAGGAACAATTAATTGGTTAAGTAGCCAAAATCGTTCCCCTGATTTTCTACTCATATCCACAGCACGAGCGAGCAATCGTTGTGAATATTTGGAATGCACGGCAGGTAGGGTAGGGTTGAGGCACACTGCGTCTGCGCAGACATCACGACCGCGCCAACCTCTCAATTTCGAAAACAAAGCCGCTCAATCGATTATTCCGACTTGGCTACCGTTACGACCAACTTGCCCTTACTATGGTTCAGGATAGGATTTTTGTCTTGCTGTTTAAAATTTTCGTACACAAAAGAGGTAAGAGAATTAAGAGAAAACGAAAATGGCACTAAATTATAGATCTAAAACAGATTCGACGTACAGTCAAGGTCTAAGATATCGATGCGATTCCTTGGACAAATATATAGTTTTAGGGTTTGTTTTAAAGTCGTGTATGTATAAGTATACAATTCAGTCGCCTTCAAAAGCTGACATCTCTATTTCTTCTGAAGTACATAATCGCAGATAGATCTCGCCGTGTAGAGATGCCACACACACACAACAACAGACATGTAAAAAATATAACTGGTGCGTCATTTTGAATTAAAAATTCTTATCTCCATTCCATACATTATTTTTACCTGTGGTACTGATTTTGCTTATTTCTTTCTCTAATTCACTCACGTCCTCTAGCATTATTTTGTAAACATTATTAACGCTTATCGTTTTTTCTCCGCAACTCTAGATCTCTACTTTCAGATCAGCTAAAATGATCAAACAGCTTTCCCAACCTCAACTGAATCCCATAGTACTGACCTCAGAGGCGCAAGAAATAGAAACTCTCTTATAAAGACATGTTCGATTTAAAATTCACTCCGTACAGCAAAAAATAGGTCTCGGATGCGCGGATTATGCAGGCGTGCCTCACGACTGAGGCTTTACACTGGCTTAAAAGGACCTATAGGGCTTAGGAACTTCCATGTGTCAATGTTTATGAAAAGGAACCCTGACTACATTGGCGCTTACGTGACAAAGCGTCGCTTTTGTTTCAAGGCTTGATTATTAATGCCGTAAGCGCCAGCGATTCTAAATTCCCTTTATATCTGGTAGGTAACATTTATTTATAAGTCGTTTACGTGACAGAGCAATGCGGGTGGAGAATGTCGGAGACATGCTTTCCATCTACATATGGCGCGAGCACGGTGCCTTTGAATGGGAGGAATGAGTGATATAGCGCCGTTGTAATGGCAACTCCACACTTAGGCCAGACTGAGACTGTGGTTCCTGCAGAGATGAGCGAAGGTGCGCGGCGAGGAATGCTTGTTAAGAACCAATAGAAGCACAGCACAGCTCAAGCATTGGTTCTTAACGCATCCTCGCTCATCTCTGGTAGAAACTAGAAACGCAGCGTAAGACCTATAAGTTTGGTTGCGTAACGAGAAATGAATATCACTAGTATCACTACTTACCTCATTCTAATAATTAGCTGCGTTCCTACTTATGTACATACCTACTTACTTAAGTAAAACTAATGCAAAAGTGTCCTTAGGCTAAAGGCCTAAGTGCTTCTGCTTGGCGCAACGGCGGCGCGACGCTGTTTGCCATAGTGCTGATCAGACTCTGACGCACATAAGACGTGTGACGTGTATTGTGGAGGCACCCTAAAGCCTAGGTGTGGAACAGGCATACGGTGCAGTAGTTCAGTGTCGACTGAGATTAATCCGTATGCACATATTGAGCATGTTAATAAAGTAAACGCCGCGGGACACTCTGTATATGGTATTTACACGTTCAAAAGCTTTCATTGCAGGTTGTACAGTTAAGTGCCTGTGTTGCATTGCTCCTATGTTGAACAAAAAAATTCCTTGAGTTTTTGAAATATAAAGATGTCTAAATTCCAATGGCCTTTACGCCGGTGCAAAGAGCGTTAGATATCGTCCCAGTCAAATTACTCAATAATACATTTAAGAGACGATCGTTTCGATCCTTACTTTTGCATTTAACTGTATCTACACCTACCTAAATAATCAATCACACTTCACCTGTTGATGCACTAAAGATCAACTTTATGTTTATAATAGTTGTAAGAAAAACTAAGGAACTCACCGAAGGACCATCACTATAACACCCACGGAGATCTGAAACCAATAAGAGGATTATTAATAGTATTAATAACGGTTGAAATTTAGGTAACACTTCAGGTAACTAGTGACTTTAAAAGGTGTCCCGAAATAGTTAATATTTTATTAAATATTAACTATTTCGGAAGGACACTTATACAAGGAAGGAAACTTGTTCTTTGCTTCTTGTTCTTAGTAAGACTTAAGCAAGGTTCCCAAAACTCAACCACGAGCAATAGCAAAATCACCAAGAAACAAGTCAAAATTTGCGTTACAACCCTGCCCAATAGTGGTTAACTGCAATTTTCCCCGACTTGCGAAAGCTTAAACGTTTCACCTAACTACTTTCAGTATTACTAACGATAATCTAAGTAAGTTAAACTGTTTAAAGAGAATCGGCGAACGTTCGATCAAACGTTAATAGTGTTTAGAAACCAATATAGGAGGCAATATCTATGCAAATTGACCGGGATCACGAAACTTACTACGAAGTATTAGGTGAGGCTTTGTTGTCGCTTTCTGACTTCCTGGGTAAATGAAATCGCACATTAGCGATTGTCTACGGATTATAAAGAAAAGTGCTATACTAGAAGTAGGTAAAACATGACCATTCCGTAAAGACAATTTTTATTGGTTGGTTATGAGTATGGAAATCTCAATAAATAAGACAAAATACGAATACGAAATACGAATACGAATACTAGACTGTCACTTACAAAATACCTTGCATAAACACATATTTATGTGCTTACATAAACATGTGTTTATGCGTGCATGTGTGAACCAAAACTCCAGGCGCGCACAAGAAAGAGGAGAATGGCGCCGGGTGGTAAGCTTGCCACTAACACATGACAGCCACGACCACTCTGTCAAGAGTGTAACGACGAAGAAGAAGAAGATGTGCTTACATAGGCACAATTGGGGATATTATATTACGTAAAACTCAGCATAGGGGGCTCCACTAGCACAATCAGATCAGTAAAGAAACCGCCATGACGTATAATGTCAATGTCATATTTATTTGTAAGCGTTTTTTCGTGAAGAATTCGTGAACGAGGCATAAGCGTACGTTTTTAGGAGCCTATATTCTGTAGTGCTTTATGCTTACATTGTAAAGGACTTTAAGAATGTTAAAACCAGGAGCTAATGGCCGATGAATCAAAGTTTTACATCGTGTTTCATCAAACTGATATACTAGTAAATCTGCATCGTTAAATAGTACGGTCGGCCAAAGTTACTCGAATCCCCAGGCCCCTCATGTAACACTAATTTCATTCGTCTTTATCATTTATTTATTAATTTCTGTAGATTTTGCAAAAAAAAAATGCTGCACCCTTATTTAGAATGTTAAGTTACATTTTTTAAGTAATATTATATAATATATGAAATGTAATGTTACGGTAGACATACCTACCTAGTGCCGTATTATATTTTTTAATTACACAAACAATACATTAATCACAATCTATCTTATACATAAGTCCAACACCCAACAAATAATAAACCAATATTAAAGTTGTTGTTGGGACCCGACGTGGAAATCTCTCGATCGAACGTCTTGTAATGCAGGGCAGAGTTGATGGTAGGAGACCACGTTGTAAGCCTCCCATGAGATGGACCGATCAGATAAGGACTGCAACGAACTACCGCGTGAACCAAAACTCCAGGCGCGCACAAGAACGAGGAGAATGGCCCCGGGTGGTAAAGCTTGCCACTAACACATGACAGCCACGACCACTCTGTCAAGGGTGTAACGACGAAGAAGAAGAAAAGTTGTTACTTATATCTGAATAATTTTCAAGCAAATTCTGACATTTCTGATTCAGATGTTCAGGCGCTAGCTGATTGCGTTGTTAATGCATTGAAGTTGTGTGGAAGTTGGTTCGTTTCTAAACTAAATGTGTTTTAAAGCTATAATACGGCCCGGCCCATATTCAGCGAGACGAGCTGTCAACTTTCATTAATTTATCTACACACCTTTTGTGTATTTATAAATAAATTATACTTAAATGAATAAATACTGTGGGACACATAAATGAACCTAGTCCTGGTACTATAGTAGGTATTTAACTCGTTATTATCTAATTTAAAAGCTGATTGTACAATATATAAAATGTAGCAAGCCTGAATTATTTGTTGCTATTCTTGTATCATAAAAGGGGAGTGTAATAAACCACAACATGTGACTTTGGTATAATTTATAATTTTTATGAAGAAATATACGATATTTACCACGATACACATACCTACAGGCCGTCCAGGGGCCGGATTCCAACTTTAAAACGCGTCAACATATGATCCAACTTCAATACGACTCCAACGCACTAATTATGCAAATACAGCATACAGCTAACGCCTAAACGTCGGAATCAGGATTTCTTTGTAAATTATTCCGAATCGACTAAAATATTGGTTAGTTTCTTGTGTGTTGGAGTTGTGTTAGAGATAGATCGTGTCTTTAATGTAGACATAGACATAGACATAGAAATTTTTTATTTAACATCACATGGAAGGAATTACAATTTAACATAAAAATGCTACAAAACAAAAAGAAAACTTAAAACTAGATTTACAAATACAGAAAGCGAGTTTTACATTGTAGATAAATAATTATTTTAACTTATGATGTTAAAAAGGAGCTTGCCTCAGCATAATGTTGTAGCGAGCTTGGCTTACTACAACGCTGGTTTTCAGGCAGACCCTTGATACATTGACCCTTAATACTTGCTGTTAGTCGAGAACTGAAAGGCTTGATGTATTATTTTATGTGTAAATAAATGTCGAATGTAAGTAAGTATATAAATACATTTTTTTATGAATAAATAAATTGAGATTGATTTTAAGTAGGTATTGTGTTTAATTATAGGACATGCTTATAGGTATATTGTTTGACGTACAGGGCGAGAGTGTTATTCTACTACTGTATACAATAAAGAAATTAAATGAAAACAGACAGAAGGTTTATGGGAACGATTTTGACCATTACAAATATACGAGGCTTTATATATATGAGGGCTTCACTCTGGTACCAGGTGGTAGCATGATTTGTCTTTCCATAAGATGTCGTTTGAGTTGTAATTTAAAACTACCAATAGTGTTTAATTTTTTAATGGGTGGAGGTATGTCATTCCAACATTTAGTTGCTGAATACTTAAAGCTACCTCGGAACGCGGCTGTATGTTTACGTGGAAGTAACAATGCTTTGCAGACCGATCTGATGCCATGCAAGCTCGACCTACTGTTACGCCATTTGAACTTGTTATATAGATACTCCGGCTCTGAAGTTTTGAAAACGCCAAACAACAAAGACGATAGGTGCAGTTCTCTACGATGTGCCATTTTGAGAATACCTGCGGAATTCAGATAGGGCGTAACGTGCTCTCGGGGGGGAATTCCAAAACAGTAACGTGCACATGCATTTTGTACCCTCTGCACCATCCGGTCTGAACTGGCTAACAATCGTGGACCATAAACTACATCCGCATAATCAAATTTAGAAAGCACTAACGAATTGCATAGCTTGACGCGCAGATCAACACTAAGAAAATCGCGAATACGATATAGTATTTTTAATCTATAAAATGTGTTTTTTGCAATTTCCGCTATATGACCCTCGAAACGTAATGACTCGTCCATTAATATTCCCAAGTTTCGTGCTTCTGCGACACGTTCTACCTCATCCCCCGATACAATAACAACGGGTTTATGGTTATCTATTTCCTTTTTTTGCTTTTTAGAGCCAAAAACCATGACTTTAGATTTATTTGGATTCAATACCAGACAGTTTGACTCTGACCATGCTGAGATATTTTCTAGATCTTCATTTAATTTGTCAACGGCATCAATTGTATTAGTTGGATTAAAAGAGATGTAGATTTGAATGTCATCAGCGTAAAGGTGGAAATTACAATGCTTAATGATACCACGAACATCTGCTGTATAAAGTATAAAAAGGAGCGGACCCAGGATAGAGCCCTGCGGCACACCTCTAGAGACGTTAGATGGCTTTGATTTTGCAAATAAACCCCTATTATCCTGAAGCTGAACTACTTGTGTACGGCCACTCAGATAACTAGCAAACCATGCTACTGTCCCAGTCTCAAACCCATAATATTTCATTTTGGACAATAATAATTGAGTGTTTATGGCATCGAAGGCACGTGAAAAGTCAAGAAGTGTCATTATTGTGCCTTTACCCGTATTTTGTGCCCCCAAAATGTTATCAACTACGTCGAGGAGTGCTGTAGTCGTGCTACGAGACTTGCGGAAACCAGACTGCAGGGCTGGGAGTATCCTATTTTTTTCAAGAAAAGCTGACAGTTGCATATATACTACGCGCTCAAGTATTTTGGACAAACACGGAAGAATACTTATAGGTCTTAAATCTTTTAAGCTAGTAACATTACTTTTCTTAGGAAGTGGCGTCACCAATGCGACTTTCCAGGCATCAGGAAACATTGAGGTAGAAATAGATTTGTTTATTATTGCAGTGATTGCACCTAGAGAATGGGGCAGGGTATGTATTGTTTATGTATTCTAAAGTTAGAATACGGCAACTGGTACATTTGTTTGCCAAATTGCCACTTATTAAGACTTGCATAACTCAAGGTAGCTGAGTATTAATTACGTGGTAAATCTGGAATTTGCAGTGTTGCCATAAACATAAAACGTTTAAAGTTATTCCTCGCGCAAAGTTTTACGATAAGAAGCCTCATTCTCGAATGCGCATTCGTCGTATAACATCTTATTAAAAATACATTGGGTGCCTACGCTTTTTGTCCGTCAGTAAGAAAGCACAACTGCTCTAGAGTAGACATGAAAAGAAAAACTCCGCTCAGTTTTACGAGAATCTATATAGTTTAAACCACGGCGTCACAAATCTATATCTATATGTATACATATAATAAAGCTGAAGAGGGTCGAAAGTCTGTACATGGAAGATATTCGAAAAAAAAATTGGCTGGGGATACTTACAATCGATAACAGAACACGTTCCAACAGTTTTTAGAATTTTTGTCGTTTTATTTGACCGCGCATCACGTGATAACGGCTGAACGGATTTTGATGAAATTTTGTAGAGATAGTTTGAGTCCCGGGAAAGGACATAGGATAGTTTTCATCCCGAAAATCAACCCTGGAGGGGGTGAAAAGGGGGTTGAAAGTTTGTATGGAGAATTTTTGACCGCTGAACCAATTTAGATGAAAATTTGTATGGAGATAATTTGAGTCCCGGGAAACGACAAAGGATAGTTTTCATCCCAAAAATAAACCCTAGAAAGGGTGAAAAGGGGGTCGGAAGTTTGTATGGCGAATTATTTACCGCTGAACCGACGATTAAGATGAAACTCGATACGTACATACATAGATAGTTTGAGCCCCGGAAATAATATATTATAGTTTATATCCCAAAAACCAACCCTTTAGGGGATAAAAACGGGGTTGAAAGTTTGTATGGGGAATCAATAACCGTTGAACGCTGGAGATAGTTTGAGCTCTGGGAAAGGATTTAGAATAGTTGGTATCCAGAATTTATTCCTTAATTACTAATCTCATTTCTGAATAAGACCAACTTAAATTCTGGCCGTAAACAATTTTCATATCGGGCTTCTGTAATTACTTTATTATACGATGTACTTTTATGAGTTAACCATAACAACGGTAAGTCAAATACATTATACTAGCGTATAATAGGGACAGGCGGGTAATGCAGGTATAAATCCACAGCGCAGTCTGAAGCTAAAGTAGCTAAGCGGGCGAGGTGGTCAAATGACACGTGTCAAAACTGTCAAAGGATTTGCCAGATAGCGCCAACATAGGTTCAACCTGTCACTAGTTTTTTTCTAAGGGATTTGGCTTATAGGGTGGTAGAATCCGGGCCAGATCATTCCAAAAAAAAAGAATTTGACACTATTGATGACGGCTGTGCGCGTGTCAAGATAATTTTGAATATCCAGCTTAGCCAGTTCTGCTGCTGACTTTAGTCGTACGTGCGGAGTCGTCCGAAGACCAAAGCCTAAGCATTTGACCCGTGGGTAGTGTGTAGCTGTAGGCTAAGCAAAACGAATACCTGGCATTGGCTATAAATAAGGCTGGTGTAATAGAGTCATAAAACATCGCGCATTATGCGTTGTGTGCGCCGGCAAATGCAATATCAATCGTTAGTGCACGTGTAATGGCCGATGCATCAACGAAGACGGCCCGCTGGAACCTAATTAAGGAGACAACTTTAAACTAAATTATTTAACTACGCCGAACTATTTAAGCATAATTGCTAATTACATTTATAGTAATCTAACGTATAAGTAATTGGTATCCAATCTACGTTCAACAGAAATGAAAATGGCAATGACGCTTTGAGAAAATGTCATACGACCTGAAAATCTATGTGACAACCGACTGATATTTACGTAAATGGAGGTGTCATACGATCCGTTGACGATTACAGTGTTACGATATGACTGTTAGAACTTCAAATATGCCATCAAAAAGACAAAAATTTCCTGAAGTTAAGGCGGATCCTATAAAAAATAATCTTGCATGTCTTATTTATTATTTTAAAATTACAGTATGTCGAGATCGAGACATTTCCCGCTTCTCCTGACTGGGTGCTCGATGGGATTGGTTGGCAAACAAAGCAGTGGACAATAGCAGGTAGAAAGCACGTGCATATGATTCCCGATTAGAAAATAGGAATAAACTGACCAAACCCCGTTACTCTATTCCAACCACAAGTATTCCATGGGATCCCGAGCGTTCGCTTCAAGCCATCCAGTATATCTAAAGCTTAGGTCAATTTATCGGATTACCTATTATATGACGAGTATTGACCACACAGGAACCTAATTAAGCCACATATCCAAGTCAAACAAGTTCTACTGTTGATATTAAATCAGAAATCACAGGGATCAGTTCAGTGATTCCAAGACCAGCGAGCCCCAGATACTCGTGATCTCATGGTCTGATATAGTGGCCGTCACATCCTGACTAACATAATATAACCAGTGTAACGCATGGCATAATTGATAGACGATAAACGCGCAGCGCAACGTCAAGCGATTTTTTATCCTGACCAGCATCATATTATCATGTTTTCGTAGATGGTAGACGGTGACCACCTGACCACCTTACATTTAAGATTTGTATTTAGATTTTCATGAGATTTTCAGATTTGAATTTCTGCAGGAACTCTCCAAGATAAAGCAGCCGTTTATTGAGTAAAATTAAATGGTAAATAACGTAGTAGGCGATGATACTGAAATAAGGAGATCGACATAGTGGTTTAAAGAACACTATTGGATTAGGAGTTTTGAATTTGAATGAGGCGAATGTTCGTCTGCTTGGTGAGTAATTTGAATTACACCGAAAGTATTCATTTCTATATTTATTCTACTCGTATCGTACCGCTTGCTACCGTCCGCGCTCTCACGACTCAATCCAATAAATAGCACTGGTATTACGGGAAAGATATTCAGTAATAAGATATCTGGTAGCGAAATGTACTGCGGCGATGGCGAATGTTAATAAGAAATTATTGGCCAAAGCGCAAATAAAGAGAAAATAACGCGATAGGCCGTGGTATCCGCTTTAGAATGTCTTTAATAAACTTAGCTCTATTGCCTTTAAGATCGATATTTATTGTAATTTTCATACTTATCTTTGGATTGAACAAAGAGCTTGCTGCTGCGGAAAGAATAGCTAGCCATACATAGACACAGATTGACCCGTCAGTGGCGCCATGGCTGGTAAAACGGTCAATGTACGGCGAGAACTAAAAACAAAATTAACTAAATAAATTAAGAAACATCCATAACTCAGGAATAAATATCCGTGATAAACAGATTTCTTCTGCCTATAACCGCGAACGACTTCTTTCGTTCGATCGTCTATTTGAATCACTATCTTTAGAATATGCAAGAGCGATAAAGATGGAGACAATGAAATTTCGATTTTCGACGTTAGCCTACGGATTTCCTTCGAAAATATCAAAGATGTGTTTGAAGTTCCGTACTGGGTTCCTGGGAGGACCGCATGGGGACTATAAAACAGATCCCTCAGCTATAATGATCTGTGCCCAGAAGTGGGTCGTAGTAGGCTGCCGATTCATTCATGTCCTTAGGCAAAGTGTCCGTGCATGCGATACTCGGAGCAATTTGACGACACGACGATACTACGACTAGAAAGTGTACCAAATGTATCTAACGATAGCGTGACACGCCAGGACAGAGCCTACTGACTGAGGGCAGGGCCAGCAGACAGAGCAGCCAATAATATGTTACTAGGTAACAATGTCAATATCGACTATGTTTGAAAACCCGGCAAACTTTTAGGTTAATATTTTAGAAAAAATGTACCTACGCGATTTTAAAGACCACATTTTATACGCGAGATTTTATTTTCTCGACCGGAAAATTCTCTTTTATAACCGAAAAATTCCCGGTTCCGGCCATACAAACATAAAGCCGGGAGAATCATCCCCAAAAAAGCTATATATGTCATATATGTAATATTATTCAAAATCTTTTATGAACCTGCAACACACATCTGACAACCCTGTCCTTCACAATGGCGTATTAATTTGGATGATGCCCGCGGCAGATCACGGTACCATCAACCACACGAACTGACCCCTCTTCAACCTTACACCAACGAGATAAGACCTATTATTGACCAGTCCAGTGATGCTATACAATTGTCACAGATTACCCTTCATCGTCCTTATGGCGATGAAGATAAGATCTATAATAGTAAAGTTTCCGTTGGCACCCGCGGCGGTAACTGGACGGGTGATACACGGTAGTCTGCAGGTCATTGTTAGGGGGTCACGGGGACTGGTGAATGTCAAGCACGGACGGTGTACAGGTGCCTCGGGGATTTAATGTGGGGATCGTTCGAGAGGAAACAACCGACTGCTAAGTATACTCATATTAGAAAAGGTGGGTGCATCACGAACTCAGAGGGTATTTTGTTTTAATAGACTGATACACTGACATCGTAAAAACCACAGGAAAATTCTGCGTCGACAAAAATCTTGTTTACTCTTATTGGAACACCTTTCATTTCACACAGCGTATTTATATCACGATTATTTCACAATAATTTTAATTAAATTTATTGCCCTCTTCAAGCTTCAAAGAAGGGTTTTGTATAATACCACTGCACTCATAATCTTGGAGGCTATTACCTATTCATGTGTTCTAACTTACCGTCGTGTAGATACAATTTTAACCAATTTTAAAAGCAGCTATTTCCTTTTTCGATTCCGGTTAAAAATATAGCAAATAAAAATGTAAAACCTTTAAAACATTTAACTTGTTTGTAAGGGTGTGGTCTAACCATTTAGATTCAATAACCATAGATGCCAACTTAGTTCATAACAATAAGTTATGGATTAGATCTCGTGGCATTGTCCTGCCTGGCACATTATTACTGGGTCATAAACGCGTCGCGTTGCAAGCTGTATTCATAGCTCATCGAGCGCATGCGAGCTATCGACTAAAGTAGACCAGGGGCCCATTTAGATTCCATAACCATATGCCAGCAGAGCTCATAACAATAAGTTATGGATTAGATCTTGTGGCATTGCCTTGGCACATAAGTACTGGGTCATAAACGCGTCGCATTGCAAGCTATATATGTATAAGCTATGGCACCAGTCAGTGTATATTTGAGATCAGACACCGGGTCTGGTGTGGTTCTGGTTCTCTGTGCAAAGTCGTGACTGAATTATAGGGCTCATGGTGACAAATGCTATAAAAGAAATAGTTCATGAAGAAATAGTTATTGATGTCAACTGGAGCCAGTCTTTCTTCGCGACCACGGGGACAATGTCGTCCTCGAAACGTCGAAGGTAACTTAAAAATTATACCTATACGCGGTTAAGTCCCGTTTATTACAAATAATTATGAGTAAAAACCGTGAAAGTCTAAATCAGTGTGTTGAGTTCACAAATCGAATCCTGTAATAAAATTATTCTTAATACCAACAAATGCGCCCAAGCTCCGAGTCTCGCGCTCGCCAGCGTTGGATAAGAGCTGAATACGGTTTGCTTTATGTCCCGCGCGAGACTCACGATGGCAATTCCGTACATTTGCGGCGAAAGTCCGGGATTTGTAGGGCTCACGGCGATAAGTGGCTCGGCTGATGTCGAGGGCGATGTCGCTAAAACAATTTGCTGTCGTGTTGAATCGCGTGTATTTTTGACATTTAAGGTTATGCTAGGCTATAAAATTAATTTTTGACTTTGTGGCTCCCCCCGCTTGGGACTATGTCTAGAATCTAAATGTCATATCTTGTGTTTAGGCAATAAATTAATACTAAGTAAGTAGCCTTACATTCAAATCGACCCAAAAGTTTCACATTATGAAGGTTAAACGTCTAAGGGGACTGAAGGAGGACCGGGCAGGGGACGTTCCACCCTCAGTCGTCTAGCCTTGACAATGTCAAGCTTTTGTACTAATAACTACTAGTTGTAAGGAGCAGACACTCTACCTATATAATGAGAAGGCGAGGTTTTGAAAATGATCTCAACATTTGGTATGTTCATGTTTTCTTCAATGAAAAATCGTATGAAACTCATTTTGAACACCTCTTTCGCTTAGCTACTTCTGCTGCTAACTGTACTTTACCACAAATTCAATAGCTTCATTTACGCAAATTTCAATTCCCTGTCAACACTGACGTTTAAAATAATAATCCCAACGGTACACGTTAACTAAATAAAGAAAGCCCAGCACATCACAGACAAACCTGATTAGCAAAAACGTTTGACGGACAGCATAATGTGTACAGTTAGGTACCCGTTGTTTTGCATGCGATGGTTACTTCCAATTATTTACTACTTATGTACATTCCATCAATCTCAATCAACGTAGGGTTAATCCCACAGATAACTTACTAGATGGAGCACGTGGATGGTGTGATATAATCTATCCACTGCCATCATATCATAGGCCTGCAGGCACCAGCACCGCGCGTTGGATTAACAATAATAACGTCCTGCCATGCTGTATGAGAGCATGACGATCCATTTTAGTTGCATACCTACTTGCGTCCACGTAACACAACTTATACTCACATAAATTAAAGTTATTAACAACGATTTAGCCCTTTGGACTGAACTACGCAATGGGCTTTGGCAGAAAAACGGCGAATGATGCAACTGCTGCTGCTGCTTGCGCCTCGCGCCTACAAAATACAACGGGTAAATAATAAGTATGAGAATTACCGAGAAAATAACGATTTACCGATCATTTCTACACAATTTTTGGTTTGCACTCCCCACACCGGTGGCCCCATGGTATTGATAAATCTTTCATGAAGCGCAGTCTGTGGCTGGTAGTCTATGGTCAATCCGCTAAGTAAACTGTTTTGTCGGCGAACAATCTGCAGTCAGCTTAGTGAGACTATTAACTTCATACGTTTAAGATTGACGTAGAATCAATCATTTGGTTCATTTGCTTAGTTCTTGTCATGTCACAACTGTCATTTGGCGCGTCGCGTCTACGCAGGCAAAATAAAAGCTAAAGACTGTCCACAATAAAAAGTAGTCGACTTATTTTTCTTTAAAAAAATAAATAAACAATAACTGTCAACTGTCACTTTGACAGTTCAATAGCGGGAAATATAAGTATTCGTTTGGGGCTATATTTA
The DNA here is from genome assembly GCA_911728535.1 of Pammene fasciana. NCBI lineage: Eukaryota > Metazoa > Arthropoda > Insecta > Lepidoptera > Tortricidae > Pammene > Pammene fasciana. Next base: position 372,889 of record OU452285.1, read on the forward strand.
ATTTCCAAAATTTATTATTATAATAAAATGGCCTCCGACAAACTGAACATGCGAAAAAAAGTTGTGTACAATTTCAATCAAAATCCTGGAATATCACAAGCTAAGTTAGCGAAATTGTTGAATGTTCCTAAATCAACCGTTCAAAAAGTTTTAGCTAATTATCAGTCGAGGTTGACGGTTGAAAGGAAGAAAGGTTCAGGTAGAAAACGTGGTCCTATTGACAAAAGTAAGGCAAGAAAAGTCGTCGAGTACTTTAAGAAGAACCCAACGCTCTCAGTCCGGGATGTCGCCATAAAATGTAGGGTGTCGAAGTCATACGTGCAAAAAATTAAACGAAGTGCAGGCTTACAATCTTATAAGGCGTCTGCGGTTCCTAATCGCGATTCTACCAAGGATAAAATTTGTAAAACTGGGGCCCGAAAATTGTATACAAATTGTTTAACGAAATTTGAATGTATTTTAATGGACGATGAGACATACGTGAAGGCGGATTTGCCAGGATTACAGTTTTACGTCGCAAGTCAACGAGGGGGTATTGATGCAAAATTTACAACGAAAAAACTAGATAAATTTGTGATGACGCGCCCCAGCGCGCACACAACACCGCACCGGCGCAGCAATGCATTCATCGGAGCGACACACCGAACCAGCGCGCCGCGCGAGCGCACCTCACCGCGGCCGGCGGCCGACTGAGAGCAGCCGCCCCCTCCCGCGTCCCCGCGCTCCGATTCGCATATAAACGCGCGCGCGCCATACATCGGGGCAGTGGTTCTCACCGCCTCGCGCTGTGAGGATCGCTGTACCCGGTGTGCCAGCCCGTCGTTTCGAGTAGGCACCCGGCTTCCCGCCAACCCTTCCTGCTCACTCTTCCCGATCGCCCCGGATGACCTATAGTGCCAGCTCGTCGTTTCGAGTAAGCACATAGATCATCCTGAGCGTCCCGATCCTGCGCCTGTAGAGTGCCAGCTCGTCGTTTCGAGTAAGCACCTACATTATCCCGTCTCGCACCCCCTCCCCCCTTACGACCGTCGTAAGGGTTGAGGATACCCTGACACACCGTCCGACATAAGCCGCGACCTAGATTAGGGATCCGCGCCGTCCCGCCGCGACTATCCCGAGTCGCTCCCGTGCCGTACCTAGCCTAGGGCATCTAGACGTACCCTTAGGTATACATAAGTAGTTAAGAGTTAGAACCTTAATAAACCGGCATAAAAGCCCGTTGATTTGTTACCAGTACCGATTTGTGTTTCTTTTGATCACCCGACGTTCCCTCTCTCCTCTGAGCTAACTAGGAAACCCGAGGTCCCGCCTGGACTGAGGGAGTTGTATGAGGCCACGCCCACCCCGGTGCGCGTGACCCCATCACATCTGGCGCCCAACGAAATAACTCACAGGAGTCTTATCGGTATCCCGAAAGGAACCGTTGCTCGAGAGGGAATAGGGTCTTTATAAAAAAAAAATAGAGCCAACCATAATAGAAGATATCCCCGTCAACCAGTCCAGAGACCAGGATTCGAGTTCCCACCCACCCTATCAGATCTAAAACCCATTTGAGGGAACAACACAAGTGACCGATCCAGAAAACCCACTAACCCAGATGTCTACCAGCTGGGTATACCGTCTGAAGAAACAAGAACTGGTGGAAGAGGCAACAGAACGTGGCATTCCAACAGAGGGGTTAACGGTAGACGAAATCCGGAAGGGGATAGTGGAAATTATTAAAGAGGAAAAAACCGAAGCCATGGAAGAAAGAAGCGCAAAAATAATAACGAAACTAATAAAAGAGTGGAACCTGTCATTCAGAACGACAGACGACGCCATAGAATTCATAGAGAGGTTGGAAGAACTCATCAAGGCGAGCAACATTAAGAAGGAAGACATATTACCAGCACTACCACGCATCTTACAAGGTAGGGCATTGCTCTGGTACAGGAATAATGTGGGATCATGGACAAACTGGGATAAGTTCCTCGAAGCATTCAAATCATACTACTTCCCAGCCGATTACGAAGAGAATCTCGTGGCAAGAATCATAACAAGAAAACAAAGAGTACAAGAGAAATTCACCGACTACGTAACAGATATACAAACACTAATGCGCAGGTACGGAAACCTGAAAGAGTCAGAAAAGTTGCACCGCATCCATGAAAACATGTTACGTAACTATAAACTGTACATAAAGAAACAAGACTTCGAAAACCTACCAGAACTGATAAAACTCGCGACCGAGTATGAAAACATAAATAGACGTACATATAATACAGAAAACCAGCCATATACCACGAACTATGATAGTTGGGGAAACACAAGTTACTCCTACAACAAAGAGCCACAAACAAGCCAAGGGGGAGATGGCAGGCCACAGAACAGCCAACAAACACGAGATAAAGGAAAAGAGATACAGATACAAACGGTACACCCGAAATATGATCCCAAAACCAGCTGCTGGTCATGTGGTAAACCTGGACATAACGCAGACGTCTGCAGAGGCAGACGCCAGATCTTTTGCAGCCAGTGCGGGAAACTAGGAGTACTTAGCAAAACATGTTGCAGAAAAACAACATGGCAAGGACACGAAACAGTAGGAGCAGCCGATAACCCACAACGGGAGGACAACAGAATATACGCCGACATAAAAATAATGGGAAAAAAATACCGAGGCCTCATAGACACAGGGGCAACAAACTCTTATATTAACCAACAAACATATGACGAATGCAAGAACATAGCATATCAAGAGAAAGCAAAGACCAGGGAAATAGTACTCGCAAACGGGACCAGAACTAAAGCGCACAATAACATATTAATCGACTTGGAAATCGGAGAAATAAAATTAAAACATTGGTTAAGAGTAATGCCAACAGCAATCGACATCATAATAGGTATGGATGTACTCAAACGCCTGGGGATGTCAATACACTGGTCGGGAGACAGGAGTGAACCGCAGGAAGGCAAGGAGCATCAAAACCCAACAGAAACTGTCAATAAAGAAGTAACGCCTAATAAAGTAGCCGAAGAATCAGTGGTTGAAGCAACCAATACAGTTAAAAGTACTGCTACACCTGTAACTAAAACCTCCGAAAAAGAAACTAAGAAAGTTAACAATGTTGAAACTAAGAACAAAAATAAGAAGAATAAGAAGAAAAACAAGAAGAATAAAGAAAAGAAAGCCAGCGACGAAAACGAAATCACGATTCAATTGTCCGATTCAGGGAAAATGGATCTGCTTGAAGATTTGGATGCAAAGAACTTTGACACTGTTAGCTCTAGCGGCTCTGAGAGTTCTGACGATAGTGAGAGTGATGTGAGCCAAGAAAAAAGTGAAAAAGAAAATTATATCGATGTGAGCCAAGAAAAAAGTGAAAAAGAAAATTATATCGATAAGCAAGTTGTCAACGAAAAAAGTGAAGCTAATTTAGAAAGTATGGAAGAAAATATTGATACGGAAACAGAAATAGTTGAACCTAAAGAAAAACGAGATAATAACAAAAATTATGATTCTAGTGGATCGAACATTGATCAAAAACTTAATGAAAAATGTGTTGTTGGTGATGAGACATCTCAGAGTTTAAGTGAAGAAAAAGTAAATAATGCTAGTAACAGTACAGATATAAATGGTACAATAGAAAACACAGGTGACGTAAGTTCTGAAAAAAGTATTGACAAAGTGGGTAAAACAGATAAATGTGCAAATAACGAGAAAAGTGAGGATAAAACTGAAAGCTCGTCATGCGGACAAACAAATTCAGATAGTGAAATATCGGATAGAAAGAGTTCAGAAGTTGAAGATTCGAATGTTCAAACAGAAATAGTTTGTATATCCCATGACGAAGGCAAGAAGAAGAAAAAAATGAAATCTGGTTTTCGTGGAAAAACTGATGAAAACTTTTATAAAGATAAAGATAACTCGAAAGAAAATGTTACCACTATGATAGAAATAATAGATCACGACGACGATGACGTATATCAATATCTAGAAAATTCTGACAACTTATCAGGCTACGAGGTAGATGGAGTATCCGTTTTATACAAAGAACCTACAGCCGAAGAAATAGAAGCATTTTTCACAACAGTGGATAAAATAGACCTAGATAAAGTCGAAACAACGATACCCATACGAAACGAAAACTTACCGACGGAAAATGATACTGGTGACCTTGAAAGTGTATCATGGAAAGATATATATCTAGGAAGGAAGAACGTTAAACGAGTGAAGACTACATCGAAAATTCTAAATGCTATTAAAAAGGAGAATAAACAGTTAAAGAAGAGATTAGAAGAAGCTAAGAAGCTACAGTTGGCCGAGAAAGAAGTTGAAAAAGAAAAGCCACCTGATACACCAACAGTTGAAGACGGCACTATTAAACAGTATGAACCTCTTACAGGTACTACTACATATGTAGATCCAGTTAAAAAAAAAAATCCAACAGAAACTGAAGATGAACAAAATGAAGAAAAATATTTGAACAAAAAAGAAGAAAGCGTGGCAAGAGAAATGAAGAAGGACGCGAAACAATTGCTTAAAATGTATAAGAGACTATCAAACTATAATGACTTTAACAAATAAAAATATGTATATAACGTTAATAGTGTAAAAAAAATATATATATAAAAAAAAAATATATAAGAAAAAAGATATCAGGAAAAAATATAAGTAAAAAAAAAAAAAGAAAAAAAGTTATAAGAAAAAAGGTATCAAAAAATATATATATCAAAAAAAAAAGATATAAAAAAAAATATCAGAGAAAAAAAAAATTAATAAAGGGGGATAGGGGAATAAGAAAAAGGACAGCATGTACTAATATGGTGATTTTTCCCTATAGGTAAAAATCTCCCGACGGGCGACGGGACTGTGATGACGCGCCCCAGCGCGCACACAACACCGCACCGGCGCAGCAATGCATTCATCGGAGCGACACACCGAACCAGCGCGCCGCGCGAGCGCACCTCACCGCGGCCGGCGGCCGACTGAGAGCAGCCGCCCCCTCCCGCGTCCCCGCGCTCCGATTCGCATATAAACGCGCGCGCGCCATACATCGGGGCAGTGGTTCTCACCGCCTCGCGCTGTGAGGATCGCTGTACCCGGTGTGCCAGCCCGTCGTTTCGAGTAGGCACCCGGCTTCCCGCCAACCCTTCCTGCTCACTCTTCCCGATCGCCCCGGATGACCTATAGTGCCAGCTCGTCGTTTCGAGTAAGCACATAGATCATCCTGAGCGTCCCGATCCTGCGCCTGTAGAGTGCCAGCTCGTCGTTTCGAGTAAGCACCTACATTATCCCGTCTCGCACCCCCTCCCCCCTTACGACCGTCGTAAGGGTTGAGGATACCCTGACACACCGTCCGACATAAGCCGCGACCTAGATTAGGGATCCGCGCCGTCCCGCCGCGACTATCCCGAGTCGCTCCCGTGCCGTACCTAGCCTAGGGCATCTAGACGTACCCTTAGGTATACATAAGTAGTTAAGAGTTAGAACCTTAATAAACCGGCATAAAAGCCCGTTGATTTGTTACCAGTACCGATTTGTGTTTCTTTTGATCACCCGACGTTCCCTCTCTCCTCTGAGCTAACTAGGAAACCCGAGGTCCCGCCTGGACTGAGGGAGTTGTATGAGGCCACGCCCACCCCGGTGCGCGTGACCCCATCACAAATTTGCTAAAAAATATCTTGTTTGGCAAGCAATCTGTTCGTGTGGTCAAAAAAGCAAATCATTTGTTACAACGGGCACTATTAACCAAGTCGTTTACATGAAAGAGTGTCTAAAAAAACGTTTACTGCCGTTTATAAGAAGCCACACCCAGTCCGTCATATTCTGGCCTGATTTAGCCACTTCGCATTATGCTAAGTCGGTAATGGTTTGGTATGATGAAAATAATGTCTCTGTTGTACCGAAATTAGCAAATCCTCCAAACTGCCCAGAACTCCGGCCTGTAGAGCGGTACTGGGCAATAATGAAAAGAAAACTAAAAAAGAGTGGTAAAATTGCTAAAAACGTGCAAGATTTAAAAAAAATGTGGAATGCAACTAGTAGAAAGGTCACCGAAGTAGATGTACAGCAACTGATGGAGGGTGTAAGAAGAAAGGTCAAGGCATTTTATCAATATTAGTATGTTAAACAAATTAATGGATAAATTTTAAAGAACACTAATAAAACCGTGATGTAAATATACAATTTAGTTGTTTTCGTTATTTTTTTAACTAATTTATGGCTAGGTTGCCGACCACTTTATTTCGTGGACAGATATTACTTAGTTGCGATATATTCATGAAGCTACTAATATTATTTGAAATGCAAATTCCTTATAGTTTTAAGGATCTTTGAAATCCGTTTCTGTTAATGCTTTGTCACTGTTACGCCGTAAGTAAACATGCACCTGCGTTGAATGCATCATTTGCATACAAAGTTGCCTCTTATTCCCATGCATGTTAACTTCATGTTAATTATGTAAAGTGATTCGATATCCTTTTGCAATTCGGGTTTGTCGTCGGAAGGAAGCGGGCCGTTAAAAATGTTTAGTGATTTTGTAAAAAACTAAATAGGAGCAAAAAGTGTTTGTTATTTTAAATAACTTATTTAAATGAACTAGCCTCCGGCCCCGGCCGCGACTTGGTCCGTAAATAAAAATTACTTACTATTTGGTATCTATTGGCAGAGCGCTGCCAGCGCTGGTAGCCTGGCGGTAACACGTCCGACTTTTAATCCGGAGGTATCGGGTTCAAACCCCGGCTCGTACACTGAGTTTTTCGGCACTTATGTACGTAATGTCATTTGACATTTACCAGCTCCTTTTCGGAAAAGGAAAACATCGTAAGGAAACCGGACCGTATCTCGATAAGGTCTAGTTTCCCCTCGGGGTTGGAAGGTCAGATGACAGTCGCTTAAGAAAACACTAGTGCCTACGCCAATTCACGAAATAGGTTGTCAAGCGGACCCTAAGCCGGGACAAGCGCTAGGAGGAAGATTAGGTATCTAATTGGCACTGTAATGTAGTAGAAACTAGAAAGCTGTATAATGATAAGACAACTGCGAATAGGTCACCGTATTTCAACAAACATGAACAGCGGGCACCCAGATCAAGTCGTTTCCAGCATCATTACACATGGTTAGTGCCTCGGGTGTTCCACAATCCATCAAATTACAAGCCTCCATCGCCTTAATATCCCCCGCCTTCTGACATGTTCTTCTCACTTACAGAGAATTGCCTCACATTAACTAGTAAACCACACATCTGCAGCATGCCCCTGTCCAGCGTATGGAGCATACGCCGGATGCGAAACTTGTAGGGCTGGAGACGTTTGAGATGTGGTATGTAATGCTGGCGTCGTGTGGAAAGGACCAATTGGAAAGAGAAGAAAATCAATGAATAAGTTCTCTTCTATGTAGTATAAAAAAAAATTTAGAACCATAGAAAATAAGAGAGGAGGGATCCGAGGGATGCTTGGACATTTGTTACGACATAAGCAAAGAAGAAGCCAAGAAGAGCTACGTGGCTCAAGTAAAGGAGAATGTCGTGTCGTATCAGGCTGTCAAAGAGAAGACAAATGATAGACATGCATGGAAATTGGACCAACGACAAGAGTCCAACTCGTAAATAAATGATGACGACGATGAACGAGTAAAGGTGCGGCGCACTGCGCGATTTCGTCGTGCCGCTGCCAGGACGTCATGCCGCTACGAATCCTGCCGTTCCTACTTTTACAGTTAGAAAAAAGGTGTCAAAAGGTTCCATTTACACTGGTTTGTGTCACTAAAAACTCGTCTATTAGAAAGCATTATAAATAAGAACGTGGACCTTTCAATAAGCCAGCGCCGCGCCGCGCCGAGCATAATTATATGCGCGCACGCAGCTCCGAGCAGATTCGTAGTTTGCATTGTCAGACTTTACTAGATGCTCTTCTAATAGATCGTGTGCTTACATTTTAGTTGTGTATCAAAAATAAAGTATTCTACCATTTCTACTGAAATAAAGAGGAATTTAACTTGATGCCTACTAAAATTACAGAAGTGCCAATAGACAGAAAAGTGTCAACAAAATTAACAAGATCAAGAAGAACATTTACGAGCGTATATTTCTTTGATTTTCAATCGTAGGAAATTACCATTTACTTTTTGATCGCAGAAACTAAAAGCAATCACTGCTTTGTCGATGAAATTATCAGTTTTGTTCGTTGTTCGAGAAAAACGCCAATGGACGGAATAGCACCTATGACGGAATTAGTCAAATTGACCTTATCCTATTTTCAGACGTGACATACCTGCGTTATTACTTATTATATCGCGGAATAGCCAAGCATTATCGTAATGAGATAACTAAATGGTTTAAATGAAAGGTCATTGGCTATTGTCAGCGTCGAACAGCCTGCAGGCATTTATTTATTTATTTATTTAAACTTTATTGCACAAATAAAAAGTGTACAAGAGGCGGACTTAATGCCTTAAGGCATTCTCTACCAATCAACCTTTGGATCAAACCGAAAACTTGAATTAGTGCAGGATCATAGAAATCGAGAGATATTTAGAAACACAAATCAACATTACTATTTATTAAACATACACATACACAAATAAGAACGTAACATATACGTATTTAAATAAATATATAGTACCCATGTATATAAGTAATATGCAGATAACTAAACCTGAAACGAGTTAGGCTAATTTAAAAAGTGCTTACGTAACATACGTTTAAACGAAAATTTGCTCTGTGCTTGTCTTAAGTGGAGGGGTGGGAGGGGGAGATCCTTCCAAAGACGAATAGCCTTTAGATCTTTAGAACTTTACCTATCTCTAGCATTTAGATCTTTTACTGCTAGGATGAATCTGAAATGTAATCGTTTCGTAAATCATTTAATTACCAATAATACTGCGAAAGTTGGAGGGTCGACCACCCGGGTGTGGTGTCCCTAGACAGGTTTTAAACACGCAAAGTTAATATCTATGATTAGCAGTTTAGATATTAGCTGATATTAGGAATGTGACAACGTTGGGAATTTTACACAAATATGGCGTTAAAAACAAAGTATGGTTGTGCATGATTTGTTTTTGTTATTAATTAAGAGCTAGTTTTGTTTTCAACCCGTGTTTTTTTTTAATAATCCTTCAAAATATTTTAAATTAATTAAACAAGTCTCCGTAGAGAAGCGTGTTTATGTTTTCAGGTCGAATACTCCACAAAAATGTCACTCACAGAAAACACAATATATAGTTATTTGTTATACAAGGGGTGAAAGTTGTATTTTACGTGCGAGTGTTATTTGAAACACGAGCTAGCGAAAGGATTCTATTATTGACCACGAGCGAAGCGAGTGGTTCAAAAATAGAATCCTGAGCGTAGCGAGTGCTTTAATACACGAGACGTAAAATAACTTTCACCCGTGTATAACACAAAACTTTTCACCTCACTACAGCGAGGAAAATAAGAAAAAGGGTGCATTTTGCTCGGTTTCCCGTAATTCCTCAGGTGTTTAATACTTCTTCATCACTCGAATCACTAATTTTTAACAAAACAACCTAGAAAAACATGCGAATATTTAACGTTGATATGATGGATGAATTGAAATGAAAAGTTTTGACGTAAAAGGTTTTATTAAATGTCAGATGCGTTTTGTTCGTACGTAGACTTATTCGGCTGTCAGAACAATTTATCCGTTTTTACAAAAAGAATGAAGATTAATGTTGAATGCTGATATTTATGAATTAAAATAAAGTTGTAAGACTGTATTAAGTGTTTTTACTCGATGCAATTCATTAATTGCGATGTTAAAAATTCTGCACTTTTAACGTTTTACGTTTTGTTAGCTGTCAAATGTCACTTAAGCCACTTGTCACTTATGTCAAAACTCTTTCACCACATGTGGATAAAAAGCGATTTTCACAATAGATATTGAACAAACAAAAAGAGCTTTCCGAGCTAGTGAGGTGAAAAGGCTATTTTACAAACCCTACCAAAATAAAAATAAAATATTATTTTTCCACGCAGAAACCACTACTCCTCTCTCCGTAATTCTAATGACGAGATTGTCTACACTTGTCCAACACGACAGCCCCTCGACGACATAAATTCGCGGTCGTGTGAACTGTGAACGGGCCGCAAGTTTGCGTCAAACTGATAATTGGAGTAGAACCTGGATTTATAACACGGCCACGTGTGTAAACTTGGAGGAAATTGGAAACACGTAATTGGATAATGTTGGTGGATAATTGCAAGGGTGGGGGAAGTGAAGTCATTCCTATATTTCCTATGTTACCATTCTTACTCGTGTCGACCAAGGAATTGCTGAGTAATCTGTAAATTCTTACGCTGATATAAAATGTTCTGACTGCATTGTTACCTTGTAATGTCAATGTCCATTAAAAAAAAACTAAATTATAACAGCGCCATCAGAGTTATAACCTAACTAAAAACTATCGCTGGTGTGTCACCTAATGGCAATTTTTTGCTGAAAACAGAAACCAAAGCCTGTCACCCTAAATGCATTCGTCGGGGAAAAAATCAAGTACTATACTTTGGTTTACATTTTCAAATCTCATGGAACGGTTAGGGAACTAACAAACCATACAAGGCTGAGAAACAGTAAAACCTTCCGAGTTGCCATAAATCGGCAACGACGTGTGCGATTAAAATCCGCGTCGCAGTCGCAGGCGCAGGCGCAGGACATTGAGGCGCGGCTCGTGAGAACGCAGGGGACATGGAAACTGTGTTGTAATTATATAGTACTTCCTCAACTATATTCGTATATTCAATATTAGAATAGAATAGAATAGAATAATTTTATTGACCAACTGTGTACAAAGGTGTTATAAATATAGAAGTTCCAACAGTTACCCAATTTGGGCATGCAATATTTACAAACTTATATCTACTGTCTTACTTATAAACTATTCTGCTTAACTGCAGTTAAGCCTTAAACTAATTAATAATTTTCTATCAGTATCATTAAAATTTAATAGGTATGTTAGTTAAGAATTATGACATAATATTAGTTATTCGTATCAAATGCAAAGTATTCGTTTAAACTATAGAATTCCCTTTGAATTAGCCAATTTTTTAATGTATACCTAAATTGATTTCCCTCTAGAGCTTTAAGTTCTTCTGGGAGGTTATGGTAAACAAGTATTGCGCTTATAAATGCACTCTGTCTGTAAATATGTGAATTGATTCTAGGAAGAACTAAATCGTGCTGGTATTGGCTACGTAGGTTTCTCTTAATTGTAGATTTTTTGACAAAATATTCGGCATTATTTCTGAGAAAATTACAAAGCTCGAAAATATAAATTCCAGTTAGCGTAAGAAGCTTCTTTTCCCTAAATACAGTTCTTACAGATGACATAAATGGCATACGATAAATAGTACGGATACAATCTTTTTGCAAAATAAAAGTAGACTGGATGTCTGTGGAATTACCCCAGTAGATGATACCATAAGTGAGCATGTATATAAGTATTCTCGTGAATTACACAACAAAATGCGGAAATATTCGTATAATTAAAGACATAGAGTAGAGGCGTAAGCATCGTTGCGTGTCACATATTGTTGCGACCTTTGTGCAAAAACAGTAAGACATTGAAAGTGATTGGTCGGAAATCGAAAATATGCACGCATTTGAAACAAGCGGTCGCGCACCCATAAATTAGTACGAGCGAGAGTGCAGTTCACTTTCAATATCTTCCTCAACGAAGCGAAGGCCGCAAAAATATGTGACACGCTCTTATGGCCCAACAAATAAGAATGTTTCAAATACTTTTGCGGCTTTCATTGAGAAAGATACTATGTACCTACTGATTTCTACATTCCAACTGAGATCCGAGTTGCCTGTATGATCCGTCATGTAGGTGATATATGGTTTCACCAGACTAGGTATATTTACGAGTATTAATTATATTTTATTGGCATTTTAATTATTTTTTACTGGTTTCCTCAAAGCTTGTATTAACATCTAACCTAGCAGTCCTAGCACCTAGTCAGGTCGTGCTTGCAGGATTCCCTTAATACCTCACACTCGCAGATTTATCACCTCATTAAGCAAGCAATTCACTTACAAACGGATTCTTAAGAAGCCATCTTACTTCCCATGCTGTGAATCTGTGTACCTTAGTACATTAGGTCGAATACTTAGGCAAACCAGTGCAACCATGAATTAGACAAATTCCACCAGCGAGCCTACCGCGAACGTCGATAATGTAAATCTTCCAATCTCTCTCTCTCTATCGCACTTACTTATACTTACGAGCAAAAGAGATGCAGATAACGAAATTTGAATTTTCGTAGTTCATGATAGACCACCTTTACTGCCGCAGTAAAGGCAGGCCTTAGCTTCGGTGGTTGGACGGCGTTTAGAAAGACCTCAAAACCCTAGGAGTTATATGTAGGAGAAAACAAGCCATGAACAGACCAGAATGGAAAAAGTTGCTCGACCAGGCCCACCCCGGGCTGTAGAGCCTTAGATAGAGAACTCCCAGAAGGCCATCCATGGTTATCATTTTATCGCCTCGCGTCATGCGTCACTTTTGCACTTACATATTTGTTAGAACGTGACAGCTCGTGACAGGTGTTAAAAACCCGACCATACTAGGCTAGCAGACTGGGATTATTAATTGTTTTAACAATGGCCTTTAATGCCCTTTATTAATTTTTTACTGGTTCACATCTAACCAAAATACCTACTTTGGTTACTATTTACGTAAATAGGCTATAGGGAAGCCATTCTTAGTAGGTAATCAACCTTCACTACCTAACTAAGTGAAGGTACTCTATATACGGTTGTGACATGACATTACAAAAGAATATAATTTATACAAAGTGCCCATTTCGGCAGTCCGTAGCCCCACAATGGAGCCGATAAAACCATTTGCCATATAAATCCGCTGTCCCCAACACGAGGTCCTTAATACCTATTAGGAGCCATTAAATAACCTCACTAACCTTTTCATCTACCGAAAACCATTTAAGTTAGTCCCGGTCATAGACCACAGAGATACTAGATGCCGCAAGTGCCGCTACTCGGTTTGAAAACGCAAACTGTAAATTATCAGACTACTGGAAGAAGAGGGTGGATTTGGGTGCATTTTTGTTTGTAGTGTGTGTACCATAGCGTCGAAACTCCTTAGCTCATTTTGATACATTGTATGTCAATCGATTCGTCTCTCTCTTACCCTGGGTGACATATTCTATCACTTTAAATAATTTTAATGAGGTTTTGGAAAAGAAAATCAGTGTCTCAAATGTTTAACTTGTCTCGTACCTACCAGCTACCATGGTACCAGCAGCAGAAGTGGCTGAGCGGGCAATATATTTTAATGATATATGTATACACTTATAGTTTTCTTAACAATAAACTTTTCGAGTCAATCTAATTTTGAACACCTTGCCCACTCACTACATGCTGAGAGGTATCTAGATGTGTCTAACCCCTAGAGAGGGAATTACTTTTTTGAATAGACACAAACCATTTAAAATTCAAAATCGACCGATTAAAACCAGAAAGACAGGAGAGGTACAAACACTTGCTGTCTCTAGTTCAACATGGTCTGCGACGGCGGCCCGGTTGTCTCATTATTTCCAGGCATTGTGCCGTTTAGGTCTAGCTGTAGACGGCTGGATGGAAGATGGCCGATACCTTAATTGACGAAGCCCCGAAACCTTACACTGCTGCATAATAATGCCGTATAATGCCTTTTAGAGATCCAGTGTTAAGCAGAAGCAACATTTTGGTCTATTTTTTTGTTAATTGAATAAAATAAAATAAAAAGTGTAATATATTTCGTGTTTTGCTATCGGGTTGCGTTATTTGCATCTCTTTTCTTAAGGTATCAAAACAAAATTATCATGTATAAATAATTAAACATCCTTTCAGCATAGTGCCTCGAAAAGACCAACCTGTATACTTAATCAAAAAAGTATTTACAGTTTATAGACCGCCAAAACCAATCAGTTCTCAATTCACAATCATGATTCATGACAAAAGCATTCCACGCTTGTCTTCCAAAGTGTTAATCGCGTACGCTTACTTTTATTATTTAAATCAGTATGAACTAGGCCTTAAGCCGTAAGTATTGGAGTTGGGAACGTTAATGGTGGGGGGTGGGGTGGGGGTGGGGGCTCACAATGCGCTAATTAAATCGTCGCTGGTATCGGCGCGCGCGGCGTGCATCTCTAACGGCTCACATGGCGCATTCTGAACGATCGTTACACGTACAGAAATTATATCAAACTTTAGTCAGGTAGATCAATTATTAAGTAACTAACAATACGTGGGTCGTTATAGGTTTTACTAGTTATATTCGCGGAAAACTTGACGTCTCAGCAAATGTCAACATAGACACACGGCTCGTATATATTCGTACCCGACATTACCTTTAAATCATATCGAAAATGTTTATAAGTGTCATACACTCAAGGCGTACAAGGTTTTGTAGCAAAACTGCCTCATACAAACTGCCTAGCTCTATTGTTGACAAAAGCAGGGGCCAACAACAACCAAACCATCTCCGAGCAAGGACGATAAAAACTTTGGAAGCTTAGACTTTTATCGAGGGAGCTTACAGCGTAATATTCATATGGAATGGTATTATATTGGCACATAAATGAGGTTTCCGAATACAGTTGATGAGCTTCGGATGCTTGCGGAGTATGCATTGTTTGCCAGCGCTCAATTTTCTAACGAAATCGCCTCAAATCGTTAACGGTATGGGTTTTGTATTAGGTTTTAATAGGACGCGTGATTGAGATTTTAATGAGGTATCGAGTGGACTGGCCATTATAGCGAGTCGTTAGCAGGAGTAGGGCTCTACCAACATGGAGGCTGCATCTAAATACGAGTTATCGGCGAATAGGTTTTAGTTGCATTTTTAGGGGTAAATATAAATATCATTTACCATAAGATAGCTAGATCATGCACAGAAGTGTTCATATTCAAATTAATAAAAAAATAATTAAGTTATAAATAAATAAATAAATATTTTATTTGAAGGGTCTATTTTTTTGTATGTCCCCAATAATTAAGAACCTAGGTTATAATTGCTATACATATACATATACGACAGTGACTAAATTTAAAATATATCCAGACGTTTTCAACTGTGCTAACCCTACTTCCAATTTAAAATATTAAATTTAATTACTTTTTCATATCCATTTAAGTAAATTATATTCTCTATTCAAATGATCGAGTGTACATATATATTACGAATATACATGTAGATTGACAGCTGTAACATACAGACATTGGTATTTTATAGCCCGAGGTGTAATTTGATTACAATGTTAATTGCGTCGCTATTGCCCCGGCTATGTTATTATATTAGACAGTCATGGCCGCCATAATTCGCGCCTCCATTGTGCTCGGCGGATTTGCATCGCTTAATATTGATATCTTCATTATGTGGCTTATCATAATAGGATGTAACGTCAATGAATCTTGGATATAGTACCGTCCCCAAATCTCAAAAGCCCTCTAGAAACACGATTTAATTTACTCAGCTCGGCCTTACCTACTACCGGTATCAATGTGTTCGGACTGCTCTCCTGATCACCGTACATGCGGTAGTAAGGCGGAAAAATGGTGGAGGGGATAGTAATGACGTCACAAAGATGGCGGCCGGACCTATTCTTTTTGGGGGTGTATCTCGATAACCAATTGACCGATTTTATTCATTGAGGTTTCAAATAAAAGCCTATGTTACGAAAACTATTTTCTTTCTTACAACTATTGACGTGAAACCCATAAAAAAAAAGATAATCACAAAAAACATATTTTTTTATAAAATGTTTTTTTTTAAACTGTAAATTTCTCGGTAAATATTTGCATTTCGCAAATTTTGTTTATTATAAAGCATATTGCTCTATTATCAAGAAATATAATGAGCCTTAAACCATACAGATCGAGTAATAAACAACGGAGCTACACTCATTTCTTTGGGCATGGGTAACGATAACTTGCTTCTACCGGTCGAAAACTGTGGTGACTGTTACGTCTGTTACGATACGCATTGAGTGGAATTTATAGATTATCGGTTTTAATTACTGAAATTATAATGACAATAATAAAAACCGGACACATAAATGTTACTTTACCCCGACGTTTAATCTTTTTTTTTCTTTTACATACTTAATGATACTTGTTTTTATTATAAGGAAGTAAACTTACCTAAAAATGGTGATTAATTTGAAATATAAACCTAAGCTTGCATTTTTAAAAATATTTAGGTATAATCTATAGATAGGTAGGTTAAGATTATTATATTTGGCGCGCTCCGCGGCGTGTAAGTACCTAGATATGCCACGAGTCGCGCGCGCGCCATTGCTATTCCCCGCGCAACCCGTGAACAAGCACGGCGCGTACAAGCACGGCGCGCTGACTCGAAATTAGGGAATGCAACCCGGGTACCCGAAAACCCGGGTACCCGGGTACCCGTCTATATTTGGAGTCGGGTAAAACCCGGGTTTTTAACTCATAACCCGGGTTTTACCCGTAATTTAGAAATCGGTAGAAAAATAGGGAAAACGTGAATAAACTTAAAACAAAATGTTCTATTACTTCTGTAACTGTATCCCTACCTTACTGTGGGAGTTATAACTATTAAATTAAAATTAAAAGGCATAGCATAAATGGTCCGAACATATTTTACACTTCAATTCTAACTATCGCTTGATAGCTTTAATCAATCATTCCAGTAAAATTTTACTGCACAACCTAAATGAGAGACAAAAGGCGTATAACAGCAAATAAATCGCACCAGAACAAGTCGTATTTGTTAGAGGAAAAGAAACTAGAGAACAGATTCTCATATTGCGCCAGATAATAGAGAAAGCCAGAGAGTTCGACAGACCAACGTACATATGTTTTGTTGACTTTCAGAAGGCATTTGACTCAGTTAAATGGCCGCTGCTGTGGGATGTTCTCTTACGAATGGGCGCTCCCAACGATCTCGTCCATATATTAAGAGGGCTGTATGAGAACAACTCCGCGTCAGTAAAAGTGGACAATACAATGTCAAAGCCACTCCACCCTTCGGCTGGGGTACGTCAAGGGTGCATACTATCGCCCTTGTTCTTTTCTGTAATCTACGACATGGACACCACACTCACAGCAACAAGATTGTATAGCAGCGCGTTGAAACACTTAGTCTCGAATTCGGTTTGAAGATCAACCGACTAAAAACCAAGATGATGGTCGTGGACCGTAACAACAGCAATAAGGCAAAAACTATTGGAAACTGTGGAGTTGTATCATCATACTATATGTATTGGGGTCACTGGTCTCAAACGGTTGTAGCATTTACCTTACCTCCTGAGCCATTTATCATGCTGGCAAAAGTCCCGCGGTGCTCTCTATCACCGTGGCGGTCGCGCCTTATTCTCATATATCTCGCCGTCACCTCAACATCTTAGTTTTTCATCACTGAAATACGCAGAACATAGGAATAAAAACACAAACACATTCTCGCCTTTTATGGTCGCGGAATTTGATCTAAAGCTGCCTCATGTTCTTAAGAACCTAGCTCACTCACTTTCTTATAATTTCCTGTATCATTGGCTAGAAAATCCCGTCATTTAATTACTAAATATTCTACTTTATTAGTTTTTCTTGCAATTTTGATTTGTTTATTTATATATCACCATAGTAACGTATTCTGTCTAGTTTTCTTAACTTCTTAAATCTTAACCATGTAGTTAGGTTTTATACCTTTTCAATAAGTCTGTTTAATATTTTATACTCATGTTGTCCTGGTACGTGTTAATTTTCAAAATTCAACTTAAGAACATTGAATTCGCTGGCTGCCCCTATATAAGCGTGGCGCGGCCATAGTAAAATCAGTCTACGGTCAGGAGTCTGAGTCTACAGTCATCAGTCAGTCTGAAGTGATCAGCCTAAGTCTACGGTCAGGAGTCTGAGTCTACAGTCATCAGTCAGTCTGAAGTGATCAGCCTAAGTCTGCGGTTCGTCGGTAAGGTCGAAGTGACCATCGTATCTTGGCCTGGACTCCGATACCACCTTCAGCGTCTGCTGCAGTCGTCCCGGAGGGGCGATTCTCCACTGCCATCGTCCCTAGAGGGCGATTCTTCACTGCCGTCGTCCCGAAAGGGCGATTCTCCGCTGTAGTCGTCCCGGAGGGGCGATTCTCCACTGCCATCGTCCCTAGAGGGCGATTCTCTGCTGCCGTCGTCCCGGAAGGGCGATTCTCCGCTGTAGTCGTCCCGGAGGGGCGATTCTCCACTGCCATCGTCCCTAGAGGGCGATTCTCCACTGCCATCGTCCCTAGAGGGCGATTCTCCGCTGCCGTCGTCCCGGAAGGGCGATTCTCCGCTGTAGTCGTCCCGGAGGGGCGATTCTCCACTGCCATCGTCCCTAGAGGGCGATTCTCTGCTGCCGTCGTCCCGGAAGGGCGATTCTCCGCTGTAGTCGTCCCGGAGGGGCGATTCTCCACTGCCATCGTCCCTAGAGGGCGATTCTCTGCTGCCGTCGTCCCGGAAGGGCGATTCTCCGCTGTAGTCGTCCCGGAGGGGCGATTCTCCACTGCCATCGTCCCTAGAGGGCGATTCTCCACTGCCATCGTCCCTAGAGGGCGATTCTTCGCTGCCGTCGTCCCGGAAGGGCGATTCTCCGCTGTAGTCGTCCCGGAGGGGCGATTCTCCGCTGCCATCGTCCCTGACGGGCGATTCTTCGCTGCCGTCGTCCCTAGAGGGCGATTCTCCACGGCCAGTCGTCCCTAAAGGGGAATTCTCCATTGCCAATCGTCCCTAAAGGGCGATTCTCCACTGCTGGGCGATTCTCCGCTGCCCTTGCCCCTAAAGGGCAAATCACCGCTACGGTCGCCCTCCTCTGTTAACCGCTACAAGCTCCCTCTACTAGTGCAAGTATCGACAAGCAGCTACCTTCTAAATAAATACCCGTCCACGGCCATAGTCACTTTACGGCAACTGATAGGAATAAAGAACCCATTACCTGATTTTTCTTTCCTAAATTACCTTCTTTACCTGCTCAGATACGTGCTCTTCCTTACATCTGTTTGGAAGAGGACGTATCGTGACAGTTTTGGCGCCCAACTCCGTTTCCTAATTTCTTCTCAGTTGCCCTTTCCCTAAATTCAAAAACAAGACACAACACTAGTCTTTAAATTTATTACGTTTCGGTCCCAATTAGTTATTTTCCTTTTTTTAAAACAAACTATAAGTCACTATGGCACGGCTTATTAAGTATACTAGCTTAAATAAGCCTGAACTAGAATATGAGGTTCGTATTAGGCTAGAAGAACCTAAAGATAACATTACAGCTCTTAAGAAACAAGCGGAAGCTTTGGGTCAAATGCGACCATCGACCGAAGTACTAGAATCTATAATTTCACCTGATGAAGACTTAGAACAAATCCAAATCTGTTTGGATTACATCGACGCTAAAATCAAGCAATTTAGTGATAAATCATCGCCGTACGCTCTGAAAAGATTAGAAAGTTTCCTAAATCATCTACACCATAGAATTAATCGTATAGATTTAGACCCACCTTCCCCATTAGTAGAAAACCTTACTTTAATTTCTGAAAGGTTTAGATCATTGGATAATAAATATGAATCACTCCTTTTCGAATCTGCTGAATCAACACCAGTTATCTCTCCAGCCTGCCCTCACCCTCTCATCTCTCAAACCCCCACAGACGCATCGACATCCTCCATGCCCATCTCTTCAGATGCAGTCCACCAACTCGTGCCTCCAGCCTCAGTCCAACAACTCTATCCTCCTTCCTCCTCCACTCAACAACCCACCTTCCAAATTGTTTCCCCTCCCAACGTTATTACCGAACTCCGAAAACTAGCCTACAGTGGTAACTCATGCCCGAAATCTTTCTTACAAAAAATAGAAGAGTTTAGTACTTCACGTAATCTAAAGAAAGAACGCTTAGCTGAATTGGTTTTCGAAATTTTCACGGATAAAGCCCTACATTGGATACGATTTCTAAAAAATCGTACTCCAAACCTCACTTGGGACGAAATTTCTTACCAGCTAATGAAGGATTTCGGTAATACGGATTATGATCATAAACTTTTAACTGCTATTCACGCTCGAACTCAAGGTGAGAACGAAGCAATAATTATTTATATCTCTATTATGCACGGCATGTTCTCGCGTCTTAATAACAAATTGCCTGAAGCCGAGCAGCTGACGATTCTCCTGAGGAACATACGTCCCTCCTATTCAGTCTTCGTAGCACTAAATAAAATTACCTCCATAGATTCCCTGATAGCTGCGTGCCAAGACTACGAATACATCCTCGATAGAGACCGCAACTTTAAGGAACCCAAACCAGCTGTGGACCAACTTGCTTCAGAGTTCAACTACACTCCTACCACTTCAGCTTCCAAGAACCCCTCCAATTTTAACCCTAAACCTACATCTAACTCTGATACAAGACCTCCATATAGATATAATTTTCTTAAACAAGTTAATGCGATCTCTAACAATTTTAGCTCTAACCTCTTTTGTGTTAGATGCCGTACAAATGGCCATTCTCTTCGCGCTTGTAGTCAACCTCATTACCCTATTTGTTTTAAATGTGGCCTTAAAGAGTATAAAACTCCCGATTGCCCTAAATGCAATTCTACTAACACTCCCTCTCCAAAAAACTAATTAAGCACGACTTAGATAAAACAAATCATTTTGACGCAACAGATTGGAATGATTGGTTATCTTACCTTCGAAATTTTTTCAAAATTTATAAAATTTCTTCAATTTTCTACGAAGAAGAAAGAGATAGCGACAGGCCATTTGTAAACTTCACTGTTGATAACAAACTTTTTTCAGGTTTACTGGATAGTGGCAGTGCCCTTACCATTTTAGGAAATAATTCACACTTAGAATTTCTTAAAATGGGATATTCTTTATCTAAGTCGTGTCCTTCTACAGTAGCCACAGCTAACAAACACAAACTACAATCACTAGGTTATATTGACTTACTTATGAATTTTAACAACCAAACACTCGCCATTAGAGCCCATGTGTTTCCAGATATACATCCTTCAATAATTCTCGGAGTAGACTTCTGGGTAGCCTTCGATCTTCTACCTCGCTTACTTAACCCAATTTTACTTAACCAATTACAATGTAATACTATTACGAGTACCTCTGAACAAGGGAACATTCTCACCTTCGAAACTCTTAACGATGAACAGAAAAATATTGCTTCTGATATAATCACTCGTTTCAAGCAGATATCTTTCGAAGAAAAAGGCGAACTTGGAAGAACTCACCTGATCTGCCACAAGATTGACACCGGCGACTCTCCGCCCATAAAACAGCGCTGCTACCGACTCTCACCTGAGAAGCAAAAGGCGCTCATCAACGAAGTGGATAAGATGCTCGCCTGGAAAGTAATCGAACCCTGTGAAAGCCCATGGCTATCCCCGGTAATAATTACTCCCAAGAAGAACGGTGAGTGGCGTTTTTGCGTAGACAGTAGGAAACTGAACTCTATCACCCGTCGTGATGCCTACAGCCTTCCACTAATGAACGAAATTCTGGACCACCTCAGAGAAGCTAAGTATTTATCTAGCATAGATATAGCTAAAGCATTCTGGGAAGTCCCACTACACCCTCCTGATCGGGATAAAACTTCGTTCTACGTCCCCGGAAAAGGGATGTATCGCTTTGTGGTTATGCCCTTCGGCCTCACCAACGCACCTGCAACACAGCAAAGACTCATGGATGCACTGTTTACACCAGAATTTGATCATAAGGTATTCTGCTACCTAGACGATATAGTCATCGTTTCTAAAACTTTTGACGAACACATCTCACTCTTACTTAAAGTACTAGAGAAACTGACTTACGCTTAGTGATTGCAAAACCGGATACATTTTCTCAAATCCGGATTTTCGGATTTTGGTTCAACCGAAATCCGAACTTCGGATTCAATCCGGTTTTTAGGAAGGCATATCCAGTGCTAGAAAAAACCGGTCAAGTGCGAGTCGGACTCGCGCATGAAGGGTTCCGTACCATTATTTATAAAAACCAGCCGTAGCTACTATCGAATAAATTATTATCGCAAGGTCGTATCTGCCTAAGTACGTAGTTTTTGGAGATAACTCAAAAACGCCTTAACCGATAATACTCAAAATAATTTTCGTTGAAAAAATATTTAAAGTAGGGCTTGTGATATACGTGTTACACGCGGAACCGTAGCTACGTAGCCTTAGCACCGGCGGTGCTAAGATCCCGTACTACACGGTCACATCAAAGATACGTATCCGTTTCTGGATTCGGCTACGTTCCCGCGAATCTCGGCTTCGGCTCCGCTCGGCTTCGGCTCCGCTCCGCTCGGTTGTTGAAAGAGAGCTTGTGTCGAACGGACCCTTCGCATTATGTGTTATGTGGTCTTTGCATTGCATCTTATTATTTTTGATCACAATGATCACTCTTAAAACTTTATTTAAAATGCAAAAGTATGGAAACTGAAATTAAAAACTCGCCCCTTGCATTACATTCGGGGGTCTTAATGACACGCATAAAATCTACACTAAACGTCACGGTCACGACTGGATCCGATCTACGTATAAATAAGATACTTATCTCCGTGTACACGTAGCTACGTATCTTAATTACACGTAGCCGAATCACACGGAGCAAACGGAGCGGATCTCCGTTGCCGAGTAACACGGCAACGGAGATTCGGCTACGGGTACACGAAACACGGTCACGACCAGGAGAACTAATTTAAAGGTGTATCTTCTTGAATTTTTCTATAAATTTTGGACTTACGGTTCAAAAGTTACGGGGGGGGGGGGGGGGGACACAATTTTTTACACTTTCGGGGTCATTATTTCTGAATTAATATTTTTTTTTAAAAACCTCAATGTTATTTTTAAAGACCTATCAATTGATGTGCATCATGTTGATATTTGGTAAAAAAATATTTTTTGACAATTACTTGCATTAATGGAGTGCCCCCCTAAAAATATTTTTTTCAGAAATTTCACTACATAACTAAGTAGCGGCACACACAATACACATTATGTAAAAATTTGATAATGATACGTCTTATAGTTCCCGAGTACAATGGCTGTGACATACGGACGGACAGACAGACAGACAAACAGACCTGACGAATCTCTAACTCTAAGGGTTCCGTTTTTTGCCATTTGGCTACGGAACCCTAAAAAGAAACAAACGACCACAAGGCAGCGGCCTACTCTTTCCAGCCCTGTACTGCCTATACACGGAGGACCTCCCAGTCATCGGGGATGTCAAACTGGGCCTCTACGCGGACGACGCAGCATTTTTTGCTACGTCCATGAGCGGGGCGGGGCGCACGCTGCAAAGAAACTCCAGGGGACCCTTGACGCCATCCCCGACTGGCTGGCCAGGTGGAGGCTGACCGTCAACGTGGCAAAGACACAGGATATGATCACCGGTAGAACTCTCCTTCCGCCTTCGCTAAAGATGCTCGGGCAAGCCATCGAATGGTCTCACTCGGTGAAATACCTGGGCGTGACGTTTCTGCGCGTCAAGTTTGAGCGTATTCAACTCCGTCCAGTGCTCTGCAGCAGCCTCCCCCGCCGCACAAAGCTGGGGATCTACAAAACCTACATAAGGTCCCGCCTGCCATACGCAGCTCCCGCCTGGTACGCCATGACGGCTGAAACTCATAAGAAGAGACTGAGTGCGCAGGAGAACCAAACCCTCAGCGCCATCCTCAAAGCTCCCCGCTTCGTGCGCAACGTAGATATCCAACGCGGATTCAAATGGCAGAGCCTGGACGCCTTCGTGAGTCACCTTTCGAACTCCATGTTCGAACGCGCCGACCACTCCCGACACCAGCATCTTCAGGGCATAGCGCCGCTACACGCGCGCCCAGCAGACAGCCGCAAGCCGCGCCAGCTCCCCAGGGTGCTGGCGCAACAGCAGCAAGAGTAAACCAGGAACCCGCCCTGGTACCCCAGGGAACCATAACGCCGCTGAAAGGCCATCAAAGCCACTAAGCCGCAGAGAGGCCACTCGAACTCAGCTCTGACAATCAAACGTCAAGACACCAGAAGCCGCGCCTACATAGGCAAGAAAGCCCCGCCCGTAGTTACGGGCGGCGTACAGATACCGCCAAGGATCCGTAATTGGATGGAAAGGCGACTCATAATCCCAATCCCAAGAAGGGACTATGAAAGAAGAGAACGACTTTGAGTGAATTAGTACTGGCGGGAAACAATCCGAAAAACCGGTTTTTTCTTTGCAAAATCCGGTTTTAAAAACGGATTTTCAAACGCTCTAAAATCCGGATTTTCGAACTTCGAATAATCCGGATTGCAATCGCTACTTACGCTGGCTTAACGATCAACTTCGAGAAAAGCCAGTTCTTCAAAAAAGAGCTCAAATATCTGGGGTTCATCGTAGATGAACAAGGACTTAGAGCTGATCCCGATAAGGTTCGTGCGATTCTAGATTTTCCAACGCCAACCACGAAGAAAGAAATCAGAAGATTTCATGGAACCTCCAGCTGGTTCAGAAGATTCATCCCTAACTTCAGTTCTATAGCAGCACCACTAAACAAGATAGCAGCCAATGGGAAGAAGGCTCCAAAATTCTCCTGGACTCCCGAAGCAAACGCTGCCTTCTTAAAACTAAAAGAACTCTTGACTACAACACCTGTTCTCGCCTGCCCAAACTTCGAAGAAGCTTTCGCCGTTCA
Organism: Pammene fasciana; assembly: GCA_911728535.1. Lineage (NCBI taxonomy): Eukaryota > Metazoa > Arthropoda > Insecta > Lepidoptera > Tortricidae > Pammene > Pammene fasciana. The sequence goes on from OU452285.1 coordinate 397,556, forward strand.
CTGCGATGCGTCCAACTACGGAATCGGAGCAATTCTAACACAGAAACAAGACGATAAAGAAGCAGTCATAGCATATATGAGCAAATCCCTTAACAAACATGAACAAAACTACTCCACGACTGAACGTGAAACATTAGCTGTCATTTCAGCACTGGAGCACTGGAGATGCTACCTCGACAACGGTAAGCAGTTCACAGTATACACTGATCATGCTGCCTTAAAATGGTTCCTGAATCTATCAAATCCTTCCGGTAGACTCGCCAGATGGACCCTCAGACTCTCTACATTCAACTTCGTCTTAAAACACAAAAAAGGTAAAGATAACGTTGTCCCAGATCTACTCTCTCGCTTTAACATCAAGGACTCGGATATACATCATGTAGCACCACTAACTCAAGAGAATCAACCCAGAAATAATCCCGAAGAGTTATTTAACAGGTTAATTGCAGATTGTCAAAACAACCCGGATGGCTATCCAAACTACAACTTTAGCAACAATAAATTACTCCGTCGGATTAACGACCCTAACTCCTTATCAGATGACTTCGCTTGGAAAGAAGTTCCTCCTCCGGCGGAAAGGAAATTGCTCATACAAAAATTCCACGCATCTCCTCCCAACCCTCACTTTGGAACTTTTAAAACATACAAGAAGTTATCACAACACTACTATTGGACGGGTATGTTTAAAGAAGTTGCTAAGTACATATCTTCATGCGAAACATGCTTATCTTACAAACACTCCAACCACTCACCCTATGGCCCAATGGGTAAACCAAAAATTTGCTCACGACCCTTCCAATGCATATCTTTAGATCTTTTAGGCCCTTTACCTATGACTAGAAAAAGAAATCAATATATACTTGTAGTAAACTGTTATTTTACTAAATATTGCATAATTTTTCCTTTGAAGCGCGCCCGAGCACCTGAAATTATCTCTTATTTAGAAAACTTCGTATTTTTAGTCTTTGGAGTCCCACAGACACTCATCATGGACAATGGCCCACAGTTCCGCTCGCGCGAGTTTCACAATCTAATTAATAAATATAAAATTCCTTTTGCAAACTTTAACCCACATTACTGTCCACAGGTCAACCCGACCGAGAGATACAATCAAACCATTCTTACAGCCTTATCCCCCCTGGTCGGCGACGACCACAGATCTTGGGATCTCCACTTGCCAACGATTCAAGCAGCTATGAATAATTGCACGAACTTGGTAACCGGTTTCACTCCGTCATTTTTAGTATTCGGCCGGGAAACCATCTCCTGCGGCTCGACTTATACTCAATGTCAAAACCTTGATGAACTAATATTCCTTCCTAGAGACATTTACGCTAACAATCTTGGCCTTTTATCACCAATCTTCGATAAAGTCCAAGTTGCCCTATTTAAAGCTCACTCTAAAAACAGTACTAGATACAACTTAAGAAAATCCTTCAAAGAATTCAACGTTGGTGATATTATTTGGAGGAAAAACTACGTTCTCAGTAACGCAGGTAACTACTTTAGCGCTAAACTAGCCCCTAAATATATTAAATGCAGAGTTATCCAGAAACTCTCACCCTTAGTTTATTTACTTGAAAACCCTAATGGTTCCAGAAGTAAATGGCACATTAAGGATTTCAAAATATAATTTTTTTTAGTATCTTATTTTATTAATTAAGTAACTTTATTGACTACTAGAATAAAAGTCACACTTATTAAACTATTTAATAATTATCACCCTTAATTTAGCTTTAATGTCACCCTTTTCTTTTTCAGGCAATTAAGATGCCTTGGCTTGCGACTAGTATTATTGCTTCGCATCTGCCATTTTATTATGCTATTATCTAAATATTTTTCAGCTTTAACTTAAAGCTTCCACTTCGTACTCTCTTCTTATCTTGGCTGTACTAAGGCCAAGAATTCTGGAGCGGTAGACCAACTCTGAAAATAAGCCAAATGGTTAAACTTCAACTTACTTCACTTAGTTGTAGGCCTTCCCCTACAACTCACTACTTACTACCGATTTGATAATTGGTTCCAAACTAATTGATCTAGTCAGCTCTAAACTGACTAGGATTTGTAAATAATCTTTTATTATTCTATGTTTCCCAGAGGAGCGGCTGACTACTCCTTTATAATGAAGCCTTAGGTCATGGAGGGAATTCCCTTAGGAGTGTGAGTCATTGACAGTGAACCACATCCCCTTACTTATACTAGAGATGAATGCGTGCGCGATGCATGATAAAGAAGTACGACTGAGTAGGTAATTCCCTAATTTATTTTATTACTAGCACCTCATCTCATCTCATACTACGCACTAATCTTTAAACATTTATTAATCTAGTTCCTAGTTTTCCAGCATCTAGTTTTCAAGACTATGACTTTTACAACCAGCACAAAAAAAAAACTTGTACGCCTTATAGAATACGTCAAAGTTTTTTTTTTTCCGGGGTTTTTGGGGTAATGTAGCATTTACCTTACCTCCTGAGCCATTTATCATGCTGGCAAAAGTCCCGCGGTGCTCTCTATCACCGTGGCGGTCGCGCCTTATTCTCATATATCTCGCCGTCACCTCAACATCTTAGTTTTTCATCACTGAAATACGCAGAACATAGGAATAAAAACACAAACACATTCTCGCCTTTTATGGTCGCGGAATTTGATCTAAAGCTGCCTCATGTTCTTAAGAACCTAGCTCACTCACTTTCTTATAATTTCCTGTATCATTGGCTAGAAAATCCCGTCATTTAATTACTAAATATTCTACTTTATTAGTTTTTCTTGCAATTTTGATTTGTTTATTTATATATCACCATAGTAACGTATTCTGTCTAGTTTTCTTAACTTCTTAAATCTTAACCATGTAGTTAGGTTTTATACCTTTTCAATAAGTCTGTTTAATATTTTATACTCATGTTGTCCTGGTACGTGTTAATTTTCAAAATTCAACTTAAGAACATTGAATTCGCTGGCTGCCCCTATATAAGCGTGGCGCGGCCATAGTAAAATCAGTCTACGGTCAGGAGTCTGAGTCTACAGTCATCAGTCAGTCTGAAGTGATCAGCCTAAGTCTACGGTCAGGAGTCTGAGTCTACAGTCATCAGTCAGTCTGAAGTGATCAGCCTAAGTCTGCGGTTCGTCGGTAAGGTCGAAGTGACCATCGTATCTTGGCCTGGACTCCGATACCACCTTCAGCGTCTGCTGCAGTCGTCCCGGAGGGGCGATTCTCCACTGCCATCGTCCCTAGAGGGCGATTCTTCACTGCCGTCGTCCCGAAAGGGCGATTCTCCGCTGTAGTCGTCCCGGAGGGGCGATTCTCCACTGCCATCGTCCCTAGAGGGCGATTCTCTGCTGCCGTCGTCCCGGAAGGGCGATTCTCCGCTGTAGTCGTCCCGGAGGGGCGATTCTCCACTGCCATCGTCCCTAGAGGGCGATTCTCCACTGCCATCGTCCCTAGAGGGCGATTCTTCGCTGCCGTCGTCCCGGAAGGGCGATTCTCCGCTGTAGTCGTCCCGGAGGGGCGATTCTCCACTGCCATCGTCCCTAGAGGGCGATTCTCTGCTGCCGTCGTCCCGGAAGGGCGATTCTCCGCTGTAGTCGTCCCGGAGGGGCGATTCTCCACTGCCATCGTCCCTAGAGGGCGATTCTCTGCTGCCGTCGTCCCGGAAGGGCGATTCTCCGCTGTAGTCGTCCCGGAGGGGCGATTCTCCACTGCCATCGTCCCTAGAGGGCGATTCTCCACTGCCATCGTCCCTAGAGGGCGATTCTTCGCTGCCGTCGTCCCGGAAGGGCGATTCTCCGCTGTAGTCGTCCCGGAGGGGCGATTCTCCGCTGCCATCGTCCCTGACGGGCGATTCTTCGCTGCCGTCGTCCCTAGAGGGCGATTCTCCACGGCCAGTCGTCCCTAAAGGGGAATTCTCCATTGCCAATCGTCCCTAAAGGGCGATTCTCCACTGCTGGGCGATTCTCCGCTGCCCTTGCCCCTAAAGGGCAAATCACCGCTACGGTCGCCCTCCTCTGTTAACCGCTACAAGCTCCCTCTACTAGTGCAAGTATCGACAAGCAGCTACCTTCTAAATAAATACCCGTCCACGGCCATAGTCACTTTACGGCAACTGATAGGAATAAAGAACCCATTACCTGATTTTTCTTTCCTAAATTACCTTCTTTACCTGCTCAGATACGTGCTCTTCCTTACATCTGTTTGGAAGAGGACGTATCGTGACACGGTGGAGGCTCCGAAGATGAAATCAAGCGACGCATAGCAACAACTAGGTCTGCAATGGAGAAACTCTCGAAGATCTGGAGAGACCGCAATATCACAAGGGCAACTAAGACTCGCCTCGTAAGATCTCTCGTTTTCCCAGTGTTATTTTACGGTGCAGAAACGTGGACAGTAATAAGAGAAAGTGAACGAAAACGCATTGATGCTTTGGAAATGTGGTGCTGGAGGAGAATGCTGCGGATATCGTGGACTCAGCGCCGCACTAATATATCTATACTCCAAGAGCTCAAGGTTAAGCAAAGGCTTTCAGCAATCGTGCACTCTCGCATTCTTAGTTACTTCGGCCACGTGACGCGCAAGGAAGACGACGCCATGGAGAGACTTGTTGTTCAGGGTAGAGTGGATGGTACAAGACCCAGATTACGCCCCTCAATGCGATGGACTGATCAAGTGAAGGCCCTCACCGGATCACGCTTAAATCTGTGCGTGCGAAATGCACTAAGTAGAGAAGGATGGCGGAGAACTACACAAAATGCCGTACAACGACCTCAATGACCACGACTACTCTGACAAGAGTATACGACTAAGAAGAAGAAGAAGATCTATTGTTACATTATAATATTCCATATTGCCCGTTAACTTTGATATTTCTGATTAATAAACAGAAAGATTAAGTATACCTAACCTAACGCATATGCTCTCTAAATTAATATTGTGATTTTACCGCTGTTTTAATAGTATAAGTTGTTAAATTTAATAAATGCAAACTCAGCAATCAAAAGCTTATCAATATTACTTAGCTTTCTGTTTGTGTCATCAAAAACCTTGCGTTTATTAAACGCATTAACCAGTTTTTGCACATCAGCTTCATTCAGCTGGTATTTTTAATACTATGATGTAAAAAGCAATTTCATTTACCTTCAATCGGAGAAAGATAAGCGAAAAGCAAGCAAGTGAGGTTAGTTTTTTGGAATCTAATTACGAATCAGATTTTAGTTAAATAAGTACTTACACCAAATCCGTTGAAATAGGTTTCCCCATGTTACATCATTATTCTTCTTACGAATTTCAAACGATTCCTTAAATCGATCTATTCCATTCTGTGTGGCCGTTCTTAGAACTGTTTTTGTAGGTTTTTGACAAATTATACACCAATTCCGATTGTTCGACGGTCTCTGGCATACACCCACACTACACACAGGTTCCAAATTCATGTTTTACCTAGTAATTCACTCACTTTTATTAATTATTTGTCGCCGCAATAGATATCGACATTTCGAGTCAGCGCGCCGTGCTTGTACGCGCCGTGCTTGTTCGCGGGTTGCGCGGGGAATAGCAATGGCGCGCGCGCGACTCGTGGCATATCTAGGTACTTACACGCCGCGGAGCGCGCCAAATATAATAATCTTAACCTACCTATCTATAGATTATACCTAAATATTTTTAAAAATGCAAGCTTAGGTTTATATTTCAAATTAATCACCATTTTTAGGTAAGTATACTTCCTTATAATAAAAACAAGTATCATTAAGTATGTAAAAGAAAAAAAAAGATTAAACGTCGGGGTAAAGTAACATTTATGTGTCCGGTTTTTATTATTGTCATTATAATTTCAGTAATTAAAACCGATAATCTATAAATTCCACTCAATGCGTATCGTAACAGACGTAACAGTCACCACAGTTTTCGACCGGTAGAAGCAAGTTATCGTTACCCATGCCCAAAGAAATGAGTGTAGCTCCGTTGTTTATTACTCGATCTGTATGGTTTAAGGCTCATTATATTTCTTGATAATAGAGCAATATGCTTTATAATAAACAAAATTTGCGAAATGCAAATATTTACCGAGAAATTTACAGTTTAAAAAAAAACATTTTATAAAAAAATATGTTTTTTGTGATTATCTTTTTTTTTATGGGTTTCACGTCAATAGTTGTAAGAAAGAAAATAGTTTTCGTAACATAGGCTTTTATTTGAAACCTCAATGAATAAAATCGGTCAATTGGTTATCGAGATACACCGCCAAAAAGAATAGGTCCGGCCGCCATCTTTGTGACGTCATTACTATCCCCTCCACCATTTTTCCGCCTTACTACCGCATGTACGGTGATCAGGAGAGCAGTCCGAACACATTGATACTGGTAGTAGGTAAGGCCGAGCTGAGTAAATTAAATCGGGCCTCTGAGCGACTTGGGGATCGTACTAATATTTATAATTCTGTTTAATTGTAAGTATGCGTCCATTGCATTGGTGCTTTTTAAGTGTCCTTTTAACATAATTCGTTAAAAAGCGTATACATTAGGTTGATTTTTAAACAGAGATAAATAACTTCTGCACTAAGTATGTTGTTAATTACAAATTACCGGTTACTTACAAACCAACTCACGCTTTCCGAGGTAATGAGGTTAAAAGTTGTTCTGAGACCATCTATAAGTTAACAGACTTTTTTCATAGTGTGTGGATACATATACATACATTGCATACCTATATGCAAAGATTTTTTTAACGATTCTATAAGATCAGAGTTATCAGTGTTTTTTTTTTGGATAGCCAATATTATTCTTTAACTAATGTTATTATCATGCAAAATAAAGTTTGTATAAACAAAATCACTAGATTAGTTTCAGTATTTTTAACATGTACATGTTTCCAACGGTATTAAACTGCAAATCGCTGCACTCATTATGCACATGCAGTTAATCATGCGCCTTGCGTATGCTATTATTACTTACAATCGTCGTGAACTGCATTGTCTTACAGGTGACAGCAGATTAGGTTGTAACATCTAACCTAATATGTATTACTGCCTTGCTATATTTACATACAATTTATCAAACCCGATAAGATAGGTATAATTCCTAACGAATCTCCTCCTTTCTTGAAGTTGGTTAAAAAAATGCATTTATCCGGTCTACAAAACTAATCGATTGACAATCAATAACATCGGCTTAGTAATGACGCAAGGGCGGCACAATTGTGTTTTCTCAAACATGCAATGAAATGTCTTCGTTATGAGCGTCATAATACGCTTCAAAGTGTCACGTTTAGGGCGGATCAACTCCAGAGAACAGGTAACGATTTTCATATAAAATTGAAGGCCTAGGCCGGGAAGTAATTTTTTTTTTATTTCCATTCCACATGTTTGTGGCACAGGATCACGGCATTCAACCATTTAAGGCTATAACTTATAAGCGATATTTACTTTTTGGTTCATTTGACATTCTGCCACTACTTATGCATATAAAAAAAACAATATTCATCAATATTATTTTTTAAATTTTTTTCCTTTTTTTTAAATTTTTTTTCTTGAAATTTTTTTTTTGTTTATTTTTGGAAAAAAAAATTTTTGCTTAATTTTTTTTTCAACATTTTTTTTGTTTATTTTTTGAAAAAAAAATTAAGCAAATTTTTTGCAATTTTTTTTTTTAATTTTTTTTTGGATTTCTTTTTTTTTGTTTTTTTTTTAATTTTTGTTTTTTTTGTACGTTCTGAATTTATTCAGTTACCATATACATTATTAATACAAGTTTACGAGTACACTTTTGCCTTACGTATGTCGGAAAAAAAATGGATAATTTTCATATTTATTTCATTGCATGTTTGAGAAAAGCACTATACAGACCTCGGCGTGAAAAGGGGTTGCCAGCCTCGTCCTCAGCCTCAGCCGGCAACCCCCTACTTCCCGGCCTCTGTAGTAATGTACTATTATGCATCTTCATCATAGTTAAGTAAAAATTACCTATATTACACTTTTTAACTGCCAATAATATTCTCATTTGTTAGAAATCTGTAGGTTTTAGAAATGTTAGACAAGTCAGCGTTTAAAAATATTTTTTTGTAGAAACGGCTTGTTACAGTGAGCAGCAGAAATCTAAGCTGGTGAAGGTATTTTAGAACACCTCATCCGCTCAGCTGCTTCTGCTGCTGACTGCACAGAAAATCGAGATAAAAAGATCGTTTAGCATACCGAAGTCGCCGTACACATGAAAATAGGGTAATAAAATCGGTAGGGACTACAATTTTACAGCCTGTTCACTTTTTAGTGCTAATGGCGTCTAATCTTAGATGCAGCATAGACCTACAAGTACTAAGACGTGCAAGGTTGCGCTAAATAAGGGCATTTATATATCTATGTTTACCACACCAAATTTTTCTGACTTATAGCATTTTTATATGTACGTAATACGTATATATCTTAATATTATGTATCGTATGTGTATACGTTTCCATAAGTGAAAAAGAAACTTTTGTTGATTTTTGGTGGAGATGGCGAGACGACCTTGATCATTTGATAGCGTTTGCTGATAGCTGCTGCTGACTGTACTCAGAGCCGGATTAGCCTTTAGTCAAAGTAGGCAACTGCCTAGGGGCCCCGCGTAGCCCTGGGGCCCATCGTGCACAGGAAAAAAGTAAAATATATCATAGAGTGAAAATAAAACTGGAAAATTGGTATATATATCCACTAGGTCCCCCGCGTAATGAACAGTGGAAAATTAAAATGTTTCATAACGTGAAATATTTGTAGGAAAATTTGTATGTAGGCTAGGGGCCCCGCGTGTGCACATAAAAATGTTTCATTAAAATTATTAAATAATATTACTTAATCGCAAAATTTTGGTATGCATAGTAGCGGCTAGGGGCCCCGCTTGTACACACTACACAGTGGGAATGAAAATGTTTCTCAGAGTTTAAATCTCAGTTTAGTTGCTGTTTAGGAAACAGAAAGGGTGCATTTTTTGTTAATATAGTTAAACTTGTAAAAAGTGCACATGCTTCACACTACTTTTTAGTTCCTTTTACAACTACTTTATTTTTAAGAAAAATGCATTTAAAGTTTTTAAGTTCCATACAGATATTAATCTTGTTTAGGCCTTTACCTTTTTCAACGACAACGAGATAATATTTTCAGTTTTTCGTCATTTAAATAATAATGGTAAAAAATACATAAAAACTACAAAAAGTGTATTTAGTGGACTATACCTAGTGGTATCCTGTCTTTTCGCCGAAAATTGTATTGCCGAATTTCACAACCAACTTTTCGTAAAAGTTTCATTTGGCCGAATAACTTTTACCAAATGATTCTTTCGCAACCGTTTAATTTTCCAACCCCATAGTTGGGAAATGAAAATAACTTCTTCACGTAACGATTATTCTGTGTAGCGGTTTTTCAGAAAATATTGTGGAGTAGTCCTTTTTAGCGGGGACCAAGATTTTATAAATGTTTATTCGCGTTTTATGTTCCCGATTCTTCTTCCTCCTAACGTTTGTCCCGGCTTTGTCTGATTTTTTGTCCGCTTAACAACCTAATCCCATGCATTGGCATTGACACTAGTTTTTACGAAAACGACTGCCATCTGACCTTCCAACCCAGAGGGAAAACTAGGATTTATCGGGATTAGGTCCGGTTACATTACGACGTTTTATTTCACTGAAAACCAACTGGTAAATATCAAATTGTTATTCCGTAGATACGTTATGAAAAACGTAGTAGTACGAGCCGGGGTTTGAACCTGAGACCTCCGGATTGAACCCGGGGGAATTTTATTGTTTGTATAATTAGGTACACACCTAAAAGGGGGGTTTTACAATAGATAAAACAACGTAAAGCAAGTATTTTTGTGGCACTTAGTTACGAACTTGAACTAAGTGATTACACTTAAAAATCCAACCTACTGAATTAATCTTTGTTGGGTAATCCCAACAAGGCTTAGTTTCCCCTCTGGATTGGAGTGATAGATGGCAGTCACACTCGTAAAAACTAGTGCATGCGGCAATTCATGGGTTTGGGTTGCCAAGGGGATCCCAGACTCCAACGAACTGTGGAAAAAGCTGGGACATAACGCTCGAAGGATGATATGAGTTTCCTAAAATGGGGGCCCAAAAACTGTACTGCCTAGGGGCCCCGAAAGTCTTAATCCGGCCCTGACTGTACTCATCTAAGTAGCATTCCTTTGTGAATGGATATATTTGCGCCTGCACTTCTTAACCCACCGTGCACTGTCAAAAATAAGTAGGTATTGGAGTCAAGTGGCTGTGTTAAGGGCTAGCTAGAAATAGCTGAATTATTTTATTTTTAGATGTGTATAAAACGCATCTAAATTCGTGTCCTGAAGTAATGAAAAAAAAACCGCTGTCTAAATGTATCGACCGAGCGATAGCGAAGGTCTACGTTTTAACTTAGGCAGAATGCTTTTGATATCCGGCGTCTTTCCGACTGTCTCCTCTAACGGTCTCTTTTCTCGATCAATTCCCATGAAATTTTGTAGAGGTCGTATATCTTTTTCTAAGCTATAATCTGCGTGCGTACGAATACCCAGAGTACCAAATTGAATTCAAATGCCATTTTACCATAAAGGCGTAAAACAAGCAAATCCAAATACCTAAACATCTAAATACAAAAACTTTCGCATTATAATAAGTATTAGTAGAAATATTAGGACTTGGCACGCTTTCATCCCAAGATAGTAATCGTTACCAGAAGATATATGAATCAGTCAGATATGGTAAATGCATGTTTATTTCCATCTTACAAAGTTAATATCTACAGAAGCTTTAATTATAGGCTTCGGCAAGTTTCTAATAGTAATAGCGATATATTAGCGGACACAGTTATTTGTAGCTGTATCCCGTTATTAGAGGACAGGTATAAGATCATTTGTATGAGTATCTTATTGCGTATTCATTTAATATGCAAGTATTTAATGCTTTCTAACTTTTTATTTAGCTTTTATTTTCACTTCATCATCATCATCTCAGCGGGTTGGCGCGCGCAGTTTTTTTTTGTTTATTGTTTGTTGGCTTTCGGAAGATGCTGCTGCCCATCTCCCGGTATTCCCTTAGCAGACTCCTACTGCAACCACGGGACGATATGGTGGGGGACAATTCTAAGGCTTCACTGCTTTTCACTTCATTTGACCAAATCGTAGTTCTATTTAATTGTTAGAAACACGGAACACATTAATTAGCTAATAGATGTCATATACAAAGAAAAAAGTGACTTAAGCTGCGTTTCCACCAGAGATGTACGAGGATGTGTTGCGAGCAATGTCTTTTTGAAAACCAATGGAATCACTTCATTTGAAGGGATGTTTACAAAAACAACATAACTGCTTAGAGCGGTTGACACTTTTTTAAGAACATTTTTAATCGTTTCAGGTGTCAACCAGTGTAGTCAGTTATGTTGTTTTTGTAAACATGCCTTCATTTGTTTGTTGTTGTGACAGCGCAGCTCTCGGATTGGTTCTTAACAAACACGTCCCTCGCTAAGCTACGCATCCTCGCTCATCTCTGGTGAAAACGCAGTCTTAGGCCTCTTGTGGGCACAAGAGGCCTGGAATCGCATCTAATCAGCGTTTATTTATAGGTTAATAATGTTTTGACATTGTTTGTTAATTGACAATTGATGACAGACCTGTTTGCATGTAGGGGAAGACAGGGTAGATTCGTACACTGGGAGCCTTCGTACAGTGGTCATATCTCGGCCATCCAACACGCTGAAGCGTTCATATTTGTATGCAACACGGCTACTTACATGCATAGGCTACCTTCCAAAAGTAATGGCAGTGCGGTACAAGATTTCGCCAGAAAGAGCTGATATATGTTTTCGCCACTCGCAAGTAATTTTAAGTTCTCCTTTGAATGCGTTTGTTTCCAAAAAGTTTGGATGGACTTAGAAAAAATGCTTTAGTATTGTTTGTAAATATATGCTAAATATTGTTATTTAAACAATACTTTTGGGATTATATTAACGATATTCTTTTTATTTTGATTTTTTTCTGGTCTTTTGGATTGGGGTACCTTCGTACACTAAAAATGTATGTAATTTCATACTGTACGAATGCACCCCATGTAAGTTAAAATCAAGAATAACATAATTGCAAAAACAGGTCAGTAAGCTATGTTTAAAAAGTGATTGAAACTGGCGAAATAGCTGGTAAAATCATGAATCCCGGGGAGAAACGAATAGTGTACGGAGCTACCCCGCGTGGTGGGGTGAATTCGTACAGTTCCCATTTTTTGGAAAAATCGTTATAGCTTGGCCAAGTTGCTTTATATCAAGCCAGAAATGCGCTATTATTATAGGCAGATAAATGGACAATAACATAGCATTCGTTTCATTGTAAAATATCTGTTACATTTTGTTTTACAAGGCTCCGAAAAAAAAGTGTACGAAGCCTCCCCATCTTCCCCTATGTATTTACCTATTTGGATATAAAATTTTGGTGTAGAAACTGCAGACCAATTATTTTAGTGCCCAATCTTATTCTGGTTCAATGAATTTACATTCATATGGTAAAAATATTAAAAATATTAAGGATACATAATCTCCACTTCAGGCACATTACAATGCACTTATGAACTAAGTATCACCAGTACTTACCCTACACCTCTACCCGAAAAGCATTATGACCGGCAAGATACAGGACTTATTATTTCAAAAAAGTAAGACAATACATAAAATATAATCATGCTGATGGGACTTTAACAAAAAATATCAATATCCTTATAAAATGTGCCAGGTGATTCTGGTGAATAATGGATATTCTTAAAACCATGAACAGAGCACCTTATGCTGGTCCAGAAAAAGGACTATTTTCTTAAATAATTGGCTATGGTGAATAAAAAATGTATGTTGGTGGTCAGAAGGTTATCCATTATTCACGGGGCGCCCTTTACAAGGACACTGATATTTTTTATCAAGTCTCAATAGAATGAAAAAATCTATTACAAAATTGCCAAATGGCTTAAGTAGCAATGTTAATTCAATACAGTAATCTGACACCTTTTGCTGTACACAGTAGTTTACAATGTATGTCAGAAGCTGTCAGATTACTGTATTAAATTAAAAATACTACTTTGATTAAGTCAATAACATGAATGATAACATTAAAATGTATCATTTTGATCTCAATCAGTTAAGCTATGACAAGTATGTTGGAAATACCTAAACATTACAAGGCAAGGCAATTACAATAGTGAAAAGGTTGACAAGTATGTTAATTATGATTAAGTAATTTTCAACTGACTTCAACATTTCGAAGGGGGAGGTTCTCAATTCATTGAGATCTTACTTTTAGCTATTTTTTTATGTATGTCACCGAATATTTGACAATGGGTGGACTGCTTTGGAAAATCACTTTTTTTTGGTTGAAAAAGTATACCCCACAGTTGGCCCCATTGTAACCAAGTCAGGATCTGATGATGGGGTCCTGAACAAATCGGGAAAGTCTTCAATCAAATATCATAGGCACACCTATAGTGTTTTTTTTTATGTAGTTTGGGCATTTCTGTTTGGAAAGGTGGAGTTCAAATGAAGTTGGTTCTCTCTTGTTTACAATTATTATAAGTTGTTCTTCTTTTTGACTTCTATTTATTGAATTTAATTTTTTGTTAATTATTGAACTGTAAATTCAGTAATATTTCATCTGATTATGCTATAAATTATAGAAACAATTTACCTACACTGTTACCATATTGATGACTAAAGGCGGCCACCAACTATCAGTCCGACTGCAGTCCGACTGACGATCTCAGCCTGTCAGTTACAATAATAATTTGGCACACAGGCGGATATTGTCAGGCTGACTGCAGGTGGACTGATAGTCGGTGGCTGCCCTGATATAGTGATAAATAAAAAAATAAAAGATCAGTAACAATACTATCCTTACAAACTCCTCGTAAGTAATGTGAGACCAATTTAGTGCCTGTGATGTGCTCAAAATTATATTATTACATTTGTGGTGCGTGAAGCTATAGACTAAACATAATTCATCATCATCATCATCATCATCATCATCATCATCATCATCATCATCATCATCATCATCATCATCATCATCATCATCATCATCATCTCAGCCATAAGACGTCCACTGCTGAACATAGGCCTCCCCTTTGGACCAAGTATCATTAAAGGGGGGATTTGCCATACGCGCCACGCTTGGCAGGCGGGTTAGCGCGCGCACTTGTTTTTTTGTTTATTGTTGATATAAACATAATTGTTCATTAATAATGATACAATCTCTTAATATTGATAGCATCTTTTATTTCAAAGTATATACTAGGAACTAGATCAGTAATACACATAATATTAAATAAGGATTTAGAAAGAAACATACCTAAATATATTTTTTATTATGAGACCCTTTTATACTTATCTAATGCAAATCATGCTTAGATCTTTACTATTATGATAATTGAAAGTATTAATATAAAACATGAAATATCTAGAAGACCTCAACTGTTCATGACAGCTTGGCTTCGAATCAGATAAACTGTAATTGATGCAAAGATAATTTTCATTACACGTACAAGATAACCTCAAAAAAAGATAAAACGGAGATATTTTATTAGACACACTTACCAAAAGTTTTTCAGGAACAACAGAAACACTTGTTATTTTACCAATGTCCACATTCAATTTAATTCCGCACAAAACGGCTAAATAAAATATAAATATAATCTTAATTTGTCAACATTGACTTGACACAATGAAAATCATAACAAACAGCGCTGTCAAATAAAGTGGTAGGAATAATAGAAAATTACCTAGCAACTCTGTAAATTAGTAGTAAATAAGAATCATAAAAATATGTTTTCAAATTTTTCATTATACGTGACAAAAATTATATCGCATTTAAAAGGACGAATAAATAAAATAGATATTTATTGAAACAAAACTAATGGTGATGTATGTATATATAATAATGATGTCTTCGCGCGCGTCCAATAAGAGTGTCTCTAAAATAACTATGGTGTTATTTATTTAATCTTCTGGCAACCTTTTAAATCACTAGGGATGCAATCAAAGATAAGCTTTGTAGTAACCGTTATGAAGACGTTAAATAACTGTTATTAATATGATTATTATTGTTTTTTGACTCAATAAATACGTGCGACATACAATGACAATAAATAAATACGTAACAATTTAATTATTACAGTTTGTGATCATCTTTCCTGCATATAAAATGCGTATTAGGCTATTGGCGTCTTGCCGCAAGAAAGTACGGGAACATGCGCTACTCCTATAAATAATACTAATGTTTTGAGTAAAAGTAAATTATGTATACCGTTAGGCATCATAAAAGGAAAAAAATGTTGTTTGAAAACATTCCTAATTAAGTTTCATTCCTAATTAAGTTTGCAATAAACATTATGGATTAAGCCGTTTTTGACATATTTTAAATACTCCTTCCATCCCAATATGACGTAAGTGTGCCCAAAAAGTTTTCGCATTTATTTTTTTATAGCATTGAAGGTACGGAGCGCGTCGTTCGAAACGCACTAATCCAGATTAAAATTTATTTTATGACCTCGAGACAGTTCTTAAAAAGGAAATTTTTTGATTTCTTTATCAAAATTAAGCGCAAGAAAATCAGGTGGCGTCATTTATTAACATATATAAGACAGACACTCAAGTAACTTGGAAATAAGTAAAATAGGTATAAGAATTTTTAACCACCTTCCAAAGGAAATAAGCGAGGAGCAAAAATACACTAAATTTAATTGTTAATAAGGTTTTCAACCTTATAGAACACTGTTTTTATTCTTTGCTAAAGTTTTTCGACGCATATAAATTTAATTCATATCTTACCAGAGTCGGCGCGGCTGCAGAAGCGGCTGAGAAACAGAAAAAAACTAAGTACGGACGGGGGCCTCGGCGTCAAGTACAATAGTACGGGCGGCGGCCGTAGGATCTGCTACGTAACGTGATACAAAGATAATCCCTATGGCACATGTTCATAAAACTGATGCTGAGTTCCGGAAAAATAGTAAAAAAAAATTGAATTGGCCGAAAGCACAAAAAAGTACCATTTCCGGTTTAAAAAATGGATGGTATTTACCTACGGTATTTTGTTCCATTTAGCATCGAGATCCTCGGCCCGTGGGGCCCTAATGCCCACGTTCTCTTCAAAGAGATTTCAAAGAGGTTAGTGGATTCCACCGGATCTGGTATTTTAGTGTAATATATTTATTTAAGATTAGTTTTTATTTATACTTAAGTTTATTGTTTACAGTTAATCTTTTGCGTGTTTACTCCAATAAATATTTTATACATTCATATATATCTTTACATTATACCGAAATGTCCCAAATGTTAGTCTTAGAATTATTAAGTAAAAAAGAAATTTATTATTGTAATTTTATTGGAAAGCGAGCAGGAAAGCGGACCCTGGCAATAGCCGGGATAACGCTAGGTAGAAGAAGAAGAATTTTATGTGGTAGATTTTAAAATATAATTACGGTATTGATTGTTCAACATGAGTTGAACTGTGAAAATATATTGTGAGACCTTTACTAACATGAATGCAATAAAGTTCTATTTTATCAACCGACTTCTTCAAGATTTTGAAGGAGGACGTTCTCATTTCGTCGGGATCATTGTGTTTTTTTTGCAATTTTTTTTATGTGTGTTCATCGATTATTCAAAGACGGCTGGCCCGATTTGGAAAATTCTATTTTGTTTGAAATAGTATACTTCACAGCTGGTCCCATTGTCAGCAGGTCCGGATCTGACTATTTTCATATTTAAAACGATAAATTATGTATGAACGTCTAGACTCTAGATTACGCAACTAGTAACTGTTTACAATTTCAATGATTTCATTTAAAAAAAAAATCTAAACCAACGATAGACATTAAAAACGTCAACGAAGGAAAAAAACAAAACATTTTGAAGACTACTCTATAAATTTAAAGTAAGTAGGTTTTGATAACATGAAAATTTATCACGTACCAAATGATATTAACCTAAATTTTACATAATCTTACAAGTAAATTTAAGACATAGTTCTGTTTCTCTTTATTAATATTTTATTTAATTGATTACAGATACTTTGTTGCATGTACCTACGTCTGGCTCCGTAAACATAGAAGCTCAGCGTGAAAGCTTAAGATCATTAACATGCAACAAATTTCACTTATCAGGTCGTTGATCGTAACATTTCCGTTACAAATTGATTTTTGCATGTGTAGCACGAAAATAGCGTCCCGGGCGTCGCTGCGTACGCGCCGGCAGTCGGGATACCAGCACTGGACGCCTAACCCGTTCCCCCGTTCCGCCCTAGCTCAAAAATACATCCGACATTGCATGAACTCTTATCACATCACCTCTCGTTTTGGAATACAGTGTAGTGAAGTTAATGTTTGAACTGTGATGAAATTAATTGGAATGTGATTTTGATGTGTATTTGGACGAAGTCCAAGTGTATTTGTGAACCGTATAAGTGCAAGGTCTGCCCTTAATTGTCTGGTAATTTCCATACCTATTGTTTGATGTTCCTGAATAGAAACCTTCATATATTAATAAATAAAAATATTAGTTTTGGATAATCGTGATATCATGATCATGAATCATTTTTTAAATAATAGCATTACGTATAATTATTCATTTACGCAGATTTTGTTAAATATATTTTTTTAATAAGTATATAAATATAATCTAATACGACAGCAGTAGCGGTGCGTTAAAAATATTCGTAGGGAAGCCAAAGCCGTTTAGTCTTTCCCTTTCTTCACCAGCCCTATTAGAAGTACTCGGCTGACTGTAAATTAGGCAATCCGGCGGGAATTGAATTCTATGAACACTACGCCACTGTACGATCCCTACCTAATGCAGTGCTACAATGTTATACCAATACAATTTTTTCGATTCACGTACTGAAATAAGGCTTGTAATATTTCACATTGTAACAATCTTACCAAAAAAATATTGAATGTCACATTGATTGACCTATCGATTAAGCTAATTATCTAATAATTTGTCTGCATACAAATTAGGTCCGATTTAGTATCGAACAAGTAAAAGTATAAGTACAGGCCTCGCAAACTTTAGTTTGTTATTAGAAATTGTGAAGAAGTATAACTTTGTTAATTTTTTGCCCACACCACAAAGAAGAATTGACTGACACCGACACAGACATATTTGAGAATGACACACATATAGCCTGGCCAAGGTTTGTTTTACTCTTAGCATAAACAGAGAAAATCATACTGTCTCTACGCTCGTACCCTAGCTACTGAAAAAGGGATGAGTATAGCTTATTACTTCCACTGTTATTGCACTTTTTGGACAGCCAGACTATAGTATTTATTTATTTTTCTATCGACTAAGAGACAATTTTGGATTGCTAAAAATCATATCCCAAAAAATTAAAAATGATACGTGTCGTAAGTGTTAGTTGGAGCAAGTTCACTTATTAATTTATGAGTAGCAAACAAAAAAAAGTAAAAAGTCAGTGTTTTACCACATGATTCCGAAACAATGCGGAACTAAATCAATGCATAATGGTAAAGATCAACATAACAAGCAAAAGCCCGCCGCAAAGGAGTGTGCCCACAGTATTGGCTGTGGTATTTGCAAAGATATGCCTGCATTATTTTCGTTAGTAGTATTAAAGGAAGAAATGCAACACAATTTTGTCGATATGATTAAGGGCGATATACATGGCGTTTTATTACAAATCGGTAACAATTTACAGATCTTAAGTATTAAACTGTATCTCTCTATTTGTTGACGTCACATGTGACGTCAGGAGATCTGTCTGGATCAGAAGTCTGGACATCAAGAGTTGGCACTCATCCAAATCACTCATTTGCCGATTTCTCAGAAATAATGACGATTGTAAAATATCTAATGTATAGTTTTCACGGTCTTGTCTCGTATTGTATCGTAATATCGCTTTAAACTGGGATGAACGTACCTAATTATGTTTAACAAACTGTTAAGATTTTTGATATATCAATATTATCATGAATCAACATTTTTATTCCTTAGATATTTAAGGAACGGTGTGCTCTTCTTACAGGATGAACGGAGCTGCTAGATAGTCATGAACAACGGCACAAGGCGAGCCTTAACAGGCTCTATTCACAAAATCAGAGAATTCGAGTTGGAAAAAGTAAGCCTTAATGTTTACTTCAGCCTTAAATACACTTGATTTGTAAATGTAGTAGGTACCATGTTTTGGTGCAGAGCCACTTCTTCCTCAACTAAGGCCGCAAATACGTGACATGCTCTTATGGCCTCATAATATGGGCCTTCGTTGATGATCATACTATTGCTGATCGCTGTACAGTCAGCAACAGAAGTAGCTAAGCGAGTAAGGTATTAAAAATGAACTTGACACGACTTTATTCTTTAGATAATAAGACCGCGTGGAGATCATTTTGAACACCCCGACCACTTAGCAACTTTTGCTGCTGACTGTATCTCACGAATGCTTATCATAATTTTTAATGTATATCTCCTCTATTACTAACATTTTATTTATACCTAAGGTGGAGTCTCTATTAATCATAGTTTTAGATCTGAAGAATGTGGTTTCATAACAATAATAAATTTTGATATTTTCAGGCCACGGCTAATATCATCTTGTGCTCTCATTAGTCAAGAATTCATATTTTTAACTTTTAAACAGGTGTGTCTGGTTGAAGAATTCGACATATTGCAAATAGTCGGCGAAGGGTGGTTTGGCAAAATACTTCTTGTAGAGCATCGAGCTTCCGATACAGAAATTGTTCTGAAAGCCTTACCGAAGCCTTATGTATCCGTACGAGATTTCTACAGAGAGTTCCATTATGGCTTGCATCTCAGTGCACATAAAAACATCGTAACTACATTTGATGTTGCTTTTGAGACTGCTGGGTTTTACGTATTCTGTCAAGAATATGCGCCTTTGGGTAAGATTTTATAAATAACATTCTAAGATTTAAAGAGTCAAAAGTTAGTCGAGCTTAAAAATGCCTTTTTTGTTAAAGATTTGGTTGAGACTTTAGAGTATATAATTTTATATCTAACTCAAATTCTGTTACCAAGTAGTTTTTCAGTAAGTACCCCAAAATATTGTCATTTAGTAAAAGCATGATGAAGACCAATAAAACTGAATTCGCCCTCACTATTGCGTCTGCATTTGGAAAACCGCCAAACTTAAGCTGAATGAATATTAAAACTGACTCATTTCTAATGCCGGTCATTTTAAAAGAGCGTACCTAACCTAGCGGTTCAAAAAAAGACTTACTTTCAAATCAACGTTAATTTATAATAGCATTTTTCATAATATACCTTTAACAAAATTGCGCTATAGCGTTAGACATAAAATTTTGTTTATGTTTCCAGGTGACCTCACATCAAATATGCTTGACACAGGAATAGGAGAAAGTCATACAAAGCGAGTAGCAAGACAATTATCTTCAGCATTAGAACATCTCCATCAAAGAGATTTAGTGCATAGAGACGTAAAACTAGACAATGTTCTAATATTTAAGTCAGATTTTTCACGAATTAAACTTTGTGATTTTGGAGAGACCAGAAAAGTAAATTCATCTGTCCGAAGAAGGAACGAGTGGCTGCCGTATTCTCCTCCTGAAGTATTGAAATTACCTATGGATGCTAGTTACAAGTAAATATTGCTATTTATTTTCAATATTTTTCTACAATAATATAGTATTATATAAGAAATTTGTAAAATCAGTACTTTATTTTATTAATTAAATATTTAAATAAGGTGCAAAATTGGACAGCGGTTCTTAACGTTGTTCTTAAATGCAATCAGTTAGTATTAGTGTTGAGGAATATGTGTGAAAAATCCCAGCTGGACTTTGTTTATCGTACAACTCGGTACAAACAACTGCTAAGAATGTAAGCGCCCATTAGTCCCATTACTCGCTCACATTATACGTATTTCTGTTTTTAGAGCGTTAATAACACACGACGTTTGGCAATTTGGAATTGTTATTTTCATCTGCCTTACTGGTTGCTTGCCCTGGCAAAAGGCGGCTTTCGACGATCCACGATACACAAGGTAAACTGATCATGCTTAGGTACCTATTATACATGAAAAAGGTTTAACCTAAATGTTAATAGGTTAGGATCTGGATTACAGCTCCAACTCCAAACATTCCAGTAAAGATACAAAAAATCTGTCAAATAACTTTAGCTATCTATATATGAAGATTAATTAACAAAAAACAATACTTACATTGAAAGAAAACTGAGCTAAACTTTAATTAATTTGTTTTAGCTTTTACAATTGGTATAACAGTGCAAATCCATTGAAAAAGCAACCAAAGCTATGGAAAATGGTATCATCAAGAGCTCAAAAAATGTTTAAGAAGTTTGTTGAGCCCAGAGAAGACAGGAGAGCGACTAACTTCCAAGAACTCTCTCGATATTATGACGACCGATGGATGGCCAAAGGTTACACGGATAGAGTTGGTACGATCTCGAACGGCTTGTCTATATACTTATTTAATTAACTTTTGTTTAATACTTAATTTACAAAAGTAAATAAACACAAGTTTCATTAATTTTAAAATTTTGTGTAAAAACAATGCGTACTTAACGAATAAGCGATGCGATTATGTTAACGAATATAGTTTTAAAATTTAATTATATATAATTTTCAGCGGGAAGTGACATTGATGAACTCTGCCCGTCAATGTATAGTTTCCACAGTGATGTCAATGAAAAGAATATCCTTTTAAAACATTTCCGAGACAATGGTATTGAGACTACGGTTGACCGCCAAGCCAAAAAACAAAGAATACGAGATTGGATCCAGAATAGTGTAATTGAAGAAGGCGATGAAGACGTATGTAAACCAATACATATTATATAATTTATGTTTACCGTGAATAGGTTTGCAGTTGATCGATCACTAATTTATATTTTAAACGATTTAATATTATGTTTCCTTTCTTGTTAAAATTTAACATCGAGGCCATCAGTTTAGCCTCTGGATCATTTCCCTTTCTTAAACATATTAGATCTTGCATCTATTTTTTTATAATCAACAGAAATACTTTTTGAAAATGTAATTTATTAAGATTAAAAACGTCTATTTTAAGGATGAAGAAAATCCTGAGCTGATGTTTGAAGAAAGTGACGAAGAACTTCAGGATATCTCACGAGGACATCCAATTGACGAAAGTCACAGAGTTACATTGCGTTACGATACTGAAAAGCATATAAACCCTAGAACTGGTGAAGTAATAGAAGGAGTCAAACCTCCACCTGAGAAAAACCCACTTTCATATGATGTGCAAAATATTGAACCTGTAGCCCCAGCTAATGTCGTTCGAAGGTACGGAGTCAAAGAAGAAGGTTCATCTCTTAGCTCCACAAAAGACAGCGCTTATGGGTCAATGGAAGGAAAAGTAAATACGAATTCTGCCACATATAGAGTAGAAAATAAACATATCACGAGCGTAGAAAAGTCATATAACAATTCACCTAGTAGATCATTAAGTGGTTCATCTATACCAAACCGATCACCAATGACCACTCATGCTCAAAGAATACAGAAAACTGAAGAAGTATATACTAAAGAAATCGAAAGCGCAAAAGGTAGCACATCCACACTGCATTCCGTAGGAAATTCATCAAGATCTAACAGCCTACAGATATCACGCAATGGCTCACTCGATAGTTCATTAGTTCAAGTTAATAACGTGCCTGCTCTAAATGATAATGTTATTGCAGCTTCTAGACCAAGCAACCCAGCCGTAACACAAAATGGCTTCAGTCCGGGTCCGAAACAACATCAAACAAGAACTCAGGCTTACGTGTCTATGAAAGAAACAGCATACGATATCGTCCGTAATGAACCTAGTTCTGCAACGGAGAACAGCACAAACTTAACTCAAGCTTTAGTGCCCGATAGTCCCTATACTTCAATGATGAATATTGTGCAGGGACAAATAAAAATTAGTCCTCATATTAGTGAATCTAACAGAAATGTAGTTAATGTTTCTGTTACTAATGTTAATCGCAGTAAAAAGAAATGATTGCTCAAAGCGCAGTTTTTTGTTATACAATAATTAAAGCATGTTAAATATGATAAAGCATGATATTAAAAAAAATGAGGTCTAGTCATGACACTGAAATCATTACCTACGTACAGTCAAGGAATTTGATTCGCGTACCGTTTCGTTGATTTATTGCTTGAAATGTCAGAATATCATAAGGCTTATATTTCTGTAAGCTAGCGAAGAAACATAGCCCTTAGTACTATTAATTGTCATCAGTAATTTAGACTTAAGACGGTACGCGAATCAAATTCCTTGACTGTACCTATTATACAATACTACGCAAAAATGCAAAGGGGAATGAATCAGTCACTCGTATACTTTGTATTAGCTCAGTGGTATAATAAATGTGCTCCTCGTGGTTTACTTGTGTTTTATAGACAAGATATTATTTACATATATGAAGTTGAACAAAAGACGCTGCGCAGTTTTTTTTCTCAACAGAGTTTTGTGTACACAACAAATGTTTGATATAATCACAGACTACACAGACACCTCATCATTAAGCTTTTACAGGGAGCACGAGGTCACCACACATAAGCGCAATTTTGTTCGTAAATTTCTACGATTCGAACAGCATATCTCAATAGTATTCTACGCCAATTTGTAGTATAACAATCCAGGTTCACCTCTGTTACTTAATTTTGGTGGATATTTTTGATTCACATGAGTAATGATCAATAACATTAACTCAACTGATATAAGCGGTCGCGCTCTCATACAAAATTAGTACGGGAGCACCTATGTGTGGTGACCTCGAGTTGTACTTATGATCTATCTAGTGGTTGAGGTTATCTGTGGATATAATTCAACAAGTGTATTATGTAATTACCTTATGCAAACATAAAATAATATGTCAAATTTTTTTATCACTTATAATACCACACGAGCTTCAAAATTATCGGGTATTTCCCGATAGGTTCGTTGCAAACAAATGAAGGAGTCAAGTTTTTCAGGTTAAAAAATCACGAGCGCGAAGCGCGAGTGATTTTTCCTGAAAAACTTGACGACTTTATTTGTTTGCAGGGAACCTTGAGGGAAATGCCAGATAATTTTGAAGCTCGTGTGGTATTCGGGGGATTATTTTTCCGTCCCAAATGTCGGCCAATAGAATTGCACCATGAGATGAAATGAACAGTTAACAAATAAACATTTCCTTTGACTTTTTTATCGATGGTGGACAGAGAACAAACTCCAAATCGACTCATTTTCATGCAAAATCTCCAATTTTCACAATTGAATTCAACCTGTCAGTTTGACGTGTGACTACCAGAGAAAATAATCAAAAAATTATCAGTATAATACCATGTAGGTTGTACCACGTGACGTCGAATGGTGCAATTCTATTGGTCGATATTTGGGTCGGAAAAATAATCAATATACTTCTGCATCTGGTGAGCAATTAAGCATGAATTTTTACCAAATAACAATGGCTGTGATTGTTTTATCTGATTTTGAACTAAATAAGAGATATCAAATGATCCATTTTTACATAAAGTCAATGGTGTGTTGTGTAACTCTTTTTTTGACAGGACGTAATAATCCGACACGTTTGTATAAGTGAATGAAAAAGAGAACTTGTCATGCACTAAGAAGGGACAACATGATTGGTGACGTCACAATAAGACCTCCTGTATAGTATTTACTCTGACTGTGATAAAGTGCAGTGCAACGACCCATTTTTAATAATATTTTGAATAAGCCGAATCTCTTTGTAAATGGCTTTCAAATAAACCAGGTCCTTAAATGATGATGAATTAATAGTGTATAAGACTTAATACCATGTTATGTACAACATGCATGTTTTAAATAATAGCGTATATTAAACTACTTAGTATTACTTAGGTTAAATCAAAGACATTTTATGTTACTGATGTAAGAAAATAGTTATTTATTTCGTTTTTGTAAGTTTTCAAAACAAAATAAACAAACAAATTACTTTGAATTACTTTTATTTTACCTATCAAAATACACTGTGAAAGAAATGAAAGAATGCGAGGATACTTTTAAATAATTAAATCTCTATTTCACATAAGTACTTTATATTTTCTGACATACCTATAGCGCCAAAAGAACCTTACTCTTCCAGTATTAGTATTGTTTGTAATGTACCTAATTAAAGTAGGTAATGTAAAAAAACTGTTTACTGTAAATGTAAATAGAGGTAGACAAATGCGGCAACCTGTACAATAATGTACAATCAGCAGCAAAAGTAGGTAAACGGCTAGGGTGTTCAAAATAACCTTTACACGACTTTATTGTTAAGAGAATAAGAGCGTGTGTATGTACATTTGCACATTTGCGTGTGTACTGCGTACTTCTGCTGCTGACTGTACGAGAAATATAGATACTATATAGATACCTCCATATAGGTACACAAAATTTATAGAATAAGCATATATATTACACCAGAGAGGAGTGAGGAGACATTAATAACAAAAACAGAGAAAAGGAACTCTAAGACAAATACAAAACAATAAAACAGCAACAAATTAATCAAAATTAGGTAACCACAATTTATTTAGCTTTTCCTAGAGCGACGCAACCGACGACTGCGACTGTCGCAGCAAAACAGGTAAGGCAACACACACACACACCTGATCGTAGGTCGTATCTGCCCATATACGTAGTTTTTTAGAAATAACTCAAAAACGCCTTAACCGATAATAATCAAAATATTTTTTTTGGAAAGAATATTCAAAGGTGCATTTTTTTTAATTTTTTCATAATTTTTTGGACTTACGGTTCAAAAGTAACAGGGGGTCCCCCCTGTAACAGGGGGGACGACACAATTTTTTAGACTTTCGGAGTGATTATTTCTAAAAATATACATATAGTTCTATTCTCAAAATAACTAAATTTCGCACTGGATTACGCTCAAATGTGTGATGCGCCTTATGTTTACCGTGCACTGATTGCACTAAATATCTATCACATTTAGATATCCATTGGTATCTCACTTACTAACTTGCTAAAAACAAACAAAAATAGCTTTAGACCTATCATCACGAAGCGTTTCGATCGTTCGTTCGACTTTTTGCACATCTTTCATATATTATTGTTATATGTTTTTACCATATCACGGGACCATGGGGTCCCGGACCTTTAAAAGGCATGCTTGGAGCCGAAGCCAACAGCGCATAGGCCCTAAAAAACAATATAATCTAAAAGTAAAGGATACACGTGGCGGATACCATCCCCGTGCGCACAATATGATACATCCGGAGATGGTCCCCGCCAGGTGCAAAGACTATTGCAGTGCAGCACTTTTGTGCTGCGAAGGGAACTAAGGTCATGGGTTATTGTGATGAATATTGGATGGGCTGGATACTGGGTTATGGGTGGAGACTAGCGGACACCTGCCGTGACAATCAGTCTCAAAATTTTAAAAGACAGGTGGTGACTCGCCAACTCATTGAGTGGGCCCCGCAATGGCCGCACGCACGGTGCGACAACGGCGCAACACTTGAGAGTGGCTGTGAGGTTGTCGAGAGGTGAGTCTGCGGTAGCCAGATCCCGGTGTTCCGTTCAGCAGGCCGCCGGCGTTATGACATTTTACACTTCCAACCTGGAGCATAGGTCCCGCTCTTGCGACTCCACTCTGGCCGGCCAGTTAAGGCAAGCACAGAGGCGAGGGCCAGATGGAAAGGGCCCTCTGGAATAGGGGTCCGCGGTGTCGCCACTCACCGTCAGCTCGCCACAAGCTGCCCTATTATTATTATTTGTATGTTTTTACCATATCACGGGACCATGGGGTCCCGGACCTTTGGAAGGCATGCGTAGGCCCTTTAAAACAATATAATCTAAAAGTAAAGGATACACGTGGCGGATACCACCCCCGTGCGCACAATATGATACATCCGGAGATGGTCCCCGCCAGGTGCAAAGACTATTGCAGTGCAGCACTTTTGTGCTGCGAAGGGAACTAAGGTCATAGGTTATTGTGATGAATATTGGATGGGCTGGATACTGGGTTATGGGTGGAGACTAGCGGACACCTGCCGTGACAATCAGTCTCAAAATTGTAGAAGACAGGTGGTGTACTCGTATTATTCGTCGTCTTCGTATTATTAATGCACAGGCAGCTTATAGCTGATACGTGCATATCAATGTCCACTAGTGTTTTGTCCATTTTTAAAATACAAGAATATACAAGAGGAATAGAAGAGTAGATATGATTTTTATGTTAGCCCTAAACTTGAGCATTCAGATTGTGCTAAAAAGCGAATAAGTATCAGATAATAGAAATAATACTGTATGATTCATTTTTAAAAGAAATCCGTATGTAAGTTTTATTTACTGGGAGATAACAAACGATACCGGCCGTTATTAGGGCCGTTATTTAGAGTTACTAACTACGTTGCAGGGTGCATCACTATCCCTAGTCATCAGCGTCAATTGTGCTGTCAATGTGACATTTGCTTATTGTGATACCGCGCGCGTATAGTATCTCGAAAAATTCAAATGGATAATTTTGCACCAACAGTTCTTTTCATTAGTTGTATATAAGTTAAGTGGTAGTACAAAATCTATAGGGTAATTTTTTTAAACAAAGTACTTGTTCTAAACACAAGCGGCGAAAGTATAATGCATCATAACCTCAAACGCTAAATTTGTTTTCCGTTATACGTTTTAAAATCTATTAAGTTTATTATGCAGAAGCTACAGGATAGTGTTTTTTCGATAATAAAAACTACTAACCTTTCATCTGCCGTGTTTAGTTATTTGCAACCATCAGAAAATGCAGGTATGTTGATGACAGAATCTTTAAAATAGGTAGGTAGTGAGAACGAAAAAACCGGGTTTTTATGATACCACAGAGGTTACAGCTTCCTCTGTGTAGGTACACTAAGTTGACGTAATCACTGTGTTTGTATTACTGGATCAGCTAAATAACCGACTTGATGAGTACTTTTCATGATTATACAAGTTTACATATTGTATGTACAACTTTTTCTGAATTTGTTACAGTCTCTCCAGAGTTATATTTTAAAGTTACTGTCGATCCATTGAGTCTATAGCAAGAACATATATTACATTTGTATAATGTTTTTTTTGAGAATAACCTATTTTATCTGTATCTTCAGAAAATGTTCCTCTGGGTGGTATTCTAAGTGACACGAAGCATGGCTGGCTGGCTCTGGGCACCAAGTTCTGCGTGGTTGACCTTAGAACTGGACTGAAGGTTGCAGCTCGGACCTTCGGGGTCCCTTACAGGTAAGATCTTGGTTGGTAAGACCCTAATTGTAATGTGTTTTTTACGTGGCAATAAATGATTTACTTACTTACTTAAATGTCCACTATGGTTGTTGACCATGTATGTACCAATGTACCATACCAATTTTTGATGTAGTATTTATTTTTGTAAGATGAAAAGATAAAAGTTTAGGCTAGTTATTGAAAAAACACCCTGTATCTCAGAACTTTTATCTTTTCATCATACAAAATGGAACTACAACTTGTAATCTCATTTACCAATTTCCAGCACGACCAACTGCACAATCACCAGCGTAACGGAACTCCCCACACCACTTACCGAAAACTCCAAGCAACTCATCATCTGCCTGGAATGCGAGGACCTCACCGGCCTCATCTGCGTACTCCATGTCAATGGTTCGCAGATCCTGCGCTGCATTCAAACAGATGTGGTCATCTCGGAGATAGCCGTGTGCGATGAGGTCCCGGATGGACCTCTGACGTGTTTTGATGGAGTTATCATGGCTGGCTCGAAGAGAGGGGAGATTTTTGCGTTTGATCTTAATAGGGCTAGTCTTATTCAAGGTAATGTCTTATAAATGTGCATACAATAATTGCTAGAATGTCCTTTGGGCTGTAAAAATCGTCAGATGACAAGCAAAACTCACTAATTACAAAAAAATAATTAAACGAAACTCAACCTTGTTATGTTGCCAGTATGGTTCATTATGGCTATGAACTTGTGGTAGTACTTAGTGAGTTTTGCTTGTCACCTGACGAAATATTGTTTGTGTGTAGGAACTTGGAAAGTAACTCGACTCAAAAATAAATCTAAATCTAAATTGGCTTTACAGTCTCAAGCAGATCCCAGGCTCCATATTCAGTATCAAGGAGTCAAGGCAAAAAGCCATGATTTTAAAAGACTTTTCTTGTTTTTAACTGTCTCATTTGTGAAGATTCATTTGAAACTTTTGATTTATTTTATCCTAAACGAATTTTTTTTTTCAGCATTAAAAGACATTTCCCAAGGCTACGAGCACCTAGTCCGCACAGAGTCCAACCCAGCCAACTTAGCGTTCCTATCCCTCAATGCCACACCACAAATAGACCAACACCGAGACCAAGCCATAGAGAATGATGACCACTTAGCCATAATCCTCAACGAGAGCTCACTCGTAGACGGCCAGTATCTGTTTAGGAACCCGGATGGTTCAATACGCATGAAAGCCAAACAGGACCATATCCGAGTGTCATCTCTTCAGTATATTCCTCAGCTTGGCAGTTTGGCGGTTGGGTTTAATTTTGGAGCGTTCCAGATTTGGAATATGATGAGTTTGGAATTGGAGTTCGCGTCGCAGGTCAATCGAGAATGCTTGCCGGTTACGCATTTTGGATTTCAGGTAAATATTTGTAGCCTAAGGATACTTGGCTCTAAATAATAATAAATAAATTAATATTAAACTTGTGATGCTATATTAAGAGCGCCAAAACAAGACAATTTGTAAAATGAAAAATATTTTCAGGAGCCCTGCGACGATCCCAGAGCCTTCTGCTACCTGTGGGCCGTGTTCTCCGTGATGGAGAGGTTTGAGGAGGAGTTCCCCCTGGCCGTGATGTACTCCCTCACCTACCAGGGGAAGAGGATGCTGTCTGACACAAAGTGCTTGTATCAGGTATCCATCATACATTCATTGATAAATGTGTATTTCAAGATTTTTTTTAAATTAAAATATTTTCGATTTACCAAATTATTAATATATGATTACAAGCTAACATGGTCATTAGTCGTGTCTCCATCTGACACACCGCCTCGCGAGGAAATTATCGCGTGCGGCAGCTCGGCTAGTGTGGACTTGCCTCGGCCGACAGCGCGTTTGTCTCGGCC
This sequence comes from Pammene fasciana, assembly GCA_911728535.1. Classification (NCBI taxonomy): domain Eukaryota; kingdom Metazoa; phylum Arthropoda; class Insecta; order Lepidoptera; family Tortricidae; genus Pammene; species Pammene fasciana. Next base: position 427,657 of record OU452285.1, read on the forward strand.
GAGGTACGTCCACACTAACCGAGCTGCCGCGCGCGGCAATTTCCTCGCGAGGCGGTGCGACTGGTGTGGACACGCTATTGATGTAACGTGGGTAGACTACAACTAGAACTCGCCGCAACATTAGTTACTCCGTGAAATATCGGGTGCTCAAAAACACAAACATACCAAATTATTATTTCTAGTAACAAGCTTCCATTATGTGTCTTGGTTAAAATAAATGTTTTTGTCAGGATTTCATGATGGCCACCATAAGGTTCCAAGTGGAATTAGCTGTGATGGAGAATGCTGGTCAGTTTATTGGGGGGAAGTGCGTCTCCTGCCACGCCTACTCCGTCAGCTCTACGCTAGGAGAGGACGGGGAGGACAGTAAGTCATTTGTTTATGTGTACACTCGCCCGACCAGGACGGTACCTAACGCCATAATTTGGTAAAGTATACGGCACAATTTAATTAACCCTTTGACCGCCAAGCGTTGAACAAAAATGACGCGCCAAAACGCGATTACGTGGCGTCGGGCCACGTAATCGCGTTTTGTCAAGCGAAATTGAACTTTGCGGAAGCCCGCGTAGGTCCCTATTGCACTACAAAGCTGTCGGCTGCTGCCGTCGTTGGCGTCCATGGCACGACTTTTTGTTGTCGGCCACAGCCGACTGTGGCGGTCAAAGGGTTAAATTGGTGGCACCAAAAAGCACCCTTGTGGATTCATCAGGTTTATCAATTATTGTGTGGTCGAGCTAGGAGTCAGTTACCCTCGTGTTTACGAGGGTACTATGCGGCACTAATTTATGGGATTCTCTTCTTCTTCAGCATGTATGCGCCCACTGTTGGGCATACGCCTCTCCAATTTTCCTCCAATAAGCCCGGTTCGCGGTTTCTGTTCTCCAGAGCGGGCCTGCCACCTTTTTTATATCGTCCTCCCATCTGATTGGAGGTCTATGCTCTGGTCTTACTGACCGAGGTCTCCATGCTAGGACACGCTGGCTCCATCCCCCATCATCTCGTCGGCAAACATGTCCGGCCCAGGCCCATTTAAGAGTAGCAATCCGTTGCCCGATGTTACTACCTTGGTCCGTCGCCTGATCTCCTCGTTCCGGATTTATGGGATTAGAAGCACCAAAAAGCACCTAAAAATGATAAATTTGTGCATTATATCGTGTCGTAGTCGGGCCTACCGCGAATATACCGGTGTATTTACCACAGATAAGGAAGTTTCAGGTTCCATGACACTCCAAGGCACTGGATTGACTGTCTCTTCATTTTCACAGGTATGCTGAACATCTGTCAGCTTGTGTGGGAGTGTTGGGGCGAGAACGCCAACGCTGCTACCGAGTATGGGATGTTGTTGTTCGACCTGGACCAGTGGTACAAGGATCAAATGCCTTGTGAGTATATATGTAACATTGTTTTGTCACTTTTTCAATTAGATATTTTAGGTGAAAGCCCATTTTTTCTAAATCAAACAATTAAGGAAGGTCTCCTTCTTAGCGTCGTGGGATCTGGTAAATGCCCTCACTGGCCCATTTAGAAGATCCACCTTGGGACGTTGACAAAATTGTTTTTTTATTACCGTGTATACAGGGTGCAAAGGAACCAGAACACCGGCAAGCCTTCATGCACTCGACGGTCAATAAAGTCACTATTCACATGTCTTTCGCGTGAGGCGGAGACGAGCGAATACACGAGGAGACGTGCAGGAATCAACCAATAGTATCATTCGCCGCTCATCTCCCCCTCAGTAGAAAGGCACCTTCCTTGACTGTTCTTGCCTACGTGGCGCAGTCGGTAGAATAGGATACAATGAAATTATAGATTTCTCTCATTGATTACTTTCAAGAACGGCAATTATAACTTCATGTTTTTTTCCCAAGAACGTCAATAAGAAAAATAACTAATTTGTTGACATACGTTTTCCTCTCAGCAACATACAGCCTGCAAAGCAACGCCTTCATGAGCGCGTCCTGGTGCGGCCAGCTGACCGCCGCCGGGACTCGAACCCTGGACGTGCGGCTACAACCAGGCTCCGTCACGCCGTACTCGCACGCCACCAGGCTCGAGGAACATTTCTACCCCAACTCTATACACTACAGTGAGTATATTGAATGATACTGGGTTTTTCATATAATGAAACTATAATAGAAGTTAATTTTCTTTGAACACTTCTATATGAACTGAAACAGTAATGATACAACTCCTCATCATAAAATGATAACTTTCAGACTGCATCTGCCTGAACACATCAGACGCCTGCGTGCTGAGCACGGCGGGCATACAGCGGCAGATCATCGCGTCCCTGGACGCCACCGGCCCCACCGCTCTGCTGAACCCGCCGCGGCTCTACCACGCGTGTGTGGCTGCTGGACTCTCTCCGCTCTACATGGAGTACTTGACCAACCCTAGTCAGGTAACAATACTGAACACATCAGACGCCTGCGTGCTGAGCACGGCGGGCATACAGCGGCAGATCATCGCGTCCCTGGACGCCACCGGCCCCACCGCTCTGCTCAACCCGCCGCGGCTCTACCATGCGTGTGTGGCTGCTGGACTCTCTCCGCTCTACATGGAGTACTTGACCAACCCTAGTCAGGTAACAATACTGAACACATCAGACGCCTGCGTGCTGAGCACGGCGGGCATACAGCGGCAGATCATCGCGTCCCTGGACGCCACCGGCCCCACCGCTCTGCTGAACCCGCCGCGGCTCTACCATGCGTGTGTGGCTGCTGGACTCTCTCCGCTCTACATGGAGTACTTGACCAACCCTAGTCAGGTAACAATACTGAACACATCAGACGCCTGCGTGCTGAGCACGGCGGGCATACAGCGGCAGATCATCGCGTCCCTGGACGCCACCGGCCCCACCGCTCTGCTCAACCCGCCGCGGCTCTACCACGCGTGTGTGGCTGCTGGACTCTCTCCGCTCTACATGGAGTACTTGACCAACCCTAGTCAGGTAACAATACTGAACACATCAGACGCCTGCGTGCTGAGCACGGCGGGCATACAGCGGCAGATCATCGCGTCCCTGGACGCCACCGGCCCCACCGCTCTGCTCAACCCGCCGCGGCTCTACCATGCGTGTGTGGCTGCTGGACTCTCTCCGCTCTACATGGAGTACTTGACCAACCCTAGTCAGGTAACAATACTGAACACATCAGACGCCTGCGTGCTGAGCACGGCGGGCATACAGCGGCAGATCATCGCGTCCCTGGACGCCACCGGCCCCACCGCTCTGCTGAACCCGCCGCGGCTCTACCATGCGTGTGTGGCTGCTGGACTCTCTCCGCTCTACATGGAGTACTTGACCAACCCTAGTCAGGTAACAATACTGAACACATCAGACGCCTGCGTGCTGAGCACGGCGGGCATACAGCGGCAGATCATCGCGTCCCTGGACGCCACCGGCCCCACCGCTCTGCTCAACCCGCCGCGGCTCTACCACGCGTGTGTGGCTGCTGGACTCTCTCCGCTCTACATGGAGTACTTGACCAACCCTAGTCAGGTAACAATACTGAACACATCAGACGCCTGCGTGCTGAGCACGGCGGGCATACAGCGGCAGATCATCGCGTCCCTGGACGCCACCGGCCCCACCGCTCTGCTCAACCCGCCGCGGCTCTACCACGCGTGTGTGGCTGCTGGACTCTCTCCGCTCTACATGGAGTACTTGACCAACCCTAGTCAGGTAACAATACTGAACACATCAGACGCCTGCGTGCTGAGCACGGCGGGCATACAGCGGCAGATCATCGCGTCCCTGGACGCCACCGGCCCCACCGCTCTGCTCAACCCGCCGCGGCTCTACCACGCGTGTGTGGCTGCTGGACTCTCTCCGCTCTACATGGAGTACTTGACCAACCCTAGTCAGGTAACAATACTAAATAAGTCATTCAGAAATATTTATACAGAACTCATATTAATATTTTTAATGAAACGGGTCAACACTGTCATAAATTTCTTCCTGGACAAAGACAGAACTGTGCATAATTGACGCCGAACATTGACGGATTTGTCCGTCTACACATTCGCGAAACAGACTCGACACATAGATGTATAATTATCCATAGCTTGTAATGTAACCTTTCTCTTGACAAATAAACCAAATATTTAATTATTTCAGGAGGACCAACGGAGATTTCTACTGTCAGTGGCGTTAGAAGCTCGTCTAGCGAGGTTTCTCAAACGCTGCGCCCATGACTGGGCCACGGGCAGCCATCAGGGGGTTGGTTGCACTCTTCCGTTTTTGGTAACAACTGATTCTGTTATTTAACTCATATAATAAAGATAATTATTGTCAGTGCGCTAAAGTGGCACACAAAAAGCTGTCCTAATACGTCCCGTTTTGCTGAAGAAAATCGATCGAATGCTGACTATAATCGTTTGTATTACGAGTATATGAGCTCAATGATGTTTATCGATTTTTGAACGATGGGTTTGTTTGTGAAGGTGGACTGGTGCTGGCGCCGCGCCATACAACTTAAGGAAAATGCAAAGGAACTCACCGCTCCGCTGTTCTCTTCGTCGTCTTTGCCTGACAGGTAGACAAACTTTAGCTTTACCGTACAACTCTATCGTTGACCATTTTTATCCAAAGGCTTGACCATTTATATTTTGAATATTCTTAAATATAGTTACTAACACCCGCGAAAACAGACCCAATAAGAAGTAGTTATTAAAAACTGAATAGAATAAATCAAATTTAACATTAAACGAGGAAAACGCACATTCCAATCACATAAAATATATCCTGGTCACGGCACCAAATTGTAACACTCACAATCCTAGACAAAACTGAAACGGAAAGAAAGTATTATTTTATTAGGTTAGTTTATGAGTTCCCAAGCTTTGAATATGCAGGATTTATGTCTAGTAATATTTAGGCTAGATAGGCTTGACTGTCATAATTTGTTGCAGGAATGTAGTTCGGTGCTTGGAGCACTGCGTACAGCAGTTAACGCAGTTGACTGGGCTACTGGACGCTATCCTTACTAAGTGCTGCAACCTCATAGTCCCCGATGGTAACTATTATAATCTGTTATATATCATTATGTACAAGTTGTTTAAAACTACTATGTCACTTTTCTTTGTGTTACGGTCGTCACTCTTCTTCTTAGATATTATTTTCACCCCAATATCTCTTTGCAGCTCTAAGCGAGATTGAAGAGAAATACAAGGGAGTCGGTACTGTCTCATTATACTTTCAAGTGGTGCAGTGGTTCCTGCGAGTCGGCCTGTTGCCCGAGAGACATCAGGAACTGCCGTACCCGGCGCGGCAGTTGACTGAAATATACACTAAAAGGTAACAACACCCTATCCTGGTCTAGCTACGGCAATGTGGAAAAAATTTCGGCATTATTTAGAGGCGTCAATGAGGAGCTATAGCATTCTAATATCGAGAAAATAAATGTATATTAGACCAAAAAACATAACAAAATAAGTTTTAATTTTTTTCAGCGAAGTCCGGCTCTTCAGAATGAAGATAAAATATTAAATAACCTATAACATTTTATCTGATAATTATATCTATAGTAATGATGTAGGAATATCGTCTCAAAATCAGAAATATTGTCAAAAATCGATGACAAACGCTTGGAACCCCTTAAATCGTCAGTTATTTCGTATGTTAAAATACTACCTTTCTTGCAGGCGAGTGAAACTGCAACGGTTACAAAGCGGACTGTCCGAGGATTCCGGCTCTTGCTCGCTACTTTATATCGACCAGCTTATAGAACACGAGTTCGGCGGGGAGAGGATACAACAGTAAGATTTTACGTTTCCACTAATGTATTGTCTCATTTTATGAGACATGTATGCATATACCATACATGTGTATTATCGTGACGATAACGTTTACGTCCACGGCAAAGCTTCCGCTGCCGAGATGTGCAAAAGCCCTTAGAAGTGACTTTTGACGGTAAAACATAGCAAGTGACATTTTTCGCTTTACCAATGATTGACAGAGGATATGCTTTGTTCGTATTTTTTAGTTTTCTAGTAACCTAAAATCGATTCCGAGGAGTCTATCCATGATAGAAATTACCTGATTGCATAAATGTCGAAAAACCACTGAATGTGGTTTCTTCTTAAAAAGGCTTTGCCACCGGCGTGCTATAAAAAAAACAGAAATTATGGAATCAAAAATCTTGATGATGGTGAAAATAACCTCTTTTTCATAGAATGTGGCAGAAAGGCGGTAGTGAGACGAACGGCCTGTACCCACCGCCGTCGCTATACTCTCTCCTGCGACTCTACCTACTGCCCGACATCGCGGAGGAACACAAACACTCGCTAGTGCTGTACCTTTTGCTAGACTATTCTATGCTCTACGAAGTCAGGTAAGTTCATGATCAGATTAAATAATATTCTTGCAAAGATTTTTACGAATAATTAAATTTAATACGGTATAATTAAATTTGATATTGTGGTTAAATTGAGACAGACACGAGATTATGTTCGATATAGGTACTTAATTATATAATTTTTGAAGACGGCGCGGCGTTGAATTTTTGGCACATTTCATCTTATACATATTTTAATTACTTATTAAAAAGTACTTTTTTACAAAGAGAGGGTACATTTTTACTTATAATTTCACTTGACTTGAAAGAAGCATTTGACACTATATACCTCTGCTCGCATCCGACAAGATATACATCTAGAACATAATATACGGTATTAGAAAAAAAGTAGTACGATTTCTTCGTAATATCTGCACGATTGCAGTTTGTTAAAACTTAAAACAATTTCAGTAAGATATATATCATTTTTGGTGTACCTCAGGGAGGTGTTTTAGGTCCTTCTTTTTAAACAGTTTCTTTGAAAATTTGGACGTCTATTTGTAGGTAGATTGTGATCATATAAGCACATCGCATTGTTTGCTAAATCTTGACCTGGATTCTTTCGCAAAACGAATCGTGCGATTTAGCACAACGGATGTTTCGGTCGTAAAATTGTTATGCCTAAAACGTTGGAAGTGTAATGCCGATGCTGTATTTAATATTTATAGTTTTCATATCTTTGATCCTATGTTGCAAAGAAACATTTTCACTTACAAATATTATGATAATACCAGACTTTTGCATTGAAGTTTTTAGTGAACTTATAATATAAATAAATTGTAATAAATATTCCCCTTTTGAACATCATACTATAGTACAGTCGCCATCAGATATATCGGAACGGTCAAGGTGGACACAAATATCTGAACGACACCCCTATTGTCAACGCCACTGACTTAGGAATAAAGAGACACGGTCTCATCGCGATTTAGTACCGAAACCAGTGTCGCCACGGTCAAACATGTGTGCATTTCATCTACATATATAATATTGTATGTATTAGGGTTACACACACATAGATCAAGTCCACTACGTGGAGTCTTATACTGTGGTTGGTGCACATACAAGATACATAGATTATAATTACACAATAACCATGTCAACGAACGCTTCCGTGTTTGTGTTCGTACCTCCTTGAGCCAAAAAGTCATATCTTCATACGATATTTTTATCACATACGACTTTTTACTTTAAATGGAAATTTGACAAACATTCAAACCTTCATTCTTCCATTCATTCATTCGATAGAGATGGGAAGTGCAAATATATTTTCTATCGATACCAAATTTTATAGACTTACTTCGACTTTGAAACTATCTCCTACTAAGGTTAACTAGAATAGATAAGTTCGCCTTTGTACCTACTTTGTTTCTTTCCTACATCATGTTTGTATTCTTACTTCTTTTGTGTAAAATAAAGTGTAAACATACGTACAGTACGTATCTCGTCTAGTAGTAGTAGTAGTTAAGTTAAGTATGTAGAGCATGACATTTATCTTTACTTCACAAGTCCTGAGATGTCGAGACCGAAGACGAGTTAAAATGGTAAAAAAAAACATATCCGCTAGTGTGTCAAACGACGATTTTCACTAATGTTATAAAAAAATTACAATATAACAAATCTTGTTTACTTTGAAATTAATTGAGTAGGTAGGTACAGTCAGCACCAATAGTATCATCCTACACGAAGATCTACAAATAAGAGCGTGTCACATATATTTGCGGCCTTCGTGTAGGATCTAAGGTAAGTATTATTTTATATTTAATGAAAATCACACCCCGGTGAATTTACTCATTAATTATGTACATCTGACTACATATTTTAAATTTTTACCTAAACTTCAAACCTGAAGTCCCCTGCAGAATGTATAATGCTAACTCTTTTCCTTGTTAGCACTGTCTTCACTGATTTAAGTAATTATCATATTTTATTCTACCTGTGTCTGACAACCTATTAATCCTAAAAATGTGTACACAATAAAACTACAGAAACAATAAACCTATATATAAAACTAAAATAAACTTATAAATAAAAGATGCTCCCCAAGTCGCCTTCGTGGGTTATGGTACCCAGAAGGCTGGCAGCGTTACCTCTTTGGATGGCCAGGCTTATCTTTTGGCCGAAATAGCTGCCAGCCTTCTGGTTACCTGAGGCATCGACAAGGCGCTTGGAGATTTCTTGGAATAGCGTCTTTGCGCTGGGTCCCCACGGTCCCAGGGTTTCTACGCCAAACGGCGCAAATATATAGCCCTCACTGAGAACAGAATATTTGCGCCGCTTGTTTTGTTCCGCAGTTGTAGCCGCAGCTCCCGCCTTGGAGGAGGTCGCCTGTAAGTGGGACGGTGCAAGCGTGTCAACGCAAGTGGCGTCCCACACAAGCGTCCTCACCAGGCGCCACGGAATGAGTGTCATCCCGTCGGGGCGCTTGCCGTCGTCGCGTGCGATACCGTTCGGCTCAAGAATAGCCGGCACGCTAACGGAAGCAAGCGCCCTCCGGATAACATCATTCAGAGACGCGTGGCGGGAGATGCGGCCTGCGCTTCGCTGGCAGGACAAACCGTGGTGGCCCAGCTCGCCGACCATGGTGCCACAGCGGCATCGGTGGCGTTCATTCGTTTTGGTGCCCAGTCGCAGACATGTGGCTAATGTTAAGGTGTTTTTTTCTAAAAGAGTACCGATATTGGGTGACGGCAACGCGTGTAACCAGTAGCCAGCTTCCGGCTCCGTCACTGCTAGCAGACGAGCCCGGTCTGCTGTATTTTGAGCCGTATCTATGAGTTCTTTTAGAACCAGCTTACAGAGCGGCTCGTCCCACTGTTTTTGTGATTTGAGGGAAACCGGAAGCTGGTCACCTGGGCATGACTGTGCCCAGATATCTTTAGCCTCGTTTGAGACGATGGTACACGCGTTGCTGGCGGATGGGCAAAAAATTCGGTTGGCGAGGTCCAGTGTGCTGTGAAATGAAGATAAAAACGCTGGGAGGGCCACGCTGACAACTCGTCGTATTCCTAAACCGCCGTGACGAATTGGCAGTGAGGCTTGGGTCCAGGCGCGGCTGTCTAGATTAATGTTGAGGATAGATGAGAGGGTGGACTTGAGTATGGAGTCTAGCGGTTCTATGAGGTGAGGGTGTTTAAAGACAGGGCTACATCTGAGTATGTATGTAAATTTGGGAACAAACAGACAGAATTTAAGAATGGTTAATGCCATGTGTGCACTGATTTTTAGAAGGCGGTCCGAATAAGTTTTGTGAGTATCGAGATGTTCTTCGATGAGTGATGGTATGGATTCTGGATAGATGGGAGCACCTAGGAGTCTCAGACACGTTTTATCAATAATTTTTATATTAGGACATATGCTGTTAAAGTTTGAGATAATATGTTGTAGCTCGATTGCGGCCATGGGCTTATTGATGAAGAGTTCACATTTTGAGAAATTTAGTTCCAGTCCTATTGATCTAAATGAGTCTGTAAGATTCTTCAAATCATCGAGAACGGTTTCCCAGTCACCCCCTAGGGTCCCATCATCGAGATACCATGAGTTAAATTTGGATTTTAGGTTCGAAATGGTTGGATGGATGGCGAGGCCGAAAATGGCTGGTCCTAGCGGGTCGCCCTGCTGACAGCCTACTGCTGATGAGAGAAGATGGGTTTTAAAGAGGAGGTGAGTAGGTTGGTGATAGCACTGCCACAGATATTTATAGATCAAGGGTGTGGCATCTTGTATTTGTGTCAGAAGAGTGCCTCTATCTACCGAGTTGAAAGCGTTCTTGACATCCACTTTCAGCAGCACCTCGCATGACTCGTCTCCGATGAAGGCGCGTGCTGCGTGTACAGCAGCTTCGCAGCCACCTTTGCTTCCGAAGCCGAGTTGTAGAGGTTGAAATTTCTTATTAAGAGCCAAAAATATATGTTTACAACAAATTTTGGAGCATATGCGTCTAAAAGTGAGGCCTATGGCGATAGGTCTTATGCCTCCATCCTTTTTTTTAAGGGCGCAGAGATTAGCCCCATACAGTAGACCTAAGACCTCGCTGCAAACCGTACCCGATAGCATGAGGTTTACTAACTCAGTAATAACGTCCAATAGACGTTCGCCAGCGTCACCAGTAGATCCCACTAGCAGGTCTTTAAGGTGCTGCGGTGAAAGGCCGTCGAGACCGCCGGCGGAGCCGTTCTTGAACGACATCACCGCAGCTAGCACATCCTTTTTAGAGGTAGTTAGGTGTGGTGCCTCGGAATTCGGGGGATCTGGGTGGTAAAGAGATGCTGCTGGAAGTGGATGTTTTGATAAAAGAGCTGACACGGTGTCTGGGCTGTCTGGTGCAACAACGTCACTGGAGAATAGCAGCTGGGCCGCCCCCTTAATATCGCCATCTATTACTTTTTGCTCCACTATTTAATCCTAAAATATCATCTAATCGCAAAAATGTATCTAAAATATATGGTCTCATCCGGTAGAAAGCATAAAAAATGCGACCAACAAATACTATAGTCACGGAAACGACACGTGAAGTGATTTAAAATCAATTACGTATTAGTACATAATTGTGACGTTTTCAAGTCAAAGGTACTTACATAATTATCGGTTGTCAATAAGGCGTTAATGTCTTAAAAGTTCATTTACAAATAAACTTTATTAACAACTGACAATGATTGTACCTTTGACTTGAAATGGTCACAATTACATATATCTTATTTTAGTACACCAAAATATCGATACATTACAATTAAACATATCGACTTATTCGCAGCTCTATTTCGTTCATCACTGACAATATTTTGACACGTTATTTCAATTTTGCGAGTGCTGTCATATTCCACATGTTTATTGTCCATTGCGTGGTAGCCTCGATAACATCAAAGGGGAATGTACACAAAACAAGCAATCGATGTCATTTGAATGCCAAGCAATGGAAAACGTATTTTAATATTTTTCGCTCGTATCTTTATTTAAATAAATTGTGATTACTGATTAGTCTTACCAGTAATAAATAACGTCACAGTTTCGCAAATTCACAGTCATACTGCGGTTTTTACACGTAATTATGGCACAAATCGGCATTTTATTTTGCTATTTATACCATATTGGTTGTCATGCAACTGACAATATATGATCACGTTTCTTGATCGCCTCGATCAAGATTCAGAGACAAGCTTGCAGCTGTCAAACCACTTCTCTTTATAATTCAGATTTCTATGGTCAACGCAATAACGTGCATGTTCAGATATTTTTGAGTACCCTGGCTGCTCCGATATATTTGATGGCGACTGTACCTACCGAATTACAATAACAAACTTTTGTTTTAAATATTAACTGGGATTCAAAACCAAAAATGTCATTGTTGAATGTTTTACTATACACCTATTGTTATTTTTAGATACAGTTTGTTTTAAAAAGAACTTATAGGTTATACGTATTTAACGCTTAGTCTGTCGATATAATTTTCTTATATCATTTTGTAACCTCTATCGTTACACAGTTAATTTACACATCTGTAAATTAAACCGACGAGCTACGGTATATCGATGGTTACACGTATCAATTCAGTCGTCGTCAAGATATGTTTACAATTATGCACCTTGCTCCCTTGAAATAAGAGGTGATGTATGGTTTGAGGAATTAAAACACGTCTGGTTGATGTGATTTGTGTAATGCGACTAAATAATAAATACATGCATATTGGTGTGGATAGTTGGGAGGATGGTACACATATTAGTGAAGGAAGGTATGACGTTGTTGTAGGTACGAGGCGGTGGTGCGGCGCCTGATGCAGTTCCCGACGATGTTCGGGCTCAGCAACACGGCCATCAAAGCCACGCAGGCCTTCTGGCATCTCGACCACAGGGATTTTGATGTGAGTGTTCTTCTCTCTAAAGTATTTCAAAAAAGTGTTATCCTTTACGTCTAGCATGACTTACGTTGCGGCGCGACTCTCCATACTTCAGGCGCGACTTGAAGTATGGAGTCGCGCGCGACAACGCATGTCATACTAAGCCGCCTTGTAATACCTTTATTCAATTTTTTTTATTAAAATTATTGTGTAAAGCATTTTAAGATACATGCTTTTATTTATTTATTTGGTACTTGAAGATTATGTGACACAATGTTATTTGTAGAACCGTGAACATGCAAGATAGTCTAGCAGGTTCAGACAAAAAAAGTTGACATATAAAGTCCATTATTCCCTAGGGAGCATACTTCACACAGGGATCATATATAAAACTGTCGGATGTTGGAAATTTGTCTATGGTGGCTGAATTAGATTTTTCCATAGACATACCACCCATAGACATGACACGGAAATAATAATACCAAGATTGAACGGGATGGTCTTATTACACTTTCCATAGATATGACAGAGGAGGCGCTATTATCGTTGGTCCTTATCATAGACTCACCCTTGTGATTATTGCTTACTTCCAAAAGGCCCTAAGTACAATAGAAACGTTTATTACCCTCCACCGCTCTTTGAAGGGTAACAATGAAACCGACTAAATTATGTAGGTTAGTTACGGTATGCTATCAGCCATCTTGAAACGTGTTTGAAAATCAGCCGCGTTGCGTGTATTCTGTCCTTTAGGGTGGGTCGCGTATGCGGTCTCTAGTTAACCCTTGCTTTGAGGATTTTTCCGACTTTTAACACCGCTCAAGTATATTTGCGGCCATCTCCCACAGCGCTTTATAAGTAACACAAAAGGTGATGTCGGTTATGTTACTTTGATTTGTTCCAGTTCGCCCTCGACCAACTCCAATGCCTCACCGGCAACACTCTCTCCCCCTGGCAGCACCACGCCGTGCTCTCCTCGCTCCTCGCGCAGAACATGACGCAGGCCGCGCTGCAGTACCTGCACGTGCGCAAGCCGGCGCCGACGCAGCTGCCTCACCACAGCGGCGGCGGCGGCCACGACTCGCGGGAGGAGTGGCGCAGCTGCTGCCGGCTGTACCTGGCGCGGCGGCTGGTGGCGGAGGCGCTGGACGCGGCGCGCGCGAGTGTGCACGACAACAGTCACGAGGACAGGCGGGGAGTGCTCGAGGACTTGTTCAGAGGTGAGGCAGGACATCACACACAGCTGCCTCACCACGGCGGCGGCGGCGGCCACGACTCGCGGGAGGAGTGGCGCAGCTGCTGCCGGCTGTACCTGGCGCGGCGGCTGGTGGCGGAGGCGCTGGACGCGGCGCGCGCGAGTGTGCACGACAACAGTCACGAGGACAGGCGGGGAGTGCTCGAGGACTTGTTCAGAGGTGAGGCAGGACATCACACACAGCTGCCTCACCACGGCGGCGGCGGCGGCCACGACTCGCGGGAGGAGTGGCGCAGCTGCTGCCGGCTGTACCTGGCGCGGCGGCTGGTGGCGGAGGCGCTGGACGCGGCGCGCGCGAGTGTGCACGACAACAGTCACGAGGACAGGCGGGGAGTGCTCGAGGACTTGTTCAGAGGTGAGGCAGGACATCACACACAGCTGCCTCACCACGGCGGCGGCGGCGGCCACGACTCGCGGGAGGAGTGGCGCAGCTGCTGCCGGCTGTACCTGGCGCGGCGGCTGGTGGCGGAGGCGCTGGACGCGGCGCGCGCGAGTGTGCACGACAACAGTCACGAGGACAGGCGGGGAGTGCTCGAGGACTTGTTCAGAGGTGAGGCAGGACATCACACACAGCTGCCTCACCACGGCGGCGGCGGCGGCCACGACTCGCGGGAGGAGTGGCGCAGCTGCTGCCGGCTGTACCTGGCGCGGCGGCTGGTGGCGGAGGCGCTGGACGCGGCGCGCGCGAGTGTGCACGACAACAGTCACGAGGACAGGCGGGGAGTGCTCGAGGACTTGTTCAGAGGTGAGGCAGGACATCACACACAGCTGCCTCACCACGGCGGCGGCGGCGGCCACGACACGCGGGAGGAGTGGCGCAGCTGCTGCCGGCTGTACCTAGCGCGGCGGCTGGTGGAGGACCTGCCTCTCAGCGGCATGCGTACGACACGCTGGAGGAAATTTCTGAGGCCTTTCTTGGCCTTGAGAACTAGTTCTTAGGACGCAGTAGGTTCATCTAAAACGGTTTTAAAAAATCTTAACGTGTTTATAAATAATACTGTATTTTCATTTGAACAAGGAATTTTGCCCTATGTTTAGTCTGTAAAAGTTAGTTTGAATAGACGCGGTTTTTATAAACAAAACCACATAAAAAAGCGCTAAAACGACCTCACAATCCTATTGTTGATTGCACAGTATAACCGGAAATATTTATTTAAATGACTTATTCTTTATTAGGGTGCCGCAACACAGGCCAGCTATCCAAGATCCTGCAGGTGACCCTATTGCCTTATGAAGAGGAGGTGTTCATCAACTACCTGAAGAAGTGCAACGACCCGCACTGCTCGGACGTACTCATTATGTACTACCTGCAGCAGGCCAGGTAACTACATGTTACATCAAACAACAACATGCAACACCGGACAGTAGTCCACTATCCTGCAGGTGACCCTATTGCCTTATGAAGAGGAGATATTCATCAGCAGGCCAGGTAACATCTTGGGGTTGGCCGGTTGATAATACATAGGCTTGGGACTTTTGGATGCTCGCTATGGTTCTGGCATCCGCAGAGTCGCCATTATGTTAAAAAAAATATTTCGAAGTCAAAGCCGGGAAATAAAACATATCAGGTGTCATGATCTATACGTATACCTATAACAATATGCAATTAATTTTATCACAAATCTATTACACACACGTGTCGAAGTTCACAGTTGACGCGATATGCAGAATATATGCTATATAGGTACGTACCTACGATTTACTTTACTATGCATCCTCTTTGATACTTGTGTTTTGTTTGACAGACTATTGACATCTATTTCAAATAGAAATAAACACTTGAGTTAAGTTGTCAGTTCAGATTAAAGATCGTTTACGCAATTTGTAATAACATTTTAAAATGAATAATTTTACGACTTGCGAAATTAAATCCTGGTTAGAGCCATATCAGGAATTAAAATATGACGAAGAAAAGTCTTGTATATATTGCTCTTTATGTGATGTTCATTTCAAAGTCGGAAAAAAAGTGTTTTTTGTTAACCATGTTAAAAGTGTATCCCATCAAAATAACTGTGGTGAATATAGCTTGTTGTTAGAATGGATAGAGCCTTACAATGAACTAGCAATAAGTGAAGACAAGTCCCACATTTACTGCTCAGCGTGTGACACAACCTTGAAACTCAAAAAGTCAAAAAGGTTTTTTCTTTATTTTGTTTACTAGCAGTAGAATGTTTTATTATAATTACATACTTACATACAAATTATTGTGTACTTTGACTTTGACTTCGAAAAATTTTTTTTTTACATAATGG
The DNA here is from genome assembly GCA_911728535.1 of Pammene fasciana. Lineage (NCBI taxonomy): Eukaryota > Metazoa > Arthropoda > Insecta > Lepidoptera > Tortricidae > Pammene > Pammene fasciana. The sequence goes on from OU452285.1 coordinate 443,329, forward strand.
CGACTAGGGAATGCAAACCGGTTATTTTTTGTATGAAAATAACCGGTTATTAACCGAAAAACCGGTTATTTTCATACACAAAATAACCGGTTTGCATTCCCTAATGGCGACTCCGCGGATGCCAGAACCATAGCGAGCATCCAAAAGTCCCAAGCCTATACATTGTACAGTCAGCAGCAGAAGTAGCTAAGCGGGAGAGATGTTTAAAACAAACACACGCTCTTATTCTCTTAACAGTAAAGTCGTGCCAAGATCATTTTGCACACCTCACCCGCTTAGCTACTTCAGCTGCTGACTGTACACGTGGGGGAATAAGGGGACATTGCGAACGAGAGCTTAATAGGTGCACGAGAGCGAAGCCGAGGGCATTTATGACTCGAGTTTGCAATATTCTTACCGTCCAAATGACATACAATGTTTTTTAACACAGTTGCTCAAAAAAGTGCTTTTCTAGTAATAGTTTATAGTGCGGGAAGTTGGATTTCTCGCACTAGCGCTTTTTACTTTTCCAGCCAATCACAGCTCAGGATTCATTATCACCGCGCCGCCCCGCACTGCCCGAGTGTTCGGATAAAGTAACCTCAATGTGACTAATTGTCCATTTTATAAATTTTTCGCAACTGTATTAAAAAACGTCGTTCAATACACGGACGGAATGTCATTCTTCACTCGTCCCGAGTTTTGCATGTGTCTCGCAACTCGTGGAATAATGACATTCTTTCCGACCTAGTATCGAAATGTACTATTTCATCACACTGGCGAAGACAGAATAAAGTTTTAAAATTATTAAAATGTCCTCAACTCCCGTAGGGACTAAGGCTTTTCTATAACTCCCGCTACGTCTGCGTGTAATGGTACGCTTTATGAGCAAGTGTGATGTTTGTTTACAAATGGCGCCAGCATAGATTGTACCTGTACCTGCCTTATCAATAGTATCAAAATTCTAGTTAAAAAAAATACAGGGTGTTACTTGCAATGATAATAATATTGTTACACAGATACTTGGAAGCCCAACAATACAACAACAAACTCCGACACACCAAACGCTCCAAAGACATCTCAGCGTCCACCTCCTCCATACTAGACGTGATGGATGTAGAGAACGCGCGGGACACCCTCGTGGACGTCGTGTGCGCGTCGCTGCCGACTATAGCGAGTAAAGTGGCGCGCATGCTCACCAGCGACAAGGACTACGAGCCGCACAGTAAGTTAACTTCGATGTAACGAACGCTCCAGCATCTCAGCTCGATGTTTTGAATCTATCATTTCCCGCTCTTAAGAAATACTTGAAAAAAACTAATGTCAAAGGGTTATTACGGGGTCGAGGACTATATGACAGACATATATGCATGGCCCAAACCAGAATCTATAAAATCATCTAACATTTAGAGGACACAGTTCAAGTAAGAAAGAATATCAAACGTATTGCGAAGCAGTCAGATTTGGATTTAATTTTTTATTTTTCATTTTAATTACATAATAGGCAGGTACATGTCTGTCTCTCAAGCTGTTTTGATATGCCTTCTTGAAGAACTACGCATTATTGTATATAGTATCTTTAATGTATTAGTGTTACTGCTTTGAAAAAATAAGTCCCGCCGAGTTTCTTGCCGGTAATAAGTAATACTTCTCGGGTCAGAGGTGTAGGGTTAGAACCGGTGGTAGTTTCTTTTTCTCTCTGACGTTCATAAGTGCATTGTAATGTGCCTAAATTGAAGAATAAATATCTTTTATCTTTTTTATCTTTTATCAGCTTTATACTCCTCGATACTAGACGACGAGAAAACGTGTTTATAGTTGAATCAAAATAAGTTTTCTCCTGCAAATACCGTCAGCAGCAGATGTAGCTAAGCTGGTGGGGTGTTCAAAATGACCTACACAAGCTCTTATTCTTTTAACAATGAAGTCGTGTCCAGCCCATTTTGAACACCCTACCCGCTTTTTATTTTTGTATTAAGCAGAACGTCTGCTAACGATACCACAATGTTTAGAAATAAAGGAAAGTAGAAAAATCCACTGCCTCAGGCGAGACTCGAACTCGCGACTCTGGGAAACATGCCCATCGCTCTGCCAACTGAGCTACTGAGACTATACCTGATGGCTGCGAATTTCTCCACCACATCCTTTATTTTATATTCGCGCCTTAGGGTGACGCCTATCGACATCTGCCGACGAAGTCTTACACTTCTTAATGCATCATGCATACAATGCATGGGTTAGCGCATCGTTATCGGTGAATTCTCAATACAACTTGGGACTCCGATGGTCGGTTAAGACGTGTAAGACTTCGTCGGCAGATGTCGCTAGGCGTCACCCTAAGGCGCGAATATAAAATAAAGGATGTGGTGAAGAAATTCGCAGCCATCAGGTATAGTCTCAGTAGCTCAGTTGGCAGAGCGATGGGCATGTTTCCCAGAGTCGCGAGTTCGAGTCTCGCCTGAGGCAGTGGATTTTTCTACCTACCCGCTTAACTACTTTTGCTGCTTACTGTACAGTCGCCATCCATATTATATCGGAGCGGCCGAGGTGGTCGATAAAGTGCATGTTCAGATATTTATGAGTACCCTGGCCGCTCCGATATATTTGATGTCGACTGTATTACAACTTAACGTTTTTTATTGTCTTTGGTAGAGCAGCCATAATAACATAGTTTCTTCTGTTTCAGTTTTAGCGCCAAAACCGATGTCAGTGTTTATTCAAGCAAAATCTCCAAAAAACACATTCACCTATAAGTCTTCATTTATTCAGGTATTTATATTTATTATGGGTAAAATAAAACATAGGGATAGCTCAATCAGGGTGTCCACTTTCTGGAAAGTCAGGGAAAGTCAGGGAAAAGTCAGGGAAGCTCAAAATGGCACTGGAAAGTCATGGAAAGTCAGGGAAATTATAATAAGGTCAGGGAAAAATGATGATCTGGCAAAAAAATACTAAGAGGTATTTTAAAATTATGAAAAACAAAAATTATACTTTTCCGCAAAATTTATGTTTTAAGGCGAGCATACTTTTCTATTTGGAATATTATAATGGTTTAAAAAATATTTCCCAGCGATGGTTAATGAGAATATCTTTGCTCTAGCGGACTCTACCCCAGGCTAATAGCATTTAATTTCAGGGTGGGAAGGATCTACATTATAATTTAATGTATCATAATTAGATTTCTTCTTATAGGTATGTGAAAGTTCATGAAAATCATAGTTTTTTTATAACAGTGATGTGTTAGAGTTTCCTAGAACAGTGAATGTTACAAAATGTGTTTAAAATATTGTACATTTAATAAAGTATGATTCAATTTAATAGTAAATACAGAGTTTGCACATTGAAGCCGTAGGCGATTTTATATCAACGTATTTTAGACCATTTCGCAAAAGATTAAAATTGTGTAATATGGGTGAGCGAGCGGTAGTGTCACATGAAAAAGGGCCAAAATATAAAATAAAAATTCTTGACACTAAAAAAAATCGACCACTTTAAACATTAGAATACCTTGTACTAACATTAAACACAGTATTAAAAAAGTCGACCAGTTTAAACCTTTACCTTGTACCACTACTGCGGCGGGACTAATATAGCCTAAAAATGTTCCCAGATAGCAAGATTGCTTTCAACAACTCGATGGAGAAGACTAAAGTCGTGTATGTGATTAATCATAGAATAGCATTGCTAGAACTGGTGGTACAGACTTCCCGATTAAAATTACATTGATAAGGTGGCTTGAAAATGGCTCATGCCTTGACAGATCTATAAAAGCATTTGATAAGTTTGCTGAAGAATTTGCTTCCAATTAGCGAAAACAAAAAACCTTAAGAGTCCAGTAAACTCTTTTTTCGATTTCGCTCAACCTTTTGATGCTATTTTGCAGGAACTAACATAACTTCTATTAGTTTGTATACTTTGTGTACATATTATGAAAGATCGTTTATTTTTCAATGGAATAAATACAACGTGAACAAAAATGAGTTGTCTGAGGAAAAAATGGAACAATTTTTTTCATTATCATATTTTTTTTAAGAGAGAGCATATTTTGCTGAGCAATATTATTATTGGGAGAGTAATATTTTTGGGAAGATACATACCTAAAACATTATGGGGCCATAATAAACTAATAATTAAAAACCAAACGAGAAGATTGCATGAATCAACGTCCTTACCATAGACTTAAAAATATAATAGACAGCCATAATCTAAGAACTCTTTGAGGCTCCAAGTCTTTAGCGCCATATAGTTGGGAGTGACTTTTTTTTATAAATGGCTTTCTCTCTTTGCACTTGAGCAATGGGAATTCTGCCAATAACAGTTTGACGACGTTAATCACATTTTATTTATTAAATAAATATAGGCAACGTTATAAAATAACACCCGTGAGTGTAACCGTGTTATTTTATAATGTTAATGTCTCACGAAAGTTTAAATTAAATAGGCAATGTTGTTCGGTGTTAGCCTTGCTCTTTGTAAGGGTGATAGCTGCTCCTTACAAAAAACAAGTGGTGGCCATGCCAGGACAACTGTCCGTTTAACTACAGAGAGTTTACACGCGTTTTGAGAAGAATTCTTCATTAGCTGTACACTTTTTATTAGATCACCACACAATAAGCTATCAATATTACACACTGAACTACTTAAATGAGCAAAAAATATTCCCATGACGTCTAAACTACCCTGCGTTACGAACAGAAGATCGAAGAGAATGTGACTTAAAAATAGCCAAAATGTAAGAGGATATGTCACCTGCCTTAGTACACACCTGCGCTAGTCGTTACTAGATGAAGTAGCAGAGCAGGTGACATTTCCTCTTACATTTTGGCTATCTTTAGGTCGCTTTCAACTAGATGGCGCTAAGGACTTGGAGCCTCAAAAATATCTGAGATAATAGCCGCCTATTATATCTTTAAGTCCATGTCCTCACTAAACAACTTCTACAAGAATTGAGTTTTAGGGTATTAAGAGTCGCCAGGACGCTCGCGTTCCCATACAAACGTAGTTCAGCTCTCATTTTAGAACGACATGCTTTAGAACCACGAAATTTGGCATGGGCATTCTAGTAGTGCAGATCTATGTCGGTAATTCGTCTTCGTTGCTAAAAATTGTAATAAAAAGAAAATACAGCCAGATACAGATTTACATACAAAACTTATTTTTGCTGTATTTTATTTGTATTACAATATTTAGCAACGAAAACAAATTACCGACATAGATCTTTACTGCTAGAATGCCTATGCCAAATTTCGTGGTTCTAAAGCATGTCGTTTTAAAATGAGAGCTGAACTACGTTTGTATGGGGACGCGAGTTCACGCGAGCGTCCTGGCGACTCTTAAATAATAATATATATAGACCAAAACACTTTTTTGCAATAACAAGACTTCAACTATCTTATCAAATAGGATTCGTGTGAGTAATTGCATTATTAGCATTTTTTTTCAAATCGTTACCGGACTCTTAAAGACTATTGAAAAACCCATTACTAAAAGCTCCATTGGCAATCGTAAGACCTATTATAGTATAGCGCGTTTATACTTTTGTGCAGTGCAAGTAGCCAAACGCATGCGAATATAGCACGGAATGTCTATAGATGTCGCGTCGGGGAGTTAAGGGGAGCCGAATATGTGAACGGACATATCGTGTTGGCACTCGTACGCAAATGATCCGTAGAACATCTCGACGATCGCCGACTAAAGTGCGGACATGTCTTTTGCGAATGGAAATTGAGCTAAAAGTGGTAAAAATGTTTTTGTAGATGGAGATTTTGGTCAGGGAAATTTCAAGAAATGGTCATGGAAAGTCAGGGAAAAGTCAGGGATTTTTTTTGGAAGTTTATAGTGGACACCCTGTCAATACAATCTACAAAATACTGAATCTACGTTATGTATTATACTATGCAATGATACTGTTGTTTCCTAATTTTAGCATTTAACATCTAGCTGGCTAATAATTTTAAACAAAAAAAAGAACCGACTTCACTTAGGATCCGCTATTCCAAGAGGAAGTGGCCGAGTTGCTGTAAAAAATAGTGAAATCACTAGTGTACCTACAATAGTTGAAGAGTTCCCTCGATTTCTACAGGACCCCATCATCAGACCCCGACTTGGTGACAATGGGGTAATACCCGCTCGATTTAAAAAAAAATTGAAAATCGGTTCACGATTCACGGAGATATCGACTAACATACAAAAAAAAATGGTGATAAAAAAAACAGTCGAATTGAGAACCTCCTCCTTTTTTGAAGTCGGTTAAAAAGTGCAATAACAGTGGAAGTAATAAGCTATACTCATCCCTTTTTAAGTAGCGAGGGTACTAGCGTAAGAAAGAGACAGTATGATTCTGTCTGTTAATGCTTGAAGCACAGATAACCTCAACCACTAGATAGATCATAAGTACAACTCGAGGTCACCATACATCTGTGCTCCCGTACTAATGTTGTATGAGAGCGCGACCGCTTATTTCAGTTGAGTTAACGTTTTTGATCATTACTCATGTGAATTAAAAACATCCACAAAAATCAAGTTACAGGGGTGAACCTGGATTGTTATACTTCAAATTGGTGTAGAATACTATTGAGATATGCTCTTCGAATCGTAGAAATTTACGAATAAAATTGCGCTGATGTGTGGTGACCTCGTGCTCCCTGTAAAAGCTTAATGATGAGGTGTCTGTGTAGTCTGTGGCTTGACGTCCCTGAGTAGACTATAGTTTTAAAAGTCGTGTAATGTTTCAGGACACGATAGAGAACGCGAGTGAGACGTGGGTCAACAAACCCGCGATGAGGCGCGGCATCAAGCGAGCGCTTCACATCGAGGACACGCCCTTCATCTGCACCCCCAAGTTGACCAGGACCAAGAGGTCATTACATCAAGTTACCCTTTTAAATAGATTGTTAACGGAAACTCCGATATTGAAACTCCTCACCACGCTCAAGATTGTTAAATCTTTCGCTTCAACTGAAGAACAAATCAAATTATTTTTAATAAATATTCTGATCTATTTTGACATGAGTCATAATGTTGTACCTTAGCTTAGATGATTGGCCAAAATATGCCTTAGCATTTACAAAGATTGGTGCTACTGTGACCAGGTGGCCAAGTTGGTGAAGGCGTCTGCCGCGAATGCAGAAGACGCTGGTTCGATCCCAGCCTTGGGCACCTGAGGCCTAGGTCGCTTTCCTTTGTAGGTATATGACATATATTTAAGTTAATAATCTTTCGCTTCATTCAGGTTTCAACTCATGTCCTCGTCGTATTTATTTCAGTTAAATTCTTCGTAATACAATCTGTTATTCAATGAATTCGTGCGTTCCAGTGTATTCTCGGACTCCCAAGCCGAGTGTACGCCCCCGAAGCGCGCCAAACTGGACCTTACCGGCACGCCCCGAACGCCCAAGTTCCCTCGCACGCCCCTGGGAGACAAGTTGAGCCGACAGATGGCCACTCTACTGGACATGCCGGAAGTGCAGAGTCCAGACGGGAAGATCTACGACCGCAGCGGGGCCGGCACGCCTCACAGCATACTCAAGGTGACCTCACACTAAACTCGACCTTACACACATGTACTGAGGGCCCGAGTTCCCTCGCTCGCTTTTATACAGGACGTCCTAATCCCAAGACTATGGAAAATAAAGGGAAAGTACCTTAAATATCGTAGATGGGATATTTTGCTGAAAGACCTGAAGGCCCGTGAGGGGAGTTCAGAGATGCCATGTTCACGTAATTAAGTAGTAGTAGTAGTAAAACACTTTATTGTACAGGAAAACACAACAGAAATATATAACACAGCAAATATGTACAAAGGCGAACTTATCCCTTTATTAAATGAGGTAAACGCGCGAAGCAATGCGTAGATGGTGCTGTAATCGAAAATAAATCTTGTTGGTTATGTTTTTGATATGTCTGTCATACTGTATATGGTAAATAAACGAATGCAGGGTTACAAAAAACAAAATACAGGTTGAAACTACTTACTATTTGTGACTTTTATCCTCAATAATGTCAACTAGCGTTCAGAATTTGGTAACAAATGATGGTTTGAGCAGTTTTTTTATAGAAATCGATGCCATTTTCTTCCTGTATCCATAGTGTAATCAAGAATGAGGTTGACGTAACATGTTGTTATTGTAACAGATAAGAACCTCCGCGCTCGGTGTAGACGCGCCGTCGCCGGTGGACTCGCGCTCCCTCGGCGACAGCGACGACGAGCTGCTGGAGACGGCCAGCAACCACACGCACTACAGCGACAGCACCAACAAGTAACACTTCACATACCCATTACTATATACTTAAACATATAATAGGCGGCCATAAAGACTGTGCACGTTGAAATCCGGCCGCGCATGGTGTGATACATCTTTTTATTGAATGTGCATATTCAACCAACACTTCTAATTAATAATTTGGGGTTATCAAGCTACATAATAAAGTTTAAAACATAATATAAACGTTACGTTGTCTATGAGTTTGATCACTATATATTCCACAGTGCCTATATTTTTTTGTCCACAGTGTTCTCACAGTGTTTACCAAATTTTCCTGTTAAAAATAGTTTTTTTATTATAAATAAGATGAATCAAATGATACCTTATTAAATTCTCTTTTCATCATAGCTAACATTTTTCTAAGTGTATTTAGATTGAAATAGTTCGGAGGTGTTCTAACTTTGGTGAGTTTGACTTTTTGACAAAAAAATGGCTGCCATATAAAAATTACTTTCAGTGCTTGGAATAGAAAGTTTTCCTGACTACCTCAAGTAGAATAGAGTTTCAAAACATTTTTTTTTGTAAGATGACATTCTATTGACCATAAAACCGGTTGTGAAAATATAAATACAATTGTGGTATTGTAGCAGGAAGCGAGTGAAGATTATCAAAAAACGCTGGACAAAACATTAAAGATATGATGAAATACCTTCAGTAAAAACTGAGACAAGCCCATACAATTTTAATATGATTCTATTTTTATTATATACTACTATGATTAGAGATTATTTATAAAAAAGAACTGCTTGAAAATGTGTATCCGAAAGGGAGATGTACCATGCCATGCGTGGCCGGATTTCAACGTGCACAGTCTTTAGTCGTAGAAATTTTTGAGGCTCCATATTTTTAGCGCCATCTAATCCAGAGCGGCCAAAATGTAAGAGAAAATGTCACCTGCTCTAGTACGCGAGTGGTTACGTTACTAGATGGAGTAGCAGAGCCGGTGACATTTCCTCTCACATTTTGGCTACATTTAGGTCCCTTTGGACTAACCCCTTTATCTATATCATATACGTCTAACAAATCTTATTTAACTAATGAGGAAAGGAAGGCCGGTGAAAACTTATTGTAGAGGGCGCTGTTTCAGATTCGATACAATGAGAGAAAGAGACAGATCGATTGTGCCAGTCGGTAAAAACTAGCGGCGCCATTTTGCGTTTTTAATTCCTTGTCCATATTATGTTTTTTTTTAATACAACGACGGTGGCAAACAAGCATAGGGCCCACCTGATGTTAAGCAGCTACCGTAGCCTATGGACGCCTGCAACTCCAGAGGTGTCACATGCGCGTTGACGACCCTTTAAAAACAGGATGATTCAATTCAAAGGAACAAGAGAGGTCCTTCGTCGTCAACACACTGGGTCCTCTTTGGCAACCTTACTCACCAGCAGGAACACAACACTATGAGTATGGTCTATTATTTCCGTTCATTTCCGTTTCATTCCGTTCAACCAACCTGTTCCTTTCAGAGCTACGTGCTGGCTGTTTAAAGCCAATTATTACCTTTTCGTCACAGTTTTAAAAATAACAAAGCTATCGGAGTAACAAATACTACCTACATCACAAAAACATAGGTACAGTCGACCAAAAATGTGGTCTACCACCTACGGTTGAGGTTCGTTTGAACGTCATGAGACAACAAGGTCGTGCATGTTTTAACTCCGTTACAAAATGTCAACCTTAGCGATCGTTACATCTCGCACAAATTGTCAAAACTGGTAGATCAGTTTGTTGGTCGAGTGTAGAATAGATTGTCAACTCTATATCCAGACACCTACGGTTCACGATCCCGACCGCGTCCGAGTCGGGGTCGACGCCCTCGCCGCCGCGCCCCGCCCCCGTGCGAGGGAGCGAGCCAGAGACCGCCAGACAGAGAGAGATAGACGACTCCATGGAGAGCTACGTCACCACTACCAGTACGCATCCTATGGTATGAACATGTTTACTACAATTTAATAAGAAAAGTATTTTAAGTATAAGTAGTTTTGCTGTATTTTCTGTGCTGTTTCCTTTTTTGAGGTGTTCAATAAAGAGTATTTGTATTGTATTGTATTGTATTATTAATAAGATAAATGAGATTTAATTTACAGTAGCACGATAATACCTATTGTTTTCAACCGACTTCAAGATTTTGAAGGATGAGGTTATCAATTCGTCGGGATCTATATGTATGTTCACCGATTATGCGAAGACGGCTGGACCGATTTGGAAAATTCTTTTTTTGGTTGAAAAAACATACTTCACAGTGGGTTCTATTGTTACCAGGTCCAGATCTGATGATGGGATCGTGGAGAAATCGAGAGAACTCTTCAACTATTATAGGCATACCTATAGTGATTTCACTATTTTTTACAGCAACTCGGTCACTTCCTCTTGGAATAGCGGATCTTAAGTGAATCGGTTCTTTTTTTGTTTTAAATTATTTTAAATATTATTACTATATAAGTACATAGACGATATATGTAATATCGATGAATGAAACATACACGTCGTCGTCCGATCACATATATATTTCTTGGTAGACTAAGTGGCATGCAGAAGACATATATTCGTATAAGAAGAATTTTTAGCGAAATATCGTGAGTAAACCGGGCCTAATATCCCAAAAAGGCTGTATTTTAATTGGAATATTAAATGGTAGTCGTTTTCGTAAAAAAATATGCCTACGTCAATTCATGGTAATAGCTTACCGAGCAGACTCCGGGCTTAATTGAAAAAAATCCTGGCCAACGTTGGGGTGAGGATGTATGATAGATGTTTTTAAAGTTGTTTTGTTCGTTTGCAGAAAGATGACAACCTATTGGAGTCGCCTCCGAAGAAACTGGCCACAGAAGAGAAGGTTTTGTCCAGAAAATCTTACAAGGATACCGTACGGGCGAGGTAGGGGTTCATGACAGATTTATCGAACACGCAGAGAGTAAGCGAAGCGAGTTCTTACAAACAACTCCAGACCCAACTGTAACCTGCCTACTGGGACGTCTCGGTATTTGGATGGCTTTTTGATTTAAATAGTTTGTCCGACGATAACTTTAGTAATATTTTTCTGATCTTTATGAAATTTCTTGGGGCTGTAGCAGAGATACATAAAATTTGAGATTTCGTACATGAGCGGGATCGATTAAGTGGTTATGGAGCTAGAAGGAGAAAAAATCCTCCTTAGGGTCTTGTTATATTGGTCAATTCGTTTGCATGTGAATAGCGAGTTCTCAGTTCGAGGCGGGCTACTAGTTAATCAAGATAATTGTTTCAGACGCTCCCTTTCAATCTCGGCCAACAGCAGCCTCTCCGAAGACCCCAACACCTCCATAGAAAGTATCGCCGACATCCCCATCACCCTCGTGAACCTGCGCTACCGCGGGCGCGAGCGAGACGCCGCTAGCCGGGACAGGCTGGAGGGCGACGGGGAGGAGAGGGACGGCAGCAGCGTGTCGCCCCCTCGCACGCCGCAGGGCCGGCGGGGCATCCGGGCCAACAGGTCCGTTTCCTCTACGCTGTACGGTGTTACGACTAATTGTGTACATTTGACGACAAAGAAGTAGAAAATTTCACTTTTTCACCTCCTCCTCCTTTGTAATAAAGTGTAAAAGTGTAAATATATCTTTGACGTTGACTGTACAACCAGACTTATGCTTAATTTAGGTCTCTTTCTGCCAGAATTCAAACCCGTATGGGTTTAGTTATTAGTCTAGAGTTTATTTAAAATTAACGTTTGTACTAAAATATAGCTTTGCATTGACTAAAGCAACTTAAAAAATAAAAAAACAGTATGTTACCTTATGTATATTTATTACTTTTGTACAGAAGTCGTTCTGGCACGCCAGAACATGTCGATTCTCCTATAGTGACGCCGCTACGGTCAAGCAAACCTACAAGGTAAGTAGTTCTTTATTTAAATATGTACACAATAAAACATTAAACCTATATATATAAAACTAAAATAAACTTATAAATGAAAGATACTCCCCAAGTCGCCTTATAATGTTACTTAAGAAAATTACATTATGTCGAAGCATTTCGAGCAAAACAAATACAATGACTTTTGTGCGTAATTTATTATTTGTTTTTTTGTAACAGTCAAAAGAGGTAGACTATAAAAAACCAAAAGAATGATAAAAACTTTATCACTTGTAATAATTCGAAAATAAATAAAATTTTCCTTCTTCTCTACACTTCATTTAGCTCCATTTCAGTTTTTGCAACTTTCATGGTTATAATAATGGCTTATTGTTGTTTAAGGAGTAGATCTCGCACTCCGGAGATAAGTCCCCGTGCGTCGCCGCTGGCTCCCATCCCGGAGCAGCCGCGGCAGGAAGTAGCCAGCGAGCCGCATCCGGTCAAGACCACACTCAGTGTGCCGAGCCGACTCAGGTATCTTATTGTTGTTTAAGGAGTAGATCTCGCACTCCGGAGATAAGTCCCCGTGCGTCGCCGCTGGCTCCCATCCCGGAGCAGCCGCGGCAGGAAGTAGCCAGCGAGCCGCATCCGGTCAAGACCACACTCAGTGTGCCGAGCCGACTCAGGTATCTTATTGTTGTTTAAGGAGTAGATCTCGCACTCCGGAGATAAGTCCCCGTGCGTCGCCGCTGGCTCCCATCCCGGAGCAGCCGCGGCAGGAAGTAGCCAGCGAGCCGCATCCGGTCAAGACCACACTCAGTGTGCCGAGCCGACTCAGGTATCTTATTGTTGTTTAAGGAGTAGATCTCGCACTCCGGAGATAAGTCCCCGTGCGTCGCCGCTGGCTCCCATCCCGGAGCAGCCGCGGCAGGAAGTAGCCAGCGAGCCGCATCCGGTCAAGACCACACTCAGTGTGCCGAGCCGACTCAGGTATCTTATTGTTGTTTAAGGAGTAGATCTCGCACTCCGGAGATAAGTCCCCGTGCGTCGCCGCTGGCTCCCATCCCGGAGCAGCCGCGGCAGGAAGTAGCCAGCGAGCCGCATCCGGTCAAGACCACACTCAGTGTGCCGAGCCGACTCAGGTATCTTATTGTTGTTTAAGGAGTAGATCTCGCACTCCGGAGATAAGTCCCCGTGCGTCGCCGCTGGCTCCCATCCCGGAGCAGCCGCGGCAGGAAGTAGCCAGCGAGCCGCATCCGGTCAAGACCACACTCAGTGTGCCGAGCCGACTCAGGTATCTTATTGTTGTTTAAGGAGTAGATCTCGCACTCCGGAGATAAGTCCCCGTGCGTCGCCGCTGGCTCCCATCCCGGAGCAGCCGCGGCAGGAAGTAGCCAGCGAGCCGCATCCGGTCAAGACCACACTCAGTGTGCCGAGCCGACTCAGGTATCTTATTGTTGTTTAAGGAGTAGATCTCGCACTCCGGAGATAAGTCCCCGTGCGTCGCCGCTGGCTCCCATCCCGGAGCAGCCGCGGCAGGAAGTAGCCAGCGAGCCGCATCCGGTCAAGACCACACTCAGTGTGCCGAGCCGACTCAGGTATCTTATTGTTGTTTAAGGAGTAGATCTCGCACTCCGGAGATAAGTCCCCGTGCGTCGCCGCTGGCTCCCATCCCGGAGCAGCCGCGGCAGGAAGTAGCCAGCGAGCCGCATCCGGTCAAGACCACACTCAGTGTGCCGAGCCGACTCAGGTATCTTATTGTTGTTTAAGGAGTAGATCTCGCACTCCGGAGATAAGTCCCCGTGCGTCGCCGCTGGCTCCCATCCCGGAGCAGCCGCGGCAGGAAGTAGCCAGCGAGCCGCATCCGGTCAAGACCACACTCAGTGTGCCGAGCCGACTCAGGTATCTTATTGTTGTTTAAGGAGTAGATCTCGCACTCCGGAGATAAGTCCCCGTGCGTCGCCGCTGGCTCCCATCCCGGAGCAGCCGCGGCAGGAAGTAGCCAGCGAGCCGCATCCGGTCAAGACCACACTCAGTGTGCCGAGCCGACTCAGGTATCTTATTGTTGTTTAAGGAGTAGATCTCGCACTCCGGAGATAAGTCCCCGTGCGTCGCCGCTGGCTCCCATCCCGGAGCAGCCGCGGCAGGAAGTAGCCAGCGAGCCGCATCCGGTCAAGACCACACTCAGTGTGCCGAGCCGACTCAGGTATCTTATTGTTGTTTAAGGAGTAGATCTCGCACTCCGGAGATAAGTCCCCGTGCGTCGCCGCTGGCTCCCATCCCGGAGCAGCCGCGGCAGGAAGTAGCCAGCGAGCCGCATCCGGTCAAGACCACACTCAGTGTGCCGAGCCGACTCAGGTATCTTATTGTTGTTTAAGGAGTAGATCTCGCACTCCGGAGATAAGTCCCCGTGCGTCGCCGCTGGCTCCCATCCCGGAGCAGCCGCGGCAGGAAGTAGCCAGCGAGCCGCATCCGGTCAAGACCACACTCAGTGTGCCGAGCCGACTCAGGTATCTTATTCTCATACGCCGGATATTTCGGGGCTGAAATGATTTGCACTAGTCAAAAATTAGTAAGACCTATAAAAAAACTGTTTGAACGTTCTAAGCCCGTTTGGATTTTACTGCGTATTTGTTATTCATAGTTTCTGCCCCCGAAAATTCACGGTATGCTTATTATTCTATAATTTTTAAAACTATCGTTATTTACACATATTAACCAACATTAGACGTGTCTATCGCGATTTGAGACCTATCTAATGTTAGTTAATATATTATTATTATTATCGTCGGTGAAATAAAAAAATCGTACAGAATTCAGAAGAATCCCAATAATCTAATAATCTGATTTGGAAGGACAAATGTAAAGTCTGCGTCAATTTTAGTTCGCTAAGCAAACTTCTTTGTACCAACCAAAGATGCAACCGGGAATGCGCTGAGATGGGAGAGCTGTATCCTATTTTACGTCTTTCAGGGCGGTAAGTGAAATTTGCCGCCCACGGACGCAGCGGCAAACCTCACTTCACACGCAGGAGAAGACGTAAAATTGTGTACGCACCGCGGGCGGTAACAAAGAAGGCCTCAGATCGCTTGTTTATGGCCCTTACCTTCGGTTCGGGCCACAAATATCCGCGATCTGAGCCGTTCTTTATTTACCGCCCCAGGTGCGTAATGTACTCGTACTATTAAGATATTTGTGTTTGTTCTAACGAATTATTCCCTATATAGAAGCCGTTCTCGCACCCCGGAGCGAATGGAGAAGGTGGCAGAATCTCCACGCCTCGAAGCCATATCGGAGTCCCCCGGCAAGCCGGAGGAGCCCGAGTCCCCGCGCCGGAGGCTCCGGAGTCGCTCGCGCTCGCCCCAGGTCGAACTGGAAGTACCCAAGAGTCCGCGTAGTCTGAGGTATGAGTACAGACATTACAGGTACCCAACAACAAGAATAGAGGAAGTGGCAGAGTCTCGTGTCGAAGCCATATCGGAGTCAGAGGGGACAGAGGAGGAAAACAGAAGAAATGTAATTTTTATCACACTCGTAAACACTTCCTAGATTTTAAGCCTTTTCTACAATCATTTGAAAATCTGAATCATAGAAAACATTTTAAACACTTTGGAAATATATGACAGGTGGCGCCCGAATCCAACAACCATACGAGTACAGTCATCGGCAACAGTATCTTCCTACACGAAGGACCCAAAAATATGTGACACGCTTCTATGGCCCTACAAATAAGAGCGAATCACATATTTTTGCGGCCTTCGTATATGGAGATGCTTTTGCCGGTGACTGTACATTCTTGATTTAATCATAAAGAACGGAAATGGTCACAAAATTAATACAAATTGTATAAATTTAAAATCGCAGTGTCTTCTTATATTTTACTATGATGAAAATTATACTAAAAACCAACAAAAAATAATGAATATGTATAAACTGCTTCGTAAATTTGACGTGTTTAATTATTATAAACAATATTACGCTACATGTTTTAGGAGCCGCTCAAAGACCCCAGAAAAACTCATGTCTCCCAAAGCCGACCGCACCAGTAAAGCCAAAAAAACTCTCACTAGAATCGTATTAGAAGCAAACACGTTCGCTAAAACTAAAAACACTGACAAGGAACCTGAACTTGAGAAAAATGAAAATGAGCAAGAATTAATCGAATGTACTCCTATGAAGCCGAAACATGTCGCTAGTATGGACGTCTCATTCTCTCCTATAGTAAATAAATCAGTTTTAGGTGACACTCCAGAGACAGACGCACAGTCAGCCGACAGCAGCAAAACCAATATAGCAACTCTACCGGCATTTACCAAAATGAACGAAACACAATTCGGTAAATCAATACTTCAAAGTTGCGAAAGCAGCGCGGTCGAGACTTCACAAGAAGTTGAAAAGGAAAAGGAAGATTCCGTTCATGTTAAAACTCTACCTGCATTCACTTCAATGAATGATAGCATATTTACTAAATCTGTATTACATAGTTACGAAAGCAGTATAGCAGAAACATCAAGTATTCATGAAGTTTCTGTTACTAAAGAAATAGTTGAAACTTTCACTAAAACTGAAGTCTCAACTATCACTTCTAAATCTGTTTTGAAAGATCAGTCTAGTCTCATGACTAATGATAGCGATTCTGATAACGAAGATAACTGGAAGGAACGTCTGGACGGGACGGCGCAAGATATACAAAAGGAGAAGGAGAGAATAGTGGAGATTGAGAGAGAGATTAATGAGATAGAGGGAGATATGAGTGATGAGGAGTCGTCGGATGAGGAGATTGTTGAAGCTGATGATGGTATGGGCGAGGAAGAGGAGAGTTCGGAAGAAGATGTGAGTATACTAATAACATTGTACTAAGAATGAAAATTTAATAAACATGCGAATTTCACAAAAAAATATATCAAAAAAATATCTTCATCTCATATTATTCTGAGGTTTTTACACACTTATTTAGCTTGTCCACGTGTATTTGTATCGCTCAAATCTTTTAAGTAAAATTTACATGACAATGCTATATCTACTAAACAATAAAAGTGTATACGAAATAAAATATTGGGAAATACTCGTCATATGTAAAAACGATAGCACTTTCAACAGTCTCCAAAAATTTCCTTCTTAATACAGTTGTCCAAAAAAAAGGCTTTTCTAGTAGTCGTTTATAGTGCGGGAAGTTGGATTTCTCGCACTAGCACTTTTTACTTTTCCAGCCAATCACAGCTCAGGATTCATGATCACCGCCCCGCATCGCACCGCGCGAGTGTTCGGATAAAGTAACCTCAAAGTGACATATTGTCCATTTTTATAATTTTTTCGCAACTTTATTAAAAAACGTCGTTCGATACACGGACGGAATGTCCTTCTTCACTCGTCCCGAGTTTTGCCACTCGCCTGCGGCTCGTGACCAAATGTCTCGGAACTCGTTGAATAATGACATCCTTTCCGCACTAATATCGAAATGTACTATTTCAAGTTGTGACGTATAAACATATTGCAAACTAATATTTATTACTTTATATGTCTATTTATATGACCGTACTAAGCAAAGGCCTCCCTCCTCGCCTTCCACGTATGAGACTATTATTCTTTTAGATGTATATGCTTCTTATGTAAATATGTAACGTTTTTCAGGACTCTATGTCTGGATCAGGTGACGAAGAAATAATATCTATCGGGGACTCTTCTGAGTCCAACATACAACTCGACGAGCAAACATCATCCGACAGCAACAGACTAGAGATACAACCCATAGAGGAGGCCGTGCAGCAGGATGTCGGGGGGAGCTCGGGCAGGATGGACTCGGAGAACAGCGGGGACCCGCTCAACCAGGGGAGGGTGTCCTTGCTCACGGACGATAACTCTTACTCGTCCGACAATGAGATGGATCTCAATTATGATGATGATGAGGAGAGTGAGAAAGCAGGTAGGTGATCGTTTTATATCGAAATGTTTAATTTTATTTAATAACAGTCACAAAAATTAACTGATACAGAGATATCGTAGTTGTACCGTTCTGTTTTAATATTGATGGTTTTATTATTTCATTTTATGCATTCCAACATAAACTTGATTGTAATTGCAGAAACTGTATCTGCAAAAACAGAACGGGAAACAGCGGAAATGGAAACCGAAACACCGCAAACAAAAGCTGTCATAAAAATAGATGTAGTTGTTGAGGAAGTAAATCCGGGTGATGAAGAAAATGAGATGCGTGTTGCCACTGATGTTAATGCTCCTAAGAGTGCTGACGTCGTGGACGCCAGCACAGCTATTAAACAACCGAAAATCATGCAAGTAGAACCTACTGTAACTAAAACAAGTGTTATTCCTGCAGAAAATACCGAAAAAGAGGAAATAGTAGAAAATAAAGCAGAGGAGCTGACTGAAGAAGAATCGGCAGAGTCACAAAAAATAGCAAAAGAAGAACCAATTAAAGAAGAAAAACTACCAGAAAAAGAAAAACGCGAATCTCGATTACGCAGACGCGCCTCGTCCACATCATCCAACAAATCCACGTCCAAAAAAGATGATAATAGAATGGACGAAAAATCTGAAACGGAGAAGGAACCAAGAAAACCTATGACTAGGAAACGCGCCAAATCTACAAATTCCAACCAATCGGAAAACGAAGTTGAAATCCCAAGCAGAATCAACCCCACTCCAGCCATGAAGAGATTACTCGCGCGGCGCGCCTCTAAAGAAGTAGAGAATCTAGAAGATAAGGTCGAAAGTCCTGTGACACCGCAGCGGAGAACTCGCAGCAGAAGTAAGGATGACGACAGTGTCGCGTCGGGGGATTCTGTGCGCTCTAGCAAGAAGGGTGAGAAGAAGGGAAGGAAGTCTATAGTGGCGGTCAAGCCGGAGCTGAGTGCTATACCGGAGGTGTCGGTCGACGAGTCCAAGGCGGAGGTCGGCGAGTATTCTAACTCGAGGAGGTATGTATGCTATTGTAAAGGATTTTTCACCTCAGCAGTTTGAACAAGCCTACTTTCCTTACTCCCTGGAGTGACGAAAGTGCGACTTTCATCACTCCAGGGAGTGAGGAAAGTTGTGACTTTCGTCATTCCAGGGAGTGAAATTTTGTTTCTAGAAGCTTTTCGTCATAATGATGATACCTTTCATTCAGGAATGTAAATAAATGTGTTTTTTTAACTTTAACATGTTCTCACTACTGAGGTGAAAAGTTGTATGTGTCACACGAGAGGAAAGTTTTTTTACTTCTCGTGTTCTTGAGATCCCTCGCTACGCTTAAGATTCAAACTTAGAATCAATACAATTATAGAATCTTTTGCTTACTCGGGACTCAAAATCAACACTCGCAAGAAAAACCAACTTTCCTCTCTTGTTGCACAAATAACTATTCTATATCTTGAATTAATTATAATAAGAAGTAAGAAGTTGCCCTAGATGCCCACCGTAGCAGGGACGTGAGAAGTGATCACATACTGCTCTCTACCAATCGCTTCGTTTCCGATTTCCAATTATGGCAGACGTCAATATAGATATTATTGGTGCGTCGGCATTGTGTTGTTCGACCGCTTGGCAGAGAACGGGCAATGTCGGGCAGCGGCAGCGCGAGTAGCAGCGGCAGCGTCAGGAGAAGTATGGTGTTTACATACTGCTCCTGCTCACTTCCCTCGCCACTTTCCTGTTCATATCAATTTTCGTCATCGTCATCAAATTATATGATCTCAAATGGCACCATTGTTGAAGGGCTTTATTATAGTTATTATTGGTAATGGATGATGTTGAAAAAACCGAAATACCATATATAGTATTTCAAGTTACCCTCGTTTGGTCAGGTTGACGCGCCACCAGAAGTCCGTGCTGTCGTCGCTGCAGCTGCGCCCGCGCACGGGACGGCGGCCGAGCGAGGCCGAGCGCGGCGGCGGCGACTGCGAACACGAGCCCTTCGACGTGCAGCCTATTGATAGGATCAGTTTACTCAATAAGACAGATTTTGAAGGTAAGCACACTATTTACCTCCTAAACGCGTTTTTCAACCCGTAGACATATTGCGTGAAGTAATTAAAGTAAGTGATACTGAACAACTTTTACTATGAAACCGACTCCAAAATTGCATTAACTTTTTTGGCCGTTTCATACATTTCGATCGATTAGATGTTCAATTTAAAGAACTTGATTTTCTCAATAATAGTAGATTATACACCAAGGGGATAAAGCACTGTTTTATGTCACGGCCGCGCTATTGAATCCTGAACGTAACGAAGGACTCCAGATTTAACTCCCGAGCGCAGCGACGGGGTCATGAGTTACTGAGTCCTGAGTGCAGTGAGGGATTTAACCGCGCCCGCCACTAAAACAGCTTTATCCCCAAGGAGTATACTCTACTTTTCTCACCTCCTGCGAGACAATAAATTTGTGAAATAATAAATTCAATATTCAAATCCGTTGAGCGCGGCGACGGCGACGCGGGGCCCGGCGCGGCTCGCGGGGATGGGCCGGGCGCAGCGCGAACTTTACGAAATTAGACTTTAAGGACATGACAATAAGAAGTAAAATCACATTATTACCCGGATGGAATAATGATATATTATTCCCCGCTAAAGCAAAGGGCTGCAATGATTTGCTTTCGGTGGGGTTTTCATGATACATAATTTGGCATTGTCGAGCAGGTGGTGTGAAAATAACAATAAGTCACTTGCCCGACAAAAAATAATAACAAAGCATACTTAGATTACTAAACTAGTAAGTAAATGATGAAATCTACGCATTATCTAGCTGATCTAGCACAAAACAAAGCAATACAAAGTAATGCAATGCTACAATAAAAGTGGTGTGTGACACAGGACGTTGATGTTTTCTATAGAGAGAACAAAACATTTTATGAAACAATAGGGAATAATACGCAAAACTCTGCGTAGGGGGCGGCACTACCACAAAAGGAGGGCCTACCGCGAAACACGAAAATAAAAGTTTCGTTACCTGGTTCTCTGTCACTCTTACATATTAGAGCGATAGAGAGGCAGTTGTCAAAATTTCGATTCTCTCGTTTCACGATAGGCCCTCTGTAAACAAACCGCCTTGGTGCACAAATGACATATTTATTCGTTATAAATTATCTATGAAAACTTGTAAATAACTGTTTAAGGCCTAGTATGTATTAAGAACTCTATGGTTTACCGAAGTGCTAGTGCTGCACTCTGGTGGCAGAACATTGCAGTAATATCCCCTATTGAATTTTGTCGTTGGTCCCATATTATTAGATTTAGATTGTAACATAACACTTTAGTAGATTTTTTATTTACAAAATATGTCAAGATTTAGCAAAATTTGCTTTGTTCCCAATATTTTCGTAAAAAACAATCCGTTTACTTGTATAATTTCCCTATGACTGCTTGTATTGTACCTAACCGTAGTTGTCGCTTGTGAGCTCCGCTATAACCCAGCACTCGTGTAACGCGCCGCACTAATCCCTGCGTAGGCTCCCCCGACTCGACGGAGCCGGCGCGGGTATCCCCCGAGGCCGAGTCTGTGGTGTCACACTCTTCCGGCCGGAGAACTCGTGAGTACCGCTTACTAATGCTTGTTTTTATATTTGTCGGCGGCCGATCGTAAGATCAGGCATATCGTGAAATTCCTAGACATATCGTGAGACGTGAAAATCTTTGACTCGCTCCCTGAATCGACTATTTCTAAGCAGTTTGCCCTTCGGGCATATGAAGCAACCTAACGAACCTAACCTACATATACATTGATTTAATGTGACTATCGTTAAATTCAATTCAATTTATTTAATTCAGACATGTCCATATAGTGTTAGTAGGTAATAAAGCGTAAATCTTACATCCTAGGTTAATACTTATAACTAATTTCCTACTACATAGATAGGTACTTAAAATATCCCATATACATTGCCTCTGGACTCCATGTGGATGGAGTTCCAGTGCTTCCATATTGGACCAGCCGGGTACTCTGCCACCAGGTTCAGGAGACTGTTGGCACTCTCTTGCACGCGGCGCATCAGGGAGGCGGTTCTCTTGCGTATTATAGATATGAAACTGTCGACGCGTGCCTCTGCGAACATACCTGACGCGCTACAAAAGCGTGGGAGTCCCAACAGTAACCTGAACCCGTTGTTGTACTGGACCCGCAGAGCATTGAATGTCCTCTTCGTATAGTCAGTCCACAGGCCGCACGTGTAAAAGGTCTGGCAAAACGACTTAAATAACGTTACTTTGACATCCCCATTACACCGCGCAAACCTGCGGGCCAACATATTGCAGCGAACAGTCAATGCTCTGCGCTCCCTTTCAATGTCCTGGTCATCCTGGAGATTTTCAGTGACCCAGTGACCAAGGTACTTAAACCGATCCGTCCGTTTGAGTGGAGCTCCACATAGGTAAACTTCAGGTAGTATATCGTACGACTTATCACCAGCCTTAAAAACTAGAAGTTCACTCTTGCTGGTGTTGTACCTTAGCCCATGGGTCCCAGCATACTCCTCGCACATCTTCAGTAATTTGACAAGCGCACTGATTGATGGGCACAGCAGCACCATATCGTCAGCATAACTAATATTGTTGACCGTGGTACCGCCAATCGAGCATCCAATACCAGTGCTGCTGAGTCCACCAATCAGCTCGTCCATGTACAGGTTGAACAGCCTGGGTGAGCTGAGACCCCCCTGTCGCACACCACACTTCAACCTGTACACGTCCGAGTGTGCACCTGCCCATCTTACAAAGTTGGTTTGATGGCCGTACCAAAATCGGAGTAGGTCGATCACATCCCTCGGTGTATCTGTGCGGGTCTCCAGCTTACCCCAAAGAACCTCGTATGAGACGGTATCGAATGCCTTCGACAAATCCAAAAAGCAAGCGAATACAGGCGTTTTACTATCGGTATAGTACTTGACGGTATGCTTAAAGCACAGAATCGCGCTTTCAGTTGATAAACCAGGCTTAAAGCCAAACTGAGCATCGTGCGTTTGTACGTGCTTCGACAGTACGCCGTCAAGCAACCCGTCAAGCACCTTAGCCGCTACTGTTGCCAAAGAAATTGGCCTGTAGTTGGACTTGTCGGAGGCATCTCCTGTCTTATTCTTACAAATAGGTACCACTACCGTCTTCATTAGGTCCTCCGGAAGATAGCAGTGACTAATGCATAAATTAAAAAACATCTTCAGCACACGAGGCAGGTGAACTCCCGCATGCACTAGGTGCTCTATACTGAGGCCATCGTGCCCCGGCGACTTTCCTCTAGTCATAGATTTAATAACTTTATCCACATCCTTGTAGGAAAAGTATACTCCTCGCTTGGCCTGCCGGTCCTCAGTAGAAAGCACCCGGTGAGACGTGTCCGAAGGTTGCCAGTTCACCTGAAAATGTTTACCAAACATATTAGCAATGTCTACAGGCTTATCTAAACCTTCAACCGTGGCAGGCACCCCAGGTTTAGGATTTAGTTTGCTAGTGCTTTTCCAAAAATTGCTAAAGTCTTTAGCTCTATGGTGTGTAGCTAGAATGTCCATTTTGATTTGTGTTTGATTGTCCTGACACCATTTGAGCTTATCTTTAAATGTCTTACACTTCAACTTATCTGTAAAACATTACACAGGAACATTACGATCTGCCTGATTTTACGATCGGCCGACGACATATTAAATGTTTTCTTATATAAATAGGTATTTGTATGCTAGCTGCGTAATTTTTGGTATTAATGCGTGCTAAAATATTGGCATTAGGCGCATTTTTTACCCTTGTTGCATAGGAATACCCCATACACGTGGTCGTTAATATATTTAACTCTGTTGACATGTATTAAAGTTAAAATTTAAACAAATATTTTCGAACGAGCGGAGCGTAAGCGAAGTGAAGTTCTTACAAACCACTTCAATTTGGCTACTGAGACGTCTCTGCATTTCGATAGCTTTTTGATTTTGATAATTTGTTTGACGATGACTTTAGTAGGTAAACGTTTTTTTGATCTTCGTGAAATTTGTTGGATTTGTAGCAGATGTATAATTTATATGAGTTCGTATATGAGCAGAATCGATCAAGTGGTTATGGAGCTAGAAGGCGAAAAACGATCTTCATTGCGGTCTTGTTATATTGGTCAACTCGTTTGCAAGTAAATTGCGAATTCTCAGTTCGCGGTAGATTACTAGTTATTTTTATGCGGTAAGCGGTTAAGTTTGATGGATGGAGTTGAAATACTTTTTGATAATAATTATCCTAATAAAATTATCATTTGAAAAAACAATCTTATTCGAGCTAGAAATCAAAGTTTGAAATAAAAACAATTTTTTAAGCAAATCAATAATGCTGATGATTTCAGCTCGCGCATCGAGAGCGGCGTCCGAGACGAAAACTGTCCCCAAAGCGGCCAAGATTGGTAGAAGAGTATCTGTGGATATTGGTAAGCACTTATTTAGTCGGTTTTACGAAATTTTATGTAATAGAATTTTCATTTGTTAATGTCATTATTTTTAACCGACTTCAAAATAGGAGGAGGTTCTCAATTCGACTGAATTTTTTTTTTTTTTGTATGTATGTTACTCGATATCTCCGTGAATCGTGAACCCCTAGATGGTCCCATTGTCACCAAGTCGGAGTCTGATGATGAGATCCTGGAGAAATCGAGGGAACTCTTCAACTATTATAGGCACACCTATAGTGATTTCACTATTTTTTACAGCAACTCGGCCACTTCCTCTTGGAATAGTGGATCCCAAGTGAAGTCGGTTCTTTTTATTGTTTAAAATTATTAATGCAAAAGATGAGCATTAAATATTATGAGACACTTACGATCTTTGAAAGTACAGACAGGCAGTAATAGAAGAAGTAAAGCGGGTACGATGATTAGAATGATCTTGGCTCGATTTTGTTGTTAAGGCTATGTTCCACCAGAGACAAGCGGGGGTGCGATACGAGAAATGTGTTTGTTAAGGGGCTACTTTGAAAAATTATAAGTTTTTTCAAACGCTCTAGTGACTAAACGGGAAAAGGGACTGAATTTATTTTCGAATATATGTTATTAGACTACATGCATACTCTTGTTTTCAGGCACAAGCCGAAACACGATTGCTGAAAGTTGCCTCGATAGAAAAAAAATCCGAAGTTCCTCCCCCCCCCCCCCCTATTTTTCTTAGCTTACGTAAACTATAAGAGATTAAGCAATGTAACTAAGTAAAAAATATGGTATTTTGGTTTATCTAAAAAGTCACAGAACCAAAATCAGACAAAACTTTATAGATTCGCTTATTTATCGTAGTTTGGTCAAAAAGTCTGATCGTTAAGAGCGCTGCATCTCGTTCTTTCGTGCACGGGAGCCATAAACGTGTCTCTAACGCATGGGCGTGGCTTGTACGAGTCGAGGAATGGCCTTAAGAACCAATAGATAGAACCACTTCACTTATCTAGCGCATCTCCAGGATTGGTTCGTAACAAACATATTCCTCGCAATACATCTTCTTTCCTCTCGTGTGTGGTGTTAACACAGTGTAAAGGGATAAGAGTGCACAAGTCATTTAGAATATCGGATCCGTTAAGCGCTTACTTTTACTACTTACTGTGCATAATATTTTCATTGATTTTGTATATTGAATCTATCTGTTTAAACGTGAATGCATGGAGTGTATCGATTGTATTGTGTTAGTGTCGGAGTCGCCGCCGGGCAGCCCTGCGCGCGGCGCGGGTCGGCGCGCGTCCTTCACGCGCGCGTGCGAGGCGCTCACCACGCCTAAAGCACGCCGCCTCTCCACGGACCTCAGGGTAACACTTTATTTATCAGCTATATATTATTTTTTATGCCACACCTGGCCATAAAGTGGCTTTTTCCGCACGCTGCGCGCACGTAAAAAGACGCTTTCTGGCCAAGCGTAGACATAAAACGATGTACACAACACGGGAGGTAATAAAGAAAGCCCTCGATCGGATATTTACGTCCCTCGCTTGCAGCTCGGGCCGCAAACTTCTGCGATCTCGGCCTTTCTTTGTTTTACCACCCTAGTTGTGTAATGTACTAATGTATAAGTCAAAAAATAAACATTTTTATACCTTATTATTATTACTTTAACTTATTAAGAAGGCAAAATATTGCATGTAAGTTTCAAGTGTCATCATCATCACCGAAATACGAAGTATATTTCTAAAATTTGAATGTGTATTTCTAGAACTCATATACTGTTGTTTCGGGCTGGATATAAATGTATTCAAATAGTGAAGTATCGTGTTTGTTATCAGAAGGACACGGACAGCCCGGCGGGCTCGCCGGCCGGCTCGGAGGCCTCGGGGCCGGCGCGCCGCGGCCGCCGCGCCTCCACACACTCCAACACCAGCGGCACCAGGGAACACAACAAACGGTGAGGGACGAGCCTTTCAGGGCCGTAGCTACAGTGACGTAGGCCTCCGATGCCCGGAGCCGGGATCGAACCAGCGTCTCCTGCATTCACGGCAGGCTACCCGGGTCCCAGCGGCACCGGTCCAATTTTCCCGTGTATATGCAATATTTGTAAATGCTAAAGCGCATTCGATTATACATATTTTATCAAAGCCTTTCTTGCAGTACTCTTGTAGAAAAAGTGTGCTCGTCTCTTGCCACAAACACCAAAAAAAATTTTTTTGCTTGTTTCAGGGCCAAAAAGTTGTCAATTGTAGAAGAAAGTGATGCCAAGAAATAAGTCGTTATTTGAAGTGTAGGTTATGTTTATTTTGTTTTGTTTTTGCATTTATTATACAGAACAGTCCAACCAGAAATAAATTTGTATTAAAATATTAGTGTAAATTAAGCGTACGTACATTCTAAGAGATAGTGAAATGCAATAAAATGTTATTTCTGGTCAGACTATTTACTATTAAGGAACTTTTGTTTTATTTTATTTATTTACATTTTCCACTAAGAAATAAAAGTCGAGATATTAAATGCTTCGTTTTATTTTATTTATGACCATCATTGTCGTGAATTTTTTTTAAACCACTACGGTGACAAACAAGCATACGGCCCGCCTGATGGTAAGCAGTTACCGTAGCCTATAGATACCTGCAATCCCAGAGGATTCACAACGCGCATGTGAATCCTCTGGCCTGAAAACCTAAAATGCACTAAAATATACACACATGACGACTGTACACTGTACAGACATGAAACTAAGAGAGGTTCTCGAGTAGGCGACTACGGAAATCTTAAGTGGTAAGATAGATAGATAGATAAAGAGTTTATTTGATTACTGCAATAACACACAATACAAAAACAGTGAAAATATAACAATAAAACATAAAAGAATAAGTTGAAAAAATAAACAACTGATGAGGTACACAGTTATAAAGGTTGTGTGCGTTGCAGCAAAACAAAAGGATTCGCGGCTCAGCTATACGCTTCACTCTTTCGAGCAAAACACTGATATTCTGCCGAAACCCAGGTCACGTAAATTGCAAAGTAAGAATATATTTTAAAAGTAGGTATTTTTATATGTACGAGGTGTGATTGTGCGTGAAGTATATGTATCGTAATATTAAAAATGAAGAGAATAATAATAACAAAAAAAAAAACATATCAACATCAAAAAGTATAAAACAGTGGTAAAATAGCTGTACGTCCACAACGAGCTGTTTGTAAGAGCATACTCCCTTCGAATAGTGTGAATAGGATATAAATAAAACTCTAAGTCACATTATTATTTTATTAGTCATCAATATTCAGTCGACGTATACTTATAAAGAACGAACCGTGTTACATAGCTATGCGTGATTTACTATTTTGTAAGTTTCCGAAACCGTATTTAACGTTAACATTAGAAAACAGCTCATGAGATCACGTCCAAAATCTTATCTGTATAAATACTTAAACTATATCTAATTAATATTCAAAATAGACCACAATAAACAGATTAATAACAACAATTTAATAAAATAAATTCAAGTACGTTTGACCCTTCATCGGTAATGTACAATAATTTATACGATATGATAAGTTTGATGAATATCTTTAATATTATCCTTCCCCCCCTTTTTTGTGATATTTCTCTTTCTATTCTATGTTCATTTATTCACCTTAAAATTTCGTGAGTTATATTTCTCATTTCACAGACCTTAATTTCGTCTGAGGCGCCATAAACGATGTCATTTATAAACCTTTTAACTACCTTACGTCAAAATGTTAACTTTCAATTTTGAAATCTGTCATAAATTATGAAGGTGTCTTTCACGTTGTCATTTTGACTGATATATCAGACGACGGCGGTCAAAAGGTTAATCTACTTAGAAAAGTATCGAAATACTTCTCTAGTTTCATTGTAATATGACTAAAAAATAAGATTATCATTGATTTCACATGTTTGATGATGTAAATTATGTAACGAATAACGTTTTGCGACGGCCATTAAAAATGAAAATAATCTACGCTTATCATAATAAGAGGTGACACAAAAGTTGGGAATAGCGTATTAGTCGGATAATGAATTAATAAATAGTCGATACCAATAATTTATACAAATAACTTAAGGTGCAAAACACACTTAGCAGAATTCAGCATTCATATACAAAAATCAGCCTTAGGGGCACCACACGCCTGAGCTGAATTAAGAAAGTCCATAGACATAATGCTTAAATTTGTTTACGGTTGCTGAAATTTCTCTATGGTAGCCGATTATTCCTCCATACAGCCATAGACAAATTTAAGCATTTTGTCCCTGGTGTGTGGTGTCCCTTAAGGCGGAAAAATGTTTATGGTGACTGAATTTTCCGTCTTCTCGCAGATTTTTGTCTGTGATTGCTGAATTCGCTCAAGTGTGAATCGCGCCTAATTTGACTAAACCTTTAGGCCACCAGACACTGTCATTATTTCTCTACCCGTCCTTTTCTATGTATACGAAGGATGATGAGAAATATTGTCATTATTGCCTGCCTTTTCACATTGCACACATTTTCCCAAAACAAAATTTTCGATCTCCAGAACAACTATCTCTTCAAGAGGAACATTTAACATCGAAATATTTTAACATACTACTGTTACCTTCGTTTCTCTTCATCATAACTCTTCAAAGATCTTATTTGATGCACCATATTTAAATCTACCGGTAGTTTCTGTAGAGCCTCATTCAAATCTACTTTTGGTAGTATCTCTGGCGAATTATTTTCTTTCGTATCCACTAAACTCTTGCATACTTCTTTATCTTCTGTTCTTAGTGTAGCTTTATTTGAACAATCTACTACTTCACGCTTCTGTCTTGGGTTTAAATTTTCATTATTGTTTATATCATTTGGCTGTTTAACACTATTCTGAACATCTACAGGTTTCTCGGCTTGTTTAACTTCAGCAGATATTAGTTTGTTGCCATTTATAGCGAGTGGTAGCGGCACGTTTAGTATATTTGCTGGTTTTTGTAAATCTTCGCCTTGTTTGTAAGACTGTGGCTCGTCGGGTGAGTGTGAATGCGGCTTCTGATCAACTACATTTTCAGGGTTTTGTTTAGGGTTTATTTCCTGTATGTTAGGCACGATATCATTAGATGGAATATTTCGAGCTGGCTTATTTTCCACTGGATTATTTTCTACAATAGGGTTTTGTGCTATCGGTGGAAAATTATTGGCTTGTTGAAGTTTATTTGCCTCAACATTATTGGTTTTTGCTGGCGCAATATTATTTTCCGGTGCAATGTTAGTTTGTACAGCTGGCTGAATGTTATTGTTATTTAAATATGCTTTCACTCCACTATTTTCCCAAACTATATCTTGTGATTTGGCCGGATTCACATTAACATTTTGTGCTTGTTTTTGAACAATTGGTACATTTTGTTTTACTTCGTTAACACTGTTTTGTACTGGTGCTATTTTAGCTTCTAGGACTTGCGGAGCAACAACGTTGTTGAGAGGCAAGGGTTGTATCGGTTTGTCTTTTATTTCTTTAATAGCTTCAACAGCCACGTCGGCTATTTTCTTGACAGCTTCATTGGCAGTGTTTTCAGGCTCTATTTTACCAACAGCAGGCTGTTCAGAAACAGCGCTTAAACTCTGTATCGCCACGTTGGCTATCTTTTGAATACTTTCCACTGCAATTTTTTTGGCTTCGTTTTTATCTTGCTGTATCTCCTGTTTGGTCTTGATGATGTTATCTAGAATTTCTTTCTGTTCTTTGATTAACTCTTTCTGTTCCTCTCCGTGTTGCTTGATGGTCTCCGCGAGCTGCGCTTGTTTGAGAAGATTTATTTTCTGTTGATTGTTCATTTGTTTTATTTCCTCTTTCAATTGTGAGTCTACCTTTTGCTCTTGTTTTGTTTCACCGTTTGAACGTTTTTCATTTGTTATCATGTTGTTTACATTTTTTGGGTGAGTCTCTGAAACTTTGTCTGCTTCTGACTTGACTTCTTTAGGTTCTACTTTCTGCTTCTCTGCTATATCCGGCTTCTTTCTGACTACCTCAGGGTTATGTGGAGATTCATTCGGCGACTCATCCGGTTGCGATTCTGGAGGGACAGGGTTGGGTGGTTGCACTACTGAGTCAGCGATTACTTCTTTGCCGTTCTTTTCATTTTCTTTTGGAACTTTTTCATTATCGATTTTAGGTGCTGCTTTGACGACACCTGAAAATAAATACAAAGAATTACGTCTAATATACACCACATGAAAAATATATGCTAGTAAATTCACTAAACAGATTTACTAAAGGTCTTGCTAATGAAAAGGTATTCCACAAATTTAAAATGTTCACGCAATATCTGTCAGATAAATAACCAATGTTTTAACAATGATGTACTGAATGGACAGAATAATAGTAATAGTGATTACCTGCGTGCCTATGAAGTTGACATACCATCGTATCACCGAAGCGATTTGTAGCCTATTTACTAAAGCAACAATTGACAAGTTATAAGCGCTCGGTAGTTTTCTTCTACCCCCATATGTTAGCAAGAGACCCACAGGAGGCAGGGGGACAGTCGGGGGCGTTCTCCGCCTGCATGAGCTCCGGCTTGCCTAGTCAGCCGCGGCCTGCGACCTACCTCCATCCTCCAGCCTCCTGGCCTGGAAGAACTCCTCCACGATCTGGTCGATGCGCTCCGGCGTGATGACCTTGTCGTCGTACTTGTCGGGGGCGTTCTCGGCCGCCTGCAGGTTGGCGTACGTGCCCAGCACCATGATGCCGAGACCCAGGATTAATACCACCTGGAAACAAGCCAGCATTATCTACCAAAAACTCATCACCATTAAACCGGCTTGAGCCTGGGGTCCGCTTGGCTAGTGTTGTGAATTTAAGCTTCGAGGCGTAAACTACAAGACTCGAGTCGCGACTTCTGAGTCTAGAAGCCTCGAACCTTAAGGCCTCGACCATATAAGCCTCAACTTAATAAGTTCGCGTTGCTGCTTACGAGCACAGAAACCTTGAGTCTTTAGGCCTCAATCTTTAAAGCCTCCTAAGCTTTGAAGGTTTTTAAGTCTATAAGGTTTGTAGCATTTAAGTCTTAAAAGCTTTTAAAAAATTAGATTAATCTATGCCATATTCGATAGTTATACAGGGTGTCCGTGAGGAACCCGAGAGATTTTAACAGCATAATCTTCAGGTCGTTAGAAGTAATAAAACTGGCCAAGTGCGAGTTGGACTCGCTCACTGAGGGTTCCTTACTTTTTAGTATTTGTTGTTGTAGCGGCAACAGAATTTCAGCTATTAAAATATTACATATAAATTTATTTCGGTTCATGAGATACAGCCTGGTGACGTGACGGACGGACGGACAGCGAAGTCTTAGTAATAGACTCCCGCTTTTACCCCTTGGGTACGGAACCCTAAAAACTAGGTAGACCGCCACACCAGACACCGTCAACTTAAGGGTTAAAATAAATACACAATAATACTTTCTGCCTATAACGCTCGTTGTTTGAGCTCTTAACGCTTGACTCAAGCCTTCGAGGTTCGGGGGCTTGAGCTTTCAATAGGCCCGAGTTTTTAAAGCTTGAGCTCTCTATGAAGCCCGAGTCTTAAAGACTTACTCTTAAGAGCTCAAAAAATGCTTGAGTCGTTAAGGTTCTCAACCGTTTCTGAGCTTAAACCTTTAACGCTTGAGTCTTCAAAGCTTGAACCTTCGAGGTTTGCAAGTCTTTAAGGTTTAAATTTTAAAAGTCTTTAAGACTAGTCTTTAACAACACTAGCTTGGTCCATGGTACCATGATTTGGCGTAAACACAATTTTTTTACGAAAGCGACTGTCATCTCATCTTCCGATCTAGAGGGGAGATTAAGCGTTTTTGGGGTTAGTTCCGGTTTACTCACAATTTTTCCTTCAGAGCAATGTGACTAGTCAATATTAAATGATAATTTATTTATTTATTCAAATGAGTTACACAGCATTACATTTAAAAACCAAGGCACTGCGAACTACAAAATAAAACATACTAGATGAAAACCCGGCTTCGCTCGGGTAAAATAAATGTTATGTATGTAAAAAAATAAATAATGAAAATATTATATGTAAAAACAACCTGGTTTCCCGCAATCCAGGATTCCTAGGATTTCTAAAGTCCCGTAAGCCTGTACTTCTAAGTCCTGGCACACCCGGGACCCTAAAATCCCGATTGTTTCAATTCCCGGAATCCCTGGTTTATAATATCTTAAAATCCCGGCCTCGCGCAGTTCCGAAATTACGGTGTTTTTAAGTTGCGGAATCCTGGACCGCTGGGACCACTCCAGCAAGCCGCATTTTCAGAATCCCGGCCTCCTAAAGTTCCGGAATTCCGCATGCCCTTATGTCCGGGTTCGGGTGCACACGCACAGCAATCCAAAATCACGGTTTCACTATTTCCAT
Source organism: Pammene fasciana (assembly GCA_911728535.1). NCBI lineage: Eukaryota > Metazoa > Arthropoda > Insecta > Lepidoptera > Tortricidae > Pammene > Pammene fasciana. The sequence continues at coordinate 476,160 of OU452285.1, forward strand.
AATTCGGGGTTTAGTGATTCCCAGATTTATAAAATCCTGGACTCCTGGGACAGGAACTCAAAAATTTCTGAGAGACACATTTTCGGAATCTAGGCTATTAAAAATCTCGGAATCCTGCATCCCTAAAGTTCCAGATTCCTAAAACCCTAAAATTCCGGCGTCCGGCATTATACGGCCTTATATCCCGGCTTTATAATGTCACGGACCCCATCCAGATTTTTTTGGAATTCAGAATTCCTTATATCTCAAAATCTCGGAATCCCTTATACCGGGACTCCCAGTACCCTAAAATCCCGGTTTCCCACATTCCCGAAATCGGGTCCATATTGGCTCACATAAAATTACATATTTTTTTCAGTAATACCGTTTTGTGATCAGAATTATGTGTGTGCAGCTCGCTTATCAGTACGCAGCAAGCTTCGGTCCGGTTAAACAGAAGATTAACCAACGGTTAATTGCCGACATTCAACTGAAACAAGATGAATTCAGCTTTAACAGGATCTCAACCAGACTTATCACGAATCGACGGGACAAATATAGAGGCAGAAATATCTGAGAATGTAACATTACGCAAAAGGAAACGCTCAGATAATTGTGATGATCTAAGATCTGACCTCCAAGATTTTCGTAAGGAAATGATCTCTTTGCTATCGGAATTTAGTAAAAAGCAAACTGCTAAAATGGATAGTATTGCAGATGATATTTCAACTATAAAACTTCAAATGAACGACATCCAACACAAAACGGATCAACTCATCTTAGAACAGGATAAACTGAAAACGGAAGTTGCGGAACTGAGAAGCAACGCTAATGATGCAGCATTAAAAGTCGCCTCACTAGAAACGAACGTACGAGATATACAGGCATCAATACCTCCAGCACTCCCAGCAGCATCGGCGATGACCCTCACATGCGACGAAATGCTGCAGGAAATCAATGAGCGCTGTGTGAGAGAGAAAAACCTTATAATTATTGGCATACCTGAACCGCAGTCCGCTGACCAAGATGGACGAGCAGCCTCAGATACTAAAGAAGTAGAAACGCTAATCAAAATGACGGATGAAAACTGTCCCCATCCAAAAGCAAACTTTCGCCTAGGGAAGTATATGCCCGGGAAGGTAAGGCCAATAAAAGCCACCTTTAATGATGCGTCTACTGTAAAAACAATTCTTAAGAACCGTACGAAAATAAACCGGAACGATGTACAACTTTACTCCGATAGAACGCTATTTCAGCAAAAACACCTAAAAACACTAAAAGAAGAACTGCAGGCCCGTATAAGTAGCGGAGAAACAAATATTAGCATAAAATATATCAAAGGCGTTCCAAAAATTATAAAATTGGAGTCAAAAAACTAATTTCTAAAGCGCAAAATAGCGCGAGTGTAACAAGGAAGGAAATAACGCACCAAGTTGTGAGTAATTATGATGACCTTATTAAAACCAAAAAATCTCTCTCAATTTTGTATCTAAATGTTCGTAGCTTAACGGCCGCTGGAAAACTAGATGAACTAAGATGCACAATAGAAGCCATAGGGAAGTTACATATCATAGCTTTAACCGAAACATGGATAAAATCCGAAACTGAAGCAGAGTCACTAAATTTAGCTAACTATACCCACTACTACAATTATCGAACGCATTCAAGAGGAGGAGGTGTTTCCATGTTTGTGCATAATGACATAAAGCAGCATATCATTGAAGAAAAAACTGAAGATGATAACCATTTTCTCTGGGTGCACATTGAGAAGTTTGGCTTGGATATCGGGGTCATCTATAAGCCAGGACGTACAAGCACGGATACTTTCTTAAAATCTCTATCAGAACAACTGCAACGTAGGAAGAGAACTCTTGTGCTGGGTGATTTTAATTACAATTTGTTGGAGAAATCAAAGAATATCGAAGAATACAAACTACTTATGCGTGAACACGGATATACTATCCTCAACAAACTAAGCAAAAAATTTTGCACTCGAGAAACTCCAGAAACTAAATCTATCTTGGATCATGTATGGTCAAATGTCAAAGGTCATGAATATCACATAGCTGTAATTGAATCTAGCATGTCGGACCATAAGCAAATGTATCTTGAAATGAAGGGGTGTCCACAGATTCCAGTACAAAAAGTAGCATATGAGTCGGTAAACTATAATAATTTATATAAATCTATGCAACATATTAAAGAAAATGATACATTTAACAATTATGAGGATCTAGAGAATTTTCTTATTAGTAATATTAATAACAATAAATCAACAAAAATAAAAGTTCTGAACCCACCCAAAAATGAATGGATAAACAAAGACATCATTGAAGCAATAAACCATCGCAATGCACTATGGAAGAAGAGCAATTTAGAGACGGAAGACCAAAATCTAAAGGAAAAACTACGTGTAGAAAGGAACAAAGTTTTTAATTTGATACAGGCAACTAAAAGCGAATATTACTATAAAGCTTTTGATTTATGTAAGGGAAAGCCTTTAAAGATGTGGGATCTAATCAATAACCTTTCAAATAACAAAGCTCAATCTGACTGCATTCAAATTAAGTTAAAAATAGGATCGGAAATAATTTCAGATACCAAACAAGTCTGTGAATGCTTCAATAATTACTTTGCCAACATAGGGTCCACATTAGCAAATAAAATACCACAAGAATATCACAATGTCACCTCAAGTGGCATAACAATTTTAAAGAAAAAAATTACTGATTTTAAACCTACGACCGCTAATGAAATTGCAAAAATTATTGATCATTTAAACCAAAACACTAGTTCAGGACTAGACGGTGTCACTGTAAAAATTCTAAAATGCGTTAAAAATCTTATAATTGACAGACTTGCAAATTGTATCAATCGATGCCTAGATAACGGAGTTTTCCCTGATTCACTTAAAATAGCCAAAGTAAGACCCATATTGAAATCTGGTGATAAATTAGACCCTGGCAATTACAGACCCATATCAGTTCTACCAGTTACATCAAAAATTTTTGAAAAGATTATACATCAGCGTTTGACAGAACATTTTGATAATAATAATTTCCTCTCTGATAAACAATACGGATTTCGCTCTAAGTCAAACACCCTCTCGGCAACTTTAGACCTTCTTACAGAAATAAAAATCAATATAGACAGGAAAAACATTGCACTTGGTATCTTTATAGACCTAAAAAAGGCATTTGACACAGTGAGCCATACACTTTTACTATCAAAGCTGAATTCCATAGGTGTGGTTGGAAATGCGTTGGAAGTTTTAGAATCATACCTTAAAAACCGAATACAGATTACAAAGCTAGGCCAAATAAAAAGTAATCCGAAAGAAAATAAATACGGAATCCCACAGGGATCTATTTTGGGACCACTACTGTTTTTAACCTACGTAAACGACATGCATAACATTGGTTTAAAGGCACACCTAACATTATACGCGGATGATACCTGCCTATTCTATTTTGGTTCGGAAATAGAAACTCTGATAGAACAAGCGCAAAACGATTTAAATCTACTCCATAGATGGCTTCTTTGTAATCTGTTAACAATTAACGAGTCAAAAACTAAGTATATCATATTCGCTGCAAAAAATAAAGTTATTCAAAATCATGAGCCCCTAGTTATAAATGGTGTAACATTACAAACCGTGGAACAGGAGAAATACCTTGGTCTTCTTCTAGATAAAAAATTGACATGGAAACCACATATTGACTTCCTACGCTCCAAAATCACATCACTGACTGGCGCATTGCGACGAATTGTTCGATGTATACCAAAAAGGGTTCGTTACACCATTTATAATTCACTCATTAAACCCAACCTGGAATATTTAATAGAAATATGGGGTTCTGCCTCCAAATCTAACTTAAAACCCCTTCAAATTTCGCAAAATAAAATTATAAAAGTTTTATTTAATTATAAGCGCCTTACATCGACCAACACTGTGTATAGGGAGACGAAAATACTTAATATTTCTCAAACTTATATATACAACACGTGCATCCTAATAAGAAAAATCATAAATAAAGATATCCATAGCCATATAACATTCACTAAAAGATCAGAAGTACAAAAAAGACTGACGCGACAAGCTAATCACATACTACTTCGACCGCATAGAACATCATACGGAAAAAAGAACATAGTATACGAAGGAGCTCAATTATACAACAAACTGCCAAATGATGTCAAAGATGCCAAATCAATGATAGTTTTCAAACGAGCACTAAAACAACACCTATTCAATAAATATAAAAATAATATTAATAAAAAATAAAGTTATTAATAAAATAAAATTATAATACATATATAATGAAAAAAAAAATGCATTTATATACTATCTAATTTTTATAGTAAAATATATACATATATATATACATCTTTTAAGGCTTTTCCACGGGATAAGTTTACCCAAATTAGCATAAAAAGGACAGAGGTATATATGTATTACTAACCAGTAGTCATAGTATAATTCGGTTCAACTGGCCTCTACGCACAGCATTACATTGTTGCATTGCGCTTGTTGTTACCAAGCGCCTTTGTACTTGAATCGTCAACATTTATTTTTGCATGCTACCCTCTTCCACTTAGATCTAAGCAAAATTATTGTTTTCTCAGTAAGTGATTTATGTAAATCTTTTGAGAAATAAATGTCTTAAACCATTAAACCATAATTATCATTCGTCATAAAAAAAATTGTCATAATTTTAATGGTTATAATATTTTTTCATATAACGACAGTGTTAATAATTGTTTGCTGTCCGAATTTTTTGAGACATAATATAATTTCCTACGTTTTTTGTTGATAGTAGTCATTTCTGTGACAGGGTCGACGAAGCCCCCGCTTCGCGGGGGCTTCTATTCTGGGTAGTTATGCCCTTCGGGCAGGATGACAAACTAACCTAACCTAACCTAACCGAAATTGTGTTGTGTTGTGATCGCAAGATACCTAACACTCCTCCTCGCTTCGCTCGTCGTCGTACCTAACGGTGACTCTGGAAAGTAATATTAGTATATTAGATATTTATATTGATTTACATTATAAACTTAAATAATTCGGAGTAACGATAGTTATGAACAAAAAATACTTATAAGAAATGATCATTATGATAAAAAAAATTATGAACAACAATTTCGGACTTCCAATAATCGAAGTACAAATTTTATGTGATCTTTGACGCACCCCCCGAAATCCCGTATTTTAAGTCTCCTAATCAAGGATATCAAAACTCCGGACTCCCTTGACTTTTAAATCCCGTCGGCCTGCATTTCAAGACCCCAGCTGTCTAAAATCCCGGAAGCCCGTTGAAGCATTTCCGGAATCCTGGATTTTTAAAGGCCCGAATATCCCGGGATCCTGAAATCCCGGCTTTTGAAAGTCCCGGGATTCCGTCCGTCCTACCTCGCTCGGGTAATACCTCTATATACTTTCGAAAAAACGTGGCCCTCCTTTTAGGTATTAGGTGGCATGTAATAAAAAAGATAAAAGATATTTATTATTAACCAACTTCAAAAAAGGAGGAGGTTCTCAATTCGACTGTTTTTTATCATTATAATGTTCTTTATTTATTTTTGGTCTTAGTGATAGGTTTTTTACAATATTTTTATAAAAGTAAAATACAAAAATACATCAAAAACACAAAAAAACAATAAAAACATTATAAAAAACCTATCCTAGAGGGTATGTATGGCAGGGCCCAGGCTGCCGGTGGTTAGGGCCGCAGTGAGAGGAACCGGCGGACTATCCGCGCCGTATCCATGACCACCGCCTTCTGCATCTGACCCTTGATCCAGCCACCTAGCGAAAGTCTCTCGAGGTGTTGATCGAGACATTTTTTTTTTGTATGTATGTTACTCGATATCTCCGTGAATCGTGAACCGATTTTCAATTAATTTTTTTTATCGAACGGGTATATCCCCTAGACGGTCCCATTGTCACCAAGTTGGGGTCTGATGATGGGATCTTGGAAATCGAGGGAACTCTTCAACTATTATTGGCACGCCTATAGTGATTTCACTATTTTTTACAACAACTCGGCCACTTCCTTTTGGAATAGCGGATCCTAAGTGAAGTCGGTTCTTTTTTGTTTAAAATTATTCAATTTAGGCACATTACAATGCACTTATGAACGTCAGAGACAAAAAGAAACTACTAATAAAAACTAAGTGCAAGCTGTGAATGCGATGTTTCCCCTATAGTCAGCTATTAAATTTTCATTTTATATAAGTCAAGAAAAACAGCACTGTGTATCTCTCCGAGCCTATTGTTGCGAATTTAGTTCTTAAGTTGATTGTTTGTTGTGTTTTTTTTCCTTTCCCTTCTTGAGTATTGTTTTTCTGTTTACTTCTAGTGTATATTACCACTCTTTTTTTTTGTGTCTATTTTTGTGCAACAAATAATGCATTTTTAATTTAATTTTTTACCAGTTGGGTGATCCAATAATTAACTCCGGCTCAATGTAGTTCAAGTTAATTACAGCAGACAGAGACAGTAGCCATTAAATTTATTTACTTTGAAGTGAAGGAGGTTGTTGTGATTAAAAACCACAAAAACAGGACACTGCACACGCTGCTTTCAACCTGGATCAGACATCAGTGAAAACCGCACGGATCTACTTTACATACATATCCGCACACTGTGTCATTAGAATGTAAGATGTAGCAAAACAACACGTTCATCTATCCAATTTCATTAACACTCAGTGGCGGCTTGTGAAATTTTTCTTAGTAAAGGGGTCATTTAAAGGCCTTCAGCTTTAGTCTTCAGAATTCCAATTGCACACACTATTTACTATACTTATGACAGCATTTGGTCATACAATTCATGTTTATAAGCATATATGTGAATACCTAAGATAAAAAATGAGCACCCCTAACTTTGACCACAGCCTATTTCATTTAACTATGATTAATTTGTATTCATTTTAGAAATAATGTTCTACATGCCTCATGACAACGTGATATCCTTTAGGACATGAATGTATTCATGGTTATTTACTCGAAAGATATAACCAAATGTGCAATGATAACGTGATCAAAATTGACTTTACGTTTTAGTTAATTCAATATAAAACACAATTTTGTCATACTTACAGTGATTTTAATAAAAGATTAGCCTTTACTTTTACAATAATTGTAAACAAACTTTTGTTGCGCTCGGCACTACAATATCCAGCCTGAACATTTTAGAAAATGCATCAGTTTCTACACACCACTCACAAAACCAACGGTGACAATATCTACAATAGTATTCGAGACATATTTAGGTAAAATACGTAGGTAAATAAACATAACCCGCGGGTCATTTCATTATTTTCATTGCATATGACGTTTGGATTCACATGACAATGACAAAACATGTAGGTAGTGTTCGAATACTTGCAAACATCTTTACATTTTCCTTTAATAGTGCTAATAGACTTACTGTAAAATAATATTTTATAAATCAGCCGTATTGTATTAAATTTATTATCAGCATTTATTTACTTTTTACCTGCTTTTGTTTGACCACATAACCTGTCCGACACGCAATGCACGTTGGACATATATGCGCCGAACGCAAACATGGTTCACAATTTCCGAACGCACCCCTCACTGTGACGTCACGTCACTGACAACTAACAAAATATGGCCGGCGTTTATGTCGCGAAATTAACACTTTTGAACGTAAAATACGCGACAATCCGAATTTTGCCGATATAAGTGTCCAATTCAAAAACTCTTTATTCTTTACGCTCTTTCGTTTGAGCATAGTCTCGTTCGACTTTTCCGTACCCCCCCCTCGGGATTATTAATATAGATAAAATAACTTAATACTAGTTCAATCTAGGCATAATTAAATTTGGTATAATTATGATGATAAGTACATAAGTTTCGAATAACTCAGTGGTACGAGCAGGGGTTTGAACTCGAGACCTGCGGATTGAAAGTCAGACGACTTATCGCCAGGCTGCAAGCGCTACCAATGATACCTTCTAATTTAAATTATTATTAATAAATAGTGCAACCGCTATTATTCTGGTCATTGGTTAAGGAAGTTCATCAAAGAATTTCAATCAAAAAACATACCTTGGCTAGAACTCTGTCAGAAGTTATCTTAAATGTGATATTGGTAAAACAAACGATGATAGGCTACCAGTAGAGTACCTACTGTTCGATGTCAGGAATGATACAAAGTGTACAGAATACCAACCTTAGCCAGAACTCTCTCATTAGTGTTCTTAAACGTGATATTGATGAAGCAAGCAGTCGGGAACACGACACATATGAGCACGCCGATAGTGGAGCCCACGAGCCCCAGCACCAGCTCGATGTTGGGGATCAGCAAGGACACGCAGAGTGCTGCAGCGATGATGGCCACGGTGATGCAGCGGAAGGTGGGCTCCGGGATGGAGTGGTTGATGATGTGGTCGTGCTGGGACGGGTGCACCTGGTGAATGGAATCGAAAATAACAGCATGTGAAAAATATAAGTTTTCATTTTCATACAAAATGTATCGGAAAAGTTTTCCTCGACTTGTGGCTTTTCTAGTCGGAATTTTTTTTTGGTCCCATACAAGCTTTTGATCCTGGATAGGAATGGGATCCAATGGCATCAAAAATTTTTTTTTTGTCGAAAATGACCTTTTTCTCGCACTCTGTATGTTTCTTCCAAAATCTGTAAACGCGAATCTTCATCAATTTGAAATCGAGGGAAGGTCTTCTAAGACTATTTTCGCGTAGCAGCACGGGATCTGGTAGGTGCCCTCACTGACCCAAAAAGAAAATCCAACCTGTATACTTATTGGCAACTCACCTTTCTGTAGAGGAAGGAGTACAAGCTGGCCCGACAGGGGAAGATGATCAGCGGGAAGCTGAACGCCAGAGACATGACGAAGCCCAGCTTGATGACGTCACTGGCCATCGTGGGGCTCAGGCTCATGAGGATGTTGCCTAAATAATGCAATAAATGTCGTTAATCTCTTTAGAAAGTTATAATGCTCGCGCCTACTGTGGACCTGCAAAATCAGAATTTTATTATCTCCCCCTCTATCGCACTTGCTAACACGAGCGAAAGAGACGCAGAGGGTTCACTTTACATTGGACATTTCATAGAGAAAGCATTGAACAAAAGAACACAGCTGGAACCGTAAATGGCTCCACAATTAAGGCGTATCTGACAGTGGCGCCGCGTCCCGCTCCGGTGAACGACACAGCGCTACACACGTACACGTGCAGAGCTTTGTCTCGCTCGCACACCGTCGCCGTATGCGGAAACCGCAGCAGTGTGATAGCAGCCTTAAGTCCTTGACTGTACCTGCCCAGTGGGTGACCCGGTTTTTTTAAAACGAGACATAATAAATCAAATTGAGTATTTACACAAGTGATACGCTGCCCGAAAAGGAAAACAAAATGGCAATAAATTATACGTATTGCAATTTATTTACTTGGCCTGCATATCATAATATAATAACGTGCGTATTAAATACAAACAACATTTTGTAGCGGTAAACCAGCAGAAGACTGTATGCACTATTGAAAACACGCGAAACGCGAAATTTTATGTGTTTATATTTAGTATTTGCAATCAAACGATGAGGCCTTAGAATGTCAAATAAAGAAAATGCTACTTTTTCAATACTAATTCAAGATTCAATGAACTAGGTTAAACATAAGGAAATCAGATCAAGTTAAGCATTTTTTTAATTCATAAGATTTCGCCACCGAGGCGTGCGGGAAGTTCGAACCCAATGCCTTGGCATACTCTAGACCTACAATCTTGTGAATTACACAAAAAATGCGATCCGATGCGCGTCGGTAGTTCGGTACCGTATTTCTTGTTCGTGTAAAAGACATGAGCTCCTCTAGTCCACTCACCGGAGATGTCATGTTTACCAAAGGCCACGTAGCCGAAGAGGCCGAGCGTGAAGTAGACGGCCGTGCAGATATTTATGGCGTTCTTGGTCACCACGTTCATCTTCTCCAAGGACAGCGTGGGCATTGACTCGAAGATCTCGAACAATTGGCTGAAAATTAAAGTTCGGTGCATATTTCGTTCTTAAATAGGTATGTATTAAATTTGTTGAATTTGAATTAGTCATAAAGGGTCACCCACACCGGTGCTTGACGCCGCGTATACGCAGTGACGTGTCTCGTGCGATGCGTTTTTGTTATACATTTTGCTGCGTAAACCGTGCGTCAAGTTAGTCAACGTCTAATGAGTAGCGATGTGGCCGAAACTTAAAAGTTTACGGTTTTATTTACGTCGCCCATAGTGACTAAATAGTATACATGTCAGTATGTACGCTTATATGACCTGACACAATGTACTCACGTCTGACAGAAGAGGGCCATGGAGAAAATAGGCACACACTGCAGCACGCCCTGCGGCTTCCACAGCTCCACCGTGACCCACTCTGCTGCCAGCAGCTGTGTCGCCGCCTCAGATATCACCTGCCATAATCGGAACTTTAAACATTGGTCCATGTAGTCTTGGCAGTTTTACATTTTCACAATTTTGTACTAACAATATGGTCTAAAATGATGTGATTTATTTGTACTAACAAAATGGCCGCACCGAATGAACCGCCTCGGGAAGAAATTGCCGCGCGAAGCAGCTCGCCGGCCAGTCTAGACCGGCCTCGGCAGAGGCAAACGCACGCGTGGCCACAATGCCTCAGGTCAGGCAGCCATATCTTCGTGAGTCGGCTAGTTCAATGTGAACCCGCCTAATTTTATGAGTTCAATGGTTGAGTAAGTAAAATTTTGCAATGAATGATTCGCATAATCATCAATTTATTAAAAATACAAAACTTGAAGTTTTCTATACTCAAAGAGAGAGTGGTGTAGTAATGAATGTAATGATGTCTCACCTTTATAACTAAGCAGAAATAAAAGCCGATGGTGGCGGCGCTGACGTTGCTCAAGCTGTCCACGTTACGGAGCAAGCCCAGCGGCAGCACACACACTAGCGACACTATCACCATTATCGATGTTCTGCAAACATACATTTGTAAAAGACCAAGGTATAAATCAATTTCAGAGTTTAGTAAATTTGCACATTTCCCAAAAATATTAAGGGGCTACTTTGAAAAATTATAGGTTTACAAACGCTCTTGTGACTAAACGGGAAAAGGGGCTGAATTTATTTTCGAATATATATTATTAGACTATATACTCTTGCAGAAGCGTTGGTAGCCTTGCGGTAAGACGTCCGACTTTCAATCCGGAGGTCTCGGGTTCAAACCCCGGCTCGTACCACTGAGTTTTTCGGAACTTATGTACGGAATATCATTTGATATTTACCAGTCGCTTTTCGGTGAAGGAAAACATCGTAAGGAAACCGGACCTAATCCCAAAAAGGGCCTAGTTTCCCCTCTGGGTTGGAAGGTCTGATGGCAGTCACTTTCGTAAAAACTAGTGTTTATGCCAATTCATGGAATTAGGTTGTCAAGCGGACCCCAAGCCGGGATAAACGCTAGGAAGAAGAAGAGACTATATACTCTTGTTTTTGGCACAAGCCGAAACACGATTGCTGAAAGTTGCCTCGATAGAAAAAAAATCCGAAGTTGGGTCCTTTTTCCCCTTATTTTTCTTAGCTTACGTAAACTATAAGAGATTAAGCAATATAACTTGGTAAAAAATGTGGTATTCTGGTTTTTCTAAAAAGTCACAGAAGCAAAATTAGACAAAACTTTATAGATTCGCTTATTTATCGTAGTTTAGTCAAAAAGTCTGATCCTTAAGAGCGCATCATCTCTTTCTTTCGTGCACGGGAGCCATAAACGTGTCTCTAACGGATGGGCGTGGCTTGTCCGAATCGAGGAACGGCCTTAACTGGTAAAAATACCTGAAAACATATCTAACATGTAAAGTCTTGGCCAACATTTTTATACCTGACCAAACAGACCAAATAGCATTTCTTTAAAGCTTTCTGCATCCTCTCTTGCCAATTTTTGGCTCCTCAACTACTGGAAACTTCTTATCTTAATCTAGATAACCTTGGCAGTGCCACCAAAAATTACATGTACAATGTAACCAAATTCAAAAGACACCTCACCTAAGTATGTCACTCTGGTTAATGTTGAACATCTTGGCAATGATCTGTGGGCCGAGGTCTCCGACCACCACAAAGTAAGCTATGCAGGTGCCCATGAGGAAGCCAATGATGCCCAGCTCCACGGCCACCTTGCCCGCCGGCCCAAACACATGGAATGCTGGAAATAAATAGATCAGCAACCTCAGTCATGGAGGAACAGGTTGTATTGCTAATGGGGTCAGGTAAATATACTTTTTTGAAATGTATCTACGAGTACTTTGAAGGCTTGATATGGTGGAGACAAATGGGAATTCCCTTCCCCTATTACAAATCTGAACCGGAACTTCATCATTTTAACTCCTTTATCTCTTCTCTCTTAGTGCCCCTTGTATACAAAAAGAAACCGCAAATCGATGTACAGTTTAGCCGTTTGGTACACGCATACTAGAGGTCAAAACAAAATTTTTCATCCGCAGTTCTTAAAAAAAATTCCCTTAGGAGGGGGGTGCTGATTCATCATTCTTTTTGTACGGGAAAAAAAAATTTTTTTTCAAAAACCTATCGTGTGTGGTATCATATGAAAGGGCTAATAGAGGCGGTTCTAATAATATACCACATCATTATATTTCAGCCATTAAAAAAAAATTAAAACAAAAATCATTTTCAAAACATACCAAGTTTGGGCTCCCCCAGATACGATATGGCTGGTTTTTTTTTGGTACTTTATATCAAAAATGATAATAGATATCCTCATATCTAACCTCAAGAAAGCAATTTTGAAAATAATTTCATTAAGTATTTATTTATAAGTAAGTACCAAAAAAAAACCAGCCATATCGTATCTGGGGGAGCCCAAACTTGGTATATTTTGAAAATTATTTTTGTTTTAATTTTTAAAAAATGGCTGAAATATAATGATGTGGTATATTATTAGAACTGCCTCTATTAGCCCTTTCATATGATACCACAGACGTGTGCGCCGATAAAAAAATGATCGGCGGCGGCGTTTGCCAGAAAATCGGCGGCGGCGGCGTGTTTTCGGCGTGAAATCGGCGTGACCTTGACTGTCAGCTTATATATATAAAACACGAAGTAAAGCGTTTTATATACTGAAAACTGTTTAATTGAAAGTGATACAGGTTGCTGGTGGTTTAGCATATGTTTTTTTATAAAAGCTGGAAGAAATAAACAACAACATAGAATACATTTTCTTAGTAAAACTCGGTGTTGCCGACACCAATACTTTCCTAAACGCAACTGGTTTACGCCAATTGATTTTACGTGTACCACGCCGAATATGGCTGACATGTTCAGCGTTTCGTCGGTACAAAACTACATTTACATTTTGCCTTTTAGAGGAAAATCACAAATAAGAGTGCCTGCTGAAATTTCTTGAACAGATACTCTCGTGAATGATACTCCAGTGGTTGCGCATTCTGCCAGTGCAGTTCCGCGGTGGAGATGTGCTACAGGCATTACAGTTACAACCAGTCCAGTTGCACTTTCAATCGAGTCCTACGGAAGAGAGATGTAAGAGCGGCCTAATAAAAGCTTATTTTAATTCCGATGATATAATTGAAAGGATTCAGGATTCCCTGGAGTTTTCGCCTCCAGTTTGTATTTCCTAGATCTGATAATAGAAGATATCTTATCTATTTGTGCAAACGGGACTTAACCGCGTACCATAAGTCTTTTTACAGGACTACGGAAACAATGTCGTCCTCGAAACGTCGAAGGTAAATTTAAAACGATATTATACGCGATTAAGTCCCGTTTGTACTAATAGATATGTGTAAAAACCGTGAAAGTCTAACCCTTCAGCAAACCGCGAAGAACAAGCGTGTCCTCATAAGTTATTTATACAGATTTGCAATCGTATTGAACTTCTTGCACAAAACGTACGTATTTATGTAAACCCGAAAAACTGTGGTATACGGTATTACCATTGCCTGTCTGAGTAATGAACTGTCATTCCGTATTTTGACAAATCACTGAATTACAGACCGAGTAAATTCCAAGGGCTGCCAAAGATACACTGTTGGATTAAGCTGTGTGCTGTGAACGAAGATCATGAAATCATATTTTCAGGGATTGATATAATGTTTTGTAGAAGATTTGGAGTTGAAATCGGACTATAATAAACGATATAAGTACTATGTGGGAAGCATATATCCCTTAACTTGGTAAAGGGTTAAATCAGTAAAAAGATGTCTTCTTATAGTTCTCAGTGCCTCGATTTCTGAGATGAGAATTTATGCTATTTGTTGAAATCGATTTTTTTAACCGTTCACCACTTCAATTGACTTTTTTTTCCGCTATTAATAAGAACATGAATAACCTAGCTACATCTCGTCTTCTTTAATCATAGTGGGTAGTGCTGTATTCTCCAGCATGTTCCCCAAAACTAACCTACAAGCAAGACGATAATCGTCATTACGCGCACTATACTGGGTTAAATTAAACTGTTTGTCAAATATAGTTTGTGCAACACGTTATTATAAGGAGCATTGTTAATATCGAATTGTTTAAAAATATCAATTTGACTGCTTAAATGACAGTCAAGGCCACGCCGATTTCACGCCGATCATTTGTCGGCGGCGGCGGCGTGGCCAAAAAGCCCGGCGGCGGCGGCGCGCCGGCGCGGCGCACACGTCTATACCACACACGATAGGTTTTTGAAAAAAAATGTTTATTTTCCCATACAAAAAAAATGATGAATCAGCACCCCCCTCTTAATAGTGCTAGCGGTACACGCCGAAATTCAGTATAATGCTGCAAATGGTGTTAAAAGCATAAAAATCGGACCGATTGATCTTTAGGCCAAATGAATCGATTCGGCCCGTAGCAGTAAAAAAAAAAAAAAACAGAGTGCAGTTATGACGTCATCTTTTTTTTGTATGGAAAAAAAAATTTTTTGTTCTGAAACCTATCGTGTGTGGTATCAAATGAAAGGGCTTTCTGAGCTAATTCCAAAAATATGTCACATCATTACATTTCAGTCACATGTTTGAAATAAACATAAAAAACATTTTCAAAACATACCAAGTTTGGGCTCCTCGAGATACGACACCAAGCAATATTTTTTTGTAAAATATATCTCAAATGATACCTAATATCCTCATATCTAACCCCAAGAATGCAATTTTGAAAATAATTACATTTAGTATTTTTTTCTGATTTTTAATGTTTACAAAGTGCGTCGTATTACTCAATACGAGTACGAGTACCGTAATATCCTCCAACTTTGCCCCCAGGCGAAACTTTGCCCAACATTTTGAACAAATTCATTAATTTACGTAATTTTATAGTATGTATGTATGTATGTACTTTATTGCACATAAACAAGTTTAACAATATTACAACAGTAAAATAAAAAATAAAAAAGATATGCACAAAGGCGAGCTTATCCCTAAAAGGGATCTCTTCCAGCCAACCCATAGTATAGTATTCTGGTGCGGGCAAGTGTTGATGTGAATCTCACAAAATGGGAAAGCATGGTGAGTAAAACCCATACTTATACTTATACCTGTATATAATAACGCAAAGGGGAAAGCCAGTGAAACCTTATTGTAGAGGGTGCTCTTTTAGATTCCATACAATGAGGAAAAGAAACAAAAGATGAATGGTCCTTAACAATGTACGGGAACTATGTACAGTTAAAAGGCTTTTCTTATGCAATTGTTTCCCTATACCTTTTTGCTTCAGCATTTTCATTTTAGAGTATTGTGACAGTTGCCATTACTCTAGATTGTTTATATCGTAATTCGATTTCAAAAGGATAATGAATGAAGAAGTCTTGATGTGGGCAATGTTACGTTGTAATGTAACAACTAGTGATGGCCAACTTTGCCCAAGACAAAAAAAAATCTTAGGGCTATCGGCTTTTTGGATTAACCACTCGGCACAAAAAAAGGTGATTATTGTTTTTGAAATATATATTTGACGTTTTGGAACTGTTTCTTTATTTTTTTAATGTAATTGTTAATGTGAAACCATAGTATTCAATATATACATAATTTTCTTTGGTCTGCCGATTTATTTATAAACATTACTAAGATAGGTTCGTTATGATTTGTTTCTATTATAAATAATGAAATATAACTCATTTAATTATGTTTTGTTTAATATACATACTAATGCCTGAAAAATAAAAACATGACTAAATTAAAAAAATTAAGTCAAATGAGACAACCCTTGTACTTTGGAATGCTTGTATGCACCTTGTACCGTAAAGATCAAAAACGCGTACCTATCATTGCCCACCTAATTTGTACAAAAGTTCACGTACTTATCGCTGAACTATTTAAAGGGAATGATAGGATTACCCTAGAGATTTGCTGTAATTCTTGTGTCAATACTATAATCGCATTATTTAAGCGCAAATCGACTTGAGCAATGTTGGGTAAAACTCGATATTACTTTACCCACCCTCAAGTTCGCAAAAAATGGGATAAACTTAATTCGCTTTAAGTAAGAAAAATCCTGATATGTGCAACCCGGGTTCCTCGAGCTCACCTATCACATTATATCAAAAGAACGTGTAAACAGAGTTTCATTACTCCGAGAATTATTAGATCCCACATTCGTAATAATGAAAAATTAAAAAAAAATACTTAGTGAAATTATTTTCAAAATTGCTCTCTTGGGGTTTGAAATGAGGATATCAGGTATCATTTAAGGTATGTTTTACAAAAAAATATAAATTTTTGTTTTAACCTCTAGTATGCGTGTGCCAAATGGCTAAACTGTACATCGATTTGCGTTATTACTGTAGACTGTAAATTAGACTCGTGCAGCGTGGACTATCTCTCTAAAATTCTGACTCTCATTAAAACCATAACTAATATAAAAACATATTCATCAAAATTCTAAATAAAATTGTTACATACCTATCTACATTATTTTCATGCTTATGCTATTTTATTCTTTTCTGTAAACCTTTTAAGTAACTTAAATATGTTTCTGTATGTGATTTTTTTTCTTTAAGTATTTAATCTTGATTTTAAAAGGTACACATGTGATGAATCCCAAAAGAGCCAAATTGTATAACATACCCAGAAACTCAAAGTTTCTTCTACGAGTGAGAGTTGCAGATTTGAGCAGAAAGTGTGAGCACAGTCGGGAGACGAGCCCCATCGACAGCAATATTAGCGTAGCCAGTAGAACTCCACACTGAAAACATTTACAATTAATTAGGTTTTCGTGGAAAACACGTACTGCCTGATCATAAAATAAGTAGCTGATAGCAAAAACAAGGCCAAAATTATCAGTCAATTATGATTGCTAGTTAAGTTTTATGCGTTTAGACACGTATTTTATAGAAGGAAGGAAAATGAAGAGTGAAGGAAATAAAACGAA
Source organism: Pammene fasciana (assembly GCA_911728535.1). Classification (NCBI taxonomy): domain Eukaryota; kingdom Metazoa; phylum Arthropoda; class Insecta; order Lepidoptera; family Tortricidae; genus Pammene; species Pammene fasciana. The sequence goes on from OU452285.1 coordinate 493,521, forward strand.
ACTTACTTTTTGAAAGCAAAACGGCATCGCCAGTATTCCAACGCCTATAATGCTATTGGCCAACGTGATCGATTGCCCTGTAGTACCCATGGCAGTAATCTTATTTTCTTCTATTTAAAATTAAATAAATCGCCTCCAAATCCAAATAACACGACCACATCACAATAATGTTTTGACATTAATGACACTAATGACGTATTTACATTTGTAAAAAAAAAACTTCAAATAATAGACCAACTAGAGTGAAATGTTACACAGACAGAACAATACATTACATCACATCATAAAATCTAAAAACAAAATTTCATCTTAATATTTCCAATTACTAATTTAATCTACTAACTGAAAAAGGCAATAATAACACAGTGAAAATATTTTATTAAAAATGTATGCCATTCTATTCTACGAAATGACAGCAAAACAGCAGCCAAAAAATCATAAACAATTTGGCGCGCTGTGTCAATTTGTGCCCACAATGCGTTAGGTATATAGTGATAGTAATGTAATTATTAAATTGTTATTATACATAACAAAGAACCGATTTTTCAATTTAATGCTCATAAATTTGTTAAAAACATTTTCCTTAGTTACGTCCCAAACTTACTACAGTTTGTAACTCACCTCACATTATGCACGACACAGCCTTTTGTTTCGAAACTGTAACTCCGGATTCATGGCTCGCAAACGAGCAAACATGGAAAGAAAACCTCTTGAAACTACCTAACTGGTATCAGGTAATACTATCTACTATTCCCCTTTTAACACTTAAAATCATGATAAAACTTTTTCTCAATCGTTGGAATGACCTTAGGTTAACCTTTTCAGATTCCTCTAATAAACTCGAATGCTTCACACAACCTGCCCGACGGCACTCTGGTGCGGTTCCGGGGGATGATACAAGACATGCACAACCCCGAGTTCTACTTTGAGCAGTTTGAAGTGTTCAACTCTGAGACTAATGAGGTTAGGAGTAAGTCGGGGAAGTATAGAGATACTGCTAATATTTTGGTAAGTAGTGGTTAGAAACCCGTATTAAATAGCTATTGACTTGTTTTTGTAATTAATTTGAGTATTGTGTTCCTTTGTATGTCAAAACTAAACCACACATATTGGGGAAATGTTTACATTATTTTATGAATTCCATATTAGAATGAAAGTAGATTCTTTTGAATTAATTATTGTTATCACAAACCAAAATTACATTTTACATATCACTTATTGAAACAAAAAAGAAATAATTTCAGTCAGAACTTATATTTAATGAACCACTTAAAAAATGTACATTTTTTCTAAAGGAAAATGAGAAAATCAACTATGCTAACAACCTTCAAAGTGCACAACGTCAGACAATGGTGGTAGTCTCCATGCCCGGCCTCAACGAGTGGGCGCAGCAGCTAGAACACAGCCGCAACCATCTCACCCACCTGCACCAGCAGCCAAACTCCTCCAAACGTCTCTCCGCCGCCACGAAGCTGAAACGGAGCTACGATGACACGGACGATGATGCCATGGAGGTGGAGGTTACGAATAAGGAACCGAAGATGAGGGAAGCAGAGGTTGCAGCAGGGAATGTGGTGTCTCGGGAGCATCTGTTGAACTTCCCACTGCCGGATGTTGCTAGCCAATCATGTATAGTTAAGGTAAGATGTCTTATATTAGGCGATTATCACACTGACGACGGATCCGCATGCGGCGCCAGTGTGATGATCGCCTTACAAAAAATAGAATGTCTCTAATAGTCATCAATAGGCGTTCTTACACCTGGCGCACCGCCTCACGAGGATATTACCGCGCGCGACAGCTCGGCTAGTGTGGATGTGCCTCGCCCGCAATGCCTCGGGCGAGGCACGTCCACACTAGCCGAGCTGTCGCGCGCGGCAATTTCCTCGCGAGGCGGTGTGCCAGGTGTAAACACGCCTAATCAATAAAAAAATTACTATTAGTGCTCCCTCAAAAAAGAAGAAATATGAGCAACATTAAAGATCCATGCAAAAATCATACGAGTTTTAATTATCACAAGTTTAAGGCTGTTCTATCATAATTGATACCAGGGATGTCACGAATGTCGCTTTTCTCACATTCGCGAATGCGAATATTCAGGATGCGAATGTCCGAATGCGAATGCGAATACGAATGTTAGGGAGTAGATTCAAAAAAGTTAATCTTGCTTATCATTTTTATGCTTACGTAGTTCATAAATACAGAAGATGGAGTCCTATATTATTGATCAAAAGGAGACAAGTGATACCGTCGTTTTCACTTCCTGTGTATGATCAAGCATATGACCATCGGCCGGGTCAGCGCGGTCAAAACAGGATGCGTTCTGCCCACATTCGCATTCGGAAAATATTCGCATCATTTCATGCGAATGCGAATGTTGCTACAAATGTCAAAAATGATGCGAATATTCGCATTATACGAATGCGAAATGCGAATATTCGTGACATCCCTAATTAATGCACCAGAGAGTCTTTGGATGGCGTAGAAATTAAATTGTTTGCTAACAATATACTATTACCTGCAGGTTTACACAGAAGACGACCAACTAAAGCTAAACGAAATGATAGAAGTAGTAGGCTTCCTCTCCGTAGACCCAGCGTTGTCCGGGGAGTTCCAACCTGAGACGGACCCACTGATCGACCCGCAGACTGAGAGCGAGGTGGAAGCCATCACGCACAACCCCCCACCCAGTCTGGTGCCGAGATTACACGCCGTTTATGTTAAGAAGTTGGCGCATTGTAACCCGCTGGTTGAAGGAGAATTTGATCAGAGTAAGTTGATTTGAAATTAAAATGTAAAGACTGAGGGTGGGTTGCACCACACACAATTAACGGACTCATCAACGTTAAATATGGCGATTGAGCTGTCATCCCATAGAAAAATGTCAAACTTTTCATACAAGATTTTTTAACGATGATATTGACGTTAACAGACGGTTTGGTGCAGCTGGCCCGAAAGGTGAGTATCATCGTTAATTTTTTATTTGTTTGTATGAAAAGACCGACAAGTATGGGATGACAGCTGCGCCATCATGTTTAATGTTGATCAGTTCATTAATTATGCGTAAGGCGGTTATCACACTGACGACGGATCCGCATGCGGCGCCGGTGTGCGAGCGAGACAGCGCTATACACATGCAGAGTGCTATCTCTCTCGCGCACCGGCGCCGCATGCGGATCCGTCGTCAGTGTGATAATCGCCTAATGCAGCCCGCCCTGAAGTTAAGTTTGAGTGTTAATTTCACATGAAACAAATTCAATCCTTTTCGCATCGGTCTAGTCACCCAAAGTTTGAAATATAAAATGTTAACAATACAACCAAATGATAAAATGTATTTAAAAAAATAAATTAATCACTGTATTGAACTTGGTCATAGCTGTAATACTTGAATCTATTCTAAGTGAGTTAACATTTGAATCTGTTTCCAGGCACAGTATTAAAGGAGGCGAACACAGCGCGGGAACACCTGCTGAAGGCCATGACGGAACTGCTGCTCGGAGACAAACTTGCAGCCGAGTACCTCATTTGTCACCTCATAGCCTGCGTGTAAGTGTCAACTCTTCGTGTCACCTTATCATTTGTTACAATACAATATATGTAGTTACTATTTGTCAGTGTACGGACAGAGGGACCACTTTGTTGTTGACGTTCTAAGGCTGGATTTACACTTGTAAGTTTTACTTACGTAAGTAGGGACGAAGCTATTGGCGAGAATGAGATGGAGATATTCGTATCTCATTCTAAGGCGGTTATCACACTGGCGCGGATCCGCATGCGGCACCGGTGCGCGAGCGAGATAGCGCTCTGCATGTGTATAGCGCTATCTCGCTCGCACACCGGCGCCGCATGCGGATCCGTCGTCAGTGTGATAATCGCCTAACCCATAGCTGCGTCCCTACTTACGTAAGCAAAACTTACAAGTGTAAATCAGGCCTAAAACTACGCAATATACACTATCTATTAGTGAAAGAAAAAAATGATCTTGTAAGTCGACAAAGTGGTCCCTTGCACTAAACTCGTCCACATTTACTTTCTTTTAAATGGTGACTTTACTTTTACTATCACGAGCACTGTCACTATCCCACTGACTGCGTCAGTAATTTATTCTCACGATGACGTGCTATTGTTAACGCGTTTTCGAGTTATCTCCAAAAAAAAAAAAACATAGGCAGATACGACATTTTGATACTAGTTTTTTTACGGAATCCTCCATTATTCGTGATCCGACACGCACTTGGCCAGTTTTTAGAAAGTTGGTTTAAGTTACGAGTTTGCATTGAGAGCGTATGATGTTGGTTCCGTATTGAACTATTAACTCGTGTTTTTCTATATTTAAAATACATCTTCCAGGTACCTCCGGCAAGAGACCCTGACGCTGGGGTCCTTCTGCCTGAACATCTCGAACCTGCCGACCCGCAAGTACCCGCACTACGCGCGGCAGCTGTACGACATCATCAAACAGTTCGTCACCAAAAGCTACTACTTGCCACTCACTATAGAGAATATGAACACGATGGCGCTACTTCCCAAGTAAGTACATACTATCTTCAATATTTGAAGGGAGGTTATATGTTCAACCAATAGGAATGAAACTCAAGCTTGAAAATAAGTGGCCTGCCGCCAAGCGTAATCTACATCAGTTGGCAAATTTGCTGCGAAAATATATTATTTAGTGGTCTGTCAACTTCCTGTATTTCTCAGTTGCTCTAACTGTGAGGATTCTAAAGACTAAATCACACACGAGCGCGATGCCGGCGCGGCGTGAGTGCAGCGCGTCGCTTACGTTGTTACATTGGGCACAACAATGTATGCTTTATGTTGTCACATAACATAAGGCACAACAATGTATGCCTTGTGTTGTTACATTAGGCACAATAATGTATGCCTTATGTTGTTACATTTGGCACAACAATGTATGCCTTGTGTTGTTACATTAGGCACAATAATGTATGCCTTATGTTGTCACATTAGGCACAACACTGTATGTAGGGAATGCAAACCGGTAATTTTTTGTATGAAAATAACCGGTTTTTCGGTTAATAACCGGTTATTTTCATACAAAAAATAACCGGTTTGCATTCCCTAACTGTATGCCTTATGTTGTCACATTTGGCACAACAATGTATGCCTTATGTTGTTACATTTGGCACAACAATGTATGCCTTGTGTTGTCACATTAGGCACAACAATGTATGCCTTATGTTGTCACATTAGGCACAACAATGTATGCCTTATGTTTTACATTAGGCACAACAATGTATGCCTTATGTTGTCACATTAGGCACAACAATGTCGTGCCGGGCTCACGCCTCAACGGTGTGGTTACCTTAATTATTTTTTATATGAAAATAACCGGTTTTTCGGTTAATAACCGGTTATTTTCATACAAAAAATAACCGGTTTGCATTCCCTAACTGTATGCCTTATGTTGTCACATTAGGCACAACACTGTATGCCTTTTGTTGTCACATTAGGCACAACAATGTATGCCTTATGTTGTCACATTAGGCACAACACTGTATGCCTTTTGTTGTCACATTAGGCACAACAATGTATGCCTTATGTTTTACATTAGGCACAATAATGTATGCCTTATGTTGTCACATTAGGCACAACAATGTCGTGCCGGGCTCACGCCTCAACGGTGTGGTTACCTTAATTAAACAAATCTATGCATGTATTTTGTAATAAAGTTGTTCACTACTATTTAACGCGTCAATCTCATTTCTTATCGCGCTACAAACTACGCGACAAATATTTATTAATATCTCTGTCACTGTCATTTTTTCTAGAAAAGACTACGAGTGCAACCGCCTCACCAGCGGCATCCTCCAGCTAAGCCAGCACACGCACCTCGTGCTCGACGAGACCAAGATGCAGGCGGGCCGCCTCGCCGCCGCCGGCCTGCACAACGTCGCGGCGCTGGGGAACCTCATCACGACGCAGAAAGTGCAGTACGACTTCAAATACTACCAGATGGACTTCGAGTCCGATGTGGCTGTGTTGGTACTGTCGGAGGGGAAGTCGCTACTGCCGGTATGTATCATTTACGTCCCTCTGGGCGCTAAGTGACATTTTCCGCCCACGGGCGCAGCGGCAAATCTCACTTCACACCCAGGAGAAGACGTTTAATTGTGTACGCACCACGGGCGGTATCGGAACAAAGAAGGCCTCAGATCACTTGTCTATGGCCCCTACCTTCGGTTCGGCCCACAAATATCCGCAATCTGAGCCGTTCTTTATTTTACCGCCCTAGGCGCGTAATGTACTATTATGATTAAGTATCTTAGATATTATAGAAGTTTTCTATGTAATTTCAGTGATGAGGGGCCATTTTCAAAATTTATTTCTTGCCAAGGATTACCATCTGTTTGGTTCAAAATACCTACCTATGAAAAATAAAGGTACAGTCAGTTGTAGAGAAAAAGACCCCCCCCCCCCCCTCCCCCCACTCTGTATACAAGCTTTGTATACTGCATGGGCCTTTTTCTATGCAGCTGACCGTTATCCGACACTTAAGGTGTTTCCAAAGATCACCCAGTTGAGAACCGAATCTACATATGTTATTAACCTAATCTATATATGTTTTAGAGTGACTACCATGTGCCCCTCCGCCCTGAGGAGTCCTCGCTGCAGATCTTCGATGCCATTGTTGAAGCCGCCACCTACTACCTCAAGGAAGACATCATGAACCTCATCCGGACCTACCTCACCAACCTCAAGCTCGTCAAATATACTATCACGGAGGATCTGAAGGTAAAATGTTACGTTTTGGGAGGAGAATATTAAATAAATAATAATAATACCCGTCTTTTAAGTCGAATATTGTTCGACATGTTTCGATCGCGGAGAGCCGCGGCCCGCACTCTGCGTCGGTGAGACAACGCAAATGGACCATGAATAAGCGTCTCATTATGGAGCGAAACATGTCGAGCAATATTCCACTTAAAAAGCGTGAGTTACCCGTTATTTTTTATTTAATATGTCTGAGTTTCACGAAAGTTTTGACGATCGTTTTTGCTTGAATTTTGCACAAATTATAAAAAAATATATATAATTAAAAACTTTGAAATTTCAATGTCAGTATTTATTACAAGACTAATATAAGAGTGCTTATAGCCCTCCAAACGAAGGAAAACTTAGGGGAAATAATTCGTGTATAGCTGAATTTTGGTGAAGTTGTAGATAAAGGTGTCTTACACAACATACTAAAAGTACTCATGGATAGGGGTGCCGCTAACGGGGAGAGGGGGGTGTAAAGGTCCCCTTTTTTGGCTTTTCGTAAATAACTCAGTAGCGGTGGCTCATATGAAAAAATGTTCTTTTACTTAATTAATCCACAAATAATTTTCTACAAAAAAGGTTCTTTACACTTTTTTGCTGGGATCAATGTATAATGAGATTTCGAGGAAATACGATAATCACTTTCGGAGCTATTATTTACGAAACTATTAGTTTTGTCTAAAAATTGTTTTAGAAAACCCATATTTATATTAAAATACCTATCCAACGATACCCCACACATTAGGGGTGGATTAAAAAACAGAATTTACCCCCCACTTCATGTGTTCGGGAGGTACCCTAAAAAATAATATTTTTTCAGATTTTGTTTTAAAACTTTGTCTGCGTGTTCAAAACACATACTCATACGAAGTTTAACTATTCAAGTACTAACCATCACTGAGCAGGTTGAAGAGGGTATTTTTTTACTTTTTATTTTTTATGCCACGACGGTGGCAAACAAGCATACGACCCGTCTGATGGTAAGCAGTTCCCATAGCCTATGGACGCCTGCAATCAATTTCCTAACCTTATAGTTTCGCTGTCCGTTTGTCCCAGTCTATCCGTTCAAGGCTTTGCGCAGTGATGGTGAGTACTAGAATAGTTAAACTTCGTATGAGTATGTGTTTTGAACACGCAGACAAAGTTTTAAAACAAAATCTAAAAAAATATATTTTTTTAGGGTAGCTCCCGAACACATGAAGTGGGGGGTAAATTATGTTTTTTAAATCCCCCCTAATGTGTGGGGTGTCGTTGGATAGGTCTTTTAATATAAATATGGGTTTTCTAAAACAATTTTTAGACAAAACTAATAGTTTCGTAAATAAAAGCTCCGAAAGTTTCTGAAAGTGATTATCGTATTTCTTCGAAATCTCATTATATATTGATCTCAGCAAAAAAGTGTAAAGAACCTTTTCTCCAATGTGCTCGGAAATTTTCAGCTTACTGTAGCAAAATGAGTACGTGAAGTTCTTCATTTTTTACCAAAACGAATTAAAAAAAATAAAAATAATTATTTACCTGTTTTAGCGGCCGTGAAGTAATTTGTCAACGCCATAAATATGTATACACTTTAGCACCTTACACCATTGTAATAAGGTTCAAAGTGTATACATATTTTAGGCGTTGACTAGTAAAATCCATTACTGTATTGTTTTTTACCTTTTAAACTTTTCATCCGACTAAGAAATATCATTTCAAACAGCCAATACTTAAGCGACGTCTATACACCGTCTGAACGGCAATCCCTTCAAACTGTAGGATAGAGCGAGATAGTTAGATCAAAAACCTTGGTTGTCTCGTTCTTTGCATAGCAGCGCGTATGATCGTGCGAATGAGGCTTAATACAATCATAGACAAAACAACTATTTTTAAGGTTTAATCTTGTATCTGTTGCATAAAAGGAGCATATTTAATACTGTCTGAAATAGCTTTTGACGAAATTTTCTTTTTAAATATTATTTGAATGAAAATTGGCAGTATACATAGTTCTTGATACTTAAAAAAAAAATTATAGAGGGAAGCTAATTCATGACATTGAACGCTAATAACGTAACCAAAATCTGTAATTTATTTCATTTACTTTACTTTATTTCCTCGCACATTTAGAGAAAAGCACTATATATGCCTCGGCGGGAATAGAAATTCGTGGACTCGTCTTATTTTTTCGGACTCAGCTGCGCTTCGTCCGAAAAAATCGCTCATCCACGAATTTCCCTTTCCCGTCCTCTGCAATAATGTACTATTTTTGTACAAAATCATTTGTGGATTAATTAAGTAGAAGAACATTTTTTCGTATGAGCCACCGCTACTGAGTTATTTACGAAAAGCCAAAAAAGGGGACCTTTACACCCCCCTCTCCCCGTTAGCGGCACCCCTATCCATGAGTACTTTTAGTATGTTGTGTAAGACACCTTTATCTACAACTTCACCAAAATTCAGCTATACACGAATTATTTCTCCTATCGAGCAGTTAGTGGGCTTCCTTCGGTGAGCTATTAGTTAATTACCATTTTGACCCCAGAACAACTGTCAAGATTCATTTTTGAAATAAACCCTCCTGCATTGTTATAAGGTCCATTATTGCCTATTTTAATTACAGTTCGTAGAAGACGACTTCATAGAGATGCGACGAAAGTCAACAAACTCGGAGCCCGTGACCGCAGACCACTTGCACAGACTCCTCGTGCTGGCGCGCCTCGTGGGCCTCTCCCGCGGCCGCCACACGCTGGACCACGAGTGCTGGGAGGTCACCAAGGCCATGGAGGCCGAGGTGCAGCTGCGGCTGAAGAATACAGCGCCTTCGACTATTTAAAAAAAATTGTCTTTGGTTACCAATGGAGATGGTTGACTGGTAGAGAATGCCTTTAGGCATTAAGTCCGCCATTTGTACTTTATATTTGTATTGTGCAATAAAGTTTAAATAAATAAAAAAATAAATTGGAGTGGCATTTTGAAGCATGAAACACCAGTTTTATTACAATTTTTTTTATTTGTTTTTTTATTGTTGTTCTTTATTTTAATATGACCCCTACCAGTAATACATATTAGCTGATATTACAATATGTAGTGCGCCAATCGCCATTAAATTAATATCATGATTAGAAACAGCGGATATGCGTTATTTACCTGATACATTTGAGAGTGCCCCATACGAAAATAAGGTTATGTGACTGATACCAATGATACTATATCTACGGCTTCTTCGTTCATCCTCATATCGAGGAATCTACAGTTTGCAGTTGTTCAAACGTTTTTAAAAGATTACCCTACCAAACGCAAAGCTAGGGTGTTAAGTGCTTATGTCTGATTTACACATTGGATTAACATAGGTCACGGCTACAGGACGTAGTTACACGTTAGAGGGAGCAAGCGATATTGCGTTTTCGTTCTACCGTATTGGCGTTGCAATCTGACGGGCTTATTGAAAACGTGCACCGTGTGCAATGTTTTTCATTTTTTGTTCTGGCAACTACCACCACAACCCTGTCATGTCAATGTCACAGTGACGTGTAATATTTCCCGAATGATTATTGATTAGACTAATGAAGTGTATTATTAACTTAAAACGAGAGTAAAACAGTCTGATAATACAATGTCCGCTAAAAACAAATCTTCTGACGGTGCCAACAAAGGGAAAACAACAGAATCTGTTTGGAGGAAAGCTTGCCAGGCGAACGCGGAATGGCCCGATAAGGTTAGGATTTGGTCACGGGATTTGTGAAATTGTGACAAAAAAGTAGCTAACTGTGTCTTAAATTGTATTTTAAATGTTTTAGGAGGAGTTCCTTGACGTTATTTACTGGATGCGACAAGCCATCGGTATAATTTTGGGCTTATGTTGGGGGTTACTCCCTTTGAAAGGATTCCTAGGATTATTGTTGTAAGTAGCTACTCTGATTCAAATATTACCACATATTTAATTGGATTTAAAATATTCAAGTAATTTAACGTACAACCCATGCTAGTTATTGAAACATATGTAGTAAGAATACTTGTTCAATTTGTTTTAGGATTTCTAACAAACAAACATTGATATCTTATTAGTTCAAGGTTTTAACAATAATTGTTACACTTGTTTTTCTCAGGTTTGTGCTAGTGAACGCTGCAGTCATATACTTTTATGTGAGCAATTTCCAAAACATAGATGAGGAGGAGTACGGCGGCATGTGGGAAATCACCAAGGAGGGATTCATGACTTCATTCGCCGGGTTTTTGGTGAGATTTTAAGATTTATTTTTAAGATATATGAGATAGATGTTACTAGTTTTGTTTTTTTACACAGCTTTTATATTTAATTTACTTTGTAAGTATAAATAGTGAGATGCAAGTAATTTGTGTGTTACTTTTATATTTATTAAACTCAATATGTAGATATTTTAATTAACAGCTAAATGCTATATTAGTCTTAAAAATTGTAATTGGACAAAATTATGAAAACAAAGTATGAAATTTGGTAATGTTTGCTTTCAGGTAACCTGGATAATCATGTACACAGGGCTCCACGGAAGCAGTTTATGAGGTTCACTCTCATAAAGTGCACATAGACAAACATACAATGTAGTCTAAGTACAAGTTTTGTGGGTAGGTGGGGCAGAAAATGTTTTAGTGTCTGTACTGGACAATTTGAAAGAGTTGTAATAAATTACATGTGAAAATTGAAAAACTTTATAATCTATGCTGTGAATTGTAAAAACTCAGTCTTATATATCTTGTATGATTTCTATTTCTGTGCTTTGACCAGAGAGGATGTATTAAAAGTATATATAGCGGATTACTCACGTAATTTAGGTTGATTTTTTTCTTGATAGGTTTCAATCAATTTACGATCATCATTATCAAGAGCAGCGTAACAGTTAGTTGGTTATGCTGTGAGCAACCCGTTATAAATATTTTTAATATGTTGTCTACCAAGAGTTTCAGAGCAAATGTCTATAAAAGTACATTTGACTAAGGTTTTACATATAAAACATGATGTCGTTTTTTGGTTTCAAATATAAATAATTTGGCTGTAGCCATAATAAATATAATATTGTATAATGGATGTAAGGAATTAAGGATTGTAAATTACATTGGTATTATATTGCGCGTATGTTATTACATTGCGACGCTAAATGAGGTTTCAAAGTGTATTAGATGATAATTGTATGGGGTTCAAATTGATTATATAAGTCCAGTATACATATTATAGAATTCTTTACCTACTCGTATATACATATACCCTATACATATTTGTAATTTAAAATACTCGCGTTGAGTCAATAATACATGCAAACTATCCTTTTCAGGTATATTTCCAAACATTATTTATTCATTTGGCAGTTTTTTTTAAATATTTATGAATACTTTGATAAATGATAGATATATCCTTGAGGATCCATCTAATTCGTACGCATTGGAAAATAAATAGGATTTACTATCCCCTAATCTTTATGTCTGGGATTTTAAATGATACAAACTCAAATGCATGCAATAAATATATACAACTTGTTACATATCCTATCCTGTTACTGTAAGGAAATATAATCAATGTAAATATTACCAGAGAGTATTATACATATTTAATAGAGCAGCACACTCTAAGAACTTTTTGAAGCTCTGAAGCTCCATCTGAACGAGAGCAATTCAAAGTTACTGTAGTAATACCGTAATAATAGTAATGGTATCAATTTATTAGATGATACTGAGGGTCTAAGAGTATTCTGTCCTACTTTAGACTGTAGCTTTGGTTGGTCTCGTCAGATGGCGCCACAGACTTGAAGTCTCAAAAGTTCATAGACTAGCTGTCTATATTATCTATAGTCTCTGATTTTACCTACCATTATTTTCTCAGAACTTTTATTTATTTATTCAATAGTCTGTGCATGAATTATTTAAGCAGATTAATCATTGTTAAGTTTTAAAATTGCATTTAAGGGATTTTTGTGATTATGCTATCTCTATAAAAACGGCAGCAAATTATGTTTGCCTCTAGACCATTGAAACCCTCGCAATGTCCAAGATTTCACTTTTTGAATTTTAGAATCCATCAATTGCTAAGGTTTCGCTGTAAACTCGCCATCAGATATATCGGAGCAGCCAAGGTGGTCGCAAATATCTGAACAACGTACGCGTGTTCAGATATTTTTGAGTACCTTGGCCGCTTCGATATGACTACAACAACACACTACACTCGCAAGCCAGTTTAGTAGGTAGGGTAGCAGTGTGAACTTTATGTCGATGCAATAAGGGATGTTTTGCTTTGTTTCTAATATTATTAAGTGCGCGAGGTCCTGTGTTTTTAAGAACAAAGATGGTTGATTTAATAAAAGTTTTTATAACTTAACTTTTTGTTTCATATTTACGTTGAATTCACGTGGGCAATAACTTCATCTAGTGTCAGTTTTTTTTGTAATATCTGTCTTCGACAAACCGCTGGCCCAATATTACAGGGTTCTTTGTTTCACGTTTATCGAATTGAAATTTGGACATTGTCATAGAGACACTACTAAGTCTAAATATAACTACCCCGAAAATGTAACATAAAACCCTTTAATATTGGGCCAGAGAAATGTCGATGCATTCATTTATATGCCAAGCTAATAAATTTCGAATAAAATCTGTACCTTATGACGGACAAAACCGTCGCTGGCGTCGAAAAGGTTCAACAGTTTCAACACCATATCAACGAAATGAATACTCACATATCAAATAAAACATTTAATCTCTCCAAGTAACAAGCACATCATCAGTCCTGAACCTCTGCGTGATAGTTGCATCTTTGAAGTCCATCCGGCCCCCGGCGCGGTGCTCCAGGGCTCCGGCGTACGCGATCATGACGCCGTTGTCGATGCAGAAGCGCTCGTCGGTCGCGAACACCGTGGCCCCGCGCTCCGAGCACATGGTGCCCATCATGTGTTGGAGACGCTCGTTGCAGCCTACACCGCCGACTATTAGCACCTACGAAATAAGGTCAGATGGCATATTCATCAACATAATATATGGACGAGTTCAGTGAAGGACGCACTTTGTCTGTACGTACACATACATATTTCATCCTTTCACTAATTTCACTAATAGATAACGATTTTCCCTTTTCTGACAATCAATAATCGTCATACCTATAAGTTCTAAGTAGATGGTACTAAACATCATAACCAGGTCGTAGGAGACAAAAGTTTGTATATCACTGATACCAGAGACTATAGAGAGAGATATAGACGACCACAGTCTAAGAACTTTTTGAAGCTCATGTCGATTGCGCCATCTATGTCAAAGCCCCCTAAAGATACTGAATATGTAAGAGCAATTAGCGTACTAGCTCGTACTAGTACACTAGTAGCTACTAGGTGGAGTAGCAGTGCAGGTGACATTTCTCTTACATATTCGGTATCTTTAGGGGGCTTTGACATAGATGGCGCAATCTACATGAGCTTCAAAAAGTTCTAAGGCTGTGGTCATCTATATCTCTATAGTCTCTGCTGATACTAAGATAAACTACTCCACCTTTGGTTGGCACCTTCAACACTACTACTTTTTGTGCCAGACATTGGGTAGTTTAATGAAATGAGAATGAAATAAAAAAATATAATTTAAGAGGACTTTTTATGAAAGTCTTTAATAGTTACTCATTCCTAAACTTACGTACTGCTACCTACCAGTGGCGCCGCGTCCATAGAACACGATTCCCGTCGGCTTGCTTAAGTTTCACACGCCTGAGCAGTTTTCCTACAGCTCATGAAGAAATTTTAAGCCAAATTCAGCATCGGCTTGCTTACGAAAATTTTTCACCCACCACCACAGCTACCTAAAAATTCTTACTGTGTGTTCTTTGTACCACAACAGTGGAAAACTTACGGCCCGCCTGATGATAAGCAGCTACCGTAGCCTATGGACGTTTGCAACTCCAGAGGTGTCACATCCGCCTTGCCGACTCTGTAATATAAAGGAGTATGTATTTCAAATCTTATATCAATACCTCATCAGAGCCGCAGTGTGCCATCGCGCGCTCCGTAATCTCCACCAGCATGGCGAAGACCGTCTCCTGCAGCGAGAAGCACAGGTCCTCAGGGGAGTACTCCTTCAGTAGCTCATCGATTTTGTCTTCCATGTAGGACAAAATACCGGAGAAACTTACGTCCATGCCTGAGAACATTTAACCTTTTGAATTTTAACTATAAAACTTTCGTGAGACTCTAACATATTAAAAATATTTATAACGGGTCACTCACGTAATTTTGTCGATTTTTGGTCGACATGTGTCGACCGCTCGTGAAAGTGATCATCGTAAATTGATCGAACATGTCGAGCAAAAATCGACAAAATTACGTAAGTGATCCGTTATAAATATTTTTAACCTTTTGAATGCCACTTTTGGAAATGGGTAATTTTTTGAGAAATTTTACATACAAAGAAACAGGTTTGAATTGTTCTTGAGTGTAATTTGACGTCGTATCGTATTCCATTCAGTTAATTAATAAATGTTCAATGATTGATAGAGATATATACGTTAAATTATTTCTCCTCTAGCCGTTCTAATGGCTGTTCATTGAATAAATGAAAAATAAATCAATTATTAGAAAGCATCAGCTTTTAGCCTTAAACTTGCATACCCAGAAAAAAATTTGTAATCTATCAAAATAGGGATATGGTATAAGGCAGTGATTCTTAACCGGGGAGTACTGAGGGACCATGCACTCAACAAAATTTGTATTTTGCCAGGGACCACCAACTGTGTGAAAGTCATCAATGACAAATATGGTAGTCAACAATGAGTTGTTCCTTTTATACATTAGAGGACCACAACGGGTGCTTCAGGGACCAGAAGTGGTCTGTGGACCACTGATTAAAAGCTACTACTATAAGGAGATGTACCTTTAACACAGTATGGCAGATGAGCATACTTTTTTCCCTTCTTAGCAGCCTGCTCAATGTTGTAGCCGGGGCTCGGGGCGTTAGACAGCTTTAGAACTCTTGCAAACCTGCAAATTTAATTTATAGTATCTGTCAATAGGCACCTCCACATCTGTCGCACCGCATAGCGAGGAAATTGTCGCGCGAGGCAGCTCGGCTAATAAGCCCGAGGCGCACGCACGCGCGGCCGCAATGTCTCTTAGCTGCTAGCTGCCTCGCGCCTAATAGCATAGGTTCAAACCAAAAAAAAATTAAAGTGCCCTTGTGGCCTACATACTGAATAAATCTTTGTTTAATTTTTAAATTCAATTTGCCAGATCAATTCTCAATTGAATAAATTTTTCCATCTTTTAATACCACAAAAGTTATGGACACTAGTAGATTACCTATCTAAACAGTTGCCAACAGCAATGTCGATGGTCTCCCCGAATATCCTGTATCTCTGGCGGGAGTAGGCAATGATCTGTGTGTTGCCGCCGCTCACATATAATACTGTCGGGTTGGTGGCCTTGGTGATCAGTCTGCCCATCTCTATGTCTGAATTATTATATAAGGATTGATTACACTCTTGAATACACACAGTTTGACTTTTACTGATTTAAATATTTACAAGTTGAGTTGAGTTCTTTGGGTGTACCTCGGAATCCCTAATAACGTTTGTCCTAAAATCACTTGCCCTAACCGTTTTGTCCTAATTGTCATTTGCCCTAATGATCAATTACCCTAACAGTCACTTGTCATAATGTAATGAATGTCCTAATGCTCATTTGTCCTAAAATTGTTTACCATAATGTTCAAAAATCCTAATTTTATTTGCCATAACATTTGAAACCCCTAATGACATTTGTCCTAAAATCACTTACCCTAACCGTTTTGTCCTAATTGTCATTTGCCCTAATGATCAATTATCCTAACAATTACTTGTTATAATGTAATGTTTACCCTAAAGCTCATTTGCCCTAAAAATTCTTACCATAATGTTCGAATACCCTAATTTTGTTTGCCATAACGGCGTAGGTTAGGGTTATTTTTTTTATGACCCTAAAAACGAAACAACTCCCAGAGATAGGTAGGTTAAGGTGTTTTTTTTTGATGACCCTAAAAACATAACTGCTCCCAGAGATAGATAGGTTAGGGTTATTTTTTATGACCCCAAAAACGGAACTGCTCCCAGAGATAGGTAGGTTAGGGTTATTTTTTTATGACCCTAAAAACTAAACAGCTCCCAGAGATAGGTAGGTTCGGGTTATTTTTTTTGATGACCCTAAAAACAAAACTGCTCCCAGAGATAGGTAGGTTAGGGTTATTTTTTTATGACCCTAAAAACGAAACAGCTCCCAGAGATAGGTAGGTTAAGGTTTTTTTTTTTGATGACCCTAAAAACAAAACTGCTCTCAGAGATAGGTAGGTTAGGGTTATTTTTTTTTGATGACCCTAAAAACAAAACTGCTCCCAGAGATAAGGTAGGTTAGGGTTATTTTTTTTGATGACCCTAAAAACAAAACTGCTCCCAGAGATAGGTAGGTTAGGGTTATTTTTTTTGATGACCCTAAAAACAAAACTGCTCCCAGAGATAGGTAGGTTAGGGTTATTTTTTTATGACCCTAAAAACTAAACAGCTCCCAAAGATAGGTAGGTTAGGGTCATTTTTTTTGATGACCCTAAAAACAAAACTGCTCCCAGAGATAGGTAGGTTAGGGTTATTTTTTTTATGACCCTAAAAACTAAACTGCTCCCAGAGATAGGTAGGTTAGGGTTATTTTTTTATGACCCTAAAAACATAACTGCTCCCAGAGATAGGTAAGTTAGGGTTATTTTTATGACCCTAAAAACATATGAGCATTAGGGCAAGTGACAATTAGGAAAAATGACCAGTAGGACAATTAATATTAGGGTATGAAATAATAGGAAAAATAATATTAGTTCATTTGAAATTAGGTGTTTTGATCATTAGGACAAATAACTTTTAGGTCAAATAATAATTATGACAAATTAATATTATGGAATAAAAGTTAGGGCAATCAATGAATAGGTCAAATGATATTAGGTAATAACATATTAGGGAAAAAAAATTCATCGATACGATGATAGAGCAACAAAAATTAGGACAAATGAGCATTAGGGCAAATGATCATTAGGACAAATAGCATTAGGGAATACAAAAATAGGGCAAAAAACTTTAGGGATTCAGATATAGATCCGAGTTCTTTTTCTATTCATTACATGAATTAATATGAATTTTGTTCTGTAATATTCTAAAATGATATTTATATCAAAAGTTATCACCGTTTTAAAGAAACTCAGCTCATGAAATCAGTTCTTTTATAAATCTATAACAAAATTGCATGAATGATTTGATTAGTATCATACATAATACTTTTTTTTGCCGTGTGGTGCCGGCTTAGAATAGCACTACCCCATTGCATCCTGTGGGTGTCGTAAGAGGCGACTAAGGGACTATGAACCGGAGGGCGGGCAGCAGCGCACTCCGTGTAACAAAGCCATCCTACTGCGATCGCCAACCCGCATGCCAAGCGTGGCGATTATGGCATTTCCCCCCCATGAATATTAAAAATAAGCCCAGGCCCCTAGTGCCCGGCAGTCCTGCGCTTCCTGGCTCCGGTAGCGGCCAGAGAAACAGGGCAAGGGGTGCTAAAAATCACCGGTACCTATCCGGCTACCACACCAAACAACAACTGGCCCTGGCAACATATAACACGCGTACACTGCGGACCGACGAAAAGATATTGGAACTAGAGGAAGGATTGAGCAAGTTGCGATGGGACATAGTAGGGTTATCGGAAGTCCGAAGAGAGGGGGAGGACACGATAACTCTCGAATCCGGCAACTTGCTCTATTTCCGGGAGGGCGATCAACAGTCCCAAGGAGGTGTCGGGTTCCTCGTCCACAAGTCCCTCGTGAACAACGTGGTGAAGATCGAGAGTGTGTCGAGCAGGGTAGCGTACCTTATACTCAGAGTATCAAAAAGGTACTCGTTGAAGGTTATACAGGTTTACGCACCGACCTCGGCACACTCCGACGACGAGGTGGAGGCTATGTATGAGGACATATCTAGAGCCATGCATAGTTCCAAAACCTACTTCACCGTTGTGATGGGGGACTTCAACGCGAAACTGGGCAAGAGAGACGGTGACGAGCTGAAAGTGGGGCAATTTGGAATTGGGAAGCGGAATCATCGGGGACATTTGCTGGCCGGCTTCCTGGAGAAGGAGGGACTCTTTATGATGAACTCCTTCTTCAGGAAACGTGAGCACAGGAAATGGACCTGGATGAGCCCCGACGGTGCAACAAAAAATGAGATTGACTTCATCATGTCGACGAAGAAGCATATATTCAATGATGTATCTGTGATCAACACAGTCAAAACTGGGAGTGATCACCGATTGGTAAGAGGCACATTGAATATATGTATCAAGCTAGAGCGCTCTCGACTGGTGAAGTCTACGCTCCGTCCAGCACCTACCGAATACCAAAATCCCGAGAGCTTTCAGCTGGAACTTCAAAACCGTTTCGATTGCCTAGGCGGCGATGTGGACGAATATAACGACGGGTTCGTAGAAGCTGTCCATTTCACTGGGTCCAAGTTCTTTAGAACGAAACGCACCAGTAGGACTAAGAGGCTCTCTAACTCTACTCAGAATCTCATGAAGGAGAGGAACGAAATGGTTCTAAAATCTTCAGTTGATGCGATACAACTCCGGCAGCTTAATAGACGGATCTCCAAGTCCATTACCTGCGATCTTCGCTTATTTAATACGAACCGTATTCACGAAGCTATCGAGCGGAACAAGGGCTGTAAAGTATTTTCAAGAGATCTGTCTATTGGGCAAAGCCAGCTCGCTAAATTACGGACTGAAGATGGTAGAATGGTTTCATCTAAACCCGAGCTACTGAGAGAGATAGAGCGCTTTTATGGGCAGTTATATAGATCAACTCGTGGACCCGAAGTTAGCCTGGCGAATGACCATAGAGCTAGGCTTACCCGACACTATACCGATGACATCCCGGACATCAGCTTGTACGAGATCAGAATGGCCCTGAAGCAGCTCAAAAATAACAAGGCGCCAGGTGAAGATGGAATTACAGCCGAACTCCTGAAGGCGGGTGGAAAACCGGTCCTTATGGCCCTTCAGAAGCTGTTTAATTCCGTCTTACTTGAAGGGAGAACGCCAAAGGCATGGAACAGAGGGGTGGTGGTGTTGTTCTTCAAAAAAGGTGATAGCACCTTGCTGAAGAACTACCGACCCATCACACTTCTGAGCCATGTCTATAAGCTGTTTTCTAGAGTCATTACAAATCGACTCTCGTACAGGTTAGACGACTTCCAGCCTCCCGAACAAGCCGGTTTCCGAAGAGGGTTCAGTACCGTAGACCACATTCATACGCTGCGTCAGGTTATACAGAAGACTGAGGAGTATAACCTGCCCCTCTGTTTAGCGTTTGTGGACTACGAGAAAGCCTTCGATTCGATCGAGACTTGGGCTGTACTACAGGCTCTCCAGAGGTGCCAAGTGGACTACCGTTATATCGAGGTAATGAAGTGAATCGTGAAGTCGGACTGACATAGAACGCCTCTATGTCAGTCCGACTCCAGGACCAGAACTCGAGATCCATACCGCTGCAGCGGGGAGTCAGGCAAGGAGATGTAATTTCTCCAAAACTGTTCACCGCTGCCCTGGAGGACATTTTCAAGGGTTTGGACTGGGGAAGGCTTGGCATCAACATCAACGGCGAGTGCATCACTCATCTTCGATTTGACGACGATATCGTAGTCCTGGCTGAGACCATGGAGGACTTAAGTACGATGCTCGACGACCTCAGTAAAGGCTCTGAGAGGGTTGGTCTAAGGATGAACATGGATAAGACGAAAGTCATGTCTAACGCCCATGTAGTACCAACCCCTATTACAGTCGGAGACTTTACGCTCGAAGTTGTAGACGATTATGTATACCTCGGACAGACAGTCCAGCTAGGTAGGTCCAATTTCGAGAAAGAGGTCAATCGTCGAATCCGTCTCGGTTGGGCAGCGTTTGGGAAGCTGAAACATATCTTTTCGTCCAATATTCCGCAGTGTCTCAAGACGAAAGTCTTTGACCAGTGTGTGTTGCCAGTGATGACCTATGGCTCTGAAACGTGGTCGCTCACAATGGGCCTCATTAAAAAGCTTAAAGTCACCCAAAGAGCAATGGAGAGGGCTATGTTAGGAGTTTCTTTGCGTGACCGTATCAGAAACGATACTATCCGTAGCAGAACCAAAGTAACCGACATAGCCCGTCGGATCGCTAAACTTAAGTGGCAATGGGCAGGGCACATTGCACGCACAACCGATGGCCGTTGGGGCACTAAGGTTCTCGAATGGCGACCATACACCGGAAGGCGAGGAGTTGGTAGGCCCCCTACAAGGTGGACTGATGACCTGGTGAAGGTCGCTGGAGTCCGCTGGATGCGGGTGGCACAGGACCGGTCATTGTGGCGTTCAGTGGGGGAGGCCTATGTCCAGCAGTGGACGTCTTTCGGCTGAAATGATGATGGTGATGATGATGATGATAATACTTTTAGAAGTTTTTTTTTAAAAGGATACGGCCAATACAATGGTTAACACCCAGTATAGGTTTCTTCCACAACAGAGCACAAGTTCTTGCTACGATAGCACAGACCATCAAAGGAGCCCCCATCCCGGGCCCCTTGGTGTAGCACACCACATCTATGTCTGCGGGGCTCAAGCCAGACTGGTCAAAGGCTTCCTGCAGGACTTCATGGATGTTCTGTTGATGATGCTCAGCTGTTTCACGAGGTAGAAAGCCTTAAACAAAAATATAATGCTAATAATTAGACTGATAATATCTTCTACGGTTGCCGCGATAGTTATTCATGAAATAAAACAACTTTGAACGGATTATATCGCGTATACTGAATTTTAAATTACATCCCGACGTTTCGAACACTTTACAGCGTTCGTGGTCACGGGTCGACTGAGGAAAACATATTTACCCACATCTAAAATTACAATGTACAAAAGACTACCCACATGTATAACATTAAATGCAAACAAATAAAGGTGAGTGTACATGCCAGAAGGGCAAATAAAGCTAGTTCTACAATAGCTAATTATCGATCTACTACAAACTTTAATTAATTAATTTAAAAGGTAGCAAACAAACTGTTAAATTTAGAAATTAATAGGTCTACATTATTTTACAAAATAGAGCAATATATGTTAACACAAGTGTTCGAAACGTCGGGATGTAATTTAAAATTCAGTATACGCGATATAATCCGTTCAAAGTTGTTTTATTTCATGAATTAGACTGATATTGAAAAGAGGTTACTTGAATTAATGAGAGAAAATATCCACTTATACTTAACGAAGTGTTGTAGGTGCATGTGTGAAGGGTAAAGGACATCTATTAAATATCGCTTTATTTATTTATAGCATATTTATTTGTTTTATAGATAACAATGTAAACAAATGTCTAACCTTCACCGGGTGGTGTGATGTAAGTTCTGCGACAATTGGCGAGTATCTCTCCATCTTTCACTATACCAACGCCGAGCTTGTTGGCACTGCCTTCAAAACCTATTGCAATAACCATCGGGAATAGATGATTTTTATTTAATTTGCGTTAAAAACAGAAAGGCTCGCTCGTGTTTACGATTGTATATTAGTGTCACTGTCAAAATTGACATTTACTTTACTGTGAGGTTGTGTGACAAAGACAGCGTCTTTAAAATTGTTTCAAATAGTCAAACAAGTACTTGCACTGCACATGGTGCACGTAACCTACTCATGACTGAGTATCAACAACGGTTTAAAATAATTAAAAAAATCCGGGTATGTCCAGTGACTAGAGCATGTATCGACATTTCGAATGCAAATCCTCTTGAGTTACAGGCGTCCATTAGGTACGGGAACTGCTTACCAACAGGCGGGTCGTATGCTTGTTTGCCACCGTCGTGGTATATATAAGTAGCATGCACAAGTAACCCGCCCGCTGGCTGAGGCGCATTGAAATTTGTAAGCATGAGCCATCAATTTAAATAAAAAATAACTTTTAAAATGTACCAAATAAATTACAAATTTGTTTTTATCTTGCTTATAAGGTATTCTTTTTGAAAAGGCTAACGAGTCGACTTATCACAATAAAAGACACTTTGTAACTTAACAAATCCGTTTATTAAGTTTTAAAAGCTATGCTTATACATGGCGGAATACAGTTCATCTTATCGGCACCAATTATACATTCTTATATTAGAAATACATAAAGGCGTTAATTCATATAACAGCTAAGGATATACAAGAATATTTAATTTCACAGAGGTTTTGTATGAAAGTGAATGTCACAGACATATTTGACAGTCAAACTTGGGTTTGCATTCCACGCAAAGGTAAACTTTTGTCGGGGACGTGACGCATATGGCAGCTACCTTAAAGAGCTGCATAAATCTGTAGAATATAACGTCTAACTTAAAGCCGAGTTATCAAATGTAATCACCGCAAATATCAGCTTCTTCTCATTTCCAGAAGTACTAAAAATGTAGCGTCACGATCCCGACACATTTCGTGGAATGCACCAGCTACAACTTAACACTTGATTTTCGCAAAAACAAATTTTCAATATATGTACTTACGCTGTTATTGCATATTAACCCTTAAATACTCGTACAGCTATAGTGAGGTTAGGAATATTTTATAACTAAAAAAAACAGTTTAAAAAAAATATCCATAGGCCAAAGATTCTGTAAAATGAAACATTCTACCAAATTATATTCTATACATAACCTTAAATTCAAGCTTGCGTAATATTATCATCATTAACTTCGTCAACGAAATCTGCCAACATATCTTCCACTGAAACCCCTTCATTTGTCACCGCCATTTTGACAGTCACACTGCCTTCTACGACTTTTTCAGGCGCCAAATTTTCAGTCTTTTCAGGACTTTTAACTCCATTAACTTTAGGTTCCAGATCTTCCGGCGAAGCTACAACCTGCCCACAAGTGATATGGACATCATCGGTATCATTCGTATTTGGAAGATTCTCATCCTCCAAATTCTCTAGCGGTCCAACCGACTTTCCGGTACTAGGGTAACCATAGCCCACTTCATTAGATTTCCCGGAGAGACTGTCTCCGTCCACCGTGTCGACTGGCATTTGTGTGGTCGCTTCATGGATGTTAAGTTTGCTATATTCGGTTGTTTTATCATCAGGTTTGTCTAAGTCCTCAGTGGATATTTCATGGACATCAGCATGTACTATTATACTGGTTTCTTGAGGTTGAACTTCAAGTGGACTGTCTTCCATGGGAACTTCTTCGACTTCCTCGGAGTCGGAGTCGCATATTTCTACGGAGTCTTCGGAGCTGAGGCTTATTTTGTCGTCTTCTATACGAGGCTTCTTGTTGGCCGGCTCTTCGTCTATCACTTCCGGTTCCGTTGCGTCCATGTCGCAGGATTCTGGTGGTACCCTGTGATTAAAAAAGTAACAAATGTAGCGAAATAGAGCAATATTGTTGTACGCAAATCAAATACGAAAACAAGGGGTTTGTGCGCTTCATTGATGGTTTAAAATGCTTAAATCATCTAATTTTAATCTTAAATCAGTTACGTAAATTTAAGTGGGCGCGTATGTGTCACCCCTGGAGCTACAAGCGTCTATAGGTTACGGTAACCGCTTACCATCAGGCAGACTGTATGCTTCTAAATAGGGCATGCAATACCTTTCTGAAATTCCGGTATTAGCCATACAGAAAATACCGGTATTGCATGCCCTATTTGTATGTTATTCATGTGGTATAAAAATGTCCCAAAATAAACTTTTAAGTGAAAGAACTACTCACTTGTCAGCTCCCAACAGCGACTCCAGCGCCTCTCTGTTCCTTCTAGAAATCCTTCTCTTCTCTTCTGCGTCCTTCTTCTCAGTCTGTGCTTCGGCCGCGAAGCTGAGGGACGGCGGAGAACAGTGCAGGTGCAGTCTGATGTCCAGCAGGGCTTGCGAACAAAACTTGGAAATCTGTGGGAGTATTTAAAATTACGATTTTACAAGTATTTTAAAGTCAGTTTGAAATTGGTACATAGTGTACACTGTACCTATTGATATTTTAAATACCTTAACATAAACTAAATGTGTCAGTGTACGGACAAAGGGACCACTTTGTCAATATGGAATAACTAGCACTTTCTAAAACTACGCAATATGTACACTATCTATTAGTGAAAGAAAAAAAGTGTCCTTGTAAATCGACAAAGTGGACCCTTGCACTAAACTTATCCACAAATAAAGATTTTCGAAGTTTGTGGTGTGCCTCCGTGAACGGGCGGGAAACATAGTTTATTTTAATATAAAAGTCAAAAAAACCTGTGTTTAAATAGTGGTTTTTAGGTTAGTTTAGTGGCAATTTTATTTTGTCGTCAAGTCGTGTCTGCCTGCACGCGATATTGTAATGGGAAATTTATAGTGCTGTTATGGGGAATAGAGTAAAGACTTTTCTTCAACCATGTAACAGATAAAATTACAGGAGTAGAAAAATAGTTTAAAGATTAATATCCCTCGTCCTTAAATTCGAAACAGATCAAAAACAAACCTCTCTGCACTGGTTGTTGATCAAGGTGCTATACAACTGCAGGCAGTACTGTGTGGGAGGGGGGACTCCAGGGGGGGCGCTCTTTCTAGAAGCCTCTAGAGCGCGGAGCAGCGCAGAACCTCGCTCGCTGCTGTAGTCGGTTAGGTGGAAGCACGAGCGGACTAGGAGCTCATGGAAGACCTAGAAAAAAGGGAATCACTTTCAAATTGTAGATTGACAAAGAAAGTGTTTGAAAAAAAAAACTTTAATAGCATTCTTTTGCACACTATGTGCCAGTTGTGACTACATCTTCCTTTATTTGGACCTCTTAGAGAAGCCAGAGGTCCAAATAAAGGACTTATAAAATGTAAACAATAGTTTTAACTTTTATTGAATTAGACAAAGTTGCTACTTTAAAAACTAAACAAAACATGGCTATAAATAGCTGTGGCGAAGCGATTCAAAACTCCATTCCCTCGGGCTTGGCAATTTTTTGACCAGTTTGGTTCGTGGAAAAAAAAGAAAGCCAATTAGGTCCAGCTTCTCAATATGTGTAATCTAGGTTAAGATATAAATTGTATGTCCGAAAAGGTTGAAACTGTTGATACTTCCTACATGTACCCAGTTATATCTCCTTGTTCTTACACAGTTTATGCAATAAATATTTCTGATTCTGATTCCCTACGAATATTTATGATTTTCACACATTGATATGTATCGACATTAAGAAATGCCGGTTTACCTTATGCGTGGCCGGCTTGAGGAACACCCCGCACGCCGTGAGGAACATCTCCGCGCACTCCAGCGCCGCTATGGCTGTTTGCTCGTTCGACTCGCCAATCCTTCAAAAGTATTTACACTTTTAACCCTTTGAATGTCTAAGATGTCAAATCACGCGCATGGTTAGTCGTGCCCTCAGCGCCAGCACGTGATATCATGTCCGAAATATAACCGGTTTGCCTTGCTGGCGCTGAGACCACGATTTTTCCGTCCGCTACTTGGCGGTCAAATGGTTAAGTGAAGTCAGACCGAAAAAGATCCGGTTCAACTGCAATTTGTATTAGCAAGCAGACAGAATTCGGAATACACAAGATGAACAATGAATTTGAAGTGTGAAATGCGGCCATTTCATGACGTCATGTTAGAATTGCCGTCTCATTTCCAGGGTATTCTCTTGACAGATGCTGTTAAGCGAATTCTACACTCCTTTTAATAGAATCCTCGAGCAAAATTTAAGCACGAATCGCGGGTGAAACTCTTCTTCACCGTACCACCAAACTGTGCGTGCATGATAATAATATTAAAACAACAGAGTTGCAATTCGGAAAAATTACATGTTTATACGTGGATCGTCAAAATGTTGTTTCTTGACATACAACCTTAATACTAAGGACAGAGAGCTGGGATTTGCTTACGTGGGTGTTTTGTTAGCGCCCGGCGCGTACGTGGCGATGGAGCTCTGCTGCAGCATGACTCGTGCTTGTTTCTTCTTTTGCTTCTTCGACAAGTTGCGCGGGGGATTGTTCATCTGTAGGGAAATCATTTTGAACGTTTTGATGGTTGCTAATTAAATTAAATGAGGAGATTTACAGCTAAAACATACTTGTGGTTATTAGTTAATTTATTTATTTTGATTTATGAATTTTTCTTTATTTTTCTTTCGTATTTGATAGCTATTTCAGAGTCATAATTTAGTCAGGTCTGGCATTTGATAGATAATTATAGTTCAACCCGTAATGTAAGGGTATTTTTAGTATTACATTTTTTGACATTTATTGGGAATAGAAATCTATCTTAAAACCCTATCTGGTGATTTAGTCTGAAGCATTGTCATACCATACAGCATGAAAAAAAAAAACATTTTTTTTAAATAAACTAACCGTGAGTTGCACAGTGTGTGTCTGCGGAGTGACGTCACTAGAGATGTGCGCGACGAGCTCGTCGTGCCAGCCGCGCGCGCGCACCGGCGCCCGCGCACAGCGCGCGCAGCACAGCCACGCGCACAGGCTGCTGTACGCTGTTACACGGACAGCGCTGGAGACAAACGCGCTAATAATAAAGGTTCTTCATCCAATAGCTCAGTAATTACTCCATACTCTTCACCCAATAGCCTAGTACATTTTAGACTCCATTAACTCTCAATCCTTACACCATGGCGGGTGCTGTCTCTGCGTGCGTCCCATGACACGGGCAGGGGCAGCACCCGTTTAGTATACCCCTCACTTTTCATTAAATTGTCGAAAGGGCCTCTGCGCGTTGGCTTCGGCTCCGCATACGCCTCCCAAAGGTCCGGAACACCATTGTTCCGTGGTCGGGAAAGACATACAAATAATGTTGGACAAAATGATTCTGTCGATGTCTGTAATGCCAACTAGTATCCGAGTGGAGACCTTAGCTAGAACTCATAATTCCGTGGGCAGTGTGCAAAGTGGATCCACCACATTGCTAAAGTGGTTGAAACGAACTGGATGCAACAAGCACAAACCCGTGGAAAATGGCGTGCTCATGAGGAGACCTATACTCAACAGTGGGTGAAAAGGGTTGAAAAAGAAGAGAACAGAAATTAAATCATACCTTGTTACTTGGTTGGGATTGTCGGAACTCCATCTCAGGGTCTGCATCACACATTTGAAGACTAGCGGTGAAAACGGTATTAGGTTCGACCCCAAACTGCAATTACATATTTGTTAAAAGCATTCCCATGATACGATATGTCTCGTCATTGTTAAATTGTCGGGTGGCAAGACAACAAAAACTCACAAATTACTACCACAAGTACATAGCGATAATAAACCTTACTAGTAACAAAACATGGTTGATTTTCGTTTAATTATTCTTTGCAATTAATGACAATAAGCGTGTCCACACCTAGCCTGGTGTGGATGAGTTAGCCTTACTCCTAATGAGTTTTGCTTGTCATCTGTGCTATAACCGCGAAGCACTTCGTTCATCGAATCGGATATATTTCCATCACTTTCTTTCGTATATGCAAGAGCGATAGAGACGGGACCATCGTTTTGTCGATTTTCGAACTTCGCGGTAGGCCCTCTGACGAAATATTAATATGCGTAAAGAAATGCGGGCGAAGATCATGTTGTAATGTTACTATAGAATGGAGGTACTTTTGACTAAATGACTGATGCATACCAAGCCACAAGTGCGTCCAGCGTCCTCAGCGCGTGTGTTTTGACGCCGGCCACTTGTTCGACGCTCTGTGTGGCGTCGGCGCTCGCGCCCAGCGCTCGGATGACGGCGTCTAGGATGGCTTGTGGCCGCACTGGCTTGCCTACTGGGTATATTTCACTGGAACAAATAATACATGTTTTAATCATAGTAAACTATTAGGCAACATTCAGTATACAGTAACTGCTCAACAAATCATGTTCAATAATAAAACAGAAATATTTTAAGTAAGTATAAATTTAAATCCAAAGATTAGTTTGGTTCCATATTGTCTATGGTTTATGTTTCTACAGATTAATTCTGAATTCAGATCAAGTGTGTGGAGTGCCTAAGCATATTCATAAGATGTTTTTTTAAACTATTGCAGTGATTTGCGCATATCTCTAGGGGTTTATTCTCACGTACAGTCAAGGAATTTGATTCGCGTACCGTCTTAAGTCTAAATTACTGATGACAATTAATAGTACTAAGGGCTATGTTTCTTCGCTTGCTTAAATAAATATAAGCCTTATGATATTCTGACATTTCAAGCAATAAATCAACGAAACGGTACGCGAATCAAATTCCTTGACTGTACATATCACTAGTAATTTCTACGCCCATGAGACTAAAACTATTTGGGCCAGGTTCCTAGAATATCTGGAGATTTTAGACATCTCCTGGATTACCTGTATTGGCTATCCGATTCATTGTTAGAGTCTACCAGAAAAAGAAGTGTTGAAGAATGTGTCAGCTCCCATATAAACCACGCCACTTTTCTTTCTGGACAAACTCTAAAGAGTACAATAATAGTAAATGAGAAGTAACAAGCATAGAATACTAACACTAGCATAGCTTGAATGAAGATGAATACATTCCTCAGCCGAGTGTATAGAATTTGTTCCCTGTTCAGTATGCGGTCCTGTCCGGACACTACGGATATCTCACTGAGGGTGGACACTAATATTGACTCGGACATTGTTTTATTCTGAAACAATAGTACATTATTGTCGAGGAGGTGAAGTAGCCCATTGCGGGCTGAGTATTATGTTTAAACGGACGACCGGAACGGGAGTCCGTTTAAGTTAATACGAAGCCGGCAATGGCTCTTCACGCCGAGTCAAATATAGTGCTTTTCTCAAAAATGGTGCAAGAAAATAAAAATAAGTAGGTATGTCAATCGAAATAAATGTTGTCCTTAGATTTCGCTGGAAACAAGTTATTCATTGCAGAATTCGCCTCTGCTCTTAATTCTGGAGGCGTATATTACATATTCTCGTCACATGAAGTGGGACTCATTTTCTTTAAATAAATACTTTCACTATTACTACTATTACTATTTCGTTTACTTCGTTAGCTACTTATAAAATTTTCATAGAAAAAGTAAAAACATTTGCTTTACCGCCTTTTACTTTTTTTTAATATTCAATAGAAGTGTATTTTTCTGCCGAACAACGCCAATCTATTTGAGACAGCTAAAAACACGCGGTACCAACATTATAAATAATTGTAACTCGTTCTCTATTTTGGCTGTTTAGGAACTGTTCCACCTAGTTCTATAGCCGTTACTACGTAAAAAAAAAGTATGTACCGCGACAATAATGGAATTTGTATTGGAAATTTACGGATCGAAATCGAGACTGCAATTTCCGTAACTTTTTAAATTTTTAACTGACCATAAACGAAGCACTTCACCGCCTGATATTAAACCGTAAAAGTCAACCTTGCGGGACATTTTTGAGAAAAGACATTTTTTTACTTGTAGATACATTCACTGTTGTTATTGTGACTGATCTTTTTGTAACATAAATCTGTCACTCCTAATGCATCAAATAATATATATATTGTTGAGTTGGTCGACAAAATCAGCAAATTGTAAAATGTAGGTAGGTTAATCTCCTATAAATTTTGAATATGGCGCCATTTTTAAGGACACAATTGTGTATAGAAATTGAAGATAACATTTATATGAGACTGCTTGAAACTTATTAAAATTATCAGGGCAATTCCATGGGAATGTAACGCCAGTTATAATTTCATTGATTGTTTCTTTATTTCGGACGCAAGCGTGAACATTAAATCTTAAAAATCTAAATCTTTAATCTTTAATTCTTTGAAATCTTAAAGCTCTTACATGGATTTACCTATTATTTTTTAGAGGTACAACTTTCTTAGACTTTATAACTCTTCTACTCCCTAATCATGAATAAAAATAGTAGAAATACCTCTTGTTCGCCATTGACTGTGTAAATGTTGGCTGCATTGGGGAATATCTCGGAGAGGAGAGTGTGCACTGCATTGCAGAGGCTGCTCATGAGGTCCCGCCAGCAAACTTTAGGGGTTGCTGCCTTCTCCTGCCCTGGCCGCACCTGTCATATATATTTTAATTGTATACTTTAATGCTCAAGTACAAAATGTTGAATGAAGATAACTTTTAAGTATATTTATGACTTTAAGACAAGACTGATTTAGATATTGTACATTTATCTCAAGTCCATCATTCCAGATTGCAGACACTATACTATCAGATCACAATTCATCACCACATCAGCTTGATGGCATGATAGTCTAGAATTGTAATTTAACTTATGCAGCTATACAGAACTTCAAGTTGATCCAACCTCGGAAAATAGGTCTTAATTTTGACCTATTTTGTTAGATGCATAAGCAACATAAATAATGTATTAATTATACTAAACAGATATTTTGACGATCACTATACAATAAGTAATGCCTGTGTACTCTTACATTATGTATGAAAATTGTATTTAAGAGATAATAAAAAACTAAAACTAAACCTAAAACTATTTTGATATATTTTGAACTTAAAAGGCATGTTAAATAAATATTATTTTTGTGTCAGTATACGGACAAAGGGACCACTTTGTCAATATGGAGTTAAAACTAACTTTGTTGTTGTTTGTAACTGCATGTGTTTTGGAGTTTCTCAAACTATGCAGTATGTACTATCTATTAGTGAAAGAAAAAAGTGTCCTTGTAAATGGACAAAGTGGTCCCTTGCACTAAACTCGTCCACATATTAAGAGCCTCACCTGTTGCAAAACATGTGCACACTTTGCAGCTTCGATAACAGTGTTAGAACTGTTTGAATCCAAGAAATTGATAATGTACTTTTCTATAGTTGCTCGTTGCGACCCACAGAGTTTTGGGAACCTACAAATATTCCACATTAGTTATACAATAGAGTCAAAATACCTTAAATAAGGACCTAATTTATGAAATACGTGAGGTACCGTACCGGTTTATAACGCTTTCTAGCGCTTTTAGCCATCGGACGCAGTCGCCGTCTTTGTGTTTTGCTAAATTAGGAAAAAATGAGGCTAATGCCTCCTTTGCTGCATCCACATCGTGAGGATCTAGGTCCCGAACCTTATTTAAAATTTGACCTGAAAGCACAGCAAGTTAATTCCAGTTTATAATTTAGAATGCTTTCAAATTTATATTTCTCTGTATTCTTTTATAAAATAATAGACACGTACTCATTTCTGCGTAATCTTCTTCGCTTAATTCGAACTTATATAGAGTTTTAGATGTTTTAATATTCGTCAAAAACAAGATAAACACATTTTATTTGGCTTATTTTGAGGTTACGTGTCACTTGTCAGTCCAGCCGACTGACAATTATACGATGTATTTGAGCGTTATTTAAAAACTCTAGAAATTGAGACATGTGGTACGGTGTAGAGTTGTTTTGACGAAGTCTCAAATAACTTACATCAAATTAATTTATTTAAGCCACTCATTAAAACGTTGTTTTGTTTTCATTAATTAAATTAACGTTCGAAAAGGAGGGGAGGAAGAGCGTTGCGTTGATTGATGCGTTCAAGACGAAAAAAAACCAAGCGCTGTGTAAAATTACAAATACAAACAGTTTTGCGCGTGCTTTGTGGAGTGGTTGAACAATTTATTTTCCTTTTACTCACTGCTCGTTATAATTACGTTGTTGTTTTCCTCGTCACGTCCAGTCTGTAGTGATTAGCGTGTGAGTTTTGTTGTGTTAAACGTGCTCTGTAATTAAGTTTTACCATGGCTACTTTGGAGGATAAAATATTGGGTGAAAAGCTGCATAATTACTGCAGCAGTAGCGAAGGTGAAGGTTCCGATGATGAGGACAGTAGGAGCGGCGACGAGGAAGGTAATCCTCCTAAAGCTGAAGCGCCCGAACCGCCACCCGTCAACAGTTGGTCGGGCTCAGCGAGCAACACGGGCCCTAAGGGCGTCCTCGAAGACTGGAGACGTTTCAAACAACTAGAAGCCGAAAATCGGAAAGAACTTGAAAGAGAACGTGTTGCTTTGGCTAAGAAACTGACATTAACTGTGAAACCGGAGCGCGAGGAGAAACAGGATAAAGATCTCGAGGTACTTGAGGATGAGCTCAACGAATTATTGGATGAAGATTTTCTGCTAAAGTACCAGAAGCAGCGGATGCAAGAACTCATGTCCCAAATGAAGAAAACGCCCAAATTTGGTAAGGTCACCACTCTGAAGACTCAGGAGGAATTCCTGAACTCTATTGACAAGGAGGACCCAAAGGTTGCAGTTATAATCCACATTTACAACAACAGTTCTATTGCCTGCGGGACTATGGATGGGTGCCTTAATATTTTAGCTGCAGATTACCCGGAGATCAAGTTCTGTCGCATCGCCGTGGACATCACAGGGCTGAGTCGGCATTTCCGCATTGATGGTGTCCCAGCACTACTCGTATACAAGGGTGGCCAAATAATTGGTAATTTTGTCCAACTGGTTACCGAGTTGGGCAATGATTTCTTTGCAACCGATGTGGAGCGCTTTCTTATAGAATATGGAATGCTTCCAGAGAAATAGATTAATTATAAAGTACTTATAGCTTTAATTTAGTGTGATGTGTTTTCAGAAGTATTGGAGTGAAACCTCCTTGCTATGTATTTATGAAGATAGAAACTCTTCATTTCACTCCCAGTGGACCAGTTGTTAATTTATTCGTTTTTTGTCACTTGATACTTGATGTATGTCAGCCAACTATGCCTTGTGAATTTATAGAGAAATTAATTAAGAATTTCTTCATAGTTTATATTATAGACATGTTATAAACTTTCATTCTGGGTCTGGCTGTTATCCAATTATGACAAGTTAATTATGTCTCTAGTGTTTTTTAACATGCAAAAAGTAGTTTAGTTGAAATAAAATGCCAATGTCATATATTGTTGTGTCAATGCATAATTGTGTATCTATCTTCCTAAAACCCCTTGTACTAAATTTTGTACATACTCCACAGTCTATTTTGAATTTTAACCGAGTAACTAAGGGCTCAAAATCCAAGAATAAAACGGTAGCCTCTGGGTCTCTGGAGGAAATTTATTGTTTTACAGTTTAGTGTAAGCAGTTTCAGGCTTGAAAATTCATAAGCATTGAATTTTGTACTCTATTTGTATCCTAGTTAAGTTAGTTTTTAAATGTAACTAACTTATTATGTCATCAAACCTCCATGTTTGTACTTAGCAAGTTGTATTATGCATTTGTTTTCATAACTCTGGCAGTTTTCCTGCTTTACAACCATTATCACGTTTGAGGAACTTTGTTATGGATTATGATATTAGACCACAATAATATACCTAATATATTATATGTGTAACCATGAAAAAGTAAAACTGCATTTATTACACTTTTTGGTGCTCAGGTTTCATCAATCATTTGCTTTTAAATAAGAGCATAAATAATGTTATTATCAATGATCGGCCGGCGGTAGCATTTTATGTCATTTTGACTTCCAACGTAATAACTAATATGGATAAGCCTATGTTGTTCAAAATAAAATCACATGTTTTTATGGATTCACTGAATTTAATTTGAGTAAATTATCAATCTCATATCTTTTCAGCCGATCCCACGGAATATTACATAGAATCAAAGAATTTTATATATCAAAAATAAATTGTTCTTGGTCCATTTTTCTACGTTTTTCACCCAGATGGTGTTTTTGAGTATTTGTTTTGCGTTTAGCATACAAAAAAAATTCACATTTTGTACAACATCTTAAACCTTTCGTTTTGTCGTATTTAAGATCCGGTTGATCTTGTAACCATTTACGAATGGTAAATTCGTTAGGCATATTTTACGTTACACCGAACATTATACCGATATATACCTAATGAAATAAACAATTCAGTTATTCCGTTTTACGTATTCAATTGATGGATAAAATAATGATGGGAACGTCAATGAGACAAGTGCAAGACAAGAGTTGACGCAGACACATTTGTTCGATAGATAATTTATAAGTGGCCTATACTTTATTCATAACAATAATAGAAATGTTAAAACCTCGATAATTAAACTGGATAAAAAAATTGATAGGGATATAAATTCAGTACAAAATTAAATAAAATCATATCCATGTAATACTTTCATCGGAAAAATGCTACCGGTGTCCGATCATTGGTTATTATGTATGTACATCTTGATTAATGTTTAGGAAAAATAGATATTTAGACCCCTGTGTTCATATTGTAATGCAATACATGAATTTATGCTATGAAATCTAAAAATGATGGTAATTATATTTTATAGGTCTACATAATATAGAATTTAACAAACAAGCTGTTTATTTTTTTATATTACAGTCGCCATCAGTTATATCGGAGAGGACAAGGTGGTCACAAATATCTGAACAATGCCTCTATTATCAAGGTGATTAAGTGCATGTTCAGATATTATTAAGTACCTTGGCTGCTCCAATATATTTCATGGCGACTACCAACATTTTCCTTGAGGATAGTAGCTTAGTGATAGATTTTAGTTGGGTTATTGGAAAATGAAGAATAGGAATTAAAATGAAATCTAAAAAATTATATTCAGAAGTTTTATTTAAGAGATTTTTAAAAACATCTTACAGATCTTAAATTATGTTTGTTCTTATGCTTACAAATACGAATCTTCATATAGCAGTTACAATACTTAAAATAACACTATAAAGTTGTACCTACAGAGTTGAACATATTAGAAAAGATAAAGATATTGCTTCAGAATTACGCCCCGCCCTTTACGTGAAGTTTGATATCAGTTCGGTTTATGGTTCGGTACAATCTGACACTAATCTCTAAATCCTATCTTTAACAAATGTTACATCATCAAGAATTAAGTTTTTAATCATGGTCCTATATCTTCTTAAATCTTTAAAAGATCCTTACATTCTGTAATAGTATTTACGTAGGAATCATATTCATATTACTCTTATATAAGATGAGACCATTGAAGTTTGTATCATTTCCAATTCTTCTATTTTCATGCGTTAAATCAAAACGCGTATCGCCATGTTATCCACCATAGATCTCAGAAAATACATTGTAGGCAATCATGTTTTCAATTCAATTTTTTTTAAATTTTTTGTAAATGGCTCAAGATGTCGCATAAGCCGAATACTGTAGTTACAATAAAGCTAGCACAGCTCGACCACCTCATCACTCTGTTCCACGCGCCTGCGCTTTGGGGGCTTCACCGCTGGTTCATCGTCATCCTCCTCGATGATCTCCATATCGCTGTCACTGTCATCTTTCCGAGACGTGGAAGGTCCGGGCTTAGGTTCACCATTAGAACCATTACCGTTACCATTAGCTTTCTCTTCCTCTTTAGGCGCTGGCATTGGTTCATCGGCCTGAGTGACCACGCGCCAAGCTTTCTCCTCATCCTCCTGTTGTAGTCTGACTCTGACTTCATAGTTCTGTAAGAAATCGTCGACTAAAAGCGCACAGCCGTCAGTAAGACCTAGATCTTCTAGAGTTTTGTCGTTGTTGTGGTCAGTTTCGCCGGGTTCTGATGATAGGACCACAAGGCCCTTGCCTTCGACGGTGGCGTCGGGTGCTTGCATGTTGAGGCCGTCCTTGAAGGCCGTGTTGAGGTCTTTGAGGGTGAGTTGTTTGAGGTTGCAGGCGAGTGCCACTTCGGGCTTGGGGGCGCAGACGTAGCATTTTGGATTGGGGGGTGTTAATGCTGAAACAAAATTAATAAAATAAATAAATAAATATTTGGGGACAATCTTACACAAATCAACCTAACCCCAAACTAAGCAAAGCTTGTACTATGGGTGCTAAGCGACGATATACATACTTAGATAGATAAATACATACTTATATACATAGAAAACATCCATAACTCAGGAACAAATATTTGAGATTAGCACACAAATAAATGCCCTTACCAGGATTCGAACCCGGGACCTCCTGCTTCGTAGGCGTAATGTAAGTCATTTTTGCTTACAATCGTAGCATTATAGTTCAAAGAGTTAAATTTGTAATAATTTCAACTAACCATAAATCATTGATTGTGGAAAATGTATGCGTTTAAATTACTAATTAGAATTGAAAACCATGACTGCTTATAAAATATTTTAAGTTAATATAGAATGCAACCATCTCTACATTACACTTTCGGTGGAAAATTCTGTTCGTACTTATTCTTATACAACAATATTTTTGTCCTTTATTCATGTCTTTATTTTATTGAATTCCTTATTTATTTCTTCATAACTCACGTGCACAAGTATATAACATTATAAATCATATGGGAAGGGGTACTTGGACGAGTTGATTGAATTGAAGTTTGGTATCATAGGACTAGTAACAATATTATTTTTGAAATATTAGGTATTGTTCATTATATATCACGCAATAAGTTATGTTTTCTACCCGGCATAACCCATATTACGTGCTCCTCATAAGTCTCATAACATTCATAATAGTAGTTACCGCGCGCCGCGGCGCACACTCATGGCAGATTAACCACGACTAATTACGGCAATTACGTTACTGCTCGCAGACAATTGCAAGGAGAATGGTGCTATAGCTAGCATGATTATTTGATTTATTCATAATTTCTGACACAATGATATATAGATGTTGTGAGAAACGTTCTTAGTGGTGGAAATAATTAGATAATTACATGGTTAATGTTTAGAAATAAACGAAAAGTAGAAAAAATCACTGCTTCAGGTGAGCTTGAAGAGCATGTTTGTTGACGAGGGATCTCCGTCCATTTAGCTGTCAAAACAGTGGATCTTCCTTTTTATATAAAAGGTCAACCACGCGTGTGACTGTACACAGGCGTCCATAGCCTACGGTAGGTGTTTACCACGAGGCGGACCTTACGCTTGTTAGCCACCGTGATACTTGTACGTTGTACTCACTCTTCTCGGGCACGAAGAGTTGTCCCTTGTGGTTGACCTTGGGCCGGAGATAGACGCTGGCGCAGGAGTTGACGTGGCCGGCCAGCGCGGCCTGCGCGCGCAGCACGGCCAGGCCGGCCACGATGGCGTTGGCCGTGGCTATGGCCGGGATTATGTTGCCGGCCATCGCTGTAACAAAATTTCATTGAATTCTTAATCATAAACTGATAGCAGTATAATAAAATACACAAACTGTAGAAAGGAGGCAAATAACTGGAATAAATGTCTGTTACAAATGTCAGAGAGACCAAACCCCACATGGGTTGTAGCGCCACAGGAAGTAAGAAGCAAACTGAAAATTGTATTTTCTTAGTAAAATAAATTAAAGAGTACGCAATATGTGGACGATGGCAGATACTCTTGTTCCTTTAGCTGTCAACACAGCAAATCCGCGTTAGAAATACACAAGTGATACGTCTGCAGCCATAAACTTGTTGGCTACTGTGGTATAAAAAAAAATTACGACCCAACACAGGTAGAGATAACTTTGACAGTTGGTTCCATTGTCATGGGATGCTGAAGAAATCAAGGGAACTCTTCAAATATTATAAGAATACCTATAGTAATTGAGTATGTATTACAGTAACATGGGCATTTGCTCTTGGAAAGGTGGAGTAGCCTAAGTGAAGTCGGTTCTTTTTGTTTAAAATTATAGTAGTGGCGGCGCGTCCATAGAACATGATTCCCGTCGGCTCGCCTAAGTTTCAGGTGTCTGAGCAACTTTCCTAGAACTCATGAAGAAATTTAGAAGCAAAGTCAGCACTGGTTTGCCTAAGTTTGGACCCACCACCACTGATACCTAGTGTAAGTGTAAACACATACATTTGATCTCGAAGCGGCTCTTGGTGGGGATGCTGAAGATGTGCGCGCGCACGTTGGCGCAGGAAGTGACGAAGTCCATGGCGCTCTTGTCGTCCTTGTCCCACACCAGGTGGTCTCCGGCGGGCCTGGAGGCCAGCTCGGCCTGCAGCGCCTTGCAGCTCGCCGCGAACACCTGCACAACACAACTTACTTTAGTTAGCTCATGCTATCAGCCATCTTGAAATGAGTTTCCAAATTATAATTCGTTTTTTTTGACATTAGAAAAAAGTTGAAAGAATGATGTAAAGGGTTCTTTATCAGGCCATTAAAAAATATTTAAATATATTATTATTTATAGTAAAACCTTGCGTACGTATTTGTAAATGTTAAATTGAATAATATGAATTATTTTACAGTATTATAATAGAAGTCATTTGCACGAAATAATTTATTCTTATCATTGTTAATGTTCTTGTGAATGTTGCACAATAAAAAACCTGGAGAAAAAGAGGTTAGAAACATATGGTTTACGATTTATAACGTACGTGCGTCACTGTCAGTTTTTCAATTGTCATGTATCTCTAACGTGATAATCAAAACGAAATTGTGTTTTAAAGTGAAACTTTTATTCCATCGCCTCAAAAATTTAGGCCTGTCTTCCGCGCGACATGCGTTACAAGCTGTAACGCTGATTCTCGTTTGTAAGGTGAGGCTTATTGCATAAGCAATAAGGTTCATGTCATGTTGGCAGTCAACCGCGGTATACAAATCTATATTTCGCGTCTTAGCGTAACTGCAGCGGTGGCACTGTGGTATGGCATGAGACTTACGATCGAATGGGCGAGGGTTCAAACCCCGTGGGACGAATCATTTTTTTCTAAATTTTAGAAACATATTTCGATTTATTTAATGAATTACATTTGACAAGTCATTCCAGCTCTGTACGTCTAGCATGACAAACCAATTGGGCACCAATTTCTAAGCGCCATGCTAACATAGTAAAGTTTCACTTGCATCGTGGTTTCATAAAACCACACAATGATTTTTGTTGTTATTTGCAAATAATGACATATTTATTTACATGTGAACTCTTCATCATGATAACTAATCGTTTGTTGGTATGCTTACAGTGTTAAAATTGAACATTCAAACAGAACAGGTTAGAACAGGTTGTCAACTTCTGTTTCAATCTTTACTCACTTTCTAATCTCAAAAAAAACGAAGTATAGTCGCGTTGCGTGCATTTCTACCCTTTTTGGTGGGTCGCGTGTCTCAACACTAGATATACTTGCTTTTAGGTCCCCATGCTAGGAGTCGAACAATGAACAATTGCCATGAATAATTTACCTGCGCACACTCGTGCACCGACCACACGCGCTGGTCGGGCAAGCCGGAGTGCTGCGCCGGCGCCGCGTCCTTGCCGGGCAGAGAGTCCCACGACAGCGGCACCGGAGGCCTGTACATAAACATACAGTTTTTATAAAGATTCTGCACAGAATAGTGAGAAAATTAGAAGTGAAGCAAAAGAGCCTGAGCAAGAGAGCCTTCACCCAGCTGTGGAGCTCAGAAATAGACTGGTCTATAATTAACCTATGCAAAAATTAGTAGGCGAAAAGACTGAAACAAAAAATAAAAAATGTGGATCTCAACTTAATCCCGTTATATTCACAAAACCTACAGTTTCTACCATGTTTACTTGGCAAGTATAACTTTACCTCCACATTTCTAGCCTCCACACTTATTGAAAGTCTTGCTTAATGCTAATTTAATTTCACCTTTGCAGTTGTCACTCAGCTGCACTTCGTCCGAAATAAATCGCTCGTCCACTAATTTATATTTCCAGGCCACTGAAATGTTCTAATCCTCTGCTCTTCCGTCCACCAGTTTGCGCAGAGTTTAACTATTGATAAATAACATTCTATTACTTTGTAGTTATGCGCAGGTATGCGCTTCTTCCATAGGTTCTCCATGGACAGCAGGTATCTGATGTCGTCCCCGAACAGCTTGGAGAACAGCTTCTCAGGGTCGTAGTTGGTGTCGGCGGCCCAGGCGCGGGTGCTCCATGTTACCTGCGCTTCTTCCATAGGTTCTCCATGGACAGCAGGTATCTGATGTCGTTCCCGACCAGCTTGGAGAACAGCTTCTCAGGGTCGTAGTTGGTGTCGGCGGCCCAGGCGCGGGTGCTCCATGTTACCTGCGCTTCTTCCATAGGTTCTCCATGGACAGCAGGTATCTGA
This sequence comes from Pammene fasciana, assembly GCA_911728535.1. Taxonomy (NCBI): domain Eukaryota; kingdom Metazoa; phylum Arthropoda; class Insecta; order Lepidoptera; family Tortricidae; genus Pammene; species Pammene fasciana. Next base: position 534,195 of record OU452285.1, read on the forward strand.
TGTCGTCCCCGAACAGCTTGGAGAACAGCTTCTCAAGGTCGTAGTTGGTGTCGGCGGCCCAGGCGCGGGTGCTCCATGTTACCTGCGCTTCTTCCATAGGTTCTCCATGGACAGCAGGTATCTGATGTCGTCCCCGAACAGCTTGGAGAACAGCTTCTCAGGGTCGTAGTTGGTGTCGGCGGCCCAGGCGCGGGTGCTCCATGTTACCTGCGCTTCTTCCATAGGTTCTCCATGGACAGCAGGTATCTGATGTCGTCCCCGAACAGCTTGGAGAACAGCTTCTCAGGGTCGTAGTTGGTGTCGGCGGCCCAGGCGCGGGTTCTCCATGTTACCTGCGCTTCTTCCATAGGTTCTCCATGGACAGCAGGTATCTGATGGCGTCCCCGAACAGCTTGGAGAACAGCTTCTCAGGGTCGTAGTTGGTGTCGGCGGCCCAGGCGCGGGTGCTCCATGTTACCTGCGCTTCTTCCATAGATTCTCCATGGACAGCAGGTATCTGATGTCGTCCCCGAACAGCTTGGAGAACAGCTTCTCAGGGTCGTAATTGGTCTCGGCGGCCCAGGCGCGGGTGCTCCATGTTACCTGCGCTTCTTCCATAGGTTCTCCATGGACAGCAGGTATCTGATGTCGTCCCCGAACAGCTTCTCAGGGTCGTAGTTGGTCTCGGCGGCCCAGGCGCGGGTGCTCCATGTTACCTGCGCTTCTTCCATAGGTTCTCCATGGACAGCAGGTATCTGATGTCGTCTCCAAACAGCTTCTCAGGGTCGTAGTTGGTCTCGGCGGCCCAGGCGCGGGTGCTCCATGTTACCTGCGCTTCTTCCATAGGTTCTCCATGGACAGCAGGTATCTGATGTCGTCCCCGAACAGCTTCTCAGGGTCATAGTTGGTCTCGGCGGCCCAGGCGCGGGTGCTCCATGTTACCTGCGCTTCTTCCATAGGTTCTCCATGGACAGCAGGTATCTGATGTCGTCCCCAAACAGCTTGGAGAACAGCTTCTCAGGGTCGTAGTTGGTCTCGGCGGCCCAGGCGCGGGTGCTCCTGCGCTCGATGTTGCCGGCCGACGTGCCTTCTGACGTCAGGGCTGAGGAGCCGGCGTCACCTGATAAATCGAAAAAAAACTGATAATTATATGGTTTCCTAAGAAGTCAATGCAGCTTATATGAAACTTAGTCAATTTGTTACTTTGAACCCATTTAAAAATCATTGACAGCACAAAAACTTATATTAGCTGGTTTTTTTTCTAAGTATTTTCGCGAATTGGTTTTCGTGACTGCTGGGAAACAGTTTAATTTAAAAGTACACACTTACGTCCTAAACGAGACGGTCAGATGGTCATTCATGGTATCACTTTAAATTAGATTTCGGAGGAGACAGTTGCCACAGAAAAGTACAATTACTACTAATACTAGTGGAATTACTATTGTATAGTATATGTATGTATGTATATGGATGTAGGTATTTATGTATATGTAGGAACTGTATATACATATGTATGTTTTCATCTTTTATTTGTTAATATGGATTATGTTAGTCTAAGATTAGGTTTAAAAGTTAATTGACGAAAACTGTTGCCGTCTTGTACGTGTTAAATTTAAATTTAATTTTATTTAAATTTATTTATTTAATCAAACAACACGTTTACATGACATTACAATATAACTAATGCGCCATGAAACTAATAATCTAATGAGATCACAAAAAACATTTTAAAATAACATTAGACAACAACATAATAACAGATTACATAACAGTTGAACATCTTTTATCCATCCCTTCACAGAATTTCAAACATTGACAATAAACAGTCGTCCATCGCCACGCAAACAGATCACACTCACACAAATATGTTTGCCAGATCTCAGCATTTCTCAGTTACTCTAAGGTTAGTTGGAAGAGATCCCTTATAGGGATAAGCTCGCCTTTGTACAAATTACATGTATGTTTCATAATTGTGTACAATGTTTTAGTGCGATAAAGTTTTTTACTACTACTACTACTATTACTTAAGGCTAACCCCACACTAGCGTCTTCCGAGCGTCGACGTCATCCCCCCTCCCTCTCTCAGCGGGAGGGGGGGGGGAGGGGGTGATGACATAGCGTCGACGCTGGTGAAACGCCGACGTTCGGGCGACGACGACGCTCGGAAAAAGCTAGTGTGGGTTAGCCTAAGTATTTTCAGATGGTAGTCACTTTAGCAAAAACTAGTGCCTATGCAAAGTCCTGGAATTATTGTCGAGCAGACCCCAGGCTAAACCGGAAGACAAACAATAGGAGGATAATGAGTTAATTCTTAATATATCTCCATAATTAGGATATCATCTTCATATTTTGGATATCTGCTCTGACCTGCAGCTTCAGGGTCTGCTGTGTCAGGGCTCACATCCTGGTCAGGGTCCTCTTCTCCGAAGAGCTGGTTGAAGAGGTGCTTGGCCCACACAATGCAGTGGATGGGCTCGGAGGGGGTGTTCCGGATGGTGCAGCCCGGGAATGTCTTCTGCGGAGCCTTGGGCTGCCCGCGTGAAGTTGACCACCCCAAACCGTTTGCCCGTAAATGGCATATCGGTATCGTTAGTTCATCGTTAGTTCATGTTTGTTCAGCAGGTTAAATCGTTAGGACCCGATCCTAACATGAATTTTTTTAAAAAACAAAATGGGGTGGCTAACTTCACGTTAACCACCCCAAACCACTTTTTTTGCTGTTTCTATTTTTATATCGAAAGATATTCGTTGGTTCATGATTGTTCACGAAATCAAATCGTTAGGACCCGACGCAAACATTTAATTTTATTTTTTTAAAGTGGGGTGGCTAACTTCACGCCAACCACCCCACACCGAAATCAACAAAACTAACTACGTGAAGAAGTCGGGCGACGTTAGTTCACGTTTGTTCAGGCATTAAAAACGTTAGGATCCCATCAGTATTGCCATAAAAAAATAAAATCGAAAAATTCCTATCGGCGGCTGAAGGCAGTTATGTTAGGTCGCGTAAAAAGTTATACAATCGGGTCCTAACGTTTCTGCACCCTGAACAAACGTCTATAGGCTATACTTAATCGATACAGTACGGTATCTTGCGGGCAATCAAAAGAGAAAAGGAGATTTCCGAGGTTTTAGATTTTTTTCATACTATGGGGTGGCTAACTTCACGCCAACCACCCCACCTTGGAATCCACAATTCTAACTATGTGGAGGCGTCGGGCGACGTTAGTTCATGTTCGTTCAATCATTAAAAACGTTAGGATCCCATGAGTATTGCCATAAAAAAATAAAATCAAAAAATTCCTACCGGCGGCTGAAGGCAGTTATGTTAGGTCTCGTAAAATGTTATACAATCGGGTCCTAACGTTTCTGTACCCTGAACAAACGTCTATGGGCTATACTTAATTGATACAGTACGGTATCTTGCGGGCAATCAAAAGAAAAAAGGAGATTTCCAAGGTTTTAGATTTTTTTCATACTATGGGGTGGCTAACTTCACGGCAACCACCCCACCCTGGAATCGACAATTCTAACTATGTGAGGGCGTCGGGCGACGTTAGTTCATGTTCGTTCAGGCATTAAAAACGTTAGGATCCCATCAGTTTTGCCACAAAAAAATAAAATTGAAAAATTCCTACCGGCGGCTGAAGGCAGTTATGTTAGGTCTCGTAAAAAGTTATACAATCGGGTCCTAACGTTTCTGTACCCTGAACAAACGTCTATAGGCTATACTTAATCGATACAGTACGGTATCTTGCGGGCAATCAAAAGAAAAAAGGAGATTTCCAAGGTTTTAGATTTTTTTCATACTATGGGGTGGCTAACTTCACGGCAACCACCCCACCCTGGAATCGACAATTCTAACTATGTGGAGGCGTCGGGCGACGTTAGTTCATGTTCGTTCAGGCATTAAAAACGTTAGGATCCCATCAGTTTTTCCACAAAAAAATAAAATCTAAAAATTCCTACCGGCGGCTGAAGGCAGTTATGTTAGGTCTCGTAAAAAGTTATACAATCGGGTCCTAACGTTTCTGTACCCTGAACAAACGTCTATGGGCTATACTTAATCGATACAGTACGGTATCTTGCGGGCAATCAAAAGAAAAAAGGAGATTTCCAAGGTTTTAGATTTTTTTCATCCAATGGGGTGGCTAACTTCACGCCAACCACCCCACCCTGGAATCGACAATTCTAACTATGTGGAGGCGTCGGGCGACGTTAGTTCATGTTCGTTCAATCATTAAAAACGTTAGGATCCCATGAGTATTGCCATAAAAAAATAAAATCAAAAAATTCCTACCGGCGGCTGAAGGCAGTTATGTTAGGTCTCGTAAAAAGTTATACAATCGGGTCCTAACGTTTCTGTACCCTGAACAAACGTCTATAGGCTATACTTAATCGATACAGTACGGTATCTTGCGGGCAATCAAAAGAAAAAAGGAGATTTCCAAGGTTTTAGATTTTTTTCATACTATGGGGTGGCTAACTTCACGGCAACCACCCCACCCTGGAATCGACAATTCTAACTATGTGGAGGCGTCGGGCGACGTTAGTTCATGTTCGTTCAGGCATTAAAAACGTTAGGATCCCATCAGTTTTTCCACAAAAAAATAAAATCTAAAAATTCCTACCGGCGGCTGAAGGCAGTTATGTTAGGTCTCGTAAAAAGTTATACAATCGGGTCCTAACGTTTCTGTACCCTGAACAAACTTCTATAGGCTATACCTAATCGATACAGTACGGTATCTTGCGGGCAATCAAAAGAGAAAAGGAGATTTCCGAGGTTTTAGATATTTTTCATACTATGGGGCGGTTAACTTCACGCCAACCACCCCACCCTGGAATCGACAATTCTAACTATGTGAGGGCGTCGGGCGACGTTAGTTCATGTTCGTTCAGGCATTAAAAACGTTAGGATCCCATCAGTTTTGCCACAAAAAAATAAAATCTGAAAATTCCTACCGGCGGCTGAAGGCAGTTATGTTAGGTCTCGTAAAAAGTTATACAATCGGGTCCTAACGTTTCTGTACCCTGAACAAACGTCTATAGGCTATACTTAATCGATACAGTACGGTATCTTGCGGGCAATCAAAAGAGAAAAGGAGATTTCCGAGGTTTTAGATATTTTTCATACTATGGGGCGGTTAACTTCACGCCAACCACCCCACCCTGGAATCGACAATTCTAACTATGTGAGGGCGTCGGGCGACGTTAGTTCATGTTCGTTCAGGCATTAAAAACGTTAGGATCCCATCAGTTTTGCCACAAAAAAATAAAATCGAAAAATTCCTACCGGCGGCTGAAGGCAGTTATGTTAGGTCTCGTAAAAAGTTATAAAATCGGGTCCTAACGTTTCTGTACCCTGAACAAACGTCTACAGGCTTTACTTAATCGATACAGTACGGTATCTTGCGGGCAATCAAAAGAAAAAAGGAGATTTCCAAGGTTTTAGATTTTTTTCATACTATGGGGTGGCTAACTTCACGGCAACCACCCCACCCTAGAATCGACAATTCTAACTATGTGGGGGCGTCGGGCGACGTTAGTTCATGTTCGTTCAGGCATTAAAAACGTTAGGATCCCATCAGTTTTTCCACAAAAAAATAAAATCTAAAAATTCCTACCGGCGGCTGAAGGCAGTTATGTTAGGTCTCGTAAAAAGTTATTCAATCGGGTCCTAACGTTTCTGTACCCTGAACAAACGTCTATAGGCTATACTTAATCGATACAGTACGGTATCTTGCGGGCAATCAAAAGAGAAAAGGAGATTTCCGAGGTTTTATATATTTTTCATACTATGGGGCGGTTAACTTCACGCCAACCACCCCACCCTGGAATCGACAATTCTAACTATGTGAGGGCGTCGGGCGACGTTAGTTCATGTTCGTTCAATCATTAAAAACGTTAGGATCCCATGAGTATTGCCATAAAAAAATAAAATCAAAAAATTCCTACCGGCGGCTGAAGGCAGTTATGTTAGGTCTCGTAAAAAGTTATACAATCGGGTCCTAACGTTTCTGTACCCTGAACAAACGTCTATAGGCTATACTTAATCGATACAGTACGGTATCTTGCGGGCAATCAAAAGAAAAAAGGAGATTTCCAAGGTTTTAGATTTTTTTCATACTATGGGGTGGCTAACTTCACGCCAACCACCCCACCTTGGAATCCACAATTCTAACTATGTGGAGGCGTCGGGCGACGTTAGTTCATGTTCGTTCAATCATTAAAAACGTTAGGATCCCATGAGTATTGCCATAAAAAAATAAAATCAAAAAATTCCTACCGGCGGCTGAAGGCAGTTATGTTAGGTCTCGTAAAAAGTTATACAATCGGGTCCTAACGTTTCTGCACCCTGAACAAACGTCTATAGGCTATACTTAATCGATACAGTACGGTATCTTGCGGGCAATCAAAAGAAAAAAGGAGATTTCCAAGGTTTTAGATTTTTTTCATACTATGGGGTGGCTAACTTCACGCCAACCACCCCACCTTGGAATCCACAATTCTAACTATGTGGAGGCGTCGGGCGACGTTAGTTCATGTTCGTTCAATCATTAAAAACGTTAGGATCCCATGAGTATTGCCATAAAAAAATAAAATCAAAAAATTCCTACCGGCGGCTGAAGGCAGTTATGTTAGGTCTCGTAAAAAGCTATACAATCGGGTCCTAACGTTTCTGTACCCTGAACAAACGTCTATGGGCTATACTTAATTGATACAGTACGGTATCTTGCGGGCAATCAAAAGAAAAAAGGAGATTTCCAAGGTTTTAGATTTTTTTCATACTATGGGGTGGCTAACTTCACGGCAACCACCCCACCCTGGAATCGACAATTCTAAGTATGTGAGCGCGTCGGGCGACGTTAGTTCATGTTCGTTCAGGCATTAAAAACGTTAGGATCCCATCAGTTTTGCCACAAAAAAATAAAATTGAAAAATTCCTACCGGCGGCTGAAGGCAGTTATGTTAGGTCTCGTAAAAAGTTATACAATCGGGTCCTAACGTTTCTGTACCCTGAACAAACGTCTATAGGCTATACTTAATCGATACAGTACGGTATCTTGCGGGCAATCAAAAGAAAAAAGGAGATTTCCAAGGTTTTAGATTTTTTTCATACTATGGGGTGGCTAACTTCACGGCAACCACCCCACCCTGGAATCGACAATTCTAACTATGTGGAGGCGTCGGGCGACGTTAGTTCATGTTCGTTCAATCATTAAAAACGTTAGGATCCCATGAGTATTGCCATAAAAAAATAAAATCAAAAAATTCCTACCGGCGGCTGAAGGCAGTTATGTTAGGTCTCGTAAAAAGTTATACAATCGGGTCCTAACGTTTCTGTACCCTGGACAAACGTCTATAGGCTATACTTAATCGATACAGTACGGTATCTTGCGGGCAATCAAAAGAAAAAAGGAGATTTCCAAGGTTTTAGATTTTTTTCATACTATGGGGTGGCTAACTTCACGGCAACCACCCCACCCTGGAATCGACAATTCTAACTATGTGGAGGCGTCGGGCGACGTTAGTTCATGTTCGTTCAGGCATTAAAAACGTTAGGATCCCATCAGTTTTTCCACAAAAAAATAAAATCTAAAAATTCCTACCGGCGGCTGAAGGCAGTTATGTTAGGTCTCGTAAAAAGTTATACAATCGGGTCCTAACGTTTCTGTACCCTGAACAAACGTCTATGGGCTATACTTAATCGATACAGTACGGTATCTTGCGGGCAATCAAAAGAAAAAAGGAGATTTCCAAGGTTTTAGATTTTTTTCATACTATGGGGTGGCTAACTTCACGCCAACCACCCCACCCTGGAATCGACAATTCTAACTATGTGGAGGCGTCGGGCGACGTTAGTTCATGTTCGTTCAATCATTAAAAACGTTAGGATCCCATGAGTATTGCCATAAAAAAATAAAATCAAAAAATTCCTACCGGCGGCTGAAGGCAGTTATGTTAGGTCTCGTAAAAAGTTATACAATCGGGTCCTAACGTTTCTGTACCCTGAACAAACGTCTACAGGCTTTACTTAATCGATACAGTACGGTATCTTGCGGGCAATCAAAAGAAAAAAGGAGATTTCCAAGGTTTTAGATTTTTTTCATACTATGGGGTGGCTAACTTCACGGCAACCACCCCACCCTGGAATCGACAATTCTAACTATGTGGAGGCGTCGGGCGACGTTAGTTCATGTTCGTTCAGGCATTAAAAACGTTAGGATCCCATCAGTTTTTCCACAAAAAAATAAAATCTAAAAATTCCTACCGGCGGCTGAAGGCAGATATGTTAGGTCGCGTACAAAGTTATACAATCGGGTCCTAACGTTTCTGTACCCTGAACAAACGTCTATAGGCTATACTTAATCGATACAGTACGGTATCTTGCGGGCAATCAAAAGAGAAAAGGAGATTTCCGAGGTTTTATATATTTTTCATACTATGGGGCGGTTAACTTCACGCCAACCACCCCACCCTGGAATCGACAATTCTAACTATGTGAGGGCGTCGGGCGACGTTAGTTCATGTTCGTTCAGGCATTAAAAACGTTAGGATCCCATCAGTTTTGCCACAAAAAAATATAATCGAAAAATTCCTACCGGCGGCTGAAGGCAGTTATGTTAGGTCTCGTAAAAAGTTATACAATCGGGTCCTAACGTTTCTGTACCCTGAACAAACGTCTATAGGCTATACTTAATCGATACAGTACGGTATCTTGCGGGCAATCAAAGGAAAAAAGGAGATTTCCAAGGTTTTAGATTTTTTTCATACTATGGGGTGGCTAACTTCACGGCAACCACCCCACCCTGGAATCGACAATTCTAACTATGTGGAGGCGTCGGGCGACGTTAGTTCATGTTCGTTCAGGCATTAAAAACGTTAGGATCCCATCAGTTTTTCCACAAAAAAATAAAATCGAAAAATTCCTACCGGCGGCTGAAGGCAGATATGTTAGGTCGCGTACAAAGTTATACAATCGGGTCCTAACGTTTCTGGTGCATGTGAACCTAGCATAACAAATGTTAGCATCTCACATTTTATTCACAGTTCTAGTAGCATCCACAATAGTTCTACAGTTCTACATAGTTTTTTTAATAGTTCTACTAATTTAAGGGACTTTTTTTAAAATTTCAAATTGAGATGCTAACTTCACACTTCGATTCTAGCATCTCAAAGGTAACGATTCGTACACCAAAAATATGAATTGGAATCATAAGTTCTATCAGTTCTGAACACGTAGGCAAGAGTTCTAGTCAAAAAGAAGTAAAAAAAATTTTTTTCATACATATATGATATGAACTGAATATTCAAAATCAACCATCGTATAAAACTACACTTACGCTATGTTTGGTTCACTTTGTGGCCTTTAATTCAGCCGTTATGGACAGTTAGCTACCTAAACATAAACCTAGCGTAAAAAAACTCCCAGTGCTATCTTCTAGAACGAATTTAACGAACGTTTTAGAGGATAAATGTCGAAAATAATCAGATTCTCAAATAATCTCAGTCCTGAGATTGCAATTCTAGCATATGACTCTTAGGTCTAACAACTGAGGCGTTTTAGGTTGCTAGCTTCCTAACTCACGTCTAAACAAAAGTTCTTACTTCTAGAAAGTGTTATCATAACTTTCTAAAATAAACTTTGAAAATCGCGTAACGCAAGAATACATGTAATGTTCGAGGGGTATCATCCCAAAAAATATTGCTCTGAGATACAATATTTTTAGTGCTTTGAACAGCTAGTCCTCTAAGTCAACAGAAAACCATCAGTTCCTATATTCTAGACTTAAATTGAAAGAGTTCTGGAGGATTAACCTCATAGACAGTCCGATTCTCAAATAATTGCAATATCTAAGAATGTAATGTTAGCATCCCCGCGAATACAGATCTTAGATACAGCATCTCGGCCGTTCTAGATAGCCAGTAGTCTCTCACTCCACAACAGCACCAGTTCTACCATCCAGAACGAAATTTCAGAGAGTCTTGATACACAGATGTTCGACAGTTGTTGAAAAATCCAATAAATGCAATGTTTATCACTCGGCATCGCAGAAAATATGACTCATAGGTCTAACATCTCATGCGTTTTAGGTTGCCAGCTTCCTTACTCACGTCTAAACAAAAGTTCCTACTTCTAGAAAGTGTTATCATAAAGTCTTAAATACATAAACTTTGAAAATCGCGTAATCCACGAATACATGTGATATTCGAGGGGTATCATCCCAAAAAATATTGCTCTGAGATCCAATATTTTTAGTATTTTAGACAGCTAGTCCTTTAAGTCAACAGAAAAACTACAGTTCCTATCTTCTAGACCTAAACTGAAAGAGTTCTAGAGGATTAACGCTGACGCTCAAATAATCGCGAAATCTGAGACTAATGCTAGCATCCCCGCGAATATACATTTTAGAAGCAGCATCTCAGCTGTTCTAAATAGCCAGTAGTCTTTCACTCCACAACAGCACCAGTTCTACCATCCAGAACGAAATTACAGAGAGTTTTGATACACAGAAGTTCGACAATAGTTGAAAATACCAATAAATGCAGTGTTTATCACTCGACATACCAGAAAACATGGCCCCTAGGTCTAACATCTCGGGCGGTTAACAAATGTTAGCATCTCACATTTTATTCACAGTTCTAGTAGCATCCACAATAGTTCTACATAGTTTTTTTTAATAGTTCTACTAATTTAAGGGACTTTTTTTAAAATTTCAAATTGAGATGCTAACTTTACACTTCGATTCTAGCATCTCAAAGGTACCGATTCGTACACCAAAAATATGAATTGGAATAATAAGTTCTATCAGTTCTGAACACGTCGGCAAGAGTTCTAGTCAAAAAGAAGTAAAAATAATTTTTTTCATACATATATGACATGAACTGAATATTCAAAATCAACCATCGAATAAAATTACACTTACGCTATGTTTGGTTCGCTTTGTGGCCTTTAATTCAGCCGTTATGGACAATTAGCTACCTAAACATAAACCTAGCGTAAAAAAAACGCCATCTTCTAGAACGAATTTTACGAACGTTTTAGAGCATAAATGTCGAAAATAATCAGATTCTCAAATAATCTCAGTCCTGAGATTGCAATTCTAGCATATGACTCTTAGGTCTAACAACTGAGGCGTTTTAGGTTGCTAGCTTCCTAACTCACGTCTAAACAAAAGTTCTTACTTCTAGAAAGTGTTACCATAACTTTCTAAAATAAACTTTGAAAATCGCGTAACGCAAGAATACTTGTAATGTTCGAGAGGTATCATCCCAAGAAATATTGCTCTGAGATACAATATTTTTTTCTCCAATGTGCTCGGAAATTTTCAGCTTACTGTAGCAAAATGAGTACGTGAAGTTCTTCATTTTTTACCAAAACGAATTAAAAAAAATAAAAATCATTACTTACCTGTTTTAGCGGCCGTGAAGTAATTTGTCAACGCCATAAATATGTATACACTTTTGCACCTTATTCCATTGTAATAAGGTTCAAAGTGTATACATATTTTAGGCGTTGACTAGTAAAATCCATTACTGTATTGTTTTTTACCTTTTAAACTTTTCATCCGACTAAGAAATATCATTTCAAACAGCCAATACTTAAGCGACGTCTATACACCGTCTGAACGGCAATCCCTTCAAACTGTAGGATAGAGCGAGATAGTTAGATCAAAAACCTTGGTTGTCTCGTTCTTTGTCATAGCACTGCGTCTGATCGTGCGAATGAGGCTTAATACAATCATAGACAATACAACTATTTTTAAGGTTTAAACGGCTATTTGACATTGCAACCTGCAAGGCCCAATCTGTCAGGTTGGTAGGTGTAATTAAAGGTAGGGCCCGTAGGGAGCTGAAGGAGGGGAGGGAGAGGCAGGGTATACAACAGATTGGGCCCTGCAGGTTGCAATGTCTAATAGCCGTTTAATCTTGTATCTGTTGCATAAAAGGAGCATATTTAATACAGTCTTAAATAGCTTTTGACGAATATTTCTTTTTAAATATTATTTGAATGAAAATTGGCAGTATACATAGTTCTTAATACTTTAAAAAAAAATTATAGAGGGAAGTAGAGCTGGGTCGTTACGAGTTTTAGGCGAAACGAAACGTAACTGTTTTTTTCTACCTCAAAACTGTTTTGAAAAACAGTTTCAAAAATAACTAGTTTCCCAGTGCGTCACCATCGTCACCGAACGAAACATCTATCCCGTTTCCGCCAAAACAAATAAAACAGTTATAGGTTATAGTTTTTGAGTTTTGAGTGTAGTGTAGTTTTGCATTGCGGCCGTTACGTCGTTGCGTGTGACTTACGAGTACCGAGTACGTGCATTTGTAGGATCGTTATTATAAAAACTGTTTTTGTTCTCACAACAAAACAGTTTTTCCGTTACTGTATTAAAAAGTGTTATTCGAAACGCTTATTGAAAAAAACGCTCAGCTCTAGAGGGAAGCTAATTCATGACTAATAACGTAACCAAAATCTGTAATTTATTTCATTTACTTTACTTTATTTCCTCGCACTTTTAGAGAAAAGCACTATATATGCCTCGGCGGGAATAGAAATTCGTGGACTCGCCTTATTTTTTCGGACTCAGCTGCGCTTCGTCCGAAAAAATCGCTCATCCACGAATTTCCCTTTCCCGTCCTCTGCAATAATGTACTATAGTGTTTTCGACAGCTAGCCTTCTAAATCAACAGAAAACCATCAGTTCCTATCTTCTAGACCTAAACTGAAAGAGTTCTAGAGGATTAACTTCATAGACAGTCCGATGCTCAAAGAATCGCGAAATCTAAGACTATAATGTTAGCATCCCTGCGAATATAGATCTTGGATACAGCATCTCAGCCGTTCTAGATAGCCAGTAGTCTCTCACTCCACAACAGCACCAGTTCTACCATCCAGAACTAAATTTCAGAGAGTCTTCATACACAGATGTTGGACAGTTGTTGAAAAATCCAACAAATGCAATGTATTTTCAAAGTTTATTTAAGAAACTTTATGATAACACTTTCTAGAATTAAGAACTTTTGTTTAGATGTGAATTAGGAAGCTAGCGACCTAAACCGCCAGAGATGTTAGACCTAAGAGTCGTATTTTCTGGTATGCTGAGTGATAAACATAGCATTTATTATATAAATTTTTTAACAACTATCGAACTTCTGAGAATCAAGACTCTCTGAAATTTCGTTCTGGATGGTAGAACTGGTGCTTTTGTGGAGTTAGAGACTACTGGCTATCTTGAACGGCTGAGATGCTGTATCCAAGATCTATATTCGCAGGGATGCTAGCATTAGTCTCAGATTTCGCGATTATTTGAGCGTCAGCCTGTCTATGAAGTTAATCCTCTAGAACTCTTTCAGTTTAGGTCTAGAAGATAGGAACTGTAGTTTTTCTGTTGACTTAAAGGACTAGCTGTCTAAAACACTAAAAATATTGGATCTCAGAGCAATATTTTTTGGGATGATACCCCTCGAATATTACATGTATTCGTGGATTACGCGATTTTCAAAGTTTATGTATTTAAGAAACTTTATGATAATACTTTCTAGAAGTAGGAACTTTTGTTTAGACGTGAGTAAGGAAGCTGGCAACCTAAAACGCATGAGATGTTAGACCTATGAGTCATATTTTCTGCACTGAAAAAAAAATCTCGTACTGGGAACCAGAATCCTGTTATCTCTACAGTATTGTCTTGCTGTATATGTGACGACTAAACACTTTGTAAACATAACAAAACTGTTCTGGTTATATCAAAATCGTTAGTACTACAATATGAATTGTACTGATAACTATAAAATATTGTAATTACCATGTATACCCTAGGCAAAAGCTAGGAGTGTATATATAGTTTTCATTTTTTTTTCTTTTTTTTGGTCGCTCTGCAACCGAAACCCAAGATTTTCCGTGGGTTAGCTCAGTGGTACCCCAGCCGGGATTTGAACCCGAGACCTCCCGATTGAAAGTCTAATGTTCTACCCGCCAGGCCACGAGCGCCTTAGCAGTGCTACGTGAAAATATCAATCAGTATTTCAAATTGTAATACAATGCGTCAATTGTTCAGATTACGATATATATTGTAAATAACACAAATATTTTGTATTTATTACGCTTGCATCTCTATTTATACAATGCAATTGTTAATTTTGCTAAATTGCGTTTAACTAGACTCGTCCAGTAATAGTGCTGGAGCCTCGCATACAAGAAATTTATCAAAAAAATTACTGTTTTTCTTCCATATAGCGTTGTAGAGCCCGTCTCGGAGATCACGAAAACATAAGTCTTAAAGGTCTTAAATGGCCACAAGTAGGTATGGCGTCAAGTTGAAAATACAATTTTTTGGCCTAAATTTATCAACGAGCCGGACGCTCCAAATTTTGACACATGGTTTAGCCCGCATCAAGTAGCCTACATACAAATTTTAAGACCATTCTGGTGGGCGCATAAGATTTTAAGACCAGTTGAAGTTACAATTTTTTGGCCTAAATTTATCAACGAGCCGGACGCTTCAAATTTTGACAGTAGTTAAAGGACCCAGTCAACAAACCAAATCCCAATTTTAAGACCATTCTGGTGGGCGCATAAGATTTTAAGACCATTTTAAGAAATAGTCGATTTCATAGAAAAGATATCAAATTATTGTAAATTCGCTTTAAAATCAATTAACTGTCACAAACACAACTGCATATTAATATTTAAGTGTCTCGTAACTAAAAATGCCGTAAAAGTATACCGCAATAACTCAAAAACTGGAGAAATTCGTCTTAGCAGTACTTTAGTCACGGAGGTCTTAAATCACGAAAAATATTGTTCATTTTAAACCTAATGGCACAAAATATGATTTTAAAAGCCAGACGTAATGCCTATAGGCATTTTCTACTAGTCGCTCATAACTTTAAACTGATAAGCGTCAAGTTAGATGCATTGACAATATATTACTGACAGTAAAAAATACATAAATTTATTTTAAATTCTACCGTACCAAATGTTGATTAACGGTTTAGCCCATTTCAAATAACCTACATACCCATTTTAAGACCAGTCCGGTAGGCGCATAAGATTTTAAGACCAGTTGAAATTGAACTTTTTCGGCCTAAATTTATCAATGAGCCGGACGCTCCTAATTTTTACAGTTGTTAAAGAACCCATTCAACAAACCGAATCCCAATTTTAAGACTATTCTGGTGGGCGCATAAGATTTTAAGACCATTTTAAGAAATAGACGATTTCATAGAAAAAGTAGCAAATATTGTAAATTCGCTTTAAACATTATTAGGGTTATGAGTGACTGTTAGAAAACGCCTATAAGCATTACGTCCGATTTTCTGAATCGAGATTTGTATTATTAAGTTAAAAATGAATTTTGTGATTCAAAACACCCTGACTTAAGTACAAAATACCCTGACTTAAGTACTGCTATGACGAATTTTCCAATTTTTAGACTTATGTAGTATACTTTTACGGCATATCTAACTATGAGACCCTTGAATATGAATATGCCGTTATGTTAAACCATTTAAATGAATTTTTGAACCGAATTTAAAGCTATTTGCTATTTTTCGTATGGAATCGATCACTTCTTAAAATGGTCTTAAAATCTAGCGCGCCTAGTAATAATGTTATGATCCATTAAGTTTAAAATGAATAATAATTTTAGTGATTCAAGACCCCCGTGACTAAAGTACTGCTATGACGAATTTCTCCAGTTTTCGACTTAATGCGGTATACTTTTACGGCATTTTAGTTACGAGACACTTAAATATTAACATACAGTTGTGTTTGTGCCAGTTGAATAATGTTTCAAGCGAATTTACAATGTTTGCTAATTTTTCTATGAAATCGTCTATTTCTTAAAATGGTCTTAAAATCTTATGCGTCCACCAGAATAGTCTTAAAATTGGGATTCAGTTTGTTGAATGGGTTCTTTAACAACTGTAAAAATTAGGAGCGTCCGGCTCGTTGATAAATATAGGCCGAAAAATTGCAATTTCAACTGGTCTTAAAATCTTATGCGCCTACCGGATTGGTCTTAAAATGGGTATGTAGGTTATTTGAAATGGGCTAAACCGTTAATCAACATTTAGAACGGTAGAATTTAAAATAAATTTATGTATTTTTTATTGTTAGTAATATATTGTCAATGCATCTAACTTGACGCTTATCAGTTTAAAGTTATGAACAACTGGTAGAAAATGCCTATAGGCATTACGTCTGGCTTTTTAAATCATATTTTGTGCCATTAGGTTTAAAATGAACAATATTTTTCGTGATTTAAGACCTCCGTGACTAAAGTACTGCTAAGACGAATTTCTCCAGTTTTTGAGTTATTGCGGTATACTTTTACGGCATTTTTAGTTACGAGACACTTAAATATTAATATGCAGTTGTGTTTGTGACAGTTAATTGATTTTTAAAGCGAATTTACAATAATTTGATATCTTTTCTATGAAATCGACTATTTCTTAAAATGGTCTTAAAATCTTATGCGCCCACCAGAATGGTCTTAAAATTGGGATTTGGTTTGTTGACTGGGTCCTTTAACTACTGTCAAAATTTGAAGCGTCCGGCTCGTTGATAAATTTAGGCCAAAAAATTGTAACTTCAACTGGTCTTAAAATCTTATGCGCCCACCAGAATGGTCTTAAAATTGGTATGTAGGCTACTTGATGCGGGCTAAATCATGTGTCAAAATTTGGAGCGTCCGGCTCGTTGATAAATTTAGGCCAAAAAATTGTATTTTCAACTTGACGCCATACCTACTTGTGGCCATTTAAGACCTTTAAGACTTATGTTTTCGTGATCTCCGAGACGGGCTCTACAACGCTATATGGAAGAAAAACGGTAATTTTTTTGATAAATTTCTTGTATGCGAGGCTCCAGCACTATAACGTTTCCAAACAATATTTTACAAAATACAATATTTTTTGTAATCACCACCAGATTCTAGTAACAACAACTAAATTTTTCACAACAACACATTCTTGTAGTATTGTAGAAAAATATTTTTTTCGGTGTGCGATGCCGAGTGATAAACATTGCATTTATTGGATTTTTCAACAACTGTCGAACATCTGTGTATCAAGACTCTCTGAAATTTCGTTCTGGATGGTAGAACTGGTGCTGTTGTGGAGGGAGAGACTACTGGCTATCTAGAACGGCCGAGATGCTGTATCTAAGATCTGTATTCGCGGGGATGCTAACATTACATTCTTAGAGATTGCAATTATTTGAGAATCGGACTGTCTATGAAGTTAATCCTCCAGAACTCTTTCAATTTAAGTCTAGAATATAGGAACTGATGGTTTTCTGTTGACTTAGAGGACTAGCTGTTCAAAACATTAAAAATAATGGATCTCAGAGCAATATTGTTTGGGATGATCACCCTCTAACATAACATGTATTCTTGGATTACGCGATTTTCAAAGTTTATTTTAATAAGTTATGATAACACTTTCTAGAAGTAAGAACTTTTGTTTAGACGTGAGTTAGGAAGCTAGCAACCTAAAACGCCTGAGTTGTTAGACCTAAGAGTCATATTTTCTGGTATGCCAAGTGATAAACATTGCATTTATTTCATTTTTTAACAACTATCGAACTTCTGTGTATATCAAGACTCTCTGAAATTTCGTTCTGGATGGTAGAACTGGTGCTGTTGTGGAGTGAGAGACTACTGGCTATCTAGCACGGCTGAGATGCTGTATCTAAGATCTCGTGATTCTTAGATTTCGTGATTATTTGAGCGTCAGACTGTCTATGAAGTTAATCCTCTAGAACTCTTTCAGTTTAGGTCTAGAAGATAGGAACTGATGGTTTTCTGTTGATTTAGAAGGCTAGCTGTCCAAAACACTAAAAATATTGTATCTCAGAGCAATATTTTTTGGGATGATACCCCTCGAACATACTTGATACTTGGCCAGTTTCTGTAAATTTTGTCGATAGTGCGTTCGTGCGCCTGGGTACCTAAATAATTAGTGGTTCCTATCAATGATGTGTATTTTAAATTTTATGTTGATGCGTTAGAGGGAGCTAACGATATTGCCATCTCGTTCCATCGTATAGCTGTGTCCCTGTGATAGCCCATCATGTAGAGCAGCCATAATGTAATGTAAATTATATAACTAAGTGATTACATGTATTTGTATGGGATTGCAATGTTACTTGTGCGATTTGAAAAACCGGACGACCCGACTAATGTTGCAGTATGTTGAAGTGTTTAGGGGCTTTACAGCATAACCTCTACACTGGTTAAAACTTTGGAGCTTGTGGGTCTGCTAGAAGTAACTTAGGAATTGTATGATCAGTCAGTCAGTCAGTAAGTATGTAAGTGACAATTCTAAGGAACTTAAGCTGGAACTAATTATAAAAGTATAAGTTGAAATTGGATGATATTGAGAGCATTTCTTCATCTTGTTCCCTAAATTTTCAGACTTACAGCACAAAATAATTAGAGAGAGGTCGAAAATGGCCTGAATGGCTTCGGGAAAAGAAAGGTACGGCCGTGCCAACTGTTTGTTTTCTCGACTTGGCGGGGGCACGGAAGTAAATAATCATATTTTTTGTTTCTTGAGTCCATTATTTTATTCAAAGCAAATGTCATTAAATTTAAAAGTTATGATTAGTAAACTTAAGACAAGGGAAAATATGTAAACAATACTTAAAAACCCATAAAAGTATGAAACATAACGGCAATCAACAACTAGCTAATTCGCAACGTACAAAGAGACATGTTTTAAGCAAGCACTACTCACTGCAACAAGTCAATTTAATCCAGTGCCATGTTTACAAGCTGTATAATAAATAAACATATTTTTTTTCATAAAATAAGTGTTTCAATATTTTGCTTCGTTGTGTAACCCTCTTATAGTCTAGCAAACCAATTAGCACAGTAACAGTGGAAGTACTAATAGCATAAGAAAAATAAATAAAATAATTAAAAATTAAAAAACACGACTGCGTTTGTTTTAAATGAACTGAAAAGCTAAAAATAAGTTCTAAACATGATTGAGAATGTCTTTGAAACCTTATGGTTGAGACTGTGCCTTCCTACACCCTGACGTACGCCGGATCTTTTAAAATACATATTTTACTTCGATCGCAGTGGGGGGACCTTTTAAACTGTATAACACAATACCCATAAAAAGGTCCCCCGACTGCAATCGAAGCAAAATATGTATTTTAAAAGATCCAGCGTACGTCAGGGTGTAGGAAGGCACAGTCTCAACCATAAGGTTGCAAAGACATTCTCAATCATGTTTAGAACTTATTTTTAGCTTTTCAGTTCATTTAAAACAAACGCAGTCGTGTTTTTTAATTTTTAATTATTTTATTTATTTAAAACCTTTTCGTGACATAGAATACTTAAGCGAACTTTGGATTAGTAATCGAAAGTATAAAGACGATTTTTTTTACACTTTTTCACTTAAAAAGCGCTGGTAGCCTGGCTGGCAGTAAGACGTCCGGAGGTCTCGTATTCAACCCTCGGCTTGTACCACTGAGTTTTTTGGAACTTATGTACGAAATATCATTTGATATTTACCAGTCGCTTTTCTAACTAAACTAACTATTTTGGCTCAACGATCCAAAGAGAATCTTGGCCTCCGAAATGAGAGCACGCCACCTATCCCGATCCTGCGCAACTTCTTGCCAGTTGTTGACGCGAAGCTGCAGCAGATCCGCCGCCACACTGTCCCACAACGATATCTGGGCCGACCCACCGGACGGCGACCAGTCGGTCGTCCCAAGAACGTTCTCTTGACATCCCGATCCTCACCCATTCTCTGTAGGTGACCGATGCAGCGAAGTCTGTGGGCTTTTGTTTCGCCGATGATACCAATATTCGGACCCAAGTCTTACCACCAACTCTTCGATCTAGACATTCCTTCGTGAGTCGCTTTTCGGTGAAGGAAAATATCGTGAGAAAACCGAACCTAATCCCAAGAAGGCCCAGTTTTCTCCTCTGTGTTGAAAGGAAAGATGGCAGTCGCTTTCGTAAAAAACTAGTGCATACGCCAATTCATGACCTCAGGCTTAAATGAGCCGTGGCAAAAAGCCAGGATAAACACAAGGAGGATGATGACTTTTTATCATGTCCGGTCAGCATCAAAAGTATCTTCCTACACGAAGGCCTCAAAAATATGTGACACGCTCCCACAGACTACACAGACACCTCATCATTAAGCTTGTACAGGGAGCACGAGGTCACCACACATAAGCGCAATTTTATTCGTAAATTTCTACGATTTGAACAGCACATCTCAATAGCATTCTACACCAATTAGTAGTATAACAATCCAGGTTCACCCCTGTAACTAGATTTTTGTGGATATTTTTAATTCACATGAGTTATGATCAAAAACTTTAACTCAACTAAAATAAGCGGTCGCGCTCTCATACAAAATTAGTACGGGAGCACCTATGTGTGGTGACCCCGAGTTGTACTTATGATCTATCTAGTGGTTGAGGTTATCTGTGCACGCTCCTATGGCTCTACAAATAAGAGCAGGTCACATATTTTTGCGGCCTTCGTGTAGAAAGATACTATTGATGCTGATGACTGTACATACGTATTTACTTGTTTTTTAGGATCCAAGAGGCTAATTGCATGACCTTATACGTGACTTAGCGCGACATGAGTTGGCATATATCTATGGTAATAAACTTCTTGGTGCCAAGATCGAAACCAATTTTGTCCAGCGTACCTAGTTTATTTTAGCTTGTGGTCTGTGTCTTCAATAGACAATAACACACAGTGTGTAACAGAGGACTCGCCAGTCTACTTAACCTCTCTACGCATAAAACCATACTGTCCTAGCCTCCAATTTTTCTCCCAGAACTACACCATGGCTACGCTACAGTATTGTAGAATATAGGTAATTTTATCATCAAACTCCACAAGAACTAGCTTCTTTGGCTCAAAGCGGCGTAGTGCAGCACATTTTTTTACGATACTGGACGTGATGTTGTAAAGAAGTATCTTAATACCGCGAAGTAGAACACTTCATTACATTCAGAGCAAGGACGCGTCATACTACACGTAGTTGCATTGCATTGTCCGCGAGGCAACCGGATGGCTCGCGGTATTAAAGGTCACAGCTCATTAGAGCGCCTCGGCAGCCGACCCACACTGCCTCGTCGCTCAGCGTCCACTCGTTGTCTAGTTGATGTAGTGAGTGCATGGCCATACAAATTCATATAAAGAGTAACTAACCGCTCGAGGTGAGGCTGTGAGGGGCGGGTGCCGAGGCGCTCTAATGAGCTGTGATCTTTAAGCTCCCTACGTGCTGTGGAACCACCCTATGCAACCCGAAATGACCCACGTTGGACCTTGGCTTTCATCCTCCTCCCCTCAATTTCCAGTACTTTATGTGATCCAGAACGAGCATGCAAATGGCCAAGTGCACCGGCTGGTCGGTAATCGTTTCGTCAGCTGTTAGAAAAATGAGGGGGGGGGGGGGGCGATGAAAAACTAAGTACAACGTGGGTCAATTTGGGTTGCATAAGTTGGTTACACAACACGTAGGGACCTTATATACCGCGAGCCATCCGGTTGCCTCTTGGACACTATAACTACGCGCCATTTCTTTAACTAATATTATTCCTCCCAAGTCTCTAATACCTACTTATTACAATTAAACATGTAAGTTTTATACATCTTTCGACTCAATTTCCAACCTATTGTTTTAATTTAATTTCTAAAATGTTCGTATTAACGAAAGAATATTTTTATATATGTATCATATATATTTTTGTAATCAGCGTGAAAAGCTCTTCATTTTGATACCCCACTCGATAGGTTTGCAAGATTTTTTCTTCTTAGGTTTGCGCAATCTGGAATATTATGTCCGCCATATTGTTTTTACGGTGACGTCACATAGCCTATGTTTCTTGGGATAACGTAACGATTCTAATGATACCCCATACATCTAAATCGGTTCAGCCGTTCAGATGTTCTAGTGGAACAAAGAATTTTATTTTAGCCACATACATACATGAACCCTGAAAATAATACACTCCTTTTTTTGGGCAGTCGTGTAAAAAGACATTATGATTCTCCCTGTCTATGCTTGAAGTGTGACAGACGGGATCCTGCCATTTGACCAAAATATTTTTGACCAAATTTCATTTCCCAACCAAACTTTCCCAACCGCACATTTGTCAACCCAATCTTTCCCATATACTTATTTGTCAAATTAAAGTTTCGACAAATGATCATTTCCCAAATTATTACTCAAGCAACTTTCAATAGACCAACTGATGTTTTGCCAAATGTTTCACTTGGACAAAAAATGTTTCACAATTTTAATTTTGTCAAATAGATGATTACACAAATGATTTTTATCCAAATAAATGTTTAGACAAAAAATGTTTATCAAAAGTATTAGTTGGACAAAAAATGTTTCTTCAACCCTCATTTTGTCAAATAAATCAGTGGACAAATGATATATATCCAAAGCATAGTTTAGTCAAATATTGTTTGTTAAATGTTTTAATTGGACAGACAATATTTACTCAACTATTATTTTATCAAATAAATTACTGGACAAATTATTTAAATCCAAAGCAATGTTTAGTCAAATAGGGTATACGCACAAATCTGCCGGCCGGATTTGTCTGGCGGATATGCTAGGCGCATATCCGCCAGCGCATGAATGATGCATAGCGCCATACATACATGTAGCGGGCATAAGCAGACGAAGACGTCCCTGCCATTACCGATGTAGGTTTGTTAGATACCTTTTGCCTCTCAGAGCGGAAATAGAACTCCGCGAACTTTTGCCAGAAAAGTAGGTTAGGTTAGATTAGAACTGTGACCTCCCATCGAAACGAACTTCTGCCAGAGAAGTAGGTTAGGTTAGAACCGCGACCCCACGGAAATGAACTTCTGTCAGAAAAGTAGGTTAGGTTAGGTTAGAACCGCGACCCCACGGTAATGAACTTCTGTCAGAAAAGTAGGTTAGGTTAGGTTAGAATCGCGACCCCACGCAAATGAATGTCTGTCACAAAAGTAGGTTAGGTTAGGTTAGAACTGCGACCCCACGGAAATGAACTTCTGTCAGAAAAGTAGGTTAGGTTAGGTTAGAACCGCGACCCCACGGAAATGAACTTCTGTCAGAAAAGTAGGTTAGGTTAGGTTAGAACCGCGACCCCACGGAAATTAATTTCTGTCATAAATCCTAGTAAACAATAACATTAACTGTCTTATTATTTGAAATCATCAATCAATTCAAATTTAACGATTTTTGTAACATGCAAAAACTACCAAACGGATTTTTGTTTAAAAAATAATTTGCCTAAATAATGACGATTTGGGATAAATTAGTTTACAGAATGATGATTTGGCATATGAAATTTTGTGAAATGAAAAATTACCAAACGGGTCATTTGCTAAAAATATATTTGCTGAATGATACGTTTGCCATGACTTGTTTTGCGTTTCGTATCTTTTGGCAACTAATGCATTCGGTTGGTTAAGAATTGGTAAAGTGAAAATTGTCAAAATAAGGAATTGCCGAAACATTTATTTGCATATTGTTGAGTTGCCAAAAAAATGTTTGCGTAATATTTAGTTGGGAAATGATTATTTGGTATTTATGTTTTTGGGAAACATTATTTGGGAAGTGAAAATCTGGCAAATAATTTTTGGTAATACATCAGTAATCCGTGACAGACTCTAGCCAAACTATAACAAGCTCTTATGTAGGTAGAAAGAGTTAAATAAATTAAAAATAAAGAATCTTTGTACTGAATTTCTAGAATTAAGTTTTTATTATCAAATTACTCTACCTACCTACTTAGACCGATTCAATTTTTATTTATGAGTGTTAGAAGTTAGCCACCCCGTAGTATGAAAAAATCTAAAACCTCGGAAATCTCCTTTTCTCTTCTGATTGCCCACAAGATACCGTACTGTGTCGATTAAGTGTAGCCTGTAGACGTTTGTTCAGGGTACAGAAACGTTAGGACCCGATTGTATAACTTTTTACGAGACCTAACATAACTGCCTTCAGCCGCCGGTAGGAATTTTTAGATTTTATTTTTTTGTGGAAAAACTGATGGGATCCTAACGTTTTTAATGCCTGAACGAACATGAACTAACGTCGCCCGACGCCCCCACATAGAATAGTCGATTCCAGGGTGGGGTGGTTGGCGTGAAGTTAGCCACCCCATAGTATGAAAAAAAATCTAAAACCTTGGAAATCTCCTTTTTTCTTTTGATTGCCCGCAAGATACCGTACTGTATCGATTAGGTATAGCCTATAGACGTTTGTTCAGGGTACAGAAACGTTAGGACCCGATTGTATAACTTTTTACGAGACCTAACATAACTGCATTCAGCCGCCGGTAGGAATTTTTCGATTATATTTTTTTGTGGCAAAACTGATGGGATCCTAACGTTTTTAATGCCTGAACGAACATGAACTAACGTCGCCCGACGCCCTCACATAGTTAGAATTGTCGATTCCAGGGTGGGGTGGTTGGCGTGAAGTTAACCGCCCCATAGTATGAAAAATATATAAAACCTCGGAAATCTCCTTTTCTCTTTTGATTGCCCGCAAGATACCGTACTGTATCGATTAAGTATAGCCTATAGACGTTTGTTCAAGGCACAAAAACGTTAGGACCCGATTGTATAACTTTTTACGAGACCTAACATAACTGCCTTCAGCCGCCGGTAGGAATTTTTCGATTTTATTTTTTTGTGGAAAAACTGATGGGATCCTAACGTTTTTAATGATTGAACGAACATGAACTAACGTCGCCCGACGCCTCCACATAGTTAGAATTGTCGATTCCAAGGTGGGGTGGTTGGCGTGAAGTTAGCCACCCCATAGTATGAAAAAAATCTAAAACCTTGGAAATCTCCTTTTTTCTTTTGATTGCCCGCAAGATACCGTACTGTATCGATTAAGTATAGCCTATAGACGTTTGTTCAGGGAACAGAAACGTTAGGACCCGATTGTATAACTTTTTACGAGACCTAACATAACTGCCTTCAGCCGCCGGTAGGAATTTTTTGATTTTATTTTTTTATGGCAATACTCATGGGATCCTAACGTTTTTAATGATTGAACGAACATAAACTAACGTCGCCCGACGCCTCCACATAGTTAGAATTGTCGATTCCAGGGTGGGGTGGTTGCCGTGAAGTTAGCCACCCCATAGTATGAAAAAAATCTAAAACCTTGGAAATCTCCTTTTTTCCTTTGATTGCCCGCAAGATACCGTACTGTATCGATTAAGTATAGCCTATAGACGTTTGTTCAGGGTACAGAAACGTTAGGACCCGATTGTATAACTTTTTACGAGACCTAACATAACTGCCTTCAGCCGCCGCTAGGAATTTTTTGATTTTATTTTTTTATGGCAATACTCATGGGATCCTAACGTTTTTAATGATTGAACGAACATGAACTAACGTCGCCCGACGCCTCCACATAGTTAGAATTGTCGATTCCAGGGTGGGGTGGTTGGCGTGAAGTTAGCCACCCCATAGTATGAAAAAAATCTAAAACCTTGGAAATCTCCTTTTTTCTTTTGATTGCCCGCAAGATACCGTACTGTATCGATTAAGTAAAGCCTGTAGACGTTTGTTCAGGGTACAGAAACGTTAGGACCCGATTTTATAACTTTTTACGAGACCTAACATAACTGCCTTCAGCCGCCGGTAGGAATTTTTCGATTTTATTTTTTTGTGGCAAAACTGATGGGATCCTAACGTTTTTAATGCCTGAACGAACATGAACTAACGTCGCCCGACGCCCTCACATAGTTAGAATTGTCGATTCCAGGGTGGGGTGGTTGCCGTGAAGTTAGCCACCCCATAGTATGAAAAAAATCTAAAACCTTGGAAATCTCCTTTTTTCTTTTGATTGCCCGCAAGATACCGTACTGTATCAATTAAGTATAGCCCATAGACGTTTGTTCAGGGTACAGAAACGTTAGGACCCGATTGTATAACTTTTTACGAGACCTAACATAACTGCCTTCAGCCGCCGGTGGGAATTTTTCAATTTTATTTTTTTGTGGCAAAACTGATGGGATCCTAACGTTTTTAATGCCTGAACGAACATGAACTAACGTCGCCCGACGCCCTCACATAGTTAGAATTGTCGATTCCAGGGTGGGGTGGTTGCCGTGAAGTTAGCCACCCCATAGTATGAAAAAAATCTAAAACCTTGGAAATCTCCTTTTTTCTTTTTAGTACGGCGGAAATTGGCCTGTTTGGAGATACGTCGTCGACATCTCTTCTAAATACCTAAAACTGGTATGGATGTGTTCCCCGTAGTCTCCTGAATACGAACTGACCGGTTTTAGTTTATGGAGGGGGGGACGGGTCGGTAAAAAGGGGGGGAAAGATGGCGGCTGACTGTTATCGATATTTGTTTACATCTCGAGTCCTATGAGACCGATCGGTTTGTATGAGATGTCATTTGAAAGACTATTAAATGTACTACAATTGTTTATAGATAACTGTAGTCATCACTTTAGTCCTTTACAAAATATTTGAAAAAATATGATTTTTTTACCGTGCATGTTTGCGTAAGTACTGATAAAACATGCTTATAACTCAATATATTATAACTTTACCGCAATCAATGTTATTATAAAATATACAGGAAATTTTATGAGCTTTCGAAAAATATAAGCCTTATTAGTAAGTAATATTATATAACCGAGTATTGATGAATTTTGATCAGCATGGGTCACTGCGATTTCTCGTTGAATGGCAGCCGACCGCCATCGTATTTTCATTATTTCTCGGAATCTATTTTACGGATCAAATCGTAATTGGTATTATTTGAAAGCATTTTAAATGTAATTTAATCCGTTCTTTGAAGTCTAAGCTGCAAAATTAACAGTTTATTATCATTTTTAGAAAATGTAACATTTTTACCTAATAGACTGGAAGAAACAGGCTTGTTTGGAGAAAAGTCATCGATATTCCATCTAAATACCTAAAACTGGTATGGATGTATTCCTCATTGTTTTCAGGACATGAATTGATCAGTTTTATTTTATAAAGGGGGGGACGAGTCGAAAAAAAGTAGGGGGGAAAGATGGTGTCCGCCCGCCATCGAAATGTCATTGAAATTCGTTCACATCTCGAGTTCTATGGGACCGATATATTCGTGTGAGACGTCATTTTAAATATCATTAAACGTACTATAATTGTTTTTAAATAATTGTAGTCATCACTTTAGTCGTTTACAAAATATTTGAAAAAATATTACTTTTTACCGTGCATATTTGCGTTAGTACTGAAAAAACATGTTTATAACTCAATAAATTACAACTGTACTGCAATTAATGTTGTAATAAAATATACGTGAAATTTTATGAGCTTTCGAAAAATATAAGTTTTATTTATATATAATATTGTATAACCAAGTAATGATGAATTTTGTTCAGCATGGGTCACTGCGCATCATCATATGAATGGCGGCCGACCGTTGTCGTATTTTCATTATTGCTCGTAATCTATTTTACGGATCACATCGTGATAGATATCATTTGAAAGCATTTCAAATGTACTATAATCGGTTCTTTATAGTCTGAGATGTAAAATCATCCGTTTATATTTTATTTTTAGAAAACGCAACATTTTTACCTAATACATTGGTGGAAACGAGCTTGTTTGGAGAAAAGTCGTCGACAGCTCTTCCAAATATCTAAACTGATATGGGTGTGTTCCTTATTCTTTCCAGGATATGAATTGACTATTGACTATTAAATCAAAGTTCAATGAAAATACTACGGCGGTCAGCCGCCGTTCATATGACGACGCGCAGTGACCCATGCCAACAAGATTGATCATTAATTGGTTATATAACATTAAATATAAAAAAACTTACGTTTTTAGAAACGTCATAAATTTTCCCATGTGTTTTATAATAAAATTAACTAGGATCAAGTCATAATTTATTGAGTTATAAGCATGATTTATCAGTACTTATACAAACATGCACGCTAAAAAAAATCAATTTTGATCAAATATTAAGTAAACGACTAAAGTGATGACTGTAATTATTTAGAAGCAATTGTAGAACGTTTAATAACCTTTCAAACGACATCTCACACGAACCGATCGATCCCATAGGACTCGAGATGTGCATAAATTTCGATGACATTTCGATGACGGTCAGACGCTATCTATCCCCCTCCTCCTTGTTTTCGACTCGCTCCCCCCTCTACAAAAAAAACCTGGTCAATTCATATCCTGGAGACAATGATGAACAAAACCATATCAGTTTTATGTATTTGGAAGATCTGTCAACGACTTTTCTCCAAACAAATCTGTTTCCTCCAGCCTTTTAGATAAAAATATTACGTTTTCTAAAAAAAAACTACAAACGGATAATTTTACATCTCAGAGTTCAATAAACCGATTATAGTAAATTTAAAATGCTTTCAAACGATACCTATCACGATGTGATCCGTAAAATAGATTCCGAGCAATAATGAAAATACGACAACGGTCGGCCGCCATTCATATGATGATGCGCAGTGACCCATGCTGAACAAAATTCATCATTACTTGGTTATACAATATTATATATAAATAAAACTTATATTTTTCGAAAGCTCATAAAATTTTACGTATATTTTATTACAACATTAATTGCAGTAAAGTTGTAATTTATTGAGTTATAAACATGTTTTTTCAGTACTAACGCAAATATGCACGTTAAAAAGTAATATTTTTTCAAATATTTTGTAAACGACTAAAGTGATGACTACAATTATTTAAAAACAATTATAGTACGTTTAATAATATTTAAAATGACATCTCACACGAATCTATCGGTCTCATAGGACTCGAGATGTGAACGAATTTCAATGACATTTCGATGGCGGGCGGACACCATCTTTCCCCCCTACTTTTTTTCGACTCGTCCCCCCCTTTTTAAAATAAAACTGATCAATTCATGTCCTGAAAACAATGAGGAATACATCCATACCAGTTTTAGGTATTTAGATGGAATATCGATGACTTTTCTCCCAACAAGCCTGTTTCTTCCAGTCTATTAGGTAAAAATGTTACATTTTCTAAAAATAATAATAAACTGTTAATTTTGCATCTTAGACTTCAAAGAAGGGATTAAAGTACATTTAAAATGCTTTCAAATGATACCAATTACGATTTGATCCGTAAAATAGATTCCGAGAAATAATAAAAATACGATGTCGGTCGGCTGCCATTCTACGAGGAATCGCAGTGACCCATGCTGAACAAAATCATCAATACTCGGTTATATAATATTACTTACTATTAAGGCTTATATTTTTCGAAAGCTCATAAAATTTCCTGTATATTTTATAATAACATTGATTGCGGTAAAGTTATAATATATTGAGTTATAAGCATGTTTTATCAGTACTTACGCAAACATGCACGGTAAAAAAATCATATTTTTTCAAATATTTTGTAAAGGACTAAAGTGATGACTACAGTTATCTATAAACAATTGTAGTACATTTAATAGTCTTTCAAATGACATCTCATACAAACCGATCGGTCTCATAGGACTCGAGTTGTAAACAAATTTCGATAACAGTCAGCCGCCATCTTTCCCCCCCTTTTTACCGACCCGTCCCCCCCTCCATAAACTAAAACCGGTCAGTTCGTATTCAGGAGACTACGAGGAACACATCCATACCAGTTTTAGTTATTTAGAAGAGATGTCTACGAAAATCGTGAAGGAGACGACTTTTGTTTAATTTGCTTCTACACTATTTGATTGCCCGCAAGATACCGTACTGTATCAATTAAGTATAGCCCATAGACGTTTGTTCAGGGTACAGAAACGTTAGGACCCGATTGTATAACTTTTTACGAGACCTAACATAACTGCCTTCAGCCGCCGGTAGGAATTTTTTGATTTTATTTTTTTATGGCAATACTCATGGGATCCTAACGTTTTTAATGATTGAACGAACATGAACTAACGTCGCCCGACGCCTCCACATAGTTAGAATTGTGGATTCCAAGGTGGGGTGGTTGGCGTGAAGATAGCCACCCCATAGTATGAAAAAAATCTAAAACCTTGGAAATCTCCTTTTTTCTTTTGATTGCCCGCAAGATACCGTACTGTATCGATTAAGTATAGCCTATAGACGTTTGTTCAGGGTACAGAAACGTTAGGACCCGATTGTATAACTTTTTACGAGACCTAACATAACTGCCTTCAGCCGCCGGTAGGAATTTTTTGATTTTATTTTTTTATGGCAATACTCATGGGATCCTAACGTTTTTAATGATTGAACGAACATGAACTAACGTCGCCCGACGCCTCCACATAGTTAGAATTGTCGATTCCAGGGTGGGGTGGTTGCCGTGAAGTTAGCCACCCCATAGTATGAAAAAAATCTAAAACCTTGGAAATCTCCTTTTTTCTTTTGATTGCCCGCAAGATACCGTACTGTATCGATTAAGTATAGCCTATAGACGTTTGTTCAGGGTACAGAAACGTTAGGACCCGATTGTATAACTTTTTACGAGACCTAACATAACTGCCTTCAGCCGCCGGTAGGAATTTTTTGATTTTATTTTTTTATGGCAATACTCATGGGATCCTAACGTTTTTAATGATTGAACGAACATGAACTAACGTCGCCCGACGCGTCCACATAGTTAGAATTGTCGATTCCAGGGTGGGGTGGTTGGCGTGAAGTTAGCCACCCCATAGTATGAAAAAAATCTAAAACCTTGGAAATCTCCTTTTTTCTTTTGATTGCCCGCAAGATACCGTACTGTATCGATTAAGTATAGTCTATAGACGTTTGTTCAGGGTACAGAAACGTTAGGACCCGATTGTATAACTTTTTACGAGACCTAACATAACTGCCTTCAGCCGCCGGTAGGAATTTTTCGATTATATTTTTTTGTGGCAAAACTGATGGGATCCTAACGTTTTTAATGCCTGAACGAACATGAACTAACGTCGCCCGACGCCCTCACATAGTTAGAATTGTCGATTCCAGGGTGGGGTGGTTGGCGTGAAGTTAACCGCCCCATAGTATGAAAAATATATAAAACCTCGGAAATCTCCTGTTCTCTTTTGATTGCCCGCAAGATACCGTACTGTATCGATTAAGTATAGCCTATAGACGTTTGTTCAGGGTACAGAAACGTTAGGACCCGATTGAATAACTTTTTACGAGACCTAACATAACTGCCTTCAGCCGCCGGTAGGAATTTTTAGATTTTATTTTTTTGTGGAAAAACTGATGGGATCCTAACGTTTTTAATGCCTGAACGAACATGAACTAACGTCGCCCGACGCCCCCACATAGTTAGAATTGTCGATTCTAGGGTGGGGTGGTTGCCGTGAAGTTAGCCACCCCATAGTATGAAAAAAATCTAAAACCTTGGAAATCTCCTTTTTTCTTTTGATTGCCCGCAAGATACCGTACTGTATCGATTAAGTAAAGCCTGTAGACGTTTGTTCAGGGTACAGAAACGTTAGGACCCGATTTTATAACTTTTTACGAGACCTAACATAACTGCCTTCAGCCGCCGGTAGGAATTTTTCGATTATATTTTTTTGTGGCAAAACTGATGGGATCCTAACGTTTTTAATGCCTGAACGAACATGAACTAACGTCGCCCGACGCCCTCACATAGTTAGAATTGTCGATTCCAGGGTGGGGTGGTTGGCGTGAAGTTAACCGCCCCATAGTATGAAAAATATATAAAACCTCGGAAATCTCCTGTTCTCTTTTGATTGCCCGCAAGATACCGTACTGTATCGATTAAGTATAGCCTATAGACGTTTGTTCAGGGTACAGAAACGTTAGGACCCGATTGAATAACTTTTTACGAGACCTAACATAACTGCCTTCAGCCGCCGGTAGGAATTTTTAGATTTTATTTTTTTATGGCAATACTCATGGGATCCTAACGTTTTTAATGATTGAACGAACATGAACTAACGTCGCCCGACGCCTCCACATAGTTAGAATTGTCGATTCCAGGGTGGGGTGGTTGCCGTGAAGTTAGCCACCCCATAGTATGAAAAAAATCTAAAACCTTGGAAATCTCCTTTTTTCTTTTGATTGCCCGCAAGATACCGTACTGTATCGATTAAGTATAGCCTATAGACGTTTGTTCAGGGTACAGAAACGTTAGGACCCGATTGTATAACTTTTTACGAGACCTAACATAACTGCCTTCAGCCGCCGGTAGGAATTTTTCAATTTTATTTTTTTGTGGCAAAA
Organism: Pammene fasciana; assembly: GCA_911728535.1. Classification (NCBI taxonomy): domain Eukaryota; kingdom Metazoa; phylum Arthropoda; class Insecta; order Lepidoptera; family Tortricidae; genus Pammene; species Pammene fasciana. Next base: position 566,392 of record OU452285.1, read on the forward strand.
CTGATGGGATCCTAACGTTTTTAATGCCTGAACGAACATGAACTAACGTCGCCCGACGCGCTCACATACTTAGAATTGTCGATTCCAGGGTGGGGTGGTTGCCGTGAAGTTAGCCACCCCATAGTATGAAAAAAATCTAAAACCTTGGAAATCTCCTTTTTTCTTTTGATTGCCCGCAAGATACCGTACTGTATCAATTAAGTATAGCCCATAGACGTTTGTTCAGGGTACAGAAACGTTAGGACCCGATTGTATAGCTTTTTACGAGACCTAACATAACTGCCTTCAGCCGCCGGTAGGAATTTTTTGATTTTATTTTTTTATGGCAATACTCATGGGATCCTAACGTTTTTAATGATTGAACGAACATGAACTAACGTCGCCCGACGCCTCCACATAGTTAGAATTGTGGATTCCAAGGTGGGGTGGTTGGCGTGAAGTTAGCCACCCCATAGTATGAAAAAAATCTAAAACCTTGGAAATCTCCTTTTTTCTTTTGATTGCCCGCAAGATACCGTACTGTATCGATTAAGTATAGCCTATAGACGTTTGTTCAGGGTGCAGAAACGTTAGGACCCGATTGTATAACTTTTTACGAGACCTAACATAACTGCCTTCAGCCGCCGGTAGGAATTTTTTGATTTTATTTTTTTATGGCAATACTCATGGGATCCTAACGTTTTTAATGATTGAACGAACATGAACTAACGTCGCCCGACGCCTCCACATAGTTAGAATTGTGGATTCCAAGGTGGGGTGGTTGGCGTGAAGTTAGCCACCCCATAGTATGAAAAAAATCTAAAACCTTGGAAATCTCCTTTTTTCTTTTGATTGCCCGCAAGATACCGTACTGTATCGATTAAGTATAGCCTATAGACGTTTGTTCAGGGTACAGAAACGTTAGGACCCGATTGTATAACTTTTTACGAGACCTAACATAACTGCCTTCAGCCGCCGGTAGGAATTTTTTGATTTTATTTTTTTATGGCAATACTCATGGGATCCTAACGTTTTTAATGATTGAACGAACATGAACTAACGTCGCCCGACGCCCTCACATAGTTAGAATTGTCGATTCCAGGGTGGGGTGGTTGGCGTGAAGTTAACCGCCCCATAGTATGAAAAATATATAAAACCTCGGAAATCTCCTTTTCTCTTTTGATTGCCCGCAAGATACCGTACTGTATCGATTAAGTATAGCCTATAGACGTTTGTTCAGGGTACAGAAACGTTAGGACCCGATTGAATAACTTTTTACGAGACCTAACATAACTGCCTTCAGCCGCCGGTAGGAATTTTTAGATTTTATTTTTTTGTGGAAAAACTGATGGGATCCTAACGTTTTTAATGCCTGAACGAACATGAACTAACGTCGCCCGACGCCCCCACATAGTTAGAATTGTCGATTCTAGGGTGGGGTGGTTGCCGTGAAGTTAGCCACCCCATAGTATGAAAAAAATCTAAAACCTTGGAAATCTCCTTTTTTCTTTTGATTGCCCGCAAGATACCGTACTGTATCGATTAAGTAAAGCCTGTAGACGTTTGTTCAGGGTACAGAAACGTTAGGACCCGATTTTATAACTTTTTACGAGACCTAACATAACTGCCTTCAGCCGCCGGTAGGAATTTTTCGATTTTATTTTTTTGTGGCAAAACTGATGGGATCCTAACGTTTTTAATGCCTGAACGAACATGAACTAACGTCGCCCGACGCCCTCACATAGTTAGAATTGTCGATTCCAGGGTGGGGTGGTTGGCGTGAAGTTAACCGCCCCATAGTATGAAAAATATCTAAAACCTCGGAAATCTCCTTTTCTCTTTTGATTGCCCGCAAGATACCGTACTGTATCGATTAAGTATAGCCTATAGACGTTTGTTCAGGGTACAGAAACGTTAGGACCCGATTGTATAACTTTTTACGAGACCTAACATAACTGCCTTCAGCCGCCGGTAGGAATTTTCAGATTTTATTTTTTTGTGGCAAAACTGATGGGATCCTAACGTTTTTAATGCCTGAACGAACATGAACTAACGTCGCCCGACGCCCTCACATAGTTAGAATTGTCGATTCCAGGGTGGGGTGGTTGGCGTGAAGTTAACCGCCCCATAGTATGAAAAATATCTAAAACCTCGGAAATCTCCTTTTCTCTTTTGATTGCCCGCAAGATACCGTACTGTATCGATTAGGTATAGCCTATAGAAGTTTGTTCAGGGTACAGAAACGTTAGGACCCGATTGTATAACTTTTTACGAGACCTAACATAACTGCCTTCAGCCGCCGGTAGGAATTTTTAGATTTTATTTTTTTGTGGAAAAACTGATGGGATCCTAACGTTTTTAATGCCTGAACGAACATGAACTAACGTCGCCCGACGCCTCCACATAGTTAGAATTGTCGATTCCAGGGTGGGGTGGTTGCCGTGAAGTTAGCCACCCCATAGTATGAAAAAAATCTAAAACCTTGGAAATCTCCTTTTTTCTTTTGATTGCCCGCAAGATACCGTACTGTATCGATTAAGTATAGCCTATAGACGTTTGTTCAGGGTACAGAAACGTTAGGACCCGATTGTATAACTTTTTACGAGACCTAACATAACTGCCTTCAGCCGCCGGTAGGAATTTTTTGATTTTATTTTTTTATGGCAATACTCATGGGATCCTAACGTTTTTAATGATTGAACGAACATGAACTAACGTCGCCCGACGCCTCCACATAGTTAGAATTGTCGATTCCAGGGTGGGGTGGTTGGCGTGAAGTTAGCCACCCCATTGGATGAAAAAAATCTAAAACCTTGGAAATCTCCTTTTTTCTTTTGATTGCCCGCAAGATACCGTACTGTATCGATTAAGTATAGCCCATAGACGTTTGTTCAGGGTACAGAAACGTTAGGACCCGATTGTATAACTTTTTACGAGACCTAACATAACTGCCTTCAGCCGCCGGTAGGAATTTTTAGATTTTATTTTTTTGTGGAAAAACTGATGGGATCCTAACGTTTTTAATGCCTGAACGAACATGAACTAACGTCGCCCGACGCCTCCACATAGTTAGAATTGTCGATTCCAGGGTGGGGTGGTTGCCGTGAAGTTAGCCACCCCATAGTATGAAAAAAATCTAAAACCTTGGAAATCTCCTTTTTTCTTTTGATTGCCCGCAAGATACCGTACTGTATCGATTAAGTATAGCCCATAGACGTTTGTTCAGGGTACAGAAACGTTAGGACCCGATTGTATAACTTTTTACGAGACCTAACATAACTGCCTTCAGCCGCCGGTAGGAATTTTTCAATTTTATTTTTTTGTGGCAAAACTGATGGGATCCTAACGTTTTTAATGCCTGAACGAACATGAACTAACGTCGCCCGACGCCCTCACATAGTTAGAATTGTCGATTCCAGGGTGGGGTGGTTGCCGTGAAGTTAGCCACCCCATAGTATGAAAAAAATCTAAAACCTTGGAAATCTCCTTTTTTCTTTTGATTGCCCGCAAGATACCGTACTGTATCAATTAAGTATAGCCCATAGACGTTTGTTCAGGGTACAGAAACGTTAGGACCCGATTGTATAACATTTTACGAGACCTAACATAACTGCCTTCAGCCGCCGGTAGGAATTTTTTGATTTTATTTTTTTATGGCAATACTCATGGGATCCTAACGTTTTTAATGATTGAACGAACATGAACTAACGTCGCCCGACGCCTCCACATAGTTAGAATTGTGGATTCCAAGGTGGGGTGGTTGGCGTGAAGTTAGCCACCCCATAGTATGAAAAAAATCTAAAACCTCGGAAATCTCCTTTTCTCTTTTGATTGCCCGCAAGATACCGTACTGTATCGATTAAGTATAGCCTATAGACGTTTGTTCATGGTGCAGAAACGTTAGGACCCGATTGTATAACTTTTTACGCGACCTAACATAACTGCCTTCAGCCGCCGATAGGAATTTTTCGATTTTATTTTTTTATGGCAATACTGATGGGATCCTAACGTTTTTAATGCCTGAACAAACGTGAACTAACGTCGCCCGACTTCTTCACGTAGTTAGTTTTGTTGATTTCGGTGTGGGGTGGTTGGCGTGAAGTTAGCCACCCCACTTTAAAAAAATAAAATTAAATGTTTGCGTCGGGTCCTAACGATTTGATTTCGTGAACAATCATGAACCAACGAATATCTTTCGATATAAAAATAGAAACAGCAAAAAAAGTGGTTTGGGGTGGTTAACGTGAAGTTAGCCACCCCATTTTGTTTTTTAAAAAAATTCATGTTAGGATCGGGTCCTAACGATTTAACCTGCTGAACAAACATGAACTAACGATGAACTAACGATACCGATATGCCATTTACGGGCAAACGGTTTGGGGTGGTCAACTTCACGCGGGCCCTTGGGCTGGCATTCGTAACACTGAGTTAGGCCCTTTTTGATGAGCTCCACCTTGAATTAAGAGTTTTATGATAGAATCTAAAGGCAAATGGGAAACATTATTAATGGTATACTTATTATTACTATGTCTAACTTTAAGGCGATTAGCATTGGGCAATACACCAATAATACTATTTGTAAACTAAAACCTTCTCCTTAACCACTCATACCCAGAGCCCTGTCACAACCCATACCCAGAGAGTCCTGTCACAATCATTTTAACATAATCACTGCGTCAATTAGGCATTGCTGCACTGTTTGATCAAACCGAACCAATGCCGCAGCCAATGTAATTTTTTTCAGAATGATAGGATTGATAGGTGCTCATCATTTACAGAACAATAGACTAGTAGTGTTCATAAGTAATACTCTCAGGGATTGCTGGTAAGGTTATATTAAAAAATATGATTGTCTACCTGTCCAGCATATCCAGCGGTGCCAGTCTCAATGAGCGGCACATTAGCAGCCAGGCACATGCGGTTGACATGGTTGCGGGCCACGCGGTTGTCCAGCGCGTTCATCACTATGTTGAACTGCTTGAAGTAGCTGACGCCATAGTCATTGCTGAAGTATGAAATTAAACATTTACTAATATGACTGAAAAAGCAGACTTGCTTTGAAATATTGTGAAATAATTGGCCAAATGAACAAAGATGGACAGATTTAGTATTGACATGTCTTGTTATGGCAAAATATACTTACACATTTATCTTTCTGACAATAACTAAACTTATACCCAGAAATAATAAAATACAGACAAGCTGAGAACCCTCTTTAAAGGAAATCGTTAAAAATAAAAAAATATACCTAGGTATGGTAGTAATTTTTTAAGATGTCCGAATCTTACTATTTTTTCCTACAATTCAGACATGTTAAATAATCTTACTATACATGGGATAGCTAAAACCAGACTTATGATTTGGGTGACAGTAGATGGGTAAAAAGGATCCGTTTTTGTAGTTTATTGTTATTTATACCGCTTTTTAAGGTTATAAACGTAATGTATACATAACACAGGTAGTCTAGTCACCTGATGACGCTGTCGTGGTGTGCGATGATGGTCACGTTGGGGTTGAAACTGAGCGCGCTGTCCTTCGCCACCTGCGCCTTCGACTTACCGACGTGCTCCTTGTGGAACAGAAACTGACGATTCAAGTTGCTTACGTCGATAGTGTCAAGATCGATCTAAAATTAACAAAACACTCGTTATTTAACACATTTAAACATAGACAAACAAGCCAAATTACCCAATACATACAATTTCAATGTAGGGAAAGCCGGTCAACACTAGATTCTTCAAAATCTCACATCCTATACCACCGGCGCCTACTACCAGAATCTTTGAATTGGCGATCTCCCCCGTCAATTTTTCGTCGAAAACACCGGCTACTCTCGCAACCATTTTACTTATGCTATGATATTCAGTAATATAAGCGTAGAAACAACAATTTTCAGAACACTTTCAATAAAACTTAACGCGGAATGGCAGTGGCGAATTTATCAAATGAACTGTCAAAATTGGCGTCATTCCGTTGCAGTACGCGTTCAGAAATTGTGGAGAATAACGAGTCGTTATAACTAGTTAATCGTTATTAACGATGGTTATTTGATTAAAACACATCGAAACGGGTTTGAAATCGAGCCAAAAACACATGAAAACTTTGAAAAAAGTTCGTTCAAACCACTTAAGTAAGTAGAGTTTTTGCAGAAAGAAAAAAATCGTGAATTATACCACAGAGTAAATAATAGTATAATACAGAGAGATCTCTGTAACGTCACGTAACGTCACGAATCATGTTGTCCCTTCTTAACGCATGACAAGTTCTCTTTCGCACTTATGCAAATGCAAACGTATCGGATTCGTGTCAAACTCAAATTTTTTGACAGATTTACACTGAGTAGTACCAGGGGGGTACAACTCAAAGTAAATCTGTCAAAAAATTTGAGTTTGACACGACGTATCCGATACGTTTGCATAAGTGCGAAAAAGAACTTGTCATTCTATTCATGCGTTAAGAAGGGACAACATGATTCGTGACGTTACGTGACATTACAGAGGTCTCTCTGTATTACTATTATTTACTCTGTGGTAGTACCCCCCTGATTATACTGGGAACTCATACATTCTACGGGACTTCTCTTCCCGCACAAATTCATTATCATTTTAAGTGTCGTTCGTTGGTGTTCGTCCCTATCTTAGGCTCAAAACACCTAGCGGAATGGAGGCAGTAATGTATTGAGGCCATAGACAAATTTAAGCTACCATCGACAAATTTGCCTACTAATTTGGTTAATTCCGCTCAGGTGTCTTTTGAGGAGTAGTAATTAAATATTCTTTGCTTGCGTGTGGTTGGCATACATGGAAGAGCACCATTAGATTTTAACTTTTTTCAAAACTGTCAAAACATGTCAATTGCGTCAAATTAGGTCACAAAATATGAACACAAATAAATTCCCGTTAATAGGTAAGTATATCATGTAAATATTTGGTTTCGATTCCAGTCTCTAGCCATGAAGGTACTAAGAACACATGTAAATAAATAGGTACCTAACTAATCCGAAAAAGTTAGGTTTTACCCATCTAATCCAGATATAAAGTAGCATGTAATACCACGTCATCGTAACAAGTAGGTTCTGTGTTTATTTGGTAGAGTTGTAGGGTAGAACTAGTCTAGTAGGCACCAGTTGAGGCGCATTAAGATATTCATAGGCAAACCGAAGCTAATTTGTTCTTCCTTTCTGCCTGACGTGTAAGACACGTGAAAAGGTTCCTGAAAGTTTGACTATCCGGTAAGAACAGGGTAGGAATCGATCGAGTTTGTCAAACGATCCGCCATTTGTAGGTACATATATTATATAAGTATCTAGGACTTCTAGTTTAGCCATATCTAGTTTTAACTATCTACACAGTTTGCCTATCCTGGATAGGCAGTCTGGATAGGCTATCCAGACTTCAGTCACTCTACTTCAGGGGTTCCCAAGATTTTATCCTTTGCGCTTCACCCAACGTTATCCTAAAATTATTTATTAATATATGTACAAAGTTACATACTATCTAAAAATAAAGCTAAAACTAAACTTAACAAATAAAAACTATACTAACAACTAATTTAAAATTATGTATAAAAGTAAACCTACCTATAAAAATCCCAACTACAAAAAGAATACCCCGTCTAAAATGTCCGCCTGCGGCATGGTCCCCATTACGCTGGCGGCGTTACCTCTCTGCACAGCTAAGGATATCCTAAAATACTACGCTCCTCAAAGGGGGTGAAATGGGGAGTTAAAACCGGGCACCATCCGCGCCGCACAAGCTTTCTACAGTTTAAATGCTTGTCCCCTTGGATCTATAGTGAGGCGCGCCTCATTGGTTGGGAAGCCCTGCACTATTTACTCACAGTTAGACTTTACTAAAGTTGAAATTGGGGGTTTTAACTAAGTACTAATTGGGTTACTTACTCCATACTTGAAATAGGAGTCTATAAGGTATTTAGGGTGCCTTGGGGTAAGATGAAAAACGGGAGAAGATAAAAAACCGTTTGTAGCTCCCAACTTATAGCACATTTTTTGGTCCTGACCCCTTTATTAGGAACTCCATTTTGTTGTGCCCCGCCCTTCAGTCGGTTCCGTCCGCTAAGTGAGTGGAAATGAGTTATTGGCACTTTTCGACAAGGTGTATTTTTCGACATCAAATCCTGTTTTTTAGGGTTCCGTAGCCAAATGGCAAAAAACAGAACCCTTATAGATTCGTCATGTCTGTCTGTCTGTCTGTCTGTCTGTCCTTCCGTATCACAGCCATTTTACTCGAAAACTATAAGACGTATCATTATCAAATTTTTACAGAAACTGTATTGTGTGTGCCGCTACTTAGTTTTGTAGAGAAAATTTTAGGGGGGGCACTCCATACATGTAACTAACTGTCAAGAATTTTTTTTTGCCAAGTATAAACATGATGCACATCAATCGATAGGTCTCTAAAAAAAATATTGAGGTTTCTTTGAACATTTTTTGATTAAGTGGATATTTTCAGAAATAATCGCTCCGAAAGTCATAAAAATTGTGTCCCCCCTCTGTAACTTTTGAACCGTAAGTCCAATAATTATGAAAAAAATCAAGAAGATATACCTTTAAATATTCTTTCAACAAAAATTATTTTGAACATTATCGGTTTAGGTGTTTTTGAGTTATCTCCAAAAAACTACGCACGTAGGCAGATACGACCTTGCGATAATAATTTATTAGATAGTAGCTACTACGGCTGGTTTTTATAAATAATGGTACGGAACCCTTCATGCGCGAGTCCAACTCGCACTTGGCCGGTATTTTATCTTACCCCGTGTTCTGTAACTTCTTTTTCAGTGCAGCTATAAATATTCTGAGTTGATACGTTTGCTCGTTATTGTTATTTAATTCACCTGTCAATGAGGATTTAAAATCTTTATTATTTGCTGAGTTTTTATCTTGACCCGGTGACTTTTCGTGGGATAAGACGGCAATACTTATTTTTTTTATCTTAACCCGCTTTGAAAACTCATAGTGATAGCAAGTGGTTCTCAAACTGTAGAGGGATGACTTGTTGCTTTCAATATACCTAGGTACTACGAGTAGACGGTAGTATTGTCGAGGTTGTTTATACTACTTCTACAGTACGCATTAATTAAACTAAATAGGACTCTATTGTAAACTTATTTATATTTTTTATGGTTATGTTTTGAACATGGCAGTAGTTTGAGAACCCTAGTCCACTTCACCGCAAAATGGGGTAAGATTGAAATATCACTTTTTGGAAAATCGAATTTTAGCTGTAATTAACGTCTTTTTTCAAATTTGAAGTAAAGTTTTAAATAGCTACGTTGCCATAGCGTGGGAGAGTATGCATCAAATACACCTACGATGCGTATAAACGATTTAAAAAACTATTTCGATCTTAGCCCATAACCTTTTTATCTTGCCCCACGATTTTTTTAGTCACAAGTGTAACTTTGTTCAAAGTTTTTTAATACTTAAAGTACTACAAAAAACCTTTTTTTAAATCAAATATAAAGAAAAATATGTTCTCTTTACTACAATCATAGTTTCATGTACCTGGTCCTCATGTCGTTTGTACAATGGAGCTTTTAAGAAAACACTGCTTATCTCGTCGAAAACCCTTTCGGTCTTACGGGTTTTCAGTAGAAAATTATAAGGTTATTATTTCGGTTTTTTCAGTAGAAAATTATAAGAAATAGTTAAACACCTAAAATGCCACCAAAAAAAGGCAAACCGGATAAGGCGGCCGGAGCGGCCGCGGCCAAGGCGATGATGGCGAGCGGGCCGCCGCCGAAGCCGAAGAAGATCCCGCCGCCGCCGGCGTGTTTCACGCCAGAGGACATCGCCCGGTACAAGGAGATGTATAAGGTTCACGATGAAGACAACACGGAAAAGGTATTGTCGTAGTTTATACTTAGTAGTAGTATTAAAACACTTTATTGCATAAAACAAGTACATGACCAACAAAAATACACGGAGAGAAAAAATTTACTAGAAATAAGTAAAAAAAAAATAGTCATTCCCAGGACAAGTAAACGTTTACTAAAAACAAGGAAACTTTTGCTAAAAACAAGTACACGTTTACTAAAAACAAGTAAACTTTACTAAAAACAGGGAAGCGTCTAGTTGTTTTTAGTAAACGTTTATAGGTACTTGTTTTTAGTAAATTGTTTACTTGTCCTGGGAATTACTATTTTTTACTTGTTTTTCTAGTAAAAATTTTTCTCTGTGTATAGTAAATGTGTTAAATGTGTACAGTCACCGGCAATAGTATCTTCGTACACGAAGGCCGCTGAAATATGTGTCACGCTCTTATTTATAGGGCCATAAGAGCGTGTCACATATTTTTGCGGCCTTCCTGTGGGAACTAGGAAGATACTATTGCCGGTGACTGTACAAAGGCGAACTTATCCCTACTTACTTATGTTCCTATCTTTTAAATTAGGTACCTAATTGTTATTATTTTTGAAAATAGATACACTTGGCGAGAAAAACGATACTTTTAATCCATGTTTAGTCAATTTTAGTATTTAAGGGGGCGTTCATTCATTTCCATATTGTATAGGAGGTTGGGGGGGTTCAAGAAAAAACCACCAATTATTACCACAGGGGAGGGAGGGATGAATACATATTGTTTGTTCCTCCGGGTGTGATGAGAGAGGACGACGACGCGGGCTGGCAGGACGAGGATGATATTCAAATTTCAGGTTCTTTATTCGGTTTAAATGTTTGTTTTTGTTACCTCAGAACTCCGTCATTTCTTGAACTAAAATAAGCCAAAAACGTATGACGCGGTTAATGGACGCCCCCTAATCATGAGTCGATGTTGTCAAGTATACAAGGTGTAACAAAAATACTGGTGATCCTTTTAATAGGGGATATTACTGCAATGTTCTGCCACCAGAGTGCAGCACTAGCACATCGGTAAACCATAGAGTTCTTAATACACACTAGGCCTTAAAACGTTTTTTACAAGTTTTCATAGATAATTTATAACGAATAAATATGTCATTTGTGCACCAAGGCGGTTGGTTTACAGAGGGCCTATCGTGAAACGAAAGAATCGAAATTTTGGCTTCTGCCTCTCTATCGCTCTAATATGTAAGCGTGACAGAGAACCAGGTAACGGAACTTTTATTTTTGTGTTTCGCGGTAGGCTCTCTGGTTGTGCTAGTGCCGCCCCCTGCGCAGAGTTTTGCGTAATATTCCCTATTGGTATCGTATTCTTATTACGAAAAAGTGAGAAAAAAATTTTTTCGCGCCAAAAAAAAGTTTCGGTTTAGTATGGAGGGTCGGCCGGCTGGGACCACCTGTCCCATAGAAAAAAATTTTTTTTTTCGCGTCCAAAATTTTTTTCTCCTACTTTTTCTTAGTCGTAATACGATACCAATTATGCCCTTAAACGGATCACCAGTATTTTTGTTACACCCTGTAGACTCCATAATAGAGGTGTGCGCCGATAGTAAAATCATCGGCGGCGGCGTCTGTTCATTTTTCGACCGGCGGCGGCGGCGTAATCGGCGTTATCGGCGTGACCTTGACGTGGTATATATTTCAATATTACTGAGGAGTTTGGCTACAAATTTAAGCCCACTGGGTATTTATTAGACCACTCAAAAGATATAATATGCTTTAAATCATGCGATGAACAATTTACTTATAATTTATTGTATTGTATGTTTAAAATTAGGTAATCAGAGTACAGTTTTGAGGTTGTTAAGCCAGGCAACTACGTCGGGTGTCAGGGCATCCTGATCCTCATATGGACCAGGATAGGAGTGAGAATGAGAATGCGTGAGCGTTAATAGGGTATAAAAACAGCATTAATAAAACACCCCAAACCCAACCCCTCTTTGAAAACGATTGTCTCGCATAATTTGCACATTTTAAATACAAGACATTCATTCAAAAAAAATTCTAAAAGATAGTTAAGGTTAATTTACTTAATTATTTCATCTATATAGACATAGCCTTGCCTGAAAATCGATTCCACTTACTTATAGCACTATAGCCCTGACGTTAAGAAGTTCAGAATCGACTGATATTGCATTTGGAATTAGTGAGAGAAAATTGTATTTCGGTACTAAGTTCTAAAAGATAAAGATGGTAGGCCTTTGACCAGCCCAAAACTTTGTACTTCGATGGATTTATCAACTGATCAACAGATTAAGTAAGCGGTTTCAGTAGTTTAAATTGTTTGGATTAGTTACCTATACCGTCAAATCGTCCACGCCGCGTATTAAAGGGTTACTTTTCAAATTAAATAAATATAAATAAATAGTAAATAATAATTTCCTACTTTTTGTAGTAATTATCTACAGTCCCATGCACTTTACAATATCACTGCGGAGAGCTGAAACGTGCGAGCTATTATAAATTACACCCAAATTACAATTTACAGTAGGTGAACTGGACAATTTAAATAGTTCCTTCGATTTCTCAAGGATCTTAACATGAAAATTGACCTAATGAGAATGGGCCATGTAAATAACAAGTGTGAGTTAGCATGTTATTCCACGCCGATTTCACGCCGATCATCGGCCGGCGGCGGCGGCGTGGCTAAAAATGGCCGGCGGCGGCGGCGCGGCGCGGCGGCGCACACGTCTACTCCATAAGTACTAGAGTATTTTGAGCGTTGTATATGCAGCGTCGCGTTGGTTTTCTCTCAGTACTAAAGTGAAAAAAATGTGTGCGTCGAGAACAAGTAGGTACCATTGACCATAGATAGATTGCCCCACGACTAATATTTTTTTGTATCACATCAGTTAGTTACAACGTCGTCTCCTACAAACGAAATCTAATAGTTTCTCGGCGAATCATGGTCGTCGGTAGCTAATAGGAGATTTCTACAAATACCGTTTATACGCGAATTCCTTTAATCATCATCATTCGCTTGCCCTTGTCCCATTTACTTGGGGTCGGCGCAACATGTCTTTTTTTTCCACACATCTCTGTCACCCGTCATCTCATCACTCACCCCCTTTCTTTTCATATCATCTCTCACACAATCCATCCATCTTTTCCTAGGTTTTCCTTTTTTCCTACATCCCTTCACATTCATTCTTAATACCTTTCTCGTAACATGACTTTCATCCCTCCGTATAACATCGTACCACGCTAGGCGATTTGCTCGTAATTTGTCGATGCGAATTGCTTTAATATGTCCTTTAATCCATCCATGCGATGTTACTAAAGAAAGCCCAATTAGTCCCCCACACGATTTAATTGAAGGCTTTGCATACGGCTCGGCTAATCTCTCTACGACGACTACTCATCCTTACCGTAAATTGTTCCAAACTTGATACTTAATCTCGTTTTCAACTTCCACGCTCCAAGTACAGAATTACGTATTCTACTCCTAACTCATGTTTTATATAAGATAATTAACGTAAAATAATTAGCTTTGAGTTTGAGCTTCATAATCACAGACAAAGTACTTAATTAGCAAGCACGTACCAATTTACAAGTCAATCTTTTGGCAGAGTTGGCACGAGACTCGTACGAATATATTAACGTTTTCAAAGAAATCCCATGCCGTCCGTTCTCTTTTATGAATAAATCTGTAATATTACTGAGAATTTGTAGGTTTGGTTCAGTACTATAAACAAGTACATTTACTGATATAACCATATCAATTTTTTTAAATTTTCGAATAAAATATTCTTTTCGTAATTACTTTTCATCAACGGCGTCTGTGAGTTTTTTTGCGTAAAAATCTATGGGTAATTTCAGGCTCTAATACTCATCAACTACCTTCCTATTAGGTACCTATTTGAAATAAGTATTTAGTAAGTAAACTGCTGCCCGTGGGCTCGCTTGGCCGTGGGGTGCCCGGCCTTAGAATTGTCCCCCACCATATCGTCCCGTGGTTGCAGTAGGAGTCTGCTAAGGGAACATACCGGGAGATGGGCAGCAGCATCTTCCGAAAGCCTGCAATCAATAAACAAAAAAAAACTGCGCGCGCCAACCCGCCTGCCAAGCGTAGCGTGTATGGCAAACTCCCCCTTTAATGATAAGGAGGTCCAAAGGGGAGGCCTATGTTCAGCAGTGGACGTCTTATGGCTGAGATGATGATGATGAAGAAGTACACTGCTGGACAAACTTCTCGCGTGTCTTCTTCAATTCGTTCTTACTTTGTAATATGTACGTACAGTCAGATTCAAAAGTGCATGGATGGACACATTATGCAAATACTTGAAACTGCAGATTTAGTAGACTCTCCCTGCATACAAAGTTTCTATTTGTATGTATACAGTCACGTTCGTTAAGACCGCCACGTCAAACTGAACAAAAATACGTGTAGTACATGACCTTATGCAAATAAATGTGTTCACAAATTTTTGTTCAGTTGGACGCGTCCATATTAACGAACGCGACTGTACCGTCTCCAAAAAGTAGTCCAAGTTATCCTGTCACCAACTAGATCGGCCAGCTACTCAGGGTTAGCTGGCAAGTCATATCTGATTATGTTAAATTTACAGATACCATTAAAACTCATTCCCCTGATGTTGAGAAAGCTTGGTTTCAACCCAAAAGGCGAGGAAGTGAAGGAGTTATTCCGACTTTTCTTGGAAGACGACTTGGTTGACACAGTTGAGCTCCACGAGTGGTATTTTATGGTCGAAGCCAAGCTGAAGTGGGGTGATGATTTTGAGCTGGCGATAACTAAAGCCATGGCGACTCTGGGACAAGACGAGACAGAAACAGGTAACTAGGTAGATTTCTAGAGGATGACCTGGTTAACACGGTTGAGCTGCATGAAGGCACTTCATGATCGAAGCGAAGATGACGGGGGGGAGGGCAAGGAGAGTCTGGGGCAGCAGGTTTTCGGAAATCTACTAGTAAATATCGAATGATACTTTTTACAAGACTTCTAAAGATCATGTCGGGTTTAAAATCGTCACAACACTTTCGAATTGTCAGCCGCACACCATGTACTTGTTGTTTCATTATCACAGCAACATCGCAGAGACGTTTCGCTCTCTTCACTCGTTTTGTCAAAAATAATTATAAATAGCTGAAAGCAGATTCCTATCCTTTACCATAAGCGCCGCCGAAGGCTAAACGTCAGGATGTATTTTGAATTATTTCATGCGATTTTGTAGCGTTTAAGTTGATTTTAAATCCCACTTGAATGTACAGGGCTGTGCGAACTGGAGCTCCTTAAGACCGAGCTGTTCAACTGGGGGGAGCCGTTGGGAGAAGAGGAATTCGTGGACTGGGTGAAGCTGGCCACGAAGGACAAGACCTACAACATGATGACAGGAGAGTTCAACTATGTCAAGTTTATTGAGAACATGAACGCTAAGGTAGGCTTAGTTATCTTGAGTTGTGTCAAAAGAGTTTCAGGATGTCATTGTAAAAGTAATTTACTCGCTTTGACAAATTTATATTCCTGAAAAGTTGCAAGTGTCGCAACACATCACTATGTGGGCGAAATGCTCTCTGACATTATATATACTTTCGTACTTGGTACATAACAATTAACAAATTCTGTTGAGTCAAAGTTCGAATTTTCTACACAATTATTTACGTGGCGTGGCATTATAATTAGTTAATATTCAAGCCATTATACAGCATTAAGCATTAATTTACTATTTTAAAAGGCTATTGTAGAGTATTGTAGACCCTAAGGCACTTAAGCAGCTGAAAGCAGTACTGCAGCGCAGTGGTTTGCTGCACTAAAACTAAAGGCTTTACAAAATATTTAGATATGCTATTACCAAATCGTTACACGAGTATAGTGTAGCCCGTTAGCAGTGAATAACTTACCACTTTATCTGAAGGATAAGGACACGAGAGCGACAAAGGAACCAATAAACTTCTTCAAGCTGGACCAGAAGACCCTGGCCGCCATGGCTCTGAAGAAGGCTCAGGAGGAGAAGGAGGAAGAGGAGAAGAAGGAAGCCGAGAAGAGAGCCAGGGAGGAAGCAAAGCGACAGAAGATGATAGCGGACGGGTTGATACCACCGGATTAGTTTTGATCAAAAGATTAAAATTGTCACTGTTTTTTTTTAATTACTTGTAAATGGACCGCGAGGAATCAACTTTTTTACAAAAAAAATCTGCAAATAAAAAGAATGACACTGTAACATTACCTCTGTGCAGAGGCAGCCTTAGCCTTCGCGAGGCCCCGGCTGGCCCTTGTAAAAATCTGCTTTGTGAGACCCTTGTAAAAATTTGTCCGGGTTGTTGCGAGGCCCTTTGCAAGCACGCGGCCCCGAGCGACTGCCCGGTTCGCCACCCCTAAAACCGCCTCTGCCTCTGTGTTTTTAATTTGTATTATATATATCGTCATCTAAGTACCTACCTACAACACAAGCCTTCTTGAGCTCAGCTTACTGTGGGACTAGGTCGATTTTTGTAAAATTGCTCCAATATTTTGTCTCTTCTATATCCTATCTTATTCTTCTTCGCTGGTCGTCGCGTCCCTCAGGTCAAGTTCCGTGCAGGAGTACGGGCATGCGGGGCACGCCAGCAGGTGCGCCATTGTTTGCGCTGCTGTGTCGCAAGCGCATTGGGTGGAGTGGTTACATCTTATTGGGGTTGTCCTACCTGAACTTAATAATGTAGGTAAGATACCAAGTAACCACAAAAGAGCCAATTTCTAGACAGGTCGTTTGTTTCGACTCCGCGATAGTTATACATATGTAGAGGTACCACAACTAAATGCGCTATTGTGGGAACATCGCGCTATGGCGGAGAACACGGGGTGGTGCGGCGCCGGTCAAGCTTCGTCTATCGCGATGTAATGTAAGGACAAGGACGCACATATATTTACTACATTTATATACGGAATACCTGATTTTCATACAGATGGAAATATTATTATTCCTAATTTATATAGAAATATTATTATGTGTCTGCCTGTGGCCAAGTTTTCGCCTTTAATAAGCAATTAAGTATTATACCCAATTTCCATTTCACCCCAACATTTTTTATTCAGGATCACAAACTTCTTGCGTCGTTGAACAACAAACATGGATATTTACTTACAAACTTCTGTGTTGTGGTGGTTGTGGTATACAGTCGAAGTCAAAGATATGTTTACACTTTTTCACCTTACGCCTTTGTAATAATGTGCAAAAGTGTAAACACATCTTTGACGTCTGCTACATGAGCTATGAGGGTGTCCAGCTTGGACCGTCCCGTCCCGACCGTCCGTTCCCGTGTGTCCTGCGTTCTGCGCACCACTTCAACATAAAAGGCGGTTTAATACCAAATGGATTCATTAAAATTGCTTTTAACTTTATCGTACTAAAGTGGGACGCACTCGCATTTTATTTTTATAAACGCCATATTTCCCGAAGGCCGTGAAAACAATTCTGGAAGTTTAATTGAACGGCTTTATCACTGGGAGCAATTAAGGTTTCATTTATTGACCTTTCCGCCATGTTTTCGGGCCATCATCCCGTTTTTAGCATTGGTGAAATGAAGCGTTATACGAGCCCAAATTATTGCGTTGAAATGTCGCGCTAATACCAGCGTAAATGGAAACGTCACCTGCAGTTTGATATTCGATCTTTAGTAGACCTTATCTCTTTGTAATAGGGTTGGAAGTTGCTCAGTAAATTGCTTTGTGGATGGTGGGTTTTGTAGGTTATTTGGGGTCTAATTAGGGTAGGCCGGTCTGTTCGAAAACGGTCGGACACTATTTTCCGGGCGACTTGTTGGGCCGTCTGTTTGTCGCGGTTTTAACGCCCGTGTCTAGTGATGTACTTACATGACCTAAAATTTTCCTAGTTCAGATTTAAAGCTACCCACTTCATAGCCAAGAGAAAGTTCTCGGAATTCCTGTTTTTGAAAACTTTCCTGCGTTCCTTAGGAATATGGAGTCGAGAATGAAGCTTATTAAGATTGTGGATTGTTAAGTTGTCGTATGTTCTTGGATACTTCACGTAAGGGCTTGTTACATCTAGGTGCTTTTTGGTTGGACATTCTCCAGTTAAAAGATCTTTCAAGTGATGGTGGAGTGTTTGACAAAAAGGTCCAAAAAATCCAACGGAAAGCTCCCGGTTTTGATTCAGTATGGCGAGTACCAGGATTTATATAAA
Organism: Pammene fasciana; assembly: GCA_911728535.1. Lineage (NCBI taxonomy): Eukaryota > Metazoa > Arthropoda > Insecta > Lepidoptera > Tortricidae > Pammene > Pammene fasciana. The sequence goes on from OU452285.1 coordinate 584,395, forward strand.
AAAAGTACTGTAGTTGTATAGAAAACACCGGAAGCACAGTAGTGATCATGGCATGGTCTTGACGAAAAGGAAACTAAATATTATGGTTGGATATTTTGGATATCAGGCAAACCTATGTTTCCACAGGAGCATCACTAGCTAAGCTTGATGGGTTCCGGTTTCTAAACGGTTGGGCCGTTTGGCCGCTAATGTTGCCGGTATTTTCGGATGTAAACAAAATTCACACCCACATTCACATTTACTGTGATTTAATTTAACAATTTTAGGGGTGGTTTAAATATTAATATAGGCATCATTAATTTAAATTGAAATCTATTACTACTATTACCTATTATTTATAATATGTATAGGTAGGCTAAGGACTATCAACTAACTCAATGTCTAAAATCAACTGACTGAATGTCTGAAAACATTACGTACTTTCAAGTATAGGTCCCAGTATTTTAACTACTTCGAAGAATTGCCATCTTTTATTTAAAAGGCATGTGAATTACTCGTAGTGTGCATTTTTTTTGTGTGGAAGATGCGTATGAAATTGAACTGACTGCCATGCCATATCTCTATTATAGTTCCCATTATTTGATATTTATTCGAGAAATGGTAGAGTGAACTTTATGCCCGTTAAAAGATTTAAAACGCTACAATATTACATAGCCAGCTGCACTTGCTAATGGCTACTGTACACGATGGGCCATCATAGGGATGCAGCTATATGATGGAACAAGATCGCAATATCGTTAGCTCGCTCTAACGCATAGCTGCGTCCCTATTATGGCCCATCATGTAGGAGGAGGATTGACGATGCGCGGTGTGTTCGCACTCCATGTTTGTGGTTTCTACTTCATCTTGTTTTGGTGCTGGGTGACAGTGGTGACACCTCTTTGAAATACGAACTGTGTGGATTCGGTTTGAATACATTTTGTTCGCTCCGAGTCGCCGTTTGCCGTTTGATTCGATTCCACTGCGCTGCATATGGAAATGTTGAATATTTAACGACGATCTGCGATACTTTTGGAGGCATTGCAGGTGCTGAATTATTCTAATTTTAAAAGAACTTAAACATTACGATAGAGAAACAATCCATCTGAAATATAACTCCAACACACAATAAATAATCAACCAATACTGAAGTTGTATGAGTTGAATTGGAATAATTTTCAAGCAAATACTGACATTCCTGTTTTGTAGGTGCTAGTTGTATTGAGTTGTTAATGAAAAGGCAGGATTCCCTCAAAATGTTTGAGACGAAAACGCCATTAAGTGACTTATACGTGTTATAACACGTATATGCGTTATGAATTACAATTTGTCTTTCCGGATCTGATCAATAATTAGTGATTGATGGTAAAAAATATGGTTTGATGTTTCAAGCCATTATTAGCTTCGAGGATGTGACTCAGAAGAACTAGCATCTACTTGTACTGTACTTGTCATGTAGGTAGTTTAAAATAGGATGGAAAACTTAGATAACTCCATACATATTCATATAACGTTAGCATAATCTCTGCAATACCTACCGTCTTCTGAGCAATGGGACGAATAAATACGACATCAGACGAAACAGCCCAAGCACACTAGCAGGTCAAGTTAAAATAGATCTTATTTATAACTGGATAATGTTGGAATAGCTTTGGGAAGTGTTGAATGGAGATTTACACGTGAAGACAGAAGGACAATTAGCGCGTGAAATTGTGTCCACATTTTTAACGGGCGCTGAACTTCCATGAGTAATGTAATGAGATTCTTCCGACGTTTACGGAAGAATTGGCTCTTTCTTTAAGTGTAATTTATCACGAATCTGGAGAACAGGGACGTTAGCAAAATTTTAAAACTAGGAAACGAAATCGAAGCTGCACCTAACGGAGAAACTAAACTCAACTTGAAAAACCATCTTCAGGGTGTGTTTTATAAAAAAAAATATGATTTTCGTGGTCGTTCTTTTAAAGGACTATGATAGGACGTTAATAAAAATTCGCTATAAAGGTGTTTTTGTTCATTGTCACCAGGCTTAGATGTTATTCAAAGAATGAATAAAATTGCTTACTTTATATAACATAAATACGTCGGAAAACATCTTTGCAATAATATTAAAATATTAAAGTTCTTTTAATGGATCAACTTATGTTATTTTTAAGCTAACATGGTCATTACAAAAACTATTTAAAACGGGATATTTACCATGTGAGTTTTTTTTATTGTGAGCTTTCGATATAAGGACGAAAAAAGTGAACTCGAAAGAGGGTAGATCGCTATGGTGTGTGGGTAGACCACAACTGACACTCGCAGCAACTTCAGTTACTCCGTGATATTGGCGCATGCAACTGTGCCGAAATATCGGAAGCTCACAATAAAAAATTCACATGGTAAGGTAAATATCCCGTTTTAAATAGTTTTTGCAACTTATGTTATAATTACATTGTATAAATAAAGAGAAACGAATTCATTACAATCATTACGAATTCACGCAGTATAGTTTTCGGTCAATTTCCATTCAATGCCAATATATTATGCTAGAATGCGTCTTCAGAAGGCAAGTTCTAAACTATAAAGAACTTTTATACTCATATCTGAACTCGTTAGGAATGTCAACCCGTATCAGACGTCTAAAAAGTTTACGTCTTATCTTTCTTTCATACTTTGCTTCCAGTCCTAAAAATATCCTGTTCTGGTAACTAAAGAATATTTATAAAAGTTAGACTTGAGGGTTATCTAATCCAATTTCTTAGCAATTGGGGAAGTCTTTCAAGTTATTTTTTTATATTGAACATGTGTTATTTTTCGCCACCTCAAGACCTTACCTACGAAGCTCCTGTCTGGATCGAAGCTTTGTAAGGACACAATTATTGTATTTGTGTGTTTATCACGAATATTTGTAGTTGCCATCAACCGTAACGGCTCGTACGGTCAGCGTCAAATATATTGTGACAGCCAAAGTGATCAAATAGTTTGGCTACTCTAGCTGTATTTAAATGACGCTGATTGTACAGTCGCCATCAAATATATTGGAGCGGCCACGGTACTCAAAAATATCTGAACATGCACTTTATCGCCTTGACAATAGAGGTGTTGTTCAGATATTTGTGATCACCTTGGCTGCTCTGATATATCTGATGGCGACTGTACCAACCTCTACCTGTACTCCTACCTCCTACGCCCCCATCGGCCCCATCCCTCGCTGCTCGCTGCTGCTCTCCTCAACTCCGTGCTCGCACTTTCACCGCAGTAGTGCAACGTGTTTGCGAACAGTATGGCGCGACTGATGACTGAATGGAAGAGAGTGCTAGATAGACCGGACTCTCAGTGGAGTCCCGTTTGCAAAAATTGCGGACCTCATTCTGACTTCTGATATATATATTGTATGGATCCAGACATCCAATTAATAGATGTTGCCAACCAGTGTTGTGGTCCCCTCTCCCCTCCCCACCCTCACAAATTTTATTAGTAAATTACAAAGATTGTTGGTTTTAATTATGGAATTTCATTACCAGGTTAGTACTTATGGGTGCCTATATGTGTCATAAATTAAATACAAGCCATTACACCAATAAGTAGATAACTTTTATTTTGATGAAATATTACGAAATTAACGAAAATAAATTTCTTCACAAAAAATCTTGGGGGCCGCACACTATGGCCCCCGTAGTATGCAAAACTTCCGTGTCGGGGGAGGCGGGGATACCCCTTCCCCCCACCCCCTTCTGTATACGAGCCTAACTGACATGGTACAAAAATTGAAGAAGAGAACGCGGAGAGCAATGAGGGTAGCGTTAAGGAAGTTGAGAGTCGTCCAACTCAAAGCTGGGATGCATATAGAGAAATTAGGAATAAGTACACAAAACTGAGAGAGAAATCTAGCTGGGAGGGCTGTAAAAAGTTTACGGAGGAAATTTACAGTTATTCGGAGGGGCACGAGTTGTAAAACTGCTGGGGGTGAGAGTGGGGGCTAGTCAAGGAACCAGAAAAGATACGAGTACTAGGCATCATGCTGAAATCTCACTTTCCGGACTGTGAGAGAGAAGGTATCATTTCCATTCTTGACAGCGCCTCTCTTTGTATGAGTGCATGTCTTTTATCCCGGCAGCTACTTCTCTATTCTTTGCTTTTATTCTGTACCAATGCTCCGTGGCTCTCTCCTCCACCTCAATATGAAGTGATTTCATGCATTACCTCCATTGCCAACACATGCAATGGAGGTAATGCTGGGCATGATGGGCTGGGTCGTTCTCATTGTCCCCGTTATCATCGATCAGGCATGCCATCCTCTGTACCTTCATTAGATCTCTTTGGTATTCTTTAACATGGGTTCTGTGTCCAGACCAGACTATCGCCCCATATAGTACTCTAGGTACAGTCGCCATCAGATATATCGGAGCGGCCAAGGTGGTCACAAATATCTGAACAACGCCTCTATTGTTAAGGCGATAAAGTGCATGCTCAGATATTTTTGAGTACCCTGGCCGCTCCGATATATTTGATGGCGACTGTAGTATTATAAAAGCTGCCCAATGCTTCGTCTCCAAAGCTCTCTCTAGTCTCTACCCTATCGACGGGCTGCCAACGTCACAAGCGCGCGTGGCGAGTCTAGAGCAACAGCAACAAAAGGGGCGGGGGTGGTCTGAATGACAAAGGACCATGTGCCGTATTCTTATTTTAAAATGTATAAACAATACATTAACAATACAATCTGTCTTAAACATAACCCCAACACTTACCCAATAATCAACCAATATTGAAGTCGTATTGTAGTTGCATCGCAGTAATTTCAAGCAAATTCCGTGATTTTTGATTCTGACGTGTAGGCGTTAGCTGTATTGTGTTGTTATTGCATTGGATTTGCATTGAAGTTGGATCATGTCTGTGCGTGTTTTAAAGTTAGAATACGGCCCCATGAGCGCGCGCGGCAACATGGCTTTTCATAATGTTGGGGGTAGCAGATAAACGAATCACAAAACATTTCGCGGTCCGCTATTTTTGCAAACGAACATCTCATTGGAGCCTTTTCTAAGAGAGTGGATGTATGAACCATAATGATTTCATTTTAATATTATTTTTTAAGTTAGCATAATTAGTCAAATTGTAACGCTTTGGTTTAATCTGTCATGTTACAATTTATGCTTCAATAAAAAAAATCTCTCTCTGATTTCTGGGTTCTTATCATTGTTTATGTTAATTTAGTATGTATTTAAGTATCTGCACCCCTAGAGGTATTTATATTTTCAACATAGTATAAGCATAGTAGAAGTTTTGCTTAGTTCAAGTCTGGATTTATCTGCGTGAATTATGCCCAAATATTTATTTATCGTCCATACTACGTAGTCAGGTCAGACATTCAACGCAATAAGCAACTGTGTGCAGTGCCTCTAAAGTCCAATTTTCTATGAAAACTGGGTAAAAGGTTTCGACTAGTTTTAAAATGGTTTTCAGATGGAACCCATACCTTTTGTTTGTACGGTTCCATTTAACTTTTACAGAGAATGGAACGAGTTTTCTTCAGGGAGTCCAGGATGGTTAGAAACTTAGAACGATTGAAATTGAAACCGCTATCTTTGTAGCGGGCGTGTGTTTGACGTCAAACAAAATGTTAAAAATATTTAACTAAGTTTACATGTACTCGTAACATGTAATCCACATTATCTGAATAAATAAATAAATAAATATAATGGGACAATCTTACACAAATTCACCCAGTCCCACAGTAAGCTCAATAAGGCTTGTGTTGTGGGTACTAGGCGACGATATATATATAATAGATAGATATAGTTAAATACTTAAATACATAGAAAACATCCATAACTCAGGAACAAGTATCTGTGATAAACACACAAATAAATGCCCTGACCAGGATTCGAACCCGGGACCTCCTGCTTCATAGGCAGGGTCACTACCAACTTGGCTAGGAGGCCGTTGAATGTTATGGAATTGTTATTTTGTCGGGAAAGAGAAGTATCGTGGTTTATATGGGAGCTCATACATTATAGGTACGACATTTCTCTTTCCGGAATAATTACCTCTAACGTTGTTTGTGGGCAGGTAACAACATATTTGAGGTTAATACTGGTAGGTATATTTATGAGTAACTTAAGATGTTGTAATTTATATAGATAATAATAAAATATTTGTTCTTAAACCAGAATGTAAATAAACAGAATTGGATTTATCCGACTTATTATACAGGGAGTTCAATTATTGTAGAGAGAGTGTACAAGCTCCAAGTGAATGGCTCAGGATGTCATGCAAGTATATTAGGGCCACATATTTTTCCTGTCTTCGACTAATCGTGGTATTTATTGGGCCGCAATAGCCCAAACCAGTATAGGTGAATGGGCGGCGCCGCGGCGGTGGTGAGCAAGACGTTCAGGAAGGTTTCCGGTCATTACATTCATTGGTTTTGAAATGCAATTAAATGAAAAAAGTTTATTTTGAGGCAACTAGTGGCCCATAGATAAATACCTTAAAGACTAGCATACATATTACATTATAAACTAAAACTATTATTTTGTTGAGACGACGGTTTTCTGTTGTGCCACCTGCTCTGGTGTAATATTTGACAGCATCCCCCGGAACCGCCGAAACCCTACACCCTTCGGCCAGAAGCCCGCGCTCTCGATGGTCTCCAGCAGCGGCCGCGGCACGCGCACCACAAACGAGCTGAAGTTTTGCTCTTTTAATGCGACAGAGCAAGCATTTGTAACATAGAGAACTTCTTGTCTTATCTGTGATTTGTAAGTTCCACTTCGAACTGTGTTGTGTAGATGAAGAAGCCAATAGCTAGGTATACACGCACAGATGTGCCCCCCGGATTTGTACGGCGGATATGCCAGGCGGACACATCCGTTCATGTATGGCGCTATTCTGACGTGTCCATAAACAAATCCGTGTCCAAATCGCGCCATATCTGTCGGATCTGTCCGTCGGACATATTCAGACAAATCCGGCGGGCAGATCTGCGCGTGTATCCCTAGCTAATATTTTTGTCCGATCTCAGTAACACACGGAAATTTAGACCCACGTGTTCATAAGTTTCGGCCCACGTGCTGTATTTACTTCAACCTATGAATATGCGATTATAAACGTACCTAACGAAATCAATCCCCCGAATCGAAGCTATTTCCAAGTACCGTATCTTTTATTAGAACTTCAAGATTGATTCCAAAACTTTAGGGTCAGAAGTTTGCTGGCGCGATTTATTTATTCTGTAACCCTGAGGCTACCGAAAATCGTGTATCTGTCTTTATCGCACTTACTAATTAGAAGGACAGAGGTAGAGGTACACGATATTGAAATATTTTTTTGGGGTAACAGCCCTCATTAGAAATTCATGCCCCGCTCTCAGCGCTCAGTAAGCGTGTAAAATAGTCACTAATATGGAATGCTTCGCTAAACCCAGAAACAGCTATAGTAGATTGTACAACAAGTGCATAAAACGCACCATTTTACGCGAGGCGTTTATCCATACGAGCGAGCTTGCGAGCGAGGATGGATATAAAGTACGAGCGTAAAATGGGTTTTATGGACGAGTTATACACTCTACTTTTTACTTCGATTGTGAGGAAATAAAAAGAATAGGAATTTCTTTCATAAGTGTTTATCTTTATGCTGGGTATAGGCGGACTAAAACTCAATTTTATGCACAAGTGCATAAAAAATTGACTTCTTCTAAGGCTATTTTGACAATGGCAATTTTTTATGCACTTAATTGAGTTTTAGTAACTTAATAAAATTGAGTTTTAGTCCGCCTATACCCAGCATAAAGTGAAACTTTACGAGCATGAGAAGTAAAAAGTATTTTTATACCAAGATGGTAGCAAACAAGCATACGGCCCGCCGGTAAGCAGCTACCGTAGCATATGGACGCTTGCAACTCCAGAGGTGTCACATGCGCGTTGCCATTTTGGTTTATATACATTGAAGTACCATAATATTGAGAAACACAATCAGTAGAGTCACCATCAAATATATCGGAGCGGCCAAGGTGCTCAAAAATATCTGAACATGCACTTCATCCGATCGTCGTAAGGAAACTGCTAGTCATATTAAATTACCGACAAAGAGCTTCGTTGAAATAAACTAGCGTAAGCAAGACTGCCGAATAACACTCAAATGCTCTTAATGTTACGAAGATGGAGGTCAAGTTATACTAGTTACTTACTCGCGATAGAATCTATAGGTTTTGTGAATACCGATTTGTCATGCCATATTTTCGGTGACTTTTTTGTTTGTGACATGTCTGTTTTTAGTTCTACGGTAAGATCATAATTTGAGTGATGTTGCTTTGCTAAGTTTACAGTATATCTTCACGTGTCAAGCGAATGTCCGCGGACAAGGACAAAATGTTTAATTTCCGTTCAATCTGCCCAGGAAATCATCTGCCAGCTTTCGGCTGGGTGAAGCTAGGATAAACGTTGTCTAGCTCCACAGATCTAGACACGGGCAGCATGTCCAGCCAAGTTCAAAGGAAAAGGAACTGGTAACGCAGCAGCCGTGAATGAAAGGCCTGAAACAATTTTACATAATTTATTTATTTCATTTGAGATATAATTCATGTTCAAGATTTGACTTGGCTAGTTTTCACCAACAAACCCAATTTCAGACAAGGACTTCCACTTCAGACAAGGACAAGGACTAACGGCCTCCATACCCCAGTTGGTAGTGACCCTGCCTACGAAGTTGGAGGTCCCGGGTTCGAATCCTGGCAAGGGCATTTATTTGTGTGCTAATCTCAAATATTTGTTCCTGAGTAATGGATGTTTCCTATGTATATAAGTATGTATTTATCTATATAAGTATGTATATCGTCACCTAGCACCCATAGTACAAGCTTTGCTTAGTTTGGGGTTAGGTTGATTTGTGTAAGATTGTCCCCAAATATTTATTTATATTTATTTATTTATTTACTTAACATAGAAACTACCCAGTTAAAGCCAGTCTAGCCAACCAGTTGGTAAAAACGAGCCAAGATAATCTTGAATATGAATTATATCCCAAATGAAATAAATAAATTGTGTAAAATTATTTTAGAATGTTGCATGTTCTTGTAATTGAATTTTAAGGATTTCCTATAGAATTGGCAATCATATAGATTTAAATTCTTTTGTCGGCGAATAACTTGGCTCTCATTTCACATTTATGTTTTAATGGGATTATTTTATCACATCATACATAACATAATTTAAATTGAATAACATGGGCCACAGCAGTGCAGGGAGCGGTAGTTGTAATATTATAAGTATTTCATTAAAGGGAAACATCCAGCTAATCCCAATAAGGCCTAACTAGTTAGGCTAGTTTCTTCTCTGGGTTGGAAGGTCAGATGTCAGTCGCTTTCGTAAAAACTAAAGCCTAACTAGTTACCTCAATTGAAAGGAACAGGTTGCAAAACAAGAAAGCAAGATTGCTTAAGTTAAGGTTTAGTAGAGTATAAGTTAAGGCTTGGCTTGGCTTAGCTTTTCAATGGACAAACAGCAAAAGTGACAGTGTAAATTTTTCACAAGAGCGGCAATATGGTTCATGTCACAAGCAACTTTTGCAACAAGTTGAATTGAGCCTTTAGCGAAAACAAAAGGCCATCAGACGGCTAGTTCGATTGCGATTCGTTGCCGAAATCACACGCTTGTCAAGAGCGTAATGTTACCAACAGATGTGGGCAGTCGGGTGCGATATTGCCTTCCCAACGATTTACCTCACGTCTATCCATCACAGCTTCCGTGCCCACAAAATTAAGCGTTTTCACTTTACGAGTAAATATAAGGGCATTTTGGTACATTGCTACCTTTTGTATGATCGATTGAGTTTATTGTACGATTAACAGTGCATTTTTTGCGCGCACCATTAGTGCTCGCGGTTAGCAATGTACAAGTTGCAGAACATTCTTATAAATTCAGTGTCATTCTCGGAAATTTCCGGAAACTTACACGAGAATTTAAATTAAATTCCCAATGCCAACATTCCCTGTGGGAGATTTATCAAAAAATGTATTATTAGTATTCTCTTTATTTATTTTTCTTCTTAGGCTGGGTAAACTCATTTTTATAAGTGAGACAGTCAATTAAAATAATTGATAACGAAACCACGGTGTCCAGCGACTTCCTGAATAGTTTTTATTGTTCGTAAAATTTCGCAACTTTGGAAAGTTCTCCTTGGTGCATTTGCTCCGTTTTCACTGGTACGACGATTTGGCAGATTGATGTGTGTGTATCGGTTGGTTGGTTGGTCAGTGTCGGTCTAGAGGTCGCATTTTTCATCCGATTTCGGTGAAACTTGGCATGTACGTTCCTTGATTTATTTGCCAATAATTGTCGAGCCGTTTTTTTGATTGCTGGGAAAATGAGGGGGAAAAGGGGGGAAATGCTCCGAAGTCTATGGTTCACAGAACTACTAGTATTATATGATAAATAGTAACGAGACAATTTGATATTTTAAAGTAATAAACTGCTCCTGCATTGCACTCTCTCTTGGATCGTCGCCAGGCGCATCTAACAGTAAATGTAACGTTTTCTGCAGTCGCAGAATGTCTTGAATTTAATCTGTTGTGTAAGCATTGTGCATGTGCGAGCGGCAAGCAACTAACAGAGAAACTGTGTAAACCTAGTTACTTAACTAAATGGGTGTTGACAGGCGTTTCGGAGGTTATCTCGAAATTTACATTTTAGTACCTTATGCATGAATGTGAAAGAAAGTTGTTTGGGTTGTAACAACGTGCCGCTACATATTTTAAATTTTTGTAAAAGTAAATTATCTAAACGTTGCAATCATGAAAAAAAAAACATTACGTACAAACCTAAACTAAAAGCACATGTTATTTTCTCGAACTCAAAAATCCTCGCTACAGAGAAATTTGTTTTTTTTTTATAAAGGTCCTTTAATTTAGATTACCAGGACCCATACATAAAAATTAAATACTTAACACTAAATTGGACATAAGAAATAGAAAAGAAGTCAAAGCATAGACTAAAAATAAATAACAAAAAAATTCTGGACCCCCCCCTATTGGACATGCCAAACTGTGACACACTACTCACTTCACTAGGTAGGTACTTGTTTTGTTTATAAGTTCATGCATATACTAGGGTAATTCAAAGTGATGTCACTAGCAACTGTCAATTTTGCTTGTCGAATTGGGCCCCTGCTATATCACAGATATCATGATATCACGTTTTTTTATTCTAAATTATCACACAGCGTGACATATCCATTTTCTAAAGCTGAAAAAGATTTAACTCGACATTTTCTACAGATTTTAATTATAATTTTCATTCAAAGCAAATATGAAAGCTGCATTTTTATGAAATAATTATATGTCAAAGAGGACCTGTTGAATAACTTACGCAGGCAGTGCTTGGAAATAAAATAACCCCCGAAACATCCCAAAGTAGTTCAACTTTGAGCGAATTTGTACTCTAAAATATTGAATTAAGACCGGTTATTCAATTCACGTTTAAAAGTGATAAAGAGGTTGGGTAAGAAACGAATACTTTTGCCAGTTGGCGGCGAATGTACAGTGGTATTCAAATTAACTGCATACTAAATAGAATTTTTAAATATCACTGTACAAAAATAAACAAATAGCACTTCAGATTTTTCTGAATAGGTCCTTTATTTAACTTAGTTCTTGCCATTATCACTATTAACACTATCGTTAGTACAATTATTATACATATTTATTTACTTACTCAAGGACAATGAAAATGGGTAATTTTTATACAATCTCCATAAAAAGTGACATCAATTGTCCTTGAATGTTTTAATTTAAAATATTACTCGTTTTTAAGTAAAACTAAAACGCGAACGCTACGAAGCCGCTGCAATGCCACGAAGCCTAGACTATGTGCTACGATTTGGGTTGAAATGGTACAATACAAATAATACAATAGAAAACTTGTATAATTTTATTTCGATATGAATCGGTGATAAATAAGGGCCTTATCACACTTGAGCGATTTGAAAGCGATTTACAAAACTCGTACGCGGCCAATTCGCGGCGTGTTCGCTCCCATACAAAACTCGCTCGCAAATCGCACCGTGAGATTGATAGCGCTCTAAGCATTCAGCCCAGCTAATGGAAGAATCAACATCAATTTATTTAGAAAAACCTCACCCCCAGTAACTAAAAGGTAAAACATTGAAAACAAGTTTCAAACAGAACAAAACGAGCCGCAAACGGCGCCGGAAGCTGAACTCCGAGTTACTACAAACTAGTTTCCCACTTAATTTTATAGTTATTATCAACCTTAACTTAACGTTATAAGAGCTATATTTAAAATAGTAGTTTTAAGGTCAGGTGTCACTGAAAGCGAACCCCATTAGCAGCGGTTTGCGTTGAACGAAGTTTTGTACATACGGTTAAGTTAGATTAGCTGGCATTGTATTGCAAAATTATAGATTTAACTGTTTATAACTTGCTCATGAAACGAATAATTTACAAGCAGGTGTAGCGGAGTTATACTCGTAGTAATAGCTTATTCTCGAGGGAGTTATAGATTTTTTTACTACCTTATTTATATTTTGTTTTAAACCTTTATTCTCTTTGTTAGTGTGATGAAAAACATCACTACATAGTATAAAACAAAGTCGCTTCCTGCCGTCTGTCCCTATGTATGCTTAGATCTTTAAAACTACTCAAGGGATTTTGATGCGGTTTTTTTTAATAGATAGAGTGATTCAAGAGGAAGGTTTATATGTATAATTGGACCCGTGCGAAGCCGGGGCGGGTCACTAGTTATGTATAATTCGGTTCGGAGGGTAAAAATATTCGAGCTTTAGTCTTAAAAAATCCGCAGCATCATTCTCGGACATCTATTAAAATATATTTTGCAATATTTCTATCACTAAAATTGCACAATGTACTGTTTCAAATACGGATGGAAATTCGTTGTAACCTACATGTATCGTGTTACTTAAACGGCCTTGGTGCGCTCAGCCCTTTATAGCACACTCCGCCGGTAACTTAAAACACTTCATCCGCTTTACCTCCGCTGATAAGTTATGACTGAATGACAGCCATGGGTGTTTTATACTAATGTCCCTTACCTACAACAAGGCGAGGAAATAAAATTGGTGGACTGTATAAGTGTACAGTTAGCAGCAGAAACATGCCAGGATCGGTTTAAACACCTCACCAACTTAGCTACCAACTTTTGCTGCTGTCTGTATCTCTACATACACAGGACAATGCTCGTTTCACTTTGCGAATAAGATAATTGTTTCACTAGAATAACAAGGTGCCAATACAAGGTAGCATTTCGAGAGTTAACTCGGTTTGTACTTTACACTTTGCACTCTCTAGTATGTTAATTTTCACATAGAACAGGCCAGTTGTTCGGCATTACTCAAGCAAATCTTCGGCGGTATTTTGTCAGGTGACAACTAAGACTCACAAATTACAAAACAATAATTAGACGAAAATCAACCTTGTTATGTTACAAGTATGGTTCATTACGGCTATGAACTTATGGTAGCACTTAGTGTTTGAGTTGTCACCCGACACCCGACGATTTTAACACTTTATTTTATATACATAGCTACTGTCGAGGTCACTGTATATTTGTATAAATGCGCTCTATGAAGGCAGTTTTGTATGGGGCCGCTTCTTGCAGCATCATTAAAGTCTATAATGGCCATTTCAATTTTTACCGCCAGGGACGAAAAAAGCCAAAAAATCCTTTCAGTGTGACTTCAGTCGGCAGCTACGACCATACATTTGTTTTTTTATATCTATGGTTAAATAATCGATTATCTGGTAACCATCATTTTCCTATAATTCGCGAATATTTTTGTTCGATTTATCGAATTTAAAATTTTCATCCAATTATTATTAATCATTTATTTCAGATAATTACATCCATAGTTATATTAAATTAAATTAAAATTACAGATTTAAACTTCATATAAAAACAGAACTTTAATTTATGATTTTCAGCTAATTGATAATTTCGATAATAATCAATGAATAAAACCGACTTTGGATCTCCTTACTGCCACTATCGAGCAAATTAAAGCGTAGAGTTTGTAGCTGAGGCCGAAGATCCTTCAGCTCATGTTGAATGAGGCCCCAGTAAGTAAAACCCCGGCGGCAAGTTCTCTTCCACTTTGCGAGTCTGTTGTTTTAGCTCTTTCAGAGCTTATTTAGCTCTTTCAGAGCTTACAGTTACAGCCTACAGCTGTGTTTATCGAGCTGTACCTAAGTATAAGTATAAATACAGTAAAGATCGAGAAAACTAACACAGTAACCTATTTGCTGCTAGCTCTTCCAGAGACTTTGGGACAAGTTGTGAGAATTACATTTTCGTAAAATTAATTTTGTATTAAATAGAACTGATGATAACGATACCACAACGTAGATCTTGATGAAAGGCAGATGTCGCTAAGCGTCACTTTAAGATACACAAAGAATATGGCGGAGAAAGCAGCCAGGTAAGTCTCAGTAGCTCAGTTGGTCAAAGCGACAGGTATATAATATATCCCAAAGCCGCCAGTATTCTACGTTTCCTTTATTTTATAGTTGTCGCTCTTCGAAGCTCGCGATGCTACCGCCATAACAACCGCACAATCTCAAATGGAGTCGCATTTCTTTTATTCCGTTTAAAATGCCCGCGTTTTGAAGTGTCTGGTCGTGAAACTTGTGAAATGCGGATAATATATTTCATAATACGCTGAGCCATTATGGAAGATACACAATAACTATTATTCCTAACGTTTTTAACGAGCATCGGCTCAGCTGAGCCATCATAAGTGTGATCGCGTTATCCTTAGAGATTACGAATCTGAATGGAATGCACAGCACAGCGATATAGCTTAGGTACGTTGTTTCCGGTAAAACTATTGAGTAACAGGAGACGACACTAAGAAATTCTTGGCGCCAAAACTTAGGGAAAATAACTAAAAGTATAAAGCTACTTTTTACACGACTGACCAAAAAAGAGTTTTGATGTTTAATTTTTTATTGCCAACTAATCAACACTGTGATTTAAATAAAAGTTAAATACATAAATAGTGGTCGTTTAGAGTCGACGCACTCTGTAGCCGACATTAATATCAACCAAAGAGGTATTGAATGTATTCCACGCGCTTTCTACACAGGCATGAGCCGATTCAATCGGATGGATTTGTATGAGTTGTATGGGTGTCTGGCGTTGGCAGCCGCTGGGGTTTCGATTACAATTTTATGGAGTTTATTGTGCCACGGATGCCTGGTTCGAAAACATTTGATAGGTACTTAAGTGTTGTTACAGTCTTAGTTATGCTTGTCTAATAAAGAAGAGTTGATAGACGTGGAAAAACTGGAGGTAGGTCGGCAATAAAATAAGGCAACAAAATTTTGATTTACCACCTAATTTTTATCTCTAAATTATAATAACTATTTGCCTCCAACAAATATCTGTGACCATTTAAATTGAAATGGTCACCAACTTTGAAACATCAAATGAATGGATTTTTTGTGCTCAATATAAAACTCTAAGAAGAAAGGAATTGTTCCTGTAATATTATGAGTGAAGGGAATATGGAACGTCAATTTGCTGCGAAAGGATATTAGGCGTGAGGGGACTGAGAACCTCAAGTTGGCTAGCAGATCTGGACAGTCTACAAGATTCTGGGCAATTTTCATAATATAAATAAAGCATTAAGCTCTTTGAATCAGATTCAGAAATCACTTAATAGCTTATTAGAAGCTGTAGTCGACGATCGAATCGTTTCATTAGATTGAAGCTCAAATGCATAAAATTTGAATATTTATTCCCCAGTGAACGGTACAGTTCACTGAATTTAATATGATTGCGAGTATTGCGACTCATTCGGAAGTTATTCGGCGCGTGAAATCACATGTTACGACCCGGTGACCACTACTGGGATAATCAAGAGCCCAATCAGGGGTATCCACTACAACATTCAGAGTTCAACCACTCTAAGTTTTCACTCCAAGTGCTACTAGTTCGTCTATGAATGTCACTGTCGAATAATCGGTGCAAATCGGGTTTCATAAATTCCTCTTTGATTAAATTCTTCATTCTGACCAACTTGGCCACTCCGATAATATCCGATGAAAACTGTACGACGATACATAGAATAAAATTACTTACCATAAAAGACTTAGACCTGATTATCTAATTCCGAAAACAAAGTTGTACCTAAATACCAATTACTCTAGAAAATTCAACATGAAAGATGAAGGTTGACATTTGGGAAGCTTTTGACTGGTTACTAATTTGCGAAATAAATTAAATTTATTTCGCAGACGCGATATAAAATAATAATACGGCAACAATGATGTTTTAGGATAGTATTATTTGCGGCCTTAATAATTTATACTAAGTAAAGTTCGTATTTTACAAATGCTTAATACTTACATTGGATTGCAAATTATTTAAACCATTATGAAAACTATGATGTTACTCAATAATAGACATGTGAAAGTGCCTTTGAGAAAACTTGCAGAATAAAATTGAGTTTTGAACTTTTGAATTAAACTACAAATATTCACTTAAATTATTTTCAACTACTTTGCACTCTATCTTAACTATTGAAAATTTCTTGATTATTCATTCCTAGACTATATCTATTCGTTATCTATGGTAAATCAAGCGTCTGTGTTGGACAAGAATAAATACGTGGGCTGGTGTCACCGCGGGACTAGGTAATCCGGGCTCTTGTCCGCGAACAAGAGTGTCTGACGATCATCGGCCCATTTTGAGGTTTAGCTCACTGTTAGAGGTTTGTCTTTGAATATCTTTATACTAAGTAAATGGTAAATGAAGCGTCTGTGTTGGGCAAGAATAAATACGTGGGCTGGTGTCACCGCGGGACTAGGTAATCCGGGCTCTTGTCCGCGAACAAGAGTGTCTGACGATCATCGGCCCATTTTGAGGTTTAGCTCACTGTTAGAGGTTTATCCTTGAATATCTTTATACTAAGTAAATGGTAAATGAAGCGTCTGTGTTGGACAAGAATAAATACGTGGGCTGGTGTCACCGCGGGACTAGGTAATCCGGGGCTCTTGTCCGCGAACAAGAGTGTCTGACGATCATCGGCCCATTTTGAGGTTTAGCTCACTGTTAGAGGTTTATCCTTGAATATCTTTATACTAAGTAAATGGTAAATGAAGCGTCTATGTTGGACAAGAATAAATACGTGGGCTGGTGTCACCGCGGGACTAGGTAATCCGGGGCTTTTGTCCGCGAACAAGAGTGTCTGACGATCATCGGCCCATTTTGAGGTTTAGTTCACTGTTAGAGGTTTATCATTGAATATCTTTATACTAAGTAAATGGTAAATGAAGCGTCTATGTTGGACAAGAATAAATACGTGGGCTGGTGTCACCGCGGGACTAGGTAATCCGGGGCTCTTGTCCGCGAACAAGAGTGTCTGACGATCATCGGCCCATTTTGAGGTTTAGCTCACTGTTAGAGGTTTATCCTTGAATATTTTTATACTAAGTAAATGGTAAATGAAGCGTCTGTGTTGGACAAGAATAAATACGTGGGCTGGTGTCCCCGCAGGACTAGGTAATCCGGGGCTCTTGTCCGCGAACAAGAGTGTCTGACGATCATCGGCCCATTTTGAGGTTTAGCTCACTGGTAGAGGTTTATCCTTGCATATCTTTGTACTAAGTATACATGGTAAGGCTGCGTTTCCACCAGAGATGAGCGAGGATGGATTGCGAGTAATGTGTTTTTGAAATCCAATAGAATTACTTCATTTGTTTATCCTCGCACAACGCAGCTCTAGGATTGGTTCTTAACAAAAAAAATTGTTGTTTTCATCAAATAGTCTAGTTTTTTTCGCAGATTACCTAGGCCGATGTAGAACAAAAATAATAAAAGAACAGAAATAACAACGAATTAACTTGAGACACCTACGTACTTAATATTCGATTAATAAAGTAGAAGTTTTCCAGCCTCGTTCTATTCCCTTCCTTTGACTTCTTTGAGCCTGTTTCGCCATTTTCGCCACAACCGCTGGGAGTGACACTCCAGGTTTGGTCAAAGGCAAAGAAAATGACTGTTCTCCGGGGATGATCCGTAACGAAGTGATTTCTTGCCGCCTGTTTTATGACCACTGGGTATTATGAAGCCGGGCCGGGAAACGTGACGGCAAATGATTTATTATATGATATAAGGAAGTGAATTGTGTTAGCTATTATTTAGAACGTGCCTATATAGCCTAGAGAAATGCAATGAAAATAGTCTTTAAGAATTACTAAATTAGTAGGTTATTTTATCTTGATGTAATAAAATGTTGTTAAAAACTATTAATTTAAGCGTAACTATATTTTCGAGATATTTCCGCCACGAGACTAGACGGCAGAAATTAGGGGAGCATTGACATTGACAAGGGCAAAAGTAATAAGTACCTAACAATAACATACTTACGAGCAGAAATCGTCAAGTATATAATGACATTAATGTCAAGACGTTGTAGCTATTTTTTAACCGCTATTAAGTGTCATATAAACATTTAACGGAATTATGTACCAGCAGAAGTATGAAACGAAATCAGAACCTATCAAATCTTCATAAACAAGTCCACAAACTAACAACAAATAGTTTAGTAATTATTGTTGAGCATTGGCAAACTAAATAATTAAACCTAAGATCAAATAATGAAGGATTTCCATGAAAATGAACAGTTTCATATCTGATATCCTCCAGGGACATTTGAGTTAACGAGGGGACGAAATAGGCCCTGCGGTGATGCCTAATAGGACCGATTAGCCTGATGTATTTACCCTAGGTACTTATAACTCTCACGGTTGCTACGGTAGGTATGGTTGACGAAATATACAAGGTATGTTAACCAAGTTTGACAAGAAAAAAAAGGTGACACCGGCCATGGGCCGCCTGTAATGCCTTGTTGCTTGCTGTTGTACTCGTAGCAAACAACTTAATAAATATAATAATTTTAAGCAAATGAAAAACGTTCACTGCACTGCTTGCCATAGCATATTGTAACATGGCAAACCTGCATCGTGCAGCCGCCGCGCGCACTGGCCAGATATAATAAAAAAGTTCCTGATCGCGCGCTCGGCTTTTGTTTTGGGACTGAAAATTTTCATTGATTTCGCTGTGGCTAGAAATGTTATTGAGTATCTTGATGGATATATATAATTGCTTTTTGTTTCCAACACAGATTAAATTATTTACGAAAGGCTGCCACTTATGCAGGCAAATATTGTATATACTTTATTGATTTGTTATGAATTTTAACTAAAGAAGACGTTCTACCTTCGTGGCCTACGCCAACTGCACATATTACTGCTACGTATTGTTTTCTCGTCAATACTTATTTGGATTTTCTTCAAACTGAAGCTGAAACTGAACCGGCGGATTATTGAGATTGTATATATATATGGAATACGCAACTCCTGACATGCTTGACTTCAACTTGGATTGCGTTTTGCTCAGTTAAAGGCCAGTGACCTCTGTTTTAATTTCTAGCGGCTCACGTATTGACTGATTCCTAGTAGATTTGTATATAGTTTATTTTATTATATTATATTTTTGTATATCTAAAAACTTGTTTAATTTCCCGCGACCTAGCCGGCTACAATATTAAACCAGAAACGAATTGTGATCAACGTAATAACATGCCCTCGCTGGGATTAGAACACAGGACCTCCAGCTTTGTAGACAGGTTTACCCACCCACCAATAAGCTACAGGGGATGTACAGTCACCGGCAATAGTATCTTTCTACACGAAGGCTGCAAAAATATGTGACACGCTCTTATGGCCCTACAAATAAGAGCGTGTCACATATTTTTCCGGCCTTCGTGTAGAAAATGCGATATGTGACACGCTCTTATGGCCCTACAAATAAGAGCGTGTCACATATTTTTCCGGCCTTCGTGTAGAAAATGCGATATGTGACACGCTCTTATGGCCCTACAAATAAGAGCGTGTCACATATTTTTCCGGCCTTCGTGTAGAAAATGAGATATGTGACACGCTCTTATGGCCCTACAAATAAGAGCGTGTCACATATTTTTCCGGCCTTCGTGTAGAAAATGCGATATGTGACACGCTCTTATGGCCCTAGAAATAAGAGCGTGTCACATATTTTTCCGGCCTTCGTGTAGAAAATACGATATGTGACACGCTCTTATGGCCCTAGAAATAAGAGCGTGTCACATATTTTTCCGGCCTTCGTGTAGAAAATGCGATATGTGACACGCTCTTATGGTCCTACAAATAAGAGCGTGTCACATATTTTTCCGGCCTTCGTGTAGAAAATGCGATATGTGACACGCTCTTATGGCCCTAGAAATAAGAGCGTGTCACATATTTTTCCGGCCTTCGTGTAGAAAATGCGATATGTGACACGCTCTTATGGCCCTACAAATAAGAGCGTGTCACATATTTTTCCGGCCTTCGTATAGAAAATGCGATATGTGACACGCTCTTATGGTCCTACAAATAAGAGCGTGTCACATATTTTTCCGACCTTCGTGTAGAAAATGCGATATGTGACACGCTCTTATGGCCCTACAAATAAGAGCGTGTCACATATTTTTCCGGCCTTCGTGTAGAAAATGCGATATGTGACACGCTCTTATGGCCCTACAAATAAGAGCGTGTCACATATTTTTCCGGCCTTCGTGTAGGAAGATACTATTGCCGGTGACTGTTCCTAAACGATGTAATAAGGAATTCAGGTTAGTTATATCCCACAAACAGGGTAATTCAGTGTACGTTAAAGGGCCCCAAATATCTATTAGCCGTCCTAATCGCCAGTGCTAATTAATTAAGCTGCCCCGTGGTCCGTTGGGGGTCTTTTTGTACCCCGATAGGTAATTACGAGAACGTCTTAGGGTGGGTTGCACCACGCACAATTAACAGACTCATCAACGTAAAATATGGCGACGGAGCTGTCATCCCATAGAAAAATGTCAAACTTTTCATACAAGATTTTTTTTACGATTACGTTTACGTTTACAGACAGTTTGGTGCAACCGGCCCTTAGACCTCATTCTAGACTGACCAAATAAGTAATGTCGAACGCTTATGAGGGCATTTCCAACTGTATTTAGAATTAGATTCTTTAATATTATTCCTACAAAAAATAACCAATTTCTTCCATCCTCACTCAAAAACGTGTTTTTGTTTGTCATTTTATTGAGTTAAAGATTGTTTTGTAACTGGATCTAAAATATTCCTTTCTTCCGATTAGGATGAATCGAGCTTGTGATACTGACAATTTTTTTTTCAAAATTATACGAATGTTGGGATACCATTTGAAATAAAAATGCCCATTGCTAGAGAGTTACATGGCCAAGCATAACAGCCGTAGTTAACTTATTGATATTTAACTGATTGAAATTACATTAGGTAATGTAGAGATTTAGTTTCTGAATGCGGGTCTTTATCTTTGCGTAGACAGATTTACCTAAGGTTTTTGTGTTCTTGGTCAATTATTTTTAATCTTCCAAAATTCTAGAGAACACTGTTTTCCATTTAAATTTCTTAGAATTTTTACCTATTTACATTGGTTACGTACAAACTCTAATTAAAAAGCTAAGTTGCGCATTTTCTATAGTCGGTATTATTCTTAATTACCCCTCAAAATGATGTTAATTATTTCGGTATATAACGTAACAATAAAATAACATTATCATGTCTGAAAATTAATAAGTAATATTCGCTCATCATAAATTAGATGTATTCTGAGTGCCGATTTTAGTATCCATAGACAATTTAACGTGAAGCTCCACTCGACTTTCCGTACTGAATTTATGAGTTAATAATGAATGACTAAAATACTAGTATTTTAGACACTTTCATAATTTCACACTCTTTACACACTTTTATCTAGTTTGACCCCATACATGCATGCGTCTCAAGTCTTGTAAAGTAAATTTCAACCACATCCCGATGTCTGATTAAGCTTTAATTTGGTATATTTCCGTAATTTACATTTCGAAATCTTGAAGTCGGTTGAAAAAAGGATGACTGTAGCTTATTACTTCTACAGTTTAGTTACTTCTACTGCAGTTTTTAGTGAGCTTTTTAGTATACAATGTGTAAATTTAATACGGGCGAACCTTTTAGGTAGTTTATATAGGTCATACTGAACAACTTTTACTATGGAGCCAGACCCGAAATCGCGGTTTTTTTGCCATTCTCATACATTTTGTCGCATGGGTGTCGACATTTTGTATGAGGAAGTCAATTTTTTTTTAAATTTTGTGGTTACCTCCATAGTGAAACTTGTTCTGTATGACCTATGTAAACCACCGTTAAAAGGTTCGCCCGTATTAGATTTACACACTGTATACAGTAAACAATTAAATATAAACTTAAAGCCTACACTTTCTCGATAATACCCCCCTTACCACAGGTAACGGAGAATCTCAATCTGTGGAACGCCCCCGGCCGCGAAGGGTTCTCAAATTATTTTAATTAAGCAACTAGATATTCTTATTGGGGATATTGTACTCAGAAACGGAAAGATGTTTTGCATTATTCCGTTGAAATATTTTGAAGTTTATATTAAATGCTCTGTCAGAATAACATAATACACGATACTTCTTTATAATATCATAATTTTATGTACAGTTACTAAGCACGAGGTGTCTGCCGCGAATGCAGAAGACGTTGGTTCGATTTCAGTTCTGGGTCTTAATAGCTTCCTTTGTATGTGTGTGTATGTCTATTTAAGTTTAATATAGGTAGGTATTTTTTCGATACTTAGGACAGACAGACAGCAAGTGAAAGATTTTGGGTGAAAGTTATAGGCACGAAAATACTATTCTTAACTATCGGCCACAGACGGCCACGGTTTAGTATGGCCAGGGTTTGCCATTAAATGATTTTTTTGACGCGAATGTTTTTGGCGGATAAAACATAGTATTTTAAACTATACTCTCAAATTGTACCAAATAAACCTTATAGTTGTTTATTTATTTCATTTATTTGCTAGCTTCCACCCGCGTTCTTTAAGACCCATTTTAATCCCCAACTCATTTCAAAAAAGTATTTTTCAAAGTTCAAGTTCCACCTTCAAAAGTTTGGGCTGCAAGTTATATGTCTGTCTTAATCTTACGTGACTGTTTATATATTGAAATTACACTAGTCTCTCTCAACATAAACAGTACTTCAAGTGCGGGAGAAAACTACTATCCCATAAACTAGAAAGCATATTCTTGAAGTAACGGCCGAAGTGTTCTGTTTTATGCTTCATAAAAATATCACCCTGCATTTTCCATGCCGATGAAAGAACATAAAATAACATGAACTATCTATATAATAAGTAATAAGAGCAGTCTCCATAAGGGTGAGAGGCACCAGAAGACACATCAGAGACTTTGAATGCGAAGACGGAGTAGGAACTCTGCACAGAAATGAGCGAGGATCTATTCCACCAGAGATGAGCGAGGTTTCGCGGCGAGGAATGTGTTTAGTAAAACCAATCCTGGAGCTGCGTTGTGCGAGGCCAGGATAGATAAATGAAGTGATTCTATTGGTTCTTAACAAACACATTTCCCGGAACGCATCCTCGCTCATCTCTGGTGGAAACGCAGCCTAAAACTACGTCCAAAAGAGGGCACTGCAAATGTCATCTTGCTAAGTGTGGTAGTGGAAAAGTAAGGAGTCATAATCATTCATCATTTTTAATTTGTTAGATACTATCGGAATACGTAGCTTAGAATTATTTTCGAACACGCTTAAGTATTTCGGTCCTAAACTCATACGGAGAGCTTCAGTACAAGTAATATAATTTATTTAGAACTAAAATCAGTTAATTAATAATCGTCTGAGGCCGGATTTGAATGATTTAATTTATTTTGTGTGCCCAAACCTTTTATCTCGGTCGGGTAAATCCTGATCCTCGATCGTTTGTGAACCCGTTAGGTGTTTTAATAAATAATTTGGGTGACAATTCTGCTTACGAACTAAGGTTTTTGTTAACCGCCAAAAAAAGACAATACTGTGTTGATTTAGGCATAGGTATCAGTAAGTTACCCAAATAGTGAAAATTAGAAACTAGAACAAAATTTGTTTTTTGTACTTAAATGCGATAAAATGCATTTTAGAATTATTAAACTGGGAATCGAACATATCGAAAACCGGAAAAAGTTTATTCGTAGGTAGTTTCTTATATGCGGTTATTATAAATCGAATGAAGACAAAATTAACTTTCTCGTAAGTAGTTTTACATAAATTTTCATCTTGCTCCTATATTATTTTACAAAAGTTTCTAGCGTCATTTGTTAGAGTTAAAAGTTAGTATCTACGTCAGGAGCTTTCCAAAGATTGTAAACAGATGACCGTACTTTTTTAATTTTTCACCGTCAAAGGTACGAGTGATGCGATGTTAAAATCGCTACTAAATGTGCTTTAGTACCCAAGTTTAGATTAGAGCTCCCGATACACGTGTACACGACACACACAGTACCCGTGTTCTTAAGCCCGGCGGTGCTAAGTACACGAACCCGCTAAACCGCGTGTACATACAGTACACGGGTACACGATCACACGAAGAAGCAGATCCGGTCCGACCTGTCTGTAGGTACTATGTAGTGGATATCCGAGCGATGTTTAAGAGCTACGAGCGAATACGTAAGATCGGAACACTCGAAACTCATATTTCTATTTGCAATTAGTTCTAAAAGCGCATGGCTCGAATCTCCGCAACACGTCAAGTACTGGTCGACCGTCGTGTAATTGAGATCCGTGTACGCATGTGCCCGGGTACACGGATCTTAATACATAACACGTTTCCTAAATACACGTATCGAACGGGTCAGAAAACCGGGTACATGTAGTTCGGAAACGGGTATTAGACACGTCTATACGAAACCCGGACTCGACCACGAGCCCTGGTTTAGTTAGATACCGACAGCTACTTGCCATCGGGGATATTTATATAACTCTATAAGCAATTAGATGTAAAACCATGAAAATGAAAGCAAATTTTGTGTAAAAGTAAACGACTGATTATAATTTTTATTATATTCTATTCTATTTTATTTATTCTTCATTAATATAATGCACCTATGAACGTCGTACCCGTGAAGGTACCCGTTTTGTTGCAGATAACAAAACAGGTACCTTTATGTAGAAAAGTTGTCTACAAAAGTACAAACGGTGAGGCTTACTATGTAGGCGACTACTCAAATAAAGTCCTTTACTTTCTCAGAGGAAACTTGACTCTACAAACATAATATTGTACGAAGCGGTTTCATGAGACATTTATTAGCTTTTTCGTTGCTTTTTCGAGACACTGAGACATGAAAACCAGCCTTTATAACTTATTGACACAAACTAAAGAAAACTCTATTCACTGCTTCATAAGTTTCTATTTCGTTCCGTAAACCGATGCTCGCAAATTTCTGTTAATCTTCTTCTAAGTTTGTGGTTTCGCCTTTTAAGATGAATTTAAATGGTTAACATTCTAAGTAGATTTAAGTGTCTTCAATACCGCAATTCTGTTAGTTGGTATTAGTTTACTTGCTCAAGATTTCGGCGTTCGTTTGTACGGGAACACGAAATGACAGGGTAAACTGGAGTTATTTAATTATTCAGTGAGAGATTCTACTCCGATTAAGTCCATCTCGAGTAGATAATCTATAAACTTGTCTCTGTAATATAAATACCTACGCTTCGTTTGCTGGGTGATACATTACAATGGGTTCCTAACTTTTACTTTTATATCCATGTCAACTGCCTTTATATTCCTGAAGTTTCAATAATGAAAATGAAGGACAGATCGGAAAGTTTTGAGCTTGGTTCAGAGGTTTGAAACAGTTTTAATATTTAATAGGCTTTTAGCGAAGACGAATCCGACGATAAAGGCCAGACAGGTCTTAATAATTTGTTGAAAACAATAGGTACTTATTGCCTAGTTTTCGTTTTACGACAAAGAGGCATTCAAACACGCGATATTGTTAGAATTTGGTTTGGATATGATTTTTAACGAGTTAGTGCTTTTTTATTAAATTATTTTGATGGTATAAGTAGGTTTATGTTAGCAAAATATAAGCTTAAATATCTAAAATCACAAATATTAACCATTTTTAATCTTTTCTAAAATCATCAATTACTTTTTAATATCCATCAAACCGGATTGCAAAATTTGCAGTGCAAATAATTGCCAGAGAAAATTACTTGAACCAATATTGGCTTTTAAAATGAAAATGTGCAAATTCGGTGTGTATTTCGTTTGGCTGTAGATCAATCAAGTCAGCAGTCAACAAAAAAAATTGTCGAATTTGTATCTAATGCAGGATTTTTGTCACACGTGCGTTGCAGCGATTTGTCTCAGCTGAATTCGATCTTAATTCGTACGTGTTTAGGTTTTAATTTAGTATGGCTAAAGCTTGCAAATATTTTCTCTCCTTTTAAATTACCTTCAGGTGGATTTTCGAACGAGCGGAGCGTAAGCGAAGATCGTTCTTACAAACAACAACTGTCACCTGGCTACTGGGACGTCTCGGCATTTGGATGGCTTTTTGATTTAGATAGTTTGTCCGACGATAACTTTAGTAACGATTTTCCGATCTTTATGAAATCTGTTGGGGTTGTAGCAGAGACCAACAAAATTTGCGAGTTCGTATATGAGCTGGATTGAGACGGGGGTTCTGAAATTAGAAGGCCTAAAAAGGTTTTGTAAAGGGGTCCTGTTACATTGGTCATCTTATTTGCTACTTTTACGAGCAAGTATGGTTGAGTTTGGTATCAAACGAAAGGTATTGAGTAACACTCTCGTCAAATCCTTATTACTTAACTGCTTACTGTTTCATAACAATTAGCAACATAGCATTGATTTCAAAAATATTTCCAATTATGTTTTGATTTTGGTGTAAATATTTTGACAACTGACTTTTTTTTAAATTTATTAGAGCTTTGGCTGCTAGGGCCATCAGCATACTGACATTAACACATTAGTTAAACGGCTATTAGACATTGCAACCTGCAGGGCCCAACCTGTTGTGTACGCTGCCTCTCCCTACCCCTCCTTCAGCTGCCTACGGGCCCTACCTTTAATTACACCTTCCAACCTGACAGATTGGGCCCTGCAGGTTGCAATGTCTAATACCGCTTTTAGAGAGAGTTACCATAGACGCATAATGATAGTGACCGAAACCTATATAGGTGGTCCACAGATGAGAACGACATGTCAAAGCAACAGAGTGAGAGGCATGTGAGAGGTGGATTTAAATTTAGATGAGACAAAAACTGTCAAATCTGAAGCGATTTCGTCGCGGTAAAATTTTGCGCATCAACCGCACAATTAAATATGGACGTTTAATTTCACCGTGATGGTTAGTTGAGAAAAAAATACCCGATACCTATTTTTGGTATTTGTAGTAATTCTACTATTGCACATTTATGGCGAAACACAAGATTCGCGAGTTCACAGTTTGGGGCGAACTACTAGTTAACTAAAAATGTTGTCAGGGAAATAGGTATGCATTTTTGTTTATTTATCAGTTACATGGTATGCATACTCGCATGCCACTGACGGTGACGCCCTACCTCCTGCTGAAGCTCATGTTGCAAAGCATAGTAAATAATTAACATTGATAATTTTTTCCTATACCTAAAACATTTTTTTTCGCATTTTCAAATACATACTAGAAATGCCGAGTAAATAATACTCGTAAATAAAGTTTTCACATAACTGCTGTTATCATAAAGTTGAACACATCGATACGCTGCCAATTATAACTTTTGTAAAAACTCATCTGCACGCAAATCTGACTAATGGCTATCCTAAATAATTTGCATTTTAATCTAACTTTTAATGGATTGGCTTTGCGCGGAAATAGGGACATAATATTGAACTATGATGGAGGCTTTGAAAAATTATAGTCAATGCAAATATGGAGGTCAATTGAGAAGTAAATAAATGTGAACAAACTATTTTACCATCATTGCTTCACAATCGCGAACTTTTAAAGAACAACCACGGCATCATCGGCAATTTATATACTAAAACATGCGCTTTACATAAATTTTTAGTAAAAATATCCATGTCAGTGAAAACAAAGTACTGTATTAATATTTTTTCATGTGTTAAATGCTTTTTTGTCTGGAAACTACAAATAATAAATAAACTAGGAGGCCGTTAAAGCTGTTAACTTAAGTTTACAACCACCGGTTCACAATGTTGGTATAATCATAGAGGTTCATAGACAAACGTCAAATTGCAAGTACCTCACATAAATGTACCTGCATAGCGGGTGTTTCCTGTAATAGGAGCAATAAATTAAAACGTAGATTCTACTCCTTAAACCAGACAACGTTTGTTCAGCGACTTTTAAAAATGACTTATGGTTTGATTTTTAGGACACTTTCAAGTTTTTCCGAACACGCAATGTATTCCGACATTGATTATGTCTGTAGGGTGACAAGCAATGTCAAATAGACGTAAGGTGCGTTGGGGTAAGATAGAAAAGTTTTTTTTAGGGGTAAGATAAAAAGTAGTCTGTAATGCTCCGGAATATGGACGATTTTTTGTCTTACCCCTAAAAAATACCTTTCTATCTTACTCCAACGCACCTTACATTGAAAATACTATGTAGTTTGTATGAAGAACAGGAAATCTACAAAATACATCTTTTTTTAAAGTTGTTGAACAAAAGTTTTGTGGTTTGAGAAGTAGAACCTACGTTTTAATTTATTGCTCGTATTACAGGAAACACTCTGTATACGAGCTCTCGTGTTTCATAATGGATCGTTTACCTCTCTCAGAACGTCCGTTAACGTGTAGTGTGCTAATAATAAAGGTTAATGGTCAGTCTGACGGAGGATCAACCCGTCGTGCTTTTTACGGTTCCGTACTCGAAAGACAAAGGGAGCCGTACTTCTATGTTAAGCCTCACGGTAGAAGAAAACTAGGTATCGCCATCACTACATAGTGACATTACTAACACTACTTTGATTCTCGAACTCAAAATTTTGGGGTAATTTTCGAACTCGCGGAGCGTAAGCGAAGTGAGTTCTTACAAACAACTCCAGACCGAACTGTCACCTGGCTACTGGGACGTCTCGGCATTTGGATGGCTTTTTGATTTCGATAGTTTGTCTGACGATAACTTTAGTAACGTTTTTCTGTTCTTTATGAAATTTCTTGGGGCTGTAGCAGAGATACATAAAATTTGTAATTTCGTATATGAGCAGGATCGATCAAGTCGACATGGAGCTAGAAGGAGAAAAAAAATCCTCCTTAGGGTCTTGTTATATTGGTCAACTCGTTTGCAAGTAAATCGCGAGTTCTCAGTTCGAGGCGGATAGTAGTCCGCCTCGTATTAGTTAACTAGTAAGTTAACTAAACCTTTCGGAGAGCAGAGCCACGCAATGATTGACACGTCAGTATCTCGCGCGCGAGATAGTCTATCCGTCCTTTTCTGACTGTGTCAATTGGAAAGAGACGGGTAGTCTATCTCGCGCGCGAGATACTGTCGCATCAGTCATGTGCTAGGCTTGCAGGTGTAGATTCACTAGAGTTGTAGAGTAGGTACGCAGTATCCAGATCCACTAATTTAGTTATGGTTATGATACGATAAAACTTACAACTATTTAATTTATGTCTGCATGCAAGATGATAAATGTAGTTTTGCTGCGTTAGGGTTTACTTGAGGTCTTGGATGGATGTTAAAGACATACTCGGATCCGAAAGTAAATAAATGAAAAGATCCACGCGGACACCGCCACACTTTTGACAAAACAGCAAAAACATGAACTGGGGGCTTAGCCAAGATGACAATCGTTCGTAGAAAACGAATCAAAACGCTATCCGTCTCTCTATCGCACTAATAAGGAAGAGTAATAGAGAGACCGAATGCGTTTCGTTTCGTTTCCTACAATGATTGTTACCTTGGCTAAGCCCCCGTAAGACATATTGATATACCTGCCTAAGATGGATCCGGTGAAAGAAATGACTGCTATCACCTGGATGCAATGGGAATAGTCTCCAAGGTTTACTAATAGCCCATCATTAATAACATAACCTTTGAACCCTGTGGGCGCTTAAAGCTTGCCTGTAGGGCCATCGTCGAAGTATATAGTTTTTAAACCTTATTGGAATGAGATGAAGCCTATGAATGATCAGTTTAGTGTTTTAGGGTTCATCATTTTAAGTAGGTATTTGTGTGGTACATGTTTGTACCTGCGTATTTATCAGGGTTTACTTGAAGCTTTATGTGTTTCCAAAATTTTTTTAACCTCTTTTGTGCATAGTTTGCCTTTCACTGTATAGTATTACTCCTTTCTCATTTCCTCATAGGTTGGCTGGAAGAGATCCCTTTTAGGGATAAGCTCGCCTTTGTGCATATCTTTTTGTATTTTACTAATGTTTTAATGTTTATACTTGTTTATGTGCAATAAAGTGATACATATGTACATACATACATACATAATAACTTTGAAGATGTGTCATGTGCATGTGCAGACGTAGAAGTTTTATACACGACAGACCAATTTTATTAACTATGTTATGTCGATACGAATACAGAATATATTGGAATTGAATTGTATACAGGAAGACTTGAAATTGGCAGTGAACGATAAAAGTCTAAAAATATATTGTTAAGATTGCGGGTGACTTCGGAACGTAATTACTTTTGGACCGGGACAAGTGGCGTGTTCGAAAACAGCCTGCTCAACAGTTGTAGGTGACAAATGGCTCACTGATGATGATGATTTAATAGTTCACGTTGAAAAATCGAACAAAACTGTAAATATACAGGATGTAAATCTAATACGGGCGATAAATTAAACCAGGCATAGAACTCTTTAGGTAGTGTAATCATTAATTAAGATGTTTTTTAAGTTGCACTTAACTGTGACCCAATAATCAATTTTTGAAAATTTTATCAGCAGCAATGTACTGTAAACATGGTTTTGAAAGTAACTGTCAAACGATCGTTTAACGCTGTTTGCATTACATTGCGGGCCGAATTATATTGTATGGATAAAATTTCAATTGCAATTTTGGGTAAAAGTTATCTAATTATACATTTCTTATGTCTTATACTAATCACCGTTAAGAGATTCGCCCGTATTAGATTTAAACACTGTATAAGCCGTGTAATTTCTTTAAGATCTTTATGAACCAATCTTTACAAAGTTATGGAAATATTACAGAACATTGATAGCGATTTTAATTAATAAACTTCAGTGAAAACTCATTGTGCACTTTATAAAGTCCAGCTTTGGTTTCTTGAGAGCGCACAAAGGTATGTAAATTATGAAGTTTTTCTTTGACGGCCATCTTTTATTTTGCAGTATTGTTTCAATAATCTTCTGGTTCCGTTGCTTTGCAGGATAATGTTGGATTTGTGTAGCTTTTTTAATTGAAAAGGACGGTACGAGTATCTGTGGGCTGCTTTGTTCACCTTTTTCCCTTGTAAGCTTATTTTATGTCTTTAATAAAAATATTGAACTGCGCGATGTATGCGTTTCTTGTGTACTTTTATATAAATTTCATTAATAAAAATGAAACAGGTAAATACGACATATTTAAACTACACCTATTCGATGAAGTTTCGACTTATTTTTATGATATAAAGTTAAGCTACTTATTGGGAATTTTACCTCATAATGAACTCTTTTGTTAACCATGTTTAAGTTACAACGACGCCTCTGTCAACGAAATGTACTATTCGACTTTATTTTGAAAACACTCTGTAAATCTATGAGCTAAACATAGGTTAAACATGAGCCTGACTGGCAGGCCCTGACATGGCATTGTCGTTTACATGTGAAAACAAAAGCATATCAAGATCATTTTGAAGATCTCAGTTAGCTAATTCTGCTTTGACTATCAGGTATATAGGCGCGTTAAGTTACCCGTATTTTCCGTGATAAGTTTCGACAATTTTAAAGTTTGATTTGACATCATATATGTATAGGGGACCTATTTTGCAGCATATTTGTATATGACGGCAATTATGTAGCTAGGCTGCTTTAGGTATAAGGTAGGTATTTATGTTTTTTAGGTACAAAACTTTGAATATAGAATTAAAGTTTGAAATTTTACTTTCACTGTGTTTGAAATGTTAAGCGCTACATTTTATTAAATTTGTAGTCATTTTTCGAACGGGATAAACGGTTAAATTAAAATTCGCCCTTCAATCTGTTAATATTGAATTAAAGTTTGTAAAATACTCGATAATAAATCCTAGTCTCTATGCCAATATACATATCAAAAATGTAGAGCATCCTGAAATGTGCTTCAAGAGATATATGCTTTTATTTGTGCAGTAGCGTCAATATTGAATTAAAGTTTGTAAAGATAAGTTTACATCATCGTAAGATGAAATGTAACCAAATTCCAAAAATATAGAAAATTTAATTTATGGGTTTCACGTATAAATGGAAAATACTAGAAAATACTTCAATCCTAAAATCTAAAAATAACAACACGTACCGCGTTCATGTCGGCGCACGGTCGTGACCTTGAGCGCCTCTAGCAAGAGCTAAGTTATCACGAGTGCAAGCGAGAAGTGAAATCGTGGCATTTCACACTACGCTTACCTAGTTGCATTTTCACAGTTGACGCAGTTCGTGTGTTTGTATCCGAAGGCACAGTAGTACCGCCGCCAAATCGAGCAAAAACAATATTTGTGGTAGAAGTAATAAGCTGCAATTATTTATTTATTTATTTCATCTGTATTATATTTAATAAATAGGATTTATTTGTTTTTCGGGTAAATTTAAAGGCAGATATGAATAGCTAACTAAGTCTCTGGCTTATAATATAAAATAGGTTAGTTTTAACTTATGATATGATAAAGATAAAAACTGATATAAACAACGAGATGTATCTTTTTTTTTACAGTAAACAGATGTCATAAAATATTTTAACCTATTAATATAAATAAATAGCTACATATATCGGCCATAGACAGTTATTTTTTTATTAAATAAAGTCTGGATTTAATCGCCTTTACTTTGATTGTTATCTTGACGCTTCAAACGTGCCGTAAGATCAGGAATAAAGTATACGCGATTAAAGAGGTGAAGTAAGGTCATTGCTGGCTGAGTTTTATGATTTAGATTTAGATTTATTTATTTCATAATAATAAATTATAGTACAAATGGTCTTAGCCTAATTTATACAAATTTATATTATGATCGTCAAAGTAGTGTAAATAAACATATTTTGTAGATTGCTTACATTTAAATTTCGCAAAATTTCAGATTGAAAAATACATACGTCAATTTGAGATATATGTTTTTAATACAAAGTTATAATTTAATAAGAAACCAGCAATGGCCCTCTGTGCTTAGACAACTATAGTGCTTTTTTCAAGAATGATGCAAAACAGCCAAATAACAGCACCTTGAGGATATTATTATTCAAGTATGCCCACAACAACAAACAATATTAACATAGATAATGTACGGTTTACATCAAAAATATGTTTACAGTTTTGCGCCTTACTCCTTTGTAATAAGGTCTAAAAGTGGAATTTTTTTTGATGTCTACTGTAACTCGGGATAACCTCAAGTAGGCTAACCACGAGAGATGGGCAATAATTTATTTGAATACGAATAACGAATTAGAATAAATGACTTTATTCGCAAATGACTGAAATAATACTATTTTTTAGAGTACCTCGCGTACACATATATTATCGCGTGGAGTGTCGTTGGATAGGTCCAAAAAAAAAGGTTTTTTTAAAACAAGTTTTAGATAACACTAATACTTTCGTAAAAATAGCTCCGAAAGTTTAAAGAACGTCCCTCTCCCCTTTAACTTTTAAACCATGAGTTCAGAAAAAATCATGAAAGTGAAGTCAGATAATTAATCTGAACGCTAACTCTTTTGTATAAAATCGGTTAAGACATTTAAGAGCTATAACTCAAAAATATCTAGTAACATGCTCAGTGTAGGGTTCCGTAGTTGCCGACCTATTACCATACATCCGTTCAAAAAGGTCATTTGTTAAGGGATACTTGGCGGCGCTTACATCATTTCACTTACGACCTTTCGCTATGCGTTTTTGAGCGATAACTCAAAAACGGCTCAACCGATGTTATTCAATATAGTTTTCGTTGAAAGTACTTATTAAGCCCCACTTTCATGATTTTTTTTTTCAAATTTTTTGGACCCACGGTTCAAAAGTTAGATGGGGAGGACGCCCCATTTTGAACTTTCAGTGCTATTATTTACGAAACTATTCGGTTTATCCAAAAAGTGTTTTACAACACCTCTACTATTTTTAAAAGACCTATCCAACGATACCCCACACGACAGGGATGGAGCGAAAAAAAATTCACCCCCTACGCATGTGTAGGGGAGGTACCCTAATAAAAATATTTTTCCAGTTTTTATTCTATCATTTTGTTGGCGTGATTAACGCACACTCATACCAAATTTCAGCTTTCTAGTGCTAACAGTCACTGAGCTAGACCGCGGACGGACGGACGGACGGACAGACGGACGGACATGGTGAAACTATAAGGGTTCTTAGTTGACTACGGAACCCTAAAAAGGACGTAAGTGCCGCATAGTAAAATGTGTAAGGGCCGCAAAATATCATATTAAAAACAACTTATTGAGTGGGTGCGTAGTGACACTAGTGACGGACTGGTAAGTATGGAACCCTACGCAATAAATATGTAAATTGAATACCATTTTCATAATGAACTGTATTTAAAAAAAACCGGCCAAGAGCATGTCTGGCCATGCTCAGTGTAGGGTTCCGTAGTTGCCGGCCTGTTACAATTCATTGATTTAAAAGGTCGGTTCTTACGGAAAATTTGGCGGCGCTTACGTCATTTCACTTACGTCCTTTCACTATGGGTTTCTGAGTGATAACTCAAAAACGGCTCAACCGATTTAATTCAATATAGTGTTAAGTACCGACAGATATCTTGTACCAAAATTCAAGGGCCATATATGATATAGAAAATAATATTATGAAAGGTGCCTAAACACGAAGTGAAAAACCGAATTTATCTAGGGATGTAAGCGGACACGTCACACGTGCTAATTTAGAAATCAAACCAAGAGGTTTGTTACTTACCTATGAGGACGAAACACTCCTTTTTTGGGGTCCGTAGTCAACTAGGAACCCTTATAGTTTCGCCATGTCCGTCTGTCTGTCCGTCAGTCTGTCCGCAGCTTAGCTCAGTGATCGTTAGCACTAGAAAACTCAAATTTTGTATGAGTATGTGAACTAATTACGCAGAAAAAGTGGTAGAATAAAAACTAGAAAAATATTTTTTATTAGAGTACCTCCCTCACGTACACATGAAGTGGGGGGTGATTTTTTTTTCGCTCCAACTCTATCATGTGGGGATACCCCATGGATTGGATAGGTCTTTACGTAACTAAAACCTAGGACAAATGTAACACGAATACAAATGAGAAAATGTAAGTAGTATGTAAAACTTCAGGTCAATCGGTCTAGCGATTTTGGAGCAAATAGTAATTGTGACTAAACAGAAAAGCACAGTGTTCCTTTTTTGGAATTTTGGTAGGGATCTCTAAAATAATTCCATATTTCTGAAATTTACTGCTCCCGTAATTAAAATGATACCTGCAAATTATATACAAAATGGTTAATTAGGCAAAAACAAATAGCTGGCAACGAATCTTTAAAACAATCCGGCTTTGAATAATAGTTGCCAGGTTAATATTTTTGTTGCCAACCTATTATTTCAAGTTCCCTGTTAATTTTTTGGTCAGCTATATATTGCTGCCGTTTTTCAATATTATGATGCCACATGTTTGAGGTTTATTTAAATTTATTGTCGCTTAAATATTAATACACAGCCAATTTATATTATTACAAGATTTACAAGCCTTAGAAAAGCTGCCGATTCATATTTTAGTTGCCCGAAAAATTATAAGCCTTTTTTAATTTCTGTTTGGCGAAACAAGGTACCCCCGAAATAAAAACCAGTGTAGGGTTCCGTAGTTGACGGCCAGTTATAATACAACATTTAAGGCCATTCCTCGATTCGGACAAGCCACGCCCATCCGTAACATACACGTTTATGGCTCCCGTGCACGAAAGAAAGAGATGCAGCGCTCTTAAGGATGAGACTTTTTGACCAAACTACGATAAATAAGCGAATCTATAAAGTTTTGTCTAATTTTGCTTCTGTGACTTTTTAGATAAACCAGAATACCATATTTTTTACAAGCTTTTATTTAACTCACAGTGTTTGTCAGTATGTTAGATGTTTAGGTAGAATCTTGCGAGCCAGATTTGAACCAGTTCCTGATGTCCGATTGAGCTAAAATTTTGCATACCTGCGTAACTTGGATGACAATACAATATTTTGATACCATCGAGCTGGTCTGATGATGGAGACAGGAGGTGGCCATAAGAACTCTACCATAAAGTACCTCAACCAGATTGAGTTTGGGTTTATTAGAATCGTCATCGACTTGTACTGATGAGCAGTTGGGACTGGTATCACAAGATGGAGTTCATGCTGAACCCTGGGGGCACCTACTGGATCTCAGGTTTGGGGCAACATAACTAGACTCATGCTGTTTGAGCTCATTCGACTTGTACTGACGAGGAGTTGGGACTGGTATCACAAGATGGAGTTCATGCTGAACCCTGGGGGCACCTACTGAATCTCAGGTTTGGGGCAACATAGACTCATGCTGTTTGAGCTCATTCGACTTGTACTGACGAGGAGTTGAGACCGGTATCACAAGATGGTGTT
Source organism: Pammene fasciana (assembly GCA_911728535.1). Taxonomy (NCBI): domain Eukaryota; kingdom Metazoa; phylum Arthropoda; class Insecta; order Lepidoptera; family Tortricidae; genus Pammene; species Pammene fasciana. Next base: position 621,023 of record OU452285.1, read on the forward strand.
CATGCTGAACCCTGGGGGTACCTACTGGATCTCAGGTTTGGGGCATCATAGACTTATGCTGTTTGGACTCATTCGACTTGTACTGATGAGCAGTTGGGACTGGTATCACAAGATGGAGTTCATGCTGAACCCTGGGGGCACCTACTGGATCTCAGGTTTGGGGCAACATAACTAGACTCATGCTGTTTGAGCTCATTCGACTTGTACTGACGAGGAGTTGGGACCGGTATCACAAGATGGAGTTCATGCTGAACCCTGGGGGCACCTACTGGATCTCAGGTTTGGGACAACATAGACTCATGCTGTTTGAGCTCATTCGACTTGTACTGACGAGGAGTTGGGACCGGTATCACAAGATGGAGTTCATTCTGAACCCTGGGGGCACCTACTGGATCTCAGGTTTGGGGCAACATAACTAGACTCATGCTGTTTGAGCTCATTCGACTTGTACTGACGAGGAGTTGAGACCGGTATCACAAGATGGTGTTCATGCTGAACCCTGGGGGTACCTACTGGATCTCAGGTTTGGGGCATCATAGACTTATGCTGTTTGGACTCATTCGACTTGTACTGATGAGCAGTTGGGACTGGTATCACAAGATGGAGTTCATGCTGAACCCTGGGGGCACCTACTGGATCTCAGGTTTGGGGCAACATAACTAGACTCATGCTGTTTGAGCTCATTCGACTTGTACTGACGAGGAGTTGGGACCGGTATCACAAGATGGAGTTCATTCTGAACCCTGGGGGCACCTACTGGATCTCGGGTTTGGGGCAACATAGAGTCATGCTGTTTGAGCTTATTTGACTTGTACTGATGAGTAGTCAAGACCGGTATCAGAAAATATAGCTCATGCTGAACCCTGGGGGTACCTACTGGATCACGGGTTTAGGACAACAAAGAGTCATGCTGTTGGGCTCATTCGACTTGTAATGGTATGCAGTCGGGACCGGTATCACGAGATAGATTTTATGCTGAACCCTAGGGTTACCTACTGGATCTCCGGTTTAGGACATCATAGGTTCATGCTGTTTGGGCCTACTGTGACATCCGATGGGTTTATAATTTTGAATGTTCGTTACGCGAACATTTTAGTAACGTTTTTCTGGTCTTCATGAAATTTGTTGAGGTTGTATCGGTGGTATATAATAAGAGACTTCAATGAGCTGGAATGACCAGGGGGTTCTGGAATCAGAAGGCCTAAAACAGTTTTGTTGAGGGATTTTATTATAATCGCAAGTTCTTAATTCGAGGCGGACCACCAGTTCTGTTAGATTAGAATAGAACCGTCTAAATAAATAGTATGTGATTGTCAAAAGAAAATTATACGTGCATAACTATTATCGAACGAGCGAGTGCAGCGACGCGAAGTTCTATCATTCAACCTCGGACACAACTGTCAGTTTGGGTTTTTAGTAGCTGTTTCTCGAAATTATGAGGTCTATGTTAACTTAATTACGCTTATTGTTTTGCAACTTTAATGTGTCATTAGGGATTTTTCCGTAACATAATGTTCTTTTTGAAATATAACAAAAATGTTTGTTTTTCAAGAATTTTTAAATTACCTGATATGGTTTAGCGGTCAGAAATAGCATACCCGTAAGTGTTTCATCACTATTATGATAAAAAAAGCTCAGCATGCCTACCTTGATGCCTATTGCCTACTTTGATATCAGGTAACACACCCAATGGCCATTTCTATTAGCTAAAATTAACAAGCAATAAGAAACCGGTCAACACAGCGAAACGATGTGTTAGTCGAAATGTACAGGCTACGGAACATGTCTCTTAAAAACTAAAAACATAAAAATAAATTTAAATAAAAAACTTTTAAAAACAAGCTTTTATGTGAATGCTCCAAAAAGAGAAAATAAGCTTTTGAGTCAATCAAACTTTTTTTATAGGAATTTTGTACAATTTTATGACATAAAAGCTTGTCGCGAGACTTTCCCGTGTAAAAGAGATTGCACATATTTTAGGTGAAACCATGTAGCCAAGTAATCCTATGACGGTAGTGTAAAATTAATTAAAATATGTAATGTGCCCAGCCCATTATTCATGAATTAAATTATAATTAATATAATTATCAATGTATTTCTTAAAAAACAAATTCACGTCAAGTGTTATTTACGTGTTTTGGATGTAGTATATATAGTACATATAAGATAGTGCTACCTGGCGGTTTGTCATTTATCATTGAGTTAATGAGTTGTTTTTGTTACGCTAGTTGCATCTTTTTAATATGTTAAACGAAAGCGACACTTTGCAATACAATAACAAATCACGAAGTGAATTTTGAAGTCAGTAAAGAGTTATATGACAATATATTGGTATGTGTCGAAGCCTGTGGTTGACCTACTGTTGTATCTGTCTGACGAGTCTGCGGCGTGGATTATAAAATTGTAAATCAAATATTTTTTAATGACAATAATTAAATGTACCTACTCAAAGAATAAGTACTCAACATCGGACTGAATGAAACCAATGATTTTGTTATAATATTCAATATTTACATAAGGTTTCCTCGATATAAATGAGCAATCTCTTTTACACGGGAAAGTCTCGCGACAAGCTTTTATGTCATAAAATTGTACAAAATTCCTATAAAAAAAGTTTGATTGACTCAAAAGCTTATTTTCTCTTTTTGGAGCATTCACATAAAAGCTTGTTTTTAAAAGTTTTTTATTTAAATTTATTACTTAGTTATATTGCTCAATCTCTTATAGTTTACGTAAGCTAAGAAAAATAAGGGGAAAAAGGCCCCAACTTCGGATTTTTTTCTATCGAGGCAACTTTCAGCAATCGTGTTTCGACTTGTGCCAAAAACAAGAGTAAATATATAGTCTAGTAATATATTATCGAAAATAAATTCAGCCTTTTTCCCGTTTAGTAACTAGAGCGTTTGAAAAAACCTATAATTTTTATTTTATTTCAGGTTACTACTATTTATTTATTTCAGGCTCTAGGCCCATAAGCATGATAGTGATACAGTAATACCTTATTTCTAGTTGTTAGTGTTATTATCTAACTCACACAGAAAAATTAAGTTTATACTCAACAATAACTTTAGATAAATTAAATTAAATTATAAAATCAAATAAATAAATTTATTTAAACAAATAAGTTAAACAACTTAACAAATGAAAAAAAAGAATAACTTAGAATTCGATACCTACGTAAGTAATTAATATTCAAAATAACAGGCCTGTCACTCATGTGAACCTTATTCCAGTGCCTCACAATTGGACAGTCGTACTTGTTCAGCACGGCATTCAGGAGGCTGTTGGTACTGTCTCTCACTCTAAACAAGACTGAGGCAACACGTTTTCGCAATATAGTTTTAAAGCCATCCGTGTTCGCCTCAAGAAACATGACCGAGGCACTGCACCAGCGAGGCAGCCCCAACAGCACCCTAAAAGCAGCTAAAAGGTAATTTATTAAGGGATATTTGGCGGCGCTTACATCATTTTACTATCCAGCACTCGTTCTTTCACTACGCGTTTTGAGTGATAATTCAAAACCGGCTCAATCGATTTTTTCAATATAGTTTTCATTGAAAGTTCTTATCAGGCCTCACTTCCGTGTTTTTTTTTTAAAGGCAAGATGAAATATTTTCATTTATGTTTTCATTTGAAAGAATTGCACGTAGAATAGACCATGAATGTTTAAAAAAATGAAAATACTATAATTTGTAGTCAAAAAATTACATTACAAACTGACAATTTAAATTTTCGCGCCGAAATGGATCTACAGTTCCTGTGACGTCAATCATGTTTGTCACTAGCCATATTTGTTCGTCCTTGGTTCGTCCCTGTTAAACCTGCTAACAGTGTCAAATTCTGTTTTTTTTTCCTTTAAACCAAATCCCATAGAACAAAACTAGTGACAGTTGCCAACCCCTTTAGTTTTCACAACAGGAGTGACTTAACCAGACGCTGATTGGTGGATTAAAACACGTTCCGTTTCACAAACTTCAAATCGTAATTATTGTTTGAAATTAGTATAAACTAAAGTAAAAACATTACAATAGCTATTAAATGTACCTTTTAGTTTTTTGATATAATTTTTTTGTAAATCGTATATCCAGCCAAATGTTTTAATCAGAATCCAACCCTGTGATTACCCGCCCCATTGGGAAAATTACAATTGCCTCCTAGGCACTAACTAGCCATGCGCTCGGAGTACCAATGCTAGCGCGACCTCTAATTACGCATTATGTTTCGGATCACGGTGTCGAGTTACGCTGGTTCTAGAGCGTTTGAGTCGCTTGTCCTGGGCGCAACCGTAGAGAACAAAGCTTTTTTGTATTAGTTCATATTGAATCTTATTCCGTGGTGTTAATAGTAAAAATTCAATAAACGCTTACATGTGGCCACACCATTTTTTCATATTGGCACGTGCGCTTGCGGTTTTCCAACAAAAGATAAGACACTAAGTGGATGAGGTCAGTTCAAATTATTCAGAGATACTGAGCTAGACCGCGAACGGACGGACGGACTGACAAGGCGAAACTATAAGGGCTCCTAGTTAACTACGGAATCCTCAAAAACGCTAAAATTTATAAAAATTTTAGCGTTTTTACTCTCAAATGCTTTGTATGAATAAGTGATGAAATTCAATCAGTATGAAATTCTATGAACATTTCAGTGGCCTTTTTTTATTTAAAATGTTTATTTCAAAAACGGTCAGTAATAACATCCTAGTAAAATAATAAAGAAAAATTCTAAAAATCATCGGTTTATGACCAACAAGATGCTAAAGGTATTAGTAACAATCAGATTTTTCATTTTAATAAGCAACATACACATTGCAAAAATTTTTCAGAATTACTGGTATGATTATACTATACGAATAATTAAATGCATGTTTAGTAACTTGTAAAGGTATTATCGGATAAAAGTATGACATTAATTAGCTCCAAGAAGAAGCTAATTAAAATAACAGTGCCTTTGGTAAATCAACTTAAGCGCAGAAATGTATTTATCATATAAATTAAAAAAAAAATACGGTGTTCACACATTAGTTGAACTAGTTGCGTAATTACGTTATCAAGCTACATACTGTGACACTATTCATTTATCAAACTCGGACGAACGCACTACCGTGCCTACATATTGCCCCCGCACTGCGCGGCCTTGTCGTCGCCCCGTGATATGCGACGCGCCGCGCGGTAAAGTATAATGGAACAGGTACTTACATGCAATACTTGCATATACCTAGTATTTTAGTGTTCCATTTATTTTATAGTTCTACATTTGTGCATGAAGGTTTAATTTATTACTATAAACATTCATTATGATTCTTTTGAACTTTAATTCAATATTGACTTAGATAAATGACAAAAAGTTAATATCTGAAGAAGCACGTAGCCCAGGTTTCTAACTTTTTTCCACCACACTAAGCAGTTGATTTTCAGTTTTGTTTTCTTGATAAAATAAACTTTAATTCAATATTCGAATAAAAATTAGCATTTTTTTATTTTGGCTGGTTCCAGGTGTTCCAGGAGGCTACAAAGTACAAATTAAAAAGATATTTACATCTCTTACGATATGCCACAGAATTTTTATACTTTAATTCTATATTGAATGATTTGTCAGCAAAAGATTCAAATACCTAAATATTTTTCAAAGCACAATTTTAAAATTTCTACATTTTTAGATAATTGCTCTAGAGCATGAGTTACACAAGATATCAAATAATATCAAACTTTAATAATATCGAAACCTAATATCGTACCATTACCTGACTAATAAACAATACAGTATCTAACCTACCTAATAAATCGAGAGTAGGTGGTAGGCAACCCTACCTCATCGAGTAGCAGTATTTGAACCATTGATATCAGATAAACCGACCACACTGAGGGTTCTGCTCGCATAGCAGTCGTAAAAGTGGGTAAACAATAAAATCTGTACAAAGGAGAATCCGGCTTCCCACATGATTTCACGCCTCAACCCTTTACCAAATATTGCCGATAAAATTCTGGCACATGAATTATTACGTGTAGATATGGCGTTTTGGTAAATAGATTTATTTTTTACGTCACCGCTGGTTTTCTGCGGCGCTTTTTTTCTGTACCTCAAAGGAAACAACGGAACTCTTATATCACATTGTTGTCTGTCTATCTGGTTGTCTGTCAAGTTCAAGTGGCGTGGAGGTATCAAGTTTAAATTGAATATCAATTACTTATCTGCGGTTCCTGGAAGCTTTAAAAAATCAAGTTTCTTAGTCATCGAAATTTAAAGATACAACCATTTGAGCTTTATTTTCTAACACATCACATGGGACTTAAAACATAATTATAGGTTATTTCCCAATCTTCCCAAAGAACTAGAAAATCATGTAATTTGGTATAAGAAGGCTTTCTAACAGCACGAGTTAAAAGTCCGAAAAGAATTAATTTGTTGTTTTGTTACAACATTGTTGGATAAATAATTGCAATTTCTCGGCGTAATAGACGAGATCAATACCTAAGAGTTGGAACATCACGAGTTCATCATTTGGGTAGTTGTTCCTTGGTCAACTAAATAACAAGCGCAGTACGAATATTTGTGATTTCTAGTTTAATGTATTTTCTTTGTACCTAAACGCAGCATTGCCACATCCAGTACCTCAAGAGCAGAGTAATGTAACCGACATTCACCGGTCCGTACATTTCCCCGTTAAAAGCCGTGTCCATTTGGCCGTCTCGAGCGCCATCGAGCTGATCCGATACAATTTACGGAATCATTGTATCGAATGTACCGACATTTCCCCTCTTTGTGGCGACAAGGGTTCAAAGGGCTATCTGTGTTTGGTTAATTTCACGATAGCCTTTTCTGAAGAAAAAATTGGAACTTTATGGCATCTGAACTCATCCCAAAGAAAAGGAAGTTAAAAGTTTTTAACGACTTCTACTCCTGCCGTTTGACGCAGCCTTTTGTCACAGCTCAATTAAGCCTAAGGTCCGCTTGGCAACCTAATCCAATAGGCACTAGTTTTTGCCATTTATTGTGACCTGGAAGGGACACATAGGGAATACTAGGCGTTAATGGGGATTAGATCCGGTTTGCTCACGATGGTTTCCTTCACCGAAAGGTGAGTGGTAAAAATCAAATCCAATTTTTTTGGACCTACATACCTAAGTTAAGAAAAACTCAGTGGTATGAATCGAGGTTTGACCTTGAGACCTCCAAAATGAAAGACGGACGTACGTGTTACCACCAGGATACCAGCGCTTCGAAAGCTCGAATATGTATAACTGTTCTAAATTTAAAAGCAAGACAACAAAGTGCTTGTTAATCTTATTGAGACGGCATTAGCGTCGACAACTTTATAAGCCTTCATGTTGGAGAGGTTCGAAATCGTCTCGGAGAGGTTCAAAATGGAAGTCGGAGCGTTGCGAGGGTCTCAAGTCATGAGAGATTAACAATCTTTGCTGCCAAGTATGACCTGTGACCCATTTTGAAAAAGTAAATAGTTTAGTTTAATAATAATACCCCAAACTTATATACCTAATTATAAATAACATATTTAGGAAAGTAAGATATCCATTGACTATATAATGTAGGTATTATATTAATTAAAACGCTATTGATGATTACAATATTTATAACTGTTTTAGTGTTAACGGTACTTTTGAATGCCATTCTCATTTCAGCCGAGTATTTATAGCGGGTAGAGATTGTCCTAGAATCTGACCCCACTTTGACCTCGATACACTGTGCGGTTTAGCACTCGCAGCCTCAATTATAACAGTGTCAGACATAGGTACTTAAATATTAAACATACAAACAAACTCGCTGTGCCCTCTAATTACAGATAGGTTTACACGAATGAACCCATAAGGAGCGGAGGAAGAGAAATACATAAAAATCAGCATATACCTGGTGTTTCCTGTAATAGGAGCAATAAATTAAAACGTAGATTCTATTCCTCAAACCTGATAACGTTTCTTCAGCGACTTTTAAAAATGACTTTATGGTTTGATTTTTAGTACACTTTAAAGTTATTTCAACACGCAATGTATTCCGAAATTGATTATGTCTGTAGGGTGACAAGACTGACAAGCAATGTCAAATAGACGGATTTTAACGTGCATTGAAAATACTAATTATTTTGTATGAAAAAGGGACAATCTAAAAAGTACAATATTTTTAAAAGTTGTTGAACAAAAGTTGTGTTGTTTGAGGAGTAGACACACAGAAACACTCTGTATAACACTGTAGTTACGAGCATTACAGCAAGCCAAGTTAATTAAGTATTTTGCAAATATAAGACCTAGAATGGAAAGATTGAACAACGCATAATGCGATCATAAGTACATAATAAGATCTAGAAAACTTGCTTCCATATTTGGAAACTATTTTCAAACTACGTACTTACGGATACGCGAAAAATATTTCCTAGCTAAGTATATTAGAATCTTTGTGCAGCAAGAATCTTGCTGCAAGATGGAAGCAAGCGGATATTCTACAAAACCGGAGATGAAATTTTTCTGATTAAGGTTTGTACATTTTACTGCCACATGCTGAGCTTTGACAGAATAGCATGGATGCTGTTGGAGTTTCCGTCTCAAAACCATAGAGGGGGTATACACTTAAGATAGTTGATTTTATTTATAAGAAACCGAGTTAATACAAATGAACGCTTGCAGATTGATACAACAGAATACAAGGGTACCAAAGATCCAAGTAATTATATTCGACAAATACAAATATCATCACTGTTTTCAACCTTTTCAATGATTCCTCTTGGCATCTTGACGCCTCTTCCTAAGTATAGTTGAATTATCGAGAGCGTGGAATTGCATATGTAGTGGTTGTACCGTGTTGTGCCTCTTTGTGTGCGGATTCAAATATAGAATGCCTGTACACAAACAATACTACTACATATGCAATTCCACGCTCTCGATAATTCATCTATATAAAATAAAATCGTGTCTCCCTCCGATGGCACTGTTATTTGTAGTGTTTTTCTTGCCTGCCCCATATTTTAAAGAAGATTATTGGAAAGAAGAGCGGAGATGAGAGGAGACGTGCTATCTATCTATCTATGTATATCAATAACATCATGCGCCGCTCACCCCCGCCAGTTCAGTAGAAAGGCAGCTCATTAGAGGCTTCGCGATCCACAAGGGGTCGCCACCCGCATGTTTGCAAAGTCCTCTAGAGTACACGTTTACATGTTGTCAACATTTAATATATATTCTGTAGAGCCTTTTAAATTATTTGAAAAGTCCGCGCTACAGTTCGCTCGTTTCGCTACGTGCTACGCTTGTAGCCGATACTAACGTTCTCACTGTATCTAAAGTCTGATACTGCTAATTGACCACGACACTCTGCAAAGACAACAACGACTAAGAAGAAGAAAGTCCGGCTAATAGCTAGGGATACACGCACAGATGTGTCCGACGGATTTGTCCGACAGATATGCCCGGCGGACATATCCGTCCGTGTATGGCGCGAATTGGACAACGGACAGACAGCGGCCAGACGTCTGGCGGACACATCCGTGTTCAATTCGCGCCATACACGGACGGATCTGTCCGCCGGGCATATCCGTCGGACAAATAAAAAATAATATAGGGGTCCCTATTCGATGTGTTAAAAAATCTGGCACGTTTGCAGACGCCCGCATCCATCGCTCCAATCAATTAGAAGCGGCTCGGGGAACAATGAATGCAAAAAAAAATTGAAATAGCTTTATTTTCAGGAAACTAGGGTCACATAGAGACCTTAAAACTAGCGTACATAATATAAAAATAAAACTAGCATTCTAAACTACAGTTATCATTTTGGCGACACCACGGTTTGCTTGTAATATGCGCAGGATTTCTGAGGCCACGGCTGCGCATCGTTTTGTACAGATCTAATAACCTTAAATCTGTACGGAATTTGTACTCTGACTGTACCAACAGCTGTTGTTCTCTTTATCCACCGCGGGGCAGCGCGCACGCCTCATCATGCATCTGATTAATTATGCAGCGACCTCGGCCATTTGCAATCTGACGCTACGTTTTGGGACAACATTGTATTTAAGGCCGATGTTTCGTAATTTGATGTTCGCGGTAGTCGCGGTGTCCGTTCTAATTTTAAAATACATAAACAAAACGATAAAAACAATCTACAGCCTTGGCCAGAAGTGTTGAGCACCAATGCGATTTTCATACAAAACTGGAAAGTTTAGTAGTAGTAGTAGTAGTAGTATCACTTTATTGTACACAAAGAAAAATACAAAACAATTTTAAGAGATATAGGTACAAAGGCGAACTTATCCCTATAAGGGAAGTTTAGTCCATCGTTTCCATCTTTGTTTAAGTTATTTTGTCAATTAATTTAAACTAATAGGCATGTTTTGTTGAAGTTAGTAGTAGCTGCATAGAATATTTGCAATATGTCGCACCGACTTAAATTTACATTTTTGGGACCTTCTGTTTTCATATTTTTTAAGTACCTTGAAAGTGTTATGAAGTGAAGTTTTCTATATTTATAAATAAAATATAACATTTACCGTTACCGTACATTGTTAGGATAGGGAAATAATGCTTAACATCAAAATTGTAAACAAAAAACACCTATGCTCAATACTTCTGGCCAAGGCTGTATATCAAACCTAAACTCCAACACGCAATAAATAATCAAGCAATATGAAGTTGTATTGGAGTTGCATCGAATTCAGACGTTTAGGCGTTAAATGTATTCATGCATAGTTAGTGCATTGGAGTTGTATTGAAGTTGGACCATGTCTACACGTGTTTAAAACTTAGAATACGGCCCCAGTTATCTGTTAACGTACTGATTTAGGTACTTTGATCCTTTAGCTATGAAAATTGAATCAAGAAATTATCGTTCCTAAGAAACAAACAACTCAAAACATTACACTTCAAAAATAAGTTTACATAAGTTTTCAACTTATTGCGTATCAAGATCCGAGATCGAGATAACTCAATCCAGTAAAAAACAGTTCTCTGACCCGAGAACTATAAAAAGCAGTACAAATCGAAGTTCAGTAAAACCATCCAGTAAATTGGATACATAATACGTATCCGTTTCACATGTTACTTTCAATATGGGTTCCACTTCCACTCCGCGACACAGGCCGGCAATAAAAGGAAGCACTTGTTTTGTTGGACTGTGCGCAAAATGTGCTCAACATTTGTGGTTCGGGGCATGATTCTCTGGCTAAGAAAGAAAACCATGTGCATGAATTTAGGTAATACTATGTTAATAAAAATGTACTGAAAGCAATAGGTATTTTGAGACAAAAGAATGCACTGAGAAAATGAAACCGCTAGAAATAAATAAGTTTTTGCTATTTACAAACGAGTGACTCGCTTCGCATGGAGCCTGCAAAGTTCGTTGCTAAAATCAAAGAAGTCAACTTGGCTAACGCGCGTATGTGAAACTATACAATTAAATTAGTTAACAATAAATAAGAGAATCAGGTAAGGGTTATATTTACTAGGACACTTATTTGGATTTAAATGAGTGATTGTTAAAAATAACCAAGAATATTTAGCAATAATTGCTTGTTTGTCATTAACAAAGCTTTATTCCGTGTTTTAAATATGTCTTGGTTGTATGCAACCAAAAATATCTTAACCGAGCCAAATTGGTACTTTGCTAACACTCAATTTTTTCCGTGTGGATTTTATAAATTATAACAGTATCAAGACAATTTAATGCCATCAATACAATGTTAATCAGCTGTAGAATGTATGAGCTCCCATATAAACCACGACACTTTTCTTTCCGGACAAACTCTAGTTTATTAAATATTTATTGGGTGCGTTTAGTGAAATCACTATTTATTTTTATTCCTTCTCCTAACCTCAACAGACTCTTGCAATCGTTTATTCTAGTTATTGAGAAATCCCTTAGTCATTGCAACATCATATATTTACATTTGTAAGATGATTAACTGAAAGTCTACTTTTCCGGGCTTCGTATTATTTTGAGTGACAAAATGGTCCAACCGATAGTGATAGATTGGTCTCATTTACTAAAAAGACCACTAGCACGCTTGAAAAATATATATTTACACCATATCAGAAAAACATGAAACTTAAATCAAGGTCAATTAAATACCCAATAGCTATCAATAATTATTATTTTTATTTTATTTTATTATTTACTAAATCGAAGTAAAAAATAGTATGTGTGACTTTGGTCTAAACGCCTTCCTTGAATGAATGAATAACATTTGTACTACAATATATGATTTTAAGCTAACATGGTCATTAACATTACAAAAACTATTTAAAACGGGATATTTACCATGTGAGTTGTGAAATAAAAAACTCACATGGTAAATATCCCGTTTTAAATAGTTTTTGTAATTTGTACTACAATTTTGACACTCCCCAAAATTGATGTTAAACTGGTTTTTGACCAAGTTAAAGATGTATGTAGTCTCCTTTATTCTACTTTTTTAAGTAGCACTTTTTTCAAGTTTAAGTAAATATATGCGTATTGGGACCCTGTCTAGCACTCGCACATTTATCTTATATGTCCCAAATTTAAATTGGTCTCAAGGTTAACTACTCAGAAAATGGTCTGGGTTTTAATGCTGCTCTCCACAAACACATTTGAATCTCCGGAGACCAGAGCCGAGAGTGGGTAAGAGGCGAATCGTGTTCCCGGTGTTTCGAGAAATATCAAATTTCTTAGCAAATGCTTTAGCTTCGCATTTAGTTAGGGGCCATTTTCAGACAACAACTTTCTAGAACAAATATTTTTATTATGTATCATATTATTCATGAAGCTAATTAACATGTCAGAATTAAATAAGTACCTACACATTACATATACTTAGGTATACTTAATACACAAAAATATAAATCCGCATTATACAACAATCAAAATGTAATTATGTTTTACAGGTAAACATTCATCCATTAAATTAATTTTAAAGTAATTTTTATGCAGAACCTTGAATTTAAGGCTGTCGCGATTCTAAGCGGCAACGCAGCTATTGTGATGGGCATCGTCGCGTCAGGAGCAGCTTGTAGCGGGTTGCTTTAGATAGTTTTTTTTATACATATATTATATTTATAAGTTATTTATATGAATAGATTATTCTGTAATTAAATAAATAGATTAATGTCTACAGATTTTCTTAAATAACGTAAAAAGAGTTTATCTTAAAATTGAAAAACATATATTATATTCTTTTAATGCCATAGAGCTCCATTAAAAATATTTTTGCAAATTAAGTTCCCTTATGGGGTGAAAATGCATTTGAAAGCAAAGCGTAGCTATAATTAACTAAGCTAATGTTTTATAGTGATAACAAACACCCTAAAGAACCTATAGTCAGGTAATGGTACGATATTAGGTTTCGATATTATTAAAGTTTGATATTATTTGATATCTTGTGTAACTCATGCTCTAGAGCAATTATCTAAAAATGTAGAAATTTTAAAATTGTGCTTTGAAAAATATTTAGGTATTTGAATCTTTTGCTGACAAATCATTCAATATAGAATTAAAGTATAAAAATTCTGTGGCATATCGTAAGAGATGTAAATATCTTTTTAATTTGTACTTTGTAGCCTCCTGGAACACCTGGAACCAGCCAAAATAAAAAAATGCTAATTTTTATTCGAATATTGAATTAAAGTTTATTTTATCAAGAAAACAAAACTGAAAATCAACTGCTTAGTGTGGTGGAAAAAAGTTAGAAACCTGGGCTACGTGCTTCTTCAGATATTAACTTTTTGTCATTTATCTAAGTCAATATTGAATTAAAGTTCAAAAGAATCATAATGAATGTTTATAGTAATAAATTAAACCTTCATGCACAAATGTAGAACTATAAAATAAATGGAACACTAAAATACTAGGTATATGCAAGTATTGCATGTAAGTACCTGTTCCATTATACTTTACCGCGCGGCGCGTCGCATATCACGGGGCGACGACAAGGCCGCGCAGTGCGGGGGCAATATGTAGGCACGGTAGTGCGTTCGTCCGAGTTTGATAAATGAATAGTGTCACAGTATGTAGCTTGATAACGTAATTACGCAACTAGTTCAACTAATGTGTGAACACCGTATTTTTTTTTTAATTTATATGATAAATACATTTCTGCGCTTAAGTTGATTTACCAAAGGCACTGTTATTTTAATTAGCTTCTTCTTGGAGCTAATTAATGTCATACTTTTATCCGATAATACCTTTACAAGTTACTAAACATGCATTTAATTATTCGTATAGTATAATCATACCAGTAATTCTGAAAAATTTTTGCAATGTGTATGTTGCTTATTAAAATGAAAAATCTGATTGTTACTAATACCTTTAGCATCTTGTTGGTCATAAACCGATGATTTTTAGAATTTTTCTTTATTATTTTACTAGGATGTTATTACTGACCGTTTTTGAAATAAACATTTTAAATAAAAAAAGGCCACTGAAATGTTCATAGAATTTCATACTGATTGAATTTCATCACTTATTCATACAAAGCATTTGAGAGTAAAAACGCTAAAATTTTTATAAATTTTAGCGTTTTTGAGGATTCCGTAGTTAACTAGGAGCCCTTATAGTTTCGCCTTGTCAGTCCGTCCGTCCGTTCGCGGTCTAGCTCAGTATCTCTGAATAATTTGAACTGACCTCATCCACTTAGTGTCTTATCTTTTGTTGGAAAACCGCAAGCGCACGTGCCAATATGAAAAAATGGTGTGGCCACATGTAAGCGTTTATTGAATTTTTACTATTAACACCACGGAATAAGATTCAATATGAACTAATACAAAAAAGCTTTGTTCTCTACGGTTGCGCCCAGGACAAGCGACTCAAACGCTCTAGAACCAGCGTAACTCGACACCGTGATCCGAAACATAATGCGTAATTAGAGGTCGCGCTAGCATTGGTACTCCGAGCGCATGGCTAGTTAGTGCCTAGGAGGCAATTGTAATTTTCCCAATGGGGCGGGTAATCACAGGGTTGGATTCTGATTAAAACATTTGGCTGGATATACGATTTACAAAAAAATTATATCAAAAAACTAAAAGGTACATTTAATAGCTATTGTAATGTTTTTACTTTAGTTTATACTAATTTCAAACAATAATTACGATTTGAAGTTTGTGAAACGGAACGTGTTTTAATCCACCAATCAGCGTCTGGTTAAGTCACTCCTGTTGTGAAAACTAAAGGGGTTGGCAACTGTCACTAGTTTTGTTCTATGGGATTTGGTTTAAAGGAAAAAAAAACAGAATTTGACACTGTTAGCAGGTTTAACAGGGACGAACCAAGGACGAACAAATATGGCTAGTGACAAACATGATTGACGTCACAGGAACTGTAGATCCATTTCGGCGCGAAAATTTAAATTGTCAGTTTGTAATGTAATTTTTTGACTACAAATTATAGTATTTTCATTTTTTTAAACATTCATGGTCTATTCTACGTGCAATTCTTTCAAATGAAAACATAAATGAAAATATTTCATCTTGCCTTTAAAAAAAAAACACGGAAGTGAGGCCTGATAAGAACTTTCAATGAAAACTATATTGAAAAAATCGATTGAGCCGGTTTTGAATTATCACTCAAAACGCGTAGTGAAAGAACGAGTGCTGGATAGTAAAATGATGTAAGCGCCGCCAAATATCCCTTAATAAATTACCTTTTAGCTGCTTTTAGGGTGCTGTTGGGGCTGCCTCGCTGGTGCAGTGCCTCGGTCATGTTTCTTGAGGCGAACACGGATGGCTTTAAAACTATATTGCGAAAACGTGTTGCCTCAGTCTTGTTTAGAGTGAGAGACAGTACCAACAGCCTCCTGAATGCCGTGCTGAACAAGTACGACTGTCCAATTGTGAGGCACTGGAATAAGGTTCACATGAGTGACAGGCCTGTTATTTTGAATATTAATTACTTACGTAGGTATCGAATTCTAAGTTATTCTTTTTTTTCATTTGTTAAGTTGTTTAACTTATTTGTTTAAATAAATTTATTTATTTGATTTTATAATTTAATTTAATTTATCTAAAGTTATTGTTGAGTATAAACTTAATTTTTCTGTGTGAGTTAGATAATAACACTAACAACTAGAAATAAGGTATTACTGTATCACTATCATGCTTATGGGCCTAGAGCCTGAAATAAATAAATAGTAGTAACCTGAAATAAAATAAAAATTATAGGTTTTTTCAAACGCTCTAGTTACTAAACGGGAAAAAGGCTGAATTTATTTTCGATAATATATTACTAGACTATATATTTACTCTTGTTTTTGGCACAAGTCGAAACACGATTGCTGAAAGTTGCCTCGATAGAAAAAAATCCGAAGTTGGGGCCTTTTTCCCCTTATTTTTCTTAGCTTACGTAAACTATAAGAGATTGAGCAATATAACTAAGTAATAAATTTAAATAAAAAACTTTTAAAAACAAGCTTTTATGTGAATGCTCCAAAAAGAGAAAATAAGCTTTTGAGTCAATCAAACTTTTTTTATAGGAATTTTGTACAATTTTATGACATAAAAGCTTGTCGCGAGACTTTCCCGTGTAAAAGAGATTGCTCATTTATATCGAGGAAACCTTATGTAAATATTGAATATTATAACAAAATCATTGGTTTCATTCAGTCCGATGTTGAGTACTTATTCTTTGAGTAGGTACATTTAATTATTGTCATTAAAAAATATTTGATTTACAATTTTATAATCCACGCCGCAGACTCGTCAGACAGATACAACAGTAGGTCAACCACAGGCTTCGACACATACCAATATATTGTCATATAACTCTTTACTGACTTCAAAATTCACTTCGTGATTTGTTATTGTATTGCAAAGTGTCGCTTTCGTTTAACATATTAAAAAGATGCAACTAGCGTAACAAAAACAACTCATTAACTCAATGATAAATGACAAACCGCCAGGTAGCACTATCTTATATGTACTATATATACTACATCCAAAACACGTAAATAACACTTGACGTGAATTTGTTTTTTAAGAAATACATTGATAATTATATTAATTATAATTTAATTCATGAATAATGGGCTGGGCACATTACATATTTTAATTAATTTTACACTACCGTCATAGGATTACTTGGCTACATGGTTTCACCTAAAATATGTGCAATCTCTTTTACACGGGAAAGTCTCGCGACAAGCTTTTATGTCATAAAATTGTACAAAATTCCTATAAAAAAAGTTTGATTGACTCAAAAGCTTATTTTCTCTTTTTGGAGCATTCACATAAAAGCTTGTTTTTAAAAGTTTTTTATTTAAATTTATTTTTATGTTTTTAGTTTTTAAGAGACATGTTCCGTAGCCTGTACATTTCGACTAACACATCGTTTCGCTGTGTTGACCGGTTTCTTATTGCTTGTTAATTTTAGCTAATAGAAATGGCCATTGGGTGTGTTACCTGATATCAAAGTAGGCAATAGGCATCAAGGTAGGCATGCTGAGCTTTTTTTATCATAATAGTGATGAAACACTTACGGGTATGCTATTTCTGACCGCTAAACCATATCAGGTAATTTAAAAATTCTTGAAAAACAAACATTTTTGTTATATTTCAAAAAGAACATTATGTTACGGAAAAATCCCTAATGACACATTAAAGTTGCAAAACAATAAGCGTAATTAAGTTAACATAGACCTCATAATTTCGAGAAACAGCTACTAAAAACCCAAACTGACAGTTGTGTCCGAGGTTGAATGATAGAACTTCGCGTCGCTGCACTCGCTCGTTCGATAATAGTTATGCACGTATAATTTTCTTTTGACAATCACATACTATTTATTTAGACGGTTCTATTCTAATCTAACAGAACTGGTGGTCCGCCTCGAATTAAGAACTTGCGATTATAATAAAATCCCTCAACAAAACTGTTTTAGGCCTTCTGATTCCAGAACCCCCTGGTCATTCCAGCTCATTGAAGTCTCTTATTATATACCACCGATACAACCTCAACAAATTTCATGAAGACCAGAAAAACGTTACTAAAATGTTCGCGTAACGAACATTCAAAATTATAAACCCATCGGATGTCACAGTAGGCCCAAACAGCATGAACCTATGATGTCCTAAACCGGAGATCCAGTAGGTAACCCTAGGGTTCAGCATAAAATCTATCTCGTGATACCGGTCCCGACTGCATACCATTACAAGTCGAATGAGCCCAACAGCATGACTCTTTGTTGTCCTAAACCCGTGATCCAGTAGGTACCCCCAGGGTTCAGCATGAGCTATATTTTCTGATACCGGTCTTGACTACTCATCAGTACAAGTCAAATAAGCTCAAACAGCATGACTCTATGTTGCCCCAAACCCGAGATCCAGTAGGTGCCCCCAGGGTTCAGAATGAACTCCATCTTGTGATACCGGTCCCAACTCCTCGTCAGTACAAGTCGAATGAGCTCAAACAGCATGAGTCTAGTTATGTTGCCCCAAACCTGAGATCCAGTAGGTGCCCCCAGGGTTCAGCATGAACTCCATCTTGTGATACCAGTCCCAACTGCTCATCAGTACAAGTCGAATGAGTCCAAACAGCATAAGTCTATGATGCCCCAAACCTGAGATCCAGTAGGTACCCCCAGGGTTCAGCATGAACACCATCTTGTGATACCGGTCTCAACTCCTCGTCAGTACAAGTCGAATGAGCTCAAACAGCATGAGTCTAGTTATGTTGCCCCAAACCTGAGATCCAGTAGGTGCCCCCAGGGTTCAGAATGAACTCCATCTTGTGATACCGGTCCCAACTCCTCGTCAGTACAAGTCGAATGAGCTCAAACAGCATGAGTCTATGTTGTCCCAAACCTGAGATCCAGTAGGTGCCCCCAGGGTTCAGCATGAACTCCATCTTGTGATACCGGTCCCAACTCCTCGTCAGTACAAGTCGAATGAGCTCAAACAGCATGAGTCTAGTTATGTTGCCCCAAACCTGAGATCCAGTAGGTGCCCCCAGGGTTCAGCATGAACTCCATCTTGTGATACCAGTCCCAACTGCTCATCAGTACAAGTCGAATGAGTCCAAACAGCATAAGTCTATGATGCCCCAAACCTGAGATCCAGTAGGTACCCCCAGGGTTCAGCATGAACACCATCTTGTGATACCGGTCTCAACTCCTCGTCAGTACAAGTCGAATGAGCTCAAACAGCATGAGTCTATGTTGCCCCAAACCTGAGATTCAGTAGGTGCCCCCAGGGTTCAGCATGAACTCCATCTTGTGATACCAGTCCCAACTCCTCGTCAGTACAAGTCGAATGAGCTCAAACAGCATGAGTCTAGTTATGTTGCCCCAAACCTGAGATCCAGTAGGTGCCCCCAGGGTTCAGCATGAACTCCATCTTGTGATACCAGTCCCAACTGCTCATCAGTACAAGTCGATGACGATTCTAATAAACCCAAACTCAATCTGGTTGAGGTACTTTATGGTAGAGTTCTTATGGCCACCTCCTGTCTCCATCATCAGACCAGCTCGATGGTATCAAAATATTGTATTGTCATCCAAGTTACGCAGGTATGCAAAATTTTAGCTCAATCGGACATCAGGAACTGGTTCAAATCTGGCTCGCAAGATTCTACCTAAACATCTAACATACTGACAAACACTGTGAGTTAAATAAAAGCTTGTAAAAAATATGGTATTCTGGTTTATCTAAAAAGTCACAGAAGCAAAATTAGACAAAACTTTATAGATTCGCTTATTTATCGTAGTTTGGTCAAAAAGTCTCATCCTTAAGAGCGCTGCATCTCTTTCTTTCGTGCACGGGAGCCATAAACGTGTATGTTACGGATGGGCGTGGCTTGTCCGAATCGAGGAATGGCCTTAAATGTTGTATTATAACTGGCCGTCAACTACGGAACCCTACACTGGTTTTTATTTCGGGGGTACCTTGTTTCGCCAAACAGAAATTAAAAAAGGCTTATAATTTTTCGGGCAACTAAAATATGAATCGGCAGCTTTTCTAAGGCTTGTAAATCTTGTAATAATATAAATTGGCTGTGTATTAATATTTAAGCGACAATAAATTTAAATAAACCTCAAACATGTGGCATCATAATATTGAAAAACGGCAGCAATATATAGCTGACCAAAAAATTAACAGGGAACTTGAAATAATAGGTTGGCAACAAAAATATTAACCTGGCAACTATTATTCAAAGCCGGATTGTTTTAAAGATTCGTTGCCAGCTATTTGTTTTTGCCTAATTAACCATTTTGTATATAATTTGCAGGTATCATTTTAATTACGGGAGCAGTAAATTTCAGAAATATGGAATTATTTTAGAGATCCCTACCAAAATTCCAAAAAAGGAACACTGTGCTTTTCTGTTTAGTCACAATTACTATTTGCTCCAAAATCGCTAGACCGATTGACCTGAAGTTTTACATACTACTTACATTTTCTCATTTGTATTCGTGTTACATTTGTCCTAGGTTTTAGTTACGTAAAGACCTATCCAATCCATGGGGTATCCCCACATGATAGAGTTGGAGCGAAAAAAAAATCACCCCCCACTTCATGTGTACGTGAGGGAGGTACTCTAATAAAAAATATTTTTCTAGTTTTTATTCTACCACTTTTTCTGCGTAATTAGTTCACATACTCATACAAAATTTGAGTTTTCTAGTGCTAACGATCACTGAGCTAAGCTGCGGACAGACTGACGGACAGACAGACGGACATGGCGAAACTATAAGGGTTCCTAGTTGACTACGGACCCCAAAAAAGGAGTGTTTCGTCCTCATAGGTAAGTAACAAACCTCTTGGTTTGATTTCTAAATTAGCACGTGTGACGTGTCCGCTTACATCCCTAGATAAATTCGGTTTTTCACTTCGTGTTTAGGCACCTTTCATAATATTATTTTCTATATCATATATGGCCCTTGAATTTTGGTACAAGATATCTGTCGGTACTTAACACTATATTGAATTAAATCGGTTGAGCCGTTTTTGAGTTATCACTCAGAAACCCATAGTGAAAGGACGTAAGTGAAATGACGTAAGCGCCGCCAAATTTTCCGTAAGAACCGACCTTTTAAATCAATGAATTGTAACAGGCCGGCAACTACGGAACCCTACACTGAGCATGGCCAGACATGCTCTTGGCCGGTTTTTTTTAAATACAGTTCATTATGAAAATGGTATTCAATTTACATATTTATTGCGTAGGGTTCCATACTTACCAGTCCGTCACTAGTGTCACTACGCACCCACTCAATAAGTTGTTTTTAATATGATATTTTGCGGCCCTTACACATTTTACTATGCGGCACTTACGTCCTTTTTAGGGTTCCGTAGTCAACTAAGAACCCTTATAGTTTCACCATGTCCGTCCGTCTGTCCGTCCGTCCGTCCGTCCGCGGTCTAGCTCAGTGACTGTTAGCACTAGAAAGCTGAAATTTGGTATGAGTGTGCGTTAATCACGCCAACAAAATGATAGAATAAAAACTGGAAAAATATTTTTATTAGGGTACCTCCCCTACACATGCGTAGGGGGTGAATTTTTTTTCGCTCCATCCCTGTCGTGTGGGGTATCGTTGGATAGGTCTTTTAAAAATAGTAGAGGTGTTGTAAAACACTTTTTGGATAAACCGAATAGTTTCGTAAATAATAGCACTGAAAGTTCAAAATGGGGCGTCCTCCCCATCTAACTTTTGAACCGTGGGTCCAAAAAATTTGAAAAAAAAAATCATGAAAGTGGGGCTTAATAAGTACTTTCAACGAAAACTATATTGAATAACATCGGTTGAGCCGTTTTTGAGTTATCGCTCAAAAACGCATAGCGAAAGGTCGTAAGTGAAATGATGTAAGCGCCGCCAAGTATCCCTTAACAAATGACCTTTTTGAACGGATGTATGGTAATAGGTCGGCAACTACGGAACCCTACACTGAGCATGTTACTAGATATTTTTGAGTTCGACGACAACAACGTATATGGTTCTAATTGAAAAATGACAACTTTACAGGAGAGCAAAGCAAAGGTAGAATCCTTATAACTTTTTTCGTATTAAAGATAATAAGCTGGAATTTGGCAAACGTGGTTATAATTATATTTTATAGTTTTTTTTATCTTCATATAACTACATTTAATTGTAGTTTTCGAGAAAACGCAGATAGACCGCTAGATTAAGTTACAACTGTTTGCTCACCGTTGGGTATACGGTTCTATCTACCAGTTAGAATATTATACTCGGTTACAATTTCCTTCAAGAAGCACGTATGCAGGTCTATCTGGGACTTAGAACATTATACTTGGTTACTTTTTTCTATAAATTCTACGTATATAGGTCTATCTGGGACTTAGAATATTATACTGGGTAAAAATAATGTTCGACTTACTGTAAAAGATTCTATCTGTGAGTTAAGTCATCAAATTTAAATTATTTATTTTGATTCGTTTTTAAATTGTAATAAATAGTTTTAACGCACCATATTTAATTTTATTGTTGGTTGCATTATGATTCTGTTTAAATATACATAATTATAATTTTGACACATTTTGTAGATAGAACCATATACGTTTCATTTGCTTTAGCTTGAAAATGATGTAGGAAGTACTAAATAAAAGTAAAGGTATAATAAATGTGTTATTTATTCAAAAAATGTAGCAAATTATGTATTTCACAAACGTTTTACTAAATTTCAGTCTTAATTACGGAATAAGAGAGAAAAAAGGAGCACCTTTTCATTTATTTTTACTTATTTACCTTATATGTTAATATCACATTGATTAATCTTCATAAAGTAAACATCATAAGTACCTACTCCAAGAATTGTCAAATACATAACATTAAAATTAGCAATGTCTCAATAAAAAAGATAACTGTATTTTCTAAATAAATTAATCATATTCTTCTAAGGATAAGAGACATGTTCTCAGTATACACAATTATACGAACATAACATCGTTACAAAAGAGATACACAAAAATGAAATAACAATTTAAGAGTTAAGAAGAGCTTTAATATTTGAATAAAAAACATTTTACAGTCAGACAATATTAAGTCAAAATAAAATAAGCAATGTTTATTAATATCCACAGCGCAGGCTTCGTCCAGATTTCCAACACAAAAACATCTGCAACATGCTTCGTCAAATCCATAACACATGTTCATAACAGGCTTCGTCAACTACATTAACCATGCTCACTAAACCACTAAAACTGATTACAAAAATATGACTCCATTAGACCCCAGTCCCGCGGTCCAAACGTACCCAAAATACTGGCAGCATTACCTCACTGAACTGCCAGCGAAATTCGTTGGACCAGGAAAGAACCAGAGCGAGGGTCGCAGCCCCTCTCTCTCAAACGACGCCCTATGTCCTTAACTTTTTAGCCTCGGCACACCAAGGGCCAGCTGTTTCTATAGCCACCGGGACGAAGTCATACACCTGCTCAAGGTTGGCATATTTACTGTGCTTGACCTTAGCCGCACATTCAGCCGCAGCACCTGCCCTGGTCACCGTATGCGCGAGATGAGTGGCAGCAAAAGTACCTACTCACACGCGTGGCATCCCAAAGCAAGCTACGACTTTTCGCCCACGAGACAAGCGTAAGACCGTCCGGCCTCTTACCGTCCGTACGGCTCAGACCTTGGGGCTCCAATATGCACCGGACATTCGCCGAGACTAAAGCCCGCTTTTAACTATATCATTGATGGCACAGTGCCTAGGAATCCTCCCCGCACACCGTAAGCAACTGAGGCCGTGATGTCCATCCGCCTCTACCAACACCCCCACACATACCGGTGCGGCTCGCATACCTTACTACCAATCCTAAGCGCCACCGCCACCCGTAACGTGTCATTGTCCAGTAGGGTTCCCAGGTGTGGTGACGGTAAGGCATGCAGTCACGTCCGTTCCAACAGCATTACGCACTAGGCCCCGTTGCAAATCTTAACACAAAATGCCATCTCACATTCTTTGTGACGAGGGATCGTCCGGCTTCTCAACCTGCACAAAGCGAGCTGACCACTCGGAAAGAGCTTCCTGCAAATAAGTAATGCAGATATTGCCACTATCAAAGGCTAGGATTCTAGTGACAATACCTGATACTACATGGGAAGACGCAAGGAAAGCTACCAAACCGACGTCACGCATGCAACGAACACCCAACCCCCCGTAACGAACAGGAAGCGTTGCCTGACGCCACTGCGATTCGTTAAAACTGTCATTCAAGACGCTCTCCAGGCCCTGCTTAAGCACACTATCAAAATCACTGACCGCCTGCTCAAATCTCCCAATTGGCGCCGTCCTCAGGATATACGTCACGCGTGGCATCGCAAAACAGTTACGCAGCAAAGTGAGAGAAACGTGTGCCGACAAATGCTCGAAATGCACAAGAGAAGAACTCTGACTCAGGAACTTCAATTACCTTGTCACATTGTTAGTATCCATTTTAAAATCACATGTAATATCAGTCTTTCTAACTAAATTATCTAAAAATTATTATAGGAGCCAGTTGACAGTGTGCTGTATAGCATGCAGTTTCGTCCATCCTTAGTGGTGACTCTGAAAGTCAAATAACATGCATATTTAAAGCAACACAGACAAAGCGGTTAACACAGTGCGCATCCAGTAAACAAGGAATAAAAATAAGGATTAGCTATATATAAGTATAACAAAGCTGTCCGTATAAAACCTTAATCTGTGATAGTTATTGTATTACATATATCATAGCAATATAGCAATATTAGCCTTCCTTTTTATATTTAAATTAGCACTTACAACGACAGGATATAACTATTTAAAAAGTGTATACAAATAAATTCAAAAAGGTAAATAGTTTTAAGTGACTGAGACTGAATAAATGACGTAAACAATTTTAAGTGGCACATAGATTTACGTACTTTGTTATTATAACTACAGGTATGATAGTAACGTATACGGTTCTAAGTGGTAGATAGTCCTGTGTAAACAGTTCTTTTAAAAAAAAGTTCACGCGTATACAGTTCTAAGTGGTAGATGGTCCTGTGTACGTAGTTCTATTAAATAATACTTCACACGTATATAGTTGTATGTGTCACATAGAACATTTTATACCTTTTTAAACATATAAACAAAAAAATATCAAGAAAATGGAAATAAATATTACATACCTCCATTTATCGTAGCCGGTTTATTTATCTCTGTTTCGGAGCTATCCGGACCCGATCTTTTTGCCCCTGATTTTAACGATTCCAACCATCTCGCACGTTTCTCCGTCATTATAAACAAACTTATACTTGCGGTAAATTGGCACACAGAATGACAACCAACAAAATTCTGACTAAAAACTTGGAATTGAGGTGAAAGCAACGTAATAACATATTAATATTTTCTACGCAACCGTCGAAGCGTCATAACCGACACCTAGCCGATCAACGGCGAACAGAGTTCGATGTGGCACATTGCGCTCTGTGCGCGTGAGTGGGTGAGATGGCAAACATCGCATACAGTTCAATGTGGCACTTAGAATGGTGTTCGCGCTAGTTTACAGATTGTTGACTCAGATCGCACTGTATGCGTCATTTTAAAATCTATACTAAGTGACATTTTAAGAATTTTTTTATACTAGGCGATAGGTTTCGACGTGTAGATCATTATGCTGCAGCGTACGTAGTTCGAACCTTTTAGCACTTTGCACCTTGTACGTTGTTGTCGTCGAGTTATAGCTCTTAAATGTCTTAACCGATTTTATACAAAAGAGTTAGCGTTCAGATTAATTATCTGACTTCACTTTCATGATTTTTTCTGAACTCATGGTTTAAAAGTTAAAGGGGAGAGGGACGTTCTTTAAACTTTCGGAGCTATTTTTACGAAAGTATTAGTGTTATCTAAAACTTGTTTTAAAAAAACCTTTTTTTTTGGACCTATCCAACGACACTCCACGCGATAATATATGTGTACGCGAGGTACTCTAAAAAATAGTATTATTTCAGTCATTTGCGAATAAAGTCATTTATTCTAATTCGTTATTCGTATTCAAATAAATTATTGCCCATCTCTCGTGGTTAGCCTACTTGAGGTTATCCCGAGTTACAGTAGACATCAAAAAAAATTCCACTTTTAGACCTTATTACAAAGGAGTAAGGCGCAAAACTGTAAACATATTTTTGATGTAAACCGTACATTATCTATGTTAATATTGTTTGTTGTTGTGGGCATACTTGAATAATAATATCCTCAAGGTGCTGTTATTTGGCTGTTTTGCATCATTCTTGAAAAAAGCACTATAGTTGTCTAAGCACAGAGGGCCATTGCTGGTTTCTTATTAAATTATAACTTTGTATTAAAAACATATATCTCAAATTGACGTATGTATTTTTCAATCTGAAATTTTGCGAAATTTAAATGTAAGCAATCTACAAAATATGTTTATTTACACTACTTTGACGATCATAATATAAATTTGTATAAATTAGGCTAAGACCATTTGTACTATAATTTATTATTATGAAATAAATAAATCTAAATCTAAATCATAAAACTCAGCCAGCAATGACCTTACTTCACCTCTTTAATCGCGTATACTTTATTCCTGATCTTACGGCACGTTTGAAGCGTCAAGATAACAATCAAAGTAAAGGCGATTAAATCCAGACTTTATTTAATAAAAAAATAACTGTCTATGGCCGATATATGTAGCTATTTATTTATATTAATAGGTTAAAATATTTTATGACATCTGTTTACTGTAAAAAAAAAGATACATCTCGTTGTTTATATCAGTTTTTATCTTTATCATATCATAAGTTAAAACTAACCTATTTTATATTATAAGCCAGAGACTTAGTTAGCTATTCATATCTGCCTTTAAATTTACCCGAAAAACAAATAAATCCTATTTATTAAATATAATACAGATGAAATAAATAAATAAATAATTGCAGCTTATTACTTCTACCACAAATATTGTTTTTGCTCGATTTGGCGGCGGTACTACTGTGCCTTCGGATACAAACACACGAACTGCGTCAACTGTGAAAATGCAACTAGGTAAGCGTAGTGTGAAATGCCACGATTTCACTTCTCGCTTGCACTCGTGATAACTTAGCTCTTGCTAGAGGCGCTCAAGGTCACGACCGTGCGCCGACATGAACGCGGTACGTGTTGTTATTTTTAGATTTTAGGATTGAAGTATTTTCTAGTATTTTCCATTTATACGTGAAACCCATAAATTAAATTTTCTATATTTTTGGAATTTGGTTACATTTCATCTTACGATGATGTAAACTTATCTTTACAAACTTTAATTCAATATTGACGCTACTGCACAAATAAAAGCATATATCTCTTGAAGCACATTTCAGGATGCTCTACATTTTTGATATGTATATTGGCATAGAGACTAGGATTTATTATCGAGTATTTTACAAACTTTAATTCAATATTAACAGATTGAAGGGCGAATTTTAATTTAACCGTTTATCCCGTTCGAAAAATGACTACAAATTTAATAAAATGTAGCGCTTAACATTTCAAACACAGTGAAAGTAAAATTTCAAACTTTAATTCTATATTCAAAGTTTTGTACCTAAAAAACATAAATACCTACCTTATACCTAAAGCAGCCTAGCTACATAATTGCCGTCATATACAAATATGCTGCAAAATAGGTCCCCTATACATATATGATGTCAAATCAAACTTTAAAATTGTCGAAACTTATCACGGAAAATACGGGTAACTTAACGCGCCTACTAAAAACAAAAGCAATTAGCAACTCCAAGAAAACTCGCAGCCTCTTCGGCCCGCAGTGACAAAACTAACAAAACTCCAAAATTAGTTAATTAAGGCCTAAGGATGGTTTGCCTAAAGGTTCAACCTTTGATCCGTTGGACTTAAACCGTTTTAGTAAGTTTGACCACAACGCTGTTCTGATTGCTTACGCTTTGGCCTTCGGTTTACGCAGATACTGCGTTGCAATATTGGGAAGTCCAATATCGTATGTCAGATTACCACGAAGAAGACAAATTTAAAATTTGTCCATTTATATATTTTTACTTAAAATACCAAATGTAAGCACTCAAAAGAAAGCAGTTACGCAATACTTTTAAATAAAAAAATACCGACATCACTTAGGCTCCGCTTTTTCAAGAGGAAGTGCCCGAGTTGTTGTAAAAAAAACTGATATCTCTATAGCTAGGTGTGCTATAATAGTTGAAGAGTTCCCTCGATTTCTCCAGGATCCCATCATCAGATCCAGACCTGGTGACAATGGGACCAACTGTGCTGTGCTAAATCGGTCTACCCGTCTTCGAATAATCGATGAACATACATAAAAAAATAAAAAAGATCCCGACGAATTGAGAACCTCCTCCTTCGAGATCTTCAAGTCGGTTGAAAGCGCGAACTTATTGCACAGGGTACAGCAGTAGCTTTTTTTCCAAGCCGCATCTGACATCCGGTATCGATTATGTGAAGACCCTCTTATCTTAGTTCTTTTGCGACGATGCACCTGTAAGCGAAGGTAATCGTAATCGCACACATTAAATATTGCTTTTCTATGATTACATGCACCATGACGCTTCATTAATTGGAGGCTTTGCTAATTGATAAATTAATTATACAAGTTATGCGATGCGGGCGGTTAAAAGGGAATTCATTACTATCAATTTCCCTTTGGCTTAATCTGGTGAAGGTTATTATACAGGGTGTCCCAAAAATCGACGTCGAGCCGTGAATGGATGATAGACCAAGTTATAACAGTTATTAGAAAAATACAAAAAAGAATCTATCACATGTTCTTCAAAAATTATGGTCACTTTAAAAATTTACTAGAAGTTAAGAGACCAGGGCGTGAATATTCTAGTAAATTTTTAAAATGACCATAAATTTTGAAGAACATGTGATAGATTTTTTTTGTATTTTTCTGATAACTTGCTCTATCATCCATTCACGGCTTGACGTCGATTTCTGGGACACCCTGTATATCTGGTAAGGACATTGACTTTAACTTAAAATGGCAGTACCTAACTTCAGGCTGAAAATTTCAATCTTAAATGGTTTATAAGTTCGAGTCCTACCTGTAATATGTTTTGACGTAGTTATATTAAATACGATAAGATAATTACTGTCAATTTTACGGAAAACTTTCATTTGAATAATAATCTAGTCACTTTCACAAGAACAGTGCTTACGCCAACTATCCAAGCAGGGGATGAAATGGACGGTTTATTTTGAGTTGAAATGAAATGTCTTTTTATGCCGGGTAGTAAGTAAGGTCACGGCTTTGAATATATTTCTCTGCCCGGGCAATGGTTTATCTTTTATTTTTAATATAAAATTACGTCTAAACCTCATCAGCTAGAGCCAAAACGTGATCTGGCGTTAGTATTTCATATTTAAGAGAAACTGATAACGTCGAAATTCGATCAACGTCTATAAATTTTTTGGTACATTTTTGTATGTAGAAACCAAAAACAATATGAAACCAGCTTATACCCCAGACTGCACTATTCACCAACAGCCTATAACTGCTCATCGAGACGATTCCAACAAACCAAAACTAAATGAAGTTTGTTTGCTTCAATTTAGAGTTCCCTTGACCATATTCTAATATAACTAGATCTTATTTTTGGTTTAGTTTAATGTCAGAAAGAGGCCCAGGAGTCATTTTTTCCATGGCTACTGACAACTTAATGACAACTGATACATGACAGATGACAGTGCCATCTGTGATGCCATAATTTACTCTTATGTTAACTATAAACTTATTAATTTGTCTATCTACACCATAATAAAGTTGAAAATGGCAAAAACCGGCCCTGTGGCCACAACTGGGGCATCTGTCCTATTAACGAGAAAAATAACGCCCTTGTCTCTAAGTCGGGTAAAAAATAGACAATGGCAAAGAGATTGAGCAGCACCCTGCAGATAAGTTAATCAGGAGACAATTGGAAATCACTCAATCGCCAGAGCCACGGCCTCTTGTTTCTATTGGAATGGATGCGAGAGTCTACCGCATCCAACCAGTGTCAAGAGGCCTCGGATATCCAGAAATATGAACGATATTCGTACCTTATACATACATCTTAATATATATATATATATATGTTAGCCTCTATACGTCCCACTGCTGGGCACAGGCCTCCTCTCATGCACGAGAGGGATCAGGCTATAGTCCCCACGCTGGCCCAATGCGGGTTGGGAACTTGATATGTTACAGATTAATCTCATCTTAATATGTTACAGATTAATTATTAGATTAACTAAATGTCAACTTAATATTATAATGTACATATAATTATAAATTACAGAAAAGGATACTTGTCGTTTACAAGTCATCATCATCTCAGCCATAAGACGTCCACTGCTGAACATAGGCCTCCCCTTTCATTAAAGGGGGGGGGGGGTTTGCCATACAAGTACTTTTATATTATTGACAACTCTATTTAGTATAGGTACTTACCGTCAAATGCTACAACTTTGCCTGGCTTGAAAAACATGGTTTTCTTCACCAAACAACTAACACAAAGGTGATCAGAAAAAGCCAAACGTCAGTTTTGACAGATCTACATAATCTTGTTACATGAGTAAGAACTCGACTCGTAAATGGCAAATGCTTGAGAAGGGAATGATACCTAGTTCTGGTCGTTATCGTAACTCCGTCGTTCTATTTGGGCTTTCATTCATTTATCCGTCTTACCCATCGAGTTAGAATTAAAATCATTGGTCTTACCTCTTCAACTGTAAATCTGAGTTAGATTCCATCTGATTACTAGTCTTCACTTGTGACTACGCTTGCGTGGAATTCATCAAAAACTTCAACTGCCTTTCAAGATTTTCTTTGTCGGAAAATTAGGCTGTGAGTGCTTTGTTTTGTATTCAAAGGTTTCTAGAAAGGGAAATCCCTTCATACAGTTATGTAGGCGCGTAAGGGAAAAGCGCAGCAAAATGAATGGGGAATATGTTCAAACGGTGACTTTATAACCTAAAATCGATTTTAGGTTATAAAATGTACTGAGATGACAGGTGTCAAAAACCGCTTCTTAGGTTGCACAAGGTATAGTTGTTTGGGCTATTCAACGAATGGTTATGCCATTCAAAGGCTGGGCACAACCGGTCCCTGGTTTGACCGCAACATGAGTGCCACACATGTAGTTTCGTATTACGGAAGCTGGTCACATTTATAGCGATCTTCCTTTGGAAACTCGAAGCGCTTCATTTGAATTGACCTCGAACAATGACGGCTTCCGTCTGCGGAAGTTTAAAATGTTGTATTAATGAGTCGGTTACGCACATGTCACCTTAATTTAAGAAGTTCACGAGGGTAAAATGGTATTATCCATCATCCTCCTAGCGTTTGCCCCGGCTTTTTGCCTGGCATTATTGAAGTTGAGTCTGAGGGCCTAATACCGCGAAGTTCGAAAATCGACAATACGTTGGCCCCGTCTCTATCGCTCTTGCATATACGAAAGAGAGTGATGCAAATAGACGATTCGATGGACGAAGTGGTTCGCGGTTATAGGCCTGGTCGGCCTCCTAATGCCATGCGTTGGAGTTTACACTACTTTTTAAATGTGTCCCCGGCGCCCCGTATTTAATACGATTTTTTTTTCATAAAACGAGTCAGGGACCAATTTTCAAGGCAATTTGTACCGATATTAATATGTTATCAGATAAATAATCGACCTGTCGAAATAGTTTTTCTTCTAGTTATACCATCCATGTTCATTTAACGACCAAACAAGCAACCGTATCAAATTGCCCCCCTTCCCCAGAGATTGATCTTGCCCTAAATGTAAATGGTAAAAATGACACTTGGCAGAAACAACCAATTTGTAATATCACCAATAGTTCTATCGAAGCAAAAGGTCCGTGTTAGGGCACCTCACGTAGCCTCGGGCGCGATTTCATTTAATGGCGCGGGAGAGTCCAACGCGCTGGAAAACCAGTACATATATAAGTCCATATAAGTTCCATATAAGTTCCATATAAGTTCCATATAAGTTCCATATAAGTTCCATATAAGTTCCATATAAGTTCCATATAAGTTTCATATAAGTTCCATATAAGTTCCATATAAGTTCCATATAAGTTCCATATAAGTTCCATATAAGTGCCATATAAGCTCCATATAAGTTCCATATAAGTTCCATATAAGTTCCATATAAGTATCCATATAAGTAAATACTAGTCTTTAGTCTTCACTAGCTTTTGTTAGCGACTTCGTCCACGTATCAAAGGACATGGTGGAATTCGCAATCAAATGGGTAGGTAAGTCTTGGCAGCTCTCAGTTGGTAACTACGTCGGGCTGACCTCAGAGTCACGAGTTCGAGTCTCGCCTGTCGTGTTTTATTTATTATGTTTTCTTTATCGCACATTGAATATCTTTAGCTCGACTCATCGTCGCTTGGAAAGCAATGGCAACGCTACAAGGCTACAAGGGTCCGTTTTGAGGTTTTCTTTATTCACGGTCTTTGCCCCTGGGCGTTAGATGTGATAAAATAGTTTTTGGGTGAGGGCCGGTATTAACAGAAAACCCTTGACGCCTCTAAAAAGCGAAATGGCTTGTTATGTCGGTAAAAACGCTGGCTGGCTGCTTAGTAAACTACACTTTACACAGTTTATGTAACTTTTATACGTCTTTCAGTTGTTCATTTTAAATAAATTTACGAACCGTATTTTGAGGACATTTAGCAAACTGTTTACTAGCGGGATTTTAAACAAATGAGATTAATATTTATCGTTATTAAGGTTTGTTTATTTGTTTAAATAAAAAAATCTTGAAGATGTTTACGAGTCCTATTTACTACAAGTATGTACTTGTATGTACATACATACAAACTCTTAATAATTTCGTTCCTGGATCTGTAAAGATTTACAAGTATTTTTTTTTTCAATTTTATTTATTCACCACACAATATAATATTACATACATACATACATACAATCACGCCTATATCCCAAAAGGGGTAGGTAGAGATCACGGATTTCCATTTGCTACGATACGAATATAATATTACCGAATACACTTATTTCATTACACTTATTTCATTTAAAGGCTAAAGGCGATGTTTTGTCGAGGGCTTGTAGGGTAACATAACATTGTAACTTTATGACAAATTGATATTATTACACCTGGACCTTCCGACATCACGACATTATAACTTTCGGCCTTATTGACAGTAGACATTATGACCCTTATCCTTTTTGACACTTAGGCACATATGCCCCTAAAGGGGTACAGTCAGCAGCAGAAGTAGCTAATGAGGTAAAGTTACAGGGCTTTATTGTAAAGGGAATAAGAGCGTGTGGCAATTTTGAACGCCTCACCCGCCTTACCTCTGCCGCTTATTGTACTGTCGCCATCAGATATATCGGAGCGGCCAAGGTGGTCACAAATATCTGACCAACGCCTTTATTGTCAAGGCGATAAGATGCTTGTTCAGATATTTTTGAGTACCTCCGATATATTTGATGGCGACTCTACTACAAACCGAAGTGCCTTTACAAAATAACGTCAACGTGCTTAAGCCCGATCTCCGCCAAGTATTGTATTCTAATTTTATTACGTAGATTTCTATTGAAAATAATAAAAAGTTTCAGTAATTTTTAAAACTTCGTTACTATACGTTCCCGTTGGCTGTAAGGTTTTGGGAGATAACCAATCCTCCCTAGGGGGTTTTGGAACCTCTCAGATCGTTTTAATTCGGGAATAATAATTGCGATACAACGAGGAAATGCCGCCAGCATCCTTGGTACAATGCCGCAAGGGCCTAGTTTAGATTTGAGCTAGTTATTAATTTAGTTTAGTATTTGTACTGTAGTACCTCTGTATATTTAGTTATGTAAATAAATGTATTTTCATTCGGGAATCTAGGTGTTTTTTTGGTCAACTATTATACGGGTATAATTATTTTTATCATTGTGGACCTTCTAAGATGTATTTTAATAATTAAGGTTTAAATTGTGAACTTTTCTTTTATATGGCATCTATTTACGTTTACTAAAAAGGTCGTTAGTTTCCGGATACTTTAACAAAATATCAACGAAAGAACACTGCAGCATGTTGCCACTTTTCCTAAATTTGCAGTACGTGTAGGTAATCGAAACTTTGCGGGCTGCCCCACTTGCCCGCAAGATCTGAACTAACTGCTAAGTAGCGTGCCACCGGGCATTAGCGGCATTCCTACTCTGATAACTGTTCTCGATTTGGTATCACTTATAGTGCATTTCGCTTTTACTTTAATGTGAGTAACAATACGAGCATAGAGAATAAATATCTGATTTTTGTAGTTCGAATGCCACTCCAAAACGTACGCTAACATGTTGTGTAAACTTTAATATTGAGAACTTTGATGTCTACCGGCTACTGTACGTCCATAACATAAACCATATATGTGTTAAGTATCATACACGTGGTGGAACACCAACTACATAAACTTTTCGAAACGCTCAGACTTCACTTCACCAAGAAATCATGTAACGCTTAATGGGGAGTTCAAGCTTTGGAAAAATATCACGTATTACTTACGGGAGTGTACAAATTATAATATTCATATACTTATACCGTTACTAACCGTGCACCGTGTTGTTTTAGGTACCTCAGAGGTACAGATTAGAGGGTCTTTACGAACTCAAACTGCGTCCCCAGCAGCGTTATTCATTATATCACCAACTGATTAACATTCGGCATTCGCCTCCTAACAACAATAAACAAACAAAAATCTGCGCGCGCCAACCCGCCTGCCAAGCGTGGCGCGTATGGCAACCCCCCTTTAAAGGGGAGGCCTATGT
The DNA here is from genome assembly GCA_911728535.1 of Pammene fasciana. Taxonomy (NCBI): domain Eukaryota; kingdom Metazoa; phylum Arthropoda; class Insecta; order Lepidoptera; family Tortricidae; genus Pammene; species Pammene fasciana. The sequence continues at coordinate 655,703 of OU452285.1, forward strand.
TCAGCAGTGGACGTCTTATGGCTGAGATGATGATGATGATTCGCCTCCTGGCGGTTTCCAGTTGAGAGCAGGGTATACGTTATTTGCATCACCTTGGCAAATTGTGTCCGACCTATACCTACTATTTCAAATATGTTATACCAAAACGCGCTCCGGTAGCTGAACTAAATATTAAGTGAATGTGTGTTAACATACGGACACGCTACAAGACATAACTAACTTACAAACTTATTGATACTACTTAGATTCATAATATTTTGTAAACATCTTCTTTACGATTTTGTCCGAGTTAAAATTAGTAATCCACTTCCCCCTTTTTAAAGTCGGGGACAAAAAAATCTAGTTATTCGTTGTCTAGAACTCAAACTATCTCCATGCCAAATTTCATCCAAATTGGTTCAGTGATTATTGATTCCCCATAAAAACTTCCACCTCCATTTTTACCCTGGTAAGGTATGATTTCTGGCATAAAAACTACCCTGTCCTTCCCCGAGAACCCAACTATCTCCATATCTTAATCGGTTCAGCAGTTTAAGCGTGAAGAGGTAACAGACATACACTGGACATACTTGGATTTATTATATTAGTATGGATTATTTCATTGGTACAGGTAACTCGTTAAAAGGTCAAAGTCAAAGATTAGGCTTGTGCTGAACCCTACTTATAGAACTTTAAGGCTTCAAAATAGGTATTTTATGATGTTATCATATCATAAACCTAGCTTTAATAACAGTAAAATTCTAAGGTGTTATTAAACCGGGTTTAATATAGCCTTCTTATCTCACTCGTAATATTCAACATTTATCATAATCTGCATAATATCTGACGTCGCTGTGTGCATGAGGGTGGTGCCATCTCTTGAGCAGGGGGTTAAAGGGGCTTTTTATTTTTTATTAATAGCATATACTCCTTGCTTACATGAAATGTCTCTGGCTGATTCTGAATTAGACGTGTGCGCCGCCATAAAAATCCGCGGCGGCGGCGCGCCGGTAATTTTTGGCGGCGTGGCTGCGCCACGCCGGCGTCAAGGTCACTTTTGCCTACGTATTGGTTCATATTAAAAATATGTTAAATATTAAACACTTTTTACGAACAGGGAACATAAAACAATGTTTGAAGTTGTTTGTTAATTTAAGGGGTTTTTTTTCTAGTACACCACAGCCTTGTTTTCTTTACGGAAATCGCATTTATGTTCATGTTTTTCATAATTGTGGTAAATTAAAATCTTTTTTTGACTCGCATTAAGTCCAAACATACAGTTAAGCATTAAGGATCAATCCTGACACCTAAAACACTCTTGAACTCTGGCAAATTTTGTTGGTGATACGATTTTAATTTTGGTGATTGGTGACACTATTTTAGTTACGTAGGGAAGGGAGGTGAGTGGTTAAAGCCTACAAGATTCTTCCACGCCTTTCTATCCTGAGCAACCGTCTTGGTCTTGGCCTCTCTCCAGCTCAGTCCTATGGGTCGCAACTCGCTCTCTACGCACCTCCGCCTCGTGTATGCAAGGCGTCCGCCGCTGGCTCGCTTTCTATCTTGAGGCAGCCACTCAAAAGCGATACTGGTATTATTCAATGCTCCTCTTCGAAGAGTATGTCCGATCCATCTCCACTTCCATAGTGCTACTTCCTAGGTGAGAGAAGACTGACGACCCACACTCCACAAATCCTCATTTCTTATAATCTTCGGCCAGAGAATGCGGATCTTATTGACAAACACTTGTAATTTGTGTGTCAGTCCCTTTATCACTCTCCAGGTTTCGCAGCCGAAGAGCAGCACGGACTTGACAATGAATTCGAAGAGGGAGATTTTAATGCGACGAATAAGCACGTTGGAATCTCAAACAGGCTTGAGTTAAGCAAATACAGCTTTTGCCTTCTTAATCCTGCTCTCCATGTATCCTTCGTCTGCACCTCATCGATATATCATTGTACTTCCGAGATACACAAATTTAGAATCTGATTCCAGGTGATCGTTTTTGAGCAACAAATGTTCCGTGCAATCTAATTTTACTCGCATGTCATCAGTTTTACGTCGGTTCGCAGGCCCAGGACTTCTTCCTCTTGAAGGCTCTCGAGTTTAGCTTTAAGATCGGCTAGAAATAGCGAAAGCAGCACAATGTCAACGGCGTAATCATGATCTTCCAGCTCCTTAGTGTCAAAGTTAATGCCTCTTGGTGTTCCAGTCATTTTTCTCATCACATCTTCGAGGAGAATTGCGAATAACAGCGGTTATGCCGGTGATAGGAGGCATCTTTGCTTCACACCGGCAGTTATCTTTATAGCGGTCCCTTTACATGGATCAACCTGTATGTACTACCTTCGTACAAGGAGTGAATGATGAACTTGGATATGCTCCTGCGACAGGCTGGACCACTTCATGGTGTCGAAGGCTTTTTTTAAAGTCCACAAATGCCAGGAAAAGCTCTGACTACCATTGTATGTTCGTCCGGCGGAGTAATAGCCAAAAGCCATAAAACTTGTTACAATGGCATTTTTATTTCAAAAGGTCTGAAGTCGTAATACGACAAAGTGAGATTCGACCCAAACCACATCTATTACAGCTTATAATGCACTTTATGTTTCTTTAACAAAAGGCATCATCACTTTTGCATAGGGTTGTCAAAAATGTACTTAACATTGGAATGGAGTAAAAATAATACAACATAAATTATTTACTTTATTAAAAAGCAGTTTTTTTCATGCTGTAGGTCCAATTCCAATAAAAAGTCCATTGTACACATTTTTGACTATTTGCTTAGTTTGGCTGTTTAAATGTGTTCGAGCACTTGTACTGGTTTTCTTTTTAACTACCCACGGACGAAACATTTTTACCAAAACAGCTTAAATAGTATAAACACGTTATCACTAGTTAAATCAGTTCCAATGGAATACTAGATGGACCTTTCCCGTTTGTTGCAGCCCTACCCTCCAGATGTTTGTTATTGCATTAGCAATTTAAGCTATGCCATTTGATATTGAACCCTAATGCAAACGTTTACGTTAGCCTTTCATATATGTAAGAAACCACTTATGCTCTTTTAACAATAGATGACTAATTAGCTTATCTTTATGGCTTTTGGCTATTACGCCGCCGGACGAACTATACACACTGTTCAATAAAGATGCGTAGGGATTGGTGTGGTCTGTGCAAAGTGACCTGGGCGGAAACCTGCTTGCTCGTCTCTCCTATAAGAGAAATAATAACTATTTCTATCTGTAGATGTTTTATGGTTTAATTCATCAATATATGTCGTTAAATGTTCATCTGACTTTCCTTGATCGGACATTGGCGTTGGCTAATTTTTGTCGAATCCTAAAATTTTGGCCCACGGCGTGGATTTTCAAATCCGCGGCGGCGGCGGCGGCGTGAGTCCCACGGCGCGGCTACGCCACGCCGGCGCGGCGCACACGTCTATTCTGAATAGTACCTATGTGTAATTTTAGTTTTAATTTTAATTTTAGTTTTACTCGTTCAGCTTCTGAGTAGTATTTATGAGCACTGTACATATATTGTAATTTCGATTAGATTAATTTGCCAATCGCTCTCGCAGATATCCAGGCTATGCCTAGTTTGGAGTCTGATGGATATGTTACGGCACTTATGTATATAGTTTGTTTTGTTAAAAATAATTTTGAATTTGAATTTGAATTTTGATTCACTATTTTGACAGTTGACCCTATAGGTAGGTGATGTCAAATATTTTGTAATGTGATATTGACAAGAGCCCAATTTCTTGTTACATTGTGCATTGCGATCGTTCACGTTACCCCCACCATGCACTTCGCACATAGCTTGACTTTCACGTGTCACTTCAACGTGGTACAGTCGCCATCAAATATATCGAAGCGGCCAGGGTACTCAAAAATATCTGAACATGCACTCTATCGCCTTAACAAAAGAGGCGTTGTTCAGATATTTGTGACCACCTTGGCCGCTCCGATATATCTGATGGTGACTGTACTTTGATCAAAAACAAGTGATAATAGAGACGATTAATCTGTAATTGTCTCGTTTGATTTTTGATGAACGAAGTTTAATTTGGTCAGTGATACCTACTACAACAATTTCAGATAGGATTTAAATCGATACGAGTAGATGGTGCTGATGGATTTTTGTCGCGGGTAACTATTTTTGATTCTGTCTTGTAATTTTAATTGTTAGTTTTTATTAATTACCCGTCTTTGTAACAGCAAAGTGGGTACGGTGCTGCAATATCGTCGTTATTCTAAATCACAACACTTTGTCCATGTCGACTCTATTTCTTTAACAAGCAGTACAGTGAGTGTACCTAATATTTGCATCTAACTTTTATTTTCTTAAGCATTTTGTCAATTAGCATTATGTCACAATGTACAGCAATAGCATCTTCCTACAGAAGGCCGCAAAAACATGTGACACGCTCTTATGGCCCTAACAGATAAGAGCGTGTCACATATTTTTGCGGCCTTCGTGTAGGAAGCTACTATTGCCGGGGACTGTACGTACAGTCAACATCAAATATATTGTAACAGCTAGAGTAAATAGAGTAGCCAAATAGTTATAGTAATAGTGTGACGAACTATTTGATCACTTTGGCTGTTACAATATATTTGCATGCTGACTGTACGATAATTCGTGGTGTTCGTACATCATTGTCGGCTGACAATAAAGGCGTTGCTTTAAAAATTCATTTAGAAATAAACTCTATTAACAACCGACAATGATGTACCTTTGACTTGAAAACGTCACATCTGTAGGCGTAATATGACCTTACCTTGAAAATCTGTAGACTATTGTAGGATACTGAACGCTACCCGCACTTAAACTTAAAGCTATAGGTACATATAATAATGTAGGAAACCTCACTGTAAGGCGGACTATTAACGGGTTAAGGCCGTTCCTCGATTCGGACAAGCCACGCCCATCCGTTAGAGACACGTTTATGGCTTCCATGCACGAAAGAAAGAAAACCACGACGGTGGCAAAGAAGCATATCTACCTACGGCCCATCTGATGGTAAGCAGCTACCGTAGCCTATATGGACGCCTGCAACTCCAGAGGTATCACATGCGCGTTGCCGACCCTTTATAAAAAGGAGGATTCGCTGTGTTGACGGCTAAAGGAACATGAGGGTCCCTCGTAACACGCTGGGTCCTCTTTGAACTGTTAACCCAGCTTTGAGCACAGTCAATAGTGTCAGTACAATTGAACGAAGAGAACCCTATAAAACAGCGGGATATGAAATAACGGATATTAAATTGAAATGCGATGAACTCAAGAATATAGCCACTGAATATAAGTTGAACATTTTCCAATAACAGAGTCCGATTATTGCCACGTATGAGTCGCACGAAATTTTATTCAAAAACTTCAAAGATATATGGGATGATATGCTTTTAGGTATCCTGCCTTTTCGCCGAAAATTGCATTGCCGAATTTCACTTGCCAACCAACTTTTCGCAGAAGTTTCATTTGGTTGAACAACTTTTACCAAATAATTATTTCGCAACCATTTCATTTCCTAACCCCATAGTTGGGAAATGAAAATTACCAACTAGGTTGGGTGGTTAGGTTAGGTTGGATTATGTAAAGTTGGGAAATTAAGGCCAAATGAAAAGTTGGTTGGCAAGTGAAATTCGGCAATTTAAGATTAGTTTTTATTTATACTTAAGTTTATTGTTTACTGTTATATTAATATATGAAATTTAAAAATTGAAAAAAAAAATTTTTGTCTTAAAAGCAGAGAACCACTTTTACTACTTACTTTACCTGTTCTTAAACTAACTTCTAAACGTAACTATTTCTTACGGACTTTTTAAAATATTTTGGAAAACATTTGTAATTTTTTTTAAAACAATTACGAGAGAATTAAAGCCAGTTTTTATAAACAGTAGACATAGATATTTGTGGTTGCAAATTTTGCGATACCGTAAAGCCATCTTGGATTCCCACATTTTTGGTCTGATGAATGGTAATCGACATCTATAAGGAAATAAAACTTAAATGTTTTATACTTATAGCTCAATTGGGCAGCTAAGTTCAAAATAATTGAAAACTGCTCAGACGCACCAAGTTTACTTCAAATAAACATCTTGAGCTGCTTACGAAGCAAGTTGGAAAATTTGCATAAGATTACAAGCTATAGGTACAAGTATAGAGACAAAGGACGCAGTTCTACAAACTTCAGAATACACGGAAAAAAAAGCTTCCGGGATATTCTCAATCTAAAACATTATTTTATTATGTTGAAAATATTTCCTCGTGACAAGCATTTATTTCCTTTAACGAAAATAAAATAAAGTTTTAAATATAACGATGCGAATATATTCTTACAGATTTTCTAGTTTTCTTTTACCTAAGATAATAACTTGTTTGATTAAAGTACAATCTCTCTTATTTACTCAATATACTCTTGAAACAATACATTTTTGTATTTCTATTTTAAGAAAACGTGGTTTTATTAAGCGAAGAATCATATTTTTGATAGAGGAAATAAATACTTGTCATGAGGAAATATTTCCAAGATAATAATAATGTCTTGGATTGAGAATATCCCAGAAGCTTTTTTTTCCGTGTAGAAATTCTAGAATTTCACGGTTATTAAATTATCTACGATTCATTTCAACATTTGTGCACGTGTAGCGCTCAGTGTTTGGCAATATAGTCTACGTAGGTACTATCTATATTTTCAAATAACAATTGTCCCAAAGAGTTTTATTTTAACTTTAAAATACGTTAAGACACAATACTATTCCAATACATTAACTACTTTGTATTGTGATAAATATTCATTGTATTCGTATTGTGACAAATCAATAAATTCGGTTTTTGTGAAATGCATTAACTACGCAATATAGCTAATGTCGGAATCTGAATTACCCTGATTGAAAATTATTCCGATGCAAATCAAATATTGGTTGCTTATTTCTTGTGTGTTGAAGTTGTGTAGGGGATAGATTGTTAATTTTATGTATTTTAAAGTTAGAATACGGCACCAGCTGTTTCCAGGCTTCGTCTGGCTGGATTATATCTACGATGTCACCTGCCAAGTTCTAAATTAAGTGGGCATAGCAGAGCAATACCTTGTCTCAGTCATAGTTGATAAAGGCAGACAGTGTATTGTGATAGCATATGGTGTAATATGCAGATCTATTGTAATTTAAGACCATTGTTAACCATATTACTGCGAATAAACTATTTGTATTTGTGAAATAAAACAACTTTGAACGGATTATATCGCGTATACTGAATTTTAAATTACATCCACAACAACATTACACAACATTTTTTGTTATACATGTGGGTAGTCTTTTGTACATTGTAATTTTAGATGTGGGTAAATATGTTTTCCTCAGTCGACCCGTGACCACGAACGCTGTAAAGTGTTCGAAACGTCGGGATGTAATTTAAAATTCAGTATACGCGATATAATCCGTTCAAAGTTGTTTTATTTCATGAATAACTATCGCGGCAACCGTAGAAGATATTATTTGTATTTGACTCGATTCGGTTTGTGTCATTTCCATACCCCGGGGTTTTCTGTGCGGGAATGTTATACACTAGCCAAATAACAGGTAAAAACTGTAAAAAACGATACTAATTTAACATTTCTAAGCATATTTGGACCTCACTACCTACGTTTAATTCATAGTTTGGTAATTACTTTACAATAAACAAAGTTATAAATACACGAAATCATTCCCGCACCGAAAACCCCGGGGTATGCATTTCCCTTTCCTCTCTCAGTCAACTCAGAGGATGATTATCAAGTATAATAATATATTACCATTCCTAACATGAACAATAAACATAATATTTAGTAGAAAACATCACTTCAGTGTATAAACATTAGTTTATAGCCATATATAATCTATAGTATATTATAGCCGAAAACCAAGTAGCAAGCTACTAGTTTCGATAAGCTTGTACCTTTAACCTTGAATGAGTCATTACGTCTTCGCTCCGCTCCTTGTCGGATTAACTCATTAAATTATGGAACGTCTTATAATCACTGCTCGCTATTCCGGGAATTTCGAACGACGTCAGAATTCCGACCATAATCTCTGTTAATAATAATTCGGTGAAACATCTCGGTTGGATACATTCAGAAGCGTAAGATATAATACGAATTGAGTTTCGTTCCACATTTATACTATGTAACTTGCAATTCACATCGACCGATAGTAGTCTCATAAGGGTCAAAACATACTATTCCCACGTACGCAACGCCCGCAATGCAACGTGGGCGAGATTGTGTCCACACTTGTCCCACGTATACGACGTGTATTGACATCAGACGCTAGAAACACACTAATACCACGTACGCAACGTATGCAATACTACGTGGGAATGACGCGCTAGGAGCGTAAGATCTAGAAACACACTGATCTTACGCGTGCGAAAGCGTGTGATATCCCCTCCACGCTCCCACGCCGATCTGGCGCGACAGATCGAACGTTGCATGGGACGCGTGGCATAGCATCGCGTATGACAAGTATGTTTCCAAGCATACAAATATCAGGGTCCAGATTTCATAATGCATTGCATACGTTGCGTACCTACGTGGGATCAGTGTGTCCCTACCTTAACTCTCGCTTAACATATTCCTTCTTCTTACTGTGCTATTTCAATGCCAAATTTTTTACAACTGTCCAAAGTAGATTGCTCAGTTGCTCATCCCGAAACGGTTCCGTAGTTTTTAAGTCAAAAGGTTTTTTATTTGCTTTTTATTTGGTGTTCCTGACTGTTGTAGTTCAGCCTGTTCAGTTCTGTTGCCTCGATATGGGGCCCAGAAATTCCACGTTTTATGCAGTTCAAAACCTTTACCAGTATGTTAATTAAATATAGAATCATCTCATTCCGCACCTTGCCCCTCTACAGGTTGTAATAAAAATACTGGTGATCCGTTCATTAAGGGCATATTAGGTATCGTATAAGAACCCATCTTCCTCAAAATTTTACGCTGTTGTACAGAACGCCATGGACACTTGGACAGAAGCCGATGGAGACGTTGCATACACACAAAGTACAGATCCAAGAGAGAGGTATCGTATTACGACTAAAAAAAGTAGGAGAATTTTTTTTTATACGCGAAAAAAAACGAAACAGGTAAACGGATCATCAGTATTTTTGTTACACCTTGTATGATATTGTAAATAAGGGTGTAGGTATTCCTAATTTATCTTGAATTGGTATTAGATTATATATTTCTAAATAAGCTTTCCATGGGTGAACATAATTAATCCGCCTCGCGGAGGCCGATTGACTCCATGTTTTTTTTAACGAAATTGGGAATGAGGTAAAGTGAACTTTAGAAACGCCGGGAGCCTTTTGTTGCTAGGTTACTACGATCATTTATTTTGCGACGCATTCATCAGAGAAAATGCGCCAATTTTACAAATTATCCGAAAAAGTTTTGAAATTTTACCTTTTCTGTACTTTCAACACCTAAAATTGTCCGGGTTATATTGAATTTAGTCTATGACTGTTAATATTGGGAAGCTCGCTTTATCTTTTATTAGAAAACTCACAGAAAATTATACCCTATCCATCGTTATTTGTCTTATCGTGTAAACAAACACTTTTCAAATCAATTATCACTCTTTATAGGGTGAATCACCAGTAACTGGCGACCGTTCAGTAACTGGCCACCTCATACTAATTATGAACTCTGTGCACCTATAAACATAATTCATTTTAGTATAAGGTTTTAATTACTAGTCACTTTTCAACAACAGGCCAAGTTATACTATAATATAATGAATTCTGTTTGTAGGTGAACAGTGTTCATTTTAGTATGAGGTGGCCAGTTACTGAACGGTGGCCAGTTACTGGTGATTTACCCTACTTAAAGAAACTCACAAAGTTTTAAATTCAACCAAGTAACCACAGAATAATCGATGTACCGTACGAATTACTCGAAAAGTAAATAACATTACGATGTCTAGACTGACACATGTTTGTTTACCAGACAAATATGATGGATATAAATATCTAATGTAAAAGATATCCTTTACATTAGATATGTATCTAAAATTGTATATTTAAATATTTATAGCCAGTCATGAATTTGTAAAACACCATCATTAATAATTTCGCGCTTCGGGACGTTTGCAAGGCATTAATTTGACAAATGCTCCCGAGAATGCATCAGAGCGGAGCGTACGGGAATACCGCAACTAATGGAAGCTGGAACTCGAGAGCTGATTACTACAGACTTGTTGTCGCTGGTCCTAACAATGTACGACAGACCCCGAGCCCAGCAGGTATGTATGGTATAAGGAGGATAAGTATCTCTTATAGGAAAACGATCGAAAATGTGTCCAGCTGTAATAAATGGCAAATAATAGTTCCAAATCTCTCCAAGTGCGCTAGTATAGCTTTAGTAACTTAGCAGGTTATTGACGGAGTGCGCTGCATATGGATGGTAGAAGGTAAGGATGACAATCTCTCTGTTACAAAAGTGTCCACCAAAAGGCGTGGAATTGGTGGCGCCACTTTAGCTTTAGTAGTCCGGGTTCATACACGAAAGCAATACTAGCGCTACGATGGCGCTACGTGGAGAGATTTAGAACTTTTAGTTGCTGTTTCCCGCCGCTGGACACTTTTTAGACGGTTCTCATATAAGAGAATGTCATCCTTACATTCTACTATCCATAGCGCTGCATATGCGCTACTATATATTTACGCTATAGCTATTGTGGTGCCACCAATTATAACGCTGTTTGACGGGTACTTTTGTAACATAAAGATTGTCATCCTTATCATCCATCCATACCAGCAGGCTTCAGGTACTGTTTAAAAATTTAATATTTCGTACCAAAGGGCAAAAAAGGTTGCGATACCCTAAAGGCAAAGTATGAAATATCGGGTCAATATTATTTTATGTGTGGCTAACATTTTTTTCCGCACACATGTGAGAAAAACATACTTTCTCTGCTTACGTCAAGTCACAAAAAATGCTTTATGATTTAGTAAAATATACGTATTTAATATTTATACAGTCTGACTGGTTTTAGTGTTGACAGTTATAAATATTTGATAGGTATTAGGTACACTCGAGAGCAAAAGTTTCGGGTCACTAGCATTTTCTTGAATATCTTTAAAATTAATATCTTTTGAGATATTCAAGAAAATGCTAGTGACCCGAAACTTTTTCTCTCGAATGTATATGCTTCTACCTTACACCATACGATTAAATATATAAATTTACACATATTTTATATCCTGGATAAAAATATATCATCCTCTAATATTATATTCCATATGATTCACGCTGAAACGTCGTGCGATAAATCCTCTTAAAGATAGTGCCCGCCTGAGTGAGCTTGCGCAAATCCGGACCGCCATCTTTATCGAATTTAAGGAGATACTTATATACTCGTTATGGTGGCTCGTTTTAATATTTATTTATTTATTTAAACTTTATTGCACAAAAGAAATACACAATCGTATAACAGGCGGACTTAGTGCTATAAAGCATTAATATTTATTTATTTATTTATATAGCCCTTAATCCTGAACATATGTATATATTGTTTTGAAAATAAATGTGTTTTTATATCAAATAAAGTCTCTAAGTTTAGTGTGCCTATTGGCAAAGGCCTCCTCCAGCTCCTTCCAGTATCTCCTATCCCTTGAAAAGCATTAATATATGATAAATATTTATTTATAAATAAGTGGTTTCGATACTTTTTTATCATGATTTTTGTTTATTTATTATATCTCTGTGCCCTCTATCGCCAATTAATAAAGATTGATAAATACGAAGTTTATTTCATGGCAAAATTAAGCAATTACTTAAAAGTGTGGTAGAAGGCTAAAACATATAATACTTACCAGCATGTTTTTAAATATTTTATCGGCGTCGTCGTCGCATTTGGCTCATTTTTCAATTCATAAATAGTAATTATTTGAGCACAATCTCACCAAACTTTATGAAAATCTTTAATAAAAGAGAAATAGCAAGACCCCATTTTGCAAAAAAATAGTGCTTTAAAATACAGACAAACAGCAAACGAATTTCCTTTTTTACGCATGGACCTCAGGCTTCACCCCGATTCGTAGCACACATCACGTTGATGTTACAGAAATAAAATAAACCACGCTTTTGTAGCTGAAATATGTGGGAAAGTTTAGTTTCAAAATAGTATTTTACGTTATTCCGTACCGAGTCGGCACAGATGCTGTGTTCACCGTAGCGTTAACCGCGGAGTTTTGAACAGTTTAGTAGGTACGAGCACCTATATGTAAGCCAGTATTTTCTGTCCGTAGATTTAAAAAAAAAGAAACATGGGGCGATACATTTTTGATGCAAAGGCCGTGTCCAATAAGTTCAAATACACTTTAGAAGTCTTACAACTTCTTTGTATGAATATTTCTTGAAATGAAATCTGTATTTTATTAGAGCCATACTAATATACAAAATATGCTACAAATATTTTGGATTAACTCCACCTCTAACTTATTTTACTACACCTCCTGTCTCCTGACCGTCGTGGGAGAGAGATGGGAATGGGTCCTAAAATCAGGCAAAGTATCGTATTCTAACTTTAATAGTACATTACTTCAGAGGCCGTGAGGTAAGGGACCTAAGGACAAGATTGCAGTAGACGGATAAGCGAGTCCTGCAATCCCTCTTCCGGCCAAGGATTGTCATACTTAGTGCTTTTCTCAAACATTGTAAGAAAATATTATAAAATAACTACTAAGTAATCAAGTAAAATGTTTACATTGCGCCTATTTATTTTTTAAACTTTTTTTTTCTTCTTATGAACTTAAGGCGGTATTGCCTGTAGCCAATGTCAAGTATAAAAAGGCGGGAAATAAGAGCTTGTAAGATTCAATCTTTAGGTACAATGCATGGTACAATGTCTTCAATCGATAAGTATTTTGTTTAATCAAATAAGTTTTAGGCAACGTTGTTCGGTAGAAGTGGCATAAGCCTTGTTAGTTGCTATTTGTAGAGTGATAGCTCTGCTACTCCCTACAAAAGGCTCGAGGAGGCTACAGATTGTTTTGAACCAATCAATGGTTACACGCCTTTTAAGACTAATTCTTCATTATCCGCACACTTGTTCGTTAGATCACCGCACAATAAGCTATCTATATTACACACTGAACCACGAAAATGAACAAAAGACAAATAATTAATCCCAACGAGCTGCGACCATGATGAGCTCAACCCATAGACTCGCTTTCATAGAGAGTGGTCGTTGGCTGTATGTAATATTTCCTTTGTCAGTGTAATCTTAGTAAGCAAATTTAAAAAGTTAGAGCAGCGGACAATAATGTACGTTTATTCATACGGCCAAGAAGTAATGTGAGGAGCAACTTCATGTTTTCATTTCGTGACATTAACGCATACATTTCGGAGTATGTTTGAGAAAAACACATTTATACACGATCCAAGAAGCTCAATACAAGTGTCTATGAAAAAAAATATCCTTATTAAATTGCCCACTGGACCACTTAAGAATTAAGTTTAGGTACTATTATAGTTATTTACGTCACTCTGGGCGGTAAGTGAGATTTGCCGCCCACGGGCGCAGCAGCAAATCTCACTTCACACCCAGGAGAAGACGTAAAATTGTGTACGTACCACGGGCGGTAATAAAGAAGGCCTCAGATCGCTTGTTTATGGCCCTTACCTTCGGTTCGGGCCATAAATGCCCGCGACCTGAGCCTATCTTTATTTTGCCGCCCTAGGGACGTAATGTACTATTAAGTTACATTGTAATACTAACACTATACGGATTACTTCGTCTGAAATAAATGATTTATTTTTATATTTTATTTTATTTTTCATTTTCGTTTTCAAGTTTAAACCTCACAAACAGTCCGCGTTGCGTTGTGTTTACTGTCTCGAGCGAGTGATGTCGGAAGCGCCGGATATCCTGTTTGCGGACTCGCTCGAGTCTGATCTATGCCCCGAGGCGAGACACATTCACTTATGGCTGTTCTACATGATGGGCCATCATAGGGACGCAGCTATACGACGGAACGAGATCGCAATATCGTTAGCTCCCTCTAACGCATAGCTGCGTCCCTATGATGGCCCATCATGTAGAGGAGCAATTACATAAAGGGTGAGTTCCAAGACGTACCCATGATATATCCGATATTTTGGTATGAATGGGAGACAAGACAGGACATGGGTTGGGTTGTCGAAAACAATTATTCGATAGTAACTACAAAAAATTGTATGTGGGGTGGGATAATGCTTTATTAAACACGTAACGAAAATAAAATTAAAATAACTAAACTAAACTTATATTACAATAAACTAAATTAAAACTAAATACAACTATAAATATATAATATGTTAATATGTTAGCCTCTATACGTCCCACTGCTGGGCACAGGTCTCCTCTCATGCACGAGAGGGATCAGGCTATAGTCCCCACGCTGGCCCAAAGCGGGTTGGGAACTTCACATACACCTTTGAATTTCTCCGCGGATGTATGCAGGTTTCCTCACGATGTTTTCCTTCACCGTATAGCGATTGGTAAATATCAAATTATATTTCGTACATAAGTTCCGAAAAACTCATTGGTACGAGCCGGGGTTTGAACCTGGGACCTTCGGATTGAAAGTCAGACGTCGTTACCGTCAGGCTACCAACGCTTTTTTTCTTAAATAAATAGTATATTAAATTTATTATGCTAAAAAGTCGTATACTTACAGCAAATGATAAAGATAACGTTCACACTAGAAAATTTCATACTTTTCGTTACGGCATATCGGTATTATCTGTAGGGCCATAAGATTGTGTCACATATTTTTGCGGCCTTTCTGTAGGATTATACTATAGCCGGTGACACAACATCAAAGGCTTTATTAATTTTAAGGGTTAAGGGCTTAGTTGTAACTAGCGTCAAGTTCTGTATCTAAGTTACTTATTGTCCTGATTTAAAAACGGATTACTAAAAGTACCCGAATCCCTAGGCGAGTGAACCGCTGAATGTTTATGAGCCTTAGCCAATTTTCCAGGCCGTAAGGAATACCACATACCCCGGTTGATACAACGTTCACTCAATTCACAAAGCTTCTTGTTTCGATTGTGATCACTTACTAATATGTCGCTTTCGTAAAAACTAGTGCCTAACGCCAATTCACGGGATTACAAGCCGTGACAACATGAAAAAATCCCAGCCAAGAATACCAATGCAGCAATGCAAGAATATTATTGTGCAAACATAAGTAAACATTGTCTTGGACTAATTATATCATTAGCCCAAGATAGGGCAGATGCCCCGGTTTTGGCCACTTTTAGGAGAGTTTGTCTGTTCAGACGTCCGTCATTTTGTGTCAATAAGGAATTATGACACTCTTTTTGCACTAAGACAGTGAAAATATATTACTATATTTATATGAATCTCCGCTGTTAAGATTCTGACATTAGATCTTATTTTTTTCTTTAATGAAATGTCGAAAAGAGGTCCAGGAGCCAGTTTTGGCCACTTTTTTCCATGGCCCCTGATAGCTAAATGACAACTTATACAAGACAGATGACAGTGCCATCTGTGCTGCCATATTTTACTCTTATATTAACCTTTAACCATGCACTCGTAAATTTGTCTATACCTTAATAAAGTTGAAAATGGCCAAAACCGGCGCAGTGGCCACAACCGGGGCATCTGCCCTATATTTTACTTGAATCAAGACCACTTTCTAGGGAAATTGTTTCCACCTATATACGAACCAATATTTGTCTTGACCAAGATGATTTATCTTAGATGAAGATATAATTTTTTCCGCGAACAAGCCGGGACGATCTTTAGGAGGATGACGACTGATGGTGTGCCTGACATATTAGAATAGAAGCAATTATTTCGAGTAACTAAAAGACTCGAGTACAGATTGTTTGTAAGACTTACATATCCTACTTATATGGCTGTGTGCAATGTGCATGGCCGTAGTTCCGTATCATATCTGAGTTATGGATGTTTTCTACGTATTTAAGTATTTATATATATCTATTATTATATATATCGTCGCCTAGTACCTACAACACAAGCGTTATTGAGCTTACTGTGGGACTGGGTTTGATTTGTGTAAGATTGTCCCATGATATTTATTCATTTATTTATTTATTTATTTATCATGATGTCCCTCCCCACGACACGTTCTCGTTCCCACTTAGCCATTGTTGGCAACAACCGGTCCTCTTCCTTTTCGCCGAAAATTGTATTGCCGAATTTCACTTGCCAACTTGCTTTCGCAGAAGCTTCATTTGGCCGAATTTCATTTCCCAACTTTACATAAATAATCCAACCTAACCTAACCCAAACTAGTGGGTAATTTTCATTTCCCAACTATAGGGTTGGGAATGAAATGGTTGCGAAATAATTATTTGGTAAAAGTTATCACGCCAAAACGAAAAGTTGGTTGGCAAGTGAGATTCGGTAATACAATTTTCGGCGAAAAGGCAGGATACCATCGTCAACTACTTCCTTTACCATAACGATTAACATGAATATTTAAGTTATGTAGGTATTTATATAGCTGTAAGATAAACTTACACTGGTTTATGCTGATGTGCTGGATAGCTCATGGTGAACAACAACTTTGTAATACATCAGGTTATCGGCAACCGTGAAATGACGTCGTGAAAGCAGCTATTAAAGAAAGCCTTCAAACCGCCGTCATGTGATGAACTTTTACAGTAAACATGTTTAATGTAAGGAAATTACTACACTGTATTTATTATTTAGGTACCTACCTACATATGTATAAAATAAATAAGTTGCACGGTGATATTAAATATAACTCAATCTGCGTCGTCACACAACTGCCTTATAAATATTTGAAGTTACAAAATTACAAGAATCTAATTTTTAACGGTTTATTGTGACACGTACAGACTGTGTATTGTGTTCTTTTTATACCACGACGGTGAGAAACAAGCTTACGGCCCGCCTGATGGTAAGCATATGGACACCTGCGACTCCAAAAATTTCAATATGCGCGTTGCCGACTCTTTACAAAAAGGAGGATTCACTGTGTTGACGGCTAAAGGAACAAGATGGTCCCTCATCGTAAGCACACTGGGTCCTCTTTGAGCTCTTTGGCAACCTTACTTACCAGCAGGAACACAACACTTGGTTGTGGTTTCCTGTAAGGTGGAGGTACTTCCCTAGTCGGGCTCTGCTCCAGATTTGAGCGAGAAGACATTCGCTGTGCTGAGCGAGATGACATTGTGTGTGAGTCTCTAGAGAATACGCCTGTATTATCGAACGAGCGGAGCGTAAGCGAAGCGAAGTTCTTACAAACAACTTCGGACACAACTGTCACCTGGTTACTGGGACGTCTCGGCATTTCGATGGCTTTTTGATTTGGAGGGTTTGTTCCGCGATAACTTTAGTACCGTTTTTCTGATCTTTATGAAAGTTGGGGTTGTAACAGAGATAAATATAATTTAAGAGTTTGTATATGAGCAGGATCGATCAAGGAAGATTAGAAGCAAATAAATAGCTCCATAAGGGTCTTGTTATATTGTTCAACTCGTTTGCAAGTAAATCACGAGTTCTCAGTTCGAGGCGGACTACTAGTATATTTATGTAAGTAAAATTTCCAGGCTAAAAGTAAACACTAACTTTCAAAGCGAACTGATTGTACAAAAGAACGACTAATTATTCCCCTCGCGAGTTGCGAAATCGCTAACAAAGCACATTTTTTAGTTACGAAACTATTTTGTAACTATTCTGTTGCCGTGATAAATATGCATGAACGTAATTTCAACGATCATATTTACATTGGACATATCATATATTAAGTGCTAAACAAAAGAAAATAGCTTGAACCGTAAATGGCTTAACAATTAAAGTTCATGACTACTAGTATACGACTACACGGAAAAAAAAGCTTCCGGGTTATTCTCAATCCAAGACATTATATTATCTTGAAAATATTTCCTCGTGACAAGTATTTATTTCCTTTATCAAAAATATGATTCTTCGCTCAAAAGACCACGTTTTCTTAAAATAGAAATACAAAAATATATTGTTTCAAGAGTATTTACTTGAAATAAGTTGATATGGAGGAAATTGATTCAAGTAATTCAAATCGTTTCGGGGCAACTTAATATCGTTTTCATAGCAAAAATGCATTTTATTTCAATCAAAATCAGTTTCTATTGTTAAACACAAATGTGTTCTTCACATAAATCAATTCTTCTTTGTAAGGAAGATTTTTCTTTTCGTTAGATCAAACAACTACTTTCGAATGAAATTTTAAATTATTAGCACAAAGTTATTTTAATCTTTATACAAAATCATTGAAATCTTATCTCAAGTAAATATTTTCTTGCGCTAGTTTAGTTACGCTGCGCGCCAATAGATGTCTCTGCGTGTAGGTTACAACATGGTAACGTTTGTTCGACGTAACTTCATGACCCTAGGCGTCTTACAGTTATAGCGATTACAGATCTAGGTAATACAATTACGCATAAGTTATGAGTATGAGATATTCATAATTTATTATTGTATTATCTCTTTTTAATTAAACTTCGTTTCTTGGGTTTAGCCCTAAAAAAACGAAGTTTCTGGTATAAGCTTTTTAACAACGTCAATAGTTCACACGAAGGTGACGAGAACTCTTAAATCAAAAGAACCGTATTGTTAAGGTGATAATATGCATTCTCTTGGATAAAAAGAATCGTATTCTCAAACGAATGTGACGTGATTCTCACTTAAAACAAATATTTAATTGATTTAAAGACATGATTCTCTTAAATTGAATACAATTGTTTTTGATCTCAGACCGTATTCATTTGCCGACACTATTTTAAACTTTCAGTTTAACATTAATTTCTCAATATGACGAAATAAGATTTTTAAATGAGCAAATATACTGTTTTACACCAAGAGTGTAAAATATCTTTACTAGATAGAAACACTTCGACTGAAAATAAGAGTAGATTGTTCTTCAAAGAAATTATCTTAGAAGAAAAACCAGTATTATCTTAGTTATTATTAAAAGAAAACCAGTATTATCTTAGTTAAAAGAAAACTAGAAAATCTGTATTTAAGAATCTTATTCGCTTCGTTATACTTATTTAAAACTTTATTGCTTTGCATGGAAGAAATTTGCTTTATATTAAGAAGTCTTTTTTTTCCGTGTAGGCACTCGAAATATCACTTCTGCCTACAAATACAATACAAATAATTTATAACGCCAAGTTACAAGTCAATCTTAGGTCTAGGAAATACTTGCAACTATAAAGCTGCTGTTTATTGTCTGCATTACCTCGCGACAAATCTTCTTCCTCCTAGCGTTTATCCCGGATTGGGGTCCGCTTGACGAGCTAATCCCATGAATTGGCGTAGACACTAGTTTTTACAAAAGCGACTCCCATCTGACCTTCAAACCCAGAGGGGAAACTAGGCCTTTTTGGAATTAGGTCCGGTTTCCCTACGTATATATCAAATGATATTCCGTACATAAGTTCCGAAAAACTGAGTGGTACGAGCCGGGGTTTGAACCCGAGACCTTCGGATTGAAAGTCAGACGTCTTACCGCAAGGCTACCAGCGCTTTTTTTCTACCAGCGCATTACCTCGCGACCTTTTGTTCCGGGTCTGCTTTCCTACCTCCATCTCGCTCTATTCTGGACATCGTCTTGTCTTGCTCTATGATTTTGTATCGTTACTAGAGGTCAATTTGTTTGAAGCTCGGTTTTATGGATATCACTAGCATTGCATAAACCAAGCTTATTGCCCTCTGGACTAATTAATTCGCTCTGAATTTTGAATTAAAATTCATGATAAAATCTAATATACTTAATATTAGGTACTTACCTATTTTCTGCAGTGCGCAGCGCTATAAACCTATGCAGGCCTTAGGCACTGGTCCCACCGCGAGCTAGTAAGCTATGAGCTGTCGGCTATAAACACGAACAAAAGATAAGCACTCCCGTGTAAATAAAAGAGACACGGCGATATTTATAGCTCACCGCTGGGCGAGTAACTATAAATATCGCCGTGTCTCTTTTATTTACACGGGAGTGCTTATCTTTTGTTCGTGTTTATAGCCGATAGCTCATAGCTTACTAGCTCGCGGTGGGACCAGTGCCTTAGGCTGCGTTTCCACCAGAGATGAGCGAGGATCCGTTGCGAGCAATGTGTTTCTTAGGCTAACCGCACACTAGCGTCTTCTGAGCGTCGACGTCGCCCGAGCGCCGGCGCAGCGGCGACGCGGCGTCGACGCAACGTCGCCCGGGCGTCGGCGTCTCACCAACGTCGATGCGACGTCAACGCGACGTTAACGCGACGTTGACGTGACGTTAACCCGACGTCACCCCCCTCCCCACCCCCTCACCCCCTCTCAGCGGGGGGAGCGGGGGTGAGGGGATGGGGGGAGGGGCGACGTCGCGTTAACATCGCTAAGGCTAAGTCCTCTCAAGGATACTCCTACATTACTCTTTGCCTCTCATTTATCAGAACTCGAATATGTAATAGGTACAAATTCTGAAATAGAATTTTAATGTTTATTCGGGGGCAATAGAAAAGTAAAATAATGTGAACAAACGTATTTACCTTCGTTGCTTCGTAATCATGCACTTTTATAGAACAACCATGTCAGCTTATACACATAAACTCGTTATTAAAATTCATTTTTAGTAAAAGTATCCATGAAAAGGAATTTCTTTGATAAAATTTTGTCATATGTCAATTTTTTTTCCTACAAATACAGGCATATTTGTTTACCATTTTTTTGACGCCGAATATCGTTTAGGTGACTGCATGCGATGTTATATTGTAGGGTTTGAATCCTGGCTCGTAAAAGTAGGGTTTTAGCTGTAAAGAAAGAAATGAAAACGACACACAAGGAAAAGCAGGCTAATTCCAACAAAGCCTTATTGTGCCTGTAATGTTGTAAATAAAATATAATATTGTATTTCCTGTTATTACTCGTACATAAATAAAGATGAGATTATATTTACGAGTATTTTGTAAACATGTATTTATTGTCTATAATATTTTTATATGTTACTCGTATATCAGGTAACAACAAGGATAGACAGTATATTGTGTTAAACAAAGCAATCGCGACAAAGCGACGCGAGCGGCTATCACGGCTGAATGGGACACATAGGTCAATGCGCATATTTGGACAGATACGATACGAGTTTTGTGTACACGTATTTATTATCTAATATGTCTGCCATGTTCAGGATCGTGCTATCGTGTGGTACGACTGGTAGGTAAACAAAGTAATCACGCCACCAGCGGGTCTCCCGGTTGAATGGGACACTAAATATATTACAAAAACTATTTAAAACGGGATATTTACCATGTGAGTTTGTTATTGTGAGCTTCCGATATTTGGGCACAGTTGCAGTTACTACGGAGTAACTGCAACTTAAATAGTTTTAAATAGTTTTTGTAATGTTAATGACCATGTTAGCTTAAAATCATTAAATATATGTTGTGAAACAGTCTCGTTTTATAGAGGTTGTAAGATAATACATAGAATAAACCTTTGAAGATAGAACCACGAAATTTAATTAGAATATATTTTGTTTTTTAAGTAAACATCCACACATTATTTTAAGCAGGTAGTTTTGAACCCCTTTGTAGTTCACCGTAGCATGTCGCCGGCGCAATATTACAAGGTTGTATGTTTCACTTTTATCCAATTGAAATTTGAACATTGTTATAGTGATACTAAGTTTAAATTTAATAACCCCGAAAGTGTAACATAGAACCCTGTAATATTGAGCCGGCGATGTGTCACCACAATATATGTAACAATTGCTTTGACTTTTAACTAGATTTTATTATATTCTGTACAAACGTGAGCCATCCAATTGTGCAAGGGCTCTTTTGAAAACTTTTTGCAACAACAGCAGCCAACAAGCAATCACGAGTAGGTGTTTCAAATTGCCAATGGCACTTTTATTTTTCAAGTCAACCGCTTTGTTCAGAATTTGAATCCAATCATCGGCTCTCGCGTGAGAGCCGGGAAATTGGCTGTGCACAGTGTGTGATACTACGAAAAAGATTCAGTTAAGGGATCATATAAGTCTTGTTACGATGGTTACTGTATTATTCTAAATAGTTATTTGTTATACAAGGGGTGAAAGTTGTATTTTACGTGCGAGTGTTATTTGAAACACGAGCTAGCGAAAGGATTCTATTATTGACCACGAGCGAAGCGAGTGGTTCAAAAATAGAATCCTGAGCGTAGCGAGTGCTTTAATACACGAGACGTAAAATAACTTTCACCCGTGTATAACACAAAACTTTTCACCTCACTACAGCGAGGAAAATAAGAAAAAGGGTGCATTTTGCTCGGTTTCCCGTAATTCCTCAGGTGTTTAATACTTCTTCATCACTCGAATCACTAATTTTTAACAAAACAATCTAGAAAAACATGCGAATATTTAACGTTGACATGATGGATGAATTGAAATGAAAAGTTTTGACGTAAAAGGTTTTATTAAATGTCAGATGCGTTTTGTTCGTACGTAGACTTATTCAGCTGTCAGAACAATTTATCCGTTTTTACAAAAAGAATGAAGATTAATGTTGAATGCTGATATTTATGAATTAAAATAAAGTTGTAAGACTGTATTAAGTGTTTTTACTCGATGCAATTCATTAATTGCGATGTTAAACATTCTGCACTTTTAACGTTTTACGTTTTGTTAGCTGTCAAATGTCACTTAAGCCACTTGTCACTTATGTCAAAACTCTTTCACCACATGTGGATAAAAAGCGATTTTCACAATAGATATTAAACAAACAAAAAGGGCTTTCCGAGCTAGTGAGGTGAAAAGGAATATGCATAGAAAGGTCTGTGTTAAATTCGCAAATTTATCGAACGAGCGGAGCGTAAGCGAAGATCGTTCTTACAAACAACAACCTGGCTACTGGGACGTCTCGGCATTTGGATGGCTTTTTGATTTAGATAGTTTGTCCGACGATAACTTTAGTAACGATTTTCCGATCTTTATGAAATTTGTTGGGGTTGTAGCAGAGACCAACAAAATTTTTGAGTTCGTATATGAGCTGGATCGAGACGGGGGTTCTGAAATTAAAAGGCCTAAAAAGGTTTTGTAAAGGGGCCCTGTTACATTGGTCATCTTATTTGCTACTTTTACGAGCAAGTATGGTTGAGTTTGGTATCAAACGAAAGGTATTGATTAACACTCTCGTCAAATCCTTATTAACTGCTTACTGTTTCATAAAAATTAGCAACATTAAATTGATTTCAAAAATATTTTCAATTATATTTTGATTTTGGTGTAAATATTTTGACAACTGACTTTTTTTAAATTTATTAAAGCTTTGGCTGCTAGGGCCATCAGCATACTGACATTAACACATTAGTTAGAGAGAGTTACCATAGACGCATAATGATGGTGACCGAAACCTATATAGGTGGTGCACAGATGAGAACGACATGTCAAAGCAACAGAGTGAGAGGCATGTGAGAGGTGGATTTAAATTTAGATGAGACAAAAACTGTCAAATCTGAAGCGATTTCGTCGCGGTAAAATTTTGCGCATCAACCGCACAATTTAATATGGACGTTTAGTTTCACCTAGATCTCTGGCCAGCCAACGAACGCAGTAGCAATGTACATCAAACAAAAATATAGCAACACCACAGAGTAAATAATAGTATAATACAGAGAGACCTCTGTAATGTCACGTAACGTCACGAATCATGTTGTCCCTTATTAACGCATGACAAGTTCTCTTTCGCACTTATGCAAACGTATCGGATACGTCGTGTCAAACTCAAATTTTTTGACAGATTTACTTTGAGTTGTACCCCCCTGACAACACTCTAGGGCGAATCGAAAAGCAGCATTGCTCCATAGAAAAGCGGCAACGTGCATCGAACCAATTTTTTTCCGAGTTGGCTGCATTGGCGCGGCTCTCGTACGTCATTGAAGTTGTAATTTCGTCAATTTACTCATGTTTAACTCTACATTATTATATAAAATCATTGGAAACTTTGATATGTGTACCTATAATAATCACTTTTCAATAAATAAGAAGGTGCGAAGAAATTAAAATAAGCTTCAAATATAAAAAGGACAGAAGATTAGAGATGATGCGATGCAACCAAAATACAACAGTTGAAAGTGTTCAAAGCATTGAAACCCGGCAAGGAAACAAACATTGAATTGATTAAAATCATTGCTCCGGCAAGGAAATGAGCGTATCTACCAGAAAATACAACTTTTCAGTTTAGAATGGAATCGGATTAACTGCATAATCTGTACGAATATAAGTGTAATGCATATTACTCAGTAATACATCTACGAGTATTAATTATGATTCCCTTTCGTGGCCTTCGTCATTCGTTTTAAGACTACTCTCGTATTTCAGCTTTATTATTGTATGAAGTGTATAGTTAATAAACGCAAGTGAGATTTAGGTGTTTATTTATTTTATACATCGCTTAAGTATATTAAGGAAAACATCAAAAAAACTTGATAGAAATCTGAAGTAGCGGAGTGCTTGTTGCTTGTTAAATCTCATGTTTATCGCTTTGTGGCAATATTGAGCACCATCCTATGCAACAAACGTTCTTGGACTTATAATTTGGCACCAGTTTTCCCTTTGATTTTTTCGTTTTATATACACTGAAAGAAAAAACTTCATATGATATTCCATACAAAACTGCGTAACTTCAAAACGCATATTTATCACGCGAAATGGCAGACATCACATTAATAAATAATAAATTACGCATCTGAAACTAAAAACGTAAGTAAACAAAACTAACTTTTTAAAATTAAAAAGTTACATGCCACAGATAAAACACAAATGATAAAGACAGGTGTTGCCAACCCGCGATTTTTCAAATTTGCCGCGCTTTTCTACTGACAGAAATGGTTTGCCTAACTATAGTTGAGAAAAAAATACCCGATACCTATTTTTGGTATTCATTTATGGCGAAACACAAGATTCGCGAGTTCACAGTTCGGGGCGAACTACTAGTTTAAATAAATATTGTTACCTATCTATTAAATATCACAGTTATCTTCATTGCTTCTTACTTAAGTAATTGCATTATTACAAAGCGGTATGGTTGTGATAATGATAATTAATAATTATAACTACAAAGAGTTTGTTGCTTGTTTTTCTGCAGTTACAAAGGAGACCACGTCTAAAATTATCTGCAAGCAAATGCTCTCAAATTGATCTAGCAATGCGCATTTCTGCAGAGTGTCGATAGGTAACGAACGCTTTTCCTGACAGAGATCTGCACTACAAGTAAAAAAAATCAAACTAATACTAACCGGCTAGTACACTCGAGAGCAAAAGTTACGGGTCACTAGCATTTTAAGCAAAAGATACTATAAAAGATCACGGTTATAGTTGAATTATCGAGAGCGTGGAATTGCATATGTAGTGGTTGTACCGTGTTGTGCCTCTTTGTGTGCGGATTCAAATATAGAAAGCCTGTACACAAACAATACTACTACATATGCAATTCCACGCTCTCGATAATTCATCTATACACTCACGTCACTCCTAGTGCTTGAAGATGGAGACCTAAGCTCTCCGAAACATGTCGCGCGAAGTGACTCAAGTGCCGTGAGTGTAACCGTGTTATTTTATAGTATTAGTATGTCTCACGAAAGTTTAAATTTAATAATTTCAAAAGATATTAATTTTAAAGATATTCATTTTAATAGTAGTTTATGTAACTGTTACGTAATAGGGGTCGTTAAAACACGAGTGTGGTTTTATGAAACGTAAGATCACACGAGTGTTTTAAGGCCTAATTACGTACAGTTGCATACACTGCTTTATCTACACACATATTATTTATAAACCTGAAATGATGATTGAATGACTGCTATTGCACGGATTGCACGCCATCGCCATGGCCAACTCGATTGTGCCGGCGGTCGGAGGGGCGCGTGCCGGCGGGCGGGGCCCACCCGGATTTTCATAATGAAATCGAATTTTTGATTATTATTTGATAATAATAACATCGTTACAGATAAGACATTTGTTCTAACTACTAACGAAACAATCAATTTTTATGGTGGTTATAACGTGCGGTTTTTGAACGCATCATGGAGGGTTTATGATATGGGTGTAGATAAAGATATTAAAGTTTATGTCACTAACCCGAAATTGTCATTTTTGCTCTCGAGTGTATTATGAGATGTACTAAAAGTATCGTGTTAATAGTTAAGTTGTGGTGTAGCGCACCTCTCTTAACATCAACTAATTGCGATGATCAACCGGTGATCCGACACAGGGCGAGTGGTTCGCAGCCCGGACAGTTGGGCGGTGTATAGGCTACGCAGTTCTCTTCGCCGCGGCACGAGTGGTCTCTGCACACATCGAACGACGACATGCAGGATCTGTAAGCTAGAAAAATAAGTACAAAAGTAATTACTATGTTTACTGTATATTTAATAGAATAGGCACATTAACAGCTATTGACGCTTCTGCTAGCTTGCGCGGTTACACGTAAAAATAGGTAAAAATCGGGAGCTGTACCATTAAGGAGTATCAACCATTTATATAATATTGTTTTAAACTGTACAACTAGGTTGCCCGCATATACAATCAAAAAGAAAGCCAGATTTATCTTGGCAATATAATATAAGTAAACTGCAAATAGGCCATCTGGGTGCTAGTAGCGCTTCAGAAAATTGGGTATCTTACGAGAATAGCATAAAACATCTCTTTGGTAGTTATTATTACAATACATTTTGCGATGTTTATAGCGGGTTACAATTTTAAACTGAGGCGGAAAGAAGTTGCAAGTTTAAAGAACTTAGTTTTCGGACTAAAACTAGTTGTTAGTCTTTGCACTTAATACCTAACAAATCCATCTAAAAATTACATGGTTATTATAAAAAAATATGCATTCAACCTCGTATTGTAGTTAGTTACTACACGCGATATGCTTCGAAGAGCCTAACTATGATTCGTAATTAGATTCCAAAAATATAACCTCACTCGCTTACTTTTCGCTTTTATTTCTCTGAATAAGGGCAATTGATACTACTTCTTTACATCAGAGGATTAAAATGATCATCATTACATTATATCAGCGGCATTTCTATAAAAAAGAACGTATAAATACAAGAAAACGGTGAAGTAGTGAGGTTATATTTTTGGAATTTAATTATGAATCAGAGTATAAGATTTCCATTCCGTGCGCAGTGACTTAATAGACGTGAGTGAATCCGTAATCTCTTATAATCTGGCCTATAACCGCGAAGCACTTCGTTCATCGAATCGTCTATTTCCTTCACTCTCTTTCGTATCAGCAAGAGCGATAGAGACGGGACCATCGCTTTGTCGATTTTCGAACTTCGCGGTAGGCCCTCAGGGCCCATAATTTTCATGCCGATGACATCAATTTGACGTCACGCTCCATATAGGCTGACACGTTTTTTCTGATTTTAACAACTAATACAATTACAAAATCAGTATTTTTATTTCTCAGTGGCATTTGTAACATTTTTGGAGTACATGATTAAAATGATTGACGACTAATGATTAATAATTTACAACAAAACTATTAGGGATCATCCTATATGGAGCGTGACGTCAAATTGATGTCACGGGCCCTGCTCATAATTTATAGATATTATCGATAGAAAGTAAATTACTGGTATATTAAAAATATTTATAACGGGTTACTGACGTAATTTTTTGTCGATTTTGCTCGACATGTTTCGATCAATTTACGATGATCATTCTCACGAGCGGCCTTCCGCGACGGCAGCGCGTCGGCTACTGCGCGCCTGCGCGCGGTGTGCCCTGCTGCTGGTGGCGGGAGGCGGCGGCGGCGGCGATGTTGTGACAGATCTACCCTCATCCCCTTTATCATTTTTGCCGAAATGTTTGCACACTACACTCACGACGTCATTTGCTAAAGGCACGTTCACACTGTCCGACACCGACGTAGTACCCAAGACCGTGAATTACGTGAGTAACCCGTTATAAATATTTTTAATATGTTAGAGTCTCACGAAAGTTTTATAGTTAAATTACTGGTATTTTTCATATGTAAAATTTATATATCGGTTGCATTCTCTACTTACAGTACAGCAAACACTAAGCTCGACTCTGTAGGTGAAGTAAAGCGAGCGAAGCCAAGTGCAAGTTAGCTCACCATTTTATCGCAGTGAAACTTGTAATAAACTTCAAGCACTTTACGAGTTTTCTACAACGAAACTTGTTAGCGAAGCGAGTTTCATAATATTTATTTAATCTGCAATGCCGTTTGCCCTTTGAAATAGTATATTATTCTTATCTTATCTTCTAGGGTAAGGGAGCCCTTATAGGATACAATTGAATCTATGGGGGTATTTTGTGTAACGCCCTTAATTTGCGCCTATTACTTACTCTGCAAGAACTTGTTCAATAAATAGTCAAACATGTCATATAATGACTTATTGAGTATAAAAACAGCGTTTTGTAATCCTCTGGTTCCTGGTAGCCTACATTAAATAACTAAATAAATACCTAATTTTACTGTGGTTGGTAAAAAATAAATAATATTGCTACTTTTAACTACACTGGAAAAACCTGTTAATTAAAATTATGCAGTAGGTAGTCGCCATCAAATATATCGGAGCGGACAGGGTACTCAAAAATATCTGAGCATGCACTTTATCGCCTTGACAATACAGGCGTTGTTCAGATATTTGTGAGCACCATGGGCGCACCGATGTATCTGATGGTGACTGTACTGACTATTAATACTAGCTAACCGAACCGAAAGTCAGTATTTTGGATTTGTTAAGAAACACGATAAGTAAACAGTTGTATGAGTTTCAAAATAATTCTGTACTGAAGACTGCATTTTATTTGATAAAGGTTAAGGACAACTAATGAAGTTCCTTTTTCCTCAAAATCTAATAAAGCAATGTTCCGGCGGCGACGACAATATCTCAAAGAGACCCATAAAACTAAGCCGTTTATCGCGACCGTCTTTCTTCCTGGAGCGGCATTCGGATTTTCAGAACTTAATCTTGATTTGATGTTTCTTACAGTGCAACTCGTGCTAAGTCGGGCCTATGAGTTTGATAGCTTGATTGATAGCTGGAGAGTTGTAAAGTCTTAGAAAAAATGTGTAGTGAGTTTTACAGTTGAATGGCGCCATTGTGTTTTGATGGTAACTGGATCAACATCAATTTCTCATGACGCCATTTAGCGCTATCTATATCAGTTTTCAAATTTAATAAACGATATTATTTTGGACTGTGGGTACAACTATTCTACAATCAAATAATTATATTTGTTGCCCAAAGCACTACATAACGGTATTGACAGTAAATTGTACTGTTAGGCTCTTTAATGTCAAATCAAAATCAAAATAAAAACATTTTTTAAAACTGTGTTGCCGCTCCTGCCCTTAAACTCCATATTTGTCCGGGCCGCCTGCTAATCCGTTTAGGAAGTCCCTTAACAGTACCGTCGCAATAAGTCATTTTGTGTGGCCCTTGCCCGTTGTCTCTATTACGTTTCCACCCCTTCACCTCAACTCGGCCAAAAATTAAAATTCATTCAAGATTATAAACTTGTATAGATGTCATATACAAAGGAAAAAGTGACCAACGACGCCTCCGACACAACACTACACACCCCGACTACCCCGACTATGTCTTGTATGACATCTATACAAGTTTATAATGTATACATATAGTAGATATGAGTAAATTCACAATTGTTTTTGGTATAATTATGAATTGTATTAACTTCTTGGACTTATATCTTGCTATGCAAGCCGCACACTTAGGCGCGTGTGCACTTTACCCCCTTATTTGTGATGGTTCGGAGTAATAGGGCCTTGGAAGATTAGGCCGGCTCCTTTATGCTAAGTGAAAAAAAAAAACATAATAATATAGTAGTGTGACTACTTCAAATAAACAAATCAAAATATTCATTAAAAAATAATTTGATTTGTTCTTTCAGTTCTATCATTCAAGATGTTTTTCGAGAACTTGATAATAAAAATAAGGGTTGTAATTGTATGTATTTGAGCTGGTGTACAGCCCTAGGTATTAGCAGTTGGGGTCGCCGTTTTCTATGAGGAGAACTAGGAACAGTCAAGTGTTTTTACACTTGACTGTTCCTAGTGGTGTACCTTTTGGTGAAAAAAATTTAGGAAAACGGCCGACTTTTCTGTGGCCAATAGATAAGTTAACTATTTGGGTACATTATAATTTAAAACTGCTAATGCCAACTATACTATCTTAGAAGATTTGTACCTAATGGTTCAACAAGAAAATTTGGCTTTCAAGTCCATTAATTTTATAATGTCCACAGAAATGGCGCATGCATAACCGTAACTTATACAAAAAAAAAATATTTGGCCCAAAAACATAATTCAAGTCAAATTACTTAAAAAAATTCAAGTAAAAGGTACGTAATTGTCAGGCATTACTGCCATAATAATTTATTTAGAAATAAACTCTATTAACACATTCACTACTATGCTACGGGCGTAGCGCTGGGCCGTAGCCGGCCGTAGAGCCGTGACGATACGGTTTCGTCATTAGTAGTGAATGGGTTAACAACGGACAATGATGTACCTTTTTCTTGAAAACGTCACATTATGTCCTTTCGCTCTTGTAATAAAATAAGGCCATCAAATCAGACATATTTTATGCGACGATAGTTTTCATACCTACATAGGTACCTACTTATTTTTACACTGTTCTGTACATTTAAATTGCGCAATATATACCTATGCTTAATACAGGGTGTAAAGTATTGGTAATACGAGCAAAAAATTAAAACGTAGATTGTACTCCTTAAACAATAAAACGATTATTCAACAACTTAAAAAAATATGTAGTCTTAAGATTGTCTCTTTTTCATACAAACTAAATATTATTTTCAATGTAAGTGAAAATCCGTCAAATTAACATTGCTTGTCAGTCTTGTCACCCTACAGACATAATAATTTCGCAATACATTGCGTGTTCAGGAAAACTTCAAAATGTACTAAAAATCAAACCGTAAGTTTTTTTTAAAGTCGCTGAACAAACATTGTTTAGTTTGAAGAGTGGAATCTACGTTTTATTTTTTTGCTCGTGTTACAGGCCACACACTGTATACAAAATTTAGTATAGTTGTAATGCGTTGCGCTTTGTCGTTGTTTCAAATTAAGTATACATGATGGTCAATAGAATAAGTGCTGGGGCCGTATTCTAACTTTAAAACACGCACAGACACGATCCAACTTCAATGCAAATCCAATGCAATAACAACACAATACAGCTTACGACTACACGTCTGAATCAAAAATGACGGAATTTACTTGAAAATTACTGCGTTGCAACTACAATACTACTTCAATATTGGTTGGGAGATAGATTGTGTTGTTAATGTATTGTTTATACATTTTAAAATTAGAATATGGCACCTGGTTTCTTCAGGCAATATCGTTCTCTAAGTGACCGGAATAAGCCCGCACCAGGTTGTAAATGCTCAGAAAATTGAAATATTTCCCTTAAACCGTTTTGAAATTTTCTGAACATTCGTCCCAAAAGATTTAGGAGACTAATTACATGTAATACCAGCGTAAACGAAAGTTTAAATTTTATTGTTGCTAGCTCGTATCTTGACCATTTAAGTGTTTTCAAAAGGGACTGTAACTGTAACAGTTAAGATTTAAATTATATTGTTAGGTGATTTTGACATAAGATGGAAGTTAAGGATTGTTTTGGGACGCGGAATGTGAAATTTTGATTAGAGAGAAGGTTTCTCAAACGGAGATTTACTGGTGGATTACAGAGTGATATGGAGATTTAACATTTTTGTTACGACGTGTAACGATAACAGCGGTGATTTTGAATTCTGAGAATGAATTTATTGGATGTAGGCACAGACTACACAGACAGAGCACAGGGTCACCACACGGGTCTCTATTGGTTCCCATAATTTTTAACTTCCGTTTTTGTCAGTCCATAACGTTTTCGATCATAATTTTTATTAGTCATATTGTCAATAGTCATAAAATTTTACAATCTAAATTGCTGGTCCGATTTTTGCAGGTCATAATTATTGTTAGTCATAAAATCTGTTACTCATAATATTCAAAGTCCAAATGGTGTCTACTACATAATGTTGAAGGCAATAAACTTGCTTATAATAATTGTTTTAAGTTCTTTAATCGTAGATTATAATGATAACTAGGGGTGTATATCGGTTTCCACAAATTTTAAGTTCCGATTTTTTATAGTCCATACCCTACCTATCTCTGGGAGCAGTTTCATTTTTAGGGTCATAAAAAAATAACCCTAACCTACCTTTCTCTGGGAGCAGTTTCGTTTTTAGGGTCATCAAAAAAAAATAACCCTAACCTACCTATCTCTGGCAGCAGTTTTGTTTTTAGGGTCATCAAAAAAAAAATCCTAACCTACCCATCTCTGGGAGCAGTTTCGTTTTTAGGGTCATAAAAAAATAACCCTTACCTACCTATCTCTGGGAGCAGTTTCGTTTTTAGGGTCATAAAAAATAACCCTAACCTACCTATCTCTGGCAGCAGTTTTGTTTTTAGGGTCATCAAAAAAAAATAACCCTAACCTACCCATAACTGGGAGCAGTTTCGTTTTTAGGGTCATAAAAAAATAACCCTAACCTACCTATCTCTGGGAGAAGTTTCGTTTTTAGGGCCATAAAAAAACCCTAACCTACATATCTCTGGGACAGCAATAAGTATATTGAAAACAAAGGGATGACATTAAAACGATATGATTAACGACTATTAGTCCGATAAAATATAATTATGCCTTAAAATATTTCTGAATAATTATTGATAGACCTTCTGTTATACTAAACGTGTTCTGTTAAACGTATGATATCGTTGTCGATTAACTAATATTAGCACCGCCCACAACTTCTCTGCTTTGCCTTAAGGTTGACTGGTAGAGAATGCCTCTTGGCATTAAGTTCGCCTTTTGTACTATAAGATTTTCTTTTGTGCAATAAAGATTAAATAAATAAATAAATAAATAATGTTATACTCATAAATTTTATGCCTTTTGCGATTATAGTGTTTAATATTATAGATCTTTATTATTAGAACTATGAAACGTTATGCTTTACAAAAATTATGACTATTGATGTTTATGCCCATAAATAATATGAATATAAATTTCTGACTATCGAAATTCGAAACAACAAGTTTATGGGAAACAAAGGGATCCCTCACCACACATATGTGCAATTTTATTCGTAAAGGATCATGTCTAAGAACGGAGAACGGATTTATTCCAGAATTGGAACAAGGAAATCGTACATCGCACTGTGTTTCTGAAGATTATTATATGAAGTATCTGCTGTCGTCAGTGGCAATAAACAAAAGATGTGGTTATTAAGATGTCGCTGAATAGTTGCAAAGCAATTAAAAGTAATAAAATTTTCTGTGAAGTGTCCGTGGATTTCTGTTAATTGCCAGGAGTTTTATTTTATATTTGGAGCCTAACTATATACCCCTCATGTTTGTTGAGTCTGGTGCCAAGCTTGTATGGGAGCGGAACATCATCCTTTGAACAGCACATCTCAATGTTACCTATTCTACACCAATTTGTAGCATAATAATCCAGGTTCACCCCTGAAACTTGATTTTTGTGGATATTTTTAATTGACATGAGTAATGATCAAAAACGTTAACTCAACTGAAATAAGCGGTCGCGCTCTCATACAAAATTAGTACGGGAGCACATATGTGTGGTGACCTCGAACTGTACTTATGATCTATCTAGTGGTTTAGGTTATCTGTGGATGTAGGTCATGTAGGTGAGCGTACTGACTGTATGCGTATCGTGACGTAGCTATTTAATAGCTACCCTAATACTTATTAGATGGTACTCGTGCTAGGCAGTAGGAAGGTAAATAGTCATTAAAATACTGCCATATGCTTTTACTTACTGGCGAATCGCTCGGTGCCACGTCCATTGTAAACAATGAAAACTTATGGGAGTAACCTGGGGGCCGATTTTTGACAGCCGGACGCTCGAATTCAAAAAAATTCAAGCTCGAAAATAATCGCACACAAAAGCTTGTCACCAATTTTTTCGCATGGAATTAATAGTTTAAATAATCATAATTTTAAATTTCTATCGCTTTTATTTTTAAAACATAATTTCATAGTTTTATTCGGAGTTTTAAATGTCACTTTCGAGTGCTCAAATCTCAAAAATCACCCCCGGACCGCCAAACGCGCCGAGCGTTCGCCAATGAAGCTGTGTACAGTCAACTACAAAGAGATGTATCCACTTTTGGACCTTATTACAACGCAATAAGGTGAAAAAGTGGATATATCTCTTTGTAGTCGACTGTACACTAATTATATACTTAACTTAGTATACTTACTATCGACACACCGCCCCCCGACACAGCAACCGCCGCAGCATTGTCCATGATCTGCGCACTGAAACAAGTATTATACACAATCAATTATGCATTCCGACCGCTTTATGGGGCTTTTATGGCAAAGCGACTGCCGAGTACATCGTACATACGAATATTAATACGCAAAAATATTAACATACATACGAGTATCACGAAAAGCAGAAATACTTAAGTATGAATAGTCAATAAAAATTAATAATAAATAAGTATTATGGAACAAATGTACTGCGTAGTACCTACGCTATTCGTTACTAAACTCGAAACTGGAATTCAAGGCCAAAAAATCTACGACAGATACGTCAGTGACATAACCATCATTGTCGCTTATGTCACTGTCAAGTAAACTTTTCAGGTTTCGCCAACCTTTTTATAATATGCTGCTTTATATAAATAATTGTTCCACGATAACTTTATAAAATTTCTTGGGGATGCAGCATAGATAAATAATATAATTTGAGTGTTCAAATATGACCAGATTGATCAAGGCGTTATGGAGCTTAGAAGGCGCGAAAAAATCATCATAAAGTGTCTTGTTATATTGGTCCACTCGTTTGCATGTAAATCACGAGTTCTCGGTTCGAAGCGGGCTACTAGTTAAAATAAGGTTTTTGTAAAAAAACGTAGGTATGAACTTTTGTCGCCGACTGTACTCTACATTCAACAGTAAACTAACACGGAGACAATTCTAACGAACATATTAAACACGATAAGGTTTCGTTTTAGACTTGATGTAGTTCTTAACTTAGTCGTAAATTATTGTACCAAATGTTATGAATACCCGAAGTAATACAAGTGCAATACCAGCTTTGCAACCAAAAATCACGGATGTTTAACTTTTTATTAGGGCGTCTTTTATTTATGTAAAATAAGTAAATACAATTACTTCTTTAAATTATAGGATTGAAATTACCAACAAATGAAATATCTTAGCGTGTTTTTAATAAAAAAGGGAATATACCATTGTACAAACATTTTACTGCAGTGGCAACATTGTAATAACTTTTTTGGCCTTGAATTACAGTTTCGAGTATAGATGGAGTAGCAGCGCAGGTGACATTTCCTCTCACATGGGTATATTTAGGTTGCTCTCATCCAGATGGCGCTTCACTTGGAGCCTCAAAAAGTTCTGAGACTGTGACCGTCTATTTTCTATTTATTTATTAATCGTATGGCTACATGACAATGGATATAGAGAGGCATTTCTTCTTTCAGGTGGTAATAGTAGTGGGAAAGTAGATGGTGAAGAAAATCCAGTGAGTGCTGCGAAGTCCAGCCTATTTTCTATAGACGTAATAGACGAAAAAAATAACCTACCTTTTTTCCGCCAACTTTACAATCCTGTGCAATTACTGCCACGGCAAGCACAACCAACACTAACAGCATTTTGATATCACTTTAAATAGATATTAAGTATCAACTAGTAATATTTACTTTAAAATATGTTCAAAAAGCTATAAATAATAAAATAAATTGTAAACTAATGTCTAACATGCGCGTACAAAGTCAGAGTTGGAATACAAGAGTTGCGCAGTGGCAGAATTTCGGAGCGACGTGCAAATTGCAACGGAGATATGACAGCGCTCATCAGAACATACGCCTCAGTCAAACCAGTATAAGTGTGACCTTTATGGTCGTAATCAAGTGTGTAATATGGAGTTCACACAATGTAGCTAGACAGTTCACACTAGCTGGCTCGCGTTGAGTATGTGAGTGTGACGCGTGCGTGCGCAGCGACCTTGCCCATTGTGAAGTTAGTTCAGGTGCATTACGTTTCATAACGATCGTGGGAAAATACTGTTAATAAACGTAGCTTATTTCTTGCTCGACTTTTCGCAGGGGAATCAAAAGGTGGTTTTCTGCCTTTTCGCCAACAACATAACTTTTACCAACGCCATAGTTGGGAAATGAAAATTACCTACTAAGTTGGGTTAGGTTAGGTTAGGTTGGATTATGTAAAGTTGGGAAATGAAATTCGGCCAAATGAAACTTCTGCGAAAAGTTGGTTGGCATGTGAAATTCGACAATACAATTTTCTGCGAAAAGGCAGAGGATACCGTTTAGGTTCTATAATAAATAAATAATATATATTATGCGATAATCTTACACAAATCGACTTAGTCCCACAGTAAGCTCAATAAGGCTTGTGTTATGGGTACTAGACGACGATATACTAGTATATATAATAGATGGATATGGATAAGTACTTAAATACATAGAAAACATCCAAATAAATGCCCTGACCAGGATTCGAACCCGGGACCTCCTGCTTCGTTCGTAGGCAGGGTCACTACCTGGGCTAGGAGGCCGTTAATATATTATGTTTTAAAGAATACTTTTCTACATTCCTATTGCAATACGTAATATGTCACGTCCAGTGCAGCGTCTAATCTTGCAATATCGCCGTGCAACTAAAACACGTTCCACATCAATGCAAATTAACAGTCATACATAATAATAATAATATTTATGTGTACAGTCGACTACAAAAATATGTATCCACTTTTAGACCTTATTACGACGCGATAAGGTTTAAAGTGGATGCATTTCTTTGCAGTCGACGGCATTAGCTGCCTCTGGTACACACTCGTAACTTAGTTGAAACCAATTCGAAGTAAGTATCATCATCATCTCAGCCATAAGACGTCCACTGCTGAACATAGGCCTCCCCTTTAAAGGGGGGGGGGGGGGTTGCCATACGCGCCACGCTTGGCAGGCGGGTTGGCGCGCGCAGTTTTTTTAATTGTTGTTATAAGTAAAAAATAGTAATTCCTAGGACAAGTAAACGTTTACTAAAAACAAGGAAACTTTTACCAAAAACAAGTAAACGTTTACTAAAAACAAGTAAACTTTACTAAAAACAAGGAAACGCGTACATGTTTTTAGTAAACGTTTACTTGTTTTAAGTAAATTGTTTACTTGTCCTTGGAATTACTATTTTTTACTTGTTTCTAGTAAAAATTTCTCACCGTGAAGATGCTGCTGCCCATCTCCCGGTATATTCCCTTAGCAGACTCCTACTGCAACCACGGGATGATATGGTGGGGGACAATTCTAAGGCCGGGCACCCCACGGCTAAGTATAAGTATATAAATAAACAATAACAACACTGTAAATGTCAGGTATTGTGAAAGTATACATAGAAGGCCGCTATCGAACGAGAGTAACGAAGTGATTTCTTACAAACAACTTCTGGCTACTGGGTCGTCTCGGCATTTCGATCATCATCATCATCATGAACTTAAGAGCTGAGCTCTTGTCGGTGAAGCAATCTCCATGTACTCCTTTCTCCAGCTTTTTCCTTGACAGCCTGATACGACACGACGTTCACTTTCTCTTTCACTTGATCCATGTATGCCCTTCTTGGCTTCCCTCTCTTCCTTCTCCTTCCACTTTCCCTTCTATGATTGTCTTGATGAATTCATCGTGTCGTAACAAGTGTCCCAACATGTTCCCTCTTCTATTTTCAATGGTTCTTAGTAGGCATCTTTTTTCTTTAATTCTATTTAAAACCTCGTTGTTTGTTACTCTTTCCGTCCAGCTTATTCTTTCCATACGCCGCCAGCACCACATTTCAAACGCTTCAAGACGCTGCAGCTTGCTGAAGGCATTTCGATAGCTTTTTGATTTAGAGAGTTTGTTCGACGATAACTTTAGTAATTTTCTCCTGATCTTCATGAAATTTGCTGGGGTTGTAGCAGTGATACATATAATTTGAGAGTTCGTATATGAGCAGGATCGATCACAGGGTCATGGAGCTGGAAGGCGCGAAAAAAACCTCATATAGGTCTTGTTATATTGGTCAACTTGTTTGCAAGGAAATCGCGAGTTCTTAGTTCGAGGCGGCCTACAAGGATTTTTGCCTGACAGCTCCTGCCATACGTGCAGTGGCGGCGCGTCCATGGAACACGATTCCCGTCGACTTGCCAACATTTTAGGCATCTGAGTAGTTTTAATACAGCTTGTGAAGAAATTATAAGCCAAATTAAGAAGCCGGAGCCTAAGAAAAGCTGTGATCCATCGCCACTGATACAGTGTAAACCATTTTGTATGGCAACACCTGTCAGATTAGTTTTGAATTCAACATTCTTTAGCTATATCCGGCTGGCCAACTTCACTGCGCTTTGTGTGACCGCGTCTTCAAGACAAAGTTTGGCTTTGCAAGTCATACCCGAGGCTTCCATAATCCTGCAAGAAATAATTGACGGAGTCGCTGTCGCCGGATAAGGCGTGGAGAGAATGATGATGATATCCGTCGCTGGCGTAAACTCAGCCGATGTTGTTTAAAACTTTCAAAGATATTTGTAGTTATAATACTAGGTACCCCGACAGGCTGGGCTGGTCATACCAACAAAGAACACTGTACTATTTAGAAGTAACACTTACTGCATGGCTGTCAAGATTTATAATAGACTGCAGAGTGATATAAAAAATTTACCTCAAAATAAATTTAAAAAGACTTTAAAAAACTGGCTTGTTCAAGAATGTTTCTATACAGTAGATGAATACTACAATTTAACTTGACATTTCCTCCTATAGTACTTAGGTCAATAATAGATAAATACCCATCTCTTTATAATAAATATACCTATTTTGTACACACTTAGTTCATTGTAAAATTTTATGCTGACATGATATTATTATAAGTTTAATTTTTGCATGCCATATTCTGGTTAAATGTGAGAACCTTGAAATTTTGTAAGACCTTATGCACCACATTTTGAGCAAACAAATATTTGTATTTGTAGGTACTTTCCCCATAAAACACTCAGAAAAGTAACGACACCGCCATAGCTCATTGCCTCGCTCCTAATTACCATGTTAGATGTTTATGGGGTTTGCTCCTCTTCGAGCTAAACATTTGCACTGATGGTATTATTTTTAATTTTATCATCATGTTATTGACTGTTCATCTCATCCTAGCCGATACGGCTACGGCGACTGCTGCTGGTATCTTGGGCTCCTCAGGTGTGCTCGAACGTGACTCACATAGCCTCAGCATAGAGTGATACATTTGCGCCCTAGGCAGTTATAAATTTTAAGTATACGATAAAGATGAATTCAGTTTGTAACATAATTAGTTTAAATCTCTCATAGTTATAAAAAAAAAATTTAAAAAAAATTAATGAATTAATAAGTATTGATTGTTTACAACGCCATCTCTGAGCGCCAGGAGAAATTAGCATGTTTATCTAACGACACGCCTCGCGCGCGAGAGTAGTTGTCCAGATAGGAAAATAGTTCCAGATACGACCGTTACCATAGGCGAATAGGTAGGGCGCTGAAGAGTAATAGGAGGTCTTTTGGATTTACGGCTGCGATTGAGATCGGACGCTGCAGAGAGAAAAATTTGAAAATGGAGCTGACCCAGTGCCCGCAGCCAGGGTTTAGGCATCCTCAAATGGATCCCCGTTAATTTTAAATATGCATAAATAAGAAAAACTGGAGGAATTCGTCACTTAAATGAAAATTTGAAATCCCAAAACTGTAAGTATGGTGT
This sequence comes from Pammene fasciana, assembly GCA_911728535.1. Lineage (NCBI taxonomy): Eukaryota > Metazoa > Arthropoda > Insecta > Lepidoptera > Tortricidae > Pammene > Pammene fasciana. Next base: position 695,550 of record OU452285.1, read on the forward strand.
ATAACCTCAATTACCTAGCACGTGTTAGCTTTGCAAGATTTCTTTGGTTCTACAGCTGGGTTTGCCTTGTTGTAGGGGTTCTTAGTTTGATTTCAACCTATGAGGAAGAATGAGTCACTGAGCGGGAGCAAGATCTTCGAGCTGTATCTGGTGTCCGTGCTGAGCCGATTGCTACCTACACTGCTTGACCCGGGATTGCTTCCTGAAGGCATCTACGTCTCCCTGCAGGACCCAGTATGCGTAAGAAAGTGTAACCGCGAGTAATATATAACAAATAAGGTTAGTGGCCTATGTACTTAGAACTTTAACGACGAGTGACTATAGTGATTGAACTCTGAACCAGTGAATAAAGACTTTCTCCAGAACACATTTTTTCGTTATTTGCATCACAACCCAGTATAAGGCGCCCTGAGGTTTTTTTTTAACAGCTAGAGTTTCATGCCAGCGCTGAGTGACCCGGTGAGTACCAGGGAAAGTAATTTCAACTGTTACAAAGTGGCTGCCCTCCGTTTGGCTCTAAAAAAAATTATACTGGCTTGTGAAGTTAAATGAACATTAATTGCATATTTAGTATGGACTCAAGTGTTAAAATAACGAGCGTCAAAATTAATACATTTTAAGGTTAGCCACGTGGGTGGAACCTATACTTGAACAGTAATAACTTAATAAGGATCGACTATTCTATAATATAAGGAAATTGTAAGCTATAATAGCCTTGGGTATGTAAAGTTGTTTTTCATTGGATTTCTTAATAATTTAGACACTTAACTTATATTTAACCACTACTTCATTACATACCTGTGACTAAAATCCCTAACATTGTTAAATAAATTTAAGACTGCATATTTAAGTTAAATTTAATTTCAAACAAAATGTCTGTCCAAAAGTATATTGACTGTTTGCATAAAGATGAACTGTTATATGAACTTAGTATTCTTGGTATATCCGCAGATAGTGATGTGAACGTGGATGCCTTGAGGAAGCAGATCCGCCAAGTCTTCAAACTGGCCAGAAGGGGAAGCTTGAAAGGAGAACCAGCCGGAACGCCTGATGCAGCGTCGGAGCTCAAACTCTGCACCACGAAGGTCACTCGCTTGGAATCAGAGCTCCCGGAACCCAGCAAGGTAGGTGACCGAAGACTTTTCGTAAAGCTATCACGACGTGCTAATTATCTCATTGATAGGTTAGCTAGGATATCAGAGAGCAGTACCGAATTAGACAGCTTGCGGAGCCGGTTAGTGAAAATTCTTAGCAAGGTAGATCCTGATGATAGTGAGGCAGACAGTGAATATGAGGATACGCAAATGCCCCGCTCGACCGAGTGTGAGGAAAACAAAGTCGTATACGTTAGGGAGAAGCCCGTTAATTTAAACACTCTTAACTTGAAATTTGACGGTACCACGTGTGTACGTGTATTTGTGGAACGGTTAGAAGAACTCAGACAGGCAAGGAACATAACTGAAAAGCAGATGCTAGTAGGTTTTTCGGATTTATTAGATAAATCAGCCTTGTATTGGTATAGAAACAATAAAGGTGACTTTTCGACTTATAAACAGCTGTTAGAAGGTTTACATAGGGATTTTGACATACCCGACCTGGACTACCAGTTAGGTAACGAAATAAGGCAGCGCACCCAGTCTAAGTCGGAGACAATAGTAGTTTATTTGTCAATTATGCAAGGAATGTTTTCTAGACTTAAAACTCCTCTATCTGGTGCCGAACAATTATCGATACTGATGCATAATGTCCGTCCAGAATATATTAGACATCTGGCCCTCCACGATATAACTACAATAGACGAGTTAAAACACTATTGTAAGCAACTGGAATTAGCGCGCGCACGTGCGGACCATTTTAATGAACCGAATTTTAGCAACTTCCGAATTACATCAGATTTACATAGCAAGCCAGCGTCTAAGACATTCAACAAACCAATTTCTGCTCTTAACGAATCGAATTCGACAAGTCAGTCATTAAGAAAATGTTTTAGGTGCAACGGTGAAAATCATTTTACCAACCAGTGTAAATCTAGAGAGGTAGTGTGTTTCAAGTGTGGAAAAAAGGGTGTAAAGCGCCCGCAGTGCGAATGTAGCCTTAGTCCAAAAAACTAGTTAGTTCAGGACCACTCAACGCGTTTGAACGTAAAGATTTATCTCGCGCGAAATGTGTTGAGGAAGTCCTGTTTAAAAAACATATTAACGATATAAGACCGCATTTAAAACTTAAAATATTAGACTTAACGACTTATGGATTACTTGATACAGGCGCGTTTTGTTCCGTATTAGGATCAAACGCACACTTAAAGTTTTTAGAATATGGCTTTAAACTTAATCACACTAAAATTGAAGATGATGCTCATTCAGCGTGCGGTACGACCTTGAACTGCATAGGCTACGTGTCTCTCCCTATACAATTTAACAATATGATGAAGGTCATCAACTTTTACGTAATGCCTAAGGTAGTAACCCCAGTCATATTAGGAGTAGACTTTTGGGTCCAATTTAACTTAGCAAATGATTTAGTTAACAAGCTTAAATCGGACTTAGATTTCGAGCTGAGTGTAGATTCGTATATAAACTCAATTTCGGTAAACAACGGGTTAGAAGAATATGAATGCTTGTCACTAGAACAAAAAAAGATGATAGATGATTTGATTGTGAAATTTGACTCGATTAATACAAACAAGGTGGGTTTAGGCCGGACTAGCTTAGCCTCTCATACAATAAACACCGGCGATTGTAAACCAATCAAACAGAGGTACTATCCTTTGTCTCCTGTCAAACAACAAGCTCTAGAAAAAGAACTTGATAGGATGCTTGCCTTAGGGGTAGTTTCTCCATCGCAATCAGCATGGAATAGCCCGGTAGTCATGGTTGAAAAGCCGAACGGTGACTTAAGGCTGTGTTTAGATTGTAGGAAGCTCAACTCTGTATCAAAGCCCGATGCCTATCCATTACCATACATTACAAGTATCTTAGACCAACTTAGAGATGCGAAATACCTATCATCAATAGATCTCTCAGCTGCTTATTGGCAAATACCATTCGACAATGAGCTTTCAGCTGAGAAATCAGCTTTCACGGTTCCTCGACGGGGTTTATTTCATTTTAATGTAATGTGTTTTGGTCTCGTAGGAGCTTCGGCCTCTATGCAAAGACTCATGGATAAGATATTCGGAGCCGAATTTGACAATAAAGTATTTTGTTTTCAAGATGACATAATTATAATATCGAGTACCTTTGAGGAGCATGTGCAGTTTTTGCATAGAGTGTACGATAAACTTAAAAATGCGAATCTCACCATAAACATGGATAAATCCAAGTTCTGTAGAAAAGAATTAAAATACTTAGGATATTTAGTTGACAGATATGGCCTTCGCATGGATCCCTCTAAGGTAGACATTATACTTAATTACCCAACCCCATCGTCAGGGAAAGAGGTTAAGAGCTTTTTGGGAATGGCGGGTTGGTATAGACGATTCATTAATAATTTTTCCAAAATTGCTAGGCCGCTGAGCAAATTAACCAGTAAAAATGTCAAATTTGAATGGTCGAGGGATGCCGAAGAGTCGTTTAATCACCTAAAGACAGCTTTGATAAGTGCACCTATACTGAAATGTCCCAATTTTGACTTGCCGTTTACGATTCACAGTGATGCATCTTCTTTTGCCATAGGTGGAGTTCTTACTCAGACATATGATGATGTTGAACATCCAATTGCATATTGCAGTCGGACCCTTAATAAAAACGAGATTAATTACAGTACGTCTGAGCGGGAACTTCTCTCTGTTTTGTTCGCTCTGGAACAGTTCCGAGCATATGTTGAAGGTCAAAAATGCAAAATTGTTACCGATCACGCGTCACTTTTATGGTTTTACAAACTTAATAATCCTACCGGGCGACTGGCAAGGTGGAGCATGAGATTAAGCCAATTCCACTTTGACATAGAACACCGCAAGGGAAAACTTAATGTGATCCCAGATGCGCTAAGTCGTATAAAGATAGATCTAATAGGGTCAGTGACCTCGAGCGACAGCTGGTATAACCATATGTTCAGTAAGTGTGAGTCAAACCCGCGAGCATACCCTAACTTTCAAATTACTGAGGGTAAACTTTTTAGACACACTAAAAGTAAATACCAGCTGACGAGCGAGTACGACTGGAAGTTAGTCATACCTCAAGAAGATAGGCTAGAAATCATAAAAAAGTATCATGACGATCCCACTAGTGCACACTTAGGGATTTATAAAACACACAAACGACTAACTCTCCACTATTACTGGCCAAATATGTACAATGACGTCAAAACTTATGTCGCGAACTGTGAGATATGTAAATCATATAAACCCGTCAATAGGGCGAGACCAGGCTTAATGGGCAATCCTAAAGAAGTTAGCAAACCCTGGGAATCGATATGTGTAGATTTATTAGGCCCTTTTCCCCCGTCTAGAAACGGAAATACCTACTTAATAGTGTGTATTGACTACTTCAGTAAGTATGTCATGTTGCATCCTATACGGAGAGCAACAGGTGCTTCTGTGGCCCAGTACATAGAAAATAAAGTATTTCTAGTCCATGGTGTTTGTAAAACTATATATTTTGACAATGGTCCGCAATTTATAAGCTCTCAATTTAGGCAATTGCTTCATCGTTACGAGATTCCTAACATATATGCGAACCCTAGGTATCACGCCCAAGTAAACGCGGCCGAAAGAGCGATAAGGAATGTGGTTTGTGGAATCGCCTGTTATGTAGGTAACGATCACCGAAAATGGGATGAAAATATAACTAAATTACAATGTGCAATTAATACCGCCTCAAACGAGACCACAAAACACACACCTTATTTTCTTGTCCACGGCAGACAGTACATTAGCAAAGGGAATTTACATCACTTAAATAATGAACAGCCCATCCTTAGGTCAGAGGTTACAATGGGCGATCCCGATGCATATGGCAAAAAGTTGAACGAGTTAGAAATCATATTTAAAAAGGTGCAGAAGTACATGCATGAATCCCATGTTAAAAATGCTAGACATTACAACCTTAGAAAACGCCATGTGGAATATAAGATAGGTCAAATTGTCTATAAACGTACATACTATTTATCTAATGCATCGAAAAGCTTTACTTCTAAATTAGCGCCTAAATTTCAAAAATGTGTAATTACTGCAAAGTTGTCACCACTAGTATACACTTTAAAAACACTTGATGGTAAAAATCTTGGAAATTATCACGTAAAAGATATCTTGAAACAGGATGATATTTCATAATTAAAGTAGGTATGATAACAAGTATAGAATGTAAGATAGAACGTATGAATGTATTTTTCTAAATTAATCACATGTGATCCCTTTGGTTAGTAGTAAGCTGTGACAGAGATAAGAATGGAATGCGACCTGTTATTGTAGAAAAATAATTCTGATTCAGGTAGTTTAAGACGTAAACATGCCACATCTATGCGTGTATAACTAGGTGCGGATTACGTAAAGTGATAAACTTAAATGTAGGTCATTTACAATATTGATTGCGTAATAGTACCGAGAATGAAGTAGGTAGGTACTTTATGACACATCTGGACTTAGAGAATATTTAGGTAGGTATCCAAATGGTTGGTTACTGAAGCCTTACTTAATTATAAAAAAAAAAAAAATACGTATATTAACTTAACTGAAAGACTTAAATTGTTGGATCCAACTGAAAAAAAACTTAATTAATTATAAAGAAAAATATATAAGCATAGTCACGGTAGGTACTTACACACTAAGCTATGATGTGTAAGTAGCGAACCAGCCGTCAATAGTGTACTCGAGCCCAACCGCTCATAATGCGTTGGTACTCAATGTAGGATAAATAAGTAATTAACCATGTTAGTATATTAAAATAGGTATTCTCACTTAGGATTTATTTAACGCATAGGTTTAACGTTTAGGCGGATGGTATCGCATGTTCACTGTCTGCCAAACAAACATATCATTAGATAATATGAAACTTATAGTAGTAATTTTAGGAAATAAATACCATAGTATGTAGTTGCAACGAAATATATAGGTACCTATAAGTAGAAAGAATAAACTCAAGGATAATGTGTAAAAAAATATATATATATAAAAAGTTTATTCATTACGAAAAACTTTTTAACCCAACTTGAACGGATGTGTAACATAATTAGTTTAAATCTCTCATAGTTATAAAAAAAAAATTTAAAAAAAATTAATGAATTAATAAGTATTGATTGTTTACAACGCCATCTCTGAGCGCCAGGAGAAATTAGCATGTTTATCTAACGACACGCCTCGCGCGCGAGAGTAGTTGTCCAGATAGGAAAATAGTTCCAGATACGACCGTTACCATAGGCGAATAGGTAGGGCGCTGAAGAGTAATAGGAGGTCTTTTGGATTTACGGCTGCGATTGAGATCGGACGCTGCAGAGAGAAAAATTTGAAAATGGAGCTGACCCAGTGCCCGCAGCCAGGGTTTAGGCATCCTCAAATGGATCCCCGTTAATTTTAAATATGCATAAATAAGAAAAACTGGAGGAATTCGTCACTTAAATGAAAATTTGAAATCCCAAAACTGTAAGTATGGTGTATAACCTCAATTACCTAGCACGTGTTAGCTTTGCAAGATTTCTTTGGTTCTACAGCTGGGTTTGCCTTGTTGTAGGGGTTCTTAGTTTGATTTCAACCTATGAGGAAGAATGAGTCACTGAGCGGGAGCAAGATCTTCGAGCTGTATCTGGTGTCCGTGCTGAGCCGATTGCTACCTACACTGCTTGACCCGGGATTGCTTCCTGAAGGCATCTACGTCTCCCTGCAGGACCCAGTATGCGTAAGAAAGTGTAACCGCGAGTAATATATAACAAATAAGGTTAGTGGCCTATGTACTTAGAACTTTAACGACGAGTGACTATAGTGATTGAACTCTGAACCAGTGAATAAAGACTTTCTCCAGAACACATTTTTTCGTTATTTGCATCACAACCCAGTATAAGGCGCCCTGAGGTTTTTTTTTAACAGCTAGAGTTTCATGCCAGCGCTGAGTGACCCGGTGAGTACCAGGGAAAGTAATTTCAACTGTTACAAGTTCAAAATGGATTTGTCGTATAATATCCATTCTATTTTTTAACTTCCGATTCACCGATGTACAACAATAATTTAAAACAAAATGGAACAAAACAGAATAAAATTGTTTTATAGAACACAAAATGTAATTTACTTACTTATTATTCAAATGAAAAGCAGAGTGTTTAAATCAGGTGAAAGGCACACACTTCACTCGAACTATTCGTTCTTACTAGGTTTGAGCGCAAAAGTTTCTCATCAGAAATGGATCCTTTTCATGCTTTATGTCAGTCGACGTCAAAAATATGTTTACACTTTGAGACCTTATTACAAAGGAGTAAGGTGCAAAAGTGTAAACGTATTTTTGACGTCGACCGTACAAGTCAAGTGAGCCTAACTTGTATTTTTTAGCAACTTTGGTATTTATTATTTTGACAAACACGGGACTTAATCGCGTACACTTACTTTTAATTCTCCTGACGTTTCGAGCGTGTCGTAACGTGAGGAAAATTAAAACTAAGTGTACGCGAATAAGTCCCGTGTTTGTCAAAATAATGAGTGAAAATCGTGTGAGTTTAAATCAGTAAAATTTTGGTATTTCTTCTCCGCTTATTTAAGCGTTTTCTCAGTGAGAGTTAAGCTGAAAGCCTTAAGTGGAACGTTCTCTAGAACAGTCAAGGGCAAAGAACACCCAGTCCATTGGTCATTACTTAGCGACACGACTGCCCCGGGAGCCCGCGAATGGGCAAGTCATGTCGCGAGTTTGTGAAGTCGATTAGCATCGCTGACACCAGAGCTATTTGGTTATTACTTTGTGGGGCAATCATTTAACTGGACTAAGTAATTGTTTTTATTTCATTATTTTGATTTCACATTCTAACATTAATATTTTTATAAAAGTAAAATAGAAAAACAATAAAAACATTATAAATCCCTATCTTAGGGTGCCGCCGGCAACGGACGTAGGCCCAGGCTGCCGGTGGTCAGGGCCGCAGAGAGAGGAACCTTCGGACTATACGCGCCGTGTCCAGGATTACCGCCTTCTGAACCTGACCCCTGATCCAACCACAACCCCGTAGCTTAGAGCTTTAAACCAAGCGGAGTGGCCATTGACAGGCGTTCCCCTCTGCCGAAAATGTATGACCAGTGGTCATACTCATTGTATGGACTGTTTATTTGTCGTGGCTATTTTGACGTTTCGCATACATTTGACGTTCCCCTCCCCCGCATAAAACGGCAGACTTTTCCGATAGAAATGAGAGCGCGTCTCGCATCCGGTTGGTTTAATAATCAAAGCCCCGTAGCGAAAGTCTCTCAAGACGTTGGTCGAGACTCTTCACTATGAGACCGTTCGCAGAAACAACGATTGGCACAATAATCGCCGAATCAACCTCCCACATGGCGGTTACATCGTGAGCCAAACTTGTTTTTCTCGGCCTTCACGAGGTTCACGTCACAGTTCAAGTTACAGACTAGTACCTATGAGGTTCTTCGAAAAAGGAGTGTATTGGCTATGTGCGAAGTGCATGGTGGGGGTAACGTGAACGATCGCAGCGCACAATGTAACAAGAAATTGGGCTCTTGTCAATATCACATTTCAAAATATTTGACATCACCTGTAGGGTAAACTGTCAAAATAGTGAATCAGCCAGTGACATTTCATATAAGCAAGGAGTATATGCGATTAATAAAAAAGAAAAAAACCCTGCTCAAGAGATGGCGACACACTCATGCACACAGCCAATAGGTTCTTAAAGGGTATCAAATTTTTTGAAGGTCAATTCAATTTTACAGTGCCATCTACATGACACTTTTCACGTTAATCCTCATTGATATTTGAAGCGTCACACACGAAATATATCTTGCTATAATGAGTATATATACCCAATCACTAATTTTGCGAAACCTCAAAGCAATTCAAATAACTTTGATTGGTTCAGCTACTCATCATTAACTCTCAAAGAGATATGAAGGCGTCTTTGATTGAAAGAAGCCCCGGAAATAGACCAAAAATACACGTCAACTTTCTTACAGATGGCGCTTATGTCCTTCTGTTTTGAGTTGCACTTGGTAATTGGTATAACGTGAGCGTAAAAAAGCTGTAAGAGCCTATATCGTTAGATTTCATTTCATTGAACACAGGTAAGAATTACTGTCACGGCATTGTTAGAAATAATTTATTTTTCTTTTCACATAATGGTCCATTGTGGGACGATTGCGTAATTCGCTTTATTTTCTCGTTTTCCGAATTTATCTTTCGCTTGTCCGTTAACTGGGTGACAGGTGGAACGGACGGTGGTTTTATCGATACTTGTTTTATTTTTGTGAACATTGTATCATCAAGAACAATAATGAAAACGCGAAAAAGGTCTCATTACGTCACAATTTCGTGGTTTTTTATACCTCCCTCCCCCCTTGTCACACTTGGGCACATTTTCTATACCCCCTCTCAATTATTGTGACGTCAGATTTAAACGATTTTATTTGAAATTGATCTAAAAATTAGAAATAATGTTTAAAATCATCATAACTCCCATTTTTTTAAATTAAACCAACAAGAAAAACAACAATCCAAAATGTTATTATTAATTTGTGTGTTCTTATGTTAATGTGAATAAATCATTCAAATCGCTATGAAGATAATCATTTTTTTAGTATTTTAATGAACAATTTGCCAACTCCTGGTGCCGTATTCTAATTTTAAAATACATTAACAACACAATCTGTCTTAAACATAACCCCAACACTTACCCAATAATCAACCAATATTGAAGTTGTATTGTAGTTGCATCGCAGTAATTTCAAGCACATTCCGTCATTTTTGATTCTGACGTGTAGGCGTTAGCTGTATTGTTGTTATTGCATTGGATTTGCATTGAAGTTGGATCGTGTCTATGCGTGTTTTAAAGTTAGAATACGGCCCCTGCCCCACTAAATAACTTCGGTAAATGAAAACAAACAAAACATCATATCCATACCCTCGTTCTCTTTTATGATATGATATGATCATCCGACGTCGGAATTTTCAATTCCATTTTTCCATTACGTGAACAGATTTCTAAATGATTGTAGATATCTAAAGGGTAGGTAACACAGACTATGATATAGACACCACATTATTCAATAGTTACGAAGAGTGCGATATCATCAACCAGAAGTGTAATATTACTTATATATGTGACAAAACCGTCTTTTTATACAGGACGTAACAAAAATATTGGTGATCCATTTAAGGGCATAATTGAAGGGTACACGGAAAGAACATGTCTAGTCCCTTTTTTCGTAAAATGAGATTTTTGTATCAAAATATAGAACTTGCAATAAACTATTAGCAACAACTTCTGTAACAGCTGGAATTTTTAACACAAATCCACTTTTTAACCCATAAAAACTATCTAGTTACGGAAATAGTATGGTTAATTGAATCATTCCAAACTTTAAAACCGCTATAACTCAAAATGTTGTCAAAGTGACTAGACATGTTCTATTAGTATCGTATTGTGACTAAGAAAAAGCAGGAGGAAAAAAAATTAAATTAGAGAAGATTTTGTTTGTTTGTAATGTTTTCTTTGATTTTCTTAATTAGAATAAGTACGATACCAATTACGCCCTTAAACGGATCGCGAGAAGTTTTGTTACACCTTGTATGCCAAACGTAAACGGGGTGAATTTAGTGTAAGAACATAACACAGATAAAAGGTAAGAGGATTGATTCTTGCAGCATTACAAACGCTTAAAAGGGAATTTGCATACTTCCTCTATCGCATTATAAGTACATATATCTATATATTTTAGCCTGGATTTAAAGCTAACGCATATTTACGTAGTGTGCATACAGGGAATGCAATACAGGTATACCGGGCTATTTAAAAATACCGGTATCATTCCCTAAGTGCGCCGCGCCAAGTCGAGGTGATCTGTGGGAGAAAATGGAAATGCCCTTTGGATAAAAGGGTAGAGGGACAGCGGAAATACTGAGCACTTGTTGAGGGAGTGACGTCACAGAATAGATAACCCCTTCGGCCTTCAGATTTTGGCAGATTTTTTTGTTTGGAGGAGAGACTATAGAGATATGTCTGGCCACAGCCACAGCCTAAGAACTTTTTGAAGCTCAAGTCAATTGCGCGCTCTGTCAGAAAGCCCCCTAAAGATACCGAAAATGTAAGAGGAAATGTCACCTGCACTGCTACTCCACCTAGTAACAAATAGCGTACTAGTAGTATATTTTTGGTATCTTTAGGGGGCTTTCGGACAGAAAACGCAATTGACTTGAGCTTCAAAAAGTTCTTAGGCTGTGCTGCTCTACTATATAAGCTACTCTATGGTTTGGAGAGATATAGAACTTTATGTCAATGTCATGCAGAAACACACCCGCAGACTAGAGGGCGCTGCCTGCTGGCATGGAGTGGCTGCGATTAGTTTTTTTTATACAGGATGATTTAGGGGTCGTGTATCAAGCAATCAAGGCATGATACACAAGTCCAAACTGAACAACTTTTACTATGGGACCAACTTCGAAAACGCGAATTTTTTTGTCAGTTTCATACATTTCGGCCGATCACATGTTGTCGTTTTCATGGGGAGACCAATTTTTATTCGCGAATTCGTAATTGGTCCAATAGTAAAAGTTGTTCAGTATGGGCTTGTGTAATCATGCTTTGATTTCTTGATACACGACTCCTAAATCATCCTGTATATATGCGATGAAAATAAATAACAATTAGGTCGAAATTCATAATTCGACCTAAGACCTAAAACGAGGAATTAGCATAGAGGATAAATGGAAGGATTCTGGAAGCAATTCAGAAGGAATTTGCATACAAAGTATCGGCAAAATTAGCCGCTTATGTCATGCACAGATATATGTCTGAATAGACGTTGCAAGTAATGCGATTTGCATGAAAACAGCTTGCTTGTTCCCGTTCCCGTTGTAAACATTAATTTGGCGACGGGAATGATAAACACTCACTTATTAAACATTTTTCTTTTGTAGAGCTGTCAGAAGCTCATAATTTTGTAAGTTTTACTTTATTGTTCCCTCCAAATATTATTTGGTGGATTAAAAACAGAGATTTGGTTTCATTTGTTCACTCCGGGCTATCTTTCTACTAAGGTGGAGTGTAGTGGAACAGTAGAAAGCCCGCCTAAATCCACCAAAAAAAACTTTAAAACACTAAATTCATTTAACGTGTTTTATCCTGCTGTCGTCCGGCACCCTACCTCCAACAATTAAATACATCAAGCCCCTATTCAATTATGATTGCTTACCAATTTAACAGGGTATAATTTAAACTGGCATCGGAACCCAGTCATCAGAATATAATCATGGGTTAAGTCTAATATAACTTTTTAGTTTTAACATAGTTTTTAAGTGTTACTAACAAAAATGAGATCACACTGTGTTGTCTTAAAAATTAACTGAAATTGAATAGAGCCGTATATCGGAGTGCAAAATATTTTCTACTGTTTATCAACATGAATATACCTAAATATGTCTGTGGCCAGTCCACATGAGTGGAACTGTTTCGCAGGACTGTTTGAGCGTAATTCTTAATGGCTCGTAATGTTGAGCCGGAGGCAGCGATTATAAAAGTGTCAGACGACCCTTTCTGGAAATGCTGGCTATTTGCACGATTTATTTCGGTTACGACTGTCCTTGGCTGTTTATTCCAATAGCAATTACCGAATAATGGGCGTTTTACTCATTTAATTAAGTATCTGTTTTATACGCATATTTAAGATAGTTTACGCATATCTATCTACCTATTTTGCGCGCCCAGCAAGAAATCAACCTCCCGGTCAACTCGGATAATGCTAGAGCGACGGAAACCTCAAATATCTGACCGCCTTCGGAATATCTAACGTATGCGGAATGAAATCTGCACAAAGTTTCGAAGACGTAAAAATTAAGTAAATAAACAAATTGAAATTATATACAAATGCCAATTGAAAGCTTATACATCTGTAAATTAAGCTCGTAATTTTCATGGGCATTAGATTTTTTATCATAAAATTATGGTTAATCGAGGAGAACAACGTCGCGAAACAGTATGTAATTTCTACAGTATTAATTCCCTATGGCTGAAAGCGAAGACTGTGGAAAATTTTGTGGAAATGGGATAGAGCTAAAGGACTATTTACAATATTTTTGCGTTATTTTGCTTTACAAAAATTGCCACAAGAAAGCCTCTGGTTCAGGGAAACATTCCAGAATTTGCCAGTTTGCTGAGAGAGATCGATTAAAGACAATGACGGCCCGTTGAGTCACAAAGTCTTACAGAGAACTCAGGAAGGCATTCAAATGTGGCAGTAAAACTGTGTTAATATATTTTGAAGATATGGGCATCGGTTAACAATTAAGAAAAGTTACGCCCATCGTCACCAAAAATAAAAATAAATAACTGAAAATACGGCCCCGTCGTTTGGTCAAAAAATTTAAAAAACAGGTGTTTTTGCATTTTTGGATTTTTGAATGACTAATAATATGTTGTTTAAAATGGAAATTCGTGCTAAGGTAACTATTATTTAGAGAACACCAATAATCTTACTTACAAGAATGAGAAAAATGTCGAGTATACGAAGCTTCCTTAAAAAGTTATCCGATGGAAGATAAATTTAGATGTTAAAAAATCCTTACATTGTTGTTTTCGACAGCGATGGACATAAAGTACCACAACTTTCGTTTGAAACCTCGCATTGGAGTAAACTCACTCTGGCATTTAATATGATTAAATACATTTCTACATAACACGAAAGATTATAAAAATAACTATGTTGTATTTATTTTATATGAAATTGAAAGTTGTGCAGATTTCATTCCGCATACGTTAATTGGTATACTGTTCTTCCTGGTATAGGTACTAAAGCAACAGAGTTTAAATAAAATATTAAATAACTCATTTGAAGTCCTATTTCCACCAGAAAATTAATACAATAACACAAACATTCTTAGGAAGCAGATGTTAACTCGATATAGAAATCAGTTTGAATTTAACAGCGACATCTCTCGGGAAATTGGTGAAACGATTCCGTTTCCCAATTCATAGGTCACCTAATACCGGTTTATCTTAGACAAAAGCTTGCTTTTACTCAAACACCGAGAGTAATATAATCTGACGGTACATATTTTTAAATGCTTTTGCTTTGTAACAATTTCGGTTGCAAAGATAAACGTGGTACCGTTTTATACTGTAAATATTTTATGGTAGTGGTTTTTATTACACAAAAAACTGCTATTAAGCGGATTTTTTCAGTCTTAAAAATATGTTTGAACGTGAATATGCTTTAAGCGAATGGTTTTGCTAGTGTTTGCTTTTGTAGGAATATTACCGAGTATTCAAAAATACTGTTCCATGCAACTGTAATACAAGACCTTGTTTTGTAAATAACTACAAGGTTTTATTAAAAACTTGAATGTTTTAAAGCAGTTGCAGATTTGGTTTGCAATATTCGGGGCGGTCAAGTTGGTCACAAACAACTAACAAGTCACAAATGTCTGAACAGCGCCTCTATTGCCAAGGCGATACAGTGCATGTTCAGATATTTTTGGGTACCCTGGCCGCTCCTATTTATTTAATGGCGACTGTACATTGAAAGGGCCCTTATGGTAGCCGGCGTTTACGCATTTATTCCTTGAAAATTATATTGCATCTGTACAGTCAGCGTCAAATATGTAACAGCCAAAGTGATCAAATACTTCGTCACACCATATATTTTGTATGGTGTGACGAACTATTTGACTACTCTAACTGTTACAATATATTTGACGCTGACTATACAAGGACTACAACGTAAGCGCCTGCCGTCTGCCGCCATAAGGTTCCTTTTAATATGGATTATCACATATGTTACGCCGCGTCAACGCTGCCGCTGGTGTGACGCCGACGCTCGGGCGACGTCGCGTCGTTGTCGCGTCGACGCCGCTTCGCCTCTGCGCGGGCGCTCGGGCCGGGCGACGTCGATGCTCGGAAGACGCTAGTGGGCTACTGTGGGGTTAGCCTAACTCGAAGCTTATATAGGTTGAGTTTTAAATTTTGATTCGAGTGAATGAAAACGATTAAAACTTTTTAAAATCCGTTTAAAATGGAATTTATTGTATCAATAAATAGTTTACACGTCGTTTAATAATTTCTGCGTTAAAACTATTCTGAACTTTCTTCAATTGTGTAATGAAACTGCTGAAAGTTGGACAATTCCGAAACTCACTCAAAGTCACGAATTAAAGTCCTATTTTTGGGATTATCCTCCAATGTTTCCATTTGAAATTACTCGCATAACACAATATTTTCAGCTACATGAGATAGGTGTTATACGGCATAGGCACTACTACGTCACAGACGCCACTTTAATTCACAAACTTAATTTTTTCAGGTAGTTTTAACTAAATATACCCAGAGACTATAAAGATATAGACGACCACAGCCTAAGAACTTTTTGAAGCTCATGTCAATTGCGCCATCTATGTCAAAGCCAACTAATGATACCGAAAATGTAAGAGGAAATGTCACCTGCACTGCTACTCCACCTAGTAGCTACTAGTGTACTACTAGTACGCTATTTGTTATTAGGTGGAGTAGCTGTGCAGGTCTTAGGCTGTGGTCGTCTATATCTCTATCTGATATACCTTAGCGGTCCCAGGACAAATTACATAATTCAGTGCATGTTCAAGTCTCTCCTAGCTCCAAGAATAAATATATTATTACACTAGCTTTTGCCCGCGACTTCGTCTGCGTGGAATTAGTAATCTACCTTCTACGGCACCATGCCGCGGGGGGACTGGTTATTTTAGTATAATATATTTATTTAAGATTAGTTTTTATTTATACTTAAGTTTATTGTTTACTGTTATATTAATATATGAAATCTACCCTTAGGGAACGACTTCTGGATATCAATTATTGTATATTCTTCCCCAGTGCTCAAACTATTTCCAGCGTTCAGCGGTTATTGATTTCCCATACAAAATTCCAACCCCCTTTTCACCCCCTCTAGGGTCGATTTTCGGGATAAAAATAATCCTATGTCGTTCCTTGGGACTCAAATTATCTCCATACAAATTTTCATCTAAATCGGTTCAGCGGTTAAACATTCTCTATATAAACTTTGTACCCCCTTTTCACCCCCTCCAGGGTTGATTTTCCGGATGAAAACTATCCTATGTCCTTTCCTATGACTCAAACTATGTCTATAATAAATGACATCAAAATCCGTTCAGCCGTTTTCACGTGATGCGCGGTCAAATAAACAGACAAACAGATAAACAGATAAACAGACAAAAATTCTAAAAACTGTTAGAACGTGTTCTGTTATCAATTCTAAGTATCCCAAGCCAACTTTTTTTCGAATATCTTCCATGTACAGACTTTCGACCCTCTTCAGCTTTATTATATGTATAGATAGATAGATTTAATAACAGTGCGACCGCATGAAATCACTAATGGACTACGAGCTGGCCACGTCAGATATGACACAATAATGAGAGCAACGAAACCCGTCTGATTTGATTGCTGTACTGCTAGATGCGGACATCTGGCAGCGTTTAATGGGTGGAGGTCGGAGTTACAGACTAGCAAAATCTTAGAATTGGAAAATAGTTCTACCATAATAATAATTTTAAACAAAAAAAGAACCGACTTCACTTAGGATCCGCTATTCCAAGAGGAAGTGGCCGAGTTGCTGTAAAAAATAGTGAAATCACTATAGGTGTGCCTATAATAGTTGAAGAGTTCCCTCGATTTCTCCAGGATCCCATCATCTAGGGGTTATACCCGTTCGATTAAAAAAAAATTGAAAATCGGTTCACGATTCACGGAGATATCGAGTAACATACATACAAAAAAAATGATAAAAAAATGAAAAATAATGATTAAAAAAAAATTCAGTCAAATTGAGAACCTCCTCCTTTTTTGAAGCCTGTTAAAAAAAGGGTAAAAACTGCCAAAGTTGTCTTAGTTATAGAGGGCAGGGCCTATATTTTCACATTAGGAAAAGTGAAAACAAAAACGTACGTCGTTTGGCACTTTTTCTCCCAACATAAACTTTGTGAAATAATTTTATCTAATTATTTATATAATTTCTCATAATATTGCATCAAAAAAAGAACTCTAGATTTTTTTCTTTAAGTGATTTGCATTCATTGACCTCCACCACTTTACAGCTGCCAGATGTCCAGATCTATAAATAAACATACCGAGGAAATGCCGCCAGCATCCTTGGTATAATGCCGCAAGGGCCTAGTTTAGATTTAAGCTAGTTAATAATTTAGTTTAGTATTTGTACTGTAGTGCCTCTGTATATTTGACTAGTTATGTAAATACCTATACGAAATCAAAATAAATAAACTTACTATAGCAAACTGACTAAAGGGGTTTCGTTGCTCTCATTATTGTGTCATATCTGACGTGGCTAGCTCTCCGTCTATAAGTTGGAAAACAACACGCATGTTAAAACACCTCTTTGTAAATGAAGAGTATTTACCGCTTTGTACAAAATTATTGTTTGTGTAAACAATTAACGATGCCACGTCTCGAGCGGTGTGTAATTGAAGTCGGGTTAAATTAGAGGAGGTAGCGGATAATCCTGACTCATGGCATAAAATAAACGCTTGGAGCGGTTACATGCTTTTGGTTTTAAAATATTAGAAGAGACCTTAATAATCACAGCAAAACTCATCTGTATTGGAATGCAAGATATTGTTTGTACTTTGTAAAGATACAGTTGTTAAGGACGAGTCTTGACCATATCCGTAATGAGGGTTTCTGTGACAATAAAAACTACGACAATTTCAAGAGTTTAAGGCTAACCCCACACTAGCATTTTTATCTTTCGATCGACGTCGCCGTCACCCGAGCGCCCGCGCAGCGTCGACGCGACGTCGACGCTCGAAAGACGCTAGTGTGGGGGTTAGCCTTAGTGTGCGAATCGAACACTATTGCTTAAATATCCGGGATTGGAAATGCCGGTAAAAATATATATAAGTTAATAGTGAAATCGCTAAACTTGCACCACAAGTTACGAGCGAGTGCGTGTAATCGTGTTCACCGCATCCGACATTTGTCGCAGGCCTAACACAAGCACCATTCGCCAAAAGACGCATCTCCGTACAATCTCTCAGTCACATAGGACGTTGTGGAATTAGCGGTCCTAGTTGCAAACATTGTTCGCAAAAAGTCACATTTGCATACAATTCTCTGTCACGTGCGACGTTATACAATTTAATTTTCTTAGTCAGGTTAACGAGTACTGGCTTTTCAGTAACAATGTAATTATTAAAGAAAACACGCCCCTATTTGAGACGTGCCAACGTTATAGTCGACTGTGTGTGTGTGGGTGAAGTTTAAATAAGCATTGTTTACATTTGCATTACTTTACTGTGCTGCAAAGCCTTTTCTATTCATAATTAAAAATAAATTTTAATTTGATTTTAACTTAACTAGTTTTATGGTAGTGTAGGGTTGTCATAACTAAGGATGCCTTTTTACTAATAGTACGGGCGGGCACCGTTAGATCTGGTACGTTACGTGATACAAAGATAAGCCTCATGGCACATGTTCGTAAAAGATATGATGAGTTCTGAAAAAAAAAATTACTGCCCGAAAGCTTAAAAAGTACCACTTCCGGTGTAAAAAATGGATGGCATTTACCTACGTCATTGGATATAAAGATGATACTTGTGGCAACAAATGGTAATTTGTTTTTAGGTACAGAAAAACCCAGTCTGCAAGGTCCTGCATGGCCGGAAGTGACCGGCAGACTAGTTTAAAAGTAACGAATTTGACTCCAAATTTACGTCCCGTACGGCCTATTCTATTGGTTAATACCCGTATGTCTCCGCCCCAATGTTTTTGTAGGATAGAGAAAAATTATACACTTCTAACGAAGGCAGAGAAATTTAGAACTGTTAATCCACTGAAGACTACATCCCTGGTTACTAGGTAACGATTGTGGAGTGAGAAAATTGTACATTGAGTAACGTTGCGAGGTAACCAAAGAATATTTGTATTTCGAATATTAAGCTACTCGCTTCGAGCGCATAAAAGGAAAATAAATTATTAAAGCTAGCTTAAATCTACAAACAACTGTAGTTCTGCATGTCCGCATTCATTAGTCTATGTATTCTAGTGGTATTCTACTAGGTGTGACATCTAGAACAATAGGCTACTTTCCTATGAAGTCAAATCAGCTACTCTTTAAGAAACGTCAAAACGATTTGTTATAAGTTGTTTATACGGGAGACTAATATTGTGACGTCACAATACTATATGATGGATACATCTCCTTTATAAAAGTTTTAACCATTATAAAATCATTTAAAGCGCAAACACATGTTACACCTGGATTTTCCCGTGTATTTTTGAAGTTTTGATTTTATGAATGCAACGAAACAATTAAGTTTATCTACTGGAAAGTACCCTATTCTGCGCCAAGTTTGTCGGTTTAGAAGGGCGCGACGACGTGCTTGCCTGTACGACCAAACGCGCTCTCTCTCCCTCTCGTGAGACAGCTGGTCGCCCGTATTGATAGCGAGGACCAGCTGTCTCAGTCACAGCTCAATAGCACTCCACCTGCACACTACAGCTCCAGCACACTAAACACGAAGCGGGGGAGGGTTTAGTCCGTAGGCGACTGGGGCCCCAGTTGAGTCGGACATAACCATTTAGTACGGGCTAAATGGTATACATGAGTATTACCTCCCTCGCCGAAAAAAAAGTTTGTCGGTTGACAGCTGTGACTGAATCAAAGAGTAGTATAGACTTGAAGTGATTTTCACTACAAATGGGACAAAAAACATAGGGATGTCATCTCCTGTTACTCAATCTCGAAATGCTTTTTGCTTTGAAATTAAATTCCATACTACCCACATTTTAAGGGTTTAGCCGAAATTACATTATAATTATCTCTCAGAACATTTTGAAATATATAATTTGGTGGTTTCACTTTAGGGAACAACGTGCAGAGACTTCAAAGAATCTTTTTAGTCATTTGTCAACTTATTTTAAACACGGATACTTTGAAGTTCATTTGAGCAAAATTCTCGGAATGTTTGATACTTTTTGTGAAAACAGTATTTTAGTCACGTCTCAGAAGTAAACAACGAATAAGTTTTCAAAGAAAACACCTTTGTTTCTAGAACAGTCGGCCAAAAATGTGGTCTACCACCCTACGGTTGAGGTTCGTTTGAACGTCATGAGACAACAAGGTCGTGCATGTTTTAAACTCCGCCGTTAGAAAAGTCTACCTTAGCGATCGTTAAATCTCATCAACATCATATATTTAAGAGCTAGGCTCTTGTCGGTGGAGCAATTTCCATGCCTGTCTGTCATTTGCCTTCTCCTTTACAGCCTGATAGGACACGACGTTTATTTTTTCCTTTACTTGATCCATGTATGCTCTCCTTGGCTTTCCTGGCTTCCTTTCTGCCTCAACTCTACCTTCTATGATATTTCTTATAAACTCATCGTGCCGCAGCAGGTGTCCAAGCATCTTCCCTCTATCTATGGTCGTTAAATCTCGCAGAAACTTTTTGTCAAAACTGGTAGACCACTTTCTTGGCCCACTGTACGTGTACAGTCACCGGCAATAGTATCTTCCTACATGAAGGCCGCAAAAATATGTGACACGCTCTTATTTGTAGGACCATAAGAGCGTGTCACAAAATTTTGTGGCTTTCTTGTAGGTAGATACTATTGCCGGTGACTGTGTGATCCTAATGTCAACTTTAATATTTTATTCATGTTCAATAACAATAATACTCGAGAGCTGCCAAATGTTGTGTAGGAATCAGATCCGCAGGTTTTTACTCAGGCTATTCAAAAATTAATGGAAGACAAAAGTACTATTACTTATATGAAACTATGAAAATTAGAATTTGAAAAATAAAATATTTTTCTCCAATGTGCTCGGAAATTTTCAGCTTACTGTAGCAAAATGAGTACCGTCAAGTCTGGCGACTTTGCCAAGGGTTACTAACTTTGCCACCAGCAGAGTGCATAAGGTAATCCTTTCATACCACCGACAACGTATATTTTTTAGTGTTGTGCCTACTTTTAGTAGAAAATATGGTTATCAATTGGCAAAATTATTATGAATGAGACAACACCACGGCAACCATTTTCTTACCATTTCAGTTCCAAATTCGTCACTCACATAATCATAAAAGTTAGTGCTCAAGAACTTTAAAAAGTTTAGAGTATAAACATCGCATCCAGGTACGTAAATTTTAGATATTATGTTATTTAAATGGTAAGGAATGAATTGATTACCTTATAAATGCCGTAGTGTTTGAATTGAGTCCCATAACTGTTTTGGCAAAGTTACCAGACCATGCCGGCTAATATGGGCGGGCATCTTTGCCATGTTTTGTAGCGGCCTAGGGTTGGTACACAAGCATAAAATTTAAATTACATTTTTCATAAGATAGATACTTTTTAGGGTTCCGTAGCCAAATGGCAAAAAACGGAACCCTTATAGATTCTTCATGTCTGTCTGTCCGTCCGTATGTCACAGCCATTTTACTCGGAAACTATAAGACTTATCATTATCAATTTTTTACATAAAGTGTATGGTGTGTGCAGCTACTTCGTTTTGTAGAGAAATTGCTAAAAAAATATTTTTAGGGGGGGCACTCCATATGTGTAAGTAATTATCAAAAATTTTTTTTTTGTCAAATATCAACATGATGCACATCAATCGATAGGTCTCTAAAAATAACAATGTTCAAATAACTGAGGTTTCTTTGAACATTTTTTGATTAAGTGGATATTTTCAGAAATAATCGCTCCGAAAGTCATAAAAATTGTGTCCCCTCCCCCTGAAACTTTTGAACCGTAAGTTCAAAAATTATGAAAAAAATCAAGAAGATACACCTTTTAATATTATTTCAACCAAAATTATTTTGAGCATTATCGGTATAGGCGTTTTTTAGCTATCTCCAAAAAACTACAAACTTAGATAGATACGACCTTGCGATAATAATTTATTCGATATGGTCTAAGAGCTGGCCACGTCAGATGTGACACAATAATGAGAGTTTTGTAACCAGTCCAATCAGATTGCATAACAATCCCTATTGCTAGATCCGGGCATCTGGCAGCTTTTAATGGGTGGAGCACAGAGTGACAGACCAACAAAGTTTTTAAGTTGGAAAAAAGTTATACCGAAACAGGTAAAAACTGCTGAAGTTGTATCATTTATAGAGAACAGGGCCTATATTTTAACATTAGAATCACAATTATTTGTGATTGGTTTTGTTGTTAACAATTGTATACAGAGTGTATGTTTTCATGTTTTGTTTAAGTAAAAAAAACACAAAGTTAACTGTGACATACTTATTTTATTGGTAATAATTACTACATATAAGTGTTTTGTTTCGATAATACTTTTGTTAAGAGGCGACGAGGCAGTTTGTGACAATTTTTTTTAAATATCTATCGTCAAGTTTAAAAAGGTACCTAGGTAATCACAATTATTTACGAGTGGACCTGTGATAGGCCTCTTAAAGAGTTTTCTATGTTTCGTTTTTGATAATATTTTAATTAAGGTGTCTTTTATGTTTTTCCTGAGTACTTATGTAACCTGATTACTCGTATGTAACAAAATAAATAAGTACTTAAATAATTAATATTTTTTCATTTGTGTCAACCCTGACCACATTCACTGACTTTCTATGAAATTTTCTTAAATGGGTGATCAACTTTGCCACTTTCGCTGTATCTTTTTTTGTAATAATATATCATTAAGGATCAAATTCCGAAACTATTGTATCCTAAATACTGAATATTCTTTACTAATATTGTAAATACAACTAAATTACTATACAACGTAAAAATGCAGTTGGCAAAGTTGCCACATGGTATAGGTAACTTTGCCAGTTTTTTTTTTACTCGTAAAAGCTTATTATCCGTCATTTAATTTATAAACCATCTTATTTATGCACTCGTTGATAAATATATTATGTGTCGCGTCATTCATACTTCAGTGGTTTCATATGAATTCTGGTTAAAAATGTACTATGACTCTTCAACACCTGTGAAAAGTGGCAAAGTTGCCAGACTTGACGGTACGTGAAGTTCTTCATTTTTTACCAAAACGAATTAAAAAAAATAAAAATCATTATTTACCTGATTTAGCGGCCGTGAAGTAATTTGTCAACGCCATAAATATGTATACACTTTTGCACCTTACTCCATTGTAATAAGGTTCAAAGTGTATACATATTTTAGGCGTTGAATAGTAAAATCCATTACTGTATTGTTTTTTACCTTTTAAACTTTTCATCCGTCTAACAAATATCATTTCAAACAGCCAATACTTAAGCGACGTCTATACACCGTCTGAACGGCAATCCCTTCAAACTGTAGGATAGAGCGAGATAGTTAGATCAAAAACCTTGGTTGTCTCGTTCTTTGTCATAGCACCGCGTCTGATCGTGCGAATGAGGCTTAATACAATCATAGACAAAACAACTATTTTTAAGGTTTAATCTTGTATCTGTTGCATAAAAGGAGCATATTTAATACTGTCTTAAATAGCTTTTGACGAAAATTTCTTTTTAAATATTATTTGAATGAAAATTGGCAGTATACATAGTTCTTAATACTATAAAAAAAAATTATAGAGGGAAACTAATTCATGACATTGAACGCTAATAACGTAACTAAAATCTGTAATTATTTCATTTACTTTACTTTATTTCCTCGCACTTTTAGAGAAAAGCACTATATATGCCTCGGCGGGAATAGAAATTCGTGGATTCGTCTTATTTTTTCGGACTCAGCTGCGCTTCGTCCGAAAAAATCGCTCATCCACGAATTTCCCTTTCCCGTCCTCTGCAATAATGTACTATTTTTTAGATTTGGAATTGTCTAAAAAATATACCTATCTTTGTTCACCATTCCAAAGTTCTTTTATTAACCATAGATTGCGGGTGACACATGGGAGATTGACAAATAGAACCCAAATCTTTCACAATGCTAGTTCCATTAGAGCCGTAACTACATTAGAAAACCAGATTAAATTCGGACTCTATTGCGCGGGAATACGATACATAATTGAACGCGTTTTCCAAAGGTCGTTACGACCCTTTGCCTGGTGAGGCAGAACTGAGGATGCATATTAAACAGCGACCCATGGATGAAAGTCACGGGTAGGTTGGTACAGTCGACGCGAAACATATGTATATAAGTTTGAAAATTACAATAAAAAAATCGTTTATTACAATAGAGTAAGGTGCGAAAGTGTATACAAGTGTAACAAAAATACTGTTGATCCTTTTAAGGGCCTAATTGGTATCGTATATTAATTATGACAAAGTAAGAAAAATTTTTTTCGCGCGAAATTTTTTTTATTTAGTATGGAGGTTCGGCCGGCTGGGAGGCCCCTGTCCCATAGAAAAATACTTTTTTTTTCGCGTCCAAAATGTTTATCTCCTACGTTTTCTTAGTCAAAATACGATACCAATTATGCCCTTAAACGGATCACCAGTATTTTTGTTACAGCCTGTACATTTTTTGGCATTGACTGTACGTATACATTGATAGAGATTTTGCGATTTGCTATATGCAAAATTTTGTGAAATAAATAATAATTTATGCCAAATAAACAGATGATTTTTAGATTGATTCTAAGCGAAACTTTGATAGCCCGGATCATGACTTAATAACTTCATATCAATGTATCATTAAATAACAGTTTACATTATTTAACTTTTCTATTAAGATTGACCCCGAATATAAGTGTGATGTCTGCAGATAAGTTTACAAGGGAGTAAAGAACGAAAGCGTAAACATATTAAACGTCGACTGTACCTGGATCAAAAACGATCCTCGCACCGTCTCCTATAATATATCCTACACCTGACTGGCTCAGCTTCACAAAACATCTAAAAACCTTTGTGTAACGGAGCTGTTTGTCCCACGCTTTTACGGCGAATATTCCACGAATCTACGTGTATTTACCTGGATGTAACTGTTAATATTTGCCAAACGAAATCAAACCTTATAACCTCGAGACAGATGTTCATAATGAGACGGAGACGGAGAGGAAACGGTCTGAAAGAGAGCATCGAAGAGGGTGGCGGTGTCTCATTCGGACTCCATGCAACATTGGCATATTTACTACAAAATAAAGTTCTAATAAAATATACGGTACTTGGAAATAACTTAATTCGGGGGACTGATTGCGTTAATTATCCGAAGATAGTAGAAATGAGAGCCAATACGAATATTCGTCAATTGAATGTTGAATCAGCAGAAATTTCCATATAACATGAAACTACAGGAGTAAGAGTTTCAAAGTCGTGATATGGAATGGTGGCAAACAAGCTTATGACCACATAGAACATTGAATAGTAGCTTACGACCCCTTGTAAGCAGCCTATGGATACCTGCAACTACCACTTATTAGCAGGGACCGGAAAACCCCTTCAGTTGATTAATCTTTTCGATAGGGTAACCCAATGATAGGGTTACCCTATCGTTACGGTAACCGTTTTAATAGGGTTAACCATATTCAATGTGGTTTCCCTATTGAAATGTCTTAACCATAGAGTTTACAATAGCTTGATCGCATTCTAAAAACCGTTGATAGGGTAACCTCATTGGGGTTTTCCGATTTGGTAAGCGCTTACCTTTGGGTAAGCCAAATGACGTGCTTACCGAGTTGATATGGTTTGTAAAAACAACCGTATCAAATATCATATCTAAGGGTGAAAGCAAACGTACGGTGGACGGCACGGCTGCCTGGTTCGGTAACCCGACCGAATCACCCACGCACACGTCCGGTTGTGACATTTTGACATGACATTAGGTTTTTATGCCGTACTGTGGCGAACCGTATGTGTGCGGGAAACTGGCATTTTAGTATGAGAAAGGCGCAATGATTTTATATATACTAGATAAGAAATCAGCACTCCAAATGTGGCACAGTAAAAGCCGGTGCAACGCCACTAATTTTGCCGAAGAGAGCCGAGCCCGAGCCGAGCGAAGCCCGATCGTTCCGACGAGTATATGTACAAAGGACTAACAAACGTTTCGTTAAAATATTACCAGTGTAAGTGAGACTAGGGATTTAGCTTAAATGCTACAGCATGAAGGTCAACGAACTATAGGCACAATCGGCGATAGGAAGTAAAGGTTTCGTAAATTTAAACCGAACTGACAGCATTGAGGCATAAGGCTAGTGGAGTAGTTGTTGTTTTTTTTTAATTACGAAACTCAGAAAATTATTACAACTTATTTAGTAAATTTTATTATTAGATTATATTTTATAATGTTGAATCATTTTTTATGGTTCCGTGGCTAAATTGGCAAAAACGGAACCCTTATAGTTTCGTCATGTCCGTCTGTCCGTCCGTCCGTCCTTCCGTAAGTATGCCACAGACATTTTGAGACGTATCCTTATAACATTTTAACACAAGGTGTATTTTAACACAAGGCGCCACTAGTGAAATTGCAAAAAAAAATATTTGAACATTATCGGTTAAGGAGTTTTTGAGTGATCTCCAAAAAACTACGTACATAGGCAGATACGACCTTGTGATATAACTTGTGATTTTTTTAAAATAACTCTCTGTTCAGTTATGCGTGGTCCGACACGAACTTTAGCCGGTTTTTGTAAAATATACCTCAAATGATACCGTAATATCCTCATATCTAATCCCAAGAAAGCAATTATGTAAATATTTTCGTTTATTATTTTTTCATTATTTCAAAGTGTGATCTGTAAATTTTTGAATTAAAGATTTAAAAAGAAAGCATGAAATACTATGTTTACCGAGCTATTGTGTTTCTTTTGATTCTAAATTTGTCTTGAGCATGTACTTCGCCCCCGCATGGGCCGCATGCCTGCTTCCCTTTCTGCTCGCTCGGCGGCCGAAAAACTCAATAACCCTCACCCGCCACCCATTGTGCCCGTACGGTTTACACCGTCAGGAATACGTTAGGTCAGAACGCAAACAAGTAAACATAACCGACCGTGTGCAGTTTTCATTCCATTCTGGAGTCGAATCAGGCAACCGATCTGGGTACCTGACGTTTGCCTACAACTTTTAACATTCGCCTCACAAACTTAGGTAGAAAATCCGTCCGAGAGCATGTCGGGCCCTCCTCAATGTTGGGTTCCGTATTTGCCGGCCCGTCACAATACACAATACACCAAAAACGGTTTAAAACTCAAACTGTTGGAACTATGTCCCTAGTTGTCTACAGAACCCCAAAAAGAATTAAAAAGGTTAGGGGGTCACAATTAAGTATACATAATAAACAAATTAAGTATACATAATAAAGTAATTGATCCAAGAGCGACTCCATTGCTCTTATGTGCCATGTGATTTTTGAACGCCAGATGAATGACAGGTGACATTTTATCATATCTTTCTTCTAATTTGTAATACAACCTTAACGATGTTAAATAATTCGCACTGGCCGGCTACACATTTTTTTGTGCTATATTTTCGGAAAATCTTGTTTGTGTCTGCGCCTCTATTATATTATAACTCAATGGAAAGGCGCCTTCAGGTGACCTGACGCGGCGACCCGTATACGGCGACCTGACATACAAATCGAACGTTTGCCTGGGCCCTAAAACCCCTTTGTCGGTAACCGGTTCCGGTCCCTGTTTATTAGTATGTTGGCATTATTGTATTGACATATCTTTTCGCATAATAAAAACGAGAATCTCTTTATTTGAGTTCTCCTTCGGTATTTGGCTGAAGAGGGCACTCCATAAGCGGTCCAGACACTGTCAGTAATAATGTCATTATTTCTGTACCCGTCCTTTTCTATGTATATGAAGAAAGAGAAGGACGGGCATAGAAATAATGACATTATTACTGACAGTGTCTGGACCGCTATAGAATTCGGGCTTAGCTCAGAACGTGAACATTTCATTAATTACCTGCCCCGAACATGGCGAACATGCTAGACTGCTGCTGGATTATCTGCCAAGTCATGTACCGACTATAACTAGCAGTTCCGAACATTAACAAAGAACAGTAGGTACATCGTTATTATTATTATGTATCCTGTGTTTAAATGTTTTTTAAATTTTTGTACTAAGCGGAAAAAAAAAGTCGCAACAAGCCGAAAGGTCGCAAGTTCGAATCTTGTTCATCTCAAAATTAGGCACATCTTTTACGTATATGATTTACTTACTATTTTTGACAAATAAAACTCTCAGTGTTGCTAATGTTCTATTGTATCTTCTTTTCAAAGAAAAAAAGCGCTGGTAGCTTTGCGGTAAGACGTCCGACTTTCAATCCGGAGGTCTCGGGTTCAAACCCCGGCTCGTACCACTGAGTTTTTCGGAACTTATGTACGGAATATCATTTGATATTTACCAGTCGCTTTTCGGTGAAGGAAAAACATCGTAAGGAAACCGGACCTAATCCCAAAAAGGCCTAGTTTCCCCTCTGGGTTGGAAGGTCAGATGGCAGTCGCTTTCGTAAAAACTAGTGTCTACGCCAATTCATGGGATTAGGTTGTCAAGCGGACCCCACGCCGGGATAAACGCTAGGAGAAAGAAGAGAGTATCTTCTTTTCAAAAACTTAAGAAAAAATAATTACGCTGAATAGAGTATGAATAAAGGGACTTTGTGCGTTTGAGGGTCTGCCACCTTTAGCTATTTCAGGCCAATATCAAGTGTTACCAAGAGTCTGTCCGGTAATAAAAGTGTCGTAGTTTGTATGAGCTCCTATACTATATAAACCACGATACTTCCCTGCGGACAAAGTCTAAGCGACAAGAAAACATAAAACTGTAATTCACAACCCTACTTTACTATATTGACTATGACAACGATTTCTACCGAGCGCATATTAACTATAATGGCCAGCCATAACGTTTAAATATGATAGTACCCGCTTTTACTTATTTGGTCACGTCGGGAGCAAGAACAGTATTATATATGCAGTGCATTTTACTATCTCAGTTGCAGCTTCGAGTAAGTTTAATATTAATATGCAAGTTGCCGTATTTTAACTTTAAAATACGTAAACAATATATTAAAAACAAAATTTATCTGGAACAAAACTCGAACATACAACACGATTGAAGTTATAATGGAGCTGCATTGGAATAGTACAGGCGGGGACCGTAAGATTTGCTACGTTACGTGATACAAAGATAAGCCTCATGGCACATGTTCAAAAAAGTGATGCTGAGTTCCGGAAAAAATGTAAAAAAAATCAGAATGGGCCGAAAGCACCAAAAAATACCAGTTCCGGTTTAAAAGATGGATGGAATTTGTCTACATTGGATATAAAAATAACACTAGAATAGTTTTCAAGCAAATATTTCTGATTCAGAAGTTTAGGCGTGAGCTGTGCGTAGTTATGCGGCTTTTGCATTGCTGCGGTTTCCGCATGCGGCACCAGTGTGACAATCGTCTTTATAATGCATTGGAGATTGTGTAAATGTGTTGTTAAGTTGTAAAGCTTGCTACGGCTACGACTTGCTACGACTGCGGCGTAGCAGTTTATCAAGGGCACGGACTACAGAGACACCTCATCATTAACCTCACTCACCTCCACCTCACCTCATTTTTTTCCGCCACGGCAGCAGATGTGGTGGATTACGTTTTGAAGAAGACTGGCTACGAGTTGAGGGTGTTCCAGCTGCGATCGCGCCATTACGTGCACTTCAGCTCGTTTGTGGTGCGCGTGCCGCGGCCGCTGCTGGAGACCATCGAGAGCGCGGGCTTCTGGCCGAAGGGTGTAGTATTTCGGCGGTTCCGAGGGACGCTGCCAAATATTACACCAGAGCAGGTGGCACAACAGAAAACCGTCGTGTCACCAAAATAATAGTTTTAGTTTATAATGTAATATGTATGCTAGTCTTTAAGGTATTTATCTATGGGCCAACTAGTTGCCTTAAAATAAACGATTTTCATTCATTCATTCATTCATTAACCTTTTGCAGGGAGCACGAGGTCACCACACATAAGCGCAATTTTATTCGTAAATTTCTACGATTTGAACAGCACATCTAAATAGTATTCTATACTGTTCTAGAACAGTTCTACAACTTTTACCAAAAAAAAGCTAGGTATGCAAAAGTTGAGCTAATTGCTTGCTATCCGATATTTGCCGACTTACGTTCTTCGCCGAGTTGACCTTACGCGTTATATTTCGAGGATCTTTTTTTTTAAATATTACGACGGTGGCAAACAAGCATACGGCCCGC
The DNA here is from genome assembly GCA_911728535.1 of Pammene fasciana. Classification (NCBI taxonomy): domain Eukaryota; kingdom Metazoa; phylum Arthropoda; class Insecta; order Lepidoptera; family Tortricidae; genus Pammene; species Pammene fasciana. The sequence continues at coordinate 725,791 of OU452285.1, forward strand.
CTGATGGTAAGCAGTTACCGTAGCCTATGGACGCCTGCAACCTCAGAGGATTCACATGCGCGTTGCCTACCCTAAAAACTCTAATGGACTCTCTCTCTAATGAACGGTTACCCCATGATCCGGTCATTAGAACTATTAATCAATCTCCGGCGTCAGATCAATCACGAGTGGCAGTTTAATTAATGGTTTTATCAATTCAGTGCGGACATCCTCAATGACCCTTGAGTGGCTTTTCTTGTATTCAAACTATCGGGTAAGGCAGTCCCTTTGATTATTAAACCAACCGGATGCGACACGCGCTCTCATTTCTACTTATCGGAAAAAGTCTGCCGTTTTTAGCGGGGGAGGGGAACGTCAAATGTATGCGAAACGGCAAAACAGCCACGTGAAATAAACGTCAGTCCATACAATGAGTATGACCACTCATACATTCTCGGCAGAGGGGAACGCCTGTCAATGGCCACTCCGCTTGGTTTAAAGCTCTAAGGGCAGTCCCAAGTTGTATAGTACAATACAGCAGAGGCTGGGAGCCCGGGGCCATATTCTAACTTTAAATCACGCTTAGACACGATACAACTTCAATACAACTCCAATGCATTAGGCACTGGCCCCACCGCGAGCTAGTAAGCTATGAGCTATCGGCTATAAACACGAACAAAAGATAAGCACTCCCGTGTAAATAAAAGAGACACGGCGATATTTATAGTTACTCGCCCAGCGGTGAGCTATAAATATCGCCGTGTCACTTTTGTTTACACGGGACCAAGGGAGTGCTTATCTTTTGTTCGTGTTTATAGCCGATAGCTCATAGCTTACTAGCTCGCGGTGGGACCAGTGCCTTAACTACACAATTTTTGAGATTCAAGCGCCTGAATTCAAGAAAATAAAACTCCAAAATAATCGCACTTGCACACAAAAGTTTGTCGCTATTATTTTCACATTAAATTAATAGTTTAAATAATGGCTGTTATTTTTAAAACACCATTTCATCGTTTTACATGGACTTTTAAATGTCATATTCGAGCGTTCGAATCTCAAAAATCGCCCCCCAGCTGTCTGCGGCCGATAGTAAAATCAGGCAGATCTTAATGTTCCTGTGTATTTTAACGATAGTCACATTTAGCCAATGTATAGGTAGGTTAGGTTCGTTAGGTTGCTCTAGATGCCCGAAGGGCAAACTGCCCATAAATAGGAGTCCCGCTATATGCGAGAACTCAACTTCAACTCAGGGAACGATATACCTAGAAATTTCACCCTGATTTTACGATCGGCCACCGACACAGCTAGCGCCTAAATGTCTGAATAAGAAATAAGTATGAGAATTTGCTGGAAAATTATATGGTCAATGTTTCTAGTCTGCTTACTATGTACTAATAGCACTCAATAACACGTTTTCAACCGAAATTTAACTGAAGTTTCAATATTCAGAGAATAACAACTTCGACGAGATTGGGAAAACACTCTACCAAAGAAAGTGTTAAGTAGGATCCTTTATGTAAATTTTCCGCGAACTATCACGGCGAACGCACGTACGTAATCAATATTCAGAATCCTCTCTTATTGGAAAAAGTCGGCATACAAATAGAGTGAGAATATGCTTGAGTGGTGTCCTGGATGGACCAAGCTACAAGATTTTGAGGAAACAGCTAGGGATACACGCACAGATGTGCCCGCCAGATTTGTCCGACGGATGTGCCCGGCGGACAGATCCGTGCGTGTATGGCGCGAATTGGACACGGATTTGTCTGCGGACATAAAGCTACTACATGAAAAGGGCCAGACGGGAACCGAAGGTCTGGAAGACCGCAAGGAAGATGGAAAGATGAGATAGCAGAGATAGCCGGAAAAAACTGGACAACAGTAGCGGCTCAAAGAGACGAATGGAAATGCCTGGAGGAGGCCTTTACCCGCCGAGGGGTCCAAACTTAAATACCTACATGCGTGTCCGTTAAAAAACAATAATATATAAATAAATACATAAAAAGATATTATACCTAAAACAAATTTAATAAAATTGGTTACTAAATACTATTAACTATAAGTACAATGAATTAACGAACACGCATAAAGAAAAATATTTAAATGCATGCAGTAATTTAAAAAAGAAATAATAATAATTTATATCAAATAATAACTGTACCAAAGCTTAACATAATTTAAATTGCAAGTGTCATAATGTAACTTGAATTGGAATAATAAAAGGCTTTTTTTTTTTTTTTTTTTTTTTATTATTATTTTTAGGGTTCCGTACCTCAAAAGGAAAAAAAACGGAACCCTTATAGGATCACTTTGTTGTCCGTCTGTCTGTCTGTCTGTCTGTCTGTCTGTCTGTCTGTCTGTCTGTCTGTCAAGACCATTTTTCTCAGGAACGCGTGGAGGTATCAAGCTGAAATTTATACCAAATACTTAGGTCTATTGTCCCTTGAAGCTGTGAAAAAATCAAACTTAAAAGCCAACGCAATCAAAAGATACAGTCGTTTATGCTGCAAATTTTAGAGTTTTCGGCACTCGCAAAACCTACGGGGTACTTCCCATGAACTCAGAAACTTTAAATTTGGCACGAAGCAACGTCATATAGCATAGACAAAGGAAAAATTAAAAAAAGTAGACATTTTCAGTAAAATCATACAAAAATATATATTTAAAATTTTAAACTTACTACCTTTTTCCTCGTAAACGCGTGAAGTTATTAAGTTGAAATTCATGTCAAATACTCAAGGCTATAGGACTTTTCAGATGTAGCAAAACCAAATTTTTATTTCAACGCAATCAAAAGAAATAGCAATTTAAGTTGCATATTTTGAAACTGAGTACTCGCAAGAAACTCAAAACCTAAAGGGTACTTCCCGTAAACTCAGAAACTTGAAACTTGGCACGAAGAAATTTCATGTAGCGCAGACAAAGGAAAAATTACGAAAAGTAGAATTTTTTTGTAAAATCATACAAAAAAATATACTTTAAATTTTAAACTTACTACCATTTTCCTCGTAAACGCGTGAAGTTATTAAATTGAAATTCATGTCAAATACTCAGGGCTATAGTACCTTTCAGATGTAGCAAAACCAAATCTTTAAGTCAACGCAATCAAAAGGAATAGCAATTTAAGTTGCATATTTTGAAACTGAGTACTCGCGAGAAACTCAAAACCTAAAGGGTACTTCCCGCAAGCTCAGAATCTTTAAACTTGGCACGAAGCAACGTCATATAGCACAGACAAAGCAAAAATTATAAAAAGTAGACATTTTTAGTAGAATCATACAAAACATATTTTTTTAAATTTTAAACTTACTACCTTCTTCCTCGTAAACGCGTAAAGGTATTAAATTGAAATTCATATCAAATACTCAGGTCTATTATATCTTTCAGCTGTGGCAAAAACAAACTTTCATGTCAACGCAATCAAAAGAAATAGCAATTTAAGTTGCATATTTTGGAGATGAGTACTCGCAAGAAACCCAAAACCTAAAGGGTACTTGAGCGGTTTCACAAATCGTTGTTGGTGACGTATGTGGAATTCCACTTTGGAAAATATTTTAAATTATTTTATGGTGTAGCTAATTTGATAGTTTATTGTTTGAGCTGCATAAAAATACTAAATTTATTGAGATATATTAACAATTCCAGTAAATAATCGCAATTATATCTCGTGTAGGCTAGGTAAAGGTTCCATTACGTCACTGATTTTCCAATTGATTTAAAAGAAAACAGGAAGTGTTAAAGTGTTTTACTTTTTATTAATCAAAATATAAACAAAATAATCTTTAAATAAAAAATATATATCTTCTAAATAAAACAAAACAAATAAGTAATTAACAAATAACGTTCCCTTACGCTACTTTCAGTACTTTTTACTATATATAATTGTCTACAGCTTGACAAATGACTAATATTTTAATGAAATATTAATAAATCTCTGATATATAATTAAGTTAAATATGTTTTACAAATTAACATCTTAAAATCGTTACAATATTGTATATAATATCTTAATAAATTCGTCACAGCCATAGCAGGACATTTTAGGCCAGTCGGCCCAGTGGCGTAAGCTAGAACACAAAATGGCGTTTAGGAACTATAAGGTAATGTTCATAATGGCAATGCTAATAAGGCGTTAGAGTGCATGCTCAGATATTTGTGACCACCTCCACAGCTCCGATATATATTACCATGGTGACTGTACATCTTGTAATGTTACATTGTATAGTGGGTCTGACGAGGTTAAACTACGCACACAATATTTTACTTTTAGCAATTAGCTTTGTTATGAAACGAGCCTAAGAATTCCATTACGTCACTTTTTAATTCCATTCACGCTTTGGTGGCGTAATGGAGGTAACGTATTAACGACAACGCAACATTAAAATGTAATTGCAAATTAAGTATTAGATCTTCAATTAAATGTGTTATTTATTCGGAATAACGAATAAATAACAAGTTCAACTCACTAAAAAGTTTTAAGTTGAGGATTATCTCACCTTGTTAAAATCAGTCGTGTAGATGGAACTTCTGTTTTTGACTTCATGCCACGCGACCGCTCTAAACGCATATTTCGCATTAACTGCCGTAGTTTTCAACACAATAATGGCTGCTATTGCCTTGAAATGTTGCCACAATTCAAAATCAGTTCGAATTTGTTTAAAAAAATGTTGCCAAGCCTTTAAAACTGCGGTGACGTAGTACGGAAATTCCGCTGTACGCAATTTTGCAGGACAGGACAAAACCTCTTGTTTTTAATTAAAATTCTACTGTACTACTCGATTTTAAGGTTTAGAATTGAGGATCAGTTTATTGTTGATCAGTAAAATACCCGTTACTTTGAAATGGTCTTGGAATAATATTTCTTTTCTTACTCTGATCTTTGCCTGGGTAGTATGGGACACGTGAAAATTGGACTACTTTCTTAACGTTTTTTGGTTTTATTTAAAATTTTACAAAGCTAACTGCGATATTTTATGACCAATAAAAAGTCTGATAGTTGTTTAATTGAACAGTATTAACACTTTATCATAAGTCTGGGTAAGGTTCAAGAAAATGGCTAAGGAAATCATGGGACATGACTTTTTCGAATGAACAACGATTTTTGAAACCGCCCACTTCCCGTAAATTCAGAAACTTGAAACTTGGCACGAAGAAACTTCATATAGCAAAGACAAACGAGAAATTACGAAAAGTAGACATTTTTAGTAAAACAGTACTTAAAATTTTTTTTTATTTTATTTTAAACTTACTAGAGGTATTAAATTGAAATTCATATCATATACTCACCTCTATAATATCTTTCTGCTGTAGCAAAACGAAACTTTCATGTCCACGCAATCATAAGAAATAGCAATTGTTTTAGGTTTTTACGGAACCCTCGGTGCGCGAGTCGGACTCGCACTTGGCCGGTTTTTTTATTATTGTCTGCGGACACATCTGAATAGCGCCATACACGAACGGATCTGCCCGCCGGGCATATCCGTCGGATAAATCCGGCGGGCACATCTGTGCGTATATCCCTAGCTAATATAGGTATCTTGGGTAAAATAATTTGATTGTAACTAGCCCCTCAGCAAGATTGAATATCAAAAAATATTAGACACGTAAGGATTTTACACTATATAATAATTAAAAAAAAGAACCGACTTCACTTAGGATCCGCTATTCCAAGAGGAAGTGGCCGAGTCGCTGTAAAAAATAGTGAAATCACTATAGGTGTGCCTATAAAAGTTGAAGAGTTCCCTCGATTTCTCCAGAATCCCATCATCAGACCCCGATTTGGTGACAATGGGACCATCTAGAGGTTATACCTGTTCGATAAAAAAAAAAAATTGAAAATCGGTTCACGATTCATGGAGATATCGAGTAACATACATACAAAAAAAAATCAGTCGAATTGAGAACCTCCTCCTTTTTTTGAAGTCGGTTAAAATTAAAACGGTTACACTTACGGCACTTTAGTCACTTCGCGCGACATGTTTCGGAGAGCCTAGGTCTCCATCTTCAAGCACTAGGAGTGCTTGCTACGTTGAAGCCAAAAGTGTCAAGATTTTAGTAGTCTACCTATAATGTATGTATGTATTTACGTAAGTATGTTTCTTCGTAGCGCCTAAACTATTTATCCGATTTTGATGAATAAGGTGTCAATCGATTCGCTATTATGGCCTAGATAACATACACTACATTTTAACCGACACCACCATTTTCTGTGGTCTAGTTTAAAGGTTTAATTTTTGCAATATCTAATCATCTATCACTTGTGCCATAAAAATCCATGTCGACTCGATTACCAAACGTAGAGCTCCCGTCGATATTAGGTGCCTAGGAGCAGCATGTGACGCATTCACTCGAAACTACCACTCACGAATCACCTGCGTCTTATATCATAACTATATGTAGTGTAGTGTAAATCGGGTTTTGGCGCCCTTCGAAGTTTTCAAGCGTATTTTGGGGGCCCCGCTACACTCGCGTCTTTTAAAACTTTTTTTTTCATTTGCCATTTTGGCGCCCCGCTTGCCATCCGGCGCCTAGAGCGGCCGCTCCACTCGCTCTACCCTAGATCCGGCCTTGAGTGTGTGGCTGTGGCAATGTGACCTTTATACTTTATATAGTTACTAGAATTTGTATACAACAAGTTTTTCTTGCAAACGTCATCTACTATTCAGTAAGTAGGCCACAAGAGCACTTTTACAAGTCAGATAGTTTATCAAAGTAAAAGAGAAAAAAAACAAAGTGTTATAACCCTCTGACTCGAGAAGAATTATCACGGGCAAGTAATTCGTCGGAAGTAATTTTTTCAACATTACACAAACTCTTAAAAATACATGTACTGGCGTTGTTCTATGAGAAAAAATATCGCAAAACATTTTAAGAGAGATACCATGTGTATGAAAAAAATGTATATGTGTGTACAAAACTGTCTATTTAAAAACGAGGGACGTAGTCGTCAAATATGCGAGCGTCCAGGGTACTTAAAAATATCTGAACATGCACTCGCCTTGACAATAGAGGCGTTGTTCAGTTATTTGTGACCACCTTGGCCGCTCCGATATATCTGATGGCAACTGTACACAAAACTCTTGATATACTTTCTTACCTGAACTTCTTAACGAGATGATTGCAAGAAACCTAAACACTATGAGCTTCCATTATTTCATCATAACTTACCTATGATATGAATCCATCGTCAGACCATCTCGATGGTACTAAAATATCCAAGTTACGCAGATATGCTAAATTTCAAGTCGAACATCAGGAAGAATCTGGTTTAAATGACTTGCCAGAAACAACAAACCAACTGACAAACACTGAGTTTAAAAGCTAGCAAAACAGCCAACTTCTGCACAGACTAATAAGCTTATCTTCTCCGATAACCAAAATCGTTTGAAACTTAATACTTTTGTCTAGAATACGTTTAAAAATCGACAACTAAACGCTAACTCGCTGATTTGAAGTTCAAAGTAGTTCAAACGGCATCTTTTCTTTCTCAATCGATTCCAGGAAAAACAGTCTTATTCCTTGATAATAGACTTGCTTTTAGATAAAACGTTCCCAGGATAGTCCACGATTTGCATTAGATAAAGTAGGGTAAAGACGCTATAAAATGTCCGGAATGACCCTAGTCACGTCACGAAGCTAGGGTATTCTTATGTATTGTCAGTTGGGTGTATATAAAACTAGGTTGTTTGTGTAAACTGTGAACGTGCGCGGTGAAGGAAAACTTCATGAATTACACATAAAGTATATTTCTCCAGGATTATTCTCTTGGCTATAGCTCAACCACTGCTGTCAAGCGAAATCAACGTTAGATATATACTATGATTTTTGTCGTTGAACTGCGATGCACTTGATGCGAATGTGATCTCGTTAAGTGTGGTAGGGCACAGCACAGCGAATGCTATATTGCTCAAAGCTATAGCAGAGCCTGCCCTGCAGAGCTCTAATAGCTTTATTAGTGTCTGAGCAACTCCTCTACTTGCTTAACAAAGGATTGCCGACATGCTTTTGAGCGGTTAGTTGTATTATGACTCTTTCTCACATTAAAGAGAAAGGCGTAAAAAGCTTTCAAAATAATCATAACTCGAAGGGTAGCAGGCAAATCAGATCGCAGGGCAAAACGGATAGAGCAAGCGTGCGGGAATGCCACCCAACGTAAGATTTTGAATATCTTTTCTGCGATCCGATTCGCTCCGGTCAAACCCGATTCTGCAAAGTGACAGTTATGATTAGATAATAGCTGAAGGAACAATTAATTATAATAATTGGGCTGCTAACCCTTCTCAAATTTTAAGTGACTGATGTGATTATCATTTTGGCTGTGGCAATGCGGCATGCGGCTCAATTAAAATAGAGAGATGTTAATTCGGAATTTGTAAAGATGTACATTTTTAGTTTAAAACTTTTTTCAATTTGTATTGGTATGTATCTAGTAAGAAGTAGGTATGTAAATGTGATTCTGATATTACTATACTTTCTGAAAGATACCAATTTATTTATTAAATAGTACATTTATTTACATAATTAAATATACAGAGGCTACAGTACAAATATTAAAGTACATTAATAACTAGCTCAAATCTAAACTAGGCCCTTGCGGCACTGTATACCAAGGATGCTGGCGGCATTTCCTCGTTGTATCGAAATGCTGATACGCTGTGCGAGGAAACCGCCAGCTCTTCGGTCACTATCACCAGTTACGTCAACCAGGGGGCCGATTTTTGTCAGCCGGACGATCGAATTCAAAAAATTCAAGCTCGAAAATAATCGCACACAAAAGTTTGTAGCCAATTTTTTCGCACGGAATAAATAGTTTAAATAATCATTATTTTAAGTTTCTATAGCTTTTATTTTTAAAACATAATTTCATCGTTTTATTCAGAGTTTTAAATGTCACTTTCGAGTACTCGTATTTCAAAAATCACCCCCCCTGACGCTTCGCGATTTCTGCAAAAAACTTGTGCGTGCTGGGACCCCATGGACCTAGAGTATCAACCCCAAAAGGTACAAAAAGGTACAATTTTTTTTGTATATTTCATGTATTGATATTTTTTCGTACTTACAACGTTCAATTTATGTAATCATTATCCTTACCTAATCATGATAACATTGATTTTCCATTACACCTGAAATTTTGCACCAATTTTATGTAGGAAATAAAGTTAAATACAGCCTAAACGAATCCACTTTTACACTTTTCCACCTAATTACAAAGGAGTAAGGTGAAAAAGTGTAAACATATCTTTGACGTCGACTGTACCCTTCACGGGGCCTGGTTTTCAAAACAAAGACAAAAAACGAAGACGCTCCGTATATTTACATATTATTAGCAATAAATAAGCATTACAGGTCACGCTTAGCAACTAAAATCAGTTTTATTATAAAACATATTTTGACATCATCATTAAATACTTAAAAATATATATACACTTTTTTAAATTCAATATCACATTCTATAAATTCTTTATAGCTATAATAACATTGTTGAATCTTTTTCATTTAAATTGGAATGTAACAGCTTCTGTTATAAAATTAGGCAGTTTGTTATATACTGGAGCGCCCGTGATGTGTAGTCTCATTCCAGATTTTTACAAGTCTATTAGATCTAGAGTAGGTAGGTGGTAGGCAACCCTACCTCATCGAATAGTAGAATAGATTGGTCAAATGCTCCAAGTTTAACTCATTCTACCAAGTACTAAAATACATAATTAACTTTCCATCGTGCATTCATCATCATCATCATCATCTCAGCCATAAGACGTCCACTGCTGAACATAGGCCTCCCCTTAAAGAGGGGTTTTGCCATACGCGCCACGACGCTTGGCAGGCGGGTTGGCGCGCGCAGTTTTTTTTTGTTTATTGTTGTTTAGGCTTTCGGAAGATGCTGCTGCCCATCTCCCGGTATATTCCCTTAGCAGACTCCTACTGCAACCACGGGACGATGTGGTGGGGGACAATTCTAAGGCCGGGCACCCCACGGCAAATACGTGCATTGCAGAAGCCGAATTCTGCTACTCGATGACGTAGGGTTGCCTACCACCTACTCGTCTATATGTGAAACTGTATTTGATTTATATGCATTTCGAGTGACCCCGGTTTAATATCCAAAGGTGCCCATCACGCTCGCCGCGTTGCCTCCCCACTTCCCTCACCAACACCCGGTGTTTTCCACGCCTAGTGGAACAAATTAGTAGGTAATTGGACAGGACCGAGCAGCGCCGCAAGGTTTGCGGGCAAGATGATAATGGACCTGTGTAATAGCAGGTCATGGACCATTTAGTAAATATCTTTTCAACTTAGGTGTTACAGACAGTCCCCTGTGCCGAGGGTGCATGGAGACGAAAGAAACAGCCTGTCACGTGGTGCTGGAATGTTTAGCATTTATTTACAAATAATTGCGCTTTGCATTCAATAATTACTTGAAACTTGTAAACTTGAATTTAAAAAGCGCCGACCTGATCAAAGAAAAACGTATCGTGACATGCATTCGGTCCGTGCCCGGCTAGCGAAGTCGTCAAATTCTTTGAGGGTAGTTGGTATAAAAATCTATAACAGTTTGAGCGACGATATCAAAGAGGCTGCTTCTTATGAGCTGTTTGTCAAAAAGTTGAAGGTATATTTGATGGATAAAGCATTTTTTACAGTGAGGGAGTTTTACAGTAGATTTAATGTTAAATAATATAAATATTTAGGTATTGTAGTTAAAATGATATTATTTTGTGAATTACTGTTATTTTTGATTATGTTTACATTGTACTACTGTTTTATCATTATAATGTATTATTATTATTATTATTTTTGACATCTATATATATAGCATAAGATAGATTAAGTTTTGACATGTGTTGTTTTTTGACATTAAAGATTTTGATTTCATTTGATTTGATTTGAAGAAACACACTGATTTAATACACAATGTTTACATGATACAAGTCCGAGGAGTTGAACAGTAGTCAGGTGGAACAAGGGAGGGGAACAAACAACTCACGCGCACTAACTCACTGCCGGAACCCTCCCGGCGTCCTTCCGCCAAACATCTCACCCGGAAGTATAGAGCTGACGCGGTCAGTCGACACGTCAAATATGAGGACCAAGTTGTGGTCATTTCTTTAAAGTAATTCATTGGTTTGCTATGTCATTGGATTAACGATGCGGTGCACTTTTGCATTAGAAATTGTACATTTTTACAATTTGTCTGTCTATCCTATACTTATCCACGAACGTTGTAAAGGGCTCGGAACTTCGGGATTTTTGTAAAGAAACTAAGAACACGCCATATACTTAATCACAATCAGTTTTATTGTAACTTTTATACGAATAATTATCGTGGCAATAGAAGACAATATTATTATTACAACTTGCCAAGAGGGCTATTTAACTCGCCATGATAAAATGTAGTGAGCATGCCATAATTGTCACATTGAAGGGTCAAATAGTCCCCTTGACAATCAATTGTTTTTTTACGTCGATGATTCCTTATGTATAGTCGAGTTCGCGGAGGCGCGGGGATAGGCGCGAGGGACAAAGGTCGCGAATAACACGGGATAAAGACAATACAAAGCATTCTTCTCTTTCTGACATGTCTGAGAAAAAAGAGACGAATGGATGATTTTATCTTTACACGTGATAGGCACGACCACATAACAATAATTACACTTTAACGAGAACGAGTTGTAAGCGAAAAACAGGGAGCCACATGAGCGCGACGCACGACAACAGTCATTTGCCGTGCCTTTGTAGTTATTCTATTTTTCCTTCCTAGTATATCTAATGTCTAACTAAAGTTAATGGAAATGGCTAAGGGAAATTACTTATTCATATTAAAGAAAAAGTGGAGCTATAACGTTTGTTATGGTTCCCGCGGGTGGAGAGTGCAGCAGCCGCGAAGGGGGGGAGGCGGTCGCAAGCGACCGCGCCGAGGTACATGCACTCCGGTTGGTTTCCGTAAAAATGCCCGAACTTGTACTCACGCACACCGGTTCTCTTCGCGTCCGCCAGCACCTCCAGCAGGCAGGCGCAGTGCCACGGGTTACTATAGAAGTAGAACTCATCTAGGCCGACGCCAGCGCGCTTGAAGTTGCTCGCGAAGTCATCCGGTAAGTACGTTAATCTGTTGCCATGTAGCCATAACTTTCGAAGCTTCAGGTTTCGTCTAAACATTTGGTCCGGGATAAAGGCTAATTTGTTATCATTTAAGTATACATTTTTCAATTCAGGCAATGAAATGAATAGGTCTGCGTGGATGTAGGCAATTTGGTTATAGTCCAAATGTAGGCGTTGTAACTGTGTACACGCCGAGAAGGTTCCAGCGTCATTTAATGTGGTGAGGTGGTTGTTATGAAGGTTTAAGGCCTCCAAGCGTGGACAAGAGTGCTCGGGGAAGGCGGACACCTCGAGCAACTTGTTATTAGGGAGATTAAGAACTTCTAATTTTGGGACGTGGCGGAATATACTCAGATCTAAATGAGATATGGAATTGGTGTCTAACAAAATTGTCTTTATGTGTGGGAGACCGATAATATCACTCTCGTTAAACTCGCCAAAACCACACATATCGAACCGTGTCAACGTGGCGTTACGATCCTCCGGGTACTGACGTAGTCGCGTCCACTGGTGGTTGAACGCGCACTTTTCCATGGAAACGTTATCGCCTGCGCCGGACACCAGCAGAGTCGCAAGCAGCACAAAGACGGACGCCAAACCTGTAAACGAGAGTCAGCGTTAAGTATATTTAGATGTAAGGTGAAGGTTAACGCGGGCTGTTTTCCGCAACTCGACTTCTATACTTGTATAGAAGTCGGGTTGCGGAAAATAGTAATTGTGAAAACAGTAAGTGAGTGATTTGCGTGATGTTTAGACGTAATAGTGTTCTGTAGTTTCACTGTGCCTTAGTTATATTAACTGTTAAGCTGCGTAGTTTAAGTTAGTTAATTTAAATAATAATAAAATAAATATAAATAAAACAAATGAATTAAAAAGCGCTGGAAGCCTCGCTGTAAGACGTCCGACTTTCAATCGGGAGGTCTCGGGTTCAAACCCCGTCTCATACCACTGAGTTTTTTGGAACTTATGTTCGGAATATCATTTGATATTTACCGGTCGCTTTTCGGTGAAAGAAAACATCGTAAGGAAACCGGACCGTTTACTAATTGATATATCGCCGGGTCAAAGGACAAACCAACTATGTGCCAATAAAATTAATTCCAAATAGTCATTTGCAACTTTCTGCTAATAAAAATTAAATCCAAATATTCGGTTCTCCCTTCAAGCCTACACCTAGTATTAAATTGTTTATTTTTAAATTATTTTAAGATATTACAATGGCAACTTTATGAAACAGATACTATTATTTAACAAATGCCTTTCAAACGACCACCGCGGCTACGCACACGCTACTGTACAGTCAGCGTCAAATATATTGTAACAGCTAAAGTGATCAAATAGTTCTTTACACCATATATTTTGTATGGTGTGACGAACTACTTGGCTACGTACTCTAGCTGTTACAATATATTTGACTCTGACTGTACATAATAGTTAGGGATACATGAACAGATCTGCCCGAAGGATTTGTCCGGCGGATATGCCCGCGGCGCTATTCAGATGTGTCCGCAAACAAATCCGTGTCCACTTTGCGCTATACATGGACGGATCTGTGCGCCGGGCGTATCCGCCAGACAAATCCAGCGGGTAGATTTGTGCGTGTATCGCTAGCTAATAGGGTTGAAGAAAAAAAATCACTCCTTTCATGTGTCCTGAACGGGGGGGGTAAAACAAAATTTTGTTTTAGAAGTTTGGCGGCGTGACTAAACGACACATATTACAACACAACACATACCAAATTTCAGCTTCCGAGTACTAACGATTACATAATACTTATACGTAATATAATAACATATATAAATGACTTAACTCACCCGAAGCAATCACAGCACACATCTTCAGTTCAGGTGATTAAAAGACAAGGTTTAATTCTGAAGCCGTAGACCGGCAGGTACAGGAACACTGGCACAGTGGCTTCCAAACTCGCAACAGACCAGAGATTGATTGATGAACTGGAAGCTCGGAAGTGGTGGACCGGTAGGCTCAGGGAAACTGGTTTCAAAACTAAACAACGGAACAGAGAGAGAACGTGGCGACGGACACGCGAGAAGTGAAGCGGTGACGGTTCCCTTCAACATGTTTATAGTGCCGCGGTTCAAGATAAAATAACTGGATTAATCTAGAATTTTTAATTGTACTGAATACGCAGACAATTTCGCAAAAATATTATTATTTTGATAAGTCACATTGGGATAAATCGAGATACATAAGTTATTTTTACGCTAATGATACTTGTTGGCTCGCCTACTGTGAGGACTAAACTTGTAGAGAATCAAATTTCCTGCAATTTTTGTCTTCACGGTTTTACTGTAAAATCAAAAATGGCCGAGTTATTCAAGAAAAACCGTTTTTCGAATATACGCAGGAGCCTGATTCAGTCTACTTTTGAATTTACACTCTCAGTGACCCCCCCGAGGGACCTACGAAACAAAATTCAAGAACTAATTATTCACGGGTAGGGTCGGTTTTTTGGATATAATGACTGAACTACCAGGGCCGTAACTAGGGGAGCATTTCCTAGTTGACTAATACCGAATCGTAAAAGTGGGTTCCAAATCAGACCCGTACCGGGCGCCAATCTAATTTGTTTACTGATTATTTGTGCGTCACACACATAACGACCGTAAAAGTTATTGAAAATATCATTCCATAGTGAATAACAGTATTCCAACTTCAAATACCTAGGTATCATAGCATTAACGATGATTATGCTATAAAAATAATATTGATTTTCTGAATAGGTATTATTAGGTACATTACTGACGTTGTTGTAAGCGAAATACAGGAGATAATGGAAGTTTTTTATATTAGCTTAGCTCAGGGGCCGTATTCTGACTTTAAAACACGCACAGACACGATCCAACTTCAATGCAATAACAACACAATACAGCTAACGCCTACACGTCTGAATCAAAAATGACGGAATTTGCTTGAAAATTACTGCGATGCAACTACTTCAATATTGGTTGATTATTGGTCGAGTGTTGGAGTTATGTTTAAGACAGATTGTGTTGTTAATGTATTATTTATACATTTTAAAATTAGAATACGGCACCTGGTGTAGAACCAAACTCAGCGGGTTCAAAATAGTAATCTGACAGCTCGTGCCCTACATTGTAAATCAATTTGTGCGAGTACGGAGATAACTGTCAGATTACTGTCTTGAACTAAACAACGATATTAGTAACATTTAAAGTAGGTAATGTGGAATGGAATATTTGCTTGAGGGCGGGCACGGGCACGGGCACGGGCAGTATCACAACCTATCAAAGGGTCCCGGTTTAGTGGTAAGTTTTTAGTATTTTATTTTTAAGTTAGGTTTTTGATTTTAGTTAGTTTATTTTAATAGTAGTTTTAATTTGATATGTTTTGATTTGGTGTGTATGTGTTTGTATGTTGTTAATCATCGGGTCCCAGCGCACACAAGTTTTTTGCAGATATCGCAAAGCGTCTGGTTGATGTAACTGGTGACCGAAGAGCTGGCGGTTTCCTCGCACAGCGTATCAGCATTGCGATACAACGAGGAAACGCCGCCAGCATCCTTGGTACAATGCCGCAAGGGCCTAGTTTAGATTTGAGCTAGTTATTAATTTAGTTTAGTATTTGTACTGTAGTACCTCTGTATATTTAGTTATGTAAATTATTATGTTATAAGTTTTCTTATGAATACAATAAATATATTTTTTTAGTTGTCAAATGGGCCTTTGAATAGTATTTCAAATATTTCAATCTAATATTTGAAATCATGTTCTCGACTAGTTCTCGACATGTCTATGCCTAGTTGACACCCCTTTGTTGCAAATGCCTTAAGTTTAATGGTGGAATGACATGTACTGGGTCAGTGGCAAGCAGAGGTTTACCGTAATAAATGATACCAAAATTTTTTTTATTTAATAAAGTAATTTTCAAAATGCATTAACAACAGCAAAAAAGAAAAACAACAATCAAATAAAATCTAACACTAACAAATGGTAAAAACTAGTTAATCATTAATATAAAAGCTAACTTAACTATAATGAAAAAAAAACCTAATTTGATAGGTGAGTAAGTAGTCTAAGAAATAAACGTTCTCCAAGTTTGATAGTATTAATAAAAACTATAGGTACTTAATACAACAGCTGATAGAAGATCGGCTTGACAAATGTGGTCGAAGGGAAATACTCCGTCTTGCAAACAAGGGTGCACACAGCGGCAAGGAAGCATTTGGATTTACAGTAAAAAAACATAAAAAAAGATAAATATAAAAGATATTTATTCTTCAATTGAGGAACATTACAATGCACTTATGATCGTCAGAGAAAAGAAACTACCACCGGTTCTAATTTTACACCTCTGACCCGAGAAGTATTACCTATATTTAATATAAAAATTGATATATAATGATATAAAAATTGAAACATAAGAGTGTAATTTCTGAACGCACCCGGAAAAAAAAATTAAAAAGTTGAAAGTTTTTATTTTCACAATTCACGTATATTCGTCCGAACTCTTTGAACTATAAAAAATTAGTGATTCTAGCAGTGATGACGAAATGATTTCAACACCTGCAAATTTATTTGGCGTCTCGTGTCTTGAAAGCCTCGCTACGCTCAGCTTTCAATTTCAACATTTTCAACACTCGCGCCAAATAATCACTTTGCAGCCTTGCATAACAAATAACTATTATTCACTGACTGCTAGCTTCATTGATTAATATAAGTAACATTTAGTCTATTATTTAATTTGGTTAGTCAGGTTGTCGGGGCTTCCGACAAAGGCCTCCTACAATATTTTCCACTCTTCTCTGTTGCGAGCTGTTCTCCTTTTTAAGAGTCCGGTAAACTTTTTTTTCGATTTCGCTCAACTTTTTGATGCTACTTTGCAGTAACTAACATAATTTGTATAATTTTTGTATACATATTATGAAAGATCGTTTCTTATTGAATGGAATAAATACAAAGATATCTTAATTTTATGGTTCATTTATAAATAATTCACCCTAATCTAACACCTATTTCGCGATTTTTTCTTGGAGAGGTGAAAAGAGTAAAGTTTTTATTGATCAAAATTAAGTTATACAAGTACGTATAATATATAAATACATTGAAAAATGACTCGCCTGAGGAATAAATGTAACAGTTTTTTTCATATTCATTTTTTTTAAGGGAGAGTATGTTTTGCTAGAGCAATTTTGCCAAAAATTGCCGATATTTAGGTTATATTTTTGGGAAGATATTAAAGTATTTTACAAATGTAAAAATACAAAAATAAACTTCATTTCATGTTTTATTCAGATAGTAAAAAACATATAAGGGTCCATAACAAATAACAATTAAAGATCATACGACACTAAACAACCTCTGTAAGAATTGAGTTTTAAGGTATTACATGTTAATATATATCCACCTAAAGTGCTTTTTTGCAATAACAAGACTTCAAGTTATCTTATCAAATGCAATTCATGTGCATAATGTCATTATTAGCGATTTTCGTTTTCAAATCGTTACCGGACTCTTAACACACGATAACCACGACCAACACATTGGAGCTATGTTTAGATGATAACAATAATTACACTTTATTCAAAACCAGTTGAGAGCGAGGAACAGAGAGCTACGTGAACGTGATGTACCTACGACAGTCACTCACTTTTTCTTACACCGCGCATTTGCAGTTATTTTATTTGCTCTTTCTAGTATATCTAATGTTATCTAGAGATTTAACGGCTAGTTGTTTGGCCGGATAACGAACGTCCAGCGGACCCGTTGGCTGAACTGGACATTCGGCTAAAAGTTTGACGTGGGTGGCATTTCGTGCAGGTTGCAGCTTGTTCGGGAAATTATAAGTCAGTATTGGGCCGAATAGTAATATTGTGGCCGGATAGGCCAGAATAGTGGTCAGATATCTTAGTACGGGCGGCGGCCGTAGGATCTGCTACGTAACGTGATACAAAGATAAGCCACATGGCACATGTTCATAAAAGTGATGCTGAGTTCCGGAAAAATAGTAAAAATAATTAGAATTGGCCGGAAGCACAAAAAAGTACCACTTCCGGTTTAAAAAATGGATGGTATTTACCTACGGTATTTGATACTGAGATGATTATTGTGGCAACAAATAGTAATTTGTATTTAGGTCCAGAAAAACCCAGTCTGCCAGTTTCTGCATGGCCGGTAGTGCCCGGCAGACTGGTTCAAAAGTGACGTACATTTGGAGTCAAATTCGTTACTTTTAAACTAGTCTGCCGAGCACTTCCGGCCATGCAGGAACTGGCAGACTGGGTTTTTCGATACCTAAAAATAAATTACTATTTGTTGCCACGATAATCATCTCAGTATCAAATACCGTAGGTAAATACCATCAATTTTTTAAACCGGAAGTGGTACTTTTTTGTGCTTTCGGACAATTCAATTTTTTTTACTATTTTTCCGGAACTCAGCATCACTTTTATGAACATGTGGGCCATAGGGCTTATCTTTGTATCACGTTACGTAGCAGATCCAACGGCCGCCGCCCGTACTATCTGTTGCATTTTTGATATTAACCTACATTCTAGTATTCTTAGTTTGGTTAATGATATTTATTCATTCAAATTAAAGGTATGAATAGCGATAAAATCTACCTATTCATATATATATGTACTAGCAGTTGCCCGCGGCTTCGCCCGCGTACTAAAAGTACTAAAAAGGAGATTATCAGTCTGACCCTCATTTCTGTATTGTATGTATGTTTGTCCGCGATTATCTCGCGTTTGGCTGAACCGATTTAGATGCGCTTTTCGGAAAAGTATTTGTTACTTTCTGGAGGTTTCGGTATATGACATTTTGATGAAGGCTTTCCCTTATTTTTTTTTAATGAAATGGTTGCAATATTTCTTTTATTGTTACGCCATCGCCAGCAACGACTTGCTTGTAGTAACTTATTTACTAAGAGATTATGATTAATGCAGGTTTCTACTCTAATTAATAAAAGTTTTTCCCCGCAACTTCCTCTGCGTGGAGTTAGTAATAGATCCCCCTTTTTACCCTCTTAGGGAATGACTTCTGGGATAACAACTATTATGTATCCTTCCCCAGAACTCAAACTACCTCCATACCAAATCATCTAAATAGGTTAAGCGGTTATCAATTCCCGATACATACCTTCAACCTCCTTTTCACCTCTAAAAGGGTTGATTTTCCGGATAAAAGTGTCCTATGTCGTTTTCCGAGACTCAAACTATGTCTATACCAAATTTCATCTAAATCGGTTCAGCTGTAAATAATTCTCTATAAAACTTCCAACCCCTTTACTTTGCACCCCGTAAGAGTTGTTTTTCGGAATAAATACTATTTTGTCGCTTCTCGGGACACAAACTATCTCTATACCAAGTTTCATCTCAATCGGTTCAACGTTTAAAAAAGCCCCATTAAATCTTTCAACCCCCATTTCACCCCCTTAAGTAATGATTTTAGGAAATAAAAAAAACCCGGCAAGTGTGGGTCTTACTTGCGCCTCAAGAGTTTTTCTCAAGAGAACATTTTTTTTATTCCATTTTTTTAAAAGACGCTTTCAGCATGATATATTTTGTTTATATATTTTTTTTATTATATATTTTGGTTTGTAGTTCGCAGTGCCTTGGTTTTTACTGTAATGCTGTGTAACGAATAATTTGAATAAATAAATAAATGATTTCATGAGAATTTATCGCGACTGAGTGCGAATCGGAGTCGGTACCCCGATTTCAACAAATCCCATAGAAACTTCCAAACCTCTTTTCACCCCTTTAAGGGTTACTTTTTTTTCAATGAAAACTACTAGACGGAGAGCTGGCCACGTCAGATATGACACAATAATGAGAGCAACGAAACCCCTCTAGTTAGTTTGCTATAATATGCTTATTTCTAGATCCGAACATCTGGCAGCTGTAAAGTGGTGGAGGTAAAAGAAAGCAAATAACTCAAAGAAAATAAATTCTAGAGTTCTGGTTTTGATCCAATATTATGAAAAATTATGTAATTAATTAGTTTATATAATATCCAAAAGTTTCGTTTGGGGGAAGTAGTGCCAAATGATGTAAAATGTGATTTTTGGTTACTCGCCTACTGTTTTTGTTTGCGCAATAATACACAATGTTTTTTGTTCTAATGTTATAATATAGGCCCTGTTCTCTATAAATGACACAACTTCAGCAGTTTTTACCTATTTCGGTATTACCTTTTTTCAACTTAAAAACTTTGTTGGTCTATCACTCTGATCTCCACCCATTAAAAGCTGCCAGATGCCCGGATCTAGCAATAATGATGGTTATGCAATCTAACTGGACTGATTACAAAGCTCTCATTATTGTGTCACATCTAACGTGGCCAGCTCTTAGACCATACCCTATGCAAAGTCTAACGGTTTCAGGCACTGTTGGGTGACAAATGGTAAGATTTTTCTACGGAAGCAAGATGGCACAAACTTAATCCTTATCAACAGTGAGCAAGATTTGAGGAACTTAGACAAATCTAATAACACTGAGTGACTAAGATACCTTTTAACAAGAATTTTGGGTTTTTGTCTTCCTTCCCGGATGTCTGCAATCTTATGTCTAATACCTTTATCAACATTAAGTAATTATAACAATGATTCCTGTAATACCAGTCCGTCGATTTTACTACATGTACAACTGTATTATTTAGTCTGTTGTTTAATTGTTCTTTACAGCCATTGTCTAGTATACTTAGTCATTAAGAACTATGCAGAAATCAATCTCTGTATGATGCAAGCCTCTTTACCCCAAATGACCATAGTTTCCTCCATGATGCGTGTTAAAATTTTAAATCATCGTGAATAACACACTAGAAATTAATAATGACCTAGAAAATATTACTGTTTCTAAATCATATGTCTGCTCTCCAGAAAATTGCTTAGGGCTCCTTACTGATGTTAATGAATCACTTACAGTGTTACACTTGAATATTAGAAGCATTGGTTGTAATTTTAGTGAACTACAGATACTTTTAAAAAGGATAAATATTGTGTTTGATCATTTGATGTTCTTGTGCTTAGTGAATGCTGGCTCAGCAAATGTCCATACTTACCAAATTTACCCGGATATGCATCATTCAAGTCTAAATACACAAACCAAAATGACGGTGTAGTAGCTTTTGTTAAATCCGATTTGGCTTGTTCGGTTGTGAAGCAACCCTTTGATGATGCCAATTGTCTTCTTTTGAAGTTCTCTAACGAAATCGCCTTAGTAGCCCTATATCGCTCGCCCTCATCAAGAAACATTGATGGATTTCTGGTGTCCCTTGAGAATACACTGGCCTCACTGAATAGTTTCAAGTCTGTGGCCCTAATTGGAGACATTAACATTAACATAGTACCGGGAAGTAGTGATTCTAACGCTGATCCTTACCTAACCATTGCTGCTGCTAATGCTATGTTGCCTGCACATGTGCTTCCTACGAGAAATAACAGTTGTTTGGATCATGTACTTCTCAAAACAAACACAACATCTGTTACATTGGTCATAGATTCACTTATTACTGACCATAATCCTGTTATACTTTGCTGTAGTCGGAAAAGAACATTAACCAAAACAGCACGTACCAAAATCGTATTTAACGAATCTGCTTGCGTAAAAGAAATTATGGATCGTGACTTTTCATTTATTTTATCTATTTCTGATGCTGAAAGAGCTGCATACTCATTTGTTACTACACTGATAGAAATTATTAAAACTCACTCTAAAACTGTTTATGTAAGTAGCAAATTTAGAACAATAAAGCCTTGGATGACACCTGGCTTGTTACGCTGTATTAGAAACCGAGATCGATTATATAAATTAAGTAGAAGAAATCCGTACGATCATTTGGCAAAACTAACGTACACACGCTATAGAAATTTTTGTACAAATTTACTTTAAAAAATTAGACAGTCGTATGAGCGGACAGAGTTTCAAAAAGCTAAAAATAACCCAAAGGCTACATGGAAACTTATTAAAAGTATAACAAACCTTAACGATAAAACATCAAGTGCAGATAACCTTTTGTCACTAAACGTAAATCCAACAGCCGCAGTTAATTTGGTAAATGAATATTTTAGTGGTATCGGGAAGACACTTGCCTCGAAATTCCCTGGGCAGACTAATCATAATCCTAATCACGATGGTAACGCATCTCACCTAAATTCTAACCAAGTAAACTCTATGGCGATAATTGAAACAGATAATGAAGAAGTTGAACGAATTACTATGGGATTGCGAAATTGTGCTTTGGGTTGGGATGGTATACCGGCGACACTGCTTAAGAAAACGCGTCACGTACTGGTGCCTATAATGACACACATTTTCAATCTTTGCTTAGCTTCGGGAACTTTTCCTCGAGTATTTAAAAGAGCTCTTGTTCACCCTATTCATAATGGAGGAGACAAAGACAGTGTCAATAATTACAGGCCTATTTCCGTATTGACAACGCTATCAAAAATTTTTGAAAAAATTCTAAATTCTCGTTTAATTAAATACCTGGATGCATATTCTATACTTTCTTGTAACCAATTTGGATTTAGGTGTGGGAAATCTACAGAGGATGCTGTTTTGGCCCTAACGAATTCTATCATAAATAATTTTAACTAATGTACTTCTTCCTTTTTTTGTTAACCTTACTTAGCTAAACTAACAAAATAGCACTAATTACCTAATTAACATAAACCATAAATAATTAAGGCTATACCTACTTAGTTAAGATAATCTCAGAAATTAGAGATTGTAACTGAGTCCAGAACAATGTACTTACTAACCCTAAATTTAAAATAAACAGTTTAAATTTTAATTTTTTTTTTTTTTTTAACTGTAAACAAAAAAGTATTGGCATTTTTCTTGACCTATCCAAGGCATTTGACACCGTCTCTGTTCCAAAACTCCTGGGGAAACTAGAATCTATTGGTGTAAGAGGACTTGTACTTGATATTTTCAAAAGTTACTTAAGTGATCGCACACAGCAAGTCCGCATAGGCAATCACACTAGTGATGAGGTGACTCATTCCTTTGGAGTGCCCCAAGGCAGCGTCCTTGGGCCAACCTTATTCTTAATATATGTAAATGATTTATGTAATATTGCTCTAACTAATGTTAAAGTTTTTGCTTATGCAGACGACACGGCTCTTCTCATACAAGCACCGACATGGGAAAGGGCTCGCCTCCTCGCGGAAAGCACATTAAGAGTAGTTTTGAAATGGTTGGAAGTGAATTTATTGACAGTCAATGTTAGTAAAACAACTTTTATCACTTTTGCAGCTAAATCATCTTCACTGCCCCCTCCTAGTTACTCTCTCCGTGCTCACAACTGTAACCACAATGACATTTTATGTAGCTGTAGTGAACTAACACGGTCCAGTAATGTTAAATATTTAGGTGTTCTTATAGACTCCTTAATGAGCTGGAACGATCAGCTGAATGCGGCTGTAAGTAGAACTCGAAAATTAATTTATGTATTTAAGACTCTTAGAAATGTTGCTGACGAGCTAACTCTAAAGACTGTCTACTTTTCACTGGCACAGTCTGTTTTAACCTACTGCTTAACGGCCTGGGGTGGAACAGGGAAAACCAAATTCATACGATTAGAAAGAGCTCAAAGGGCTGTGCTTAAAGTTATGTATAGTAAACCAATTCGTTTTCCTACTTCTGAACTATATGCAATGGCTAAGGTTCTGACTGTTAGACAATTGTTCATCTTGAAAATCGTATTGCGTAAACATCTAGATCTGCCTTATGTTGTTAAACCTATAAAACGACGGACTAGCCACATCTGCAACTCTAAACATACTAGTTTTGCTATTGTCAGACGTCATTATGACCATCTTTCGGCTAAATTGTACAATAAATTGAACACTTTGCTAAACATACATCCACTGTTATATAGGGAATGCAGGAATAAAATAACAAAGTTTTTACAAAATCTCAATTATACTGAGACTGAACTTGTACTTAGTGGGACCTAGTTAATGATGGAAGCTTAAATTGTTAAATAAATATGTAGATTATATTTTGGAGTACACTTCTGTAAAATAATAACTAACCTGGTTTAGTAGCTATAAGTATATTGTCTTAAATTTAAATAATTTTAAACTAACATAATTATTATAATAATAATAATTAAGTTTAAGTTTAGTAATCTAACCGTATACTTAAGTACCTCTGTAGAACATAAACCCCCTATGTCCGAGGTGGGCGTAAACAGCTGCCACACAGTTTATACTAATGCAGCTACTTACGATCTCCATTTTTAATATGTACCTATGTTATTATGTTCAATAAAAATCTTTAAATCTTTAAACCCTTAGTCGTTTCCCGAAATTTAAACTATCTATTATACCATGTTTCATTTAAATCAGTTCAACGGTTAAAAATTATCCATACAACATTCCATTCCAATCACCTTTTCAGCCCCTTAAGGGCTGCCCTAATCTATGTCTTTTCCCGGGATTAAAACTATTTCTATACCAAAATTTCAAAATCGATGCCATTTTCGTAATTAACGTCCCAAAATACCATAAATCGACACCCATATTGATATTTAGCCATTTCAACCCTATCGCACCCTAACAGGGGGATGATATTTCACGCCCACCACGTTGTATTATAAAATCATTGTTTTTTTCGTAATCAGCTACCCAATAAACCATAGAAACGATACCCATGTTGATTTTCAGACTTTGTCACCCCCATTTCCCCCTTTATGGGGTTGAATTTAAAAAAACCTGTAACACGTGTTTACGCATTTATTGTTAGGAATAATCCTGTGAAGTTTCAAATAAAACAGTCTAACTAATCTTGTTTCCCCATACAAACTTTGGACCCCCATTTCACCCCCTGGGGGATAATATTTCACGCCTGCCACATTGTATAATAAAATGGTTGTTGTTTTCTTAATCAGCGACCCGATAAACCATAGAAACGATACCCATATTGATTTTATATTTTTTCACCCCCATTTCCCCCTTAAAGAGGTTGAATTTTCAAAAAAGCTGAAACACGTGTTTACTCATTTATTGTTAGGAATATTTCGGTGAAGTTTCAAATTAGATAGTCAAACTAATCTTGTTTCCCCATACAAACTTTGGACCCCCATTTCAACCCCTGGGGGATGATATTTCACGCCTGCCACGTTATATAATAAAATGGTTGTTGTGTTCTTAATCAGCGACCCGATAAACCATAGAAACGATACCCATATTGATTTATTGATTTTTTCACCCCCATTTCCCCCTTAAAGGGGTTGAATTTTCAAAAAAGCTGAAACACGTGTTTACTCATTTATTGTTAGGAATACTTCGGTGAAGTTTCAAATTCGATAGTCAAACTAATCTTGTTTCCCCATACAAACTTTGGACCCCTATTTCATCCCCTGGGGGATGATGTTTCACGCCTGCCACGTTGTACAATAAAATGGTTGTAGTTTTCTTAATCAGCGACCCGATAAACCATAGAAACGATACCCATATTGATTTTATATTTTTTCACCCCCATTTCTCCCTTAAAGAGGTTGAATTTTCAAAAAAGCTGAAACACGTGTTTACTCATTTATTGTTAGGAATATTTCGGTGAAGTTTCAAATTAGATAGTCAAACTAATCTTGTTTCCCCATACAAACTTTGGACCCCCATTTCAACCCCTGGGGGATGATATTTCACGCCTGCCACGTTGTATAATAAAATGGTTGTTGTGTTCTTAATCAGCGACCCGATAAACCATAGAAACGATACCCATATTGATTTATTGAT
The DNA here is from genome assembly GCA_911728535.1 of Pammene fasciana. Lineage (NCBI taxonomy): Eukaryota > Metazoa > Arthropoda > Insecta > Lepidoptera > Tortricidae > Pammene > Pammene fasciana. The sequence continues at coordinate 751,597 of OU452285.1, forward strand.
TTTTTCACCCCCATTTCCCGCTTAAAGGGGTTGAATTTTCAAAAAAGCTGAAACACGTGTTTACTCATTTATTGTTAGAAATACTTCGGTGAAGTTTCAAATACGATAGTCAAACTAATCTTGTTTCCCCATACAAACTTTGGACCCCTATTTCATCCCCTGGGGGATGATATTTCACGCCTGCCACGTTGTACAATAAAATGGTTGTTGTTTTCTTAATCAGCGACCCGATAAACCATAGAAACGATACCCATATTGATTTTCAGATTTTTTCACCCCCATTTCCTCCTTAAAGGGGTTGAATTTTCAAAAAAGCTGACACACGTATTTACTCATTTATTGTTAGGAATAATTCGGTGAAGTTTCAAATAATATAGTCAAACTAATCTTGTTTCTCCATACAAACTTTGGACCCCCATTTTACCCCCTTACGGGGTGAATTTTGAAAAATCCTTTCTTAGTGCACTCCTAGACCTTATAAGGCACCTACGTGCCAAATTTGGAATCTCTAGAACCAGCGGTTTGGGCTGTGCGTTGATATGTCAGTCAGTCAGTCAGTCAGTCAGTCAGTCAGCTTCTTCTTTTATATATATAGATTAAAGGAGTTGGGAGGAGCGTTCGTTAACGTCCTCCGTGCATCGCGGATGGAGGCTTCAGCCGCGAGGGGGAAAGGAGTCGTAAGTCGCAAGGAACTGCGCCGAGGTACACACACTCCCGTTGTTTTCCGGAAAAATGCCCGCACTTGTACTCATGCACACCAGCTCTCTGCACGTCCGCCAGCAGCTGCAGCAAGCAGGCGCAGTGCCACGGGTTACTATAGAAGTAGAACTCATCTAGGCCGACGCCAGCGCGCTTGAAGTTGCTCGCGAAGTCTTCCGGTAAGTACGTTATTATGTTGCCATGTAGCCATAACTTTCGAAGCTTCAGGTTTCGTCTAAACATTTGGTCCGGGATAAAGGCTAATTTGTTATTATCTAAATATAACTCTTTCAATTCAGTCAATGAAACGAATAGATCCATGTGGATATAAGCAATTTGGTTATAGCTCAAATATATAATTTTTAACTGCGTACACGCCGAGAAGGTTCCAGCGTCATTTAATGTGGTGAGGTGATTTTTTTGAAGACCTAAGGTGTCCAGGCGTGGACAAGAGTGCTCGGGGAAGGACAACTCGCGCAACTTGTTAAAAGAGAGAGTTACAAATTCTAATTTTGGGACGTGGCGGAATATAGCCATGTCTATATGAGATATGGAATTGGTGTCTAAGAAAATTGTCTTTACGTGTGGAAGACCGAAAATGTCACTCTCGTTAAGGTGGCCAAGACCGCAGCTATCTAACCGTAAAAACGTGGCGTTACGGTCTTCCGGGTACTGACGTACTTGCATGAATGGGTCGCCGTAATACTTGCACCGCTCCATGGTAACAATGTCTTCTTCGCCGGACACCAGTAGGGTCGCAAGCAGTAGGACGGACGCCGACCCTGTAAACGAGACACAACGTACATTTTTATTTTATTAGATACACTAAACACATATCATAAAAACGAATCGAACGGGTATAACTCCTAGATGGCTCCATTCTCACCCAGTCGGGGTCTGATGATGAGATCCTGGAGAAATCGAGGGACCTCTTCAACTATTATAGGCACACTTATAGTGATTTCACAATTTTTTACAGCAACTCGGCCACTTCCTCTTGGAATAGCGGATCCTAAGTGAAGTCGGTTCTTTTTTTGTTTAAAATTATGTGAAAGACCTATCCAACGATACCCCATACGATAGAGTTGGGGCAAACAAATCACCCCCCGCTTCATGAGTAGTGTACGGGAGGTACTGTATTAAAAAATATTTTTTTTAGTTACTTTGTCGGCGTGATTTATGCACGTACTCATACCAAATTTCAGCTTTCTTTTCTGATTCGATCACGTAGAAAAACTCCGAGCATAGCCCTCTCCATAGCTCGTTGCGTGACTTTGAGCTTTGAGATGAGGCCGATAGTGAAAGACCACGTTTCTGAGCCGTAAGTCATCATTGGTAACACGCATTGGTTGAAGACTTTCGTATTGAGGCATTGAGGTACGCATGCACACATACTAAATTTCAGCTTACGACTACTAACGATCACAAATGTAATAAAATATATGATGAAACTTACCCGAACAAGTAAACACAGCACACATCTTCAGTTAAGGTGATTTTGTAAAAGACCACGTTGAACTCGTAGCTCTGAAACGGTAGACCAGCAGGTACAGGAACACTGACGGAGTGGCTTCTCGCAACGGGCCAGAAAGCGTCGAAACGTGATGAACTGGAAGCTCGGAAGCGGTAGACTAGCAGGTTCAGGGAAAGTGGCTTCGACACTATACAACGGAGCAGTGAGAGAACGTGGCGACGGACACCCGGGAAGTGGAGCGGAGATGATTCCCCTCAGTCTGGTTATAGTGCTGCGGTTCAAGATAAAATAACTGGTTTAATCTAGAATTTTGTTTTGTTTACCTAGACATATTCACAATAATATTATTGTTGTGCTAGGTCACATTGCGATAAATCGAGATAGAAAAGTTATTTTTACCTTTGTTACATTAATGATTCTTATTAGTGATCATGTTGAGTCTACAGAGAATGCTACTTGCGCATGAAAAAATCTAAATGCACATAAAAACGATATTTTGATGTTTATTTTAGTATTTTCTGATGCGCAATCAGTATTTCAGCTAGTTTATAGTTATTTTCTGATGTATATTCAAATACTAACCATTAATTTCTAATGTCACGTGTCATATATTATGTATTTTCCATTAACAAACACTGAAGAAAGTTTTTACGCCTTAATCCGTAATAGTTTTCAGATAGAACTCGTCTCGCATTCGAAAGATCGCAACTTAATTATCCCTTAAGCAGTCAATAATCTAGACGTGGATAGAATACTACAAACTGTACTGGGTACGTGGGTGGTGTACTACAAAAATGTAGTTGTTTTATTATTTAATGTTGTCTTAATAAATAGCTGACCTGGTCATGCCATGCAATGTTGGGAACCGGACGGCGTAGTCATACTCTAATGGGGCCCACCCACTATCAGTCGGCCTGACGATATTGGCCTGTCAGTAGGTGGCACTGAATGTGTTAAGTATAGAACAACATTTTAAGTAGGTAATAATGTCCTTGAGAAGTGTTCGTTTACTTGACTTATCATGTAAACAAACAAACATGTTGTCTTTACGACTAAGCATGAATTCTGCATACCGTTGGCTTATTACTAAAAATTTGTATTTGGGTTTGCGTGGGTAAACGCTTTCCGAACCGCATTGTACTACGCGCCGCGTTCGTAGCCGATTTCAGCATTTTCCCGCTTTGTAGCTGACACGCTCGAAACGTCAGGAAAATTACAAAAGTAAGTGTACGCGATTAAGTCCCGTTTTTGTCAAAATAACGAGTGAAAATCGTGTGAGTTTAAATCAGTACAGTATCGACAAAACCATTTTAAGAGTCGACCGGACGCTCGCGTTCATACAAACGAAGTTCAGCTCTCATTTTAAAACGACATGCTTTAGAACTGAGCTGAACTACGTTTGTATGAGAACTCGAGTTCACGCGAGCGTCCTGGCGACTCTTAAGCTAGAATTAGCCTTATCTGCTATATCTTTGAAATAACATACAGTTATTTAACAGCTTTCCTTTGAAACAAACGCTAGATTTGCATGAATTAAAACATGCGATCTCCGATTTTACTATTTGATCTCTGCTTGTTCATGCGAACCATCGCTTGCATACCGTAGTGATTTGGATTCGACGAACAATAGCGAAACAATATTGCTTTGTCTGAAATTGACCGAGTAGTATTGTCTCTGTGATGTAGGATATGATATGTATAACAATGGGAGATTGTCTGATTGGTGATTGGCGTGTAGATGAAAATAGAAACTGAATTATATTAGCATTAAAAAGTACAATATACCATAATACCATACCCAGAAGGCCATCCATGGTTGTCATTTTATCGCCTATCGCGTCATGCGTCACTTTCGCACTTACATGCTTGTGAGAACGTGACAGCTATGATGACAGGCGATAAAAACCCGACCATATTAGGTTTTGAAGTTTGATTTTGAAGTTCTTTAAACCTGACGCTTGTAGTTAGGGAGGCGAGGTAGCTAAATGGCGTAATTCAACGGCGCCGTCGAGACCTATCAAAATCGAAAGATAAAATAATTTCGAAAAGAAAAGCTCGTATGGCAAAAACCATTTTAGCGGTGGGTTTGGCGTGTACGGTTTTTCAAAAATGTTAAAAAAAACAGTTACTTGGGCATTCTCGAGCGCGTCAGATATTCATACTACGTATGCCCCGAGTGCCTCTGATAACAACGGTATACTAATCTGCCGGTTTGCGTGGTGGGGGTAGGCATATAAAGTAGTCAAAAATGCAAAAAAAAAAATGTACTCGAGCGCGTCAGATTTTCGGAAGGGGTGTTAAGTAGGCCCCAAGGAAGCTCCCTTTAAAAAAACTGACGATTTCGGCGTGACGATAAGTTACGATGAATTTTTGAAAATGCAAAAAAAAAAGTTTTTTTGAAATACTCGAGCGCGTCAGATTTTCATAGGGGAAGTTTATCTCGGTATCCTGAAAGCATATTTTTTTAATCTGACAAAAATGTTGGTGGGTTCTCTTAATCTGACCGAAAAAGGTTTAACTTTCAAGTCAAAAAGTTTTAACTTTGGACAAAAATTTAAAGACACCTTTTTTGTGTAAAATAAAATTACCTTTTTTGTTTATTTAAACTTTTTTTTGTAAAATGTATCGTTCGCGACTTATATGCCGTAACGCGTTCTTAGGAAGACGAAATGGCTCGTCCACACTTCCGGTCATGCGGAAACCGGCAGATTTTGTATTTTTAGTAAGTTTTAGATTATATTCTTCAAAACAAAATAAAAAAAAATCGCGCTCGAGAATGCCGGATTAACGTTTTTTTTTACAAGTTCGCGACCCTATAACTCGGCGGCGTCAAGGACTTATCGTCAGATTAGTTAAATTTAGTCTTTAAACACTAAAATCAACCCCCAATATCTTAAACTGACGCGCTGGAGTATTTCAGACTATCCATTTTTTTTACTAATCTGATCGTCTATCCTAGGCGCGCGTCACTACATATAGAGCTAAATACTTTACAAGGTTGTTCTATTAGGTCTAAGGTATCTCTCATAGCTTAAACTGCCACGCTCGAGTATTGCAGAAAATTCCCCTATTCGCCTCCCTAACTATTGGTGATATTCCGATTGATAATCCTACATTTCTTACTAATGAATTCTGAAACGACATAATATTAATAAGCGACGGAAAAATCCAAGTTCAAATGGTCAAACTTCAAACTTCGGTAGATTATATTATATCACATAAATTATAATTAAGGGGGTTGGTATTCTGTACACCAAATAGCAAATAGAGCAATATCTGGATCAATCGTCACATGATGAAGCACACGCAGCCGTCGCCGGAACCCAGATTACGCCGCCGCGCCGCACGCCGGAAGCGCCGACACTGCACGCTAGGTATACTGGCGGCCATTTTAAAGTTGGACTTTTAAATTATTTTGTTTTCAACCGACTTCAAGATTTCGAAGGAGGAGGTTCTTAATTCGTCGCGATCTTTGTTTTTTTTGCTATTTTTTTATGTTCATCGATTGTTCGAAGACGGCTTAACCGATTTGGAAAATTCTTTTCTTGTTTGAAAGAATGTAGTTGGTCCCATTGTTACCAGGTCCAGATCTGATGGGACCCTGGAGAAATCGAGGGAACTCTTCAACTATTAATAGGCACAGCTATAGTGAGTTCACTATTTTTTACAGCAACTCAGCCACTTCCTTTTAGAATAGCGGATCCTAAGTGAAGTCGGTTCTGTATTACATAATATAATAACTTTATTCAATAAAAACATGTCAAAAAACATTACATAAAATCAACTTAAAACTACTATTAACCTAAATACACAAATCCTTTAACACTAAACATAATAAGCCACCTAAACTAAACTAAATCTAAAAAAGGCCCTCGTGGCATGGTACCGAAGATGCTGGCTGCGTTACCCCGTTGTATCGCAAGACTAATACGCTGACCGAGGTAACTGCCAGCTCTACGGTCCCCCGTTGTGTCTCTGAGTCTCTTCGCTAGGTCTCCGAAAAGACTCAAAGCGCTAGGGCCCCACGGACCCAACGTCTCGACGCCGAAAGGAACAAAACTGTATTCGGCCCCGAGACCACTGTATTTCCCCACCTTTGCGTTTTCAGCCACTTCCGCCGCAGCTGCCGCCCTCCCAGATGTTCTGTGGAGATGTGACGGGGCCAGCGTGTCCACACAGGTTTCATCCCACACTCCATGTTCTGTATTTGGTTATAATTATTACTAACTAATATTTCAAGGGTCTATTGCTAATTAAACTTTGTTACCTTGAATTCTTATGTTTCGACATAGGTTGCACTGGGGCCGTACGAGTATTCTAACCTTAAAAGTCATTCAGAAACGATCCAACTTAAATACAACTCCAATGCATTTACAGCTAGCGCCCAAAACGTCTGAATTAGAAATGTGAGAATTTGCTTAAAATTATTCCAATGCAACTACAATACAACTTCAATATTGGTTAATTATTTGTTGAGTGTTGGAGTTTTGTTTAAGATAGATTGTGTTTTAACCGACTTCAATTTCACAGAAGAAGAAGGTTCTGTGTGTTGAATTTAAAATTGATTTGAGTTCACTGGAAAATCTGTGATAAAAAAAAATACCCATCAACCCAATCTTGGGTAGTCCCTTTGCTATTCTCTCCAGTGTACATGGTCGAGCAGCTGTTTCAAATGTCATGTTTGTTGGATATTTGATATTAACACCACTAGGAATCGTACTACGTAATTTGTAATTTTCCAGTGAGCCACAATTGTTTTTATTTATGTACGATTATGACGCACTGTTTTAAAGAAAAAAATATTTAAAATAGGTGTATCCATACTAATATTATAAATCGAAAAATGTCTGTCTGTCTTTTTCTCTGTTACCTCTTCACTCTTTAATAGTTGAAACAATATATGTAGATGGAATTTGGTATGGAGATAGTTTCAGTCTCAGAGAAAGACAAAGTATAGTTTTAATTCCAGAAATCATCCTTCAGGCGGCTTTCAAACTGCTGCGGTTTCCGTATGTGGCGCCGGTGTGTAAGCGATATTGCTCTGCATGTGTAATATGTGTATAGCGCTGTCACGCTTGCACGGTGTCGTCGCCGCATGCGGTTCCGACGCCATTGTGATAATCGCCGTAAGGGGGTAAAAAACGGAGTGGAAGTTTGTATGGGGAATCATTAATTCCACGGCAAAAGCACTTATTATTGAGGACATGAAAGTACCAATCAAAATATAGGTAAATACAAATTCAACAGCCACAACCTGGTAAACATTCCAATTAAATAATGCTTGCTTTGATGTGTATTCTGGAAGAACTACGGCATTGTTTTGAAAAAATAAGTCCCTCCGAGTATCTTGCCGGTTATATAATACTTAACGGGCCATGGTGACTACACCAAGAAGAAGAATGAAGAATGGAGAAGTATTAGGTATGTCGTTTTTTTTCTTACGTTTATAAGTGCATAAGTAATGATTATGTGTCTAAGTTGTAAATGTCTTTCATATTTTATGACTCACTCGATCATTATTAATTTGTCAAGATACTTTAGTCTAGTTCCATTTTTCAAAAAATCCATGTCGAGAAGCAAACGATATTACTTTTGGGCAACCGGGCTTTTTACCTGATTTAGACCCTGCTGCATCCGAATCGCCGGTTGCCTTCAAAGAAAATTTGTCCGGAAGTGAGATATTCAAGATGGCGGCCAAAAAAATTACCCATTTTTTACTTTTTCTTAAATAACTCGTATACCGTGACCCCTACCAAAAAATGTTCTTTTACTTAAATAATTCACATAAAATTCTCTATAAAAAAGGTTCTATACAGTTTTTTGCTGGGATCAAAGTTTAATGAGATATCGAGGGTATAAGATAGACCTTAAAAATATAGACTAATTACCCTTTTCCCGCGACTTCGTCTGCGTGGGATTAACATTCGCTATAATACATTTATGAAACACCTTAGTGAAATCTTATAGCAAATATAAATTTAACGTACATACTTTTTTACGTCTACAGTGAGCAACAATTCCATACAAAGTTTCACCCCCCTTTTCACCCTTTCAAAAGATGATTTCTGAGATAAAAACTATTTCATGCCCTTTTCCATAACTCAAACTATCATCATGCCAAATTTAATCTAAATCGGTTCAGCGGTTTAAGCGTGAAGAGGTAACAGACACACTAACTGTTTAAAGATAAATTATATTTTAAATACTCTGGTTGAGGCTGCTAGGGGTTGTGTGGTATCATTTCCGTATAAAACAGACATGCACAATTCATTTTTGATAGAAAAAAAATATAAATCTATATTTAAAAAAAGTTCTGCGAAGAGGGAAAACTCTCAAATCACATCAGAGGGGATTTTGACGTGAACGTCCAAAAATTTTACGGACCTCCAACAGTAAAAAATATTCATCGTGGGGCACTCTATCCATGGTCAAAAATTTAAAACTTTTTCTCAATGCGCACAATTTTTTCATACTAATATTATAAATGCAAAAGTGTGTCTGTTACCTCTTCACGCTTAAACCGCTGAACCGATTTACATGAAATTTGGTATGATGATAGTTTGAGTTATGGAAAAGGACATAAAATAGTTTTTATCCCTGAAATCATCTTTTGAAGGGGTGAAAAGGGGGGTGAAACTTTGTATGCAATTGTTGCTCACTGTAGACGTAAAAAAGTATATACGTTAAATTTATATTTGCTATAAGATTTCACTAAGGTGTTTCATAAATTTATTATGGCGAATGTTAATCCCACGCAGACAAAGTCGCGGGAAAAAGCTAATTAGTCTATATGTTTAATGGCTGTCTTATACCCTCGATATCTCATTAAACTTTGATCCCAGCAAAAAACTGTATAGAACCTTTTTAATAGAAAATTTTATGTGGATTACTTAAGTAGAAGAACATTAGTTGGTGGTGGTCACGGTTTACGATTTATTTAAGAAACAGTAAAAAATGGGTATTTTTTTTGGCCGCCATCTTGAATATCTCACTTCCGGTCAAATTTTCTTTGAAGGCAACCGGCAATTCGGATACAGCTAAGTCTAAACCAGGTAAAAAGCCCGGTTGCCCAAAAGTAATATCGTTTGCCTGTCGCATCGAAAAGGAGAGCGATTTTGAAAATTTGTGCCCTGTCTACTTTGCGAGTGGTATAACTCAGAATTTGTCTCATTTCCGATATTTTCGTTTAAATGCAAGTAAACTTGCCTTCTGACTATAAAAATAAGATACTCGTAGCTCATATTAAATAAATCACGGGTTACTCACGTCGTCGTCACGGGTCGTATGGAGCGAAACATGTCGAGCAATATTCCACTTAAAATACGTGAGTAACCCGTGATTTATTTAATATGTCTGAGTCTCACGGAAGTTTTGTGTTTAAAATTACTCGTAGCTCGAATAAGATGCTACAGTCCTAATTTATGAAACTAAAATCTTCTTGCTTTTTAAAAAGAAGTAACGTAAACAAATTAATTAACAACAGCTCCTTTTAAAGAAAATGTAAAATAATATTCCGATGTTCCTTAGATATAAGAGAAAATATATTACAGTGAGAAATCGGATGGAAAAATATAAGGTCTGTTTATCGCAATTTATCTTGATTAAAAATATAGACTTTCGATAACGAAAGCGTTTTTTATGAGCTCAGAGAAAAAATATAGCAGCTATGGTTCTCTTTTTAGTAGAAAATTGCGCAGAAAGATGGAATATCTACCAAGGATGCTCTTAACCAGTCAACATAGATCCGCGTGTATCTCCACTGGAATTGCAAGCGCCACGCCGGGCACATCAGCATCTTGGCCTCGGGCATGTAATACCGGTATTACTTGTATAAGCTAATACCGGAATGCCCTAAGCTTGAAATCACGCTGACTATACCTAATTTGAACAAGTAAATGCTCACCATTGGAGATATAATGGCATGGATGGGTTTCAAGAATTTGTTAAGTGGTATTCTAACTACTACGATAGTAAACTCCTCTCTTTCTTTCTTCTTCTTCCTAGCGTTTATCCCGGCTTGGGGTCCGCTTGACAATCTAATTCCATGAATTGGCATAGACACTAGTTTTTACGAAAGCGACTGCCATCAGACCTTCCAACCCAGAGGGGAAACTAGGCCCTTTTTGGGATTAGGTCCGGTTTCCTTACGATGTTTTCCTTCACCGAAAAGCGACTGGTAAATATCAAATGATATTCCGTACATAAGTTCCGAAAAACTCAGTGGTACGAGCCGGGGTTTGAACCCGAGACCTCCGGATTGAAAGTCTTACCGCAAGGCTACCAGCGCTCCCGCACGATAGTAAACTCCAGTTATGCTAATAATTCACTTAATGAGCAGGTATTTAAGCAAGCAATTTAATAGTAAAGTTTAGTAAACACTGAACAATAAACATGAAATAATCGTATTCCGTGGAATATCTTGTGTTTTTAGAAAATAGACTTATTTAAGCTGAATAATTATTAGGTAGTTGTAATTAGGCTGCTTCATTAGTGAACGATTCTCTCAGTTATTAAATATACTTAGATTATTTGTAGAATTATTCAGATGATATAGTATTTCGAAGAGCGTTAATTTGTGTTATTTAAGATTTTAAATGAATAAAGAATATGGCTATAATAATAAAAGTAGAGAAAGTTCCTCTAAAGCCATTTTCGAATGGTGGCATAGAATCCAGTAACAAAGTGGTCAAAAATATCCCCTCACTTTATAGTATAAGGGTATAAAGTTTATACCCCTGATTATACCTAATTATACAGGATGTAACAAAAATACTGGTGATCCTGTTAAGGGCATAATTGGTCATCATCTTCATCTCAGCCATAAGACGTCCACTGCTGAACATAGGCCTCCCCTTTAAGGGGGGGTTTGCCATACGCGCCACGCTTGGCAGGCGGGTTGGCGCAATTGGTATTGTATTGTAATTATGAAAAAGTAAGAAAAAAATTCTGATTATGTATGAAGGGTTGGCCAGCTGGGACAACTTGTCCCATACACGAATTTTATTCGCGTCCAAAAAAAATTTCTCCCAATTTTTCTTACTCGCAATACGATACCAACAATACCCTTAAACGGGTCGCCAGTATTTTTGTTACCTGTACGAATGCACGTCGCATTTAATTGAGTTTATTGCGATTGCTAAATAGTAGATTGTATTACAAGGGAGCAAAATGACGTATTTCGGTCGAGGGTAGCATGTTGAATCCCGAACGAAGCGAAGGATTCCAGAATAGAATCCCTACGCTCGGGATTCTATTCTGGAATCCTTCGAGGGATTCTAACGTGGAATCCTGAGCATAGTGAGGGATTCAAGTGACCCGAGATCGAAATAATTTTGCTACCGCGTAGTACACTCTACTTTTCACTCCTTCTATGAGAAAAACGAAAACAAATGTACTAAACTAGCTATCTGCTAGAAAGAGAAGTTATATAATGTTGTCTCATTTTAATTGGTTGTAAAGACAAGGAAAATAGAAAAAAAAAGCAGAGCGAGCAAAAGTCACTTTTGCTCCCTCTGTAAATGGGCAACAAATCGCAGAGGGAGCAAAAGTCATTTTTGCTCCCTGTAATCGCAGAGGGATCAAAAGTCACTTTAGCTCCCTGTAAATGGGCTACAAATTACCCTTTTTCGAATAGTAGGGGTGAAAAATAAAAAGAATGATAACCGCTTGTTAGACAATTTATAGATAACGGATACACGTATGAACATATCAAGTTAACTAAGCCCTTGTTAAAAAGTTTGTTCAAAAGTTTAACTGTGAAACTTAGTCACAAGTCTTGAATAAGAACTTTCTGAAATCTGCGGCAACAGATCTGAATCCAGACTAACTACGTCGCAACTTTTAGTGCCATTTGGACGGCAAAATTGTCAACCCACAAAACAGCAGTAACAACCATTGTAAAACCAGTTTGAAATTTGAATCTATTGCCCGATAATACGGTTGATAATTGAATGATTTCCGAAAGGCTGTTCGGTGGGGTAGTGTAAGTAGTCGGGAAACGGTGACGAAGGCCGACAGAAGTAACCGTAAAGTAGTTGGATCTTTTCGACAGGAACAATGCAGTTTTCGAGATGATTATTGAGTTAATGATGTTCATTTAACTAGTCTCCTAAATCTTTGTCTCTTAGTTTTGAATTTGGAACCTAATTATTTAAAATATGAGTATAACCATACCACCATATGAGTTAAAACTCGATTTTAAATTTGTATTGTACAAGTAAGCGGGGACTTAAGGTAATCGCAGCTATCAACGCCCTATCGAAAATCTGCAGGTATTACCGATCTCTTAAGATAATTAGAAATATTTTCGTTGCCAAAACAATTTTAGTTTCGGGTAGATAAATTTCATAAGCATTAGGTTCTTGAGTATCGGGTACTTATAAGTTTTTTCGAGTGGTAGTTCGAAAAATAGATAAAATACGCCAATCACAGTGCGGGTGGCGTGGAAGCCGGTTGTGTCATACTGGCCCTTGTACTTTCAAATAAGCATGCCACTTTTCTATTTAAGACATTAATTTAAGTAACTGACGACTGTATGATACCTTTTGTTACTAAATGTATTCATTCATATGTAAGTTCCTGATTTTAGGTCACAATTTAATAATCAAAGTCATTTGGAACGACAAAACTTGAAATTAAAATAAGACGGTGATAGCTTCGTTACTTTTAGTTGTAGAAGCAATCAACGACCCATAGGTCGGTAATACCAACATCGTAATATTTAGTTTTCTTTCTTTTATATTGTTATATTATACCAACACAAATGTTTTTATAGTCCAGTTTAAATCCACATAAATAGTTAATTTAAAAATCTATTACCGACCTACAAATTATTGTCCAGTTTTCTTCTTTTAACGTTGTTTATTTAATCACAATTATAATATTTTTCATGGACTGGTGTTGTGTAGGAACAACATTTATAAATAACTTTTTATTGCTTGAAACTGTAGGTGAGTGCTTGTATTTTTTTATGTTATTTAATTACAATCTGTTTTGTAGTCAGAAGGTTAATTAATTAAAAATAACAAATTTTTAATGAGTCGGTAATACATTTTATATTCATGCTTACATTTTTTATCACCGACTCATATGAATCGATAACAGCAACCATAGGAAGCTATTGCCGATCGTAGGTTATATACATAATTTAAAGTCCTACCCACTTTTGTAATTCGATAGGCACTTATACTTATTATTATAATTTTGCACACACACAAACTTTTAAACTGATCGACCTACCCCAAACTAAGCAAAGCGTGTACTATGGGGACTAAATGATTATATGTATAAATGTATATACAGGCTGTTTTTAATAACTAGCCACATTGTGTGGGGTGATTAGGAAAGTCATACTGAACAACTTTTCCTACAAGACCAATCCCGAATTACCAAAAAAAGTGTACACTATATATATTTGTTTTTGATTTCAATAAAAAATGAATGAGCAAACTTTGCATTTTTCTTTTGCTTCATTTGTTATGATCAGTACTCATCGTCATCATTACGGACAGCTAATATAGGTGTGCAAGTTGCCAAATGTTTCAAATTTTTTTTTATTCGTTTATTTTGAAAATAGAAAACTAATCTACTGACCAAAATGTTAGAAATTTTCAAAACAAGACGCTTTGGAAACTATATCGCCACATCAGCTTACACATATACGTCTCACTTACAGCTGGGCACGGGCCTCTTATACACGATCGGAAATAGCTGCATAAAAATCGTTAATAACATCACAGCCATTAATATGGATCGGTAATAGTAAAAATCGACTCGGTGACTTTAAAAAATCTTTTTTACACGATAGTCCTTTATTTGAGGGCAGAAAACTAAGTAAATACCTTTTAGAACCATAACACTAGCATGTAAAAATGAAAAAGTATATTTGTGGGCAACCTATATACTTAAAAACTATGGCCGAATTTAAATTTGCCTTAAGGGGGACGTTAATGCCTGCACTTACCTTATGAGGTTTAAGGCTTATTTACTTCCATTTATTTACATAGTAATAATCGTAGTATGTAAATATCAAATAATATTTTTAATAATTATAATATAAGTACAGTCGCCATCAAATATATCGGAGCAGCCAGGGTACTCAAAAATATCTGAACATGCACTTTATCGCCTTAACAGTAGAGGCGTTGTTCAGATATTTGTGACCACCTTGGCCGCCCCGATATATCTGATGGCGAATGTACATTATTATTGCCAAACTTGCGCCTTGAGACTAGACGAGAATTACTCAGTTTGGGACTAGATCTGTGTAATAAGGTCACCAAAGATAATTTTGAAAACAGTGTCCCTTATACCATTTATTTAAGAAGTGAAATATCCTTTTATAAAATGTTTACGACGTCAGAATTTAAAAATCTGGTTTCAGCACTTTGTTCTTTTAATCATGGGCGTATGTATTTTAAGAACTTACGAGTATATTCCGACCAAAAAGTATAGAAACTAAAAAGTGCCAACATCGTAGTGTCGTCCCGTTTTCTTAGATTGATTTGAAAGGGACGACACTATGATGTTGCCACTTTTTAATTTCTACATTTTTTGGTCGGAATATACAGAATAAATATCTCCAAAAATGTATTTTCAGCAATGTAAAAATTATACAGAGCTATAAAAATATAATAAAAAATAATATAATTTTAAGCCCTACTATTAGTACAAAATGTTATTTCAAACTACCAGTGTCAGTACAGTACTTAACTTAAATTCTTTATTTATACAAAATAGGGCCCTTAGGGCTTCTAAATTCATCTATTAGGTACCACGATAAGGGTTTCATGAATAATGTAAAACATAAACTTTTACCGATACTCAATATATATTATTCAGGATTGTCGACTCTTGGAGGTTTGCAGTGTTTCTGTGCATTGGGTTAGAAGCATTAGGTTCCTATTTTTGATCCATGAAATCTTGTTCTTAGGATTACATATTCTGATTCGTAATTAAATTCCATAAATATAACCTCACTCGCTTACTTTTCGCTTGTATTGCTCGGAATAAACGCAACTGAAATTGCTTTTTTACATCAGAGGATTAAAATGACCAGTAGGTAAATACACTATATCAGTGGGAGTTTCTTAAAAAAAAACACATAAATACACAAAACCAGTGAATAAGTGAGGTTAGTTTTTTGGAATTCAATTACGGGTCCGAGTATAGTAGACTACCCACTAGCAGGCTAAATACACTGTACTTACCTAAAAATGTATCTAAGATCCACTTGACAGTATTTGAGCAAATAAATTATTTGTTTTAATTTTATATTATGCATCACTTCGACTTTGCTAGCGTTTTAAAATACGAATGGTTGCTTGAAAACGGCTAGTCCCGTATTTTAATTTAAAATACATAAGACAATACATTAAAAACACAATCTATCTTCAATACAACAAATATTGGGCTTATATTGGAGTTGCGAATTATTTTCAAGCAATTTGTAATTCCCTATCTTTTTCAGCGCGAGTGAAAGAGAAACACTGCGTTACGATTAGTATGGGAGCTCATTGCAAATTTTGCAAAATGTTGAATTAAAAAAAAACTATGCATTAATTGAGAAATTTAAGGCAACTAGGTTTTTAGTATTAGTGTGGTGGAATGTTGTCCTTAATTACAGACATATAAGCCAAGAAACTAAAGACGTGCAATTGTTTTAAGCTAATTTTAGATGTAACTTTGGAATTATTTTCTATCGAGCCGATTTCGTCCAATCGTGTATTGGAATTAACCAAGTTCTTTTAAATATAATGAATATTAACATATATTTTTTTTACTTTTCCAAAACAAGTAGTTATAGCTATATGACTGTTTAAGTAAAGTCAATTTGAAGGTCATCGGGTCTTGTCAGCCTCTTAACGTGTTTTAAATTGATGGCCCCTAATAGTTATTTTTATACAAGTTTAATTTTGTATTGTATGTATGTATGTATGTACATAAAAATACAGTAACAATACAAACACGAGAAAAGAAAAACAAAGTACAAAGGCGAAATTATCCCTGTAAGGGATCTCTTCCAGTTAACCTTTTAGCAAACGAGAGAAAACTATAAGCTATGTATTAATTGTAACACGAGCTGTCTACGCCAAGTCTACATGCCAAGTGCCAAGTATAGCGCGTTTCACATAATAATTTCGCGTTTTCACATTGTGCCGTATTCGAATTTTAAAATGTAAAAACAATACATTAACAACACAATCTGTCAATAATCAACCAACATTGAAGTCGTATTGTAGTTGCATCGCAGTAATTTTCAAGCAAATTCCGTCATTTTTTATTCAGACGTGTAGGCGTTAGCTGTGTTGTGTTGTTATTGCATTGGATTTGCATTGAAGTTGGATCGAGTCTGTGCGTGTTTTAAAGTTAGAATACGGCCCCTGGGGGCCGATTTTTGACAGCCGGACGCTCGAATTCAAAAAATTCAAGCTCGAAAATAATCGCACACAAAAGTTTGTCGCCAATTTTTTCGCATGGAATTAATAGTTTAAATGATCATGATTTTAAATTTCTATCGCTGCTAATTTTAAAACATAATTTCATCGTTTTATTCGGAGTTTAAAATGTCAGTTTCGAGTGCTCGAATCACAACAATCACCCCCCTGGTCAAGGTCACGTCGACTTCTGTTCGTAACGCAGGGTAGTTTGGACGTCTTGGGAAACATTTTTTATTTTTTGCTCATTTAAGTAATTCAGTGTGTAATATTGATAGCTTATTGTGCGGTGATCTAATAAAAAGTGTGCAGCTAATGAAGAATTAGTCTCAAAACGCGTGTAAACTCTCTGTAGTTAAATAGACAGTTGTCCTGGCATGGCCGCCACGTGTTGTTTGTAAGGAGCAGCTATCACCCTTACAAAGAGCAAGGCTGAAACCGAACAACGTTGCCTATCTTTACTTAACAAATAAAATGTGATTAACGTCGTCAACTTGTCATTGGCAGAATTCCCATTGCTCATGTGCAAAGGGAGAAAGCCATTTATTAAAAAAAGGTCACGTCAGTGTAAAGTGACAGTCTACATGAAATGTACCATTTAGTGACCGGCGTTTACTTTTTTTTGCTCGAAGACAATATTGAGTCTGTACAATGTTTAACGTAAGCGCCTCCCGCCATATGGTACCTTTACCAAAAGTGTCACATTTATAATATTCTTTGTATCAATCCTATTGTAGATATCTCGGGGCCAAAGATTACATGCAAATTTGGTGTAGCGACGACAGCTGTCCCGGTCCCTGGTTCTTGATACTTTAGTGTTTTACAATTTGCTACTTGTCTGTAATACCGTCAGCATGGTCATTTAAATTTTACGTTTATACTACGTTTTGAGTTAATTATGTAATTATTGGTAGAACTCCACTACACTTCAGTTAGTTATCTATATTAATAATCCCGAGGGGGGGGTACGGAAAAGTCGAACGAGACTATGCTCAAACGAAAGAGCGTAAAGAATAAAGAGTTTTTGAATTGGACACTTATATCGGCAAAATTCGGATTGTCGCGTATTTTACGCTCAAAAGTGTTAATTTCGCGACATAAACGCCGGCCATATTTTGTTAGTTGTCAGTGACGTGACGTCACAGTGAGGGGTGCGTTCGGAAATTGTGAACCATGTTTGCGTTCGGCGCATATATGTCCAACGTGCATTGCGTGTCGGACAGGTTATGTGGTCAAACAAAAGCAGGTAAAAAGTAAATAAATGCTGATAATAAATTTAATACAATACGGCTGATTTACAAAATATTATTTTACAGTAAGTCTATTAGCACTATTAAAGGAAAATGTAAAGATGTTTGCAAGTATTCGAACACTGTCATGTGAATCCAAACGTCATATACAATGAAAATAATGAAATGACCCGCGGGTTATGTTTATTTACCTACGTATTTTACCTAAATATGTCTCGAATACTATTGTAGATATTGTCACCGTTGGTTTTGTGAGTGGAGTGTAGAAACTGATGCATTTTCTAAAATGTTCAGGCTGGATATTGTAGTGCCGAGCGCAACAAAAGTTTGTTTACAATTATTGTAAAAGTAAAGGCTAATCTTTTATTAAAATGACTGTAAGTATGACAAAATTGTTTTATATTGAATTAACTAAAACGTAAAGTCAATTTTGATCACGTTATCATTGCACATTTGGTTATATCTTTCGAGTAAATAACCATGAATACATTCATGTTCTAAAGGATATCACGTTGTCATGAGGCATGTAGAACATTATTTCTAAAATGAATACAAATTAATCATAGTTAAATGAAATAGGCTGTGGTCAAAGTTAGGGGTGCTCATTTTTTATCTTAGGTATTCACATATATGCTTATAAACATGAATTGTATGACCAAATGCTGTCATAAGTATAGTAAATAGTGTGTGCAATTGGAATTCTGAAGACTAAAGCTGAAGGCCTTTAAATAACCCCTTTACTAAGAAAAATTTCACAAGCCGCCACTGAGTGTTAATGAAATTGGATAGATGAACGTGTTGTTTTGCTACATCTTACATTCTAATGACACAGTGTGCGGATATGTATGTAAAGTAGATCCGTGCGGTTTTCACTGATGTCTGATCCAGGTTGAAAGCAGCGTGTGCAGTGTCCTGTTTTTGTGGTTTTTAATCACAACAACCTCCTTCACTTCAAAGTAAATAAATTTAATGGCTACTGTCTCTGTCTGCTGTAATTAACTTGAACTACATTGAGCCGGAGTTAATTATTGGATCACCCAACTGGTAAAAAATTAAATTAAAAATGCATTATTTGTTGCACAAAAATAGACACAAAAAAAAAGAGTGGTAATATACACTAGAAGTAAACAGAAAAACAATACTCAAGAAGGGAAAGGAAAAAAAACACAACAAACAATCAACTTAAGAACTAAATTCGCGACAATAGGCTCGGAGAGATACACAGTGCTGTTTTTCTTGACTTATATAAAATGAAAATTTAATAGCTGGCTATAGGGGAAACATCGCATTCACAGCTTGCACTTAGTTTTTATTAGTAGTTTCTTTTTGTCTCTGACGTTCATAAGTGCATTGTAATGTGCCTAAATTGAATAATTTTAAACAAAAAAGAACCGACTTCACTTAGGATCCGCTATTCCAAAAGGAAGTGGCCGAGTTGTTGTAAAAAATAGTGAAATCACTATAGGCGTGCCAATAATAGTTGAAGAGTTCCCTCGATTTCCATGATCCCATCACCAGACCCCAACTTGGTGACAATGGGACCGTCTAGGGGATATACCCGTTCGATAAATTTTTTTATTGAAAATCGGTTCACGATTCACGGAGATATCGAGTAACATACATGCAAAAAAAAAAATGTCTCGATCAACACCTCGAGAGACTTTCCCTAGGTGGCTGGATCAAGGGTCAGATGCAGAAGGCGGTGGTCATGGATACGGCGCGGATAGTCCGCCGGTTCCTCTCACTGCGGCCCTAACCACCGGCAGCCTGGGCCCTGCCATACATACCCTCTAGGATAGGTTTTTTATAATGTTTTTATTGTTTTTTTATGTTTTTGATGTATTTTTGTATTTTACTTTTATAAAAATATTGTAAAAAACCTATCACTAAGACCAAAAATAAATAAAGAACATTATAATGATAAAAAAACAGTCGAATTGAGAACCTCCTCCTTTTTTGAAGTTGGTTAATAATAAATATCTTTTATCTTTTTTATTACATGCCACCTAATACCTAAAAGGAGGGCCACGTTTTTTCGAAAGTATATAGAGGTATTACCCGAGCGAGGTAGGACGGACGGAATCCCGGGACTTTCAAAAGCCGGGATTTCAGGATCCCGGGATATTCGGGCCTTTAAAAATCCAGGATTCCGGAAATGCTTCAACGGGCTTCCGGGATTTTAGACAGCTGGGGTCTTGAAATGCGGGCCAACGGGATTTAAAAGTCAAGGGAGTCCGGAGTTTTGATATCCTTGATTAGGAGACTTAAAATACGGGATTTCGGGGGGTGCATCAAAGATCACATAAAATTTGTACTTCGATTATTGGAAGTCCGAAATTGTTGTTCATAATTTTTTTATCATAATGATCATTTCTTATAAGTATTTTTTGTTCATAACTATCGTTACTCCGAATTATTTAAGTTTATAATGTAAATCAATATAAATATCTATTATACTAATATTACTTTCCAGAGTCACCGTTAGGTACGACGGCGAGCGAAGCGAGGAGGAGTGTTAGGTATCTTGCGATCACAACACAACACAATTTCGGTTAGGTTAGGTTAGGTTAGTTTGTAATCCTGCCCGAAGGGCATAACTACCCAGAATAGAAGCCCCCGCGAAGCGGGGGCTTCGTCGACCCTGTCACAGAAATGACTATTATCAACAAAAAACGTAGGAAATTATATTATGTCTCAAAAAATTGGGACAGCAAACAATTATTAACACTGTCGTTATATGAAAAAATATTATAACCATTAAAATTATGACAATTTTTTTTATGACGAATGATAATTCTGATCACAAAACGGTATTACTGAAAAAAATATGTAATTTTATGTGAGCCAATATGGACCCGATTTCGGGAATGCGGGAAACCGGGATTTTAGGGTACTGGGAGTCCCGGTATAAGGGATTCCGAGATTTTGAGACATAAGGAATTCTGAATTCCAAAAAAATGTGGATAGGGTCCGTGACATTATAAAGCCGGGATATAAGGCCGTATAATGCCGGACGCCGGAATTTTAGGGTTTTAGGAATCTGGAACTTTAGGGATGCAGGATTCCGAGATTTTTAATAGCCTAGATTCCGAAAATGTGTCTCTCAGAAATTTTTGAGTTCCTGTCCCAGGAGTCCAGGATTTTATAAATCTGGGAATCACTAAACCCCGAATTATGGAAATAGTGAAACCGTGATTTTGGATTGCTGTGCGTGTGCACCCGAACCCGGACATAAGGGCATGCGGAATTCCGGAACTTTAGGAGGCCGGGATTCTGAAAATGCGGCTTGCTGGAGTGGTCCCAGCGGTCCAGGATTCCGCAACTTAAAAACATCGTAATTTCGGAACTGCGCGAGGCCGGGATTTTAAGATATTATAAACCAGGGATTCCGGGAATTGAAACAATCGGGATTTTAGGGTCCCGGGTGTGCCAGGACTTA
The DNA here is from genome assembly GCA_911728535.1 of Pammene fasciana. Lineage (NCBI taxonomy): Eukaryota > Metazoa > Arthropoda > Insecta > Lepidoptera > Tortricidae > Pammene > Pammene fasciana. Next base: position 772,894 of record OU452285.1, read on the forward strand.
GAAGTACAGGCTTACGGGACTTTAGAAATCCTAGGAATCCTGGATTGCGGGAAACCAGGTTGTTTTTACATATAATATTTTCATTATTTATTTTTTTACATACATAACATTTATTTTACCCGAGCGAAGCCGGGTTTTCATCTAGTAAATTATAATAAAGACTGTGCACGTTGAAATCCGGCCGCGCATGGTGTGATACATCTTTTTATTGAATGTGCATATTCAACCAACACTTCTAACTAATAATTTGGGGTTATCAGGCTACATAATAAAGTTTAAAACACAATATAAACGTTACGTTGTCTATGAGTTTGATCACTATATATTCCACAGTGCCTATATTTTTTTGTCCACAGTGTTCTGACAGTGTTTACCAAATTTTCCTGTTAAAAATAGTTTTTTATTAAAATAAGATGAATCAAATGATACCTTATTAAATTATCTTTTCACCATAGCTAACATTTTTCTAAGTGTATTTAGATTGAAATAGTTCGGAGGTGTTCTAACTTTGGTGAGTTTGACTTTTTGACAAAAAAATGGCTGCCATATAAAAATTACTTTCAGTGCTTGGAGTAGAAAGTTTTCCTGACTACCTTAAGTAGAATAGAGTTTCAAAACATTTTTTTTTTTGTAAGATGACATTCTATTGACCATAAAACCGGTTGTGAAAATATAAATACAATTGTGGTATTGTAGCAGGAAGCGAGTGAAGATTATCAAAAAACGCTGGACAAAACATTAAGGATATGATGAAATACCTTCAGTAAAAACTGAAACAAGCCCATACAATTTTAATATGATTCTATTTTTATTATATACTACTATGATTAGAGATTATTTATAAAAAAGAACTGCTTGAAAATGTGTATCCGGAAGGGAGATGTACCATGCCATGCGTGGCCGGATTTCAACGTGCACAGTCTTTACGACCGGCCTCCTAACCTAATCCGTAGTGACCCTGTGTAATAGTGGCGGCGGATCAAATATTTTCTTAGGCAAGCCGGAGCTTAATTTGGCTTAACATTTCTTGAGCTCTAGGAAAACTACTCAGGTGCCTGAAATTTCGGCAAGCAGTCGAAAATCGTGTTCTATGGACCTGCCGGTCTAACAAAGCTGGAGGTTCGAATCCTAGTTATGGTATTTGTAATTCAAGACTCTGATAGCTCCTACCCTTCACTGTAAATCACTTCGTATGGAGGTTACTGTCAGATTACGATATTAGTACCTAAGGGAGTTTATTTGTGTGTTTATCACGGGTACTTATTCTTGAGTTATGGATGTTTTATACACGAAAAAAAAAGCTTCCGGGATATTCTCAATCCAAGACATTATTATTTTCTTGAAAATATTTCCTCGTGACAAGTATTTATTTCCTGTACCAAAAATATGATTCTTCGCTTAATAAAAACACGTTTTCTTAAAATAGAAATACAAAAATGTATTGTTTCAAGAGTATATTAATAAATAAGACAGATTGTACTTTTTGTTTTATTATTAATATTAGGACAATCTTACACAAATAAACTAGTCCCACAGTAAGCTCAATAAGGCTTGTGTTGTGGGTACTAGGCGACGATATATATAATAGATAGATATAGATAAATACTTAAATGCATAGAAAACATCCATAATTCAGGAACAAATATCTGTGATAAATACACAAATAACTGCCCTGACCAGGATTCGAACCCGGGACCTCCTGCTTCATAGGCAGGGTCGCTACCAACTAGGCTAGGAGGCCGTCAATGCCTTTAATCAAGTATTATCTTAGATAAAAGAAAACCAGAAATTCTGTAAGAATATATTCGCTTCGTTATATTTAAAATTTTATATTTTTTTCGTTAAAGGAAATAAATGCTTGTCACGAGGTTATATTTTCAACATAATATATTAATGTCCTAGATTGAGAATATCCCGGAAGCTTCTTTTTCCGTGTATGTATTAAAGCATTTACCAGTATCTGTAGATATTAATATCTTACATTTATCAGACTCTACTGTAATTATTCAGCCAATTAGGTTTTATGTTACATTGGAAATTTCATAGTAAGTATTAAACCAAAGAAAATAGCTTGAACCGTAAATAGCTCAACAATTAAAGTCCGTGACTCATACAAGCCTTATTGAGCTTACTGGAGTAGGTTGAAGTAAGATTATCATAATATTTATTTATTGAATACCTACTCAAGGGAATATACTTACTTAAAAAAATTACAATTGTTATTGTAACTTTGAACCACATTTGATCTCCCTAGGGAATGAGTTCTGGGGTGAAAAGTATCATGTCCTTTGGTAGCTTATAATGTCCAGATTTCTTCGAGTGTATAAGAAATTAATTTTCCATATATATTCCGACCAAAAAGTGTAGAAATTAAAAAGTGGCAACGTCGTAGTGTCGTCCCGTTTTCTTATATTGATTTGAAAGGGACGACACTACGATGTTGCCACTTTTGAATTTCTACACTTTTTGGTCGGAATATATGTCTTAATCCCTGAATACATTTCTAACAAGTGAGGTTACACGAGTCAGATTAAAAGTACATAAAACAAATAAAGGTAAGCCTGCAAGTGAAGCCTCTAGAAATGAATGTTTAATTACATAACGCTCGTAATTAGGAACTCGTCACAACTTCGAACTCGACACGATTCAATTATACAGTTTGTAACAAAATCCAAAACGACAAAGGCGAATTTCGAGAACAGTTCTGAATTTTCAGAAGCCAAACAATTTCACTACAATAATTTCTTGTGAAGAATTTAACACGTTTTGATCTTAACCCCACAATACCATAATGTTTTTTGCAGAAATCGCGAAGCGTCTGGTTGACGTAACTGGTGACCGAAGAGCTGGCGGTTTCCTCGCATAACGTACCAGCATTGCGATACAACGAGGAAATGCCGCCAGCATCCTTGGTACAACGCCGTAAGGGCCTAGTTTAGATTTGAGCTAGTTATTAATTTAGTTTAATATTTGTACTGTAGTGGCTCTATATATTTAATTAAGAAAATAAATGTTATATTCCTAATACCATAATTAACATAAAGTGCGAAGATTTAGAGAAAAGAGCACATCAGTCTTCTAAGATGGTGGATCTCGGGGGATGACCTCTTGACCGTCGTCTGATATATGAGAAAAAGTGACAACGTGAATGACACCTTCATAAATTATGACAGAGTTCAAAAGTGAAAGTTAACATTTTGACGTACGTAAGCGGTTAAAATGGTTTGGATTTTAAAATAAGAACAAACCAAACTTCAGGACTTATTTCGAAATTGCTACTCTTGTCCTATTTTGATTGTGTTATTGTGAGTATTTGCGTAAACATTTTGTTGCATATAATTAGTTTTTGAAATAAACAATATTCAAGTTTCGGTAATAGCTTAAAGAACTGAACTTCTAAAATCTCGTGAATGAGTAATCGAAATACAGGATTAACAGAGTTGAACTGTTTATTTTTAATTAAAACTTTGTACAGAGCAATGGGAAATGTCGACGTTAAATGTTAATAACACTTTTATTTATTTCAATAAAATATAGACTACGTTGTAAGGTGATAGCTGCTCCTTGCAAATAACACATGGCGGCCGTGCCAAGACCGTCCGTTTAATTACAGCGTTTTGAGACTAATTCTTCATTAGCTGCACACTTTTTATTAGATTACCGCACAATAAGCTATCAATATTACACACTGAACTACTTAAATGAGCAAAAAACAAAAAATCTCCCAAGACGTCTAAACTACTCTGCGTTTCGAACAAAATTTCATACAAAGTGATTTACAATGTTGGGCAAGAGCAGGTTACTGTCGGAATTAAAAATACTAATTTAATTTAGAACATGCACTAAAAAGATTTTATAAGAATTTTTTATTAAAACTCCCACCAAAAGTTTCCCCTGTCCATCTGTGCGCAAAAACTCATGAATATTTCACGAATCGGAACTTATATTATCTTTGCCATCCGTGCAGTAACCGGACCCTTTTCACGCGGTAAACAGAAAGTGGCACTTTATATTTAGTAGGGGCTGTATTTTTTAACTTTAAAATGCGTTAACTTTAAAACAACATGATCCAATTTCAATGCATTAACTATGCAATACTGCTAACTTCTAAATGTCTGATTCAGAATTCTTCTTGAATATAATTCCAGTGTAATTATCGATTGATTGAGGTTGATTATTTGTTGTAGGTAATGTTGGTACTTTGTTCAAAATAGATTGTGTTTTTAATGCATTGTTTATACTAAAAAAATAAAAAAAGCCTTTATTTCCAGTTGTTAAAAGAAATGCAAGTTACATCGGATTTTATAATTATAACCTTATCTATATTTCATACTATGTTGTCATTTATGTATCGTTTTTTATGTCAAAATTATTATAGGTAAATATGTCAAAAATATCACTCACATTTTATTTACAATTGTATATATTAATCTTTTATCTGTGTAACGGACCAGAACCCCTCATCGGGTAAAGGCCTCCTCGAAGGACTTCCAAGTTTCTCTATTTAAAGCTGTAGATTTCCAGTTTATTCCGGCTGTTTTCTTGATGTCATCAGACCAGCGGCTATTAGGTTTGCCCGTACGTCGTTTTCTGGGGGTCCCTTCCAGGTAGTAGCTCGTAAGGTCCAGCGGGAGTCAGACAGCCTGGCAACGTGTCCAGCCCATCTCCATTTTTGCGTTTTGGCGTGCTTTAATGCGTCTATTAGTTTTGTTACTGCTCTTATATTTATGCGTGGTATTTTTTGTACTCTTCTAATGTTTGTTAAGCTTCTTTACATTGCTCTCTGACATGTCGTTATTTTTGATTTTATTTTTGTAGTAAGCACCCAGGTTGGACTAGAATACGTCAATGATGGTAAGATGCACATATCCATAACTTGTTTTTTAAGTTTCATATTCATATTACTCTTTAAAATTTCTTTTAGACTCCAGAATTTATTCCAAGCTATTTTTACTCTTCTATCAACTTCCTGTTCATGTCGTTCATTTTTGAAAGATATTTGTTTGCCTAGGTAGACATAGCTGTCGACGTACTCCAGCGGCGTGTTGTCAACTGTTAACTTATACATTTTATATCTACTTAATTAGAATATAACACTAGGAATAGTACAGCATCAGAGGAAGTACCCTCCTACAAAATATATACCTCTCATTAAAGCTGTGATTTTTTTATGGTGGCAAACAACCATACAGACTGCATGATCGTAAGTAGCTGACAAGACGTTTACATTACATTCATAACACGGAGGTACCTAGGTACAGAATTTTGCAGCCTGTCCGCCGAAACCAATACGCAAAAGGCTTGCAAAAGGTATTATTTTCTGTGTTGGTTAAGTGTGCTATATTGGCGCTATACTAACCACTTTAAAATGCCTGCCAATGCCTGCATTTGTATCTAAGTACTTAATGAATAAATAAAAAATATTTATTTTCATATACCTCGGATCCATAGATTGTTAGTCAGACTTAGGTATAAACCTGCATTAGTAAACTAATATTAACTTTTTTTTATTTAAGAACGTTTATCGTTGCTTAATTTGGGACTAGTTGAAATCATGAAAAATGTGACATTCCGCGAGAAAAGATACCTTATGGCGGTTGAGACTTACGCTATTTCTAACGACGCTGCAATACTAATGCGATGCTTCGCAACGTAAGCGCCAACCGCCATAAGATACTTTCACCCGTGGGACGTCACAAATTATCCCTAAAATAAAATAACTAAATTATACAACGAAATCATAAAACAGATACCCACCCAGGGCAATTTATCGGGTCATTTCGTTTGCGAGGAAAAATTATTAGAAAAAAATGTTATTCACATTTTCAACTTTTTCTTCAACTGCACTCTGAGCTTGCAGGCATCTTACCCGTTTATGGCGTTATGCACACAAAAAATACAACAACAACAACAACAACAACAACATACAATCACGTTTATATCCCAAAAGGGGTAGGCAAAGATCACGGATTTCCATTTGCTACGATCAATGCAGCAAAACGGCTCTCCGTGAGCCACTTCACACACAAAAACAAAAACAATTAGTTACAAAAATAATTTGTGAAAATCCAGGTTTTTGTTTTCCTATGGTATAAAAAGCATTAGTGATATATTAAGCTACCAAAACAAAGTCAAATACCGCTTTTGGAACCAATAAACAACCAAATAATTAATTTATAATAAATTAGTCATGATCGATAGACTGTCTATGATGAATAATGAAATAGATCCGTTTGAGTAGCAACTTGCAATGGGATATTGCGCAAATTGATTAAATTATGCAAATTTAGTAATACTGTTCGTTATAGGAGCAAACTTGTTTACAAACAATTATGTACTAATAACAGATAATGTAAATTAAATTGGTATATACTGCGGCGTTAACCGAAGCTGATCGAAAATAAGTTGCACAGTGATTCCCGAGTATATTCCGACCAAAAAGTGTAGAAATTAAAAAGTGGCAACATCGTAGTGTCGTCCCGTTTTCTTAGATTGTTTTGAAAGGGACGACACTACGATGTTGCCACTTTTTAATTTCTACACTTTTTGGTCGGAATATACAGCCTTGGCCAGAAGTATTGAGCATAGGTGTTTTTTGTTTACAATTTTGATGTTAAGCATTATTTCCCTATCCTAACAATGTACGGTAACGGTACATGTTATATTTTATTTATAAATAAAGAAAACTTCAGTTAATAACACTTTCAAGGTACTTAAAAAATATGAAAACAGAAGGTACCAAAAATGTAAATTTAAGTCGGTGCGACATATTGCAAATATTCTATGCAGTTACTACTAACTTCAACAAAACATGCCTATTAGTTTAAATTAATTGACAAAATAACTTAAACAAAGATGGAAACGATGGACTAAACTTTCCAGTTTTGTATGAAAATCGCATTGGTGCTCAACACTTCTGGCCAAGGCTGTACATGGCAGACTAGTTTTAAATTAAAACATTAAGTATTTATAAAGTTAATGATCTATAAAGCTATGTCTAGATGATGTTTTTTTTAATCTTTTCTTAAATATAAGTATACTCTTTCTCGCATCGAATGGCTTTCGGTAAACTATTGAGAAGGTATACTAGGCATGAGATGAAATATTCTAAGGACAAGAGACTACTGCTGCTACCATGCTAATTTAATTTCTAAGGGCTCAGTTCTTCAGTAAAAGGTTGATGTATCTAATATTTTTCCAAGTTCTTGCTGTTTCTTGGTACAAACATATTTCGAATTATAATTTGGCAAACTATTTGGAATGCTTTCATCACAATCAAAAAATGGTTTTATCAATATTACTAGTGGTTTAATAAACACACTGTAGTATACTGGTATAAATAAACTTTAGTATGTATAAGTATTACTTTCGATGGGAGAGCTACCTAATCGACTATTAATAACCATTTGTACCAGTTGCCAAATATATTACGAAACGCATAAAACCGACAGAAATTAAGTACTTACTGGTATCGCAAATTACGTACGGTAACTACTTATTTTCTTTATTACTTTCTTTAGAATAACAAGATTAAAGGGTTTAGATGCCACTCTCCACTGTGGACGTATGCAGGGTATATATAATATAGCAAAACGAATGAAGTAAAACATTTTTATCAAATTCATAATAGACGCAGCAAGGATCCTGAGAGCTGGCCTCGTCAGATATGACACAATAATGAGAGCAACGAAACCCCTCTAGTTAGTTTGCTATTGGCCGGGTGCAGAGACTGGGCGGGAAAAGCGAAAACGATCGCAGCGCTTGATGTGACCAAAAGTGGCAACTGCGACGGCTGTATTTTTTGAAACGTCATACGTTTTAGTTATTTTGCTTACGCTTTCTACTTAAATTTGCTATTAAATAATAAATTGTGGTAAAATAGGTAACGTTATAATACAGGATCACCTAGAAAGAAATATATAAAGACTAGCTTCTGTCCGCAACTCCGTCTGCGTAGAATAACACTTACAATAAGTTTATAGAACGCCTGCATACAATTTTATGACACACATTTTCAATTAGAGCACCTACTATTATGTGCCATAAAATTGTATGCAGGCGTTTTATATACTTATTGTAAGTGTTATTCTACGCAGACGGAGTTGCGGATATTTCTTTCTACGTGTATCCTGTATTATAACGTTACCTATTGTACCTCAATTTATTATTATGTAGGTACTCTTTGTGGACTAGTAAGGATAAGGATTGAGGCTTTATCAGATTCTACATAAAAAATTCTACGGACATTTTTCATACATGCATTACGTGCTGCGTTTAGGTAAAGGATTTCGGGCCACTTTGTATGGATCGTGGTCCAAAAACTATCAGATAAGAGGTCATTAAATATGTGAGTATCTCTATCGATTTTAGTTCTATGAGCACCAAGTTGAATTCCACAGCAAAACTGAGATTTTCATATTTTAGTCACAGCACATATTAAGTACCTAAATAAAGCATTGCAGCTAGGCTGCGTTCACAACCGCTCGGCGGACGTGTTGGCCACTGAGGTCTAACAGTAACCAGTCCGTCTAGGCATAGGCGCACTTCCTAATAATTACTGTGACTGACTAAATCATGAATATCTTAGTTATGCAATGGAATTCATTGGTGTCTCCATAAGGAAATTAAGTATTTAAAACGAACGAACTTTTAAATGAGATAATTCATAGCTCTGTTTGTTTTTGGATCCCTGTACGCATGATCCTTTACGGACTTCTAAATTTTCAAATGAAATAAAACCTCACAAGACTTTCTCAATTTGTTTCTATCATTTAAAACACAGTACAACAATTTTGAGATTTCAGAAGAGATGTTTGAAATAACACAAAAAATATAATTTGTTATAACTTTTGTTGTATTTAACAAATTTTCCCCGCTGCTGCTCCTGCTTGTTTAAGTCTCTTTCAGTGGTCTTTCATCATTTTCGATTTATATAATATATTAAGGCGGCCACATACGAAGGTACATTTGCCACTATGGACGCACACAGGTATCTGTAAAAAAAAACAGAAATCTTGTCTTTATTATAAAAAACTAACCAAGTGCAAGTCGGACTTTATTTGTAGGTTTTGCCTCCCTGCAATGTGTTAGAAAATAAGGCTCAAATGACCATATCTTTGGGTTGCGTCGAGTTAGAAGCTTGAAGGAGCGGCGCCGCTGATATATATAAGTATTTGATGCTATATTTCAACTTTATTCCTCCACGCGTTCCTGATAAAAAGGGTTTTGACAGACAGACCAAATTAAATTGCTCAAAACAAGAGTGGCGATTCAAAACCAACATTTTTTTTCTAGTAAAATGAATGAATTGTTTTTGCACTATTTCTAAAGATACTTACACTGCCTCCCGTTGCTTCAGGCCAACCAAGAAGCTTGTCTAATTATGTCCGACTGTTGCAATGCACCGTCACTATTCCATATTTCTAACGTGATGTGCTAAAACTAACAGCTTCCCTTTACTTTCGATTTAAGACCGGTGTTTAAAAAGTAGTAATTTTTCAATCATCTGGAAGCAAACATAATAAAACATTATTTTTTCCTTTAAATTGTAAGAAAACAACAATGAAGTAACTAGACGTAATTATACTTAATACACACACAATAGTTACTTTTATCAATAAAGCACAAAACCAAATGTGTTTCACATTAAAAACAAACAGATTTTGCATTTTTTAACTGCTCCACAATCAATATTTTAAAATAATTACCTTTATTTGGTTGCATCCATTAGTCGACACTTTTGACAGAGCCGTCAAAGTTGAGAACGCTAGGTGGCGCTGCGTCGTGCACCCGGCCAATACTATCCTTATTTCTAGATCCGGACATCTGGCAGCTGTAAAGTGGTGGAGGTAAAAGAAAGCAAATAACTTGAAGAAAATAAATTCTCGAATTCTGGTTTTGATCCAATATTATGAAAAATTACGTAATTAATTAGATTATATAATATCCAAAAGTTTCGTTTGGGGAAGTAGTGCCAAATGATGTATAATGTAATTTTTGGTTACTCGCCTACTGTTTTTGTTTGCGCAATAATACACAATGTTTTTTGTTCTAATGTTAAAATATAGGCCTTGTTCTCTATAAATGACACGACTTAAGCAGTTTTTACCTATTTCGGTATTACTTTTTTTCAACTTCAAAACTTTGTTTGTCTGTGACTCTGATCTCCACCCATTAAAAGCTGCCAGATGCCCGGATCTAGCAATAAGGATGGTTATGCAATCTAACTGGACTGATCACTGATTTAGACTTTCACGGTTTTTACTCATAATTATTTGTAATAAACGGGACTTAAGTCCCGTCTTAAAAAGTCCCGTTTATTACAAATAATTATAACTGGACTGATTACAAACCTCTCATTATTGTGTCACATCTGACGTGGCCAGCTCTTAGACCATAAGGTCGCGGACTCAGCGGGTCAGCGTCCCGTAAGTTTGATCTTCCTGCGTCGCCAATGAAGACATGATAAAAATGTTTGATTTCACACGGAGATTTTTTTTACTAGAAACAAGTAAAAAATAGTAATTCCTAGGACAAGTAAACGTTTACTAAAAACAAGGAAATGTTTACTAAAAACAAGTAATAGTTTACTAAAAACAAGTAAACGTTTACTAAAAACAAGGAAAGGGTTTACTTGTTTTTAGTAAACGTTTACTTGTCCTGGGAACTATAATTTTTTACTTGTTTCTAGTAAAAAAAATCTCCGTGCATTCATTTCACCCTACGATACGATTCGCTTCGGCCTACCCTAAGTACGTTTATGCTTAACTTAAAAAATATCTTCATCAGATCAAACCCTGAGAAGCTATGGGGAAATCTAATTTTATAAACAAAAAGAAACCTCTAAGAAATCTTTTTCATTTTTAAAAAGTTCAGGCAGCCTTTAATAAAGTTTGAATAAATTCACGATCGGTAATAACTTTTGTTTTTGAAATTGTTTTTTTGAACAAATTGAAAAAAATTAAAAACCAGAAGTTAATATCAAAGTGAGTTATTTACCTTTCGGTTACAGACAAACATTTTTTTTTTATCAAAGTTGGTTTTCGCAGAATCCGACTTTGAAATCGATTGCAGATTTGTATCCGGACTAGTGGTGTAAAAGACTCGGGTTCAGAGTCTTAATTTTGTAGACTCGACTCAGTTAACAGAGGACTCGGTAAACTCGACTCCTAGTCTCGAGTTGAATCGAGTGTGAGTACTCTGCACAATAACTCTATTTCTACGAGTCTTTTTTATAAGTTACTAGCGGCCCGCCCCGGCTACGCGCGGATGCAATTATTATACATATAAACCTCCTCTTGAATCACTCTATCTATTTAAAAAAACCGCACCAAAATCCGTTGTGTGGTTTGAATTAATACATACAGACAGCCAGCGGTAGCTACTTTGTTTTATACTATGTAGTGATGATGTAGTAGAAAAAATATAAGTTTTGAAATCAGACTCGCAGCTAGGTTTTCAAATCAAGCTGCAAAAAAATATAAAAAACTAAATACCCCGTCTTACTAAGAGCTGTAAGTCTCATCTTTGAGGGTATGGTGTGTTTAAATAATAAAAGAGCTCAAGTATATTCGCTGTACGAATGGACTCGATCGCAGCAAAGAGACTCGACGCTCGCTTTAGGTCTCGAGACTTGTTGGATTCGAAGTTCCGAAATAAATGAAGTTCTATTTTATTTTTAACCGACTTCAAGATTTCAAAAGCGGAGGTTCTCAATTCGGTTATTTTTATGTTTGTTACTCCATAAGTCCGTCATCTCTGAAGCAGTTTAGAAAAATCTTTTTTGATTGTCAGTAGGTATAACATATTTTTTGTCAATCTGGAGTTATGATGATGGAATCCATAAAGAATCGAGGGAACTCGGAACTCCTCATCAAATGTCAAAGGCATTAAATGGTAAGTAGTGATTTTAGAAGTTTTTATTTTTATTTTTAGAAACACGTAAATGAAAATGAAAATGTTTAGTAGGTATATTATTTGGTTAGGAGTCTCCTAGTAAGTATTTAATACCTGTGACAGGACAAATAAATGCCCCGACCAGGATTCGAACCCGGGACCTCCTGCTTCATAGGCAGGGTCACTATCGTCTAGGCTAGGCCGTTAAATCCCTTTAGGGTGTATTCATATTAATTTATTCATATTAAGCATACATTGCCAAATTACATTTAAAAAAAGGGTTTGTATAAAGGGGCTTATTATAAGTTAGGTTATCACAAAACGTCAGAGCAAAAGTAAGGGTACCACTGCCTGGAGTGAGCATACCTCATTATACACGGTGGGAAGGAGTAAGTATACCGACAAATTATAACCACGCATTCATAAGGATAAAATAAGCAAAAAATGCCATATGACTTTTGGCTAAATTCGCAATAAAAAAAATTTTTTTGTTGTTTTTGAAAGCCTTTCGACATGAAAAATCGATATGTTTTTAAAACTATTGCAAAACAATGACTGATGAGTTTTTTTTTCTGGTACTTTATTTTTGCAAAGTGTCTCTTACCACTTTGACGTCTGTGAATAAGGTTGTTTAAACTAAATCACATAATCCCAATATTGTAATCCAAATGTACCGAGTTTGTTAGGGACTTGGGTCGTCGACTCAGAGGGAGGGGTTGCGATCCTCGCTCCAGATCGTACCTGGTTCAGCCGATTTCCTTGGCAATTCAGCGTGGAAACGCTGCTAGTGTCATGGGGACTTTTGGGCCGGCTACGGTCCGGGGTGGTTTGTAGTGTAATTAAGCTTTAGTGTATACTTATTATTGACAAAGCCTGTGGCGGATTTCATCTTGTAAAGTTTGATTGTTATGTGACGAAGCCTGTGGTTGACCTATTTATATATCTGTCTGACGAAGCCTGCGGCGTGGATTATAAAATTGTGGATAAAATAATTATTAAGGAAATAAATGAATTATATATTTTAGTTTCTAAATATGATCAAGAATACGCTGTTAGATTCCGTCGGTATACTTGTTCCCACCGTGTATACGTATGTATACGTTGTTGTATATATGTTGAATAACTTCGCACCAACTCCCTAGGGCCTCTTTAGTTCGCTCTAGTCATTAGGTAGGTATGTAAGTATTAAACAATGTTCTCTACTTAGCTTGCACGTGTACCCTGAAATAATTACACTCAAAGGAAATGAAGAGGATCATTTTACATGTGAATATTTCTACCTGTACCTATTAGGTGTGTACGAAGCTTTTTGGAACCTAAGGCAATATAAACCAATTTACCCCACTTTGTCTATTGTTCGCTAAACCTAACGTTAGTGGACATGCTAAACGTTTTTGCCTATAGGTTTTGCCGGTAGCTAATGAATTGAAAACATGCGCGGCGGGACTAATTAATAAACGGGCACAGTGTAGTGACTACAACCAGTTGCTAATTCGTGGCAAATTGCCGTGGTAAGGCAAAGGGAATCTTTGCAAAGGACTGACCAGAATAGAAAAACAAGTTATAAGTAAGAGTATAAGTTTATAAAAGAGGCACTTTTTTTTATTACACTTTTTTATTGTGACAGTGTCTATAGACAGTGTGTTCAATGCTATTTCTACTAAAATTATGAGCTAGTTACATCTCAATAGGAGAAAGGAAGCGTTTCAAATATTTTGTAAACTTTCATTTGTGTTACTACCATACAAAATATATGAGGAATATAGTAACACAAGATTCATATTTTGTAGGGTTCTAAAGGTCCGACCCTCAATACTGAGGCATACGACATACGGGGGAGGAAAGCAGATAATAATATCCTAAAACTAATATTTCAAATAGATGATACATCACAAGCAAACGATTGTCTATTTTGAACGACATCTGTTCTTGTTTCGCTGTAATTCAGGTCTATTATGACCGAGCACAATTTCATAATGCATTTCATGGCCAGGATGGAGCAAAATGTAAATTTGCCAATCTATAGGCAATGAGGTCCGGCGGTAAACCTGCCAGGCTATATTTAGGCCTTAGGCGGAGAACTATCAAAGTGGCTTTTTAACTTTAAGGGGCTACTTTGAAAAATTATAGGTTCCTTCAAACGCTCTATTGACTAAACGGGAAAAGGGACTGAATTTATTTTCGAATATATATTATTAGACTATATACTCTTGTTTATGGCACAAGCCGAAATACGATTGCTGAAAGTTGCCTCGATAGAAAAAAAATCCGAAGTTGGGTCCTTTTTCTTCTTATTTTTCTTAGCTTACGTATACTATAAGAGATTAAGCAATATAACTAAGTAAAAAATATGGTATTCTGGTTTATCTAAAAAGTCACAGAAACAAAATAAGACAAAACTTTATAGATTCGCTTATTTATCGTAGTTTAGTCAAAAAGTCTGATCCTTAAGAGCGCTGCATCTCTTTCTTTCGTGCACGGGAGCCATAAACGTGTCTTGTCTTGTCCGAATCGAGTGTGGGCGTGGCTTGTCCGAATCGAGGAACGGCCTTAAGATTGGCCGTGGAGATCAGTGTGTTGCCAGCCAGGGACAGAAAAGTTCTTTTATTCTTCGATGCATACTGGATGCAGCCTGCATAACAAAAATTAAACAAATTGTTATATTATTTCAACATCGAGTAATTCTTAGGGCAGAGCAGTTCATTATTAATTATTGATTAGCGGGCGTGAATATTTTAATGTTTTTAAGAATAATTTGTTATTAAAAAAATTGACAACACGCCGAATTATGTAGGTACATAATAGCATTTTAAACGTCCCGGCATCGCATTGCTTTTTATTCGTTTATCCAAAATACTGAATTCGGCCTTTTTTAATAAAATACTATGATATTAACTTATTAAGTGGTGAATATTAGTGTAACAAAAAAAACTGCGCGCGCCAACCCGCCTGCCAAGCGTGGCGCGTATGGCAACCCCCCCCCTTTAAAGGGGAGGCCTATGTTCAGCAGTGGACGTCTTATGGCTGGGATGATGATGATGATGATGAATATTAGTGAGGTCATTTTGTCATTTTTTATTTACCACTCTTATTATTAATTCTAAGTTTTCTCCTTATATTGGTGAATAAAGAATAATTTACTCTATCTAATGTAATTATAAACATAGGCCCTTTGGCCATAGCACGGCAAACCAAAGATTACTGGTAATTAGGGAAGTCTAAATCCACCTACACACACTTCTATGGTTACACGTTTTGAAGGCGGAGGTTTATTAAAATGATTCCAAGAGCATGTAGGTGTAATATCTTGCCTTGGAGCTTGGACTGTATTCAACCACAACAAATATAATTAAATTGGTTTTTTTCACGTATAAATAGAGTTTTGGTCTGGAATATTCGTCCTTCTTCAAATCGTACATAGGAATGGTAAAAAAGCCCCCTACGTGTTGTGGAACCGTCCTGTGCAACCCGAATTGACACACGTTGGACTTGGTTTTTCATCCTCCCCCCTTCATTTTTCTGACGGCCTCCAACTCTGACCGGTCGATAACCGACTAGCCGATGTGAATGGCAATTTACATGCTCGTTCTTGTTCATGTTCATATACTGGAAATTGAGGGAGGGGGGGGGGGGGGGGGGGATGAAAAACCAAGCGCAACGTCAGTTCAGTTTGCACAGGGTAGTTCCACAACATGTAGGGAGCTTAAACACCGCGAGCCATCCGGTTGCCTCGCGAACAGCGAAACTACGCGTCATTGCTCTGAATAAGTAGTAAGCTTGATACCTATTTCGCATTTGGGCGATGTAGAAATCTATATGGCTCTTATTTTTGGTTTCTGTATTACTCTGATCTTTTGCGTATTCATACCGTACAGAAATTTGATTCATGATAAAAAAAGGCTTAAAGCCATAAAAATTACAACATGCGTATTATAAGGCGTTACTTGCTTAATTGAGAATAGCTCCAATCTTCATCAATCAATCAAAACGTCTGGTACTCGACGAATCACGCTGGAAAATGCGACGTAACATGACGTCAGTGGGAGGTGATTAAAATGTAACTTTATACCCGAATAGTACTTAGGATCCGCAAACAGACATGCCCAGGCTGTCGGGTATAGGCTGAAGCGGGAGCGATTTTGATATAACTATACAAGGTGTAACAAAAATACTGGTGATCCTTTAAAGGGCATAATTGATATCGTATTCTAATTACTCTTTATAAAAAATAAGAAAAAAGAAATTCCGCGCGAAAAAAGATTTTGGTTTAGTATGGAGGTTCGGCCGGCTGGGACCACCTGTCCCATAGAAGAAAAAAAATTTTTCGCGTCCAAAAATGTTTTCTCCTACTTTTTCTTAGTCGTAATACGATACCAATTACGCCCTTAAACGGATCACCAGTATTTTTGTTACACCCTGTATTTACTTGTATTGATACCGTTAAAGGACCGATTCGCTTTGCTAATTCGCTAAAGTTTTATTTAAGAGATGGCATATGAGTTGCTTTACCGGTAATATAAGGAATGAGTAGAATAAGACAGCAATAAGCAGCCTTTACATCGTGACGACATCCACAGTAAAATTGGGGAAAATGAGGCAATATCAATAAAACATAGAGTGCGAGTGTGTATCTGATGAACAGTTGAAAATACTACGTGTTTCATCGGCCATTGTCCTACTCCATCCTCCATATTTTTTATTCCTAATTTCTTGAAAATCTAACTGACGGACTTAACAGAAGGATTCAGTAGACGTGATCAGGGTTAACATTACAGATTCAGTCAATAACAAGCTATTGTTTGATACCAGTATTAGTGTAATAATGCTATTTTTTTTGTTCATGTAGGGTGACCATGATTACAGAGAATAAAATTTCTACGTAACAAAAAGGTAAAAAAGCCCTTATTGTTTCACTTAAACATGATGGCGGCCGATTTAAAGTCGTTAACTTAGTATGTAGGGTTGTTCCTGCTCACGTCTCCTGAATCATCCACTGTGTTTTTTTATGACACAAACCTATTATGGCTTAAATACTCGCTTGTAGTTTGTAACTTGGGCTGCAACTTGAATATGGGAGCGGTGGCATGTTTGAGCAGGCTAATTGCGGCCCAAGCTCAACCATCACATTTTGGATATGCCAACTTGTTGCTATATATCGCTGCAATAAAGTTTGCTCCATATCATACCAGTGGTGTGTACCTAGTATAAACTCCTAATGGGTTTTATGTTATCATTAGTGCACGAGCATCAACCTCTTTGCTTGTACGAGCATCAATCTCTTTGCTAGCACGAATATCAATCTCTTTGCCTGCACGAGCATCAATCTCTTTGCTTGCACGAGCATCAATCTCTTTTCTTGCACGAGCATCAATCACAAGCATCATCTTCTCATCAACTTCTCTCTAGTTAAAAAAGTTGAAAGCCTTATAGACCCCGGGAAGGTCTCAAATTTCGTCGATCATCGCATCCCGGGCAATAATGTGTAGTGGTGAGGTAATATATAATGAAGCGTTGTGAAGATCAGTTGCCGTGCCGTTGGAGGGTTAATAAACATATCAGCCACCAACCAAATAGGTACTTAATAAAAAAAGGTCATCGCGAATCGATTGAAAATTTGTCACGTGATTGTCAGCCAGCTGTATCGCAGTGAAAAGACTGTCATACGACCATACGGTCCTCAGGGCATTAGCTGACTGTTTTCTCATCTCGATATATCCTGCTACAATTGATTAATTAGAATTTGGGAACTTTGCGTTGATGTCATAATAATTACTATGACAAAGGACGTGCTCAACATTCTTAAGGAACACTATATCTACCTGGACAATTTATTGCTAACCTTAAAACTACGTTCTAGGCAAACTTCCCAAGATTTATTTAAAGCAGACCCTTCCGAGTTCCGACACGACAGAAACGATAAAATTGCCGTAACTTCGGGACACCAATGGCAATCACTAGCTCGTAGATATTACACTTGCCTATATAATCAAACGAACGGAAAAACCAGTGTTACAGGAAGAGGTCAAAAGGCCGCTTTTGACTTTAGACAGCTCCAATTCCAAAAAAAATTGAGTCGTATTAATATCGCACACAAGGTTTGTCACCATCATTTTTAAATGAAGTCAATGGTTTAAATAACTACGGTTTTAAATCTATCTAAAATACTATTTTCTAATGTTAGGGTATGTTTCCACCAGAGATGAGCGAGGATGTGTTGGAAGAAGTGTGTTTTTTTAGGAACCAATCCTAGAGCCGCGCTGTGCGAGGATATACAAATGAAGTAATTCAATGGGGTTGGCCGGTGAAAACTTTTGCAGAGGGCGCTGTTCCAGATTCCATACAATAAGAGAAAGAGATACAAACAATGATAAAAAGAAACAGACGATGAATGGTCCCTAAATTGTATGCAGGCATACAGCTTTTCTTAGGCAAAAACCTTCCCTATGGCGTTAATCTACATCATTTAAATTTTAGTGTATTCCAAAAACGGATGGATTTCAATTTCGGAGCAATTCGAGACAAAACATTGAGTCATTTCCGCGAAAATAAATAAAAACTACTTCGCGCCATACAAATTTAGCTTTTCTAGGGACCAATTTTGTAGATGTCACTTTGACAGTTGCCAACCCCATTGGTGCTTAACATTATTCCTCGCAACACATCTTCGTTTTCTTTGGTGGAAACGCAGCCCGGTCAATGCGAGTCGTTTTAACTACTTAATTATTATCTATGAAAAAAAGCAATTACATCAGTTTGTTTGAGTGTTCGAATCGCCTGTACTCAGTAAGCAATCGGAATCACACAGGGACGTGGTCCATAAAACAAAAGAAGTTCACCGAACCACCGAATGCCTTGGCAAAGTTCGCGCGTAAAATAAAATCAATCAAGTGGAATCGGTGTACCTAAGGTCAATGTGTCGGTTTATGTAAAGGAACGAATAAGCCTGACCAAATTATAGGACTTATGAAAAAAATACGAACCTTAAAGTATCTAAAAAAATATTTGGAACTTACATGCGTGTACGCTCTTGATGTTCTTCACGATGTTTTCCGACAATCGACTAGTAAATATCTAATGATACCTATTTCCTATACAAGTCCCAAAAACTGACTGGTTTGAGCTGGGGTTCGAACCCGAGGATCCAGATTGAGTCAATCAACGGCACATCGTGAGGAACCTCTCTAACCTCTAAAAAAATTAAAGGTATATGTGAAGTCTTCAACACATCTGGACAAGGGTAGTGACTATAAGCCGGTCCCTCAAATACGTGAGATGTCGATGAGCTCAAAATCTGCCGAAAAACTTACTCTATCTAATGTCATAGTACGCACCACCTACCACGTATGGTTTGCTTTTGGACTGGATTACCGTGGTGTATCCAAAAGTATCGTGTACAAGGTAAAAGACACAGCTTAATTTTGTCGTTACAAACACCTCAATTTCAGTTAAATCACTTTACCTCACTAAGCCCGTGTTTCTAGCTAAATGTTGAATATAAACACTGAGATTAGAGCCTTAGCACAATCAGATTACTGGCAGAGCTCGATGGATTTAGAAATGATCTGGATTACCTGTTAATTGTTTTTTGCTGGAGTTTCATTATCAAATTAAAATCAAAATATCTTTATTTCGAAGAACAGACTTCATAGTTGTTAGTAACAAAGTGAAAAATAAAGCAAAGCAAAAACAAACACACACCATTATACAAATGGCCCTCAAAGCAAAACTTTGAGGCGCCTGTTGCATACACTCGTATAAATTCCTGGTGTTTTTTTAAGAAAGTTTATTTTCGAATCTATATACTATATAATTCAGATCGACATAGTAAAGTAAATAAGTAAAGAAAATTAAATTAAATTTTGTACTTAAATCTAAACTTTCGTGAGTCATTGTTACTACCGGTGCTAGCATACCAAAGCATCCGCGGTATCTTATTATTGTAGTTGTTTGTTTACTTGTTTCGTGATGAGTACTTCATACAAAACGACGAACCTAACCTCATTCTCTAATTTAAAAGCAAAACGATTAATCCAGTCGATCTTCTATATTAAAATACCCATTTAATCCTTTAAACCGTTAAATTAAGGTCAAAAGGCATTCTAAAATCTAAAATTAACCTCAAAGTGAAAAATTTACATAAATCCAATCGCGGGTTGCTCTCAGTAACGACATTAGCACCGGGGCTAAAACGGACCTTATTCGCTATACCTACACAAATTCTGAGACGGACAATAATGATGCAAATTTTAGATGGTGACCAGACTTGGAGCTTATGGGTTTACGCTTTTGTGGGATGTTAAGACACTTGAATCAAAAGTTCTGCTTTATTTGCGTAAAACAAAATATACTGAGAGCTGGCCACGTCAAAAATGACACAATAATGAGAGCAACGAAACCCTCTAGCTAGTTTTATACTATCATTCCCTAGATCCGGACATCTGGCAGCTGTAAAGTGGTGGAGGCCAAATAATGAAAATAACTTGAAGAAAACAAATCCTAGAGCTCTGGGTTTGGTTTGCTATATTATGGGAAATTATGTAATTAATTAGATTCTAGAAGTTTCTGTTTGGCGAAAGTAGTGCCAAATGATGTATAATGCAATTTATATTTAGTCGCCTACTGTTTTTGTTTTCGCAATTATGCACAATATTTTTGTTATAATATTACAATATAGGCCCTGTTCTACAGGGTGTCCCAGAAATCGACGTCAAGCCGTGAATGGATGATAGACCAAGTTATAACAGTTATCAGAAAAAAAAACAAAAAAAAACTATCACATGTTCTTCAAAAATTATGGTCACTTTAAAAATTTACTAGAAGTTAAGAGACCAGGGCGTGAATATTCTAGTAAATTTTTAAAGTGACCATAATTCTTGAAGAACATGTGATAGATTTTTTTTGTATTTTTCTGATAACTGTTATAACTTGGTCTATCATCCATTTACGGCTTGACGTCAATTTCTGGGACACCCTGTATATTACACACCTTCGGCTTTTACCTATTAAGTAATACTTCTTCTCAACTTCCACCCCTTAAACGCTGCCAGATGCCCGGATCTAGCAATAAGAATGGTAAAACAATCTAACTAAACAGGTTTGATTTCTCTCATTCTTGTGATTATTGTGTCATATTACTCATATTTCTAACGTAGCCAGCTGTTAGTCAAAAAGGCATGCTATAAAACATTATTACGGGTATGTGGTGACCGTGGTCTCCCTTTTTTCAGGCTTTTATGGCTCCTCTACATGATGGGCCATCATAGGGACGCAGCTATGCGTTAGAGAGAGCTAACGATATTGCGATCTCGTTCCGTCGTATAGCTGCGTCCCTATGATGGCCCATCATGTAGAGCCAGCCTTAGACTTGGAAGTATAAAATAGGTGATACTCACCGGGTGCGGCATGGCATTGCACTGAATACAGTGTAGCGATGCATGTGGCTTGGCAAAGGTTTGTTCGATTCACATTTTTCATTGATTGTACGCTCAAGTAGGTAAATTCGTGAATAAGGTGTAACTTGATCCTGTATTATAAGTAAAATTTTGCTATTGGGAGCCAGAGCACAAATAAATCAAAGCCATATTGCGTGAATCACGTTCGCCGAAATAAATCAAAATTAAAAAGCACTTAAACCGAAAAAATTGTTGAGTACTCAAGATTAAAACTTTTTTTGGGATAAATATTACCAAATGGCTGGAATTGGTAAGTAGGCTAATAATTAATTAGTATAAGTCTTGGAGAAGTTTTAAACATGTTTTTGCTTGACATTTTTATGAGAAAGTTAGTGATTTATTACATCGCATAAAGTTTTCATGCATTATATAAGAAAAGTTTATAACAAATAAGTATTCTAGACAGATTTTCTAAATATATATGCCTTGCCAACTAAACCTATTTTTAAATACACTTACATAACATAGATACCTTATTTAGAAACCTTTGTATGCCCAAAAAGTATTAAAATATATAAAATTATAGCAGCGAAGTTAGTTAACTATTAGATTTTTGATTACATGTGAGATGGTCAGCATAGATTTATTGGCTATTTATTACTTCCGCGTAAGGGCGTAGATTTATTAGTATTTGTTTTTACTTCCGCGAAAAGTTCAAATAATACTTTGCCATAAAACTTCAGAAACCATGACAGGGGTTTAAAGTTATTGTAACCTTTAACTGGAATCCCTTTGGGCTTAAAACAAACAAAATAAAAAATTAAAAACTCTAACCATTAAGTTAAATGAGGCGATTCAAATTTATTGACGTCAAAAGGAACGTTGTTTTAAGAAATTCAATAGACGAAATATGATGCTGCTTTTAGACAAGGGACGAAAAGGTCGTAAATAACGATATTCATTGTAAACTCTAAAATGCGGAGACAGTTTATTGCGGACAGATGTAGCTTACTCTGAGAAGAAACTTGAACTCACAAATTTGATGCAAAAACACATTTACCTAAAAACGAGGGGCGGGACTAAAAATGACTCTACGGTCATTAACCAATCAAATAGTATGGGTCCGCGTGGACTGCGTGGAGGACCAATGGTGTTTAAACAGTATGATTTTGGGGATGCTATTTCTCATTCCAGGGGAAAAGAGCGCTCGAGGTGGGGACGGAGCGGAGACGAAAGGAAGGAGGCAGTCTGGTTTCGGGAGCGAGTTGAGCGGGTCGAAGTTCTAAGCTACCTGCAAGTCGAGCTTGTTATTTTGCGGGAGTAAAGTGTATTGTGCTGATTTGTTAAGAGTGCTTGTGTCTGTGTGTGAGAGCGAAGGTGTGAGGTGCCAGAGGCCTACAGGCTGTCTGAGAGAAATAGGAGGCTACGGTTCTGGGTAAAGTACACAATTTATATACTTTTGTAAAGTCTAAGATAGTCTCACAGTGGAAAATTAAAACTAGAGATAATAGAGCGATATATTATTTGATTTTGGGTCGAGACGGATCCGGATACGGATCTTCATCATATTTACCATTGGGGACGGACAGGCGGAAAGGGCCAGTGGCAACCGTTAGAAATTGGGATACTTTGATTTTAACTGGGAGACTAACTTTGACGTGCTGTAAATAACATGCTTTTCCTGAATTGTGTATGATGTGTCAGTGTGTATCTCATCCTCGATTATTATGAAAGGCCGTGTAAATATTGGTTAGCTATATAATGTGCGAGTATGTGTGTGGACAAGGATAACATATATAAATATAGACACGTATATATCGATAGATGCCTAAGGGGTTTTTCATTTGAACATTCGTTTTCCCCTTAATTAGAATGGTGCTAGGAACAGAATGTTCAGCCTACGATTAAATGCCATCCCATTTAGTCGAGGGCATAAATAATCAAACAGTTTCTTTTGCTATTAGAATAAATAACTCAAATGTTTTGAGCAAAATAAAGTTTTAATTTCGGAAATAAATTAATTAAATTTAACACTTCCTTCTTTTATTTAATATGATTAAGATCCTCCCTAGGATATTTAATAATGGAGATTCGTTAGATTCAGACCCTCTCAATTATAATTTCAGCCAATACTTAGAATACTCTTTCTAACTCATGTGATAAGTCTAGCCGAATCTCCACTACTGAAATCCCACTCTCATATGAACTAATCACGATACCTACTTCACTTGGTCACGAATAGATTAGACTATTACCTGTAATCTCTATCTAGAGTGAGTAAATTGAATCTTATTTAAGATGAGTCCGGGTTCCTTCCGAACCATATGTGACGAATAGTGAACTAGAGGCAACCCTATCTATGGGAACTTATCCTATATAACATTACATAGCTATTTGGGCCAGACCAAAGGCATATTAGTCAGTCATAGGACTATACGTGCAGTGGCACTATAATACCGCAGCCTAACTTCACATGGATTAAGTCATCAAGGACGAGAGGAGCGAGTTCGAGATCGAGAGATAAGCAGCCGGGAGATTTGAGTAGGTATTTGCAGGCCTGAGTGGGTAAATGAATACTAAATACTAAGCGAAGCCAGGGTGATAATGCAGAGTATGGGACATAGAGGTAAATCAGGGTTGCGCAATAAATATTCGTGGAATTGTGGCTGTTACTTCAACCAACCCAAGTACTTTGTTAGAACGGCGTGTCGGCGGCGATGACTTGGTACCAAACACATGTCATGTCTTACAATTTACCTCCGCCTTGGTTTGGCCAAACCAAAACACATTACTGAATACATATAATATATACATATATAAAACCATGGTTTCTGGGGGAGGGTCGAGAACCCTATTAAATAAGTACCGGTCCTTGAGACAATGGGAAGATATAAACGCTTCGTAGCGCACAGGAGGTAAATTGTCCCCCAATAACAATGTTTAAGGGCCGTGGCGCGGCGTAGGGTATCCCTGTACCAGAACGACATCGGTCGAACACGATGGCCAAAGGAGCATCATACATGTATCAACTCAATCATACATTCTAACTTGAACGGTCGCGGTTAATCCAGAAGGTACCTTAAGCATTCCAGGAGAGGTAACTATTCTATCATGATGATTCACTAAATTAGATTCGTTACATTAAGCCTCGGTAATATCAGGTAGAATGTGTGATGAGTCTACATTGTCCGTCAAACCAAGTACACTAGTCAAGTGATTATATCAATACATGATAACAGATGCCACCTGGTGCCTAAATGTCCCATAACTGCAGTGTTATTTCTCACAAGACGGGAAGAAGAAAGGAGACCTCTCTTAAGTATTCGATCACGACATATTAAGCTAGACGATCCGATCTGTGCCATCACAGAATTTTGGTGCCGAGTGACCAAGGATCTAAGTACGTATTCAGAATAATGATACGACTAGATCATAATTATAGCATAAAAATAGAACACAACGTAGGAATCGTGACCGGGTCTATGAGAGGGAGATTACGAGAGTAATACGAGGAGGGATGAGGACACACTGTGCATGTGAATATGTATATTTATACTGTACATTTACATTGTTTTATGTATAGGGGGAGCAGAAATAAGCTGTATGTCTCATAAATGTACAATTTACAGGTTTGAAGGAGGAGATTGCGGCTATCGAGACGCTACTTCTTGCTTATTTCTTAGACTAAGTTCCTTGGGCCTTGAGACCTCATATGTTTGTAACACATTCTGAGTTTTGTTATCATCTGTCCGCAATATTGCGCTACTGTCTTAATTTTTACCCGGTACTTGATAAAGGTTGCACAAGTATAAACTAATTTGGCTTTTACGGATTCAAACGGACAATAATAAAAGGTGCGTTAATACGGATTAGTTAGAGATGTCGTCAGGTAGAGGGAGGCGCGGAGCGAGGCAGGAAGGATTGGGCCGGGCCAATACTAGGGAAGTGGGGGTGAGCTGGCGAACGGAGACCGTGGCTAATGCGACATTAGAGTTGATCTTGAGCAAAATAAACGAATTCGAAGAGAAATTAAAACAGCTGAGTTCGAGTTCGAATGCAGGCGAAGTACGGAGGGAAAGCGCGAGTGTTTCCGCAAGTGAGATGACGGGAATAGCTAGTGAGGGAAGTAATGGGACCGACAAGCAGGAATCGGTTAGTGTTGCGTCCGCAGGCTCTACAGCAGCATCTTCTGAGACTCGGAACTTATACGTGGTACAGCCCTCTGTTAGCAAGCCGAGCTTTGACGGAAAACCATTCACTAATCCTATTGCATTTTTAAAGCGATTAAAGAAGTATATAAGGGCAGTAAATGGATCGGACCGCGAGGTTGACATAGCGCTAGGGTGCATTACGGGGCACGCTCGTAAGGTTATGGATCTATATTCGAAGGGATGGGTTACATTCGCTGACTTTGAGGCTGATTTTAGACGTAATTACTGGACTGAGCAGATTCAGGAATCTGTGAGATATAGGCTAATTAATGCGGTATATACGAGCGATTCAGGGATAACGATGTCTGAACATTTTGCCGAACATGCCGAATCCATGCAGTCACTGACTATTGCATTTAGCGAGCGAGACTTAGTAAATTCTATTATGCGACACTACGCGATAGATATACAGAGACTATGGTTTACTAGGACTGAGGAAGTTAACATCATGAGCGGGGCAAACTTTTTGAGAAGTTTGGAGCAAAATATAGTTGAGAAGTCAAAAGGGGTCGCGAGAGGTGTAGTTGGTGGTAGTTCTAGAGGGGGACGACACAATGGGTCGCCATGGACACGTCCTGTTGTGGCGACGATCTCAGCGAATAGGTGGAGAAGTGGAGGTAGTTCGACAAGAGGACGGGGGTATCGTCAGGGTCGTCTAGGGTATAGGGCGAACTTTAATAGACCTACGTTCTCGAGGGTTGAGCGAGAGGGAGACAACACTAGACCGGCTATTGCTTTTGTGAAGGAGGGAGAAGGCGCTACTCTATCGAAACAAGTGGGGGAGGGACAGCCAAAAAAACTAGGTTTCCCCACACAAACGAGGTCCAACAATTTAATGTTGTGTAGTACAGGGGATATAGGGACTTCGGAGCGAGTAAATACAGGTGTAGCTTATAACATTTTAACTAACAGTGGATGGAAGCCGGGGCAGAGTCTGGGGGTTGGAGGAGAAGGTCTCAAACGATTGTTAAAAAACGGCACACGCGACGAAAAAAAATAGTTGCCAGTCAGAAGTTAGAGCTATAGGGATCTTATTGGAAGATCAGTTTAGCAACGTGGTAGAATGTAGTGAGATGGAGGCTGTGTGGGGGTCTTACGCAAGGAAAGGATTGACAATGTACACGATGTTTCATGAGCTTGATGAGTTAGACGACTTAGGGATTGATTATTCTTTACCTAGGTTACCTGAAATATGTGTGTGTTTGTATGGGAAAGATATGAATGCGCTTATAGATTCGGGGAGTCAGGTTAGCGGAATGACTAGAGAATTGTACGATACTATTCAAAGAGAGATCGGGGATCTACCTGCGGTCGCGATACCGGCAATACAAATACAAGGAGCATTCGGATCGCGAAGTGAGAGCACGAATCGTTTAGTATTGATAGAGTTTCGGTTGGGGAGTACGCTAGTGGAAGCACCTGTACTTATTATGCGACGATTACCTAGGTCATTGATTCTAGGATATGATTGGTTACAACGAGTGAAGGGAGTAGTGAACTGCGGTAGCGAACGGACGTTAACTATAGAACATTTAGGAGTTAGGTCTTGCGTCAAACTGAATTCAGATTGCAAAGTCGAAAGGCTAGGGGGAGAGACGAACGCAGCTGCTATTAATTTGATACTCAGCCGTAACACTGGGCCGATAGGACATAGAGTGTCGAGTAAGGAATCTGACAGTGAAAAAAATGAAGGGTACCACTTGGAAGATTCAAACTTAAGTAACGAACAAAGGGAACTTTTATTGCCTGTATTAGACAAGCATTGTAAAGTATTTTCGGATAAACTAGGGCTGACTGACAGGTACGAACACACTATTGAGTTGGTAGACGAAACTCCTTTTGAGAAGTATAGTTATCCGGTGCCTTTGGCATATAGAGACCAGGTAAAAGAGGAGTTAGGGGAATTAGAGAGACTAGGCGTAATCAGACAGGAGGCGACTCCGTATTGCAGCCCACTTACGTTCACTAAAAAGCGAGATGGTTCAATAAGACTTTTATTAGACGCGCGCGAACTTAATAAGAAAATGATAGGAGACGCAGGTTCACCACCACTCACGTCCGAGATATTACAATCTTTTCATGGGGTAAATTATATCAGTTTGATTGATTTAAATAACGCCTATTTTCAAATACCTTTACACCAGGATTCGAGGAAATATACGGGATTCTCTTTCATGGGAAGGACTTACACTTACAATGTTTTACCTCAGGGATTAAAGACATCTGTGGCAGGATTCTCTAGAGCAATGGACTCTATATTAGAGGGGGTACGTGAGTTTTGTGTAAACTATCTCGATGACATAGTCATATTCACTACAGGGGACATAAAGCTACATTTAGAACATTTAGATCAGGTACTAGACAGGTTGGAAGCTGCGGGGTTAACTGGCAGACTAGGAAAATGTCGATTCTTGTGTGTAGAGGTAAAACTGTTGGGACACATAGTGAATACGAATGGGGTACGTATGGATCCTGAACGCGTGGAGGCCATACTGGATTTCCCCATACCTCGAACAACGAAACAACTACGTGGTTTCTTGGGATTAGTAAACTATTTCAGAAAGTTTATATCGAGATATAGCGAAGAGGTTAGACCGCTCTGTGACCTATTAAAACAAAATACAAAATGGTTATGGACACAGGAAATAAACGATTGTTTTGAGAGGATCAAGAAATTATTTGTAGACACAATACTCCTTGCACATCCGAACCCTAAGGAGACTTATTATCTGCAAACTGATAGTAGCAATTTAGGAGTCTCGGGATATGTCTATCAACTGGACGAAGTAGGAGAAGAAAAGATAATAGGTTTCTGTAGTAAGGCTCTATCCGAAACGGAACGTAAATGGACGGTTACAGAACAAGAATTGTGGGCGATCATCTTTAGCTTATCGAAATTCGAAACATATTTACGGGGAGCTCGATTAGTAATTAGAACAGATCATAAGAGTTTGATATTTTTGCAAACATGTAAGTTACTGAGCGCGCGAATGATACGTTGGGTACATTACATAGGACGATTTGACTATACAGTTGAGCATGTGAAGGGACGATTAAACACGGTAGCCGATGTGTTATCTCGACATATAAAAGGAACAACCGATGTACTAACTAACAAGGCTACGGGGCCTGAGATGAATCTATTCGAGGTACTGTTGGGACGGGTAGTACAGGACAGATGGAAGGAAATAGGCAGTCTCCAAAAACAAGACAGAGTTGCTAGTGAAATAACTAGGCGTATGGAAATAACGGGCACACCTGAATCAAAGTACTATGTGCAAAAGGGGGGGGTTCTTTATAGGACAGACATACATAAGGACACGTTAAGACTATATGTCCCCGAGGACTTACAAAGGGATTTAATTGTTAGTATACATGAGGAAATAGGTCATTTCGGACGCTACAAGGTCTATGCGTTAATGAAGCAACGGTACTATTTCTCAAATATGTCACGTATAATAGGACGAATTGTGAGAGCTTGCGAAGCATGTCAGAAGTCAAAGCATGCATTAGAAATACACACGGGTCCCGTAAAAGCTGTAATAGCAACCGAGATAGGAGAACGGGTCTTTTGCGACATATATGGACCTCTGCCAGCGGGGCGTTTCGGGTGCAAATACATATTCGTGATACAGGACGCGTATAGTAAACTTATCCGGTTATATCCGCTACGACAGGCGAGCGGGAGGGCTACATTAACATGCGTGAAGAAATTTCACAAACAAATCGAAGTTAAGACACTATGCTCGGATAGAGGCACTAACTTTACTTCAAAAATCTTTGAAGCAGGCATACATCAATTAGGTATTGAACTGACACACACATCTGTTAGGAATCCACGACCGAATTCGACGGAAAGAGTTAATAAGGAGCTAGGGAGGCTATTTAGGACGTATTGCGACAAATCACACCGTTCGTGGGTAGATTTATTACCGGATATAGAGGACTGTTACAACCAAGTGGTTCATACTACGACGGGGTACTCGCCAAATGAGATAGTTTGGGGAAAAAGGACTCTATTATCGACCGATTTTGATAAAGACACGAAAAGGGGAGTCGATTTACAGGGAGAGACGCTAGAGCAGATTCGGCTACAGGCGCGACAGAACATAGTCAAGGCAGCACAAAATAGAGAGGTTCATTATAACAAGAACCACAAGCTAGTACGTTTTGAAATAGGAGACAGGGTGAAACTAAAGACTTTTGCGAAGTCCGATGCCGATAAAAAAGTAACAAAAAAATTCATGCGGTTGTATGAGGGGCCTTACGTAATAGGAGCAGTTCCTTACAATAACGTATACACTCTGATTGACCCTCATACTGACAAGGTCAAGGGCAACTTCAATGCGATCCACCTGTTCCGCTATTATGTGAACACCTAACTGAACAGATTTTATTAGGGGTTATATAAAAAAAGGGGTAAACAATTAGTGTTGGCGCCACCGTCATAAAAACAGGGAGTTTAGAGTACGCGAACAAAAGAGAGGTCCGAGTTAAGTAGGGTTTATTACCGTACTAGAAACACAACAGATAGGTTTATTACCGTACTAGAAACACAATAGATAGGTTTATTACCGTACTAGAAACAGAATAGATAGGCGTGGGAATTGGGCCAATAAATACACTAGCTTCTGTGGGATAGGGGAAATATATTCTTAAACGACTTTGTGGGTGATTAAAAATATATTTGGGGGAGTGTGAGATGGTCAGCATAGATTTATTGGCTATTTATTACTTCCGCGTAAGGGCGTAGATTTATTAGTATTTGTTTTTACTTCCGCGAAAAGTTCAAATAATACTTTGCCATAAAACTTCAGAAACCATGACAGGGGTTTAAAGTTATTGTAACCTTTAACTGGAATCCCTTTGGGCTTAAAACAAACAAAATAAAAAATTAAAAACTCTAACCATTAAGTTAAATGAGGCGATTCAAATTTATTGACGTCAAAAGGAACGTTGTTTTAAGAAATTCAATAGACGAAATATGATGCTGCTTTTAGACAAGGGACGAAAAGGTCGTAAATAACGATATTCATTGTAAACTCTAAAATGCGGAGACAGTTTATTGCGGACAGATGTAGCTTACTCTGAGAAGAAACTTGAACTCACAAATTTGATGCAAAAACACATTTACCTAAAAACGAGGGGCGGGACTAAAAATGACTCTACGGTCATTAACCAATCAAATAGTATGGGTCCGCGTGGACTGCGTGGAGGACCAATGGTGTTTAAACAGTATGATTTTGGGGATGCTATTTCTCATTCCAGGGGAAAAGAGCGCTCGAGGTGGGGACGGAGCGGAGACGAAAGGAAGGAGGCAGTCTGGTTTCGGGAGCGAGTTGAGCGGGTCGAAGTTCTAAGCTACCTGCAAGTCGAGCTTGTTATTTTGCGGGAGTAAAGTGTATTGTGCTGATTTGTTAAGAGTGCTTGTGTCTGTGTGTGAGAGCGAAGGTGTGAGGTGCCAGAGGCCTACAGGCTGTCTGAGAGAAATAGGAGGCTACGGTTCTGGGTAAAGTACACAATTTATATACTTTTGTAAAGTCTAAGATAGTCTCACAGTGGAAAATTAAAACTAGAGATAATAGAGCGATATATTATTTGATTTTGGGTCGAGACGGATCCGGATACGGATCTTCATCATATTTACCATTGGGGACGGACAGGCGGAAAGGGCCAGTGGCAACCGTTAGAAATTGGGATACTTTGATTTTAACTGGGAGACTAACTTTGACGTGCTGTAAATAACATGCTTTTCCTGAATTGTGTATGATGTGTCAGTGTGTATCTCATCCTCGATTATTATGAAAGGCCGTGTAAATATTGGTTAGCTATATAATGTGCGAGTATGTGTGTGGACAAGGATAACATATATAAATATAGACACGTATATATCGATAGATGCCTAAGGGGTTTTTCATTTGAACATTCGTTTTCCCCTTAATTAGAATGGTGCTAGGAACAGAATGTTCAGCCTACGATTAAATGCCATCCCATTTAGTCGAGGGCATAAATAATCAAACAGTTTCTTTTGCTATTAGAATAAATAACTCAAATGTTTTGAGCAAAATAAAGTTTTAATTTCGGAAATAAATTAATTAAATTTAACACTTCCTTCTTTTATTTAATATGATTAAGATCCTCCCTAGGATATTTAATAATGGAGATTCGTTAGATTCAGACCCTCTCAATTATAATTTCAGCCAATACTTAGAATACTCTTTCTAACTCATGTGATAAGTCTAGCCGAATCTCCACTACTGAAATCCCACTCTCATATGAACTAATCACGATACCTACTTCACTTGGTCACGAATAGATTAGACTATTACCTGTAATCTCTATCTAGAGTGAGTAAATTGAATCTTATTTAAGATGAGTCCGGGTTCCTTCCGAACCATATGTGACGAATAGTGAACTAGAGGCAACCCTATCTATGGGAACTTATCCTATATAACATTACATAGCTATTTGGGCCAGACCAAAGGCATATTAGTCAGTCATAGGACTATACGTGCAGTGGCACTATAATACCGCAGCCTAACTTTACATGGATTAAGTCATCAAGGACGAGAGGAGCGAGTTCGAGATCGAGAGATAAGCAGCCGGGAGATTTGAGTAGGTATTTGCAGGCCTGAGTGGGTAAATGAATACTAAATACTAAGCGAAGCCAGGGTGATAATGCAGAGTATGGGACATAGAGGTAAATCAGGGTTGCGCAATAAATATTCGTGGAATTGTGGCTGTTACTTCAACCAACCCAAGTACTTTGTTAGAACGGCGTGTCGGCGGCGATGACTTGGTACCAAACACATGTCATGTCTTACAATTTACCTCCGCCTTGGTTTGGCCAAACCAAAACACATTACTGAATACATATAATATATACATATATAAAACCATGGTTTCTGGGGGAGGGTCGAGAACCCTATTAAATAAGTACCGGTCCTTGAGACAATGGGAAGATATAAACGCTTCGTAGCGCACAGGAGGTAAATTGTCCCCCAATAACAATGTTTAAGGGCCGTGGCGCGGCGTAGGGTATCCCTGTACCAGAACGACATCGGTCGAACACGATGGCCAAAGGAGCATCATACATGTATCAACTCAATCATACATTCTAACTTGAACGGTCGCGGTTAATCCAGAAGGTACCTTAAGCATTCCAGGAGAGGTAACTATTCTATCATGATGATTCACTAAATTAGATTCGTTACATTAAGCCTCGGTAATATCAGGTAGAATGTGTGATGAGTCTACATTGTCCGTCAAACCAAGTACACTAGTCAAGTGATTATATCAATACATTATAAAAAACTGTACGAAATTTGAGATCTAAAGTAAACATTGAGAGATGGCAACACTGTTGATGGTCGTTCTGTCCCTTTCTAGCATAGACGTCCCTACACTCTCTCGCTCACACAGTGGATGCCCCACCAATTTCCCCCACCATTCCGGCAGGCAGTTTCGTCACGAAAATGTAAAACACATTGGCTTACTGTTTTTCAATGTGAAAGGTCGTCAGCTAAACTGCTGGTGAGTTTTTGAATCATATCCCAGTTTAGCTTCATACTTTGAAAAACAGTTTCTAACGGTTTTTACCGTTCGAAATAATTTTTTTGAAGTTACTGTCCCTAAGCAAATAGGAACCGATCCAAAATAGAAATCAAGTAAATTCAAAGGATGTCCGAGCCATCGCGGTAGTCCTTTTGATATTATGTTATTAAAATGTTTCAACATTTCAAATATTTTCCTATCTTAGCGTATCATTACATTCCAAGAAATTCATTTATTGAATCATGATTACTGATAGTAGTGATAGTTGTTTGAATGTAATATGAAATTATATCAAATGTTTATGTGTGAGGGACATACCCTCAATTTTCTAGCTTGAGGATCGGGATATCAATACACATTACCGTTAATGGTGGCCATTGGTTACAATTAGGTGCCCCAAAAATATTCACATTTGTTAAAAAGTGTGGACCCGCTAGAGAGTTGATAAAGCTCCCCTTAAAGGTCTTGTATTTCTACTCTCAGGGACACACGTTAAGTAACAAATCTATAACGGTAATTTTCGATTGAAATTGTTAAAAAAAGTATACTCTTGTAAGCAGTTATAATTACCTCCTAAGTATAATGTGTTTTGTTTTTTTTTGACAAGCAACTGTATTGTACGGTTTCTTATTTAATATTCGATTGAGTAAATGTCTTATTAACCTTATACGAAACTGAATACAAGAGTGTCAGTCCTTAAATTTCGTGTATAACGAGGTTTTCTTATAACTACTATTGAAGTACATGTGAATACTTCCCTATAGGCAGTATTTCTAGTAAAATTTGAATGATAAGATAGGCATGACGCCTGCGCAAGGATGACATGCTGAATTCATTTCCAATCAAAAGCGTTCCACATTTTGACTGGCGCATAAGCCTTTTTTAACACTGCCTGCGCAAGGCATCCTCCTGAGCAAGGAACACTATTTATGAACTGCCTCATGGGCATTCAATTCGATTCACAATGAAAGTGCAAATAAAATTGATGGTGACCACCTGCGCTAAGGTGTTTAAAATAAAATAGTCATACATATTATCTTTATTATTCGGTATCTGCCGTAATAATATTCAGCCTTCGCAAGGCACACAATAAAATATATCATTTTATTGGATAAACGCGCAAAGCTATGGGAACATGACGCTGCACGTTATTTATGATTTGAGAACCTCAAATCCATACAGTCTAAGGTACCGAGTCGCTAGAGACCAGACCTCATAAAAGCGTAAAAAATGGTTCCAAAATAACGGTTAAAAAGCACCATTTATAATCTAAGTGTTTTTTATCCTCATTGACTTATAGTTGGCGAAATACTATTCGCAAATTACTTTCGGCATCAACCCTGAGAGAATATGCAAAAGACCCAAACCTGCGCAAGGTGTACCTACTGTACAATAATTATTAATCTGCAGGTAAGCAGTCTAAAAGTGGACCCATTATACTCCACAGTCGGAACTAACCGACGATAATGCTTACAGCTTCAGATGGACTTCCGCGCATTCTAGTAACATTTTCTTCTGCTTATCATATGGTGGGCCATGGTGGTAAAAAGGTTAAAGCCATGTCAAAGCATATATCATGACCTGGATCTACCTGTCATCGATGCAGGGAAACTACCGATCATATTGCTGCGTAGGCAAGCATGTTGAAAACCAAATGTTCAAAAATTGCCTTACAAATAGTTTGGCTAAATATTTCGGTATTGTAAAAATTACTAGTAGTACAACAGGTCTGTAATCTGTCCTTAAGGGCAAGTGCTGTCATGTGCACACAAAGACTTTATTTAAGCTGTATATAATACCTAATTTAAATGGTTAAGACATCATGAACGAGAAAACCATGTAATGCTCTTAAAACTATCTTCTAATGGTTTGGGATGGGAGGTTTAATTAATCCATGCAGGAAACCTCCTTCAAAAACCTGTAAACTAAACGGTTTAGCCCAGAACTGGAGCCTTCTTTGCTGTAGCAAAGAGTGCCAACAGAACAGTCTCTGGTTAACAAACACCCCATTTATCGAAGTTTTCAGTGCCTTTAACGATACTTCAATTAAATCTAACGATATTTCACATATTTTGTTGCATAAACCAGCATTGGTTTATTTCTGATTAAATTTACTTAGTGAAAAATCGAAAACATGGGTTGGAATAGATTATGCACTCGAGACTCTTGGTCTGCTTAAACAAATTATATTTAGTTGATTACTTGCTTCAGCAGCAGTAAAAATGTGCATGGCCCCTACGTAAGGGTGACCCGCAAAATCATGAAACGTTCCGCATTTTAAGTACTCGAATTTGTCTACTTTATTAAAATTATTAAAATGAGAATGAGACGCTAAGTCTAACGAGTGTGCTAATTTGACAGGTAAACACTTTGGCAAGTGCGCATAAATAAAACCAGGAGCAGTCATAAGCTCCCAAAATCAAGTATAAACCCTGTTGTACGTTAGCTTAACTTGTTATTATAAATACAAGTATCCTAAGCTCACTGCTTAGCTAAAAGCTATGTTTCCGCCATGTCAAATATGAATATTATTTGAAAATAACTTGGGTAAAAAACCGCAAGTGATTTCAAAGTTCTTTTGTAAGGTTTGTACCTACAGGAATATCACACACATTAGTGCAAGTGAATTTCGAATAATAGTACCCATGTCCATGGTTACCTGCGAGTACGGCCCTGCCAAGTATAGAAACCGGATTAATGGGATATTGTAATTTGTTGATGAAATTATTGTCTGATATGTTAAGTAAACAATGCATGTATTTTCGTAAATACCAAAGTATCTTAACTCATGGCAGTACCCATTTACTAAATGTTAAGGAAATGTGGCAGTAGTGTAATTACATATACACACAAGAAAATGTGGTCAGAACTTGGCGTTTTTTCTAGACAGTACAACCTAAAAACGCCTGATATTTTCAAAATTGAGTGAGTTTATTCAAATCCAGTCTAGGATAGATCTGGTTGGGTTCTTATCAGAACCTTAGGTACTTTAAGAGCTAAGTAGCTACTTTGTAAAACTACTTTTATGGTTTTGGAGTGCTACACCTATACATAAACATAACGTGT
Source organism: Pammene fasciana (assembly GCA_911728535.1). Lineage (NCBI taxonomy): Eukaryota > Metazoa > Arthropoda > Insecta > Lepidoptera > Tortricidae > Pammene > Pammene fasciana. The sequence continues at coordinate 809,012 of OU452285.1, forward strand.
ATTAAACAATTTATCTTAACATTCTTAACTTGGCCACAGGTATGTCTTCGTTAAGTTCAAACTCTGGCTGTAAATTAGGCAGATGAACCTGAATTCACTAAATACTACACTCATCTTTAAGTCCGTTGACAATTAACCTGTACAGTTAAAATAATAGTATCCTTAACTTGGTAATAAAAAGGAATAAAAGGCAAGAAACTTGCCATTATACTTTTAATTGTGTCAGTGTACAGAGAAAGGAACCACTTTATTGCAATATGCACTATCTATTAGTGAGGAAAAAAGTGTCCTTGTAAATCGACAAAGTGGTTCCCTGCACTAAACTCGTCCACAATTTATCACAGATTTAAATCTAGATCCAATACAAGCGTTATGATTAAACTGACCCAAAATACTTATTAGCAATACATGATTACGGCATAATGTCTATTATATTCTGGTATGTTTTGGTTCATGAACAAAGAAATAAATGGTCACAACTAAAACAAAATAAATAACCTGTAAGGGCACAAAACCTGGCTACATTTCTATGAAATCTATAGGTATAAGTATAGAAATAGCATTTCTTATTTGACGTTCCTGTACACTAACATGAATGCAATAAAGTTCTATTCTATTCTATTCTATTCCTTATGTGCACGCAGCGCACATATATGGTTTTGATTGTAAATAGAGTAAAGTCTCTACTACAAGTGAGGTAATTTAGCCAGAGCTAAGAATCTTGCTAAAAATCTTCTCAAAACAAAAACGTAACCACATCCTTAGTTACAGTGTACTAAAAAGAAGATGCAGAATGCAGAATTTAATAGGGATTTGTATTTACCTATACTTACTAGAATCAATTCTCTTATATCAACTATGTACCTACTCGTTGTACATTTTAATGTAGGTATAAAATTGATATGATTGCATATTGCATCCACCTGTGGTTAATGTAATACTGTGTAACATATATTCAATCCGTAAACAATTGAATAAATATTTTCTTGTTCGTTAACAGGTTCTTACTTCGCTCAAAAGGCTGAGCTTAGCCATCTAGCAGGGGAATGCGGCTAATGTGCTGGGGACGATGCCCCGGAATAGTTTAAGTTTTATAGACTATATTTAGTAAATGTAAACATGTACCTACTTATTTCTTACAATAAAGACTTTTTCGTTAGCAAGCTATTTACTGAAATAGTTTTATTATGTTCATAATTGTGTGTTGAATTGCTCTTACAACAAAGCAAACTCATTTCTTTATTAATTTTAACTTATCTATATCGTAAAGCTATACTTTATTAGCTTTCAACAATCCCTAAATTTACTGAGTGATATAAATCACTCAGTAAATTTAGGCAATGACATTATGTATATAAATACATAATGTAATTGCCAATTAAGTACACAATACAGAAATGCCGCAAGCATCCTTGGTACAAGGCCGCAAGGGCCTATTTTAGATTGAGCTAGATATTAATTTAGTTTAATATTTGTACTGTAGTACACAATTATCTATTCAGTGTAAACACTACGTAAATCCTTGAAACTTTGGAAATAAAAAATATAAGGTACCTTGTTCTGTTTCTATAAATTGTCACTGAGCAATTGGGGATTACTGTAATTTACTAACATGTCAGTTGAGGAAAGGAGAAATTAAAAATATAAACAACAACACAACTGTTATGTTTTATTTATTTTTTATATCTGATTACATGTTATAAGGTTAAGTGAACCACTTACATTCCTTTACCATTATGCTGATTAATAATGATCTCTTCCTGGAGGTTCAGACTTACACTTAGTCAGTTAACATTTGTTTTACCTTGGTTTTCATTAGATCACTATTGCGAAGGTCTTTTCTGGTGAAATATTTCTTGAATACTTATAGGTAGGTACTTCTAATAACTTATAAAGTTAGTACTATACCAATGTAGGTACAACATAGATTTACATCTACCTACCTCTCGCTACACGGTTATTAAAATTCATGGTGTTGCCATACACCATCGCAATGAACATTCATTGCTGTTGTATTGTCACATTGGCTTGGCGTCTTACGCTTCCACCTTCCACCAGGCGATAACAAACACGTCTCAATGTTTACTTTAGATCTCAAATTTCGTACAGTTTTTTATAATGACGGCGTTTTACACAAAATAAAACGCTAATTATGAAAAACTTACAAATTTGAGATCTAAAGTTTTCAAACCTGCCTGGTATAAAATAAATAAATATTGAGACAATGAGTTTTACATTTTCGTGACGAAACTGCCTGCCGGAATGGTGGGGGAAATTGGTGGGGCATCCACTGTGTGAGCGAGAGAGTGTAGGGACGTCTATGCTAGAAAGGGACAGAACGACCATCAACAGTGTTGCCATCTCTCAATGTTTACTTTAGATCTCAAATTTGTAAGTTTTTCATAATTAGCGTTTTATTTTGTGTAAAACGCCGTCATGATAACAGATGCCACCTGGTGCCTAAATGTCCCATAACTGCAGTGTTATTTCTCACAAGACGGGAAGAAGAAAGGAGACCTCTCTTAAGTATTCGATCACGACATATTAAGCTAGACGATCCGATCTGTGCCATCACACATGATATGTATTTACTTGGACGAATACTCGTCCATTTACCTTAGAATAGCTAGCTCCTACTAAAATGAGAAAACTTTCTTCCTTCAATTACTGTTTGCAAAACTAAAGTTAGTTTTCAAGTGAAGTGTTGACGGAAACATGAGATAAGTAGCGTCGTCTCAGCAGCGCGAATTCTCGCCGAGTTATATGAGATTAGGATTACGTGAGCATTTTGTAAATTAGGTTTTAATACTAAATTCACAAAATGTTCACGTAGCCCAAAATCAAAGTTTATATATATTTTATATCATATGAAACACTCCATCCATGCTTTTGAATTAGCATGGCACTTATATCATAATTTGGTTCAAAAATGTAAAGACTGTGCACGTTGAAATCCGGCAGCGCATGGTGTGATACATCTTTTTATTGAATGTGCATATTCAACCAACACTTCTAATTAATAATTTGGCGTTATCAAGCTACATAATAAAGTTTAAAACATAATATAAACGTTACGTTGTCTATGAGTTTGATCACTATATATTCCACAGTGCCTATATTTTTTTGTCCACAGTGTTCTGACAGTGTTTACCAAATTTTCCTGTTAAAAATAGTTTTTTATTATAAATAAGATGAATCAAATGATACCTTATTAAATTCTCTTTTCACCATTGCTAACATTTTTCTAAGTGTATTTAGATTGAAATAGTTCGGAGGTGTTCTAACTTTGGTGAGTTTGACTTTTTGACAAAAAAATGGCTGCCATATAAAAATTACTTTCAGTGCTTGGAGTAGAAAGTTTTCCTGACTACGTCAAGTAGAATAGAGTTTCAAAACTTTTTTTTTTGTAAGATCACATTCTATTGACCATAAAACCGGTTGTGAAAATATAAATACAATTGTGGTATTGTAGCAGGAAGCGAGTGAAGATTATCAAAAAACGCTGGACAAAACATTAAAGATATGATGAAATACCTTCAGTGAAAACTGAGACAAGCCCATACAATTTTAATATGATTCTATTTTTATTATATACTACTATGATTAGAGATTATTTATAAAAAAGAACTGCTTGAAAATGTGTATCCGAAAGGGAGATGTACCATGCCATGCGTGGCCGGATTTCATCGTGCACAGTCTTTATTGCTACAGAAATTAGTATGTCTAAATTCGCTGTGATGGATAGAGGATCGTCTGGTGTAATTGGAAGCACGTCGGACTGGCAATTCGAAGGACGCGGGTTCGAATCCCGTGATGTTCCAGAGATTTCTCAATTAGTTTTTTCATTGTAATGGACATCTGTCTCCAATTTGTGGTACTTTACAATATAAATAGGTAGAAATTAAAAGAATAATAAAAAGTAAACATTAATACATTATTTTCTCTCAAGACAGTCGGAAAGAAATTATTTATTATTTTGACAAAACACGGGACTTAATCGCGTACACTTACTTTTTTAATTTTCCTGACGTTTCGAGCGTGTCTTAACGCTCGTGGTCGCAGGCAGACTGGCGAGGAATCGTATCAGCATCTCCTAGCCGCAAGAAATTACTTGGATGTATAAGTGTCTATTAAAAAGTTACGTGTGCTACTGGAAATAGCAAGTAAAACTGCCACGTATTTAAGTAATAGGCTTATAGTTTCAAACACATTTGCGACTTACTCACTTATTCCTCAGTTCTCAGATTAGGGGCCGGTTGTTCAAAAGCTTGTAACTTGTAATAAAGCCAAATGTCACTTTTCGTCATCTTTTGCTTGAAAAGGACTTCCGCTTGTTTCATAAGTTACAAGCAATGGGCCCAGGCTGTCAGATTTTGTTAAGAGCTTTTAGACGGAGAGCTGGCCACGTCAGATATGACACAATAAAGAGAGCAACGAAACCCCTCTAGTCAGTTTGGAGAAGTCTTAGCTAGAGGACTATGCAGTTAAATTAAACTATAATAACAAGTAGAAATTATAATTTTATAATGGCAAAGATCAGTTAAGAAAGAGAACGTTTCCATGGGAACACATAACACCATAAATATAATTATAGAGTTTCTTTCCATAAAGAAACTTTTTAATATTGTTAACACAGTTTTCTATATACTTATTATGCTTATTTCTAGATCCGGACATCTGGCAGCTGTAACAAAGGTGGAGGTTAAATAATGCAAATAACTTCTGGGTTTGATACCATATTATGGGAAAGAATGTAATTAATTAGATTACATCATAACCAAAAGTTTCTGTTCGGGGAAAGTAGTGCCAAATGGTGTATAATGCAATTTTTAGTTACTCGCCTACTGTTTTTATTTCCGCATTAAAAGACAATGATTTTTGTTCTAATGCTACAATATAGACCCTGTCCTCTATAAATCACGCAACTTTGGCAGTGTTTACCTATTTTGGTATTACTTTTCAAACTTAAAAACTTTATTGGTCTGTCATTCTGACTTCCACCCATTAATAGCTGCCAGTTGCCCTGATCTATCAATAAGGATGGTAAAGTAATGTTACTAGGCAGGTTTCATTACTCTCATTATTGTGTCATATCTGACGGGGCCAGCTCTTAGTCTATTTATTTTACACAACCCTGGGCCGAAACTTTGGAAATCCAAAATAGAGTATTTTTATCTCTGTCGCTCTACAGAAATAAATAGGGATGATAGGGCGAACGAAATTAGATGTTTTAGGTGGGTTTTACCCACAAGGTTTAGGGATCAGACATGAATAAGTTATGTTCTAATGTAGTGTATGTTAAGAAGCGTTTTACACGAAGGCGCTTTAACAAATAATGTTTACTTTTTGTAAGAATTGGAAAAGTTAACATTAATGTCTTTAGATTTTGGGGTTAGCATACATGTATGGGCTCCATACAAGATGCAACAAAAATGCTGGTAATTCGTTTATTTTTCTTAGTAACATTACGATACTAACATTTTAGCTAATCGCGTTGTCAAGTTCAATAAAATGGTGAGAAAATTAAATAAGGGTCGTTTTCCTGCGCCATTCATTTTAATCCTAGGCCAGAAAATACTGGGAACAAATCGTATCTTTGCGCAAATGCGTCCATTTAATTTACCTAATTTGCCAAGAAAATTTCATTTCCGTTTTAATAAACGGCGTTTCTGCTTTTTCTTTGTTTATTTTTAGTGTAAGGTGCTTTTTGAGGAAGTCCGAAAGTAAAAATATTATTATATTAGGAAATATTCCACTTTGTATTCACGAGTGTTGCTAAAACTTATCATGACTTGAAGTTGTGAAAGTATGTATGTATGTATGTAAACACTTTATTGTACATAAAGTTGTATAAAGTACTGGTCCCTATTTTACCACGCCAACATTTGTGACATAGGTATTATGTCGGTATCGTTGTTAATGATATCACAGGCATCCACAGGCTACGGAAATATTTAAAGAAAACTTCGTTTATTATCACTAAAACAACTACTTTTGATGCGGATGTACAGTCAGCGTCAGAGATACGTGACCCCCCTAGGTGTAAAACTGGAACTCTCGTTCGACACGAGAATCGGCATTTACCACACTGTCATTTAATTCTTTCAAAAATGAAATATCTCAAATCTGCTTGTCAGCTAAGCTGGGATCGATCCTGGGGCCTCGGCTCACACTCATTCGCTTCACTGATACATTAGTCCGGCTTTTTTCCGCTGGGCTATCGTAACACATGGACTACACAACAAAAATATGAACCAGTTCCGACCGGCAATAGAGAACTATGACAAAATCTATAAAAATGGACTTTATTGTCAATGGCGCTTACGCCGCATCGGGTTGCGCATCGTTGCATTTTTATTGGAGCATCGCTGATAATGGCGTAAGCGCCATCGACATCGAGGTCCCTTAACATAGATATTCTGTTCCAACTATTACTTATATCTATACTCGTCCCTGTTTTGCAAGCTTGTCTTGGATCATATTAGTAATGTCTTTGGTTTGGTTTTGGTTTGGTTTGGTTTGGTTTATCAATATTTTCCTACCCTCATTTTTATTCATTTTATTTCCACAGACGACTAACAACGACTTTTACCAATTACATTTTAAGGTTTAATTTACTGGAGTAAATGCGTCTAGTTATTTCGTGGAGAAAAATTGTCTGAGGGTAAGTCATAATTTGCGTGTGCGAATCATACCTGTGTCGCAACGCAATTACGATCTCTCGACAATCCTTTTGCATTTCAAGCAATTGAATAACTGCCCCCGTCCGTTTTTTTGTGTTTCAATGACAATATGGTTCGATAAAATTGTGGTTCTTTGGGAAGAGAACAAAAGTATTAAACAAATAGCACACGAGTACTGAATATAACGGTAAGTTTGTAACCTGTGACTCCATTGGGACATTTATTTTTTAGTAAAAAAAGTAAAATGTTATCAATAAGTTAAGCCACCAGATTTTGTTTGTGAGGATTTACTGTCGTGTGTTTACCTATATATGGGATAAGATAGAAAAATATATTTAACGGAAAAGTCTTTTAATCGGCAGCTTTTTTATGTGAAGTAATAGGTATAGTCTTAGAGCCATGTTTATTTTTAAAGCTATTTGAGTTTTTTAAGTTTTATCATCATAAACGACAAATTTAATACTATTTTTACTTGCAGAGAAATACGATTCGCAGATGGGTGAGATTCGTTATATCGTATTTACTGACGAGAAATATTTTAAGTCAGACAAAGATGGAAGAAAAATATTGTGGCGCAGAAGTGGAGAGCGATTTGACCCCAAAAATATGCTAGACCTTAGAACAAGCGGAAGGATATCATTAGGTGGGTATATTATATTAAGTATACAATTTTCATTACCTGCACTTAAAAAAAAAACTGTGATTTCAGTTTTACGTTTTTCAAGTTATGGTATGCTCATGATATATTTTTTTAGCGTATTGGGGCTGGATGTCATCTATGGGGCCCGAGCAGCTCGTTGAAGTTGGAGGCCGAATGAACAGCGAGCGATACCTCGAAGTGTTACGTGACGTCATGTTGCCTTCCGTTCGCGTCGCCTATCCCGAAGGACAAATTTATTTAGTGCAAGACATAAATCATTGGTGCATGACAATAGTGCAGTGCATCGTTCCCGTATAGTGAAAGAGTGGTTAGCCTTACAAACAGACATCACTGTATTAGATTGGCCTTCTAAAAGCCCTGACCTTAATCCTATTGAGAATTTATGGTGCTTAACTGGGACCCTACACAAGTCAAATCAAGACAAAACTTAGACGAAGAAGTTTATAGAAAGTGGGAATTGATGAGGAACACCAATGTATGTTCAAACATGGTTTCAAGCATGAAAAGCCGGCTAAAACAGGTAGAAGATAAAAAAGGTTTTCCTCTATGTTATTAGTAAAAATTGTAAAAAAAAATGTGTTGTTGGTATTTCTCCATTATTGGGCAAATATTTACTCCATGCAAGTTTTAAAATAATGAGTAGGTATAATGCTATTGTATAAGTAGTGTCTAACAAATTATATTGTTTTTTTGCAAATAACAAGATAGTGCTTAAACAAGTAGGCTTTTCCAAGAGGTAACTCGTTAATTTCTACCTTAAAAACCATACATATTGTTAGCCATTTAATGTAGTTTTTTTAACATGGATTCTTCTTCATTAGTATTATTTCAAGTCAATTTGATGTGACATGACTGAATAAAGTGTTTCTGTTAATAGGAAATTTCAATGTTACTTTAATGGGAGCTGTTTGAATTCGACCTAATTAGTGGAGAAATACCCTATGCTTACTAAGATTGTGGTAAGGTTGCATTGCATTGGTAACGGGCTAAGAGATGAATTATTGTTATCTTTGATAACATGTCGTTTCTCTTTGCAACGTTAAATAGCTGGTTTAGATTACGTATTACATATTAATAATGGCATACAGACTAATAGGGCGAGGGGCGGTCTAACCTATACTCATTTTTGAAATTGTTTTTTGAATAGCCCATTTTATACTTAAAAGCCTCTTCCCGCAATTTCCACAACTCCCACCGCTGTGTCCCGCCATCTCTGTCTAAAGTATAACTGAAAAATTGTGTTAAATGCAATAAGAATATTAATTTATAATCAAAGAAAAGGGAAACTATACATTTCACTTTTAACCGAGTAGTTTGGTATTACTTATAAAAAAAGTTATGACCCGACTTGTTTTTACGGTTCTACTCAATGAAGTAAAATGTAGGTATAATCTAAAGTAAACAACCAAAGTGTAATGCCTTATAAAGTTTAACAGCATGCAGACCACCAATACCACAATTTTAAACAGTAAGAGTTAAGCTAAAGGTATTTTACTTGTTAACTTTAAGTTTCACTGATGTATAATTGACTACACATTATAATTTAACTAGTAAATATTTAGCTGTAAAATATATAGTGATCAGTTTACAGAACACGCATAATATATCTACTGTCATATATATATATATTACCCCCATTATTCAGTTAGTAAACAATATTTAATATAATAGTATTTAAATACCTACTTTTTAGTTAATAAAAAGTTACCAGTGACTATGGAATTTTCATTATTAGTCCTTAAAAAAAAGATTTTAACTTCTATTTTAATTAAACTTAGTATATTAAATAGGATGTTAATAAATTATTAATAAAAAAGAACAAGTATAAAAATACGAAAAGTATCCTCTACGTAGATTCGAACCGCGAACCTAGTGTTTACTAGTCTGTTACACTATCCATCACGCTGCACGGACTCTTGTGAAGTTAACGAAATTATTGTTCTAGTTAAAAATTGATTAAAAGGGTAATTTTAATGTTCCGAGTTAATAACTGAGTAGGTAATAAGGAATAACAAAACGTATAAAATAAATATTTGTGGTAATGTACAAAAATATTAAAACCAGGATTATAAAACAAAAGTAAAAAAAAAGCAAAAAGTGTGATTCTTATGCTGGGGTTCGAACTAGCGACCACATTTGTCTATTGCTGGAGGGGGGTCACATATCTCTGACGCTTACTGTACAGTCACGAGCTTTAATTTGTGACCCATTTCCGTTAAATGTTGTTAGAACAATCATAATGCAATAAGGTCGAAACTTTAGTGCAATAATGTTGAATGTCAAGTTAAGACATAAAATGTCTTATCTAATCGACCTATGAAATGATAACCTCTTTGCAAAAAGCTATCATTACGATTTTCTAATTACGACTTTTTTATTTGTTTGTTTTTTTCTTATGGGACCACAGGACCAAAAAGTTATTAACCAAGTTATTGACGAACCCCTAGAAACGTAAAGTTGTCGATGGTAAACATTATCGTCACGAATCATGCTGTCCCTTCTTCACGCATGACAAGTTCTCTTTTGCACTTATGCAAACGTATCGGATATGTTGTGTCAAACTCAAATTTTATGACAGATTTACACTGAGTTGCACCCCCCTGACATTACGACGTTTATTGTTTATTTCAGTGACAGCGTTAACATAATAGCTCTAAATGGCGAAAGTTTGCTAGACGATATTCAACCTTAGGTGGGTCCCAAATTAAAGCTCGTGACTGTACCTATGCAGGTTTCCTCACAATTTTTTCCATCACCAAATTTAATAGCCATTGGTAAATATCAAAGTACATTACAAATCCCCCGAGTTATGGAGCAAAACCACGGCTACGAATTCAAAGCTGACATATGGCCTTTCGGGATAACTGCCATAGAAATGGCAACTGGCACAGCACCTTAACATAAATACCCTCCTATGAAAGATCTTATTTTGTAATTATTTTGTTTGATATTCATTATGATAATTCTGCTGTAGGTACATACTTCTGCTGCTTGCTATTTACGTTATTTTACTTTGGAAGAAACACATACAACAAGGCACGGCCACATTTTTCATCAAAGAGGCTTAATTGTAACGTATCGTCTCAGTGAAACGTAACACAATTTAATTAGGGAGTTGTAACGTAAGCTACAATATTTCTTGCACGACACCCGGGGTGGCATTCAAACATTTAAAAAATATATATTGATTCGATAATTTAGTAGTAGTATTAGTAAAACACTTTATTACACAAAACAAGTACATGACCAATAAAAATATAGTACCTATAAGTGTGTACAAAGGCGAACTTATCCCTTTAAGGGATCTCTTCCGGCTAACCTAACTATGCTAATTTAACTATGAAATTAAGTTTAAGCTTGAATTGATATTATTGACACATTGTTGTACAACTTGGGGTACCTAAGTTACATATTGCGAACGAAAGTATAATAGACGCCCGAGACGAAGCCGAAGGCTCTTATGAGTCGAATTTTTAATGTCCTTATCCTCGATACACAATAATTATGCGTATCCGCATACTGCAAAGAAAAAAAAAGTTAAATAAATAAATATTACGGGAAAATCTTACACAAATCGACCTATTTCCACAGTAAGCTCAATAAGGCTTGTGTTATTTGTACTAGACGACGATATATGTGTATAATAAAAAGATATATAAATACTTAAATACATTGAAAACATCCATAACTCAGGAACAAATTTCTGTGTTAAATACACAAATGCTCTGACCAGGATTCGAACCCGGGACCTCCTGCTTCATAGGCTGGGTCACTACCTCACTATTGACTAGGCTGGGAGGCCGTTAAAGTTAGTAAGTACTAATAAATACTAAATAAGTCAGTAATAAGTCTACAGCTTCTTATGGAATAATAGTAGTCGCTTTCATATAAACTAGTGTCTTCGTCAGTCATTGAGATTAAGTTGTTGAGCTGACCCCAAGCTTATTTAGTAAGCCGTGGCAAAAATTCCCAGCTCAAACGCTAAGAAGGTTCACCTTCTTAATGATGATATCGATCAATATGAATACAATGCATATCGAGAAGCACTGAACGTAATATCATGTTAATATATAATCGTGATACGATTGATTACGTTTGAATGCCACTTCAGGAAACGGATCATTTATTCTGGTGCTCGTTTTGTTGGCTTCCGTTATTAAAACTGTAAAGTGTGTAGATACATTTACGGAACGATATTCTCTGTTTCTTCTCTATGAAGTACATGCAATTGACTTTAGGTACAGTCGGCATCAGATATATCGGAGCGGCCAACGTGGGCAATAATATATGAACAATACCTCTTTTGTCAAGGCGATAAAGTGCATGTTCAGATATTTTTGAGTACCGTAGCCGCTCCGATATATTTGATGGCGACTGTACTTAACGGATACAAAGGGCGATGAAGGCAAAATAAAAGCCAAGTGCTAGTCGGACTAACACACTATAATTTAAAACAAAAAAAGAACCGACTTCACTTAGGATCCGCTATTCCAAGAGGAAGTGGCCGAGTTGCTGTAAAAAATAGTGAAATCACTATAGGTGTGCCTATAATAGTTGAAGAGTTCCCTCGATTTCTCCAGGATCCCATCATCAGACCCTGACTTGGTGACAATGGGACCATCTAGGGGTTATACTTGTACGATAAAAAAAAAATTTTGAAAATCGGTTCACGATTCACGGAGATATGGAGTAACATACATACAAAAAAAAACATAATCATGATAAAAAAAAAATCAGTCGATTTGAGAACCTCCTCCTTTTTTGAAGTCGGTTAAAAACGGTTCTGTAGCATTACTAAAATCTTTACAATGCTTCTTTTCATTAGGATCGACACACGCTTGACATTTTATTTTATTTTCATTTAGTTATTTTTTTATTTTATATATATTATAATATTTTGTGACTATTCGGGCACAGAAAATTATAAAACTGGATCTAAAAATCTTTTAAGTAAGTATTAAATAAGATCCTTTCAAACAAGTGGATTTAGAAATAATGAAGCACCACTGGAATTCAATTTCTTACATTTCGGTTAAAAAAGCTAAGAAAATGTAAACAGCCCCTCCTACTTACCTTTCTTAATTAATTAGATCGTTTTTGTGTTTTCAAGTTAATTAGTAGACACGTAACTAATTCTAAAAATGGAGCTAAGATTGGAAGGCAGGTAATGACGGAGGCCAATGGGCCTCAGTCACGGATACCCCGAATTAGGCTCGGCCTTTGATTAGCTTTGGTGTGAAGATGATCGCTGCGTTTTTGTGGACCATAATAATATGTTATATGTTAGCCTATAAACGTCCCACTGCTGGGCATAGGCCTCTTATACACGAGAGGGTTTGAGCTATAGTCCCCATGCTGGCCTAAAGCGGGTTGGGAACTTCACATACACCTTTGAATTTCTCCGCAGATGAATGCAGGTTTCCTCAGAATGTTTTACAGTACATTACGTCCATAAGTTCAGAAAAACTCATTTGTACAAGCCGGGGTTTGAACCCGAGACCTTCGGATTGAAAGTCAGACGTCTTACCGCCAGGCTACCAACTCTCCAAACCAAAAATGCATGTAAAATATGCTTTTTAACATAGTGGCAATGGCTTCCAATCTTTGACTATTCAACCAACTGGACCAACCATGTCTGTCATTTTCTATACAAAAAAAGTCTGCAGATTTTTGCGGGGGAGGAGAACGTCAAATGTATGCGAAACGTCAAAATAGCCACGTCAGATAAACGTCAGTCCATACAATGAGTATGATCACTGGTCATATATTTTCGGCAGAGGGGAACGCTGCTCCGGTTGGTTTAAAACTCTAAGCTTCCAACGATCGATCGCTCCCTGGAAATATAACAATCGGCCTTCTTGGGTGATGTGATTACTGCACTAACGTCATTAAACGCTGGTTTAGACAAATCTTGTATGTTATACTTTAAGAAATAATGAATAATTATATAGAAGTGCATGTATTTGTTGATAAAAAATGGATCTAACTTGACTGTCTTTTTCTTCATGGGCTAATTGGAGAATGTTGATCAACTGCATGTCAAGCCGATGGAAAGCGAGATCTTTGGACTAGGGATGTCAGGAATATTCGCATTCGCATTCGTATAATGCGAATATTCGCATCATTTTTGACATTCGTATCAACATTCGCATTCGCATGAAATGATGCGAATATTTTCCGAATGCGAATGTGGGCAGAACGCATCCTATTTTGACCGCGCTGACCCGGCCGACGGTCATATGCTTGCTCATACACAGGAAGTGAAAACGACGGTATCACTTGTCTCTTTTTGATCAATAATATAGGACTCCATCATATATCATGTTCTGTATTTATGAACTATGGAAGCATAACAATGATAAGCAAGATTAACTTTTTTGAATCTATTCCGCAACATTAGTATTCGCATTCGCATCCTGAATATTCGCATTCGCATTCGCGTTCGCGAATGTGAGAAAAACGACATTCGTGACATTCCTGCTTTGGACTCCTCGCCCCTGCCTTCTTTTTCTTCTTCTTGAAGTCGGTTACTAATAAAAATAACCTGTTAATATACATAAAATCCATATATACCTTATGACTAGCCTAGTAACGGTAAAAGGTGTAGATTTTTATGACGCTAAGTACCACATGATACTTCCGACACTTCACTTGTTGTGTATACAGAACATCACGTGACCTCCGAGGGTCACGTAACGCTTTATATAAAAAATGAAGTGCCGGAAGTGTCGTGTCGGACACGGTCCGGAACGCCGTGCATCATCCTATAAGGATCCCATAGGCTATTCTGACAAAAAGGAATTGATTTCACTTTAAGATATGATTCAATATTTGTTTGTCTGTGGATTCATCAAATATTTGAATATCATTTTCTGTTTATTTCAATATGCAAATTACTTTTCCATTTCAAATCAGACCGTATGTAAAACATTTTTTATTAGGATTTGTATCGTGTTGGTTTGAAATGTAATATACTCCTTGATTTGTGCTATATTTACTTTTACATATTTTCTGCCATAGGTAGGCAATCTCAACCTAGGCACAGGCCTGTTATTTAGGGTGCTAACATATTAGGTAATTTAGAGTTACTCGAGCGCGTCAGATTAAGTTAATTATGGTGATATCTTGCAACCCGTGGAGATCTCCCTGTACTACTTTTAGCCAGCGCCTTTGGCGGGTTGGTTGGTGGAGGGTTGGTGGGCAGTTAAAGGACGGTGCATTGTGGATTCGGTCATTTTGTTCCCAGTATATGCTTTGATCGTACTAGGTAATACATAATCTAACATTTATCTTTAGGAACTTTCTTCATCTGACGGATTGAATTTTAATTTTGCAATCCATTTTGTCAGATTATCATACTGCGTCATCAGTGACACGTCGGAAGCCTTCAGTTTCAATATCTGACTCGCTCGAGCAAGTACATGGGACCTATTGTTTGTTTATAACTTTTGAAAGCCAATAGGAGCTACCGATGAAAGCTTAGTATATGCATTACATGAACTTTTTCTTTATACATTGTAGTCTAGGTCCAGACAACGCTCGAGTGGTTAATGAAAGAGGATGAACTCGATGCAAGGGATTATAGATAATATAGGGCTTCAAAAAGGAAGTGAACAGATTTCTAAAGAGTCGGCATGTGACACACCTCTGGAGATGCAGATGTCCCGTAGACTACGGTAGCAGCTTACCATCAAGCGGGCCGTACTTATTTACTACGTTGTGGTATAAGAAGATGATGATGATTCCTTTATTTGACACTTTTGACAGACTGTGATCTTGTGGCTGACGCCTCGTGCCATTTACGTGCCGCCTTAATGAGGCTTTTTATCTGGTGAAGCGTTTAGGGCTGGGTGTGGTCAAAGGAAACACCCAGTAGCTTTTAAATATAATAATTTTATTAAGAAAAAGAACTCGAGCGAGAAGGTCGTGGTAGTGGGTCGTTAAGCCTGTCTGGTTTCACTGGCGCAGGTAGGTACTCCCCTGGCAGCTGGCTGGTGGTGGTGCGGTCCGGGGTTGGGTCGAGGCGTCTCGGGGAGTGACGTGGCAGTTGGTGTAGGGGACAGGTCTCTGGTGTCCACCGGAGGCCAGTTTTATAAAGCTACAAGTTACAATTTACAAGCGGAAGTCTCTTTCTAACACATAGGGTTAGAAAGAGAGTTCCGCTTGTAAATTGTAACTTGTAGCTTTATAAAACTAGCCTCGGGTCGCCGATTATTTGTCAAGAAACGACCGATGCCCATTTATCTGTCTGCTCAACACGAAAACAAAACCTTCTGAAGATCACGGAACATTTAGGGTTCCGGAGCTAAATTAAAAGTCTCGATGAGCACAAAAAATACCTACGCAGTCGGGTAGTGTCGGAAAAAACTTCGGGATTCATTTTATTTGATGTTCAGTATTGGTCGGGCTGATAATGAGACGATTATTTGATTATCCATATTTCACACTTACTTTCTCATCTAATAGTATACTGGATAAGCTCGGATGTTTATGCGACATGTGTTGTGTCGCCGTGTCGTGTCATCCTTTGAACATTTCTGTTAAGTTGTGTAATCAGGACTCACCGTCAATGGAATAGAGAAGTTTTCGTCAGATTCGTTTTAAATGCCTACATGCAGTAATAATTAGGTAGCTAATTTCACTCCCGATATCTCTTGTTTTCCTTATAATTAAATACGATAAACATGGCTCCGTCGCATGTAGGTATTGTAAGTTAGGTCAGTCGGATTTTGGTACAAGCGCCCGAAACGCGTAGCGAATGACAATCACCATGAACCACAACGAATTCGAACTCGAACAAATTAAAAATAAACAACAAAACAAATTCAGGGCAAAAAGCACCAAACATTAGATAGCGCTTTTTTATTGAACACGAACTTTTTAATAAATTGAGTTAAATGTGATCAAGCGGAAATGGAAGTTTGTGTTCCGATCCTGTGAAATCCATCAATTAGTTATTTGTAATTTCAGTATCATTTCTGGAATTTCTTGATGCTTCTTACGTACTTTCATAACTACAAATTATGTCTCAAATATTGTCGTAAAATATCACTAGGTAGATAATTTATTTTACTGTCTGGTGAACATAAAATATCGTGAGCAAAATTGCATATCTGTCTAAGTGAAGAAATTCAAAGGTTTTTAATAATTTTTACTTCGTGTTACCCTGCCTAACTTATTGGGCAGCCCTGGATAGGCCTGGATTTGCCGGCGTCCATATGCTGCGGTGGCCGCTTATTATCAAGCGAGCTGTATGCTTGTTTGATCCCGACGTAGTAAAAAATAAAATTAGCATACAATAAAATATAAAATGACCCAAATGGCTTTAAATACAACTGCATCACGATGCCATATAGTAATCTTAAATTAAAATACATAAACAACAGGTACATTAAAAACACAATATATCTCGAACAACTCCAATACACAACAATAATCAAACAATATTGAAGTTGTAATTGGAGTTGCATCTGAATAATTCTCAAGCAAATTATTATATTTACTGATGCAGACATTTAGGCGCTAGCTGTATTACGTAGTTAAACATGGAGTTGCATTGAAGTTGGATCGTGTCTAAACGTATTTTAAAGTTAGAATAATGCCCGAGTACTCTGACTTATTCAATATTCACGAAGTTGTCTGTAAATTCCATTAACCTCACCTCTGTTACTCGGTTACAGAAAATTGTGAGTGACGGACGTCGCGGTTTCATACTACATTCAGCCCGCCATTTTAAATTTAAGCCCTTAGGAACAATTGATCACAGACTTATACCTTGTGCAATCTAAGAAGCGGTTTTTAGATTGCACAAGGTATAGTTTTATTCAAATAGGGAAAACATTATTTTGACTTATTATCCGGACGCCCAGCTAGATACAGACGGGCTGTCGCTATAGTCTGGCTGGCCAAAAAGTGCAGTACTCATCCCTTTTTTAGTAACGAGGAGGGTACGAGCATGAGAAAGAGAAAGTATGATTCTCTCTGTCTATGCTTGAAGTAAAACAAACTCTGGCCAAACTATAGCAGAGTTTATTCAGCGCAGTTCCATGGAGTGGATCTGCTAAAAAATACTGAAATCACTATACAGCCTTGGCCAGAAGTGTTGAGCATAGGTGTTTTTTGTTTACAATTTTGATGTTAAGCATTATTTCCCTATCCTAACAATGTACGGTAACGGTAAATGTTATATTTTATTTATAAATATAGAAAACTTCACTTAATAACACTTTCAAGGTACTTAAAAAATATGAAAACAGAAGGTACCAAAAATGTAAATTTAAGTCGGTGCGACATATTGCAAATATTCTATGCAGTTACTACTAACTTCAACAAAACATGCCTATTAGTTTAAATTAATTGACAAAATGACTTAAACAAAGATGGAAACGATGGACTAAACTTTCCAGTTTTGTATGAAAATCGCATTGGTGCTCAACACTTCTGGCCAAGGCTGTAGGTGTGCCTATAATAGTTGAAGAGTTCCATCGATTTCTCCAGGATTCCATCATCAGATCCAGACCTGGTGGCAATGGTAACAACTGCGAAGTATGCTCTTTAAAACAAAATAAAAATTACAAATCGGTTCCGCCGTCTTCGAATAATCGGTGAACATACATAAAAAAAGATCCCGACGAATTTAGAACCCCCTTCTCTGAAATCTGGAAGTCTGTTGAAAATAAGATGGAAAGAAAGCGAGAGCAGGGATTTTCATATTGCCCTGGATTCCGGGATAGCTCCTTGCCTGGTCTAACCTAGTATAAGTCTATGTGCTGTTAGTTAACCTTTAATCTGAAATGCCTAATTTATGTTTTAACATGTATGTAAAATAATTAGAGCCACAAATCCTCCATATATATCTCGACAACAAAATAATTTAACTGTTCGTAATTTGTTAATGAGATATTATAAATTTTTAAAGAAAGAAGGAGTGGAAGATATAATTTTATTTGTGTTTCATTAATAATATAATGAGTTAATTATGGTTGAATCCTTTGCTGAGCCTAAGCAAATGTTATTCTTATTTTATACATAATTTGTGCCTTATCTTTCTGCTATGACCTTTAAACTCATTATGAAATAATTCTCAATATTTAAGGGTAATTTTAAATATTTTTTTATGACAAGGAACTTTAGTTCAAACCAATTATAATTAAATTAAACGCATCATTCATCGTTTAAAATAACCAAAAAATATGCGGGGAAGTAAAGAACCGATGTAGTTGTGTTGTGTTGTAATCTCACCACCATACCTCCATACCTCCATACCATCTATGCTAGGAGGTCGGTGTCATAATATAAATATTATTTGCTAAGGGAGGAGGTATATTCACATATCTAACATAAAATTGGAATGTTTATACGTATTTGTCTCTCTCAAATAAAATATAAGCAACTGTTTGTCACGACTGTTCTCGAACAAAGTTTGGTCTCCATAACGCCTGAGAGCTTTCAACAAAGCGTGGAATGCTCAAAGTTTAGACCTGTCGCTAGCCTTGCCTTAGAAAGTTAACAAATTTGTTACATAAAGTTTATTGAAGCTTCAATTGTTGTTTTGTTTAAAAATGATACGTATGACTGTAAAAGCCACGCAAACAAAATCTCGTCGATGGCAAGCAAGCACACGGTTCACCCGATGAAAAAGAGCGGCCACCGTAGTATGAAGACGCCTACGAGTCCATGCTTGTTGCCGTCGCTTTTAAAAACCTGTATCACCAATAGTACTCGAAGGTTGTAGTTATGTCTTTTATCAGCCATCAAAAATTTTCATGTTTTTTTTACTAACTTTTTCACTACTGTTTTTTATTTGTATTTATTTTATGAGGGAAAAACAAAACTAAAAGCTTCTTAGAAATCACGAAGTATATTTCTAAATGCGACTTCATCTGCGTAGCGATTAACACTGACGGTAAGAAATTATTGAAACGCCTTAGTAAAATCTCAAAGCAAATATTAAATTGGTGCACATGCTATTTTACGTATATAGTGAGCAAAAATTCCACCACCCTTAACAGGGCGACTTACTTAAGAGATGATTTCTGGAATAAAAACTACCCCATGAAAGGATCCATCTTCATACCAAATTTCATCTAAATCGGTTCAGCGGTTTAAGCGTGAAGAGGTAACAAAAATATAATAACCCTTTTATCCACTTATTTTTGCGACCGCCAACTAAAACAACTTACCTATTGAGAGCATATTTTTATCTTGCCCCCTCAGATAGCCTTTCAACAACAATAACTCATTGAAATTCATAGCAATAATAAAACAGCCTCAAGAATAACGGGAACGGGAAAGGTCAACAGGGTCGTTAAGGTAAATAAGGAATTAGGGGTTTAACGAAGTATTTGAGGTCAAAAATACTCGAACGCGGCTTAGGTACGTGCTTGGGGTCGAATAGCGTCCGACATGTTTTATACTTAAGAGTCGCCAGGACGCTCGCGTTCCCATACAAACGTAGTTCAGCCCTCATTTTAAAACGACATGCTTTAGAACCACGAAATTTGGCATGGGCATTCTAATAGTACAGATCTATGTCGGTAATTCATTTTCGTTGCTAAAAATTGTAATACAAAGAAAATACGGCCAGATACAGATTTCCATACAAAACTTATTTTTGCTATATTTTCTTTGTATTACAATTTTTAGCAACTAAAACTAATTACCGACATAGCTCTGTACTACTTAAATATCCATGCCAAATTTCGTGGTTCTAAAGCATGTCGTTTCAAAATGAAAGCTGAACTACGTTTGTATGGGGACGCGAGTTCACGCGAGCGTCCTGGCGACTCTTAAAGAACACTCATCAAATTACTTGAATAGGATCGATGTTATAATATTTTTAAAGGCTGGTTTTTACAGGATTTCTCTTATTTAGTAATCGAGGTTTCCCGTGATAACACTGATAACATATAATGATGAGACAGGCTAAAAAAAATGAAAAAAGGATAAATAATGAATACAGTCCTTTGGTATAGTTTATTGACAGATTGACAGCGAATTGCACAATTTTTCATTGACATTTAGTACAAGGCCTATATCGTATCGTATCATACACATTAACAATTAAAAAAATATCCTTAATTTAGGTAATATTCGTTAACCTAAACATACAATATCTACAAAAAAACTAATCAAAAAAGTGTTTCTATCAATGGGCTCAAAATTCCTTAAAGGAATTAATTGATGTAAACACTTTTTATCACATTAAAATATTTATGTACACATTACTATTGTATATATTTACAACGATCGTATACTATTACAGCATTTATCTAAAACAAAACAACATCGCAGTTTAACTACTAATAAGCTTAAATTTGTTTCATATCATAACTAAACATTTATGTACATATTTTTATAATGGTTCAATATGTTTTGTTTTCTCACTGTCATACCATACTTTTAGAAGTGATCAGAAGATATAAATGCAAAAAACCAAAGTTTCTGGTTATTTGGGATTGTTCCTACAGTAAAATCAAGTCTACAGAAGAATTTAGCAATAGTTTATAAAAAAAACTGCATGTACTTTAAATTATATGGGATGCTTTAGCGACGGTTCCAGAACAGTTCTACAACAATTTTGCAATTTCGTGAAAATGCAAGATTTGCTGTTATTGCTTGCTATCCGATCTCCGCCGACTGGCGGGCTTCGCAAAGTTGACCTTTGCTGAATTCTTGCCCAACGACTCTCTGAGTTCTCGGTATATTTAGTAGGGTGTCCCTTATATTGCGATTTTGAGAAATTAATAACGCATACCCCCTAAATATATTTCATTTACCCCAAAATACTCTACAAAAAAGTTTCAGGCCATTCCTATAACTGTAACCCGTGCCGACTTTAATCCGATTTTCCCATAAAATGTATGAAACTGACCAAAATTTATTATTTTATTTTAGTAATTTTTTCATGTCATCAGTGCATCCTACTCCTATATGAATGTTTTTTATGAAAAATATCTCGTTGCAAATCAAAAACCGATGTAAAAGTAGCCACTTATGTTCTCCCTAAATTTCTTCATAGTAATTTGTATGGGGAAGTTACGACGCAAGTTAGAGTTACAGGATTGGCCTAATTTTTTTTGTAGACTATTTTGGGGTAAAACAAATACATTCGTTGGGTATGCGTTATTAATTTCTCAAAATCGCAATATTAGGGACACCCTAATATTTAGTAATTATTTAAATGTAGATTTTCGGAATTGCCCCAAGCTACAGCATTTTAATCAGTCGGGGTGCGATTTTAATAGATTAATTTACGGAACAATACAATGCAATATCGTTGAATTCGTCTACAGTTTTATTCAGCCTTCATTCTGTACTGGAATTGAAATGAGATACAATCACCTGACTTATTTCTTTATTTTGAGGTGTGCTATTTTGAAAATGGAACACATAATTGTTATGACGTTTCCATATTCGGTACGGAATACCATAATTTATAAGGACCTTAAAAAATATAAACAATAAAACCACATGACTACCATTCAGCCGATGACTAGGTACAGTCGCCATCAGATATATCGGAGCGCCCAAAGTTGTCACAAATATGACAACTATCTGAACAACGCCTCTAACTGTAAGGCAATCAAGTGCATGCTCAGATACTTTTGAGTACCCTGGCCGCTCCGATATATTTGATGGCGACTGAACACTCTGTACAGTCGACGTCAAAGATATGTTTACACTTTTGCACCTTATTACAATGGAGTAAGGTGAAAAAGTGTAAACATATCTTTGACGTCGACTGCACAATATTTTCGAAGAAAAGTCGCAAGAGCCATCTTGACTCCCCTGACTGTATTTTTAGGGCATGAAATATATTGATAACAAACAAAATTTTGTACTAAGACATCAGCAAGCTGAAACAATAAACAGTTCCACCATTTCAAATAAAAAATGTCAACAAAGACGTTGTGTCTCGGATTTACAACCGCAAAAATAACTTGAACATCTCTCGGCGAATTCGAATTATGTAACTGGCAGAGAAGCGTCTATTAGATTTGTTCGTATTTTGCTACAAAATTTATATTTTATCTGCAAAGTCTTTATACCTGCTAAAATTCTATAATTTATCATGATAACATTGATAACACTTTAGAACGAAACGAAACTTCGGGCCCAGTAGTACCTGCAACAGAAAAAATAAGTAAATTAGTCAAGTCGAGTGGCGACACAATTACCGAGTTAGATCAGAGAAGTATGGAAAATAAAATTGCCCGCAGGTATCTGCCTTAATTTACGAGAGAAAAGTAAAACTGCGTTGTATTTTACTAATTACAAAAAGAGATGATAAATAATGTTTTAGTTAATAAATAAAAATACGTCTTTACCGCGAACACGTACAGTCAGCAGCAGAAGCAGCTAAGCGGGTAGGGTGTTCAAAATGAGCTGGAGAAGACTTTATTGTTAAGAGAATAAGAGCGCGTGTAGGTCATTTTGAACACCTCACCTGCTTAGCTACTTGCTGCTAACTTTACGTATTTTCACGTCTTACTTAGAAACTAGTACATTATCATCTAGCATTTAAAGGACACACCGTCACAGTTCAGATAAGAAAGCATATCAAACGTTTTGTAAAGCAGTCAGATTTGGATTTTATTATTTATTTTTTCTTTTAATTACACAATAATCAGGTAGGTACATTGTCAGTCTCTCAAGCTGTTTTAATATGTCTTCTTGAAGAACTATACTACGCATTATTGTATATATTATATTTAAGATTTAATGTATTACTGTTTTGAAAAAATAAGTTCCGCCGAGTTTCTTGCCAGGTGTGGGCTTAGAACCGGTGGTAGTTTCTTTCTTTTTTCTCTCTGACGTTCATAAATGTATTGTAATGTGCCTAAATTGAAGAATAAAAATCTTTTATCGTTTTTAATCTTTTTATCTTAAGCAAAAAATCGGAGAAGAAAGATGTGTTAAATTCTTACGTATGAAACGTACATTCATCGATTGAAATGTTTGCCCGAGCAATTTTATCAAATACGAGCGTTCCCTTCCATTTGATTAAACACCGTGCAGAGGAAATTCGCAAATGAAATATATATAATTCGCATTTGTATGTAATTGTGTGCTGGAGTGGGTCCTTTGCGAAACTCAATGAAAGAGTGCTGCGCAAAATATAATAAATAACCATTAACGGCCTCCAGAGCCCAGTTGGTAGTGACCCTGCCTACGAAGCAGGAGGTCCCGGGTTCGAATCCTGGTAAGGGCATTTATTTGTGTGCTAATCTCAAATATTTGTTCCTGAGTTATGGATGTTTTCTATTTATATAAGTATGTATTTATCTATCTAAGTATGTATATCATCGCCTAGCACCCATAGTACAAGCTTTGCTTAGTTTGGGGTTAGGTTGATTTGTGTAAGATTGTCCCCAAATATTTATTTATATTTATTTATTTTATTTATTTATTAGTTTTCATACTAAATATGGTACGAACAATGAGAGGTTTTAGTTTAGGCATTTTGTTTTTTTTTCCAGACGGCAACCACGTACCTAATATCATGAATTAGCGTATTAGACAATAGCACAATACACGCATAGATCTGCCCACCAGATTTTTCCGGTGGATATGCCCGGCGGAAAGATCCGTGCATGTATGGCGTATGGCGCTATTCAGATGTCCGCAGACAAATCCTTGTCCAATTCGCGCCATACATGGACGGATTTGTCCGCCCGGCATATCCGCCAGACAAATCAGGCGGGCAGATCTGTGCGTATATCGCTAGCTATTAGACTCGATATTTTCCTTCACTGGAAAGCGACAGATAAATATCAATTGATATGTCGAACAGATATGTTCCGAAAAACTCAATGGGATTCAAATTCGCGGCTACTCTACGCGATCCCCATTAAATAGGAACTAGTACGAGTACTTACGAAAGTATTTTAAAAAAAATCCCTTAATTTAAGTAAAGACTACCTTAAACTTTTCGGGGTACATCCGTTATATTTGTTTCGAAATATTTACCCCAGAAATGAAGGTCCGTATACATTTAAAAATATTTGCGTAATGAAATTCTTCGGGGGCCAGGAACATTTTTCCAGACCACACGCAAATAAACTGGCCTGGCATTACGACTGCACGAATATGATCTTGATTTGACATTGCCAGTGACAGTGCTAATACCACATAATTATGTAGCCCTCTGATATAAATTGACAGTTGCCACCAAATTGTCCCGGTCGTATTAGGCTTTTGGGTGGTGCTAAGTGCGAGTATTTAGTATGACGGATAGTTGATATTTTGCCATTCGTTTTGGAATTTTTAAAAGAAAATATTTCATTGCCGGTGATGCCGGTCACAATTGTTTATAATATTTTTTTTCGTAACTGACATCGAGCGGCGCGTGACTTTCCATAGATTTTAATTGAGATTTTTACTGATAAAGATGCTACAGAGCGGTTTTCGTGTAAAAAAGATCAATATGCCATCATAGCATGTATACCTCGTTTTTTTTCAGATTAGAAAAATAACGGTCGATTTCGACACTTTAGCTGTATTTTTTTCAGCCATATCTGGGCAAAATATAAATGAAACTACTTTTTCCACTATTAGTGATACGCTTAAGCCAATACGATGCAAAATGGCATATTTTAAAATCGTTTTCCCAAAAATCGCATGACGACAATCGCACGATTTTTCTAATCTGAAAAAAAACGAAGTATAGGCTAACCCCACATTAACGTCTTCCAAGTCAGAATTGTAGGGTTAGAACCGGTTGTAGTTTTTTTTTCTCTATGACGTTCATGAGTGCATTGTAATGTGCCTAAATTGAAGATCAAATATCTTTTATATTGGTTAAAATTGGTTGGGCAAATAAATATCAAATCAATATCAGATTCCTGATATTCGAATGCTACTCTTGGAATTGGTTTCCGTCGTATGTATCCATTAAGGCAATCTTCTACGCGTCAATGGATATATATTGTGGCAATCAAATGGCCACTATCGTCGAAAAAGGTTGCTAGGCGCAACAGCTGCTTACTTTCATTATCAGATAATGTTTTTTTGAGTTATATCTTATTATATTTGATGCAGACATCAATTAAGATTTTCCGTGTCAGTAGTTGAGAACAATTTGTACTTTGTAACAGGGCAAACCTGCATCGTGCAGGCGCCGCGCGCACTGGCCAGATATAATAAAAAAGTTCCCGATCGCGCGCTCGGCTTTTGTTTTCAGGCTGAAAATTTTCTTTGATTTCGCTGTGGCTGGAAATGTTATTGAGTATCTTGTTGGGTATATATAATTGCTTTTTGTTTCCAATACTGATTAAATTATTTACGAAAGGCTGCCACTTATGCAGGTAAATATTGTATATACTTTATGGATTTAGTGTTATTGTTCAAACTCAATCAAAGTCTCGCTTTCATGTCACTGGTCTAAACCATTGGGAGGCTTGGATGGAGTTTGGAAGAAATATTAAGAAACGAGGATTGTTTCAGCCTTTTGTTATGAATTTTAACTAAAGAAGACGCTCTACCTACGTGGCCTACGCCCACTGCACATATTACTGCTACATATTGCTTTTTCGTCAATACTTATTTGGATTTTCTTCAAACTGAAGCTGAAACTGAACCGGCGGATTATTGAGATTGTATATATATATATGGAATACGCAACTCCTGACGTGCTTGACTTCAACTTGGACTGCGTTCAACTCAGTTGGCCAGTGACCTCTGTTTTAATTTCTAGCGGCTCACGTATTGACTGATTCCTAGTAGATTTGTATATAGTTTATTTTATTATATTATATTTTTGTATATCTAAAACTTGTTTAATTTCCCGCGACCTAGCTGGCTACAACTTATTACTTATTCGACAACCAAATTCTGATTTCGAGCTAATATTAGTGTTGGCAACTGATTTGCCATCTTTTTGTACCGTTTGTCATAGTTAAAAATTTTTCTAGTTGTCATGCTTGCAGTCTGCCTTGACTTGTCAACCCGATATTTTGTACACGAAAAAAAAAGTGTTAGCAAAGTACCAATTTGGCTCGGTATTTTTGGTTGGATACAACCACGACATGATATGACATGACATGTTAATGACAAACAAGCAATTATTGCTAAACGTTCTTGGTTATTTTAACCAAGCACTAATTTGAATCCAAATAAGTGTTGTAGTAAATATAACCCATACCTGCTTCCCTTACTTATTTTTATCAAATTTAATGGTATAGTTTCACATACGTACGTTAGCCAAGTTGACTTCTTTGATTTTAGCAACGAACTTTGCAGGCTCCACGCGAAGCGAGTCACGCGGTTGTAAATAGCAAAAACTTATTTATTTCTAGCTGTTTAATTTTTTCAATGTAGTTTGTAGTAATGATATTTATGCTTAATTATATTATATTAAATATCTGGTTTATATTACTTGTTTCCATCCATTATCCATTTACACACCCATACCTCGCTAGCTATCAAGTAGAATGAATATTTGATGACTAGATAAGTACCTATATTATATTTTTTCAGGCACTTATTTTTTATCTTCGTTCACTTGTCTTAACAGCAGATTCAGCTGACCCTGCCCTAAAATTTTTTAGCTAAGTAGGTAGTATAATTATAAGGATAAGTAATAAAACATAATTTAATTGAGCCTCGTTCCCGAGTCTTGTCACAATTTTGCTTTTGATGGTAATGAAGTATCTACGGACTTAATTTCCAATTAAAACGCCTGTTTGCATAACATTATCCAGCACTAAAGTTTTCACAGGATAAAATATTTGAATAATTGACCTTTAAAGTTAAGGAAAAAAAATTAAGCACTGTATGATCCTATTATTACTGTTACGGCGTAAGTAGTCACTTGTGTTTTAGTCACTACGCACGATATGTTTTGGAGAGCTTAGGTCTCCATCCTCAAGCACTAAGGGTCGCAACGAGGGGTCGCGGATCGATTCGCCTAGCACTCTTAGTGCAGTGATGATAATAGTGAGTACAGACACGTGCAGTGATGATAATACTTAGTGGTAATAAGTTCTCACGAAAGTTTAAATTCAATAATCATTGTATGATCATTTGTCTGCGATGGACTAATAGATTTTCAATATTTTTCCTCTTTTAACTACAATTCGTTTTACATCATTCAGCAAAAAATCACTCCATATAATCTATAGTTCTAGACAATGTTTTTGCTTAGGTACTTCTGTTTAAAACATTCCCGTTCCGATTTCTCATTTTAATCCCGCTAAGAGTCTGATATCAGAGCGTCTCCAAGCTGTTAGACAACTCTTTTACGGTTTTCTTGACTTTAATGCAGAAAAAATCGCGATAAAACCCGTTGTTTCTTGTTTTAAGCCATGTTGGTTCTAGCTCCTGGGCGATAAGTCCACTTCAATAAATAAAACCAGTGTATCTTCCTCGTAAATAGCATTATTGTGCTCGTAACACACTTTATTGCCTTCTGTACGTAGATTTACTCCGACAGATATCGCTAAAGAGTCTGTCCGGAAAAAGAAGTGTCATAGAATGTATGAGCTCCCATATAGACCACGATACTTGCGTTTCTGGACAAACTTTGAACCATATTATATACCTACACTACATATTTAATATAACTTTATATAACTTTTTCGAAATTACTAAGTTGGTCAAAAGTTGAACCATTTGGATTAAGCTAGCATCTTTTATTAATCCCCTCTTGCACTGTGGACGAGATGCAAAGAACTGGGAAGAGTGTTGAGTAATATCTCAGTTAGATACACAATTTTTGACTTCAGTCTTCTGGTGGCAACTATTTTTGGAAATCAGGGTGTAGAAAACTCACAAATATACAAAATAAGTTCAAAAATTTAATGTTCGGGTTTCAATATCTTTACCGCGTACCTGCTAGGGGCGTATACAAAGAATATGATTTTATATTGATTTGATTCTAATTTCATGCTGAAAAGTCGTTTGTCTTATTTAGAATATACTTTTCTTGTTATTTTTTTTTTAAGTTCATGTTTCATTAGAATAGTAACTCCTATGTGTGATGATGTATGCTCCATGTAATGGTCGTAATCTGTGTATTTACAAGTTTTTTGCTCGAAGCGGATCGCGAAAGAGTGGAAATCTGCTGGAAATGGTTGTTACGTGGTTTAGGATTATTGTAAATGGTCCTTTTATGATCTAGAGAGGTCTAAGGGGCATTATTTATGACAAATAGGGGCGAGAGTTTATTGTTGAGGGTGTGTTATGGATTTTGTTGCCATATCTAGCTTTCTAGAGACAAGGTTAATTATTTTATAGACATGATCGTTATTCTTAAGTTAAAACATTATTACTGTCATTTATATAGGAAATAGGAATTTTAATTTAAAAAAATATTCTTATATTTTAAAAGTTATCTAACTTACCATTAAAGCTACAACGCAGACACGATGGGATCCCTGTCCGACGTGGTTACAGACTTATCTACAAACATGTACATATTAACACAGTCTTCAGGACTCTGATTATCCTCCGGCTTCTCATCCGGACTTATATTCTCATCATCTTCGTACACTTTCATCTTATCGTCAAACTCCATTTTATATCTAACTGAAGGCATTTTATTTACAGTTGACAACAACGTTTCTTGAATCGTATTCTCATTGCCGTTGCAAGTCTTTTCTGATCGAAACATATCTGTTCTCTCGGACGCATTGCATTTTCTTTTCGGCTTCTTAACTAAAACTCCTAAACATGGAAGGATTTGCTTAAACTCTTTGCGGAAGTTATCATTCAACCAAGCGTAGAGGAAAGGATTGTAACACGTGGAAGACATTGCTATGAAATGGGCGAAGAAGAATAATACCATGTAGTATCTCCAATGTTCTGTCAGTGAGTAGAAATCGCTGCTTATATTAGTTAGATTCAACGGTAGCCATGAAAGACCGAAAATAGCCACCATCGCTATTAACATTCTATTTGTTCTTCTCTTCCTTTCTCTTTCGGCATCTTCCTTTTTGCTGTTTTTACTTCCGGGTCTTGATTTTAATCTATCATTTAACTTAACACTAACGCATGTATAACAAAAAGCCATGATGGTAAATGGTAAAACAAACTGCATAATAGTCGTTATGGCACCGAAGG
The DNA here is from genome assembly GCA_911728535.1 of Pammene fasciana. Lineage (NCBI taxonomy): Eukaryota > Metazoa > Arthropoda > Insecta > Lepidoptera > Tortricidae > Pammene > Pammene fasciana. The sequence goes on from OU452285.1 coordinate 838,418, forward strand.
CTTTCCGGATTTGATCCGACGGCCATTTTTCCACGCAATATGCGTTGTCTCTCTCACTTTCTTCAGCTTCCGGGTTGTATTCTAAACCCATATACCAACCGTATGGAAACGTCACTGTTAACGCAAAAACCCAAATCCCAATTATCAGGGCTATACAAGTGTTTATCTTCATCCGTGGCTTAAACGGGTATATAATCACGAAGAATCTATCTATAGCTATAGAAGTTAAGGTGAGAGTGGAAATATAGACGCTACAGCCTTGAGCATAAGGCATGATATGGCATAGCAGGCCTCCAAAAACCCATCTGCCTAGGAAGGTGTAGAGGGGAGTAAATGGAACAGCAAATACGCATAGTAATATATCTGATAATGCGAGGTTCGTGATGAATAGATTAGTGACTGTCTGCATGGCTCGGTTTCTGATGACTGCGTAGCAGACGAGAGCATTTCCGAAGATTCCAATGATAAAGATTAGGGTATAGGCGGTGCAGAATACTGCTTGGATAGCCTTATTTTCGATAGGGTCTGGTGGTCGCGAAGCGTTCACGCTTTCTGTTAAACTGTCATTGTAAGACGGCTCAGTGCTCCATTCGGTCATAGTGAATTCTTTCTAACTGGGCATCACAAGCCTTTTTGGTTTGTCGCTATCATTTCTGTTTTCTCTATATTTGAGTGAAGTGCGTTTCATAGTGTTTAAATTTAGATCAACTTCTTGGGTCTGCGTAGTGTTTGAAGTGCTTCATGTTGCCTTGTAACTATGACGTCATTGTTTTCCAGCACGCATAATCTGAAACAAAACAGTAGTAGGTATTAAAGAGATGTTTTTATCAGTCTGCATTTTAATCTAGGCTTAGTTAGTGATATCACGGGTATAATAAAATGAGCTAAATATTTGACTAGGGGCCTCTTGTTTCAAGTATGAATTCGATACACTAAATTCATCTTCATGGGTCTCGCTCGAATATAAAGATACAACTAAAGATATGTGAGTGTGATACATTTAACTTAAAAGACTTCGGTATAAATCACAAATAAATCAGTCACTTGCAGCCAAATAGGTTTTATTTAGGGTGGAACTTCTTATAAGTAATTTTGTTGAGCCGTGAAATATTGACCTGAGGCCTTAGCATGACATACTTCGAGTCGCGCCTGAAGTATGGAGAGTCGCGCCGCAACGTAAGTCATGCTAGACGTACAGTCGCCATCAAATATATCGGAGCAGCCAGGGTACTCAAAAATATATGAACATGCACTTTATCGCCTTGACCATAGAGTCGTTGGTCAGATATATATGACCACCTTGGCTCTTCCGATAAATCTGATGGCGACTGTACTGGAATGAGTTTACACTTATTTTGTTTCCAGCAGCAGCAGGATGATTCTCTTTAAAGTAAATACACTGCTGCTAAAACTACCTACTACAACTCCTTTTAAGGAAACCATGACTACAGTAGCAACGTGACGTCGAGGCTCAACCTGATCACAATGCAACGAGAGAACAAATCAAATATAGTGTATTCGGATATTTCCGAAAATGGACTCTTATTTAAGCAACGCCTCTATTATCAAAGCGATAAAGTGCATTTTCAGATATTTTTAGTACCTTGGCCGCTCTACATATTTACGTATGTTCCCAACACAATGGCTAAGACGAGAAGTCTGTTGGATTTACTGTTCTTGCGCACAACTAATCTTCAAATACATTTTAGTCAACTTGAATAACTTCTCATGTACCAACTTAGTCCGACAGACAATTAATTATATGTATAAGTCTACGGCTTATCTGGTTCCGTTGTGACAACGTGTATCTGAAATGCGCCATTAATTATTAATATTTAGATTGTAGTAATACACGGGACTAAATTTGAGTTGCTGTTTACTTAAGGCGATTTGTCTTCATTAAAATTCGTTTTAAAATTCTAGGGTAATGGCGAAAGTTTTAAAGAAAATGATTTTTTTAGAATGCTTTGATATATGCCTGTCTGGGCATTTGTACAATAGCAATAGCTATGTAAATACAAATCTAATAAGGGTACTTTTAGATTTAAATTAAGTATGGTTTAGCTACATGACTTGGGTTCCCACCACCTTTTGGGAAATAATGGTAACTATAGGTATCTAATTCATTTGTGTTAAGTATGATCTATTATTTTTAACTATAGTTTCTCCTTATCGAGTATTTTAATAAAAGCGCACCTGATACCGATATTTTATCTATTTGGCCCGACGGTTAACTGGGAGAGAATGCTTTTGGCATCAAGTTCGCCATTTACTCTTTTTATAGTGCAATAAAGTTCAAATAAATATAAAATTTAAGTCACTGGTTGCAAATTATTTCTTAAACCTTTTCTTTGGTAGTTCCAGGTTATGGTCAATGTCATTGAGGTTACCAGTCGCCTTAATGTAGCCAAAGGCGAATTAATTTAGCTGGCAACTGACGTAATTTACGGTCTAATAACTAACAGAAGCCGCCTCGGGATTACATACGTGTACGTGTGGCCTAGATCTCATCCCTAGTAGATGCAGCATTTAAAACTACTCGTCAACTACTTGCTTTAACTTGGTTTTAATCAAATAACAGATGAGGGCAGAAAATAATCTATGGTTAGTGTAAAATCTATTTATAAAGTTCATTTTGCTTTGTTTTTAACCCATTCACTGCTAATGACGACACGTTTTCATCACGGCTCTACAAAGCACTTTCGCTACATAGCGGGAAACCCATGTTATCGGCTACGGCGTAACGCTACGCGCGTAGCATAGCAGTGAATGTGGTATGGCAACCGTCTCTTATACTCAGAATAGGGTTATTTCTACTCAGAATCACGAGGATTATCGATTTAAAAAATAAAAATGAGTCCCAAATTATGTGTCAGTTTTGTGACGCATTTTCCCATACATTCTGTAAGGACCGTCACAAAAATGTCTAATAATTATAGTATAGAAAATTTGCTTTATTTAAAATTGTAAATATTTTTTTCTGGAAGCACTGATACCAAATTAGTTTTAGGGGTAGCATCGGTGGGAATATCAAATTAACATAGAAACCCGCTGGGCGGGTACTCTAAGTGTAGTGAATTTCCACTCCAAAGCGGGAAAATACTGGAATTTGCTACGAGCGTAGCGCGTAGTGAATCGTGACATAGAAAATGTTATCATAACCAAAGTCTTTACAAATGACTCAAAGCAAAGATTTTTCAATAAATGAAAACCTATAGCTATAGGAGTACCTATGGGAGTATGAGCGGTATATCATAGGAGTATGAGTGAACACAAAATCTTAACTGTACACTGTGGAGTCTGGCTGGTAGTCTGTGACGTATAGTAATTACAAACAGACGCGACTAGAGAGTTTATAATAGGTAATATGCAGATAGCGACGTATATGCATAGGTACACGGAAAAAAAAGCTTCTGGGATATTCTCAATCCAAGACATTATTATTATCTTGAAAATATTTCCTCGTGACAAGTATTTATTTCCTTTACCAAAAATATGATTCTTCGCTTAATAAAACCACGTTTTCTTAAAATAGAAATACAAAAATGTATTGTTTCAAGAGTATATTGAGTAAATAAGAGAGATTGTACTTTAATCAAACAAGTATTATCTTAGGTAAAAGAAAACTAGAAAATCTGTAAGAATATATTCGCTTCGTTATATTTAAAACTTTATTTTATTTTCGTTAAAGGAAATAAATACTTGTCACGAGGAAATATTTTCAACATAATAAAATAATGTCTTAGATTGAGAATATCCCGGAAGCTTTTTTTTCCGTGTACCTATTTATTTTAGTGGTGTTTAAAAATAAATGCATCTTTGCATCGCACTGGCTTATTAACGCCCTTTTCACTTAATTTGTAACCCGTAAATACTTGTGTTTTAAGTTACTGAGGCATCGCATTTGGTTATTTTGCCCTTAATTTGTAACCTATAAATACAGTAGTGTGTGGATGCATGCTACTTCAGGGGCGCCACATGCGCGTTGCCGATCTTTTAAGAACACCAGACGGTAGTCTCCTTCCAGCTTCTTCTTTTTCATGAAGCGAATAAATAAAAACCGGCCAAGTGCGAGTCGGACTCTACGAAACTTATCTACGAAAACGGCAAAAAAAACATGTCTGTTGTATGGAAGCCCCCTGAAATATTAATTTTATTCCGTTTTTTAGTATTGGTTGTTGAAATACCTACATCATCTGTGAAAATTTCAACTGTCTAACTATCACGGTTCATGAGATACTGGTGACAGACGGACGGACAGCAGAGTGTTGGTAATAGGGTCCCGTTTTTACCCTTAGGGTACGGAACCCTAAAATAGTACATTACACAACTAGGGTGGTAAAACAAAGAAAGGCCGAGATCGCAGAAGTTTGCAGCCCGAGCTGCAAGCGAGGGACGTAAATATGCGATCGAGAGCTTTCTTTATTACCTCCCGTGTTGTGTACATCATTTTATGTCTACACTTGGCCAGAAAGCGTCTTTTTCCGTACGCGCAGAGTGCGGAAAAAGCCACTTTATGGCCAGGTGTGGCATAAATAATATTTGTGCACAATGATGTTTACTATAGGTATCATATACTTAAAGATATAATAGACGGCCATAGTCTAAGAACTTTTTGAGGCTCCAAGTATTTAGCGCCATCTAGTTGAGGGCGACCTAAAGATAGCCAAAATGTAAGAGGAAATATCAGCTCCATCTAGTAACGACTAGAGTACTACTAGTACGCTATTCGTTACTAGATGGAGGTGACATATCCTCTTACATTTGGGGTATCTTTAAGTGGCTCTCAATTAAATGGCATGATAGACTTAAGCTTCAAAATATTCTTAGGCTGTGCTGCTCTACTATATAAATTACTCTATGCTTATATTAAGTATTCAAACCTTGACATTGACATTATGAGTCGTCAAACGCATTCGCCGTGTGAGCAGTAATGACGTCATTACTAAGCATGGCTGCTTACATTACGAGTTCTGGAGAAATGTACTGAGATAAGACTAAATTATTATAAACATGAGACGGTTACAAGAGTATATTTTTGGAGAAAATATGAACGTAAAAGTAAATGTATTTTTTGATAAAAAAGATAATTGGTTATAAATTAATTGAATCATCATGGTGACAAAAAGTAATTACTCATATACTGACAAATCAAATTTGACGATAGCAGTAAAAAAGTTATACCCATTTAGAGTAACTAGGAACCCGTATTATTTATTTATTTATTTATTCAAATGAGTTACACAGCATTACAGTAAAAACCAAGGCACTGCGAACTACAAAATAAAACATATAAAATAACTTAATACTAGTTCGATCTAGGCGACGTAACTTAGTGGTGGTGGTCCTTATAGTTTCGCCATGTCTGTCTGTCTGTCTGTCCGCGGTTTAGCTCAGGTTAGCACTAGGAAGCTGAATTTTCTATGAGTATGTGTATTAAACACGCCGACTCAACATTTAAATAAAATGTAAAAAAAAAATGATTTACTTATGAATTCGGACATAAGGCTTTTATGTAAAATAGTAAGTCTTGAAAGCACTCGTCGCCTAGTACCCACAACACAAGCCTGCAAGAGCTTACTGTGGGACTAGGTTTATTTGTGTAAGATGGTCCCATTATATTTATTTATTTATTTATTTATTTATTACTAGTGTCTATTCATAAAAATATATGTGGACACTGTACATTTAATTCGATTGCACCCATATACCTGTTTGCATAAAAACTATTAACAAAATGCTTTGGAAAACTGTCACGGCAGAGTGCCCATAAAGTTGCTAAGTGCTAGCTGTTAGCGTTGCTATTTTTGATAGCAAATTAACATTTATTGTGACTTTTGAACGCGGCGTGTGATTAAATTTATGTTAGGTTATCTCGTTAGTTTTTGTCCACTTAGATCGATAGATTTTGCTAAAGCTAATATTATGTATTACGCTGTAATATATCATATTTGCGGGCTTTTTTAAAATAAATATAGTTGCTTAAGTTAGGTATGTGCCAGTTTCCAGTCCATAGGCACCTACAGTACATTTATATTCAAGATTTTTCCCATATATTTAATTATACTAGCTTAGTCAGGTGGACGTTACGTACCAAAAGCAGGAGCAAAAACCCATTTACTTGGGATCTGGTCTGATCTAGAAATAATTGGTGCGTACACATCACCATATTTACTATATTTACGTAAATATTTAAGTACTTTTCCTGTGCGTTTGACGAAATCAAACTATAATCAATACGCTCTAATTTCTCATAGCCCATTAGAAAAAACAATCCGGCGGAGAAGATCAGCGTTAGCCGAACAAGAACCCAAATGCTGAGTCATGACCATTTCGTGGCTAAATATTAATGTGTTCTGTAATGTTAGGTATTTCAGAATATATTTGCTGTTTTTTCTTTGATTTGTTTGCTGTTATACCTGTGTCTGATGTAACAATTGTGTGGCCACGAATAAATGATATCAATTTCTATGTCTAAAACCAATATCAATATTTAGAAACGTCACTCCCTTGCAAAATAAGCTTTTTCCTAAATAAATGTAAGTATCTAATCTAAGTAATCTTGAAATGCTTTATTGCCAAAACACTTACGGAAAAGGAAAATGGGACGTTTTTACAAAGGGGTTCAACTTCAAGTAGTGTTCAGAACCTTAATAATATCTCACTCAGAATCACGTTAAACATTGCAAACAGAAATAATTCTAGTAAACATAAAGTGTCGAAATAATAAATTAGTTAATTTCGACTTCGTAGTACGCTAATTATTTGTAATAAACGGGACTTAACCGCGTATATAATTTTTAAATTACCTTCGACGTTTCGAGGACGACATTGTCCACGTGGTCGCGAAGAAAGACTGGCTCCAGTTGACATCAACATCTTCTAGCCGCGCGAGTTGATGTTGATGTCAACTGGAACCAGTCTTTCTTCGCGACCACGGGGACAATGTCGTACTCGAAACGTCGAAGGTAATTAAAAAATTATATACGCGGTTAAGTCCCGTTTATTACAAATAATTATGAGTAAAAATCGTGAAAGTCTAAATCAGTGTTTCATAGTACGTTTTTAATAAAAAGTACTTAACGACTATTAACTACGTAGTTAGTGGTTACGTAACTACGATAAAATTAGGACATTATTTTTGTGACTGGTATATCAATACTGGTAGCACTCACATCAATTGAACTAGTAACGATTTCTAAATACGCCCAAATTCCCTAACACGAAGGACACGGTGAAATGCATGTATGAATAGTCACCATAGGAATATCGAAATACAATTAGCAATAAAATGTGTTATTTAGACAACAGATGGTTGAACAAAACTTCAATTCTCAAATCAAAAGTGACTTTGGCAGATATTAAGTAGTTAAGATATTAATATTCTATTTTAATAAATATCGGACATCTGTCACACATTTCATTTTTATTGGCATTTATAAATAGTAAATAAAATTGGTCTTGAAAGATATATCAATATTTTATGATATGACCTTCATTTCAGACCTTTGAAATGTTTAGGTTAAAATTAAGTTACAATAATTCGGCATCAAATATCGTCACAATTTGTATTTGGCTGTATATAAAGTAGATATTTAAATTTCAATGTTGATAAACTAACCTAACCGTAGTCCCACGGTACCAATAGACAAAGAAAACAATTTACTTACTTATAAATATATTTTTGACATCTACTAATCAATTTGTAGCGATACGCGGCATCGGCAATGGTTTCATATTCAAAAATTTGGCCTAGTATACACAACAAGTAACCATAAGTACTAGAGGGCTAGCCAACAGGCCCAGCCCAGCCCAGCGAATAAGCATTGCCATACGATACAATGTGGCAATGTAGCCAGTCTTCTGAGCACCCATTGACAACGAATTAAGAGACATTTTTAAATTGTAGGTTTTATTTTATGTTTTTGTATTTTCTACTACTGTAATTCTGTTTTAATAAAACCTAATATTTTATGGGTAAGATGATAACGTGGTTTACTAAAACTGGCCGAAAATTGTATGGCAGATGATCACTTCCCAAACTATTATTCCCATAGTTTTTGGCATAATAGCGTTTCGCACTGTACCATTTTATAGTTACATAATAAAGTGGGTGAAGAACTTTTCTTTAGTTTACATTGTCTAAGTGACTAAGCGATTCTGTACAAATAAAAAAAAACATTTAGTTAATACCTGTATCACGAATATTTGTTATGTAAGTAGAGAATGCTTTAAGATGAACAGTTAAACATTATTTTTTGCATCAAAAATTACATAAAATACACAGCATTAAAAGTGTAGTCTCTCTATCATAAATTGGCATCAAGTTATCAGCAGCAAGCATAAAGGTTTTAAATGTATTAACAGCTTCGTCCACAAAAACGTTTGATAAGATAAGCTGGCAGTAGGCCTAGCACATGATTGACACGTCAGTATCTCGCGCGCGAGATAGTCTACCCGTCCTTTTTTGACTGTGTCAATTAGAAGGAGACGGGTAGTCTATCTCGCGCGCGAGATACTGTCGCATCAGTCATGTGCTAGGCGTGCAGACAAAAAATATTTAGTGAGGTTTATCTTTCGATTGGACTTAATATTATTAACATATAAACAAAAATGGGATATAACCGCGTTCGTAAATTTGAAAACTACCTCCGACGTTCCGAAAACGACATTTCACACGTTGTCGTAATGTATGAAATGCTTAAAAGTTTTATAGCTTTAAAAAATGTATAGTATATTAATGCTCCAAGTTTAGCTCAGCTTAAAATACTTAAGTAACGTTCCTCTATTCTTAAAATATAAATGATTACTGAATACTGATTAATAATGCCGTGGGGTGCCCGGCCTTAGAATTGTCCCCTACCATATCGTCCCGTGGTTGCAGTAGGAGTCTGCTAAGGAAATATATCGGGAGATGGGCAGCAGCATCTTCCGAAAGCCTAAACAACAATAAAAAATTAAATAAAACTGCGCGCGCCAACCGGCCTGCCAAGCGTGGCGTGTATGGCAAACCCCCCCTTGAAGGGGAGGCCTACACGAAAAAAAAAGCTTCCGGAATATTCTCAATCTAAGACATTATTATATTACCTATGTTAAAAATATTTCCTCGTGACAAGCATCTATTTCCTTACATCACTCACTTTTTATATAACTTCTTATAATTTCCCATTACTAAATATTTAGAAGGTACATATATTAAATGCTTAACGTCATTCTTAATTCATACGTAACATATTAGCATAAGCGATTGCAACTTAAAATTCACCAAACCTGAAATAAGCAAATAACGCCATAAAACATATTAGTACTCGATAAATGAGATTATAACATATTTGTAGATATAATATTTAACAACGGCGTGAGATACTGTGACGTCGAGGATGACCTTAAGACGTTCTAGATTACATTGTGACGATATTTGCGTCACATTTTATAATTTCGTATCAATCAGGCTTAATAAGTACTTTATATTTTGTAAACTAGTTTCTGCCCGTGACTTCGTCCACATAAAGATCACTCAATCAATCAATCAAATATTTATTCGTAAATGTTGTTAAAAATACAGTTGTAAGGTACATGTTATGGCTCCTCTACATGATGGGCCATCATAGGGACGCAGCTATGCGTAAGAGGGAGCTAACGATATTGCGATCTCGTTCCGTCGTATAGCAGCGTCCCTATGATGGCCTATCGTGTAGAGCCAGCCTTAAGTGCGTACATTTTGCGTCATTTTATATCATGAGTTTATTCCGGGATTAAAAGTATGGGCACTGCGAATTAGAGAAGTTAGACACTAGGCATTAGAGAAGTAAGTACTTACATTAAAAAATTGATTTGAAATGTATTGCGTGCAAACAAGATGAAATAATGGAATATATTTCCTGTTGCAGTGTGAAAAAGCGAACTCGAAAGAGGGTAGATCGCTATGGTGTGTGGGTAGACCACAACTGACACTCGCAGCAACTTCAGTTACTTCGTGATAATGGCGCATCCAACTAAGCTGTGCCGAAATATCGGAAGCTCACAAAAACAAACTCACATGGTAAATATCCCGTATCAAATAGTTTTTGTAATACAGTGGAAACTGGATAAGTGGAATCGCAAGGGACCGGCTGTTTAGTTCCGCTTATCCAGGTTTTCCATTTATCCAGTTTTCCACTTAACCAGGTTCAAATAAAACGTTTTCTCACTTACAGAGGCTCTCGCTAACAGAGGTTGTGAATGCTAGTAATGTCGCTTATAGAGGCCACGTATATGGTTTTTAGATCAAGACTTAAATAATCATCTTTTATTAAATATGTGTGTACGAGTAGATATGTCGAAAAATAGGTAATCCTGACTTAAAAAAAGCAATGCTGTAAATAATCCACAGTACTCGTATGAAAAAATAATATGTGTCCTTTGTTATGAAGTAACTTATATTTAAACAAAATCACTCCTAATATTTATTTATGCAAGAGAAACCAGTATGGTTAAATAAATCAATGTACCGATTGTACTTTAATGAAAAATATCTGTCATTTTGGTTTGTTGACCTGAGTCACAATTTACCACATTTCTTTCAATACCTATCGAGAATATGTTATATTATATTCTACTCATAGAGGTTTCGGAGACAGCTGCTTCAAGTTACAGAGGTAAAAATAAGAAAATTTTGAAAAAATGGATTCCGCTTATAGAGGTCTCAAAATTCCACTTATAGAGGTAATTCCTTGCCAAGGGACTGGAACCGAGAACTTGGGTCCGCTTAAAGAGGTTTTCCACTAACCCAGGTTCCACTTATCCAGTTTCCACTGTATATTTCCTATCTACGACTCTTATACGCATAGTGAGGCAGAGTACTAGGCAGCAGTGTAAACCCAGCTGTAAAATTGCATGACACGTTATAAATGAATTCATTGATAAAGTATCCATGCAATTACGTAGCTTACAGTATACTTAGTACTCTCAGTAGTCTTGAAACAATAAAAGTGTTGAATTAAACATGATTTGTAAGGAGCGGGCGGGCTGACGTCATGCAAGCAAATAATATAAATGTACCAACATTTGAATTTCGATCATGAAGTAAAAATGTTCCAAGATATTTTCTGATACTGTGGTAGTGGTACTAGTGGTCCGCATAACGCGTTGTATAATGCTTGTTATTTATCCGATTTATTCTCACGCGCACGTAAACGTGACTAGCTAAAGGAAAACAAATACAAATGGAGTGTCTATTTTACAATTTTTTTGATGAGTCAATATCTTTACTTTATTTTTACATGTTTTTTTCCTAGCTTAAGCAAAAAAGGAATATTGGTTCTTAGATCATTAGTCCTACCAGAATAGCGCCTCATAAAGAGGTATCCTTGGGACATTAGCCAACAATACACTAAGGCCCGGCATAGGATATCCGCCCTATGTCACCTTGCAGCTCACCCTAACTAGCGCGGTTAGTAAAATCATCTGCAATGGTGCATTACCATTTTTTATCTACACCCATATCATAAACTCTCCATGATGCGTTCAAAAACCGCACGTTATAACCACCATAAAAATAGATTGTTTCGTTAGTAGTTAGAACAAATGTCTTATCTGTAACGATGTTATTATTATCAAATAATAATCAAAAATTCGATTTCATTATGAAAATCCGGGTGGGCCCCGCCCGCCGGCACGCGCCCCTCCGACCGCCGGCACAATCGAGTTGGCCATGACCATCGTGATGGCGGTGCAATTCGTGCAATGGCAGTCATTCAATCATCATTTCGGGTTTATAATATGTGTGTAGATAAAGCAGTGTATGCAACTGTACGTAATTAGGCCTTAAAACACTCGTGTGATCTCCAAAAACCACGCTCGTGTTTTAAGGACCCCTATTACGTAACAGTTGCATAAACTACTATTAACTAGAAAAAAATCAAGGTTCCACCACCAAGGAAGTTGCAATACATCATAAAAAGCAACGAATTTTCTTCAAAGTTTTGAAGGTGACGATTTTAGTTTTAGTTTTAGTTTAAGTTATTTTTGTATGCAATACTATGGGTACTGACTGCCTGAAATAAATGCTTTTTATTTTTTATTTATTTTATTTATTTATAAGACTTTCGTTCTAATTAAAACCAAATAATTAGGTGTCAATATGTTCGAGCCATAAATTGCTTGCAGTATAAAATATATTTATTATTTTATTTTTAGCAATAAACCCGATCGACGAGAGGTACCCTCGGGATATTAGATGACATTGCGCCACCAAGGCCCGCGTAGGACGCCCGCCCTATGTCACTGGCAGCCCATGCCCAGCCTCATGGCATTCCTACAGCCTACCCAGCGCAGGTCAGTCGAACCAGATTAGCATTAAGTATAATATACTAATACTTTATGTTAATCTAGTTCGACTGACAGTTGCAGTATTATTTCTACACTTTTGGAAAAATTATACTAGATATTGTTTTACATTTGATTAGTTGTATATAATTAGTTAAGTATGCCATTGCCATGCAAAGGACCCTCTTCTCTTTTTGATCCTCATCTCTTGTTCGTAGTATTTTCCCGCCATTCCACAGAAACTACGTCCAGGTCGTTCCGCCGTTTCTCTTTTGGTGTGCCTTGACCCCGACGGCCATCTTTGATGTCTTGTTGATCCTTCTTAGTGGCCCTTTACGCGTATTATAATGGAATAATATTACTTAGCTTTTATTATAGAATGGGTGCGCCGAACCCATTAAAAAATATTTTCAAAACAAAAGTGGCCCAACCACACCTATGTATGTTGGTTTGCCTTAGTAATCGTCTCGCGTAGGCTCAAAAAGCAATCGGAATATCTCCACTTGGGATGACGTTGGCGGTCGTGCGTAAATCGTAGCCCGTGACCGTCTCTTGAGATTCCTTTATATAAATTTTATTTTTTTGGTTAAGGACTCATGTAATTGCCAAGTTTTATATATTAGATAGACTATAATAATTCGGATGTTGATTAGATTTGTTTTTATGGTTGTAATCTTCGAGGCGATATGTCGTCGTCCGATCGACAATATTTACTGTATGATTGCTAGTTTATTGCCTGTTGATATGTGGCGAGTGTCCGATAACGAAAGGTTACTGTGTTATTGAATATGTTCGTGCGATTATCGTAGGTAACGTAAGTATGGTATGGTCCCAGTATATTTTACACTGAGCTGTACCGAGCTACCGAGTGGTGCAAGCCAAGAGGCCTTGGTCCAGCAATGGGACACAATGTAGGCTATGAAAAAAAGGTTTACTGATATAACTACAAAATCTTGATTAGATAGCTGATTAACTCTGCACTTCTTTAGAAAAGAAGTGGGAGGAAGGAGTGGGGGGGGGGGGGGGGGGGAGATATATAAAAAGTCGCGTTACCAAGTGATTAAGTGTGAAAGATGAAATCTTGATATGTGGAACATTTTTCTTCAAATATCGTGGATCTTTTCTAAGAAAAGATTTTTGAGAAAGCAATCCCTAAGGCCTTGTGTCTGGCTCTAGGCACTGGAGGACTTGGTTAGTTTTTCTTTCGTATGAGATCTTTTCAAATTTATAATCTCTAATGCTATTATAATGCTATCGTCGCCTAGTACCTGCGTAGCACAAGCCTTGAGCTTAGGCCTATTGTCCACGTAAACCGCGCGTCATGCGCACGCTTTCGTCAATTGACGATTGCAAGGCGAACGCTTGCATCTTGCGTGGAAAACTTCAAAACTGTGTCCACGGAGCGGCAATGTCGCGTCAGCCGCTCGTCATGAGTTTGTTTTTCGTGCAATCATCAATAGGCTAGATGATTTTTTTTCATGCGTGGTATCATTCGATTCGTTTTGTTGTGAGGATCAAATGTCTATATGGGGCCAATTGCCTTAAATCAACATAAAAGACAGAAAAGAGACTTAAAGTCTGTGATTTGCTTTTGTTTCTCAAAACGCTCCTAACAAAATGATATAAAGCCGTGACGTCATGGCTTCATAGTTGCCCTGTTTAAAGTATGGAAAAAATATGAAATTGCTATTTTTACAGTGAAATATTGCGTTTATGTATATGATTGCCATACAATTTATTTCACAGTAAAATGTTAGAAATCGAATGGTATTATTGGTTTTTTTCAATTTTGTACTTTAAAAATTCGAAAAAAATTGAAATTTTGAAGCCTGATATCTTTGCACAATTTCAATAGATCGAGCCATTTTTTTGATTGGGGAGAAATTGAGGGGGAAAAGGGGGGAAGTTTGCTGTCGCTTTATTTATCTTCTCCGAAGTCTACGGTTCACAGAACCACTAGTATTTAATAAGACGTATTCGGGTAATACCGCAATTCGTATAATTGTAGAGCCTTTCAAGTACGTTAATCGTCTTAGCGAATTCTGCTTACAACACTTAGGTATATAATTTAATTCAAATGTTTCTCGTATTCTCCCAAAATATCTTTTGACTTCGTGATCATTCACGTATGTTACTTATTGAATATATATGTTGGATAGAATTTACTTGTATAAGAACCATTCAGTTTTCCGCGTATAAGCCATAGAAAGGAAAATAATACACTTACCTTCCTAGTTCCTACTTTACAATTATTTTGATACATTTTTGTTTGTAAATGTAAGGACACTTTTACATTTCTTTTTTTATGCGCTATAGGTTCATTATTTAAAAATTGGAATCTATACTCCTAGTTTAAGGAAAATTATGTGTGACGCTTATTTAGAAAAGGTACCATTTGACGGAAGGCACTTACGTTGTACGGTCGACGTCATAAATATTTTTACACTTTTGCACCTGACTCCTTTGTAATAAGGTCCAAAAGTGTAAACATATTTTTGACGTTGACTGTACGTTGTACAGATAATATTGTATTTGAGCCATACAAGCGTAAGCGCCCGCCACGATGGTACCTTTTTATCTAGACAACCACATATTGTTCTAATTGAAATTGTTCTAAGTATGTAGCACCATACTTTGGTCTATTTTTCATTAAAAAATCCGTTATCAATTCTAGGTAGGTACTATTTATCTCAATGCGGCCATATAAAAAACATTAAACTTAAAACAATTGGTAGTTTAAAGACAAAATTAATAAGCACTTGGACAGTAACAAATACGGAAATGGCGTAACCCATTAAAATGCTATAAAATTATATTCGGGTAACTACTGTAGGTATATTAGGAGTAAATGGTCAAGGTCGTATCAATGTCGAGCAATTTAGAGACTTAGAAATATAAACAATTATTTCTTCTTGCAGCTTGAAATTATTTTAGTCAAACTATCATCATCATCATCATCTCAGCCATAAGACGTCCACTGCTGAACATAGGCCTCCCCTTAAAGAGGGGTTTTGCCATACGCGCCACGCTTGGCGGGCGGGTTGGCGCGCGCAGTTTTTTTTTTGTTTATTGTTGTTTAGGTTAGGCTTTCGGAAGATGCTGCTGCCCATCTCCCGGTATATTCCCTTAGCAGACTCCTACTGCAACCACGGGACGATATGGTGGGGGACAATTCTAAGTCCGGGTACCCCAGTCAAACTATGATTTTATCTAAAAATTCCGTTACATGAATGCATGAAATTAATGTAAATGTGAGAAAATAATGCCTTTCATAGGTAAAACGAGTCCATAAACAAATCGTTAGTGCAATCGGTGCCAGATCTCAGGCGACTGATAGATAAACACTTCTGTTTTGTTTGTGGGACAAACTTATTTTCGCTTAGTGGAGAAAGTGGGACATTTCTTATCAGATTTGTTATACGTGACATATCAATACATCGCCCCAATGCATGCTGAGGTGCTTAGAATTACTTTTACGCTTACGCCACTCTGGGTGGTAAGTACGATTTGCCGCCCACGGACGTAGCTGCAAATGTCACCACCCAGGAGATGTGAAATTGTGTACCTACGCACCACGAGCAGTAATTAAGAAGGCCTCAGATCGCTTGTTTATGGCCCTTACCTTCAGTTCGAGCCACAAATGCCCGCAAACTGAGCTGTTTTTTACATTACCGCCCTAGGTGCGTAATGTACCATTTCATCACACATGTTCATAAAGCCTCTATCCTATTTGAATAGTTGCCGCACCCCGCGGCAACAGTTGGACTGAAAACTGACAGAATTGTAATTCGATTGGCAACGAGAGAACGGGACGTTCAAAATAAAGTATGTCGCCTTAGCGGAAATTACAATAAGGAAAGTGACCTACGATGTATCAACAATAAACACATAAACGCGTAAAACATTATTTTTAATACAGTTGCTCAAAAAAGTGCTTTTCTTGTAGTAGTTTAGCGTGCGGAAAGTTTGATATCGCGCACTAGTGCTTTTTACTTTTCCAGCCAATCACAGCTAATGACAGTGACAGACAGCCAATCACAGCGCCGCACCGCACCGCGCGGAGCGTTCGGATACATGTACTAAAGTAACCTCAAAGTGAATAATTGACAATTTTATAATTTTTTCGCAACTGTATTAAAAATCGTCGTTCGATAGTCGTGCGTAAATGTCATTCTTCACTCGTCCCGAGTCTTGCCACGAAATGTACTATTCCCTACTTTATACAATCATCTAATTAAACAACAGTAGCACATGATGTTCATAACAAAGTTGGTAATAAAGAACATAACATATAAACTTTATAATGTTAATCACAGGTGCTGCTGTTTTGTTTGTCCTTATATAGGTTGAAATTATATGTAGTACACTATTTTTAACATTCACACATGAAGTTTGCTAAACATGTTTAATATCAATAAATTTTGGGGTAATTTTAAGAAGCTGACCTTCAAATTGACCTTACTTAAACAGTTTTTTAGCTATAACTACTTGTTTTGGAAAACGAAAATATATATTAGTGTTAATTATATTTGGAAGAACTTTGTTAATTCCGAATCACGATTGGACGAAATCGGCTCGATAGAAATTAATTCGAAAGTTACGTCTTAAAATTAGCATTAAGCAGTTGTATGTCTTTAGTTTCTTAACTTATACGCCTGTAATAAAAGACAGACTTTCATTAAGAACTTCATTATTTTATATTTTCAATTAATGCGTAGTTTTTTTTTAATTTTTAATTTTACTAAATTTGCAATGAGCTCCTATACTAATTGTAACACAGTGTTTCAGCCATAAGATCATCATCTCAGCCATAAGACGTCCACTGCTGCATAGGCCTCCCTTTTGGACCTCCATAAGTATCGGTCGGAAGCGACTTGGCAATGGAACTTATCATTAATGGGGGGTTTGCCATACGCGCCACGCTTGGCAGGCGGGTTGGCGCGCGCAGTTTTTTTTTGTTTATTGTTGTTTAGGCTTTTGTTGTTTAGGGTTTCTCTATCACTCGTACTAAAAGATAGAGTTGTAATTTAGCTTTTGCCATCTCCTTAACAAAACTTAGCTTAGTGGATTCTGCATACTCTTCTATTCTGGTGACCCCAAACCTGACTTTCCACTCCCTAAGGTAACCACACCCACTAAGTTAAAATCACCACATAACTTAAAGTTTTGAATCAATGTGAATTACTATTTCATTTGTACAGTTTGTCTACCTACTAAGATTTACATCATTTATTTTGTGCAGATTGGTTTTAGTTGAGCTTTAAACGCGAAATTTAATTTAATTACTGAAATTAAATAACAGTTGGTTAATTTAATTCAAAAGGACTTCTTGAGATAATTTTGTTGAGGCAACTCCCTCTGTAGTCGTTCCTTTCATATCTGAAGATCGTGACCATCTGGCGTCATTCTTCATATAAGTTGCTTCCATGGACTTGCTTTCATTCGTTCTGAATTCAACTAAGTTTGTCTATTTTAATTAAATAATTCCGCTGAGTTTTTGATGTGGTTTTGATCTCCGAAACCATCGCAAATTATACAAAATGAACCAACAGTTTATTGTCAGTAGAAAATCCTTTTCAGTTTCAATAAATAAGGAAATTATACCAGTTTTTTTTTGTGAAAAACTTGAAGATTAAATACAAATAAATAGTAGGTAGGTAGGTGGTTACTTCTCAAATCAAGTCAAAGTAAAGAAATAAATCATTCTCTTAAGTAAATCTCACAGGGCGACCTGTTAGACAAGATAGGAGAGAGCCATAGAGCCATTACATCTTTTACTTACAGAATACATAATACTTACAGATATGCCAATTCTATATAAACTGAAAGATTTAACGCTTCGCTTAAGATTAAACGCTTTTAAGAGTTTTTTTCTATCAGATTTTGCGTCATCTCAAAGAAAACTCACGTAAGAAATATCTTTTTTTAGTGAATACCACGTTATAAATAATGTGGACTAATGCAGTTCAAATTGGAGATCATTAGTGAGAAAAACTACATACTTATATAAGTATCTATTCAAACGTTAGCAATGCGCAAAAAAAGAATTATGTATTTTTTGCTTGACTTGAAATTGGACTCGTAATACTTACTGGGACTTTTAGCCTGGGGTACATACAGAGATCTGTCTGTCGGATATGCCTGACCGCCATCGCCAGATCCACCAATGTAATGTATGGCATGAATGGGACACGGATGTAATATGGATAGATCTGTCTAGCGGTATATATGCATGTATCCCTAGCGCTGGAACATCGATGACTACGGGAATAATAAGTAAAGAACTTGGAATAATATCTAAGTAAAGAACTTATTATTTCACAAGTGGCTGAAGTGGCGTATATGATATGACTTTTATTTAATCTGTCGCGCAACCTTCATTTCATAGACTGTTTAAGCGCGCATTTTCAGGAATAACTTTAATAACCTTTCATAAATCGTGTGGCATAAAAAGCGAATGTTGCACAGCCTGCTGGAAACATTTAATTTCTCGGTCCATTTGCGGTTAACGGCCGTTATTCTGTACAAATGCACGTTCGACACAAATTTTGTACAATATAAGCTGTTCGGAATTGCGTGGTTATTTGTTTTCGTGTGTCATCATTTTTATCTTTATCACTGTAACTTTCACAACAGATGAATCGTATTTTTTTCCCTACATCATCATATTCTCGCCCAATGCTGGACATATGGCTCCCTTTATGTACAGCAGCAGAAGTAACTAAGCGGCTAGGGTTTTCAAAATGACCTACACGCGCTCTTATTCTCTTAACAATAAAGTCGTATCCAGCTCATTTTGACCACCCTACCCGCTTAGCTACTTTTGCTGCTGACTGTACGGGATTTGTCCCAATTCTGAGCTAATCTCATCCAGAAGTAAGTCGCAACCTTTCGAATTTCTACTCATCGAGCTTATGGACGCCAGGAGCTTCTTTCATCTGTACGGCTATTGAGTTATGAGTTTGATATTGGCATTTTTATCTGTGCATCTCGTTTACACTTATATGTTACAAGCAAGATGCAGAGATAGAACACTCGATATTCGTTCTCGAAAACGTCAATGTCATAACTCATGGTAAGCGTACAGAAAGTAGCGACCGTTCCGTTAATAATTCGGTTTTGAAAAATAAGTCCCGCCGAGTTTCTTGCCGGTAATAAGTAATACTTCTCGGGTGTTTACTTCGTTTTTTTTTCATATTAGAAAAATCGTGCGATTGTCGTCATGCGATTTTTGGGAAAACGATTTTAAAATTTGCCATTTTGTATCGTATTGGCTTAAGCGTATCACTAATAGTGGAAAAGAGTAGTTTCATTTATATTTTGCCCAGATATGGCTGAAAAAAATACAGCTAAAGTATCGAAATCGACCGTTATTTTTCTAATCTGAAAAAAACGAGGTATAGGGTTAGAACCGGTGATAGTTTCTTTTCTCTCTGACGTTCCTAAGTGCAATGTAATGTGCCTATTTAAGAATAAATATCTTCTTTTTAGGGGTTCCGTACCTCAAAAGGAAAAAACGGAACCCTTATAGGATCACTTTATTGTCCGTCTGTCTGTCTGTCTGATTCTTTCATGAATACAATTTTATTATCAATCGTTATTATCGATAATGTGCCACCTTTATTAGAAACTGTCACCCATTTCACCTACCCGCTTGATAAATTGCATTTTTCGTTTCACCTCGCCCAGTTAAGGAAGTTTTAATACACCTTCAAACTTTTAATATAAAAACCAAAAACGTAAATGCGTTAAGTGGACTTTTAAAACTTCTTGTAAATCTGGTTTTTATTATCCAGGAAAGTCGAGATTAACTCAATGAGTTATGAATTGAATAATATTAAAGAACTGGCTTTTAAGGATTTTCTTCTATTTTGTGAAGTATATAGTATAGGATATAATTTATTTTTTAATAACTTAGGGTGGATTACTTATACGTCGGTAGCGCTGTCGTCTTCGGCTTCGGCTTGTAATAGACGGAGAGATAGCCACGTCAGATATGATACAATAATGAGAGCAACGAAGCCCCTCTTGTCAGTTTGCTATATTATGCTTATTTACAGATCTGGACATCTGGAAACTGTAAAGTGGTGGAGATCAAAGAATGCAAATCACTTCAAGAAAACAAATCCTAGAGTTCTGGTTTTGATGCAATATTATGAGAAATTATATAAATTATTACATTAAGTATATCATCCGTCTATTCCCTCCATTCACGTAGACCTATCAGACCGATTTATTATGCTTTAATATTTGAATAGTTTGTTATTTATTAGATATTCAGTAGCGCATTCAAGCATTCCTTTTTTAGTTTCGTATTATAGGCATACATATTGAAAAGATTATTAAAGTATGTTCGGAACTTGAATAGAAGGGCAAGCTACAATATCATAAAGAGCATTAAGGGTACTATAAAACGATTTTTTATTCATCTAAAACCGTTATATTAAAGTTTTTACAAACATGTTTGTCTGGTTTGTGCTGTCA
The DNA here is from genome assembly GCA_911728535.1 of Pammene fasciana. NCBI lineage: Eukaryota > Metazoa > Arthropoda > Insecta > Lepidoptera > Tortricidae > Pammene > Pammene fasciana. Next base: position 859,208 of record OU452285.1, read on the forward strand.
TATTGAACAAATGTTCCTTTGTGTATATAAATAGTTATTTCTATGACTTACCCCAAACTATTATAAAACCGTTGTAGATAATATTTTCGTTTTTAATAAAAAGAAAAAAAAGAAGTTAAATGTTATAAAACTGATGTCTCGAGTCTGACAAGAGCTAGACCAGGAAATAGGGAATTGCCAGTCATGTTTTTATTTTAGTAAAATAAGCATGTCCGTAATTTCCTTCAACCATTGCTGGACATGGGGAAAACAAACTATAACTTTCGACGAGTTGGAGTATCAGGTCAAAAAGGAGAACAAGTTTGATGACACGGTATAAAATGGCCATCAACAGAAGTCGACAGAGTTATGCGATCCGTAAAGACCTGATGATTATGATCTTCATATATATAGGAACAACTAAAGAGAGATTATACATTACAAAGCACTTATGGTGCTTTTACACATAGGCCAGCAATGTTGTACAGAATGATGAATGAATTAATATTGCTGGCACGTTTTGATTGAGCGCCAGCAACGTGACGTTTCGCTGCGTGTTACGAGCGTAATAACAATTTTTACACATGTTTGATAAACATATTTTTTCAATAAATATATATAAAACTATCAAGCTATAAAACAGCCTAACAATTCATACCGATCTATTATAATAATGCTAAATGCTCCACTAAAATGTCTGCACATTGCGTGACGCCATAATATGTTTTTAGAATTCTTGTGGATAAATGTATATCTATCATTTTTATTTAAAAAATATCGAAAAAGGTTTTATAGAGAGATACTTATTAATTATTTATTTTAATGTATTATTTTGTGATAGGGTGCGTAAGTTAAAAAGTGACTTAACGATTTTATTATGTCTTTTTAGGGTTCCGTAGCCAAAATGGCAAAAACGGAACCCTTATAGTTTCGCCATGTTCGTCCGTCCGTCCGTCCGCGGTCTAGCTCAGTGACCGTTAGCACTAGAAAGCTGAAATTTGGTTTGAATATGTGCATTAACCAAGCCGACAAAACGATAGAATAAAAACGCGAAAAATTAATTTGTTAGGGTACCTCCCGTACACGTGAAGTGGGGGGCAATTTTTTTTTCCTTCCAACCAAGTTGTGTGGGGTATCGTTGGATAGGATTTAAAAATAATTAGGGTGTTATAAAACAGTTTTTGGATAAAACTAATACTTTCGGAAATAATAGCTCCGAAAGTTTAAAACAGGGCGCCCCCGCCCCCCCCATCTAACTTTTGAATCGTGGGTCCTAAAATTTTGAAAAAAATCATGAAACTTACCCAACTAACAAAAATGCCGAATAAGCTCGGTGTTATACAGCTATTTAGTCAGATAAAGGTAATGTAACAGTAGTCGCGGCGATAATATGTCGTATAGTAGCTGATTATATTACAATTTGGCTTATACAACAATTCAGTCAAATAGTAAGTGGAATAAACGTTTATTTGACTTTGTTATGCGATTGTTTTACTACAGTTTTGTAGCCATCATCAATATTACTTCTATACAGCTCATTGATCACGTAACAGCGTATTATACCTCAGCTATGTTACAAACAGCCGTTTATACGTTTCTAATGTTGCCATTATATGACTAGTCATATTGCCATGGTTAGTTGCAACTTTTATTCAGGAAACTGTTGTATAAAAGAGTTTAAAGTAATTTCTACTCCACTTGTAGCAATGTAAATGTAGTAAATAAATACGATTACTACACAATCGAGTAATAGATTTCATACTGATTTTTATAGAGTGTATAATGATATAAGTGTTGCTTTGGAGATAATTATCCGACTAATAATTGTTTATGCTGTGTAAGTGTAGTTGTTTAGCACTTTTATTTCACAGCGTGTGTTATAAAGATGCCAAAATATAACGTTTACTGATCCACAACTCGTATAACCATTGCATGTCTGCCATCTTTTCAGCATCAAACTTGTCAACCAGAATCTTTCAATGCGAGTACTGGTTCCGTACATAATTTTTTTTTTAATTTCTACAGAAAAGCAAAACCATACAGCAGTCAAATTGTCGATTTATCACGGAAAGCGCGATTTAAAGCTACATTTTTATATGTTATTAGGGTCCCTTAGAAGAATGTAAAAATGTATTTTTCATGCAAAAAAAGTTGTGTCTGCTGCGTAGTACGCAAGAAATTTTCAGACATTTGACATAAAAAATACAGTTTAACTAAAATAGCTGTGGGCTTATTCCTGAGATGGGAAAAAGGCGGCCATCTCAAGAATAAGATATAAATAGGTGTTTGGTGAAGAAAACATGTTTTTAAGCCAGGCATAGTTGTGCATCGTAGGCATACTTGTAGCACGCGACGGTACGCGTATTTCAGACACCATTTGTTGCAAATTTTTTAAGATTACAAGAATACTAAAAGGTTTACAGAGTTCGTTTTGGGCTTAAATGAAAGGCAAGTATACGTATAAAAAATTTGTAATGAAAGGCTGTGACCGTATTTAGATGTAAATATTAAGCAAAACTCAAAAAATAGCATTTTTAAGCCTCATAATTTCATGATCTACAAGATGTAACAAAAATACTGGTGATCCGCTTAAGGACATAATTGGTATCGTACCTATTGCGAGTAAGAAAAAGTAGGAGGCAAATTTTTTCGACGGGTATTTTTTTGTATGGACACGTCATCCCAGCCGGCCAACTCTCCTACAAAACCAACTTTTTTTGCGAGAAAAACATAGTTCTTAGTTTTGCATAATTATAATATAACACCAATTATGCCCTTAAAAGGATCACCAGCATTTTTGTTACACCTTGTATTATACATACGGAACTGTGTAACTATTACCACAGGATTTCTTTGATATTGTGTGGAAATCAAGGGTTTTTATATTCTTTACAAAGAACCCTAATGATTGCATTATGGCGGAAACAATAGTCGAATAATGTAGTAACGGAGCACTCGTATGCGTCTGTAAATCGCATACTGGTCGCGTAAGTGTTACGAAGATGCTTAATGTCGCTTACTGATACCATTTGTTCAGATAATAATATAATAAATTAAATAAAAATCACTTAAAACTAAATATCATGAAGGCGCATTAAAATTTTATGAATAAACTATAATATATAATATGTTTCACAAAAATAAGAGTGCAGGTAAAATTCACTGTTATATTGCCACAATCGATAAACCTCAAGTCACTATACTTAATATTTAACAAAATCAAAATGCACTTTTACGTAAGTAAAGTCTCTCCAAATAATTTTTTTTTTCACGTTCGGTCTATGGTTTGTGACAATTAAATTGTACGAACTTTGCGCATGTTGATACTGTCGGTGCTCCAAACTTCGCTATTGAACCAAATAATTGCATAGTGGATTTCTTGCTGCTGCAATTCGACATAAAAGCCGAATAAATATTGCAATAAAAGCCACTACTACACGAAATTAGTAATTGCGCGACATTTATAGAACTTCTACTCCACTTTATTGCAGTATAATTGTGCCCAAACGCCGTCGTATAAACGTGTATTCGACTCTTATTCGACAATACACAAACACCAAAAAGTCGCGGCAGAAACGTTTACTCCACCATGATTTTGCTAGTTGGGTAGGCCTAATGAGTACCTTCAATAAAAACTATATTGAAATAAATCAATTGAGCCGTTTTTGATTCAAAAACCCATAGTGATAGGACGTAAGTAAAAAAACCGGCCAAGTGCGAGTCGGACTCGCGCACCGAGGGTTCCGTAAAAACCTATAACTATTGCTATTTCTTGTGATTGCGTTGACATGAAAGTTTCGTTTTACTACAGCAGAAAGATATTATAGAGCTGAGTATATGATATGAATTTCAATTTAATACCTCTACGCGTTTACGAGAAAACAGGTAGTAAGTTTAAAATTAAAAAAAATATTTTATATACGATTTTACTAAAAATGTCTACTTTTCGTAATTTTTCCTTTGTCTGTGCTATATGAAGTTTCTTCGTGACAAGTTTCAAGTTTCTGAGTTTACGGAAAGTACCCTTTAGGTTTTGAGTTTCTTGCGAGTACTCAGCTCCAAAATGCAACTTAAATTGCTATTTATTTTGATTGCGTTGACATATAATAAGTTTGATTTTCTACAGCTGAAAGGTACTATAGCCTTGAGTATTTGACATGAATTTCAATTTAATAACTTAACGCGTTTACGAGGAAAATGGTAGTAAGTTTAAAATTTAAAAAAATATTTTTTGTATGATTTTACTAAAAGTGTCTACTTTTTATAATTTTTCCTTTGTCTGTGCTATATGGCGTTGCTTCGTGCCAAGTTTCAAGATTCTGAACTTACGGGAAGTACCCTTTAGGTTTTGAGTTTCTCGCGAGTACTCAGTTTCAAAATATGCAACTTAAATTGCTATTTCTTTTGATTGCGTTGACATAGAGATTTGGTTTTGCTACATCTGGAAGGTACTATAGCCTTGAGTATTTGACATGAATTTCAATTTAATAACTTCACGCGTTTACGACGAAACAGGTAGTAAGTTTAAAGTTTAATAAAATATTTTGCGTACGATTTTACTAAAAATGTCTTCTTTTCGTAATTTTTCCTTTGTCTGTGCTATATGAAGTTTCTTCGTGCCAAGTTTCAAGTTTCTGAATTTACGGGAAGTACCCTTTAGGTTTTGAGTTTCTTGCGAGTACTCAGTTTCAAAATATGAAACTTAAATAGCTATTTATTTTGATTGCGTTGACATAAAAGTTTGGTTTTGCTACATCCGAAAGGTCCTATAGCCCTGAGTATTTGACATGAATTTCAACTTAATAACTTCACGCGTTTACGAGGAAAAAGGTAGTAAGTTTAAAATTTTAAATATATTTTTTTGTATGTTTTTACTAAAAATGTCTACTTTTTATAATTTTTCCTTTGTCTGTGCTATATAACGTTGCTTCGTGTCAAATTTCAAGTTTCTGAGTTCACGGGAAGTACCCCGTAGGTTTTGCGAGTGCCGAAAACTCTAAAATTTGCAGCATAAACGACTGTATCTTTTGATTGCGTTGGCTTTTAAGTTTGATTTTTTCACAGCTTCAAGGGACAATAGACCTGAGTATTTGATATAAATTTCAACTTGATACCTGTACGCGTTCCTGAGAAAAATGGTCTTGACAGACAGACAGACAGACAGACAGACGGACAACAAAGTGATCCTATAAGGGTTCCGTTTTTTCCTTTTGAGGTACGGAACTCTAAAAATTACGTAAGCGCCGCAAAATTTCCCATAAGAAACGACCTTTTGAATTAATGGTCTCAGTTTACGGAACCCTACACTGAGCATGGCCCGGCATGCTTTTGGCCGGTTTTTTTTATTCAAATTTGAATAGGCAAAATTTTGATTTGTACTTAAGTTGATTTTGATATCGATATGATAATGGAGACACTTTTTCCTCTTAGCGTTTGCCCCGGCTTGGGATCCGCTTGACAACATAATCCCATGAATTAGTTTTTACGAAAGCGACTGTCATCTGAGCTTTCAACCCAGAGGCCTATCAGGATTAGGTTCGGTTTCCTTACGATGTTTTCCTTCACCGAAAAGCGACTGGTAAACATCAAATGATATTCCGAAAAACTAAGAGCCGGGGTTTGAACCCGAGACATCCGGGTTGAAGGACGTCTTACCGCCAGCTACCAGCTCTTTCTCATAATGGCATGGATATCTCTATTATGAGAAAGCGCATAACAAATAAAGTTAAGAGCAATTAAAAAAAGGTTACTTTGTCTCTAAATAGCATATTTCAATATATGTTCATCGAAAACGACCGTTTTTATGACTTTATTAGTGTAACGGCTGCACGGCGGCCATATTCTCCGGGTCATCTTTAAACGTACTGATTTTATGTATTTTTCAGTTTATATGCAACCATAAACTGAAACCATAGACTACCCCCCTTTAGATAATGTATTAGTGTTCATACTGTTTGTGCTGCTGTTTATTTCATTTCTGTCATTCTCCACTAGGACTTTGGTGTCCACAAGCCAAATTCGATGTTATTATGACCTTTTTAAATATCGTCTATAGTATAGGTAAGTAATTAAACGTGTATTTGACTGAGTTTCTTTCGCCTTTTGGCTTATTCCATATGTAAGCCATTTTTTATCATAAAAAACTATGCTTACAGCCCTACTATTAAGTTATATTGTACAGCATTTTTTCTACGGACATGTAATTTACTTCTAGAAATTAATTCAGTATTGTATTGATTATCAACGTGGATGCAACTAGAACGCATGGTTGCTGTCCCGCACTAAAGTCGTATTCCAAGCGTCAATGGTAACAACCAGATTGTCGTTGCGTCGTCCAGTGAAGTGATCTGCGACTGCTACTGAGTGGAGCTGAATAAAATCTTTGATAGCTCGTAAACTGACGGCATATCCCACCGTTACAGCTACACATCAGAAAGTGTTCATTTCTATAAAAATGTGTGACGTTCTCGACAAAAAGGTTCCTAACGACCGTGGTGTTACAGACGGCTTTAACGATGCTCTGTTCATTTTAGTGTGACCCATAGATTAGAACTTGGCTGCCATTCGGTATGTTGAGTTCTTTTGAAATAAGTCACGGATAAAAGTATATCAAAATTGGCTAACACATGCCTTCGAATACTTTTAACTCAGAGGGCCTACCGCGAAGTTTTAATATCGACAAAACGTTGGCCCCGTCTCTATCGCTCTTGCATATACGAAAGAGAGTGATGCAAATAGACGATTCGATGAACGAAGTGGTTCCCGGTTATAGGCCAGCACTATTTACCTAATACGGATTCCGCATAGGTATACATGAGTTGGTACCTTTTTCCTGACAATGACGTACCTTTTTCACGAAGAATGTGTTAATTTCTATTACGAGTACAACATGTCTTTTTTTAGAAAAAGGGGCATAAAAGGCAGGCTGGCGGTTTCGCAAATTAGATACTAACCCTTTGCTCTTGTACTTATTAGGCGCGGTCGCAGTCAGAAAAGTTGAAACTATTTTGCCATTTGACGTGTACGATTTTGAGGGAGGGGGTCATGATTATGGTCCCTTTTTTAAAGCAACACCAAAGTGATATACTCTACTTAGAGATATCAAGTATGTATCTGCTAGTCGTAAAGTTCAATTTCTAGTTTAGAAAGGAAAACAAAATCGTAAAACCTGTTTAAGTGTCTCTTATGTTTGGATGAAAGATTGGCACTTACAGTTAGAAGTTCCTTGATGTCAGTTCACGGTTTTATTGTATCTGTAACAAAATAATATTATTAAAAATTATATTAAAATACATTATGATCACATAGAAATAACGAGGTCTCATGAGTCAGAGGTGTAGGGTTAGAACCGGTGGTAATTTCTTCTTTCTCTCTGACGTTCATAAGTTCATTGTAATGTGCCTAAATAAAAGAATAAATATTATTTTATTTATTATTTTATTATTCAAATAAGTTACACAGCATTACAGTAAAACCAAGGCACTGTGAACTACAAACAATGAAAATTACAAAAATCTTAAAACTATTTGGATTTAGGTGACGTAACTGCGTGGTAATATCTTTTATCTGTTATCTTTTATCATTCTAGTCAAAAATAATCATATGAGTTGATGCATAGCAAAAACGTGAAATAACCAGTAAACTATAACAAAAGCTTAATTATACTTGAACGTAATGTTAGTATTCTGGAAAAAATCCAAGCATTACAGACATTCGACTATCATATTAAAATGGCAGCGGTATTGATTCAAAGGCAATTCGCAATTTTACAGGAATTTTATTCAATTGTCACCCAATTACGTCCGCGGCGGGCGTAACGAGATCCATTGTTGGAATCATTCCATCCATGCAGACTAAAAATACATGAATGTAGGTACAAAATGTGACAAAATTGCTGATGATAAATAAATAAATATTATAGGACAATTTTACACAAATCAACCCAGTCCCACAGTAAGCTCAATAAGGCTTGTGTTGTGGGTAATAACTAATAGGCGACGATATACAAGGTGTAACAAAAATACTGATGATCCTTTAAAGGGCATAATTGGTATCGCATTCTTGTTATGAAAAACTATGAATAAATTTTTTTTTCGCGAAAAAAAAATTCTGGTTTTGTATGGAGGGTTGGCCGGCCGGGACGACGTGCCCCATACAAAAAAAAATTTTTTTCGCGTCCAAAAATTTTTTGTTCTACTTTTTCTTACTCGCAATACGATAGCAATAATGCCCTTAAACGGATCACCAGTATTTTTGTTACACCCTGTATAAAATAGATAGATATAGATAAATACTTAAATACATAGAAAACATCCATAACTCAGGAACAAATATCCGTGATAAACACACAAAGATCCATTGATCCATGTATTGCTATCGAATTCCGATTATGATAGACAATGAAAATGATGATCCAAAAAATGCCTATATCCAATACAATGAAATTGTGTAAAAAATATTTCGTAAGGCGACAAGCAAAACTTCTCTGCTTTGCCTTAAGGTTGACTGGTAGAGAATGCCTCTTGGCATTAAGTTCGCCTTTTGTACTATAAGATTTTCTTTTGTGCAATAAAGATTAAATAAATAAATAAATAAAACTCACAAACTACTACCACTAGTTAATAGCTGTGATGAATCATACTGCATAATTTAAGCAATTTTTCTATGAATTTGCTTAATTCAGCTGTGTCTTAACAGAGTTAGCGATGATACAGTCGTAGTGTCCAATATAATATGCACACACGGACGTTCATAAATATGTGTAAACAACTTTAAACCCATACAAACAAGGTTGTGTTCATATATTTCTAGACGGCAGTGTGTACAGATATTAGACTGGAGAACTCGTCTGTACAACAGGCATATAAAACGTCTATTTCCGGCATGGCCAATGTCAAGACCGATGCGTACACCAGTACACCACGATAAATCATACAAATCCATCGCCACCGGCCGTCAATAACGAATAGACCTTTTTTACGATCTATTCATGACGTCAATAGACTACAATCCGTAGATTCCGCTTACATTCACATGTGACTAGGATTAGACGGCTACTGTGATGGCCCGGGAATGCATCTTGACAGCTCTATCCATGAAAGGTGCGCTGTTATCCTCAGCTACGTTCCTGTCTAATAAATCATATATATTTTCGCAAACCACGATTAATACACATAGGCCCCCTTTTAGTTGTTATTTGTCGCACCTACCGTAAGCCGCGCCATTAGTTTAATCTTGAAGCTTCTTTTCATACCAATGGTACATACCACTGTTGAAGTCAAATAGCTTTTCCATGGAAATAACGATATAAGCGAGCAAGTTAAAAGCAAGTGCCGCTCCTCGCGCTGGCGGCTGCTCGTGACCTACTGCTGCCATTTAATAATGAAATCTATGAAAGCTAACTACCGAATAGTAGGTTTATATTTCTTTGGCTCTAGTAACATCTGTGCTCCAAAGCACAACTTTTGTAATTCACGTAAAGTACCGATCATGAGCATGGTTGCAACAAAAATCAGCGCATCGGGCGCGATCTCATAGTGAATTACTATTGAATGCGCCAGTACAGGAGATGTAACAAAAATACTGGTGATCCGTTTAAGGGCGTAATAAAATTGGTATTATGAAAATTCAGGAAAATTATGATAAACTAAGAAAAAAAGAGTTCATGCAAAAAAATACGGCCGGCTTCCCAGCCGACGTGCCGCATAAATTTTTTTCTTGCATCAAAAACATTTTTTTCTTACTTTTTCTTAGTTGGAATACGATACCAATGGGGTTGGCAACTGTCAACGGTTTGGCCAGATGGCGCCAGCATACCTAGGTCCCTTTCACTAGTATTGTTGTATGGGATTTGGCTTAAAGGCTAGCCCATCCAGGTCAAAAAAAATTAAAAAAAAAACGTGATTTTGACACTATTTGTAGGACTGACAGGGACCCAGCTATGCTGGCGCCATCTGTAAATACTTTCGACCGGCCAACCCCATTGAAGGGATGTTTACAAAAACGACATAACTGCTTAGACCGGTTGACACTTTTTTAAGAACATTGTTAATTGTTTCAGGTGTCAACCTGTGTAGTCAGTTATGTTGTTTTTGTAAACACCCCTTCAATTATGCCCATAAACGGATCACCAGTATTTTTGTTACACATTGTATGTGGTGTCCACGAGATATCTTGTGTGCTCTATCTAGTAGGTAAGTGATCTGTGACGCCACACACCCACGGGCTGAATGAAGCTCTAAGCGGTATAATAATAACACACTGTAAATCTGTCCGTCTGTCTAAACATTTCCTTGTTTTGTTATTCTTTGTCCTACATCCCGAATTGTGGAAAACCCGCAAAGGAAAATTTTGAAAGTTATAAATGTTTAACTTCGTTGAGGAATGTTTTCATTTTAAATAAGATTCTAAAGCTTCAATTCTTAGAAATAAAGGAAAAGTAGAAAAATCTACTGCCTCAGGCGAGACTCGAACTCGCGACTCTGGGAAACATGCCCATCGCTCCGACCAACTGAGCTACTGAGACTATACCTGATGGCTGCGAATTTCTCCACCATATCCTTTATTATCTAAGCATTGTGGTATCGTTAGCAGACGTTCTGCTTAATAACTACAAAAATAAATTCTGAAGCTTGTTTAAAAATAACTCAAACTGGTTGGTTTTTCACGTTCGTTTTTCACCACTGGCAGTATTAAAGATAAAAAAAGATAAAGATAAAAGATATTTATTCTTCAATTTAGGCACATTACAATGCACTTATGAACGTCAGAGAGAAAAGAAACTACCACCGGTTCTAACCCTACACCTCTGACCCGAGAAGTATTACTTATTACCGGCAAGAAACTCGGCGGGACTTATTTTTTCAAAACAGTACTACAAATACATTAAAGATACTATATACAATAATGCGTAGTTCTTCAAGAAGGCATATCAAAACAGCTTGAGAGACAGACATGTACCTGCCTATTGTGTAATTAAAATGAAAAATAAAAATAAAATCCAAATCTGACTGCGTCGCAATACGTTTGATATTCTTTCTTACTTGAACTGTGTCCTCTAAATGTTAGATGATTTTATAGATTCTGGTTTGGGCCATGCATATATGTCTGTCATATAGTCCTCGACCCTGTAATAACCCTTTGACATTAAAGTTTTTTTCAAGTATTTCTTAAGAGCGGGAAATGATAGATTCAAAACATCGACGGGTAACTTGTTATAAATATGAATACCCTGGCCAAAAAATGACTTATATGCTTTGCGGACACGACATCGTCTGGTAGCAAGCTTATTTTTATTTCTAGTGTTATAGCTGTGGATGTCAGAATTCTTCTTGAATGTGTGTATTTTCTTTACAACAAAAATAATATTATCATAGATATATTGGGACGCAAGAGTTAAAATATTTTTTTTTTTTAATAATTCTCTAATTGATGTACCTGCCTTTAAGTTATACATAAAGCGAATGGCTCTTTTCTGTAAAACAAAAATAGTCTGTATGTCAGCTGCTTTGCCCCAAACCAGAATTCCATATGACATTACACTATGAAAATAACTATAATAAACTAAGCGAGCTGTCTCAATATTAGTCAGTTGTCTAATTTTTCTAACGGCATGAGCGGCTGAACTTAGTCTAAGAGCGAGTTTTTTTATATGAGGACTCCATTGTAAATTTTTGTCCAACGTTGAACCAAGGAACACAGTTTTATCTACTATATCTAAACATTCACCATTTATAACTATATTAGTGTCCATTGGTGCCACGTTTGGCAAAACAAATCGAATACATTTAGTTTTCTTAGCATTAAGTAACAGATTGTTAGTAGTAAACCAGTTTAGTACGCCAGCTAGTGTATTGTTAATTACAGATAAATCATTGGATTGCCGTTCAACTTTGAAAATTAAAGATGTATCATCGGCAAACAAAATCATACCACAAAGGTTTTGTACTACACAAGGTAAATCATTTATATAAACCAAAAACAGGAATGGGCCCAGAATGGAACCCTGTGGCACTCCTAATTTTACTAAAGTCCCTTTAGACTGGGTTTTATTTACAACAACTGTTTGTGTTCTATTGCTAAGGTAAGAAGACATGAGACTCAGGGCATTTTCTGAAAGACCATAGTGTTCTAATTTAAGAATGAGCGTTCTATGATCTACACAATCAAAAGCTTTTGAAAGGTCACAGAATATACCAATTGCATCATAACGTTTGTCTCGCCAAGCATTGAAAATATGTTTAATGAGTTCTGCAGCAGCGTCGGTTGTGGAACGTCCCTTTGTGAAACCAAACTGATTGCTTGTAAGCAGTCCATGTCTGTTGAAGTGCCCCAGTAGATCATTTAACATTATCTTTTCAAAGACTTTACTTAGTACAGGAAGTATCGATATCGGTCGGAAATTATTTAGATCACTAGAATCACCCGATTTAAATAGAGGTATGACTTTACTACATTTCATTAGATCTGGAAAAACACCTTGTGAAACTGAATTGTTAAATGACTTTTACGTTACTCTGGGCGGTAAGTGAGATATTACGCCCACGGGCGTAGCGGAAAATCTCACTTCACACCCAGGAGAAGACGTAAAATTGTGTACGCACCACGGGCGGTAATAAAGAAGGCCTCAGATCGCTTATCTATGGCCCTTACCTTCGGTTCGGGCCACAAGTTCTTTATTTTATCGCCCTAGGTGCGTAATGTACTAATACCGTATCCATCCTTACGTGTCTTATCATGTAAATAAAACGAGAAATGTCATTATTTTTTGGTTTTTCGTTCGTTACTTCGATTATTGAGGAAAATTTTATTAGAATAGTACATTGCACAACTAGGGTGGTAAAACAAAGAAAGGCCGAGATCGCAGAAGTTTACGGCCCGAGCTGCAAGCGAGGGACGTAAATATGCGATCGAGGGCTTTCTTTATTACCTTCCGTGTTGTGTACATCATTTTATGTCTACACTTGGCCAGAAAGCGTCTTTTTCCGAACGCGCAGCGTGCGGAAAAAGCCACTTTATGGCCAGGTGTGGCATAAATTATATTTTTCAGGTGTTACTTGATACTAGGTGAGTTTAGAATACCACGACGGTGGAAATAAGCATACGGCCCGCCTGAATGTAAGCAGTTACCGTAGCCTATGGACGCCTGCAACCCCAGAGGATTCACACGTACGTTTTGTATTATTACCGAACTCGCTGCACTCGTCAATTCATATCACACTCCGCTGGCAATTTCTTATTTACCATTATAACGGCTTATATCATACTTAGTATTAAACAAAGATTAGAAAAGTCAATTCGCTTAATACGACTCTAAAAACAATATAAAAAATAAAAAAAAGTTTAATATTGAACACAATCTTAATGGTTGCTTAGATGTTGCTAAAGACGAATGCCTTCCCTAGTGCCGCCACTGTGACCGCCGCTGTTCACCCCGACACTGCCGAGCATTATCTGGGAGATTTATAGGTTAGTTCGACACTGTTTCAGACACTAGGCAGTATTCGGGTAATGTTTTATTTAAGGCTGTTCAATTACAATAGGTATGTGTTCTTTGTATGGTAATAGATTTGTTTCGTTGTAAGGATCAAATGTATTCATGGAGCCAATTACGTTTAATCAACATAATAGAGAGTTATAAAATCAACAAAAGCCTATCTTCTCAAAGCTATGCCTTATCTATAATATCAGAAACGTGCTCAGAAGAAATCACTAGAAACGCATATTTTGAAAATATCTATCCGTTGCTCACTTATGGTATCATCTACTGGGGTAATTCCACAGATATCCAGTCTACTTTTATTTTGCAAAAAGATTGTATCCGTACTATTTATCGTATGCCATTTATGTCATCTGTAAGAACTGTATTTAGGGAAAAGAAGCTTCTTACGCTAACTGGAATTTATATTTTCGAGCTTTGTAATTTTCTCAGAAATAATGCCGAATATTTTGTCAAAAAATCTACAATTAAGAGAAACCTACGTAGCCAATACCAGCACGATTTAGTGCTTCCTAGAATCAATTCACATATTTACAGACAGAGTGCATTTATAAGCGCAATACTTGTTTACCATAACCTCCCAGAAGAACTTAAAGCTCTAGAGGGAAATCAATTTAGGTATAAATTAAAAAATTGGCTAATTCAAAGGGAATTCTATAGTTTAAACGAATACTTTGCATTTGATACGAATAACTAATATTCTGTCATAATTCTTAACTAACATACCTATTAAATTTTAATGATACTGATAGAAAATTATTAATTAGTGTAAGGCTTAACTGAAGTTAAGCAGAATAGTTTATAAGTAAGACAGTAGATATAAGTTTGTAAATATTGCATGCCCAAATTGGGTAACTGTTGGAACTTCTATATTTATAACACCTTTGTACACAGTTGGTCAATAAAATAATTCTATTCTATTCTATTCTATTCTATTGTTCAGATAATATAGAGTTTAGAGATTCAGACAATGATTTCACTAAATTGACTTTGTTTGTATTGTGTTATAATTAAATATAATGACTGTGTTTACGTATATTTGTATCTACGTTAAGTTTACTACACTATCGCAATGGGAAACTGTAATGTTAGTGGTATTGTTATTGTAAAAAAAAAAAAAATAGTCAGAAATGAGAGTAAAAGTCTGACTTTTGCACTTATCGCTCAAAACGCTCCTATATAACAAAACGATATGAAATTGTGACGACACGTCCAAATCGCAATTTAAAAAAAAAAGCAAAATATGAGAAATGGATTGCTACTAGTATTATTATTATAGTTATTTCAATTTATTACATATTTTGTATCCAGTTAACTAAATTTTGTTACATTACATGTGTCATCATCCCTATAGTTAGAAATATTAAAGATGTTTTGTAGGTACCGAAAAAAATGAACCTCCATTTTGCCTCCTTTTCTGTGAAATAAAACGCAATATTCCATAAAAAAACTGGGTCGCGGCTCACTCAGTCTGTCACACAGCTGTCAGATTAGTTCATATTTTTTTAAATTGCTCACGGCACAGGAATATAACTCTCTCAAGCAAACTCTGGAACTTTGACCTCGAGATATTTAGCAACTACGCGTAGTTAGAGAACCTTGGTCCTTTAAATGTCCGGTGATTTTTAGGCCAAAGAATAGTCTTTTTCCGGGTGTTACCTTATAGACGGACAGCTAGCCACATCAGATATGACACAATAATGACAGCGATGACACTCTTCTAGCCAGTTTACTATACTATGCTTATTTATAGATCTGAACATCTGGCAGCTGTAAAGTGGTGGAGGTAAAAGAATGCAAACCACTTCATGAAATAAAATCCTAAAGTTCTGGTTTTGATGCAATATTATGAGATGAGAAATAATATAAATTAGCTTATATAATTGCCAAAGGTTTCTGTTTGAGGAATAGTGCCAAACGACGTATAATGTAATTAATAGTTTTTTGCCTACTGTTTCTGTTTCCTCTATAACTGAGAAAACTTCGGCAGTTTTTACCTATTTTGGTATATAGTACTATTTTTCGATTCTAAGTTTTGCTAGTCTGTAACTCTGACTTCCACCCATTAAGAGCTGCCAGATTCCCGGATCTAGCAATAAAAATAGAACAGCAATCTAATCAGATGGGTTTTGTTGGTCTCAATTGTGTCAGCTCTTAGACCATTAAATTAGGATTTTCCCGTACGTGATAATTCACGGTATACTGGTTTACACTAACATTCAACTCGATTGCGGTAAGCGATTGCCATGACGCCCTGCCGTGTCACAATTGGGTGGGCGAAGAATAAGCTGTAAGCTTGACAGGGCTCATTATGTGATGCTATGGAATTGGATTTGGTTGGATTCTGACATTCCTTTTCACAGCAGCAACAATTTTACAAACACAAATCCATTTGCTATCATCATCATCATCTCAGCCATAAGACGTCCACTGCTGAACATAGGCCTCCCCTTAAAAGGGGGGGGGGGGGGGGGGGTTGCCATACGCGCCACGCTTGGCAGGCGGGTTGGCGCGCGCAGTTTTTTTTTGTTTATTGTTGTTTAGGCTCTCGGAAGATGCTGCTGCCCATCTCCCGGTATATTCCCTTAGCAGACTCCTACTGCAACCACGGGACGATATGGTGGGGGACAATTCTTAGGCCGGGCACCCCACGGCACTTGCTATACTAAATAATAAATACTTACAGTCTAATCCATTTTGAAAATTCATATTACCTTAAAAAAAGAACTGAATTCCCGTTGGCTGTAAGGTTTTGGTACGCTGCCAATCCTCCCTAGATGGTTTTGGAACCTCTGAGATCGATTTGATTTTTGGACTTTTGTATGGCCATTAATCACCGCCGTCACTGAATTCATACAAAAATTCAAAAATCAAATCTATCTGCGCTATTTCACGCCAGGTTTCACCGGCACCGAGCTCATGAAGACCGGCTCCTACCCTGTCTGCCCAGCGATACTTAGGATGACCGACAGGACGGCGTCCAGTCGGTCGACCCAAATATGCTCTTTTTACTGAGCGATCTTCTCCCATCCTCTCGAGGTGGCCGAGCCAGCGGAGACGATGTGCTTTAGTCTCACCAATTATATTAGGTTCGGCCACCAGTTTTTGGATTTCGGCATTTTTGCGGATCCTCAAACTACCATCGTCTGCTTTAATGGGTCCCAGAATCTTTCTTAACACCTTACGTTCTGTGACTAGAAGACTGTTCTCCTCCTTGAGCGTTAGTGTCCAAGCCTCACATCCATACATAAGTTTGGCGTGAAATAGCGCAGGACCGAGCAAATTGGCGTGCTCTTGTGTCGGAGGCCAAAACTCATTCGAGAGTTGTTACTTGTTGCGCTAAATAAGTAAGTCTTCTTCTTCTTCTTCTCAGCATATTCGCGTCCACTACTGGACATATGCCTCTTTCATGGATTTCCATGTAGTTCTTGATGCAGCGGTTCTGTGCCAGGTCAGCCCTGCCGTCTTTGTAATGTCGTCCGACCATCTGGCTCGTGGCTTCCCGTTATCTCGGCTTCCCAATCGTGGCCTCCAGAGCAAAACTCTTTGGCTCCATCGGCCGTCGTCCCTGCGGCAGACATGTCCGGCTCATTCCCACTTTAATTGCGCAACTCTTTTGGCGATGTCAGTGACTTTAGTGCGTTGGCGAATGTTCTCGTTCCGAATTCTGTCTCGCAAGGATATTCCGAGCATTGAGCGCTCCATAGCTCGTTGAGCCACTTTAAGTTGGCGTACCCTTCCGACTGTTAGCGTCCATGTCTCGCAGGCGCAGGCCATTACTGGAAGGACGCATTGGTTGTAAACCCTGGTTTTCAGTTTTAAAGTATTTTTGACTTAAAAACTTCGTTTAGCTTGCCAAATGCGCCCCAGCCCAGTTGTATTCGCCTACTGATTTCAGCGTCCAAGGGGCTACTGTCTAGCGTTATTTTCTGACCGAGATAGATGTAGTCGCTTACTCTGTCTATCGTTTTGCCTTCCAATGAAATGGTTGATTCTTCATCGGTGCTCATCCACTTTGTTTTTTCCATATTCATTTTAAGGCCAACTTGCATCGATACCTGGCTTAGATCATTGAGCATTTTTTAGAGATCTTCAGGTGTCTCTGCGAGTAAATAAGTAAGTAAGTAAATCTATCTGAGAGCTTCAAAAACTAACTGAGGAAGATTGGTAGCGTCCCAAATCTTTACAGCCAACGGGAATTCAGTTATTTTTTGGCCATCCTGTATATGACATAACATCCATGATATAATTGATGTATTTTGAGGAATCTCATTGCGTAACTTTTCAAATAAAATATTACGAAGTCCAACGGCTGTTGCAAAAGTAATGGAAACTTAACAATTATATCAAAGTGAAAAGTTATCGGCAACGGTATCAAAAGCGACTGAAGATTTTGAAATATCCCAATACCAAAGATTATATGTGACTGTATATATGAAAAGGTAGCGTTTCGCGGAAGATACTTACATCGTACGCGTCCTTCTTCAAAACATAAACTGTCTTTGTTTTATCTTATCCAAATCCGTTCAGCAGTTTTAATGAGGTGACAGAAATGAATACAGTTTCTGTCGCACTTCAAATATTAATAAAGATCACGCCAATATGAATTCCTAATTGAATCGATACTCGTTCAGTGGTTACTCGTTAAATATTCGATAGCAACACGAGTAAGTATAGTCGCCATCAGATATATCGGAGCGGCCAAGGTGGTCATAAATATCTGAACAACGCCTCTATTGTCCAGGAAATAAAGTGCATGTTCAGATATTTTTGTGTACCCTCAGTACCCTGGCCGCTCCGATATTATGGCGACTGTATATTATACAGGTTTAATAGGTAAAGTATATGAAGACGTCAGTCTTAAACACCAAAATACCTAATTGATGTTGAAAATCAATCCAGCTTACTCACTCCAAAGCGCATTTACGTGTGAGTGAGCAGAAAACACGAATCCTGGTGACAAAGGAACACTTATTGTTTCAAAATTAAGTGATCATAGTGACTATAATTATTGTAGTAAGTGCACTATATTTTATTAGCATTTTCAATTTGCTTGTAAAAGTAAAAAGCCTGTTCCAAATATTAATACTAATCATTGCATGTACTCATGCACAAAAAGTGAGCAGTTGAGTGCAGCCGCATGCAGTGGTAATACTGTTCCAAAAATCCAAAATGATATAAAATTGTGGGAAATGAACCAAAATAATTGTATATATCTTTTAACTTTCCCAACCACCCAAAAAACCGTAACAATGCCATTGTTAAAGCTCAAATTGCTTATCGTAATCTCGCCTATTAAATTCAAAAATCCGACTTAATTGATTGGAATTATATTAGTACTGAATTCAAGTTTGTGAACACATTCCCAGGTATTCACTCGCTCTCGCTTTGTTGAGAAGTTCTTAATCGATTCGAAGACGATTGATTACTTTCCTAAGTAACGGTGAAACTCCAAATATATCGGGACGAGGCGTGATTCATTAACTAAGACTCGTTTTGTTAATGAAGCCCGTTAAGGCCGTTCCTCGATTCGGACAAGCCACGCCCATCCGTTAGAGACACGTTTATGGCTCCCGTGCACGGCGTGCATGAAAGAAAGAGATGCAGCGCTCTTAAGGATCAGACTTTTTGACTAAACTACGATAAATAAGCGAATCTATAAAGTTTTGCCTAATTTTGTTTCTGTGACTTTTTAGATAAACCAGAATACCATATTTTTTACTTAGTTATATTGCTTAATCGGATATGGTTTACGTAAGCTAAGAAAAATAAGGGGAAAAGGGTCCCAATTTCGGATTTTTTTTCTATCGAGGCAACTTTCAGCAATCGTGTTTCGGCTTGTGCCATAAACAAGATTATATAGTATAATAATATATATTCGAAAATAAATTCAGTCCCTTTTCTCGTTTAGTCAATACAGCGTTTGCAAATACCTATAATTTTTCAAAGTAGCCCCTTAATGAAATGAAAAACGTTTATTTTTAGGCAACTAGTGGCCCATTAATAAATACCTTAAATACTAGCATACATAACAAATTATACACTAAAACTATTATTTCGGTGACACGAAGGTTTTCTGTTGTGTCACCTGTTCTGGTGTAGCAAAACAATCTATTGTTATGTAGTTGTGTTAAAGTTGAAGGTTAGAATTGAACAGGTTATAGATACTAAAAATATTGTTTTTCTATTAAAAACATACCTATACTTATTTGAGAAATGTAAGTATGTTATTTTATTTTCCTTTTTCAAGGTCAGATATAATGTGTTGTTCGAGGTCCAAAAATAACACCACAACTTCACTACCACCACTTTATTGACTTAACTATTCTACTGCACACTGTATATAATCTCACTGGATTTTTGATTAATTACAACTAATTCTCCGACCTTTATATATAAATGTTGCATAACTTTTAACACCGCGTTCTAGGAATGATGCTCTAAAACAAAGCGCCATCTATTGACTAATTTGGTAAACTATCTTTATAACCAGAACACGAGGCTTGGACATGTGTTGTATTTTTATAACTAAAGAGATAACTAGAAAGTTCTTATATGAGCTGGATTGTCTTGGGGGTTCTGGAATGAGAAGGTCTAAAAAAGTTTTTCTAAGCGGTCTTGTTATATTGTTCAATTCGTTTGTAAAAATCGCGAGTTTATGGTTCGGTGCGGACTACTCGTATATCTAAAAGGGTTATTATAACGTTGTAATAATGGCTTATATTACAGAATAAGATAATTCTTGAGTTTTTCTGAGGTAAGACTGTTTAGGTTTACCATAGATTGTACGGATTCGACATTTTCAAACCAACGACAAGTTTGTTTCTTTGCAACGCCATCTGCTCATATTTTGCACATTTATCCCCACTGGTTAGTCATTAAAACGAGTGGAACATTTCGGTGCTCCGCGTTTATCGCTGCAGTCTGAAATCCTCCTAATCTTCCCTGAGATAGTGCTGATAAGGAGTATCGTTTAAACGGAGTTTAATGAAAAATGCGGTAACATGTTGTTGATAAGAGCAAAAACATGACCGCAAACTCGTTCATTACTTTGATATACAGTCAGATCCATATTATTATACAGGTTATCTACAAAATGCTCTATGCCACTGCAGGAAACTGTAGTGGCGTTGGGCGGGACACGTAGCAAGGATGACAGACAACCGATGGACTCTGAAACTGACAACTTGGAAAGGGCCATCAGGGACTAGAAATATAGGGAAACTTAGAACACGATGGTCTGATGAAATAGTACAACTGGATGGTGATAAATGGATGCACAAAGCGAAGAACAGAGATGAGTGGAAATAACTAGAGGAGGCCTTCACCATCGAGTAGCGAGGGGTTCTTACAAATTAAATCCTTAAATAAACCATAATTACTTTGAAAAAAGTTCAATTCAACCTGCATGTTGGGTAAGAAAAAGAAGGCTTTTTAATTTTTTTACTATATTTATTTTTATTATCTACAAAAACAACGCCAAGACTTAAAGAGCGGATAGAACAGGCTGATGGGCTATCACATTAAGAAAATTTGGCTTTTATGAAAATGGCATAGACGCAGGTAATTATTGTTCACTGTTAAACTTTTACAAAAAAGCTTTTATGACTAAATTCGCTGTGATGGATAGAGGATCGCCTGGTGCCATCCGAAGCACGTCGGACCGGCAATCCGAAGGACGCGGGTTCGAATCCCGTGATGTTCCAGAGTTCTTCACAGTTAATTTTGTTCATTGTATCCACATCTGTTTCCAATTTGTGCAATGCTTAAAGTAGTCATTTAGTAGTCATATAGAAAAAACTGCATCAAAATGGGTTTAGCCAAACGCGAGCTAATCGCGAACAGTACGATACGGGTCAAACTGAGAACCTCCTTTTTTTTGAAGTCGGTTAAAGAATAGGCTATTTTGCTTAACCTGATAGCCCAGTTCTATCAGCCCTAAGTCTTGACGCATGGATTAAGAGACATCATGTATACATATAAGAATAAGATGTAAAATGTGAAAAAAATTGACATCTTATTTACACACGTTTAGACAAGTTTGACATACCTAAACAAGGATTTATTAGATTACACAGTAATTCTTCAGTAGTACTATTACTTATTCTGTGGTAGAGGCTAGAACATTGTAATTCAATCCGCATTATTTGCTTAAGCCCGAGATCAGTTGAAGGGCTGATCAAGTGCGAGTAAGTCGTTAGCACAATAATCACGAGTCAAATAACAGCTTAGGGGTCCTCATGAACGCTGTTATGGTTAGATTGAACTGGTTGAACCCTTGTTAGCTTACGAAAAGCATAATTTCCAGGGACTACAGGTAATTGATACAAAAATAATAGTAATTTTGTGATATATCAACACATAAATCGTCAACTAATTCACAGTGAACAAGGCCGTCTTAATACGTGATGGGCCCTAGGGCACGAAAAATTTGGGGCCCTTGGACCCTAGAAAATCAAGGGGGGCCGCCATCAAGCGCTCAATTAGGGACAACGTTGACTGTAAAAAAACGTCGTCTAAAGTCTTTCGGGGCCCCCCTGAGGATGGGGGCCCTGAGCACGAGCCCCGTGTGCCCTTATGGTAAAGACGGCATTGATCGTGAAAGTTAAAAAATACACAGACTTAAGACGCAAAGCTCCCTAGGGCGGAAATTAGGCACTTTCCAATCGCTACAGAATATTTACTCGTAAACAATAACAAAGTAGTTATCAGCTTGGATGCATTAGCGTCAACGTCAAAATGTTCCTCTGCACCAAATATTTGATGAATTTCATAACTTTTATCCTATTTCCCAAAAGACAGCGTCCGTCCATCCGTCCGTTTCCTGTCCCGGTTCAACCGGTTAAACCGGTTAGGTTCACTCTGGCGAGTTATCTGACAACTCAACCGTGTGTAAATGAAAATTGTTTGGGGTAGTAAACGAGGGAGGAAATCTCCTTGGGTCGCTTTTCTTACCATCGAGTGTTTTTTGCTCGTGTTAAAACTGAATATTTTTTTTATAGTTGGACACTGGTATGCAAGCACGCAGTTCGTCTGATAAGCGGTTAATATAGCCTATGCACTCCTCTTTGTCATCTCAGTAATCATTTACCATTTCGGTTTAGTCTTGATATTAAGGTAAATAACTGCTACAATTATTGATATTGTTTTTTTTATTTATTATTAACTAATTTACAAATCTTTATAACCAACACCAAAATACTTTACTTCCTAGACTGCATAATGCATTTTCATCTTTAGGTACATTTCAATTATTAGAAGTTATAGTAGGTAGTACTTAGTAGTAGTAAAACACTTTATTGCACAAAACAAGTACCTACATGACCATTAAAAACTAAGGTAAATGTATACAAAGGTAGTTATATATTAAAATGTTTTCTTGCGCCTAAAACTTTTTGTAATACATGCTTACTGTATCGGCACAAAGATCCGAAGTGAGTCTTGGCCTCCGACACCAAAGATCAGGGTTCTCTGTTTAACGCCGTTTCTTTTCAGACGAAGATAGGGCAGAGTATGCCTTCCAGACTGCACTGCACAATCTTCGCCCATACGAACTACTTTTCCGAGCCATCAGAGATATACAAAATGAAATACGCCGAAACAAAAGACTAAGTAATTCCTCGATCCTTCCGAATTCTATCAGAAGCAAGAACGTGAGGGCATTAAGCAAACCTGCTAACGCCCTTTACTAAACCTGGCGAACATAGCAAATCCCATTAGTAATTCTACAAGCTTGTTCTGCTGAGCACGTGGTCGGGGGATAGCGGAGTGGGTAGCGGAGAGACTAGCGGAAGAGAGCAAGCCTAAGTACTTAACACCGTACATGGCGGGAAGAAGTTGACAAGTCGGAGCGAAAACTTGAAGAAATCCGAACTTTAAAAAAAATCATAAGGTTCAAATTACTTCAATTTTATACCTCGAGTTATCAACTTCTTCTCGCCTTGTACTGAAGCGGTTGAAAAGGTATAAGTAGCGTTTTTTATGATTTACTTATTTTATAACAAATACATTCTATAGGATACGAGTAGTATGCTGGCGTAGAGCAAGCTAGCACTACCTTTATAATACATATGTAATATGTATAACATAGGCTGCAAGAGCTCACTCTTATAATGTAATTCATTTGCTTACCTAAAATAAAATGTAAACATCTTAAAAAAAGTCTCAACCATAACAAGCAAAAAACAAGCACAGAAAGTTGGCAGTCGATTTGAATTCTGTCGAGAATGTCAAACCAACAATTAATAAATGTCTACAAATCAAATTCCGCCCTTCGTATTCAATACCACAGCCTTACCCACATGAGATAATGTTAATCCTATGACACGTCGGGAATCAAATGACAGGCGACGTGACGATGTGATCTAGTATGTTCGTGTATTGAATTGCTATTAGTAAGGATTAGGTTTGTACGGCAGCGCTACAGTGCAGATAACCATTAAGGTCATAATTGGTATGCTGAATCATTTAATTTTATAACAAAATGTAGTTAAATGCAGTAAAACTTGCTTAAGACAATTTTGAAAGGGACGTAAACAAGAATGTTGGAACTCAATTTGCAAGAACCGATATAAATTGGCTTAGGTACTATGCGAGAAATCGTATTAAAATTGACATATTAAGCGGTTTCTACTGCAGATATTTAATAATAGGCACATAAAATAACGAAAAAAAAAAGTAAACAAAAGACCTTAAAGTTAAAAAAATTGTTACCAACAACATATCGTTCGACTACGTACAGTTAAAAAAAAGTACAAAAATGAAATGTATGATAACTCTCATATACAGTCAGCATCAAAATATGTATACATTTCGGCACTTATTTCTGTGGGATAAGACTCAAATTCGTATACATACATATTATTGATGCTGACTGTACTAGTATGTATAATTCGGTCTCGAAACCATTATTTACAGTTCTTGAAATCTGTACGATAAATAGGGGTTATTGTTTTTGGAAGGCCATTCCTTTTTGTGTCTTTAATTATTTTTACAGTAAAATATACAGACAGCAAAAAAAACCCCGGAATAAGCTACATAAAATCGAATGAAAAACCGATTTGTGGGTTCCCCATTCGGTTTTCACGGGCTAACTTTGCCTTAATATAAAATCCCACTCGCAAATAATAATTTTCGCATTTTGCCCCCACACATTTCACAAGGAAGGCTTTGTAATAAGAATCCCTATTTTACGATCGTGTCTCTATCGAGAGAAAAATTGGCTTCCATTTATTACCAAAATTGGGAAGTCGCAGAATTTTTTATCATGAATTTTATTCTTGTGAGGTCATTCTCTTCTATAGTATAATTTATATAATCGTAACATAATGAATAGATTTTCTGTCAAGTACGCTACGAATCTTGCTGAGTTTATTTTATTAAGTAAGGTACGAGATTGAAAAGCTTAATTATATCACTATTTTTCTAAATACGTGTGTTCCAAATAGGCCATTTGCTCCAGCCTGGCATAATACTTGGCACGTGGATTTTTGTAACTTGGCGTTTTTTTAATAAATCATTAATGGTTTGTCAGAAACTATTGAAAAGTATGTGGTTGTAGTTCAGTCTGAAAAGTTAATTCATTACTGAAGTCGTCGCTAGAAAAAAAAACTATCTATTTGTCATGTTTATTCATCATAGCATAAGTATGAAAAGTAACGTAATAAATAATCAAAACTAAAAACTGGATTCTACAAAATGTTTGCCATTTGGTCGGAAGTCCACTTAAAATAATTCACCTATATAATTAAACAAGATATATCAAGATCAATTTGGACACCGTTCCGGATTACCCACGTTTGGTGCCGAGTCAACGGCTCCACAATATCTATCTGCGTATATACGGAACGGAACTAAGGAAGCAGACCCTACTCATTGTACCATTATTTCGATAAGACTTCAGGAAGTCCTTATCAATGAGGCCCTTAAATCATTCAAGATTGTTAGACCATTGTCTTCAAAGATCAGTGGATAGGATACAAGTTACTGAACGTTCATTGGTTAGCGCTTGAACGCAGATCTGCTGTTTAATGAGCTAGAGAGAGAGATGAAATGAGATATTTAATCAGTAAGTACACTGAAAAAAAAACTAACTAAGATGCATTTTAGCTTAGTTGCTTATAAAATGTTTGGAATAAAAATATATTTACATAAAATACAATCACACCTATAAATAAATAGATGCCTTAGATGTAAATATATTTTTTACTTCTCATGCTCGTAAAGTTTCACTTTATGCTGGGTATAGGCGGACTAAAACTCATTTTTATTAACAAGTGCATAAAAAATTGCCATTGTCAAAATAGCCTTAGAAGAAGTCAATTTTTTATGCACTTGTGCATAAAATTGAGTTTTAGTCCGCCTATACCCAGCATAAAGTGAAACTTTACGAGCATGAGAAGTAAAAAAATATAAACACTTATGAAAGAAATTCCTATTCTTTTTATTTCCTCACAGTCGAAGTAAAAAGTAGAGTGTATAACTCGTCCATAAAACCCATTTTACGCTCGTACTTTATATCCATCCTCGCTCGCAAGCTCGCTCGTATGGATAAACGCCTCGCGTGAAATGGTGCGTTTTATGCACTTGTTGTACAATCTACTATTATTTACATCTGATAATAAATAAGCGATCCTCAATTTTTTAATGATTATGAGAACGTAATCAAATAAGGTTGAAAAAAAACTAGTTTCCAGCATATTAAGACCCCGTTCCTACTTGTCCGATGTCGGGCCCGGATTTTAATCGGCTGTCGGCGCCTCATACAAAATTGTGTCGTGCAAGTGGGAACAGCTTCACCTAAAATGTTCTGCCACTGGAACATCCGATTAAAAACCGGGCCCGATATCGAACAAGTGGGAACGGGGTCTTAGGTGACACGAACGAAGCGTAAGTAGCAGCAAAAAAATGTAGTTCAGTTCTTAAGTTAGAAGCCATCATTACGGGACATTTATTTATTCTGCTGACTTTTCCTGGTAGGCATGTTTTCCTCCACCGTGGACTTATGTTGAATTTACATATAAATCCGTTTTTAGTTGGTTTGCCTTGTAAAGGCATACGCTTCGAGAATCAAGCTCGCTCGCGCGGAGGAAATGGTAACAAGTAGTGCAGCCTTTTTACAAGTTTGTCAAATATATATACAGGATGGGCATAAGGAAACCGACAGATCTTAACTTACAAAAGAAGTAAAAACGTCATGTCACTTTAGGTGAATCTCGACAAAAAAACATATTTTTTATTTTTTTATGTTTTGTGCACATGAAAAGTAAATGTTAGCCTAAAACGAAATAATCCTTTTTTTTCTTCAAAAAAATAGTTTACGCTAAGTATTCCTTGTCACTTTGATATGTGTCAATAAGGATGTGTAATCTATGCCCAATAGATTCAGATTCAGATTCAGATTTTTTATTCAAAAACAATACAAGATCGTGTATGAAATATAGTGGCACGCCATAAAAAAGGCGTTTTGTGCTGAGTAATAATAAAAAAAAGGGTTTTTTTTTTAATTGGTAATAACTCTGAAACTAGGCATATCCCAGAAAAGTTTATAGGACATTTTAGTCTCTAAATATGATCAGGAATACAATGTTAAAATCTGTCGGTTTCTGCCCACGGTCTTGTGCCCACCCTGTATATACGAGGCAGATTAGACGTTAATCTGCCGCGTAGTAGCGTACATGGTAACGCAACAAAATTCAGGTTCGGGGCTGCCGAATTAAATACTAGGGTAAGTCGGTAGTAAAATAAATTAGTAACCATTTATTTTTCCCAGTAGGCTGTTCGACCTGGCGGGCTTAAGTACAAGGCTTCTCAACGAAGTAGTTTGTGAGGAAAGAAAAATTACTTATGCTTTGTGAAGCGATTTTTCTTTGTTAGTGTTAGTTTTAAAGGTTTCAGTCAATTTTTATAACAAGCTTCATGTTTTTAATTCACCTTTTGACGGTAATGGTATTTTATCGAATACTAACTCAACGAGTACTTAGTTTTTACACACTTTAAAGCTTGACCCATCTTGTAAGTAAGTTATATTTCAACTACATTTCAGTGTCTGCACGAAAAAAATAGCTTCCGGGATATTCGCAATCCGAAATATTTCCTCGTGACAAGTATTTATTTCCTTTACCAAAAATATGATTCTTCGCTTAATAAAACTACGTTTTCTTAAAATAGAAATACAAAAATGTATTGTTTCAAGAGTATATTGAGTAAATGAGAGAGATTCAAATCCACCCAACATTTCTTCAGTTTCATCGACGGTGCTGCCCTACCCAGCCCTCTGCCCTCTGCCCTGCACTAATGCCACGTTCTTGTTGTTGGCTGATGATTAATTAAAATTGTAACACTAATTAATTAATAAAATCATTTATTACAATAAGAGAGATTGCACTTTAATCAAACAAGTATTATTTTAGGTAAAAAAAAAACTAGAAAATCTGTAAGAATATATTCGCTTCGTTATATTTAAAACTTTATCTTATCTTCGTTAAAGGAAATAAATACTTGTCACGAGGAAATAATTTCATCATAGGTAATAGAATAATGTCTTAGATTGAGAATATCCCGGAAGCTTTTTTTTCCGTGTGGTGAGCTGAAATTTGATGTACTTCATTTAATTCATTTAATGCATTAAATGCCAATGATCTCTAATGTAGAGTTATTAACGAAAATGTGAAGCAAAAATATTTTTTTAAGGTATGTATTATTAATTCTAAAATGGAAGTTATGGTTCCCCTTGGTATACTTCTTAGTTTCGGATTTCCGATAACTATTTAGTAACCCATTTTTCTAGTTGATCCTTGCATATTGCTATTGCATAAATAGCTCTCCGAAACGTTCCCTATAATCTATGGAAGCCAATCGATATTCGATATCGATTAATAAATATCGATTCTTCGGGAATCGGCGATGACACACGAAGGTAATATTGCTGTTCCGCTTTTTCATGTGTCACTGTTGATTGATAGCCGACGTCTCTTTCTAAAACCCGATGGTTCTTTTTAGAGCTCACGGACTGTAAATTTAGAGTCCCAAAAAATTTAGGCTCCCCTACGATATTATTATGTTCACATTTCCGAACGAACTTTGGTCTCATATTTTATCTGAGTCAATAGATCAAGTGCAGCTGTTTCACTGTCAATTTCCTGTCATTTCAAATTGAAATTAGATAGGTACAGTCAGCAGTAGCAGTGGCTTAGCGGGCCAGGTGTTCAAAATGATCTTGACAAGTTCGTGTTGTCTTAACAATAAGTCGTATCAAGCTCACTTTGAACACCTCAGACTGTTTTTTTTTTATTAGCCTGGTTTAGTGTCCCACTGCTGGGCAAAGGCCTCCCCCCTTTTTCTCCACTCAACCCGATCGTATGAATTTTGCCACCATTCTGTGTAAAATGCGTCCAAGTCGTCCCGCCATCTCCTTTTCGGTCTGCCTGCACCCCGGGCTGCTGACTGTATGTATAATAAAAAAATATAAGTAGTACAATTTAGAGTGCAGCAAAATACCTGATGTTTGTTGTCAGAATTGGTATACCCCCTTTACTGTAGGCAGGGAAAATATTCCTTAGTTTATTTCGAGATTTCATCGCTCCCAGCAAGGTCACTCAAATTAGGGATAATTTGATAGGTAACGGCCTAACAAGGGTGATCATAATTAAGCTCATGCCGGAGGCTGCTCTGTAAGCATCAAGTCTGATAAAACTTTTAACTAGATTATTATTAATTTATGAAGTACGTCGGGGACAAACACGCGCACAGTCCGCCTGACGGCTATGGACACCTGCACTTCCAAGTTACCTACATTTGATCAAATTTAAAGTCGTGACGAATTGTAGAATTTAAAGTTTTAAGTAAGCACTAAAAATTTAATTTATTTTACTCCGTATGTACAAAAAACTTACAATGTAATAACTATAAAGCTCGAATCGTATTGAATGAACACTAAGATGATGTACTAATTTAAACTCACACGATTTTCACTCATTATTTTGACAAACACGGGACTTAATCGCGTACACTTACTTTTGTAATTTTGAGATGAATGATGATATTATATTTTCGGCATATCTCTGTTACATGACATTTGCTTTACTTACCTACCTACTTTATTTTCTATCGAAAACCTCCTCTTTCGAAATCTTGAAGTCGGTTATGAATAGAACTTTATCATCTTCGACATTTACCTATTCATAAAAGCATTTGCTTATCTATCTCAAACATTATTCCAACACACAAACAAACAATATTGAAGTTGTATTGGAGTTGCATCGGAAAAATTTTCAAACAAGTTTTGATATTACTGATTCAGACATTTAGACGCTAGTTGCATTGCGTTGTTATTTAATGCATTGGAGTTGTATTGAAGTTACATCGTGTTTTAAAGTATAGGGCCCCCTGAAACTACTCATAATAAATATTAACTTGGCAATTCATGATTACGCGGATCCACAATCTTTCACCGCCGGCCGGTTTTTTCTTGAACCCACGGCCAAGAAAAAACCGGCCTTAGAATTGTCCCCCTCCATATCGTCCTGTGGTTGCAGTAGGAGTCTGCTAAGGGAATATACCGGGAGATGGGCAGCAGCATCTTCCGGAAGCCTAAACAACAATAACCAAAAAAAAAACTGCGTCCGCCAACCCGCCTGCCAAGCGTGGCGCGTATGGCAAACCTCCCCCTTAAAGGGGAGGCCTATGTTCGGCAGTGGACGTCTTATGGCTGAGATGATGATGATGATGATGACAATCTTTCACACCTATAAACACGACATTATAGATGTTAACTATCAGAATAATAACACTATTACGCAAACAAACGTAACAGAATAAACAAATTAGAGGCCGAATCGAGTCGGCGATAATGGATCCGCAAATACGACATCGACTCAATATCGCTAGATTTATTTGCTATCACTATTACTTACGAATTGACTGAAGATATCGTAAGTATATATTCGTATATACTTCAATAACTAGCCGTATTATGCGAGGTGATTTGGTAGGCCGTACCAGAGACTAGAGATATAGACGACCACAGCCTAAGAACTTTTTGAAGCTCATGTCGATTGCGCCATCTATGTCAAAGCCCCCTAAAGATACCGAATATGTAAGACACTAGTAGTACACTAGTAGCTACTAGGTGGAGTAGCAGTGCAGGTGACATTTCTCTTACATATTCGGTATCTTTAGGTGGCTTTGACATAGATGGCGCAATCGACATGAGCTTCAAAAAGTTCTTAGGCTGTGGTCGTCTATATCTCTAGTCTCTGGCAATACTAAATAACTTTTACTATGAGGCCAACTCCGAAATCTCAATTTATTTTGTCTGTTTCATATATTTCAGCCGATCAGACATTGACGTTTTGTATGGGGACGCCAAACTTTTTTTTTGGATTTTGAGGTTGGTCCCATAGAAACAGTAAGACTTATCTAATCACCCCACAATATGGCTAGTTATTAAAAAAACATCCTGTATTTAACGCCTTTAGTAACTCCCGAGGTGTCACATACGCGTTGCCAGGAGGATTTACTGTGTTGACGACTAAAAGGACAAAAGGATCGTCGACACACTGCAGCTCTCTTGCAGATTTCTGGCAACCAACATGATCATTATCAGTGCTCCTAACATTAAGCAAATACGGACAATTTACTTGTTATGAAATGTTAAAATTGTCAAAAGCAGGGTCATACCACTACCTAGGGTGTAAAAACTATTCAATACAGGATACCTATTTACCATGTGAGTTTGTTTTTGTGAGCTTCCGATATTTCGGCACAGTTGCATGTGCCATTATCACGGAGTAACTGAAGTTACTGCGAGTGTCAGTTGTGGTCTACCCACATACCATAGCGATCTACCCTCTTTCGAGTTCGCTTTTGAAATGTTAATGGCCATGTTAGCTTAAAATCGTATACCTAGGTTGTATTGTATACGTATCAAAAAGTAGGTAATGATTTGTCTGTACTACTTTGAAAAAAGCTGTGAGCAACTGAAGCATATCAATGGAAAACTTATTGCCACGAAACATAATTTCTTCTTTTATACCTATTTCAAATTTAGGTGACAGACGAAAATCTTGTTGGCTTAGTACGTTTCTATTTAAATAAATTAGATTTTGATGAAGTAGATAGTGATTGAACGCGAGATAAGTAATTTAATTGCTTAGCAAACATTAATGCAATGATTGTTGACATTGTTTTCATATTTGAAATCATAAAATTTTATGTAGGCATAATCCAATTCAAACTTAGGTTTTAAAATACGAATCAGGTAATAAATGATCAGGTAGGCATAGACATAATGCAATTCAAACTTAGGTCTTAAAATACGAATCAGGTAAGTATGCAGAACCGCGTACTATAGTACTAATAAGGGTACTTGCTATTTATGTCTTAATATTTGTTCTAGGGTATGTACCTATTCATTCGAATAGGTAAACATTCAATATGATAATTTATCAACTCAATCTGACAAATAGCGATTGATACTGATAGGTAATGAAGTGTTCGTCTCATACATCGCACTGTGTCAAATAGTGACGTACCTAAATGTCCCTTATCTTATGGTGATGCGATAAGCGTGACCAATAAATACCCTTGTTGACCCACGCTACAGAATAAATAACATTACTACGTACAGAATGGATAGCATGGTTGCTGTTTTATGGCTTATCATGCCATGCGTCACTTTCGCACTTATACTTGTTAGAATGTGACCGCTATGGTGACAGATGATAAAAACTCGATCATAATTATCCTGTAGAAGGTTATCATGCCAAACGTGAAAAACCTGGCTTTCTCTCTCAATAGCACAATGTCTACAATACATGAATATTAAAAAGAATCTCTTTAAGAGGATGATAAGAGCTAAATTCCCTCCCTATCGTTTTCAGCGCGAGTGAAAGAGAAACACTGCGTTACGATTAGTATGGGAGCTCATTGCAAATTTTGCAAATTGATGGATTAAAAAAAACTATGCATTAATTGAGAAATTTAAGGCAACGAAGTTTATAGTATTAGTGTGGTGGAATGTTGTCCTTAATTACAGACATATAAGCCAAGAAACTAAAGACGTGCAATTGTTTTAAGCTAATTTTAGATGTAACTTTGGAATTATTTTCTATCGAGCCGATTTCGTCCAATTGTGTATTGAAATTAACCAAGTTCTTTTAAATATAATGAATATTAACATATATTTTTTTTACTTTTCCAAAACAAGTAAATAGTTATAGCTATATGACTGTTTAAGTAAAGTCGATTTGAAGGTCATCGTGTCTTCTCAGCCTCTTAACCAGATAAATTCAGCCTGGGTCTTTAACTAAGGCGATTATCACACTAGCGCCGCAACTATCTCGCTCGCGCACCGGCACCGCCTGCGGAAACCGCACCAATGTGAAAGCCGCCTAACAGGCCCGAAATTACAAACCTCTGTGTCGGCAAGTTCTTGCAGAGACACGACCATGGCTCTTAGCTCAGTGCGCCGGCCCTTTAGGCGATTATCGCACTGGTGCCGCAACCGCACGCGGCGACGGTGTGCAAGAGTGACAGCGCTATACACACGCAGAGCGTTATCTCGCTCGCGCACCAGTGCCGCATGCGGAAACCGCACCAGTGCCTAACCGTGCAGCAGCTAACATAATACAAACAACCTATGCGATAACTGTAGCCCAAATAATAAAGAAATAACTTCTCTTCTTCTTAGTCGTTCCCTCATGCCTGAGGATCGTGACCATATGCAATCGCCCTCCATGCAGTCCGGTTTTTGGCTAATTTTACTGCCTTGTAGAGGCTTCCATTAGCAAAGAAAATACCTACTACTAATTAATATCCTTAATTAAACTGGGTTTTTATTTATTTGTCTATGAAGCAGGAGGTCCCGGGTCCGAATCCTGGTCAGGGCATCTATTTGTGTGTTTATCACGGATATGTTGTTCCTTAGTTATGGATGTTTTCTATGTATTTAAGTACTTATCTATAAGTATCTATTTATTATATATATCGTCGCCTAGTACCCACAACACAAGCCTTATTGAGCTTAACTGTGGGACTAGGTTGATTTGTGTAAGATTGTCCAAATATTTATTTATATCTTGTTTTATTTTTTAAATTTTCTTAGTTTATTGGTACATAGTAGGTACATGAAATTAATGGGGAAAAACGTTATAAATTACTACACAAACTAAAACTACTTAAAAATATGCTAATATTAAAACTAGATTAAAAACTAAATAATAATAATTTATATCTTTATATTGGCCTCCGCTCAAAATGGATGTAGGGTTGGGTCCCGTGGTACTAAAGAGCTCCTCCTCATAGACATGACCATTTGCCAACGAGTCCGGCGGAACAGGGGGGCCCTCTCTGCTGCTTGGATTGACTACAAGAAGGCCTATGATTCGGTGCCTCATTCATGGCTGGAGAGGATCTTAGAGCTGTATAAAGTTGATGCAACATTAAGATCCTTCCTTGGCGCGTGTATGAGGCAGTGGACCACAGTCCTTCGTCAACCAGGAGGCGGGGATGACCCCCTTGGTCCGCAGGACTCTATAAGGATCAAGCGAGGAATATTCCAGGGCGACAGTCTGAGTCCCCTGTGGTTCTGCCTAGCACTAAATCCGCTCAGCACTCTGCTGAAGGATTCGGGGCTAGGTTGTCAGCTTCGGAGAGAGGGCGAAGCCATATCTCACCTTCTGTATATGGACGACCTCAAATTATTTGCACCAAATAACCGAGACTTGATGGAGCTACTGAAAACTACTGAAGTTTTCAGTAGTTCCATCAAGATGGAGTTTGGTGTTGATAAATGTGCGGTTATGCATGTACAGCGGGGGAAAGTAGTAAATTCAACAAATTTACAGCTTTCTGAGACAATGACGTTCAGGTCTATCTCTGAATCAGAAACCTACAAATATCTTGGTATGTCACAGTCGTTGGGTATTGAGGATGCGGGTATCAAACAGGCGTTGAGGGAGCGCTTCTTCGGTCGACTGACAAAAGTACTCAACAGTCTTTTGTCAGGTGGCAACAAGGTGCGCGCCTTCAACGCCTGGGTGATGCCCCTACTCACATACTCCTTTGGCATACTAAGGTGGACACAGACCGAGCTGGATGCCCTGGATCGGAGGGTCCGTCTACTGCTGACCACACACCGTATGCTTCACCCACGCTCGTCTGTTATGAGATTGTACATTCCACGGAAGTGTGGAGGTCGCGGCTTTTTAAACGCCAAAAATCTCCACAACCGTGAGGTGTACAATCTCAGGAATTATTTTCTTAACAACGAGTGTGGGATGCATCGTGATGTGGTGGCAGTAGACAAGGGCCTCACGCCGCTCTCCTTGGCGAATGAGAACTGGCGCAAACCTGTGGTGCTGAGCACCGAGGATCGCAAGATGGTATGGAAGAGTAAGGAGTTACACGGGCGGTTCTACAAGGCCCTCACGGGGCCCGACGTAGACCTGCTCGCTTCGGTGAACTGGTTACGATTCGGGGACCTCTTCGGAGAAACCGAGGGTTTTGCCTGTGCAATTGCGGACGAAGTTATCATGACGAATAACTACCGGAGATATATCCTGAAGGACGGTACGGTCGACATATGTCGGGCATGCCGCCGTCCCGGAGAGTCACTCAGGCATATGAAAATATCATCATCATATCATCTCCGGTTGTTCTCATCTTGCTAACGGCGAGTACTTGCACAGACATAACCTCGTAGCCAGGATTATTCACCAGCAACTTGCTCTTCAATACGGTCTTGTGAACCGCGAAGTGCCATACTACATGTACTTACCTGCGCCAGTTCTCGAGAATGGTCGTGCCACGCTCTATTGGGATCGATCAATCATCACGGACAGGACTATTGTAGCCAATAAACCTGACGTCGTGCTGATTGATCGGTCGCAGCGCCGGGCCGTGCTCGTCGACGTCGCTATCCCCCATGACGAGAATCTCGTGAAAGCCGAGAAGGACAAGTCCAGCAAGTACCTAGACTTGGCTCACGAGATAACCGCCATGTGGGACGTTGACTCGACGATCATCGTTCCGGTAATCGTTTCAGCGAATGGTCTCATAGCGAAGAGTCTCGATCAACACCTCGAGAGACTCTCGCTAGGTGGCTGGATCAAGGGTCAGATGCAGAAGGCGGTGGTCATGGACACGGCGCGGATAGTCCGCCGGTTCCTCTCACTGCGGCCCTAACCACCGGCAGCCTGGGCCCTGCCCTGTTGCCGGCGGCACCCTAGATTAGGTTTTTTATAATGTTTTTATTGTTTTTGTATGTTTTTGATGTATTTTTGTATTTTACTTTTGTAAAAATATTATAAAAACCTAATTTAAGAACAAAAATAAATAAAGAATTTATATCTTATATTTATTCCCCGATAACTTCCCTGAATTGGAAGATTAGATGCCATCGCTTTTGTAAAGCAAGTGCCTATGCCTTAAGTTTCTTTCTTAAGCAGACTTCAGGCTCAATCGTGCCGTGACAAAATATCCCGAAAAAAACACTAGGGTTATAATGTAGTATATTGTGCCTGGACAAAATGGACTGTTTCACGGTTTAGCCTCCAGGGACACTTCAGTAAGCAAACGTAAATAAATCATTGAAACAAATCGCCCGTGCCACAGTAATTTGTCCGTGAGATTTAACTGAAGCCAGACTTGTTCGCCAACTCGTATTCTCAGTAAATTATGAATACTCACAAATGTACGGGTTCTAATTCAGGGAGTTTTCACTTTTAGATCCAGAGGGAGAGGAAAACGTAGATTCCTTAAATAAATATCCTAGCGCAAAGTAGAAGAAACAACAAGGAAAGTAGACGGTAGACTTCACCATATAAGTGGAATAAATACATTTCCTTCAGTAAGGTAAAGAACTCGAGTCCTTTTTTAAGTAAACAATATTTTCCTAAACTCATTCCATTTGACTATACTTTTAATTAAAAAAAAAAACTACCGACTCACGATTTCCAACAGTTGGAAATTTTAGTTACTAATAGAAAGTCAAATGAAATTGCATTGATTTATGGCACTGAATATTGCATTGTCAACGGTCTTTCATAATTCATAAGTGAACCAAAAGTTTGCTCAGTAGAATACCAACTAAATAGCGAAGATTTGGAAATTTAAATTTTTAATATATAGTCACATATAAATGCATGATGAAGAAAAGCTTGTAGATAATGCAAGTTTACCTTGCAAACAAGTAACCTTTGAGAGCTGAAGAAGAGAGCTTTAAACTACATTAAAGCATATTTTATGTATAAGCTAACCAGAATAGCGTACTGTAGTGTAATTAGTGGAGGTAGTTAATTATTCAGGGAAGTGTGCAGTTTAACCCAGTGGTAGTTGGAAAAGTGTTTTAACGAGATGCAGTTCCAGGTACAAATGAATACCATTCAAATGTTGTGCAAACATTTTATACTCATGGTCGTTAAGACCTAGACCCGCCGTTTTTGTTACACTTTGTATTTGTTTTTAAGTTGCATACACACGGGCGATTTTTCAAGCAATTATTGCCAGGTGACACGTTGCCGAAAATAATGGAGCAATTAATTCAGTAATATCGAGCAATTTATGCTAGAGTTGCTGCAGATGGGGCAATTGAATGGAGCCAGAATGTCGCCATACTGGAGCAATAATTGCTCCATCTTTAGCAACAGTCAAATTGCTTGAAATTGCTAGATATTGCCGTGACGTCCAAATTCCGGCAATTCGGCAATTGTTATCGCCCGTGTAAAGCGAGGTTTAGACTAGCAAGTAGGGACGCAGCTATAGTTCAGAATGAGACATGAATATCACTATTTCATTCTAGCATATAGCTGCGTCCCTACTTGCCGCAAGTAAACTTGCTCTAGAGCACCTTTACAATACATTGAGGGTTTCAGATTTTCTCCAGGAAGTTATAACTTTCTAAAGAACTTCACTTCGAAACCACGACTTGCTCATTACATGTAGTTGATCATAACTGCCATAATTCTTGAATGCAGTTTCTCAGTTACAGAACTAGCTAACTAGAAAGACTCAAGTTCTCGAATGTGTACGGTATTATGAGATTTAAACTTATATGATAGTTAAGAGCAGAGAGCATGAAATATAAAATACACTTACTTACCTTATTATAGTCCTGATACATATATATACCCTCTCTAAAAAGCTTTAGAAAATGGCTCTATTTTTGAATAATAGTGGCTTTATAGAAATCAAAGAAATCATTCTTAAAGTTCGGAATACAGTACTTACTTTTTCATATTGCTTCGTACAAGTATAAAATGTTTAGTCACGTCTCGATACGCCTGGGGTTCGCTCGGTAACCTCATCCCCTGAATAGGCTGACTTCTCAACACAGGAGAAACTAAGCCTATTCGGGATCAGTCCGGCTTCATAACAACAACCAAAAAACAACATTAAAAAGGCATCTTGAATAAGGCCGTTTAAAAAAACATGCAAAAAAAACAAAAAATAATATATGCTTTTACACCACATACATTTTCGCACATGCTCAAGTTAATTAAGTTCATTTCTCTGCTGCATACAGTGTAATAAGACCACCTACATCCATCTCTCGTACATAAAACATCATGAAAAATACAGCCCTGACTTTGCTGCGGAACTCACTTTTTAGTAAAGGTTTTTGTATCAAAAATACAGCCCTGAAGTGGTTCTCTCGTACATGGAACTAATTTTTGTAGTAAAGTGTTTGTATTTTGCAGCAAAAGTAGAATCTTGTTTTTTTTTTTATATTTATACCACGACGGTGGCAAACAAGCGTACAGCCCTCCTGATGGTAAGCAGCTACCGTAGCCTATGGACGCCTGCAACTTGAGAGGTGTCGCATGCACGTTGCCGACCCTTTACAAAAAGGAGGATTCATTGTATTTACGGCTAAAGGAACAAAACAGGAGGGGGGGGGGGGGGAGATTTCAAGTTGCCAGGTATTACCGAGTACTGCTTGTTGCAACTTCGATAGGATTGTGACCTAGATCGAATTCCGAGAGAACTTGTAGCGGATTACCATCACTAAACTGTTCAGAAATATTATTGTAGGTGAGCATTTCTATTTATTTTTGCCACTTTCCTCGACTTTTTATTGTATGGTAAGTTTTATGTTTTTTCTAGTCAGAATCGCGAGCTGATTCGATTTATGCAAGAAAAAAATGTGTCCCAAAAATTTTTTTCCTCTTGTGTTACCCTTTGCCATATGTTTTCTATGGAGGTAACACAATAGGAAAAGTAAAAAAAAAATCAAAAAATGTATGGAGTTTTATGGGACATCTTTTTTTATTGCTTGAATCGGATCAGCTCGTGATTCTGATCAGGAAAAACATAAAACTTACCAACAAAATTTGAGTCAACAAAAGTGGCAAAATTTTTGAGAAACGCTCAGGTATGAACGAAAAACAAACGATGAAGAGAAATGGGTTCTTTTGTATAACGTGTTCCGAGCGGTTTGCCTCACTAGAGCCCTGGGGTCCGCTCGGCAAATCTACTAGTTTTTACTAAAGCGATTTCCATCAAGTTTAGATGGAATCTCCATCTCAAAAGGGTAATATAATAAGGCTTTGCTGGGAATAATTCTGGTTACCTTACGATGTTTCCCTTAACTGAAAAGCGATTGGTAAATATCAAATGATATTTCATAAATAAAAGAAAATGCTCAGTGGTACTAGCCGGGGTTACCCGAAACATCTAGATTGAATATGTATTTCTTGCAAATGTCAGAACCATAACATTGTTCCTGTTGGTAGCTGGGTAAATTGCAGAAAAAATGTACCTTTACTTTTTTTTTTATTTGATAAATATTTTGAGTCTATCCTATGCAGAATCATGAGCTCTATCGAATCTGATAGATTAAAAAAAATGTCCCAACTGTTCCAAAATTTTTTTGTATGAAAATTTACCCAGCTACAGTCATCGGCAGTAAGTATCTTCGTACACGAAGGCCGCAAAAATATATGACACGCTCTTATAGTCCTACAAATAAGAGCGTATCACATATTTTTGCGGCCTTCGTGTACGAAGATACTTCTGCCGGTGACGTACTCGAGAGTCATTGATAGCAAGCTACCCCCCTACACGGAAAAAAAAGCTTCCGGGATATTCTCAATCTGAGACAATATTATATTACGTTGAAAATATTTCCTCGTGACAAGCATTTATTTCCTTTAACGAAAATAAAATAAAGTTTTAAATATAACGAAGCGAATATATTCTTACAGATTTTCTAGTTTTCTTTTACCTAAGATAATACTTGTTTGATTAAAGTACAATCTCTCTTATTTACTCAATATACTCTTGAAACAATACATTTTTGTATTTCTATTTTAAGAAAACGTGATTTTATTAAGCAAAGAATCATATTTTTGGCAAAGGAAATAAATACTTGTCACGAGGAAATATTTCCAAGATAATAATAATGTCTTGGATTGAGAATATCCCGGAAGCTTTTTTTTCCGTGTAGGGTCTGAGTTCATCAGGATATGGAATTTCATTATGAAACTTCAATGTTCAGGGCATTTATTCACGTAACTTTGAAGCAGAGAAAAATAACAATTTTCAGTGAAAACTCATCTCGTTTCTATTACCCGGAAATCAGAAATACTAGTATTACTGGAGCTTAAGAGATTAAAATGAAAATCAAGCTCAAATAATCGATAATGCACCTTTTACTGAATACATCACAAATACAACACAGTTCCTGTAGGGATGTACTCCAACGTCATATTGTAATAGCAAACTACGTTCCTAAGGCCTGAGTTTACTCTGGCAGAATAAGGGATTTCATTATAAAAAATCAATGTTCACGTTCAGGGCATTTACATTTACGTAATATTAACTTTGAGGGAAAAAATTAAAAAAAATCTGTGAAGAAATC
Source organism: Pammene fasciana (assembly GCA_911728535.1). Taxonomy (NCBI): domain Eukaryota; kingdom Metazoa; phylum Arthropoda; class Insecta; order Lepidoptera; family Tortricidae; genus Pammene; species Pammene fasciana. Next base: position 899,545 of record OU452285.1, read on the forward strand.
ATCTCAATCATCTAGTCAGAAATATTAGTATTACTGAAGCTTAAAAGATAAAAATGAAAACCAAGCTAATAATCGATCATGCACGTTTTACTGAATACGTCAGAAATATAACACAGTTCCTGTAGTGATGTACTCCAACGTCATATTGTGATAGCGAGTTACATCCCCAGGGTCTGAGTTTACTCTGACAGAATAAGGAATTTCATTATGAAACTTGTGTTCACGGCCTCCACTTAAGATTAGCTTCGAAGGAGTATATCATCTATTTATTGGAGCCCTAGTTTACGCCCGTGAAATTACCAAAACCTCCCCTCTCGCCGACTAAAACCCTCATTTTGCTTTTTCGGAGTTGATTCCGGGATAAAAAAGTATATTACGGCCCATTACAGATTCTAAACTAAATCTGTGTATAAAATCCAAATCCGTTTAGCAATTTCCGCTTCTATGAGGAAGTGGCAGAATTTAAAAAGTCTGCTTTAAAATGTTATTTGTACCTAACGATGTTTATGCCTAAATTGAATAATAAATATCTTTTATCTTTATTGTACGTGACAATGAAAAGGTCAATTCATGTTTTATTATACCGATTTAAATCATTTTCAGTTTCTTAACCTACCTATCTATGCCCACTAAAACTGTGTGAAAAGCATGTTAGTTTGTTATATAAATAAATAAAATAAAAATAAATAAATATTAGGACAATCTTACACAAATCAACCTAGTCCCACAGTAAGCTCAATAAGGCTTGTGTTGTAGGTACTAGGCGACGACATATATAATAGATAGATATAGATAAATACTTAAATACATAGATAACATCCATAACTCGGGAACAAATATCCGTAATAAACACACAAATAAATGCCCTGACCAGGATTCGAACCCGGGACCTCCTGCTTCATAGGCAGGGTCACTACCAACTAGGCTAGGAGGCCGTATATATAATAATAATATAGCCTTTAATTCCATGACTTAAAAAAATTATATATATATAACAAAAAAAATCTAAACAATCACTTTAAAATTTCAAGTCATGGCCCCTTCTCGGGTATAGGCCTCTTCCGACTGTCTCCAGCCTTTCCTATCTTTTGCCGTCTGTATCCACTCTGTCCCGACAGTTTTTTGAATATCGTCGACCCAGCGGTCTTTTGGTTTTCCTGGTCGTCTTTTGCCGCTTGGTCCCATCCATTTAGTGACGCGTTTTGTCCATCTGTCATCTGTAGTCCGGGCAATGATAGTTTGTTATATACAAGGTGTAACAAAAATGCTGGTGATCCTTTTAAGGGCATAATTGGTATCGTATTCTAATAATGAATAACTAAAAAAAAAACCGCGCAAAAAAAATATTGTTTTTGTATGTAGGTTTAACCGGCTGGAAGCACCTGTCTCATACAAAAAATAATAATAATTTCCAAAAAAACAATCTCCTGCTTTTTTAAATCGCAATACGATACCAATTATTCCCATAAACGGATTAAATAGCAGTATTTTTTTACACCCTGTAAAAATAAATATGATGGTATCAATTCTAAATACCTATCATTGCCGAGACGAATGTTATCGATATCTCAGGAAGCTCAGAGGAGATAAAGATTAAGATAATCTACGATACACGATACAGTTTGCTAAAATATTATTATTGCAGAAATAAATAAAAACATTTCAATTGTTAAATCTAGAAAGAGCAACATGAACATTTTTTTTTTTAAAGAATCAAGGAAACCCCCTTACTGCTACTTGCAATGACTATTTAGTGATTTTAATTGCATCACAAATAAGCAACTTATTAAAATGTAGATGTGTAGATATTCGGGTAATTCCGGAATTTGGATAATTCGGAAAATCTTCGGGTAATTCCAGAATTCGCATAATTCGGAAAAACATTTAAAAATCACTCGTATTCCAGTGTAGTAAGAGTCCGTTTTCGGAATTATCCGCCTCTTTCTGGCTTTCGAAAATACACGAACACATCAATAATAGGAATGTACGGTAAGTTAAAACAAATTTTGGATGTTATAAAAAAATAAGCTTTAATCTTAAAATTTACTGTTTATTTGGCTGTTTGTTACAGCTGAAACAGTAAACTTTTTTATTTAGGTAGTCCAAATAAAAAAAATTATGAGGATAATTGCTTCAAATATGATTTATAAATAATTCCACACTATGACCACATTACAATATACTACACAAAAGCATAATATGCAGAAAAAAACTCGTTGGCAAATTATTTTTGCAAAAACGTTCCAAAAAACTTACCCAACAAAAGAAAACTCCCTCACTATCCCGCCAACATCTCAACATTCAAAACTGTGCACATTAAAAAAAATCCAAGTTCGAAATTTAAATTAAACTTTGAAAGAGTCGCGATCGTAGGTCAAGCGGTCGTGCGTTCGGCGCGGAGTTGCGAGACAGACTGGCTCGTTGACAGTGCTGATATGGCGATAATCTTGACGTGAAAAATTTTAATAGCCTATGATCTGTAATTGAATTGGATTTATTGACTTTGAATTGATCTATAATTGAATTGGATTTAAAGGAAACTGTTATTCGGTTCATTAATAAATATTATTTCACATATTTTAAATGTACAATGGTTTTCGATCTATAGCAGGGATCGGTAACCAATAATAATTATTGGCTTAAGATTGTTACTGACGATTCGAAAGTTCTTGTTGCTATGCCTACTTGAATAAAGACAATATTAACTTTGATTTTAATGCTCAAAACAAAAAACGGTATTTTTCGTTATTTTTTCGCTCTTTCGTTTCCGGTTTCCTATTAAGCCAGAATATGTAATAAATAACACTAAAGCAATACCTTACTTACAATATTGAGTTACACATGAAACCCATAAAATAATTAAATATATCGCCTTATTACGGGGTTTTTCGCAAAAACCAGTTAAGATAGGCATCTTAAAAACCATTCTAGATGAGGGGATCTAGAGTAGTGATAGAGATTAAGCTAACATGGTTATTAACATTACAATAGTTATTTGTGCAACAAGACAGGAAAGTTGTTTTTTCTTGCGAGTGTTGATTTTGAGTCTCTTTGAGCGTGAGTCCAATTCGCACTTGACCATTTTTTTATACAACGACGGTGGTAAACAAGCATACGGCCCACCTCATGGTAAGCAGCTACCGTAGCCTATTGACGCTTGCAACTCCAGAGGTGTCACATGCGCGTTGCCTACCCTTTAAAACAGGAGGGTTCACTGTGTTGACAGCTAAAGGAACAAGAGAGGTCCCTCGTCGTCAACACACTGTTTATGTTTTGATATTTTTTATAACCTCCTCGAACTATCTTAAAAATGTATTTACTAGGTACAAAACAGACACTAAGGTACCACGGTGACAAACGAGCACACAGCCCTGTAGATAAATGGCCGCGAGCAACTCTAGGGCACCATGAGGCGTGGCTGACCCTTAAACATCTGCACTGCATTCGATTGAATTTTTTCGTTCGATGATTTATTTCCGACGGCGATTAAATTTGGCACCAGTTCAGACGTGATTGATTTACTACGTGATTAAAACACGCCTATATTACTGCGTATTTTCTAGTAACCTATGGACACCCTTCAAAGTGTGATAACATACTTATACGTACGTGTACCCTATCGATAGTGACCCTGCCTTCAAACTGAAGGTCCTGGTTCGAATTCCGATAAGGGCATTTATTTGATTATTATGCATACAAGATTTGCTTAGTATGGAGATCTGTCTGTATAATATTGGTCCTATTCTATTGCTCTTTATTTCATTTTAAAGTGGAAAAATTAGATCTAAATAACTTTGCTAGAGTCAAGGCTACCGTGTTGTTAAGCTAGAAAATTTACTAACGATCACTGAGCTGAGTCGCGGACAGACAGACGGACAGACGGACGGACGGATAGACGGACATGGCGAAACTAAGAGTCCTAGTTGACTACGAGCTACGACACTCTAAGAAGACTGTGAGTTGTAGTCGTTAACTGTTTCTCTATCTAACAAAATGGGTGTAAGAAAGAGACTCAGAGAGATTACAGTTGAAAGGCCTAAAATCCGATATGATTTCCACCGAATCAAGTAATTATACATCAATGCCGATCCAATTAGCTCGGCAATCATTCCGATTCAACCGATACAATTTATTTTAATTGCGAATGTAATTCATCTTTCGTATGGGTGACGTCAAAGTTCATAATGTTGATGTAATTTATATTAGTGTGTATAAAATTCATACGTAAATTTGAGAGTTGGGAGTATGTGACTAAGTAATTCAAAATTTGAAGGTGTAAAGGCTCTCGAAACGTCAAGCATGGACGAGGAGTAGTAGTCTTATAAAACAAATGCCACAGAATTTATAATCAGTAAGTATCCAATGGGCCGTGGGGTACCCGGCCTTAGAATTGTCCCCCACCATATCGTCCCGTGGTTGCAGTAGGAGTCTGCTAAGGGAATATACCGGGAGATGGGCAGCAGCATCTTCCGAAAGCCTAAACAACAATAAACAAAAAAAAACTGCGCGTGCCATCCCGCCTGCCAAGCGTGGCGCGTATGGCAAACCCTCCCTTAAGGGGGAGGCCTATGTTCAGCAGTGGACGTCTTATGGCTGAGATGAAAGTATCCAATGAGTAAAAACTATATACAATATAGATAGCAGAGACGTAACCTGTATTTGACACACAAGGACTGCTTTGAGAATAGTGCTTGAGAAGAGTGTGAGCTACGTTGTATAGATAGGTATATCAGATAATCTAACTGGCATACTGCCCCCTGTTTCACCATACTGAATTATCATAGTTCCTAACATAACTAAATAATTATCCATCCATCCTAGACTTCGAAAATTACTTATAACTATACTTATACTATTAATAACTTAGCTCAATTGCTTTTTAACAACATGGCTTGACTCAATGATTACTTTCTGGCTAAGTAGGTACAGCAACTGAACCATAACCCTCTCTTCCCGGCAGCAGCTTAAAAAACAATTTAATAAATCAGCACTGGCCTGCTTTTGACCGACAACTGAAAATGAATACACAAAATAAACAAAACAACAAACAAAGAGATTCATTACGAGAAGTGATAGCAATTTGTTGAACGAATACTTTCTAGACGGGACTGGGTTTGCTTTTAATTCATCTCAGGCTAAAGAATCTGGGGCACGAGAGGATATTGCAATTAAAGTACCTTGTGTTTACTGCCAATAATCTTAAATAAATAAATAAATAAAAATAAATAAATAAAATCATTTATTTCGAGTATCTAGTAGACTCATATTTTTGGTTAGTAAGTACTTACATCTATGTTAGTATCTACATAACAACAGATAATATTATATACAAATTTATAACTTTTGTGTCATGTTTCTAGAAGTACCTTTGTAAGGGTTAAACACAGTAGGTACTTCTAGAAACATGCATATCATCACAATGCCTCAAATATGGGCAGTCAAACCTCTCGGCTATCGAGCGCAGGATGGGGTTGGGGCTGGCCCGCACCCGGCGCACCAGGGATGTGCATCGCTTGCGCATAGTCGCATAAAAACAATCTATGTGCGCTTCAGCAAACATTCCCGATGCGCTACAGAAACGGGGCAGCCCCACCAACACCCGGAACGCGTTGTTAAAATGTAATTTGCTTTAAATATATACTTATAGGCCAGACGACCTTATAAAGGTCGCCGGAAGACGCTGGATGCAAGTCGCTTCCGACCAATACTTATGGAGGTCCAAAGGGGAGGCCTGTGTTCAGCAGTAGACGTCTTATGGTAGGTAGGTAATTAACATTCGACGCTCGGCGCGGCGTTTCTAACGCGAATTGAATGTGACTCTCAAAGTTTCGACACTGGTTGCTATGGTTATTTCGTGACCATTCACGACTCAGCAAATTTCATCCCAGAGATAGGTCGTATTACTTTTAATGTCTGACGATGCCCTGAGCGAAATCGGCTCATTAAAAAAATCCGGAGTTTCATTCTAAAATCACCTTGAAAGTTTTCCCCACACATTTCAATCTAACGTGTCTGAAATTCTCTAAATGGTTTACTGACATGGATATTTAAAAAAAAACTTGAGGTTGTGACTGTCAACAGCAGTTATCCTCAAAGAATAAAAATTATAAATAGCCAGGACGTACTTAATTCGACTATAACAATGTGTGTGAAATGTTCAATAATCCAAGTAAAGATTCCTACCGAGAAAAGCAGGTAAAAGCCACAAAAATCTGCCAATCGCGCAGATCAATATGAATTCAATAAATCCGGCTTCGGATAACGTCAAAAATACATCACTCAACGCTCTGTTTCGGGATTCGATGTTATGAAGGATGCCATTAAAACAGTGCTTCCGGGGAAAAAGGACCGTTTAACAAAATTAAGGAATTTATAAATGAGTGGTTCCTGTAAATCAGCCTTGTACAGTCGACGTCAAAGATATCTAAATTTACACTTTTAGACCTTATTACAAAGGAGTAAATACAAAAGTGTAAACACATCTTTGACGTCGATTGTACTCGCGTACACTGAATCCTGAACGGAGCAGATAATTCTAAACTCTGATCGTGGTAAGGGAAAGAATGAGTAATGGCCGAAAGTTACTTTTTTTAAACTACGAAGTATAAAAACTTCAACCAGAACCAGGGACAGGGGATTTCGTTCGTGAAATCCAGTGATCAGCAAATGTAAGCGTGGAAATACGTGCATTTCCAAACCATCGGATGTTGTGTGTTATGTGTAGGCAAAGTGACATGACAACCCTAGCGTAAATGTAAATAATAGTTCGGAAAACCCGCGCGGCTATTAGATGCTGATACAATTCCTCGCCAGTCTGCCTACGACCACGAGCGTTACGACACGCTCAAAACGTCAGTATGTAAAATAAAAGTAAGTGTACGCGATTAAGTCCCGTTTTTGTCAAAATAAGGAGTGAACATCGTGTGAGTTTAAATGATTACATTGTATTTACAAGCCTATTTACAAGACATGCCCATTTTCCCTGGAAGCACTAAAATGGCTGATTGTAAATATAAATCCGTATCGGATTGCGGCGTGTCAAGGGTACAGCTGACATCTGTCAAACCGGGAACTGGGGCGCGTTTATATCACGGGTTTATGTAACGCGCTATGTTTGAGAATTTTAATGTTTGTATGCTGTAAAGTTGAGCGAATACAGCCAGTTACAGATTTACATGCAAAACTTATTTTTACTATATTTTCTTTGCATTGCAATTTTTTGCAACGAAAACGACCTAGATCTGTACTACTAGAATGCCCATGCCAAATTTCGTGGTTCTAAAGCATGTCGTTTTAAAATGAGAGCTGAACTACGTTTGTATGGGGACGCGAGTTCACGCGAGCGTCCTGGCGACTCTTAAGGCAGTAATTTTTTTAAGATGTCGGAATCTTACTAGACATTTCTACTTACAATTCCGATATCTTAAAAAATACTATACTACTCTATGTACGTATACTTCCAAATTAAATACCATAGACACGCGAATCATGAATACGTGTCTGTCTATGAAGCTGGATACAATTTACAATGACAAGTATTAAAGCAGAAATATAAAGCCAAGGATCTGAAAAGTTTGTAGACTAGCACCTATCTCCTAGCATACGTTAGTGCTTACTTGCTTATTGGCGGAACGAACCAAAATGATTCTTGGCCTCCGACACAAGAGCACGCCAATTTGCTCGGTCCTGCGCTATTTCACGCCAGGTTTCCACGGCACATGCTCATGAGCTCATGAAGATCAGCTCCTACCCCGTCTGCCCAGCGATACTTAGGATGACCGACAGGACGTCCAGTCGGTCGACCCAAATGCTCTTTTTACTGAGCGATCTTCTCCCATCCTCTCGAGGTGGCCGAGCCTGCGGAGAAGATGTTAGTGCTAGAATTGCTAGATAATAAAAAATATTAAATATGCTTTTAATCATGCCACGTCAATAAAAATGACTCTGATGAACCGTAGGTATTTAAGTTTTAAAGTTATAATTAGTGTCTACGTAGCAACGTTTTATGAATATTATTCATTTTATAATTGTAATACGGCCGAAATGCGTGACCTGTCCTGTATTCCAAAAGAAAATTAGCATTTTTCGAGCTAATATATATTTAATAGCAAAGGGTTGTTTTAACAAGTAATTTTTTTAAACTTTAGCTAGTTATTTTTTGTCACTTTATATTTATTGAATAAAGTATGTAATAATGTTATTTAAGTTTTAATATGAATATAATGTGGTACTTTATAAAAATTGTACTTGATAATATTTTTGTTTTAATTAGGTAATACAAACTTTGGGATTTTAGGTAAGTTTTTAGGTAGTTTTATATATTTATAGTTGTATTTAGTTTTTATTTAGTTTTATTTTAATATTAGTTTAGTTTAGTTATTTTAATTAAATTTTTGTTACGTGTTTATTAATGCAGTTTTACCACGGTAATACAAACTTGTTGCACATTTTCAAACGTATTTATGTTATAATACCAAACAGGTCAATTTAAGTGTAGTATTTGCATCAAGTTATATTTACACTTTTGCATCTTATTACAACTGAGTAAGGTACAAAAGTGTAAACATATCTTTGACGTCGACTGTACCAAAATTGTACTAAAAATGTCCCAACGTTCCCACAAGAATATACCTGTAAACTACTCTAGTCTACCGGAAAACGGATTAACTGAAAACGTAAAATATTCCGCATTCATGTATTTCGCATTTCCTCCGTTTAAGTCCTCAGATTATTATTTAACAAGCAAACTGCAGTGAATGTGTAAGAGGCTGCTATTTGGGACGACCCGAGGAAGTTTCGGTACGATTCATATTTGATAGCGCAATCCTGCCGCCTGGCTTTGCATAAGAGATGGTCCCGTGGCGAAAATTCTCTAGTTCAAGAGTTGTCTCTTGAACTAATATAGGATGTAATAAAAATACTGGTGATCTGGGGCATTAATTGGCATTGTATTGCGACTAAGATAAACGTAGAAAAAAAGTTTGGACGTGAAATAAAAATTTTGTTGAGCGGGTCACGTGGTTCCAGCCGGCCAACCCTTCATAAAAATTTTTTTTAGACTCGTCAGCCTACTCCAAAGTGATTGATTGGTTGCTTCATAATAGCGAATTTTATTACCTTTACAATATTTGTATAGGTAAATATTTGATGTCTTAAAAACTGGCTTGTAGCAGTCTATATTTCGTTAAGACCTGCCGCAAGGCTCTGCTCCTTAAGGGGCTCTGCGCCTTTGAAAAATTATAGGTTTATTCAAACGCTCTAGTGACTAAACGGGAAAAGGGACTGAATTTATTTTCGAATATATATTATTAGACTATATACTCTTGTTTTTGGCACAAGCCGAAACACGATTGCTGAAAGTTGCCTCGGTAGAAAAAATATCCGAAGTTGGGTCCTTTTTCCCTTATTTTTCTTAGCTTACGTAAACTATAAGAGATTAAGCAATATCACTAAGTAAAAAATATGATATTCTGGTTTATCTAAAAAGTCACAGAAACAAAATTTGACAAAACTTTATAGATTCGCTCATTTATCGTAGTTTGGTCAAAAAGTTTGATCCTTAAGAGCGCTGCATCTCTTTCTTTCGTGCATGGGAGCCATAATAAACATGTCTCTAACGGATGGGCGTGGCTTGTCCGAATCGAGGAATGGCCTTAATGTATGATGTATTTAATGGATGACCCCTAACCAGTGATCAACATCATATATTTTGTTACTTTCTAGTACTTATAATGATATCTACGACCACTTAAAATACTTAGATAATTAATTTGTCTAGGAATCAAAAGAAAGAGACCGAAATGTGTTTCTTACCAAATCGTGATTTTTAATGTACAGTCGACGTCAAAGATAATGTTTACACTTTTGCACCTTACTCCTTTTTAATAAGGTGCAAAAGTGTAAACATATATTTGACAATGTTTTACTATATATACCCCAACATAAACAAAATCTAAACCCTTATACGTATTTCAGACTGGAAGTGAAAGATTTAGCTAATGCTTCTGAATGGCTGGCGATCGTCTAAGTATGCGTATGCCATTACGCTCTCCGTAGACCTAATGTGGGGTATTAGTCCCGGGACCCGGGACCGGCCTGGTTTTGCAGATAGTGCTCATTAGGTAAGATTGTATGACTGTTTATAGAGAAATTAGCGTTTGTTCTTCGTTAAAGCCTGACCAGGAATATATGACCACGCGCCATGTTGCGGAATTTCATTGGACTAACTTCTTACACTGGAAATAATTTTAATGATTGGTTGTCACTGTTATCAGTGACATAACACTGGCAACAGTGACAACATATCAATTAAAATTAATGCCAGAGTGAAAATAGATTCAATGAAATTCGCACACGGCGCATGATCATTTCTGGTCAGGCTTTACATGAGTGTACTTCGAGCGAATTTCAAATGGTATTTGACTAATTTTATTAGTTTATTGCCATGGAAACCCATACTATTTGAATCGTTTCTAATATCATTACTCTATACGAGGTAAAATGATAGAAATCGCTACGAAGAAAATAAATGGTAGGTAATCAGTGCTTGGACTGATCGACAGAAAAAGTAATTCGTAGAATCTAAGAAAAAATACGCTAGAAAATCAGTATAGTGATTCAAGACTCATTGAATTAACGACAATAATCAGACAAAATGGTTTCTCAGTAAATCGGATAAAAGCTTTAAATGACATATTGGCATTGAGTAACATGACATCCCTAAGAAATGTTTTGTCCCAAAAGTTGTAGTGAAAATCACTACAAATCTATACTAGGTACTCTTTGATTCAGTCACAGCTGTCGTCGCTGTCGACCGCCAAAAATGGCGCACAAAATTCGTTCTAGATGTCACATCTGGTAGAATACATAATAAATCAATGCAAATTTGGAGCAAAAGAAGCTAAGCTAAGTTTTCAAAATGGGCTGGACTGGACACGACTTTATTAAAAAACAGTAAAAGCGTATGTGTAGGTCATTTTGAATACCCTACCCGCTTAGCTATTTTTGCTACTGACTGTACTTAAGCGGAAGAGATGGTCAACTCAAAACGATCTTGGGACGCTCTTGTTCTTGGCAAAATTACAACTTAAATTTTTATAAGCAAGGTGATTTTTATGAGAAAAGTGCTATCTCAAAAACTATTATGCAATGTTCATAGTCATAGCCCAAAACTTAATCTAAATAGCCCATGAGTTGATCTATCAGTCAAATCTTGCTGTTGACCTTAGGGACATTCTGTAAAACAGCGGTGTTTAACCATGAATTTCGTTTTATTGACTTGTTATTGCAAGAGATTCTTCGGAGGGGTCTACGTATTGTTTTAAAAGTGGAAAGAAACTATTAAATAAATCAATCGTCACTATAAATTGCACAGGATAAACACCTCACAGCGGTTGTTTACAGGTTGGAATAACCAATATGGTGTTCTTTATGAGTATTTTGATATCATTGCGATTGAAAAGGTTAATTTGGATTTAATTTGTGTTTTGAACTGGAACTTTTGTGGTTCTTGGGACGACCGACTGGTCGCCGTCCGGTGGGTCGGCCCAGATATCGTTGGGGAGACAGTGTGGCGGCGGATCTGCTGCAGCTTCGAGTCAACAACTGGCAAGAAGTTGCGCAGGATCGGGATAGGTGGCGTGCTCTCATTTCGGAGGCCAAGATTCTCTTTGAATCGTTGAGCCAAAACAGCTAGTTAGTTTTAACTGGAAAAGATGTCGAATAGTAACCAAGCTTTTAGCTTTTTAGGCGATTATCACACGACTGTTTTAAGCGGGACAGCGCTATACACACGTAGAGAGCTATCTCGCTCGCGCACCGGCGCCGCATGCGGAAACCGCACCAGCGTGATAGCCGCCTTCCAGCTAACGTCATAAGCCTCTACTCCACTCGTTTACGGCGGAACTCATCGATCAGAAGCCAGTTTTATAAAGCTACAAGTTACAATTTACAAGCGGAACTCTCTTTCTAACACATAGAGTTAGAAAGAGAGTTCCGCTTGCAAATTGTAACTTGTAGCTTTATAAAACTGGCCTCAGGTACCTCTATGTGGTTCATTGGTATTGTTTTTCAGTTGTTTTATCGCATTGGTCATAATATTATTTCTTTAATCTCGTCACCAAAAACCTCACAATGCCACGTATTATTTATCATGAAAAATCCTACCAAACGTAAATGTACAGGTACACTCTTAGATAGAATATATTTAAGCCGGAAATTTCATTGACCTGTTTAAACCAATGCACAATGCACTTTGTATTGTAAAACGTAATATGTTTAAACAAAATAAAATGTTCTTATAACCTTTTCGTTCTACGAAATGATCTATTGTACCCGCATCCGATTCATCCGACACTTCAAACAAAATCGAACGAAAGTTGAAGGATAAAAGAAATAATAGATCAAGAATTGGAACTTGAAAACATAAATAATTTTAAACAAAAAAAGAACCGACTTCACTTAGGATCCGCTATTCCAAGAGGAAGTGGCCGAGTTGCTGTAAAAAACAGTGAAATCACTATAGGTGTGCCTATAATAGTTGAAGAGTTCCCTCGATTTCTCCAGGATCCCATCATCAGATCCCGACTTGGTGACAATGGGACCATCTAGGGGTTATACCTGTTCGATTCAAAAAAAAATTTTGAAAATCGGTTCACGATTCACGGAGATATGGAGTAACATACATACAAAAAAAAAAAAATTATGATAAAAAAAAAAAAAAAAAATTCAGTCGAATTGAGAACCTCCTCCTTTTTTGAAGTCGGTTAAAAAACTGCTCACTTTTAAATGTAATGTTGCACAATTTTGATTTGAGTGGGTTGACAAAAATATTCTTTATTCCTGAGACGAAAGAAAACCGGATTATTAAAAATTTAACATACAGTATACAGTTTGTAACAAAAATACTGGTGATCCTTTTAAGCCCATAGGTATGCGCCAATCAGGTAATTGGGAACGTACTTATTTTAGTTACGGAATACTAAATGAAAAAACAAATCCACGAAAAAAAAACCTAATGATTTTGTATGGAGGGCTTGCCGGTTGCGCTGACGTGTCCCATACAAAAAAATCTTTTTTCGCGTCCAAAACACTTATCTACTACTTTTTCTTACTCGCAATGCGATACCCTTATTATGCCCTTAAACGGATCACTAGTATTTTTTTACACCGTGTAGAAAGAGATTTTTCAAGCCAGACAAAGTGAGACATCGTAGGCGATGTTCAGGAGTTGACGGTATACAGTCGCGAAAGTTATTTGAATGTTTTGGGATCAAAATTTATCTAAATACTTACCTCCGACAATTAATTTTGTATTTTGTTACAGAAAGTTTGCTAAAGACTGTATACGTTAAAATCCGGCCACGCATGATCTGGTATATCTCCCTTTCGGATACACATTTTCAAGCAGTTCTTTTTTATAAATAATCTGTAATCATAGTATATATAATAAAAATAGAATCATATTACAATTGTATGGGCTTGTCTCAGTTTTTACTGAAGGTATTCCATCATATCTTTAATGTTTTGTCCAGCGTTTTTTGATAATCTTCACTCGCTTCCTGCTACAATACCACAATTGTATTTATATTTTCACAACCGGTTTTATGGTCAATAGAATGTCATCTTACAAAAAAAAATGTTTTGAAACTCTATTCTACTTGAAGTAGTCAGGAAAACTTTCTACTCCAAGCACTGAAAGTAATTTTTATATGGCAGCCATTTTTTTGTCAAAAAGTCAAACTCACCAAAGTTAGAACACCTCCGAACTATTTCAATCTAAATACACTTAGAAAAATGTTAGCTATGGTGAAAAGAGAATTTAATAAGGCATAATTTGATTTATCTTATTTATAATAAAAAACTATTTTTAACAGGAAAAATTGGTAAACACTGTCAGAACACTGTGGACAACAAAATATAGGCACTGTGGAATATATAGTGATCAAACTCATAGACAACGTAACGTTTATATTATGTTTTCAATTTTATTATGTAGCTTGATAACCCCAAATTATTAATTAGAAGTGTTGGTTGAATATGCACATTCAATAAAATGATGTACCATACCATGCGTGGCCGGATTTTAACGTATACAGTCTTTATAACGATACCACAGCTTAAGTAATTGCTCGGAGCGATGGGCATGTTTCCCAGAGTCGCGAGTTTGAGTCTCGCCTGAGGCAATGTATTATTACAGTTTTCATTTCTATTTTTAAACATTACTTACCTCCTAATGTCGGCAACGAAATTAATTAAAACATTTAAAACTAAGTACCAATTGCTGACAAAAGTGACAAACTAAATCCTGAATGAGGTTTCAGACTAGTAGGTAGTTGCAACATTGATTTAAAATTCCATATTATTTTTTACCTGTTTATAATTCAAAATTGAAGTGTCATTCTTTGGTTGTAGCATGTGAACTTGTAAATAAGTCGATCAGAAATTATATTCATCCATTTTATTTTAAGTTATAAATTACTTTCAACATTATACATACTTGAAGGGAAAACAATATATTGCTTAATTCAGGAATTCAAGATAAAGACCACAAGGGTCAGAAATGCCGGGATTTTACCCTAAATGCTTTTAATGGTTACACTTTTCACAAGCTTTTATTTAATTAGTTTGTGTAAAAAAATATTAATATTATACTGTTAAGCATGTTGTTTTATTTGATATGGATATAACTGCATATTTTTGAACATGGTAGTCCTTAAAATTAGGCGCATTAAATTAAATTTATCCTAACCCTCTAGTTATGTTTGTAAACATATGAGCACTTAAATCGTGTTTACACAATCTGGACTTGTTTGTACAACACGTCACTTAAAACTTCGTTTTCATCTTTTCACATTGAATCATTTTTAAACTCACATCACACTCAGTATTTCTTTGAATGTAAACTTTATTTTTGAGTGAACAAAGCTAAACTTCCAGTAAAATTGTATAAGTAGTAAAAATAGAAATATCCTATTTTTCATAGAATGAAATTAGAGGGATGGAATTTTGTTGATCTGTGTCAATCAGATAATAGTATTCGAAAAACAGTGGAAACTTATGGTAAGTATTTGATTAATTAGTGACTAATATTATGGGTCAAAAACTTGCAAAATCTGATCAGGTGAATAGTATTTTATGCAATAGTTGTATAAGAGGGTTCAAAAAAGGTGAACGTGTGTAATAATTTGAGGCGAAGCCGAAAATCTAAATATATAAAAGAAGAAACTGACTGACTGACTGACTGACTGACTGACTGACATATCAACGCACAGCCTAAACCGCTGGGTCTAGAGTTTCCAAATTTGGCATGTAGGTCCCTTATAAGGTCTAGGGGTGCACTAAGAAAGGATTTTTCAAAATTCACCCCGTAAGGGGGTGAAATGGGGGTCCAAAGTTTGTATGGGGAAACAAGATTTGTTAGACTATTTTATTTGAAACTTCACCGGAGTATTTCCAACAATAAATGAGTAAACACGTGTTTCAGCTTTTTTGAAAATTCAACTCCTTAAAGGGGGAAATGGGGGTGAAAAAGTCTGAAAATCAATATGGGTATCGTTTCTATGGTTTATCGGGTCGCTGATTACGAAAACAACAACCATTTTACTATACAACGTGGCAGGTGTAAAATATTATCCCCCAGGGGGTGAAATGGGGGTCCAAAGTTTGTATAGGGAAACAAGATTAGTTAGACTGTTTTATTTGAAACTTCACAGGAGTAATCCTCACAATAAATATGTAAACACGTGTTTCAGGTTTTTTGAAAATTCAACTCCTTAAAGGGGGAAATGGGGGTGAAAAAGTCTGAAAATCAATATGGGTATCGTTTCTATGGTTTATCGGGTCGCTGATTACGAAAACACCAATGATTTTATTATACAACGTGGCAGGTGTAAAATATCATCCCCCAGGGGGTGAAATGGGGGTCCAAAGTTTGTATAGGGAAACAAGATTAGTTAGAATGTTTTATTTGAAACTTCACAGGAGTATTCCTTACAATAAATATGTAAACACGTGTTTCAGGTTTTTTTGAAAATTCAACCCCATAAAGGGGGAAATGGGGGTGACAAAGTCTGAAAATAAACATGGGTATCTTTTCTATGGTTTATCGGGTCGCTGATTACGAAAACACCAATGATTTTATGATACAACGTGGCGGGCGTGAAATATCATCCCCCTGTTGGGGTGCGATAAGGTTGAAATTACTAAATATCAATATGGGAGTCGATTTCGAGGCATCAATTTCGAAATTTTTGTTAAAGAAATAATTTTACCTCCGGGAAAGGACATAGGGTAGTTTCTATACCGAAAATCAGCCCTTATGGGGGTGTAAAGGGGATTGGAAGGTTGTATAGAGCATTATTAACCGTTGAACCGATTTAAATGAAACTTGATATAATAGATAGCTTGAATCCCGGGAAACGACTAAGGGTTATTTTCATTGAAAAAATTAACCCGTAAAGGGGTGAAAAGAGGGTTGGTAGTTTATATAGGATTTTTTCACAGCTGAACCGATTTAGATGAAACTTGGTATACAGATAGTTTGAGGCCCGGGGAGGAAAAAAAATAGTTTTTTTTCGCGAAAACTACCCTTAAAGGTAAAAAAGTTAAGGGTGAAACGGGGGTTGCAGGTTTTTATAGGGAATTTTAAACCGTTGAACCGATTTAGACGAAACTTGGTATACAGTAAGTGTGAATCCCTGCAAATGACTAATCAATCAATCAATCAATCAAATATTTATTTGCAAATGTAGTGATAAATACAGTTGGAAGGTACATGTTAAGTGCGTACATTTTACTTAAATAAGCATGCAAATTTTACTTATAACCATTAATCTAATCTAAGGTAGTTCCAATACGGAACTTAAGCTAAGGCTTATTCAATATTACGTAAGGTATTATAATTTAAACATAATTGTCATATTAAGCTTCTAATTATTAAACATTGCATTAGAATATAAATATTATTAACATGCGCTATGAGATATCATAAAAGCAACACAAAAATAACACAAAAATAAAATAAAAATATTTATTCATTCAATTTTAAAATATTCGTCGATTTTGTAATAGTACTTGTCTAAGCAAAATTTATGTAATTTGTATTTAAATTGAGGCATGTCAGAGTTCCTTATATCTACGGGTAAATGATTAAATATTTGTTTTCGTGATGATGAATGATTAAAGGGTTGTTTTCGTTCCGAAAAAAATCCCCTGAAGGAAAAAGGGATTGGAATTTTGATCAGGAAATTTTTAACACCTGGACCGATTTAGATGAAACTTAATGCTAATTAGCATACAGATAGTTTGAGTCCCGAGAAGGAACATAAAATTGTTTTTACCTCGAAAATCAGCTATAAAGGTTAAGGGTGTAACGGGGGTTGCAAATTTGCATGGTGAATTTTTAAACGTGAACGATTTAGATGAAACTTTGTATAGAGATAATTTAAGTCCCGAGAACGGACATATAAATAGTTTTTATTTCGAAAATTAACCCTAAGGTTAAGGGGATGAAATGGCGTTGGAGGTTTGAATGGGGAATTTTTAACAGCTGAACCGATTTTGATAAAACTTAGTATAGAGAGTCCCGGGAAGCGAAAAGGATGTTTTTAGGGTTTCGTACCAAAATGGTAGAAAAGGAACCCTTATGGTGCGACTTTGTTTGTAAGTCAGTGACCCAAAGGCAGGCATGTAACGCCAATTTATGAATTTTAAACATTAAGGGGGGGGGGGATTTGCGGGTAGGTAAATGAGAAATAAAAAAACAAATAACTTTATTGTGTGGCGTATCAAATAAAAGGGCTTAATGTGAGGATCTCTAAAGAGTATAATTTTAACATACATAACTTTGAAGTTATTAAAAAAAAGGTGTAAATTAATCAATATCGGAAACTGTTCGACAGAAAAATTTGCAAAAATTACAGATATAATAGTTATTTACGTATAAATTACAGGAAAACTAATAAGAGTGCAGTCAAGCACCAGTCCGACTTAAGACAAAAAAAAAATCGGGGTACGTGTCCGATTCGCACTCAGCCGCCCTATTAATTCTCATGAAATCATACTGAAAGCGTCTTTTTTCAAAAATGTAATAAAAAAGTTATTCGCACGAAACCTTTGAGGCGCAAGTAAGACCCGTACTTGCGTGTTTTTTTTTTTTTTTTTTCCTAAAATCGTTACTTAAAGTGGTGAAATGGGGGTTAAAAGTTTGTATGGGGCATTTTTAAATATTGAACCGATTTAGATGAAACTTGGTATGGAGATAGTTTGGGTCCCGGGAAGGGGCAAAATTGTATTTATCCCGAAAAACAAAGCTTACGGGGGTGCATAGCAAAGGGGTTGGAAGTTTTATAGAGAATTATTTTCAGTTGAACCGATTTAGATGAAACTTGGTATAGAGATAGTTTGAGTCTCGGAAAACGACATAGGATAGTTTTATCCCGAAAATCAACCCTTTAAGAGGTGAAAAGGGGGTTGAAAGTTTATATGGGGAATTGATAACCGCTGAACCTATTTAGATGATTTGGTATAGAGATAGTTTGAGTTCTGGGGATGGATACATACCTAATAGTTATCCCAGAAGTCATTCCCTAAGAGGGTAAAAAGGGGGGTCAATTACTAATTCTACGCAAAGGAAGTCGCGGGGAAAAACTTTTATTCAAGAGTAGAAATCTGCATTAATCATAATGTACGCGGGCGAAGCCGCGGGCAATTGCTAGTTGTTAATAAAGACGCCATGAGCCTTTTTTGAACTACTTATACAACGTTGCATACATTACTTTTTCTACGACTAGGGTTTAAATAAAATACAAAATTAAACGCAGTTTGCTTTAAGAAAGACCGAAAAGTTGAAAAGTGGTGGCAAATGACAGTTGAGAGAACGTAATCATAGACACGGTAATATTTTTTTTTCAAATATCAACTTACTTGCCTTTTTCCTTATGTTGGCAGCAATTATTTTAGTTTTTTTATTATTCCAAACCATATGAATTCAGTCGTTTGTTAAGTTGGCAGTTTTGATTTTCGTTGTAAATCTAACGGCTATTAGACATTGCAACCTGCAGGGCCCAATCTGTTGTGTACCCTGCCTCTCCCTAACCCTCCTTCAGCTCCCTAAGGGCCCTACCTTTAATTACACCTTCCAACCTGACAAATTGGGCCCTGCAGGTTGCAATGTTTAATACCGCTTTTAGCAGTTGCTTTTTATCACATAATAACCCTAGGGTCTTTATGAAGAATAGACAAGATAGACTTTTTTGATATGTCATAAGACATGCTATTATATTCGTTGGCGGGACCATATAATTGACAGATAAAAGTACCGGAGTAGAAAAACTAAATAATAGTTTTTAATCAAAACTTTTATGAAGAGTTACTAAGGGCGTTAGGTTTCAGGGTAGGAATCGATCCTGCGTTTTCGTACGTCGTACTTTCAATTCTTGCGCTTTTACACATCTATTCTAGACCACTCAGGTCACCGCGGCACTAGTTACAATTTGAGTATACCTACGCAATCTTCTTAAAGATAAATTGCTTTTTTGCTTATTAAAAATGTATTTGAATATTAAAAGTTATAAGCTTTTTTGCAATAACCCTGGCACTCGCTTTTAAGTAAGCACCTATAATATAAACTTTATCCGTGCGATCCAGTTTCCAGTATCCAGTTTTACTTAACTTTATTCATTTCGTTTGGGGTCGTATTCTGTATTTAGAGGATGCGCGATCTCGTGTTTCCAAGCTTTTCAAGTGTCCACCGCTCGGGAAAATAGCATCATTAATAGCTATTACAAAAACTATTTAATACGGGATATTTACCATGCGAGTCTGTTTTTGTGAGCTTCCGATATTTCGGCACAGTTGCATGCGCCATTATCACGGAGTACCTAATAACTGAAGTTTAAATAGTTTTTGTAATGTTAATGACCATGTTAGCTTAATAGTATTTTGTGCAAATTCTTAAGATTCGAGGGTCGAAGTTACAAAATGAGGCGAAGCCGAATTTTGTAAAAACAGACCCGAGAATTTTAAGACCTAATTATGTACCGTTGCACACAATAGTTTTTCTACGAGTGCTAGGCAAGCCGGTAAGCATTGAGTTCGACGAATGACCTGCTGCCTCTATACAATTTTCTTCAGTCTCCCGGCGGATTGCATCGGCGCCCGCCTCGTCTGCAGCGGCGGGCGGCGCCGGTGCGGGGCCCAACAGACCCATTATATCCCTAAGAGTCGACTTTTGAGTCATATTATGACAACGTTCATAAAGTATATGGTTTGAATTTACATGTCAGTCATTTTATTGGCAAATTAGAAAGCAGGAGTAGAAAAAATTATTAATAGCTTACCGGTCGAGCTATTCAAAATAACCTTCAGATGTTCTTATTCTATTAATAAAGTCATACCAAGATCATTTTGAACAACTTACCCGCTTAGCTACTTCTGCTATTGACTGTACCTAGGAATCTTTTCTTGACTTAGCTGTGTCACGTAACTTTCATAAACTTCCAAGAGTAGTTAGTTAACATTCCCCTGTCCCTTGAAATATAATCATGTCTACGTTTTATAGCAAAGTACCTGAGCTGTAAAGTTTTAGGTTGTAGATATAAGCCCTAAAGTTACCTAGTGGTATTAAGAATTCTCAAATGATTTATTTAACGTAAAATAGTGTTACAATTTTAATTAATCATTAGCCAACAACAAGAACGTGGCATTAGTGCAGGGCAGAGGTAGACGGGCTGGGTAGGGCAGCACCGTCGATGAAACTGAAGAAATGTTGGGTGGATTTGAATCTGTGCCGTGTCCCACGGATACACATGCATGTGGTATTAAGAATTGGATAATTAGCGGGCGTATTTATATAACATAACCCTTTTAAAATCTGAAAACAGTTCTAAAAAAGGTTTCATGTATTTTATTAAAGTAATCGTATTTCTACGAGTGTATTTTTACCCCAGTACGGTAAAAATGGGAGTATTTTATGTCCGATGTCAATCGAAATGGTAAAAGTTTTTTTGTACAAAAAGAAAAAAGACTCTTTACTTCGAAATTTGGAGTCTTTGGCAAGTTATTCTGTTAAAACTACTATTTATATACCTACTTGTGAGGTGCAGACGGTGATCACCACGAAGAAAGGGGCGCACTCAGGATCATCGGGTGTCTAGGGCAGCGGTGGTAAATAAAACATTTTAGTTATGTTTTATAGAGGCGTGTTGCCGCGGCGGCGGCTGGCTGCAGACTGGAGTAGTTGCAGTAGTGAAGGTTGTAGAAGCAGTGACAAGCTGGGTCGCCCGGTCTCTTTTATGGACGCAATGGGGTGACCGAACTAGTGACCGTTATGCGCCGAATATGCCAAACTTTTATTGACCAATAATCTTACGGCTAATTACATGAGAGTAGGGATGGGTAACTTTAATTTAGGACATTTAGTTTTATAATTAATACAATTTCTTATCATTTACACATAAAATATCAAACACGGAGCAAACAATAGTACTTAAAACTAGACATTTTGTATATAGCAAGTTACACGTTTATTAATCATTGACATAGAAATAATACAATAGATTGATTTACTTATATCTAGTTATACAAATCAAAAGTTTTCTAAGCTACATGCGACAATTCTCCCCCACGTGCGTCAGCACCGTCTGTTGGTGTGGAGCAAATGAGGACGAGTCTGGAAACCGGGCGGCGGACGTCTCCTGCGCGAGTGCGTACAATGGCTACTCTTACGTGGCCATCAGGACCGGGAAAGAGTTGTGCGATAACGCCTCTAGGCCAAGTACCTCGCGGCATAGTTCCATCGGCTATGATAACTACGTCGCCTACGTGTAGTTTCTGCGCGTTCTGGTGTGCGCTGGATCGCGGCATCAGGTTCGGGCGATATTCTTTTATCCAACGTTTCCAGAAGTTGTCGGCTAGTGCTTGAGCTGTTTTCCACGACGATAGACTCAGGTTCTCGTCGGAAAAGACTCCCAGTGGTGACATAGCGTTCGAGCGGCCGATGAGAAAGTGATTCGGCGTGAGCGCTTCGGCATTCAAGTCTGGGTTCACTGGTGTCAATGGTCTGGAGTTTACCAGGTGTTCAGCTTCCAGAAGTAGCGTGTGTAGAACTTCCTCGTGGGGTGCTCTGTCTTTTAGAGTGACTTTCAGAGCTGTTTTCACGCTACCAACTAGACGCTCCCAGGCCCCGCCGGCGGAGGGGTTGCCAGGCGGGATCTTTTTCCAGATCATGCGTCGTTCGGTCATAAATTGTTTGAGACTATCGGGCAGAGAGTTTTTGGCCTCTGATAGCTCGCGTTCTGCACCGATAAAATTTGTTCCGTTGTCTGAGTATAAAACGGACGGTGCGCCGCGCCGAGATATCATTCTTCGTAGCGATAGGATCATAGAGGCTGCCGATAAGGAGGCGGCTAGCTCTAGATGTACGGCTCTAGTGGTGAGGCACGTATAAAGTACGCCCCATCGCTTTTCTCGTCGGCGGCCTATTACAATTTGCATGGGACCGAATAAATCTACGGCTGCTGCGGTAAATGGCGGTTGATTCGCCTGGAGCCTCTCTGGCGGTAGGTCGCCTACAGGAACCTTGAGGGTAGTTCCTTTATAGGTCCGACACCATTGGCACTTATTCGTTATATAGCGAATCGTACCGCGCAGTCCGATTATGTAATATCTTTGCTTCAACTCGTTGATCACCGTCGCATGATTTCCATGGTTGTAAAGAGCGTGGAAATGGTAGATCAATAGCTTGGTAAATGCTTCTTTAGCGTGCAGGACGGGTATATGGGCGCCGTCTCTGTCTATTCGAGCATCTAGCACTATAATGCCGTTCTTGTCTAACTTCATGGCGACTCGGTGTAGTGAAGACTTCTTCGGTAGGGCTCGCCCGGCTTCCAGCAATCGTATCTCTTCAGCATACGACTCATTTTGGCTCCGTCGGATCAGTAGTATTTCTGCCAGACTTATGTGTCTATTGTTCATCTCTGTTTCTGGATTCTTATTAACAGACAATTTGGCTTTGAATACCTCGGCAGCAACCAAGACTCTGGCCGTAGCGCGGACAAGTCTAGTGAATTTCGAGAACCTACTTACATCGGGTAAGTATGCGAACTTACTTTTCACGGTACTAACGGAGCAGATTGGTTTTTGCGCGCGTTCTTCGCCCGTTTCGACGACGGACTCTACCGGTTTTTCGCGCGGCCAATGCTCCTCGTTTTGACGTATAAAATCAGGGCCTATAAACCACCGGTGGTTAGCTCCGAACTGGGCCGGAACGCCCTTAGTAGCGTCGTCGGCGACGTTTAACGCGCTAGGCACCCAGCGCCAATCGGTGCGCTTAGTTGTGTCTTCTATTTCGGCTACTCTATGTGCGACAAAGCTTTTGTACCGACGTGGATCCGACCGTATCCAAGAGAGCGGCGTTCGCGCGTCGCTCCAAAAATACCGGTTTTTAACGACGTAATCGGACTCCTTAACTACGGTGTCGGCTAGCCGTGTCGCTAGCACACAACTTTGCAATTCTAACCTCGGGATACTCACAACACGCAACGGTGCGACTCGTGCCTTGGCGGCTACTAAGGCTGAGACCTTTTGGCCGTCCGGGCCTTCGCTAACTAAATATATCGCGGCGGCGTATATCTTTTCGCTAGCGTCACAGAAAACGTGCATATCGACCTCTCTACTGTTCGCAGGTACGTATCGCGGTATTTCTAGCTCCCTAAGTTGCTGTATATTGCTCACGAATGACTGCCACGCAGGTGCGAGCGAGGCGGGTATAGTGGTATCCCAGCCTATCCCTGTTCGCCAGACTTCCTGCATCAATGCCTTCCCTAGGACAGAAATCGGACTAACATAGCCTATGGGATCGAATATGGACATTGCGCTACTCGTCACCTGTCGCTTCGTGGGCAACTGTATACCGTTGAGCACTTCTTCGGGCGTATTGCGTAAATTTACGTTAAACCCTAACGTGTCACGTTTATGGTTCCATTTCAAACCTAATGTGCGCTCGCATTCGCCTCCCCCGATCAGGGACGTGTCCTCTTTGCTAGGTACTACGTCTGAAATTACGTTTGGGTTGTTAGAGGCGAACCCACGGAGCTCGAACGACGCGCGCAAATTAAGTTCATAAATTTCATTTACTATACGCCTAACGTCGCTTTCGCTCTCGTCAAAAGCTGTCAACATGTCATCCATATACGTATTTTTTATGGTTTTCTCAGCAGCGATCGGAAATTCTTCCGCGTGTTCGTTTGCGTTTTTGTTTTTGACGTATAAAGCCGTCGTCGGCGAAGCCGCTGACCCGAATATTAACCTTTTCATTCTATATTCTTGCGGAGAGGCTGAGCGGTCCTCCCCCCGCCAAACAAAACGTAACGCATCACGATCGCTATCTATTATTTCTACTTGAAGGAACATTTCCTTGACATCGGCAATGACCGCGATTTTGCCTTCCCTAAAACGTACTAGCACGCCGAACAATGACTCTAATAGGTCGGGTCCCGCTAACAGCGCGGTGTTCAGCGACCTTCCGTACGCGGTGGCTGCGGCGTCGAAAACCAGACGCATTTTCCCCCTTTGGGGATGAAACGTCGGGAAATGGGGTAAATACCACGACCTAAGCGAGTCCTGTGGCGGCGGCGAGTCTACTTTTTCGGCGTAACCTTTATCGAGCAGGTTATTTATGTGCTTGGTATACTCGGTTTTCAAAATAGGGTCGCGATCCAATTTGTTTTCTAGGCTGTATAGCCGCCGTAACGCGTGCGCTCTATTATTCGGCAATTCTTCGTTATCGGTACGCCATAACAAACCCGCGCGGTACCTATTTTCCCCGGGTATTTTTTCACATGTCGCCTCCAGTATCTCTAATGCTCTTTGGTCGGGATCGGCCCGAGGCAATTTCTTAACTACCCCTAATGACTCGATGTCGAAATGTTCTTTCATGAGAGCTAAGGCGTCATCATCGGCCGTTCGAGGCCCCATGTGGCCCACGAACGCTACGGTTGCCTGTGGTGACTTGTGTGGTCCGTGCAATGACCATCCTAACCGCGTTAAACTGGCTACCGGGAGGTGCGATTTGCCGCTGATAATTTGACGCGTAACTATCAAATGCCAATTATCCTGACCTATAATTATCGTAGGCGCGGCGGAATCGTAACACAGCTCGTCGGCAATGCTGGTTAAGTGGTCGCACTGTTCAACTATTTCTTTGGAGACGCCCTGCGCTCCTACGTTCATGCGATTAATGGTAAGCGCGTCCATCATCTCTAGATGCCTACTACAATAACCGCGGATTGCGAAACGCACGTTGCATGAATCAGGGTCGCTAACTACTCCCCCGATTCCCTCAATATCAAGCGTTTCACCCCGCTCTCGGGGTAAAATTTGGTCAGCCGTTTCGTGTAAAATCAAGCTGAGCGCGGCCCCTTCGTCTAACAGAGCTAAGGCTTGCGTAGTACCCAACGGTCCCGTGACTTCCACGGGCACCATTTTCAAATATGTGGGCGCTATCCGAATCGCGTTAACGTTACTACTTTTTTTTACTTCCACGGGCGCGTTAGATGCGTTCAAACCGTGTAGTAATTTATGATGCCCCGCTTCGCACTGTTGTTCGCCACAAGCCACGTATTTACACTTAAAGCGATTTCTGTGCGACGCGCCTAGACATCTATAACACAGTTTTTCATTTTTTGCCCAATCCCAACGTTCGGCAACGGTCGCAGCTACGAATTTGTGACACTTTTCAATTTTATGCTCACCGTTTTTACATATTACGCACTTATTGTGCGACGTAACTTGCGCCGGTGTTGAATGCTTGGGTTTGGTTCCCGTATACGCGGGTTTTTTAGCCTCTCGAGGCTTCGTTTGTGCTACCGTAGGCGACCTATACTCTCCGGTATGACTCGTATGAGACCTACTTGCGTTACTTCGCGGGCGAGTGCCTCGGCAGCTTTCATCAGAGTCGCTCGAATAGTCGCGGGTAAAGGCGGGTGCGGGAGTGCGGGCGGGGGCGTTATAGCGCTCCGACCGGCTCTCCGGCTCAAAAGAAACCGTGTTTACAGTATTTCGCGACTTCGGCCATCTATGACGACTGGTTCTTTTCGCGGCAGAACTAATTTCAAGCAAAAACTCTGAAATTGCTACTAAATCGGGCGAGTCCCGATTTGCTTGCTTGAATTTACCCCATTCGTACCTCACGATAAGGTTCAATTTGTCAACAATCTTGTTAACTAGTTCTGGCGCGTAAAGGTACTTTTCTTGTTTTAAGGATTTAATCGTAGCTACGGCGTTAGCTACATGGGCCGCAAAAGAGACTATATTGCTATTGTCTTCGGCTAATCTTGGCATGCGCTTTACGTTATGTAGCTCTGTCAACACGATTTCCTCTGGATCCCCGAATTGCCTTTCTAAGGCTTCCATAATCTCGTATGGATCCTGCACGGTGTACATTATGGACTTTACGGCTATTCTGGCTTCTCCTTTCAAAGCCTTACGGATTCGGCTGACGTTATTCACGTAACTAAACATCGGCGCGGTATCCTCGAATTCGGCCCGAAACGCGATCCACTCCGTAATATTACCGTCGAAAGTGGGCAATTCGGGCGGCCTATGCATAACGGGTGCGTAATGATTCGAAACATCTCGCGGCGGACGATGTGTGCTTATGTGCGACTCGCGGGGCGCGGGCCTACCGAGAGCGGCGGGCTCACTATGCACGAAAGTACGTGGGGCTGTTGTGACTCCAGGTCGGAATTTAAAACTTTGGTCAAGCTGAGACTGGTGTTCGACCCACTTCTTCACTCGTTGCTCGTCTAATTCGACTTCAGTTACGGTCTTGCCGCTAGCAGATCGCGCCTCATACTGGGCGACCTGTAGCCGTAATTTGGCAGTTTCCGCCTGTTTATTAGCAACGGCGAGAGTGGCTTTCTGAACCTCCAACTCGGCCATCAACAAAGCCAACTTTTCGTCACAACTTACACTAATACACTGTTTTTCGCGCACTTTTTCACTATCGCGATCGCGGCACTGAGAATCGCGGGTTTTTTCGCCCGTTGGCGTGTTTGATTTACACAAAGCCCCCGGGGGATTAACTACCGTTTTCTCGTTTTCATCGTATGAAATGTCCGAATATTCGGGCGCCGGCGGCGGCGCTGTTGCCGACGGCGGCGGGTACGCACTATGACCGTCATCTAGGTTGCTGCTGGTGCCTTTGTCCCATGTATTGGTTTCGCCGGAGGTTGTCTTACCAGACGGCGGCGTCATGGTGGCGGCAGGCTCCCCCTGCGGCTTGCGTGGGCGAAGAGACCTCTTCAGCGTGTGTTCGGACATCTTCTTCTTTTTTCTGGCTTCTTTTTACGCAAATGACGCACGTGGGGGTCCCTAACCTTACCTACCTAAAACCTATTGGCTGACACTGCCTAGTGCAGCGCCAGCGACCCTAACTTACAACTAACTCACTTGTTGGGCGTAAATCCCTTGATGCACTGAATCTCGCGCAAAGGCTAAGTGCAAGTGCCAGAGCGTCCGAAAGCAGTGTGAAGACGTCAACCATGTGACGTTGCAACGAAAGTTGCCAGGACACGAACGCGGAGTATGGCCTCAACACGAACGGTCCGTCCAGCAAGCTGGTTATAGCCGTAGGCTCTACCGCTAAAGCGGGCGGGTGTATGGACACCAAATGATGATGATGATTCTGAGCGTGAAATAAATTTCTGTCTCAGCGCGTACTTTATTCTTTCTTCATAGTTCTTTCATCCGGTGCTCGAAGGACCAGCTGTGAGGTGCAGACGGTGATCACCACGAAGAAAGGGGCGCACTCAGGATCATCGGGTGTCTAGGGCAGCGGTGGTAAATAAAACATTTTAGTTATGTTTTATAGAGGCGTGTTGCCGCGGCGGCGGCTGGCTGCAGACTGGAGTAGTTGCAGTAGTGAAGGTTGTAGAAGCAGTGACAAGCTGGGTCGCCCGGTCTCTTTTATGGACGCAATGGGGTGACCGAACTAGTGACCGTTATGCGCCGAATATGCCAAACTTTTATTGACCAATAATCTTACGGCTAATTACATGAGAGTAGGGATGGGTAACTTTAATTTAGGACATTTAGTTTTATAATTAATACAATTTCTTATCATTTACACATAAAATATCAAACACGGAGCAAACAATAGTACTTAAAACTAGACATTTTGTATATAGCAAGTTACACGTTTATTAATCATTGACATAGAAATAATACAATAGATTGATTTACTTATATCTAGTTATACAAATCAAAAGTTTTCTAAGCTACATGCGACACTACTAACTAAAACTTATAAAGTAACAAATAAAAAACTTAAAAAGCCATCAAAGAAACAAATTAAATATAAAATACTTCACCAAGCTCACCCGCTTCTGGAATGCTCCCTAAAATGCTGGCGACATTTCCGCGCTGTACGGCCAGGCTTAACCTTAGCGCAAAAAATGAGCCCGCCCTATGGTCGCCTGTAACACCCACTAGTCGGACCGACACTTCTTTAACGGACTTTTTTGTGTCGGTCGACCAAAGAATCCAGTGTTTCCACTGCAAGCGCTGCAAGGTCGTTCTCGTATACATTCGTTCGTTAAGAACAACGCATACTTGCGGCGCTTGAGTGTGTGGGCCTGCATGGTCCGCGGCTGTCCCAGGCTTCTAATTTAGAATCTTGAGCATAGAGAATGACTCAAAAGCACGAGATGTATTTAGATAACTTTGATCCCGAGTTTCACATACAATTTTTCACCTCAACAGTGAGATTATATAGGAGACAAAAGTACAACCTTTAGAGACTTTTAATTCCTCTTCGTCTGATGGGCAGTCGCTTTTGTCAAAACTAGTGTCTACGCCAATTCATGGGATTAGGTCGCCGAGCAGACTTTTGGCAAAAAGCTGGGCAAATTCTTGAAGGATGATGATGCTTAGTTAGACAGTAATGATTATGAAGATATATGAATGTGGCCACCACACCAGAGGAAGCTATCAAAACTGTGAAAACGTCCATGTGTTTACAATATCAGTTTATCGGCCAATAAAAATCTTATACTTATAATAAATTCCTTAATAGAATTTCATCATTGCGTGAAAACGCTGGGACGTGAACATGACTGTGTGACTGTTATACAGTTGTCAGAAATTACCATGAAGAGCGCAAAAATATCTGATAGAGACCAGTGGCGGCGGGTCAAATTTTTTCTTAGGCAAACCGGTGCTGATTTTGGCTTAAAATTTCTTCATGAACTGTAGAAAAACTGCCCAGTCGCCTGAAACTTACGCAAGCCGACGGGAATCGTGTTATATGGATGCACCGTCTCTGAAAGAGACTGTCATTAGTGCCATGAGAATGGTGACTAAACTAACCTAAGATCAAAAGCTAATTTATCAACAGCACCCAGCGATTGGACCTGTAATTACAGTCAAGAGAGACTACAATATATATGTAGGTACATACATATTGTGTATATGGTGTAGTTGACTACATATTATGAAGATTTAACGACCATAAATAACGTTTTATCTATTTCAACAACGCGGATCCCAACACATCCTTATTTATGGCCCAATCAGAAAAGTTTACACCAGAATTAACTGTTAATAACCTCTAATTTTCAGTGAAATTTATCGCCTACTGGAATTAATAGATACAATGTGTTTTTATTAAACGCATCACTATACTCCCCCCCTCCCCCCATACCTGAGACTAGTCTCTGCACAGCGTGTTTACTTTATAAATTGGTTATCAAATCATAGGATTTTATCTAGCATCTTAAGTTATCTGTTACCGGGCACTCATCAAGATTAACACTGTTATGATAACTCTAGATTCAGGAAATAAACTATTCTTATCAAGATTGGAAACTTCTCAATAGGGGATTTTTATCATCTGTCAACGTGGTTGTCATGTTCTAACGAGTACCGAGTGTGTGAGTACAAACGGGATGCAGCTGTAAAATGGCAGTATTTTATAAGATTATTCAATCTCGGATGACGATAGCAGATTGTATGATTTGTTCAATAAAATAAGTTGATCGGCTATCAAATAAAACGCCATCTACTGTAAGCCTTTGAGTTGAGAGAAGTTAATCCACCATCTACGTAAGACACTACACAAGGAATGGCATTCAAAATTTACAAACTGTACTCAATTTGACATCACTCGAAAAAGTTTAGACTTGACGAAACAACAAATAATAGAGATATAAGTTGGAAAACTTCTGTGTAACGTCACGGTGCGGTGCTACTCTTTTAACAACAACATGTGTTGTCGGGATCCTCCGACCCCGAATTTCGACGCGCATTAATGTTTGTTATTTTTTGCCTGATTGACAAAGGAAAGAAACTCATGTCTCATATTTATTCATAATCCAACTGACGGAATTATTCCAATTTAAAACATCCTTTTATTATAGATGGAGAGCTAGCCATTGCAATATTATGGGAAAACATGTAATTAATTAGATTATATCATAGCCAGAAGTAAATGTTGGGGAAAGAAGTGGAAAGAATGTACCTACAATGCAATTTATTGTTGGTCGCCTGCTGTTGTTGTAGCCGCAATAATACACAGTATTTTTGGATCCAATGTAGTAAATATAGGCCCTGTTCTATTTATATGATACAACTTCGGCACTCTTTCCCTTTTTTTCTAACTGAAAAACCTTGTTGGTCTGTCACTATAACCTCCACCCATGAAAAGCTGCCAGATGCCCAGATCTAGCAATAAGGATGGTAAAGCAATCTAACTGCATAGGTTTAAATGCTCTCATTATTGTGTCATATCTGACATGGCCAGCTCTTAGACCATTATCGCGGGCGAGCTGCGCTGCGAGTGATATCAAAATAGAATCAAATTGAAACAAAGTAGTAAAATTCAAGGGCGAGCCAAGGACTGAGCAGAGCGCAATTACGGACTATTGACACACGACTGGGCTGACATGGAGCATCAATCCGGTGGCCAATATCCGCTGTCCGACCAACTGAGCAAATCCAAGGCACAGTCTACTCGCTTGTAGCAGTTAATTAGGATGATAATTGGCCAGCCTGAGGTACACTCTATCTGTATCTGTATTAATTGTTATGTATGTTCAAAGGAAAATCTACATGCCTTTTACGAGTAGATTTATTGATAACCCAACTGACGAACTAACTAAACTATGTTTGTTTACTCAGGATAACACCATATCGATGCAGGTGAGCTGTACTGCAAGTGATATCAAAATGGGATGAACTGAGCAGATGATGGGAGGGAAGGACTGAGCAGAGTGGAGTGCAATTACGGACTATTGACACACGACTGAACTGACATCGGAGCATCAATCCGGTGGCCAATATCCGCTGTCCGACCAACCGAGCACATGGCACGCACAGTCTACTTAATTTTAGCAGTTAATTAAGATGAGCATTGGTCACCCTGAGGTACACTCATGTATGTACAGTCGACATCATCAGATATATCGGAGCAGCCAAGGTGGTCACAAATATCTGAGCAACGCCTTTAATGTCAAAGGGATAAGGTGCTTGTTCAGATATTTTTAAGTACCTTGACTGCTCCGATTTGATGGCGACTGTACCATAGGATTCATAATTGCATGGCCAATTTATCAATGAATTCATTCATAAATTGCCCATGCATTTTTTAACCCGATGGTATGTTCAAACAAAAATCTACATACCCTTTAGGAGTAGATTTAGTAGATTACGAAAAATATAATTTACCTTTTTTATACATATAGAGGGGATTTTCTTTTTGGGTCAATGAGGGCAGCTACCAGAAACGTGCTGCTACGCGAAAATGGTCTTAGACGGCCTTCCTTCGATTTCAAATTAATGAAGAATCGCGTTGACAGATTTGGGAAAAAATATACAGGATGCGAGAAAAAGGTCATTTTTGACAAACTTTTTTTTTGCTATTCGATCACATTCCGATTTAGAACCTAAAGCTTTTGTAAGGGACCAAATAAAATTCCGCTTAGAAAAGCCACAAAATAATAAACGGCACTTTAGTCACTTCGCGTGACATGTCGGCAACGCGACGACCAGCAATGCGCTATGGGCCGGTTCTAGTAGCACTCCTAGTGCTTGAAGATGGAGACCTAGGCTCTCCGAAACATGTCGCGCGAAGTGACTAAAGTGACGTGAGTGTAACCGTTTTAATTTAAAGTGTTAGTATGTCAGTTTAAATTTAATGTATCTCCATGCATTGACTCAAACTAATGAAATCAAGCACTTTCATCATCATCAGCATCTCAGCCATAAGACGTTCACTGCTGCCTATGCCTCCCCTTTGGACCTCCATAAGTATCGGTCGGAAGCGACTTGCATCCAGCGTCTTCCGGCGACCTTTATAAGGTTGTCTGTCCATCTTGTGAGTGGACGTCCTACGCTGCGCTTGCTAGTCCGTGGTCTCCACTCGAGCACTTTTCGACCCCATCGGCCACTTCAGCTTGCTAATCCTGTGGGCTATGTCGGTAACTTTAGTTCGTCTACGGCTCTCCTCATTTCTGATTCGATCACGTAGAGAAACTCCGAGCTCCGAGCCCTCTCCATAGCTCCTTGAGCGACGTTGAGCTTTGAGATGAGGCCGATAGTGAAAGATCACGTTTCGGAGCTGTAAGTCGTCACTGGTAACACACATTGGTTGAAGACTTTCGTCTTGAGGCACTGAGCTATGTCGGACGAAAACACATTACGTAGTTTCGAACGCTGCCCTACTGAGTTGGATTCGGCGGTTGACCTCTTTCTCGAAGCACTTTACTGTGTTGTAATTATTTTACTGTGACATAGTTTGAATTCGTTAAGCTTGAATTCTCACTACATGTCGACGTTGCAGGATATATCGCTGGCTATTAAGTAATAGCAGAGACTATAGACTATAAAGATATAGACGACAGCCTAAGAACTTTTTGAAGCTCAAGTCAATTGCGCCCCCTGTCCGAAAGCCACCTAAAGGTGCCGAAAATGTAAGAGGAAATGTCACCTGCACTGCTACCCCACCTAGTAGCTACTAGTGTACTACCAGTACGCTATTTGTTACTAGGTGGTGTAGCAGTGCAGGTGAAATTTCCTCTTACATTTTCGGTATCTTTAGGTGGCTTTCGGACAGAGGGCGCAATTGACTTGAGCTTCAAAAGTTTTTAGGCTGTGGCCGTCTATATCTCTATAGTCTCTGGTAATAGCGACATGGCTGAACAAACTTCCTTGCCATATTGCGAACCATTCTACTGAATACCGATCACTATACAGTGTGTAAATTTAATACGGGCGAATATCTTAACGGTGATTAGTATAATAAGAAATGTAATTCGATAACTTTTACTTTAACAATTAAAATTGTATCCATACAAAATAATGCGGCCCGCAATGTATTACAAACATTCTCGCGTTAAACGCTCGTTGACAACTGTCAAAGTACGTACTTTCAATACTATGTTTACAGTACATTGCTGCTGATGAAAATTTCAAAAAATAATTATTGGGTTACAGTTAAGTGTAACTTAAAAAACATGTTAATTAATGATTACACTAATGAGTTCTATGTCTGGTTTAATTTATCGCCCGCATTAGATTTACACACTGTATATTACTTACACTAAATTATAACCACTCTACATATTATTTTAACGGAATTAATTTTATTTCATCACTTTTACAGTTTAAATTGAGCGATTTTGTAATGGTCAATTTTGTTTTACACAATATATTTACTTACCAATAATTTGAAAATAAAATAAGATATTCATATTTGAACCACAAAAGTCTAACA
Organism: Pammene fasciana; assembly: GCA_911728535.1. NCBI lineage: Eukaryota > Metazoa > Arthropoda > Insecta > Lepidoptera > Tortricidae > Pammene > Pammene fasciana. The sequence continues at coordinate 933,314 of OU452285.1, forward strand.
ATAGGACAAACTAAGCAGTAGCACTAGAATCTGAACTGCCTTACTACTAATTATATTTTCTTTTTTGGCACAATTTAAATTACTTATAAATAAATAAATACCTACTTATTTGTTAATTTACAAAGGTTTCCGCTTCCCAAAGGTTGTCTGGAAGAGATCGCTTTTTAGCGATAAGACCGCCAATTGTTTTACCTCTACTTTTCTGTTTGTAACTTGTGTATACTCTGTTTCTTTAATTTGAGGTGTGCAATAAAGAATATTTATGTTATGTTATGTTAAATATTAGAACAATCTTACACAAATCAACCTAGTCCCAACAGTAAGCTCAATAAGGCTTGTGTTGTGGGTACTAGGCGACGATATATATAATAGATAGATATACGTAGATAAATACTTAAATACATAGAAAACATCCATAACTCAGGAACATATATCTGTGATAAACACACATAAATGCCCAGATCAGGATTCGAACCCGGGACCTCCTGCTTCATAGGCAGGGTCACTACCAACTAGGCTTATAGTAAAGAAGATTTGAAAAAGCTGCCTATTCCCTAAACCTTATTTTTTTTTTGTTTCCCGAATATCAATCGTAAGTGTCTTGCTTATAATTCTTATCCAATAAAAACTATACGTCGCATTTTACAGTTTGGTACACCATTTGAAGGGTACACGGAAAGAACATGTCTAGTCCCTTTTTTCGTAAAATGAGATTTTTGAATCAAAATGTAGAGCTTGCAATGAACTATTAGTAACAACTTTTGTAACAGCTGTAATTTTTAATATAAATCCACTTTTTAATTCATAAAATCCATATAGTTACGAAAATAGTACGTTTAATTGAATCGTTCTAAACTTTAAAACCACTATAACTCAAAATGTTGTCAAAGTGACTAGACATGTTCTTTCCGTGTACCCTTCATTTAATTTCCCCTCCGTTACTAAGATAAGTATTACAAATATAAAGCGACATCGCGATTTCGTAACAACATCTCGTGTTCGCTTTAACCACCTGTTGGCAGAGTTTCCATGGCACTGTGACGCAAGCGAGGAAACTCCGCGTCTTGGTAGTTCCACGGCCTCGACATAGGTGGCGCTGTTATTAGTTTTAATGGAAAACAGTTTTAATTTACACTCGAGAGCAAAAGTTTCGGGTCACTAGCATTTTCTTGAATATCTCAAAAGATATTCATTTATAATTAATAAAATAATATATAATCATTTTAAAGTTTACGAAGATTTTTTTTCTGAAATATTGAAATATCAATACAAAATAATATCTAAATTCATTATTTTGACAGCCGCAAAAATTTCTTGTCTCGGGATTATTTCGTAGGTAAGTAACTTGTTATTAATCTGCCCATATTATATATCAATTGTATAGTAGTTTAAGATTGTTAATATGTTCGTCACGCCAAATAAAATCTATAAAACAAAAAGTAAAAGCGACACCTGGCACAAAAGTTAACTGAGTTATTATTCTGTATCTGATCAGAAAATCATCAATATTAATTTGTATCGTATTTAGAACCCCTTTGCGAACTGAAATTCAAATGATAAAACAACCATCATCATCATCTCAGCCATAAGACGGCCACTGCTGAACATAGGCCTCCCCTTTAAGGGGGGGTTTGCCATACGCGCCTGGCAGGTTCGGATAAAACAATCATAACTGAATATTAAATTGACGACTTATCGACATTTCGGAATGAGACACATCGTTTTGAATAAAATCCAAACAAATATGACTTTTGTAGCACTTTGAATAAATACATTTTATATTTATTTCACTCTGGACTGGTACTTGTACCAGAGACTATAGAGATATAGACGAGCACAGCCTAAGAACTTTTTGAAGCTGATGTCGATTGCGCCATCTATGTCAAAGCCACCTAGATACCGAATATGTAAGAGAAATTTCAGCTGCACTGCTACTACACAAAGTAGCTACTAGTTTACTACTAGTACGCTATTTGTTACTAGGTGGAGTAGCAGTGCAGCTGAAATTTCTCTTACATATTCGGTATCTTTAGGGGGCTTTGACATAGATGGCGCAATCGACATGAGCTTCAAAAAGTTCTTAAGCTGTGGTCGTCTATATCTCTATAGCCTCTGAAAATACTATTTTAATTACTTACTATTATTTACTGCTAGTTAGTTATTAACAGCCTGTCAATTTTCCTAATTAGTTTCATTCTTTCCATAATGTTTCCTTCTCCACCCAACCCTATAAATGGAATAAAAAACGAACTAATATTGTATTTATCCCGCTAGCAAGGAAAAACAAAAAAAAGTATTTCTACTAAAATGTTGAGCTAACTTTGTAATTGAATATTTATTCGCTTTTTACCTGTATTTTTAATTAACAAGTCAATTAACAAACTTCGCTTACCTTTTTACTTAACTAAAGGTAGATAATGAAAAAGATTTTCCGATTTAAACTCCTTTTATTTTTCAGCTATTTCACTTTATGCCCACCTCTCCCCTACCTACGTATTTTTCTAACAAGTACGATTAATATATGGTATTATCGAACTCGCGGAGCGTAAGCGAAGTGAGTTCTTACAAACAACTCCAGACCGAACTGTCACCTGGCTACTGGGACGTCTCGGCATTTAGATGGCTTTTTGATTTCGATAGTTTGTCTGACGATAACTTTAGTAACGTTTTACTGATCTTTATAAAATTTCTTGGGGCTGTAGCAGAGTTTTTATATTAACTATAACTAGTGCTCCGCCTCGAACTGAGAACTCGCGTTTTCCTTGCAAACGAGTTGACCAATATAACAAGACCCTAAGGAGGATTTTCTCCTTCTAGCTCCATGACCACTTGATAGATCCTGCTCATATACGAACTTACTACTTTTATGTATCTCTGCTACAGCCCCAAGAAATTTCATAAAGATTAGAAAAATGTTACTCAATTTATCGCTCAAAGCAAGCATTAACTAGAGACCGCACACGTGTACCCCCGTATGGGATAGATATATAGATGCCCATAATCACTTCTACAGCATAAAACAGAACAATTTACCAATCTTTTCCTTAGCCGACACAACTTTCTAGGAAAACTAACAGCTTTTCTCGTAGCAATCACAGAAATTCTTGAAGAAATCGCGAAATATATCTGTTTGTTACCCTCCACTGCTAGAAGTAACGCGTGGAGGGTAATAGAAACTATGACAAGGACCAACGATAATAGCACCTCTCTGCCGTATCTATTGAAAGTGTAATAAGACCATCCCGTTCTATCTTGGTATTATTAGTTCCGTGTCAGATCTATGGGTGGTATATCTATGATTTATCGTCTGACAAACTCTCGAAATCAAAAAGCCATCCAAATGCCGAGACGTCCCAGTAGCCAGGTGACAGTTCGGTTCGATCTAAGATATTATTAATTTTAAGATCGTCCACCTGCAGCAAAACATAACTAACTAAATCAAATCAAATGATTTATTTGCTCGAATACAGTCAGGTGTATTTTAATTACATTTTATGTACAGTGTATTCAGCCTGCTAGTGGGCATGCAAATATTATATAATCCTAAAAACTATATTTCTTACGGCTAAGCATGCAGCATGCATGGATAATAACATTATTAATAAAATGCATTTTTTATTAAATTATGTTAAACGTTTTTTATTTTCACCACTTCGGTGGCAAACAACCATGATGTAGCCTATGGCCACCTTTTACACCAGTAGTGTTATAATATTCGTTATCAAATAAATTTCAAATCAAGTTGAGATTGCAAAGTTCGAATAGGCCTCTTATCATCATCGCATGCAAAACATGATATTGATAAACGTCATATAAAAATACTCGTCAATTTGCTGACGTCAGCACCACCCGGGGCGGACATGTGTTTTATTTCACTAAATACTTTGTGTGTGACAACTTTACGCACGAGGGCGCAAATGATTCCCTTGTAACTGTTAAAAGCAGAAGCTTGTTTTATTAATAAGTAATACAAACTGAATCTCACAAATACCTAAAGGAAATGTATTGAGAGAATATTAACAGACTTGGGTAGGAGCGTAACTCTCTGCTAGCAATAGCAGAGAGTAACGTTGTCGCCCGCGACTCCATACTTTAAGGGCGACTAAAAGGGACCCGAGAGATTGTAACCACGCATTTTTCAGGCGAGAGGGAGGAACAATTATTAAGTATATGAATTTAGGTCAATATCGCTAAATATATATATATTTAAGCCGTGGGGTGCCCGGCCTTAGGATTGTCCCCCACCATATCGTCCCGTCGTTGCAGTAGGAGTCTGCTAAGGGAATATACCGAGCGATGGGCAGCAGTATCTTCCGAAAGCCTACAAACAATAAACAAAAAACTGCGCGCGCCAACCCGCTCGCCAAGCGTGGCGCGTATGGCTGAGATGATGATGATGATGACGAATAAACATGCAGCTCATTACGAATTAGTACAATTCTTTTCGTAAATACTATCTACATCTATAACTCCAGGTCTGGAGCGGAGTCCTGTTTGTTCATCATCATCATCAAAATTTAAGAGCATGGCTCTTGTCGGTGGAGTATGCGCCAGTTTTCGCGGTCCTCGGCTAGGCTTTTTAGGTCCCTGTAAGACACGACATTTGCTTTTTCTTTTAGTTGTTGTGTATAGCTTGCTCGTGGTTTTCCTCTTTCTCTCCTAGCTCATGTTTGTTCATGTATGATTTATTTTTAAAAAGAAATAACTTCGTCGAAAAAAATCGTTGTTCAATACTTTTAAAGAAATTTTCAAGGCGGCCATTTTCCGATAGGCATTCCTAATTGTTTCTTAGAATCTCTGTTCTGAAGTAAACTTTTAAACATGTTGCCTGGAGGGATAAGTTTTAGCTATACTAAGCAAAATTACAACGAAAGAATTAGATTTTGTTTAGACATGTTTTATGTGGATAATTAGTACTTATATCAAAACTTGAAAAACATTTTCCAATATTACAACTTTCCATTTCTGAGGAAATTATAGTATTTATAAGTTCCTCGTAAGTTGTTGTTTATTTTTAATATATTTGATACCTATCCAAATAAATGTTGACGTGGTATATCCCTGGGACAAGAAGACGTCTTTGTACCACCTGGGGCCGGGCGTAGAATTAAAAAGGAGGCTGCACTTAGGGCTTTAATTCGAATATTTCCAATAGTAATTTGAATGGAATCATCCGGATAGTATTCGTACTATCTGGATGATATCCGGATATTTGCAAACCTGATCTTGGCTGGACGGAGCTGGAGGAGGCCGCGCAGGATCCTGATCAATGGAAATACCTTTTGAGAGCCCTCTATCCTTTAGGGAAAAACAGGTGGATCATCATCATCGTCATTAGAATGGTGTGTAAGAAGTTCGTAACGGAAAGTATTCAGTGATGGCACAAAATTATATAATGCATCCTTCATTATATTATACTTAACATTAAATATGAGTTTTACTTGTGTTTCTGAATATTTTTTGATATACTTCAGAAGATAGTACGATCAATGCACGATAAAGTTTTATTCATATCATAAGTATGAAACAAACTAATTACAATATGTATAAAGGTACTTACAAAATTACCCATATAAAACTAAATTAGAATTATAAATAAAACTAAATTAAAATAAAAACAAGAAAAATATACCTACCTACCAACCAGAGTCATAAAAAGAATACCCCATCCAGCAGCTCCGATTGTGGCATAGTCCCCATCACGCTAGCGGCGTTTCCCCTTTGTATCGCAAGACTAAGTCGCTGGGACATAAGAGCCGGCCCAGGGGTCTCCTGAGGTGTGGATTAACCTTTGTTTAGACTAACCGAAGATAGTTATTTTATTTTCTGTAGAATCGCACTATCAAAGTTCGTAATAAATGGGCGAATCAACTTTTTAATGTTGTTTACTCTGTCCCCGTTGTCCGAGGGACATCCTCATACTATTTCATAGAAAATCTTTGGTTGTCCAAGGGACGTGACCATAGCAACCAGGCGCTTTAAAAAGTTGATTGACTCAAATACACTCAAATACTTAACAAAATCCCATATACATAGCTTTGTAAATTTGTCTCTAATAATAACCAAAATGTAATAATATTTTACCTAATGATCACTCAATTTCAAGTTAAGGAAATGATAATGTTTAATATGAGCAATATCCAATTTGAATATTGGAAATGGGGAATCGCTATCTGTAATTGCTACCTAAAGTTAATTTGCGTAACGCAAATATACAGATGCTGTAAATTATCAGAAGATATTTCTGAAATAGAACGAAGTCCGCAAAGTTGGACATTTTAAGCAAATTAAACTTAGTTTCCCGGAATTTCCGACTTCATTTTCAATTGAAATAGCAACGTTCTGAGTGTTTGGAGTTTTAGCTGCTATATAATAATAAGTAGATGTACAGTCACCGGCAATAGTATCTTCATACATGAAGGCCGCAAAATTATGTGACACGCTCTTGTTTGTAGGGCCATAAGAGTGTGTCACATATTTTTGCGGCCTTCGCGTAGGAAGATACTATTGCCGGTGACTGTACCTATACTTGTTCAGTTAGAAACAAACATAACTAGTGGGAACTCTAGCTTTAAGTACCTACCTAATAATTATGTTTACTTTTTTTATGAAAAACAGAAATAAGGGTAAAAAAAGTAAAAAAAAGGGGAAAGAGGGGTAGAGAAGGGAAAGGGAAAAAAAAGGGGGTTCTTAAAAAAAGGAAAGTGTGTTTTTTTTAGGAAACGCGCATGTAAATCCTCTTGAGTTACCTATAGGCCAGGACTAACTGCTTACCATCAAGCGGGTCGTATGCGTGTTTGCTATCGTTGTGGTATATAAAAAAAGACAATATTGAAACATAATTGAAAAGTGTGGCGGACCTCAAACTGGGCTGAATCTTGTAATTTTATTTAGGACGGATATTTTTGGGCTAGCATGGGGTATCTATTGTTACAATGAGGTACCTGCGGCCAGCAGTGGGTGCGGCGTATATACGCTACCGGCGTTTTCCTGTAATAGGAGCAATAAATTAAAACGTAGATTCTACTCCTCAAACCAGACAACGTTTGTTCAGCGACTTTTAAAAATAAGTTGTGGTTTGATTTTTAGGACACTTTAAAGTTTTTCCGAACACGCAATGTATTCCGACATTGATTACGTCTGTAGGGTGACAAGAAATGTCAAATAGACGGATTTTAACGTACATTGAAAATACTATTTAGTTAGTATGAAAAAGAGGCAATCTACAAAATACATCTTTTTTAAAAAAAGTTGTTGAACAAAAGTTTTGTTGTTTGAGGAGTAGAATCTACGTTTTAATTTATTTTATATTACAGGAAACACTCTGTATATATTTAATGTACGTTCTTCAATATGATTACATGTAGAACAAGAAACTATACATATATAGGACGCCTCAGTCTAAGAACTTTTCGAGGCTCCAAGTCTGAAGAGCCATCTAAACGAGACCAATCCAACGTGACCGTAGTATCCAATGCCATAATAATAGTAACGCTATTACTAGATAGCGCTGAGGGGAAGAGAGTTAAGTCCTGTGCCCTAAATTAAGTATACGGTATCATTGGTTGGTCTCGTTCAGATGGCGCTTCAGAGCCTCAAAAAGTTCTTAGACTGTGGCGGTCTATTATATTGTCAACTGCTACAACTTTGCCTGGCTTGAAAAACATGGTTTTCTTCACCAAACAGCTATTTATATCTTCAGGCAGCTATTTATATAAACAGGTATCTGAGATGACCACCTTTCTCCCATCCAATAAGATATAAATAGGTATTTGGTGAAGAAAACCATGTTTTTCAAGCCAGGAAAAGTTGTGCATCGTAGGCAAAGTTGTAGAATTTGACATTATGTATAGTCTCTACACGGAAAAAAAAGCTTCCGGGATATTCTCAATCCAAGACATTATTATTTTCTTGAAAATATTTCCTCGTGACAAGTATTTATTTCCTTTACCAAAAATATGATTCTTCGCTTAATAAAACCCCGTTTTCTTAAAATAGAAATACAAAAGTGTATTGTTTCAAGATTATATTGAGTAAATAAGAGAGATTGTACTTTAATCAAACTAGTATTATCTTAGGTAAAAGAAAAGTAGAAAATCTGTAAGAATATATTCGTTTCGTTATATTTAAAACTTGAGTTTATATTCGTTAAAGGAAATAAATACTTGTCACGAGGAAATGTTTTCAACATAATATAATAATGTTAGATTGAGAATATCCCGAAAGCTTTTTTTTCCGTGTAGCGAAAGCTGTAACGAGATTCAAAAGGTTAAATAGATATACTTAACATGTATTTGAATATCATATGTAATCTCATTAGCCAATTACACTTCACCACAATCTACTTCATATTTACCTACTTTCAACTATTTCCTCCTGTTTGTAGGTATCAAATTAACTCAAACCGGTTTCGAGTTAATTAAGTGCCCGTAATATCCTGCTGACATCGATTCTTTGAAGCGTTCCCCGTTGAAGGACAAAATGACTTGAGCCGTGTATCAAAGACTCTTAGTAATTACAACGTTTTTCAATTAGTTTGAGTTTGACAGCCCAATATCGAAAATCTTAGTGATTGAGACCATTTGTGTTGATAGCCTAGCGTCTAAGATTATAGAGATATAGACGGCCACAGCCTAAGAACTTTTTGAAGCTCAAGTCAATTGCGCCCTCTGTCCGAAAGCCGCCTAAAGATACCGAAAATGTAAGAGGAAATGTCACCTACACTGCTACCCCACCTAGTAGCTACTAGTATACTAACAGTACGCTATTTGTTACTAGGTGGAGTAGCAGTGCAGGTGACATTTACTGACTATATCTCTATAGGCGGTAACCCGTTCGACTTTAAAGACTCAGAACTTTTGTACGAAATCTCATCTCAGGGAAAGGGCGATGCCACTGTCAGAAAAGTTTTTGGATGACGTATTGACGACATTGTAGTCCAAAGGGCCTGCAACAGTGGATACCTACTGCACTGAAAAAAAAGGACAGGCGTACTACTACTACTCGGCTCATAACCATGGTAAGGAGTTAATAAAGTTTATTTGATTACAACTCAAAGTTTACGTATAAATAACGAAACATTTTGGTAAGTAATTAGCTTCAGTTCTGAAGTCCCGAAACTTAAGTTATTCGTAGACGAAGTTTGGTTGCTGGCAACATCAATTTTTTTTCAGTGTGTGTGTAAATACTCGTATACTAGCATTGGTTTACCGCGGTAAACCTAGTAACCGTGTGAGTGGGACTGACACACTTTTCTGCGGCGGCGATCAAGATATGAGAGCCCAATGCGCTGGTCTGACCAAATTCGCTCAGCTCTCAACACTACAGTACACGATGCTCTTCACTCGGCAACAGATAGAGGAAGATGGCGCCAGATCATCAGAGAGAAGCTGTTAAATGACCACGACCCTCAGTGATGAGGAAACCGATGCAAGGAGGAGGAGGCGGTACAGAAGTTTGTCCGTAAGTCATTTAGTCTCCTAGCTAAAAAGGATGTCTGATTTATTTATTTAAACTTGCACGTAAACTATACAAAGTTATTTAAGTTTGATTGACCTTTTAACATACGTAATGAAAAGGATAGTTAGGCACATTTATCTAGCAATATTCTATCTTTGAATATGTTAAGATATTTATTACTTATATCCAACTACAGCCTTGGCCAGAAGTGTTGAGCACCAATGCGATTTTCATACAAAACTGGATAGTTTAGTCCATCGTTTCCATCTTTGTTTAAGTTATTTTGTCAATTAATTTAAACTAATAGGCATGTTTTGTTGAAGTTAGTAGTAACTGCATAGAATATTTGCAATATGTCGCACCGACTTAAATTTACATTTTTGGTACCTTCTGTTTTCATATTTTTTAAGTACCTACCTTTAAAGAGTTATTAAGTGTAGTTTTCTATATTTATAAATAAAATATAACATTTACCGTTACCGTACATTGTTAGGATAGGGAAATAATGCTTAACATCAAAATTGTAAACAAAAAACAGCTATGCTCAATACTTTTGGCCAAGGCTGTACAATGCATTATAACTACGCTGACGCATGCACGTCTAAATCAGAATTTGCTGGAAAATTATTCCGATGCACCAGTATTGTAATATTGGTGGATTATTTGTTGTGTATTGGAATTGTGTTGGGAATAAATTTGTGTATGTCTTCCAAAGTTAGAATACTGCACAGTGAGTATCAAAGCAATACCAGCACTTATACTTGAGGAAGTATTTCTACAACAAGGAAGTATTACTCGAATTTAATACCGTCTCAAGAAATGTACAAAGTATTCTTTACCTGGAGAGTGCATTTCGTTTTATACGAGGGCCATATCTTACGTTAAAGTATAAATTCTCACTGAAAGTAATTGAGGTTTCTGCAAAGGCGGCTATTCCTAGACGTCTCTGCAAATGCTATAATTTTAAACAAAAAAAGAACCGACTTCACTTAGGATTCGCTATTCCAAGGGGAAGTGGCCGAGTGGCTGTAAAAAGTAGTGAAATCACTATAGGTGTGCCTATAATAGTTGAAGAGTTCCCTCGATTTCTCCAGGACCCCATCATCAGCCCCGACTTGGTGACAATGGGACCATCCAGGGGTTAAACCCGTTCGATTAAAAAAAGAATTGAAAATGGGTTTACGATTCACGGAGATATCGAGTAACATACACACAAAAAATTGAATCAGTCGAATTGAGAATAACCTCCTCCTTTTTTGAAGTCGGTTAAAAATATTGCAACGTTACAGTCTGCTTTAATTCTCTGGTATAAATAAAAATGACAAGTCTGTTATCTCTCTAAGAATTAGTTTTAAAAAGTTTATTTTGATTAGTACTATGAGGGACACACTGCGTGATTTCGTCCAGGCTGAATATACAGGTTGAAATCGAGGTCGTGTAGCGATCAAGGTATGATACAGAATCGTTACTGATTCTTATTCCGTTAACCCGCTAGAATGCCGTGAGGTGCTCGGCCTTAGAATTGTGTCCCACCATATCGTCCTGTGGTTGCAGTAGGAGTCTGCTAAGGGAATATACCGGGAGATGGGCAGCAGCATGGCGTATGGCAACCCCCCCCCCCCCCCCCCTTAAGGAGGGGCCTATGTTCAGCAGTGAACGTCTTATGGCTGAGATGATGACTAGAATTCACGACTAAAAAGGGTTGATATCGGTCTCAAGGGTGTAGAAAAGCTGTAAGCTCGCATGTGTAAGCAACAAACTTGCATTGTAGATTGCGTTTGTGGATGGTAAGTATGCCGAATTCATTTGAATACGTAATACCAGTCCGGAATAGCACAACAACGCGTTGTAACACTGTTATCTCAACTCGTTATAATGCTATATTGTTTTGAAACACTAAACATTTCTCATTTTGTACACAAGGTGCCGTATTTAAATTTTAAAATACATACATCTTCAAAAATTTTCAAAAACGAAATCTATTTGAAACATAACTTCAACACACAACAAATAATCAACCAATATTTAAGCGGTATTGGAGTTATATCGGAATAATTTTCAAGCAAATTCTAATACTTATTTCTGATTGAGACGTTTAGGCGCCAGCTGTATTGCATAATTAATGAATTGGAGTTGTATTGAAGTTGGATCGTGTCTAAACGGTTTTAAACATAGAATACGATCCAAGTAAAATAATATTATATACCTACTCGTATATGAGAAATATGTAAGTGGCTGAGCGAAAAAAATATGATTGTACAACATCAAAAACTATACTTACATAAAAATCAATCACGCATTTATTGATGTGCAATCGTGTAATTTTTTTTTTGTGTACTGTTAAATACTAGCCATAATACATTGGAAAAGGTTGATCACAAACCGAGATTTTGCGGCACATGCTTAGACTATTCAACCATCTGGACCGGCCATGTCTGTCATTTTGTATACAAAAAAGTCTGCCGATTTTTGCGGGGGAGGGGAACGTCAAATGTATGCGAAACGTCAAAATAGCCACGTCAGGTAAACGTCAGTCCATACAATGAGTATGACCACTGGTCATATATTTTCGGCAGCGGGGAACGCCTGTCAATGGCCGCTCCGGTTGGTTAAATGCTCTAAGGGCACATGTATTACCTAATACTGATCATGTTCCCCACAAATGTCAAAACAGAGATTCCGGTTTTTCTTCATCCGTCTTCTTCAAAGTTTAGCACACAACTCCGGAATCCGGTATTGGCCATACAAAAATAGTACATTACTTCAGAGGCCGTGAGGTAAGGGATTAAAGGACGAGATTGCGGTAGACGGCCGAGTCGTAGACGAGGCCGGATAAAGCGAGTCCTGCAATCCCTCTTCCGGCCAAGGATTGTATAGTGCTTTTCTCAAACATTGTAAGAAAATATTTTAAAATAACTACTAAGTAATCAAGTAAAATGTTTACATTGCGCCTTTTTATTTTTTAAACTTGACTTGACATTTGAAAAAGCTATTCGAGCACCATGTTTAACCGCTTAATAAATATCGTTCTTTTTAATTTTAATGTCGCAATATGCTTTCATAGAGAGTGGTCGTTGGCTGTATGTAATATTTCCTTTGTCAGTGTAATCTTAGTAAGCAAATTTAAAAAGTTAGAGCAGCGGACAATAATGTACGTTTCATACTAACTCCATACATTACTTCTTGGCCTAAGGCCTTAAATGAGCAACTTCATGTCTTCATTTCGTGACATTAACGGATACATTTCGGAGTATGTTTGAGAAAATAATATTAAATAAATAAATAAATAATAAATAAATAAATATTAGGACAATCTTACACAAATCAACCTAGTCCCACAGTAAGCTCAATAAGGCTTGTGTTGTGGGTACTAGGCGACGATATATATAATAGATAGGTATAGATAAATACTTAAATACATAGAAAACATCCATAACTCAGGAACAAATATCTGTGATAAATACACAAATAACTGCCCTGACCAGGATTCGAACCCGGGACCTCCTGCTTCATAGGCAGGGTCGCTACCAACTAGGCTAGGAGGCCGTCAAAACACACCCAACATGCCACACCCAACTCTCGGAACATCCGCATGTATACAGAGTTGTGTCCCTTGGCGTAAACTTCTGAATTATCGGCCCCAAGTTGCCGGTAAATTAAAATCATCTTCCCTGGACGAATTTCTAGGGACCTTATTTTAAATCGATTTTATAAAGATGTTATTATCGGTATCCTGCCTTTTCGCCGAAAATCGTATTGCCGAATTTCACTTGCCAACTAACTTTTCGCGGAAGTTTCATTTGGCCGAATAACTTTTACCAAATAATTATTTCGCAACCATTTCATTTCCCAACCCCATAGTTGGGAAATGAAACTCGCCTACTAGGTTGGGTTAGGTTAGGTTGGAATATGTAAAGTTGGGAAACGAAATTCGGCCAAATGAAATTTCTGCGAAAAGTTGGTTGGCAAGTGAAATTCGGCAATGCAATTTTCGGCGAAAAGGCAGAGAACCATTATTATCATTTTGAACCCTTTGCCCGTTTTGCCACTTTTGCTGCTAATTGTAACAAATTTAGTAATCGTAGCTACAACTTTGCACCAATTTATGTTTAGTTATGCTGAGAAATCAGACAAAATTTTATCAAAATTATTATTGCTACTGATAATTAACCTTAGTTATCAGTAGTAATTAACACATTATTAAACAAGTGATTAAATTTAAACATTTTCCGGGAAAATCTCATTTATATTGAAATCGATATCATATGATAACATGCTACTAATGAACAAAGATAATATTTTGATATGAGAGAATATAATACCCAGACAATAGCATACCTTTCAGAAAGCATATTCCAACTTTAAACATCACAACTTGATTAGCTAATTACATAATTCGCACAGCTGCCACCATGCATTAGAGCAGTAAGTACATTGGAAAACCATTCTAGACTTAGTTTACTGCCCTAACGCTTGTCCTTATGGGTACAACTCACGCTCCAATCAATATGTGATTACTGTACAGTACAATATGATGTGAGTACCGTGTGTATTGTCTCCATGATTTAAAAAACCAATCAAGATAAGATTTAAAAAGTCAGAATGCAGCTCAGATCGGTTCTCAAGATAAACAAACATGGTTATAATATTATATTTCAACGAGGATCCGTTATGAAAATTCTTCGGAAATTGTATGGCTTATACATATTCAGGTATTGATACAGTAACTGGATAAATCTCCTTACAAAAGGTGCGGACCCAAAATGTTTTGATTTATAATATTAGAAGGTATCTGTAATTGATCCAAGCTATAATTAACTAAATTAACTTTGTAAATGGTTCATTTGTTTTGGAGCTATACACGAGGATATTCAGTTCAGACTTTTTTGACGATCATCATCATAATTTTAAGAGCCTGGCTCTTGTCGGTGGAGCAATCGCCGTTCTGTCCTGTTCTCCGCTAATGTTTTTAGCTCTTGATACGTCATAATGTTGGCTTTTTCTTTGGCTTGGTCTAGAAACGCACGTCTTGGTCTTCCTCGGCCTCTTCGTTTTGCTATTCTCCCTTCAATAATCGTTGTTATGTTATGTAATCATTTGACGATGAACAGAAGTTTTTAACGATTACATCAGCTCCATATTGCCATATACGTTGCTTTGCGCCTTTATCCTCATTCCAAATTATAATTACTATTTTAATTGAGCTCATACTTGGTGTTTCCTGTAATAGGAGCAATAAATTAAAACGTACATTCTCCCCTCGAATCAGACAACAAAAAATAACTTGTGGTTTGATTTTTGGTACAATTTAAAGTATATTCGAACACGCAATGTATTCCGAAATTGATTATGTCTGTTTTCGAAAATACTAAATATAGACTAATTGGCATTGCTTGTCAGTCTTGTACCCACTATCAAACTATTTACATTGAAAATATTATTTAATTTGTATGAAAAAGAGACAATCAAAAAAATAAAAAATAAATTTAAGCTGTAGAACAATAGTACATTACACAACTAGGGTGGTAAAACAAAGAAAGGCCGAGATCGCAGAAGTTTGCGGCCCGAGCTGCAAGCAAGGGATGTAAATATGCGATCGAGGGCTTTCTTTATTACCTCCCGTGTTGTGTACATCATTTTATCGCCGTGTGCCTGCTACACAGCCATATCTCAAAAAACCGTTATTTCGAGATATCGCGTCTCAAAGTTTTAAGAGGTTAGTTCAGGGTATTTAATAGGTTCTTACTCCTTTAGTTTTAGGTCTATAAACTTAAAACTTAGCTTTTTTTACTCGGAATGATAAGACCCTCCTTATAACCATGCCATTTTTTAAAAGAAATGTATATTTTTTGAGACACAAGGCCCGAAAGAGAGGTATTTAGAGTTGTAGCCGTATTGCAGAAATGTTTTTTAAAGATTTTGGGATGCGTCCAAATTTAAACACAAAATGATTGGATAAAGGTTACCATTTAAATATAAATAAAAACACAAAAATTGTTAAAATCCCTTTATTTTATCAACTTTGATAGGAACAAGATCACTGTATGCGATAATTATGGGTAAATAGCTTATAATCAGCAACATTATACCATGTCATTACCAAATAATATTAATTGTTTAAAAGGTTCTTTATAAAATTTGAACAAATAAAATTTTGAAACTTCTTATTTGAAAACATTCAAAATAAAAAAAAGTATTTAGAATACCTACTTATATAATAAGAAATCAAAACTCAATACTGTTCCTTGATGATTTTTTAATTAGGCCAAAATCAAGACCGGAAAAAGTACGATACGAGAGAAACTGTCCGCGGTGGCATTATGTGTGTTAGCAGATCTACTCGTAGTCCTCGAAATGTTAGATCTAAAACAAGTAAGCATATAAAAACATAGCTATATCTAGTTTCTATCATCCTTAATAAAAGCATTTTTATTGAAATAAATTGAATAGCTAGGAGACACACCGGAAAAAATAATTAAACACAGTCTTTACCATTATCAAATAATTAAATGTAATTATGTCAAAGTAACTACTTTCCACGTGATTTAATTTTTGGCGCCAAAGTCCCCAAAATAAAAGCAGTTATTATCATAGTCAACCATCCCGAACACAGTTAGTAATTTACCTCACACAATAAAATACGTTGCATATTATTGGCAGTAAAGCGTGCTATACAATTAGACACCAGTGGCGCGCGTCCACAGAATACGATTCCCGTCGGCTTGCCAAATTTTCAGGTATTTAAGCAGTTTTCCTACAGTTCATCAAGAAATTTTAAGCAAATTTACCTCCGGCTTGCCTAAGAAAAAAATTTACCCACCGCCACACATAATATTATATACAATAAAATGTTAGTTTTAAATACATTAGTATATACTTTTCGAAAACATGCTCAATACTTATCTTTCTTCAGACGGGTAAAAATATGAATAATGCTCACGACGACCCTCACTGATGATCCATAATATTTAAAACCGCACTTGTAAGAAAACAAAGTTGAGATTTGCTTAATCATTTTGTTGCGTTGTGGTAGTTTCGGTGGCGAGCTGGCAATTTTGTATTAATAAGTGTAGTGACACAACCAATTGCCGTTTGTTTCTTTTATATTTAAAGGGATTCATCGTAATTATCACTCAACTAATTATTATTTTCTAGGACGCAACTCAAAATTTTTCATTTAAAACGTGTGCTATACAGCCACAACTCAAAAGGGCCGTCAGGTTTACATGCGAACGCTGGCAAGTGGCTGTATTGCAGGGAATCGTCTGACAATTTATGGTCAAATGCATAAGGCCACTTGTGAGAAAAAGGCTCTTAAAGACCTGTTTTGCTATGGCTCTCGAAATAAGGTCGTAAATTGAACAATTTTGAATACGAATCTGCAATAATCCAGAAAATTAAAATTTTTGAATTGTGGCCGTATAGCAGGCACACGGCGTTATGTCTACACTTGGCCAGAAAGCGTCTTTTTCCGTACGCGCAGCGTGCGGAAAAAGCCATTTTATGGCCAGGTGTGGCATAAAAGTTTTATTGTTTGAGGAGTAGAATTGACGTTTTAATTTATTGTTCCTATTATAGGAAATATCCTGTATAATTTTGAATTAAAAAATTGAACACTCACTCTATAGAATATTGAATAAATATAAGAAGAAGGCTTGAGGATATAAAATAGAGAACAACTTACTTAAAGCTAGTTGGAAAAGTTAGCTTCTTTAAAAGCGCCTGAAGGTGCGACAGCGAACTATAAGAAGTAAATAGTTCACATGGAGCTATCTACTCGTACATACAGGGTACTTAGTCCGTTTGGGGCAATGAAGCAATATTGGAAAGTATACTTTTTTGTTCTTAAAAATAAAACCATGAGACTAGTGATTTAGGAAATTCTTCATCTGGCCTTATCCCATTTTTATTTGGGATACCTCCTCCAACATTTTATTTTTAAAGTGAAGGTTTTTTGTAGAAAAATTTCAATGCAGTTTTTCTTACCTTAAAAAATAAGACTCTGGTCCTAAGCAAAATTTTTCTGCTAATTATTATACGTGTGAAATGTTTAGAAATTTGGATGCCATTCAAAATTCACTCCCAAAAGATACGGAATAAGAGTTCAAAGTAGAACTCCTGTACAAAACTACCTGGTCTCGACACAGATTTATGTTGGTCACCCTGTATATTTCTGTATGTGGTTAAAGTGTACTAGTTGAGTTGAGAGTTGTTATCGAACCGTCTCGACACGTTGGTTGTCTAATGAACGACCTACGTTGTCTGCTTATTGTGAGGACCTTCTTCCTATAGCGCGACTGGTTGACTCTGCTCCCTCGAACATGGATATGGACTTACAAATATCGCTCTCTTTCTAACTCGTATACACTATATGTGGGCACTAGTGCCATCATTCTTAGGTGTTTATTTCAGTGTGTGGGTAAGTTGAGAGTTGTTATTGAACTGTTTCAACACATTGGCTGTCTAATGAACGACTTGAGTTTTACGTCGAATTCCTACTTTCTAATCTGAGGATACAATAGCGCGACTAGTTGACTTTGGCCAGTCAACAATGATAGGTTAAACTACAATTGTAGGTGGGTTAGTGTCGGTCATAAGGATGTCAGATTTTCCATGAGCGCATTATTTTACAGGCGACAGATCCACTTACTGCTGCTTGAAATCAGTAGGCCCATTTTATACGAGACAAGACTGGCCGCAACTTCATTTAGTCCACTCACTTTTTTGGAGGTTAAAATAAATAGTAGATTGTTTTACAAGGGAGCAAAATGACTTATTTCTGTCGAGGGTAGCGTGTTGAATCCCGAACGAAGCGAAGGATTCCAGAATAGAATACTGAGCGTGGAATACTGAGCTACTTCTAACGTGGAATACTGAGCGTAGTGAGGGATTCAAGTGACCCGAGATCGAAATAATTTTGCTACCGCGTAGTACACTCTAGTTTTCACTCCTTCTATGAGAAAAACGAAAACAAAGGTACTAAACTAGCTATCTGCTAGAAAAAGAAGTTATATAACGTTGTCTCATTTTAATCGGTTGCAAAGACAAGGAAAATTAAAAAAAGACGCAGAGGGATCAAAAGTCACTTTTTTGCTCCGTGTAAATGGGCAACAAATCGCAGAGGGATCAAAAGTCATTTTTGCTCCCTGTAAATGGGCAACAAATCGCAGAGGGATCAAAAGTCACTTTTGCTCCCTGTAAATGGGCAACAAATCGCAGAGGGATCAAAAGTCACTTTTGCTCCCAGTAAATGGGCAACAAATTATCCTTTTTCGAATAGTAAGGGTGAAAAAACTCTTTCCCGGCCCCCTATCTACCTAAGTTTTTAGCAACGGGAATGGTATTTTGTTCTGCTTCCAGGCGGGATTCTAATACAAGAACTTTTTCAATAAGTTTTTATTGAAACAGTGAACTCAAACGGAAAAACGCTCTCGAACTGGCCCGAGCTGTGTCCGAAAATACCGGTCCCCCGTGGCGGCATAGTTTACGGAGAAAATACGACGCCGCCGACGTACCTATAGTTTGCCACTTTCATAAAACGACATGGACTTTGCTCTTTGTATTTCATTTTTAACTGGGTGGACGAGCACATTATATTGAGCATTTTGCTAGTATAAGTAACAAAAACCGTGAATCTTAAAGCAAATCAAATTATTTTGTTGAATATTTTTTGGTTTGCAGTTTTTAAGTTAGTAACAACAGTGTCATATACTTACTTCAGAAAAAGTCAGCCGTGAAATCTGAAATGCGAGTTCAAAATCAAATCTGGTCTCGGACACCGGACTCTTACTCACTTGGACTTGGTCACTTGTTTTTTTTATGACATCTATTTAAAATAAAAACCATGTTATTCGCGATACTTCACAATGCATTTAAAAGATTTAGTATTCAAATGCCGAATATATGCATCAAGGGCTAAATTGACGACCGTCTGGATCCTACAGCATGGCTAAGTTAAAGGTAGATCAAAAAGGGTATGGAAAGATAACCTGGACTTATCTTGCGGTGATTGATAGGAGCATGCACTGAAGCAGATGCAAAACAGTGGAGACCTTTCCCCAGCAATGGGACACAAGGTGGAGTACGAAAAAACCGGCCAAGAGCATGTCGGGCCATGCTCAGTGTAGGGTTCCGTAGTTGCCGGCATGTTACAATTCATTGATTGTTGAATTCATTAATTCAAAAGGTCGTTTCTTAGGGGAAATTTGGCGGCGCTTAGGTGATTTTAACTTACGTCCTTTCACTATGGGTTTTCGAGTGATAACTCAAAAACGGCTCAACCGATTTAATTCAATATAGTTTTCATTGAAGGTACTTACATATTAGGCCTCAAATTCAAGATTTTTTTCAAAATTTTTGTACCCACGGTTCAAAAGTTAGATGGGGGGGACGCCCTGTTTTAAATTTTCGGAGCTATTATTTACAAAATTTTTAGTTTTATCCTAAAACTGTTTTACAAGACCCTTATTCTTTTTAAAAGACCTATCCAATGATATCCCACACAACTGGGTTGCAACGAAAAAAAAATCGCCCCCCACTTCACGTGTACCGGAGGTACCCTAACAAAATATATTTTTCCAGTTTTTATTCTACCATTTTGTCGGTTTGGTTAATGCACATATTCAAACCAAATTTTAGCTTTCTAGTGCTAACAATCACTGAGCTAGACCGCGGACGGACGGACGGACGGACATGGCGAAACTATAAGGGTTCCGTTTTTGCCATTTTGACTACGGAACCCTAAAAAGTGACTAAGAATGGAGGCAATAAGGATAAAAACCCGTAGATTACAGTTGATTTCAACTTTTTTTCTATTTTGGAACCATGCACAAATCTAGTATACCTATGTATAAATATCTTCCCCTTCACTAATTCCTAATCAAAGCATACTCCATAAATAGTGTTTATTCTGAACCTAGTAACGGAACACAGGAAATTAAAACTGAAACGACTGTAGCTCCATCTGCATTAATCGTTCATCATCATTCTAGCATTTATCCCGGTTTGGGTCCGCTTGACAACCTAATCCCATGAATTGGCGTAGACACCAGTTTTTACGAAAGCGACTGCCATCTGATCTTCCAACCCAGAGGGGAAACTAGGCCTTTTTGGGATTAGATCCGGTTTCCTTACGATGTTTTCCTTCACCGAAAAGCGACTGGTAAATATCAAATGATATTCCGTACATAAGTTCCGAAAAACTCAGTGGTACGAGCCGGGGTTTGAACCCGAGACCTCCGGATTGAAAGTCGGACGTCTTACTACAAGGCTACCAGCGCTCTCCATCTGCATTAATCGTTGATTGATTAAAATGGGTAACCCATTTCATCGAACCCAAAATAATAACGCTGTGGAAAATAAATGTCACGGGATTTTTATAACGTTGGTTGGGAACGACGAGATACAAAATTGTCTGTAAGAGACAGTGTTTCATCAGCAGTCATCAATTATGTCCGTTTAATATCTGTGGCAACCATATTTCCTCATTATGGTGTTTTGTTTTGGCGGCCTACGTAATCTAGGGCACTTCGACTATTTTGATAACAGCTCGTAATATTGCGTACGAGAATCAAGTCTACAAAACTGATGGTGGTCCACGGTATACTTAACTAATAGTTCAAGAGTAGGCCGGAGGCAGCTCTGCCTCATCGAGTCGCAGAATTCGGTTTATGTAGGACTATGCACGATAAAATGTTATGTTACCTGGTAGCCGGAGTCATAGTTGGAGCTTTTTGTACAGTCAACAAAAAAATACCCTATTTTTGTCAAAAAGTACTTCGCCCACCCACACCCCACCCATTCTGATCACGTGCCCACTCGTGCAAAATTTTTTTGGTACTTCTCGATAAGGACTATCGAATGATCATCCTTATCAGGAAGTACCAAAAAAGTTTTGATAGCCACATGGAAACCTAAGATATTAGGCTTTATTTTCTTTGATAGTCGATGCGTTCTTTCGAATAGCAAAGGTTTATTACCGTTATTGCTTGTATGGGCCAATACTGGAATTCCGGTATTAAACACATCACACACAACTTAATTGTTAGTAGTATGTAGTGGTTATTTATTTACTTTCTATTTACTTTTCGCCTCATTATAAATACTAGACGTTAAGGAAATTAATATTGTACGCCTGAAAGGCAAAATTATAGCAATTCTTCAATATGCCCACCCTGTGACCACTATGTATACCTATAATTTGACAATAAATGTATTGATTGATTGATTATTTTCATGCTCATTATTTTTAGGCAAAATTTAAGTAATTCATTGATTACCTTAAAGTATATTTTGTAATATACTTTAAGCATTGAAAAGAAAAGCTAATATATATTAGCCATATCCTCGTAAGGCCCAAAGTCCTACTTGTAAGGTAAAATCCACAATTCCACGGACTGATTTGACAGCTCCTGTCAGCGATTGTCAAATGTATGAAAAGAGCTGTCAAATCAGTCCGCGGATTTATGAATTCTACCTTAGTACTTATTGTGTTCGATGAAATTTGAATCATCCATTCTATTTCCATAGAGTTGCATTTGTTTTGTAGCGTTCGATTTTGAAACAAAATAAAATCGACTCTGTTTCTTTGTGTTCTTGGTTTAAATTTCAGTGGCAAGTTTTCGATTTTTCATTTGTATGGCTGGGCCGCAGGAGGATAAGACGGCCATGTCTCAATCCATTAATAAACAACATGGAATACTGCTGTTTTCTCCTTCTTTTATTGCTATGGGAGACATTAAACAGGATTTTGGTGAAAGTAATCAACAGAAGTCGGTTGTAAATTATAATTTAGGGGAAAATTTTATCGTGGTCCGAAGTAATTAGTTGAATTGCAAACATAATATTATTTATACAAGTAAGTAATTATTTAGTTTTGACACATTGAGTAACAGACTCCCTAAATCTCATACAAAATGAATACACCTAGTGTGTTCCTGGTAGCGAAAGTGTTAAGTAAGGTAGTAAGCTTATTAATGTAATATAATGAATAAATATAAATAAATAAATAAATATAAGGTACCTATCAGTGGCGGTGCGTTATACTAATTGTAAGGGAAGCCGAGGCTAAATTTGGCTTCTTTTTCCCCATGACCTGTCGTAAAAGTACTCAACCGGCTGGAAATAAGTGAAGCCGGTGGGAATAGAGTTCTATGGACGCTCCGCCACTGGTATCTAGGTAAATTGTGCTTATTGTTGCCTTAGCCGTGGGGTGCCCGGCCTTAGAATTGTCCCCTACCATATCGTCCCGTGGTTGCAGTAGGAGTCTGCTAAGGGAATATACCGGGAGATGGGCAGCAGCATCTTCCGAAAGCCTAAACAACAACTAACAAAAAAAAACTGCGCGCACCAACCTGCCTGCTAAGCGTAGCGCGTATGGTAACCCCCCCTTTAATGAGGTCCAAAGGGGAGTTGGTATTTTTAACCCACTTCAAAAAAGGAGGTTCTCAATTGGACAGATTTTTTTTTTCATTTTTTTTTGTATGTATGTTACTCGATATCTCCGTGAATCGTGAACCGATTTTCAATTTTTTTTTCGGACGGGTATAACCCCTAGGATGATCCCATTGTCATCAAGTCGGGGTCTGATGATGGGATCCTGGAGAAATCGAGGGAACTCTCCAACTATTATAGACACACCTACTCGTATAGTGATTTCTCTATTTTTTACAGCAACTCGGCCACTTCCTCTTGGAATAGCGGATCCTAAGTAAAGTCGGTTCTTTTTTTGTTTAAAATTATTTGTGTATCGTTTATTGTGCAATAAATGGTTAATAAACAACTGCATATTTTTCTTTCGTTTCTGATTTTGAGGGCTACCTAGCCAAAACTACAAGTAGGTTTAAAACGTCAATACTTGGCGTCAGTAGTGGCTGCAGTAAAATTTTAAAACACGTTAAGACACGATCCAACTCCAATGTATTAACTACTCAAATTACGTAAACCTAAACCTAAAAACTAAGCGTGTGATTCAGAATTAGCATGAAAATTATGTCGATGCAACTCCAATATTTATTGATTATTTGTTGTGTATTGGATTGGAGTTATCTTGGTAATAGATTGTGTTTAAAGTTAGAATATAGAAGATGTGCTCAATTCGAATGAGTGTAGTTACACTGCAAGTTCCAATCAGGGTTTAATGGCACTGCTGAATCGTTATGTCGCAATCTGAGAGCTCTAGACGCGGATGGTGGCGCCGCAATTTATTTATTTATTTTTTCTCAAACATGGTTATTGTACACCTACTCTATATTTTTATTACTAAAAACATTATTACAATATAATGGCGTGTGGAAGCAAATTGTACTACAACCATCTCAAACGAGTGTACAGTTACAGTCGCCATTCGGAGCGGACAAGGTGATCACAAATATCTGAGCAACGCCGGCCATTGTCAAGGCGATAAAGTGCATGTATTTTTGAGTACCCTGGCCGCTCAGACATATTTGATGGCAAATGTACAATGGTTTGAGCGGTTTGGTGTGGCTCAAACCGCTCAAACCATTTGATCGAATTTAAACTCCGTAGCTCGAAGCTCTTATAATCCAGTCATCAGGGAATCATCTCCATATATTGCCCTACAAAAGGTGGTGTAGTTTTTTTGTTAACGGGTATTTGTAGGCTACAGGGTAGTTATTAAGAATCTCGATTTTAGACTTTGAGGGGGGGCCGCTTCGGCCGCCATCTTGGTTTAAAGGTGCCAAAATTCAGTTTCTTGACCATGGCGCTTAGACGGTTGTCAGTATGACTAAAATGTCTATGGAACATATAAAGAAGATAAAATTGTCTACAACTTTTCTATACACAATAGATCTGTAAGTCTTACAGGTATAAAGATACAGGGGGTGTAAAAGTAGAATTTGTTGAAAATCATGAGAGTTTGATTTATTAGTTCCTAAATTATGTGCTCAAGATAAAGGAATGAAATCTCTACCACAGTTTTGTCATCTTACAATGATTCTTTTAAAATACATTCAAAAGTTGAATTCACCCCTAAAACGCTTATAGAGGGGATGAAAGTAGTGGGCTCATAAACAAAATCAATGTTCTATTACTCATCGTAAAATATTACTAGGCGTTGACAGGCAGAGTTATGGATCAATTCGGGTATAATGAATTGAAATTTGAGAAAAAACTTATACGCTTCTATACAAAAAAAATTTTTTTTTTTAGGTTTGCTCTCAAAAATTATATTTTAATTTTCAACCGACTTCAAGATTTCTAAGGAGGAGTTCACTATTCGTCGGATTATTGTTTTTTTTTTTGCATTTTTTAAATTTTTTTTTTTAAATTTATGTTCACCGATTATTCGAAAATGGCTGGACCGATTTGGAAAATTCTTTTTTTGTTTGTAAGAGGATAATACTCCACAGTTGGTCCCATTGTTACCAGGTCCTCCTTGATGTCTCCAGGATCCCATCATTAGATCGGGACCTGGTGACAATGGAACCAACTGTGGAGTATTTTATTCTAACAAACAAAAAGAGAATTTTCCAAATCGGTCCAGCCATTTTAATTACCAATACCCGTTAACAAAAAAACTACACCACCTTTTGTAGGGCAAAATTCCCCACAGACTGGGCTATTAGTATTATGTTTTTCGGATCCTACATTGTTTAGGGAATCAGGCCTAAATTCGACAAGATTTTATTAGTTTTTCGCTGTAGGTTGAAAGGTCCAATGGCAGTAAATAGTTTATGTACTCATAAAAAAACGAATGCCTATGTACAATGCGGGATAAACGCAAGGAAAGTGATGATGAGCTTTTATCTACACGTTATACCTATAGACCAACGTTGAACTTTTATATTATTTTAAGAGAATAACGCTTAAAGTAGAAATTTATAGCGGGCAAGCGAAGCGAATAAGAAATGCAATATCAGAGCTGTAGGCGACAGGCTTACCAAGCTCCTCAGTGCACGCGGGCTGGCGGCCTGGGTGTTGCGGCCGCCGCTGCCAGCGCGCGTCTTTTGTTTTTAAAAAGTTTGAATTTTCAGTTGTTACGTTGCTGTCAATGAGAAACTAATGTATATATTTAAAAGTAAAAATTCATTCATTTAAATTCATTTATTGAACGAAAACGGGTTACATAGATGTTGAAATAATAACAGAGTATCTCCATTTTCTACCTCCATGAGGTGTACAATAATTCTTACATCTAACATGCATTAAATACTGGTAGGTATAGCTTAATTGTTAATACATGCAAAATATTCGTTCAAACTATAAAAGCACTTGTCTGTCAGCCATGTATACAGTTTCTTTTTGAATGCTTCCAGTGGCAACTTCTTTAAATCGATAGGAAGATGATTAAAAACTTTGACACTCATAGCCGCAGCAGTTTTTCCATACGAAGGATATTTATGATCTGGGCATATCTTATCAAACCTATATTTTTCTAGCAATCTTAGTCTTGGTTGTTTGTTTTTAAAAAGGTGACTATTGGCCTTCACAAATACGGCAAGTTCATGTATGTACAGGCAAGGAAAGGTTAACAATTTTAGTTTTTTAAACAGTGACCAACACGAATCTCTTCGTTTTAATCCATATATTGATTTAAGACATCAGATTTGTCGTCTAAACACTATAGCCCGATTGGCGGAATTTCCCCATATCACAAGCCCATATCGGAGATTTGACATGACATAGGAGTGATAAGCTAGAAGTGCAGTCTTTTCTGAAGACACTTCGTTGAGTCTCCGAAGTGGATGAATATATTTACAAAGTTTATTAACGATGTGTTCAGAGTGTGGATTCCAACTCGTGTGGCAATCGAGTTGAAGTCCCAGAAATTTTATTGTTTGTACATTTTCTATCTCAATGTCTTTGCTCATTACCTTTACATTCGCTGGTGTACCTTGGGGAGCATAAAATTGCATGCATTTAGTTTTCGACATATTTACTTGTAAGTTGTTTGCTTCTAGCCATCGGAGGATATCATGGAAAGCTTTATTAGCTATTTCATTATGTTCTGCTTCGTTGCCCCCTTGAATAATAATCGAGCAGTCATCAGCGAATAGGACCATCTTTTGATTCGTAGTTTTTGGTAATTCATTTATATAAAGTATAAATAAAAGTGGGCCCAAAATTCCTTGCGGTACGCCTACTTTTATGCTCCTCAGGTCTGACCTGTAGGTATTGAGTGACTTTGTACTTTCAGAGTAAGAAACTATTTCAGTATATTGTGATCTGCATTCGAGGTAAGACTTGAGCCACTGATAACATTTTCCTCTTATGCCATAATGGTATATTTTTCTTAAAAGTAGTGTATGGCAAACTCTGTCAAAGGCCTTTGAGATATCTAAGAATATCACCGATACTGGAATTATTTGATCTCTGCAGTGTGCTACAGTATTAATAAGTTCAAAGATAGCCTGAGTCGTTGATTTTTTTGCTCTGAACCCATATTGAGAGTCTGTTATCACGTCATTTTTATCCAAAAAATCTAACATTCTGGTGTAAATTACTCTTTCAAAAATTTTGGAAAATATAGGAATAAGAGCAATAGGGCGATAATAGTCTAAGTTACGTTTGTCACCATTTTTAAAAATTGGCTTGGTTATAGTCGTCTTTAGCTTATTCGGAAATACTCCGTCTCTTATTGACAAGTTTATGATGTGGTGTAAAGGGTACACAATAATATCTGCGTTTTGTTTTATTAGTGACGTGGGAATGTTGTCGTAGCCTGTGGACCTAGTATTGCGTAGTGCTTTAATTATTTTAAGAACTTCTAACGGGTATACAGGAACTAAAAAGATAGAATTTACAACTTGTCGGCGTGATCTACGAATTTATCGTTAAACGCATTTGCAATTTTTGTTGGGCTGTTAATAACCTGGTCGTTTTGGTTAATTTTACTCGTGTATTCGGTTACGTCTTTCTTCTTAGTATAGTTATTTATCACATTCCAGGTTGCTTTAGTAACATTATCAGACTTAGTAACATATGTGCTGTTTGTATTTTTTTGAGAATTAAGGACACATTTCTTAAGGATCTTTGTATACGTTTTATAGTTATTTCTTGCTTTTCCATTTCGACTCTGTTTATATAGATGCCTTTTGTTTTTACTCGATGTTCTTATACCCTTTGTAATCCAGTTTGGCTTCCTAATATTTTTTTCTTTAACTTTGATTATTGGGAAACATAGATCAAAGAACATAACAATTAAGTCATGAAATTTTGTAAACGCTTCATTAGTTTCATTTGCCATATACGTTTCGGAGAAAGATAAGCTACCAATACATTCCCTAAACTTATCTTTATTATATTGACACATGTCACGTTTCCAACTATACCATCTCTCAACTACTTTTTTTTGCCCTACTGGAATACCAATTAGTTGAGCAGTGTGGTCTGAGAGTTGAAGATCGAGAACTTGAGGCTGATTTTTATTTCGAAGTTAGATGCGATATTGTCAATACAGGTACTAGTGTTTATGGTTATTCTAGTCGGACAGTTTACTTGAAGATAAAAGTTATATTCTTGTAGTATTCTTTCGAATTCCACGTTTGTCGGATTTTGTTTGAGGCGAATAATGTTAAAGTCACCACAAATCAAAATTTTTTGCTTATGTTTTTTAGAGAGTCTAATAAGCAATTCATCTAGTTTTTGGAAAAATTGGTCTAAGTCCGCTACTGGAGTTCGATAGATACATACAACGATAATTTGTAATTCTTTTAGCAAGATGCCACAACATTCAAAAATACTTTCAATGCTTAAATCCTTAATCCAGTCTATTACCTTAAAGCTAATTTCATTTCTTATGAGAATACATGTACCCCCACGACGACTGTGAGTACGGCAGAAGGTGTCAGCTAATTTGTATCCTCCTAGTATTAAGTTTGCTTCTTCACCACTCTTCATGAAATGTTCGGTTAGACAAATGACATCAACTTTACACATTTCAGATTCAAGTTCGTCTATTACAATGTTAATATTATCTATTTTATTTAGTAGTCCAGCAATATTTTGATGCATTACATTAAAATTCTCGTTTTTTACAATATTATCCTCCTGGGTCCCCCGGTCCTCACTTGAGGACATAAGATTTAAAAAAATCTCCTGTCAAACGTCAAAGCAGCTTAACAAGTTTGCATGCACAGAACGTTTCCGAACGAAGCTGTCAATCTAATAAAATAAACACCGAGGCACAGGTGGCCAATCAGCGATCAGTGCGGCTTTGACATCTGACACTACCAGCCACACCATGCCCCGCGGTAAGTAAATCCAAATTTATCTCACCGAAAGTCTAATTATATATTTTTGTTTGGTTTGATTTAGAAAATATATGATGGATTTCTTATGTTAGTAAGTAGATTTCCTCCGTAAAATTAAAAAACTTTAACTTTATATAGCTCTGAAGTTTATGTACTCGTGCGAGTACAAGTGGACTTGTATAAGTAATTTATGTTCTCGTACGAGTACAACCGGTCTGAATACTGTAAGTTTTTTTGATTTCACATGAAAGTTAACTATTTTTTATTTCCTATTTTCAGGCTTGAGGGACTGTGAAATAGAGGAATACCTTAACTTCGACGAATCCGATGGTCTTTCCGAAGGCGAAGATGTTTATGTCAGGAGTAACCTTGAACGCAATGATTCCGGTACTTCTGAATCGGAAAGCGACGACGAAGATAGTAATATTTTTGAGGATATTCAAAGGATGTCAGAAGATATAACCTCAGCAATTCCTAGTCCAGCTCTGGAAATAGAAATAGGGGGGTCAAGATATTCTAGTCCAAGTTTACGCAGTGAAATCAGTGATGCATCAGCAGCTCTTAGTCCAAGTTTTTCATGCGATTTACAAAACGAAGATGTTCCCAGTCCATCTTTTCCACCTCCAGATGTATGTTCTTCGACTGGCAGAATGTCAAGAGGGATGGCACGAGGACGCAAGCCAAGAGGACGTGGCCGGAGTTTCAATAACCGCAGGGGTGTAACCTCAGCTCATAGGCAGGTAAACTCAACAGTACCTGCTCGTGTGCTCGTGGAGGACAGGTAACGCGAGGCAGACCGGCTATTCGCGGCAGGCAATTGAATTGTGGTCGCGGTGCCAGAGCCCGAACACGAGGAGTTTCTCCCCGCCCATATTATGACTCAGCTGATTGGTGCGGTACCAATTTTTTGCATAAAATACCTAAACTCACTCAGCCAGCTTATATTGAACGTAATCTTCAAGACTATGAGCTCAAAGATTTTTTAAAAGATTACATAGATGACAGTCTACTGCAAAAAATTGTTTTAGAAACCAATAGAACTGCCATTCTCAAGATAGGTAAATCTTTTGGACTTACATTAAAGGAACTGAAAATTTTTCTCGGCATAAATTTTGTTATGTCGTGCATAAATTATCCTCATATCCGTATGTACTGGGCACGGAAATGGAGGATCCCAATTATTGCCGAAAATATGACTAGAGATAGGATAGGAAGGTAAGACCCCTTCTTGATCGGATATTACAAGGTTGTTTACGTCAAGATCGATCGCAACACATATGTATTGACGAAATGATAATTCCTTTTTCTGGTAGCTGCGGAATTAGACAGTATGTGCCAAATAAACCAAATCCCTTAGGAATAAAAGTATTGGTTTTAGCAAATCCTAACGGCATAATATGCGACATGTTTGTTTACCAAGGAGACACAACATTTTGCCCTGAACTTACGAATAAATACTCTGTCAATGAATGCAGTGTTGTACGACTTACTGAATCGTTAGTTCCAGGACACATCATTTATTTTGATAGATATTTTACTACCATAAAACTAGTACAAACCCTACTCGAACGTGGGTTCTTATCTGTAGGAACGATAATGAAGAATCGTATTCCTAGGGACCTATCATTAATGACCGATAAAGATATGAGACAAAAAGGACGTGGATGTTGCTACACTGCCTATACGAATGATGGCCATATGGCAATAACCAAATGGTTTGACAATAAGCCAGTGCTGATGTTGTCTTCATGTTATGCTGCTGAAAAAACGGATCTTTGCGAAAGGTGGTCAAAGAAAAAAAAAAATACGAAATGGTTGTGAGGCCAGAAGTGATACAGAAATATAATATGAATATGGGTGGGGTGGATCTTGTTGATCGAATGCTCAGTATTTGTCCGGCTAGAGCAAGAACACAAAAGTGGACCATACGATTTATTCTACACTGCTTTGATTTAGCTGTCGTTAATTCTTGGCTACTATATCGTGCACAGGCTATGGCTAAAAATATTAAAGAATATGAAATTCTGCAATTGCGAGCATATAAGTTGCTTCTTGGAGAAAACTTGATTGAGCAAAATATCGTAAGCTCCGACGAAGAAACTGACTATGTTTCTGAAGGTGAATGGCTCCGAGACATAAAAAGAGGAAGGTTGAGATTGTACCTGTGCCTTCTACATTTAGACGTCAGCATAAAGCTCTACATATGCCTATGATGACTGAAAAGCAATCAAGATGCCGTCAAACTGGATGTCTTAAGAAGAGTAGAACCAAATGTTCTAGCTGTGATGTATACCTGTGTCTAACTATTCAGAGAAACTGTTATACTGATTTTCATGCCAAACAACAGTAAATTTATATGAGTATTATTATTTTGTAGTGTTAATTAAGATGATTATTTGTAGAACAGATTTGTATAACTTTTAAAATACTTACCTACTTATACTGACTGACTAATTTTGGTTACAACTGAAGTAAACTTTAAGGTAAGATACAAATGTCCTTATAGATGTAAGACTGAAGATATAAGTTACTGAATTCAAAACTAAACTATAATGTAAGATAAAAATGTCCTAAGAAATGTAAGACTGAAAATGTAAGTTACTGAATTAAAAACTAAACTATTTGGTAAGATAAACATGTCCTAAGAAATGTCAGACTCAAAGTTTCTTATTAAGTAAAGAAAATTGTAACTGTGATTGCTAGTTAGTAGATTAGAGTAATGTAATTTACTTAATATGCAACTTACGTATCATTGTTATATTTGTACTTGTACATAGTTTATTTCAGAAAAGTTTATTTTGTTACTTACTTTAATTTGTTGACCTGTGCTGTTAAGTACAAATAAGTATTGCTGTTAAGTTTATTACAAGATAGTTGATTCACAAGGTACCGGTTTCCGGTTTACTTGTGATTCTAAATTTATATGCTCGCCCTTTAATAAATACAATTAAGTAATTTTTGTAAGTTTATATGCAAGTAAAGTTGATTATATTAGTATTTTGTTTAATTTGATACTGGTACCTCGAGTGAGGACAAAGTCCTCATGTACTCGCCTGAGAACATAAGGAAAATATGAGAGGAAAATGCCATGATTTTTTTTTACTAATTTTCCGGAGTTATGGGTGACTTACTTAATCGATTTTTTGAAAAAGATATCAGTTTTGCCAGAATCGATACCTCCAGGATCCAGGAGGTTATGATTAGTCTTATAGGAATAATTTGCAGCGAAAGGAATGCTGGACGGGTTTCACTTCAGGTGCTGGACATATTTCCTTTAAGGATGCTTGAATGTCTGTAATGTATTTTTTTAAGTTTAAGAATACATTTTTTACACCTTATTTATTGATTTTTTCCAGAGTAATTGGAAAACATGTCAAATGATAATTCTAAATTTGTGTCAAAAATGTTGCAATAATAATCTTTTTGCACATCTTGTATTAATTGTTTTCCAAAACTTTCAATTATATAGTTATATATAGGTGCTCCACACACATAAGTGGGAAGACAAATGATTACTTGAGTGTGGGCTGTTTTTTGCACTTCAGATCTAATGTCACGTACCAGCTGGCGATTATCCAGCCAGCTCGGTATTAAAGTCGGTGTCACCTAATAGTATTACACAAAAATCATTTTGCGTAAAGTTTGCTAGTTTATTGTCTAATGTCTTTAACAATGCCCTTATTCCGGAGTTCGGCAATTTGCACATCTGTTGTACTTTTATGTGTAAATATTCTTGTTGTCCTTGTGTTGTATATAAACTGTGGTGTACTAGTATATAAACTGTAAGTACATACTATTATTGTATATACTACCTTTAATGTATTAGTATTACTGTTTTGAAAAAGTAAGTCCCGCCGAGTTTCTTGTCTTGCGTGTAGGGTTAGAACCGGTGGTAGTTTCTTTTCTCTCTGACGTTCATAAGTGCATTGTAATGTGCCTAAATTGAAGAATAAATATCTTTTATCTTTTTTTTATCTTTTCATAATTTTCGAGATTTTATTCACCTTCGGCGGCCCTATCGCGTACAAGAACTTAACTCCACAGATTTTTACTAAAACTTGCTTTATGAAATTTATTTATGATTTGAAACTTCCTTTACTGTGCAATAAACTCTATATAAATTAATAAAAATAACACTATCAGTTTTGTAGTTTTCATGTCATGTAAATAACTTGTTGCAATTTCCATAATAGTATCTTCCTTCGGGACTCCTTTGAATTGAATCTATTTCATGAGGTGAATATTAAAACTACAATATTACTTACTCTATAAAATAAATCAATTTGCATTGTGCAATGCAAAGTGAGATATTTATTACACGTAAGTTTTCATGAAACTAAATATGAATCTACGAGCAACCGGGCCGTAAATTCAACACCGTTTCCGTCGTTTCTATTTGCGGTAAAAGTCGAAATATTTCTAAACAGAGCAAGATTTATACTGATTACTGAGTATGCCGACTTTACTGGGAAATGTAGTAAACATTTCTAGAAAATGTTTACTAACATGTAGTTAGTACAGTTATCAGAAGTCACTAAGCCGGCGAGGTCTAGTGTTCAACATTTTTTTTATATCGCAATGGTGGCAAATAATTTTAAGGAGGCCTCACTGTTGGGAAGGCTAAAGGGACGTGAGTGTCAAAATAAGATCAAAGGGAGATAAAAGCGTATTCGATACGCGATATGTGGCTAACATTTTGCCCCACGTTTTTGTGGATCTTTGGAAGGGCCTTATTTCAACAGTGGACGTCTTTTGCCTGTGTAAAGTGTTTGAAAAGGACGTGATACATTAGGATAATGTTGTCAGTCGTATTGGCCAGTGCAACTGATCCTAAAAATACACTTGGAAAACATTATCCTTTTCCAAACATATCAGCTTCATAACCTAGTCGGTAGTGACCCTGGCTATAAAGCAGGAGGACCCGGATTCAAATCCTGGGAAGGACTTTTTTGTATTTATCCGGAATTTTAGATGTTTTCTATGTATTTATCTTATCTTTTATTTGTATCGCAGCTTAGTTACAATCGTTTGTAAAAAATGAATCGAAATACTATACGTGTCTCTATTGCACTAATATGGAAGTGTGATAGAGAGACAAAGCGTTTCGATTTGTTTTCTACAAAAGATTTTAATCTTGGCTAAGCCCCCTGGTCGCCGTTCTGTGGATGAATTTTCCATAAAATGTATTTCTTTATTCTTCATTACTCGGCTATTCAATAAGCGCAAAGTTGAAGCAGAATCTTAAGATTCGATAAAGGGATATCGGGCAGAAAATTAAAAGCAACGACGGTATTCAAAGTATCCAAACATTCGGAAAGTTAAGAAAACCATTAAGAGCCATTAAAAGCACTCAGACATTTCCGATCCATTGCACGCAAGATACCTAATAGGTTTGATGTTTGGTTCTGATGGAAACATTGTTTAGCCAAACTTCGCGAAATCTCATATAAGAACCATGACCCAGCATTTGTTGAAACTTACCTACAAGCGTTTTAGAGAAACAATTTTTAATTGTTTAGAAGATTTTAGATAATTTTATATTGTGGGAAGGAGAAACAGATAACTAATACCGTCAATTGCTACAACGTTGCCTACGATGCACTTTTCCTGGCTTGAAAAACATGGTTTTCTTCACCAAACAGCTATTTATTTCTGAGATGGGAAATAGGCGGCCATCAACGCTACACTAATTCATAGGATTAGGTTGTAAAGCGGACTGAGACACCTGATGTACCGTCAGTAGCATAAGTAGCTAAGCGGGTGAGGTGTTCAAAATGAGCTGGACACGACTTTATTGTTCAGAGGATAAGAGCGCGTGTAGGTCATTTTGAACTCCTCACCCGCTTAGCTACTTCTTCTGCTGCTTTTCGCCTCTTGTCTATGAACTTAGCTGACACACTGCCGTGTGTCTATAACAGACAACGTACTGAATATAAATTGCACATTATTCACTCACATGATTGCATGGGGTAAAAAAAGGTACCTCAAAATTGTATTGAACTATTTCAGCAATGGCTTTTCCATAAAAAAAATGTTTTAGCATTCTATGCATTGTTTATTTTTTATATGCCATAATTGTGGCATATGAGCTTACTGTACGGCCCGCTTGGTGGTAAGCAGCTGCCGCAGCCTATGGATGCTTGCAACTCCAGAGATGTCACATGTTCATTTTTGTGCATACCGGTTGTTTCCTGTAATAGGAGCAATAAATTAAAACGTAGATTCTACACAAAAAATAAAATTATATATCTATGTACTTTGCCTTAAACATGACTGGTATAGGGTGTCTTATAGCATCCGTCTAGTTTTATGAATTTTATGACGTAGAAATTAGTTAAAAAAATAAAAGCCAAAACAAATATTTTTTTATTTTATTTAATAAACTATTAACCGTGCTGACATTCATTATGTACAATCTTAATCAACGCTATTTTCATGGCCCCACACTAATAAGAAGCACTTACGCTTCGAGATTAATATAAGAGCGGCCACCCGCTGCTCTAGCCGCCTTGATTGCAAATAAACTTTACCCGCTAATTTAGAAGCCCGTTTTATCGCCGCTTTTATGAATGTACGTTCATCATTTTTGGCCAAAATATTTTTGATATGGGATAAATTGAGAGGCATAAAGAATTATGACTAGATGCCTAACTTATTTGTTTAATTTTATGACATAGTATTGCAAACAGAAAACATTTGACTGCCACGTAAGTCGCTCTTCCTTCAGAGCCTAGACAAGCGTCTCGTCGACGTTGCGTCGACGTTGCGTCGACGCCGCGCTAACGCCGCGTCGCCGCTGCGTGTACGCTCGCGCGGCGTCGACGCTCGAAAGACGCAAATGTGGGGTGAGCCTTAGCTGCGGAAAACTGTGCGATGGTTAAAATTATCATGTGGACGAGTTTAGTGCAAGGGACCACTTTGTCGATTTACGAGGACATTTTTTTCTTTCACTTTGAATAGATAGTGCATATTGCGTAGTTTTAGAAAGTACTTACTAGTAACTTCATATCGAAAAAGTGGTCCCTTTGTCCGTAGGCACGCTGACTTATATGAACAAGTTGGTTTTATATAAGCTTATGTCACGGTGTCTGTACGATAAATACTGCTTTTAGGGCTGCTGTGCAGAAATACTGTAGAATGTTCATTAAAATTTCCCTTTAGATAATTTTAGTGTTCCCGGCGGCAAAGATAGTGTAGGATGTTCAATTTCCTCACTGTCTGCTTCGTGGGTGCACTATTTCTTGTGTGGGCTGAATTCATAATCAGGAACTATGACGAGCGAAATTAAAACGGTACACAGAAATAATTTTCTTACGAGTGCGTAAATAAGTAACTACTGTTATTCATCATATCATTTTATTATCAAATCACGATTTTAATACTGGATCCGTAGCCGTAAACAACTATTAGGAAAATCAGTTTCAATAAGGGATTTATTTGCTTGTATGTCTTACAGCAGCACCTGCTGTGCCTGGTGCAGAAGTGAAGAATAAAATAACATTTCATGATCATTGTGTTACCAAAACATAAATATTATTATAGAGAGAGAGATAGACTGTATACGATATGGTGCAATGACCCTAAAAATATGATAAAGAGACTTGATTATACTAGATATAGAAATAGATGTAATAAAGCTGTCAATAAATGTAACAATGAATATGATAGGCAATGCATTTTAGACTGTAATAAGAATATTAAAAAAACCTGGGAGAAAATAAATAGTTTATTAGGAAATACTAAGCAGTCCATAGATAATAATATACTGGATAACATGGGCAGCCAAGGCAATACCAAAGACATATGTAATAAATTTGCTCAAAGCTTTGCGAACGATGTAAAGCTAATAAAACATGTATGTGCAGATAAATGGCTAGACAGAAACACATATGTAAAAGAATCGGACGTGAGCATGAGGTGGCAACCGGTAGATAGCAAAACAGTTAAGAAAATTATTAACACCATGAATGCAAAAAAGGCACCCGGCAGTGACCTCGTACGCATGTCTGATTTAAAATTGTTAGCAGATAAAGTGAGCCCAATTATAGCCAAACTTATTAATCTGTCAGTAAAAAATAACACATTTCCAAATCAATTAAAAGAAGCCATTATTCGTCCAATACATAAAAAAGGTGACCGTAAAGAGTTTTCGAATTATAGACCAATAGCAATTTTATCAAGTATAGAAAAAAATATGGAAAAATCAAAGAAAATTAATGTACATAGATTGATATCTCCTTGGTGGCCCCATGAACCAGGAAAAAATCAGGCTAGATGGCGTTAAGAGTCTCGTTGGAAATAATAAATAGATGCAATCGACGAAATATCGTACTTTACTGTAGTAAATAATCATTTTAACTTTTTTTGTATTAATGCTTATAATTATCATGACACCACATTCGAAATTAACAAAATTAACATTTAACAATTTTCATCATTCGCAACTCACTGTAACTCCAACGGATTGGTACGAAACGACAGTACTTTCGTCGCAATAGGAGCTTGCTGTTGACAGTGTATTTGGATAGATGGCGCTTCGCATAGACAACAGATCGCACAGATACACTGACAAGCACCAGGTAGGTACACACTGAAAGTGGAAACACTTGTTAATCTAGCAAATCACTACACCATGAAAGTTAGTTTAGAGATAAGCGCTATCTCGTGTTTAGTACGCAGTTAGACTTCCGGACAGCTGATGCGCGTGAAACTCATCCCGTGACGTAGAGAACACTGTCGGAGCGAGCGACCGCGCCGTGCGCGATTCGGCGCGAGCGGCGATGCGTTGCCAGCTCGTGCGCGCGCGTCGTGTGCCGACGACGCGACGTTGTCACTTCTATTTGTTTACGTTTTTAGGATAGAGGCGAAGAGGGTCGTACATTGAAACATTGAATTTGACTACAATTTAATTTTAATCTATTTCTTAGACGTGGAGTTAGTAGGCCACATGTATTGAAGTGTATACATACATACTTATTTAATAGTATAAGCGACGGAAACTCACAAGCATAAGTAGTGTAGTGTAGCTTCAGTCTGTTAATCGCAACGCAGAACAGAACAGAACGTTCCGTTCCCGTACGCGGTACGACGTTACGTCATGACGCGGTGTCTTCTGCGTTGGAGCGGTCAGTTGATTTTCCGCAGCCTTGAAATTAGACGGGCGTGAATCATCACATCATGTTCATCAGAACATGTTTGAAATTTTTGCTTTGCTTGCGGAGGAAGAGGAAGTGGAGGAATTTGTGGTGCTTCGTGATAGAATCAGAAGAATTCTCAGAAACATGTTTTTAAGACGATTAGTAAGTTATGGAATATTATTGTAGTTGGGATGATTAGTTCTTCATTCGACGAAGGCTGTTACGAACATTTTATAAAAAAACACTATGTATTGAATTTTTGTGTTTTTGTCTTTATTTCTATATGAAGGGTAGTTATGGTAATCGATTATATAATCAATTAGAAATCAATATTTTAACCTTGACGCACACCGCAGCGAATGAACGAGTACCTACCTACTTACCACAGTTAAGCCTGTGCTACACGGCAGATAGCCGCAGCCTTCTGCCACGAGACCTTGGCAGAAAATAGATATTTTCTGCCATGTAGCCCGTGGTTGAAGCCAAATTCTACAAAGGGCGTTTAAAGGTCATGTAGAATTTGGCATCAACCACGAGCTACATGGCAGAAGACTGCGGTGGTTATCAGCCGTCTAGCACAGGCTTTACAATGGCGCGATGTGCGGTGAACTCCCTTCCCCACTCACCCGCGCTTGCCCCTCGCCGCCGACGCGTGCTTCGACGTTCGATGTACACTTTAATTAAAGTCAGTTTACGATTGACAGATCATTTTTATACCTACATTTGAATCTCTACGGCATTATCACCAGAACTTGTAACCGGTTACAAATAAACCAGTATTATAGAGGTTAAACCGGTTTTTCTTTTTGGGTTACGTTCGAACGAAATGATTTGGGAACGTTATGTCGGAGCCTTTTCTAACCGGTAACTCGGTGTTTGGATACGGGAGCAATGACCGTTGACATGCCGGCAGCGGCGGTGGCGCTCCCTGCGGCAATAACGGACGATAGCATACGATAGTCAACTAAATGAAAAATCAAATGTAATACCATCGCCATAGCAAACAAATCAGGTAAAGCGAGCGCCGAGCGGTCATTCACCCTAGTCTTCGGTCACACGGAGAGATCGCTCCCCTAACCGGTAAAAAGATTTCGTTCCCTGCGAGCGAGCGTAACCTTCTTATGGGTTAGGCTCTCAAAATGTGGCTCCAACCGATGCGAAAAATTTACCGGTTTACAAGCCCTGATTATCACACTGGCGACGGATCCGCATGCGGCGCCGGTGTGCGAGCGAGATAGCGCTCTGCATGTGTATAGCGCTATTATCGCTCGCGCACCGGCGCCGCATGCGGATCCGTCGCCAGTGTGATAATGATATTAATGATAATCGCCTACCTTGTTGTCGTACCGTAAAACCCCCTAACTTCGCCTGGGTTTTGACACTTTTTTGAAAATATCTCACAAATTTACACCCTAATGGACAACAGAATGGCTACAATTGGACTCCGAAGGTGGTAGGCGAAGTATAGGCAAAATGCCCTGTCTTCGCCTACACGCTTCCGGAGCGTCAATTATGGACAAAATTTGAAGTTGCCTCCAGCTATCTTATTAACTTTTAACGAGTTTTTCGACTTTGAACCCAAACTATTCCATAATAATCAATTAATCATATTTTACAAAAAACGATGGTAGGCGAAGACAGGTAACGATCTGAAGTTAGTTTCATACATTTACTGTACTTTCGGTAGGGTTGTCAAAAATCACGTTCTTTACTCGTCAACAAAAAATTAATACAAATACAAATCATTTATTGTACGAAAGTGAGTATGGGAAATGATAGATAGTTACATATAGTGCGTCACTATCAGCCAGTGTTTGGCGTACAATATGTTGTTTCTATTGCATGTCATTGAATATACTAATGTCTACACTAAGTGTAATATAGGCGGATGTCAAAAAAAATATAAATAATAATAATGTAATTCTTAAATTAATATAAGTCACAATAATAAAATGTCAATGTCATGCTATAGAAATAATTTAAAACTACAATAAAAATTAAAATTAAATTAAATATTAAAGGGTAATGGTTTAGGACTAGAGTTTAACCACTGAAATTTTACACAATCTTTTGGCGGGAAATTCAAATAATCTTGGGCTGGTATCACTTAGTATAGAAGGATTTATAGTTTTGATCCTAGAAAATATTTTTGATTTTCTCTGCATATGTAAGGTACCTAAGGAAATAAGTTTAAAAAATATACGTTGATGTGCACTCATCAAAACCAGCTTACTAATTAATTCTACCACTACATAAAGTACAGTCAACAACAAATACATATATGTTTACACTTTCTCACCATATACCATAGTACCAAGGTGAACAATGAAATGTATAGTGTAAATAAGACCAAAGATAATTAATGTACATAGATTGATATCTCCTTGGTGGCCCCATGAACCAGGAAAAAATCAGGCTAGATGGCGTTAAGAGCCTCGTTGGAAATAATAAATAGATGCAATCGACGAAATATCGTACTTTACTGTAGTAAATAATCATTTTAACTTTTTTTGTATTAAAGCTTATAATTATCATGACACCACATTCGAAATTAACATATTAACATTTAACAATTTTCATCATTCGCAACTCACTGTAACTCCAACGGATTGGTACGAAACGATAGTACTTTCGTCGCAATAGGAGCTTGCTGTTGACAGTGCATTTGGATAGATGGCGCTTCGCACATAGACTAAAGGTGATATCAGACGGTTCACTCGAATGAACGTTCATTGGAATGAATGCTTAATTCTTATTTCATTCCATGTTCACACGCAAAGACAAAAATGAATATTCACTTGTTATTTCATTCACCATGTAGTCTAATGAGGTTGTGCATCTCGGAATAAGTTTAGTTTGCGATTACTTAATTAAAGAATTAACGAAAAGGCAAGAAAAAGAGCGTAGTAGGTGGTGGGATATTTATGCTACAAGTGCAGAAAGCAAGTAATTTCCGAACGAGTGGCGGTGTGAATTAAAACACGACCGAAGGGAGTGTTTTAACTCCGACACAAGTCGGAATTTACTTGTTTTATACAAATGTAGCATAAAACATTTTACAATGCATTATGCGATGAAATAAATAGTAATAATTGGATTTAGTTCAGTATATAACTAGCACTGTGCAGTCTCGCAGAGAAGTACACCGCGTCGCGTGGCGGGCGGGCGCCGGCCAGTTGTGCAGAAAAGTACTATGAAAATCCTTTGCCGCAAGTGTGCGGCAAAGAATCGCTTTCTGTACACGACATTACCCTGAAAAAGAGCAC
Organism: Pammene fasciana; assembly: GCA_911728535.1. Classification (NCBI taxonomy): domain Eukaryota; kingdom Metazoa; phylum Arthropoda; class Insecta; order Lepidoptera; family Tortricidae; genus Pammene; species Pammene fasciana. The sequence continues at coordinate 974,390 of OU452285.1, forward strand.
TTTCCGAGTTCATGCATTGTAAATATATTTGGAGCCTCAGGTACATTGCTGAGAGAATTATTCTGTCTTTATACTTATTCGTCTAGTTTATGGTTTCAAAGACACTGGTAATTTTTGAAATTCTCTAAAAACGATAAAGTATTCTGATCGTTTCACTTGAACACCATTTTGATGCGGTTATATTTGTTATATTCGTCTTGATACTACTCACAGGATTCGAGAAAAATGGGGAACCAAAGTGAACTTTCATTCCGTGTTCAGACTGATCATTTTTGGTTCATTCGGAGTGCGAATGAAAGGTGCCGAATGATAATATCGTACATTGAAACATTGATTTTCACTAAGTAGGTACAAATTACATTTTAATTCCTTTTCTTAGACGTGGAGTTAGTAGGCCACATGTATTTAAGTGTATACATACATACTTATTTAATAGTATAAGCGACGGAAAACACCCTCACAAGTATAAGTACTATTATCAACTACAATAATATTGCTTCGCTATTTATTGTAGTTGGGATGATTAGTTATTCATTCCACGAAGGCTGTTACGAAAATTTTATAAAATAAAAAACACTATGTATTGAATTTTTGTGTTTTTGTCTTTATTTCTATATGAAGGGTAGTTAGAAATCAATATTTGAACCTTGACGCACACCGCAGCGAATGAACGAGTACCTCTTCCTACTTCCCACAGTTAAGCCTGTGCTACACGGCAGATAGCCGCAGCCTTCTACAAAGGGGCGTTTAAAGGTCATGTAGAATTTGGCATCAACCACGAGCTACATGGCAGAAGACTACGGCTATCAGCCGTCTTCGTCTAGCACAGGCTTTACAATGGCGAGATGTGCGGTGAACTCCCTTCCCCACTCACCCGCGCTTGACCCCCGCCGCCGACGCGTGCTTCGACGTACACTTTAATTAAAGTCAGTTTACGATTGACAGATCATTTTTATACATTTGAATCTCTACGGCATTATCACACTGGCGACGGATCCGCATGCGGCGCCGATGTGCGAGCGAGATAGCGCTCTGCATGTTTATAGCGCTATAACGCTCGCGCACCGGCGCCGCATGCGGATCCGTCGCCAGTGTGATAATGATAATCGCCTAATCGATCTAATTATGAAAAACTAAGAAAACAATTTTTTTTCGCGAATTTTTTTTGGTTTTGTATGGAGGGGTGGCCGGCTGGGACGACGTGTCCCATACAAAAACATTTTTTTCGATTAAAAAAAAACTTTTTCCTACTCGCAATAGGATACCAAATATGCCCTTAAACGGATCACTAGTATTTTTGTTACACCCTGTATTATGAAAGATTATTAATAATCATCTATTTTTATCTTAATACTAAATCACAATCAGCTTTATCAAAAATTCTAAATTCAACTTATGTTAAAAATTCTTGCTTATATTAAAACAAAAATAAGGTATTTTTTTATCAGTATCAACAATATTTTGGCACTACTTAACAATCAAAAAGGTAGTAAGTCAGTACTAAATAAAAATTACATAAATATATCACACACTTGGATTGACAACCCTAGGCGAAGTGTAGCTTCTAGATGGCCGGAATATCACCTCAATTACATGTTAATCGATTGCGACATATACACATAACTTAGGTAAAAAATAATCATACCATAAGAAAGAGCATCAGTTGTACATTATAATAAAAGAAAAAGCTTACCTTTATCTCTTCTCATGCATTTATTATAGTAAAGTTCCGCCGACGTTAAACTGATCATAAACGGCGTTATTAAGTTAGCCACAATTGATGCGAGAATATTGCCATGCATAAAAACACTTTCTATTTAGTAGTTTTGACTTGCTCTAAAAACTAGGCGGGAATTTCAACTTTTATAAAAATAGGCGAAAATAGGTATCCCAAGCGAAGAGACGGGGTTTTACGGTAATCATAAAGTCAACTTTGCGAGCATCACACCAGTTGGTGCCGTGTTTTGAACATGGTTTTTATTTCCTTTATGTTAAGATAGAATATCAAATGGATGATTATATCTGTCAAGTCCAAATTTACTTTGAACGTATTGAAGGTACCTCGACCATCTTCGATCGTCTAATGGTCTAAGAGCTGACCACGTCAGATGTGACAATAATGAGAGTGTTGTAACCAGTCCAGTTAGATTGCATAACCATCCTTATTGCTAGATCCGGGCATCTGGCAGCTTTTAATGGGTGGGGATCAGAGTGACAGACCAACAAAGTTTTTAAGTTGGAGAAAAGTAATACCGAAATAGGTACAAACTGCTGAAGTTGTGTCATTTATAGAGAACTGGGCCTATATTTTAACATTAGAACAAAAAACATTGTGTATTATTGCGGAAACAAAAACCAAAAATTACATTATACATCAATTGGGCATTTACTTTCCCCCAACTGAAACTTTTGAATATTAATATTATATAATCTAATTAATTACATAATCTTTCATAATATTGGATCAAACCCAGAACTCTAGAATTTGTTTTCTTCAAGTTATTTTCATTCTTTGACCTCCACCACTTTACAGCTGCCAGATGTCCGGATCTAGAAATAAGCATAGTATAGCAAACTAACTAGAGGGGTTTCGTTGCTCTCGTTACTGTGTCATATCTGACGTGGGACGTGGCCAGCTCTCCGTCTATAATTGCAACAGCACTTCCTTCAGAATGGGCAAGAGCGATAGAGACGGACATATCTAAATTTCTGTTTTCGAAGTTCGCGGTAGACCCGATCCCGATACACACAAGGCGACTAATTTTAAAGCGTAGTACCTACTTTTGAGGGTTCCGTAGTCAACTACCTTTACCCTTATAGTTTCGCCATGTCCGTCCGTCCGCACTCTAGCTTAGTGACTGTTAGCACTCGAAAGCTGAAATTTGGTATGAGTGTGTGCGTTAATCACTCCAACAAAGTGATGGAATAAATATTATTTATTAAGGGTACCTCCGCTACCCATGAGTTGGTGGGTGTTTTTCGCTCCGACCCCGTCGTGTGGGGTATCGTTAGATTAGATAGGCCTTTCAAAAATAGTAGAGGTGTTCTAAAATTATTTTTGGATAAAACGAATAGTTGTGTAAATAATAGCTCTGAAAGTTCAAAATGGGGCATCCCCCCATCTAACTTTTCAACCGTGGGTCCAAAAAAATTTAAATACCTAAATCATGAAAGTGAGACTTAACAAGTAGGTAGGTACTTTCAATGAAAAATATATTGAATAAAATCGGTTGAGCCGTTTATTGCCGCCGCCGCCGCCGCATACCGAACGGACGTAGGTACGGCATAGTAAAATGACGTAAGCGCCGCCAAGTATCCCTTAACAAACAACCTTTTTGAACGGATGTATTGTAACAGGCCGGCAACTACGGAACCCTACACTGAGCATGGCCTGACATGCTCTTGGCTGTTTTTTTTTCTTAAGTTAGACTCGAGCTAGAATGTTCTACTTCTTTTAGGTTTTTTTGTTATTCGTAGGTAAGTACAGAATGCCTATTCTTTAAAACACAAACTGGCCTTGAAATATGCCTGCACGGCAACGATACACGACACATTTCAAGCACTACATATTACTATAAAACGTATAATTGATAAATAAAAATTTCACTTTAAATGTCTAATACCTACAAAAAAATCACGTTCGACATGAGTTATAGAGTGCGAATAATTATATTCCAATATAAACCTTATTCCGTTATACTTAAGAATTAAATTCTAATAAAGCGTGATTCACCGCAAGACGAGCGGCCGTACGTACTTACTTACCTACCGGTGGCCATGTTGCCCGAAATTTTGTATCGAATTTTGTGTGAATTTTGATGTTTGTGGCGTAGATTGTGAATGACTACGGAAGCTGAAGTCGATTAGGTAGCTAGCCTGCCTTCTAGACGGAGAGCTGGCCACGTCAGATATGACACAATAATGAGAGCAACGAAACCCCTCTAGTTAGTTTGCTACACTATGCTTATTTCTAGATCCGGACATCTGGCAGCTGTAAAGTGGTGGAGGTAAAAGAAAGCAAATAACTTGAAGAAAATAAATTCTAGAGTTCTGGTTTTGATCCAATATTATGAAAAATTATGTAATTAATTAGATTATATAATATCCAAAAGTTTCGTTTGGGGGAAGTAGTGCCAAATGATGTATAATGTAATTTATGGTTACTCGCCTACTGTTTTTGTTTGCGCAATAATACACAATGTTTTTTGTTCTAATGTTAAAATATAGGCCCTGTTCTCTATAAATGACACAACTTCAGCAGTTTTTACCTATTTCGGTATTACTTTTTTTCAACTTAAAAACTTTGTTGGTATGTCACTCTCATCTCCACCCATTAAAAGCTGCCAGATGCCCGGATCTAGCAATAAGGATGGTTATGCAATCTAACTGGACTGATTACAAACCTCTCATTATTGTGTCACATCTGACGTGGCCAGCTCTTAGACCATTCGCATGCGCGGCGCGGTGGGTGCGCGCTGTGATTGGTTGAAATGTATAAAGCCATAGTAAACTAAATAGCATTATCAAATCCAAGGTGTTTCCGTAATGGGTATTTATTATTTTAATGGTGTTTCATTAATGGTTAAACAAACTTACCTGAAGTGAAGTTTGACCGTAATTATATTAATGAGTATTGTGTCGTGTCCGTACTTTTGTAGCGCAAAATGTTAGGGAAGCCGAGCTGGTGGGAATCTCGGGTAGTATGAAGGCGCCGCCACTGATATCTTGGTCTTATGCATAAGTACCTACCTAGTAGGGTGCGTTGGGATAAGACCGAAAGGGTTTTCGACAAGATAAGCAGTGTTTTCTTGAAAGCTCCATAGTACAAACTACATGAGGACCAGGTAAGTACCTACATGAAACTATGATTTTAGTAAAGAGAACATATTTTTCTTTATAGGTATTTTATTTAAAAAAAGATTTTTGTCGTACTTTAAGTATTAAAAAACTTTGAATAAAGTTACACTTGTGACTTAAAAAATCGTGGGGCAAGATGAAAAGGTTATGGGTTAAGATCTAAATAGTTTTTAAAATCGTTTATACGCATCGCAGGTAGGTATATTTGATGCATACTTTTCCAGGCTATGGCAACGTAGCTATTTAAAACTTTACTTCAAATTAGAAAAAAGCCATAAATTACCGAGAAAATTCGATTTTCCAAAAAGTTATATTTCAATCTTACCCCATTTTGCGGTGAAGTGGACAAGGGTTCTCAAACTACTGCCATGTTCAAAACATAACCACAAAAATATAAATAAGTTTACAATAGAGTCCTGTTTAGTTTAATTAATGTACTGTAGAAGTAGTATAAACGACCTCGACAGTACTACGCTTACTCGTAGTACCTAGGTATATTGAAAGCAACAAGTTATCACTCTACAGTTTGAGAACCACTTGTTAACACTATGAGATTTGAAAGCGGGTTAAGATAAAAAAATAGTATTGCCGTCTTACCCCAAGAAAAGCCACCGGGTCAAGATAAAAACTCAGCAAATAATAAAGATAATTTTAAATTCTCATTGACAGGTGAATAAAATAACAATAACGAGCAAACGTATCAACTCAGAATATTTATAGCTGCACTGAAAAATAAGTTACAGGACATGGGGTAAGATAAAAAAAACAGGATTTGATGTCGAAAAATACACCTTGTCGAAAATTGCCAATAACTCATTTCCACTCTCACTTAGCGGACGGAACCGACTGAAGGGCGGGGGACAACAAAATGGAGTTCCCAATAAAGGGGTCAGGAACAAAAAATGTGCCAGAAGTTGGGAGCTAAAGACGGTTTTTTATCTTCGCCCATTTTTCATCTTATCCCAACGCACCCTATACCTACCTACTATTGCATACCCTTATTAACTACACAGTAAGACGGGATGGTGTACATAATTAGATAATATGTATAGTAGGTAGGCAGAAGTCATTTTTGTCAAAACCGGTGCGTCGGCGTCGCCGACGTACAGTCAAGTTCGTTAACATCGACGCAACAAACTGAACAAAAATATACACGACCTTACATCCATACGAATAAGGTTGTATTCACATATTTTTGTTCAGTTGGTTGGACGCGTAGGTATTAACGAACGCGACTGTACATTGGTGAGCGCGTGGGTGTCGGTCTTTGATAAAGTATATTAATCAAAGGTGTCGGTTCACAATTCAAATACCTACTTACCTACTTGTGCGTGCCGCCTGCCGCCGGCGGCGTGTAGGTATACAACCGAGCCCTCGCGGGAGAGTTCCAATAGGCGAGCTATAACCGCGAAGCACTTCGTTCATCGAATCGTCTATTTCCATCACTCTCTTTCGTATATGCAAGAGCGATAGAGACGGGACCATCGTTTTGTCGATTTTCGAACTTCGCGGTAGGCCCTCTGGCCTATAACCGCGAAGCACTTCGTTCATCGAATCGAATATTTCTATCACTCTCTTTCGTATATGCAAGAGCGATAGAGACGGGACCATCGTTTTGTCGATTTTCGAACTTCGCGGTAAGCCCTCTGGCCTATAACTGCGAACCACTTCGTTCATCGAATCGTCTATTGGCCTCACTCTCTTTCGTATATGCAAGAGCGATAGAGACGGGACCATCGTTTTGTCGATTTTCGAACTTCGCGGTAACCCACACATCCTTATCTCTGTGCCTGCCATGTGTGAGACGCCTCTCGACAATTTCGACAAACAGCGTCGCGCCGACGTTGCGTCACTTACGTCGACGCTCGAAAGACAGAGTAAAAAAGCCCGCGCGCTTCGGTTTCGAAAGAAAACAAAATCCAAATTATCAATTAGGAAAATGAACCTTATGTGAATAGACACAGAGTGCGAGATAACAAGCAGTAGAACATTATGAAGATAAACACCTAGCAAAATTTTGAAATGTTTTGTAATCTAAGGCGTAGCGTAGTAAATACCTACCATTATTTTCCTACTCAAGTATAGGTACCTATACGCTTACCATGAGTTATGACATTGATGTTTTCGAAAATGAGTATCGAGTATTCTATCTGTGCATCTTGCTTGTACGTATTAGTGTAAACGAGATGCACAGATAGTAAATTCGTTACTCGTTAACGAAAAGTGACAAAGTCAAACTCATGGTAACCGTACTGGTATTTGTGTTCTTCTCATATCCCGCACGTTAACAACTTGACTTATACGCAACGCAACACACACACACACACACACACATACACACACATGCATTTGTACGCTTATCATTTACGCCACAGTAGAAAGTACATCAACTTTTCAACAGATGGCAGTAACGTTAGAAGTACATCAACTTTTCAACAGATGGCAGTAAAAACGTCTAACTTCAACCTGCACAGTAGCGCCATTGCCGATAATAAGTCGAAACTTCGGGTACCGGCGACGATAATTAGTTTTAAGTGTTTTAAATAGTTACAATGAAAAGAGCAGTCTATGTACTGTATTGTCTTTGGGAAAAATGTATCATTAATCAGGTTGGTAATTATCTTCAGCGCAATACCATTCTTAATAAGTGTCAGCATGGGTTTCAAAAAAGTAAAGGTACACACACACTACTAGCAAAGTTCACAAATGAAATAAATACATATTTAGAAAACCAAAAATTTGTTGCAGTCATCTTCTATGACTATAAAAAAGCTTTTGATACACTAGAAACCGGAACGCTTTTAAATGCATTGGACGAATGTGGTATCAGGCAGCCGCTGAACGCCTGGTTCCGCGACTACCTGACGTCACGGACGTATCGCGTGAAGGTTGGCGACGTGCTCAGCGACGAGGTGGCGGTTGACTGTGGGGTGCCGCAGGGGTCGGGGTGTGGACCAGTGTCTTATCTGATGCATGTTAACAGCATAGGTGGCATCATACGTCATAGTACACCTTATATGTTTGCGGATGATTTGTGTACTGTGACTGCAGGAACCGATCTCGCTGACATGAGCCGAAACATACAATTAGATATAGATGCTATAGTACAATGGTCTCATGACAACGGTATTTTGTTAAATTCAGATAAAACTAAACTCCTTGTAATCCACTCACCGCACTTACGTATACCAAATCACACGTTTCGCCTAATTGCTCACAGTTATGAATGTTTACATAGTAATAGAATTAACTGCCAATGTAATGCCATTGATCATGTAGATTGTGTAACATATCTAGGAGTAAAAATAGATACTAGTTTTTCTTGGTCTAGTCATGTAGACTACATTTGTAGTAAATTAAGATTGTTGTTAGGCAAATTTTACCATCTAAGTTTCAAAGTTCCTATCGGTACCCTAAAATGTTTGTACTTTGCATTGGTAGACTCTATACTTGGATATGCTCTTAATTGTTACGGTTTAACATTTAAATCTTATTTAGATAAATTAGAGTCACTGCAGATTAGGTTTTTAAAATTTCTGGTCCCTAAAAAAACCAAGAATATGTACAAAAATAATTATCACAAACTGTTTAAAATTTGTAAAATCCTTCCCGTCAGCCTAAAACATAAGTACCTTATAGCTATTAACAACCATGGCAATCGAGAGCATGACCTGTATAGAGCTACCCACGACCATGTTACAAGATCGGTGTCCAAAGGTAAATTTGAAGTGCCTAGGATTAATAATTATTTCGGAGATAGAACCTTAAAAAAACGATTGCCATACATACTCAATAGCTTACCTGAGGACATCCGCCTAGAACGAAACCTACGTATTTTTAAGAGAAAATTAAAGTTTTATTTATTGAACACACTGCCGTAGTAAATATAAATGTGTAGAACTAAGTAAGTATAATAAAAATAGTCTATTAAGTTTTAACTCCTTCCTGCAGTCAAACTATTGAGATAGTTTTGCAGAGTCTTTGTCTACAATGTAATTTTTGTTGTTGATATAATAAATTAATGATAATAATGACTTAAGTATATGTCGGACGGTAACGTAATTAATAAATCGTGATTATTTGTTCCAAAATGAACAAACAACAAGAGGTTGATTTTATTCCTAATACGCTCTTTATTCAGACTTCTAGTAGTATTCACCTCGTCTAAACAATGCAATATATTCTGTATAAGATGTCGTGCAAATAAAACTGTAACTCGTTGTTATCCAAGCAAGACATTGAATTGCATTTTCACTACAAAATGAAAAACGTAGTATGTAGCATCGTTGGCACATTTGATCGACTAATTGTCAACCTTAAAGCATTGATATAAGGTGTATTTATTCTGTTAAGAATTATTATAACGGTATTTTGGATGCAACTAAGACTTTTTACTTGTGTGACAGAATTTAAAGCACCAAGATAAATTGTGGACAAGACACAAGATTGCAGCATCTTTAATCAAGTTTGGACCAGATTTTCCCAAGTTAGAAACAATTGGTAGGTATTGTAAATGGTGTAAAGAAGTGAATACATCCAGTTGTAATTTAAAAAACTGGCCAAGAGCATGTCGGGCAATGCTCAGTGTAGGGTTTCGTAGTTACCGGCCCGTCACAAAACACCCACTCAATAAGTTTTTACTCAGAAAGTTAAATAAAAATACTCTATTTTATAATATTTATTATATGTACATAATCACACGCCTAAGACACGTCAGCACGTGTTCGCTGTGTGCATGAGTGTGGCGCCATCTCTTGAGCAGGGGGTTAAAGGGGTTTTTTCTTTTTTATTAACGGCATATACTCCTTGCTTATACGAAATGTCCCTGGCTGATTCACTATTTTGACAGTTGATCCTACAAGTGATGTCAAATATTTTGAAATATGATATTGACAAGAGCCCAATTTCTTGTTATACTGTGCGCTGCGATCGTTCACGTTACGCCCACCATGCACTTCGCACATAGCGAATACAAGGGTTTCGCGGTCAAACCCGATAAGTCTATAAAGTTGGTTTTTGAAATTCGAACGATACATGACTTTTTTTTTCTTTCTTATGGACTTTAGGCGGTATTGCCTGTAGCCAATGTCAAGTATAATAAAAAGGCGGAAAATAAGATCTTCTAAGATTCAATCTTTAGGTACAATGCATGGTACAATGTCTTCAATCAACAAGTATTTTGTTTAATCAAATAAGTTGTAGGCAACGTTGTTCGGTAGAAGTGGCATTAGCCTTGCTAGTTGCTATTTGTAGAGTGATAGCTCCCTACAAAAAGCACGAGGAGGCTACAGGTTGTTCAAACAATCAATAGTTACACGCCTTTTAAGACTAATTCTTCATTAGCTGTTCCCTTGTTCGTTAGATCACCGCACAATAAGCTATCAAATATTACACACTGAACCACGAAAATGAACAAAAAACAAAAAAAAAACCCAAACCGTTGCGGCCATGATGAGCTCAACCCATAGACACGATACTCGAGTTCTTATAACAATAAACATTTTCTCGACTTATCGGGTTTGCCCACCAAACCCTTGTATGTTACGTTAAGCAATCTTTTCTATACATATACAGCAGGAGCAGTAACAGGAGATAGAAGCTTAGCGGGGTGTGGTGTCCAAAATTCCTCATATAAAAAAACTCGCTCTTAGACTAAGTTCAGCCGCTCATGCCGTTAGAAAAATTAGACAACTGACTAATATTGAGACAGCTCGCTTAGTTTATTATAGTTATTTTCATAGTGTAATGTCATATGGAATTCTGGTTTGGGGCAAAGCAGCTGACATACAGACTATTTTTGTTTTACAGAAAAGAGCCATTCGCTTTATGTATAACTTAAAGGCAGGTACATCAATTAGAGAATTATTTAAAGAAATTAATATTTTAACTCTTGCGTCCCAATATATCTATGATAATATTATTTTTGTTGTAAAGAATATACACACATTCTAGAAGAATTCTGACATCCACAGCTATAACACTAGAAATAAAAACAAGCTTGCTATCAGACGATGTCGTGTCCGCAAAGCATAGGTATAAGTCATTTTTTGGCCAGGGTATTCATATTTATAACAAGTTACCCGTCGATGTTTTGAATCTATCATTTCCCGCTCTTAAGAAATACTTGAAAAAAACTTTAATGTCAAAGGGTTATTACAGGGTCGAGGACTATATGACAGACATATATGCATGGCCCAAACCAGAATCTATAAAATCATCTAACATTTAGAGGACACAGTTCAAGTAAGAAAGAATATCAAACATATTGCGAAGCAGTCAGATTTGGATTTTATTTTTCATTTTAATTACACAATAGGCAGGTACATGTCTGTCTCTCAAGCTGTTTTGATATGCCTTCTTGAAGAACTACGCATTATTGTATATAGTATCTTTAATGTATTTGTAGTACTGTTTTGAAAAAATAAGTCCCGCCGAGTTTCTTGCCGGTAATAAGTAATACTTCTCGGGTCAGAGGTGTAGGGTTAGAACCGGTGGTAGTTTCTTTTCTCTCTGACGTTCATAAGTGCATTGTAATGTGCCTAAATTGAAGAATAAATATCTTTTATCTTTTTATCTTTTTTTATCTTTATCTAGGACAAACGTTATTAGGGATGGCGAGGTACACCCTTTCCGAGTAAAATGGCTATGACATACGGACGGACGGATGGGCAGACGGACATTACAAAAATATAAGGGTTTCGTTTTTGCCACTTTGGCTACGGAACCCTAAAAACAGAGTTTTCAATAGAGCCCAGCACCTACTAATTAGCTAAACTTAAGGAAATTTACACCATTTTTTCAATGGCAAGGGAAGTATTGATAACCTTCTCTTCTGCCATGGTGTTCTTTAACTAGATCTGCCGCCCTTTCAGCCATCATGATGGTCACTGAGCCAGTCTTGGCGCTCGGCAGCGAGGGCATTGCACTGTCGTCTACAACACGTAGTCTCGACACGTGTTTCACCTTTAAGCGTCCATCGACCACACGGCCCATGGCGCAAGTTCCGCTCGGGTGGAATCCGGCCGTGGACAGTACCCTTCCGTAGCACTGAAAATACGCTTCGCTTAAAAACGTTAATCCGTCGCATTCCGGCAAGGGAGGTCTGATGAACTTGCCGCCGGCTTCCGAAAAATATTTAGAATCTTGTATCTGGAGAAGTCTCCTTATCGATGCCGATATAGTTTTTAAATCCTCAGGGTTACTGAAATACCCGGTTTTAATGATGGGTGGCACTGTGATATCAGGGTTTCGTAAAGTCACTGAGCCAGTTGACTTTTGACTGTCAAAAAATATTAAAATTGGCATTTTCTCCCTTGTTGGTTCGTTTAGAACGTAAGTTAGAGTGACGGGTATATTCCAGTTAAAGTTAATAAGAAACAAATACAGAAAAAGTGGCGATAAGGCACCAACGAACCCGGTAATGTGTTGCACAATTTGATGATTCACTTTAAATGAACCGGCAATGGTAGGTACCGGGAAGGTAGTCAACTCAGTTAATGATAGGATAGCGTCCAATGCAGAGGCAATATTCTGTTTTCCGTTTATGACCAAGGGAACTATTAGTTGATCTGCTAATCCCTGGCCTACAGGCAGGTCTGCAATGACTCGTATGCCGTGACTCTCCAGGTGTTCTCTCGGGCCGATTCCGGAGACCATCAGCAGCTGCGGTGAGTTGAACGCCCCGGCGCAGACGATCACCTCGACATCAGCGTGGACGGTTATTTCCTCATCAGGTGTTTTAACTCTGACTCCCACGGCTTCTTTATTATCATTAAACAGTATCTTTGTACCTAAACTATTTTTAAGCAAAAAGAAGTTATTTCTTTTCCGGATAGGAATTAAATACTCCACAGCAGTGCTTGCTCTCTTTGAATCGTTAGTGACTTTACATTGTATTTCGTAACTTCCGAAAATATCTGACGTCAGAGGATCTTTTAATGTCTTTAAACCGATATCCTCATACGCTCCCAGCATAATTTGATTTTTTTCTAAGAAGAGACTGTTAACGGTGTGATTTTTCACGCTAAGCGGTCCCTTTCCACAGTGATACTCAGCTGTAGGTCCGTAAAGAAGAGACTCGTCCAGCATATTTTCTGCTTTCTTGTAATATTTTAGCACAGTGTCCCAGCCCCAGCCTTCGTCGCCTCCAGCTTTTACCCAATCTTCGAAGTCTGCCTTTGTTCCCCTGGTATAATAATTATGCATGTTAAAACCTCTCTTATATGGAATATACAGACAATTCTTAGTATACATATATGGGGACTTATTCGCACCATCGTTTATATTTATCATTCTCTTAAAACTTATACATACATCTCGCGTATGTGCATAAAACTTACTTAACATTAAACTTAACCTAAAACGACATATCAGCAGTATATCAAATACATTTAGACGTTTCACAGTTCATAAATCTGTTAAAAAAATATCCCAATTTTGGGATATAAAAAAAAATCTGTCCAGTTTTTTAAGTAATCGTTTACAAGTTTCGTTTACAAGTATTTGATTCTAATTGGTCTAAAAAACACAAATTGGCCTAGTCCCGCAGTAAACTCGGAGCTTGTGTTGTGGGTAATATTTATGCGTCAGTAAAACAATATAAGTTTATAATTAATGCAGTGGTTCTTTTATATAGCATTTATCTATTTACCTCTCGTATAAAAGGTGATCCAATGATGAACTACCGCCGAGCATCTTTCCGCGAGTTTGCGCCACCTTTTTAAAATTCACAGCCTGTGAAGAGTAACCATCGTCTTCGGAATAGTAGTCCCAATCCCAGGGGGAATGTGCAAGGAACGGCCACAGGCCGGGTATCTGCAATATGGAATTATTACTAATATTTTGAAAATATCATATTTTGAACAATCACGTTATATGGGTCTACAGTCGCCATCAAATATATCTAAGCGGTCAGGGTACTCAAAAATATCTGATCGTGCACTTTGTCGCCTTGACAACAGAGGGTTCAGATATTTGTGACCACCTTGGCCGCTCTATTGAAAACCCTGTTTTTTTAATATCGTAAGTTACATTGATAGAAATTGATAATTATTCCTAACGTACCAACTTACATAAACATAAATACTCTTATTGCACATTTCATAATGTGCAATAAAAGATCGATTGGGAGAGAGGTTGGGGATCAATTTTACTCTGCGTCTGTAGGAAACCCTACACGTGATCCCTGGGTGCTGCTAAAAGAGTAACAAACTTGGCAGCTGCACTGTCCTATCTGGAGAAGAGAGAGGTAATAAACATTTTCATCTCAGCAATTCGAACAAGCCTACTTTCCTCATTCCCTGGAGTGACGAAAGCGCGACTTTCATCACTCCAGGGAGTGACGAAAGTTGCGACTTTCCTCACTCCAGGGAGTGAAATTTTGTTTCTAGAAGCTTTTCGTCATAATGATGATGCCTTTCATTCAGGAATGTAAATAAATGTGTTTTTTAACTTTAATATGTTCTCACTACTGAGGTGAAAAGTTGTATATGTCACACGAGAGGAACGTTTTTTTACATCTCGTGTTCTTGAGATCCCTCGCTACGCGCAAGATTCATACTTAGAATCCCTCGCTTCGCTCGTGATCGAATTATAGAATCTTTCGCTTACTCGGGACTCAAAATCAACACTCGCAAGAAAAACCAACTTTCCTCGCTTGTTGCACAAATAACTATTTCAGAAAATCCTTACCACGCTAAGAATGGGTGGGTCTCCCCCGGCCTCGATCAGCAATACCTTCCACTCAGAGACTTCACTCAGCCGATTTGCCAAGACACATCCTGCCGTGCCTCCACCCACAATCACTATATCGAAGTGATCTCCATCTAAAATGCGATTTCGTCGTTCACGCTTTGAATGTGAATCGTTGTTTATTTATTTAGCTAGTGGAAAGTGATTCATTTCCACCCTTAATAATTTTACTTTTCAAGTAGGTAATAGTTATTTGTATAGTGGCAAAGTTGATGTTTAACCTCTCGTACCGTATTAAAACTTAAGGTTGAGCCACGAGCGTAGCGAGTGGTTTAAAAACAGGCCAATATTTATCAAATTTGTACGAGTAGATGGCTTTTTCCATGATGTCTGCGTTTTTATATGGAATTGGAGAGCTCGTTAAACTAATTGTAAAATATATGATATAATGCCATAGACAAGTACCGTGAACGACGCTTTGGCTCGGCCACTCGCCCGACGCGGTGATGTTTAGGTAGGCAAGCACAGCTACCACGAGCTTCAGCACCTTGGACACCAGCCCTGCTGGCTCGAAGTGCTGCACGAAGTCTACCAGCGTCTCCAACAGCTGCACAACGGTACCTGCTTGACAAGAGTTTTTTTAATACAGTGAATAGTATTGCTGGGACGTGGTTTCACTAAACGAATTGTAGCGTTCATTCAATAATGATGCAAGACAAATTCCCGGTCGATATTATTTTTTCGTATAAAGGTGGAAATAATTAGCCTAGAAAGTGTTCTTGATTCAAGTAAAATGTCTTTATACAAATAAAATACATCTTGGACTAAAGATATATAATTAGTCCAAGGCAATATTTACTTATGTTTTAACAAATAATATAATATTCTTGCATTGATATTGTTGGCTGAAGATATCCTTTTTTGCCGTTGGACTGTGTATTTATTTGTGTATTTATTTATTATATTTTTTTCTACTGTGTTGTAATTTTTGAGGTGTGCAATAAAGCATTTATTCATTCATTCATTCATTCATTTGCTACATCAATACAATATACGACGAATGACACATAAAATATGTGATATATTTAGTGGTATTGCGTTCACAATTTTTTGCGGCTATTTTTGTGCAAGATATTATTGCAGGTAACTGTATCATTTAATTGTGGATGTAAAAAGTAGTGAAAAGAATTTCTAAGTTGGCAGGAGAAGCACTTTTCGAGAACTTTGAAGAACAAATAACAATAGAATATTAGGTACCTATAGTTTTTTCCTAATCTTACTTTGCACATGTTATAGAATGGATCAAATTTTGCTGTAAAATTAACTAAAATTATATGCCAGACTTTAAAATATGTGTATATTAAACCGAATAAAAACTAAAAAAAACAAAATGAAATTAATTATAACTACATTAGATTAGATTATACTTTCCCACCTACTCTAGCTCTCCCAACTATGAAATTAGAGCCTTCTATAGGTATAGTTAAAAATATTTTTCCACAGGCCAGGCGAAAATCAATCTTAAATCAATGACTTAAACACTTTGACATGGATTTTTTTTTCTCACTGTAACTATACAGGGAATTGTTCCTCTAGAAAGATCTGCTAAAAGGGGCCCACCGACTATAAGTCCGCCTGACAATATCGGCCTGTCAGTTACAACAAAAAATGGACAGCTCCAAACAACTGACAGGCCAATATCGTCAGGCCAACTGATAGTGGGTGGGCCCCATAAGGTTGGCTAAAAAATTAGAATATTATAATTATTATAGAAATTTAAACTTACGTATAATGATGCTACCCTCGCCGAAACTGCTTGTAATAGCAGTCAAAAGTTTTAGAATACTGGGCGCTGGCCCTATCGTTTGACTATTAGTCAATGAAGAGGCAAAAGACGCTGTATTTTTTAGGAGATTCATTGCAAGACTGTAAGAGTATATATAATTTTTTGGGCTATATACTACTACCAGAGAACTTTTAATATTTTAATAAATGCAAAATGAATGCACGGTTGTGGACACAGTTTTAAAAAAATGGGTAAGAGCATGTTAGGCTATGCTAAGTGTAAGGTTCCGTAGGTGCCGGCCTGTTACAATACATCTGTTCAAAAGCTCGTTTTTAAGGGGTATTTGGCGGCGATTACCCAACCAATAGAAAAATACACTACTCGATAGGGTTGGTGTGAAAAAAAAAACTCCCCACTTGTGTGCGGGAGGTACCCTAATATTAAATATTTTTCCGCATTTAATTACCACTTTGTCAGCGTGATGAATGCACATATTCATACTAATGTTTTATTGCTAACGGTATCTGAGCTAGACAGCGGACAGACGGACGGACGGACAGACGGATATAGCGAAACTATAAGAGTTCCTAGTTGACTACGGAACCCTAAAAATGTATATACTACACACACAGCAAGTATTTACACAAGTGGTAAGCTTATCAGAATCCGACTAATTAACATTCTGGAATTTCCCCAAAAAATAACAATTCTTAACGAAATGCGACATGAATTAAACATCTGTTTTCCGACATGCACGTCATTGCACGTACATGATTCACTCATTTAGTTCCGGAATATCACCCAAACTTCTCGTCCCTGGATCATCTACCTGCAATTGTTTTCGCAGGGATGTTAAACTGCTATAGCGTGCTAAGCACTACAGGTGATAGCGACTGCTTGTTTATTTATTAATTTATCATGAATAGTTTTTCATTTTATCCTAGTTTTGCTTGTTTGATTAGTTTTCCCTTTCTCCGTGAGTGGATATACAAAAATAAACCTATGTTATGTCTGGTCTTTATCCTTATGGCTCGAATCTTGCAATAATAACCAAAATGAACAGATTGAAATAAAACTCCGGCCAAGTGTGAGTCGGACTCGCGCACGAAGGGACTACTACTTTTAACACTGTGCAACTTCAATTTTGTATGGATACAGGTGCAGTTTTTTTGCAATTTTTATGTATATTTTACTATTATATTCTGTCGCCGATCAATCAATAAAATCTGTTAATCGATCGAAGTTTCATAAATATTTTTTTTTTGCAGAATAAAAACGATTTTTTTGAAACAATTACTTGCTTATTCTTATAGGTGAGATTTGTGAATAAATTTATCAGTATATCATATTAAATAACCTATTATATTTAACGTAAGTATTTATTACCTAAACCTATGTATTTCTCTATTGTAGTTACCTATTTAACAAAAAAGATTTTAAGATATATAATAAGAATTAGCGAGATTAGGAAACAGATCAAAGTAACAGATGATGTAGAAAGGATAAGAAGACTAAAATGGAGATAGCATATTTGCAGATTAGAAGATTATAGGTGGACGAGAAGAGTCGTGAAATGGTGGATAGGATCAGGAAAAAGATCCACAGAACAATGGGAAGATATCTTTAAAAAACGCTGCGGAGCCTTGGGGGTGAATATACTAGTAGTAAAACACAGAGAAAATTGGAAAACATTGGAGGAGGCCTACGCCAAAGAGGCCACTTCCATAATTAACTAACTCGTAGTGAATTTATTAAACAAAAACTTAATTTTTATTTTTACGTAAATATTTCGGAGATCACGCTTTAATGAATATCTTGAAGTGAAAACGATGAGAATACCTATGATTAATATCATAGGTAGCAACATGGAATTGAAGACTTTTTAGATCCATATTTTTTTAACAGATGCTTCAGAGAAGGTGCTATAATTATATAAAATAAGAGCAAAAGAAGAATCTGTGTCAGCCAACGAAAACTATACTGAAGACCTCAAACGTTGCGCAGAGTCTGACTGAGACTCTGGTAGACGCAGTTGGTAGACGCTGAAGAATCTGGTTTACATTAACATAACATTTATACTTTTTGCCCTTGCTCCAAATAAAGTTACGCTAGCACTTGGAGACTGAGTGTGAATCTGAATACTAACTCAATTATCCAAACAATGCCAACGTTTCTAACTGCCTTTCTAAGCCTACTTTCCTCACTCCCTGGAGTGACGAAAGTGCGACTTTCATCACCCCAGGGAGTGAAATTTTGTTTCTAGAAGGTTTTCGTCATAATGATGACGCCTTTCATTCGGGAATGTAAATGTGTTTTTTTAACTTTAATATGTTCTCACTACTGAGGTGAAAAGTTGTAGGTATGTGTCACACGAGAGGATTTTTTTTTTACATCTCGTGTTCTTGAGAGAAAATCAACACTCGCAAGAAAAACCAACTTTCCTCTCTTGTTGCACAAATAACTATGTCTGAATGCCAAAAATAAGACGAGAGGTAAAGACTGAGTATTCATGACGGCTCATTAATCATCTCCCTAGTGATTCTCCCAGCATATTACCACTTCTCAGTGGAGCCTGGGAGTCCGCTCGGCAATCGAATCCGAAGTTTTAGGTTTGCCGCCGCAAAATTAATGAATTTGAATTGTTTTGTAACTGCTATTGTGTGGAACGTGGAATGAAAAGTAAAAATTTCCAGTCAATGAATTCTAAGCACAATTTAAAAAAATGTAAACAAAAATACGGAACTCATATGTGCAACTAATACACTTAATTCCATAGACACAAAAGTTCGTCGGCCAAATGAACAAATCTGTTGGTTTTGTCTGTTTATATTATTTGAAAATTCATATGGATTGCTCTATGAGTTTCCTACCAAAGGCTGCCAGCATAAAATAATATTCACAGAAGGAATAATATTAAGTAAATTTAATATAACTACGCAATTATCCCGTCCACTAGAAAGGTCAACGATGTTTATCGATAAGAAATATCAACATTACCTTTTTAAGGTTAAAAAATAACACGGGACAAAATACAAGCGCCTGGGGCATCTTTCCTTTTCTAGAAAGTTTACTAATACAAAAGTTACCTCCGTGAAGTATATCATATTTTCGTATTTATTTAACGAGCAGTTTTTTAATAATAAAGTTCAACTATATTTTTACTACATTATGTTCCAGCGATAATGTAAATACACCTGCTATCCAGGCATGACCAAGTGGGCGCGAATTGAAAATAGCTTCTATTCTTATAAACATTGTTTTACCATCTAAAGCTGTTGTTCAGATATCTGTTTGCTTGTTTTTTGCAACACAACTCAGTCTCTACAGTAATAGCAATTTTTGGCCCAATTTCTGGTTATCTAATAGAAGCCAATTATAAAGTTAATTCATCAAAAATGTATCCACTGACGTGAAGTATTTGAAAACTCCTGTAATGACCAAATTAAACGCGGAGAAATTATTCGGAGTTGCTAAATTGAACCTTCTTGAAATAGGAAAACTTTTGCAAAGCATTTTATTTATAAACACAGTCACGACCTTACATAAAGCAAACGCAATTTTTATGCAAAGTCTTATCAAACGCTAGCTGTGGAAACAGACTATCATAATGTGACGATTTGTGTGCAAATGCTATGCCACTGACGCAAATCTCAGCTTTTCTGCGCTCCAGTTTACAAAACATTGTTCTCTTAGAAATGGTTTTGTCAAGTGTAGATATACACTACACTTTAATTGTAAACTCGAGTATATTGGACGTAGTTAAAGTTTTAGGGTTAGTATTAAGTTACCTGAGGTGGTTAGAAAATTCTTATGTAATAACACACAAATAGTTACGACGTACTATATCAGAGATCCCCGATCATGTTTGACAAAATCTGTCACGGAGCACCAGAAATGGATTCGACTATGACGATCCGAAGGGAACTCAGGTGTGGTTAACTAAGTACACACCGAGTTAAGCTCTAAATAGGAATCATCAAGAAAAGCCAAAACGTTGCCCTCCAAATTTTCTTACTTTGCAAATATAATATGCGTCTGCTGATTCCTTTATTGCCTGAAACAAACTATACATGTCTTAGTGAAATAGTCAAAAACACAATAGGGAATAGGGAAGTAAGCCAGAGATCTCGTGTAAGCTGGTTTTGAGGTGATGCGCTTAATAGGATTGTGGTAAGAGCTCCGGGGTCGCGTTGCGACTTGGATGTAATGTTTTGTTTTTCTAGTAAAAAAAAACGAAGATCTCGGAGGATTATGTGCGTGGTGACATTCTGAACGTGGCCCGGTTTGTTGGGATTACAGGTCTACTAGTAGACGCAACGTATTTATTTTATAAGATGACTTATGGTTACTAAATTTAAACTATCATCACACAATAACATAAGTAGTAGACGAAGTTTGGTTGCTGGTAACAAAAAAATGTTTTCAACCTATTGCGTAAACGTCAGTGGGGGCGCGTCAATAGAACACGATTTCCGTCGGCTAGCCTAACTATTAGTGACCTGCGCAGTTTTCCTACAGCTCATGAAGAAATTTCACGCCAACTTAAGCTACGACTTGCCTAAGTAAATTTTTGACCCACCGCTTCTGGTAAACATGCAGCATGCAAACATGAAAGTTCCCTAGTTGACCCTCACTTCACTTCGCTCGGTCGATAATGCTAAACAAGCAACTCACGATAACAGATATTCCGAGAACTGTTTATTGTTTAGTGAAACATAATGTCAGCCACCCACTTAGCGGCAAGATTAGTGCCTTTATGCTGGAAATACTTCATTTATGGCTAATTTAATCATATTGTTATCCAGTATTTGCGTCGATCCCATTCAGTAAGCTAAATAGGTCATTGTAGTACCGTATAATACAAGAAATAGTCTTCTCCTGCGACTTTAGTCGCTTAGATGGTTAAAATTTCAAGCCCATTTTCATCCCCTTTGAGGTTGAATTTCGTTTTTTTTCTTCATGAAGCTTGACGACATAATAATGAAGATAATTTATGTGTACACATTTCCGTTTTCAATTATACTTTAACGGTTTTATGCTTTGTATTTTCTAACAGTCTGTATGTATGCAATGATATATACTATGAATGGGTTATATACTTTAACAAAATGTGCATAAAAATACTTCCAAAATTATTTCATAACAACTTTGTCACTCTCATTTTTAGAAAATTATAGTTTGTCTCTTTTTCACGCTGGTGACGGCAGCTCATTGGCACGTCCCGTCCGCACCTCTCGCTTGCCGGTGCGCGACTAGTGACAATTGTTTGAATTCACTCATTTTAAGGTCTTCACTTTTGGAGCGTGCATAACCCATCTGTCATTATTGTGTATCATAGTATACATGTATGTAGCATAATATTTTTATGTACTTTTATTAAGATTTTTGCATACCATAACGGTTGTTTGGTACATGATGGTAAGGGTAATCCCTATGGACGCTTGCAACTTCAATAAAAAAAGTCTCCAAAATTTTATAAATATAACTAACCGCTACCGCTACCACAGTGAATCCACAGGAATACCCTGAGTCAACCATAACACACACAGGAACAAAATAAAAATACAGGAAAAAAAACGCTTCTTCTTCTTCGTCGTTCCGTCATGACTAAGGATCGTGAGCAACTGTGATGTCCCTCCATGTGACGCGGTCGAGATCCATACGGGCCGCCCTCCGCATGGAGCCACATGCCGTCCGGATGGTATTGCACCATTTAATGGCTATCGGCCCTCTGGGACGTTCGATCCAGTATGATGCTTTTTTCGAGATGGTGCTGGTCAAAACGCATGATATGCCCAAAGAATTAGAGGATCTTTTCCCAGTAAATGGTTGAAAGGCGCTTGGAAACTTTTAGCTCACTCAATATGATGGACTTGTTTGTTCTCCTTGCGGTCCTTGGAATTCTGAACATTTTTCTCCAGCACCACCTCTTCAGAGGTTCACTTGAGAACTGTGATGCTTTTCAGAGTCCACGTCTCTGCACCATATAAGAATCAGCTGTAGGTATATTACGTAACTGAGCTACCGAAACTAAATAGTGGAAGTCGTGTCCCAATCGAACCACAGAATTTTCCATTTTTTAAGTATTTATAAACATTTCCGAGGTGGGGAAATATTAGACACGCACGAAAACATTTCCGGTAAAACAGCATTTAAATGAATAAAATGATCGCTAACATAACAACTATATTGCTTTACCCTTCAAATAGAGACCCCCAATATTCAGTTATGTTATTATATCATTACAATTTGCCCGTAATAACATATTTGTTCATAACATGATTGAGTCAGATTGAAACCGATTGCTTTATTTACGTAGGGATATTATGTTTTGATTCGTTAAGGCGTATTGTGTGGAAGTTGGGATATATCAGGGGTTAAAGGGAAATGAACATAATGTCAATTTACAAACAATTTATAAAAAATAACTGAATAATATACTACTTACTTACAACAGGAAAAGGGTAAACAGATACTTTGTTTCAAGTAGAGACAATGACAAGCTTAACGTATATATAATGAATTGAAATATTTACTACGAAATAAAAATACAGTCAAATACTAAATCTAAAAACAACGCCTTCCTTGACGCCTCCGGTGCAAAAGTGCCCATAACGCTCGCGGCATTACCGCGCTAGCTATGGACAGCATTTGCACCAGATAGATGTAAGTCAAATAGATGTAACTCATGTAACGTTTGAAGTATACGCAGCTTATAGTGGCAAGGCATGGGGCTTCTAAACCGAAAGTCGCGCGTTCTAACCATTTATTTTGCATATAACAAAGAAACTAAGATTTACCGACCCGTTGTTTAACGTTAACATCATTTAGTATATTTTTAGAAGTAGTACCTGTTAAAAATATTGTCCGAAATCATCAGAAAAACCTGGTGATCCAAGTAACAATAAAAAACCGCAGTACTCGATAACGACCTGTGGATATGCCATGTCGCCTAAATATAATCGCATACATTACTAGTGTATTGACGCACAATACGGCAAAAGTGCATATACGTCAATTTTTGATAGCGATTGATAGAAAGAGAAGGATTAATACTCAATCTGCAATCTGTCATTATCATGCGATAACCGATAACTGCGCTTCGCGTCCATCATTCGCGCCGGTGCATTTTAATAAAAAACAATACAATATCTTCAAATACACTGCTTTTCTCTGTAATTTAACACGTATTCATCAGGAAACCCATAAAGAACTGATGTTAAATTAATTCCAAAGGTTTGGAAGGACTCAGCCTTTGCCAGTCTGTTACAAGCCAGCGACCGAAACGCACGGCTCAACCGCTGAAGTTTTCCGAACGAACGTCACAACTGAAATATCTTTCGAAAAAACATAGTTTGTTCACAGTTGAAAACCGTCATACGACTGTTGATTGTGTATTAATTTTAAAAGCTTTTTACAAGTGAGTTTTCTTATAAAGTTACATGTTCAAAAAGTTTTTTTCTCTCTAAGGACTCTTTTTTCTTTCCTAAGACTTTTAAGAAGTGTTTTATTATTCGAGAACTTTACAAGTTTTTTATTACTTTGGCGTTTAATATCTACTTGAATTATTAAAGGTAAGCAGTTAGTACCATAATATTCCTTAATTTATTAGTAAAATAACTTAAAGGTACTTTATTTATAATTTTCAAACAATCAAGCAATATTTATTTTGTCATCATAGGTATAAAAATGTTGACTTATAGTTTATATTTTATGCGCAATGCTATGAGGAGCCCTTTTGGCATACGAAAACAACAATTGTTTCTTAAATTTAAAACTTTTTTACTATACATACTATGTACAATGTTTTACTATATACAGTTTTTACAATTAATTTAATTTTAAACCATACTTTGGAAACGTTTCGACCTAAAAGATAAAAAGATAAAAAAAGATAAAAGATATTTATTCTTCAATTTAGGCACATTACAATGCACTTATGAACGTCAGAGAGAAAAAGAAACTACCACCGGTTCTAACCCTACACCTCTGACCCGAGAAGTATTACTTATTATCGGCAAGAAACTCGGCGGGACTTATTTTTTACACAGTAATACTAATACATTAAAGATACTATATACAATAATGCGTAGTTCTTCAAGAAGGCATATCAAAACAGCTTGAGAGACAGACATGTACCTGCCTATTGTGTAATTAAAATGAAAAATAAAAATAAAATCCAAATCTGACTGCTTCGCAATACGTTTGATATTCTTGCTTACTTGAACTGTGTCCTCTAAATGTTAGATGATTTTATAGATTCTGGTTTGATTTGATTTTATAGATTCTGGTTTGACTTAATGACTTTTATCAAGTATAAAGTTTTTATTATTTCATAGTCCTTTTTGTATCGTTTTAATACAACACTACTCTAATCATTTCAAAGTTTAATTTTTTTTTACGTATTAAATAAAAAAGAGCGCGATCCAACACGACTGTTGGGATAGGAACGCTATCATCACTCTTAATCTGATAGGAATCCGGGTCAGTACTTTAGCTGCCAACGAGTGGTCACTTATCTATATTTGCAATTGTGGATATATTACTCACTCGTGCGTTAAAATATAACCTCAATGTAAGTTTGTTTGATTTAATTAGCAATATTATTCCAACAGGAGCTTCATAATTCTACTGTAACATGGTTTTGTACTATAAATATATCGCTATGTATAATTTTCACTTTTGACACAAATAAATACCAAAAATCGTATATCTATAAATTGATTAAATTAGATTTCAAATTACATACGAAATTAAACAGTAAAAGAAAAACAAACAAAAAAGATCCAGTCTGTCCGGAAAGAGAAGTTTCGTAGTATGTATGAGCTCCCATATAAATCATGACACTTCTCTTTCCGGACAAACTCTATAAGGGGTTCGACATGTAATTAAAGTCTAATTTTAGACCAATTAAAACAGATTTTACGTCAATAAAATAATTAGTACTTTGACTAGTACATTCTTTACACTTTAATAGGAAGGTACTCAGCGGCAAAAGTAGCAAATTTCTTTTTAAATTATCTTCTTACACTCTTGTTCTTTTAAAATTTCCCACTTCGCTACTTTCACTGCTGACTGTACTTACGGCTATTTGTAAGAGATATGAAGAAATTAACTTTGTATTACGCACAGATAATGGATAATGAAATTTTCAGAAAAAAACTGCTAGTATGTATTGAGATGAGACTCGCTAACTTTAATATACTTCGGGATACCAAACTGAGCTACCGAGAGTTCTTCTCTCGTGTAAGAGGCTAGTATCCTACCTGCACGCCTAGCACATGAGTGACACGTCAGTATCTCGCGCGCGAGATAGTCTATCCGTCATTTTCTGACTGTGTCAAAATGAGACGGATAGACCATCTCGCGCGCGAGATACTGTCGCGTCACGCATGTGCTAGGTGTGCTGGAATCGCGAGTTCAAATCTCACGCGAGGCAGTAAATTTTTTCCCTTGTTCCTCAACATTAAATTATAAGAAAGGAGGTGTTTAGACGCATGACGCATCGTCTATTTTCTGAAATTATTTTCCCCGTATATTATTTTCGCAATAATATTGCGTTACAAGGCAACATTTCGAGCCCCGACAGGAGTGACGCGCAATCATAATTACATAACCCGACACAATTTTTTGAGAATTTATTAAATTATTTGAGTTTTTTTATCACTGAATTGTATAAAATTAAGAACATTTATTTATTTCATATTTATTCAAAAAAATTCAATGTAATATTATTAACGTTGCATACCTGTTAACAAATTGAATGGTTGCTTAACTGAGGGCCTTATCAGATCACATTTGAGCGATTTGAAAGCGATTTCTATACAAAACTCGTACGCGGCGAACTCGCGGCGTGTTCGCTCCCATACAAAACTCGCTCGCAAATCGCAAGTGTGATAACACCCTTAGAGGTACAACGGACCGATGCTTGTTTGCCGCCGTCGTGTTAAAACAGTGTTATAACCTTTTATTATGCAGATCTAGGCTCGCTACTACCATACTGTGTGGTGGCAAGGTGGCCGGGGGAAAACCCAGGACCCTTTACTACACTGGAATTTTCCTACTAAGCGTTCACTTCCGAGTGAGATCAGTCAAGCGAGTTCATCTTGATCTTGGGAGTAAATGACAAAAGTAGGTTAAGTTTCTATTTAAAAAATATTTTATTAGATTTTAATTCAATAATTGTACTTCGTTTAACTTTTAATTTAGAACTTAAAAAAGAATTATATATTTTTTTAATAATAACTATCTACTTGTACACACAAACAGTTTTCGTATTAGTTCATACTTTAATTGATGTGTAAAACGTCCAGTAATTTAATAACACGCCATCAAAATAGTAAAATTCTAGGGCACTAGAGAATACCGTGAAAAATACTACGTTAAACTAAGCTTAAATTATTTTACAATTTAATTAAACAAAACTATTTACTTTTCACGACGTTCCGCTAATGACGGGCTGTCACGAATATTCTAAGGATTCAGGTTATCTACATATTTGTAAAGCATAGAAGTGACAACATACTAAGCTAAGACTAAGACCAAATAGTCTACCCTTTTCACACTACACCGGGTGCTTCCTGTGATAGGAGCAATAAATTAAAACGTAGATTCTACTCTTCAAACCAGGCAACGTTTGTTGGGCGATTTTTTTAAATAACTTATGGTTTTATTTTTGCGATACTTTAAAGTTTATTCGAACACGCAATGTATTCTGAAATTGATTATGTCTGTTGTAGGGTGACAAGACTGACAGTGACAAGCAATGTCAATTAGACGAATTTTAACATACCTACAATGAAAAAAACTATTTAATTTTTATGAAAAAGAGACAATCTACAAAATACGGTGTTTTTATAAGTTGTTGAATAAAGGTTTTTTTACTTCTCATGCTCGTAAAGTTTCACTTTATGCTGGGTATAGGCGGACTAAAACTCAATTTTATGCACAAGTGCATAAAAAATTGCCATTGTCAAAATAGCCTTAGAAGAAGTCAATTTTTTATGCACTTGTGCATAAAATTGAGTTTTAGTCCGCCTATACCCAGCATAAAGTGAAACTTGTTATGAAAGAAATTCCTATTCTTTTTATTTCCTCACAATCGAAGTAAAAAGTAGAGTGTATAACTCGTCCATAAAACCCATTTTACGCTCATACTTTATATCCATCCTCGCTCGCAAGCTCGCTCGTATGGATAAACGCCTCGCGTAAAATGGCGCGTTTTATGCACTTGTTGTACAATCTACTATATTGTTTAAGGAGTAAGATCTAAGTTTTAATTTATTGTTCTTATTACAGGAAACACCCTGTAGACTATACTTTAGCTTCCGTTAAGTATACTATAAATTAAATTATAATTAATAATATTTTGCTTTGTTTATTTAAGTATACGCACTATTATAAACTATTCATTATCTTTGTTTCATTAACTCGCAATATATCCCTATAATCGCGAACCACTCCGTTCGTTCGATCATTTTTTTGGACGGAGATAATGAAATGTCGATTTTCGAAGTTCGCGGTAAGCCCGCTGGGTTAGGCGATTATCATTTATCACACTGGCGCCGCAACCGCATGCAGTGACGGTGTGAAAGCGTGACGGCGCTATACAGTGTATAGATATATAGCGCTCTGCGTGTGTATAGCACCGCATGCGGAAATCGCAGCAGTGTGAAAGACGCTTTACACCATGGCGGGCGCTGTGTGATGTCTGCGTGCATATCATAACACGGGCAAGAGCAGCATCCTCGGAGTGTACCACTTACTTTTCATTAAATTGACTTTGGCTTCAAATACATATGCAAACATTATATCTATTATATAATTTCTCGAGATATTCAACGAGTAAATCATATTTTTACCCAAAATTTTGTTCAATGTGATTTTGTTCTGAATGAAGTGTCTGGCAGAAATTTTAAAGATAGTTTCCTACGTCAAAGTCCATCCAGTTTCAATGAGAATAATCGCGCTACATGGCGATGTCGCTGCAAGCGTAAAAATATGTCGGCGGTTATACTTTGTATACAGAGTGTAACAAAAATATGTCGGCGGTTATACTTTGTATACAGAGTGTAACAAAAATACTGGTGATCCGTTTAAGGGCATAATTGGTATCATATTGCGAGTAAGAAAAAGTAGGAGATATCTTTTTCATGTTTTTCATCATTAAAATACGATACCAATTATGCCCTTAAAAGGATTACCTGCATTTTTGTTACTTGTATATGTCAAATCCATTCTTTATATGGTAAAAAAATCTCTAAACTTAAGGGGGCCTAAAAACTAAAGAAGATGCTCGCCATCTACGATCATTGGAGAAAAGTGTTTGTTGTACGGCCACGTATGAAAATATGGATACATTTAACGTGATAAAAATATCTAGCCACAGCCTACCGCGAAGTTCGAAAATCGACTAAGCGTTGGTCCCATCTCTATCGCTCTTGTATAAACGAATGAGAGTGATGCAAATAGACTATTCGATAAACGAAGTGGTTCGCAGTTATAGACCAGGTGCCATATTCTAATTTTAAAATGTATAAACAATACTTAAACAACACAATCTGTCTTAAACATAACTCTAACATTCACCCAATAATCAACCAATATTGAAGTCGTATTGTAGTTGCAACGCAGTAATTTTCAAGCAAATTCCGTCATTTTTGATTTAGAAGTGTAGGCGTTAGCATTGTGTTGTTATTGCATTGGATTTGCATTGAAGTTGGATCGTGTCTGTGCGTGTTTTAAAGTTAGAATACGGCCCCAGGCCTCTATTACCAATGCGTAGTCTTAGATACATGTCGATACCTTTGGGTTCAATTGGCGTAAAGGACATTTTGGCGAAAATGAGTTATATATACAGCTGTGTTCAGAATTTCAAGCGCTATCGTTCTGTATATTTAAAATTTCGATATCTCTTAAAAAGGTGCCTTTACGACCCAATTTTTATACTATGAGCTTGCAAAAACAGCTTATTTAAAGGGACGTAAATGACCAGTTAAAATTTACAGTTTAAAGATATAATCGTAAAGGAAGCCCCTAAACATAAATATTATCGTAAGTGACTTTCATCTCGTTTATCGTCCTTTACGACCTTCATTTTTTTTGCGTATTTTTCAAATCGTATGGGCTAGATGGGTGTAAAGGGCATGTTTTATTACGTTTGTCCTTTACGACCTGCTTTAAAATGATTTTGCCATAAGCGTAATGATGTGAACATGGTTGTAAAGGACTTTTCTAATATTTTGTGACCTTTACTGCTATAAAGGAGTTTATAAATTCCTAAATTGACAGAATTAACATGGATGTAAAGGTGTATAATGTTAAATAAGTAGTTTCATGTGACCTTTATCACTATAATATAATGTTTGACCTTCAAATTAGTAAACATTTCCGCTCAGTGCAAATGTAAACTAACGGTGTAAAGGACACTTATCATGAATACAGTTAAGTTTTGTAGGAAAACACGTCCTTTATATGTTTTTATTAATTACCAGATTATTAAGGGCACGTGAGTGTTATTAGGTATTTGTTTGTATTTTAATGAGAGAAGTTAAATTGAACGTGTTATAAATCTAATAATTGTTTGAAAATAAATAATCGGTTCTGTTAAAATGTAATATTATCACCAATTATCAATATTTTATCGTTTTAATTCATAGCATAAATATCAGTTACAATTTAAATTAACATAATAAACAAAACTGCTCTAGTTACACCGAACTATTACCAATTTCGTCGGCTAAGTATAAGATCTAAAAAAGCATTGCGATCAAGCTACACTATGTACACGCCGTTTTCATTCACTACGTTACCTTTTTAATAAAAAGTAAGATATGGATGAAGATATGTATCCTTTAGAAAAGAGGGTACACTGGGTTGAAGGCTAAAGAGACAAGAGGGTCCCCCCGTCGTCAACATATTGCATCAATTTAGAGCTCTCTGGCGACCTTACTCACCGACAGGAACACAACCTATTTACCTAAGGTTTTCGGTGAGGTGGAGGTACTTTCCCAGTCGGGCTCTGCTCCAGATTTGAGCAACATGATATTCGCAAATCTGTGCCCTACCACACAAAACTAGATGACATTCGCAGTGCCCATGCCCCTCTTTTAGATGCAAGTAGTCTAAGGACGTACCCGGTCGAAAACTAAACGTGACAGGTTTGAAACGTATCCGGATAGGACGTTATGATAGATTTGGTTTTAATTTATTCATATAATTGTCTCGTATATTCTTTAATTATAATAGAAATTATATTTTTTTATTGTGTGAAATTGGAAATTATAGGCGTTAAATGAAATATTTTGCGCCTTAGCTAAAGTTAACCCTCTTTTCACTTGAGACTCTAGAGACACAGAAATTTCTAAGTACCTATAGAAGAGTTAATAATTGCTTTCAAATTAAAGTCTCTTTGTTTTTTTCGTAGTTTACAATACGATATCTTGAAATATTGGAATAATATTATTAGTATTATATTTACAGTAATTTTACCCAATAAGTAAACGTCCTAATTCTTGATATCCTAATAGTAATATCTTCCGATCTGTTACTTCCCTTGTTATGACTTAAGGTATCAACAATTAATACATATTTAATTAATAGGACATTTACTTTATCTTCATTACCGGAATATATTAGCTACAAACTATGTTCACCAAAGATGTTCATATCATAGCACCCTTCATTAGGTTTTGCACACGAGTCGAAGTGGTTTACCAGGGCGTGGCCGCTGCACACACAACAGCTACTACGAGCTACAAGTAAACATATTATGAGGTGTTGCAGACCAGGCAGCAGCCGTCTCCTGCTTGCGGGTCAACCGACGGCTTTGTAAAGGTACTATGTACTGCTGAACACCCCAATACGCTCCAACGGTACCGTATAGCATTTGAACGTTGGGACAATATGGCGCTGCAGCGGTCGGAATGGCGATGAATGAATGAATATTAGCTAGTTTTTGAGCAAGCTATTCATTTCTATTTCATAACTGATTAAAAATATTGCGTTTTCTATATTATAAATGTAATCCGGATGTACCTAATCAAATCAGCCACGTTTTGATACACTTTTCAGGTTTCCTAAGAGTAAACTAAGCTAAATACAGTTAACGTGTGTACTGTCACCGGTAATTATACGCCCCAAATTTAGGGTAAAATAATCTAAGATCGTTACTAACGCCCCGAATTTGGAGTAAAATAATCTAGGACCGTCACTTACGACCCCATCATTTTTAAATTATCATAAATTTCATGGGCATAAAGGACACTCATAGCGTTTTTAACCAATTGTAAAGGACATTAACTTCTAAAGTATTTAGTTTATGGATAGGATTCCTAATTCAGATTAGAGATACCAACAATTTGAGTACTTTTCTAATACACATCAAAGATATAGCTCGATAAACAAAAAAGATATTATCAACATTAAAAAAAAAACTCTGTTTTTTGCGTCTCCTGAAAACCAGCATTTTGTCCTTTACGCCAATTGAACCCAAAGGTATCGATGTGTTTGTCACATTAAATGTATTCATATTTTCAAGCGTAACCATACAGTAATATTGATACACAATCAAGCAAAGTTTTTTTTTACCTACAGAAAAAAAAACAAATAATAACATATGATGATAAAATAAAATAAAATGTTACAGGAAAACTACTGCACATTATTAACATCGCTTTAGATAAAAAATATGCGATTTCCAAAAGCCGCGGATTAACTGATTACAGTTGATACTGACAACGAGAGTATTCTGTGAAATACTTGGTGTAGCTAAGGCCACATGGATTTTTAAGCAAAAATCCCACAACTAATATTGATTCCCATAAAAGTTAAAGTAAAAGTTAAGTTATATTAGTTTTAGTGTCTTAGATTAAGTAATTAACATGGTTTTTAAGTTAATGCAGTTTACTAACTGAATTATGGAATCCTAATTCTGAAATAAAAGATTTATATTTTTTTATTTTTTATTTTTATTTATTTTTATTGAATAAAGTGATACAGCATGGTTCTTAATTTTGACGCTCAGCTTGTATTTAGTAATAAATGAAAGACGAATATTTTTAAAATCGAACCGAACGATATAAATAAGCAGCTAATAATATATTTTTTTGGGTGATAACGTCTTATAAATTGTTGATCACCGGTAGCATGCGCGAAAAAGTGTCACGTTTCGTTCCGGTCACGTGGACAGATTTCCATGGTAACGTTAATCCACTGTAATGTTTCTTAATGACGTTATCTCGCAAAATTGTCGTCCGTAAACTGACTTTACAGACGACCAGTTTTTTTTTAGTTGCAAGGAATGCTTTTATGTATAAGTACATAGTTGCAAAAAATATTATTTTTTCGTTATCATACAAGGATTAATAAAATAATTTCATACGCATAAATAAGTTTTGCCAAAACATTAAAACACTCAATGAAAAATTTTTTACGGACTACGATATAGGTAATTATTTTGTAAGAAGTGAGAACCCTACAAAAAGTACAAACAGATACATATCATAAACACCTATTTACATGTCTTATCTTATCTTATCTTAAATGTCATTTAGGACGGATGATGTCAATTACCTAAAATCCCACCCTGGATTTCGTACTATGTTTAGTCCGAGAGTCGGTACAATTGATCATGATTTTAGTTCGTGATTTTGTCTTGGATACTTTGACATTGATGTATCTTTATTGACATTATTGAGTACCTCGACAAAATTGAATGGAGAAAAGCTTTTTTCTTATAATCAACGAGTTTAAGCTTACTTGATCACTAACATTACCTACAACTATTATTTTAAAATGTGGTATATTTAGCAAGAAACAGACCAGACAATGCACAATCAAAATACCTGCATATGCCAAGCGACTAATCGCGACATTCGCGACAGTAGCGCGACCGTGATGCTACTGCATCGCGACTGTATCGCTACAAAAAGTAGCAATTTGCGATCTCCCTAAAATATACTCTAAAAGTTCAGGAAATAATATATTTTTAATAGAAGTAAAGCTGTAAGAAAGGATTTTCCAAATCCAGCTTCTAAAGGGCCTGAAAATGCAGTTAGAACCGACTTCTACGCAGAACCCCAACAAACTAGTCACACGGGAGGCACGGGTTTGGTTTGTTGTGGTGGGTAAAAAATGGTACAAAAACTTGGTAGAAAAACCAAGCTCAAATGTTCTATCAAACATCAAACAGAATGATTCGCTCTTTATTACATTTTCGTGCGCAGTAACCGTTCTGTAAATAGCTATTAGCTCTTAAGACTTACAAAATGCGGTAAAAAGTTTTGTAAACAAGTCTTAAGTCTTCAGCTAAGCATTCACATGCGAGAGATGTTTTCCAGCCAATTTTTTACCGCTTCTGTCAAATCAAATTAAATAGTTAATGTTCAATATGAATGAATGGATGAATGAATGGATGAGGTATTTATTCGAAACCCAAAGACAACAATATACGGCTATGCTTAAACTAGTAAAATAGAGGTTACAATGCTATGATGGTTTCTGAAAAGGATATCACTCGGCATGTGCAGTACTAAAGTGTTACGACGCTAGTTTTCAGTGTACCCATTGACTCAAAAATATAAATACAAAACAATACAAAACATACACTATACAAAGCAAAATACAATATAATGTATGGTGCGTGTTGTGAAATTGCGAAAATTAAAATTGAAATATATGGATAATGACATACTTTATAAATAAATATATAAGGTTTTAAGCATTGAAGTAAATAAATTTAGGTATATTGATATAGGTCGGCTAGGTGGAGGTCGTTTGTTCCTTGAGCAGTTTTAGTTTATTTTAAACATTGACAGCGAACTGGCATTTC
Organism: Pammene fasciana; assembly: GCA_911728535.1. Classification (NCBI taxonomy): domain Eukaryota; kingdom Metazoa; phylum Arthropoda; class Insecta; order Lepidoptera; family Tortricidae; genus Pammene; species Pammene fasciana. The sequence continues at coordinate 1,008,553 of OU452285.1, forward strand.
TGATTGGTGGAGGGAGATTGTTCCAGCACCGCGTGGCTGCTTGCCAGAAGCTGCCGTGGAAACTAGCTGACCCACTGTGTTGAGGACAGAGGAGGCGAGGGGTTTGCCTAGAGTACTCTCTAGTAGCCTTATGGCATTAAGTCCGCCTTTTTTGCGTTAGTGCTTTCTTTTGCGCAATGGACATCATTTCATCATTTGATTTGATATCATTTCATTTCAATTTTAATTTTGAATTTTGTCCTCTTCGTAGTTCTGTATCTGATAATGTGAAAGCACACAAGCATTACCCGCGTCTCATACAGTGAATGCCGGGCTTTACTCCCGCGATAGCGAATAAGCCCCTAATCTCTAGATATGTTATCAGCTCGTTGGGATTTGGTGTGTTTGGCAGTGATGGTTTATTGGCTATGCATAGCTATCAACAAGTATGTATGGGCTCTCGATGTAATCTTTGTTACATAACAAAAAATACCTCAATAGGCATTCGGGACACAAATCACTTTATAGTATCTCTAAATATTAAGAGCCTAATTCTAGAAAGTGTAGTCACGTACACGTTCAGTCGACGTCAAATATATGTTTACACTTTTGCACCTTATCACAAAGAAATAAGATGAAACAGTGTAAACATATCTTTGACGTCGACTGTACCTAGATACTGTACATACGTAACTACAATATTATTGAATTATAATTTTCCTAAGGTGTAGACAGGTATGTATACATCAGCGTCTCGACTCGACACCGAATGGAAAAATAGATTCGGCGCCGAGACTGTAGGTACAATTTAAGACTAGTTTGTGCAAATGGTCACTTTATTGATTTCATAAAATGCACATAAACTGTACTACACTTTTCATAGTAAGTTTCGTAAGACAACCACGTACGGTTATACTTTCTTGTATTTATAAGCGATATACAGCCTTGGCCAGAAGTGTTGAGCATAGGTGTTTTTATTACAAGCTTTTATTTAACTCACAGTGTTTGTCAGTAGATAAATATGTGTGTTAGATGTTTAGGTAGAATCTTGCGAGGCAGATTTGAACCAGTTCTTGATGTCCGATCGAGCTGAAATTTAGCACACATGCGTAACTTGGATGACAATACAATATTTTGGTACCATCGAGCTGGTCTGATGATGGAGACAGGAGGTGGCCATAAGAACTCTGCCATAAAGTACCTCAACCAGATTGAGTTTGGGTTTATTAGAATCGTCCCGATGAGTACTCCTTGGTTCTAAAGAAAAGTACAGTCAGCCACAACATCAGAAGCTGATTTGGTACCTATTTCTCCTAACCGATACTAGAATTAGAATCGTCTTAATAAGTCGCTGTTTGGGCTTATTTGACTTGTACTGGTAAGGAGTTGGGACCGATATCAAAAGATGGAGTTCATGCTGAACCCTGGGGACACCTACTGGATCTCGTGTTTGGGGCAACATAGACTCATGCTGTTTGAGCTCATTCGACTTGTACTGACGAGGAGTTGAGACCGATATCACAAGATGGAGTTCATGCTGAACCCTGGGGGCACCTACTGGATCTCAGGTTTGGGGCAACATAGACTCATGCTGTTTGAGCTCATTCGACTTGTACTGCCGAGGAGTTGGGACCGGTATCACAAGATGGAGTTCATGCTGAACCCTGAGGGCACCTACTGGATCTCAGGTTTAGGGCAACATAGACTCATGCTGTTTGAACTCATTCGACTTGTACTGACGAGGAGTTGGGACCGGTATCACAAGATGGAGTTCATGCTGAACCCTGGGGGCACCTACTGGATCTGAGTTTTGGGGCAACATAGACTCATGCTGTTTGGGCTTATTTGACTTGTACTGATGAGTAGTCGGAACCGGTATCAGAAAATATAGCTCATGCTGAATCCTGGGGGTACCTACTGGATCACGGGTTTAGGACAACATAGACTCATGCTGTTGGGCTCATTCGACTTGTACTGGTAAGCAGTCGGGACCAATATCACGAGATAGATTTCATGCTGAACCCTAGGGGTACCTACTGGATCTCTGGTTTAGGACAACATAGGTTCATGCTGTTTGGGGCTAGTGTGACATCCGATGGGTTTATAATTTTGAATGTTCGTATCGCGAACATTTTAGTAACGTTTTTCTGGTCTTCATGAAATTTGTTGAGGTTGTATCAGAGGTATATAATAAGAGACTTCAATGAGCTGGAATGACCAGGGGGTTCTGGAATCAGAAGGCCTAAAACAGTTTTGTTGAGGGGTCTTATTATAATCGCAAGTTCTTAATTCGAGGCGGACCACCAGTTCTGTTAGATTAGAATAGAGTACCGTCTAAATAAATAGTATATGATTGTCAAAAGAAAATTATACGTGCATAACTATTATCGAACGAGCGAGTGCAGCGACGCGAAGTTCTATCATTCAACCTCGGACACAACTGTCAGTTTGGGTTTTTAGTAGCTGTTTCTCGAAATTATGAGGTCTATGTTAAATTAGGCTTATCATTTTGCAACTTTAATGTGTCATGAGGGATTTTTCCGTAACATAATATTCTTTGTGAAATATAACGAAAATGTTTGTTTTTCAAGAATTTTTAAATTACCTGATATGGTTTAGCGGTCAGAAATAACATACTCGTAAATGTTTCATCACTATTATGATAAAAAACTCAGCATGCCTACTTTGATATCAGGTAACATACCCAATGACTATTTCTATTAGCTAAAATTAACAAGCAATAAGAAACCGGTCAACACAGTGGAACAATGTGTTAGACGAAATGAACAGGCTACGGAACATGTCTCTTAAAAACTAAAAACATAAAAATAAATTTAAATAAAAAACTTTTAAAAACAAGCTTTTATGTGAATGCTCTAAAAAGAGAAAATAAGCTTTTGAGTCAATCAAACTTTTTTTATAGGAACTTTGTACAATTTTATGACATAAAAGCTTGTCGCGAGACATTCCCGTGTAAAAGAGATTGCACATATTTTAGGTGAAATCATGTAGCCAAGTAACCCTATGACGGTAGTTTAAAATTAATTAAAATATGGACGGACTTTTACACGGAAAAGTCTCGCGACAAGCTTTTATGTCATAAAATTGTACAAAGTTCCTATAAAAAAAGTTTGATTGACTCAAAAGCTTATTTTCTCTTTTTAGAGCATTCACATAAAAGCTTGTTTTTAAAAGTTTTTTTGTTTACAATTTTGATGTTAAGCATTATTTCCCTATCCTAATAATGTACGGTAACGGTAAATGTTATATTTTATTTATAAATATAGAAAACTTCACTTAATAACACTTTCAAGGTACTTAAAAAATATGAAAACAGAAGGTACCAAAAATGTAAATTTAAGTCGGTGCGACATATTGCAAATATTCTATGCAGTTACTACTAACTTCAATAAAACATGCCTATTAGTTTAAATTAATTGACAAAATAACTTAAACAAAGATGGAAACGATGGACTAAACTTTCCAGTTTTGTATGAAAATCGCATTGGTGCTCAACACTTCTGGCCAAGGCTGTATATCATATATTATTTAAATTACAGGTAACAGTTAAAAAAAATTTAAGACTAGTAGTCCGCCTCGAACTGAGAACTCGCGATTTACTTGCAAACGAGTTGACTAATATAACAAGACCCTTCGGAGGATTTTTTTCTCCTTCTGGCTCCATAACCATTTGATCGATTCTGCTTATATACGAACTTACAAATTTTATGTGTCTCTGCTACATCCCCAAGAAATTTCATAAAGATCAGAAAAACGTTACTAAAGTTATCGTCCGACAAACTATCGAAATCAAAAAGCCATCCAAATGCCGAGACGTCCCAGTAGCCAGGTGACAGTTCGGTCTGGAGTTGTTTGTAAGAACTCACTTCGCTTACACTCCGTGAGTTCGATAAAGTTTTTATTCACGTAGTCGTACGGTATTTAACAGATAGCTGTCAGGCGTCTACATCCAGTAACTATACTAAGGATACTGAGGCATACATACTGAGTAGATGGTTTCAATTGTTCTGCACAATATTTCCCTTATAGTCGGAGAGCTGGCCACGTCAGATATGACACAATAATGAGAGCAACGAAACCCCTCTAGTTAGTTTGCTATAATATGCTTATTTCTAGATCCGGACATCTGGCAGCTGTAAAGTGGTGGAGGTAAAAGATATCAAATAACTTAAAGAAAATAAATTCTAGAGTTCTGGTTTTGATCCAATATTATGAAAAATTATGTAATTAATTAGATTATATAATATCCAAAAGTTTCGTTTGGGGTAAGTAGTGCCAAATGATGTATAATGTGATTTTTGGTTACTCGCCTACTGTTTTTGTTTGCGCAATAATACACAATGTTTTTTGTCCTAATGTTATAATATAGGCCCTGTTCTCTATAAATGACACAACTTCAGCAGTTTTTACCTATTTCGGTATTACTTTTTTTCAACTTAAAAACTTTGTCTTGGTCTGTCACTCTGATCTCCACCCATTAAAAGCTTCCAGATGCCCGGATCTAGCAAAAAGGATGGTTATGCAATCTAACTGCACTGATTACAAAGCTCTCATTATTGTGTCACATCTAACGTGGCCAGCTCTTAGACCATTATGATGTTGCCGCTTAGACAGCTCTCACTCCGAGTCTAACTCCAACTGACGACCGTTCACTCTTTCAATTTCAAACAAACTTAACCCTTCAAACTCAAGTAGGTACGGAAGTTTCTAGAGTTCCTAAATGAAACTTGGACAGTTATTTTAAGTTTCGCAGATTGTTTTCTTGCTTACAAAATACTTTTGACAGGTGATATAGGTCGCGGCGCTACGACTAATCGTGCTACCTTCTTTCTCAAAACATTTGGCATGTCCTAGTATAACAGGTCTTTTCGTAAGCAACAGCTACATCTTACAGGATACCATTTTATACTGGTTCACTTGGAATAGGAATCGAACAACTGATAAAGACGAACCTGTTCAGGTGCTCTGTAAAATATTTTCGGGAAGTAATAGGAAAACTTATTTGCTTGGTAATTATTGGCCAAGGACTTTCTTAGATAGACAATAGATACGATACAACTTCAGTACAACTCCGTGCAACAACTAGCGTCTAAACGGCCTATTTGCTGGAAAGTTATTCCAATGCAACTCAAATGTCTCATATACAACTTCAATATTGTTTGATTATTTTGTTGTGTGTTAGAGTTATGTTTGAGATTGATTGTGTTATTTAATGTATTGTTTAAGTATTTTAAAATTACGATATGGCACCTGGTTCAATGTTATGCGAGAACTGAACTAAGTCCATGTTTTAGAAAATGTTTAGAAAACAATCGATGTTGTTGTTGTTGTATTTTTTAAACAACTGTCATCTGGTTATCAGAACTCCAATTGCGAGTAATATGGACTTTTTTCGCATTCTACGAATATTCCATAAATAAAATCTACCCTGGTTTCACGTACGATTCGTCATATGTTTCGTTCTTAATAAATGGATATTAATGGATGATAATGGCAGATATCTGTTTCACTTTTTACATTAGCTTGGTAAGGGAGGACGTAAAATCTCTTTTTCTCAAACATGCACGGAAATGTTGTCGTTACGTTCGTGAAAATAGACTCGGAAGAATCACGTTTCGGGCGCCGTAGTGACACTTGATATGAAAAGGATTTTCATACTACTTTGCAGGCCTAGGCCTAGCCGGCGCCCGCCACGCGCTCGCCCCGCAGTCACTGCCGCGCGGGCGCCGGCCACGAGTACGATAGACTTTTAGGCTTTAAGTATTAGGTTTTAGGTCTTATTTCCACGCATTTTTTGAGAAAAGCACTATACACATGCCTCGGCGTGAAAACGGATTCCCGGCCTCGTATCCCTATCCGTATATACCTACTTGGCCGGAAATCCCTGTTTTCCCAGCCTCTGCTGTAATGTACTATTTTTTTTTTTTTTATATACTGTTCCTCCAACGTAATCGGAGTCTATGTTTACTTGATTTTCTTTCATTCCAGTTCTATCATTTATGCTTCTCGTACTTTCATTCTACATACGGTTCTTTCTGTCATTCATCATCTTTCTTTCGGTTTATGGGTGGGTTTCCCATCTACTTTTTAAGGCCTAGGCTGTCTATTTATTTATTTAATTTGAGGGAGAGGATGAACACAGGGAGCTTTCTTTTATTTTTACAATACAATATTTTTATCTAACATTTCTTTCCTTATATCTATCTTATCTTATTAGTTTTAGGTAGCTATTTACATTATTCGTTTGTGCTAGTTTCTTACATATTGGTTTTTCACTATTTTCTAGTTACATTTTGGTATACAATATCTGTTACATATGTTAAAGTCTAATATTTTATATATTGTACTAACATATTTTTCTAATGTTATCTATTTATTCCGCTCAATTACAAGTTTTGCTACACGAGTACTGTAATCTAGAAATATCTTTCTTTTGTCTTTTTCTACCATTAGTTCTTGTAATGTTTCTCTAGTTATTGGTGTATTGAGTAGTTGTCCTGTATTGAATCGCTCTCTGGCATGAACGGGGCAGTCAATTAGGACGTGTGGCACTGACTCTTCCATTTCTGGATCACAGATGCAGGACGAGCTCTCCTTACACTTAAACCGGTTTAAGTATTCGGAGAATCCGCCGTGCCCTGTCAACACTTGAGTTGTGACATTCGTCGGTTCAAATTTTCTGACTATTTTATAAGCCTCTACGGCGTTTGGTAGGAAGAGTTTTGTGCCGGATGCTGTGTTCCCTTCTTCGTAGCGTTTGCTCCACTCGTCAAGCGTAGCAGCACGGATGTTCCGCTTAACGAATGAAGCAGGGCATTTGTCGTAGTCACAGGTTTCCTCTTGGAATTCACAGCAGCCTCTTTTGCCAGCTCATCCGCTCTCTCATTTCCATCCAATCCTGCATGCGCTTTAATCCAGTGCAAACGTATAGTTTTGCATTGTCGGGATAAGGTGTGGATGTTATCCCTCGCTTCGACTGCCAGGGGATGGAGGCTTGAGTAGTTAGTTACTGATTGGAGAGCTGACATGGAGTCGCTGTAAATTCCAAAGGAATTTCCTTTGAGCTTTTTGGCTTCTGCCGTGGCTCTGCATAGTGCCAGGAGCTCGGCCTGGTAAACCGTGCAGTACCTCGAAAGAGCAAGTTTGCGGGCGCATATTTCGGTCTCGCCACTCCATATGGATAGCGCGGCTCCAACTCCGCCCGCAATCTTGCTCCCATCGGTGAAGATTCGCATGTCGAAACTGCTGTTCGACATCATCATGTATCGACATCTTCTCGATTTACCAGGCTCACTATATCTAAGTCCAGATGCTCCGCTGGATGGGGGGCCTCCGCAGCCGAAGCCATTTTTTCGATCTCCCGATCTGCAGGTGCTGACCCGGAGACTCCCTTCTTAGCTTCATAAAGTGAAGCTGCCTCTCGGACTCGGAGGTCAAGAGGGAGTATCCCTGCCAGCACTAGAGCAGAATTAAGGGATACGGTGCGATAGGCTTTGCAGATCTTCTGCGCAATGCCACGTTGCATGGTCCCCAGCTGTTTTATTACCCCCAGCTTTCTCGCAGCCGGCGCCCACACACTGGCGGCATACAAGACAATTGGTTCGACTGCTGCTGTGTAAATGGTCTTCACAACTTCTGGTTTTAACCCCCAACTTGCCTTGGCTGCTCTGGAGAGCTGTTTATGGATACCCACTGCCTTCCGGCAGACGCTTGAAACGTGGGCGTTGAAGGTGAGCTTGTCGTCTATGGTGACACCCAGGATCTTCATCTCTTTTACCATTTGTATGTCTGTTCCGCCCATGCTCAGGTGTGGGGCGTCGTATTTCAGTTTGCGTGTTATGACCATTGCGTTGGTTTTTACTTAATTACAACACAGTAGAAAAAATATAATTAACAATAAAAAGGCAAACAACAGGCGGTCTTATCGCTAATAAGCGATCTCTACAGATAATAGTACTATAATAAAAATCTTCGAACAAATCAGGTTATTAACCTTAAAATGTCACGTCTTTCATACACGACCACCTTGTATATTGCTGACAATGCTGACAAATGATCACAATGACGAGTCGATATTGAAGAATGATAAAGCACGCAAAAAACCACTTTATACTGTAAACACAGTATCCTCCAATATCTACACTGTTGTACAGTCGGCATTAAATGTATTGGAGCGCCCAAGGTACTCAAAATCTGAACACGCACTTTGTTGCCTTGGCAATAGAGGCGTTCAGATGTTTGTGACCAGCTTGGCCGCTCGGATATATCTGATGGCGACTGTACAAAAAATTACAAGCAATTTGGAAGAACGCCAACAATGTTCGCGTCGCTACAGATTGTTTTCACTCTGAAACTATTTATTTTCATTGAACAAAAAATGGTCAGTGAGTGTTTTCAGAATTCGCTTTCATTTTTATGTATTGTTCAGATTTTGATTTTTTCTGAGTATTTCTACTTGGTCTCTTTTTGGTGAATGGAAATTTTGTGAGAACCAAAGTTGACCCCAAAAGAGTGAAAAAAGTGTTGTGGTTAGGAAGGACAGATGGCAGTCGCTTTCGTAAAAAAATACACCCACTCTGCATTCTACTCGTAAACCCGTAATTTAGGGGATTAGGATGCTGAGTGGATCTCAGGCTTAATTGAGACGTGGCAAAAAAAAACAACCGGGGCAAACGTTATAAGGATCAAGATCCTATTTAGAATCGTGGGTAATATTGATTCTACTGAGACACAAATCCTTACCGGCTTGCCTATTGGCTGTGTGCATGAGTGTGGCGCCATCTCTTGAGCAGGGGGTGAAAGGGTTTTTTTCTTTTTTATTAATGGCATATACTCCTTGCTTATATGAAATGTCACTGGCTGATTCACTATTTTGACAGTTGACCCTACGGGTGATGTCAAATATTTTGAAATATGATATTGACAAGAGCCCAATTTCTTGTTACATTGTGCCCTGCGATCGTTCACGTTACCCCCACCACTTCGCACATAGCCAATAGTAAGTACTTGTAAAAAATATTGTATACAATTGTGACATAAATAAGCTTTTCAATCTCGTACCTTACTTAGGCCACTCAGCAAGCTTCGCGGCCTATACACGGTACTCGCCTGAAGAGCTCTTAATTATGTCACGATTATATAAAATACTATTTTCGTCAGACGGATCTGAAACGGTACAGTTTGCAAAAAAAGTGGATGAGCGGGGAAGGTATTGATAAATATCTTGATGCTTTTATAGTCTTGGTAATTAAGGCATGTATTACAACACATATTGAACGCCTGTTTAACTACTTCTGCTCCTGAAATTAAATATTTTAAGAGAAATACCGGTATTTTCCCGTTGTATTTGAAAATTGCATATTTTTTAAGATTGGCATATCTTATGCTGATTATAATTATCATGCATTTAGGATAAGAAACTTTGTGTGTGAATATCACTTGGCGGATATGATTGCAGTTTTCGGTAACTTAAGTTGTAGCTTCGTGGTACTGTATGAATTCGTGTTTTAAAATAAATTAAAAATATGCTTGTTATGTTTTTTAAGATGATCAGAGACTCAGCCGTGGAGTGCCCGGCCTTAGAATTGTCCCCCACTATATCGTCCCGTGGTTGCAATAGGAGTCTGCTAAGGGAATATACCGGGAGATGGGCAGCAGCATCTTCTGAAAGCCAACAAAAAAAATTCTCCCTCTAAGGGGAGGCCTATGTTCAGCAGTGGACATCTTATGGCTGAGATGATGATGATGATGATGATGAATGACCAAATATATTACTTAATCAGCTCTTCTTACAACTTGGACATTAAAACTGTTTTTTAAATTATTCGAGAGCGTTTTTTTTTTCAGTAGCGACTATGCTGAAATAAAGTGCACCATCTCCTCTCCTAAAATTATTCATGCAAGCATACTGCATTACTAAACATACACATATGCACCGAGAAAAGTGTTTTAATTAAGCTTTCATTGTTATTTTTGTTTTTATACACTTATTGAGATCCACTCTGTATATTTTGCTGTTGGTGGTCGTTGATTAAAATCTTGTTAATGTTAAGATCACGAGCGCTGTAAAGTGCTCGAAACGTCGGGAGATTTAGAATTACCAGAAATACACGATTAATCCGGTTTTAACGTAATATACGTCCACTCACACTTGTGCGAACACACGCGCGCGCGCACACACACACACACACACACACACACACACACACACACACACACACACACACACACACACACACACACACACACACACACACACACACACACACACACATACACACACACACTAATATAGTTTGTAATGTTGTAAATAACTCCTTGTTGCTATGGTTGTATTGTATATATAGTTTGGCCAGACTTTGTTCCACTTCAAGCATAGACAGGGAGAATCATACTGTCTTTTTCTAATGCTAGTACTCTCACTACTAAAAAAGGGATGGCTATAGCATGTTACTCTGACTGTTACTGCGCTTTTGGTTTGCCAGACTATAAGTACTTAACGGGAAGTCCCCACCTAGTAATTATGTACACTGTTTAATAGTGAAATAAAATATTTTCATTTCATTATATACTTCCGTAATGTAGGTACATGACAATGCAATAATAAACTTACATGAAACAATCAGCAATAAAATTGCGTACAGTGCGATTTAAAATACAAATACAAATAATTCATTGTACGAAAGTTAGTATAGAAAATGATACATAGTTACATATAGTGCGTCACTATCAGCCAATGTATTGCATGTCATTGAATATCTAATAATACTTTTACTTATGTCAACTTATGACATAAGTATAATATAGACGGATGTCAAAAAAAAAATGTAATTCTTAAGTTGATAATAGTCCCAATAACTTTGTGTAGCATTAAATGTAACATGTTTTTGTTCTTATAGCTTTTGACATATTTTTGTTGTGACTTGTGTCTGACGCCGTAGCGTCAAAAGTACTGAATCAACTTTGAATGGGTTGTCAATCGGTTTGTTTTGAAAGCCCGTTTGATAAATAGTGCCATGCTCATGTTTGGACACGTGTAACTTATGAAATGTTCTATGTAGCGTTATAATTTTGATGTTATTTTTTTTGTGAATATTCTGTAAGTACTATTTATCTGATAACGATGAAAAGCTCAGGTTCTAGAGCTAGTAAAAAAAACAGTAAGCACGAGAAAAAAATTACTTACATTGTTTTTAAATTCATTTTCGAGTGATTATAGAAATTATAAGCTTGTATAGATGTCATATACAAAGGAAAAAGTGACCAACGCCTCCGGTGCCCAAGGCTGGATTCGAACCAGCGTCTTCTGCATTCGCGGCAGACGCGTTAACCAACTTCGCCACCTGGCCACGAAAGCACCGGTCGAATTTTCCCGTGTATATGCAATCTTTGTAAATGATAAAAATAATTTGATTTGTTCTTTCAGTTCTGATTATAGAAACTTTTCGGTAACAAGTTTTTCTAAAATTTATGCTGTAATTATTAAGCTGACCAATGCAATTTCTATTACACGAGTGCAATGGATAATATTTGGACAGGTAACGGTACTGACCGGCTTCACTATAGCTGTTCTTCTTTCACAGTTTAGTCTGCCTACCTACTGTTTGTTAGTCTGTATGTAATGCAACTGTAAATATGATTTTCTTTGTAGAATTCTTCTTCTTTTATAATACTCCAAATACCCCTCCAAGCTAAGACATTTCTTTACCGTTTTGCGACATACTGCCTTAGTTTATTTAATGAATTATTGTTCGAAAAAAAACGCTTTATATTCATAAAACCGCATGTTGTTTACCTTTCTTTCTGAGTTACTCAATAAAGACTATTTGTATTATATAAAAGCGTGCAACCCATCACACATTCAGTTGAAATTGAGGACGGGCCATAAAATCAGCGGGATGTAAAACGTGCGTGCACTTAACCGTATGGATATACACTTGACCCATATAGAAGATCAGTTTTCCGTTTGCGTTCTGAGTGAAGAAATATCTCAGCTGAAGCACATTAGATTTGTAACGTGGGCAAGAACTAGCCGTGATGACGATGCTGGTTCTATTCTAGCCTTGGGCAGGGTCCTTGCTATTTTTTTAACCAACTTCAAAAAAGGACTCCTCCTTTTTTGAAGTCGGTTAGTTCTCAATTCGACAGATTTTTTTTTATATTTTTTTTTGTATGTATGTTACTCGATATCTCCGTGAATCGTTAACCGATTTAACCCTTAGATGGTCCCATTGTCACCAAGTCGGGGTCTGATGATGGGATCCTGGAGAAATCGAGGGAACTCTTCAAATAAATTATAGGCACACCTATAGTGATGTCACTATTTTTTACAACAACTCGGCCTCTTCCTCTTGGAATGTGAAGTCGGTTCTTTTTTTGTTTAAAATTATTGTTAATTAATGTAATGGCTATGTAAAAAACCCGCCAAGTACCAGTCGGGCTTGCGCTCGAAGGGTTTCGTATCATTATTTATAAAAACGGCAAATCATGTCTGTTGTCACTGCACCCATGCAATTAAAACTGCAAGAAGCCATGCGCTTAGCGAGGGATAGAAGCCTATGGAGGAACCTGATCTTCAACAGAAGGACATGATGTCACGATCCTCAGCTCTGAGGGAACGACTAATGATGATGATGTCTGTTGTGTGGGAGTCTTCAAATTTATTTTATTATGTTTTTTATTATTTGTTATTATAGCGGCAACAGAAATATTATTATCATCTGTGAAAATTTCAACTTCAACTACAATTACTATTTGTTGCTTTGTGTTATTTTTTGCGAGTTCATACATTTGCTACTTGTGTTTAGTAACAAATGAATGAATTCTCATTAAACACTTAAGTATATTAAGCAGAATTCCACACGCTCTAGCCCGATTTTTTGAAAAAAACATTTCTGTAATCCCACCATAACCATTAAATACGAAGTAAACACATGTATTGTAGACAAGAAGCCACTCGTAACATGGCATGTCGAAATCATAATTATCGTCATCAAACTATAGTTTCCTTATCGGTCATAATATATGATCGATGTTATCATGTATTACATGAAACAATGCCATGTTATTGTCTGGTTTACTAATACAGAAAAAATAGCATATTTAGGTGTTCAGCCTCCGCATGAACCACTATGAGATAACAACCTTTGTAACTCAGCCCTAATCAACTGAATTCATCGACTAGTAGCGCCATCTGTCGCGCCATTCAGGTACTAATGTCGCCCGGTGCCAGCGCCAGGCTGTTTTCTCCTCAGTACGCTTTTGTAACTCAGCCGAGCAACACGTGCACAGTCAAGTTAAAAAATATTGAAAAGTAAATTACAAATGCAAATTGTGCAATTGATTCTTGCTACTTCAGATATAGTGACATTGCACAATTTGTTTTTGTAATTTATTTTGTGCAAATTGCTCAAAAGATGAAAAAGCAAATAGTATTATGATTGTTGCTACTTCAGATATTGTGAAATTCCGCTCGGTGCCCGTGGCCCAGCGACGAGACGCAGTGACCTCCAATAGGCACCGTCAAAAACACATCCGTCTTCCCGTGACACGCAGATATTGTGAAATTCCGCTCGGTGCCCATAGCCCAGCGACGAGACGCAGTGACCTCCAATAGGCACCGTCAAAACACATCCGTCTTCCCGTGAGACGTAGGTATTGTGAAATTCCGCTCGGTGCCCGTGGCCCAGCGACGAGACGCAGTGACCTCTAATAGGCACCGTCAAAACACATGCGTCGTCCCATGAGACGACATGCGTCGTCCCGTGAGACGACAGGCGTCGTCCCGTGAGACGACATGCGTGGACCTGTGGGGCGACTTGCGTCGGCCCGTGAGACGACATGCGTCGTCCCGTGAGACGACGCGCGTCGTCCTATGAGACGACAGGCGTCGTCCCGTGAGACGACGCGCGTCGTCCTATGAGACGACAGGCGTCGTCCCGTGAAACGACATGCGTCGACCTGTGAGGCGAAATGCTTTGGCCCATGAGACGATATTGCATCATCCCGTGAGACGACATTGTGTCCCCTGTTGAGACGACATGCGTCGTCCTGAGAAACGACATTACGTCGCCCTGTGAGATGATATTACGTCGCCTGTTAAGACGACAAGCGTCTTCCTGAGACTCCTGAGAGACGATATGCGTCGTGCATCATACCGTCTTGTGTGTCATCCTGGAAAATATACAAAGTCGTCATATTGGAAGACTATACTTCCGGGAAACGGTATTACGTCGTCTCAAATGGCATGTATCGTCCTGCATCATGATATAGCGTCGTCCCTTGAGACGCTATGTAATGTCCATGCATCATCTTGTAGCTGTTGCTCCACAGATTATGTACATCTATCTATGTGGATACCATTGGAAAACTGCTATCTTAATGTCTGATTTATCCCATTAACAAACGACGCCAACGGTTGCATAGTCGAAATCATTCTAACATTGGCATGGTTACGATATTATTCGACATAATGCCGATTTATTAAACGATGTTCCAACGTCGTTTCTCGTATGTCAGACGCGGAAAATAGAATAAACTAATTCTTTCAATCACTAATAAAGTATGGTTCATGGGTAAAACAACTGTCTGGTACATCTTTTAAGAAGAATGGAGGACACGCGGCCTCTCGTAGACTTGCTTGTATAAAAGTTGTCCACAGTCACCAAAAACTAATTTGTGGTTTGGCATTTCGATTGAACCCAGGAAGTAGGTACTCGTAAACCTATAATGATTTAAAAATATTGCCAAATACGGTTTACACTACAAATGTGTGCGACTAAACGCAAAATAAGCATTTGCATCCCCTAACCACATCCTATACTATAAAAAGGAGGGGGAGGCAAGAAAAAACAACCTTGGACGTAGGAAGTCTAGATCTTTCTCCTCCAGGAACCGCAATAGGTATTGTTTTAGAAAGCAATAGCATAACCGTTTTGGCTTAGACCCATAACATCAAAGATAATTTTGTAGTAAGGTTGTAGAATATTAAAACTGAGCTGAATAAACGACGTTGTGTCATCAATCTAAACAGCAAACGCCTGCCCGTCGTAGGCACACGTGAGTCAAATCCTGATAGTGTCTTGAGGCATACTGAAGCACCTCACAAATATTATGTCTTAGTCACCAAATTAAAATAACCGCTGGTCACAAAGAAGGATTGTTGTTTAACCAAGCGACAAAATATTAATTAACACCGAAATAATTCAACTAGTAAATCAACGCCGAAATCAAAAATCGACAAATGTAGCTGTGTAAACAAAAGCATTCATATCACTTCAGTTACATCAAACACGTAAAAACGTCTGCTTTTTGGTAGACGACTGAGACGTCTCAGTTAATGTTACGAAGATCATCAATGTACGATAGGCATCCTGCCTGGAAACTATAATAGAGCAACGGTTCAATAGACTTGCAATTAGTGTGACAACAGAGGCGTTAGATGGATCAAGTGAGGTATAAAGATAAAGGTTACAAGATTCCATTTCGATAGAATTAACTCCTACTATCAGCATGACAACAAAGTTACGATATGTAAAAATAGTGGAAACTTACCTAACTTTTCCCTATATTTATAGTCGTCTTTATCGATTTCGATGCTGGTGAACTTAAAAGCAAACCTGACGGAAGTTTGTTATTCTGATCTCTAATATGGCTGGCTAGGCCAAACTTGGTTTTAAATACTCCTTAAATAGTAGTAGAGCTTGCTAGTTGTGATGGACGTATCGGACGTGTACACTTAGGAGGGCTTTGATCTCTCTACAGGGATTCGAAAGTCTCATTTAAGGTGTAAGAGTAAAAACAAAGAAGTGACAAAATGTCATGTAAATTCCTGTAGCAGAGTTGGGACTTCCTGTTGTCTTGTGATATGCTTCTGATTCAGTAAGCAACGAGTGAAAAACATCTAATGGGAAATGGGATCTCAAAGGAATATAACCAATAATCCAGATTCAACACAAATTGAATGATCGCTTCAATATCCTCAAAGCAGTTTGGACTGCGGGGCAAATCACGTGAATAGTTACGACAAGATATAAGAATTGAAAATGCTTGGTTCTAAAATAAGGTCGTTTGGCTATTTTGAGTGCTTGTCTGATCAGAGGTACCCCTCTCAGAAATTTAAGTGCTTACGGAATGTGTCACAAACTTTTTGCATTGTGATTAAAGCAAAATTAGATGAAAATTTAATATATTTCAAGGGGTACCCATTTGGAGACCCATTTTAATATTACTTAAACACGAACTTGCTATAAGATAGTCAAGTATATAGGTAGCGGTATCGAAGCAACCATAAAACCCGATTCCCGACGGCTTGCCTAATAAGTTTTTTTTCTACAAACAACGATAGCCAAATTAGTCACGGCTTGACTACGAATATTTTGAACTTGTTATCGCTAGTAGGTAGTCTCAAACGGATCCTAATAGGTACACTGTTAGAGTCATAATACTCATAGAACTACATTAACACCTTGGCTCTCGTAGTGACTTAAGACTACAATATAGTCGCCGGTCTTAAAACAAACAGTCGCTAGTGAGTTCTAGTAGATATGACAAACTAGTACATAATGATCTCGCATGAAAATCCACGTGCCACAGGTTGGCTAGTCGAATATAAGGGTCCAGGGGGGTGATTTTTGAGATTCGAGCACTCGAAAGTGACATTTAAAACTCTGAATAAAACGATGAAATTATGTTTTAAAAATAAAAGCGATAGAAATTTAAAATAATGATTATTTAAACTATTAATTCCATGCGAAAAAAAAAAAAATTGGCTACAAACTTTTATGTGCGATTATTTTCGAGTTTGAATTTTTTGAATTCGATCGTCTGGCTGTCAAAAATCGACCTCCAGAATTAATCCAACATGTTTTAAAATCGAAGACAGTTATTATGTTATAAGTGTATAGCCTAACTGAATAGCAGCAGGCTTAGTGTAGCAGAAAGCAGAACTTAGTAAACAATATTGACAGCGTAACCAATAAAGAGCTGAGAATATCCTAAATACGATTCTAGCTGGTATCATGTCGTGATTATAAGACAAAGGGTCATTGAAAATGCAGCTGCTTAAAAGTTAAGCAAGAAGGCTTTTGAAAATACAATTATATTTTCAGTCAAGTAATATATTTGTATAGGTAGTATAAGTACTTAGGAATGCACAGTTTATCAGAAGAGAATACGCTTGTAAAATTCTCAAAAAGTCTGCGACGTCAACATGGGACTTCTGGTTGTACTAAAACTCAAGGCGAACATTTCGCCTGATCGGGTCTAGTATTATTATTAAGGGTTTTACAATCTCTGGGAGTAAACAAAGGTTTACCTTTGAATGCTAACTTTAATATTATAATACATAGTTACTGCCAATGACTTTAACCGCTAAAGATTTCAAAATGGTTGAATCTCATTTCACGCCGTTACAGGTTAAATTAGGGAAAATAAAAAAGAGATAGCTCTTAATGGAGCTCCAAAACATCTAAAGAATATAAGGTTAAAACTTTAATGTCCTACACAAATTCACTGCTATGTTACGTGCGTAGCTCTACCCCGTAGCCGATAACATGGGTTTCCCGCTATGTAGCGAAAATGCTTCTTAGAACCGTGACGACAATGTGTCGTGATTAGCAGTAAAGGGGTTAAGTGTTTAGAATTATTTTTGTGTGTCAGTATCTACACTGATTTGGAAGATAATATTTTACTGGCGTACATATATATGACGTAGATGTTGGATAACAAAACATCGGGTAACCATACCTATCAGTACACAACAAAGGCACAAAAGCTCTTCCTTTAGTTTTGTGAACCAAATCGCCGCTACAGAGAGCATACGTACGTCAAATTAAAGACCCGAACAATCCTTGCGAACCGAATGACCTCTATCCCGGCTATAGAAAATAGCTACATACCCGAGAAATATAGTTCACTGAAAAAAAAAATAGACTCGGTAGACGTACGGTCAACTAGTAAATGGTATTGGTATTTAAAGGCAGAGAAAAGCCACTAACACACAATAATCATAGCCTATACCCGTTGAAGACGATATGGCATATTTTTCATTAACATTCTTCTCGGTATGTTTGTTTTACCTGCTAGCGTGATTCCGTTTACTAATCACTTAATATGTTCGTCCTTCTCTGAAATCTATAAACAGGGCTTACCTAGTATACCTGATCTGTTTTCGGTGGAGTATTGTTAATTCAGCAGTACCATTTTGTTTCAGTATTGATAGTTGCCGTCGGCAATATTTAGCATTCTCGTAACACTCTAATTTAAATCCATGTTGTGGATGTAATTAAAGATAGCAACGATAACTTTCTTTCAGAGACGTCTTAGAAATATACTAGTAAGGATCTCGCATAAAAACCTGCATTTCCCATTTGGTTTTTGCATTATTTCACTAATAAATGATCGCTACCTAATAAGTCCGATCAATCAATGCCGCAATGCGGTCGTAACATGCGGCACTTAAACACATCATAGAGAGCTTATGTGTATAGATAAAGCAGCGTATCTAATTGTACGTAATATTCGTGCGATATTATTGAGACAATAAATTATTAATACTAAAACATCGGACTTTAAAGGGCCGATTAATACTAAAAGGTCGTACAGATATTGATGGAAAACCGGTTTTCTCAATTAAGAACAACTTTTTGAAACAGTTTTATTTAAAGAACTTTCAATCTGGCCTTATTATAATAAATAATAATGGTACATCATACAAAACCAGTAATCAAATAACACTTTACATCATCCATAAGTGTTACAAGTGAATTATCAGATGTAAAATGACGCGTTTGACGGAAAGCTTACCTTAGGTTGTCAACGAAATATGTCCAGCCAAAAATTATGAGAATACGAATAAAGGATCGGTTGTTTTAGGGTATATCACACAACTTACCTATCTTAATAATTAAAAGAAATAGTTGCCATTGACTATATAAGCTAAACTGCTAATTACTGCAGATAAGGATATTAAGTACATATCTCAAAAAAAAAAAAAAAAATATTGTCGACGCTAGTTAAGCTGATACTGTTACGCAAAATAAAAACTTTTACGGTATACGTAACAGCAAAAATAATCTCTTGTGTATATATTTTGTTTCGATATTTTTGTTGGTTAATGTCTACTCATCACAGTACGCCCGGACCAGCGCCGGCAGAGGTTTAAACACGTCTCATAGTGGTTCATGCGGAGGCTGAACACCTAAATAGAACCGTTTTTCCCCCGAAGGGTAAAAAACGGATATTTAGGTTTCTGCCGTAGCATGAACCACACCTAAGGGCCTTGCCGGCTTACTTAAGGTACTGAGGAGAAAACAGCCTGGCGCTGGCACCGGGCGACATTAGTACCTGAATGGCGCGACAGATGGCGCTACTAGTCGATGAATTCAGTTGATTAGGGCTGAGTTACAAAGGTTGTTATCTCATAGTGGTTCATGCTACGGCAGAAACCTAAATATCCGTTTTTTACCCTTCGGGGGAAAAACGGTTCTATTTGGAGGCAAAATATGTAGTACAGTCGACGTCAAATATATGTTTACACTTTTTCACCTTACTCCATTGTAATAAGGTGCAAAAGTGTAAACATATCTTTGATTTGACGTCGACTGTACATCAATGAAACATTTATACCTTACCAACATTCCCCACATTCTTACACTTGGGCAACGCGTTTGTCGAGTAAGGGCCGGTTGCACCAAACGTCAACGTTATCGTTAAAAAATCTTCTATGACAAGTTTGACAGTTTTCTATGGGATGACAGCTCCGTCGCCATATTTAACGTGGATGAGTCCGTTAATTCTGCTTGGTACAACGCACCCTAAGACGTATAATAGTACTTTACGCACCTATGGCGGTAAAATAAAGAAGGGCTCAGATCGCTGGCATTTGTGGCCCGAACCGAAGGTAAGGGCCATAAACAAGCGATCTGAGGCCTTCTTTATTACCGCCCGTGGTGCGTACATAATTTTACGTCTTCTCCTGGGTGTGAAGTGAGATTTGCCGCTGCGCCCTAGGGCGGTAAATCACACTTAGCGCCCAGAGTGACGTAAAATAAGTCCCGCCGAGTTTCTTGCTGGTAATAAGTAATACTTCTCGGGTCAGAGGTGTAGGGTTAGAACCGGTGGTAGTTTCTTTTTCTCTCGGACGTTCATAAGTGCATTGTAATGTGCCTAAATTGAAGAATAAATATCTTTTATCTTTTTAAAGGAATTACGCGATCCATTTGATCCTGTAGTTGTGTGCAAAAAGGAAATTCGATCAGAAACTTTCCCTTTAATAAGTCTTGTCAGCTGTCAGATGTCAAGTGTCATATAACAATTGGGTCTCGAGAGGTCTCGAGAACGCCAGGCGGCACTGACGTCTCCCTATATCAATAATGTCTCATCCAGGCAAACATTGCGATTTACGTTTGGATTTACTAGTGAATAGGGTATATAATTGAATGAGTTTTGCAACGGTTGTTACGTTCGGTCGGGATGTGTAGTGCTGCGTTACTGTCGCCGGCTTAGGAGTCGATATAGAAATGTCATTTCACGTTACATGTTGTGTCAGAACCAGAGGCTTTTGACATGTACAATATCCCTTAATATTATTATAATTCTTGCATTTAAGTCGCTGAGTAACAGGAGATGATATCCCTAAGGAATTCTTTGCGCAAAAAGTCATGTGAAAATCACTTAAAGTCTAAGCTAGTTTTTGATTGAAAGATAGCTCTCAACCGCCAAACATAACATGGTGCACAAAATTTGTTCTTGATAGCCTATCTAGTAGAATACATAAATCAATGATTAAAATAGGCGTATTTCTACATAGGTTTTATGTTAATTAGGTAGGGATAGATACACGCACAGATGTGTCCGCCGGATTTGTCCGGCGGATATGCCCGGCGGACAGATCCGTTCGTGTATGGCGCTATTCAGATGTGTCCGCAGACAAATCCGTGTCCAATTCGCGCCATACACGCACGGATTTGTCCGCCGGGCATATCCGCCGGACAAATCCGGCGGACACATCTGTGCGTGTATCCCTAGCTATTGTCTAAAAATGTTAAGTCCCGAAGAAAAAGGGTGTTTAGGCTTTACAAGTTTAATCTAAGTGATTGTCTGTACAGTCGCGATCCAATATTATATGAACAGCCAAGGTGGTCACAAATACCTGAACAACGCCTCTATTGTCAGGGCGATAAAGTGCATGTTCAGATATTTTTGAGTACATTGGCCGCTCCGATATATTTGCATCATAGATTCCGGTAAATTTTTGGGGTATTATTTTAATCGTAAGTCCTATCCCTCGAGATTGTGCGTGGTTTTAAATTTCTAAGTAGATTACGCTGTTGCAATTTTGTCCCGGATTTTAAAATTATTCACTTTTATGACTTTAGGAACTTCATAATGTCAATTAATTCAGTAAAAGTTAGTAAAGAGGTATTTTATCCTAGAACATAATGAAGACGGATGCAAAAATGGAGCTGAAATTTTAGCTTTTTTTCGATGTTAAGATGTTAAAGGTTAATAAAGCAGTATTGTTATGTTCAGTGATCGGAATAGGTAGTGCCATTTCGGGTGAATGACCTTAAACATTAAAAATAACATGGATAAGCCTTGGGATTTCGGGACTCGTATTTTTTCACAGTGAATATTATTGACCTAAATTAAGAAGATGCAAAATAATAAAAAATTGTCATTATAAATACGTCAATTATTTATTCAACATAACTTTTAACAGTTACAAATTACAATCATAAAATAAATCGTCAAACATCAACATTAGTACACATATGTATTAAATCAACGTTATTAAAACATTCGTTATTTTTTACTATTACTAAACATAAACTTAAAATTTTTCATATGAAATCCCGGGGTTAAAAGCTATGTCCATACTAAGCTTACGCACCGAGTTCCCGTGAAATGGCACTACCTATTCCGATCACTGGTTATGTTACAACGATTGATGGCGTCTCGTTACTAATGGGTTATTTCTTATACTGACAATGTGTAATATTAAGTACGTAGTTGAGAATTGGTGAACATTACGCCGTAATAGATACATTTATTCTATGCTATATGGTCCCATAAGAGCGTACTTGTATATTAAAGGACGGGAACGCGCTGGTGACCCCCTAGTGTTACGAGCGGCGTCCATGATATATCGGAGCGGCCAAGGTGGACTCACAAATATCTGAACATGCACTTTATCAAGGCGATAAAGTGCATGTTCAGATATTTTTGAGTACCTTGGCTGCTCCGATATAAATATTTGATGGTTGATGGCAACTGTCTTGTCTGCTCGTTTGCCTTCTATGTCATAAAACAACTAAAGTCGTTTTGAAGGTGTAAAAAAAAGAACTCGTTACTTGAACTGAAAGATTATTCTTACTAGGTAATATTATCTTAAACGCGCGGATGTTATTATTATTTTGGTGGTGTTATCAAAAAATAATGACATGCACATCAGAATGAAGCATTTTGATGTGAACTTGGATTTTTTTGCTATCTCTTGCCCCAACTTTATAATATTTTTCGGGCGGTTGAAAAAATTGTCCCCAATCTCTGTTGTAACATTTGCTGGGTCGTCAGTCATCTGTGATCTTTAAGAGTCGCCAGGACGCTCGCGTTCCCATACAAACGTAGTTTAGCTCTCATTTTAAAACGACATGCTTTAGAACCACGAAATTTGGCATGGGCATTCTAGTAGTATAGATCTACGTCGGTAATTAGTTTTCGTTGCCAAAAATTGTAATACAAAGAAAATACAACCAGATACAGATTTACATACAAAACTTATTTTTGCTATATTTTCTTTGTATTACAATTTTTAGCAACGAAAATGAATTACCGACATAGATCTGTACTGCTAGAATGTCCATGCCAAATTTCGTGGTTCTAAAGCATGTCGTTTTAAAATGAGAGCTGAACTACGTTTATATGGGGACGCGAGTTCACGCGAGCGTCCTGGCGACTCTTAAAGATAGATAAATTGTTTAAATTCAGCACGGATCAATTTGTTAACAATTTACAAAGATATTGTAATATTTATAATTTCGCCAAGAAGTTAAATTGGGCACAAAGTAGGTATTATACCTACTTGCTCAGCTGTAAGCTGACTTACATTAAAAATATATATTTTTGTTCCAGACGAAAATACGCTTTCAAGACGGCTGAAGAAATAAAGGTAAGCTAGGTATTTGACATAAATATCAAATACAATATCAATGAATAATTATACAAACCTTCAAAGGAGCGCTATAATTTTAAATATTAAGAGACGGTTCTAGGGGAAAAAGAGGGATTCAGGCTTTCGGATTGAGGCTTTCGGAGTTGTTAAAAATAGTCAAAAATGATATGATAATACACATCGATCACATTTTTAAAGACGTGTCGATGGATAACTACTGTATGCCACATGCAACCTCTGTTCATATCGAGTGAGGTGATTACTTTATTAGGTAGGCCACACTGAACCACTTTTTTAAGTCCCGAAGAAAAAGAGTGTTTAGGCTTTACAAGTTTAATCTAAGTGATTGTCTTATTAGTACTTATTAGCGTCGCGATCCGATATTGTCGCGAATTTAAAAATGAGTAGGTAACTTTTACTATGGGACCAACTCCGAAATCGTGAATTTTTTTGGCTGTTTCATACATTTCGGCCGATCAGATGTTGTCGTTTCCTGCTTAATCACATCGATCAATATGCTAAATATAGACGGTGGTTATTATATCATCCTGTATGTTATTTATTTAACCAAGTACAAGGGTTACAATGTTTGCTTTCGCTTACGGAACCTTTTGAACGATCTGAGACGTTACCCAATTAGAGTTCGTTATATTCAGAATAATAGAAGTCTAATTTTATACAGCGGTCTGCCAATTATGAAAAAGAAATATGGTCTCCATTTTGTGCCCTTTTTTATATAATTGTAATAACTATTATTGTATTGTGAAGATTTAAAAATAGCATATCGAAATATTAAATAAAATAGGGTAACAGTGGGTAAGTAGCCACCCGTTTAAAAACTGGGCATCTCATATTAATAATGAACTCTGTTCACCTATAAACAGAATTCATTTTAGTATAACGTGGCCAGTTATTGAAGCAAAGCACATTTATGAGCAACTGTGTTAAAATAGTACATTTCGATACTAGGTCGGAAAGGATGTCATTATTCAACGAGTTCCGAGGCATTTGGTCACGAGCCGCAGGCGAGTGGCAAAACTCGGGACGAGTGAAGAATGACATTCCGTCCGTGTATCGAACGACGTTTTTATATAGTTGCGAAAAATTATAAAAATGGACAATATGTCACTTTGAGGTTACTTCATCCGAACACTCGCGCCGTGCGATGCGGGGCGGTGATCATGAATCCTGAGCTGTGATTGGCTGGAAAAGTAAAACGCGCTAGTGCGAGAAATCCAACTTCTCGCATTATAAACTACTACTAGATTTGAGCAACTGTGTTAAAAAATATTTTTCACCTCAGCAGTTCGAACAAGCCTACTTTCCTCACTCCCTGGAGTGACGAAAGTGCGACTTTCATCAGTCCAGGGAGTGACGAAAGTTGCTACTTTCGTCACTCCAGGGAGTGAAATTTTGTTTCTAGAAGGTTTTCGTCATAATGATGATGCCTTTCATTCGGGAATGTAAATAAATGTATTTTTTCAACTTTAATATGTTCTCACTACTGAGGTGAAAAGTTGTATGTGTCACGCGACAGGAATTTTTTTTTACATCTCGTGTTCTTGAGATCGCTCGCTACCCTCAAGATTCAAACCTAGAATCACTTGGTTCGCTCGTGATTCAATTATAGAATCTTACGCTTACTCGGGACTCAAAATCAACACTCGCAAGAAAAACCAACTTTCCTCTCTTGTTGCACAAATAACTATTTATACTTTGTAGTAGTAGGTAATTTTTTAAGATGTCGAAATCTTACTAGGGATTTCGACCTACAATTCGGATAGAAAGGCTAGTTTTTTTGAGGTCACAAAAGTTCCGCACGAAAAAAAGAAGTAGAAAGCTCATTTTGATAAGTGCTACATCCACAAATCGTCGGGTGGCAAACTCACTAATTAATACCACAAATGCTCATCCTCACTTCCTAGACGCTTGGTCCTGGACCAAAAATAAACGGGCGTCTCGCTCGTTTCTCCCTAGAACGCGTGGAATGTGGAATGAGCTGCCTCCCGAGGTGTTTCCATTGCGAGGTGCTTCCCATCAGGCGGCTCGTCTACTCGTTTGCTAATAGTTTCATAAAAAAAATGCATAGCCATAATGATCCGTACTAGAAACAAAAGAAGGTTGATTTTCGTTTAGTTTTTTTTTTTGCAATTAGTGAGTCTTGGTTGTCACCTGACGAATATGCTTCGATGGGTACAAACAAAAACTGGGTTTACGACAGCGTAGTGCAGAAAATCCCAAAAATATGTTTACAATTTTGCACCTTACTCACTTTGTAATAAGGTTCAAAATGTGTGTGTTTTGGCGTTGACTGTACCTACTTAAAATAAGCTCATTGCAATTCAGAAAATACGATTTTAATTTTGATAAATTGTGATGATTCAGTTCACTTTATTATAATTTTCGTTGTTGTGACTTAAACATCATACAAATAAGTATGATAAATGCGATAGTTTATGTGTTTTTATGTTTCAAATATTTCAATATTCAGATATACGACGTACTCGAACAAATTCACGTATTTATGAACGGCTGAATAGATTTGGCGTTAAAATTGATTTCACGCACTAGTGCTTTTTACTTTTCCAGCCTGTAAATAGCATTCTTAGTGTTGAGTGTTGTTGTATTATCATCATCAATTATTTAAGAGCTGGGCTCTTGACGGTGGAGCAATTTCTATGTATATCTGTCCTTTGCCTTCTCCTTGATAGCCTGATATGACACGACGTTGTATAAAATAAGCTAAAGTAATTTTTATTAGGAGATAATATCAGTTATATGAAAACATTCCAAACATAATTAGTAGTACCAATTGAAACAAAATTTAATCTATTGTAATTTTTCGCAATTTTAATATAAAAAAAAAGTCGTTTGATGAACGCCCGGAAAATTCATTCTCCACTCGTCCCAAGAGTTCGATTTTTGAATCTCACCGGTGACTTTTTTTGTATGCAGCCGATGACTATTTAGTACGAAATAAGTCACCCGGTGAGATTCAAAAATCGAACTCCAAGTCTTCAATGGTGAGATATCTCACGAAAATTTCACGTGTTCAAGATATTTCGCTGATGATTGCGGATGAGCAGTGAAATACCTACTCGTTATGGCTAGCTTTCCGTCCTTGCATGAAAATATATGTTGTCGAATTTGTATTTATTTTATGAAACTATTAGCAAACGAGCAGACGAGCCGCCTGATGGGAAGCGGTCAACGCCGCCCATGAACATAAGCAACATCAAGGGAGTCGCTTGCGTTGCTGACCTTTGAGAGCCCTGTACTGCATGTAGCCAAAACACGCTTTTAAAAGTTTATAAGGCAAATTATTAAACTTAAGTACCTCGCATGAAAACTTGAAAGCATTGTTGAAAACTCTCACGTAGCACTTAAGTATGAATAATGAGCGTATTTCTGGATGTTTCCTACGTAGCATATTAAATTTTAGGGTGAATAATTTATAGCATTTAATTTTGATAAATACCTTAATATATTTATAATCAAAAGTGACTTTACCTTGGAAATTCAAAATTGTTTGTGTGCTAAATATCGAGCAAGTTTCTGATGGTTTGGATAAACTATAGTCCCATGCATCAAGGTGTAACAAAAATACTGGCGATCCTTTTTAGGGCATTATTGGTTGATACCTTTTATTTTGTAACATCAATGCTTGACACGGTAAACAATAAACGATTTCTTATTCTTATTCTTATTCTTATACCATTGCAGCAGCTTAGCAGTGCAGGTGGCATTTCTTCTTACAATTTCGGTATCTTTAGGCGGCTTTCGGACAGAGGGCGCAATCGACTTGAACTTCGAAAAGTTCTTAGGCTGGTCGTCTATATCTCTATAGTCTCTGGTATTACTTACAGAGATAGCCATTCTTTGCAACGAACCAGGGCTTTTAGTTTGGAAACTTTTGGTTTTTGGATGTTAGGGGGACGGCAGCGCGCATGTGACACTCTTGTAGTTGCAGGTGTCTATGCCTATAGACAATAACAGCTTACCATCAGGCAGGCCTCATGCTTGTTTGCCACCGTCGCAAAAAAACCGCATTCCATCGGCTTTCAGTGTCTTCAAAAGTTTGATAAAAATATTCAAACGTTCTAAAAAAGTCAAAAAGACGTCGTAGCAATCTAGAAAACTTTTCTATTATTCAAGTGACATCCTAAAGTGCTTCAAAGAAAAGAAATGTCCCAAATGTCAGAAGAAATTATCAACTACAAAAATAGTCAGTCAAGCTGTGTAGGTATTCCCGTAGGTGTGTGACAGTGAGACGCTCTTAAGAAAGACAATGTATGAGATTTAGAGATGAAATAACTGTTTGCAAATAAGATAAGTAATATTTTGAAGAGTAAACCTTACGTGACATGTCTAGCGTAAAAGCATAATCAAGATCAAGTGCGGGTTGTTCGGAAACCTGCGCAGCTAGGAAAAGATATGCTGATGCAATTGACGATCTGCCTGCAACCACAAGTTTATGGCACGCTCGAAACGTCAGGGAAATAATAAATGTACGTGTACGTGATTAAGGCTGCGTTTCCACCAGAGATGAGCGAGGATGCGTAGAGCTGCGCTGCGGGCGTAGAGCTGCGCTGTGTGAGGATAAACCACAGACTACACATACACATATTCATTAAGCTTTTACATGGAGCACGAGGTCACCACACATCAGCGCAATTTTATTCGTAAATTTCTACGATTCGAACAGCACATCTCAATAGTATTCTACACCAATTTGTAGTATAACAATCCAGATGTTCACTCCTGTAACTTGATTTTTGTGGATATTTTTAATTCACATGAGTAATAATCAAAAACGTTAACTCAATTGAAATAAGCGGTCGCGCTCTCATATAAAATTAGTACGGGAGCGCAGATGTGTGGTGACCCCGAGTATTGTAGTTATGATCTATCTAGTGGTTAGAATAGAATAGAACAGAAAAATAATACAACATAAAAACTTAATCTATTTACAACTTAATCCTAAAGTACAAAGCACCAAAAAGGATGCCACTCAGCATGTGCCGATAGCTAAAAAATATAAGCCATGGCGCTGGTTTTCAGGGCAACCAATACGAGAGAATGAAATGTAACTAAAGCTAACAACCTAAAATTAACAATTAAATAGAGAGGTTGCAACGGCAGTAAATTAAAAGCACAATAAGTAAGGAAACTATAACAAGAAAACTGAAAGGCACGCGCGTAAATAGGCGAACTTAATATCTATACCTAACTAGTACAGTAGATAACCAGAAACATCAGCTCATGTGTCTGGTTGAGGTTATCTGTGGGATAAACAAAAGAAGTGATTTTATTGGTTCTTAACTAACACATTCTTCGCAACGCATCCTGGCTCATCTCCTGTGAAACCGCAGCCTTGGTCTCAGTACTCTCAGTTCTATAAAAAAAAATTACTCTAAGTCCCGTCTCCACACAAAAAAAAACTATCAAAATAATTAGTACATTAACTTTTTACATTAAATATCTGGCAAATATTGTGCCTTTCAAATAAAATAGGAAAAAGGGTACAAATGTCAAAAGTGTAATTAACTTACTGATACAATTATAATCCCTCTGCCGCCTCCCAAGTTTATCACAATGTCAAAATGTCAGAATGTCAAAATTAGAGATAGAGAGGGCCAAACGAGTTTCAACGGCATTATGGATTTGACACACTGCATTTCACTCAATAATACTTATCTTTTAAGTTTCTGAATTTGTGTGAGAGTAATGTCAATATTATGTTAATATGAAAAACAATTTCGGTAAAGATATTATTACCGATTCCAACCTTCCTAATCTCGTTATAATTCCGTGAATAATGTTCGTCTATATATTCCGTGAATAATGTTCATGATTTGGAAATGACTTTTGTACTCGGAATGGAACTCATGAATATTTGAACTTCCATCGTCGTGTTTTGTTTATTTTATTGTGTTATTGGTTTGAATTAGCTTACGGCTATAATCTACGCCTACGCTTCAATCTACGGCACAGATTATGCCATAGAGATAGAATGCGTCAGCATATAGTTATATAAAGCTACGTGGGCGTAAGATAAATAATGGTCGTATAGGATTATGGAGGCCCTAACATACAGACGTGGAAGTTGCGGAAAGTTTCCATAAAATTCTCGGAAATTTCAAGAAATTTGTAAAAAAATGTAAGAAATTTTCCGAATTTTTCCTACGTTACATTTCCGAAACATTTCGCATTTTTGGAAAGTTTCCTTAGGCACGTCAGTACCCTAACAACGTATGTAGTTCGTTAGCAAATTTAAACTGCTATCGTAAAACTATAAAGATTGTTTGATGTTGTAGCTGCCTGTGTTCTAAATCATATAGGTATCTTTCAAGAAACGTTGACACAAAAAGTAATATTATTGTTAGAAAAAATATTTAGTCTATTTATTTTTTTAGTTTGAACTTAATTAGATATTTTTCGCTGTTTATTTGATACCGGCGGGTAACACTGACAAAAAAAGGATATAAGCTACTTCGGCTATTTTATCAATAACCAGAAAATATTGGGTTTGTATGGAGGGTTGGCCGGCTGAGACGACATGTCCCATACAAAAACTACTTTTTCTTACTCGCAATACGATACCAATTATGCCCTTAAACGGATCACCAGTATTTTTGTTACACTCAGTAGGTATGTGCTTTTCACGCCACTGTTCGGAAAAGTGGCAAAAGAAGATCAAAATTCAAGCTGGAAAGTAAGCAATTGCTGTAGCACCTGAACTACCACTACTATAATTGCTACTTTACAGCTATGAAATGTCATAGTGTAAAGTAAAATCCAGTTATGTCATTACATTCGACCCACCAATGAGAATCATTTCAAACATTAAAAGGTCTTTTTTTGGCACCACTTTTTCATTCTAAAATAAAATAAGGTTGTTTATCGAACCAATTTACTTGTTTAAAAAAAAGAAACGTCAAAACCATTCAGATCACCCTTAAGGCGTTTTTACCTTTTTAACCGTTTGTGGTTTTCTATCAAAAAGTGGGTAAGGAGTGAACCGGCTATTAGACATTGCAACTTGCAGGGCCCAATCTGTTGTGTACCCTGCCTCTCCCTCCCCCTCCTTCAGCTCCCTACGGGCCCTACCTTTAATTACACCTACCAACCTGACAGATTGGGCCCTGCAGGTTGCAATGTCTAATAGCCGTTTGAGTCGGATTGAAGCAAACAACGTAAAAACGCTTCTTAAAAGTGAAAAAAATACATATTGAATTGAATAATGTTTGACTGAAAACAAGAAAGTTGTATTTATGCAGTAAAAATGAGTTCAATAAGTGTAGAAAATGTTATTAATACGCTGGCGCCCACCGCAAAATTCTAGAAACTGCACAGGCGGTCGCTAGAAATTTGTTACCAGTGAAATCGCGTCCTAAATAAGAAGGCCCATGAACAGTGATATTTTGTATACAATATAATATCCGACGAACAATTCATATTATGGAAGGATGGCGAAAAGAAGCATTTATTTGCAGAAAATAACATGTTCGTTTACTTTATCGTGCTTGCGAAAAGCACATGAACCTTCAATATACCTATAAAAGTGTTTGTATTGTTATGCCAATTAATTTTTTATTTTATTTCCTCACAGTAGTCGTGAAAAGCACTATGTAATGTCTCGGCCGAAAGCGCTATAGGTGGACTCGTATCTTCGAGGGCCTCCCCTGGCGGGTCGGCCCTCGAACTAACTCGATCTACCTATAGCTTACTTTCCAGCCTCTACAACAATGTACTATTATCTGAACTAACTCTCTTATACTTTTTCAACTTTCATTTCAATTTTTCGCGCAATTCTCAGCCAAAGATTCGAGTTATGAAATTAAATAACAAGTATGTTTGGAAGCTATCCTAATTTCTGAATACAGTTGTTTGCTGTATTTGTTAATAAGCTTGTTATCAAGTACATACTTAATCAGATTTCAAAGTGAAGGGTAAAATTAAAGAATTAATTAATAACTTTACAACCCCGCCAGTTGTAATAAAGTTCTATAAAGATATTTTAATTATCTTTCGCCTTTAGAATGAGACTTCATGAATAATGGTGCTAAATTACAAGAATCTTTTGTTGAAATAGTTCAAATTCGTATTTTAATGTAGAAATGTTTCGTGAGATAAGATTTTCGTAATCTTGAACAAAATTGGAAGCATTGTTTTATTCAAGTTGAGAAGTATATTTATTAAAAAAATGTTTAAAAAAATGGTGTGGTCAGTTAAACTGAAATTAGGGTGTGATTATTTTAATCCCTATTGGAAAAAAGAGATATGTTCAGTTTAACGTAAAATAATAACACTCTAATTTCAGTTTATCTGACCACACCATTTTATAAGCTTTCTTTTAAATAAGAGTGTATCACGGTTAGGTATGTCCGTCGAGGTAGCGTAGCTCCCAAACAAAAAAATCGATCTATTGCGATTTTTTAAATCGCTAGTTCATTCGGTCTGTTGTCTGTTAGAATTTTTCAGGGATTTTCGACCGAGCTCAGTGAGGTCTCATGGTCAACTAGGGATAAATAGTCCGTGTTTGTTAAACGATAATCTTGAGTATCCTTGATCCAATAATCATGAAATTCGAAAATGTGTTAATTAAGATAAATACAAATCTTCAAGTTAAATTATGAGAGGTACGACGTGGAGATTAAGGAGTTGAAGAGAAATTGTTTTTCAAATAATTATTTAATATATACTTAGTCAGGATAATATTTTATCTTTAAGTAAAATCTTGCTACGCCCTACTTAAGTAAGGTCCATGTCTGTTCTAATAGAGGTAAAAACATTTATGTATTACCATGGATGCAATAAATACATGATAATTGATAAATAGTTATTTGTGCAACAAGAGAGGAAAGTTAGTTTTTCTTGCGAGTGTTGATTTTGAGTCCCGAGTAAGCGAAAGATTCTAGAATCTTGAGCGAAGCGAGGGATCTCAAGAACACGAGATGTAAAAAACTTTTCTCTCGTGTGACACATACAACTTTTCACCTTAGTAGTGAGAACATATTAAAGTTAAAAAAAAACACATTTATTTACATTCCTGAATGAAAGGCATCATCATTATGACGAAAGCTTCTAGAAACAGAATTTCACTCCCTGGAGTGACGAAAGTCGCAACTTTCGTCACTCCCTGGAGTGATTAAAGTCCCACTTTCGTCACTCCAGGGAGTGAGGAAAGTAGGCTTGTTCGAACTGCTGAGGTGAAAAAATATTTTCACTAAACCTTATGGATTAAAACCAAGGAAATCCCTTTACAATCATATCAAAGACAGCAACAGATTCGCAATACGAGCGTTATTATTATGTACAGAGCAAAAAAAGATTGAATAAAAAACTTTAAAAGACTCTGAGAACCGCTTAAAAAAAAACTGCAAGGAAAAGCTTTCAAGCTAGATTGAGACTACGAGCGCCATGGGGTTTGCATTCACAACAATCCTTCCTTTGAAATAGATAACTCTTTATATTATGAATAACTCACCCGTTAGCAGCGAAATATGAAACTAGTTATACAACAGAACTTTTATAAGCTTTAACTAATGCCAGAGACTATAGAGATATAGACGGCCACAGCCTAAGAACTTTTTGAAGCTCAAGTCGATTGCGCCCTCTGTCCGAAAGTCGCCTAAAGATACCGAAAATGTAAGAGAAAATGTCACCTACATTGCTACTCCACCTAGTAACAGATAGCGTACTAGTAGTACACTAGTGAAAGGGAAATCATCCGGAGGATCCAAATAGCGAAGGGAGCCATGACCCGGCTAGATAAGATCTGGAAAGATCGCGGCATACAGAGACAGACTAAGACTAGACTTGTGCGTGCCCTGGTATTCCCAATTTTCCTATACGGTTCTGAAACTTGGACTATTAAAGCAGACATGAAAAGTCGTATCGATGCGTTTGAGATGTGGTGTTGGCGCCGGCTTTTACGGATACCTTGGACTGCGATGCGCACTAATCAGTCCATATTAGAGGAGCTACGCATAAATCGCCGGTTGTCGACGACGTGCCAGGACCACATACTCAAATACTTCGGACACCTCTCAAGACGCTCCGCGGATAGCTTGGAGAGAATTATAATGACGGGAAAAGTTGAAGGCACGAGACTTAGAGGCCCTCCCCCTGCAAGATGGTGTGCCCAAATTACTGCACCCATGCAATTAAAACTGCAAGAAGCCATGTGCGTAGCAAGGGATAGAAGCCTGTGGAGGAACCTGATCTTCAACAGAAGGACATGATGTCACGATCCTCAGCTTTGAGGGAACGACCGACTGAGTACACTAGTAGCTACTAGGCGAAGTAGCAGTGCAGGTGACATTTCCGCTTACATTTTCGGTATCTTAAGGCGGCTTTCGGACAGAGGGCGCAATTGACTTGAGCTTCAAAAAGTTATAATGCCATTAATATAATAAAGGTTTTTACATTACATACAGCAAAATTTCATCTGCTTATTGCTCTAAGTATGCAATATGAAATCCATCAATTTTATTAGAAATGTGTGAGTAACCTATTCATGAACTCTATAATGTGATGCAAAATTGTATCAGAATATATTATGAAATTACTCAGAAGGGTGTGGTTAACAAGCGCTTGTGCAAAATGTTCCAAATGACTGAAGTGATCACAGAATGAAAGTGCCGTATTCTAATTTAAACACAACTTTTATACAACTAACTGTAAGTTCAATACAATCCTACGTAAAACAACAGCTAGCGTCTAAACGTCTCAATCAGATCAGAAATATCAGATTTTGTTTGAAAAATATTCCGATTCAACATCAATACAACTAAAATATTGGTTGATTATTTGTTGTGTCTTGAAGTTCTGTTTGAGACAAATTGTGTTTTAAATTTATTATTTACGTATTATCGAACGAGCGGGAGCTTAGCGAAGCAACAACACAACAACACACAACTTCTTACAAACAACTTCTGGCAACTGAGACGTCTCGGCATTTTGATGGCTTTTCGATTTAGAGAGTTTGTTCGGGGATAACTTTAGTAACGTTTTTCTGATCTTTATGAAATTTGTTGGGGTTGTAGCAGAGATACATAAAATTTGAGAGTTCGTTTATGAGCTATATTGATCAAGGGGTTGTGAACTTAGAAGGTGAAAAAAAATCTTCATATGGGTCTTGTTATATTGGTCAACTCGTTTGCAAGTAAATCGTGAGTTCTCAGTTCGAGGCGGACTAGGTACTAGTGTATTTTTAAATTAGAATATGGCACCATGTTAATAAAACATTTTTGCTAAGATTAAGAAAAGTGCCTTACGTATACATTTCAGGAACTCCTTAAGAAAAAATACGACATCTGACAGCTCGCGATTTTTCACGTTAATATCTATGGGATGGAACAAAATACTTCCATTATGTGTAGTCAATGACGCAGAAATATCGATATAGGAAAAGGAACGATTGGTATTAACACAATTTCTTCTAGAGTTTGTTAGGAAAGAGAAGTGTCGTGTTTTATATATGGGAACTCATACTCGAATTTTATTTTTACTACCTCGGAAAGCCCGGAAGGCCCTCGAAACGGGAAAAGGGGCTGAATTTATTTTCGAATATGTATTATTAGACTATATACTCTTGTTTTTGGCACAAGCCGAAACACGATTGCTGAAAGTTGCCTCGATAGAAAAAAAACCGAAGTTGGGTCCTTTTCCCCCTTATTTTTCTTAGCTTACGAAAACTATAAGAGATTAAGCAATATAACTAAGTAAAAAATATGATATTCTGGTTTATCTAAAAAGTCACAGAAACAAAATTACACAAAACTTTATAGATTCGCTTATTTATCGTATTTTAGTCAAAAAGTCTGATCCTTAAGAGCGCTGCATCTCTTTCTTTCGTGCACGGGAGCCATAAACGTGTCTCTAACGGATGGGCGTGGCTTGTCCGAATCGAGGAACGGCCTTAAAAGTCAAAAAAGTCAAAAGTCAATAAAGTCATAAAGTCATAAAGTCAAAAAAGTCAAAAGAGGCAATAAAGTCAAAAAGTCAAAAAAGTCAGTCGAAAAAGTCAAAAAAGTCAAAAAAGTCAAAAAAGTTTAGAATCCATTCGGTAGCTCGTAGTTCAACCCTAACATCCATTAGCTACTAGCTCGTGCT
This sequence comes from Pammene fasciana, assembly GCA_911728535.1. Taxonomy (NCBI): domain Eukaryota; kingdom Metazoa; phylum Arthropoda; class Insecta; order Lepidoptera; family Tortricidae; genus Pammene; species Pammene fasciana. Next base: position 1,043,846 of record OU452285.1, read on the forward strand.
TCAATTCCACACTCGCGGTTAAAATAAAACTTTGCACCCTTGTGTAACAAATAACTATTTCCGAGATGCTCGAGCCGCCAGGCCTTAGCCGTACAGACGGTTAAATGCCTGACGGCTTGACCTTAGTACCTTGGGAAAGGGGGCGGTGTTTGGTGTGGGACGCTACATGTGTCAGCACCTTCGCCGCCTCCCACATTAGCCGTACCTCCAGCACGGCCGGAGCGGCAGCTGAGACACAGGCGGCACTAAAATGACTAAAATATGCCACATTAGGATCCAGCTACATCTTCGTCCCTCTCGCAGTTGAAACCTCGGGCTGTTGGGGGGTAGACGCTAAGCGGTTTGTTCACGAACTGGGCCGTCGACTCTCAAAAGGGGGAGGATCCCCGCTCCGCGTCGTTCTTGGTGCAAAGGCTGTCCATAGTAATCCAGCGTGGAAATGCAGTAAGCATTATAGGCACCTTTGCACCAGGAACGGCAGGGAGCCGTTTGTTTGTTTAAATTATTTGTGAACTGCATCTTCTAATTACTTTTTAGAAACTATAGTAACATCAAATTTAATTTTTCCGAGCAGACTCTATACACTTTCTAGCTAACGCCTGCGACTTCGTCCGCGTAATTTCTCCGTCCCTCACCTGGACCCCACATTATTGTGGGTACGAATATGTAATCGGACTCACTGCAGATGGAACATATTTAGTAGTATTACAAGTTATGATAGCAAACCTTTTAATTTTGTCAACGAAAATTTCACAACTAAAAAAAAATTGATTTGTTTATTTTAAAAAGACACACATTCATGCAGAAGACGCTCCCAGGCCTAGGCACCGGAGCCCTAGCTCACTTTTTCCGATGTTTATGACATCAATATTATATAAAAAATTGATTAAATATCAATTTAAAAAAAAAAAATAGCGGGAAATGCCATAGAAATAAAATGTTTAGGCTGCTATGAGGCTAGGCAGAGATGAGAGGAGCCGTGCGGGAATCGAAAAATAGCATCATCTCTGCCTTTGTTTCGTCCATGTTTGTCGTATATGTGTTTGATATTTTTTACCCTTGAGGTATCTATTTTGCCCTTGCTGGTTGGGCAAAACGAATAACTGGAACTATTTATTTGTTATACATAGTACAAATTTAAAAGTATAAAGAGTATCAAAACATCGAAATAAATCCAAACTTCTAAAGTTTCTCATTTATGATATTTGAAGGATTTATGTGTACCGATTCGCTATACTAGCCCCCATCGAAACTGACGACCGGGGCCATAAAACTCGGCCATTGTAGCCAGGTGCCAGCTTTCTTTATAGGGTATGGTTTCTTCTACAACATTCAAAGTTTGTCTTTGATACACTTTGCAAGTCTTGCAAGTCAAAGTTTCAACTTGTTTTTGTTACAAGGTTCAAGACTGTTTTAAAATGTATAGTATTTATACCGTAGTTTAACCTTTAAAGCTATTTTACAACGCGATAAAAAGAAATCCTAAGGATTCTACTCAAATAGGTTAGGTGGTTACCGATCCTAGTGACATTTGACTTTGAATAACTTTATGATCCAGTCATGAAATTTATTGTGATTTTTAACCGACTTCAAAAAAGGAGGAGGTTCTCAATTCAACTGACTTTTTTTTTGGTTTTTGATTATCATTTTTTTTGTATGAATGTTACTCGATATCTCCGTGAATCGTGAACCGATTTTCAAAATATATTTTTTTAATCGAACGGGTATAACCCCTAGATGGTCCCATTGTCACCAAGTCGGGCTCTGATGATGGGATCCTGGAGAAATCGAGGGAACTCTTCAACTATTATAGGCATCACTATTTTTTAAAGCAACTCGGCCACTTCCTCTTAGAATAGCGGATCCTAAGTGAAGTCGATTCTTTTTTTGTTTAAAATTATGAGACAACTTCTTGAACGCCCAAATAAAGGTATCTTTATTTCCTTATTACTCGTATTTTTATTTATGCGGATAAACATTTAATTCACAGTAGGCATTACTTATTGGAAGCGCTGGTAGCCTTGCGGTAAGACGTCCGACTTTCAATCCGGAGGTCTCGGGTTCAAACCCCGGCTCGTACCACTGAGTTTTTCGGAACTTATGTACGGAATATCATTTGATATTTACCAGTCGCTTTTCGGTGAAGGAAAACATCGTAAGGAAACCGGACCTAATCCCAAAAAGACCTAGTTTCCCCTCGGGGTTGGAAGGTCAGATGGCAGTCGCTTTCGTAAAAACTAGTGTCTACGCCAATTCATGGGATTAGGTTGTCAAGCGGACCCCAAGCCGAGATAAACGCTAGGAGGAAGTCATTACTTATTGGACTTTTGGCTGTGTGCATGAGTGTGGCGCCATCTCTTGAGTGGGGGGTTAAATGGTATTTTTCTTTTTTATTAATGGCATATACTCCTTGCTTTTATGAAATTTCACTGGCTGATTCACTATCTTGACAGTTGACCCTACGGGCGATGTCAAATATTTTGAAATGTGATATTGACAAGAGCCCAATTTCTTGTTACATTGTGCGCTGCGACCGTTTACGTTACCCCCACCATGCACTTCGCACATAGCCAATAGGCTATAGCTAGGCTTAATCATGTTTATTAGGAAAGCTCCATCCAACTACGTTTTTAAAAAGTCTGTGCGAGCTTTTTTTGCTGGTAGCTCAAAGTAAAATTTCCGTATCTTCTCCAATAGTGCTTTTCTTGGCGAGATAAAGTTATAAGTATATAAGTATTTTTGTGTATGAATATAATTATATGTATATTAGTGTCGTATATATGTATTTTATGTATACTAACATATATATTTTATGTGTATGGATAAGTTATATAATTTACGTCACTCTGGGCGGTAAGTGAGATTTGCCGCCCACGGGCGCAGCGGCCAATCTCACTTCTCACCCAGGAGAAGACGTAAAATTCTGTACGCACCACGGGCGGTAATAAAGAAGGCCTCAGATCGCATGTTTATGGCCCTTACCTTCGGTTCGGGCCACAAATACCCGCGATCTGAGCCGTTCTTTATTTTACCGCCCTAGGTGCGTAATGTACTATATTAATTCTCGTTACTTTCATTAGTCGCACCGCCTACAGTCTTTTCTGTTTTGCCCTAAGGTTGACTGGTAGATAATGCCTTATGGCATTAAGTCCACCTTTTGTACGTTAAGTTTTCTTATGTGCAATAAAGATTAAGTAAGTAAATAAGGTTGCACCACGCATAACTAACGAACTGATCAACGTTAAATATGGCGACGGAGCTGTCATCCCATACAAAACTGTAAAACTTTTCATACAAGATTTTTTAATGATGACGTTGACGTTAACAGACGTTTTGGTGCAACCGACCCTTAGCCTAGTTGTAGTCTTCTTCCTAGCGTTTATCCCGGCTTGGGGTCCGCTTGATAACCTAATCCCATGAATTGGCATAGACACTAGTTTTTACGAAAGCGACTGCCATCCGACCTTCCAACCCAGAGGGGAAACTAGGCCTTTTTGGGATTAGGTCCGGTTTCCTTACGATGTTTTCCTTCACCGAAAAGCAACTGGTAAATATCAAATGATATTCCGTACATAAGTTCCGAAAAACTCAGTGGTACGAGCCGGGGTTTGAACCCGAGACCTCCGGATTGAAAGTCGGACGTCTTACCGCAAAGCTACCAGCGCTTGTAGCAAGGCTACCAGCCTTAGCCTAGTTGTAGTGATAAATTAAATTTGATATCGTATTCTCATTATGACAGTGTGCAATACATATATAACATTGGTAGACTAGTGCTAAGCCGTGCAACTTTTAATCCGAAGGTCTCGGGTTCAAGCCAATGGGTTTCTCAAAACTTATGTACATATTACCGTTAGATATTATCAGGGAAAGTAATATAATTAAAGGCCTCTTTTCTCCATAAGGTTGGAAATACAGATGTCAAATGATTTCGTAAAGACTGGTACCTACCTAACGCAATTTTAGATTACCAAGCAACACCCAGGCTCTTTTGATCGGTGAAAGAAAGGAACTTTTGTAAAAATTATTAACAGGAAAACTCCTTTTTGAATAGTTGTGCCGTGATGAGCACCTTGCAAGTACAGTCAGCATCAAATTTATTGTAACAGCTAGAGTATCCAAATAGTTCGTCACCCCATACAAAATATATCGTGTGACGAACTATTTGATCACTTTGGCTGTTACAATATGTTTGATGCTGACTATACATATCTACTAAAAGAATTACACAAATTCGTCGTAGGAATCATATGTAAGACATCACACGAATACCAAATCGCGAACATTTATTGCTAATATACGTAGCGAATGTCGAAAAAAGCAGATCTCAAAGGAAAGTGCCTACTTAACACCAAAGACGAGCACTCAATCGTTAACTTAAACAGAAGAACGGCGTAACTACAAACGAGTTGTTTACCGGCAACGGATATATGTATACATTATTCGCCTTATTACGTTCGGATAAGGTTGAAAATATGTACATATTTTTGACGCTAAGCAGATGAGAGAATTTGCTTTTAGGGTTCTGTACCTGAACTGAAGGGTGGTAATCGGAATCCTATTACTGTCGCTGCTATATCCATCTGTCTGTCATGTGCTACTGACATAAGAGCCGTATAGATACGAGTGTACAGTTACTATTTTCTCAAATATTATATTTCTTTAGTCGCTGCACTACAAAAAAAATTACGGTTGCCTCGGTAGGTATATCCATGTATAACGGTATAACACGTAGCCGTGGGGTGCCCGGCCTTAGAATTGTCCCCCACCATGTCGTCCCGTGGTTGCAGTAGGAGTCTGCTAAGGGAATATACCGGGAGATGGGCAGCAGCATCTTCCGAAAGCCTAAACAACAATAAACAAAAAAAACTGCGCGCGCCAACCCGCCTGCCAAGCGTGGCGCGTATGGCAAACCCCCCCTTAAAGGGGAGGCCTATGTTCAGCAGTGGACGTCTTATGGCTGAGATGATGATGATGATGATGATGACTTAAATTGCAAACTTGGGGTGATAAGGAATAACCAAAATGAAAATAATCAACCATAAGTCGGTCTAAAAAAAAACTTTATTTAAATACAGTACAAATATGATAAAAGGTCCGGAGCCGGAACCCTGGGAGTTACAGTCCAACTTGTACTATGCCCGATATTCAAAGTACTAAGTACAATCATAATCGAATTCTACTGCCACTTGACCACGATCGAATGCTAGACCACGTCAGATATGACACAATAATGAGAGTAACGAAACCCAGTCAGCTTGCTATATTATGCTTATTTATAGATCCGAACATCTGGCAGCTGTAAAGTGGTGGAGGTCAAAGAATGCAGACCACTTCTAGAAAACAATTCCTAGAGTTGAGGAATTATATATATAATTACATTATAGCATTGGCAACAGTTTCTGTTGGGGAAAAGTAGTGCCAAACGGCGTATAATGTGATTCATAGTTTGTCACCAACTGTTTCTGTTTCCGCAAAAATATGCAATGTTTTTTGGTCTGATGTGGAAATATAAGCCCTGTCCCCTATAACTGAGACTTCGGCAGTTTTTTTACCTATGTTGGTACTTCTATTTTCGACTTAAACATTTTTGATATTCTGTAACTCTGACCTCATTAAACGCTGCCAGATGCCCGGATCTAGCAATAAGGATAACACAGCAATCTTACCAGATGTGTTCTGTTGCTCTCATTATTGTGTCATATCATCATCATCATCATCTCAGCCATAAGACGTCCAGTCCTGAACATAGGCATCCCCTTTGGACCTCCATAAGTATCGGTCGGAAGCGACTTGCATCCAGCGTCTTCCGGCGACCTTTATAAGGTCGTCTGTCCATCTTGTGAGTGGACGTCCTACGCTGCGCTTGCTAGTCCGTGGTCTCCACTCGAGCACTTTTCGACCCCATCGGCCATCTGCTCTGCGTGCAATGTGGCCTGCCCATTGCCACTTCAGCTTGCTAATCCTGTGGGCTATGTCGGTAACTTTAGTTCGTCTACGGATCTCCTCATTTCTGATTCGATCACGTAGAGAAACTCCGAGCACAGCCCTCTCCATAGCTCGTTGAGCGACTTGTGTCATATAAATAAATATAAATAAATAAATATAAAATCTGACGGGGCAAGCTCTTTGTCCATTATTTTCACGTGGCATTATTTTCGCCCACACGTGCCTTTGTCGTGTGACCTCTTTTCTGCTGTGAATGCTTCGGTCTGGACGAACAATATTAAAAATTGAGTTTCGAGCGATCGGGAAAATTCCCAATAGGTCCCTATTTTAAATTGCTTATTACCGACGGCCAAAGCTATGAAAAAAAAATACTTTTTAATTGTGAAGTAATGCATAAATTTGCATGCTTCATAATAATTGCTAATCTGTGATGTCTACAATTTTAGCAACATTTAACTTATCGTACAAAATGTATTTAATACAATAAAACATTATTATCTGCCAGTAAAACTTAGGATAACGTTATTAGATATGTTTTTTATGTAGTAGTAGTAGTAGTAGTAAAACACTTTATTGTACAGGAAAACACAACAGAAATATATAACACAGCAAATATGTACAAAGGCGAACTTATCCCTTTAAGGGATTTCTTCCAGTTAACCTTTGAGCAGTTGAGAGAGATTTGAAAGAGCTAGGCAGACTTGGGTACCGTACGATACGAAATAACGAGTAACGAGTGTAGTTCCCGCCAGTTTGAATTCAGTTCAAATCTTTTAATTATTTAATTCGTCTTTAAGCTTTTTTCCATGACATTTGAATATATCTTACCTTATTTCCTAGGCAATGCGTTGTCTGTCCGTAGCCTTAGTATATAGTAGAGCAGCACAGCCTAAGAACTTTTTGAAGCTCAAGTCAATTGCGCCCTCTGTCCGAAAGCCTCCTAAAGATACCGAAAATGTAAGAGGAAATGTCACCTGCACTGCTACTCCACCTAGTAGCTACTAGTGTAGTACTAGGTTAAGGTTAAGGTTAACGCGGGCTGTTTTCCGCAACTCGACGTCTATATATTGCGCCTATTTTGCGTGACGGGTGGCCTCATTCGTGCCATCCCAGTTCCTCCAGGAAGCCTAGCAGACTCTTTATGTTGCCGACGACTTCCAGGAGTGCCCTTGGCGAACCAAGATGTTTCGCCCGGTAATCTGCCACCCCCGGACATGTGATGATGACGTGGGCGGCTGTTTCGTCCTCTTCCATGCAGGCCCTGCAGAGGGGACTGTCAGTGACACCTAAAGTGAAAAGATGTTTGTTTAGAAGGGCATGACCAGTTAGTGCTCCTGTTATTAGTCTGAGCTGCGGCCTCTTGAGCTGTTTGAGCTTCTGAGACAATCCTAGTGTAGTACTATTAGTACGCCATTTGTTACTAGGTGGAGTAGCAGTGCAGGTGACATTTCCTCTTACATTTTCGGTACTTTAAGAAGGCCCTTGAAACAATAGGCCACCAGACACTGTCAGTAATAATGACATTATTTCTCTACTCATCCTTGTCATCATCCATATACACAGAAAAGGACGGGTATAGAAATAATGACATTATTACTGACAGTGTCTGGTGGCCTAATGTTCTGGCAATCATTGAAGACCCGATTTCGCTAACTTTGGGTGATTTATATGTAGTTTAAGTTCTGCAAAGCCATTTATATTAATGACTTTCGCTTTCCGAGAACCGTTGTAATTTTAGTTTACAAGTGAACTTCAGGATTTGGTTTTTATTATTTGAACGTAACTTAAGTATATACTTATTTAAACTCACACGATTTGCACTCACTATTGACAAGTGATTAGCACATGCAAGCATAATAGCATTTTGTGCAACAGTATCATAATAAGGGTTCTTAAGATTCGAGGGTCGAAGTTACAAAATGAGGCGAAGCCGAATTTTGTAAAAACAGACCCGATAATTTTAAGACCTAATTATGTACCGTTGCACACAATAGTTTTTCTACGAGTGCTTAAGCAAGCCGGTAAGAATTGAATTCGACGAATGCCGTGCACAACCTGCTGCTTCTATATAATGGAGTAACTTCGATATCCCGGTGGATTGTGCCGGCGCGCGCCCGCCTGACACGTGAAAATGTCTACTTTTGAGAGGTTTTGCTTGTCCTTTGGCAAACTGGCAATACTAGAACAGTAATTACGCTGTTTTCACAACTCATACACATTCACAACAGGAAGTGAACTAGTAAATAGCGGTTTAATTGATCATAAACCTATTTTTGTAATGGCGTACTCAGCGCTTCCGTTAATGGCTCCGGGACTCGCTGGTAACATAGAAGTGAGTTTGATCAATTGTACACTATTATGTGTTTTTCATCAGAAATGTGAGGTGAAAAACATTTTGTTTATTCCATTCTTTGAATAGCTAGGAATACACGTGCTGACAAATCCGTGTCCAATTCGCGCCATACACGGAGTGGACACGGATCTGTCCGCCAGGCATATCCGCCAAACAAATCCGGCGGAAACATCTGTACGTGTATCCCTAGCTAATAAAATGAATGAATTGTTGTTATTACATTTTTATTGACTATAAGTTTAGTTTTCCATTTGTCGCGATCTTGAGCGGCTACTTCCAGCTCTTTCCAGTCGAGACCAATTGAGCCAGCCTCCGTCTCAACTCAACTGACTCTTCTGCGAGCCCTATGTCCCTAATGAGGGATAACAGGAAGAAATCATCATCATCATCATAAGTTTAGTTTACTACGGTGTTACTTTTTTAGCATTAATTTTCTGCGTTTTTAAGTAATAAGTAAATATTTTAAAATTCCTAGTACTAATCATACAAAAACAAATACGGGATATTTACCATGTGAGTTTGTTTTAGTGAGCTTCCGATATTTCGGCACAGTTGCATGGTAAATATCCCGTATTAAATAGTTTTTGTAATGTTAATAACAATGTTAGCTTAAAATCGCATACTATTAATAATGCTTAGTTAGGTACGTTATTTTAGAGCAGCCAATTATATCCAGAATAACGCTTAACTTCAGCTGCTAAGCTTAGAAAATCTTCTTTCTACTGTTCTGAGTCGAGGATGAGGATAATGTTTGTCTAGATGATACGATAAGATAAATTTCTTCGATGATGGGAGGCATTTCATTTGAAGGATTGAACCAATTATTCATACAATCTGAACGCCTCTTAAAAGCACATTTTATACACCGTAGCTGAAGGAAAGCTGTTTGTATAGTAGACTATTTTAGGCCTGAGCTAGTATACAAAGTGAAGTTGAGGACGAGATATTAGAGGCTGGCTCATCAACATAATTAGCAGACATTAGGGCCCTACAAAACAGACGCTGCCGGCTCGTTAGGTGTACACTTAGCTAATCATTAGACATTTGTTTTGCCAGACTTGAGAGCGAAAACGGGGTGTATTTGTGAAATTTATTGCTGGAGAGTTTAGTAGACACGTCGTTAAAGTTACGATTTGACTAATAAACTTAAATAATTTATATTCCTGAAAATACAATCATTTTAGCGCGAAAATACTTTAGGTATTGAATAATTTAGGTTTGGATGAGGCGTTAATATTTAATAATATCACAAAGCTTTTTATAAAAAACCGGCCAATGCGAGTCGGACGGACTCGCGCATGAAGGGTTCCGTAGGTGCCATTATTCATAAAGACCAGCCGTAGCTATACTATCGAATAAATTATTATCGCAAGGTCGTATCTGCGTAAGTACGTAGTTTTTTGGAGATAACTCAAAAACGCTTATTCGATAATGTTCAAAATAATTTTCGTTGATAGAATAGGTAAAGGTGTATCTTCATGATTTTTTTCATAATTTTTGGACTTACGGGTCAAAAGTTATAGGGGGGGACACAATTTTTTAGTCTTTCGGAGCGATTATTTCTGAAAGTATCCACTTAGTCAAAAAATGTTCAAAAAAACCTCAATGTTATTTTTAGAGACCTATCGATTGATGTGCGTCATGTTGTCATGTTGATATTTGGCAAAAAATGGCATGGCATGACGAATCTATAAGGGTTCCGTTTTTTGCCATTTTGCTACGGAACCCTAAAAAAAGCTGTCACAATTGACACCTTTCCTAGTGAACCAAATCTAAAGAGGATCTTTTTGCGGGTAGATATTTTTTTTGTAAGTTTGACTTAGTTAAATTTTTTTACCAATATTTAATGTTATTTTCCATGTAAAGTAATTTTATTACAATTAAGTAAGCTCCAAAAAATAAAACAAAAGCTTTTTTATTTTTCTTGTGACGTTAGTTGTAACAAAGGAACTTAAGAAATCTGCGAGAATACACTATATTTTAATACAAAAAAGTAAATACAAACTCAAAAATATTTTATTTGCTTTAAACACATACATACATGAAAATACAAATAATCAAAGTGTTTACAATGTAAATTACAAAAAAAAAACAACCTAAATATTTTTTCAAGTAAGGTAGGAATTTTTCAAGATGTGGGAATCTTGCTAGGGATTTCTACCTACAATTCCGACATCTTAAAAAAATCTTAATATACATACTTAATAAAAAACTATAATCAGTTAATTCGATACCAGCGCATTCATTCAAAATTGAAATCCTCAAGAATTAAATTAAACGCAGCTTAATAATTTCAGCCAATCGCGTGTCAGCACCGATAAACGTCAATTGCGGGTAATGGCTTATGACCAATCAATGGACAGAGTCACGCTACCCCTGAAGGAATCGATGAGCAGTCATTTTAAATGGATGTTACCTTTGATTGACACCGTAATGATTTTAATATTGTGTTTAGTTATTTTATTTAAAATTAATAAGTATCACAAATATATAATTACATAGAACATCCTTAAAATGACAGTTACTGAATATATTAAAACTAACTTACAGATAACATAAAAGGTCCCCCAGATCTGCCCTCTGCGGTAGGGTGCCCATAATGCTGGCTAAATTTCCTCGCTGAATGGCGATGCCGATTCTTCGGCCAAGAAATGAACCAGCTCTAGGGTCCCGTGGAGTCGAAGAGCTTCCTTTTCAATTCTTTAAATAAACCATGGGCATCCTGACAACACGGTCCCAGGGTCTCAACCGCGAACGTCTCATCATGTGGTTGCTTGATAGACCAGAATATTTGCGACGCTTCAGGGTTTCAGCCGCTCCGCCAGCCCTCAGCGAAGTATAGATTCAATGGAAGCACCAGAGCATTCACACAAGTGGTGTCACAGATGAGCGGCCGCCCCATTCGCAGGGGATAAGGGTCATACCACCAGTCTTCGTATATTACATCACTTAAACTATTAAACTTAAAATTGTCTAAAACACTTCTACTCGTATGAAAGTGAGGATATTGAAATGCTCAAACTAACGCTCCTTTTTATAAAATTGTAATACCGACTGAATCTCATTTAATTTTTGTTCAAAAACGTGAAATATATATTAACAATGAGCGCCATTAAGACACCTTAATTTAAGTCAAATAAAATGAAAACGAAACGCCAAGGGGCCACTTCACAAACACAAAAGATGTCTCGATTAAATTCCTACATAAACAGACTTCTGTTGACATTTCAGTGTTGGGCCCGACGTTGAAAAGGGTCTTTAAGGCTGATGTTGCGCAATTGGCTTTGTTTGGAACCATGGACATAAAAGATAATAGATGAGCAGACTTAAACAAAATTCGCAAATATGGCTATCAATTCCGGTTAGAGAAGTTTATAGAACTCAATTATATTGTATACGACATGCTTTAGAGAGAGGTGAACCTGTGACTGCTTTAAGATGAAGACCTAGGCTATCCGAAACATGCCTCGCGTAGTGTCTAAATATACTGAGTAGGTACAATCTATTATAGTGTGAGTGTATCACGAAATGTTAAATTTAATAATTCCGGTTATAATCACAAAAACTTATGATGTATCATTTGTCCTCCATATGTGTAGTGCCGGCCCTACATATGTGATCAAATATGTGTTCAAACATGGTAGGTATATCTCTCTCTTTGCTATGAAATAAGAAAGAGATGCAACACATATGTTCAAACATTTGTGCTAAGTGTGGTGCCGGCATTTCACGCTTATTCCGGAGCTAGTCTTGCTTACGTTGGGCAAATTTTAACGAAGCGCTCGATTGCGCGCGAATACTTATTGACTAGCTATGTCCTCAGAACGATTGGATGTCTATGTCAAAAAATGCATAACTCCTTTTACTGTAGCGCTTTTTATGTGCTTATTGTGAGTCCCTGTATTAAATGAGTTCAACGGTATAAGCTCTGTTAAGTAATTTGGGCTGGATTTTTCTAGTCTTAGCTTAAGATTTCGACTATAACCGCACTTGACTTAAGCTGAAAATCCGATTTGATCCGTCCATTGTGAGGGACTTGGAAAAAATGGGGACTATTTTCTCCGACAGACTAGAATTATCCATCAACTCAACTGTCATTTGTGATTTAATATTTTCTAATGAAAACACACTAATGATATTAATTTGATTACCTTTGAATAATTCAACTTCACACTTTAGAGCGGAATTCAGTTATTCATTGACAAAAGCGTAAAATCATTGGTAGCTGATTTTTGAGGTGAAAACTTCTTTAGCCACGTTGGGCAATTTTTGGTAGGGGGAAATCTTATGAGTTCGCGTCACCGACACCGTCACGAAAACAAAAACGCATCACAAGATTTTCTTTGGGTTGGAAGGCTCGTTCGATGTTTAAACTTATAGCCGTTCAAATAAAGTTTAATTTTGTAAGTAGTATTTTTCTCTTATGCTTTTAATATATGGTGCTCGGAGAAGACCAGATTGATGTTTATAATTATAATTCAAACATAAAATTTCAAGTTATACCTTCAAATTCAATTTTTAAAATATGGCATTCTGTCCACAATATGGGACAATTTTGCCAATGTCGAAGTAGATACGACAAGTGTACGGTTAATTAATTAAAATTAAACATAAAATTTCAAGTTATACCTTGTGCAATCTAAGAAGCGGTTTTTGACACCTGTCATCTCAGTACATTTTATAACCTAAAATCGATTTTAGGTTATAAAATGTACTGATATGACAGGTGTTAAAAACTGCTTCTTAGATTGCACAAGGTATAATACTGAAAGTTTTCACTTCTGTCGGCAGTCCCTATAACTGCCATTTTCTTTTTTTATATGGAGGTCATAGACGAATTTCCGCTTTTGTCTATGAGAAGCTGAATTCCGATCTAATATGTGGTGCACGTGTACGAAGCACTAGCTTGCTGCTATTGTATTGGTATATTCAATCAGATTTTGATATAAATGTATGCATTGTATGAAAATAGAGAAGTTTTTTTATTTTATTTAATGTAAATTATATATTTTTACCACCTATCTTAAATTCTGAATGAGAGAATATATCAAACAATACCTAGTATCTTTAAGATATAAAAGTATATAGCTAATCGATGACACACAAAATCACACCTAGATAATGGAAATTGAAAATTAGTTTAGTCTCATGGCAGCTGCCACAAATATTTTCAATTAGGTATTATGAAGTATAGAAATTAGCGATGTAACGATACCGCTACCAATACCGATATATCGGTATCGCCGATTTAAATACAGCCGATATCACAATTTAAAAAGCGCGCGAAAATAACGACGCGTTAATTTTTACTAAATTAACTACTAAGCCACCGATAGTAAATAATCGGCGATACCGATACCGATGGTATCGCCGATTATTTACTTCGAAAATCAGTATCGGTATCGTATAGGCTAAATCACGTATCGTTACATCCCTAGTAGAAATACTTTTGGTTATGATTTCCGTTCAATTCAATTTTTAAAATATGGCATTCTGTCCACAATATTGGGACAATTTTGCCAATATCGAAGTAGATACGACAAGTGTACGGTTCATTAATTAAAATTTCGCTCCAAGAGCTGGACGTTGTACGGTGAGGTTAGGCTTTTTATAAGGAGATAGCTAATCCCTACAAAAAGCACGTGGACTAACGGATATCTAACTCAAACAGGGGTTACACATGTTTCGAGACTAATTCTTCATTAGTAGCTCACTAGTTCGTTAAATCACTGCAGAATAAGCTATATATTACACATTGAATCACGAAACTGAACATAAAATAAGAAGTTTTTCCCGAAACCAAACCACCTTGTTCGACAAGATGGCCGCAAGTCCATGATTTCCGTTAAATAGTGTTTCGCAAACATTGATTTATTATGTAGGTAGAACCTACTAGATGTGACATCTAGAACAAATTTTGTGCTGCATGTTTGGCCGTTGACAGCTGTCAGTTGGTTAGCATCATGTCAGTGTTTCAAGAGCGAATGTATGGACTTTAAGTGCCGATCACTTAAACTCATGGCTGAAAATTTTTGTCAGGGATGTCATCTCCTGTTACTCAATGTTCGCAAAGTAGACATTTTAAAATTTCACTAGTAGATACCTATTGGCAGTCATTGCTTATGATTTTACTCGGGTTTTTTAAATATAAACCTGTCAGCAAACTCAAGGCAATAAAACATGGCCAGCAAAAGAAAACAAGTAAGACGGTTTGTTTGAAATTCGTCAGACAACATCAATCTTCAACTACCGACAGTATTTTGGCTTATGGCATCAATCTCTGTATTTCCTTTTTTTTGAGACATCCATCAACTTTTTGCTGAACATCAAATTTTATAACCTCCTCCGACAAATTGATAAACTCCTCCTTTGAAATCTTGAAATCGGTTGAAAACTTATTAAAAAATATTTGTTTTTGATGTACGCCGCTCCCCGCCCCCCGCGCCCCGCTGCGTTGCTATGACATCAGACATAACTTCTTATAACTGTTTTGAAAGTAACAGAACCGGAACCGAAGCGGATGTTTGAAACCAATCGGAAGTTCTGACTTAACGGAAACGGAACCGGAACTCTGTAATGAAACATCCCTGCTGTTATGTTAAAGAGATTAATTGTAATTTTGATTGACATTTTAATTGAATAATAAAAGGATTATACGATTAACAAGGAGAACGCGTGGGATGACAGAGACTCGGGGCCAATTTAAATGGGTAACTTTGGGTAATAATTTTAATACTATTTAGTCCATTTTTATTGTAATTTCAGAATATTAGGTAAGTTCGGTTGTAAGCTTATTTTAATTTTAATTTAGTGTGTTTAATGTTATTATATGGAGCAATGTGGTAGCCGAGTATTGTGCGTGAAAAACAATATTACAAATTGTTAAAAAAAAGCGTGTAAGTACAAAACACAGCGACACACGCAAACAAAAAAATTTACATTAATAAGAACTCGTGCACCTATAAACAGAGGAGTAAATTTTTTGTAAAAACACATCGGACAAAATTGACTTGCCAAGCGTAAACCCTGAACTAAGTGTTATCCACAAAAATGAGTAAAACCTATGTCGAAACGTCGGAACTTAACCCTTTGAACGCCAAGAGCCACTAAAGTGGTATTGTGCTGTCGTGCTCACCACGCCAAGGATCACTAAAGTGGTCATGGCAAACGCTGTCAGTTTTACTGTTGACAGATAAGGTTTAAATTCGTTTCTCACTAGTTAAGATGTTGGCGTGTAACATGTCATATTTTGATGCGAGAGAGAAAGCGTTCAAAAGGTTAAGGTGACGCCAATGACCTTCGATCTGAACTCCTTAGTTTGCTAATGAGTTTATAAGCTTATCATATTATCGTTATTGAAACGGCCTTATTCAATATAGTATCCTATATTTGCTTCAATATTTGACATCAAATTCGAGCAATTATTTGCCAAAAAAGTGGTCTGGCCATAAGTTTTGTGTTAATTAGTTTAAAATTAAAATCTCGCGTCTGTTTTTAGAACCTTTAAGGAGCCTTAATATGTACATTTTGTATATTTAAGTATCTTCACATCATTCGAATATCGAATAAAGTGCCTTTTTAGACTGTGTTAAAAAAGTCATTAAAAAATAAGTGCTCATTTATTTCAAAATCCGGCTCTACAAAATGGAGATAAAAGATAAAAAAACCGATAGCCGTTTGCCTTAAAATACGATATGTATTGAAAATGTAGGAAGTAGGAATATCGACTCGAAACTGGTCAAAAATCGGTAAAAACGTGTGGGCTTCACGACAAAACTGTCGAATATTAGTTATATAACAAGTGAGTAATATTGATATGCCACTGTCGCCAATCGTTCAACGGTACAGGTTGAGTTGCATACAAATTAATCTATTTTATTTTTTAATGAAACGTCCAATGTAAAAAGAACCCCACAACTAAAGTCCGTGACCTTACAGTGAGCAGCCGAAGTAGCTAACTGGGTGTTTAAAATGACCTATACACGCTCTTATTCTCTTAACAATAAAGTTGAGTCAAGCTCAATGAACATCTTACCCGCTTAGCTACTTCTGCTGCTGACTGTACGTCATCTTTAAATGTGGAGACGGAAACCCGATCATGATTGCTCTGCTCAGATTCGTGTCTCAGAAACTGAAAAGTCGAAACTGATTGATTACCTTAATTTGCATCGATTACATCGTTCCTGTCGTAATTAGAAGTCTCACAATTTAGAGAGGAGCATTGAGCGATGAATTATTAATTACACATTTTATGTTCCCTATGGAGATTACCAATCGAAATGTTAATAACGGTGTAGTCTGGCGCAGGCGTCTGACACGCATTATGCAGGCCGAAAATTATATTTGGGAACCTATGCATTGCAGATTTCCTGATCAGTTATTTTTAAGTTGATGAAGGGATATTGTAAGCGCTCAGGGCTCCCAACCAATCGGAACACTAGATGTTTCCATTCAGTTACCATTGCGTGACTTTTTAAGGCGACGACGGTAACGAAGTGAGTGGTCCATCCCGCCCTGGTCACCGCGAAGAGATTCCAGGTGCTTGGAAATGAAGATCTAGGCTCTCCGAAACATGACGCGCGTTGTGATTAAATATAACGGTTACACTCGGGTAAGTAATAAAAGATATAAGAACTTATTGTATAATATTCATATTATATACGCTCATATTGCATAAGCTTGTTTTGTATACCGTTCAAAGTCTATAATGAACGTTTGATATAACATCAAAATATCTAATTTTGTTAAGTATAATGTTGTTTAAGTATAATATCGTTGTATATAACGGTCATAATGTATAACGTTCATAATACCTTAGATTTATAATGTATAATATTCAATACATCTAACACCAAAATACATAATGCTCGTATAGAATAACGGGTTGTCTAAATCGCAGCTCGTGTACATATCAACTCGCCTAAAAGCAACTGGTCTACACGATTTTTTAAGTAGCAGCTAGTCTAATTAGCCATTCTAAAATTCTCAAAATGTTGAATCCTCAACTTAACTAGACGGAGCCCCGCTTCGCGGGGCTCCTATTTCCGGGCGTTTTGCCCTTCGGGCATCTGAAGCTACCTAACGAACCTAACCTACCTATTCTACCTATTGATTTAGTTTGAAATCCGTGAAAACATTACACTTTGGGGAAAAAGGTTGGAATGGAGTTTATAACCTATTTAGTATATCATACGCTATTATATTTTGTAATTATTATACTAAAAGATAGTATATCTTATGATCGATATACGTTATGTATGTTATATTAAACAAATTTAGAGTATTTGAGTGTTATATGATAAGTTATTATACAAAATGAGAATTATATTAATTGACCGTTATTCCTAATAAAAATATAGATTTTGTTGTTATAGCAAACGTTCATTATATCTTGTGAACGTTATTAATATGAAATTATATATTTTGTAGTTATATCTTATGGGACGCACCCGTTACACTCGCGTCTAAATATTTAGTACTTTGCGGGACTTGTTTCGGAGAGTAGATAGGTCTTCATTTTCAAGCACCTGAAATCCCTTTGCGGTGACGGGCCGGATTCACGGGACTCACTTCGTTACCTACGTCGCCTTAAAAAGTCACGCAATGGTAAGATCAGGCATATATTATCGTGAAGCGTGGATATTTTTGACTGACAGTGCTCGATCCGAGTAAGTGTAACCGTTATATTTTATAGTATATATTCATTATATATTTTATAGTGTCAGTATCTTTAAATTTAATATGTAGACATAATATAGGCCGTTCCTGGAAACATTAACAAGTGCCAGGAAACGCTCATTGTACTCAGGATGTTATGTCAGACACGAGTATTGTTGAGTTCATGTTTATTTAATATTGACGTAATATTTCTGAAGTACGTAAACAAGGGGGTAATAATAGCGTTGTTGATGAGCGTTTTAATGACGGACCGTTAAAATCTTACTTAAAACAGATGATTCAACAGATTTTTATAGAGTAACGGAACAAAACAATTTGATCACACAAAAAGGTGTATATTGACGCCGGCATCAGTATATACAGTCACGATTAGATATATGGGAGTAGCTAAGGTGGTTACAAATATCGGAACAACGCCTCTATTGTCAAGGTAATAAGGTGCATGTTTCGATATCTTAGACTTAGAGTACCTTGGCCTCTCCGATATATTTGATGGCGACGTTACTTATAGCAGCGCAACAATATCAAGCAGTGCACCAAGCAGCACTCAATCTACTTAGCAAATTTTTCAAGTTAAATTCATAGTTACGTAACAAATTCAAAAGTTCGTTCCAAATCCTATTAATTATTATTATGTCAAAGCTTTATAAAGTTCCTATACACCAACTCGACTTCAATATTCCCCCTACAATCAGCCAAGTAATGAACTTGGTCGATTCATGGCTCGCCAAGTTTTGCAATTTACGGCTGGCGTGATTAAGTGAGACAAAGTTGTACGTGTGTGACTTACGAGTGGAATGTTTTGAACTTATGTATCATACATTCTGTAATCTATATTCTTGAAGTCGCCGATCAAATAATAGTCGTCACCATCATCATCATCATCTCAGCCATAAGACGTCCACTGCTGAACATAGGCCTCCCCTTTAAGGGGGGTTTGCTATACGCGCCACGCTTTGCAGGCGGGTTAGCGCGCGCAGTTTTTTTTTGTTTATTGTTGTTTAGGCTTTCGGAAGATGCTGCTGCCCATCTCCCGGTATATTCCCTTAGCAGACTCCTACTGCAACCACGGGACGTTATGGTGGGGTACAATTCTAAGGCCGGGCACCCCACGGCTGACCAGCCCAAAAAATGGCTCCACAAGCCGCCGCTAGAACGACTCGTGCGGTACTTTCTCTGACAGTTTTATTACGGTATAAGACTGACCGATTACAAGTTTTCACGAGCCAAATTTTCAGTAAATCTTATTTGAGCCTATAACTCCTTTACATTCTTGCTCAAAGCTTGCAGTTTATCTTTTTTTTTCAATATCGGAGTTCGGAACAGCTGGATACAAATTAAGAAAGTGTTTAAATTGTATATGTAACTCTTCTTAGATTTTTATCCGCGACGAACTCTTGCCTCAGTTTAGTAAGGATATGAGGTTTCCTTATAATTATTTGTAACAAATGGGACTTAACCGCGTATATAATTTTCAAATTACATTCGACGTTTCGAGGACGACATTGTCCCCGTGGTCGCGAAGAAAGAGTGGCTCCAGTTGACATCAACATCTTCTAGCCGCGCGAGTTTTTCGAAATACCCGCACTTGGTCTTGATTATCAACTTGAACGTTTTGCACACTAGGGATGTCACTCGGTCAACACACAAAACTCGCAATGTCCGGTTTTCGAACCGGCGGTATTCGTTGACGCCTACATTTACTAATGACAAGATGAGATCCTAAAACCAGCATCCCGATTAAAGTTGCAGTGTTTTTTGATTTCAATGGCTTCACGAACTTTTCTACTATGAACCGACGATCCGTAGAAAGGATTTTAGGGTTAGTATAAGGTTTCCTTTTTGTGTTTGTGTACACTAAGGAAGTTTAACAATGAGCTTAAGTGGATTAAAAGATGGTTTCAGTTAGCTGGAAGCTGTCTGCTTTCTTCGATACACCACAGCAATAATTCCAACTAGGGATTGCAATTGCTGGATCCAGCATCCAGCAATCCAGCTGGATCCAGCGCTTTTTTCGGTCTGCTGGATCCAGCACCGAACGCTGGATCCAGCGCTGCGGATCCGCAAGTCATAGATTTCCAAATAATGGGGCAAAAACCTACATTTCCAGCACCGTATTAGGTAAAAACCAAGCAAATTGTTTTAATTTATATATTCAAACGTTAAATTTATCTGTAGAAACATGTAAACTACACGTTAAGTAGTCAAACCGTAAACTTTTACAGTATTATTAATGTTAGTATTTCTCACAAAAGTTTCTGCTCAATAGTCAAATTCAATTGTTTTTTTCGCCATGTGATAGTTACGATCCATGTGATTCATGTAAAATATACATGTACTTACCTTTGACAATTGGTTATTTGTGTTTTCATCATAAAGTTATGTAGAAGGATGTTTGTTAAACCAAATATAATTTGGTAAAGTAATTGCCAAACCTTAAAATTTAACATAATAATTAGGATGTACTTCTATAGGAAAGCAGCGTCTTTATTAACATTATACATAGTAAAATGAATTATAAGCATATATTATTAAAAACGACACTACTAACGAACATATCGGAAAAAAACGAGATAATATGTCCGTATAAATAACCACTTATGACCTTGGTCGGTATACTGCCTTTTCGCCGAAAATTGTATTGCCGAATTTCATTTGCCAACCAACTTTCCGCAGGAGTTTCATTTGGCCGAATAAATTTTACCAAATAATTATTTGGCAACCATTTCTATTCCTAACCCCATAGTTGGGAAATGAAAATTGCCTATTAGGTTGGGTTAGGTTAGGTTGGATTAAGTAAAGTTGGGAAATGAAATTCGGCCAAATGAAACTTCTGCGAAAAGTTGGTTGGTAAGTGAAATTTATTTATTTATTTTATTATTCAAATAAGTTACACAGCATTACAGTTATACAACCAAGGCACTGTGCACTACAAACAATTGACATTACAGAAATACTTAAAATACTTAAAACTAGTTGGATTTAGGCGACGTAACTGCGTGGCTCCGTTAGGCAATATGATTTTCGGCGAAAAGGCAGAGAACCCCTTGGTCAAATAGTCAAACATTCAAACATGATACAATGTTGCAAGTCGTATTAGGGTACCGAAATTCATGGAGGAGCTATTAGTCAGTAAAGAAGTATGAGTAAAGTAGGTAGAAACGAAAAGTTATTGTCAATACATGTGTGCTTTACCAATTGCGTTTTTAATTACAGTGAGTTATACACTGCACACACTGTCATTGAATACGTTATTGCATAGGGCGCGTTGAAGAATTCGGAGTAACCTAACACCTATTTGGAGACCTTTCAGGACAAGGTTAGGTATGTGGAACGAAGATAATGAACACGTTTATATTGTAGCAAGACTCCCGTACAAAAAAATAATGCGAATATGGCATTTTTAATACAAAAAACTGGATTACTAGTAAAAAAAGACATAGGTGCTGGATCCGCGCTGGATCCAGCTGGATTTATGTCAATCCAGCAAAAATCCAGCTGGATTGAAAATGGTGCTGGATTGCAATCCCTAATTCCAACATGAATAACTCATTAGAATATTATCAGCGCCATTTATTATTTTGCTGGCAGTTTTTCTCGAGTTAAAAAATATTTTCAGTAACATAATATGGTAAATGGCACCACACTGCCATCTGTTAAAACAGTAGCAGACCCCTACATATTTTTACCATTTGCTTTTTCAATGCTCAAAGAGCTATAGGCTCAAATTTTACTTAGCCCAATTTAATTATTATAGACAAATAAAAATTTACCGGAAGATGGGAATTTGTCTAAGGGTCTCTAAGACCAAATTTACCATAAGTTGCATTTTTCCGTTTTTCGGATTTTTATCTATGATGCTGAAATGTGTTTGCTACGTTGCGCCTTAAGGACGGCTTTGAAAAATTGCACATCACTAAAAATTGTAGCAGGCTTATAACCGCGAGGCACTTTGTTCATTGAATCGTCTATTTGCATCACTCTCTTTCGTATTTGCAAGAGCGATAGAGACGGGACCACCGTCTTGTCGATTTTCGAACTTCGCGGAAGGCCGTCTGGTCATGTTCTGTCGCCATCATAATTATATAGCGGAGCGGCCAAGGTACTAAAAAAATATCTGAACATAGACTTTACTTTATCGCCTTGACAATAGAGGCGTTTTTCAGAAATTTGTGACCACCTTGGCCGCTCCGATATATTTGATGGCGACTGTACCGGTTATTGTGCAATAAAAAAAACTATCCAAGTATCCTATAAGCGCACACATCTAAAAACGTTAGTAATATCACAAGGTACTTGATTTCTTGTCGGCCGCCTAAAAAGGCAGATTTTGGTTTTATCATCGATAATACTTTGATAAGTTTAATTGCAGCTTTTTGCCTGCCAAACAGATATTAGTTTATTTTATCGGATAGCTGATAGCTCTGCAATAATTTTGCATTTAGATAAGCGCTTAATGCAAAACTCAACAATGGTATAATATTAAGAGCGTGGGTACACTGCACATTTTTTTTCTAAAAATTTCAAATGTTTGTAAGCGGCGTGATAACCATTTTTTTTGTTATTAACACTAAAGCTTAGTTAATACAGGTGCTAGTATATTAACAACACTTTGGTAGTTATATTTAATTAAAAATTGTAATTTTCACAAATGAACTTCTTGCGATTACAAAAAGTTTGTTGTTTCCGTGTAGTAGCGCAGTTTTCGCGTCTTATTTAGTGTCGATTCCACGTACTTAGTATCATTTACAAGTAATTTAATACTATACTTATATTTTTAATAGACAGTTTATTAACTAGCTAGAGTAGTTAGTTATTTATTGTTGAGCCCTAGAGCCCACCAAACCACAAATTTTGACCTTTAGTTTCGAAATTTTCCTTAGCTAGGTACATTTTATTTTGAGAAACAATTCTTAAATTGTTTGAAGTTATGTATTATTGAGTTTAATACTAAGTACATTATTTAAAGCGTTAATATATGCTTAAACTTGTTTGTTCGGCAAATTAAATAAAAATCTTATACGATTTTATAAACTATATAATTCTCGATTAAGACGATATATATATACGATTTTATAAAATATACTTTTCGATTAAGACGACTCATAATTTATGTTTTTAAATCTAAAATCAAATCAGAAATGTGTTTTGTATATGTATTATACCTTTCTATCGATTAATAGTTTTTAATGCACGAGCATCTATTTTTTCTTGCATTTTCATTCATCTGCACAAATTTAATTCGCTATTCATATAAATCATCCAATATTTTATAGTAGATAATCCATGTATCCATCTCGTAACTCTCGTAAGTAACCATGCAATAAAACATGATTCATAGTTGTTTTGGTCAGTTTCATAGATAGTGGAAAAATCTATTAGATATGCAGCATTAGTTAAAGTTGATGTAATACATAATACATATGTTTACTAATGTACCTTATCACAAAGGACTAAGGCAGAAAAGAGTAAACACATCTACGTCGAGTGTACCTGCTAACAGTGCTTACTGAATACTGAATTTAAACTTTAATGCAAGCGCATAAGGTCCACCGACAATTCGTTAACAGTTTTGTTAGTATCGACACACACAAAGAAAATATCAAGTAATTTCATTTCTGTTGTGATGACGAAAAAACATACACCAAAGACACTAACATTAAAGTTGTAGTGTGCCATAGACAATTTTATTTCTCTTATTTTGTGTCGGTACTATACTCATATCATTTTATTTACTCGTTGCTTTCATATTTGTAATAATCTCATCTAATTTACATCAATATTTTAGGGTACACGCCCTTAGGGCCCAAGGGACATAACAGTTTTGTGGGCAGTGGCAGACAGAATTTTTTTTAATTACTTATCTCTACTTTACCTACTTATAATATAGTACTTATAAAAAATATAGGTATACATAAAATTTCCAGGCATCAAAATTCACAATAATGTACTGTTTCGGAAATTGCCATAAGTATATGACTTTTTTTCGTTTCGTTTCCTTTAAGTATTAAAAAATGAAATGATTTATTTTTATTTACAAAACGATATGTGTGTAAAATCAAGTCATATACACATTTTTTTCATAGTTAAGGCGAGTCAAACCCAATTTCTATTTCGACTTTGTTAAAACGGAATGCAGATACAATATTTAAAAAAGCCTGCTTTTTCTTTGATTGAAATAAAGTGTTTTTTTGTGAAATATGATATTTGCTATCAATATCATATAGCTTAATTACTTTAATTATTGGCTCGTGAAAAGTATAAATTCGCAAGATTTCAATAAAAGTATTTTAATGAAAATTGGCGTAAATCTTTTACAGCCAATCCAATCAATTTTATACGCCACTTAATTGAAGATATACGAGTATGTTACCTAGACGGCCAATTTCAAGAATACACAATTTGACATTATTTCATTGTAAGTGGTTTTTAACTTGATGTGTAACAAACGCG
Source organism: Pammene fasciana (assembly GCA_911728535.1). Classification (NCBI taxonomy): domain Eukaryota; kingdom Metazoa; phylum Arthropoda; class Insecta; order Lepidoptera; family Tortricidae; genus Pammene; species Pammene fasciana. Next base: position 1,068,276 of record OU452285.1, read on the forward strand.
ATTCATCTTGGATCCGTCAGAAGTGACTTTTACAAGTCATCCCTTTATTTTATCAATTTATTATCAAATTTATGTCAAATATATGTATTATTAAGTGGTTACATAATGACAGTACGATATGCGTTAGTTTTAATGACGCCTACAGACATTCAGACAACGCACCACAAACCGATTAGGTAGAATATTGATATTTCATATATCCTACATTTGTAGGCATATTTGTATAGTTTTACACTTTAAATTTCACGCGGTCAAAGACGCGGGTTGATGCTAGTTTATCCAATTAATCCCTTCAGATCGTAATGGTTTAACCTTTGAGTCGGATCAATCATAAAAACTGATGTTTTTCCCCAAAATATCTTGTTTGTTTTGGCAGTAAAAGTTGGTAGTCCCGGTATCCCAAAGCAATAGAATAGTGTAAACATCCCAGATCAAACAGAACAGAAATAGTTAGCCCGTGGAAAGATGCTTTTGTTTCGGAAAGTTTTGGTGGTTGTGGAAACTAAAGGTAAATTGAGTTTAAGGTGAGTTTAACACGAAAACTACCGATATTATCGGAACTGAGAATATAAGATCAAAGCAGATATGGGTTGTGTAATTTAGTGTAACAATGTGTAAACCGTTTTATAACTTTGAGTCATCACTTTTAACAAAAAAATCCTGTTTTTACTCGTATGTAGCTTTATTTATTTCTGTAGTACATACAGGGAAAAAAAAAGGACAGGCGAACTACTTCGGTTATTTTATTAATAACCAAAATTCACCAATAAAGTTTATTTGTTTATAACTCAAAGATTACTTATAAAGAACAAAACACTTTGGTAACTAATAAGCCTTAATTTGCAAGTCCCAAAAATTTAGTTACTAGTAGACGAAGTATGGTTGCTGGTAACAAAAAAAATGTCAGTGTACTTTTTATTTATTCAGGTTCATATAAAATGTTCATATAAAAAGAGAGTTATTATTATTAAATAAATATGTTGTTTGATGGATCACTAAAAACCCACAGAAATGACATTTTGAGTGATTACACTCAAAATTACATTTTGAGCCACCCGAATATAATACAAATCGGTTAAAACATTGTTGTCATAAAATAACGCCAACAAAATGTAACAAATATTTTTTTCTCACAAAAAAACTATGAACCCGGCTTACAATTTTAATCCGATCGTTGATGAAAAATGATAACTAAAAAGTATTTTTAGGCTCAATACGGAAATAATAATTTTATACACATCGACGTTTATAATTTCAGGAAACTGACAAAGTAAGACAAAATTCATTATTATATTATAATTAGTCTTCAAGCCATTAATTAAGGCAGAGCGAAATCGGGAAATACAAAAGTAAATGTTAATTAAAAATGAAATTGTGTCAGTTTATAATGAAAATCTGGAGCGTTACTCAATTGCTTGGCAAACACGGGTGAATTCAATAGTTAAGTGGTCGCTTAGGCAGGCGAAACTGTGACCAGAGATAGACATTTTTTTTTCAAGAAACCATCCGTGTTTCACAAACGTTTATCCTAGTAAGTTATATGAGCAAAGTAAACATTGTCACACTTCATCCATAGCGCAGGTTTCGTCATATCAATGCAGCCAAAATTAGATTCCACAACATGCTTCTTCAAAAAACGCAAAAAGCCTCGTCACAAATGAAGTACTTCTCAGCTTCTAACCTACTATATTGAACTGATATCTATCGGGCCGAAACGTTCCAAATACGCGAGCTGCATTGCCACGCTGAATGGTTAAATGTAGGACCAGATAGGAGCCACCCCGGGGGTTGCAGCCTAACCTCTTAAGACGGCCTGTCAGCCGGTAACCTGTCAATTAGAACAAAAATTTGCGGGCACCGAACAACCGACAGGCCGATATCGTCAGGCGGACCGCAGGCGGACTGATAGTCGGTGGCCGCCCTTAACCGGCGCCCGATCTCCCTAACCAGCTTTTTGGCCTCGGCACAACATGGCCCAGCCGTTTCGACACCAATTGGAACACAGGCTGGCCAATAAGTGCTGCAGTAACAGTGGAAGTAATAAGCTATACTCATCCCTATTTTAGTAGCGAGGGTTCTGCCGTAAGAAACAGATAGTATGATTATCTGTCTATGCTTGAAATAAAACAGACCCTGGCCAAACCATATTAGGTAATGATTTGGTAGCACTGATTGATTTATAAGGAGACAGCTCCTCATAAACAGAGTCAAATCAGAGTTTATGAGAGAAATCAAAAACAAAATTACTTTATTGCAATTTCATCACGAACTGACCCCAAAAATATGTGACCAGCAGACCTACCGCGAATGTCGAAAATCGACATTTCGTTATCTCCCTCTCTATCGGCAATTGCATATTGGAAAGACAGTGATGCAAATAAACGAAAAAACGAAGTGATGCGTGATTATAATTCAGTATAGCAGTCACAAATACGTGGTAATTGGCCAAGTTACATTGGTTCGCCCTCACTCGTTAACCCATCCAAATATAAATCTAAACGAAATTTGAGCAATTATGAAAACGCGTCACGCCTTTCATTTCAAGTATAAAATGGCGTCAAGTTACGTCATTACCGGAAAGCGCTGGGTGTGCACTTTTTGCTTCAACTTTATAATAACTTTCACTAATCACTGCTACAGCTGCGGGGGGGTTAAACATCTTTAGAAAAAGGGTATAATGTAGATTATTATATAGAACATTAATGTGTACCTAAGTATGTTTAAGTAGATATTTTTATTTTGTTATATGTGTAAATTGTGTAATATGTATGTTTATTTGAATGGGTTTTATTTTTATGATATAAATAATTTGCTACACTATGTGTATGGTAAATTAAAATTTCGTCATGTTTTTAACACCTACTGACATTAATAATTGAACCGATCTCCGCTACCTTAAGGTTGTCTGGAAGAGATCGCTTTTTAGCGATAAGACTGCCTGTTGTTTACCTTAAGTTTTTGTATTTTTTTTAAGTTTTTGTGCAATAAAGAGTATTTTATTATTATTTGTATGTTTTTACCATATCACGGGACCATGGGGTCCCAGACCTTTGGAAGGCATGCGTGGAGCCGAAGCCAACAGCGCATAGGCCCTTTAAAACAATATAATCTAAAGGTAAGGGATACACGTGGCGGATACCACCTCCAAACGCACAACATGATACATCCGGAGATGGTCCCCGCCAGGTGCAAAGACTATTGCAGTGCAGCACTTTTGTGCTGCGAAGGGAACTAAGGTCATGGGTTATTGTGATGAATATTGGATGGGCTGGATACTGGGTTATGGGAGGAGACTAGCGGACACCTGCCGTGACAATCAGTCTCAAAATTGTAGAAGACAGGTGGTGACTCGCCAACTCATTGAGTGGGCCCCGCAATGGCCGCACGCACGGTGCGACAACGGCGCAACACTTGAGAGTGGCTGTGAGGTTGTCGAGAGGTGAGTCTGCGGTAGCCAGATACCGGTGTTCCGTGCAGCAGGCCGCCGGCGTTATGACATTTTACACTTCCAACCTGGAGCATAGGTCCCGCTCTTGCGACTCCACTCTGGCCGGCCAGTTAAGGCAAGCACAGAGGCGAGGGCCAGATGGAAAGGGCCCTCTAGAATAGGGGTCCGCGGTGTCATCACTCACCGTCAGCTCGCCATAAGCTGCCCCCGCGGGTTTATTATTATATAAAGTACCTAAAGTTTCTAAAATAATAATAAAAAGCGTGGGTGAAGATGAGGAATCAAATCCAGCCACGGTATTTGCTCTTTGATACCGTACTAAGTAAAACTAATTTTGCTTTTCGTTAGGTATTTAATAATAAAAAATATAACAAAAAATGTAAATTGGCTCATAGGTTTAAATTTTATTACTCAGAATTGCTTCGCTATAAGTAGTTATTTTTCACTGTAATATAAAAAGAAATTTCAGAATATGTTGTTAGGTACAATTTTAAATTAATGTTGGTAATTAAACTAAATTGCGATTTACTTAGACCAGACCAGACCCAATTTATTTAATGTCTGCCAAATAATAGTGTTAAATATTATATTTGCTGTTAATTGATTTCTAGTTAATATTATTTTAGTTTGAAGTACCTACATAGGTAATTAAATATATTCAAAATGATAAACCGCGGTTAGGCTAAGAGTTGGTTTCAATATTGACACGTAGAGAGTTGTCACGCATAGAACAACCTCTCTCTTCGTGACGTAGCTCTTGAATTTTGAGATAGAGAGTGGTTTAGGTGTGTGTGTTTGTGTGTGTGTGTGATAATTGATTTTGAAAAGAAAGAAAAAGTAAGTAGATACATAAATTTAACCTCAGAATATAGAAATATATAGCTAATACAAATCGAGACGTTAAAGAAGAATTCTCACTCAGCATGATACCGCGGCATGTCGTGTAGCTGATTTTCAGTGGAATTTTGAATTAATTAACACTTTCACGACCAGGAACCCGCTAGGCTGGCTCTCTGTTCGTAGGCGCTTTCCGCTACAAAGCGGGAAAACGCTAGGATCGGCTACGAGCGTAGCGCGTAGCGAACTACGGTACGGAAAGTGTTAATAATAAACAATAATTATTCGAGCAAGAAACAATTAAATAAGCTATCCTATTACTGCTGATATATTTAACGGGGCATATTTGAATGAAAATTGAGGTCAAGTAGCCAAAAAACAACAACCCTTGATTTTACAAACACAAATTCGCTTCGCCCATCTTGTTTTGCCGTTAAACTTAACGTTTTGTTGACTTAACAAACAAGCTGGCTCAAGTTGGTGGAACAGCACTTCATTAAAATTGGAGGATATTCAGCTTTTAAATGGTCCACAGACGATCCAGCATGCATGACAAGCACGGGAGCAATACAGTTTTACGCTGCGTTTACACCAAAGATGAGCGACGCGTTGCGAGGAATTTGGTGGAACAGCACTTCATTAAAATTGGAGGATATTCAACTTTTAAACGGTCCACAGGTGATCCAGCATGCTATACAAACACGTGAGCACGCAGTTTTACGCTGCGTTTACGGCTGCATTTCCTGAAGTGATTTTAATGGTGCTTAACAAACACATTCCTCTCTACGTATCCTCGCTCATCTCTGGTGGAAATGCAATTTTATGCAGGTGGTTTACATAACTTAGCAGTTGCCTGTACTCGACATGCTCAGTAGCTGACACCCTGCTGACACTTATATTGTTCATGACTTAAATTAAAAGATAACAGATATTGGGACAGTGACAAGCGCTAATGTTTTACATCATTGATAAGCCTGCTTGAATAATTGACACAATTTCTAGCCAAGCGTAGGTTTTGGAATCAGTCGATTTAGAAGTTACTTGAGGGCACAGAAATATGATTTATTTCTGTGATTGAGGGTTTCCGGAATTCCGGGTGGCGGCACTGTGACGAGAGATATTTTTGACAACATTACAGAAACAAACATTTTGACAGAAAAAACATGATCAAACATGATCGGTGGATTATGACAGCAAGAACTTTCGGCACTGTGCTGCCCCCTGGTGAAAAAATTGATTCGGGAAACCCTCATTGGTTTCTAAATAAAATAAGAAGCGGCGATACTGAAAAGATCAATAGTTGGTGTTCAAAATTTGTATCAAACGCCTTCAATCATATAATTATGCTTAGCAATCGCTTCAATCTAATGTAGTAAATAACCAATGGTTATTGTCAAACCTACTTGCTTGTCAAGCACGCTTGATAGTCTGCGCAGTGATTAACGTTTTTACGACTCTGGAATCCAGAACAGTAATTGTGAATGTTATAGATGGTTTTTATACAAAAGGAATTCAATCTAGTTTTACTACTATTTACATTGTATTTAAGCCTTTTTCTAAAAACTGTACAGTTTGCCCGCAAGGAGGTGTCGCGGTTTATATGGAAGCTCATACATTCTACGACACTTATTTTCCGGACAGACATAATAATTTATCGTGTGTATTTGTTACAGAAACAAAACATGTTTTGTAGAGATGGGCCGACTAGGGTTTTTGCCGACTACACAATCGGCCGACTAATCGGTTTTCAAATTGCCGATTAATCGGCCGACTAGTCGGCAATGCCGATCGTAGGTTTTGGCTAGGTTCGGATGCAATCGGAAACGCTCGTTTCGCTTCGTCAGCCGTGCCATTGTCTATCACGCGTTCATGTTTTGACCAGTTTTGTTTACGAACCGGCGCTGGCGATGGCGTGTTTGACGGCAAAAAGATAACAAATACTACTTATAAGATTTAAATTTCATAACTAAAAATAAGGGTTAAACTTCTGTCAAGTTCTTATTTTCCTGTAGGTATTAAAGTGCCGAATATTCGGCATTTTTTGCCGACTAGTCGCCGACTAATAGCCGACTACAAATGATGCCGAATAGTCGGTTTTCCCGACTAGTCGGCGACTAGTCGGCCCTTTGACTTATCATTATTTGTTAAGCGTGAGTCAGACTTTCAGAAAACGAACATCGAAAAATATTTTTTTATTGGACCGAATATTTGGGGCCCGAATCCGACTCGAACTTGGCCAGTTTTAGATGGAAATCCACATTCAGAAACCAAAGGCATTGTCAGCTTTTCGGCAAAAAAACGTCCGCAGCGGTATTCTTCCTTTTCAGGGTTCCGTATTCTTTGCTATATGTGATATATGTCGTGCATTGTCGGGTTCCGTTCTTTATTGAGTTTTCCGGATTTTTTGACTCTGACGCAAACCCATTGTAATCCCAAAATGCCTTCCGGTATGTGGGTCGTTCAATTTTCTTACCGACAATGACTTGTCCGTTAGTTGGACAAGTGGTTGGGTTTGGAAAATTATAACATGTTTAGTTGAGAGGTAAAGAATGCCATTTGGCATTACGAACTAAATAGTTATTTGTGCAACAAGAGAGGAAAGTTGGTTTTTCTTGCGAGTGTTGATTTTGAGTCCCGAGCAAGCGTAAGATTCTAAGTTTGAATCTTGAGCGTGGCGAGGGATCTCAAGAACACGAGATGTAAAAAAACTTTCCTCTCGTGTGACACTCACAACTTTTCACCTCAGTAGTGAGAACACATTAAAGTTAAAAAACACATTTATTTACATTCCTAAATGAAAGGCATCATCATTATGACGAAAAGCTTCTAGAAACGAAATTTCACTCCCTGGAGTGAGGAAAGTCGCAACTTTCGTCACTCCCTGGAGTGATGAAAGTCGCGCTTTCGTCACTCCAGGGAGTGAGGAAAGTAGGCTTGTTCGAACTGCTTAGGTGAAAAATAATAAGTGCATTAACAAATAAATAAATATAAAAACAATTATCGTGTCCAAATTTAGTCCTCATCAATACTTTATACTTTTTCACAAAAATGTGACAAATTAAAATGCTGTGTCTACTTAAAATCAATGTCACAATGTTTTGTTACTAGTTATTTCTTGTAATGATTTAAACTCACACGATTGAGATTGAGTCCACGTGCGTTACGACACGCTCCAAACGTCAGGAAAATGATAAAAGTAAGTGTACGCGATTAAGTCCCGTTTTCGTCAAAATAGTTATTTCTTATTCATCGTCATCATCATCATCTCAGCCATAAAACGTCCACTGCTGAACCCTGCCTACGAAGCTGGAGGTTCCGGGTTCGAATCCTGGTAAGGGCATTTATTTGTGTGCTAATCTCAAATATTTGTTCCTGAGTTATGGATGTTATCTATGTATGTAAGTATGTATTTATCTATCTAAGTATGTATATCGTCGCCTAGCACCCATAGTACAAGCTTTGCTTAGTTTGGGGTTAGGTTGATTTGTGTAAGATTGTCCCCATTATTTATTTATTTATAAATGATATTCAAAAACATTGTAATTTTAACGATGTTCATAAAACCAAAGAGTAAATAAATTATCGTTTCATTGTCGGTAAAAATTAGAATGACCCAAATACAACTCTGAAAATAAATGGGAAAACCCGCAATAGAAATAATTTCGATTGGCCAATAAATAAATTTTCTTGGAAGAAAATTAAGTACATTTTTGGTTTCCTATTCTGGAAATAGCTATTCCATTACAAATTCAATCAAGGAAATATAACTAATCGAAAATTCTCAGCTACTAACTATATTTATAGGTATACCATTAACATGGACTGCGACGTCGCAGTCGTCTGCAGACGTCCATTGGCTAAGATAGTTGCTTACTATAAGGGGGCAGTATAATAATTGTGTTTACCTACTTACAATAAACGACAGCTACTATTTCATTGGAAAAACCACAAATTGGAAACAGATATCGATCATATCATGAAAAAATCAACCGTGGAGAACTCTGGAGCATGACAGGAATCGAACCTGAGATCTTCGGATTGCCAGTCCGATGTGCTTCCATGTTACACCACACGGTCCCATTTCAAAATGGCGAATTTTATCATATACAGGATGTAACCAAAATACTGGTGATCCGTTTAAGGGCATAATTGGTATCGTATTACGACTAAGAAAAAGTAGGGGAAATAATTTTTGAGCGGCCAGCCGGCCGACCCTCCATACTAAACCAATTTTTTTTTACTTTTTCGTAATTAGAATACTATACCAATTATGCCCTTAAAATAAAATAAATAATAAAAATAAAAATCATTTATTTCAAGCTTTCGCTCATATCAAAATTACATTTAAAATTAATTGGACACAAACATAATAATACAAATACTAAGTAAAAAGTCAAATAAAGAAAATACTAATCCAATAAATATAAATTACATTACGGAACAATAAAAATAAAAATAAAAACAAAACAGCCATTAATTATTAAATAAGAATATAAAAATAAAATTAATACAATCATCATCATCATCATCAATCATTATCATGTCTGAATATGTGTGTCATTTTAGGTAATTCACAAACGAAGCATGTGACTTTGCCCAGTTACCTAGTATGGGGCTGTCAGTAGCCTCCGCGATCGTGATCAGAAGACTGTTGGCGCTGCCGCGCACCCGTCGCATCAGAGACGCAACGCGCTTACGCATTATTGAATGGAAGTCGTCCGTGCGTGCTTCCGCGAACATCCCCGACGCACTGCAGTAGCGCGGCAGCCCCATCAGCCTCCTAAATGAGTTATTGTAGAGGACTCGCAGGGCGCCATAAGCTTTCTTTGTGTAGCTGATCCACAGGTTACAAGTGTAAAACGATTGGCAGTAAGCTCTGAACAAGGTTAACTTAACACTTGTTGTGCATTTTGCAAACCTGCGGATCAACATGTTACTTCTCACTGATAGCGCCCTGCGCTCCCTCTCCAAGTCCAGGTCATCATTTTGCGATGCGGTTACCCAATGCCCCAGGTATTTAAACTGAGTAACTAACTTTAACGGCACGCCCCCTATTTCGATCGGTGGTACTACGTTGTAGGTTTTTGTGCCCGCTTTAAAAATTAGTAACTCAGTCTTATTAGCATTATACCTGAGGCCGTGGACCCCCGCATAGCTCTCACACATTTTTAACAGAGTCTTAAGTGCACAGACTGATGGGCTCAGCAGCACCATGTCATCAGCATAGCTGATGTTATTAAAGCTCTGGCCTCCGACTTTACACCCGGCTCGGGTGCTGCTGAGCTCCTCAATCAGCTGATTAATATATAGACAGAAAAGTCTTGGTGAGGTCAACCCCCAAAAGGATCACCAGCATTTTTGTTACACCCTGTATAATGGTGATCGAGTCACAGCGACATCTGTACCTTATGTTTTGAAGGTTTACAACCTTCGAGCCAACTCTAAAGGCGCAAGCGCACGCGCTTGCCAGCCTTCCAACCCCATAACTCTCCGTCGTATATTAAGTTGGTTTAAAGAGATGGCGCTGTAATTAAATTAAAAAGTTACTCTTTAATTGTTAAAGTTGATAACAATAACACTCCATTCCCAAACCTGGAATCTCTCTAATGCACGAGTAAAACATCTGAAATAACCATTGTAACGATTCGCATTTCACAAAATTTTAAGAACTACCCATCTGTGTCTCAAGGCTAAAATCCACCCTATTTATGATAACATAAGGTATAAACTCCAAATAAAAGTAATCGGTCTATTCGGAAAGACATTTCTCATTTGGCAATGAAAGCCCCGAACATCGCTGGCGTTAATGTTCACTTTTACGAGGTATGTAACCGTTGCTATGACTACCGCCCACCTGTAACGCGTTCTCGTTTTGCCAATAAAAACCTTTATTTAGTCCTTTTGTGCGATACTCCCGGGCAAATTGTTTTAAGCTCTGAAACGACCGCGCGGCGAAGCATCGGATTATGGTATTTTTTTATGTGTGGTAGGTCATGCCTATCAAATATGAAGAGGTATGATAAAGGTCGATCACGTCACGCTCTGCGTGCACGGGTGCGTTTTGCTTAGCATTAGCAAAACTCCACCAACGATGTTATTATTATACTTTGTGCAACCTAAGAAGCGGTTTTTGACATCTGTCATCTCAGTACATTTTATAACCTAAAATCGAGTTTAGGTTATAAAATGTACTGAGATGACAGGTGTCAAAAACCGCTTCTTAGGTTGCACAAGGTATAGGTACGACGTTATGCGGTAAAGTTGTCAAACAATGTTATTACGTGAATGCTGCACAATAAACAAACCCTAGGCTAAAAATAAAATTTAATAATATATGCGTGCAGTAGTTATTATATTAAAGGTATTGTAAAATATTATGAAATTGTATGGGTTATCTTGTAACGAACATAACACTGTTACAAAAATATCGTCGAATCACCTCGACCTCAATTTTAGAGGCTATCGAAGTACAATTTTATTGACTCCCAGTTGGCTCTTTACGAGTCGCAATTTAACTAACGATTTATCACCCTTTCCTTTCTTTACAGATGGATTGGCAGCAGCTCCAACGCCCGCCCACGATGACGTAAGATGCTGGGCTTCAACGCTACCATCCAAGATGACACCTTCTCCACCATCTACCCAAAAAATGCCACCAATATGAACACCTCGCACGTCCCAGGAGTTCTGATCATCACAAAAACCCTCACCGGCGATGTGTTCAACGTGATAGATGAACCGACAGTCAATAAAACAACCGATCTCATAGACTTCATCGTAGTCCAAGTAGCTTTCTGTCTACTCTACGGCATCATCTTCATTCTGGGTGTATTTGGAAATGTATTAGTATGCTTCGTCGTATTCAGGAATCGAGCTATGCAAACAGTCACCAATCTTTTCATCACGAATTTGGCATTGTCTGATATACTGCTATGCATTTTTGCGTTGCCTTTAACCCCTATGTACACCTTCCTTGGACGATGGGTGTTTGGAAGACTGCTCTGCCATCTTATGCCGTATGCTCAAGGGACTAGCGTCTATATTTCCACGCTCACGCTCACCTCAATAGCGATTGACAGATTCTTTGTCATCATATACCCCTTCCATCCGCGGATGAAGCTGAACACTTGTATTTTGATAATAGTCTTCATATGGATCTTCTCCTTAGTGGTCACATGTCCGTATGGTCTTTTCATGAGCATTCAAATAACCAATAACAAGACTTATTGCGAAGAAAGCTGGCCTGCAGACAGATCAAGAAAGATCTTTGGAGTGTTCACAAGTGTGCTGCAATTCGTCATCCCATTTTTAGTAATAGCCGTATGTTACACATGCGTTAGTATAAGATTAAATGACCGAGCCAGGTCTAAACCAGGTGCTAAAAACACCAGAAGAGAAGAAGCTGATAGAGATAGAAAAAAAAGAACGAACAGAATGCTCATTTCCATGGTGGCTATCTTCGGCATTTCATGGCTTCCTATAAACGTATACAATATATTCAATGATTTTTACGCAGCCATGACCGAGTGGAACTATTACTACATGTCGTTCTTCCTCGCACACTCGATGGCAATGGCGTCTACATGTTACAACCCATTTCTTTACGCATGGCTTAACGAAAACTTTAGAAAAGAGTTTAAACAAGTTCTGCCCTTCTTTGAGTCAACTGGAGGTGTCAGAAATAGTTATCATTCTGGACGCATGCCGACACATAAGTCGGATAAAATCTGCAATGGGAATGATACCATTCAAGAGACCTTACTCGCTTCATCCTTTAATAGAGGACCATCTTTAAAACATCGCATATTGGAAGGAAATGGGAGGAAAGACGGAGTTGAAATTGAAGACATTATATTAGAAGATAAACCTATCTCTGCTTCGTATAACACGAAGAACGAAAATGTTAATCTGCAATTAATAGATGAAGAGTCACAGCTGAGTGAGGCTAGGGACAGCAAAACTATTGTACTTTAAATGTGAGTATCAGACTTTTTAATTCAATATTAATGTTTAAGTTTTTTGAGAAACCGTATCAAAACTACAACCATTTAGAAATTTAAGAAACATATTTAAAAGAATAATTAAAAATTGGATTTCTTAATTCAAGTTACTCGAATTTTGATATGTTTTCTTACTTGGATTGTGTCGTCTCGTCTTTAGACGTCTTTATCGAGGAGTTAGGTGTTTAATGTAAAACCTTTACAGGCGCCCTTCAAAACTATAGGTACAACACAAATTTGCGGTAGATTTACAGGTAGGTATTAGTTTTAATAACTAAGGGCAGTTTATGCATAAATCACATTTCAATTTAAACTTCTCTCCCAACTTTTGTTTTCGATTTTGCAGTCTAAAATTGTTTAAAAAAATCATTTGTTTTATTCCTTATACATAAAAAAGGGCCCAATATTTTGCTTTCAATACGTACAAATTTCAAATCGTACCGAATGCGATAAATTCCCAATTTAAATTAATTCGTTTTCCAAAATACATACCTACAGCTCCACGTCGTGGCTACTTCGCACAGAGATAATAAGTAAATGCAGAGACTATATAGATATAGACAACCACAGCCTAAGAACTTTTTGAAGCTCAAGTCAATTGCGCCCTCTGTCCGAAAGCCGCCTAAAGATACCGAAAATGTAAGAGGAAATGTCACCTGCACTGCTACTCCACCTAGTAGTAACGGATAGGGTTCTAATAGTACACTAGTGCAGGTGACATTTCCTCATGCATTTTCGGTATCTTTAGGCGGCTTTCGGACAGAGGGCGACAGGAGCTTCAAAAAGTTCTTAGGCTGTGGTCGTCTATATCTCTATAGTCTCTGGTAAAAGTAAACGAGTACGATGTAGGAGTAGTACTAAACAAGATTGACTAACATTAGTGGCACTCTTGAGAATGTTCATTACCTAAAAGTAGGTTGAATTATTTTGCTAGCACCCAACTTATTTGATGTCTTAACTTCGAACTACAGCACCAACTATACTTTTACATTCCAACTTTTGCCGACGAAGTATAATTTGGAGTCATCGAGTCAAACCTTCTTTGGAAATAACTTGCATAGAAACAAAGAAGACTGACACTCCGACCAAAAAGTGTAGAAATTAAAAAGTGGCGACATCGTAGTGTCGTCCCAATTTCTTAGATTGATTTGACAGGGACACTACGATGTTCCCACTTTTTAATTTCTACACTTTTTGGTCGGAATATACAGCCTTGGCCAGAAGTGTTGAGCATAGGTGTTTTTTGTTTACAATAGGGAAGATGCAGCTATAATAGTTACCATTATTCTGTGATCAAAACGTTGAAAAAACATAAAATAAAAGGTATTCTAACGTTTTTACTTTAATTTATACAAATTTCAACCAATAATTACGATTTGAAGTCACGTGTAACGGAACGTGTTTTAATCCACCAATCAGCGTCTGGTGACGTCACACCTGTATGACGGCGAATGGGGTTGGCAACTGTCATTAGTTTTGTTCTATGGGATTTGGCTTAAAGCGCTAGCATCCGGGTAAAAAAAACAGAATTTGACACTTTTGACAGGGACCTGCCAACAGAGGTTTGACAGGGACGAACCAAGCTCCAAGGACGAACAAATATGGCGAGTGATACATACACATGAGTGACGTCACAGGAACTGTAGATCCGTTTAGGCGCGAAAATTTAAATTGTCAGTTTGTAACAGCATTTTTGACTATAAATTATAGTATTTTCATTTTTTAACACACTCGTGGTCTATTCTAATTGCAACTCTTTCAAATGGAAGCATAAATGAAAACACTGCATCTTGCCTATTTTGATGTTAAGCATTATTTCCCTATCCTAACAATGTACGGTAAAGGTAAATGTTATATTTTATTTATAAATATAGAAAACTTCACTTAATAACACTTTTAAGGTACTTAAAAAATATGAAAACAGAAGGTACCAAAAATGTAAATTTAAGTCGGTGCGACATATTGCAAATATTCTATGCAGTTACTACTAACTTCAACAAAACATGCCTATTAGTATAAATTAATTGACAAAATAACTTAAACAAAGATGAAAACGATGGACTAAACTTTCCAGTTTTGTATGAAAATCGCATTGGTGCTCAACACTTCTGGCCAAGGCTGTAGGTATGGTAAAAAAATTTAAAAGTTAGAATTATTTGCAAACTGGCATTGGAAATGTTTAGCGAGTAGTGAAGCTCTGTTCGCAAGACCGCTTGGTGGTAATATTACCATACCATGGAAATAATCCCATTCAAGAAAAAACGTTAGTAGACAATGTCTTTTGGCTAGTCCGTCATTGTTACATTGCTTTTTGTATTTCGTGCAATAACATTTAAATAAATGTTTGTTAATTCCATATTGTTCGATATTTACTGTAACATAGCACAACGTAATAGCTACTTATACTTATTTGTTAGAAATAGGTCCTCTGGTCAAATAATGTAGATTAACTACCTACATGTCGTTTTCAACAATATTTTCTACATTTTAATAATACTTGTCTAATTTTATGTACAAAATAAATATTGAGCAGCTGCGTTACCTAAAGACTAACAGACAACGACCTAAGCCGCTTACGATTTCCGCGATATTATTATTTGAATTAACAATTTAAAGGGATATTAAAACAATGCTCTAGAAAAACAAAAACCAAAGATATTCCTTGTTTTACAAAATCCCATCAACACCCGAATATTCCCAAAGCACATCACAGTTGATGGCAAAAATAGCCGTGATTTTTGTGGGAAGTAATTGCAAGATTGAATTGGGAACCAGAGACTTTCTGGCCTCGGGCGTGGCATCAGATTACTCCTCTCAGACACCGCGTAATGGCAAATGCAAAGTCTGACTCATAATACTATGATAACTTGCACAAACTCTGCACTGCACTTCTGTTTTTAGATCAAAAATTAACTAGTAATAAATTAATGTAAATTACTAAATAAATACAGCTTAATTTTTGAATACTTTATTTAATAAGCAAAATCCACCTGCAATATAACTCCAACACACATCAAATAATGGAAGTAGTATTTGAGTTGCAACGGAATAATTTTATGATTCAGACGTGTAAGCATTATTAGCTATATCGCATAGTCAATGCATTGAAGTTATAAGTACAGTAGAATCCGCTTATAATGACATCAAAAGGATGACGTTATATAAAACGTCGTCTAAGAAATAAAACAATTTTAATTATCCTGTGGTGGTGATTTAAAAAGAAAATGTGTAATGTTAAAATATCAGTTCTTCGATAATAATCAAAACCAAATGTAATTACGTCAGGCACCTACTTACCGGACTTCATCACAGGATAAAGAGTGAATGGATCACGAAACAATCAAAAATTAAGGAACACTGTGACCGGACACAGTTCTCATAATTTCTTAATACTATGTATAACATCATAACCAACATGTCAATATAAGCGGAGTCAGATATGTCAGTATATCCGGTGTAATTATAAAGAATTTTCTATCTAAACTAAACTGTGTACCACAAATATTTCATATTAAGCGGCTGGTCATTGTATGCGGAGTCATAATAAACGGATTTTACTAATTAAATTTGGATCGTATCTAAACGAATTTTAAAGTTAGAATATGGCCCCAGGTGGTGTTGATAGGTAAGTTTTTTTTTGAAAACTGAGTAATTACATAGTTGTCTTTTATCGTCTTTATACCCAGCTAGGACATGTGATCTGTGGGTCTGGCTGATATAATTATGGCCAGGATTGATTTATATTACACCAAAATTGGACACCAGGATGTCCGCGTCCACGTGACTTAGGTGAAGGTCGACATTTACCGCAAAAGGCTTGTAAGAATTATTTACGCTGTTCTATACAGGGTGATTCAGGAGACGTGAGCAGGAACCACCTTACACACGTATTTAATGATGAGTAATGAATCGGCTGCCATCATGTTTAAGTGAAACAATAACGCACGGAAAAAAAAGCTTCCGGGATATTTTCAATCCAAGACATTATTATTATCTTGAAAATATTTCCTCGTGACAAGTATTTATTTCCTTTACCAAAAATATGATTCTTCGCTTAATAAAACCACGTTTTCTTTAAATAGAAATACAAACATGTATTGTTTCAAGAGTATTATTGAGTAAATATGAGAGATTGTACTTTAGTCAAACTAGAAAATTTAGAAACTAAAAAATATTAGGTAAAAGAAAACAAGAAAATCTGTATGAATATATTCACTTCGTTATATTTAAAACTTTAGTTTGTTTTTGTTAAAGGAAATAAATACTTGTCACGAGGAAATATTTTCAACATAATATAATAATGTCTTAGATTGAGAATATCCCGGAAGCTTTTTTTTCCGCGCGTCTTACTGATTTTTTTACTCAGAAATTATTATTCTCTATAATCATGGTCACCCTTCATAAACAAATCAATAAAAGTCTTTAACAATTATGACAGCACTTTGATTATGAAAAACCAATCAAGCAACATTTTGAACACAACAATCAAAACAAACAAATTGATTATGAATACAAATATTAAAATTTATTAATACAAATATTAAAAGGTATTATGGTATCATGTATATTGTAGAAAGTTTCACGTTTATAGATAAAAATATCATTACAAACAAAATGAATGACATCAAAAACGATATTATAACTACAAACGTATTTCAAACCTAGTTTAACTTAAATAATCGTTTGTCCTTATCTGTCACTTTGACAGTTGCGTTTGTTAGAAACAGACAATGAACATAATTTAACTAAATTAGGTTTGAAATACGTTTATGAATAAGCAGGTAAGAATTTATGAATATTTAATAGACACGGCAACTTCTACATCAAATCATACATTGTCACTAATAACAAACATTGCGTACCTAATTAGATGGCTATAGAGGTATATGACGAAATAAAGATATGGACCTCAATAGTGGTCCCGATATTCCCTTAACAATCCCTCCACCCCTTTCCCCAGCTTTAAATATTAACAAATACGAAATTTCCCGCTATTTAAAAAAGTTGTGATTGGTTAAAATTTAATTTCATACGTCAATAGCTTGATGCTCCGGCTTAGATGCCATATCACCTGCAAAAATGTGGGGTTATATCATATATTCAGAGGCTAATACCTACACTTCCCATGCTTAATACGTTCACTGGTAGATGGGGTCCAGTAACGGGGTTAGAATCTGTAATTGCTCTGAGATCAAAGGCTGTCTAAAGCATGTCATACGTCGGGTTCTAATTCTAAGAACCTGACGCTAGAACAAGGAATCTAATATCGGATATTGATGAGATTTCCAGACAATTGGTATCTGTAGTTTGGCTAGGTTTCTCATTAAGAGCATGGGCAGAGATTATCAGACTAATTTTCTTACGCTAGAAAAGAGCTGTTAAAGCCATTCCTAGATTCGGACAAGCCACGCCCATCCGTAAGAGATACGTTTATGGCTCCCGTGCACGAAAGAAAGTAATGCAGCGCTCTTAAGGATCAGACTTTTTGACTAAACTACGATAAATAAGCGAATCTATAAAGTTTTGTCTAATTTTGTTTCTGTGACTTTTTAGATAAACCAGAATACCATATTTTTTACTTAGTTATATTGCTCAATCTCTTATAGTTTACGTAAGCTAAGAAAAATAAGGGGGGAAAAAGGACCCAACTTCGGATTTTTTTCTATCGAGGCAACTTTCAGCAATCGCCCCTTAAGGCTGTGTTGGTGTCGTATTTTCATTTTAAAATACATAAACAATAGGTACATTAAAAATCCAATCTATCTCAAACATAACTCCAACGCACAAATAGTTATTTGTGCAACAAGAGAGGAAAGTTGGTTTTTCTTGCGAGTGTTGATTTTGAGTCCCGAGTAAGCGAAAGATTCTATAATTGAATCACGAGCAAAGCGAGTGATTCTAGGTTTGAATCTTGAGCGTAGCGAGGGATCTCAAGAACACGAGATGTAAAAAAAAAATCCTCTCATGTGACACATACAACTTTTCACCTCAGTAGCGAGAACATATTAAAGTTAAAAAAACCACATTTATATACATTCCCGAATGAAAGGCATCATCATTATGACGAAAACCTTCTAGAAACAAAATTTCACTCCAGGGAGTGAGGAAAGTAGGCTTGTTCGAACTGCTGAGGTGAAAAAATTATTAACCAATATTCAAGTTTTATTTGAGTTGCATCGGAATATTTTTAAGTTTATGTTATGGCCTATATTATGTACGTTAAGGCGCTAGCTGTATTGCGTGGTTAATGGATTGGAGTTGTATTTATTGAAGTTGGATCATGTCTAAGTGTTTTAAAGTTAGAATACAGTCCAGTAGTTGCGCTTGCACACGACATAAAAAAGTCAAAAATCCACCCTTAGGTAAGGAACTATCATGATGAGGGAATTTTTTTGTTCACGAAAAGCCGTTTTTTTATGGGCTACACCAGCCCCTACAGGAAGTTATATTTGAGATATATTGTATTTTCAGGGTATTGTTTGTACATTTTAAAATTAGAATACAGCACCAGAGTATAGTTGAAAATAGGTATCCTATAGGCAGGATGAATGATGGCTCATGGTATTAGTGGAACTTCCCTGTGCGACCCAAACAGAGCCGAGAACTAATCAATATTTTTTCTATTGTTCCAGAAACTACAACGAGCGTTTCCTGCTTTCAAACCACATCGACATACGTTGTTTAAATGTTTGCAATTTCTATAATTATTTATATTCATTTAGGGACACTTGACGTCATTTAAATATTTTAGAATGCAAAATATTTGTGATATATTAAATTAAGTAGGTATGCTTAAACATTGTTAAAGATTTCTTTTGAATGAATTAAAGTAATGTATATATTTGCGTAGGTGTGTAGTTATTGTATTTAACACTTAAATGAATATTTGAGCCGTAAATAAGTATAGTTAATTTGCTTAGATTATAAAGAAAAATATAATATGGAAAAAGAGATATTGAGAAAAGAAAGGAAAATAATACTTACTGAGATGAAGTCATGTAACACAAACAAATTCATTTCCCATTGTACAGGGTGTAACAAAAATACTGGTGATCCGTTTAAGGGCATATTTGGTATCGTATTACGACTAAGAAAAAGAAGAAGAAAAAATTTTTGGACGCGAAAAAAATTTTTTTTTCTATGGGACAGGTTGTCCCAGTCGGCAGACCCTTCATACTAAGCCAAATTTTTTTTCGCGCGAAAATTTTTTTTATTTACTTTTTTGTAATTAAAATACGATACCAATTATGCCCTTAAAAGGATCACCAGCATTTTTGTTACACCCTGTATAGTCTTGTTAAGTATACCTATCTCATCCGAATTGTAGTACCTAACTCTAATATTATCTTGTGCAGTTTACATTTAATGCATTAAAATTTAATAAAAACTGTATTTTTAAAAGTACACAAACAACTACAGTTTGTTTCATACATGTATTAACAAAATATAGTTCAAATCCAAGTACTAGAAAATAAGAGTGGTTTTTATAAAGGGTTGTCCACCTTATGAGATCACTGAACTAATACTGACTGTACAATCTCAGTGGACGAGCGTTCCAAATAATTTGAGCAGCGTGCAGTGAGATCACTCTCATACGGTTGCATACGTTTACCATGAACGCGTTGCCGATCGCGCAAGCGATCGCCGTCGAGCGGCCACTCAGTTTGCATTCTGGAGTCCAAAATGAGCGAACGCATTGGCGGCGCGATCCGCGGGCGCGTCCATTTCAAATATATGCAAACGTGTGATTGAGGCCTCACTGCACGCTGCTTGGAATACATATAACACAGCGCTGAACTTTCCGCTGGACTCTCGCTACTGAGACCTTATAACACTTTGATTTAACATAAATGACATTTCATTACTCAGCATTGCAAATAACAATGTACTTATACATACTTTAATGGTTCTTAAAAAACCTGCTACTTTTGTGTACGTTATTTGGAGATTTAATAAATTCAACACACTTGTTCTTGCAGGTTTTCAGAAAAAAATAATACCATTTTAAAGAAAATCGCCAAGGTTCCATACCAAAATAGTTAGTCAGTTTTGTTACAGTCCATACATAATGTATTAGAAAATGCGTCACAAAAGTGACAAAAAAATTGGGACACTTTTTATTGTGATTCTCAGTAGAAATAACCCAAAATTTGTAGCGTTTTCCAAAAAAAAGCACTTACACTTTTTGCTGAAAACTGTTCACGCAAGGCGTATCGGAAGTTAGAGTAATAGTTTAATTTTCAAGGGAGTTACGGATTTCTTTGTAATTACCTTATTAATCATTTATTTATCTTAAAACCTCATTTTCTTTTCGATTGTGATGATAAATTATGTTTGTAATTTGGTAAATACAAATATTGTAAACGAGAGTTTAATAGAAGCCCATTTGCGAAGCCGAGGTCTTTTATATTACTCGAGCGAGACTCAATGTATATACTTACTATACTAGTCCACCTGCTTACTAGAGATTGTAAATATTTTGTAAAAGCAAGTATCCAAAAGGCCTATTTCACAAACGAAATATTTCCCAAATCCTAATAATCTGCTAGCATTAGAATTAAATAGTAAAATGTTTGTAACTATTTAATCGTATATGTATTAAATGTGTTTTTTGGATTGATGTTCTTAAATAAACGTTTGAGCCCAAATTTCAAACTAAAATTACTTAATTTGTTTTGAAGGGAATTTTCTCTGAACCGTTACGAAGTTAGATTTTTATTATGGATAAGTTAATGTAATTATTAGTTACATGTCAAGGTTGTTCTTTTAAACTGAAATAATTTTCGATAAATACCTAATTGGATGAATTCCATGAAAAATATACCTATGTCGTTAAAATCTTATTCATCTTATCTTTTAAATTTATTACATTTTGTTACCAAAGCTAGTCATATTTATATCGTTATGGATTATTTTGATAACATTTTGATCAATTAAAATCGATACTATTTAGGACTCAAATAATGCATATACCTATTTACTCGTATAAAAAAATAACTTAATTTGCACGTCTCTTTATATCTTCTTGAATTGTTTGCTAATGCAATTACCTACGTACTTATATGAAATTTGTCATATTAATAGTAGTTAATGTAACTGTTACGTAATAGGGGTCCTTAAAACACGAGTGCGGTTTTATGAAACGAACGAAGTGAGTTTCATAATAAGATCACACGAGTGTTTTAAGGCCTAATTACGTACAGTTGCATACACTGCTTTATCTACATACATATTATAAACTCTAAATGATGCGTTCTAAAACTGTTAAAATGGCTGCCAATTCACAGATTGCACGCCGTGGCCAACTCGATTGTGTCGGCGGGGCGCTTGCCGGCCGGTCGAAGGATCGCGCGGCGCGGCTGCCGGATTTTCATAATGATATCGAATTTTTGCTTATTATTTGATAATAATAACATCGTTACAGATAAGACATTTGTTCTAACTTCTAACAAAACAGTCTCTTTTTATGGTGATCATAACGTGCGGTTTTTGAACGCATCATGGAGGGTCTATGATATGGGTGTAGATAAAAGTAGTAAGAGTACCTATTTTATTTGGTGTCTTCTTCTTTCAAGCTAAAATTTTTCCTTTGTATTTTGAATTCTTAGCGTTAGGTATTTAGATTTAGATTAAAAAAAACTATTTAATTGTCTATCACAGTTCAGAGATAATTCCCGTATTAACGTAAGTAGTTTCTTTATGTGCATAGAAAATACTGTATGTATAGAAATATATATTATTAGTTTGATCTGATTTGGAAAATCTATGCACATAGAGAAACAAATGTTTGAGATTTTCAGTTTATTATGAAACATCAATCATGTGTCTAGTTAATGTTTATTGTGTACAAAAATAGTTTAACTAAGCCTAGATTGTTATGAGATTAAACGAATATAATGTAAATAATAATCTGAAGTTATGAAGTATCTTGTAGTATAGGAAAATAGTTTATTGTATGGTTTAAATGTTTGTCGTTGTATAAAAATTTATTGATGATTAAATGATGCTGAATGATTTGTATCTCTTGTTTTTTTTTAAGAAAAATAAATATAGACAATAATATGTAACTTACACGAATCAAACTTTTTTTTATACAACGGCGGTGGCAAACAAGCATACGGCCCACCTGATGGTAAGCAGCTACCGTAGCCTATAGACGCCTGCTACTCCAGAGGTGTCACATGCGCGTTGCCACCCCTTGAATAACACGAGAGTACTCTGTGTTGACGGCTAAAGGAACAAGAGAGGTCCCTCGTCGTCAACACACTGGGTCCTCTTTGAGCTCTTTGGCAACCTTACTCACCAGCAGGAACACTGGTCTAGTGCTATTTGACAATGCAACCTCAAAAAGGCTTGTATTTTCGGTATAAATGAACGAGATATGTAATAAATAGAGTATACGAGTAAATCAATACTTAATAGATTACGTACCTAGGGCGGTAAAATAAAGAAGGGCTCAGATCGCCAGCATTTGTGGCCCGAACCGAAGGTAAGGGTCATAAACAAGCGATCTGAGGCGTTTCTTATTACCGCCCGTGGTGCGTACATAATTTTACGTCTTCATCTGGGTGTGAAGTGAGATTTTCCGCTGCGCCCTAGGGCGGTAAATATCACTTAGCACCCAGGGTGACGTAAATACATACAAAACATCCACAACTTAAGTAGGTACAATTATCCAAGTTATATATTATTATAAAGTCAAATAAGCCAAACTCAAAATAAACTCATTTATAAAAATATTATAGATCACGATTAATCTTCAAAGAATACCTTAATCTATATTTAATTTTAATATCAATTAATAATAAGGCTGCAGGTACGGCAGGCTACAAAAAATCACACCCTAATTATGAATGAATTCATTCATAAATTCGGTATGCATTTATACAGCTGATAGTAACTTATTTTGGTACTGTTTCAATACTCTTGTGCTGAATACTGGCCTAATTACTACACACCAAGCTTTGGACTAGCCTTTGTATCCTTATAATCTGGATAACAAGAGCTCTTTGGATTCGTAATTCAGTCTTCATGAATCCTTTGAAACTAGAATTGTGAGGCATACTTCGTTAACTGCATTTCACTCAGTCATGAGCCTGAGTGCAGCGATGCAAGGTGGAATTCGAATGCGAATTTACATGTAGGCGAAGAATTCCATACATATGTCTACTAGAACATTATGTTGAATGATAAATTGAGCGCAATATTACATTCAAGGCTTAAGACATTTTATTCTAAGTAAATAATTTCTACGGAGGCAAACAAAATAAAGATATATCGGTGTAGGGCTGCTCTACATGATGGGCGATCATAGGGACGCAGCTATACGATGGAACGAGATCGCAATATCGTTAGCTCCCTCTAACGCATAGCTGCGTCCCTATGATGGCCCATCGAAACCTGCTTAGCAAAATGCAAGCAGCAAGCGCTGGCCTTCCATAGGGCTTACCAGGAACGTTTTTAGGGTCCCGTCCCCAAAGGGTAAAAAGACCCTATTACTAAGACTTCGCCGTCCGTCCGTCTGTCTGTTTGTATGTCTGTCACCAGGCTGTATCTCATAAACCGTGATAGTTAGACAGTTGAAATTTTCACAGATGATTTCTGTTGCCGCACTAACAACAAATACTAAAAAACAGAATTAATAAGAAATAAGGGGGCTCCCATACAAGAGACATGATTTTCTTGCCGTTTTTATAGACAATGGAACGGAACCCTACGAGCGTGAGTCCAACTCGCACTTGGCCGGTTTTTTTTAATCTGCAAAATGACAAACTTTTGACTATCGACATTCACGGTAGACATTCTACCGCATGGTAGACCCATATACGAAACTGTCACAGATTACATGTAACAAAAATGCTGATCATTGGTAACACGTAGAGAATCATGTGCCGTGGGGTGCCCGGCCTTAGAATTGTCCCCCACCATATCGTCCCGTGGTTGCAGTAGGAGTCTGCTAAGGGAATATACCGGGAGATGGGCACAAGCATCTTCCGAAAGCCTAAACAACAATAAACAAAAAAAACTGCGCGCGCCAACCAGCCTGCCAAGCGTGGTGCGTATCGCAACCCCCCCCCCCCCCCATCTTAAAGGCCTATCAGTCTATCAGTGGACGTCTTATGGCTGAGATGATGATGTAGAGAATCTAAAAAAAATTGCGCACAATTTATCGTGTGTGGTGGCCTAGTAAAAGCTTCTTAAGGGGCCTGTGTAGTCTGTACTTACGGCTGTTATATTTGGTGGGGAGAAATGTACACAGCATTTAGCAATGTGCCGATTAAGCGTTAATGGATTACTCGCTCATACAGCGAGCGATGCGGGTATCCAAACTGGGGCAGAATTCAAACTCTAATTATATGATAAGACATTGATTTGACATTCGACACTCACACGATTAAATAAGTAGAAGTGTAAATACAGTATTCAGACAATTCTTATTTTACGCGTAACTTTAAAATCCTCGAGCGCCATCGTAAAATTAGATTAGTCAAAAATGTACCATAGCTCATGTAAGCTTAGCTTTTTTGACGGTGTAAGATGCCTAGTGCAACTAGAAGCAAATCTAATTATTGAACAGTTATTATTTTGACAAAAATGGGACTTAATCGCGTACAATTACTTTTGTTGTTTTCCTGACACTTCGAGCGTGTTGTAACGCTCGTGGTCACAGGCAGAATGGCGAGGAATCGTATCAGCATCTCCTAGCCGCGCGGGTTTTCCGAACTACCCGCACTTGGACTTGATTATTCACATTTACGCTAGGGTTGCCACTTTGCCTACACAACACTCAAAACATCCGGTGGTTTGGAAATGCACGTATTTCCAAGCTTCCATTTGCTGATTTGCTCAGGACTTATGTCATGTCTGCGATCGCTATGGAAGATAGTGTCGTTCGGCAATCGGTCTTCATAGTCATCAGAGACGTAATGGGCAGCCTGTCTGAGGCATCCTATGATTTCGATCGCTATAGACGCTGCAACAATCATCCGTGAAGATGCTGTGGCCACGCTTACATTTGCTGATCACTGGATTCCACTGTCCCTCGTTCTGGTTGAAGTCCCGTTTTTATCAAAATAATGAGTGACAAGTGTGTGAGTTTAAATCAGTACATACACGTTTAGCATGTAAGCGCCGCCAGGCTTCCATGGATTAAATAAATATGAATACATGAGCATTTTTTTGACATAGATAGAGGCTTTTTAGGTACCCGTGAAAGCTGAGGATACCTGTTCGAATCCGATGTCCGGCTTTGTATACCTTGGTCACTTTTTTACAAGTAAATAGATATGATTCATATGACATCTTTTATAATTTAAGACATGCACTGGCGGGCTAGCATATCTTACGTTGTCGCCTGTCACTTCATACTTCGAGTCGCGCAACAACGTAAGATATGCTAGCCGTGCTGGTGTGAGTTATATTTGATCAATCATCATAATCTTTCAAGCGTTTATCCCATCTTTACAGTTCCTCTTCAGAACCTGTTATTTCCGATAAATATCAAATCAAAGCCACATTTTTAAGGTTTGAAACCTCCTACATGTGGGACACTCCATTTGCAACAGTTTGCAAAACACATGTTGAATGTATACAATTATATTTCCCAAACTTGGCTACATAAGCTATATTACATTTTCCAACGTCTACGAATTAAATTCGTTTGTAATTTTCAACGCTAGTACAGTCACAGCAGAAGTGATTAAGCGGACGAGAGGTGCAAAATTATGTACACGTTCAGACGCTCTCGACAAAAAAGTCGTGTTGAGATTATTCTGAACACCTCAACTGCTTCTGCTGCTGTTGTTACTATCAACATCAATTGGTACGAGTAAGGGCAGAAAAATAGGGTCATAATGAGTCATAAGGATCAATAAATTCAATCTTATTAAATAAATCACGGGGTTACTCACGTCTTTTAAGTCGAATATTGCTCGACATGTTTCGCTCCATAACGATTTGATTCATTTAACATGTCTGATTCTCCCGGAAGTTTTGTGTTTAAAATTCAACCTTGTTTCTTTTTTCTAAAGACAACTGGTTTGCTGATTGGGATGCAACCAAAGACACATGAGTCAATTGGAACTTAATTAATATAATCGTTGTTGCGAGGAACCAAGCCTTATTGGGATTTTTGCGGTTTCCTAATTTCGTTTTCCATTCAAAAGCGATTGGTAAGTATCAAATGAGAATTGTTACATACGTTTCGAAAAACTTAGTGATACGAGCAGAGATTTGAATCAGAGACCTCCAGATTGGAAGTCGAACGGATCTTACCGCCACGCTCTGGTACCCTTATTTTTTACTTTTGTTCATTTTAACGTTGTGTGTTTGCTTTTGCTTGTTACTAACAAATTATGGATCCCAGTGTCCGAAATAAATGATTTTGATTTGATTTGATTTGATTAAATGCCTACATTGTCGACACCATTTTACAAAAAAAAAATACAAAAAAATACTGAATACACAGCGAGAATCTCTCCAGGTTTGCACATTAAGATCATCAATCATTGTGTTTGCGATATCCATTATGTTCAGTTTGTGGTAGATAGAGTACACGGCTTGTTTTCATTTCAGGAACATTAATTAATTCATTTACTTGATTCAGTGTCTAGTTATTCTAGTTAGTACAGTATTTTAATTGTTGCGGTACGGTTCAAGCTATTTATTATCTTTTGGTTCATACTCTATGAAAGGTCCGATATGAAGTGATCCATAAATGGCTCAACAATTAAAGTCAGCGACCGTACTACAGGGTGTGACAAAAATATTTGTTATCCTTTTAAGGACATAATTGGTATCGTATTCTAATAGTTTGTTATTAAATCAAATACAAACTTTGAAAACATTGAAAAAAAAAACTTAGTAACTGAACCCATAGCTTAATTGGTAAAGCGATCGAGCCCCGGCAAGGCGTATCGATGTAGGGTTCGAGTCCCACTGGGTTGATTATTTTTTCAATGTTTTCAAAGTTTGTATTTGATTTAATAACAAACTATTGTTTGAGTGGAATGCACCACTTTTAAAAACACGTAAAAATAATATCGTATTCTAATTATGAAAAAGTAAGAAAAAATATTTTTCACGCGAATTTTTTTTTTATTTTGTATGGAAGGTTGGTCACCTGTGAAATAAATAAATACCCCGTTTTAAGTAAGATAAGGAATCAGTCGTTACTTTGCGGAATATTGCTTTGCTATTCCGCGTGTTAGTTAATTAGTGACAACCCGTTATACCTACTTATTTGCGTATTTTTGCATGTATTAATATTCCCACCCTCCCGCCGCAAAAATAAATACACAAACAAATACAACAAACCACCACCAATAACACCAAAACTCGACACGTGTTTCGCCTCTCTACGAGGCATCCTCAGGAGCTGCTGGAAATGTTGTCGGTCTGAAGACTGGCAACGGAATGACGTGTCAAAAATGGTCGGCCAAATAAAAATACGCAAATAAATATAACGGGTTGTCACTAATTAACTAGCACGTTAATATACCGCGGAATAGCAAAGCAATATTATTTTAGTTAAGAGTCGCCAGGACGCTCGCGTTCCCATACAAACGTAGTTTAGCTCTCATTTTAAAACGACATGCTTTGGAACCACGAAATTTGGCATGGGCATTTTAGTAGTACAGATCTATGTCGGTAATTCGTTTTCGTTGCAAAAAATTGTAATACAAAGAAAATACAGCCAGATACAAATTTACATACAAAACTTATTTTTGCTATATTTTCTTTATATTACAATTTTTAGCAACGAAAATGAATTACTGACATAGATCTATACTGCTAGAATGCCCATGCCAAATTTCGTGGTTCTAAAGCATGTCGTTTTAAAATTAGAGCTAAACTACGTTTGTATGGGGACGCGAGTTCACGCGAGCGTCCTGGCGACTCTTAATACCTCGTTTTAAACAGTATTTCTGCCAACTGTACATGCTCAATAAATCTTCAGGTTTATTATTCCCAAGGCAAGTCATCAACTCGTCAGTCCCGAGCATTAATCCTTTGAATGTTTTATTCAATATCCGGATGTCGGAAACGTCTCCGGCAGATATGGTTTGCCCAGTTCAGTAAATTAAATTGTAAGTATTTACAGAGTAGATCTCTAAACAGTAGTGTCTTCAGGGATGACTTTACTCAATAAAAACCGCTAGGCACTACAACAGAATTCGGCTCTGCCGCCCATCATCATCATGAACTTAAGAGCTGAGCTCTTGTCGGTGAAGCAATCTCCATGTACTCCTTTCTCCAGCTTTCTCCTTGATAGCCTGATACGACACGACGTTCACTTTCTCTTTCACTTGATCCATGTATGCCCTTCTTGGCTTCCCTCTCTTCCTTCTTCCTTCCACTTTCCCTTCTATGATTGTCTTGATGAATTCATTGTGTCGTAACAAGTGTGTCAACATGTACCCTCTTCTATTTTCATGCCATGCGGTTAATCCCTTACCGCAAAACTAAGAAAGACATTTGTTAACAATTTGAACTTTGACATGTCAACAGAGTTGAAAGTTAAATCTGCTTTATATGGATTCGTATGCGTTAAAGGATTAACATTTGTCAAATGTGTTGATGAGACAGCATCAGAACTGGTCTCGGATGGACGGAGCTGGAGCGAAGCCGCACAGGAACGTGATCAATGGAAAACAGATCTGAGAGCAGGTCCCTGATGAATGATGATCGATCACAATATCAATATCATGATAATTCCTGAATTATCATGATATTATCACAAAATAAAAATCCAGCAGTCGACCGATAAGCGAATATAATTCAATGATGAGCGTCTATATTTTACATTATTTGGTAATACAACAAATTGCAAACAGATGTCCATTACAATGAAAAAATTTACCGTGAAGAACTCTGAACATCATGGGATTCGAACCCACATCCTTCTGATTGCCGGTTCAATATTATATTCAAACAATTAAAAAGTTTAAGCGCCCGCCGCCAAAAGGTATCTTTACCAAAATAATAACACATATACATACATACATTCGTCGTCGGTTCCGTAACCCGTAAACGTTTACTCCAAAAGTGAAATCATCAGAGATATTACTTTAGTCCGTATGCTATGGTATTTAAAAGTAAACGAAATTGACGTTGATATTAATAAATTGGACGTGATTTCAAAGGACATTGTACATTGATAACGAAGTTTAAACTTCTTAGAATGGTGTAAATGTCAGTTTCAACTTTTGCGACGGTACAAAGTACACTCGTGGACATTGAAAAGGGGTCACAAGATTTTTTTACAGCCAATTTGACGATTTAGCGGTATAACTGTGCCATTTTCTTTTACGAGTACGCCTCATAACGTACCAGTGTCATTTAATAGTAGTTTCTGTTACGTAATAGGGGTCCTTAAAATACGAGTGTGGTTTGGTAATAAGATCACACGAGTGTTTTAAGGCCTAATTACGTACATTTGCATACACTGCTTTATCTACACACATATTAAAAATCCTAAATGACGCGTTCGGAAAGTTAAAATGACCGTCATTGCACCGCCACGGCCAACTCGATTGTGCGGGCGGTCGGGGAGCAGGCCGTATTTTCATAATTTTATCGAATTCGGTGTTATTATTTAGCAATAATAACATTGTTACAGATAAGTCACTTTTTTTCTAGCTTCTAACGAAACAGTCGATTTTTGTGGTGGTCAGTTTATGATATGGGTGTAGATCATCATCATCTCAGCCATAAGACGTCGACGTCACTGCTGAACATAGGCCACCCCTTTAGGGGGGGGGGGGGGGGGGGTTGACATACGCGCCACGTTTGGCGTCGACCCGCGCAGTTTTATTGTTGTTTAGGCTTTCGGAAGATGCTGCTGCCCATCTCCCGGTATATTCCCTTCGCAGACTCCTACTGCAACCACGGGTGTAGGTAAAAGTGATTAAATGTAAAACCGTGTCGATCCCAAAACTAGTCCATACACGGCGTGGGTGGGCCCGGCTTTCATTTGCATGTTAATCAACCACGCTTGACTATACGGTATTTTTGCCAATCAAATTAATCGTTCAGTGACCCGTATTGGTTTCAGTGAATCGTATAAAACTTTAAATTGCCTCACAAAATAACGTGATTTCATATACATAAAGCTCTATATGGAAAGGTCTTGGATCTATTTCCCCTCTGCTAATAGTATATGTAAATCATGTACGTCTATAAAAACTTGTTTCAAAAATCGATTACACGCATTTGGTTCATGAATCGTTTTCAGTGAGTAAAGAGCGTGAAAATGCTTTTATGAATTGTTTTTAGGAGTAAACAATGCTAGACTACGTTTAGTTTACAAAAATATGAAATATGATTTCGCATGTAGGTAAGTATAGTTTACCTTTATTTATCATTACTATTACGATAAAATATATAATCCAAATCGAAAATCAAGCACCGTTTACAGAATCAATTCAAAGACAATCGTGTCTTTTCTGACGGGCAGTAACTATTTTCAGACACTTATACATATTTAACGTCCCAAACGTTTGCTGTCTTCTATATTTTGTTTGAAAATACAAGCAAAAATTATGCCTTGCTTTTTTTTGTTTGGCATTTACAAGGACTGCATCCGATGTTCAACCATATTTTAACATATATAAAGTTTAATATCTGTTGCTCCATTTAGTGCCATGACTTATGAAAACAATTATGTCAATTATGCGTGATATTTTCAAGTTAAATGTACATCATTGTCGGTTATCAATAAGGCGTTGCTGCCATAAAAAATCATTTAGAAATAAACTTTATTAACAACCGACAATGAAGTACCTTTGACTTGAAAATGCCACATGTGTGCTACCTCGCCCCCTCAGATTTTGGCAGAATTTTTCCTTTTGAAAAATGAGGCGACGCGTCCTTCAGGTATAGAGCTTTATTTTATTAGGTATATATTTATTTAAACTTTATTGCACAATAAAAAGAGTACAAACGGCGAACTTAATGCCAAAAGGCATTATCTACCAGTTAACCGTCGGGCCAAACAGAGATAAGAAGAAGGTAATAGGTGCGGGAAATTATTACAAACGTGGGAAATTCGTGGGAGGTATATAATGTTTGATTCTTTTTTAATTGTCAAGTGACTTAAATCTTTTGTTGTTGTCTTAGCTGGCCTGTCGGTGTCTGAGTGGTATGTTATTGTCTACGTGCTTAATGTCTATCACATGGCTCTATATCAATAATCTTAATGGAAAAACAATTGAGAACACAGACAACGCAATTGATCCACCATATACTTACGCACTAACTTATAACTATGTAGATAGACGTAAACGGATATCGCAACTACGGGTGGCAAACGTTTGTTGTCAAACCCGACACACCACTTAAAATACTACACGGTGGACACGAGTAACCCGACAGATTTGAACAGTGTATTCGTGATCATATTTAGATACTAAAATGTCCTCTAAACTTTTCTGGAATATGCCCAGTATCCGACATCAGAGTTAATACCAATTTTAATTTTTTTTTTATGATTATTACTCAGCACAAAACGCCTTTTTGATGGCGTTGTTGCCACTATTGGGCATAGTTTACACACTTTACACATCCTTATTGACAGATATCAAAGTGACAAGGAATACTTTGCATAAACTATTTTTTGTTATCATAAAAAAATGTATCTTTTCGTTTTAGGCGATCATTTTATTAATAACGTTTACTTTACTTACATGTGCACAAAATATTCAAAAAATTGGAAAAAAAAGAAATTTTTTTTTTGGCGAGATTCACCTAAAGTTATATAACGTTTTTTATTCCTTTTGGTCCCAGAAATGCGTGGTTAAGATCTGTCGGTTTCCTTGTACCCACCCTGTATATTAAAAATGAAAAAAAAAAACTTGAATAGCGCCATTTATCAAGTTGAAATCTATGTAAGAACCATTACGTATATTAACCTTTTGACCGCCGTCGTCTGATATTTGAGACAAAGTGACAAAGTGAATGACACCTTCATAAACAGAAACCTTAATTATGAGAGAGTTCAAAATTGAAACTTAAATTTTTGACGTATAGCGATCAAAACGTTAATTACTTATCGTCTAAATCGCACAATCAATTCGGAAGGTGCGAATGTGAATACCTACTAGTTAGTTTGTACAAACACTATAACAAAATAACTATGTTCAATTCATAGGATCTACAAAAACTTTTATAAGTGCGTCTACTATAGCTTCGCCCTATACTTAAGGGGATGGCAACAGCTAAACTCCATCACTATCTTTTTCAGTGCGAGTGAAAG
The DNA here is from genome assembly GCA_911728535.1 of Pammene fasciana. NCBI lineage: Eukaryota > Metazoa > Arthropoda > Insecta > Lepidoptera > Tortricidae > Pammene > Pammene fasciana. The sequence goes on from OU452285.1 coordinate 1,100,815, forward strand.
AGAAACACTGTGTTACGATAAGTATGGGAGCTCATTGCAAATTTTGCAAAATGATGAATTAAAAAAAAACTAGGTACTCATTAATTGAGAAATATAAAATAATGAAGTTTTTAGTATTAGCGTGGTGGAATTTTGTCCTTAATTACAGACGTATAAGTAAATACATACAACTTTTTAAAGCTAATTTAAAGATGTAACTTTGGCATTATTTTCTATCGAGCCGATTTCATCCAATCGTGTATCGGAATTAACAAAGTTCTTCCAAGTATAATGAATAATATCATATTTTTTTGTATGATAAATATTATCTTTTATTATTTTTGTCCGCGCTGATGCGGTTCGCCATGCACCCATCGTGCCTCATTCTTCACGGGGGCGAGAAGTGGTTCACGGAGAGCCGTTTTGCAGCATTGACCGTAAGCAAATGGAAATCCGTGATCTCTGCCTACCCCTTTTGGGGTATATTATTATTGGGGCTTATTATGCGTGATTGTATGTATGTATGTATGTATTTTTTTTTTAATTTCCCGAAACAAACAGTTATAGATAAAAATATTTTTAAGTAAAGTCAATTTGAAGGTCACGGGTGGTTGTCACTTAACTAGTCCCAACAATCCAGACATGTTCTTAGTCAGTTTTCAAGCGTAACCTCTAACATTTTATTCATTCAGGCTTTATACTTTGTCCAAGCACTTGACCTGAAGGCACGAGGGCCCTACATTGTGCTTCACTAGCTTTTGTTCTAGCATTATACGCCGATACTGTAAGCCCGCATAATGGCCGTGCAAATGAAGTATTAGGGGGCCCACCGACTATCAGTTCGCCTGACGATATCGGCCTGTCAGAACTAAAATTTGACAGCTCCGAACAATTGACAGGCCAATATCGTCAGGCCGACTGATAGTGGGTGGGCCCCAATAATCGCCGGAGCAGGAATTTCTTTCGTGTTATGCCATTATCAGGTAAATTCGATTGAAGGTCTGAAGTAAAGGATAATTTTCTTATACTAATAGATAATACTCGCCGCCGCCGCCGCCGCCGGAAAACGCTGGATGCAAGTCGCTTTCGACCGATACTTATGGAGGTCCAAAGGGGAGGCCTATGTTCAGCAGTGGACGTCTTATGGCTGAGATGATGATGATGATAAGATAATACTGGGTGATTCCGGGGTCGTGGAGCAAGCGATCAAGGCATGATACACAAGCCCATACTGAACAACTTTTACTATGGGTCCAACTCCGAAATCGCCAAAAAAATTGGTAGTTTCATACATTTCGGCCGATCACATGTTTTCTATGGGAAGGCCAATTTTTTTTTCGCGATTTCGAAGTTGGTCCCATAGTAAAAGTTGTTCAGTGTGGGCTTGTGTATTATGCCTTCCCGTATGTAACCCGATGGTACAAGAATACATACGCTCGAATAGAATAACTTTCCTGTAACAGTCAGAAATAATAAAATATCCATTTAATGACAAAAATATAAGGTGCGGTCACGGTCAAAAATATGTTAACACTTTTGGACCTTATTACAAAGGAGTAAGGTGCAAAAGTGTAAACATATTTTTGACGTCGACTGTATGTACCATCGAGTTCATAATTGCATTAGCAATTTATGAATGAATTCATTGATAAATTGGCCATGCATTTCTGAACCCGATAGTACAGTGAACAGGGACACAAAGTTGTAAACACAAGTGAGTTATCACTGCGATCTTTTGAATAGGATACACTAATATCGTGTTTGCGTGTTCAAACTCTACATGACTAGTTGGCGTATACTAATTTTAAAATACATAAACACACATTAAGGGGCTACTTTGAAAAATTATAGGTTTTTTTTTCAAACGCTCTATTGACTAAACGGGAAAAGGGACTGAATTTATTTTTGAATATATATTATTAGACTATACACTCTTGTTTTTGGCACAAGCCGAAACATGATTACTGAAAGTTGCTTCGATAGAAAAATATCCGAAGTTGGGTCCTTTTTCCCCTTATTTTTCTTAGCTTACGTAAACTGTAAGAGATTAAGCAATATAACTAAGTAAAAAATTTGGTATTCTGGTTTATCTAAAAAGTCACAGAAACAAAATTAGACAAAACTTTATAGATTCCCTTATTTATCGTAGTTTAGTCAAAAAGTCTGATTCTTAAGAGCGCTGCATCTCTTTCTTTCGTGCACGGGAGCCATTAACGTGTCTCTAATGGATGGGCGTGGCTTGTCCGAATCGAGGAACGGCCTTAAAAAGACAATCTATCTTAGCTCCAACACACAACAAATAATCAACCCATATTGAATTTGTATATGTTTGTATTGAAGTTGCGTCGGAATAATTTTCAAACAAATTCTGATATTTCTGATTTGAACGTGTAGGCCCAAGCTGTATTGCGTGGTTACATTGGAGTTGTATTAAAGTTGGATCGTGTCGAAACGTGTTTTAAAGTTAGAATACGGCCCTAGTTAACGGCTTTAGGGCTCCTCCACATGATGGGCCATCATAGGGACGCAGCTATGCGTTAGAGCGAGCTAACGATATTGCGATCTCGTTCTGTCGTATAGCTGCGTCCTTATGATGGCCCATCATGTAGAGCAGCCATTACATGTAGCTACAGTGGCGACCGAATTAGATTTCCTAGTTTCGGTAGAGATGTTTATAAATATTTCCTTTCGGTTCGGGGTTTCGCCGAAAATTGCATAGCCGAATTTCATTTGCCAACACACTTTTCGCTGAAGTTTCATTAGGCCGAACCACTTTTACCAAATAATTATTTCGCAACCATTTCATTTCCCAACCCCATAGTTGGGAAATGAAAATTACCTACCAGGTTTTAGGCTAGGTTGGATTATGTAAAGTTGGGAAATGAAATTCGGCCAAATGAAACTTCTGCGAAATATTGGTTGGCAAGTGAAATTCGGCAGTACAATTTTCGGCGAAAAGGCAGAAAAACATTTCTTGCAGTTATAACATCAAGTAAACTGTTAGAAATTACGCACTTGGGTTAAATAAAGAATGGATCAGATTCCGGGCATTTGTAAACCCTAATAAACAAGCGATCTAACGCCTTCGTTATTACCGCCCGTGGTGCGTTACACAATTAAGTCTTCCTGGGTGTGAAGTGCGCGCGCGGGCGGTAAATCTCACTTGCCACCTGGAGTGACGTAAATTTAGTAACGCTACTAATAAAATGTATTTACGAAACTAAGATAAGGACTTAAATATACAAGGTGTAACGAAAATACTGGTGATGTTTTTAAGGGCATGATTAGTACCTATCATATTCTGATGATGAAAACGTAAGAAAAAAAAAACTCGCGAACAAAAAATTTGGAATTGTATGGAGGCTTGGCCGGCTTAAATGACATGTTTTGTTTTGTTTTGTTTTAATATTACCGCGTAAGTGCTTTGGTGTAATACTGTTAACTTATGTGTAAATAAAGAATAATAAAATATATTTTTTTTTCAAAAAACAAACAAAATTGGTGTCAAAAAAATATTTATGCCACACCTGGCCATAAAGTGGCTTTTTCCGTACGCGCAGCAAGACGCGCAAAGACGCTTTCTGGCCAAGTGCAGGCATAAAATGATGTACACAACACGGGAGGTAATAAAGAAAGCCCTCGATCGCATATTTACGTCCCTCGCTTGCAGCTCGGGCCGCAAACTTCTGCGATCTCGGCCTTACTTTGCTTTACCACCCTAGTTGTGTAATGTACTATTCTCCTACTTTTTCTTACTCGCACGGATAACGGATCGCCATCATTACATTGTATTTTTTGGTTACCCTTTAAAATCGAATGAGCACTGCACTCGGTTACCGGAATATTTTTTTCTAATAACCGAGTTTATTTTGAGCTCCTTGTGTTTATTTTAAACAAATCCGCAATTTCCCGATCTGCCTTTGCGTGGTCGTGTCAACATGGTTTGATTTTATTAATAGAGCAAATATCAATCGACCGCACATCACTTTGAAAAAGACGAATTAGTGAATTGGAAAATGTTTGTCAATAAACTTGTTTCTTGGAAGGTTAAGGTAGTAAACAGTATTTTTTATGTAAAGAACTTTTTCGGAGATTCGTTTCGATTGGTTGCACAATTTACATACAAGATTGAATCAACTACAATAAGTAATATGTATTACTTTTGTTATTCCGCGGTAAAACATGCTAGTTGGTTAGTGCCAAGTTATACTTATTTGTGTATTTTTGCATGCATTAATGTTCCCACCCTCCGCAAAATAAATACGCAAAAAAATACAACAAAAGACCACCAATAATACCAAAACTCGACACGTGTTTCGCCTGTCTACGAGGCATCCTCAGGAGCTATTGGAGAATGTTGTCAACGAAATGAGGTGTGAAATCGGTGAAGGAAAACGTCGTAAGGAAACCAGACCTAATTCCGAGAAGGCGTAGTTTCCCCTCTGGGTTGGAAGGTCACTTTCGTAAAACTAGTGCCTACGCCAATTCGTGGGATTAGGTTGTCAAGCGGACCCCAAGCCGGAACAAACTCTATAAGAAAGAAGAAATAATTCTAAATACTATCATTAATACTGGCCTTCGCCCCACGACCTACAGTGATCTAAGAGCAAACTTATTTCGTGTGCCTCCATACCTACACGAAAAAAAAAGCTTCTTTTACCTAAGATAATAATTGTACTTGTTTGATTAAAGTACAATCTCTCTTATTTACTCAATATACTCTTGAGACAATACATTTTTGTATTTCTATTTGAAGAAAACTTGGTTTTATTAAGCGACGAATCATATTTTTGGTAAAGGAAATAAATACTTGTCACGAGGAAATATTTCTAAGATAATAATAATGTCTTGGATTGAGAATATCCTGGAAGCTTTTTTTTCTGTGTGACTATCATTATAACTTGAGTTGAACGCCTGGCAGTGCTGCAGTGGTGAGACCACGACTCTTATTCTTGATAATATGTGCTATATTCATAGACTGGTAAAGTCGTAAACTCTCTTTTAGCCTTTGACGTAGTCTAATTAAAATATCGCCCATTTTCTTAGAAAACAAGTCAACACGAAGTGTGGATATAATAGTTTGAAAAAACCAACTTGATGATGTTGATACTTATCGTCAGTCTGCATACGACTATCGTAATGTCACGTTCGCGGAATATATCAGAACGTGTACATTTACTTTTATAAGTGTACACGTTCTTATTTAAATAATAAATTTAAAATTGAAATTGCTCTGAAATTCAAGTTGAACAAACATCGCAATCAATTCGAAACTGATTTCGTTCGGTACCTTCAAATTAATATTCGATTGCACGAAACAGTGTAATTATTCCAAGTTGATATATTTAAATCTGCCAATCATGCATTCAACTCCGTTTGTAAGTTTAAATTACTATTTAACTCAAAATATTGACCTATTACGTTTTCAATTTAAATGTCGTAGTCACCTGGGGCCGTATACTAACTTTAAACACGTTTACGTCACTCTGGGCGCTAAGTGAGATTTACCGCCCTAGGGCGCAGCGGCAAATCTCACTTCACACCCAGGAGAAGACGTAATAGTACATTACGCGTTATTGCGCGATCTTAGGCCTTCTTTATTACCGCCCGTGGTGCGTACACAATTCTCTCACTTACCATTTGATACGTATATAAGTTGTTTTAGTAAAAAAGCTTTAAGTCCGCCTTTTGAAGGATTTTTAAATTAAATATTTCAGAGGTAAACCATTTTAAAATGCCTACTATTTTCAACTGACTCCAAGATTTCGAAGGAAGAGGTTCCTCAACCCACCAGCGGAGCGGCAACTGACTTTCACGAGGCTTCATTATACATCGCCTTTAGGGTCGTTCTCGCGTTTCGTGCAAATCGGTGATGTTCTCTTGATTTGTAATTTTTATCTTTTTTGGTAACTTTTTTGGTGTTTATGAAGAGTGGATTCATTGATTAACATTTTTATGGGAAAGGCACCGTCATAACCTTATTATTTTCTATTTAATGAGACTTCTGGTAATGAAGTACGCGCTGGTAATGAAATATGCTGAGATGGTAATGATTGAAAAAGGAAAGAAATGAAAATTCCATGGGATGGTAATTTTTCCAATAGAATGTAATGAAACAAACTCATGAAATCAAACATAAAAGCTGTATTTATTGAAAAAAAAACCATTCTTAAAAAAATTAACATTAAGAGTGAGTGTCTAAAGCACTGCGCACGGACAATCAAGCTGACTTGGCCTGCGTACTAGTAGTACACTAGTAGCTACTAGATGGAGTAGCAGTGCAGGTGACATTTCCTCTTACATTTACGGTAACTTTAGGGGGCTTTCGGATAGAGGGCGCAATTGACTTGAGCTTTAAAAAGTTCTTAGGCTGTGCTGCTCTACTATAAAAGTTACTCTATGATAATGACAACTATAAACCAGCTCATGCGTGTCAGAATTCTTTCGCGTACCTACCTATAGTTTTTATGATTAAATTTATCTTAAAGTAATTAGATATTTTAATATTCTTCTTATTTCTTGCCTGAGTTTGGCAAATTTTCAAACAATTCTGCCCGCGTAAATCTAATTACACACACTTCTATGTAAATAAATGTAATTAGAATTATGTAGGTAGTATCGATTAAAAGACCCCAGAATGTGAAAAGGCAGTGGAAGAGAGAAGGTATCTTAAGATACTAGCGGACCAAGACACCATATGGGTTGCTAAATATGCGACGATGCGCCAAAATTGTAAAAACACCATAAGGCAGGCGAAACGGAAACACCTAGACGATTTGGTATCAAGTATGGAAATATTCGTAATAGCATCTGAGACTGGACTCTTTTATCGTGAGGTAAGGGTGACAAGAAAGGGTTGTCAACCTAAAACGCAGGCCCTAGTAGATAATGAGGGTAACCTTACATTTGACCCAGAGAAGCAGAAACACCTGTGGAGGAATTATTTTTGTGACCTTCTCAACTGCCCGTTAAGTCAGAACACTTCCATAGCAGCAGAAAGCAATTACGAACCAGTGCCCCCACCATCTTTTGATGAAGTCACCAAGGCGATCATGAGGCTAAAAAATAACAAAGCTCCTGGCATTGACTGACTGCCAAGTGAAGTATGGAAGTATTAAGCCGTACCTCCATACTTCCAGCCCTAACGGGAAAGAGTGTTCCACATAATTCAGCATATCTGGTCGGAAGTGGGAATGTGCCCAGAGCTGTAATGTCCTCTTTGTGGATTTCAGAAAAGCCTAAAGCTAAAAATAGGCTCAAACAAGGAGATGCGCTCTCCCTTAGCTTATTTAACTTGGCGCTTGAATATATCATTAAGAAGGCCACTGTTCCTGATGGCGGAGTAGAGTTAAATGGGAGACATCGGATTGTAGGGTATGCTGGCGATCTGGCACTTATATGGGAGAAACCGAAGCAAGCGTCTGCAGGTCCGCCCAGAAACTAGAGGAAGAAGCTGTAAAGGTTGGCCTACGAATTAACCACCAAAAAACTGAATACCTTTATATGAAGAGATACAGAAACACAAAGATTCGTAGGAAACTTCTCACGGTAGGATATACCTCGGGGTGGATAGGTTTAAGTATCTTGGATGCATCGTTACTGACACTAACCAGAGGGAAGACGAGATACAGGTCCAGACCCAGAGCGCTCTTTGTTGCGCAGCTGCTCTACACAAAGTGTTAGTGTCCAAGCTAATGATCAGAAAGACGAAACTGCGCTTATACAAAACCATTATAAGGCCAATATTGACATAAGGACGTGAAGCTTGGACACTAACTCAAAAAGAAGAACAGGCACTGCTGGTGGCTGAGCGAAGAATCTACCACAAAATACTGGGACCCATTCGCAGAGAGGATGGAACCTGGAAACACCGTTAGAACAAGGAAATTGAAGATCTGGTGTCCGAGCTGAACATCATTGGGGAAACAAAAGCCGCCAGACTCCAATGGCTCAGACACGTAGTTCGTATGGGTGAAGATCGTGCTGTCTGGAGAGCATACTCTGGCCAGCCGACTTGTCGAAGACCATCTGGGCGTCCTAGGTACCGCTGGAAAGATGAGGAGCTGAAGGACCTCACCGCGCTGGGCGCCTTTGACTGGACAGAGACGGCTGTGAACAGAGAAGCCTGGCGATCTTTAGTGTCGGAGGCCAAGATCCACTTTGGGTCGCTGCGCCACTGCAGTAAGTAAGTAAGTAAAGTATAGTATCATTTTTAGTATCCGTTGTGAAAATTTCCTGCTCAGTAGTACCAGATATACATTTTTTGAACTCGTGTTGACCGGATTGAAGCTCTAGGTTTTAGGCAAAATTTAGAGTTCTGCCAATCTAACGTTCGGCAATATTGTGACATAAGGAGATATTCTGCCGTTTTATTTATGGGTTCTGGTATTTATGGTATGGATATGGCATTTATGGTTGTATTAGGTGAATCTATTTTGCTTGTCTCCAAAAAAGTCTGGTCATCAATTTGGTCGAGGAGTGCAGCATCATCTATATTAATAATGTTTCGAATGGTCGGGGAGTCCTGATTCTGATCATAAGTTTTGTCGTTGAGTATACGAGTAGGTAGCTTTTCTGTATTTGTTTCATCAAACTTCGGTATTTCACCAGGTATGTCGTTTTCAGACTATGAATCCAGACCTGGCACCTCTTTATTCAATTTTTTAACATCAGAAGATTCTTTTGTCGATGCCTTCATTTTCGTTAATTTCTTTGAATGTATAACCTCGAACATAATTATCATTACCTTCTTAATTCATTCATTACCTTCCCTTCTAAAATTGGAAGGAAAAGAAGTGAATGAAACAGATATGAATGAAGTTTTAGTAGTTTTGGCTGCCTAAGTCGATTGATATCTGACCTTCAATTTCCAGAATGAGCCACGTGCAAGGCAACTTAAAAACACATATAATAGGTATAATTACAACGTATTACACTTGGTACTTACTGTATAAATCGCTGGATGGCGATGAATTAAAACTCGTACCACACCCCTTTTCGACACCAGAGAATCTACGAAAGTTCGCCAATAGCGACACAAGGGCGTACCCTGCGGTAGCTAGAGGCCAACTGAGCCACGAACGATATATTTTACCTACGGTAGCCGCTATACATCGTCTCTATATACCGAAATATAGATAATCTCTTTCTCGCGGCGGTAATGAAGAAATTGTTGGAACCATACACTTATATGGCTGTAAAATTTTAGTTGTTAGTATCCAGATGCTAATATTATATGATTAAAATCTTAACTTAATTAGTTGTTGATTGGACGAACAACGAGGATTCTATTGCAAATTTTTTGAGGTCAATTTTAAAGCTAAAGTTATACCTTCACGAGTTTCATGTAGAGATGAATGAAAAAAGGGGGTATTTATTACACATATACAGAAAACGAACACCTTTTACCATTTGCTTTATGGTGATAAATATACCTTAGACCCTATCTAATAACATTGCATTAACAGTTACTCTAAAACATCACAAGGTTTTTGGTAAATCGCATATAATACCGATTTGCACGAAACGCGAGAACGACCCTTTAACGACTTCACAAGTCGCCTGTGGGACGCGATTGGTCACGAAGTTCCTGGCTTACGGTCCATCAATTCGTCGAGATCTTTGTTTTTGCTTGTTAATTTTGAAATCAATAACATACACGCGTAGAACACTCAAATAAAAGTAAGAAACATACTATGGGTTTCACGCTAATTAATTTATTCAAATATGAAATTTAAAACCCACGCATTACAGCTCTTTTTGGAACAATGTCATGTAATTGAGTTATCATGACATGACAATGGAAACATCAAGCGTAATTTGACAATGAATTGGCATAACACACAGAGCTAAAAATAAATGGCGATTATGTGGTATAACGTAAGTAATTAATCAATTAGAAAGCATGAAATTGCAAGAAAAATGAACTGGTCAAATAAGAATGAATGATATACCACAACGGTGGCAAACAAGCATACGGGCCGCCTGATGGTAAGCAGCTACCGTACGCCTACAACTCCAGAGGTATCACATGCGCGTTGCCGACCTTTTACAAAAAAGAGGATTCTCTGTGTTGACGGCTAAAGGAACAAGAGGATCCCTCGTCGGCAACCAGGGTTCGAAAGGATAATTATCAATGATAGTTATCTTTATAATTATCGCGATCATTATCTTGATTTTTATGTCTGATAATTATCCATTTGATAATAACCCAAAATTTGTAAACGTTCTGGAACGTACAAAAAATATTAGGCTCGAATTTCGACACCAGTAGTTGAACCATATATAAGAGATAATTATCCGATAATTATCGGATAATTATTGCGATAACTATCAATGATTATATAATTATCTGTATAATTTCGAACCCTCTCGGCAACACACAGGGTCCTATGATATGAACAAATATTGGGTATTTCACGGCCAGACTACATCCACTAAGTTAATAAATATATATTACCCCAAAATTTTACAATTACAATTTTACATACACTGTAAATTAAAAACGTGTGCGCCATTAACTCAGTGGCTCATTGTTTCCAATTGTCAACTATGGGAAACGGGAGCTTTCCCGGCTTCCCGACTCCGTTGCTTTTGAAACAAAGTCGGGAACACTTGTTTGAAATTAAATCTGTAAAAGCTTGACTCTAGGACTACCGGACTACACGAAAAAAAAAGCTTCCGGGATATTCTCAATCTAAGACATTATTATATTATATTGAAAATATTTCCTCGTGACAAGTATTTATTTCCTTGAACGAAAATAATCTATAGTTTTAAATATAACGAAGCGAATATATTCTTAGAGATTTTCTAGTTTTCTTTTACGTAAGATAATACTTGTTTGATTAAAGTACAATCTCTCTTGATCACTCAATATACTCTTGAAAAAATTCATTTTTGTATTTCTATTTTAAGAAAACGTGGTTTTATTAAGCGAAGAATCATATTTTTGGTAAAGGAAATAAATACTTGTCACGAGGAAATATTTTCAAGATAATAATAATGTCTAGGATTGAGAATATCCCGGAAGATTTTTTTTCCGTGTACCCTCGGGTGGCATACAGCCCGTCTCATAGCTACCGTAGCCTATGGACGCCTGCAACTTCGGCCGTTTAATATAAAAGAGGATTCGGAAGGACAAGATCTCCCGTTGTCAATACTCTGAATCCTCATTGAGCTCTCTAGCGACCTATTTCCTCTTACATTTTGGGTATTTTTAGGTCGCTTTTACGCAGATGGCGCGATTAACTTGAGCTTCAAAAAGTTCTTAGGCTGTGCTGCTCTACTATATAAGTTACTCTATGCTAAACGTGTTTTAAGTCAGAATACGGCCCCAAGATGAAAGCCTTTAATCCCCCAGACTACTTTCCGGTACTTCAACGCTTGAAATGAAAAACCATAAGAACTCAACGCGCACCAAGACAGCTAAATTGCTTTCTAAAAAGCCTTTAATAAAAACGGATTAGGTTGATGACTTACCTAAAATGAGGAGAAATTGTACGTAGATTTACTTTGAGTACGGATCACTTACTTATTAGACGGCGCATCTCTTCTTTGTCACCTTATTTCATTGATGATGAGGACGATGATCCTTCCGGCCGATTTCGACCAAGGCGACCACTTCAACTCCTAGTTAATCGTTCGGCGCTCGTGCGCCCGGAGATGACTGATATAGCCGATCTTCGAGGTGAACCCCCGCGCACATTGAGGGCATGTGAGGATACCAGCCACGTAGTGGTAGTGAATGGCAGCAGGCTGGCGTATTTCAGCTCGTTGCGTATGGCGTCGAGGTCAACCTTACGTTGCTCCTCGAAATCACGTAATTTGTCCTGCACCAGCCTGCGCCACTCAGGACGCTGTGCTGCCAAACCTTCCCACTGAGAGGGCTCGATGTTGCATCTTTTCATGTGCTGTTTCTGAACATCATTGTATCTGAGGAGTTGCCCGCCCTGTTTCCGCTTAACCTCCCCTAGTTCAGAATGAAAGATGCGATTCGCCACTCTCTCTTCCGCCATAGAGGCGATACGTTCTTATGTGCATCACAAAGGCCTACTCTAAGGCTACCTTTTCAGTAGCACAGATGAGCAAAGGTGCGGAATTCATTCTAATATTATAAATACTGTGCGCAAGTGTGTCAGTTTGTCTGCCTGTCTGTTATCTCTTCACGCTTAAACCACTGAACCGATTTAAATGAAATTTATTATGAAGATAATTTGAGTATCAGTGAAGAACATAGAATAGTTTTTACCTCTGAAGTCATCCTTTATAAGGATGAAAAGGGAGATGGGAATTTGTATGGCATTTTTGCTCACTGTGAGACTTAAAATAGCGCGCGAAATTAATATGTGCTATTAGATTTTAGTTAGGAATTTTATTAATGCTACGCAGATGAAATTACGAGCAAATTCTAGTCAACCAATAAGCTGCCAGATATCAACCTGTATGTGAGCGTGCAGCTCTTTATAAGCATTAATTTTGTTAACCCTTTGACCGCCAAAGCCGTCTAATCACGTGCACGGAAAGTCGTGCGCTCAGCGCCAGGACGTGATATCACGTCCAAAATATAACCGGTTTGCCTGGCATGCTCGCGCGCGCTAGCGCTCAGGGCGCTATTTTTCCGTCCGATGCTTGGCGTTCAAAAGGTATCACGGCGTTTCATTTTAGTTATGTATACAAGCTTGGAGATAATTTGTGAAATAATCTGAAAAATCTTCTTTAATAAAAATATGTTTTGATGCAAAATGAGACGTAATAAAATAGGATCCCTATCACTACTCAACAATATTGTGGCAAGTCATAGCGCTAACTTTAACAGTATTTGTGAACCCTGCGGAGCCTATGATTGGTAATCTGCGCCCGAGTCTTGTCTGGAGAAATTACCTTGAAATAAAGTCTAAATGGTACTTGAAATGAGGTTGTTTAGCCAGTGGAAGCTGTTGTGCAGCCTCTTCTGATGTGAAATTAGTATAAGTATTCAAGAGAATGAGGTTTTGTATAAGAGTACACTGTTTGTAGTTGTAGGTAGGTACTCAGGTATAAATGTTCTCATCATATAAATTCATTTGTTTAAAAGTAAAAATAAACCGTGAAGATTTTTATATCGTATCTCAATAGAGTTATTATTTCGTTTCGTGGGGTGCCCGGTCTTAGAATGGTCCCCCACCATATCGTCCCGTGGTTGCAGTAGGAGTCTGCTAAGGGAATATACCGGGAGATGGGCAGCAGCATCTTCCGAAAGCCTAAACAACAATTAACAAAAAAAACTGTGCGCGCCAACCCGCCTGCCAAGCGTGGCGCGTACGGCAAACCCCCCCTTAAAGGGGAGGCCTATGTTCAGCAGTGGACGTCTTATGGCTGAGATGATGATGATGATGATGAGAGTTATTATAATTTTTTTATTAAAAAAGTTGTGTCACTACCTAAAACAGAGATTTGTATGGAAGGTTGGCCGGCTGTGGCAACCTGATTTTTTTTTCGCGTCTTAAAAATTGTTTTCCTACTTTTTCTTATAGACCGGTAAAAAATTTCAAATTCGCTCTCCTTCTCGATGCGACAGGCAAACGATATTACTTTTGGGGAACCGGGCTTTTTACCCGGTTAAGACCCTGCTGTATCCGAATTGCCGGTTGCCTTCAAAGAAAATATTACCAGAAGTGAGATATTCAAGATGGCGTAAGAATACTTAACATTAAATCGAAATAGAATCAACAACAAACAATCTAGGCCAATAAAATTAGACTTTTTCGAAGAATTAATTCCCAGCAGGCTGGAAATTGTTTTAATACCTTCATTTAGCCCTCAAGTGCCTAGCCCTGTGCATCATTTTTGGGAAATGTTTGCTCTCCTGGGACAAAATCCGTCACGAGATATTCTCAAAATTCCTTATAAAGCCGACTTTCAATTTGGTTTCTCTACCCCCAGCAAATGCAGCCGAATTTAACCCTCCTTAACATTGAATGGAGTGACTTTTTGTATGGATGGAGTGAAAAAAGAGCAAACATTTAGCAGTTATTTTGCTGTCAAAAGTTATGCACACCTCCTGGAACTGTGCAAACTTGGATGACATGCCTTTAGGACCACATGCAGGTAATAAAACGATTTCCAGCCTGCTGGGAATTAATTCCTCAAAACGCTTTTTATTGATATTATTTTCTTGGCCTAATCTTGAAAATGTTTCTCCAATAACAAACGGCGTAGCACTCGTAGCACCTGCTACGCCTCTACGTGCGCGTAGCCTTCGTAGCACATTTTATAAATTGAGACAAATGCAATACACTTGAAATTTTACGATAAGTTTGCTGTTCGAAAATAGAACTTATCGTAAACTCATAGAAAGCAATTTACAAGCCCGTAAGCTATAGTTTGGGGAAGACGACGATAGTGTTATACCAAATATGAAAGGACGTAAGTGACGTGGTTTTTTATATAAAGTTAAGACGTTTGTAAAACAAAGTATTTTTTATTATAGCGGTTAGTGGCTGGCAGATTTCTGTCTGGGTCTTGTTATAAATAACTATTATAAAGCGCGTGTAAGTATTGAGATAAATGAGATTTTTACACGCAATGCTTTTATACACCGATGGTGGTAACAAAGCGTATAGCTAACGTTATTGTAAAGTTAATGTAAACAATAATTAAAATAAAATACTTTTAAAATTAAATCAATGTATTTTTTTATAACTTTTTTGTATTTGACCCACAACTGCTTGAGTCGTTAAAAAATCACAGGAGCACATAAAAGTCGTTTTTTTATACCACGACGGTGGAAAACAAGTATACAGCCACCCTGGTGTCACATGTGCGTTGTTTCACTAGTCTCCACCAGCGAATTCATCGGCGTAAAAATCGTTAAACTTTTCAAGCCCGTTTTAACACCTTAGTCGTTGAATTGAAAGAAATGCTTTTTCAGTGGACTTTTTGCTCCAAATTTACTATACATACTATAATTACTATTGCTTATATAATAATATATATTTATGTCGTGGCCAGATCAAAAAAATATTTATGTAGATTTTGCCATATCATCACACGAGGACCACCACATATACAGCCAACAGGAATTCAGTTATTTTTTACCCACCTTGTATACATAAAATATTAACATTAAATGAGCATTTCTTTTTATTTTTGCCACTTTTCTCGACTTTTTATTTTATGGTAAGTTTTATATTTTTTCTAGTCAGAATCGCGAGCTGATTCGATTTATGCAAGAAAAAAATGTGTCTCAAAAATTTTTTTCCTCTTGTGTTACTATTCGCCATATGTTTTCTATGGAGGTAACACAATAGGAAAAGTAAAAAAAATCAAAAAATGTATGGAGTTTTATGGGACATGTTTTTTTATTGCATACATCGGACCAGCTCGTGATTCTGATCAGGAAAAACATAAAACTTACCAAAAAAATTTGAGTCAACAAAAGTGGCAAAATTTTTGAGAAACGCTCAAATTATTACGTTCTAGTACGTACGCGTACGTTATCCCAACATTGAATTTAAACTTTCGTGAGACATATTAACCGCCGCGGCGCCGTAACGTCGGGGTCGTGAATCGGTTCGCCTAGCACTCTTAGTGCTTGAGAATGGAGACCTAAGCTCTCCGAAACATGTCGCGCGTAGTGACTAAACACAAGTGAGTACAGCCGCATGCAGTGATAATAGTGTTATCCCAAGATGCTATTAAATCACTAAATAAAACTCTGGTTACGGTCGAAATAATCGCACCTAATCTAATATAACAATAATAATAATCACCAGCTTAGTGTTCTCGAGGGTAGATGTGGAAACCTAAGTGGCGAGTTGGCTATATGTTTAAAGTCCAGTGACACCTCTCTACCCCCAGCTCCCGCACCGGTGTTGCCCTTGAGCCATCTTTGATGTCGCTTTTAATGGGGGCCCATCTTGCGGACGGCGAGTCACCGTCTGCCGGAAATAAAATTGGATACCGTTTTATTAGGCAGGCGTCCGGTTCTTCATCCAATAGCCCATTAATCAGTCCAGTACTTTTCAGCCTAGTACATTTTAGACTCCATTAATACTCAATAGTCCTTACACCATGGCGGGTGCTGTCTCTGCGTGCGTCCCATGACACGGGTAGGGGCAGTATCCGCTTAGTGTACCCCTCACTTTTCATTAAATTGTCGAAAGGGCCTCTGCGCGTTGGCTTCGGCTCCGCATACGCCTCCCAAAGGTCCGGAACACCATTGTTCCGTGGTCGGGAAAGACATCACCAGCTTAAAATATAAGGTGATATAGCGCTAGCAATTACAAGTTGCAGAAAATTCTCAAAAGTTCAGCAACATTCTCGGCAATTTCCGGAAACATACACGAAACAATTTATTAGCATAGCTAACCAACTATGGATCATTGTTGTCTGTAATAAAGTTATAATAATAAATAAAATAAAGGCGTAGGGATGTGACGACCCCATCGCCCGCTGGTTTTCACCAGCGCAATCAGTCAACGCAGGGCAGCTTGTGGCGAGCTGTTGGAGAGTAGCGACTCCACGTACCTGAGTGCCCCTGGGGTGCCCTGTCGGATGGGTGGGACAGGTCCCCTGCCTCTGGCTTGCCTTAGCCGGCTGTCCAGAGTGGGGTCGTTAGAGCTGTGTTCTCGAGGGTAGATGTGGAAACCTAAGTGGCGAGTTGGCTATATGTTTAAAGTCCAGTGACACCTCTCTACCCCCAGCCCTCGCACCGGTGTTGCCCTTGAGCCATCTTTGATGTCGCTTTTTATGGGGGCCCATCTTGCGGACGGCGAGTCACCGTCTGCCGGAAATGAAATTGGATACCGTTTTATTAGGCAGGCGTCCGGTTCTTCATCAAATAGCCCATTAATCAGTCCATTAATTTTCACCCAATAGCCTAGTATATTTTAGACTCCATTAATACTCAATAGTCCTTACACCATGGCGGGTGCTGTCTCTGCGTGCGTCCCATGACACGGGCAGGGGCAGCATCCGCTTAGTGTACCCCTCACTTTTCATTAAATTGTCGAAAGGGCCTCTGCGCGTTGGCTTCGGCTCCGCATACGCCTCCCAAAGGTCCGGAACACCATTGTTCCGTGGTCGGGAAAGACATACAAATAATAATAAAATAATAATAGCTCGGACAATAGGGAATATTACGCAAAACTCTGCATAGGGGGCGGCACTAGCACACCCAGAGGGCCTACCACGAAACACGAAAATAAAAATTTCGTTACCTTACCTGGTTCTCCGTCACTCTTTCATACTCGAGCGATAGAGGCACATGTCAAAATTTCGATTCTCTCGTTTCACGATAGGCCCTTTGTAAACAAACCGCCTTGGTGCGCAAATGACATATTATTCGTTATAAATTATCTATGAAAACTTGTAAAAAACTGTTTAAGACCTAATATGTATTAAAAACTCTATGGTTTACCGGTGTGCTAGTGCTGCACTCTGGTGGCAGAATATTGCAGTAATATCCCCTTCATCGCAAAAACGTCGCAAAACGAAATAACACCGAAATAAAACTCGATATATAAAATTTGTATTATGTACAGTATTTTAATAATATATTTCTATATCACATTTATAACCACAACCCAAAAAGTGTCAAAAGTGTGCATCTTGTTCCATACAAAATTAATTTTTGCGATGTATTGTCCGAGCTATGCAAATAATCTAATATAGGCACCGCAACGCGTTGGTCTCCGCCATGCATCTGACCGGTATTGTGCTCTCCTGATTGTACCCGAGCTTGCAGCTGACATCTCTCTCAAATAATTATCGAGATATTTACCACAGTATGAAGGTGGTCTGTTAGACCAGTAATCCATCTTCGAACAAAAATACACGTTCATAATTAAAACTTCTGACGCAGGGCTGTACCAAGCATTTTTTTTTTGCGCGACGGTAGCACCGCAGTAGCTCACCCCTTATTTCGTCATGTCCAAGCCTAGGATTTTTCATCGCATGGTAAGATGAATGAAAACTATGGAGTCGATATTAGGATTTTATTAATTATTAACATTGTTAGGATTTGTAATCGATACTAATATTAATTGGAAAGGGCATGTCGCCGAGATAAAAACAAAACTATCACGTTTTGTGTATGCATTAGGAGAAGTAAAGAGATCCACGGATTACAACACTGCGCTTACAACGTATTACTCTCACGCGTATTCGTGGCTCACGTACGGCGTAATACTATGGGGTAACACTATGGGGTCTAATTCACTCGCGTTACGCGCGTCTTCAGTTGTTTTTGCCCGCAGCCCGCTCATTTTGTTTGTTTGAAGTTGGACTTGTTGTAAATGGGTGTACTCTGTATACTGATAGCACACAATACTAATCATTTGCCAAAGAACCTGACTCTGTACACGGTTTTTTTACTAGAAACAAGTTAAAAATAGTAATTCCCAGGACTAGTAAACGTTTACTAAAAACAAGTAAACCCTTTTCTCGTTTTTAGTAAAGTTTACTTGTTTTTAGTCAAAAATTACTTGTTTTTAGTAAAAGTTTACTTGTCCTGGGAATTACTATTTTTTACTTGTTTCTAGTGAAAAAAAATTCTCCATGCACCTACTTAATCATACCCAACTGACTGACCAAGCACAGACATAGCTAAAGCAGTAGCCTAGAACTTTCAGATTTTTTATAAATATTAATGTAGTATATCCACTACAAAATACATTCCTGGAAATTCAGTCCTTACAAGGGTATAACAGCAAATAATTCCAAGTTTAATTTCATGTTTTGCAAGAGTAAGATATATAACATAGCCTTTATACTCGTACAAATAAATATTGACTATTATCATTGAACACTTCAAGGGGCGTATTTTAACTATAAAACATGTTTAGACACGATCTAACTTCAATACAAGTCCAATGCATTAACTACGCAATACAGCTAACGCCTCGTCCCGTGGTTGCAGTAGGAGTCTGCTAAGGGAATATTCCGGGAGATGGGCAGCAGCATCTTCCGAAAGCCTAAACAACAATAAACAAAAAAAAACTGCGCGCGCCAACCCGCCTGCCAAGCGTGGCGCGTATGACAAACCCCCCCTTTAATGATCACTTATGGAGGTCCAAAGGGGAGGCCTATGTTCAGAAGTGGACGTCTTATGGCTGAGATGATGATGATGATAGCTAACGCCTGAACAGAATCAGATTTTTTTTGAAAATGATTCCGATGCAACTCCAATAAAACGTCAACATTGGTTGATTATTTGTTGAGTGTTGAAGTTATGTTTGAGATATAGATTGTTGTTTTTAACGTACTGTTTCTGTACAACTGAAGAACAAATAAAATCATTTTTAATAAATACTTTGATTTGTTTATTTTAAGGTGGAACTCCCTGGATGTCTTGCCAATTAGCGGCCAAAAGGTGGCGCTGTTTGGAATTTCTGTGGGATTCCCCATTTTTTCTCAAAAGTCCGACGTTTTTATAACATGTTTTGATATTAGCGCCAAAACTTATATAAGATGTGATATACAACAGAAAAGGTAACCTAGGCCTCTGGTGCCCAAGGCTTGGACTATTGTTTCTGTAGGTATTTTAAAATAACAGAGACTATAGAGATATTAGACGACCACAGCCTAAGAACTTTTTGAAGCTCAAGTCGATTGCGCCCTCTGTCCGAAAGCCGCCTAAAGATACCGAAATTGTAAGAAGAACTGTCACCTGCACTACTACTCCACCTAGTAACAAATAGCGTACCTATTAGTAGTACACTACTAGTAGTAGCTACTAGGTGGAGTAGCAGTGCAGGTGACAGTTCTTCTTACAATTTCGGTATCTTTAGGCGGCTTTCGGACAGAGGGCGCAATCGACTTGAGCTTCAAAAAGTTCTTAGGCTGTCTTCCTCCTAGCGTTTATCCCGGCTTGGGGTCCGCTTGATAACCTAATCCCATGAATTGGCGTAGACACTAGTTTTTACGAAAGCGACTGCCATCTGACCTTCCAACCCAGAAGGGAAACTAGGCCTTTTTGGGATTAGGTCCGGTTTCCTTACGATGTTTTCCTTCACCGAAAAGCGACTGGTAAATATCAAATGATATTCCGTACATAAGTTCCGAAAAACTCAGTGGTACGAGCCGGGGTTTGAACTCGAGACCTCCGGATTGGAAGTCGGACGTCTTACCGCAAGGCTACCAGCGCAAAAAGTTCTTAGGCTGTGGCCGTCTATATCTCTATAGTATCTGAAAATAATAATACAGAAACTCCGACCTCAACGTGGCTAATCGACCTCTCGGCTCTTATAATATAATTGGAAAAAGATATTTGCACTGACCTTGTACTGTTTGCTCCGTCAGTATAGATATCAGATTGAATTCGATACGATTTGGTATTTTCTGAGCGAGGTTAAGAAAACATTTTTGTATTATAGTATTTACCTATTGCCAACTAATTCTTCGTTCCTAAATAAACTAAGGTCGAATTAGTCTTTGTGACATAGGTATGAGATAAAATAGTAGATTGTTCAACAAGGGACTAAAACAAGCCATAACGATACGAGATGTTTAGCCACCCGAGCGTAGCGAGGGTGGATATAGTTCGAGGGTCATTATGGTTTTTTAGTCTCGCGTTAAACACTCTACTTTTCACTTTGAATGCGAGGAAAAAATAACGACATTCTACACAAAATCTCAATATTTATAATGGCAAAAATTGAAATTATCAATAAAATCTGTTGGGCGGTTTATGTTTTTTTTTGTATTTTTTTTAAATCGAGTTTTTTTAATATTTTCGCAGTTGTCATTTTGTGGTTTTTTTTTTTTTTTTTTTTTTTTTTTATGTAGAATAGGCAGGCGTTTGACCACGATCTCACCTGATGGTAAGTGATGATGCGGTCTACGGTTATATGCGTGGTCCAAAATTGTCTATGCACAATCACTAAAAAGGGCGGTAATCGTCCATTCATATACACCGTGAGTGGCTGTTTAGGGGTTTCCAAAGTAAATAAAAAAAAATGTATTAGTCCCTAATAAAGAGTTTTAGTCCCGATCTGCAGAGACTAAAGTAACATTTGAAGAGCATGAGAAGTGAAAACATAATAATTGGAATATTTTTGATTGCTCATGAAGACCTCATTTGGGAAAGACTTGTCCATGAGCATACAGCGATAAGCAGTAAGTCGGTAGGTACTATGGTTATATTCAAATTTTATTTTACCATGTTTATTCGTCATACAAACACAAATGGTTCAATTATCCACGCTAAATAATTACCAACTAAATAAATTCCATAATATAAGAAAGAGTTATTCAATGTACTGATTTAAACTCACACGATTTTCACTCATTATTTTGACAAAACACGGGACTTAGTCGCGTACACTTACTTTTAATTTTCCTGACGTTTCGAGCGTGTCATAACGCTCGTGGTCGCAGGCAGACTGGCGAGGAATCGTATCAGCATCTCCTAGCCGCGCGGGTTTTTCGAACTACCCGCACTTGGTCTTGATTATTCACATTTACGCTAGGGTTGTCACTTTGCCTACACACGACACTCACAACATCCGATGGTTTGGAAATGCACGTATTTCGACGCTTACATTTGCTGATCACTGGATTCCACGAAGAAGAAATCCCCTGTCCCTCGTTCTGGTTGAAGTTTTTATACTTTCTAATTTCAATTGCTTCTCGTAGTTTCCTGCTATAACGACGAGGTTCCGTGGAGAGCACTTTTGGATTATGGAGCTCAATCCAGTGGTTTGGTCCAGATTCTAACAAATGTTCAGCCACCGCAGATTTGTTAACTTGCCGATTTTTGAGGTGTACGCGATTAAGTCCCGTGTTTTGTCAAAATAAAGAGTTATTCAAGCCTCCGGTGCCCAAGGCTGAAATCCAACCATCTTCTACATTCGTGACAGACGCCCTGCCCTAAGCTACCCAGGTCACGGCAGCATCCTTGCAGCGGCTCTTAGCATCAGAGACTTGGGTCACTTTGTAGGGTTCCGTAGCCAAATGGCAAAAAACGGAACCCTTATAGATTCGTCATGGCTGTCTGTCTGTCCGTCCGTGTCACAGTCATTTTACTCGGAAACTATAAGACGTATCATTATCAAATTTTTACATAAAGTGTATTGTGTGTGTTGCTACTTAGTTATGTATCATTTTAAAGGGGGCACTAATACAGTATGCAAGTAATTGTCAAAATATATTTTTTTTACCAAATATCAACATGATGCACATCAATCGATAAGTCTTTAAAAATAACATTGAGGTTTCTTTAAAAAAAATTGATGAAGTGGATATATTCAGAAATAATGACTCCGAAAGTCTTAAAAATTGTGCAGAATATAATAAGATTATATAACAACAATAGAGAGGAACTAAAGAAGCGCTGGTAGCTTTGCGGTAAGACGTCCGAATTTCAATTCGGGGGTCTCGGGTTCAAACCCCGGCTCGTACCACTGAGTTTTTCGGAACTTATGTAGGGAATATCATTTGATATTTACCAGCCGCTTTTCGGTGAAGGTAAACATCGTAAGGAAATCAAACCTAATCCCAAAAAGGTCTAGTTTCCCCTCTGAGTTGGAGAGTCAGATGGCAGTCGCTTTGGTAAAAACTTGTGTCTACGCCAATTCATGGGATTAGTTTGTCAAGCGGACCCAAAGCCGGGACAAATGCGGGAAGATATGACAACAATAGAGATTGCAGTAACAGTAGCAATAACAATACGAATATTATGTTTATCTAGAAATTCTAGAACGGTGTAAGTATTCGTTTCGCTGCGAGAACTCCTGAACTAACTTTTTATTGCGCTTTCTCCGTCTTTTGTTTTGTTTTATCAAAGATTTTAGTTCAAAAATGTTTCGGATTTCTTGTAAACAGTTCGGAAATGTCTTTCAAGTAATTTTATTTGAAAGACATTTGACATGTCCGAACTTAAAAACACTTTCAACGGTAGAATAGACGGGTTAACTGAAAAAATAGAAAACTGGTCACCTAAGTTCGCACAACTTGAAGACACTATTAAGAGCATGCAGGCCGACATTAGTGGCATTTCCGGCAATACCGACTCCATTCGAGCAGAGATGTCGGACCTTCGATCTGAGACTGCAGAGCTGCGTTCTGAGACTGTTGAGTTGCGCACGGAGAACCAGCAGCTTCGCATGGACTTCGATAACTGTGACTATAAGAAAAGTTTAAACGAGGCCAACAATACAATAGAAAAACTTTTAAAAGAAAATAATAGTTCTAAACAATTTTCCCTTATAAATAATTTGGAAATTTCGGGCATACCGTTTAACAAAGGTGAAAACTTAATGACGATCTTACGTAATATATGTGTTAAGGTTGGGTTTACACTGCAAGACAGCGATGTTGACACAATACACCGAGTTCGTCGTTACCAGACTGCTGCGACAGGTTCACAGAAAACCGCGCGTCCCCCCGCAATCATCGTTCGATTTACACAAAGAAAGCGCAAAGATGAACTCTTATCAGCTGTTCGAGCTAGGCGGGGGATCACTTCTGCGGATATCGAGCTCCCGGGGCCTGCCTCGAGCCTGTATGTCGGCGATCACCTGACACCTGACAATAAACTTCTACTAAAACGGGCCAGAGAGATTAAAAATGAATTACAATATTCGTATTTGTGGATACGTGACTGCAAGATACTGATGCGCAAGAAAGATAGCAGCAGGGTAATTTATATAAACAGTCACGCAGATTTAGACAAACTAAAATGACGTTGGTGTAGATTATTGTCTGTGTTCATTATTCAAGCAGTTTACTTGTTTTTCTGCAATTGTGCGAAAATATTATTTATTAATCATACTGCGCATCTGGTTCTTAGTATCTTAAATTGTTATAAGTTTAGTTCCACTTCTGGTTGTATTTATATGCCTATCTTATACCAACTAATAAAAAAAAAATATCCTTTAGATATTTATTGGGATTGTGTCACAGTTGTGTTTTTAATATTTCGGTACATTATATCATCTGAAATTGACATACTTTTATACGTGATAGAAAGGGATGGAAAATACTTGCTTGTTTACACTATGTGGTCGTTTTATTCTCGTGCTCAACAAAAAAAATCATTTGTTCTTGAATATAACACTCTGACATCGCTTAATAAGGAAATCAGTTTACTTTTATTGTTAAATCGTGAATATGCAATACTTTAATGGTTATTACCAAAATGCTAGGGGCTTACGAACTAAATCGCATATATTTTTGTCACATGTTGCTCAATCCAACTACGACTTCATAGGTATATCTGAAACCTGGCTAACTGATGATTTTTATGACCGGGAATATTTTGATAAAAGGTATAGTGTGTATCGTTGTGACCGGTCTGCCGCGGATACCGGAGCTACGCGTGGAGGAGGAGTGGTCCTGGCGGTGCGGTCTGAGCACCAGCCCGTGCGCTGCGACTGGGACGTGCCTTCGCCAGCGGGCTGTGAGTGCGTGTGGGTATCGGTACCTCTATCCGCCGCGCAGGATAATTCCACTTTTTTAGGATCAAATATGCGAACTAATTCCTGTCATTTAAATATTGCTTGCGTTTATATACCAAATGGACCTTGTTTCAGGGAATCAATAATTTCATTTTTTGATATAGTAAGCCAATTAACAATAGACCATACTAATGATGAATTTCTAATAGTAGGTGACTTTAATGTGTCTCAAGCGCAATGGGTATTAACATCATCAGGGGAAATGGAGTTATCGCCTGGCAGCAATTTTGCCTCGCAAAGTTTAGCAGACTTTTTATGTTTTACTGACATGAAACAGTATAATTGTATTTTTAACTCATGTAATAATCTGCTGGACTTAGTAATATGCAGCAAGTGTTGTAAAGTTTCTCTATGTGATGTGCCATTAGTGCCTGAAGACGCATTATATCACAAAGCACTATCTATTGATTTAGAAATGAATTATATACCACTTTTTAAGTCTCCTGTTAAAGAAATTTATAATTTTCATTCAGCCAATTACAAAAATATTAACGATGAATTAGAAGATATAGATTGGTGTTCTTTTTTTTGCAATCTTAATTGTGAAGCTGCAGTCGAAAAATTCTATAATTTATTAAGCGACTTAATTGACAGGTATGTTCCACGACGTAAACTACGCTCTTCATCTAAATTACCAGCTTGGCATAATAAATCTTTAAGGAAAATCCTTAATGAAAAACGTAAATTTCACAAGCGCTGGAAGTTATACGGAAACCCACTTGATTACGATAGTTTCAAACTTTTGCGGAAACGGGCTGAAAAAATGGAGCAAAAATGCTATCGTGACTTTTTATCTCTCTCTGAAACCAATATTAAAAATAATCCAAAATATTTTTGGACTTATATTAAGTCAATTTTTTTCAAGTAATGGGCTTCCGCAAACCATGGCGTACAAGGATACAGTAACATCTAACGGTGAAGAAATTTGTAACTTATTTAATAGCCATTTCCATTCTGTCTTTGAGGTGTACGACAAGAGTCCTGCTGATATTGACAATTTGCCGGTGCCCACTAATCCTTTAATAGATATTAATTCAATTGATATTAATGAAAATACTGTAATAAAATATCTAAAATCTATTAATATTCAAAAAGGCGCAGGACCCGATGGAGTACACCCGTTATTTATTAAAAACTGTTCTTCATCTCTAGCAGTTCCAATTACAATTATATTTAAAAAATCTATTAAGGAAGGTTGTGTTCCTTCAATTTGGAAAAAAGCATTGATAACTCCTGTGCCCAAGGGCCCGGTTAGTCGGGATATTGAAAAATATCGACCCATATCCAAACTTTGTCAATTTAGCAAACTTCTGGAAAAAATTGTTACTGACCAATTATCTGCTGTAGTACGACACCATATTGTAACAAATCAACATGGCTTCTACAAGGGTCGTTCGGTTGATACTAATTTATTAACATTCACAAATGATATATTAAAGGCTATGGATGAAGGATTCTCCGTAGACGCCGTGTATACGGACTTTGCCAAAGCTTTTGACAAAATATGTCATTATACTTTATTATGTAAGCTCTGGGAACTCGGTATACATGGTGACCTGTTTCGTTGGGTTAAATCGTACGTCGAAAATCGCACACAGTCGGTGGTGATCTCAGGGTTTACCTCTCACTATAAATATATAAGTTCTGGCGTCCCCCAAGGCTCCCACTTGGGTCCCTTGTTGTTTACCTTATACGTGAATGACCTCGTAAAATCTATCTCTAACTCGTGTATTCTTCTTTATGCAGACGACGCAAAGATTTATAAAGTTATCCGTAGTTCTGCTGATTGCGAACTATTACAAAAGGATCTGTGTAACTTTGAGACCTTTTGTAAAGAGAATAATCTATTTATTAACCCAGACAAATGTAGTACAATAAGATTCTCTAGAAAAAAGATATCACCTGACTTCCATTACAAGTTATGTGACAAGGTTTTAGTGAAAGTTAAAGAAATTCGTGATCTTGGGGTCGTCATGGATGAAAGAATGTCATTTGTACCTCACATTGATTCTATCTTAGCCAAGTCATTTAAGCAATTAGGTATGATACTGCGAATTGGAAAACCTTTTAGGAATATTTTGACACTTAAAGTTCTTTATAACAGTTATGTACGTAGTCGCCTTGAGTTTGCGTGTGCTGTATGGAAACCACATTACAACGTTCATATTGATAGAATAGAGAGATTACAGAAAAAGTTTTTAAAATCCCTCGACTTTAAATGTGGCCTTGATCACAAAGATTATATTGAATCGTTAAAACGCCATAAAATGCAATCCCTTGAATGTCGAAGAGATTGTGTCGATTCAGTTTTGTTATACAAACTTTTGAATAATCAAATCGAAGCCCCTAGTCTATTAAATGAAATTCATATCAGAGTACCAGGTATAAGAGAACGCCGATGTCACCCTAAGCATAAACAATTATTTTCCATCCCATATAGTCGAACCAACTACTGTGAAAATATGTTTATTAGACGTGCATGTGCACTTTATAATGATAGGAATGTAGTTAAAGATGTTGACATATTTAATTGTACCATAGGCTTTCTAAAAAATGTGTTCAGAACATTGTAAGATTAATTACCATTAGTCAACTACTTACGAGGTCTCAATTGACCTCTATTTACAATACTTTCTTTTCTCGTAAATTTATATAAAATTTTGTTTTTGCAAAGTTTATATGCTACATTGTGTTTACTTTTAATTAAAATAACTATGGAAACTATAGGTCTAAAGCTAAGCAAATGGATTGTAATTTGTAACTCTTGAATGACTGTTTGTTTCATATCAAATAAAAAAAAAAAAAAAAAAAAGAAATATCGGGATTGCGTTTTCTTTTCTTAATAAACATGTTGTGTATTGTGAACTGAAATATACGTCATATACGAACATTGAATTTTTATATCTCGTAATATTAAAACAAGGTTTTCGCCGTGATTTAGCCTGTGTTTAATTCACTCTAAAAGGGATTAATAAAATGCCGTATAAAATGTATTGGCAAAGAATCAATTACCTACAGCACATACTACATGTAATGTGTGTAAATCTTATGAGGGCGATAAATTAAACCAGACATACAACTCATTAGTGTCATCATTAATTAAGATGTTTTTTTTAAGTTACACTTAACTGTGACCCAATAATTAATTTTTGAAAATTTAATCAGCAGCAACGTACTGTAAACATGGTATTAAAAGTAACTGTCAACGAGCGTTTAACGCGAGTGTGTAAGTTTGCATTACATTGCGGGCCGAATGATTTTGTTTGTATAAAATTTAATTGCAATTGTAAGTAAAAGTTATCTAATTACATTTTCTCAAACATGCGCGGAAATGTTGTCGTTACGTTCGTGAAAAGAGACTCGAAAGTATCACGTTTCGGGCGCCGTAGTGACACTTGCTATGAAAAGGATTTTCATACTACTTTGCAGGCCTAGGCCTGCAAAGTAGCCGGCGCCCGCCACGCGCTCGACCGCGCGGGCGGGCCGGGCGCGGCCGGTCCCTGCCGGGCGGCGCCGGCCGCGACACGGTCCCCGCATTATACCGAGAGATACGGAGTGCGATAGATTTTTAGGCTTTAAGTATTAGGTTTTAGGTCTTATTTCCACGCATTATTTTGAGAAAAGCACTATACATGCCTCGGCGTGAAAACGGATTCCTGGCCTCGTATCCCTATCCGGCCTCGCTACGATCGGCCGTATATACCTACTTGACCGGAAATCCCTGTTTCCCCAGCCTTTGTTGTAATGTACTATTCTTATGTCCTATACTAATCACCGGTAAGAGATTAGCCCGTATAAGATTTACACACTGTATATTTAAACCCACATCACACTTCCGTCTATAATACATTCCACAACCTACCTCTTCAAACCCTTAAAAAATATTTGGACAAAAATTATCCTATGTCCCTCACCGGAACTAAAACTATCATCATACCGAATTTCATCTAAGTTAAGTGGTTTGAGCGTGAAGAGAGTGACAGATAGACACTTTCACATTTTCTTTTGCATGCAACTTCTTTTTGTATTAAAGGGTCGATAACGCGCATGTGACACTCAATGGAGCTGCTGACGTCCATAATCTATGGTGGCCGTTTACCATTAGGCAGACTGTATGCTGGTATGCCCCTGTTGTGATAAAAATAATGCGTTTCTAGCACGGTTTTTCGTTTCGGTTCGTTATGTGCCGTCCTTTGGGATTATCAACTATGATTGTATGAATAAAATTTAGTCATCAAAATTCAAACTAGTTCGCGACACCAACTTTTGTATAGGTACAGTCGCCATCAGATATATCGGAGCGGCCAAGGTGGTCACAAATATCTGAACAACGCCTCTATTGTCAAGGCGATAAAGTGCTTGTTCAAATATATTTGAGTACCGTGGCCGCTCAGATATATTTGATGGCGACTGTACAATATTTTTAATGTTGAAATTCCGGTCCGACAGGACAGAGTTTACGTGTACCTACAGACGCCGTTGAGTTGACGTGTAAGTGAATCAGATATATCGGAGCATCCACGGTATCCAAAAATAATTGAACATGCACTTTATCGCCTTGACAATAGAAGTATTGTTCAGACATTTGTGATCATCTTGGTCGCTCCGAAATTATCTGATGGCGACTGTGTCTACAGAACTCAGTTTTCACAATGTTTGAAATGTCTAGACCGAAATATGACTAGAGTATGCTCAGATTGTTGTATTAAAGTCAGGTATTTGACATATTTTACAAGAATACTAATAATTATATAGCAAAATGGCTCAGCGTTTACTGTTTGTGTTCTATGTTTTCTGCTTTGCGTTTTATGTTTCCCTTAAGAGTCGCCAGGACGCTCGCGTTCCCATACAAACGTAGTTCAGTTCTCATATTTTTAAAACGACATGCTTTAGAACCACGAAATTTGGCATGGGCATTCTAGTAGTAAAGATCTATGTCGGTAATTCGTTTTCGTTGCTAAAAATTGTAATACAAAGAAAATACAGCCAGTTACAGATTTACATACAAAACTTATTTTTGCTATATTTTCTTTGTATTACAATTTTTAGCAACGAAAACGAATTACCGACATAGATCTGTACTACTAAAAAGGCCTTGCCAAATTTCTTGGTTCTATAGCATGTCGTTTTAAAATGAGAGCTGAACTACGTTTGTATGGGAACGCGAGTTCACGCGAGCGTCCTGGTGACTCTTAACGAAAAACGACTTTTGAAAAAAAAAAACTTCTTTGAAAACAATATTCATTATTTTCATATTTCATGGTTATTTTGTATGGTCTACCAGTCTTTAGTTAAATTTGATATAATTGGATTATAGCTAGGGATATGCCCGGCGGACAAATCCGTGCGTGTATGGCGAGAATTGGACACGGATTTGTCTGCGGACACATCTGAATAGCGCCATACACGGACTAATCTGTCCGCCGGGCATATCCGTCGGACAAATCCGGCGGACACATCTGTGCGTGTATCCCTAGCCAGCGTTATTATTATTAGAAAACCTGAACCCTTTTACTTTTAATGGTAATTACTATTTCGTACTTGTGATTCAAGGAAATAATTATATTCCAACAAATTATCGCAAAATAACATCACAAAATTCAAATTAACAAACCCTTGGCCATTAAAAGACGCATTATTATTTCAAACTTTAAATGCAAAAGGTATTATAAACGTTTCCTTCATCAACATTTATACAACATTCTAATTATATAAGCGTTTTATAATAAAGGCCAGAAACTGAGATTTTCCCGTCCTCTACATTTTCGTCCCTTGATACCCGTAATAACCTTTAGCATTTGTTGGGTAGTTCTAACATAATCATTAATTTTAATGATTTGAAACGTTTGCTTAATAAGCCTGCTGGATTAGGTATAAGATATATATTATGAAATTTTACTGCTAACTAAATTCTGTAGCAATTTAAAGAACAAATGCAATTTAAAAAGCCGGCCAAGTTCCGTACCCTTCGTGCGCGAGTCCGACGCGCACTTGGCCGGTTTTGAACGATACATCTACTGTAATCATTATCAGCGGCTTTTATTTAAAAATTAAAAACGCAATTTCTTCAAATCAATTCTATAACGATTTCTTGCAAAAATTGGGCTTAGAAACCATTCTATTTATAGACCCGACAAAAAGGGAATATCTATTGCATAAAGCAACAAAAAGTGCAATCTTCTACTGCTTCATTATTAAAACACACGGTAAAATAAACACAAATAAAACTAGTAGTCCGCCTCGAACTGAGAACTCGCGATTCACTAGCAAACGGGTTGACCAATATAACAAGACCCTAAGGAGGATTTTTTTCTCTTTCTAGCTCCATATACTTGATTGATCCTGCTCATATACGAACTCTCAAATTTTATGTACCTCTGCTACAGCCCCAACAAATTTCATAAAGATCAGAAAAAGTTACTAAAGTTATCGTCGGACAAACTATTGAAATCAAAAAGCCATCCAAATGCCGAGACGTCCCAGTAGCCAGGTGACAGTTGGATCTGGAGTTGTTTGTAAGAATTCACTTCGCTTACGCTCCGCGAGTTCGATCAATAAACTCACTCTTAATAAATGATCAACAGTATACAAATATATCGTAAAAGCATTTGATTACCATCGTTAGCCAAATTTAAAATCGATGCATAAACATCCCCGGTTTTATTTTAAGGTGTGTCCCAAAACGCCCCGAGCATCAATTAGGAGAGCCGCTTGTTAAATTTGTAAAGAAACCCCGGTTTTAATTGAAGAAGTATTGTTATGAAAATTCTTCCGAATTTATTATATAAGTTTATTGTTTTCCTTCAGGTGAGGCTGGTCCAAATAATTACTCAGCTACAGTCTTCATCAAATATATCGGAGCAGCCAAGGTGGTCACAAATATTTGAACAACGTCTCTATTGTCAAGGCGATAAAGTACATGTTCGGATATTTTTGAGTACATTAGCCGCTCAGATATTATTCGATGGCGACTGGATAATAAAATGAGGCCAAAATATCATTTCCTTTTTATTTAAGCATTTGTTTACAAATTATTTACGTCGATTGTGATGGCACAGATCGGATCGTCTAGCTTAATATATCGTGATCGAATACTTAAGAGAGGTCTCCTTTCTTCTTCCCGTCTTGTGAGAAATAACACTGCAGTTATGGGACATTTAGGCACCAGGTGGCATTGTATTGATATAATCACTTGACTAGTGTACTTGGTTTGACGGACAATGTAGACTCATCACACATTCTACCTGATATTACCGAGGCTTAATGTAACGAATTTAATTTAGTGAATCATCATAATAGAATAGTTACCTCTCCTGGAATGATTAAGGTACCTTCTGGATTATACGCGACCGTTCAAGTTAGAATGTATGATTGAGTTGATACATGTATGATGCTCCTTTGGCCATCGTGTTCGACCGATGTCGTTCTGGTACAGGGATACCCTACGCCGCGCCACGGCCCTTTATCAATGTTATTGGGGGACAATTTACCTCCTGTGCGCTACGAAGCGTTTATATCTTCCCATTGTCTCAAGGACCGGTACTTATTTAATAGGGTTCTCGACCCTCCCCCAGAAACCATGGTTTTATATATGTATATATTATATGTATTCAGTAATGTGTTTTGGTTTGGCCAAACCAAGGCGGAGGTAAATTGTAAGACATGACATGTGTTTGGTACCAAGTCATCGCCGCCGACACGCCGTTCTAACAAAGTACTTGGGTTGGTTGAAGTAACAGCCACAATTCCACGAATATTTATTGCGCAACCCTGATTTACCTCTATGTCCCATACTCTGCATTATCACCCTGGCTTCGCTTAGTATTTAGTATTCATTTACCCACTCAGGCCTGCAAATACCTACTCAAATCTCCCGGCTGCTTATCTCTCGATCTCGAACTCGCTCCTCTCGTCCTTGATGACTTAATCCATGTGAAGTTAGGCTGCGGTATTATAGTGCCACTGCACGTATAGTCCTATGACTGACTAATATGCCTTTGGTCTGGCCCAAATAGCTATGTAATGTTATATAGGATAAATTCCCATAGATAGGGTTGCCTCTAGTTCACTATTCGTCACATATGGTTCGGAAGGAACCCTGACTCATCTTAAATAAGATTCAATTTACTCACTCTAGATAGAGATTACAGGTAATAGTCTAATCTATTCGTGACCAAGTGAAGTAGGTATCGTGATTAGTTCATATGAGAGTGGGATTTCAGTAGTGGAGATTCGGCTAGACTTATCACATGAGTTAGAAAGAGTATTCTAGGTATTGGCTGAAATTATAATTGAGAGGGTCTGAATCCAACGAATCTCCATTATTAAATATCCTAGGGTGGATCTTAATCATATTAAATAAAAGAAGGAAGTGTTAAATTTAATTAATTTATTTCCGAAATTAAAACTTTTATTTTGCTCAAAAACATTTGAGTTATTTATTCTAATAGCAAAAGAAACTGTTTGATTATTTATGCCCTCGACTAAATGGGATAGCATTTAATCGTAGGCTGAACATTCTGTTCCTAGCACCATTCTAATTAAGGGGAAAACGAATGTTCAAACGAAAAACCCCTTTGGCATCTATCGATATATATGTATATATTTATATATATATATGTTATCCTAATCCACACGCATGCTTGCACATTATATACCTAACTAATATTTACACGGCCTCTCGTAATAATCGAGGATGAGATACACACTGACACGTCATACACAATTCAGGAAAAGCATGTTATTTACAGCACGTCAAGTTAGTCTCTCAGTTAGAATCAAAGTATCCCAATTTCTAACGGTTGCCACTGGCCCTTTCCGCCTGTCCGTCCCCAATGGTAAATGTGATGAAGATCCGTATCCGGATCCATCTCGACCCAAAATCAAATAATATATCGCTCTATTATCTCTAGTTTTAAATTTCCACTGTGAGACTATCTTAGACTTTACAAAAGTATATAAATTGTGTACTTTACCCAGGACCGTAGCCTCCTCTTTCTCTCAGACAGCCTGTAGGCCTATAGCACCTCACACCTTCGCTCTCACACACAGACACAAGCACTCTTAACAAATCAGCACAATACACTTTACTCCCGCAAAATAACAAGCTCGACTTGCAGGTAGCTTAGAACTTCGACCCGCTCAACTCGCTCCCGAAACCAGACTGCCTCCTTCCTTTCGTCTCCAGCGTGATCCCCACTCCGAGCGCTCTTTTCCCCTGGAATGAGAAATGGCATCCCCAAAATCATACTGTTTAAACACCATTGGTCCTCCACGTAGTTACGTGAAGTCCCGCCCCTCGTTTCTAGGTAAATGTGTTTTTGCATCAATTTTCTGAGTTCAAGTTTCTTCTCAGAGTAAGCTACATCTGTTCGCAATAGACTGTCTCCGCATTTTAGAGTTTACAATGAATTTTCGTTATTTACGACTTTCGTCCCTTGTTTTAGTTTACTAGATATTGAATGCATTTCGTTATTTATGACTTTCGTTCCTTGTTTAAGTTTAGTAGTATCGTATTTCGTCTATTGAATTTCTTAAAACAACGTTCTTTTCGACGTCAATAAATTTGAATCGCCTCATTTAACTTAATGGTTAGAGTTTTAATTTTTTACTCTGTTTGTTTAGGCTCAAAAGAGTTCTAGTTAAAGGTTACAATAACTTTAAACCCCTGTCATAGTTTCTGAAGTTTTATGGCAAAGTGTTACTTGACCCTTTCGCGGAAGAAAAAAATAACTAATAAATCTACGCCCTTACGCGGAAGTAATAAATAGCCAATAAATCCATGCTGACCATCTCACACTCCCCCAAATATATTTTTAATCACCCACAAAGTCGTTTAAGAATATATTTTCCCTATCCCACAGAAGCTAGTGTATTTATTGGCCCAATTCCCACGCCTATCTATTCTGTTTCTAGTACGGTAATAAACCTATCTATTGTGTTTCTAGTACGATAATAAACCTATCTATTGTGTTTCTAGTACGGTAATAAACCTATCTATTGTGTTTCTAATACGGTAATAAACCCTACTTAACTCGGACCTCTCTTTTGTTCGCGTACTCTAAACTCCCTGTGTTTATGACGGTGGCGCCTACACTAATTGTTTACCCCTCCTTTTTTATTTATAACCCCTAATAAAATCTGTTCAGTTAGGTGTTCACATAATAGCAGAACAGGTGGATCGCATTGAAGTTGCCCTTGACCTTGTCAGTATGAGGGTCAATAAGAGTGTATACGTTATTGTAAGGAACTGCTCCTATTACGTAGGGCCCCTCATACAACCGCATGAATTTTTTTGTTACTTTTTTATCGGCATCGGACTTCGCAAAAG
The DNA here is from genome assembly GCA_911728535.1 of Pammene fasciana. Lineage (NCBI taxonomy): Eukaryota > Metazoa > Arthropoda > Insecta > Lepidoptera > Tortricidae > Pammene > Pammene fasciana. The sequence continues at coordinate 1,135,564 of OU452285.1, forward strand.
TCTTTAGTTTCACCCTGTCTCCTATTTCAAAACGTACTAGCTTGTGGTTCTTGTTATAATGGACCTCTCTATTTTGTGCTGCCTTGACTATGTTTTGTCGCGCCTGTAGCCGAATCTGCTCTAGCGTCTCTCCCTGTAAATCGACTCCCCTTTTCGTGTCTTTATCAAAATCGGTCGATAATAGAGTCCTTTTTCCCCAAACTATCTCATTTGGCGAGTACCCCGTCGTAGTATGAACCACTTGGTTGTAACAGTCCTCTATATCCGGTAATAAATCTACCCACGAACGGTGTGATTTGTCGCAATACGTCCTAAATAGCCTCCCTAGCTCCTTATTAACTCTTTCCGTCGAATTCGGTCGTGGATTCCTAACAGATGTGTGTGTCAGTTCAATACCTAATTGATGTATGCCTGCTTCAAAGATTTTTGAAGTAAAGTTAGTGCCTCTATCCGAGCATAGTGTCTTAACTTCGATTTGTTTGTGAAATTTCTTCACGCATGTTAATGTAGCCCTCCCGCTTGCCTGTCGTAACGGATATAACCGGATCCTATCATTTTCTTATTAAGTTCGCGCGCGTCTAATAAAAGTCTTATTGAACCATCTCGCTTTTTAGTGAACGTGAGTGGGCTGCAATACGGAGTCGCCTCCTGTCTGATTACGCCTAGTCTCTCTAATTCCCCTAACTCCTCTTTTACCTGGTCTCTATATGCCATAGGCACCGGATAACTATACTTCACAAAAGGAGTTTCGTCTACCAACTCAATAACGTGTTCGTACCTGTCAGTCAGCCCTAGTTTATCCGTAAATACTTTACAATGCTTGTCTAATACAGGCAATAAAAGTTCCCTTTGTTCGCCCTTGTGGTACCCTTCATTTTTTTTCACTGTCAGATTCCTTACTCGACACTCTATGTCCTATCGGTCCAGTGTTACGGCTGAGTATCAAATTAATGGTAGCTGCGTTCGTCTCTCCCCCTAGCCTTTCGACTTTGCAATCTGAATTCAGTTTGACGCAAGACCTAACTCCTAAATGTTCTATAGTTAACGTCCGTTCGCTACCGCAGTTCACTACTCCCTTCACTCGTTGTAACCAATCATATCCTAGAATCAATGACCTAGGTAATCGTCGCATAATAAGTACAGGTGCTTCCACTAGTGTACTCCCCAACCGAAACTCTATCAATACTAAACGATTCGTGCTCTCACTTCGCGATCCGAATGCTCCTTGTATTTGTATTGCCGGTATCGCGACCGCAGGTAAATCCCCGATCTCTCTTTGAATAGTATCGTACAATTCTCTAGTCATTCCGCTAACCTGACTCCCCGAATCTATAAGCGCATTCATATCTTTCCCATACAAGCACACACATATTTCAGGTAACCTAGGTAAAGAATAATCAATCCCTAAGTCGTCTAACTCATCAAGCTCATGAAACATCGTGTACATTGTCAATCCTTTCCTTGCGTAAGACCCCCACACAGCCTCCATCTCACTACATTCTACCACGTTGCTAAACTGATCTTCCAATAAAATCCCTATGGCTCTAACTTCTGACTGGCAACTATTTTTTTCGTCGCGTGTGCCGTTTTTTAACAATCGTTTGAGACCTTCTCCTCCAACCCCCAGACTCTGCCCCGGCTTCCATCCACTGTTAGTTAAAATTTTATAGGCCACACCTGTATTTACTCGCTCCGAAGTCCCTATATCCCCTGTACTACACAACATTAAATTGTTGGACCTCGTTTGTGTGGGGAAACCTAGTTTTTTGGCTGTCCCTCCCCCACTTGTTTCGATAGAGTAGCGCCTTCTCCCTCCTTCACAAAAGCAATAGCCGGTCTAGTGTTGTCTCCCTCTCGCTCAACCCTCGAGAACGTAGGTCTATTAAAGTTCGCCCTATACCCTAGACGACCCTGACGATACCCCCGTCCTCTTGTCGAACTACCTCCACTTCTCCACCTATTCGCTGAGATCGTCGCCACAACAGGACGTGTCCATGGCGACCCATTGTTTCGTCCCCCTCTAGAACTACCACCAACTACACCTCTCGCGACCCCTTTTGACTTCTCAACTATATTTTGCTCCAAACTTCTCAAAAAGTTTGCCCCGCTCATGATGTTAACTTCCTCAGTCCTAGTAAACCATAGTCTCTGTATATCTATCGCGTAGTGTCGCATAATAGAATTTACTAAGTCTCGCTCGCTAAATGCAATAGTCAGTGACTGCATGGATTCGGCATGTTCGGCAAAATGTTCAGACATCGTTATCCCTGAATCGCTCGTATATACCGCATTAATTAGCCTATATCTCACAGATTCCTGAATCTGCTCAGTCCAGTAATTACGTCTAAAATCAGCCTCAAAGTCAGCGAATGTAACCCATCCCTTCGAATATAGGTCCATAACCTTACGAGCGTGCCCCGTAATGCACCCTAGAGCTATGTCAACCTCGCGGTCCGATCCATTTACTGCCCTTATATACTTCTTTAATCGCTTTAAAAATGCAATAGGATTAGTGAATGGTTTTCCGTCAAAGCTCGGCTTGCTAACAGAGGGCTGTACCACGTATAAGTTCCGAGTCTCAGAAGATGCTGCTGTAGAGCCCGCGGACGCAACACTAACCGATTCCTGCTTGTCGGTCCCATTACTTCCCTCACTAGTTATTCCCGTCATCTCACTTGCGGAAACACTCGCGCTTTCCCTCCGTACTTCGCCTGCATTCGAACTCGAACTCAGCTGTTTTAATTTCTCTTCGAATTCGTTTATTTTGCTCAAGATCAACTCTAACGTCGCATTAGCCACGGTCTCCGTTCGCTCGCTCACCCCCACTTCCCTAGTATTGGCCCGGCCCAATCCTACCTGCCTCGCTCCGCGCCTCCCTCTACCTGACGACATCTCTAACTAATCCGTATTAACGCACCGTTTACTATTGTCCGTTTGAATCCGTAAAAGCCAAATTAGTTTATACTTGTGCAACCTTTATCAAGTACCGGGTAAAAATTAAGACAGTAGCGCAATATTGCGGACAGGTGATAACAAAACTCAGAATGTGTTACAAACATATGAGGTCTCAAGGCCCAAGGAACTTAGTCTAAGAAATAAGCAAGAAGTAGCGTCTCGATTGCCGCAATCTCCTCCTTCAAACCTGTAAATTGTACATTTATGAGACATACAGCTTATTTCTGCTCCCCCTATACATAAAACAATGTAAATGTACAATATAAATATACATATTAACATGCACAGTGTGTCCTCATCCCTCCTCGTATTACTCTCGAAATCTCCCTCTCATAGACCCGGTCACGATTCCTACGTTGTGTTCTATTTTTATGCTATAATTATGATCTAGTCGTATCATTATTCTGAATACGTACTTAGATCCTTGGTCACACGGCACCAAAATTCTGTGATGGCACAGATCGGATCGTCTAGCTTAATATATCGTGATCGAATACTTAAGAGAGGTCTCCTTTCTTCTTCCCGTCTTGTGAGAAATAACACTGCAGTTATGGGACATTTAGGCACCAGGTGGCATTGTATTGATATAATCACTTGACTAGTGTACTTGGTTTGACGGACAATGTAGACTCATCACACATTCTACCTGATATTACCGAGGCTTAATGTAACGAATTTAATTTAGTGAATCATCATAATAGAATAGTTACCTCTCCTGGAATGATTAAGGTACCTTCTGGATTATACGCGACCGTTCAAGTTAGAATGTATGATTGAGTTGATACATGTATGATGCTCCTTTGGCCATCGTGTTCGACCGATGTCGTTCTGGTACAGGGATACCCTACGCCGCGCCACGGCCCTTTATCAATGTTATTGGGGGACAATTTACCTCCTGTGCGCTACGAAGCGTTTATATCTTCCCATTGTCTCAAGGACCGGTACTTATTTAATAGGGTTCTCGACCCTCCCCCAGAAACCATGGTTTTATATATGTATATATTATATGTATTCAGTAATGTGTTTTGGTTTGGCCAAACCAAGGCGGAGGTAAATTGTAAGACATGACATGTGTTTGGTACCAAGTCATCGCCGCCGACACGCCGTTCTAACAAAGTACTTGGGTTGGTTGAAGTAACAGCCACAATTCCACGAATATTTATTGCGCAACCCTGATTTACCTCTATGTCCCATACTCTGCATTATCACCCTGGCTTCGCTTAGTATTTAGTATTCATTTACCCACTCAGGCCTGCAAATACCTACTCAAATCTCCCGGCTGCTTATCTCTCGATCTCGAACTCGCTCCTCTCGTCCTTGATGACTTAATCCATGTGAAGTTAGGCTGCGGTATTATAGTGCCACTGCACGTATAGTCCTATGACTGACTAATATGCCTTTGGTCTGGCCCAAATAGCTATGTAATGTTATATAGGATAAATTCCCATAGATAGGGTTGCCTCTAGTTCACTATTCGTCACATATGGTTCGGAAGGAACCCTGACTCATCTTAAATAAGATTCAATTTACTCACTCTAGATAGAGATTACAGGTAATAGTCTAATCTATTCGTGACCAAGTGAAGTAGGTATCGTGATTAGTTCATATGAGAGTGGGATTTCAGTAGTGGAGATTCGGCTAGACTTATCACATGAGTTAGAAAGAGTATTCTAGGTATTGGCTGAAATTATAATTGAGAGGGTCTGAATCCAACGAATCTCCATTATTAAATATCCTAGGGTGGATCTTAATCATATTAAATAAAAGAAGGAAGTGTTAAATTTAATTAATTTATTTCCGAAATTAAAACTTTTATTTTGCTCAAAAACATTTGAGTTATTTATTCTAATAGCAAAAGAAACTGTTTGATTATTTATGCCCTCGACTAAATGGGATAGCATTTAATCGTAGGCTGAACATTCTGTTCCTAGCACCATTCTAATTAAGGGGAAAACGAATGTTCAAACGAAAAACCCCTTTGGCATCTATCGATATATATGTATATATTTATATATATATATGTTATCCTAATCCACACGCATGCTTGCACATTATATACCTAACTAATATTTACACGGCCTCTCGTAATAATCGAGGATGAGATACACACTGACACGTCATACACAATTCAGGAAAAGCATGTTATTTACAGCACGTCAAGTTAGTCTCTCAGTTAGAATCAAAGTATCCCAATTTCTAACGGTTGCCACTGGCTCTTTCCGCCTGTCCGTCCCCAATGGTAAATGTGATGAAGATCCGTATCCGGATCCATCTCGACCCAAAATCAAATAATATATCGCTCTATTATCTCTAGTTTTAAATTTCCACTGTGAGACTATCTTAGACTTTACAAAAGTATATAAATTGTGTACTTTACCCAGGACCGTAGCCTCCTCTTTCTCTCAGACAGCCTGTAGGCCTATAGCACCTCACACCTTCGCTCTCACACACAGACACAAGCACTCTTAACAAATCAGCACAATACACTTTACTCCCGCAAAATAACAAGCTCGACTTGCAGGTAGCTTAGAACTTCGACCCGCTCAACTCGCTCCCGAAACCAGACTGCCTCCTTCCTTTCGTCTCCAGCGTGATCCCCACTCCGAGCGCTCTTTTCCCCTGGAATGAGAAATGGCATCCCCAAAATCATACTGTTTAAACACCATTGGTCCTCCACGTAGTTACGTGAAGTCCCGCCCCTCGTTTCTAGGTAAATGTGTTTTTGCATCAATTTTCTGAGTTCAAGTTTCTTCTCAGAGTAAGCTACATCTGTTCGCAATAGACTGTCTCCGCATTTTAGAGTTTACAATGAATTTTCGTTATTTACGACTTTCGTCCCTTGTTTTAGTTTACTAGATATTGAATGCATTTCGTTATTTATGACTTTCGTCCCTTGTTTAAGTTTAGTAGTATCGTATTTCGTCTATTGAATTTCTTAAAACAACGTTCTTTTCGACGTCAATAAATTTGAATCGCCTCATTTAACTTAATGGTTAGAGTTTTAATTTTTTACTCTGTTTGTTTAGGCTCAAAAGAGTTCTAGTTAAAGGTTACAATAACTTTAAACCCCTGTCATAGTTTCTGAAGTTTTATGGCAAAGTGTTACTTGACCCTTTCGCGGAAGAAAAAAATAACTAATAAATCTACGCCCTTACGCGGAAGTAATAAATAGCCAATAAATCCATGCTGACCATCTCACGATACACAAAAGACCGTTTGATTTTGTTACTTCAAAATAGTTAGTTAATTACCTTAATTGAAGTATTTTAATTTTATAAAGGTATTTGAAAATAAATCTTTATCATAATATTTTCTAATATGTGGACGAGTTTAGTGCAAGGGACCACTTTGTCGATTTACAAGGACACTTCTTTCACTAATAGACAGTGCATATTGCGTAGTTCTAGAAAGTACTAGTAACTCCATATCGACAAAGTGGTCCCTTTGTCCGTACACTGCCACATATAATCTTCCTCTCCGTCCAGTATTAACGATTCAGCCAATATTAGTTATGCGGAATCCCTCAGGGTAGTTACCTAACATTATTGTAAACATAACACATATAACGGGCGGCGGCCGTAGGATCTGCTACGTAACATGATACAAAGATAAGCCCTATGGCACATGTTCATAAAAGTGATGCTGAGTTCCGGAAAAATAGTAAAAAAAATTAGAATTTGCCGAAAGCACAAAAAAGTACCACTTCCGGTTTAAAAAATGGTCGGTATTCACCTACGGCATTTGATACTGAGATGAATTATTGTGGCAACAAATAGTAATTTGTATTTAGGTACAGAAAAACGCATTCTGCCAGTTTCTGCATGGCCGGAAGTGCCCGGCAGACTGGTTCAAAAGTGACATAGGTACATGTGGAGTCAAATTCATTATTTTTAAACTAGTCTGCCGGGCACTTCCGGCCATGCAGGAACTGGCAGACTGGGTTTTTCTATACCTAAAAATAAATTACTATTCGTTGCCACATGTGTCATCTTTATATCCAATGACGTAGGCAAATACCATTACCATTACCATTAGTGATCTTCGTACCGAGGTAGTCACACTACGTGACACAGTTTCGGTATGTAGGTCACGCGAGGCCACTGACTTTGGCGCGTGTAGCGATGCGCGTGCGAGTACGTGCAGTGCTGGGTCAGCAACGAGCGATATGACGACAGTCACTAACGCCGTTCGCGATGGCCCGCCCCCCGCACCCCGCACTTCGTGTATCGCCGTCCCGGCAGCTGCTCCAGTGGGTATGTCTTCGACACCTCGTCGCGACTACGCTGCTGCTGCTGCAAAACGGAGCAAAGTGCCTTCAAAGGTGCCCGATTCTGACGCTTCTAATGATAAGAAGCTTCCCCGCGACGACGACGGTCTCACACCAGTGTCGAAGAAAAATGGGGCGCGCAAGGCGCCTCGTAAAAACCAGTGTGGTACTGCGGAACCGGGTGCTACCCCGGGTCTGCGGGTTGCCACACCCAATAAGGCGCTATACGTGTCGCGCCTGCATTTTTCCGCCACGGCAGCAGATGTGGTGGATTACGTTTTGAAGAAGACTGGCTACGAGATGAGGGTGTTCCAGCTGCGATCGCGCCACTACGTGCACTTCAGCTCGTTTGTGGTGCGCGTGCCGCGGCCGCTGCTGGAGACCATCGAGAGCGCAGGCTTCTGGCCGAAGGGTGTAGTGTTTCGGCGGTTCCGGGGAACACTGCCAAATATTACACTAGAGCAGGTGGCACAACAGAAAACCGTCGTGTCACCAAAATAATAGTTTTAATTTATAATGTAATATGTATGCTAAGGTATTTATCTATGGGCCACTCATCATTCATCATTAGTCGTTCCCTCAGAGCTGAGGATCGTGACATCATGTCGTTCTGTTGAAGATCAGGTTCCTCCATAGGCTTCTATCCCTCGCTAAGCGCATGGCTTCTTGCAGTTTTAATTGCATGGGTGCAGTGATTTGGGCACTCTTGTGCCTTCAACTTTCCCGTCATGATTATTCTCTCCAAGCTATCCGAGGAACGTCGTGAGAGGTGTCCGAAGTATGTGAGTATGTGGTCGTGGCACGTCGTCGACAGCCGGCGTTTTATGCGTAATTCCTCTAGTATGGACTGATTAGTGCGCATCGCAGTCCAAGGTATCCGCAAAAGCCGTCGCCAACACCACATCTCAAACGCGTCAATACGGCTTTTAAGGTCTGCCTTGATAGTCCACGACTCAGAGCCGTAAAAGAAAATTGGAAAAACCAGGGAACGCACAAGTCTAATCCACTATGGGCCACTAGTTGCCTGAAAATAAACGTTTTTCATTTCATTCATTTCATTTCAAATACCATCCATTTTTTTAACCGGAAGTGGTACTTTTTTGTGCTTGCGGCCAATTGTAATTTTTTTTACTATTTTTCCGGAACTCAGCATCACTTTTATGAATATGTGCCATAGGGCTTATCTTTGTATCACGTTACGTAGCAGATCCTACGGCCGCCGCCCGTACTAACAGCGCGCCTCGATTATTCGACGATCCTGACATTGTTGGCTCCTGTTATACTGCATATTCCTCTTGTTCATTCCTGTTCCCTGTTATCTTATGCAAGCAACGACGAGCGCCGTTGTGTATCTTGCGTTCCGAGTGGTAATTTAAGGGCTACTTTGAAAAATTATATGTTTTTTTCAAACACTCTAGTGACTAAACGGGAAAAGCTGAATTTATTATCGAATATATATTATTAGACCATACCGGGTGTACAATCCAAGCAAAGCGCTGGTAGCCTTGCGGTAAGACGTCCGACTTTCAATCCGGAGGTCTCAGGTTCAAACCCCGGCTCGTACCACTGAGTTTTTCGGAACTTATGTACGGAATATCATTTGATATTTACCAGTCGCTTTTCGGTGAAGGAAAACATCGTAAGGAAACCGGACCTAATCCCAAAAAGGCCTAGTTTCCCCTCTGGGTTGGAAGGTCTGATGGCAGTCGCTTTCGTAAAAACTAGTGTCTATGCCAATTCATGGGATTAGGTTGTCAAGCGGACCCCAAGCCGGGATAAACGCTAGGAAGAAGAAGAAGAGACCGGGTGTACAATCCAAATGGGCCATTATGGAGAAGTCGGAAACTATGAGAGATAGCGAGATCTGTTCTTAGGAATCATGACGTCGATTTCAGATTTAATAATAATTACAAAACTTTTTTATTAACTCTCATACATAACCAGGAATCGAACCTGGTCAAAATCAATGTGTATAAATTCTTCAAGTCGCAAGAAGCACAAAACGAATGGAATCTTGTTTAAATAATTGAAAGAAAAACCCACCAATAAGATAATTATTTTATTTCAGTAAATGTTCAAAATGGTAGATTTTGACTTGCAGAATTTATACACAGTGATTTTGACCAGGTTCAATTCCCGGTTATGTATGAGAGTTAATAAAAAAGTTTGAATGTAATTATTATTAAATCTAAAATCGACGTCATGGTTCCTAAGAACAGATCTCGCTATCTCTCATAGTTTCCGACTTCTCCATACTGACCCATTTGGATTGTACACCCGGTATACTCTTGTTCTTGGCATATAAGCCAAACAAGCAAAAATTCGAAGGTGGGTCCCCAAATATCAAACTAAATTATGCTTTTGAAGCTATAATGTAGCTAAAATGCTCCATTTATGACATATTTCGTCTTAAAAAATTCGTATATAATTATTGTCTGCCACAAGTGCCATAACGCCAAATTCCCAACACCACAATACATGTCCCCTGCGGCGAACTTTGCCAAGGGTAACACTGTTTATGGCCCAGCTAATTGATGATGATGATTTCTTCTTGTTATCCCATATTAGGGACATAGGGCTCGCAGAAGAGTTTGCCATTTGTCGCGATCTTGAGCGGCTACTTCCAGCTCTTTCCAGTCGAGACCAATTGAGCCAGCCTCCGTCTCAACTGATCGCCCCCAAGTAGTTTTTTGTAAAAATTAAATAGATGATATGATTGGTTACCTACAAAGCTTTTGTTATTTGTTTTCTAACTAAGTATGGTTTTAGGCCATTATACTAAAATTTTAGTTTATACACTAAAACCAGGGCTCGGAAACCGGTATTTGCTCCATACTAAAATACCGGTATTTTTTACGTTCTGTTCGTTCTTTCGTCTTGTTATTTCATTAAATCGAATAACCTTATAATGTTAATGTTGTATATTTACTAATTATTCGTAATAAATAAGAGCATATTATTTATGTTATTTTATTGAAGTGACATACATGACATTGACTTTTACATTTGAGTGATTATTTCTTTAACAGCACTAGACACAGAGGTTGGTATATATATAACACCTCCGCCACAAATCTCTATGATAGGTTCCTTATCCCTTCATCGGGGGATTGCTGTACTGAGCATCTGATCTACATGTCTCTTCCAAGTTTCACCGGCATCTGTCTTAATTTCGTAATGTAATCGGCCCAGTATTTGTGTAACGGTTCCAAATTGCCATTTATAGCGTCCGTTTGTGTAATCTCTCGCCTGAACTCTTTGACCGATAGAGAAAGACCTGACCGTGGAGCTTCTGCCTTGTGTCTCTACCCTTACTTCCTCCGGTCTGGCTGTAAATTGGACGTGTAAAGCGTTCCTTATGGGCCTATTAAACATTAGCTCATGTGGGCTCTTGCCGGTGCTGGCACTTGGAGTTCTGAGTAGTCGTTCCTTGATCGCCAGTATCTTTTCTTGTAGGTTACCTGGCTCAGAATGCATGCTATCAAGCGCCTTTTTTATAGTTTGGACATATCGTTCCGCCTGTCCGTTAGTCGCCGGATGGTATGGTGCTGATGTCTTGTGTAACACCCCTCTCTCCTTAAGGAAATCTTCGAATTCTCTTGAAACGAACTGCCGCCCATTGTCAGAGACAAGGGTAAGGGGATAACCAAATGTAACAAAAAGTTCCTGTAATTTCCTTGTGCACCACGTGCTAGTTGTTGTTGTAGTTGTGAAGATTTCGACCCATTTAGTGTAAGCGTCCACGATTATGAGCAGTGAATGGCCTTTGAGTGGTCCCGCGAAATCTATATGAAGTCGTTGCCAAGGGCCTGTTGGTGGTTCCCAGTGATGCGGTGTGGCATGTGACGGCTCCTTCTGATGTAACCGGCATTCACGACAATTCCTTACTACTTCCTCTATGTCCTTGTCCAGATTTTTCCAATAAACGTAGCTTCGAGACAATACTTTCATTTTCATCATTCCAAGGTGTCCTGAATGTAGTTCCTCTAACACGTGCTTTCTCAGTGTTTCTGGTATCATGACACGCGTTCCCTTTAAGAGACATCCATCTTGAATAGTTAATTCGTTATCATTATAACCGTGTTGTCGTACTGTTGCGCCTGACATCAACGCTTGAAGAAGGTTCTTATATTCAACATCCTTTAGGGTCTCTTCCGCAATTTTCCGGCGGTCGACAGCAATGGTATTAATTTGTTTTGACTGAAAAGCGGTATGTACATCAATAATATTTCGACCCATTTAGTGTAAGCGTCCACGATTATGAGCAGTGAATGGCCTTTGAGTGGTCCCGCGAAATCTATATGAAGTCGTTGCCAAGGGCCTGTTGGTGGTTCCCAGTGATGCGGTGTGGCATGTGACGGCTCCTTCTGATGTAACCGGCATTCACGACAATTCCTTACTACTTCCTCTATGTCCTTGTCCAGATTTTTCCAATAAACGTAGCTTCGAGACAATACTTTCATTTTCATCATTCCAAGGTGTCCTGAATGTAGTTCCTCTAACACGTGCTTTCTCAGTGTTTCTGGTATCATGACACGCGTTCCCTTTAAGAGACATCCATCTTGAATAGTTAATTCGTTATCATTATAACCGTGTTGTCGTAAATAAGCTTGGCTGAGGTCTAATGTGCAGAACAACTCTCCGCCATTCATTTCTACCAGAATGTCTTCAATAATGGGGATAGGGTATTGTTCGTCCCTGATGACTTTATTAAGTGTGACTTTATAATCCGCACATAAGCGTATGCTCCCATTGGGTTTGACAATCGGAACGACAGGAGTTCCCCATTCCGAGTTGTCGATCTTAGTGATAACTCCCTGTTCACACAGTCTTTCTATTTCTTCATCGACCTTGGCCTTAAGAGCGTATGGAATGCGTCTCGGTTTGACAAATATTGGTGTAACGTTTTCAGTGAGGGTAAGGCGGCCTTTGTAGTTAGGTATACACCCCAGTGTACCGTCGAAAACGTCGGAGAACTCCGAGATGAGTTTGTCTAGTTCCGGATGTGCTTCTGTATTGACCTGATTAATGTTGTAAATGTTATTCAGGTCTATCTTACTTGCCCGTATCCATGTTCGCCCAAAAATAGCATCCACGTCTGCTTTGATAATGTAGAGTTTCTCATTAAAAGTCTGGTTCTGGTATTTGCATGTGACGTAAGCCACTCCCAGCGGTGCGAAGGGCACTTTCATGTATGTTCTCATAGTAACCTTGGTTTTATAGATTTTGCATCCAGTATTTAACCGTTGAAATTCGTCATAAGACATGGTTGACAGGGCAGCTCCTGTGTCAACTTCCATTTCTGTGTCTCTGTTGTTGAGGGATACATGTATCATAAACTTGTCTGAGGCCGGAGTAGGTATTGAGTTCATGTCCCAGGGTGTGTTGTCATCGATTGTTTCGGAGTCGTCGTCCGCGTCGTGCCTTTCAGTGAGTTCAGGTTCTATTTGATTGTTCATGTTGGTAGGTCGCAGGCATACTCGTCCTAGATGACCTTTTATTTTGCATTTCGTGCAAGTGTCATTTACACTTCGACATTTGTTGGCTTGATGATCGGGGCTTCCGCAACGAAAGCATTTACCCTTTAGGTCATTAATTGAAAGATGTTTGTTACCTATTTTCTGTTTGGCCGTATGGTGTACAGCTTGAATTGTGCGATGGTCTTGATTCGAGCAGGGTGTTGATGATATGTAGCTGCTGTCTGTTTTTGCAAGTTCAAACGTAATTGCAGTTTTGACTACTTCTGCAAAATTGGTAACTTTTGTATTTTGTAATAGTTTCGTACGTATGTCGCTATCCCGTAAGCCTCTAATGAATTGAAGGGTGAGAAATTGGTCACTAATTGATTTTTTGCAGTTTCCACATGAGAACTCGCAGTCTTGGCATAATCTTTTTAATTCCGTCGTATATATGGTAATAGTTTCATGCGGCTCTTGATTCCGAGTAATAAATTTGTGTTGACAAGCCCAGATGCTTGGTTTTGGGTCCACATATTCTTTTAATACATTGACTACTACGTTGAAATCCAATTCACATGGATCATCAGGTGCACATAAGTCATAAGCCTTCTGGTGCAGGTCCGGAGGTAAAGAACTCAGAAGCATGAGGGTTCTGGTTCGTTCATTATCGCAGTTACTTAATTTCATGTGAGTTTCCAGCCTTCTTACAAAATTTGCAAAATTTTCACGTTCGTGAAATGGTTGAAAGTTAATTTTAGGTCGATGTGTAGTCACGGATGCGTTTTCGGGTGTACCTTCAAAGCTTCTAGTGTGTTGCGATATTGACGCGTAAGTCGAGGGTGCATCGGGAACGGGAGTAGGGCGTAAGCTGTGTACCTTTAGTTTCAATTGTAATATAGCTTCTTCCGTTTTATGCCGATGTTCGACTTCCGCTTCTAAATTTTCAGATTGTGATTCAATTTCACTTTGAATGGTGTCAAATTTTTTCTCATAATTGTTAAGGCTTGTAAGCCGTTGACTTACTTCGAAGTCTGATGTAATATGTAGTTGTTGTAATTGCTGGTCTAATTTTGTGAGTTGACCACGTATCGAGGCCCGAAGACGTGTAAGACGTTCTAATTCTGACATCCTCGTCGCCAGTGTTGTATATTTACTAATTATTCGTAATAAATAAGAGCATATTATTTATGTTATTTTATTGAAGTGACATACATGACATTGACTTTTACATTTGAGTGATTATTTCTTTAACAGCACTAGACACAGAGGTTGGTATATATATAACAGTTAAGTCATTACCTAAATACAAAATTGAGTTCTACATAAGAACCATAAAATAATTAAAAGTTTGGTTTATTCAGGGGTTTCTGCGAAAACCGATTTCAAGCCCTGATTAAAACACACTGAGTACCTTGTACGTACTTGCATCTTATATCGATAAAAATTATATGTTTCAGAATAATTTGTGGGTGAAATTTAAATCGTATAAGTACGAAATACAAGATAAATCCGTTCCTAGTAATAGCGATTGTAAAAAGCCGGGATAAACGCTCTGATTATGATAATGATCTTACCAATAACGATAATCAATAAGTTTCTAATGAGAAAACTAAATTTCCAGGCACGTTTTCATCGCATAATCGGACGCTGGTAAATCTTAAGGCTTAATATCTTAACCTAACAGGCTTTCGTCGTAATCCGTTTAAACTAGTGAAACGTGGTTCGGCTTACAACACCGATCCACGGTTGCTGGCTAAATAAACAGCCCTTTACCTAGTTAAGAGCCCGGTAACGATTTGAAAACGAAAATCGCTAATAATGACATTATGCACATGAATTGCAATTGGTAAGATAGCTTGAAGTCCTGTTATTGCAAAAAAGTACTTTGGGTCGATATATATTAATATTTAATACCTTAAAACACAATTCTTACAGAGCTTGTTTAGTGAGGACGTTGATTCATGCAATTTTGTAGTATGATTTTTAATTATTATTTGTCGTGGACCCAGATATGTTTTGTACTATCTGAATAAAGCATAAAATTAATTTTTTTGCATTTCTATATTTGTAAAATACTTTAATATCTTCCCATAAATGCCACCTAAACTTCGGCCATTTTTAGCAAAATTGCTCTAGCAAAACATACTCTCCCTTAAAAAATGTATATGAAAATGAAAAAAACTGTCACACTTATTCCTCAGACGTCTCATTTTCCAAAGTATTTATATATTTTACATACTTGTATAACTTAATTTTAATCAATAAAAACCTTACTCTTTTCACCTCTCCAAGCAAAAATCGCGAAACAGGTGTGAGATTAGGGTGAATTATTTATAAATGAAGCATAAAATTAAAAAATCGTTGTATTTATTCCATTAAAAAAAAAACGATTTTTCATAATATGTATACAAAGTTATAGAAGTTATGTTAGTTACTGCAAAATAGCACCAAAAAGTTGAGCGAAATCGAAAAAAAAGTTTACCGGACTCTTAAAGGATACAGTAGTGGTGAGGGTTTATGGAAAATTTGCCAAAAAAATTAAGTAAGTAACAATTTAAAAGGTTTTATAAATTCCACGAGTTGCCATTATACAGAATGTAACAAAAATGCTTGTGATCCGTTTAAGGGCGTAATTGGTAGGTGAGGTATCGTAATGCAACGCATAAAATGCGGAAAAAAAATAATCGAAAAAAAATTTTTTCTTACTTTTTCACAATTAAACTAAGGTAAAATCCACAATTCCACGGACTGATTTGAAAGCTCCTGGCATACAAAGCGATGTCAAATGTATGAAAAGAGCTGTCAAATCAGTCCGCGGATTTATGAATTCTACCTTACGGTACCAATCATCCCCTTAAAAGGATCACCAGTAATTTTGTTACATCTTGTATTTGCCTAAGTTTATCAATATGATATCCTGGCATTTTTTTAATAATACAAGTAGGTATTTGACAAAACGCTACGCTTGTAGTGATATTGAAATAAAAATTTCCTATACCGGGTGTTTCCTGTAACAGGAGCAATAAATTAAAACGTAGATTCTACTCCTCAAATCAGACAACGTTTGTTCGGCGACTTTAAAAAAATCACTTATGGTTTGATTTTTACGACACTTTAAAGTTTATTCAAACACGCAATGTATTCTGAAATTGATTATGTCTGTGGGGAACAAGACTGACAAGCAATGTCAATTAGACGGATTTTAACCTGTATATACTATATCTATGATTTTAACGTAGGTCCATTAGAAATATTTAGTTTGTATGAAAAAGAGGCAATCTACAAAACACATATTTTTAAAAAGTTATTGAACAAAAGTTTTATTGTTTGAGGAGTAGAATCTACGTTTTAATTTATTTATTGCTCGTATTACAGGAAACAACCTGTATGAAAAATTGTCTGAAGCTCAGCACATTCATTTTTATCAATAAACAGTAAGTAATTGTATTAAAGATTGTCGTATTTTAAATTATGAAAGGTTCTATAATTTCACGAATAGCATACGTGTATACGAAAACTTATTTGTGCATTGAATAGGTATTCTATAATTATGTATATGTTTAAAAAGTTTAACTTTACCGTTTAAACATTATAAAAAAACCTTCCTTTGATATGTTGGATTTATTCCCACTAGGGGATTATGCACATCACTTATTAAGTAGGTATTGATATTTGTGAGTGAGACAAGGCCGGATTGCTTTCAATAATATGAATTATATTTTGATCGAGGATTTGAATGTGTGGAATTTAATTATTTTGCCCGGCGCTCGTATTTGTAGTATTTGTCAAATTACACATGTAAAGGGATTTATAATGCAAATATCTAAAAAGCATTTTAAGTTTGGGGATTTCATTTTTTTGTGCGGATCGTGACTAATCAAATTCTTCGATAATAATAATTTAGGTAATTCTATGCCTAATATCTAATCATCGCTACTCTTCCCATTGCTCATGCTTTTGTCTGGGATTAAGTCTGGGTATAATGAAAGGAGGTCTCAAAAAGAACGAAAGATTTGAATTTAAGGGAAAAAACATTTTTTTTCAATATATAATTTATTTATTTTGTGGAAATGCCGCAAGCATTATGGGCACCTTTGCACCGGGAACATACGGGAGCGGGTTTTAGTGTAATTTTTATATTTCTTTTCTATCCCTATTTTGACATTCAATAAATATTTTATAAAATCATAATTTTTTATGTATATTCATTTCCGCAAAAGAGGTGTCGATACAAACCTGATATAGGGTTTCACGGCGCTTTTTATTGTGTAAATGTGTATGAAACTTAAATGTAAAATAAATAAATAAAAAATAAACAATAATAAAATACACTAAATATGTTATGTGTGGAATAAATTGTAAGCCTAGCTGTATGTTCTAAAAATCTATGGATCTTTGATTCGAAATAAATAAATTGAATTGAATTGAACAACACGTCGGGCAACTAGTTAGCTTTCACAATTTTGCTGGCACATACGCACTCTTTTGTCAAAAAAAACCGTGACCATTTTGCGTAAATTCGGCTGAATCTCACCGATGCAGCGTCGAATTTTCTCCTTCAAAGCATGAGTGGTTGTGGGCTTGTTGGCATATTTTTTTGTTAAATAATCCCATTAAAAATAAGTCTAAACGTGAAGGTAAAGGTGAGGTGGGTATATTATTTATTTAAAAGTTAAATCTCCAAGAATAAATAAATAAAAAAAAATTTTCCTAAAAAATCCCTAGATAGGTACTTGGTAGGTTTGTAATAGCTCCTCCAGTGAATATGTATGATAGTCTATATACGTTCCACTGCTAGGCACAGGCCTCTCATTTACGAGAGAGATCATGCTATAGTCCCCACGCTGGCCCAAAGCGGCTTGGGAACTTCACATGCTTTGAATTTGTCCACGGATATATGCAGGTTTCCTCATGATGTCCTTCACCGAATAGCGATTGGTCAATATAAAAGTATATTTCGTACAAAAGTTCCGAAAAACCATTGGTACGAGCCGGGATTTAAACCCTTCGGATTGAAAGTCAGACGTCTTTCCGCTATGCTATCATCGCGAATGTATCTCAGAAAATATATTTAAATATATACCTGCCAAACTTCCTTGCAGCCAACAGTTGAAAAATAACTTAATAACCTACAGGCTTTCCGGAATGAAGTACCTAGTAAATTGTAATCGATAAAAGATCTGAAACTTTATCCTTTGTAGATTTCGTAAAGGAAATCTCCGCCGTTGATAGACTCGATTGATCATGGAGGATGAAATTGTTTGGAAATGGCTACAAGCGAAATTTATTTGTAATTGGATCCTCTCTAGCCGCAGTAGGTACTTGACCAGTTGAAACTTTAAATATTCATCCCCATTTTCAAGGGTAATTTAAAATCGATTTACCTATTTCTTATTAACGACACTATAGTCATTATAAAATAACACGGTTACACTCACGGCAATTTAGTCACGTCTCGCGACCGCGACGCGACGTGCAGCAGTGCGCGACGGGCCGGTTCAAGTAGCACTCCTAGTGCTTGAAGATGGAGACCTAGGCTCTCCGACACATGCCGCGAGACGTGACTAAAGTGCCGTGAGCGTAACCGTGTTATTTTATAATGTTAATATGTCTCACGAAAGTTTAAATTGTACACTATAGTCCACCTAGAAGCGTATTTTAAGAATATAATGTTATTATATACCAATTATGCCCGTAAACCGATTACCATTATTTTTGTTACACCGTTTTTTTCCAACAAGTTTAGCCCTGATATGGGACATGTTAAGTATAAATTCTGCGAGTTTTTTCGTTGGTATTGTTGATAATACGAATGTTAAATCAGAGGATCTGAAGTCACTATCTTTTAGGATCAATTATGCAGACAAATACTATTTACACGCGATTACATGAAGATTGACCAGGTTCTATTCCCGGTTATGTATGAGAGATTAAAAAAAATATTGACTGTCATTATTATTAAATTTAAAATCGAAGTCATGTTTCCTAAGAACAGATGTGGCTATCTCTCATAGTTTCTGACTTCTCCCTACTGACCGTTTTGGATTGATCACCCTGTATATGGGACATGACATATGTAAAGGGCGCTTGGCTTATTAATTTGATCGCTTTATTTTTATCGATTGGTTATCAAGATTAAGTCAAACAGATTTCGAAGCAAGTTCGCTGCGGCATGGGGTCCATCAATCCTAACAAATACAAACAAACAAACACAAACAACAACAAACAAACAACAAACACAACAACAACAAATACAACACAAAACAACCACAACACAACAACAACAACAACACAAACATTTGTTTAGGGTACAAATATGCCTAATTATGTCAACTAACTACCGGCTGTTAACGATCAGGCGGACCCTGTGCTTGTTTGCCACCATTGTATATAAGACAGGTGTTATTATAAGGACAAAATATGGTCATATTAATTATAAAAAAAAAAACTTCAATTTAGGCACATTACAATGCACTTATGAATGTCAGAAAGATAAAAGAAACTACCACCGGTTCTAACCCTACACCTCTGACCCGAGAAGTATTACTTATTACCGGCAAGAAACTCGGCGGGACTTATTTTTTAAACAGTAATAGTAAATAAATCCTTAACTAACCAAGATCCAGAAGTTACGATACCGTTCCTACTGGCGAATCAGAAACCTGAACATTCAACTATGGATTTAAATGAAGTAGATGTAATTCCTACTCATTTTCCCTAACCACAGTTGAACCTTATTATTACCATGAAAACAGTCGTTCATAGGTGACTAGAAAATGGTCCGATAGAGAGCATAATATGGGGGGCGGTGTCTCACTCGCACTCGTTACAAACGTGACCCACATTGACATTGGACTTGTTATCATATTGGTATTTTTGTCTGATGATGTCATAACTCCCTAAGTCAAAACAAGACGCAGCTCCCTCTATTTTGGCCTCACTTTCTGGCCAAAGAATATATGCCAGCTTTAAATTATAACTTCAGAGAAAGAAGAACCATTGCTTTGAATAACCTCCTAAACAAATTTTCTTCAACACCCATCCTACTCCTATTTAAGCAAACCCAAAATTCGGCCATATCCCTTTCGGCTACTTTCCATACAAATGCGTACCGTTAATTATCCAAGAGGTTTTATTTATGCGGCCCTTTCGAATAAATCCCATACTTTAATTAATTTATGTGTTGGATCGAGACCCACTAAGATGGATTATTTGTTCTCACCTCAGCAGTACAATCAAGCATGTTTTATTGCTAGAACAATTGATTCATTAACCGACTTCAACAAAGGAGGAGGTTCTCAATTTGACTGAATGTTTCTTATTCATTTTTTTGTATGTATGTTACTCGGTATCTCCGTGAATCTTGAACCGATTTTTTATAACCCCTACATGGTCCCATTGTCCCCAAGTCGGGGTCTGATGATGGGATCCTGGAGAAGTCGAGGGAACTCTTCAACTATTATAGGCACACCAACAGTGATTTCACTATTTTATACAGCAACTCGGCCACTTCCTCTTGGAATAGCGGATCCTAAGTGAAGTCGGTTCTTTTTTTGTTTAAAATTATTTATTTTTTATCATGTATTCAGCTAAATGTGACATCTACGAGTAGAACCATTGATTTATTATCTAGGTAGAACCTACTAGATGCGACATCTAGAACAAATTTGGGCGCCATGTTTGTCAGTTGACAGCTGTGACTGAATCAAAGAGCAGTATAGACTTAGTCGTGATATTCACTCATAGATATACCACCCATAGATCTGACACGGAACTAATAATACCAAGATAGAACGGGATGGTCTTATTACACTTTCGATAGATACGGCAGAGAGGTGCTATTTTCGTTGGTCCTTGTCATAGTTTCTATTACCCTCCACGCGTTACTTCTAGCAGTGGAGGGTAACAAACAGATATAATGCGCGATTTCTTCAAGAATTTCTGTGATTGCTACGAGAAAAGCTGTTAGTTTTCCTAGAAAGTTGTGTCGGCTAAGGAAAATATTGGTAAATTGTTCTGTTTTATGCTGTAGAAGTGATTATGGGCATCTATATATCTATCCCTTACGGGGGTACACGTGTGCGGGCTCTAGTTAATGCTTGCTTTGAGTATTCACTACAACTTTTGGGAGTTTTGGGACAACAAAATTTATAGGAATGTCGTCTCCTGTTACTCAAAGTCTAGAACAATTTTTTAAAAGCCAAACATGGCGCTTGACAGCTATGACTGATCAAAGAGTAGTATAGACTTGTAGTAATTTTCACTACAACTTTTGGGACAAAACATTTCTTAGGGATGTCATCTCCAGTTACTCAATGGCTGGAACTCAGAACCTAAGTAAATCCGAATTTTGTTCAATGCGCGTCGGCAGAAAACACTATTTGGTTCCGCACTATTTCTTTATACTGGGTGATTCTGGGGTCGTGGAGAAAGCGATCAAGGCATGATACACAAGCCCATACTGAACATCTTTTACTATGGGACCAACTCCGAAATCGCGAAAAAATTATTGGTAGTTTCATACATTTCGGCCGATCACATGTTGTCGTTTTCTATGGGAAGGCCAATTTCTTTTTCGCGATTTCGAAGTTGGTCCCATAGTAAACTTTGTTCAGTGTGGGCTTGTGTATTATGCCTTGATCGCTGGCTCACGACCCCGGAATCACCCAGTACTTCAAGGTTATTTTATTAAAATTATTGTTCTGTGGGTACCTCAGAAGAAAAAACTACCTATATACTCATAACTTTGGTGTCGATCTATCTATCAAGACTCTTCTTCACGGGAACGCGTGGAGATATCAAATTCTTATGTCTGCGGTCCCTTGAAAATGAAAAATATGCTAAGTCGCAATCCAACAATCCTTTTGAGCTTTTTTTTTCTAATACTGCAGGGGAAACTAAGACTTAGAATCAGGGCTCGATCGATTCGCACTTGGTCGGTTTTTTAGTTTTACGTACCTGGTGCTTATTCCTTTCTGGTACTTCTCAAGTATATCCGCAGATTTAAGTGGCGACTGAGGTCATAAAACTTCTCTTTCACACAAAACTTGCACCGCCACGTCAAGAGAGAAAGAGACAGCGTTATGAACTCAGTCGCCACTTAATTATGCGGATACTATAAACTTATATTTCATACATAGCCCCATTTTAGCAGATCCATCAATGGCCTAATTTTGCGGCTTCTCTTGATGATGATGATGATAATCGAATCTCCGCAGAATCACTTCAAACCTATGATAATAAATGAGTTAATTAAAGTGTCAAAACTTTACCAAGATATTCGTAAGTAGGTTATCCAAAAGTTAAGAAACTCGTTGAGACTAATTAGAATTAATTAAAACACTTCTGTTTACAGATAAACTAATTTATAAAATATATTAGCTTTTGTTTTCTAAAACTTGTGCTTATAAAAATTAACTTTATTTAGTCAACATCAGCTATTAATTGGCAATAATAAGCGTGAATGTATAAAATAATTAAGTTACCTAGACAGCGCAGATAATAGTCGAAGTGTCTGGAAAAAATTACACAATTATGAGAGCAAGGAAATCCCTCTTGTTATTTTTTTTACTATCTTTATTTCTAGATCCGTTCGTCAGTTGAGGTAAGAGAATGTTAACCACTGGGAGATAGACGTCTAGGTTTGATGTACTATAACATAACATAACATAAATATTCTTTACAATGCATGAGCTCAGAAAGTGCTCTTTTTAAGGTTAATGTCGTGTATAGAAAGCGATTCTTTGCCGCACAAAAGGATTTGCATAGTACTTTTCTTCACAACCGGCCGGCGCCCGCCCGCCACCGGACCGCCCCGCCCGCCACGCGACGCGGTGTACTTCTCTGCGAGTCAACACAGTGCTAGTTATATACTACACTAAATCCAATTATTATTATTTATTTCCTCGCATAATGCATTGTAAAATGTTGTATGCTACATTTGTATAAAACAAGTAAATTCCGACTCGTGTCGGTGTTAAAACGCTCCCTTCGGTCGTGTTTTAAATCCCACCGCCACTTGTTCGGAAATTACTTGTTTTCGACACTTGTAGTTAAATAACTATTATTGCACACCTCAAATTAAAGAAACAGAGTATACACAAGTTATAAACAGAAAAGTAGGGGTAAAACAATTGGCGGTCTTATCGCTAAAAAGCGATCTCTTCCAAACAACCCTTGGCAATTTCCTCTTGGAAAAGCGGACCTTAAGTGAAGTCGGTTCTTTTTAACTGACTTCAATTCCATAAAAGGAGGAGGTTCTGCATTCGGTTTGGTGTTTTCGTTTTTATTTTGTTTAAAGTTATATTTATTTACACTTGAGCTATTTACAGTATTAACCCTATCTTCTGTTGATGGTGGAAAAAAATCCGGCCAAGAGCATGTCGGGCCATGGTAGGGTTCTGTAAACTGAGACCATTAATTCAAAAGGTCGTTTCTTACGGGAAATTTGGCGGCGCTTACGTCATTTTTACTTACGTCCTTTCAATATGGGTTTTTGAGTGATAACTCAAAAACGGCTCAACCAATTGATATCAATATAGTTTTCATTGAAGGTACTCATTAGGCCTCAGTAACATTTTTTTTTTTCAAAATTTTAGGACCCACGATTCAAAAGTTAGATGGGGGGGAGGACGCCCTGTTTTAAACTTTTGGAGCTATTATTTCCGAAAGTATTAGTTTTATCCAAAAACTGTGTTAAAAGACCCAAATTCTTTTTAAAAGACCTATCCAACGATATTCCACACAACTTGGTTGGAACGAAAAAAAAATTCGCCCCCCACTTCACGTGTACGGGAGGTACCCTAACAAAATATATTTTTCACGTTTTCATTCTACCGTTTTGTCGGCTTGATTAATGCACATATTCAAACCAAATTTCAGCTTTCTAGTGCTAACGGTCACTGAGCTAGACCGCGGACGGACGGACGGACGGACGGACAGACGGACATGGCGAAACTATATTCCGTTTTTGCCATTTTGGCTACGGAACCCTAAAAAGCTTCCGAGATATTCTCAATCTAAGACATTATTATATTATGTTGAAAATATTTCCTCGTGACAAGTATTTATTTCCTTTAACGAAAATAAATTAAAGTTTTAAATATATTTAAGATAATACTCGTTTGTTAAAGTACAATCTCTCTTATTTACGCAATATACTCTTGAAACAATACATTTTTATTTCTATTTTAAGAAAACGTGGTTTTATTAAGCGAAGAATCATATTTTTGGTAAAGGAAATAAATATTTGTCACGAGGAAATATTTTCAAGAAAATAATAATGTCTTGGATTGAGAATATCCCGGAAGCTTTTGTTTCCGTGCACAGACTAATAACGTATATTGCTTTGTAGAAACATATAGATTGTGTTTGTCAGTCACTCAGCCGTATTTACGTATAATGCGCCTGTCCATTAGCACCATGTATAAACGAAGCCTCGCCCCGTAAACAGAGGTATTGGTTCAGTAGTTTAATCAACGAGGTATATGGGGAACATTATTAGCACATTAGTTAACGGTCGGTTTTAGACATCGTTATAATCAAGTGATATTTGGATACTAAAAAAAAAATCTTAGATACATGAGGGCCGGAGTAGAGGCAGACCGAAAAAGAGATGGCAGGACGACCTGGATGCCTTTTGTAGCGACTGGCGGGAACATGCTCCAGGCCGTGACGAGTGGCGGAAAAGAGGGGAGGCCTTTGCCCAGCAGTGGGACACAACATAGGCTATATAAAAAAAAAGATACATGAGAGAAATTAATTCTATTGAGATATTATAAATTAATTATGTTATTAAATTCACTAACGCCACAGTAGATGTCATAGACATATGGAGGTAGCGCAATTGAAAGTAAAAAAACGAATCAAGTCGACTTGCAATGTTGAATTGGAATAATCAATTCTTTATCTGAATGAGAACAACACTTGTAAATACAACGCTTTTGTGAATAATGCCGATGGGTTTTCACTCGCTTTTACATAACATAATATAACATAAATATTCTTTATTGCACACCTCAAATTAAAGAAACAGTATACACAAGTTACAAACAGAAAAGTAGAGGTAAAACAATTGGCGGTCTTATCGCTAAAAAGCGATCTCTTCCAGACAACCTTTACAATTCCCTTTGCCGTGTCGTTTTGTTAAAATGACGTAATTATTCGTCTGTAATAGGGCGCGTGATGGTTTTTGACTTTATCTGCTTCCTTTCCACTTCGCAAAGTAGCCTGGTAAATGAATTCTCAAAAACGGGTCTAGCATATCTGGACAACCATTAGTGTTAGGTAAAAAGTGAATTCATGGGAGTTGTAGAGAATTTTATCAGCTTTATGCGTTACAAAAAATTGTATATGACGCATGATTTTTAAGATGTAAGCATTAAACCAAAAAACCGGACCTTTTTTGCCTCCCCCCTCCTCGGGCTCACCTCCGGGGGCTGGGGACTTTTAGTATGTTAGTCTTCTAACTAGTCTTAATAAAGTTCCAAGGTCAAAATTTCTGCTTTCCACTTTTCCAGCTAAAATCATTCGTTGACCATACTAAAATCTGTGAAAGATTTTGGCTGGCTTTTTTTTGTGTTTCGGCCATGCGTTGACTGGTCTACATCCATCAGTCCACAAACCTGGGCTCGTTTGTCATTTGTTAACACAACTGTCTGCCTGATGATCTCTTGTGATCGCTGGAGCTAATGACCCGCGCTATTACAACAGGAACAGGAACAGGTCAAGTCACGATCATAAGCATGTATACCAGATGTATACACTTATAAATTTAATGCACGAAAAAAAAGAATCTTCATAGAACAATATTGTTTTGTATATAACGAAAACAATTTGCCCGGAAAGTGATCTTTATTCAAGTAAAATATCTTTATTGAAGTACAATATATCTTGGGCTAAAGATATAAAATTAGTCCTAGAAAATATTTACTCAGTGAACAGTTTTAAAAAGAGACTACATAAACATTTAAAATCAAGAACATTTGAACTATATGCTTAAAATAAACAAGTGCAGTGATATCACACGCATCAGCTTATAGCTGCTAGTGTATTAAACAACAATAATAAAATAATTATAATGTATTTTCGCATTGGTATTCTTGGCTGAAGATATCCTGTTTTTCCGTGTGTCAACAAAGGAAAGAGTGACCAAGGCCTCCAACGCCAAGGGCTGGAATCGAAACAGCGTCTTCTGCATTCGAGCAGACGTCGTAACCCCTAGGCTACCCGGATCCGGGTCACAGCGGTACCCATCATTTGCTTTCCCTTCCCTTCCCTTGTATATTCCTGTCTAAATGTTAAGGCGCATTTGGCTAATCTTAGAATTCATCATCATCATCATCATCATCTCAGCCATAAGACGTCCACTGCTGAACATAGGCCTCCCCTTTAAAGGAGGGGTTTGCCATACGCGCCACGCTTGGCAGGCGGGTTGGCGCGCGCAGTTTTTTTGTTTATTGTTGTTTAGGCTTTCTGAAGATGCTGCTGCCCATCCCCCGGTATATTCCCATAGGGTAATTCCACGAGACTGTAACGTCAGTTACCAATTCTTTCGTGTGTTTTTTGATTAACTAAGCAAATTTAAGAGTCCATATATCTACCTGTAGGCAATGGGAATATATATGAACGCTTACCTTTGCTGAATTAATCAAAGAACACACGAAAGAATTGGTAACTGACGTTACAGTCTCGTGGAATTGCCCCATAGCAGACTCCTACTGCAACCACGGGACGATATGGTGGGGGACAATTCTAAGGCCGGGCACCCCACAGCGGATCTTAGAATTATTTAAATTAAGTTTATTTCTATTTAATCTAACTTTCTTTTCACCCATGTTGAAAGAGCATTTTTATTGATTATATTGATATCGCTAAGCGGGTAGGGTGTTCAAAATGACCTACGCACGCTCTAATTCTCTTAACAATCAAGTCGTGACCAGCTCATTTTGAACACCCCACCCGCTTAGCTACTTCTGCTGCTGACTAAACAGAAAAAGCATGCTTATTGCCTACATCTCGACGGAAAAGAACTGCTTAAAAAGTATTTTAAAAGATACCAATGCATTATAAAGCTAACAAGGTAGTTTATAACTAAGTGCGATTATAAACAGTAAAAACACAGCCATTTAGGCTGCGTTTCCGCCAGAGATGAGCGAGGATGCGTTGTGAGGGATGTGTTTCCTAAGAACCAATCCTAGAGCTGCGCTGTGCGAGGATAAACAAATGAAGTGATTCTATTGGTTCTTACGAGGATGATAAGAGCTAAATTCCCATCCTACACGGAAAAAAAAGCTTCCGGAATATTCTCAATCCAAGACATTATTGTTTTTTTGGAAATATTTCCTCGTGACAAGTATTTATTTCCTTTACCATAAATATGATTCTTCGCTTAATAAAACCACGTTTTCTTAAAATAGAAATACAAAAATGTATTGTTTCAAGAGTATATTGAGTAAATAAGAGAGATTGTACTTTAATCAAACAAGTATTATCTTAGGTAAAAGAAAACTAGAAAATCTGTAAGAATATATTCGGTTCGTTATATTTAAAACTTTAATTTATTTTCGTTAAAGGAAATAAATGCTTGTCACGAGGAAATATTTTTAACATAATAAAATAATGTCTTAGATTGAGAATATCCCGGAAGCTTTTTTTTTCGTGTATCTTTTTCAGCGCGAGTAAAAGAGAAACACTGCGTTACGATTAGTATGGGAGCTCATAGCAAATTATGCAAAATGATGAATTAAAAAAAACTGCATTAATTGAGAAATATAAGGCAACTAAGTTTTTAGTATTAGTGTGGTGGAATTTTGTCCTTAATTACAGACATATAAGCCAAGAAACTAAAGACGTGGAATTGCTTAAAGCTAATTTTAAGATGTAAATTTGGAATTATTTTTATGGTGCCGAATTGCCGATTTCATCCAATCGTGTATTGGAATTAACGAAGTTATTTTAAATATAATGAATATTAACATATATTTTTTTTAGTTTTCCAAAACAAGTAGTTATAGCTATATGACTGTTTAAGTAAAGTCAGTTTGAATGTCATCGGGTGTTGTCAGCCTCATATCAAACACATATATTCCTCGCTCATCTCTGGTGGAATAGCAGCCTTAAAAGTTAAATCAATTAACGCTAGCTCACGTTTCATAACAATTTCGTTCATAACAACTATTTCCTACCTAATTAGTAATTATGTAACATTCCTTTAAATATAACACGTATCCTTTGAAATGTAATGTTAAACTTCGAGTATACCGCAAAACGTTTGATGAAATGTAAGCGGAAAATGTTACGAATTGTTATCTGGCTCAAGTTTGTCTTTTGTGAGTAAATAAAGGCTTAATTTTATAATTTGAATAAATTAAATTAATTTGCTAATTTAGCAAGAATATGAAAACAAACGTGAAAATAACAATTTAGATAGGAACGCTGGTCGAAGTCCGTGTTATTTTTAATTAAGTTTTTTTTTAAATAACAGTGTTATAAGGATATTCTTATTCCTTTTAATCAACATCTTAAAATATAACACAATCAATCATTTTTTATTTCGTTATAGTACTTGTAAAATACATTACAGGTGACAATTTATTTCCAAAGTACCTACCAATTACACTCGAGAGCAAAAATTTCAGTTCAGTAACATAAACTTTAATATCTTTAAAATTAATATCTTTAAAAATATCTTTTGAGATATCCAAGAAAATGCTAGTGACCCCAAACTTTTACTCTTGAGTGTATTTCCTTTACAACCTTTCGGCAAATGACAAATTATGGTTATTAAGGTCTATTTATAGAACCGTTAGGCATCCAGATTATGAAAACTTGATATGTAATGGTAATGTTATATTGTTATTTAAAGTGTTATGATCCTTTTCAGGCAACCATTTTGGTGTAGGTACATTATCTTGTTGTTTTAATCGTATTTTTTATTTATTTCTCCCTTTTATAGAATACATTTATTAAAATACAAACAAAAGGACAAACAACAGTGTATAGAAAACATAGACTAATTAATACTACCTAGCCTGCGCTACGTAGTATTAATTAATCAAATCAAAATCAAAATATCTTTATTTCGAAGAACAGACTTCATAGTTGTTAGTAACAAAGTGAAAACAAAGCACATAAAATAAATACTACCTAGCCTACGTGGTTTAAACTATATGTACAAATGTCCCCTATGTCACCGCTATTAGATAAGGTGCCCTTAAGGCTGGCTGCGTTACCTTGCTGAATGGAAATGCCAATGCACTGAGCGAGGAACGAGCCAGCCCTCTGGTCACCGGTGGAGCGAATGAGCATATAGGACAGTTTTTTGAATAGATGAAGAGCCTCTGGCCCCCATGGCCCTAATGTCTCCACGGCAAACGCAATTTCTCCCTTTGCACTTTCAAAAAAAAAACATTTCATTTACTTATAATTAGAATATTGCTTATTGGGAAAGAAATTAAAAGCGTATTAGCCTAATACCCACGTAAAATTTGTCCCTCCCACGTCAAAAAAATATGGTGCTTCAGAAAATTTACTTCGAATGAAGTTGGCCCGACTTATAAATTAGTGGGTAAGGAGAGAGGGAGGGTCCAGTAAGATTTCCAATCAATGTTTTCAAACATTTTCCAGGGTTCCATATGCAAAATGTCACATATAAATCACAGTAGTTACAAAAACTATTATCAGTTAAACAGTCAGTTACTCCGTGATAATGGCGCATGCAACTGTGCCGAAATATCGGAAGCTCACAATAACAAACTCACATGGTAAATATCCCGTTTTAAATAGTTTTTGTAATGTTAATGACCATGTTAGCTTAAAATCGTATACAGTAGTTACACTTCAGAACAAATACATACATATATACATACATACATACATACATACAATCACGCTTATATTCCAAAAGGGGTAGGCAGAGATCAGGGATTTCCATTTGCTACGATCAATGCAGCAGAACGGCTCTCCGTGAGCCACTTCTCGCCCCCGTGAAGAACGAGACGTGATGGGTGGCGAACCGCATCGCTAAAGAACAAATTCAATTTAAATTATTATTTTAACAATTTATGCTTGGTTTATTAGTAGAGGTAAGTATATAAATTAACTTAAGTGCTACAAATAAATACAAAGGAAAAAGGGACCAAGTCATCCGTTGCCCAGGGCAGGGATAGAACCAGCGTCCTCTGCATTAATGGCGTTTTCCGCAAAGGGCGAAAAGCACAAATTTAAAATGTAAGTTTTAAAGTCCATAGACAGGCAGAAAGTATAGATATAAGTATTATAGACGGTCACAGTCTAAGAACTTTTTGAGGCTCCAAGTCTTTAGCACCGTCTAGATGAGATCAACCTAAAGATACCCAAAATGTAAGACGAAATGTCACCAGCACTGCTACACCATCTAGTAACGAATAGCGTACTA
Organism: Pammene fasciana; assembly: GCA_911728535.1. NCBI lineage: Eukaryota > Metazoa > Arthropoda > Insecta > Lepidoptera > Tortricidae > Pammene > Pammene fasciana. The sequence continues at coordinate 1,165,661 of OU452285.1, forward strand.
GTTACTAGTACTAATCGGCACTAAATTTTTGGATCCTCAAAAAGTTCTTAGACTGTGGCCCTCTATTATATATTATGTAAGTCTCAGACTATGTAAGTCTATGAACTAACTAAAATGTATGCATGTTATGTATTTTCGCCGCTCGGCGAATTCGTTCGTTCGTTCCCGACCAGGAGTTCGATTTTTGAATCTCACCGGTGCCTTTTTTTGTATGCAGCCGATGACTATTTAGTACGAAATAAGTCACCCGGTGAGATTCAAAAATCGAACTCCAGGATTCGAACCCTGGACATCTTGCTTCATAGGCAGGGCTACTACCGACTAGGCTAGGAGGCCGTTAAAGAAATTATAAGAAAGAAAATATGTTGGTTTAACTTCACAAATACATACAAAAACAAAGCAAGAAATAAAACAACACAAAGACGTTTAAATAGGATTCCCACTCAGCATGATGCCCCGGCAGTTAAGACCACGACGCTGGGTTCCAGTGGGGACCTGACTTCAAAGCTAAAAACTAAAACAAAACTACAACTAAAAAGTAAACTAGTTGTTCTGTGAACCGTAGACTTCGGAGCACTTCCCCCCTTTTTACCCCTTTCCCCCTCCCTCGAAACTTTTTTTACAACAACCTCTAAGGAAGTGTGTGGGCTTGACCTTTTACCCGAAAATTATTGAAATCCGTCCATAAATAACGCGACAGCAAACTTCTCCCCTTTTCCCCCACATTTTCCCCCCAAACAAAAAACTGTCTCGACAATTTTTGGAAAATAAATCAAGGAACGTACATGCCAAGTTTCATTGAAATCGGATGAAAAATGCGACCTCTAGACCGACACTGACCAACCAACCAATACACACACAACCAACCCTTTCCAGTCCGGCTTCCGCCCTGGGCATAGCACTGTCACAGCTCTGGTTAAGGTAACTGATGACTTTCGTCTTAATATTGAGGATAAAAAGCTCACTCTCCTTGTGCTCTTAGATTTCAGTAGTGCCTTCAATACGGTCGATTTTGATATTCTTCTGGGTATTCTAAGTAGACTCAACCTTTCTCAAAATGCTCTGTCATGGTTCCATAGTTACCTCCGTGGTAGACGCCAGCGAGTAAGAGTCGACGACAAGGTCTCCGCGTGGTGTGAGCTTGCCGCTGGCGTTCCCCAGGGTGGGGTGCTCTCTCCTCTCCTTTTTTCTATATTTATTGATGGCATTACGAAGTCTTTGAAGTGCAGTTATCATCTTTATGCGGACGATCTGCAGATTTACGCAGCGGCTAACATTGACGATCTCACTTCTCTGTTCCATAAAGTCAATTGCGATCTAGAAAGTATTCGCCACTGGGCATTTAATTTCGGATTAAAGGTTAATGCCGAAAAATCGCAGGCGATTGTTATCGGCAGTCCCCATTTTGTCTCTAAACTTGCTGAGGTGGTGGTACCCAATATTATTTTTGACGGGACATTGATCCCCCTTTCCTCTACTGTGAAAAACTTGGGTATCATCCTAGACCAAACACTCTCTTGGACGCCACATATATCGGAGGTCAGTAGAAGGGTGTTTGCTTCGCTGCACTCTCTGAGGAGACTGCAAAATTTCCTTCCTCTTCCTACTAAAATCACGATTGCTCGCTCTCTCTTACTACCTATCCTAGATTATGGCGACATTGCTTTTGTAGACCTCAGAGAAGAGCTACTCGACAAATTGGAGCGCCTGCAAAATGCCTGCATCAAGTATATATTTGGGTTGCGTAAGTTTGATCACCTTGCTGAAGAACTACCGACCCATCACACTTCTGAACCATGTCTATAAGCTGTTTTCTAGAGTCATTACAAATCGACTCTCGTACAGGTTAGACGACTTCCAGCCTCCCGAACAAGCCGGTTTCCGAAGAGGGTTCAGTACCGTAGACCACATTCATACGCTGCGTCAGGTTATACAGAAGACTGAGGAGTATAACCTGCCCCTCTGTTTAGCGTTTGTGGACTACGAGAAAGCCTTCGATTCGATCGAGACTTGGGCTGTACTACAGGCTCTCCAGAGGTGCCAAGTGGACTACCGTTATATCGAGGTAATGAAGTGTTTGTACGAGAACGCCTCTGTGTCAGTCCGACTCCAGGACCAGAACTCGAGATCCATACCGCTGCAGCGGGGAGTCAGGCAAGGAGATGTAATTTCTCCAAAACTGTTCACCGCTGCCCTGGAGGACATTTTCAAGGGTTTGGACTGGGGAAGGCTTGGCATCAACATCAACGGCGAGTACATCACTCATCTTCGATTTGCCGACGATATCGTAGTCCTGGCTGAGACCATGGAGGACTTAAGTACGATGCTCGACGACCTCAGTAAAGGCTCTGAGAGGGTTGGTCTAAGGATGAACATGGATAAGACGAAAGTCATGTCTAACGCCCTTGTAGTACCAACCCCTATTACAGTCGGAGACTTTACGCTCGAAGTTGTAGACGATTATGTATACCTCGGACAGACAGTCCAGCTAGGTAGGTCCAATTTCGAGAAAGAGGTCAATCGTCGAATCCGTCTCGGTTGGGCAGCGTTTGGGAAGCTGAAACATATCTTTTCGTCCAATATTCCGCAGTGTCTCAAGACGAAAGTCTTTGACCAGTGTGTGCTGCCAGTGATGACCTATGGCTCTGAAACGTGGTCGCTCACAATGGGCCTCATTAAAAAGCTTAAAGTCACCCAAAGAGCAATGGAGAGGGCTATGTTAGGAGTTTCTTTGCGTGACCGTATCAGAAACGATACTATCCGTAGCAGAACTAAAGTAACCGACATAGCCCGTCGGATCGCTAAACTTAAGTGGCAATGGGCAGGGCACATTGCACGGAGAACCGATGGCCGTTGGGGCACTAAGGTTCTCGAATGGCGACCATACACCGGAAGGCGAAGAGTTGGTAGGCCCCCTACAAGGTGGACTGATGACCTGGTGAAGGTCGCTGGAGTCCGCTGGATGCGGGTGGCACAGGACCGGTCATTGTGGCGTTCAGTGGGGGAGGCCTATGTCCAGCAGTGGACGTCTTTCGGCTGAAATGATGATGATGATGAAGTTTGATCATGTGTCCCCCTCTCGTTCTCAACTTGGTTGGCTTCCGATCCGCCGTCGTAGGGATGTGCATGTCCTGTCATTGCTCTTCAACGTACTCTTTAATCCTGCATCTCCTCCGTATCTGTCGGAGAGGTTTCATTATTTGGCTACTGTTAGCGGTCATCGCTTGCGGTCTAGTACAAATCTCTCTCTAGCTATTCCGTCAAAACACTCGCGTGTTTACTCTAGGTCGTTCACTGCTTATGCAGTTAAATTGTGGAATGAGTTGCCAGTGGATGTAAGAAAGTCACAGTCTGTTGCCTCACTCAAGGAGAAGTTGAACAAGTTATGGCTAATGGACTCTTAATGTTTTTAATTTGAATTGAATACTTTACATATATATTATATATTTCTACTTTATATATATGTATATATATATATATATATATTTGTTTATTTATGTACGTGGTATATAGTCTTATATTTTTATTAATATGTATTATATGTATATAGTTCATGCATATTTTAAGTAGGTTTTTGTGTGGTACATGTTTGTACCTGCGTATTTATTAGGGTTTACTTGAAGCTTTATGTGTTTCCAAACTTTTTCGACCTCTTTAGTGCATAGTTTGCCTTTCACTGTATAGTATTACTCCTTTCTCATTTTCTCATTGGTTGGCTGGAAGAGATCCCTTTTAGGGATAAGCTCGCCTTTGTGCATATCTTTTTGTATTTTACTAATGTTTTAATGTTATACTTGTTTATGTGCAATAAAGTGATACATACATACATACATACATACATACATACATACACACACATCAATCTGCCAAATCGTCGTACCAGTGAAAACGGAGACGTTCGTCGCCTCGCTACGCTCGGCTCCTCAGTCAATTATAAACAAAATCATTTTAGAAATAATTTCTAAACAATTAACGTATAATTTTAAGGACGCGTGGTGATTCTGTTCTTCTCTGCGGCAACATGTGTTAAGCAAATTAAAAGTTAGTTGATTAAAACCCGGCTCCGGCGCTGCACAATACAAACTTCATCCGTAGCTGACTGTAAACTCGTTTATCTTGCATATACAGACAGCAGCAGAAGTCGCTAACCGGGCAAACTGTTCAAAATGATTTTGGCACAATTTTATTGTTTTTTTAGAAGATCATTTGGAACGCAGCGCGTCCAAAGTACGCACGACTGTAACTCAACGTCCGTGCATATTAATTGCTTTTTGATTTTGAATATTTGTTCTGCGATATTTTCAGTAACGTCATTCTGATCTTAGTTAAATTTGATTGATTGAGCTTGATTGACCAGGGGGTTCTAAAATTGGAAGGCATATCTATATACGAGTTTTATTAAAGGATGGACCTCGCAGCACTCACTGGATTTTCTTCACCATCTACTTTACCACTACTATTACCTCCTACAGAAGAAATGCCTATATATATCCAGTGACGTGTAGCCACACGATAAATAAATTAAAGGATTATACTGGTTGTGATGTGATACTGGTAAACTTATTTCCGGCCGCGATTTCATACATCTAGAAATTTTTAGTGAGTGATTACTTTACGTAACTAGCACTAACTTTTACATAATTGTACATAAAACAGCACGTACATACTTAAATACAATAAACCAAAGAAAATATTAAGTACAAAGGCAAACTTATATATTTAATAAAATGGATCTCTTTCAATTATCCTTTAAGTGAATAACTCTCAAATCCGTTTTCACCCCCTTAAAGGTTGAATTTGAAAATACGCCAAAAGGACTCCACGAGGCGAAACAAATATTGCCGACGTGTACAGACGTCCTCCATTTTAATATGTAGCCCCACGAACTCAAACCGAACAAACCTTTTGTTTCGCCGGGTTGTATCGCTGCAGCGTTACCACAGTAAAGACACGGGAAAGATGAGATGTTATCGAGTTTCGTGTGATTTTTAGCCTTTACGTGTCTGTCAGTTTTAGTTTTACCTACTAACTTATCCCCTTATTCATAAACGTTTCTCAGGCCTCAATTAGTTAATTTATGCTTTTTCCTTATCTATCACTTTGACAGTTAAAAGATATTAGGCACATTACAATGTACGTATGAACGTCAGAGAGAAAAAAGAAACTACCACCGGTTCTAACCGGCAAGCCTAAGCTCTAAGCGGCAAACCGTGCCGGCAAGAAACTCGGCGGGACTTATTTTTTCAAAACAGTAGTCATAATTAAAACTTAAAGATAGTATATACAATAATGCATAGTTCTTCAAGAAGGCATAAGTATCAAAACAACTTGAGAGAAAGACAATGTGCCTGCCTATTGCCTAAAAAAAATAAACAAATCTGACTGCTTCGCAAAACGTTTGATATGCTTTCTTAAGTGTCTTTAAAAATTAACTAAGTGAGGCCTGAGAGACGTTTATGAACAAGGGGGTTATCCGATAATATTCCCTGTTATATCATCAAGTATAAATAGTTTAACCTATCCATATACTTATAAAAAAATCGTTCCTCATTTCATCATCATCATCATTTCAGCCGAAAGACGTCCACTGCTGGACATAGGCCTCCCCCACTGAACGCCACAATGACCGGTCCTGTGCCACCCGCATCCAGCGGACTCCAGCGACCTTCACCAGGTCATCAGTCCACCTTGTAGGGGGCCTACCAACTCTTCGCCTTCCGGTGTATGGTCGCCATTCGAGAACCTTAGTGCCCCAACGGCCATCGGTTCTCCGTGCAATGTGCCCTGCCCATTGCCACTTAAGTTTAGCGATCCGACGGGCTATGTCGGTTACTTTGGTTCTGCTACGGATAGTATCGTTTCTGATACGGTCACGCAAAGAAACTCCTAACATAGCCCTCTCCATTGCTCTTTGGGTGACTTTAAGCTTTTTAATGAGGCCCATTGTGAGCGACCACGTTTCAGAGCCATAGGTCATCACTGGCAACACACACTGGTCAAAGACTTTCGTCTTGAGACACTGCGGAATATTGGACGAAAAGATATGTTTCAGCTTCCCAAACGCTGCCCAACCGAGACGGATTCGACGATTGACCTCTTTCTCGAAATTGGACCTACCTAGCTGGACTGTCTGTCCGAGGTATACATAATCGTCTACAACTTCGAGCGTAAAGTCTCCGACTGTAATAGGGGTTGGTACTACATGGGCGTTAGACATGACTTTCGTCTTATCCATGTTCATCCTTAGACCAACCCTCTCAGAGCCTTTACTGAGGTCGTCGAGCATCGTACTTAAGTCCTCCATGGTCTCAGCCAGGACTACGATATCGTCGGCAAATCGAAGATGAGTGATGCACTCGCCGTTGATGTTGATGCCAAGCCTTCCCCAGTCCAAACCCTTGAAAATGTCCTCCAGGGCAGCGGTGAACAGTTTTGGAGAAATTACATCTCCTTGCCTGACTCCCCGCTGCAGCGGTATGGATCTCGAGTTCTGGTCCTGGAGTCCTCATTTGAAAGTCTAATTTCATTGTGAATTTGACTTTATTTTAATTAGGTACTGACTTGTAACTATCAGTAAGCAAGGACAAAAGACACACTTCCATTTAAAAAAAAACCGGCCAAGTGCGAGTTGGACTCGCGCACCGAGGGTTCCGTAAAAACCTAAAACAATTGCTATTTCTTATGATTGCGTGGACATGAAAGTTTCGTTTTGCTACAGCAGAAAGATATTATAGAGCTGAGTATATGATATGAATTTCAATTCAATACCTCTACGCGTTTACGAGGAAACAGGTAGTAAGTTTAAAATTTCAAAAAATATTTTAAGTACTATTTTACTAAAAATATCTACTTTTCGTAATTTTTTCTTTGTCTTTGCTATATGAAGTTTCTTCGTGCCAAGTTTCAAGTTTCTGAGTTTACGGGAAGTATCCTGTAGGTTTTGAGTTTCTTGAGAGTACTCAGCTCCAAAATATGCAACTTAAATTGCTATTTCTTTTGATTGCGTTGACATGAAAGTTTGTTTTTGCCACAGCTGAAAGGTATAATAGACCTGAGTATTGATATGAATTTCAATTTAATACCTTTACGCGTTTACGAAGAAGAAGGTAGCAAGTAAAAAAAAATTAAAAATATTTTTTGTATGATTCTACTAAAAATGTCTACTTTTTATAACTTTTCCTTTGTCTGTGCTATATGACGTTGCTTCGTGCCAAGTTTAAAGATTCTGGGCTTGCGGGAGGTACCCTTTAGGTTTTGAGTATCTCGCGAGTACTCAGTTTCAAAATATGCAACTTAAATTGCTATTTCTTTTGATTGCGTTGACATGAAAGTTTGTTTTTGCCACAGCTGAAAGGTATAATAGACCTGAGTATTTGATATGAATATCAATTTAATACCTTTACGCGTTTACGAAGAAGAAGGTAGTAAGTTAAAAAAAATTAAAAATATTTTTTGTATGATTCTACTAAAAATGTCTACTTTTTATAATTTTTCCTTTGTCTGTGCTATATGACGTTGCTTCGTGCCAAGTTTAAAGATTCTGAGCTTGCAGGAAGTACCCTTTAGGTTTTGAGTTTCTCGCGAGTACTCAGTTTCAAAATATGCAACTTAAATTGCTATTCCTTTTGATTGCGTTGACACAAAGATTTGGTTTTGCTACATCTGAAAGGTACTATAGCCCTGAGTATTTGACATGAATTTTTCAATTGAATAACTTCACGCGTTTACGAGGAAAATGGTAGTAAGTTTAAAATTTAAAATATATTTTTTTGTATGATTTTACAAAAAAAAAAACTACTTTTCGTAATTTTTCCTTTGTCTGTGCTACATGAAGTTTCTTCGTGCCAAGTTTCAAGTTTCTGAGTTTACGGGAAGTACCCTTTAGGTTTTGAGTTTCTTGCGAGTACTCAGTTAAAAATATGCTACTTAAATTGTTATTTCTTTTGATTGCGTTGACATAAAAGTTTTGTTTTGCTACATCTGAAAAGTCCTATAGCCCTGAGTAGTTTGACATGAATTTCAACTTAATAACTTCACGCGTTTACGAGGAAAAAGGTAGTAAGTTTAAAATTTTAAATATATATTTTTGTATGATTGTACTAAAAATTTCTACTTTTTATAATTTTTCCTTTGTCTATGCTATATGACGTTGCTTCGTGCCAAATTTCAAGTTTCTGAGTTCATGGGAAGTACCCCGTAGGTTTTGCGAGTGCCGAAAACTCTAAAATTTGCAGCATAAACGACTGTATCTTTTGATTGCGTTGGCTTTTAAGTTTGATTTTTTCACAGCTTCAAGGGACAATAGACCTGAGTATTTGATATAAATTTCAGCTTGATACCTCCACGCGTTCCCGAGAAAAATGGTCTTGACAGACAGACAGACAGACAGACAGACAGACAGACAGACAGACAGACAGACGGACAACAAAGTGATCCTATAAGGGTTCCGTTTTTTTTCCTTTTGAGGTACGGAACCCTAAAAAATGTCTTGAGTTAGTATTTTGCGACACAAAAAAAAACAGACGGACACTGAACGCTTGGTAGGGTACACCGTGGCGAAAAGAATCTAAAAATATTTTTGTCAAACTCATAAGATCGGGGACAGCCAATCAGCGCCCCTCATTGGGTTTGACCTCACAAAAAATGCTTAACTTGATCCGATTTGCCCTGAGATCCAATTAATTTCGGTCTACCCTAGGTAATTACGAATTTCGATTAATTAATCAACGGAACCCAGCCCAGTAAAAACTCACTCTATTACGAAAACTCATAGTAATACTTGCAAGTGTAGGCGAAAATTGGATTCCTTTTACGACCATCCAAACTTTACTATCCTTCACTAAGAATGACTTAAGAGCCAGTTTATTTCTATCGAAATAAGTCTGTTTTGATTGACACGTCTCGATATCACATCTTTTTTTACCAGTGGGGCTTTTTGACTAAAAGTCATTGCGGTGGCTTGCAGAGTATAGGCGATAATTATGGAAGTGAACCGGATTTAAAAAAAAACGACTATAAAGGGCTTTATACGTGGCGCAATTTTTACGCAAAAATCGCCGGCGATTTCGACACGTTTCCATCTACCTAGATGGTGCAACGAAATCAATTGATGGATCAAAAACTGCAATGTATTGCTCTATATTATAAAAAAAAATAATTAGCCTGGTAAGGTGTCCCACTGCTGGGCAAAGGCCTCCCCTCCTTCCCGCCATCTGGCCCTGTCTAATGCACACTCCCGCCATTCTTCAAGATATGTGTCCAGGTCGTCCTGCCATCTCCGTCTTGGTCTACCGCTGTCCCGACGTCCGTCGTGCGGGATTCAGTCCGTGGACAGTTTGGCCCAACGATCGTGCCCTGCCCAGTCCCGTTTCAGCTTATACTACTTATATAATTAGCTTAAAAAATTGTAGGTAACTGACGATTTGAAAGTGCTTGTTGTTATGCCTACTTGAATAATCAAATTCTTGACTTTTTTGACTTTTAACATGACGATAAAGGACAATCTGCAAGAAAGAAAAATATTGAAACACAAAATGTATTTCATTAAATATTAGATCTTTAGTCATAGGTACTATTAACTATTGGTACTAGCCCACGAAATATTTAATGATCCGTCATACCCATGTCACCTGCAGGAAATAAGTTTAAATTAGTTTAATTTAAATTCAACTTTACTGTGTGATCTCCACGTAGTTACTCCTACTTTGTTACCCTTGTGAAGTGAAAATGAATCTGGTGTAGATTCGATATACTTATATACTATACGCCTGAGTATAACTTTTAATTAACTTTACTTTTTATTGAACTCCTCAAATAGGCAACAGAATAGCAAAAATATACATACAGATACAAACATTTAAACATATGTACCATTGGGTTCATAATTGCGTACCTACCCAATTCATCAATGAAATCATTCATAAATTAGGTATGCAATTACATATAAGCCGATGGTGGTTCTCTGCTTTTTAGCCGAAAATTGTATTGCCGAATTCCACTTGCCAACCAACTTTTCGCAGGAGTTTCATTTGGCCGAATTTCAATTCCCGACTTTACCTAATCCAACCTAACCTAACCCAACCTAGCAGGTAATTTTCATTTTCCAACTATGGGGTTTGGAAATGTAATGGCTGCAAAATAATTATTTGGTAAAAGTTGTTCGGCCATATGAAACTTTTGAAAAGTTGGTTGGCAAGTGAAATTCGGCAATGCAATTTTCGGCGAAAAGGCAGGATACCTCCGAGGTTACCTACATACACGGAGAAAAAAATCTCGTCTATGATAAATACATGCAAAATACTGTTATCTAAACGAGAAAATCTAGTGAATTCTGAGATAATTGTTCACATAGTATACCTTAATAACTAGACTTTCATGCGTATTTAAATACTTTAGTTCTACCGGGTGCTTCCTGTAATAGGAGCAATAAATTAAAACGTAGATTCTACTCCTCAAACCAGACAACGTTTGTTCAGCGACTTTTAAAAATAACGTATGGTTTGATTTTTAGGACACTTAAAAGTTTTTCCGAACACGGAATGTATTCCGACATTGATTATGTCTGTAGGGTGACAAGCAATGTCAAATAGACGGATTTTAACGTACATTGAAAATACTATTTAGTTTGTATGAAAAAGAGGCAATCTACAAAATACATCTTTTTTTAAAGTTGTTGAACAAAAGTGTTGTTGTTTGAGGAGTAGAATCTACGTTTTAATTTATTGCTCGTATACAGGAAACACTCTGTATTGAATTCAAGATATAGTAAACGTAAAAATAAAGTAGTTTTCCTTACAAGATTGTAGTATCGGTTACATTAATCTAGGTATTTTACTAATCTTTCTGATAGAGTTGAGCTCGTAATGTAATACTTCTGTTTTTACTTTGTGGACATAATTCGGCCTCCTAGCCTAGTCGGTAGTGACGCTGCCTATGAAACAGGAGGTCCCGGGTTTGAATCCTGGTCAAGGCATTCCATTTGTGTGTTTATCACGGATATATTATGTTCCTGAGTTATGGATGTTTTCTATGTTTTTAAGTATTTATCTATATCTATCTATTATATATACCATCCCCTAGTATCCACAACACAAGCCTTATTGGCTATGTGCGAAGTGCATGGTGGGGGTAACGTGAACGATCGCAGCGCACATTGTAACAAGAAATTGGGCTCTTGTCAATATCACATTTCAAAATATTTGACATCGCCCGTAGGGTCAACTGTCAAAATAGTGAATCAGCCAGTGACATTTCATAAAAGCAAGGAGTATATGCCATTAATAAAAAAGAAAAAAACCATTTAACCCCCCGCTCAAGAGATGGAGCCACACTCATGCACACCCAATTGAGCTTACTGTGGGACTAGGTTGATTTGTGTAAGATTGTCCCATAATATTTATTTATTTATTTTTATTTAGAATTCTATAAATGTGTGTACCTACTAATCCTATAAAACGTAAGTAGCGTCAAAAATATGTCCATTAAAGTACAATATCGTTTCATTTAGTTCTCAGCTAGTAAATGATATGAGCCCATCAGCAATATCTCATGCTTTCATCTCCGACTGGGCCATTTCATCAACGTCACCCGAGTACAGATTGTATGAGAGGTCCCGGGGCAGGGATTCGGGCACTTTCTTCGCTTTGTGCACAATAGACTCTCGGGGTCGAATATATCAAGATGCTTAAGGCGGTATGTTCAGTAGAGTCCGCAAGGTGTGGCTTATTTTCAGTTTAATAGGTATTACAAAGAGTACAAATAATAGATTAGGTATTTATTTCATTCATCGTCATGATCACTGAACTGCGCGCGCCAACCCGCCTGCCAAGCTCCTGCCAAGCTGCCTATCCTTAAAGGGGAGGCCTATGTTCAGCAGTGGACGTCTTATGGCTGAGATAATGATGATGATGATTGTCGTGATCACAGACAATATATATAGCTGATGCGTAAGCCAAAGTAGTCCCGCAAGTTAAAATGGAGAATAGAGATGTTTACTAAATCAAATTTAAAGTTGTAAAATTGTTTCTACGTCAGCAATACTTAAAAGTTGTTTTTAACCTTTTGAACGCTTTCTCTCTCGCATCAAAATTTGGCATTTCCGCCACCATCTCAACTTTGTGAGAAACGAATTTAAACCTTTGACAGCGTCTGCCATGACCACTTTAGTGGCTCCTTCGCTATCACCGAACGGCGACCAGTCGGTGGTGCCAAAAACGCTCTCGTGACAGCATGATCGCCCCCTCATCCACTCACTATATTGTAAAAATTAATTAATTAATTCCCATGATGGGCACATCCCTAATAAAACCCTTTGGTCCGAGAGTTAAACATCAAAAGGCCTCTGAAGGTTAAACGTTAGCGTGTAAATTGTAATTGGGGTGTGAAATGAAACTATCGGATGGGATTTTAACGGGTCCAGGGGCGAGGCTTTAAAACGCCCGTTTGAAGTTTAATTCGATAGTAAAAGATCACTTGAGACTAATAAATATGTAGTGTATTGCTTGTTTCACATTTTTCACAAATATTAGTAACCAGCGACTGCTATACATTTATTTATTTCGCACCAAATAACTCAATCATTCATTCCAAGTAAAAAAAGTGGTTGTCTGTAAAGGTGGTTTACGGACTATAATTTTGCGTGATAACGTAATAAGAAAACTAGAGATGGACCGACTAGGGTTTTTGCCGACTACACAATCGGCTGACTAATCGGTTTTCAAATTGCCGATTAATCGACCGACTAGTCGGCAATGACGATCGTAGGTATTGGCTAACTGATTCCCGACACTTACAAGCTGTCCAGTATAAGCGAATCTTTCATACCATTATAACTATGCATAATCAGAGGTCACCTTTACATTGGTGTATTTTAGTTGCGCGCTTGTTAGGCGATGGAAATTAAAGTACCAGGGCCTCAGTAATCACCGTCGCTTACCAAGTGCGTCTCTTTTACAAACCATTATTGCAGAGACCCCTACATTCGTAACAAGTATGCGTAATCGTAGATTATTTTATACTGGTTTTATTGAAACGATCGACTCGACGAAATTAGATTAGATGTCAAGCGGATTTACGGTCTTACACCTACTCCTATGTATTCATTATGCCCTAGTACAATCGAAATATAAAATTTTTGACCACGTGGTCCCAGCGGAACGCTACATTTGTTTGAACATGCGGTCGGTTCTCCATCGATTTATAAAACGTTATCACGTCAAAACGTTTCAAATTACTTACCTTCAAGATACATCATAAAAATATTGGTAAGTTACTCAATTATGTGGTTATAATAAAGTCTATTTTAGAGACATAATTTTAGGGTATTTTTCAGAATCATCCGACAACGGTGAACAAAAGTTTGCAAGAACTGTAGCTAGATGTGAATCTGGCCGACCAAATAAATAGGATAAGGTCAAGGATGATGATTTCAGAATCATCCGCCATTTTAGCTAGGGATATACGCACAGATATGCCCGCCGGATTTGTCTGGCGGATATGCTCGGCGGACACATACAGTCAGCCAGTCACGGATCTGTCAGCCGGGCATACGCGCCGGACAAATCCGGCTTGCAAATATGTACGTGTATCCCTAGCCAAATAGTAAAAATGGCGATCAATTACGGAAAAAGGATATATAGAAGTTAGCATGATTTTTGAAATTGACCAACTTTTCGTTGTTGTTTTTTATTTAGATCCAATTTTGATCCATGCCATCTAAAAATAGGCTAATTTTATTTGCATTAACCATATTAAATACCATTCAACTTTATGGCTCAGAATAAAGCAATTAATATTCAATCTCATCGAAAGGTCAGATGGAAATCATTGACTAGCCTACATATCACTGTACTCTAACTGTAAGGCAATACGGTCGTTTTCGCATGGCTAAATATACCAGCATCTTCCCTTAAGTTCTAGAGGAGAAATTCCCGTAACTTACCGAGGCATAGTAAAAGTAGCTAAATAGATACGAATTACAAGACCAGTGTAGGCGACAGGTCTACCAACCTCCTTGGTGCACGCGGGCTGGCAGCCTAGGTGTCGCAGCTGCCGCTGCCAGCTCGTCTTTTGTTTAAAAAGTTAAATTTATCAGTTGTTATGTTGCTGTCAATAAGGACTTATGTTCTGTTTGTATTTACAAGACCAGTGGTGTAGTCGACAGGTCTACCAACCTCCTTGATGCACGCGGGCTGGCAGCCTAGGTGTCGCAGATGCCGCTGCCAGCTCGTCTTTTTTTTTAAGTTGAATATTTCAGTTCTTGCGTTGTACAGGTGTCAAAAACCGCTTCTTAGGTTACACAAGGTATAGTACTCATGGACAGCCATGAGTACTATACCTTGTGTAACCTAAGAAGCGGTTTTTGACACCTGTCATCATCAAAATCGATTTTAGGTTATAAAATGTACTGAGATGACAGGTGTCAAAAACCGCTTCTTAGGTTGCACGAGGTATAATGTTCTGTTTGCAATAAATATTTCATATATCTTTTGTGAATTTATGTATAAATAGTTGTAAATATTGTGCTTTCCCCGTGTGTCGCGTATAAATAGTTGTGTATATAAACTGTACATAACAATTTACCTGTTTTATTCACCGCCGGCGGCCCATCGCGTACAACCAGTTTATAAGCAGGTTCACTAAGATTTCTAAAGAGAGCAAGTTATACTGGTTCTCTGTACTCGGTAAGGGGCTGCAATATCACCCCAGATATTACTGAATTGGTGAATATTCAACAGCCAATTAACCGCTATCATCGCTCTTATGCTTTAAATCTGCATTCAAACTGGTTTATTATATCCGGAGTTCCTATCTTGGTCTAAAATTAATTATGGAGTATAGAATACAAAGCCGCTAGTACCTACATAAATAGGGGTAGTACCGGTACTCTTGAAACTACACGGATTTAGGAAAATAGGTACTCATTTTACCCGGTATAGGTATATCTTATACATACTTACAATTCTAAAATTATGTTTCAAAAGGCACGTAGAACGAAATTAATGTGTTTATTTACATCCATACCCTAATATGTCTATTTTATGGTCAGGATCGATGAGCAAACGCCCTATATTTAGATATGAGTATCTGTGGCTGCATCTTAATGTTTACATTTTAGTATCGGTAACCGATACCTTAATTACGTTCAAATTTCGAACGTCTTCCTAGTAGTTAGAACAAATATGTTATCTGTAACGATGTTATTATTATCAAATAATAAGCAAAAATTTGATATCATTATGAAAATCCGGGGGCGGGCATGCGCCGCCCGACCGCCGACACAATCGAGTTGGTCATGGCGATGTCGGTGCAATCCGTGCAATTGCAGTCATTCAATCATCATTTCGGGTTTATAATATGTATGTAGATAAAGCAGTGTATGCAACTGTACGTAATTAGGCCTTAAAACACTCGTGTGATCTTATTATGAAACTCACTACGTTCGTTTCATAAAACCACACTCGTGTTTTAAGGACCCCTATTACGTAACAGTTACATAAACTACTATTATTGGTGATAAGGTAGATGGAGCTGAATTGGATCGCAGGGCTAATAATATTAGCAGAAGTCTCTTTGTGAGTCTCTTCATACATTAGAAAGAGACTTTTGCTAAATTAGTTACAAGTTGTTATACAATGTAGCCGTGGCGTGGGGTGCCCGGCCTTAGAATTGTCCCCCACTATATCGTCCCGTGGTTGCAGTAGGAGTCTGCTAAGGGAATATACCGGGAGATGGGCAGCTGCATCTTCCGAAAGCCTACAAACAATAAACAAAAAAAAAACTGCGCGCGCCAACCCGCCTGCCGAGCGTGGCGCGTATGGCAAACCCCCCTTAAAGGGGCGGCCTATGTTCAGCAGTGGACGTCTTATGGCTGAGATGATGTTGATGATGTTATGCAATCGGCCCCAGGTTTTATTATTATTATATGCCCCGCCTACAATCTTCCTTGTTTTTCCCAATAGTTGACTGGTATAGAATGCCCCATGGCATGAAGTCCGCCTTTTTACATTAAGTCATGTGCAATGAAGTTTAAATAAATAAATAAAAGCAAGTCACTAAAACCTATGATAGAACACAAAATGCAACATAAATTCATGACCCAAGCAATCTCTTTTCATAAGATATACATTTGTAACCAAAATGAAAGGAATAAACTTAATCATCTTAACATGTCTTACCCTCTTCAAAACTTCGAAGTCAAACTAATAGAAAACCCTGAAATAGGCCTTTAGGCATCTATACTGATGTAAATATCTGTGGTTCAGTTTGTCCGGCCCGCGCTGAGAACCAACTGCTGTTTAATAATATTGCCCCAACACGCTAACAAAAATATACTGTTTATGGAACATTTGCCAACTTCCCCTGCAAAATGAACCATATTTCCCAGTTTTCATTTAACTTCAATGTTAGGTACTTTATAGTAGTTGCTGTTTTGGAAAACGGAATGCAAAAATACTTTGACGTTTGCCTTTGTACAATTGCTGTGTTATGTTATATACCTCTCGGTGTGTTTTCTTGTACAATAAAGTGTTTTACTAGTACTACAGTACTACTCGTACTTTGCTGAAATAGTTATTTGTACAACAAGAGAGGAAAGTTGGTTTTTCTTGCGAGTGTTGATTTTGAGTCCCGAGTAAGCGAAAGATTCTATAATTGAATAACGAGCGAAGCGAGTGATTCTAAGTTAGAATCTTGAGCGTAGCGAGGGATCTCAAGAACACGAGATGTAAAAAAACTTTTCTGTCGTGTGACACATACAACTTTTCACCTCAGTAGTGAGAACATATTAAAGTTAAAAAACACATTTATTTACATTCCTGAATGAAAGGCATCATCATTATGACGAAAGCTTCTAGAAGCAGAATTTCACTCCCTGGAGTGACGAATGTCGCAACTTTCGTCACTCCCTGGAGTGATGAAAGTCGCACTTTCGTCACTCTAGGGAGTGAGGAAAGTAGGCTTGTTCGAATTGCTGGGGTGAAAATCTAATTGCTCTCAGAAGTGATTCGGTTAATTGGAAGAGCTTGTGAAGATTACATCGGAACTCAATCAATGACATTAATTATAGGCACCTAATAATAATCCTGCACATACAGGGTGTAACAAAAATACTGGTGATCCCTTTAAGGGCATAATTGGTATCGTAATGCGAGTAAGTAAAAGTAGGAGTAAAATTGTTTGGACGCAAAAAAAAATGTATGGGACACGTCGTCACAGCTGGCCAACTCTCCATACAAAACTATACATTTTTTGCGCGAAAAAAGATTTTTCTTACTTTTTTATAATTCTAATACGATACTAATATTCCCTTAAAGGATCACCAGTATTGTTGCACATTTTTAACCGACTTCAAAAAAGGAGGAGGTTCCAATACGACTGAATTTTTATTAATTTTTTTTTGTATGTATGTTACTCGATATCTCCGTGAATCGTGAACCGATTTTCAATTTTTCTTTTAATCGAAAGGGTATAACCCCTAGATGGTCCCATTGTCACCAAGTCGGGGTCTGATGATGGGATCCTGGAGAAATCGAGGGAATTCTTCAACTAGTTATTATAGGCACACCTATATAGTGATTTCACTATTTTTTACAGTAACTCTTCCACTTCCTCTTGGAATAGCGGATCCTAAGTGAAGTCGGTTCTTTTTTTGTTTAAAATTATATATGTCCTACTACTGGACATAGGCCTCCTCTCATGATTATTGGTCTATAGTTCCCATGCTGGCCCAAAGTTACTTTACATGGAAACTTTATGGTTATGTGAGGGTTGCTTTTCAAACTTAGTTTTTTTTACACCGAGTTGTGTCAGTCATAATTCTTCTCGGGATAGGTCAGAAGGTTAGAAACAGTGTTAACTATATACTAATTTTTAAGAATAAATGTTTTATATTTTTTCACTTCTCATGCTCTTAAAATGTTACTTTAGTCTCTGCAGATCGGGACTAAAACTCTTTATTAATCTCAAGGGACTAAAACATTTTTTTTCATTTACTTTGGAAACCCCTAAACAGCCACTCACGGTGTTTATGAATGGACGATTACCGCCCTTTTTAGTGATTGTGCATAGACAATTTTGCACCACGCATATAACCTCAAAATGACAACTGTGCGAAAATATTAAATAAACTCGATAAAAAAAAAAAAACATAAACCGCCTATCAAATTTTATTGATAATTTCAACTTTTGCCATTATAAATATTGAGATTTTGTGTAGAATGTTTTTTCCTCGCATTCAAAGTGAAAAGTAGAGTGTTTAACGCGAGACTAAACAACCATAATGACCCTCGAACTATAGGCTAAACATCTCGTGTCATTATGGCTTGTTTTAGTCCCTTGTTGAACAATCTACTATTTCTTCTATCCCTTTTTAAGTTGCCCTATATTATATTACTGAAATTTACTCGGCTATCATGAAACCACTTATCAAGTAAGCAAAAGTCGTGACTCGTAAGCCTGCGATAAAGTACTGAACACGTACTAGGTACTTACATACTTAAAGTAGAGAATACAAATTAGCTTCAGCCGACGTGTGATCCATTTAAAATGATAGAGCCACTCTTGAGCCGCATTAGAAGTTTGAAAAATTCATCTTGATTTGACATTACTCGCAGTGGCTCTTCGCCGTCAATACATGTGTTTTGCTCTTATCGCTCGCTCTGTCATGACCGCTAGACATCGTAGCGTCAAAACCTTAGCTTAGGCTTTAGAGCATTCAACTAATCGGAGCGTACCCCTCAGCCAAAAACATATGACCAGTGGTCATATTTGTTATATGAACTGACGTTTATCTGACGTGGCTATTTGTACGTTATGTAAGAATAGCCATACATTAACGTTCCCTCCCCGCAAAAATCAGCAGACTTCTTTGTATAGAAAATAACAGACATGGCTACTCCCGAGTTCAATGCTCTAAGATCAAAACAGGACTGCATAGTCTTTTACGTGTCAATGTGTCTATGTAAACAAATCCTACACGATATAACGCTCATGTTAAGAGTCCGGTAAACTTTTTTTTCCATTTTGCTCAACTTTTTGACGCTATTTTGCAGTAACTAACATAACCTCTATAATTTTGAATAATAATAATAATATAATGACCGCAAATATGGGAATACGATGAAATACCATGCCCGACACTAAACGTCAAAAGTAGTCAACGGAATTAAAATGATTACACGAAGCAAAACACGACTGCAGCAAGCGTCCCCGCCAAACGCACGCCCACCATCCTCGCCCGCCTCGTCAGTCTCCTCGCCATCGTCGTCGGGCGATGAGTTCGCCACTGCGCCCGACACCAGCGAGTCGAGCGACGAGCGCGGGCCGCCGCCGCCGCCGCCACGACCACCTGCGCGACGAGGGCGGCCACCGCTGCCGGCACGCTTGGGGCTTGCGGGACACCCTGTCCCGCCCAGGGCCCCCGCTGCCGGTGGTATAGTGCGTCGCATGAGATGGACTCCATCAATGAATGAGAACGTCATGCGCGCCTACTATGGGGCTACAGAGGGGGGAACTAATCTGTGCGCGTATCGTGACCGGATGCTTCCTCTGTTTCAGGCCCTTGAACAAACCATTGACACGACTGCGCAGCGATTATCGGATCAGGTGCGCGTCATTCAACGGCTAAAGCGGTTGGATGACGCGACACTTGATCGGCTTCGCCTGGAGGCTCTCTCTGCTCGCGCGGCCTCCACCTCGGCGCGGGATCCGCCCGCCACGTCGCTAGATCCGATGCCCGCATCCGACCTGGCATCGGGGGCGCCGCGGATTGATCCGAGTGCCGATGAGGAGGAGATCGCGAATCAGAGTGTGAGTAGTACAGCCAATGAGCAACTGAGGAGGACTTTGGAAGAGGCAATTACGCAGTATCGCTCCACAAACATCACTAGGCCACGATTACCACGCTTGCCTATGAATAGACGCAATCTAGCGTTAATGGGAGCCCTAAATGATTTGCTAGATCCACTCCTGCGGACTAGTAAAGACCTAGATGATACGCACTCGATCATGTACTGCGGAGCCATCGCGGCGTGCCGTGTTGCTCGAGTCAAGTTTCCGGACGCTGAACGTGCACCTAGGACCGCCGGGGGTGTCCCCGCATGGCAAGTGCGGATCGAGCGTCGTATCAACTCATTTAGGACCCTCATTGCAAAGCTGATCTGCTTCAGGGGGGGCAACAACCGCCCCCGAGTAATGCGCTTTGTGCACCAGGCGTTCGCGGGGATGGATATCGAACCCCGCGACTACATGGCCAACGTCACAGAGCGCATCGACTTTCTAAAGCAGAAAGTTTATGCATGGGCAAGCCGTATTCGCCGCTACAGAGAGCGTGTGGACCGATTCAGGCAGAATCGTCTTTTCCAAAGTGACCAAAGGAAGGTATACCGGAGGTGGGAGGAAGCCGACCCCCGTGTGTCCGACGTGCGACTGCCGGATGCTACTGCCATGACTGATTTCTGGCGTAGCATCTGGTCGGCGCCCGTTGAACACACGGAGGGCGAGTGGATGAGCGTTGTCGAACGTGAGTGCGAGTCCATCGAACCTATGGGGGCTATTACCATCAGCCTCGATGACGTAAGTTGTGCAATCCGTACGGCTCAGAACTGGAAAAGTCCTGGCCCGGATGGATTGCACAACTTCTGGCTAAAGTGGTTTCGATGCTCGCACTCGCGGCTGGCAACGCAATTTCAGCAAGCCCTCGAACTTGGCTCCCTCCCGCCCTCCTTAACAACTGGTGTAACCTTCCTGCTCTATAAGTCCGGTAGTACCACGGAAGCGAAGAACTATCGACCCATCACGTGCTTGCCTACTCTCTACAAGCTCCTTACATCCATTTTGAGAGCAAAAATAAACGCGCATATGGTCGCAAACAACATTTTGGCCTCCGCTCAAAATGGATGTAGGGTTGGGTCCCGTGCTACTAAAGAGCTCCTCCTCATAGACATGACCAGTTGCCAACGAGTCCGGCGGAACAGGGGGGCCCTCTCAGCCGCCTGGATTGACTACAAGAAGGCCTATGATTCAGTGCCTCATTCATGGCTGGAGAGGATCTTAGAGCTGTATAAAATTGATGCAGCCTTAAGATCCTTCCTTGGCGCGTGTATGAGGCAGTGGACCACAGTACTTCGTCAACCAGGAGGCGGGGATGACCCCCCTGGCCCGCAGGACTTTATAAGGATCGAGCGAGGAATATTTCAGGGCGACAGTCTGAGTCCCCTGTGGTTCTGCCTAGCTCTAAATCCGCTCAGCACCCTGCTGAAGGATTCGGGGCTAGGTTGCCGGCTTCGGAGAGAGGGTGAAGTCATATCTCACCTTCTGTACATGGACGATCTCAAATTATTTGCACCAAATAACCGGGACTTGCTGGAGCTACTAAAAACCACTGAAGTCTTTAGTAATTCTATCAAGATGGAATTTGGTGTTGATAAATGTGCGGTTATGCATGTACAGCGGGGGAAAGTAGTAAATTCAACAAATTTACAACTTTCTGAGACGATGACGTTCAGATCTATCTCTGAATCAGAAACCTACAAATACCTTGGTATGTCACAGTCGTTGGGTATTGAGGATGCGGGTATTAAACAGGCGTTGAGGGAGCGCTTCTTCGGTCGGCTGACAAAAGTACTCAATAGTCTTTTGTCAGGTGGCAACAAGGTGCGCGCCTTCAACGCCTGGGTAATACCCCTACTCACATACTCCTTTGGCATACTAAGGTGGACATAGACCGAGCTGGATGCCCTGGATCGGAGGGTCCGTCTATTGCTCACCACACACCGTATGCTTCACCCACGCTCGTCCGTTATGAGATTGTACATCCCACGGAAGTGTGGAGGTCGCGGCTTTTTAAATGCCAAAAATCTCCACAACCGTGAGGTGTACAATCTCAGGAATTATTTCCTTAACAACGAGTGTGAGATGCATCGTGATGTGGTGGCAATAGATAAGGGCCTCACGCCGCTCTCCTTGGCGAACGAGAACTGGCGCAAACCTGTGGTGCTAAGCACCGAGGATCGCAAGGCGGTATGGAAGAGCAAGGAGCTACACGGGCGGTTCTACGGGGCCCTCACGGGACCCGACGTAGACCTGCTCGCGTCGGTGAACTGGTTACGATTCGGGGACCTCTTCGGAGAAACCGAAGGTTTTGCCTGTGCAATTGCGGACGAAGTTATCATGACGAATAACTACCGGAGATATATCCTGAAGGACGGTACGGTCGACATTTGTCGGGCATGCCGCCGTCCCGGAGAGTCACTCAGGCATATCATCTCCGGTTGTTCTCATCTTGCTAACGGCGAGTACTTGCACAGACATAACCTCGTAGCCAGGATCATACAACAGCAGGGGTCAGATACAGAAGGTGGTAATCCTGGACACGGCGCGCATAGTCCGAAGGTTCCTCTCTCTGCGGCCCTGACCACCGGCAGCCTGGGCCTTGCTCCGTTGCCGGCGGCACCCTAGGTTAGGTTTTTTATAATGTTTTTATTGTTTTTGTATGTTTTTGATGTATTTTTGTATTTTACTTTTGTAAAAATATTATAAAACCTAACCTAAGACGAAAAATAAATAAAGAGATAATAATGTTTAAAGTCCAGTGACACCTCTCTACCCCCAGCCCCCGCACCGGTGTTGCCCTTGAGCCATCTTTGATGTCGCATTTTATGAGGGCCCATCTTGCGAAGGGCGAGTCACCGTCTGCCGGAAATAAAATTGGATACCGTTTTATTAGGCAGGCGTCCGGTTCTTCATCCAATAGCCCATTCATCAGTCCATACTTTTCACCCAATAGCCTAGTACATTTTAGACTCCATTAATTTTCAATAGTCCTTACACCATGGTGGGTGCTGTCTCTGCGTGCGTCCCATGACACGGGCAGGGGCAGCATCCGCTTAGTGTACCCCTCACTTTTCATTAAATTGTCGAAAGGGCCTCTGCGCGTTGGCTTCGGCTCCGCATACGCCTCCCAAAGGTCCGGAACACCATTGTTCCGTGGTCGGGAAAGACATACAAATAATAATATAATAATAATAAATATTAGGACAATCTTACACAAATCAACCTAGTCCCACAGTAAGCTCAATAAGGCTTGTGTTGTGGGTACTAGGTGACGATATATATAATAGATAGATAAATACTTAAATACATAGAAAACATCCATAACTCAGGAACAAATATCTGTGATAAATACACAAATAACTGCCCTGACCAGGATTCGAACCCGGGACCTCCTGCTTCATAGGCAGGGTCGCTACCAACTAGGCTAGGAGGCCGTCAGAATACATATTATGAAAGATAGTTTCTTTTTGGATGGAATAAATACAACGATTTTTTAATTTTATGCTTCATTTATAAATAATTCACCCTAATCTAACACCAGTTTCGTGATTTTTGCTTATAAAGGTGGAAAGAGTAAGGTTTTCATTGATTCAAATTAAGTTATACAAGTACGTCAAATATATAAATATATTGGAAAATGAGTCGTCTGAGGAATAAATGTAACAGTTTTTTTCATTTTCATATATATTTTTTAGGTGAGAGTATGTTTTGCTAGAGCAATTTTGCTAATAATTGCCGAAGTTTAGGTGATATTTTTGGGAAGATATTAAAGTATTTTACAAATATAATAATACAAAAATAAACTTCGCTTCATACTTTGTTCAGATAATATAAAACATATTGGGGTCCATAACAAATAATAATTAAAAATCATATGACAAAATTGCATGAGTCAACGTCCTCACTAAACAAGCTCTGTAAGAATTGAGTTTTAAGGTAATTAAACATTAATATACAGGGCGGTCCAAAGCTTGACGTTCAAAAATTTTTTTTAGATTCTCCACATCAAGGACTATCAGAATATACCCCATGTATGTTAGCCGATTTTTTATAGTTCAGGAGCTATGATTTTTTTTGTCAAAAATTCTGGTATGATGCTTTTTATTTATAAAAAAAAAACTAATCGTATTCTTCAAGAGATTTCTTTTGTAACATTAAGCTTGCCTAAGGAGCAGCCGTCAGTAAAAAAATCATCATCATCATCAGCCGGAATAAGTTGCGAAATTGATAAGTAAGTAAAGAAAATGTATTCTAACTTTAAAATGACACAGAATAAACCAAGAAGACTGAGTGTTGTGTTGTCACCACCGAAACATCATTTGCATACCTGCAACTCAATCAAACAAACGGCCCCGGCGGCGGCGACGTGTTATCAACAAAGGGCTCATTATCGTTAGCGCAAATTGTTATCAGTGCAAATACCATAACCATTGTAGGTAAAAACTAAACGGTTGCATTCAGGAGTAATCGCATTGTTATCAAATAGTAGCAATAAGCGATATTATTGCACATCATATCTCTTATCTCGAAGTCATTCATTACCAACAAATTTACCTGGACAAAGAACCCGCGGTGGTTTGTTACAAAAGAAATTAATAAAAAAAAACAAGGTTATTCCATCTCATTTTAGCATTAGAATACATTTTATTTATTTACTTATGAATTTCGCAACTTATTCCGGCTGATGATGATGATGATTTTTTTACTGACGGCTGCTCCTTAGGCAAGCTTAATGTTACAAAAGAAATCTTTTGGTATAGTTAAAAAGCATCACACCAGAATTTTTGACAAAAAAAAAATCATAGCTCCTGAACTATAAAAAATCGGCTAACATACATGGGGTATATTCTGATAGTCCTTGATGTGGAGAATCTAAAAAAAATTTTTGAACGTCAAGCTTTGGACCGCCCTGTATATCGACCTAAAGTACTTTTTTGTAATAACAAGACTTCAAGCTATATTACCAAATGCAATTCATGTGCATAATGTCATTATTAGCGATTTTCGTTTTCAAATCGTTACCGGACTCTTAAACCGCCCTTACCGTATATAGCTAGAAGCTCTCAAGGAAGCTCATGCGTTAGTTTCATACAGAGTACGGTAAAAATTCAAGATAAGGATTTTAGAGTTTGAATGCAGCTTCTTGCGTATTTCATACACGTTCTTATGCCTGTTAGCTAACATGCGCAAAACTATGATGCGTTAAACTACCCTACGAAATTATAGGGCAACTATATCGGTTAAGCTCTGAGTTAAACACGACCTACATGGTAATTAAAAAGTGGGATTTCAGTACTTAATCCCATACTAATGTCATATCCATACTAATATTAATTATAAATGCGAAATTCTGTCTGTATGTCGCCTCTTGACGCTTAACGCAATTCACTGCCAGGGGGCGTGGCCTAGGAACAAACTTATATGACGGTGAACGCACATGTGCGTTGGGGGCAGTGAATGTGTTAAACCGTTGCACCGTTTTATACTTATAAGTTTTACTAAGGCGTTTTATTAATTCCTTTTCTCGTGGCTAATCTTAATTCCACGTAGACAAAGCTAGTAAAATATATAGCTTTTTTTGTAGGTACAGTCTATAGCAGAAGTAGCTATAATAAACAAGCCAGGTAATAACATAAAGTTTACAAAGAAGAGCAATATGACGCGTCCGCACCGTACAAGAGACAGATGTTGACTGAATTTTGAATGCCATGTAAACCCAGAATATGCTCAAGCGGTGCCCTTATTGCTGGCCAATTGCGTGCGTTCTTACTTTTCTGGTACTAACTTTCTTATGCGAATGGGGTATAGGCAAGTGAGGTACTTATTCAACATGATCTCCGTAGTTACGAGTTTATTTTTTGGTAAGAGAATAAGAGCGTGTGTAGGTCATTTTGACCACATTACCCGCTTAGCTACTTTTGCTGCTGACTGCGCAAGGCTCAGAAACGTTTTTCCAAGAACCTATAGTGTAATAGGCATTTAAATAGATTGCACTAACGCGAATTCGCTTAGTGCCCAAAGGAGTTTGCAAAACCTGCGAGAAATACTGAACAAAGCATTCTTTGTAATCTACCTACATATCGTCCTCAAAATAAGTTATCACATC
The DNA here is from genome assembly GCA_911728535.1 of Pammene fasciana. Lineage (NCBI taxonomy): Eukaryota > Metazoa > Arthropoda > Insecta > Lepidoptera > Tortricidae > Pammene > Pammene fasciana. The sequence goes on from OU452285.1 coordinate 1,191,597, forward strand.
GTAGCCTATAAGTACTGCTATGAATGATTTGATTTGAATGATTTGATTTGATTTTTTATTATTCACATGAACATAACATACAATACACACAGAGCATGCACTTATACACTACATTCTGCCATTAGGCATGTGAATCTTAACATATTTTGGTGATATACAAAAATAATTTTGTTTGTGTATCACCAAATGGGTCCTATTACTTTACCTTCATAGTTTACATTAGGTACATACATAGTCATTAATCATTATACATTTTTCTGTACATTATTATAGCAAATTTGATTAGGTAAATTATAATTGTTAATGTCACACATGTTCACTACATTAAATCTTGAAACCTAAAGCTAAAAAATTCGTCAATACTATAAAAACAACATTCACATAGTAACTTATAAAATTTTTGTTTAAATTGGGAATATGGCAGCTCTTTTAGTGTCGCAGGAATTTTATTATATATTTGTACCCATTATATAGGCACTCTTCCTTCTGACTACGAGGTCGTGCGATGGGATTGTTATCTGGTACTGTCTTAGAGGTCTACTTGAAATATTTCTCACAGGAGGAAAAAGTTCCGGATTCTTCATGACAAATAATGAGATCTCGTATAGACAGGGTAATGTTAATAGGCCAAGTTTTGGAAACAGAGGTTTACATGTTTCTCTATACCCTGCTCCACACAAAGCCCGTACACATTCTTTTTGTGCAATAAACGCTCAATCAGCAGTTACTGATTTACCCCACATAATGATTCCGTATCTTAGGATGGATGCGATATATCCGTGATATTACATTTATTGATAGAAAAATGGCAAATTTTCACTTAGTATCTTATCTCTCTGCGCTCGGCCACATGCCTCTCTGAAGTCTCTATATCCATATACAAACTCTATTTTCCCTTAGCCGTATTGAACTAGGTAATTTCACAGGAGATATGTTTTTGTTTCTGGGATCGCCTTCGAAATCCCTAATTTATTGACCTCGTGTTGGAAAAAGTCGAGATCAGATTGACCAAAAACTTTTTTTTCGTGATTACAAAGTTGGTGCCATAGTAAGAACTGTTGAGACTAGCCTATTTAATTAAATCGCATAATAAGGCTTTAGGGTTGAAATCAGTTCTGTATACTTAGCGCTTTTTCTTCTTTTGGCATCTTAGGAACACTCGCATTTTTGTCTGAAGATTGTCAGTCTTTCTCAAGTAATGTTCTCTGCTTAAAGCAAAAAGTAAAGACTGCTCTTCTCAAAGTACATTTTTTAAACTCAAAGTAATGAAATTTTGTAACCCTTTGAAACAAGACGGGCAAAGAATCTCCGTACTTATTGCATCTCAGACATAAATCCGAAATAGCAAACGTTGCTGTGCTTCACATATATTACATTTTTGTTGCAGTAGAAAATATTCTAAGCTAGTCACAAGATAGAAATGCACTTAGAATTAGATGTATTCACAAAAGCTGCACTAATACCTATCACAGCCGGCATTTAAATAATAAATATTATGGCTTACACAAATCATCTCCCGGTATATTCCCTTAGCAGACTCCTACTGCAACCACGGGACGATATGGTGGGGGACAATTCTAAGGCCGGGCACCCCACGGCACAATGGAGATGGGCAGCAGCATCTTCCGAATGCCTACAAACAATAAACAAAAAAACTGCGCGCGCCAACCCGCCTGCCAAGCGTGGCGCGTATGGCAAACCCCCCCTTTTTAAAGGGGAGGCCTATTGTTCAGTAGTGGACGGCTTAAGGCTGAGATGATGATGATGATGATGACACAAATCAACCTAGTTTCACATTAAGCTCAAGTGTTGTAGGTAATATGCGACGATAAACGTTTATTTGTCCTGGGGAGTTACTATTTTTTACTTGTTTCTAGTAAAATTTTCTCTCCGTGTATACAGTGTGTAAATCTAATACGGGCGATAAATGAAACCAGACATAGAACTCATTAATGTAATCATTTATTAAGATGTTTTTTATGTTACACTTAACTGTGGCCCAATATTTTTATTTTTATTTTATCAGCAGCAATGTACTGTAAACATTATATTGAAAGTAAATTTTAATTGCAATTCTAAGTAAAAGGTAGTTACCTATTTACATTTCTTATGTCCTAAACTAATCACCGTTAAGAGATTCGCCCGTATTAGATTTACACGCGCTGTATATGTACATATAATTACTTAGGGATTCTCAGGGACGATGGCAGGAGACCGGATTCGGAGTCGTTGGTTCCGTGGAAGATGGGTCGGGTGCCAGTGTGGGACGCCACATGTGTAGACACGCTAGCCCGTTCTCATCTCCACGGAACATCCGCCAGAGCTGGCGCAGCTGCAGATGCTGCCGAAAAATCAAAAATAAACAAATATAGGGTCCTCGGCGTCGAATATAACTTCGTTCCGTTCGGCGTCGAGACCCTTGGCCCGTGGAGTCCCAGCGCACATGCTCTCTTCAGAGACCTTTCTAAGAGGTTAGTGGATGCCACTGGTGACCGTAGAGCTGGCAGCTTCCTTGCCCAACGTATTGGAATTGCCATACAAAGGGGAAATGCTGCCAGTATCTACGGTACCATGCCGCGGGGGGATTTTTTAGTTTAGTGTTTTGACTTAAGATAGCTTTTAATTTATATTTAAGTTTTTGTTTATTATTGTACCTACTTATAACGCTTATTATTGATAATAAATTTAGTGTGAAGTCATTACTTAAAGTCATAGAATTCGAATTTAGAAGAAGAGGATTCGCAGGCGCAATGCCTACACTTTGAGAACAGGGACTCCTTTTTTGAGGAAGACAAAATCGAAAAAAAGTGCTCGCTACTCACAGATAACCTCAACCACTAGATAGATCATAAGTATAACTCGAGGTCACCACACATCGGTGCTCCCGTGCTAAATTTTTTATGAGAACGCGACCGCTTATTTCAGTTGAGTTGACGTTTATGATCATTACTCATGTGTATTAAAAATATCCACACAAATCAAATTACAGGGGTGAACCTGGATTGTTATATTTACTACAAATTGGTGCAGAATACTATTGAGATGTGGTGTTAGAATCGTAAAAAATTACGAGTAAAATTGCGCTTATGTGTGGTGACCTCGTGCTCCCTGTAAAAGCTTAATGATGAGGTGTCTGTGTAGTCTGTTTTGCTACTGAACCCTTGAACAAAACCCACTTGCACTTAGCCATTTTTTTGAGTCCTCATAATTCGATCGAGGTGACAGTATCTTACCTAATCTAACTCAAATTAGAAAACAAACATAATTCGATTTCCTTTTAGACAAACTTCCTAAACTTTAGAGGATTCAACCAACCGGAGTGGCCATGCCTGTAATTTTTACACAAAAAAAGTCTGCCGATTTTTTATCGTCAAAATAGCCACGTCAGATAAACGTCAGTCCATACAATAAGTTCGACCACTGGTCATATATTTTCGGCAGAAAGGAACGCCTGTCAATGGCCGCTCTGGTAGGTTGAATCCTCTAAGTCCTAAACAATACAAAGTTCTCAATAAATAACTCCATGCCAAAATTACGTTTTAAGTAGGATTTATATTCCCTTTGAGCCGGGATAAAATTATGAGTTGTCCCGGGGGAAACAAACCCTGCATTTTCCATGAGCTAATAGCTTCTACTCATTATTTAAATTTTATGTATGTCTTCATAGATCTCACCTGCTAGATGGAGCACAGAAGCTCGTGGTCTACACTGTGCTTACAATGTACTCATTATGAAACGTCAAAACGATTATGGGCGACGTATATTATGACGTCACAATATATTATGATGCATACAGTTCCATTGTATGTATGTTTTTTTCCATTATAAAATCGTTAAAAGCACAAACACTTGTTATTAACGGCCTCCTAGCCCAGTCGGTAGTGACCCTGCCTACAAAGCAAGAGGTCCCGGGTTCGAATCCTGGTCAAGGCATTTATTTGTGTGTTTATCATGGATATTTGTTCGTGAGTTATGGATGTTTTCTATGTATTTAAGTTAAGTATTTATCTTTTGTATATATCATATCATCGTCTAGTACCCATAACACAAGATTGTCTCATAAAATTTATTTATTTATTTAGATTCCCCGTATTTTATTCCAAATTTGATTACATGGAGTAATTTAATTGTTTCGTAGCACACAATTAAGTTTATCTATGTATAGGAAAAAAGCAAATTCCCAAGTTGGAGCTACAGTTTACTGTCCTGGAAGTTTACACCCCAATGCATAATCTGCAAAAGGTAATCTGTGGTCTAAGGATAAACGCTTTAACGTTAATTTATTTTTCATTGTTCTGGTTTGGGTCCGGTTTTCCTTGTATTTTAAACACGGCTCAATATACATGGTAAATTATTGACCGAAACCAATTACTAAATTAGCGTTACCGTTTCAGCTGGTATTGGACAACGTAATAAATTCAACCTTTTTTGCACTTATTTTACGGGTATTTTTGGTTTTTTTTCTTGATTTTTTAAAAATCGCTTTTAATGGTAAGATCGCTTGTTATTTACATGTAATTTTACTTTATATCCTGTACTTATTGTTATCTAATTCAGATAGTCCACCAATGTTTACAGTCAATACAATGTTTACAGTACATTGCTGCTGATAAAATAAAATAAAATTATTGGGCCACAGTTAAATGTAACATAAAAAACATCTTAATAAATGATTACACTAATGAGTTCTATGTCTGGTTTAATTTATCGCCCGTACCTATTATATTTACACACTGTATACACGGAGAGAAAATTTTACTAGAAATAAGTAAAAAATAGTAATTCCCAGGACAAGTAAACGTTTATCGTCGCATATTACCGTCGTAGGTTAACTGGAAGAAATCCAAAGGGATAAGTTCGCCTTTGTACATATTTGCTGTGTTATATATTTCTGTTGTGTTTTCCTGTACAATAAAGTGTTTTACTACTACTACTACTATTACCTACAACACTTGAGCTTAATGTGAAACTAGGTTGATTTGTGTAAGACATAGTATTTATTTACTTCAATACCGGCTTTGATAGGTAGTGCAGCTTTTGTGAATACATTTAGTTCTAGCTTTTCTATCTTGTGACTAGCTTAGAATATTTTCTACTGCAACAAAGATCTATGCACAAATATCTAGTCTGAAAACATAGTGAATAAAAAAGTTTAATTCCCTTCACACTACAATTCTAGTTTTATGCATGAGACGTGGTCAAGAAACGTGTTCATTTTACTACTTGAAATAAATTTAGCGTCGAAAATAAAATGGTTACATCCCGAGTGAGCTGTTAAGTCTGTCTGACTTAAACTGGACGACGGGGTATAGTCGGGTTGTATGTTATTTATACCGGGTGTTTCCAGTAATATGAGCAATCAATTAAAACTTAGATTCTACTCCTTAAACAATAAAACTATTGAAATAAAACAACTTTGAACGGATTATATCGCGTATACGCGATATAATCCGTTCAAAGTTGTTTTATTTCATGAATAACTATCGCGGCAACCGTAGAAGATATTAATAAAACTATTATTCAACAACTGTAAAATAATATGTATTTTATTTATTGTCTCTTTTTCATACAAACTAAATAGTATTTTCAATATAAGTTGAAACCCGTCTATACTAATTGACATTGCTTGTCAGTCTTGTAATACATTGCGTGTAATACATAAAGCGCAATACTAAAAACCAAACCATAAGTTATTTTTAAAAGTCGCTGAACAAACGTTGTCTGGTTCGTGGAGTAGAACCTACGTTTTAATTTATAAAAAAAAAATATATATAATAATAACTTATTGCTCCTATTACAGGAAACACCCGGTATATATTGTTGTTATGGATGTTTAAGTGTGTAAGATATATTGATGTTTGGATGTTTGAGATTTTTTTTTGAGGTAACCAGACTAACCTATAAATAATACTTAAGTTTTTTGATTTACTTGAAAGGTCGGATAGCAATTCTCACAGATCGTAAGCCAGGAAATAATTTCATAACCAATCATGTCAGACGACTTGTAAAGATGTTAAGGGCGATGTATAATGAAGCCTTGTGTTCTTCAGCTGCCCGTCCGTTGATGGGTTGAGGAACGGCGGCTGATGGGTGATTGAATTGCTATTTAATTACGTCAAAAAAAGGTCATCGTGTCCCTATTGAAAATTGGTCAGCATAAACATAACAATCATCAGCCGGCTGTATCGAGGTGGAAAGACCATGAGCTGATACCCTGAAGACCGTACACAGAAAAAAAGGCTATCTTCAGCCAAGAATACCAATGCGAAAATATTATTGTTTAAACATAAGTAAATATTTTCTTGAACTAATTTTATATCTTTAGCCCAAGATATATTTTACTTCAATAAAGACATTTTACTTGAATAAAGATCACTTTCTAGGCAAATTATTTTCGTTATACACAAAACAATATGGTTTTGACAAAGAGGATTTGACTTCGATGAAAATACTTTCAGATACCTTTTTTTTCGTTTATGTTCACGTGAGCTGACGGTATAATAAAAGTACCTATTTGTTATCAGTGATGCTTACAGTATACAGTACCGGGCAATAATATATCACCTACACCTTTCCATACGCGCCACGCTTGGCAGGCGGGTTTGCGCGCGCAGTTTTTTTTTGTTTAATGTTGTTTAGGCTTTCGGAAGATGCTGCTGCCCATCTCCCGGTATATTCCCTTAGCAGACTCCTACTGCAACCACGGGACGATATGGTGGGGGACAAAATTCTAAGGCCGGGCACCCCACGGCAAATAGGTTAGTTTGTAGCTTGCATATTTTACTAGTCATTGTATACAAACATATGATGAATACTGTAATGAAATACTGTGAGTTACAATAGGAGACTAAGAATATAGTAATATTCTTAGTAAAAAAAGCACTAATAAAAAAATAAAAATAAAAGGTATTTAAAAAAAATATATAAGAAAATCCATTACATGAGATCGATTTCCTCATTGTTTTCTCAAAAGACTACTACTAATGTACCTAAAGTAGTGAGCTGGAAATCGCTTACAAATACATAAAAAAAAATTACCGTAAAAACATGGAAGTGATATATTATTGGCCGGTACTGTAATTAATGCCCGTAGGTACATTTGACGTCAAAGATATGTTTACACTTACACCTTACTCCTTTGTAATAAGGGTCAAAAGTGTAAACATATTGACCTCAACTGTACGACTATAGAACCGACTATACAAGCATTGGTATTTATACCTAGTCCGTGTAGGCACTAGACTTGATTTAGGTTTTTGACGCTCCGGTGCCGTTACGTGAAGATTTACTACTGCAGTGGCTGGACGTAAAATCCAGCTTGATAAATAGTTTGCAAACTACATGAAGGTGGAGTTAGTTTTGTTGATATTAATGGGTTTATATAAAATATGTCTGCGGTCATTTTGCGTTTCGCGTAATAAAATATATGAAAACAGTTGTAATGGCAACCAAACTTTAGAAAATTACCTATTTAGTTTAGGTAATTTGTTCTCTACATATTAAATAAATAAACTCGGGTATTTCACGTCTTTTACGTCGAATATTGTTCGACATGTTCTCTAGTTAATGAATATTGTTGTCTAGTTTATGTTAATAGTACATCACAAAAGAGGCCAGGAAATACTGGAATTTCCGGTCAAGTTGTTACACGGTCGGACGGGTTTTCGACGAAAAAAAAGTTATTTGTATGGAACAGGTGATCCCAGCCGGCAAACCCTCCATGCAAAACCATTTTTTTTCCTCGCGTGAATAAAGAATACGATACTAATTATACCCTTTTTCTACTCGGTGACTGTAATAGCATAGCAGAGCTCGAATTTGTAAAAATTGTGCGCATCGAGAAAAAGTTGTGAATTTTTGACCATGGATAAAATGGCCCACGATAAATATTTTTTAGTATTGGAGGTCCGTAAAATTTTTGGACCTTCACGTCAAAATCAGGGGTCCTGTGAAATACGTTATTACTCTACGGTTAAGGCTGCTAGGGGTTGTGTGGTATCATTTCCGTGTAAAACAGACATGCGGAATTCATTTGTGATATTAAAAATGTAAAATTTCTTATTAAAAAAAAAGTTGTGTGGCGAGGAAAAACACAATTTTCTATTTTTTTTTAGAACGTCATATTATAACTAATATGTATCATTTTTTTTTCTAATAATAAAAAATATTATAAAGGAGCATATTTAATGTAGTTTCTAAATATATACAATTTTTTGGCTTATACTATACAAAAACTACGCGAAAAAAAATGTTTGCTTCGTGGTGTATATGTTTTCTCCATAGTAAGTATCGATAATCAATGTGAACGTGAACATCCGTAGCGTATTGACCTTAAAATGCATGTATTGCTTGTTATTAGTAAATTTTATTCATAATAACTTCACAAAATGCAGAAATAAAAAAATACAATAAATAAAAACATATTTTTCCTCCTTAACTTTAACATAAACCGTCACAATTCAAACGACGCGACGTCTGTTTTCCGTTACTCAACTTAAGTAAAAAAAAACCAGAAGTTTTTTGCATTAAAGGTGTATAAAATGTATATGTTTCTATAATCTATATTAAATATGCTTCTTTACAATATTTTTTATTATTTGAAATAAAGGATATATATTAGTTATATGACATTCTAAAAAATAAAAATAAAATTGTGTTTTTCCTCGCGGCACATTTTTTTTTAATACGAAATTTTACATTTTTAATATCAGAAATGAATTCTGCATGTCTGTTTTACACGGAAACGATACCAAACAACCCCTAGCAGTCTTAACCAGAGAGTAATAACATATTGCACGGGACCCCTGATTTTGACGTGAAGGTCCAAAAATGTTACAGACCGCCAATACTAAAAAATATTCATATTTGCTCACTCTATCTATGGTCAAAAATTCACAACTTTTTCTCGATGCGCACAATTTTTTTCGCATTTGTACTGAGACCAAACCCTACTATAATGCTTGAATTATAAAATTAATATTTAAATATTGAGATTGTGTAGACCGAACTACTAGCGCATACATCTCGATAGAGCTTTTATGGTCGCATATTGTAGCATTCCCAAGGATGGCACAATGGATATCCATACAATATCAAAATCAAAAAAAAATAATCAAAATTATTTATTATTAGTCAGTAAACATCAAAACATAACTGAAATATCTGTCGGATCCCAAACTAGGCTGGGCCTGTATCTTGGGACCCTGGAGTGCTATAAATGTGACACAACATGTATACATCAGGTGAGATAAAGAACACAAATACACGAGGACAAGAAATATGTACAAGTAGCAGAACTTAACTAAACATTAAAGTGACTAAACTGTGTGTGTGTGTGTGTGTGTGTGTGTGTGTGTGTGTGTGTGTGTATGTGTGTGTGTGAGTGTGTGTGTGTGTATGTTTGTGCTGACAGGAACAGAAATCAAGTGGCGAGAAGAAGGGCCTCCGTGTCATTGTAGGTTAAGGGCACTAGCCATTTTTTAACAATTCCCTTGATTTTACCTAGCGCACAATGTTGAATCCCAAGTACCTTACATATTTTATTATAGATACGTAGATGCATATAGTCGGGTGAACGCTTAGCAAACGCTGAACTATAATTTGGAAGCGGGACCCTGAAAATCCGCTTAGCCAGAAGTTGAGTATAACTAGAAGACTCTGTGGTTGTGATATGAGCTCGGACCACTGCTTTTAATATATATAACCGTCTTACACTAAGAAGTTTTGTCTCATGGTAAAGTACATCCGTTGGGAAAAGGAAGGGTTTACGAAACATTACCTTGATAACTGCCCGCTGCGCTCTCTCCAGCCGCAGCAGAGTGGTTTTTGCGACGCTACCCCAGATTATCAAACCATATTGACATATTGATTGGCAAAGTGCGTAGTAGACAATGCGAAGTACTTGCTCAGAGGCGCAGGAACGAAGCTTTTTCATAAGATATATACATTTTCTTACTCTACCGCATATTGCAGAGATATGATGTTTAAAGGACAAAGTCTCGTCAATAATCAGACCCAAATATTTAACTTTTTCAGCTTGAACTATGGAATTGCATGAGCAAGATGCAAGAGAATTGCTAATGTAGTGACAATTACTATCATGTATTGTAAGATTTTTGCCTACGGGGGCAGCGCCAGCAGATGTTTTAGAAAACGCAAGGAAGTTAGATTTTGCAACATTGAGAGTCAGTAGATTGTTATCCAGCCACTTACTAATGTCTCTCAAACCACTCTCTGCGAGACCATAAGCGATTTCCCATGTCTTGCCGTGAAACAATGCTACAGTGTCATCTGCATAACAGATTATATCAGATAATATGGTAACACTGTTGGCGCAGCCGCTGCCGCCGTTGGCAGGGCGCCGGCGCAATCCACCGGGAGATCGAAGTTACTCAATTTTATAGAAGCAGCAGGTTGTGTAAGGCATTCGTCGAACTCAATTCTTACCGGCTTGCCTATTATAAGCACTCGTAGAAAAACTATTGTATACAATAGTGTCATAATCGTACTAACTCGTACTTTACCTAAACACGGTAATCGACTGAAAAGCTCTTAATTATGTCACTATTGTATAAAATACTAAGTATAAGACCACCAGCATTTTTGTTACACCTTTTATGTTAATGTTTATTTATAAAATATTTGGCAATATTTTTTGAAACGCCTTACATATTCTCGTAATTCGCTTTAAATCACATGAGTACGTAAACTGAGCTGTTAACTGGAAGTAACTTCGTTACAAAGTTGGAATTACCTCGCTACGTGCGGCGATTCGTTTGAACGGAGTACCTGTGAAAACACACGTTAATTTACGTTGTAAATTTTGTTTTTAGTGTCCACTTACTTAATTGACTGTTCAATAGGGAATACTACGCAAAACTGTGCGTAGGGGGCGGCACTAGCACAAACAAAGGGCACACAACGAGTAGTCCAACTACAACGAGTAGGCAAAAACAACTGACTATGCGAGTTACGCGACCGAAATAGACTTGATTAGACATGCTACCGTTGCGCGAAACATGCTTGGTACAGCCCTGCGTATAGAGTTTGAATTGATTTTTCTTTGTTCTTAGATGGGTTACTAGTCTGAAAGACCACCTTCCTTATATGGCTGTGTGCATGAGTGTGGCCCCATCTCTTGAGCAGGGGGTGAAAGGGTTTTTTCTTTATTAATGGCGTACAGGGTGTAACAAAAATACTAGTGATCCGTTAAGGGCATAATTGGTATCGTATAACGACTAAGAAAAAGTAGGAGAAAAAATTTTTGGACGCGATAAAAAAAATTTTTCTATGGGACAAGTGGTCCCAGCCGGCCGACCCTCCATACTAAAGCAAAAATTTTTTTCGCGCGAAAAAATTTTTTTCTTACTTTTTCGTAATTATAATACGATACCAATTATGCCCTTTAAAGGATCACCAGTATTTTTGTTACATCTTGTATACTCCTTGCTTATATGAAATGTCACTGGCTGATTCACTTTTTTGACAGTTGACCCTACGGGTGATGTCAAATATTTTGAAATGTGATATTGACAAGAGCCCAATTTCTTGTTACATTGTGCGCTGCGATCGTTCACGTTACCCCCACCATGCACTTCGCACATAGCCATAGGCCCTTCCACATGTGCAAGGGCCTACCGCGAAACACGAAAATCGAAGTTTCGTCACCTGTCTCTCTTGCACACATATTCGAGCGATAGAGAGGCAGATAACATAATTTCGATTCTCGCGTTTCGCGATATCACCTTAGTGCTTAAATGACATTATTTATTAGTTATAAATTTTCTGTGAAAACTTGTCAAAACGGGGATGGCCTGCCTAGGAGGTGGCAGCATGAATTAATATAAAGTGGATATCATTCTTGCACTTTTTCCCCTAACCACAGTTGAATCTTATTACCGAGTAAAACAGTCGTTAATAGGTTACTTGTAATAAGTAATAAAAACGGTCCGATAGAGACCATAATGCATCGAGCGGTGTCTCGCACTCGTTACAAAATTGTCACATTTGACGCACATTTGACACATCTTGTTTTGATTGTCTAATGACGTCATTGCCTCCTTAGCCAAAATGAGTCACATCAGTCCCCTAGATAGCCTTCTCGTTCACCCTCACTTTGTGACCGAAAAGCAGGTTGGCAGGTGGCAGACAAAAGGATTTTGAGAATTTCACAACTACTCAGGCGAAATAGTAGATTAAAGCTAGTGTGTTATATTAGTAGTCATCAATCAATATGAACTTGATACTACTAAACTAATTAAGTAATTAACCTTTAAGATCCGAAACCCCAATTATAATTAATAACTAATTCGAATAATCACAGATCTAGTAGCTTGCTAAATTAAATTGAGATATTTTAACTTGATACTCAAATTAATCATCTTCATTTAAATTAAAGGATCGGCAACGCGCATGTGACACCTCTGGGTTTGAGACGTCCATAGGCGTGGTCCGTGCGTGTATGGCGCGAATTGGACACGGATTTGTCTGCGGACACATCTGAATAGCGCCATACACGAACGGATCTGTCCGCCGGGCATATCCGTCGGACAAATCCGGCGGACAGATCTGTGCGTGTATCCCTAGCTAATAGGTATAACGCGCCAAAATTTACCTATTAGGGATTATACGTATAAGCCTCGCTCTTAATTAAGCCAGCTTAATTTAAACTGTGGAAAATACGAGTTCAGAATGAACACCTGGATAGTACATAAATACCTACAATGATTTTCGTATTCAACGCTGTATCAAAGTAAGATATTTTATTGGGGTGCGTCCCACAAGATATAACTACAAAATATATAATTTCATATTAATAACGTTCACAAGATATAATGAACGTTTGCTATAACATCAAAATCAATATTTTTATTCGGAATAACGGTCAATTAACATAATACTCATTTTGTATAATAATTTATTATATAACACTCAAATACTCTAAATTTAGTTAATATAACATACATAACGTATATCGATCATAATATATACTATCTTTTAGTATAATAATTATAAAATATAACAGCGTGTTAGCTATTGGTCTATATAACTGAATAGTACTTTTCTCGCTAAATCCCTTAACCAGAAAATTCTCAAAATGTTGAATCCTCAACTTAACTAGACGGAGCCCCGCGAACGCCCCTCTAGTTAAGTTGAGGATTCAACATTTTGAGAATTTTAGAATAGCTAATTAGACGAGCTGCTACTTAAAAAATCGTGTTAGACGTATTGACTATTATACATTATAAATCTAAGATATTATGAACGTTATACATTATGTCCGTTATATTTAATGATATTATACTTAAACAACGTTATACTTAACAAATATAGATATTTTGATGTTATTTATAGAACTTGAACGGTATACAAAACAAGCTTATACAATGTGAGCGTATATAATATAAATATTATACAATAAGTTCTTATGTCTTATATTACTTACCCATTTTATTGTGAACCGCTTTATGATACTTTTGGCTATATACTCCTGATTGTACAATGTGCAAATGTTTCTGAATACACGTCTAGACCAGAGTTGGCTGAGAGCCAAGCCCCCAGGCCGGGTTTTATCTTCTCATTGCATAAACCTGGTACTTTATTTGCGTTTTAAGTAATATTCGTGGAACAATTATACTACAGAGAACAGCTTTCTTTTTAATTGGATGAATAAAAAAGGAATTCATTAAAAATACCTATAGAACGTGAAACCCATATATCACTATTTCGCGCAGCGGCTAAGCATATCTATCCAGAAACTATTTAAAACGGGATATTTACCATGTGAATTTTTTATTGTGAGCTTCCGATATTTCGGCACAGTTGCATGCGCCATTATCACGGAGTAACTGAAGTTGTTCATTTGTCAAGTGTCTGGCATCCAGTGATCCGTAAGTTCTCAAAACCAAAACAGTCTATTTCGGTAAACACCGCGCGAGTTGATACCGTAAGTGTAGTGTGTCGTAACCGTGATCGAGTTCCAAGTGAGAATGCGGACGGTAGTAGTAGCAGTGACAACGGACGAAAAAAGCGAACTCGAAAGAGGGTAGATCGCTAATATGGTGTGTGGGTAGACCACAACTGACACTCGCAGCAACTTCAGTTACTCCGTGATAATCGCGCATGCAACTGTGCCGAAATTTCGGAAGCTCACAATAAAAAACTCACATGGTAAATATCCCGTTTTAAATAGTTTTAGTAATGTTAATGACCATGTTAGCTTAAAATCATATATCTATCCAGCGCGGAAATGCGGCCAGCCTTCGGCATTGTCCTAATGAAACGCGAATGCGCGATCATCGCCAGTTCGCGCGAATTTTACTCGTACGAACGCGCGATCAAACACATTGTACTCGAATAAGTGTCCTCACTGACAATCGTACAATACATTAAACCTAAATACTTCTGTGTTTGATATTGGTACTTACATTTCATATATAACCTATCACAACTTTTTATCGTTCGTAAACTTGCTGCTTGTTGTTTACAACAACTTTTAAATTTTCAAACTTCGGATATCAAGGACACTTTTACCCTTTAACTGCAGCTTTTTGAGGTGAAAGACCGATAATGGTAGATTGTTCAACAAGGGACTAAAACAAGCCATAATGACACGAGATATAGTTCGAGTTATGGTTGTTTAGTCTCGCGTTAAACACTCTACTTTTCACTTTGAATGCGAGGAAAAAATAACGACATTCTACACAAAATCTCAATATTTATAATGGCAAAAATTGAAATTATCAATAAAATTTGTTAGGCGGTTTTTTTTTCTTTTTTTTTAAATCGAGTTTGTTTAATATTTTCGCACAGTTGTCATTTTGAGGTTATATGCGTGGTCCATAATTGTCTATGCACAATCACTAAAAAGGGCGGTAATCGTCCATTCATAAACAACGTGAGTGGCTGTTTAGGGGTTTCCAAAGTAAATTTTAAAAAAAATGTTTTAGTCCCTAGAGATTAATAAAGAGTTTTAGTCCCGATCTGCAGAGACTGAAGTAACATTTTAAGAGCATGAGAAGTGAAAACATAATTTATATTACCGTGTTACCCGCATTAGTGGGTAAGTGCACTGAAAGCCATTTGGGTAATTTATGAATTGTTATGATTGCTATTGGTATTGCTATGGCATTTTTATTTATCTTCTTAGTTAGTTGAAGCAAGTACAAAAAAATATTAACAGACTCTCGAGTTCTGCGCGATAGCCTTGCGGTAAGACGTTCAAACCCCGCCCGCCACTCAGTTTTTCGGAACTTATGTATGGAATATCATTTGATATTTACCAGTCGCTTTCCGGTGAAAGAAAACATCTTAAGGAAACCGAACCTAATCCCAAAATGGCCTAGTTTCCCCTCTGGGTTAGAAGGTCAGATAGCAATCGCTTTCGTAAAAACTAGTGTCTACGCCAATAAATGGGATTAGGTTGACAAGCGAACCCCAAGCCGGGACCGTAGGAGTAAGAGAAGAGTTCCAACAGCTATAATCTTTTTCTTCCTCATTTCCTCTTGGCTGAGGGCCGCGATCAGTTGAAGTCGTTTCTTTAATCAAAGCTCTCCAAGCTGCACAATCAACTTTTCGGATATTAGATTATTATTTCGTCCATTTCTTTAAGTTAAAACAAGTATCTAAAATTAGAATCGGATGATTTAGAATAATACAATCACCTACAATAGTAGCTTTCTCAAGGAAATCCGCAAAAATGTCTGACACAATCTTATTTGAGGGTCATAAGAGCGTGTCATTTTTATGGCAATCGTTGAGGAAGATACTAGATATCGCTGGTGACTACTCATTACTTACCCATGATGCCCATTATCACCCATTACTAACCTAAGTATTTACCTGGATAGAAAAAACAAAACCCCAAAAAAGACTGTACAAAACATTTGGCAATAGCCCATTTAGCATCCAGCCGCAAACTGCGCGCGAACATCGCTAATAGCCCTGATTACGATCGTGATTGCAAAATGCATGGATCTTGCAAATCCAACTCGAATGACTGTACAATAAAGTTGAGTTTTGAATAAGTGCACCTGTACATATACAGCTTGCAATGTGAACCCAAAAAACGGTGGATTGATAGTGTCATCAATCGTAGCTTGACCTGCTTGACAGCACGATAATTAGGATTTGTGTACAAAACATTCCAGTCAGTGCATTGAATAACGCCATCGGATATATCGGGGCGGCCAAGGTTGTCACAAATATCGGAACAACGCGATGGCATCAAAGTGTATTTTCCGATATCATTCGGTAGTGGCCGCTCCGATATATTTGATGGCGGCTGTACCCCAGTCCAACTAAATATATTGGCTCAAATTTTGGGATTATTGGCAACTAAAAATGATGAATTTACACTTTCATTTACTAAATCTCGCTAGGTGTGATGCTGATGTGGTTGGGTTGGGTCAGAATCAGAATGCAGTTTCCCTGCCCGACCACAATAGTACCACAATTGACAAACATTCATGAAATTAGTAAATTAGTGGAACTAAATAGCACCTAAAATCTAGGAATTCGGGCAACATATAATTTTGTATCAAGCAGAACGTCTGCTAACGATAAAGCATATGGTGACAGATTTTGGAGCCATCAGGTCTCAGTAGCTCAACTGGTCAGAGCGACGGGCAAGTGTTCCGGAGTCTCAAGTTCGAATTTCGTCAGTGGATTTGTCTCCTTTTCCTCTACTTATTCCTAAATATTGTAGTAAAACTTCAACAGCCCGACTGCAGTTTTTTTACAAAAAAGCTTTCAAAATCCCTCGAGTTTTTATGATCAAAGAATTTATTTTGTCGAGTCTGCCAGTCTGTCCAATCTGTCTGCGACCACGAGCGTTACGACACGCTCAAAACGTCAGGAAAATACACAAAAGCAAGTCCCGGTTTTGTCAGTTGTCAACTTGGTAAAACAGTTTTTATTTTCTCCTTTTCCCGATACTAAAAGATAACCACAAATTTTTGGTTGAAACTGTATATCCCCTAAAACCTGTCCCGTGAGTTTCGGCTCTATCTAAATCGTGGTCATTTGTTTAACCAATGCAGGTGATTTAATGAAGATAAATTAAAGCCTAAAACCGACCCAAATAATCCGGTTTAACAACGCATTATTGTTCTATTTCAGCTGAACATTCACGATAAAACTATTTGCTAAATCACGAGCTATAAAACCTGCCCTGCTGTACCGTAAACGGAGGTGAATAGGGATAGCGGGGGCAGTCGGACACTGTCACCTGCTGTCACCTAATAAAATTCATATGCCCGTATAATCTTGTCGTTTGCAATTTAAAACGTCCATGTAGATTTCGGTTAGAGCACATACTCTAATCTCTGGTCATGGTATGTACTATGTAGTAGGGTCCAGCGTTGCGAATCGAATTGCAGGGCGAAATGGAAAGAATTAAGAATTTTTGTTATGAAATGGTAGCCGCCGTTCCCCGAGGCATGCGGGTTAAATTAAACCCAAATTGGGACGCTGTTTGCCTGTTAGTGGTTAGCAGCGATTCACATCGAATTACCCTATGCTACTAGAGTTGTAGAGTTTGTTCGGAAAGAAAAGTGTCGTAGTTTATATGTGAGCTCATACATTTTATGACACTATTAAATTCTTTCCGGACAGACACTATTAGCTAAACGGACAAAAGGTAAGCAAACGAAGAGAACGACTCTGTGTAATACCAATAATATGTTGAAATTTCATTTAAGTAACCGAGAGCCACAAAAAGTTGAAAACGTTCCAAATTACGTTTAGGTCGTTCATTTGTTAGTAGTTTACTGAATTCCCAAGGGACACTAAGTCAAAACAAAAAGTATTAAAAAAAATTAAATATGATGTCGTTAAAAACTCGTTAACTCTATTAAATATTATTACCTACGATATTAGAGATTTTACTAAAAATGCTGAAAAACTTTCCAGATTATATAAGTATATATTTAGATATTCACTGCAACTGCGGCCACGAAACGTTCTGTTACACACTCGAAGCTCAACTAATTTATAATGGTGGTTTAATTTGCAGACGCCAGGGAACCCGAATCGTTCATATATTGCTGCTGCTCACCGCCGCCTCCATTGCCTCAAAACTGTAGCCAGTTGGCTGTAGAAGCAGAATCGATGGCGCGATCGCGGTGAGCGGTGCGATGCAGCGAATTCAAATTCAAATCTATAGATTTCGATTGCGCTGTTCGTAACGGGGCGACTCGATGAACACGTAAAAAACTTAAATCAGGGGCTCTTACCCTGTGCGTCACACATAATGTTATGCTAAAATACTACGTCCCCTAAATGGGGCTTAGACTCAGGCCTTAAACAGTTCAAATCTTGAGCCGCACGCATGGGAGACCTTGGATCAGTCTACGCCCCTAAGTAGGGCGCGCCCCACTGGTTGGGAAACTCTGACTTAAATGCTTTTTCTCTGTTCTGTTAACATGCTTTCTGTTCATCGCACCACTTGCCTAGCCGCTGATCGTGAGCGTTGTCTCTGCCGCCTTGATTGAACGAGCATCGAGCGAGACTGCGTCGACCCTCCATTGGCGCCCTCATTAGGGGGATTGCGTCTTCTAATAAACGAATCAATTTCTGTATAATCCCTCATGTTAAGTCGTAGTCCTACTAATTCCCCAACTTGTAATAATAAACTACCCCAAGACCTAAAAATTATTACAAAGTACAATGTTTTCAAACAAAAACTAAAACAGTTTCTATTAAGAGGTTGCTTTTACAGTTTTGATGAAGTATTTAACCTTGGCTAGAATTTTCATCTCTGTTTAATTCTTAATGTATGTTGCAATATGTAGTTATTTATTAGTTATTACTTAGTCTTAATTAAGATGATCTCGTATAGAATTATTGTTGTTCAGACAAATAATATTTTCTTATTGTTATTGTATATAGAAGTTTCTAAACATAGATATATATCGAAATATTTATCTCTTACTGTATCTTCAAACACGATCTTTGTATTGTTCATGAATAAATACTATGAAACTATGAAAAAACTATGAAACTATATGTGATACTGAATTTTATATTAGGTACTTACTTTTGGCTTCATCACCTAAACGAAAAAAAGTGGCCACCATTTGCCATTTGCATGAGGTAATGACCAAAAAAATTAGAAAAATGAAACTCTGTGACAAAGACCAAAAGTTGCTGAATTAGTAGAACTACAACTTAACATGAGGTCGACACAGTAACGCTCGAAACGTACATACCGTGGCACTAAGCTTGATCGCAGTGATGTTAATCCTAATTTCTGAACCAATCAGAGCAAACAAGGATCCACGGCCGTCGGGGAATCACCAAATTGCCGAACGGCCCGGTAAAGTTAATGACCACTAAATCCCACTTTACTACAATGTCCTTCCGAATCAATTCACCTATAGACGGAGAGCTAGCTCCAGAAAATGTCGCATAAAAATAAAGAAAAGCCTTTACTTAGTTTGCTATACTATACTTATCTCTAGATCCGGACATCCAGTTGTTCATCGGTGGAGGTAAGAGAATGTTAACCACTAAAAGAATACAATTCAGAGTTCAGGGATTTATGTAGTAAGTAAGTATACAGAGTGTAACAAAAATACTGGTGACCCTTTAAAGAGCATAATTGGTATCGTACTGATTGCGAGTAAGAAAAAGTAGGCGAAAAATTTTTTTGTCCCAGCTGACCAACCCTCCATACAAAACCAATTTTTTTTCTTAGTTTTTTACAATAAGAATACGGATACCAATTATGCCCTTAAAAGGATCACCAGTATTTTTGTTACACCTTGTATAATGTTTTGGGTAATTATATACCTGATTAAGTATAGTACGAGTATATCATGCCAGGCATTACTTTTGGGGGAAAATAGTGGCAAGTGACGTATATTATTATTGACAGTTTGTCGCCTACTCTCTTATTTCGACGATTTGTTTTTGTTTTTATGTTAAATTATAGGCCTTGTCCCTAGGAATGAGTCAACTTCAGTGTTATTACATACTTTTATATTCCCTTTTTCCAACTGAAAAATTTGTCTGGTCAGTCACACTGAGCTCTGCCGAGGAATAGTTGCCAGATGGCCGGCTCTAATAATAAGGACATTATTAGGCGTAGGGATGTGACGACCCCATCGCCCGCTGGTTTTCACCAGCGCAATCAGTCAACGCAGGGCAGCTTGTGGCGAGCTGTTGGAGAGTAGCGACTCCACGTACCTGAGTGCCCCTGGGGTGCCCTGTCGGATGGTGGGACAGGTCACCTGCCTCTGGCTTGCCTTAGCCGGCTGTCCAGAGTGGGGTCGTTAGAGCTGTGTTCTCGAGGGTAGATGTGGAAACCTAAGTGGCGAGTTGGCTATATGTTTAAAGTCCAGTGACACCTCTCTACCCCCAGCTCCCGCACCGGTGTTGCCCTTGAGCCATCTTTGATGTCGCTTTTTATGGGGGCCCATCTTGCGGACGGCGAGTCACCGTCTGCCGGAAATGAAATTGGATACCGTTTTATTAGGCAGGCGTCCGGTTCTTCATCCAATAGCCCATTAATCAGTCCATTACTTTTCACCCAATAGCCTAGTACATTTTAGACTCCATTAATACTCAATAGTCCTTACACCATGGCGGGTGCTGTCTCTGCGTGCGTCCCATGACACGGGCAGGGGCAGCATCCGCTTAGTGTACCCCTCACTTTTCATTAAATTGTCGAAAGGGCCTCTGCGCGTTGGCTTCGGCTCCGCATACGCCTCCCAAAGGTCCGGAACACCATTGTTCCGTGGTCGGGAAAGACATACAAAGGACATTATAGCAAACTAGAAGTTTCGTTGCTACAAGGATAATATAGCAAACTTACTAGAAGGGTTTCGTTGGTCTCGTAATTGTGTAATCATTTCCGGGGCTAGCTCCTAGCCTACTCTTTACGGCCTAAATTTGCTTATTTCATGCATAAACTTGGTGATCCAGAGCTGATAAGGCAGACTTCTATTTAATTAACTATTAAAGATTATATTACAAAAACTAGCTTTCGCCTGCGACGTCCGCGTGGATCTCCTTTTCAACCCCTTTTCAATCCTAAGGGGATGAATATACTAGTACACTGCATCAGAGGCTGCAAATTATCGGCTAAGTAGGTATAGACGGCCGAGCGTAGCGAAGCTGGGTAGAAATACGTGGCTGGCCATTTTCACGCAGAGGTATGGTATGCAAACGTGGCAACTTTAGGTATCTTTACCATAGGCTACTTTAGCAAGAAAATAGTATTACTAATTACTAAATATAAATAAAACCCTAAGGTAGCTGTTAACTATTTAAATGCAACGATTCCTTATTTAATTATACGAGTTCCATAATTTCTTCTAAAACGGACTATGGTATGTCTGAAGTGAAAATATTAATAGCAATTTACAAGTAGATTAATGCCTTATTAACGGATTTTTTTATTCATTTCAGAAAAACACTACCGTCAATACCCGTGGGGTGCCCGGCCTTAGAATTGTCCCCCACCATATCGTCCCGTGGTTGCAGTAGGAGTCTGCTAAGGGAATATACCGGGAGATGGGCAGCAGCATCTTCCAAAAGCCTAAACAACAATAAACAAAAAAAACTGCGCGCGCCAACCCGCCTGCCATGCGTGGCGCGTATGGCAACCCCCCCCCCCCCCCTTAAAGGGGAGGCCTATGTTCAGCAGTGGACGTCTTATGGCTGAGATGATGATGATGATGATGACAAATATAAAATAATGTTTGTCTGTCATTTTATTTGATGTTATAAGTGATATAAACCTACGATTATTTAACAGAAAACAATTTATCAATATGTCCATTACGCTTTTGTAAGAGCATTAATATTTACGTCAGACAAAATTCATGTTTCATAGCAATCATACGGAGTGTGACCTTATAACTGGATCAATAAGATCATATCGACAACGCATTAGGTAGTATATGAGGCTATTCGAAGAATATAATCTACAATTGTTTTGATTTTAATTTGATGTCAAAGACCGCTGGTAGCGTGGCGGTAAGGCGTCCGACTTTCAATCCGGAGGTCTCGGGTTCAAACCCCGGTTCGTACAGTCGCCATCAGATATATCAGAGCGGCCAAGGTATTCAGAAATATCAGAACAACGCCTAGTGTCAAGGCGATAAAGTGCATGTTGAAATATTTTTGAGTACCTTTTGGCCGCTCAGTTATATTTAACATAATTGATATTTACCAGTCGATTTCTGGTGAAGGAAAAATGATGAGGAAACCGAACCTAATCCCAATAAGCCTCAATAGCCTAGTTTCCCCTCAGAAGATCAATTGAAAGTTGCTTTCGTAAAAGCTAGTGCCTACGTCAATTCATAGGATTAAGTTGTCGAGCGGAGCCCAGGCTCAATTGAGCCGTGGCAAAAACCAGGACTAACGTTAGCATAATAAAGACAATGATTTATTATTTGCTGACCAGTCAGTAATAATGACATTATTTCTACCCATCCTTCTCATTCTTCATATAAGTACAAAAGGACGGGTACATAAATAATGACATTATTACTGACAGTGTCTGGACCGCTTCTCGAGCTTGTATTGTAATATCTTGACATATCAAAAGTGTAAGTCGACCAAATGCTAATCGGTTTGCCTCAGTGAAAGGGTTTGTATTGTTAGACGTTATAGTTTACCAGCCTTAACCCTCATCTCGCCACGCTTGTTATAACTTGCCCAGTAAAGTAACCAAACTAGCTGCGTGGGCGCAGTATCGCTGTAATAATCAGTAAAGCAAGTATAATTGATGAGTCTTCCACACTGAAGATACAATCACTTGATTGAAATAATGAAATAGAAATTGAAACTGGATTCATCCACGTTTTTCGCCGGTATGTACAGTCGCCATCAGATATATCGGAGCGGCCAAGGTAGTCGTAAATATCTGAACAACACCTCTATTGTCAAGGCGATAAAGTGCATGTTCAGATATATTTGAGTACCTTGGCCGTTCTGATATATTTGGCGACGATATATATATGGCGACTATACTTATTCATGTGTATAAAATTATGTAAAGAATTAAGTTTACAGTTGATTAAGGACTATTATAATAGTAGAAGTTGTAGAATGTAGAATATAGAATTTACGTATCTATGGGCGGTAAGTGAGATTTGCCGCCCACGGACGCTGCGGCAAATCTCACTTCACACCCACGAGAAGACGTAAAATTGTGTACGCACCACGGGCGGTAATAAAGAAGGCCTCAGATCGCTTGTTTATGGCCCTTGCCTTCGGTTCGGGCCACAAATACCCGCGATCAGAGCCGTTCTTTATTTTACCGCCCTAGGTGCGTAATGTACTATTACATCATGCAACTCAGTAGTGTGTTCACATTCACACTCACTTTATCACTGATGGAAGACCAGCGTTGGTCTTCTATCTAGCACTATGCTCAATGCTGAGTCGGGACCATTTCGAGGCAGCTATTTTCATACCTTTTCACACCACCTACTCGACAATGCCAAATTATGTATCATGAAAAGCTCACCAAAAGCAAATCATTGTAGCCCTTGGCTTTAGCGGGGAATAATGTTACATTATAACCCGCCGGGTAATAATGTGATTTTACTTCTTATGTCCTTAAAGTCTAATTTCGCAAAGTCCGGACGGCGCCTCAGCTAATCCTCGCGAGCCGCGGCGCGGCGGCGTCACACCGAACTGATTTGAAAATGGAACACATTTTAAATCCTAAAACAATTGCCGCGAGTGTCATAAGACGCTGCTGTATTCGGAGAAATACTTCAGATTCTATTAAAGTAGAAGATAAAATTCTAGTGCTTTATCCCCTTGGTGTACAATCTACTATTAGTTACGTATATATTCTTAGATTAACTAACATAATAATTGCTTTTTATTTCTACTGTATCTTACAGTCGACGTCAAGTATATATTTACACTTTTGCACTTTATTAAAAAAGAGTAATGTGAGAAAGTGTGAAGATATCTTTGACGTCGACTGTACCTCTATGTGGTGACCTTATCCTTTCTAAGGGGGCTATCCGTCCGCCTATCAGTCCGCCTGCCAAAAAAAAAAAAAATTGACAGCTCCAAACAACTGACAGGCCATTATCGTCAGGCCGACTGATAGTGGGTGGGCACCATAAAGCCGTGTCTGTATCCCAGTTATCTTACTGTTATCGACTTCTCACTGTGACCCAAACTATCTTAAGCGGCGTAAACGCTCTTCTCGCCGCTATTACTTGTCTATTATTTGTGCACCAGAACTTTAACACTTGTATGTGAGTGAGATTAAATAAGGACTTAAGAGCCTTCACTATCAAAATTAGCATCTCGGCTATTGCAGCACATCTCCGGTGTACAGTCAGCAGCGAAAGTAACTTCGCGGGTAGGGTGTTCAAAATAACCTACACACGCTCTTATTCTGTTAACAAAAGCCGTGTCCAGCTCATTTTGAACACCTCACCCGCTTAGCAACTTTTGCTGCTGACTGTACTGCCATTTCCTTCTGCGAAAATCTTTTCCCCTAATTTCATTTCCCAAACAACTTGTCGAAGAACGTTTAGTTTAGCATACCAACGTTTACCAAATGAATTGTTTCGCATAGTTTTATTTGGCCGAATTTTCATTTGGTTAGGTTAAGTTCGGTTAGTATGCCAAATAAAAATAGCGAAAAATAGGTATGCGAAACGATATCATATATGGCATCTAATGATTCTGCCAAGTGCAACTATGGGAAAAATAGTTTGGGAAGTGACAATTTGCTATACAATTATCGGCCCCGTAAACCCTGGAATCCCCGGATCTAAAAATAAGGATAGTATAGCAAACTAACTAGAGGGGTTTCGTTGCTCTCATTATAGTATCATATCATATTTGACGTAGCCAGCTCTCTGTCTAGAACAACTAATGAAGAAACCTTGTTATGTTTGTTAACATTCTTTAAAAACCCATTCCAGGGTTTAGTTATAAAGTCTGTCCGGAAAGAATAGTGTCGTAGAATGTATGAGCTCCCATATAAATCACGGCACTTTTCTTTCCGGACAAACTCCAGGTACATACCTCAGATAGGTACTATACATAATATCATCATCATCATCATCTCAGCCACGAGACGTCTACTGCTGAACATAGGCCTCCCCTTTATCATTAAGGGGGGGTTTGCCATACGCGCCACGCTTGGCAAGCAGGTTGGCGCGCGTTTTTTGTTTATTGTTTGTAGGCTTTCGGAAGATGCTGCTGCCCATCTCCCGGTATATTCCCTTAGCAGACTCCTACTGCAACCACGGGACGATATGGTGGGGGACAATTCTAAGGCAGGGCACCCCACGGCCAAATAATATAGACATAGCCATCTGCACGAAAGCAACCTAAAGATATAAATATAGTAGGAAAAATGACATTGCTTCGCAGCGTTATTTAGTAACGAGTAGCATACGGTAGTAACGTTGTTCTTGCAGACTTGAGCTTCAAAAAGTTCTTAGACTGCCGCTCTCTATATTATTTACAGTCTCTGGCTATATGTAGAAGTATCATAGCTCAGTCCCTTTGCCGAAATCAAACATTTCTATATACAGCCTCTAAAAATGTCCACGACACTCCGTGAGCGCCATATATTGAAATTTATTACGTTATTATAATACACTTAGAGGTAATAGCGAAGCCCAGACTACAAAAATTATAGACCACGCATTGTAAAGGGTTTAGAAAGAACGGCCTAGACCACTACAATTCAAAAAGCATTACTGGGCAAAATCATACCATTTTATACAGGCTGATTTCGAGGTCGTGTATTAAAAGATCGGGGCATATTATTCATTTATTATGTGTCACCAATATTGATTAATATTTTTCAGACAGTAAATTAAAAAAAAATATAATGGGGCACGTCATCCCATCTGGCCAACCCATCCATACTAAACCAAATAATAAATCCATACAAACAAAAAAAAATTCGCGAGATTTTTTTTTCTTAATTTTTCATAATTAGAATACGATAGCAATTATGCTCTTAAAAGGATCACCATTATTTTTGTTTCACTTTGTAAATTTTCCACTCAGTATACGGTTAAATGCCTCGTGGACGGGTGCATGCTGCCGCCGGCCACCTTCTTAATTCTGACCAGACACCTCATCATTAAGCTTTTATAGGGAGCACGAGGTCACCACACATCAGCGCAATTTTATTCGTAAATTTCTACGATTCGAACAGCACATCCCAATAGTATTCTACACCAACTTGTAGTATAACTATATCCAGGTTCACCCCTGTAACTTGATTTTGTGGATATTTTTAATTCACATGAGTAATGATCAAAAACGTTAACTCAATTGAAATAAGCGGTCGCGCTCTTATATAAAATTGGTACGGAAGCACAGATGCGTGGTGACCCCGAGTTGTATTTATGATCTATCTAGTGGTTGAGGTTATCTGTGGGGCCTTGTCTTACATGGTTCGTCTAATAGTCATGTAGCCTGTGCCCCGTGGGGCGCGCTTTTATTTCGCTCATTCAATTTGCCGTGTGACTAACGTCGATAAAACGGAATGTTATTGGCTCGCCAGATGCGGTTTAACATAAATACTATATTTACCTGACTTACAGAAGGGAGGGTCATTATGGTTAGCTTCTTTGTACGTTTTTAGTATAATTTAAATTTTTTGTAGCCTTATTTGTGGAAAATATTATTGCAAGTGACCATCCAGGTACCAGTTTTTACGAAAGAGACTGCCATCTGACTTAACACCTAATCCTAGTTTTTGTATGGAGAGTTGGCCTGAAGGGACGATGTGTCCCATACGTTTCTTTAGCAAGAAAATCATTTTTCTCGTATCTTTCTTAATCGGAAAACTTTACCAATTTTGCACTTAAATGGATCACCAATATTTTGTAACCCGCTGTATACATATGTTTGCGTAATTGTAGTAGATACAGTCGAGTTCGAAATTATCTATGGTGTATTGGGGTAATTTCGATAGAAAAAAAGTGGCGGGTAATTCCGAAAGTTGACTCTTATTACAGTGGGATACGAGAGATAATTGAATGATTTTCGGAATGCCCGCCAAATTACCCCAATACACCCTTCGCCCTTTGGGACAAATTATCGATATTTTCGAGCTCATCTGTGCATACGAGTCGCAATATCAAGGGTGTGTAACTCAGCGTAAATCTGTCAAAAAAATTGAGTTTGACACGACGCGACGTATCTGATACGTTTGCATAAGTGCGAAAGAGAACTTGTCATGAGTTAAGAAGGGACAACATGATTCGTGACGTTAAAGAGGTCTCTGTATAGTATTATTATTTACTTGGTGGCAATATGTCGCAATTTGAGGGTAATTTCCGAGACATTTTCTAGAATAACGGCCCGGACGTACTATCTTACCAAGGCAACTGCTAATAGAAGTCGTTATCATGAAATTGGCCACGTACATTAACGCCAAAACATGTATACACTTTTGCACCTTACTCGATTATAATAAGGTTCAACATTGTATACATATTTTTGGCATTAACAGTACCTAGTTCGGTTAACCATCCTCCCGGGAGAGCTTCGCCAACAGCCCTTTGAAAGAATGACGGGAACGTTTGGGATTTGCTAGGGAGTTATGCTCTTTTGTAACTGGGTAGAAGAAAATGATATTCGGACCGCCTAATCTTGCTACAGTACACCTGATCAACTGTTAGCCCGTTAAACGAAGGAAAACTTAGGGGAAATAATTCGTGTATAGCTGAATTTTGGCATAGTTGTAGATAAAGGTGTCTTACACAACATACTAAAAGTACTCGTGGTTAGAGGCGCCGCTAACGGGGAGAGGGGGGTGTAAAGTTCCCTTTTTTTGGCTTTTCATAAATAACTCAGTAGCGGTGGCTCATACGAAAAAATGTTCTTCTACATAATTAATCCACAAATAATTTTCTACAAAAAAGGTTCTTTACACTTTTTTGCTGAGATCAATGTATAATGAGATTTCGAGGAAATACGATAATCACTTTTTGAAACTTTCGGAGCTATTATTTACGAAACTATTAGTTTTGTCTAAAAGTTGTTTTAGAAAACCCATATTTATATTAAAAGACCTACTCAACAACACCCCACACATTAGGGGTGGATTAAAAAAAGAAATTACCCCCCACTTCATGTGTTCGGGAGGTACCCTCAAAAATAATATTTTTTTCAGATTTTGTTTTAATACTTTGTCGGCGTGTTCAAAACACATACTCATACGAAGTTTAACTATTCTACTTGAAATTTTCTTTCGGCCTCACTTTTGTTCAAAGAGGACCCTCCAAAGTATATTTGTGACAGTTAGCGAATAACACACGACCCCCTTTCATATCACACAGCTAGTTTGCAACTGCAAACTGTGTCGAGTTGGGCGTAAATTGAACCAAACTCGTTGGCCCCGACTTGATTTCTGTAGTGTCCACTAGATCACGCATTGTGAAGCCTATTCAGTAAGTTGGCGACTGCAAACTGTGTTGAGTTGGGCATAAATCGAACCAAACTCGTTGGCCCCGACTTGATTTCTGTAATGTCCACTAGATCACGCATTGTGAAGCCTATTCAGTAAGTTGGCGACTGCAAACTGTGTTGAGTTGGGCATAAATCGAACCAAACTCGTTGGCCCCCACTTGATTTCTGTAGTGTCCACTAGATCACGCATTGTGAAGCCTATTCAGTAAGTTGGCGACTGCAAACTGTGTAGAGTTGGGCGTAAATTGAACCTAACGCGTTGCCCCGTTTTGATTTGTGTAGTCCACTAGATCACGCATTGTGAAGCCTATTCAGTAAGTTGGCGACTGCAAACTGTGTCGAGTTGGGCGTAAATTGAACCTAACTCGTTGCCCCGTTTTGATTTGTGTAGTCCACTAGATCACGCATTGTGAAGCCTATTCAGTAAGTTGGCGACTGCAAACTGTGTCGAGTTGGGCGTAAATTGAACCAAACTCGTTGACCCCAGCTTGATTTCTGTATTCCACTAGATCACGCATTGTGAATCCTATTCCGTAAGTTGGCGAATGCAAACTGTGTTGAATTTTGCGTAAAATGAACCCAATTTGTTGGCCCCGACCGAACTTGTTGGTCTCGACTTGATTTCTCTAAGAATAGATGACCTGTCACTAGATCACGCATTATGAAGCTTAATTCAGTAAGTTGGCAACTGCAATATGAGTTGATTTCAGTATTTTAGTATTCAGTAAATTCTAGAGGAGGAGTTTAATAGGTGAATTGCGAACTAACATGTTGTCACCTGTGCGTTGGCGACTTGTGGTGAATACAACGAGGATGATTGTGGATTATCATCTAGTGGGCAATCTCTGTGACTACTATACTATAGTGCAGGCGAAGTTCCAGGATTAAGTTGGATAACTATCCGAGTTAAATTAATGATAACATTAAAACAACTCAGAGCAAATTTCAATAAGCGCTGGGAGAACATAATTCTGTACAGTTTATTTGAAGTACGTTCACAAAGTTGGAATATTACTGTTTGAAGACATGTACAGTCACGTATTTTAATTGTTGAGCCATTTACGGTTCAAGCTACTTTCTTTTGTTTGTACTCAAAGTGAAATGTCCAATGTAAAGTGAACCCTAACAAATAAAGTCCGTGACCGTACTTGAATGCCAATTCTATATAGAGTAGTTAGAGAGTTAGAGTCGGGCTTATAATATTTTTACTACTATCTAGGCAACTAGTACTAGTACCTAGGTACGCTATTTGTTACTAGGTGAAGTAGCAGTGCAGGTGACATTTCCTCTTACATTTTGGGTATCTTTAGGAGGCTTTCGGACAGAGGGCGCAATTGACTTGAGCATCAAAAAGTTCTTAGGTGTTGCTCTACTATATAAGTTACTCTATGTTAACTCCTAAGATGATGGGAGATGGGGCCAGCGTGTCCTAGCATGGAGACCTCGGTCAGTAAGACCAGATCATAGACCTCCAATCAGATGGGTGGAGAACAGAAACCGCGAACCAGGCTTATTGGAGGAAAATTGGAGAGGCGTATGCCCAACAGTGGGCGCTTACACGCTGAAGAAGAAGAAGAAGAAGAACTCCTTAGCGAATCTTGGTTATTAATGGAATAGCCGAAGTAGTTCGCTTGTCCTTTTTTCCAGTTTGTCACAGTTTTTTAAAAATAAAGACATACGAGAGGTCACACGGACATGACAAAATTCGGGTTCCGTTTTTGCCATTTTGGCTGCTCCTAAAGCCTTTTTGGCTCTAAGCTAGGTACTTGCTTTGTAACAGCTGACAGTTGGTGAGCGGTGAAACGTTTGTTGAATACACAATTTTTTTGGCAGACCTTGCAGTTTTGATCAGCTGTCCTACCGCCGCTGACTAGCTAAACTAAAAACTTAAGGCCATTCCTCGATTCGGACAAGCCACGCCCATCCGTTAGAGACACATTTATGGCTCCCGTGCACGAAAGAAAGAGATGCAACGCTCGTAAAGATCAAACTTTTTGACTAAACTACGATAAATAAGCTCCTATGAAGTTTTGTCTAATTTTGCTTCTGTGACTTTTTAGATAAACCAAAATACCATATTTTTTTCTTAGTTATACTGCTTAATCTCTTATAGTTTACGTAAGCTAAGAAAAATAAGGGAGAAAAGGACCCAACTTCGATTTTTTTTTCTATCAAGGCAACTTTCAGCAATCGTGTTTCGGCTTGTGCCAAAAACAAGAGTATATAGTCTAATAATATATACTCGAAAATAAATTCAGTCCCTTTTCCCGTTTAGTCACTAGAGCGTTCGAAAAAACCTATAATTTTTCAAAGTAGCCCCTTAACTTAAAAAAAAAGTGAAACTCGGATATATTATAGTAGTTAATGTGACTGATATATAATGAAGGGCATTAAAATACATGGTAATATCAAATATATTTTTTTAGTGCCGAATAACACTCATAGTGTTTTAATAACGAACATGCATTATTTTCTTAATTTAATCATGACCAACTAGATTGTCTTAGTATTGTACTGAGTCCCTCTATTTAATACATACTCTCTGCCCCTTAGACAGGAACTCCACTAATTTAGTTCTTTCCGTTTTAAACCGTTGCGTGCAGCATTCTGCATTTCCTGCCATAACTTATGCAAAATTGCTCTATATAGTCGGTCGTAGAAATAGCTAACTGGTTGAGGTGTTTAAACAATACGATTTTTTTTATTTAAAAATAACCATAACCAATTTAATTCCTTTTAATAAAAAAACGGGAAGCCCCTTCTAAAAATGAACCCACTGAAAAGCACTAAATATTTTCTTATCCTTTATGACCTGCTTAGCTTCTTCTGCCGACTGTTTCTTGACCTTAACTCGCTCAATGGCCTTAACTGTCTATAATAAATCAATTTGATCGTATTGCTTGGAGAGTGTCACTCATCATAGCGCTCGCTAGTGGTCTGGTGATTTCCGTATTATAAAACGGGGTTTATTCTCAAAACTTGTTTGAGAAAAAGTCATCACCATCATTATCTCAGCCATAAGACGTCTACTGCTGAACATAGGCTTCCCCTTTAAGGGGAGGTTTGCCATACGCGCCACGCTTGGCAGGCTGGTTGGCGCGCGCAGTTTTTTTGTTTATTGTTTGTAGGCTTTCGGAAGATGCTGCTGCCCATCTCCCGGTATATTCCCTTAGCAGACTCCTACTGCAACCACGGGACGATATGGTGGGGGCACCCCAAGGCGGCTTTTGAGAAAAAGTAGGCTGGGATAATACATGAAAAAATATAAAACCTTCATTTTCTGCATTTAATTCTACGTCATTGAAGTACGGTTCGCTTCCCATCAGGTGGCTCATCTGCTCGTTTGCTAATAGAATTTCATAAAAAAGTGCGGTCACATTTGAAAATATGGGTACTTTTAATGGGACAAAATAATGTAGCCACTCTATTACCAAGGCTTAGAGTCTTCGAAACATATTTTTGTCACATTGAATGTGTTCATATTTTCAAAATTGACGGTACTTAACTTACCATAATATAGAGAGAAACACAATCAGCTCACAAAAAGTGACACAATAAAAAGATTCGCACATACAAAACTTATGCCGTAAACAGCCGATCGTCGTAAGAAAATTGTTGGTAAAAAAGGACCCACGAAGCGCTTCATTAAAATTAGACCAGCGTTAATAAGACTATCTAATTGGGAGGATGCGACGAATTTGGAGATCAATTATAATGGTTACTACGTCACTTACTCGCGACAGAAAGGTTTTGTGGATATCATCTGACAGCTTTTAATCGGTGGAGGTCCGCATCTGCATTTATCAGTGAAGTGACAACTGTCTATCGACTACACCAATAGATATAAATATGCCGATAGTCTACGATTGGACAATAGTCCCCCTCCGCCTTAAGGAGTCCTTGCGATCGTGCATAGTGCATCCAGGTGTCCGAGCATGCGCACTATAAAGATGTTACTAGGTAAGTACTATACTACTAATTTAACAAGTTACTTAGTTTTAGTCTTAGAGCATTTAATCAACCGGAGCGGCCATTGAAAGGCATTCCCCTCTGCCGAAAATATATTACCAGTGGTCATACGTTTATCTGACGTGGCTATTTCGACGTTTCGCATACATTTGAAAACCCTCGCAAAAATCGGCAGACTTTTTTTTTGTATAGAAAATGACAGACGTGGCCGGTCCAGTCGGCTGAATAGTCTAAGGTTTTATTAGGTATTTTTTGCAAGTCGACATAAGTTCTGGCTATTTTGCGTGCCTGTGCCTACTCTAACCACACCAGTTTCTCCACGAAAAGAGAAAATCTTAAGACTACTTACAGATTGTAACAAAAATACTGGTGATCCGTTTAAGGGCATATTTGGTATCGTATTGCGATGAGAAAAACTGGAAGAAAAACAATTGTTGACTCGAAAAAAAACTTTTTTGCATGGGACATCGTCTTAACCGGCCAACCCTCCATAGAAAACCATTTTTTTTTTCACTTGAATATTATTTTATTAGTTTTTCGTAATTAGAATACGATACCAATTATTACACATTGTATTTTTTTTTGAAGTTGTTGTACAAGTTTTATTATTTGAGGAGTAGAACCTACAATACGTTTTAATTTATTGCTCGTGTTCTCTAGTCCAAATCTCAGTCACCTAGTTAATTTGGAGAATACTCCAGAAGCCCGATTCTCGTTGGTGCATGTGCAATATGTGCATGTGCATTACTGTGTATCCGAGCTAAAACGTTCACCACAGTGTGCACTCGTGCAATGTGCTGTGAATTCACAACTGCACTGTTCACATACATGAAACTATTGTAATTAATATGTACACACAACGCCTCACTAGGTATACACTTTTGAACGTTATTACAGCGGAATAAGGTTCAAAAGTGTATACCTAGTGAGGCGTTGACTGTACTATAATGGTGGCAGACATATGTGGTGTGAATCTGGAAATGGCGGTATTGTTCAAACAAAGTGCGTCTCCCATCAGATTATTTGAGCGGAATAAATAAAAAAAATTACTACGCCTACCACAGTTGTGTTACACAATGTGTAAATTTTATACGGGCGAACCTTTTAACGGTAGTTTATATAGGTCAATGGGTGTTGGTGGTCGTTACCTCCATAGTGAAACTTGTTCAGTATGACCTATGTAAACCACCGTTAAAAGGTTCGCCCGTATAAAATTTACACACTGTAGACTATGTCACAGCGTACTCATAATACCGTTCTTTGGATGCTATAATGTATCTTGTAACTAATTTATTAAATAAACGAATTAAGAGTCGCCAGGACGCTCGCGTGAACTCGCGTCAGCCAGATACAGATTTACATACAAAACTTATTTTTGCTTTATTTTCTTTGTATTACAATTTTTAGCAACGAAAACGAATTACCGACATAGATCTGTACTGCTAAAATGCCGATGCTAAATTTCATGGTTCTAAAGCATGTCGTTTTAAAATGAGAGCAGAACTACGTTTGTATGGGAACGCGAGCGTCCTGACGACTCTTAAACGGTTTCAGCTTGGGAAATAGTACATTTCGATACTAGGTCGGAAAGGATGTCATTTTTCCACGGGATCAATGTTACCCTGCGTCCGTAGGAAACACTTTAGACAACCCTATACGTGATCCCTGGGTGGTGCTAAAAGAGTAACAAACTTGGCAGCTGCACTGTCCCATCTGGACCTCGCAGCACTCACTGGATTTTCTTCACCATCTACTTTCCCACTACTATTACCACCTGAAAGAAGAAATGTCTCTCTATATCCAGTGACGTATAGCCATACGATAAATAAAATAAATTCCAGAGTTCCGAGACATTTTGCCACAAGCCGTAAGCGAGTCACGTGAAGTTTCAGAAGATTCGATTTTCACATAAGATACGGGGTCTACAACTCGCAACACCACTAGTTTTATAAGTATTTACAACAGAAACTATAACAGTTCTTAATGGTTACTCCGATGGCACCATTTACATCTACTGGGTCACATACATTCCCTCTGTAAAACGATTCACAAATTCAATCCAGTATCACTGTGACTTTGAATTCCCCAAGCACTATACGGCCCCAAGACCTAATTGTACTGGCCTTACAAGCGAATGGTTGGTCTGTAAACAGAATACCAAGCCAGTTAATAAAAAACTCGTCTTGAAGTTGTCGCTAACAAGTTTAAACTATCCTCCATCAAAGAGTATCGATGTACCCCAGGGATAATGTAAGATAGCGGACATGTCATTGTCTCTATTGTCTTATCCGTAACTACTTGGTCTACATTTACCCACTGGGTAATGTATTTTTTATTTTTTTTATTAGCCCATTTTCGTGTCCCACTGCTGGGCATAGGCCTCCCCTCTTCTCCTCCATTCAGCCCTGTTTGTAATATTTTCCCGCCATTCTATAAAGAATGCGTCCAGGGGGCCAATTTTCGGGCCGTTCGAGATGATGTCTATTAGACATATCTCGAAAAAAAATGGCGGATGTCGAACGAAAACTAATTTGCGTATTCTCGAAATCTCACACTCGAGATATGTCTACTCCCAGCGTTCGAGATGCAACGACTGGTCGTTAGCGATCGAGATGGTGTTATCCATTGACTTAGTATGTATTCTACTAGACAAGCTATCTAGAACAAAGTTTGTGCGCCACATTTGGCGGTTGACAGCTGTCATTGAATCAGAGATTAGCTTTAGCGAAGCAGACGTGACACTATTATGACAATATTCATATTCTGCCTAAACACATTTTGTAATGAAACGTGATTAAATAATTTTAAGAGAAACTGATTGTTTTTTATTTGTAATATTTATTTTCAATCTTATATCATGTGGTACTTTAGAAAAACACGACCGAGCGCTGTGTTTCATTTTTAATGTAATTATTATTTAAGTATACTTATAATATAATTACTTAACCCTTTATAATATTTACTTAAATTCATATAAATATTTAGTAGCTATAATGTGAGCGATATTTTGATTTTTAAGTTTTAAATTTAAATCATAAATTAGGTACCATTTTTATGTAATTAACTCTCGCTTCAAATTTCAGCAAAATCGCCCTTGTTATACAATAATCTATGTGTTACGAAATAAACATTAAAATGTACCTATCTGGATTTTTTTTTGTATACCACGTTAATATTTGTATGCAATATAAGAATCTAATAAATAATATACATCATAAGTGTAGGCATATGTGTTACTTCTGCGGCATTAATCTATGCGCCGAGGAACATTGGCAACATGGCGTCGCACCGCCAACAACAATTATTTTAATTTAGTGTTACATCAAACTTTGCGCTTATTTACCGAGGAATGTAATTCCGTGGCTTCTATTACTTTTATTAGAATTATTAGTGCAGTTTTATACTACGCGCGAAGCCATTATTTTTAATATTATTATTTTTTAATTTTTGACGCTTGCGTGGCATCATGTCTGTGGTCCAAGACAGAATGTCAGGCTGATCACTTAAAGTCGAGTAAATCACTTAAACTCATGGCTGAAAAAAATTGTATGGGATGTCATCTCCTGTTACTCAATGGTGTTATCACAGATTTTTTGACATTTGTTCTGCGAGTGGCGGGAAGTTTTGAGAGGTTAGTAGTTGGCCGAAAGAGAAATGAAACTACGTAAAATAAATATTTTATTAAAATATGTCGCTCTACGCCATGGAGTTAGTTGAAAACATTAGAAACGTCGCCCATACACTGCACTCGAGCTAATCGTTTTCAGCACCGCAATATGTTCCTTTGACACGGATGCTGCCGGAGGTTCTTCTCCCGTAGATGCCGCTAAAAAGCGTTTTTTGCTGCGGCCTTCATATCTTGCAATGTTACCAAAATTTTCATCTACTGAATAAAACTGTAATTATATATAACATTCTGTTGTCATTGGATTTGTATAAATGAGGCACTCATTTACGGAAAATTTTCAAGACTGCACGACTGAAAGTAATACGTCAAAATAATTTTACCTTACGCCACTCCTTCCACTCCCTCTTGGAGCCGGGTATGCGGGGAGCTATCCCCGGCTATGGTGCCCCACCGTCTTTCGACTCCCTTTTTAGTGAAGGTGGAGAAAACTTGCCCCACCACAACCCTTCATCGGCTTCCAACGGCGCGATAAAACGCGCTTTTTGAGCTGCGGAGGGATAAGTTATTTTTTGCAACTGCAATTTTATTTTTGCATTTTCCATATTTTATTATTTTCTTTTCTCAAACTAATAAAATTATGGCACACTTGGGAGACACTACGTTTTTGTTTAGCAAGTCAAGCTGTCGGATTAAAAAAGGCGCGGTTTTGCGCTCCGTTTTACGTAGGTGATTAGCGAGCAAACAATTAAATGTTTATATGTCATTGATGCACATGTTGAATGATGATTTTTATGTGTTAAAACACCTTAACAACACATTATATTATTGTAAACTAATAAAACTTTTGGTTTTGGTGTGAAAAATATTTAACTCAATAGTATGTTTTACACTCGATTAAAAACAAACACAATCGAGAAAAACGGAACGCGTATTGTAATAGACATTGAGATCGCCATTCGAGATGAATGTCTATTGTGCCCCAGAATACGAAATTTTGCATCCTTCGACATTTTGGTGAGATTTTCAATAGACATTACGTCCTTCGAGATCATCTCGAAGAGTGATAATCTCGAACGGCCCGAGAATTGGCCTCCAGGTCATCCCGCCATCTCCTTTTTGGTCTGCCTTTACCCCGGCGGCCGTCTATGGTGTCTCGTGGGTCCCACTCAGTAGCCATTTTGGCCCACCGTTCAGGGTGCATGCGGCAGATATGCCCGGCCCAGTCCCACTTTAGCTTAGCGGTAATGTATAGTCGCCATCAAATGTATCGGAGCCGCCAATGTACTGAAACATATCTGAACATGCATGAGCTTTATTGCCTTGACAATAGCGGCGTTGTTCAGATATTTGTGACCACCTTGGCGGCTCCGATATATCTGATGGCGGCTGTATGTTGGACGTTGGTTAAAGTAGCTAGGTCATGAAGACGGTTAGTCAGGAAATGACCTAGAACGAAACGAAACACGACTGGACTGGTGGTTTGTGGTTGTGAAACGAGCAGACAATCATAATTTTGACAAAACACGGGACTTAATCGCGTACACTTACTTTTAATTTTCCTGACGTTTCGAGCGTGCCATAACGCTCGTGGTCGCAGGCAGACTGGCGAGGAATCGTAGCAGCCAGTCTGCCTGCGACCACGAGCGTTATGGCACGCTCGAAACGTCAGGAAAATTAAAAGTAAGTGTACGCGATTAAGTCCCGTGTTTTGTCAAAATAATGAGTGAAAATCGTGTGAGTTTAAATCAGTACACAGACAATCATACTCGAAGCTTGTCATTTTGCCAATATCTTGAAATAAAATGCCATTTTCATTAAGGTCCACTTAGCTATCAGCGGTTCTATCAGCCCTTTAAGTGTTGACGGCCTCCTAGCCTAGTCAGTAGTGACCCTGCCTATGAAGCAGGAGGTCTCGGGTTCGAATCCTGGTCAGGGCATTTATTTGTGTGTTTATTACAGATATTTGTTCCTGAGTTATGGATGTTTTTATGGATTTAAGTATTTATCTATATATATCGTCGCCTAGTACCTACAACACAAGCCTTATTGAGCTTACTGTGGGACTAGGTTGATTTGTGTAAGATTGTCCTAATATTTATTTATTTACATAACTAAATATACAGAGGTACTACAGTACAAATACTAAACTAAATTAATAACTAGCTCAAATCTAAACTAGGCCCTTGCAGCATTGTACCAAGGATGCTGGCGGCATTTCCTCGTTGTATCGCAATGCTGATACGCTGTGCGAGGAAACCGCCAGCTCTTCGGTCACCAGTTACATCAACCAGACGCTTTGCGATATCTGCAAAAAACTTGTGTGCGCTGGGACTCCATGGACCTAGAGTTTCAACTCCTAGATTATTTATTTATTATTTACGTTAGTTTTAGGGACTTCCTGTATATTTTACCCACGCAAAAACGCAGCTCTATGATTGGTTCTAAACACACTACTCGCATCGCTACCTCGCTTATCTCTGACGGACACGCAGCTTAATCATATTACGGTCATCAACAGTTCATGTATCTCGGCTAAATCAGAACTAATTACGCCAATTACCTCAATTTACTTGTAATTATAATTACTCTGCATTAAATACTCATATTACGCTTTTGTTGTGTCTTACAATTTCTACTTGAGAGATAGAGGCTGTGATCCTCGCTCCGGGTACTACCTGGGTTGTGGTGCGTAGCCAATGTGCCAATCGTTAACGCTCTGTAGCGTATCGTAGTCACCTCTCTCTCACTCTTCCATATTCATCATTCTCTCCTCGTCATATCCGGCGTCAGCGACTCCGTCAATTTCTTCCAGGATTATGGAAGGCTCGGGTATGACTTGCAAAGCCAAATTTTGTCTTGAAGACGCGTTCACACGAAGCGCAGTGTAGTTGTTGTCTCTTACATATTAGTGCGATAGTGACACTTCCGTTTCGTTCGCTACGGAGCGTTAACGATTGGCACGTTGGCTACGCACCCTGGTCCAGCAAATGGGGTTGGCCGGTGAAAACTTTTGCAGAGGGCGCTGTTCCAGATTCCATACAATAAGAGAAAGAGATACAAACAATGATAGAAAGAAACAGACGATGAATGGTCCCTAACTTGTATGCAGGCATAAAGCTTTTCTTAGGCAAAAACCTTCCCTATGGCGTTAATCTACATCATTTTCAATTAGCGCTCTGCAAATTGTATAATGTAATGCCCGCTTTAGTCTACTTTTATTATATTTACCCTGCTACAAATAACAATTATTTATATAAAATTTCTACTTAAATAATAGCGGTCTAACGCCGATATCATCATCACCTCCGTTCATTCTCCGTTGGCTCCAATATTTTGTATATCGTGGATAATGTTGAAACTTTATCTATGCAGATAGTTGTTCGCGAAGAAAAATGATAACCGAGTTGAAAGAAACAACTTTTATTAAACACGTTTCCCCTAGTTGTTTTCCTCTTTTTTACGGATAATAATCTTTACTACGAATTTTGTATAACCAACTTTTTTGAGGGGTGAATGTGTATTCCCTTGGTGTGACAGGCGGTCGGCTGCCGACCGTCATGTCATTTAAATTTGAATTTTGATTAATTAAAATAAAATCATAATTCCAACAACTTATAAATGACTTATGCCACTTGAGGAGAGTGTTTGGGAATGAAAACAAAATGGCGGTTAATTCCAAAAATCGCTCAAATATCAATCAAAACCTTTTTTGTGATTATTAAATTACTAAATTAGCAATCGAGCATATACAGTCGCCATCAATTATATCGGAGCGACATGTGTACTCAAAAATACCTGAACATTGTTGAGATATTAGTAGCCACCTTGGCTGCTCCGATATTTCTGATGGTGACTTTACCACGTGGAATCTTTTGCAGCAGCATTTTAATCCCCTAGAGGATTAAGGACTATTAATCATAGTAAATTAAGGAGATAAAGTATCTGTCGTAGAAAAATTCTCTTTGACATTCTTTCAGCATGAAAGTTCCTTTTTGGTCCTTTGTATTTTATCTGGGAAGTGGATTAAATTAATGGATCATAATATTTTTCACAAGGCGTTGAATCATTTCATTAATAGTTAATATTTATATTGGCGCTATCGTTTGCAGGATAATTATCAATACTTAAGAATATATTAAGTCAGTTCTGTTTTAATTCATATTCATATAATTTAAAAAATGGTCAGGTAAAATATAGAATTATGAAAAAGACGTTTGTTTTGCTTACGGATAAACTCCCACTAGTTATTCCTGACATTTTTCAGTCCCATAATGCAGCGGTACCTTAATTACAAATTATATTCCTCACAGTCGGTCAGAAAGCCTTCGGGCATTTTGTGTGAAAATAGATTATTTATGCGGTAACCAAAAAACAAAAGGTGACCCAAGGGTATAAAATCACCGCACGTTCCGCAATAGCGTAAAAAATACGGACATCAAAAAGCCAAACTTTGCCGGTTCAATAAAATATGAAAATATATATTCGATGTCACACGTCCTCGGTAAAAAACGGCATACATGTCCAGTTCATATTGGATATACTATACGCACGTGGCTAAAAGGAAATGGTGCCAATTGGATTCCTAACTCGGGGCTTAGTTAACTGTAAAAAAAACTTTTTTCGTGTACAAAGGTGAATACAAAATGGCCGAGAATTCTGAAAAGGGATTGATAAAATCACAAAAAATCACTCCTGTCATATGATAGGAGTAATACAACACGTCCTTAATTTTATACCAACTCGAAAAATATTTATTTGACCATTCGTATTTTATAAACTGCTTAAAAGTGCAGAGTGCAGAGATAAATCGTATTAGTAGATTTAGTAGTAGTTATTGTTCAAGTTCTTTTGAATATGACTTTAAAGACATACAGCCTTGGCCAGAAGTGTTGAGCACCAATGCGATTTTCATACAAAACTGGAAAGTTTAGTCCATCGTTTCCATCTTTGTTTAAGTTATTTTGTCAATTAATTTAAACTAATAGGCATGTTTTGTTGAAGTTAGTAGTAACTGCATAGAATATTTGCAATATGTCGCACCGACTTAAATTTACATTTTTGGTACCTTCTGTTTTCATATTTTTTAAGTACCTTGAAAGTGTTATTAAGTGAAGTTTTCTATATTTATAAATAAAATATAACATTTACCGTTACCGTACATTGTTAGGATAGGGAAATAATGCTTAACATCAAAATTATAAACAAAAAACACATATGCTCAATACTTCCGGCCAAGGCTGTATTTGTGAGCAGTTGTATGGGAAAAAATTGTCCTAATTATCTGACCGTATCTGTGTTTTACAGTGGCGGCGGGACTAAAATAATCTTATGCAAGCCGGAATTTGACTTAACACATTCAGCACCGAGAACCCGACTGTCGGGTTCTCTGTTCGTAGCTACTACGCGCTACATACGAGGAATACCTGGCTACGCGGTACGGTAGCGCTACGCGGTACGGAAAGTGTTAAATTTTCTTCACGAGCTGTAGTAAAACTACTCAGGAGCCTGAAAATTAGGCAAGCCAACGGGAAGCGTGTTCTATGGACCCGGAAAACTTTAAAATAAGTCCCTCGTCTTCAGAAAATTCGTTTCAAAAGACGTCAATTACGTTACATGATCATTCTACCCTCGCAAGTGGGACTTAAATACATTGGAAATTGGCTTACATTTTAAAACTTATTGCGTGAGAACAAGGTCGGTAATTAAATGAGTTTTCAGCGGGTGTTAAGATGTTACGTGATTAGCAATGCCAGTCGAAGTTTTTCTAAAGCACGGAAGACATTTAAACATGTCACGTACTGGTATTCATCCGAAATCTATTTAAAAGGGCGTGTATTTAGAGCGATATGCTCTGCAAAACATCCTTCGACAAAAGTATAGAGTAGGCTTGCGTTTTGTATAGGTACTAAACCAGAGAGTATTATTATAACTAGCCATATTGTGAGAAGTGATTAGTTAGGTCATACTAAAACTAAACAACTTTTTCTATTGGACCAACACCGAAATCTCAATATTTTTTTACCGTCCCCATAAAACGTCGACGTCTGATCGGCCTA
This sequence comes from Pammene fasciana, assembly GCA_911728535.1. Taxonomy (NCBI): domain Eukaryota; kingdom Metazoa; phylum Arthropoda; class Insecta; order Lepidoptera; family Tortricidae; genus Pammene; species Pammene fasciana. Next base: position 1,233,675 of record OU452285.1, read on the forward strand.
AATGTAGGAAGCAGTCAAAAAACATTTTGTGATTTCGGAGTTGGTCCCATAGAAAAAGTTGTTCAGTATAGCCTACCAAATCACCTCGCACAATATGGCTAGTTATTGAAAAAACACCCTGTATAGAGCGGCTCAATCTAAGAACTTTTTAAAGCTCCACGTCTGAAGCTCCATCTGACGAGAGCAACCCAAAGTTACTGTAGTAATACCATAATAATAGTAACGGTATCAATTATCTGACCACTAGATGGCGCTGAGGGGCAGAGAATACTCTGTCTAACTTTAGATGGTAGTTGTGGTTGGTCTTGTACAGATGGCGAGACTTGGAGCCTCAATAATTTCTTAGACTGTGACTGTCTATTTTAAAAAAGTGAGGCCTAATAAGTACTTTTAATTAAAACTATTTATATCGAATTTGAGTTATGACTCAAAAACGCCTAGTAAAAATGATGTACTCGTAAGTGCCGCAAAATATCATATTAAAAACACCTTTTGAGTTGGTAACTACGGAACGCTACACTAAGCGTGGCCCGACATGCTCTTGGCCGGTTTTTTTATTTCTACAGAACTGCCAAAAAATAGTGAATCAGCCAGTGATATTTCATATAAGCAAGGAGTATATGCCATTAATAAAAAAGAAAAAAACCCTTTCACCCCCTGCTCACGAGATGGCGCCACACTCATGCACACAGCCACTCTGCCGTTAGTATACAAGATGCTTTATTATGCTTTAATCTACTCTACAACTCACCGTTGAGTTCTTAAATAATGTGGGTAGCCCCATAAATAGCCCTTAATACTGAATCATTTAGCACACGGTCAACAACTGGAGCATTTACCTTATCTTCTAACAGAGAATAACCCTCTAGGGTGAAAAGCGATATTTAGGGCGTCCCTTTCCTCTCGGCCGAATACTGAAGTGTTATCACAGTACGTAAATAAACAGTAGGTAAGATTAGTTACCTCGAACCAGAGACTATAGAGATATAGACGACCACAGCCTAAGAACTGTTTGAAGTTCATGTTAATTACATGCCGAAAATGTAAGAGAAATGTCACCTGCACTGCTACTCCACCTAATAGCTACTAGTGTACTACTAGTACGCTATTGGTTACTAGGTGGAGTAGCAGTGCAGGTGACATTTCTCTTACATTTTCGGTATCATTACCTAATGATACCGAAAATGTAAGCCACCTGGCTTTGAGATAGATGGCGCAATTGACATGAGCTTCAGAAAGTTCTTAGGTTGTGGTCGTCTATATCTCTATAGTCTCTGCCTCGAACATACTTACTTAGGATAGATGATACGCTCCTGAAGAAATAAAGGAGCTAGGTATAATAATATTATTTTATTGGTCCTCAAAGTAAAAGCCCACGTTTTTTGGACAAACAGTTAATGTAAACAATAATTATGGAAGTTGTGACTTATGTTATACAGGTATAACAAAAATACTTGATATTTGTATTTGAGGGCATAATTGGTATCGTATTGCGACTTAGAAAATGTAGGAAAATCAATGTTTGAACGCGAAAAAGACATTATTTTTGTTTGGAACAGGTGGTCGCAGGCGTCGCAGCCCGCCAAGGCGGCCAACCCTCCATACAAAAGCAAATATTTTCGAGCAATTTTTTTTTCTTATTTTTCATACTTAGAATATAATACCAATTATGGCCTTAAGAGTCGCCAGGACGCTCGCGTTCCCATACAAACGTAGTTCAGCTCTCATTTTAAAACGACATGCTTTAGAACCATGAAATTTGGCATGGGCATTCTAGTAGTACATATCTTATCTAGGTCGGACATTCGTCTTCGTTGCTATAAATTGTAATACCAAGAAAATTCAGCCAGTTACAGATTTACATACAAAATTTATTTTTGCTATATTCTCTTTGTATTACAATTTTTAGCAACGAAAATGAATCTACAACCTAGATGTGTACTATTAGAATGCCCATGCCAAATTTCATGGTTCTAAAGCATGCCGTTTTAAAATACGAGCTGAACTACGTTTGTATGGGAACGCGAGTTCACGCGAGCGTCCTGGCGACTCTTAAAAGGATCACCAGCATTTTTGTTACACTGTGTATGTACTAACTTTCGTAATTGAAAAACCGATCGTGTAAAAATCATAAAATTGTCAAATCTCCTCACCCCTCTCACTTGAGGCCACAGAGTATATTGAATCTTTTTTTTTATATGCAATAATCAAATGATTTATTTAACGTAAAATAGTGTTACAATTTTAATTAATCATTAGCCAACAACAAGAACGTGGCATTAGTGCAGGGCAGAGGTGGACGGGCTGGGTAGGGCAGCACCGTCGATGAAACTGAAGAAATGTTGGGTGGATTTGAATCTTAAGGCATAACACACCTGAGCTGAATGGAGGAAGAATGTATGGAGGCCATAGAAAAATTTAAGCTACCATCGACAAATTTGCCTATGAATTTGCTTTATTCAGCTCAGGTGTGTTTTGTCCCTAATACTCCAGGGACCGTATTCTAACTTTAAAACACAATTAGTCAGGTTTCAACTTCATTACAACTCCAACGCATTAACTACGCAATATCTAGCTCCTGAAACATATTAATTATTTGAATTTGCTCGAAAATTATTCCTATGCAACTCCAATTTAGCTTCAATATCGGTTGATTATTTGTTATGTTAGAGATATATTGTGTGTTGAATGTTTCGTTTATGTATTTTAAAATTAAAATACATCCCGTATTTGTCGGCTTTCACACTGCTTCGGTTTCCGCATGCAGCGTCGCGGACCGCGAGATAGCGCTCTGCGTGTGTATAGCGCTGTCACGCTTGAAAACCGTCGCCGCATGCGATTGCGGTGCCAGTGTGATAATCGCCTAATCTAATACTTAGGAGAGATAGATATCGGAGAAAGTCAAGACCCAAACATTATGATAGTAGCTCAAAGTAGACTAACGTTTGCAGTCCGATCGGGGCGACGCGTAGCGTGGCCATTCTGTACGAAATACTAATACGCTCCCTTATGGGTCTTACCATACACGTGTGAGTGTAATGCAAAGTTAAGATGTAATTTGCACTTTACGCAACGCGGTAGCAACCATTTTAATGACGTCATTACGCGGGAGACCTACGTCATCGTCTCTCGGCAGTTTTGGGGTCCCAACCTTGCCCAACAACATACTAAAAGTTGATAAGGGTTTCCAGCTGTGATGTGAACTATTACTTCCGCCATTTCCCGTAAGAGAGAGTACGATACCTACTATTTATTCTGTAATAGAAGACAGGTAGGTACACATTCACTTGGAAAGAAATACTTCAAGTTTAAATGAAAAAGTCTGTCGACCATCCCCTTACGAGAAATAATAAAAAGTAAGCTTTTCGTGTCAGTGCTGAAAGCCCAGTTTTAAAAACGGCTGATCTGTCAGTTGACGTAATCGCGTCATTTAAAAGTTAACGAGGAAATTTCTGCGCGCTGTGGTTCATTTACATGGCTTATAGTTCGTGTAATAATGTGCTGTGGGAATATTCCCATTTTACTGGGAATATTATGCGTCGTGTAAAAGTATTTTGTGTAGCCTATACAGGGTAATTTTTCAATAACTAGTCATATTGTGAGAGGTAATAAGATCTTCGGAGTGCGTGTCCTATCCATCGCCATTTTCTCTCCAGGATTTCCTGACTTATAGGCTTCTGGTAAGTCATCTCCTACAGCCATACATTTGAGATGGTACGCGGCCAGTATATTCCCAGCTCACTGCTGGGCACGCCTCCCTAGACACTTCTTATATGCAGCAAATCCTGGTCAGTTGTTAAGAAATGCGTCCAGGTCATCGCTTAGGTCATTTTAAAGTTAGCGAAGAAATATCTGGACCGTGAGGTTCATTTGTGTGGCTTATACCTCGTTTAGTGATGTGCTGTGACAACATTTCTCTTATTCCGGAAATATTGTAGCAGATGTCCCGGTTTTGGCCACTTTAAGGAGAGTTTGTCTGTTCAGACGTCCGTCATTTTGTGTCAAGAAGAAATTATGACACTCTTTTTGCACTAAATCAGTGAAAATATATTACCATATTTATATGAGTCTGCGCTGTTAAGATTCTGGCATTATATCTTATTTTTTTCTTTAATAAAATGTCAGAAAGGGGTCATGGAGCCAGTTTTGGCCACTTTTTTCCATGGCCCCTGAAAGCTGAATGACAACTTATACATGACAAATGACAGTGCCATCTGTACTGCCATATTTTACTCTTATATTAACCATAAACCATAGATTTATAAATGTGTCTGTTGGCAACACCAAGTCCCGTCCACTTGGACTACCTGGCGAAGTGCATAAAAACCCGCGCAACCCGTTGCTCGGGACATTTTGCCTTCGGCCGCCGTCGTGGTCGCGTGAGCTATTTTCAAGGTTTTCGTTCCCTGTTATTTTATATTTCTTTAAGCTTTAGAAAAAGTGCGATTTATTCCTTTGTTGATGTTAAAATTATAAGAAAGTTTAATTAAATGATTTTGATGATCGGTCTTGTTTTTGTCCGAAAATCCATCCTGATCCTTTATATCAGAAGTTGGATAAAGATCGCTGTAGCCCACATTAAAAAGAAACAAATCTGCATTTGATTTCTTTTATGTTACAAAAGTTAAGTTCGTGTGTCATTTTTATGCGTTGGTTGGTGGTTGCTTACAATTAAATTCCGGTTACGTGCGGGTACTCCTTGAAAACATGCGGTAGCTTTTAGAATTTACGTTGCCATATTGTGTTGTGGTAAGTCAGTGTTTTTATTTTAGCAAATCACGTAGGTAGATATTTTTGTAATTTCGTAGTTTTTAGTGACGCGTCGCGCGGTTACCGAAAGTGATAGTGTTGATAAGAAGTTTAGGTTTATTTGTTTTGTGGTCTGCGTATAATATAGGTTTGGATACCTGTGATAACGAAAAAGTTTCAGGATGCCGCGAAGTAGATCGCGTGTTCGTTTGAGCAGTAGTTCCAAGAATGGTTCACACGTTCGTTTTCGGCACCGATTGCAATCAATTTAAGATCACATAAATATTTTGTATCCAATTTTGACCCTACGACTCCTAATTAACTCTTGGTGCGAAGAAGTAGACCGCACCCGGGAAGCAAACGATTGGAGCGATTAGTTTAGTAGATAGTGAGTTAAGGTCAGGTTAGGCCGAGCCCCCGAAAAGTAGAAGCCCTCGTTAAAGCCTCACCTTCGCAAAACGTAAAGCAAGTGTGGCAATTTCTTGGCCTTGTTGGATATTTTCATAGATACATAAAGGGTCAGTCGACCACGTTTGGCTGTATTGCTCAGCTAGCTAAGAAGGGAGCGAAGTTCATTCAGTGAACCAGCAAGAAAAGGTACGACTAGGTATAAGTCAACGCCTTGCTACTGAACCGGTTCTGGCGATTTTTGATCCTCTAGAAGGTGGTGGTCATCTGGCCAGGCGGAAGCTACGGGCTGAGACTACTCAGCGGCAACCGGGTGAAAAGAGACGCAAGCAGCATCTCAGTACAAGAGGCGAGTAGCGCCCCTAGACATGCGCTGCCTTTTTTTAGTGGTAAGTTTAGATATGATGTTTGTCATCATCCTGTCAATCCCATAAGGCGTTCGTCGCCTACTCCCTAAGCGTTCGTCGCTTGCTTACCCTACCAGGCGTTCGTCGCCATCCCCCTAGCGTTCGTCGCTTCCTTACCTTATCATGCGTTCGTCGCCTACACCCTAAGCGTTCGTCGCTTGCTTACCTTACCCTGCGTTCGTCGCCTACTCCTTAAGCGTTCGTCGCTTCCTTACCTTAACCGGCGTTCGTCGCCTACTCCCCAAGCGTTCGTCGCTAGCTTACCCTACGCGGCGTTCGTCGCCACCCCCCAAGCGTTCGTCGCTTTCTTACCTTGCCATGCGTTCGTCGCTGGGCCAGCTCGTACGCTACGTGCCTTCCCGTTCGTCGGGATACCCGAACAAGCATACATTGTTATTGCATTCGGGATACCACAGGTGGGTACTGACTTGATGTTCGTCATCGTCTTACCTAAAGGGCCCTGTGTAGGTGTACGTCACCTGACGGTCGTTTGTTAACGGTCCTGGCAATGTGTTTGTCACTGCCGAGCTCGTAAGTCAAGTTTACCCGTTTGTCGGGCACCGTGTACGCTGCTGATGACGCCGAATGCTGCCAAGGTGAAGTTCTGGACGATTCTTCATCCGACGCCGATGTGAACTGCTCAGCACCGACTGCTCAATCTTTGACGATGAGCGCGTCGAACAGTACCACCAGTCCATTGGAATCCGGCGCTAGCATCATCTCTCAGCCGTCTACTGTAGGCACTACAAGCTCTGGAGATATCGTCCAAGAAAGAGGTCGTGGACGACCTCTAGTCAGGAGAGGCCGTGTTGGCAACACCAAGTCCCGTCCACTTGGACTACCTGGCGAAGTGCATAAAAACCCGCGCAACCCGTTGCTCGGGACATTTTGCCTTCGGCCGCCGTCGTGGTCGCGTGAGCTATTTTCAAGGTTTTCGTTCCCTGTTATTTTATATTTCTTTAAGCTTTAGAAAAAGTGCGATTTATTCCTTTGTTGATGTTAAAATTATAAGAAAGTTTAATTAAATGATTTTGATGATCGGTCTTGTTTTTGTCCGAAAATCCATCCTGATCCTTTATATGTCTATACCTTAATAAAGTTGAAAATGACCAAAACCGGCACAGTGGCCACAACCGGGGCATCTGCCCTACGTTATTTTATGGTTGACGAGGAAATTCTGCGCGCTGCGGTTCATTTACATGGCTTATCTCTCGAAAAGATGTGCGGCGAGCACGTTGCTATTCTTTTTATCTGGTTATCTGTCTGTCTGTTTGTTTGTTTTTATGTATGTTGCATGTTACTTCTTCACGCTTAAACTGCTACTTATCATCATCATCATTACAGCCTTTTTATCGCCCACTGCTGAGCATAGGCCTCTCTTCGTGTACGCCACTTGTCCCGGTTCTGAGCCAACCTCATCCAAAAGTGACCCGCAACCTTCCGAACGTCGTCTACCCTTCTAGCTAACGGACGCCAGGGGCTTCTTTCATCTGAAAGCGGCCACCACTCTGTCAACATTTTTGTCCACCTGTCATCACTCTACCTAGCAACATGTAAACTGCTACTTAGATAAAATAACAAACATGAAAAACCAATATTCCTCGATATTACCTACAGTCCTGAATATTCCCAGGCACGAATCACATCACTAAGTCACGTGTCTCCATTGTACTTACGGCTCTGCTCTATTTAGTCACTCATGCAACTTACAGTGCTTACGCTGCTAATATGCACGCGCGTGTGCGTGTGTTGGTGTGCTCTAGATATGCACGTACGTAGTACTTTTGTTTTCAAAGATTTTAATGGATTTAGAATACCTATTTCTATATAATATTATAAATTCGAAAGTAAGCCTTAGCCTCAGCCTTAGCGTTCGCATGTTTCGTTGCTTTGCATTTTAGTGAGTTATTTACGTTATCACACTATAATTAATCACTAACTTTAATGTACTTTTTAACGTGTAGAAAGCGTAAGTTTTAGAATCATCTCAGCCATAAGACGTCCACTGCTGAATATAGGCCTCCCCTTTGGACCTCCATAAGTAAATGGAACTTATCATTAAAGGGGGGGTTTGTCATACGCGCCACGCTTGGCAGGGTTGGCGCGCGCAGTTTTTTTTGGTTTATTGTTGTTTAGGCTTTCGGAAGATGCTGCTGCCCATCTCCCGGTATATTCCCTTCGCAGACTCCTACTGCAAACACGTTGCATCTGTATAAATTTCAAGCAAATTCTGATATTTCTGATCACTATTGCGTAGCTAATGCATTGGGGTTGAATTAAAGTAGGATCATGTCAAACGTGTTTTACAGTTAAAATACGGCCTCTTTTCACTTCAAACCCACGACATAATACTAAGTGGTATTTTTCAACATGTATTTGTCTGAAAAAGGCCAAAACTTCAGGATCGAGATCACCGACTTAAGAGTCGCCAGGACGCTCGCGTGAACTCGCGTTCCCATACAAACGTAGTTCAGCTCGCATTTTAAAACGGCATGCTTTAGAACCATGAAAATTCGCATGGGCATTCTAGTAGTACATATATAGGTCGTACATTCGTTTTCGTTGCTAAAAATTTTAATACAAAGAAAATATAGCAAAAATAAGTTTTGTATGTAAATCTGTAACTGGCTGAATTTTCTTTGTATTACAATTTATTGCAACGAAAACGAATGTCCGACCTAGATCTGTACTACTATAATGCCCATGCCAAATTTCATGGTTCTAAAGCATGTCGTTTTAAAATGAGAGCTGAACTACGTTTGTATGGGTACGCGAGCGTCCTGGCGACTCTTAAATGCTTATCGAGCCTAATAAAGTTATGACTTATGACTAATTATTTACTCGATTCAACTTTGCGATAGCCCCCAAAGTTAAACAGAGCCACCTGCACCTTTTAGATCTGTGATTCAAATTAACAGATTATTGTTTTGTAGCAAATTAACCAAAAGTATCTACACTTTTGAGATAGAAGATTAGACTAGATAAAAGTTTAGAACTTTGTTGGACTGATAGTGATATGATATGACTGTTTGTATTATGAATAATAATAGCCGTGGGGTGCCCGGCCATAGAATTGTCTCCCACCATGTCGTCCCGTGGTTGCAGTAGGAGTCTGCTAAGGGAATATACCGGGAGATGGGCAGCAGCATCTTCCGAAAGCCTAAACAACAATAAACAAAAAAAACTGCGCGCGCCAACCCGCCTGCCAAGCGTGGCGTGTACGGCAAATCCCCCTTTAATGATGGTCCAAGGGGAGGCCTATGTTCAGCAGTGGTATCTTATGGCTGAGATGATGATGATGATGATGCTTATGAATAAAGTTTTCGAATTTAAGCCGTCGTGAATTATAGAAATCCCTACTGAAATATAATTATTATTATACATGCTGAAATTATCCGTCTGTACGTGTTACCAGAGACTATAGAGATATAGACTTATTATATAGCACTCACTGGATTTTTTCTTCATCATCTGCTCTCTTACTACTACTACCCCAGAGAAGAAATGCCTATCTATATCCAGTGACATGTAGCCATACGATAACAAACATAGAGATATAGACGACCACAGCCTAAGAACTTTTTGAAGCTTATGTAAATTGCGCCATCTATGTCAAAGCCACCTAAAGATACCGAATATGTAAGAGAAATGTAACCTGCACAGCTACTCCACCTAGTAACAAATGTGCAGGTGACATTTCTCTTACGTCTATATCTCTATAGTCTCTGGTGTTACTTATTCACGCTTTAACTACAGAACCGATTTAAATTACATTAGGTATAGAGATAGTTTAAGCTAGCACGGCTAGCACATGATGGGCGCGACTTGGTCGACAGTAGAGAAAAGGCTCGAGATAGTCTATCCCGCGAATTCGTAGCATAACTTACCCGCGACAACCCGCTGACTCGCGCACAAATGTCAAAGCGAACAAATTTTGTCGTATGACAGTTCCACGCGAGATACGTGCAAGATTCGTAGCACAAGTACACTTTAGAAGACAAAACAACTCGCGTTTGAACTTCAAAATGAGAGAAATTGTCTTCGAGCCGTGGGGGTTGCGAGAAGCATATCGCGTCGAAATTTGGTCTCATTTAGCCCAATAAAAAGAAAGCTTTCTCTATTTATTTAACATAAGAGCTACAAACTTAAGTTGAAGACCAGCTTCATGGCATTATAATATTGTTTTGCCACCTTTATAAGATACGAGTACTTACCTAAATATGCCAAATTTTAACTCAATTGAATACCAACAAAAAGTAAAGAAAAACTTTTGGTAACTAAAGCGTTTTATTTTTTTCCCGGTCGGCTTCTTAAGAAATCCAGACACAAAAATCGAAGGCTAAGATTGTGCTATGCTATCACTATGCATATGGTTATGATTTGATTGGGAGATACCGCGTCTCACGGCATTTACATTCACCTCCGAGTATCCATCATACCTTTGTTGTTAAATGAATTTAAATATCGTAACTAGGTTAATAATACAAACGTTAACTGTAGAACTGATTTACTTACACATAAAAGATAATTTGTTAACATCGACCACACTATGCTGAGAGTGGTAATCGTAAGCCTTATTGCAAGATGTATGATCCGATAGGTCTCGCCATGGTTGCCATACACTCTTGGATCAATTATGTAATTTCTCAAAGCAAGAGAAGTGACATAAAATACGTAAATATAAATAATAACGTATCATAAAACAATTTATTACATAAGGAATTTAAGTATAAAGGCGATATTAGGCTGATGGTAAGACGTCCGGGATGTTCAATCAAAGGGCATCTAGGTATTAGGATACGCGCCGATGATACGAAAAACGAATGCCAGTGGGGCAAACATATATATTATATAGATATAGGCTAACATATCATTACATGTCAAAGTTTCCAAGTTAGGAACAACTACAATTAGGTACTACATTTTAATATCTGAGTCGCAGGTTTAAGGCTGATGCACACTGAATGCAACACGGGTTGCATATAGTTGCAGCTGGAGCTATCCTGTTTGGTCTAGAAGCGGATGCTAAGCCCCAAAACGACATTATATGGCCAAAATTTTAAATTATGATGTTAGGCACTCTCCGGATGACAACACCAATTACATAATAGCAAATATGCTTTAAATAAAAATCTTGAAGTCGGTTGAAAAATCTTTAATTTAAGGCTTACTACGTTCTAACTCGCAATAACTTCACTTGTAACCAAATTTTGCTCATTGATACCTACCTACAGAATATAAGAACTCATTTCACACGGGGTCCGCTTGACAACCTACTCCCATAAATTGGTCCCACTAGTTTTGACGAAAGCGCCCGCCATCTGACCTTCCAACCCAGAGGGGAAACAAGGCCTTATCGGGATTAGATCCGGTTTACTTACGATGTTTCTCCTTAAATAAATATCTTTAGTAAATATCTATCTCAAGTAAATATCTAATGATATTCCGTACTTACATAATTCCGAAAAACACAGTGGCATGAGCCGGGGTTTATTTATTTATTAATTTATTATACCAACAACAAAAATTACATTTTAGACAGAGACCCTGCAAAACTATCTGAATAGTTTGACTACAGGAAGGAGTTAAAACTAAACAGACTATTTTTATTATACTTACCGGAATTCAGGATTGAAAGTTGGACGTCTTACCGCCAGGCTCATTTCACGATGGAACTTAAACTTGTACTTGAAATTGCAGAATTAGGTGCTAGGGTATGGTAAATATTTCATAGGTAAGTATTAATTGTATCAAAACCACTATAATTAAACTGAGTCAAATTGAGAACCTCCTCAGTTTTAGGAGTCGGTCAAAATGACTACCTATAATTGATTTCAAGATTTATTTGGTTTAGACAACTGCCACCGTCTGTGGTTGTAAATTTGTGCCTACAGAATACAAGAGAACTTTTATTTATAAGTAGGTAGTTAACAATTTGTCGTAAAAATATTATAAATGTGAAAGTAACTCTGTGTGCTACCTCTGCACACTTCTTTCAAATTATATGAAATTAGTAACTATTATAAATTTAATAAAGCCCAACGTGAATACGGCTGAACCCATTTTGATATACGTATATCATGCCTAACTTCACTCGCCAGTAAAACCTGCCACAAACAGAGATACACAGCAGACAGCGACACACATAGCGGTCAAATTTATAAATAACGAAATTGACGCGGGCCGCACTTTATTGTTAATAATTTGTGACTTTGTCAGGCAAAATGTACTTACCAGGTTGTCGGTTGTCAATAACGACGATCTCTATTAGGAGGCTCGCGGGCCGCCCGTTGCCGACCGGAGTATTGACACTAGAAGAGTTACCTACCTATCAGTGGCGGTGGGTTAATTTTTTTCTAAGGCAAACCGGTGCTTAATTTGGCTTAAAATTTCTTCATGAGGTGTAGGAAAACTGCTCAGGCGGCAGAAACTTAGGCAAGCCGACGGTAATCCTGTTCTATAGACGTACCGCCACTGATACCTATATGTTTTTAATTTCAATATCCTGCCATTGATTGGTGTGTGTTGCCTATCAGTGTCAAAATAACGCTTCCTACTGTTTAATTTCACGGCTTGCCAAAAAACGATTGTATGGTACAGTCAGCGTCAAATATATTGTAACAGCCAAAGTGATCAAATAGTTCGTCACACCATATATTTTGTATGGTGTGACGAACTATTTGGCTACTCTAGCTGTTACAATATATTTGACGCTGACTGTACGTATGTACCTATATTTTATGAAAAGTTGCACTTGCTCCAAATATGCAGATAAAGTAAGTTAGTAAAATATAACCTATCATTTTAAATTAATCTCCTAACCTAAATCTAACCTAACATCCTTATATACATACATACATACATACATACAATCACGCCTATATCCCAAAAAGGGTAGGCAGATCACATTTCCATTTGCTACGATCAATGCAGCAAAACGGCCTAACATCCTTATGTGTCATAATTATTAACTAATAGCACACAACCTCTTATTTAGCACTAGACCGCTTATGTTTGGATCATTTCTAACTTGCATTTAGGTACAGTCAGCAGCAGAAGTAGCTAAGCGCGTAGGGTGTGTTTAAAATGAGCTTGATACGACTATATTGTTAAGAGAATAAGAGCGTGTGTAGGTCATTTTGAACACCCTACCCGCTTAGCTACTTCTGCTGCTGACTGTACCTATTTTAAATTACAATTAGTTCAATTTAATTTGTGGCTTTGATATGAGTATTAAATTTTGTGCTGCGAGCCTGGTGGTAAGAGATCGGATTTACAATCCAGAGGTGTAACGCTAGGTTCAAAACCCGGCTTGTAGTGATGAGTTTTTCGAAACTCGTTTACGAAATATCATTTCATGTTTACCAGTCACTTTTCGGTTAAGGAAAACATCGTAAACTGGACCTAATCCCAATAAGGCCTAGTTTCCCTTCTGGGCAGTCGCTTTTATAAAAACTAGTACCTACGCCAAATCATGGGATTAGATTGCCAAGCGGATCTCGGGCTCAACTGGGCTATTGCAAAAGTGGGAGCTAGGAGAATGATGATGATGATATGAGTCTTACATTTTATTTCCTTGTCACAAAATTCAGTAATAATTTGTCTATCTTTAAAATGATGTATTAGTGAGTGGTGGCAAGCCCAGAAACGTAGGCCACCTTGTTGGTGCCGCTGCTGCCGCCGAAGGTCCTGAGGCACTGGGGCCCGGTGAGGCACGGCGCAGCGGGAGCATTGTCTTCAGTCACAGGTGAAAATCTGTAAATGAGGATTTAAAAAATATTACAACATGGAATGTTCTGACATCTTTGTATTAACGACACAGCCAAACAACTTCTTGTTATTACTCGTACAATAATTATTTATATAATATTAATAAAGTAAATTTTATTAGTTTAATTATAGTCCGTTTAAATATGCATATTGTGATGCCCGTTCATAGTCTGTATCATGGTTGTACGCTAGGACCGCTAAGCAGAGACTGGCCCAATAACGGCAAAATACTCTCAACATGTATTCTGGATGGCCCGGTCATGTCACATTATGGTGTTCGTTGGTGCCCGAACGTTTTAAGTGGGTAAAGCCTCCTAGTAACTCATACAAAGAATACTGTTTTGCATGTACGAGCAGATTACTGTTGGTATGGGGACCATCATGGTACGGTCATGGCATGGACGGGATAGTGGGCAGTCCTCTATTTTGTATTGGTCTTTGGATATAAGCAGCATCAGTTGTAAGACTGCTTGTCAACTTATTAATTAACTAAATAAAGTCGTACTTACATCAAGTACTGCAACGCCAGTTACACCCTCCGTCCCACAGCACACTCTCAGCTGATACATTATAATATTTTTATAGTGACAGCATATGAGTAGAGTTCAGGGACCACTGCCGCATTCCTGTTTAATTCCCTGACCACCTGGATCTAAGCAGCTTCATTACAGGTTGTCTTTTCGAAGATCATACCATTACCTATAAAGAATATTACACATTTTTAATGTTTACTGTAAATATATGTAGTTAGATCCTATAAGATACGCAAATAGTAGTTAAAATCTAGGACTATTTATTGCTTAAATTTCACCTAACTGTTGTTGAAAACCACAACCAAATTGAACAAACTGATATGGAGAACTTTGGATATAAATCATCAACATCTTTTGCAAATGAATTAAATATAGCTAACTTTGCTTCTATATCTCACTTGTTTGTATTATTATACACACACAAACGAACACACAGCTTCTCACCTTAAATGCAAGTACTGCCTACTTTTCATGGAGTTAAATAAAAGGCAATGGAAAAATTATATTTACTTACTCGTTTCCATTCGTCTACCGTTTTCCGTGGCCCCGCAGCAGCTTGTAGTTTTGCCCACTTTTCTTTTCGTAAACGATTCCATTCTTGTTTTAATTGTTTATTATTAAAAACGTTCACCATAGGTTAGGTTAATTTCTTGCCGAAAAAAATACCTAACAACTTTGACGTTTGACATTTCGAACTTCAAAACTCATATTTTCTATCTCTTTAATCATGATACTGCAAGAACGAGACAAAGCTATCGTGAGTAGTGACGTCCCGTTTTTAAAGCTATCTATTCACTCATAATTTGATTATTTTTTACCGATTCAGTGCTGCCACAAAAATAAAATTAGTTCCATTGATAAATGGCCACCCTCGATGACTCGCGCGCGGGATGGCTCTGTCGAATGGAACTAATTTCTCGAGCCTTCAACTTGTGCTACCAAAATCGAGAAAATGACGGCTCGAGGCATAAATTGGTGAGCCGCGACTGCGTTCTCTCGCGGCGCGAGCTATCCCGCGTTACAACATGTGCTAGCCGTGCTGGGGAAGACATAATAGTCGTACCAAGCGGGTTGCTGATATTTTGTAAAAGTTTAAGTTTATTTTTATTTTTTGTTACTAACGTAGTTCTATAGTCAAAATATGGATACCTGGTGTCTGAAATAAATATTTTCATTTCATTTCATTTCATTTCATTTCATTTAAATGTGGTTACATTTTAGATTGTATTCCCTGTCACTTTTCCCAATGTAAATGTTAATTTAAGTAATGATATCTTTTTTACACACTTTAACTTAGCGATGAAAAAGAATCATTTTAAGCAAGTCTTGCGATGCGAAGCGATGACACACGAAGGTAATATTGCTGTTCTGCTTTTTCATGTGTCACTGTTGATTGATATACCCGACGTCTCTTTCTAACACCCGAAGGTTCTTTTTAGAGCTCGCGGACTGTACGTAGTTTTTTTGGAGATAACTCAAAAACGCCTAAACCGATAATGCTCAAAATAATTTTCGTTGAAAGAATATTTAAAGGTGTATCTCCTTGGGTTTCGCCATAATTTTTGGACTTATGGTTCAAAAGTTACGGGGGGGGCACATTTTCTTTTTACTTTCGCGGTCATTATTTCTGAATATACCTATCCATTAAATAAAAAAAAATGTTTAAAGAAACCTGATTTGTTCAAACCTGAGCGTGTGTACATTTTGGATACCCTACCCGCTTAGCTACTTCTGCTGCTGACTGTTACATTCTAACTTTATTCTATTCTAACAATGCTTGTTTTGTCACCCTCGTCGAGTCGTGAACAGTGAATAAACAATAGCGAGCGATTACTCAGCGATATCGCGGGAAATAGTCGCGTCCGGTTTCCTATGGGGCTGGCGGGTGCAGCTTGGTTTATTATTTTCGAAAACCCCTACAACTATAGAAACAACTTTAAGTTTTAACTATTAGCTAGGGATACACGCACAGATGTGCGTCGCCGTCGGACAAATCCGTGCGTGTATGGCGCGAATTGGACACGGATTTGTCTGCGGACACATCTGAATAGCGCCATACGCGAACGGATCTGTCCGCCGGGCATGTCCGTCGGACAAATCCGGCGGGCACATCTGTGCGTGTTTACCTAGCTATTTGAAAAAAACGGGACTTAACCGCGTATATAATTTTTAAATTACCTTCGATGTTTCTAGGACGACATTGTCCCCGTGGTCGCGAAGAAAGACCCGAGATTAATTACGCAGTTAAGTCCCGTTTATTTCAAATAGTTATGAGTACAAACCGTGAAAGTCTAAATCAACTTTTAGTTCTATTGAAAAATAATCGGCTGTAATAATCCGTATTTAAAGAGCCCTTATAACAACAGCACTTACGTTGTAGTTCATTATAATTTAATATAGTTTTCAAGCAATAAAGCCGTAAGTGTCTGAAAGCGGACGGACAGACGGACATGGCGAAACTTTAAGTTGACTACGGAAATCTAAAAAGAATACATTGTCTTAAAAGCAACTAGGTATTGTCGCATGCTACAACTTTGCCTACGATGCACAACTTTTCCTGGCTTTAAAAACCTAGTCTTCTTCACCAAACAGCAATTCATGTCTTATTCCTGAGATGGAAGAAAGGCGGCCATCTCAGTAATTATATTTTGTATGGTGAAGAAAACCATGTTTTTCAGGCCAGGCAAAGTTGTGCATTGTAGGCAAAGTTGTAGCACGCGACGGTATTGCAGTTATAAACCCATATATTTTATAACTTATCACAAAGTAAAACTGCCATAAATCACAATAAATCAGCTTCAAAAGCATTATCGCTTTGAAACCAAAAGTTCATTAATTCGATATACATAGATAACTAGACAGGGACAGCTGTTACAGTCATACTCATACATATAATCGTTTGTTGCAAGTTAAAATTTCAACGCAATACTAAAGGCATGGTTATTATATTGCCTCAATACGAATACCTTTAAATACCCTTTGGATGAAGCAAGTCCTTAACTGATTTGATCTTGTTTTAAAATAATTTCTACCACGTTTACTTAGCCTCGATAACTAAATCCGATCATGTTGTTGAAAATGAAGGGTACACGGAAAGAACATGTCCAGTTCCTTTTTTCGTAAAATGTGATTTTTGTATCAAAATGTAGAGCTTGCAATGAACTATTAGCAACAACTTCTGTAACAGCTGGATTTTTTAACATAAATCCACTTTTTAATTCATAAAAACAACCTAGTTACGAAAATAGTATGGTTAATTGAATCGTTCCAAACTTTAAAACCGCTATAACTCAAAATATTGGCAAAGTGACTAGACATGTTATTTCCGTGTACCCTTCAAATGTAGTTACGGCCATCCAAAACACTTTTCAGTTGATTCGTTTTGATTATATGAATTATAAATATTTTCACCAGCAGCTCGAACAATCCTACGCAAGAGTAAAGTCGAACTTTCGTTACTGTTTTTTCGCAGATTGTTTTAACCTTTAAGTTGTATGATGTGTCACACGAGAGCAAAGTTATTTTATATCTCGTGTTTTTGAGACTCCGCTCAGGGGGCCGATTTTTGACAGCCGGACGCTCGAATTCAAAAAATTCAAGCTCGAAAATAATCGCACACAAAAGTTTGTCGCCAATTTTTTCGCATGGAATTAATAGTTTAAATAATCATTATTTTAAATATCTGTCACTTTTATTTTTAAAACATAATTTCATCGTTTTATTCAGAGTTTTAAATGTCACTTTCGAGTGCTCGAATCTCAAAAATCACCCCCCAGGATTCTAACTTAGAACCTTTCGCTTACTCGGGACTCAAAATCAACAGTCGCGAGAAAACCCAACTTTCCATTCTTGTTGCACAAAATTTGTTATTTTTTAATAATTAATTCAGTAGGTAAATAGTTTTTTAATAACTATTAACTGAATTAACAAAACCGATAAGCCATTTACATAAAGAGAAAAGTAGGATTTTCCCCATTAACGTATAATTAGATTCTAAAACAATTACCCGATGTTGCCAACAAAGAATAAACATAAATAAGAAAGGTAAAATGCCCGCCAAGCCCAAAAATATCCGATATTGGCTTTAATCGCCAGGGCGGAAATTTCGTCCATATAATTGCCTTGTCTGAACTCATAGCGCAGGCGTGCGCCACTCCGCGCATGCCCCCAAAAGCGCTCACACGAAACTCACGCAAAAACAAATACATTTTAATATGATTTCTATACCAAAATCTATCTGTAAACCAGTATATTTATCCCCAAAAGTGATGACTACTGTGTTTAGATAAGAAGAATTGAGCGCGCCAATCGTAAGTACGACTTTGTTGATTTTGTTGAAATATAACCTTCAAATGTTTTGGTAATTTCATTTTGATTGCTGTCTGAAGAGCTTTTTGTGTTCAAGATTATGTTTAGAGTGTTCTCTTTATTCCTATAAATGTGTCTTGTGCTTAAGTAACCTTGATATTCACGAAACGTCTCATTCTATATGCACGTGCTTTCGTTTTACGGGTCTATACTACTAGTAAGCACGATTACTTGCCATATGTTGATAGTAACCTCGTAGTGAAACCATACTGAGCATCAAATTATTCTATAACTATGTTACGCTTAACTATGTTACGCTAAGAAATATGAAAATGAAGGACTACATATAAAGAAATGAGAGATGGATTTTTATATTTACCTATCTTATTTGTGATTTGCGAGGATCTCATTATGTTGAGACAAAGTGAAGCCAAGTGCGAGATGAATATTGGGACCATTCGAAATACCTACGAATATTCTCAAACAAAGACCTAATTTCACATAATTTTTGGACAATGGCATATCGAAACAAACTAAATTGGACATTTTATTACAGTTTTTAATGAGCGTGTTGACATTGTCGAAACACGGGACAACTTTACAATCGTTTGCTTTTTATTTTATTTGAATATGTATTGAAACGAGAATTATGTGGCTGTAAATATCGTCAATTTAGGATCAATATACTTATATTTACTTACAAAAATTAGATACGTATGTACCAATACAAAAATGACCTGTTTATATTTTTTATCTACGTATAAAAGCCGCCGAGTTTCTTGCCGGTAATAAGTAATACTTCTCGGGTCAGAGGTGTAGGGTTAGAACCGGTGGTAGTTTCTTTTTCTCTCTGACGTTCATAAGTGCATTGTAATGTGCCTAAATTGAAGAATAAATATCTTTTATCTTTTATATGTATAAATCGTAGTACAAAAGCTCTACTAATACCACTGTCGTTGGTAATTTTAACCCTTTAGCCGTCAACTATGACACTTTCCCTCCCCTCTGTAATTTCCTAGCCGATTGACCCAGAAACCTGAGCAGCGAGCACCCTTGTGTGATATACGTAGGATAAGAACAAAGTAATATGATGATGTATTTAGATGACTATTTTAGTGACCCTACCCACGAGGTTTGTGGTATTAAGTTGGAACCCCGTAAGAACACGACATGATATAGTGAAACCTCGATAACAAGATCCGCGGTAAAACGAAATCGTCGTTATTTAACATTATACAGGGTGATTCAGGAGACGTGAGCAAGAACAACCCTACATACTTAGTTAACGATAATGAATCGGCCGCCGTCATGTTTAAGTGAAATAACAACGATTTTTTATTTTTTGTTACGTGAAAATTTTGTTTTGTGTAGTCATGGTCACACTACAAAAAAGCGCTAATTACACTAATACTAATTAAAAACAGCATATTTTAATTGTGTTTTGGAACTCCCCATCGGCACACAAATCTCTCTAAGGTTTTGCCAATGATGGGTCTTGTAATAAATAATATTGTAATTACTTATTTCTTATTCAATAAATTTAAAAAAAACTTGTATCAAACAATAGCTTGTAATTGACTAAATCCGCAGTGTTCATCCTGTTCACGTCTACTGAATCAACCTGTATAAGGCCAAAAGCCAATTTCTCTGCTTTGCCTTAAGGTTGACTGGTAGAGAATGCCTCTTGGCATTAAGTTTGCCTTTTGTATTATAAGATTTTATTTTGTGCAATAAAGATTAAATAAATAAAATAAAAAGCCAATACCTTCACACAAAGGTGTATAATATACATATATGTATGTATATCGAGATTTAATTTATATTTTCATTTGATTATTAATAATGTATATTTCAGTACAGATAAGTACTTAAAGATTAGTAATTTGATGAAAACTCTTTTATAAGGTTTCAGTATTTCCAGTTGCTTTAGGGTTAGCTTGAAGAAAATTTTAAATGGCTAAGTTTACTCTTATATCAATTGAAGGGATATTTCCAAAAACATCATAACTACTTAGAGCGGTTGACACTTTTTTAAGAACATTGTTAATCGTTTCAGGTGTCAACCAGTGTAGTCAGTTACGTTGTTTTTGTAAACATCCCTCCAATTATATGTGTATTTAATAAAGTCCTACTACTATCATCCCAACCATCTCCATTACCCACAAACCGTCGAATTTCGTGGACCCTCACGTTTCTATTAGCCATAATATGATTGAAACTAATTCAATATTAGTAATAAATATTAGCGGTCACTATGAAAAGGCAAAATGACATAACAAAGTCATCCCTCTTATTGGATGGGCCAATAAGAAGGCTTCAATGGTGAAGGCGTCCATTTCTTATTGAGAGTGCGTAATATGTACTCGGGTTGGCTTCATTATTGCCTAATGTTGGGTTTCGGCATCAATGGCAGTCATTAGTCCTCATCACACAATACAGACCTAACCAATGGAAAATATACTCAACTACGCTAAGTACCGTACTGGTAAAGGTACGCAATAAAGTTCAAATTTGAATGGTTTTCACGTTTATGTCCAGTATAGGATAGTATAGGATAGGATTTATTTGGCTCGCTTTTGTCAACACTAAGATCTTAGTTAGTTAGTTAGTTGTACTGGGCATTATCCGCAAGTCGACATCCAGTGTGCCTATTTTGCGTGAAATCTGTATTTCACGCAAAATATCCATCCCTGTGGATGGCACACGAACCTCAGCAAAGCCTTTATATTGCATACCGCGTCGTGTAAGGTGCTTGGAGACCCTAGCTACTTAGCTCCGTATGTATGTATACTTCTACCTGTTTGCAGGCTAGCAAAATGTGCTTGGTTGTTTCCTCCGCTTCCATGCATGCACGGCACAGAGGGCTGTCCGTCCTACCTACTACCTATATAAAAGAGGTGTTTGTTGAGTTTATTATGTCCTGTTATCAACCCTAAAGACACTAAGAATAAACACTAAGATCTGATTTGTTAATTTAAAACAATCGATTCTAGGTAACCTACAGTCAGTGTTTACGTATTTATAATAGTATTTTATGCAATCGTGACATAATAAAGAGCTTTACAGTCGAGTTGCTGAGTGGCCTAAGTAAGGTACGAGATTGAAAAGCTCAATTATGTCACTATTGTATACAATACTTTTTCTACGAGTACTCAAATTAGGCAAGTCGGTTAGAATAGAGTTCAATAAATGCGTTACAATCTGCTGCCTCTACATATATAATTGAGTAACTTCCATCTGACCATCTCCCGGTGATTGTGTCGAGCGCCGCCCGACCACGCTGTCGCGGTCGGGCGGCGCTCGACACCTGAGAGAACTAAAATATTGTAAAGTAGTAATTATTTAAGATGTCGGAATTTTACTAGGGATTTCTACCTACAATTCCGACACCTTAAATAAGACGTACTATATGAAAATCCATTTTAGTTTTGTCGACAAAACTAAAATAGGTGCCGAAGCCCGCCCGGCCACGCGGCGAATATGCGACCATCGAAATGTATGCGCTAGTAGTTCTGTGTACAAAGTCTCAATTCAAGCATTATATTCGGCGAGTAGAAAAAATATTTAGCACCTATACACACTATGGTTTTTCGAATTGAAAATTAGGTAATTGATCAACACCTGAAACAAACATATAATATACATACTAATCGCCGACACGTTTTTAGACTAATGGAGTTAAATTTTCCTAAAGCAAGGGAAAAATAAAGCTAGTTAACATTAAAAAGTAGCTATAATGATAAAAATAATCATTCCCATGTCAAAATAAAAAGTTCGCCGTCAAGCCATCATATTAATCATATACCGGGTGTTTCCTGTAATAGGAGCAATAAATTAAAACGTAGATTCTACTCTTCAAACCAGACGTTTGTGCAAAAACTTTTAAAAATAACTTACGGTTTGATTTTTAGGACATTTTAAAGTTTTTCCTAACACGCAATGTATTCCGAAATTGATTATGTCTGTAGGGTGACAAGCAATGTCAAATAGACGGATTTTAACGTACCTACCTACATTGAAAATAATATTTAGTTTGTATGAAAAAGAGGCAATCTAAAAATACATATTTTTAAAAAGTTGTTGAAATAAAGTTTTGTTATTTAAGGAGTAGAATCTACGTTTTAATTTATTGCTCATATTACAGGAAACACACTGTATATCCAAGGCGGCCAAGTAGGTGGTCACAAAAAACTTACGATGCATGAAATAATAGTGACATATAATATTTGATTATTTTCAGATGTTTCTATTGTCAAGGCGATAAAGTGCATATTCAGATAATTTTCAGCATCTTGGCTGCTCCGATATATTTGACAGCGACTATACAGTAGCTAACAGAAGCTAACCTCATATTTTCTTAACACGTTCGCTGCATGGAACCCGCTAGGTGTGTTAATTTTCTATAGGAATTAATCTTGACAGTCAAAGTGTTAACACTTAACAGTTTACAAATCCGTGTCAATTATATTGAGCATGTCACCCGCTTAGCTACTTCTGCTGCGGACTGTACGAAGATAACAATCCGGCTCCAGATTTATTTAAAAGCTTTCAACATTTCTCTTCTTCAATATCTCTCTACTTATAGGAAAATTCAATTTTCCGCCAGTCAACCTTTCGAAGTCTGGGGGCAAAGGTTAATGTCAGAAGTGATCAACTTTATTCTTTACGAACACTTATTTTTCGAACACAAAATACCGGTCTACAATTATCTTTTTTATTCTATTATATTTTTAATATCACGTATCATCATTAGTATATTTAGGTACATGTTTGGATCGCTTGGATCAATAAAATAGAATTATTTTCCGTACATTTTTAATTTAGTACGAAACTATAATTGAACTTTCAAATAGTTAAAAGAAGAGAGGTGGGTAAAAAAACGAGACAATGCAATACCGGTATTTTTATACGACCTAATACCGGTATCCCGGGATAAAAATAAACGAATATTATTTACAAAATATACATTTTACAAAAATTTACGCGAACATCTCGCTCCCAGTCGCTCCCGGCACGAAGGTGCCCATAACACTTGCGGCATTACCACGTTGGATTATTATGGACAGCCTTTGTACCAGGAACGACTCGGAGCGAGGGTCCTCGCCCTTTTGCCGGAATCGACGGCCCAACTCCCGGGATTGTCACACACAACATAGTTTTGGCTGGTTTTATTTGACTGATGGTTTTAGATCAAGAGTTAAGGCTACCAAGTACTAAAATACATAACTTTTAACCGTGTATTGCCCATGCACTCAATGAGGTAGGGTTGCCTACGACCTACTCTAGATCTAGTTTTTATTGTGCGTGAAAAATATGTAAATTCTACAAACTTTTACTGTGTGATTCACCAGCCTCAAACATAAGATACCAAACACCCTAATTTACAGTTGATGTAACTAAATGCTATGTCTTACTTTCTAGTGTTGCGTTTTAAACTAAATTATCACCATACAAGGTGTTACAAAAATGCTGGTGATCCGTTTAAGGGCATAATTGGTCTTGTATTCTTATTACGAAAAACTAAGTAAACATTTTAAGGGTTCCGTAGCCAAAATGGCAAAAACGGAACCCTTATAGTTTCGCCACGTCCGTACACGTGAAGTGGGGGGCGAAATTTTTTTTCGTTCCAACCAAGTTGTGTGGGATATCGTTGGATAGGTCTATTAAAAATAATTAGGGTCTTCTAAAACAGTTTTTGGATAAAACTTATACTCTCGGAAATAATAGCTCCGAAAGTTTAAAAGAGGGCGTCCCCCCCCCCCCCCATGTAACTTTTGAATCGTGGGTCCTAAAATTTTGAAAAAATTCATGAAACTGAGGCCTAATGAGTACCTTCAATGAAAACTATATTGAAATAAATCGGTTGAGCCGTTTTTGAGTTATCATTCAAAAACCCATAGTGAAAGGACGTAAGTAAAAATGACGTAAGCGCCGCCAAATTTCCCGTAAGAAACGACCTTTTTGACGACCATTAATGGTCTCAGTTAACGGAACCCTACACTGAGCATGGCCCGACATGCTCTTGGCCGGTTTTTTTTTCTCGCGTAATAAAATTTTGGTTTTGTATGGAGGGTTGGATGGGAAACCGCGTCCCAAACAAATTTATTTTCTTCGCGTAAAAATTTTTTTCACCAATTTTTTCTAAGTCGCAATACGATACCAATTATGCCCTTAAACGGATCGCCAGTATTTTTGATACATCCTGTATACTCATAACATGCAGAGGTAATGCAATAAAAAGAATTTACGACTTGAAACGTTTATGAAACGCGGTGCAGACGCCATTTATTCATACAATTGTAATTTTAATGTTTTATTTTACTGACGCAAAGTATGCAATAATACACTTATTGTTCGTACAAAGTTCAAACGTTAATTTAATTATGGTATTCTTTGACGTGTTTCATTGCCGACTACCATTGGAGTTATTAAAAAAGTTTACTCCATAGATGTAAATAACTGAATATAAGTTAATAAAGTTAGCGGCAACGACAAACAATTCCACCACGCCATACTGTCAGATTCAAAGGAGTCGCTATACGCCTAACATTACCACTTATCGCCCTGCCCGCATTTCTGCCCTCGGTACAAACAGCAACACTATTAACTGCACGGTGGACCTACAAATTCAAAATTCAAATTCAAAATTCTTTATTTATTTATTTAAACTTTATTGCACAAAATACAATGTGAATTAAGTACAAATGGCGAACTTAATGCCTAAAGGCATTCTCTACCAGTCAACCACAGGGCTAAACAGAGAAAGGTAAATGAGGTGCAAAGAAAAAAGTAAGAATCTATTAATTTTAAACTTTCATGAAGCTAACATATAATATAATATATATAATATAAATAAACTACAAATAAATGTACACAAATAATACAGATATAAAAACTACACATAAATACATATAATATACTACTACATATTTCATAAATACTATATATAATTATTATGATGGATGCTAATCGTATTCATGTTTCAGCAAGTGCTTGCGTAGCATCCGCTTGAAAATAGATTTGCTTTTGCTTTATTCTCTCTTTAGACTCCAAACTAGGCATAGCCTGTATCTTGGACATCTGCGAGAGCGATTGGCAAATTAATCTAATCGAAATTACAACATACAGTGCTCATAAATACTACTCAGAAGCTGAACGGGTAAAACTAAAATTAAAACCTTATTACAAAAGGCATAAGATCTACCGATGGGCAGTTCACAGTGTGGGCGGTGGTATGCAGCACGCTCCCCATAATAGGCAAAATTCTTAATTTCTTACTTCACCACTCCGTGGTTTCGAGGATGCGTATTAACTCAATAAGTATTTCACTGAAAAAAAAGGAATTTCATATTTTTCCCCATACCTTTAAAAGAGGGTAACTGCACTGCAGAAAATGATGACGATCCCAAACTGACATCGTTATTTATTTATCGTATGGCGATTACACACTGATTAGCAATACCTAGGGCGGTAAAATACAGAAGGGCTCAGATCGCTGGCATTTATTTTGTGGCCCGAACCGAAGGTAAGGGCCATAAAAAAGCGATCTGAGGCCTTCATTATTACTGCCCGTGGTGCGTACATAATTTTGCGTCTTCTCCTGAGTGTGAAGTGAGATTTTCCGCTGCGCCCTAGGGCGGTAAATCTCACTTAGCGCCCTGACTGACGTAAATCATTTTTTCACTTAAAATTTACAATAATTAAAAGCTACGATAAATGCCTTTTTGTTTCTATGAGCAGGCTCTATAATTGTATATATTTGACGCTGATTTGACTACACCTAATTTATTTGTCTCTCGTCTCCTCTCGTGTGTTACGTTGATACAAATCAGAGGGTCCGACCTTAAAGCAATCTCCGCGACCTCAGAATAGCAAACTTATTATAACTTCAGCCTTTCCGCATAATGAAAAACTGGGAAAACTCGTATTCCCAACAAATTAATAATTGACTTTGCAAGTGGTACCTTTTATACCCACTCATAACAGCCGTAAGGTAAGAGCCGTTGATGAAAACATGTCAGAATTTGTATGCAATATGTTACATTGCTGCATTTGAACGATCGATTAAATATATACAATATAGGACTTCAGGATGCTGCAATGTAGACCGTATTTTTTTCATATCCTTTAATTTTATAGCACATGGTTAGGAACGATTAAGATAACGGATAATATTCATTAATCATTCGGTATTTCTTTTTTTTCTAAAGCACAGTTGCCATTATATATATCGGAACGGACAAGGTACTCGAAAATATGACATGATATGCTCTTTATCGCTTTGACAAGAGGTGTTGGTCAGATATTTGTGGTCTCCTTGGCAGCTCCGATATATCTGATGCCGACTGTACAAAATAATTAAATGTTACACGTTAAAAGAAATTTTTTGTTCAGTTATTTCTGAACACAAAGCCCGATATAAAACTGAAAAAACTCCAACCTAAAGTATTTAACAATGTTACTATTTATTTACACTAGAATAATATTCTAGCAAAATTTTCACTAACTAAATAGCAAGTTTGTTTCTGGTTGTAGAATTTAACAAAGGTTAAGACACAAAAATCACAGTTTATTGTAATCAACAAAGACTAAAGATGTTGCTCCTTGAAAATGAAATTACCTTGAATGTAAACAATTCCACTTTATTAGCAAAATTTAACATTCCGTAACATTTGGAAATGAGCGTAATCTATGCTTTGTTGCAGGTTCGAATTGCCGGCGTTAAACCTCACCGTCGGAGCTCGTAAAACTGACAATTCCAGGCCGGCACTGAATAACAATTGGTCTTAAACTCGAAATGAACTGGACGCACAATTATACACTCGAAGAAAACTTAGCCAAATCTCGTAACACATCTCACTACGTAGAAAACATTATCGACAACAAATGGGTCCAAAGCGGCTTTTGCATATTCTACACCATCATTTTCGTCCTCGGCCTTCTAGGCAACCTCCTAGTCTGCTTCGTTGTCATCAGAAACAAAGCCATGCAAACGGTCACCAATCTCTTCATCACCAATCTCGCCTTGTCTGACATACTACTCTGCATATTTGCCGTCCCGTTTACTCCGCTCTACTCGTTCCGAGGAACGTGGAGCTGGGGCAGTCTCTTATGTCACATAATGCCTTTTGCACAAGGATGCAGCGTATACATATCTACCTTGACACTTATGTCTATAGCTATCGATAGATTCTTCGTGATTATTTACCCGTTCAGGCCAAGAATGAAGATAGGGACATGCGTCACAGTTATCTTTATGATATGGACTTTTGCTGTGACTGTGACAATGCCTTATGCATTGTTTATGACTTATTATGAAGTTCCTGGTATCGGTATGTACTGTGAGGAGATGTGGCCCTCTGAAGAGCTCAGACAAGTGTTCGGCTCCATAACTTCCATCATGCAATTCGTTCTTCCGTTTATCGTCATCGCTTTCTGCTATACATGTGTCAGCTTCAAATTGAACGATAGAGCTAAAGCTAAAGCAGCAGCCAAGAATTCGAGGAAAGAAGAGATAGATAAAAGCAGAAAGCGTCGAACGAATCAGATGTTGATCGCAATGGTGACTATCTTCGGCCTGTCATGGCTGCCACTTAACGTGATCAACTTATGCAATGATTATTATAAATACTCTATTCATCTTAAGTATTACTTGGTGACATTCTTCATTTGCCACGGCGTAGCTATGTCTTCAACGTGTTACAATCCTTTTATTTACGCTTGGATGAATGAGAATTTCCGCAAAGAGTTTAAGCAGTTGATTCCATGCATGGATACATCCGCTCACTTGAGAGCTAACATTCAATTGGACCCGATGGGTCCTTCGGAAAAGACGTTTAATGGAAATACGACGACGGATAGTTACTTGGGGTCTAGTTCTCAGAGAGGGACGTCGTTTAGGAACAAGAGGAAGCCGAGTGCGGCGGCAGATGTGGAGAGGAGTGGGGTGGAGTTGAACGAGGATCTGCTGACGGTGGACGTGAAGCACTGCCACATCTCGACGAGCTACAACCTGCGCCGCGAGTCCGTGAAGCTGCGCCTTATCAACGAGGAATCTTTTGATGGCACACCGCCCCAGAGTCAATTCTAACGCTTGATTTCTTGGGTAAAACATTTCAACATGACAATTTGCAATGAATATCGATTTCTATACCTACAAATCTTTCCTTTCTTAGTGCTTAAATGTTTTTCCATCAGCTTTAAACTAAACTGTGTTGATCAGTATGTATATTTGTAGGAACTAAGTATTTATCAAAAATATCTGCTGTATCTACACGTTTATGAAGTGTTTAATCGTTTCTTTCAAACAGTGAAATATATTTTCTCGTACGAATTAGTAGTTACCAAACATTTTATCTATTTTCTAAAGATGAAGTTTTTGCCAACATCAAAAACAGGCAACGCAAACATTCCGAAGCCAATTTCCCTAGTGTGTGTTCTGTGAACTAATAACAAGTTTTGCTTCCATTAGCCAACTGTCAGCCAGGTCCTAAGCTCCCTGAATTGAATTTTTAGCAGGATATTAAATTAATTTTCGTTCCAGGTGCGGCGGTGGAGGCGCGCCCATCTTTGAGCATAACAATGACTTAGAGTTTACGATATTTTTTGAGTAAGTTTTTCTGATAACATTTTTGGACTACACAAATTTATGGACAACTACATGACGCTTATGAAATGTATGATAAGGTAAACGTGATATTTTTTTTACCAGTGTAACTAATTGTCAGATGGAAATATGTACTCGAATATATTAAATTTGTTCGATTTTTCTAAGTATATTAAAATAGAAACATATTCTACTTATAGTAAGGATACTCATCCCTCTCTCTACGCTTCTCTCTTTTGTTTATCTTAATCCTTCAACTATGACAAGACGAAGTTTTAATCATAACTAAATTTAATATATTCTAGTACCAAATACTAGTTAAGATAACAACGTCCCAATCAATGTTCAAAAACAAATAAAAACGCTTACAAAAGTGACATAAAAAGAAGTAATAAGAATATAGGTTAAAAGTAGAAAGTAGGTTATCCTGTTTCTTTATTATGCCTGTTAGTAATTGGGTAGATTTGGCGTATTTATGTTTATTTTGTCGCTCTCCTAGCGAAGGGCTTACGTAAATCGTTGTTTATTGAAATTAAATTCTTAACCAGTTTAAATAAATATCTACGAAATCAGAAAAGAAATTCTGTCGCTGTAAAAATGCTAATGAAAACAAAAATCGTATAAAATGGTAATGGTACTTAAATGACGATTGACGAAACCCTTCGACAAATATAAGAAGCCTAGTGCGCGAAATGTAATTTGATTGAGATATATTGTGCTTAATATTATAAGTAATATTACATTTTACAATCCTTGACGAGCATAGGGAAGTATTATGGGTCAGCAGAAAGTATGTTTCAAGTAAAACTATCACAAAATTGTTATTTAACGATTTAACAACGCATTAATTTTTACCTATTCGCTGTGTGCATGATTGTGGCGCCATCTCTTGGGCAGGTGGTCAATCTCTTTTTTTTCTTTTTTATAAAAAGGTTGTATTCCTTGCTTATATGAAATGTCACTGGCTGATTCACTATTTTGACAGCAGATAAGGGGATTCGCAGTTTCATTTCTTGTCACATTGAGCACTGCGATCGTTCTCGTTACCCCCACCATGCACTTCGCACATAGCGAAGTCACAACGCGCTACAAGAAAATATGAGCAGAAAATGTTAATTAGACGTTATCAGAGACCGTGCATTTCATATATTTTTCTTTTAATAACGGTACCAAAGAAATACTACTTCCTATTTAGTTTCTAGAACATGGAATTATATTAATGAACACAGTAAGTCTTGTCACAAATAGCACAGCTATCGTACTTATTATATTAGTAAGATATATATGATCTAAAATTGTGGGCTGACTCTGCAGTAAAGGAAACCAATAGGTCTATTATTAAAATATTAAAGTTCCTTTTTTTTTAAACCTACGTGTCCATGGTGCGGTATAACATTACAATATCCAGTTTCAACCGATCAAACTACATTTCGCCAACTAAATCTTCTCAATGCAAACTGCCATGATTAGCCAAAAACATGGCTTTCGTTCGTGTGCTTTTGACTAATCACGACAATTTGGTACAATTTAACTAGATGCTCCCACTGCCAGGTGTTTTAAAGATTTATCTATGTCGTATTAGAAGCTAGATTATATTTAAGGATAGAAGGACAAAATACATAATTTCCTTTATAATCATATTATTATATAACAACCTTCCATTGTTAGCGTCAAATGTATGGAAGTGTAGCGTAAAGGAGTTAGCTGCCATGATTTACATTTTTAACAGCGTCGTAAGTTGAAAAATGACAATGTTTCCAAATTAATCGAGTAAAAATATACTAAGGGGAAGCTTCTTGGGAACCCTACTTCGTCGATTATCAGAATCTATCTGGGCCGTTGCATGTTACAGTCGGCCAAAAATGTGGTCTACCAGTACCACCCTACGGTTGAGGTTCGTTTGAACGTCATGAGACAATAAGGTCGTGCATGTTTTAAACTCCGTTAGAAAAGTCAACCTTACCGATCGTTAGATCTCGCAGAAACTTTTGTCAAAACTGGTAGGCCGCTTTCTTGGCCCAATATACTTAATTAGCTACTCGATGAGGTGGGGTTGCCTACAGCCTCCTCTAAGTCTTAAAGTTTAAGTCAAGTTTAAGTCATTTAAAGCCATCGCCTACAATATTAATGACATTGACATTTTAATTAATTTTGTATTTCATTGACACTTTACCATTGCTAACGATGACTTCGTTTTTTTTTACGACTGCCTTCACAATTAACATTGATGAACATCATCACCATAATAAAATTGTGCATAATTTTTTTACATTTACAATTACGTCAACGATTTTGTCAATTATTTTTTTTACAAATTTTACACAAAAAATACCTTGATACACTTGACGCTGATTTGACTATTTTTGTATATGAGTGAGAGATCTTAATATACCTTTTATATAAAACTAATTATTCTTATGAATTTATTGACCACACTTTTAACATTTCTGAAATCGTGATGAGATTAGTACCTGTAGATATATAATAAAAAATAAATTCCTTAATAAATTACTAAATTACGTGTAAATTAGTTTATAATTATAATAATTAAGCTGTTCGAGGATGTATAATAAGTAAATATTTTGAAGTCAATGAAGGGAACAGGGATATGTAACAAAAGGAGCCAAAAAAACTTAAAATCAAACATATGAGGTTTGAATGTCATTATCATTTATACGCACGGATTTGTCCGCATTTTTCTGGCGAAAAAAATTGCCAATGTATGGCGCTATTCAGGCCTATAACCGCGAACAACTTCGTTCATCGAATCGTCTATTTGCATCACTCTCTTTTGATATCGCAAGTGCGATAGAGATGGACACAATTCGACGAACGAAGTGGTTCGCGGTTATCGACCAAATCTCGCAGACAATCTGGCCAATTCCCGCCATTGACAAAGTCCTTGGAACATGTTCGGCAGAAAGATCCGGCGGACAAGTCCGTGAGTATATAGTTACTATTTAGAGGGAAGATAGACGATCCGGCTTAACAGAGTACAGAAAATATGAAAGCTTTCTGCGTGTTTTCGATTAAAAAAACGATTACTAGTTTTGTGACTTATTTTCATTATTTTAATAGAAGCAAAGAAGAATTGTAATTATAACTATTATTTGATTATATGTATAGGTAATATAGATAAGTGATGAATGATACATACATACACAATAATCTGTTTTATGAAGCTGCAATAAAAGTTTTTTACATAGAAATGCACGCTTCCATTTTGTAAGTTGATATAATATTGCTCACTTATGAACAACATGCTTCAAAACTTAAACACATCTATGTTAAAATTGCAAAAATATACGAAGCAATATATTAAAAAGGTTTCCTTACCGTAGGACTAAGAAATAATTTTGTCTGCCAGTCGGTTGCCTTTGTATCAAAATAATACTTATTGATAGAACTGAAATCCATCTCTCTCGCATTCTATGAACTCCTAAGAGCTCAAGAATGGAGGTTATAACTCTTAATGTTGTACCTTAGATGATTGGCCAAATGCGCCTTAGCATTTACAAAGATTGCATATACACGGGAAAATTCGACCAGTGCTTTCGTGGCCAGGTGGCGAAGTTGGTTAACGCGTCTGCCGCGAATGCAGAAGACGCTGGTTCGAATCCAGCCTTGGGCACCGGAGGCGTTGGTCACTTTTTCCTTTGTATATGACATCTATACGAGTTTATAATTAATACTTATTGATTTTAAAATGAATGAGACAGTATGAGACAGTACTAATAAAGAAAAGAACCTCATATTTCCAAAATCTTAGGTATATTCAAGTAGTTGTAAATGTATTAAATCACATACTTTTAAGAAATAATTAAGGAATAGCTAGCGAGGTAACTCACACAGACAGTGAAAGTATTTCCATAAAGTGAAAGTATTTTCATAAAGTGACCGTTAGTGCATTGAAACACTAATATCATAATTAAAACTTAAAAACTAAACTTTTTTTTATCAATACTTAGTACTATATTCATCAATAAGACAAGACAATGTTGAACACTATCAATAATGGAGGAATAAAATAAACATATTTAAATTATAGTGATTCTAATCGATAATTGATTGAGTTCTGTATCTCTTAATACCAATTCTTTGGGTT
This sequence comes from Pammene fasciana, assembly GCA_911728535.1. Classification (NCBI taxonomy): domain Eukaryota; kingdom Metazoa; phylum Arthropoda; class Insecta; order Lepidoptera; family Tortricidae; genus Pammene; species Pammene fasciana. The sequence goes on from OU452285.1 coordinate 1,266,561, forward strand.
TTGAATTAACCAAAGTTTAGTTTTAATATAGTGAACATGAAATTCAAATAAGGATTTTCGGTTAAGCGCATTGTATGGATTACGTACCTTAAATAAGTCCAGAAAACAAAACTTTTATTTTCGGATTACACCAAATAAGCAACTACCTACTACTGCCCTAATTTTAACAACAATTAAGTGTTATTTTTCATATAAATTCCATAGATTTTTTTCCGTTATTCTTTCTCGTTTTATGTCAGTCATTAAAATGTAAAGTTACAGTTGCCAAGTTGCCATCATAGCTTATAGGTGGCATGACACAAAAGGTGATTAGTGATTATGACATTTTACGACATTACGAGCTTCAGTGATATAAACACAACTTTCGTGTAAAAATAAACAAGTTTTATGTACAATCTAATTTATAAATAATGAATCCTGTCGGATTTGCCCGAAGGTGACGTGATCGAATCAGAAATGAGGAAATCCGTAGACGAACTAAAGTTACTGACATAGCCCACAGGATTAGCAAGCTGAAGTGACAATGGGCAGGCCACATTGCACGCAGAGCAGATGGCCGATGGGGTCGAAAAGTGCTCGAGTGGAGACCACGGACTAGCAAGCGCAGCGTAGGACGTCCACTCACAAGATGGACAGACGCTGGATGCAAGTCGCTTCCGACCGATACTGGAGGTCCAAAGGGGAGGCAGGCTATGTTCAGTAGTGGACGTCTTATGGCTGAGATGATGATGATGATGAACTGACAGTTTAGCCCTGTGGGGTTTTAGTTAAATTAGTGTGGCTCTATCACACACGAGTGACACGAGCGAGAGATCAAAAGTCACTTTTGCTCCCTGTAAATGGGCAACAAATTACCCTTTTTCGAATAGTAGGGGTGAAAATTCCTTTCAGTGTCATTATAAATGCTTCGTACTTAACGGAGAGGATCGCATATTTGCGGGCTGTGTGTTTTCGGAAGCAATACTATATTAAGATAATTATAATTAACCAGATAACTTTTCTGTATCGTCAAATCAGATATTGTTCAAACTATAATATTAATAAGATAAATTAGATATTGATGATGGACATTATATTATTACAGTCACTGTGAGAACTATGTGTTCTAAATGTTTGTGATAATCCATATTGAAAGGGTCTTTATGGCGACAGATGCTTATGTTATAGTATTTGTCTGTACAAGGACTACAAAGAAAGCATCTGTCGCCATACAATACAATTTTCAAGCAATAAAGCGTAAGTGCTGACCGTTAGGGCCCTTTGAATATGGAGTATCACATTTGTACACTATTTTTAAGAAGTGAGAGTTACGCTCTGACAGATTTGCGTATTTTAATAGACCATTGCTATTGTAAAATATGTTAAAAATGTTTTTTTGTAATCTTTTATATATTAACTATTTTGCGGCGGTACTTTCCTCCTCATAGAATAAATATTTAAATTTCAAAATTGTTGTAAAGAATTAACTTTCATACCGCTATTCTGGGATTCCCTGTCGTTCGATAAAATGTCAAAACATGTTGAAGTGGTCGCTACTTTTATATTTATAATTGTCGATATAAAATGTCACTGTCAAACTTTATTCAGACAGTCCCTAAGGTAACGCGTCGGAATAAAAGTTTTGACAGTTTGGTTGACACATCGTAGAGTCACTTTCTTGAGTAAATTGGGTCTTTGTTCTCGACAATAACACAAAAAGCACAAGAAAAGCAAGATTTTTTTCTTGTTTATTGTGAATGAAGAAATTTTATTCGAAAATGTTTTGATATTCTGAATGTTAGATACTTTTAGTAACCTATATGTACCTAAATGTAAACCATTTTACTACCGATACTTAAATACTGTACAAATAAAAAAACACCAAAACCTATTATCGTACCTAAAATAATAATATTTTTTTACCTAAGCTAAATTCAATCTTTATAACTTACTGTTTATTGTTTTTACATAAATTTATGAGTAATAAAATAATTATATAAAAATAAAAAAATTACACAATAACATAAGATTTTTCATAGATTCGTCGTCCAAATTTCAATCCAGTTAGTTTCAAAATTCAATTTTAATATTGGCCCCGTAAACCACAATAACAAATTTAAAAAATCTCTATTTTTCTTGAGACTTCCATACTTCTTATTCCAAATTTACCAAAATATTTTTTTATATTTCGATTTTCAAATTTTTTTAAATACTAAACGATGAACTTTAGTTACAAATACTATTACCTACTCGGTTTATATTTTAATGCAATAGCTTTACACTTAAGTTTTAGGCTCTTAAGTTAAGAATTTATTGTTATTTTATTATTGTTTTGTACACATTTTATTGACATGAATAAGTTTCTTTATTAGAACTGAAAGAACAAATCAAATTATTTTTGTTGAATATTTTGATTTGTTTATTTTAAGTAGTCACACTATTATATGTGGCGAAGTTGGTTAACGCGTCTGCCGCGAATGCGGAAGACGCTGGTTCGATCCCAGCCTTGGGCACCGGAGGCCTTGGTCACTTTTTCTTTTGTATATGACATCTATGTGTGACATCTACGGTGTAACATGAGGACACCGAATAATTTTAACAGCGTATTCCTGATCATAATTGAAGACTAAAATATCATACAAACTTTCCTGAATTTTGCCTAGTTTCCGAGTTACGACCAATTAAAAAAAAAACACATTTCTCATTGTTACTCAGCGAAACACGATTTTTAGATGGCGATTTCACCAGTATGGGCGTAGTCTAAAGACATCTTTTATTGACAGATGTCAAAGTGACAATAACCATTTTGCATAAACTATTTCTTATAAAAAAAATTAAGTAATTTATTTAAACCGATAATTTTACCTATAGCAGAGCTCGAATTTGTAAAAATTGTGCGCATCGAGAAAAAGTTGTGAATTTTTGACCATGGATAGAATGGCCCACGATAAATATTTTTTAGTATTGGAGGTCCGTAAAATTTTTGGACCTTCACGTCAAAATCAGGGGTCCTGTGAAATACGTTATTACTCTATGGTTAAGGCTGCTAGGGGTTGTGTGGTATCATTTCCGTGTAAAACAGACATGCGGAATTCATTTGTGATATTAAAAATGTAAAATTTCTTATTAAAAAAAAAGTTGTGTGGCGAGGAAAAACACAATTTTTTATTTTTTTTTAGAACGTCATATAACTAATATATATAATTATTTTTTCTAATAATAAAAAATATTATAAAGGAGCATATTTAATGTAGTTTCTAAATATATGCAATTTTTAGGCTTATAGTATACAAAAACTACGCGAAAAAAAATGTTTACTTCGTGGTGTATATGTTTTCTCCATAGTAAGTATCGATATTCAATGTGAACGTGAACATCCGTAGCGTATTGACCTTAAAATGCATGTATTGCTTGTTGTTAGTAAATTTTATTCATAATAACTTCACAAAATGCAGAAATAAAAGAATACAATAAATAAAAACATATTTTTCCTCCTTAACTTTAACATAAACCGTCACAATTCAAACGACGCGACGTCTGTTTTCCGTTACTCAACTTAAGTAAAAAAAAAAACCCAGAAGTATTTTGTATTAAGGGTGTATAAAATGTAAATGTTTCTATAATCTATATTAAATATGCTTCTTTATAATATTTTTTATTATTTGAAATAAAGGATATATATTAGTTATATGACGTCCTAAAAAAATAAAAATAAAATTGTGTTTTTCCTCGCGGCACAACTTTTTTTTTTATACGAAATTTTACATTTTTAATATCAGAAATGAATTCTGCATGTCTGTTTTACACGGAAACGATACCAAACAACCCCTAGCAGTCTTAACCAGAGAGTAATAACATATTGCACGGGACCCCTGATTTTGACGTGAAGGTCCAAAAATTTTACAGACCGCCAATACAAAAATATATTCATCTTTGCTCACTCTATCTATGGTCAAAAATTCACAACTTTTTCTCGATGCGCACAATTTTTTTCGCATTTGTACTGAGACAAAACCCTACTACTATGAAACTTACTTATTATATACAAAAGCATTAAAAAAAACGAATAAGAAACACAAAAAAAAACTTTTTTGGCGTTTTTGACATAAAGCCATATTGTGTGTTTTTTCTTCTATTGACCTCAGAAATGCGTGGTTCAAATCTTTCTGTTTCCTCATGTTACACCGTGTATACGTTTATAATTTCTTTATTTATAGTTTCCGAACTTATATTTTAATACGATTTCATTTATTACTTACATTAAAACATACACATTGCATAAAACAGAATCATCTGATTCGAAACGTATAGTTTCGAATCAGAATCATCTGATTCGAAACGTATAGTTTTTTTTTATAAAACTTAAACTTGGACCCGCAACCCTGGGTTCCTGCCATGCCTTCGAACACAATATGACATTCATATTATAGCAATAATTTAATGTAGTTTTTCGGTATTAAAATAAAAACGGTAGCACAAATATTTCAAATACTTGAGAGAATATACCTTCTCAATATTGTTATAACTGTTTAGGGAATATACATGTAAAATCGTGGGTGGTATTTAAAATAACTAGAATGGTTCTCTGCCTTTACGACGAAAAATGCATTGCCGAATTTCACTTGCCAACCAACTTTTCGCAGAAGTTTCATTTAGCCGAATTTCATTTCCCAACTTTACATAATCCAACCTGACCTAACCCAACCTAGTGAGGCGAGTTTCATTTCTCAACTATGGGGTATGGAAATGAAATGGTTGCGAAACAATTATTTGGTAAAAGTTATTCGGGCAAATGAAACTTCTGCGAAAAGTTGGTTGGCAACTTGGCAAGTGAAATTCGGCTATACAATTTTCGGCGAAAAGTCAGGATACCAACTAAAATTAATGAGTGACCCTAGTGAAAAGGGCTATATTTAAGTCAAATTAGGTCAAAGAAAAAGAGCGTCCTGTAGGTATAATGTACGGCACTTGTGCTCTTTTTCGATGAGCAAAATTCCTCTTTTCAGTAGTCACTTAATTTTGAAAACTTTTATTAATCTGTGTCTTATTGTATTATTATAGTATTTTTGTAAAAGTCGTTAAATGTCCAGGATACTAATTACGTCAAAATCGTTTTTCTGAAATTATCACATACGCAAAAACGCTTACCTCAAAGGACATGAACTCTTCGAAAAATATTTTTTACGAATTTGACATAATTTTATCACCTTGATATTTAATGACTGAGAAATAAGCATGCTTAGAGCGCTCACTCCATGCTACACGGAAAAAAAAGCTTCCGGGATATTCTCAATCCAAGACATTATTATTTTCTTGAAAATATTTCCTCGTGACAAGTATTTATTTCTTTTACCAAAAATATGATTCTTCGCTTAATAAAACCACGTTTTCATAAAATAAAAATACAAAAATGTATTGTTTCAAGAGTATATTGAGTAAATAAGAGAGATTGTACTTTAATCAAACAAGTATTATCTTAGGTAAAAGAAAACTAGAAAGTCTGTAAGAATATATTCGCTTCGTTATATTTAAAACTTCAATTTATTTTCGTTAAAGGAAATAAATGCTTGTCACGAGGAAATATTTTCAACATAATATAATAATGTCTTAGATTGAGAATATCCCGGAAGCTTTTTTTCCGTGTACCCTTACTTGTTAACACGTTCACCACTATGCTACACGTAGCGCTACGCCGTAGCCGATAACATGGGTTTCCGGCTATGTAGCGAAAATGCGTAGTACAGTCGTGACGACAACGGACGACACTGAATGGGTTAATAATAAGTTGCATGGGAGGTATGATAAAACTTACTATGAGCACTCTAAGGTTACTTACTTACTAGAAGATTACTCTTATTACTTTTATTCTAAACAAAGTAGAATCTTCTTCTTCTACCTAGCGTTATCCCGGCTATTGCCAGGGTCCGCTTTCCTGCTCGCTTTCCTCTACTTTGCACGATCCTGGGCGTCTTCTTCAATGAGCCCGTTTTCGCTCATGTCGGCCTCCACGACATTCAGCCATCGCTTCTTTGGTCTAAACAAAGTAGAAAGCCTATTTTGAAATTTTATTCTCGTTAGTTTCAATAGTTAATATTCTAATGTATGTTAGGAGTTGCGTGTGATCTATGTGTAAAATAATTTGATGTTCCTAATTCGCCTCCGGCTTTCCTAATTAAATTACATGCTCTCGAGTTGTTCTTAATGGAAAACTCAATCATGTTTCTGTTATTACGTTTATGATTAGGATATAATAAACTCTCAGGAGACTTAGACAATGAAATGAAATGATATCAACTTACATAATTATATGCTTTTATTTAATTAATATTATCAGAGACTATAGAGATATAGACGACCACAGCCTAAGAACTTTTTGAAGCTCAAGTCAATTGCGACTTCTGTCCGAAAGCCGCCTAAAAATACCGAAAATGTAAGAGGAAATGTCACCTGCACTGCTACTCCACCTAATAACAAATAGCGTACTAGTAGTACACTAGTAGCTACTAGTAATAGCGTAGTAATAGCGTACTAGTAGTACACTAGTAGCTACTAGTGTACTACTAGTACGCTATTTGTTATTAGGTGGAGTAGCAGTGCAGGTGACATTTCCTCTTACATTTTCGGTATCTTTAGGCGGCTTTCGGACAGAAGTCGCAATTGACTTGAGCTTCAAAAAGTTCTTAGGCTGTGCTGCTCTACTATAACTTACTCTACGATATTATAGTCAGTTGGGACATGAGCGCTCGTAGAAGCAACCTGCGCCTAGCATTTGTCCGGAAAGAGAAGCGTCGTGGTTTATATGGGAAGTCATACATTTGACGACACTTCTCTTTTCGGACAGTCTATTAAGTACCTTACATATTGCCGAAATAAAAGTTACAGGCGCTTCCACCGTGGAGGCATTATTAACAGCAAGGAAGGATTCGTCCTTTATTTACGTCACACATCACGAAGGTGGAAGGGAATTAACAAATTGTGACCAGTTCTGAAAACGGCCGGGAGAGGCTCAATTTTTTACACACGTACAGTCAGCATCAAATATATTGTAACAGCCAAAGTGATCAAATAGTTCGTCACACCATGTATTTTGTATGGTGTGACGAACTATTTGGCTACTCTAGCTGATGTTATATATATGACGCTGACTGTACAAAATGTGGCGTTTTCAATAAAAGGAAAACGGCCGGGAGAGGCTCAATTTTTGACACACGTACAAAATGTGGCGTTTTCTAGTAAAAGGTACATGGTCGGTTGTTAAGAGATTTTACGTCACTCTGGGCGCTAAGTGAGATTTACCGCCCTAGAGCGCAGCGGAAAACCTCACTTCACACCCAGGAGAAGACGTAAAATTATGTACGCATCACGGGCGGTAATAAGGAAGGCCTCAGATCGCTTGTTTATGGCCATTACCTTGGGTTCGAGCCACAAATGCCAGCGCTCTGAGCCCTTTTTTATTTTACCGCCCTAGGTACGTAAACTATTATTTCTTAATATTTTTTTATGACAGTAACGACTTATTGGCGACCGACAATGACATGCCTTTTACTTGAAAAGGATACAAATATCGAGAGCCGGGGCCGTATTCTAACTTTAAAACACGCACAGACACGATCCAACTTCAATGCAAATCCAATACAATAACAACACAATACAGCTTACGACTACACGTCTGAATCAAAAATGACGGAATTTACTTGAAAATTACTGCGTTGCAACTACAATACTACTTCAATATTGGTTGATTAGGTTGAGTGTTGGAGTTATGTTTAAGACAGATTGTGTTGTTAATGTATTGTTTATACATCTTAAAATTAGAATATGGCACCCGTTTATGTGCTAGCTGTATTGCGTTGTTAATGCATTGGCGTTGTATTGAAATTGGATCGTATCTAAATGTGTTTTAAAGTTAGAATACGGCCCGAGTTCCTGACGAAGATCCTTGTAGCAGATCGAAACAGATTGGAAGGAGGTCAAATAAAAATAAAAATAAATAAAATTCAATTTCTTTATTTCGGACAAACGATGTATTGATAATGTCCCAAAATTACGATGAAAAAATTTTTTTACTGTGAACGACTCTGGAAAAGCCCTCTTTCCAATTTGTGGTATGTTCCGTTCCGCTAGGTATATAAAAAAAGGAAATGAACATTTATATTAAACTTAATTAAACTATGGATTCTTATTTACTTGTATTTCCTTATAAAATCTTTATATTTTATATTTCAGAGCAAAAACATAATATCTTTTATTTGCCATCTAATATTACCGGCAATTTTTCATTTGTTAATATTACTAATACACGTTAGGTAACTACAAATAATTCTAATCCAAAAATATTTTTTAAGGAATTTGTATTTTTTATCGTAAATAATATGACGAAATTAACTTGTCTAGTAGTTTAATATATTTCCCATCCTTTATAAGATAAACGAATAAAATGTTTACAAAACTGTCATGTTTCATTTATCCCGAGCCCAGAGACTATAGAGATATAGACGACCTAAAAGTCCCTTCAAAAAGTTCTTAGGCTGTGGTCGTCTATATCTCTTTAGTCTCTGCCCGAGACGAAATCAGAAAATAAGATTAAAGTTAGGTATCGTCAAATAGTTAATAGCTTCTTCGAATCGCATTAGAAGATTGCTCGTTCGGAAAATAGCATTTGATTCGTAATAGGAATGAAGTGAAGTGAAAACGCTATATTAACTATGGAAGAAAAAACCTTTTCTTCCTCCTAGCGTTCCCGCTTGTCCGCTTGACAACCTAATCCAGTGAATTGGCGTAGACACCAGTTTTTACGAAAGCGACTGCTATCTGACCTTCCAACCCAGAGGGGAAACTAGGCCTTTTGGGATTAGGTCCGGTTTCATTACGATGTTTTCCTTCACCGAAAAGCGACTGTATGTGTACGACATATCATTTGATATTTACCAGTTGATTTCGATGAAGGAAAACATCGAAACCGGACCAAATTCTAATAAGGTCTCTCCCGGAGGGCACTTGCTTTCGTAAAAACTGTGTCTACGGGAAATTTTGTGATTATTTAGCAAACCCTGGGCTCTGGCCTGGCTTGGCCTAGATTAAGTGATGCCTCTAGAGCGTCCATAGGCTACGGTAGCTGATTACCACCATGCGGACCGTATGCTTGTTTGCCACCGTCGTGATAATAAAAGCCCGGATAAAACGCTAGAAAGTTTCAGAATCCGTTAATAAAAAAGAGGTATTTTTTAAGAGACGCTCAAACATTTTTAATTTTCAATTCATAATTCAATTCGTAATTCATAAGCGCGGCCCTTCAGGCCGCGAGACTGACCTTATCACTACTCCAGACTCGTAACTGGCCCTCAAGGTGGCCAAACAAGTTAGTCATGTTTAAAAAAAATGTAATTCATAAGAACATTCCGAATAAACGGAATAAACTATAATTTAATATATTTTTAAATTGGTTCGCCTACGCTTGCCTAAAAGTCATCTGAGAGTCAAATCAAAACACGTCGCTAATGAGTTGGTTGGTAAATACGAAATTCAATGATGTTTTTCATGTTATCGTTTACGGAAATTGTGGACTAGTCATGCCGTAAATAAAATATGAAATAAATAAGAGATTACCAGCTACAACTATATAAATAAATAACAAATAAGACTTATAAATAAGATAGATAGATAAGATAAGATAAAAAACTTTATTCATTCCCACAACATACATGGTAATTAAAAAGATTATTAATAATAGACATGCAGCTTAAAATTAAAATTACGGTGCCATATAAAAACAAGAAAAAAAAAACATAAATGGACATTAACCATGTGTGATGGCAGAGAATTGGCGCTGGCTCAGCATAATGATGCGGCAAGCCACATCGCTGATATTCTGCCAGGACCTTACAAAAAGTTTGTGCAACGCTTTATGACGTACCTTAATTGTGTTTAATGTCCGAATATCATGTTAATGTAAATTTGTAAAGTATGTAGTTATTTTTTGCGTTATCAATATTTTAAAGTAGATGTAACATTTGTATAACATAGGACATAGTGACATAAGTACATTCAAAATGAGAAAGAAAAAATATTGAATGAAATATGAATAAAAAGAGAGTGTTAGCCTTTCTTTTTTTGTTCATTTAAAAGATGTAAACGATATTTATTTTTGAAACAATTTTTGTTTTTTAAACTACGAATTGGTGGTGGAATATTGTTCCAACATTTAGTTGCACGGTAGCGAAAACTCCCCCTAAAAGCAGCGGAACTGTGTCTGGGGACCCGTCAAACGACTGCTCGTGACGGTCTAGGTTGGTGGTGGGTATTAGATAGCCATACGAGTTTTTTAAAGAGATAAGAGGGTTGTTTAGTTTGGATAGTGTCAAATAGCAGACATGCAAACATAAGTTCTTGTCGAGCGGACATTTTTAACATATCTGATTTATTAAGGTATGGTGTGATGTGCTTCCTGGGAGGTATTTTGAAGCAATATCTAGCGCAGGCATTTTGTACTCTATGAATGAGACGCTGTGAACGGGCCAGAAGGCAAGAGCCATATGCAGTGAGACAATAATTGAGTTTGGATAAAATCAGGGATTCACAGCGTCTCAATCTTAGGTCGACACTGAGGAAGTTTCGGATGTTATATAAAAGTTTCAAGCGATATACCTAAACAGTTTCGAACGGTTTCCGTGATTTTCAAACCGCAAATTTGTGTCGAGTAAAAGGCGAGTAAGAATAAAACGTACATATTTAAATAAACCTTACCTAAAAACTAGAATTAAATAAAACTAAAATATATCGAAAAAATTGGGCCCCTGGGAGGATGCTGGCAGCATTTCCCCGCTGTATCGCAATACTTATGTGTTGCGCGAGGAAGCTGCCAGCTCTTCGGTCACCCGTAGAGTCAATTACTCTTTTAGCCAAGTCTTGCCACTCTTTAAGAGTGCATGCCACTCTTTCAAATAAACATGTTTTTTTACATAATAGCAGTCGTTTTGTGATTATTACCCAAACATTTGTTAGTCGCAAGAGTTAAAGGCTACGTGGCTTCACTTATTGAAGTTATTGATGTATTGATTAATTTAACCCGGGGTCTAGGTAAACCTCAACGGCGATGGCGGGACGACCTGGACGCCCTTGATAGAGACTGGAGGGAGACGGGTCAGGACAAGGATCCGTGGAAGGCGAAGAGGAAGGCCTTTGCCCAGCAGTGGGACATAGGCTCATATAAATAAATAATTATATATTTTTATACGACAACGGTGGCAAACAAGGATAGGGCCGGATGGTAAACAGTACAATAAGCAACAGGCAAATTCAAGTCGGTTTTTGTCTTTATCAACTATTCTACGTGGAAAATCAGATATTCCTAGTGTCAGCGCATAAATACTCTAAATCTGTAAGTGTGATCTACATGAAAAGGTACCATTTTTCTGAGAGACGCTTGTGTCGTACAGTCGTACAGTCAGTACAAAAATATGTGACACGCTCTTATTTGTAGAGCCATAGGAGCGTGTCACATATTTTTGCGGCCTTCGTGTAAGAAGATACTATTGATACTGAATGTACGTTGTACAGATTTTAATATTGTATTTGCTCGTCAAATTGTACTCTTTGACGTAAACCGTCACAAGGCCGTGTACGTATGGCTAGCTCAAAAGTTATCCCACAAAAAAAAACTCCACGTGAACTATTCTTATTGCACTTTGCACTTCTACGTAAAAGGTACTTGAGGCTAAACTTATGCCAATAATACAATTTAATACAAAACCCAATCAGCACACAAAAGCCAGCGTCGGAAATGTTCTACAACCCTACAATACCAAGTTAAATAAGTTTAGTAAAATTAGAACTTAATTCCAGGGAATAAAGCTCAAGATTGTGTAAATATTAAAAACGCAATCTTAGACTAAGACGATTGAAGAAATTCACTAGTCCGCCGTAATGGGGTTAGTTTCGATCCCATTCAAATTCAATACAGAAATAAATTGAAATGAAAAATCATTTTATTGTGGTTTTAAATTACTTGGTTAATTATGATTTTACTCATTCTCTGAATAGTGGATGCTTATTTATAAAAAATATCGTGTTTTCGGAAGACCGTATAAGTTACTTACTACTATAAAATGCAAAATGGTGACACTCACGGCACTTTAGTCACTTCACGCGTCATGTCGGAAACGTCATGTCGCGAAGTGACTCAAGTGCCGTGAGTGTCACCGTTATATTTTATAATGTTATTATGTCTCACGAAAGTTTGAATTTAATAGCGTATAAATTAGTTTAAAATCCTGACTTAAATTCATAGACATCTTTATGGCTCCCTATCATGAGCATGACCGAAAGAGAGCTCTCTTAGAGATCAGATCTTACGATAAATAAGCGAATGTATAAAGTTTAGCATAATTTTGCTCGTGTGGATTTGTAGATAAACAAGAATACCATATTTTCAATTTGGTGATTTTTCTTTAGTTACTTATAGTTTATGTAAGCTAAGGAAAATAAGGAGAAAAAGGACCCAACTTCGGATGTATGACTCGTATATCGAGCCAACTTTTAGCCATCGAGTTTTGGCTTGCATCGTTTACAAAATTATATAGTCTAAATAGTAATTATATAAAAAAAAAACAAACTAAATATTATATACAGTTTATATGTATTCGAAAATAAAATATTCAATCCTTTTTCCCGTTTAGTTAATCAATAGACTGGTCAAAAAACGCATAATTTTTCAATGTATCGAATAATTTCAAACTCAAAAAGCGCGATAACTTATAATGTTTTCATAAACTCTTTTATTGTAACAATTTAAACCAAACACTGTCCACATCGGACACTTCATTATACAGAGATATATTACAAAATCCTTTTGGAACTTAAAACAATATTTCTGGTGCCACAACAGCCATTACTCAAGCGCTGTCGTGAAGTGGTTTCCTCAAAACAAAATGTTCATCGTATTTTATTGCGTTGCTGAGCAAAGTAAAATCATAGACATTTAAGTCTATGGTACCGACTATATACATTTAATAGAGTTAGTCTGGAAAGAGAAGTGTATATGGTGTATATGGGAACTCGTACTTTCAACGACTCTTCTCTTTTCGTACAGTCAGCAGTACCTAAGCGTAGGGGTGGTCAAATAGAGCTTGACACGACTTTATTGTGAAGAGAATAAGAGCGTGTTAAGGTCAATGAACACCCCAACCGCTTAGCTATCTGCTGCTGACTGTACGTAATCGAAAAACATTGGAAAACAATCGACAATAAAAGGGCTTTCGATCGACGATATTATTTCAACCCGCTTTACTGGCGCCGAGTGCAACGCAGACGAGCGGTTTTTGGAATGTAAAATGTAAGGCTGGCTCTACATGATGGGCCATCATAGGGACGCAGCTATACGACAGAACGAGATCGCAGTATCGTTAGCTCCCTCTAACGCATAGCTGCGTCTCTATGATGGCCCATCATGTAGAGGAGCCATAAGGGCGGCCACCGACTATCAGTCCGCCTGTAGTCCGCCTGACGATATCGGCCTGTCAGTTGTTCGGAGGCGGCAAATTTTGTTCTAACTGACAGGCTGAGATCGTCAGGCGGACTACAGACGGACTGATAGTCGGTGGCCGCCTTAAGGGTGAGGTGGGCAGATATCGGACAACGGGTAAAATCGTAGGTATTATTCAAATTTACGCCCATGGCGGGGACTTGTTTTAATTCTGGCAAGATGAAACGATACGTCATTTTGTATCGCATCCATCTTCAGATCGTTTTGCTTCGACTGACAAGTCGTGTGTAGATTTTTGTAACAACACGATTTTACTCCTTGTTCGGTTTCGGCCGATTAGAACTCATTATATGCAAACAGCAGAAGATTATGTTTTACATGAGTTTTCCATTTTTATAGGAGAATAATATTTAGATACAGTTTATTTATTTATTTATTTAAACTTTATTGCACAAAAGAAAAACTTGATGCACAAAAGGCGGCCTTAATGCCATGAGGCATTCTCTACCAGTCAACCTTAAGGCAAAGCAGAGAAGTTGTGGGCGGTGCTTACTAGAACAAGAGGTAAAGAGTTAACTACAAGTAAACAATGGATACAATATAACAACAATATATATACAATTTACAGTTGTGTGTAAAAACCAAAAAGCTTCCAAATATGCCGATAGCCAGCTGTGAGCTGACAGCTAAAGTTACTGTAAGAACTTCGCCACGCTCGCTCGTTTTATCGACCAACCGCCGGTCTGCACTGGCAGCTACGTCACCGTCATCAATCATAAACCGCGCGGGTTTACTCGCTCGTCTGTCATTCGTGTTGTCAGCCATGACTGATGCCTGAGTGCACAAAATGGCCGCAATGGAATGCTAGTCTGGCAAACGGAAGTAGTAGATGAAAAATATACAAGATGTCCTTAGCCATTAGTACGAAGCAGGAGGTCCCGGGTTCGAATCCTGGTCAAAGCATTTATTTGTGTATTTATCACGGATTGAGTTTTGGATTTTTTCTATCATCATCATCATCATCTCAGCCATAAGACGTCCACTGCTGAACATAGGCCTCCCCTTAAGGGGGGGGTTTGGGCAGTTTTTTTTTTGTTTATTGTTGTTTAGGCTTCCGGTAGATGCTGCTGCCCATCTCCCGGTATATTCCCTTAGCAGACTCCGCAGACTGGATTTATTCTATGTATTTAAGTATATTTATATATCTATCATTTATATCGTCGAATAGTACCCACAATACAAGCCTTATTGAGCTTACTGTGGGTCTAGGTTGATTTGTGTATGATTGGCCCATAACATTTATTTATTTTAAACGTACATATAAGTACATTAAATTATTTAGAACTAGTATACAAAATGTCAACAATCGGTGCTGTGTTTTATAATTGAAATAAAAATAGAAAAATGATCTGCGTCGCGCAAGATTTGAACTTGCGACCTTTCGGAACACCCGGTCCTATAGCTCAATCTCGGTGAATCATTCCATTATTTCCTACAAGATTACGAGGTTAAGTAAGCGTCGATAATTTTTATTTGAATTATAAAATAGAAATTTCGCTTGCAGATGTTTCTGCTTCGAACAAAATTAAAATCAGTGGTTACACAAGTAATTTTTTATTCGAAAGCATCGAAACTTAGTTTTCCCGTCCCGTCTATCCAAATCCGTAAACAATAGAACGACTACGGCCTATTCCAAACGTTTCCCAACTTGAATTTAATTGGAACCACTAATTGGGACTACGCTACGATTTCCTTTTCTGGAATCGTATGGGGGTTTTTCAACGAAATTTCAGGTCGGTGGGGTTTTCAGATAAAAAATAGTCTCGCAAGTAAGCACTTTTAAATAACAACTACTTATTGTTTCATTAAATTTAAACTTTCGTGAGACATATTAACATTATAAAATAACACGGTTACACTCACGGCACTTTAGTCACGTCTTGCCGCCGCCGCCGCCGTGCCGTGAGTGTAACTGTGTTATTTTATAATTATTGTTTCATTGTCAGCTTTTACACAACCCTATTATTTGTATTTAATACGGTCCCAAAGTTATTTGCACCTCGTGCCTTTGAGTCCCTCACTACGCTCAAGATTCTTAATTAGAATCACTCGCTACGCTCGTGATTCTATTATAGCATCTTTCGCTTGCTCGGGACTCAACATCAGCACTCGAAGCAAAAACGAATTTTGGTCTCTTGTTGCACAAATATCAATAATACGGTCAAATATTAAATGCGACAAATCTCGAAATCGCTCGGATAGCCTGAAATTTGGTAAAGTATATTAATTAGTGGTCCCGTTTTCATGTCCAGAACATTTGAAGTTCCAGGACCTAGAGGAATCGCCAGCACTTTGGAAAATCTCGTTAAAGATTATTTAACTCTTAAACTTCGCATTTTATGGAAATATGATCTAGGGCAACATGGAAGTTTATTAAATTTTGCACTATGTAGTCCTACATAAATAATATGTTTGAAAACAAATTGTATTTCACACACACATAAATGTTTGTTTTGCCTTGAAACGCAACCATATTTGTTTACCTTATTAAATTTTTCTATTGACGCCGAAATACTTATTTTTCTGTGCAAAAAATAACCTATAAACATGCTGCATGACTTAATATAACCAAAAGTTATTGTTGAATGTTCAGGTGAAAAAATCTAATTTGTGCATATCATTCACGCGTGTCTACACAAAACTCCAAAATACCGAAGCGTCTGCGTGACAACCCTACGCACCATTACTTTCACATTACGAAACTGAACCCTATCACAGCAAGACAAGGTTGTAAATCTATTTGAATAATTGTGGGATTTTCGAGAGAAATTGTTTCACATAATAGATTTGGAGGTAACCGCGCAGTGACATGAGGAATAGGGTTGTGAGCAGAGATATTTACTATGGATGGGGTACTAAGAAAATGTGCATAAAAAAAACTTCCAAAGTTATTGAATAACGTAGCATTGTTTCCGTTATATTTATCAATTTTGACAATAATTAGGTACATCTTTGTCATTCTCATTGTTACAAAATTATAGTTTGTCTCTTACTCACGCTGGTGGCGGCAGCTCATTGGCACGGCTTGCCGGTGCGCGACTAGTGACAATTGTTTGAATTCACTAATTTTAAGGGCTTCACTTTTGGAGCGTGCATAACCCATCTGTCATTATTATATATCATAGGTTGTGAGACGGCGATGTTTCATCTTTTTTCCGCTGAGTTCAGTGTAATGTATATTAGCCTGGAAGTGTGATTGAGTAGGTACTGTAATTTTAATATAGCACTTTAATGTTCGTATTTCGTAACACCTGTGTGTTAATGGGCTTGGTGTACAGTCAGAATGAATTAATTCATATTGTCTTCTTCCTCCTAGCGTTTGTCCCAGCTTTTTGTTTTATTGAACCAGGCGTACGCACGGCAATCTAATCCCGGGAATCGGTGTAGGCGCAAGTTTTTACGAAAGCGACTGCCATCTGACCTTACAACCCAGAGGGGAAACTAGGCCTTGTTGGGATTAGATCCGGTTTCCTTACGATGTTTTCCTTCAATAAAAAGCGATTGGCAAATATTAAATGTGAGTGCTCAAACGCAAACCATTGAACAAACTATTAAACTCCAATGAACGCTTTGATTGTACGCTTTGATGTGTTATCATCCTATCTAGTATAGTTTGACCTTTAGATCCTTCATAAACTGGTCACAATAGGACCTCACATTTAATCTGGTTCTGCTAAACCATTATATTGAGCTTTAATAAACTTCGTTTTTGCGTTCGTTCGCTTGATTGCATTTATTGAACAGAATTGATTGCTTTACAATAGAATAGAAAAATCTAATAAGTCTCTAAAGGAAAATATGAGAACGAATGGTTTCAAGTACATGGGTGATTTCTGATTTACGTGGATCAACTTGGGCATCGAAAGTGGCACTTTCCGTACTCCAAACCTATAATAAGTTTTATTCGGTTTGCTGAAACTTACCTACTTATAATAAGATTTAGGTATAATTAATAGGTATATATTTAGGTTTTAGTTACGCTATATAACTTATGAATTAGGAATACTTACTACTCTTTATGCGATCATTAAGATTTTGAGACGTACTATAATGCATGGATGTCACTACTACTACTACTGTTATAATTACTTACTTGCTAAGTTCACTATGATTAAACCATTTTGTATACGTTTTTACTGATTCAAAATCATTGAAAGCGCAAAACGATATTGGACCCGGGTTTTTATCTGCTATTTTTTTAAATAAATAACAATTCATATCTGAGAGAAAACGGAAAGATTTTAACAGTATTTTCCAGGTAACAGGCAGAATTGACGTAAACTCGTATAATATTGTTTCTTCTGTTATTATGTCCTCAGAAATGCGTGGTAAATAAAAATCCGTTTCGTCGTGGGCATTTCACCTTGTATTAGCAATGTATTACAGTTAGGTAATACAAGGTGCAACAAAATAGTAGTGATCCATTTAAGGGCTTAATTCAATTCATTCATTTATTGCAGACTTCTTAATTTGTATGGTAAACTAATTATGAAAAACCAAAAAAAAAATTACTACTAAATACTTTGTAGGGAGGGTTGGCCGCCTAGGATAACGTGTCCCGTACAAATTATTTTTTTCGCGATCAAAAGATTTTTAAATTTTTTCCTACTTTTTCTTAGTCGTAATACGATATCAATTATGCCCTTAAGCGGACCACCACCATTTACACCTTGTATATAATATTCAACATGTTAGCAATGCCGTCCTTACCATAAGGGCACACGGGGCCTTTGCCCAGAGCCCCCATCCTCAAGAGGGCCCCAAAAGATCGTAAACGACGTTTTTTACAGTCAACATTATCCCTAATTGAGTGCCCGAGGGCCCCTGATTTCCAAGTGTCCAAGGGCCCCATATTCTTAAGTGTACTAGGGCATCACATATTAAGACGGCCTCGCGTGTTAGTATGTATTTTCTCATGTTGAAGTATTCTGTGCCTTTCTATTTCCACCAGCAAATTGTTCGACATGTAACAGTTGTTCATAGAAAGACCCTTGCGTAATCAAACCCCAGCCATTGTAATATAGACACTAAACAAATCGAGATAAGAGTTGCTTTGCCTTAGCTTGGGGCATTGTTTCGTGAACGTGACACGTCACGCGCTGAGACAGAATCAATCAGCTTCCGGGATCGTCAGGGCAGCGCACGGTGGGCTGAATATGTTGTTGTTGTTGTTGTTGTTCCTAGGGCACCCCGGAGGTGCATAGGGCCCGCACAAGATCCTTCCACGCCTTTCTGTCCTGAGCAACGGTCTTGGCCTCTCTCCAGTTCATTCCTACGGCTCGTAGCTCGCTCTCAATGCTCCTCCGCCACGTGAATATGGGCAGAAATATCACAAGCAACTGCCAACATTTTTCTTCCGCATATAAATGGAACTAGGTTACTTTGCTTTGGTTAGGTTGTTTGGCTGTGGGACTAGGTTGATTTGTGTAAGATTGTCCTAATATTTATTTATTTAATATTTATTATTTATAAATTAACCAAAAGATATTTATTCTTCAGTTTAGGCACATTTCAATGCACTTATGAACGTCAGAGAAAGAAATTAATAACTGCGACCGGTTCTAACAAATCTCTGACCCGAGAAGTATTATGACCGGCAAGAAACTCGGCGGGACTTATTTTTTCAGTAACACATTAAGGTTTAAATATACACAATAATGCGTAGTTCTTCCAGAAACCATATCAGAACAATTTAAGAGACATACAATGTAACGTTTGGTTAAATTATTTTAAAAGAAAACTTATTGATTGTGATGTCACGCCGGAGTGGAGTTTTTTAAAGTTTCTTAATTCGACTTGTTACTTCTTATTCGAATGACACTGTAATAAATCTGAATGTCACATAAATATATTGATTTTAGATTCATTTTAACAGGAAACAAGTTTTGTAGGCAGGGTCACTACCGACTAGGCTACTCAAAAAATGTGTTCATTTCATTGGTCCTTCTCCACCTATTTTTTTTTTAATTTCCCACCTCTTTTATAACCCGCCTGCCAGGCGTGGCGCGTATGGCAAACCCCCCCTTAAAGGGGAGGCCTATGTTCAGCACTAGACGTCTTATGGCTGAGATGATGATGACGATGATGATGTTGATGACCCTTTATATAGTGGCAAAATATCGGATAATTTTTTATATAAGACATTTTTGTCCCTATGCCCACTTTTGAACCCACAGTGCAACGGATTGGGATAATTACTCAAAGCCCCGGCTTGAGGCACTAATGACGGCGAGGGTTGGAACATGTGGAAATGGACGGGCGGGGAATAAATACAATGACGCCATTACTTCATTAACATCAATGTCATGAGTTCTATTGGTAAAAAAAATGTGTAATGTTGATTTTGGGATCATGGAACAAGAGAAGAAGGCATTATAGATACAAAATTTTAAGGTGAACCTAATGATGTGGTCATTCATTTTTATGTATATTTTTTTAGATGATAAGTGGACGATGACATTTTTGCATACATTTTGGTCACCCTACTCAATGTTACGTCTTGTCGCTTTTCATCTAGGAGCATTCAACCAACCGGAGCGGCAATTGACAGGTATTCGCCCTATTGTATAGACTGACGTTTATCTGACGTGGCTATTTGTACGTTAAACATTTGATGTTCCCCTCCCCCGCAAAAATCGGCAGACTTTTTTTGTGTAGAAAATGACAAACATGGCCGCTCCGGTTGGTTGAATTCTCTTAGCTTCTCATATCGCGTATTCATGGAAAAAGTCATAGGGTAACCATGATTTACTTATAGGTAAGTACCTATACCTTGTGCAATCTAAGAAGCGGTTTTTGACACCTGTCATCTCAGTACATTTTATAGCCTAAAATCGATTTTAGGATTTTTTTTATATAATGGCTTTCTCCCTTTGTCTAAAGCAATGGGAATTTCGCCAATGTCGAGTATAAACGTTAATCTCACTTTTATTATTTTTAATAAAATATAGGCAACGTTGATCGGTAGAGGCCTTGTTATTTGTAAAGTGATAGCTATTCTTTACAAACACGTGGCGGCCAGCCAGGATAACCGTCCGTCTAACTAAAGAGTGGCTACACGCGTTATGAGACTAATTCTTCATAAGCTGCACATTTGTTTATAGATCACTGCACAATATAGCTATCAATATTACACACTGAACTACTAAAATGAGCAAAATACAAAAAAACTACTCCCAAGACGTCCGCACTTCCCTGCGTCTCGAACGGTAATCCCGATTTTAGGTTATAAAATGTACTGAGATGACAGGTATCCGCTTCTTAAATTGCACAAGGTATAGTTTAGGATTAGTTTTACCTCATTAAATTAGTTACGGCACGTAACACGAAAAACGTTAGGTACTGCAAACAGTGGTGACTTTAAAAAATATTGGAAACTATTATTGATAGATTTCAAGCAATATTAAAAGCAAGTATTCATAGATTTCATAATAATATTTATTTGATCTCTATTTTTTTTATTCGTTCTTTCGTTGTTGTTGTTGTGTTGTTGTTGTTCGTTGTTTGATCTCTTTTGGTTTATTACGTACTAAATCCGTTTTGACTGTTTTTTATTAATAAATGAAGTAAATAAGATCACCTAATCTTTTTATATTGTGAATGAGTTCAGGTAATACTTACGTAGGATGCAATTAGTTTTTTTAAAGTATCACTTACATTGTTTTTAAACCAAAATACAAACTTTGTTTTAAATTAAATCCTATCTTATACTTAAAAACAATATTTATTATAAGGTGACGTGGCTTATAAATACATTTAATATTATCTGTTTGATATCACACCTACAGGCTGTTTTATTTACAAATGGAATATTTATACCTTGTGCAATCTAAGAAGCAGTTTTTGACACCTGTCATCTCAGTACATTGTATAACCTAAAATCGATTTTAGACTATAAAATGTACCGAGATGACAGGTGTTAAAAACCGCTTCTTAGATTGCACAAGGTATAGTCAGTCACAACTCTCACAAGTAACAGAAACATCTATAAACTGGGTATTTTTGGTTTATGTTCATTAAAATTCATAATCTTTAAGGCTATATTCAGATTTTAGAATTTTCACATAATTTCCCGAGAAAAAAAAACAGAAGACTTTATACAATCCGAATTAAAAAGATTAAAAAGCCCAATTGTAGTAACGTATTTAGCTTCGCAAGTCACATCTTTGACATCATTTTGTTATTATACCTATTAATATCACTCTCATAAGAATGATAGCAGAGGCCAGTTTTATAAAGCTACAAGTTACAATTTACAAGCGGAACTCTCTTTCTAACCCTATGTGTTAGAAAGAGACTTCCGCTTGTAAATTGTAACTTGTAGCTTTATAAAACTGGCCTCAGGTAGATGGGATTCGTACAATCCGAATTAAAAAGATTAAAAAGCCCAATTGTAGTAACGTATTTAGCTTCGCAAGTCACATCTTTGACATCATTTTGTTATTATACCTATAAATATCACTCTCATAAGAATGATAGCAGGTAGATGGGATTCGTATATTCTCCGCCGATACACCGACCTGCATGTAATTTTTTTTTTTTTTTTATATAGCCTATGTTGTGTCTCACTGCTGGGCAAAGGCCTCCCCTCTTTTCCGCCACTCGTCACGGCCTGCATGTAATACAACCTAAAAAAAAGTTATAGTCTTTAAGTTAATATTGAACACATGAAAATACATAACTTTTATTTATAAGTTAAAACTAATAACACCTCAATCTAATGATCCAAGAGAATCCTCCAGTTTATAATTACTTTTAACAGTTTTAACTACATTGTGATAATGATAACCTGGTCATGGTAACAAGACAGAGAATCACAGAGCCAGTGCAAAGCGTATAGGTATAATTATCACATTATCGAACTCGCGGAGCGTAATATAAGCGAAGTGAGTTCTTACAAACAACTCCAGACCGAACCGAACTGTCACCTGGCTACTGGGACGTCTCGGCATTTGGATGGCTTTTTGATTTCGATAGTTTGTCAGACGATAACTTTAGTAACGTTTTTCTGATCTTTATGAAATTTCTTGGGGCTGTAGCAGAGATACATAAAATTTGTAATTTCGTATATGAGCAGGATCGATCAAGTGGTTATGGAGCTAAATGGAGAAAAAAAATCCTCCTTGGGGTATTGTTATATTGGTCAACTCGATTGCAAGTAAATCGCGAGTTCTCAGTTCGAGGCGGACTACTAGTATCTATGTCATCAAATAAAATATTCATCTCCGCCTGAAATTGGTCTGTTGAGATATGAAACGCGCTGTATAATCCATGTTTGCCGACGGCAGCACACACCTTCCAGGCGTCATCGTGGCTTGGCGGCGTGACACTCACGACGACACACAACGCACACGGATATAACATATATTGAATATCTAAGTACTATATATTATATGATTTTAATATATAACACTATGTGTTATATATTATATCCATAATTCTTTTTGAAAGTTTTTAAAGTAGGGCATTCTATGTGTCAAATGCGTTGACTGACAGACATATTTATAGCTATATTTTACCGATAGTTATTGTAATAAATTAACCTAAGTCCTATAAAACATAATAATTGATATCACTTAACTAAACGTTTATAATTCTTATGAAATTATGGGCACTTTGGCACCGGAAAGGGCAGATGAGCGAGTTGTTCGTATAAATTCTTAGTAAATGCGTTATTCATTTATTTTCTGTCCTTACTTTAACTTAATCGAATTCTATAATCCTTATCCTATTTTTTACATTAAATAATTTTAAACAAAAAAGAACCGTCTTCACTTAGGCTCCGCTTTTCCAAGAGGAAATGCGCGAGTTGCTGTAAAAAAATACTGAGATCACAATAGATGTGGCTATAATAGTTGAAGAGTTCCCTCGATTTCTCCAGGATCCCATCATCGGACCTGATGACAAAGGGACCAACTTTGCAGCGTACCTACTCTTTCAAACAAATAAAGAATTTTCCAATTCCATCCAGCCGTCTTCGAATAATCGATGAACATACATAAAATGAAATAAAATGCATAAAAAGCAAAGATCCCAACGAATTGAGAATCTCCTCCTTCGATCTTGAAATCGGTTGAAAACAAACGAAGAAGTTCTTCTAGCGCTCCTTAAATCTTTGTATTGTGTAACAGTAAAAGGAAACCACCCATTAGATAAGATAAATACTATGTGTTAATGACTTCTTGTAGTCTAATAATAGAAAATATCCCTTAAAATATAATAATATATAAAAACTGTGCAGCACTGTCGTCATCAAGCATTTAAAAAAAATACTTATATAAACATAATTACGACTTTCTACAAATATGAAGTAGGTACCTTCTAGGTATGTTATTGGTTAAGCCTGGGTACTGTTTCCAGGTGACCTTTCTCCTTATCAGATCTCTATTAATATACCTATCCGTATGATAACAGGTCGGACACAAAAACGGACATTGAACTTGGAAATTTAAGTTGTAACGACCTTGTGTATATCTAATACTGTATCGCACCTACGTTTCGTTATACATATGTTTACCTTCATATCAACCGCTAGTAATACTAAAAAAAGATGTGTTTTTTCATTTCTGTGTGTAAAACATATTATAATTGTGTGAAACAACCCTATTATTTTACAATATTTACCTATTACGACTACGACTCGTATTTTATTTTCATTTCCAGTCGAGACCGAGCGTCTCTTGGCTCTATTTAAATAGACCCCTTGACCTTTTTTCTTTAAGACATTTTTAACACAAATGCATATACGCATTTACTTAACATTAAAATAAAATATACAATGCTAAAACCCTTTTAGTTTACAGCTTAAAATTAAAATAGTGACCCATCCAACTCATCTCAAATCATTATCAAAAAGTCATCCTTGAAGTGTGTGCTGTGAAATTCTTACACGTCTTTCATCGATTTTGACAAGTTTTGCGTCGAATTCCATTCCAACAGATAGTTACAAGATTTATATGACATACGGCTATCGGTTTTACAATCATTTATCTCCTTGTTGTGGAACTGGATTTTGATTTTGACACCTCAAATGTTTAAAGTAATAAACACAAGAGTTATGAACTTATAACCAGAAAACAGTTTTTTTGGCAAAAAAATGTTCAACTTTGATGCCCGATATCTCAAAGATAATGTATTTTGAAGTAAATATAGGATATTACATTGTTTACGTTCGTTGCTGTTAATAAGCTGTAAGAAGCATAATTGGAATTGCCATACAAAGGGGAAATGCTGCCAGCATCTACGGTACCATGCCGCGGGGGGATTTTTTAGTTTAGTGTTTTGACTTAAGATAGCTTTTAATTTATATTTAAGTTTTTGTTTATTATTGTACCTACTTATAACGCTTATTATTGATAATAAATTTATTAAAAAAAAAAAAAAAAAAAACATAATAAATTAAGATCGAAGGTCATTAGTGCCAAGGGCGGGAGCATTAGTGTCGTAAGGGGACTTACGTCATAGTTTTTTTGACCAAATACCTTTTCTTTGCATATCTGTATGGAATTTAACCGTTGAATAATTGTAACAAAATATGGACGGCCTTATTAAATGAAGTAGCTCCAAATGATAAACATAGTACTAATCGACTAAGAGCACTATTTGTCTTCTCGTTGTATCAAGTTGATTGGTTAAGTCGAGATACTGCTGTTTGCTGTGAAAACACGTATCTATTCAACTCGAAAACAATATAAATATAACATCGTCTACAATTACTAATTATTTGTGAGTTAGGTCTCTGAGTGTTGTGTTCAGGATGGGTAAAAATAGTTCAGGGGATTTAGAATGTGACTCAAAGCCGGTAAGTGACCGTAAAAGTTGACCACCAAAGCCGTCATATCACGCGCACGGAAAGTCGTGCCGTCAGCACCAGGGGGGTGATTTTTGAGATTCGAGCACTCGAAAGTGACATTTAAAACTCCGAATAACACGATGAAATTATGTTTTAAAAATAAAAGCGATAGAAATTTACAATGATGATTATTTAAACTATTAATTCCATGCGAAAAAATTGGCGACAAACTTTTGTGTGCGATTATTTTCGAGCCTGAATTTTTTGAATTCGAGCGTCCGGCTGTCAAAAATCGGCCCCCAGGACGTGATTGCACGTCCAAAATACCACATGTAACTGAACGAAAAACATTTACTCAAACCCGTTAACGTTTAGGTCATACTGAGCATCTTATATTATGGAACCAACCCCGAGCAAAATAAAAATTGGACTCTCCCATAGGAAATTTCAAAATATGACCAGTGAAATGTATGAAACAGCCAAATTTTTTTTGTGATTTCGGGGTTGGTCCCATAATAAAAGATGCTCAGTATGACCTAAACATTAACGGGTTTGAGTAAATGTTTTTCGTTCAGTTACATAGTGTATAACCGGTTTGCCTTGCGCGCCAGCGCGCGCTTGTGCTGGGGGCACGGTTTTTTCGTCCGATCAAAAGGTTAAGATCTCCTCAGTAACCGTTCGTATACTGACCTAACATTGACCATGATGCTTGTCCGGGCTTCCCGCAACGCCTCAATGAAGCCTGAGGTCTGCTCGGCCATCTAATCCAAGAACTATTAGTTAAAACCAACCACTTGCCAGTGCACCAAAATTTTAATGCTTATAACAGTTATAACTATTATTTCACTTCTCGTGCTCAAAAAGTGTGTCATATTATGCTTACGAATGCAGACACAAGTAGTACATTTAGGCCCTAGGGCTAATATGTATACATAATTAAGGCTTACAAAACATTTTAAATTGACCAGTATGAACACTTCACGATATTAAATACACCAATCACAACTCATATCGAAGTTAATCGGAACGCTGGGTTCTTTTTAGGTGCGTATACTGTTTAAATAATTTCAGTCCTTAAAAAAAATATTGTATTTAGTATCAACCAACCAGAATGATCAATGTTAAAATCGACCAATCAGGCAACGGAATTCATTTCTCAAAATATGAGGTGTTTTTTTAATTCCTACTTCACAATCATTAAAAAAGATATTAAATAATTATTTTGGAAGCCATTGGAAGCGCTTTATAGAGCGCTAATTCGCGTGGTCGCCTGTAGCATTTATTTGCGGTGCGGTGTTTATATTTTTTATCTGTGTCAAAGCGGTTAAAAAAGTAAAATGGCCGTCAAAATAAACCATATATTCACTTTAACCATAAATAAATAAAGGATATGGTGGAGAAATGCGCAGCCATCAGGTAAGTCTCAGTAGCTCAGTTGGTCAGAGCGATGGGCATGTTTCCCAGAGTTGCGAGTTCGGGTCTCGCCTGAGGCAGTTGATTTTTCTACCTTTCCTTTATGTCTAAACATTACACAAACATGACACATAAAAACTATGGATGGTAGAAGGTATAAGGAATATAAAGGATGACAGTCTCTATGTTACAGAAGTGTCCGTCAAAAGGCGTTAAATTGGTGGCGCCACAATACAAATACAAATACAAATAGTTTATTCGCAGTAATATGGTTACAAAGGTCTTAAATTACAATAGATCTGCATATTACACCATATGCTGGCGTGCGAATGTTGTGTGAACTTAAACTAGGTACATTAGCTATTAGGTGCTACATGCTTAGTCTATCAGCTAACATGCTTAATCTATCAACTAACTATATTACAATGTCATTCATTATACTCAGTTTCAAAAAACTCATTTACTGAATAAAATACTTTCTGTATAAGCCATTGATGGAGTTCAGTTTTAAATTTATTTAGTGGCAAGGTTCGTAAATTTGAAGGCAAATTATTAAGTACCTTAATGCCCATAATATAAGCATTCCTTCTGTAGTAGTAAGTACAGGTTTGTTGTTGGTATAGAGTATTCGCTGTGTGCATGAGTGTGGCGCCATCTCTTGAGCAGGCAGCTTAAAGGGATTTCTTCTTTTTTATTAATGGCATATACTCTTTGCTCATATGAAATGTCACTGACAGATTCACTATTTTGACAGTTGACCCTACAGGTGATGTCAAATATTTTGAAATGTGATATTGACAAGAGCCCAATGGGGTTGGCCGGTGAAAACTCTTGCAGAGGGCGCTGTTCCAGATTCCATACAATAAGAGAAAGAGATCCAAACAATGATAGAAAGAAACAGACGATGAATGGTCCCTAACTTGTATGCAGGCATAAAGCTTTTCTTAGGCAAAAACCTTCCCTATGGCGTTAATCTACATCATTTTAATTTTAGTGTATTCCAAAAACGGATGGATTTCAATTTCGGAGCAATTCGAGACAAAAAATTGAGTCATTTTCGCGAAAATAAATAAAAACTACTTCGCGCCATACAAATTTAGCTTTTCTAGGGACCAATTTTGAAGATGTCACTTTGACAGTTGCCAACCCTATTTCTTGTTACATTGTACGCTGCGGTCGTTCACGTTACCCCCCACCTTGCACTTCGCACATAGCGAATATGGTAGCGCATATGCAGTGCACTTCACTACGTCAATAACTGTTAAGTTGCTATAGCTATACTAGCGCCACTCGGAGCGATTTGGAACTATTATTTACCGTTTATAGCTGGACACTTTTTCGACCCTTCTTCTATATGAGATGGCGGTCCATTATTTACTCTATGATTCATGCATAAAACGTTTGGCACCGTATGAGCGTCATCTAGTTAAATTGCCATCTATTTTAATAATTTATGGTGGCAGTTCCTATTTTACCGCTGCAAAATTGATACAGAGTATATAGCATGGTCGCACTCCATTCAATTCTCTTCACCTATACATACCAGACATGACCTTATAGACACGTGTAGAATATGAATAAGCCATCATTGTCTTACAACTCTGCTGTTATCGATGCTAAGTTATGACAGAGACTGTAGAGATATATATAGACGACCACAGCCTAAGAACTTTTTGAAGCTCAAAATAGCGTACTAGTAGTACATTAGTAGCTACTAGGTGGAGTAGCTGTGCAGGTGACATTTCTCTTACATTTTCGGTATCATTAGGTGGCTTTGACATAGATGGCGCAATTGACATGAGCTTCAAAAAGTTCTTAGGCTGTGGTCGTCTATATCTCTATAGTCTCTGGTTATGAGGTCAGCTATTCAAACCTGCTACAAACTAGCAAAGTTAGTAAGTACATTATGGTACAAATGTGCTATGTTGGTTATTTTATACGGAGCGGTATTGCGCGTGCGAGCTGAAAGCGAGAACGCATCATAAGACACAAAGCAAAATATGTAATGAAATTACCAAGAACACGCGTGTCATAAGACGTTTTTCAACACACTTGCGAGGAAAAACAAAGGAAAATGTTTATTTTATAATTATTAGTGTCCGGTTTTTTTTCAAAATATTTTGTACCTACGGTTTCCTGACCGCAAATATACCTATCCTACATCGATAATGAAATTTCTAACGAAATTCACGGTAGGCCCGCATGAACTTAATAACTAATATAAATTCTAATTACTATTTTTTTTTCTTTTTTGCAGGCAAAGGACCGGTTTCCTAGATTAGTAATTATTATAATCATCGCAGAGTTTTGTGAAAGGTTCTCTTATTCGGGTATGAGAGGTAAGTACGTTTAATATACAGGGTGAGAAACTATAAGTAACGGATTATGGGATTCCTAAAAATTTTCTGAGTTGCGTCAATAAGTTAAATTATAATGTAATATTTCCCTTTGATGATATTTTGTTATTCCATAAATTACGGTTATAATTTACAACTCTATTCTCTGGTGTGTCACATCATGACATCATAGTTCAAATTGTAACAATTTTTAAAGGTCAGGCATTGGCACATTGGATTGCTTATACTGATTTAAACTCACGCGATTTTTACTTATTATTTTGACAAAAACGGTACTTAATCGCGTAAGTACACTTTTTTAAGTCCCGTTTTTATCGAAATAATTGGATTGCTTTACCGCAAAACGTAAAAGCTAGGGCTAGGTTGGTGGGTTTGTTAGCGCATTTACGGTTCTGCTACTGTGAGGATAGTTAAACATCAGTTATATTTATTTCAGCATTCCTAACCTTATATTTACGGAGTAAATTGGGATATTCTGACGACGAAGCTACGGAGCTGTACCATGTTTTTACTACATTTGTATACTTATTCCCTATTTTTGGTGGGATTCTTGCTGACAACTACCTTGGGAAATTTAGGTAAGACATAAATATATATGACATAAATATATATATGGATGTGACTCGCCTTTTATGCGACATGTCGCTTGTGTCATGATCATGACCGCTACTAGGTGATTGTGTTTATGTACCGTTCTGTGTTGTTTTGTGTTATTTAGTTTAGTTTTACTAACTAACACCTATGGGCCATTGTTGCCTTTTAAATAAAATAAATTAAAATAATTAATAATAATAAATATGCCTATTTAAGATTTCTTAACTACTTGATTTTTAAACAGTCCAGTCTCTTTTATCTGAAACCTGAACCGAAACGATTTAAAGACATAAAACAACTTCGACATATTTAATTTTCACCCTGTAGTCATCAACTGGAAGTTATTACCTTCTTGTAGGCATCATAAATATAATAATTAATATCTAATTAGATGTTCATTTCAGGACGATATTATACATGATGTTTGTTTACGCCGCTGGCAATTTGCTGGTCGCCATTACTGCCATTCCTCAGTTGGCTTTGCCTGGACGGTAAGAAAAATATAAATATTTAGTACGAGCACGATTTTTTTTACTTATTACATTATCAAGATATGGTATTGTCAAAATAGAGTTGAAAAATAGCAGTCAAACATTATTCGACGGTTTGTCTCACGATAAAAATCTTACAAATGTAAATTTCTTTCCTTTCTTTTTGTCTATTGCCTATTGATGGCTGCATAGGCATATGTTGTGTTTTTTTTTTAAATCAACCTTTATCGTATCGTACAGTCATCGGCAATAGTATCGTCCTACACGAAGGCCGCAAAAATATATGACACGCTCTTTACAAATTAAGTCGTGTCACATATTTTTGCGGCCTTCATCTAGGAAGACACTATTGCCGGTGACTGTACAACCTTGATTTCTCCTATAATATCGAGCCAAAAGCTTGTTCAAAATGGCAAGTTCTAATCTGCAGGCTTATGATGGCAGTAGTTGTCCGCCGATAACTTGATAAAAAGCTGACAACTTGACACATTGTCATGTTTTGCTGTGTGAATGTGTCAAGTTGTCAGCTTTTTATCAAGTTATTGGCGGACAACTACTGCCATCATAAGCCTGCTGGAACGTTTTGTGCTGTTTTATGTGTAGGTAAATTGTATAGGCTCTCATTCAGAGAGCGTACTCCTCCGACTTTATACAATTTACATATATATATATATATAAATTGTATAAAGTCGGAGGAGTACGCTCTCTGAATGTCAATGAAACACGTGATTTCCCAATTTCTAGTCTATTTCCAATACCCGTCTCTTGCTGTACAGTAAACGCCAATAATATGTATACACTTCTGCATCTTACTCCATCGTAATAAGGTTTCAAATTGTGTATATATCTTTGGTGTCGACTGTTCGTTATTCGTTTAGTCTCAAACCGCATGTGCATCACGTATCGTACAATACGGCAATCAAGTTTCCGCTAGTTCGACATGTAGTAGTCAAACTCTAAATCTGTGGCAATCGTTGATAATTCCAGCAAGAATTTTAACAGTACAGTTAATTTCAAACAAAAAAGAACCGACTTTTCCAAGAGGCTCCGCTTTTCCAAGAAAAAATGCCCAAGTTTCTGTACAAAGCTGGAATCACCTATGCCTATAATAGTTGCAGAGTTTCCTTTATTTCTCCAGGATCACATCACCAGATCTGGACTTGGTGACAATGAGACCAACTGTGAAGTCTCTTTCAAACAAAAAAAGAATTTTCCAAATCGGTCCAGCCGTCTTTGAGTAAACGTCAAGAACATACATTATACAAAAAAAAAGAAAAAACAAAGATCCCGACGAATTGAGAACCTCCTCCTTTGGAATTAATCTTGAACTTCTTGAAGTCGGTTGAAAAGAACCTGACGTGTGCGAGCGCGCGGTGCCGGCGGCGGGGCGCTGCAATGCACTCTCATGCGTGCGACCCGCTTCCGCCCTGTTAACAAAAAGCGCGAGTCTGACGGAGCCTTAACACTTTCATAAAATAGTTTTTCAAAATTAATTGTTTATAGTTTGCAATCAAGATTACGGAGGGTTTGGTTTGGATGCAACTGAGCGTTAAAGTGTGTAATGGGTATTATCTGAGCGCATGAACTTGCCTACATGAAAGCTTTATCTTGGCCAAATTCAGGCAAAAGTAGCAAACCTATTTTTTTATTAGTCAAACCAATAAGTACCGGTTTTAGAAGTTTGTCTGTAACAGATACACTCACACCCTAGATTAACTTGGACTGCTTCAATCAATGTCGTTGAAGCGCAAAATCATAGAGTTTGCATCGGGAAGTACATTCGACTTGGAAATGTGACTGGCGTGACATGGCTAATATAATAACACAAACACACACTAACACTTTAAATCACCGTCTTGGCATGATAGACACGCGTAAAAATATTTTTTATCTTGGCATATTTTTCGGGGCATTAGTATAAAGTTTGGAGTTGATAATAAGTGACAGACGTTAGCGCACTCTATAATATGCACTCACTTTTAACCAAATTATGACCATTAGCTTATACTTTTATCCAGTTTACGGTGGACGCAAGACACAACGTCTTTCTCTTCTATAGTCTCCCTTGGTTATTCGTCTCACTGTCACTTCTTCCTCCTAGCATTTGACCCGGCTTGGGGTCCGCTTGACAACTTAAGGGGCTTCTTTGAAAAATTATAGGTTTTTTCAAACGCTCTATTGAAACGGGAAAAGGGACTGGATTTATTTTCGAATATATATTATTAGACTATATACTCTTGTTTTTGGCACAAACACGATTGCTGAAAGTTGCCTCGATAGAAAAAAAATCCGAAGTTGGGTCCTTTTTCCCCCTTATTTTTCTTAGCTTACGTAAGCTATAAGAGAATAAGCAATATAACTGAGTAAAAAATATGGTATTCTGGTTTATCTAAAAAGTCACAGAAACAAAATTACACAAAACTTTATAGATTCGCTTATTTATCGTATTTTAGTCAAAAAGTCTGATCCTTAAGAGCGCTGCATCTCTTTCTTTCGTGCACGGGAGCCATAAACGTGTCTCTAACGGATGGGCGTGGCTTGTCCGAATCGAGGAACGGCCTTAATCCCATGGATCGACGTAGACACTAGTTTTCACGAAAGCGACTGCCATCTGACCTTCCCACCCAGAGGGGAAACTAGGTCTTTGGGATTAGGTCTGGTTTCCTTAAGATGTTTTCCTTCAGCGAAAAGCGACTGGTAAATATCAACTAATATTCCGTACGTAATTTCCAAAAAACTCAATGGTACGAGCCGGGATTTAAACCTGAGACCTACGGATTGAAAGTCAAACGTCTTACCGCAAGGCTCCCAGCTCGTCTCACCGTCTACCGATCACAAAAAATTTTTCACTGTCTACTGAATCATCCTGTATAACCCACATGTTCCTTTCCAGATTATGTACGCTCCTCGGTCTTTTCCTCATCACAGTTGGCACGGGTGGTATAAAACCATGCGTCACTGCGTTTGGAGGTGACCAGTTCCGTCTGCCTCAGCAGGAAAAATACTTGGCAGTGTACTTCAGTGTGCTGTACCTCAATTCCTGTTTAGGTACGTCGAAACATCAATATCTTTAAATCAATAGTTAAATATCTATCGGTCATAAGAATCCACTGTTGAAAAATGGCCGCAACACTCCATGACACCGGCCGCGTTGCCACGCTGAATCACCAAGGAGAAACTTACCAAATCGACTTATTATGCCAGGGAAGATAATTCATTAATTCTGCTGTGATTGGGTACCTTATCTAAAGCTCATTGGTGTAGCCATTGGAGATAAACGTGCCAAAAAGGGGGGTCCTATTGCAAACCGCCTCCACCTGCCCAAAAAATATGTGATAAGAACGTCAGTCCACCTTGTTAAAAACCGATTCCCAGCCCCTCCCCCTTTAGAAATTTTGAAATGTCTTCGAGCTTTGTTGTTTAACTTGGTTAAGTACTATCATTCTTCGCTATTCATTTTATAATAATCCAAAATAAGTCTGCTGATAGCAAAGGTAACGTCGTCGCTATAGTTAGAGCTACGCACTTATGTGTCCGCCGGATTTGTCCGACGGATATGCCCGGTGGACAGATCCGTCCGTGTATGGCGCTATTTAGATGTGTCCACAGACAAATCCGTGTCCAATTCTCGCCATTCGACAAATCCTGCGGACACATCTGTGCGTGTATTCCTAGCTATTGCCTTTGGTATTTATTGTGTTAACAGTTTATTTCTAAATGAATTGTTATTGACTTGAAAACGTCAAAAAATTATAGTCCCACAAACAAAACATCGCGGGGGATATAATGTAGGATCATGGCTCATCCTTACTATTGGAATTTTGAACTTTCTACTGATAAATTAGTTTCACTAGATAAAGAACCTATTGCTATTTTGTTTGTGTAAGTAATATCCTTTTTTACAGGCAGTCTGATAGCAAAGACCGTTTCCCCGATCCTGCGGTCCGAGGTCCATTGCTTCGGCGACAAGGATTGCTATTCGCTGGCGTTTGGAGCTCCTGGCTTTGTCGTGCTGTGTTCCATAGGTGAGTACGGTGGTGGGTTGCTAAAAGCACAATCAACAAACTGATCAACGTTAAATATGGCGTCATAGCTGTCATATCGTAGAGGACAGTCAAATGTTTCAACAAACCAATTTTAAAGATGACAATGACGTTAACAGACGGTTTAGTGCAAGCCAGTAGCACCAACCACTCTTGACGGAGTCATAAGCGTCACCCGGTACTATGAAAATTTCCATACAATAAAATTTTGCGAACATGTAACCGGCGTGCTGTCTTTTAGAGGGAGTTTCTTTCGACAGATTTTTTATAGACGTGTTTTTTTTCAACTGTATCTCTAAACTACCAAATGGAGAACCTGAAGAATTACCCCAGATCACTAGATCTTTCTACTCCCGAAGAGACCCACTATCGATTTCTGGTTCCATCATTAGACTAGCTATTAGCTAGGGATACGCCGGATTTGTCCGACGGATATGCCCGGCGGACAGATCCGTCCGTGTATGGCGCTATTTAGATGTGCCCGCAGATCAATCCGTGTCCAATTCGCGCCATACACGCACGGATTTGTCCGCCGGGCACATCCGTCGGACAAATCTGGCGGGCACATCTGTGCGTGTATCCCTAGCTATTGAGTGTAGTAAGATTTTTTTAAGATGTCCGAATTGTAGGAAGAATCTCTAGTAATATTCGGACAATTTAAAAAATACTACCATACATACCTAAGCAATTATTGTATTGCCGTCTCAATGATAGATACTGTAACGTTTTAAATCCCACTATTAGTGCGTGAAAATGAACTTTCAAGATTTTATTTAGTTACCTACCTCACAAGCAAAGGTAATAAAACGCCTTCGAGTTTTCATTTCGGTCCGTGGGCGGAGTGGCCGTGAATCACTTAACATAGTTATGACAAGGAAAAAAAAACAGGTCCTAAAGTTGAGAAATGAAAGCCGAAATGCTGCCGATTTGGGAGGCCAAGGCATAAAAAAAAATGTCAAAGATTGAGTTTTTTAAAGTTCTGCGTAACATTCGTATTCACATTCGAACATTCGCATTCTTAATATTTGAAAATATGAAAGAAATAACATTCGTGATATTCCTACTTAAGACCTAGATGTTATCTAACCGTCAATAAACATTACGATGCTACTGTTTCCAGTCATTCTATTCTCGTAAGGCGTCTGACCTCATTATTAATCCTTAATTGTTTCTATATAGCACTATTATCAACATAATGTTAGACTTATCTGACTATATTTAGTACAAACATACTTCCTGTCTAGAATGTTTATAGCGAAGGAAAACTCGGCAAATTTAGCACAGAGGCTTGTCATAATTATTATGACAACACTCTGTGTATGTATTTATGATTATTCTGATAACATAATATAATCAATATTTACGTAAACCAACGTAATTCTGGTCCAATTTCGCTAATATGTTTTTGATTAAACCACACCCATTAGAAAACAATTCGAAATCCCAATTTGTAAAATTACAAAATTTTACGAATTGGGATGAATAACATAGTTATTTAATATTTAATCGTTCTTTAAGGTTAGGTTTCTAAAATTTGTTGTAAAATTTTAAATCTACTCGACACTAAACCATTTCTCGCCTTAATTGGGTAAAAAAATTTCATGGTTAGACTTATTTATTTTCTGTAAATGTATAATGTATATTATTACCGCACTGGTAGCCTAGCAGTAAAAAGTCCGGCTTTCATTCCGGAGGTCTCGGGTTCAAACCCTCGTAACAATAAGTTTGACTATACCTGCATATGCATACAAAGCTTCAAAATATGTGAAGTCCCCAACACGCTTTGGGTCAGCGTGGGGACTATAACCCGATCCCTCTCGTACGTTAGAGGGGGCCTGTGCCCAGCAGAGGAACGTATACAGGCTAACATGTTTTTTTATACATTTGCTTGTTTTCAGTTATTTTCGTGAGTGCCAGAAACCGATACGTGATCAAGAAACCTCAGGGGAACGTGGTCGTGGACTTCGTTAAATGTATCACTGTAAGTACCTCAACACAGGGTAGCCTAAGGGTAGGGTAGGGTAGAGTAGGGCAGGGTAGGGTTTCCCGTCCGGTTTCAGTTTCCCGTCCACCTGACTAAGCTGGTACAAATATATGGGAAAACTTGAATTATAAATATACCTAGGACGGAAAACTGACTCATGCCCCATAATTTTTATCTAACAGACTTTTAGACTTCATGGATTTAGCCGTTGTGAAAGTGAAAAATATGCCAAATACAATTATGATTATCAACAGACCTAGGAATCGATGGGGCAAAACTTTTTGACAGGTAGGGAGTTCCCATATCGATAAACTTAAGTATCGATATTTGTTCCATATACTAGTGACCACTCCAGGTTTTATTTGTCAAACTATGATTTTATTAAAAAATATAAATAAAACAAAATTATAAGGGTAACTTATCTTTATCTAATTACATAAAAAGGGTTTGATAAAGATATAATATTAACTATTTCATAGTACGATGGTATTTATTACCTAGCGTTAATTAAAAAATATGCTTTGTTAGAACATTATACTCGTCTTTAGAACAATACTCACAAATAATACATACAATGCTGGGGGTGATCACTAGTATATGGTAAAAAGCATCGATAATTGAGTTTATCTATATGGGAACTCCCTACCTGTCAAAAAGTTTTGCCCCATCGATTCCTAGGTCTGAATTTATCAAGTTTATGCATAATAACATTCGGCTACAACAGTAGTATACTAAATCATTTGCAGACAAAAAGATATTCGCAACATTATCATTCGTCTAAAACCGATTATGCCAGGTCTGTTATGAGAAAAGCGTTTCGGACAAATAAAAGTATGCCGAATAGAGGGAACCCATATTGCAACTTAAGGTAATCGTACTATTATTACTGTTAAATGGGGTGGTTTTAAAATGCAGAGATGCCGTTTGAAATCTACCAAAGTAGCCCCAAATTTTCGTAAAGCCACCGTCTTATGGTATTTATTGCAACTGTACGTAAAAGGAAACTTTTCAATGATCGAAGTTTGATCCCGCCCACGCTGCGTTTAAATTACTACACATTCAAATTCAAATCAGGTTGGAATCTTCTAAGAGACAGTTTCTTATACATATAAACTGCGGGCCTACCGCGAACGTAGAAAATCGAAATGTCGGCATCTTATTCGAAAGATATTGCCGAAAATACTGTGGTAAAACAAGAGCAAAAAATTAAAACGTAGATGTGACTTCTCAAACTAGACAACGTTTGTTCAGCGGCTTTAAAAAAAAACTTGGGGCTATATTTTTAGTACCTACACTTTAAAGTTTATTCAAACACGCGATGTATTGCGAAATTTATTACGTCTGTAGGGTGCCAGGACTGACAAGCAATGTCAATTAGATGGATTTTAACACATTCACTGCCCCCAACGCACATGTGCGTTCACCGTCATACAAGTTTGTTCCTAGGCCACGCCCCCTGGCAGTGAATGCGTTAATGTACATAGAAAATACTATTCAGTTGTAGAAAGAGACAATCTAAAGTCTACATATTTGTTTATGTTGTTGAACAAAAGTTTAATTGTTTGAGGAGTAGAATCTACGTTTTAATTTTTCGCTCGTGTTACAGGCCACACACGGTAGACGATCGAACGAACGAAGTGGTTCTCGGTCTGAGCTTTGTTGATGTCTGAAAGTAATTTTAATCTCTGACGCAAACAGAGGGATGCTTTAAGATTGACCGCTATTTGTGCCTGTCTGTGTATTTGCGGCATCATAGCACTATAAAGATTGAACCGATTTACCATTTACCAAAATTGGCCCCCCGATTCTAGGTTTTCCAAAAAAAATATTTATAATAGTTATAAAATGGATAGATGGGTGCAGGATGGTTTGGGAAGCAGACGTCCGCTTCGAATTTTGTGATTTGAACATCTTTATTATTTACTAGCTTTTGCCCGCGACTTCGTCTGCGTGGAATTAGTAATCCCCCGTTAAGTAATGAATTCTGGATATCAACTATTCTATATCCTTCCCCAGAGCTCAAACTATCTCCAGCGTTAAACGGTTATTGATTCCCCATACAAACTGTCAACCCCGTTTTTATCCCCTAAAGGGTTGATTTTCGGGATACCTATAAACTATAGTATATTATTTCCGGGACTCAAACGATCTGTGTACCAAGTTTCATCTTAATCGTCGGTTGAGCGGTTAATAATTCGCCATACAAACTTCCAACCCCCTTTTCACCACCTCTAGGGTTGATTTTTGGAATGAAAACTATCCTATGTCGTTTCCCGGGACTAAAATTATCTCCATACTAATTTTCATCTAAATTGGTTCAGCGGTTAAAAATTCTCCATACAAACTTTCAACCCCCTTTTCACCCCCTCCAGGGTTGATTTTTGGGATAAAAACTATCCTATGCCTTTCCCGTGACTCAAGCTATCTTTATACAAAATTTCATCAAAATCCGTTCAGCCGTTTTCACGTGATGCGCGGTCAAATAAACAGACAAACAGATTAACAGATAAAAATTCTAAAAACTGTTGGAACGTATTCTGTTATCGATTCTAAGTATCCCCAGCCAATTTTTTTTCGAATATCTTCCATGTACAGACTTTCGACCCTCTTCAGCTTTATTATATGTATAGATTATATGTATAGATAGATTTTTCATTGTCGGTATAAAATAAACAGTATTCTCGCGAAAAGCCATTGTTTTGTTTATATTTCCTAAGTTTATTAGTAGGAGTTTTGTTTAGGTCTCGGGGCTAATAACTGAATAATTAAAACTGGACTTAGGTATTGCTTTTTGTATCTCCGATTTCTTCAAAACTTAGAAAATTTATATCATACTTCTCAGTTGTCCTAAAGAGCAGTTGTATCTTTTTTTTATACCACGGCAGTGGCAAACAATCATACGGCCTGTTTGATGGTGAGCAGCTACCGTAGCCTATGGATGGCTGCAACTCCAGAGGTATCACATGCGCTTTGCCGACTCTTTAGAAGTCTGTACCCTCCTTTTTTGAAGAACCCCATACTGTAGTCCCTCGTCAAAACCTCAACAGGTAGGTGGAGACATGAACATTAAGTAACACAATTGTCATTTTATGCATACTAGTTTATGTCACAATTCGTTCGATTAAAAAAAATTGAAAATCGGTTCATGATTCACGGAGGTATCGAGTAACATACATACAAAAAAAAAGAATTCAGTCGAATTGAGAACCTCCTCCTTTTTTGAAGTCGGTTAATAAATATTATGCGACAATCTTACACAAATCAACCTTGTCCCACAGTAAGCTCAATAAGTCTCGTGTTGTGGGTACTAGGTGATGATATATATAATAGATAGATACCTACAAATAAATGCCCCGATCAGGATTCGAACCCTCCTGCTTCATAGGCAGAGTCACTACCGACTGGGCTAGGACGCCGTTATGTAATATTGGTTTACTGAAATAGTAACAACCCTAAAATCTGAATAACAAACTGTTTCTAAATTCAACAAGCGAAGTTTCAATTCAAGTGCTAACTATATTGATCTTACTTAGTTTTCGATAAACCAGAGTTTCTCAAACTTTTGTACGGTAGAATCTTAATAGAGTGTAGTAATTTGACAGCACTTACATTTGCAAACAATAACAAACTGTTATATGAGTGGAGTACCCTAAAATATGCAAAAATATTTGTGGATATTTGTGGAGCTTTGTATGCCAGGATCTGTCAAATTACTCTACTTAGATATGCCAACCACCAGGAGCCCATTATTCATTAATTCATTCATTTATTGATTTCATTAAGACAACATTATTCTCATTATGATTAGTAGGTACAATGCCACCAAAAAGAGTAGAAATTAAAAAGTGGCAACATCGTAGTGTCGTCTCGTTTTTTTTAGATTGATTTGAACGGGACGACACTACGATGTTGCCACTTTTTAATTTCTACTGTTTTTGGTCGGAGTATAGGTATATACCTACAACTATAATCTTAAAAACACCGTGTTTTTTTTATTTGTTTTAATTGCAAAAGTACATTCCTAAGCTTAAATTAAGTATATTTCTCACATGACCCCTCCCCCCCAATACAGTTTCAATATTGTATAATTATTTATTGTGTGTTATGTAATATCATAAACCCTCCATGATGCGTTCAAAAACCGCACGTTATGACCACCATAAAAATAGATTGTTTCGTTAGTAGTTAGAACAAATGTCTTATCTGTGCCGATGTTATTATTATCAAATAATAAGCAAAACTTCGATATCATTATGAAAATCTGGCCTGCTCCTCGACCGCTGTCACGCGCCCCTCCGACCGCCGGCACAATCGAGTTGGCCATGGCGATGGCGGTCACTTCGTTCGTTTCATAAAACCACACTCGTGTTTTAACTACCCCTATTACGTAACAGTTACATAAACTACTATTTTTAATGTATTGTTTATGTATTATAAACTTAAAAGACGGCACCAGGTTATCGTCTAAGAAAGAGTAAAAAATTTGCCTGGTCAGTAATGCAAGCCTGGTACACGTCACACCGGCATCCAAAGTTTATAATAGATATTTGTTTCCAATTTCTGGAATCATGAGGAAGTTTGCAGCCGTCTGGAATATTCAATAACACGGTTATAAGTTTGAGAGACACTGTTGTAAACAATGGATGTTTACTCCGATTACTCTACGTATCTCAAACATAAACTTAATCTCGGTAAATTTTGTTAGTCCGGTATGAGCAGGGTTAAATTACAGTTAAAATAGTTTGCCACTTGAATAATTAGTACGGTAGTTTACAAGCCACTAATTTATTGAATTTAAACTTTCGTGGGACATTAGCTAGGTACGCACAGATCTGCCCGCCGGATTTGTCTGGCGGATATGCCCGGCGGACAGGTGCGTCCATGTATGGCGCGAATTGGACACGGATTTGTCTGCGGACAAATCCGCCGGACAAATCCGGCGGGCAGATCTGTACGTGTATCCCTAGCTAATATGTCTCACGGAAGTTTAAATTCAATAAATTAGTGGCTTGTTTGAGATGGATTGTGTTTTTGATGTCCTTATTGGTTAAGTATTTTAAAATTATAATACGGGACCTAATTCTTAATTGAATGATGTACCAAAGCCATCTTGAGGTTTTGATGGTTTTGGAATGTATTCGTAAAATAAAATAATTTATAGCGACATAAAACTTTGTCGTAAAAGCTAGCGGCGTATGACGAATGTCGGTTCGATGTATTTTCTTCACCACGCAAAAAAACAGTAACAGGTACTTTGAAATTAGTTGGAATTTGGAACTTATTGCTCAAAAATACGGTATATAATTGAATTAGTTTTACAAAGGCCTTTACGACCTTCTTGCGTGGTTGTAGCGTCTTCCTGTCGCTTCGGGGTTACAAATTTAATTTGCAATGTCGTTTACACTAAAATGAACTTTTATCTACATCGTGTTACTTAAAAATATGATGTATGACTGAATTTAAATAATAGGTTACTCTCCTATGAAGTCAAATCAGCTACTCTTTAGGAAACGTCATAACAATTTGTATTATGGAGTTTATACGGGAGACTAATATTGTGACGTCACGATACTTTTATGAATGCAACGGCACAATTAAGTTTATCTAGTTATTGTAAAGTAGCCTATTTAAGTAGGTATACAATGTATAAAAGCTGGTACTATCGTTTATTACTAGTGGTTCTGTGAACCATAGACTTCGGAGAACATAAATAACGCGACAGCAAACTTCCCCCCTTTTCCCCCTCATTTTCCTCCCAATCAAAAAAATGGCTCGATAATTTTTGGCAAATAAATCAAGGAACGTACATGCCAAGTTTCATCGAAATCAGATGAAAAATGCGAACTCTAGACCGACACTGACCAACCAACCAACCAATCAACACACACATCAATCTGCCAAATCGTCGTAACAGTGAAAACGGAGACGTTCGTCGCCTCGCTACGCTCGGCTCCTCTGTCAATTATTATAGTAACTTGGTTTAAAGTACTATGTTCCTTACCTTACCTACAAGACGGTTGGGAAACAAAAAAACTAATTGATACTGAAACATACAAACATAGGCATACCTTACTTAACTCAGTGGATTACTTATTATATTAAGATGTTTAATAATTAAAAATTTCTTAACTGCTTGTTGCTAGTTAGACATACATAAAGAATATTTGAACTTAAAACTTTTTCATTACAGTTGGGTCTCAAAAACCTGATCCTACGAAGAAAGAAGGACAAGGACTCCCATTGGCTGGACAGCACGCTGCATCAATACGACCAGCGTTTCATCAGAGACATAAAGAAGACGCTCTCCATATTGATGCTGTTCACTGTTCTGCCGGTCTTCTGGGCCTTGCTGGATCAGATGGTAACTACATATAGCTTACAGACTGAGCTAGTGATATAAGCGAAGCGTCTGCCTTTCACCTTGGGTTAAATTAGAGATGCAACGGATAGTGGTTTGGCCGGATACCGGATACCGGATATTCGGCCTGACCCTCCGCCGAATATTCGGTATCCGGCCGCCGAATATTCGGCCGGCGGTACTATACCTACAATTTGAGTTTCGCAGGTGCGCGTCGTTCAGGGTTCGACCTGTGTCGTAGTGAACGTTCGCGCGGATACATTTCTAGGAATTCTAGGCAACAAAACGAATTTTATTATGTCAGTACGGAGTAACTTCTTGCAAAAGTACACACGCGCTCGCGTATTTTTGTGTAAAATATGTTTTGTATGACTAGTGGGCGACTCTGACTACATCCGGTATCCGGCCGGATAGTACGAAGATATCCGGTATCCGGCCGGATACTAAAATAAGGGCCGGATAGGCCGGATACCGGATAGTAACCGGATATTCGGTGCATCTCTAGGTTAAATGCTTTCGTATGTCCGTCCGGTGAAAGTCCAGCCACAGACAGACCATTGTTTGTGTCAATTTCCACCATATTGAATTTTCAAAAACCGGCCATGAGCATGTCGTAACAGTAACAGTGTAGGGTTCCGTAAACTGAGACCATTAATTCAAAAGGTCGTTTCTTACGGGAGAATTGGCGGCGCTTACGTTATTTTTACTTACGTCCTTTCACTATAGGTTTTTGAATGATAACTCAAAAACGGCTCAATCGATTTATTTCAATATAGTTTTCATTGAAGGTACTCATTAGGCCTCAGTTCCATGATTTTTTTCAAAATTTTAGTACCCACGATTCAAAAGTTAAATGGGGGGGGACGCCCTGTTTTAAACTTTCGGAGCTATTATTTTCGAAAGTATTAGTTTTATCCAAAAACTGTATTACAAGACCCTAATTCTTTTTAAAAGACCTATCCAACGATACCCCGCACAACTTAGTTGGAACGAAAAAAAAATTCGCCCCCCACTTCAGGTGTACGGGAGGTACCCTAACAAAATATATTTTTCGCGTTTTTATTCTACCGTTTTGTCGGCTTGGTTAATGCACATATTCAAACCAAATTTCAGCTTTCTAGTGCTAACGGTCACTGAGCTAGACCGCGGACGGACGGACGGACGGACCGCCGGACGGACATGGCGAAACTATTAAGGGTTCCGTTTTTGCCATTTTGGCTACGGAACCCTAAAAACGAAACCAAGCAGTTCTACGTAACTATAGAACTTACTCACAAAAACGGGAATCGGTTGGGAAATGCGACTCGTGGAGGAGAACAAAGCCGGACGAACATATGAAGCATTTTTACGTAAGCTTAAACGCATACCTTCGCTATCGCTCAGTCAATAAGGAGAAGGTTCAAGCACAATATCACATAGCCATTATAGTATATTTTAACGAAAAGCTAAGTATAAACGTTTAGTTTGTCCGCATTGACGGATTTGTCAGCCCGACACATCTGACGGATAGATCTATAATGTGTATCCCTATCTATTGCATCACTTCCCTACCCTCATCTCGTCTCTGACTTTTACATAGGCACCTAATGAAAGTAATAAAATAAATCATACGAATTGGTACCTACGAGTATAACGGTACAACTCCATTCTAAATGTAAATTTTATTTCACCTCAAAAACAAGTATATTATTTTTCTCATAAATTGCTTTTCCGTTAGATAAATATATCTCTGAGTATGTAAAATCATAGACTTAATGATATAGTAGACGGCCATAGTCTAAGAACTTTTTGAGGTTCCAAGTATTAGCACCATCTCAAAGCTACCTAAACAGAGCCAAAATGCATGAGGTAAAATCAGCGCCACCTAGTAACGAATAACGTACTAGTGATACACTAGTCGTCCAATAGGATACCAAATGTCTCGGTACTCGTGGAATAA
Organism: Pammene fasciana; assembly: GCA_911728535.1. NCBI lineage: Eukaryota > Metazoa > Arthropoda > Insecta > Lepidoptera > Tortricidae > Pammene > Pammene fasciana. The sequence continues at coordinate 1,311,050 of OU452285.1, forward strand.
TGACATCCTTTCCGACCTAGTATCAAAATATACTATTACCATTTCAATCATCTTTTCGCATTTTTTCTAACCAGAATCATCAGAAGCCGCGAGGAGGCTAGAACCGACGTTAAAAGGTTTTTCGCACACAGGGCTCCCGCTGGACCCTGCAAGCAACCAAAGCATCAGGCAAGCTGGGGTTCATCACCATCAAGCCGGACCAACTGCAGGTCATCGGTCCCATTTCTATCGTCATCCTGATCCCGATTGCTTACAAGGTGAGCTTATTAAAACAGCAAAAAATTAAAAACATATTTTTAACACAGTTGCTCAAAAAAGTGTTTTTCTAGTTTATAGTGCGGGAAGTCGGATTTCTCGCACTAGCGCTTTTTACTTTTCCATCACCGCCCCGCACCGCACCGCGCGAGTGTTCGGAATTTGGATAAAATAACTAATTGTCAATTTTATCATTTTTTCGCAACTGTATTAAAAAACGTCATTCGATATACGGACGGAATGTCATTCTTCACTCGTCCCGAGTTTTGCGACTCGCCTAAGGCATGTGGCAAAATGTCTCGGTACTCGTGGAATAATGATATCCTTTCCGACCTAGTATCGAAATGTACTATTTAGAAGTTACTTATTATAATTATATCTAGCCCTGCTAGCATAACTTACGCTGTCGCCCGCGACTCCACACTTCGGGCGCGACACGACAATTCAGTCACACGCGACAACGACAACGTACGCCATGCTAGAGAGTAGTGCATAGCATATCGACATCAAATGCAATCCCCGTGCTGTTACTGTCTTCAAAATGAAGTCGTACATCTCGCCCTTTAGATTGAATTTCAATAATATTTCACACTATAGGCGCAAAAATGTCTAACGCAATATAATTTTGTCCTATCTTATTTAGCCACAAGAACGTGTTATTTTTTGGCTTCCTTTTATGAGAAATAATTTTATTGTTACTTACTATTTAGGTAAATACAAAAAAAAAGAAAATTATTTTTATTTTCTCCTTTTGTTTATTGTTTTGTATTGCCGTACTTGTCTTACTGTGTCAGTCATTTTCTCTTATAAATAAGTAAATAAAATATAATATGCCAGGGTACTCGTATTATTTACCTAATATTTTTCCATTTCAGTACGTGTACCCGTTTCTGGAGCGACGTAATATCCTAGTAAACCCTCTACACAAGTTGACTTTGGGCGGCTTCCTTGCTGGTGTTTCCTTTATAGTGTCCGGGCTGGTGGAGATTTATCTCAAGGTACGTCCCAAACTGACAGTTTCAATCACTTAGAAAATGTTCGCAAAGTGACTTGGTAGCAAAAGCCATTATTACAAAATAACTTTCAAAATGGTCTTGTCGAAAGCTACATACATAATAATAATTATCTTAGAATTATATTCAGTATCTACGTTTGATTTGCTCGTGTCCTCCCCAAACAATCCCAAAATATCTTCATCAGATTAATTGAGACATCTAGATTTAGAAGATAATTGTAGACGAACAGATTTGAACAGTGTAGAAACTGTAGAACAAAGAAACTTCAGCCTGTTGTTTGAGACCAATGCTGTAGAATTTTGTTACAGCCCTCAAGAAACTTTGCTTCGTGCAGATTTTCGTATTCAAATATTATTTCCAATTTGGAGTGCTCTTGCTGAAAGTTGAGAAACATATTCCAATAGTAAAGAACATTCGTAGACAATACCTGTTTGTGTTCAAAAGTACCCAGACTAGCGGATTCAGTTTCCGAAGTTATTCGCCTAACAATTCCAAAACTTTAAAATTTTGGGTTCTGCGCAATTTTTATTAAATATTTGATTTGGTATATTTTACGGGTAAACAGATTACATTTTTTCTATGTGTCTATGTATTATGTTATAAGTACTACTTTTAAAACAGTTACAACACATTATCAACTTGTATAGATGTCATATACAAAGGAAAAAGTAACTAACGCCTCCGGTGCCCAAGGCTGGATTCGAACCAGCGTCTTCTGCATTCGCGTTCTTTCAGTTCTGTTGACTGGCAGCGCTATCTCTCTCGCATTCTATGAACTCCTAAGAGCTCAAGAGTGGAGGTTATGACTCATAATGTTGTACCTTAGATGATTGGCCAAATGCGCCTTAGCATTTACAAAGATTGCATATACACGGGAAATTTCGACCGGTGCTTTCGTGGCCAGGTGGCGAAGTTGGTTAACGCGTCTGCCGCGAATGCAGAAGACGCTGGTTCGAATCCAGCCTTAGGCACCGGAGGCGTTGGTCACTTTTTCCTTTGTATATGACATCTATACAAGTTTATAATTTATACATATAGTAGTGTGACTACTTAAAATAAAACAAATCAAAATATTCATTAAAAATAATTTGATTTGTTCTTTCAGTTCAGTTACAACACATGTTTTTTTTTTGTTATTAAATCACACAAGTCCAAATCGCCATCATATTTAGATCTGTATTATTTAATGAAACAAAAATTACAGTACTCAATTACAAGAACCTAAGTTCTACAAATCAAAAATTACAATAATCTAACGAAAGAGCAAAACCCAATGTATAAATATGGTTTTTTCCGAAAGGACATAGTAAAGTTGGCTTTACTTCAAATACCAGTACTTACCTATTTCCAGATTTATCCTAAGAGTCAGCATAAACATCAACCTGATGGCCAGTTCCCATACCCAACACTTTAAACTCACATACAATTTCCTTTACAGACGACATACCCACAGCTGCCAACTCCCGGCCTAGCCCAACTGCGGATATTCAACGGACATACCTGCCCTATCAATATCTCCGGCCACAACATTTCATACTCTATACCAGCACTTCACTACTACGTCAATAAAGATATTGAAACTCGCGACACAGAGAATATTACATTTGATATTAAAAGACAATGTATTGAGAAGGAGCTTCTAGATAGTAGCAATATCGTGAAAGATTTTGTTTTGAAGGAGAATGAAGCGAACTCGTTTTTCTTGGACGGGGATGAAGTGTATGGATTTTTCGATAATGTGGATAAAAGTAAATCAGGATTGCCGTTCGTTAGGTAAGTAATGCTTTAAGTAAATTTCATTATTCATAGATATGTACAGTTACCAGCAATAGTATCTCTTTCAACGAAGGCCACAAAAATTATGTGACACCCTCTTCAAAGTTATGAGTACATAATGTAATATGAGATTTGCATTATGTGTCTTCATTGCGTACTCATCTGCCTCCTTCAAATGACATTTTTATGAATTTTAAATAATTAAGAGCAAACACATTTTTTTCTTCTGCGTATTCTTCTTTACAAAACCGCTGTAAAATATTTTAATTTAAGTATTTGAAAATTAACCGTTAAGTGTTGCCGTACTTGCCCTGATATATGAAATTATAAAAAAATGTGATAGCCAAGTATGGCCACGGACTTTAATTGAGGGCTCAATTTAAGGATATTTCGTAATGTAAGTACTAAACAAAAGAATATAGCCGGAGACGCAAATGACTCAACAATTAAATTCCGTGACAGTACAGTCGCCATCAAATATATCCAAGCGGCCACGGTACTCAAAAATATCTGAACATGCACTTTATCGCCTTGACAATAGAGGCGGTTATCAGATATGTGTGACCTTGGCCACTCCGATATATATATATATGGTGGCGACTGTACATGCACAACATCAAAAAACTTCAAAGCGATGATCGGATCCTTTAGGGTGTACCTAAACCACAGACTACACATACACCTCATCATTAAGCTTTTACAGGGAGCACGAGGTCACCACACATAATAGTTAGGGAGGCGAATAGGGGAATTTTCGGCAATACTCGAGCGTGGCAGTTTAAGATATGAGAGATACCTTAGACCTAATAGAACAACCTTGTAAAGTATTTAGCTCTATATGTAGTGACGCGCGCCTAGGATAGACGATCAGATTAGTAAAAAAAAATGGACAGTCTGAAATACTCCAGCGCGTCAGTTTAAGATATTGGGGGTTGATTTTAGTGTTTAAAGACTAAATTTAACTAATCTGACGATAAGTCCTTGACGCCGCCGAGTTATAGGGTCGCGAACTTGTAAAAAAAAAAACGTTAATCTGGCATTCTCGAGCGCGATTTTTTTTTATTTTGTTTTGAAGAATATAATCTAAAACTTACTAAAAATACAAAATCTGCCGGTTTCCGCATGACCGGAAGTGTGGAGGAGCCATTTCGTCTTCCTAAGAACGCGTTACGGCATATAAGTCGCGAACGATACATTTTACAAAAAAAAGTTTAAATAAACAAAAAAGGTAATTTTATTTTACACAAAAAATGTGTCTTTACATTTTTGTCCTAAGTTAAAACTTTTTGACTTGAAAGTTAAACCCTTTTCGGTCAGATTAAGAGAACCCATCAACATTTTTGTCAGATTAAAAGAATATGCTTTCAGGATACCGAGATAAACCTCCCCTATGAAAATCTGACGCGCTCGAGTATTTCAAAAAAACTTTTTTTTTTTGCATTTTCAAAAATTCATCGTAACTTATCGTCACGCCGAAATCGTCAGTTTTTTTAAAGGGAGCTTCCTTGGGGCCTACTTAACACCCCTTCCGAAAATCTGACGCGCTCGAGTAAATTTTTTTTTTTTGCATTTTTGACTACTTTATATGCCTACCCTCACCACGCAAACCGGCAGATTAGTATACCGTTGTTATCAGAGGCACTCGGGGCATACGTAGTATGAATATCTGACGCGCTCGAGAATGCCCAAGTAACTGTTTTTTTTAACATTTTTGAAAAACCGTACACGCCAAACCCACCGCTAAAATGGTTTTTGCCATACGAGCTCTTCTTTTCGAAATTATTTTATCTTTCGATTTTGATAGGTCTCGACGGCGCCGTTGAATTACGCCATTTAGCTACCTCGCCTCCCTAACTATAAGAGCAATTTTATTCGTAAATTTCTACGATTCGAACAGCACATCTCAATAGCATTCTACACCAATTTGTAGTATAACAATTCAGGATCACCCCTGTAACTAGATTTTTGTGGATATTTTTAATTCACATGAGTAATGATCAAAAACGGTAACTCAACTGAAATAAGCGGTCGCGCTCTCATACAAAATTAGTACGGGAGCACCTATGTGTGGTGACCCCGAGTTGTGCTTACGATCTATCTAGTGATTGAGGTTATCTGTGACCTAAACTTAATAGCTCTAGGGATACACGCACAAATGTGCCCGCCGGATTTGTCCGACGGATATGCCCGGCGGACAGATCCGTTCGTGTATGGCGCTATTCAGATGTGTCCGCAGACAAATCCGTGTCCAATTAGCGCCATACATGCATGGATTTGTCCGCCGGGCGTATCCGTCGGACAAATCCGGCGGGCACATCTGTGCGTGTATCCCTAGCTAATCACATCGGTTTCTAAAATCCAATTGTGATGATGAATTCTTCCGGAAATAAGGCCGTGAATTCTGTACGAAGTCGGCCGGAAATGCCGCCATTGTGGAACCGGAAACGGGCGGGATGGCGGCGTTAATCTACGATTGGCTGTATATTGAATTTCCTTGTCGCCAATATTGTGTGCTCTAAATTTTGATGCGGTGTTATATATAATGTTAGCCTCTATACGTCCCACTGCTGGGCACAGGCCTCCTCTCATGCACGAGAGGGATCAGGCTATAGTCCCCACGCTGGCCCAAAGCGGGTTGGGAACTTCACATACACCTTTGAATTTCTCCGCGGATGTATGCAGGTTTCCTCACGATGTTTTCCTTCACCGTATAGCGATTGGTAAATATCAAATTATATTTCGTACATAAGTTCCGAAAAACTCATTGGTACGAGCCGGGGTTTGAACCCGGGACCTTCGGATTGAAAGTCAGACGTTGTTACCGTCAGGCTACCAACGCTTTTTTTTTTTTTTGTGCTGATGCGGTGTTAAGGCGCTGATAATTGCTAATGGCCTTGACATTAACTTCATTTAAACGGTTCTGTAACTAATAGATTTGATTTGACGAAATCACTGCATAGTATAAAACAAAGTTGTTTTCAGCTGTCTGTCCCTGTATTATTTGATCTTTAAAACTTAGCAACGGATTTTGATGCGGTTTTTTTAATAGATAGAGTGATTCAAGAGGAAGGTTTATAACTTTATATGTATAATTGCACTCTTGCGAAGCCGGGGCGGGTCCCTAGTTAACACAGATAACCTCAACCACTAGATAGATCATAAGTACAACTCGAGGTCACCACACATAGGTGCTCCCGTACTAATTTTGTATGAGAGCGCGACCGCTTATTTTAGTTGAGTTAAAGTTTTTGATCATAACTCATGTGAATTAAAAATATCCACAAAAATCTAGTTACAGGGGTGAACCTGGATTGTTATACTACAAATTGGTGTAGAATGCTATTGAGATGTGCTGTTCGAATCGTAGAAATTTACGAATAAAATTGCGCTTATGTGTGGTGACCTCGTGCTCCCTGTACAAGCTTAATGATGAGGTGTCTGTGTAGTCTGTGCTAGTTAATTAATAACTACGACAGTAGTAAATATAGATGATTAAATTTTTTGTTTATTCATACATTAATATGTATACAAGAAATAAGGAAGAATGGAAAGGGATGGAAGAGGCCTTTGCCAAGCGGGATACAGACCTAACCGATGTTGTCTGAACAGTTGAAAAAAAAAATAGTTTTAATTTTGAATTCAATTTTATACTGTTCAGTATATTAACTCAAAAAATGTTTTAAAATGTCTGAATAAAGGCTTATATTATATTATTTCATATATTTATTTTCTTTCTTAAGTTAGGTTTTTTAGAATATGAATATAAAATTAAAATAATATATACCATACAAAACAAAAACAATATAAAACATAAACACATTATAAAAAACCTAACCTAGAGTGCCGCCGGCAGCAATTATATTATTATTATTACATTAATATGAAGCCAGTTGAATAGTTAAGTAACTTTAGTTTTGCTGGGGCACTTGTTACAGGAGAGAGAAGTATACTGTCGTTTTCTTCTAACAGAGATAAATACAGTGTGTTTTTATTCTGCTGATAATACCAGACTAACTATACATGTAATATACTTTCTCAGCCTCTAAATTACAAAAATAAAAAGTATATAAGTATATCAAAGCTTCAATTCTCAATACGAATGACAGGTTTAAACCTTATTTCTGCATTGAGCCATATATTTTTGTGCAAACCGCAAGAATGGTGCGTTCAAGGTTAAAAGTTATTGTCAGCCTCTTAATAAATACAATACCATCAAGGAATATTTGTCACTGTCTGTTTAATGGATCAATGAATTGACGGCTGACAGCTGTCGCACTCTATTTTGTATTTTCCTTTCATTTTATCTCAATTATTAAATATTGCGAGTCTGAGGAAATACGAAAGCGGTATACGAAAAAAAATGCCTGAAAATTTGGTGTACTTATATCAAAGATATTGTTGAAACGTTTGCTGGTTCCTTTGCAATAAAGTGAAACTTGTACAGTCAGCAGCATAAGTAGTTAAGCGGGTAGGGTGTTCAAAATGACCTACACACGCTCTTATTCTCTTAACAATGAAATCGTGTCCAGCTCATTTTGAACACCCTACCCGCTCAGCTTTTGCTGCTGGCTGTATTTTTCCTATAACGTCGGATACACACAAAGTTTGTTCAGTCGCCATCAAATAAATCGGAGCGGCCAAGGTACTCGAAAATATCTGAACATGCACTTTATCGCCTTAACAATAAAGACGTTGTTCAGATATTTATGGTCACCGTGGCCGCTCCATCTGATGGCGACTGTTCTAACAAAACTTCAGAAGTAACAATAAATCACAAACAGTACGGCTATAGAACAAAACCTCTCAAAACTTCCAATTATCGTGAAAAATGCACTTTCCAGTCAATGCAATAGAATAAATCAAGAAAAGAGTTTCCGAAGAAAACTGGCTTCGCAATGGAAGCAAGAACACTTTATTTTACTTGACTTAACTCTATTTTTATAACCAGAAATAAAAAAGAAAAGCAGATTGCCAACATTTTTTGTTAGTTTAATACAAATTCCCCATAGATTTTCCTTTTAAACACATCAGTAGAAAAACGGACATTATGGCCCGGCCCAGTGTAAGGTCCATTTTAGTAATAATTAAACGTCTAAATAAAAGTAAATTTAATTAGTTTCCTATGTTAAGCTGGTTGGAGCAAGAGTTGGGCATTACCATTCCATATTTGTGACGTCCCACGGGTGAAAGTAGCTTATGGCGGTTGGCGCTTACGTTGCGAAGCATCGCATTAGTATTGCAGCGTCGTTAGAAATAGCGTAAGTCTCAACCGCCATAAGGTACCTTTTCCGTGGAATGTCACATTTATCGTTCAGTAAAACTCGCTTGAATGATTTTAAAGGATCATTGAGTACAGTCAGCAGCAGAAGTAGCGAAGCGGGTAGGGTGTTCAAAATGACCTACACTACACACGCTCTGATTCTCTTAACTATAAAGTTTTGTCCAGTTCATTTTGAATACCCTACCCGCTTAGCTACTTTTGCTGCTGACTGTACTTAAGGGGGTTACTTTGAAAAATTATAGGTTTTTTCAAACGCTCTAGTGACTAAACGGGAAAAGGGACTGAATTTATTTCCGAATATATATTATTAGACTATATACTCTTGTTTTTGGCACAAGCCGAAACACGATTGCTGAAAGTTGCCTCGATTGAAGAAAAAAACAGAAGTTGGGTCCTTTTTCCCCTTATTTTTCTTAGCTTACGTAAACTATAAGAGATTAAGCAATATAACTAAGTAAAAAATATGGTATTCTAGTTTATCTAAAAACTCACAGAAACAAAATTAGACAAAACTTTATAGATTCGCTTATTTATCGTAGTCTAGTGAAAAAGTCTGATTCTTAAGAGCGCTGCATCTCTTTCTTTCATGCACGGGAGCCATAAACGTGTCTCTAACGAATGGGCGTGGCTTGTCCGAATCGAGGAACGGCCTTAATAGTATTTGACCACTTTTCACTTTCCTGCTCAAGACACTATATTTGGCTCAGTATGTAAAGAGGTGTCTTGAGCAGGATTTTGCTGGACTGGCTTCAGGACAAATAGCAGGAACTGATGTATAAGAAAATGGCGTATAATGCAAAAAAACATATTAGACCGCGTGATCGTATTAAGCGGTTTTTCTGTAACTAAATATTTCCTTTCCAGATTCCTAGTATCGCGCCGACTGAACTCTTCAGACATAACATTTTACAACGAGAGAAGGAACGAGATAGAAACACGTATAAAAATGGGGGTGTCATCGCAAATAGAGGTGTTCGCTTCAACGTATGGGGTTTGGGTGGGTGACGAAGTGGTGGCGCGGCATGTTGAAATGCAAATGGGTGGAGTGTATACTGTGGTTATTGATAAAGATGGTGATGAATATGTAAGTTTTTATTTTACAGTCGCCATCAGATATATCGGAGCGGCCAAGGTGGTCACAAATATCTGAACAACGCCTTTACTGTCAAGCGAATAAGCATTGCCATACAACGGCCAGCCTTCTGGGCACACTACCCATTGGTAGCGATTTAGTATATATGTATTTATTATTTGTAGGACTAGTTTTAATTTATAGTATTATTATTTTTATTTAGAGTAAATTAATTATAAATAAATTAAATTTGTATTTACATACAATGTTAAATAAATTGTCAAGGCGATAAAGTGCATGTTCAGATATTTTTGAATACCTTAGCCGCTCCGCTCCGAGTCTGCGTGCAATGTGAAATCGCTGGAATAAAAAATGTTGTATATCCTTCCCAGAACTCAAACTATATCCAAACTAAATTTCATCTAAATCGGTTTATCCGTTATTGATTCACTATATAAATCTTCAACCCCACTTTTCACCCTCTTAAGGGATGATTTCTGATATTAAAACTAGCGTTTCTCCTTCACCATGACACAAATTATCTACTTACTAAATTTGTTCTTAATCGGTTCAGCGGCTCAAGGTAGACGGACAGAAAGAACATGCTTTCGCATTTATAAATTCGTATGGTAAAATACATTATTGCATACTTGGGGCAAGGGGTAGGGTTTGTCCAAATACTTAAGTTTTTAACAGTGCGAGCGAGACGCACGGCGATTTATATTGTTTTGACATCAATTAATAACCTGAAGGCCATCCATGGTTGTCATTTATCGCCTATCGCGTCTTGCGACACTTTCGCACTAACATACTAGTTAAAAGGTGACAGGCGATAAAAACCCGACCACAGCTGGTTTCGAATGAGCCTCTTTATAGTCTAGTTACTCTATGTATATTGAATTTTTTTTCCAGAAATCAAATGTGATAGTGATAACGGAGCCAAACTCAATCTCTATGGCGTGGCTGTTGCCGCAGTTTCTTATCATATCCGTAGCAGAGGTAAGACTTTGAAATCATAATAATAATAATAAAGAAAGTCGAACGATCATTGTGCCGATAGTTGTTTCTGCGAACGGTCTCATAGCGAAGAGTCTCGACCAACATCTTGAGAGACTTTCGCTACGGGGTTGTGGTTGGATCAAGGGTCAGATACAGAAGGCGGTAATTCTGGACACGGCGCGCATAGTCCGAAGGTTCCTCTCTCTGCGGCCCTGACCACCGGCAGCCTGGGCCTTGCTCCGTTGCCGGCGGCACCCTAGGATAGGTTTTTTATAATGTTTTTATTGTTTTTGTGTGTTTTTGATGTATTTTTGTATTTTACTTTTATAAAAATATTGTAAAAAACCTACACTAAGATAAAAAATGAATAAAGAATAAAATGCTATTGTGCACCAAAAGAAAAAACAGATACAATATAAAAAAGAAACAGAAATTCAAATAATTAGGTATCATAGTAGAAGACAATCAATTTTTTTTTTTTATACGACGACGGTGGCAAACAAGCATGCGACCCACCTGATGGTAAGCAGCTACCGTAGCCTATGGATGCGCATGGTGTCACATGCGCGTTGCCGATCCTTTAAAAATAGGAGGATTCACTGTGTTGACGGCTAAAGGAACAAGAGAGGTCCCTCGTCGTCAACACACTGGGTCCTCTTTGAGCTCTTTGGCAACCTTACTAACCAGCAAGAACACAACACCATGAGTAGAGTCTAGGTGCTATTTGGCTGTGGTTTTCTGGAAGGTGGAGGTACTTCCCCAGTCGGGCTCTGCTCCAGATTTGAGCGAGATGACATTCGCTGTGCTGTGCCCTGCCACACATAGCGAGATGACATTCGTGGTACCCATACCTCTCTTTTGAACGTAGTTTAAAGCAGGGCTTGTAACCGGTTAATGCAAAAAACCCCGAAATGATCCAATATATTTAATTATTTTATGGTTTTTAAGTAAAACCCGATGTTTTATTATAGTTTTCACTTCAAATTATAGGATTTTTCGATTGAGTATAAAACAGTAACGAAAAGAACGAAAAAACAAACCGGTTTTTACTATGGATTTCGGTTACGGTTACAAGCCCTGGTTTAAAGACATACCCCGGGTCCATAATGTCCTATTTAGAATTTTCTTTAGCGATAATATAGAGCTATATTCTAACTTTAAAACACATTTAGAAACGATCCAATTTCAATACAACTCCTATGCATTAACAACACACAATATAGCTGGCGCTTAAACTTCTGAATCTGACATATCAGAAATTGCTTGAAAATAATTCCAAAGCAACTTCAATATTGGTTGATTATTTGTTGTGTGTTGGAATTATGTTTGAGATAAATTGTGTTTTTGATGTATTGTAAGTCATTATTGGGTAATTTGCAGAAAAAATGTACCTTTACTTTTTTTTTTATTTGATATATTTTTTGAGTCTATCCTATGCAGAATCATGAGCTCTATCGAGTCTGATAGATTTAAAAAAATGTCCCAACTGTTCCAAAATTTTCATACAAAAAATTTCGTTACGTTCATAAAAAAATGTAACGAAACTGATAATTTCTCAGTTTCGTTACACTTTTTATATGAACGTAACGAAATTTTTTGTATGAAAATTTTGGAACAGTTGGGACATTTTTTTAAATCTATCAGACTCGATAGAGCTCATGATTCTGCATAGGATAGACTCAAAAAATATATCAAATAAAAAAAAAAGTAAAGGTACATTTTTTCTGCAAATTACCCTATTTTGACAAACACGGGACTTAATCGCGTACACAAAAAATAAAGTAAGTGTACGCGTTTAAGTCCCATGTTTGTCAAAATAATGAGTGAAAATCGTGTGAGTTTAAATCAATATATTGTTTAAGTATTTTAAAATTAAAATACGGCACATACTCTTACTTATAAATCAACTCTAGTATAAAAATTAAACACATCCTTGAGCGCTTCTGTTCCCATAATTGGTTATTAAACAAGAAATAAACATTTTGATTTCCCTTGAGTGTAATAAGTACACTGCACATTAAATAACCATTCGGTTTGTTGCCTTAGCCATTCATTTTGTTGCAAAATGTTAATACAATTTTCTATGCCAAAACGCCTTTTTGGGACCCATTGCCTCTAAAAATTATCAAAAAGACGAGCGGACTGACGAGGACAAATTTTTTGCGGTTGAGGTTTCAGGTTCTTCAAAAAAGGAAAGTATAGGTTATTAAATGGTAGACAACGCGCATGTGAATCCTCTGGGGTTGCAGGCGTTCTTAGGTTATGGTAACTGCTTACCATCAGGCGGGCCGTATGCTTGTTTGCCAACGTCGTGATATTAAAAAGAAATTGTGTACATACTGTATATTGTAATTCCATATCAAGTTTTATGTGAATTTCTAAAATAGAAGAACTGAAGGCACTTAATTTACTAATGATATTACAATATTATTTTTTCAGTCACAAAAAGATTTTTTTTCATGCGGTGCGAGCGAGACGTACGGACAATTAACTACAAAGAAATGATACATCATTTTGAGTTTGACATTAATTAAGTAGTTAGTTTAAATACGCGTACTCCTCCAGGAAAACTTTTACGATTTCACTCAAAGCCGTCAAACCCAAGAACTTTTTAATTTCGTAAAAATCCCACAGGGTCGCATTTTACATCACGTTTCTTCCTTGTAATGCGCAGTAATTGGTAGAAAGGGTCCCGTCCCGTTGGCCCTCTAGGGGGGAAATCCTAATCGACAAATGAAAAGAGAGTTCTTCGTATCCCTTGATTAATAGGTATACGTACAGTCACCGGCAAAAGTATCTTCCTACACGAATGCCGCAAAAATATGTGACGCGCTCTTATTTGTAGAGCCATGATTAACACAGTGGCACTTATTTTTGCGGCCTTCGTGTAGTAAGATACTTTTACCGGTGACTCTTCGTGTTTAAAAAAATCTCACAGCTGCTTCGTTGATGTTTTTATTACCGTTACTTTATACAGGGTGAATTTTAAGTCGTGGATCGAAATATGTTTTTCTAACTCTATTTATAAACAACGAACAATTTAATGCCCCGACTCTCACTAAAATCAAACTAGATTTTTTTATTTTTTTAAATAATGTTTTTTGTCATATGGCTTCTCCATAAATAATGAAAAAAATCATACATTTTTAGTATGGAAAAAAGGGAGATTTAGGAAAAATCTGTGAATGCAGTTTTACTTTTTATGAAAAATAAAAGAATGTTTCCTTTCAGTGAGTTGAGCGCTTTGAGTGTGATTATCTCAACGTTTTAAGGTAGTTTCCCTCCGGGGCCCGACTTATCTTTCCACCCTGTATAGATACCCACGACTCTATTACCGAGGCGTCCATATTTTCAGATGTGACCGTATGATGTAATTTGCCTTTGTATTGTTTGACAGTCTTTATTTGTATACCTGTCTCAGTCTTTTACTTAAAAAATACCCTAAAACTTGTACATTTTGCGGTGCGTCTACTTAGAACAACAAAACAAGCATCTTAATTATATTAATTAGTTTTTTACTTCTCATGCTCGTAAAGTTTCACTTTATGCTGGGTATAGGCGGACTAAAACTCAATTTTATGCACAAGTGCATAAAAAATTGCCATTGTCAAAATAGCCTTAGAAGAAGTAAATTTTTTATGCACTTGTGCATAAAATTGAGTTTTAGTCCGCCTATACCCAGCATAAAGTGAAACTTCTTATGAAAGAAATTCCTATTCTTTTTATTTCCTCACAATCGAAGTAAAAAGTAGAGTGTATAACTCGTCCATAAAACCCATTTTACGCTCGTACTTTATATCCATCCTCGCTCGCAAGCTCGCTCGTATGGATAAACGCCTCGCGTAAAATGGTGCGTTTTATGCACTTGTTGTACAATCTACTATTGTCTGCGACATTCATTTTCACACATTTCATTAGGGTTTTTACTGAACTTTCTTGCCCGAGAACATTCCTAACACTAATGTGTCTAATGAAAACATTGTACAAAAGTAATGCGACTAATGGGTACAGTAGGTCTGTTGTTTTATGTTTAAAATGTATGCCTACTGACTAAAAGAATTACTGATATAAATAAGAGCAGTTAGCATTAAAGTCTTAAGTCGAAAATATATTTTTGAGTACTTCTCAGAAACGGTAATTTTACGTGTCCGGGACAAAATATGCTGGAATTTATTCTAAAAACTTTTGTCTAATAAACCTTAGAATAAAATCTTAAGCCACTGTTCTATGTTGTATCAAGACCAAAATCAACAAATTTCTTTTATTTTAAGTAATAAAATTGAAAGTGCTAAAAATGACGGCCGGTGTGAGTGAATCAAACCCAGATTTGGTGAAACAAAAATCATAACTGAAGGTTAAGGTCTGAGATATGAGTTGTAAGGGGCCCCTAATAATAAAAATCGTCGAAGAAAAGAGAACAATTCATTAAAGATTTAAGCAGATAACAGGTGGTCTTATCGCTAATATGCGATGTCTCCCAGACACCTTTTGAGTAGCAGAATTGAAGAAAATTTATCTGAGAATAAATGTAGAGATCAATAATACTTTACAAAAGATTCCCCATTGTCATTCGTAAAAAAACCTGGTTATGTTTTTCAACAAAGGAAATGATAATTACAGTTTTTTAAGTTTTATAGATTCAATGTAGTATGTGAACATGTATTTAGGATTATAATAAATTAAACAATATAATAGTAGTTTATGTAACTATTAAGTAATAAGGGTCCTTAAAATACGAGTGTATTTTTATGAAACGAGCCGCCGGCGAGATTCATAATAAGATCACACGAGTGTTTTAAGGCCTAATAGGGATGATGACACATGTTGAATTATGTAATAAAATTTGGTTGATAGGATGCAAAATGATCAGTTTTTTCTATAAATGACTAAACTAATAATAGTACAAACAGACCTTCTGTTCCTAATGCGTTGCAAAACTGGATACCATTAGGGCTCAGACCGACCTACCATTTTAAAAATTAACCTCCAAAGTGGACCTCTAAATAAACGCTCGATTACGTCAGACCCTGAATTTGTATCCTAATTTAGACGAGGTTAACCTCGTAATCCTTTTCACTGTCATTTGTTTTTTTTAGTACCACCCACATTTAAACATTCGGATTAGGTGATTTCTATTACCTACATTTGTGTAATCAATTGAAGTGCCCTCTGCTCACTGCTGTTGCCATATCAATACGAGACATGGCTTACAATTAATCTTACATTAACGCCGGTTTTGTTCAAGAAAAGCCGTATTTTAACAGACTTAAAAAAAGAAGGAGGTTCTCAATTCGACTGATTTTTTTTTGTATGTATGTTACTCGATATCTCCGTGAATCGTGAACCGATTTACAATTTTTTTTTTTTTATCGAACGGGTATAACCCCTAGATGGTCCCATTGTCACCAAGTCGGGGTCTGGTGATGGGATACTGAAGAAATCGAGAGAACTCTTCAACTATTATAGGCACACCTATAGTGATTTCACTATTTTTTACAGCAACTCGGCCACTTCCTCTTGGAATAGCGGATCCTAAGTGAAGTCGGTTCTTTTTTTGTTTAAAATTATTATGGGTACAACTGCCTTAAGTTGCCTTTTGGAGGCTGGCCGTCAGTGGCGGCGCATCCATAGAATACTATTCCCGTCGGCTTTGAAGTCTCCCTACAGCTCATGAAATTTTTTTAAGCCAAATAAAGCTCCGGCTTGCCTAAGAATTTGTTTTACCTACCGCCACTGCCAGCCACTACCATTTATCCAGCTAAGAATTAACCAGGCGCCGTATTTCAGGTACTTTTCGGCGTGACGGGTAACGAGTTCGCGTTCAAAGAGTCCCCAGAAAGCATGAAGGCCGTCATGACAGCCGTGTGGATCCTGACCGAAGCTGTGGGCAACATCATCATCATCATTGTCACGAGGCTTCTTGCCAGTTATCAGCGGGTACTTATTTATAATTCGCTTCTGCCAGTGAATTATCCGCGTACAGTCACGTATTTTAATTATTGATCCATTTACGGTTCAAGCTACTTTCTTTTGTTTAGTACTCATTCTATGAAATGTCCAATGTAAAGTGAACCCTTAATGACTCAACAATTAAAGTCCGTGACCGTACAATCCATTGGGTATCTTACAGTGATGGTTGAGGGATTTTTTTCTTCAAGTGGCAGCACCGTGGCGAGAGGTTTAGCTGTCATAATTCACCAATCATCTTTAGTCACATTTTTTTCCATTCATGGGTTTTCACAGCTGCTATCAAAAATATCACTCGTCATGTGTTATACAAATAAACATTTCATTTCATTTCATTTCATTTCAGTGCCGCGCCACCTGTTGAAAAAGAATATCCCGGTAACCCTCCTTTTCAAACATTCCTATCTTAAGAGCTGTGTTTAAAATATAGTCTGGGAAACCAATAAGTGTAGTAACAGAGGAAGTAATAAGCTATACTCGTCTCCTTTTTAGTAGCGAGGGTACTAGCGTAAGAAAGATACAGTGTGATTCTCTCTGTCTATGCTTGAAGTAAAACACCGGTCGTTTGGCGTTAGAATAGTATTATAATAACCGGAGACAAAATTTTCCCTATACTTAAATTTCAGTGTTTACCTTTTACCTTAGCGTGGAAAGGTAGCAGACACAGGCAGATTTACTTTGACATTTCTATAATAAGAATTAGTACCCATAATACGAACTTTGTTCAATTTGTGACTAGATCTGTATAAATCGCTAAGTACCTATTTTTTTCCGATTGTCAGTGTTCGGAACACCTAAAAGTGAAACTGACACGACCAATTTCACAGGAATACCAGTTCTTCTTCTACACCGGCCTGATGTTCGTGTCCATCACCATCTTCCACTTCATGTCGCGAGGGTACCAGTTCCAGCAGGAGTCCACGAAGACGAGGAGCAACAGCGAAGCCATGTACCTGCAGGTTCTACAGACTGACGACTTGCTGGAACATTAGTTTTGTTACTTTCTATCATATAGTAAACTTATATAGTAGAGCAGTATATAGTAAGAAACTATTTTAAGCTCAAGTCAATCGCGCCATCCGTCCGAAAGCGGCCTAAAGATACCCAAAATGTAAGAGGAAATGTCACCTGCACTGCTACTCCACCTAGTAACGAATAGCGTACTAGTAGTACACTAGTAGCAGAGACTTATAGATAATATAGACATCCACAGTCTAAGAACTTTTTGAAGCTCATGTCTGAAAGCGCCATCTAGTCCAGAGTCCCCTAAAGGTAGCTCGATCGTAAGTAGGAAAAAAGCTAGCTTTACTACGGTTCGCTATTCGTCCCTAGATATCGCTGCGACGCAATATAAAAATAGGAAGAAAAAAATGACAGTTCGTCGCAGCGACATCTAGGGACGAATAGCGTACCGTAGAAAAGCTAGTTTTTTTCCTACTTACGAGCTAACTTTAG
Organism: Pammene fasciana; assembly: GCA_911728535.1. Taxonomy (NCBI): domain Eukaryota; kingdom Metazoa; phylum Arthropoda; class Insecta; order Lepidoptera; family Tortricidae; genus Pammene; species Pammene fasciana. Next base: position 1,328,871 of record OU452285.1, read on the forward strand.
GGGACTCTGGACTAGATGACGCTTTCAGACATGAGCCTCAAAAAGTTCCTAGACTCTACTGCTCTATTTAACTAATTTAATGGTGTAGTTTCACATACGTACGTTAGCCAAGTTGACTTCTATGATTTTAGCAACGAACTTTGCAGGCTCCATGCGAAGCGAGTCACTCGGTTGTAAATAGCAAAAACTTATTTATTTCTAGCTGTTTCATTTTCTCAGTGTATATATGTTACTCTATGCTAGTTGCTACTAGGTAGAGTAGCAGTGCAGGTGACAATTCCTCTTACATTTTGCGTATCTTTAGGGGGCTTTCACGCAGATGGCGCGATTGACTTGAGCTTCAAATAGTTCTTAGGCCGTGCTGCTCTACTATATAAGTTACTCTACGCTTTCTATTAAACAGAGATCTCTACAATATCGGTACCACAAAGTTTTAAAGGAAAAATTTAACAATATCCCAAAAAATTGTTGGTAGACATTTTTATTACTGACTGTATATTTCGACAAGAAATTGTAGAAATTAAAAGTGGCAACATCGTAGTGTCGTCCCTTTCGAATCAATCTAAGAAAACAGACGACACTACGATGTTGCCACTTTTTAATTTCTACAATTCTTGTCGGAATATACCTGGTAGCATTCTCGTATAAATGATCTCTTGTCAGTGTTTAGCGATGGTCTTCGGAAGAGACCATCCGGTAAAGAATAGGTGAAATATGTCCCTAGTCTTAATTATTATGCATGGTTTATAAGTACATACCTACGTCAAAATGAAAAAAGTCAGTTCATTCGTATACAGGATGTAACAAAAATACTGGTGATCCTTTTAACAGTATAATTGGTATCGTATTCGAATTATGAAAATAAAAATTATTGTCACGAAAAATAATTTTGCTTTTGTATGAAGGGTTGGCCAGCTGTGACTTTGTGTCCCATACAAAAAAATTTTTTTTTTCGATCCAAAAAAAAATTCTCCTACTTTTTTACTCGAAATACGATACCATTTAAGCCCTTAAACGGATCACCTGGATTTTTGTTACACCTGTATAGGTAAGTAATATCTTATTTGAGTATTTTTTTTAAACAATAAAATATGGTTTTGAACAAATTAGCACATGTATAGTTTTTATGTTACATAATTAATGTATTGTTTAAGATTGACCTTTTAAAATGGGATTAATCGCTTTATTTTAGGTCGGTAAATGAAAATCAGTCAACGCCTAAAATATGCATACACTTTTGAACCTTAGTACAATGGACTAAGGTGCAAAGTGGCGTTGACTGTAGCTACTCGTAGTATTTAATGTTTTATTTAAATTTATTTAAATGATTTAATAATGATTATTTATAAGGAACGAGCTGTACCTTTACGTAGATTTTAAGAACAATATAAGTGTTTTTGTATTTAATGTCTTTCAAATTGATATTATCATTATCATACCTGACCTGCTTATTCTCTTATCTTTCTTTTGACATCACGATATCTATTTTAATTTGATAAGAACAACTCACGGACAATTAAACAAGTAAACATCTCACTATTATATGCGTACTTGATAACGTGGTAAATTGGCAAATCAAATATACACATAAATTTTTAAACAATATACATAGTCTAATTTAAAAAAAAATGTTTATAGAAACATAAGCTACATGAAACAGTACACAGAATATTGATTGTATTCCTTATCTGTTAAAAAACTTTTTTTGTAAAAAAATCTGCCGAAACCCGGGATTGAACCGGGGACCTTTAGATCTTCAGTCTAACGCTCTCCCAACTGAGCTATTTCGGCGATACAACAATGGCCGAAAATGATCACCGTATTGTCTCATATATTTTTTTGATACCTTCTTATATAAAGTACTATGCTTATAAAAAAATATATTTATTAACTTACACAAACGACATAAATTTCTTTAATACAAGAAATGTCAAAATTGCGTAGTGTAATATCTCAGTAGACTCAGCGATGCCGCTGGTTTTCAGTGTTTTAGCGTGATTGTATCACGATCGAACTCGCGGAGCGTAAGCGAAGTGAGTTCTTTCAAACAACTCCAGATCGAACTGTCACCTGGCCACTCGGCGTTTGGATGGCTTTTTGATTTCAATAGTTTGTCTGACGATAAAAAAAATAAAAGATAGTTATTCTTCAATTTAGGCACATTACAATGCACTTATGAACTTCAGAGAGAAAAAGAAACTTAACGATAACTTTAGTAATGTTTTTCTGATCTTTCTGAAATTTCTTGGGGCTGTAGCAGAGACACATAAAATTTGTAGTGGTTATGGAGCTAGAAGGAGAAAAAAAATCCTTCTTGGGGTCTTGTTATATTGGTCAACTCGTTTGCAAGTAAATCGCGAGTTCTCAGTTCGAGGCGGACTACTAGTATTGCATAAATAAAATAGCCCCTTATTCATAAAGTACTCTCAGGTATCAATTAGTTAACTCATGTTTTTTTAATTAAGTATCTCCTTTTGTAAGTTAATTAAGTGTCTCCTTTTGTATACAGAGCAATGGGAATTTCACCAAAGTCGACGTTAAACGTTTATCACACGTGAAATAGATATGATTATGAGGTCAATATTTATTTTTATCAAACTTTAATATAGGCAACGTTGTTCAGTAGAGGCCTTGGATTTTATAAGGTGATAGCTGCTCCTTCATGTTTTTTTTCCTTATGGACTTTAGGCGGTATTGCCTGTAGCCAATGTCAAGTATAATAAAAAGGCGGGAAATAAGAGCTTGTAAGATTCAATCTTTAGGTACAATGCATGGTACAATGTCTTCAATCAACAAGTATTTTGTTTAATCAAATAAGTTGTAGGCAACGTTGTTCGGTAGAAGTGGCATAAGCCTTGCTAGTTGCTATTTGTAGAGTGATAGCTCCCTACAAAAGGCACGAGGAGGCTACGGGTTGTTCAACCAATCAATGGTTACACGCCTTTTAAGACTAATTCTTCATTAGCTGTTCCCTTGTTCGTTAGATCACCGCACAATAAGCTATCAATATTACACACTGAACCACGAAAAAGAACAAAAAACAAAAATTGTTCCTGAAGGGCTGCGACCATGATGAGCTCAACCCATAGACTCTTCATTCATGTTTCATAATATGAATATTCTTTTATCTTTTTTTTTTTTTTTATCTAATTGAGCCCTAAGAGGAATTTCCTCTCACGAACGCTGTGGCTATGGAATGAGCTCCCTGGCGAGATTTTTCCAATGGGCTACCTACAGTATGAGGTTCTTCAAAAAAGGAGTGTATAGGTTCCTAAAGAGTAGGCAACGCGCATGTGAATCCTCAGGGGTTTCAGGCGTCCATAGGCTGCGGTAACCGCTTAACATCAGGCGGGCCGTATGCCTGTTTGCCAACGTCGTGGTATTTAAAAAAACAGCAACTGGTTCTGAGTTTGAATTTCGAAGCTTGATTAAAACCGTTGCATCCGACAGGAAGCGGATATGAGCGCAAATGCAGAATATTCTAAGACCCCGGATCTTCATATTTCAATATTGACGGTAGTTCCGAGATTACGGCATTCATGCTTGCACCCAACATACAGGGTGGTGCATAATGGGGTAAATATACGGGACCCACACACAATGTACTTCACTTTTCTTTAACACTGATTCCATAATCATTTATTAATAAAACATTAGACTTCTTAATTACATATTTCAGAAAATCACACAATACATTTAAAAAAAAAGCAATAAATGTTAACTTAAAACTAACTAAATAAACTACTTACTAGTACTAAAAGATAACTAAAACTAACTATGCGGTAAATTATGTGTAATATCATTTCAACAGATTTTTAAATGTTTACTTTTTTTTATTTTTTTTTATTATTATTTATTGTATGGAAAACCAACAGCATAAAATATTTATAGAAATACAATAAAACTAGAAAGCCAATTACAGGTTCTCACTTATAGATCTAGATTACTTACAAAAAGAAATTACAGCCCAACTTGAAACACATGCTAGTACCGATAACACAAAATAATAGAAGATACTACTCTAAAAACTCTTTTTTTATATTTTGATCATTTTGCATCCTATCAACTAAATTTTATTGCATAATTCAACATGTGTCATCATCCCTATTAATAACTTTCCCATTAGGACTGCTCCCCTGTATGTCGTAGCTGTCCCACGACATGAGCAAGTTAATAATAATAAGGTACTTACGGCAGCCTGGGCCCTGCCCTGTTGCTGGCGGCACCCTAGGTTAGGGTTTTTTATAATGTTTTTATTGTTTTTGTATGTTTTAGATGTATTTTGTATTTTACTTTTATAAAAATGTTATAAATTACCTAGCCTAAGATGAAAGAAAAATAAAGAGAACATAAGGTACTTACGTATATGCAACATGAAGTAGCAATATCTTTGCAGAATCCATTTCATTTTGAAGAACATGTAGAAAGTAAAGTACCTATGATGGACGCGATTTAATCGCCAGTCATCGATCGTCGTATTCGTAATCTTGAGTATTGACGTGCTGGGATATATTTTAATTTATACAGATATTGGAGCAGCTTACGAAGTGAACAAATATATTTGAATTTGATCCTATTTTGACCTTCAATTAGCTTCTTCAGATCCTCCGATCTTCAAATTCAAAAATACATAAAAAATGAAATCGTTTAGTATCAATACGATACCTCAATCAAACGTTTAGTGACTTTAACTGACTAAATTACATTGTATTTAGTATTTAATTTTGATGGCAAAAGAGATCATATTGATAACAATTTCGTAACAAATTAAGATTTTAAAGTTCGAATACCGCACCAAGTATCGATTTTGCAAGTTGTTTGTAAAATGTTGATAATCTAAATTATTATTATTTACACATCTAAATAGCTTCAAAACGAAGTTAAACACTTTATGTGCTTTAGTTTCATATTATTTACGTTAAAATATAACGATATACAGCATTTTTTGTCTCTCAAAGTATTTTCGCAATATTGGTACTGTTCGTAGGTACATAACATAATGTTTATTTAATAACGGTTACGTACTGCTATATGTCGTATCTTATATTAAAGTTTTTTGCTTCCATCAAAGAAGCATTATGAAAAATAAAGCTGCTTTTCTTCTGAAAACATTTGCTCAGTATAGGGCTTTTTCATAAAATTATTTCTACATGTTACGCATATGTTACGACTATAAATCTATTTATTCAAAAAATGTCAAATGTCGATATCATATTTGTTAGATGTTTTTTCATGTGGAAAAGTATAAATAAAATACCAAAAATAATTCAGAAACCTTGCTTTACACGAAAACGATTTTAAACTTTAATATAAAGCCGTAATATTATATTGTATCTATTTTTATGCATTTTGGGTGGCGCCCCTCACTTCACCAAAACTCATGTAATGGCTCCCCCTCTTAAATCATTCTTTGAATCAAAACCAACTCTACAAAAGGAAATTCCTTGTCCATCATTTTCCGTATAATTAATTAAACTAGTAGTCCGCCTCGAACTGAGATTTACTTGCAAACGAGTTGACCAATATAACAAAACCCATATGAAGATATTCGCCTTCTAAGTCCACAACCCCTTGATCGATCCAGCTCATAAACGAACTCTCAAATTTTATGTATCTCTGCTACAACCCCAACAAATTTCATAAAGATCAGAAAAACGTTACTAAAGTTATCGTCGAACAAACTCTCAAAATCAAAAAGCTATCGAAATGCCGAGATGTCCCGGTAGCCAGAAGTTTACGCTCCCGCTCGTTCGATTAAGAGTCGCCAGGACGCTCGCGTTCCCATACAAACGTAGTTTAGCTCTCATTTTAAAACGACATGTTTTAGAACCACGAAATTTGGCATGGGCATTCTAGTAGTACAAATCTATGTCGGTAATTCGTTTTCGTTGCAAAAAATTGTAATACAAAGAAAATACAGACAGATACAGATTTACATACAAAACTTATTTTTGCTATATTTTCTTTGCATTACAATTTTTAGCAACGAAAACAAATTACCGACATAGATCTGTACTATTAGAATGCCCATGCCAAATTTCGTGGTTCTAAAGCATGTCGTTTTAAAATGAGAGCTGAACTACGTTTGTATGGGTACGCGAGTTCACGCGAGCGTCCTGGCGACTCTTAAGTGTCCAGTGTCCACCACGGATTATTGGGTTTTTTCGTAAATTAACCATTTGCCCGAACTTTTTAATCGCTGACAATTCTCGAGCGGAAATCGCTTTACAGTGAAATGATTAATACATTTGCTGAGTCCCTACTCCGGGGTCTAAGCGAACAAATTGCAGGGGTGTTCCGAACGTCTGTCGACCTCGAGCGTTACCTTTACAGGGGACCTATGTAGGGTTTTTTCATACAAAAAAACCCGGGTAGTCCCGGAAACCTGGGTTGCATCTTAGGTGTATGTTATGAAACCTTTAAATGGCCATAAACCAATATCGCGAAAATAGTACATTTCGATATTAGTGCGGAAAGTATGTCATTACTTCACGAGTACCGAGATATCAAGCAGGCAAGGCAAGACTCGGGACGAGTGAAGAATGACATTTACGCACGAGTATCGAACGACGTTTTTTAATACAGTTGCGAAAAAATTATAAAATTGTCAATTATTCACTTTGAGGTTACTTTAGTACATGTATCCGAACGCTCCGCGCGGTGCGGTGCGGCGCTGTGATTGGCTGTCTGTCACTGTCATTAGCTGTGATTGGCTGGAAAAGTAAAAAGCACTAGTGCGCGATATCAAACTTTCCGCACGCTAAACCACTACAAGAAAAGCACTTTTTTGAGCAACTGTATTAAAAAAATGTATTTCTATGGCGCTGAGAATGTTCAGAGCACAGTCTATTAACGGTAGGTTTTTTCTTGGTATAGGTACATAGTTATCCCATATCAATCATGATTTTTCTCTTTTCGCTCATGGTACTAGGTACCTAACACAGCATGTTTTTGTGTGGCTATGAATTCAGAACAGATGAAGCCGCCTTAAATGACAACTTCCTAAGTTCATCATCAAGATCACACTTGCTAAGCATTCGGAACGTCATCCCTGGGTCGCGGCGGCTTTACAAAATCCACTTACCGAGTGATAGATGGCAGAGGTCATTAATCTCAATTCTGACTGGCACAGGGACTCGTACCTGGCTGTAGTGTGAAATTATGTCATGCTCTCGACACGATTTCGTTCCGATATTTTTGGAAACATCACGACTTGGTACGTAATAGTAACTCAATTTGTTTTTACTTAGTAGTAGCCTGCGACTTCGACGAAGAGAAGTAGTTAAAAAACTATTTTTCACCCTTAAGTAGAATTTCGAAAATTCCTTAAGGGTTCATCTTGAAATCACTTAATACTTCATGGGGGAGGGAAAAATAACACGATTAATCGCGATGGGGCGCTAATCACGACACATTGTCGTTACGCCTCCACGAAGCATTTTCGCTCCATAGCGGGAAACCCGTGTTATCGGCTACGGCGTAGCGCTACGGGCGTAGCATAGCAGTGAATGTGTTAAGCGGGTTCTACAGTAGGTATTTAGCAATAAGCGGTAGGCTTTTTATGAGAGATGAAAAAAAGGTTGATTCAGGCAGTTTTGTGTGGTCTTTATAACGCAACGGTTTTATATGTATGTATATTTAAAAAAAATTCAGACCTCTCACGAAGGGTTCCGTACCATTATCCAGATACCGAGATACAGCCTAGTGACAGACGGACACACGGACAGACGGACAGACAGACAGACAGACGGACAGTCAGACAGCGAAGTCTTAGTGACAAGACAAGGTCCCGTTTTTACCCTTTGGGTTGGGTACGGAACCCTAATAGAACTTCGATAGCCGATAATGAATTCAAAATCTGAACAAAAACACTTTTTTCTAAATCTATTGTTAAAAATAAAAAGAATTATGTTCAATGGAAAACTTGTTAGCTTTTTCTACGCATAGACAATGAAAAAATCTTTACTCAGAAGCTCGTTGGATGCTTAATTAGGCAAGTTTTGCTATTGTTTTGACGTTTACAAATTTACTTTAAGTTTATTACATAGACATACCACCCATAGACATGACACGGAATTAATAATACCAAGATTGAACGGGATGGTCTTATTACACTTTCCATAGATAAGATATAGAAGGCGCTATATCGTTGGTCCTTATCATAGACTCACCCTTGTGATTATTGCTTACTTCCTAAGTACAATAGAAACGTTTATTACCCTCCACCGCTCTTTGAAGGGTAACAATGAAACAGACTAAAATATGTAGGTTAGTTACGGTATGCCATTATCAGATCTTGAAACGTGTTTTAAAATCAGTCGCGTTGCGTGTATTCTGTCCTTCAGGGTGGGTCGGGTATGCGGTCTCTAGTGAAATCCTTACTTTGAGGTTTATTATGTCTGTTTAGTACAGTCGGCACCAGAAGATGTTAAAAACTTCACACGTTATTTTTATGCTAACAATAAAGTTGAAAAAAACACAAATTGGAAACAGATATCCATTATAATGGAAAAATCAACCATGGAGAACATTGGGGCCTGACAGGATTCGAACCTGAGACCTTCGGATTGCCGGTCCGATGTGCCTCCCAGTCTTCCCAGTTCAACCTGTCAAATTTTATCATTATAATGGTGAACAAGTCACAGCGACATCTATACAGTCTTCTTCTTCTTCTTCCTAGCGTTTATCCCGGCTTGGGGTCCGCTGGACAACCTAATCCCATGAATTGGCATAGACACTAGTTTTTACGAAAGCGACTGCCATCAGACCCAGGGCTTGTAACCGTAACCGAAATCCATAGTAAAAAACCGGTTTGTTTTTTCGTTCTTTTCGTTACTGTTTTATACTCAATCGAAAAATCCTATAATTTGAAGTGAAAACTATAATAAAACATCGGGTTTTACATAATAACCATAAAATAATTAAATATATTGGAGCATTTCGGGGTTTTTTGCATTAACCGGTTACAAGCCCTGATCAGACCTTCCAACCCAGAGGGGAAACTAGGCCGTTTTTTGGGATTAGGTCCGGTTTCCTTACGATGTTTTCCTTCACCGAAAAGCGACTGGTAAATATCAAATGATATTCCGTACATAAGTTCCGAAAAACTCAGTGGTACGAGCCGGGGTTTGAACCCGAGACCTCTGGATTGAAAGTCGGACGTCTTACCGCAAGGCTACCAGCGCTTCTTTCGCGACATCTATACAGTCAACATCAAATATATTGTAACAGCCAAAGTGATCAAATAGTTCGTCACACCATATATTTTGTATGGTGTGACAAACTATTTGGTCACTCTGGCTGTTACAATATATTTGATGCTGACTGTACCTTTAAGTTTAGAATGTTTACAACCTTAACAATAAAGTTGTAACAGGCATATAACCACGAAGCACTTCGTTCATCGAATCGTCTATTTCCATCACTCTCTTTCGTATATGCAAGAGCGATAAAGACGGGACCATCGTTTTGTCGATTTTCGAACTTCGCGGTAGGCCCTCAGATCAACACCTTATTATGTTATTAAATACTTCACGCGCTTAGCTACCTCCATTACTTCTTCTGCTACTGTACACTGTACAGTGGCCATCAGATATATCGGGGCGGCCGAGGTGTTCACAAATATCTGAACACGCACTTTGCCGCCTTAACGTTAGAGGCGTTGTTCATATGTTGTGGCCACCTTGGCCGCTCCTATATATCTGATGGCGACTATACTGGCACGGATAAGCCAGGGGATATGAAGGACTAACCAATGAAGAACTACTGTCGAAAACGACTTAATCCACCAACGATTACCGGCATCGACTTCGCCTTGGAATGGGACTTGCAATTGTCTGGATATTATCCGGATAATATGGCTACTATTCGGATAATTCCATACAAATTGCTCTTCGGAATATACGAATTGCAGGCCCTAAATGGAACTCTATTGGCACGCCGTAGGATCGCATACTGCTGCACAGTCGCCATCAATATATCGGAGCGGCCAGGGTACTCAAAAATATCTGATCATGCACTTTATCACCTCGACAATAGAGGCGTTCTTCAGATATTTGTGACCACCTTGGCCGCTCCGATACATACTTGTACACCTTAAAGCTTTTTATTAAAATAAAAGTACATAATAAGATATATATATAACTTAATAAATTAATCCTAAAATATGTACATATTTACAAATAGAAAACGGGCTCAAGTTCCAACCCCAATGGGAGGGTGCCCAGAAGGCTGGCGGAGTTACCACGCTGTATGTACATGACTTAAATATACTCGTGTCGAGCTAAAAATTCATGTGAGCGAATAAACGGTGCAAGCTATTATTATTTAATACAAACTGTATGAAAACTGAACCCTAAATGACTCAACAAGACCGTAGACAATAAGTACAGTCAACAGCAGAAGTAGCTAAGCGGGTAGGGTGTTCAAATTGACCTACACACGCTCTTATTCACTTAACAATAAAGTCGTGTCCAGCTCATTTTGAACACCCTACCCGCTTAGCTACTTTTGTAGCTGACTGTAGATATACTGTGTGTTTAGAGTAAGTACTTTCAAGCGGTCGTTCATAATCTTAAGACAAATTAAGTACCGACCGAAAAATTATTACTCTCTCTTGTAAATTTGCAGAAACCTTTGGGAATAATGTAAAAGTTATAACTCAAATTAATTCTCAAGATGAAGTAAAATGTATAAAAACAATTCGGTACGGAATAAGTTCGCAAATTCCTTAATTTATGACTTTTGGTCTGGACTGTTATTGCTTTGATTTGAATTCTGACTTACAAAGGCTCAAGGAATAAATGTGAAATTTGAAACGCCATTAGATTTTATAGAGTAACATTTGCATAGTGAGTAAGTAATATATTTTTATGCCACACCTGGCCATAAAGTGGCTTTTTCCGCACGCTGCGCGTACGGAAAAAGACGCTTTCTGGCCAAGTGTAGACATAAAACGATGTACACAACACGGGAGGTAATAAAGAAAGCCACCACCCTAGTTGTGTAATGTACTCGTACTATTACGTCACTCTGGGCGGTAAGTGAGATTTACCGCCCTAGAGCGCAGCGGAAAATCTCACTTCACACCCAGGAGAAGACGTAAAATTATGTACGCACCGCGGGCGGTAATAAAGGCCTCAGATCGCTTGCCTATGGCCCTTACCTTCGGTTCGGGCTACAAATCTCCGCGATCTGAGCCGTTCTTTACTTTACCGCCCTGGGTACGTAATGTATGTACATACTATTTTATACTCGTCGACTGTAATACTTGAATTGAGATTGTGTAGACGGAACTACTAGCGCATACTTTTCGATAGAGCTTTTATGGTCGCATATTGTATCGTCTAGCGATGGTAGAAAGGATTACCATTACCATACAATATTGTAACACTGTTGCCGTAGCCCGCCCTGCGCCGCCGCAGTCGCCAGGGGGGACAGGCACAATCCACCAGGAGATTGAAGTGACTAAATTGTATAGAGGTAGCAGATCTTTCGTCAAACTCAATTCTTACCAGCTTGCCTATATTGAGCCCTTGTAGAAAACGTATTGTATACAATAGTCACATTATCAAGCTTTTCATTCTCGTACCTTAAACGTACGTACCTTAAACACGGTACTCGACTGAAAAGCTCTTAATTTTATTATGTCTCATGATTGTATACAATATTATTTTGTAACACTTCATCGCTTTGCTTTTGTATTCTCACAAATAATTTTAAAAAATCAGGTGACTTGAGAACCTCCTCTATTTTTGAAGTCGGTTAAAAACTAAAACTGGACAACTGTGTCGATTAGTGCCAATGCCAACCCGTTAGGTATACTTAGGTACAATAGCCATCAGACATATCGGAGCGGCCACGGGGGTCATAAATATCTGAACAACGCCTCTAAGTATTTTCAAAGCGATAAAGTGCATGTTCAGATATTTTTGGAAACCCTGGCCGCTCCGATAAATTTGATGGCGACTGTAGTTACTTGCGTATTTTTGCGTAGCACGTACTTAGTACTTACCCCCTTATAGCAAGAAATATTATTATTGTTAAGGGTCGGGTACCTACAGGTGGGAGAATTTTCAGATTCTGTCAAATTACCCTGATTCATACACAACTACACTTCACGCACACTACCACACTTTTGGGGGCCAGGTCATTGACCGTTAATATTTTTTATAGGTTGCCATTATTAGTTCGATATACTAACCAAAGGAAACAACTCAAAGGAGGTGTCACATAAGAAATTTAAACTGTAATGTTTTCCTTTGTCAGAAGACAGAGAAATAACATATCATATCTTGCTTTCCTTGTCTATCCTGATTACGTCACATGACGTACCTATTATGTTTGATTTAAAATGATTAAATGACTTTGGCAATGCATTATCGAGATACGTGTTTTGGAAAGTTAACTAGCCGAACAACCTTAAGTAGAAATGAACGGAAATAATGTTTGAATAACGTTTTAAGAGTTGTTTCGGTAGGTATCTCTATAAACGTTTATGCAATTAAATCCAAACTTTTATCCCATATTCAATTATATTAATTTTATTTACTAAGTAAATGTTTCGCATACTTTCGTATGATTTTAGTTTTAGTAATGTAGCCCACCATACTGTAAAATCAAAATTCTTAACGAGTAGTTTTGTAGATGTAGAGGATATCTTGGAGATCAAGAAGTGGGGAAATCAACTTTTAAGACACTTAATATCTTTTATGCCACACCTGGCCATAAAGTGGCTTTTCCGGCACGCTGCGCGTACGGAAAAAGACGCTTTCTGGCCAAGTGTAGACATAAAAAATGATGTACACAACACGGGAGGTAATAAAGAAAGCCCTCGATGGCATATTTACGTCCCTCGCTTGCAGCTCGGGTCGCAAACTTCTGCGATCTCGGGCTTTCTTTGTTTTACCACCCTAGTTGTGTAATGTACTATTATGATAGAAGCGTTGCTGCGTTACATATAAATAAAAACACGTAAATTTACACACTGAAGTGTTGGCTTGGTTGCATGACTTATCAAACATCTGGTAGCCGAATTTTAAACAATGTATTCATTAAAAAAAACTTTTCTAAAAGTTGATTCACTCATATTATTGTATTTAGTCAATTTGAAAATATACAAAAATTACATTGATTTATCTTTAAGCCTACCGTTCCAAATGTTTAGCACATGCTATGGTGCACTTTACATAACCTACATAAGTAAATGCCAACTTTAAGACCCGGTAGGTGCTTAAATTTTAAGACCATTTTAAGAAATAATTGATTTCATATGAATAAATAGCAAATGACTTTAAATCCCTTACAAAAATGTATATAAATGGCACAAACACACTTTCAGACTCATACGTATTTAAGTACATTGATATAACATATCCCGTAAAATTTAGACCATAATAAATCGAATATAATAATATTACTGAAGACATAGGCGGGCGTAATGCCTATAAAAAAACTAACCGTTGTTTATAACCGCAAATAGATAAGCGTCAAGTTAACTGCACAATAAGAACATGTCTTTGATCCCATCCCATCCCATCGCTCCAAACTCTGGCACAAGGTACCTATGGAACACATTCAATAACCAACATAAAACCAATATTTTGGCCAATTTGAATTTAAAGACCAGTTGAACTCACGAACTAGCTCCAAATTAATTTTGAGCCTGCTATACAGTCGCCATCGAATATATCGGAGCGGCTAAGGTACTCAAAATATCTGTACATGCACTTATCGCCTTCACAATAGAAGCATTGTTCAGATATCTGTGATCACCTTGGCCGCTCTAATACATCAGATGGCGGCTGTACCAATTTTTTGCTACACATAGTTAAAGGCCTATTAAAGTCAACAAATACATTGTTTTTAATTATGATAAAATGGCCCAAACATAATGTTTTGAATATTTCATTTAAATTTGTAAAAAAAAATATGAAATCTACTTACGTTTTTTTGGTGACATAATTCTTGAATTAAGCTTAGATACGTTTTTCAGCTGCTATTGTTACTTACCTACTTAGGTTAAATAATGGTGGCTTTATGGAGTACAAATCCTTTAACGGTCTTGAATTTGGTGATTGTTTCATGCAAATGATTTGCTGGCAGAAGAGATTTCTAATTTGTAAAATTTAATTTATAAAGGTCACTGGAACGGTCTTAAAGAAAATGTATAGTCTGGGAAACTAAATCTGCAGTACCGTTAGAAGTATGGCAGTATTATTTTCATTGTCTATGCCCGAATTAAGAAAGTCCCTGGCCAAACTATAAGTTTTTAATTCATAAATATTCAAAATATTTTGTATGACTAATAGTATAAATGACAGATGTAAAAATGTAAAAAAGGATTACACCTGGTTTTAAAATGGAAACACTGCCACCTTAACGCCTTTTGATAAGACAAAATAGGTTACCTACTATACTGGAGGCGTTTTAGAACTTTGAATCTGCATTTCAGCTACATCAGGCCACGCCACTTTGCATGGTTGTCCCTCGTGTCAATTAAGCTGATCAAGCTCCCTTGCTAAGATATAAGGTACATGAGCGCCCCCTTCAAAAAGGTCTAGTCCGTGCTATACATATTTTTGAGCTTGATATTATTTTCATATATCAGTTAAAGTAAAAAAAAACATTTTAAAAATACTTTTTATATATATACTTATAAATGTATATGGGTTCATACGTGTATAGATTTCTATACACGTATGAATCCATATACATTTATAAGTATATATATAAAAAGTATTTTTAAAATGTTTTTTGGAATGAAATGGAAAAATATATAATGGATTTCCATTATATATTTTTCCCTGTTTATAATTTTATATTTCGTGCAAAATGAAAATTATCTCTACAATTTTTCACTATTTTATCCTTGACGATCACAATTCATTTACCTACTTGAAGTGTTATGCTTTAGTTAGGAGCTGTCGCCTTATCAATTTCACGACTTACCCTCTTATTCATAATAGTGCCCCTTGTACACAAAAAAACGCAAATAGATGGTCAACCAAATTTTTGACACGCAGTTCTTTGAAAAAATTCCCTTAGGAGGGTGCTGATTCATATTTTTTTGTATGGGAAAAAAAATCTTTTAAAAAACCTATCGTGTGTGGTATCATATGAAAGGGCTAATAGAGGCGGTTCTAAAAATATACCACATCTTTAAATTTCAGTTATTTTTTTTAAATTAAAACAAAACTAATTTTCAAAACATACCAAGTTTGAGCTCCTCCAGATACGACATGACTGTTTTTTTTGGTACAATATATCACAAATGATACTTGATATCCTCATATCTAACCCCAAGAAAGCTATTTTGAAAATAAAGTACCAAAAAAAAACCAGCCATATCGTATCTGGAGGAGCCCAAACTTGGTATGTTTTGAATAGAATAGAATAGAATAGAAATCGTTTATTTGGTGGTACAGAAAAATAATACAATATAAAACTTAATCTATTTACATCTTAATCCTAAAGTACAAAGCACCAAAAAGGATGCCACTCAGCATGTGCCGATAGCTAAAAAATATTAGCCATTATTATTATTTTGAAAATTATTTTTGTTTTAATTTAAAAAAAATAGCTGAAATGTAATGACGTGGTATATTTTTAGAACTGACTCTATTAGCCCTTTCATATGGTACCACACACGATAAGTTTGAGAAAAAAATGTCCATGCAAAAAAAATGTAAATCAGCACCCCTGAGGGAATTTTTTTAAAGAACTGCGGATCAAAATTTTTGTTTTGACCTCTAGTACAGCGTCGAATATAAACGTCTCTCAGGCCTCAATTACTTAATTTATATTTTGCCTTTTTCTAACAAACACAACTGTCAAAGTGGCCATGAATAAGGACCAAACACAAATTAACTAATTGACGTCCGAGAGATGTTTATGTCAAAGGAAATTAATACACATCTTTAGGACGTAGGCTTTATGATTTTAAATATTATTATATTAGTATACTATTTATGCCGTTATAATATTTTTCCCTCTGACGTCTATTGATGTTTTCAGAATGACCTAACCATTTCTAAAAATCAGTCTTAAAATCCAAACTAGCCCGAAGGGTCTTATTTTTTGTTGAAAAAATTTACTTAATATTGTTCTGTTAGTATAATATTTTTAAAAGTAATGTAAGAATTTCGAAATGGTCCTCAAATATAAAACTTAAGACAGAATTTTAAATAGTCTTAAATCCAAACCGGCTGCTAAAATGGACTTAAATTATCTATGTGGATTACATACACTAGGCATAGTTTCGGCGGGTTAGAGTCTTTAGGAATTTTAAAAGAATATATGTTTTTACAGTACTAAATAGTACAAATATGGAAGTCGATCGGTAGGATTAGATAAATTTAACACATACCCGTGGCTCTAATATTTGTAGATACCACATTTAAGTACCTAGTATATTTTACTCTAAAATTATGGTTAATTATCTACATGCTCCGTTAGGTCCAGTATAAATTCACAGAACATTGATGAAGTAATACAATGTTTTAATTCAGGTTCACTTAATTATTTCGGCTGACTTTTTGAACGGTATATTATGTCTTGGTTCTAGTGGACTAAGAGCTGGCCACGTCAGATATGACACAATAATGAGAGCAACAAAAGTAACAAAACCAATCTAGTTAGATTGCTGTACTATCCTTATTGCTCGATCCGGGCATCTCGCAGCTTTTAATGAGTGGAGATTAGAATTACAGACTAGCAAAATCTTTCAATTGGAAAATAGTACTACCAAAATAGGTAAAAACGGCCAGAGTCTTTAGTTATATTCTTTGACCTCCACCACTTTATACCTGCCAGATGTCCAGGTCTATGAATAAGCATAGTATAGCAAACGGACTAGGCTAGGGGGGTTTAGTTGCTCTCATTATTATGTCATATCTGATGTAGCTAGCTCTTCGTCTATAGGCCTATCAGTAAGACATCCGATTATCAATCTGGAGGTCTCGGATTCAAACCCCGGCTCGTACCAGTTATGAAAATCATACATATATCACATCTCGAAATATCATTTCATATTTACCAGTCGTTTTTCGGTGAAGGAAAACATCGTGAGGAAACCATGTCTAATTCCAATAAGGCCTACTTTTCCCTCCGAGTTGGAAGGTCAGACGACAATGGCTTGCGTGTAAGTGCCTACGCCAATTCATGGGATTATAGTGCCCAGGTATATACTTCAGCCATGACAAAAATCGCGACGAAATGCTAAGTGGATGATAATTAAAAATCAGTCAGTGAATAACATTGTTTGTAATACAATTATTATAATTTATTTGACCAGAGTACATTAATGTAACGAATCTATAGATAAATGTAAAGCAAAATTATAATAGGTTCCGGCACACAATCTACCTGGAATTCGATAAGAGGTAAACCATGACCACAAAAGTCGCACCAGATAGAGTGAGCTTATATCGTTTTTCTACTCCTGCATTCTAATTTGCCAATAAAATGACTGACATGTAAATTCAAAGCGTATACTTTATGAACGTTGTCATAATATGACTCAAAAGTCGACTCTTAGGGATATAATGGGTCTGTTGGGCCCCGCACCGGCGCTGCCCACCGCTGTAGACGAGGCGGGCGCCGATGCAATCCGCCGGGAGACTGAAGACAATTGTATAGAGGCAGCAGGTCATTCGTCGAACTCAATGCTTACCGGCTTGCCTAGCACTCGTAGAAAAACTATTGTGTGCAACGGTACATAATTAGGTCTTAAAATTCTCGGGTCTGTTTTTACAAAATTCGGCTTCGCCTCATTTTGTAACTTCGACCCTCGAATCTTAAGAACCCTTATTATGTAACTGTTGCACAAAATACTATTTTATACTCGGCGACTGTACCTAATACTCGAATTGAGATTGTGGTGGCGGAACTACTAGCGCATACTTTTTGATAGAGCTTCTATGGTCGCATATTGTAGCATCCATAACAATCACAGAAAGGATTTCCATACAATATTGTGAAACTGTTGTCGGGCCCCGCATTGCGTGTCGGGCGCGCCGCCGGCACAATCCACCGGGAGATCGAAGTTACTCAATTACATAGAAGCAGTAGTTGTGCACGGCTTTCGTCGAACTCAATTCTTACCGGCTTGCTTAAGCACTCGTATAAAAACTATTGTGTGCAACGGTACATAATAAGGGTTCTTAAAATTCGAGGGTCGAAGTTACAAAATGAGGGGAAGCCGAATTTTGTAAAAACAGAGAAAGGGTTCTTAAAATTCTTGGGTATGTTTTTACAAAATTCGGCTTCGCCTCATTTTGTAACTTCGACCCTCGAATTTTAAGAACCCTCATTATGTAACTGTTGCACAAAATACTATTGTACAGTCACCGGCAACAGTATATAAATAATATAATGATTCATTTTATCCTTTTTGAAGTCGGTTTATCTTTTTTTTGTAAAAAGTTTTTAGTTACTTGTACAGTCACCGGCAACAGTATCTTCCTACATGAAGGCCGCAAAAATATGTGACACGCTCTTATCTGTAGGCCCATAAGAGCGTGTCACATGTTTTTGCGGCCTTCGTGTAGGAAGATACTATTGCTGGTGACTGTACAAGTAACTAAAAACTTTTTACAAAAAAAAGATAAACCGACTTCAAAAAGGATAAAATGAATCATTATATTATTTATATGCGTTACCAACTGATATGTTAGAAGTCGGTGTCAAGCTAAATTTGGAAGAGTTAATACGAACGAGGCGATGTGTTCAGTGAATTGTTATTTTTACTATATAACTAATCTAATACGGTATGAATCGCACGTACACATACATTCGTTTCGACCATGCGTTAACTGTTAGGCAAGTAGGTACAGAAAGTATAATCATGCGTCCTATGTTTGTTTGTTAACACATTGTTGGAACTATCCGTATGTCGAACGAAGCTCGTGGTTTTTTTCTATTTGCCGCCTTTTTCTGATTATTGACAAAGCAGACGTGTATCAGAATATATATATCGTTGTCGCATTTCATCAAAATAGGATTAGTAGTTTAAACATGAAAATGTAACACATGAAATCGCATTCACCTTTGCATTATTAGTACCGATGTTTTGTGATGTCAACACTTGAAGCTAATTTGACCGGTTTTGTAATTTGTGGCTTGGCACCGACTTCAAACATATCAGTTGGTAACGCATATAAATAATATAATGATTCATTTTATCCTTTTTGAAGTCGGTTTATCTTTTTTTTGTAAAAAGTTTTTATTTTCTATTTTTAGTGGTTATATATTTATCAAAATCGGACAAAAAGTCTCAGAATAATCGGTAAAGATTTATAAAAAAGTTCATAATACTTACACCAATTCTGTCTAAGGAAAGGTCCACGTATCATATGTGGACTTCATCATTAGGTACTCTCTATCAAATTGGTGGTTTTCAAGAGGGAATGCTCGAGTTGCTTAAGAAAACACCCAAATCAACATACATGTGCCTTTAAAAATAGAGGAGTTCTCTCAATTCCTCACGGATCCCATCATCAGAACAGCACCAGGTTAATGTGGGACCATCTTCTAAGTAGTTCCTATAAAAAAAAAGGAATTGTCCAAATCGGACCACGGGTCTCGGAGTAATCGCTGAACATCCTACATAAAAAAATCTTCATCATTATCACGAAAACAATCATCATCATCAGGACCACTCCATCACATTGGCGGTTTTCATGAGAAAATGCTTGAGTAGCTTAAGAAAACGCCCAAATCACCATACACGTGCCTTTAAAAATTAAGGAGTTTTTCAGTTGCTCATAGATTCCATCATCAGAACTGGACCAGATTAATGTGGGACCATATTTGAGGTAGTTCCTTTCAAACAAAAAAAGAATTATTCAAATCGGACCACGGGTCTCGGAGCAATCGCTGTACATCCGACATTTAAAAAATCTTCATCATTATCACGAAAACAATCATCATCATCAGGACCACTCCATCAAATTGGCGGTTTTCGTGAGAAAATGTTTGAGTAGCTTAAGCAAACACCCAAATCACCATACAAGTGCCTTACAAATTGAGGAGTTCCCTCAGTTGTTCATAGATTCCATCATCAGAACAGGACCAGATTAATGTGGGACCATCTTTGAGGTAGTTCCTTTCAAACAAAAAAAGAATTATTCAAATCGGACCACGGGTCTCGGAGCAATCGCTGTACATCCGACATTTAAACAATCTTCATCATTATCATCAAAACAATCATCATCATCAGGTCCACTCCATCAAATTGGTAGTTTTCGTGAGAAAATGCTTGAGTTGCTTAAGAAAACACCCAAATCACCATACATGTGCCTTTAAAAATTGAGGAGTTCCCTCAATTCCTCATGGATCCCATCATTAGAACAGCACCATAATAATATGGAACCATCTTGGATGTAGATCCTTTCAAACAAAAAAGAATTACTCAAATCGGACCATGGGTCTCGGAGTAATCGGTGAACATCCTACATCATAATGTGGGACGGGACCATCTTCGAGGTAGTTTCTATCAAACAAAAATAAGGAATTGTCCAAATTGGACCACGGGTCCCGGAGTAATCGCTGAACATCCTACATAAAAAATCTTCATCATTATCACGAAAACAATCATCATCATCAGGACCACTCCATCAAATTGGCGGTTTTCGTGAGAAAATGTTTGAGTAGCTTAAGCAAACACCCAAATCACCATACACGTGCCTTACAAATTGAGGAGTTCCCGCAGTTGTTCATAGATTCCATCATCAGAACAGGACCAGATTAATGTGGGACCATCTTTGAGGTAGTTCCTTTCAAACAAAAAAAGAATTATTCAAATTGGATCACGGGTCTCGGAGTAATCGCTGTACATCCTACATTTAAAAAATCTTCATCATTATCATCAAAAATCAAAACAATCATCATCATCAACTCCACTCCATCAAATTGGTGGTTTTCGTGAGAAAATGCTTGAGTAGCTTAAGAAAACACTCAACTAACTATACACGTGCCTTTAAAAATTGAGGAGTTCCCTCAATTGCTCATGAATCCCATCATCAGAACAGCACCAGATAAATGTGGGACCATCTTCGAGGTAGTTCCTTTTAAATAAAAATAATAATTATTCAAATTGGACCACGGGTCTCGGAGTAATCGCTGAACATCCTGCATAAAAAAATCTTCATCATTATCATCAAAACAATCATCATCATCAGGTCCATTGCATCGAAATGGTGGTTTTCGTGAGAAAATGCTTGAGTTGCTTAAGAAAACACCCAAATCACCACACATGTGCCTTTAAAAATTGAGGAGTTCCCTCAATTACTCATGGACCCCATCATCAGAATAGCACCAGATAAATGTCGGACCATCTTCGAGGTAGTTTCTTTCAAACAAAAAAATAATTATTCAAATTGGACCACGGGTCTCGGAGTAATCGTTGAACATCCTGCATAAAAAAAACTTCATCATTATCATCAAAACAATCATCATCATCAGGTCCACTGCATCGAAATGGTGGTTTTCGTGAGAAAATGCTTGAATTGCCTAAGAAAACACCCAAATCACCATACATGTGCCTTTCAAAATTGAGGAGTTCCCTCAATTCCTCCTGGATCCCATTATCAGAACAGCACCATATTAATATGGGACCACCTTGGATGTAGATCCTCTCAAACAAAAAAAGAATTACTCAAATCGGACCACGGGTCTCGGAGTAATCGGTGAACATACATAAAAAAAAAACACCAAACCGAATGCAGAACCTCCTTCCTCAATGGAATTGAAGTCGGTTAAAAATGAAAAAACATGTATTTTCATGCAACTAGTCGCCCATAGATAAATACCTTAAAGACTAGCATACATATTACTTACATCATAAAACTAAAAGTATTATTTTGGTTGGTACGATGGTTTTTTGTTGTGCCACCTGCTCCGGTGTAATATTTGGCATCGTCCCTCGGAACCGCCGAAACACTACTCCCTTCGGCCAAAAGCCCGCGCTCTCGATGGTCTCCAGCAGCGGCCGCGGCACGCGCACCACAAACGAGCTGAAGTGCACGTAATGGCGCGATCGTAGCTGGAACACCCTCAACTCGTAGCCGGTCTTCTTCAAATCTTAATCTGCTGCCGTGGCGGAAAAATGCAGGCGCGGCACGTATAGCGCCTTATTCGACGTGGCAACCCGTAGACCCGCACACAGTTCCGCAGTACCACACTGACTTTTACGAGGCGCCTTGCGCGCCCCTGTTCAAGAATCAAGTCTTTTAATATTAAGTAAATAAAGATTGCAATTAAAATAAAATTGTCATTCAAGTATTTTGACGTTAAAAGTCATGTTAAAATGTCGTAATATTATGACCAATGTAATAAAAATAAAGTCCACTAATTAAAAATCAATCCAAAAACTCTTTTAATTTTGAACAGGTTTTTAAGCAATTTATTATGAGGATTCTGTAGAAAAGTATCTTTTATTCAATCATTAGTTGTATGTTTCTAGTGTTACGACGTGTAAATATGAAAAAATGTAATTTAAAGTGACTCATGGCTTTTATTAGTTTTCCCTATTTATGTTGAATACAATCTAGCTACTGGTATCCTCTTTCGTGTACGTATACGATTTTCTGTCAGAATAATTGTCAAAATGAAATGTCACGGCTAAAAATCCAACATACGTCTGCTTCCAAGGAGCCCCAGCGGGCATCTGAGTCACAAAGACAATTTGACAATATGGCGAATGTATGGGAATTTTTCAAAATTTTAAGTTTACGATTGAATTTCTTTGTGATCTTTGTGAGGAAAAATATGAATATGCTCCGATGCACTAGTCCAGTTATCTGGCTTCCAAAATAACAAAACGATCGAATTACTGTCGAAGACAAAATCGCAATGCGACGTGTTCAAACGGAACGCCATTTTTTGATTTTTCGCTACTTTTGGAGTCGGTTTATGGATAATCAAAGCTAATAAAAAATAAACTATCAATTGGAGCCTCTGCACGGCTTCTTTATGAATAAGTAGATAGCCATATTAACGCGATTACGTAACATTAACTATACTAATTCATTGTTCAAAATGAGGTCTAAAACGACTTCGGCCTGTATCCGCCCCTTAAAGATTACCCTAGAGGACGCCCCCTTACTACATGGAGGGGATCAGTTGCTGCTGGCTTAATTGGTCTCGACTGGAAAGAGCTGGAAGTAGCCGCTCAAGATCGCGACAAATGGAAAACTCTTCTGCGAGCCCTATGTCCCTAATGAGGGATAACAGGAAGAAATCATCATCATCATCAGAGATTACCCTAGAAATGCAGATTATTTTATCAACATTCTCAGACAATCGCAAATAAGTAGCTAAGTAACTACCTAAACGAAGTAAGTACATATACTATACATATATGATATATATGTTAACCCACGAGAAGTCTCGACGTTCGTTTACAAATGTTTCCGAACACTTTACTTGTAACTAGATCCCGACAAGGGATCGTAGTACAAAACAAACCGATCTCAGCCGGCTCACTAGCCTTGAGGCATATTCGGACATTAAAAACTATAACTTGTTATTGATGTGATGCGAATCACAAGGACTAGTGCTGTGGCACTGATATCCCAGCTATCAAATCAGTCCAGATTGACGATGTCCATAGGAAACTGCGTTCCCGCTCAGGAAACGCACTCTAGCGCTATCCTCACTAACGCAGCATATTAGTCCTACATTTTGTTCAGCGATTCAATGAAATCACAAAAAAAAATTCAAAATATATTTATTTCATATATTGGTTTTACAGTGGGAGGAAATACAGTGATCCCCACACTAGGCTGAGCCTGTGACGTGGGGATCTTAGTGAAATACATGAATATTAACGCTACAGAAAGATTAAGACTACACCATTGTCCGTAAGGTCCTTAGAACGGCCGATCCTGTGTGGAAACTTAGGAACCATGTGAGTGGGAACCCAGCAACTAGGTGAGTGGGAACTCAGCAACTGTGTGATTGGGATTTGGGAACTCAGCAACTGTGTGAATGGTTAAGCGGTTTGATATTGTCAAAATAACTGAACGACCGTTCAAGAGATGGCGATACGGCACTTGATAGGTAACTTTGTCTGTGACGGTCATAAGTGCATTGTAATGTGCCTAAATTGAAGAATAAATATCTTTTCATCACACCTGCTCGTAAATGGTGTTATTTCATGCGGGTGTACTGAAGGACAAAGGCCTACTTTGATCCCGCGGGAGTTAGGAATTCTTATAACTCCACAGTGTGGAGTTATAGGTTTAGTTTTAAAAATGTTGACCCACTCGTACATTACTTCAGACTCAGGACATTTATATTCAGCCAGGGTTTTTTGTTATGTCACCCAAACTTGACTACAAGCAAATTTTAAAGTATATAAAACTAATACGGTATATTTCTTCATTATTTTTAATATTTAAAAGTATTTATCATTAATTTTGGTAAATATTGTTATAATAATTTTGCAAAATCTAGTTCGAAAACTATGTCGTAATAAAAAACGCACGGAATGTTTGTACCGCGTTGCTAAGCAACGGCGCAAGCAAAATGGCGATCGAATACCTATTTGAAACGTCACCGTATTTAAGAATTATTTCGCTTAAATTTTAGTTTTTTCCTCGCAAGTGTGATGAAAAACATTGTGTGTAACTCGGGGCGTAAGAATATTACAAACTCGAGTCTTTAAATCGCTCCGGCAAGCCGTCGCGATTTAACTAGACTCTCGTTAGTAATATTCCTCTTACCCCCCATGTTGCACAATGTACTATTTAACTTTAACGAAAACAGGGATAGCCTGAGTTTGGCAGGAACACTTATTTGTACCCATTCGATTTTGTAATTTAATAACGGAATATCAAATACTTCTTATATATCTTCCGAGTAAAATTGTTGTGACTTACGGACGGCCGGGCAGACCAACATGACAAAATTATAAGGGTTCTGTTTTTGTAATTTTGGCTACGGAATCCTAAAAATTGTCAGCTTAATAAACTCATAAACCTTGAAAGTATGAAGGCTACTGTGACAGAGTACGCCATTACACTAATTTATAGGGGTTCTTGTATAAATACGACTATTCCTGACACTTTTAGGTGTTCTTGGCATCCAAAAGGTTAACGAATCTACCTGGGATTTATACATTACGAGAAGGCTCCTTGTATTGTGTTCTTTGTTGAAGGATTGGGTCGGATTAAAGTCACTGTAACAAAGAGAGAGGTTTGTACTGCTTCGTAGTGTAACATACCGTACCCTATTTTAGTAAAACAATTTTTAAAAAACGTTCGCACGATTTCCTATGATCAATTTCAAAGGCGCTATCTGTGATTGATCGGTAAATGTTATTAAACAAACAATAACAAGGATCTAATTTATTGCTAATGTTAGGAGATGGGACCCTTCAAACATTGCCTTGTATTGAATTAAAATATACTTTCAGATAACAAAACTAATAGTACGGTACTGGAACAGTTTTGAACTTTTATAATTCACAAGTGCGATTTTCATTTTTAGTTAGAGAATATAATATGAATAGTCATAGTAAAAAATATTTTCTAACAGTTATTGACGATGCGCTAGGTATTATATAGATATTTGTTAATAACACAAAGAAAAGATTATCCAAATTACATTTTTCTTTACCACACTATTGCATTCAACTATTTCAGTATCATCTGTCATTTTATAACAGTTTGGTCCATAGATTATGTGAGCATATTTGTAAACAATTTGTAAAAATATGCGTGACCTTGAATTCTAAACGAACGACAAATGGCTAAGACGACGAATGCTATTGACAAAACCGTTATAAAATGTGAAGTTATGTAGCAATAATAAAAAGCGATAGTCTGGTAGAGAAAAATAAAACTTGCATAATCTGTTCTTTATGTAGCAAACAAATACGTGTATTATACCTAGCGCAATGCTCACAATTGTTAGAAAATATTTGTCATTATTAGTACTTAACGTATTCTAACGGGGCACAATATAAAATCGGACTTGTGAATTTTGTCATTTTTATAGGTTAAAAAGGCGTTGTTGTACTCCACTATAAGAGGGTTCTAGCATTGGGAGTAAATGCAACATTAGATTCTAGAATTAGCTTCTTTTAGTTACCCAATTATTGAGACTAGGGCATCCAATCTCGCAGCCTTTAGTCAATCTCGGTATTTGCGGGACCATGCATTTTCAATCCCGCGGGATCTCGGTATTTACGGGATCCCGCATAATAATCATAGGTAAAAGTATAAAGTAATTCAAATAACTCTCATTTTATACTTTTTTGAATAGAGATTAACCAACATACTCTTTTTATTGTTTAGACTAGCAATGTACAAGTTGCAGAACATTCTCAAAAAATGAGTAACATTCTCAGAAATATCACACGAGAATTTAAATTAAATTTCCAATGAGAACATTCCGTATGGGAATTATCAAAAAAATGTATTATAATCATTATTTTTATAAACACGTAAATGAGATAGTCAGTTAAAATAGTGGATAAAGGCGGTGTCCAGCGACTTCCTGAATATTTTTTATTGTTCGTAAAATTTAAGTTCTGAGAACATCCCATCTGGAAAATTACGCAACATTGGAAACTTCTCCTTGGTGCATTGCTAGTTTAGACCGGGCAAAAGCTCTCTCTTTCCCGCCATTTGGATCTGTCTCACGCATACTTCCGCTACGCTTCACAATACTCGTATTATGTAGGATCCAGTCTGTGGAAAGATTAATACAAGCCAGATTAATACAAGCCAGATTAATACCAGTATTAATACAAGATTTGTAAGCCAAGACATTCTCCTTCCTCTGGGATCTCTTCCTGCTTAAATTGTTCCCTGTATGATTCGCTGCAATTCGTTCTTTGAACTTCTCATCATTTATGTGGCCGAAAGACTCAAGTAGCCTTTTCTTTTTTGTGTTTACGACTACCGATTTTATTGTGGATACGAATACCGAAACGTCTACACTTTAAAGAAAATTAGAGATTGCGCTTCATTATCATCGTCTTCATGGACCAGAAGTTCTTCTAGGCATTTACGATACGACGATCGATTGCCTGTTTTCGAAGGCTGTTACTTTTTGGCCCAAGTAGATATTTTCGTCAACGTACTGTAGTTCAATCTTGTCAAATTATCCATCTACTTCACCCAATATTTTACGCAGTTGGTTATCCTTTGGTCCAAGGCATTTTTATTTATATATTGATAAATAACAAAATCATAAGAAATTATTGGAATAATAACTAAGATTAATATTTATTTTTGTTGTCAAAGTTAGACTTTACAGTCCCGCAATCCCGCGGATCCCGCGCTTGTAATCCCGCAGCGAGCGGGATCGGAAAATGGCGCGGGATCCCGCAATACCGAGATCTCGGTATTGCGGGATTGGATGCCCTAATTGAGACACATTCCTACTAATTAAGCAAATTTTGATAAAAAACGATCTCATACACTTTTACATAATGCAAATCGGCAGTGAAGAATAAAATTTCACATGACAGGACGTCATTCGGATTGACAGATAACAAGCACTGTTTGAAGTTACGTTTTAAAAGCTATATTTTAGTAAAAAGTTTAAATTAGCGGGGTTCTATTTACAAATATAATAAATAAATAGTTATTTTAATAGGTTTTTGTAATAATTATTTCAATTAAACATGATATTATGAATTTCAGTTACATGCTAAAGGAAAAATAACTCAGAACTATCTCATCATTTGATCGTGCACATATTACCTAATACGTGGGTGTGTGTTGTATTTTTATATGAAAGTTTCTTCTATAGTTGCATTATTTTAAGTAATATTTTTAAGAAATAGAATAAAACTTTCAAAACAATTAGAATCGGGGAATAATGTAGGTAGTTGTTCCCATTGCGGCATCGGAGAATTATAAGATACCCACATTCTGACAGATTGCAAGAAGGGATTTTGTAATTTACAAATTGACAATAAGATTGAAAATTGGATACATGGCAAGAATCGTTCTCCAAATGGTCTGCAGACTAAGAAAGCATGGTCATCAGCGTGTGGAAGGGGTAAAATGGGAAGGTATATAACGGATGGGACACCATTGGGAAAAACTCAGTTTGGAACAAGACCTCGGCCGCTCAACAGCTCCAGAAGAAGAAACAAAGGGGGTGAGTTTTTATATTATCACTAATTGACAATATTTAATTGTCAATTGTCCTCATTTATTGATATTATTTATGATGTGCTTATTAAGGGACTAATTTACATCGTGTATGGAATCTCAAGTGTGAAAAATTAAACCTTTGAAGATATTTCTATCAAAAATCATTTAATATGGCAATAGGAGTGAACATTCAAGAAAAAAGGATCTAGTAGATAAAGATTAAAGGGTTTAGGAATGCTTGTAGTAGATCTGTATAGCTTTTGGCCTGGCCTTATGGATCTAATATAAGTATATTTGTTTTGGAAACTTTCAATTGAAGGATCTCAGCTTAGGAATTAACTCTTGTATTAGTAACTTATGCCATCATGAGGACCAGTCGAAGGCCCGAATGGGAGCGCGGTTTGATGACCTTGATGTGACCGGTGTTTACACCGAGTATGTCTTTAGTCCAGAACGTTCAAGACCGTGGGGCGGGTAGAACCGTTGCACCTTTGACCCTTCTCATGAGACGATGCATACAAGGCAGGCATTTCAGTTGACCCCCATCAATGGGGCATCCCCCCACCGTAGGAGAAGGACGAAAAGTTCCACCGTTGGAGGACTATTTGAGTCCCACCGATTTCATCAGGGAAGGCTGTTTTGTTGTGCCTTTTGCATTATTTTAAATATAATCATATTTTTGCTGAGATTCTTCATTTGTACTAAATTACGATCTGGTCAGGTGGGATTGAGAGGCATTCCGGAGCTTGAATTGTTTCAACATTTTCCTGCATTTATTTGAATAAACTGATTGTACCTGAAGTTGATATTACTATCTCTATTCGACAACATTACTGCATACTGGCTATGAATCAAGCAATGGAACCTGTTGAACCTTCCTGGACCTATTGGGGTTTCAATAGATAAATATAAGAGTAAGACTGCATATTCTAATCTTCAAAAGTTCTTGTTTCTACAAATTAATGGGAAATTATTTACACATATCATCAGAGACTGATATACTTGCTGAATCTTCTTATTATCACTTTTACTAAGGCGCTGTTATAAAGAGTATGGCTCGAGGTGACTGAGTAGGAAACCTGCTCTATTTTCTTCATTAACTGGATATTATTAAACATCATGCTGCAATACATAATGTATATCGACGTGTTTTACGACGTGCCACCATCTTCATATGAATTGCTGCTGCTGCTCAACATTTGGATTATACCATGATCATCAAGTACGGAGTCAATATCATTATAATCATCAACCAACGGATCCTGCTGAGTCGCCTCGGACCTATCAGATTATACATATGTCGAGAAATTGCTGTTAAATCTAAACATAGTACTTGTATCCATCAAGGGACATAGGTTAGGGAATGATTAGGTAGATAGGCCCTAATCCAACCGGTAATCTTTATTTATGAAGAATGTGGCTTATACCGGATTCCCATAACCTTTCCTCATCCTAAAAGGGCAGAACACAAGTGGAAAAGACGAGATGGTTTTGACTGGAATATGCGGTGGCGTGAGCATATTCTACTCCCAACCCCCTTATTTTTTTAAATATATTTTTTATCTTTTATTCTAAAATATATATGTCTATATTTTACTGGTCTTTCGTAATTGCACACTTATTTAAATATAATGTTGTACAGTGTAATTTAATTTAATTGACTGTTTCAGGATTTACATTTAGGTATTGTGTACGCAAATGCACGAATGGGTTTATTATAATTTATGTTTAGGATAACTTTCACCTTTCGAAAAGAACCTGGGTAATCTGCAAACACACAACGAAGGGTCTCCACTAGACAAATACGATCACGTGCCAATTTAATATCAGAGCAAGCTACTTGTACTAATTGATAGAATTATTTTAATTAATAAAGTTTTCTTTCAGTTTTAACTTTCGTTTAAAATTTTACTTCCCAATAGTTAGCGCCTTTATTTAGATAGCAGCTTTAGCTTTTATTAGAGTTTTAAGTTTAATAGAGTAGGTGACGAGGGATTTCATTACAGTAGGGATTAAGGATGAAAACTTGGTCTAGGTTCAAGAGTAGGTGGTAGGTAACCACCACCGCAGGGCAATGCACCGTCAAATTGGCCGCCGATATATCTGATGGCGTGATGGCGACTGTACCCTTGCGTTCCGTAGGGGAGAATGTAGATTACAAGATATTGGCGGAGACTCTTCGCCGTAAACGCGCGTACCGCCTTAAGTCGCCTTTCATACTGCAGCGGTTTCCGCATGCGGCGCCAGTGCGCAAGCGAGATAACGCTCTGCATGTGTATAGCTCTGTCATGCTTGCACACCGTCGCCGCAAGTGGTTGCGGCACCAGTATGATAATCGAAAGTAGATATAGTACTTCATACAAAAGGCGTCACTTCCGCTTCAAATAAAATTACCTTACCCCACAGCGGCAGATCAAAATGAAAACTGACTAAAATTCAGATTTATGTCTGCGTCTAAACTCCGTCAACAAAACGTGTGGGATGATGTCTCACGTTAATGACTCTTAGGGCCCAGGCAAACGTTCGGTTTGCATGTCAGGTCGCCGTATACGGTCGCCGCGTCGGGTCACCTGAACGCGCATTTCTCATACTAAATGCCAGTTCCCCGCACACATACGGTTCGCCACCGTACGGCATAAAAACCTAATGTCATGTCAAAATGTCACAACCGGACGTGTGCGTGTGTGATTCGGTCGGGTTACCGAACCAGGCAGCCGTGCCGTCCACCGTACGTTTGCTTTCACCCTAACTCGTTACTAAATGAAAGCATTAGTAACGTGATGACAGTGATCGGATTTTAAGGGTGCAACACGGCGGCAAACATACGCATATTTTGCGAATATACAGACGTTATAACGTTAAAATGATTAAAATGTATTTGTTGTAACTAAAATAAACAACGTGTGTCCTAAAATCCTAAAGATAATCATTTTTAGCATAATTTTTAACGTAAAAAAAGTAAAAAACCGTGTTGCACCCTAAAATCTGATCACTGGCTGATGACGGATCGAAAGTATGACATACGTACATACATACATATAATCACGCCTGTTTCCCAGAGGGGTAGGCAGAGATCACGGATTTCCATTTGCTACGATCCTGACAGACCACTTTCGCTTCACTCACTCTCAGAAAGTATGACAGCTATGGAAAAGACACCCCAAGCACCCTAGCTATGGAAATTACTCCCCACAGCTATAAAGGATAAACCATGAATGTTAAGAAGCTCAGCGCATGCGATAAAATTATACTTTCTTGAGGTTTTATGGTGATTGAAAATTGAGACTGTTACACAAAAAAGGCTCCGCACTTAAATATTTTTGGGGGAAATTAAGGGCATCTCAATAAAATGTTTTTAATCCAGCACCCAAACCATTTATACAGAAAACTAAAATTATTTGAAGTTCTTAATACAAAAAAATCCAATCCACTGAAGGCATGAATGTCATGAAACTGAAAGATATACTTAAGTACACACAAAGATAGATGTACAGTCGACGTCAAATATATGTTTACACTTTTGCACCTTACTCCATTGTAATAAGGTGCAAAAACATATTTTTGACGTCGACTGTACAAAAAAATAAGTCGTCTAACTTTTTGAATGACCTTCAAAAAGTAGGCGTGAAATAATTGTTAGGTAAACCGTATTGCTGACGTAACCAAGAAAACAATAAAAACTTTTTACAAAAAAAAGATAAACCGACTTCAAAAAGGATAAAATGAATCATTATATTATTTATATGCGTTACCAACTGATATGTTTGAAGTCGGTGCCAAGCCAAATTTGGAAGAGTTAATACGCACGAGGCGATGTGTTCAGTAAGTTGTTAGTCTTACTATATAACTAATCTAATACGATATGGATTGCACTTAGGTATAGGTACATTCGTTTCGACCGTTAACTGTTAAGCAAGTAGGTACAGAAAGTATAGCCATGCGTCTTATGTTTGTTAGGACACTGTTCGGACTATCGGTATCTCGAACGAAGCCCGTGGTTCGTTTGAATTATTCATCCTTCTTCATCTAAGGTTTGATTCGAAGTATACAGGAATTCAATGGCTAGGTTAATTTTTCTATACTCAGATATACCCAGTACACCCACCGTGTCAGTAGAAAAAGGCACGATATTCGAATTTTCTATGGAAGGTCCATCTTAAGCGTCTATGTACATATTTTTTTCTATTTGCCGCCTTTTTCTGATTATTGACAATGTAAACGTGTATGAGAGTATATATGTATATATACATAGGTACCACATTTCATCAAAATTGGATTAGTTGTTTTAACATGAAAATGTAACAGATAGAAGCAAATTCACCTTTGCATTATGTACCTATTAGTAAGTACCGATGTTTTGAGATGTTCATACTTGAAGCTGATTTAAATTTTTGGCTTGGCACCGACTTCAAACATATCAGTTGGTAACGCATATAAATAATATAATGATTCATTTTATCCTTTTTGAAGTCGGTTTATCTTTTTTTTGTAAAAAGTTTTTATTTTTCAATTTTTAGTGGTTATATAACTTATCAAAATCGAACAACGAGTCTCGGAAAAATCGCTAAAGATATATCAAAAAGTTCGTAACACACCCATTCAATCTAAGGAAAGTTCCACGTATCACATGTGGACTTCATCATTAAGTCCACTCCATCAAATTGGTGGTTTTCGAGAGGAAATAAATACACGTGCCTTTAAAAATTAAGGAGTTCCCTCAGTTGCTCATGGGTCCCATCATCAGAACAACACCAGAGTAATGTGGGACTATCTTCGAGGTAGATCCTTTTAAACAAAAAAAGTATTATTCTATTCGGACCAGGGGTCTTGGAGTAAACGCTGATCATCCTACATTTAAAAAATTCTTCATCATTATCATCAAAACAATGTCCACTCCATCAAATTGGTGGTTCTCGTGAGAAAATGCTTGAGTAGCTTAAGAAAACACCCAAATCAGTGTTGCCAGGTCTCCTGATTTATCAGGAGATCTCCTGATTTCGGGGTATGTCTACTGATCTACTGATTTCCGTACAGATTCTCCTGATTTTTTGGATATCACTTCTCACATCAAATATATCCGCAATTTTCAACGAACATAGTACAAAAAGACAGATATAGCACTCGCTCTCGCTACATGATATACACCTTTTTGATTCTCAAACTTAAAATTTTGGGGAAACTAACTTAGTGGATATGGCCTGGCCGCCGTGCAGATTGCATGACCTAATTTTTTTGAAACACTTGATTTCGCTCATGTACCTATCTTTATTTTTTCAGCCATATCAGGGAAACATCAAATTATCTACTTGTTTCCATTATTAGTAATACGAATCACTAATAATGGAAACAAGTAATAAACTATTTGGTTAAAACAATAAGAGGCAAAATAGAGGGTTTAAAAATCGTTTTCCCAGAAATCGCACGACGACATCGCATTCGCATTCCACGACATTTTACTAATATTTAAGTTTTTTTTTAAAAGACCTTAGTTGCAGAATACAGATCCCTCTAATTTGATTAAAATTATCTTAAAAGTTAAAATTCGACTCAAAGTGGGGACAGTGACGTAATGAGTGCTATACCTGTCTTTATTATACCGTGAAATTAATTAGTCATATGTACCAACCTTAAAGGTATGACTTAAGGGCTTAAAATAGAAACTACTGTCAATGCGCCAAGAGAGAAACTCTTTCGATACACGCCACTAAAAATCGCATGGTATATTTTATGAAAACATTATTTTTTCTTTAAAACGATTTACCATATTTTCATGAAACGCAACGTCTTGATGTACTAAATTTACTAAATAATCGAAATTACTTAGGCGTTTTTCACACAGTTGAGCGGAATTTAATCAATCATAGATAAAAATCAACCGGATGTCTGGGAAAAACTCAAATAAAGCTCAAATGTGATTTGGGGTTTTAAATACCCGATCCGAGAAAATGCTTACTTTGCCGTTTAAATTCAATTCGTAAGAGCTCGTAAACGGATTTACATGAAATTAACAACTGAAAATCATATAAAAATGCATTTTCGTAAGTTTTGGTCAATAAAATTGATCTCCTGATTTTTTCTCCAATCTCCTGATTTTTTGACTAGTGTCCTCCTGACTTTCGCAAAAAAGACCTGGCAACACTGACCCAAATCACCATACACGTGCCTTTAAAAATTGAGGAGTTCCCTCAGTTGCTCATTGATTCCATCATCAGAACAGCACCAGATTAATGTGGGACCATCTTCGAAATAGTTTCTTCCAAACAAAAAAAGAATTACTCGAATCGGACCACGGGTCTTGGCGTAATCGCTGAACATCCTACATCATCATTATCATCAAAACAATCATCATCATCAGGTCCACTCCATCAAATTGGTGGTTCTCGTGAAAAAATGCTTGAGTAACTTTAGAAAACACCCAAATCACCATACATGTGCGTTTAAAAATTGAGGAGTTCCCTCAATTCCTCATGGATCCCATCATCAGAACAGCACCAGATTAATATGGGACCACCTTGGATGTAGATCCTTCCAAACAAAAAAAGAATTACCCAAATCGAACCACGGGTCTCGGAGTAATCGGTGAACATACATAAAAAAAAAACACCAAACCGAATGCAGAACCTCCTTCCTCAATGGAATTGAAGTCGGTTAAAAAACAAGGTACTTTTATGCGTAGTAGTCTAGTCGGTTAGTAACCCTGCCTGCGAAGCAAGAAGTCCCAGGTTCGAATCCTGGTCAAGGCATTTATTTGTGTTTATAATGGATATTTGGTCCTGAGTTATGGATGATTTCTACATATTTAAGTAATTTAAGTATTTACCTATATCTATGTATTTTAAAATAGGTAAGATATAGGGTTAAGGTTAATAAAAAAATAAAAATAAAGAACGCTATGTCAGGTCCCGTACACGAATGTCACGAACCACTAAGATAGCGAATGAGTTTCGCATCAATCTGCGCTCGGGTTTTCACCATAATAACTAATTTATTCACAAATATGCGCCGTACGTGCCTAATTGCCTTTCAAGTGAAGTTTAAAGGAAACTTAAACGTGTAATTTCCATGCTAAGCCATACGGAATCTACATACTAAGTTCATAGCTGGCAAGGTCCGGACTTTCCTTTTAAGTTGCAAAGGGTGTTTGGCTCCATGCCACGATCAACAACGAGTTAAGTCCACTTTATACTGTCGGACGTAAAGCCCCACGGTTAAGGCCATGTTATGTTTTCGGACGTACAAGCTAAGCACGGCAATGCTTAATAATTTATTAAGAGAGAATTTATACAGGAATGAGTCTTACAATATCTGGACATATTGCTTTGTAGAATTTGCCTGTTATTTAAGTCACGAAGCTAGTTTTAATAGAAAATAAGATATTTCTTTTTTTTTCCTTTTACATATCAATCACGTTTTGCGTATGGCAGATATCATGTAAGTAGGTAGATGTGTACAGTCACCGGCAATAGTATGTTCCTACAGGAAGGCCGCAAAATTATGTGACTCGCACTTATGGCCCTACAAATAAGAGCGTGTCACATATTTTTGCGGCCTTCGTGTAGGAAGATACTATTGCCGGTGACTGTAGATTCATATACTAGCGAGATTTGTGAATTAATAACTATGTTAAAGCTATTTCCCTATATAACTATTTACCTATAGTTAGAAATGTGTGTAATACATCTTATTATGTTAAGTCAAATATAACTCATTTCAGACTTTCTTTAAGATTGTATCAGAAGAAAAATTAAACTAAAATATAATGCTTCCTTCAGGCACAATTATTTCAATTTATTTTTTCAATTATCTCAGCACATGTAATAAAATAACCTCATAATTCCTGCCGGTATCTTGCTGTCTAGTAACCCTCTTTAGGTGCAAAACACACCTGAGCTGAATAAAGCAACTTCATAGGCAAATTTGTCGATGGTAGCCTAAATTTGTCTATGGCCTCCATACATTACTTCCTCCATTCAGGTGTGTTTTGCCCCTTAGCCTGCTGCAGGCGCGGTCCCATGGGGGGGGTCACATGAGGCATGACACCCCCCAAAATCGTAAATTTCAAATGGATAAAAAGTTTTACTGACCCCCTCTAAAATTGGGAATTTTTTTTTGCATTAGTGTCCCCCCCCCCCCAAAAATTTCAGGCTGCGACCGCGCCTGGCCTGCTCTGACGTAATTTAAGTCTGTCGGGCAGTCCTGTTGTGTAGCGCCGTCTTAACGTTTTTAGTTAACTTTCATAAAACTAGGAAATTGTTTTTGATATTTAAATAGCAGCCTATTTAAATATCAAAAACAAT
The DNA here is from genome assembly GCA_911728535.1 of Pammene fasciana. Taxonomy (NCBI): domain Eukaryota; kingdom Metazoa; phylum Arthropoda; class Insecta; order Lepidoptera; family Tortricidae; genus Pammene; species Pammene fasciana. The sequence goes on from OU452285.1 coordinate 1,365,283, forward strand.
TTCCTAGTTTTATGAAAGTTTGTATTACAATATTCACTTGTAGCTACGGGCTTTCTTACGTATGCGCAACTTGTAAATATTTTAATGTGTTTTCTTTACGAAAAGTTTTTCCGGTAATATTTTTATCCTGCTTGAGGATCTACCTATAAAATAAGATAATATTCTGTATACAGGGTGTCCAGTAAATAATGGATAACCTTCTAACCACCAATAGGCCACCTTAGGCTGGTCCAGAAAATCCACTTTAGGGTTTAGTAAAAGTCCCCTGGTTTTCGAGATTTTCACACTTGAACAAAATGTTAGTCTAACTTAAAATTATGAAAAGTGTGAAAATCTCGAAAACCAGGGAACTTTTACTAAACCCTAAAGTGGATTTTCTGGACCAGCCTAAGGTGGCCTATTGGTGGTTAGAAGGTTATCCATTATTTACTGGACACCCTGTATACCTAAACAAAATTATATACTCGTATTATATTTACACGTTACTCAGCGATATTGAAAACGGATTTTCTTTATCTTAGCTTTGTTTTTTTTTTTTATGACTAAACTTAAATCACAATAATTATTATCGGTAAATACAATTAAATAACAACTAACTTAACAAAAATATGTACAGCATAAAAAAAAAAAAAAAAAACTAACTTAAGCTAAAATATGTCTAAAAATGGCCCCCGCGGCATCGTGCCAAGGAGGCTGGCAGCATTTCCTCTCTGTATAGCAATACTGAGCCGCTGTGAGAGGAAGCTGCCAGCCCTCTGATCTCCGGTAGTTTCAATTAGCCTTTTGCTAAGATCTTTAACAAGAGATCGGGCGCTTGGACCCCACGGCCCCAGGGTCTCGACGCCGAAAGCCAAAAAGTGGTATTGGGGGCGGAGACCCCGGTATTTTGTTTAGTTTTAGCTTTAATGTGTTTCATTTGTAAATCTAGTTTATATCTTAGCTATTTTGATTAAGTATGTATGTACACTGAAAAAAAAGCAAGGGAACTACTTCGGCTATTTCATCAATAACCTAACTTTGTTAAGGAGTTAATAAAGTTTATTTGATTATAACTCAAAGTTACGTATAATTAAATAACAAAACACTTTGGTAAGTAATAAGCCTTAGTTCTGAAGTCCCAAAACTTAAGTTACTATAGTATCCTCAAACCAAACGGACGACTGCGGTCATAAAACTTCTCTTTCACACTTGCACAGCCGCAGCAAAAGTGAAGGAGACAGCGCTATGACCTCAGTCGTCCGTTTGGTTTGAGGATACTATAGTAGACGAAGTTTGGTTGCTGATAACAAATCATTTTTTCATTGTACGTACCTACTTCCTTTTGTACCTGCCTAATGAAAACAAATGTAACTCGCTAATAAAATACCTTAAAAACCTTTATTATGTATGAACTACCTATTAGTATTTGTGATTTTACTGGTTCAAGGCGGAGATTACGGGAGAAATAAAAAATTTAACCAGGCACATTTCGCCGTCACTAAAAAACTAATTACCGTCCTGGGTATTCCTGAATATTGGCAACTCAAGCTAAACTTTGCATAGCCATAAAAAGCTTTGTTGAATAATTCAACCCCTTGGCCAGATGATTTTTGGAACAGTTCCAAAATCGGAAAGGCATTGGCGCCAGTAAGAATTATACTAAAACAGAAACCTGGCTTAGTGAGTACATAGTTCTTATTCAAATTGGTAAAGATTTATTTTTACATGATTCAGCAGCTTTTTATTTCGTTTATGTAATTGACTGAGGAGCCGAGCGTAGCGAGGCGACGAACGTCTCCGTTTTCACTGGTACGACGATTTGGCATTTTGATGTGTGTGTATTGGTTGGTTGGTTGGTATGTTGGTTGGTCAGTGTCGGTCTAGAGGTCGCATTTTTCATCCGATTTCGATGAAACTTGGCATGTACGTTCCTTGATCTATTTGCCAAAAATTGTCGAGCCATTTTTTTGATTGGGGGGAAAATGAGGGGGGAAAGGGGGAAAGTTTGCTGTCGCGTTATTTATGTTATCCGAAGTCTACGGTTCACAGAACCACTTAGTTATACAAATGGATGATGAAGGCATATTCTAGAGGTCAATATTTCGTGTAGTTACGACTTACGAGTCACGGGTGGATTTATGTATTACTGGTTTTTGCCCGCGACTCCGGCTGCGTAGAATTAGTAATCTGCAAGATTCTTTCGAACTATCTCTATAACAAATGTTGTCAAATTCGGTTCAAAGGTTATTGATTCTCCGTATATACTTCCACTCCTCACTTCACTCATTCAAAAGACGATTTTTATCATAAAAACTATCCTATGTGCCTGGGGAAGGCCCTGGAACTTAAACTATCTTTATACCAAATTCCATCTAAATCAAATTTATTAGATGATATTATATAAACAAACTTAAATAAACTTATGTAAACTAACGAACATAAAAATAAAGTATTTTAAATCTAAATAAATCTAAAATTAAATATGAAGGTAGGTATACAATCTAAATTGGTTTACCTAAGCGGTTTAAGCATGAAGACAGACCCCTGTCCCGTATTTTAAACTCGAATCCCGTATTTTCAATTCAGTTGTCCCGTAAAACTGGAAATCAGATCTTGTCTCTTACACACTACACTTTCGTTGTGGGCCCAGGACCGCACTGACTAGGTACTATCATATAAAAAGTGACATCTAAGGGCGAATCTAGATAGGCTATCATGAACCTAAAGCCTGCAGAAACCAAAAAAATGAAATAAAAGACAGCGCAACTCATTTTCACTGTCTAAACTTGCTTCAGGCAGTTTCTTTCAACACGTCCTTTATTTCACGCAAAATTATCTCAACGACTTCCAGCACTGGGTTTCCCGGTCCCTTTCTATATGTAAATTGACCCCGAGTGGTATTAAGAGAGAGCCCTAATATTTTTTTACGACTTTGCCGCTCAATAAAACTATCAATTTCAGTCGTGAAACCATGTGGGTTTGATATTCGTGATATTATAAGTGTAAAGGAATCCGTGGTTATTGGGATTGGAAGTCTGGTGAAGGTAAATGTTTGTAGATAGCACTGTGTTGACGGATAGCTAGTGGTTAGTACCTACCTGTTTAAGTTGTTGTACCTACTACATTATTAATATTAATTACGTGTACAATAAAGGGGGACAAGTGTTATGTATGCGTATAGGTATTATACTGTATATACAATTAACGCCAGTCATAACCGGATCGACTTGTTTCATTGACGCGCCTACCCACCTAATGGCTCCTCTACATGATGGGCCATCATAGGGACGCAGCTATGCGTTAGAGGGAGGTAACGATATTGCGATCTCGTTCCGTCGTATAGCTGCGTCCCTATGATGGCCCATCATGTAGAGCCAGCCTAACAAAAGGAACATGGGGGTCCCTCGTCGTCAACACACTGGGTCCTCCTTGAGCTCTTTGGCAACCTTACTCACCAGCAGGAACACAACATTATTTAACGGCCTCCATAGCCCAGTTGGTAGTGACCCTGCCTACGAAGCAGGAGGTCCCGGGTTCGAATCCTGGTAAGGGCATTTATTTGTGTGCTAATCTCAAATATTTGTTCCTGAGTTATGGATGTTTTCTATGTATATAAGTATGTATTTATCTATCTAAGTATGTATATCGTCGCCTAGCACCCATAGTACAAGCTTTGCTTAGTTTGGGGTTAGGTTGATTTGTGTAAGATTGTCCCCAAATATTTATTTATTTATTTATTTATTATTTATTATTAATTCCTCTTTATTCAATTTTTTTTCTTAGTATAGGTTTTTTACAATATTTTTATAAAAGTAAAATACAAAAAATACATCAAAAACACACAAAAACAATAAAAACATTATAAAAAACCTATCCTAGGGTGCCGCCGGCAACGGAGCAAGGCCCAGGCTGCCGGTGGTTAGGGCCGCAGAGTGAGGAACCTTCGGACTATGCGCGCCGTGTCCAGAATTACCGCCTTCTGTATCTGACCCTTGATCCAACCACAACCCCGTAGCGAAAGTCTCTCAAGATGTTGGTCGAGACTCTTCGCTATGAGACCGTTCGCAGAAACAACTATCGGCACAATGATCGCCGAATCAACCTCCCACATGGCGGTTACCTCGTGAGCTAAGTCTAGGTACTTGCTGGATTTGTCCTTCTCAGCCTTCACGAGGTTCACGTCACATGGGACGGTGATGTCGACGAGCATGGCCCGGCGTTGCGGTCGATCTATTACCACGATATCAGGCTTATTGGCTACAATAGTCCTGTCCGTGATTATAGATCGATCCCAATAGAGCGTGGCACGATCATTTTCGAGAACTGGCGCAGGTATGTACTTGTAGTACGGCACTTCGTGGGCCACAAGACCGTATAGGAGAGCAAGCTGCTGGTGTATAATCCTGGCTACGAGGTTATGTCTGTGCAAGTACTCGCCGTTAGCAAGATGAGAACAACCGGAGATGATATGTCTGAGTGACTCTCCGGGACGGCGGCATGCCCGACAAATGTCGACCGTACCGTCCTTCAGGATATATCTCCGGTAGTTATTCGTCATGATAACTTCGTCCGCAATTGCACAGGCAAAACCTTCGGTTTCTCCGAAGAGGTCCCCGAATCGTAGCCAGTTCACCGACGCGAGCAGGTCTACGTCGGGTCCCGTGAGGGCCCCGTAGAACCGCCCGTGTAGCTCCTTGCTCTTCCATACCGCCTTGCGATCCTCGGTGCTTAGCACCACAGGTTTGCGCCAGTTCTCGTTCGCCAAGGAGAGCGGCGTGAGGTTCTTATCTACTGTCACCACATCACGATGCATCCCACACTCGTTGTTAAGGAAATAATTCCTGAGATTGTACACCTCACGGTTGTGGAGATTTTTGGCGTTTAAAAAGCCGCGACCTCCACACTTCCGTGGGATGTACAATCTCATAACAGACGAGCGTGGGTGAAGCATACGGTGTGTGGTGAGCAATAGACGGACCCTCCGATCCAGGGCATCCAGCTCGGTCTGTGTCCACCTTAGTATGCCAAAGGAGTATGTGAGTAGGGGCATCACCCAGGCGTTGAAGGCGCGCACCTTGTTGCCACCTGACAAAAGACTATTGAGTACTTTTGTCAGCCGACCGAAGAAGCGCTCCTTCAACGCCTGTTTAATACCCACATCCTCAATACCCAACGACTGTGACATACCAAGGTATTTGTAGGTTTCTGATTCAGAGATAGATCTGAACGTCATTGTCTCAGAAAGTTGCAAATTTGTTGAATTTACTACTTTCCCCCGCTGTACATGCATAACCGCACATTTATCAACACCAAACTCCATCTTGATAGAACTACTGAAGACTTCAGTGGTTTTCAGTAGCTCCAGCAAGTCCCGGTTATTTGGAGCAAATAATTTGAGATCATCCATGTACAGAAGGTGAGATATGACTTCACCCTCTCTCCGAAGCCGGCAACCTAGCCCTGAATCCTTCAGCAGGGTGCTGAGCGGATTTAGAGCTAGGCAGAACCACAAGGGACTCAGACTGTCGCCCTGAAATATTCCTCGCTCGATCCTTATAAAGTCCTGCGGGCCAGGGGGGTCATCCCCGCCTCCTGGTTGACGAAGGACTATGGTCCACTGCCTCATACACGCGCCAAGGAAGGATCTTAAAGCTGCATCAACTTTATACAGCTCCAAGATCCTCTCTAGCCATGAATGAGGCACCGAATCATAGGCCTTCTTATAGTCAATCCAAGCGGCCGAGAGGGCCCCCCTGTTCCGCCGGACTCGTTGGCAAATGGTCATGTCTATGAGGAGGAGCTCTTTAGTACCACGGGACCCAACCCTACATCCATTTTGAGCGGAGGCCAAAATGTTGTTTGCGACCATATGCGCGTTTATTTTTGCTCTCAAAATGGATGTAAGGAGCTTGTAAAGTGTAGGCAAGCACGTGATGGGTCTGTAGTTCTTCGCTTCCGTGGTACTACCGGACTTGTAGAGCAGGAAGGTTACACCAGTTGTTAGGGAAGGCGGGAGGGAGCCAAGTTCAAGGGCATGTTGGAATTGCGTTGCCAGCCGCGAGTGCGAGCATCGAAACCATTTTAGCCAGAAGTTGTGCAATCCATCCGGGCCAGGACTTTTCCAGTTCTGGGACGTGCGGATTGCACAACTTACGTCATCGGGGCTGATGGTGATAGCCCCCATAGGTTCGATGGACTCGCACTCACGTTCGACAACGTTCATCCACTCGCCCTCCGTGTGTTCAACGGGCGCCGACCAGATGCTACGCCAGAAATCAGTCATGGCAGTAGCATCCGGCAATCGCACGTCGGACACACGGGGATCGGCTTCCTCCCACCTTCGGTATACCTTCCTTTGGTCACTTTGAAAAAGGCGATTCTGCCTGAATCGGTCCACACGCTCTCTGTAGCGGCGAATACGGCTTGCCCATGCATAAACTTTCTGCCTCAGAAAGTCGATGCGCTCTGTGATGTTGGCCATGTAGTCGCGGGGCTCGATATCCGTCCCCGCGAACGCCTGGTGCACAAAGCGCATTACTCGGGGGCGGTTGTTGCCCCCCCTGAAGCAGATCAGCTTTGCAATGAGAGTCCTAAATGAGTTGATACGACGCTCGATCCGCACCTGCCATGCGGGGACACCCCCGGCGGTCCTAGGTGCACGTTCAGCGTCCGGAAACTTGATTCGTGCAACACGGCACGCCGCGATGGCTCCGCAGTACATGATCGAGTGCGTATCATCTAGGTCTTTACTAGTCCGCAGGATTGGATCTAGCAAATCATTCAGGGCTCCCATTAACGCTAGATTGCGTCTATTCATAGGCAAGCGTGGTAATCGTGGCCTAGGTATGTTTGTGGAGCGATACTGCGTAATTGCCTCTTCCAAAGTCCTCCTCAGTTGCTCATTGGCTGTACTACTCACACTCTGACTCGCGATATACTCCTCATCGGCACTGGGATCAATCCGCGGCGCCCCCGATGCCAAGTCGGGTGCTGGCACCGGATCCGGCGACGTGGCGGGCGGATCCCGTGCCGAGGTGGAGGCCGCGCGAGCAGAGAGAGCCTCCAGGCGAAGCCGATCAAGTGTCGCGTCATCCAACCGCTTTAGCCGTTGAATGACGCGCACCTGATCCGATAATCGCTGCGTAGTCGTGTCAATGGTTGGTTCAAGGGCCTGAAACAGAGGAAGTATCCGGGCACGATACGCGCACAGATTAGTTCCCCCCTCTGTAGCCCCATAGTAGGCGCGCATGACGTTTTCATTCATGGAACAAGTCCATCGCATGCGACGCACTATACCACCGGCAGCGGGGGCCCTGGGCGGGACAGGGTGTCCCGTAGGCCCCAAGCGTGCCGGCAGCGGTGGCCGCCCGCGTCGCGCAGGTGGTTGTGGCGGCGGTGGCGGCGGCCCGCTTTCGTCACTGGATTCGTCTGTGTCGGGCGCTGTTTCGAAGTCGTCGCTCGACGACGAAGTGGACGGTGAAGAGGACGAGGCGAGCGGGGATGGTGGTCGTGCGTGGGTAGTTGCCGCTCTTGCTTTACTTCTTGTTATCATGCTATTTAAGATGTACGCGTTTCGCCAATATTGGTTCGAGTACTAGCTGTCAACGTGCTCGTAGTCCATTTGTGATTGTGACCCGACGTAATATTTGCAGATAATGATGGTATCAATCTTCATACTGTGTTTATTTTGTGGGTTCACGTAGTGGTAAATAAGACCAAATAAAGGCAAAAAACACATATAAAAATAAATCTTTAGCGAAATAAAATAAGAAGACGTGTATTATTAATATTATTATGAGAAGAGTCACTAGAGTCTATAGTGATATGTCGCTGTATTTTAGATTAGTTAATATTTTTCTTCACTATCACTATCATAACTATCACTACATACTCGTAGTATAAAACAAAGTCGCTTCCTGCCGTCTGTCTATGTATGCTTAAATCTTTAAAACTACGCAACGGATTTTAATGCGTTTTTTTTTAATAGATAGAGGGATTCAAGAGGAAGGTTCATATGTGTAATTGCACCCGTGCAAAAGCCGGGGCGGGTCGCTAGTAATACCCTTGTTACACCTACCGAGTACAGTGGCGAGTCAGTACTCTCGACCGAGTACTCACAAGGTGTAAACACATCGCCGAGTACTGGGCCGGGCCATTTTACTCTCTCCGAGCCGAGTGTCATTTTGCTGTCTCGCCACTGTACTCGTCAGGTGTAACCAGGCCTTAAGTCTTTAAAACTAGGATCGGGACTTTTACAGTGTCGGCCGGCAAACCGCTTCACTACAACTTTATTATGGCGACGACACGACATATCTCTCAACGTTTTAACGTTAATTACCCTTTCACGTTTTAGCCTAAATTAGCTTTAGCTTTTAACCTAATTTAGCTTACGATGGGCTGTATTAGCGGTTAGCAACGACGTGCTGCCTATGGACATGGATGGACTAAAATGATAGGTAGGTTCTTTCCTGATATCGATATTCTAGAAATAAATGATTGATTGGTAAACAATACTGAAAAGAAAATTATCTAACTAGTAGTCCACCTCGAGCTGAGAACTCGCGTTTTCCTTGCAAACGAGTTGACCAATATAACAAGACCCTAAGGAGGATTTTTTTTTCTCTTTCTAGCTCCATAACCACTTGATGAGCATTTCTTTTTTTTTTGCCACTTTTCTCGACTTTTAATTTTTTGGTAAGTTTTATGTTTTTTCTGGTCAGAATCGCGGGCTGATTCTGACCAGAAAAATGTGTCCCAAAAATTTTTTTCCTCTTGTGTTACCCTTTGCCATATGTTTTCTATGAAGGTAACACAATAGGAAAAGTAAAAAAAATCAAAAAATGTATGGAGTTTTATGGGACATCTTTTTTTATTGCATAAATCGGATCAGCTCGTGATTCTGATCAGGAAAAACATAAACTTACCAAAAAAATTTGAGTCAACAAAAGTGGCAAATTTTTTGAGAAACGCTCTGATCGATCCTGCTCATATACGAACTTACAACTTTTATGTATCTCTGCTACAGCCACAAGAAATTTCATAAAGATCAGAAAAACGTTACTAAAGTTATCGTCGGACAAACTATCGAAATCAAAAAGCCATCCAAATGCCGAGACGTCCCATTAGCCAGGTGACAGTTCGGTCTGGAGTTGTTTGTAAGAACTTACTTCGCTTACGCTCCGCGAGTTCGATAATAGTATTTTATTCTTAGATAATTAAACCAACCGGAGTGGCCATTGTCAGGCGTTCCCATCTGCCGAAAATATATGACCAATGGTCAAAGGTAGGTACTTATTGTAAAGCCACGTAAAGATACCCAAAATGTAAAGAGGAAATGTCACCTGCACAGGTTTCCTTTTACATTTTGGGTATCTTTAGGTGGCTTTCGGGTAGATAGCGCGATAGACTTGAGCTTCAAAAAGTTCTTAGGCTGTGCTGCTCTACTCTATGCTATAACTATGTGGCGTACATTTGTTTCGTAAGTCTACGCTCAGCGTATGTTAGAGGTTTGACTGAGTTTTAGTATTACGTGCTCTGAGGTCGGATGTGTCTAGTGTTGGGTAACTCATTCGTGAGGTACCTCATTTGAGCCCCTCGTTCTGTTATTTTGTCGCAGTACTTCACACCGGGAAAATGTCTTACTTCATTTCTCTTGAGCCCCCTCTACTCATTCCTTCACTCACTCACGCTAATCGCATACAAAAAATACACACACTGCACATTCTTGCAAACACTCAAACCGTCGCACATTCATTCATTCATTCGCGGTACTCGCGCTCGCCGGCAATCGACACATTTTGTCACCTCGTTTGTGTACCTCACCTCATTTGAGGTAAGATATTGTACCACCTCATTTTTTTAAATGAGGTGCTCACTCAAACTCATTTTAAATTGATGTCCTACCCAACACTAGATGTGTCAGTCAATTGAGTTAGTATCTGAGCTCGGTAGTAGGTAGAATGAGGTTAGCGGGATTTTCAGGGTTATGTATTAGGTAGCTCATTACATCATAACATGCCTCTGAGGCGAGTTTTCTCGAGGCTTTTAATAGGGGCGGCAACGCGCTTGTGACACCCCTGGAGCTACAAGCGTCCATAGCTGTCAACGAGGCGCAAATTTCGTCGGTCACTTGTGAAGTGTTTAAGGGCAATCTATAATGAAGCCTCGTGAATGTCAGCTGCCATTCCACGGGCCAACGGCAACAACAACACCTAAAAAATGATCATCACGGACAATGATAGTTGTATTCAGTAGACGCAAATTTTGAAGCACAAAATATGTCATTGACCAATGGCTCAATAACTGTGTGTATTGATTAGAAATAAAGGAAAAGTAGAAGTATCCACTGCCTCAGGCGAGACTCGAACTAGCGACTCTGGTAAACATGGCCATCGCTCTGACCAACTGAGCTACTGAGACTATACCTGATGGCTGCGAATTTCTGCACCATATCCTTTATTTATATTTGCACCTTAGGGTGACGCCTAGAGTCTCGCCTCAGGCAGTGGATTTTTCTACTTTTTCTTTATTTCTAAACATTGTGGTATCGTTAGCAGACGTTCTGCTTAACCTTTTCGACGCCATGTCAAACGCAAAACCTACCACTCAGACGCCACGACATCTATACTCGAAACTGGAATTCAAGGCCAAAAAATCTATGACAGATACGTCAGTGTCATAACCATCATTGTCGCTTATGTCACTGTCAAGTAAACTTTTCAGGTTTCGCCAACCTTTTTATAATATGCTGCTTTATATTGGCCAACATTATCATATTATTTATTCTGTGACATTATCTAAAGAGTGGAGCGTAAGCGAAGTGAAGTACTTACAGACGTACGGATACAACGGAACTGTCAGCTGGCTACCTAGACGTCTCTGCATTTCGATAGATTTTTGATTTTAAATAATTGTTCCACGATAACTTTATAAAATTTCTTGGGGATGCAGCATAGATAAATAATATAATTTGAGTGTTCAAATATGACCAGATTGATCAAGGCGTTATGGTGCTTAGAAGGCGCGAAAAAATCATCATAAAGTGTCTTGTTATATTGGTCCACTCGTTTGCATGTAAATCACGGGTTCTCGGTTCGAAGCGGGCTACTAGTTAAAATAAGGTTTTTGTAAAAAAAAAGGTAGGTATGAACTTTTGTCGCCGACTGTACTCTACTTTCAACAGTAAACTAACACGGAGACAATTCTAACGAACATATTAAACACAATAAGGTTTCGTTTTTGACTTGATGTAGTTCTTAACTTAGTCGTAAATTATTGTACCAAATGTTATGAATACCCGAAGTAATACAAGTGCAATACCAGCTTTGCAACCAAAAATCACGGATGTTTAACTTTTTATTAGGGCGTCTTTTATTTATGTAAAATAAGTAAATACAATTACTTCTTTAAATTATAGGATTGAAATTACCAACAAATAAATTATGTTAGCGTGTTTTTAATAAAAAAGGGAATATACCATTGCACAAACATTTTACTGCAGTGGCAACATTGTAGTAACTTTTTTGGCCTTGAATTACAGTTTCGAGATTAAATGTCAAAAATGAAGTTAAACTTTATGCGTGTATCTATTTTGCTCTGTGGTCGATGACCGATATATCGGTCTTTGACGTTGAACCTGTGGTGCCGATATATACGTCTTTGGCGTGGAAAAGGTAAATACAGAAATAAACTGTGTGTATTGTTTTAATAGGATTCTGCAAGAGAGAAAGTCCTATAGGTGAATAAACTCTTCTTCAGCCGGGTAAAGGAGATGCACATTCCATTGCTTCTAACCTCCTTGTACTCCAGAAAATAGGCGCTTCTGGTCATTTGTCTCAATTAAGCGAGCCTAATGAGTCCATTGAGTAAAGATAATTAATGAATGAGATAAATACTGACGTAGAACATGCGGTTACCGAGTAGAAGCTCCTCTGATCGTGATTCCTTTGGGCTTTGGGCATATTATTTTATCTAAATGATAGCCTAAGGCCCTGCCAGCGCCTTGATAATGGACTAAGAGCTGGCCACATCAGATACGACACAATAATGAGAGCAATTAAACCTGTCTAGTTATATTGCTTTGCCATCTTTATTGGTCTGGCGTCTGGAAGCTTTTAATGGGTGGTGGTCAGAGTTACAGAATTTTTGAATTGGAAAATAGTACTACCAAAATAGGTAAAAATTGCTGAGGTTGTGTTATTTATAGAGAACAGGGCCTATATTTTAACATTAATATACTACTTTTCATTATATACATTTGGTACTACTTTCCCGCAACAGAAACTTCTAGCTATGATATCACCTAATTAATTACATTATTTTCCATAATATTACATCAAACCCAGAACTTATAGCATTTATTATCTTCAAGTTATTTGCATTATTTGACCTCCACCACTTTACAGCTGCCAGATGTCCGGATCTAGAAATAAGCATAGTATAGCAAACGCATCTGACGTGGCCAGCTCTCCTTTTATAACAGTGGGTGCTCACTCCATACAACTGGTTATGAGCCCGAAACTTGACATTTTGAAGGCTAGGCGACTAAGGGGTTGAGGGAGGAGCGTGCAGGGGGCGTGAATACCAAGGTTTTACAACGGGCGCCCTATTCATGCACGCCCCCTGCCCGCTCCTCCCTCGTCGTCTAGCCTTCAAAATGTCAAGCTTACGGGCTAATAACCAGTTGTATTGAGTGAGTACTCTAAATATATGTTCTGAGTGGCATAATACATTTTTTATACTCGGCGACTGTAATACTCGAATTGAGATTGTGGTGGCGGAACTACTAGCGCATACTTTTTGATAGAGCTTCTATGGTCGCATATTGTAGCATCCATAACAATCACAGAAAGGATTTCCATACAATATTGTGAAACTGTTGTCGGGCCCCGCATTGCGTGTCGCCGCCGGCACAATCCACCGGGAGATCGAAGTTACTCAATTACATAGAAGCAGTAGGTTGTGCACGGCTTTCGTCGAACTCAATTCTTACCGGCTTACTTAAGCACTCGTATAAAAACTATTGTGTGCAACGGTACATAATAAGGGTTCTTAAAATTCTCGGGTCTGTTTTTACAAAATTCGGCTTCGCCTCATTTATTTAGAAAGCAGCATGACAAAAAAAATACTGTCTGACAAAACATGGACTAAACTCATTTGCCAAAAGCCAGACTATAAATCACTTAGAGCTACACCAAACCGCCTGTCACCGTTAAAACGTTCGCAAAATTATACCTACTGTACAGAAATGTTTCCTGCCAACTGCATGGCCCTTATTGCAATATATTGTCAAAAACGCCACATGAAAAGATGCAACATCGAGCTCTCTCAGTGGGAAGGTTTGGCAGCACAGCGTGAGTGGCGCAGGCTGGTGCAGGACAAAGTGTGCGAATTCGAGGTCCTCCTCCGTTACGAGGTGCTCCTCGAATCGAGGAGCAACGTAAGGTTGACCTCGCGACGAGCTGAAAACACGCCAGCCTGCTACCATTCACTACCACTACGTGGCTGGTGTCCTCACGTACCCTCAATGTGCACGGGGGTTCACCTCGAAGATCGGCTACGTCAGCCATCTTCTGGCGCACGAGCGCCAAACTGATAACTAAAATTAGGAGTTGAAGTGGTCGCCATAGTCGAAATCGGCCGGAAGGATCGTGATGATGATCATCACCATCATTTTCCATTTTTTAGCTGTAAGGATAGTCATTGAAACACAAATATTTTCGGCAATTGATGTATTAAGTAGTCTTTTTATTCTCATCTAACTTCTCATTGATTTTAAAATCGTAGATACCATTTATAACATTATCCGGAATCCGAAAAACTAGTCCCCTCACCAACTCCGGTATGTTAAACTCACAAGCCAGGGCAACAAGTCTATCAAAGTTTTCCGGCGTGACGTTTTCAACTAGCTTTGCGGAGCAATCTTCTCTCAATTTATCCATGAAATAATGTGCCGCTACTAGTAGCAATTGTTCTAAACCTTCATCAGGTAAAATACCCAAATACATATAATCCTTTAGGTGACGAAGAGTCTGGACTGTGATCCCGTCCATGCTGATGCGGCCTTCTGATTTCTCCTTCCAGTCTCGGTTCAACATCATTCTGAACATGTGGCTGTACAGAAACATGATTTCCTTGTGCACTGCCACAGTGCCATCTGTTGTGCGTAGCTGGAAATCAGTTAATGACGTGTGTTCGTAAAGTTCTTTGTTGGGCAATATAACTGTTGTTACTATTTTTTGCGCGGTTATGTTTATTTCTATAGTATACAGAGATATGTGTAGAGATTCCCTAAAAAAGTCTATTTTCTTTGATGATACAGGAGGTACTGGGTCCAATTCAACTCCTATCCACTCCGCGGAACAAAAGAATAGTTTATTAAAAGTGCCACAGGTAATCGAAATTGGAACTGCGATATTGTTTGCATTGTTATTCTTTATCTTTACATATGGTTGCATGGTCGAATTCTTGTGCACGAATCTAACGAGAGCCTGAATTGAATCATTAACATGAATAATTTCACTATACGGTGTTAATTCAGGATCTACATGAACTCTCGCTAGCAAAAAAACCAGAGTTGAAGTTGGACCGCGCCGTAAATGTGTTAATGCTCTGGAAAAAAAATTGCACGTCAAATAATATCTACTTAAAACATAACACAAAGAATAAATAAACTTTCTGGGTCGAGTTGTTCAAGCTGTCCAGATATAGAGGTAGAATTTGTTGGTGCCCTAACCGTATTAGCGACGACACTTCTCTTTCCACACAGACTAAATAATCCGTGCAGTAGTTCAGACAACCTACGACTAGTAAATGGAGAGGAGACTAAAGGATCTATTATCGCCTTGCCAGGAGTAGGGGGCTGGGCCGGATCCGGCCATCCTTTTTTGCTATTACATGGTCCTTTTTGTCATTCTTTCCTAAACCTGATCCGATGAACGGACAAATGAGCTCCGTAAAATGAATGCCGCAATGGGTTCGTACTGTACATGAATCCAGCGGCCAATAGTCGAAAACTGAGAATCGGCGCAAGAATGGTGATGATGAAAGATGCTGTTTCTCGTTCCCAGGAAGCTAAGGTAGTTTAAGCAGCACTTGAGGTTGAAAGTAAACCAAACCCGGATAATTGCGTGTCGGACTCGCGCCCCGCGGGTTCCGTACATCATACAATTTTAAAAGTCGCCAAACGCTGTAGGTAACGAAAATCAAAATTGGATTGAGGGAGATACTTTGACTTTGCCGATGGAAAACTGTTGTCTCCATAAATCGACATAGGTCACGATTGTTTTACCAACTGCAAATGAGTTTGTAATCGCAAAAAAAAAATGTGATGGAAGAACAATTAACGATTTCCGGACCGACTTTTTCCTTCATAGCAGAGCTTTGAAAACGAAAAAATTGTGCGCATCGAGTTAAAGTTGTGCATTTTTGACCAGAGGACAGAGTGCCCCGCCCAGCACGCATCTAAGGCCGGCTCTACATGATGGGCCATCATAGGGACCAACTATACGACGGAACGAGATGGCAATATCGTTAGCTCCCTCTAACGCATAGCTGCGTCCCTATGATGGCCCATCATGTAGAGGCGCCATAAAAGTAGGGGGTCCCAGTGAAAGGCTCCTCCTCACCATAAGCCATCATAATAATATAGACAAATTCCCGCTTTCCGCTTAAATATTCTCCTGCTCCACGAAGTCAAAAGATTATTAGGATATAGAAGTGATAAATTTTACATTCCCATACCTATTGGCTACATTGAGTAGGTATAAACCCCTCAGCTGTTCATTTAATGTTGCCGCTAAATACCTAGATTAAGCTAAAATAACTAAATTATAACATAAATCTTACTTACACTTGAGACATAATGTAGCTCAGTTGAATACGTGGTAAATCATAGTTTTGCACTTTTTTGTATAAATGGTTTAATAGATAAACCCGTACCCACTGTTTAGCCCACTATGCTCTCCCATCGTCATGTATCTATTGTCCTATGTCCATTTTCTATTGTTTTTTGTAACGAATTAAATAAACCATTTTCTACGAATGCCAATTACTACTTACTAATCTTCTAGTAGTCAATCTTCAAAGGTATTGATGTCAAAAAGTGTCATACGCAAAGAGAATATAAACAGCAAATAAACACTTGCTGGCATTACACCTCCCTAAATCGGGCCCTAATGTCAAGGATGCCTCAATACGTTAGACATGTTTGGAGCAAGGCCGTCTTAACTTGACGGAGCCGTAGGACACGTAAGAATATGGGGCCCTTTAGCTCACCGAAGGAAGCCCACTAACTGCTCGATAGGAGAAATAATTCGTGTATAGCTGAATTTTGGTGAAGTTGTAGATAAAGGTGTCTTACACAACATACTAAAAGTACTCATGGATAGGGGTGCCGCTAACGGGGAGAGGGGGGTGTAAATGTCCCCTTTTTTGGCTTTTCGTAAATAACCCAGTAGCGGTGGCTCATACGCAAAAATGTTCTTCTACTTAATTAATCCACAAATGATTTTGTACAAAAAAGGTTCTTTACACTTTTTTGCTGAGATCAATGTATAATGAGATTTCGAAGAAATACGATAATCACTTTCAGAAACTTTCGGAGCTTTTATTTACGAAACTATTAGTTTTGTCTAAAAATTGTTTTAGAAAACCCATATTTATATTAAAAGACCTATCCAACGACACCCCACACATTAGGGGGGATTTAAAAAACATAATTTACCCCCCACTTCATGTGTTCGGGAGCTAGCCTAAAAAAATATATTTTTTTAGATTTTGTTTTAAAACTTTGTCTGCGTGTTCAAAACACATACTCATACGATGTTTAACTATTCTAGTACTAACCATCACTGCGCAAAGCCGTGAACGGATAGACTGGGACAAACGGACAGCGAAACTATAAGGTTAGGAAATTGATTGCAGGCGTCCATAGGCTATGGAAACTGCTTACCATCAGACGGGTCGTATGCTTGTTTGCCACCGTCGTGGCATAAAAAATAAAAAGTAAAAAAATACCCTCTTCAACCTGCTCAGTGATGGTTAGTACTTGAATAGTTAAACTTCGTATGAGTATGTGTTTTGAACACGCAGACAAAGTTTTAAAACAAAATCTGAAAAAATATTATTTTTTAGGGTACCTCCCGAACACATGAAGTGGGGGGTAAATTCTGTTTTTTAATCCACCCCTAATGTGTGGGATATCGTTGGATAGGTATTTTAATATAAATATGGGTTTTCTAAAACAATTTTTAGACAAAACTAATAGTTTTGTAAATAATAGCTCCGAAAGTGATTATCGTATTTCCTCGAAATCTCATTATACATTGATCCCAGCAAAAAAGTGTAAAGAACCTTTTTTGTAGAAAATTATTTGTGGATTAATTAAGTAGAAGAACATTTTTTCATATGAGCCACCGCTACTGAGTTATTTACGAAAAGCCAAAAAAGGGGACCTTTACACCCCCCTCTCCCCGTTAGCGGCACCCCTATCCATGAGTACTTTTAGTATGTTGTGTAAGACACCTTTATCTACAACTTCACCAAAATTCAGCTATACACGAATTATTTCCCCTAAGTTTTCCTTCGTTTGGAGGGCTACTTGGTCAGTTGGAAATCAAGGGCCTCCGGGCGCTCAATTAGGGACAACGTTGACTAAAGCCCTTATGGTAAAGAAAGACGGCATTGGTTTGGAGATATTGCCTTACTATAATTACCGCGTCCCTGTCGAAAGGGCCTCAATTAGAGTAGTGTAATATTGGGATAACTTTTATTACACCGCCTTTTAATATCTTTATTCAACCTTTAATACCATAGTCTATTAAAACCTTAGAGCTTTAAACCAAGCGGAGTGGCCATTGACAGGCGTTCCTCTCCACCGAAAATGTATGACCAGTGGTCATACTCAATGTATGGACTGACGTTTATTTGTCGTGGCTATTTTGACGTTTCGCATACATTTGACGTTCCCCTCCCCCGCAAAAAACGGCAGACTTTTTCCGATAGAAATAAGAGCGCGTGTCGCATCCGGTTGGTTTAATAATCAAAGATTAAAACCGGTATTTTAGCAATTTCTCGGGCTCAATCTGTCATCTATCCTGCATCTCTCTACCCTTCCCCTAACTCCCTAAATCCCTAACATGGCCCCAACTTTAACTTTTAGGGTCAAAACACACCTAGCGGAATCACAGCGGAATTAAGCCAATTCATAGACAAAATGTCTATGGTAGCGGAAATTTGTCTATGGTAGCTGATTTTTTGTATGAAAGCCATAGACAAATTTCTGCTACCATAGACAAATTTCCGCTACCATAGACAAATTTAAGCATTTTGTCTATGAATTGGCTTAATTCCGCGAGGAATTCCGCTAGGTCTGTTTTGACCCTTATGGCTCAAATCGCACCTAGCGGAATGGAGGCAGTAATGTATGGAGCTTTGTCATGGTAACTCAAATTTGTCTATGGCCTCAATACATTACTGCCTCCATTCCGCTAGATTTGTTTTGAGCCTATAACCCCTCTCTTATCCGACAAATCGGATCCGAGAAATTGCTAATTTAAATACCGGTTAAAAATGTTCAATTATAGTGACAAGAAGCATGCGTAAAACGAAACGAAGCAAATGTCAAATTCAAACCATAGGCTGAAACGGTTATTTTATTGTGTGGAAAGGACTTCCTCAAGGTTCTGTACTTAGCCCATTGCTATACAATATTTACACATATGATTTAGAATCATCTCTTAATGGTTCAGTTAATGTCTTACAGTATGCTGATGATTTATTATTGTACTCTGCAAATCTTTCTGTTGAACAGGCCAGTCGAACCATCAGTAGCTCTTTAAATTTGTTGAAGTCATGGCTGGATTCCAACGGTCTTGAACTTTCTGTTTCTAAAAGTTTGGTAGTTCTATTTACTCGAAAATTATTTCCTCCTCTGATCAATGTGCAATTTGATAACAACCCCATTTCTGTAAAAGAAGAAACTAAGTTTCTGGGTGTTATTCTTGATAAAAAATTAACAGGCCTTCCACATTGTGATTATATAGTCTCTAAATGTGAGAAAAATATTAATATCCTTAGGTGTGTATCAGGAGTTTGGTGGGGTGCACATCCTTTTTGCTTAAAACTTATGTACAACGCCCTAATAAGGAGTATTTTAGATTATGGCACCTTTTTGCTTGAACCAGGAAGTGTGGCTGGTTTTCAGAAATTAAATAGTATTCAATCTAAAGCTCTTAGGGTTATCTGTGGTGCCATGAAATCTAGTCCAATTAACGCAATGCAAGTTGAGTGTGTTGAACCTCCACTTCATTTACGACGTCAATACCTTTGTGATAGATATGTTATCCGGTGCTCACAATTTTCAAATCATCAGCTCTGGAGTATCCTGTCCAACCTTTTACTTCATATAACTACTTCCAACTATTGGAAACACAAGAGCACACCTTGTTTAATTAAAAGTTTTCAAAAACTTAAATCAATTTCAGCCTCTACTGTTAGTTCTTCAACTTTACCTATTTTCCAATATGAGTTTGATTCTTTAACACTAGTTCCTTCAGTTTTCCTTAACATTGGTATTTCAAAGAATGACGTGGAACAAAATCAACATTTTCTGGGTTTTCTTGGAACAGATGGCCAGGATGCTCATCATATGTACACAGATGCATCTAAGATGTCAAACAATGGTTGTGTTGGTGTTGGAGTACTTCATACTCAATCTAATATATATCAAAAAATAAAGTTGCCTCCGGAATCATCAGTGTACAGTGGTGAATGCTTTGGAATCCTGAAAGCAATAGAATTCATTATTATTATGCACCTTAATAAAACAATTATATTTTCAGACTCTTTAAGCTCACTTCAAGCAATATCTAGATTCCCATTCAAATCTAAATCTAATAATCCAATTATTTATCAGATCCGCAACTTATTGTTAAAATGTCACCTTAAAGGATATTCTGTTTCCATTGCCTGGATCCCAGGTCACAGAGGGATTAAAGGCAATGAAAGGGTGGATGAGTTAGCTCGAGATGCTATTATTTGTGGGGACATGTTTCCATATAAGAATGTTGCTGAAGACCTATTAGCGTTACCAAGGTTTTACCTACGAAGGACATGGAAGAGACTGTGGGCATCTGATGCTGGGACGGCTTTGCACTATAGGCGCATTCAACCAACTATTCCTACTAAACCTTGGTTTGCTCAAATTTCATTATCAAAACCTGCAACCAGTATGTTGATTCGAATGAGGTTGGGTCACGCATGTACACCAGAACATTTGGCACGACTGCAATGCGTGCCCAGTTCCGCATGTGATTGTGGAGCTGATCCTGCGGATTTTAATCACATATTTTTTGCATCTAATTGTGATTCGTATAATCGCTCTGTTTTATTTAGCCATCTGTCAAACCTTAAAGTTCCGTTTCCCACCTGTATTTCTGCACTCCTCCATATTAACGATATATCTATTTCTTCATCTATATACAAAGCATTATATTCATTTATTTCAATTAATGATATTAAACTGTAATACCTTTCCTGATCCATTCCTTTTTTTTTATTTATTCCGATTGTTCCGTTTTATTTATTCCTTAATTCCGTTTCCCCGTTTTACTTGTTTGGCTGAATGCGCCAGGAGCGCGATGCCATTAAAAAAAAAAAAAAAAAAACGGTTATTTTATTCATTCAATGTTTGAAAAAAAGGCGTAATGAATTGGCGTTTACAACGATATTATGTGTCTTTTTATATTGTTAAAATATCTGTTATGGTGCAGGTTTAATGGTTTTTAAGTACTATATCAGTGGTGCAGTGGAATATTTGGTTTTCGTGGAAGTAAGTAGCAACTCTCATTGTTGTCATAATATAGTAAGCGACTATTCTCAAATGTATCATGTTTTGTTGTAATATTTCAGTTTATTGTCTAATCTAAGCACAACCCACATTTACTATAAACACGTGCATAGTTCGCTCTATTGTACGCATGTAAATCTCACACTCAATCGACAAATTCAATTGACCAAAATGATAATTGATATACTATCCCTTTATAACAAGACATGATACTATGTATTCAAGGTAATTACAAAAGTTATGTTAACAATAATGCAAGGTTCAGCATCTTACATTCATACAAGAATATTTTAGCCTATAAGTGTATTTGACTTTTAGAAGTTACAATTCAAATCATGCATCTTATTTTTAAATATTGTACAGTGTCCATCATACAATGCTAAATAAACTGAGTTGATACAGTGCTAGCGCAGAGTAAACTAGTATTGGGACCCCTTTCGGGTATAGGCCTCCTCCAACTTTTTCCATCTTTCTCTGTCTTACGCTTCATTTACCCTTGCTTTTGACACTTTCTCTATATCTTCCGATGGAGAGAGATGGAGACCTAGGCGCTCTGAAACATAGTGCACATAGTGACTAAATATATATGTGAATTTATAGTGTTACTATGTGTCAAGAAAGTTTAAATTTAATAAGGTATATACCCTATCCATCCTTATTTGTCCTATTGTGTAAACAAGCACTTTTCAAAGAAATTATCACTATTTCTCTGGGATTATCACATAAAATGTAATAATTTACAGCAGTTGCATTACAATGTCACACACACATTTGTGTACACAATAAGCCCTAAATGCAATGTGTCATGCATTTAGGGCTCTGTCTAACTTATACTGTGATAATGGGTATGGGTACAACTGATTAGACGTGGCCACACCTGCCGCACCGCCTCGGCGGCTTGGCTAGTGTGGACGTAGCTCGCTCGAGGCATTGCGGCCGCGCGTGCGTTTGTCTCGGGCGAGGTACATCCACACTAGACGAGCTGCCTCGCGAGGCCATGCGCCAGGTATAGTAGATTCGCCTATTGAGTAACATACCACTGGTATCTACTAAGCTGAGCTTTTATAATCTACAGAGGAAAATACTTATATTAGTACATGATTTCAAGCTGACATGGTCATTAACATTATATTTGTGTTTTTGAGCACCCAATATTTTGGCACAGTTGCATCATCACGGAATAACCGACTTTGCGGCGAGTTTGAGTTGTAGTCTACCCACACACTTATCTATCTCTCTATCGAGTGCTCAGAGACACAAATATACATGAAGTATCCTTGCAAATCCACTTGTAAACAGTATGTTGCCGCATTCATTGTTTGTGCCCAATGGATCTTGGCAAAGTCTTTCCATCCAATCCATTCTTCCTTGTTTCTTGCTAGTCTGGTCCCAATAAATTTACTAATTCATCCTCCCATGGGTGATCAGATTACTCCACTCAATTACGAATTCCACTTAAGACCTTGTTTACTCAGTGATAATTGATAAGTGCGATAACTTTGTTATTAAACACAAATTACAAATTTTTTTCAGGCACCAAGAATAAAACATGTCCAAGTCGCAGTCGAAAATCTCATCACCTCGGTCTCAAGGGGCCATCTCACCCCGGAGGCCCAGGACTCGACGGACCCTCAGCTCAGCATCACCATCACAGTCTGAGGTCAGACTGTCGGCTGTGGTAGAGAGATTTGTGAAGAGTGACAAGTTTGTGTTGTCACCGATGAAAAGGAGATCTGTGTTGCCAGATGACACTACTATCGAGGCGCCTAGACGTAAGTTTGTCTAGTATTGTATTGGTTTCCATACCTTAAAATAAAATAACTGAACCTTTATAGCAGCGGTTCTCATACTTTTTTGATGATGGAACCCTTTTGGAATGCGAAATATTTAAAGGAGCCCCAAAATCAAAAAATAAATTATACGTTCTAGACAGATAGAAGAGCTGGTTTTTGATTTTTTTCTTCAATATTAAAAGTATCCTTGCGGAGCCCCTACAGCGGCTTTGCGGAGCCCCAGGGAGCATAGACAAACAAGTAATGCTATAAACTTTATAGTATAAAGTATCCATTACTATAGCATTACTTGTTTGTCTGCCTGTGCGAGCTAATTTTCTCCGCCATTTGTAGCCCGGGAAATCTGGCAGTGCGTTGTATGGAGACCTCGCATTAATTCCTCAGTCGATGAGTCTTTGCTAGGATATAGGTCATAAGAAACACGACACATACTTTTTCCAAAAAAACATATTTTTTTATTTTGGTATTTTCACCAAAATGTACAAAAAGGTTAATAGTGTGTACTGGAATTTTTCTCAGGCTATATTTTTTTCACGAAACGAATTCTTTTGATCGCTGACAGATACTCTGAAAAGTTCCAAAAATTTAGAAAAAAAATACGGTCATTTTTAGTCAAAAATACATGGTTACACTCGTCATTTTCTTTGGAAAAATTCTCAGTCAATTTCGTAATAGTAGGTATTTTGTTTATCCTATTGTAGCATATTATCTACAAACTTCCAAAAAATATACATTAAAAAATAAGAGTTATTGCTGTAGTTTTAATAAACATCATGGAAAATTCCTCAGTCCAATTTTCAATTTTATTCATGTTAAGTAGTCACAGAAACAGCCAATACCGAAATTTCAAAAAAAACATCCACATACAATACATCAAATCTTGAAATTAAAAAATTGTCTATCTTTGTATGCGAGTGAGTATGCAGTAATGTGTCGTCGTGCTTGAGCTATTGAGTCCAATTTAGCATGCGCGCCTGCGCGGCCGCGACCCAGCCACGATCGTCGCGTTATAGTGAAAAAAGTTAAGTAAGTTACTTCATGCAGTTATACTGTTTATTTTGATTTTTGTTATATTTGTAAGTTGTAACATTATAATTTAAGTAAATATTACTTTGGCATAATATTAAGAGTCGCCAGGACGCTCGCGTGAACTCGCGTTCCCATACAAACGTATTTCAGCTCTCATTTTAAAACGACATGCTTTAGAACCATGTTATTTGGCATGGGCATTCTAGTAGCACAGATATACTTAGGTCGGACATTTGCTTTCGTTGCTAAAAATTGTAATACAAAGAAAATATAGCAAAAATAAGTTCTGTATCAAATCTGTAACTGGCTGTATTTTCTTTGTATTACAATTTTTAGCAACGAAAACGAATGTCCGACCTCGATCTGTACTACTAGAATGTAATCGTTTTAAAATGAGAGCTGAACTGCGTTTGTATGGGAACGCGAGCGTCCTGGTGACTCTTAAGTAAACATTTTGGTATTGAATTGATCCACCAGAGTTAAATTGCTTTTCTAAACAGAACTAAGTTTATTTATTGAAACGGGTATATCAAGGCATGTTACATGTTAAAGACTCTCGATTTTAACCAAATCTAAACATAACTTCTACTTATAACAGACGTCGAAATAATATGTACTTGTACTTGTTGCTATTTTTTCTCTGTGTGTAAATGCCTTTGATTTAGGGCCGATTTTTCAATCCTCAGGTAAACACTTATTCGACTGATACCCATACACTTATTGGTCGAATAGGGCTTATCTGACGATTGTAAAATCAGCCCTTAGAAGAATAACCATAAAACTAATTATTAATATTTTATTTCTATTTTAGAAATATACTCAATTTTTTCCATACAAATTGAAAAATAAACAACCTTGCCTCAATATGATTAATGATTTTTATATTTTTTTTTAGAGTCTGAACATATTTGATGTTTTTATTAATTTCTCACTTAATGTGGGAAGTGTTTGGCTACTATAATAACAAAATTAGATGGATATTAATATTTAAAAAAAAAACTTTATTTAATGGTTTTTGAGGTGAGTGTGTATTATTTTGCTTAATAATATACTAAAGTTTAGAATGCTGCGTCTAATGTATAGTTTAAGGTGGCGTATGTTACGAGTATTCTATGTCCATCGTGGTATCCCAAAATTAAGATCTTCTGTTCATTTTGAGCACTTTTTTGCAACTTTTATGTATATTTGTAACGCTTTTATGAGACTTTTATGTAACATTTTTGTTCATTATTATTTATGTAACGTTCCTTGTGGCATACATTTCTATAACTTGTATGTAACTGTGACATAAACGCTTAATGTTGCGTTTTTGTAATATACGCCCTTAAATCCGTCCCCACCCATACATTTTTTTACATCCATTGCTAATATTAGTATAAACATTTTATAATACTCACTTCCGTTGATATGATAAACTATTTGTTAAACTACCTCCGAAAACCAGATAAAAACTTATCCAAGTAGTCTCTGCTGGCAATCGAACAGTAGTACATAGCCGAAACGCCCCTCTCACTGTTGACTTGAGTTGCATGTTGGCTAAACCGTTTTCGGCTGAAAAGAGCTAGAAGTTGCCGTTTAAGATCCCGTGTCACTACAGCATCTGCAAGTGCATGTGTGTGTACATCGAGTCAACTACCGCCAATATTTAAGAAAAAAACATATTTTTTAGTTATTCGTCCCATTTACTAAAAACATCAAAGCAGCTCGATAAAATAGGCTGCCAGCAGTGCCAGCAGAGACTTAGAAAAAGTGTCCAAGATCTCTAATCGAGCTAGTAATTCAAATTTATACTTAACGTATTCAAAAAATTTATAATAACGAAAATTATAATTACGTTTTATTTGATTTTTTTCTACCATTTATGAAAATATTGCGTTAAACATAATATTAGGAAATTATAACTACACTAGTTTTGGACCATAGTTCGGAGCTTTTGCGATATTCAATATGTTTTGATTTTATTGATATTTTCCAGAGCTTCTAGTTTCTTTACACGCTTGCTCTGTTTATGAGATTCAGATATTCATACATTCACGAACTTAATCAAAGTTACAGGCAAATGTTACAACTAGTACTAAAGTATCAAAATATGAATAGAGCACCAACTTACTAGATTGTTTACGACATGTAAACATTGCAGTTTTTCGTTATAAAAAGTTTCACGTCCACTTTGCACATTGTCGTAATTACTTATGAGCTTAAATAGTATGCTGACCTCACTCGGTATATAGTCATTATTTAATATTATTTTAAATATTCCTTGTAAACACACATTTGATTTGAACAAGATTTGACTGAATGACATATATTGACAACTGACTTTTAGCTTTTTTTTCTATTCATAGACAATTGGTGATACAACAACGAAATATCTGTCAACAAAAATTGGTTAGCCAAAGTATAGCAAACATAATTTTTCAAAAAAAAAAAATTGCCAATTTTGGTATTTTCACCAAAATGTACAAAAATCTTAATAATTTGTACTGGAATATTTCTCATGCTATTTTTTTTTTCACCACACGAATTCTTAACTTTAGTAAGTTAATAATAGAGTATAAAATTAAATTATCTATTTTTACAATTCGTCCATGGACAATTCTCCAGCTATTCTAACTTCATGGAAATTTTTTAGCGTAAACCTCCTCCATAGTAATGTTCGCCTGGTACATGTATGTATATTCAAACAGGTATACACAGATAGATAGAGAGATACGAGACACCGTGCTGGTCTAACGAAAGTTAACTTTAGTAAGTTAATATTAGAGTATAACGTTAAATTATCTATCGGCAGCGTAAAACGTTTAACGCAACCTTGTTGAAAGTCGCATAAGAAGTTTCACTTCAAAAACAAGAAAACAACTTAAGAACAAAAAAGTAGTGAAATTTATTACAGCTGACGTCCTTTTTTATTTACACTGTGACTAGGCATCTGGCCCCACTGCGAATTATATTAATTAAGTAAGTAAGGTTACGAACAGTATTGCTGTATTGTAATTAGTGTATATTTTAGTGTTGTGCTATACAAGTAAACTGTCTGTTTAAGTTTATAAAAAAAGGACGTTAAAATATTAATAGTAAAGTTTTTTGGACGTTAAAACTTTACACGCCTTGAGCGAGAGTAGGTACTGACTGATATTGGCTAGGGATATTAACTCGTTTAGCCAATGTGTTTATCAACGCTGCGCGTGGCATCCCCCTTCCCGCGCCCCGCCCCTACGCATTCTAATAACGAGTGAGATATTCGAAATCTTTACTTGTGATATGATTTAACTTTTTAATACGATGGATATTTTTTTGGACTTTTTTACGACGCAAAGAAAAGTCTTAAATGTAATATAATTTAAAAGAAAAATTGGCGGAGCAAAATTCCACTGCGGGTAATAAGCTGATTTTTATACCCAAAAAATATGACGATGAAATTTTTGGAACTTTTTTGACATAAGTAGAAAACATCCATGAAATATCACTTCAGTAAAAAAAACCGGGGGAGCAATTTTCCGATGCGAGTTACACAAAAAAAGGGTTTTTTTGAAAAAAATAAGTTGAGTTATGGATTTTTTTTTGGAAAGCTTATACATTGATTACATACATCAAGTCAATATTTCTGTTGAAATAAAATTTGACTGAGCATTTTTCCAGGTGTAAATATAGTCAAAATAAGAGTTTAGGTAAAAAAACCTAATAAAGACAATTTTTTTTTTGGAAAAAAATGGATACACTATCTACTCATGACACTTTATCATACTGTAAAGGTTTTTTGGACTGAGGAATTAATGCGAGGTCCACCTCCTTATTGCCTGGTCTATTGGTACACATGTAATTTGATATTATGAAAGCTAGATAACTAAGGGGACTGCGGGTGGAGGAGCAAGCGTGAATACCAAGTTTTACAACAGTATTCACACTCACTGCCCACTTCTACCTCAATCCCGTAGTCGTCTAGCCTTTATACTGTCCAGATTTCAGGCTAATAATCAGTGTTACTAGTAGTCCGCCTCGAACTGAGAACTCGCGATTTACTTGCAAACGAGTTGACCAATGTAACAAGACCCTAAGGAGGATTTTTTTTCTCCTAGCTCCATAACCATTTGATCGATCCTGCTCATATACGAACTTACAAATTTTATGTATCTCTGCTACTGCTACAGTAGCCAGATGACAGTTGGGTCTGGAGTTTTTTTTTTTGTCTCGGCATTTCAATGGCTTTTTGATTTTGAAAACTTAACGTTTTTCTGATCTTCATGAAATTTGTAGCAGAGATACACATCATTTGAGAGTTCGTATATGAGCAGGATCGATCAAGGGATCATGGAGCTGGAAGGTGCGAAAAAATCATCATATGGGTCTTGGTATATTGGTCATCTTGTTTGCAAGGAAATCGCGAGGTGTCAGTTCGAGGCGGACTACTAGTTTATTTAAATAAAAAATAATACACAAATGGCAGACTTAATGCCTAAAGGCATTCTAGGCAACCACAGGCTAAACAGAGAAATACAAATGTGGTGTAAAGAAAAAAGTAGAAATGTATTAATTTTAATTTAATGATGATGATGATGCAGGCGCCAGCTGGTGGAAGAGGCTGGACGGGAGCTCCCGAGACGTCCTGGAGGCGCTCGACACCAACAAGATGACGGATGACCTGATGCTTGAGGAATATGAGATTGAAGTCGAAAAGTAAGTACCGGCCTTGCTAATGTGTGTCATTTTCAAGTAAAAGGTACGGTCAGCTGCAACGAAAAAGGCCCCCGCTGCCATACAAACCTTGTATGCAGGGGGGGTCCTTTTCTCTGCAGCTGACTGTACATACATCATTGTCGGTCGCCAATAAGGCGCTATAGTATCCGCAGAATTAAGTGGCGACTGAGGTCATAAAACTTCTCTTTCACACTTGCACCGCCACGGCAAGAGAGAAGGAGACAGCGTTATGAACTCAGTCGCCAGTTAGTTCTGCGGATACTATACTGCCATATTCATTCATTTGGAAACAAACTCTATTAATAACTGACAATGATGTACCTTTTACTTGAAAACCCTTTGACTGCCAAAGACGTCAATTCACGTGCACAAAAAATCGTGCCCTCAGCGCGTGATATCACGTCCAAAACATAACCGTGTGCCCTCGTCCAAATTCAGGCTTCAGTGACACGATTTTCCTATCAGATGTTTGGCGGTCAAAGAGCTAACTTTGGTAGAATTCATAATTGAGTGGAGTAATCTGATAGCTTCTGGCATACATAGCTGTTTGCAAATGTATGTAAAGTGCTGTCAAACTACTCCACTCAATTATGAATTCTACCTTCACAGACACTGAGATGTTTTTTAACTACCAATTTTATACATATTTTTCCATTTATATAATTATTGTTCCAGTTTGTGATAAAAACCCTTAAACGACACGTACAGTCAGGTGGTCACAAATATCTCAACAACGCCTCTAATGTCATGGCGATAAAGTGCATGTTCAGATATTTTCCTGATACTGTGTAATACATATTCGTTTTAAAAAGTTTTAGTATGAGCTTCCTATGAGCGTGACATAAGGGAAAGTTATATTTTGTATAAAAAATTGGGAGATTTTTTATTACTATCAGGTTAAAATATGCTCCTTATTCTAGATCTGAAAGAAAGGGATCCCTTCACCAAGTGTTAAAAAACACCCTTTTTATTTGTAGTCCCAAATATACTTTTAAAGCAATCAAAAAGTTTCTACTTAAAAAAATTAAGTGACTTAAAAATGTGTGGGAACAGCACAAACTCAAATATAATCTAGTAACAAACTAAACTTTGTAGTAGTAACATTAGAAGAAAAAATCCTTTATGTAATGTATGACTCCCTAAGGGGAAACCACCAGGCCAACTCATATACATATGCAATTATCATATCTATATTTTACGTGTATTTCAGAAATGACAAACAAAGTGAGTCAGTCCAACAAAGTCAAAGCAGCGACAATGAATCCGTCGTCAGCATCGTTGTTCCACAAAGAAGGCTTTTCAACCAGAAAAAACAAACTCAAGGCAAATTCGGGGACATTATGGGCTCACGCAAGTCCCTAGGAAAAACTAACATCGAAGACCAATCCATTGAAGATGCTCCGAAAAACCTCTTCAATAAAGGACCTAGAAATAAACCAGTTTTCCCGGCGGCTCTACTCAACTCCACTAATAAAACTATAAACAAAACTGTTGAACCAGAGACAAATAAACAGACGCGTCCAAATCTCTTTGGTCAAGCTGGAGGCAAAAGAAAAAACATGTTCACAGATTTCGTCTTGTCCGATAGTGAAGAGGATTCTGAGGTTCAACATAAAGTGTTCGGTTTTAAAAAGAACAATAATAAAAGAATTAGTTTGGGTACTCGTACTCGGCGAATGCCGTCTTTAACGCCAAGTATGACCACAGAAATTGATATAGACGATTGGAATCTCTTACCATCGTCTACAATGATTGGGGCTCAGGAAAATTCTAGAATGAGTGACAAAGATATGGAACTAGTACATGAGAATCAAGATGATACGCTTACGGAAAATAATGCTTCTTTAAATCGCACCAAGCAGACGCGTAAAAGCGTGGAACAGAATGATGAAAATGATAAAACACTTACAAATGAAAACATAGAAGATGGCAACAATGATCAAGACATGGAATTGAAAACGAATGAGTCGTCTAAAAAGATTAACAAAACACACAACAGTAGCAAAACTAAACTTAATGTAAGTGGCAAAGATAAGAGTTCTCAAAATAAATCTATCAAACGAGTCTCCAATCGTTCTAATACTGAAAATGTAGAAATAGAAGCAGTAGTTGTAATGCAACAACAAGCTAATGATACTGGTCGGTTAGCCGAAAATGTACAATCATTAGAAGATCAAATGGCTGAATTACACGGAGAAAGTATCGATAAGGGAGAAAGTCGCCAAAAGTTTACGTCGTACAAAACACAGGAAAACATTTGTGAAGAGTCAAAAACTACAAATTCTCCCAATGATGGTGAATCCAAACAGGAAATAGAAGAGAGTGCTAAGACACAGGAACTTCGAAATTATTCTAAAACAGCAAACAACACACAAGAAAACGGTAATTTGTGTGTAAAGGACAAAACTCAGGAGTTAGAGCGAAGTGCTAATGGAATGATGAACAATGATGATTCTAAAAATCTTAATGAAAATATGAAAATTATATCTGAACAAGATAAAAATGAGGCAGAAATTGAAACAAATGTCGAAGCAAACGAAACAAATCAAGAAGATGTAGGCGTGTCTGAAAAGGACAACCTTGAAGAAGAAAAAGAAGCCAGTACAGAAGATCAAGATGAAGATATGGATAAAAGTGAGAAAGAAGTAGAGCAAAGTGTTGAAGAACAGGAATGTCACCACTCCGTAGAAGCTAGTAAGTCAGATCAAGATGAAGATATGGATAAAAGTGAGGAAGAAGTAGAGCCAAGTGCCGAAGAACAGGAAAGTCACCACTCCGAAGAAGCTAGTAAGTCAGATCAAGATGAAGATATTAATAAAAGTGAGGAGGAAGTAGAGCCAAGTGTCGAAGAACAGGAAAGTCACCACTCTGAAGAAGCAAGTAAATCAAAGGATGATGAAAATTTTGACAAGAGTGAAGAAGAGAAAGAAGAGAGCGAAATGGAGAAAGAGCAGAGCGAAGAAGAACAAGTACAAAGTGAAGAAGAACAAGAACAAACCGAAGAAGAACAAGAACAAAGTGAAGCAGACCTAGAACCAAGTTTAGGAGAAGAAAAAAGTCAGAGCCACTCTGACATAAACCAAGATCAAAATATGGACGAGGAAAATAATAGTGACCAAGAAAATCAGGATGAGGAAATGGAAAAAATGGTGTGGAACGATAACGACGATGACAAGACAAATGGTGCTTCAGAAAAAGAAATGAATGCCGAACCTGTACAAAACGATCAAATCGAACTTAATTTAATAAATAATGAGACCAGCAAGAGCCATAGCAAAGTTAAACAAAATTCAGACAAAAGCAAAAATGTAACAAATAAGAGTCAGAAAATAGTAGAAGCATCATTCGATGATGATCGAATGGAGGAGGAACACGACGTAGTTGAAGAAACACCCGATAATTCAATACAGGATACAACAGGTCGAAACATAAATAAAGAAGTGTCTAAAATAAAATCACCAGAAGCAGTATTAAAACAAAACTTGACTAACGATAACGAATCATTTAGGCCAATAGGCCGCAGTACCACTTTTAGAAAGTCAAAAAGTGTCTATGAAACTATGCACATGAGACATAGTTTAGAACCAGTCCAAGAAAGTACTTTAGGCAGTGAAGGCTCGAGAAATTCAAGCACAGAGGGTTCAGAATGGGATTCTCATCGCACTACAAGAAAAACTATACGACAGACTCTAGGCAAGGAATATACTACACGCAAATCCTTGCGGGCTTTAGTGATGGAGCAATCTGCTAAACGTCAGACTGAACTATACAATAAAAACACATCAAAGTTTGATAAAACTACAAATAAAACAGTTACAAATGAAAAGAATGCATCAAAAATAAACAAAACCAAAAATAAAACAGTCATCGAAGACGTTAATGATAAGAATGCATCAACGATAAGCAAAACAAGAAATAAAACAATGATTGAAGATGCTAACAGTGATAACGCATCTAAAATTAACAAAACCAAAAACAAGACTGTATTAGAAGACATCAACGACCTACATAACCGTTTCCGCAGATCATCTAATCGTAATACAAGCAATTTGCCTCCCAATTTGAAATCCCCTGTCCTTGGAACCTCAACCCATCATGTGCCGGACCAACTCATTTCAGAACATCTTACTGACCCTGAAGATTCTGCAAACATACCAATTCCCGAAAATGATTCAGGACCAGAAATATCCATGAATGCGTCCTATGGTCAAGGAATGACAGCTTCTGGTCATGATGATTTCGTCACTTCAGATATAGACATGTTGGACAAAGAAAACACTTCTATAAAGGAAATTTCACGCCGTGTCACTTCAGTTCGATCAAGATCATTAAATAATAGCGACCAAGAAGTTTTAGACTATGAAGCTTCAGAGCATGTGATATCTGAGATTGAAGGTCAGGAAAATTCAGATCATGATCAATCAATGCAAGATGAAAAATCAGAGTCTGAAAATGAAGAAGAAATAGAACAATCTGAACAGGAACTAGAATCTGCGCATGAAGATTCTCAGCAGGAAATTGAACCCAATTCTGAACATGAAGAAACTCAAGAAGAAATCGAAGAGGAAGAAGCTCAAGATATGGAAGAACAAGAACAATCTCACCAAGAGATTGAATCTGATCAAGAATCTCAAGAAATTGAACAAGAACCTGAATCCGAGGAAGAACTATCAGAAAACGAATCAGATCACAACATATCTCAAGAAAGTGTAAATGATCAAAGTGACCGTGAAAATAGAGAACCAGAAAACGAAAATTCAGACCAAGAAGACTTCATATCAGCCCTAACTTCTAAATATAAAACACCAGAAAAACGTGGAGTTTCACGTATAGTTTTCGATAGTAACATGATGTCGGTCGAAGAGATAGATTTTGAAGACGTTTCTAGACCTGACAACGATATTACTGAGAACACTGAGAGAGAACCAGAACATGATATTACTGAAAACAATGAAAGCGAATTGAGTAGAGCTTCGATGGAAAGAGTTCTGGAACCGATTCCTGACGTGTCTGTTGGCACGAGGAAGGGGATGCTGCTGATGCGATTGGAGAAAATAGCGCAGCAGAATATGGAGCAAAGGCAGAAAATTGTAAGTAGCTTATTGTTTAACTTACTTTATACACGGTGCTCGTGAGCATTGCGAGAGATTTTAACCACGAATTCCTGAGGCCATAAGGAGTAAAAAATGTTGTATGAAGTCAGGTCAGGTAAAATTTTTTTTTTTGCTTTTTTTCGATTTTTTGAATGCTTTGGAACATAAAAAAAAAATATTATTGATAAAACTAACCACTAAAATAAATTGGTACATTTTTATTCCAAAAAAAATGGTTCACGAAAAGTATTCCTTCGCATTTTGATATCTGTCAATAAGGATGTCTAGACTAGATCAAAAAAGCGTTATTCACTGAGTTACAATAATCAAAGTTTTTTTATTTAATTGGTAATAACTCTGAAACTAGGCAAATTCCAGAAAAGTTTGTACGACATTTTAGTCTCCAATTACGATCAGGAATACGCTGTTAAAATCCCTCGCAATGCTCACGAGCACCGTGTATTACTTATATCTAATGCGTTAGAGATAAAAAAAAAACAAATTGCAATAGATGATATTGTGCGAGGTGATTAGGTTTAGGTTTACGAAGGCCATGAATACTGAACAACTTTGTATCTTTAATCTGGAAACCGTTACATAAAGTTTAAACTATACTTATTTTTTGGCTACCATATAGTGGGATGTATGCAAAATGTCTCACCACAGTGTCCAAGCTACGCCGATTATGAACAAGATTTCATAGGAATCATTTTACTCGGGAGGAACAGGCATTTAACAATAATAAATATTATGCGAAAGTTTTGCCAAATCAATCTAGTCCCACAATAAGCCCAATAAAGCTGTATTATAGCTGTTATGGGTAATAGATATATATACTTAAATATGTAGAAAACATCGATAACTCTTCTTACCAAGGCTCTTAGACCCAACTGACTTTCAAAATACTGGAAAAACTCATAAATTATTTAACTAATACTTTTCCGATTTTCAGAGAGACCAAGTTCAGAAATCACTAAAAGCAACCCACAACTACAACTTCCAAGATATAGGCCTAAAGTTACCCACATACTCCATCCGCCGGCCCCAGGAGCCCAGGAAACCTAAGTGTAAACCTGTACCCACGGGTATACATGCAGAATTGCCTAAGGCCTTCGTAGAGGATCTGAACTATAGGCCTCCGAAGAGGTTTCAGCCGGCCAGCGCACCTTGGATAACTAAGAGGCTTTATAAGTTCTTGGAGACGAAACTGGAACCAAAGTGAGTGATTTAATTTGTATTTTTTTTTTTCACCCCTACTATTCGAAAAAGAGTAATTTGTAGCCCATTTACAGGGAGCAAAAGTGACTTTTGATCCCTCTGCGATTACAGGGAGCAAAAATGACTTTTGCTCCCTCTGCGATTTGTTGCCCATTTACAGAGGGAGCAAAAGTTGCGTTTTTTTATTTTTATTTTCCTTGTCTTTACAACCAATTAAAATGAGACAACATTATATAACTTCTCTTTCTAGCAGATAGCTAGTTTAGTACCTTTGTTTTCGTTTTTCTCATAGAAGGAGTGAAAAGTAGAGTGTACTACGCGGTAGCAAAATTATTTCGATCTCGGGTCACTTGAATCCCTCGACCGAAATACGTCAATTTGCTCCCTTGTAATACAATCTACTATTTTATTGTATGGCTACATACACGATACTGGATATAGATAGGCATTTCTTCTCTCAAATGGTAATAGTAGTGGGAGAGTAGATGGTGAAGAAATTCCAGTGAGGGCTGCGAGGTCCAGATGAGACAGTGCAGCTGCCAAGTTTGTTACTCTTTTAGCACCACCCAGCCCAGAGGGATCACGTGTAGGGTTGGCTAAGGTGGTTCCTACGGACGCAGAGTAACATTGATGCCCCATATTTTATATAGTTAATCTGAATTTTTGGGGTCTTATTTTGGATCTTAAATTGTGAAGCGCTGTTCCGACTTTTTTCCATGGCTGAATTAAGCCTAGGGTTCACTTGGCAATCTAATCCCTTGAATTTGTATAGGCACTATAGTTCTTAAGAAAGCGACTGCCACCCTCCAACCCTAAGAAATTAGGTCTCATTGCAATAACGCCACTATTTTCAAGGTGATAAAGTGCATGTTGATATACAACGTGTTACACGACCCACTAATAACCTGAGACACCCCAACTAATTTTTATTATTTATAATTTATTTTGTGTATTTATTCTTTAATCCGTTAATTATTGCGAAAAATTTTCGCATGTTACATTTTCGTTGCAATTCTATTCGATTAGTAACTTTACATTCGTTATATTAAATGTATTCAACCTCCTCGATTCTTGCATGACACTTCGTAGTAAAAAAAAATTTGTCAAAGATGCCAGCCATTATTAAATTCAACCTCTATCTCCTAACCTCTCGATAATTGTAAATTGTAGCATTAGAAACTTGTAGACTGGACACATTAAAAAATTAAAATTAAAAAATATATAACCCATGTTAAGATATACTGCAATCGATTCTGCTCTTGATTCACACAAACTGTTTTCTGGTTTTTAGTGGGTCGGGTAACACGTTGTATTTTTTAGTAGGGCAGATGGTTTTGGCCACTTTAAGGAGAGTTTGTTCATTCAGACGTCCGTCATTTTGAGTCAATAAAGGATTCTTTATGTACGGATTCATTAAAAATATATTACTTTCTTTATATACATTTCCGCCGTAAATATTCTGGCATTAGATCTTATTTTTTTAATGAATGACATATCAAAAATATATTACTTTCTTTATATAAATTTCCGCCGTAAATATTCTGGCATTAGATCTTATTTTTTTAATGAATGAAATATCAAAAAGGGGCCCAGGAGCCAGATTGTTAGAAGACATGAAAGAAAGTGGCCATTTCTTTCATGTCTTCTAACAACTGAATGACAACTGAAACTTGAAAGATGACCTTGCCATCTGTGCAATAATGTACTCTTATGTCAACTATAAACTACAGACTTGTAAATTTGTCTATGCCTTAATAAAGTTGAAAATGGCCAAAACCGGCACAGTGGCCAAAACCGGGGCATCTGCCCTACCTTGGCCGCTGCGATATATTTGATGGCGATTGTACCATGTTTTAGCAAATAATAGTACATTACAGCAGAAGCTGGGAAAACAGGGATTTCCGGCCAAGTAGGTATATACCCGGATAGGGATACGAGGCCGGGAATCCGTTTTCACAACGAGGCATGTATAGTGCTTTTCTCAAAATAATGCGTGGAAATAAGATCTAAAACCTAATACTTAAAGCCTAAAAATCTATCGCACTTCGTATCTCTCGGTATAATGCGGGGACCGTGTCGCGGCCGGCGCCGCCCGACAGTGGCCGGCCGCGCCCGGCGCCGCCCGACAGTGGCCGGCCGCGCCCGGCGCCGCCCGACAGTGCCCGGCCGCGCCCGGCGCCGCCCGACAGTGCCCGGCCGCGCCCGGCGCCGCCCGACAGTGGCCGGCCGCGCCCGGCGCCGCCCGACAGTGGCCGGCCGCGCCCGGCGCCGCCCGACAGTGCCCGGCCGCGCCCGGCGCCGCCCGACAGTGGCCGGCCGCGCCCGGCGCCGCCCGACAGTGCCCGGCCGCGCCCGGCGCCGCCCGACAGTGGCCGGCCGCGCCCGGCGCCGCCCGACAGTGCCCGGCCGCGCCCGGCGCCGCCCGACAGTGGCCGGCCGCGCCCGGCGCCGCCCGACAGTGGCCGGCCGCGCCCGGCGCCGCCCGACAGTGCCCGGCCGCGCCCGGCGCCGCCCGACAGTGGCCGGCCGCGCCCGGCGCCGCCCGACAGTGCCCG
The DNA here is from genome assembly GCA_911728535.1 of Pammene fasciana. Taxonomy (NCBI): domain Eukaryota; kingdom Metazoa; phylum Arthropoda; class Insecta; order Lepidoptera; family Tortricidae; genus Pammene; species Pammene fasciana. Next base: position 1,402,493 of record OU452285.1, read on the forward strand.
GCCGCGCCCGGCGCCGCCCGACAGTGCCCGGCCGCGCCCGGCGCCGCCCGACAGTGCCCGGCCGCGCCCGGCGCCGCCCGACAGTGCCCGGCCGCGCCCGGCGCCGCCCGACAGTGCCCGGCCGCGCCCGGCGCCGCCCGACAGTGGCCGGCCGCGCCCGGCGCCGCCCGACAGTGCCCGGCCGCGCCCGGCGCCGCCCGACAGTGCCCGGCCGCGCCCGGCGCCGCCCGACAGTGCCCGGCCGCGCCCGGCGCCGCCCGACAGTGGCCGGCCGCGCCCGGCGCCGCCCGACAGTGCCCGGCCGCGCCCGGCGCCGCCCGACAGTGCCCGGCCGCGCCCGGCGCCGCCCGACAGTGGCCGGCCGCGCCCGGCGCCGCCCGACAGTGGCCGGCCGCGCCCGGCGCCGCCCGACAGTGGCCGGCCGCGCCCGGCGCCGCCCGACAGTGGCCGGCCGCGCCCGGCGCCGCCCGACAGTGCCCGGCCGCGCCCGGCGCCGCCCGACAGTGCCCGGCCGCGCCCGGCGCCGCCCGACAGTGCCCGGCCGCGCCCGGCGCCGCCCGACAGTGGCCGGCCGCGCCCGGCGCCGCCCAACAGTGCCCGGCCACGCCCGCGCGGTCGAGCGCGTGGCGGGCGCCGGCTACACAGCAGGCCTAGGCCTGCAAAGTAGTATGAAAATCCTTTTCATAGCAAGTGTCACTACGGCGCCCGAAACGTGATACTTTCGAGTCTATTTTCACGAACGTAACGACAACATTTCCGCGCATGTTTGAGAAATAGTACATTACACAACTAGGGTGGTAAAACAAAGAAAGGCCGAGATCGCAGAAGTTTGCGGCCCGAGCTGCAAGCGAGGGACGTAAATATGCGATCGAGAGCTTTCTTTATTACCTCCCGTGTTGTGTACATCATTTTATGTCTACACTTAACCAGAAAGCGTCTTTTTCCGTACGCACAGCGTGCGAAAAAAGCCACTTTATGGCCAGGTGTGGCATAAAATATATGATTTATATAATATTGATTGTATTTTAGATACGACTACCGCGCCCGCGTGCGCGCCGAGGAGCTGGTGCAGAGCCTCTACAGCTTCTGTACGCTCGCGCGCCGCCGACACGTGGCGCCTCCACAAGCCGTCGACGAACTCAAGAGAGAGATGGCGAGACTGCGAGTCGTCAACACCCATGACGAGTTTTACGACTTCTTCCGGGAATTCATGCCGACGGAGATAAGACTTAAGGTGGGTCTTACGAACTTATCAACTGGTTCTTTTCAAGATTTCGCAGGAGGTTATCAATTCGTCGGGACCTTTGTTTTTTTTATGTATGTTCACCGATTATTCGAAGACGGCTGGACCGATTTGGAAAATTATTTTTAGTTTGAAAGAGTATAACTTCACAGTTGATTGTCACCAGGTCCAGATCTGATGATAGGATCCAGGAGAAATCGAGGGAACTCTTCAACTATTATAGGCACACCTAGTGATTTCACTATTTTTTACAGCAACTCGGCCACTTCCTCTTGGAATAGCGGATCCTAAGCGAAGTCGGTTCTTTTTTTGTTAAAATTATTGTATCACGCATACAAGCACACGGCCCGCCTGAAGGTAAGCTCTTACCCTCTATGGACGCCAGCAACTCCAGATGATTCACATGCGCGTTGCCTACCCTTTAAAAACCTATATATTTACTCCTTTTTTGAACAACCTCATAAATCTCATAATACACGCATATGACTGTGACCCCTTTGGTGTTGCAAGCGTCCATAGGCTACGGTAGCTGCTTACCATCAGGTGAGCCTTATGCTTGTTTGCGACCGTTGTGGTATAGAAAATAAATGGTTTAATAGAAGTGATCAACTACTTCAAAAATATGAAGCCGACTTTATTACCAAGGTGTAGTATTTTTATCCCAAATGTATATTTTCAAACGTAATCGTACCGCCAAAGTGGAACCTTTCACTAAGGGCCTTATCACACTTGAGCGATTTCCGCAGTGAACTCGCGGCGTGTTCGCTCCCATACAAAACTCGCTCGCAAATCGCAAGTGTGATAACGCTCTTAACTCTTCCACAATATATTGCAAAGTTTAACCAATGTTTGTTATTTGTAGGTGAACCCGGACTTTGTGAACAAGATCCCGACGCCCAGGAACGTGTTTTCAGAAATCCTACAATCCCGAGCCGTGGTCGAGTGAATGTTGATCTTTGAACTATGTTTGAGTACCTACATAAATACCTAATATTAATAATGTATGAAGTATGTAATTATGAAAGTTGCCTATTAATTATGATTATTATGAAAGTTGCATATTTGTTAGCGGTAAAGTATTATATAAGTTTTACGAGTACTTATTGTTTTATTTTACTCTTTGTATGTACAGTCGCCATCAGATAATACCGGAGCGGTCAAGGTGGTCACCAATATCTGAACAAAGCCTCTATTGTCAGGGCGAAAGAGTGCATGTTCAGATATTTTTAAGTACCTTGGCCGCTCCGATATATTTAATGGTGACTGTACGTCTAGTTCTCCAATACACACGGGCGTTCAAAAATATGTGTACTGAACTGAAAACGACCCTAAACCTATAAAAATAAGGTTGGGCTCATATATTTCTTAACGTCTGTCAAGGTGTTAAATATTGTCCGTTTTTCGGTCAGAAATATATGTACAGTCGCCATCAAATATATCGGAGCGGCCAAGGTACTCAAAAATATCTGAACATGCACTTTATCGGCTTTATGAGGCGCTTGTGACCTTGGCCGCTCCGATATATCTGATGAAGACTGTTGTACGGTCGAGGAAATTGATTCTTTAGCAGTTCGCGGTTCAAGGAAATTTGGTTATCATACTTATGCTAGGAAATGCCCAATGTAAAGTGAACCGTAAACTGCTAAAGAATCAATTTCCTCGACCGTACACAACCTTATTGTACCTACTTAATAAGAATTTAAAGTCATGATACGAAGATTATTGTCCATAAATCGAATCTATATTTTTGTTCATCATTTATTGTCGCAAAAAAATAGGCACAAAAAAGGCAGGTAACACTATAGTTCGTTTTTTTGAGATTAGAAAAATGTTGAAAGAAGGATGTACAGGGCTCTTTTATCAGGCACGATACGGCATGATACATGTCACAAGTGTCAAAGCGCCTACGTGGCCATTAAAAATATTTAAATATATTTGTATTTATAGTAAAGCCATACGTACGTATTTGTAAACGTTAAATTGAATTATATTAATTATTTTACAGTATTATAATAATTGTCATTTAAACGAAATAATTTATTCATATCATTGTTAATGTTCTTTGTGAATGTTGCACAATAAAAAACCTGGAGAAAAAGAGGTTCGAAACATATGGTTTTCTATTTAGAACGTACTTGCGTCACTGTCAGTTTTTCAATTGTCATGTGTCTGTAACGTGATAATCAAAACGAAATTGTGTTTTTATTGTTGTTATGGATTATAATCTGATAATTGTGATTATTTATTTACAAATGTGAACTCTTTATCATGTATACTAATCGTTTGTGGGTGTGCTTGCAGTATGTCTAAATTGAACATTCAAACAGAACAGGTTGGCAACTTCTGTTTCTATGTTTACTCAATTTCTAATCTCAAAAAAAACGAAGTATAGAAGTAAACAGAAAAAACAATACACAAGAATGGAAAGGAAAAAAAAACAAACAAACAACTTAAGAACTATTTAACTACTAATTTCGCGACAATAGGCTCGGAGCTCAGCATTTGCTAAAAGGTTGTGGTCTAAGAGCTGGCCACGTCAGATGTGACACAATAATGAGTTTTGTAACCAGTCCAATCAGATTGCATAACCATCCCTATTGCTAGATCCGGGCATCTGGCAGCTTTTAATGGGTGGAGCACAGATAACAGACTAACAAAGATTTTAAGTTGGAAAAAAGTAAAACCGAAATAGGTAAAAACTGCTGAAGTTGTGTCATTTATAGAGAACAGGGCCTATATTTTTACATTAGAACAAAAAACATTGTGTATTATTGCGGAAACAAAAACAGTAGGCGAGTAACCAAAAATTACATTATACATCATTTGGCACTACTTCCCCCAATCGAAACTTTTGGATATTATATAATCTAATTAATGACATAATTTTCCATAATATTGGATCGAAGCCAGAACTCTAGAATTTGTTTTCTTCAAGTTATTTGCATTCTTTGACCTCCACCACTTTACAGCTGCCAGATGTCCGGATCTAGAAATAAGCATAGTATAGCAAACTAACTAGAGGGGTTTCGTTGCTCTCATTATTGTGTCATATCTGACGTGGCCAGCTCTCCGTCTATTGAGGCGAGGTAGGCACAGGTAGAATAGCACAAAACTAGAGGAAGTGGTAAAAAAAAACAATATTCCAGCTGAGGACTTTTATTCAGAAAGTCGTAGGATACAAATGTTAATTGGAGCACCATACACAAAATTATATTGCCGTACACACTACCGACCGGTAGAATCACATAATGCGAATGGCGTACTGTCGCCATCAAATAGCAGCCAGGGTAGTCAAAAATGTCTGAACATGCACTTTATCGCCTTGACAATAGATAATTGTTCAGATATTTGTGACCAGCTTGGCCGCTCCGATATTTGACGGCGACTACTTATGCTTCTATTTCTTGAATATAATATCGAATCTATACAACGTATGACGTAAGCGCCTTTCGCGAGATGGTACCTTTGCCAAATTGTTGTTGTATGTTAAATATTACAGTAATACTATTTTAATAACAATCAAGAGAATCAATGTTACTCTGCTTAGACAACCCTACACGTGATCCCTGGGTGGTGCTAAAAGAGTAACAAACTTGGCAGCGGCACTGTCCCATCTGGACCTCGCAGCACTCACTGGATTTTCTTCACCATCCACTTTCCCACTACTATTACCACCTGAGAAAAGAATGCCCATATATATCCAGTGATGTGTGGCCATACGATAAATAAATAAATAAAATAACAATAGTGTTTAAATACAAATCACTGTGGCACCACGCTTAACTTTATTAGTTATGTTTTATAGAAAATACCATATGTAACTGAACGAAAAACATTTACTCAAACCCGTTAATGTTTAGGTCATACTGAGCATCTTTTATTATGGGACCAACCCCGAAATCGCAAAATAAAAATTGGACTCTCCCATAGGAAATTTCAAAATATGACCAGTGAAATGTGTGAAACAGCCAAATTAAAACAGTAAATGTTTTTCGTTCAGTTACTTACATAGTGTATATGATGTACTGCGGAGTCCGTGGTTTTCGAAAGTTATATTTAAATGCTGTACATAACATAATATAATATACAATAATCATTACTAATACAAGCTATAACAAATAATCTCCTAAGTCGTGACATTTATGAGTTTTTGTACCCCAATCAACGAAGGTAGGTACCGTAAAATGGTGCTACTTTGCTCCCCAATGGGTAACAATGCACCAACTGTTTTTTAGTCTCCTTGCCTTATAAGTCAACGTAACAGTCAATTTACTCATATATTGGATATAAAGCAATAACTTGAAGCTAAATAACCTACGTTTAGTGGTCTTCACTCTTTAAAACTGTAGTTATATCGGCGCAAAATTTGTATGGAGCTAAATGTTCAACAATGGGGTGATATTCCTCCAGGCTCCAGCAAACCAATTTTATTCGGAGGCAAAGTTACCCCAAGACATGGGTAACATTGCTCCCAAGATAAAGTTTGTATATTTATATCAAAACGGTATTAGGATGTCATGTAAGTGTCACAGAATGATAGGTATAGTGTTCTACTATACATCTATCTATCTATACCTTGTAAGGTGTATCAAAAATACTGGTGATCCTTTTAAGGGCATAATTGGTGTCTTATTCTTATTATGAAAAACTATGAAAAAAAATTTTTCTCGCGAAAAAAGTTTTTGCGCACCAAAATATTATACGCCAAAAGTATTCTTCGTTGATTGGGGTAGGACTAAGTACGGTAATGGTGTACTAAATAACAGCCGTTTATTAGTGACGTCCAATATCGGGGCAATAAAATCGTAATTAGTTTTACGATACCAATTCTTGCAAACAACTATCGTGAAAATATTGAGAAATAAAACTTTACAATATACTGTTTGTTTGAAAATAGTTGAATAGAAATGTGTTTATAGAAAAATACCAGTGTGCTTTGAAATATAATGTATAATGCTTTGTCAGATGCAATAGAGTTTAGATTCTAACTGAGACTATGAAATAGAGGGGCATTTTTTTGGCACGACACGTTACAAAGGATATTTTTACATTTTTATGTACAGTGGGCCAAGAAAGTGGTCTACCAGTTTTGATAAAAGTTTCTGCGAGATCTAACGATCGCTAAGGTTGACATTTCTAACGGAGTTTAAAACTTGTTGTCTCATGACGTTCAAACGAACCTCAACCGTAGGGTGGTAGACCATGTTTTTGGCCGACTGTACCTAATCGCGAAAATAATCGAGATGAAAATACAAATAGGTATGTCGTTTTACACAAAAATATTAACTTTTTTTAATAAGGCGCTAAATCTTTATTGAAATTTATTCAAAAACCATTGATGCGGTGCTTTTTGCCTTAAAACGACACAAATGATGAGTTTGTAAATATTACAATAAACCAATATTTTTGTGACAAATAATATATTTCATTTCAAAACAATCTTGTGACATAATAATCATAATCATTTTACACCATTTATATTCTTAATACAATAAATAAAAATCAGTACATTTATAATTAATTATAACCTACAAATTAAAAACTAAAACAGTCAAATTAAAGTCAATATACAACCTTTAAAGCCTTAAGGGTAAATACAACGTAAAACGTAAACATTTGTGACACTTTTTAGGTAAAAGTACCACTTGGCGGCATGTTCCGCCCAATGGCACCTTTACCAAATTACTGACACATTTATTTATATTATATGCATTAGTCTTTACACTTCTTACTTATATAATAATATACAATATTAATTTCATACAAAATCACATTGTCAAAATTCATAAATTTTAAATCTAGGTATTAAATGTAAAAGAAAATTTGAGTAAAATAATTAATTGTGAAAAATAAATGCGTATACGCGAGATAAAATAATACTCTATTTATTTGTAAATAATACGAAACAGGAAAATAAGTTTAAATGTCAATTATGGATAGTAATTTCATTATGTGTAAAATTCAAAGGCAATAAAATCATTATCAAAGAATTATTCATTGTAGAAAAGTATATAATAATTCGTACTTCGACTATGTAAATGACTCTGTAAGGGTGGCAAACAAGTACACGGCTTGCTGGTAAGTAGCTACCGTTGCCTATGGGCGCTTGCAATTCCAGAGGTGTCACGTGCGCGTTGCCGACTCTTGAATATAAAGGATTCAGTGTTGACAGCTAAAGAGACAAGAGGGTGGCGTCAACAGAATGCATCCTGTCAGTTTTGGCAACCTTACTCACCAGCAGGAACACAACACTATGAGTAATCTATAATTTTGTTAACCTAAGAACCTATTTTTGACACACTATCATCTCAGTACAAAAATCCGATTTTAGGTTATACTAGTAGACCGCCTCGAACTGAGAACTCGCGATTTACTTGCAAACGAGTTGACCGGTATAACAAGACCCTAAGAAGGATTTTTCTCCTTCTAGCTCCATAACCACTTGATCGATCCTGCTCATATACGAACTTACAAATTTTATGTACCTCTGCTACAGCCCCAAGAAATTTCATAAAGATCAGAAAAACGTTACTAAAGTTATCGTCGGACAAACTATCGCAATCAAAAAGCCATCCAAATGCCGAGACGTCCCAGAAGCCAGGTGCCAGTTCGGTCTGGAGTTGTTTGTAAGAACTCGCTTCGTTTACGCTCCGCGAGTTCGAAAATGTACTGAGATGACAAGTGTCTAAAGTAGGTTCTTAGGTAAAAATTATAGTGCTATTCGGCTATGGTTTTCTGTAAGGTGGAGGTACTACCCCAGTCGGGTAATACCCGAGGGTCAGGTATAAATTGTAACCATTAAATTTGACTATCCAACTGAAGTAGTTCGACGGCATGTTTTGTGTGCTACACAAAACATGCTGTAGAACACCGCCATTTACTTAGCCGTCACACTCGGAATACTTTTTTTTCACACTTCTATAAATAATTCTCAGTTAATGATACAGTCAGCAGCAAAAGTTGCTAAGCGCGTACGGTGTTCAAAATGAGCTGGACACGACTTTATTAAGGGAATAAGAGCGTATATAGTAGAGATGCAACGGATAGTGGTTTGGCCGGATACCGGATATTCGGCCTGACGCTCCGCCGAATATTCGGTATCCGGCCGCCGAATATTCGGCCGGCGGTACTATACCTACAATTTGGGTTTCGCAGGTGCGCGTCGTGCAGGTTTCGACTTGTTTCCTAGTGAACGATCGCGCGGACACATTTCTAGGCAACAAAACTAGTTTTATTGTGTCAGTTCGGAGTAACTTCTTTCAAAAGTGTGTACTTTTATACGCTCGCGTATTTTTTTTTGTGTAAAAATAGTACATTTCGATATTAGTGCGGAAAGTATGTCATTACTTCACGAGTATCGAACGACGTTTTTTAATACAGTTGCGAAAAAATTATAAAATTGTCAATTATTCACTTTGAGGTTACTTTAGTACATGTATCCGAACGCTCCGCGCGGTGCGGTGCGGCGCTGTGATTGGCTGTCTGTCACTGTCATTAGCTGTGATTGGCTGGAAAAGTAAAAAGCACTAGTGCGCGATATCAAACTTTCCGCACGCTAAACCACTACATGAAAAGCACTTTTTTGAGCAACTGTATTCAAAAATAAGTTTGTAGTGTTATCGTGAGTAGTGAGTGTCTCTTGACTACATCCGGTATCCGGCCGGATAGTACGAAGATATCCGGTATCCGGCCGGATACTAAAATAAGGGCCGGATACCGGATAGTAACCGGATATTCGGTGCATCTCTAGTATATAGGCCATTTTGAACACGCTTAGCTACTTCTGCTGCTGACTGTATGTACCTCTTTGTTGTACCAATACATTTTTAACGTTACCAACGAATATACGAATACATAGTACAATATGGCGAATTTTCATACAAAATTGGGCCCTGTTACTGAACATATATCAATAAGTCAGCAACGAAACCACTAGCATTTAATAGCGTTATAGGGTAAATTCCCAGTAACTGGCCACCTCAAACTATAATATATAATTTTAAACAAAAAAAGAACCGACTTCACTTAGGATCCGCTATTCCAAGAGGAAGTGGCCGAGTTAATGTAAAAAATTGTGAAATCACTGTAGGTGTGCCTATAATAGTTGAAGAGTTCCCTCGATTTCTCCAGGATCCCATCATCAGACCCCGACTTGGTGACAATGGGACCATCTAGGGGTTATACCCCTCCGATTAAAAAAAAATTGAAAATCGGTTCACGATTCACGGAAATATCGAGTAATATACATACAAAAAAATAATAAAAAAAATTCAGTCGAATTGAGAACCTCCTCCTTTTTTGAAGTCTGTTCAATATGAGCTCTATTAACTTACAAACAGAATTCATTTTAGCATGAAGTTTTAACCCTTTACCGCATAAATTAAAACAAAAATTGTTCAGATTTGAACTCTTATACATGCCTATAGAGTTTAAAATAATAATAGCCATATATGGCTTCGTATGCGGTAAAGGTTTAATTACTGGCCACCCTTCAATAACTGGCCGCGTTATACTGCTAATTCTGTTTGTAGGTGAATAGAGTTCTTTTTTAGTATGAGGTGGCCAGTTACGGGACGGTGGTCAGTTACTGGCGATTTACCCTAATTATTTAACCAATCGTTAAATATGGACCTAATTTATTCAATATTAGAGTCTATTTTCCATATCTTATATTTGACTCGGAGATCTCAATAAAGATTAAATAGAGATCACATTTGGAGCAGTCATTATTGTTAGAATGTTTCAGACTCTGGGTACAGTCGCATCTAATATTATTTATACGTTCAGCTTATATCTAAGGAATACGCGTTATGTTGCATACAAATAGACTTGACTGTACATTTTTTAAATCTCTCATACTCCGTTATCGACCGAACCGAAGGCGAAGACAGAATTTAATTTGTGACGTGGCTGGGTTTTAATTTTTAAGACAATTAAACTTAACATAAAAAAGTCGGTCATGACTAATAAAAATCTTGCTACTCGCGTTGCTAATTAATTTGAAAACGATCGCTAGGGAGTTTGGCAATATTTACTATAGCAAACGCATTCACATCACCACCACGCCATTTTAAAATCAGCATATATTCGACATTTGCCCATAGAATCTTATTTGAGACTATTAGTCGACGTGAAAGATATTTAATTTTGTAGTCACGATCCCGGATTGTTGACCCACTTGCCATTGTTCGTAATTTAGTCGTGTAATAAATGACTGATGTAACTGACAGTTGACAGCTATAGTAGCCCTCAACCAATGTGACGACCGGGGCCATAAAACCCTTAAGCTCGCGTTATCAGTTATCCATTGTGTTGCATTGTGGACTTTTATGGCCCCGGTCGTCACATTGGTTGAGGGCTACTATAGTCGGTAACATCGGCAGGGGGGTACAACTCAGTATAAATCTGTCAAAATAATTGAGTTTGACACGACGTATCCGATACGTTTGCATTAGTGCGAAAGAGAACTTGTCATGCGTTAAGAAGAGACAACATGATTCGTGACGTTACAGAGGTCTCTCTGTATAGTACTATTATTTACTCTGTGACATCGGTCATTTAAAACACGACTAAATTACGAACTATGGCAAGTGTTCTTATCTGTCAGTTTGACATTTGTGTTTTTTAGATAGAGACAAAACATAAACTACCTAATTGAGGCCTGAGAGACGTTTATAAATAAGTGTTTGAAAACTAAGAATCTCGCAGGTACCTCTCTACCACACCGTTTTGTAAGGGCGTCATATTCGCGAAAATCTGTCGTTTATGTCATCTATCGATGTATCGGGTTGTATGGGCAATATTATAATTCTGGCCATACAAATGAACTGTATTCATGTATTGTATGCGACATTCATAGTATACTCGCCCTCAATTAAAGTGAGGGCGAGAATAGTATGAATAGTGGTAAATTTAGCACGTGTGGGGTGGGAAGTATGGCAGTAGTAGTAGTTATAGTCGGTAGTAGTACCCTAGTGTGTGTGGGGGTGGCAGGGCAGCAGCTCCACGTAGTTGGCGGGGAACAGGCCGAAGACCCCCTGGGGTCCGACGCCCTGCCACCAGCCCGCGTCGATCTGCTCGATGTGCGTGATGATGTCTCCAGGATCGAAGGTGATCTCTGAGTCGTCCGCTGTAATGTACAATAATAAAAATTCAGTCGAATTAAGAACCTCCTCCTTTTTTGAAGTCGGGTAAAAATAGAGTATCACTTGGAGAGAAAAGATAATGAATATAATTAATAGTTATTTCTTATAAAACTTAGACCAGCGAGACTTCAAATTAAGCCACAAACGTAGCAAGTTGTTCAAAAAGTGCAATCTCAAGCATGCGAGGGGCTGAAGAAGTGAAGACAGATAGTTTAGATTAAACAAATTTTACTGCCGAATTTAATACGATATTTTTCTTTTCTCCAATGTGCTCGGAAATGTTCACCATACTGTAGCAAAATGAGTACGTGAAGTTCTTCATTTTATACCAAAACGAATTAAAAAAAATAATAGTACATTATTGTCGAGGAGGTGAAGTAGCCCATTGCGGGCTGAGTATTATGTTTAAACGGACGACCGGAACGGGAGTCCGTTTAAGTTAATACGAAGCCGGCAATGGCTCTTCACGCCGAGTCAAATATAGTGCTTTTCTCAAAAATGGTGCAAGAAAATAAAAATAAGTAGGTCAATGTCAATCGAAATAATTTTATTAAATATTAACATTTGTTTTAGATAGTTCGTTGAAGTATGCCAGGAAAACAGTTTCAGAAAATGATGAGGCTTGCTTTACTTCTCGCCATTTCATAAAATCCTCGTATGCCTTCATATATTTGTCCTTAGAATTCGCTGGAAACAAGTTATTCATTGCAGAATTCGCCTCTGCTCTTAATTCTGGAGGCGTATATTCCATATTCTCGTCACATGAAGTGGAACTCATTTTCTTTAAATAAATACTTTCACTATTACTACTATTAGTATTTCGTTTACTTCGTTAGCTACTTATAAAATTTTCATAGAAAAAGTAAAAACATTTGCTTTACCGCCTTTTACTTTTTTTTTTAATATTCAATAGAAGTGTATTTTTCTGCCGAACAACGCCAATCTATTTGAGACAGCTAAAAAGACGCGGTACCAACATTATAAATAATTGTAACTCGTTCTCTATTTTGGCTGTTTAGGAACTGTTCCACCTAGTTCTATAGCCGTTACTACTTTAAAAAAAAGTATGTACCTCGACAATAATGGAATTTGTATTGGAAATTTACGGATCGAAATCGAGACTGCAATTTCCGTAACTTTTTAAATTTTTAACTGACCATAAACGAAGCACTTCACCGCCTGATATTAAACCGTAAAAGTCAACTATGCGGGACATTTTTGAGAAAAAATAACTTACCGGCTTGGTAGTCATACAGAGCCCTGGCGGTGAGTCCGGGGTCGTCGTCCAAATCTTCGTATATCGTGCCCTCGTCCTCCAGGCCCTCTGGTGACACGTCTGTTAAAAGTCATGTTATTCATTAAAAAATGAATGAAATAGTCGTGTCCCAAAATGTAAAAGCAAGCATCGGGCCGGTAGCGATCAGCGAGTGGGAATAGACTTTTTTTTGCTTTATTTCCCTTACAAAAAATATTGCTTGCAATACGCACGAGAACAGTTGATGCCGACTCGGATAGTCGGTGCAGGGCGCCTACTAGTACACTAGTAGCTACTAGACGTAGTAGCAGTGCAGGTGACATTTGCTCTTACATTTTGGCCACTTTTACGCAGATGACGCTATTGACTTGAGCTTCAAAAAGTTCTTAGGCTGTGCTGCTCTACTATATAAGTTACTCTATGTCCAAAACTTCAACTTTAGCTTTATAAATAATTTAAATAATTAAAAAATGAACTCACCATCGCTAGTATTAGTCCCATTAGGCTCCTTCTTATAATTCACATTCTCTATAACCGTATTCTGCCGACTCAACTCGGCTTTCCCATTCTCCTCGGCTATATTATTCTTACTATACGGCGATCTTTTTATAGTACTAAACTTATTATCGCTATCATCATCATCATTTTCATTGGAACTCGAATATGATGCATCAAACATATCATTCTCTAATATATTTTGTTTGATCATCGGCTCACTCTGTTTTAGTGAATCTACTATAGGTCTGTAGTTCTCGTTTTGTTTGATTTCCGCGTAGTTTATGGCACTAAATGATGCTGGGTCGTTTTCTGTGCTTGGGCTTAGGTCGACGGTAGGGTCTATAATAGGTTCGTATTGGATTTGAGAAGGGCTTTCTAGGCTGAGTTTGATTTTGTCTATGTTTTTGAGGGGGCTGGTTTTGGGTTGTTCCTGGGGTTCTTCGGTGAGGGTTATTTTTTTGGGGGACCGGTTGGAGGGCGAGAGGGGGGGTAGGGTGGTAGGTTGTGGTTGTGTGAAGGTGTTGATGCGCTGGGCTATGACGGAGCTGCGGACGGGCTTCTCCGGTATGCTGGAGTTTGATCTGTGGAGAAATTGATATGCCGTTAATTACAAACACTATTTTATTTGCTTTCCGTTCGTGTTTTTTAGAAAGAGACAATGCAAATTTTAACTATCACAGGCATTTGAAGTCTTATAAATACACAGGGTGGCTCATTTAGATAGGTCAGTATGGGAAAGTCTGAAACTATAAGACATACGAAGATCTGTTCTTAGCAACCATGTCATCCATAAAGTTTAAATAACACTTACTTGGGTGCGAGTTGTCCTTGGGCCAGGTTCTGCTGGAACAGGGCTCTGGCGGCGGCGGTGGAGGCGCCGATGAGTTGTCTCGCCTCCTGCGAGCGCTGCCTCCGGAGCGCCTCGCTTGACGACACGCCTGTAGGGCTCGTTGGATCGGGACTCGCCACTCTAAAACAAAATAGTAGATTGTGTCACAAGGGAGCAAAATGACATATTTACGGGAAACCGTACATTGAATCCTGTGCGAAAAGAAGGAATCGAAAATAGAATCCTAAATCGAACTTAAGGCCATTCCTCGATTCGGACAAGCCACGCCCATACGTTAGAGACACGTTTATGGCTCCCGTGCACGAAAGAAAGAGATGCAACGCTCTTAAGGACCAGACTTTTTGAACAAACTACGATAAATAAGCGAATCTATAAAGTTTTGTCTAATTTGGCTTCTGTGACTTTTTAGACAAACCAGAATACCACATATTATACTTAATTATATTGATTAATCTCCTATAGTTTACGTAAGCTAAGAAAAATAAGGAGAAAAAGGACCCAACTTCGGATTTTTTTTCTATCGAGGCAACTTTCATCAATCGTGTTTCGGCTTGTGCCAAAAACAAGAGTATAAAGTCTAATAATATATATTCGAAAATAAATTCAGTCCCTTTTCCCGTTTAGTCACTAGAGCATTTGAAAAAACCTATAATTTTTCAAAGTAGCCCCTTAAAAGATGTAAGTAAGATTGTGTTGCCGGCGTAAAAAACTTTAAAAAAACTCTCGGTATAGGCAAAAACCAACAACCCTCCTCTAGCTTTTTGGACGTTAATAGTATCAATAAACACTTTAGCACTTCGCCAGTAGCACTTGAACCTTCTGATAAAGCTTCAACTCTGTCACTTCTTAATTCTACTTTACACTCTGACTTATCTCCTTTCGAATTTGGCAGGATTTCGGCTCAAGAGACGCTCACACTCCTGAAATCCATTAAGACGAAGGCTGTCGGTGATGATAACCTTAGCTTGGATATGCTTTTGCTTGTGGCGGACTTAATTTCCCCAATCCTCTCTAATATTCTAAATTTTTCTATGTCCACGGGGACCTTTCCAGTATCTTGGAAGTTAGCTCATGTAATTCCTCTACCTAAAACGTCGAACCCTGTTTCCTTTTCACAATATCGTCCAATTTCCATCCTTCCTGTTTTGTCAAAAATTATAGAGCACTATGTTAATCGTCGCCTCCTGTCCCATCTTAATAAAAATTGTTTACTTAACCCCTTTCAATCCGGATTCCGCCCTGGGCATAGTACAGTCACTGCTTTGGTTAAAGTCACCGACGACATTCGTCTTAATATCGAGAGGAAAAAGCTTACCGTGCTAGTCCTCCTGGATTTCAGTAGTGCTTTCAACTGTGTTGATTTTGACATCCTCCTCGGTATTCTCAGCACTCTTAGTATTACTCAATCCTCGCTCTCATGGTTCCGTAATTATCTATTTGGCAGGCGTCAGCGTGTCAGAGTTGATGATAAATTGTCCGATTGGTGTGACCTCTCCGCGGGGGTTCCTCAGGGAGGAGTGCTTTCCCCACTCCTCTTTTCAGTTTTTATTAATGGAATCACCACGGCACTTCAATCGTCTTATCATCTTTACGCGGATGACCTCCAGATTTATGCATCGGCTTGTATTGATGACCTTCCCTCTTTGATTGGCCAAATTAACTCGGATTTGGAACGCATACGATGTTGGGCGTGTAAATTTGGCTTAATGATTAATGCAAAGAAATCGCAAGCAATTGTAATTGGTAGCCCTTATTTTATAAGTAAGCTCTCGGATTTAGTGGTACCTAATATTCTTTTTGATGGTACTTCTATCCCCTTCTCCTCTTCTGTCAGGAATTTAGGTATCACTATTGATCAGACGCTTTCTTGGTCGCCCCATATTGCTGAGGTTAGTCAAAAAATGTTTGGTTCACTCCATTCTCTTAGGCGTCTCCAAAATTTTCTCCCTTTCCAGACTAAGCTTACTCTTGCCCAATCCCTCCTGCTTCCCCTGCTAGATTACGGTGACATAGCGTTCCTGGACCTTAATGAGGATCTGCTCGATAAACTTGAGCGTTTACAAAATGTCTGTATTAGGTATATTTTTGGTCTTCGCAAATTTGACCACATTTCAAACTTCCGGACTCAGCTCGGATGGTTGCCGATCCGCCGCCGAAGAGACGTGCATATTCTGTCATTACTTTTCAACATACTCTTTAACCCGGCCTCCCCACCCTACCTCACGGAAAGATTCAATTACCTGGCTGAGAGTAGTGGTCACCGCTTACGCTCGAGTGCCAATCTGACTCTTGCTGTGCCTACTCATAGGACCCGATCGTATGCTGAATCTTTTTCGGTGCGCGCTGCTGGTCACTTAGGCAATCCCGGTCTGTGACTTCGCTGAAGGTGAATCTGAAGAAGTTATGGCTCTCCACTGAAGTGTGAATTGGTTGAGTATTGTATTTGTTTATTTGTTTTTTTTTCTATTTATTTATTTATTATTTGCGATTATTTATTTGTGTTTTTTTTATATATTTTGATGTATTGTATTTATGTATATGTCTATTTTTATTTATTTATTGTATTGTATGACATATGAGTTTACTATATTTGGACACACTTGTTGTACGTTGATAGTTTGTCTATCTATTTCTTAACGTTCTCCACTCAGTTACTCTAAGGTTAGCTGGAAGAGATCCCTTATAGGGATAAGTTCGCCTTTGTACCTATATCTCTTAAAATTGTTTTGTATTTTTCTTTGTGTACAATAAAGTGCTACTACTACTACTACTACTACTAAAAAAATGTTTTACTTGAACTTACTTTTGCTCTTCAACTTTAGCTCTCCTCTGTGCGGCTAATTCTTCTTTTCTTCTCGCGTCCTCTTCCGCTTTCCTCTTTTCCTGAAATACAACAATTTTTTTATTCTTTCTAAATAAAAACAAACAAAAATAGTACTCGTTTTCAACCTCACTTTTTTTTATCGTATGGTTTAAGCTATGTGTGCTAATTAATTTATATTATTGTTTAAGTTACCTCTTCTCTCCTTTTCCTTTCCGCTTCCACTCTCTTTTTCTCCTCTTGTTCTTCCTTTAACCAGAACTGGTCGCGCTCCGACGAGTTAATCTCTTGCACTGGAACAAAGCCGTTTATTTTACAACTTTACCTACAGAGTTAACTTTCTATATGCAAAAAAAATTGTATTCACTACATAGTATAAAACAAAGTCGCTTCCGCTGTCTGTCTGTATGCATGCTTATATATTTAAAACCACACAACGGATTTTGGTGCGGTTTTTTTAATAGATAGAGTGATTCAAGAGGAAGGTTTATATGTATAATAATTGCACCCGTGCGTAGCCGGGGCGGGCCTCTAACAATATTGTATTTCAAAGAAATCAGGTAGGTATTTTTCTTTATTTATTTACAAATTTCACCACATAGTAAAAGTTTTTTAAAATCATAAATAGTTTCAGGTTTTATTATCTTATATTATATCACATTTTTTTATTTCAACCTGTGTAGATACGTATGTATGTACAAAACTCTTGTGAAAATTGACAAGCACTCTTCAAATTGAAAATGACCCAACTCTTCATTTAAATCAATGAACTAGAAAAACACACCTCGCCGCAAAGATTTTCTTCTATTATTAATATCTTCCATTGCAGATGTCAAAGCAAAATGCTTCCGTACTAAAAGCTGTGCCATTTGCGCAAATTATATTTACTTGAATCAATAAACACCTTTACAATACAATCATAAACTTAAGTAGATGTCATATAATTCAGAAAGTGTTACTACTTAAAAAAACTGCAAATCAAAAAAAAAAAAATAATTTGATTTGCTCCAAAAATTCGAACACCTTTACAGTTCACACCCTTTACAGTTAAACTAGCAATGAAATATTTAGCAGCATCTTAATTATTATATCAACAAATATTGTTTATAAATAAAATCTGGATGTTTATTTACATCATTGTAAATAGTGGATTATTGTTTCATAATGTCTTGACACTGGTAAAGTATACATCAGAGCTTATACTTATAGCCACATCCCACACGCTCCAAGAGTGTGAGGCCTTTCGATTCATTTCAGATTACTTTTAAAACTGTGAAAATCAGGGACTTGAAGTTCCCTTAAGAGTCGCCAGGACGCTCGCGTTCCCATACAAACGTAGTTTAGCTCTCATTTTAAAACGACACGCTTTAGAACTACGAAATTTGGCATGGGCATTCTAATAGTACAGACCTATGTCGGTAATTCGTTTTCGGTGTAAAAAATTGTAATACAAAGAAAATACAGCCAGATACAGATTTACATACAAAACTTATTTTTGCTATATTTTCTTTGTATAGCAATTTTTAGCAACGAAAACAAATCACCGACATAGATCTGTACTGCTAGAATGCCCATGCCAAATTTCGTGGTTCTAAAGCATGTCGTTTTAAAATGAGAGATGAACTACATTTGTATGGGGACGCGAATTCACGCGAGCGTCCTGGCGACTCTTAAACTCGATTATTCCAATATGAGGATTTGGTTTCGTCTTTTATGCAATTGTTATTCTTCTACATATGAAATAAGAGCCAATTGTGAGTGCTTAAATTAAAGTTAGTTTTATAGATTAGCCAGTGTCTTTAAGAATCGAAACAGCATTCTGAAAGTGTTTGCTGATAGATTTAGTTGCCCCATAATGTGGAATTGGATGAGGCAGGTTAGTTCTACTTTGACTTACGTCAAGTAGGTACCAAGTAGTTAATAGTGTAGCTTTAAGCGTTCAACTTTGTTGTATCCTAACATAGCTATTAAGAGTCGCCAGGACGCTCGCGTGAACTCGTGTCCCCATACAAACGTAGTTCAGCTCTCATTTTAAAACGACATGCTTTAGAACCACGAAATTTAGCATGGGCATTCTAGCAGCACAGATCTATGTCGGTAATTTGTTTTCGTTGCTAAAAATTGTAATACAAAGAAAATATAGCAAAAATAAGTTTTGTATGTAAATCTGTATCTGGTTGTATTTTCTTTATATTACAATTTTTTGCAACGAAAACGAATTACCGACATAGATCTGTACTACTAGAATGCCCATGCCAAATTTCGTGGTTCTAAAGCATGTCATTTTAAAATGAGAGCTAAACTACGTTTGTATGGGAACGCGAGCGTCCTGGCGACTCTTAAGTAAATAAATGTTACTAACAATATATGGACTCATGAGTCTGAAATAAAATTGAGTTTGAATTTACTATTTAATAAAAGAAGAGCTGGAATGGGTCCACCCAGTCGAAAAATTTTAATGCTTTAAATGTTGCATAGTTGGACATACCTGGATTGACTTTCTGGTACGCAGTGCCCACAGGTCCACTAGGAGGCAACTCCTCGTTCCTTCCAGACTTGAAGTTGAAGGAGGAGCCAGCTTTCGCCAGCTTCTCAAGGATCACTCTCTCCTCAAGGTCATCTTCTGTTCGAGCATGCATGGTCAGGTGGAAGCCAGGGAACAGGGAGGCCACATGCTTGATGTGGTTAGCGCAGGTGCCTTTGCGGACTGTAGGGGCGCCTTCACCCTGTTGTTAAAGTGTATATTTTAATATTTGTTACTGACACATGTAAAAAATGTTTCGTAAACAAGTAATCATAGAACATTTGAGAGATATACTCGTAAGACTACATGTAGGTGACTCAAGCAGACATAATGAATGGTAGAAAGATAAGATAATGATGAATCAGTAGAGTGCTTAGACAAAAAACTCGTTTGAAATCTTAGCCATTCCATGAAACCTATTACGATTACCAACCAGTATTTCGAGCTTAAGATCTTTCAGTTTTGTCAGAGGTTATGTGAAAGTTTTTACTTGAGTGACCTAAATGATTTCTTCTAAAAACTAAGATAACATTTTTATTTATTACTACTGGACCTAATCCTAATAAGGCCTAAATTCCCCTCTGGGTGGGAATTGGAAGGTCAGATGACAGTCGCTTTCGTGAAAACTAGTGCCTACGTCAATTCCTGGGATTAGGTTGCCAAGCGGACCCCAGGCTCAATTGAGCCCTGGCAAGACCGGGACAAACGCTAGGAGAAACTGAAGAAAGATTGATAATAAATAACAATTACTATTTTTTTAATAATTCATGTAACTTCTTCAGTCTTATTCAGATAACGTGTGTTTGCGGCAGCCGCACACAATGCGGTAGGTAGAATTTGCCTAACCGCACATAATCTCAACAAGGCTGTAATTTAGCTTTATACAAGAGGATTAAAATTGTGTTTTTAGTGTTTTGGTTCAGAATAACATTTTGTACTATATCAGTTACAGAAACTGTGGTACCTGTATAATGAAGGAAATTAAATGTATTTATTCCTTCTAAATATGTGGGATATTAAAAGGAAAATTTGCACAATAAATTACTCTTCCTTTACTCCCATTACTCAACTATTGTGTGGTATTATGATTGTGGTATTTGTAATTTAGATAGCAATGTTTTGTGTTAATAATAAATAGCTAGTCTTTTGTACAGTCAGCAGCAGAAGTAGCTTAGCAAGTGAGGTGTTCAAAATAACTTCACAGATGCTCATTCTCTCAACAATAAAGACTCAAAATCATTTGGAATACATAGGGTGTATTTTATTTGGGCATTTTATACAAAACAACTCACTTATACAACAAATAAAGGTTATTATACAATCAATGAAAGTAGGGATAGTACATCTACATGTCTTTATAACATAAGTATTACATTACTTACTGGGCAGTGAAGTGTGGACTTTGTTAGAAATTAATAGACTGTAACAGGCTTATGCATTCATTGCAGTAGAATCATTTCGCGTATAGTCGTTTTTATATAAAATATTTCTTTTAAACTTATATCATGAACCTAACTTGTTAATAATGCCAGTCATAATTTTTTAGCTGTATTCATGATGTGTCAGAGATCAATATATTTTTTTAATTAGCCCTGTCCACACCTGATGCACCGCCTCGCGATCAAATTGCCGCGCGCGGCAGCTCGGCTAATGTAGTGTAGACGTGCCTCGCCCTAGGTATTGCGACCGCGCGTGCGTTCGGCTCGGCCGAAGCACGTCCACACTAGCCAAGCTGCCGCGCGCGGCAATTTCCTCGTGAGGTGGTGCGTCACGTGTAACCACGGCTATTGGCTGTTAAAATATATTTTACGAAACTTGAAAAGGTAATAATATTTGGACCTATTCTAAAACTCATGATAGGTTATAATTTTCTCATCAATATTTTGGACAATATGGACTTAGTAAAACTTTTTTGTTTTCATCTTGCCTGACCACTCATCCACAATTTCTTAATGGATCCAAAACAGAACCATTATAATGATTATAATCTAATATCAATAATAAACATTCATAATGTCACCCACACATTGATTTGGCTACACATTAGATAAGGAACCAAACATTCCTTTCCGCACCTTTAAAAAGAAAACAAGCATCTTATCACTTATCACACACCTGCCAGTTGATAAGCACATATTTAGATATGCTGCTGTCCGGAACGTCTAGCTTCAGAAACGCATATTGTATCTTGCCGCTGTTGAACTCATCGATAAGCTCTATGAGACCACTGTCTCCTTTGCTTACGAACTTGAGGTCATTAGACATCCCATCATAGCCAAATAGAGCCCTGGAAGAACGAATGATCAGTCGCCATCAAATATATCAAAGCGGGCAGGGTACTCAAAAATATCTGAGCATGCAATTTATCGCCTTAACAATAGAGGCGTTGTTCAGTTATTTGTGACCTTTGCCGCTCCGATATATCTGATGGCGATCAAACACATTAGATTGATAAATCATACAATATTGGCCCAAAATGCTAGCTAGAGTTGTGATAGGTATGGTCCTAGATAAATATGTAAGTAATTTACTTAATTCTCTTTGGTATGGTTAAAATAAAAGTACATTAGAATTATATCTGTGTATATTTACATGTTACACAGTTATTGTTATGATGATATCAGATGTTTGAAGTAAATTGCCATTATACTAAATAGTTCTTCTTCTTACATGTTCAAATTGCAAAGTATTATTTTGCTGGTATCATTAATAAAAATATAACATGAAATTATTAATAGTAACTCTATATTTTCCTTAGTAGCATAGGGTAATTGTTTCTACAAATGTAATATGGTAAAGTTATTCATATTATAACCACAATTTACTGACCTAATAAAACTACACAAATATAAATGGAAAGTCAAAAGAAAATACGTCTAGATAACAGAATTAGGTCATGAATTTAACATCAACGTCTAAGTTAAGCCACATAACATGTTTAATCATGAACAACGCATAATAATACGATTTTATTATATGTAGTGAAAGGAGTGCATACAAAAGCGTATCCTTGTTAGAATTGAATGCACTTGTTAATGCCATTGTTAGAACTGATATGGGCGCATCGTGGACAAACTCTAATTAATTC
The DNA here is from genome assembly GCA_911728535.1 of Pammene fasciana. Lineage (NCBI taxonomy): Eukaryota > Metazoa > Arthropoda > Insecta > Lepidoptera > Tortricidae > Pammene > Pammene fasciana. The sequence continues at coordinate 1,424,917 of OU452285.1, forward strand.
ATTTGATTAATACAGACAGGCTCGCGTCTATTAAAACGGCAAGTAGGTCGCTGTTGTGTAAAACTATAACTTGTTAGTACTCACCAGTCAGTATCGGTTTTCTCGTCTAATACGTCCTTCCACGCGGCGATTAACGCGTCTTTATGTTTATTCAAGTTTATAGCCATTTTACATTCTTCGCATTAACCGATTTAACACTGTAAAAAGCAAAATCTCTGCGAAATCGTTAATGCCGACGTACGGGCGGCCTGACTCACAACAATTTCGACCGACAAGCAAGCAAGACAACATCATCCAAAGTATTCCAAAGACTAGATAGACCGCCGATAATTTGACGACAGCTAAAACACGTGTTGCCATATGTGAATATGTGGTGCATCTCTTTCTTTCATTTAGGAAACAAAAGTGACAGCTATACGGGAATACGGGCATATAAAAGCGAACCACAGGCGAACACGAACAACGGTGAATCGTAAGGGTCACCACACACCTAGCGGTTTTCCTCGCGGAATTAGCTGAAGTAGCGGAAATTCATAGACAAAATGCTTAATTTGTCTATGGTAGCGGAATTTTGTCTATGGCTTCCATACAAAAAATCTGCTACCATAGACAAATTTCCGCTACCATAGACAAATTTCCGCTACTTCCGCTAATTCCGCGAGGAAAACCGCTAGGTGTGAGGTGACCCTAATAAAAATAGAATGTTCGACACAATGTTAAAAACGCTAAAGGCATGCCTATTGTATAACAACATTCTGACATTGACAGATGACAGATTTTTTACTTGTTGTGAAGGTCGAGAAGTAGTAAAATAATGTTGAAAGAATATCTAATTAATCGTAAATATCTCACTATTTGGCGTGAAAAGCATTATTTCATCGTTCAGTTAACAAATTTCGATTTAGTTTCTCTTATAAGACCCGAGTTAAGTGTATGGTAATGGTGTTCCTAATACAAAATCGTGAATCAAAGGTTACCGCATTCCAATCTGCCCTTGCCGGTGGCGGAGCCGGTGCATTTACAAGAGCCGTGGCACAGCCGCTGGACGTGCTGAAAATTAGGTTCCAGCTGCAACTGGAGCCGATAAAACAAGGTTCTAAATATAGCTCCATATTTCAAGCCTTGACGTCTATCGTGAGGGAAGAAGGCCTGTCTACACTATGGAGTGGTCACATACCAGCGCAGTTGCTATCTATAACGTATGGAGTGCTGCAATTTACGACGTTCGAAGAGCTTACAGCGGCGTGTCAACATGCTAACCCTCAATTTTTCGATACCCATAGACACGCAATTATTTTTTCTAACGGTGCAGTAGCAGCGACTGTGGCGACGATGCTCTCCTTTCCCTTCGACACGGTTAGAACGCGGCTAATAGCTGAACAGAAGACTCAGAGAGCCTACAAAGGGTTTACACATGCATTCAACACTATGGTCAGAACAGAAGGGCCTGGAGCATTATTTAAAGGATTAATACCTACTTTAGGTCAAATCGCACCACACGCCGGGATCCAGTTTGCTATCTACAAGCTTTTCACAGACAATATATTGACTAAACTAAAATTCTTCCAAAGAGACACTCTTACTGGGACTGTAGAGTCATCTCTACTAGCAAATTTAATATCTGGGTCTATTGCAGGTTTCGTATCAAAGACTGCAATATATCCATGTGATTTAGTGAAGAAACGGCTTCAGATCCAAGGCTTCCAACAGTACCGGACGAGTTTTGGTAAACAGATGTATTGTAATGGTATATTAGACTGTATTAAATTGACAGTAGTTGAAGAGGGGTTCCTGTCGCTGTATAAAGGTTATTGGCCCAGTATGCTAAAGGCTGTGCTGGTGTCAGCGCTGCATTTTGCCGTGTATGATGAAATAAAACATGCACTCATGAGGGCACAGACTTGAGGAGTGATTTTTAAAGACCTAATTAATAGAGCAAAATAGTCATAAAAAAAATTCTAGAAGTTTTTTTAGAAAAGAAATGGGAATCACTCCTCAAGAGGCTGCATTACGTTGTATTATATCCTGTATGTCTCTAGTTGCATACATAACATATACATGGATTTAATTTAGTTACCAATCAAATTGTTGTCATTATGTATTTATTAAAATCACTTGTAGCTATAAGTTGTTGTTGCTTGTTGTTGTGTTGTAGCTATAAGTAAAGTTGAATTGATACTCTTGAAAACTAAAAACTATATATGAATCTTACAATCCTCCAATATGAGTTTATGTTATGTTTATGTTTGAATTTATAATTTAATAAGTAATGTTTTGTTTACAAATATTTAACTTTCATTCAATTTTTCTAATGTGTGTTCTTGCAATGAATTCTGTGATAAAATAATGGTACATATGAGTACATATTAGTTATGGGTGTTCATAATATCATTTAAATACAGTGGTAAAATAGATGTAGAATTATCTGTATTTGTATGGAAATTTGTTTAAGTATACAAAGTCACCCAATTTCACTGCTCTTGAAAGTACCTACTTTGGTATTGTTATGTATGCATTATGTTATTCTTATGTAAGGTGCGTTGGGGTAAGATAGAAAGGTATTTTTTTTGGGATAAGATAAAAAGTAGTCTGTAGTGCTCCGGAATATGGACGATTTTTTGTCTTACCCCTAAAAAAAATACCTTTCTATCTTACCCCAACGCACCCTAACTCATTTAATTGATGTGTAGTACTAATAACATAATACTACAGGCTGTAATGTAAATCATGTCCTAGATTGTAATCTAGAAAAAAAATCAAGACTTAAATGTAGTTCCAATAAAACAATTGAAAGTAAAATAATTTTATTACTTGCTAACAAATATGAAAATTGTAATTTTTTTCGTCTAAGATTTGATTTGCGACCAGAAAACCTTATGACTATTTAATTATATTTCTCTGAGTTTTCATACAAAACAAGACACAGCAACTCTTTGCAACGATACGGAAAACGGTTCTTGGCAAAAATAATAGTGGGGTTATACTTTTGTGTTTTTTTTATATACTAAATTAGGAATACTCTGAAATATATTCTAACCATACGATATCACATAACCCATATTCCTCATCAAAGTATCTTTAATCGCGGGCTGCAACTCTTTCTTCATATAAGTCGTCAATAGAGTCCTAATGCCTTTAGTAAATATGTCTTCCATCTCCCTAGAAATATCTTCGACTTCATCCAAATCATCATCAGGTCTAAACAGCTTACTTCTTTCATAGTTCGCTCTGGTTCGAGGCTCATATATTGTGTTCCAAGTATTGTCTGAAGTCCGACTGTCATAATCATCAGGCTGATTCAAATGAGGATCGAAGGAAAACTCATCAGATCTCTTCCTTCTTTTCAAAGGCAGATTATCCTTATTCCTAACAGAATTCCTGTTTATATATTTCTCGCAACCGTATGCGTAGACGCTTATAAAACCGGGCTCGACGAATTCCGAATCGGTTTTGACGTTGAATTTCCCGGGCTGCTGGTGTAAAGGTCGCGTATGAAACCCTATTCCTGCTTTGCGGAGTCTTAGGATCATGTTGCAACCATTTTGCCTGTATCTATCCGGATATGGGGCGTCATATCTTCTGTTATCTGCGAAGTGTCTTCTTAATCTCCTGCTTGGGGGTATATTCCGATCTAGCTCATTCGCGTCGTATAAATCTACATTCCCACTTATGGTAATATCGTGAAACAAAAGCATGGTGTCTAGAGAGACGTTGCGAGGGTCGAAGTAGCATTTCTCGACGCGAACCCAGTTGGAGTTCTGCGGGAGTCGCACGCGCATCCGAGTGACATACATGTCAACTGGAGCGCTCCGCATTTGCTGGTAGAGACTGTAGCCGTTGAGATCGATGCTTTGACTCTGTAATGAAGGAAGTGATTGAACAACAATGGCCGGTTTGTCGGTTAATTAGCATTCGCTCAAGTTTAGACTGACCTAGTTTTAGTGGCTGAGAATTTACTGTAATAAAATACGATTCCTTGCTTGATTACTTGATCCATCCAGGGTTCATTCAAGGATTGTTATGTAAAAGTATTGTGCGGTAAGAGAAGTGTCGTATACTCGTATTAAATAGTCGATTCCATTTAGCACGACATATTCCTTACCCCACAAACGCAATACTGTCTTACATGTTAATAGACCAAAAAGTATGTAAGTAAATGACCATGTTTGGGGTGCAATTCCGCAGCTTAATGTTTTTTTTTTTACTTTATCTGTGTACATTTTTGTATTAATTGTTTTCTGTCTATTACCGAAACTTATTAAAAGTTGTATAAGTAAATTCTATTTCTTAGCTTCATTTCACCCAGTGCGAATTCTTTTACTCATTGTTATAAATATATATAGTTGTTTAATATATAAATATCTGAAAAAACATATCATGGCGACCCTGCCTTACCGCGGGAGTATCCAACGTCTTGGGCTGGTTCCTCTTCCGTCGCTTGAGCTGGTCCAGCGCGGACTCGAGCCGCTGCGAGCATCGCTCTCCCGCGATGGGTACTGTGGTGAGAGGGGGCAGGCCCCCCGGTCCTAATGGCCGGTCGAATCTCTTCACTTCGAAGATTGGAAGGAAACGGGACTCTGGAAAAATATTATTGAATGTTATCTCGAAGACGTTCAAAGAGCTTTAGACTCCAATTAATTTAAAAGCTATCAGAAAATGTTTCGGCTGATCTAATCAGCGGATTTTAGATTCCGTATCTCAACACTCCATATTTTTACACGACTGACAATTTATTTTTTTAGTTCGTTCTAGCGTATATTGCTACCGACTTTGGTGTATTCTAAACCTCTGATTGAACTTATTGAGGTCATGTCCTGTATTACCTAACTGCCTTGCAGGAACTGGAAGGACTAATTATTGAAAGAGGCTCTACAAATTTGATTTGATACTGTGTTGTGTTATCATCGATTTTTTTTTTGAACAAATCGTGGAAAACGCTTCATGGTAGATTTGCTAAGGTCAAAATGATAATTGTTCGTTTTGGGAATACACAACAAATATTCCACAAGTTTGATATACCCGAAAATTATGTCGGTATCGGTTCTGGGCGGTGGAAGTTATATATCCAGAAATTGCCTATTAATAAAATAACCATAACGTTTAATAACCTGTGTACAGTACGTAACGTAAGGTCAACTCGACGTAGACCGGATAGCAAGCAAATTCTGCATAGCTTTTTTTACGAAATTAGAAAACTGTTCCAGACTGACGGTAGTGACGGTCGCCGAGTTGTGAATGGTCCTTCGAACCGGATTCGCAATTCTCCAATCGTTGTAAAAGAAAATCTAGATAAAACTGAAAGTTCCACTAATTATGCTCTTTCTCCCATTGTTTCGCGCTCGCAACCGTGAAATAACTTACTGGAACTTACTATGATTCAATTTCAATGTCCAAGTCTTGTTATGTATGCTAAGTTAACATTTTGTTACCCGAGATTATGGAAAAGCGTTACGTCGAAAGCGTGGGAACATGGTATGGGTAGGGTAAATTAAGCCGTAAAATTGAATTGGTTTAATTTCGCATAGCTTTCTTTTTTATTTTGTTATTGTACAGTCAACGCCATAAATATGTGTACACTTTTACACCTTACGCCAGTGTAATAAGATTCAAAAGTGTATTTATAATTTAGGCGTTGACTGTACTTATACCTGACTGCACTAGACCTACAATACAAATAAGTTACAGCTGAGTAATATGTAAGCACAATCGAAGTCAAAGATATGTTTACATTACACTTTTGCACCTTGTTACAAAGGAGTAAGGTGCAAAAGCAGGGCCGGACCTAGGGTAGAGCGAGTGGAGCGGGCGCTCTAGGCGCCGGATGGCAGGGGGGCGCCAAAATGGCCAAAGAGAAAAAAAGTTTTAAAGCAAATGTGGCGCAGGCGCAAAATATGTACGTTTGGAGTGGAGTGGCGCGACGGCGGATAGTACCTTTACCTTTTGATATATATTTTTTTGGTATTTTTGTTATTTCAACTTATTTTATCAGGCGTGACTTGCTACTTTCAATCATGAAGGGCGCGAATAAAGGCGCCAAAACGATACGTTCTTTATATTTTTCTACGCGATTGGGTTTATCAGGATTGCATTCTATTATTTAACTTTCTTTTTTAGATCGTTGCTCTTGATCTTAAAAGGCGCGAAATAAAACCTCATAAAACCTTATAATTTTCTAAGCGATTGGGTTTATTAGGGTTACATTACATTAATTATCTATTTTTTTAAATCGCTGCTTTTGATCTTGACAGGTGGAAAATAAAGGCTGATAAAAGCGCCGAAAACATAAATAAGGCAAAACAAATATAGAGATGAATGACCCCTAGAAGATGAACATTTGGCCTTAATAATGTTTTTATTATTTAATAAAACTGCATCACTTTCTTGTACTATTTAAACTTCTAAAATAATAAATCCAAGTTTAAGGTCGTGAGAGCTCGCCAAATCTATACCTCTCGCCAAAATTGCCCTTTGTAATGGAAATCTTATTAAGAATTGTGGTTCAAAATCGATATAATTGAGTATAAATTTATAAAATTGAAACTTACTTAATTTTGAATAGCATATTTTAACTTATTTTATGAAATACATATTTATTGTTCAAGTCATGGTTCCAATATTGTGTGATTATTGCAATAGATGAGTGGCGTTCAACTTTTGGGTCTGGTATAGTATTTTCAAATACTTTTATAAATTCTCATAAAAAGATACACCATTTATGTCTTAAATTGCTTTTTAGGGTTCCATAGCTAAATGGCAAAAAACGGAACCCTTATAGATTCGTCATGTCTGTCTGTCTGTCTGTCCGTCCGTATGTCACAGCCATTTTACTCGGAAACTATAAGACGTATCATTATTAAATTTTACATAAAGTGTATTGTGTGTGCCGCTACTTAGTTATGTAGTGAATTTTCTGAAAAAAATATTTTGGGGGGGGGGGGCACTCCATACATGCAAGTAATTGTGAAAAAAGTTTTTTTTACCAAATATCAACATGATCAGGGATCGGATAATCGGATCGATATTTACCTAAACTTTGGCGGCGTGAACGGTATGGAGACGGACTCGACTTTATTTTCGTAATAAATTTCCCGGGATTTCCCGGGATTTCTTAACTATGTAACAAGGCAATCTAAACTCATATTTGAGCATTTTAATACACTTATTTATTATGTAATTTACTATGGGGAAATATTAAATTCAATTTAACTGAGATTTATTCAACTAGCGAAGTATCATTATCGTAACTTAGTTTAACGGAACTTGTCGTGAGTAATAGTACTTTTAAAACTACGAGTAGTTTAAAAATTGTTTTCTTTCGACGTTTCAAGGACGACATTATTTCCGTGGTCTCAAATTTTTGCCCTTCCGTTATCTCTGCTACCGAGTACCGACATTGTCTTACACACAGCAGGTAAAAAAAGACGGGCAATACAAAGAAAATTTGTCACCACGTGTACTTTAGGTATATATAGGTGTTGAGATTAAGTAATAAAAAAACAAGTAATTATGTTACTGTTGCTAAAATACTCTTACTAAAAAGACGTGAACCTTATTTACAATCGACAAAATTTTAGATTTTGTTTGAAAACGTCGCATATATTGTGTTACACAAAAAAAAAAGGTTTTATTATTCTCCTATATTACAGAGCCCTTGAATATATGTATAGAGAAATGCTTACGTTATTTTGCCAATTCACGCTGCAGCTACACTACATACACTGTTCTTGTTAGATCTATATAACAACATATATTACTTCCTTACAAAAATAGCCATAAACTAAACACGTAGGTAAATTTGTACCATCTTATGTCATTTCGTGCGATCCCGGAGTCCCGGTGCATATTTATTAAACTTATAATAAAAAAGAAGCCGACTCCATATTTTCCCAACAATTTCCGGGATTTTGCCAAGTTTAGGTAAATATCGATCCGATTATCCGATCCCTGAACACGATGCACATCAATCGATAGGTCTTTAAAAATCACACTGAGATTTCTTTGATCATTTTTTGATGAAATGGATACTTTCATAAATAATCGCTCCGAAAGTCTAAAAAATTGTGTCCTCCCCCCCCCCCCCCTGTAACTTTTGAACCGCAAGTCCAAAAATGATGAAAAAAATCAATAAGATGCACCTTCATTCTTTCAACGAAAATTATTTTTAACATTATCGGTTTAGGCGTTTTTGAGTTATCTTCAAAAACTACGTACCTAGGCAGATACGACCTTGCGATAATAATTTATTTGATAATATCATAGTAGCTACGGCTGGTTTTCATAAATAATGGTACGGAACCCTTCATGCGCGAGTCCGACTCGAACGACTTGGCCGGTTTTGTTCCTTGATTTTATGACTAAAAGATGAAAAAAACTTTTTTATACCACTGTGATATTATCACGGGGTTTACTTTAATATGGAAACTGGACTGTTCACCTAACAACAACGAGAATTTACTAGTTCATCTTTTAGGCTACATTCCAAAACATGAATTTTGCATGTTTTTTTTAACTTAAAATCATGAATATCGTGCTGAAAGCTTGATCTAACTAAATCCAGTGTTTATTAAATTCGAAAAAGTTGAAACTATTTTAAATTGAAACAGTTGAAATACCTTTATTTACTTCAATTATTGCACAAAGCTAAATCAACCCGATTTCCTAATTTTGCTTGTGCGTCAAATCATTCGTTTTTGGGTACTTGATTTTGCTTTTATACTGGTTCGTCTTTTGAATCAAACCGTTCATAATCAGGGCAGCTTGTTCATCTTCTGGGCGAATTGGCCTATTTTGGCACAAACATTCTTATAAGAATACTGTACAGTTCTAAGAGGGTTTGGAATAGCTTATTCTAAACTAGATTATATGCCAAATCATATTAAAGTGGGGGTAATAGCTTAAAAGTTCATTTATGACTTTACCCTATTTCTCTAACGCTTTGGGTAAAAAGCTTCGACGAAGGGCGCCAAAACCCGATTTCGCTCTACCCTGATCGAGCGCTCGGGCCGGCGCTGTGCAAAAGTATATATCTTAGACATCGACGGTAGATAGATTTTATTGTCTTCATCTAAATACAATTTTAGAATATCGGAAGATAAATGTAGAGCGAAATTATGATTTTTAGTTATATCGGCACAGATAGATGCCCCGGAATGAACACTATAAAAACCTAGATTTTTCCCCTAGGTTTCGGATATTCGAATGTACCACTTAGACTGCCTTCTTGTTATTGTTTACAACTTTATCAAGTGTTTAAATCCCTGTATTAACTAAAGACCGAGCTCCTCCGAGCCTGTAGCTCGAAACACCGCCGAAAATGTTCACAATTTTAAATAGGTACCAAATCCAAAAACCCGCAATAAAAATCATCTGGCGTTTTGTCGCGCAACTCACCAGTATTAGTAGGTATAACCTAACTCAGTAACTTTGGTCGAAAAGTGCAACCAAATCGGCAATGCAATTTTTGAGATAAATCGAGACAAATTTAATACACACGAACGCACAAACAAACACCCTCTCACCCTAAATACATATACCATCTCCGTTCCGTTGGGAAAAACTAATAGGCCTGCTTAAACCAACCTTTTCCAGCCTCAGAATCCGGCAACTCGTTGTCACTAGCCGAAGCAGTTTTCGCGAACAAAACGAACATCCACCAAAACTTCACCATGGCCACAGATGACACATTAAAAAAAACAATTAAAAATTACTGGCAGGAAACTTCAAGAAAAACTGGCTGAACGTGCTACCGCCGTGAAAAAAACGAAACCGTCAAAAATGCGCGCGAAAGGAACCACTCGCTACGAAACAGAAAAGCGAAATAAATTACAGAAGGCAAGGGACAATAAGAAGTGCAGTCTATGGAAAATGGTCCCCCGCTAGTCGAAGATGAAACGGTGTACTAATAAAGTGCGGCAACTGGTTATTAGAGCGAAAATGGTGATGCTTAGAATCCATTGTGATGGCATTTGAGGTGCAACTGTACTGTACGGAATATGTAAGGTAACACCCGAAGCCAACACACTAGGCGTAGTTATTGTCTCGATATCGATCGTTTTTTCTTGAGAAAACTTTACGTTTAATCGTGTGAACATTTACTATAGAATACTTAATTAATATCGATAATTTGGAACTGATAATAGGTAATGTTTTTCATAAGTCGTAAATGAATTGCTTTGTATACCTACAGTAGGTAATTTTGAATAAGCTCCCAACAGTCAGAAATTCACACTAAACCAATTTGGTCCTTCGAACCGGATGCAAACTCGATGTAAAATCAAATCGACATATCGGCCTCGGTATTTATAACTCACCTCAAACGAATTTGACAGGGTATTAACCCGGAGTCTAGGTTTCTTATTATTTTCTAGAATCATACGAGTGGGTAAGTACTTTACTTTAACTGTGCCGTGTCTTATTCGATGCTAGCATTCGTCTCGCTTGTTTTTTTATCTTTACTTAACATTATTTTGACACGCGCTTAAAGGCGAGGTAAAAATAAAAATCTGTCACGTAAATTAGGTAATTGTTACCGTATCAACCTGCTGCATAGCCGTAGGTATGTAAAATAAGAATTTTAGCGATTCTGTCCTATAACAATATCAGTGAAATTACGTACTAATTTAGTTTAGATACGACCACACTGAAAAAAATAATTTGTTACCAGCAACCAAACTTCGTCTACTATTAACTTTACTTTTAGGACTTCAAAACTAAGGCTTATTACTAACCAACATGTTTTGTTCTTTATGTAAACATTGAGTTACAAGCAAATAAACTTTATTGACTCCTTACTGAATTTTGGTAATCAATGAAATAGCCGAAATAGTTCACTTATCCTTTTTTTCAGTGCATGATTAAACATCCTCTTAGATTAGAAATAAACATGTGGCTATTTCTAGGAGCCGCTGCCGTGGCTTTGGCTGTACAGTCAGCATCAAAAGTAACTACGTAAATGAAGGCGTCAAAAGTCTTTATTTAAAGGCAATAAGGACTTTTGACACCTTCATTTGCGTAGTTACTTTTGACGCTGACTGTACGAGTATATGCTCGATTTACCCGGTGGCCTTTAGAGCGTTATCACACTTGCGATTTGCGAGCGAGTTTTGTATGGGAGCGAACACGCCGCGTACGATCCAAGTTTTGTATAGGAATCGCTTTCAAATCGCTCAAGTGTGATAAGGCCCTTAATTGATAAATGGTAGCAGTACTCTTGTAAATCCTATGCAAAGGGATGAAAAGGGTTACTTTTCTCTACAAGCGACTGTACCTACTGTACTACTAAGACTCATTTATTTTATCATCTATAATAACATACACTCAGCCATCACTCTTATCTGTCTGCGACATCTCTCGGCAACTGGAGTGCGACGTAATTATAAAAAGAAACTGGGTTGGGCTTGAAATCTGGGGTTAGCGACCGCAGGTTAAATTGTAACTGATTTGATGGGTAAATAAAACTGATTCTCACTTTATAGTGTTAAAGTAGGACATGAAGATCTAGTTGTACTCGCGACAAAGGCCTGCCTAGATTAGGATTGACTGAGACCCATGTTTATCCATTGTAGAGTAAAAACTACTACTTTTTACCTATTTCACCTACCTACACTAATTCGCACATACCTCATATATTGCAGTAAAAGTAAAAAAGGCATTCCTAGAATATTGTCCACTCGTAGTCACAAGCCATGAAGCCATGTGCGTAGGGATAGAAGCGTGGAGGAACCTGATCTTCAACAGAAGGACATGATGTCACGATCCTCAGCTTTGAGGGATCGACTGATGATGATGATGAGAGTCACAAGCTATTAGCCAGAGATCAGAGAGCTAGACCGTAACGAGAGGTGAGTGCCCCCGGGATTAGTGTCATTAATCGTTATCTAAAGAATGCAGCTCGCAACCTGATAAGGAATTCCTAGTAAACTTGTATTTTCTCGAGTCTTGTTGTCATGCCCCTAAACCATGAAAAAATTCTGGCCCACCATCATAGTTGGTAAAAACTAAAGCCAAATTAGCTGCGGTTTGTCTATAAATGCTTTTGACAAGCAGCGTTTGATACCTATAGTACGAGTATATTGATGTGAGAGTGAAACACTGAGTACCTATCATATTGGTATAATATTTAAGTCTGAATACGCTTCCAAAGTACAAGTATGTTCAACTCCGTTCCGCCTATTGTCCGTCGTGCAAGTAATTCGTACTAAAACATTTCGTATAATTGCGTCCGTGCCATTGTTTATATAAAAATATAATCTTATGAAATCGCGGACTCGAATTCAACAAGGTTTCCATTAATTTAATAACGCAATGTGTGTTCACATTGGGGAAAACAATTGACGATCCCGCGATCTTACAAAATATGTCCACCAGTGTATGAAATTATATTCTCAAAAATGTATTACGAATTAATGAGATTATTATTGTAATTATACCTACCTAGGTACATACGTAGAGTAAGATATATACAGGTTGGCCAAAAAAGAACTAAATTCCCGTTGGATGTAAGATTTTGGGACGCTACCAATCCTCCCTAGATGGGTTTGGAACCTCTCAGATCGTTTTGATTTTTAGATTTTTGTATGGCTATTGAGCGGCTGCGGCGGTGAGAATGAGAAATATGAGAATCGACCTGAGAGAGGTTCCAAGACCATCTAGGGAGGTGGTAGCGTTTTAAAACCTTACAGCTAACGAGACTTCAGTTCTTTTTTGGTCACTCTGTCTGTATAAACATGTATTTATATGGAAGCACGATGTGCGACGCGACGCCTTTATTTTCAGTCGGAAAGCGGACTGGCTGGGCCCATAACCTGAAGCGACTTTACAATTTTATGGAAGCACGCTTAATAATTATCGTTGAAAGTATTTCTTTATAGTAGCCCTCAACCAATGTGACGACCGGGGCCATAAAACCCTTGAGCTCGCGTTATCAGTTATCCATTGTGTTGCATTGTGGACTTTTATGGCCCCGGTCGTCACATTGGTTGAGGGCTACTATAGTACATAATTTAATTACTTCAGCGCGTACCTAATAGTATAAGCTGCATAATGCAGAGTTAATAATAGCAATGCGGGGATATAGAGCCGACGACAGGGCTTGTTTGAGCCGAGGCAAAAACGAGGATAATGGTCCAAGATTCTATAGGCGTTTACGATAAACGATTGTCACTTCATTTAGCTTTAGCATAATTTATTACTTCACTCATATTCGGGAGATGCCAGTGTCATTGTAGGTTGTGCAAGCTCCGCCGTGGTGCAAGCGGGTAGCCATTGTGAACGAACAATGAGACAATAGGGAAAGCGGTGGGCCAGGAAAACAGCGAGGTAAGGCTGTGGTCGTCGTGGCGTTTGCCTTATGTGGCCCCTGCATGGTTAGCATAAGTTCGGCTCGGAAACCGGTATTTGCTCCATAAGCGGTCCAGACACTGTCAGTAATAATGTCATTATTTCTGTACCCGTCCTTTTCTATTATATGAAGAAGAGAAGGATGGGTACAGAAATAATGACATTAAATTATTACTGACAGTGTCTGGACCGCTATACTAAAATACCGGTATTTTAATCGTTCCTTTCGTTCTTTCGTCTACTATTTCATATTTAATCGAAAAACCTTGTAATATGAAGTCATTATCTAAATACAATATTGAGTTCTACATAAAAACCATAAAGTAATTAAACTTTTTGGGTTATTTCGGGGTTTTTTGCAAAAACCAGTTTCAAGCCCTGGCAGCAACAGTATTTCGCCGCACACTTGTGCTAACCGTGCTGGCTAGATGTAGGTAGGTATACCGTGATTAGGGTTGCTACCTTTTTTTGTGAAATAGTATTTTACAAAAGTATATAGAAAACATAGTACCTACCATCGCCAACACTGTTAACTAACTAGTCCCTATTGCAACGGCATATGGTCTATCAATGGTCGGTTAAGTGTGTTGCTGTTTGTACGCCTTTTGAATCGGTAACTTCATAAAGATGCTGACGAAATTATAAGTATAGACACAGCTGACAGGACAGGCAGGAGTTTTAAATCGCTACAAGAGTTTGCTGTTCCCGCTGATCTAATGGCCCAACAACAATAGTCGGACTATTATTCCAATTCATACCATTGTCGTATTACTGTCCATTCGGAAAAAATCCGCATCCGCGTATGTAAACACAACAATCGAGATATTACAACCAATTTTGAGTGCAGTTACATGCCGTGGTTATTGTCCATACAACTCTACTCTCCCCGGCTTCCCTCTGGAAGCATCAGAATAAAAATCATTCTAGTATAGCTTCTTCAAAAAATAAGATGTAAGATTGTTAAAGGCTGTATTACCACCGGCTTCCCTATAGTTTCCATGGCTAATATTGCTGATGGAAAAAGGTTAACCAAATTAACTACGACTTCCCGTAATATAGTTTTTGCCTCGTAGTTTTTTATTTTAGGTAATTCTGGAATAGTGTTTATATTATATAATTATATAAGTAAATAGTTGCTGTTAAAGATATATTCGCGGACCGTAAGTTTTTAAATTAATTACCTTTGTTTCTGTAGTTTTATTGTGTACATATTTAAATAAAGACATCTATAAAATAAGTAATTACCTACTTCAAACTAAATATACTTAGTTTCTTCTATTACTTATTTTTATTGTAAACTGAAATGGTAAAATACGAATTGCGACTTTGAAATATCTACAGGCTCAATCTACTTACTAGACATTACGCAATTTGTTATTCAGAACTACGTCTACCTACATACTCGCACTTATGTACCTATACTTAGTTAGCTATTTCATGTAAGTATCTTCATATGTTATGTTTAACATCTGTGTAAAGCAGCATTGCGATGTACTTTTATTTGTCGTTGATGTCTTTTAAATACGTCCACCATTTGCTGTTAAAGACATCAACGCTTCGCTGACCGTAAGTTTTTAAATTAATTACTTTAAACTGTATTTTAAGTAATTATAACTATTATAAGTAATATAAGGAAGTCTCTCTTGTTGATTTTAAACTTTCGTAAGACATATTAATACTATTATGCTGATGATTGAGGATGGAGACCTCATGTGGAAAACTAAACGTATATTGGACGCGATAAATACTTAACCAGTTACACTGAAAGTGTGGCTGAATTTTTAATTCAGTATATATTATCTACCTATGATGTTAAAGATTCTTATAATTTTAAACTAACAAGTTATTCATTTATAAATTTGTATAGATGTCATATACAAAGGAAAAAGTGACCAACGCCTCCGGTGCCCAAGGCTGGATCCTTTGTATATAACATCTATACAAGTTTATAATTTATACATATAGTAGTATGACTATACTTAAAATAAACAAATCAAAATATTCATTAAATAGTTATTTGTTATACAAGGGGTGAAAGTTGTATTTTACGTGCGAGTGTTATTTGAAACACGAGCTAGCGAAAGGATTCTATTATTGACCACGAGCGAAGCGAGTGGTTCAAAAATAGAATCCTGAGCGTAGCGAGTGCTTTAATACACGAGACGTAAAATAACTTTTACCCGTGTATAACACAAAACTTTTCACCTCACTACAGCGAGGAAAATAAGAAAAAGGGTGCATTTTGCTCGGTTTCCCGTAATTCCTCAGGTGTTTAATACTTCTTCATCACTCGAATCACTAATTTTTAACAAAACAACCTGGAAAAAACATGCGAATATTTAACGTTGATATGATGGATGAATTGAAATGAAAAGTTTTGACGTAAACTAAAAGGTTTTATTAAATGTCAGATGCGTTTTGTTCGTACGTAGACTTATTCGGCTGTCAGAACAATTTATCCGTTTTTACAAAAATAATGAAGATTAATGTTGAATGCTGATATTTATGAATTAAAATAAAGTTGTTAGACTGTATTAAGTGTTTTTACTCGATGCAATTCATTAATTGCGATGTTAAAAATTCTGCACTTTTAACGTTTTACGTTTTGTTAGCTGTCAAATGTCACTTAAGCCACTTGTCACTTATGTCAAAACTCTTTCACCACATGTGGATAAAAAGCGATTTTCACAATAGATATTAAACAAACAAAAAGGGCTTTCCGAGCTAGTGAGGTGAAAAATAATTTGATTTGTTTTTTCAGTTCTGTTAACAAGTTATTATTGAGTAAACTGAGTTTGTATGTGACGCAACATTTTGACCGATAAGGACCGTACTTAACTTACTTAAATCAAGTCATGACCTATTTTCTAGCGCTCTATCAAAAATTACCTACGCAACGTATCAGAATTATCACATATTTAGCAACTAATTTGTAATGTTGTATGTTAATGATTAACGTACTTACGACATGATAACAATAGGTAATATTTAGGTACAGACGCCATCAAATATATCGGAGCGACCAGGGTACTCAATAATATCTGAACATGCAACCTATCACCTTGACAATAGAGGCGTTGTTCACATATTTGTGATCACCTTGGCCGCTACAATTACATAACCGGTGATGTTTAAATTCTTTAGGTACCTACCTAAAGAATTTAGTCTACCTGTATGCGCTCTTTATTTGCGTAGGCCTGATAATGAAACATCGTCTAAAGTGGAGTAGATATGCTGCCTCGCCTAGTACGTAAAGATCTTCAAGTACGATAAACATATGATAATATCTACGCCCTACAGATGCTAGGATGCTACATTGAATCAATAATAACGATTTGAAGTCAAGGTTCGTGAGCATCATTTGCCTCCTAACGAACACGGCCGTTCCAGTCTATAAATAATCGCTCGCGTGATTGGACGTTTCGGAGCATAATTGTTCCATTTGTCTGAGTATTGACTATTGAAGTCCCGGGCAGAGCTGGCCTATATTATGTGTACTATAGCTATTGCTATATATCGTATGCACTTGTGAACGGCACAGCCCCCTGCAGGAATAGTTTGCAAAAACTACAATAGATGGCGGTGAGATTGCGTTAATAAAATTAAAAATACGGTTTACTATACTTTTCTTCCTTAAAAAAATAATTAATATGTTTAAATTCTACTTCGAACTCTGGATATTATCAGTTTTGACTTAATTGTTGCGATTTAAAATTAAAGTTAAGTAGAAATCATACTAGATGTCGCTGCCTACCGCTCCAATTTATTTCTTGTCAACCAAATGTCATTAGCCCATCTCGCTCATCTTCCTTCACGCGTCTCACTCGCACGGACTAAAACAATTAAATTCATAATCAAAAATATTACGTAGGTGCATAACTTAGTGTTGTTCTGTGAGTAAATATCAATAAGCCTCAAAAATGGTGTTAATTTACATACGCGTTATGGATCTTTCGATCTTTTAGCGCCGTAGAAGTGCTAAACAATAAGTCATCATAACAAGGTAACGAAGATGTTCTCGTAAAACAAAAGCCGTCCTTCACACATTAGTGAGGCTCATTTGTTTAAATTAGTTATCTGAACACGCCCCTGATAAAAGAGGTGATTACTGGTAACATGTAAGTACCTACAGCACTCGGCTCTTGGCTCACGAAATAATAACAGGTGGTGGTCGCTTAGTAATCTTAACTTTCCGGAGACGGGGACTAACTGCGCTTACTAATTTAAGCTCAACATGGCTAATACGAAGATTAGAGATAAAATCAAAAATGATAAATCAACAGGTAAGCGTGTAAAGAAGACAATGAGACTCGAGGAATTTGAGGAGTTAAAGTTTTTATCCCATGAAGAGAGAATCCAATATCTTGTTAAAAATGGTCACTTAATCAAAGACGAAATTTTTGATGATGCCGCTTGGAAGAAGAGTTTAGAAATGGAAGCGCAGGTCAAAAAGCTTAGAAAAGACAAACTTATATCCAAAAGAAAACTCAAAAACAGGAATAAACACATAAAGTACATGGATTCCATTTTAATGAGCGAACTTCTCATTAAGCAGGCTCCTAGGGGTGATAAGAAAAAAACTAGAAAAGATAATAACAATGATAATGAATTAACTGACCAAAATACAAGTGAGTGTTCAAAAAATAAACAAAGGAATAGTGAAAAAAATGTTGGAGCAACACAAAATAATGATGAAATAATTGAAATTGATGTTGACACAGATAAGGCCATTAGTTGTACAGATGTTGCCCAATCCAAAGTACAAAATGAGGCCAAATCTAAGCAAAAACAGAATATTTCTAAAAACCAAACAGAAGATAGGGTTGAAAGTGTTGGTACAAATAATTCTGTTGTTCAATCAGATGTAGGTCAAACAAATAAAGCCAAAAGCAACCAAAAGAATTCAACCTCCGCAGAAAAACTTGCAGAAATGAGAATGGTTCAACTTAGCACCGGAATCTCACTTTCCATGGCTTATTATCAATGTGACCATTGCCAAGCACAGTTCTGCTCTAAATCCTCTCTACAAAGACACATGATGATGCATATGAATTTAAAACCGTACAAATGCCCCGAGTGTCCCAACAGAAGATTCCGGCAGCGGGGCAACTGGCGCGCTCACATTCGCCGGAGACACCCACAAACTTTTAAAAACATTAAATATGATTGCAAGGCATGCAAAAAACCATTTGTGTCGCTCAAAACCTTAAAAAGCCATAAAAAAGAGCATGTTAATGTAAAACAGAAGCAATATACATGTGTATTTTGCGAGAAAATCTTCATAGACAAGTCACTTTTAGCGAACCATGAAAAACATCACATGGCACCCGGGAGGTACAAATGCACGATGTGCTCCATGAGCTACAACTCCCGTTCACTCTACTCCGATCATTTGAAAGGTCATGCTAAAGTAGAGGACTATTCTTGCCAATATTGCGGTAAATCCTACTTAAGACCCAGTTCTATCGCAAGACACATCCGGGTTAGCCATGGTGGTATGCGGATGCAGTGTCCAGTGTGCAATAAATTGCTAAAAGGTCATCTGACCGAGCATATGAGAACTCATGAGAATGATCGACCTCATGAGTGCGATGTATGTGGTCAGCGATTCACTCAATCCACCCAGTTGACGGTCCACAAGCGCTCCCATACCGGTGCTAGACCGTATCCTTGCCGAATCTGTAAGCAGCCGTTTTCACACTCCAACGCTCTGATGCTCCATATAAGACGGCATACCGGAGAAAAGCCGTTTGAATGTGCCATGTGCCCGCAGACATTCTCACAACTACCACATATGAAGGCTCATATGCGCAGCATCCATAGCAAGACGGAGTTCTATAAATGTACAAAGTGTAGCACATTCTTCAAGCTCAAGGCTTTGCTAGAAGCTCATGCGCAAGAATGCGGGGCTTCCGTGAGTCTGAAAAAAACGGAAAACAAAGACAGCACCCTTGTGTCCAAAATGAGGTTTCATCTCGCGCTACTTTTCACCATGATCGCTTCAAAAGAAAAACTCAACGATCTAGGTGCGTATTATTTAAGAAAATTCGAATGCACAGTTTTTTACAGTGTGAACATCGCTATTTGTGTGTGCGCAAATAACAGGAATCCATTTTGAAAAAAAAATCTCTTGCATTAGACATCAACGGGCTCATACAAATTACATTTCATTGATTTGAGTCACTGTAACACAGAATAACAAACGCACAGTCATTTAGGCGGTGCCCTAAATAGCACTGTAATCGTTTTACAATGGGTTGACTATAGTTTGCATATAAATGTGTGTCGCTTATGTGACGTACCTATCGACGTACCTGTCATGTTCTACTCTACCTACAGCAAGGTTTTTTACTACACCGATCGATCGTGTGATCGATAAATTTAGTAGGCACTATAATCGTAATGTCATATTAGCATTCAGTTCAATTAATTGTATTAGCATCATCCTAGACACACTTAAATTGTACTATTTAACAATTTTAACACGTTCGCTGCGGCGGCGAAAATGTGAAGTAAAAAATCTACCTCGATCGATCGATGTGGTAATACGATCAATTAAGTTAATACGTATAAAAATCATAGGTTTGAAGTAGGAACTCTGTCTTACCTAAAACCTAAATTGAGATTGGCATCAAACTATCAAAAAGACTTAGGAAATTATGGTAATTCCATTAATAATCTGATTTAAACATAAGTACATATATAAACTTAAACCACGTTATAGTTAAACAAATGTATGTATAGCTAGACTCTCACCTGCAGACAAACTGTGAAAACAGTTTTGCAGGAAACTGCCTTAAATTTAATTTCTGTACTGTATTTAATAATAAAAAAGCCGATTATAAAACTGACCAAAAAAGATTAACCCTCTAAGCGCCATGGATACAGGTGTCGCAATAGAAAGGTTTTCGAAAAACAATCTCGTCAAGCATTACATAAATGAATCAATAAAAAGTTAATTGATTTTTATGTAGCTCTCTGTTCTAATGGCTTGTGTGTGTCGTTTTTTCTAAGTAAATATGTACAGTCAATGATGACATGATTTTTTATTTAATTTTATATTAATAGCATATCATAAAATGTCATTTTATCAGGATTCAACGGCCGGCGACATGGGTAATTGAGTTGAGTGAGTGATATCATTCCCATATAATTCGGTGACGGTTGGTTATGGGAAAATGGTCTTTATTCTGAATGGGCGACGGTTTTATTTCGGTTACTGGTTCGGGTGATGGGTAGATATGTAAAATGTACCATTGGTCTTACTCTTAACTAAAGGATATGACCAATCGCTTAATCTTTTGTAAATATATTTTCTTGAATTATCTTTTTATTAAGCTAACGATTCCTATTATAGCTTCATATTTTTTGTTTAAAATGAAAATATGAAAGTTTTCCTAGTGTAAATAAAAAAAACTATAAAAAAAGTTAACCCCTTAAACGACAAAGACGCCTATAGGAGTCAGTGTCAACTAGACCATAAACAATTTAAACAAAAAGTAAAAAAAATAGGCAGATTTTTTTTGCTTTTTCTTGTATATTAAGTAAAATACTACATTGCGTACAATGGGTATTTGGTTAAAAGGCAAATTGGGATTGGGTTTTTTTCCATCGTTCGATTACGAAAACTACCGATTCTAATATAAATGATTGCTCAGGTTTCAACAAGCGCCTTATCGACGATATTCTTGTCGATTCCATCGAGGCTATGGGTTTAGCGCCCTGCAAGGATAAGAGCATGTCTCCGTTCTCCCGGCTGAAGACCAACGCCCTCATGCTGCTGCAAGGTAAACAAACCTTTTTATCAATAAATATAAGTGTCATATTACAAGGATTTATAGTTAGCATTTTTAACACTTTCGCTGGCGGTATTAAGAGTCGCCAGGACGCTCGCGTGAACAGCCAGATACAGATTTACATACAAAACTTATTTTTGCTATATTTTCTTTGTATTACAATTTTTAGCAACGAAAACGAATTACCGACATAGATCTGTACTGCTAGAATGCCCATGCCATATTTCGTGGTTCTAAAGCATGTCGTTTTAAAATGAGAGCTGAACTACGTTTGTAGGGGAACGCGAGCGTCCTGGCGACTCTTAACCGATGCGATAGCCGAAGACTTCGCTGTAAATCTTAAAGTTCACATTCGATTGGCAAGTAGGGCTAGAGCCGTTGCCGCCGGCGAACGTATCAAGACTCTCAAGATACCCGAAACTCCTGAAAGGTAGAATAAGAGGTCTGGTAACATTGTGACTTCTGACATCCGAAAATCTTTCTATGTAATTAATAATTATACTTAGTAATCATTTCAAATTATTACTGAGTATTTCAAAAGCGTTACAAAGATTCACAGGCATCGTCATCACATATAGACGCTCTTATGGCTCCGCTACATGATGGGCCATCATAGGGACGCAGCTATGCGTTAGAGGGAGCTAACGATATTGCGATCTCGTTCCGTCGTATAGCTGCGTCCCTATGATGGCCCATCATGTAGAGCCAGCCTTACACTTGTTAAATACTAACCCGCTATTCATAAACTTAACCTCATTTAGTTAAATTATGTTTTGTCTGTTTCTAACACAACAATCAAAGTGATAGATAAGGGCAAACGATATTTATTTTAGTTACATGAAGTTTGAAACACGTTTATGAATAAGCGGGTAAGTCGGGAAACGTACTACTTAGTTGAATTCTACATATATTTTTTACAAAATACAACCTTTTTTTATAAGAATTGAACTCGTTATTAAGATTTAAATAATTTGATATCTTGTTGACATACTATTATTATGACTATTATCAGGGGGGTTCATCTCCACGAAGTGACAGCTACCACCTCGGAACATATCGGATACCTACGTTTTCGGGGTTGTCAAAATCTCTTTCGCTTCCGTTTATTTGCGGCATGACCACAGACAAGATAAAATATTTAAGTAGTTTATAGTAGAAGTTTTGTATT
Source organism: Pammene fasciana (assembly GCA_911728535.1). Classification (NCBI taxonomy): domain Eukaryota; kingdom Metazoa; phylum Arthropoda; class Insecta; order Lepidoptera; family Tortricidae; genus Pammene; species Pammene fasciana. The sequence goes on from OU452285.1 coordinate 1,447,219, forward strand.
AAAATAATAATTAGATTGGGCAAATAAGGCAATAAATTTGACATTTATCTAGTTTTGTATTAAAATTACTGATAGATTAGGAAGATTGAGGCAGATTCGGGCAGGTCCAGCAATAATACTAATTGCGTACTTGCCAACCTTAGTGGTTCAAAAGAGAATATTGTATGGGAACGTCATCTGTCAACTTTTATCTGTTAAAGCTCTGTCAAACACTGATTTTGTAGGGGAGATGACTTTCTGTATGAAATACTATTATCTTATTCTGTGCTATTATGAGCCTTAAAGCTTATTTTCTTTTATTCAAAATGTTTTTGAAGTGAAAACTTCTTTAGCCGCGTTGGGCACTTTTTGGTAGGGGGAAATCCTCAAAGCAAGCATTAACTAGAGCCCGCACACGTGTACCCCCGTAAGGGATAGATATATAGATGCCCATAATCACTTCTACAGCATAAAACAGAACAATTTACCAATGTTTTCCTTAGCCGACACAACTTTCTAGGAAAACTAACAGCTTTTCTCGTAGCAATCACAGAAATTCTTGAAGAAATCGCGCATTATATCTGTTTGTTACCCTCCACTGCTAGAAGTAACGCGTGGAGGGTAATAGAAACTATGACAAGGACCAACGAAAATAGCACCTCTCTGCCGTATCTATCGAAAGTGTAATAAGACCATCCCGTTCTATCTTGGTATTATTAGTTCCGTGTCAGATCTATGGGTGGTATATCTATGGGGAAATCTTATAGGTTCGCGTCACCGACACCGTCACGAAAACAAAAACGCATCACAAGCCATACGATTGAGAAACATGTAATATAAAATGAAAAGTGTAAATGTAAAATGAAGTGAAACAAGTGATGTGAGGTGAGGTGAAAAGTCAAATTTCATTTTTCTAAGATAAAAAGTTTTTACTTCTATCGACAGTCCTTATAACTGCCATTTTTTTAAGTTTTTTACTTCTTATTTAGCCTAGTTGATCCATGAAAGATTCTCCCCTATCATCAGCCCAATGCATAATGCTTTTTTTTTCTTTCATTTAAGGTACCGTACCAAAGCCACAGATGGCGCTGTTCGTCAAAGAGAAGAAAACTACTGTGGAGATATTGGAGCTGCTTACTGATGATCTAAATAAGTAATAGGTTATGGTGCATATCTTTAGGTGTGCTAGGGGCTACCGCGAATGTTTGGCTATATCCATCTTTATCCCTCTTGCAATATTTGAGAATGAGCAACAAAGACAGAGGTGTCACATGAATTGAAAGTGTAGAAGTTTGCTGTATGTCCCTGATTAGTATAAGATGTGACTCTGACTAACTAGCAAGAAAGAACTTCTGCTATTCATATAAATGAATATTGCCCATATACTCAGTATATACATAAGTTTACAGTTTACTAAATGTAGTAGTAAAACATACAATATCCAATGAATTTTAGATTATTCTAGTTGTTAGTTAAACGTAAATTATGAGTGCAAAAGTAATTTAATGAGTGTATTGGTAGTGTTAGTTTATTAGTTTGGAAGAAGACTCCACACAATACAAAATCAAAAAGTATACTTTTTAAATCAGGGATGTAAGCGTATTGTGCATCACATACATTTTATTTTCAATCATTTATACTAAAACTAAAAAGTTTTAGATAAATAGCGACAAGACCAAAGCTATATAAACAAAAGATATTAGAAATATTGATATTTAATTTATTAATAAATAATTTATGTAATAAATATGGTTGTATTGCATGCTAGAGTAACTTAGTTATTAAGGTAAAGGTGTTTTAATATAATATATGACTTGCCATGTGACTACTAAATAAGTGATTAGTCCAAAGATGATTAATGTTTTGCATTTTAATTATTTATTGTAGTTTTAATTTTCTCATTCCGAAGTATGAATGATTGTGCCATTGTTGTTATTGGTAACTATTTTAATTGACTATTACACTATTAATATTTTATTTTTATTTAATGTATAGTTTAATCATTATTTTGCTATGTCGATAGAATGTATAAATGTGTTTTATTTAATTTGCAATTTAAATGATTTGTTGATGTTGATTCGATCTCAAAAAATCGACGATTTGTCGGTGCCAGGCTCGTAACCAAATTAACAATTTGATATTATAATTAGTATGAATACTGCCTAAATGTATAATTATAAAGGAACAACACACAGCTGAGCAGAATTCGACTGTTGTAAACAAAAATCTGAAAAATTCTAGTACCAGCTGAATTTTATCTCATACAGAAATTTAGCCACCATAGACAAATTTTCGACTTCCGGTTGATTTATGTCTATGATAGCTTCATTCTACTCAAATGTCAATGCTATCAACCCGGAATAGTGTGCACAGCAGAATAATTTAGCTGTAATAGAAATAGGACCGTAAATAACATTTTTTTCAATCATAATGGTGTCTAATTATATTGTATTTCTATGGTACAGTCAGCAGCATAAATAGTAAGCGAAGTTTTCAAAAGTGATCGTGGCATGACTTAATAGTTAAAGAGAAAAAAATCGGTGTGTATGTCATTGTAAACCTTAGCCACTTCACTACTTCTGCTGCTGACATTAGGCGGAACACATACTTAGCGTAATTCTCGGTCGACTTCAGACAAATCAGCCGAAAGGCGGAAATTAGTCTATGGTTGACAGAATTCCGCTAATGTGTTTTGCGCCTTACATATGTGTATAGGTACTATTTAGGACATTTTAATGGTAATCATCAATCATGTAGGTGTTTCTAAAATCAGGTAAATCAGCACAATTTTTAATTTTCTTTACTAGAATCTAGAAATCAGACATTTTAGCACTGTAATTCTATCTATAAATGTAGTTTAATGTAGTCAGTTTTTAGCACGTCTAAACTGAAAACTAACTAATCGACATTGTTCATCAATACAAGTATGTTAGAAAAAGACATCAACGGGGACTTCTACGGCTGACCTTGTATCACAATACTTATTTTACTAGGTCAAAATTTACATTTACAACACGCATTCTTTAACTGTATTATCTCGAAATATTTTTACAGGTGTATTTGAATTTACTCTAATTCACTTCGTTGTTTGTTACACCTTGCATTTGTGTGTATTGTTCGATATTTGGAATATTTGATCTAAGTACAATTTAGTTATAAAAAAAATTAAAAAATCCAAAGATATGTAAAACTACGATAACTTTATACTATAATAGCTATTTATAATAACAAAGTATCCTTGCAGGGCCGTGATAAGGGTAAAGCAAAGTGGAGCGATCGCATTAGGTGCCGCCGAAAAACAATAAAAGGCGCCAAAATGCCAATCTCGCTGTACCCTAGGTATTTGTGCTTATTTGTGATTGCAAAAACAATAGGATACATTTATTTTAGAGGTATAATTATATTTATGTTACTTTAGCCATAAACGCCAACGGCGATGACTACTATGTTCGATTCGCTATCGCACAAGCTATCGTTTAGTTAGGCTTAGCAAGTTTGCAATTACAAGTTCGAAGTTTTATTACATAAATATAACACATTGTTCTAAAATTTATATGTACACTTTAGGTCAGTGTTGTGTTTGTTAATTTATACAACATTTTTTTTATTGGAGATACTGACCCGATGTACCAAAGAGTATAAAGATAAGCTAAATTAAATAACTATTTAAATGTGTCTGTGTTGTTTCAATTTTAATTCCGCTTTCAAGTGACTTCAAGATTTTGAAGGAGGAGGTTGGTTCTCAATTCGTATCATTGTTTTTTTTGTTTTTTTTTTTATGTAGGTATGCACCGATTATTCGAAGATCGCTGGACCGTTTTGGAAAATTCTTTTGTTGTTGGTCCCATTGTCATCAGGTTCTGATCTGATGACGGGATCCTGGAGAAATCGAGGGAACTCTTCAACGTCTTCAACTGTTATAGGCACACCATAGTGATTTAAATTCACTATTTTTTAACAGCGACTCTGCCACTTCCTGTTGGAATAGCGATCCTAAGAGAAGTCTGTTCTTTTTTTGTTTAAAATTATTACGTCTAGTCTGGCAAACCAATAAGTGCAGTAACAGTGGAAGTAATAAGCTATACTCATCCCTTTTTTAGCAGTGAGGGTCCTAGCGTAAAAAAGAGACAGTATGATTCTTTCTACCTATGCTTGAAGTAAAAGACCCTGGCCAAACTACAGTCATTTGATATATTTTTTACATGGGGAGGGAAAAAAAGAACTGAATTCCCGTTGGCTGTAAGGTTTTGGGACGCTACCAATCCTCCCTAGATGGTTTTGGAACCTCTCTTATCGATATGATTTTTGGATTTCTGTATGGCCATTGAGCGGCGGCGGTGAGTAATGTGAGTATGCGAATGCGTCGGTGCAGGCGTAAATCACATAGATAAAGTAGTAAAACAAAAAATATAAAGACAATTTTTAGGATACCCGGTTCTTGGCGTTAAAAGGGTTAAGTCGAGAAAACGCGGGTTTTGAATGTTGCCAGCCGTCAATATAATTTAGGTTTTTTTTATATTATACAATGATTAAACAATCCTATAGGTATTCGTTTTTTAAACTATAAACCTATCCTTACTTAAGTTATATTGTAACAATTAACAAAATAAAATATTTTTATTATTTCAGTCCAAAATCATGTTTGAGAAAATATGTATATGGTAACACTGCAAGCGTCAGCCATTGATAGCGAATGTTTGTGGCAGTTTGTGGCGTCGGCATTTTTTAAAGATTCAGTGTAATTCTTGAAGACATTCGAGTTTTATTAACAATAGTGCCAGTGCATATTCATTACTACAATTTTTTGTTGCTAATTTATTCATCACTGTCGAGTAAAATAGAGTAATCAGTATTCTAACCTCCAAATAATATAGTCGTCAAATTAGTGTTAATAAATTTGATTTTTCAAGATGAGTAAGTATTTGTATCTTATAAAACACTATTATTGCATATCAGCTGCCTATATCGTAATTATTTAGCGAATTATTTTGTTTAACAATTAAAAATATAACCTCAAATTTTTATATTTGCAGCGATGGATATCCGACCAAACCATACGATCTACATAAACAATTTAAACGAAAAGATCAAGAAGGAGGAGTTAAAGAAGTCTCTATATGCAATTTTCTCACAGTTCGGCCAGATTCTTGATATTGTTGCATTGAAAACTCTAAAAATGAGAGGACAGGCATTTGTTATTTTCAAGGAAATCTCCAGCGCCACGGTTGCGTTGAGGAGTATGCAAGGATTCCCTTTCTATGACAAGCCAATGGTGAGTCTTGACTTTTACTACATTTCAATTTTTATTCTATTTACTACATAGGTAGGAATTATCGGTCCTTCACTCCCGTCCCAGTTCTGTTCAAGTCTTTATATGAGCCCCAATTCTGAGTGTAAACGAGTCCAGTTGACTTAAACACACGCGGCGGACTAATCAACATAAACATAACTTGGTACACCAAAAAAAATGGAAGCATATTTTATTCAGAGTTTGATAGGATCTGATTATCTTTATTTAGCACCGGCGCCCGTCGCCTGTCGCCGGCCGTCACCGATAGCTGTCGCAGGCGGTTGCCAGTGACCGTCGCCGACAGTGTGTCGCGTACTGTCGCTCGTCTGTAAGGCATTGTACCATAATGCCACCCTCCTAGCTAGCCCTGCTAACGTATCAAAATATCTGCCATTCCAGAGAATCCAGTATTGCAAAACTGACAGTGATGTCATTGCCAAGGTCAAGGGCACCTTCTCTGAGCGTCCCAAGCGCCCCAAGATGCCCAAGGGTCTGGATGACAGCCGCAAGAAGAAGAAGGATGCCCGCGCCAGCATGATCCCTGGCTTCGGGCAGCCCAGCATCCTCAACCATACCAATATTGAGCAGCCGCCCAACCAGATCTTGTTCCTTACGAATCTGCCGGATGAGACCTCAGAGATGATGTTGTCTATGTTGTTCAACCAGTAAGTACAATTTTTTTAAACATGGCTCTTGCACTACTTGTAGAGCTTGCAGCTATGACTGCTTACAGACATTACCGCAGCCACATGGTCGTAGCTTATAAAAGAATGTAAAAGAGAATTTGAATGGATGTTTAGGTAGCTCATGGTATTAATTTAATTCATTTAATAGGCTAATAATCTGAGCAAGAAGATGAATAAAGAGAAGTAAGAATAATTAATATTAGGAGGAAATGTACACTACAATTACAATTTCTTGTAATTGTAATTACAATTCAAAGTACGCTGTAATTACAATTTCTTGTGAAATAAACAAATTATGGGCCACTCAGGAATATTGCATTCTATAGATGCAGTGCAGCATCTTTTTCAACTGTACTGTACAAAAAGTTATTCTTTTAGGTACCATTCATTTATTACGTAAGACAATTTAAGGAGGGAGGGGAATTGACCATGTCTTACTTCGCCTTACAAGAGGAGGATTATTATTCTTGTATTTTTTTTAAATTAGGGGTCAAAAAGTGGCAAAAACTGTCTTTAACAAATGAGTCATGCTTTCAAAAGTAGCACAACAAGAGCTGCTTCTATACAAGTTAAATCTATTAATATTCTTGGAGCCCAGTGGCGTAGCTAGGGGGGGGGGGAAGGCGGCGGGGGCGGCCCGCAACGGGTGTCACCCACCTAGGGGTGACACCCAGGCTAGCCACTTCTCGCCCCCGTGAAGAACGAGACGTGATGGGTAGCTAACAGTATGAAAAAATTATACAAATAATATTTTTCTTGCAATAGTGCATAATAGTGTAAGTCCAGAACTTAAAGTGCCAAAACACACTTGTGCAAAACATTGCCTAATAAATATTATATTTTTTTACAGATTCCCTGGCTTCAAAGAAGTCCGTCTTGTACCAAACAGGCATGACATTGCTTTCGTGGAGTATGCAAATGAGATGCAGTCCGCGGCGGCAAAGGAGGCCCTTCAAGGCTTCAAGATCTCTCCCTCTCACGCTATGAAGATCACTTTTGCTAAGAAATAAATAGAATAAGAGATTGATGTGTATATTATGCAATAAAGTACAAAAAAATGAGATCTGTTTTGAGCATTGCACTACGCCTGAACAGCTCTCCTGGCTGTGATAGTTATTTAATTGAAACAAGTACTTGTTTTTCTATGCACCTTTAAAAATTCACCAGAAAATTTCTTAGGGAAAAGAAGTCCTAGGCTGCTCCGCACAGAACTAGCCGCCTCACGAGGCTTCAAAAGTCAACCGATCTTGGCGCAGTTTTTACATATTGATTTGTAGTTTGAACAAAATTAGAACAGAGGCCAGTTTTATAATTTTTATAAAGCTACAATTTACAAGCGGAAGTCTCTAACACAGGGTTAGAAAGAGAGTTCCGCTTGTAAATTGTAACTTTATAAAACTGACCTCAGGGTCGCGTTTTATAAAGTTACAATTTCGCTTTTTGCCTCTCTTTCTATCCAATATGTGTGCTAGAAAGAGAGGCAAACAGCGAAATTGTAAATTGTAACTTTATAAAACGCGACCCAGGTAGTCTACTAGTCAATACAAATAAAGATTTCTCAGCAGGCTGACTTCCGTTTTGGCAACCGAAATATCTTGGCTAAATAGGTCAGGTCATTTCCGGAACGGTCAAAAGGTTAAAAAATGCCAAATCTGAGAACTCTAATATTTTTCTATAGTGGCAACCCCAAGGTATCCTACTAAATTAAATATACTTATTGAATCATACAATTACAAGTGACAGAGAGAACGCACACAATAAAATACCTAGTAAAACAGAGACAGAAATATCAAAGCGGTTAATGATGTCACTTTTAACTGTTTCTTAATTTTGTCGGGCTATACTTTATTTTTAGTGGTTGCGAAACTGTCAAATCTCTACAGAGATGAATGAATAGTCTTACAAACGAAATTACTATTTTCGTTTTCCGTGTTTTATTTACAGTTTACTTTTAGATTTACATGTTTAGATATAAGTGAATAAGTGCCTTGTCTGTATAGCTCAGTTTATATTTGATCTGGAAAGAGATTTATTTAAGAAATCATGGAGGATATATTTCAGTGGTGTCGCGAAGGAAATGCATTACAAGTGAGGGTTTGGCTGGATGATATCGAGCATGACATGAATCAGGGGTGAGTTAAGGAGTTTGATGTTGTTTTGAGGCAGTTTAAGAACCATATGGGTCAGCAGGTTTTCCGCTTATGGCATTGGAAGTACACGCCCACTCTGTTTATGTCACGGTTCTCATGGCCTAGTAATGTTTCAGTATAATGCCGAAATAGATTGATTACTTTGATTTATTTGTACACAGTGAGCATATACGCTATGTTAAGTTTACCTGATACCTGGACGTGAATCCTTTATGAATAATTCTACTTAAGATTTACATTTTACATTACTCACCCACATATTCGGATTTTCCTGTTTGAAACATATCAGAATTCCTTTTTAATTAGCGTGATGCCTATTTCCTTAGTCTTGAAATAATGTTAATTATACCTACTTGTTCAGAACATTGGATCTACTTTTGTTGAACTTATACACAGAACTTATATTGAATGAGTTTGCTAATCTAACCGAAGCTATATTATAAAATTTCTTATTCACTGTAGCACCCTAGAAAAATCTAGATTCTACTTGCCATCCCAAAAACTACTCTTTCTAGATGTTTAATCAACTTTTTGTACATATTCATGTATTATTTACATATGCTGGTTACTAGGCTTTGTAGTATTTTTTATATAGACTATTTTGAAGTTCCAGTATTTCCCATACAAGTCATACCTGTTTGAGTCTGAGTCCTAACTAACGCACGATGTTGCAGTGACGACCATGACTTCAGCCCGCTCCACTGGGCCTGCAAGGAGGGTCACCAGAAGATCGTGGAGATGCTCATTAAGAGGGGTGCTCGGATCAACGTCACCAATATGGGTGATGACACACCGTTGCATTTGGCTTCGGCACATGGGCACCGGGCTATAGTACAATTGGTAAGTATTCACTAATGATAATAAAAAATAATTTGCTATAACAAATACATTATCGACTTATTCAAATGGAGTGGAACGTCAGTACACTTGCCCTCTGCTAGTCGATAAGACCAACTGTTGTTTACCTCTACTGGTTACTGTTCTCTTTAAGAGGTGCTCAATAAAGAGTTAAAATGTGTAAAATGTCCGCAGCTCCTACAAAACCGAGTGGATGTGAACTTCACAAACGCGCACGGCAACTCGCCGCTCCACTATGCTTGCTTCTGGGGCTACGGGCCCATCGCCGAGGACCTGGTCATGGCCGGAGCTATCGTGTCGCTGGCCAACAGGGATGGAGACACGCCGCTTGACAAGACCAGGGGCCAACTGGTGCAGAGGTTAGCAATACCTTCAAAGTCATCATAAAATAGCATCTAGAAAAATATTGAAATGAATTCTTATGATGCTTAAAAAAATTCGATGAGAAAAACCGAAATTGTCATAATAGTTCTAGAAACTGCATCCTCGAAAACCTTTAAAATTATTACCAATATGACGTAACAAAAACACAGGTTCAATCATATTTACTTATCATAAATAAGAAATAAACCTGTTTGACGGATTGCGAAAAAACTCAATTAAAAACAGTCATAAGAGTACTTAACAAATATTTTGAAATATATAGCTTTTCAGCCACTATCATGCACCATTGCAACATTTGTCATTTTTAACCGACTTCAAGTAAATATATTTTACGAATAAAGAAACTAAACTAATCTACCAACTTTCCTATTCAGGCTCCACGAGCTAGCCATCCAGCAAGGACAAGAGATGAAGAAGATCCAATTCAAGGACCAGTCCTGGCTCGGCACTAGAACCAGGTCCCGGGACGCGACCCTGTCGCGACACAAGGGCATTAACATCAGCGAGCTGTCGCTACACACCCGCATGGCTGTCACACCGTCAGGTATACGTCACCAGGTTAAGGGTGGGTTGCACCACGCACAATTAACGGATTCATTAATGTTAAATATGGTGATGGAGCTGTCATCCCATATAAAACTGTCAAACTTTTCAAACATTTTTTTTTACGATGTCCTTAACGTCAACAGAGGGTTTGGTGTAACCGTTCTAAATATTTAAGGTTCATGTCATCAGATCGGGGCGAGAGGCGATACTGTCGCAACACAAAGGCATTAATAGCTAGTAGTCCCAGCACACATAAATCTTACACCCTCCAATCAAAAAGTCGAAAACTTCAGGTGACTAGGGATCATCCATTAATTACGTCACACCAATTTCATGATTTTTTGACCCCTCCCCCCCCCTTGTCACATTTCGTCACAATTAACTGCACTCTCCCCCCTTAGTGTGACGTCACATTTAGATTTTTAGTTTAAGAAGGTAAAAATTACAACATCACTTTGAAACTAAGTTTTTATTAGGATTGCCAGAAAAATAGTAACAAATACCTATATAGGGAACGAAAGTATTCAAACAAATCCGAGTATTCCGAGTATGTAGAAAATTAGATGTTTGTTAACAATTGATTTTTTTTTAAACTTAGATTTTGTAAAAAAATTGTATGTGAGGATTGTGAGGTCACAAACATGGAACTCCTCCCTCCCCCCTGTCACGATATGTCACATTTTGTGGACCCCCTCCCTCCGCCTTGAGGTGTGATGTAATTAATGGATGATCCCCTATGTAGCAACACAAAGGTGGGCCAATCAACATTTTGACCGACAGTTTTGAGTGTCTCTTGCGTTACTCAAAATGTCTCTGGAGTTACCAAGAAATCGGACTTCTAATATACATAGATTCTGTTTATTAGGTTTAATAGGTGGGGGCTTGAATGTTTTGACATACAACATAAAGAGAAACACAGAAAAGTCATTATTTATAGGTGAAATTTTCAAACGAAATTTAAAAGTTGAGGACAGATTTGTGTCGGTCAAAATGTTGATTGGCCCAGGTATCAACATTATCAAAGGGCCGCTACATACTTACTATGGGAATTACAACTTAAGATTTACACCATCAGGTCTAAAATAAATGAATAAAAAATCTTATTCACAGTTTCCCTTACATTATTACAACGATTTAACGTTAAACTTTTCTTTATTAAAATTATTAACATTTCGATTTACCATGTTTGATGTTATCAGGCGAAACGTGGCGCGGCCGCTGGCAGAAAAACGACATTGTGGCGAAAATACTCGCTGTGCGCGAGTGTACCCCGCGCATACAACGAGACTTCAACGAGGAGTTCCCCAAGCTCAGGATATTCTCACACCCCAACATACTGCCTGTGGTAAGTAACTGAACCTAGTCATAGACAATATTGTGGTGGAGATACTGTGTAGAGTGTACCCCGCGCATACAACGAGACTTCAACGAGGAGTTCCCCAAGATCAGGATATTCTTACACCCCAACATACTGCCTGTGGTAAGTAACTGAACCTAGTCATAGACAATATTGTGGTGGAGATACTGTGTAGAGTGTACCCCGCGCATACAACGAGACTTCAACGAGGAGTTCCCCAAGATCAGGATATTCTCACACCCCAACATACTGCCTGTGGTAAGTAACTGAACCTAGTCATAGACAATATTGTGGTGGAGTTACTGTGTAGAGTGTACCCCGCGCATACAACGAGACTTCAACGAGGAGTTCCCCAAGCTCAGGATATTCTCACACCCCAACATACTGCCTGTGGTAAGTAACTGAACCTAGTCATAGACAATATTGTGGTGGAGATACTGTGTAGAGTGTACCCCGCGCATACAACGAGACTTCAACGAGGAGTTCCCCAAGATCAGGATATTCTCACACCCCAACATACTGCCTGTGGTGGCTGTGGTAAGTAACTGAACCTAGTCATAGACAATATTGTGGTGGAGATACTGTGTAGAGTGTACCCCGCGCATACAACGAGACTTCAACGAGTAGTTCCCCAAGATCAGGATATTCTCACACCCCAACATACTGCCTGTGGTAAGTAACTGAACCTAGTCATAGACAATATTGTGGTGGAGATACTGTGTAGAGTGTACCCCGCGCATACAACGAGACTTCAACGAGGAGTTCCCCAAGCTCAGGATATTCTCACACCCCAACATACTGCCTGTGGTAAGTAACTGAACCTAGTCATAGACAATATTGTGGTGGAGATACTGTGTAGAGTGTACCCCGCGCATACAACGAGACTTCAACGAGGAGTTTCCCAAGCTCAGGATATTCTCTCACCCCAACACACTGCCTGTGGTAAGTAACTGAACCTAGTCATAGACAATATTGTGGTGGAGATACTGTGTAGAGTGTACCCCGCGCATACAACGAGACTTCAACGAGGAGTTCCCCAAGCTCAGGATATTCTCACACCCCAACATACTGCCTGTGGTAAGTAACTGAACCTAGTCATAGACAATATTGTGCTGGAGATACTGTGTAGAGTGTACCCCGCGCATACAACGAGACTTCAACGAGGAGTTCGCCAAGCTCAGGATATTCTCACACCCCAACATACTGCCTGTGGTAAGTAACTGAACCTAGTCATAGACAATATTGTGGTGGAGATACTGCGTAGAGTGTACCCCGCGCATACAACGAGACTTCAACGAGGAGTTCGCCAAGCTCAGGATATTCTCACACCCCAACATACTGCCTGTGGTAAGTAACTGAACCTAGTCATAGACAATATTGTGGTGGAGATACTGTGTAGAGTGTACCCCGCGCATACAACGAGACTTCAACGAGGAGTTCGCCAAGCTCAGGATATTCTCACACCCCAACATACTGCCTGTGGTAAGTAACTGAACCTAGTCATAGACAATATTGTGGTGGAGATACTGCGTAGAGTGTACCCCGCGCATACAACGAGACTTCAACGAGGAGTTCGCCAAGCTCAGGATATTCTCACACCCCAACATACTGCCTGTGGTAAGTAACTGAACCTAGTCATAGACAATATTGTGGTGGAGATACTGTGTAGAGTGTACCCCGCGCATATAACGAGACTTCAACGAGGAGTTCGCCAAGCTCAGGATATTCTCACACCCCAACATACTGCCTGTGGTAAGTAACTGAACCTAGTCATAGACAATATTGTGGTGGAGATACTGTGTAGAGTGTACCCCGCGCATACAACGAGACTTCAACGAGGAGTTCCCCAAGATCAGGATATTCTCACACCCCAACATACTGCCTGTGGTAAGTAACTGAACCTAGTCATAGACAATATTGTGGTGGAGATACTGTGTAGAGTGTACCCCGCGCATACAACGAGACTTCAACGAGGAGTTCCCCAAGCTCAGGATATTCTCACACCCCAACATACTGCCTGTGGTAAGTAACTGAACCTAGTCATAGACAATATTGTGGTGGAGATACTGTGTAGAGTGTACCCCGCGCATACAACGAGACTTCAACGAGGAGTTCCCCAAGATCAGGATATTCTCTCACCCCAACATACTGCCTGTGGTAAGTAACTGAACCTAGTCATAGACAATATTGTGGTGGAGATACTGTGTAGAGTGTACCCCGCGCATACAACGAGACTTCAACGAGGAGTTCGCCAAGCTCAGGATATTCTCACACCCCAACATACTGCCTGTGGTAAGTAACTGAACCTAGTCATAGACAATATTGTGGTGGAGATACTGCGTAGAGTGTACCCCGCGCATACAACGAGACTTCAACGAGGAGTTCCCCAAGCTCAAGCCAATAACACATTTACACTAGTTTTATATAATGACATGAAATTGTATATTCTTGGTTACTGTACATTTTGTTTAGAATCGAAATCTTCAGATATTTTAGACGGTTGAAAAATTGCTATTCAAACTAAAATTACCTCAACGCCTTAAAAAATTACTATGCGTATATTTTTTACGTGTCTTTACGGCACAATGTCCTGGGAGTTAAACCAGCCCTATTCCAAGTATTCTTTGCAAATAAGCTTCCGATTGCTCTCTTCTTCCTCCTAGCATTTATCCCGGCTTGGGGTCGATTGCTATACTAGATAAATTAGAAATACCCTATTTATCAAGATATACATAAGTGAATTCATAAAAACAGGCGCGGCGTGTCTATAAAAACGTTTACTTTCATGAATTGTTTGTTAGTCCAGAACAGGGATGTTACGAATATTCGCATCCGCGGACCATCCGCATCCGCATATTCCGCATCCGCCTCCGCATCAAATGCATGCATAATGCAGATGTAGAACAAGTCGGTACAGGAACATCTCAGTGACGGCTCACGAGCTAGGTAAAGTAGGTAATTTCACCATTATACAATGAGAATATTGTTACATTTTCGTGATTCTTCGATCGAGCTCTATGTCCTTGACGGATAGCGACAATAAATGACGAGTATGTTTTGTTTTTAATATACCTATATATTTTAATGTAGGTACTTAATCTTACATCCGCATCCGTATCCGCGAATGTGAGCCTTTTAATATCCGCATCCGCGGATGTCAAAAAATCAACATCCGTAACATCCGTGGTCCAGAAACTAAAGACACATTTTATAATAACCTCTCTCCCAGGTGGGTTGCTGCACCTCGCCCCCCTCTCTAGTCGTCATCAGCCAGTACATGTCATGGGGCTCGCTGTACGCCCTGCTGCACGGGGCAGGCCGGGTGGTGGTGGACGCGGCCGCGGCGCTCCGGCTTGCCCACGACGTGGCTAAAGGCATGGCGTATCTGCACTCGCTGCAGAAGGAAAGAGATCATCAGCTGCCGTTGTACCAGCTTAACAGTCGACATGTTATGGTAAGTTAACCCTTTGACCGCCACAGTCGGTTGTGGCCGACATCCGAAAGTCGTGCCATGGACGCCAAAGACGGCCACGCCGACAGCTTTGCCAATTCAATAGGGACCTACGCGGAATTCAACAATGTTCCATTTCGCTTAAGAGTCCGGTAACGATTTGAAAACGAAAATCGCTAATAATGACATTATACACATGAATTGCATTTGGTACGATAGCTTGAAGTCTTGTTATTGCAAAAATGTACTTTAGGTCTATATATATTAATATTTAATACCTTAAAACTCGATTCTTACAGAGTATGTTTAGTGAGGACGTTAATTTGTGTAATTTTGTCGTAAGATTTTTAATTATTATTTGTTATGGACCCTATATGTTTTAGACTATCTGAATAAAGCATGAAATGAAGTTTATTTTTGTATTTTTATGTTTGTAAAATACTTTAGTACCTTTCCAAAAATATCACCTAAACTTCGGTAATTTTTAGCAAAATTGCTCTAGCAAAACACACTCTCTCTCAAAAAATATATATGAAAATGAAAAAAACTGTTACACTTATTCCTCAGGCGACTCATTTTCCAATGTATTCACATTTTTTACGTACTTATATAACTTAATTTAAATCAATAAAAACCTTACTCTTTTCACCTCTCCAAGCAAAAATCGCGAAACAGGTGTTAGATTAGGGTGAATTATTTATAAATAAAGCATAAAATTAAAAAATCGTTGTATTTATTCCATCCAAAAAGAAAAGATCTTTCATAATATGTATACAAAATTATAGAAGTTATGTTAGTTACTGCAAAATCGCATCAAAAAGTTGAGCGAAATCGAAAAAAAACATTACCGGACTCTTAAACAATGCGCTTGCGTGGCGTCAGTGACGCATAATTTTTGTTCAACGCTTGGCGTTTAAAAGGTTAAGAAGTTTCCGCCGGCTTGCCTTAGTCGATTCGATTTTAGCTTCCAAAAAATTGTGTTCAATGGGTCTGCCTATTTTGCACAGAGAACTTCTTTATCTGTGCTATTTTGAGACTTTAGCACTTAAATACTTGACACTCATATTTAGTTTATCTTTTAGCCATTAATTAGCTCTATTCTATAGTTAGCTCTCAAAAACATTCATAAATTAAGGTATTAGTGGAATAGCTATCATGTTATGGCTTTGTTACCCAGCTTGTCTATTTCGCCTTTTAAGTCCCAAGAAAAGAACTACGATTTCCACTGGCCAATTTTAAGACAAATTTAATAACTGGATAAATTCGATTCTCATCGCCTTGTCCGCAATAAATAAAAAAACCGGCCAAGTGCGAGTCGGACTCGCGCACCGAGGGTTCCGTAAAAACCTAAAACAATTGCTATTTCTTATGATTGCGTGGACATGAAAGTTTCGTTTTGCTACAGCAGAAAGATATTATAGAGCTGAGTATATGATATGAATTTCAATTTAATACCTCTACGCGTTTACGAGGAAACAGGTAGTAAGTTTAAAATTAAAAAAAATATTTTAAGTACTATTTTACTAAAAATGTCTACTTTTCGTAATTTTTCCTTTGTCTTTGCTATATGAAGTTTCTTCGTGCCAAGTTTCAAGTTTCTGAGTTTACGGGAAGTACCCTTTAGGTTTTGGGTTTCTTGCGAGTACTCATCTCCAAAATATGCAACTTAAATTGCTATTTCTTTTGATTGCGTTGACATGAAAGTTTGTTTTTGCCACAGCTGAAAGATATAATAGACCTGAGTATTTGATATGAATTTCAATTTAATACCTTTACGCGTTTACGAGGAAGAAGGTAATAAGTTTAAAATTTAAAAAAATATTTTTATATGATTCTACTAAAAATGTCTACTTTTTATAATTCTTCCTTTGTCTGTGCTATATGACGTTGCTTCGTGCCAAGTTTAAAGATTCTGAGCTTGCGGGAAGTACCCTTTAGGTTTTGAGTTTCTCGCGAGTACTCAGTTTCAAAATATGCAACTTAAATTGCTATTCCTTTTGATTGCGTTGACTTAAAGATTTGGTTTTGCTACATCTGAAAGGAACTATAGCCCTGAGTATTTGACATAAATTTCAATTTAATAACTTCACGCGTTTACGAGGATAATGGTAGATGGTAGTAAGTTTAAAATTTAAAATATATTTTTTTGTATGATTTTACAAAAAAATTCTACTTTTCGTAATTTTTCCTTTGTCTGTGCTACATGAAGTTTCTTCGTGCCAAGTTCAAGTTTCTGAGTTTACGGGAAGTACCCTTTAGGTTTTGAGTTTCTTGCGAGTACTCAGTTTCAAAATATGCAACTTAAATTGCTATTTCTTTTGATTGCGTTGAAATAAAAATTTGGTTTTGCTACATCTGAAAAGTCCTATAGCGCTGAGTATTTGACATGAATTTCAACTTAATAACTTCACGCGTTTACGAGGAAAAAGGTAGTACGTTTAAAATTTTAAATATATATTTTTGTATGATTTTACTAAAAATGTCTACTTTTTATAATTTTTCCTTTGTCTATGCTATATGACGTTGTATCGTGCCAAATTTCAAGTTTCTGAGTTCATGGGACGTACCCCGTAGGTTTTGCAAGTGCCGAAAACTCTAAAATTTGCAGCATAAACGACTGTATCTTTTGATTGCGTTGGCTTTTAAGTTTGCAAAGTTTTTCACAGCTTCAAGGGACAATAGACCTAAGAATTTGGTATAAATTTCAGCTTGATACCTCCACGCGTTCCTGAGAAAAATGGTCTTGACAGACAGACAGACAGACAGACAGACAGACAGACAGACGGACAACAAAGTGATCCTATAAGGGTTCCGTTTTTTTTCCTTTTGAGGTACGGAACCCTAATAAAGAACAAATCTTACGGAAAGAATGTAAAAAAACTTGCCATTTGATATGTACTGAATTGTCCCTTACTGTTAAATTGTCATGGAAGAATTTGAAACTTGTGTCAAGTTTGTTTACATTCTTTGCGTGAAATTTGAAATATGAGTTCGTTTTGAGACGTTTGCAACGGACTTTATTTCCAGCGGCTTGTCTATTTTGAGCTAATCAAGTGTTCTGTTGTCAGTTTTGAATTTTAATTATTTGTTATGTATTTTACAGATCGACGAGGACATGACAGCGCGCATCAACATGGCGGACTCCAAGTTCTCGTTCCAGGAGCGCGGGCGCTGCTACCTGCCCGCGTGGCAGGCGCCCGAGGCGCTGCAGCGGCCGCGCGCGCGCCGCAACGCGGAGGCCGCAGACATGTGGAGCTTCGCCGTGCTGCTGTGGGAGCTGGCCACACGCGAGGTACTCTAGGTCCTGGCTCCAGGAGCCCGGGCCTGCCACCTGCCCGCGTGGCAGGCGCCCGAGGCGCTGCAGCGGCCGCGCGCGCGCCGCAACGCGGAGGCCGCAGACATGTGGAGCTTCGCCGTGCTGCTGTGGGAGCTGGCCACACGCGAGGTACTCCAGGTCCTGCTACAGGAGCCCGGGGCTGCTACCTGCCCGCGTGGCAGGCGCCCGAGGCGCTGCAGCGGCCGCGCGCGCGCCGCAACGCGGAGGCCGCAGACATGTGGAGCTTCGCCGTGCTGCTGTGGGAGCTGGCCACACGCGAGGTACTCCAGGTCCTGCTACAGGAGCCCGGGGCTGCTACCTGCCCGCGTGGCAGGCGCCCGAGGCGCTGCAGCGGCCGCGCGCGCGCCGCAACGCAGAGGCCGCAGACATGTGGAGCTTCGCCGTGCTGCTGTGGGAGCTGGCCACACGCGAGGTACTCCAGGTCCTGCTACAGGAGCCCGGGGCTGCTACCTGCCCGCGTGGCAGGCGCCCGAGGCGCTGCAGCGGCCGCGCGCGCGCCGCAACGCGGAGGCCGCAGACATGTGGAGCTTCGCCGTGCTGCTGTGGGAGCTGGCCACACGCGAGGTACTCCAGGTCCTGCTACAGGAGCCCGGGGCTGCTACCTGCCCGCGTGGCAGGCGCCCGAGGCGCTGCAGCGGCCGCGCGCGCGCCGCAACGCAGAGGCCGCAGACATGTGGAGCTTCGCCGTGCTGCTGTGGGAGCTGGCCACACGCGAGGTACTCCAGGTCCTGCTACAGGAGCCCGGGGCTGCTACCTGCCCGCGTGGCAGGCGCCCGAGGCGCTGCAGCGGCCGCGCGCGCGCCGCAACGCAGAGGCCGCAGACATGTGGAGCTTCGCCGTGCTGCTGTGGGAGCTGGCCACACGCGAGGTACTCCAGGTCCTGCTACAGGAGCCCGGGGCTGCTACCTGCCCGCGTGGCAGGCGCCCGAGGCGACGCAGAGGCCGCAGACATGTGGAGCTTCGCCGTGCTGCTGTGGGAGCTGGCCACACGCGAGGTACTCCAGGTCCTGCTACAGGAGCCCGGGGCTGCTACCTGCCCGCGTGGCAGGCGCCCGAGGCGCTGCAGCGGCCGCGCGCGCGCCGCAACGCGGAGGCCGCAGACATGTGGAGCTTCGCCGTGCTGCTGTGGGAGCTGGCCACACGCGAGGTACTCCAGGTCCTGCTACAGGAGCCCGGGGCTGCTACCTGCCCGCGTGGCAGGCGCCCGAGGCGCTGCAGCGGCCGCGCGCGCGCCGCAACGCAGAGGCCGCAGACATGTGGAGCTTCGCCGTGCTGCTGTGGGAGCTGGCCACACGCGAGGTACTCCAGGTCCTGCTACAGGAGCCCGGGGCTGCTACCTGCCCGCGTGGCAGGCGCCCGAGGCGCTGCAGCGGCCGCGCGCGCGCCGCAACGCAGAGGCCGCAGACATGTGGAGCTTCGCCGTGCTGCTGTGGGAGCTGGCCACACGCGAGGTACTCCAGGTCCTGCTACAGGAGCCCGGGGCTGCTACCTGCCCGCGTGGCAGGCGCCCGAGGCGCTGCAGCGGCCGCGCGCGCGCCGCAACGCAGAGGCCGCAGACATGTGGAGCTTCGCCGTGCTGCTGTGGGAGCTGGCCACACGCGAGGTACTCCAGGTCCTGCTACAGGAGCCCGGGGCTGCCACCTGCCCTCAACTTTTACCATAGAGAAATAATACCTAAGTAAACAGTGTTCGCTGGAGCTGGAGCGTTGTATGGATACAACTGGTTATAAGACCGCATGCTTGACATTATGATGGCAAGAAAGGAGACTGAAGGGTGGCGGGGGGCTATTCACGCCCCCCCCCCCCCTCCTCAGTCGTCTAACCTTATGGAGTGCTATGCTTCTGTTATTTTCAATTAAAAATATATTTTGTTCCCCCAGGTGCCCTTCGCCGACCTGTCCCCCATGGAGTGCGGCATGAAGATCGCCCTCGAGGGCCTCCGGGTTGCCATCCCCCCCGGCGTGTCCCCCCACATCGCCAAACTCATCCGCATCTGCATGAACGAGGACATCGGCAAGCGGCCATCATTCAACATGATTCTGCCGATACTCGAGAAAATGAAGAAGTAATATGCCTATGAACGGAGTACATGGGGATACGGGGTTGTTTTCTGGGGAAAAGTGATTGTGTCATTAGCTGGAAGTTTCACGATCGCTAATTAAAATGTTTCTTAACTAGTAACTCTCAAAAAATGTTTATATGCCACACCTGACCATAAAGTGGCTTTTTCCGCACGCTGCGCGTACGGAAAAAGACGCTTCCTGGCCAATTGTAGACATAAAACGATGTACACAACACGGGAGGTAATAAAGAAAGCTCTCGATCGCATATTTACATCCCTCGCTTGCAGCTCGGGCCGCAAACTTCTGCGATCTCGGCCTTTCTTTGTTTTACCACCCTAGTTGTGTAATGTACTATTAGGTACACGGTTTTATTGCTGATTGTACCAAGTAGATAGCTTTGTCATGTAATGGAAGTATACCAAATTTCAGCTCAGCCACCGGGGATTGGGTGAAATTTAAGTTAAAATATTTAAAGCATATACACGGGGTCAAGCTAAATAAAAGTGTGTAAAAAGAGGAACTATCTGGCATAACCGCCATTAGCCATTGAACATGATACTGCCCATATTTGAGCAATACCATACCTATTATACAGAGATATCAGAGTAAGGGATAGTGTTTTGGGGAAAGAATATTGATGGTTAGAAAAGCTATATTTTCCTTACTTAGAAATAATGTTCTTGGCCCCTTCTGGGTTATATTTCTCACTTGCAATGCACATTTATTTACATAATTTATTCTTAACGTAATTACGAAGTTAAATTGCGAAAATCTACTGTGGTGTCTGCTTCAAGTGTTACACTTGAAGTTGAAGTTATTATCGTTTTACACAAAATAGTATTTTGACAGTGCCATCTTTTATTATACAAAAATGCAAAGTTTTATAGTATGATGACATTATTATTTTTATACATAATTATTCTTTATTTTATATTTTTGACACATCACTTGATTTGTAACTGCCAGTATTGTAATTGTTGTTTTCTACTAAGGTTGTATTTTTGTAATCTTGCAGGCATTTTACAAATTAAAATCTAATTTAATATACTAAATGTAGGACTAAAGTTTCTTTTAAATGTAGCACACCTTAGCATTCTTTATGTTGCTAAAAGATGCTTTTATATGTATAATTACCTAAGACATTTAACCAGGTGCTATTATAACAAAACAAAAAATCATTGACTGTACATAAAAATATAAACCTCCATATAAAATTGACATTCTGATTTGAATGTTGAAGTAAACGTAAAACTCGCTTAAGACGATTTGGAATGAAACCCTGTATAATCCCTCATGTTAAGTTTTAGTAATACTAATTCCGCAACTTATGATCTATGTGATACAGTTTTATATTACTTTTGGCTTCATCACCTAAACGGAATAAATGGCCACCATTTGCCGTTTAGGTAATGAAGCAAAAAATACGCAAAATTAAACTATGTGACAAAGACCAAGTAGGACTACAAGTCTACAACTTAACATGAGGGATTATACAGAAATTGTATTTTTTATTAGGAAATACAATCCCGCCAATGAGGGCGCTACTGGACGGTCGACACAGGCGTATAACGTGATAAATCGTATCAAACGCGATCGTATTAAGCGAGTTATAATGTAACTACAATTTTGTACCGAATAGCTATAAGATAAAAATGAATCTCCAAAATAATGAAGTAAGCACATAGTAAATAAAGTCTCATAATGAAATGCCAATTGCTTAGTGTAGATGTTGTATGTTATAAACAGTTGTGCTTGTTAAATTGTGCCTTACAATTACTAAAAATGTAATTATGTATCATTATTAATTGTAAATGTAGTTGTAATTGTTTTCTAACAGTAACAATGTTGGAAATGGTACAGAAATAATATTATTGCTATTTTTTGATGTGAAATAAAATTAATGTTAATTTATGTTACAAATATATTATATTAATGACTTTTGAAAAGTTTACACTTATCATTGTTTTATTTACTTACTTATAACTTTTGCTTTTTATTTAAAAAAGTAGCACTCTATGGAAAACTCCAGTTTTCCCACACAAATGTGAATTTTCTGAAAATTGGTAGGATTTGTAATTCCTTTTTCAAAGACTTAATATGGTCAGAATCATAATTCTCTTCTTAACATTACAAAGATAAACACGCGTTTGTATGGGTTTATAAATGTTCAAAAAACCTAATAACTGGGAAGCTGTTTGTTTAGTTGGGTTGTAATACCACTAACATTCTTATTTCACCTTAGCTCATAGGGTTAGGCTCTAAGGCGATTATCACATTGATAATCGCCAGTGTGATAATCCCCTAACTGTTAAAGAGTACCTACATGTAATATCCGATTATTCTTTTGGCCATTTTATAATTCAAAATCTTGTTTTAAACTAAGCTTTTCCAGATATAAATAAATGGTATAGCCAACTGAAAAAAAAACGTAGGAAACCCTGCACAACCTCAATACAGAAACCCATTTTTTTGCGGCAAATTAGCAGAAGATGAATCTCGGTGATGTATATCATTACAGCAGCCTTTAAATATGATTTATTTTTGTAGCTAATCATAATGAATTGATGACTATTTTGTAACGTTATATTTACGCAAGGAAGTAAATAACGTTAATGATTAAACTAAAAACATTTATTTACAAATACAGAAAATCGTGTTCACGCCAGTTCAGTTTTCATAGTCTCACAATGCCGCACCAAATCTTTAAGCTTATACACCAGATCCTGCAACTCCTGGCTTCCGCACGTAAACCGTATATCTTCTCCTGAGTCCGTCTTTAACACGACGGTGTATAACAAGTTGTCTGAACTCACACCGGGCGTATTGGTTACTACTTCGAGTTTCCATTCCACGTCGACTATGTTTGGCAATGTGTTGGAACTTAGGGCATCCATGGTGGTTGTTTCACAGTTTAATTAGGTACATTTTGGTCAAGTTTCGATTGTTAATTAAATTATATTGAAATAAAAGAAGTTTCATCAAAGTAGGGCGTTGTTTTGACGTCTATATGGTGAACTGTCAGTGTCAACTTGAAGTAGTGTAGTATCTCTTAGGGTCACCACACACCTAGCGGAATTCCTCGCGGAATTAGCGGAAGTAGCAGAAATTCATAGACAAAATGCTTAATTTGTCTATGGTAGCAGAAATTTGTCTATGGCTTCCATACAAAAAATCTGCTACCATAGACAAATTTCCGCTACTTCCACTAATTCCGCGAGGAATTCCGCTAGGTGTGTGGTGACCCTTAGTCTGTGAACTTGACGTTTATCGATGTTTCCATATAAAATTCAAAAACCTACCATTCTTCCAATATGATGTACGGACTAGTTAAAAAAAGAGAAATGTATATTCGTGTCTCATTTTACTGTTATATTGTCGGATTCCAAAACAACAAGTAAATCTAATCAATAATCATATCTCTCGTTTTGCGAGACTTCAGCTTTGACCTCAGATTTGATCTGTATTTTAATGTAAAGAAGACACAGCAGATCGGTCGGTTAACCGGTCTTTTCAAGCGGTTAAGCGGTGGCTTTTGGCTTTGCCTTTGCAATTGATTCTGAGTTTGACTTCTCAAGTCCACCAGCAGCCATGGTACTAGGGTTTTTATAAGCAAACACAGTGACAATAATAATTGTGCGTTCGGTTTATTTCTCTATGGTACGGTACACACAGCTAACAAACGCTAATGAGTTGCGGGCGCGGCTGGATGAAAATGGTGAATGTCTTTATTGATGGAGTCGCAGCTTGACGGTACCAGGGTCGCAGCGCTGCACGGTAGTGTTACAGTGGTCACATTTACACCTGAAGGCGGTCCGAGGGGAAGAGGCACGCATAGGGGTGTTGTTCTGGGCTTAAAAATAAGAACACAATATTGTATTCAAAATAACTTTATTTCAAAATACCGTTATAAATTACAGTAAAGTTAGAAGTGTTAGAACACAATACAGGAAACAATTCCCTTGCACAAACAAAACGCATCACAGGACAGCTAGTGACTGAGTTGAGTAAAAGCTGCATTCGATACTACACTATTCTTAATTAGTTGTTAGTAATGGGACTAATGCTACTCGCCAGGGAGGCCTAGGGATTCGAACGCGAGGCCCAAGATAGGGTTCAGAAGCGAGGCCTAAAACGGAGGCCTTACCATATTTTATTACTAACATTTAGCAATACTGTTTTGGATTTTGGAACGATCGGATATTTCAAACTGAAAGAGAAAACAATTTATTGTTTTTAATTTTAATTCTGCGTCCCTCTAGTGTATGACTGCATCTCTCTCCAACAGGCGAGTAGCTAACACGCTTAGTTAAAACTAACATTTTATTCTTACATATCACAATATCAACAACTACTCTACGCGGTACGAGAAACAAGTGTACCTCAGACTTAAGTTTTAAATAAGTTGCTTTCTGATAACCAGAAATATACAGGGTGCATACAAATGTGGGGCCAATTATGGCTAAATAATGAAATACGCGGTTGCTTGGTTAAAAGAATAACCACGGAATAATAACTTCTACAACAAGAATAAAGGTATTTTCGGTCTTGTTATGTCTGGGACAGTAGGGCCCGCCTGGCGGCAATGGGACACTTTTTTTAACAATTAACATATATTAAATACAGTTGAACTCGTTTAACCTTTTCGACGCCATGTCAAACGCAAAAGCTACCACTCAGACGCCACGCCATCGAAATGTCAAAAGTGAAATTATACTTTATGCGTGTGCATGGAGGTCTATTTTGCTCTGTGGTCAGTGACCGATATATCAGTCTTTGGCGTTGGACCTGCGTTGCCGATATATACGTCTTTGGCGTGGAAAAGGTTAATACGATTTCCCGCATAATACGCCATTATATTTTAATCACTTAGTAAATGATATGTTTCATTTTCCCTATCCCGAATACACTTTCCCGCTTAAGAGATATTTTCGGCTGGGTCCCTTACCCTACCCTTCAAAATCTTCTTGATCGAGTTTTACTGTAGTACGAAAATTTAGAGCACGAAAATACGCTTTTTATACTCCAAGTTCTTCGCATACCTATATTATCAAAGTTTGTTTCACTTCAAGCTTAGACAGGGAGAATCGTACTGTCTTTTTCTAATGCTAGTACTCTTACTACTAAAAACGGGATGGGTATAGCATGTTACTCTGACTGTTACTGCGCTTTTTGGTTTGCCAGACTATAGCCATTTATTTAAGTCATTTATCTATGGCTTACAAATGTAGTCTTAATTATCGGCCCCAAATTTATTTGCAACCTGTATATTTCCTGCTTAAATTCAATGGACCGACAGTTCAACAATCAAACAGTTAGGCCTAAACTTTAACAGCTGTACTTTAGAGCAATAGCGATTTTCCAAGAAATTTTTCACACTATAATAACTTATAAAATAATAGCAATATATATTACAATCGTAATGGACTTCAATCGCTATCACTTTCAAACCCGCCTGCTAAGGAATAATATAGTTCATTGACCTGTCAATAGCTATCTCTGTCACGCACGTACAATATATATTTCTGTCGCATTCACACAAGTCAATGTCCTATCTTTCGTCTTCAGCCGACAGTTTAGTAAAGAATTGCCAATTTTCAGAACATTTTGGAATCCTTATTTTTACAATGCATTTCATATGATTATGTAACAAAATATCGATTTATGTAACCTAGATGCGTTAGTCCAGCGATTATCTATAAACTAATTGTGATAAATGTATTATGAAACCAGCAAAACTTGGATATACCGCACATATTTTTTTAATCCTTCCAAAAATATTCTGGCATCACCCATTTGCTGCCACGTTTTTATAGTCTGACCAACAAATCGTGGCAATAGAGCATACCCAATCACCTATCTCTTTCTCATGGGTTTCACAGTCGCGATAGTAAGAGATGGTAATATATAACCACGATTAGCTGTCCAAACTAAACATATCCATATTTTATGGTATCACAAATTAGAATGCATCTTACGTGGGTACATTATATCCTACGTTTTAATACTTTTATGTTCCATACATAAGACACAGGCATATATTTATATTATCTTAAAAACTAACAAAGGAACCCAATAATCGCAAAATAACTAAATTTGCTAAGCCGCTTCGCTTTTACAAATAAAAATAATATAATCATAACAAAACACAAACCGATCAAAACTAAGTAACAAAAAATTTGGTGATATCACATTAAGTTCTTAAAGCATTAAATTAAAACAAGCATTAGTGCATTCAAAACAAAGTCAATCGTATCTAAATATGAATAAAATATCAAATCATTGTCGCTCAATCAAGCGTAGTGTTGGAATATTAGTTGAAAGTAATTGTCGATAAAATAATACAATCGATATAATCCTATAGCAATGGACTTGATTGTTAATTATTTGACACATACCAGTACTTGCGAAAAGTAATAAATTACCACAGATTTTGTATACTTGTAACATGTTAATTGGTTAACCGTTTTCATTGCACTGGTTTGTAAAACATAGGTGAATAAGATTGGAAAATAAAATCAACTCTACTGGACGAATTTGAAGGACAAAATCATTACTTCGACGTTATCTTTATCTAAAGCTGGTTATTTAGATATATTTTATGTAATTTTAGTAAATATACTGGCAGCGCAATGGTTTTGATTCACATTCACTGGTAATTATTTTCTATGTAACAATAGATCCGTATACGTTAATAATTAATTTGTTCCTACTATTGCTTAAGCAGTGACCATTACTTTGTCTTTCGACCGTTAATTAAAGATGTTATCTACGAAATAGTTTATCTGCCATCAAAAAAACGCATACCTACTCATTTTTAATCCTTTTCATCATTGTGCCCTACGTTAATAAAGATATATTGACAGTCAAAACGTAAAAATAATGTTTTCAACAGTTTGAAATTTAACCTTCAAAACAGTAGTTCGAGCAATAAACAGATGCATTTAAGATACAACATGACAGTTTTATCGCTTTTCCGATATTTGAATGTTTATTATATAATTATCTCTGAAAAAAATTATAACAAAAAGATCTGTTAAATCACATATTAATACACAATAACAAGCTCAATACATTTTAACTTTGCAACATTACTGTAAACCATTTATAAGTAACTAATTTTTATCGATAATCTACAAATTACTGAAATGTCCCATCCTTAGACCATAAATTTAGTACATTATTTTAAAACTTAACGATAATTTTAAAAATGGAACACATTTCGAATACCTGATTTTTTTCTTGGTTAAATTATTTTCAGCCAGTTTTAACTATGATTTTGCTTAGCTTTAGTGATGTAAATCGTGTGTGTAGGCCTTAAATGAGCCCGAGATCTTTTATCAGTCGCTTTTCGATATTTTAAATCGTTATAGTCTGTTCGGAAAGAAAAGTGTCGTAATTTATATGTGAGCTCATACATTCTACGACACTTCTCTTTTCGGACAGACTCTAGTGAATATTATATGCAATGCAGTGTGACTAATTTCACAGACAACTTATCGAATAGATGCCGCAAGTGTCATTATGAAGAATTCTGACGTTGTACATCTCAATTGTCGGCTTATTATCTAGTACAGTACATGATTTCTTCGCATAATTTATACAATGTACATATCTAGTTTTCTTAAATCTCAATATGTACGTATTAAGATTAGCACAATTGGATTAACTCCATATATTTTAAGATGGAAAAATATATATTATTGAGAGAAAAGTGTTCTTATTCATTACTTCAGTTGTCTGTAATATTTTGCATAATGAATCTCAAAAATCCTGTTCGTAATATCTTTTAAAGGATTTTACTGGATTAAATGATTTGTGAACTGTCTATAAGTGGATGTAACAAATATTTTTTACCACGATTATCTTCATAGCAAGTAGTCAGACTTCGCTTTACGAAGTATTAGTTCTCGAACGACATTCGGGTGTTCATTCGCTCATAAAATATGCGAGTCGTTAACACTAATGTGAGACTGCGAATCTCACGTGCTCTGTCTAATGAAGTGATCTGTGACACTCGAAGTCATATAGCTTTATTTGGGTAATTTCATGCAAACGTAACTAAACTTACCATTTCATTGACTGTTTATTTATTACTGAAGCAAATTGTATATCATTCCTCTCGATAAGGATACATTTTATACCTAGATATATTTTTACTTGGATTCAACACAAAAAGTGAACTCACAATTGGTAACTCACGTTACGTTCGTGGTTCCTGTTTAATGAAGTGATCTGTGACCAGTCACAGAAAAGTACGTGCTAATAGTCACAGTATAACGACTCGCACGCCACAAGTAAAGTAGATACAGTAGGGTACCACGGGCGGTGTCACAGTTAAAGTAAATACAGTGCGTTACCGCGGCGCGGTGCCACAGTGGTTGTAGATGCAGTAGGGTAGCCGCGGTGCTATGGTGTTGATGTTCACAGCGAGAAGAACTTGAGGAAGGCGGCGGGCGGCACCGGGTGCGGCGGCAGCGGCCCGCCCGCCGAGCGCAGGCGCGCGCGGTACTCCGGGCACTGCCAAATTTATATTATATTTATTATTTACCTTCATTTCTTCTCACCGCCTATTATCATCAGAGCTTTTTCTTATAACAAGTAGAAAGGAATAAAGATACATTACTGAAATAGACTAGTATCATACCTGATCAGCGATGCAGGGGTGTCCCAGCGAGCGCCAGAACAGACACTTGCAGTGGCGGCACAACGACAGAGTTTCCGCGTACTGCGCGTCCTGACGTAGTCCGTACAATCTGAAATTTAACACAGTGTAAGATATAATTTAAAAGCTTCATAGTATTTTCAAAATTTCTAAGCAAAACTGGAAAAGTGCAAATAATTTCTGGTCTCATTCTGTCTTCTATTGCCTTGTGTATTTGTGTCTTATTGAGGATGACCAATAACTACAGAAGACGTCCATATGTCTTTTTCATGATAGCCTAAATTCTGAGATCCCTGAAACTTGATTAACAAAACTAATAAAATAATATTGAGTTCACCTTAAATATGCATTAAAATTTCCGATCCCTGATGATAACTTACTTCCTGAGCTGATGGAATACACTCTTCCAGTCCAGGTCATCCTTATCCTTGGTGACTGTCTCGATCTGCGGCTGTGTGAAGTGGTACGCGACCAGCTCACCCCACATTGCTCTAAACATCCCGACCCTCATTCCATGGTGATGATGACTTACTTCCTGAGCTGATGGAATACAGTCTTCCAGTCGACTTCGTCCTTATCTTTGGTGACTGTCTCGATCTGCGGCTGCGTGAAGTGGAACGCGACCAGCTCGCGCCACGTGCGTTGCTCCGAGCATACTGACGCCATCACGTTCCATGCTGATGACGCCGCCTGGAAGTTGCATTGTGATTTGAAACAGAGTTTTAAAAGGCACGTATTTACAGGTACAACAAACAAATGACCATAACCTATTATCTTGATTTTCTGACTTGCGCAGTAAACAAATCGAAATTCACATCATAATACCGCTTTGATGATACCGCATTCAGATTTTTTGCGGCGTATCTCAGAATTTTTTGATACGCGGAATAATATTTTTCGTTTAAAAATAACCGAAAAATGTACGCAAAGCAAAGTAAGAGTTTTTGATACTGGAAGTGGGTAGTTATAGGGGTGCAATATCGATGCGGGGAAATGTATTAAGTAATTAAAAAAAAAACAATACAATACACAGCTAAACAAAAACAAACACCGCTTACATCTAAATCCCTGTGGTCCGCTATCCTCAGCAGTATTTCCCTGATGCACTCCTCGGGCAAGTCGTGGAGTTTAGGCACTACTTCAGGTCCCGGCTGGAATCGGATAATAATATAAATTATAAGCAGGATTTTACTGATGTGGAACAGGTAAAAGATATAAAATTTATATGGGCAGAATAATGCTGCTTATATGTATGATAGATAACGGTTCTTAAACACAACATGCATAAATTAAGTGAGAGATTCCCAGTGCTTCTGCAATACACTATTTATTGCACGCGCAGTTACTGATAATATGTGGATCCTACTGTGGCACTTGGGACATAGCCATAGGGATTTTTGAGGATGCATCAAAAACCACTCGCAATTTCGTTGTCTTTATTTTCCCTTAGCATGATGTGGTATATACCACACCATGCTAAGGGAAAATATATATGAAGGAGGTAGTTTAAAAAAAACCCCACGGTCCACGAATAAAAATGCCTCGCCACTTGGCGGTTCAATAATTTCTAAACCAGATACAGAGGCGATGGTTGAATAGAGAGATATGGCTGCAGACATATTCTGAAGCTTCTTGCTTGTTGTTGACGACATATAGCGATGGATGGATAGAGATATGGCAGCAGACATAGTCTGAGCTTGTTAGGTCACCTCTTGTATCCGGATGCTGTCTGCGATGTGTCGTATCCTGGCGATGGCGTGGTCGTGGTGCCCCCACAGCGCGCGCGAGCCGAGCGGGCGCCCCCAGCACGCGCGCCGCTCCGCTTCTCGAAGCGCTCCGAGCGCGCCCAGGAGCACGCGGAGCGCGTTCAGGTTCTGTTTCGATGTGGCCACTGTAAGAATAGTAGTAATTTTGTTAACAACGTGTAGGTCGGTAAGATCACCATTATTGAATTAGCGCGATTATTTGCAATAGTGTTAAGCGTTTCGGTAGACCTCTTCAGAGATAGCGTAACTTAATGTCTTTGACAAAAACTGGTGATATGCTCAAGATCAAGATACGCGAAGGAGACTTTTGTTTAGTTGTGGGATAATTGAGACTTTACAATACAAACAAATCCATACCTTGATCGGCTAGCTGCTCCAACATGGACAGCAGTAGCTTCTGTGCCGCACCGGGTAAATGCGTCAGTCGCTGACCACCCAGCAACAACTCAAGCAATGCACAAATGTAGTTGAACCGACGGACATCTCGCACGGCCGAGGAGAAGTCCAGGCGGCGGACAGCTTCCGAGAGGCCGTTGAAACCGGCGATCTGTGGAGCAAGAAAATATGCTGAAACAAGTGGTATAATATAACGTATGAGATTCTCTCGTCTATAGTATATCATCCATACCATGGATATTATCAATATCATCATATCAACCGAAATACACCCACAATCCACATCCACATTACCATACCATTTATTGTGCGCTGATATCATCTAACGCTTTAGTGTGAATTGTGATCGTGACAAGACATCTGATTCAAACCACTTAGTTAGACACCTCTGGTTGTACACAGACACACTCGCGAATGCCAATTGAAAGTTTTTCTAACTTCGGCCATCGGACGTCGTAAATGATCAAAGTAATAATTTATTTATTTAATTGTATGGCGTTTATCTCAAAAATTGATATCCAAATTTAAGGTTCTTAGCCAAGGAGAACCTTCAAGAACCTCGCAGAATCGAAGTTACCAAAAATATTCGTAAAAGTTTATCTTAATGATTTGTTTTCTATGGTATGCATGATTGCCTGTCGACACTCAACGCCATATCCAACTTAAATCAGTGCGTCCATTGTATATATTGTACCGCTGTAACAATCTATTATGAAACGCTGAAATTGAATGTACCTCGTTAATTTTATCAAAAGAAAGATGTTGATCCACTTCGCACGTCGGTGGAATTCATTTCATATAACAAATAACACCACAATTCGATGTGTAAATATTGAAACAAGTGTACGGTTTCGCCAATTGGATACGTATTTGGTTAACTTTAATAAACATAGTTAAATGAAACAAAGACTAACCTCTCTAGTACATTTGATAGTGATATGACAGTGCGGGGGCACTCTGGCTACGGAGTCGCCCTTCTCAGCCTCGTCACCCTCCTGGCTCCTGAAATACATAAACAATATTTATTTATTTTCACAAAAAATCAAAAGGTTTGTAACATATATTTGATTAAATTCACAAAACATTGATGGACTGAAGAAACATTTAAAAAAATCATAAGAAAAAAATTGACCTCAGGATCTCACTTTTGCTATGGGAATTAAAATTATCCATTTCCTCAACGAAAATTACATTTAAAATAAAAAATATAAGCGTGTGACCGCAGACAGCACCTTGGTGAATTCGTGAAAATAAAAAGTTAATTGCTGTTGTCCTTAAAGTAAACTAAATGAAAACTAAAAAACATTTTACAATTTCATTCATTACCCATAATATATGTGCTATTGTGGCGCTTGTCATGGACCAATCAAAATTGAATTAAAAAGTACTTGGGTGGTCTGCGGTGAGCGATACTAAGAACAAAAGATAGGTATCACTACACCACTGAAACCACACTAAACGCTCGCCCGCAGACGGATGCCCATTGCTCTGATCAACTACGGATGTGGTTGGATGTGGAACGACTAGAGTGAAATTACTGATAGTGACAAACTGACAATTGTGTGTTTTCTATTGTCACA
Organism: Pammene fasciana; assembly: GCA_911728535.1. Taxonomy (NCBI): domain Eukaryota; kingdom Metazoa; phylum Arthropoda; class Insecta; order Lepidoptera; family Tortricidae; genus Pammene; species Pammene fasciana. Next base: position 1,479,724 of record OU452285.1, read on the forward strand.
AGTCCAAATAGATTCTACCCTAGCTAGCTGTTCGATTTCGAGAACTCTTTGGGCATCTAAATGTTCCTAATGTAATATCTTTTTGCTGTTGCTCAATTTTTTTTATCTGGAATTGCTCAAATTTACTGGAGATTTCTACTGCGGATGGTTTTTCTCATAGGCAGACCACTGGAAAACGCAGATCGCACGATAGTATACTTATGTTATGTAGATGTACGTCAGATACTCCGTGAATCTAAAGAATGCCGAAATGAGGAGACAATAACCGAACATAATAAGTATCTAAAGTATCCCGTGCTTAATTGTATTTTAGTGTATTTTAAATGTGTGTATAAACATGCATTGTGTTCGTAACGGGCCTATTTCGATTAAGTCCTTAACTAGAACTCTTGTGCCCCACTCTTTCTTGTGTATCATAGCAGGCGATTATAAAATCGCACACATCCACGGTACCCAGACGAAACCGTGACGTGCCTAAGTGACGTTTTCGCGTCGTCTCTGTGCCAACTATTACGACTAAGTCTTTGAGACGCTCATTAGGAACAGCTCATTATCATTAACCAGCGTGGAAACCCTTTGATAAGTGGAATTGAGATTAGCTTGTCCGTCAATTTTCTGGTCTGGCGCCGTTATCGCCAATCGGCTGGTGGACATCATGTCCGAAGGACAAATGCGTCAATGTGTGGCGCAAATTGGGCACTAATATGTCTGCCAACAGATCTGAATAGCGCCTTAAAATTAGGCGTAGGATTGAAAAATTACGTGTCTATTCATCTTATGAATTCAGGCGCCATTGCGATGTTCCAATACATGTACCTGTATTATATAAGAAATCGGTTAGACAAAAGAAGTAGAAACAAAAACGATTTGTCATTAGTCGGTGCCCTTAGACGAGCTAGCTTTCTCGCTTTCACTATAATGGCGCGCGCGTGCGCCGGTGTCACGGTATAAGTAATACATGCAGTGTATAGTTCATTCCGTATGCATTTTAAATAATGTAAACAAACAAAAGCACGTGACTTGGCCATTCGGTCGGTTTACTTTTATATCTATGGAGTTAATGTCAATAGCCTATGCTGGGTTGTTGAATTTGTGGGAAATAAAAGCCGAGCGAGAGCGAGATTACACGTACAAATGCAACCGCTCTGTAATCCGGTGTTCGGCCGGATTATAGAGTGGGTCACATGAGTATCTCACTGCCGAATTATGTGCCGGTTTAACGGGCGCTGGATCACTGAGAGAGAGAATGTTACTAAATACATCGTATAAGAAAAATAAAGCTACTTAATATACTGCAAAAATACTTACATTGTGGGATCGTGGTTATGATTAACGAAGTTAATTATGTATAAAGTCATGGTTCATAACAATTGGGGCAGGAGGTAGCGCTGATTTACTTAATCTAGGTATCAGCAGCGATGCGTCCATAAATAGAAATCGATTCACATCGGCTTGCCTAACACAAACACTACAGCTTCCAGGAAACCACAGACAAATAAGACTAGACCCTACTCATAGTTTTGTGTTCATACCGATTAGGTTAAAGTATTAATCTCAAGAAAACCCCTTCCAAATAGCACCTATGAAATTGTAAAGACCTTGGTTACAGCTTACTAACGTACTTTGTTTTTTGGGGCCCGTAGGCCGCGGTAACAGCTTACTATCGGACTTTGTTTTTTGGGGCCCGTAGGCCGCGGTAACAGCTTACTATCGGACTTAGTTTTTTGCCACCGAACCGACTATTGCCAATGTAAGTTGGTAACTGACTGACCAATGCAATGACAATTTTTCCGACTCCAAGAAACTCCATGTTTCTCCAGCCTACCTTAGGCTGGGCTATATAGGTCACGTCAGCAACATCGACCTACATTCGTAACGCCGTATTTCTGGCCGCTTCCCGCTTGCCCCGTTGCCCAACTAACTCTAAACTAAACTGGACAGGTTGCTTTGGAATTCTAATTATCAAAGTGAATTTGAAAATTTTAATTTAATCGATCGTAGGTAAGAACAGGAACCTCCCTACAGTGTTTTTTTTTAAATATTTAGGGCCAATTGCACCAAACCATCTGTTAACGTCAGATTGACAGTTTTCTATGGGATGACAGCTATTTAGCGTTGATGAGTCCGTTAATCGTGCGTGGTGCAAGTGGTGCAACCCACCCTAGGCCGTATTCTAACTTTAAAACACGTTTAGAAACGATCCAACTTTAATACAAATCAAATGTATTAACAACACAATACAGCTAGCGCCTGATGAGCCTAAACGTCTATTTAAGGCCGTTCCTCGATTCGGCCAAGCCACGCCCATCCGTTAGAGACACAATTATGGCTCCCGTGCACGAAAGAAAGAGATGCAGCGCTCTTAAGGATCAGACTTTTTGACCAAACTACGATAAATAAGCGAATCTATAAAGTTTTGTCCAATTTTGCTTCTGTGACTTTTTAGATAAACCAGAATACCATATTTTTTACTTAGTTATATTACCTAATCTTTTATAGTTTACGTAAGCAAAGAAAAATAAGGGGAAAAAGGACCCAACTTCGGATTTTTTTTCTATCGAGGCAACTTTCAGCAATCGTGTGCAGCACAAGCCGAAGTGCCAAAAACAAGAGTATATAGTCTAATAATATATATTCGAAAATAAATTCAGCCCCTTTTCCCGTTTGGTCACTAGAGCGTTTGAAAAAACCTATAATTTTTCAAAGTAGCCCCTTAAATCAGAAATATCAGAATTTGCTTGAAAATTATTCCAATGCAACTCCAATACAACTACAATATTGGTTCATTATTTGTTGTGTGTGGAGTTCTGTTTGAGATAGATTATGTTTTTAATGTATTGTTTAAGTATTTAATTCAATAAAATTTGAATACTGCACCCTTAGTGTGAATGACTAATAACATATTGAATATTGATCGATTTTGTCTATTTTGAATTATAAACATTTGCGCTAGGTTGAAAGTTGAAAGATAATAAAAAGAAAATGAAACAGGTCGTCGTTTCAACACGCGATGACCTATATTCTGTGTTTAGATAGGGCGGCTAGGAGCGACGGAAAAAACAAAGGTATGGTAATGGTATAGGTATACCTATCACTCAACTATAGCGCGCTTAGCTTGGCGGTAAGACCTACGAAGTACATTAAAAAAGATATAAAAAAAAAAAACAATTATACACATATATTTTCCTTAAAAAAAATATAAGGAATAAAAATATTTAAAAAAAATAACAATTTAAAATACATAATGTACACCCTTCTCTTTACTAAACCCTTTCTTCTATTCACTTCTCTCTATCACTATTTTTCCTCTTCTACTCGGCAGCCTCGCGGCCTGAAGGGAGACTGACCTTATCACTACCCCAGACTCGTAACTGGCCCTCAAGGTGGCCAAACAAGTTAGTTATGTTTAAAAAAAAATAAAAAAAGGTAAGACCTAAGACTTTGGAATCGAATCAAATCCGGAACCCTTAGTGTAATCGTTTCACTTACGTAACGTTACAATTGCGTTTGCGTTAGGTCTTAATTTGTATGGGATTTTTATTTAACACAGCACACCGAGCGGAACGTATCGAAAACTAAACTACCGAATATCTATGAAGTATCTCTACTCGGTGATATTCGCTGTGTGCATGATTGTGGCGCCATCTCTTGGGCAGGTGGTCAATCTCTTTTTTTTCTTTTTATAAATAGGTTGTATTCCTTGCTTATATGAAATGTAACTGGCTGATTCACTATTTTGACAGCAGACAGGGGATTCGCAGTTTCATTTCTTGTCACATTGAGCAATGCGATCGTTCTCGTTGCCCCCACCATGCACTTCGCACATAGCGAATAGTTTTCGATACGTTCCGCTTGGTGTGCTGTGTTAAAAATCCCATACAAATTAAGATTAAACGCAAACGCAATCGTTACGTTACGTTAGTGAAACGATTAGGTACACTAAGGGCTCGGAGTCGGAGGTCTCGAGTTTTGAGTTCATATTATACCACTGAGTTTCCCGGAACATAAGTACAGTCGCCATCAAATATATCGGAGTGGCCAAGGTACCCAAAAATATCTGAACATACACTTTTGCACTAATATTTGTGACCACCTTGGTCGCTCCGATATATCTGATGGCGAGTGTACGAAATATCATTTGACATTACCAGTCACTTTTTGTTATCATATCACTCAACTCTTCGAATGATGTTTTCGTCTCTCAAAAGAAGAAGTTAACTTTATAATATAAATATTGTATTAATTTTTACGCAAATTCAAAAGAAATCTGAAGATACTGTATGTGTAGGTACAAATGAATCAATAAATAGGTTCTATAAAAGTACACTACCACATAAAACAAAGTAGCCGTTACTTAATTAATAGCAGAACTGCAACGGTGAATTAAAAACGGACATCATTATTTTGACAAAAACGGGTACACTTACTTAATCGCGTACACTTACTTTTGTATTTTTCCTGACGTTTCGAGCGTGTCGTAACGCGTAAAACGGACATCATTTGAGTCATACATGCAACCATGTTACCTGAAGTATATAATTTTTATGTATAGCCCTCATTTTACAAACGAATAAACTACTTTCAGAACATAAAATTCAAATTAATTCCGTTGAACGCTTGAAAAGTGATTCTATTTTCGAACAAAGCGTTTCTGCGATGAACTTTTAAGTGGGGCAACTGGCCGCTAAGAATTCGGTTGTCTATTTTATTTAACTTGTGTTGTGTTCTTTATTTAAACTTGAAATTGATACTTTCGGCGAACTCGTTACGAATACGAATGTATCTTAGGCAAAGTCACAATCAAAATCGAAGCTACAGTCAGCAGCAGAAGTAGCTATGCGGGTATTAGGGTGTTCAAAATGACCTACACACGCTCTTATTCTCTTAACAATAAAGTCGTGTCCAGCTCATATTGAACACCCTACCCGCTTAGCTACTTTTGCTGCTGACTGTACTAAAAATATCTTAACCCCTTGAAAACAGAGGCGTTCTTCAGATATTTGTGACCACCTTGGCAGCTCCGATATATCTGATGGTGACTGTATCACTTTTATTCTCGAATCAAATCACCTAATAATGAGGTTTATGAGGTTAAAAACCCACAGTAGATGAAGACAACTTTTGGAATCATACAGAAAGTCAGACTTTTGTGTGTTGTATGGTTTTAAGAGTCGCCAGGACGCTCGCGTGAACTCACGTTCCCATACAAACGTAGTCCAGCTCTCATTTTAAAACGACATGCTTTAGAACCATGAAATTTGGCATGAGCATTTTAGTAGTACAAATCTAGGTCGGACATTCATTTTCGTTGCTAAAAATTGTAATACAAAGAAAATATAGCAAAAATAAGTTTTGTATGTAAATCTGTAACTGGCTGTATTTTCTTTGTATTACAATTTTAAGCAACGAAAACGAATGTCCGACCTAGATCTGTAGTATCTGTACTACTAGAATGCCCATGCCAAATTTCATGGTTCTAAAGCATCTCGTTTTAAAATGAGACCTGAACTACGTTTGTATGGGAACGCGAGCGTCCAGGCGACTCTTAACAGTTCAGGGATATTTTTTAAACCATTGCACATAATGTTTAATAGAATTAGCAAATAAGTTACTGTATATGGGTTAAAGATCAATGTCATTTAATACCGAAGACAGTTAAGAAAGAATGAGGTAAGATTATACAAACAATACGATATTTTACAAATTCGTTTCACGTCTGACGTGGGAACTACATTAGCATAACATGCGGTAAAATTTTGGACAAAGTAAATGACGATTGCGAGGAAAATATACCAAATCTATTGTAGCGGAATGGTGTAAGGAGATTCTTACAAGTACCCCATCTCAATTTAAATCGTTTGTGTTAATTATAACTTTATTTTCTATGTTTTTTGTCATCATTTGGTATCTATTTCTGTTGTGGCATCACCAAGTGGGCCCTACGGAAGACCAGCACACTAGCTTACAACTAGCTAGCATTATGCTGAGCAGGGTCAATTTCGTAGTACTACGCAACAATACGTTTTTGATATGACTGTTTCATCATCATCATCATCATCATCATCTCAGCCGTAAGACGTCCACTGCTGAACATAGGCCTCCCTTTTTAGGGGGGGTTTGCCATACACGCCACGCTTGGCAGGCGGGTTGACGCGCGCAGTTTTTTTTTGTTTATTGTTGTTTAGGCTTTCGGAAGATGCTGCTGCCCATCTCCCGGTATATTCCCTTAGCAGACTCCTACTGCAACCACGGGACGATATGGTGGGGGACAATTCTAAGGCCGGGCACCCCACGGCATATATGACTGTTTATTTTGTTTGTGATATTGTGTACGTCATGAATAAATATCTTGAATCTCTTTTTAACAGATTTCAAAAGGGAGGAGGTTCTCAATTCGACTGAATTTTTTTATGTCATATCCAGATAAGGAGAAATTATTTAATCAATACAAGCAGGTACGTTCTAATTTATATTTTATGAACCTCACGTTTCATGAGCCAGCCGTCTGCGTACAGTCAGCAGCAGAAGTAAGTAAGCGGGTGAGTTGAAAATGACCTTCACACGCTCTTATTCATGTTACAATAGAGTCGTGTCATGCTCATTTTGAACACCGCTTAGCTACTTTTGCTGCTCACTGTACATGAATACATGACGTGATAGTCTATACCCGAAGCCATATAATATACTATACTAGACAGACACTCGTCACGATAACGTGCATATTCTATGACGTTTACGGCGGTCGGCGTCCTTTGCGCCATCGTATACTCGTATCATCAAACATCTAAACTAGGTACCTATCTCTTCATTCATTCAGAATCGTGCATGTTCGCGAACGCAAATCAAAAGACACAAACAAATATGTTACAGTATCTCATCATCATCATCATCTCAGCCATAAGACGTCCACTGCTGAACATAGGCCTCCCCTTTGGACCTCCATAAGTATCGGTCGGAAGCGACTTGCATCCAGCGTCTTCCGGCGACCTGTATAAGGTCGTCTGTCCATCTTGTGGGTGGACGTCCTACGCTGCGCTTGCTAGTCCGTGGTCTCCACTCGAGCATTTTTCGACGATCGATTTCGACTTTACAGTATCTGCCTGCAAACAATTCTCAAAACTTTGCGAAAGATTAGTCAAGAAACTGGAGATATAGTTTGGCCAGATAGCTGGAGATATAGGCTGGAGATATATCGTAATGTCTTTCGCACGCTAGTACCCTCGCTACTAAAAAGGAACTGACATTGAATTAAGGAACCTTTCAGTGGCGGCGGGTCGAACATTCTCTTAGGCAAGCCGGAACTTAATTAGGCATTATATTAACATTTTTTCATGAGCTGTAGGAAAAATACTCGGGTGCCTGAAAATAAGGCAAACCGACGGGAATCGTGGTCTATGGACCCGCCGCCACTGGTACCTTTATTAAATTAACTAAAAACTTACACATGTAGCCCATTAAAAAAACATTATTCATGGTATTTTTATAAACGCCACTCGAACTCCCAATCGAATGTAAATATAATAAATGGAACGCACTGAAATGCATTTAAATTTGAAATAAGAACCGATTTAAAAATAGAACGGCGATCGTGCGTTCACCAACCATTTTAAACAGAACCGTTTGATGATGCACGGAGGATGAAATGGAAGCTCATGATGTATTGGTCGTTCACGTGTTAGTTGTTCCGGGTCGACGCTTGCTTTCAGTCGGTTACTTTTCAAAGCGGGTGTACTCATTATATTTTTCGCAATATTTTGCAAAAAATCAGATATTTTGACGTGTTATTTTATTTCAGGACCAGGAAACTGGTGGTGGTGGTGAATGGAATGGTGGATGGCGATATGAATTAGTGTTACTCATTATCATAACATATAACTCATATAAGTGTAAAATAACAAAAATCCAATTCAGCTCGGTTTTGTACAACGGGAAAATTAGTTCCACCACTTGCACCATACAGAATGAGGGTTTCCTGAAATCTATGTGGCGGCACTGTGACAAGAAGTCTTTTTGACAGCAGTTGTCAAAATCCACCAATAAAAAAAATTAGATTAAACATGATTGGTGGATTATAACAGCTGGACCTCTCGCCACGGTGCTGCCATCTTGTGGAAAAATCGATTCAGAAAACCCTCATTGGCGGTTCTAATGATTAGAAAAACAGTTGGCATCTAAACAATATTTTGGTAAATTTTCATCCGCAACACAAAATACGATTCTTCGTATCAGTAAAAACGAGCACAGGGACTGTGTGACTTTCGAAGGTATTTACGAAATTGGCTCACTGCCATGTACGAATGCGTTCCTTTAAATTTCCTAAATTTGCATTTGTCCTATGTATAGAATCTGGATTTTCCGGCAGAGCATATTTGGCAAACAATTTGCTGTTTCCGTCGGCACTTCACTTGAATTTGGGAATAATAATATAAGAAATGTGTGTGCATTTGTCCTGAATTTTATGCAAATGGAAGAATGACAAAATGGAACAAACGAGAATAGGCCCTAAGCCCTTAATTTTTTAAGCAATTTTAGATATTGTCTAACTTACTAATTCCTGACGCAAGTATCTTATGCTTGAGATTTGGGATAATACCCTTAAACAAAAAAGAACCGATTTCACTTAGCCTTACTCCACCTTTCCACAAAAATGCCTAGGTACTGTAAAAAATACTCAAATCACTATAGGTGTGCCTATAATATTTGAAGAGTTCCCTAGATTTCTCCATGATCCAATCATCAGATCCTGATCTGATGACAATGGGACCAACTGTCAAGTACATACATATATCCTTCCAAACAAAGTAATAATTTTCCAAATCGGTCCAGCTGTCTTCGAAAATAAAAGAAAATTAAACACCGACGAATCGAGAACCTTCTTCTTCAAAATCTCGAAGTTTGAATTTAAGTTGGTTAATAGCCGTGTCCACGCCAGTCGCACCGCCTCGCGAGGGAATTGCCGCGCGCGGCAGCTCGGCTAGTGGTGTGGACGTGCCTCGGCCGAGAGAAACGCGCTGGCGCGGCTGGCGGCCGCAATGCCTCGGCCGAGGCACGTCCACACCACTAGCCGAGCTGCCGCGCGCGGCAATTTCCTCGCGAGGCGGTGTGTCTGATGTAGAGTTGTAGATACGGCTAATAAAGTATATGTACATATTAAGATGATGATCCAAAATGTTCGCCCGTCTCTGGCTTCAATCAGAAAGCAACTGCGCATTTGACTCCTTGTGAATCTTATCACAAATCAATTTACAATCAATTAATCATAAACAATAAACAATTGAGTTTGTTTTAATTGCGCATGTATCATTGCGGTACTACGTTCAAGATTGATATCGTGACAAATGAAAGTTTTATACCTTTTGTTATGTTATGAAACAGATCATCATCATCATCATCTCAGCCATAAGACGTCCACTGCTGAACATAGGGTGCCATACGCGCCACGCTTGGCAGGCGGGTTGGCGCGCGCAGTTTTTTTTGTTTATTGTTGTTTAGGCTTTCAGAAGATGCTGCTGCCCATGAAACAATACCATCCCTAAATTCTATAACTTTCTTAGGAAAGTTATAGGAAATATTATAGGAAAACCTAGGGCGACTCAGGTGTTTTTATATTAACTTGCATTTCTTCTCAGAAGAGTGACGTCTGGTGAATAGGGACTGTTGATGTATACCGGAATCGATACCGCGGTCCTGCGCTACAAATTTCGCCGCAAAACCTGAGCGGATCGAGAGCGAATCAAGAGCGACATGCGACATCGACACCGCGGAACCGCACGGGACGAATTCGCTCTTGTTTCGTTCTGGATCCGCTCAGGTTTCGGCGTAACGTGTATCAATCACAGCACAGCACCGCGGTGTCGATTCCGCTGCGGAGATGTGCAAAGGCTCTAGGGATTGATTGGCTGGTTGTAATGTGGTTGGTTCTTATTCTTGTTAAATAATTAGCGCGAAATCAAGAGCGATTAAACCAATTTATTTCCGTTTTTTTTTTTTTTTTTTAAAGTATGTATAAATGTAATTTTATTCATAAAAAACACATTAAATTAACATTTTACATTATAGCTTACAAATATACAATCATAATTAACTACTAAATAGGATAGAATATGCCTATTGCCTACATAAAATACACTTAAAATATGAACTAAAATTATCTGGCATTATCCTATTATCTCGTCCAGACACCCACCCCGCGACCCCCCGACGCAAAGGTGCCCATCACGCTCGCCGCGTTGCCACGTTGAACGGCGATAGACAACCTTTGCGTTTTAAATATTCTGATTTCCGGTGTATTCTCCCGGTTCCTAAGCTAAGGTAACTTGTTGGTTGGAACCAGATATACAGTGTTTACTAAACATACACCAAAATTTTTCGCAAACACGCATTTCGCTCGTCCTGCCACGCGACAAGGCCATATCAATAACAATAAAAGATGAACTTGCATCTATCCGTCTGTCTCGTTCAAGGCCGTGCACTGCACAATGACGGAAAGAGAGCGATGAGCCGACGAGACGAGGTCGAGGTAAACAATAGGCACGGAACACAATAACTGATATGATGATTTACTTCCTGATGACTTGGTCAGTCATTTTGGGTATTTTATTTATCAACCTAAAACGTTAAAAAAAAAGTAACTACTACTTACTAAGTTTACATTAATTCAACAGAAACAGCAGCATGCAACACCAGCACGTAAATTATGTAGGGATTAGGCCAAGGGATTGCTGGGACTATTAAATAATTTTAAACAAAAAAAGAACTGACTTCACTTAGGATCCGCTTTTCCAAGTGGAAATGCCCGAGTTGCTGTAAAAAATACTGAAATCGCAGACCAAGTCACAGAAGAACACTAGTGTTATATACATTATAATACACAAAGGAAGACATTTTATCCACATAAGTACAAGAATATAGGGAGAATCCCTCGAGGGTCACAGAAAGTACCTATCGTAGCGTCACGCGTGCGTCCTACCCATACCTCTCGAAATGAAATAATAACAGGAGGAAATATTATCTTTTTATCTTCAGATATTGTTACGGGTGTGTGGAGTGACGAGAATGGATCGGATAAGAAATGAATATATAAGAGGAAGCCTGCAAGTTGCACCCATAACCGACAAATTACGAGCAAATCGCCTAGCGTGGTACGGGCATGTTATGCGGAGGGATGAAAATCATGTTACGAAAAAGGTATTAAGAATGAATGTGGAGGGATCAATGGAGGGATGTAGGAAAAGAGGTAAACCTAGGAAAAGATGAATGGATACCACTTTTTGGCTTTCGGCGTCGAGACCCTGGGGCCGTGGGGTCCAAGCGCCCGATCTCTTGTTAAAGATCTTAGCAAAAGGCTAATTGAAACTACCGGAGATCAGAGGGCTGGCAGCTTCCTCTCACAGCGGCTCAGTATTGCTATACAGAGAGGAAATGCTGCCAGCCTCCTTGGCACGATGCCGCGGGGGCCATTTTTAGACATATTTTAGCTTAAGTTAGTTTTTTTTTTTATGCTGTACATATTTTTGTTAAGTTAGTTGTTATTTAATTGTATTTACCATGAATATTTTGAATCAAAAAAATGGATTGTGTGAGAGATGATATGAAAAGAAAGGAGGTGAGTGATGAGATGACGGGTGACAGAGATGTTGATTGCTGCGCCGACCCCAAGTAAATGGGACAAGGGCAAGCGAATGATGATGATGATGATGATTGATACGGATTACTTTAAAACAAAGGTAGGGTTTAGCCGCGAATTCGCGTAGAACTTGTTTATCATAAAATGTACAGGTTATAAATTAAATACTAATGTATTTAATTGTGACCAATTTCAACCAAAACTATTCATTCGTATTACACTCACCAGCGCAATATGTGAACCATGCAATGGTAGGTACGACAACTCTCAACACAAAAAAAAACTAAACAAAACAAAACAGACACTTTTAGAGTAGCTATTTGAATTTCTATAAATACAAAAGATAAATCAAACTTTAGATAAATTGTAGCAACAGCAAAGATTCAAACAAAATGAAATTAGAATTCAAAGAAAAGCTCACAAGAGCATTTAAATTTCGAACGAAAAAAAAAGTAGTCCATAAACAGCTCTAATGGCGACACCAGCCAGTCAGCGTTTAGGCAACGGCCGCTGGCTTTCTGCCAAGGATGTTCGGCCAACGACCAACCTTTTAATCACGACTAGTGATGTCTCCATTTTTCGTTGAAAATTCTTCATATGCTGCTCAAAATGTCCAACTTCTCAAACGTTCTATTTATTTCATTTTTCTCCTGGACTTTGACCTAAAGGTATGGGTCTAAATTTACTTTTAATTAATTCGAAATAAACATGCAAAAAATCTGTTACGCGTTCAGAAAAGACTAGGTACATGGTTGATAATGCCGCGTTCTTAAAGCACCAAAGCAGCAGCAATAGCATATTTATGAATAGATAATTTGAAAAAAAAAAAACGTAAATTCAGGATTTTTTCTTTTTCACTGAAGAACGTGTACCTACTTTGTAGCAATAACCAAACAAAATTTACTTTCGCTGGTGTTATCATTATCACCCAACATTACTGAAAAGGTGGTGATGTAGTTCTTAGTTTCACTACTTTCACTGCTAGTGAAAATTTTCAGCAGACCTTATATAACAATAATAATATAAAATGTATTTTGTTTCAATGTTTTCACCTCGTTGCATTTTTCCTTGTTTACGAGAAATCTCCGTGAATATTTCGAAGGGGAATATTCCCGTTCCTAATAATATTCAGCGCACATCACTAACCGCGGCGAACGGTGACACTACACGCACTTCAGTTTCGCTCCCGTTTTAGAAGCAAATTCGTTTTATTGCGTTTAAATGTCAATCTAAAAACACACTGAATAGTTTTCCTACTTTTGATGTAACTGTTTCACATGTTACCTAATCTGTGGTTGGACGGATACGTTTCTATATCTGTAAATTCTGTCCCAGCTTTTTGTCATTGACGCAAAGACGAAAGATTTTTTTATAATGCTAAGTGTATATAAATATAACCTTGTTCCTTTTCTTTTTTCCTTTATTTCCTTTATACAATATATAGATACAAATATCTGTCTATCTTCGACGAGTGTGGTGTTTTGATTCCACTGTGACACTGTCAGATTGTTTTTGAAGTGAAAACTTCTTTATCTGCGTTGGGCACTTTTTCGTAGGGGAAAATCTTATGTATGGGTTCGCGTCTCTGACACCGTCACAAGCCATACGATTGAGAAACATGCAAAATTAAATGTTAAATGTAAATGTAAAAATTAAATGTAAAATAAAGTGAGGTGAAATGAAGTCCAAAGTTAAAAGTGAAATATTAAATCATTTATTTTCTAATATAAAAAGTTCTAAGCTTTCACGTCTATCGGCAATCCCTAATAAGTAACTGCCTTTTTTTGCGATTTGTGGGCATATATATGCACATAGTGCACGTCATACACGAGCCCTATTTTTTGCGATTTGTGGGCATATATATGCACATTGTGCACGTCATACACGAGCCCTATTTTTTGCGATTTGTGGGCATATATATGCACATTGTGCACGTCATACACGAGCCCTATTTTTTGCGATTTGTGGGCATATATATGCACATTGTGCACGTCATACACGAGCCCTATTTTTTGCGATTTGTGGGCATATATATGCACATTGTGCACGTCATACACGAGCCCTATTTTTTGCGATTTGTGGGCATATATATGCACATTGTGCACGTCATACACGAGCCCTATTTTTTGCGATTTGTGGGCATATATATGCACATTGTGCACGTCATACACGAGCCCTACTTGATCCAGTTTAAATGTCAATCTAACGGTATTTAAAATAGTTTGTCATTTTTGAGTGTAGTTTCACAAGATTACCTAATCTGTGGTTAGCTGCAAATTGTAATAGTTTTGTAAGAAGTTTCAAAACAATGCAAAAGTCGTCAAGCGTGAGCATCGATCGGTGCCCGAGATTAGTCGTTTGCATTCTATCCTTACAGTTTCACAACTGTGTAAAGGCTAACCGTCTATGACGAATTTAACGGGGCCCACCCACTATCAGTCCATCGGACGACATCGGTCTGTCAGTTGTTCGTAGCTGTCAACATGTTGTTTGTTTTGTTAACTGACACACCGATATCGTCCGACGGGCTGATAGTCTGATAGTGAGTGGGCCCCCTAACTTCGAAAATTAGTTTAGTCTATCTGTATTTTTATTACCTTTAGGAATTTGGGATAGAGACGCTTATTAAGCGTCTCTATCCCAAATTCCTAAATAATTAAACTTTTTTTTATAATTTACTTATTTCTATAATTTACTCTATTGTACAAGTAATGTAAGTACATGTAGTGTATTTCTACATATGTTAATTTACTCTATTGTACAAGTAATGTAAGTACATGTAGTGTATTTGTACATATGTTATGTACAAATGCAATACATGTACTTACATTACTTGTACAATAGAGTAAATACACATGTTGTACATATGTTATTGTACAAATGGAGGACTAATGGCATGCAGTATCTAACAGTTAACCAGTGGTTAATAACCATCATTTTATCATAAGTAAGCAACTATATACACACAGTATATCGTATGGCCAATATTTTCATAATATTTATTTAATAAATATTAAGTATAGTATGCTTAACTTCCCAATCAGCTAGTCATATTTTATAAGCGCGATTCACAAACGCCAATCAATAACAAACTTAATCTCTTTTATATTGATCGAGCGTATAATTTATTGAATTATTCCATAAACTTAATCGCTAATGTGTGTGACCGGTTCCCTCTATACATAACCAATCCGATCTAATACATTATAATTAATTCTAACACGGGTCCATGAGGAAAAAATGCATCTTATTTTTTATTGCGCGCCTTTGTCTACTTCCGTAGAACGGAACGCACAATAGAAAAAAACACGCACTTTCACTCTTCGCTTTTACTATCTGTAATCAGTTTAATAAGCCCGATACAGAAGCAGCGTACATTTCAGTGCTGGCTATTAAATTTATGGTCTACTCAAACTCGTCGGATAATAGCGGTTATTACGACTGCTCTATTATGATTTTATCCAAGCTCTATTGCAATAGCACAAGGTATAAAATTGTAGATACAGAATGTTTTATTATGACCAATCCAGGCTGAATGCTAGAATGCTCAAGTCCCTGTCGTTGGTTGCATTTATGAGGCAATGTGCATGTCATTTTGTGATTTTTATTTTTATTTCATGCCGTGAGGAAAACTTCCGGTTATTACGTATAACTTTTCCATATAATATTGACATAGATGTGGAAAATACGATTGCGACATATGCACATAATCGTGTATTTCTTAACTTGCGTCGTATATTTCCGTGAACGTGTTAAGTTGCGTTATAACTGTTATAAGTGTTATAACTTTTATAAGGGTTAATTAACCTTAAAAGTAAATATTCAAGCCTTTCTATTAAACAGATTGACTCACCGACAAAAAGTTAATTATGTAACTATTTAATAACATTCATACAATTAATGTTGTTATTATTACCGATTTGTTCATGTAAACAAACTCTCTTTTATGTTTTGGAGAAGATTTAAAAAGGTCCAACCTTCGAGAAAAATAATAATAATAAACCTAAATGACTCCAAAAAATAACTGTAAATTAAAAATTTCAAAACCCCCAAAATTAAAAAGAGCACCATCTAGCGAGTTAAAATATACCTATCTAAGAGCAATACCTTAGTGTATCACGTGATCTTTATACTAAAATCCCCAACCAAGTTCAATTTGGAAATAAATTGAATAATTGTATGTAACTACAAGCAAACAAAAGGAAAAAAACATGTCTCAGCTAAAATGCACAACATGTCTCCGTTCTGTCAGAAGGGAAAACTGAAAAATATCTTACCTATATTGTTTAAAAACTCTAGGTATGTATCTCTAAACCTACTGCTCGCAATAGAAAACTTGTTTCATAAATCACACCCGTACCGCATCTGATATCAGGTCGGGATCACTTGGCAGCCAAACTGACCCACTTTGGAAATAACTGAACAATATAATAATACATTCACTTATGGATCGCGTGCGAATCCGCCTTTACATGGCCAAGACACGTAAAATTGTAAAATGTTTCGTTTTTTTTCGGTCATTCACTTGAGGTTACTGGCTCCGAATTTCTAGTGATTTAAAGCTGATTAATACCGAATGGAAAATAGCACGAAGGCTAAAGCAATTGGCTTGCTTCTGATGGATCAAATGATGATTAACGGCATTCCGTTGAATGCACTGTCAGAGATGTCTTTGAAGTTTCTTATTGGGGCTTATTATATTTTGAGCATCCTGTATCACTGCAATGGAAGTGTATTATAATAAATATAAGTTGATTATAATAATTATGCTGTAGTTTTGGAGTCAGCGGACAAATCTTCGGCAGTCGCATCTCTGTGCGATTCCCATCACATCTGAAATGCGAGTAGGGTTGCCAACTGTGATTATTCAGAGATTCGCGGTACATTTACGATCACATTGCGGGACCCGGCCTAAAACCGCGGGACACCTACACGCGGCCTCACTCTCACTGCAATAATGCACCCCCCCCCCCCTCCCCAAGAAGAAATATTCTTAAATTCACAAATCACAACCTTAAATTATTAATCATAGACAGGGACAGGGAGTGTCGAGCGAGCGAGTGAGCGTTGGCGCTAGCGCGCGTTACTCGCGGTATATTCAAGTAAAATTACACGCTTTAAAATGATTGTAACATGCAAATCAACGCTCGTTTTGGTCAGCGTCAGCATCAGCATCAATCAATGCTGAAGTACTGATGATCTAGTCTAGTCTGAAAACGGGACAATCGGCGTCCCGCGTGGACCCCTTGCGGGACGCATGCTCTAGGGCCCCAGAAACGGGACGTCCCGCATATAGCGGGACGGTTGGCAACCCTAAATGCGAGCCACATCCACATATCCATCCGGGCATAGGTAAGCTTTTTGCTAAAGTTGCAACGAAGACGCTTCGCTCGCATAACATACCTACCGAGGGTTTCTTGAAAAAATTTTTTCACCAGATGGCACTGTGACGAGAGGTCCAGCTGTCATAATTCACCAATCATGTTTAATCACATTTTTGTTGGTGGAATTTGACAGCTGCTGTCAAATAGAAAGAGAGTTCCGCTTGTAAATTGTAACTTGTAGCTTTACATCGATGGAAGCCATTACCATCAAAGATTGATTGAACTTGTAGCTTTATAAAACTGGCCTCAGGATTTCAGGATACCCTCGTGTATTATCAAGCTCTCGTTGTATAATATTTGTATAATATGTATTTAGGTACCACCAATTTTGATCAAAGCCTGATTTGCATTAAGTGTCAATAAGATTTCCATTTGCGTAAGTGAAAATGTATGAACTCGCACTTAACACTCAACAAATATCAACAAAATGTAAATAAGTCTACGACTACGACATAAAACATGGAAGTGATTATTCCGTTCCGTGACCTGGTTTCGCGTTTTTCAATGACATCTGCATAGATAAAACATTGGGTCGGAGTGATACGATAAAAAATAGGTACATCATAACAATTAATATTCACAGATTTTTTAAAGTTTGTCATTTGATGAGTAAGTAAAAAATAGCAATCGTATACGCGTTCAAACTTAAAATACTACTTTACTTCATCATCATCTCAGCCATAATATAAGACGTCCACTGCTGAACATAGGCCTCCCCTTTAAGGGGGGGTTTGCCATACGCGCCACGCTTGGCAGGCAGGTTGGCGCGCGCAGTTTTTTTTGTTTATTGTTGTTTAGGCTTTCGGAAGATGCTGCTGCCCATCTCCCGGTATATTCCCTTAGCAGACTCCTACTGCAACCACGGGACGACATGGCAGGGGACAATTCTAAGGCCGGGCACCCCACCTCACGGCCAGTACTTTACTTAATTCCAATTCTATTCTAACGTCGAGGATTTACCTACTATATAATCCAAAACACGTTATCTAGTTACATAATTTACGAGTATATAATATTGTGTGTTTGTTTATTTATTATACGGCTTCGTCTAAACTCTAAACAAAGGCTGATTGTCGTACTGATCTTTTGTATCGTACTCATACATTGTACCGAAGTAGGTATACAATTAAAAATATTAAAATATAGTATTTTGCTAACCAAATTTAAAGGGCACCAACCAATAACCAATTTTTTTTTGTGTACTACTGACAAATTTGGTTTTGATTTGATTGTTTGCTCTGGTTCAATGTAATTTTTGGGGGGATTGATAGTATTAGAGAAACTCGCAGTCCAAATTATAATCCTTAAAACATCTAGGTACCTATTCCTCAGCCTGGCAATTCTAAAGGCGATGCACCCCTATAACCGTGAACCAACCTTGTACTTATAAGTATCTCTTACGATCCCAACCCGAGGTTAACAATCATCAAATTGCTTTGACTTTTGCCTTAGTCGCCATCAAATATATCAGAGCGGCCAGGGTACTCAAAATATCTGCACATGGACTTTACCGCCTTGACAATAGAGGCGTTGTTCAGATATTTGTGACCACCTTGGCCGCTCCGATATATCTGATGGCAACGGTACAGGAGCGGCTAGGCTAGAAAGGTCGAACCACACCTACTTCTACCAAAGGGTGTAAGGTAATACGACTTTCTAGGCGCGTAGGCCGTTTTGTGTTTAGAATTAAATTATCTTGATTTATTTATTTAAGCGATTCTTTTTATAGGTTTAGTATGGAGGGTTGCAAATTTGAGGTTTGTAACCTTAGACTGTTTTTGAGAAAGGTCACAATGTCTCTTCGCCTCTTCGGTGCGTTACCTTTCCCTTAACGGTTTTTACGATATTACTGATATTAGAGAAAGTAAATTTATCGAATTTACTTACAGAAGGTATATTAAATATTAAAGGCGAGGTGCGCTTAGGTCGATTTGCGGCATTTATGATTCGATTTTCTCTCGAGTATATATTGACATCGACACGACATGTTTAATCTTATAAATAACACATTATATTCATGTCATTAATAGTCGATAATACGAAATAAATTAAATAACGTAAAGAGTTGGAAGCCGTCAGAATAATGAGGGGGAAGGAAGAAAAACCAAGTCCAATATGAATCAATTCGGGTTGTAGGTACATGGCGGTTCCACACAACGTGGCTTACATACTGCGAGCCATCGCCATGGCGACGCGCCAATTGCTTTAAAGTTTTAATATAAGCGAAAAGATAGCAAAACACTTCAGTTAATAATTAATTTACTTGTTGTTTATTGTCTTGTAGTTACTTGTAGAGTTGAAATGCGTTTTTACAACAAAAACATTTCACACCACAGCTGTTTCCCACAACGCCTTGCCATTTTGTTAACTTTTTAATGAGGAATAAATTACTGATGTCAATGAATGAATCAAACAATGACATCTAACCACAGGGGCTTCTGTGGCTTTCAATGGTAAAATATTATCCCCATGACTGATTCTTTTGTTTGAATTAACAAAAACAAAGCTGTGTAACTCCACAATAATATCACGAAATATATTTACTTTTGAATCATATCTTGGCTCGCTTAGAAATTTAACTAGAAACCTTCAGGAGCTAAAACACGCAACTCGCTACACTTAAGATTCAGGACTTATCTTATCTTAGGAGTTTTAGGAGACGACATACCTAAGGGGGCCCACCGACGATATCGGCCTGTCAGATAGCCGACTGATAGCGGGTGGGCCCCATAAGAAATTCTTTACGCCAAATGTTAAAGTAAAAAATCACTAAAAGTCTAAGCTACGCTTTCGATTCAATAATAGCTAAGTTCTAGATAATCTAGCTAACCGACTTTGTCATCTTGTTGCTACCGATAGTATCACAAGGACTATAAAATGGGTCATTAAGTATTTGTTTTCCCTTTGTAAATCATTTCCTTACCTAATTTTGGGATTAGCTTTTCTAAAAGCAGAATTCAGGCTCCTGTAGGATGCAACCATTAAAGCAAGATGAGGAATGTTCATTTTCTGTTCATGTCAGTCCAGGGCCAGGGAAAAAACTCCCAGTTTTTCGATATGGAACACGGAGAGAAAAAATTTACTAGAAATAAGTAAAAAATAGTCATTCCCAGGAGTCCCAGGACAAGTAAACGTTTACTAAAAACAATGAAACTTTTACTAAAAACAAGTACACGTTTACTAAAAACAAGTAAACTTTACTAAAAACAGGGAAGCGTCTACTTGTTTTTAGTAAACGTTTACTTGTTTTTAGTAAATTATTTACTTGTTCTGGGAATTACTATTTTTTACTTGTTTCTAGTAAAAAATTCTCTCCGTGAATTATTATACGCTTTCTATTAGTGGAAGAATGCATGTAAATCGACAAAGTGGGCCTTTATACAAGACTACACCACACCGACGAACGGCAAAATGCAACACTAATATCCCGGAGACTGGTGAGGTATTTCGTTTTTATGGGTAAAAGCTCCGCCCGCGGAAGCTATCGTCCACCACAGACTTTATATTTATCCATCCTGTGTTTTCTATCGATTATCAACAGTATCAACTTTAGTCTCATCCGATGCCGATGCCGCACATGGTGTACCGGTGTACCTATTTGGCCAAATATTCGTGTTGTCTTTTTCTTATAACATAATTAAGAAAGGCATTTAATACGAATATTTGTACAAATAAATAAGGAATATGCGTACGCGGCAAGACAAATCAGATTAGATTTTTAATCCACAGCGACAAGCGACAAAAATGCCGCGCGTGAGTTATTTTATCGGCAACATACCACTCATTAGCTGCACATCCACAGACGATATATTTATCCATCCTGTCGGGACATGTTTCCGATCGTGGAATATTTTTTAATTTAAATTGGACGATCGGGTTAGACAGATTTGGGCATGCGTGGGTGAGGGGCACTATATTTTTTGCCGTGAAAGGTATATTGATTTTATTTATCGTCCTTTGTTTAGAACAAAGTGATCTCTTTTTGAATAGGTGTCTTCTGTGTCTTTTTAAAACGAGGTAAAAGCTGATTTAGTACAAGTGTAACAGGCCTTTTAGCACTGCGCGAGAAATTGTATAATATGTGCCTCATGCCCCATACAAAAAAAACAGAACCAGACAATTTTCCGCATTGCTGTTTTTTTTTTATCAGTATGGCTGAATTCAGATGAGTTTCAGCTCAAATGTGTCATGTCAGTCATGTGGAATAAAAAGAGCTGAACATAGACTGTGGAATAAAAAGAGCTATCGCAAGAAATCGACGTGGTCGCCGCAAGCAATTTTCCGCCAGGCACAGCCAACCAATGACAACACGAAGATTGAACTTCGAATGTACATTTTTGCCTGACCCAGATGTTCCAGATCTAGGCGACCTGCGTTTTTAGGCCGATCGTTGCATTGGAATACCTTTTACTTTGTCTACGTTACCTTTATGAAATTAGGACGGTTTTGTTTTTATATTTCCAAAGGATAGACGGATTTTAACCGGAATAAGTACTTTGCAATACTTAATACCGGTTTTAGTTGGGGTATTCTGTCAAGGATTTATCCTGAACCTGAATTAATTATTTTTTGGCTTATCCACCAGAGGGCCTACCGCGAAGTTCGAAAATCGACAAAACGATGGTCCCGTCTCTATCGCTCTTGCATATACGAAAGAGAGTGGTGCAAATAGACGATTCGATGAACGAAGTGCTTCGCGGTTATAAGCCTGGCCCCGCTTTAGTTGCGTGCGTTTAGGCCGGACCGGACAAATGGGAATAATGCCTAAGAAACCAATTCATCCATAAGTGACGTGAAATGAGAACTGTTTTCGCTACGATACGATATATTTTTTTGTTTTTTTTTTGTTTACGATACGATATTGTCGCGTGCTACTTCCCGTATTAAATTTAATGTTATAATATTATAAGAAGTGAACAAGGTGGTGGGACTATTCTCATGTGGCTTTGGAATTGGGAAACGAAATTTAATTATTTAAAAAGTACAATGAATTTGTTAAATGTGACGAGGTTCTTTATGTTTGGGTCTGGTGTTGGTCTACATTAAAAGGTACCATTTGGCGGCGGGTGCTTATGCTTTATTGCCCAATGAAACAATATTGAACACCGAATAGGTAAAGGTATATGGTATCTTTTCATGTAAACTGTCACAATATTTAAATTTATGTCAAATTCTTAAGATGTAAGGTGGGACAATAATAGGGTACCTATCTATAAATAACCTACCTACCCTACCTAGCCTAGGTCGGTACGTAGGATTAGCTAATCGAACTCGCGGAGCGTAAGCGAAGTGAGTTCTTACAAACAGACCGAACCGAACTGTCACCTGGCTACTGGGACGGTTCGGCATTTGGATGGCTTTTTGATTTCGATAGTTTGTCTGACGATAACTTTAGTACCTAACGTTTTTCTGATCTTTATGAAATTTCTTGGGGCTGTAGCAGAGGTACATAAAATTTGTAAGTTCGAATATGAGCAGGATCCAAATCCATCAAGTGGTTATGGAGCTAGAAAGAGAAAAAAAATCCTCCTTGGGGTCTTGTTATATTGGTCAACTCGTTTGCAAGTAAATCGCGACGCGAGTTCTCAGTTCGAGGCGGACTACTAGTTAATTAACATTCTATTACAATGGACAGGTAGGATTACTAGATTAACTCTGAAGTTTTCACAATATGTATATTACCTACTTAACTACCTATAGATATCAATTTTATCAACTTGTATGTAACTACCTATCATAGAGAAAGGAAAATAAACTCGCACTCCTATTAGAACTTAAAGGTCGTTAACCCGAAATGACATAGGTACATATTTTAGGTTGAACGTCAAAATTGCATGAACTATTTCAAATACCTCTCAGGAAACTGAAGAATTCTACTGAAAATCTTCTCTCCCACACTAGCAAGCCCTTTACACATCCTACATAAACCAGGCGAAGGACTTACGCACACACGCTCAAAAAAATCAATACGGAACTTATGAAAACACAAACAGCTGATCGTGGGCAACAAACGAAACAGTAATGTAAATAAATGTCCACTTACCATGAAGGCTGATCGGCTGGGTTATTATAATTAGAAATAGCGGGATATCTGTAATACAAAATTGCAATATGTTACGAAAAACACTCAAGCATTAGCGTTAGAATTTATTCAGGGAAATGGCCCGTGTTATGCTGCGTTATTGCAACGAACAAAGGAATTAGTTACGTAGTTTTGACACTCACCTCTGCGCTGTGCACTCTAGTACTTTCTTCTTTTCCCATCCTTCCTGTGTTTTGACCCATTCCTCGCCAGGTGAACGCCAGTCTTTAGAAATAAAAGGCATATTTTGCGACACAAACACAAGTCCGAAACGCGAGCAATATCGCCGCCGCACGAGCAAACGTCTACGGCGCGAGACGCGATTTGACAAGTCTCTGAAAGAAATGCATGCGCGCAAGTGAGATCGACTATTTAGAGCGAGAAAGCGACGCGCATGGCCTTTGTTTTGTTGTTACAACGTCATGAACAGCTGTTTAAAAATATTGCGCAAAACAGGATTTGTTGTTTGAAAACAGTACTTGTTATGTTTATAGATTATTTTATAATGTGTATGCAAATTGTATTACTGTGTATGATTGTTGGAGTTTTGAGTACTTTCTCCAAGTTATTGTGTTTCATTAAGCGCAGATAGATAGGATAATAGATAATAATTATTAAGTTCTGGTTGAAGCCCGAAGTTTTCAAAGATTTGACAAATTAAATTGAAAGGAAAAATACTTATTTTCCGCCTGCTTCCCGGTACATTAACAACCCATTCACTTCACAGAAATAATAAATTTATCGAATTATTGTTTATCATAACACGGTACAAAATAAATGTAAAAAAAAGGTTTAATGCAACCAGTATGCAATAAAAGTAAAATCTACCAAAACTACCATAATTTGTACAGGTGCAACATTCATTAAAAATAAAAAATAAGGCTAGCAAAACACATGCTGCATTTATGTGCATTTGAGCGCAATATACACTTAATACACTTGAGCCGAATTTAGCTATATTATAGACAAAAATCAGCCGGAAAGCGAAAATGTATCATGGTGATTGAATGTTTGTAACGAAATTCGGCTGGAAGTTGGATTTTTGTATTTTTGTCTATGACCGGTGAATAATCTAGCTGCTCAAGTGTATGTTACGCCTTTGTCTTTGATACCAATATGAATATATATTATTAGCAACTAGTAACACTTACAATACATGTCACTGTCATTTATTATTATATTTCCAGTGTTGGTTTGAGGTTAGAAGTTGTATTATATTTCGTAATGGGGGACTCCTTCAAGCCCAAGATCAACCTCGAAGCTAAAGATCCTCTGTTGAAGAAGGCCGAGCTGGAGTACATGAAAATTATCGAGCAAAAGAACCGCGAGCGTGTCCAAAAGCTGCAAACCATCGCCAAGAAGAATAGGATCACTGGTTTTGCTATTGGCGCTGGAGTGTTTAGCATTTACCTGTATTCTATATTTGCTGTGAAGCAGGAGACGTTCCTCGACGATTTTAACGAGCCAGCGAAGATACAGCAGTAATGGCCGCCGCTACAAAAGCAGCGCAAATAAGGTTGCCTCCTCTTCCAAGCATAAAAGACGTTATTCGTTTGTACAAACTCCGTGCACTTAAGGAGCTGTCGCAAAATTTCCTTATGGAGCCGCGCATGATAGATAAAATAGTACGCGCCGCTGGTAATATAGAAAACCATGTTGTCTGTGAAGTTGGTCCCGGACCGGGTGGTATTACCAGATCAATAATCCGCCAAGCACCAAAAAAGGTCATCCTAATTGAAAAGGATCCTCGTTTTGTACCGACTTTGGAACTCATTGCTGATGCTTGTAGAAACAAAGTAGATATGGACATAATCACAGGAGACATTTTGAAAACCGATCTTGCACATTTCATACCAGGAGATGTTAAAGTTGGCTGGGATGATCCTCCGCCAGCGTTAAATCTAATAGGAAACCTGCCTTTCAGCGTTTCTACTATTCTGATAATTCGCTGGCTAGAAATGATCTCTAAACAAGAAGGGCCTTGGGCTTACGGGAGAGCAAGGATGACGTTAACATTTCAAAAGGAAGTAGCGGAAAGAATGGCAGCCAGGATACTTGACAAGCAGAGATGTAGATTATCCGTCATGTGTCAGAACTGGTGTAACGTGAAGTACAAATTTGACATCCCTGGCTCAGCTTTCTTGCCAAAGCCTGAAGTCGATGTAGGTGTTGTAACTCTTACTCCGATGAAGCAACCAATTATAAGATTGCCCTTTAAATTAGTTGAGAAAGTGGTGCGCAACATTTTCTCTATGCGACAGAAGTATTCAATCAGAGGTGCTCAAACTTTGTTCCCAGAAGAGGTGCGGGAAGAAATGGCCGAACGGATGTACAAACTTGCTGAAATTGACCCAGTAACCCGACCCTTCCAGATAGCTAATACTGAATTTGCTAGACTCTGCGAAGCTTACAGTGAGATCATAAAAGAATACCCAGAGTTTGAGCACTACGATCACAGAGCTCCTAAAATTAAGAATGAAACTAATGAGGCAACCAATGATAGTAGTTTGTAAATATTTAAGGATTATGTTATAATAAAAACAGATTTTAGTTCAATAAATGTTTTATTTTAACGCAATAAATATAATAAAAAATTAGAATTTAAACATTATCAGATTCAGGTTGTGATTCTAATTTTTTTTTCTCCTCCAATTTTCTTTTTTTTAATACTTTCATATGCCTATTAGACTGTAAATGTATTTTAAACTCCTTGTCTCCAATAAGGACTCTCTTACATACTTCACAATAATTATTAGAAAATGGGTTTATGTCCTTTTTCACTTGTCTGGTTTCCGATGTCAAAGGTTCATATTGACAAGGAGTACCATTGAGATAGCTTTCAATGATGTGTATAGCTTTCTCTTTAACTTGGGTATTCCATGCTGAAATGTCCGTTGTGTCCAGTTCATAAACTGGAGGAACCTGAAAAAAAACAAAGGACATTATCAAGTTATAAATAGATATGGACTCATAAGCGACATCTATGTATTAACTAAGATAACTAAATATAGTTACGAGTACGAGCGACATCTAGTTCGGTAGTTAGTACAACTATTTACTCTACTCGACACTAGATGGCGCAATGGAGGAGATACCAATGTCATGAAGTTTTATTTCTGTACACTTTCCTCATTCTGTACGGGTACTAGAAGTTTAGCTACTCCACGGTAGGTAGCGTGGAAATAAAAATACAACAATTGTTTTATGAAATTATTATAGTATGTTGCTTGCGACCGGTCGTAAAACTACCCACCATATCGAAAGATTTATGTTGATAAAAATAAAGTAAAGCTAATTAAAAAAAGATATACATACAATTATAAAATCTATTATTATTTTCGTTATTTTGATAAGTCAATTTTACGCTATAATCGTAAAATGTCGGTAAACAGGCAATAAACGAACACGCGATATGTTTAGAAATTCCGAGATCGTAATCACTAGTTAGAGGCATGGGAATTAAAAACGGTAATTGAAAAATTGTATATAATATTTGCGAACAATTTTTTTTTACGATATTAAATTCTCCTTCTTCATAGTCGAATCCTCATGTCTGAGGGTCGTGACCACCATAAATCGCTCTATGTTGTATTGCTCTCCATTCTGATATTAAATTACCCACTATTCGATTTGCAAGAAAACAGGGTATTGTTATTGATTGGGTTAACTTATTAATTTAAAATGTTATACTTCACGACTAAGCTAATTAATAGCATCATAGTCGCCATCAAATATATCGGAGCGGCCAAGGTACTCAAAAATATCTGAACATGCACCTTATCGCCTTGACAATTATTACAGAGGTGTTGTTCAGATACCTGTTACCACGGTGGCCGCTCCGATGTATCTGATGTCGACTGTACTGTAGTAATTCCTCTGTAAAGTCCATCGGTTACTATCAAGCGTATGCTAGTTAGCCACCGTATGGTAAACGATTTTGATTTGATTTGATTTTGATAACCTACCTCTCTATTAGGGTGCTCCAAGAACCTGCCCCTGACCATCTTGTTCTGCCGCCGCGCGTACCGCCTGGTCCCCATCTTCATGTTCTCGATGCTCTGCTGCAGCAGCTCAGGGCGACCCTGGCGCTCCTCCTCGCTCAGCATCAGGTAGTCGTGGAACTCCTTGAAGCCGAGGGTTTGGAATATGCCGCGGGTATAGTCTGGTGGTCTGTAAATAAAAAAAAACTGTAGATACTTAATCATTAAAATCGGAAAAATACACTGAGAGAAAAAACAACCAGAATTCACGTTCGTTCAACCAAACTCTCATTTTAAAATAGCGCCTACAAGCTCTTTGGTTAAAACTACAAGTTCGATTTTGTTAAGTTTAATTAGTTCATTCTACAAGTTACTTGTTATTTTAGTTTAAGTGTTATTTAAATCAACAACTCGATTATATAAAACCAACATGGCACATATTGTTTTAAACATATATTTGGCTGATTCAATCCTAATCTTTTAACAAGTTTAACCTTGTTGTTCGTACAAATTCGACTTGTATTATCAATATTGGTGATCGATTCCGTTTACTAAAATACTTTAGTTTCAAACTAATAAACACGCAACAAGTCGAATTTGTTGGACTCACAAAGCAAATTTCTCTCAGTGTAGTTTGCCAATTTCGCCTACAATCATACATAAATACGCAGACTGCTAAAATCATAACCCTTTGTTTTCTTCGCCGTAGCCGTGTAATAGGTATAGCTTTGAATGTGAAAGGGCCTTAACAGACTCGTTTTTAGTGATCTGTAGGTATAAACTCCAGTTAAGAGGAAACTCCTTATTTCCGTACAAAAATTGACGACTGTTTACTCCATACTTTATTAACACAGAATAATATTATCAATAAGTATCTGTGTTGAACTGTTTTGCCTTCCTTAATATTTTTTGTAAGTGTACAAACTCTTTAAAATTGCTTATCGACCTGGATCGCAAAGTAATGTCTAGTATTCAAATCTGATAACAATAAATATAAAATAAAAGAACAAACCAGTCTGACACTGAATAATTCCTAATCATTCAGGTTTTTAAACTTTTATTACTTACAATTGGTTATGTTTTAGAGTTGACGGCTGGATGATCAATCGATTAAATTAAAAAACCCGCTTATTCATTAAACGTGCTTCAAACCTTATTCAGTTAAATTATGTTAAATAAACAGAACTGTCAAAGTGACAGATAAGGATACAATATTATTTAGTTAAATGAGGTTTGAAACACGTTTATTAAGCGGGCTACACTGTACCGTACTAGAATATAGAAGTACATAAGTAATAAAACCGGCCAGGTGTGAGTCGGACTCGCGCACGAAGGGTTCTGTACCATTATCTATTAGTGTCCGACCGAAACACGTTTTTTTGCCGAAACCGAAACCGAAACCGAAGGTTCGGCTCTAGGTGCAGTTTCGGCCGAAACCGAAACCGAAACTTTTATAGACACGTTAAAATCGTTGAGGTAAATAGGTGGTATAAGAAGAACAAGGTTAGTAAGTTTTGATTGATCATCCTCCTAGCGTTTGTGCTAGCTCGGACTCAACGGAGCCTGAGGTCCAACCTAATCCCATGATTTTTTCTAGTTTGTACACAACTCCAAATTATTTCGGTGTAAGGCGTATTTTGATCCCTAAATTCGTTTCTTCTTTCAGTTTTTTTTTCGCGAAATAAATGCAGAGCACGAAATATTTTCTAATAAAGGTTTCATATGAATAAACATAATTATGTAACTTTTTAACAACTGTAACGTAAAATTTTACCCCCCTTATTGAAAGTACAATTGTCACAAGTCGACCATGTTTTCGTACATAGATATGTACGCAAACGTGGGAAACAGACAGATGTCTGACATCAGTTTTTTTTACTTTGGTATTTTTTAGGATTTAGGATCTGCTACGTTAAAATTAGCAATAAATAACCCACACGATTTTAAACTTGCAGATGTATTTTCAGAGCAGAATTACGATCAGTAAACAAAATAAAAATATTAAAGTTTTGTTCGATACCTGGAGTTAAAGGTTTATAGCATCTATGTATCTCTATGGTTAAAGTAATACGTTTTGTTAAAAAAAAGTACGAAGAATATATGAGTTGGAAAAACAAACATTTGTGCTTTATTAAAATTGGTATGTTTTCTTTTAAATTATGAACGATTTTTTAAATTTGTGTGTTATTCATTAGTTATACTGCAGTTAGTTATACAGCAAAGTTTCATCGACTGAGACATCAATGCTGTTAACAAGTCTCTATAAAATAATTCGCCAAGATTGCATGGACTATTTTAATTTTACAATCAGTATTTCAAATAAATCATAATCATCAAGTGTATCATTTCAGCGTAGGCCGACGCAGTTCTTTGGGCAGTCTCTTGCATGAACTCGAGAGTTTAATGTTAGATAAAATTAATACTTAAATGATATTATCATATATAATTGATGAAATAATCTTCCAAACACATATGTACACTTTTTTGATACTTATTTATTATTATATTATCACTTAAAAACGTTACTGAGACAGAACTTGTGGACCGATTAAGCTCAATGTTGTAAGTTTCGGCGCGGCCGAAAGTTTCGGCCGTTTTTTGGCCGAAACCGAAACTTGGGCCGAAACACGGTTTTTTGGCCGAAACTGGCCGAAACCGAAACTTCGGTCGGACACTATTATCTATGCAACAAAATCATGTTTGTTGTATGGGAGCCCCCTTAAATTTTTATTTTATTCTGTTTTTTAGTATTTGTTGTTATAGCTGCAACAGCAATACATCATCTGTGAAAATTTCAGGTGTGCGGACGGACGGACGGACAGCGAAGACTTAATTAGTACCTAATGCGGTCCCGTTTCTACCCTTTTGGTACGGAACCCTAAAAATCACTTCACGGGAATATTACATCTCCAAATGTTCCATAGCGTTAAAACCAATAAAACTTCATCTTTGTTTAGAAAGCTAAACCTAATGTAAGCACGCACCCTTGTCAACGGCCGAGATGTAAAAAGAGAGGTCTAGTAGTTGCCGCGGGAACAAGAGAAGCCTTATTAAAGCCAGTAGATCACTGGAAGCGCCATTTTTATTTAATATCTATTTTTGTGGGTTCTGACTGATAACTAATCTAAAAGAAGAACCCTTGTTACGTTAGATTTTTTTTTTTATTTAATCAGAGTGGCTAAGTGTCTCTACCCTTGGGAAACTCTTGGGAAAACACCCCATGCTTTGCCACTTTTTATTGGTTTAAGAATCATGATTTTTGGAACAATACAAAATTGAGTTCTAGGTCCTGGTGTCGTACCGATAACTTGTCCAGCTATGTCGCCAGATACCTACGTTAAGAGTCGCCAGGACGCTCGCGTGAACTCGCGACCCCATACAAACGTAGTTCAGCTCTCATTTTAAAACGACATGCTTTAGAAACATGAAATTTGGCATGGGCATTCTAGCAGTACAGATCTATGTCGGTAATTCGTTTTCGTTGCTAAAAATTGTAATACAATGAAAATATAGCAAAAATAAGTTTTGTATGTAAATCTGTATCTGGCTGTATTTTCTTACACTTAAGAGAAATTGGCACAATCGCGAGCTAGCTAGGTTTTGCCTGCCGACGCTGTCTGTAGAAAAGAAAGTCTGAATTGGAATGTCACTGACTCTAACCGCGAAGTACTGTATCTATATAAATCTCCATATAAATATAAGTAGGCATTAATCCCAAGTTTTAACGTTATGTTATGAACTTGCGGTATAAATCATTTTAAACAAAAGAAGAACCGACTTCACTCAGGATCCGCTATTCCAAAAGGAAGTGGCCAAGTTGTTGTAAAAAATAGTGAAATCACTGTTTTTTTACAATATGCTTATATTAGTTGAAGAGTTCCCTCGATTTCTCAGGATTCCATCATGAGATCTGGACCTGATGACAATGGGTGGTCCCACTGTGAAGTGAATATACTCTATACAAAAAAAGAATTTTCCAAATCGGTTCAGCCGTCTTTGAATATGAATAATCGGTGAACATACATTAAAAAAAAAACAAAGATCCTGACGAATTGATAACCTCCTCCTTCGAAATCTTGAAGTCGGTTAAAAAAGCTTAATATATATTATACTTATGCTGATTTGACATTTATTTCGTTAATTCTGTGCGCACATTTACTTATTCATGCAATTTCTTTACCTTATTATATAGGTACTTTCAGTATCTATAATGCACGGTGTCACTAGAGTTACCGCGGCTACCGGGCACCGCGGACGCCCCCGTTTTGATACTTGATCATCCAGCACATTATCAATTACAAATGTCACCAGAGGTGTGTCAAAATCGTGAATAATTTTAGGGGTTTCGTTTTTTACTTTTATAAGATAATCCGTTAAACCCAGTCAACTGCACAGAGAAAAAATGGAAAAACTAAATTGAATAAATAAGAACTTTAACTGTTAATGTAATGTAATAGACATAGGCGACAAATTTTAAAAATGTAGGGGCGAAGGAGCCACAAATTGAAACTTGGAATGTGACTTTCTTCTTGTGTCGACTCTTGTAACTTTTTCCACTGGCAAGATGGTTCGTAATTTACAAGACTATGATTATTGATCTATTGATGGTCTCTTACAATGTTGCATCAATCCAGTGGCGTCGATAGATCGATCAAGACTTGAAATGTTTCATCAATATTTGACGATTGGTCGACGCCAATCGATGCAACGATCGACGATCTATCGCTTCTTGTAGTTTTTGTGTTAATATTTTAACAAAATTCGAAATAAAAAATCCACAACTATTGCCAAAAAAAATCAGTGTTATGCCTATATATAAACTACCTACTTTAAAAGTTTCCAATCCAGGCGTCATTTTGTGATTACGCATAGTTATTACATGATCATGATACACGTGTATTCTAAATTATTTCTAAACTATACCAAACGTACCAAACTCACGTAACGTTCAACTTTTAAAAAAGCAGTCCGCCGACCCTTCGCGGGGGCTAATTTCACTCGTCAACTAAAATAGTCAACTCATTAAGGACCAAAGACAATTGACGGATAGGATAGAGGAAACCTGAGACCATAGCCCAGATGACACTTGCGCGGCCGTTGCCCGCCGGCCATTTTGTTTTAGCTTTTTGTTTAGTCTTTGGGACAAATTGTTAACCGACTGATGAAGGGTGGGTCATTATGTATGTATGTGCATTATTTATTTGGTAAGATTTAGGTCAAACGTGCCCGTATACGATTTGGCAGTGAAAATTGCTTAACATAAAAATGCGCATTTGCGGTACGTATTTTTTTAAGATGTTTGAAGAACGTCATATAAAGAAACGGGGAGAGTTTAAGCCAGACCAGAAATGTATGACCATTCGCCATGTTGTGGAATTTCATTGGAACTAAATTTTTCATAGTAAACTGAACTGTCACGTCACTATATAGGTACAGTATAAGAAAAAAAGCGCCCTCTTGACAATGGTCATATATTTCTGGTCAGGCTTTACCAGTCTTTTGCAGACTTTAATAAGGTTAGGTACGCGCACGGGTACGCGCATGTATCACTGGTGAAGTTGCAGGCGTCAATAGGCTTCGGTGACTGCTTACCACCTGCTCGTTTGTCACCGACGTGGTATACTTAGACCAACAACAAATTAAGGATATTTTCGTATCCTCGTCTGGAACTCTGGAAAGCCGACTTCTGAGCACATTGTGTCTGTAAGTAACTCACTTTCCGTCCTTGAGCCTCTGCTTGTTGTGCCGCTGGTGGAAGTCGAGTAACTCCTGGATGAGGCCCTGCTCTAACATGGTGTCCACACGGGAGTCCAAACGTTCGTCGTGCACTTTCTGGAAAAAACAAGCAATCAGTGATGTTATTTTGTTGACAAAGTAGTAATCAAGGGACAAAGAATAGCATGATAATTCCTATAGTTTATATTATTGAAAAAGTTAAGGGTCATAATTTTGCAATTGGTTTTTTTTCAGCCATTTCAGATTAATATTTAAATAAGGTTATTTGTTTCAATTATTTAGGACATGTTAAAGAAAATATGAATGAAATAGTCAGTTTTAAAATTATTTTCTTAGATATCACGGAATTGCATTAGTGTCCAGATTCTTCTTATATCTTATCCTCTCTCTCTGTTTTTTTCTTCAGAAATTGAAACGACAAGGATACAAGGATAGCCTTGTGTCTGATTTTATATAAAAATAACTGTTGGTTTGGGCAGGTAACATAGTAAATTAACATATCTTTCTAGAGTAATAAAATGTCAGTTGGATTGGTCAGATTGGTGCAGATGCAGATAGTCATAGTATTTTATTCATAATAATACAAGATTGTGTTTGAAAAGTTTTTAGAAAGTAACAGATTCAGATACTTAAAAATACCTACTTACAAATGTACAGCTACTCAGTAAACACACAAACATACAATTGCAGCTAATTAAGAACTAAGTAAACAAAAACAAGTAGCACTTAACGACTAAATATAATTAAAAAAAAGAAAAAAACGGTATTGTCAACCTGCTTAGGCTGCTTTTAATTTTGGGCGTGAGTCCCAGTGAAGAATACGACGACTTCCTCAAACATACCTCGTGCTCAAATAGCTACAACTAATAGGAACATAGTAACGTTCACACAATGCAATGAGGTGTCGACACATTGTTTCGCTATCGACGTTACCATTAAAATCGGGCTTACAGTCAATAAATCACTTCATTCATGATTGATAGTCCATTCACTACCTGTGCTGGATCATTATTAGCGGTTTCTATTATGAAACAAAGATGCTTCTTAAGAAGTTGAATGACGCCTAACAAATTAGGTATTTGTAGTAATTGTAGTACTATTACAATTTTCTTACCCAACAAAGCACGGAAAATGTAACTCAATCTTATTTGTAGAGTTAAAAGATCGTGTCACATTTTTTTGCGACCTTCATTATGCAAGATATAGGTATTTGAAGATGAGTTGACTGTACATAGCTACAGTCAACTACAATGTATAGACATTACAGCTTTTTTACAGCTTTCACGACAAAAAAAACTCTTAAATAACTGTTTGAAAACTCTGGCAACTTACATTGCGGGTTAAATAAAAGCTAGCAAAAATAATGAAAAACAGTTGTTTATAATAATTTTATCTACAGGTTTTTGAGGAATCGATGAAAATGTTACTAATTAAGATGACCTAAAATTCGAACAAATAAAGAATAGACAAAACAAAACGTATCAAAACGCAAACTCCAAATTTAGGCGCGAAAGCCAAACGCCATTTTCAATCCGCATTTTTTTTTACCAAACACTCGACCCAGCATCCTGGTGATTGGCCGGCTCGCCAGTCTCTCACGAGTCAGCAAGTCTCGACAGGTAACCATCGCCGTTCGTAGACCTCGGACGGTAAAAAGTGTTGCCAACTATGAAGTTGAATTGAGTGCGTTGTAACTAGGCTGAATTTATGACGCCGACATTCGTTTCATTAAGTTTATGTGGTTGTAAAATGGCAACAATGTTAGTAAAAAAAAGTAAGCGGTCAACGTAACCTATTTCGACGTAACGATCCTAAACTTAAATAGTTGTCACACAGGAAAAAGTGACTAAGGCCCCGGGTGCCCACATGCCCAGGGTTGAAATCGAACCAGCGCCTTCTGCTTTTGCGGCAGATACCCTAATCTCTAGGCTACCAGAGTCACAGCTAGACCCTTAAAAAATATTAAAATAATTAGATTTTATTCTCTAGTTACGATAAATGACTCTTCTTTTACAGAACACTTACATCTATTCCAATTGTATCGTCCATTCTGTAAATACCTAAATTACATAATATAGTCTGGCAAACCAAAAAGCGCAGTAACAGTCAGAGTAACATGCTATACCCATCCCGTGTTTAGTAGTCTGAGTACTAGCATTAGAAAAAGACAGTATGATTCTCCCTGTCTATGCTTGAAGTGGAACAAACTCTGGCCAAACTATATTTATATAGCAATTTACGTCAAGTGCAATACAGGTAAGGTAGGAATTTTTTAAGATGTCGGAATCTCGCTAAGTATTTCTACCTACAATTCCGACATCCTAAAAAAATTCTTACTATAAGACAACATAACATAATAAAGATTCATGATGGCAAAAAACACTCGAAATTTTTGCAAACTTGAAAATGAACCGTTCAATGGCCGTTGAAAAAAAAAACTGGCGGATTTCTTATGGTTAGGTAATCAAAACATGGACTGGACATTCTTTGGACTGGACGCTTCCACGAACCACTCGGGCAGTGTTGGGCAAAATGTAGTCCATTACGTTACGAGTAACAAATAAAAAATCGATAAAGATACGTCTCATAGTTTCCGAGTGAAATGGACGGACGGACATGACGAAATTATAAGGGTTCCGCCGTTTTGGCTATGGAACCCTACTTGCTACGAAACTTTTTTGGAAAAGGTATCATTTGGCAGAAGTCTCACGCACAGTCGAACTTTTTTGAAAAATACAACACCAGTCGGCCTGACGATATTGGCCTGTCAGTTGCTCGGAGCTGTAAAATTTTTGTTCTTACATGATAGGCCGATATCGTCAGGCGGACTTATAGTCGGTGGGCCCCCTAAGTATATTTATATCTGATTCTTGTTAGAAATCGTATTTATTTTGCCAAATTATTTGAATACACATATTCGATTATTGCCCATCTGTCGGAGACTTGACTCTTGTCTCGCTGTACAGCCGCCATCAAATATATCGGAGCGGTCAAGGCACTCAAAAACATTTGAACATACACTTCATCGCCTTGGCAACAAAGGTGTTCAGATATTTGTGACCACCTTGGTCGCTCGGATATATCTGATAGCGACTGGTACCCTGCCTCAGTGCGATTGACCGTTCACAATTAATTTTTTACTTTTTTCGCGTAGGCAGTCTTTTTGCGGTCGCCTATACTTTTGGCGCGAACGCGTGATGTCAGCTGTCCGTGTGTTTTTCTTTCTTTTTTTTCTAAGCACGCCGTCTATAAAAGCTGCCAGTTCTTCTATCAATGATTGTTAATGGTTTCTTAGTCCACTCAAAGAAGTGTTGCTAATGTTTTAGTAGGTACGTATTTATATTCCGACCAAAAAGTGTAGAAATTAAAAAGTGGCAACATCGTAGTGTCCTCCCTTTCAAATCAATCTAAGAAAACGGGGCGACACTATGATGATGCCACTTTTTAATTTCTACACTTTTTGGTCGGAATATAATGTAGGATACCAATCGTAATACCAATTTTGCTTTTTTTTTCTCGGATCTAGTAATAACCGCATATTTTGCATCTGGACGAATTCATATTAGCTAAACTATGTATTTTTTTCTATTGCAGAGAGGATTTGAAGAGGTTATGGTTATATTATAAGATAATATCAAATAATTACTCTGTATTGCACACCTGAAAATAAACAAAACACAGAAATTACAAATGTCAGAAGGAGATGTAAATAATTGGCGGTCTTATCGCTAAAAAGTAATCTCTTCCAGACAACCTTCAGGAAGCGGAAAATATTGAAAATTTTCCGTATTCTACGATTTTTTTGTCGGAAGATGAGTGCCGCGTCTTAATTCCTCTTCGACTGAGGTATCACAACAAAAAATCTTTTAAAAAAACTAGATCGATATGAAATGAGTAGACGCGAGACCTCCTTATTTGACACAATGAGTTCGCGATGATGTGCACGCGCATGATCTATCGACTTTTGAATCGATACTTAAATCGATTCATATCATGTATTACACCTTTTTTTAAATCGGCCAGTGAAAAATAATGAAATTACTTAAAATAATTACCAATTATACAATTTAAAAATATTTATATAACGGGTGCCGTATTCTAATTTTAAAATGTATAAACAATACATTAACAACACAATCTGTCTTAAACATAACTCCAACACTCAACCAATAATCAACCAATATTGAAGTCGTATTGTAGTTGCGTTGCAGTAATTTTCGAGCAAATTCCGTCATTTTTGATTCAGACGTGTAGGCGTTAGCTGTGTTGTGTTGTTATTGCATTGGATTTGCATTGAAGTTGGATCGTGTCTGCGTGTTTTAAAGTTATAGAATACGGCCCCGGGTCACTCACGTAATTTTGGTAGATTTTGGCTGCCGTCGCGGAAGGCCGCCCGTGAAAATGATCATCGTAAATTGATGGAAACATGTCGAGCAAAAATCGACCAAAATTACGTGACCCGTTATAAATATTTTTAATATTTTGGAGCCTCACGAGAGTTTTATAATCATACAATTTTATTTTGTAGTTCATACAACACATAAACAAAAATTTGTGCCTTCGTAACATAATGACTCTTCTATATACAATCATAGAAATTCGATTCTTTTTTGTTACCAGAAAATATTAAAGTGAAACTTTTATTCCATCGCCTCGAATTTTAAAGTCTCTCTTCTGCATGTCGCGCGTTACATATGTAACGCTGATTCTCGTTCATAGTATTTTTTTTCCGCTATATACAGTATAGCGGAAAAAAAACCGAACTGTTTGATTGTTTTAGTCAGTAATAAGACTGGCCGGTTACAATTCTTCACGAGCCATATTTTTGGGAAATCTTGTTCGACACTGTACCTCTACTCAATGTAGTATTACAATCATGAATATTGATACATAGCTATTTTACTAAATGTCCAGTCATGGTACATGTAAACCTAAAAGTGTTAAAAAAGTGTTTCTCTATAAATAATAAAACCTTGAACTTATCGATCAGCAAAAAACTCGGGTCACTCCCATTTCTAAATAAATCGCATTTAAGTTTGTTCAAGGTTTATCGAACCATCTCCTCAAAACTGCTCAGTTCAAAAACGCTTTTACTTTTTCGTGGAAACCCCATTAACAATCACTATAAAAAATTTACGCCTTACTTTCCC
The DNA here is from genome assembly GCA_911728535.1 of Pammene fasciana. Lineage (NCBI taxonomy): Eukaryota > Metazoa > Arthropoda > Insecta > Lepidoptera > Tortricidae > Pammene > Pammene fasciana. Next base: position 1,517,682 of record OU452285.1, read on the forward strand.
AAAGTCGTAAAACATTCATCACTACATCTGAAAAATAAACCTTATTTTAACTCTATTTAGGTTAAAATTTCAAAGCAGCCTATACACAGATAGAAGTTTCAGGAAGTATAACGCGCGTTGCGTCTCGCAGGCACGTCTACGTAAACCCTGTTAATTCGAAAAGGTTTACAAACCTTCACTTCCAGTACAGACTTACGCCGTTCTATTACTGAGCGGCTTATATTAGCAAGAGTCAAGGGCGGCCAAGGAGCGCGCGCGGATTGAAAACGTCATAAGCGCCAAGGAGGTTGAGTTTAATATTGCCTTTTTGGTTATTTGGCGAGGGCAGCTGGCTTGAATATAATATTAACGTGCCGAACCCGAAACTACGATATTATGCTAGTTTTACGACCGCGCCCGAGGCCGGCCGTACAAAGACACGTTACTAGGTACGCAAGTTTAAAAAAAAATGGGCAGCGCGATGGCGGCTATGGTGGTTCAGTACTTCCGCGATGTAGTCTGCAATGTTAATGTGATGTGATCGTGTTAAAAATATGATATACTCACGAGTATATAAAATATAGTCGATATAAAATTGTTATTGATATATACATTCAGAAGAGATTTACTCAGAAAATAATGAATGATCTAGATCGAATTAAAAAAGCTAGTTAGAGTCCGGCCGAACTTTGCAGCTACAGTCTGTGAGCATTTAGAAGAACCTTCGGGTATCGGCGATGACACACGAAGGTAATATTGCTGTTCTGCTTTTTCATGTGTCACTGTTGATTGATACCCAACGTCTCTTTCTATAACTCGAAGGTTCTTCTGAGAGCTCACGCACTGTATAAAAACTCTGCATATATTTGACGTTTATACTAGGAACAAAAATACTGTGGTATTTTTTATATATAAACCGCTATCCCGTGATTGCCCATGCAATAAATACCGGCATTGCATTCCCTAGTTCATGCTGATCGTATTTTCGCCATACTAAGGCTGGCTCTACATGATGGACCATTATAGGGACGCAGCTATAAGACGGAACGAGATGGCAATATCGTTAGCTCCCTCTCACGCATAGCTGCGTCCCTATGATGGCCCATTATGTAGAGGAGCCATAAAATACCGGTTAATTTCGATCTCTTTTCGTTATTTTGCTTCTTATTTAATTTTTAAAAAGGCAATCGAATAACACTAATGCAATACCTAAATAAGCCTATGTGCTCGAGTGGAGACCACGGACTAGCAAGCGCAGCGTAGGACGTCCACCCACAAGATGGACAGACGACCTTATAACGGTCGCCGGAAGACGCTGCATGCAAGTCGCTTCCGATCGATACTTATGGAGGTCCAAAGGGGAGGCCTATGTTCAGCAGTGGACGTCTTATGGCTGAGATGATGATGATGATGATGAATACCTAAATACAATTTTGAGTTCTATATCACCAAATAATTAAATATATCACATTTCGAGTTTGTTTGAAAATACCGGTTAAGGGGGCCCCACCGACTATCAATCCGCCTGACGATATCGGCCTGTTAGTTTTGACAGCTCCGAACAACTGACAGGATAATATCGTCAGGCCGACTGATAGTGGGTGGGCCCCATAACATCACTATTGCTGATTTTTTCACACTGTGTCATTTGCAAATGCAGAGTTAAAAGACTGGTCTGATTAATAGTGATTACTTATACATAAAGATCTTTAACTTTAAACTAATTTTCTAAAAACGTGTTTGAGTCACCACTGCACTGTTTGGACTTTGATAAATGATAAACAACAAACAATTTAAATATAGAAATACATTTAAAATGCATTCTGTCAGAGGAGCACTCCGATCTATTCTTAAAACTGTCGACCGTGCAGTGGCGCCGTCATTAGGGGGACTGTATTTCGTAATAAACGAATCAATTTCTGTAATCCCCATGTTAAGTTGTAGTTCTACCAATTACGTCTTTGTCACATACATAGTTACATTTTGCGTATTTTTTGCTTCATTACCTAAACGGAAAATGGTGGCCACTTTTTACAGACATCAGATTAGGTAGTGTTTATAGACATCAGATTTAAAATATAGTTAAATTAAAATTATAATACAATAAAGTATACAATTAAAATAAATAAATAAAATGAATTACACTTAAATAACATTAAATTAAATATATTGTTAAGGCTAACATGTAAGGAGGACCAGTACCTCAGAAGGCCACTGTACCACCTGTTAGCCACAACGGCTAGGAGGCTGTGGCGGCTGTCGCGTACCCTACTACTGAGCATCGCGGCGCAACGCTTGGCGGAGCGTGGCGTAATATAAAACTGTATCACATAGATCACAATTTGCGGAATTAGTAGGACTAAAACTTAATGTGAGGGATTATACAGAAATTGATTCGTACTAGCATATACAATCCCCCTAATAAGGGCGCCACTGGACGGTCGACGCAGTCTTAAATTAGACACTTCAATTTTAAAAATAAATATGTCTCTATATTACAAGCTTTTATTAAATCAGTGTTTGTCAGTTTGTTTGTTGTTTTTATGTAGAGTTTGTTCGGAAAGAGAAGTGTCGTGGTTTAAATTTGTGACCAGTGACCACCTTGGTTGCTCCGATATATTTGATGGCTACATGCTTCAAGTGTATGTTTCAAGTGGGAAACTCCCAGGCGAAACTATACTTAGGTACTGTAGTTCTGGTTATAAATAATCCATATACCTGTACTACATCATTAGTAACAAGCGATCATTGTCAGGTGTCGGGTCAAGGCGCCGTCGGCGCCGGCGCAGCTTCCAACTCGTTACGCATTGATGGGAGTTAAGGCGACTGATAACCTTAACGACCTTGTGTACATCGGGGCGGAGCCGTGGCGTAAACTACTAGTTAATTGTGAAAAAAATGGAATAGCCTATGACGATGTCATCTAAACATATTAAACTCTACTGACAGGCAACGCACAGCAAGGTAGAAACTTCATCAGATGTCAAGAAACCCCATTTAAAGGAACCTCTTAGGGGCTGAAAGGTTCAACCTAGTTGTAATATAATTAAATGAATAAATAAACAAAGAAATACCATAATCTACAGATTTTGAAGATTTTTCTTACGGTTGAATAAAAACCTTTTATAATGTATATCCCAGAACACTACAATGTTCCATTATTGTTCAAATGGGCAATTCCATGAATATGTAACGCTCGTTATGATTCCATTGATTGTTTGTTTATTTCTGACGCCAATATACACGCCACAATACACTATTAATAAAAAAGCGAGCGAACAATTAGTAACTGGCGTTACCATCTTACGTGGATTTACCCAAATGGGTAATTTGCATTTTTAATTTCATATATATTTTGAGTCTATCGCATGCAGAATCATGAGCTCTGTCGAGTCTGATAGAATAAAAAAAATGACCCAACTGTCCCAAAATTTACATACAAAAAATTCGTTACGTTCATAAAAAAATGTAACGAAACTTTTAATTTCTCAGTTTCGTTACACTTTTTTTATGAACGTAATGAATTTTTTGTATGTAAATTTTGGGACAGTTGGGAGGTACATTTTTTCTGCAAATTACCCAAATATGTGCCATGTTCAAGTAAAAGGTAGATCATTATCGGTTGTCAATAAGGCATTACTGGCATAATAATTCATTTAGATATAAACTCTATTAACAACCGACAATGATGTAATTATTGCATAAAAACGTCACATATGTATTTATGCCGATCCTAGGCGCCTTAAATTTGTAGGTCTGCTCGAAATAATTGTACGTTCAGCGTATGTGGAGCGACATAATCTATGAATGAATGTCCTTTATTAATTAAGTACAAACATGATTACGGCTTTTGGTTCAAGGTAAAGATAGTTATAGCCAACCCTTGTAGGGCATGTAAAATACAAGGTGTAACAAAAATACTGGTGATCCTTTTAAGGGCATAATTGGTATCGTATTCTTATTGTGAAAAACTAAGAAAAAATAATTTTCTCGTGAAAAAAATTTTTGGTTTTGTATGGGGGGTTGGCCAGCTGGGACGACTCGCCCCATACAAAAAAAAAAATTTTTTTCGCGTCCAAAAACTTTTTCTCCTACTTTTTCCTACTCGCAATACGATACCAATTATGCCCTTAAACGGATCACCAGTATTTTTGATACACCCTGTATGTACGAGTAGGTATAAGATATTTTTATGTAATTTCATAAAACTGATTGTAATTGCCCTATGCGTAATTTAAAATTAAAACTATTTTAATTATTTTTTTTATCAATAATTCTTAAAATTATTTATAAGTCTGGATTTGTCGGTTCATTCATTTTGATAAGGATCTCAAATACAATTTTGTTCTGTCTGGAAAATTTGTCAAAGTAGAATTAGGTCTTCTTTTTTGTCTGTTAATTTGTATAGAGGAGACAATCCAATTGATAAAAAAACAGTTTTTAATATATTACGAAAGTTTCAAGCCTAGCTCTTACAAAAAAGCGAAGTGGAGTTCATTGTTATAGAATGTATAGTTAAATATATTTGTTATATATATATATATACAGGGTGATTCAGGAGACGGGAGCAAGAACAACCCTAAAGCCCTACCAGAAATATATGAGCACGCGCCATATTGCGGAACTTCATTGGAACTAAATTTTTCATACTAAACTGAACTGTCACCATATACATTGAGAAAAAAGCGCCCTCCTGACAATACTCATATATTTCTGGTAGGGCTATACATACTTAGTTAACGATAATGAATCGGCCGCCGTCATGTTTAAGTAAAATAACAACGAATTTTTATTTTTTGTTACGTAGAAATTTTGTTCTGTGTAATCATGGTCACCCTACAAAAAAAGCGCTAATTACACTGATACTGGTATCAAACAATAGCTTGTTATTGACTGAATCCGCAGTGTTAAGAGTCGCCAGGACGCTCGCGTGAACTCGCGTCCCCATACAAACGTAGTTCAGCTTTAATTTTAAAACGACATGCTTTAGAAGCACGACATTTGGCATGGGCATTCTAGCAGTACAGATCTATGTCGGTAATTCGTTATCGTTGCTAAAAAATGTAATACAAAGAAAATATAGCAAAAATAAGTTTTGTATGTAAATCTGTATCTGGCTGTATTTTCTTTGTAAATATTACAATTTTTAGCAACGAAAACGAATTACCGACATAGATCTGTACTACTAGAATGCCCATGCAAAATTTCGTGGTTCTAAAGCATGTCGTTTTAAAATGAGAGCTAAACTACGTTTGTATGGAAACGCGAGCGTCCTGGAGACTCTTAATCCTGCTCACGTCTACTGAATCAATCTGTATATGTGGGTACATAATTTTGCCTTTAGTTTTAAAATTCAAGTGTTGAACACTTACTTACTAACTATCACATACATCTAGGTTACATTTATCTATGAAATAAACATTCCAAATCCGTAGCGTTTGACTTCTTTAAGGATTCTTTTTTCTAAGGCCGGCAACGGTGGTTCGACACGCTTCGCGCTTTTAGCATTCGTTTAAAAGGTTTTTTATATACAAATAATACCTATAAAAGAACGTTTCCCTAATGCCAACAATAACATTATTCTAGACGCGTATAGAAACAGCATTCATTATCGAAGATTCCAGAACGAAAATTAAACCAGGCCCCAGGGACCTTAAACTACATTTACGTCACTCTGGGCGCTAAGTGAGATTTGCCGCCCACGGGCGCAGCGGCAAATCTCACTTCACGCCCAGGAGAAGACGTAAAATTATGTACGCACCACGGGCGGTAATAAAGAAAGCCTCAGATCGCTTGTTTATGGCCCTTACCTTCGGTTCGGGCCACAAATGCCAGCGATCTGAGCCCTTCTTTATTTCACCGCCCTAGGTACGTAATGTACTATTAAGGGGCCCACCGACTATCAGCCCGCCTAACGATATCCGCATGTCAGTTAGAACAAAAATTGGACAGCTCCGAACAACTGACAGGCCAATATCGTCAGGCCGACTGATAGTGGGTGGGCCCCATTAGACACGATCCAACATCAACACAATTCCAATGCATTAACTACGCAATACAGCTAGCAACTAAACGACTGAATCTGAAACTGAAAACGTCAGAAAATTATTGGTTGATGATTAGTTGTGTTGGAGTTATGTTAGAGATAGATTGTGTTTGTAATGATTATGTATTTTAACAATAGAATATGGCAAAAGCACTTTTATTCGCAAGAAACTAACAGGATATTACGTTGTAAACGGTAGATATTTACACACTGACTCATGACAAACACAGCTCTTGCGTCATTATTTTGTATGCACTTAGCACCTTAAGTTCAATGCACTTTTGAGGAAATTAGTGTTTGTACCTAATGCGATTCGCGAAAAATAAACTTTATATTCAACACAAGTATTTAGTGCAATAGCCCTTAGGTTTTTTGATCTGGTTCTTTGAACTGGGCTCGCCTTTCTAGTGTGTTTTTTTCTGCGTTAAGAGTCGATAAATATTTCACTGGTAATTTAATGACTGCGTATGGCGACAGGGTTTGCAATCAATCTCTTCGGCTTTCGGAGAAGGAAAAAGACGAATTAGATGTCATATAGAAAGGCAAAATTGACCAAGCCCAGAGCTAACAAACAAATCAAAATATTTATTCATTATCATCATCATCATCCTAGCGTTTATCCCGGTTTGGGGTCCGCTTGACAGCCTAATCCCATGAATTGGCGTAGACACTAGTTTATACGAAAGCGACTGCCATCTGACCTTCCAACCCAGAGGGGAAACTAGGCCTTTTTGGGATTATATCCGGTTTCCTTACGATGTTTTCCTTCACCGAAAAGCGACTGGTAATAGTTATTTGTTATACAAGTGGTGAAAGTTGTATTTTACGTGCGAGTGTTATTTGAAACACGAGCTAGCGAAAGGATTCTATTATTGACCACGAGCGAAGCGAGTGGTTCAAAAATAGAATCCTGAGCGTAGCGAGTGCTTTAATACACGAGACGTAAAATAACTTTCACACGTGTATAACACAAAACTTTTCACCTCACTACAGCGAGGAAAATAAGAAAAAGGGTGCATTTTGCTCGGTTTCCCGTAATTCCTCAGGTGTTTAATACTTCTTCATCACTCGAATCACTAATTTTTAACAAAACAATCTAGAAAAACATGCGAATATTTAACGTTGATATGATGGATGAATTGAAATGAAAAGTTTTGACGTAAAAGGTTTTATTAAATGTCAGATGCGTTTTGTTCGTACGTAGACTTATTCGGCTGTCAGAACAATTTATCCGTTTTTACAAAAAGAATGAAGATTAATGTTGAATGCTGATATTTATGAATTAAAATAAAGTTGTAAGACTGTATTAAGTGTTTTTACTCGATGCAATTCATTAATTGCGATGTTAAAAATTCTGCACTTTTAACGTTTTACGTTTTGTTAGCTGTCAAATGTCACTTAAGCCACTTGTCACTTATGTCAAAACTCTTTCACCACATGTGGATAAAAAGCGATTTTCACAATAGATATTAAACAAACAAAAAGGGCTTTCCGAGCTAGTGAGGTGAAAATATTTATTAATAATTAGATTTGTTCTCTAATTGAAGAATAGAGGTTTTAGAGCACACAAGGAAGGGATAGTATGGTTCTCAAATGGTGTAATTAAATAATTCAATTTACGTGCATATGTTAGCAAATCTATAATCTTTAAAAAAAAATAGGCTTTAGTTAATATACCGGGTGTACAATCCAAATGGGTCAGTATGGAGAAGTCGGAAACTATGAGAGATAGCGAGATCTGTTTTTAGGAACCATGACGTCGATTTTAGATTTAATAATAATTACATTCAAACTTTTTTTATTAATACTCGTACATAACCGGGAATCGAACCTGATGGTCAAAATCAATGTGTGTTCTGCAAGTCGCAAGAAGCACAACACTAATGGAATCTTGTTTAAATAATTGAAAGAAAAACCCACCAATTATTTCAGAAAATGTTCAAAATGGTAGCTTGCAGAATTTAGACACATTGATTTTGACCAGGTTCTATTCCCGGTTATGTATGAGAGTTAATAAAAAAGTTTGAATGTAATTATTATAAAATTTAAAATCGACGTCATGGTTCATAAGAACAGATCTCGCTATCTCTCATAGTTTCCGACTTCTCCATACTGACCCATTTGGATTGTACACCCGGTATGTAGATTTTTAAATCCCAAAACTATCGCCATCGGAGGCGCTGGGCACTTGGGCAGCCTGCCCGAGCCCGTGACTTTCATGATTAACTTACGTTGTGGACGCGTCGCCAGGACGCTCGCGTTCCCATACAAACGTAGTTTAGCTCTCATTTTAAAACGAAATGCTTTAGAACCACGAAATTTGGCATGGGCATTCTAGTAGTACAGATCTATGTTGGTAATTCATTTTCGTTGCTAAAAATTGTAATACAAAGAAAATACAGCCAGATACAGATTTACATACAAAACTTATTTTTGCTATATTTTCTATGTATTACAATTTTTAGCAACGAAAACGAATTACCGACATAGATCTGTACTGCTACAATGCCCATGCCAAATTTCGTGGTTCTAAAGCATGTCGTTTTAAAATGAGAGCTGAACTACGTTTGTATGGGGACGTGAGTTCACGCGAGCGTCCTGGCGACTCTTAATGCGGTGGCCAATTAGTAGCTTGTAGATTTATAAATATATAATCGATATAACTCTAATATTTACGACTGAAAAGGAGACCAAGGCCTCCGGTGCCCGTTCTGGAAACGAACTTGCGTCTTCTGCATTAGCAGCAGACTCCCTAACTCCTAGGTACTATCACAGCGGCGGTTTATTTCAATTCCAAATGGGTATCCTGCCTTTTCGCCGAAAATTGTATTGCCGAATTTCACTTGCCAACCAACTTTTAGCAGAAGTTTCATTTGGCCGAATAACTTTTACCAAATAATTATTTCGCAAGCATTTCATTTCCCAACCCCATAGTTGGGAAATGAAACTTGCCTACTAGGTTGGGTTAGGTTAGGTTGGATTATGTAAAGTTGGGAAATATAATTCGGACAAATGAAACTTCTGCGAAAAGTTGGTTGGCAAGTGAAATTCGGCAATGCAATTTTCGGCGAAAAGGCAGAGAACCAATTAAATGATCTATTAGCAGTCAATCCAATAGCAATGAGAATGAGAAAAACGCATAACATTTCCCACGACATCTTCAAAACATCGCATTCCGTACATATCGGTGTCTCATTAAATCCATGGTCAAGTTAAATAACATAAAAACATCGGATCGTTGCGTCAGTACAGTAGTTAGTATGCAAGGCAGGCGGTCAATGCACTAGACTACACTTAGGAAGCTAGGTTTTGGCTGGATCTGAGTCAGCCGTGTAGGCGGATGTGAGTCGAGGATGTAGTAATAGGGAGTTATGTTTCCTTTTAACCTTCGATTGAATATGATCTAAACTAGCGTGATACCATCCCTACTAATATGGACCTATTATTTATAAACGTGAAAGCAACTGTGTAACCTATTTACACTTAAACCGCTGCACCGATTTGGATGAAATTATGCATGGAGAGAGAGAGAAAAAGTTTGCGGCCCACAAATTATATTGTGTAACCATCCCTTAAGGGTGAGAAATAACCAAATAACTAATCAAGGTAAGATCCAATAATTCAACTATTTCAATAACGACGAAATTTAGGTTGATTTTCGTTTGTTCGTTCGTCTTACTCAAGCTTTGATTATTAAACCAACCGGATGCGAGACCAGCGAGACGCGCTTTCATTTCTATCGGAAAAAGTCTGCCGTTTTTTGCGGGGGAGGGGAACGTCAAATGTATGCGAAACGTCAAAATAGCCACGTCAAATTAACGTCTGGTCATACTCATTCGGCAGAGGGGAACGCCTGTCAATGGCTACTCCCCTTGGTTTAAAGCTCTAAGTACTCAAGCGTAGGTATATGTCGGCGGCCGATCGTAAGATCAGGCATATCGTGAAATTCCTAGGTATATCGTGAAACGTGAAAATCTTTGACTCGTTTCCCTGAGTCGACGGAGCCCCGCAGTTTGCCCTTCGGGCATCTGAAGCAGCCTAACGAATCTAACCTACCTATACATTGCTTTAATGTGACTATCGTTAAGACATTACACAGGAACATTATGATCTGCCTGATTTTACGATCGGCCGCCGACATATATAAAATTGATCGTAACATGTCGAGTGAAAATCGACCTACCTACGTGTATAATATAACATGGCTGCTATAAATATTGTTAACATGTCTGAGTCTCACGACTCCCATAGTTCTTACCAAACACTTTCCCCGACTGGCTAACCCTATTGCGCATGCGCTAGGAAGCGCCGTGTTTAGTTCGTGAAGTGCTCGCGAATGAAACTATTCGAGCTACGCTGACACGCCGCTTGAATGTGTATACACTATCGCTTTATCGTAACCACAGATTAAATAATAGTATAATACAGAGAGACCTCTGTAATGTCACGTAACGTCATGAATCATGTTGTCCCTTCTTAACGCATGACAAGTTCTCTTTCGCACTAATGCAAACGTATCGGATACGTCGTGTCAAACTCAATTTTTTTGACAGATTTACTTTGAGTTGTACCCCCCTGTCGTAACACCAGAATACAGGGAAAACAGTGTATATATTTTTACCAAGAAGATTAGAAGCAATGAAGTTTGCATGTAGAAGCAAAATAGGAAGAACAAACGTAGCAGTTTCATGACATCACGTTGGAATTGTCCTCTCTTTCTTCAGGATTACACCCTAGCTCAATATACTGTCAAGCGAATTAGAATCATTTCATCACGAAGCGCTTTTTCCGGGAATCTGATACCTCTTAACCGATTTAGATGAAATTAGTTTTAGTGGAGATAGTTTAGGAAAGGACATAAAATAGTTATTATCACGGAAATCACCCCTTAAGCTGGTGAAAAGGGCCAAGGGGAGAGAAATTTACTTTGGAATAAGCTACCCAAATTATTTTTTATCCTACACAGACAAAGTTGCGGGCAAAAGCTAATTGTAAAATCAGTGTAGATAAATATATGCATATATAGCGGAATGTTATTAATTCTACACGTCACGTAACTCGAATCTACACTTGTATCGACACGACGACGTCGGCAGCTGCAATTATGCACTAATGCATGTGATTTGTTCTGCTATTTGTACAGCCTTGGGCTGATTTGAGGAGACTTATCGCTTGTTTTATTGATTTTCTGGCTGCTGGAAAGATTTGCCATATTATCTAAATCTATAAGAATGACAGATGCGCAGCACGATAAGTCGCATGATCATTTCTAAAAGCTAACGAGCGACGCCGTTGACTACTTAAAGAAATTAAAACTTAAAATCGTGATAATTGCATGAAAAACCTACGAGTACAACACAGGGTATTAAGGGGTTAGTTTGAAAAATTATAGGTTTTTTCAAACGCTCTTGTGACTAAACGGGAAAGGGGACTGAATTTATTTTCGAATATATATTATTAGATATACTCTTGTTTTTGGCACAAGCCGAAACACGATTGCTGAAAGATGCCTCGATAGAAAAAAAAATCGAAGTTGGGTCCTTTTTCTCATATTTTTTTACCTTACGTAAACTATATGAGAATAAGCAATATAATTAAGTAAAAAATATGGTATTCTGGTTTATCTAAAAAGTCACAGAAGCAAAATTAGACAAAACTTTATAGATTCGCTTATTTATTGTAGTTTGGTCAAAAAGTCTGATCCTTAAGAGCGCTGCATCTCTTTCTTTCGTGCACGGGAGCCATAAACGTGTCTCTAACGGATGGGCGTGGCTTGTCCGAATCGAGGAATGGCCTTAATTAGCTATACGATAAATAAATTCCCATGCATTTTATGAGGAAATCCTCTTCAAACAGGGTTCGAGCATTCGAGCTCTTCGTGGTGTGGAGATAAAAGACGGTGTAAAGGTTTTTGGTACCTCCTAAACATGGTGTCTACTGGACTGACTGACTAATTTAAAGCAAATCAAATTATTTCGTTGAATATTTTTTGATTTGCAGTTTTTAAGTAACAGTAACACGTAACTTGATATACAAGGTGTAACAAAAATGCTGGTGATGCTTTTAAGGGCATAATACATAAGCCCGGGCGCACACAGAAGGCGGTCACCGGAGTTCTGCGTCCGCGTTCCATTGGACTTATATGGAACTATGGAACGCGAACGCAGAACTCCGGTGACCGCTTTCTGTGTGCGCCCGGGCTAAACTCTGTATATAATGTGTCACAAAGCAGTAGCCGTTGGTAGACGGTAATTTTTGAGGTATAATCAGACTTCCACAGTTATTCCAGTTCATTGTAGTTGTTAGGCATTGTATAGGACACCATTGTTGGATTTCTAACACATGACTTAAGCGTAGTCCCCCGACAAACGTAATAATATAGAATAAAGCTGTGCCCTTAATTGTATCTTGCAATGCACTCGTGAATATGCAGCTATCGATGCATGTGATGCACGACCGTTTCCTAATGCATGCGAGGATTGCATGTGCACGAGGTGCATATATTCTGCCCGCAACTTCGTCTGCATAGTAGGACTTAGTACAGTTAAGTTTTCAATTATCAGACTTCTAATAGTAAATTCCTGCCCCCTTCTCACCCCCTTAGGCCGCACACACGAAAACACGCGACCGGCCGCCGCTGCGAGCGGCGAGACGAGCGGCGGCGCAAGCGGCGAGATCAAAATGTAGAGAAATGTATGAAGTTGTTTCAAACTGTTACCGAACACAGCGGCGAGTGGCACGCGCGGACGGTGGCGCGTGTTTTCGTGTGTGCGGCCTTAAAGGATAATTTTCGTGACCCAAATTATCCTTCCTGCCCTTCCTGGGATTCAAATTATCTTATCTTCATACTTCATTTTATCTGAATCGGTTCAGAGCTTTAAACGTGAAGAGGTAACAGATAGACTGATAGAGTAACCAGCCATCCATTGGAGAGTGCGCTATTGTCTGTTGTTGGAGTAGTAGAGTATGAATAAATATAACTTTATTTCGCATCTCAAAAAAATACAAGAGAATATAAAAACGTAATTAAAATTAAATAGCAGCAAAATACTTAAGCAGCCGAAGTCTTCAACAATATTTTGGTACAACTTTATGGGCTCAAATAACCACCAGATGGGTCCCACAAGACAAAACCCGGTGTCAGGGCAGACCAAGAAAACGATAGAGAGATGAACTTGAAGCCTTTTGGGTGTGTGTCACGTGGAAGAAAGAGAGGGAGGCCTTTGCCCAGCAGTGGGATACCTACTCTTGGCTCTTAAAAAAATGGTTAAAGAGAACAGCGTTGATCTTCACACCCTAACCCCAATAGCTGGTGATCCAAGGCCAAGGACCGCTCGATCACACAGCTCGAAAAAAAAAACCCATATCACTGAAACACCGGTCTAGTATCCAGTGGTCTATGGTGTGTGTGTTAGTCATATGGGTGGCAGAGAGACACGAGCGACCCAAATGACATAACCATGACCACGAGTGAAGGGAGAGGATCTATTCTATGATTTCTATGTATAACCTATCTACCAATATATAGGGCGCGGTATGTACAGTTGATGTCAAAGATATGTTTACACTTATGCACCTTATTCCATTCTAATAAGGTTCAAATTTGTATACATATTTTTGACGACGACTGTACACATAGCAGCAGAAGTATTCCGATAATTGGCTGAGGTGTTCAATAACTCGTTTATTTAAAAATAAATCAAAACATTGGCCGGAAGCTGGATCTTCGTGGCCAACGAGTGAAACATAATGAGATTGAAAATGTCTTAAACACCATAGAGATAAGAGCCTGTCAATCATTACGTAGGTACAGTCATCATCAGATATATCGGAGCGGCCAAGGTGGTCACAAATATCTGACCAACGCCTCTATTATCAGGGCGATAAAGTGCATGTTCAGATATTTTCAGTACCGTGGCTGCTCCGATATATTTGATGGCAACTGTAACTAGTTCTAGTATACTTAATATACTACGTTCCGTAAGCACACTTAACCGGCCATGCGTCCTAAATCTTATTTCATTTCAACATCTTAAATTATATATATGTATCCCTTAACTTCAAACTCAGGTAAATCCATTTGACCCTCTCAGCAAATATTTCCTGTTGGATAATACCGCGGGAAGGTTTTCGGGTTAAATAGTAGCAAAACACTTTATTGCACAAAACAAGTACATGACCATTAAACACTAAGGAAAGTGTGTACAAAGGCGAGCGTATCCCTTTAAGGGACCTCTTCCAACTAACCTTTCAGCAACTGAGAGAGATGGGTCAGACATGGAAGAAAAAAATTTGTACATTATTTGTACATTATTACTTTTTTAGTAATTATGCTTAGGGCCGGTTGCACCAAACCGTCTGTTAACGTCAACGTAATCGTAATACACAAATCTTGTATGAAAAGTTTGACAGTTTTCTATGGGATAACAGCTCCGTCGCTATATTTAACGTTGGTGAGGCTGTGAATTGTGCGTGGTGCAACCCACCCTTAGGCTCGGTTGCACCAAACTGTCTGTCACCGTTGAAACGTACGCTAAATTTTATTGTATGGAAATTTTCATAGTAATCTGCCGGTTGACGCTGATGAGTCCGTCAAAAGTGGTTGGTGCAACTGGCCCTTAGTCTTCTACTGTAACTCACAGTATTTAATTGCAGTATTTATCATATATTTGCATAAAATGACTACACATGCCCATACAAAAAACAAAAAGGTGACGTATTATTGGCCGGTACTGTAGGTACATACTAGCAAACGTAGTTCAATATATTTCATCACAGCAATGCTTCCATCAAAATGATCCCAATTATAAAAACGTTACCCTAGTCCATGTTCGTAACAACCAAATTTCCACCAGCAAACTTAACCAACACAACAAACCATAAAAAACACGGTATCTGTTTCAAATGAGCTCAAAACCAGTAATTCCTTATCTACGCATATTAGCTTAAAAGCAGGTAATTGATACAATTACTCGTATCTGCATATGGGTGCTGTAATTATGTAGATACAGCCAGTTTACAACGATAAGGCTATAAAGAATTGTAACTTATCGTAGACCAGGTGCCGTATTATAATTTTAAAATATTTAAACAATACATTAATATGTAATTTTAAACAAAAAAAGACCCGACTTCGCTTAGGATCCGCTATTCCAAGAGGAAGTGGCCGATTTGCTGTAAAAAATAGTGAAATCACTATAGGTGTGCCCATAATAGTTGAAGAGTTCCCTCGATTTCTCCAGGATCCCATCATCAGAACCCGACTTGGTGACAATGGGACCATCTAGGGATTATACCTCTTCGATTAAAAAAAAAATTGAAAATCGGTTCACGATTCACGGAGATATCGAGTAACATACATACAAAAAAATTATAATAATAAAAATTCAGTCGAATTGAGCACCTCCTACTTTTTTGAAGTCGGTTAAAAATGCATAAACAATACATACATTAAAAACACAATCTATCTACATCTAACAACACATAACGAATAATTAACCAATATTGAAGTTGACTTGGAGTTGCATAGGAATGATTTTCAAGCAATTTCTGATCAATATTTCTGATTCAGACGTTTAGGCGTTATCGCTAGCTGTTAATGCATTGGAGTAGTATTAAATATAATTTTAAACAAAAAAAGAACCGACTTCACTTAGGATCCGCTATTCCAAGAGGAAGTGGCCGAGTTGCTGTAAAAAATAGTGAAATCACTATAGGTGTGCCTATAATAGTTGAAGAGTTCCCTCGATTTCTCCAGGATCCCATCATCAGATCCCGACTTGGTGACAATGGGACCATCTAGGGGTTATACCTGTTCGATTCAAAGAAAAATTTTGAAAATCGGTTCACAATTCACGGAGATATGGAGTAACATACATACACAAAAAAAAAATTATGATAAAAAAAAAAAAATTCAGTCGAATTGAGAACCTCCTCCTTTTTTGAAGTCGGTTAAAAATTAAAATTATTAATTTCGTAAGACACATTGTTTATAATGTAAGGCGATGGAGCCACCCGGTAAGCAAAAATGCCTGTGTTGGGTGGCGCCGCTCTTCCTTTAAGTTACTTAACTATTAAATATTATATACTTATATTACTTATGCTACGCTAATCTCTAATTAATTGGCTAAACTTCTACTTTATACTGAATACATTTAGTTTTAAAATTAGGGTAGTATTGAAGTTGGATGTCTAAATGTGTTAGAATGCGGCCCCTTATCTTACCAATTTATTTGCGTCAAATTTAAATTCGCTATAGTTAATAACATATGCCAATTTAAAAACGCTCCCATAAAAAAAAAACCATTGCCTTAAGTATTCGACTAATGACATAATTAACCATAATACAGAAAGTTTTATCGTTGGATGGTAGAAGGTAAAACGGCTATTAGACATTGCAACCTGCAGGGCCCAATCTGTTGTGTACCCTGCCTCTCCCTTCCCCTCCTTCAGCTCCCTACGGGCCCTACCTTTAATTACACCTTCCAACCTGACGGATTGGGCTCTGCAGGTTGCAATGTCTAATACCGCTTTAAGGATGACAATCTCTCTGTTACAAAAGTGTCCACCAAAAGGCGTGGAATTGGTGGCGCCACTTTAGCTTTAGCTAGTCCGGGTTCATACACGAAAGCAATACTAGCGCTACCATGGCGCTACGTGGAGAGATTTAGAACTTTTAGTTGCTGTTTCCCGCCGCTGGACACTTTTTAGACGGTTCGGTTCTCATATAAGAGATTGTCATCCTTACATTCTACTATCCATAGTTTTATCGATCATTTAAAGGCCAATTGACAAAGACAAGTGTGATTATTTGATAAAATAGTTTAAAAACTATCAAAAGAGGTTTAATTTCTAAAAATCCTTTTTTTAGTGGAGCTCAATATCACTTTTGAAGAAAATACATTACAAATTTTCTACTTTCCACGGTAAATATCTATGGTTAATAAGGTGTACTGTCTGTGAGTCTTAGTACCTAAAGCTTTATATTAGGTATGAATAAAATCAGACATGTCCAAATTCCATAGAATTGTGGTATTTATTTAAAACAGCCTGTAACTGTAGCCTACCCTGATTATATTTTGTGAAAAAAAGACTTACTTACGTAAGTATCAGTGGCGGTGAGTGATTTTTTTTCTTAGGCAAGCCATGTTAAATTTGGCTTAAAACTGTTCAGGCGCCTGAAACTTAGGCAAGCCGACGGAAATCGTGTTCTATGGACGCGCCGCCACTGGTAAGTATTACAATTTTACAAGTTACAGCCGTTTATAAAACGCCTTTCGGAGACCACCTACGAAAATATAACTTTAGTAGGGGACTTTCATTGCAACACTCCACCGCACATAGGCCTCCCCTTTATTAAAGGGGGGGGGGGGGGGGGGGGTTGCCATACGCGCCACGCTTGGCAGGCGGGTTGGCTAACGCAGTTTTTTTTGTTTATTGTTGTTTAGGCTTTCGGAAGATGCTGCTGCCCATCTCCCGGTATATTCCCTCAGCAGACTCCTACTGCAACCACGGGACGATATGGTGGGGGACAAATCTAAGGCCGGGCACCCCACGGCCTACACTAATTTACCATAATACAATCATAAATTCCTATCAAAACCCCATTTTATACAATTCTAAAGCGTTGAAAAACGCTAAAGGTTAAGACAATGACCTTCCATAATACTTACCAAGTTGGGTTAGCTTTGGAAAGAACATTAAAACACACGTTTAATTAAAAAAGTCTTATAATACACATGGGTATGTGTCGCTTAGGTCGTTTCCTGCGAAAGACGACAGGTGTGGTTATACAGGCTGGTTTAAATTGAAGCTGTTAAATTAATTGGTAAATTAATCGGGATTAATTGAGCGAGTTAATATTGTTTTATAATTGACAGTGAGGGATTATACGTGAATTATTAACATTTTCTTACAACCAAATTGTGGCTACTTCTCTGTGGAGACGTCTCGGCATTTCGATGGCTTTTTGATATTGAGAGTTTGTTCGACGATAATTTTAGTAACGTTTTTCTGATGTGTAAATTTGTTGGGGTTGTAGCACAGATACATAAAATTTGAGAGTTCGTTTATGAGCTTGATCGATCAAGGGGTTGTGGAAGTAGAAGGCGAAAAAAATCTTCATAAGGGTCTTGTTATATTGGTCAATTCGTTTGCAAGTGAATCGCGAGTTCTCAGTTCGAGACGAACTACTAGTTAGTTATGTTTCGAATGCCGTCGAAAATACACGATTGTCGCTTGGCTCCCTGGCAAATGCCTGCCCTGCCTGGCCTGGATTGACATGATTTCATGTTGACGTCGCAACACATCTTAACTAACTATTTTGGCGCAACGATCCAAAGAGAATCTTGGCCTCCGAAATGAGAGCACGCCACCTATCCCGATCCTGCGCAACTTCTTGCTAGTTGTTGACTGCAGCAGATCCGTTGTCCCACAACGATATCTGGGCCGACCCACCGGACGGCGACCAGGGGGCCGATTTTTGACAGCCGGACGCTCGAATTCAAAAAATTCAAACTCGAAAATAATCGCACACAAAAGTTTGTTGCTAATTTTTTCGCATGGAATTAATAGCTTAAATAATCATGATATTAAATTTCTATCGCTGTTATTTTTAAAGTATAATTTCATCTTTTTATTCAGAGTTTTAAATGTCACTTTCGAGTGCTCGGATCTCAAAAATCACCCCCCAGTCGGTCGTCCCAAGAACGCACATACATCCTGATCTCACGAATTACGAGCAGCAGGAAATAAAAGAGATCATTTAGTAAACTTGAAATGTTTGAAAAAAAAAATGTATGTGCCAAATTGATATAAACATAATGGAAATTTACAGTTGCGTGACTATAGCGCTGAATAGTTTGGATAGCCCTAATTCATTCCGAGCACCCTGTAGTTCTCGGGGCGAGTACACAACAGGTGGGCGACGCACGCGTCGGCTGCCGATTTTCCTTTGTTTACACTCACACACACACACACACACAAACAATAACATTCACATATGTAGGACGAGTTGTAGATATTGTTAGTTTTTTCTTTTGTTTTTTATCATAACCTTTTTGTTTCTACTTGAAAAACATAGAATATAGAAATTTTCACAAAGTGAGTACATAATTACATTGACACCTTGATAACATAAGACATTCCATACAATATGCATGATTTTGTGACATTCAATAATACATATACATATAAATACTCGTATGAAGGTGTCAGTGGCGGTTCGTCCATAGAACTCGATTTCCAGCGGCTCACAGGAAAAGGTCACAAAGAAAAGGAAAGTCAAATTAGGTCCGTCCAAAGAAGGTCCACCTTGTTTTCGGTTTTTTTTTTGGTTCGCTCATCCTTATTTCACATTGTATGTCCCATTTAAAAAGTTCATACAAAAAAATCGCACTAAAAACCTCGTTAGAGTTCGCCATTCGCCACCTCCTACTTATATAAGTAGCGAATCGCCGCCATTTTCCAAGCTTAAATTAATTATCCGTTAATTAGTGCACACTTACTGTCTTTAGCAAGTCATTAAGTAGTAAATTAGTTAAAGGTGAATACATTTATCGTAGACAGGTGCTTTTTTAGTAGCTATAAATCTGTTTAATATGTGTAATTAAACTGAAATGGTAACTTTTTTAAACAAAAACAGTTTTTTTCGTATAAAAAACCGTCCAGAGATCCGCTTTTTTGCACGTAATGATCAGTACAAATGAAAGCTGGCATACGTCTAAGTTCTTGGGCCATTGTCATAAGGTTTGATATCGTCTGATCTGAGTGAAAGGTTGTCTAACTAATTTGTAGAAAACAAAATGTAGTTACAACCCTTTTGAAGTGGTCGGAAAGACATATGGACCATTTTTAGAACAAGCGCCACAAATCAGGGTTGCGCCATTAAAGTTATTCTTGGGTGTTTTAATTTTATCTAATTTGTATAAAAATTATAAGTCAAATAATAATGTACTAAAGAAAACGGTGGTTTTCGTGAGAAAATGCTTAAGTTGCTTAAGAAAACACCCAAATCACCATACACGTGCATTATTAATATTTATTTTTATTTATTTATTTAATTAAACTGAAATGGTAACTTTTTTAAACAAAAACAGTTTTTTTCGTATAAAAAACCGTCCAGAGATCCGCTTTTTTGCACGTAATGATCAGTACAAATAAAAGCTGGCATACGTCTAAGTTCTTGGGCCATTGTCATAAGGTTTGATATCGTCTGATCTGAGTGAAAGGTTGTCTAACTAATTTGTAGAAAACAAAATGTAGTTACAACCCTTTTGAAGTGGTCGGAAAGACATATGGACCATTTTTAGAACAAGCGCCACAAATCAGGGTTGCGCCATTAAAGTTATTCTTGGGTGTTTTAATTTTATCTAATTTGTATAAAAATTATAAGTCAAATAATAATGTACTAAAGAAAACGGTGGTTTTCGTGAGAAAATGCTTAAGTTGCTTAAGAAAACACCCAAATCACCATACACGTGCCTTTAAAAATTGAGGAGTTCCCTCAATTCCTCATGGATCCCATCATCAGAACAGCACCATATTAATATGGGACCACCTTGGATGTAGATCCTTTCAAACAAAAAAAGAATTACTCAAATCGGACCACGGGTCTCGGAGTAATCGGTGAACATACATAAAAAAAACACCAAACCGAATGCAGAACCTCCTTCCTCAATGGAATTGAATTTGGTTAAAAAAGGCAAAAGGGTTATAGGTATCTTTATTGTTCACATTCTCGTACGAATGTTTTTTAGATCTTGTTTCTTCCCTGTATACTTCGTTTTTATTTTCAGATTAGAAAAATCGTGCGATTGTCGTCGTGCGATTTTTGGGAAAACGATTTTGTAAGATTGCCATTTTGCATCTTATTGGATTAAGCGTAAATAATAGTGGAAAAAAGTAGTCTTATTTAAGTTTTGCCCAGATATGGCTGAAAAAAATAATGATAAAGTGTCGATAAAGAAAAGAAATCGACCGTTATTTTTCTAATCTGAAAAAAAATGAGGCAGGTATAGCGATTTTTAAATTGCGTTATTTAACTTTTGCGTTCAGTTTAAACATCAAATTATTTCAGAGGTGATAAAAACACTTGTTGTGAGGATACGTAATAAAACGCGGGGCGGCCATGACTAGTGTATTTATGATTATTATAGTAAATTTTTACAGTCATAAAACAACCGAGTGGCAATCCTGCGTGTACCTATAGTACTGCAGTGGCGTGCGCGCACGCACCTGCTGTCGGCACTGTCGGCAGCGGCTGCCAACTAAACAGGCAGTGCCTACAAAAATACCACTTCACAAATTAATCCAAACACACTTACGGCCTTTCAATGTAGGCAAATTATAAAAAAAGGATTAGATGTTTTTGTATAAAAACGGACCTTTGAGAGTTTAAGCCTAACGCCATTTTAGTCGATATTTTGATACGAATGCGCAACTTTGCGAACACAAGCGCCAATCGAGGTAAGGTCTATTTTACTATGAAACGTCACATTTATCGTTTATTATATCGGTATTACTTAGGAAATTACGATATTATCAATGTAAGCTTAGAGTTTAAAGTAATGGCTAGAAATAATTATGAATACGATATCCACGGACATAATTAGTTACGTCAGGTGATTGGTATTTAAGTAAATTGACTATGTTTATTTTTTCTTTGATTTTAATCTTAAATGCGAAATAGAAAAAGTTATTGCACATATGTTATCATATATCGGAGCGGCCAATGTACTCTAAAATATCTAAACAACCCTAATCCCTTTAGTGTTCAGATATTTGTTACGGTTTTACACCGAGTTTTGTTTAACTTTTGTAGCCGTGGCTATCCCGGGTTCAAATCCCGAAAAGGATCAAGATTCGTTTTAAAGAATATGGACTGAGTTAATTTCATTTAATGAAAATAAATATGAAATTTTTATAAATAAACATTGTAGCACTAAAATACCACGTAGTTTCAAAAAAACTTAATGTCAACAAAACGACGTAAAGCAGCTGGCAGATACCATTGTGATACCATTTTGACGTCTTCGAACTGTCAAAATTAATTAAAATGATATCTGTTCACCCGTTTCCGAACCACGCGACTTTCTTCTACAAAAACCTCCATACACAGACAAGACATACATACAAATGTTTATGTTTAAAAGGAACGAGCACGCGGACAGATGTTCGGTCTTGCCCGATCGATTATATGTCCTATCACGCGAGTAGGTGCCCATAATAGGGTTCCGTAGGAAGGAATTTTAACTTCACACAACCACTGCCCACAATGAAATTCAACTATTGGTAGGCTACAACTTCTACCCGCTTTGTGGTCAAATGAGCCCACAGACACAGCCCGCGGACTGAGTTGACCACTTCGTTTTTTTTCGTGGATGATTCGACCCACACTAATCAGCATAAAAGTTTTTTTTATGGACTCTTAAGGACAAAACATTTTTATAACATGTAAATGAAAACGGTATCATTTTATTAAGAATTTTAAATAGTCCTCGATTTGCATCGCGTACGTTTCTGCCGACTTCTCTCCATAGCCGCTTCACCAGTCACTACTTTAAGTATGGTTCCCGGGACGCAACTTATCCCATATTTTAAGCCAAGTTTATAAGCTACTTGGACATTAATTTTCACTCAAAACTAATCTGTCTGTTTTTGTGCGATTGAGTTGAGTGTCGAACACTACTATTCAAATATTAATTTAAAAGCAGTCAAGACACAGCACTGACTGTGTTTTAGTGTATAGTGCAGTAGCAACGTGTCCATAGAATTAGATTCCCGCCAGCTTGCCTAATTTTCTGTTACCTGGGCAGTTTTCCTACAGCTCATATTAACATTTCAAACCTATTTAATTTAAGCTTGTAAAAAATTTTTTGAGCCGCCGCCATCGGGATAGTGTGTAGACCAAATACGCATTTTAAAAGTGGCAATAATAAATACCAATTTATTATATAATAAATATACTAATACATTATTTCAGACGGAACCCCTCTTATTCACAAGAAAAACCTTACACACTTGTTCGTTTTCTAAGCAGATGTTGCTTTTATATTTGTATATTTAATTGTATGTTCCACTGTAATGGGCACCAATGTGGCGAATACCCCAATGAATAATGCCTTACTGTGAAAAAGGCATGAGCATACGCAAAGTATCTATGGGACTTACAGCCTTTAACTATAGATTGTGCATCCACGGGCCCATTAAAAGACTTTTGCACCAGGTGGTTTTTATCTATTAATAGTGTTATTAAGGAGTTGCATATGTTTTTAGACGCGATAGCACCTCAATAGCACGGTATCTTTAAGCATATATACTTATATTACTTGCTTAATGTTGAGGTGGTAACCTTTAATTAATAACTTCTAATCAATTTCAATAATAGGGAATGTTTAAATGACAATTTTATCGCAATTGTTATTTATATTTTCTGAGGATCATATAATATATTGTGAGTGCATGAATAT
Source organism: Pammene fasciana (assembly GCA_911728535.1). Classification (NCBI taxonomy): domain Eukaryota; kingdom Metazoa; phylum Arthropoda; class Insecta; order Lepidoptera; family Tortricidae; genus Pammene; species Pammene fasciana. Next base: position 1,541,175 of record OU452285.1, read on the forward strand.
GTATTTTATTCTACTAAGTGCCTAATAAAAAAGAATTATACTTTATTTTCTTCTATCATATGGGGTTCAAAAGCACGACCTTTTTGGATGCTTATTAAAAGCAATAAGTGTATGAAAGGCGATATTATTATGAAATTGGACATTGAACGATGTATAATATGTATTATAATTTATAAGTAATATTTGGTCCAATGGAACTTTAAGCACTTGGGATGGGCTATTTTAAGCAAAGGCATATATGTGTGTAAAAAACTAAAAAGTGAACGTTAATTATAATGGCTTTAATTTACATAAAGCTATAAAAGTAATTACTTAGTAATTAAAGTCCGCGAACCATGTACAGTCGACGTCAAAAATATGTTTACACTTTCGCACCTTACTCCCTTGTAATAAGGTGCAAAAGTGTAAACATATCTTTGACGTCGACTGTACCTACATTAGTAGTATTATTAGTTTATTACCAACAGCTGAATCTGAATGGTATGGTTATTTTGCGTTTCACACTTTTCACATTGTGGTCCTATCCGATATTAGATGAAGGGTTAGTAGCCTGGCGGTAAGACGACCGACTTTCAATCCGGAGGTCTCGGGTTCCAACCCCGGCTCTCGTACCACTGATTTATTGAAACTTTTGTACGCAAGTCGTTTTTCGGCGAATGAAAATATCGCGAAGAATCCGAACCTAATCCGTATGCCTATAGTCTCCCCTCTGAGTAAGAAGGACAGATAGAAGTAACTTTCGTAAAACCATACGCCATTTCATGAGATTAGATTTCCAAGCGGACCACAGGGTTAATTGAGCCCTGGCAAAAATCGGGGCAAACGCTAGGATGATGATGACACTCCGACATCGGATGTCAGATTTCCCAAGTCGAAAATGCAGCTGATAGAGATTGCCCTATGACGTTAAGTCCGGCTTTATATGGTATTATTTTTTGTAGCATAAAATATTTTTTTATTTCACTATTTTGTGGTGCTATCCGACATCAAATCTATCGGCCAATTGAAACCGCTCGCTTAGGCGTCTATCACACTGCTGCGGTTTCCGCTCTGCGTGTGTATAGCGTTGTCACGCTTGCACACCGTCGCTGCATGCGGTTGCGGCGCCAGTTTGATAATCGCCAGTTACGAAAGCTGATGCCGGTTCCAATCCGGACTCTGACACAATTATACTTAGTATACTTACATATATGACTTGTATTTTAGTTGACAACTGTTATTTCCCCTAATCCTTGACTTCTTTTTTGCTCCTTAATTAGCAAAACGGGTTACGTAGTACGAGCCCTCAGGTGCCATGTCCTTCAATAAAAAACGTAAACACGGGCACCTGCGCGCGCGCCGAGATTGGCAGGTGCGCGCCCATCTGCCGCGAGGGTGGCGGGTTGGTAGTTGCTGTGTGTAAAGGGTGCTTAAGTTGGGACTTGGGGACCCAAAGGGTTTTATTCCATGATATATTTACTTCGTGATCTCCACTTAAATTATATAACCTACTCGTAGGTACATTAAAATATGTAAAAAAACTTCATTTATTGTTTTATTATTATAGCGACCGCATAATGGTCCTAATCCTAAACGCCGTATGTGACTCTGAAAAAAATGCTAAACTGAATAGATATAAAAATTCTAAGTTATTTATTAAACCTACCCACAAACCATAAATACATGAAATGAAATGAAATACTTTAATTTTCAGGCAACTAGTGGCCCATAGATAAATACCTTAAAGACTAGCATACATATATCATAAACTAAAACTATTATTTTGGTGACATGACGGTTTTCTGCTGCGCCACCTTGTCTGGTGGGGCAACAGAAAACCGTCAGAAAATATATACAAAAGCAAGCATCACATACACTGTTAGAAATCCTTTTGGATCCTCTGGAGCATCCTGTATAGGCAATTGTACATTATGTACTACAATGTATGAACATTCAACATAAATTAAGGTAGGCCAGCAGGCTAATTGCGGAATGATGTCACCATATCATATGGTTATAAAGCTCACGGATCATTGGCATTATTATCTTACCCTAGCAAATAAGAGGAATGTTTGTGACCTTTTCAAGACAAAGGTACATCATTGTCGGTTGTTAAGAGTTTAATTCTAAATGAAATTTTAAAACAGAGCGCCTTATTGACAACCGACAATTACCTTTGACTTGAAAACGTCACATTTATAGATATACGAACAATTGTTGATTCTTTCTTCCATGTTGGAACTTCGTGTGATCATGGTGTGCATTTCCTCTTGTGTTGCATTTCCAACTTGGATCATATTTTTCTATAAGTCCTCGAGTCACTCCAGTGTTGCCTCTATTGCATTTGACCAGTATGTCGCCCGCAATTATTTCTAAGACTTGCTAAACTTAACTACATCCCTTAAGATGAGGTTTTGCGTTTTGGCTACAGCTTTTTTTTTACTATAATGACATAAGATCCGATATTGCGAATCCACATTCACTATCAGGCGCATAAAAAGCCACATGGTAAGGAAGGAAGGGATTCCGTCAAAAGGGTAAGTAATTCGCCTTTTGGTATTCAGTGCAACTGACATTCAAAGGATTTTCTGAGAAGGCGTGGAAGGATCCATCGTTCTTACCTGTTCACACCGGAGGCACAGCACGACAGTGGTGCTAGGACAGCGCAGGCAGCCTTCGCGTTGCTTCTGCTCTTCCAAGATGTCGCTGTGACGTCGCCCCGTCTTCAGCCACACATGGACTGGTCCATCGTTCTTACCTGTTCACACCGGAGCCACAGCACGACTGTGGCGCCAGGACGCCGCAGGCTACCTTCGCGTTGCTTTTGCACTTCCAAGATGTCGCTGTGACGTCGCCCCGTCTTCAGCCACACTTGGACTGGTCCATCGTTCTTACCTGTTCACACCGGAGCCACAGCACGACAGTGGCGCCAGGACGCCGCCGGCAACCTTCGTGTTGCTTCTGTTCTTCCAAGATGTCGCTGTGACGTCGCCCCGTCTTCAGCCACACATGGACTGGTCCATCGTTCTTACCTGTTCACACCGGAGCCACAGCACGACAGTGGCGCCAGGACGCCGCAGGCATCCTTCGCGTTGCTTTTGCTCTTCCAAGATGTCGCTGTGACGTCGCCCCGTCTTCAGCCACACTTCGATGGACCTGCAAACCACCAGCACACTTAGTATACATTATATTTATTTTCAGTTACCTACAAAGAATGGGGCAGGATTGGGCTGTCAAGAGAGCGTTCTTGGGACAACAAATGGCAAGAAGTTGCACAAGATCGGGATCAGGCGGTGTGGTTTCGTTTCGGAGGCCAAAAATCCCTATGGGTCGTTGTATATATATATATATATATATAAGTTACTCATATGTTTTTATTATACCTACGGATAAGTCGAACGTGTTAAGGGCAAACGAATGAGGTGGTCAGATGCTGCACCGCGCTATCGACATTCAACATAGTCTATAACCGTACTGTATGGAAACAAAACACATCATGTGGTCGCGATCCTCATTAGTGAGGGAACGAAAATGAAGAAGACAGATACGGATGGGACAGTACTGATACATGATGCTTTTTTGAATACCGAGCTGAGCTATTGGCGAGGCGTGAAAAATCAAAGGTTTATGTGAAGTCTCCAGTCTGGACTGGGCCTCTTTGGGGACTACAGACCAATCCCTTTACTTATTAGGTATAATAAGAGGATGGCTATGATGAGTAGAAATTTAGGCTAGTCATGGGAATCTGTAATTCGAAGTAAATTACCTAATTAATTTTACTTAAATTAAGAAATATGTCCGAAACGCAAGAAACCTTGTATACATATTTAAAAAGCATACTTGATAGACCATAAACTGTATTATACATATTTCACATCTATAGCTATTTTACATCAGAGAAATGCTTTATGTGGATGAATTCCCAGTAAAGTGTCCGGTTACATTCGGGCAACTAACACTACACGGCTCGCTCTGTGAATGCATTCAACACTTACTTATATTTTAATATTTTTCTACTTAGATGCTCATTGTTCTGTTCATGTCTCATCACGAAAAATGTGCCGTTTCAGAAAAAAACGCTTCGAGGGATAACGCTTGAATTTTGACGCTGTCGACGTCAAGCGTGTGAAACAAACGTATGAGCTCCCTTTGTCACGTTCACAAAAAAAACCCTCCAATTTGCAGCGTTTTTTCTTGAAGCATGCGTTCTTTCATGAACAAGGCATTAGCCGCGAAAAACTTGAGAGCGTGTCTACGCTGCCCACGTTGAAAGATATTTTAAAACGTTCGAGCACGGCTACGAAGCCGAGTGTCACGCTTGCAGCGTATTTTATGTCGTTGTCCCTACAGGTCGGTGTTAAGCGTTTTTTTGTCAACGAACCTTGGAACCAACATGGCTATGTGCGAAGTGCATGGTGAGGGTAACGTGAACGATCGCAGCGCCCAAGGTAACAAGAAATTGGGCTCTTTGTCAATATCACATTTCAAAATATTTGACATCACCCATAGGGTCAACTGTCAAAATAGTGAATCAGCCAGTGACATTTCATATAAGCAAGGAGTATATGCGATTAATAAAAAAGAAAAAAACCCTTTCACCCCCTGCTCAAGAGATGGCGCCACACTCATGCACACAACCAATAGCAAAAATCGACCCGATACTCATGCATGTAATAAAAACACGAACTTGCGGAAGGATACTACTAGAGTTTGTATGCTTATAGGTTATAGTAGAAGCTATTATATTTCTTTTTCGTTATATTATTTAGGATATTTTAACTTTATTTAGTTTTATACCTAAGTTCTTTATAGATAATCTTTTTGCGTACCTATTTAAATAAAGGGTTTATCATTTCAAATTAAATCATTTATGTTAAAAGGGTATTCATTTGTGTCTATCACGAATTCCTGAACATTTATTTCTAAGTTATGGATGTTTAACTCTACGTTTTTTAGTACGTTTAAGGAAAATAGGTATATAATGATCTAAATAAACTATCGGATTTGTATAATGTTAGCAGGATTTTGTCGATGGTGACATTGCCATTTCCCCAAAACTAGTCGAATGTGCCCCTGGTGGCTCTCACGCCGAACGTAAAGATATTAAGTTTCTTACATATCGCCATAATTGCCACTTAAAAAGCCGTAAGGCCGTAACGAACTCAAAGTGTAGGCACACTAGGCACCCAGTCTGCTCTAGGACGGAACCGAGACAGATGTCGTCCTTGTCTAATGCATTGTTTTTAGTATTTTTATCTTTTTCTGCCTTCTGCAATTTTTTGTTTCGTCGACTAAGCTTCAGAGCGGCTCCACTTCATAGGACTTTCAATTACTTTTAAGATAAACTAAAATTATATGGTAGTCGTAAAATTTTGTATTTGTTCACATCCAGTAGCGTTACAGTTAAAGATGAGACAGAGGGCATTCCAGCCAGGATTGCAGCCTGCAGGTATCTTTAGGTGCATGAATTTCAAAATGGTACCACAAATTGGAAACGGATGTACATTACAATGGAAAAATGAACCGTGAAGAACTTTGGAACATCACGGGATACGAACCTGCGCCCTTCGGATTGCCGGTCCGACGTGCTTCCAATTACACCAGACGATTCTCTATCCATCACACTGAATTTAGTCATGAATGGTGAACAAGTCACTAGCGACATCTATAACAAGATGTTATTGAAAATTACAAAATGTACTGTGGGTAACGTGACAAGGTGGTTGAAATTATCACACGAATGATTAAAAATGGCGGCAACTGTCATCTTATACCAGTTTATGTCACGCTATCCACACTATAACCGCTGCCATCATTGAGCGACGTCTTTTGGCTGATGGGATAATAATTGCAGCTTACTTAAAAGTACATACATCATTTAAAATCCATGTAAGTATAAAACATCCATTACTTTTTACCATTAACCACAACACACCCACAAATTTTAATAAATCAATAAATAAATGGCATCAACAAAAACTGAGTGCTTAATAGACCAGTGTCCATCGCCATTTGAGAAATTAAAAAAAAAGCAACAGGTGTCGGGTCACCGACCCGCGTTACATCACTTGAGAAAAAATGGCGGCAAAAAACGATGGCTATCTCACGTTACGTCTGTGTTTGTTGATGTCAGTGTTGCCAGGTAACCATTTTGAAAATGGATGATGATTCTAAAGCTTTGTTTTAGCTGGTCTGAGAAGGAAAACGGAAGGTGGAATAATATTTTAGTAACAAAATGTGATGTTTTCAAGTCAATGGCACAGCATTGTCGGTTGTCAAGAAGGCGTTGTTGCCATAAAAAATAAACTTTATGAACAACCGAAAATGATGTAAGTACCTTTGACTTGAAAACGTCACAAATAATGCATCTATTATAATGTATTATTTTTTCGACGGAAAGTTATTTAATGATAGTCCAACACTGATGATATAACTTACTAAAATATTGCTGTTAGAGAATCTTAAACATTTTTTTTGAGAACTTTGAGATTTAATTATATTTTCTATACTTAATTAAGATTGTGTATTCTCATCTTGTATTCGTAATATTCGACTCATTGAGTTAATATTAATTCAATGATTAGACTTTTAGTAGTTTTCAGTAAAATCTACACGTCATACATTCGTTTGCCTAATCGCCTAAAAAACTAAATTGTTGGGATTTTGCCATTAAAGAACTCATACATAAGTCATAATTATAACTCTGCATTTGTTGATCCACACGTCGCACAGTCGCTATGAAATACATATATCGGAGCTACCAAGGTGGTCACAAATATTTGAACAACGCCCCTATTAATTGTAGGCGATAAAGTTCATGTTCAAATATTTTGAAGTACTCTGGCCGCTTCGATATATTTGATGGCGAGTTGGCGACTGTATATAATCTATTGACGATTTATCGTCAAATTTCATAAAGCTTCGTAAAACTGACAACAACTGAAAACAACACAATTATTATATTTCGAAAAGTAACAGCTTACACGGAGAGAAATTTTTACTAGAAACAAGCAAAAAATAGTAATTCCCAGGACAAGTAAACAATTTACTAAAAACAAGTAAACGTTTACTAAAAACAAGTAGACGCTTCCCTGTTTTTAGTAAAGTTTAGTTGTTTTTAGTAAATGTGTACTTGTTTTTACTAAAAGTTTCCTTGTTTTTAGTAAACGTTTACTTGTCCTGGGAATGACTATTTTTTACTTATTTCTAGTAAATTTTTTCTCTCCGTGTAGAATTGTAGAAAAACAAAGATTTTTGTTCAAGAGACAATCAAAACAATTCGTAAATTTTGTCGTCCATACCTGTTTTCCTACACAAAATGTACAGATGTACAGATTTTTCGCAACACTGGCAACGCCGGTCGCTGGTTCATAGTGTTGTGTCTGGATCTGCGTCTGCGTTTACAGTTTGCGTAAACAAAGACACATCAATGTAAATTATGATAGAAACAGTCATTTGAATCTTGGAGCTTTGTCCGTACTTCAATGGATTATTATTTAACTACAAGTTATTATATACTATATCTCTTTCTTCTTCATATATAAAAGTCGCGTTTAATTAGAGACAGAAATACATCCCTGAAATACGAAAAATATATTTCAATCTCTTGGACATAGTTGTATTGTAGCCATTGTAGGTCAGTCTGATAATCCTCTGAGCGTATTTTACAGCTTTTTGCAACGGCTGGATTACCCCTGGAGTCCGCTTGGCAGCCTAATCACAATTTGGATATTAGTTTTACTGGCGACTGCTATCTGACCTTCCACGCCAGAGTGGAAACTTATTGGCCTTATTATTAGGAGGCCAGTATATTTAGGAATAAGCTCTTCGATTGATTCATCCTTAGTGTCTTTAGTATAATCATCATTTTGATCCTTACTTGCTTTCACCATTGAATGATTTTTTTTCTGTAAAGGCATCTTCTTCCGAACCCCTGTTTAGTTTTTCTCCGCCAATATTTTTGCAAAACTCATGTTAATACTGCGCGACACCGCGCAAATATCGCGAATGGTAAACAGAAGTGTTCTAATTCTAACTTACTTGCGTCTAACTTTATAGTTCCAGAAAAACTACAGTTTTATAGAAAAGTTAATCGTATAACTTTAACAGACGGTTCCCAACGTGATTCAAAACGGATTAAAACTTCTACAGCATTAAATTACCTCGTACTCATTCACAAACTTACTACAATTAATCGAAATGACGTAAATACCGTATTTTATCAATGCACTTGAGCTATTTCAGAATTAAAAGTTAGAGTTGTAAAAAGATGCAAGCGGCAAAAAGATTCATTCCAATCGAACAAAAAACCAGAAAAGGAATTGCCGGCGCATATGCAGTACCTAACAATTGAAACTCGTACCATTTCTTACCTTATTATTTTATAATAAGGTATATATTTCAATGTTTTTTCAAATGTAGTTACGTTATTGTTGATAGTCTTGGCGCGAAGAAGGTACTTATAGCGCTTCTTGCATTTACTGGTGCAGAAAAAATACTACTTACCTATTTCAGTATTGTATAACATATCAATCTCAATACTTATCTAGTTTAATGTATTGTTACTAAGCAATTCGTAAATTCTCTAACAGAAGTTAGTAGGAGTATTAGTAGGACTAATACTGGCTTTCAATTGTAATATAGTTTTTTAGTAATAGTGTAAGTAGAAGGAAAGCGCCGGAACCAGCCCCGCCCTAGCCCGCCCTAGTCCGCCCTAGCCTGCCGCCCGCCCAAACCCGTGTGCCCGTATGTTCAAACCTAAAAAAAAAAAAAAAAAAAAAAAAAAAAAAAAAAAAAAAAAAAACAAATACCGGGTCACTTAGAACGTTTGCGCTATGTCTCCACACTGTCAAAACACTCCTTGTACGACTTCTGTGGCTCTCTACATGCACAAAGCACGCTTAATTACACCCCAATAAAACCCTTCGCTCGCATCTCTATTGTCTTATTGTGTTGTGCCTTCGACTCCCGACTCCCATTGTTCTCGGAGCACGGGTTCAGGACCATAATAAAACCCTTACCTTGCGACTTACGTTTGCCTTTCTCTTTTCGTGATAGTACTATAGGTATTTTAATCAGGTACAGATATAGCTCTGGAATAATCTAGACTATTCATAGGTATACGTATTAGGTCATACAGGGTTTCCATACCTACACTTTTTTACTATGTGTACAGTTTTCGTTTCATACAACCCTTACCTTGCGACCTTGCGTGTGCTATAGGTATTTTAATCACGTACAGATATAGCTCTGGAATTATCTAGACTATTCATAGGTATAGGTATTAGGTCATACAGGGTTTCCATACCTACACTTTTTTACTATGTGTACAGTCTTCGTTCATACAACCCTTACCTTGCGACCTTGCGTGTGCTATAGGTATTTTAATCACGTACAGATATAGCTCTGGAATAATCTAGACTATTCATAGGTATAGGTATTAGGTCATACAGGGTTTCCATACCTACACTTTCTTTACTATGCGTACAGTCTCCATTTCGATCAATAGCGATACTACGCACAGTGTGTAATTTTGGCTTAGTTGCGGTCATGTGTGGTTTATGTGTTTAATTGATAGCTGTTACTATTTTAGAGGTTTGACAAAGACACCGAAGGTTTTTTCATAATTATTTTCGGAGTTATTGTGATTTGCGAGAAAAACCCATAGAAACCATAAAAATGCAATATCTTGTTTCTGGTGCATTATATGCAAATCAATAAAATATGTTCTCATAAAAGAAGTTTGTAGCCATAACTCTGAGAAGAAACTGCATAAAAAACACGGTAAATTAAGACACAATTCAAGTTTTTACCAAAAATGAAAACAATTTTTTTGTGGAACAGTGCCTTAAAGGTCGCATTTTATTTTTGAATGGACTGAATCTACACATAATAATATAGTTGTATATTAAATGCCAGCTCATAAAAATAAAGGGGTGGCGAGATATGAATTTTTAAAACTTGTGTTTAGGGTTGTCACTGATACTTCTATGGAAATTTAATTATCATATTCAGTCATATTCATTGATTCTGCTCATAAATAACATCATTAATTTTGGTTCATTATACTACTTGTATCATTAAATCACTCATAGTAATGTTTTGAATTTTACGCGCGACACCTGCATCGATTTAGATAAATTTTGGTTATGGAGATATAGTTTGAGTTCTAGGGTTGGATATAAACGGCCTTATTCATAAAAAGTTACAACCTACTTCAAACCTACTTGAAGTCAGAAAGCCCAAAAACTACCCTACCGTACCTATGATAATGCCGTCAATGGATGACCTTGAACGATATGACGAATGTTAGCTAGGCATATTTTAAAATGGCGGCATTTAATTATATGCCCCGGAAACAATATTAATACCAGATGATCATTATTCGAACCGTTTTTCGGCTAATGGTTGGTCGGCTTATCGTGTCACTTACAAAATGATCATATCTGCGAATCAATAATCTGTGAAAAGATTACTCTGCCTAATGAGATTCTGCCAACCGTGTTTCTACCGAAGAACCCATCTGCGAGTGGTTGTCTGGGAATCAATAATCGGCTAATAATATTTCGGAGAATCAAATAGGTCACCCTTGACCATTAAGCTAAACTTCATCTAAATCGGTTCAGCCGTTCTTGTGTGATCGAACAACAAACATCCAAACACACAAGCTTCCACATTTACAATCTTAATGGGATTTAATTTTGTGGTTAGTTTTGGACAACCCTATTTCCATAGAAATTTCTAAAATAATTAGAAACGCTATATCTCGCTACCCCTTCTATTGTCGTGTGTAATTTTTTAGGACATAATAAACAAGAATATTGTTGATATTTATAATGAAGAATAAAATGCGACCTCGACAAGATTAAATTAAAAATCAATAAAAAGTGAAAATCAGAAAATCTTAAATAATTCTTATAATACTACAGTTACATTTCCTATTTTTTTTATACGAATAGATAATGCAATGTTATGTTACATAAGATACTAACAAATAAAGAAACAATTAAAATTTTGGAGAAAAAAAATATTGAATTTTTCCTCACGGTCATTGACCTTTCACAAAACAATTCATTTCTCCAAAAGTATACAGAAATTTACTATAGGAATTTTTATCAATTGTTTGCCATATCAATCTCTTTCGAATAAACAAATAAACTACACGTGGCCGCAGCCAGGCCAAAATTACAGACTGTGCTACGTAATGTTTGTCAAATGGTATTTTAACTTACTTCTCCTTATTCCCTTTAATATATTTTAGGTATTCATTTTGATGTCATACTTTAATTAATATTTATCAAACTTCCTGAACCTTTGTCAGTTTTAATTAAATATCTGACTTAATTAATATTTTTCAAACGTATTAGTCCTTTATCACTTTTAAATATGTTTGATATCATCATTTAATTAATACAGTTTTATTTTTGATATATATTTATCCTATCTTATTTCATACCTCTTGTAGTGAGTAAGTTACATACTTGCGATCTTATTTTATAGTTTGAATTAAGCATATCTACCCAAACTTAGTACCTCTGATTTATTATACAGCTTGTTTTTACATACACATTTTAATTTGTTTTTTAATATGATAATACCTAAACTAATAGTATGTTATTTGTATTTATTTTTAAGCTTTAAATTCTCTTGTTAACTGACTTGATATAATTCCAAATATTGTGATCTAATGTGACAATATTTGTGTACTTGAAATCATTGTTATAACAGCGTGATTGCTTTATTGGCCAACCGTAGGTATATTGTATTTTATGCTCTCAAGGGATTCATTGTTTCCTATTATTTTTAATATTTTGGGTTTTGGTTAAAATTACGTCTGTATTGAAGATAGAAGATGAACTTGTACAGACATGATTCAAACGGCAATTTCTGTCTACTTGCTTTCATTATTATAAGGGGTTGATTGCGTTATTTATAAAGGTCCATTATGTTTCATGTTCTCAAGGGATTTATTGTTTCCTTTTATTTTTTATATGTTGAGTTTTATCCTTCTAAAGTCATAAAACGCCCCCTGAAATTTATTGTTGCAGTTCTTGTGATCTAAGAAATTTATTAGACAAAGGTTTTTTCATTTTTCTATTTAAGTGTTTGTTATAAAGACTGCTCTTAAACAATAGCTTTTATAATTTTTCTTTGAAGAAGGCGATCAAATACTTTGTATTAGTTTCCAAGAAACATATAAATCATTAGATTTTGAAGTTACACGTGATTTTTATAAAAAGAGAATACACAATCAAAAAAGTCGTTTAAATTATTTTGATATCTCAATCTTTTGTTCCATTACTTCGGTTGCAAACAAAAAATCGGACAGCAGGTAACACACTCCGAAATCCTGTTCAGACTTGCCTTGGTCGTCTTTCCCCACCAGCGCCGTAAGGTTTTTTTTAACCCAAATTTATATAAAAAGGCCGATGCTGGAGGTAAATTTTAGAAATGAAGTGAGCTGCGAATCGCGTGTTCAAGTAAGACGAAACGAAAAATATTTAATATTGACTTACGAGAATCTTCTTTTATTAATGTGCATTTCATATTACAAAGTGTGTGCTTGTTATTGGAAATGACTGGACATGGAAATTGGAAGTGATAATTATTGTGATGTTGAAATTAATCAACTGTGTGAAGAAGTTGAGAAAGAATATTATGAAGACCTAGAAATATTTAATTTGTGTCAATCTCTAAGTCAACAAAATTATGAAACGTAAGTGAATCATTATATTTTATTAATCATAAGTTTTTTCTGTATGGCACCTAGTTTGAGATGAATGTTTTAAGTTCAATCTTGTAGAAACATGTTTCTTTGCCTGACTTACAGGTACGGAGGGGATAGGGATATATAAGGGGATCCCTAGTATTAAAATTATTCATAGCTATTTGAAGTTTCAGTGTTTTGTGTCTGTGGTGTTGTGTTTTTAATTTTGCATCATGTCGTTTTCTAATGAGCCTAGATTAGAGCGTAGCGAGATAGCAAGTCTTAACAAAGATCTAATTGTGCGAAAGTTTCATAAATATATTAGACTGTGGTATATTGATGGCCTATTACCTGATGCACTTCTCGAAGACCAAGACATTAAACCGTATTATACACCATGTGATGGTCATAAAGAAAGGAGGCATCAGGATGTCATGTCAATATCAAATACTGATGTAATAGACGGAGTCCTGTCAATGCAAGCGTACTGTTTGCATTGTAAGAAATATTCAAGTTAGTATTCTATGGTCCTTCATGTTTAGTAATTATAACTTATATATATTTATATTGTATTGTAATATTAAATTTTATTTCTTTAGATCTCAACAAGTTGGAGAAGGAATGAAACTGGCCACAGCGGATCTAGTGTCTGAGGTATCAGCAAAGAAGAGTCCTCCTTCAACCAGCCGTGATTCAGGATCAACTTCAACGACATCAGCTTCCTGTATTGATGTAAGCACAAAAAATAATAACAAAATTGAATGTTCTGTGTGCCATGTATCTGTAGTAAAAAGATATTTAGCAAACCATTTGAAAAGCAATAACCACAAAAACAATGTTCTTAGTTCAGATAGAGAACTAATTAACGTGCAACTTATTGAAAATGCATTCCGAAACAGGGTTGCTACTTACAGAATATCAAGGAATACAAATGATAGTCAATTCTTTGAAACACCTGAATCCTTTTTAGAAAAAAATAAAGATACAATTTTCACCTTATTAAATCGTTCAGTTGCAAATCATTGTGCTCTAAAAGTAAATTTTATTCTAAATGCAAATTTTTATCAACATACCAAAGATTTAAGAAATACATTTGATTTTCAATTACCCAATCAACTTTTTAATGAGAGCAGTGATAAAAATATTTTTTTCGTATCTCTAGTAAATGAAATAACAGAGAGATTAACAAACTTCGAAAGAAAAGATAGTGGATGGAGTTTAGTAAACATAAATCACTTAGATGTTAATGTTAATAAATATAAACCACTACGTGGTTCTTCATATATTGAACTACCACGTGATATAGCAAACAAAAAAGCAGTAATAAACATTAAAAACAATGATCATGAATGTTTCCGTTGGGCATTGCTATCTGGTTTATACCCACCTAAAAATAATCACACTAATAGGGTGACTTCTTATGTGAAATACAAGGAGAAATTGAAGTTTGGTGATATTCCTTTTCCGATCAAGCTAACTGATATCCATAAATTTGAAAAGTTAAATGACTTAAGTATTAACGTGTTTGGTTTGGAGTATAATTCACAAAATAAAAGACATGATATTATAGGTCCGTTACACTTTACTAAATGTAAAAAAACAATACACTTTAATTTGTTATATGTAACAAAGGGGAATAGAGGACATTATTGTCTAATCAACAATTTATCTAGATTAGTATCAGCTCAAATAACTAAGTCACAACATGCTGTTCATTTATGTGATGGTTGTCTAACAAACTTTTCTTCTAATCAGAATTTAGTAAAGCATCAAAAGAATGATTGTTTTCATATATGTACCAATTTACCCACCGAAGAGGACAAAAAGAAAGATTGGTTTGATGAAATGACTTCTTCTAATCAACTCAATTTCAATAATTACGAGCGTAAATTACGGGTTCCTTTTGTTGTGTACGCGGATTTTGAGGCATTTTTAAATCCTATTCACCCAGAACAATTTAAAGAACAGTGCACTAATGATAACAGTCACCCCCCATCATCCGACAGTGATAAAGATTATGAAGATGATGATGATTCAGTAGCTGATAAAATCAAACGTAAAAAAAGACGTATAGACATGCGTTCTTCAACCACTAACATTCAAAAACATCAAGTATATAGTTTTGGGTACTATATTAAATGTGTATATGATAACAAGTTATCAATTTACAGAACATATAAAGGGGAGAAGTGTGGTGAAACATTTATGAAATATATTAAAAATGATCTAGAGAGTATCTGTAAAAAGAATACATTTTCGAAGCCCCCTTTACCCCTAACAAGTCTAAACAAAGAACACATTGCACAAAGCAACACCTGCTTTATTTGTAATACGTGTTTAAATGAAGATTCCTGTGTTTCCTATAATTGGCATACCGGAGTTTATGAAGGTGTTGCACATTCACTCTGCAATGAAAAGTACAGGCCCCAAAACTTTGTACCGGTGTTTTTTCATAACCTAAGTAATTATGACAGTCATTTTATAGTACATGGACTTAATTTTGAGGATGGTGATATAGAAATAATCCCACAGAACAAAGAAAAATATATTTCCTTTTCAAAAATGTTAAAAGTGAATAACCGTACAGTGAAATTAAGATTTGTCGATTCTCTTAAATTCATGTCTAGTAGTCTTGAAAAATTAGCTAAAAACTTAACAACAAACCAATTCCACGAACTAAAATTAAATTTTCCAAGTGAAGAAGACCATAAGCGCTTGATACGTAAGGGCGTTTATCCATATGAATACATGACATCATTTGATTGTTTAAACCTGACCGCTCTTCCTCCTAAGGATGAATTTTATAGTTCTCTGACTAATAACCACATTTCAGATCAAGATTATGAACATGCTTTGGATGTGTGGAATCACTTTCATTGTCAAAATATGGGGGACTATTCAGATTTATATTTGAAAACAGATGTTTTGTTACTAACTGATATATTTGAAAATTTTAGAAATGTTTGTCTTAAGACCTATGGTTTGGATCCAGCTCATTATTACACCGCCCCAGGATTAAGTTGGGATGCCATGTTAAAAGTTACAAAAGTAAAACTTGAACTTTTAACGGATATTGATAAAATAACTTTCATAGCTAAAAATATTCGAGGGGGTATATCTCAATGCAGTCACAGGCATGCAAAGGCTAACAATAAATATATGTCGGACTATGAACCAAACGAACCGTCTTCTTTTCTCGTATATTTAGATGCAAATAACTTGTATGGGTGGGCAATGTCCCAATTTCTTCCTACAGGTAGATTTGAATGGGTGGATGTAGAGGCGAATTTTAATATTGCGGATGACGCTGATCATGGATTTATTTTAGAAGTAGACATTGAATACCCTGAAAAATTACATGATTCACATTCAGATCTACCATTCTGCCCCGAAAACGTGTGTTTAGGTAATTCTAAAGAGAAAAAATTGATACCAAATCTAAACAAGAAAACCAACTATGTAATTCATTACAGAAATCTCAAACAGTGTATACAAAACGGTTTAAAATTACTTAAAATCCATAGAATATTACAATTTGAGCAGTCACCATGGATGAAGAATTACATAGATTTAAACACCTACATGCGATCCCAAGCGTCTTCTGAATTCGAAAAAGATTTTTATAAGTTAATGAACAATTCAGTGTTTGGCAAAACTATGGAAAATGTAATGAAGCGAGTTAACATCAAATTATTAAATCACTGGGAAAATCGTGGTAAATCTCAAGGAGTTCAATCTCTGATTGCGAAGCCTGAATTCCATAGTTTATCTGTTTTTTCGAATGACTTAGTAGCTGTTCAATTAAAAAAAACTAAAGTTTTTTACAACAAACCAATCTATCTTGGTTTTTGCATTTTAGATCTGTCTAAAACTTTAATGTATCAATTTCATTACAATTATATGAAAACCAAATATCACAATAATCTAAAATTGCTTCACACAGATACTGATAGTTTGCTTTATCAAATATACACCGAAGACTTTTTCAATGATATAAAATCGGAACTAAATTTATATTTTGATACATCTGAATACCCAGAGAACAACGTGTATGGCTTCCCTCTGGTCAATAAAAAACAATTGGGTTTTTTTAAGGATGAAAACAATGGAGAAATATTTAAAGAATTCATTGGTTTACGCTCAAAAATGTATGCCATAGATGTACAAAATAAGGACATTAAAGCTAAAGCTAAAGGTGTCAATAAATGTGTAACGGAAACATATAATCTCGATAGCTTTAAAAAATGTTTATTTAAGAAAAAAATTAAATATGATACAATGTTGCGTTTCAAATCAATTAAACATATTCTATTCACACAAAAAATTACCAAAATAACGCTTTCCCGTAATGACACGAAACGATATATATTAGAAAATTCTATTGATACTCTTGCGTGGGGTCATTATAAAATTCCTCACGATGTACTTTGAATTGTATTTCATTTACACAAAACATCCAATAAAATGTCTATTTTTGTGTAATGTGTATATTATTATTTTTGTAAATTTTATAGGTTAGTTTAGTAATAATAAAATAAATGTATTAAATGATAAGGAAAATCTTGTAACAATTAAAATTTGTTTTGCGTGTCTTTTTAATAAATGTACTTCTTTAAAAGAAGAAATCAACGAGTAATTTGTCATTTGATTTCAAATCGTTTTCTTAGCAACACCCTTCTCACGTTAATCAAAAAATGATTCATTTTTACCATCCTTTCACTACCATTGTAGCTGGTCCGAGTGGTTGTGGTAAAACAAAATTCGTTACTAGTTTTATTGAACATTCCAAAGAAATATGTAATGTTGAGTTTGATGAAGTGATTTGGTGCTATGATGAAATGCAACCCCTATACAATCTAGTAAATGTGATTTATAATCAAGGAATACCTGATATGTCCATGTTTGATGGACTTAAACCCAAACTAATTATAATAGATGATTTAATGAGGGAATCAGGTGGACGTCTTGTGGATATTTTTACAAAAGGCAGCCACCACAGAAATTTAAGTCTGTTTTATATTACACAAAACATATTTCACCAGGGTAAAGGTCAACGTGATATGTCTTTGAATACAAGTTATTTAGTGTTTTTTAAGAATCCTAGGGATAAAACACAAATACGTCATTTGTCTCGACAAGTATACCCAGAAAACTCAAAGTTCGTTGATGAAGCCTACAAAGATGCTACTAAAAATGCTCACGGCTATCTCATGATTGACCTAAAACAAAATACAGATGATATGTGTCGTTTTAAAACTAAAATATTTCCATTTGATGGCCATTGCACAGTGTATATTCCAAAGAAAGGATTTAAATATAACACGGATCATCAAGTTTTAGTCAGTTCTAAATGATGCATTCGAGGGTGAGCACCTATAAACATTTACTAGAAGCACTAAAGTTACTAAAACCAAAATATCGCACAGCTTTGCTTAAATCCTGTGATGATGAGGAAATCAATATCATTTGTGAATGTATCTATAACGTTCTAAAGGGGAAAATTCCTTTAGATAACAAAGAAAAATCTAAATTAAAAAAATATAAGGATATATTACGAAAATTAATTTCAAAAGGCAAAAATAAGCTTAGAAAAACCGTTATCATTCAGAAGGGGGGTGCATTTTTACCAATCATTTTAGGTGCCGTTTTAAGTGCTTTGGTAAGCTCCTTATCTTAGATACAATGGAGAATACAAAGAAAATGTTGTTAGTTGAACCTGAATTTATTGAAAGACTTAAAAAAAGTGAACACCAGGCTGAAAATTCATCATCCCGTCTAGATGGAGAAATGCAAAAAATTCTTAGAAGGAAAATAAATGATCGTGAAAAGTGGACATTATATTCTCAAGCACTACAACGATTTTTACATTTTGCTGAGGCAGATAGAAGACCATTTAAATTACCGATAGTGATGGATGAAGTGAACCACCTTACTAACGAGAACTACAACGTCTTTTCGAAAGTTAACAAAAAGGAGGAAGACGTTAAAAAAATGGATAATACCCAAAAAGATGAATCATTTACTCAGGACTTAAGCGGAAACCTGAATTTACCTGAATCTGAAAAAGATGTTTATACAACACCTCATGTTGGATCAAGGGTTGAATTACCTAAGCAATATTCTCCATCCTATATTATAGATGTTATACCTAAATCTTACAGGGTAAAAACTCAGACGCTACTGCAAAACATTATTGTAAATAGACCTAAAATTTGGTGGAAGGAGAACGGTGAAGTAGTTATAAATAATCAAACAATACCAAACAGTAATATTCTTGATTTGGTAGGCGATGTGCTTAGACCGCTTAAACGTTCAAAACCAGTTGGATGGGAGGATTTCGCTTGTCTTTTAAATGAGATAAAAGTCCCAGTGTCATGTATTGGTAACCCCTCAACGTTAGATTTTATTAATAAACTTAAATCTGCTGAATCAAACACGTCGCAAGCTTCTATTAGCGCTCAAAACTTATCAATAACAGAAAAAAACGCATCTACTCCTCTATCTACCAAACAAAAAACAAGATCTCAAAAGAAAGTTGATTGGGAGAAATGGACTCCTTATTAGACATAAATAGAATATACTACGATGTATCAAACCCAGCTGGATATAGTAGTTTAAATAATCTTGCAAAGGAAATGAAAGGTCAAATGAATAGAGGGGAAGTGAAAAAATGGTTGCAATCCCAAGAAGCGTACACTCTACATAAACCTGTTCATAAACGTTTTTCGCGTAACAAATACATCCTGTCTAACTACAATGAACTATGGCAAGCTGATTTAAGTGATATGCGTACTTATAGTCAATACAACGATGGTTATAAATATATTCTTTGTGTCATTGATGTATTTAGTAAATATGCATTTGCGAGAGCTATGAAAAAGAAGGATTCTGAGACGGTTAAAACATGTTTTGAAAGCATATTCGCGGAAGCAAATGCAACCCCTAGACATATTCAATCTGATAAGGGTACAGAATTCGTTTCAAAGGTGGTAAGAGATTATTTTACAAGTAAGAACATAAATTATTATACTACTAATAACCCCGACATTAAAGCTAGTATAGTTGAAAGGTTTCAAAGGACTCTTAAAACTAAAATGTGGCGTTATTTCACTCATAATAACACTTACAATTACACCAGTATATTACAAGACCTACTTTATTCATATAACCATACCTATCATTCCAGCATTAAAATGTGTCCAGTTGATGTTAACTCTAGTAATATAAGAACTGTTTGGTGTAACTTATATGAAAGAAAAAAATATAAACAACCGTCTTTAGAAATTGCAAAGTTAAATGTAGGTGATCATGTTAGGATAACTAAATATAAACATATATTCCAAAAGGGTTATGAAACAAATTGGAGTGATGAAATATTTGTCATTGATTCAGTTATCAATAGGTCTCCGTGGATTGTTTATACTTTAAAAGATTTGGAAGGCGAACCAATAATTGGTACATTTTATACCAAAGAATTACAAAAAGTGACCCATCACCCCTCCATCAAATATAAAATTGATAAAATAATACGCTCGCGCCGTATTGGTGGCAGAAAGGAATTGTTCGTGAAGTGGCGAGGTTATCCTAATAAATTTAACTCCTGGATACCGTCTTCAAGCCTAGAAACAATATGAGTGAAAACAGTTTTTACTTAACTTTATTGAGTAATAGCTCATCAGATTATTACACTGATAATACCACTGCGCATTTTTTAACAAAATTACCGAAAACCATTAAACTGGAAGGAGAATGGGTCGTGGGTTTAGTAGAATTCCAATACCCATGTTCCATGTATAATGTTCAAGAACATGAAAATACAATTTATATTAAAAGGAAAATTCGAGGACCTGCAGACAAGACAGATAAAATTGTTGATGCAAAAACTCACATACCAGCTACTTCGTATGATAGTATTGATCATTTTCTTGATGCATTCAATGAAAACCCACAACTAAAAAGCAAAGTTAAGTTTAGATATGACAAAATTACAAAAATGGTGGGGGTATCAACAGATAAAGAAATAGTCTCAGTCACAACAACACCCATATTAAGTTTACAATTAGGTTTTCGACCGAGATCAAATTTAAAAGAAATGTCAATTGGAAAACATCCTGCAAATTTATACTTAGGTTTACCCTCACAAATCTTCGTTTATACTGATATCATTCATCCACAAGTAGTGGGGGATGTTATTACATCATTACTGAGAATAATACCATTAGATCCTACTAAATTTATCTATGGTGCTTACAAAACACATATTTTCTCACCTGCTCATTACGTACCCGTATTACGAAGAGAATTCGATACTATAGAAATAGATATAAGGACAACTACTGGAGCGAGAATACCATTCCAGTTTGGATCTTCTTGCGTGAAGCTACACTTTCAACGGGTAAAATGAATTATAAAAGATCATCTGTGTCCTGCCCGTATGAGCATTACTACTCACATCAAGCTGGTACGGGCATAGGTATTGTTTACAAAGGTGTACCATATCAACGAGGACATGGGATTGGGAGTTTCTTGGGTGGTCTTTTTAGGTCTGTGCTACCATTATTATCAAGTGGTTTTAAAACAGTGGGAAAAGAAACTTTAGACGCAGGAATCGGCCTTTTATCCGATATGGTAAATTCGCGACCAATGGATAGTTCTATTAGATCTCGATTTAAAGAAGCAAGCACCAACTTAAAAAGAAAAGCAGATGAAAAAATTGATTCTTTGATGTCGGGGTCTGGGTATAAAATGTCAACAAAAAGACGTGGACCAGTCATTAACCTAAAAGCATCGAAACGAAGAGGAGGTAAAAGACTTAAGAAAAATAATATTGAAGATATATTTTGTAACTAAAAATGTCTTTCTTACATAGTCATTCATGTGAGTGCGCCAAATCCGAGTTAGACTTATTTGCTCTACCATCAACTCAAACAAGCATTGAAAGTGGTCAGTGGATTCATTACAAACCAATTTCATCTCTAAGTGACGATGGCCCTATCGAGTTTCTTGTTCCCGGGTCAGGAGATGATTACATCGATCTATCACATACTTTGTTGCATATAAATGCCAAAATACTAAATCAGGATGGAACAAAAATAAAAGCTGATGCAAATGTTGCTCCGGTAAACAATTGGTTACATTCCCTTTTTAACCAACTCGATATTTATTTAAATCAGAAACTAATTTCACCTCCAAACAATACTTATGCTTACCGAGCCTACATGGAAAATCTGCTTAATTATGGTCCAGCAGCTAAAAAATCTCATCTGACTTGTGGATTGTGGTATGAAGATACTCCCAACTACATGGACACGGTTGACTCCAATAATAAAGGATTTCACGAAAGAATGGAGTTTGTTAAAGAAAGCAAGGAAGTTGAAATGATCGGTCACTTGCATGGTGATATATTTAACCAAGAGAAATTTCTGATGAATGGTGTAGAAATACGTGTTAAATTAGTCCGTTCGAAAGAAACATTCAATTTAATTTGTCATAAGGATGGTAAATTTAAAGTACAAATAACAGATGCCAGTCTCATTATCAGAAGAGCAAGAATAAATCCGAGTGTATTATTAGCTCATCAAAAAGTACTAGCATCAACAACTGCAAAATATCCAATAACAAGAGCGGAAGTTAAGGTTCTAACATTACCCACAGGTATACAAGGTAAAACGTTGGATAATATATTTCTCGGGCAAGTTCCTAAAAGATGTATTATTGGATTTGTTTCAAACTCTGGGTTTAATGGTAATTTAGCTATAAACCCATTCAATTTTCAACATTTTCATATGAATTCATTTAGTTTGTATGTAGATGGACACGAAATCCCTTCTAAAACTTTGCAACCCTCATTTAACTCTTCAGGTTTAATAGCAACTGCTTACCATACTTTGTTTTCTGGAACTGGTATTCATTTCCATAACGAAGGTAATGCTATAAGCAGATCAAACTATGTGGGTGGTTATTCTTTATTATGTTTTGATTTGACTCCTGATTTATCTGCAAGTTCAACTTCACACTGGAATCTTGTAAGACACGGGAGTGTTCGAATCGAAGTTCGTTTTGATGCAGCTTTAAGTACTACTATCAACTGTATTGTGTATGCTGAATTTGATAACATAATTGAAATAAATAAAAATCGAGATATCACTGTAGATTATAACAGTTAGTAATTAAATAAATACAATGCATTCACACAATTTTATCATTATCCATCGAACATTAACTGTAAAACCATCAGTGTTTAATTAATTATTTTTTATAATAATTATGGATTCAAATGAAATACAATTTTGTATGAATAAAATAAACCCGAGGTTTAAGTCAAATGTTTTTGCTGCAAACCGTATACCTGTTTGGGTAAATTTACCTGCTTTTATTATAAGCAACTTGGACCCGGATTCAAAGCCTGGCTCTCATTGGATCGCAATATACATTGATGTGAATGGATCTGGTGAATACTTTGACTCTTTTGGCCGAAAGCCTACCGGTTATCATAGGTTATTTTTAAATAGAAACTGCAAGAGGTGGTTTTATAACCATAAATCACTTCAAAATTATTTTACCTCCGTTTGTGGAGAGTACTGTTTAGTTTATCTTTATTTTAAGCTTCATAACTTTTACTCACATTAGAAGACCGCTTCAAGACTTTACACTGTTTTTTAGGTTGTTCAAAGAAGCTATCAATATTATTTGCTGCACGTTTCTTTGCGATGGCTTGTTTAATCTTCAAACCAACCGTACCTTCTTCATCGCTTGATTCGTCTTTATTTTCCGGGTAGTAATAATTCTTGAAAGTATTTTCAGATAACTGAAACAATATCAAACAATAATTTATTTAAACACTCACATACACAATTACACAATAGTTAAAAAATGTTATCAACACAATTAAATAATTAAAGAGTAACAGTATTTGAATACTTACATCCATTATCACAAGTATTAGTAAAAACTTCGATATGTAGAAACTTAGAGCTCTTAACTGAACTGGAGATCCGAAGACACTATATAAAAGAAGCCACAGCCTCGGCCTTTTTATATAAATTTGGGTTAAAAAAAACCTTACGGCGCTGGTGGGGAAAGACGACCAAGGCAAGTCTGAACAGGATTTCGGAGTGTGTTACCTGCTGTCCGATTTTTTGTTTGCAACCGAAGTAATGGAACAAAAGATTGAGATATCAAAAGAATTTAAACGACTTTTTTGATTGTGTATTCTCTTTTTATAAAAATCACGTGTAACTTCAAAATCTAATGATTTATATGTTTCTTGGAAACTAATACAAAGTATTTGATCGCCTTCTTCAAAGAAAAATTATAAAAGCTATTGTTTAAGAGCAGTCTTTATAACAAACACTTAAATAGAAAAATGAAAAAACCTTTGTCTAATAAATTTCTTAGATCACAAGAACTGCAACAATAAATTTCAGGGGGCGTTTTATGACTTTAGAAGGATAAAACTCAACATATAAAAAATAAAAGGAAACAATAAATCCCTTGAGAACATGAAACATAATGGACCTTTATAAATAACGCAATCAACCCCTTATAATAATGAAAGCAAGTAGACAGAAATTGCCGTTTGAATCATGTCTGTACAAGTTCATCTTCTATCTTCAATACAGACGTAATTTTAACCAAAACCCAAAATATTAAAAATAATAGGAAACAATGAATCCCTTGAGAGCATAAAATACAATATACCTACGGTTGGCCAATAAAGCAATCACGCTGTTATAACAATGATTTCAAGTACACAAATATTGTCACATTAGATCACAATATTTGGAATTATATCAAGTCAGTTAACAAGAGAATTTAAAGCTTAAAAATAAATACAAATAACATACTATTAGTTTAGGTATTATCATATTAAAAAACAAATTAAAATGTGTATGTAAAAACAAGCTGTATAATAAATCAGAGGTACTAAGTTTGGGTAGATATGCTTAATTCAAACTATAAAATAAGATCGCAAGTATGTAACTTACTCACTACAAGAGGTATGAAATAAGATAGGATAAATATATATCAAAAATAAAACTGTATTAATTAAATGATGATATCAAACATATTTAAAAGTGATAAAGGACTAATACGTTTGAAAAATATTAATTAAGTCAGATATTTAATTAAAACTGACAAAGGTTCAGGAAGTTTGATAAATATTAATTAAAGTATGACATCAAAATGAATACCTAAAATATATTAAAGGGAATAAGGAGAAGTAAGTTAAAATACCATTTGACAAACATTACGTAGTATCGCTATTGATCGAAATGGAGACTGTACGCATAGTAAAGAAAGTGTAGGTATGGAAACCCTGTATGACCTAATACCTATACCTATGAATAGTCTAGATTATTCCAGAGCTATATCTGTACGTGATTAAAATACCTATAGCACACGCAAGGTCGCAAGGTAAGGGTTGTATGAACGAAGACTGTACACATAGTAAAAAAGTGTAGGTATGGAAACCCTGTATGACCTAATACCTATACCTATGAATAGTCTAGATAATTCCAGAGCTATATCTGTACGTGATTAAAATACCTATAGCACACGCAAGGTCGCAAGGTAAGGGTTGTATGAAACGAAAACTGTACACATAGTAAAAAAGTGTAGGTATGGAAACCCTGTATGACCTAATACGTATACCTATGAATAGTCTAGATTATTCCAGAGCTATATCTGTACCTGATTAAAATACCTATAGTACTATCACGAAAAGAGAAAGGCAAACGTAAGTCGCAAGGTAAGGGTTTTATTATGGTCCTGAACCCGTGCTCCGAGAACAATGGGAGTCGGGAGTCGAAGGCACAACACAATAAGACAATAGAGATGCGAGCGAAGGGTTTTATTGGGGTGTAATTAAGCGTGCTTTGTGCATGTAGAGAGCCACAGAAGTCGTACAAGGAGTGTTTTGACAGTGTGGAGACATAGCGCAAACGTTCTAAGTGACCCGGTATTTGTTTTTTTTTTTTTTTTTTTTTTTTTTTAGGTTTGAACATACGGGCACACGGGTTTGGGCGGGCGGCAGGCTAGGGCGGACTAGGGCGGGCTAGGGCGGGGCTGGTTCCGGCGCTTTCCTTCTACTAGTGTACAATATTTATTTTATTTTATAATTAGTAATATTAATTTGTTATAAACATATCGACATGTTTCTGGATAAAATTAATTTCATTTCATTTAATTGGAGAGTACCTAGTTGAAACCTAGTAGGAGTAATCTGTTGTATTCTGCATGACGAATTCTTCAAAACTCAACTCGTAATTAATTCACACTCTTAAATAATTATACAAGTACATAATTTGTATATCTTAAATCTATCAAAGTTCAATTTCTGAATATTACTTGGAAAGGAAAAGCATTACACCTTACTCATTAGATTGTTCCTTTTAGCAGTACCACTTCATTTGGAATTACTTGCAATCGAACTTTCCAAAAGTAAACATTGAGTTTCTAACAATGTAATTATCTTTAGGTAATTATAAGAAACAATATTGTTGTATATCTTTCGTTCTCGTATCGTATAATATTAAGCATATTAAGTTGAGAGTTTTGAGACACGAGCAAAATATTCCAAGATACGAAGATAACAACGAGCCTTCATTTTGAAGTCAGACGATGAAGTGCTCAAATGACTCACAATAAGCACTGCACAATAGGCAAGCAGAAAAATATCGAGTTTTATGGACGCATCGCCACCGGCATGTACGTTTACCCTTTCATTTACCAAGCCTAAAAGTAAAACATAAAAATTAAAGGCTCGTAAAAATATGGTAAAGCCCGCAATACTCTCATCTATGCGAAGGACATAAAATTGTCATAAAATTGAAACTCGCTCTAAGATCTTGGATAAAAGCTGCCTTACTCACCTTTCTACTCTGACACTTTTCATCTTTGAAACCTGAACTTAATACCATTGGATTAAGGTGGATTTTTATGGATTGCTAAAGGCTTGGATACGAGGATGCGTAGACGCAAGTGTGTTTAATTAAACTTGTCAGTGGTTGAACGGCAATCGTTATAATTTAACGATTGTTTTAACTGTCACGTCGACTTGCGAATTACATTTATTTTTACCTTCGGCGAAAACTGAACTTATATACCTCCGGACCGGCAATCCGAATGTCTCAGGTTCGATTCTTGTCATGCTCCAGAGTTTTCCATGGTTGATTTTTTCATTATATAATGGATATCTGTTTCCAATTTGTGGTTTTTATATACCAGTCCAGCAATATTCAAGAACATTTATTTGTCTAAGTATGTGTAATGTTTCGCCATTATGAAGCGCTATTATAACCAATTTTACATTGCACTATCTCAGAGGGGGCACCCAATTTTATCCACTCCATTCATAACTTCAAAACTAGGTTGAATATGATTCCTAAAACCATCGCCAAATCTTCAAGATCTTAAAAAGTATATTTAAATCAGACCCACACCGCGCTTGGACCAAGTTAACAAGGACTCGTGGGAGCTCTTGTTGGTTAAGAGATAGGGGTTGTTTTTGTATGATTGGTGTGATAAGCTGGTTGCTGTAATAGAGCGTAAGTAGGCACGTGTGACATATGAAACACATGTGTCTAAGCTTCCGCAAATAGGTGACGTTTCCATAGACATACGATACGATTTTTATACGAGAATCGCAATACGTTATTTTCAACATCTTAGTGTGTAGGTAAATATGTACATGTGATCCTATTTTAAGGGAATCAATGGTATCGTATTGTTATCATGAAAAAGTAAGATAAAAATTATTAAATGGTTTTGTAGGGAGAGATGGCCGGCTGGGTAAACTTGTCCAAAAAAAATGCGTGCATAAAAAATTTCTCCTACTTATATTACTCGTAAATCGATACCAATGCCTTAAGAGGATGATAAGAGCTAAATTCCCTCCCTATCGTTTTCAGCGCGAGTGAAAGAGAAACACTGCGTTACGATTAGTATGGGAGCTCATTGCAAATTTTGCAAATTGATGGATTAAAAAAAAACTATGCATTAATTGAGAAATTTAAGGCAACGAAGTTTTTAGTATTAGTGTGGTGGAATTTTGTCCTTAATTACAGACATATAAGCCAAGAAACTAAAGACGTGCAATTGTTTTAAGCTAATTTTAGATGTAACTTTGGAATTATTTTCTATCGAGCCGATTTCGTCCAATTGTGTATTGGAATTAACCAAGTTCTTTTAAATATAATGAATATTAACATATATTTTTTTTACTTTTCCAAAAAAAGTAGTTATAGCTATATGACTGTTTAAGTAAAGTCAATTTGAAGGTCATCGGGTCTTCTCAGCCTCTTAACGGTTCACCAGTATTTTATTACACCCTGTAGGTATGTATAAACACTGGAAAAATCATAACTAATAAGAAGGTTACCGTAGTCAAGAGAAAAAAGTAGTATTATTAAATCTAAACCTGTGCTCTTAATTTCGTCTATGTTGTAAGTAGAACTTTTTTTAAACTAACGAAATTTTTGATAATTTGTCGAACATTTTAAGTTTTTTGCTGTTCTTTTACTTAATAAATTTTACCTGCCATTCTATAATTTGAAAGTATTTGTTTCTACACTCAAACACTTAAAGTTCCTTAAGTATTCCGATTTAACTATGGCCACCAAACGTAAATTGGAATTGGAAACGCGTACTGTCAGTGACAAATCTTCAAAATAATCACCCGGCCCCACGGACTATCGGTCAATTATTAATAACCATTTACAATGAATTATACTATTACCAATTTACCAGCTCATTAACAAACCAATAATGACACATTTCAGCCCGCTGAGCGGAAAATTCAACATTATCGTGCTATAAATAATAAGGCAAAGGCAAACATTTTACATCTAAGTTACGTTAACGACATATTATATGCGTTACAGAATAATATATGATGTGACGACAGGAGGGATCCAGTTTTTTAACCTGTTTTTTATTGAGTTTAAAATTAGATTGGCACATGACATGGCTATGAGTGACAAATTCGGATGTAAATGGCATTATGTGAACAACTTGATGATTGATTGACATTATCCTACTATTAAATAAAATATTATGCGACGATTGGACAGACACTGAAATAAAAAGGGTTATAAAATAACGATACTTAATCTTGATTTTAATAAATTCATAGATAGCTGAAGAACTTTTAGACCTTGTGACAGTAACCTGGGCTATAACCGCGAACCACGTTTTTCATCGAATCGTCTATTTGCATCACTTTCTTTCCTATATGCAAGAGCGATAGAGATGGGGCTAACGTTTTGTCGATTTTCGAACTTCGCGGTAGGCCCTCTGGTGACAGTTCATTTCGTATAGCTCTTTTTCCTTCATATAGAAATTATTAAAAGTTAGGCATGCGAATCCAATACACGAAATGAGTAGGCTCCATTATATTCAAAGTTTTTGTTTTTAACGTTACTGAAATCTCTGGCTTACATCATAAACTATGTCTACGTCTAGCGATGGTATCCACCACTTTAATAATGGCTCAACATCAGAGAAATAGTTGTCAAAGCTTTTCTAATTGCACATGCTTAGTATAATTATAAGTGAAGTTTTGCAAGCAATTACTACCCACCATCTGACCTATTTCAACGATTTTAAAATAAATAAGACGAGGACAGCCATTGAATAAAAAGTATTGAATCATGCAAAGCTATTCTTTGCTTGCTAACGGCCAACTGACCCAATATATAATTTTAAACTTACAAAATCCCATAAATTTTGACAATAATCGTGGGAGACATTAAGATCGCGACAATTATTACAATCATGCGTGTCGTTCGTTACTAAGGGGAGGATTTATACCATATGTTATGAATATTTTAATTAGAATATTAATACTTCGGTTTGGCATAGCAACATCTCTTATGATGATGACATCGTCATATATTTGAGAGCTAAGCTCTTGTCGTTGGACCAACTTTCACGCAAGTCTGTCATTTGCCTTCTCCTTTACAGCCTGCTACGATACGATGTCTATTTTTACCTTTACTTGAGCCATGTATGCTCTCCTTGGCTTTTCTGACTTCCTTTCTGTTTCATCTCTCCCTACTGTGATGATCTTCATAAACTCATCGTGTCGTAGCAGGTGTCCAAGCATCTTCTCCTGTTATCTGTCTTATAGTAACAGTAAGTTCATTGAAAATTTACTTCGTTCAATACTGCTGCTGAAGTTAATCGGTGAATAGTTAACCTCAACTACCTCGAGTACTTCGGTAAATCATGTTGGGTTCCAACTTTTGAAGCTGAATTTTTGTGGTTAAAGCAGACTTGGTTCTCTTGGTTGAAAGACCTGTGTCTCGTGTTGCTCAGAACCACTCGTGGATTGTTTCGTAAACTAGTAACAAAGATAAAGATCTTTGTTACCAATCTTTGATAAAGAAGAATCCATAAAGACAAAAGATTTTCAACTACAGCTTCTTTACGATGTTTAACTTCCATAACTATTTACTGAATAAATATTGTCCGTGATATTTATATGTTTGTCTTTTTTGTTTTTGGCAATTTAAAGTCGTGAAAATTCTGTAAGCCAGGCTCAATATCATTTATGGATTTATTCGTATTATGATACTTTGGTAGTCATTATCATCAAACACTCCTGTAAACAGATAAATGAATGCGGATGTAAAGGACAAAAGAATCATTATACATCGAAATACATTACAATTTCTTTCCAGACCGCGATTTAGATCTCACTTAACGAGACAATCGTCCCGATGAGCACGCGCATTACTTTGTTACAATAGGCGATAATGATCAATCTGCTACAATTTTGGTACAAAAACTATACAAATAACAAGAAGGCCATAAACGGTAGAGTAATGGTCACATGATAGGCTATTTTGAAAAGGTAAATATTATCATCAAGCCATAGGGACATAAGGTAGACAGTGAGAGAACATTAATCATCCGTCCAGGAGGTGACAAGCCGCATGTGACATAACCGTCAACGAAACCAATAAAAATACACACAAAAAACAAAATATTCCTAAATTTTAACTCTTACACCTTTGTCTTAAGGATGATTGGTCATTTTAACAGGTTATCTTAAATATCTTTGCCAAAGAATAGGGTAACGACGTTGTAATTATTTTCAAGTTTTTTACTCAGTACGACGACCTCAGTTCGCGGTTAAAGAATCGATATAACTATGTGTTTTTTGTGTTGGTTTTTACTCAATTTGGGATAATGTCGTGTAACACGTGTTATTGTTTGACGACTAATTTGTAATTCATGCTGGAGGGTGTTTGTGTTGTGAACGACGATGTGTAGTTTAAAAAATGTTAAATATTTAATGCAATGTGTGTACTGTGTATTGTGTCTACATTTAAGGGCACAGGGGAAATTGTTTCGCTTTACAACGCAAAGGCTCAATTATCAACCTCCACCTTGCTTTCTTAGGTGTTTAGTTTTTTTTATTAATAGGGGGCAACTATTCCTCCTACCGTAAAACTCTGTCTCCCAATATTAGAAATGACTACTTATTTAAGTGGATTTCGATTCAGATTTTTCCAGTCTTCCAACAGTTCTAATTTAGCGTTTTTCTTAAGTCAAGTTTTGTTGGCATACCTTTTGCAAGCAGTTGAATACAGTAGCAACGCTTTTTTATTAATTGAATTAGGTACATAGAAAACATCTTCTGTCTGAATTTCAAGTTTTCCGAGGCCTGTTTCACAAAGAAAACTTTGGATAAGTTAAAACAATGTTTAGGTAGCTTAGCTAATTTGTTCTAAGACTTCTAAGGCACAAAAGCTTTTAGCAAAAATCTCAGAGTAAGTGCTAAATCGTGTGTTTTATGTCACCTTCGTCAAAGTTAGCAATCTGGAGAGATTCGTCGTTTTATCATCCCTCCGTTTCGCACATTTTTCTCCCTAAACTCAGCAATTTAAATATGTGATTGAATTCATCGAATCGATCTTTCCGCATTATTCTTATGAATTTCGAATGAAAATTCTTCTATTTTTTTGCTTTGGGCAATTGTATTAGTTATGCACATGTGTCCTACATATAAATATGACTCATGCGAAAGATATAATTTAAGAAGCTATGTTTTTACAATGTGACAGATTTATATTGAATTTTCGGATAGTTTAAAAAATAGTGAAAATGGGGTTTGCTATGAATACTATCATACTATTAAATCAACGCATGGGTTTATTACAAAATAAAAGTTTATCGTTTCAAGATGATAAAGAAATATTTAAGGGCTGATATCAGCCCTGAGTAAAAACTACTTAAAAATTGATACTACCTAATGAGTCCTTTGCTTTTCAATTTCGAAGTACCTAAAGTCAGTGGCAGAAGTGGCTGAGAGGTGTTCAAAATGTTCCTAACACGCTCATGTGTAATCCATACTAATATTATAAATATAAAGCGTCTGTCTGTTACCTTCACGCTTAAACCGCTGAACCAATAAAGATGAAAAGTATGAAGATAATTTGAGTCCCGGGAAAGGACATAAGATAGTTTTTATCCCAGAAATCATTCCTTAAGGGACTTTACTAAAGCTGAAGACGCCGGTTTAAATCGGCCTCGAACACCGGACCGGAGGACTTGTTCACATTCTCAGAAGTTTACCTATGAATGACATCTATTTCAGTTTATGACAATTAAATCCGTCGCGATCTCGCTTTGAATACCTCGCCTACTTTAACTTCTGCTGCTGGTATCTAAGACAAACGGTACATGTTAAAATTATCTATTCAACTGCCGACCTTATTTTTTAGCGTAAAAGAATGAGATTGGAACAGTCTTCGAAATTGTCGAACTCACACTTGAACTTTAAAGGTGATAATTACTGCCGAAGCAACTCAATTGACGCAAATTGTCGAAGAATTTGATAAGTCCCTGAAGGTAACGTTATGGGTTTTTCCATTCATGGTAATCATGACGAGGCATTTTGTGGTCAAATAATGCTACTTATGTAAAGGCTAATTGATATATTCGAGATTGGTATGATAGACGAGGGATGAGGGAGAATATAGATAGAAGGTTTGGCTTAAGGCGAATAAATTATCTTGAGATTGCAAAGGAGGAATACCAAAACCAACGTTTTGTAGTACCACGTTCTTCTCAATGTTCGGTCCGCTGCTAATACCTATATAATAATAAGAGTTGCTTGTAAGCATTTTTATCTTTTACATACATACCTACTATAATGCATACATTTTTTTTGCTTTACTAAGAACTAAGTACTGACATCAAACGATGATGTAAATAATTAGAAACGTGAGGATTTATAAATGTTAAAAGGATTCGATAATGAAGAGCCGATAAAGCGACCATTAGTCAGATGACATTGGTATTTGGCGGCTTCTAATACTTTGAATAATAAAATGACACAAATGTTACGCTCAATTATACTCGAAACTGGAATTCAAGGCCAAAACATTTACGACAGATACGTCACTGTCATAACCATCATTGTCGCTTATGTCACTGTCAAGTAAACTTTTCAGGTTTCGCCAACCTTTTTATAATATGCTGCTTAATATTGGCCAGCATTATCATATTATTTATTCTGTGACATTATCTAAAGAGTGGAGCGTAAGCGAAGTGAAGTACTTACAGACGTACGGATACAACGGAACTGTCAGCTGGCTACCTAGACGTCTCTGCATTTCGATAGATTTTTGATTTTAAATAATAAAATTGTTCCACGATAACTTTATAAAATTTCTTGGGGATGCAGCATAGATAAATAATATAATTTGAGTGTTCGAATATGACCAGATTGATCAAGGCGTTATGGAGCTTAGAAGGCGCGAAACAATCATCATAAAGTGTCTTGTTATATTGGTCCACTCGTTTGCATGTAAATCACGAGTTCTCGGTTCGAAGCGGGCTACTAGTTAAAATAAGGTTTTTGTAAAAAAAATTGGTAGGTATGAACTTTTGGCGCCGACTGTACTCTACTTTCAACAGTTGAACTAACACGGAGACGATTCTAACGAACATATTAAACACGATAAGGTTTCGTTTTTCACTTGATGTAGTTCTTAACTTAGTCGTAAATTATTGTACCAAATGTTATGAATACCCGAAGTAATACAAGTGCAATACCAGCTTTGCAACCAAAATTCACGGATGTTTAACTTTTTATTAGGGCGTCTTTTATTTATGTAAAATAAGTAAATACAATTACTTCTTTAAATTATAGGATTGAAATTACCAACAAATAAATCATCTTAGCGTGTTTTTAATAAAAAAGGGAATATACCATTGTACAAACATTTTACTGCAGTGGCAACATTGTAGTAACTTTTTTGGCCTTGAATTACAGTTTCGAGTATAGTACAACATTTTCATGTGTATTTTATACACAAACAAGTTCTGCAGTATAAAGGCTTTACTTACGTGTCTCATTTAAGTCATTTACTTTAGTTTAGGTACATGATTAATTTTCACGAGAGTTCAAAGAGCCATAATCTTTTATTGTGTAGGTACCTATTAATAAGTGGAAACGCACTAAGTCTTTGGAAAACGATTTATAGTTGGATAAAATACAAGAGCTCGATCAGATACGCGCCGGTGGTAGCCATCTTCCTTCTGTCAAGTGACGTAACGCGGCGACAACACCCCGCCAAATCAGGGTGCGTTTAAAATCCGCTAACATGTAGAAATCTCAAGAAAGTTCCAATTCAGTGTCCAATGTCAATATTAAAATAGTGTATATGTACCCTACATAGTAAAAGCAAAATATTATGAGTGATTAAAGGATTCACTCAAGTGTTCATGATAAAATTGAACCAAACACTGAATTGATTGATACGTCTTTCATCTTCGCATGAGGCTTTACACCACAATCATGTATGTAAACATACTACATATAATGTTTTTAACGTAAGGTCAACTCGGCAAAGATCATCAGTTCATAAAAAAAAGGTATTCAGAATTTGCTGTAATTGCTTGCCATCCGGTCTACGCCGAGTTGTACTTATTGTAAACTCTGGCATCTGCGGCTTGGGAGTCAAGGGCAGCCGGGAAATAAAGCCACTTGCAATTAAAATTAAAATACCCATCAATTCCACTCCGCTCCATAAAACTACGTCCCTCATACGAGGTACTTACTCGAGTCTTATTCCATCACTGAGTACAGACGAGCGAGACGAGTGCTCAGAAAAACTGGTATAATTGGGCCCACCCACTCACTATAAGTCAGCCTGACGATATTGGCCTGTCAGTTGTTCGGAGCTGTCAAATTTTTGTTCTAACTGACAGGCCGATATCTTCCCCCTTATCCCCTTAGAGGAAAGATTCAAGAAAATTTAGAAGACATATAGTATTTCGGAAGGGTCTTTGGATGGAGACATAAAGCGGACACCAGGAGGGTTGCCGACCCATTACAACGCTTCGTGGGTGGCACAGAGGTCGAAAATGGATGACTCGAATAAAGAGACCGAAGAAGAAAGAGGCCTGCATCCAAGAGTGGATTAAAAAAGGGCCTGAATCCCGATTGTTTGACCCCACTATAATTAGCTCCAAATCCTTGGTGCTCATAAAATTTATCCCTATCGGAGGCCAGATGATGTGATCTTTTGCTCTCTCTAGAGTTGTACCTACTTTCTTCAATTTGTATGGAAAATGTTCACGAGCGAGAGTTTTCTATACAAAACGTTCTCGAGCGAGAATGTTTTCTATACAAAACTGAGAATGTTCCCGAGAACGCCACAATTATATTTCTCCCGCGTCTTTGGCAGGCTCTGTGACGATTGACAGGCTCGTGGGCCGTAGTTTAAAAACTCATGTTCTTGATTGACATATTGAATCATCACTGTGCGATCTGCCGTATTATTTCTGCCTCTTCTAAAATAAGCACTTCATAAAATCTGGAGGTCACAGTTAACACTGGTTTCCTTAAGCTTTCGACTCCAAGTAATGGGAATCCAAAACTTTACAATACCACCGTTGATACAGTTAACCAACCAATCGTTAGCCTTATTGCAACTCAATAAGGTCTAGAATGGTGATTGTTTGAGATTGTTCGTATTGCACTTACGTCCTTTTATTGCGTATTCCGAGCCAGGTGCTAGAGAATTTTACTGCGGAAGGCTGTCCTTTTTCAACTACGTTTGTTAAAGAAGGATGCTGTATTTGCGTGTTTATTAATATGAAGCTTTTTTTAAAAGAATAACGTAGTAACTGCAATCGGTTTCTGTAAAATTAGGTAACAAATGGATTACAAAAATGATTGCTTAATAAAGCAATTGGCTTAAGCAAGGAGTTCTAAAAAAGAATAGTACATTGTTGTAGAGGCTGGAAAGTAAGCTATAGGTGGATCGAGTTAGTTCGAGGGCCGACCCGCCAGGGGAGGCCCTCGAAGATACGAGTCCACCTATAACGCTTTCGGCCGAGACATTACATAGTGCTTTTCACGACTACTGTGAGGAAATAAAAGAAAAAATTAATTGACATATTACACTTTAATAGATACTATTTATAGGTATATTGACGGTTCATATGCTTTTCAGAAGCACGATAAAGTAAACGAGCATGTAACTTTCTGCGAATAAATGCTTCTTTTCGCCATCCTTCCATAATATGAATTGTTCGACGGATATTATATTGTATACACAATATCACTGTTCATGGGCCTTCTTGTTTAGGACGCGATTTCACTGGTAACAAATTTCTACGCCTGTGCAGTTTCTTGAATTTCGGTGGGCGCCAGCAGCGTATTAATAACATTTTCTACACTTATTGAACTCATTTTTACTGCATAAATACAACTTTCTTGTTTTTCAGTCAAACATTATCCAATTCAATATGTATTTTTCTCGCTCCACCTTTATTACTTTTTTTTCACTTTTAAGAAGCGTTTTACGATGTTTGCTTCAATCCGACTCAAACGGATATTAGACATTGCAACCTGCAGGGCCCAATCTGTCAGGTTGGTAGGTGTAATCAAAGGTAGGGCCCGTAGGGAGCTGAAGGAGGGAGAGGGAGAGGCAGGGTACACAACAGATTGGGCCCTGCAAGTTGCCATGTCTAATAGCCGGTTCACTCCTTACCCACTTTTTGATAGAAAACCACAAACGGTTAAAAAGGTAAAAACGCCTTAAGCGTGATCTTGACGTTTCTTTTTTTTTAAACAAGTAAATTGGTTCGATAAACAACCTTATTTTATTTTAGAATGAAAAAGTGGTGCCAAAAAAAGACCTTTTTAATGTTTTAAATGATTCTCATTGGCGGGTCCAATGCAATGACATTTCATTGCTGCAAAATAGCAATTCTTGTAGTGGTAGTTCAGATGCTACAGCAATTGCTTACTTTCCAGCTTGGATTTTGATCTTCTTTTGCGACATTTCCGAGCAGGTGGCGTGAAAAACCATATTCCTAAGATGCCTCATTTTGTGATAGATAGTTTCTTGGGTATTCAATGTTAAGATATATTTTTAAAACCTACACAGATAGAAAAAATCTCTTCAACCAAAGAAACCTATTTGAATCAAGAGATATCCAGTTTCCCATATAAGGAAAAAATAAAATTCTTTATTTTAAGATATAAAATGTTTCAAAGTTTATTACTTAACCTAATAAATTCAATACTTTATCCGAGATTTAAAAATCTTCTTTTTAAAATAGCTTAATATTCTCACGAAGGGCGTTTGAATTTTGTTTTTGTATTGTATTTTTTTTAAAATTGAACTTTATGTGTCTTAGTGCAATACATAAAGAACTTAAGCCAAGAAACTTTGTTTCTTGGATGAAGACTCATAGTTTAAATTGAGAATTGAATTTCTCCACGGAAACAAGAAAACGCATTAGTTCAAGAGCATGTGTTACTTGATGTAAAATTTGATATTTTCACACCAAGATCTAAAATTTCTTGGCGTATGAAATCGATTACTTGAAACAAACAATAACATTTTCTAAGGCGGTTATCACACTGGCGCGGATCCGCATGCGGCACCGGTGCGCGAGCGAGATAGCGCTCTGCATGTGTATAGCGCTATCTCGCTCGCACACCGGCGCCGCATGCGGATCCGTCGTCAGTGTGATAATCGCCTTAGTGTCTCAGTGCACTACTTAAAAACCTAGTAGCAGAAACTGTGTTTCTCGGGACTAATCCCAAGAAAGGAAGTTTAACTAAAAGTAGATAATACAAATATAAATTATGATTATTTATATACTCACAATTTATAATCGTATTAACTGGAGCTGAGATTGCTATTGTGTTGTGAATCTCAAATAAGCCCGGGTAAAGCGCCGAGGGTCAATGAAGTTACGTTGAACAAACGTTCGCGTGTTCTAACCTACACGCAGAGACATCTATTGATGCGCAGGGTAACTAACGTCCAAGATTTAAATGTTTCAAATAGTGCACGGTGTACGAGTCTAATTTTACAGTAATACCGCAAATCGATGTACAGTTTAGCCATTTGGCATACGCATACTAGAGGTCAAAACAAAAATTTTCATCCGCAGTTCTTAAAAAAAATCCCTTAGGAGGGGGGTGCTGATTCATAATTTTTTTTGTATGGGAAAAAAAATTTTTTTTTCAAAAACCTATCGTGTGTGGTATCATATGAAAGGGCTAATAGAGGCGGTTCTAATAATATACCACATCATTATATTTCAGCCATTTTTTTTAAATTAAAACAAAAATAACTTTCAAAACATACCAAGTTTGGGCTCCCCCATATACGATATGGCTGGTTTTTTTTGGTACTTTATATCAAAAATGATAATAGATATCCTCATATCCAACCTCAAGAAAGCAATTTTGAAAATAATTTCATTAAGTATTTATTTTTTATTTTTCAATATTACAAAATAACGCAGTACAAAATGTACTGAAGTAGAGTTCTACTATAGTCCTACTCCAGTACATTTTGTACTGCGTTACTTGATAATATTGAAAAATAAAAAAAAAATACTAAATGAAATTATTTGCAAAATTGCTTTCTTGGGGTTAGATATGAGCATATCTAGTATCATTTTTGATATACAGTACCAAAAAAAAACCAGCCATATCGTATCTGGGGGAGCCCAAACTTGGTATGTTTTGAAAATGATTTTTGTTTTAATTTTTAAAAAATGGCTGAAATATAATGATGTGGTATATTATTAGAACCGCCTCTATTAGCCCTTTCATATGATACCACACACGATAGGTTTTTGAAAAAAAATTTTTTTTTTCCCATACAAAAAATATTATGAATCAGCACCCCCCTCCTAAGGGAAATTTTTTTAAGAACTGCGGATGAAAAATTTTGTTTTGACCTCTAGTATGCGTGTGCCAAACGGCTAAATTGTACATCGATTTGCGGTTTCTTTTTGTATACAAGGGGCACTAAAAGCAAAAATTATGTGCTTCTTCTTTGGAATAGCTGTGGCTCTTGATTGTAAGTTGAAAACATCAAAGCAAAAATTAATCTCTCTTGCCTAAAAACTTAAAAATCTCAAATCTAACTTTTGGTGCTACTTCTTTGAATTAGCTTTGGCTCTTAGCTGTAGATTGAAAACATCAAACCAAGAAATAATCGATCTTACGTAAACACATAAAACTCTTAAAGGAAAATGTTGGTGCTTTTTTGCCGTAAATAATTATTATCTTAACTCAAATCATTACTATTCGCTTTAAAAATAGGTAAAGTTCATCATCATCATCATCATTTCAGCCGAAAGACGTCCACTGCTGGACATAGGCCTCCCCCACTGAACGCCACAATGACCCCTACAAGGTGGACTGATGACCTGGTGAAGGTCGCTGGAGTCCGCTGGATGCGGGTGGCACAGGACCGGTCATTGTGGCGTTCAGGTAAAGTTAAAGCTAAATAATTTTAAATCTTCTTTTAAAAATCATGATATTTTTAACTCAAGTCATGTTTATTGGTCTAAGGTATTCATTACTCTCTTTAAGAAACCGCGTGCAAGAGAGTTTTGCGTTTTGAATTAAGATATTATTTCTATCTGTGTACAGTGTAGTTAACAGATAGTGAAGATGTCTTCCCATTAAAAAACCTAACAGCTAAATTCTTGCATTTACGTGGCGTCTTTTACCATTTTCTTGAAAATTATTTCTTAAGGGGCAAAATACACCTGAGCTGAATGGAGGAAGTAATGGATGGAGGCCATAGACAAATTTAAGCTACCATCGACAAATTTGTCTATGAATTTGCTTTAGGCTCAAAACACATCTGAGCGGCATTAAGCAAATTCGTAGGAAAATTTGTCGATGGTAGCTTAAATTTGTCTATGGCCTCCATACATTACTGCCTCCATTCCGCTAGGTGTGTTTTGAGTCTTATTCAGCTCAGGTGTGTTTTGTCCCTAAAAGAACGAAGTTTCGTATCAGACCATTGTCACATGATAGACAAACGTACAAGTAT
The DNA here is from genome assembly GCA_911728535.1 of Pammene fasciana. Classification (NCBI taxonomy): domain Eukaryota; kingdom Metazoa; phylum Arthropoda; class Insecta; order Lepidoptera; family Tortricidae; genus Pammene; species Pammene fasciana. The sequence continues at coordinate 1,581,201 of OU452285.1, forward strand.
ACAGTATAACAAGTATACAGTATAACAAGTGTACCTATAGATGAACAGGGCATCTCAAGTTGACAACGGGTTAGGGCAGGTCAACGCACGCATGATATACGGACAGACAGACCAGGTCGCAGTTTGTGGCAAAGAGAGTCGAGCCCTCGTAGAGAATGTTTTAATACTTTGACATTGATGACAAAACTAAATTCAATAATTCGGACAGGGCAATGGGATGAACGAGTCCAACAAATATACAAAAAAAAATAGAACATTTAACCTCACATAAAAAAATACTTATGGATTTTTTTTATCGTACTGGGCCTGTCAGATGTGACATTTTGTTTATTGATATTATCCTTTCCTTTTTATCAGTTGGAAGATTATGTCAAGTAGATATTACAATTATATTTGCTTAACGTCTCTACATACATATGTCAATACGATCCTTCAAACGTTTTACTTAATTGTATTTGCCAGAGTCAAAACTATGTATGTGTATACCTATGTTGTTAAGATTGATGACAAAAGTAAGCAGATTATTTTATTAACAAATCTGTAACAAACTCGTTTTTAAACTAAGAATATCGTTCCAGGGACCGCCCGGTCACTATCAACCTTTCCAACTAGGATCACTATTTTCTACGAAATGAAATACGTTTATTTTCAGGCAACTAGCGGCCCATAGATAAATAACTAAAAGACTAGCATACATAACACATTATATACTTAGGTACGGTCACCGGCATTAGTATCTTCCTTCACGAAGGCCGCAAAAATATGTGACACGCTCTCATTTTTAGGGCCATATGAGCGTGTCACATATTTTTGCGGCCTTCGTGTAGGAAGATACTATTGCCGGTGACTGTACCAGTAGCGGTAGGTACTAAATTCTTCTTAGGCAAGCCGGTGCTGAATTTGGCTTAAAATTTCTTCATGACCTGTAGGAAAACTGCTCTTAAGCGCCTGAAACCTGGGCAAGCCGACGGGAATCGTGTTCCATGAACGCGCCGCTACTGTTAGGTACTAAAACTATTGTTTTGGTGACACGACGGTTATAATCTACTATCTAGGATAGTTCGGATATAATCTAGGAGTTCTAGGACTAAAAATACTAAAATCATTGTCCCATCTGCATTTCCCCTCTATGCCGGAGTCCTTTCACTTACCCGCATGCAGTGTTCGATTTCAATTACCGCACCTTGAAGGAAAACTGTGCGTGACCGAGACACCCTCATACACAACACACAAGCCAGAACGAGACAGACATACAAACAAATCGCAGGGACGTAAAAAGGGCCACATGTCGTGCCATGACAGATGGCCAACCGCAACCACTTAATTTAAAAAAAGCTTATTTCGGTAGGAATTGTATGGCGCTTGAGACGTTTTGATACTGGTAGATTAAGTAAGGTTCATTTACTTAAGAACCTGACTTTTGAAAGCGTTTTCTTGGAATTCGTATGTTACGTATGCACTGTTCGATTCTTGCGTCAGATAAACAAAAAATATTTACGAGATGTGTAAAACCATAATTTAAAAAATATAGAAACAGAAACAGTGAAAATCAAAGCCAAATAATTCCTGAACTGAATACCGACCCAGTGCATATCAGTATTTTACAAGGTGTAACAAAAATGCTAGTGATCATTTTAAGGGCAATATCGTATTCTAATCATGCACAAGTAAGAGAAAAAAAATTACGAGCGAAAAAAATTTTTGGTGTTGTATGAACATGAAGTGTTGGCCAGCTGGGACCACCTGACACCTGACCCATACAAAAATCAATTTTTTTCGCTTCCAAAATGTTTTCTCCTATATTTTCTAAGTCGCAATACGATACCAATTATGCCCTTAAACGGATCACCAGTATTTTTGTTACACCCTGTATTATTTGTCATTATAGGATGCCCATTTTCAATTCCTGATTTCAGAATGATTTACTAAAAAACTACTTTATATACATATAAAAAAAAAACAAAAAATACAATACAATATTCAGCCATTACAAGATATTCGTTCCTAAATATTGATCCTATTTTAAGTTTTTCAACATATTTAAACTAATTATCACACCTTACAGTTCCAACAAATAAAAAAAAATCTATCAAATTAAAATATGACCCGAGTATTGTAACTAAACGCGAGTAAATGATAACAATACCTTAAACATAAAAATATAACTTAAAAATCACTTAAGCAATTTACAACTGTCATTTCTCCCCTTACAAGGTTGAAATTTCCAAGTATTATTATGTAATTTTAAGCCATTTCGTTTTTGTAAAGGCGAGTATCAACGATCAAAATATAATGGTCACGCTCCTTAAGCCGCGATTACACGATTCTTATGGAATAGGGCAATTACTGTGAACTTGGAACTTGTTACGATTATCCTCGTCCGTGCATTAAAATGGGCCAACTCGGTGGCGCTTGACCCGCCCATGTTTGTAATTGTTTACAGTTGGGGCCAAAAACAGTGGACACGGGTAAAAACAATTGAGCACGAAAGTTTTTTTAGCTATTTCAGGTGTTACATAAATCAGTTTTGGTAAATTAAGCTCACATCACAGGGAAAAGTGAAAGGAGATAATTTGTAAGGCAGACCCCAGAGATAGACAGTAAATAAATAGTATGAAGTATAAAAGGTGATACTGATAACTGCAGATAAGGTGGGATATGCATTTAACAAAACCATGATAAAAATGTTACAGAGCTTTAAAAGAAAAAAGTTTAGGCACCATTCATTATTTCAGTATAGGTAGGTACAACCTAATCAACAAAATTTTAGATTATTGCGGCTCAGTCAGAATCGCAAAAAATCGTAAAAAAAAGAATGAAAGCAAATTAATTTCCGTTTTGTGACACCTTTTCTCTTAATTTTTTCTTTACAAACGTCTATGGGAATGAATAATACTTTTTTTGCTCCTCTCACCTCGTATAGCAATTTCAATTGTCCATAAGTGTACATCAACTATTCATAGTAATTAAATTGCCGATGGTTCGTTAGTTCGTCAGATAACTATCAACACTGAATAATGGCGGTTTCTTCACATACTTCATAATACAGCCACACTACAGTCCGCAGCGGAAGTGGTTATACGAGCGACGTGTTCAAAATGAACTGAACTCTTTATTGTCATGAAATTAAATTGTGTTCATCATTTTGAGCACCTCGCTGGCAACTTTTAGCAAAGTTTTATTCATTCACTGCTAATGACGACACGGCTCTACGAAGCATTTTCGCTACATAGCGGGAAACCCATGTTATCGGCTACGGTGTAGCGCTACGCGCGTAACGCGCGTAGCATAGCAGTGAATGTGTTGAATATTACTACCAAAGTATTGTTAAATATGGCTAGCACCTGTAATGACAACTAAACTTTAGTGTTAATGACAAAAAAAAATAGTTCTCATGCGGTTTACAAACATTTGTAATTTTTTGAAAAAAAAAAGTGTGTAGTATTATGAAATCTGCTGTTATTCATACACAATGTAGAAGCGAGTTGCCTAACGTCGATAAGTGCATGATTTACATGTGGCCCGGCTAATTAGTGGTGTTTATGCTAATGTGTCGCGCATGGGGGCCGCCAATTTGTGCATATGCGCCGGCGACGCACCGGGAGGGAATAACGTCTACCGCGCTCAGTTGATCTGATCAGTGAGAAAACAGGTCTACTAATCCTCAGTCGCGGTGGGTAAAAATTGTATTAGGCAAGCCGGTGCTGAATTTGGCTTAAAATTTCCTTATGAGCTGTAGGAAAACTGCTCAGGCGTCTGAAACTTTGGCAAGCCGACTGGAATCTTCTTCTATGGACGCGCCGCCACTGCAATCCTGATATCACAAATCGACAAAAAATGGTATGAATATAAACTGCACTCTCGTCAACTGTGTTTCTTGATTTAGTGGTCATTTTGATGACAAAAAGAGATCAATGTTATTGTTAAAAATCCTTTTTCTTGAATATGGGGCGTAGCGAAATTCAAGAGGCGCGGAAAGTGCCGATTTAGTTGATATTTTCCACCAGTCGAGATTACCCCGCCGAACTTTCATAATTCATTCTTATTCGTACTAACTTAAAAATAAAAAAAATAAAAATAGGGACTTGTAATGTTGACAATCCCCGCTCCTAACTGAATTTAAAATGAGGCAGTTTATAGGTTATTTTAATATCGTCCCCTCTCAGTGTATCCGTGGCGCATTCCTCGCATACCGTCCCGGCAGCGGCTTTATATTTGATCGGGGGTATTTTTAGAAACCATAACGATTAGTCGGGGGCACACCTACCGCATGATTGCCGGTAAAAATGAGGCTAACCCCACACTAGCGTCTTTCGAGCGTCGACGTCACCCGAGCGACAAGTTCCCAAATTCTGCCAGTGCCGAGTTAGAGCGGTTTCGCACTACGTCCGATCCGAATCCGATTCGAATCCGTCTTTAGATTTGTCCCACAGGGCTTATTTTCAACATTTTTCAATTAAAGTAAAAAAGGCTACTTCGGTCTGTCAAAAATCTTCTCCGGAATGGAGATTCTAGAATGACGGAATGAAATCGAATGACGGAGATCGGATCTAGTGCGTAAATTACCATATAAATAGTTCTACGGCTACTACGGATCATATATTCACGGGTCTGGATCGGATTTGGATTGGACGTAGTGCGAAACCGCTCTTAGTGTCTGTCTAGAGTCATTTTAAATAGCTTCGACATAAAGACTGTGCACGTTGAAATCCGGCCGCGCATGGTGTGATACATCTTTTTATTGAATGTGCATATTCAACCAAAACTTCTAATTAATAATTTGGGGTTATCAAGCTACATAATAAAGTTTAAAACATAATATAAACGTTACGTTGTCTATGAGTTTGATCACTATATATTCCACAGTGCCTATATTTTTTTGTCCACAGTGTTCTGACAGTGTTTACCAAATTTTCCTGTTAAAAATAGTTTTTTATTATAAATAAGATGAATCAAATGATACCTTATTAAATTCTCTTTTCACCATAGCTAACATTTTTCTAAGTGTATTTAGATTGAAATAGTGGAGGTGTTCTAACTTTGGTGAGTTTGACTTTTTGACAAAAAAATGGCTGCCATATAAAAATTACTTTCAGTGCTTGGAGTAGAAAGTTTTCCTGACTACCTCAAGTAGAATAGAGTTTCAAAACATTTTTTTTTTGTAAGATGACATTCTATTGACCATAAAACCGGTTGTGAAAATATAGATACAATTGTGGTATTGTAGCAGGAAGCGAGTGAAGATTATCAAAAAACGCTGGACAAAACATTAAAGATATGATGAAATACCTTCAGTAAAAACTGAGACAAGCCCATACAATTTTAATATGATTCTATTTTTATTATATACTACTATGATTAGAGATTATTTATAAAAAAGAACTGCTTGAAAATGTGTATCCGAAAGGGAGATGTACCATGCCATGCGTGGCCGGATTTCAACGTGCACAGTCTTTAGAACGGTATGGTCACTTTTGTGGCGATGAAAACGGGCGTACGATAAAATCTGGCAAAACAAAAATTTATTATAAATTTATTTTACTGTGGACCGAGTAGAAAAGTTAATAAGCTCAATGTTGTGCTACAGCTTGGCTGTTCAATTATTAATAAGCCGTACACAAGCGCATATAACTATGACGCTGTTGTCGGATTCGCTATGGTAGTTTACTCGAACATAAAAGATGACGGTCGGTGCAAACCTGACAGCTGTTAAACCACACCAAACATGAAAAACCCATGCAACTGCCTCTATTACGTTACCTATTATGTATGACGTATTTTCCATGAAAGTTTGCTGTGTTATGTTATATTATATATATCAAATTTTATTATATTTTGCACATTGTCTTGTGGAAATAAGGCAAATAATGTGTGCATTAGTAAATGCAGGACCAAGCGGCCAAGGTACCTACTCAAAAATATCTGCAAATGCCCTTTATCGCCTTTGCAATAGAGGCGTTGTTCAGATATTTGTGACCACCTTGGCCGCTAGGATATATCTGATGGAGACTGTTCAGTTGACCAAAAATGTGTTCTACCACCCTACGGTTGAGGTTCGTTTGAACGTCATGGTACAACAAGGTCGTGCATGTTTTAAACTCCGTTAGAAATGTCAACCTTAGCGATCGTTACACCTCGCAGAAACTTTTGTCAAAACTGGTAGACCATGCACTTTCTTGGTCGACTGTACCTACAATGATTTCATACACATAAATGTACAATAGATGTATTCCATACGGACATTACGTATGTGAATGTAAATAGAAAAATCCCAGGAGTCACGGAAGGTTTATAAAAAAAAACCATTGAAAATTCTCAAAGCAGTTTCAAGTCGTTATTAGATTCCAATACGTCAAAGTCCCTCCGTCCACCTGTCTGTACTCTAAAAACAATATAACAACTAATATATCATCCCTTATCTCAGTGCCAATATCGGACTGGCGATTATTAAACTCGGCGGCGTGACTGGAATGCAATCCCACCCCAATCCGGGGGTGAACATGTAGAAAACTCGCAAACCTCTTATACACGGAAAAAATTTAGTGTTAGCGAAGTACCAATTTGGCTCGGTTAAGATATTTTTGGTTTGCATACAACTAAGACATAGTTAAAACGGGTGTGTAATGTTTTGTATACAAACAAATAGCATAATTTCATTTTTCATAACAACGAATTGCATATTTTCAATTTGTATAATGGATTACATTGCATAAAAACAAAATGCATAACAACTTTTTTCATATTTTCATTTCTTATAATACTCATTTTGCATAATTTTAATTTTCATAATAAACCAATGATATAATAGTTCGGATTGCATAATTTTAAATTGTATAATAATTAAGTTATATAAAAAGTCAAGAAGTCAATCCCCTGACAACCAGCATACCTGTACCGACCTTCCAGACGAGCTGTTGTGTGTGTCGACGGCACCACCCTCCTTCGAAGAAGTGTTGGTAGCGGTGAAGGCCCTGAAACCAGGGAGAGCGCCGGGGATTGACAGTATACACGTAGACATGCTGAAGGCCGATGCTGCGACGTCTGCTACTCTACTGTATCCCCTATTGACCCGTATCTGGGAAGCTGGACGTGTACCCGATGAGTGGAAACAAGGACTCCTGGTGAAAGTCCCAAAGAAGGGTGATCTTTCGCAATGCGATAACTGGCGCGGCATAACACTCCTACCTACTGCCGCAAAAGTTCTAGCGAAGATTCTGCTCAATCGCATTGCTCCAAGAGTAGCAGAGACGCTGAGAAATGAGCAAGCAGGCTTCCGCCCAGGTCGCTCCTGCACAGACCACACTAATACCCTACGCATCCTCATTGAACAGTGTGTCGAATGGCAGTCAGAGCTTTTCCTGGCGTTTGTGGACTTTGAAAAAGCCTTTGACACCGTGAAGTGGAGCGCGCTGTGGTCCAGCCTCAGTCGCAGGGGCATACCGGAGTGCATCATCCGCATCATTCGCTCCTTGTACGAAGGGAGCACATGCAGGGTGGTCCATGAAAAGGAAATGGGAGCGCCTATAAGAATAACTGCTGGCGTGAGGCAAGGATGCCTCCTATCACCATTGTTATTCATAATTCTTCTCGATGACGTTATGAGAAAAGTGGTCGAAACACCAAGAGGCATTACTTGGGACACTAAGGAGCTGGAGGATCTTGATTACGCCGACGACATCGTGCTGATTTCGCCATCTCTAGACCATCTTAAAGCTAAACTCGAGAGCCTTCAAGAGGAAGCTGAAGTCATGGGCCTGCGAATCAACCGACGTAAAACTGTTGATATGCGAGTAAAATCAGATTGCTCGGAACCTTTGTTGCTCAAAAACGATCGCCTTGAATCCGTCTCAAAATTTGTATATCTGGGAAGCACAATATCATGTCGGGGAGGTGCAGACGAAGACATCGAGAGTAGGATTAAAAAGGCAAAAGCTGCTTTTGCTCAACTGAAGCCTGTTTGGGATTCCAACGTGCTAACTCGGCGCATTAAAATCTCCCTCTTCGAATCCATTGTCAAGTCCGTGTTGCTCTTCGGCTGCGAAACGTGGAGAGTGACAAAGGGGCTGACACACAAGCTACAAGTGTTTGTCAATAAGTCCCTCCGGTCGATCCTCCGCATTTTCTGGCCGGAGACTATAAGAAATGAGGACTTGTGGAGTATATGCCATCAGTCTCCGATCGCCCAGGAAGTAGCGCTGCGGAAGTGGAGATGGATCGGACATACTCTTCGAAGAGGAGCGTCGGATAATGCCAGTATCGCTTTCGAGTGGCGGCCTCAGGACAGTAAGCGAGCCAGCGGACGCCCTGTACACACGTGGCGGAGGAGCATTGAGAGCGAGCTACGAGCCGTAGGAATGAACTGGAGAGAGGCCAAGACCGTTGCTCAGGACAGAAAGGCGTGGAAGGATATTGTGCGGGCCCTATGCACCTCCGGGGTGCCCTAGGAACAACAACAACAACAACAACAAAAAGTCAAGAAAGAAGTTCGTTTCCGTAGGGGTCGCAGTCCTAACCTGACCCTTCGGCAGAAATTCGTTTCCGTTGGGGTCGCAATTCAAACCTAACCTAACCTACTCTTCGGCAGATGTTCATTTCCGTGGAGGTCGCAGTTCTAACCTAACCTAACCTACTCTTCGGCAGAAGTTCGTTTCCGTGGGGTCGCAGCTCTAACCTAACCTTCTTTTTGGGAAGAATTTCGCTTCCGCGAGGGTCGCAGTTCAAAGGTTTGATTGAACTGCGACCTAACCTAGCCTATTTTTCTGGCATGAGTTCGTTTCCGTATGTTATTCTAGGAATTGCAAGGGACACTCGTTAATATAATATGTCATATTTTATTAATCAAAATAAACGTTATAGTTAATGTTATTATAATTAATGAGTAGTATACTAATTAAACATTATGATATATGAAGTTATACTAAATGGTATTAGTGAAAATAAACATTATATCAAATGTTGGTATGACAAATGAGTATTATGGTAATTAATCGTTATGATATATAAAATTATGAATTTTGTTGTTATGAAAAAAGTTAATTATGCTTTTCAAGCGTATGCTAACTGAAAATACGAATTTTGTTTGTATGAAAAGTGAACCGCACCCAGTTAAAACACGGAATAAAGCTTTGTTAATGACAAAACAGCAATTGTTGCTAAATATTCTTGGTTACTTTTACCAATCTTTTTATTAATTATTTTTTTGTAACATTTTAATATTTCCACGTAATTTATAAAATTTTAAAACCGGTCAAGTGGAGTTGCCAGTAGTGACATGAATGTCACCTGGAAATATTGTTGTCACTAATTAGGTTAAGAATAGTTAAGAATAGTTAAGTATAGTTTTAAGTTTTGGTTGCCCTGAAAATCAGCGTTGTGGCTATTCTGTCATGACACATGCTGAGTGGCGACCATTTTGGTGTAAACTTTTTTAATTGTATGTCCTTGCCTTCGTTCTACTGTGTTACACCGAATAAACATTTTTCATTTCATTTCATTTCATTTCAATCACTCATTTAAATCCAAATAAGTGTCCTATTAAATATAACCCTTACCTGATTCTCTTATTTATTTTTAACTAATTTATTGGTATAGTTTCACATACGTACGTTAGCCAAGTTGACTTCTTTGATTTTAGCAACGAACTTTGCAGGCTCCACGCGAAGCGAGTCACGCGGTTGTAAATAGCAAAAACTTATTTATTTCTAGCTGTTTCATTTTGTCAGTGTAATACCGCTAAGAGAGGTAAGGGTACTGCGAATGTCATCTCGCTATGTGTGGTAGGGCACAGCACAGCGAATGTCATCTCGCTATGTGTGGTAGGGCACAGCACAGCGAATGTCATCTCGCTATGTGTGGTAGGGCACAGCACAGCGAATGTCATCTCGCTATGTGTGGTAGGGCACAGCACAGCGAATGTCATCTCGCTATGTGTGGTAGGGCACAGCACAGCGAATGTCATCTCGCTATGTGTGGTAGGGCACAGCACAGCGAATGTCATCTCGCTATGTGTGGTAGGGCACAGCACAGCCAATGTCATCTCGCTATGTGTGGTAGGGCACAGCACAGCGAATGTCATCTCGCTATGTGTGGTAGGGCACAGCACAGCGAATGTCATCTCGCTATGTGTGGTAGGGCACAGCACAGCGAATGTCATCTCGCTATGTGTGGTAGGGCACAGCACAGCGAATGTCATCTCACTCAATTCTGAAGCAGAGCCCAACTGGGGAAGTACCTTCACCTTACAGAAAACCACAGCCAAATAGCACTAGACCCTACTCATAGTGTTGTGTTCCTGCTGGTGAGTAAGGTTGCCAAAGAGCTCAAAGAGGACCCAGCGTGTTGACGACGAGGGACCTCTCTTGTTCCTTTAGTCGTCAACACAGTGAATCCTCCTGTTTTAAAGGGTCGGCAACGCGCATGTGACACCTCTGGAGTCAATGAATTCATTCATAAATTAACCATGCATTTTTGAACCCGATGGTATAGATATTTTCACGAGAGTTGAAGTCACGCACACAACAACATTGACATACAATACATACACACAAATTACGAATAGTACATACCTACTTAACTTTATTAAATCATGAATGCATTGAGTTTATTTACGAACTAAGTGTTCGCTACAGCCCACGTAGAGTTTCATGACACTTGTACAATCCACCCCAAAAATATGTATACAATTTAGAACCTTATTACAATACAGCGTGGTGCAAAAGCGTATACATATTTTTGGCGTTGACTGCACCTGAACTGTATACTGTAGGTTTGTCCAAACATTTATTGTTTAATCACATAAACATTTAGCCGATTCACCGACAGTGTTTTTTTAAACACCATTATTTTGAAGTCACTGCACCGAGCTTCTAAACTAAAAGTGCATGCTTTTTGTATCCGAAACGATGGTCTTGATCCAAAAATATGCCTTATACCACTGTATTAAGGCATATTTTTTCACGGATTTAGTTTTTAAAATAAAATATTTTGCATTGTTATTGTTGGTCCAAATGCCCACGCCATTTCATTAAGAGGCTGACAAGACCCAATGACCTTCAAATTGACTTTACTTAAACAGTCATATAGCTATAACTACTTGTTTTGGAAAAGTAAAAAAAAATTATGTTAATATTCATTATATTTAAAAGAACTTGGTTAATTCCAATACACGATTGGACGAAATCGGCTCGATAGAAAATAATTCCAAAGTTACATCTAAAATTTGCTTTTAAAACAATTGCACGTCTTTAGTTTCTTGGCTTATATGTCTGTAATTAAGGACAACATTCCACCACACTAATACTAAAAACTTCGTTGCCTTAAATTTCTCAATTAATGCATAGTTTTTTTTTATTCATCATTTTGCAAAATTTGCAATGAGCTCCCATACTAATCGTAACGCAGTGTTTCTCTTTCAGTTGCGCTGAAAAAGATAGGGAGGGAATTTAGCTCTTATCATCCTCTTAAATGGCGGGACCCGAAGCGCTATTCAAACTGCAAAATTTTGTCACCGATTTAATATCAATATATTATGAATTTATTTTGTCATTTACAAGGACTGTGATTCTGACAACCAATGTTTCTAAGGGGGTCCACCGACTATCAGTCCGCCTGACGATATCGGCCTGTCAGAACAAAAAATTTACAGCTCCGAACAACTGACAGGCGAATATCGTCAGGCCGACTGATAGTGGGTGGGCCCCATAAGCTCGACGTATTGATGTTGGTAAAAGTAATCCCATTTTGGTATTTATGTACCTACCTAAAGTAAATACCTAACAGAATGACTGACCAACTCCGAGTTTACATATTAGAAAAAAAAATGTGTGATAGTACGGAACCTTCAAAGCGTAAGGCTGACTCGCACTTGACTGATTATATACTTCTAATCTAATCCCACATTTGTATGAAGTAGGTACTTAACTACTTATAGTAATAACCCGAACTATGTGTCATTCTCATACTTATTCGGATAAGCTATTTAAATATTGAACACATGTTAATATTCACACAAATATGACGTTAGTACTTAGAAATCTATTCGTTATTTTCCTGTTAGGTCAGGTTACACATTATAGTCAACCTAAAAATATTTAATTCCTGAAACTCCCACATACTAGTATTACAAACTTATGGTAGTGCAATTTGCAAACTAAAAATATTTTAATAAATTAAGAATCGCTTGTAATATCTAGGATTTTGAATCTAAAAACGATGTTACATAAACCACCTTACAAGCAAATGTGTTGAAAAAGAAATTCGGCTCGTCGCGCCGCTTGTCGCCGCCGTTCGGCCACTTATTGCACTAAGTGCAAGACTACGACTTACGTTGCGGCGCGACTCTCCATACTTCAGGCGCGACTCGAAGTATGGAGTCGCGCGCGACAACGCATGCTAAGACGCCTGAGTGGACGCTCGAAGCGGAGCGTGCAGCGTTGCCGCCGAGGCCGAGCGTCCATACACTTTGTGCAGCGTCAACTCAGGAGTCAGGACACCAGTATGAGTTTCATTTGTTTAACATGCACGCCGGACGCCCCGCGCCCCGCCCCGCTGCACGCCCAACTCGAGCGTCCACTCAGCCGTTACACTAACAGTACAATCGCTACACCTCGCGACACATAAAAAATGTACTTATCTGCATAAGTTTCACACGAGTTCTGTAATATAACACTGCGACGTCGGCTAACATCAAAGCGGGTAGAGTTTCTACAGTAATTACATATCATTGTTTCACTCTGCATATATGGACTAAGGCCGAGAGACTCCGCATGTGCCTACGAAGACTCGCAGTTACACTTTTAAAGTACTACGTCATACCGTGTTCATTCTACAGCATTTTATCGTATCGTCATCATCATAGCCTATTTAATCCATAGAATAACGATTTAAACAGTTCCCGTAGAATATAAATACTTATTGACGTTTATACTAAAAACATCAGCTTACTGAATTGACCAAGAGCTCATTGAAGACTTTGAAATATTTGAACAGTGCTGCATTAACCTCTATTAGCTTCCTACCAATCCCATGTACGTAGGTTTGAAATTATAATCGATTGGTAAGTTATCTCCTTCATCTATAAACCTAAATGTAGTAAACATTTGACTGTTCCGCTGATGAAAATATTTAACGTATCTCTAAGATTATCTATTTTCCCTACAATCTGGAAGGAGGCTTACGTGGTCCCAGTCTTTAAGAAGGGTGATAAAACGCAGGTATCTAACTATAGACCGATATCTCTTTTATCTATTTTTTCTAAGGTCTTCGAGTGCATCATCTGTAAAAAGCTAGCTTGGCATGTCAAAGAGAAAATCTCTCCTCTGCAGCACGGCTTCATGAGCTCGAAATCAACTTCCACAAACTTACTATGCTACGTAAACGACGTTGGCGCAGCGGTCGATTGTGGTCACCAAGTAGACGCCATCTATACAGATTTTAGTAGCGCCTTTGATAAAGTGGATCATGAAATCCTGCTGCAGAAGCTATTCGACCAATTTAATGTCACAGGCGAAATGTGGAGATGGTTTAGCTCTTATCTTACCGATAGACGGCTTAAAGTCGTAAAGGACGGATATTTTTCTAACACGTATCTGGCAGCGTCGGGTGTTCCTCAAGGCTCACATCTAGGCCCTATTCTATTTATTTGTTTTATAAATGACTTAGTCAAGTATATTAAGCATAGTAAATGCCTGATATACGCCGATGATATGAAGCTGTATAAGGCAGTTGCTTCAACATCTGACGTTCTTCTCTTGCAGGAGGACTTGAACAGCGTAAACGCTTGGTGTCTTGTGAATAATATGACCCTAAATGCCGATAAATGCCTATTTATTAAATTCACACGGAAATTACTACCTACTGCCTCAAAATATTGTCTTAACGACGTTCTACTTCGAGAAGTTTCCAGTGTCAGGGATCTCGGTGTATGCCTGGACTCTAAACTAAACTTTATAAATCACATTGATTCAGTTATAAATGAGAGTAATAAAATGCTTGGGTTTATAAAGCGTATGGGTAAGAATTTCAAACGCATCGAGACATTTGTAACTCTTTTCAATGCTCTAGTTCGTTCTCGTCTCGAGTACTGTTGTCAGGTCTGGAATCCCAGGTATGCGGTTCATATCAATCGTCTGGAAAAAGTCCAACGTTCCTTTACTCGATTTCTGGTATTTAAAACTAAACACAAGGGAGTTCGTAAACGCTTAACCTACGAAGAGAGACTTAAACGTTTTAAAATAATTGCTTTACGACAGAGGCGTTCTTTCCTCGATATAGCCTTATTACATAAGTTGGTAAACGGTAGGATCGCGGAGCCTTACTTGTTACGAGGACTAAACTTCACAGTACCTAAAGCTACCACTCGGTCTTGCTCTTGTCGTCGCACTGTTTTTCGCCCCGGTTACGCTAGGACAAATCTTGGCAAATCACTTCCAGTCCATAGAATGCAGGTTACTTGGAACAATCTATCACTTCAACACAATTTCGAATTAGATATCTTTTCTGAATCTATACATACCTTGAAGCGTAGAATTCTTAAACACTTTTAAATATTGGGTATATTATCACTCTCTCCACTTTATGTAGGTAAAATTTAAATTGAATACATTGTTTATGCATGTTTTTGTTTCCAACCTATGTATGTAATTAATTTTAGTTATATATTAGTTGTAACTCTAGTGTAAAAGCCTCGAAACTGTTTGAGTGTTGCTGCACACCTGTTATTGGTGCATAAATATTTTATGTGTCAGCTTGCTTATTGTAATTTGAATGCTTTGTTTATGTACTGTTGGTGTGTCTCTATAATAAAATAAAAATAAAAATAATTTAACTAATAATTGTTTGTGCTTAATATGTCACAGGAAAAACATAATTTAACTGAATGAGGCTTGCTTGAGACATCTATGAATTAGGTGTTACAACTCTCACTCACTATCTATTAGTATTAGTAAATGATCTGTGGATCGAGACCGAGACATCGTAAAGAAATAATCCGTAAGTATAGATAAGTAGGTATTAACTACTGTTTTTATTTATCACGGCATTTAGAATTGAAATTGATATAGGTAATTAGTTCTCAAATTGTTATTTTGAAAGTGGCTAGAATGATGTTACTAAACTGTAATCGGATCTTCTCTCATTCAGCGTGACCATATTTTAAAAGTTTCCTGGACTTTTTCAGGACAGGGACCAACTTTTAATTATAAAATCAATTAACCACCATTACCACAAACCACAACACTAGACCCTACTCATACAGTTGTTTCTGTTGGTGAGTAAGGGGGCCCACCGAATATCAGGCCTGACGATATCGACCTGTCAGTTAGAACAAAAATTTGACAGCTCCGAACAACTGACAGGCCAATATCGTCAGGCCGACTGATAGTGGGTGGGCCCCGTAAGGTTGCCAGAGAGCTCTAATGGCGCCTCTACATGATGGGCCATCATAGGGACGCAGCTATGCGTTAGAGGGAGCTAACGATATAGCGATCTCGTTCCGTCGTATAGCTGCGTCCCTATTAGGGATGTCACGAATATTCGCATTCGCATTCGTATAATACGAATATTCGTATCATTTTGGACATTCGATTCGCGAATTTGAGAAAAACGACATTCGTGACATCCCTGGTCCCTATGATGGCCCATCATGTAGAGCCAGCCTAACAGGATGCCGTGTGGCGACGACTAGTCTCTTTAGCGGTCAACACAGTGAATCCTCTTTCATATTATCGGCAACGCGCATGTGAGACACCTGAAGTTGCAGGCGTCCATAAGCTACGGTTGCTGCTTGCCATCAGGCAGGCTGTATGCTTGTTTGCCACTGTCGTGGTATAAATCAGGGATGTCTCGAATGTCGTTTTTCTCACATTCGCGAATGCGAATGCGAATGCGAATATCCAGGATGCGAATGTCCGAATGCGAATGCGAATACGAATGTTGCGGAGTAGATTCAAAAAAGTTAATCTTGCTTATCATTGTTATGCTTCCATAGTTCATAAATACAGAACATGATATGTGATGGAGTCCTATATTATTGATCAAAAAGAGACAAGTGATAACGTCGTTTTCACTTCCTGTGTATGAGCAAGCATATGACCATCGGCCGGGTCAGCGCGGTCAAAATAGGATGCGTTCTGCCCACATTCGCATTCGGAAAATATTCGCATCATTTCATGCGAATGCGAATGTTGATACGAATGTCAAAAATGATGCGAATATTCGCATTATACGAATGCGAATGCGAATATTCGTGACATTCCTAGTATAAATGACATAATATTGACCGAGCGAGAAGAGCGAAACGTCGTTAAGCTTATAGGCAATAGGGAATATTACGCAAAATTCTGCGTAGGGGGCGGCACTAGCACATACAGAGGGCCTGCCGCGAAACACGAAAATAAAAATTTCGTTACCTGGTTCTCTGTCACTCTTCCATACTCGAGCGATAGAGAGGCACATGTCAAAATTTCGATTCTCTCGTTTCACGATAGGCCCTCTGTAAACAAACCGCCTTGGTGCACAAATGACATATTTATTCGTTATAAATTATCTATGAAACCTTGTAAAAAAACTGTTTAAGGCCTAGTATGTATTAAGAACTCTATGGTTTACCGGTGTGCTAGTGCTGCACTCTGGTGGCAGAATATTGCAGTAATATCCCCTATTTAGGCAAATTGTGCAATTGTCGTATGTCCATCCGGCTGTCCGGTTGATTTTCTTTACCGGTGCCGTATCCTAATTTTAAAATACGTAAACAATACATTACAAACACAATCTATCTCAAACACAACTCCAAAAAATAATCAACCAATATTGAAGTTGTATTGGAGTTGCATCGGAATAATTTTCAAGCGAATTCTGATATTTCTGATTCAGGCGTTTAAGAGTCGCCATCAGGACGCTCGCGTCCCCATACAAACGTAGTTCAGCTCTCATTTTAAAACGACATGCTTTAGGCGATTATCACACTGACGACGGATCCGCATGCGGTGCCGGTGCACGAAAGAGATAGCGCTCTGCATGTGTATAGCGCTGTCTCGCTCGCACACCGGCGCCGCATGCGGATCCGCACCAGTGTGATAACCGCCTTAGAACCACGAACTTTGGCATGTGCATTCTAGTAGTACAGATCTATGTCGGTAATTCGTTTTCGTTGCTAAAAATTGTAATACAAAGAAAATACAGCCAGATACATATTTACATACAAAACTTATTTTTGTTATGTTTTCTTTGCGTTACAATTTTTAGCAACGAAAACGAATTACCGACATAGATCTGTACTGCTAGAATGCCCATGCCAAATTTCGTGGTTCTAAAGCATGTCGATTTAAAATGAGAGCTGAACTACGTTTGTATGGGGACGCGAGTTCACGCGAGCGTCCTGGCGACTCTTAAGCGCCAGATTGCATAGTTACTCGTAATGCATTGGAGTTGTATTGAAGTTTGATCATGTCTAAACGACTTTAAAATCAGAATACGGCCTCCATTTCTCAACCATCTCAAGCAACAGAACCCAGTACTTACTTACTACTTACTTAGTCGCTTCAATTTAGAATATCCCGTCCATATCGACAATACGGCTCGGAAGTTTAGCCTAGAAACAGTTGGTTAGGGCTCCGGGGCCGCCGGCGCCCTTCGGCGCCCCGTCTGCCCTACGCGACCTCGGCGTCAAAGAATACGTGACACAGACAGTATCTCAGCAATTTCCTACTACAGTTAGCAAGATCTTTAAGCAGTCAGCAAGAGTCAGTAAGGCCCTATTTCTCGAAGCTTATTAGCAGACCTAGGAATCGATGGGGCAACACTTTTTGACAGGTAGAGAGTTCCCATATCGATAAACTTAAGTATCGATATTTGTTCCATATACTAGTGACCACTCCAGGTTTTGTTTGTCAAAATATTATTTTATTAAAAAATATAATGAAAATAAAATAATAAGGGTCACTTATCTTTATCTAATTATATAAAAAGGGTTTGATAAAGATATAATATTAACTATTTCATAGTAGATGGTATTTATTACCAAGCGATAATTTAAAATATGATTTGTTAGAACATTATACTTGTCTTCAGAACAATACTCACAAATAATACATACAATGCTGGGGGTGATCACTAGTATCTGGTAAAAAGCATCGATAATTGAGTTTATCGATATGGGAACTCCCTACCTGTCATAACATTTTGCCCCATCGATTCCTAGGTCTGCTTATTAGGCTACAATTACTAGCCCCATACACTAATTGTTTTTAATACATTTTTTGTCAAGGTCAAGCTCATTTATTTCGCCAAGTAACTAAGTACGTTAGATTTAGCAAGTCATATTATATGCAATATCTATTGAGCACGATTATACAAAATAAATTATTATAATAGCATAAAAAGAATGGAATATAGTCATATACCTAGACTACAATTATTTGCTTCATATGGGATCATCCATTAATTACGTCACCAAATTCATGATTTTTTGACCCCTCCCTCCCCCCTTGTCACACTTCGTCACAATTAACTGCACCCTCCCCCCTTAGTGTGACGTCACATTTAGATTTTTAGTTTAGGAAGGTAAACATTACAACATCACTTTGAAACTAGCTTTTTATTAAGATTGCCAGAAAATTTTTATCAAATTTATAGGGAACGAAAGTATTCAAACAAATCCGAGTATGTAGAAAATTAGTTTGGTACAATGTTTGTTAACAGTTGAATTTTTTTTGTAAAAAAAAATTAAGTTGGGATTGTGAGGTCACAAACATGGAATTACTCCCTCCCCCCTGTCACGATATGTCACATTTTGTGGACCCCCTCCCCTCCCCTTGAGGTGTGATGTAATTAATGGATGATCCCTATGAGAAAATTATTATGTTTCCAAATCTAGTTTACGTTTTTAGAATAAACGTAGCTTGTAGATGTAGTGTAGGGACGCCAGACCGGAAGCAGGCGGGCTGTGGATGGCCGGATGCTTTCATTCAGCCCGTTTTCCAGGCTGACTGTAGGTTTTCGTCTGCTGACTTTTTAATATTGTACCAAGAATCACGATTCGAATACATTCTAATATGGAAAAATCCGTCTAGCTTTCGAGTACTCCACTTTTATCTATCTATCTATTCGCTGTGCGAAGTGATAAGTGCGAAGCGAAGTGCATGGTGGGGATAACCTGAACTATCGCAGTGCACAAAGTGACAAGAAATGACACTGCAAAGGGCTCTTGTTAATATCAAATTTAAAGATACTTAACGTAACTCAACTCGGTCAACTGTCAAAATAGTGAGTCAGCCAGCGACATTTCATATTCGCTGTGTGCATGATTGTGGCGCCATCTCTTGGGCAGGTGGTCAATCTCTTTTTTCCTTTTTATAAATAGGTTGTAATCCCTGCTTATATGAATTGTAACTGGCTGATTCACTATTTTGACAGCAGACAGGGGATTTGCAGTTTCATTTCTTGTCACATTGAGCACTGCGGCCACCGCGATCGTTCCCGTTACCCCCACCATGCACTTCGCACATAGCGAATAAGCAAGGAGTGAAATCATTCATAATTTTAAAAGAATGGGACCCCAGCCTCAAAAGATGGCGCCACAATCATGAACACAGCGAATAAGCCCTCTTAATCTGAATTAGAGATATTTCCTACTTCGGTGTGCCGCTTGGCAAAGGCCTCCTCTAGCCCTTTCCATTTTCAGTGAGTGCCCGCTGTTAGTTTGAGTTTATCCTCCCAATCTTATAACGGGTCGACTTGGGCCTCTCTCTTGGCTAAAAATCTGTTACAATTTCACTACAATCCAGTATAATATAAGTAATAAAAGCGTCTCTTGTTAAAGATCTAAGCAAAAGGCTGATTGAAACCACCGGAGCTCAGAGGGCTGGCAGCGTATCAGTATTGCTATACAGAGAGGAAATGCTGGCACGATGCCGCGGGGGCCAACTTTAGACATATTTTAGCTTAAGTTAGTTTTTAAGCACATATTTTTGTTAAGTTAGTTGTTACTTAACCGTATTATAATCTATTATATTTGCTTAATTTACATTAATGTAAATAAATATTGATTTAGTAATAAAAGAGTGTCGCTTCTACATAACATTATTATAGTAAGTACCGCCGTCTGCCCTTCCCAGTACAAATGTACCGAGCTACCCTACAGCCCAGGAACTGACGAGACGGGTTTATATTTACCGAATCCGATCAATGAAAGTCAACGGCAGGGACACTAGGTACAGTAAAACATTTTAAACCTAGATCATGACTTTTATGAGTTATACTATGTAAATCCAATATGAACGTGAATTCTGATTTGTTCGTAGATGGGTTACTGGTCTAAAAGACCACCTTCATTATACTGTGCTACTACACTGGTGTCTGCGTCTACTTCATTAGTAATAAATAATCAGCAATCAAGGTTTACCTCGGCCATTTTATTTAACACACACACACAACTTTATTTACAAACGGGAGCTCTTTAGATTTAGAGTCATCCCATTGATTTCTCACATATGACAGTACAGTGTAGTGTACAATAATTTGCTATTAACATTATTAATTAATGCATTTAATTAAAATACTTAACAACGAATATGACATTTGCTTATCATAATACTTTTATATTTTAGGTTATAGAATGTACTGAGATGACAGGTGTCAAAAACCGCTTCTTAGGTTGCACAAGGTATAGGAGCGTTTTGTGCACCATGTGCAAACATATTATTATGAATCTCATTTCTGACTTTTGTGTTGCTTTAAGGCAATTGGGCCCATTTAGACATTTGATCCTCACAACAAAACGAATTAATTGATATGATCCATGAAAAAAAAACATCATGCCATTTAACCGGTAATGTAAGTTTCTCGTTATCTTAAGAATATGATCATTGTAAAGACGATTTTCCCTACTACACCAAAATCTGCAGACAACAAAAAGCGATTTCAATTTATCCATCAGACAAACCTCGAGTCATGCTTCATGCATCAATAGCTCAAAATGGGATCGAATCCGATCCAAACTAACTACGTTGTATCATCCAATTAGTTTCCTAGACCCTTCTGACTTTTTTCTTTCAAGACATCAGGATGGTGACCTGGTTTTTACTGGATCCATGGCAAAGGGTTTTTATCGAGCCCACGAATAAGCTATATCATTTATCACGCGATAAAGATAATAAAGACGTTTATCGTGTCTTAATTTTATTACAGGTGCAGAGTTAAGGGCTTGAAGTTCAAAATATCAAGACCCGATAGACATTTTTCGAAGCTCCGAAGAGTATGGAGAAGATGGAACCAAGATTTTGTTGGTAGCACAGATAACCTCAACCACTAGATAGATCGTAAGTACAACTCGGGGTCACCACACATAGGTGCTCCCGTACTAATTTTGTATGAGAGCGCGACCGCTTATTTCAGTTGAGTTACCGTTTTTGATCATTACTCATTTGAATTAAAAATATCCACAAAAATTTAGTTACAGGTGTGATCCTGGATTGTTATACTACAAATTGGTGTAGAATACTATTTAGATGTGCTGTTCGAATCGTAGAAATTTACGAATAAAATTGCGCTGATGTGTGGTGACCTCGTGCTCCCTGTAAAAGCTTAATGATGAGGTGTCTGTGTAGTCTGTGGTTGGTAGGTACATTCACCAGTTGAAAGCAGAGAGAGATTTTTTTTACTAGAAACAAGTAATAAATAGTCATTCCCAGGAAAAGTAAACGTTTAATAAAAACAAGTAAATTCTTTCCTTGTTTTTAGTAAAGGTTACTTGTTTTTAGTAAACTTTTACTTGTTTTTAGTAAACGTTTCCTTGTTGTTAGTAAACGTTTACTTGTCCTGGGAATGACTATTTTTTACTTGTTTCTAGTAAAAAAAATCTCCGTGCGAGGTGTTAAAGATGAGCTAATTGCCAACAACTAGGCAAGCCAGCATTTTAAAGATAATCCTCACCCTGTCAAAAGCTGTAAGTAAATAAAACATGTCGGACAAAGGAAGAAGCGAACTAAAATGTTACTTAGTGTAGACAACAAAGGGCGCAGATTCAATAATGGGTAGATGCCATTAACGGCACTTAAGCCATTATAACGAGACCCAAAATTGTATACCTACATATCAGGACCAACATTATTTTTAGGCAAGTCTTAATTTGGGTTAAAATTTCTTCATGAGCCGTAGGAAAACTGCTCAGGTGCCTGAAAATTAGGCAAGCCAGCAATCGTGTTCTTTGAACGCGCCGCCACTGATATATGTTAATAAGACTTAACGTAGTGCTTAATACGTTACCTTTTTTTTTTAAACATGAGAAACTTGTTTGGCCACCTTAAGGGCCAGTTACGAGCGGCTTAATATTTACGTTACCATCGTCTATAGGTTACGTCAACCGCTCACTATCAGGCGGACTGTATGCTTGTTTGCAACGTGGTATAAAAGTTTTTGAACTAACAATCAACAGGAATTACAGGAATCAAAGTTCGGGTGAGTGCGATGCCCGTCTGGATTGGGCTTAAAATAATTGTGATTGTTTTCAATGGCTACCCTGTCAACTTAACCTGTCAAAGTAACACGGTGATTCGAGCTTTTTCTTTTTTAGCCCTTTTAGGGATCAGTATACCGAGCGAAGTGAGGTCTTAGGGATCAACCAGTCTTACGTTATTATATTGCTACTGTTATTAATACGGGCTACCGCAAAGTAACGCCTGTTATTCTTAGGGACAACTAGGAGTAGGTGCAATTTTAATATTTTGTATGTTTGTTTGTTATCTTATTCATGACGCACGGATAATTAAAATGGCATTTTTAAGATAATAAAGGTTATAGCATGGAATGGGGGTTAAGGAGATATAGGGATCAAATTTTTGTGTCCGGCGTGACAGTAATTTTAGTTTTATTGGTTCACAATCATCATCATCATCTCAGCAATAAGACGCCCACTGCTGAACATAGGCCTCCCCTTTATAAGGGGGGGTTTGCCATACGCGCCACGCTTGGCAGGCGGGTTGGCGCGCGCAGTTTTTTTTGGTTTATTGTTTGTAGGCTTTCGGAAGATGCTGCTGCCCATCCCCCGGTATATTCCCTTAGCAGACTCCTACTGCAACCACGGGACGATATGGTGGGGGACAATTCTACGGCCGGGCACCCCACGGCTATTTTTTGTATATTTGTTTTTTTATCTAATATTCATGACGCACGGATAGTTAAAATAAATGACATTTTTAAGATAATAAAGGTTATTAGCATGGCATGGAGGTTAAGCAGATAGGGATCAAATTTTTGTGTCCGGGGTGAACTATTACTCAGTAATTTTAGTTTTGCATTTACTTTATTGGTTGGTTATGCAAAAAGTTAAAGTTATTAGGCTGCGCTTCCACCAGGGATGAGCAAAGATGCGTTTCGAGGGATGTGTTAAGAACCAATAAAATCACTTCATTTGTTTATCCTCGCACAGTATCCTCGTCCTAGCGTTTTTCCCACGGACTCAACGGAGCCTGAGGTCCACTTGGCAACCTAATCCCATGATTTTTTCTAGTTTGTACACAACTCCAAGTTATTTCGGTGTAAGGCGTATTTTGATCCCTAAATTCGTTTCTTCTTTCAGTTTTTTTTTCGCGAAATAAATGCAGAGCACGATATATTTTCTAATAAAGGTTTCATATGAATAAACATAATTATGTAACTTTTTAACAACTGTTACGTTAAATTTTACCCCCCTTATTGAAAGTACAATTGTCACAAGTCGACCATGTTTTCGTACATAGATATGTACGCAAACGTGGGAAACAGACAGATGTCTGACATCAGTTTTTTTACGTTGGTATTTTTTAGGATTTAGGATCTGCTACATTAAAATTAGCAATAAAATAACCCACACGATTTTAAACTTGACAGATGTATTTTCAGAGTAGAATTACGATCAGTAAACAAAATAAAAATATGAAACTTTGTTCGATACTTGGAGTTAAAGGTTTATAGCATCTATCTCTATGGTTAAAGTAATACGTTTTGTTAAAAAAAAGTACGAAGAATATATGGGCTGGAAAAACAAACATTTGTGCTTTATTAAAATTGGTATGTTTTCTTTTAAATTATGAATACGATTTTTTAAATTTGTGTGTTATTCATTAGTTATACTGCAGTTAGTTATACAGCAAAGTTTCATCGACTGAGACATCAATGCTGTTAACAAGTCTCCATAAAATAATTCGCCAAGATTGCATGGACTATTTTAATTTTACAATCAGTATTTCAAATAAATCGTCAAGTGTTTTTACTTTATTTCTTCGTGTATAATTTTCAGCGTAGGCCGACGCAGTTCTTTGGGCAGTCTCTTGCATGAACTCGAGAGTTTAATGTTAGATAAAATTAATACTTAAATGATATTATCATATTATAATTGATGAAATAATCTTCCATACACATATGTACACTTTTTTGATATTTATTTATTATAATATGATCTGTTATTTATTATAAACGTTACTGAGACAGAACTTGTGGACCGATTAAGCTCAATGTTATAAGTTTCGGCGCGGCCGAAAGTTTCGGCCGTTTTTTGGCCGAAACCGAAACTTGGGCCGAAACACGGTTTTTTGGCCGAAACTGGCCGAAACCGAAACCGAAACTTCGGTCGGACACTACTAAATTCCCTCCCTATCTTTTTCAGCGCGAGTGAAAGAGAAACACTGCGTTACGATTAGTATGGGAACTCATTGCAAATTTTGCAAAATGATGAATTAAAAAAAAAACTGCATTAATTGAGAAATATAAGGCAACGAAGTTTTTAGTAAGGTAAGTTCGCCTAATAAGGACCAGGTTTTTGTAAATCTTTATAAATCTGATTAACGAAGTATTTTAAATTAAATAACATATGAAATGTATAAATTGTCTATATTTGAAGTAAAAACATTAAGTAAAAATCATGTATCGAAAGTAGATTAAGGACAATAACTGTTTTTAAAAAGCTTGTATTTGGACCTTATTAGGAATGGATGTTCTCAATAAGGCTCATTTCTGTTCCGTACATAATTCCGAAACTACAGAATATTTTTTGTTAATTGTTACAATTGTTTTTGTCGTTCCCGATTGATTAATCCAAAAAAATATATGAATTGTAGTGCTGGTCCTTAAAAAGTCTACAGAAACTTAAACGCAGAATAATAGATTTGATTATGTCTTTCAATAAAACACAGTTTTGTATTGTATTGATATTTACTAAGTTAAACTATTTTAAGCATAAAACAACATAATTTGAAACATTTTCAGTCATTAGCCCTTGGACCTTATTAAGTCTTTAGAAATGATATGAATAAGATCCGGTCCTTATTTGGTGACAAGGAGGTGGTCCTTGTTAGGCACTTCGCCATCCCGGAGTAAACCAATGTAAATTGGCAAAAAAAATGTTCTTTCAATAACCTCATCTTCACAATCCACGCCTAAATGTTACTTATTCCTTTTCATGTGTTAATTTCTTGCGAAAACGAAACAGGATTATTTAAATGAATCGAATAACACCAACAAATTATATAAAACGACCCACGCGCCGTGACGTGGACTGCATCCATAGGCATATTGACAGAATGGCGGCGTAAAACCCAAGTAATGCCAATGCACTTCAATGATTGGTTAATGACGAGCGTCGGCGCGAGATATGATTTCAATTTAGTATCGGGAACGGGATTTTTGAACTAGTGGCTCTTATTAGGAACCGGCTCTTATTAGGCGAACATACCTTATTAGCGTGGTGGAATTTTGTCCTTAATTACAGACATATAAGCCAAGAAACTAAAGACGTGCAATTGTTTAAAGCTAATTTTAAGATGTAACTTTGGAATTATTTTCTATCGAGCCGATTTCGTCCAATCGTGTATTGGTATTAACGAAGTTCTTTGAAATATAATGAATATTAACATATATTTTTTTTACTTGTTCAAAACAATTAGTTACAGCTATATGACTGTTTAAGTAAAGTCAATTTGAAGGTCATTGGGTGTTGTCAGCCTTTCACAACGCATCCTCACTCATCTCTGCTGAGAACGCAGCCAAAAGCTATACAAAAACGCTTGAAGAACCTTCTAGATTAACGCGGTTCAGACTTGCTTATATATTTTTAAGAGCTTTATAAATAGCATTGACAATAAAATGCATTGTTAAGTAATACACACTGTGCCAAGATCGTTCCGTCTTTAATTACTCATTCATTAACTAAAAATCGGGACAAGTGTGGAAAAAAATCTTTATTCATTGATTGTACAGTCATCAAATATATCGGAGCAGCCAGGGTACTCTAAAATATCTGAGCATGCACTTTATCGCCCTGAGAATAGAGACGTTGTTCAGACATTTGTGACCACCTTGACCGCTCCGATATATCTGATGGCGATTGTACAATCGAAATGTAACAGTGTCGTATGTAACAATATGCATTTCAAGTTATATTGCACCTTGTTGCAAGAAGTTGTAGGTTGAAATTCGGTTTGGACAATGAAACTTGATGAGATATTTTAGGTTTGAAATTGTGGTTTGTTTTGTAAAACTAAAGACAGCTAAATCGATATGTGGCATTCTATTACATGCAAAAATAGCATTTGGCGCCCTATAGTTTTTTTTTAAATTCAATGTCAAGGCCCTGTTAATACTTATTTCAACTGTATCTTGATTTGTTTTTAAAGATCTGTAACTTATCTTACAGACGGTTATTTTTAATAACTTTTGGTTTATTAGATTAGGTATAGTCTATTTTTCATAGGTACATACATATTTCCAGTAAGATAGTTCAACATTTTTTTTCACTGCTATCTCGTATTTTAAAAAAGTAACATTAAAAAAACCCATAAGGATATAAAAAACTTAATTTCACTAGAATATTTTAATTAATTTCAGAACTCTCGTAACAAGAGTGTTTGAACATCTTGAACACTTTTGCTTACTGTATATAGGTACCTATACAGAGTGAATAAAAATAGTGCCCTTAACAGTTAGAGCGGTATACAGGGTGTCCCGAGGGCTTATCTGCAATAAGCGCGAGTTATAATGGTATTCGCGGCGTGTCGGGCCACCGATTTATGGCTGAATCGATTCCTCGTTTGAGTGGGGCCATGAAACCACTGATTTCTAGGGGGCAAAGGCAAATAACAATCTTTTTCCGAGAACACCAATAAAAATTTAAATCGTATGGCGTGATCTATACAGGGTGTCCCAGAAATCGACGTCAAGCCGTGAATGGATGATAGACCAAGTTATAACAGTTATCAGAAAAATACAAAAAAAATCTATCACATGTTCTTCAAAAATTATGGTCACTTTAAAAATTTACTAGGATATTCACGCCCTGGTCTCTTAACTTGTAGTAAATTTTTAAAGTGACCATAATTGTTGAAGAAAATGTGATAGATTTTTTTTTGTATTTTTCTGATAACTGTTATAACTTGGTCTATCATCCATTCACGGCTTGACGTCGATTTCTGGTATAATCGTCTAATATGGGTACCCAAATTTATTAATTCATTTTTATTTTTATGTTCTAACTTGTCGTTTGGCCCTTTGGATAAACGATTGTTATCTTGGCTGCGGCTTCTGAAGTCTTGCATCGAGAGTTCTCAAGTACCCACTTGTTGTTCCATTTTAGAGGAATGCATATAGGGAAATCTTCTTATGTGTAACTGTTGCGCCTAAAAGAAGGCGGGCATCCGTTATTTTTTTCCCTAGATCGAGGAGAATACCTGACACGTAAGTTTTGTGTCTACGGGGGCCATAAGTGCGGACCGAAATATTTTTTGTGTAGGAAAGTGCCCCCCCTGAACGTAATCCTGGATCCGAGCCTGAATGGTCCTCCTTTCGCTTTGGCAAAGCTTGGTATCAAGATATGGGTTCTAAAAGACCGGCAACGCATAAGTAAGCTCTTTGTATGTTGCTTATGTTCATAAGCTACGACAAAAGCTTCCTATCAGTTATTTACCTACTTATTACATTAAAAAATCGTAAATAAAACAACAAGCCCGTTCTATGGCCACACAATAGTCGCGAAAATATCTCCACGGCGCGGATTAGGGGCGGGCGAGAAACGCTCGCGGTGGCGACATCGCGCCCGCTGCATTTTAATTTGAGCCGCTGATATGACATTCCATTATCAAAATTTTACGGCCGGGCGCAGTTTCTGACCCCTGACGAAACTTACTTCCAAAAAAAATATAATAAGATACTTTTCCTTTTCAATAATCACTACAAATTTAAAAAAAGATCCTAATAAATTAAGAACTTCTTCCATCGAAACATAAAGAACGTTGAAAATGCACCGTTAAAAAACTTTACATTCATTTTGTCTTCTATCGCCGTCATTTATTACAACAGTGACAAATAAATAATCACCCAATAAAATCGTCATTCAACAACTATGTCGACATATTTTTAGACGTTAACGATAGGATAATATTGCAACGAATCCGACATATCTTGAAATGCATCAAACGAGATCCACGTCACATTCGAATTTAGACTCTATACTTTTTTATTTTGGTCTAATCTTAGCTGGGTTTTCTTTCAGATTTAGGTTAATTTTTGTTGCGTATAGTAAACATGAAACGCATCAATGTGGGCGAGAAGTAATTCCTTTTTTTCAAAACATTCGGCCAAATTTTCAAACATTTTCACTCGTAGACAATTTTTATTCCGTGCTAATACCTCCGGAAATGTCTCATGAATATATTCGATTTCAATTTAATGCACAACATCTGTTCGGTGTCTACCTGACGGTACAAAGTTCCAATTTTTAACCCACACAAGTTGAAAACCGAGGTACAGTCCGTGAGCTCTACAAAGAACCTTCGGGTTTTAGAAAGAGACGTCGGGTATCAATCAACAGTGACACTTGGAAAAGCAGAACAGCAATATTACCTTCGTGTGTCATCGCCAATTCCCGAAGGTTCTTAAAGCTCACGGACTGTAAACTCTGGCGAGCCTACCGTGAACGTCAAATTCGAAATTTGTTTACGTCACTCTGGGCGGTAAGTGAGATATTACGCCCACGGGCGTAGCGGCAAATCTCACTTCACACCCAGGAGAAGACGTAAAATTGTGTACGCACCACGGGCGGTAATAAAGAAGGCCTCAGATCGCTTGTCTATGGCCCTTACCTTCGGTTCGGGCCACAAATATCCGCGATCTGAGCCGTTCTTGATTTTACCGCCCTAGGTGCGTAATCTACTATTATCTCCCGCATTATCGCTCTTGCATATTAATAAGAATAATAAGACAGTGATGCAAATAGACGCAGGAACACAAGTGGTTCGCGGTTATAGGCCTGACGACAGTCTCAAGAGGTCAATCTACATAAATTGTAGCAAGCAAGGTGGGGCTCCATGATATCAGTAAGATGGCGGGTACAGATTGGAGGTTGAAGATCGAGCTCAGTTGCGTGCCGCGGGAGATGCCTATGTCCAGCAGTGGACTGATACAGGCAGCTGATGATTATGATGACGACATGAACCTCGTAAATCCCGTTCTATACCGTACCGCTTTTATTGGTTGGAAGTTCAAAGTTCGACGGCATTCAAAACTATCAATCATGATTTAGGGATTCGAAAACCATCGATCACAATTAGTTCCTAGTGAAGACGTCCGACATCAAATTTAAATCAACCAGCAGGCTTATGATGGCAGTAGTTGTCCGCCGATAACTTGATAAAAAACTGACAACTTGACACATTCACACAGCAAAACATGACAATGTGTCAAGTTGTCAGCTTTTTATCAAGTTATCGGCGGACAACTACTGCCATCATAAGCCTGCAGAATACAAATCAGTGACTTTCTCTGTCAAAAGACGGCAAACGTTTTTGACGTGGTAACGTGGTTGGCCTCTACCTAACCTAATATGGTCGGTATTTTAATTATTTATTTCCAATAATAACAGTATCGCACATTTAAGTTTATATCGGCGATGGTAGCACTCACTTAAAGTTGTTGTACCTAGATTTCTAATTCTATGGCTTAAGTAGCTAATCTTTATTCTAAATTGCTATGTAAGCGCAACTGACCCAAGATGGGTATTTTTATATTTATTTATTGATTTAACTTAACACTTAATATTAAATATTTATTTAATCGTAAGCGTTTAATAGCAAATTTTTGAGTTTGGTTTGAAAAATGTTTTGACTGCTACACTCGGTTTTAAAATATCCGCGGTGTTAATAACAATGTCCGTTTGCCATAATAGTTGTTGGCCGAGGGTTCCGCGTATTGTCGTCGCTCCCCTCTTGGCGGTCGTGTGTTTCAATATCTCGCGGAGTTTTAAAATCGGTACATTTAAATTGTTCAGTTGCTATTAAATACCTAACTTTTTCATATCGTCTATCACACAATAGCGATCACGTTCTAACAAGTATGTATAAGTGCGAAACGCATGACGCGATAGGCGATAAAATGGCAACCATGCTATTCGTTCTGATTTTACACAGAGTCGGCACGCCGCTTTAACGCGATGATACTATTCTGGACGTAGGTCAATGAGTGACGGAATTCCTCCGTCCATTCATAGGGCTACCAGGTTGCTAACGCTTGCAGAGTTAGGAGAGGAGAGAAGTTAAATCCAATTAGCTGTTGTAACTATGTGCCAGATAGAAAATCAAGCGCTAAAACGTACGTCAGGAATGTCATAATCTGTTAGTTGTATTGGTAGTATGAAAATTTTAGGTATTGTAATAAACAGATCACTAGAAAATCGCGTCAAAATTATTGTTAAGGGTAACCGGCTTTCTGTGCTAAACTAGCAAAGACTTAGGGAAGCCGATGGGAACCGAGTTCAATGGACGCTTCACCTCAGGTTTATACCGGTGACAGGAGCAATATAAAGTTATACAGTTTTACACGGGTTGTCTGGTGCATTCTGAACTAGGCTGAAGCCTGTATCTTGGAATGCAATACTTGTATGGATGATTTCTCTAAGTATTTCCAGGTACCCTTAACCAGGTTGGCTGGCGTAACGACACAAAATATGTCTTGGTGTCCGATACAAAAACACATCATCGAAAGAATGGGAGAAGATCAGAGTGCTAGCCAACGTGCCAATAGTTAACGCTTCGTAGCGAACGGAACGCAGCTGTCACTGTCGCACTAATATGGAAGAGTATTAGAGAGAGGTGACTACGATACGCTACGGAGCTACGCACAGTAGTTGTAATTGTAACTACAGAACTGCAAAGCATATTTAGATCTTTTCACCTCCCTAGCTCGGAAAGGTCTTTATTCTTTTATTCTTTAAAAACAGATAGCAAAACTGCATTTTATTCACAAGAGTGCAAAGAGTATTTGAAATTCGAACGTGTTATTAATTCCTTTTTTAAACATAATATTTAACATGTAATGGCCACTCCAGACAGGGCAATGTTCGCATATTTTGTAATTGTTTTTTTTTCTTTTTTCAGTTGTTTTTCCTGTACCTATGTAGTATTTTCCTCGAAAAGATGAGTGTTACACACGGTTGCAGTTATTTTTTCGTCTCGTGTGTTGCAACACTCACTACGCCCTGGATTCTATTTTTGAACTACTCTCTTCGCTCAGGATTCTATTTTCGAACTTCAACCATAGAATCCATTCGCTAGCTCGTGTTTCAATTCCACACTCGCGGTTAAAATACATTTTTGCTCCCTTGTATAACAAATAACTATTACTTGCCTTCGAAGAAACGAACGCTTTAGGCGATAGATATAGCAGTTAAATTATTTATAAGCGAAAACGCCCTAAGCGCCGGCCATTATCTTTTAACGTCGTTTCTTGCGTCAACATCAAATAGAGACACTATTGAAACCTTTATTCGTATTCGTCTTGTCTACATTCGTATATAACCAGAATTAACACACAATAACAATAATTTTAAACAAAAAAAAACGACGTCATTTAGCCTCCGCCTGCTGAGTTGCTGACTGTATACCATAGACATTATTCGGATTAGGAACATAGGGACTACACCTTCTAAAATCTCCCCAAATAC
Source organism: Pammene fasciana (assembly GCA_911728535.1). Lineage (NCBI taxonomy): Eukaryota > Metazoa > Arthropoda > Insecta > Lepidoptera > Tortricidae > Pammene > Pammene fasciana. Next base: position 1,613,158 of record OU452285.1, read on the forward strand.
CTCGTGTGTTCATAAGTTTTGAGACGACGATAAAGTAAAGTAATGAAAATTAAATAAATAATTATCGAATTGCTTCATATTATTTTTCTTCTTATTTTGCTTCATATTATTGATCAAAGATCAATGCCCATAACTTCTACAAATAGTCTGTCTGTCCGACAGTTTTACACTTGAAATTGGGCAGTTGGGCACCTTTCCTCGAAAATGAGGAAAAAAATTACCTTCGTATGAAAATATCCTCCCTAACGCAATACAGGCATGGTAATAGAATATTGGTTATTCAGCATAGAACTCGATTTATTTCTCAATATTTTGGTGTATAATTTAATATTTCATCCATTACAGTTTTATTATACTTCCGTTGCTTTCTCTCTACTAAACGTAAAATTTTAGGTGTCATGCCTTCACCCCCTAAATACCAAAGTATTAAACGACTAGAATGATAAACACAGAAGGCCATTTTAAATAAATTCAATATATTTTAACTACTTATAGCATGGTTGTTAATTTGAAATATTTATATAATCGTATTACATTTTAGTAACTGAACTGTTTGAGTTTACATTCGTCTCAAAACTTATGAACACACGAGGTATATGCAGGTTTTCTTATGACGTCTTTCGCCGAAAAGCAATGTAATTATTAATGGATCGTAGAGGTACATAGAGTCTAAGAAATGTAATGGTACGAACCGGGGTTGAACCTAATATCACATCCGGTTTGTAAGTCACACGCTTCACTAATGTCTTAAGCCAAAAAACCCCTTTACGGCGCTTTAGACTAAAATAAACCCCAACTCACACCTCAACCACTAAAAAAGTCCAGGAGATTCGCGACTTACCTTGAAACCAATTGTTTCCTACATCAATATGCGTGTCGAAATCAAAACCAACTTACACTATCACTTGCCGATGTCGCTGTTTGTGAAAGAAATCTAAAAAAATGTATAACGGAAAGCCTAGTTACCAGTTTATCCGTACGCATAGTTATGTTTGTAATAGAAAGTGACGCAATAATTGTAGTGGCTGGTCGCCAAATTGCCGATAAATCCAGTGGCTTCCTCAATTATACTTGCGTCTTTTGTCTAATCTGAGCTGGTTTTATATTTGGGTCAATGGGACCACGTTGTAGACTAGCTATGTAAACACACATTTAGAAAAACGCGAGTGATGACTCATAACTTCTGAGCGACATCTTTATTTGATTAAGTTTTTTTAACATGCATTACTTACCTGGTTACCTTTCCCAGTTATGACTTAAGAATAATTACCTACTCATTATTTTCTAACATTAAGTACGTACTTTTTAAATACGAACGTAATTAATAAGAAAAGAATAAAGACAATCAAAGTTATGTTACCATTGTTACCTATAAAATATCTTATTTCATCTCTAATATTATAGTCAAGGGTACACGCTGTACTCACGTTTAAAGTCGGGTACCGGTGGTAGTTTCTTTTTCTCTCTGACGTTCATAAGTGCATTGTAATGTGCCTAAATTGAAGAATAAATATCGTTTATCTTTTTTTTTACGGTCCCACCCGAGACCGAGTACTTACACTCTACTAGTTCTCAATGACTGACAGATCTTTCGAAGAAAAAACGTATAACGCATATAATTTACCGTTTTTATTAGTGTCCGACCGAAGTTTCGGTTTCGGTTTCGGTTTCGGCCAGTTTCGGCCAAAAAACCGTGTTTCGGCCCAAGTTTCGGTTTCGGCCAAAAAACGGCCGAAACTTTCGGCCGCGCCGAAACTTACAACATTGAGCTTAATCGGTCCACAAGTTCTGTCTCAGTAACGTTTTTAAGTGATAATATAATAATAAATAAATATCAAAAAAGTGTACATATGTGTTTGGAAGATTATTTCATCAATTATAATATGATAATATCATTTAAGTATTAATTTTATCTAACATTAAACTCTCGAGTTCATGCAAGAGACTGCCCAAAGAACTGCGTCGGCCTACGCTGAAATGATACACGAAGAAATCAAGTAAAAACACGAGGCGATTTATTTGAAATACTGATTGTAAAATTACAATAGTCCATGCAATCTTGGCGAATTATTTTATAGAGACTTGTTAACAGCATTGATGTCTCAGTCGATGAAACTCTGCTGTATAACTAACTGCAGTATAACTAATGAATAACACACAAACTTAAAAAATCGTATTCATAATTTAAAAGAAAACATACCAATTTTAATAAAGCACAAATGTTTGTTTTTCCAACTCATATATTCTTCGTACTTTTTTTTAACAAAACGTATTACTTTAACCATAGAGATAGATGCTATAAACCTTTAACTCCAAGTATCGAACAAAACTTTCATATTTTTATTTTGTTTACTGATCGTAATTCTACTCTGAAAATACATCTGTTAAGTTTAAAATCGTGTGGGTTATTTATTGCTAATTTTAACGTCTGCTACGTTCCTCCTAAATCCTAAAAAATACCAAAGTGTAAAAAACTGATGTCAGACATCTGTCTGTTTCCCACGTTTGCGTACATATCTTTGTACGAAAACATGATGGTCGACTTGTGACAATTTAATAAGGGGGGTAAAATTTTACGTTACAGTTGTTAAAAAGTTACATAACTATGGTTATTCATATAAAACCTTTATTAGAAAATATTTCGTGCTCTGCATTTATTTCGCGAAAAAAAACTGAAAGAAACGAATTTAGGGATCAAAATACGCCTTACACCGAAATAATTTGGAGTTGTGTACAAACTAGAAAAAATCATGGGATTAGGTTGCCAAGTGGACCTCAGGCTCCGTTGAGTCCGTGGGAAAACGTTAGGAGGATGATCAATCAAAACTTACTAACCTTGTTCTTCTTATACCACCTATCCTGTACAAGTTACAACGGCTTATTGACATTTAACTCAACGATTTTAACGTGTCTATAAAAGTTTCGGTTTCGGTTTCGGTTTCGGCCGAAACTGCGCCTAGAGCCGAACCTTCGGTTTCGGTTTCGGTTTCGGCAAAAAAACGTGTTTCGGTCGGACACTAGTTTTTATCCAATATCATTACTCCCCTTTATTTTACTTTAAGTAGCATCACTATTGCCGTTTATCCTTGGTTATTACTTTAATTATTTTTTATAAGACTTTCCCGAATGTAAGCAAAGCGTTTTTATTTAAAGTGTTCTAGCTGTCGTCCGACACGTCTGTGTAAAGATGTTCACACTTGTAGTACAGAGGGCGTAGCATTTTGATATCACGTGCGGGCTTGAAGTGAAATTCTGGACGATAAAACTCAGGGCACCATGCTTTATAGATAACAGCTGGAGTATTCCACGAACTCCGTACAAATGCACGTTTATCTCTGTTTATAAGAGACATCTTTGCAATTTTAGTGTAGGTGGGTGTACCTCGGAATTCCTAATAACGTTTGTCCTAAAATCACTTGCCCTAACCGTTTTGTCCTAATTGTCATTTGCCCTAATGATCAATTACCCTAACAGTCACTTGTCATAATGTAATGAATGTCCTAATGCTCATTTGTCCTAAAATTGTTTACCATAATGTTCAAAAATCCTAATTTTATTTGCCATTAGCTTTGAAACCCCTAATGATATTTGTCCTAAAATCACTTACCCTAACCGTTTTGTCCTAATTGTCATTTGCCCTAATGATCAATTATCCTAACAATTACTTGTCATAATGTAATGTTTGCCCTAAAGCTCATTTGCCCTAAAAATTGTCACCATAATGTTCGAATATCCTAATTTTATTTGCCATAACGGCGTAGGTTAGGGTTATTTTTTTATGACCCTAAAAACGAAACTGCTCCCAGAGATAGGTAGGTTAGGGTTATTTTTTTTTTGATGACCCTAAAAACGAAACTGCTCCCAGAGATAGGTAGGTTAGGGTTTTTTTTTGATGACCCTAAAAACGAAACTGCTCCTAGAGATAGGTAGGTTAGGGGTATTTTTTTATGACCCTAAAACGAAACTGCTCCCAGAGATAGGTAGGTTAGGGTTATTTTTTGTTGATGACCCTAAAAACGAAACTGCTCCCAGAGATAGGTAGGTTAGGGTTATTTTTTTTGATGACCCTAAAAACGAAACTGCTTCCAGAGATAGGTAGGTTAGGGTTATTTTTTTATGACCCTAAAAACGAAACTGCTCCCAGAGATAGGTAGGTTAGGGTTATTTTTTTTTGATGACCCTAAAAACGAAACTGCTCCCAGAGTAAGTAAGTAAGTAAGTAAGTAAATATTCTTTATTGCACCAAAATACAAGAGTTATAAAAGAAATAGGTAGGTTAGGGTTATTTTTTTTGATGACCCTAAAAACATATGAGCATTAGGGCAAGTGACAATTAGGAAAAATTACCACTAGGGCATTTAATATTAGGGTATGAAATAATAGGAAAAATAATATTAGTTCATTTGAAATTAGGTGTTTTGATCATTAGGACTATTTTAGGTCAAATAATAATTATGACAAATTAATATTATGGAAAAAAAGTTAGGGCAACTGATGAATAGGTCAAATGATATTAGGTAATAACATATTAGGGAAAATAAAATTCATCGATACGATGATAGGGCAACAACAATTAGGACAAATGAGCATTAGGGCAAATGATCATTAGGACAAATAGCATTTAGGGAATACAAAAATAGGACAAAAAACTTTAGGGATTAAGGTATAGATCCAGTGTAGGTATATAAGCAAAGCGTTTTTATTTGAAGTGTTCTAGCTGTTGTTTGATACGTCTGTGTTAAGATGTTTACACTTCACACTTTCGTAGTACAGTGGGCGTAGCATTTTGATAGCACGTGCTTTGGGCTTGAAGTGAAGTTCTGGACGATAAATCTTAGGGCACCATGCTTTATAGATAGCAGGAGTATTCCACGAGCTGTCCCGTACAAATGCACGTTTATCTCTGTTTATTAGTGCGGCCACCGACTATCAGTCTGCCTGCAATCCGCCTGTTGATATCGGCCTGTCAGTTGTTCGGAGGCGGCAAATTTTTGTTCTAACTGAGAGGCCAAGATCGTCAGGCGGACTGCAGGCGGACTGATAGTCGGTGGCCGCTTTTAAAAATATCTTTGCAATTTTAATAGAAAAAATATAATTCTGACTGACCATATTTTGATGCTTATATCGTAGAAAATGGAAACTTAAAAATCTACCGATGTTTCGTTTTTTATTTAATTCACAGAAACAAAATTAGACAAAACTTATAGATTCGCTTATTTATCTTGCCGTGGGGTGCCCGGCCTTAGAATTGTCCCCCACCATATCGTCCCGTGGTTGCAGTAGGAGTCTGCTAAGGGAATATACCGGGAGATGGGCAGCAGCATCTTCCGAAAGCCTAAACAACAAGAAACAAAAAAAAACTGCGCGCGCCAACCCGCCTGCCAAGCGTGGCGCGTATGGCAAACCCCCCCTTTAATGATAAAGGGGAGGCCTATGTTCAGCACTGGACGTCTTATGGCTGAGATGATGATGATGATGATGATGATGTTACGGGACAACGGTAGACTTTTCCTTGGAATGCTACAGAAATGGAATTATTTCCGGATGGGGTATAGGTATTTAACTTTAACTGCCACCGTAGGCTACTGAGTACTCTGCCTAGCCTAGAATACGATGCTGGAGGTCTTGGGTTCGACTCCCGAGCATTTATTTATGTATTTGTCACTGCTTCTTGATAGTGACAAATACATAAATAAATGCTCTTATCGAGAACGAGTCCATCAGATTGTGGTGGAAGTGTGGTGGAATATACATTCATGTCTTAGGCATTAGGCGGGAATCAATGTTACTCTGCGTCCGTAGGAAACACCTTGGACGACCCTACACGTGATCCCTGGGTGGTGCTAAAAGAGTAACAAACTTGGCACCTGCACTGTCCCATCTGGACCTCGCATCACTCACTGAATTCTCTCTCACTCTCCCACTAGGTACTATTAACACCTGAGAGAAGAAATGCCTATCCAATCACGTGTAGCCATACGTACTTAATAATATTTAGGCAGACCAACTACAAAATCCCCAAATAAATTTTGGCCTCTCCATAGAAACGTCGACTTCTGATCGGCCGAAATTTCCGCGATTTCGGATATCTAGCTTAGGCAAGGAACTGTTGGCACACAATCGTCACTCCTGGCGATTTTATTTAAAACGTGTTCGCGAATTTATTGCTCCTACCAGCTACCTTGAATCCAAATAGCATTAATATATCACCACCATAACTTGACCTTTCACATGAGCCTTATCATATAGACATAGGGTCCAGAATCGCGCAGCTAACTGGCCTGTCCGTGTCAATAAATACGCTACTAATGCTCTATGCGAATACTATTAATTTTATTCATGTAGACTTTTGAATATAAAGCATTTAAAAGAAAGAGTAATTCGGGAGAGTCGTACTGTGAATTTTAAATATTGTTTCGGATATAAGTTCTGAGAAACTTCGGTACGAGGCGGGTTTCATACGCTAGTTTCAGTTAGAAAGCTCGCCTTTTGCCGCGGATCAATGAAACATGGGATGCTTACTAGTTTTAATTTTAACGAAAGCGTGCCATCTGTGACAAATACATAATAAAAGATTTTTTTAAATTATAAATATTATAATGCAGCTTTCAGGCCGAACCACATCGATTGCGTAGACGTACGGTGCCGATGCCGTCCCGCTGGGTTGTAAAACAAGAACTCTCATAAGACATGTCACACCGCTTGCGTGACAGCGCGTGACGTGTGCGTGCGCGTGCGGTTTGACATGTCTTATAATAGTACATTATGATACAAGTGTGCTAAATTGATCATTACATATGAGGCGCTATTGTGCGCACGAACGAAGTGAGTGTGCACAAGGAAGCCGAGCTATGTAATGATCAGGCACACGCGTTTCATACGACGTTTTTCAACACACTTGCGAGGAAAAAACAGAAAACTGTAAGTAATAACTTTTGATAAATACATTGATTTTCAGAATGCTTACAGGATAGCGGTACCTACTGACTTTGTTAATTAAATTAACTAACCTGTTTTTTGATGTTATTGACTGGATCTATTTCTCTGGAACTCTTTTTCGAAGCATTTCATAAAATCCAACACTTCACATTTATTGTCAAATAAGTTAGAATGTTTCCTTACATGTATTTCTCACTCGATTTTTATGACAACATTTTACTAGTCTGTAGGAATGACATTTTGAAAACATATCCGGACCCGGAGGTTAAATGAACACTAAAGTTGGTTTTTTACTCATTTAAAGTATAAATTGTTTAAATTAATAATAATAAAACACAACTAGAAAAATCTAACAAATAAACTGTAACTTCAAGTAAACTTTTAATATGGCGCCCATTTTTTTGCATTCACGCGCACCTTGAGGCAAAGGTTTATGACAAACAGCCAATACTAAAACATAATTTGTGTTTAAAACATAATCTGGTTGTACGTTGTTTAATAGACTACATTTTCGCAGAATATTGGTTCATAGAAAATGTTTCCCATATTTTCATTTCATAGAATGATCATTTTTCTAAGCTCTTAAATTATAGAATCTGGTTTTGTATATTTTTTATTGTTCAGATAAGTAGTTCTTAGAATTTCAGTTCGAAACGTTTTAAATCAAATATTATTAATCCGTATAATATTTAGTTTGTATAACACTTGTTTCAATGTCTGCATATTCATAGAATGTTGTTTCTCATTTTATAAAACTTAATATTTTCGCTTGACAGTTTGTTTCAGTTGAAGTTCATAGGATCTAACCTAACCTAACCTACTTCCTGGCAGCCGTTTTATTTTGTAGAGGGTAATAGTTCTAACCTAACCTACTTTCTGGCAGCCGTTTTATTTTGTAGAGGGTCATAGTTCTAACCTAACCTAACCTACTTTCTGGCAGCCGTTGCATTTTATAGAGAGTCATAGTTCTAACCTAACCAACTTTTCAGGCAACCGTTTGTTTCTGTGGGGGTCGCAGTTCTAACCTAACCTAACCAACTTTTCTGGCAATCGTTTGTTTCTATAGGGGTCGCAGTTCTAACCTAACGTAACCAAATTTTCGGCAACAGTTTGTTTCTGTGGGGGTCGCAGTCCCAACCTAACCTAACCAACTTTTCTGGCAATAATTTATTACTGGGGGTTCGCAGTTCTAACCCAACCAACGATGCATAAATACTAAAATAATAAGTATTGGAAAAGAAAACAGTAGAACTAAATATTATATAAAACCGTAACTATGGAACAACAATCTATGAAATCTATGTCTACGAAACAAAAATACATGAAATATGATTCTAGAGTTTGATAACTTTGTAAATTAAAAAAGTTTGATAGAAATATACATGGAAATGAATGTCTGTGAAATATGTTTTAACCGATTGAATAGTCTATGAAACAATAATATTGGAACAGAAAGTACATGAACCAAATAATCTATGAAATAATTTCTGGGAAACGAAATTCTATGAAATTTCTGTCTATGAAAGAGGGTGACACCAACATAATCTATTGTGTATTATGAGATTTATGAGTAAAATAATTACTAGAAATGATTATTTTTCACAATTAGGATTTTATAATTTGTATTTTCTCGTAAATGTGTACTATTTTTACTTTTTTGCCATGCAAACTCCTAATCAGTTTATATATATATATATATATATATATATATATATATATATATATATATATATATATATATAAACTGATTAGGAGCACTAGTTATATAATTATCGTGAAAAGCACGCGTGTTTAATATCTAGGATTATGAGCCTAAAAGCGGTGGAATAAGTACCTCGTTACAAGCAAGTGTGTTGAAAAACTTCTTATTTCACAACGCAGCGGGACGTGTACGTCTACGTGCGCGCACACGCAGCCGGTGAGGTTCGCCCTTTAGTGCTTTTTGGTTCGGTATTTGGGCTACAGGCACCACTTACGATCGCTGTGTATTGTGTATCGTAGATGCGATTCGATCAACGTATTCGTCGTATTCTTAACGGTTGGCCATTCATAAGTAAGCATTCATAGGCTACGATGGTGGGCACTTGCGTGCGATGTGGTAAAAGGCCTCGTACAATGCGAGCCCACCAACGCAGTTCGGAATGTATTTATTTGCATGCCTGTAGTGCAATAAACCTGCATTTTACAACTAGCTTCCCACGCCACGCCGCTGTGTTGCCCGCTGTACCATTTCGAATTAATCCGTGCATCTATAACATTTAATTCTACTACTACTTCTTGCTACTGGGTCGTTTCGGCATTTCGATGGTTTTAATTTTATTTTGAGAGTTTGTTTCATGATAACATTGATAACTTTAGTAACGTTTTTCTGATCTTCATGAAATTTGTTAGGGTTGTAGCAAAGATACATAAAATTTGAAAGTTCTTTTAGGAGCTGAATCGATCAAGGGGTTGTGGAATTAGAAGGCAAAAAAAATATATTGGTCAACTCGTTTGCAAGTAAATCGCGAGTTCTCAGTTCGAGGCGGACTACACGTATATAAAATAATCAATAATCTAGAACAAAAAATGTATAATGAGATTAATGAGTACAAAATTAGTCCCCGATCCTTGGGTTTTCGTACTCTCATCACATAAATATTTGGCTTTATCGAGGACGGTAAAATGAGACATCAAACATCGTGAAGAATTGGGTCAGGGACAAGGTAAATATCTCCACTGTCTACTTCCCATATTTCGTTATCGAACGAGCGGAGCGAAAGCGAAGCGAGTTCTTACAAACAACTTCAGACCCAACTGTCACCTGGCTACTGGGACGTCTCGGCATTTAGATGGCTTTTTGATTTAGATAGTTTGTTCGACGATAACTTTAGTAACTTTTTTTTTATCTTTATGAAATTTGTTGAGATTGTAGCACAGATACACATAAACAAAACGGTAAACAAAAAAATTGAGAGAGACGCTATGACAATCCTTATCTACCAGTCAACTTTCGGGCCAAACAGTTTTTGTAAATATAAAGGATACCACTCAATTTAAGAAAAATAGTCTAAATTCAATTTATTACGTGACCCTGGCAACACGTAGGTAATCAACGCGGTCATAAACATTTACAAACGTACCTCCATAAACTGCTACGTCACTGGATGAACAAACTCGCTATTTTTACGGCCCGGCCAAAAAAACTAACTAGGCCGCCGATACAGTTTTAGCAGTTGTAAGACAATTTGTGACATTCCACGAGAAAAGGTACCTTATGGCGGTTGGGGCTTATGCTAACGACGCTGCAATACTGCCATGCTTCGCAACGTAAGCGCCAACCGCCATAAGGTACTTTCACCCGTGGGACGTCACATTTGTTAGGTAAGGTGAAGTAAGTTCGACGGAGAGCTAGCCTCGGCAAATATGACACAATAACGAGAGCAACATAAACCGCTAGTTATTTTGCTACACTTATTTCCAGATCCAGGCATCTTGCTGCTATTCATAGGAGGAGGACCTCCACTTTGCTTTTAAAAGTCACAATTGATATGTGTTTATGTGTGATATGTGTCAATTTCTTTGCGCGCGCCAACCCGCCTGCCAAGCGTGGCGCGTACGGCAAACCCCCCCTTTAAAGGGGAGGCCTATGTTCAGCAGTGGACGTCTTATGGCTAAGATGATGGTGATGATGATGAATTTCTTTATTTTTATGAATGATTCTATGTTAAAAAGGCCTAGTTCCCCCTCTGGGTTGGAAGGTCAGATGTCAGTCGCTTTCGTAAAAACTAGTGTCTACGCCAATTCATGGGATTAGGTTGTCAAGCGGAACCCAAGTCAGGATAAACGCTAGGAGGAAGAAGATAATTCTTCTATGTTAATAAACAGTTAACTAAATATTTATATCGATATCGATTAATAACTTCATAACCTGCATGCCTAGCACATGACTGATGCGACAGTATCTCGCGCGCGATTTAGACTACCCGTCTCTTTCTAATTGACACAGTCAGAAAAGGACGGATAGACTATCTCGCGCGCGAGATACTGACGTGTCAATCATGTCTGGTTTTCTTTGTGGTTATATCGAAGATACACAACGTGACACTCACCAAAAAAAAAACAGCCATCCACTGCAAAGCCATTCTTATAGATCGGTCGCAGAAGCCTTAACCTGACCTACATATACTATACTACACTCTGATCACATAATACATAATAAAAATACCTCCTAACTAAAGCTCCCCTTACTTGGTCAACCGCATAAAATACCTACAGAATGACCTACAGACGTATCTAATAAAAATACCTTGCGAAAAATCTAATGAATCCAGTTGGATTCTCACCAACCGGTTTTATATGTACAGATCTCGAGACCTCGCACGTGCGTGCGCGCCGGTTGCTAGGCGGATGATCGTGTTAATTCGACGTGTTTCAATGGCAATTCGTGATATGAAAATGATGGGGTTTAGGGTGTTCTGTTTTTTTTTGTGAACTATTTTTATCTGTATTCATTTGGCAACTAATGTTCTAGCGTTTTACTATTAATTTAATAATAATATTGTAGAAGTTTATAGTAGAATTTTTGTGACGTAGTACCTAATTCATAATATTCGGATGAAGATCATGAGGAGGACTATTACCTTATAATTCCCAAATCATTCAGTTGAGCAATAAGTAAAACTAATTATTAAGCGAACCCAAATGTAGGAAGTTTATATCAAGTACAACTGTTCATAATTAGTAAGATACATATATAGGTATAGGTGAAAGTGGCATATGTCCAGCAGTGGACGCGAATATGCTGAGAAGAAGAAGAAGAAGATATATAAGTATAAGATAAGTTTAAAAAACTCATATTCAATCTCGCGATATACAGGCTAGACAGAGGCGACACGGATCGCGGCCATCGCGGGACGCCGATTGACTGTCCGTAATCTGCCTAAGAATTTGAGAAAAATGCTTTTTGAACTGTTTTACTCCGTGATCCGATTTATCCCGGTGTACCCTATATCATAGGGGTGGCGCTAATTTGGCTTGAATTTGTTAACCTGTAAAAAAGTGCTATATTTTCTGAAAAAAGTTAACCCGGTGTGAATAGACTACTATAGACATCTTGCCTTAAGGCGTTAAGTCCGCAACTTGTATTTTCATAATTTTAGTTCCTTATGTAATAAAGTTTTAATAAAAAAACAATAAGTTTCCTACCCAAATTAAAGTGTGTAAACATTATTGGTTCTGAAATCCCTGTCAACAGTTCATATTTGGTTTCGAGGCCGCCCTTAATTTGTAATCGAGTTAGGTCCCAAAGGCAACTAAAATTAGTAAAATTCCCACTGAAAGGTATTAAAGGGTTTTCATTCCAATTAAAACAACTCCCGTGAGCCTGGCTAGGCAAATAGCTGTTATTTGAAATGTCTAGACTGCTGAAATTGTACCTAAGATATAATTGTTATTAAGGTTTGTGTTTACATAGTGTGGAAATAATTATATAGTAGATCTAGTATTCTAGGACTTACTTCGCAACGACTTCCAAACATAAAATATTTAAACTATCTTTCTAAAAAAGGAATAAAATTTGGCATGGGCATTCTAGCAGTACAGATTTATTTCGGTAATTCGTTTTCGTTGCTAAAAATTGTAATACAAAGAAAATATAGCAAAAATAAGTTTTGTATGTAAATCTGTATCTGGGTGTATTTTCTTTGTATTACAATTTTTTGCAACGGAAACGAATTCCCGTTATAGATCTGTACTATTAGAATGCCCATGCCAAATTTCGTGGTTCTAAAGCATGTCGTTTAAAATGAGAGCTAAACTACGTTTGTATGGGAACGCAAGCGTCCTGGCGACTCTTAAGAGGTCAAATGTGGAATGAAGGCATTCCGAATTTGACCTCTCAATCAAACTACATAAGACGCTAGATGATTATTACAGGAAAAATAGCATATTTTGGAGGAGGAGGGAAACTTTGCTTTACTTATAACTTTACCTTTGCACTAGGAATGAGGATCTGCCGAGACCTATCAAAATGTATGCGTCCTACCCCCAATTTTCTACAAAAAGTTTTCATATCTCGCAAAGTATTGATCCTATAAGTATGAGAATGGTATCATTCGATTCAGCGTAAAAAAATACATAAAAAATTACACTTTACTTGTCCAGCTGGAAAAATTTGTATTTTTCAAAATGTCCCCTTTTTTTTATCGGTGTGAAAAATGCTTTACGCATCCCCCCGGGGCCTGGGGACGGCCCATAGTGGACCTTCCGGTCGGGGATAGGACGCTTATAGACCTTATGACGGAATTAGCCATATTGACCTTAAGTACCTATTTCCTTATTACTGTTATCGTCTAGAGAGTGCTGTTTCCTTACAAATATAATAATAATAATACATTTTGGGTGGATTCCTTATACCGTGGTGGGTGCTGTCTCTGCGTGCGTCCCATGACATGGGCAGCGGCACCATCCGCTTAGTGTACCCCTCAGGCCTCACTTTTCATTAAATTGTCGAAAGGGCCTCTGCGCGTTGGCTTCGGTTCCGCATACGCCTCCCAAAGGTCCGGAACAGCATTGTTCCGTGGTCGGGAAACACATACATAATTATAATAAATTTTTATTTCACACAAACTTATTGTTTGAATCGATGTCGTAATATTAATTTTTTTTGTGTCACCATACACCATACACACCTACTTCAACAAGTGGCAACTGTATATCGAGTCCACTCGAATTAATTAATGCGTAATAAAAAGAATCCATGACGTAAACGAGAGTCCAAAAATATGTATGCAATTTAGAGCCTTATTCACTGGACATAAGTTTGAGAATGGTTACATATTTATGAACGCGACTGAACGGTGTATAATCAGCTGAAACGTGAATCGGGACGGGTCGACACAGTATACAGTTGATTAACAGTATTCTTATTAGTTCATTTCGGGATAATCAATGTAACTAACTACTTATAGAATATACCGATATAATTAATTAGATTTACTTGAAGTCAAAAGTGTCTTATGTAAGAATGGCATATTGTGAAGTTTCCGTTTTTTTAGTTATCATGTCCTAAAAGCTCGTTCTCAAATCGAAAATTATTTATTTATAACAACAAGTCTCACTCACTCATATTAGTCATATTACTTTAAACTCGTTTTACTGATTTGATCTGCCAATTACTTATTTTACGCGCTACGAAAAGATCAAAATGTACAATATTCAGATGCATCTGTACCTACTGTATATCGCCATGGTTATAAATAATAGCTAATCCTTAAATCGGATTCATGTCTGACCTGTCCAGCGCCGACGTCTAGATCGGGTAATTTTGTAACCAACCTTTAACCAACTATCAATAACTAACTCCTTATTCATACATTTCACCACTCCACTCCACATTCATTATACCTTTTCCTTACGAGTTCATCGCGTGTATCATTATCATTGACAAACTAACATGTCTTACCGTTCCTCGCATGTTTACTGTGACATGCGCCCGCGCCGAGGTTGTGAAAATTTTCTGGTCCCCCGGCCTTGAACCAGCTATCGATAACGTTCACTAAATTTATAATTCTCGCGCTGCGTGTGCCAATTCTATTATGTCTGATTATTATACCTACTGTATTAACCTACTGGTTTATTTGGCGGCTATGTTGTTACTGACCTATGGTTTGGGCTGTAAACTTTTATGGTCCCTTTTTGAGGAGCTGTCTGTATCCGGGTACGTAGTTTAGAGAGGTATCTAGTGGATTTTGTTTACTTAGTTCAGATAATAGTAGACAGATATAGGTAAAAGTAGGTAGGTAGCTCATTTATAAATAAAATGTGAAAGCCGAAAATGTCAAGAAGTTCAGTTGTTTTTAATAAATAATAAGTTTTTCTAGCGAATAAATCAGAAAATTATGCAAGATGAAGACCTAAAACGAAATTAAAAAATAGGCGGTAGTGTATACAGGGCGGATTTTCTCTTTGGGTCAGTGCTCCCAGATCCCGTGCTGCTACGCGAAAATGGTCTTAGAAGATCTTCCCTTGTTTTCAAATTATGAAGATTCGCGTTTACAGATTTTGGAAAAAACATACAGGGTGCGATAAAAAGGTTATTTTGCCAAACTTTTTCTAATGCCATTCGATCCCATTCCTACCCAGCATCAAAAACTTGTATGGGAACAAAAAAAAATTCAGGCTATAATAGCCACAAATCGAGGAATACTTTTCCCATACATTTTGTATGAAAATGAAAACTTTTATTTTTCACATGAAATTTTTTTATGCCAATCGATTCCATTCCTATTCAGTATTAAAAGTTACCATGGGGTCAACTTACGGTAATGTACCAAACAGCCACAAATTGAAGAAACTTTTTCATACATTTCGTTCATCGTAAGAAATCAAAAAAAATTTTTTTGATAAATCGTCCTAAATATATTACTCCTTATGGCCTCAGGGACTCGTGGTTAAAATCTCTCGTAATGCTCACGGGCACCGTTTATAACATAGTAGATTGTACAACAAGTGCATAAAACGCACCATTTTACGCGAGGCGTTTATCCATACGAGCGAGCTTGCGAGCGAGGATGGATATAAAGTACGAGCGTAAAATGGGTTTTATGGACGAGTTATACACTCTACTTTTTACTTCGATTGTGAGGAAATAAAAAGAATAGGAATTTCTTTCATAAGTGTTTATATTTATAGGCGGACTAAAACTCAATTTTATGCACAAGTGCATAAAAAATTGACTTCTTCTAAGGCTATTTTGACAATTCAATTTTTTATGCACTTGTGCATAAAATTGAGTTTTAGTCCGCCTATACCCAGCATAAAGTGAAACTTTACGAGCATGAGAAGTAAAAATACATTATTTAGGTGTCTGGTTTACTGACGGATTAGGGCTACATTTCTGACCGAAATGGGGTCAACACTCAACAGGCCTACTTCGGGGCCATACGTAACCCATTATGGGAACTACGACACGTACCTAACCTAACCCTATGAACCGTTGCTAGGCGCGCCAATAACGAATTAAACCTAAAGTAATCAAGTTAAGTACACCACACGAGTCATACAATATACGTAGGTATGTATGTAGTAAAGTATGATACGAAGGAGAGCATTTCTTTAAAAAAATGGAATTTATGGAAATTGTAGAATTTTCTGTAAATATTATGATATTTTTACTCAGATTCGAGCTCTCGCTCGCAGAATCGCCATCCCAAAAGAAAAAGGAGTCCAAAAATTCCATACATTTTTGAGATTTTCCTTTATGTTGCCGTCACATACCTACTTACAACGGGAAATGTTAACACAATAGGAAAAAACTTTAGGACATTTTTTTTATCCTATTAAAATCGAAAGAATTCGTAGTTCTAAGTAGAAAAAACAAAATTTTAAAAAGTGGCAATTTTTTGGAGAAGCGCTCAGTAGGTAGCCCTTTTTTATACGACGATGGTATCTCACAACTTTTACTATATAGGACAGTAATCTCCGCAACCGCAGATAAAAAATGGCTTGATTGATTTGGTTTAAACCTAAATTCGGCTATAGTACAAGTAAGTGGCAATATGCTTAGAGCATGTAACCAACCGGAGCGGCCATTGACAGGCGTTCCCCTCTGCCAAAAATATATGACCAGTGGTCATACTCATTGTATGGACTGACGTTAATCTGACGTGGCTATTTTGACGTTTCGCATACATTTGACGTTCCCCTCCCCCGCAAAAATCGGCTGACTTTTTTGTATAGAAAATGACAGACATGGCCGGTCCGGTTGGTTGAATAGTCTAAGTCGCACAGTTCCAACACAATTGGGGTCACCTGTAGGCCTACTCCGGGGCCACACATGTAATACGTAACCTTCCTCGTTCCTAGGCGCATATTCAGCCCAGTAGTCACAAGGTCCAATTTCGAAATGTGTTAAAAACTATATAAATATTCAAATAGTTTGCGGATAGTACCGATTCAATGTTGATTTTGAACATTCGACGTCAAAGATAAGTTTACAATTTTGGGACTTATCACAAAGGAGTAAGGTGAAATAGTGTGTACATACTTTTAACGTCGACTGTACAGTCACCGGCAATAGTATCTTCCTACACGAAGGCCGCAAAAATATGTGACACGTTCTTATTTTTTTGTAGGGCCATAAGAGCGTGTCACATATTTTTACGGCCTTCGTGTGATACTATTACCGGTGACTGTACTGTAGGTACAAGGTGACTTGACCGGTGTAAATCGCCTATAAAGGGGATAACAATCGATTTCATATGACCTTGACCTTCAGCTAGGTCGAATCATAAATCATAATCCTTACTGCAAAAAAATAACAAATTCTGGAAGCCTGTTATGAAGCCCTCAGATATGCTTTCACATTTCAATGAACCATTACTGAGACGACACAATAGCTAGGGATATGCGCACAGATCTGCCCGCCGGAGTTGTCTGGCAGATATGCCCGGCGGACAGAACCGTCCATGTATGGCGCGAATTGGACACGGATTTGTCTGCTGACATCTGAATAGCGCCATACATGGACGGATCTGTCCGCCGGGCATATCCGCCAGACAAATCCGGCGGGCACATCTGTGCGTGTATCCTTTATTAAGGGACATGAAAGTAGATACTTAATACAGAGTGGAACAAGAATACTGGTGATCCGTTTAAGAGCATAATCGGTATGGTATTGCGACTAAGAAATAATCCGGCCAAGTGCGAGTCGGACTCCGCATGAAGGGTTCCGTACCATTATTTATAAAAACCAGCCGTAGCTATACTATTGAATAAATTATTATCGCAAGGTCGTATCTGCCTACGTACGTAGTTTTTTGGAGATAACTCAAAAACGCCAAAACCGATAATGTTCAAAATAATTTTCTTTGAAAGAATATTTATGTATCTTCTTGATTTTTTTCATAATTTTTGGACTTGCGGTTCAAAAGTTACAGGGGGGGGGGGGGGCACAATTTTTATGAATTTCGGAGCGATTATTTCTGAAAATATCCACTTAATCAAAAAATGTTCAAAGAAACCTGAATGTTATTTTTGGAGACCCATCGATTAATGTGCATCATATTGATATTTGGCAAAATAAAATTTTGACAATTAGTAACATGTATGGAGTGCCCCCCCTAAACATATTTTTTTAGCAATTTCTCTACAAAATTAAGTAGCAGCACACACAATACACTTTATGTTAAAATTTGATAATGATACGTCTTATAGTTTCCGAGTAAAATGGCTGTGACATACGGACGGACTGGCTACGGAACCCTAAAAACAGGTAAAAGTTTTTGGACGTGAAATATGAGTGACTAAATTATGCACTTCATAATATACTTTGTTTGTTGCTCAATTCAGTTGTAACGATTAAGGTTATAAGTTAATCATGAATTAGCCGGAAGCTGAAGGCAGATACAACATAGTTATACTTATAACAATAATATAATTTTAAACAAAAAAAGAACCGACTTCACTTAGGATCCGCTATTCCAAGAGGAAGTGGCCGAGTTGCTGTAAAAAATAGTGAAATCACTATAGGTGTGCCTATAATAGTTGAAGAGTTCCCTCGATTTCTCCAGGATCCCATCATCAGATGCCGACTTGGTGACAATGGGACCATCTAGGGGTTATACCTGTTCGATTCAAAAAAAAATTTTGAAAATCGGTTCACGATTCACGGAGATATGGAGTAACATACATACAAAAAAAAAATGATAAAAAAATTAAAAAAAAAATCAGTCGAATTGAGAACCTCCTCCTTTTTTGAAGTCGGTTAATAAATACTCGTATAACGAAGAATGAAGAATATATGCTAATCTGAAACAGAATTCTCCCTCTCCTAATCCAAACTTATCGATACTAATTTTCAGTTATTACATAACAACGATGGCAGATAAATAGAGCGCCTGCCTGACGGTAAGCAGCTACCGTAGCCTATGGATACCTGTAACTCCAGCGTCACATGCGCGTTGCCGACGCTTTAGGAAAGATTCACTGTGTTGATGGCTAAAGGAACAAGAAGGTAACCCATCGTCAACACAACGCACCCTCTTTGATTGAGATTATTCTTTTTTACCCCTACTATTCGAAAAAGGGTAATTTGTTGCCCATTTACAGGGAGCAAAAGTGACTTTTGATCCCTCTGCGATTTGTTTCTCATTTACAGGGAGCAAAAGTGACTTTTGAACCCTCTGCGTTTTTTTAATATTTTTTTTTGTCTTTGCAACCGATTAAAATGAGACAACATTATATAACTTCTCTTTCTAGCAGATAGCTAGTTTAGTACCTTTGTTTTCGTTTTTCTCATAGAAGGAGTGAAAAGTAGAGTGTACTACGCGGTAGCAAAATTATTTCGATCTCGGGTCACTTGAATCCCTCGACCGAAATATGTCATTTTGCTCCCTTGGAATACAATCTACTATTAAGGCAACTTCAAAATTTCGAAGCAGGATATTGTTAATTCGTCGAGATCTTGGTGTTGCTTTTTGCAATTTTTTAAAATTTATGTTATTCAAAGACGGCTGACCGGTTTCTTCTTTTTTTTGAAAGGGTATTGTCACGTGATCCCTTTGTCATAGGTCAGGATCTGTTGATGATTATCCTGGTGAAATCGAGAAAACTTTTTAAATCTATTATCACTGCATGCGGCTGTACTCACTTGTGTTTAGTCACTACGCGCGACATGTTTCGGAGAACCTAGGTATCCATCCTCAAGCACTAAGTGTGCAGTGATAATGGTGTTAATCACGAAAGTTTAAATTAAACTTTTTAAATATTGTACACCTATAGTGGCTTGAGTATTTTTTAAAGTAGCTAGAGAAATTGCACTTCGTACGGTGCAGCCTAAAGCCCAAGTCAGTTTTTTTTTCTTTGAAAATATTTTGATTTAAGTCATAAATAATCCACTATCTCGCTCTTATCTGATTATGGATTTGCGTAGTAGCCATCAATGGGCATTCCGGCTAGCTTTAATTTATGCGCGATTCAGTATCACGTGCCGTGTGTACATTATTATGCGGCCTGACGACAATGGCGATATTTAGCCATTCACAACGCCAATCGGCCTCAGTCAAGTCCATTGACATGAACAAAGACGGTTTTACAATAAAAACTATAAAATTTTCATACCCTACTAACATATCAGGTGACAATCGTATGTATGTATATCGACAACGTCAAACGCTTTAACTAGTGCCTATGGGTTTAACGGCCTCCTAGCCTAGTTGGTAGTGACCCTGCCTATGAAACAGGAGGCCCCGGGTTCGAATCCTGGTCAGGGCATTTATTTGTGTGCTTATCACAGGTATTTGTTCCTGAGTTATGGATGTATCGTCCCCTAGTACTCACAACACAAGCCTTATTGAGCTTAGGTAGTGTGGGACTAGGTTGATTTGTGTAAGATTGTCCTAATATTTATTTATTTATTTATTTATGGGATCAGAGTTTTGGGATTCATCTTTCTTCTCAGTTCTTCACAACTTTTAATCGATAATAGATAAATGTTTGACCGCAATCTCACCTGATGGTAAAGCGACGATGAGGCCGAGGATGGAGCAAACTTACCTAGGAGGTATAGGGTAAGGTCACCAATAGATGAACGATTAAGCGACTACACCAACTTTGGTATTTTTTGTATGTCAGTTACAACCAATTTTCATATAGTTAAATTTTTTTATATGACTCTGCATATAATCCCGTTTAAAACAAGCTATTCCAAACCCTCCTATGACCATACATTATTTTTATAAAAATGATTATGTGCCGGGATAGGCCGTTTTGCCCAGAAGATGAACAAAGTGCCCTAATTATGAACGTTTTGATCCAAAAGATGAACTAGTAAAAAAATATGAATCGGTGTCCAATTTATGAACGACGTGACTCCAATAGATGAACTAGTTTTGGGCCAAAATGCATTTGTTAAGAACAGTCTAACTTTGCCCCAAATAAATTATGCATGCTAAACAAAAATACCCAAAAAAAGGGAAGGAGATTATTAATATGAGATTTAATTTAGTCACACATTAACTATAAAAAAATGGGTTAGCAGTATTTAAACATTTATTTACAAATATAAGATATTAATAAAGCAATAGTTTTAATAAGTTATTTTAGCCATTAAAATTGTTCACATTAGAACTGCTTGCCAAAACATGAACTAATAAATTTTGTTAGTTCAAGTTTTGGACACGATACTGACAAAATGAACCAACTAATTTGAAGCCAAAGTCATTTATTGGAATCCAACCCAAAAGATGAACTAGGAAATTCTCTTAGTTCATCTTTTAGGTATAGAAACATAAGTTGAACAAACACGTTTTCATACTAAATAAAACCCTAAAATCAAGGTGCTAGGGAAAGAAAGTGCCGTTCAACTTTTGGTCAAAAAATAGTGTACCAGACAGCAATCAGATTAAAATATATATGGTTTGTCTATCGTTTATATCAGAATTTATACAAGCATTTGAAAAAAATAGCCCATGCCCAGAAGTTGACCACCGGTCATCTATTGGAAATTACACACAATATTGGAACCATAACTTGACCAGCAAATATGTCATTAAATAATAATAAAAACGCAAATTTTAGTAACGTGAATGAAAGAGATATTAGTCTAGAATCTAAAATGACCAAAACTATGTCAGTAGGTCTAGTATTCTATTTTCTACGCAATTAAAAGCTTATATTTTAAAGCGCTTACCTTATTAAGATTTTCATATAAACGGCGATTTTGGCGCGAAGCCCAGATGCGACGAGCGATCACGGCCACACGCGCGGCGCAACTGTCTGGCAGTTTAAATGACAATGCCGGCGCAGTGTTGCCGCGTTACGGAAAAATACTCTTAAGCGCGTAACATAATTCACGATTTAATTATTTAGATTTTAAGACGTTTCGTTCATCTTTTGGGGGGCAGTCAACTTTTGGTGCCACTACCCTACCTATAATTATATATTCACTACTGATTCAGTGAAAAGGTCCAAGTTATACCTACTCGTAGTTGGCAGTTGGCAGTTGCAGTAAGTAATCCGAGCCGAAAAAAGCCGAGTTTCTTGCCGGTCAAAGTAATTCTTCTCGGGTCAGAGGTGTAGGGTTAGAACCGGTGTAGTTTTTTTTCTCCCTTTTATCTATAATATCTGACGTGTAAAAGTGCCCTTGTGGCCTACTTACTGAATAAATGTTTGAGTTTGAGTAATTTTTAAATTGTTGAAATTAGGTTCCTGAGTCCTGAGCGAACCCCAGGCTCCACTGAGCCGCGGCAAAAGCAGACAAAACTAGTTAAATATGTAGTCTTTACAATTGACATGTCTCTACCGCGGCCTCGTGGTTCGTCTAGTCGCAAAACCTCTTGCATATATTATATTTCATTTACATGTCCGTCTGTCCGGCCTCGCGTAATTCAATAAAACTTTATCGATACATCTTTATGATTATGAGGTACGTATGTACTGTGTATGGTTTGGGTACCCAACAAGACCTAACAATCTTTTCTACGGCATATCTTCTTCTTCTACCTAGCGTTATCCCGGCTATTGCCAGGGTCCGCTTTCCTGCTCGCTTTCCTCCACTTTGCACGATCCTGGGCGTCTTCTTTCGTGAGCCCGTTTTCGCTCATGTCGGCCTCCACGACATTCAGCCATCGTTTCTTTGGTCTTCCGGGTCTTTGGTCTTTGGTCTTTTCTACGGCATATATATTTTTATATGTCTATTTTGAGTATTCTATGATTACCTCAAAACTAGTAATATAATGCAAGTTGCGTTAAGTTCCAAAGAAGTGGAAACATAGGAAATACAGGAAATTTAAATTTAAGAAACGGTAAATATAATCTGTTAATATATCTTAGGTACTTATTTGAAAGCTTGACGAGTGAATGTCCCAAAATAATACCACAATGGGCATGGCAGTAGCAGGAAAGTAAGAATATGAGTTAGATAAGATAAGATAAAGTATAACTTATATGTAAACGTCTCTCAGATGCACAACTGCACATGTTGCTGCTAATGCCACAGCCTGAAGTTGCAGTCAGAGGCTGTCCGGCAGCAGTCAGGGAACCGGCAGCGAGTATAAGTACTTTAACTTACACAAAGTTGTAAGATTGGCAGGTTTTTCTTACCTGAAACCTTTATAATAAGCCTGTACCTGTAACAAAAATGAAACAATTTTAATTCTTATCCGCCATTTCTTACCAACAAACTAAAAAATCCGTTTAAAGTTTCTGAATAAATAACTCATCCAAACACTATATTTTTTTGCAGCTGCAATTATGTAAGTAAAAAGTTTTAGATTTTGAATAACGATAATAATTAATAATATTTAGAAATAGGAACCATTAATTCGCGGCAAACATGGTACATAAAATAAGTATAGAGGTATATGGAAATCGGATGAAAAGTAGAAAAATCTAACTAACAACACAAACACATAACCCTGCAAAATGCAATTAATGAGATGGTAATTTCAACCATATTTAAGCAGCTTAGGAAGAAATATCATCCATAATGGACTACAATTTTTTTTGTCATTTAGTTCGTAAACGACATCGAAATTATTTATTCAAATGTTGAAGTTTCTACAAATAAAATTATATAGGATAGACAAGCAAATCCCGGTGACTAAACTAGCTAAAAACCCTAATGTTGTATGCAAATATCATACGCGTACTCCCTGCGAATATCCATGTACATAACATAACGTACATGTAAATAATATGTAATGTACGTATGTATGTTAATCGACCACGTACTGGGCAGGAAGGGAACAAGGTTACCGGGTTATGCGCAGATTCGGTAGTACCTAACACTTATGACTTAATATTAGTGTTTTAGGCACTTTAGGTATCATCATCATCTCAGCCGTAAGACGTCCACAGCTGAACATAGGCCTCCCCTTTAAAGGGGGGGTTTGCCATACGCGCCTCGCTTGGCAGGCGGGTTGGCGCGCGCAGTTTTTTTTTGTTTATCGTTGTTTAGGCTTTCGGAAGATGCTGCTGCCCATCTCCCGGTATATTCCCTTAGCAGACTCCTACTGCAACCACGGGACGATATGGTGGGGGACAATTCTAAGGCCGGGCACCCCACGGCTCACACTATACTACTTTAGGTATACACATTAACACGCAAATAGTTCAGATTTTTAGTTTATCAATTTTATATTTGAAAAAAAAAATGGATTCATTTCATTGATTTAATATGTTGGCAGAACGTACTAGATGTGACATCTAGAATAAATTTTGTGCGCCATGTTTGGCGGTTGACAGCTGTGACAGAATCAAAGAGCAATAGATTTATAGTGATTTTCACTGTAACTTTTGGGACAAAGGGATGTCTTCTCCTGTTATAGAGGAGTGGCCAATTCCTAGGAGCTATTTTATTTTCGATTTTCGTAGGAACCAAAAGGTTTATACCAATACGTGGTATCGTTGGAATCAGCATGAGCTACTGATTATGAAAATATCTC
The DNA here is from genome assembly GCA_911728535.1 of Pammene fasciana. Lineage (NCBI taxonomy): Eukaryota > Metazoa > Arthropoda > Insecta > Lepidoptera > Tortricidae > Pammene > Pammene fasciana. The sequence continues at coordinate 1,637,523 of OU452285.1, forward strand.
TTGTCACTTCATAAAGTGGTGGAATAAGTTTTTATGACGTCACAAAGATGGCGCGCGACTTATAGTGTTAGATTTAGTTGATTATTTCAATTACTCTATTCACTTTATTCTATCTATGATTTCTTCATGTCATTAATCGTAATTTCGTCGTTTTCATTAATCTTAATTGTTGTAGTTGATTTGACGGTATAAGAAGTAACAATATTTTATTGGTAGCTAATTACAAAAAAAAAAAACTTTTTTACATCAAAAAAATGTTAACACATTCACTGCTATGCTACGCGCGTAGCGCTACGCCGTAGCCGATAACATGGGTTTCCCGCTATGTAGCGAAAATGCTTCGTAGAGCCATGACGACAACGTGTCGTCATTAGCAGTGAATGGGGTACTTATTATTATTACAAGATTTTGTCAAACCCTCTAAGCAACACCCACATTCTAAAGACCCCATTAAGTCATACCACAGCTTTGTTTCCTTAGCTAAAAGCCTAAATGGGGCCAACGGAACTCCAAATACTTGCACCAATTAAGCGCACCTTGGGTTCCGGTATACAGGGTGAAGTTTTAATGGGCATTTTTTATCAGGAATTATGGTTTACTAACCTAATAGGCTATTTTTCGAAGTTTAGAGTTTTACGAGGATCAAATTTACGAAGCACTTTGACGACGCAAGAACCACCTAGTATAATTAAATGATTATGTTTAATAGCCACAGGTACCTCTCTTATTTGTAAAACTTAAAATTCATAAGTATTGTTGAATTTTGTAACTTTTTCTCCAATCGCACACATAGTGATACTCGTATGACAAATCGTTTTTAATGTTACTTTTACCAGGCTTTGCTTTCAAAAGGCAATTACAAAGGAATAAGGTGCAAAAGTGTTAAGATATTGTAGTAAATGAAGCAACGCCATGACAGCATAGACAAAATGTTTATTTTTTAAACAAGAAACAACACTTGTCAAAATGCCAACATAACACCTTTCCACCAAAGTTGGTACAAACATTAATCAGACTTATATCTCTCAAATATAATTAACTGCTCCACAGTAAGTACTTTCTGTGAGTGATCAACAATATTTAATAATTAGAATAACAATAACATCAATATATTCTAACATCACATATGGAACAAAATCAGAATCCAATTATATCCCTCCATTCACTTTCAGGTGGTATCACAATGGGCGGGTCACGCTCCTGCGATGATTCCCTGACCCATCTCTCTGGTGTACTACCCCTGGGGTCTGATGATGGGTGCTGGGTCTCGCAGTCCTGGCTGTTATCTTTCCTCACTCTCATTTGATCTACATGCCGCCGATACACCACCCCATCTTCAGCTCTTACCTCATACATTGTCTCACTACTCTGTTTCACCACTATTCCCTTCATCCACTTTTCCATATTATTATTATATTTTCTTATGTATACGTTTTGGTCAATTGAAAATTGTCTCACGGCCCTACTTGATGCTCCAACAAACTTCTTGTTATGATTGGAATCAGGATGCAATGTTGATAAAGCTGTTCTAAACTTTCTGTTATTTAGTAGTTCTGCCGGAGTCTTCCCAGTTACTGTACTGGGAGTTGTTCTTAAGTGATACAGGAGTTTTGCAACTCTTTCCGGCCATGGTAAATCACTCTGACGCTTGATTTTGTTCTTAATTGTCTGCACCATGCGTTCAGCCTGTCCATTAGAATTTGCATGATAAGGTGGTGAAGTTATATGTTGTATGGAATTCCTCTTCAAAAAAGTTTTGAATTCATCGGAGACAAATGCAGTTCCATTGTCTGATACTAGTAAATCGGGCAACCCCTGTTCAGCAAAAATCTTCCTCAGCGACTGTATCACTTGTGCGCTAGACATGCTAGGCAATACTTCTACTTCTGGCCATTTGGAGTATGCGTCCACCAATATCAAGAAGGTCTTGTTCATGAATGGGCCCGCAAAGTCAATGTGCAGGCGTTGCCATGCTTTCTCAGGCATAGGCCATTCTCTGAATGTTGCCGGAGGATTGTTACGCGTCAACTGGCAGCGTTCACATTGCTCCACAATTTCAGTGATGTCTGCATCCATACCTGGCCAGTAAACATACGCTCGTGCATAAGCTTTCGATTGTACCATACCAGCATGCGGTGCATGTATAATCTTTAACACCTGACCCTGCAATTTCTCTGGTATTATGACTCTATTTGAAAACAATAAGCAATCTTTGCTGACTGAAATTGCATCTTTCCTTTGTATGTAGGGCAGTAACATGCGGTCATTGCTCTCTGATGGCCACCCATGTAAGGCAAAAAACACAATTTTTTTTAACACCTCATCCTTTTTAGTTTCGCTGGCAATATCGTCAACAGACACTGTCCACCCTTCTGGTGTTTGTTCAAGAAGTAACACTTCTGGCAACGGAGCTTCCTGTCGCACAGGCTCTGGACTGCACCATCTGCTTAATCCATCAGCATTCTGAATTACCTGGCCTGGCTTATACAATATGTCATAATTGTAACTTGCTAAAATCAGTGACCAGCGCAGCAGACGTGGAGAGATTTGGTCTGGAATTGGCTTCCTTGGATTCAAGAGCCCAATTAGCGGCTTATGGTCTGTAATTATGGTAAATTTTACACCAACCAGGTACTCTCGGAACTTCCTTAGTGCATAGATAATAGCCAGTGCTTCCTTATCTAGTTGGCTGTAATTTCTTTCATGTGGCTGCATTGTTCGTGAAGCCATTGCAATTGGCTTCTCTTGACCATCGTCAAAAATGTGACTTATCACAGCTCCCACGCCATATTCTGAAGCATCGCAAGTGAGAATTACCTCTTTATTCTTGTCAAATTGCACTAGTGTCAAGTCAGAGGTTAACAGCTGTTTAGCCTTCTTAAACGCATCCTCTTCTAATTCTCCCCACTTCCAAGTCATATTTTTCTTCAGAAGCTGATGCAGGGGTTCTAAGATGTCTGACTTATCTTTGTAGAACCTTTCATAGAAATTGACTAGGCCTAAGAATGCACGGAGCTGTTTCAGATCTGAAGGGCTTGGTCTCTCTTGAATTTCCTTAATCTTTCTTGGACAAGGGTGTATACCATTTGCATCCAGAACATAGCCGAGGAAGGTCACTGATGGCATAGAGATTTGGCACTTGTTAATGTTCATGGTGAATCCAAGCTCTTGAATACGCTCAAGTACCCTTGCTAGCCGTGCAGCATGTTCAGCCTCATTGGTGCCTGTCACCACAATGTCATCTAATAATTATAATAATAATAATAATTTAGCCATTTATTTCCAATAGAAAGTAATATACATGCATACTAAAAAAATTTTTGGGTAAGTAATTTTAATACATTTCAAAAGTAATTAATTCAATAGTTTATACTTATTAAAATATCACAGTGGTTTGTGTACATACATTATCTTATTATTATTATTTTTTTATGATTATAAATAGTTAAAATATATGTTATGTAATTATTTAATTTATAATACTTATATTCTATTGGATGTCCATTTATGGACGTAGGCCTCCTCCATCCTATGCCATAGCTCTCGGTCCCTAGCGGCGCGGGGCCACGTGACGCCGGCCAGCGCCTGCATATCATCTCGCCAGCGGCGTCTTGGGTGTCCGGGCGCGCGGTCGCAGCCTCTAGGGTACCAGTGGAACATCTTTTCGCTCCATCGTCCATCGTTAGTTCTGGCCGTATGACCAGCCCACCGCCATTTCAGCTTACATGCCATTACAGCTGCATCTATTATTTTTGTCTTCTTGCGTATTTCGGTGTTTCTCACTCTGTCACTTAATTTGATGCCCAAAATACTCCTTTCGGCTTTCTCTGGAAAACTTGTAGTTTGGTCATACTACGTTTTGTTATTGGCCAAGTTTGACACCCGTATAGTAGAGTCGGGGTTATAACAGAGTCCATAACTTTCTTTTTGAGTTTGATAACACAGCAATCTAATAACACAGCAACACCATCCATGTCTGCAAATTGACTTGACATCACTCGTTGAAATATACCTGGTGCTGAACTGACCCCAAACGGTAATCGGTTTACTTTCATCAGTCCTAATGGGGTATTCCATGTCAAAATTTCAGCCGATTCCTTATCTACCAACATCTGTGTATAGGCTTGCTTCAGATCCAGTTTGGAAAATATTTTACCCCCTGCTAGTAATTGGAAGGCTTCCGTTGATGTTGGCAGAGGATAAATATCACAGTTTATTGAGATATTTACTGTTGAACGGTAATCACCACATATTCTCAAGGTTCCATCTTCTTTCCTCACAATGCGGAGTGGTGTAGCCCAATCAGAATATCTTACAGGAGTCAACACACCTATTGCTTCCAATCGCTTCAGTTCAGTTTTCACTTCTTCTTTAAGGGCATAGGGAATAGGTCAACATTTCAGAAACTTTGGTTGCGCTTCACTCTTCAGAATTAGTTTTGCGGGCGGCCCCGTGTAACAACCCAGATGGTCACCAAATACTTTAGGGTATTTCAACTGCAGTTCTTCTGGTACTTGACTTATCCTACAAAGTCCTTCCACTTTTATTCCCAATGACGGAAACCAATCTCTTCCCAAAACACTAGGTCCGCTGTCTTCGGCAACAATTATTGTTAGTTCATGTTCAAGCCCTTTGTATCCAACTTTAACTTTAGCCAGTCCTTTCAGCTTAATTGGATGCTGACCATAGGCGATAAGGTTTACTTCTGGGTCTTCCAATTTAATATTGAACTGCAGGTTTCTCCATGTTTCATATGAGATGACGATCCGTGCTGCCCCCGAGTCCACTTCAAACTGAACTTCCTTATCTTGTAACTTAACTACAGTGAAGATCTTGTTGCTAGCTTGTCCAGCACTTGACTTGACATGTACTTGCAGAATTTCATCCATGTAGGCGAAATCTTCCTTACTATCGTCCCGTTCTTCAACTTCAACCAGATTCATTTTCTTTTTATTTCGATTCCAACATACGGCAACCGTATGGCCCACCTTTTTGCAGTAGTTACAGTTTGCCCTAGCAAATTTACAGCGTCTAGGGTTATGATTCTCTCCGCAGTGACGACAGGCAGTCTCGCGCTTGTGCGGACCGACGTTAACCAGGTTGGTGTCCATAGGTTCAGGTGTACTTGTGCTCGTTGTTGGTTTGGTCTCCAGAGGTGCTGAGGTACTCGCGGCCTGCGGGTAAAGGTCGCTCACAGTTTGCTCATATTGAACGCTTCGGCTTACGGCTTGCGCGAATGTTAATTTGTCCGTTTTTAGCAATTCACGCCGCAACCGCACATCTCTTACTCCCAACACCAGTCTGTCACGCAATTGTCTTTCTAAATCACTGAAGTTGCAATGCACTGCTAATGCTTTAATGGCCGAAATAAAAGATTGCATCTTTTCATTTTTCTCTTGACATCGGAGATGGAATTTCCCTGCTTCAAGTATTTCACTCTTCTGGGGTGCGAAAAACTGGTCCAATACGCCCAAGATATCTTTAAATTCCACTTCGACGAGTTTTCTCGGTGCCACTAATGAACTTACGAATGCAAACGTATCTTTTCCACATTGTGAAAGAAAAATGGCGCGGGCACTTTCGAGGTTATCTTGTACGCCTAGCGCTTGTAGCGCAAACAACATTTGTTCTTTATACACTTTCCAATCGTCCTTATTTTGATCGAAAGCACCGGGCAGTAAAAAGTTCGTATTTAACGCCATTTTCACTAATAAATCCAATTAAATTTCCTCGAGTCGCCAATGTAGTAAATGAAGCAACGCCATGACAGCATAGACAAAATGTTTATTTTTTAAACAAGAAACAACACTTGTCAAAATGCCAACATAACAGATATCTTTGACGTCGACTGTACAATACGGCTAAGAAAATAAATTAAATACACAATACAATTTTTGTGACAATTAACACATATCAACCTAGCCCCAAACTGAGCAACGCCTGTACTATGGGCACATTGGGCACTAGGCTTTACAAAGATAACAACTTGGGAACTATTCGGAATAATCGGAATAAACACTGGATGTGAACGCACTACCTATAATTCTAGCACTACAGAGGCTGTTAAAATAATTGTAAAAAATTGGTTTGTAACACTTTAGCTTGTACACCGTGCGATCACCCTGTATATAATACTACATGAATCTGTAAGCATTAAAGGAATGCAAAGCTTTCACTGCGTCGTTATAACGAGCTACAATTTTACATGTGGTACAAGTTACAAGCATTCTGATACTTTTAAATCAACTCGAATGTAGTCTAAGCAAAATGAAACCAACTTTTAAAGTATAAATAGATGGCGTAGCAAAAATACTGCTGATCCGTTTAAGGGCATAATTGGTATCGTATTGTGCCTAAGAAAACCCAGAATAAAAAAAAATAGTCAGGAAATAAAAATTTTTTTTTTGCGAGAAAACATTGTTTTCTTAGTTTTTCGTAATTAGTTAGATTACGATACCAATTATGCCCTTAAACGGATCACCAGCATTTTTGTTACATCTTCTATGTAAAAACAGGGGCGCTTACATATTTAGGGCAAGACAACAAAACATAGTGCTTTGTTTTGTATCAGCTTTGCTTCAACAATCAGATACCGAGGCCGATGTAAGTATACTATGATACCATAACCTCCTGAGGTTCAAAGTGCTAATATTAGTACAAAATATCTTCAATGAAAATTCGATTTTATTTTAATTGATACAGAGTTACTTTTGATTTGTTTCGTTCGATTTCGAAACATACGAAATTCAATTCTATTTTCTAACGCTTTTGATTCAAATTTCACATCCAATCTTTCTTGTACGGTGGGCCGCTAGAGGATAAACAGACCAGAATTCATAATCTAAGTTCGAATAAGTGCAAAGTAGTCTTCAATGATTCCGGAAGCGCGGAATACTTCAGACCAAGTGGATAGCGGAATTTTTAGAGGCTTGAAACCACGCAATAGTCTTACAATTAAAATAAATACTTAGACAGAATTTTCGTTAAAAATAAAATAATCGTATCCTATGTGGTCGCTATTTTCGGCGGCTCATTATTTGATTTCATGTGATATACTTAAGTAATTAAGCATAGTGATTTACATAGATTTACGCCTCCAATGGAGCAAGTGACAGAGATAACTATCTTTGTTAAGGCTCCGTCAGACTAGCGCGTTTTGAGGGTGCGGCGCGAGCGCATCACACACGCCTTAGAGGTTTAAACCAAGCGGAGTGGCCATTGACAGGCGTTCCCCTCTGCCGAAAATGTATGACCAGTGGTCATACCCATTGTATGGACTGACGTTTATTTGACGTGGCTATTTTGACGTTTTGCATACATTTGACGTTCCCCTCCTCCGCAAAATACGGCAGACTTTTTCCGATAGAAATGAGAGCGCGTCTCGCATCCGGTTGGTTTAATAATCAAAGACACACGCAGACACAACAGACAACAATATACGGGGTCTTTATGGTCGTTATCATTGTGACACTTTTGCCTAGCTCTAATCGCGCCAATTCAAATGACTGCTATCGCTTCCGCTATCGCCACCGCTTGTGCCTTACGCCCCGCTACGCGCACGCAATAATGCTCGCGTCAGTAAACCGTGGCGACTTATAAAATGTTTGACGCGCGCGCCGACAGTCCGAACAGGTGCCGCGGTGACCACGCTACGAGGCAGCTTTGGGACAGTCCTGAAAAAAATTGAGAGACAACTGTGGCGACTTGAATAGTCTCTTAATCAGCTGCCATCCGTAAAGGTACTGCGGTGTGGTCACCGGCACGAGGGGCCTTTGGGCAGTCCTGAAAAATACCGTTTTAAGAGAAAATTAAGGCGACTATAATGTCTAGTTTGAAAAGGTACCGCGGTGATCAAGACGAAAAAAGCTGACATTTTTAAGTGACGAAACATCGGGAGAGATAAAATACTACCAGTTCACACTGGTTGATGAACTCATTGATTCGATCAGTTTTTAGCTAATGGTTGCTGTGACAACCGACCCTTGAGACAAGCAATTCCAATGAGGTTTCCAATCAGCCAAAGAAACTTGAGAGTACCTAGTAATAAAGAGGAAGACAACAGCTAAATTCAGTCCCTCTCATTTTGAAGGCGAGTGAAAGAGAAGCACTGCGTAACGTTTAGTATGGGAGCTCATCGCAAAATGACAAAAATGACGATTAAAAAAACAGACAAATCTGTTTAAAGTTAAGAGTGTTAAGACGTAACTTATCAGATTTCATTCAATAGTATATCTAATACAGCAAAAGTCTTTAAAAATAGAATGAATACCTATTTACCTATATTTCTTGATACTTTTCAAAATAAATAAGTTTTTCCTGAAAAACTCTTTCAAAGGCTCTTGTCAGCTTATTTACAAAAAAAACACAATGTTTCAAATGATCCAGGAAAAATCCCGCAAACATGGTGACCCTAGTTTTAAAGCTCACCGCACCGCTGCTTCGCGTTAGACTTCGATCCGGCATCTAACCCACCCGACCATCTCCCTAAGACCCGGTGCTCCCTACTCTCCCCATACTACTCTCCACTCAAGTAAATAATCTTACAGCTCAAATTACAATGGACAAGTTAATTTGTTTCCAAATTTTGTTGCTACTTTAAAATTAAAAGGGTGTATGTGTTATATTCAACACAGGAAATTCAGTTTTTGTGGTTTTAAGGTAAAAATATGCGTGATAATATCCTACACGGTAGTTTTGGGGTTTTGTAAATAATTGACGTGAGAACAAGCATCTAATTAGGCGATTTTTGGATTTACGTTGATATAAACGGTTGAACCCTTTAAATTGTATGTAAGTAAACGTTTTTAAGTGTTTGGTGTAAATTAATATTAAATGTAGGGACGATTTTTTGTAATGTATGTACAGTTCACTTCTAAGACATGTTTACATTTTTGCCCTCTTCTGTAATTAGGTAAACGTGTAGATATTTTTTTTACGTTTAACATCGAATGTCATACTTTTATTGAGTATTTCTTTCAGAAAATGTTGAAATATGAAAAATAAAGGTACACCCACCTACCAATATTTTTCAGAGTGTGTTCACGAAATGGAAAAAAATTAAGAAAATAAGTATGTAGTAATTACTACTCTTTAAGTAACATCCAAGAAAATAAGTAGTAATAACTTAATAAGTACCAAGATAAACAGAGGGCCTACCGCCAAGTTCGAAAATCGACAAAACGATGGTCCCGTCTCTATCGCTCTCGCTTATACGAAAGAGAGTGATGCCAATAGACGATTCGATGAACGAAGTGCTTCGCGGTTATAGGCCAGGGGGTCACATATTGTTACTGTGACTTTGACATCATCCTGGAATTTTAGAAAAAAACTCTAATGCTTATGTATGTTCACCGATTATTCGAAGACGGCTGGACCGATTTGGAAAATTATTTTTTTGCTTGAGAGAGTATACTTTACAGTTGGTCCCATTGTCACCAGGTCCAAATCTGATGATGGGACCCTGGAGAAATCGAGGGAACTCTTCAACTATTATAGGCACACCTATAGTGATGTCACTATTTTTAACCGACTTCGAAAAAGGAGGAGGTTCTTAATTCGACTGATTTTTTTTTCTCATTATTTTTTTTGTATGTATGTTACTCGATATCTCTGTGAAACGTGAACCGATTTTAATTTTTTTTTTAAATCGAACGGGTATAACCCCTAGATGGTCCCATTGTCACCAAGTCGGGGTCTGATGATGGGATCCTGGAGAAATCGAGGGAACTCTTCAACTATTATAGGCACACCTATAGTGATTTCACTATTTTTTACAGCAACTCGGCCACTTGCTCTTGCAATAGTGGATCCTAAGTGAAGTCGATTCTTTTTTGTTTAAAATTATTTATTATAAAATTAGAATACGTTTTTTCGAAGACCGGTCACTTTAGTGATACCGCGGTCATATTTCACAACGTTAATCCTGTCACCAACTGCCAAAAGATAAAGTCGAATACTGTTTTACATATTTGTGGGTAAACTTGGTTCTTATCTAAGTTATCGTAAATTAAAGTGAATTATTGCTAAATGTGAAGATTTATGTTCGTTTTTATTGTTTTAAAGGTGTAATTAATCTTTCTGTTCTCATTTATGTCTAAAAAATAATAATGTACATACTAACGTTCCTATTTAGACTGAATGTAAGAACATCCATATATAACCAGTGGGAATATCATATCATAAATTTGTCATTATCACGAATTACATTAGATAAGGTGACATTAATATTCGTAAAAGTCTTTGTAAAACAAGACAACTATTCTGTTGTGCTATTAAATTTTTCAAATCGAAATAATATCTTTAAAAAATGCATTTCGTAACTAAGAGGAAATCATCGGTAACAAATAAGCATGCCTATAGTCCGTTTGATATCGTATCCCAAATGGTAAAAACAGGACCTTAGGGATCATCCATTAATTACATCACACCTCAAGGGAGGGGAGAGGGTCAACAAAATGTGACATATCGTGACAGGGGGAGGGAGGAGTTCCATGTTTGTGACCTCACAATCCTCACATACAATTTTTTTACAAAATCTAAGTAAAAAAAAAAATTCAACTGTTAACAAACATTGTACAGTCAACGCCTCACTAGGTATACACTTTTGAACCTTATTCTGCTGTAATAACGTTCAAAAGTGTATACCTAGTGAGGCGTTGTGTGTACTACTAAACTAATTTTCTACATCTCGGATTTGTTTGAATACATACTTTCGTTCCCTATAAATTTGGTACTATACTTCTGGCAATCTTTATAAAAAGTTTCAAAGTGATGTTGTAATTTTTACCTTCCTAAACTAAAAATGTAAATGTGACGTCACACTAAGGGGGGAGGGTACAGTTAACTGTGACGAAGTGTAATACAACAAATAAAACATTAATTTGGTGTGACGTAATTAATGGATGATCCCTTATTACTATTACGGGAGCCTTATACTTTTTGGAAATAAGGCCAATAAGTATACACAATATACAATTCCACATGCAATATTTAAACTTTTAATTAATTCGAACTTAGACGCTTTATATTAAAAAAAGTAAAAGTAACTTCCTTTTAAAGCGTAAGCCGCCAATTAACGCTTTCGTATATTAATTAAATAGGAATAAAAACATTAATCAAGTTATTTCGCGCCCGAGCGAGCCAGGCGAAGATTTTGATAAGTGTTCATTAAGGGTTGTTCTTGTCATCGCTTGCAGAGTGTTCGATAACGAACCAGGAGTTCGATTTTTGAATCTCACCGGTGCCTTTTTTTTGTATGCAGCCGATGACTATTTAGTACGAAATAAGTCACCCGGTGAGATTCAAAAATCGAACTCCAGAATAGCGAGCACGGGCCAGCACAGGATCCCCTGTTATTTGGTGTGCTCATATGACGCGGAGGAAAATCAGCTCCGTTCAAAAATCGTCGCTGCGCGTGCAAAAGTCGTCATGTGTTTTTAACCTACTTTACAGGAGACACAAAAAACTATTTTTTTCGATACTGCTTTCACATAAGTACATGAATATTTTTTTGGTAAAAATAAGCACTCTTTTACATACTTTACGTTTGTTCTGGAAAAATAATCGTTTTTAAATAAATCAAAATAAATACATGTTGATAAATCTGGCACATAGCGATTTTTGTTTGAGTCCTAATAATCTCTATGTGTCTTACCATCACATAGCTATATTAAATTATTTAGGAGCGTATTCAATTTGTATGCGTTATTGTCACATAGTTATTTTATGAAATGATATTAGGTATTTAAAAAAACCAGAAAGTTATGGTTAGACAAATAGTTATAATGAAAAATCAGTAAGTACGATCAATCTTCGGATTTTCTGTTACTTTAATTACCTATCTCTTTCGATAATTAGAACGAATCCGTAGCTAAAAGGTATTTTTTTATCAAATAGAAATATCTCCTTCCAGACACGTTTTCAATACGTTCTGGCCTGGCAAATAATAATTAAATCCGAAAAACTTTTAGTGTACACGTACGAAAGGATTTTTTTGCCGTAATATATGTATATGTTTCGTACCTACTTGAATCACCCTATTGAATTATTATTTGAACAGCATTATTCAACATTTCTAGAAACGGTCAAGCCATAAAGGCTAACGTCAAACCCTTCTGGTATCCTGCCTTTTCGCCGAAAGTTGTGTTAACCGAATTTCACTTGTCAACCAACTTTTCGGAGAAGTTACTTACTAGGTTGGGTTAGGTTAGTTGGATTATGTAAAGTTGGGAAATGAAATTCGGCCAAATGAAACTTCTGCGAAAAGTTGGTTGGCAAGTGAAATTCGGCAATATAATTTTCGGCGAAAAGGCAGAGAACCCGCTACTCTTTCGAGGAGGCAGAGACGTTCTACGTACTACCAGAAGATATCAACTCAGACCAAACCCAGCTTAGGCATAGGTATATACTTTTCAACTCAAAAATATACAGGCACGAGACAGCTAAACATTGTTTCGGAGGTCGATTGATTGTCTGAGTAGTATTGCACACTTTAAAAACATGCAATAAATAATTATGCATTGTTTGGGAGGGTTGTCGACTGGATTATCACCTTCACTCCCAAATATCAAGGGCATAACGCTAGACAGATCCCTGACTATAATATCATACTGCCGTGATACAAAACAGAAAGTGGCGGCAACAAATAACATCATTTTTCGGATCACTGACACCACATGGATTTTACCTCTACATACCCCCATACCGCACTTGCGTCAAGTTTTTCGGTTGCAGAGTATGCATGCCCAGTGCAAAATAATTCTGCACACGTGAACCAGATAGATACTGCTCTCCACGAAGCCTGTAGACTAATCACCGGATGCATTAAATTTACCAAATGCGATCATCATTACCAAATGAGCGGAATAGCTCCTCCTCACATACATAAGGACTTGACACAACTGTAGAACGCGAAAAGAGACGGCGGGATTCTCGACATCCAACGGTGGCGTAGAAGTCTCTAAACAGACTAAGGTTGAGAGTTGGCCGATCAAAAGGCAATCTTCTTAAATAGGGAATCAGCCCGGAACACAGAGATGCAAAATGAGGACCTTCAAACAACGCAACATAGTGATGCAATGTTCCCTGTATCCAAGTATGTGTATTCTAGAAGACTTCATGAAAGCTACTTCCCGGAGATAAGAGGTGGCAAACCATTTAACCATAATTGGTAACAAACAATTAGGTTTAAAGTTTTGATCCCGTCATATGGAAAGAAGAAGAACAACTATTTAGTGTATGGTTTGGAAAAATAAGTTCAAGAAAATTACATTTTAACCTTAATAAATTTAAAAAAATGTGATTTACCATTCACTTATACCTTAAACTGCTACGAGTAACAAACACTTTTAAACGTAGACCCACAGCAACTATACAAAGGTATGGTCAAAGTACCCTTTTATTTACCAAAATAATTCGATTGAACTGCCAGTGATGGCATTAATGGTTTACTAGAAAACATGTTTATTTTACTTGAAGGTAGATACAAGCAGATACGTGTAACATGCGGTAGATTGAATATAGGTACTGTAGAAAAATCTCGCTATGTACCGTAAAACAACGTCTCGCGTCGCGTCTACGAACATAATAGCGATCCAAACTAGTACAAAAATATCGCTATGTGCAAGATGCTACATAGCGGGTGAACATTTCTGGTTAATTTATGCGAAAAATATCGCTATGTGTCAAGAATCACATATCAGGCGCATTCTAAAAATGGTTTTTATGGCGACCGAAAATCGTTATGTGATTTATTTCACTTAGCGATTATAGTAGGCGCATTCAATGTATGGACATCACATAGCTAGATTTGTCAAATCCTGAAATACTGAAATTAGCCTGACAGGATTTTCGGAGCATATGTGTATTGAAATAAGGATCATAATGGCATTAAAAACCAAAAATCGTCAAAATTCACATAGCGACTTTTGCACGCGCAGCGACGAAATAATAAGTAATCAAAATCTTAAAAATGTATATATTTTGTTCTCGACTCTTAAAAAAAACTTAAATAATAAAAAAAAAATTACAGATTTTTTTATTTATTAAAGAAAAAATGGAAAACGAATGATACATTTCATAAACTAGTATTTTGTGACAGACTGTTTTGCTTTCTGTGGTTATGTAGATTAAGATTTCAATTTATTATTACTAGGCGTCTGAAACCGGCCTCTATAATAAAATTTAATTATACCTTGTGCAATCTAAGAGGCGGTTTTTGACACCTGTCATCTCAGTACATTTTATAACCTAAAATCGATTTTAGGCTATGAAATGTACTGAGATGACAGGTGTCAAAAACCGCTTCTTAGATTGCACAAGGTATAGGCTTCTGACACTTGAAATGACAGAAATCTCATCCCGCGCTAGGATCCTGCAAAAAGCGGGATTGGAAAACAACACGGGATTTCGGAATACCGAGGTACAATATATTATATTATTATTAACTATAGTTACCGCCAAGATGAAAGAAAACGAGTGCCAAGGTTCCAGATATACTGGTCCGTATATAAATCTCCTATTTTCCTTTTAGGCATTGGTAGATAATACTCCAAGATTATACTATTGATAAAACGCCAGTTGCAACTTTTGATTCGTGCATGTCCAAGGCGCTTATAAAATGAGCTGTACATTCGATTATGCCTTTTATAAAATTTAAATGGCATTTTCAAGTAAAAGGTAAATCATTGTCGGTTGTCAATAAGGCATTACTGCCATAATAATTCATTTAGAAGTAAACTCTATTAACAACGGACAATGATGTAAGTACCTTTTGCTTGAAAACGTCACAAGTGATATCGTTTTAGGAAACTATATGGCCGTCATATCACGTGACCCAAAAAAATGTCAAGTCAGACTATGTATCGCGAAGGGCATCAGGGGGTTGATTTTTGAGATTCGAGTACTCGAAAGTGACATTTACAACTCAGAATAAAACGATGAAATGTTTTAAAAATAACAGCGATAGGAATTTAAAATCATGATTATATAAACTATTAATTTCATGCGAAAAAATTGGCGGTAAGCTTTTGTGTGCGATTATTTTCGAGCTTAAACTTTTTGTATTCGGGCGCTCTAAAGTCAAAAATTGGCCCCCAGTGGTTAATCAAATAATCAGTTAGTTCCAAATGATATCAAGGCGTAAAAGTCGTAAAACTCGAATTAAAATACTAAACAGTGTTATAATCATTGGTCGGTTGAATAATCGGGAAATTAACGGATTTCCAACAAATTTTGTTGCACCTTACAAAAACGCTGGGGACCCTTTTAAGGGCATTATTGGTATCGTATTTTAAGTGTGAAAAACTAAAAAAAAAGAAATAATGTCGCAAAAAATCTCTGGCTTTGTTTGGAGGGTTGGCCGGCTGGAACGACGAGTCCCATACAAAATATTACAAAACAATTGTTTTTTCGCTTCCAAAACTGTTTTCTCCTACTTTTTCTTACTCTTAATACGATACTAATTATGCCCTTAAACGGATCACTAGTATTTTTATTACACCCTGTATATCATTACATTATAATAATATACAATACAATTCTAACAAGTGAAACATTATCATATGAAAAATTTGCCAAAAGTTAGTTGTCAAATCATCGGCGTAAAGTTGGTTGCCAAAGAAATTCGAACAAAAAACGTTCGGTGAAATGGCAAAACACCCTGTCAGGCCTTTTACATAAAATTACTACTATTCTGCAGTAACTAGGTAATATGATGCAGTCTTAAAGATAAATAAAATAAATAATAAATAAATATTATGGTCACTATCAACAAAAATGATGATGATGATGATGAGATGATGTATAAGTTCGCCTTTGTACTTGCGTTTTCCTATTATATTGTTTTTGTTCAATAAAGAGTTATTACATTACATTACATTATCTTCATGCTTATTCATCTTGAATCATATACTTAATGATGGGTTAAAACTATAAAATGAATCTACAACTAAATCAGAATACAATACAAGTGAACGGTAGCCATTGTATGGAAGCTTTCTAGCCTGCGGATCCATTGTGATGAGACCCTGACATTTAGGCTTTCAGCCTTCAGATACATCCGAGCGGGTAAGACGCTCAGATATATCTATACACGCCTGTATTGTCTGCTTTAGAATACATGTTTAGATGATTTTGAGCAGGGTCGCCGTTTAGATTGTTAAGTTAAATGTCTACTTTGTGCAAATTCCTCATCGGCATGAGCTTAGATTATAGTCTTAATTGTATTTCATAGAATACATTTTGCTCAATATTTGCTATAAGTACTCGTATTTCTGGTCCAGCCAAAGGCAAAGTAAACATAGGTATTTAAAATAAATCAATGTATTTTAATGTAACATGTTAATGTTAATGTATTTGATTTTTTTATATTATGGGTCTCTATCTCTGACAGTTCATTTTTTCATTGCTTCTGTATTCAATTCGTGGTAGGTATATCCCACAATGTAAAAAGTAATTGATAGGTTCCTATATAGTATACCTACGTTAAAATATAGTTTAAGAACAATAAAACATAAAAATCTGGACCTAGGACCTAGTCATCTACAAGTAAAAAAATGGCGGCGGATTTTACGGGATATCTCTATTTAACCAAATAATTAAATTCGAAAATATATGGTTAAAAATGCTCCAGGATATATTGAATTTACTTAAGAAAAAA
Organism: Pammene fasciana; assembly: GCA_911728535.1. Classification (NCBI taxonomy): domain Eukaryota; kingdom Metazoa; phylum Arthropoda; class Insecta; order Lepidoptera; family Tortricidae; genus Pammene; species Pammene fasciana. The sequence continues at coordinate 1,654,180 of OU452285.1, forward strand.
AAAGCTCAAACAAAATACTTGGTATTCAAAAAATACATTAAAAAACCCAATGGTATTCGTACGTACAAAAAAAAAACAAAAAAAGCAAAAAGAAACCACATAGGCCCCGACGAGATTCGAACTCGTGATCTCCTGTTTACTAGACAGGCGCTTTAACCAACTAAGCCACGGCGCCGCTTGAACACTGCGACGAAATTGTGTATCAGTTCGTTGGAGGGCGAGAGTGAACATATTCGTCCCTCTATCAAAATGGGTTATCGCGATTATCGCGAACACCGATAAATAGGTTAAATCCAAAGTAATAAATAATAAATATAGTTCCTATTGTTATTTTTTTAAGGAACCCTGAATATATTTAGATTTTTTTACAGTAGTGTATGGATTTGATATCAGTTGGTTAGAAAATGTGTTTTTTTTAATAATGTCAGCGCTACCTAGGTGTTATTTCGTAGTGGAATATACTCGTCTATATCTATAACGCTATTTATCTCAGATTTTTGTTGTTGTTGGCCCTAAAACATTGGGATGACACACTTTGTTGTCCTAGTTTTATTAGTTATAGACTAACTAAGAGCTGGTTATACAAGGTGTAACAAAAATACTGGTGATCCTTTTAAGGGCATAATTGGTATCGTATTCTTATTATGAAAAACTAAGAAAAAATAATTTTCTCGCGAAAAAAATTTTTGGTTTTGTATGGAGGGTTGGCCAGCTGGGACGACTCGCCCCATACAAATAAAATATTTTTCGCGTCAAAAAAATTTTTCTCCTACTTTTTCCTACTCGCTATACGATACCAATTATGCCCTTAAACGGATCACCAGTATTTTTGTTACACCCTGTATGATGTGACACAATAAGAGAGCAACAAAACCCGTCTAGTTAGATTGCTATACTATCCTTATTGCTCCGGGCATCTGCCAGCTTTTAATGAGGGGAGGTCAGGACTAACAAACATTTTCAATTGAAAAAAGTTATGGCAGAATATGTAAAAATTATCAAAGTTGAATCATTTATAGAGAACAGGGCCTATATTTTGACATCAGACCAAAAAAAATTGCTCAAATTAAAACAGTAGGCGACACACTATGCATTACATACGAACGGACATACTCGAGTACATATAAACAAAAAATATACAGAACAATCTACGTTGATTAAAAGAACATCTTTCCGCTCCCTTCGTTTCCGCTAAGAAGCTATAGTACCTACTATAGCGTAGGTACCGCCAAATGTCCAAAACTCAGAACACCTAATTAAACAACGCGTTTTAAGTACACATGAGTTCGTATGCCCTTGGCCGCGAGTGACCCCGCGAGGCGCTGACGCGTTTTTATACGCTTCCGCCCAAGACGGGCCCTCTAGGTACTTACATCCACTTGTGCCGCAAAAATGTGTCCAGTCTGACTCATCGTCACATCAACAAACAGGGAAATAGTTTAATACTGTAACCCGAGTACGGAAAAAATATGTCCAAGTCGGTTAAAAGGTAGTCTATGTTACCCGGGCCATAAAAATAGGGGGTTTTTAGAAAAAAATATACCATTTTTTAATGCAAATGGCAGTGTATGAACCGTAAAAGTTTGGACACTTTTTATGGTTCTTTTTATTATTTAAATCGATATTCCTCGTGATTCTGAGTAGAAATAACCCAAAATTGGTTTGGTTATCTACAATAAGTAAACGGTACACTTTTTTCTGAAAATACCCAATACAATAACTAATCGATTGACACTTAGGGGCTGTCCATAAATTACGTCATCGATTTTTGACGATTTTTGACTCCCCCCCCCCCCCCCAAAATCATTTAAAAATTATGCTTCGAATGGCCCCGTTTCCTCCTATGTTATGATTCCATCATCCGATGTCCAGACCCCCCCCCCCCCTATTTTGAAATGACGTAATTTATGAATAGCCCCTTATTCAACACAATTGGATGAATAGTTTAGGCAGTACGGAGGGTCATACGTAAATACAAACATACATACATATAAATAGAAATTTAGGAAACCATTCATCATTCGCTAGGAAAAATGCGAGCAAATAAAAAAAAAACGCATTTCCGGTTTTAGTGCTACGGTGCAACAGACAGATACACAGACAGACACACATAGCGGTCAACTTATACCAGTCCTCTTTTTGCGTTGGGGTTTGAAAATAGCATTTATATGGAGTCGAAAATAAGCATAATAGTTTGTCCGGAAAGAGAAGTGTCGTGGTTTATATGGGAGGGCATACATTCTAAAACACTTCACTTTCCGGACAGACTCTAATAGAAAGAACACACGATTGAGAGATACAAGGACCTACATTATTAAAAATAGTTAGGTCTGAATTAGGTACTTGCGTAAAATACAAAGGAAGTTAAATGATAATTCGTATGTACTTATGAAAAATATCATTGGTAGAGTCTGGGTGAAAAGAGAAGTGTCGCGGTTTATATGAGAACGAATGAATTCTGCGACACTTCTCTTACCGCGCACTCTACTACTACCGGGACTTGAGACTTTTGACTTTACATAGTACATATTATGTATATATGCGCAGTATACACCGAGTTGATTGTACTTGAGCAAAAAACTAATTAATGGTTATCACATTTTCACGCCACACATGACATGTGCCGTGTCATCCATTCCAAAACCTAACACAGCTCGACCAAGTTTAATCTTTCAAAAACCAGTATTAAGAGCTCTTACAATCGGTAAGTATATAGAGGTCGTGGTTATACTGGTTAGTCAAGAACTTAAGATGAGGCAGCAATGAGAATGCAACGGCGTTATGCGAACGTTACCCGTTTATGAATGAGTCGTCCTTGACAGGGCCTCAATGAATTAATCTTCTTTAAACTACACGAGGAAATTTAAACTTTAAATTCTTAACTTTAAGGTTGTTTTTAAAATTAACGGTGATTATTCTTGTAAGTTCAAGCCTGCGACTAGGATAATTGGGTTTAAAATTCATTGGCAAATGATTTTTCTTTAAATCGTGTTTAAATATGGAATAATTTACATATGTTAATCATACCATTAAATTTTCATACTTAACGCAGTGCAATTAGGTTTAAAATTTACTATAGTTACTTTTGTAAATAATGTATGGTTAACTGATTAGTTGAGCTAATGTTTTAATTACATATGGATTTTATTTAATTTGGAATCGTTAATGATCGTCTGCTAAGTTTTTTGCGCATATTTTAAAACCGGTTAATTTTTAACCAAATAATATATACAAAATCGCGTTATCGTTAGTTCAAGCAGAGACCATCGAGTAGCTACTAGTGTGTACTACTAGTATGCTATTTGTTACTAGGTGGAGTAGCAGTGCAGGTGACATTTCTTTTACAATTTCGGCATCTTTAGGTGGCTTTGACATAGATGGCGCAATTGACATGAGCTTCAAAAAGTTCTTAGGCTGTGGTCGTCTATATCTCTATATAGTCTCTTGTTCAAGTTAACGCATTAGCGCCATCTATCGCGTCACTAACGCAGCTGGTTTCAGCTCCATACATTTTTTTCAGCAATTTGAACATTTTAAAATATGTAACTCAACTTCCGTTCAGTAGATGGCGCCGCGCATACCAAGAATTGTCTAAATTTAGGATGGACACGGTTTTGTACAGGCATTGTAAGTCCAGGAATTATTTGCTCAGTGCATTCTGTTAATTATTAGGTATGTCAGCTATATTATACATATTACATAGGCGGCTCTACGTCATTTGGGGGTTATCGTGACCCTTTTGTGTTCCCTTTTTATTGGAATTAATATACTCGTACGTTAATCATCATAGTAATTAATTTGGCGATTAAAATGTCGAAATAGTACCGTGGACGACAGCAATACCGTAATAAGAGGTCACCCACAAATTTTGTTACACCAATACCATATGTTTATTACCCCTTCTGCCAGGAGGCAGAATAGGAATATAGAATAGGAATATTTATAGGATACCACACTACTACACACTCTACTCATACTATAGATACTTAACGTTAACAATTCAGTTCATCATCATCATCATCATCATTATCTCAGCCATAAGACGTCCACTGCTGAACATAGGCCTCCCCTTTAAGTTGTTATTGTTGTTTAGGCTTTCGGAAGATGCTGCTGCCCATCTCCCGGTTAGCAGACTCCTCCTGCAACCACGGGACGATGTGGTGGGGGACAATTCTAAGGCCGGGCACCCCACGGTCAGTTATCACAAAATAATAGCAATATTGGGGAACTTCGTTCATGAATAACGGGGATCTTTACGTCAATTACTTCAATCTCTGGCATTTTTAGGCATGTTGTGACTTATGTTATGTAACGTGAAATAAGATAGGTAACTACAGATCCAATACATAAATGAGACAAAAATTAAGGCGTAGACGTGGTTTCGGGCAATAACTTTGGCGTTGTTGCCGAAATATTTTGTATGTTTTTTCTTTAAAAGTCTACTCATACTTATCAACTGAAAATTCATAGCCACACTCGCCATCATCCTCATTTATTTTCTCTTAATATACAGGATGGTTTCAGTTTTAACCACCAAGCTGCTAATTAGAGAACTTCACACTCACCCTTAAATGTGGTATCGCAACTCCAAATCACCTACTGTAAAAGCCGCTCTAAACTATTCCTAATTCGAGCACGCCTTACCAATGGGAAAAACCACCCCTTTCCGCCCTCTAGTGCGTGACTCAGTACACATTTTATTCCGGGCAACATGGATGACTCACTTTGTATTTCGGACCTTTTGATTAGTCAGTTTGTGTTCCAAAATTTGAAATAAATGATTCAGATTAGGAGCATTATCCAGTATCCTATTTATAGGTTATGAATCAGTGGTTAAAGGTACAAGTCAGTTTTGGCTTCCGTAAGTAGGTAGAATATGAAGGGTGACAAAACGAAAACCTATTAAATACGACGCCATCTTAAAACAAAATCCACCCACACTATTTGTACACCAGTTTAGTGAAACATTCTACATAGAGAATTCATAATTTCACTAATAGATAGCGTATATTGTGAAATTTAATAAGTACTAATAACTCCATATCCACAAAGTGGGACCTTTTTCCTATACTGGCACATTTGGCCTGGCATCTTTTATATCAGCCACTCATTTTCAGCTAGGAGACATACTAACCGACGTCACATACTGTAGTTACCTTATGTTGCCATAGCTCTAGATATTTTATTGCAGCTATAATAACATATGATATAAATTATAACATTAAAATTATTGGGGGTTTAAAACAATACGTTATTATTTCGGTATGATTTTTGGCTCATTCTAATGAGGCCACTGACTACCAGTCGGCCGTCGGCCTGACGATATTGGCCTGTCAGTTCTTCGGAGCTGTAAAATTTTTGTTCTAACTGACAGGCGGATACCGTCAGGCGGATTGATACTCGGTGGGCCACCTAAAGGTTGTGCTTACGACATTTTTAGTAGGTAGGCCTATTGAAGAAAACGAACAGGATAATAAAAGCGATGTTCGAGTAAAACCTCAAAAATAAATTTAACATGGCCGCATAGTATATTTATACAGAATAAGATATAAGATACAGTGCACAGTGCATCGTTCCCACGCCCAGAGCCAGTGCCGTACGATAACGATGGGCCGACAGCAGAACAATCCAATAAATGTTTTGTATCATATAAATATTCAATAAATGTTTTTTTCTTAAATAACCTGTTTTTCTGTTAAAATCCGGTAATTTTTCGTTTGCATTCCCTAGCTAGCTAAAGGCCCAGTTGTTCGGAGCCGGCAAATTTATGTTGTAACTGACAGGCCGAGATCGTCAGGCAGACTGCAGGCAGACTGGTAGTCGGTGGCCGGCTTCATCAACTCAGCCATAAGACGTCCACTGCTGAACATAGGCCTCCCCTTTGATAATGAAAGGAACTTATCATTAAAGGGGGGGGGGGGGGGGGGTTGCCATACGCGCCACGCTTGGCAGGCGGGTTGGCGCGCGCAGTTTTTTTTGTTTATTGTTGTTTAGGCTTTCGGTAGATGCTGCTGCCCATCTCCCGGTATATTCCCTTAGCAGACTCCTACTGCAACCACGGGACGATATAGTGGGGGACAATTCTAAGGCCGGGCACCCCACGGCTAACCGGTGGCCGGCTTAACACGTGGACATCTGAGAGTAAGTTGTACTGAATAAAATGGCGATAAAATCCGTCATGTTTTGCTGACCATCCGTAATCACACAGTGGCGTGTCCGCAACAATCAGCATTAACTTTCAGCTTATGCGGCTTCGCGGCCGTGGACTGAATCGCCACTCCTGCGCATCCCCTAAAACACGCCAAACTCAACCTTATCTCATTGTAATAAGATCCAAGAATCTTGAAGTGGTATAAAAAACCTATGCAATTATAATGACTGTTGACACACGTTGTCATCGTAATTGTATGTTAAATGATAGGATTTGCGAGGTTTATTGGATGGTAAACGCATCACCGAAGTATGAAAAACATAGTTGAGCGTCATATTTTTCAATTGAAATAAATGTTATTGTATACTTCCCTTTAGGGTCGTCCAGAAATTCTGTAATAAGAGTTTGACTAGATACACTAGATGGCAGCACCGCGGCGACAGGTATTTTTGACACTCAAAGCAAGCATTAACTAGAGACCGCACACGTGTACCCCCGTATGGGATAGATATATAGATGCCCATAATCACTTCTACAGCATAAAACAGAACAATTTACCAATCTTTTCCTTAGCCGACACAACTTTCTAGGAAAACTAACAGCTTTTCTCGTAGCAATCACAGAAATTCTTGAAGAAATCGCGCATTATATCTGTTTGTTACCCTCCACTGCTAGAAGTAACGCGTGGAGGGTAATAGAAACTATGACAAGGACCAACGATAATAGCACCTCTCTGCCGTATCTATTGAAAGTGTAATAAGACCATCCCGTTCTATCTTGGTATTATTAGTTCCGTGTCAGATCTATGGGTGGTATATCTATGTTTTGACAGCAGCTGTCAAAATCCACCAATCAAAAAAAAATATGATTCAACATGATTGGTAGAAAGCTGACAAGTAAACGATGATCTGAATATGCCAAAAGTCGCTTTTGACAGTTCAAGCTTTTCCAACATCAAATTAAAATCAAACAATCTTGGACTTGCGGCCATCTTGGCGGGCAAGGTGGTTTGGTTTTGGGAATAACTTCTTATTTTTTGTTCATTTTCGTGATTCAGTGTGTAATATATAGCTTATTCTGCAGTGATTTAACGAACTAGTGTACAACTAATGAAGAATTAGTCTCAAAACATGTGTAACCCCTGTTTGAGTTAGATATCCGCTAGTCCACGTGCTGTTTGTAGGGAGTAGCCATCTCTTTATAAAAAGCCTAACCTCACCGTACAACGTCCAGCTCTTGGAGCGAAATTTTAATTTATTAACCGTACACTTGTCGTCTCTACTTCGACATTGGCAAAATTGTCCTAATATATGTGGACAGAATGCCATTTATTTCTAAAAATTAATTAAAATTGCAAATTGGCCCTTCGCAGCAGTTGGGTTGAACCCTGGGGCCGTCGGGGCTATGTGCTAGTTTTCTTGACCGGGGACAGATTTTTTATTTATACATTTTTAGTTAGTTGTTTAGGTTATTACGTTTTTACTCGTTTTTTTGTTGTAATTGATTAAATAAAATGGAAACATTGAAAATTACTTTCTTCCTCAATTGATAATCCTTCCTTATCAATGTCTAAAAGGAGAGAAAATAAAGTAAAGTGCTACTTAACCTAGTTCCCGATGCTTTAAAAGGCAAATTGTATAGATCGAATTAAATTACAGGATCTATTGGGATTAAATATAGGTGAACGCAGTGTAATAATAGTAGTATTTTCTACATATATTTTAATTTAAAGGCGTTGTAGCCTATTAAGTACATTTACGTCACTCTGGGCGGTAAGTGAGATATTACGCCCACGGGCGTAGCGGAAAATCTCACTTCACACCCAGGAAAAGACGTAAAATTGTGTACGCACCACGGGTGGTAATAAAGAAGGCCTCAGATCGCTTGTCTATGGCCCTTACCTTCGGTTCGGGCCACAAATATCCGCGATCTGAGCCGTTCTTTATTTTACCGCCCTAGGTGCGTAATGTACTATTATTTTAAGACGACAAGGTAATAATAACCCATGTCAGAGTCACATTTTATTTGCTAAGTTAATTATTCTGAATGACGTTAATAATAATACTTCTTTGTTTTGTAGCGACTCCACGTACCTGAGTGCCCCTGGGGTGCCCTGTCGGATGGGTGGGACAGGTCCCCTGCCTCTGGCTTGCCTTAGCCGGCTGTCCAGAGTGGGGTCGTTAGAGCTGTGTTCTCGAGGGTAGATGTGGAAACCTAAGTGGCGATTTGGCTATATGTTTAAAGTCCAGTGACACCTCTCTACCCCCAGCCCCCGCACCGGTGTTGCCCTTGAGCCATCTTTGATGTCGCTTTTTATGGGGGCCCATCTTGCGGCGGGCGAGTCACCGTCTGCCGGAAATAAAATTGGATACCGTTTTATTAGGGAGGCGTCCGGTTTTTCATCCAATAGCCCATTAATCAGTCCATACTTTTCACCCAATAGCCTAGTACATTTTAGACTCCATTAATTCTCATCTCAATAGTCCTTACACCATGGTGGGTGCTGTCTCTGCGTGCGTCCCATGACAGGGGCAGGGGCAGCATCCACTTAGTGTACCCCTCACTTATCATTAAATTGTCGAAAGGGCCTCAGTGCGATGGCTTCGGCTCCGCATACGCCTCCCAAAGGTCCGGAACACCTTTGTTCCGTGGTCGGGAAAATTCGGGAAAGACATATACTTCTTTAAATAACACTACTCACAACAGGTCGGTTTGTAATTAATAATAAATTTGGTCTTAATTGTAGTGATAAATGTCTTGTGTATAATTACATTCGAATAAAGTGATCCTGGCTATTCGACATACAGAGTGTCCCAGAATTCGACGTCAAGCCGTGAATGGATGATAGACCAAGTTATAACAGTTATCAGAAAAATACAAAAAAAAACTATCACATGTTCTTCAAAAATTATGGTCACTTTAAAAATTTACTAGAATATTCACGCCCTGGGGGCCAATTTTTGACTTTCGAGCGCCCGAATTAAAAAAGTTGAAGCTCGAAAATAATTGCACACAAAAGCTTACCGCCATTTTTTTCGCATGAAATTAATAGTTTAAATACACATAATTTTAAATTTCTATTGCTGTTATTTTTAAAACATAATTTCATCGTTTTATTCTGAGTTGTAAATGTCACTTTCGAGTACTCGTATCTCAAAAATCACCCCCCAGGTCTCTTAACTTCTAGTAAATTTTTAAAGTGACCATATTTTTGAAGAACATGTGATAGATTTTTTTTGTATTTTTCTGTATATAGTTCGCTATATTATACTTATAGGCACCCAATCGATACTCGAACAGTATAATTAATTCTAACGATTACTTCTACTTTACATAGATCTGCGGTAATACTATTAAATTCGCGGTTACAAACATTACCTTACCAACTAATTAAAAATACAACTACGTAAAGCTAATTCAGAACTAAAGTGTAATAAAATTAATGAATTCGACACACTTCGTTTCCGGCACTTGTTGTGAACTGAACAAAGTAAAAAATCTACAAACTCATCAAAAGTCTAAATTTAGCTCAATTTTCCAAACCACCATTAGAAAAAAATCATAACCACATTTTTTTCTAATTTATTTGCCAATTAATTCGTACTCAATTCACAAACTTCGCACTCAACATAGCTCTCCTAGTCTAACATGAACTGTATGTCGGAAGCAACTATACGTAATCGTGGTTCAAAGTTATGTTGGTCGTTGTGAATTATAGAGCAGCCGAAACGCACATAGTTACCCAAGCTAAAAAAGGAGAATAATGATAAAACGACTCAAATAACTCATCTTTCTTAACAAACCATGTCGTGCTCGATACGGGTGCAAAAAACTCAAAACAACTTTTTTAATTGCAAACACTACATTCACACAAAACGCAACTCTATTCACAAAGATATGCAGTTGAAAATCGTGACGCGCACTATGTCGGCATGGCCGTGTAGTTTATGAATGAGCGGCTGGTGAATGGGGGCGGATATGACGTCACGTAATGGCGGAGGCGCCGCGGCGCGAGCGCACCCTTCGGCGTCATGGTGCGCTCCGCTTGCGACTGATGCTGCGATCACTTGCAAACATTAGGAAACTTAGTACACATAAAAATATTTATAACAGGTCACTACGTGAGACGTGAGTAACCTGTTATATATTTTTTTAATATGTTAATCACACGTGAATTTTACATTTAAAACATTATGTACCTAATTAAATCTGTAATCTCTACGTACAGCGTCGATTTGCTGAATGGGTCAGATGGGACAGCCACGAGATACAGTGATGCTACAAGAAAATGACTTTACGACACCAATTCCGACTTTTGAATTACAACAATTCACAATTCACAGGTTTTGAACTGTCTAAACAGTTAGAAATTGTACTTTTATAAATGCCTTGCCTCATACAGGCTAACCGAAGTTATTAGGGCACCAGAAAATCACAATCCTGAAATCAAATTTTCTTCTGTACTGTAGTAACGTACTGTGTACTTAGTTCAAAGTAGTTCAAACGGTGCATCGCACGTGGACGTTGCGTCACAGTATCGCAAGCTATATATGATGATGATGCGATATATGAATTTCCTTTATATTTCAGTTCCGTTAAGTTACATTGTCCATACATTAACTATGGCGCAAGTGGAGGGCACCAGTCATATGACCGTGATTCACCGTCTGCAAGTGCACTCCCGCGTCTGTAGTAACGTAAAGACTGTATCGTCTGTTATAAATACAAGAAAAATGTTCTTTAACCTCCTAAGACCCGACCTTTTAAAAATATAGTTGTTATAAAGACCGAGATAGCTTTTAAAAGGCTAAAATGGCAACCACTGTTAAGTCCTGACGATTCGAAAGTAACAGTTGTCATTAAGCACGAGATGCCTTTTAAAGGTACAAAATCATTTTTCGAAATTTACCGCGATATTTTAGACCTTAAAGTCATTATCTTAATGTTTATATGGTCATCCCTTTCGCACGCATAGAATGGAACCATAGCAAGATGCCATAATTATTTGCAATAGCCAGGAACAGGTCACAATGGGCAGCACGTCGGAAACTACGTAAGTAAATCCATTCATATTTTAGCTAAATATTGATATTTACTTCCATCAAAACTGTGTTTGTACTTATAAATTCATAAAGTATACCTACATTGTGTTATTTTTGGTGATCATGCGGCGTAAACGGTAATTTTTCAAGGTAAAATAATTTGTCCTTTTAAAAGTGCGTTCGGTCTTAGTGCCTTAAGTAACTGATGTATAGTGTTCTGTTTTTAGTTATTTTTTTGGCTTGAATTTAATAATATTCTTATTATGTAAATAGTACAACTGTGTTAGAATTATTGGATATAAGGTAACGACACAGTTAACCTTAAAACACAGCATTCATAAACTTTCTTGGTTATGAAGATCAGGAGTGCTAGATTAATAGTAGGTAGATTAGATAATTAGGTATTATACTTTTACTAGAAAGTGCAGGGCCGGTTTTATTAAATTTTATTTTGTTTTAGCGTTACGCGATGAGGATGTAGACCAGCTCTTGAATGAATCTGAAATAGAAGATGCTGATGATGACGAAGATCCTTCGTATAAAGAGCCTGAAATTAGAGCCTGTAAATAAATTTTACTTTTAGATTTCTTGTTTTAGTTGTAATTTGACTATTTGACTGAATAAAACTAAAGGTTGTAACCAATGTCCTTGTTTATTTACCTACTATTATTATGTTCCCTAGTACACACTAAGAACGAGAGTCCTTTAAAAAGAACAAAAGTATGGATTAACTGACTTAGTACAAAATAAAGTTTCTTTATTACTGATTAATGTTTGTTCTAGGTAAAATGGTATAGTTGCGTATAAATTAGATTAAATTGCCGTTAAAAGTTCAGGACTCAATGACTATGTTGCTTTAGACCTTTTAAAAGTTCTTTCGGTCATAGTGACATCTTTTTTTTTCAAAACTCAGGACTCAACCATGAACGCCATTTTGTCCTTTTTAAAGCTATTTGGGACTTAGGAGGATATCTTTTTAAATGATTTATATTTAAACATACAAATCATACTAAACTTAAAACAAAATAATACAGAAAACCTAAACATGGCCAGAAAACACCAAATTATTCATTTCTGGCTAGTTTCCTGACTCTTTGTCTCATAGTGCCCATTAATGATCGGACAGCAGCTTTGTCAAAAGTTCGAGCCACCTTGTTCCAATCCAAACGAAGCTGTTGGTCTGTGTCGGCAGTACGGCCTGTTTTTCGTAATCTAGCCTTCATTATAGCTCAAAAGTGTTAAATCGGGCGAAGTTCTGGACAATTTGGCGGATTTAATTCTTTGGTCAAAAAAATTACATTTTTGTCATTACACCATTTTACCACCTTAGCTGAGTAATAGCAAGACGCTAAGTCGGGCCAAAATATAGTTTCAGAGTTATGCTTTTTCATGTAAATATCGGCATTCGTTGATGAGGTAGTGAAAAATGCAGTCGACTTCATTCCTCACTCGCAAATTGCCTGCCACACCATAACTTTCTTGCCGAATTTCTCAAAGCAAATAGATTTTTCACGTTATATATATAACCTCTGTTCCATCACGCACCGTATAATACTGGGGACCTGGTAAAGACTTGTAGTCCAGTTTCACATAGGTTTCGTCGGCTATTATTACACAGGTGCCTTTTTTAGACAAAACCAAGTCGTACAACTTTTGGATACGTTTCTTAACAGATTCTGTTTGTTTTTCACTTAGTTTTGGCTGTTTCTGTTTTTTAAATGTCTTCAAATTGTTTCTTTTCTTTGCACGTTGTACCATCCCCATACTCGTACCCATTTTTTCGCAATATCTCCCACGGACAACTCTTTGTTAGAGATAAATGCTGCTTTACGATCTTTTGGTCCAATTTTGGGTTAGAAGGACCTGGTTTTTGACCTGGTCATTGTCGGTCATTAAAGGTATATTCGTTACCGTACTCACGGATTGCAGTTTGGACGGCTCCTACACTAATACCTTCCATTTGAGCAAGCTTTCTGTAAGTAATACCTTTAACCGAACACCATTTGTCCACAATAGATTTTCGCTTTTGTGGCGTAAGACCCCGCATTTTTTTATTGTAACAATATGGGCAAGGAAAAATTACTGTTATCGGTTCTGTGAGAAACTTCAAGTAATTTTCACGTATTAAAATATTTTTTCAACATCAGTTATGCCATTGGTGCCAGTGGTAAGTTGTATTTATAACAGACGATACAGTCTTTACTGTGTACTATTTGTTCAAACGGTGCATCGAACGTGGACCTTGCGTCACATTATCGCAATCTTGTATGCGATATATGAATTTCCTTTATATTTCAGTTCTGCTAAGTAACATTTTCCATACATTAACTATGGCGCAAGTGGAGCGCATCAGTCATATGACCGTGATTCACCGTCTGCAAGTGCACTCCCGCGTCTGTAGTAACGTACTGTGTACTATTTGTTCAAACGGTGCATCGAACGTGGACCTTGCGTCACATTATCGCAATCTTGTATGCGATATATGTATTTCCTTTATATTTCAGTTCTGCTAAGTAACATTTTCCATACATTAACTATGGCGCAAGTGGAGCGCACCAGTCATATGACCGTGATTCACCGTCTGCAAGTGCACTCCCGCGTCTGTAGTAACGTACTGTGTACTATTTGTTCAAACGGTGCATCGCACGTGGACCTTGCGTCACATTATCGCAATCTTGTATGCGATATATGAATTTCCTTTATATTTCAGTTCCGCTAAGTAACATTTTCCATACATTCATTCGCATTATATATTTTTTTGTTTATTTATGCTAACTCCACAAGTCCACACATTGCGCTTGCAGATCGGTGCGATGCAGAGTTAGGGCGGTTGGACTCTACAGTACATTTTTACGCTATTCTACTAAATCTCTAATCTTGTTACTTACTCATATATAAATAAAACTGCACTGCAAAGAATACTTATTGTGGGATTTATATAATTTATTTCTATCAAATTTATCAAATACGTACCACTATTCTACATTAGTATCTACCCACGTTGTGTACACAGATTGAACCTTGTGGCATAGAACATCAAGTGTATTTTATAGTACATTTGTACAATGCTCGCCCAAATGATGCTCGTCCATAAACCAACAATGCTGGGGCTTAGGAGCAAATAGATAGGGCAATTACGGCATACAGTCATCAGCAGAAGTACCTACCTTATAATATACGAGTAAGGCGTGGTGTTCAAAAACTTCAAACTGTCAGCACATGTTTGTCATGAAGTTTTGAGTCGATATTCCTACATCTGCACTACAGATAGAATTATAAGACAAACAGTTATCGGTTCTTCAATCTTTTATATCCATTCTCTAGAGACAAATAAAAAAAAGGATTCCATTTTTTATAGTTTTTAAAGCATGGTCTAAACTAGTCTAAAGTGTCTAAACTAACGCCTTTTTGATCTTAATTAGGTATACGAAATCTACATAGGTTTTGATTTAAACTTAACACAAAAGTTATGGAAAACGATTTTTTGACGTAAAACTGTTCAAGTTTGATGGCAAATATCTTGAAAAACACAAGAGATGCCGCGTCTACTACGATTTGGTCCTACGTGCCCATTCATAGCATTATAATGGCAATAAATAACTCAATATAGGGCACATTTCTGAGCTAGCAGGGCCATTCTGAAACTGTTGCGTAGTTAGAAACTAGCTTGTACAGATTATTTAGTTTTGTTCGATCGAGTGCCTTTTTCAACCGACTTCAAGATTTCGATGGATTCTCTCAATTCGTCGGATCTTTGTTTTTCTTTATATTCACCGATTATTCGAAGATTTCGAAGACAACTAGACCGATTTAGATGAATTCACTAAAATGTATAAACTTAACTCTAAAATTTGAAAAAGGCAGGTAATTTGGTTTGGTATTTATTTACGTAATACTATTGCTTTGTGTTCTTGAGAATATTGTTTGCTAGCATTTTCTTTTCTGTTTTGCAATTTAACGATAAGACCGCCTATTGTTTACCTCAATTTTAATTGGCTTGTATTGTTTTCCTGTAACGGATATTAACTTATAAAAAAACGTTTGTATTTGTAACGCAGAATGTACAGAATAGCACTCTAATGACTCCTACATCAAACATATTGGTTTATTTACGAGCATGCGAGGCACTCAGATCAAAAGTTAAGTAAATCCAGCGCGGTTTGGGGACCTGTGGAATTCGCGAACAGAGTGGACCCGCCGCTACAATTGAACTCATTTCCTTATGCGCTTGCGTCATCCTTGAGGGATTCGCTAAGCGTTTTATATTCGGCTGTGGAGTTGCTAACTATAAACCATTAGAGCTTGAACTCTAAGGACCGGTTGCACCAAACCGTCTGTTAATGTCATAGTTACAGCTAAATTCATGTGGACGGCGTGTGGCTCCATGCAGAGCGCGGCGGCCCGTATGGCTCTCGACCGCGTCACATGTAAGTACCGTGCATTATTTAAAAATATATTCGGATAGAATATAAGTGATGGGTACTTCTGAAAAAACTCTTATTACGATGGAATACGAGTGATTTTGAAATGGTTTTGGAATTTGGAAATACCTGATTTTAGATATCGTATTAACAGAAACACGGAACTGCGCTCCAGAACTGGCATTGTAGATGTTGGTGTCAAGACCGCCAAGCTAAAATGGGACTGGGCAGACACGTTTGCCGCATGCATCCGGAAAGATGGGCCAAACTTGCTACCGAGTGGCTCCCACAGGACGGCTACCGGGGCAGAGGCAAACCAAAAAAGAGATGGCGGGATGACTTGGACGCGTACTGTAAAGAGTGGTCGAAAATGTCAACCAACAGGGTCGAATGGGGAAAAAGAGGGGAGGCCTTTGCCCAGCAGTGGGACATGTTACCGGCAAAGTGTAGTACCTAATGTATTCTAGACGCTAAAGAAGACCTACTTTAAGTTTATTTGAATTTCTTTGTTTACGATGGAATTAGAGGCAAATAATCCAGGAAAAATGCACTTTGTCGATATGGTTATAAGTACTAATTTACTTCTTAAAACTACCCAATATACCCTATATTAGTGAAATAATAAACTATCCTTGTAAAATGACAAAGTGGACCATTTTACTAAACTCGTCCACATATTTGGACAATTAAATACAGTCCGTGAGCTTTATAGGAAGAACCTTTGGGAATCGGCGATGACACACGAAGGTAATATTTTATTGTTGTTCTGCTTTTTCATGTGTCACTGTTGACTGATACCCGACGTCTCTTTCTAGGACCCGAAGGTTCTTTTTAGAGCTCACGGACTGTAAGCCAAGTTATGGTTACGGCGAATATGAGGGTTGTTGTGAATACCGCAGGACGCGACGAAGGACGAAGGCCAACGTATTTTATTTTATGACACGTCATTTTGGCCGTACTCTAACCAAATACTTTATTAACTTGGACAATTTCAACAAGGAAGAGAAACAAAACACAGGAATAAAGGATTAAAAGAAAAAAATAAATAAAAGATATTTATTCTTCAATTTAGGCACATTACAATGCACTTATGAACGTCAGGGAGAAAAAAGAAACTACCACCGGTTCTAACCCTACACCTCTGACCCGAGAAGTATTACTTATTACCGGCAAGAAACTCGGCGGGACTTATTTTTTCAAAACAGTAATAGTAATACATTAAATCTTAAAGATAGTATATACAATAATGCGTAGTTCTTCAATTAATTCATTGGGTAACGGGCAGGTTATTAAGACTATAGATGTCAATTTCATACAAATGTTTCTCAACAACCCACTCAGTATGTCCTAACCATCCATAGGCTAGATTAAGCCGTCTTTCACATTGCTGCGGTTTCCGCATGCGGCGCCGGTGCGCGAGCGAGATAGCGCTCTGCGTGTGTAGCGCTGTCACGCTTGCACACCGTCGCCGCATGCGGTTGCGGCGACGGTGTGATTATCGCCTTACCCTCTGGATTGGAAGGTCAAATGGCAGTAGCTTTTGTAAAACTAGTGCCTACACCAATGATGAGATTACATTGCCAAGCGGACCCTAGATACGCCATGTCAAAAAGCAGGACAAACGCTACCATGATGATGTTGTACAGTCAGCAGTAAGAGTAGCTAAGCGGGTAGGGTGTTCAAAATGAGCTGGACACGACTTTATTAATGTTAAGAGAATAAGAGCGTGTGTAGGTCATTTTGAACACTCTACCCGCTTAGCTACTTCTGCTGCTGACTGTACAGTCGACGTCAAAGGTATGTTTACCCTTTTGCACCTTACTCCTTTGCAATTTTGTATCTGCGACGTTGACTGTACACAATCGAAAAAGTTCACATATGGTCAATAAGTGTGAACGGTTATCATTATCACATAAGGAACACGTGGGCCTAGGGTTGCCATACGTCAGGATTTGTCCGGACATGTCAGGATTTTTGACCATTTGTCAGGATTGCGGCCGGACTTGGCAAGTGTCAGGATTTTTAGAAATTACCTCATTATACCTACGCTTATTACAAAATTTAAGTACATACAAAGTGTACGTACCTATTCAATTTTATTATTTTTTTTATTTTTTTGTTATTAAAATCTTTATTAAATATGTACGTATTATAACTTCAAACAGTTAGTTTAGCAAAATACGTATTAAGCATTTTTTGGAAGGCTTAAAGCCGAAAGTTAAATAAGTCGCTCTACAACTTAATGACAACTGTTGAATGTCTTTAACAAACTCATTAATTAACTGCTCTTATGATAAATATAAAAATATTGGCTATATCAAAAACTATAACGTTACTAAATGTACAAAAAATGTGGGAACGAACGCGAATACTTTTTGACCAATAAACTCTGAGTCATGTTATTTATAATTATGAGCTCGAGCTTTAAGAGGGTACGGCGTATAAATGTCATGTGAGGGCACAGCTCAGCTAATGTGAACTCGATCAAATATGGAGCAGAGCCCGACTGGGGAAGTACCTCCACATTACAGAAAAATAGCACTAGACCTTACTCATAGTGTTGTGTTCTCTGGCGACCTTACAGAGCTCTGAAAGGATGCAGTTTGTTGACGACAGGGACTATATTTTCTCTTTAGCCGTCAACCCAGTGAATGCTCTTTTCTAAGGAGTCGGGTCGGCAACACACATGAGGCACCTGGAGCTGCAAGTGTCCATATGTTACGGTAGCTACTTACCATCAAGCAGGCTGTTTGCCACCGGCGTAGTGTTTAGAAAGAGTACGCTAAATCGCTGTTATTAGAAATGTCAGGACTTTTGGGGTGATGTCCGGATTTTTATCAGGACATTCCATTTTTCCATATGGCAACCCTACGTGGGCCCAGTTATCCCCGTCTTGGTCCCCTTTTTCACACACGGGATCGAACCCGGGACGTTTCGTATCGCAGGCGGAAGCCCGCGATAAGCCACGAGGCCGGCATGGCAACAGGTAAGGCTGTGGTTAGGCTGAAGCGGAGCGAGAGTGAGGAGAAATCTAAACTACAGGTCATTGTGACGAAGATTTTCATAAAGCCAAGACCGCCTGTGTAAACAAACCATAACTCTTGTGTTTGTAGATATACGAATACCACTCATACAGTAATAGTGCTTTTTCTGTATGACGGTATAATCCTCAACGACGGTCTAATCCTTAAGTTACTTTGTAAGTAAGTAATGACCTTAAGTTACCTGTTTAATATAAAAAAAATATTATTATTAATATGAATGTAAATATAATACACCAAAAAATACTAAAAGGTTGTCTCTGAATATTGTCTGAAAGCACTTTTTAAGCCATAATTCGACTTTTTTATTTACCTTGATTTATTTGATTTGATTTGATTACCATGCCTTGACCTCCATTTATACCGCTTTTATATAAAAATTATCATTCATTAAATCACCTCATAATAAAAATAAATATTTACGGAAGATATTACACGCTCCAAAAAAAATTAAGAGATGAATGGCACCAGTGTAAAAGCAACACATAACTACCACAACCACTCTAAGAATAAGCCGACGACGAGATTACCCGCTCCTCGTGCCGCTGGCCACAGCCTTACCGGCGCCACGGCGTAGCACAACGCGTAATAAAGTACGCGCCTGAATTCCGCAAACTCGACACACGTAGGGTTGCCTCTGACAGATTACATTACAGCAAGGCTAGCACAAGTGCGCCGCGATGCCCGCAATAGTTTTCGACTCGTAATATAATTCTCGTATGTACGTATTAAATTTAATGGATTTTAGATAATAATTAGGAGAGATTTTTTCAGTTATACCTATTACATACCTAATATGTATAAATAATTCTGCCGCCGTAGGAAGAAGGACGTAAGTAATTAAGAATTTTTCAAATTTGAGTTTGATTACTTTGCCGAAATCAGCAAAAAATATCGCAGATTGTTCAAAGACGCACGTACACAAAAACGTGTAAGGTGCGTTGGGGTAAGATAGAAAGGTATTTTTTTAGGGGTAAGATAAAAAGTAGTCTGTAATGCTCCGGAATATGGACGATTTTTTGTCTTACCCCTAAAAAAATACCTTTATATTTTACCCCAATGCACCGTAGGTCTTATTGATTGCTTAACATTTAACATGTCACGACGCAAGGACATGAAAATGATTATTTTTATAAGAAGTCTCTATTAGCAGAAATTTTACTATCTGAAGTTAATTTTTTTTAGTTTAAACCCATTTACGCCCTTCTTCCTAGTCTTCCTATTGACGATGTTTACACAATACTTAGTCACTTACTCAGTTTTGCTCCAAATCCTTTTTATGGTAATACATTTAACTATAAACTTAAATAATTATAAAAAAAAAGAACCGACTTCACTTAGGATCCACTATAGGCCGTGGGGTGCCGGCCTTAGAATTGTCCCCCACCATATCGTCCCGTGGTTGCAGTAGGAGCCTGCTAAGGTAATAAGTATACCGGGAGATGGGCAGCAGCATCTTCCGAAAGCCTACAAACAATAAACAAAAAACTGCGCGCGCCAACCCGACTGCCAAGCGTGGCGCGTATGGCAAACCCCCCCTTTTAATAGGAGGCCTATATTCAGCAGTGGACGTCTTATGGCTGAGTTGATGATGATGATGATGATTGATTCCAAGAGGAAGTGGCCGAGTTGCTGTAAAAAATAGTGAAATCACTATAGGTGTGCCTATAATAGTTGAAGAGTTCCCTCGATTTCTCCAGGATCCCATCATCAGACCCCGACTTGGTGACAATGGGACCATCTAGGGGTTATACCCGTTCGATTAAAAAAAAAATTGAAAATCGGTTCACGATTCACGGAGATATCGAGCAACACACATACAAAAAAATAAATAAATAATGATAATGATAAAAAAAAAATCAGTCGAATTGAGAACCTCCTCCTTTTTTGTTTGAAGTCGGTTAAAAAATACGTATAACTACTTAAAAATATCACTAAACTATACTTATAAAATAAACCCTACAATAAATAAATCTAAAATTAAAAATCTAAATCTAAAGTTGGCCCATGTGGCATGGTGCCGAGGACGCTGGCAGCATTTCCTCGTTGGATCGCTCTACTTATATAATTATTTTTATTGTGTGGGATGTAATCCAGCTTCGTGTGGCAACCCTGGCCCTGTAGGGCTGTCTGTTTAATAATCACATAATAAATAATTCGGGTTATCGCGTAACCCGACTCGGGTGACCACAAGTCTAACGAGCGATTTTGCTGCTTTAGTTTTTTATATTATATCTATAAATTTAATATGTTCGTTAGTAATACAAGTGTAACAAAAATACTGATGATCCTTTTAAGGGCATAATTGGTATCGTATTCTAATTATGAAAAAGTAAGAAAAAAAATATCGCGATAAAAAACATTGGTTTTGTATGGAGGGTTGGCCAGCTGTGACGTGTCCCAAACAGTTTTTTTTTTCGTGTCCAAAAAAATTTTCTCCAACTTTTTCTTACTTGCAATACGGATCACCAGTATTTTGTTACAGCCTGTATGATGTAGTCCGCTACAATTAATGACTACTTAGTAGTAATAAGGCGATTATCACACTGACGACGGATCCGCATGCGGCGCCGGTGCGCGAGAGAGATAGCGCTCTGTATGTGTATAGCGCTGTCTCGCTCGCACACCGGCGCCGCATGCGGATCCGCACCAGTGTGATAACCGCCTAAACTGGCTGTCAGTACTTAGCAATTTCTGTTTTCGTTATTTGTCTCTACGTCATATGCTTAGATTTTTTGATCTCTGACGCAAATCAACTTATTAATGTTGTTTACTCTGCACCCGTTGTCCGAAGGACATCTCTATACTGCGTCATAGAGTATATTTGGTTGTCCAAGGGATGTAACCATAGCAACGAGGGGCAATAAAAAGTTAATGGACTCATTTTTTTGAAGAACCCCATACTGTAGTTCCTTGGGAAAACCATTCATACAGTCGCCATCAGATATATCGGAGCGGCCAAGGTGGTCACAAATATCTGAACAGCGCCTTTATTGTCAAGGTGATAAAGTGCAAGTTCGGATATTTTTGAGTACCCTGGCCGCTCCGATATATTTGATGGTGACTGTACTAAAAGATGAAGTTGCCAAAATCAAGTGTTCTTAGTTCGAGGCAGACTATTAAATAGTTCCATTTTGATTCCATTTGATATTATTACGCCCCTATTTACTGAACGAAATTAGCAAATAACCCGATTGAACGACCACATGGTATTTATTATTACAAACAATGTTTATTTTTGTTATATTCCCATTACCTATTCCATGGCAATGCATATTTAAACATGGCTTACAGGCAAATTGTGAAGGATGAGCGGTGACAAGATATAAATGAATTATAAGTGACAGTTGGTGAGCGAGACATGCGCAATGTCTTTATTAATGAGTATAACCTGTTGTTTGTGAGTGAATAACATTGGGATTAAAAATATGTCATCATCATCATCTCAGCCATAAGTAAGAAGTCCACTGCTGAACATAGGCCTCCCCTAAGGGGGGGGGGGGGGGGGTTGGGTTACTATACGCGCCACGCTTTTGTTTATTGTTGTTTAGGCTTTCGGAAGATGCTGCTGCCCATCTCCCGGTATATTCCCTTAGCAGACTATTGTGGGGGACAATTCTAAGGCCGGGCACCCCACGGCACAAAATATGTAAAACAAGCGAATGGGAAGGCATGATCCCTTGTTTAGAAGAAAATATTTAGGATAGAGTAACTAATGTATTTTGGAAATCAAGTAAGCCTAGTTAGTTTAGTAGGTAAGATTTTTTGAATGCCACGACGGTGGCAAACAATTACGCCTCCTTGATGGTAAGCGACTACCGTAGCCCATTGACTCCTGCAAGAGGTGTCATATACGCGTATTGTCCCTTAATATTCATTCAACTCTTTTCCATCAAACGAGCTTTTCCAATCTAAGCTACTTATTAGCTATTATATATCACTTTTTAGTTCAGTGCCTCTATACTTCCCAACTAACAATTTAGTCGTATAATCAAGTGACTATACGACTGGAAGTATTATAACAGTTGAATAACTGTCGTCATTTTGACCATACATCGTGTAATGGTGCATTATGTAACTAAGTAGTCGGTGTCACTTATTGTCATATAACAAGGTCATATAAACGTTTATTCAACTATTTTACACGACTGTCGTATAGTAGGTATTACGACGACTTCTATAGAACTTACTTATACGACAGTTGGTCGCATAAAGGTTACGGTCGTAATAATGTCGTAGACGCGACAATATTGTCGTATGAACACCCATTATGCGACCTTTAAAGTACCAATAGTTGCTTAATTGTCGTAATAGTGACCCTTATAGAACAGGCAACCAACTGTTACTAAGGCGACCGCTATACGTATTTAAGTAGCATAATGGCTGTAGTATTAACCGCTATTCAATCAATAGTTGAATAGAAGGTGTTAAATAAACTTTTATATAACTCTTGCTGTTTTCCATTGACGCCATCTTATTTAAATGTTTTTTTTTAAATGGATCGAACTAAATGGAAAAACATTAAGAGTGGTAGCTTCCAAAGAAAAATAAATAATAAATTACTTGCGCTTCAAATCCAAACAAATATGCATAATAATGCAGCAGAAAAAAGTCAAGCTGGAGGCAGTGATAAAAATCAGGGTTCCGTATCATTTTTAAAAAGTGTCTCTAAGGAAACCAATCCTATACCCAGTGATTCCATAGTAATACAATATGATGTCGGACATAATTGTGATTATAGTGATTATAGTGATAACAGGCGTTTTATTGTTTTTCTAGTGAACCCTAAAAGTATCGCAATGGCGACCAGTTCCAATTCAACGTATAGATTATAGAACCTTAAGTTGAATAAGGGTCACATAAGGCAATTTCTTAATAATTTTTTAATCAAAATAGTTAAATACTTAAGAATTTTATAAGCGCATTAAAAATTAGTCATAAACTTAGGTATCAATTATCAGTAAATTTGACTGCGCAGTAGTTTTCAGCTCAGAAATACACTCCTTCAGTTACAATAAACCACCAACTTAAAAAAAATGGCTACTACTTACCTCCTTTTATCATTTAACACAACACTAGCAGCTGTCAATATAATACTTATAACTTATTTTGTTCCTGTGACCGTGCACACGACGAATTAATTATCTATACGACTTTTAAGGGGCGAAGGTTGTATAAATGTCGTATTTCGGACTACTACTCTTCCTTATGTCGAATACGCGTCATAGTAGTTACCGTTAACCGACAAGGTGTCGAATCGGCGACGCATATTCGATCACTATGCAACTAAATGGTTTTTTATATTACCATTACTCAACTCTTTTACGTCTTTAAGTTGCATAAGATTCGCCCAAATCGCGTGGTATAAACGTTTATTCAACCTTTACACGACAGCAAAATCAGGTCGTATACACCTTTATTCGACCTCAAATTGTTAGTTGGGTTACCATTTATGTCATAAAATCATCATCATCATCTCAGCCATAAGACGTCCACTGCTGAACATAGGCCTCCCCTTTGGACCTCCATAAGTATTCCTCGGAAGCGACTTGCATCCAGCGTCTTCCGGCGACGTTTATAACGTCGTCTGTCCTACGCTGCGCTTGCTAGTCCGTGGTCTACACTCAAGCACTTTTCGACCCCATCGGCCATCTGCTCAGCGTGCAATGTGGCCTGCCCATATAGCCCAGTCTGTGGGGAATTTTGCCCTACAAAAGGTGGTGTAGTTTTTTTGTTAAAGGGTATTGGTAGGCTACAGGGTAGTTATTAAGAATCTCGATTTTAGACTTTGAGGGGGGGCCGCTTCGGCCGCCATCTTGGTTTAAAGGTGCCAAAATTCAGTTTCTTGACCATGGCGCTTAGACGGTTGTCAGTATGACTAAAATGTCTATGGAACATACAAAGAAGATGAAATTGTCTACAACTTTTCTATACACAATAGATCTGTAAGTCTTACAGGTATAAAGATACAGGGGGTGTAAAAGTAGAATTTGTTGAAAATCATGAGAGTTTGATTTATTAGTTCCTAAATTATGTGCTCAAGATAAAGGAATGAAATCATCATCTCAAAGTCTAAAATCGAGATTCTTAATAACTACCCTGTAGCCTACAAATACCCGTTAACAAAAAAACTACACCACCTTTTGTAGGGCAATGTATGGAGATGATTCCCTGATGACTGGATTAATATAATTATAACAAAATATATAATTATAACAAAATCAATCCTTTTCGAGTTTTTGCCGGTATTATAATCGCTGTAAGCGTTAAAATATTGCAGACTGGTTTTCTCCACGTATTTTCATAATTATAATTACAAGACTGAATTCAATTTATATACACTATGTATCTGAACGAAAAGCCAATACTCAAACCCGTTATGGTATAGGACATGCTGAGCAACTTTTACTATGGGACCAACCCCGAAATCGCGAAAAAAAATTTGACTCTCCCATAGGAAATTTCAACATTAGACCAGTAAAATGTATGAAACTGCCAATTTTTTTTTCACGATTTCTGGGTTGGTCTCATAGTAAAAGTTGCTCAGTATGTCCTATACTATAACGGGTTTGAGTATTGGCTTTTCGTTCAGATACATAGTGTATAGTAAACTACCCGATTTTAGGTTAAAATAATACATACTTAAATATCGAAATATAGTTTTCTAGAAACCCATAAAAAACTTCTTCGTATAGACTTCAAATATATACAGATGATTTATCGTGACTAATAAATACACATCAGTAATACAATTTTATTTCAACATAAAGCAGATATTATTAGTGTTTTTGATATAAAGATCAAAGCGAAAGAAGAATATGAAATACTTCAACAGAGAATTGTATGTCTCAGAAAATCTATTTAGGATACATGATAGATTTTATTATTGGCTTATGGTCAATTTTACCGAATAGAAAATCAATTAGTTCCGGCACAACCCACACTATTTCCCAACACTAAACATTTAAATATACAAAAAACATACAGGTTTCATCTTCAAACATTTTCGTGCGAAATTCATAACAATCATGGTCACACGAGCATCTAATACAAGCCAAGGTCACGGCACACAGGCCACTAGGGTGACGTTCCTATCACGTTTACAGTACAAGCGAGTCCACGACTTCCTAAAACCAATATAAGGGCATTATTAGACTACACATACTCGTTATAAACCTTGAGCTCATACTATACTAGTTTCCGCGTAATCTCGCCTGATAAGCACTCGTGTATCAAAGAGCAATACAGAATAAGGGCCTTGAAATCGGGCAGAGGCCCGCGGAAGTGATATTCACCGTCCACTGCAACTAGGTCTCCCAAAAGCTAAGAATTTATGGTAAAACTAGTTCGTGGCAACTGGTTTTCGGTTTTATGTCACCGTGGCACGCGGCCTTCGGGTTTAATAGCGTATTAATTTGATTGTATGGATATTTTTGGGAGGTTTCCATTGAGTAGCTGTTTATTTAATTCGTGATTGGTTTAATAGTTGATAATGGGTTATTAGGGTCCGAGAGGGTGAATTTGTAACACTCCGTTCCATGAGATGTTTGCAGATATGATATGGGATAACGAGGTTACACGGAGAAAAAAATATTTTACAATATTACCAGATTGTATAGTAGTTATGATTCTGGTGTAGGAAAAAAGATTTCAGCTATGGTTAACAGATTCTTGTTTTAAAACAACAAGTCGTATTTTTGACAATACTAGAATATTCTAGTTATAATATTCTTGTACACGAAAACTCTGATATCGTTGTGGTAACCTTCTAATAGTTACAGAGTAAAATAAGCATTTTGCTTACAACACTTTTCAAGAATTGCGATGTTTACAATATTTATTGCTTCTGTTCACAATCTTCTAGTAATCACACAAAATAATAAAATTGTCTTTACAATATCTTTATGTAAGGTCCATCTTATGTGATTTATTTATAGGTACTAGACTTTCTCGTACCTTTAAGCGGATTTTTAATACCCATTACTTACTCGAAATTTCTTGATTACTAGGAATATGTTTACTCATAACTAGATACGTTTTTTGTTGTGTAACATACTTGTTTTCATGATAAAAATAAAGAATAGTACCAGCGACAATAAAAAATGTTGGCATTACAATATTATTGCACACTAAACAATGCGTTATTTACGTGTAACGAAAAACTAATTTAATACCTTTACATTAGTGTCAACAGATGGCACTAGGGCGCTGGGCCATACAGTGTTACGGGTTTTAGAGCGCTTATATTGTACATTTTTATTAAATACTGTAAAATTCAATGATAAGATAGGTTCTACGCAAAAATGTAATTTATTAATGCATTTAACGTTAATTTCTAGCTTATTTATTTCACGTCATACTTGATTGACACACAACGCGCTTTCGAAGTTTTTAACGTCATTGGTATATATAGAAGTTCCAACTGATTCATGTAAGGTAAGAACTATATAATGTTTCTCTCACTAGGGTTGTAGATTTCGAACAGGACCTCATATGAATAGAGGGAAGGATGTGAGAATGTGATGATGATGACACTTAAATAAAATTGGAGAGAGGGCCCGCTCGGACAAGCAGCGACGCTTGCAACCCGTGCTCGGTTTCGGTGTATTCCTCACTTTTATTAAATACAAAAATAAAACCCGATAACTCTACAATATTTATTGTAAACAGAACAAAACATATTTTTAACACAAATAAAAATCCGGTATTCTCCAATACTGCATATAGTAAAGAGAAATTGTTGATTATTTCAGTCCCCTAAAATAATAGTCAAGACTAATAAAAATCTGTTGTTCTTAATACAACACATAGTAAACAGGATTATGCGGCGTTTCAAGTCCGCAGTAATTATATTGAATCCTACTGAAAAATCTGATAAACTCTACCCTGTCCTATAATGATGGCTACAGAGATGGTTTTTGTGTGTTACACAAAATTTATTTTCTACGATACTAGGTAAGTGGGTTGTAGGAACTAGAAATAATGTTGTAAAGAAGTAGAATTTTCTATTAATGTGTAAAAAATGTATAGTTGTCACATATAATACAATAAAATCAAGTCAAGTTTACAATATTCTGTTACAAGAAACTAGATTTTTCTCTCCGTGTAATATTCAAAGACTTTACGTATTACGTTACGTAAGTACCTACATAAACTCTTTCATTCGGATTCGATTCAGTAGATTATAGCTTCGACGCAGTTTTTCTACGAGTGCTAGGCAAGTCGGTAAGGATTGAGTTCGGCGAATGACCTGCTGCCTCTATACAATTGTCTTACAGCGGCGGGTGGCGGCGGTGCGGGGCCCGCCCCGGCAACAGTGATATTATATCTCTAAGAATCTAATTTTGAGTCATCTTATGACAACGTTCATAAAGTATATGCTTTGAATATACCTGTCATTAATTTTATTGGCAAATTAGAATGCAGGAGTAGAAAAAGATATTAATTCTTCAATTTAGGCACATTACAATGCACTTATGAAAGTCAGAGAGAAAAAAGAAACTACTACCGGTTCTAACCCTAATACACCTCTGACCCGAGAAGTATTACTTATTAGTCTTGTTACCGGCAAGAAACTCGGCGGGGCCGTTTTTCAAAATAGTAATTTTGGGCAAAGGCCTCCCTCTCTTTCTTCCACGTGTCTCTGTCTATGGCAATATCAGCCCAGTCACCACGGAAGACGTCAAGTAATAGTACCTAATACTTACATGAAATCTTAAAGATAGTATATACAATAGTGCATAGTTCCTCAAGAAGGCTTATCTATATAGGTTGAGAGACAGTCAGTGTCCTGCCTATTGTGTAATTTAAAGAAAAAAATCCAAATCTGACTGCTTCGCAAAACGTTTGATACGCTTTCTTACCTTAACTATGTCCTCTAAATGCTAGATGGTTTTGAAGTAGTGTCTGGTTTGGGCCATGCATCTATGTCTGTCATATAGTCCTCTAATTATCGTATTCTAATTATAAAATGGTTTTATACATACATATGTATGGATGGAGAGCTGGCCGGTTGGGAGTGTTGGGACTACGTGTCCATTGAAAAAAAATTTTTTCGCGTCGAATTATGCCCTTAAACGGATCACCAGTATTTTTGTTATTACATTCTGTATTGTGTAGGCGTAGGTATGCTTTCATTAAGCAGGGTCAGATTTACCCTAATATTTATACAAAGAAGATAATTTTTATAAGCAATGTTATTATTTAAACACAAACAAAAATAATTGGATTCAGAATCTATTTCTAAATCAGGTTGAAAACAACAGTGTAGGTATAAAATCGAACAACAACAAAACATAAGTAATTGTATCAGAAATATTAGGCAACAGGAAATGGAAACGATACTGACCGTATCACGCCCAACAAAGGGAAACAAATGGCGTAGATTCCAATAAAACAAAACAAAAAGAACTTAAGTCACGATAAATTCAATAAGAATTTGAATTTTTTTAAAGCGACTGAATCGGTTGAACTATGACATTTACGTCTAATTAACTTAGATAACCAAATACAAAAACCAATTTAAAATGGAAAAGATACAGCACTCTAAAACATAAGCAATAAAGACGATTATTGATAAAGAGATGGTGTCTATAAATTGGTGTCGTCGGTTGTCACTCAGAGATTATTCAAGAAACTAGTTACAGTAAACTGATTTATGAAGAATTTTGTGAATGAATTTGTCATGGGAGCTTGGTTTAGATTAGATTCGCGTATCCGTATTTGTAGAAGGTTATTCAACCAAATACATAATTGGGTACAAATAATCTGAAATCTGTACGTGTCTGCTAATTGTTGTGTTATTTTCAGAGTGCATAACCCAGGCTGATCGGGTAAACATTTTCACCGGATCACCCTACATTTTATTGCGTACGAAATGCAATAGATAGAATTGGCGGGATAAAATAGAAAGGCCCGAGCTAGAAGAAAAAGAGATGTATAACTTTTATAGAAAATCAAACTCAGAAAAAGCTTTCTTCTTACTTTAGTATTTTGAATTTTAAGAGTCAGTCCTGACTGCGTACGTGCAAAAGCTCTACAAAAACTGTAACACAGTGTGAGCTCTTAAAAAAAACACTTACCATGTCTGCCATGAAATATCATGGGAAGTCATCAAAGATGAAACATAAAATTGTAGTCACATACCTTAGCATTTTCCGTCTATTATTTGGGTGCAGCCTTTCCGCCATGACCGGATCTATGCTCATCAGTCTTAAATGGATATCTTCATTAGTCAATAGCCTTTCGTTATCAACTTCATATTTCACTTTTTCTTTGTCTATCTCATCAGTTATTTCAATCTGAGGTTTAGATTCATCTTTGTTTAGACCTACAGCAGATTTTTCATCATTGTCATCATTTGTTATATCCATTGCTGGACTTTTCACATTTGGTTCATCAGCACTAGGACCAGCGTCATCGATATCTCTTTTTCTTGTACTTCTATTCCACAAAAGTTCTTCAGAGTCTGACGTCTCTTCTACTAGAATATTGTAGATAATAGATTCCATGTAGTAATTGGTTCCTCCGACGACTATTGGGATTTTTCCTTTTTCCGTTAATTCCTGTATCTGAATTGAAAAGTTAAGGATGTTTATGGTTTTGATAATTAGGATGCAATCAATTAATCTTATTGGAAAGAGGATGTCGAGAAATTGGCAAAACGGAAAAACGTTGCACAATTTTTTTTCTAATATGTGGATATTGCGCTAATATACAATGACTTTCTCAATGATAATTTTCATTCAATTTATTTGATATTAATATATTGTAACCCCCTTATTCATAAACGTCTACTAAAGTTAAGAGGCCTCTGATAATCGTTCGTCCCTTTCCGTTCAACCTATATGAGGGAAAGGGACAAACGATTATCAGCGATCTCTTAACTTTAGTGGCCGTTTATGAATAAGGGGATAACTCTCTCGATGTCTCTCTGCCTAGAAATCGTATTAATATTGTATTTACAATACATACGAATCATACGATCATCAAAGACCTTTTACCTTGCGAACTCAGTGTTATTATGAGTAAGTTATTTTTAACATTTTCTTACGTAGGAGTTTATCAACAAGACATTCCAAAGTTAGCAAGTAAACAAACCGAAAATAAATCTAGCATTGAACGGCTAATTACCTTGCTAAATAAAGAAGCGTTTGATATATAAACTTCAGAAAATATATCGATATTTTATATTTAGACAGCCATTTACGTATAGTAATTGAAACACTGCGCAGTTGTATAGAAATAGAAACATTTACAGAACTCCAGGAGTTGTGTTAATCGAGTAATTTGTATTTTTTAACATCCACCGATGGACAGCTGCCAGATGTCCGAATCCAAAAAAATAGGATAGCAAAATAACTAGCGGGCTTTCTTTGTTATTGTGTCATATTTTTCGTGGCTTGCTCTCCCTCTATTAACTGTTTACGTTATAATGATGTCTGTTATAGCTATAATAATTTATATCAGTTCAGGGAATAGCACCCACTTTGTCGATAAGTATGAAGTTATTAAATCTTCCCAATAAAACTACACAATACACGCTATCTATTAGTGAAAGTATGAAGTCTCCATCGACAACGTGAGCCTGGGCCCATTCACTAAACTCTTCCACATATGTTAAAATACAGGTTGTAACAAAAATACTGGTGATCCGTTTAAGGGCATAATTTGTATTTATTAAAAATTATTTTAGTATTGAGGGTTGGCGGGCTAAAAGATAAATTTTTCACGTCCAAAAAGTTTTTCTCATACTTTTCTTAATACGATACCAATTATGCCCTTACAGATCACCAGCATTTTTCTTACACCTTGTGTCTCGGCGATTAGTTCGATTCGTACTGAGACCGTTTCTTTTTTTAATCGCATAAGTATGACACATGTGAGATCACACTAGATAAAGTAAATTAGTTAACAGTAACTCCCTATCCTATGTCTTGATCATGCTGTACCTTATTCCCAGGCACGAAGAGCCATTTTCCAACAGCAATTTTAAAGCTATATGCGTCTGGGATTAGATAAAAGCCATCATATTAACTTGAAGATAATATCTGTTAATTAAAAGTAGAAGTTTAAAGCTATTGTGGTTACAAAGAGTGCCGCCTATTTTTTCAATGGATAAGCGTCAAGCGTGAATCGGTCATATGGAATTGGAAAAGTTCGTGCTTTTTTGTATCAATAAGAACTTTATTTTACAGCATGTATAAAAAAATGGTTAATCCGTTTAAGGGCATACTTGTATTTTCCCCATCAAACACCTGTTGTCTGATGGAGAAAAAATATCTTTCACGCGATTTTTTCTGTATCGGGGGTTGGTAGTGAAGTCGGTTCTTTTTTGTTCAAAATTATTAGAAAATACATCATCTGTGAAAATTACAACTGTCTAACTATCACGATTTATGATAATTTATGATATACAGCCTGGTGACAGACAAAAGCCTAAAGAAACACGACGCTACGCTCCGCCACTACTGTCTTATTTATATGACTCTGTAAGTCTGTACTCTGTGTCTGAAGAGTGATACCAAAGCTGTATGTTTCACGAGGCATGTGTAATGTGTATACTGTTACACGCGGTTACACCCCACATTCCACGTTTACAATACATTTCGCGCACCAGCCTTGAAATTTCACGTGCAGACGTCAAATATTGGCATAATTCACGTAATACACAATGAATTGGTAAAGATGTATTGTTTCGCCCGCCGCAGCGCGGCTGGGCAAACACGGCGGCGCCGGCGCCGGGGGCAAACAGACATGTGGGCGCGTCTGATGCTGATACTTATGCTAGTGAGTTTTAGATAATGTATTACCTCCTCCAAAATACGTTATTTGTATTCAAAGCTATGGTTTTTCAGCGCGGCGTGGAGGTAAGATAAGAGAAATATTGCGAATGAGAGTCTAATAACAGGCACAGGGTGAAGGCGATGGCTTTTATACTCGAGTTTGGAATTAAACAATGTTTTTCACCACATTTTTTTAACGGAACTAAATGTCCCTAACTTCCTAGAAAGTAACGATTAATAGATGGTGTGAAAGAGGTGGCCTTTGCCAGGGCTCTTTTAGGTTTTAAACCAATGAGCTAAGTACTCCAGGTCTCCCTGAAAAAGGATACAATCTTCAGCGCCCGGTTCCTGAAGTCGACGACGGTGAAGTTCTGGTGGGGCTCCAGCATATCCAGCAGGTGGTGGGGGGCTAGGGCTCGCTCGGCAGCCGTTGCCTTCGCTGTCACCACGTCCAGCCCTTTGTATACCTGTCGACCAGATAAAACCTATGTTATTTATTATCGCTCTGATAGGTTCTATCACAAATTATAAACTAGTAGTCCGCCTCGAACTGAGAACTCGCGATTTACTTGCAAACGAGTGGACCAATATAACAAGACCCATATGAAGATTTTCGCCTTCTAAGCCCACAACCCCTTGATCGTTCCAGCTCATAAACGAACTCTCAAATTTTATGTATCTCTGCTACAACCCCAACAAATTTCATAAAGATCAGAAAAACGTTACTAAAGTTATCATCAAAAGACCTGTCAAAATCAAAAAGCCATCGAAATGCCGAGGCGTCCCAGTAGCCAGAAATTGTTTGTACGAATTCGCTTAGCCTACGCTCTGCTCGTTCGATAAACATAGATGTCATATTTATAACTAAAATATGATAGGCCTTCCTGTCTCAGCTCAGAGGCCAGTTTCAAACTTACATCTTCAACTGATAGTAAAGTTAGTTGCGAGAAAAAGTATTAAACGTGACCGTATTAAGCGGCTTCTACTGTACATATAGGTAAATAAAATCAGACTTTTTCGAAGAATTAATTCCCAGTAGGCTGGAAATTGTTTTAATATATGTAATAATTTGACCCAAAACTCGTGTCATCCGAGTTTGTCCAATCCCAGGAGGTGTGCATTATTTTCGGAATTTTTTGGCTCCTACATGAAAAAAAAAGCTTCCGGGATATTCTCAATCTAAGACACTATTATATTATGTTGAAAATATTTCCTCGTGATAAGCATTTATTTCCTTTAACGAAAATAAATTAAAGTTTTAAATATAACGAAGCGAATTTATTCTTAAAGATTTTCTAGTTTTCTTTTACCTAAGATAATACTTGTTTGATTAAAGTACAATCTCTCTTATTTACTCAATATACTCTTGAAACAATACATTTTTGTATTTCTATTTTAAGAAAACGTGGTTTTATTAAGCGAAGAATCATATTTTTGGTAAAGGAAATAAATACTTGTCACGAGGAAATATTTTCATGAAAATAATAATGTCTTGGATTGATAATATCCCGGAAGCTTTTTTTCCGTGTATGTTGATTCTGAGGGCCTCATTTCAGCATGTCGGCAATTCCTGGCAGCCTCACCTAAGCCTAATGAGACCTCCTTGGACAAAATCCGCTACGAGATATTCTCGAAATTCCCCATAAAGCGACTTTCAATCTGGTCTCTACTTTCTACCCGCAACAAATGCAACCGATTAACCCTCCTTAACATTGAATGAAGTGACTTTTTCCGACAGACCTATCGTGTTTGAGCTACAAGCAAACAACTGAAAAAAGAGCAAACATTTAGCAGTTATTTTGCTGCCAAAAGTTATGCACACCTCCTGGACCTGTGCAAATTCGGATGACATGCAGGTATTAAAAAGATTTCCAGCCTGCTGGGAATTAATTCCTCAAACGCTTTTTATTGATCTTATTTTCTTGACCTAATATTATTGAAGGTATTTTTAGACGTGACCAGGGTTTTAAGAGCAAATGAGTTCGCACGGTAAATCTTAAATTTCGAAGCCCAATGAATATGCAGGCCGTCCCTTTTACATACATTTCATACTCTTTAGCCGCATTTACATAATTGTACCATTGACACCGAGGACGCAGATTTATGCTGACACAGAGACAGGTTACGAGAAAAGAATGTACACGGAAGAAAAGGAAATCTTCAGCCAAGTCAATTATTGTTTAAACATAAGTAAATATTGTCTTGGACTAGTTATATATATATTTAGCCCAAGATATATTTTACTTGAATTAAGACATTTTACTAGAATCAAGACCACTTTCTTGGCAAATTGTTTCCACCTATATACGAAACAATATCTCTTCGATGAAGATTTTTTTTCCATGTATATCTTAATTCTTGGACAAATCCACTGCCTCAGGCGGGACTCCATCTCGCGGCTCTGAGATGACTGATGGCTGTGAATTTATCCACTATATCCTTTACAGATTAGGGTTAGGTGGTTGAACACCCTACCTCATCGGGTAGCAAGATTCGGCATACATATGTAGCGCGGTGCGACGTAAAAAGTTACGCCTATTTTGTTAAAGTACTTGATGAGCCAAACCTGCAGGATTCGGAATGCAGCCAACTTTTCGGATGCCCTTAAAAGGTTAACTTAAACAGCTGGAAAAGATTCCCTAATAGAGATATGTTCGCCTTTGTATACGAATTTTATTAAAAATTAAGTGATAATAAAGTAACAATGATTACTACTACTACTACAGCCATATGGATCAACGACAGGTTAAAAAAATTCTAGTCGGCAAGCCGGTGCTTAATTTTGTTTAAAATTTCTTCATGAGCTGTGGAAAAACTGCTCAGGTGCGCAAAAATTTGGCAAGCCGACGAGAATCGTGTTCTGGGTAATTCCACGAGACTGTAACGTCAGTTACCAATTATTTCGTGTGTTCTTTGATTAATTCAGCAAATGTAAGTTTTTATATATCTTCCCTATGCCTACAGGTAGATAAATTGACATTTAAATTTGCTTAATCAATCAAAGAATACACGAAAGAATTGGTAACTGACGTTACAGTCTCGTGGAATTACCCTTCTATAGACGCGCCGCCACTGGTAGGTATACACATACAGTTTCTATTATTTTCTTATCTTTGCCTTTTCTCTTCTCATACTATAGAGGTATATATGTGTAGTAAAAGACTGCCCTCCTTACAGATATACTTAGTTACTGCAATTTACTTTACATAGTAAGTACTATATTACGTTTAATTCTTAGAGGTCTAGAGGTCAATAACCATGTTTCCTGGCCACGGCATATTACACCACTGGGCCCCTTTTATCATAAAGATTGCAACGGGCACAAAAAATGTCACAATCGTTTTTGAATGTCAAACTAATTATTACATTTGCGTAAGTGATCCCATATAAACATTGATTTGGGGGTTATCGGGGGACCTGTACCTTCGGTCGGTGCTAGGGCTGTCGACGCCTTCTTATTTATTTAATGTACCGTCGCGTGCTACAAGATTGCGTATGATTCACAACTTTGCCTGGCTTGAAAAATATGGTTTTCTTCACCAAACAGCTATTTATATCATATACCTAATATACCTATATGGTCGACTTTCTCCCATCAACCATGTTTTTCAAGCAAGGCAAAGTTGTGCATCGTAGGCAATGTTGTAGCACGCGGCGGTATGTAATTACCTATATTAAATTATGAATGAAGAAAAACCCTAAGGATGGAAAGATTTCATACAATTAGAAGTAGAGAGCTACTTTAAAATTCTCACAAAAAGATAAATCAAGATTACAACAAGGTCTAAGCTTATATACATGATTGAAATATAAGAGTTAACTAAAATCTTATCGCGTAAATTTCCAAATAGATAAAGTACCTAAATATATAGGTATAGTAGGATTATTGTATTAGGTATATACTGTTTTCATCATTGTTTTGTACCTACAAGTAAGTACCATCGGGTACAAAATTGCATACTTAATTTATCAAATAAAATAAAAATAAATAAAATCAATGAATTCATTCATAAATGGGTAGGTATTCATAATTATATACCCGATGGTACCTATCATACATAGTTTGTCCGGAAAGAGAAGTGTCGTGGTTTATATGGGAGCTCATACATTCTACGACACTTCTCTTTCCGGACACTACAAAATACGAGGTATATTATAAAATTTATCAGCAGCCGTTGTTAACGCGTTTGAAAGCACAGTTTTAAAATACTGTTCTGTATTTTACTGTATGACTACAGGTAGCTGAACTGAGCGTCCTAATTACCAATAAAGAAAAGGAAAACCAAATTAACCCCGGCGTGCCGACTAATATTTTTCATGCACTGGGCTGAGGCTGTTGAGTACAAAAACTTCGAAGTGCCAGCCCTAGAAATCCTTCATTCATAACCACAGCTCTTATCACAACACTCAGGGTTACGTAATGCCCGTCTGATAAAGAAGTAGCGTCAATAAAATGCGTAAATTAATTCGTATCTATTTATGTGATAGCTCGATACCAACATACCTATTGTAATTATATTGCCTTCTGAGATTTGATCTATCAAAGTTACTAGGACGCCAGCGGGTTATCCCGGAATCCCGTTAAAAATTTGGATTTTGTATGGATGGTTAGCTAGGACTGGGTGGGACAACATGTTCCGTACAAAAAAATTTTTTCGCGTCCAAAAAGTTTTTCATCCTGTTTGCTAGTCACCGGCAATCGTATCGTCCTACACGAAGGCCGCAAAAATATGTGACACGCACTTTTGGCCCTACAAATATTTAAGAGCGTGTCACATATTTTTCCGGTCTTCGTGTATAAGAGCGTGTCACATATTTTTGCGCCCTTTTTGTAGAAAGATACTATTGCCGGTGACTGTACATGGTTTCCCCAGTCTATTATTAGTAATCAAGAATAGAATATTTGTGCAACATCTGGCTATCGGCAGCGAAAGTCGATTCCCAAGCCAACGGACGACGCGGACGTTGGCTCTCATCGAAAGGGAAATTTGGCAGGGACGATTGTGTTGCTTGCCACACGTAAAATAGTGCAATAATATGTATTTACGTCACTGCAGTAAGTGAGATTTGCCGCTGCGCCCGTGAGTCAAACCAAGGAGAAGACGTAAAATTGTATACGCATCACAGGCGGTAATAAAGAAGGTCTCATTACATTCGGTTCGGGCCACAAATACCCGCGATCGGGGCCGTTCTTTATTTTACTGCCCTAGGTGCGTAACGTACTATTAAATGAATGCAATTAGCATTAGGGACCGTCCAACCTTTGTGTGTCCTTGCTTCAATATAAATATCCCAAGAGAGACAGAATTTGAGTAATTTGATTTAGACAACAGAACATAAATGTTTGGCATTTCACTAAAAGGGAAAGGTAGGACAAGTCAATAACTTGCCAGACGTGTAATAGTGCAATAATGTCTAACATGAGTGTAATTATCAGTCAGGGACATATACTGCTGTTTATACTGGAATGTTGCGCGACCGAATGGAGCGGCAATTTTCGTCCTTCAAACGCAGCGCGTGTCTTTGGCAGTAAATTTCTCTTTCGAAAAGAATGATATTTTAGATACAAATAGTCCATTGAATAAAAAGTTCTAGAGTGCGTGAGTTAGTAACGTAAGATGTTTCCTCGGAAACATGTCAAGAGTCCCTAGGTAATAAACATACTAAACCCCCGGGACACTAGGAGGAGCCCCGGAGTGGGGGGAGGGGGGGAAAGGGTCCATTTTTTCATTTTTCGCTTAAATCTCAAAAACGGTACATGTTAGAGAAAAACTTTCAAGGAAAAGTTGAAAGGCCATAAAATTATCTACAAGTTGTACCTAAATCATTTTTTTCTATTCCCAGCCGTTTCTGAGTTACACGCAGTAAAAAATGATTTTGGCTCAAACAATTTCCCCATACTACATACATACCCATGTTTATCACATCAATCGATCAAAAAATATTTCTTTCTTCGAAAAAACTCAAATGTGCAACTTGTGACCGGTACTGATAGATTGCTCTTAATTAGGTCTATAATTGGTAAAATAAACACATTCCTCCATGGAAGCCTTTAGGAGGAATCGATTGTCAAAATATTATATTAGGGTAGTTACGCAACTTGACCTTTTTATTTTTTTTCTTCCAAAAAGCTCAAAAGTGCAATGTGTGACCGGTACTGATAGATTGCTCATAATTAGGTCTATCATTGATAAAAAAACCAGATTCCACCATGGAGGCGTTTAGGAGGAATTGAATTTTATTAGGGTAGTTACGATACTTGAACTTTTTTTTTTTCCTCTTGTGCCTCTCATATGACATCAATGGCCCAACATTATCCGTTGTTCGGATTTTTTCGATGAAGGTTCACACGTAGCATGGTAAGGGGTCCGCCCTCGTTAAGCTTATGCTAAAACCCCATGCTCATCCGTGTGAACTAGAGAAACGGGGGCGAGGCACCATGGAGCCGCTACAGACCCATGGCGCCACTTTGCCTCAGCAGGGGCTTACCCAACCTGCTGAGGGATGTCCATCCGGGCCCCGACCGGAGGACTTAATACTAGGGGGGCATGAGGGCGCCAACCCTCATGTTGGTACACGAGTGGCAAATGATGATGCTGTGGACTGCGCCACAGCCGGTACTTCTCAAACTGAAGCACAACGAACAAAAAGCATCGATGATCTTTTACAACCCCTCCTCCACTCAAAGTGACGTTGAAGAGGCTGGGAAAATTTGCTTCTTAAAATGGTATGGAGCACCAACTAAAGTCACCTCTCTCAACCAATACCGCTTCCAGTCCTTTATGAGGTCAGTAGCCAAACTAAAGCCAGACATAAGCTCTCTCCCACCCACGGAAAGTGCGGCAAAACAGCATTCCCGTTGCACTTAAGTACTATCAAGTACAACAGTGGCTTGGGAATGAGCTGCCTCCATAAGAGTGGGGATGGCAGTCTGTAGGAAACACCCTGGAGCCCATAAAAACCGAAGATCCACCAGCACCAGAGGCCTTACTACAGACCATATTTTGCCGTTGCACTAAAGATTGTGCTAGCGGCAAATGTGGATGCCGAAAAGCAATGCTCAAATGTTCAGCGGCATGCCTTCATTGCCAAGGGAAATGCCTTAACAGCGTATCCATTCAGGAAGATGATGATGATGGTGATGGTGATGACGAAGAGCTTCACCACGAATCACCTACATCTGAGGATGAACAAATAATAGAAGAAGAACTCTCAACAGGACCGTCCCAACCCAAAAGGATGAAAAAGTAGTCATCATCATCATCATCATCATTATCATCGTCATTTCTTACAATCCACAACAAAAACGAAGAAAAAAACGGTCGTCTGCGGGCACCCTAAGTTGGTAAAATAAAAAGTTTTCGAATTTTTCACCTTTCATGGGATGTAGCTCGAAAACGGCTGGGAATAGAAAAAAATAATTTAGGTACAACTTGTAGATAATTTTATGGCCTTTCAACTTTTCCTTGAAAGTTTTTCTCTAACATGTACCGTTTTTGAGATTTAAGCGAAAAATGAAAAAATTGACCCTTTCCCCCCCTCCCCCCACTCCGGGGCTCCTCCTAGTGTCCCGGGGTTTTAGTATGTTTATTACCTAGGGACTTTTGACATGTTTCCGAAGAAACATCTTACGTTACTAACTCACGCACTCTAGACCCCCCTTGGAGGGACTCATTCAATGGACTAAAATACAAACAATCGAAATTTGTTCCATTTATTTTTGACCTTAATTTCTATGATTTCAGTCGCGTAAAGGTCACCAATTACCCTGACACATAGACATTATATGAAAAGGATTGTCTGATCTTTAGCACAGAGGCTTATATTTTCAAAAACGACTGCTAGACGACAGAGAAATAAACTTAATTTTTTTAATAACACCTCAAATAATGAATAATCTCCAAAAACCCAGACGACTGATATGTTAATTCCGTTTTAGCATCACAACTAGTCCGTTTGTTTCATTCAAAACTATTTTCCTTGGTGATTGTTTTTGTAAAAAGATTTGCAGAAAACTTGAAGCAAAAAACGTGTTCAATTCATTTTAATTTAACATACTCATTCATTGTGAAAAAAACATAATACATTTTATATAAAAGAAAATATGGATGCTGAGAAAAGGACCCCAGGACAAGACCACTTATTTGGTGTTAAAGGGCAAACAACATGGCTGTCTTTTGCATAGACAATAAATTATTCCTGTGTGGGCTTCATAAAAGGGGCTGATCTTGTATTTACTTGAAAACAGCCGTTGTGCTACTTTCAAGAGAATCAACCTTAAAAAGAAACGACATTTTCAACCATCTTCTTAGGTAATGGAGTACTCTACCGTTGAGGTGTCCTCGGTAAGGTCTGCCGCAAGTGCAGAAAACGCTGGTGGTTCGATCCCAATCCCAGCCCTGGGCATCGGAGGCCTAAGTCACTTTTTCCTTTGTATATGGCATCTATATAACTAACTGCAGTTTTTCCATACCTACGTTGTATACTCGTACAGTGAGCCTTCTGTACGGAGTGTTATTATTCGTCAACCGACTTCAAGATTTCGAAGGAGGTTCTCAAATAATCTGGAGCTTTCTTTTTGCTACTACCTATCTGTCTGTCCGTCTTCGAATAATCGATGAGATTATTTGAAGACGGCTGGACCGATTTGGAAAATTATTTTTGCCTGTGAAAGGGTATCTTGACAGTTGGTCTCATTATCATCAGATCTTCTTGGATATAATATGTATAGGCAGAGGCACACCTATAGTGATTTGAGCATTTTTTACAGTAGCTCGGGCATTTGCTTTTGATAAGGTGGCTATGTGAAGTCAGTTATTTTTTGCGTAAAATTATTCTGTAACAATAGTTACGAAACTTAGAAACACTAGTAACAATCATCAACGCTTCTTATCGTCATTGTGCAATAGCCAAAATACTTAGTTGCGACCTTCAAGTTCACGGCAAACGCTTTAGCAATTGTGGTAGGACAAGTACATTTACGCAAACGTCCAATACAATTTGAGCCCCCAAACTTTATTCAACTTTACAAGTCCTTCCACCATGAATGGTTCTGGAAATGCTAAATTTGGCGGGTATTCCATAACAGCATATAAAAAAAAATTATAAAAATAACAGTATTATTTCTCATGTCGAGATGAAGTGCTTTTTGATTCAGTCAGATAGTGAGAAACCTGTTGAAAGCTTTTTATGGAACATGGATCACAAATTTTCTTGAGGCATCAGATTATTGCCTTTCGATGTGCTGAAGGATCTCACCGCGCTAGGCGCCGATGACTGGACCCTGGTGCCTGGACCCTGGTGCCTGGACCCTGAAGCCTGGCGATCTTTGGTGTCGGAGACCAAGATCCACTTTGGGTCACTGCGCCAGTGCAGTAAGTAAGGGGGCTCACCGACTATCAGTTCGCCTGACGATATCGGCCTGTCAGAACAAAAAATTGACAGCTCCGAACGACTGACAGGCCATTATCGTCAGACCGACTGATAGTGGGTGCGGACCCCATAAGTAAGTAAGTATCAGATTATTATGGATAACACTTTACAGTATTAGATAAGACCTGGCTAGAAAATGTTGACCTAGTGCAATGTCGTTTCGCTTAATTTTAGATACATTAGATACATATGCTGTGTGTTCATAATTTTTCTTAAAATGGTTTTGGTCACTTGTTGGTGCCGCGTTTCAATGTCGGATGAGGTCAAATTTTCATGTTAGAAATTACAAGAGACTGAAAAATCTAGGTAACAACTTTTTTTTATATTTGAAAAGAAACTTGTATTTATGTAGAGATATTTCCCTATTTGGATGAAGGGTATTTTCGCTTAGGAAAATATGTAATTAAACGGGGAAGTTTTTGGGTAGTTAAAAACCAACCAAAATCATTAATAATTACCTAAAATGTGTTGTATATCACGCCATTTAGCCTGTACCTACATACTACATCCTAACAGAACTCAGTTGGACCAAACCGTCTGCCGCCGTCAAAATGTTCTAAACCTTTTCAATGGAAAATTCTACAAGGTATGGAAGATTATTGACACGGTTTGGAATATTGCATAGTTTGTTGACTAACGTAGATCATTCGCTTTTAAATTATTTCATTTTACAAACGATATACACTTCTTCTATTTAGTCTTCATTGAGAAGACTGAATAAAAACATCGAAGAAGGTCAAAAAAGTTTGTGGCGTCGTAGCGATATGGCGTACAAGGAAAAAAAAGCTTCCGGGATATTCTCAATCCAAGACATTATTATTATCTTGGAAATATTTCCTCGTGACAAGTATTTATTTCCTTTACCAAAAATATGATTCTTCGCTTAATAAAACAACGTTTTCTTAAAATAGAAATACAAAAATGTATTGTTTCAAGAGTATATTGAGTAAATAAGAGAGATTGTACTTTAATCAAACAAGTAGGTATTATCTTAGGTAAAAGGAAACTAACAAATCCGTCAGAATATATTCGCTTTGTTA
Organism: Pammene fasciana; assembly: GCA_911728535.1. Classification (NCBI taxonomy): domain Eukaryota; kingdom Metazoa; phylum Arthropoda; class Insecta; order Lepidoptera; family Tortricidae; genus Pammene; species Pammene fasciana. The sequence continues at coordinate 1,697,091 of OU452285.1, forward strand.
TATTTAAAACTTTATTTTATTTTCGTTAAAGGAAATAAATACTTGTCACGAGGAAATATTTTCAACATAATAAAATAATGTCTTAGATTGAGAATATCCCGAAAGCTTTTTTTTCGTGTAGCTCGTTGCTTGTTAAACCGGATATGGATCAATTTAATGTCAAATTTTAAACAATCAAAAAAGAATTTTCCAAATCGGTCCAGCCATCTTGGAACAATCGGTGAACATACTACATAAAAAATTGCAAAAAAAAAAACAAGCAAAGATCCCGACGGGATAATTAATAGATAGATAATATTGACACAAAGTAACAATGCAAGTTTAAGTCGAAAAAAACGAATATTCGAATATAAATAATTTTAATAGTTTCGTAAGTGTATAATACTTTTATCAATTTACCTAATCTACAGGAGTGTAAATTTCCGTGCTTTAATCTCATCAAAAAGACATTAATCTTCCCCAATCCTATCGAAGATTATATTTACAACTTTGTTTTAATATTTTCTTCCGTTGCGGCAACAATTACTATTAGTAAGTAAGTATACTTATCTACTACAGTCTAGTTCACAAATATATGAGCATTTCCAAGGCTTCAAAAATATCTATACACCATACACCAGTGGCGGCGGGTCAAAATTTTTCTTAGGCAAGCCGGTGCTGAATTTGGCTTAAAATTTCCTTCATGAGCTGTAGGAAAACTGCTCAGGCGCCTGAAACTTAGGCAAGCCGACGGGAATCATGTTCTATGGACGCGCCGCCACTGCCATACACCCTTATGACATTGACAATAAGGTGTTTACATATTTTGCATTTAGCTGTGTTTACATATTTTGCATTTAGCTGTATAGATATTTATGAACGCGAGTGCACATATAATAATATAATAAATTAGGTAGGTAACTATACCTCACGATACTAAGATTACTAAGTTATGAGAACTTTCAAACTTCGGGATTAATATAAAAATGCAAAATGTGATATAAGTAAAATTATTTGCTGACCAGACACTGTCAGTAATAATGACAATATTTCTCTACCCATCCTTCTCATTATTCATATACGTAGATTTGGACGGGTACAGAAATAATGACAGTGTCTGGACCGCTTTTAATACGTCATAAACTTTGTTTTAGTCAACATTAAGGCCGTTCCTCGATTCGGACAAGCCACGCCCATCCGTTAGAGACACGTTTATGGCTCCCGTGCACGAAAGAAAGAGATGCAGCGCTCTTAAGGATCAGACTTTTTGACTAAAATACGATAAATAAGCGAATCTATAAAGTAATGTGTAATTTTGTTTCTGTGACTTTTTAGATAAACCAGAATACCATATTTTTTTACTTAAGTATATTGTTTAATCTCTTATAGTTTACGTAAGCTAAGAAAAATAAGGGGGAAAAGAAACCAACTTCGTTTTTTTTTCTATCGAGGCAAATTTCAGCAATCGTGTTTCGGCTTGTGCCAAAAACAAGAGTATATCGTCTAATAATACATATTCGAAAATAAATTCAGCCCCTTTTCCCGTTTAGTCACTAGAGCGTTTGAAAAAACCTATTATTTTTCAAAGTAGCCCCTTAAAAGTTGTAATTTAGAGGTTACAAAATGTAAATCTTGTAATCTTATCTAGTTTTGCGCGTTTCCGTTCATTGCGTCGTAGTATTTGAAATAAGTACTTACCTATTAAAAAAATCGTTATTTTGATTTTTATAGGTTTAGTTAAATAATGATTCACATTGACATACATCATCATCATAACCATATATTTAAGAGCTAGACTCTTGTCGGTGGAGCAATTTCCATGCCTGTCTGTCATTTGCCTTTTCTTTTACAGCCTGATACGACACGACATTTATTTTTTCCTTTACTTGATCCACATATGCTGTCCTTGGCTTTCCTGATTTCCTTTCTACTTCATATCTTCTATAGCTACTCTTTATAAACACCTCGTACCGCAGCAGGTGTCCAAGCAGCTTCCCTCTCCTTTTATCTACGGTAGCAAACTTTTCTTTTCTTTTAATATATTTAACACTTCATCATTGGTTTTCTTTTCTTTCCAACTGATCTTTTCCATGCGACGCCAACACCACCATATACATATACAATCTATATCTACGATCTCTAAGTATAAAGTATGCTATGCCACAAACAAAAGTGTATTATTGTTTTTTTTTTATAAATAGTAGCTAAGAAAACTCGCGCAGGTACTAGGTACTCTAGGTAATAGGTATACATATACCCTTAAATATCACCTCATTAAATATGTAATTCACAATTTAACTACTGAACTAAATATTCGCGTAAAATAGTAAAAATCTACAATTACTTCAAGAATGCAAGAGATAACATAATCAGTGTAGGTATGTCTGTACATTAAGAACCAGTGCATTCCAAATCAAGCTAAAAACTACTTAATAACCTTTACATAAAGTAAAAAATAGCTACGCGAAATTAACATTGTACGCCTCAAAAAGACGGATGCAAACGTGCAAGCGAACAGCGACTTAAACTAAATAGAAAGTAAGTCGAAAATAAAATAGCAACACACGTGCGCCCGCGCATATCACGTGATCGACGCGCGGTGTCGCAGTTGTAATAATGTAACCGTTCAATTTTAGATATAAGTACGAATAGTGAGATATCAGTTGCCATGAGAACTGCGGGTTGCGCGAGTCATGGGAGGCAGCGGTTTTGGGTTTTAGGCACACCACACACCTGAGCTAAATTAAGCAAATTCAGAGACAAAATGCTTAAATTTGTCTATGGTTACTTAAATTTGTCTATGGTCTCCATACAGATTTAAGCAACCATAGACAAATTTAAGCATTTTGTTTTTTCTATGAATTTGCTTTCAGCTCAGGTGTGTGGTGTGCCTTAGGGCCACACCACTCGTCATTGACGGGCTGGTCAACGTTAAATATGGCGGCGCAGCTGTCATCCTAAAGAAAACGACAGCGATGACGTTAACATGACAGCACTTTACATAAATACATTTGATAACCGCTTTGTATGCTGAGCTGTCAAATCACTCCACCTTAATCTCTCACTCTCAACATCCTGTCATGTCTTGGTCATCAGGATGAAGATTGGTGCTGTGTTATGACATGACTACTGCTGAAATTGTAGCTGACGTCGGAATCATGATGAACCATTTCAAATGCAAAAAAAAAAAATTGAACAATTTTTTTTTAAACTTATAACTGTAAGCTAAATTGTAATCTACTAAAAAGATAATGCACAGATACCCAAAAATACTTTTTAATTCAAAATATATGTACAAATCAAAAAAGTAATTCTAGAAGCTCTTCATTCGTGGCCGACGTCTAGTTCAAGAAGAAACCGGCTCTCGATGCCGCAGTGGTATTTATGCTGTGGAGGGGCGCCCCTCCGCCTGGCCTACCGCGCGCAGGTAGAATTCTAGCGCGCCCGCCGAGGGTTGCCAACACGGCCGTTCTGCAATGTGTCAGCCCCTGACACCACCACGGTCCAGCCAAGATTCTGTAATATGATAAAAATATATATTATTAAAAAATTTGCTGTTTATTATAATATTCTTTTATTTCCCTCTTATTATTCGGTTTAACGATACGAACGGTAATGTTAATGATTATTAAGCCTACTTTTATCAGGTGCTGTTAGTTCACTTTAAAACAGACAATTTTTTTTTTTAAGTAAATTGGTTCTGAATATGAATCTCTCGCACCAGATGATCATTTATTGACCCCTAGAGACCGAGTTAGACTATATTTGAACCCATTCACCCTCATTATAAAGTCACTTGCACTTAAAGAGCAAACAGCTTCACTTAAGCGTTCCAAGTTCACTTCATAACAAGTTTTCTTGTTGTCTTTGACAAAACACGTGATTTAAAGTAGATTTTCAGATCAAGATTTGGTACTTTTCTATAGTTATATTACTAAATAGAAATTGTAAACCCATATGCGCACTGATGATGTACATTACAAGCCTTTTTTTCTGTTACTTTAATATGGTATTTTTAATTGCTATCTTGCCAACACGAAAACAAAGACTTACAATTATTCTGAAGGCCAATCTTCTAACCGGATCCACGGCTTCATATTCTCCGCCGCAGCCGTGCCCGAATATCGCTTGGTACTTCGTTCAGAACCTCGCATATCCGTCACCTCATATCTGTCATTTCCTAGGACGCTTTTGACTTGGAATGGTCCCTTGTAAGTTGGCATTAGCTTCCTACTTTGACCATCGTTACTTTTGCTGTAGTTTTTTAGCAAAATGAGGTCTCCCACCGAATATTTGCACGCTTGAACCCGTGATTCATCAAACCGCTTTTTTTGATACAATGCATCGGCCTTAATATTTTCATCTACCTTTTTACGCAAGTCAGAAACGTCAGTCAACACCCCGTTATCAAGCTCGGATGTTAATATATTGTCACTAGCTGTTCTTACACGATATCCAAAGAATACCTCACTTGGTACTGCCTTGGTGGTTTTATGTATAGTACTGTTAAGTCCCTGTTGTAATACCTTAACATATTGGTCCCAGAGGTCGTCCTCTGTGTTAGCGCCTAGAGTCCTCATAGCGTCCAAAATAGTCTTGTTAAAGCGCTCAACCTGACCGTTGGCGCGTGGCATACCAGTAGCTACCGTATGCAGGCGAATGTTTTTATTTTCGCAATATTGTGAAAACTCAGTAGACGTAAACCCTGTACCCGCGTCGGTGATCACGCGCCTGGGATATCCAAATGTTTTAGACATGAGTTCTAGTTCCTTTACGATGTGAGCAGAGTTTGTTGTTTTCACAGCATAAATAAACACGAACTTTGTGAACGCGTCAACCATCACTAACAAATACTTATTTTTCTGCTTGGTCTCCACGAACGGGCCTAAATGATCCATATGTAGCGTATGGTACGGCTGAGCATGTTTGGGTAAAGGAAACAGCTCTCCCTCTTTAGGTCCACCTTTGTTTTTAAAATACAAGCAATTTATACAGTTTTTGATGTATTTCTTAACTGTATACCTCATTCGTGGGAACCAGTGTAGATGGTTGATGCGTTCGACAGTCTTGTCAACCGAAAAATGGCCCAGGTCGTCATGGGTACTTCTTAGGATTTGCCAAATGCATTTCTTCGGCACCACCCATTTTCGACCCCGGGACGTTCTTCGATAGACTTTATTACCCAAAAGTTCATAATTATTGAATACATCGCGATTGTCATCGGCTTGTCCTGACTCAAGTGTTTCTTTGATTTTTACTAACTCAGGGTCTTGTAATTGAACAGAAAGCATCCAGTCAGCTTCTGTTATAGATAAGACGACTTCGCGTTCAGATCTTTCACCGGATGGCGCGGGATTTCGGCTCAACGCATCCACGTGCTGCATACGTGTACCTTCTCTATGTTGTATTTCAAAGGAGTATTCCTGCGTTGACAAAACCCATCGCGCGATCCGAGGAATGATCTCCTTTTTCGTAAGTGCGTACCGTACCGCGTTACAATCTGTCACAATTTTGAATGGGGATCCTAATAGATACAGCCTAAATTTTTGTAATGATGCAACGATCGCAAGCAGCTCTAATTCAAAAGAGTGATAACGTTTTTCGTCTTGTGTCGTCTGTCTACTGTAATAATGGACAGGCTTTTCACCCTCCTCCGTGATCTGCATGAGGATTCCGGCGATACCCTCCCTACTTGCATCGGTATACAATACGTGATCTTTTAAGGGGTCGAAAATAGTCAAGACGTTATTGGAAATAAGCTTTTCTTTCAACATCTGAAATGCTCGCTCATGTGTGTCTTCCCACGCCCAAGTACTATCTTTTTTTAGCAGTTTCGTTAATGGTGATGAAATCATGGCACAATTTTTTATAAATTTGCGGAAGTAGCTAATCAACCCCAAAAACTGACGGAGCTGATGCACAGTCTTGGGCGTTGGAAAACACTTTACTGCCTCTAATTTGTTATCGTTTGGCATAACCTTATCCGGCATAATCTTATACCCCAAGAACTCTATTTCTGATTTGAAAAAATGGCATTTTTTTAAATTGAGCGTAAGGCCATTGTCACGAAATATATTAAGTACCTGTTCTAATAATTTTAGGTTTTCGTCTACTGTCCGGGTTACCAAATAAACGTCATCTAGGTAAACTATCACATTACCGAAACGCAGATTACCCAGCACCTTATTCATCATCTGCTGAAAGCAAGACGGCGCATTGACCAACCCGAATGGTAAACGTAAAAAATTGTAATGCCCGTCCTCCGTGATAAACCCGCTTTTGGGTATAGAATCAGCACTTAGTGGTATTTGATAATAGCCACTTTTAAGATCAAGGCTAGTAAAACATTTGCTACCCTGAAGTCTATCTATCAAATCCTCGATGCGTGGCATGGGGTATTTATCGGTTACTGTTACTTTATTCAGTGCTCGATAATCGACGCATAGCCTTTTCTCCCCATTTTTCTTATTTACTAGCAGCGCGGGGGAAGCGTAGGGTGAATCACTATTGCAAATAATTTCATTATCTAGTAGTTCCTGAACCATGTCACGAATGATTTGTCTGTCCGAAGGAGAGGACCTAAAAGGCCTACTTTGTACTGGACACGGATCTGACACATTTATTGTCATCTCGTAGTTCTTTACTTTACCTAATTCACTAAGATTTCTTGCCACGCAGTCATTGTACTCTCTAAACAGGGTAAGCAACTCGGCGTGATTCGAGTCGGCGTCAATTTCAGCTTCATTGATTGTTTTACAGAACCCGTCGTATTGTTTTGCGTAGTGAAATCGCAACTCTTTGCCTATTCGATAATACATTATATCAGGATGTTCCGTCACATTCCGTCCTATTAAGATCTCACTTCCGTCCAAGTCATCCATTACCTAAAACTTTACATGTTCTAGGTGAACAGAATCAAGTTTTAGACTCGCATTTAACGTATAGCTAACGGATCTGGTGGTGCCCTTTGAAAACCCGTTTAAGAAGACAGGTGATGGGAGATGAGCGTATTTTAGGCAGTGTTTTTCGGCCAGTTCTTTTGAAATAAGAGAACAACTGCTGCCTGGATCTATAAATGCTTCATGAACCAAGTCATCATTTAAAACAATTTGTTTGAAATATTTATCTCCGGAATCCGAAGATGACACGAATTTAACCTCTTGTTTATCTACTTTTGGTTCAGGGTTTAAAGCCTTTTTATGGAAGCAGGCAGATTCAACGTGGCCCTTTTTACTGCAAAAATCGCATTTCACATCACACTGACTCCTTTTATGGTTACCTCCACAAGTAAAACATTTAATCCCCTTTCGTGTTTGCGAATGTGACCTAGTTTCATCAACACTACTGGAATGTGACGACGCAGCCTGACTTACGGTTCCACTTGAGGGTACTTTATTGTTCGTATTAGAATTGGCAGACTGAGATTGACTCGACTTTAAAGGTATATTAGCGCTCGATTTTTTTGACTTATATGTTCGACTGTGCAAGAAGCTAGCTAACTGATCGCATGAACTAAAGCTGTTTGTTTCGATATTTCCGTCTCCTATATTTCCCAAAATAATAGATATAATATCTTGGTCTGAGAAATTTAAGCGTAACCTGTCGATTCTACACTTTTGGTTAAAATAAAATTCGTACAACGACTGGTTTTCGAGTGGTTTTTGTTCTACTACTTCTTTTAAAAGCTCAAACATATTCCTTTGAATCCTAAAACTCGTGGATAGCTTGCTATGCCAATCAACCCATTTCCATAACGGCCATTGTTTATCAGTCCGCAACAGGGAATCGTACCACACCTTGGCAGAACCTTTGAGTTTATTTAATGCTTGATACCGGGTTATTTCATCTGACCATCCAAAAGTCTTTGCGTACGATTTAATAATACTAAGCCATGCATCAATATCGTCTTTAAGCGGGTCGAATTCGGGTATGATATTATTTAGTGTAGTTGAATTTGCGTGACTCACGGTTTCGGTTCCATATCTTGCCTTATTTTTCGAGCGATTTCTCGCCCTGCTTGTCGAACGCGATGCCTTCTTGCGTCTGGGTGGCGGAGGTGACGGAGTCCTTGTACATTCGCTGTCGTAAGTTGAGCTACTAGAACTACTCGTAGCACGAGCACGTTTACGTTTACGGCTTTTTCGAGATTTACCCATATTGCGTGAAAATGTATCCCACTTCTGATGTAAGCTAAATTGTAATCTACTAAAAAGATAATGCACAGATACCCAAAAATACTTTTTAATTCAAAATATATGTACAAATCAAAAAAGTAATTCTAGAAGCTCTTCATTCGTGGCCGACGTCTAGTTCAAGAAGAAACCGGCTCTCGATGCCGCAGTGGTATTTATGCTGTGGAGGGGCGCCCCTCCGCCTGGCCTACCGCGCGCAGGTAGAATTCTAGCGCGCCCGCCGAGGGTTGCCAACATAACTAAAAAAGTCCTTTTAATTGGGTCCTACTAAGTGGGCACCCAACGGGAAACGGCGGCGTGGCAAACCTAGGCGGAGATGGCGGGACGATCTTGACGTATTCCGTGGTGATTGAGCTGATATTGCTATAGACAAAGACGCGTGGAAGTGAGAGAGAGAGGGAGGCCTTTGCCCAGCAGTGGGACACACGGAGAGAAATTTTTTACTTGAAATAACTAAAAAATATTCATTCCTAGGACAAGTAAACGTTTACTAAAAACAAGGAAACTATTACTGTAAACAAGTAAACGTTTACTAAAAACAAGTAAACTTTACTAAAATCATAGAAACGCTTACTTGTTTTTAGTAAACGTTTACTTGTTTTTAGTAAACGTTTTACTTGTCCTGGTAATTACTATTTTTTACTTGTTTCTAGTAAAAATTTCTCTCCGTGCACTGCAGGCTAATAAATAAATAAATAGAATGGAGCCGTCCTTGACGGTTCAGATTTGGACCACGCACCAAGCGCATGAAATTCGCCGATAACGCCAATCAGCCAAGGCCGCGTTATCAAGTATTTAATACTATATTACAACCGTGCACACGGTTCACACACTTGAGTGGCATGCGTGAAAATTTGCAACTTTGCTACTATAGGGTATCACACTTGAGCGATTTGAAAGCGATTTCTATACAAAACTCGTGCGCGGCGAACTCGCGGCGTGTTCGCTGCCATACAAAACTCGCTCGCAAATCGCAAGTGTGATAACGCTCATAGTCCGACCTCGCACACATTGCACCGACTTTGCTGACGCACAAAATAAGTATGAAAACATGTCTTTAAGGCCATTCCTCGATTTGGACAAGCCACGCCCATCCGTTAGAGACACGTTTATAGGTCCCGTGCACGAAAGAAAGAGATGCCGCGCTCTTAAGGATCAGACTTTTTGACCAAACTATGATAAATAAGCGAATCTATAAAGTTTTGTCTAATTTTGCTTCTGTGACTTTTTAGATAAACCAGAATACCATATTTTTTACTTAGTTATATTGCTTAATGTCTTATAGTTTACGTAAGCTAAGAAAAATAAGGCGGAAAAGGACCCAACTTCGGATTTTTATTCTATCGAGGCAACTTTGAGCAATCGTGTGTTCGGCTTGTGCCAAAAACAAGAATATTTAGTCTAATAATACATATTCGAAAATAAATTCAGTCCCTTTTCCCGTTTAGTCACTGGAGCGTTTGAAAAAACCTATAATTTTTGCAAAGTAGCCCCTTAATGACGGCGTTGCAGAGTTAGCTTGGTCGTACTATAACGTCTGCGACATTCTTGTCATCTGAAATATTTTTTCTAGGGCACATAAACGGGGTCAATGGAATCTTCTCCAATAGACGGAGAGCTGGCCACGTCAGATATGACACAATAATGAGAGCAACGAAACCCCTCTACTCTAGTCAGTTTGCTATACTATGCTTATTTCTAGATCCGGACATCAGGCAGCTGTAAAGTGGTGGAGGTCAAAGAAAGCAAATAAGTTGAAGAAAATAAATTCTAGAGTTTTGGTTTTGATCCAATATTATGAAAAATTATATGATTAATTAGATTATATAATATCCAAAAGTTTCGTTTAGGGGAAGTAGTGCCAAATGATGTATAATGTAATTTTTGGTTACTCGCCTACTGTTTTTGTTTGCGCAATAATACACAATGTTTTTTGTTCTAATGTTAAAATATAGGCCCTGTTTTCTATAAATGACACAACTTCAGCAGTTTTTACTTATTCCGGTATTACTTTTTTTCAACTTAAAAACTTTGTTGGTCTGTCACTCTGAGCTCCACCCATTAAAAGCTGCCAGATGCCCGGATCTATCAATAAGGATGGTTATGCAATCTAACTGGACTGATTACAAACCTCTCATTATTGTGTCACATCTGACGTGGCCAGCTCTTAGACCACAAGGCTGTCAAATTATCAGAAGAAACAAGTAATTATGTAATTGTATGTAACATTAATGCATGATTTAATGCATGAAAAAATACGCAAATAAGTATGACGGGTTGCCCCTAATTAACTGGCACGTTAATATGCGCGAAATAGCAAAGCAATATTATTGTAGTTGATAATATGGACTTCCGCAAAGTAACGACTGATTCCATTACTTATTTTTTAAGTAATAAAAGTCACAAAACATAAGTTACTAGTAGACGAAGATTGGTTAATGGTAACAAAAAATAACTGTGTAACTACTCGGAGCAAATTAAAATAAAGTTACCTTCCTTTCATTCACTCGATCACTCCATTTATCATTCGCTAAGTTAAGCTTATTAAAAACAAAAAACTTAGGTCTTCGGACCCCTCAGAACTGGAGCGAGGAACCAGTTTTGTCGGAGGGGGATTAGAGCCATTGGAATGAAGGCAAACGGAAACAAATACCATGACGTGTTGGAAATTTTGCATGAAGTTCGGAGAACTATGTTAGCTTGGTTTATGATATAAGCGTTAATTATTTGAGCATTAAAAAAATAACTAGAAAGAAAGAAAACATTTATTCATGACAACACATACAATGGAAACAAACAGAAAGAGACATACACTTGTCACGAAATGGGTGCACCTCAGCGTTATAATGCTGGCAAGGCCAGCGCTGGTCTTCCGTTGCAACCATTTTGACGACACGGCATAATGACGCCGCGATCACACGCGCTTATATACTAAAAAGAAAATACCCATAGATCTGACATGGAACTAATAATACCAAGATAGAACGGGATGGTCTTATTACACTTTCGATAGATACGGCAGAGAGGTGCTATTTTCGTTGGTCCTTGTCATAGTTTCTATTACCCTCCACGCGTTACTTCTAGCAGTGGAGGGTAACAAACAGATATAATGCGCGATTTCTTCAAGAATTTCTGTGATTGCTACGAGAAAAGCTGTTAATTTTCCTAGAAAGTTGTGTCGGCTAAGGAAAACATTGGTAAATTGTTCTGTTTTATGCTGTAGAAGTGATTATGGGCATCTATACATATATCTATCCCTTACGGGGGTACACGTGTGCGGGCTCTAGTTAATGCTTGCTTTGAGGGGTAAACTAATAATTCAAAAATAGAAATACACATAAAAGTAAAACACTAAACAAGTTAAACATACAGAAAAAACGCCTAAACGGCTGACAAGAATAACAAGTACACAATACTATTGCCGCCATGTTGCATTCCGTAGTAGAATACTTCAATACTCAAATGTAGGTCACGGACATGGAGGCCATGGAGCAAAATTACATAACAAATAGATACAATATAACACATATCACATAAGAGGCTCATGAAAAAATATAACGGGACTCAACAGGATTTAGAGACATAAACCAGAGGTAAATAACTAGTGGGACAGTCTAAATTTAAAAAATCGCGTTACACAGAAAGTACTATACGCAACCTAACCCATGAAACTTGGATCATACATTATAATAAAATAAATTTTAAACAAAAAAAGAACCGACTTCACTTAGGATCCGCTATTCCAAGAGGAAGTGGCCGAGTTGCTGAAAAAAATAGTTAAATCACTATAGGTGTGCCTATAATAGTTGAAGGGTTCCCTCGATTTCTCCAGGATCCCATCATCAGAGCTGGACCTGGTGACAATGGGACCAACTGTGAACTCTTTCAAACAAAAAAAGGAATTTTCCAAATCGGTCCAGCCGTCTTCGAATAATCGGTGAAAATACATAAAAAAAGAAAAAAATAATCAAAGATCCCGACGAATTGATAACCTCCTCCTTCGAAATCTTGAAGTCGGTTGAAAATGTCATACAGCTGTATGGAAAGATTTCTGGAAATTGAACCCCAAAGTTGGCGATAAGGGGTCGCGGTAGCAGGCAAATCTTACATAAATTATAATACTTATTTCAACATGTTTGAAGTCGGTTTTGGTTGTGGAAAAACATTAAGAGTCCGGTAAAGTTTTCATTCAATTTCGCTCAACTTTTTGATATGATTTAGCCATTAAAGAGGCCTAAATCTACAAATTTTAATACATTCATTGAAAGATCGTTTACATATTACAAAGCTAAGATTAAAAATATGTGTAATGAATTATGAGAAAGCCGATTTACTTACCTGATCAGTGGAAATAAGCAAAATTTTGTAACAAATTATATTTAGGGTGCATTGGGGTCATTGCGCAAAGCGTGTAATTCCGAAAATCATTCAAATATCGCTCGTATATTGTAACAGTCAACTTTCGAAATTACTCGCCACCTTTTCCTATCCGAATTACTCTACAATTTAGTACAAATCATCAGTCATGATCAGATCACCTTAAAAACGTCCTAATATACTTACAACAATCGATATATATATATATGATATATGGTGATATAATCTATGTGCGAAGTGCACGGTGGGGGAAACGAGAACGATCGCAGTGAACAATGCGACAAGAAATGAAACTGCAGAAGCCCCTGTCAGCTGTCTAAATAGTGAATCAGCCAATGACATTTCATATAAGCAAGGAATACAACCGATTTATAAAAAAGAAAAAAAGAGATTGAACACCTGTCCAAGAGATGGCGCCACAATCGTGCACACAATAGTATCAATACGATAGACGTAGTATGTCCTCTGGTTATCCAATGTCAGACGCATCCGATAACGTATCAGCCGCCGAATTCTTCTTGCATGCGATTGACCTTATTCTTATACCTTACGTTAATAGTTCATAATATTACATCATTTGTGGACAAGTTAAGTGCAAGGGACCACTTTGTCGATTTACAAGGACACTTTTTTCTTCCACTAATCGATAGTGCATATATAGGTATATTACGTAGTTTAAGAAAGTGCTCGTAACTCCATATCGACAAAGTGGTCCCTTTGTCCGTCCACTGACAGATTTGAATTTATTCGAAATTGGATTCCTTAACGGCCTCCTAGCCTAGTTGGTAGTGACCCTTCCTATGAAGCAGGAGGTCCCGGGTTCGAATCCTGGTCAGAGCATTTATTTGTGTGTTTATCACAGATATTTGTTCCCGAGTTATGGATGTTTTCTATGTATTTTTCTATATCTATCTATTATATATATCGTCGCCTAGTACCTAGGTACAACACAAGCCTTATTGAGCTTACTGTGGGACTAGGTTGATTTGTGTAAGATTGATTTTATTTATTTATTTTAGTTTTTTGAAGTGATTGATATCATATTTTTTATTAAGATTAATTCCAAGCTTTAAACTGTAGTTAGATTTTTTTTTATTACTTACCATTTTTTTTTAATATTTCTTTCATTAATATTCAATCTGACATTTCATATATGGATACGGACCCGTAATTTACTTTGGATTCCTTAAGTTTTTTGAAGTGATATATCATAGATTCATTTCAAGCCTAAAACTGTAGTTAGATTTTTTTATGACTTACCTTTTTTTTAAATATTTCTTGAATATTTAATCTGACATTTCATATATGGATAAATACGGATTACGGACCCGTAATTTATTATTAAAAGGTCGTTTCAAAGTTCAAACGATCCTCCCCGATTGCGTTTTGCGATTGTCTCCTCGTAGACAAAACGCTAAATATTGATAATGATAAGCGTCATACTATTCACACGTGTATTATAATTTATAATCTTGTCGCCGCGAGTCGAGTATCATAACATAACATAACGTAAACATTATTTATTGCACACCTCAAATTAAAGAAACAGAGTATACACAAGTTACAAACAGAATAGTAGAGGTAAGACGATTCGAGGCGGTCTTATCGCTAAAAAGCGATCTCTTCCAGACAACCTTTGCCCACACTCTTCTAATGAATGGCCGTGGGGTGCCCGGCCTTAGAATTGTCCCCCACCATATCGTCCCGTGGTTGCAGTAGGAGCCTGCTAAGGGAATAAGTATACCGGGAGATGGGCAGCAGCATCTTCCGAAAGCCTACAAACAATAAACAAAAAACTGCGCGCGCCAACCCGCCTGCCAAGCGTGGCGCGTATGGCAAACCCCCCCTTAATGATAAAGGGGAGGCCTATGGTCAGCAGTTGACATCTTATGGCTGAGATGATGATGATGATGATGACACTCTTCTAATAATGGAAAGGGTTATTGGACATGTGTCATTTAGCCGTTATGTTATTAATTCATGTCGTGTGAAAATTGCCTTTAGCACAGATCATTTGCTTATTAGACGGAGCACCATTTATTATAAATATTTATTATTTATTTTATTTTACCATAACACTATTAGATTACTGCTCATAGGCTACGGTGGTCGCTTTATCACCAGGTGGGCTGAACACTTGTTTGCCATATAAGGTTTACTAAAAACACATAGGTATTGGCGCTACCGCTCATTAAATGATGAGTATGATGACCCCCGATTATATTGATGATGATTGTTTAAAATCATTAAGTAATAGATTCAGATTTGATTATCTTGTATCAAGTTTTTGGATTCACTCTGTATTTTCTTTATTGAATGTTCCGTTTTCAAGTAAAAGGTACATCATTGTCGTTTGTCAATAAGGTATTACTGCCATAATAATTCATTTAGAAATAAACTCTATTAACAACCGACAATGATGTACCTTTTGGTTGAAAACGTCACAAATGCGTGCTTTTTCTATCTTGCTAAGTGGTAAGGTGATCTGTGGGTGCGGCCGGCTAGCGTAGGCGTCCCGCCTACATATGTCACCTATCGTGATAGGTATTCTGAAGCTTGAAATACTTGGTATTTAGTATTTAAGCCTCAGAACACCTCTATGTCATTGTCAGATCCCCCTGAACACCGTGAGATAAAACTGTAAAGAGCCTGTATTCAATTTAAGAGTCGCCAGGACGCTCGCGTCCCCATACAAACGTAGTTATTAAGCTGTCATTTTAAAACGACATGCATTAGAACCACGAAATTTGGCATGGACATTCTAGTAGTACAGATCTAGGTCGGACATTCGTTTTCGTTGCTAACAATTGTAATACAAAGAAAATACAGCCAGTTACAGATTTACATGCAAAACTTATTTTTGCTATATTTTCTTTTTATTACAATTTTAGCAACGAAAACGAATGCCCGACCTAGATCTGTACTACTAGAATGCCCATGCCAAATTTCGTGGTTCTAAAGCATGTTGTTTTAAAATGAGAGCTGAACTATCTTCGTGTGGGGACGCCTTAAGGTTCGACTCTTAAGGTTCTGTGATCGATGCCGATGGCTTATATTATAAAATGTTGCCCGATCTACAAATGTTTACTTTTTTAGTTTCGGCTCTGCATTGATCAGTCAGTGTGTCAGACAGTCAGTCAGTCAGTCAGGACGCGCATTTATACTTATCTAGATTTATAGTTATAACATGAAATTATAATAAATGTTAATATGTAGCCATTTAGCCGTTACCCATACCTAAAATCATGTTCGTAGAGGAATTGTGTGGTTTTGGCCGCCATAACACGTAGATACGATACAGGAAGCTAATGGGACATCCGTTAAAACATCGCTATGACGCAAAAGATAACACTATGACGCGTTTACTACATCTAATGTTGTGACGCGATCTCTAGTGGGTCATATAACTAAATTATGTTAAGTTTTTAACTGACTTCAAAAAAGGAGGAGGTTCTCAATTCGACTGTTTTTTTTTTGTATGTGTGTTACTCGATATCTCCCTGAATCGTGAACCGATTTTCAATTTTTTTTTAATCGAACGGGTATAATATAATCCCTAGATGGTCCCGTTGGCACCAAGTCGGGGTCTGCTGATGGGATCCTGGAGAAATCGAGGGAACTCTTCAACTATTATAGGCACACCTATAGTGATTTTTTACAGCAACTCGGCCACTTCCTCTTGGAATAGCGGATCCTAAGTGGAGTCGGTTTGAGATGTAGAAAAACTGCATGGATGGATGGAAAATTAGGCAAGCCGACGGGAAGCGTGTTTTTTTCTGACTTTTTGTCTCATTTTAAGCCTCAAGTCACATCTAGCGGAACGTAGGCAGTAATGTATGGAGCTTTGTCGATGGTAGCTTAAATTTGTCTATGGCCTCCATACATTACTGCCTCCATTCCGCTAGGTGTGTTTTGAGCCTTACAAACACTATATAATTTTAAAACTCCGCAAGTATACGAAAAATTATCAACGGCATTAAAGGTACATTCGCTAGCAGTTTCTTAATAAACACCAAGAGTCTAGTCCCTAGGTACTTCAAGATCAAAGGTCCAAAAGAGCGATATTAAAATACTGAGAAGAAAAGATAAACAAAGGACACTCACCTAAAAAACTTGGTCATCGCCGACATTACCTCAGTTCCAAAAGGTCTCCCCCCTAAACTCGGACCTCAGAACTTACGCCTGTTCCTCACAAGCATATCGCACGGTAGGTCAGGGTCCGAGACAAAGAGAACGGGTTCCAGTGACCTCCAGACGGCAAGATGGCTGACCCGGAATGGCAATGACGTATGGTTTGGGTATATGGTGTTTAAGGGGACCCTCGTAGCATATGACCTTCGATCTGAATTCCTCGATTTCTAAGATTTTGTAGATCTTTTATTTGAACTAGCGCATCGGCGGCAGTTAAATAATATACACCGAGATTTTTAGGGCAAAAAAACAGTTTTCTACCATATTTTTTGTGTAAGTACGTAATTTCTCGTCAGTTTTTACAAACGTTATTGAGAAATAATAGTATGTTGAGTTCTTAGTATGGCAAATAGAGTCTAATATCGAAAAAAGCTATTTAAACAAAATCTACTTATTCATCATTTTAAACGAAAAAAGAACCGACCCACTAAGGCTCCGCTTTTCCAAGAGGAAAAGTAAAAGATACTGAAATCACTAGGGTGCCTTATAATAGTTGTAGAGTTCCCTCGATTTCTCCAGGATCCCATCATCAGATCCGTACCTGGTGACAATGGGACCAACTGTGGGACTCTTACAAATAAAAAAATAATTATTCAAATCGGCCCAGCCGTCTTCGAATAATTGGTGAACATACATAACTATACCTAGTGCACGCAGGATTTTGGGTAGGGACTGTGTTTAAAAGTAAGCTTTATAACACAATTATTTTATTATTTATTCATTAACATTTTATTATACTTATGATTTCGTGTTTTTTTATAAATATACTTAGGGTGGGTTGCACCACCAACGTTCAATATAGCGACTGAGTTGTCATCCCATAGAAAACTGTCAAACTCATACAAGATTTTATTTTACGATGACGTTGACGTTAACAGACGGTTTTGTGCAACCGGCCCTTAAGTATGGATTGTTAATGTATAAATAACAACATTCACTCCTAACGTCGCACGTTGGCAAAACATTCTGACAGAATATTGTCAGAAATCTTCCGTCATGCATGATCTGCTGTTACGATACAAAATTAATATTTTACAATATCTAATTCTATAGAAATAGCTAGTAAATAGACGAGACAATGTTTGAACACATTCAAGGATTTTAAATAACTTATACAAATTAGCAAACACACTCGCAGTTCGCGATACTGGGGTGGTGTCTGATGGAGTATTTACCTGTTATTAACTAATTTAAGTAATCATTAGAAATTAGGTAAATTGTGTTCATCCTACATGCACACAAAGCGTGCCTACACGGCAAAAAAGGATATCTTCAGCTTAGAGTACAAATGCAAGAATATTATTGTTTAAACATAAGTAAATATTGTCTTGGACTGGATTCTTTAGCCCAAGACATATTTTCCTTGAATAAAGATATTTTACTTGAATCAAGACCACTTACTAGGCAAATTGTTTCCACCTATATACGAAACAATATTGTCTTGACCAAGAGGAATTTGTCTTCGATAAAGATTTTTTGCTCGCTGGCATGCCAGCGAGCAATGGAGCGCAGCATCCTAGGTGTCAGCAGGATGGATCGTATCCGCAACACTACGCTGCGCTCCAAAACACGCATAGCTGACGTTGGCAAGAAGACCGCCAGACTTAAGTGGGACTGGGCCGGACACGTCTGCCGCATGCATCCGGATAGGTGGGCACATGTAACCACCAAGTGGATGCCGCAAAAAAGGCGCGGACGGGGCAGGCCCAAACAGAGATGGCGGAACGATATGGACGCTTTCCTCAGCACCTGGCCGGAAAAAGCGTGGGACCGAGAGTTGTGGAAGTCAGCAGGAGAGGCCTTTGCCCAGCAGTGGGACACTACTTTAGGCTGACTAAAAAAAAAAATATTTTTTTTTCCGTGTACACGCATGCGTAGCGGGAGTTATAGAAAAGTGAAAATCCCTATGAAGTTGTAGACAGTTTAGCAACTTATCTAACATTTTTTGTCTTAAAACTTTATGTTTTCTTCGCAAGTGTGACGAAAAACATTATCTGTAACTCGGCGGGTATAAGAATATTGCAAACTCGAATCATAAGTGCCCTCGGCTTTGCTCTCGCTTATCACTCTCGTTCGCAATATGTCTCTTACCTCCCTTGTTACATAATGTTCTATTGTCGTTTCACCTATGCCCTGGAGGTTAAAGATGGTGTTAACTGCCGATGACTTTCAAATTGACATTGCTTAGTCAGTTCATTAGGTAACAAAAACTATTTGTATTGGTGAACAAGAAAAAAGGTATACAGGGTGTCCCAGAAATCGACGTCAAGCCGTGAATGGATGATAGACCAAGTTATAACAGTTATCAGAAAAATACAAAAAAAAATCTATAACATGTTCTTCAAAAATTATGGTCACTTTAAAAATTTACTAGAAGTTAAGAGACCAAGGCGTGAATTTTCTAGTAAATTTTTAAAGTGACCATAATTTTTGAAGAACATGTGATAGATTTTTTTTTGTATTTTTCTGATAACTGTTATAACTTGGTCTATCATCCATTCACGGCTTGACGTCGATTTCTGGGATTCTGGGACACCCTGTATGTATAAGTCTTGAAGCAAATCAAATTTATTTTGTTGAATATTTATTGATTTGCAGTTTTTAAGTCGTAATATATAAATTATAAACTGAAATATATGTTTGCCATTCAGAAAACCGCCAGTCAGTCAGTTAGCCGCGAAAGCTGAAAAAGCCGGTTCAAATCCGACCTCGGACATCGGAGGCCTTAGTCACTTTTTCTGAAAAATGACATCTAATATCTATTTCAGTCCAAGGTACCGCCGCGTGCTACAAGTTGCACAACTCAACGATGCACAACTTTGCCTGGCTTGAATTAATATTCATTTTATTATCTGCGTTCGATATTCGACGAAATCGGCTCGATAGAAAACACCTCCGAAATTAACGTCTCAAAATCTTTGTTGTCACTTATACTTTACATATGAAAAATTATAAGATTGCATATACACGGGAAAATTCGACCGGTGCTTTCGTGGCCAGGTGGCGAAGTTGGTTAACGCGTCTGCCGCGAATGCAGAAGACGCTGGTTCGATCCCAATCTTGGGCACCGGAGGCTTTGGTCACTTTTTCCTTTGTATATGACATCTATATACGTTTATAATGAAAAATTATATTGTTTTAGTTCCTAACGAAGGTGCAAGGTGCACCGGAAGCCGCTGCATAACCTGCATTCCTCACGTACAACATAGGCAGAAATGTATACGAACAAATATCAACCCTCCTGCAAACTACTTCAGTTTGTATTTGAATCGGGAAGTAATTAACAGAATTCGTATGTAAATAAAAAAGTACCTACTACAGGCATTTTTGTAATAGAAGATATTAAAAACGAGCAGTTTATGGAGGATTTGTAATGCGAAACGCGATACAGTTGATGTCTGCTGGCGTCAACTTTAAAATCTTATACCAAGGGTTTTTATTACATACCAAGGTACTTATTATTTTAGCAGAGCTCGAATTTGTACAAATTGTGCGCATCGAGAAAAAGTTGTGAATTTTTGACCATGGATAGAATGGCCCACGATAAATATTTTTTAGTATTGGAGGTCCGTAAAATTTTTGGACCTTCACGTCAAAATCAGGGGTCCTGTGAAATAGGTTATTACTCTATGGTTAAGGCTGCTAGGGGTTGTGTGGTATCATTTCCGTGTAAAACAGACATGCGGAATTCATTTGTGATATTAAAAATGTTAAATTCCTTATTTAAAAAAAAGTTGTGTGGCGAGGAAAAACACAATTTTTTATTTTTTTTTAGAACGTCATATAACTAATATATATCATTTTTTTTTCTAATAATAAAAAATATTATAAAGGAGCATATTTAATGTAGTTTCTAAAAATATACAATTTTTAGGCTTATAGTATACAAAAACTACGCGAAAAAAAATGTTTGCTTCGTGGTGTATATGTTTTCTCCATAGTAAGTATCGATAATCAATGTGAACGTGAACATCCGCAGCGTATTGACCTTAAAATGCATGTATTGCTTGTTATTAGTAAATTTTATTCATAATAACTTCACAAAATGCAGAAATAAAAAAATACAATAAATAAAAACATATTTTTCCTCCTTAACTTTAACATAAACCGTCACAATTCAAACGACGCGACGTTTGTTTTCCGTTACTCAACTTAAGTAAAAAAAAAAACAGAAGTTTTTTGTATGAAAGGTGTATAAAATGTATATGTTTCTATAATCTATATTAAATATGCTTCTTTATAATATTTTTTATGATTTGAAATAAAGCATATATATTAGTTATATGACGTGCTAAAAAAATAATAATAAAATTGTGTTTTTCCTCGCGGCACAACTTTTTTTTTACTACGAAATTTTACATTTTTAATATCAGAAATGAATTCTGCATGTCTGTTTTACACGGAAACGATACCAAATAACCCCTAGCAGTCTTAACCAGAGAGTAATAACATATTGCACGGGACCCCTGATTTTGACGTGAAGGTCCAAAAATTTTACAGACCGCCAATACTAAAAAATATTCATCTTTGCTCACTCTATCTATGGTCAAAAATTCACAACTTTTTCTCGATGCGCACAATTTTTTTCGCATTTGTACTGAGACAAAACCCTACTATTTATACAGGTACTTATTAATACATTGATTGCCTTTAAGAACAGTTTTATTTCCCCTATATTTTTTATTTTACCTAATAATTGTAAGGTCAACTCGGCGAAGACCGTCAGTTCTAAAACAGTTTTACCATTTCGTAAAAGAAGCTATGCAGAATTTGCCATCCGGTCTTCGCCGACTGAGAGTCTTCGCCGACTGACGATCTTCGTCGAGTTGACCCTAATAAAAAAAGTAGGTACGGTACAGTCGACCAAGAAAGTGGTCTACCAGTTTTGACAAAAGTTTCAGCGAGATCTAACGATCGCTAAGGTTGATTTTTCTAACGGAGTTTAAAATATGCACGGCCTTGTTGTCTCATGACGTTCAAACGAACCTCAACCGTAGGGTGGTAGAACTGGTAGACCACATTATTGACCGACTGTACGTCCCACTCTACAACCCTAACTAACTCCTGCTCTACAACCCTTACCGCCGGCGGAAATTCAATTCAATTCAATAAGCCTTTATTTAACAATCTTATTAACTAGTTTTACAAAGTATTTTAATTTTTAAAAACATCTCATTTCATAACTGTAACTAAATTATCACTTAAAATTTAATTTTACTCTTTCAGACATCGGAGTCAAGATTTTCTTGCTTTCCAGCATAGGCCTCCCCCAAATTTCTCCAAAGTTCCCGATCCTGGGCTTTCCTCCGCCATGTGTCACCACCAGCAATAGCTTTGAAGTCATCTTCCTATCTTAGTAGAGGTCTTTGTGACTGCCGGCGGAAATACAATTTATTAAGTTCTTAAATTTCCATATTCTTATAACATTTCTCAGAACATTTCCAAAAGTGTGCGTAAAATCTACCCACGTCTGTAAGTTTCCCGAACTCTCCTTTTAAGTAAGTAAAGACCACTATGCTTCAGTCGCCATCAAATATATCGGAGCGGCCAAGAAACTCAAATATATCAGAACATGCACTTTACCGGCTTGACAATAGAGGCATTGTTCAGATATTTGTGACCACCTTAGCCGCTCCGATATATCTGATGGCGACTGTGCATGTTGCTAGAAATAAATTCCCATTCCATAAGAAAAGTTAACAACTCAATTGCCTCTTATCAATATCGTTATATCTCATGGAATTAATATCATATATCATATTTGCCGACAATAAGTGAAATGATATATTAGTGTAAGTAGCCAACTGCAATTGCTTAGGTAGACTGTTGCTAGACGGATCAGCCTATTCGCTTTTTAAAACCGGTATAAAATACCGGTTGGTTTATATTGGTATGCAACCGGAACCGGTAACAAAAAATAATGTGGTTATTTTAAATTGAAAATCGACTGATGTCTACATTCTGCCTACTAACTTAATTTTATTTTATCAAGTTTTAGACGTGTATTGTATTTATTCATATGCGAAATAAATTGCACAGAAGTTGCGGATTGTTTGTTATACCTACATTAAATAATATAAAAAAAAATAGGCATCAATTGCTTTAAAGAATGAAGGGATCACCGGAAGATAATCTCGTTAGTTTTGCAAACAAAAGGCTGTGAAATTACATACATTTGTGTAACCCGTCGGGAAAATTTAATTGTGGAAAAGTAACTTCCTGTTTTGTATGAAATATGAAGAGTCAGTAAATTATGAAAAAAAAAATTGAGTAAAATAAATCAGAAAGATTTCAAATGTATCTAAACCGGCTTATCGAAAATCGGTTGACAATAATGCTCGTATCGTAACATTATACAATATTGATTAAAAGGTAGATTTAAGTTTAAGTAAATAGCCTGTCCTCTCTGCACAACTCGTATGGTATGTAGTATGTAGCGGGCATGAATCAAGCGTCCAGAACGTACAACGATAAATCAAGCGAGTGCACTCTAGCCCTTAACTCGCAGCGAAAGAGACGCGCTTACACGCGACGCATAGCTCCGTCCCTTTCCTTAAACAATGCGGCAATTTTTAAGGGTTTTATTTCGATTTGCGAGACATGTTTCTGCTTGAGGTAGGCTATTCGTTCTGCCTTTTTACGACGTTCCAATACTTTTGCTGTTGTACCGCTTGAATATGCTGTTGGTATGCATGTAGCAAGTGAAACGTCAATGGAACTTGATTAGAATCGGCTTGTGACAATGGGTTGGCCGGTGAAAACTTTTGCAGAGGGCGCTGTTCCAGATTCTATACAATAAGAGAAAGAGATACAAACAATGATAGAAAGAAACAGACGATGAATGGTCCCTAACTTGTATAAAGCTTTTCTTAGGCAAAAACCTTCCCTATGGCGTTAATCTACATCATTTTAATTTTAGTGTATTCCAAAAACGGATGGATTTCAATTTCGGAGCAATTCGAGACAAAACATTGAGTCATTTTCGCGCAATAAATAAAAACTACTTACGCGCCATACAAATTTAGCTTTTCTAGGGACCAATTTTGAAGATGTCACTTTGACAGTTGCCAACCCCATTGAGTACAGTCATCAGTATGCTTACCGTGAGTTATGACATTGAAGTTTTCGAGAACGAGTATCGAGTTTTCTATCTGTGCATCTTGCTTGTAACATATTAGTGTAAACGAGATGCACAGATAGAAAATTCGTTAGTCGTTAACGAAAAATGATAATGTCAAACTCATGGTAGCCGTACTGCAGAAGTTGCTAAGGGGAGGTGTATAGAATGATTTTCACGCGTTCTAATTATCTTAAAAACAAAGTCGTGTCAAGCTCATTTTGAACACCTCACCCGCTTAGCCATTTCTGCTGCTCACTGTACGTTGAAATGAAAGCGGGCAACTTACTTGTTTTCTATATAACATACGGAATGTCAATGATAAATAACATTCATGACATCTTTGATCAAAGTATAGGCGTAGGGTCGCGGAAAGTTGCGCGCGGATGCTAGTATATAATATAACATAATAAAGCACATGAAATCCCGGTCATATCACAAACTAAACACTAAACTAACACGGTTACTGTATTTTTAACCGACTACAAAAAAAAACTGATTTTTTTTATTATTATTTTTTCGAACAATTTAAAAAAAAATTTAATCGAATGGGTATAACCCCTAGATGGTCCCATTGTCACCAAGTCGGTGTCTGATGATGGGATCCTGGAGAAATCTAGGGAACTCTTCAACTATTATAGGCACACCTATAGTGATTTCACTATTTTTTACGGCAACTCGGCCACTTCCTCTTAGAATAGCGGATCCTAAGTTGGTTCTTTTTTTGTTTAAAATTATTATTACTATAAAGTGTTTGACATACATACATACACAAAAGGAGGTGTATGATGCAAAAGGACAATAAAATTGCAAAGTTACGAAGTTACCTTTATGAACTATCATAGTTGACAAGAGCTTCAAAATTACTGTACTACAATGTTGCAAGCTGAAAGCCGCAGGGTTGCCAAAACGAATAATATACATATCGTATGGCAAGTGGGTAAACTGTGTTAATTACATTATGTTCTAAATTTACATTGCTACAAGTAGTTAATAGCTGCGCTCGTTAGGTACGTACTTAAAATTTTCCACTGGGCACTTAAAATAGGAAGATGACACCGATTTTTGTTTTCAGAATGTTATTGAATTCAAATAATTTATTTCAGAAAAACCCCAAGTGTAAGTATGAAAACAAAAATGTAACAGAACTAATGTTAATAAATAGAAAAGTCATAAGCAAAACACATACACAAAACACAGCACGGAGACATAAACGGAAGAGCATATAACTTTTATATGTTAAATAATAGCTTTGGTTTTGTTTTCAGATTATCAATAGAACTAACTGTGTAATAATGGTAGTTGATAATCTAATGGTGCTTCTGTGTACTAAGGTAATCTGTTATGTTTACATTCACATTGTATTTTACTTAAGTTGTTAGCTTTCTCTAATCATCTATGATGTTTTAAGTATCATATATACATGTGGTTTTTTATAGTTATTAATATGCTAACTTACCTACTTTATTAAGAAATCTCATTGGTGTCTTATTATTTGTTTTGTATTTTTTTTCTTTCAAGCAATACAGCGTCTTTGTTGTGTATAAAATTTAACTTAAATAGTTATGTTTTCTTTATTTTCGGTATGTACTTTTACCGTTTTGAGCATTTGTGACAAAAAGTTTACTATTTTTAAATGTTTCAGTTGTGAGACATAGATGTTGTAAAATAACGGATGACTGTTATTGGCCTTTTTCTTTTATGTAACGACTGTTATATTATAGTTATATTTATGGCTGTTGTTGTCCTGAATACCAATAAAAAAAAAATTAAAAAAAATTAACTGTGTGTGTGTGTATAAGTGTGTTGTACCATAAGTGTTACACGTGACACATACTTCACCAACCTTTAAAAACCTGTAAGGACGGGGCGTTCCTTTTTTGAATATTATATTAGTGGAAAGGAAGAGCAAGAAGCGCAGGGCGCTCCGCAAGACTTTGTGTGGCACTGCGGAACCGGGTAATTCTGGTCTCCGGATTGCAATACCGAGTAGGGCGCTCTACGTGTCGCGCTTGCATCACTCCGCCGTGGCCGACGATGTGGTGGAGTACGTTCGCCGAAAGACTGGCTTCTCGTTGAGGGTGCACCAGCTACAGTCCCGGCACTACGTGCACTTCAGCTCGTTTGTGGTGCGCGTGCCGCGGCCGCTGCAGGATGCCATCGCGAGTGCAGACTTCTGGCCGAAGGGTGTTGTGTTTCGGCGGTTCCGGGGCACTCTGCCGAATCCTGCACCAGATCAGACGACGCAACGGAGCCACGAAGTTACATCGCCTAGATCAAACTAGTCTTAAGTTATTTTATATGTTTTGTTCTGTAGTTCGCAGTGCCTTGGTTTTTACTGTAATGCTGTGTAACGAATAATTTGAATAAATAATAAATAATAATATTAATTCGTAAATTGTTCATCCAATTTTGCAACTGGGTGTAGGTACACTTGTACAGTCACGAACCGGGAGTGTTGCTCCACTTGCCGTTGTTCGTAATTTAGCCGTGTTATAAATGACCGAGGTTACCGAGAGCTGTCAAAGTTCTGTCAGTTACAACGGTTTATTACACGGCTAAATTACGAACAAGCAAGTGGCGCGACAATCCGGGTTCGTGACTGTACATTCTCAAAACTTTCAGCGCGACCCAGCACGAGTAGGCGACAACCCTAGTTCAACATACCGTCGCGTGATACAACTTTGCCTACAATGCACAACTTTGCCTGACTTGAAAAACATGGTTTTCTTCATCAAACAACTATTTATATCTTCTTTCTGAGATGCCCGCCATTCACCATCTCAGGAATAAGATATAAGTTAGCTATTTGGTGAAGAAGACCATGTTTTTCAAGCCACGCAAAGTTGTGCACCGTAGGCAAATTTGTAGCACGCGACGGTACGCTCTATTAAGTAATATAAACATTGTCATTGAATCCGGAGTGTGGGAACGACCGATATCGCTGCCGTATCGCGGCTTCCTTTGGACTGTTCCGAGGGTTTCACGGCCATAATATTATTGTTGTATGGTGTAATGTAAACTGCGAACACGTGTTACCTTTAGTTTCGGGGCTTTAAATATGATGGTATTTTTTTAAGATGTCTTAATCGTACTAGTGGGACTGGGCTGGACACGTATGCCGAATGCACCCGGAACGGTGGGCCAAAAAGGCTACTGAATGGGCCCCGTAGGAGGGCCGGAGTAGAGACAGACCGAAAAAGAGATGGCAGGACGACCTGGATGCCTTTTGTAGAGACTGGCGGGAACATGCACCAGGCCGTGACGAGTGGCGGATAAGAGGGGAGGCCTTTGCCCAGCAATGGGACACAACATAGGCTATATATAAAAAAAAATCGTACTAGAGATTTCTTTCTACAATTCGGACATCTTTAAAAAATCTTACTATAATTGGATTTATTTATATTATAATAAGAAGAAATAGGTGTAGGTGCCATATTCTAACTTTAAAATACATAAACAATGCATTAAAAATATAATCTATACCTAACACGAATCTAAATCACACAAATAATCAACCGATATTGGAGTTGTATTGGAGTTGCATCGGAATGCTGTTTGCGTACACTGAAAAAATGAAACAGCTATATAATAAATAAGTTTTTGCTATTTACAACCGAGCTTAATACAGTTACGAAGCTAATATAATTGGTGAGACTAAAGCACATCGTCTCCGCTGGCTCGGCCACCTCGAGAGGATGGGAGAAGATCGCTCAGTAAAAAGAGCATATTTGGGTCGACTGGGCGCCGTCCTGTCGGTCATCCTAAGTATCGCTGGGCAGACAGGGTAGGAGCTGATCTTCATGAGCGCGGTGCCGGTGAAACCTGGCGTGAAATAGCGCAGGACAGTAAGTAAGTAACTATTTAGAACCGAGTGACTCGCTTTGCATGGAGCCTGCAAACTTCGTTGCTAAAATCAATGAAGCCAACTTGGCTAACATACGTATGTATGTAAAACTATAGCATTAAATTGGTTAAAAATAAATAAGGGAATCAGGTAAGGCTTATATTTACTAGGACACTTATTTGGATTCAAATTATTGCGTGGTTAAAATAAGCAAGAACGTTTAGCAATAATTGCTTGTTTGTCATTAGCAAAGCTTTATCCCGTGTTTTAAATAATTATGTCTTGGTTGTATGCAACTAAAAATATCTTAACCGAGCCAAATTGGTACTTTGCTAACACTCAATTTTTTCCGTGTAGTTAATCCATGGACTTATATTTATTAGAGTTAGATCGTGTCTTAGTGATTTAAAGTTAGAATACAGCCCTAGGGATATGAAATACCAGTATTTTTGTATGTTAGATATTTTAAACTTTCAATTATAAAATTCGGCTGGATTAATTTCTAATTACTACTTACATAATTTGTTGTTATTTTAGTACAAAATCAGAAGGAACGGGTAGAAATCGTGCTATGAACACTCATTTTAGTATCTACCATAGAAAACCATCTGTAAACAACATCTTCACGGTTAAAATTTAGTCGCATAAAATGTTTTGTGTACCTAACAACTTCGCCGCCATATTTAACGTCGATCAGTTCATTAATGGTGCAACCTACTGTTATTTTACTTATTTTTATTTTAGCCAGGATATTGATATTCCCGAAGTCCCCAAGGTTTTCCCTGTACAGTCACGCTCATATTAAGATTAAAGCTCTTCCCTGTTTTACCCTATTACGGCGATTTTGATTCGTTATTATGGCCCGGGTAACATAGGCTACATTTTAATCAACTTGAATAATTTCCGACCGACTAGGGTTACAGTTTTTTAAACTTTTATTTGTTTGTACAAGAATATTTCTTTCAGAAATAACTACAGTAGTTGTCAAAAGTGCTTTCCGTCAAAAATATTATAAAGTTCGGGATACAATATTTTATCCATATCCACACGGAAAAAAAAGTATCTTCATTGAAGACAAATCCTTTTCGTCAAAGCAATATTGTTTTGTGTATAACGAAAACAATTTGCCTAGAAAGTGATCTTTATTCAAGTAAAATGTCTTTATTGAAGTACAATATATTTTGGGCTAAAGATATAAAATTAGTCCAAGAAAATATTTACTTAAGTAATAAAATATTTATTATAATATAATAATATTGTCGCATTGGTAGTCTTGGCTGAAGATGTCCTTTTTTCCGTGTACCGGCGTTTTGACTAGAGAATCCAACCGATAAATATATACCCCCTTATTCATAAACGTCTACTAAAGTTAAGAGGCCTCTGATAATCGTTTGTCCCTTTCCGTCCAACCTATATGAGGGAAAGGGACAAACGATTATCAGCGATCTCATAACTTTAGTGGCCGTTAATGAATAAGGGGATTAGTACCTATAAGAATTCAGTCAAGCTGCATGGGTTTTTTGTATCGGTTTGCAAATGCATTCATTATCCTACGCATACTTAAAAAGGTACAAATTTAATGTTGTAATACTGGTTATATGCACAAATTTCAAGTGCAAGGTCCCTCATTTGATATGAATGAAAAATCCGGTTTCCCCACGTCTGGTGCCTACTGTACCCGATAAGACGGGACGTTCGTTGTGGTTCATATCTAACGTATTTCCTTTGATGCACTAATTAAAGTAATAATTGGTTGTTTTTACGGATTATCAACGAGTTTTTAAAAACATATATTCCTGCACAAGGAAAAACATACTGTATCAATAAATAATAAGGTATATTTAATGATATTGTTGGAGTTAAATTAATTGCTTGGAAAATTTAAGTTATCGCAAGAGGAAGGATTTTTTACAAGGAACTTGGGTTAGGCAGAAACAAGGTGATTATTTATGGGGATTTTGGTTTTGATATGGGTTATGCCTTAATAATCTTAATTGGCGTTATTCAAATTCAAAATATGTATGTAATTAACACAACTATGTAAACACGGGTTAAATGTAAAAGGCAAGTTTTCTGATAGATCTGTCCTACTCAAGCTTGTCTACATATATTTTTGAGACTCCGCCCAGTATATAATTTTTTTTTTATAAAATAGGTAAACGAGCAAATCGCCTGATGGTAAGCAATTATTCTTAGGCAAGCCGGAGCTTAATATGGCTTAAATTTTCTTCATGAGCTGTAGAAAAACTGCTCAGGTATCTGAAAAATAGGCAAGCCGGGGCCGCCACTGGTGTCTATTAAAATATTGAAGTCATTAAAAAAAATTAAAAAAAAAAAAAAATTTAAACTGTTTATTTCATAAGATATTAATCATAATTATCCCGCTTATTCATAAACGTGTTTCAAACCTCATTTAGTTAAAATGTATTTTGTCTGTTTCTAACAAACACAACTGTCAATGTGACAGATAAGGACAAAAGATGATTTAGTTAAATGAGGTTTGCAATACGTTTATGAATAAGCGGGTTAGATCTTAACTACTAATCTTAAATTTAAAAGATTTTTTGAGTTAAGGAGTCCGTTCATAAAACTGACTTACGGCATATTAAACGTAAACTAAAGCCCCTTAATAACTAAAACTCAGATAATTCCACAGGGGGTTCCGGGCTATAAATCCAATATTTAACAAATTTGATTGGAGGAATCTTGTATTTTTCCGCCACGGGCCGGTTAGGGTGTTGCGGCCGCGAAATTAACATTCAAAGGGCCAAGGGCGGGAAACCACTACTTGTTGCTTCGGGTTCGAGTGGAAAATGAGGTGGTATCGAGTTTTTAGTATTTCAAGTATGCCTTACCATTACAATTAACGTAGTTTCTGCTTTTCGAACGAACGAAGATTCAAGAAAATATATTTTTTAAATGAATTCAATAACGGAAGTGATGCAAACGAAAAATTTGTTTCGGAATGACTGATGCAAATGAAAAGTTTGAGTCGGAGTGGTTGATGCAAACGAAAAGTTTGTGTCGTAATGACTGATGCAAGTAAAAAGTCACGAGATCATTTTTGAGGCATTACTTAAGAGTCCGGTAACGATTTAAAAACGAAAATCGCTAATAATGATATTATGCATATGAATTGCATTTGGTAAGATAGCTTGAAGTCTTGTTATTGCAAAAAAGTACATTAGGTCGATATATATTAATATTTAATACCTTAAAACTCAATTGTTACAGACCTTGTTTAGTGAGGACGTTGATTCATGCAATTTTGTCGTATGATTTTTTATTATTATTTGTTATGGACCCTAATATGTTTTATACTGTCTGAATAAAGCACGAAGTTAAGTTTATATCTATATTTTTATATTTGTAAAATACTTTAATATCTTCCCAAAACTATCACCTAAACTTCGGCCATTTTTAGCAAAATTGCTCTAGCAAAACAAACTTTCCCTTAAAAAATATACATGAAAATGAAAAAAACTGTTACATTTATTCCTCAGGCGACTCATTTTCCAATGTATTTATATATTTTATGTACTTGTATAACTTAATTTTAATCAATAAAAACCTTACTTTTTCACCTCCCCAAGCAAAAATCGCGAAACTGGTGTTAGATTAGGGTGAATTATTTATGAATGAAGCATGAAATTAAAAAATCGTTGTATTTATTCCATCCAAAAAGAAACGACCTTTCATAATGTGTATACAAAATTATAGAGGTTATGTTAGTTACTGCAAAATAGCATCAAAAAGTTCAGCGAAATCGAAAAAAAAGTTTACCGGACTCTTAAGTTTCGACTGGCGTTGCCAACTTTAGCTTTACTTTTCACGTTTATTTCTCCTGGCTATGTACGTTAAGTAAAATTATTTATGCAACTTATTTTGAATACACCAATGTGTAAGTTTGCAAATGAAGCGGACGCTAGTGGACGCATACGTATAAATAAAATAAAAAAATCTAATGTGAGAGCTACTCGAGCTTGCAATATCAGAATTCCGGGTCTGCTCATACAGAAAATACCGGTACCGCAATGATTATGAGTACTCGTAGTAGGGGATTTTCAAAATACGATATCTACCTCAAAAGCAGTTTAGTAATTTTGTTTTAATAAGTTTGTAGCTTGAAGGGCTTCTAATTTTCCGCTTTCACAGTGGAATGGCCGGAATAAATGCTTAGGCATTTAATAAGATACCGGCATCTTAATTGCGGGAGGCATTTTTCTTATTAAGAGTCCGGTAACGATTTGAAAACGAAAATCGCTAATAATAAAATAACGCATATGAATACTGCATTTGATAAGATATAGTTTGGGGTCTTAAATTGTTATTGCAAAAAATACTTTAGGTCCAAATCGGAAACTCAATTCTTACAGAGCTTTTTTGTGAGGACGTTGATTCGTGCAATCTTGTAGCTTGATTTTTTTATTGTTATGTTTTGTACTAATAAGTTTCATATTATCTGATTAAAGTCAAAGTCATGTTTATTTTTACTTTTGTGAAATATGTACTTAAATACATTCCCTAAAATATCACCTCTACTTGAGCAATTTCTCTTAAAATTGCTCTACTAGCTACTCTTGCTTAAAAATAATATATATAATCTTGCTAATAAATATGAAAATGAAAAAAGGATCAAATTATTATTCCTGAGACAAATCATTTCAGAACACGATTCCTATCGGCCTAATACCTACTTATATCGTATCGGATATCGTTGGATAGGTCTTTTAAAAAGAATTAGGGTCTTCTAAAACAGTTTTTGGATAAAACTAATATTTTCGGAAATAATAGCTCCGAAAGTTTATAACAGGGCGTCCCCCCCATCTAACTTTTGAATCGTGGGTCCTAAAATTATGAAAAAAATCATGAAACTGAGGCTTAATGAGTACCTTCAATGAAAACTATATTTAAATAAATCGGTTGAGCCGTTTTTGAGTTATCATTCAAAAACCCATAGTGAAAGGACGTAAGTAAAAATGACGTAAGCGCCAAATTTCCCGTAAGAAACGACCTTTTGAATTAATGGTCTCAGTTTACGGAACCCTACACTGAGCATGGCCCGACATGCTCTTGGTCGGTTCACGATTCCTATCGGCCTAATACCTACTTTTCAGGCACCTGAGCAGTTTGCCTACAGCTCATGAAGCAAATCTCTCTCTATACGATACTAATAATGATTTATATTAACACACTTCCTAAAACCCACCATCATCAGGTCAAACTAAACAATTTCACCTACGCCCATCTCCAAAAAGTCGTATATCTATGCATTCCCAAACACAAATACGACATTTTCCATTTCTGACGACAGAATAAAACAATAGAACAGAAACTTAACAGTAATGATCAATGGCAAGTAATTTTCAACAATGGTCAGGAACAATGAGATTTTCCTTTGCTACAAGTTTGTATGCAATGTATTGATTTACGCAAAGCCGCTGAATGTGGCGTCGTCAGCAGAAGAATGGTCGGCGATTACTGACGATTCCGACACGAAAAGAGAGAAAATTAAAACAAAAAAGACCGGAATTCACTTAGGGCCGGTTGCATCAAACCGCAAGTCAACGTTATTGTTACAAAAAATCTTGTATGAAATGTTTGACAGTTTTCTATGGAATGACAGTTCCATAGCCATTTAACGTTGATGCGTCCGTTAATAGTGCGTGGTGCAATGCAATCCACCCTTAGCCTCCAGCTTTCCAAAAGCAAATGTCTAAGTTACTGTAAAAATACTTAAATCACTATTGATGTGCCTATAATATTTGAAGAGTTTCCTCGATTTCTTGAGATCCCATCACTATATCCCTAACCTGGTGACAATGGGACAAGCTGTGAAGAACTTTTACAAACAAACAAGTATTCCAAATCGGTTCAGCCGTTTTCGAATAATCGGTGAACATTCATTTAAAATACAGAACCCTAAAAAATAGCAAAAGCAAAGACCCCGACGAATTGAGAACCTCCTTCGAAATATTGAAGTCTTGAAAATGGACTGAGAAATATTACCTTCAAT
This sequence comes from Pammene fasciana, assembly GCA_911728535.1. NCBI lineage: Eukaryota > Metazoa > Arthropoda > Insecta > Lepidoptera > Tortricidae > Pammene > Pammene fasciana. The sequence continues at coordinate 1,730,810 of OU452285.1, forward strand.
TCAACAATTAGATCAACTAAATTTAGTTTCATACGGCAAAGAAAAGCTGGGTAAGAATTTCAAGGTGTGTTTAACCCTTAGGAATAGGCATAGGAACTAGGAACCTATACTACAGTCGCCATCAAATATATCGGAGCGGTCAGGGTACTCAAAAATATTTTAACACGCACCTTATCGCCTTGACAATAGAGGCGTTGTTCAGATATTTGTGACCACCTTGGCCGCTCCGATATATCTGATGACGACTGTACAACGCTTGAAGCAAGCAAACGAAATAGATATTGGCGGGAAAATTAAAAAAATGTTATTTTTTAAGGGATGTACAGTCAGCATCAATAGTATCTTCGTACACGAAGGCCGCAAAAATATCTGACACGCTCTTATTTGTCGAGCCATAGAAGCGTGGTTATGGAGCTAGAAGGACAAAAAAAATCCTCCAAAGGGTCTTGTTATATTGGACAACTCGTTTGCAAGTAAATCGCGAGTTCTCAGTTCGAGGCGGACTACTAGTTCTCCATTCCATTCATTTTACCTGCTTCCCGACTCCTTTGAACGTCTTCTTCTTCCTCCTAGCGTTTATCCCGGCTTGGGGTCCGCTTGACAACCTAATCCCATGAATTGGCGTAGACACTAGTTTTTACGAAAGCGACAGCCATCTGACCTTCCAACCCCGAGGGGAAACTAGGTCTTTTTGAGATTAGGTCCGGTTTCCTTACGATGTTTTCGTTCACCCAAAAGCGACTGGTAAATATCCAATGATATTCCGTACATAAGTTCCGAAAAACTCAGTGGTACGAGCCGGGGTTTGAACCCGAGACCTCCGGATTGAAAGTCGGACGTCTTACCACAAGGCTACCAGCGCTTCTCACTCCTTTGAACGTATTTCACCGTAATGAAGAACGGCAGAGATTCGATTACGCTACACTGTAACGCGTAACGGGACGCTTTACTGGATAAAACATCATTAGTATGTTATGTTCAATCTTACTAATCCATTAACATTCAATTAAATGAAGTACAGTCGCCATCAGTTATATCGGAGCGGCCAAGGTGGTCACAAATATCTGAACAACGCCTCTATTGTCAAGGCGATAAAGTGCATGTTCAGATATTTTAGAGCACCCTGGCCGCTCCGATATATTTGATGGCCACGGTACTTAGAAGAGATTTGTTGATGAAGTGTTTTAATTTAATTGTTATTGCTGTATTGTGAAAAGTATTATTTTATGTGTGAGAGTCAAGTTAACTAGCAAGTTAATGTTGAGAAAGCTGTTAAAAACCTCTATTATTATTACCCTTTTAATACTAGTATTAACTTGATGAGTGATGAATCAAACATTAAAATATATTTACGAGTATAACGGGCCAATTCAGCAATTTAGATTCGACATGTTACAGATCGGACAAGTATGAACAAACGTAGTAAGTATTTAACTGCTTAGCGCTTACTTCTATTACTCGTAGAGTCTCGTCAGCCAGGGACCTCTAGAATGAAAGATGAAACAGAAAAAATAGTACATTTCGATATTAGTGCGGAAAGTATGTCATTACTTCACGAGCACCGAGATATAGCAAGACTCGGGACGAGTGAAGAATGACATTTACGCACGAGTATCGAACGACGATTTTTAATACAGTTGCGAAAAAAATATAAAATTGTCAATTATTCACTTTGAGGTTACTTTAGTACATGTATCCGAACGCTCCGCGCGGTGCGGTGCGGCGCTGTGATTGGCTGTCTGTCACTGTCATTAGCTGTGATTGGCTGGAAAAGTAAAAAGCACTAGTGCGCGATTTCAAACTTTCCGCACGCTAAACCACTACAAGAAAAGCACTTTTTTGAGCAACTGTATTAAAAACGTATTTTATGCCACACCTGGCCATAAAGTGGCTTTTTTCGCACGCTGCGCGTACGGAAAAAGACGCTTTCTGGCCAAGTGTAGACATAAAATGATGTACACAACACGGGAGGTAATAAAGAAAGCCCTCGCTTGCAGCTCGGGCCGCAAACTTTTGCGATCTCGGCCTTTCTTTGTTTTACCACCCTAGTTGTGTAATGTACTATTTCGTTTTAACAATATAAATATGGTCTACAACCGCGAACCACTTCGTTCGTTTGATTGACTATTTGCATCACTCTGATTCGAATAAGCAAGAGCGGCAGGGAAAGAGATAACAAAATTTCTATTTTCGAATTTCTCAGTAGCCCGAAGACACCCGAGAAGAACTATGGTCGGCAAAAACAACAGTAATACCTAGACATTAAATTTTAAAATACATGATAGTGTATAGTTCTACCCAGAACATTAAAATAGTTTAGGAAAAATTGGCTCAAATCACACCTAGCGGAGTGGAGGCAGTAATGTATAGAGCTTTGTCGATGGTAGCTTAAATTTGTCTATGGCGTCCATACATTACTGCCTCCATTCCGCTAGGTGTGATTTGAGTCAAATATAAGGACAGTGTTTATAAAAAAAAGTCTAAATTTGACTGCTTTACACGATAGTTAGATATACTACATAGATATAAGGATATAACCCTTGCACGCCTACTTATAATTTCGTACCGGTCCCGTCAGGACCATGACGTCAAGCGCATTCCTGGTTGAGGAAAACGGACGCTTCGCGGAACGAACCGTTGCACTATTTATACATTTACAAACCTTATCTACCGTCTCTAAACTCAATAAACAAACAAATTTACACCCTATAGATTAGATGTTAAGAGCGCGTGGCGCTATTAGCCGAGGGTAGTCGTAAGTTTGCGTTAGCTTCGCGCGGGAAAACGCAGTGAGTAATGAATGACATCGTTAATTTTAAAAGGTCGTATATCTTTATGGGTGTCGTTGACATATAAAGCGTTTTAAAATAGCAACAGTTGCATTTAGTCGGATTTAGGATATGTCATATTAGATAATGCTAGGTTGTATTTGCATAGATACGTGGAAAAACCGCAACGAGAACTAATAAAGTGTCCAACAATTATAATTAATACTTACGACATATTGAAATTGCGGCTTAAATAGCTATCATTAGCTTCGGTAATAACTCTAACCAGATATCTATTAAGATTCAATTCAAGGAACGAATTGTAGCTGACTGCATATTTAAGTCAACACTAACCCGCTTATTCATAAATTTCTAAACATCTTTATCGAACTCGCGGAGCGTAAGCGAAGTGAGTTCTTACAAACAACTCCAGATCGAATTGTCACCTGGCTACTGGGACGTCTCGGCATTTGGATGGCTTTTTGATTTCGATAGTTTGTCCGACGATAACTTTAGTAACGTTTTTCTGATCTTTATGAAATTTCTTGGGGCTGTAGCAGAGATACATAAAATTTGTAAGTTCGTATATCCTCCTTGGGGTCTAGTTATATTGGTCAACTCGTTTGCAAGTAAATCGCGAGTTCTCAGTTCGAGGCGGACTACTAGTTAAATTACCTATGTCGGTGCGTCTCTAACATACACAACTGTCACTGTCACTGTCAAAGTGACTGATTAGGACAAAAGATTATCAGTTAAATAAAAATTCTAAGATACGTTTATGTATAATCAGGTTTATTGGGAATATTTAATTAAATTTATTCATTTCCTATAGAATTTTATTAATATCAAGATTCAGAGCCAAAGTGGATGTAAGAAAACAAATACAAAAAAATGTTCCCCTATAAAAGTTCTCCATAAACAATTGAGAGAAAAGTACAAATCTATGGTTATAAAAATGCAAGTTTAATTTCTAATAAAAATACTTAAATGGAATCCTTAACATCGTACAGTCACAGACTTTAATTATTGAGCGAATTACAGTTCAAGCTATTTTATGTCTTTAATACTTACTCTATCAAATATCCAACGTAAACGGAGCCCTAAAGGGTCAATAATTAAAATCAGAGACCGAACCTACGTCATCAGTGACCTCTAGTGCAACACAACTCTGACGTCACAACAGATCCCTGGGTAAAGCACGTGAATGCATTTCAACAAAGATTATCCCTCGGTGAAATTACAGGGTCTAAAAATGCAATACTACCTACAAACATTTCTGTTTGGCCCGATGGTTGACTGGTAGAGAACGCGACTGCCTTTATGCATTAAGTCTACCATTTGTAATTTATATTTGTATTGTATCATGTAATCAAGTTAATACCGTCAACTCCTGTAACATTGCCTAGGATGCTTAACTTTGCCTGGTTTGAAAAACCGTGATTATGTGTCTACTGAAACTCTAAGAATGGCCGACTTTCTCCCATCTGAGGAATAAGATATCTATAAACTTTTGTTTTGTGAAGAGCACCATGTTTTTAAGCTAGGCAAAGTTAAGCATCGTACGCAATGCCAATGTTGTAGGAGATGAGATGACGGTACTTAAGTAAAAACTCCCTTTACATGTCATTCAACTATTAGGGATTGCAATACCGGTACTATTTGCCCCGGATTCCGTTATTTCTTGCAAAAAAATCTTCTTTATTTTACCGCCCTAGGTGCGTAACGTACTATTTTAACCTGGTAACTGACGTCATAATCCCCCGAGATGTTTGCGTGTGGTCCGCCATGGGCACGTAGCGGAAGGCCGCGTATGGGCTATGCTAATGTTGGCCCTTTGACAGAAACATACGAGGTGTTGTGCTGTTGAGCTTTTTCCAAAAAAAAATGTACCAGACAATAGCAGAACTATGGAAGCCTGCAACTCTAAAGGTGTCACATGCGAGTCGCCTTACCATTCATATAAAGTGTGAGTGGAGGGACAAGAGATTAGGTTGTGGTTTTCTTCAAGGTGGTGATATTTCCCGACCGATTATAGCGAAAACTCTAAACTGATGATAACACAAAATGAGAAAATTTATACCAATTCGATGGCAAATAAGCATACAAGGTTGACGGTAAGTGCATGGGCACCGTATCCTATAGACGGGGTGTTAGACGCGTCAGACGCGTGTTAAGTGAATTTTTAGTACATTCCGTTCTCGACTGGAAATTATTCTACAGCCGGAGAATACCTATTTCAAAGAATTTATTGACTGAGGAGCCGAGCGTAGCGAGGCGACGAACGTCTCCGTTTTCACTGGTACGACGATTTGGCATTTTGATGTGTGTGTATTGGTTGGTTGGTTGGTCAGTGTCGGTCTAGAGGTCGCATTTTTCATCCGATTTCGATGAAACTTGGCATGTACGTTCCTTGATTTATTTGCCAAAAATTGTCGAGCCAATTTTTTGATTGGGGGGAAAATGAGGGGGGAAAGGGGGAAAGTTTGCTGTCGCGTTATTTATGTTCTCCGAAGTCTACGGTTCACAGAACCACTAGTTTAGGTAGGTACTCAATTTAATATAAAAGCTAAGTACCATTTGTAACCCCAGAGAGGAAACCAATGGACGGTATAAGTCCAATGCATTTAGGTCATTCACCGATAGTAAGCGACTATGGGACACAATAATAATTTGACAGTTGTGAGATGTCAAATAGTACGAGTATTAGAATTTACCTACATTTATTTAGGCAATAAGATACGCTACACCATTTGCCCATGTCCACTATTGTCCAAATATGTAATTCTATTATTGTTTTATTTTAAAATTCCTACTGTATCCTACGCATGAGGCGGTGCGCGGCAACTCGCGGCCCCGTATGTTCTGTTCTGTGCCTTACGACGGAGATGCCCTTCGACTACACATTATTGGGCAGCTTATTATTCTCTTTATTAATTTTTGTTCTTAGGATAGGGTTTATAAGACGCGTCCATAGAATACGATTTCCGCCGGCTTGCCTAATTTTTAGGCCCCTGATTGGTTTTCCTACACCTCATGAAGAAATTTTAAGCCAATATAAGCTTCGGCTTGCCTAAGACAATTTTTGACGCACTGCCACTGATAGCCTACCCAATTGCCTCTCTCAATATGACCAGTGGTTCATATTTCATTTTGTATAACTTAAACCCAATCAAGTATAGAAAACTAGACATCACAAAAACTGTCAATATTTGATAGACATATCCTTATGAGGGCATTATACAAGATATCGAAATAGCACAATACGGTAGTAATTATCTAACGAGCAGATTTCCCTTCCTATTCACAGGTCATCGACCTCTACCAAAATAAAGAACTAATACCGCATTTCCATGAGTTCGATACTCCGAGCGAAGGTTAGCTTAGCTAAAACCTGGTTCAAGCCAATATAGCCTTTTCTGCACCTTGTTAAGGTTGATACAAGTATTAGAGGCGTTAGCGGAAAAGCCTTACAACAAAAGGTCAGCACATTTTGCGCTATTCATATTAAAATAGGCTTAAGTAATGGATGGACATTGAATATGTTGATAAGACACTGTCTGAGGCAATTCTGTTAGGTTTTCTTTCACATTTTTATTATTTTCAGTTCCGCTAGATGTCGCTAGATAACGATTGTGAGCAGGTACCGGAACCGGTTACCAATGAAGGGGTATTAAGATAGGGTATTTGATACGGTTGTTTTTACAAACCCTATCAACTCGGTAAGCACATCATTTGGCTTACCCAAAGGTAAGCGCTTACCGAATCGAAAAACCCCAATGAGGTTACCCTATCAAGTATTTTTAGAATGCGATCAAGCTATTGTAAACTCTACCGTTGAGACGTTTCGATAGGGAAACCACATTGAATATGGTTAACCCTTGTAAACCCTATCATTGGGTTACTTTATCGAAAAGATTAATCAAATGAAGGGGTTTTCCGGTCCCTGATTGTGAGTAAGTAAATACCTTTTCTTCCGGTTAACTCTCATCAGGCATGGAAATTGCTCCACCGACAAAAGCCTAGCTCTTAAATATATGATGATGATGACCAACTGGCCTGCCTGGGGTCGGCTCTTTTAAATTACTGACCCTGCAAATTTTTTTGACGAATTGCGGTAAATATTTGTAATGAGAAACAGAGAGGTATCCGTTTCAAATAGTTTCAATCCTTTTTTGACTTGACAAAAAAAGCCGTGTGTTAAGCTCATTTTGAACACCTTATCCGCACGAAAAAAAACTTCCGGGACTCAATCTAAGACATTATTACATTATGTTGAAAATATTTCCTCGTAACAAGTATATATTTCCTTTTTCAAAAATAAACTTGAGTTTCAAAAATAACGAAGCGAATAATATACTTACAGATTTTCTAGTTTTCTTTTACCTAAGATAATACTTGTTTGATTAAAGTACAATCTACTCTTATTTACTCAATATACTCTTGAAACAATGCATTTTTATATTTCTATTTTAAGAAAACGTGGTTTTATTAAGCGAAGAATGATATTTTTGGTAAAGGAAAGAAATACTTGTCACGAGGAAATATTTTCAAGATAATATATATACCTATAATGTCTTGGATTGAGAATATCCCGGAAGCTTTTTTTTTAATCAACCACTATTTTTTTTTGTATACTTACGAGTACATATATATATACATATGTATATATAGAATATTCACGCCCTGGTCTCTTAACTTCTAGTCAATTTTTAAAGTGACCATAATTTTTGAAGAACATATGATAGATTTTTTTTTGTATTTTTCTGATAACTATTATAACTTGGTCTATCGGCTTGACGTCGATTTCTGGGACACCCAGTATAAGTAAATAAAAATGCAATATAGAAGCGTGTGACGAATTTATCTAATAGTTATTTCTTATCGTTTGACGTCACCTGCAATCAATAGTGCAGTGTTCAGAGGCAAATATGGCGAAAAACGGTTACATATTTATGTAAATAAGGGAATATTTCATCGTTGCTCTGCCATTTTGTGCACGTGAGGTTTTTAGGGTTCCGTGAAAGAAGTACCTATGACATTCGGAACCCTATTAATTTGCTCAAACTGACAGTTTGTCCGTCTATCTGTTACAGGCTCACAGGGCTGTATGTCAAGAACAGGTTATAACATAAGAGAATAGGTTAGACGGTTGAAGCTTCTCAGAATGTATACTTTAATTGCTGCTACAGCAACAAATAATAAAAATATGAAAAAATTGGAAAGTAAGCAGGGGCTCCTATACTTATAGTATTATAATTATAAGGAAGTAATGATTAAATCATCCCGCCATCTCCTTTTTGGTCTGCCTTTACCCCGGCGCATTCTTTATAGAATGGCGGGAAAATACTACAAACAGGGCTGAATGGAGGAGAAGAGGGGAGGCCTTTGCCCAGCAGTGGGACACGAAAATAGGCTAATAAAAAAAAAAAGATTAAATACGAGTATACATATCTTAAACATGATGAAATGATGATATTCTTTCTTCTTCCTAGCGGATTTCGGCTACAGCGACTGCATAACGCTCTTTAGCTGCGGGAACTAAGCTGGAACTGTATCACATAAGTAACAAAATCTTGTCAAGAGTGCGTCAAGCTCAATAAAGAAAAAATTACGGAACCTTTGGGCCGCGAATCCGACTCGCACTTGACCGGTTTTTACGTGTGTTTTCCGATTAAGAGTCGCCAGGACGCTCGCGTGAACTCGCGTCCCCATAGAAACGTAGTTTAGCTCTCATTTTAAAACGACATGCTTTAGAACCACGAAATTTGGCATAAGCATTCTAGCAGTACAGATCTATGTCGGTAATTTATTTTCGTTGCTAAAAATTGCAATACAAAGAAAATATAGCATAAATAAGTTTTGTATGTAAATCTGTATCTGGCTGTTCTTTGTATTACAATTTTTTACAACGAAAACGAATTACCGACATAGATCTGTACTATTAGAATGCCCATGCCAAATTTCGTGGTTCTAAAGCATGTCGTTTTAAAATGAGAGCTAAACTACGTTTGTATGGAAACGCTAGCGTCCTGGCGACTCTTAAGGCATATAAGACCTTATTATAAAGCGATTTCGTAGAATTTTATGTCGGTATATGCAAAGTTGCGACTTGCCAATGACAATGTACGGGAGCGCCACACTTGACGTGGCACTTGGTGTGATGTCTTAGCCTGGTTGAACTATAAATAAACAACGTTTAATTTAATATATTATTGTGAATTTACTTTTTTTATTTAGTGGAAAAAACACAGAGCGCTGGTAGCCTTGCGGTAAGTCGTCCGACTTTCAATCCGGAGGTCTCGGGTTCAAACCCCGGCTCGTACCACTGAGTTTTTCGGAACTTATGTACGGAATATCATTTGATATTTACCAGTCGCTTTTCGGTGAAGGAAAAACATCGTAAAGAAACCGGATCTAATCCCAAAAAGGCCTAGTTTCCCCTCTGGGTTGGAAGGTCAGATGGCAGTCGCTTTCGTAAAAACTAGTGTCTACGCCAATTCATGGGATTAGGTTGTCAAGCGGACCCCAAACCGGGATAAACGCTAGGATGATGACGATGAGTGGAAAAAACACAAATTAGAAACAGATGTCCATTAAAACGAAAATATGAACTGTGGCGAACTTTGGAATATCACGGGATTCGAACCCACGTCCTTCGGATTGCCGGTCCGACGTGCTTCGGATTACACCAGACGATCCTCTATCCATCACAGCGAATTTAGTTATGTAAAAATAAATATAAATAAATCAATATGTTAGTGTATGTGTATTCGTATCGTGAAGTAAACCTTTTAGAATCCCAATTTCAGAATTTAATCTATGTATATCATTTTCGTAGTTTTTTTTGTTAACCAACCAGATAAGACCAGCCGCCCAGTCCTAATTTATAATGCCAACCCCCTGACCCTGTGATGAAGGATATTGAATGAATATATAATAAATGTCACCAGCACAGCTACTCCAGCTAGTAACAAATAGCGTACTAGTAGTACACTAGTAGCTACTAGGTGGAGTAGCTGTGCAGGTGACATTTTCTCTTACAATTTCGGTATCTTTAGGCGGCTTGAGCTTCACAAAGTTCTTAGGCTGTGGTCGTCTATATCTCTATAGTCTCTGATACTACTATAGGAAAGGTTTTTTTTTATTTAAGGCCGTTCCTCGATACGGACAAGTCACGCCCATTCGTAAGAGACACGTTTATGGCTCCCGTGCACGAAAGAAAGAGATGTCGCGCTCTTAGGGATCTGACTTTTTGACCAAACTACGATAAATAAGCGAATCTATAAAGTTTTGTCTAATTTTGCTTCTGTGACTTTTTAGATTAACCAGAATACCATATTTTTTACTTAGTTATATTGCTTAATAACTTATAGTTTACGTAAGGTGAGAAAAATAAGGGGAAAAAGGACCCAACTTCGGATTTTTTTCTGTCGAGGCAACTTTCAGCAATCGTGTTTCGGCTTGTGCCGAAAACAAGAGTATATAGTCTAATAATATATATTCGAAAATAAATTCAGTCTTTTTTTCCGTTTAGTCACTAGAGCGTTTGAAAAAACCTATAATTTTTCAAAGTAGCCTTTTCTATTTTATAAGGATAATTCCAAAGTATAAACAAGTAAACCAAAATGGAATAACCGATTCTAAAATAACCTATATACCTAAAAAAATAAGTTCACACGCCATTTCTATCTTATAAGGATAATTCCAAAGTAAAAACAAGTAAACCACAATGGAATAACCGATTCTAAAATAACCTTTATACCTAAAAAAATAACCTACTGGAAAGAATATCGCAATGCCCATATGTAAATAGAATGGGAAGTTTACTTAACCTTCCTTTAGAAATTTCGCAGAATCTCATACACACTTCTCCTTACAGTATACATACATGCTCATGTTTTCCTTGTTAGGTGAAATTTGATTTTGAGTTTTGAGCTGTCAAGTCTTTTACAATGTTCTGGTGCCTTATTCTAACTTTAAAATACATAAACAATACATTAAAAACACAATCTACCTCAAACATAACTCCAACACACTACAAATAATCAACCAATATTGAAGTTGTATTAGAGTTGTATCGCAATATTTTTCAAGCAAATATTTCTGATTCAGACGTTTAGGTGCTAGGGGCTATTCATAAATTACGTCATTTCAAAATGGGGGGGGGGGAGGTCTGGACATCGGATGATGGTAGCATAACGTAGGAGGCAACGGGGCCATTTGAAACATAATTTTTGGATGTATTTAGGGCGGGGGGGGGGGCGTCAAAAATCGATGACGTAATTTATGGACAGCCCCCTAGTTGTATTGCGTAGGTAGTAAATGCTTTGGAGTTATACTAAGGGCACCCACCGACTATCAATTGTTGTTCGAAGCTGTCAAAATGTTGTTCTAACTGACAGGCCGATATCGTCAGGCCGACTGGTAGTGGGTGGGCCCCATAAACTTGGATCGTAGCTAATGTGTTTAAAAGTTAGAATACGGCCCCAGATCACACAAATTACGATGTGCCCCAAATAAATTAGGCCGGAAGGGAACCACAGTACTGACATCACAGCGTGAGCAGGTCATTTTGAACACCTCGACCGCATATAACTATAATACTTTGGATGCAAGCAGGAATTAAAAAAAGTATTATATCTTAGAAATCGCTTACCAATTACAGGATTTTCCCTATGCAAATACCATAACGGCACTTATTGAAAATATGCGTCGCCAACATCCTGCCATGCTGATAGTGATAGCTGACAGAGTCCCTTTGATAAGAGGTGCGGGTTGCGTCAATGATTTACTAAGTATTCCGTTCATATTTACATATGATAACGGTTTTTTACCGTACAGTTACCTGCGATAGGCAAGATGCAATATTTTCATTTATGCTTTCATTTGAAAGAATCGCACGTAGAATAGACCACGAGTGTATTAAAAAATTAAAACACTATAATGAATAGTTAAAAAATGCTGTTACAAACTGACAATTTAAATTTTCGCGCCTAAACGGATCTACAGTTCCTGTGACGTCACTCATGCATGTGTCACTCGCCATATTTGTTCGTCCTTGGTCCGTCCCTGTCAAACCTGCCAACAGTGTCAAATAGTTGTCATAACAAGTGTGACGTCACCGGACGCTGATTGGTGGATTAAAAAACGTTCCGTTTCACATAACTTAAAATCGTAATTATTGATTGAAATTAGTATAATCTAAAGTAAAACTATTTAGATCACAAAATAATGGTAAATATTATAGCTGCATCTTCCCTATTATATCTTCAATGCTGAAGGCCGCATACATATCTGACAGTTGGGGTTAGAGCTGGCTATACCTAGGGTTGCCATACATTTTGGGAACTAATACGGGACTTCGGGACTTCGGGACTTCGGGACTTAAACCTAGCAAGTTTTGTCCAATAAACAACCGAGGTGCGTCCGGTGCTGATGGTGGTGACTGACTGATGACTCGAATTTTGAAAGACGGGACGGGTAACAATACGGGACGCGATGCTTGAATACGGTGACAGTCCCGTATATACGGGACGTATGGCAACCCTAGCTATACCACTAATTCTTCGCGCTCTTGTATCCGCCAATATAATTATTTGCACTATTATTCAGCTCTTAATACCTCCCATTCTTGTTACCACACTTGCGATTTGCGAGCGAGTTTTATATGGGAGCGAACACGCAGCGAGTTCGCCGCGTACGAGTTTTATATAGAAATCGCTTTCAAATCACTCAAGTGTGATAAGGCCCTTAATGTTAGTTGGGCATCCTCTTAAGAGTCGCCAGGACGCTCGCGTGAACTCGCGTCCCCATACAAACGTAGTTCAGTTTTAATTTTAAAACGAAATGCTTTAGAACCACGAAATTTGGCATGGGCATTCTAGCAGTACAGATCTATGTCGGTAATTCGTTTTCGTTACTAAAAATTGTAATACAAAGAAAATATAGCAAAAATAAGTTTTGTATGTAAATCTGTATCTGGCTGTATTTTCTTTGTATTACAATTTTTAGTAACGAAAACGAATTACCGACATAGATCTGTACTACTAGCATGCCCATGCCAAATTTCGTGGTTCTAAAGCATGTCGTTTTAAAATGAGAGCTAAACTACGTTTGTATGGAAACGCTAGCGTCCTGGCGACTCTTAACTTGAGACATGTACAGTCAGCATCAAAAATATGTAAACATTTCGGCACTTATGTCTGTGGGAAAAGGCTCAAATTCGTATACATATTATTGATGCTGACTGAAGAGTCCGGTAAACTTTTTTTTCGATTTCGTTCAACTTTTTGATGCTATTTTGCAGTAAATAACATAACCTCTATAATTGTGTATACATATTATGAAAAATCGTGTCTTTTTGGATGGAATAAATACAACGTTTTTTTTAATTTTATGCTTCATTTATAAATAATTCACCCTAATCTAACACCAGTTTCGCGATTTTTGCTTGAAGAGGTGAAAAGAGTAAGGTTTTTATTGATTAAAATTAAGTTATACAAGTACGCAAAATATATAAATCCATTGGAAAATAAGTCGCCTGAGGAATAAATGTAACAGGTTTTTTTTTCATTTTCATATATATTTTTTAAGGGAGAGTATGTTTTGCTAGAGCAATTTTGCTAAAAATTCCCGAAGTTTAGGTGATATTTTTGGGAAGATATTAAAGTATTTTACAAATATAAAAATACAAAAACAAACTTCATGCTTTATTCAGATAGCACAAAACATATTAGGGTCCATAACAAATAATAATTCAAAATCATACGACAAAATTGCTTGAATCAACGTCCTCACTAAACAAGCGCTGTAAGAATTGAGTTCCTAAAGTACTTTTTTGCAATAACGAGACTTCAAGCTATCTTACCAAATGCAATTCATATGCATAATGTCATTATTAGCGATTTTCGTTTTCAAATCATTACCGGACTCTGAAGTTAGCTTGTTATTGTACAAGATTGTCCTCAAATATCACTGAGAGAAAAAACAACCAGAATTCACGTTCGTTCAACCAAACTCTCATTTTAAAATAGCGCCTACAAGCTCTTTGGTTAAAACTACAAGTTCGATTTTGTTAAGTTTAATTAGTTCATTCTACACGTTACTTGTCATTTTAGTTTAAGTGGTATTTAAATCGGGTTCCATCCATTTGGCATAACTTCCGTGGCCAGAAACGTATTTGGCATAACATATTTGGCATAACTGTTTTTCGAAGAATATTATTATTGCAGAAATCATCGGTTCGCATAATATACAATTGGCTAAATGTTTACGTATCCGAATTTGAAATCGACTAATATTCACATGGCCGCTTTTTGATAAGTATAATTTTGATTTGCATGTATTCAACTGTTCGAAAATAATAATCAGCATAATCTGTTTAGCATAATAGGCTTTAGGCGAATGTTTACTTTGCAGAAAACCAATTATGCAGAAATTACAATTAGCAGATTTATTGGTTCTGCTGTAAAAAATGGGTTAATTTCGGTTAGATCTCACCTTTAACTAAATCAAATGGCTGTTCAAAAAGTGAGTTAGGTTAGGTTAGAACTGTGACCCTCAACCAACCCAAACGGCTGCAAAAAAAGTGGGTTAGGTTAGGTTAGAACTGTGACAGTCAACTAACTCAAATAGCTGCAAAAAAAGTGGGTTAGGTTAGGTTAGAACTGTGACCCTTAACCAAATTAAACGGCTGCTCAAAAAGTAGGTTAGGTTAGGTTAGAACTGTGACAACCAACCAACCCAACGGCTGAAAAAAAGTGGGTTAGGTTAGGTTAGAAGTGTGACCCTAAGCAACCAACCCTTGCGGCCTTTTTGAAAGAAAGAAAGAAAGAAAATACATTTATTAACGTCACAACAGTTAAATATACAAAGGAAAAGTTTTTAATATACTTACCTATAGATTATTCGGCCTTAGTATATTTGCGTAAAAGAAGTATGCGAAACTTCATTGCGCCATAGAATTATACAGTACCGGTCAAAAGTTTAAGTTCACTCTGCGAAATAAGGTTATCATATTTAATTATGTTCAAATATAGAATATGTTTTGAATTTCAAACGTTTAATTGTTTCCACGACTACCAAATAACAATAAAAATACCTCTTGGAGGAATCGTTTTATGTTATTCGGAAAATTTGATCCATTTAATATTTTTTTCCGTATTTCCTATGAGATTTCGTGAAGTTAGAAATCATTTAAAATGGGTCGCAAAGCCGATTTTAGTGTCGAAACTCGTGCTGTTATTGTAACTCTGTCAAATGAGGGCTACACGACGCGGAAAATCGCTGAAAAAATGAGGGTTTCTCAAACCGCTGTCGTGAGTACTTTGAAACGAAAACAAAAAACCGGTCTTAATTGATATTTTGAAGAGTCTAAAGTTGGCAAAAACTGATCTTTTTTATTTAATTGTGGTTTTAAATTAGAGAATTACCTTTAATTTATTATGTAGTAAAAGATTATTAAATACTTTTATTAGTACATTGTGTTATAGCTTCATTTAACCGAATTTACAGAGTGAACTTAAACTTTTGACCGGTACTGTATGCTTGTAGTATTTATGCTTAAAGTAATTTATGCAATGTTGAATTATTACGAAGAAAATTATGCGAAATAAAAAAGATGGCATGTGTCAATTCGGACATTAACTTTATGCCAAACGTTACTTCGTGTGATAGTAATTATGCGTAGAGTACATATGCGGAACTTGGCTATGCCAAAAGAGTTTATGCTAACAGTAATTTATGCTTAACGTTGTTATGCACCACAGAATTATTACAAAAAAAATTATGCCAAAGATAGGGGAACCATTTAAATCAACAACTCGATTATATAAAACCAACATGGCACATATTGTTTTAAACATATATTTGGCTGATTCAATCCAATATCTTTTAACAAGTTTAACCTGGTTGTTCGTACAAGTTCGACTTGTATTATCAATATTGGTGATCGATTCCGTTTACTAAAATACTTTAGTTTCAAACTGATGAACACGCAACAAGTCGAATTTGTTAGACTCACAAAGCAAATTTCTCTCAGTGTATGCGGCAACGTCACACCGTTGTAATATCACATGCCTTCCGGATTCCCCGACGCATGATGCTGTCCTATGCACAGACCGGGACAGAAATAGGACACTTTTATATACATTCACATACCGGTCGGTAATGTCTGAACGAAGGTTCCAGTACTTTTTTTCCACATAGCAGAAGGGAGTCGGCCTGATCTTTCAAGGCCCTATTACTCCGAACCAATCACTATACTAGTGGTTCTTTGAACCGTAGACATCGGAGAACATAAATAGCGCGACAGCAAACTTTCTCCCTTTCCCCCCTAATTTTCCCCCAATCAAAAAATGGCTCGACAATTTTTGGCAAATAAATCAAGGAACGTACATGCCAAGTTTCATCGAAATCGGATGAAAAATGCGACCTCTAGACCAACACTGACCAACCAACCAACCAATACACACACATTAATCTGCCAAATCGTCGTACCAGTGAAAACGGAGACGTTCGTCGCCTCGCTACGCTCGGCTCCTCAGTCAAATAGTAAGGTAAAGTGCACACGAGCCTAATTGTACAGCTTATTCCAGTACTTCCAGTTTCAGTGCATTTTTATTGTTTTTTTTAGCCAATCATGAAAAAGGGTGATTTCTGGATCGTGGTCCGGAACATTTTTTTCTGACTCGGTAACTCTAACAGATCAACATTATTATATAGTAGTATTTTCTCAAAATAGAAATAATTTATTCTTCTTATTTATCAAGTTAAATTAATCTTTAATTAAGTAAATCATGGTCACCCTATGGCTGACATATGTATACTTATTAACCGACATCCAAAAAGGAGGAGGTTCTCAATTGGACTGAATTTTTTTTATCATCATTATTTTTTTTGTATGTATGTTACTCGATATCTCCGTGAATCGTGAACCGATTTTCATTTTTTTTTAATCGAAGGGGTATAACCCCAAGATGGCCCCATTGTCACCAAGTCGGGGTCTGATGATGGGATCCTGGAAAAATCGAATGAACTCTTCAACTATTATAGGCACAGCACACCTATTGTGATTTCACTATTTTTTACAGGAACTCCGCCACTTCCTTTTGGAATAACTAGCGGATCCTAAGTGAAGTCAGTTCTTTTTTGTTTAAAATTACTTATTTGTTTAATAAAATTCATTCAGAAATAAACTCTATTACTTCACAACCGACAATGATGTACCTTTTACTTGAAAACGCCACATTTAATATTGAAGAAAAGTCCCTTACAGCAAATGGTCAAGTCACGTTATTTTGTTTGTTTACTTACATATTAAGACTTAAAAATATATAAGTTAAGTATTCAAGAATTCGTCTTTTACAGTGTCACGTCCATTTTTCAAAATTAGCGCACATTGGAAAAACGGTATGACAGCTCATTTCGGTACGGTTTAGGTTCTAAACGACACCTTCCCGTCCATGGCCGATTGGCCATGTTCTAATCTAACTAAAGTAGGGCATGCAATACCGGTATTGCTTGTATATATATGTGCTAATACCGGAATTCCGGGATAACCTATGGGTGCAGCAATACCGGTATTGCATGCCCTGAACTAAAGGATCATAGGACCATCTCACACACGGAAAAAGACTTGCTGGATATTGGATTAAGGCGATTATCACACTGGCGACGGATCCGCATGCGGCGCCGGTGTGATAATCGCCATAGTGTGCCAAATATTGCGGAACGGAACGCGAAAGTTGCACTTTCAAACGTTACATCGGATTAACGTGACGAAAATGTAAATCTTCTTCTTCAAAGACAATTGACATAATTTAATGACCGTTCGTGCCATGGCAACCGTAGTTACCTTAGTAAAATGGAGTGACCAGGATCACTTTCGGAAACTTTTGCTACCACGTCCGTGGTAAACAAGCATGTGGGTATGATGATAACCTTAGCCTATGGACGCTTGAAGCTCCAAGCCATACACAGATAAAAGGATATCTTAATCCAAGATATTTCATTCTTGTATATAAGGAAAATCGATAATTTCTTAAATCAAGTAAAAAATACTTGGTTCAACAAAATCATACTTGGTTCAAGAAATTATCGATTTTCCTTATATACAAGAATGAAATCTCTTGGATTAAGATATCCTTTTATCTGTGTACTATCGGATTTTTTCTGTAAGTTTAAGTACGTTACCGTCGCACATTGTAATATAGTTAATGTTACACAAAGCAATCTAGGACTTATTTATTTATTAAGTTTAAGATGTACCAACAGCTAGAATTAACATTATAGACTTAGGTAACAATACAAATCCAATTTTAGGAACTCACCGATAGAAATTGCATTGATTTATGTGTATTCTACTATCTGTGATATTTAGAACAAAATTTGTGCGCCATGTTTGGCGGGTGACAGATATTAATAGTATTTTGTGCAACAGTTACATAATAAGGGTTCTTAAGATTCGAGGGTCGAAGTTACAAAATGAGGCGAAGCCGAATTTTGTAAAAACAGACCCGAGAATTTTAAGACCTATTTATAATAATAATAATAATAATATTAAGGCGTAGGGATGTGACGACCCCATCGCCCACTGGTTTCCACCAGCGCAATCAGTCAACGCAGGGCAGCTTGTGGCGAGCTGTTGGAGAGTAGCGACTCCACGTACCTGAGTGCCCCTGGGGTGCCCTGTCGGATGGGTGGGACAGGTCCCCTGCCTCTGGCTTGCCTTAGCCGGCTGTCCAGAGTGGGGTCGTTAGAGCTGTGTTCTCGAGGGTAGATGTGGAAACCTAAGTGGCGAGTTGGCTATATGTTTAAAGTCCAGTGACACCTCTCTACCCCCAGCCCCCGCACCGGTGTTGCCCTTGAGCCATCTTTGATGTCGCTTTTTATGGGGGCCCATCTTGCGGAGGGCGAGTCACCGTCTGCCGGAAATAAGATTGTATACCGTTTTATTAGGCAGGCGTCCGGTCCTTCATCCAATAGCCCATTAACTAGTCCATACTATTCACCCAATAGCCTAGTACATTTTAGACTCCATTAACTCTCAATAGTCCTTACACCATGGCGGGTGCTGTCTCTGCGTGCGTCCCATGACACGGGCAGGGGCAGCATCCGCTTAGTGTACCCCTCACTTTTCATTAAATTGTCGAAAGGGCCTCTGCGCGTTGGCTTCGGCTCCGCATACGCCTCCCAAAGGTCCGGAACACCATTGTTCCGTGGTCGGGAAAGACATACAAAGAAAATAATAATATAAACTTTACCTTTATTTATGTACCGTTGCACACAATAGTTTTTCTACGAGTGCTAAGCAAGCCGGTAAGCATTGAGTTCGACGAATGACCTGCTGCCTCTATACAATTGTCTGCAATCTCCTGGCGGATTGCATCGGCGCCCGCCTCGTCTACAGCGCGCAGCGGCGGGCGGCGCCGGTGCGGGGCCCGCCTCGGTAACAGACCCATTATATCCCTAAGAATCGACTTTTGAGTCATATTATGACAACGTTCATAAAATATATGCTTTGAATATACATGTCAGTCATTTTATTGGCAAATTAGAATGCAGGAGTAGAAAAAGAATCAAAGAGTAGTACTTATAGACTTGTAGTGATTTTGCACTACAATTTTTGGGTTAAAATTTTTTTTTGTGATGTCATCTCATGTTACTCAATGAGAAATTGAATAAATAATGTAACAAACTTTGCGCGTACTTTCACACTATGCTTTCACGATTTAAACCTAAAAAAAGAAAAAATACAAATTAATAAAATAAAACAACTTTGAACGGATTATATCGCGTATACTGAATTTAAATTACATACCGACGTTTCGAACACTTTACCCCGTGACCACGAACGCTGTAAAGTGTTCGAAACGTCGGGATGTAATTTAAATTCAGTATACGCGATATAATCCGTTCAAAGTTGTTTTATTTCATGAATAAATATCGCGGCAACCGTAGACAATATTATACAAATTAATAATTTAATATTTAATTATCTTGTTTATAAAGATGCTAACATACTGCATGTGCTTGTGGGGCACACCTCGTGGCTTGCCATATTTTATTAAGTTATATGACTAATCAATGAGGATAGAAACCCACAGATTATAAAAGGTGCTTTTTCTTTTATTTAAGAGTCGCCAGGACGCTCGCGTTCCCATACAAAGGTAGTTCAGCTCTCATTTTCAAACGACATGCTTTAGAACCATGAAATTTGGCATGGGCATTGGGCATTCTAGTAGTACAGATCTATGTCGGACAGCAAAAATAAGTTTTGTATGTAAATCTGTAACTGGCTGTATTTTCTTTGTATTACAATTTTTAGCAACGAAAACGAATGTCCGACATAGATCTGAACTACTAGAATGCCCATGCCAAATTTCATGGTTCTAAAGCATGTCGTTTCAAAACGACAGCTAAACTACGTTTGTATGGGAACGCGAGTTCACGCGAGCGTTCTGGCGACTCTTAAGCACCATTTTCTTGAGGTCTAAAGACTATACCATAGGCTGTAGAGATTGGACATTTCCAACATTTTTTTTAGCGATTGCGACATCGCCAACAGCGCATATCTTTGCGCATTTATCCTCATTCCACATTCGTTAAACATACTTGTATCTACATATTACACATGCTTATTAATATGTAAATTAAACCACGTCCACAGCGATCTTTGCTATCACCGATCAATCAGTTCTTCGAAGAAAAAAAGAAAAAAAAGTGTTGCAAAAACTCTTACTTATACCGTCCACGTCACTTCAATTTTGACCCATATCACAATGTATTAAGGTATCTATGTTAGGCTTTTCTTGTACAGTCGACGTCAAAAATATATTTACACTTTTGCACCTTACTCCTTTGTAATAAGGTCCAAAAGTGTAAACATATTTTTGACGTCGACTGTACCTCACACTTGCTCGATGGCACATCACCTGTCCAGCTTACAAAGTTACAAATGCCGTTAAAAATGTCGCCACCGTTTTAAAATGAGTACTGAAATAGTTCAGCGACATGTATTTCTATTATTGACCACCGGTATAGCGAATTTGGTGTACAGTCGGCCTAATAATGCTGGTTTTTGGGTTCCGTAGATCTCAACGGGGTCCTATTGGAAGTGTAATGACGGCTATATTTAAATGATAATTTGATTTTGATATTTAAAAGATAATTGTATTTGTTAAGACCCAGTTGTACTGATTGTCACCCTAATTTTTATCCATGTGATTTAGTTGTTGTAATACTGTTATTGTTGTTTGTTGATTTTCAGATGACCCTGTCTTTTCATGATGACTTTTTACAATAGTTTAGGAAAATTAACAGATTAGAAAATAGTGACACCGAACCGAACATCAGTCTAAGCCGTTGTGAATTTGTTAACCGACTTCAAAAAAGGAGTAGGTTCTCAATTCGACAGAATTTTTTTTTTGATTGTATCAATAAACACTGGGGTTCGAATAACCCGGCAGAACTTTTCCGGATTACCTAGGCGTAATTCGTTAGAGTTACCTAATACCAATATAAAAAAACCCTGTTTTTATTACCTCCCAACAAACATTTTGGTGATCGTTACAGCTTATTTTATAACTTTTAGTTATATTATAGATTTTCAAGGGTTTTCGTAATAATAAAAGATTCTATAAAAGAGTTATATGAAATCCTTGTAACCTTTAGTCGTATTGAAACTGCCAAGGAAGATAATTAGCAACGTAAACTGTTATGGTAGCGCTTGAATCAGCTAATACACTTATAAAGCCGCAGCGTAGGGCTGTATTTAGAGTTCAATTATATTTACAGGTGCCCACTATAACTGTCCTTATCGCTTTTACTCTTAACTTGCTATTATGAAGTGTCTTAACCAGCATTAAGTTGCTTAAAAGCTATAGGAGAGTTAGTAGTTCTATTATTATGTTTACTATATCTCCAATATGATAATTACCTGTAGGTGTTATTGGTCTATAACGAGAAGTTGCATAGCATATCCTCGTAACTTCTATTATAACTTATAACTTTAACAGATGACAACAGCCTCTCTTATGGCGCTGTACGAATTTAAGAAGTGTTTACTACGTCCATAATATAACCGTTCCTTGTAGTTTATATCTTTAGTCGTACTCTGTTATACAGCAAATAGTGCTTTATCGCCCTTAGTAATGACTTAAAACTTTATTTAAATCATTGCTTAATTATTTTTGCAGCTGTAGGTTCTTATAAGCCGTAGACTAGATTCTTTTGCAACTGTGACTGTAGAAAGTTTTAAAATGAACCCTTGTGCGCCATCCCAACTAACATTTAAAGTGGTAAGAATTATGGGAGGTATAAGAGCAGAATTATAGTGCAAATAATTCTATTGACGGATACAAGAGCGCGAAGAATTAGTGGTATAGCCAGCTCTAACCCCACTTTACCCCCGGATCTGGCACAAAATTTGCAACTTTAGGCTTTCATAATCACTATACTATAGCTTAATAGAGCTTTAAATTCTTAAAATCACCCTTTTCGCACTCAAGCCTTTATCAACAAAACAACAGATACAGAAGGTATAAAACAGCCATAATAATTGGTGGATTATCTGTATCACAGTTATATGAGTTGCGGGTGCCCCCATTATAACTCTTATCGCTATTCAAAAGCTATAAAATGGAATAAATAATAACTTAGTCATATTTTAGAGAGTTAGATTAGTGTATGATATTTTTTAAATTAAGTTCTACAATTGAGTTATAAATATGCAGAGTACCACTTAAATAGATAACGATTCACTATTTAAACCTGTTATAAACCTTTGAGTTACATTATCATCATAATGTAGACGTAAACTAACTCTTGGAAAGAAAACCTGCTACGTCAAGTGCAAACATAGATGACGTAAATGAGGGTTCCGTGATGGAACTATTTATTGACTATAGAATAGTAAATAAATCGTAGAAGTGTTCGATTATGGCATTGAAAAATGTACAGAGTATGAAAAAAAATAGTAAACAAAACTTTGGGTTTAATCAATATTTAATTCGACAAATGAAAAAGCAAAACAGTAAACAATAGATATCAATAATGTAACAATAAAAATATTTCTAAATAGAGCATGACCGCGGTCGGGGAGGAGGCCGGATTTTCATAATATCATCGAATTCGATGTTATTATTTAGCAATAATTTAGTTTTTTTTGTAACTTTTATTTTGTGTGTTCTTTATTTTGTGGTGTGCAATAATAGTAGATTGTGCACCAAGGGGATAAAGCACTGTTTTATGTCACGGCCGTGCTATTGAATCCTGAACGTAGCGAAGGACTCCGGATTTAACTCCCGAGCGCAGCGAGGGGGTTACGAGTTTATTCCTGAGCGTAGCGAGGGAATAAAGACTGAGTCCTGAGTGCAGTGAGGGATATAAGCGCGCCCGTGACTAAAACAGCTTTATCCCCAAGGAGCATACTCTACTTTTCTCACCTCCTGCGAGACAATAAATTTGTGAAATAATAGATTCAATATTCAAATCCGTTGGGCGCGGCGCGGCGCTGCAGCTCGCGGGGATGTGCCGACCACAGCGCGAAATTTACGAAATTAGACTTTAAGGACATAACAATAAGAAGTAAAATCACATTATTGCCCGGAGGGAATAATGTAACATTATGCCTCTCTAAAGCCAAGGGCTACAATGATTTGCTTTCGGTGGGGTTTTCATGATACATAATTTGGCATTGTCGAGCAGGTGGTGTGAAAAGAGTATTTATGTTATGTTATGTTATGTTATTGCTAAGAAAGTTCTAACAAACAAATATACTACTCAAAATAAAATAGGGGCCACTAAGTATTTTGATATTTACGTAACACATATTTTTACAGTAGGCATTATATTTCTTTTAAAAAGAAATATAATACTGTAAAAATATGTTTTACGTAAAGATATTGATAAATGATGATAAAACTCGATATTGATAAGAAAACGAAAAATAAGTAACCCGAATTGTTTTTTTTTCGTACTTCTAGTTGCTTATTATTAATGACCGAAAAGAAAATTAACAAACTACTATTTCACATTAAATCGTCACAGTTTGTGGTTTCAGGTTTTTTTTGGGTTCATTTATTTAATTATGGAACCCTATTTAAAGAATTTTAAGCCGCTCTCTATAACTGCTATAGATTTATTATATGCCCAAAAGTAGCATAATCTGGATATTTGCGTGTTGCAAATTACCATAACCGTAATTGCACACCAAATACTCGCTTTTAGTTCTATAACATAGTCCCATATCTACTTTGGTGATAACGCCATTTTGTTTTACTTTGTTTTCAACCAAGCACATAACTAAATGTAAATAAACCCCTTTTACGCTCGTATTTTGCATTATAATCTGTCTAGTTAACTATAAAAAAACACTACGTATCATTTCAGCTACTTATTTGCCACTAATTATGAAATTAAATAAATCACACATATTTATTTTTCATTTTTTTCGCGTAAATTAGAGTATTTTGAGGGCGCGTTAAAAATTTGTTAAAAACTACTATATATTTTCACAGTAAACTGGTCGTCGCAACCGAAATAGACCCATCTAGTCTATAAAACATGCAAAGAAAAGTATTATATAATTTCATTATGAGACTTACCTTTAGTACAAAATCATAACAAACACTTTAACCAATGACAGATTGACGTTGCAACCACTTCCAATATTTTGGCTCAAGCCTATAGAAATATTGCAAAGATTTTTCCTTCGTATGTAACTCAAATGTTTATAACAGGTTTAAATAGTGGATCGTAATGTATTTAAGTGGCACTCTACATATTTATAACTCGATTGTAGAACTTTAAAAAATAACATACACTGATCTAACTCTCTAAAATATGACTAAGTCATTATTTATTCCATTTTATAGGCTTTGAATAGCGATAAAAGTTATAATGGTGACACCCGCAACTCATATAACTGTGATACAGGTAATCCACCAATTATTATGGCTGTTTTATATCTTCTGTATCGCTGATATATAGCATTGGCTTGTTTTGTTGATAACGGCTTGAGTTCGATAAGGGTGATTGTAAGAATGTAAAGCTCTATAAAGCTATAGTATAGTTATTATGAGAACCTAAAGCTGCAAAATTTGTGCCAGATCCAGGGGTAAAGCGGTGTTAGAGCTGGCTATAACACTAATTCTTCGCGCTCTTGTATCTCTCATTAGAATTACTGGCACTATAATTCAGTTCCTATAGCTCTTATCTTATCGCTAAAATGTTAGTTGGGCTATTACTCAGCACAAAACGACTTTTTGATGCCGTTGCAAGTTTTTGCCATTATTGGGCATAGTTTACACATCCTTAAAGTGACAAGGAACACTTTGCATGAACAATATTTTTATGAAAAAATGTAGGTACCAATTCTTTTTAGGCGATCATTTTATTATAACATTTACTTTTCATGTGCACCAAACATTAAAAAATTGAGAATGCAGAACCCTCGGCGTGTGAATCTGACTCGAACCTAGCCGTTTTTTGGCTAACGGTCCTAAGCCTGTGTGATTGTATCAGTATAGAACAAAGACCAATCAGATGTCATGTCGGATTCAGTATTACTGATGTAGAGATTGGTGATTTGAATTAAGCAGACCTTAATCGTCTTCATTACGGTTAACTTACGCCAGGGGCTATCAAGCGGCCAGCGAGCCCACCGACTCGGCCCGCTTAAGGAGCCTAGTTCCATAAATATATAAGCCTGGCCATGGCCCTCTAACACCTCATATAAAAAAATAGATTACACTCCTTCGGTTGTCGGGTAAAAAGATACGTTCCGCACATTACTTGAAGAACTTTTAGTGTAAAAATATTAAAATAGCCAAAAATGGTTACAATACAATACAAATACTCTTTATTGAACACCTCAAAAACAAAACCAGTACAGGAGAAAAAATATAAAATTAAATTAGAGGTAAACAACAGGCGGTCTTATCGCTAAAAAGCGATTTCTTCCAGACAACCTTTAAGTAGCGGAAATTCATTAAATAAACTAAAACAGTAGGTGTTGCAAAACAGTGAAGAAAGCCTAGTTACAGAAAAAATAAATAATAATAATAACACAAAACAATTTATAATTAAATTCATAACTATATTAAAATACACTACAAAATAAATAAACGAATAAATAAATAAATAAAAATATACACACATACATATAATTACATACATACATATACACAATTAATTAATATTTAAAAAAAAAAACAGTTTCATCACTTTCAATTGAACCAGACACAACCTAAAAGTAACTATAAGCGAGAACAATCGACCGGGAAATTGAAGTTACTCAATTGTATAGTAGGCAGCAGGTCTATCGTCGAACTCGATTCTTACCGACTTGCCTATATTGAGCACTCGTAGAAAAACCAGCAAGCTTCGTGGCCTACGGTACTCGACTGAAAAGCTCTTAACTATGTCACGATTGAAGTTTTAAAATACTATTAAATAAAGTCCAAGAAACATCAGTAGGTATTGTTACGTAGATAACTAAACCCCACCGGTGTAAGTCATCTGAAATGCGCCAATAATTGGGACAGTTATTGTCCCAATTTCCAGACGTAACTCTAGTAATAACGTCACATACGCCAATAAAACCTATAGGCGCATGCGACTTTTTTCTTTTAAGTTGTGGTGTCTTAATCTAGTTTTTTGGGGGCACTTATCAGTGCAACGGAAAAAGCCGAGACAGTGCATTCCAACATAATGATATTAATGATCTAATTAAATATTAATAACATGACTAAAGGCTGATATCGCTCATAATTACGTTACATTTTATTCAATATTTAAACTGAATCAGAAGATACGTTTCAGTGCATTTTCAATCGACTTCAATATTTCGAAGTAGGAGGTTTTCAATTTGTCGGGACCTTGATTTTTTTTAATGTATTCACCAATTATTCGAAGACGGCTGGACCGATTTGGAAAAATCTTTTTTTGTTTGAAAGGGTATATTTACTTGACAGTTAGTCTCAATATCATCAGGTAAGGATCTGGATGGGCTCCTGGAGGAATCGAGTGAACTCATCAAATATTATAGGCACACCTATATTTAGTAATTTGAGTATTTTTTTACAGTAGCTCTGTGTGAAGCTGAGTCTAAGTGAAGTCGGTTCTTTTTTGATTAAAATTAAGTAATATACCCAACTATAACTAAGTATGTAGATACGATTGCACCTCAACTCTACCTCTAGGGTTTAAATAAAGGACAATAGGTATCAAACTCTCTTATGAGTCGCCAGGACGCTCGCGTTCCCATACAAACTTAGTTCAGCTCTCATTTTAAAACGACATGCTTTAGAACCATGAAATTTGCCATGGGCATTCAAGTAGTACAGATCTAGGTCGGACATTCGTTTTCGTTGCTAAAAATTTTAATAAAAAGAAAATACAGCCAGTTACAAATTTGCATACAAAACTTATATTTGCTATATTTTCTTTGTATTACAATTTTTAGCAACGAAAACGAATTTCTGACCTAGATCTGTACTACTAGAATGCCCATACCAAATTTAATGCTTCCAAATCATGTCGTTTTAAAATGAGAGCTGAACTACGTTTGTATGGGAACGTGAGTTCACGCGAGGGTCCTGGCGACTCTTATGACATCAATTTTCTACATATTTTATGGTAAATTAGTTTGGAGTCGATAAGTAATTTTATTGTATTTAAATATTCGTGTTTAAATAAATATAAAACGAATTTGAAAACCTGTCGCAAATTAGGATGCGTGGAAATCGCATGATATAAATATGTTGATAAAATGAAATCGATCGGTATACAACGTGTTGACGATGAATCTAAATAGTACATTGTTGTAGAGGCTGGAAAGTAAGCTATAGGTGGATCGAGTTAGTTCGAGGGCCGACCCGCCAGGGGAGGCCCTCGAAGATACGAGTCCACCTATAGCGCTTTCGGCCGAGACATTACATAGTGCTTTTCACGACTACTGTGAGGAAATAAAATAAAAAATTAATTGGCATATACAAACACTTTAATAGATACTATTTATAGGTATATTGACGGTTCATATGCTTTTCACAAGCACGATAAAGTAAACGAGCATGTAACTTTCTGCAAATAAATGCTTCTTTTCGCCATCCTTCCATAATATGAATTGTTCGTCGGATATTATATTGTATACAAAATATCACTGTTCATGGGCCTTCTTATTTAGGACGCGATTTCACTGGTAACAAATTTCTACGCCTGTGCAGTTTCTTGAATTTCGGTGGGCGCCAGCGTATTAATAACATTTTCTACACTTATTGAACTCATTTTTACTGCATAAATACAACTTTCTTGTTTTTCAGTCAAACATTATCCAATTCAATATGTATTTTTCTCGCTCCACCTTTATTACTTTTTTTTTCACTTTTAAGAAGCGTTTTACGATGTTTGCTTCAATCCGACTCAAACGGCTATTAGACATTGCAACCTGCAGGAGGGAGAGGGAGAGGCAGGGTACACAACAGATTGGGCCCTGCAAGTTGCCATGTCTAATAGCCGGTTCACTCCTTACCCACTTTTTGATAGAAAACCACAAACGGTTAAAAAGGTAAAAACGCCTTAAGGGTGATCTGAATGATTTTGACGTTTCTTTTTTTTAAACAAGTAAATTGGTTCGATAAACAACCTTATTTTATTTTAGAATGAAAAAGTGGTGCCAAAAAAGACCTTTTTAATATTTTAAATGATTCTCACTGGCGGGTCCAATGCAATGACATTTCATTGCTGCAAAATAGCAATTCTTGTAGTGGTAGTTCAGATGCTACAGCAATTGCTTACTTTCCAGCTTGGATTTTGATCTTCTTTTGCCACATTTCCGAGCAGGTGGCGTGAAAAGATTTGAATAGTGTAGTCCAGAGTATATTTAGGAATTAAGATGACTTATAAAACTTTTCTGCAATTCGACTTAAAACCGACAAAAGATTTTTTTTTATTGTGACTCGGTGCAAAACGCCTTTTTGATGGCGACTTCGCCACTTCGGGCCTAGTCGAGACATCTTCGTTGATATGATAGATATCAAAGTGACAAGTAACACTTTGCAAAAGCTTGTGTAAAAAAAATTACAGCGTGTTTCCTGTAATAGGAGCAATAAATTAAAACGTAGATTCTACTATACATATTTATTGAGACAATAGATGTATAATCAGGTAAAACAAAAAAGGTAAGTACCTATTAATTTTAATCGATAGTTTTACTACGATCATTTATATGTTATGTACAAAAACATTAAAATAGTACATTTCGATACTAGGTCGGAAAGGATGTCATTATTCAACGAGTTCCGAGACATTTGGTCACGAGCCGCAGGCGAGTGGCAAAACTCGGGACGAGTGAAGAATGACATTCCGTCCGTGTATCGAACGACGTTTTTTAATAAAGTTGCGAAAAAAATATAAAAATGGACAATATGTCACTTTGAGGTTACTTCATCCGAACACTCGCGCCGTGCGATGCAGGGCGGTGATCATGAATCCTGAGCTGTGATTGGCTGGAAAAGTAAAACGCGCTAGTGCGAGAAATCCAACTTCTCGCATTATAAACTACTACTAGATTTGAGCAACTGTGTTAAAAAATATTTTGTATTACATATAAAGTACACTGTATACATATAACATAACTACAAAGATTTCCCTGCTTAGGTCACCCTTTCGTAATAACTACCGCAATGCTAATATTAGCATCAATTTGCATCATTTTGCACTTTCCAGGTGCATCATTGCGTGCGTACGAAACGATATACATAATAACTTAATAACTCTATTTACTAAACAGACCGATTAGAAATTACTAATTGATGTCAGTTCGATATCATTTGTTAACATTTAATGATATCAAATTGACATCAATCAATTTTCAGTGCAGCGCGGTAATGCAGCCTGCATTTTTGGAACGTTTGCCCCGGGTACGTGTCTTCACGGGGATTAATTACAGGAAACAACCTGTATAATACACAATTTAATTTTACTCGATGTTTGGGATAATGAAATAATTGTAATGTCTTTTTTTATACGTGCCAATAAAATATTTTATTCTCTGACTGATATCAAATTGACATCAATTAGAGTTAGATTTTTGGGGTCCTTCAAAGAAGCGGTTCCGCATTTTGACATCGAAAAGTCCATGCGAAGTTTGACTGAAACATACTGCTTAGCCTAGAATCACATACATCTAACCCATTTTGTTAATACCACGACGGTGGCAAACAAGGCCCACCTGATGGCAAGCAGCTTCCGTAGCCTATGGACGCCTGCAACTCCCGTTACAAAAACTAGGATTCACTGAGTTGACGACTATAGGAACAAAGAGACAGGCGCGGTCCCAGGGGGGGGGGGGGTGTCACATGGCACATGACCCCCCCAAAAACCTACATTTGTAATAGACAATCTTTTTTTACAGACCCCTATCGAAAAATATCTACAGTAGTGTCCCCCCCCCCAAAATTTTCGTCTGCGCCCGCGCCTGCAAAGAGAGTCCCTCGTCGTAAACACACTACGTCCTCTTTAAGCTCTTTGGCAACCTTACTCACAGGTAGACACAACCCTATAAGTAAGGTCTAGTCTAGTGTAAAAAAGAATAAGAATTCGTCTTATGAGGAAATGAATAAAAAGAGTTGATTGGCAATTACTCCACCGATAAGAGCATAGCTCTTAAAGCTGATTTACAAGATAGCTCAGGTCAGCTCTAAAATATTCCAAGACACAAGTAATTATACTACAAAAGATTAAACCCATAACCCCTGGCTTCCTTATCGGCGCACAAGTATATGCAGCCTTCCTCAATGCAATTATTAGGTTATTTCGATAACGTATCTACTTGAACCCTCGGATCACTGCCTACTTGAAGCTTAAATATTGAATCCGGTTGGTAACATTAAGATATAAAGTAGACTACACAGTTACAATGTATTGCTGTGACTAAAAAGGTATAGACGTCGCCGGCAGTACAAAATGGTTTCCAAACACTCAACGGGCCTGTTATTCGTGTGACAATTACCTGCTGTTTATCTAAAGTCGTAGTTGGTCAATCAAAAAATTGTTTTTTCTTTTGGATAAAATAATATTTTAGACATCAATGAGCGGAATGTATGCCTTATTGTATGCCCCATCTCTGAGATTATAATGTTTGTTTGTGTGTGTAATTAAGAGCTATTAATAGCCTTTATAGTCTAGTAGGTTGTTTATCCTACGCTGATATATTGTATATTCTTTCTTTTTGAACCTCGCCGCTCCAACAATACACGGAAAAAAAAGCTTCCGGGATATTCTCAATCCAAGACATTATTATTATCTTGGAAATATTTCCTCGTGACAAGTATTTATTTCCTTTACCAAAAATATGACTCTTCGCTTAATAAAACCACGTTTTCTTAAAATAGAAATACAAAAATTTATTGTTTCAAGAGTATATTGAGTAAATAAGAGAGATTGTACTTTAATCAAACAAGTATTATCTTAGGTAAAAGAAAACTAGAAAATCTGTAAGAATATATTCGCTTCGTTATATTTAAACTTTATTTTATTTTCGTTAAAGGAAATAAATACATGTCACGAGGAAATATTTTCAACATAATAAAATAATGTCTTAGATTGAGAATATCCCGGAAGCTTTTTTTTCCGTGTACGCTCTTTTTAAATTAAAATTTCTCAACAATAGCTGTAGTAGCGTGAAATGCTATATTTTGTATAGATATTATGTATATATAACGCGGACCAACAGAATTACTCGTATTAGATGAGATCAAAATAAAACCATCATCATCAATTCATCATCATTAATAAAAAAGTTTAAATTAGTTAATATTGTAACATTTATTCCAGGAAATTGTAAAAAGAGATTCCTTGCGAAAAATTCGCTAGGTATTTCGCAAAACTTTCCGTCGGCACAGCTCGTTTTATCTCGTAGACTTCGATGTCTCTATTATTGGAACCGATATATTTCCGGATCAAATCGTACAACGTAGTATCAGCAAAAATATCGCAGATCCAGCCGCGGTGACCATGAATTAGATGACGATATACCATTAAATTCCAAATTTAAGAACAATTTATAATCAGTCTGCCGATGGACGTGCGCACTGCGCAGGCGACGGATATGTTGCCAAGTCAAGAGGCGTAGATACAATAAAAAGATTTGAACGTGATCAATGTATATCATTAACAGGAATTATCTCCTAATCATAGCTTTCACACTGAGACTCGAATAATGATCGAATGAGACTAATAAGATTCCTGTTTAGTAAACTTGTCTCAAAAGTTGGCGGAAATGTAGTTCTTACGAAAAAAAAAGACTGTCAACTAGACGTTCCTTTAAATATGTATTTCTATAATCAAAAAATATCAGAAATTCAAGTGACAATAGAGGTGGGAGGATAGGGAGGCGTGTGACTACGATCTCACCTGGTAATGATGCGGTCTACGGTGGAGCACGCTTACCTATCAGATATTTTTTACTCTTATTAAAAAATATTTATAACGGGTTACTCACGTAATTTTTATAAATGATCATCGTAAATTGATCGAAACATGTCGAGCAAAAATCGACAAAAATTACGTGAGTAACCCGTTATTCTCTACTTTTCTGTTTGTAACTTGTGTATACTCTGTTTCTTTAATTTGAGGTGTGCAATAAAGAATATTTATGTTATGTTATGTTATGTTATAAATATTTTTAATATATTAGTCTCACGAAAGTTTTATAGTTAAAATCTTTTACTCTTACTTTGAAGGGACCCAAATTGTACTCATTGTCCTAAAAATTGTTATTTTAAGTAAGCGAAATAAAGAAAAAACCTTTTACCCTTACTTTGAAGAGACCCAAATTGTACTCATTGTCCTAAAATAGTATTTTATACAATAGTGACATAATCAAGAGCTTTTCAGTCGAGTACCGCGTTTAGGCCACGAAGCTTGCTGAGTGGCCTAATTAAGGTACGAGATTGAAAAGCTTAATTATGTCACTATTGTATACAATACTTTTTCTACGAGTATTAAGTAAGAATTGATTTTCTTTCATTCTTTCTAAATTTTTCCCAATCAAACGTCAAACACTATTTTTCAAACCGGAAGTAATTGTATCTGGGCCTATTCGGTGGTACAGACACCACCGAAAAGAGATATACATATGATTGTGTGCGTAGTAGAAAAATATGGATAGAATAAACTGTGTCTGAACTTACTTCCAAGATGTCGGTGTAGTTGTGATTGGTCTTTTTATAATCCAATCACAACGTAGAAGCAAGTTTGTAGAAGAAAATTTGACAGATTAAGTACATTCGGAAATTATAAAGTTGAGTCTGTCCGAAAAGAAAAGTGTCGTACAATGTATGAGCTCCCATATAAACCATGACACTTTTCTTTCCGGACAAACTCTACACATTTTACCGAGATGTGAATGACATTCTCTTTTCAAAATTATTTTAGTTTAGTGGCGGGTTGTTTAATAAATCTATTTAATGATCCCGGAACTGCCATAGACTACCCAACATTTAAATGTGTAAGGTTTAAGTCTGGTCTATAAAATCCTAATACACAGATTACAGTCGACGAGTAGAAAAATTGTTATTTTAATTAAGCGAAATAAAGAAAAAACCTGTATTTATGTTAGGTCACACATCAATGTCCTATTCACACCTATATATATTCATCTCGGAGAAGTAAGTAGTCTAAGTAGCTTTTGATGTCGAAAAAATACTCAGTATTCGATCCAATCTTTGTTGGCGTCCAGGTACATCACAAAAAAAGAATAATTATTAAATAGCCATCCGCACACGTAGTACAGTCAGCGTCAAATATAGACAGCTAGAGTAGCCAAATAGTTCATCACACCATACAAAATATATGTGTGACGAACTATTTGATCACTTTGGCTGTTACAATATATTTGACGCTGACTGTACATACCGCAATCATTTCGCCTAGCGATAGTTTTTACTACCCACCACGTTATCTTTGCACATGTTAACAACCTTAACCTGTAAACAGTGAAGCCTATTATCGCTTGAACTGGATACAACTTAATCTTTGTCTTCAACCGAGTCGATGTACTTACTGATACATTTTTTGAATCAGGTTGTCAAGAAACGATTTAAAATCAAACTCGTATTTCGCTCTATCGTATATTACATATTATGCCTATAGGTGTTCAAAATAAAGATCAATTTTAAACAACGAACATGAGAGAAAATGGGAAGTAAGGTACTTCGCAAAAAATGAGATAGCTGTTGTCAAGCCCATTATTAAGTATGGTTTCTTGACCGACTTTGGAAAAAGAGGTGTCATCCGGTAGATTAAAGTGACGATTATAAAATGGGACAATCGAAATTTGTTTTAATAAGGCTATTCACACACTGACGTCACTGACCGTACTATCACTGGGCTTCATATTTGTGATAACCTCGCAAATAAATATGCCAATCAGCAGTTAAGTCCAGGACCTCCCGTTTCGCAGGCAATTTCTACCGACTAGGCTACGGAGCCTGCCGAGTAGTAATGGTACGAAATTTTAGAATAGGTCCAGCTGACTATACAATAATTTGTGACCATCTAATGATGGGTCAATGAGGACCAGGAGTATACTGGAACTCTTCCATAGATACTGGAAAGTCCGTAGTTTCTACTCATATGATTTGTTCATAGGAATATACTTTGGGGAGGTACAGTCAAGGAATTTGATTCGCGTACCGTTTCGTTGATTATTTGCTTGAAATGTCAGAATATCATAAGGCTTATATTTCTTTAAGCAAGCGAAGAAACATAGCCCTTAGTACTATTAATTGTCATCAGTAATTTAGACTTAAGACGGTACGCGAATCAAATTCCTTGACTGTACAATTGAACAAAGGATGTACATTTTGGGAAACTACAATACAACCGGAAATAAAAGTGGGTCATCAAAAATTTCATCAGATAAACTTATCAACCGACTTCAAGATTTCAAAGGAGGAGGTTCTCAATTCGTCGGGATTTTTGTTTTTTATGTATACATATATATACTCGTATGTTCACTGATTCGAAGACGGCTGAACCGATTTGGAATTTTTTTTTTGTTTGAAAGACTATATTCACAGTTGATCCCAATATCACCAGATCCAGATCTGATAACGGGATCCTGGAGAAATCGAGGGAACTCTTCAACTATTATAGGCACGCCTATAGTGATTTCACTATTTTTTACAGCAACTCGGTCACTTCCTCTTGGAATAGCGGATCCTAAGATTCCTAAGTGAAGTCCGTTCTTTTTTGTTTAAAATTATTTTTGATAAATATTACTGGTGGAACCTTAAAAGTCTTATACTTAATTGAACTTTGGATTCTATTCATGCTACTACGCAAGAAGCAGTATTACATTACAAGGATTGTAAAATAGATGACCGTGTTTCTAGCAAACAAAATTATCAATAACGACCAGTCTTATATTACCTTCTACAATACCGCGAACCAGAATACCTAGAACTTTCGAGTATGCACTTTACTATACCGATATTAGGAGAAGGGAAAAATGTAGGTATCTAGTTATAGAAGTTGATAGTTGATGGAATGTAGGTGTTAAATTACAAAGTAGCCGACATTTTGCAATAGATTTAATTTAATCCCGATTGGCGTCAAAGTGCAGATTTTATGTTTGAGCAATATTATACAGTCGGCGGCAAATATAGGTGAACCGCGAAGTTCTCAAAATAATCTTGGCATTCTCTTAATTTCCAGACAAAAAAGGTCACATAGTACAGTGAGGAGAGCCCTTTAGGCTTTGTATGTAATGTAACTACTGTATGTAAATAGGTGCCGTAAAACCACCCATCTACATATCATACGCCCCAATCCATCGGTGCTTTTAGTATGTTGTGTAAGACACCTTTATCAACAACTTCACCAAATTTCAGTTATACACGAATTATTTCCTCTAAGTTTTCCTTCGTTGGGCGGGCTACAGTATTACTGTTCCACAAGTTCAATACGTAATCAAGTATCAATCTAAATCTTCTTCTCTTGGTTTTACTTCAGTTTATCCAGTAATTTATGGAGATATTTTGCGTTAGAACTGCGTCGTTTAGATAAAAGTCACATCCAAATATTGGACTCAGTTTTGGACCATAAATAGTTGGGAGAATTTGGACTTTACTCGGAGGTTTCACGGTAGTAAAAGTCCCTTAAGTATCAATAAAAAACTTTTATTAAACAACCAATACATGACCACTCATCCTAAAAAAACGAGATAGGCTGAGCTCCAGTCTAGGTGTGTCCAAACTGGCCAGTTAAGACCGTGGGACAAAAACGGCAGAAAAAAGCACATTACATATTCAAATATAACAATTCGAAGGCGAACGACCTGGTGATTGATAGTCATTATCTGCTTTTAGATTGAGGTCCAGTTAGTGCATATTTCTGATTCACTGGACGTTTTCTGAGAAGCGGCTCAGGTGAATTAGTAGTTTTAGTACCTCCTATTTACCGGCGAGTACCTACTTTTCAACCGACTTAAAGATTTCGAAGGAGGAGGTTATTAATTCGGCGGGATCTTTGTTTTTTTTTATGTATTTTCACCGATTATTCGAAGACGGCGGACCGATTTGGAAAATTCTTTTTTATGTTTGAAAGAGTATACGTCACAATTGGTCCCATTGTCACCAGGTTCAGATCTGATGATGGGATCCTGGAGAAATCGAAGGAACTCTTCAACGATTATAGTCACATCTATAGTGTTCGACTATTTTTTACAGCATCTCGGCCACTTCATACGAATCCGGCGGATACGAAGTGAAGTCGGTTCTTTTTTTGTTTAAAATTATAATTTTAATAACATCAGTGGTAAATACAGAATGCTAGGGGCCCTAGGAGACTTTAAAACACGCTAAAACACACAGCGTTCTTGTGATGATAAAGATGGTTAGGCTTTTTTGATACGATAGACCGAGGCCAAAGCCTGGAGCAATATTACTTAGGCATTTATGAGTCGAAAAAAGAAGGTAGTCAAAAACAGATTAATTGTGGACTATTTCTCACAACCGGTATTGTATTGTTTTACTTGGAAATCAAACATTTTGAGCTTACATACTTACTGACAAATTGTGTCCTGCGGGGGAAAAGGTCCCACTCCCACTTTATCGATATAGAGTAATTACTAATTAGTACTTCCGAAAACTATAAAAGTTGCTCGAAATATTAGTGAAAGAATGAAGTGAATATGTGTACCCACAAAGTGGGACGTTACACCAAACTCGTCCACAAATTACGATTGGTGAAGCATATATGTGGATAAATAGATATATTTACTTATATCCAGTATGATAATTCGGCTCAGAAGAAAAAATATACTTACACTACTACAAAATCAATTCCATAACAGATAACCCGTTTCTATTTTAAGAGTAATTATCGAATCCCATGAGTAATGGGTGTGGTATCTTGTCTATACGATTATTATCAAAACGTCAATAAGGTTATATATTATTTCTATGAATTATTCGCCTCATGAATTAATTAGTAGTTTAGCGTGTTTAATTTAATTAAATGGCCTAATTTGACGTCAAACTTTGCCACCTGTACAAATTGAAAGTAACTTTAGATTTAGTTGGCCGTTCCCTTTGTTGCCACTAACACCTCAATTCAAACTCAAAGTAAATACTTAGTGTACCTACTTACTTATAGGTACTAAGTTCGATTTTGCCCACAGTACTTTTAACAAATAATTTTAAACAAAAAAGAACCGACTTCACTTAGGATCCGCTATTCCAAGAGGAAGTGGCAGAGTTGCTTTAAAAAATAGTGAAATCACTATAGGTGTGCCTATAATAGTTGAAGAGTTCCCTCGATTTCTCCAGGATCCCATCATCAGACCCCGACTTGGTGACAATGGGACCATCTAGGAATTATACCCGTTCGATTAAAAAAAAAAATTTGAAAATCGGTTCAAGATTCACGGAGATATCGAGTAACATACATACAAAATAAATAATGATAATAAAAAAAACAGTCGAATTATAATTTTAAACAAAAAAAGAACCGACTTCACTTAGGATCCGCTATTCCAAGAGGAAGTGGCCGAGTTGCTGTAAAAAATAGTGAAATCACTATAGGTGTGCCTATAATACTTGAAGAGTTCCCTCGATTTCTCCAGGATCCCATCATCAGACCCCGACTTGGTGACAATGGGATCATCTAGGAATTATACCCGTTCGATAAAAAAAAATATTTGAAAATCGGTTCAAGATTCACGGAGATATCGAGTAACATACATACAAAAAAAATAATGATAATAAAAAAACAGTCGAATTAAAATGAGAACCTCCACCTTTTTTGAAGTCGGTTAAAAAGCGCTGGTGGCCTGGCGGTAAGGCGGTTCAAACCCCGGCTCGTAACACTGAGTTTTTCGGAGCTATCATTTTTATCTTTATCTAAGAACACACAACATAAGCCCCCTGAGTTTAAAACTGCGTTTTCACCAGAGATGAGCGAGGATGCGTTGGAATGTGTTTGTTAATAACCAATCCAGCTCCAGGATGCTCTCGTAAACAAATGAGTGATACTTTTTTTTTTTCCGTAGCCTATACTGTGTCCCACTGCTGGGCAAAGGCCTCCCCTCGCATCCGCCACTCGTCACGGCCTAGTGCATACTCTCGCCACTCGCTACAAAATGCGTCCAGATCGTCCCGCCATCTCCTTTTTGGTCTGCCTCTGCCCCGGCCGATTTGTTCGGTCCACAGAGTTGTTAATTTAGCCCATCGTTCCGGGTGCATGCGGCAGACATGTCCAGCCCCATCCCACTTGAGCTTGGCGGTCTTAACACCCACATCCGAGATACCTGTCCTGGAGCGCAGTTCGGTGTTCCTAATCCGATCGGTTCTACTAGAGTGATACTATTGGTTTTAAAAACACATTACTCACAACACATCCTCGCTCATCTCTGGTGGAAACGCAACCTTAATACTGTGAACACATGTGGTTAATTTAATCTTCTAGAATGCCCCATTTTAATAACACATCTTAACACATCCTCAAGCTAAATTCTTATCATAAATCTATTAAACAAAAGTTCCGCTATCACTTTCAACCTGACGCAAACTTAACCCACTTCCGCAGAGTCGGTCAAACACCAAAAACAATCCCACGGCAATAGTCTCGCATAATTGTCCAATTTACGATTTATGCGGCATCGGCGGTGACGTAATGTATTCTCAATGGATGCTCCGGCGCAAGTATTTGGACTCTTGACTTAACCAGTGTAAACTGACCTTATGTTTTGTAACTCGTCACATCTAACTTTTCGTCGGATATTTCTGTTGAGAGGAATTGTTGTTTCATTATCTTATATCCTTTTTTTAGATCTATATGTATTAAGCCCTATTGGGACATTTTAGACGGTGCAAGAAAGTGTAAAGATTTTTCATTGCACTTTGATCGATCGCAAATAATTCCATCGATCTTTCAATTTTGCTGTTATGAAAGAAAACTAGCATGATAATGTTCCTATCATCTACAGTTGGTCGATCGATGCAGTATGAAATCTATCGACTGAATAAATTGGTCCCTATAAACTGCAAACAAAAATCGCTTCGTTCGTCCAAATGTGACTGTATTTACAAGCCATTTTTACCCCGCACCTCGAATATACTACATATTATATTATAATTGATATAATTTTAAACAAAAAAATAACCGACTTCACTTAGGATCCGCTATTCCAAGACGAAGTGGCCGAGTTGCTGTAAAAAATAGTAAAATCACTATATGTGTACCTATAATAGTTGAAGAGTTCCCTCGATTTCTCCAGGATCCCATCACCAGACCCCGACTTGGTGACAATGGGACCATCTAGGGGTTATACCCGTTCGATAAAAAAAGAATTGAAAATCGGTTCTCGATTTACGGAGATATCGAGAACCTCCTCCTTTTTTGAAGTCGGTTAAAAATGAGACTACATACAACATCGTGTAAACTACACGTATAGCTATGTAATACATCAAATAGCGACAAACGTCTCGACTTTGATTATTACGCGATATGTCGTCACGAAAGTTCTACCATGTAAATTGCCCTTTATACTGGTTCGCCTCAACTCGTGTATACTAAGCAAGCACTTGCAATGACACCTGACCAATGTATTCTTTACCCAGCGTTACGGATTCTGACTTCGGTAAAACCAGAGTATCGTGACCAGCGTAGCCTTGAGATTCATAAGACTTAAGGCGCATTTACACTGGTCCAGCTAATACTCGCATGGTATAGGTGACTGGAATGACTAACCAATGCCAAGGTTGGGGTCATTGAACTGTTGCGTAGTTAATTGTCGCTGTGTTTGGCGCGGACGTGTTGGGATGTGGGAGATTTGGGAAAAAAGTAGGTACAGTCAGAAGTAGCGGGTATGGTGTTCAAAATGAGCTTGAAGCTTACAAGCTGGACTGCAGCTATGTTAAAATCAATTAAAAATGTTAAAACCTGTGCCGCGAAGAATAAGCAACGTAGGTAAGTGATAAGAGTAGTTTAGAGCATGACGCATTATGGGGCACTTAAATCTCAAGATTTAATCCAATCTGCTTGCCTAATATGGCCCTGTCACCGTAGCTGTCACGCTCTAACAAGTAATGTAAGTGCGAAAGTGACGCTTGACGCGATAGGCGATAGAATGGCAACCAATGTTATCCCTTTTGACCGATCGGATGGACGACTCCAGGAAGATGGGAGCATCATGGCCTAGAAATAATAAAGTTACCAAAATTTTATATCCGCTTTTAGCCAAACAATTAATATTCCTACGAGTAACATACCTTATACACAGGTTGACATTCTTAAGACCCAACTCCACAACTGACATTTTCAAATATTTTTGCGCACTTAGTTGTAAACGCTATTTTTTGTGACAATGTTACTTCCGTATTCGCTCTGCGAGTGTCCCCAAGTAATTGATGAAGAATTTTCAGACAATGCGTCATAGAGGACTGTCCCGACTCTGTTGTCATAGAGGTTAATCCGTTTTAATCTGTCTTAACTATGAGTCTTATTGAATTATGGCACGACTATTTTGTCCGCCTTGAATAGAGAAAAACTTTCAACACCGTCAAGGTCAAGGTGGCGTATTTTAATTTTAAAATACTTAATATAATGGAGCGTAGTATATTAGGTGTTCGCAGGACTGATAGAATCAGAAACACGTAACTGCGCTATAGAACTCGCATTGTAGATGTTGGTGTCAAGACCGGCAAGCTAAAATGGGACTGGGCAGGACACGTTTGCCGCATACATCCGGAAAGATGGGCCAAACTTGCTACCGAGTGGCTCCCACAGGACGGCTACCGGGGCAGAGGCAAACCAAAAAAGAGATGGCGGGATGACTTGGACGCGTACTGTAAAGAGTGGTCGAAAATGTCAACCAACAGGGTCGAATGGGGAAAAAGAGGGGAGGCCTTTGCCCAGCAGACACTAAATAGGCTAATGAAAAAAAATACATACATTTAAAACACAATATTTCTCAAACAGAACTCTAACACACAACAAATAATGAACCAATATTGTAGTTGTAGTGAAGTTGCATCGGAATAATTTTCAAGCAAATTCTGATATTTCTGATTCAGACGTCTAGGCGCTGTATTGTGTTGTTAATACATTGGAGTTCTATTGAAGTTGGATCGTTTCTAAGCGTGTTTTAAAGTTAGAATACGGCCCATAAAAAAAATCGAAAAAAACGTTTGGCTATCAGCCAATATAGACAATTTTCCGCTTTCCGGCAGATTTTCGTCGATAATATTGAAAGCTGAATTCCGCTCAAGCGTATTTTGCTACGCTCAAAACTTCAAGAGGATGTATATTGTCCGTATAAAAAAATCATCTACATACATAAGAGATCATAATGATTAATGATAACAAATCCGTTACAGATCCCTATTTTAAAGTTCGAATGTCGCATCAAGCGCTTAGTGTAGCGATCAAATGACACCACTGATGTCACGGGCCGGAAATCGCCGCTTTTCTGCCGCTTTTGCGCACTTCTGCCATTGTTATCGTCAGATTTGGGTCACGAGGTAGCACCTGATGATACTAAACATAGCTTGGGTTTGGTTTCTTTGGCTAGTTTATATTTTTGAATCTATTCTGGGATTTCTGGGTGACCGAGGTTGCTGCCGGTTGTCGAAATGGGGTGTAATAATAATTTTTATTATATTAGACCTTTTTTCGAATTAAACCTAACAAAAACACTTTATTGTATACTATTTGCTTAGATAACTCATTAACATTATTTGTATTATTTATAAATATAGCTTAAGATACTTATATAAATAGTAGTTAAATAAATATGTTTACTTGGGGCCCTTTCGGGAGATCTTTGTTCAGTAATAGTTCTTTCATGACAAACTGACAGACTGATGACAGGATGATGGCAATCGAAGGCTAAAGACAGAAATGATTTCAATATAGAAAACAAGACACGTGCCAATTTAAATAGATTCCAAAACAGAGGACACCATATAAGGGCACTCAATCCCTTCGCATTAATCAAGGTACATGACCCTTTAACAAATTTAATATACTACTCCCATAAGATACATATGATCCTTATAGCCATCAACATAAGGTTGAGATTCCTTCGTTCTGATTGGACTAGAACAGTATATGTGATATATGTCGTGATGATCTAGCCAATGTCACGGTCCTCTAGCCTAATATGTAATGATTGTTAGAGAGGAGTTTCACTGTCAGCTACTAAGAGTTGCAAATCAAATCATAAATATTCGCTTTTTGCGTCTCTTAAAAACATGAGTCTTAATCTAGACTATGTCTAACAGTCTTAAATTCTTAATAAAATATTAGAGTTTTGGACGAAAAACTACTCTGGATATTGCCCGGGGTGGGGTATTGGCTGTGTGCATGAGTGTGGCGCCATCTCTTGAGCAGGGGGTGAAAGGGTTTTTTTCTTTTTTATTAATCGCATATACTCCTTGCTTATATGAAATGTCACTGGCTGATTCACTATTTTGACAGTTGACCCTACGGGTGATGTCAAATATTTTTAAATGTGATATTGACAAGAGCCCAATTTCTTGTTACCTTGTGCGCTGCGATCGTTTACGTTACCCCCACCATGCACTTCGCACATAGCGAATACCTACTATATAAAATTTCATGAAATTCAGTAGTAGTGTTTGCGAACAAACAAATTTTTCCTAACGCGTTTATATTCGAATATTATATAAATGAAGAAGAATTCTATTAAATTACAGGAGTGAAAATTGGTTCAGTATTAGGTTCTGATATTATTAGTATTATTACGAAAAGACAACCGACTCAGTCATACATATACATGTAAGTATTGTACACCGTATAGAGTAAAACAAATTATTTGGAAAAAGGCGGTACCGGTTCCGGTTTGGTAACCATTCCCAAGATCGTCTCGCACTTACAGACGCACAGGTTTGTCGCACGAAGTTCAAAAACCAGTTTAGTATGTACATTCCATTGAGCAAACGGAAATATCTCGCTTATTGAATAAGTTACGTCGAATATTCATGGTTAAACTGTTTTGTGGTTATTAAAAACTGTATGTGGCAATGACAGACGGACAGACGCCGAAATGACATACTTAACTGATAACTTGCATATATTTCGAGGGAACTCTTCAACTATTATAGGCACACCTATAGTGATTTCAGTATTTTTTACAGCAACTCGGGCATTTCCTCTTGGAAAAGCGGAGCCTGAGTGAAGTCGGTTGTTTTTTTTGTTTAAAATTATTAATAATAGTTACAACGTTACTGACCATGTTAGCTTAAATCATATATTTTTCTTCTCCACTTCGCCCTTTCCTCGAAGACTTCCTCAGACAGCTAACTTTTTTTGAGTTTGCCTTTACCTGTTCCATTTGGAATGAAAAGTCGTAGCACCAAGTTTAAATTGCGACGTAGTCGGGTGGTTCCCTCTTTACGTTACTAGCATCGCAGCCTACTTTCCTGCATTTTGTCAGTGAATTTACATAAAATCTATAAAAATTAAAAACCGACATGACGTGTTTGTTTTAAAGAATTCTTCAAACAGTCGACTCCAGCGCATCACCATCGGCTAAACCGGCGTAACCACTGAAAACCACTTTTGATTTCAGCGGCGAAATGGGCCATCATGCGTTATATGGTAATAGTGCGCAGACGCGTCCGGTTTAACATAACGACGGATTTACGTAATACTTGACCGTCAAATGTTAGGGTTGCCAACTTGCCAAGTCTTGCCAAAATCAAATCAATTTAAACGCCAGACCTCACTGATCCAAGATTGTCCTGGAAGATGCCCTGCAAACGGAGAAAGGGCCGTCCCAAATTTACTTGGCACCGTACCGTGGAGCAAGAGATGGGTATATTGGGGATGGTATGGATGGGAGTAGATCCAGATACAGGACCGAAGTTAGTGGAAGAACTTAATTCAAGCCCTACAACCCGTGGATATGAAAGAATAAAAAGAAACGTCAGACAGTCAGCAGCTGCTGAAGATGACTCGTAGAGAGACGAAATATGTGTCGAATTTTGGTATTATTCGTGGTGTTTTGTTATATATGTATATATATTAGGGTGGTCCAAAATATAAAGTATTCATTTTATTTATCTCCACCGCGTTCTTTTAGTTTCAATACTCCTAAAAGATAT
Source organism: Pammene fasciana (assembly GCA_911728535.1). Taxonomy (NCBI): domain Eukaryota; kingdom Metazoa; phylum Arthropoda; class Insecta; order Lepidoptera; family Tortricidae; genus Pammene; species Pammene fasciana. The sequence goes on from OU452285.1 coordinate 1,775,214, forward strand.
TTACACCTAACTTGAGAACAATTAAACTTTATTTTGGGGGTCGCTATGAATGACACAATTTTGCAATACAAAATGTATGAAGAGAAATTATACAATCAATATTTCCTAATTGGGAATGTTTTTGATAGTTTTTATACATTATTTATATTTATATGTTCAGTTATATTATAACAAAGCGCTTAAATGTGGAATTTTAGAGTAATTTAGATTTTTCCATTTGTATGGGAATATTACAAATATTGAAATCATAGCGACCAGTAAATTATCATCAAATGGGCTAAAATTTTGGACATAGACTTCATTTTCTTAACAGAACAAAAGGACCCTGGTGGACATAAGATTTGTAATACTTTTTTTTTCCCCATACATTCATGGACCACCCTAATATATATACATATATATATGATATTTTTGCGGTGGGAAAATAAATGCATGCAAAAAATACACAAATAAGTATAACGAGTTTGCATAAATCGATTAGCACGTTATTATAATATTGTTGTTTTGTTACTATTTTTTTTGCATATGAGACATTTTTTAAATGTTTTAAACAGCTCATGTGGCATCCCTATCCAAATTCCTACTCGTGTAGATTTTGTATTCTAAATATTCTAATCGAACGTTCTATGTCGCTTCTATTAGATTAGTAATTGCCGCACGTTTAAAAGGTTATATAACTGTTATATACTTGTGTATTTCAATGTATTTATTTACATATATTTAAACCGTAGGTGTGTTTCGCGTTTTAGAACTTACAATAGTCCACCCGCGACGCTATCGTAAAAATATCTACCTCATTTTTATCCCCTTGTAGTACAGATCTAGGTCGGACATTCGTTTTCGTTGCTAAAAATTGTAATAAGGTGCGTTGGGATAAGATAGAAAGGTATTTTTTTAGGGGTAAGATAAAAAGTAGTCTGTAATGCTCCGAAATATGGACTATTTTGTCTTACCCCTAAAAAAATACCTTTCTATCTTATCCCAACGCATCTTACAAGGAAAATATAGCAAAAATAAGTTTTGTATGTAAATCTGTAACTGGCTGTATTTTCTTTGTATTACAATTTTTAGCAACGAAAACGAATGTCCGACCTAGATCTGTACTAAGAATGCCCATGCCAAATTTCGTGGTTCTAAAGTATGTCGTTTTAAAATGAGAGCTGAACTACGTTTGTATGGGAACGCGAGCGTCCTGGGGACTCTTAGGGGTCAGACAAAAATCATGAAACAACACGTTACTACCGACAAGTAATTCAGCAAAACGTTGAAAAAGAACTACTCGCCATCACTGGGTTATTTTATTTTTAGTACTCGGCGGGTCGGAAATGAGGATGCATTTGGCAAAGACAGAGCATAAAGATAAGCGTGAAACGTTAGTATTGCTTTTGCCATAGAGAGCTTACAGCATCATATAAGTGTAAGGAAATCAGCGATAAGTCCCGCTTAAGGTTAACTTCTGAAGAAAAAAAGCTTCGTTTTCAATAGTTTCGAGGCAATCTGTTGATTCTACAGCCTGGAATGATGTTTGAGTTTAATTTTAAATTATTAAGAATTTGTCATAATTTACTGTTTTAATTTAATTGCTTTATATGTATTATAATGTTCAATTTGTATTTGTATGCTTATAGAGCGGGAGCACTTTACTACTTAAAGCAAATTAATACCTTAAATCAGTTAAATCTATACATACGTCCTTTCCACTTTTAGATACGGTATTATTTTCTGGGGAAATTCAACTAATACAAAACATTAATGGCTTATAAGTAACACTCGAAAACATTACTCCTACCCTACCTTCGTCAGTCGGTTAAAAATTGATAACGCTCAAACAACACAACAATTCGGTTAATTTGCCAAGGGCCATTTAAACTGTCATTATCTCGTAAGCTCCACGTAAAGTATGGAGTTGGGACCGTTTCACACGAAACGGCGTACTTGGCGTACCTAAAGGCTTTTAAGGAGCTGTTATAGGTCACTGACCGCAGATAATGAAGATAATATTGCGAGCTTCTTGGGAACATACTTTAACGATATGGTTTTTAAAGTTTCCATGGGACCTTATGACCTAAACATTATTAAAGTATTGTGGTACGAGAATAACTGATTCTAAAGCTGTGCTGCATACGCTGCAGGCTTTGAATAATATTCAGTGAATATACACTTTTGTAAACCATGAAATTATTCAGAAGCAAGAGGTTAATTTGCAAGAAGGCTTATCAAGTCTGGCTGAGACCTTCACGGGTGTGGACAATGCGAATCTACAAACCATGCATAATTTAGCAGAGATTGCAAATGTTGACATTCTTACAAACACTAATCTTTTACATAATGCTTTATGGAGATGCGAATTTGTCAGGGTTTTTCCAGGTGGTGTCTTTGGCTGGTTCTTTACTGTACACATTGTGGAACCAGAATTTTCTGTCTTGATTTAAGCTTCTTTTTTCATGTGTGATAATGTTCTGTTTCGTGTTTTATTTCTTTCCTGTTTTTGTTCTGTAATGTGTACTTTTTTAGAATACCTACTACTAAATTTAAAAAATATTGAAGGCGGGTAAAAATGTATTTTCATTGCTGTAGGATAGCTGATTTCGTACAATGGAATGGTAATGAATATTTTAATATTTTACCGTGTAGTAATAAAGAGTTCGCTGTGCCAAAATGTAACAAGAATTTCTTTAAGCTGAAATATTTAGTAAAAGGAAACATTTCCACATGAAATTGTTGTATGAAATTTTTACATTTCCGCGGCGTATGGTTAAAATTACATATTTAAATTGAGAAACGCAACATTTTGTTCTACTGTCACGTTGAGAACAAAAGGTTGAGAATATTCAATAATAAAATACAGTTACAATTATGTATGACGTGGCTTTAATATTACTAAAATAGTTACTGCTGTCTTCGATGTTCTACAAAAATTTCTAAAACAGATACCGTTAAACTCGTAAAAGTACCATAAAATTTTTCTTCAGTTACACCAAAACTTCCTGTATAGTCTCTATGTCAGAACAAGTCTCGATTAAATTAACTTTGTTAGTGATTATTACACGTTTTCAAGCACTAACAGGGTATAGTTCCCAAGTTAACTAACAGTCGTGTCCAGAACTTCACCAAACACATAATTGACTCCATTCACTGCGTTAATCATCATATCTCTGCCCCCATCGGTATCTTTAGCAGATCTTGCATTCAATGCAGAGAAACCGAACCCTAAGCCTCATAAGGCTCGCACCGAAATGGTCATCTGGCCTGTTTAGACATAATTATATTCGATTCAGAGCTGATTGTCATATCTGAGTTTGATAGCTACTTGGGTAAACAGCCACCAAAATGGAAGACTGTCGTGATGCCTTTCTATAAATGCTTTGGTTAATTGGGTGTCTGAGATTACTTTTGCAACAAGTAATATTAACATTTCCAAAAACAATCCTATAATTGGGGTCTATTTAATAAAGCTACAAGTGACAATTTACAAGTGGTAGTCTCTTTCTAATACATAGAGTTAGAAAGAGACTTCCGCTTGTAAATTGGCACTTGTAGCTTTATTAAATAGGCTACTGAAATAAAACAACTTTGAACGGATTATATCGCGTATACTGAATTTAAATTACATCCCGACGTTTCGAACACTTTACACTACTTTACTTTACTTTTACTGTAAAGTGTTCGAAACGTCGGGATGTAATTTAAATTCAGTATACGCGATATAATCCGTTCAAAGTTGTTTTATTTCATGAATAACTATCGCGGCAACCGTAAACAATATTAAATCCTATAACTGCTTCAATCTCGCCAGCATTAGAAATAGCTTTTTTCGATTGCTTAATAGGCAGACACGCTTGTAAATACCTACAATTAAACTTACACAGTTTTCTTTTTCGTTACCAGCAACCAAACTTCGTCTAATTGTAACTTAAGTTTTGGGACTTGAAAACTAAGGCTTATTACTTACCAAAGTGATTTGTTCTTAATAACTAAACTTTAAGTTATACGCAAATAAACTTTACTATCTCCTTACCGAATTTAGGTAATTAATAAAATAGCCGAAGTAGTTCGCCTGTCCTTTTTTTTCAGTATAATAGTTCTTCTCAAAGTCTACCAATTGCAAGGCGAGAAAGCAATGATGTATTATTATTTGGCGTTGTTGTATTACATACATTAGAACAAAATTTATTATCAGACCAAAACTAACTCTAGCTAAAAAGAAAAATAATGTAGTTACAAAATGCTATTAAATTTAAATGACCTAACATTGAATTAAAAGCACAGTTTAAAGAAACGAATTGAATTTGCTCCACCGACAGACCCCACCTGTTAAGTATATGATGACGATACAAAACAAGATTCGTGGTCTATCCATTTAGCAGACGAGTAAAGCAGCGCATTAATCCGCGGAACATTCCGGAACTCCAATCAAATCCCGAAATTAAAACCTCTCACGTAGTATTTATGAGTGCGCTTAAAACGTATTAGACTGTTGTAGTTTTTTCAATCGCAGGTCGATAACCGGCAGCCAGCAGATAACATTATAAAAACTAGCCAAACGCTCCTCTGGCCTTCGGGCCAGGCGTTCACCTGCCTAATCTCAGGTGAATGATAAGTGCCGCGAACGCGTGACGGCAAAAATTTGGAGGTCCTTGTAAGGATTGCGAAACGATTGTTCAAACTAGTACAACAATAGCTTTGATGAGATGAACGAACGAATGGTAATGTGGAGTTAATTGTGAGCGGAAGCGATTGGTACTTGTAAGGATGGCACTTCGGTTTTGCCACTGAACTTTGATGTCTTTGGTTTGAGGCAGATGAGTGGACAACAAAAGATAATTAAAGTGATACCAAAAGTGTCCCAGTGAAGATTCTTTTAAAGAAATGAATCAAATTGTATACTTATTCATAAGAGCACGTATAAGTACATATATTTTTAGATACTTCAGAATTATTCTACTACCGCACAAAATCAATAACAATTTCTTGAGGAAATTTGTAACTAATACAATGATCATTTGCTCACCCAAATAAAAAGTTTCAACGAGCAGTTTTAATTGTTGGGATTGAACTGGTTTCTTGCGTTTTCGCATTGATCACTTTTTATAATATTTTTCAACGGGAAAACATCTTAAGCCTCGGTTGGATTCAAACAATTTTGAATGACTAAGCATTAACTTCGTATTACTAATAATATCCTAATCTCAAAAATGCTTGTGCATAAAAGGCTCACGTCACAGCAGAGCTGCCAGAGGCTCGGAACAAGTTATCTAATGTGCTATCAATCAAGCTCTCGTGCGAAGCCCATAAGGCAATGTTTATTTTGTACACACCCTAATTCGGTACGGTTTATATTTTAAAGTCAAAGATGGAAATTTTGCGCTCGATTCAGATACACCTGTTGCAAATTCGTGTCTTTATTTGTGTAGATGATATTGAGACCACCTGCTTATTACACGAAGAATATCTGAACACACAAGGAAGAATTGAAGCGAGGAGGAAATCATCAAATCAGGAAAGCAAGCAAAGGATTTTGGGTAGTTTTGCGTATCAAGCTATCAAAGAGAAGGCAAAGTACGGAATTTTAGCAGTTAGACAAATACAAATAGTTTATTCGCAGTAATATGGTTACAATGGTCTTAAATTACAATAGATCTGCATATTACACCATTTGCTGGCGTGCGAATGTTTAAGTTAAACTACATTAGCTACGTCTATACGTGCTACGTGCTTAGTCTATCATGCGACGAACCTATCAACTAACTATGTACATTTATTACAATGTCATTCATTATACTCATTTGCAAAAAAACTAGACTCCGCGTACCGATGGTTTCTTACGTTTAAAATTTAGATTGTTTTTATTTTAAGACTCCTTACTTTTTAATGCCAGAGGGCATAAGAATTGCAGTTTTTATTAACGGACTTCTTTCCTATATTTTAAGGTGATAAAATTAGCTTGAAAGAATCACAACACATTTATGATCATGACCATAGTAGAACTTCCAGCTAGCTACTTTCAAGACAATTAGATATTCAAAAATGCTGAATGGTGGTCCTACACTGTTGTTATATAACGTTTTAAAACACAGTGTGTCGCATCGTGTTTTATAACGTTATATAACATCGGTGTTGTACCTGGAGGCTTACCGCAAAGTTCGAAAATCGACAATTCGTTAGCCCCATCTCTATCGCTCTTGCATATTCGAAAGAGAGTGATGCAAATAGACGATTCGACGAATGTTGGCAATGTAGGTATACTTCAGCCAGTACTTATCCCAAATTACGAAACGGCACGAAACGAGGCGGGGTGGAAATTTGGTGCATTTCCGCTGATCAGTACAGTTGTAGCGAATTACTGCTGGCACGGCGCCATGGCCGAAACAAAATGGAAGAACTAAAATAAACTTAAGCAACTTTTCAGGACTGGAAGTGGAAAAATTCCGGGTTAACATAGAACAGAATTAATGTACTTACAAGCTGTTTAGTAGCATCGGTAACTTCGGTAAGGTACTTATTGTCTTATCAGCAGAACTTAAGAACTATTTAAATCTCATTTGTAACATTAACAAGTCGTTTTTCGGCGAAAAAAAATAACCTGAGGATCCGGACCTAATACGAATAAGAACTATTTTTTTCTTGTTTGATGGCAGTCGCTTTCGTAAAAAAACTAGTGCCTGCATTATTATCTTCTACCTAGTCGAACTCGCGGAGCGTAAACGAAGTGAGTTCTTACAAACAACTCCAGACCGAACTGTCACCTGGCTACTGGGACGTCTCGGCATTTGGATGGCTTTTTGATTTCGATAGTTTGTCTGATGATAACTTTAGTATTGTTTTTCTGATCTTTATGAAATTTCTTGGGGCTGTAGCAGAGGTACTTAAAATGTGTAAGTTCGTATATGAGCAGGATCGGTCAAGTGGTTATAGAACTAGAAGGAGAAAAAAAACCTCCGAAGGGTCTTGTTATATTGGTCAACTAGTTTGCAAGTAAATCGCGAGTTCTCAGTTCGAGGCGGACTACTAGTATGATAGATTCGCCTTTATACCTCAATGGATGCAGAATTAATCTCAACATTTGTGTTCTAATTCTTTCTACAGGCGAAGCGTTTAAAACAATGGAGGTATACGGAGTGGATACAGTTTGGTGTGGTATCCAAGATGCCGAATACCGCTGGAGGTGTAGTTTTTTTACTAAACCTACATTTTTTCATAAATGATTATGCACTTACATGTACTATCTTAAATAGAGCAAGGGTATGATGAATAAATCTGTCGAAAATATTCCAATAAAGTTTTTAATTTTTACGTTCTCGTGTAGGTATGATGAATTGCGGCCGTTTTGAAAACTGCTGACATACCTGAAAAAAGTAAAGGGAATAATTACTTATTTTACTCATACCTAGTTGTTTATAATGTGTTGCAAGATAATTAAGTAATAATTAGACCGTAGGTGAAGAGAACATTCCACTGAAAATTAAATCGTTAAAACAAGGAACAATAACATAAAAGGCAATATTGACGATATTTGTAACATTCATCATCATCATCTCAGCCATAAGACGTCCACTGCTGAACATAGGCCTTCCCTTTGGACCTTAAGTGATCATTAAAGGGGGGGTTTGCTATACGCGCCACGCTTGGCAGGCGGGTTGGCGCGCGCAGTTTTATTTGTTTATTGTTGTTTAGGCTTTCGGAAGATGCTGCAGCCCATCTCCCGGTATATTCCCTTAGCAGACTCCTACTGGAACCACGGGACGATATGGTGGGGGACAGTTCTAAGGCCTGGCGCCCCGCGGCACACATTTTGTAACATTAAACGTTACTTAATGCGAATAATCCACGGCCAAGGCTGTCTACAACAATATTACCTTATTCGTCAATCTACCAAATTCAACTTACGCTTGCAATCTAAACCTTGAAATCATCCTATTACGGTTGCAATTACCACAGCAATTATCATATCATAATGCATTTTAGAAACAAATTAGTATTATATAAGTTTACCAAGCGATACACATGACCACTCCCTTAAAAGCTTAAAAATAAGGTTAAATTTTGCATAATCCACATGAATTATCAAAGTTCAAGTACACGTATAGATTACAAGTGTAACAAACGACTGCATATGTGTGCGTGCCGTAGGAATGCGAAGAGTAATTGATTTACCCACATTTATACAAGCCAGTGATATTAGATAAGTCTTAAAGACCTACACAGTAAACGGGGCGGTGTAGAAAATTCTAAGGACCTATTCAGGGCTCGGTTTCGAAGCAAAAGATCGTGAATATGGGTCGTATACTGACAAATTCACCGAAACATACATACGTACGAATACTTTGAAAAACCAAATTGATTAGTAGCTGTAGAAAAATATATCTCTTTTAGGGTGAAATTACCAAGGTAAGATCACTAAATTAATTACTAAATTAGGAAAATTCCTGGAACGGCGAAAACGATTTTGATTGAATATATATATCTAAGATCACTCGTTAAAAAACCTTTTATATAGTTTCACCCGCTTTAGGTGCCACAGACAGACATACATAGTGGTGAAACGTATAAATAACCCTTTTTATGTCAGTGTTTAAAAACTAAACTGAGAACCTTCCTGGCTGATACCTATGTATATGTATGTCACATTCGCTTCGCACGAGTTGCTTTAAAAAAATTACAACTAAGAAAAACAGTGATAAAGCCGGACGAAAGGCCTAGTTTTCAGGTAGAGAGGTCAAAACGACGTCACCCAAATAAAACAGAAAAAGGTCAGATACGTCCGTGGCTTTGGTAAAAACTAGTACCTATCTTACCTGCCTCGTCCAATAAACGCCAGGCAGTAACCATTGCCTTGTACACAACTATCAAACTATCCTCATAAATAAACCATGAAACAGGTAATACGCCTAAAATATACGGCGTTAATGTGTACATACATTGTCTAACCCTCGGGAGGGTGTCAAATTAAATTGGCATCAAATGGACTGCAACTAACACAATTACTTCCAGGCCTAGGCCTTAGTTGTAAGCTAACTGCCTGGAAACGCGGCTATCATGTGCATTGATCTGATTGTTTCCTAGAAAGGTAGGAGTGGGATCGCATTTAAATGAGCGAAATGTTGTGTTTTTAGGTTTTTGAAGACAAAAGATGTTGTATTTTATAATAACATGGATTAAAAATGAGTAATCTACATAGTCCTCCACTTTGATTTCGATGGCGGCGACCCCAAAATTTAAGTCCCCCCTCTCCTATGGAGGGTTTAGCGATGAAACCCGGTAAGTTGAGAAAATGTTTCATTGTAATAAGAACTCAACGTAAGTCATGTATCTTCGAATTTCAAAAACTTTATAGGATTATCTGGTTTGACCGTTAAACCCTCGTTATGTAGCTGGCCAGGACAAACTTGCTCTTAAAATATCTCTTGCACTGGTAGCAGTAGTAGAGTTGATTGGCAGTATTGTGTGTAAAAAAGGAAATGAAATATTGTGTTGCTCTGATGGCGTTGTTCTCATATACCTAAACAATAGAATACCATAAAATAGAATAGATTGAAACCATAAAAAGCAAAATCTGCATTAGAAGATACCCTATAGGTTTATCCTAAAGTTTAGATTGCCAGTTCGTCAATTCTGTCGGGATGCATTGTGAGGCCAGGAAGTTACTAACGTTTAACTTTTACGGCCTATAAAAAGGGCACCGGGCATGCGCGGTTATCAAACGCCATTATTATATCCCATGCTGATGTGCATATGCTTATTTATTACTTAACGAGCTTTTGCCTCTAAATGTATAAATATCTTGTTTATGTCCCACTGTTGTCCTCGTCCATGAGGGGAGGCCTGTGCCCAACCTGTTTAATTCGTATTTTAATTATATTTAATTATATTTAATTAGTATTTTCTTTATTTGACTTTTTTCTTAGTATTTATATTATTATGTGTGTGTCCAATTAATTTTAAATGTATTTTTGATATGAGCGAAAGCTTGAAATAAATGATTTTTTTTTTTTTTTGGTAATGAATGGAGATTTCCTTGCGAATTTTTTATCACAATTTACTGACACATACACAAACGGAAGTCTCAGCGGAATTTAGTCGTCGATAGAAAAAAAACCTATAAAGAAAATGTGGATCTTACCGCCTTCCGGTTGATTTTTCTCCATAGATGACTGAATTCCGCTAAGTGTGTTTTTTGAGCTTAGTTTCCGAAACTTCAGTGGTACCAGCCAGGATCTGCGGAGGACTCTTTACTAGCTACCTACGCTTTGGGTGTGCAAACCTACGTTTAAAAATTGTCGTTCATATTTTATAGTAAGATGAGGGTCAAGCGTCTTTGCCGTAGTGTTAAAAAAAAATGAACCGACATGACAATGCCCGAAGCATCTACTCTCCAAGCACTAACAATCACACCCCTGAAATAAAAAGTAACGCTCATCATTATGTTTATTGTTTTTCCAACAAATAACACGCTACTCTATGTCCTAACTTTAGAGTCCATTTTCCAAAGACCTGCCTGAAAAGGGTAGGTAGGGACAAGATGGTGTATGTGGGTAGTTTCGCATTTCGTCTAATTCGAATTCGCGTGGGATCGTGCCCTTGACACCCTAAGAGTTTGGGTTGACTGGCAAATGTGGACGTGTAGGTAATGTTTAACAAACAGGATGATGTGACGTCATTCTTTAGACTTTACACGTGGCCAATTTACTTTGTAGGTCGCTGGTCGGTAGTCACTATAGTCAGACAAATCTAAAGAATTTGATGCAGCTTTTTTTGACTTCTACGTCGTCTTTTAGAAAAGTCGAGTTTTTTTGAGTTAAATTAAAATGATGCAACAAATCGGAATAGAATAGAACTCGACTTGCAATTGTAAAAAAGTGTCCCTTTCAGTCTTTTTAGAGTCTAGTATATTTACCAGACACATAACACTGAAATGAGAGATGACTTTTTTAAAATTAAGACTCATAAGAAAACGAAATGAATTACTTAAAATATATGTAAATTAAAACATTTGTCATTTTACAAAATGCAAAGGCGCCCAGTTGGCTAAGTTAAATGCGAGTGCCTCCTCAGTTTTCAGACCTACGTCAAATATTTAGCACCGACCAAAATATTTAAGGTGTAAAAAATATCCATAACGTTACACAAACTCAAACGTTTAAAACCTCTTCACACCAAACCCATTCTAATCTCAACAGACAATAGCAAACAGCTGTCTGCCATTACGCAGGTGCCCGGCCTTCAACTTCAAAAAACCGAGTCGTCACACATCGACTTAATAAAACACGCCACCAACTTTACCCTACCGTCCCCAAAATCAAATTCCCTAACAACACTAGTAGATTTTGTCTATTATAGAACGCTAATGTAACTTGGTGATTAAATTGCCAATTTCAATATGCCGTTCCTGAACAAAACCCTTGAACGTGGCTAGTAGATTTCGCGTAATATCAACTGCTTATGTAACTTGGTGTTTCCGCATAGTCTAGCAAAGTTACGCAAAAAGACAATCAAAGGATAATAGCCTTTTTGTAGCTACAATAAGGTGCATGGTGTGTGTTTTGGGTATGTTGGTAGTAGACGGTTTCGGCCTCGGTGGGTCATTCGCCTATTCTAACCTAGGCCTTCGTGAGTGGCGTAACGCTCAGCTCATTAGCAAAGTAGGACGAGAGTCGTAAGGCTTTCTGTAATGTAATATCGGCGGATATATTGGTGGGCAAAGGTCGAGCCCTAGACTTGAAAGAAGTTTATACTACCCTCATTTCTGCTCATTTCATTGTCTACAATTCTGGAAGCCATAGCTCCTATACTTCGATTTTTTTCAGATTCGTGCGATTGTTGAGAACACGGTTTTAAAGCTTGCCATTTTGCATCTTACTGGTTTAAGCGTATCACTAATAGACCTAATAGTATACTAATAGTGGAAAAAAGTACTGATTTAAATTTTGCCCAGATATGGCTGAATAAAATTAAGATAAATTGTCGAAATCTACCGTTAGTTTTCTAATCTAAAAAAACGAGGTATAGAAAAGGCCGTATTCTATTAAAATAATGTAAACTTTTAACTGGCTAAGGTATCGTAAAACAAAACTAAAAATTTAGAGAGACCTAGGACGATGAAACTATTTGCTGAAAATTAATTATATTTGTACGAAATCGTGTACAAATTGTGGGACAACAATCGTAGTAACATTCATTATTCAGTTTTTTTTTCTGAAAACCACTACACATCATTTTTATTGCTGTTCCACTTTATTGGTTCCTTTCAGCCGAACAAAATAAATATAGAAATAGGTAACAATCGTACTCACTCGAAAAACATTGTGGGGTATAGTTACTCTTCTGGCGGTTGAGCTTGTTCGGATTGTCTATTCAGAGGCTGACAAGACCCGATGACCTTCAATTTGACTTTACTTAAACAGTCATATAACTATAACTACTTGTTTTGGAAAAGTAAAAAAAATATATGTTAATATTTATTATATTTAAAAGAACTTGGTTAATTCCAATACACGATTGGACGAAATCGGCTCGATAGAAAATAATTCCAAAGTTACATCTAAAATTAGCTTAAAATAATTGCACGGCTTTAGTTTCTTGGCTTATATGTCTGTAATTAAGGACAACATTCCACCACACTAATACTAAAAACTTCGTTGCCTTATATTTCTCAATGAATGCATAGTTTTTTTTAAATTCATCATTTTGCAAAATTTGCAATGAGCTAATACTAATCGTAACGCAGTGTTTCTCTTTCACTCGCGCTGAAAAAGATAGGGAGGGAATTTAGCTCTTATCATCCTCTTCACTATTGTTTTCAAAATCTCAAGCCGGGAAGGTTACAGAAGAGTAACTATAAAAGGTTTTGTAAAAGTATGCTAACTATACCTATGGGTATTATTTATAGGGTAATGCAATAAACATAAACAGCCTCCTTTCCTCCTTTTTGTAAAGGGTCGGCAACGCGCATGTGACCCCTCTGGATTTAAAGGCTTTCATAGGCTACGACAATCGCTTATCATCAAGTTAAAATAATATACAAAAAAAATCAAATAATATTATGTTCCGTCGTCATCATCCATCATCCTAGCGTTTATCCCGGTTGGGGGTCCGCTTGACAACCTAATCCCATTAATTGGCGTAGACACTAGTTTTTACGAAAGCGACTGCCATCTGACCTTCCAACCCAGAGGGGAAACTAGGCCTTTTTGGGATTAGATCCGGTTTCCTTACGATGTTTTCCTTCACCGAAAAGCTTAATATTATGTTCCGTCGAGCCTTAATATTCGAAATGGCGTCTTATGTTGTCCAAACCACAGACATCACAATAACAAATATCACTATTATGTATAGGAAAAATATTATCCTTATAATTTGCTTATTCATTTAACAAAAAGTAGGTACATTAACATAAATACGCGTGCACAACAATCATTTATTATGTATTCTACTCTTATGACATCTAGAACAAATTTTGTGCGCCATGTTTGGCGGTTGACAGCTGTGACTGAATCAAAGTGTAGTATAGATTTGTAGTGAATTTCACTACAACTTTTGGGACCAAAACATTCTTACTAAGAAAGTGGCTAAGAGTGCGAGGCGACTTTTAAAAAAGATGTATTTTGTAGATTGCCTCTTTTTCATACAAACTAAATAGTATTTTCAATGTACGTTAACATCCGTCTATTTGACACTGCTTGTCACCCAACAGACATAATCAATGTCGGAATACATTGCGTGTTCGGAAAAACTTTACTAAAAAATCAAACCATAACTTATTTTTAAAAGTCGCTCAACAAACGTTGTCTGATTTGAGGAGTACAATCTACGTCTTAATTTATTGCTCCTATTACAGGAACCAACCCGTATTTGATCGTGCGTTCGTACGAGTAAAATTCGCGCGAACCTACGATGATCGTGATGCATGGCATTGATCGCCCATTCGCGTTCTATTAGGACGATGCCAAAAAATAAATCGCGATTACGCGAAACAAAGGTGCGTCCTCGAACCCCATGCCTCGATGACCCAACAAGGCCGTGTCACGTTCACAATGGCGGTTTCACTTTCAACCGTATTTGTTTACTTGCCGGCCGAATACCCCCCAGCTGGTAGCTTACTCGGTAATGACCCTGCCTATGAAGCAGGAGGTCCTGGGTTCCAAACCTGGCCTTTTATTTTTTTTGATCAAATTATTTGTTCCAAAGTTATGGATGTTTTCTGTGTAAATTTAAGTATATATTTATATCTATCTGTTATATACCGGGTGTTTCCTGTAAAACGCTGACGATATACAGGCGTATATCGTCAGCGTAAACGAGTACCAACAACACAAGCCTTATTAAGCTTACTGTGGGACTAGTTTGATGTAAGATTGTGCCATAATATTTATTTAAATATTTTATTAATTTATTTAGCTGGCCGTTTCTGAATGCCATTTTTTTATTGGGTTTATCAGATTTGGGATTCTGTAGTTAAAGAAGATTTTCAAACAACTCGTCTTGATGGAATACTTAATAGTTTAAATGTTACAAACAAGCGGATCCAAGATTTCGTTCAGGGGGGCACTTTCCTTCACAAAATGTCTTGCGGTCCCATAATATGCAAAACTTCTATATCAGGGGGGGGGGATGCCTCTATGTGCCTGCCCCCCCCCCCCTCCCCCCTCGAGACGCCGACAAAATGCTACAAGGATAAATGTATACTTACCTAACCATTGTCAGACCTTTGGACTTGTCTGCGAATGCAACTGTTTTCCCTATACAATACAATACAATACAATATTCTTTATTGCACCAAAAATAAAAATAAAATTTACAGTAATAAAAAGATAAACCCTATATGAATGATCTACCACAAAATAGCATAGTGGATCGAGATATGACTATTAAATAAGTATAGTACAATATTGAATATGTACAGTCGACTACAAAGAGATGTATCCACCTTTTTTCGAAGTGATGAAAAAGGTGGATACATCTCTTTGTAGTTGATCGCCGGCCGCAAAATTTTGGTACCCTTTCCGAAAAAGCATTACATATAAATATACGAGTATATAGCACTTTTTTGAAGGTTTTTTAAAGGTACCGTACCACTTAAAACTGAAGCGGTTAGAAAATTAGATAGAAAATTATAAGCTGCCGTGAAGCAGGCCCCAGAACCTAACGTTCCATTTTCAAACGCAACATAGGGACAGGAAAAGGCACAGATAACACACGATCGCGTAATTAAAGGCGGAGGTAAAACGAAACGCAGATATTCTTGTGGAGCGTACGAAAGTCTTCGACTTCGGCTAAAACAATATAAAAAGATTAAATATAATAAATTTCCATTTCCATACAACAACGGTAGATTAATTACCCGCATTTACACTAAACACACCCTCATAGGTCCAACTCTCAGAGGAATTTCCTCCAGCGAACGCTGCGGCTGTGGAATGAGGAATGGTACCGTAGCTTTCTCCAGGGTATATACCTAGTAAGGGTTCTTAAAAAAATAAGTGTACAGGGCTTTAAAGTCGACAATCCATGGAGTTAGTGACCACTCATCAGGCGGGTTGTACGAGTATGCTTGTTTAATGGCTCCTCTACATGATGGACCATCATAGGGACGCAACTATACGACGGAACAAGATCGCAATATCGTTAACTCCCTCTAACGCATAGCTGCGTCCCTATGATGGTCCATCATGAAGAGCCAGCCTAAAAATACATCCGCCACTCCTGGATACCTGAGACAGAATTTCGTCTGGAATTTACATGCAATGGGAACACCGCCAGGTAGGCAACATAACGCGCGAAAACGGCTAGTGTCACAGATTGTTTGCTCGGACTTTTGCCCATTTGGTTGGCAGTTTTGGCTGTACAACGATTTGAATTAATAGAATGGTGTCTGTGGGTGTGGTGTCGGGAACGACAATTTTAGGCCGCTAATTTTATTTTCTAAATAATTTGATTTTAAAACAGGGACTGCATATCTGAAAAATACAGGTACCGTTTTAAAACGTCATAGCGTTTGTTTCGGTATGATTTCGGTAGCGCGACCGATATTTTTAGGGTTCCGTAGCCAAAATGGCAAAAACGGAACCATGTAGTTTCGCCATGTCCGTCCGTCCGTCCGTCCGTCCGTCTGCGGTCTAGCTCAGTGACCGTTAGCACTAGAAAGCTGAAATTTGGTTTGAATATGTATATTAACCAAGCCGACAAAACGGTAGAATAAAAACGCGAAAAATATATTTTGTTAGGGTACCTCCCGTACACGTGAAGTGGGGGGCGAAATTTTTTCGTTCCAACCAAGTTGTGTTGGGTATCGTTGGATAGGTCTTTCTAAAACAGCTTTTGGATTAAACTAATACTTTCGGAAATAATCGCTCCGAAAGTTTTATACGTCCCCCCCCCCATCTAACTTTTGAATCGTGGGTCCTAAATTTTTGAAAAAATTCATGAAAGTGAGGCCTAATGAGTACCTTCAATGAAAACTATAAGGAAATAAATCGGTTGAGCTGTTTTTGAGTTATCACTCAAAAACCCATAGTGAAAGGTCGTAAGTAAAAATGACGTAAGCGCCGCCAAATTTCCCCTAAGAAACGACCTTTTGAATGAATGGTCTTAGTTTACGGAACCCTACACTGAGCATGGCCCGACATGCTCTTGGCCGGGTTTTTCGTATCGAAATATAACGGTACCGTTATTTTTTACGATACTTCAACAGTTTTCATTCAACCGGTATAGTTCTACTTTAAAGGTATCGAAATTCTATAGCGCTACCGTACCGCTTATACCGTAACGAAAACAGTCCCTGTTTTAAAAATGAGCAAGAGCCGTTTTTTTTAACTATTTAAACGAAAGTATGGCTAAGGCGATTATCACACTGACGACGGATCCGCATGCGGATCCGCACCAGTGTAATAACCGCCTTTCGAATCACCAAATCAATGCGATGGTGTTACTTGCATAAAATATTTATCACTACTATAATAGATTACAATTTATAATAGAAATATTATTAATAACTACTACTTTAACAAACGTTATTTATAATATTAATATGTAAATATTAATTGAGGTAAACTGCGATTTTCCTCATGCATCGCTATGGTCTTCTTTTTAAATATTCATTTATTTATTCTAAATATACATAAAAAAGATTGATGCATTCTTCCTGTATGTATACATACAAAACCAACACAATACGAGGCCCTTATATATGTATGTACAATTCCCACCGATTTACTTTACGACCGGTAAAATATTGTACAGAAATTATCAGTAAATCGGTTAACACTTAACCGGTTATTTTCTTTTTACCGATACCGATTGCATTTCATATATTCATTTCGGATATATGGTGGACGCTATACTATTAATATGTTACGTTTTACGTTTTCAAACAAAAGGTCCATCATTGTCGGTTGTTAATAAAGCTTATTTCTAAATGAATAATTATGGCGGTAATGCCTTATTGACAGCCGAAAATGATGTACTTTGTACTAGAAAACGGCACATATTTTTAGTACTACGCCACTTATTTGAAATTTGATAAATGGGAATGTACATCTATTTCTAATACATATACAACAATACCTGTACTTCCATCGACTATTACAGCTAAAAAATCAATGCAAAAGCATAGTTAAATAAAACATACAGCAGGTAAACTAATTAAGTCTTGAAATAAATTAAATGGCGGATACAAGGAAGGCGAGACGTGAATGGGCAGCGATTAAAACGCGAACTGCGTAATAGTTCAAACAGCGTCGGAGCACTGCCTTTAAAATTAGAAGTTGATTCGCGAACGGTTATATGCTAGAGACACACCGGCTTTGAAAACGCCTGTCTTTCAATTTCGCCTATGTTTTTTAGGACTCGTTTCTTAGCAAATTAATGTAATCTGTCTCTCGTGGGGTACAAAATTGTGTATATCATAATCCATGCAAATATTCCTCCCATAGCAAGTTAATCCATGTATCTGACGTGTTCTAGACGTTAATGTGATGCACGAAGACGGTTTCCACGCCGCATGCGGCGACAGTGTAGGAGCAAGACAGTCCGAAGCTGGTCTAAATGTCTATAGCATGACTGCTGTCTCGAACTCCAGTGTTTTCCAATTTTCCATTAATAGAATGTGACAGCATTGATGACAAACAGTAAAAGAACCATCAAGCCAGCAGCCTTGCTAAACCTACGGCTCTATCGAACTGATATTAAATGGAGCGTTTTTGAACGTCAGTGTATCCGCATCGCAGCAAACCGCACGGCCTCGGTAGGTCAGTGGCACATGATGTCACATATCTAGCCGCAACCAATATTCCGCCCAAACCAATTAACCCATGTGTCTGACGTGTTCTACACGCCTTGCAATGTCTTGCGATTAGCTACGAGTATGATCCCTTCAAAGACGGTTTTAACACCGCAGTTTGGTGACAGTGTACGGGCAAAACAGTGCTAAGCTCGTCTACAGCATGACCGCTCTCTCGACTCAGCGTTTTCAACCACACATGTTATACGTGAGTACGTGACAACAGTGGTGACAGATGATAAAAACGACCATTTTAAGAACGCTAACCCTACGGCCCTCGAACAGGAATTAAATGTAGCGTTTTTGAGCGTCAGTGTAACCGCATCGCAAACCGCGCGGCCTCGGTAGGTCACTGGCACATGATGTCACATATCCAGCCGCGCCAAATATTCCGCCATAGAAACAGAACGTTTCCGTGTGTTTTACGATTTTGCCTTTTACGTTTACGTTATAAATGTGATTTGACAGCGTTTGTCATGTAAGCACAAAGCTTTTGTTTTTATTTATTAACGCAATAAGGTACCCGAAACTCGTATTTAAATATGTAATTTAAGTAAAATCATTTAACACCCTGTGGCACTGGACATGTTTTACCAGCATATTATGCAAAAAATATGTCATCTAATGTAAAAAAATTAAGTGTTTTTTTTAATATCTAGGTAGCGTGTGGAAAGTTCGATTTCGCGCACTAGTGCTTATTATTTTTCCAGCGTATGGTCAAGGATTTGTACAAAATGAGCTATATAACTAACATTTAGAGCGGATATAGCAAATGTAGATGGTGTTAATGAAACCAATATAATATGTGTTCTAATTAGGGTGATCAGATGTCCCGTATTTTACGGGCTGTCCCATATTTCAGTCACGATATTTTTACGGCCCCGTAATTTTGCGAAACCAATACATACGGGACAGTAATTGTCCCTGTCCCATATTTTAAGCTCAAAATCCCGTATTTTAAATGCAGTTGTCCTGTAAAACCTGAAATCGGATCTGGACACCCTAGTTCTAATATTACTTTCCTACTACTTTTCTACTTATAGGGTAGTCGCTCATCATAAAGTTTTAAGGAAGTTTACTTTGTAGCAACAAAGTAAGGAGACGTCGTGAGACGCTCATTTTCATGCGTACACGCAGCTCAGAGTAGACTTCAAGTAAACATGCTATGTAAGCAGAGACAGACTAAAATGGAGACTTGAGAATGAAGTAGTTTTTGAAGCGTCACAACAACTTATTCGCTAGCCTAGACGGTAGTGACCCTGCCTATGAAACAGGAGGTCCCGGGTTCGAATCCTGGTCAGGGCATTTATTTGTGTGTGTTATTCCCGAGTTATAGATGTTTTCTATGTATTTAAGTATCTATCTATTATATATATCGTCGCCTACTACCCACAACGCAAGCCTTATTGAGCTTACTGTGGGACTAGGTTGATTTGTGTAAGTTTGTCTTATAATATTTATCAATTCGGTGGAAACCATACAGCTCGCCTAATGGTAAGCGGCTACCGTAGCTTTCCACAGGCGTCACTCCTTTTTTGAAAAACCCCATACTAGTTCAGTATTACTTACTATAGTTACTATTACTTAATTTCGTCCAACAATTTAATTTTTACGACCAAATATTTGAGAAATAACAGAGCACACAAGAAGTTCCCGACGAATTGAACCTCCTTTTTGTAGACTGGTTAAAATCACGTACCTCTAATTGTCACGCGTAATATATGGACACCAATTAGGTTATCGCTAGCATCATGTCATGAAACAATTGAATGTATACCTAATCGTTAATCAGCCCTACATTTGGCGGGTAATTGTATACATTATCTATTGAGCGATTCTAATCGTTAATTGGTTACTAATTATCCAAATATGAACGAAGGACCAAGGACCAACTGCCGATGTTTTTGCAGCTCAATGGCTCCCTGTGTTCCTCGTCTTGACCATATGTGATAGTATACCAGCGGCAGAGCGTCTATAGAACTCAATTCCTACCGGCTACCCATTTTCTGCTGGTACTTTTACAACGACACATGGAGAAAATGAAGGCCAAAATAGTTCCGGCGTCCCTTAGTAATATTTTGACGCGCCGTCGCTGAATTATACATCAAAAAGTTGGCGTCGAATATTGAATCTGGTCAACGTACGACGTAAGCGTCTTCCAAAAAATTTTTATATTTTGATGTAAACTGCCACGCGTCATTGCTCTGAATAAACTAGATTTACTAAAGACTGTATACGTTAAAATCCGGCCACGCATGGTATGGTACATCTTTTTATTGAATGTGCATATTCAACCAACACTTCTAATTAATAATTTGGAGTTATCAAGCTACATAATAAAATTGAAAACATAATATAAACGTTACGTTGTCTACGAGTTTGATCACTATATATTCCACAGTGCCTATATTTTGTTATCCACAGTGTTCTGACAGTGTTTACCAAATTTTCCTGTTAAAAATAGTTTTTTATTATAAATAAGATAAATCAAATTATACGTTATTAAATTCTCTTTTCACCATAGCTAACATTTTTCTAAGTGTAAGTATTTAGATTTTGAAATAGTTCGGAAGTGTTCTAACTTTGGTGAGTTTGACTTTTTGACAAAAAAATGGCTGCCATATAAAAATTACTTTCAGTGCTTGGAGTAGAAAGTTTTCCTGACTACCTCAAGTAGAATAGAGTTTCAAAAAATTTTTTTTTGTAAGATGACATTCTATTGACCATAAAACCGGTTGTGAAAATATAAATACAATTGTGGTATTGTAGCAGGAAGCGAGTGAAGATTATCAAAAAACGCTGGACAAAACATTAAAGATATGATGGAATACCTTCAGTAAAAACTAAGACAAGCCCATACTATTGTAATATGATTCTATTTTTATTATATATTACTATGATTACAGATTATTTATAAAAAAGAACTGCTTGAAAATGTGTATCCGAAAGGGAGATGTACCAGTAACCAGATCATGCGCGGCCGGATTTTAACGTATACAGTCTTTAAAAATATAGCTCGACCGTTCTACCATAAGCAGACTGTCCGACAAACTGCTACACGAGTCGTTCTTGCGGCAGTATTGTGGGACCGTTTTTTGGGCTATACAGCAGCAAAAGTAGCCAAGCGGGTAGGGTGTTCAAAATGAGCTGGACACGACTTTATTGTTAAGAGAATAAGAGCGTGTGTAGGTCATTTTGAACACCCTACCCGCTTAGCTACTTCTGCTGCTGACTGTATATACTTAGAATTATTTTATCGATAATTGACATTATTTAATTTAAACACCGAAGCGAGCGTAATAATAATAAACAACGTAATGTTCGTATTTGTCAATTGAGTGCTATTAGTGGAGTACAACAACGCCTTTTTAACCTATAAAAATGACAAAACTCACAAGTCCGATTTTATATTGTGCCCCGTTAGAATACGTTAAGTACTAATAATGACAAATATTTTCTAACAATTGTGAGCATTGCGCTAGGTATAATACACGTATTTGTTTGCTACATAAAGAAAAGATTATGCAAGTTTTATTTTTCTCTACCAGACTATCGCTTTTTATTATTGCTACATAACTTCACATTTTATAACGGTTTTGTCAATAGCATTCGTCGTCTTAGCCATTTGTCGTTCGTTTATAATTCAAGGTCACGCATATTTTTACAAATTGTTTACGAATATGCTCACATAATCTATTGACCAAACTGTTATAAAATGACAGATGATATTGAAATAGTTGAATGCAATAGTGTGGTAAAGAAAAATGTAATTTGGATAATCTGTTCTTTGTGTTATTAACAAATATCGATATAATACCTAGTGCATCGTCAATAACTGTTAGAAAATATTTTTTACTATGACTAATCATATTATATTCTCTAACTAAAAATGAAAATCGCACTTGTGAATTATAAAAGTTCAAAACTGTTCCTGTACCGTACTATATAATTAATTCCTTTATCTAACGTTTAGTAAGCGCAATGAATAGAGCGAACTTGACATGCTGACCCGACTGCGCTAGATACCATTATACGACTGTTTAGCTGCGATTACCTACAACGCTTATCGATATAACATTGTATCGAATAATGGAGAATTTAAGTACAAGTTAACGATTATTAAATATAAACTTTCGTGAGACATATTAACACTATTATCACATTTATCACTGCACTCTTAGTGCTTGAGGATGGATACCTAAGCTCCCGGAAACACGTCGCGCGTAGTGACTAAACACAAGTGTGTACAGCATGCAGTGATAATACAAGTTAACGGTTTTTAATACAAAATTTCGATATGTTAAACTACTTATACCTCGTTTTTTAGGGTTCCGTAGTCAACTAGGAACCCTTATAGTTAGTAGTCACCCTAAAACCAAATTCAGCTGGTTGCTAAATAGAATCCTTAAATTATTTATTCTAGACTAAGTCAAATAGGGTACAAACCAGCATCCGCAACAAACTTCGTCCAATCCACAGCAGTAATAATCTACCACAGGCACAGGCTTCGTCAAATACGCACAAGATAAAATCCGCAACAAGCTTTGTCAAGAACCTAACCCTTAAAGAACTTATTATGCCTTCACGTTAATCCCCGTTCCTAAATTAATATTACAAATAAATCAATATTATGGGACAATCTTACACAAATCAACCTAGTCTTACAGTAAGCGCAATAAGGCTTGTGTTGTGGGTACTGTATAGACGACGATATATATACAGGGTGGCCCATTCAAATCGGTCAGTATGGGAAAGTCTGAAACTATAAGACATACGAAGATTTGTTCTTAGGAACCATGTCACCGATTTTGATAAAAAGAAAAACTGCATTCATACATTTGAAAAAAAACTGTACCCAGCTCGGGAATCGAACCTGGTTGTTTTGAAAACATAAACTTACACTTTTTCTATTTAAATATCGATTGTGTAGGTCTTAAGCTGTAAATGTCTCTAAGAAACATGATGTCTAAAATGAATAAAATGCATTGTTTTGACTTACTTTAATTTATCATAGTAGGTGTTCGAAGTGACCAATACAATATCTACATACTTACTTTAAGTGGGCTTTTCAATTGATTGTTAGTGTTTAATTACTGTAGATAACAAAACTTCCTTAAAGATTTAATGCAATGCTAATGCCACATGATAAGGTGTATGTAACAAGTAGAGAGGTACATACAAACAGCCATAGAGACAATTTTACATGCCTGAACTTGTTGAATATTGTAACGGTGGTCACTTCGAACACCTACTATGATAAATTAAAGTATGTCAAAATAATTCGTTTTATTCATTTTAGACATCATGTTTTTTAGAGACATTTAGAGCTTAAGACCTACACATTCGATATTTAAATAGAAAAAGTGTAAGTTTATGTTTTCAAAACAACCGGGTTCGATTCCCGAGCTGGGTACAGTTTTTTTTCAAATGTATGAATGCAGTTTTTCTTTTTATCAAAATCGGTGACATGGTTCCTAACAACAAATCTTCGTATGTCTTATAGTTTCAGACATTCCTATACTGACCGATTTGAATGGGCCACCCTGTATAATACAATAGATAGATATGGATAAATATAAATAAAATACTTACATACATAGAAAACATTCTTAAGAGTCGCCAGGACGCTCGCGTGAACTCGCGTCCTCATAAAAACGTGGTTCAGCTCTCATTTTAAAACGACATGCTTTAGAACCACAAAATTTGGCATGGGCATTCACGACTTTTCAAAGATCTCTTAAGTATTTTCTAAGATCTACCCCAATCAACGTTGCAAAAAGCAATTCACATCGTTTGCACTGCATATCTTACTAGATACCATATACAATCATAACTACTTTGAAAAAATTGTAACACAAAGAAATCATAGCAAAAATAAGTTTTGTATGTAAATCTGTATCTGGCTGTATTTTCTTTGTATTACAATTTTTTGCAACGAAGATGAATTACCGACGTAGATCTGTACTACTAGAATGCCCATGCCAAAGTTCGTGGTTCTAAAGCATGTTGTTTTAAAATGAGAGCAAAACTACGTTTGTATGGGAACGCGAGCGTCCTTGCGACTCTTAACTAAGAAATAAATAGCCGTGATAAACAAACAAATAATTGCCCTGACCAGTCGAACCCAGGACCTCCTGCTTCATAGATTAGGGTCACTACCGACAAGGCTAGGAGGCCGTTGTAACTTTACTTGTTAACTCTCGTAAACTTCAATAATTTAATTAAGAATAAGGACACATTACTTGATTGATCGACTATTGTCTACCTCTAAGGCCCCTCTGCCCTTAACCTCGTACAAATCAATTTTATTAGTCTATCCGTTTATTTTTAATCGATTTCCGAACACGCCAAAAGCACGTTACGATTTTAACGCATATTATTCGTTGAAATTGATAATAACGTTTTTTTGACGCCGTGTAATGATATCGTGCTACAGGTGATAGAAAACTTGGAAAAACAAACGAAATATCATTGACGTCATTATGGTAGTCGGCAGCATAAGCTGCAATAATATCTATTCGATTGTTATAGTAAGGATAATCGATTATTTGTCTAATAATCACTAAATATTTACACAGTGTAACTAATTAGATAGGTACTTAAGATACGATTCGAAATCAATAACTTGCGTTCAGAATATTCAGGCTTTTGAAGCGTAATTTATAGTAGTTATATACTTAGGATTTTTTTAATACAATGACGGCGGCAAACAAGCATATGGCCCACCTGATGGCAAGCAGCTACGAATTTTCAAAGATCTCTTAAGAATTTTCTAAGAGTAAGATTTACCCCAATCAACGTTGCAAAAAGCAATTTAGATCATTTGCACTGCATATCTTACTAGATACCATATACAATCATACCTACTTTGAAAAAACTTGTATCTTGACTCAAAAGAAAAATGTGGTAACTATGTATGCGATGCATATAGAGTTACTGCGTTTCAATTTAGAGAAGAAGTGTGAGATACGAGATTTTTTTCAAAGTAGTATTCAACTATATACAGTGCAACTATGTTTTGCAAGCCAGGCAAAGTTGAGCATCGTAGGCAATGTTGTAGCAGTTGACGGTATTTGAAGTGCATTTAGGAAAGTCCAATATGAATACCAAAACCACAAATGTGGTTTTAACATTTTCCTGCCAAGTAAGTAAACAATGAATTGAATTAATTGATAAATCAATTGTTTTTATATATTAAATATACAGTGTGTAAATATAATACAGCGATAAATTAAACCAGACATAGAACTCATTAGTGTAATCATTAATTAAGATGTTTCTTTTATGTTACACTTAACTGTAACCCAATAATTAATTTTTGAAAATTCTGTCAACGAGCGTTTAACGCGAGTGTGTTTGCAATACACTGCGAGCTGGATTATTTTGAATGCAATATGTAATACTTATGTAATTTTAATAGGACATAAAAAAAATTATTACTTAACTTTTACTTGGAATTGTCCAAGCAAAAGTTATCTAATTACATTTCTTATGTATGGTTACAGGGGTGAAAAGGGAGACAAAAGTATTACAAATCAAAGTCGCGGGCTAGAATTGGTTATATTTTCTGTATATATAAGTTACAGTTCTATTTAAATTTGACGTTTTTAGGGTTCCGTACCTCAAAAGGAAAAAACGGAACACTTATAGGATCACTTTGTTGTCCGTCTGTCTGTCTGTCAAGACCATTTTTTAAGATGTCCAAACCAAATGGTATCCACGAAGAGCTATTTATACTAAAATTAAGTCATAAAAAAAACTTATTTTACACTTAGGCGATTATCACACTGGCGACGGATCCGCATGCGGCGCCGGTGCGCGAGCGAGATAGCGCTATACACACGCTGAGCGCTATCTCGCTCGCGCACCGGCGCCGCATGCGGATCCGTCGCCAGTGTGATAATCGCCTTAGGAGACTAGAACGCGAATGCGACAATTTCGTGACTACACGTACGTCGGATAAGTTTAACTATTATCGTACTCCTTCAATTTGATTATCTAGCTAGAATCTAGATTCTGTCTAGATAAGTAGCTGAACAGCTCCAAATAGACTTACTCTCCATAAAATCACAATTTAGAAACATAGATTTTTTGTGATCGCTCTGGCCGTGGAATGAACTACATATGCCAAGGTTTCCCCAGTATAGTATATAGCTGCTTCCCATCAGGCGGGCCGTATGCTTATTTACTATCGTCGTGGTTTAAAAAGCACGAATCACGATTGGTTAAACTCTTCTACCGAGTAAGAGAAATGCAAATCCCGTCAGTTTTAATCTCCTTGCTATACCTACACACAAATTTGTATGCAAAAAATTGAAGCCTTTTCATTCCCATAGCGGTCAATGCCTTCTATAATAGATTAATTACATGTAATCTTGATGTAATTGATTGCCCGCGAGTTTTATACTAAGACGAAATAAGATATAGACAGCGTCTTTGACTTACTTGACTTAAGATCCTATGTCCCCTAGATGGGGCAGAGGGCGTCCACAGTAACTTTCCAAGCCGAACGGTCTTGCGCTTCTCGCTTGACTTCGCTCCAAGTCTTTCTGATGCTCCTCGCTTCGTCAACAACTGTGCGCCGCCAGGATTGTTTGGGACGACCTCGTTTTCGCTTTCCTTGAGGATTCTAGTCCAATGCCTGTTTGGGTATGTGGTCGGAACCCCTCCGGAGCGTGTGGCCAATCCAGTTCCACTTGCGACGCTTGATCTGTTGGTCGATCGGGGTTTCGCGACATCGTATTAGGAGGTTTCTATTCGAGATAGTCTCGGGCCAGTAAATACCGAGAATCCGGCGAAGACATCGGTTAACAAAAACCTGGAGCTGGTTGGAAATTGCCGTCGTAACCTTCCACGTTTCGCAGCCGTATAGCAATACAGTTTTAACATTGGACCCGAAAATTTTGAGTTTTAGTCTTCGGGTCAATTTGCGTGATGTCCACACGGGTCGCAGTTGTGCGAAGGCTGCTCGGGCTTTGGCAATCCGTGAAGTGATGTCCTCTTCTGTCCCTCCTGTTTTTAGGTCAAGTGTAAACATGGGCCCCAAAAACGGTCAGGATCCCCCGTTAGTTATCCCCGCACCCGCAGCCGGGAAATTTTGAATTAGACCCGATATACAATTCCGCGCATGATACAAAAAAACATATGATTGATCAATTAAAGTCTTCATAGGCTAAAATAAAATTTTAGGTACCGTCGCGTGCTACAACTTTGCCTACGATGCACAACTCTGCCTGGCTTGAAAAACATGGTTTTCTTCACCAAACAGCTATTTGTATCTTAATTCTGAGATGGCCGCCTTTCCCCCATTTCAGTAATAAGATATAAACAGCTGTTCGGTGAAGAAAACCATGTTTTTCAAGCCAGGCACAGTTATGCATCGTAGGCAAAGTTGTAGCACACGACTGTATAAGAACGTCAAACATCATGCGCGGTTAAAGTATATTAAACGGCTTGCTGTATGCCCTGTCTCTAGCATATGCAGTAGTTGAGTAATTTTTAGAGCTAGTTAATACGAGTTCTATACTTTTATCGTTCACTTGTTCATTAAATATTCGAGTTTTGTTTACAGTTGGTGTATTTTTGAACTGGGTTTATGATTTAGAACTAGGTCTGGTTAAATGGGTTGTGTTTGTTCAGTTTTGAATTATACTGGTTTGCTTTTAAAGTTTAAATTATAAATGTGTAGGTGAAGAAACATTTTTTAAGACAATTCTCTAAAATGAGGCAATAATATGTGTATTGCAATACACTGTTTTAGAATAAAATACATGTAATATTAAAATTGGAATCTATCTGTGAAATTACTTTTAAATGTATATAAATACAATACAAAACATTACGTACCAGGAGTACAAGAAACAATAAGAGTACAATACAAGAAATAGGTACAGTCGCCATCAAATATATCGGAGCGGTAAAGGTGGTCACAAATATCTGAACAACGCCTCCATTATCAAGGCCATAAAGTGCATGCTCAGATATTTTTGAATACCTTGGCCGCTCCGACATATTTTAGTGTTGTGGTTTATACGGGAGCTCATACATTTTACGATACTTTTCTTTCCGGACAGACTCTATGTATAAAATTTTACTTTCTTCCTAAAATCCGGCTCACAACACAACAATGCGAGCAATGGTCTCGGGCGGGACGGTCGAGTTTGTCTACATGGTTATATAACTGCAGACTTCGCTATGATCGCCGGCGCCGCAGTATATGCAGATCGTTATAAAGTGTGAATATGATGACATATAGAGTATGTCCAGAAAGAAGTGTTGTGGTATAACATTTTTGGTTGTCGAGGGCACTCGTTTAGCCCTATTTAAGAGGCTGACAACACCCGATGACCTTCAAATTGACTTTACTTAAACAGTCATATAGCTATAACTACTTGTTTTGGAAAAGTAAAAAAAACATATGTTAATATTCATTATATTTAAAAAAACTTCGTTAATTCTGAAACACGATTCGACGAAATCGCCTCGATAGAAAATAATTCCAAAGTTACATCTTAAAATTAGCTTTAAACAATTGCACGTCTTTAGTTTATTGGCTTATATGTCTGTAATTAAGGACAAAATTCCACCACACTAATACTAAAAACTTCGTTGCCTTATATTTCTCAATTAATGCATAGTTTTTTTTTTAATTTATCATTTTGCAAAATTTGCAATGAGCCCCCATACTAATCGTAACGCAGTGTTTCTCTTTCACTCGCGCTGAAAAAGATAGGGAGGGAATTTAGCTCTTATCATCCTCTTAAGTAACTTTCATGTAGTGTTGGGTAGGACATCAATTTAAAATGAGTTTGAGTGAGCACCTCATTTAAAAAAATGAGGTGGTACAATGTCTTACTTCAAATGAGGTGAGGTACACTAACTTATTTTCAGCATTAACTGTTCAAAAAACGTATCGGCAACAATTTTTTTTTAATGTTCTGTAATTTCTTCAGTTATATACTATTACTATCCATTTATTTTATCACATATTAACATTTTCAATATATTAGTTAATTTAGGAACAAATCATTAGATTTTTAGGAATAAATTAAATCAGACCAGGTACTATGTATAATCCCTATCCCTAAAGCAGCTTAATTTGTTAGATAAGTATCTATTGTAAGTCATTCGGCCTAAATCCCAGTTATTTGATAGTATTACATTACAAACCTATAATACAATATTTTAATTACCTACTAATTGAAACCTATTATCAACACTAGCAACCTAAAACTTGAATGTTTTAGGAAATCAATTAACTGTCGAAGTGAAGAGAATCATTGCCTATTTCATTATTTCTATTTAGACATAAACCAGCATGCATAGCAATAACTAACTTATAGTACTGGAGCCGACGGAACTGGTAATTTATCAAAATTATTTACGCTTGGCTTCCATATAAGATTGTAGAGCCCGTCTCGGAGATCACAAAAACATAAGTCTTAAAGGTCTTAAATGGGCGCTAGTATGTATGGCGTCAAGTTAAAAAAACGAAAAAATGGCCTTAATTTATCAACGAGCTAACACCTCCAAATTTTGAGACACGGTAGAGCCCACCTCAAATGACCTACATACCGAATTTAAGACCATTCCGG
Source organism: Pammene fasciana (assembly GCA_911728535.1). Taxonomy (NCBI): domain Eukaryota; kingdom Metazoa; phylum Arthropoda; class Insecta; order Lepidoptera; family Tortricidae; genus Pammene; species Pammene fasciana. The sequence goes on from OU452285.1 coordinate 1,805,082, forward strand.
TGGGCGCACTAGATTTTAAGACCAGTTGAAAATACGAAAAAATGGCCTTAATTTATCAACGAGCTAACATCTCCAAATTTTGACACACGACAAAGCCCACCTCAAATAACCTACATACCAAATTTAAGACCATTCCGGTGGGCGCACTAGATTTTAAGACCATTTTAAGAAGTAATCGATTCCATACGAAAAACAGCAAATAGCTTTAAATTCGGTTCAAAAATACATTTTAATGGGTTGACATAACGGCATATTCATATTCAAGGGTCTCATAGTTAGATATGCCGTAAAAGTATACTACATAAGTCTTAAAATTGGAAAATTCGTCATAGCAGTACTTAAGTCAGGGTGTTTTGTCCTTAAGTCAGGGTGTTTTGAATCACAAAATTCATTTTAGTTTTTAACTTTATGGTACCAATTTCGATTCAGAAAATCGGACGCAATTCTTATAAATGTTTTCTAACAGTCACTCATATCCCCAAACAGACAAGCGTCAAGTAAGGTGCTCCTAAAATATGTAGCTGTCTGGAAAAAAAATCATCTTAAGGGTGACAACACACCTAGCGAAAGTCCTCGCGGAATTAGCGGAAGTAGCGGAAATTTGTCTATGGTAGAGGAAATTTGTCTATGGTAGCAGATTTTTTGTATGGAAGCCATAGACAAATTTCCGCTACTATAGACAAATTTCGGCTACCATAGACAAATTTCCGCTATTTCCGCTAATTCCGGTGGTAGTTTCTTTTCTCTCTGACGTTCATAAGTGCATTGTAATGTGCCTAAATTGAAGAATAAATATCTTTTATCTTTTTTTTTATTATTCCGCGAGGAATTCCGCTAGGTCTGTTGTGACCCTAACGCTCCAAATTTTGAGACGCGATCGAGTCGACCTCAAATAACTTACATACCAAATTTTAGACCATCCCAGTGGGCGCACTAGATTTAAAGACCAGTTGAAAATACGAAAAAATTGCGTTAATTTATCAATGAGCTGAAGCGTTGGTAGCCTGACGTCAACGACGTCTGACTTTCAATCCGAAGGTCCCGGGTTCAAACCCCGGCTCGTACCAATCAGTTTTTCGGAACTTATGTACGAAATATAATTTGATATTTGCCAATCGCTATACGGTGAAGGAAAACATCGTGAGGAAACCTGCATACATCCGCGGAGAAATTCAAAAGGTGTATGTGAAGTTCCCAACCCGCTTTGGGCCAGCGTGGGGACTATAACCTGATCCCTCTCATGCACGAGAGGAGGCCTGTGCCCAGCAGTGGGACGTATAGAGGCTAACATATTATATCAATGAGCTTACCGCTCCAAATCTTGACACACGATAAAGCCGAATTGAAGTATACTGCATACTAAATATATATTCCGACCATAGTGTCGTCCCTTTCAAATCAATCTAAGAAAACAGGACGACACTACGATGTCGCCACTTTTTAATTTCTACACATTTTGGTCGGAATATTAGACCATTCCTGTGGGCGCGTATGATTTTAAGACTATTTTAAGAAATAATCGATTCCATAAGAAAAATAGCAACTAACTTTAAATTCGGTTATAAAACTCTTTTAATGGTTTAACATTAACTGCATATTTGAATTTAAGTCTTATAGTTTGATATACCATAAAAGTATACTACAATAAATCTATAAAGTAGATAATTCATTATAGCTTAAGTGACTGGAGTTTTAAATCACTAAATGTATTTTTCATTTTTAACTCAGAAAACCAGATAATGTTTAAAGACGTTTTCTACTTGTTGCTTATAAACGACAATAGATAAGCGTCAATTAAGTTAGGTGCACTGAGATTATTAGTACTGGAGCCGACGGAACTGTTGATTTATCAAATTTATTTACGCTTGGCTTCCATATAAGGTTGTAGAGCCCGTCTCGGAGATCACGAAAACATAAGTCTTAAAGGTCTTAAATGGGCGCTAGTATGTATGGCGTCAAGTTGAAAAACGAAAAAATGACGTTAATTTATCAACGAGCTAACAGCTCCAAATTTTGAGACACAGTAGAGCCCACCTCAAATGACCTACATACCGAATTTAAGACCATTCCGGTGGGCGCACTAGATTTTAAGACCAGTTGAAAATACGAAAAAATGGCCTTAATTTATCAACGAGCTAACAGCTCCAAATTTTGACACACGACAAAGCCCACCTCAAATAACCTACATACCAAATTTAAGACCATTCCGGTGGGCGCACTAGATTTAAAGACCATTTTAAGAAGTAATCGATTCCATACGAAAAATAGGCAAATACTTTAAATTCGGTTCAAAAATACATTTTTATGGGTTGACATAACGGCATATTCATATTCAAGGGTCTCATAGTTAGATATGCCGTAAAAGTATACTACATAAGTCTTAAAATTGGAAAATCGTCATAACAGTACTTAAGTCAGGGTGTTTTGAATCACGTCAGGGTGTTTTGAATCACAAAATTCATTTTTCATTTTTAGAGTTAAAAATTAAAAATGAATTTTGTGATTCAAAACACCCTGACTTAAGGACAAAACACCCTGACTTAAGTACTGCTATGACGAATTTTCCAATTTTAAGACTTATGTAGTATACTTTTACGGCATATCTAACTATGAGACCCTTGAATATGAATATGCCGTTATGTCAACCCATTAAAATGTATTTTTGAACCGAATTTAAAGTATTTGCCTATTTTTCGTATGGAATCGATTACTTCTTAAAATGGTCTTTAAATCTAGTGCGCCCACCGGAATGGTCTTAAATTTGGTATGTAGGTTATTTGAGGTGCGCTTTGTCGTGTGTAAAAATTTGGAGCTGTTAGCTCGTTGATAAATTAAGGCCATTTTTTCGTATTTTCAACTGGTCTTAAAATCTAGTGCGCCCACCGGAATGGTCTTAAATTCGGTATGTAGGTCATTTGAGGTGGGCTCTACCATGTCTCAAAATTTGGAGGTGTTAGCTCGTTGATAAATTAAGGCCATTTTTTCGTTTTTTCAACTTGACGCCATACATACTAGCGCCCATTTAAGACCTTTAAGACTTATGTTTTCGTGATCTCCGAGACGGGCTCTACAATCTTATGTGGAAGCCAAGCGTAAATAATTTTGATAAATTACCAGTTCCGTCGGCTCCAGTACTATTACCACTTCTGTTTTCTTAACATCAATATGAAAATAAACAAATACCAAACACATTTAGCGCGGTAACATTTTTCACGTCAGTTCCACATGCAAATAACAACATAAAATTAGCACACATTTGCGCGCATAAGCAAAATGCTTGTTTTGTTATTTTTGTAGAAAACTATTAAATTTTCTGAACACAAATCAAAATCACGAAACGAAACAGAAACTTTGTTTTTGGCAACTTATTGTTATTTATTGCTTGCTTTGCTCTTCAACCTTCAACTCAACGTCAACTGTCAGACTATCACTACTGTCAGTGTCATACTCTTACTTAGCAAATTATACTTGCCTTTTAATAGCAATTCAAATTAAATGGTCACTGTTTTAATTGATACTCCGCCGCTGTAATAATTTAAAAATTTAAGAAATATTTTGTGTGTAAATTATTATATTTACTAGCTAGTTTCGTGAACGCTCCCGGTAACGTAACGTCAAGTCAAAGTGAAGTGACAGTGACACAGTAGTACAACAATTCCAATCGCTTAACGAGCGCTATTTATATATCCAGTCTATGAGCGCTCCCTGATCGCACGTCGTAGTTGTTGTGAACCTCGAGGTCACGTTATACCGGACAATGCGAAAAATCGAGTGCCTCGCGTTAGCTAAATAATAGCAAAGCAATGCAACGAAGTTTTCAAAATTCTATGTCAAAATTACTCGCCTAATCGCCTTTTAAATCCAAATTAGCTTAGCAAAAATACAATGCTCGGGTAAAAATGACGTAAGATGCATGAAATCATGCGGCGCTTACACCTTTTGTTTTCTGTCGTGTTTTAAAGTAACGTATTTTTGACGAGTGGTATGTGGTTCGATCTTTTGTTTCACTCCCTCATTTGAGTCTCTGTATCTCTTTGTTTCATTTTGCAGTTTTGAAAGGCAGTGAAAGATTTGTAGTGATTTTGGTGTGCGTAGTTTTCGAGGCGTGCGAGATTTTGAGGCGCGAGGTGACAAATGTGTTGATTGAGGTGAGCGCGAGGGCGAGTGCCGCGAATGAATGAATGGATGTGTGACGGTTTGAGTATTTGGAAGAATTTGAAGTGTGTGTATTTTTTGTATGCGATGAGCGTGAATGAGTGAAGTGAAGGAATGAGTAGAGGGGGCTCAAGAGAAGTGAGGTAAGACATTTTTCCGGTGTGAAGTACTGCGTCAAAATAACAGAATGAGGGGTTCAAATGAGGTACCTCACGACTGAGTAACCCAACACTACTTTCATGTGTAATTGCTCGAAAGAAGCCAAGTGATTGGAGGAGGCACTGATCCAGCTTCATCTCGGGAACTGATAGTTGGTCAAGGTAACCTGAACCTGGTTTGTTAACAGTGTGGAATATGACGGAAAGCGTTTCGCAGGGGCAGAGGTCGCTGATGAGTTTGCAAGTCATTTCTCAGGGGTGTTCTTGGCTGAGACTCCGCATCTTGACTTGACCCTAAAGTGCAGGGGCCTGCTGGCCAGTGTCGTAGCGCCAACTACATACATGTGAAGAGAATATCTATGCAGGAGGTTGAATCCGGGATAAAGCGACTCAAATCTAATTGCGCTGTAGGGCCGGAGAACTTGCCAGCGTATGTAGTAAAAGGATGCATTGATTACCTGAAAATCCCTCTAGAGTATATCTTCATTTTGGCACTTAGCGCTGGATCATACTTCGTTGGAAAGTCTCGAGGGTAAGGTCAATCCCGAAGGTGAATGATACTACTGCCGTTGAAAATTACAGGCCCATAGCTGTCCTTCCCACCCTGGCTAAGCTTTTTGAGTCCATACTCCACCGAAGTCTATCCGCACAGGTAAAACCTTTCTTGTGTGACGAGCAACATGGATTTAGACATGCCCGCTCTGTTAACACCAATCTACTACTTTTGGTTGAAAGTATTTCGGAACACCTGGACAGAGCCATTCAAGTCGATGTCCTTTATTTTGATTTCACTAAGGCTTTCGATCGCGTGGATAACGATGTGTTGCTGATGAAGCTTGATCGTATTGGTTTTTCTCCGGCATTGCTATCTTTTTTCGCTAGTTATCTGCGTGATCGACAGCAATATTTCCAACATGGTTGCTTTGTGTCTGCTCCATAACATACTCGGTCTGGCGTTAGTCAGGGTTCCATATTGGGGCCTTTCTTGTTTGGGATCATGATAAACGACCTCAAGTCGGTTCTCCAGTCTGCTCAGTGCCTTCTTTACGCAGATGATCTGAAGTTGATATATGACAATGAACAAATTGAGGACTGTGAGTCTCTGCAAAGGGATATTGACTCGGTTTATCGGTGGAGTGTGGAAAACAAGCTACTTTTCAACTCGGCTAAGTGCAGCGTTTGCACGTTCACCCGTGCTCATACGCCTACACATGCCCTGTATATGCTTGGGTCTGAAAATATCAATCGCGTGTTCTCGGTTAAGGACTTGGGCGTAGTTTTCGATACGCGGCTCACCTTTCATGAGCATACTTTATCACTTGCTGCCAGTTGCTATCGAAGACTGGGCTTTATAAACCGCAACCTTCGTTATTTTAGTGATCCAACAACTATGAAAGCTGTATATAATGCCCTAGTAAGGAGCAAGCTGGAAACATCGTCCATCGTTTGGCACCCTTACGAAAGTACGTATGCATTGCTACTTGAAAAGGTGCAAAAAGCCTTTCTAAGGTTTTTATACAAAAAAATGTATGGGTATTACCCCTTTCTCTACCCGACGAAATATCTTCTTGGGACACTGGGCTACAACTCTTTGGAGGTGAGACGAAACTGCAGTTTGCTTATGTGTGCGTGTCAGACCCTGCGTGGAGAGTCCGACTGTCCTGACCTTGTAAGTCGATTGGTGCGACTGTGGGTACCAAACGTCCCCAGGATGGCCCTCAGACCACGGTAACGCGATCTGTTGGCTGTGCCGGCGGCACGCACCGTGTCGCGCTTGAATTCCCCACTGGTACGCGCCCTCTCACGACTGAATGCGCTCTTGGCATCATCACCAGAGTGCGATCTGATTGCGTGGCGATGGGCGGCTGTGAGAAGTGAATGCCTGAGATTCTGTGAGGTGATGGACAACAGGCCTTCCACTGTACCAATGTAATTATTTAGTTTAACTTTCATAACGCATTAGTTCTTACTGTAATGTTATGTAAATATGTTTCACAATAAAAAATAAAATAAAATATGGGAACTCTTACATTCTACGACACTTTTCTTTCCGGACAGACTCTATGTATAAAATTTTACTTTCTTCCTAAAATTCGGCTCACAACACAACAATGCGAGCAATGGTCTCGGGCGGGACGGTCGAGTTTGTCTACATGGTTATATAACTGCAGACTTCGCTACGATCGCCGGCGCCGCAGTATATACAGATCATTATAAAGTGTGAATATGATAATATATAGAGTATGTCCAGAAAGAAGTGTCGTGGTTTATATGGGAGCTCATACATTTTACGATACTTTTCTTTCCGGACAGATCCTATGTATGAAATTTTACTTTCTTCCTACAATCCGGCTCACAACACAACAACGCGAGCAATGGTTTCGGGCGGGACCGTTGAGTTTGTCTACATGGTTATTATATGTATAACTGCAGACTTCGCTACGGTCCCCGACGCCGCAGTATATGCAGATCATTATAAAGTGTGAATATGATAACATATAGAGTATGTCCAGGCAGAAGTGTCGTGGTTTATACGGGAGCTCTTACATTCTACGACACTTTTCTTTCCGGACAGACTCAATGTATAAAATTTTACTTTCTTCCTAAAATTCGGCTCACAACACAACAATGCGAGCAATGGTCTCGGGCGAGACGGTCGAGTTTATCTACATGGTTATATAACTGCAGACTTCGCCTCGGTCGCCGGCACCGCAGTATATGCAGATAAAGTGTGAACATGAGAACATATATGTACTCGTAGTAATTATACATGTTTTTATATTATTCCTAATTTCTTTGACAAGGTGCATGATCGGATAGACTGACAGACAGGTTGTCGAATTTCTAGATTTACTAAATTTAAACGTGGTGTATACTTCAGACTCAAGTATAAGATTATCATTGATCGGGGCTTTTAAATTCTCTTTCATATTATCTTTCCCTCAAAGTATATTTTATTGACTGAGTACATAAGAGTCGCAACACATGAGTACTTAGTTTTTTATGCCAAATAAATGTGACAATCTACACCAATAGGTATTATTTCGCGGCCGGCGCTTACGATTTCATCGCTAGAATACAAATCGGAACTGTACACATTGAAATAGTACCTTTTTACATAGAATGTCACTAATTAGGAAGCAGAATAAGTACAAAGGCATACTTTATTTACCAAACCATTTAATTATGTACAACACGAATAAACGTTTAAAAAGGCCGATACGCAATGAAATTGTTACCGATTAAATCATTTCCATAAAACCTTGACAGTCAATGGATGGAGTTTGAACTATCAACTTTGTCGAATTTATTCATTATCCACGGTTTTTCGTATTTCAATTAAAGCCCATTAATAGTCCGTAAGCATGCGAACGGCCCTTGAAGATTCCGCCACCTTGATTCTTATGGACTAAGAGCTGACCACGTCAGATATGACACAATAATGAGAGCAACAAAACCCGAAACAATTGCTGTACTATCCTTATTGCTAGATCCGGGCATCTCGCAGGACACTAATGGGTGGAGGTCACAGTTACAGACTATCAAAATCTTTGAATTGGAAAAGAATACAACCAATATAGGTAAAAACTGACTAAGTTGTATCACTTATAGAGGACAGAGCCTATATTTTCACATTAGAACAAAAAACACTGCATATTTTTGGGGACACAGAAACAGTAGGGTAGGCGGCAAACTGAATTACATTATATGTCGTTTGGCACTACCTTACCCCATCACAATCTTTTGGCAATATCACTTAATTATTCATACATTTTCTCATATTGCATCAAAACTAGAACTCCAGGATTTGTTTTATTGAAGTGGTTTGCATTCTTTTACCTTCAGCGCTTTACAGCTGCCAGATGTCCAGATCTATAAATAAGCATATTATAGCAAACTGACTAAAGGGGTTTCGTTGCTCTCATTATTGTGTCATATCAGACGTGGTTAGCTCTCCGTCTATTATTTTATGTCAAAATCAGGACGCAATTTGCATATTTGAGGAAAAAACGAGAAGTTTTAGCGATAAATCCATTCGGTACCTACCTACAGTGCGTGAGCTCTCAGAAGAACCTTCGAGTTTTAGAAAGAGACGTCGGGTATCAATCAACAGTTACACATGAAAAAGCAGAACAGCAATATTACCTTCGTGTGTCATCGCCGATTCCCGAAGGTTCTTCTTAAAACTCACGGACTGTACTTACTTCTACAATCGACACGGAAAAAAAGTATCTCAGACATATCTTCAGCGAAGACAAAAATCCTCTTCGTCAAAACAATATAGTTTTGTATAAGTAATAACGAAAACAATTGGCCTAGAAAGTGATCTTTATTCAAGTAAAATGTATTTTTAAACACAAACCTTCCGTGAGAATCAGACTTTAAATAAATACACACGGGTTACTCACGTCTTTTAAGTCGAATATCATGCACATGAACATGTCGCGCAATATTCGACTTAAAAGACGTGAGTAACCCGCGAGTATTTATTTAATAAAATGTCTTTATTGAAGTAAAATATATCAAGATATAAAGCCCAAGGGCTGAAGATATAAAATTAAAGAAAATATTTACTTATGTTTATGTATGTTTATAAACAATAATATTTTCGCAATGGTATTCTTGGCTTAAGAGTCGCCAGGACGCTCGCGTGAACTCGCGTCCCCATACAAACGTAGTTCAGCTCTCATTTTAAAACGACATGCTTTAGAAACACGAAATTTGGTATAGGCATTCTAGCAGTACAGAACTATGTCGGTAATTCGTGTTCGTTGCTAAAAATTGTAATATAAAGAAAACATAGCAAAAATAAGTTTTGTATGTAAATCTGTATCTGGCTGTATTTTCTTTGTATTACAATTTTTAGCAACGAAAACAAATTACCGACATAGACCTGTACTACTAGAATGCCCATGCCAAATTTCGTGGTTCTAAAGCATGTCGTTTTAAAATGAGAGCAAAACTACTTTGTATGGAAACGCGAGCGTCCTGGCAACTCTTAAGATATCCTTTTTTCCATGTACTTACATGTAGCATCATAAATAGGCGATATGTTATAATTTAGGGGAACTATTGATAGTAATGCTGCAGAAATGATTCTGTACTGTTATTGTTATTCAATAGAACTGCGTACATACAAAAGGTTCACTGTTAAAAATCCTGTTATGGGGCCCACCCAGTATCAGTCGGCCTGACGATATTGGCCTGTCAGTTGTTCGGAGCTGTCAAATTTTTGTTCTAATTGACAGGTCGATATCGTCAGGCGGACTGATAGTCGGTGGGCCTGGGCCCCCTAAGATATGCCAAACGTGACCTTCTCCATAACATTATATCTATACTACATGATACATAATCGGTGATTAGGAATAAATTTTTATCCCGACTTCAAAAAAGGAGGAGGTTCTCAATTCGACTGTTTTTTTTTTTATCATTATTATGTTTTTTTTTTGTATGTATGTTACTCCATATCTCCGTGAATCGTGAACCGATTTTCAAAAATTTTTTTTAATCGAACAGGTGTATAACCCCTAGATGGTCCCATTGTCACCAAGTCACGGTCTGATGATGGGATCCTGGAGAAATCGAGGGAACTCTTCAACTATTATAGGCACACCTATAGTGATTTCACTATTTTTTACAGCAACTCGGCCACTTCCTCTTGGAATAGCGGATCCTAAGTGAAGTCGGTTCTTTTTTTGTTTTAAATTATTCTAATTCAGTTATCGATACTTAAAAACGTTTAGTAGGGGACAAAACCGCAAAAATTTTTTGGCTTCCGCATAAAAATGTATGAAACAGCCAAAATTATTTTGGCGATTTCGGAGTTAGTCCCATAGTAAAAGTTGTTCAATATCGATAACTCTTCTTCTTCCTAGCGTTTATCCCGGCTTGGGGTCCGCTTGGCAACCTAATCCCATGAATTGGCATAGACACTAGTTTTTACGAAAGCGACTGCCATCAGACCTTCCAACCCAGAGGGGAAACTAGGCCTTTTTGGGATTAGGTCCGGTTTCCTTACGATGTTTTCCTTCACCGAAAAGCGACTGGTAAATATCAAATGATATTCCGTACATAAGTTCCGAAAAACTCAGTGGTACGAGCCGGGTATTGAACCCGAGACCTCCGGATTGAAAGTCGGACGTCTTACCGCAAGGCTACCAGCGCTTCAATTCAATATCGATAACTGAATTGGAAAAATTGGCCCCATGTATCATATAGTATAGCTATTTCACCCTGGCCTGAATTTACATCTAATTAAGGTATATTCCATAAGGTAACCCGTTTCTATTGTTCTGGACTGTAATAGTTAATTACTTATACTAACGTAGTTTTGTACGTTTGCCTGTAGTAACCCAAGTGCTTTAAGCTAGAATATTATTATCAAATACCTAAATGGATATCCTTTATTTACGTAGGTACAGTCGACCAAGAAAGTGGTCTACCAGTTTTGACAAAAGTTTCTGCGAGATCTAACGATCGCTAAGGTTGACTTTTCTAACGGAGTTTAAAACATGCAAGACCTTGTTGTCTCGTGACGTTCAAACGAAAGACCACATTTTTGGCCGACTGTACACTGGTCAATACTCTTTCAGAATATGCTAATTATAATTATTTATTGAAATTAACGAATGGTCACAAAATGTCCTATTAGCGCATGCACGTTACATATGTCTGCGAATATTTCCTTAAAAACATATCGTTTTATGTGAAAGGACGCAAGCGACCTGAGATACGACGTTATGTGGTAGAAATAGGTCTAATAGCTTAGGTAAATAGGCATTTAGAATGTCAATGCCGTCTGTCGTAGTGTCTCGTGGAATTTTTTAGTTTATGTGTGAATAAATTTGACAATATCACTAGTCTTTGACTATTTAACCAACCGGACCGGTCATGTCTGTCATTATCTATCTATACAAAAAAGGCTGCCGATTTTTACGGGGGAGGGGAACGTCAAATGTATGCGAAACGTCAAAATAGCCACGTCAGATAAACGTCAGTCCATACAATGAGGATGACCACCCACTGGTCATACATGAGGGGAGCGCCTGTCAATGGCCACTCCGGTTGGTTTAAACTGTTTAAAGCTCTAAGTTACTAGTAGTCCCCCTCGAACAAACAAGTTGACCAATATAACAAGGTCCATAGGAAGATATTTTTCGTCTTTTAAGTCAATTTTATGTATCTCTACTACAACCCCAATAAATTTCATAAATATCAGAAAACCGTTACTAAAGTTATCGTCGAACAAACTCACAAAATCGAAAAGCTATCGAAGTGCCGAGAAGTCCCATAAGCCAGAAGTGCTCGTAAGAACTCTCTTCGCTTACGCTCCCGCTCGTTCGATAGCATCATTTTGGACTGGACTGAAGGAAAGTGCGACATAGAGCAAGAATTAACGAAGTTTCTTTCAAAAAATACAAGCTGTGACCTGCTTCAAGAGGAAAGCTACAATTTGGACTATTTGGAGCGAATTTTAGAAACACGGGATAGCTCATACATTTGTTTGCGTCAAAGTCCGAGCGATGTCTGCGTTTTTTCTTGAAACGTATTAGATTGCCGACTGTTTCTGCGCAGTTCGCAGTATCTGCTCATGCGCATATACTGTGGATTTCGGCAAGTGGCCGCTTTTGCATTCCGGCGAGTTCGTCGGCACCGCCAAGGCCAGCCCCCGCCGGTGCCTCCGTACCTGGTAATAAGACGTGTGACAATCGTATGGCGAGTCGGCGGTTTTGGGCGCGGTACTATGTGAGCGGGCAAGGGCGCAAAAATATGTGGACATAAAGTCGATGTCGATATACCCGTAAATGTGTCCACAGTTTGGCAAAGGTTTAGGGGCCGTCGCTTACGCGTCTATTGGTCGAATACTGCATATGAACAAGGTATGAGGTAAGCGGCAACAGCCAAATGGTACATTTACCAACATACGGGCACAAATGATCTATTTTCCACTCCAAGGTAGTCACAAATATGAAACACAGCCTCTATTGTCAAGCAAGGCGTTAATGTGCATGTTCAGATATTTTTGAATATCTTGGCCGCTCCGATATATTTGATGGCGGCTGTAGAAGCGATCGTCAACTTTCCTCTACAATTATCTAATTTTGTAGCATTGTAGCATAGTTCATGACCGGCTAACGAATGACATCAGACTGTTAGGCCATCTGCATAGTCCCGCCGTGAGTCATGGGGCGTTTCTAGCTAGCACTAGGTAATCTAGGCAGCTAAGGGCCGATACAAACGGACTGCAACCTAACTGCAACTCGCATAAGCCGTGCAGTTAGTGTGCAGCTGGCGGACAGTTCTAAAATTGCAATTTTATTATTTAACTAACACTACTAACTTAACTACTCTCTAATGTTAGTTTAAGTTATTTTATATGCTACAAATGATAAAGTAACGTGCATCGTTACATTATAAGTAGCAGCTTGGTTGCAATACGTCCGTTACGTAGCTATGAATATGGCCAAACTAAAATTTCCCAACAGTGGAAGCCAAACAACTGAAGGCACTGGTAGACAGAGCTGATTCCACCGATGAACAGCTGCCAGTTTCGTTGTTCTCAGAATTGTATACCATTTTCCGGGGAAAATTCTTAATCTGTTGTACGATATCATTTGATATTTACGTCATTTCTGATGAAGGAAAACTGACCTAATCCCAAAAAGGCATAGTTTTCCTTCTTGGCTGAAGGGTCAGATGACAGTCGCTTTTATAAATACAAGTGCCTACGCGAATTGGGATTAGGTTGCAGACCCCAGGCTCGATTAAGCCATAGCAAAAGCCGGAACAAACACTAGGAGGATAATGATGAAAGAAAAGGATGATGTCAGTATAGATTATTTTGGTACCTGTTTTATCGATCTTTTTACCCCGTCTAGTAAATTACATTTACATCAAGTATCGTCTCCGTCTGTGGGTGTTGGTGACGATGACGTCATAGATCTAGACGTCATAAAAGCTCTGGTCTGGATAATCTATTTAAAACTGGACGTCGCATGTGACGCGTTTGCCATAAAAATCTTTAGCTATACCATCTTAGATATATTCCTGGGTCCGTATAACTAATTCTACAATACATTAAAAACACAATCCATCTCAAAGATAACTCCAACACACAGCAAATAATCAACCAATGTTGAAGTTGTATTGAAGTTACAGATGTGCAAGTTGCGGAAAGTTTCCATAAAATTCTATAAATTCTCGGAAATTTCATGAAACTTTCACTAGGAAATATGGGAAATTTAAAATTGGAAAGTTTCAATTCTCATACAAAAATGTAAGAAATTTTCCGAATTTTTCCTACGTTACGAAACATTTTGCAATTTCGGAAAGTTTCCTTAGGCACATCAGTAATTGAAGTTGCAATGGAATAATTTTCAAGCAAATTATGATATATCCCATTCAGACGCTTAGGCGCTAGCTGTATAGTTGTATTGAAGTTGGATCGTGTCTAAATGTGTTTTAAAGTTAGAATACGGCTCCAGGGCGTATACCATCGCCAACGCTGTTAACTGACCATTTGTAGTCCCAATTGCAACGGCATAAGGTCTATCGATGATCAGTTAAGTGTGTTGCTGTTTGTACATTGACTTCGTTTTTATGACATTGACCGGCGTGACCGGGTCGGGTCGAAGTGCATTTAATGTTCATTTTATTGGTAAAACTATCGCTTAAAGTGAATTGGTAAATTTTTTTCGTAAAAAATATTTTATGTAAAGTATTCCTTGTCATTTTTATATCCATCAATAAGGATGTGTAGCTGTTGACTAGGCCCTATAGCGCTAAGTCCCAATATTTAAAGGAAGGAGGAAACTAGGTGAATTCCAGAAAAGTTTATGAGTAATTTTAGTCACTAAATATGATCAGATCAGGAATACACTCTTAAAATATATCACATTACTCGTTCCCACCATACCTAGGTACAGTCAGCAGCAGAAGTAGCTAAACGACTTTATTGTTAAGAGAATAAGAGCGTGTGTAGGTCATTTTGAACACCCTACCCGCTTAGCTACTTCTGCTTTTGACTGTAGGTAAGGAAGGTTCCTTTGACAATATTGTACAGTCGCCATCAGATATATCGGAGCGGACAAGGTGGTCACCAATATCTGAACAACGCCTCTATAGCCAAGGCGATAAAGTGCAATGTTCAGATATTTTTGAGTACCCTGGCCGCTCCGATATATTTGATGCCCTACCCTGCACTGATCGTACTGTTGGTAGATAATTTAAAGATAAACGCTAAAAGGGGCGTTTTAGGACACCCAGATCCGCTTAGGGCTTACGTCATCAGATTCTGTCATGCTAAACCTGCATTAGCAATGTAACACTGAACTAGCACACTCATAGTATGTGATTACTGATTAAGTAACATGTAATGGTCTAGGCGCCTACTTACATATCTATACAAAACATGGCGGTCGTCTTGCTTGCTATATTTCTCAAGTAAAATCATACAATCTATAAATCATATAATCATATATCTCTTAAAATTGTTTTGTATTTTTCTTAGTGTACAATAAAGTGCTACTACTACTACTACTACAATCATTTTTTGCAAAAATGGTCAAATACAGTACAGTCAACATCAAATATTGTAACAGCTAGAGTACGTAGCCAAATAGTTCGTCACACCATACAAAATATATAGTGTGAAGAAATATTTGATCACTTTGACTGTTACAATATATTTGATGCTGACCGTCTTAAGAGTCGCCAGGACGCTCGCGTGAACTCGCGTCCCCATACAAACGTAGTTCAGCTCTCATTTTCAAACGACATGCTTTAGAACCACGAAATTTGGCATGGGCATTCTAGCAGTACAGATCTATGTCGGTAATTCATTTTCGTTGCTAAAAATTGTAATACAAAGAAAATATAGCAAAAATACGTTTTGTATGTAAATCTGTATCTGGCTGTATTTTCTTTGTATTACAATTTTTTGCAACGAAAACGAATTACCGACATAGATCTGTACTGCTAGAATTGCCATGCCAAATTTCGTGGTTCTAAAGCATGTCGTTTTAAAATGAGAGCTAAACTACGTTTGTATGGGAACGCGAGCGTCCTGGCGACTCTTAATATTTATAATTGAACTTATATTAAATAAAGCACAATACATTTCAGGTTCTTTTTGGTTTCAAAATTTTTTTCTAAGAAAGTAGTCATGTTACGGCAAAAGTTCCCAAAAACACTTTATAGTGAACTATATTTGCAATATAATATAACAAGTGTAATTAAGTTTGAAACTCTAGGTCCATGGGGTCCCAGCGCACACAAGTTTTTTGCAGATATCGCAAAGCGTCTGGTTGATGTAACTGGTGACCGAAGAGCTGGCGGTTTCCTCGCACAGCATATCAGCATTGCGATACAACGAGGAAATGCCGCCAGCATCCTTGGTACAATGCCGCAAGGGCCTAGTTTAGATTTGAGCTAGTTATTAATTTAGTTTAGTATTTGTACTGTAGTACCTCTGTATATTTAGTTATGTAAATAAATGATTTTCATAGAATTAAGTTTACAAATACTTCATACTTCTCGAGAAACAACTCTTCAAAGTTGCATGTATTTTTTTATATGGGCTAAATAAATAGAATAGAAGAAGTATTTAAGAGAATTAAATTATCAATCGTTTCCTTCTGCATGTTCTTTAGGAATTGTCCAGAATCTGTCAAAATCTATATATACTTATATTACTTATCTCAATATTTAATAACAATTTGTTATCAACATGATCCCCGGATCCTGACCTCAGTACATCGAACGTGTGAAGTAATGATCGCGATAGACCTTGGACTAATAATTCGCACTTATTTAAGTACGATGTATTCTGGTTACGTTTATCGAATATTCGGTTTGCCATGTGTTTTGTGGGGTAGGGTTACAGTGTGCTGTTGGCGTCTAGAAAAGATTAGGTTGACTCATTGTCAGTCTGCAACGTAATTTGTGTTCCGATTTAGAATATTCGTGTAAACACTATCTTTGTGTCACAAATTTTACACGTTCTACCCAATTTTCAATACTAATATTGTCATTTTGTAGCTATACAATTCCGAGTGTCGGATACTACTTGTTTGATAATTCAAACCAGCAAGTTATATCACATCTTTGGATATTTGTGAAATCTAAGTATTCACAAATGAGAAGACAAATATGTCTGTAAAGTTTTGCTTGGTTCCTACGTTTGGAAACAATTATGATCCGTGGTTTTGCAAGCGCATCTTAAAATACCCCAAATTAGGTACTAGATATTTAGCGATTACATGAAAAAGATCTTTGGCACATTGTCCAGGTCTACGAACTTCCAAAAAAAAGTTTATTTTTGTCTATTAAAGTTTGCCAACTGTGGGAGACAGCGTCACTGCCAAATCATAGACACGGGTCATTGTCTGTGGTATGTTTAAAAATAAAAAGGGACGCCTTGCTGGTCGCGTGTCTCATAATCGTGTTCTATAACTGTTATGATGGGTAAAAGGGTTGCCACGTCATTGTTGTGATTGTTGTGTGAAGGACAGAGAGACACGATGTCTGGAAGCAAAACATCAATATTTACAACACTTAATTACGTTCGAGAACGTACATATTTTAAAACATCTTGGCGCCTTTTGGCACTGTTTTTTTTACTTTCGCTCTAGGTACACATATCTCGCACTCAACCAGGGACTGCATAACCGGAATATAAAGGTACCTTTATAAAACGGTATGACGTCATACCGCATGTTTCGGTATGATTTCGATAGCGCAACCGATATATTTCTGTACAGAAATATAACGGTACCGCTATTTTTTTCGATACTTCAACCGTTATCATAAAGGTATGGATTGAGGTATATGAGGGTGAGGATGCCCCGCCGACTGACCGGCGACAACCAATCAGCGTTAGTTATTGAGTGCTTGCCCTAAGCACCTATTTTGTTTGATTTCGTTCAGTGCGGCACATTTTTGAGTTATTCGCTATTAGCTTCTTGTCGTTAGTTGCGCTTTATTCGCATATGTTTTGTTGATTTTAGGATTTCATAAGTAGTACAAGACACCTTTAACAAAACATTTTCAGTTATAAAAAATAAATAAAAAAAAAAAAAAAATAAAAATAAAAAAAATACAAATAAAAAAATAAAAAAATAAAATAAAAATAAAATAAAAATAAAATAAAAATAAAATAAAAATAAAATAAAAATAAAATAAAAATAAAATAAAAATAAAATAAAAATAAAATAAAAATAAAATAAAAATAAAATAAAAATAAAATAAAAATAAAATAAAAATAAAATAAAAATAAAATAAAAATAAAATAAAAATAAAATAAAAATAAAATAAAAATAAAAATAAAATAAAAATAAAACACTGAAATAAAGAACAAATCTAAAATATTAAAATAAAAAAGAATTTATAATAAAAATACATATATTAACCTAACATTCAACTTCATATCTGCACTGATATTAATATCAATTATCTATTTAATGAATCTACACTAAAAACTTTTCACCAATTTTCAATGTTGAAAAAGACAAAACATTAATTATTTCCAATTATTAGTTATTTGTAACCGATTGATGAGTCAATTGATTTTAATTCTAATTGAAATCAATTTGCATTGAACTGTTAGTGTTCAATTGTATCAGAGTACAAAAACAATCTTCTCCAATGTGCTCGGAAATGTTCACCTTACTGTAGCAAAATTAGTACGTGAAGTTCTTCATTTTTTACCACAACGAACTTAAAAAAATACTAGTAGTCCGCCTCGAACTGAGAACTCGCGATTTACTTGCAAACGAGTTGACCAATATAACAAGACCCCGAGGAGGATTTTTTTTCTCCTTCTAGCTCCATAGCGACTTGATCGATCCTGCTCATATACGAATTTACAAATTTTATGTATCTCTGCTACAGCCCCAAGAAATGTCATAAAGATCAGAAAAACGTAACTAAAGTTATCGTCAGACAAACTATCGAAATCAAAAAGCCATCCAAATGCCGAGACGTCCCGTCGACGTCTAAGTTGCTTGTCAACGCCATAAATAAGTGTATACTTTTGCACCTTACTCCATTGTAATAAGGTTCAAAAGTGTAGACATATTTTAAGCGTTGACTACTAAAATCCATTACTGTATTGTTTTTTACCTTTTAAACTTTTCTTGCTCTCACTTAACTTCACAAACAATAGGAACACATGGTACTTAACAGGTAAAACCCAAAGCTACTTGAAGGTAATCATTATCAATGGCCCGCAAACTATTGTTTGTTATCTTTATCTGCACGTGCAACTATTTCTTAGTGTTTTCACCGAAGAAAGACGGTTGTCCAGCCAGTAATAATATTTATGAATAACAAAGTAGGTATATTATTATTTCACTTAAAATACTTTTAAATTGTTGCATTGGTCTACCTGTAGCATTTCTTACTAGGGAGTAAATATTAATTAGAGATATTAATATATTTATTTGGTTGAACTTTCATATTCACCGACATCGACAAGTAGGTACCTAGTACCTAGTGTACCTACCTGAGGTGCGATTTTTGATTCTCATCGGGTGGCTTATTTCGTACTAAGTAGTCATCGGCTGCATACAAAAAAACAAGGCACCGGTGAAATTCAAAAATCACACCAATCCCACCTTTGGTTTTTTTGTACAAACTCATAATAGAGGAAAGGCCAATTCGTAGAAACTATCTTATTTTCGATGTTCGTAGGACCCAAAAGGTTTATACCAACAAGTGGTATCGTTGGAATCAGCATGAGCTACTGATTATGAAAATATCTCTTGTCACTTCATAAAGTGGTGGAATGAGTTTTTATGACGTCACAAAGATGACGCGCGACTTAGCGTTAGATTTTGTCGATTATTTCAAAAACTATTTAGTCGATTTAAGCAAACAAGGTGTCATATGATTGTCATGATTGATATTTTCATGCTTAATAAAATATGTAAATCTACCTTCAACCAAAAAGTTAAATAAAAGCTGAATTTATTTTTATTTACATTTCTAACACGCATTAATTTACATTATTACTTATGTTAAACTTTATTGCACAATAATAAAAAAATAAGTCCAAAAGGCGCACTTAATGCTTTAAGGCATTCTGTTCCAGTCAACCATAGGGCAAAACAGAAATTTGCTATGGTGTGTGCAGTCAGATAAAAGGATTGTGAAATTATTAGTCTCTCTCACGGCCGTACTATCCTTTTCCCATAGCCATTCAAGCTATTTTCGACGCCCTCTAATTCTGGTATTCCGGTGTTTGGTGGTAGCTAGAAGTCTAAATTTTCAGTGAAAAAGAAGTCATTACACAAGGAAGACATATTCTCAAAATCATTTAATTTTAACTTATAATTTAAGAATTATTGCAAGTCAAAGCTCCTTAGTTTTGTTACTGACTGACTATTATATGACAGATCATACGAATTCTAACTCTTGCTAATCCACGAGCTCCAAATTTTGAATACATATAGTATTAGAGCTATAAAGCCTCTGTAAATCTTAACATATATCAGCCGAGTTGCCTAGTTTTACAAACCTCACAGGTACATTGCAATCCTATATAAAGAACTGCAAAGTTACATTTTCAGTTGATAACATTTTGATCTTTTTTTGACCTTAGTAGTTGATAGTAAAATAAAGGCAGTTTTAGGTGCCCATTAATACCTTCGGATGTGGGCATGCGTACGGGTTCATGGGTGAGAATAAATATGGGAATGTGCACGGCAAGAACGTGGAAGGAGAAAAGGGAGCCCTACTTACAAAAAGGAATGAGATCCCATTAAAAACATTACATGTGAAAAAAACACAAGACTGGCAATACTTACTGTTCTTAGACTGCAAAAAGTCGATCGATATCTAAAGAAAACCAAGCCGGTGTCCTTAGAACTCAATCCCCACTGGAGTTTACTAACAACAGTTCATTGTGGCCCTTTCAATATTAGATGTCTATATTTTTATAATAAATAAAATGATTTCGCAATTGCACAGGACAATTAAATAGAAACGCAATAAAGTATATCTAACGATATCGGATTATGTACCTAATTTACCTAACCTAACCTTTGGGTGCTCGACATAATGCAAAAGAATAATTCGTTCACTCCGAACTTCTCTGCTTGTATGTTGGTTGTTGGAACTCCTTAAATTTAAATAAATAAATAAGTTAACCTTGATACTCGCACTAGGCATGCCTATATCGCGGAGACCAATATCACATGTTATGACAATATATGCTATAACCGGTTGACAAATTAAAGATTTATTTTTGAGAGTATGATGTTGTCTACAACCAACACAATACATAAGTATATATATTACTTAAGCTAATTTATTATAAGTATACTTAAGTAAAAGTGCATCAAATTAACTCTAAGCTTATTTTGACTATCACGAAGGTCTAACTTTTTCTGATTTGGATAATATCTTCTGTATATTCATAGGTTAAGCTGGCTAGCCATTGCTTTTGCTTTTGTAATGACTTGTTTGGCTTTAAAAAGGGGTTTATCTTTAATGTCTAAGTGTCTAGTCCTGAAATTATAAACTAAACTAGATATATACGGTTCAAATCGTTTTGCAAGGGCAGTATTCACGGACGGAAACTGTGTTCGATATACTCTTCGTTTCAAGTATTTGCTTGTGCTTATCAACAACAATTTTGAGTAGATAAATTGACGAACCGTCAACACTTCGGACTTTTTATATGGTAAAAGTGTGGAATACCGGAAGGGTTTCTTTAACATTGTTTTAAGGACAGCACGCTGTGTTCTTTCGGCCTCGATGATAACTGTTTTACAAGAGCTGCCCCAACAGCTTAAACAGTATGTTAAAAACACACTGTAAAATACACTACTTAATGATAAAATGTATAATGATAAGGCTAAATAAAGGTAAAGATTATTACATATACCTACACATATACTACATATACATATATATTAGCTACAAATATTTCTTTACAATGTGTAGAGTTAGAAATTAGGACTTAAATATGAGACTAATAATTACACAATCCTTTTATCTCACTGCACAAACCATAGCAAATTTCTGTTTTGCCCTCTGGTTGACTGGAACAGAATGCCTTAAAGCATTAAGTGCGCCTTTTGGACTTATTTTTTTATTATTGTGCAATAAAGTTTAACATAATTAATAATGTAAATTAATGCGTGGTAGAAATTTAAATAAAAATAAATTTGGCTTTTATTTAACTTTTTGGTTGAAGGTAGATTTACATATTTTATTAAGCATGAAAATATCAATCATATGACACCTTGTTTGCTTAAATCGACTAAATAGTTTTTGAAATAATCGACAAAATCTAACTCTAAGTCGCGCGCCATCTTTGTGACGTTATAAAAACTCATTCCACCACTTTATGAAGTGACAAGAGATAGTTTAATAATCAGTAGCTTATGCTGATTCCAACGATACCACTTGTAGGTATAAACCTTTTCAGTCCTACGAAGAATTCTCCGCCTCAACTTGGCCACCCCACTATAATGGCTGGTTATCAGAGAACAGAATAATACCAATATGTAATTACTTAAAAAAATATCTGGAATCAAATCAATGCAAAGACCACGAGTATAACACATAATGCGAAGGGTCCGTTCGACACAAGCTCTCTTTCAACAACCGAGCGGAGCGGAGCCGAAGTCGAGATTCGCGGGAACACTATATCAAGATAGCTACGGTTCCGCGTGTAACACGTATATCACAAGCCCTAGTTCAAAGTAGTTTTTTTTTTTTTTTTTTTTGGGGGGGTTTATTTTTTTTTTTTTTTTTTTTTTATTTTTTTTTTTTTTTTTTTTTTTTAATATTATTTTTTTTTTTTTTTTTAATTTTATTTTTATTTTTTTTTATTTTTTTTTTATTTTATTTTTTTTTATTTTTTTTTATATTTATTTTATTTTATTTTTACTTTAGTGTTATTTAAAAAATAATTCGCGTCAAAAAAATCTTCCATGTTTTATTAGTCGCGCAATACTATACCAAATTACTGTATACATAAAAAAAAATCAGTTCCATATCCGCATCGAGTTAATATCAATGATCGATTCAATGTACTCTTTCACGAAATTTCAACTGAGGAAGACTAAAATGAATTCACTACAATTATCGCCGAGCGCGCCTCCGTGACCTTGAGCAAGTAGATACTTGCCGGCTACCTGCCCCGCGCCCCGCACCCCGCACCCTTGGTCAGTTCCTTACCGCCGCAAACAAGTACCTACCTCGTAAATTCTGCGATGAAAATAACGATACCGAAATCATAACGGTATAAGTATCGCTATATTAAGGTATAAGTACCGTAACGAAAAAATTGCGATATCGTAATTTTATTTCGGTACCGTACCGCAATATTTCAACCGCTATGGCTCTACCTTTAAAACATTGCGGTATCGTAATTCTATACCAGTACCGTAACGCTTATACCGTAACGAAATCACTCCCTGCACTCAACGCATACTTGAAAAACCGACGAAAAGAAATATAAATAGAAGATGCAATACAACCTCTATGTATTTATATTAATCAGCTCCATAAAATTAAAGCGATTATATGAATCACATTGGCGGATGCGACGACGACGTGTGCAAGTGTGACAACCTGAGAGCGCTATAGACTTGCATGCACGGAGATTTTTTTTTACTACAAACAAGTAAAAAATGGTAATTCCCAGGACAAGTAAACGTTTACTAAAAACAAGTATCCTTTCCTCGTTTTTAGTAAAGTTTACTTGTTTTTATTAGTTAAGTTTACATGTTTTTAGTAAACTTTTACTTGTTTTTAGTAAAGTTTACTTGTTTTTAGTAAACTTTTACTTGTTTTTAGTAAACGTTTCCTGTTTTTAGTAAACGTTTACTTGTCCTGGGAATTACTATTTTTTACTTGTTTCTAGTAATTTTTTTTCACCGTGTGGCGCTATCTTGTTCGCACACCGTCTCCGTACCGTTGCTAGTAACCCCCTGTGGTTGGGTGGGGTGGGTTGGTTTCAGGTCTGTATTGAACCATCGAAGCTACGGTTTTCCTACTCGTAACCAGGAATAGCAAGACCAAAGGGACCTATTGGCCAATGGCAATAGATCGTGATCACCGATTAACGCTGTACGCTAGCTTATCTGATCTGGTTTAATAGAAATGTCGTTGTCGTTCTCATCCTATACAATGTGACGTGCGGCGTCGACCGTACACCAACGTCATAAGCCAAAGTATTGGGTTGGGTGTATTACCAGGGGGGTACAACTCAAAGTAAATTTGTCAAAAAATTTGAGTTTGACACGACGTATCCGATACGTTTGCATAAGTGCGAAAAAGAACTTGTCATGCGTTAAGAAGGGACAACATGATTCGTGACGTTACGTGACATTACAGAGGTCTCTCTGTATTATACTATTATTTACTCTGTGGTATTACTCCCTAGATATTACAGTTATTGGCACTTCTAATGACGTCTATCCAACCTCCAACGCAGACCTAGATTATGATAATAACTAATTAGCCAAGTTGACGTCACTCCAACGCGAGCTCTCCATTTTCCTCCAACCAAGATGATAATAACTAATTAGCCAAGTGATAATTTTAGGGCCTGTTGAAATGTCTTCCTCCCGACAGACGTACAGAATGCGAACCCGTTCAGAGACGCCGCGCCATGCGCTGGCGGTTTGACGGTTCTAAAATAAAAAGTTGTAAATCTTCCAAAATCCATATTAAAGTGTTGCCAATGTTCAGTAATGGGTAATGGGATTGTTGCTCTTATTGGCCAGTCATTCGGAAATAAAATTTGTGCTGTAACTTTTACCGATACTTATGGAGGTCCAAAGGGGAGGCCTATGTTCAGCAGTGGACGTCTTATGGCTGAGATGATGATGATGATGATGACTGTACATGACACGATACGTAGCGGCCAGGGTACTCAAAAATATCTGAACATGCACTTTTATAGACAAAGGTAGGTCGCTTGGCCGCTCCGATATATCTGAAGGCGACTGTACATATACCAGCAATAATTAAAGTAAAAGGTGTTCGCATCTAGTGCTAATAATACATCGCGTCCTAGGTAGACGAGACAGGTCGACGGCCCCGCGACTATAGGAACAAAAGGGCGCATTGGCACCGTGTATTGCGCGAAAACGTCGTATCTACATTCTTATATTCCGGGATGGTGACTGAACTGACTGATGAGCTGCTCGGTTCACGGGCGCACGTCCAATCCCAAGCCAGATCCAAAAAAGTCCTATCCCCAATGGAATGGTCGCCATGGTTGAATGTTTTTGCACAAGGCGCCAGTATAGACGGAGAGAGCCACGTCATATTATATGACACAGTAATGAGAGCAACGAAACCCCCTAGTCCAGACGCGGTCGCAGCCTGAAATTTTGGAGGGGACAATAATGCAGTAAATGATTTTTTTCAATTTTTGAGGGTGTCAGTAATTTTTTTTTCAACTTGAAATGTACGATTTTGGGGGAGGTAGCCACGTCAGAAATTTCCAGAAAAAAAAACGTGAATTTTGAGACTGTTGGTAGGCCTACAGCTTATACTGGGCTAAGTCCATATCCAGAAATAAAACAAAATAAAATAAGCATAACATAGCAAACTGACTAGAGCAGGCCGAAGGAGGTCACATGAGACAAAGTTGTTCAGTATGACTTACCTAATCAACTCTCACAATATGGCTAGTTATTGAAAAAACACCCTGTATTGTGCAATGTACACTAGTTGATATTGATGTACACTGTTTTTTTAACCAACTTAAGAAAAAAAGGAGCTTCTCAGTTTGACCGGCATGTTTGTGTTTGTATGTGCGTTTGTTCGCGATTATCTCGCGTTTGGTTGAACCGATTTTGATACGGTTTTCAGGTTTTAGTATAAAAAAGGGATCGTCCATTTATTACGTAGGACATTTTTGGCACTTTTTGACTAAGTATTGACTTGGGATCATCTCGCTAGGCAGATCGATATGATTCCGGTACGCCCTAGCTCAGACATGCGGTCTTGTTTAGTTCAATACGGAAGTACGAAGCCTGCGCATACGTGCATTGCGCATACTGAATAGCGCTAGAATGTTCTATTTCGGCACGAGACAATAGATGGCTGGAGGCTGGAGGTTAGCGAACGTTATTTATTTATCGTATGGCTACACCTCACTGGATATAGATAGGCACTTCTTCTCTCAGATGGTAATAGTAGTGGGAAAGTAGATGATGAAGAAAATCCAGTGAGTGCTGCGAGGTCCAGATGGGACAGTGCAGCTGCCAAGTTTGTTACTCTTTTAGCACCACCCAGGGATCACGTATAGGGTTGTCGAAGGTGTTTCCTACGGGGACGCGACGCAGTGAGCGAACGTTGAAATGGCGGGATTAGGAATTTATCAACTGCGAGAGATCAGTTTTGTTTTGTGATTTTTTTTTGGTAGGTAAAGTTTGTAGGGTTTCACGCTTCTGAATGTACAGTCAGGAACAGAAGTAGCTAAGCAACTTTATTTGTAAGGGAATAAGAGTGCGTGAAGGTCATTTTCAACACTACTTAAAGGGCTACTTTGAAAAATTATACGTTTTTTCAAACGCTCTAGTGACTAAACGGGAAAAGGGACTGAATTTATTTTCGAATATATATTATTAGACTATATACTCTTGTTTTTGGCACAAGCCTGAAAGTTGCCTCGATAGAAAAAAAAACCGAAGTTGGGTCCTTTTTTCCCTTATTTTTCTTAGCTTACGTAAACTATAAGAGATTAAGCAATATAACTAAGTAAAAAATATGGTATTCTGGTTTATCTAAAAAGTCACAGAAGCAAAATTAGACAAAACTTTATAGATTGGCTTATTTATCGTAGTTTGGTCAAAAAGTCTGATCCTTAAGAGCGCTGCATCTCTTTCATTCGTGCACGGGAGCCATAAACTTGTCTCTTACGGATGGGCGTGGCTTGTCCGAATCGAGGAATGGCCTTAAATAGCTATTCTAGTTACTCACCCCCTTCTGCTGCTGACTTTGTATAAAAACAATTTATTTTACCCAGTATTTCTTTTATTTCTTTTTATTTTCTGATGCGATTTTTTTAACAATTTACACATAAAAACTTAGAAAACATTTGTAATTCGACTTTGTTATTGAAAAAAAAACTTAAATGTAAATTGTTTATAAGTATACGACACCTGATGATAACAGGCGTGTAGACGATGTCGTGTAAATTGTCATAAACCTCTTACAAGCCTTACTTAGCTAAATAATATTTTGTCTATAATATTGTCTACGGTTGCCGCGATAGTTACGAGTATTCATGAAATAAACAACAACTGTTTTCCTCAGTCAACCCGTGACCACGAACGGCACGAACGCTGTAAAGTGTTCGAAACGTCGGGATGTAATTCAAATTCAGTATACGCGATATAATCCGTTCAAAGTTGTTGTATTTAATGTTATGTCTGTTTTAAAAAAATACGAATAATTTTTTTAAAGTTGCGGTTTTTATCTACTCTGAAGAAAAGTCGATTTTTTTTTTAAGGGCGCTGCTGCTGCCGTTACCCGGGTAGCCTAGGGGTTGGGGCGTCCGCCTCGAATGCAGAAAACGTTGGTTCGATTCCAGCCCGTACTGGCCTGGTCACTTTTTCTTCCATACATTCCGTTCCGTATAATCTATTTATTCATTAAAAATTCCTGACAACCGAGTAAAATTCCTGACAACCGTGTAAAATTCCTGACATATCAGGAAAATTCCTGTCGAGTGGCAACCCTAGCCCCAGTAGCCCTCCTGTGGCCATGCACCCACCCACTCGGTAGCGGTAGTATCACACTTATTATTTACTAACTATATTTTTAAAATGACTTTTTAAATCTCCTTTCGATTTTTAAACTGAAACTGAAATTAATATCAATTAGGTACGAAAGTATGAACACGTTGTAACATATATTACCATGTATTGTATGTAAATTTATAGACAACTTATAAAAATATAATCAATTCACACAAAGTTGGTATTTAGCAAAACAAATGAGAAATCCATGGATGTATAAAATAATCACGGATACTGCGCCGCTATAAAAGTTTGATTCCATCAATAAACCATCGTTTCCGTGTTTACAAGCGCACACATTCACACTTAGCGCGTAGCGGCGATCGGCTCAAACCTCAGAAGCGAGTACCTATGAGTGCGTGCATAACGGCTTATGTTTGAATCACAATTTTGTTAGAGTGGAGCGGCATCCGTAAATTTCTTACATCCATGGAGGAATTGGAGGAACCAGTAGATTTTCGTCAAAGTTTAAAACCCGTCATTCGCGTTTGTATATCATTACACGTGACTTACAAACGACTTTTGTAGTCATATGTACTAGAGGTCATATTGGTAATTTATGAATGAAATATCCTAACGAAGAATCAGTGGGGTGGCCGGTCGAAAGTATTTACAAATGGCGCCAGCATAGGTTGTCCCTTGACAATCTTACATAAATATACCAAATACCACAGCATTTAAGCTTAATAAGGTTTGTGTTATTGGTACTTGGCAAAAAGAAACATAACAGATAGATAAATACTTAAATACATAGAAATCATTCATTACTGCGAAACAATCTTGATAAACACACAAAAATGCCCTTACCAGGATTTGAACCCAGGACTACTTCATAGGCAGGGTCACTATGGACTAGGTCGGGAGGCCCTTAACTTAAACAAAAAGCAAACCTGATTACTGGCTTGCCCAATAGGTAGTTAGTGCAGAAACAGAGTCATGGTTAGGGCTGCCATCTCTAAATTCGCCGAACCCGGACAATAATTTAAAAAACCCTGACAATTGGCGTAAATCTCATTTTTTCCCCGGACGTGTCCAAAGTCCAAATCAATAATGGCACTAAATTAAATTCAATGGGTTGTTTCCTCACATAAAAAGTGTCCGGGTTTTCCCCGGACACTTATTGAAAACCCCCCCGGACGCACCCCGGACGGCCTCCAGACTAGGACAAATCCGGGGAAACCCGGACGGATGGCAGCCCTAGTCATGGTTTAAATATGGGAACTCATCAACATCATAGAGAACTCTGTAGAGTTCATAGATTCTACGAGCTCTTTCCACACACTATTGGAAACACCGCCATTACATTGCTATTGATGACTAAATTGAAGAATAAACATTTTTGCTGTCATTCTTATTTTAATACTCGAAGATCAAGAAGAAGAGCCATAGAAGGATAGTGCAGGTTATTAATATATCTCTTCTCTTTTTTAAAAAATTATATTGTGTATTTAATAATGTAACACTAACCATAGCTTTTTAAGTCTGTATTACAACTAACATTTTTATGGACATTCATGTCTGAAATAAACAATTTTTATTTTTTTTTATTTTTTATTTATTTATTAAACTGCCAGCAACGCGCTTGTCACACCCTTGTAGCACACTTGTTGCAGACTTCCAGTACCTCCACACTATATACATAGTATCATCATCATCCATTTTCAGTTTAGCTTCTAGGCCTTCTAGCTAAAACATAATTGTACTTGGTTCAATTTATGATAATTTCATTAAATCACAACCCTAAGCTAAAATTATGCTGCCTTTAGTAGCAAATATTTAACTATCGGAAGTAGAGATGCAATGGATCTCCGGCCACTATTCAGTATCTGGCCTATACGGCCACAGTTTTACTATTCAGCCAAAGACCGGATAATAGTATACTATCCAGCCAGATACCGGATAGTAAACTGACAGATAATCAAGTTTCATTTTTAAACTTGATGAATGAATTAATGAGTATACCGTTTACTTAGAGTAACTTGTCAATATTAATAAATATAAGTTTATGTTGTCACATGATTCTTCCAATCATAACTTAACACTTTCACGACCAGGCGAAAAATGACGTCCTACTTCAGAAACCGGGCGTGTATAGTTATGTACAAAACAACCCGCCCAGCGGGTTGTCTGGCATCTGAGCAAAGTTTACGAACGCCCACGAGGCGGGTTCTCGGTATTGAATGTGTTAAAGTAGCCTACAATTTCTTGAACGAGTGGCAACTTGCATGGAGTGCCACCCGTATGCTTCAATTAGCTTAACTCTAGGTAAAACTTTGGGCTGATTATCGGGCATCCGGATATCCAGTCCAGTATCTGGTTGAACAACTGTTTGTTGCATCTTTGATCACAGGCCATAGTAGGTATCACAAATTAAAACCAATAAATACACTTTAATAAACTAAACTGATACATTACGGGGACAAATGGGCATGAATCATCATGACCCACAAGCTAAAAAAAGCAGCCTCTCACCCTAAATGCCGCTCTTGTTCCATATAGGTTTCTGATTCTTATTAGATACATTTTTCAGAAATCTTATGAGTATGTGTCAAAAAAAATAATAACATTATGGCCTTTGTTATTAATTTAGAGGTTAGGATTGTTCAGTTTGTTTTGATAACAAAAAATATATATTAGGATAGTTTCAACTGACAAAACATATTCACATACTTCAGTTGTTTAGTATCTCAATCGGTTCTAAGTTGTATTACGTCAATTAGAGCGTATTTTGTCTTAAATTCTAGTTAGAAAAACTCTTATAGGTTAGGATTTATTTTACGTACTAACCTGCATAGAATCCGCGCTTATGATCTCCGTCTGGAGCCTCTGGGCCAGCTCCACACTTAACTTCGTCTTTCCAGTCCCTGTAGCACCTAATATTATCACCATGGGTATTTTAGAAGCCATAACAGACCGAAGAGCCATCGTTGAGGCTAACGCACGAACTTCACTATTGTTATTTTGGTTGACAGCTAAGTTTAGTACGGCTGCGTTCCGTTTCAAGCAATTTAATTAATAAACTTCGTAATTAATCAGAGATGATACTGCTTTTTTAAACAGCTCTTTATAAATTAAAACATATAGTTTGGCCAGAGGTTGTTCCACTTCAAGCATAGACAGGGAGAATCATACTGTCTTTTTCTAATGCTAGTACTCTCACTACTAAAAAAGGGATGGGTATAGCATGTTACTCTGACTGTTACTGCGCTTTTGGTTTGCCAGACTATACATCATAAATGCAAAATTTCAACATTGCATTATCCTTGAAGTTTTAAAGCAAGTTTCAGTTTTGCTAAAATTAAAGTAATTTAAGGCCATGTTGTAATACAATATGATGTAACTTTCGCAGGTAGATAAAAATAGTCAACTGTACTTGTTGAAGCTGTCGGTCAATAGGATCCTCATAGTGTCAATACCCATACCCACCAATGCAAAGTATGCGAATACCTACTTCCTATACGTATATACGTACATACCTACTAGGGAAATATTAAAATAGACT
Source organism: Pammene fasciana (assembly GCA_911728535.1). NCBI lineage: Eukaryota > Metazoa > Arthropoda > Insecta > Lepidoptera > Tortricidae > Pammene > Pammene fasciana. The sequence goes on from OU452285.1 coordinate 1,835,669, forward strand.
TGAGTACCTAAGTAACCATATTGCTTCGGTTTTCCTTATTGCAACTTAGTAGATGAGTTATAATTATTTTCATCCGTATCATTTGAAATGTTTTAGGTAGTGGTCCTTCGAACTAAATAAGCAATCTAGAATGTATGAGTCACAAATCAAATGATGTAAAGTAATTAATGCTGCCCTGCTGAGTAATTGCTACAACTTGTATGGAATCACCTCGAACAAATAAACAAAAAAGGTAAACAAGAACTTTCCTCCCTTGTCAACCGACTTTAAGATTTCGAAGGAGGAGGTTTTCAATTCGTCGAGATTTTTGTTTATTTGCTATTTTTTTATGTACCTATGTTCACCGATTATTCGAAGACGGCTGGACCGATTTGAAAAATTCTTTTTTGTTTGAAAGAGTATATACTTCACAGTTGGTCCCATTGTCACCGGGTCCGGATCTGATGATGGGATCCTGGAGAAATCGAGGGAACTCTTCATAGGCATTATCTCTATTATAGGCACACATATAGTGATTTCCTCTTGGAAAAGCGGATCCTAAGTGAAGTCGGTTCTTTTTTTGTTTAAAATTATATTAGGCTAGAACTTCTATGTATGACAACAACTTCTAATGAAATCTCGATGGCGACCAGAGCAAGCGAAATTTCGCTACGAGCATAGCAAGTGGATTGTAAAGTGGATTGAATCTTGAGTGTTGCAAGATTGCAAGACAGGAAAGGTGAACAAACTTTCCTGCCGTATTTAAATTAAGGTGCCAAATAGTCATCGGAAAGCCGTCTACCAGACGCTACCACGTCATCTTTCGACAGTGTCATACGTAGGTGTACCTATAGGTATATATTGTTATGAAAATCTAGTTGGTCATGAATTCTCCACCAGCATCGGCACAATCCAGTTGGCCATGGCAGTCATTCTAATGGCTCATCTACATGATGGGCCATCATAGGGATGCAGCTATGTGTTAGAGGGAGCTAACGATATTGCGATATCGTTCCGTCGTACAGCTGCGTCCCTATGATGGCCCATCATGTACCTAGAGCAGAATGGTTCCCGAACACGTCATTCAGGATTTATAATATGTTTGTAGATAAAGCAGTGTAGGTAGGAATGTAACTGTAAACTACTCCACAAACTCCTATTTTCCCCGTCGTTTCAAAAGGGAAATGAGAGCCCTGCTGAGCGGGTGTGATAAAAAATATTTGAGTAGATAGGTAAGTATCCATGTGTAATTGTGTAACACAAGGCGGTATCGTTTGAAAAGTTTGACCTTTAACCCTTTGACCACTAAAGCCGTCGTATCACGCGCACGGAAAGTCGTACCGTCAGCGCCAGGACGTGTTATCACGTCCAAAATAAAACCGGTTTGCCTTTGAGGGTACGATTTTTCCGTCCGATGCTTTGCGTTCAAAAGGCTGAAAGAGGACACTGAGGACACATCATAGGCCGCCCAATGTTACTACTCAGGCCGCAATTAGACCATATAGGAATCATATAAATTCATATTTAATTAGTACTTACGTAGTTAGATAGTTAAATTGTGGCCTTACTACTGAATTGCCTGTGTCTTGAAAGTGCATGAAGCTGTGAAAGTGTAAGCTACAGTATTTGTGCAACGCAACTATCTGTTATATTATAAGACACTTTCAAGAAAATGCAGTAACTCTTGTCATACGTCAGTATAATTTATGATATCTTGAAGTCTTTTAATGAATATTCCTTTTATGCATTTAAATAAATACTTACACTGCTAGGCGCTCGTTTATGAATAATTTGTCTAGTTGTCTGACAGTGAAGGTGACATTCATGTCTCGGAATAATTAATATATTTACTTATTTCCCAAACAAAAATCTTCGGCATGACTAAAGTTACCTTATCAATTATTCTTTGAAAACTTCGTGACATTATTCTTTTATCTTTGTTCGTCAAATATGAATTAAACATAGTAATGTTTATTTATTATATATATATGTTTGCATTAGGTGCTAAAATTCTGTCCCTTATTGAAAATGACAGATTATCAAGGAGATACGTGAAGAAATAAAGTGGCTATTATATTCCGACCAAAAAGTGTAGAAATTAAAAAGTGGCAACATCGTAGTGTCGTCGCTTTCAAATCAATCTAAGAAAACGGGACGACACTACGATGTTGCCACTTTTTAATTTCTACACTTTTTGGTCGGAATATAATTAGGTAATTAATTATTATTAAGAATTAGCCAGATTGATCGGACATTTTAATTTTCGAACGTGCCTCATTTCAGGCTGTAGGTGACTAACCAGAGGTATAGTCTGTTTGGAAAGAGAAGTGTCGTAGAATGTACGCGCTCCTATATAAACCACGACACTTCTCTTTCCGGACATAAGGAAAAAGAAAGAAAAAACAACTTGTTTTTTTTTACAGCCAGCCAAGGCAGAGCTTATTAAAATTACCGCCGGTACCAAATCGGTACCAATCACAGAATCAAAAACCCTATTTTAATAATCACCCCCAACAATATAAAAATCACAATCAACTAGCCAACATATCGAAGCTCCGCCCTGACTAGGCTATGGTTTATTTCCATAGTTTAAGATTATCTTAATATTTTCGATACACATAATTAAGGAACAAAAAACCAAAAAAACTTCTTTCAAATTTTCAATAAAAGTATCCTAAAATCAGATGTGGTAAGTACACAGGTCGTATAAACGGCGCTTCAGGGATTGTAGCGCACACTGTCAAAATTAGGCGGAATCTAAGTTGTGCGCTGCACTCCCAATAGCGTCGCGAGCTGCCCACGCGCATGTGCGCGCGCAGCGGATGATGTTGTCTTACAAGGATACTCTACACAAAGAAAAAGTAATAAAAATTAAACAATAACATGACTTAATCATCCAACCCTTACTTTATAAAATTTACAAACCAAGTTGCTACGTAATTATATTTTTTTCGATTACTTTTATATTCATTTGGCAGTGGTGGAAATGTGCCTTGTCACAAAATGTGCAGTATTTTTTCGCTTTTTTCTATCCCGATCTGTATACAGATTATAAAGCTGTCATTTCTTACCATTAACCATTAAACTACTGACTTTTTCTTATGTGAAACCTATAATTTTCTTTCCTATCATCACAAGAAACCAATTTCGCTTGCGGATAACTAAATCATTAGGTAATCCTTCTATTATCATTAGATTATCTTTATTATTTATGTCAAGAAGATTAACAAAAAATTAAATGCAGGTACAACATTCGAGAATTCGTAAGCTTCTCCAGTTCAGAAAAAAAAACTAAACAATTACTAGAAAAAAAAACTCGTTTTATAAAAAAAAACCGTTTAACATACATCTATGTTTCTAACTTATATGTACACGTACAGCTAGTGGAAGATTGTACAATGCAAGCATCGCACATTTCTCGCGTCAGCATAAAATATGTTGTTTTATAATAATTGCTGTATCCGCGATTACGCCACATATGAAATAATTAATTAGTCTACGTTTATACGTGCTCCTAGCTAGTACCCATATACCTTGGTTATCAATAAATACATATATCGCAATCAGTGTTTCTATCAAGAATACTATCAACCATCAAGAATCAGATCAGTTCAGGTGTACGACCCGTACATCTTATGGTCCTTCGAGCCGGATTTTGTGACTTTAGTGACTGTGAAGGTGTTTTCGTCCAACCGGCCTCCCACAAGCGGGTCTCACCGTGCGGATTGAATAGACACAACACAGATGTCCAAAGTCTGAATCAGTGCATCACGAAAGAATATCATCAGTTCATCATCGAAGTTATCAAGACTTGCAAGAGTCATTTATAATCAAGTCAAGTGAGAGGTAACTTTAACTTGAAGAATCATCATCATCAGCAGCTGCAGCAATTTTTATAATCAATTTTGAATCAGTGAACCAAGGGAACATAAACATCAATATCAAGCATCAATATCAGTGGCCACCAGTGTTAACAATTAGTTGTTTCGATCAATACATATTAAACAATAATCTACCTATCAATACATCAAGATGAATCCCGAAATGGAAGCGATTTACAACCAACAAAATCAGCTTATGGCCAATATGAATAGGCTATTTGAAAACTACAAAAAAGATGGTCCAAACCGTCGAACTGTGTCCAACATCAATAACAAGTTGACCGGCCTCGATGGATTTTGGCAGGAGTTTCAAATCAATCATGAAAGGTTGGTGTCCTTCCAAAACGAAGATTGCACTCAATTTGCTGAAAAGAGTTGTAACAAAACCAAAGCCTTTTATGAATCAGCTCGGTCAGTATTGTTGAGTCATTTAGAGGCAGCAGCTAAACAGGCTCCCTCATCACCGAGACCGTCATTATCTCCAATACCCCCAGAACGTATCACCCACCCGTCGGCAGAAAATTTCGATTGGGCCGAAGAAGGAGCAAAGAGCCAAGAAGAAAAACCTGGACCTTCAGAGCCCAAGATAACAATCCGCGCTCCAATCAATCCAGGATTCGCAATTCCACCAATTTTCAATATCACCGATAAATCAAGCGTCGATGCAGCCAAGTTATCTGAGAAGATGAGAAAGCAACAGAGTAACTTTAAGGCCTTCGCACGCACTGTCCATTACATCGACCTCTCTACCATCAACGAAAAATGGGAGCTGGAAGATTTACTTAAATCAGTCCAATCTCGTTGGACAACAATTGACACTCTTCACTGGGACATTGACAGTGAACTCATTGAAGACGATGAAATCTACAACCAAACGTTCTGCAAATATGAGAAGAAATTCCAAGACATCAAAAAATCTATCAATTCTAAAATATGGTCTATGGCTCATCGTGAAAAATCGACCCCAGTGATGGACATACCGGCTTTTAATGGGAACTATCAACAGTGGGTTTCATTCAAGGATCTATTCAATGAAGCCATTCACAATAACCGCTCAATGTCCAACGCACAAAAGATGCAATTTTTGAAGAATAAGGTTAGAGGTGAAGCCGAAAAATTGATTCAACATCTGAACATCAGCTCCGAAAATTACGAAACCTGTTGGGAAATCTTAAACCACAGGTACAACAATACAAAATTAATTTTCACCGCGCATCTCAACAACCTGCTGTCGTTATCAACAATGCAACAACAATCATATCAACAAATCAAGCGTCTACATGACACCACAAATGAAAGCTTAAATGCCATCAGGAACCTCGGCGTGGACATCAAGTCATGGGACCCACTTATCGTCCACATTTTATCTCAAAAATTGGACGCGGAAAGTCACACTGAGTACGTGGAATCATTAAAAAACCCACGTGACTTGCCGACACTAAAGGAATTTTTGGATTTCTTAGAGATGAAGTTTACATCGTTTGAAGCAAGCCGCCGCAAGTTGGACACGCCTAAAACGTCCCAACAATCAGAAGGCGTAAGAAAAAATTACTACAAATCATTTGGAGGCATAAAGGATACATCATTATCATCAAATAAATCGAACGATGTTAAATCGAGTTATTATCAAAGAAAACATTGCCCAGTTTGTAATAAGAATCATGGCATATTTCATTGCGAAACATTTCAAAGTGCAAAGCCAGAAAGCAAACGAGGTATTATTGCAAAGTTGAACTTATGCAAAAACTGCCTTTATAATCATTACGATAAGGAATGTTTTTCAACGAGTCGTTGCCGCACGTGTCAAGAAAGACACAACACGCTCGTGCATGATGCCTACAGTCAGAAACAAGATACTTCCGACCTACTTAACAAGCGGAAAACTGTTGCAAGTATTACGCAAGAATGTAATAAAAATGTCGAAGTTTTATTACCAACAGCCCTCATCAAAGTAAGGGCCGCAGATGGGAGTTATCACAAAATGAGAGCATTTATAGATCCTGGGTCACAAATGTCCTTGATTACGGAGAATGCTGCTCAACTTTTACAACTACCCCGACAAAGATGCAAGGACACAATGTATGGTCTCGGTATCCACGGAAATACCTGCAAGGGCGTCATCAACGTCACTGTGTCATCACTACAATCAGAATTTGAATTTGGCGCAGAATTGTTTATCATGAATAAACTCGTTCTTCCTCTACCAAACCGGACTTTCACCAAACCCGATTTGTCTTACTTAAGAGGAATTACACTGGCAGATCCGGAATACAACATCAGTCGCCCAATCGACATAATATTAGGAACCGAAGTATACGCCAAGTTTGTTCAAAACGACACCATCATTGAAGACGAGGGCTTGCCTGTGGCTCAGAAAACGAAGCTTGGATACATCCTTAACGGAAACGTGCCATCTTATCAATGCTGCGTCATCGTCAACAATTTGGATGATATCTCGCGCTTTTGGACCATAGAAGACATCAATGAGACATCAAACTTATCATCAGAAGATCAACATTGTTTAAACTTCTACCGCGAAACTACATTTCGCCAAAAAGACGGAAGATACGTTGTCCGATTGCCATTGAAGCCGGAAAATGAAATTGCTCTAGGATATTCAAGGAACATGGCAATAGCACAGTTTAAACAACTCGAGATTAAGTTTCGAAAGGATCAAAATATCGAAACAGAGTACAAGAAGTTTATTCAAGAGTATATTAATTTAGGTCACATGCGCGAATGTACAGACGAAATCGATGGGCAACGCAATTCGACACAGGGGTGCTTTTTACCCCACCACTGCGTGAGAAGACCTGACTCATCAACCACGTCTCTTCGAGTGGTATTCAATGCTTCGTCGAAAACATCAAATGGGATAAGTCTAAACGACACCATGTACCGTGGACCCAACTTACAACACGATTTGTTGGCACTCATCATTAAGTGGAGACAATATAAGGTCGCTTACGTTGCTGACATCGAAAAAATGTTTAGAATGATTGGCGTAAACATTCAAGATCAAAAATATCAAAAGATCATTTGGAGAGACTCTGAAGATCAACCGTTTCGTGAATATGCATTAACTACCACAACGTACGGAACGAAGGCCGCGCCCTGGTTGGCCATGATGACATTAAGACAGCTAGCCAAGGACGAACGCCAAAATTATCCTGAAGCTGCTACCGTCGTAGAAGAGAGCTTTTATATGGATGATCTTTTGCACGGCTGCCACGATCTCGAATCAGCGAAGAAGATGCAGGCAGATTTAATCAGCTTGCTAAAATCAGGAGGATTTAATCTTCGAAAATGGGCATCAAATACGCCAGAGCTACTAAAAGGAAATAGCAAGTCTCAAGATCTACAACAAACTTTTGAATTTAAAGATCAGGAGACAACAAAGACGCTAGGCCTACGCTGGCACCCACAGGAAGATCATTTCACCTTCCAACTAAAGATTGAACCTAAATCAACTCGAACATCAATGACCAAAAGAGAGCTATTATCAAATATAGCAAAAGTCTTCGACCCGCTCGGATGGCTGTCGCCAGTAACCACGAAACTAAAGCTATTGTTCCAAAACATCGTATCAAATGACATCGGATGGAACGATCAAGTGCCCGAAATTATCAAAAAAGAATGGTGTACGATTTCACAAGATCTACAAAATATTCAAGACATCAAAATCCCTCGTTGGCTTAATACCCACAAGAACCAGGACCTTGAACTTCATGGGTTCTGCGATTCGTCAACGAAAGCGTATGCATGCGCAATCTACTGCCGTGTTATCTCTCCCGATGACAATAAATCAACGTCGCCGCCAGTACTGGTAGCAGCAAAATCAAGACTCGTCCCGACAAAAAAACCTGTAACCTTGCCTAGGTTGGAACTGTGCTCAGCTGTACTTCTGTCATCACTCATGGACAAGGTCAAACAATCACTAGCCGAAAACAACATCACGGTTGTCTGCTGGTCAGACAACACAGCAACCTTGGGCTGGATAAACGGCGATCCTAGCAAATGGAAGCCATTTGTTGCCAACAGGGTTGCGAAAATCACTAAAATAATACCGCCAACCTGTTGGAACTACGTCAAGTCAGAAGAAAACCCGGCGGACTGCGCTAGTCGTGGAATCACAGCTGAACAGCTACTGCAGCATCCTAATTGGTGGACCGGCCCAAAATGGCTTACATCATATAGTCAAAATCAAGAAAGGCCTGCTTTCACTACGGATCAAGAGATTAAAATAACAAAACAATGCCACGCGGTCACTTGTAAACAAACGGACGATGACATTATCAATGAATTGTTATGCAGACATAGCAACATGACGCATTGCACCCGTGTGCTCGCATGGATACTACGAGTATTTTCGCGGCGTCAACAGAGCTCTAGTTACCTAACAGCGGATGAATTAAACAGAGCAAAAAATAAAATAATCAAGTACTTTCAAGAAAAGGAGTTTTCAAAGGAAGTTAGCGACTTGAGATCAAATCAATCAGTAGATTTGAAGAGCAGTATTTTGAAGTTACGACCGTTTTTGGACAAGGACGAAATTTTACGCGTTCGAGGCCGACTTCATAATGCACACATCAGTTGGGAAATGAAACACCCTATTATCATTCCACGTAAAGGCCGTCTGACGGAGCTACTCATCGATCAAGCACACGAAGCTGTTCTGCACGGAAGCGCCAAACTCACTCTCTCTAAGTTGAGACAATCATTGTGGATCGTAGGAGGTATCCGAGCTACAAAAAATCGGCTGCGCCGCTGCATAACGTGCCTCAAGCAGAACCCTCCAAAGTTATCACAAATAATGGGTGACTTGCCTGAATCAAGATCAAATCCATCAAGGCCATTTTACAATACCGGTGTCGATTATACCGGATACGTATCAGTGAAGGCAAGCAAAGGTCGTGGCATCAAAACGACAAAGGGCTATATTGCTGTATTTGTTTGCATGGTGACAAAGGCGGTGCACTTAGAGCTAGTGTCAGATCTAAGCTCGGAGTCATTTCTGGCTGCCCTACGACGAATGTCCGCCCGGCGTGGAGCACCGCGGCACATTTTCAGCGATAATGGAACAAATTTTACTAAAGCCAACAAAGCAATCAAAAGAGAGTACGAAGAGATTAACGCAACTTTGGATGAATCGTTCTTCAAAGCCATCAGCGATATGAACATCAGTTGGCACTTCAATGCACCCTCGTGGCCTAGCGCCGGCGGTCTGTGGGAAGCCGCTGTTAAAAGCATGAAACATCATCTCCACAGAGTGCTGGGAGATCAGCACCTGACCTTCGAGGAATACTCCACCTTACTGGCTCAAATAGAAGGTTGCCTTAATGGGAGACCTCTGTGTGCATTGACCGAAGACCCTGATGATTTGGATTATATCACCCCGGCTCACTTTTTAGCAAGCGGTCCCACTCTTCACATTGTTGAGACCGAAAAAGACGAGCGAACGCGCTGGCGCCTAACACAGAAAATATTTCAGGACATATGGAAAAAATGGCAAACCGAATACCTGTGTCAACTACAATCACGCTGCAAATGGACACAATCTAAACCAAACATTGAAATCGGCGATGTCGTAATCATTCACGACGCAAATTTACCTGCGGGCAAGTGGGCACTAGGCCGGGTATCAGACGTCCACGCAGGAAAGGACGGCTTTGTTCGTGTCGCATCAGTGAAGACAAAAAACTCAATCATCAAAAGGCCCATCATCAAACTATCAAAACTACCGCTATCCGAACATGAATCCTCGGTCTCAAATATTGAAGAAGAAAAAGAAGAAGTACGAGTGTCAGCCAACCCACCAAGACCTAGATCGAATCAAAGAAAAGGATCTAAATCCAAGCTTATTAATTTCATCACTATGGCACTTATGTTATTTATGTTATTCATATCGCCGGCACAATGCACTCATGACGTATCACGTTTCAAAGAAGGTCAAGGGATTTACTTCGATAAAATAACAAACTTGAAACTGGCCCGGGACGAGTGGAAACTTGTAGTTTATTATGACATCAGTCCATACTGGGAAGGATCAGAACTATTTTCCAAATATATCAGTCACTTGGAAAATATGTGTCGCGCGATCGAAAATAAACAACAGTGCAACATTGTACTGACACAACTACGACACGCCTTCTCGGAATTAAAATACTACGATGCCATGCTACTAGGTCAACGCTCCAGCTCTGAACCGCCGCGAAAGAAGAGAGGCCTCATCAACGGCATAGGTAACATCGCTCATAGTCTATTCGGCGTGCTCGACGAGCAGTTCGCCGAACAATATCAAAAGGACATCGACTTGACCCGGAGCAATGAAAAACACCTGGCACAATTATGGCGGAATCAAACTTCGGTTATAGAAGCGGAAGCTAACCTTCTAAAAAGAGTTGAGTTCTCGATGCAGCATCAACACAAAACCTTCAATCAACATATCAACAACATCGAGAAAAGCCTAAATATGCAGCGAAGCGAAATTCAAGTATCAACTCAGATAAATGAAATTACCGTGTCATCAATCATCGCGAATAACATACTCGCCAACTTAAAAGGTATACAAGACACTTTATTGGACACCATCTCTAACGTTATTTATGGAAAATTTAACGTGCACCTTTTAACACCACAACAGTTAAAAGATGAGCTGAACATCATCGCCGGCCAGATGCCAAAGGATTTGACTCTGCCATGCGAAAACATCAACAACGATTTACCGAAATTGTATCAATTAATGAAGGTGCGAACAAGAATGACCCGGCAGTACCTTATCTTCGAAATCAGAATTCCCTTAGTCTTTCGGGATGTCTACGAGCTCTTCCGATTAATATCAATTCCACAGCAAGATGGTAAAAATATGATCAAAATTCGACCTATAGCTGACCAAGTGGCTATAAACATCAAAAAAGAATCTTATATACCGATGCTGGATGAAACCGTACATAAGTGTTCCCACTACGATTCTTATACACTTATTTGTACGCTACAAGGTCCAATTTATCAGTTGAAGTCCGATTCACACCTTTGTTTAGCGGATCAAGTTACAAACAAGTGCTCAGCTGACACCGACACCTGTCGTAACATATGGACGGAACTAAGTACTATGAATACATATCTATTCTTTTGTTGTGACGTATGTACTGCGAGAATTATATGCGGGCAGGAGGTCAAGGCCGAATACCTAAGTAAGGCAGGAATCATTACCCTCCAAACAGACTGCGTATTGAATGGAGATTCCTTCACTATATTTCCACAGAAGAAGCTATCTAACGACATGAAAACTCAAGCAAATGTGGTTAAGTTCGACATGCCCTCTATAAACAACGTTATCAACTTGACTGTACCCGTTATTCAAGGCGAATCAATTGCCCTTGAAGTGCCAAATGACAAATACTTCAAAGTCATCAGAGACCAAATTGAACACATGAAGAACGAAGGAGCTTTATCAGATGGAATCACCTACCACGACGTCCACCACTATACAGTAATATACGTGGTCTTGGGCGTCGTCATCGTACTGGCCGCGCTGACTGTGCGCCGCATCATTCGGCGACGTCAACTCGTGGCTCGTCTCACCCCTTCGTTCGTCGCCGCCGCCCCCGGGGAGAGCGGTCGCAGACCTACCTTGACGTCATCCACTTCGCGCAGCTCCGCCCCGTCAGCGACCGATAACAACCACAGCGGACAACATCAACCAGATCAACGCATCGCGACAACTTCTTTTAACAATACAAATCCCTCCTCCATGTTTAGGGGATTTACCTCCATCAAATAATTTCATTCAGTTTAAACATTGCTTTTATTATCATTTTCTTGATCATTTTTAGTATTGTATAAAAAATATTTGATCAGCATCTCGTATCAATCCTTATCTCCTGGCCGGGAATATGTACAATGCAAGCATCGCACATTTCTCGCGTCAGCATAAAATATGTTGTTTTATAATAATTGCTGTATCCGCGATTACGCCACATATGAAATAATTAATTAGTCTACGTTTATACGTGCTCCTAGCTAGTACCCATATACCTTGGTTATCAATAAATACATATATCGCAATCAGTGTTTCTATCAAGAATACTATCAACCATCAAGAATCAGATCAGTTCAGGTGTACGACCCGTACAAAGATAAACTGCGAATCTTTAACACGATACCTCGTTCCCGTGTACGCCTACTCATTAATCAACTACCCTACATAATATTTCTCACAAAAAATATTTCTTGCAACTAATTCGAGAGTAAACCTAATTATCATTTATATATACACAGCAAGGCACATTCCGCCATTAAAGCCGATACTAACCGCCGGACTCTAGCGACACATTACATACACTAACTTACTTCTGTAAAAAACCTATAAAGAAATGCAAAATTTACTATAAGTAGGTACTATGAGGAACTATGATGTGGTTACTTTTTATAAATCTCCTTTAGGAATATATGAATCGTAGCTATTGACGGCCAACGGTAGTCACTGAGATTATTTCACTTAATGTCAATCGGACATCTTATCTATTGCGATTTATTCATTGATTATAGTAAGATTTTATTTTCAAGCGGAAAATAAGTTTTAAAATTCCATATTCTATGTCATACATGATGATTTTATATTGCTAAGCGATCAGAATATGCGATAACAATTTATTTGCATTTGCAGCTGCAATAAGTTGTAAATTAAATATAAGTATAAACGCTTAAAATGGTCCAATACGTTAATCCAAGTGATAAAATAGTGAATCGGAGTTAATTGCGCGTACATGTAAAAACATTTAAAGTGTTAAAATTTTACAAAATAACAAAACGCTAAAAAACATAAGCGAGTTAAACCTAAGTATTCTTTAAACTTATAGTAATATCAATTAAAACAAGTTATCACTACCTCGGCGCAGCGCTTGCTGGGTCGAGGACTGTAATAGAAAACCTACTTATCGGCCCGAAAACATATATATTGGCCAGCGTGTCTCCTTCAACCTAAACATGGAGCGATGCGTGCGCGAGCGCCGCCGAGCGCGCCCGAGCGCTCCCGAGCAACCCCGAGCGTGCTCGGCGCGCCCGCACATCCAGTCTTAGAACACATCACTAGCATCGCTCCCAACCCTATATACAGCATTCTCAAACTCTCTCGCATCATACATTTAAAACGTGACACTGAAACACCATGGTACATTATCATCTATTTATCTCAAAAATGGAAGGTCCAGTAAAAAATCTTCGTTACTGTTTGGAAACAATATCAACAAATGTCATATCTTTTTCGAATATTCAACACGGAGTAAATCTGTAATGTGCTATGTCAACTATTTATACTTTAATGATAATTCAAAAAACATTTTAGAGGTATAACCAGTCTACTAGTTCACGAAGCAGTCTGTAAGTTAAGATATTTTACTGAGAACCTAGGAATTTACAGTTAAAACAGTTTTATGGCTCACTTTGGCACTGCATAATATCGTTGAGCAAAACATAATAACTCCAAGTTATTGATTTAAAACTTCAGTACGTTCCCACAGAAGCAGAGTAAGCCATTAAAGCTGCATACATACTCCCGACCGCGGGGCTTAAACGGGCGAGGACCGCTCTTCCAGGCCCTTACGAATGATCGTCCAGTAGGTTATGAAGCGACTTACGTACAAAGTTAGCAGTTCATAGTGTCACGTCGGTGAGGCCCGGGAGTTCCGCGAGGAACAAGCTAAAACCAAGGAGAGGCGGCGTGCCCCTCAATACGGACGATAGCGCGAGGCCACCATAGTGCGGAGCTTTTTCAATTTGGTGAGGAGTTTGTTTTGCTGCTTTCTGAGACATTCGCGCTCAATCTCTTCTTCTCTGAGCTTACGACAGAGGGAAGCGGCTTCTCGGAGTATAACAACCTTGGGCGCGCGTTCCTTGTCTTTCGTGGCTGGGATCTGTTTCTTCAATTCATCGAAGAGGTTTTTGAGGCCGATCCGCCGGAGACGCTCCATGTCGTTGTGTATGGAGCGTCGCTCCATTTCGGGGGCCTCGGCTTCGGAGTCCGTGTCGGTGTTGGAGCGACGACCACGTCGGCCGGGCCCGCGTGCCCTGCGGCGAGGGACAGCGGCGGCCATCGTTGTTGGCGGCACCAGGCGTTTGCGCGCTGCTGGTCGCGGGCTCATCGCGGAAGCGACTGTCCGCTGGATGTGCTGGCGCTCTTGAGCTGATGGGACGCGGGGAAGCGAGTCAGTGCGTACGTGAGTGGCAGCCAGCGGCAGCTGCGTCGTGCCGAGGGACACCACGTCGATTTCCTCCTCTGTAACAATGGAGAACATATTTAGAATTGGCTCCTGTACCAACAAGGGTAACTAATTCTGAAATTAGAGGCGTAAAATAAGGAAAGTAGTTAGGCGTTAAAATTGAGTATCGTGTATCGGGTAACGATGATTGGTGAAAATCGTATACTGCGCCAAACTGAACCACCAACCATCAAGAATGGGGATAACTGAATGGAATGGAACTATAACTCCACTTGTTAAACGGATAAATGCCCCAACGGAGTTGATTAAGCGCGAAATTAAATCCTTGCACGTCCCAGCCGCATAGCGTTCATTGAGCTATTCGCTGCATATAGTCTATGCTAGGTAGATCTAGGATGCGACTGCAGCGGGCGGGGCGAGGGCGTCGACCCTACCGCAGCGTCTGCCGACATCGATCGGGTGACGTCACGTTCGCGCCAAAATGAGATGCTGCACCCTCAATGGAGTACTACGACTACCGCTACTATCAGTAGGGTTACCAGCGGAGTTTTACCACACCTCTAAATATATCGCTTCCTCAATTTCACATCTAGCGACTGCACTGCGACATTTCGATATAAATAAATCGGAACATCTTTTATTCAACGCTTTTTTTATGATGCGCGCGGCTGGCTCGTAAAAGCTAGATTTAGCTTCTATTTTTAGACCTACGCAATCGGTCCGCATGGTTACTAATCCTCGTAAAACGTAGGGATATACCTACACTGGGCTGGGCCATTAATCCGCAAATTGTAGAATTAGTGGGTTATAAGGATAATTTTATGCATAGCAGCGGCTTTGGGCCGGAATTGCCACATTACTTGGCAATCGGTCAAGGCAGACCGGTCGTTAGGGCTCCTAGTACCCAACTTGGAATTAGAGATATCAGATTGGCATTCCGGTGACGAAACGTTATCTATGTTAATTTAAGGTACGGTTTTCTTAACGCTTGTGGTTACAAATTTGAAAATGGATCTACCTTTTTTTCTTGGCTTTAGAGTTATGAAGTTTGTGAGAGACGTACGGGGTTGCTTGGCGTCAACAGTAACGCCTCAATACGGGCGTCTCTCTATAATATGCCTGCTTTTTCTAGAACCGAGGCCATAGGGCACAGGGCTCCCAAATGAGCAGGGTACAACATAAACATAATTTGAATGTGACAAAATCAACAGATTGTTACTTCTAAAGAGTTAAAGACTTTTTCGAAAACGACTTATGCCTTTTGGACTTCCAAACGCACCATCTCTAATGTGAAGAAAAGAGAAAAGTATGAACATGAACACTACACACTTATGAACAGATCATAATGAAAATACAGACGGAAATGCTCTGGAATCCCGATGACGCGGTAACATCGAGAATCGCGATTTTACGAAAGTAATCCGACTGCCGTACTTAGAGGAATGTTACTTGACAAGTTTTATTGCAGTACTCGAAACTATTTGTAAGTAAAAAAAGACTTAGAATTAGAATTTTACTATAAGTACTGGTAACATCTCATATTACTCGTACTACTGATGCTGAAGATAACACGCAAAATTCAGTGTTTGCCGTGCAGTAAAACTGGACATGCCGAAATAGAGTAGTTATAGTCTGGCTGGCCAATAAGTGCAGTAATAGTGGAAATAATAAGCTATACTCATCCTTTTTCTTGTAGTAAGGGTACTAGCATAAGAAAGAGATTTAGCGTAGTCTTCATATAGGTTGACCTAGTTATAGACATACTCGTATAGTTATAGATATGTTCTCGATCGAGTCTGCGAGTTCAGGGAAACCGTGGCTTGGCCACGCGATCCGGTTTCGCTAACGACTAATTATGTCAGTGGTACGAGGGAATGTACCAACAGTGCTAATTGATAGTCAACCTTATTTCAATGGCAATAAGGACGATGGACAGTTGAGATAGTACAGTCAGCAGCAGATGTCTTAACAAGTGCTAAAATCATTCTGAAAACTTAAAATGCTTAGAAACAATTGATTGTACTAGCGATTGTTTAATGAAAAGTATGTTTTCACATAAAACTATTGTCGCAATTACTATAAATAAGCCGTATAAATATTTGAAATAAAAATTAAGCTTTCGTTAGAAAAAATTTAATTACGCTTGTCTTGTATTGTTTTAGAATAAATTTATTTTACGATTTTCGTGCGACTTTCAGTTTTTGTACTTTATGTATGAGAAAATATTACTAAAGTATTACGTAGTTTTAATACATAATACACGGAACATATTGTTTCTTCTGATTAGCGATGTACTGCGCATATGTTTGTTATCTGCGAAATGTTTTCCGCATTGATAAAATATCATGTGTTGATAAGTGACAAGACATTTGTAACTTATCAAAATGTGGATTAAATAATCAAGGTAGCTTAGCCAGCAATCAGTAAATTACAACGTTAGGTCAAAGGTAACATTTTGACAGTCGCCAGGACGCTCGCGTGAACTCGCGTCCCCATACAAACGTAGTTTAGCTCTCATTTTAAAACGGCATGCTTTAGAACCACAATATTTGGCATGGGCATTCTGGTAGTACAGATCTAGGTAAGACATTCGTTTTAGTTGCTAAAAATTTTAATCAAAAGAAAATATAGCAAAAATAAGTTTTGTATGTAAATCTGTAACTGGCTGTATTTTCTTTGTATTACAAATTTTTGCAACGAAAACGGATGTCCGACTTAGATCTGTACTACTAAAATGCCCATGCCAAATTTCGTGGTTCTAAAGCATGTCGTTTTAACATGAGAGCTGAACTACGTTTGTATGGGAACGCGAGCGTCCTGGCGACTCGTAACCGTACATGTTCGGCGACTGGCGAGTCGTCAAACATGTACGGTTTAAAAAAGAATGGTTACACTGGCTACCGAAGTCTAAATACGTAGCCCAGCACTAGGTGAAACGCCATTCACGAGCCCCAAGGACGAGACAGATTGCATCTCACTTATCACCTGGAAATAGAACCAGTTTCGTAGCCAGCTGTTAACTCTTACGAAACTACGCAATTCCGAACTACGCCGCAAAAATGCGAGATTCCGCGTAGACTGCGGTTTATAATTATGTTGGCGCCTCTACTCCGTCTGTGGGCGGTTATTGTCTCATTTTCACGTACAAGCTTATTTTTATTGTATATACATGAATATATGGAGGATTAGGGAGTGCGT
Source organism: Pammene fasciana (assembly GCA_911728535.1). Classification (NCBI taxonomy): domain Eukaryota; kingdom Metazoa; phylum Arthropoda; class Insecta; order Lepidoptera; family Tortricidae; genus Pammene; species Pammene fasciana. Next base: position 1,852,947 of record OU452285.1, read on the forward strand.
TGGCGTCATCAGTAGTCAGGATTAGCAAGCATGAAAGATTCAACTTGATTATCGCGCATAGTCCTATATTTTAAAAGATTAAAGTTTTAAATAATCTTCTTCCTCCTAGCGTTTATCCCGGCTTGGGGTCCGCTTGACGTCCTAATCCCATAAATTGGCGTAGACAAGACGTAGTTTTTACGAAAGCGACTGTCATCTGATCTTCCAATCCAGACGGGAACTAGGCCTTTTTTGGGATTAGGTCCCGTTTCCTTACGATGTTTTCCTTCACCGAAAAGCGACTGGTAAATATCGAATGTTATTCCGTATACGAGCCGGGGTTTTAAATAATGCTGAAAAAAATATTTTTCTTGGACGAAAATGTTCTATCTCTACATTACATATTAGAAATTCTATAGTTCGAGCACTGGCTTGAACTATAAGACTGGTACTTTTAAACAAGGCTTGGAATATCGTTCAAGTGATTCAAGTCTTGCATTGCGGGTTTTCCCGGCGCCGCGATTAACGGGCCTTATTTGTTTGAAATGTAAACGATACAGCGTATTGTCGTTGCTCGTCCGATCCGGTCTAGTGCCTTTTTATATCGCTAGACGCGATTCTTAGTACCTACAGCCAGTATGAAAACTGACCTAGACTAAAAGAAAATGCGAGAACGAATATTCTGAATCAACCCCTTAAACGCACCCCCTTTTAACAGACTTCAAAAAAGGAGGAGATTCTCTATTCGACTGAATTTTTATAATTTTTTTGTATGTTTACTCGATATCTCCGTGAATCGTGAACCGATTTTCAAATATTTATTTAGGTGGGTTATACCTAGATGGTCCCATTGTCACCAAGTCGGGATCTGATGATGGGATCCGGGAGAAATCGAGGGAACTCTTCAACTATTATAGGCACACCTATAGTGATTTCACTATTTTTTACAGCGATTCGGCCACTTCCTCTTGGAATAGCGGATCTTAAGTGAAGTCGGTCCTTTTTTGTTTTGTTTAAAATCATTGTAATTTAATTTACTGACCCAAGTCCCCGGTGATTTTCTTTGAAAATGTACTACTCTTATATAAGTTTATTCTAGTATCGTCGTTCCAATTTAAAAGAGTCAATCAACTTTTTATAGCGCTTGGTTGCTATGGTTACGTCCCTTGGACAACCAAACATGTTCTATGAAATAGCATGAGGATGTCCCTCGGACAACGGGGACAGAGTAAACAATATTAAAAAGTTGATTCGCCCAAAACCACACCAGAGATCTGTTTTTTATTGTTCGGTAAAAATGATCTGCATCCGCTGTATTGTATGCACCGTTCAAATTTGGAACTCGCTCAAAACAGCTGAATGGCGACTCGTAAAGTTGAAAGTTGTCTATAGTTCATTCAGAATGCATAGGCAACTGAACGATATGCTATCTCGTAAGCAAATAGCGAACTATTCTCAAATGAGATTAGTCATAGTTCTAAGTACCTACTGTTGCAATTTCACCGTGAGAAATATAATGAGTCATAGACTAGGATTTATAGACGTTTATTTTATCTCAGTGTTACGTTACCTTCCGACAAGTTTAGAAGTCCTTCATTAACCGACTTGTAAAAAGATGATAAAATTAATTATTGCAGCAAAAGGAAGAGTTAAAAGGGCCATTGAAAAACTCATTTCATAAGCGAATGTAAACGGGCCCTCTGTGCCCATTAAATGAAAGTTGCGCTTGAAAGCGCTGTTAGACATGAAAATTGAATTCTACGTTTTCCAAAACTGTAATGTTTAATGTGCACTTTGTTTTTATAATTGTACCTAAATAATAAAAGAGCGTTGTTTGAGTAGTTGTTTACTGGGCAAATCAGCATCAACATTAAGGTTCTAAAAACTATCTATAAAAACTGCTTGTGCACTTTTTTAAATAATTAGCACTAAAATAAATGCTCACTATTTTGCAATTTACATTACTATGGCAACTTTAATTTCGAGTTGGCAACACTGCAACCATCTTTATCTGACAAGAATTGACGTACATCAATATGACAGACGACCTGCTAAGGCACGCTCCGCCGCGCCGAGGCCAAGTTCACTGGCATTTGAGCGATAATTAAAAATTATCGTGCGCCACGCCATCTCATAGCGTGCTAGCAACGGCCCGGTAAGGAAAACCTGCTGTTCTAATCGCTAGCAAACAGTCAAGAAACCATACTCGGCTATTAAAAGCCTTATAAGCCCTTGGGAAAGTCAATCGATTTAGTTATCTTATTGTGGGGCAATAAATTCCAAATTAGAACTGGTTTGTATGTACTTAGGCTTGCTTCTCAAGTCTCAGTTTATACTGGTTGGGATGAGCGTAGGTAAGCGATGATATGTCTTTGTTACGCGCGGTAAAACGGATACGGCGTTTTTTTCAAAATTGGAACAGTTTTGTTGTAGTTGTTTTTTTTTCTAATAAGAGTCAAAAAATCAAATAAGACTATTAAGCGCTGTATTAATTTCTTTTAATATGAAAATTGTAAAGTGTGGTGTCACAGCCAGCTCTCATACAAGTTTTTGCTATTAAAAAACTTTAAATATACCTACCTACAAAAAAAGTTAGGTATTTGATTTCTTAGTAGAACGGTCGTAGTTCTTTATCAATAAAGATTGCAAGTGGCACGCAAAAGATAAGATTTTACACACAGGGATTTCCTTAATTTGATAAATGATACGAAGATTTATACCAGCCTTGAATATAAATTAAGCCTCGCCCTTTTTATAACACCCTGTAGGTAACCGCCGTAAGAATACTAATTAGTATGAACATCCGTTTTCTAATAAGACTCATTATAATAAGCATTTTATAAATGTACTTTTTCATTTCCCCACAGAAACCGTTTGCTTTTTAACGTTTATTAATTAACTTTTATCTTATCATACTTATTTAGTTATTAACTACTTATTACGGTTTCTTTCTTAATTATAAGACTATTTCTGTTTAAAATTCTAAAAATTCTAGGCGTCACGCCGTGTAATAAAAAAAATTGCAATAGACAACTCGCGCAACGCACGCACTATTTTAAAAAGGTTAGATGTAACTCGGCTACCAAAAGTCGGTCATCTGGCCGACCACTAGGAGCTAAAACAGACGATGGTAATTTATAGGCCGAGCCGAAGTACATGGTGGATCGATGCCGCCATTTTGTGACCTTGACGAGGTTACACGGAAGTTCATGGGCGCGCGCGTGCGTGGAAAAATGTGACGCAAGACCCCAATTGGCTACTTAAATTGGGCAAATTTTATGAATGTTTAGTGTCTCTTACGCGTCTGTATTAAAATAGACGATGACTATAGAGTGTATTTAAGCCTATTTTTTGGTTTCGATACTTATGATGAAAGTGAAACTAGTTAATAGCAATTTTATGGTACGCTGATTTTTTTAAACCGTAATTTCGAAGTTTTTATCAACACTAATTTTAGAATTAAAGGTATAAATTACATTGTAACTGGTTTATAATTGATGAGTAATGTAAAGCTAAATTTAAAATGTTGATGAACGTCTCGTTTTGTAGATACGTTGCTATTTTACAAACGCCGCTAGTATAAGTAGACTCATCCAAATCCAGCACGTGACTAAGCTTCCGCACCATCGGCTGAGCGCGAATGTTGCGTCATTAGTTACTATATCAGCGTTATCTCAGTCGCCACGCCCCTGACGGACCAAAACCAGATATTCAAATTATACGATTTTCTTAATATGTCTAATAATGTGCCTTGACAACTACGCAGTGGAACATTCAAGAACACGTGAAGTCTAGAGATCAAATCTTGTTACTACGCCACCTACTTAATACTACTTATCAGTCAGCATACTTTAGGTTTTTCGTGATAATGATAAGACAATACGAATTTATGTTAGGGTGTCACATTGCTTATTGTTATCGGCATTGATAAATCGCGAAGGCCGCGGTGAGGCCAGGCGGTTAACTGCGAGTACGTGTACATCACGATATTCACGACGATTCTTACAATCGGGCTACTACACATAGTGATTGTTGGATGTCTACGTGTATTTGCGATAATACCAAGGTCTCAACTACTATGTCGCGTTACATAGTTGGAAATCTAAACATATTTTTGATAGTGCGTATTCGCGTGTGTTAGTACTTATCATGTCAGGTCTGTTGCGACATTATCGCAAGGTTTAGGTATGTGACTAAGTATATGATAGAGATCAGGTGTTCGAATGTGTGTCAGGCAGGTAACCGAGGCTGGGTTAGGTTAGGTTAGGTTAGGCTTCTAAACGATCGCTATATTTAGGTCGCCGTTGAAGTCGAGCCGATTCGGACCGCGCAAATTGCTTTAACTACGCGCCCGAGGCCTTTTATTACACCCAGCAACTCGATAAAATATTAAATTCCTCCATAACGTGCACCTAACGAGTTAAATACTAGGCTCAGTATAAGAAATGTCGTTAGAACGAGTTAAAAATTACAACCTCATGTAACTTGACGGCGCGATCTGTCAAGGTATATTTTTTGTATCCCAAATATAGATGTGGAGAGAATGTTACTTAAAACAGCCTTGGTTCAGTCTAGATTGATATTTACGTGTTTTAGAGTACCACACCGAAGCGGATCTAATGCCCTGAATGCCCTTAAAAGACTTACGAATTCGACCGCGCTTTACTGTCCTAGTTTACTCGCCTACTAGTTCTAGTTTAACATTACACTATTCATCAAGTAGAGACCGTGTAATCTGTCAAGATAATATGAACGGGTCAAAACCACCAAGCGCCACTTAAAGGAGGTTATCTTCTGCGGGTTTATTAGGTTTTCAGGCCCCTACAATTAATAAATCTCGATGCAAAAATAAATAATCACTTGTGAAACAGATTTGCTACAAACGTATGGGTACTAAAAATGAACAGTAAAACGAACAGTTTATTAGATATAGGATGGGACTGGAACCGTTCGCTTTTGCTAATAAACATGATTTACAATACACAGCGCGGCGTTTAACACTTTGCAGTTAAACAACGTTGTAGTAAAATTCCTGGCCGTAAAACAAATCATTACAACGCACACCGAAGTAAATTGGCGCGAAAATGTGTCAACTTTGACCGTTAACAGTTTGCTGGTCGGAGTACGCGCGATAAAGAACGCATGCGCCGTAAAATGTTCGCGCTTTCCTAGCTAGTGATGTGACACGGGCCGTCGCGAATCGAGTTAAATACTTATTTAATCACACCGTGCACTCGAATTGCGCTGATACAAAATCACGCGCGCGCACACGTGAATTTACCGTTAAGTTAAATAAGAACAGATGTTACTTACAAAACGTTTTTCAATCAAGATTATTTGGACGCTGGCTATCAAATTGTCATCCGGCCGCCGTAGACATGGAGGTACTTATTTCGAACCGGTCTGGCGAGCCGAGCTCCACTCCAATGAGATTTCATTTCATTCCGCTGCATTCTTATACGAGTAACGGTCTAGACATAGTGAGCAGCCATGAACCTAAGTAATTTCTAATCCCGCAATCTAATTAAAGTTATCTATCCATCTCTGTAATGTGCAATTATAATGCAATGCATGTCGCTTGTAAACAAACAATAGTCATTAATATACCCATTACGACCTTGGTTCTAACTCAATAATGTACTAATGATTATTATATAACATAGTAAAGTTTCAATTAATTACATTGCGATATCATAGTTCAAATACTCTGTAATAAAATACGCGGCCCCTTTCCTCAGTGAACTTATCAGTAACAAGAAACTTCACATGAACGGCGAGAGTAATAGAATATTTTAATCCATCGAAGTCGATTTCTAATCCCCAATCAGTTTAGAAACATGTTTGTAGCTACCTATGTGAACGAAATGCACTTAGAGCGGGGTCGGAGTGTGTTAACCTGGTCCGTGGCGGGATACATAAATTCGCAAAGGATGCGTCAAGGGCATCGGTCGTCGCACTAGCGAGGCAGCGACCCTAGTCTTCTATGTATTTAAACGTGACATTTCAGAAGACTAGCGTTAATTCATATTGTAATTAACCATGCCAATCCCGGGAGATGAGCTGTCGGGTGCAGAAGGTTGCGCAATTTTACATTAAGGAAGGTTGGAACGTTCAAGGTCGCAGTGAGCGAAGGTCCCGGAAGAGCGGAGTCGCGGGTACGTCTAGACGCGAGAGACGGGGGCGGCGGTCGATACGCGCCGTTTCCCGCGCTCGCTCCGCGCCTGCGCCCTACCGACATCCCGGTCAGCCAAACTTGTCGCTTAAGAAATGCTTCTCCCAATCAGGAAGGGTTCCGCGGCTCGGAAACCGTGAGAAACTTTTATCTGTTGCTCAAACGTTCCATAAAGTTGATGGTGGTTACTCTGTCCGTTTACTTTCATTAGTCGGATGAAAAATCATAAATGGTTTCCTAGCTACATTTAAAAATTTAAATTACTTCAACTAACCTGATTCACAGGAGTCAGATGGTGTTTGCACGCCCAGATTGTCGAACTGTTGCCGGGCGAGGGTGTAGGAGTGGTCAGCGGCGACAGCCGCGGAGTCCCTCAGCAGGCGCTGCGCTGTGCCCACCACATCCACGGCGTGACGGAACTGGGGAGGCTCATCGCCGTCCAGCGAAGGCGGAGTGTCAGGTCTAGGCGGTGACATGTCTCGTCGGAGCAGGCTCTGGCCCGGCGCGGGCGTCGCTGCCCGGGACAGCTCAGATGGTACAAATGTGTTCGTAGGGTGCACAGAGTCGGCGCACGAGCCTGCCCACATACAGTCATGGTGGACTATGTTCTCCTTATGCTCTAGCTCTTCCGGAGCGTCCGATATTCTCCAATCCAGCTCATCTTGGAGCATCTCTGACAGATCTGCTGGCGGCACCAAGTCCAGCCGCTCCGCCTCGTACTGGACCTGAGTCCAGAACTCTGATGTTTGAGTCAGCTCCATTGACTCCTCATCCAACGTATCCCAGAAGTCAAATGGGAATATCTGAGTGTCGGTCGCCGACATTTTGTTTTAATTTCTAAGGACTAACTAGTATTAAAGCTAAGACGAAGTCGTCGATATCACAGGGCCCCTTATCACAGGGACGATGCGCGCGATGGGTTCAACGCACACCGTCTGCAACAAGCAAATATTTTAAATTAGACACGCGCCTTTATATAAAATAGAACCTACACAATCACAAGAAAAGAAAAAAATCAAGTGTGAAATGAACACAATTGTTGATTGACTTTGTAAACGATGTCCAAATATTTAGTAGTGGGTGCTCTTTACATTCCCAAATCACATATTTTTTGTTATAAACTAATATTTACAAATATATATACATATTTTTTGGTATAAATCACAACATTTCGAATACTTATTTATCCGCAAATGATTATTCAAAAGTAATTGAAATATACATATTCTTATTTGATAAAGTAATCGACCGAAATCCAAAAACCTGAATGAAACCCAGAAAAAATTATTCCTCATACCTATTAATTAAAATGTAATGATGAGATCAATTAATTATGTTCAATTATTTTACTAAATACCAATAATCAAAGCTTACAGAATATTATAATATAACAATTATAATCCATCACAAAAATGGGAAAACTATTTAACCTAAATTCCGAAAATTATTAGAAAAATTGCAATAACATCAATAATTAAATCTTTTACCTCTATCAGTGGTGTTCAATAAATAAATCCACTTTAATTGAAAACTATTGAAAACATTCACAGCACAAGACAAGTAGGTACTAACACCAAAAGTCAAAACAAAAAACTACAAAATAAAAAATGAATGGTATTAAACTTTGTAGACGAGGGGTGCTGTTGACCCTTCGTATTTACAAACAGTGAAACTAAAGATTGCAAAACGGGGAAGCGTACGCGGCGAAGCCCGAATCTAGACTGAAGTCTGGATGCAAAACCCAACTGTTATAAAGACTCGGTTGGCCTTGGGACTTATCCCACTTTTGTCTAAAAACAAACACAGGCCCGCTAGTACAAAGGACCCGGACAATTGTCGAACTTTCGCGTAATTCTTAGGGTTTTCTACCTGCGCACATCACTAATTCGACATTTTTTAAGTTCCATCTCAGGTAAGGATTTCTGCAAGCGATTTTGTTTACAAAGTGAAATTGGCGCGAAATGCGAAGGTACTTTGTTTACCAATAATGCGATCACCGGAACGGAGCGGAGATCGCGCCGATCTAATTCGCAGACGGATCAAACGTTTTCCCGCCATATTACGTTTGAACAATAATTATGATTTACACTTATCTGACTAAGCAATTATGAACATAATACATTTAATGATCCCATTTTTAATACTTTATTGCGACATTCGCGACTGTACATTGACACGAAAAAAATTTTTTTTTACATTTTTTACTAAAATAAAATTTGGTTAGCTACTAATATAAAATACGTCAATTTACTATTTTAAACAGTATTTTTTTTAGTTATAATTTAGTAGTAATCACGTGAAAACTGAAACGAACATAGGTATTATTGGTATCAAGCCAAACTAAGTTCTGATTTTTTGGAATTATTATGAAATTATTAAAGTATCTTAAATATGTGAACAAACCAATAAGACTACCTACATTTAGGCATCTAATTATTCCTAAAATCATTAATTACTTTAAGTACTCATTCATTTACGAGATTGACTTAGTAACTTCGAGCGATCGATCTCAAGTGATCGAGTTATACAGAAATCGCGAATTTCCTATGGAAATTCCACAAGTCATGATAATATTAAATAATGTAAGTAATAAGTGGGTAAGTTGTAAAACAATTATAGCCTATAATTTATAGGTTCTACCCTACTTCAAAAATTGACATTACTTAATTTAAAAACAATGCAAAATATAATTACTTATCATTTTAACATTTGGTAAGACTTTTATTAATAACTTTACATATAAAAGAACTTAAATAACAAAAATATTAAAAATTTAAGTTAATTTCCCAACTTATAAAGAAATTGTGATTTTATTTTAATTAAAAAAATATATCTTATTTTTAGCAGTCTATCTATACCTACGTAGCGAAGTTTCAAGGTAGGTACTGAATTAATTAAAAATAAACTACCCTCTAGTTCGATACAGCACCTAGCGCCAGTACTACTGCACTGCACCCCATTTCGAGCCTATTTCACAACAATTCGAAACTGTGCAATCTTTGTTTAGTAAACATTACTTGCACAATATTATTTACTAGTGAAATGAAAACTATCGTTAAAATATAACTACAAGTAATAAAACCTATCTTCATAATTTATTACAAAATTTTAAAACACTAAGTCATTACACATCTAAATGTAAGTTAATTATTTTAAAATGTATCTTTTTCAAAGAGTTATGCGTGGAATTCGGCCGGCGCCGTTTCGCAGAAAAGTACGTGGGTACTTGCCGGCATAAGCCAACGCCCCGCCGCCAAAGTATACATAGCTAGGTGCTTACTATCTCGCAATACCACAACCACTCAGATACTAACAAAACGAGAAATCTAGACACTTCGAAGCCTACAGAACACAGAAAAAAAATTACTCACCGAAAAGTTTGTGCAAAACGCTATCCGACCGCGGCCGGCGATTTACACAATTTACGAAAGATTCTTCAGAATCTTCGACAAAGTTTTTTCCGTACACACTGCGTAACACTCACTGAGACTATGCTGGTTATACAGTGTAAACTGTTAAATACAGTACTTCTACCGAGACCTCCAATTGAGTTTGGCAAACACTGAAACATTATTCGTGAGCCGGTCGGGGTAGAGAAGCGCGCGAGCGTCTGGGTTGGCGCCGTAGACACGACTAGTTGAAGTTAGCGGCCGGCCCGCCGGCTCGCGGCGCGCGGGGCGCGTTGCGCAGCGCGGCAAAACCCCGCACTCCGCGCGCGCCCGGCCGCAAATCATCCATTCAACTAATTCTCTGAAAATACGCTTTAAAACACTAAAACCTCTCAAAAACCTACATATTTACCCCGAGAATTTATCACAGTAAACCTCTTTTTAGGCCTAGGAGTTATAGAAACGGCGTATTTGCAATTTCTGACGAAGCGTCTCACGGGGGGAGAGGCTCCGCTCCGCCGCGAGGAAGGAAATCAGCGGCAAAGAATACGATAAATGTGTGTATACGTACGTTTGAATGTGTGCGTGCCACAGCTAGTGGGAAGGAGTACTCGATGTACTTGTGATTGCTAGTACTTCAGCAGTATTTCTTTCGGCATTCGGCCCCGAGCCGCGATGGCGAGTGGTCATGTCGCTCGTTGTCAGGTACGCAGCTGCGGAGATCGACGATCGCTCCTGCGACATTCCGTAGTCGACCAGTTTATGGCGCGAAGCAGAAATACCTGGCTGCTGATAGTGCTGATGAATTGCTTCGCATTATTTATCGACGCGCCGAACGATTAGCATTGAAGTCTTGTGTTTATTTATAAGAATTATAAGTAGAATATGCAAGATCTTTTAATAACCGTAGTTGCTATGCCACCTGCACTCAGAGGAAATCAGAATTTGTTCATGTTGCGAATTATATTTTAATTATTTACCTACTTCTTTCATATTTTACTACTCGTAGCTTATTCTTTATTTAATTTTCGCGAAACAAGCTCTTTTTAGGGTTCCGTTCCGTAGTCAACTAGGAACCGCGGTCCGCGGTCTAGCTCAGTGACTGTTAGAACTAGTAAGCTGATATTTGGTATGGTATGAGAATGTGCGTTAATCGCGACAAACAACAAAATGATTAAATAAAAACTGGAAAAATATTTTTTAAACCTCCCCCACACATGAGTTGGGGGGTGAATTTTTTTTTCGCTCCTACCCTGTCGTGTGGGGTATCGTTGGATAAGTCTTTAAAAAAATTCAGTCGAATTGAGAACCTCCTCCTTTTTTGAAGTTCGAAAATCGGCAAAACGATGGTCCCGTCTCTATCGCTCTTGCTTATACGAAAGAGAGTGATGCAAATAGACGATTCGATGAACGAAGTGGTTCGCGGTTATAGCACTGTACTTAGCAACAACAAATACATTGTAATACCGACCTTAGCTATATCAACTTAGAGTCCACTTTGAACTAACGCAGACGACGCATAGTTCGGCGCACAGTAAGCAGATCAAGTTTAGCCTTTGCGCTGGCCTATTTTATTACAACGTAGATGTTCTTGCTGTGTGGGCGACTGTATGAAGGTATGAAGGAGTCGTAGGTTCGCGATTTAATATCGGCCGAGTTCAAGGGCATGTCCTGTACCCATAAGGAAATAAGAGCATTGTTACATTTTTTACGGTGATCTGACGTTGCTCGTTGTAATATGTACCTACTTATAAGTTTAACACGTTCTTGACGGCAAAAATATATACATAGATAAAATTTCAAAATTAAATTAATTTATTGATTTACTAATTTTATTAAGTCCTTGTTTACGTTTCAACATATACTTTGCGGTATTGGCATGTGTATTGATTTACATAACATAAATAGGTGTAATTATTTGTAACTTCATTTAACAACTCTACGCGCCTATGTGTATGAAAATTGGCAACCCGTTGAGAATCGAGTTGTCAGAAACGCCTTGCCACTTGTGTGATATAAGTTGGTAGAATTGGGAACAGCTTAGATTTTTTTGCTCACAACAAACAATATATAGGTACCTACAACAAATGACAAAAGAAATTTATAAAGCTTATATTTTTGTAAACGAAACCTGTTTAGATCATTTTGCTGCAATAAAAATAAATATTCTAGTTTCTACTCAAAAAATGTAAGGTGCGTTGGGGTAAGATAGATAGGTATTTTTTTAGGGGTAAGACAAAAAATCGTCCATATTCCGGAGCATTACAGACTACTTTTTATCTTACCCCTAAAAAAATACCTTTCTATCTTACCCCAACGCACCTTAGTATGAGAGTAATTATTTACTTAAAAAAAACTAATGACTTTTTTCTTATACTTAGTAGTTATGTCATGTTAGATTAAAAGAATGTAACATAAGAAAAAAGCATAACTATCTCTAGGTATATTTTAAGCCTGATGAGCTCTAATGAAAAACTTGTCTTCCTTATATTTTTAAACATATCATCAATATATTGTGATTTGTGATCATTCGAACACATTTGCATTTTTAGTCGCGCAGAGCGGTAGGTTTTTTCCGTTCTCCTAATAATAATAAGATTAAGTCATGCACTAGTGCGAAAAGTCCGTTGCATTACAGCGCAGGTATCGAGCCCAGGTAGCCCTTATCAGTGAGTACGTACTTTCACACCTTTTACTTAGAGTTTAGCCGACAGACTTTCGCAGGTAGATAAACGTTGTGTTGTGTCTAGGGAATGCAATAACTGATTTTTCATAACCGGCTATGTTTTCGGGTATGACCGAAAAATAACCGATAATCGGTTATAATCGGTTACGGTTATTTATGTTAAAATGTGAAAAAATAACCGTCAAAACGTGAAAAAAGTCAATAAGGTACCTAATGAGCCTTTAATTCGAAAGAAAGTGGAAAATTTGTGCTTTAAGAGTCGCCACGACGCTCGCGTTCCCAAACAAACGTAGATCAGCTCTCATTTTAAAACGACATGCTTTAGAACCATGAAATTTGGCATGGGCATTTAAGTGGTACAGGTCTATGTCGGTAATTCATTTTCGTTGCTAAAAATTGTAATACAATGAAAATACAGCCAGATACAGATTTCCATACGAAACTTATTTTTGCTATATTTTCTTTGTATTACAATTTTTAGCAACGAAAACTAATTACCAACATAGCTCTGTACTACTAAAATGTCCATGCCAAATTTTGTGATTCTAAAGCATGTCGTTTTAAAATGAGAGCTGAACTACGTTTGTATGGGGACTCTTAATGTCAGCCACACCAATAACTTAGGTGGTCACACTCGCTGCATATCGCTTGCCGAAATTAAAATGAAATAAAACTGATATTAGTATAGTTAGGTATCGTACCTAGTTCCAGACGAAAAAATATAATTTTACAACCTTTTATGAATTTTATGATACAATATTAGGTAAAAATAGCATTTAATAAATAACCGAAAATGACCAAAACCGGTTATTTAAATTTTCAATAATCGGTTATTTCATTTTCACAAAATAACCGATTATAACCGATTATTTCGGTTTCGCTTACAATTATAACCAGTTTGCATTCCCTAGTTGTGTCGCGTAGACAACTACATTAAACTTTTTAAACAAATGAATTGGTAAAATGACAAATCAAAATTATAACGTTTTTCCCCAAATAAAATAAAATTTAATTAAAAAAAAAAATCAAAATCATATCAATATCTTCAAAAAATCGTTACGGCACTTTCGGCATCACGTATCAAAAGTGAATAGTTATTTTACTACTAATTAACTTACCTAATTTCTAATTCACCAATTTAAAAATAGCCTAGTTATTTTAGAACAGTAATCAATTCGAATACAGCCTTTTATAATATTATAATGAGTAATGACATCAATTTTATTAAGTGTAACAAAATCTACGCCCAAGAAATCAATCATCGTGCAAACTCTAGGTACAAGAAATATCAGATTTAACGCCAAAATATGATGGTCCCTTTGATGTAAGGGTTCGACTTTTATTCCAAAACAGTACACACTAGTTAAACATGATATTTAACAAAATTAATTCCTGACACTTTATTTATTTGTTTGTTATTTCAGACGGCTGCCCAAACGGCTGAAGAGACCGACAAACGGATAGAATACAAAAACAATTGCAAAACGACATCTGTCAAAGCACTTTTAACATAAAAGCTGTCATAATAATAAAATCCCTGGCACCGGACCTTATCAGGGGAAACCCCGTCGACAGTCCTTCGTCTTAATTAGTTTCCGTCTCTTTCCCGCCTTCAAGTAGGAAGTGCGAGGAAAAGAGAAAGCCGCACAACGGGCGGTCATTGTTATAGTTTTTTTACAGTTCATCGTAAAACTGAGAATGTTATCTTTTAGACTAAATGAACGAAACAATGAGGTAAGAGATTAGTTTAATATTATATTTGTCAACGCAGTTTCTTAATAACATTGTAAGTACATATAAAACTAGCTACAATCACTACAATCAGTAAAATCCAGTGTACCTATACAGCCATACTAATCCATACACTATAATATTATTAATGTGAAAGAGTGTTTATCTTTCCATCTGTCCGTTACCTCTTTACACTTTAGGATAGTTTTTATTTCAGAAATCGACATTTATGGGGGAAAAAGGAGGGTGAATTTGTATGGGAAGTCGCTAATTCCACGCATTACATTACATACACTATGACAGATAAATGTGGTCGAGTTTAATGCAAGGGACCACTTTGTCGATTTAAAAGGACACTTTTTTCTTTCACTAATAGATAGTCCATATTGCGTAGTTTTAGAAAGTACTAGTAACTCTATATCGACAAAGTGGTCCCTTTGTCCGTACACTGACACAAATATAATGCACAGCCCAAATATAATTTGAACAAATATTCTTCAAATGTCGAAAAGATCTGAGTAAGGATCTTCTGCCTGGAAACGGAGTTGACAGATATAGCGACTTCTATACATGGATGAAATCGCTAAATACTACTAGACTAGACTATACCGCAAAATGGGGAGAGTAGGGATAGCGGGGGCAGTCGGGTTATGAATGGGGAGAGTAGGGATGACGGAGGGGTGAGGTGGTTTTCATAAGCTACGGTTACGAAAATAATATATTCTTGTTACGTGTTGTGTTGTATTTATGTATGTATAAGTCTAAGAATAAGAAAAGTTAAGCGTTATGATATAAATATAAAGTAATATATCTGGAAACTGACGGTAGGTTCAATTCAAAGTTAACCGGATCATTTATTAAATTTGAAATCCGAAACAGTCATTAGTTAGTGAAAAGGCGTGTATAATTAGGTTTTGACGCGAAAAGATGAAGTCATAACCGTACCGGAGCGGATTGACGAATCGTGCGTGTGCGCACAGTAGGGTTCCTTAAAATATGACTGAACAATCTGAAAGTCTAACGTCCAAAGGCGGCCACCGACTATCAGTCCGCCTGACGATATTAATTGAGCTTTGATTTATATTAGAATGATAAGATTCTACTTATTTTTTCAAAATTTTGACATAAGTATATCTACGAGATTAGCAAATCTGCCTAGTATGTCGCGGCAAGATAATACTAAACATATCGATGCCCGAGTGCACAATCTTACTAATTACGGCATTTTTTTCAAATTAGCCTTTAAATCTGTGCACTATGGTACTAACGACATTTTCGCTGTAATTAGTACGATTGTGAACTAGTGTATCGATATTATAATAAGTATACGGAACCCTTCGCATATGACACGTGCGCTTGCGCTGTCTTCTCCATTTTAGTTTTGTTTATGTATACTGTAATTAGCACCAACAAAATAATTGCGAAGCAACGTAGGGCGCGTACGAATCGTACATTTAATAAATCATTCCCGACCATTCATGCAGGTTTTTTGAAGGTTCAATGCACTTTACGCTTTGATTTACGAATTTATAGGTGCGGGCGATGCCAAATATACGTACACGTTTTTTACAATACTTATCTTGAGGAGGAGGAAAAATTTATACATTTATTAGACGATAAATGAAGGTACTTTGAACAGACCATTAGGACTTTATCTCCTTGAAATAAATCAACCGTGAACTGTATAAGTGGGAGGGATGTTAATTAAAACGCCCGCCATATCAATAAATAAATAAGGAAAAACAATAATGTAACTTTTGCAGCAAAAATGTAACATTTTAGAAAATGAAACGTATAACTTACGACTCAAGGGCCCTGGCAACACTGGGAAAAATTAAATGATGTATAGTCTGGCAAACCAAAAGCGCAGTAACAGTCAGAGTAACATGCTATACCCACCCCTTTTTTAGTAGTGAGAGTACTAGCATTAGAAAAAGACAGTATGATTCTCCCTGTCTATGCTTGAAGTGGAACAAACTCTGGCCAAACTATAAGTATGCGATCGACTTTGGGACGTTCACGCTTATCGAACTCGCGGAGCGTAAGCGAAGTGAGTTCTTACAAACACCTCCAGACCGAACTGTCACCTGGCTACTGGGACGTCTCGGCATTTGGATAGCTTTTTAATTTCAATAGTTTGTCTGACGATAACTTTAGTAACGTTTTTCTGATCTTTATGAAATTTCTTGAGGCTGTAGCAGAGGTACATAAAATTTGTAAGTTCGTATATGAGCAGGATCGGTCAAGTGGTTATGGAGCTAGAAGGAGAAAAAAAACCTCCGAAGGGTCTTGTTATATTGGTCAACTCGTTTGCAAGTAACTCGCGAGTTCTCAGTTCGAGGCGGACTACTAGTTTACTTATATTCAGTTAGTACCTAACTATAAATGTACTACAAAGTAGGTAAGCTCAAAAGTTCTTTAAGCCCCTTTGTGACACGGACTTACGAGAATACGCCCTTTAGACTGCCCTGGCTTACTTGAAATCGAAGAATCCTAGTACTATTTTAAATTTAATTTGAATAATTCCTCCACGTGTTGCATAATTTTATCTTACTACACTTGAGTTGAGTACATTGTAACTATTTTTAGTATACATATATGTATATTAAACAATTTAATAACTTAATTTTTTTTTTGTTAATACAACTATCCTTTAATGTCACATCCTAGCATTTCTAGCTAACATTAAAAAAGAAAAAAAAAACTTTAAAATTTAAACACGGACACGGAAATATTATAGTTTATCAAACCACTTCTTCCCCTCATAGGACAACCAAAATAATAAGAACCCTAACACCCGCAGTACTTGAGCCATCCTTATTTTCGATTACCCTCAAAATAAAAAAGTAAGAAACTAACATCGTATATCTTATAACCATTGCCATAAGATTCAAATTTTCCTGTCCTATGATAATTATTTTAGTACAATTTAAAGTAACTTAAGGGATAGTTAACTAAGGGTTGTCGATTGGTCGTTAGTAACAACAAAGGAATAGATTCTGGTCTAACCCTTCCGGATTGCGTACGGGTTAATTGGTTACAATAGGTTAGAGTATTTTGAAGGGTTCCGTAATTATTATTGAAAAAATATTTAAGTTTTTTCCGTGAGTAATGTGAGTGTACAGCGTGAATCCAAGACGAGCAAATAATTAAACCAGATATATAATTGATTATGTGATTTTTTTGTTACACTTAATTATGCCACGTGTCTACTCGTACCTAGTATTTTTTTTGTAAACGGCTTTTTTTTAAATCTAAGTCCTGGATTAAATTCCCGTTATTAATACCAAAAAAATGCGGGATTTATTTGATTTATAAAACCTTCATATGTTTTTTGTAACAATTACCTAATTAATAATATTCAATCATATCCAGGTCAACGACCTTACGGAACCCTAAAAGCAACAAGTGCTTTTGATGAGCAGCTTGTTCAAAAATAGGGTTGGCACAAACCCGCCGTAATCCTCAAACTAGGGTTGACAACCCGTCACTTTGTTATTATTATTTTGACGACTTTGACAGCAGGTCGCCGCAATAATAATGGAATTATTAACTTCAAATTTATCTTCATATAAATATAGTTATGTTTAAATCTGGGGTTGGTCGTTAATCTTAAATTCTTATTGAGGGATAAAAGGCTCAAAAATGTCATATTAAATGGATTAATGTATTTTTTGCAAGATCTCGCATATTTTTCTTGTCTTCCGGTTTTACAAAGGGATTTTAGTTTTGATCAATACAAAATTGTAGCTCGTTATTATTTGAAATACGACCGACGGGCCGATGGGCTGATGACCTAATACAAGTAGCTGAAAAACAATGGATGACCACGGCTCAAAGCAGAAAAAAATGGACTGACAGTATGGAGGAGGCCTTCACCCAAAGAGGGGTTCATAGCTAAATAAAAAAAAAAATAGTTAAAGTATTAAATTGTAAGTAGTTATAATTAGCCTAAGAATTAGTTATGAATAAATGGCTTTTTCATTTTATTTGATTTATTTATTATTTGAAATAACAGCATATTATGTTCGGCACTTATAAATATATTCATTTTAGAACCTTAAACGCTTTATAGCTGAGTAACGGTTTATTTCCTGGACCTCCATGCACACGTATGACTGATTAGATTACAATTTTATCATCAGAATATATGTTATAGTTTGTCAGCCTGTTAGGTTCAGTCACCATCAGATATATCGGAGCGGCCAAGGTGGTCACAAATATCTGGACATCAGATAAATTGTTACTGACGATTCGAAAGTGCTTGTTGCTATGCCTACTTGAATAAAGTAGATATAATATAAATATTGACTTTTATATTGACTTTGACTTCAACGCCTCTATTGTCAAGGCGATAAAGTACTTGTTCGGATAGTTTTGAGTACCTTGGCCCCTGCGATATATTTCATGGCGACTGGACATAATTAGGTTTCCGGGCCTTGCCAACGGTGGCTTATGGGCTTACAGTTATGTCTAGTATGACCAGAGACTATAGAGATATAGACGACCACAGCCTAAGAACTTTTTGAAGCTCAAGTCGATTGCGCCCTCTGTCCGAAAGCCAGCTAAAGATACCGAAATTGTAAGAAGAAATGTCACCTGCACTGCTACTCCACCTAGTAACAAATAGCGTACTAGTACACTAGTAGCTACAGAGGGCGCAATCGACTTGAGCTTCAAAAAGTTCTTAGGCTGTGGTAGTCTATATCTCTATAGTCTTTGGTATGACATATACTAGTTGACTCGTAATTTTGAATTTTATCGCACTGTGACAGTTTTTCAAGCGCTATCTCTGTTATCAGACCACCTTGATTCAAAGTCTAAGTAATTAAATTAATCCTTAGATACTGAAAACTAGAACTAATGTTGACATGGAGCGATATGATATAACTATATTAAAAATAAAACCGGCCAAGTGCGAGTCGGACGGACTCGCGCATGAAGGGTTCCGTACCATTATTCATAAAGACCAGCCGTAGCTATACTATCGAATAAATTATTATCGCAAGGTCGTATCTGCGTAAGTACGTAGTTTTTTGGAGATAACTCAAAAATGCCTAATTTGATAATATTCAAAATAATTTTCGTTCATAGAATAGTTAAAGGTGTATCTTCTTGATTTTTTTCATAATTTTTGGACTTACGGTTCAAAAGTTACAGGGGGGGGGGGGGACAATTTTTTTGTCTTTCGGAGCGATTATTTCTGAAAGTATCCACCTAATCAAAAAAATTTCAAAGAAACCTCAATGTTATTTTTAGAGACCTATCGATTAAAGTGCGTCATGTTGATATTTGGCAAAAAACTTTTTTTGACAATTAGTTACATTACATGTATGGAGTGCCCCCCTAAAAACTTTTTTTTTAGCAATTTCTCTACAAAACTAAGTAGCTGCACACACAATACACTTTATGTAAAAATTTGATAATGATACGTCTTGTAGTTTCCGAGTAAAATGGCTGTGACGTACGGTCGGACAGACAGACAGACATACAGACAGACAGACAGACATGACGAATCTATTAGGGTTCCGTTTTTTGCCATTTGGCTACGGAGACCTAAAAAGAAGAAGAACTTACACGTATTTTTAAATATTTATCTGTTCTATTGTTTTACTAATAGTGCGCAAGTACATATGTAACTGGAAATACATAGGTACAAAGAATAATCACAACTTGAACATTTTTAAAATCTTAAATATTTCAAGTCTTGTAAAAGAAATGAGAAAATCCTGAAGTAAATATAGTCGTAGAAATAAATGTAAATGTTTCAAAAGAGAGGACTGTCAAAAAAAAATGTGTGAGAAATTTGTAAATTGGACGAAATGTTTCACTTTTTATAATACACGGAACACCTGATTGACACGTCACTTTGACATCTGTTACACTTCCTACTTTCTCAAAGGGGAAGAAACTAAACAAAAGCAAAAAAAAACATAAAAAAACTCAAAGTTAGAAGGTCAATGAGTCTAATAAATAATTTATACAAAATCATGCGCAGGGGCGCATGACAAATAGTCACAACAGGAAGAGATTACGGCCATTATGCCTGAGTGTAGTTAATCCCGTATTTGGTTTAGAATTAGTTTTTAAAGGGGTGTTATGTAACGGTTGGGGTTGATAACGGTTTAATAGTCGTAAAGAAGAACGTGTTTTAAAGGTTACGTAGTTTTTAATTGCAGTTGTAAATATTGATATTAAAAAATTAGACATGTAACTATTATCCTAATTATATTTTAACGTTCAATTTCGCATCTGTTGGCCATACGGTGTATGATTTGGACTAACCTCAAGTCTGAGTGCTACACGGAGAATTTTTATAACTAGAAACAAGTAAAAAAAATAATTCCCAGGACAAGTAAACGTTTACTAAAACAAGTAAACCCTTTCATGGTTTTTAGTAAAGTTTACGTAAGGCCCTAAAACTAATCGCTCATCATCATCATCATCATCATCAGCCCTTTATCGCCCACTCCTGAGCATAGGCCTCTCTTCTTGTACGCCACTTGTCCAGGTCTCGTGCCAATTTCACCCAGAAGTGACCCGCAACCTTCCGAATGTCGTCTACCCAACGAGCCAACGGACGCCAGGGGAAAACTAATCGCTACGAATCACTTAGGTATTTAAGATACACCGTACTACGGCCTAAACGGTTGAAAAGTTTATTTGATTATAAGTCAACGTTTACGTATAATTATAACAATACATTAATATTGGCAAGGTAAGGTAAGTAATAAGCCTTATTTTTATAGTCCCAATTCTTAAGTACTTACTGTACGGGCGGCGGCCGTAGGATCTGCTACGTTACGTGATACAAAGATAAGCCCTATGGCACATTTTCTTAAAAGTGATGCTGAGTTCCGAAAAAATGGTAAAAAAATTAGAGTTGGCCGAAAGTACAAAAAAGAACCAGTGTCCAGTGTGTGTAGTGTTTTACTAAAAAACTATATTGTGTAAATAAAAATGAAAATGGGCTACTTATTTGAATAAAAACTAAGTATAGGTACACATATATTGATTTATAATCATACACCCTACAAATCCAAAGTAACAAGCACTTCGCTTCACTCAGTTACCAGCGCTAAATACATAAAGAAAGGAAATAATAATAATCTTTTAAAGTACCTAAACAGTTCCGAATTCATTTTCTTCGAGTTATTAGCAACCGTGTTCTTATCAGTAGAGTACCGCGAAAACCAACATTATCGGCTTCGGTAGCCCAAAACAAACTGTTACAGTAGATACTATTTTTATATTTATGATAGTCATCGTGTTACCTTAGATTATATTGGCATTGCACCCCTTGAAATTGATATAAAATGTCCGTAAATGCGCCCATGTGATGATTTTATCATGCACTGAAAAAAAAGGACTAGCGAACGACTTCGGCTATTTCATTAATAACCAAATGTCGAAAAGGAGTTAATACGATACGATTAAATATATAATTCATTTATTTCCTTAATAATTATATTATCCACGATTAATAGTACATTACGTACCTAGGGCGGTAAAATAAAGAATGGCTCAGATCGCGGTCATTTGTGGCCCGAACCGAAGGTAAGGGCCATAAACAAGCGATCTGAGGCCATCTTTATTACCGCCTGTGGTGCGTACAAAATTTTAGGCTGGCTCTACATGATGGGCCATCATAGGGACGCAACTATACGACGGAACGAGATAGCAATATCGTTAGCTCCTTCTAACGCATAGCTGCGTCCCTATGATGGCCCATCATGTAGAGGAGCCATTACGTCTTCCTCTGGGTATGAAGTGAGATTTGCCGCTGCGCCCGTGGGCGGCAAATCTAGCTTACCGCCCAGAGTGACGTAAATTAAATAAATAAGTTAATAAAGTTTAATTTGATTGTAACTCAAAGTTTACGTATAAATAACGCTTAGTTTTGAAGTGCCCAAAACTTAAGTTGCTTTGGTTGCTGGTAAAAAAAATGTTTAGGTGCGATGAAATATATAATCTTCAGATATATGATTTTAAGCTAACATGGTCATTAACATTACAAAAACTATTTAAAACGGGATATTTACCATGTGAGTTTTTTATTTTGAGCTTCCGATATTTCGGCACAGTTGCATGCGCCATTATCACGGAGTAACTGAAGTTGCTGCGAGTGTCAGTTGTGGTCTACCCACACACCATAGCGATCTACCCTCTTTCGAGTTCGCTTTTTTCGTCCGTTGTCACTGCTAAAAAACTCACATGGTAAATATCCCGTTTTAAATAGTTTTTGTAATCTTCAGATATTTCTTTTAACAAAACCAAGAACAGTTTGCGCTTTTTTACCATGCGGAATGCACGTTTTTTTGAGATATAAACGTATAAGTTTCACGGCTAGTCACGCAGCTAGCTCTATATTTACTTTGATCTGGTTCGCAACTTTGCAACCTGGGTCACCAAAAACGAACCACGCAGTACATTATTGTTAACAGAACATAATGTAACATTAAAGTACAGTAAAAGGCTTAAAATCCCAAAATCTCAGGTACTAAAACTACACCTTGCATTTTTCCCACAACGTATCGAAATAAGGCCAAGTCTGTTAAACGTGCGGGTGTATAGATTACCAATATTGGTTACATTGTTTGGTCGTCAATGTCGGATTTGTCTACATCTGCATTGTTAACTTAACTGAAACCTTATTACAACTACTTAAGGTCTACTTATCGTCAGTTATTGGTGTTATTGGTACACCTGCATTGCTGTACTTGTTATAAAAAGTTGTACAAATCGATTGAAAATACACCGGGTCGGTACGACTCGGTTTGCGTATTATAAAAAATTAAATAAGCAAATAATAGTCGTCAATGGAGGAAAGAATCATATTTACTTTAGTTATAGTATTTATTCAGTGTTCAATGGAAGATTTTTATTGCGTTTCTCACTAATTCCTATTTTTTCTTCAGATACTAAATGACAGTTCGAAATCAAATATATCGGAGCGGTCAGGGTACCCAAAAATATCTGAACATGCATTTTATCGTCTTGGCCAGGGGTCGGCAAACTTTATTGACAAAGAATCTGTCGGCGAAAAATATGGAATTTTGGAAGCTCATACCCGACCCGTGGTCCTGACAATAGTCGTTGTTCAGATATTTGTGACCACCGTGGCCGCTCCGATATATCTGATGGCGACTGTGCAGTGTAGTTACAGCGTCACTACTCGGAAACATTCGTCTCGTTATCCATCTTGGCCCTGACCACTTCCTCTTCCTGCCCCACAAAGGGTCGTTGTGCGAAGATCATTGGCACTTAAACTAGTTGTATCGGGATTTACTTTGATCCGAGGGCCACGGATGAAACGCTATTTGCGATATCGCTCAAGGGTCCCACTACTATACATTTTAGTTTTAGCGGTCCGCAGGAGCGTCCAGCGATATACCTAGCTCGGAGCGTTTTTTTCGTGGCCAAGACGTAGAGACTAGAGACGGTAGGGCGTCTTTCACACTGCTGCGATTTCCGCATGCGGTGAGCGAGCGGGATAGCGCTTTGCATGTGTATTGCGTTTTGGACGTGTTCATCAGTAGGATCTGAACCGATCTTTTGGCCTCATGCCCGCAAACTCTATCGGCCATCTCCAAGCTGGAGCAATTTTTATTGGTCATCCTTGTCTCGATAAATCTAATTCAAAATTACTCAACTAGCTAAAAATTAGGCAAGCCGGTGAGAATTAGTTCTATCGACTCTCCATCACTGCCCATATTTGCGTGAATATATGGCCTCCGTTTTTGCCGAATCGGTTTTTCGCTTCGACCGATAGCTTGGCCGAATACTGACAATACTGTTATAGTGTGTTCCTTAACATCACTCTTTGAGTGACCTACTGTCCACCACTGTACCAAGAATATTATATGTATATGCCCTAAGGAAGAAGTGTATATTTCAAAACTTTCCGACATCGTCAATACATGCCGCTTTTCACAATAAATTGATAAGATTATCCAATATTTGTAGCCGGAAATCAGAAGGTGCGGCCGTTCTCCGATAGCTGTGTTTGAACGCTCGATTATAATTCGATAAATAAACATAAATACGATAAAACATTTAAATAGGGTCCTAACCTGATCCTCGCTTACGACCTTTATAAGAATATTTCAATAGAAAACAGATATAAAACAACTTATGCGCGCGATGCGTTTAGTTTCGATATGTGATGTTTTCGCTACAATTTCATGTCTTCGCTGTGGCAGCAATGAATGAGCTACAAGTTGAACTAAGTATTCTAGATCATTCATGAACCTAGCTCACAACCTGTGTAAAGGTTGGAATATGGAGTTTGTATTGAAAAAATTTTGTTGACTTTCACTGATTTTATTATTTATTTTAATATTTTAAAGAAAACTTACAGGAAAGCGAAGTTGGGTAAATCCAAGTAAGAGCGTAACGCCAGTTACCAATTATTCGCTCACTGTTTTACTTATGGTACAAGATTAAGTGAAAATATATCTAGAGATCTATTTTATTCTTACCTAGCGATAAATTATCGTTCACAATAGCGTCAGAAATAAATAAACAATTAATGAAATCGTAACTGGCGTTACATTTCCATCGAATTGCCCAGTTGAGTATTTGCTTGACAGAATGCAAGAAGAAGGAATCAGTGTTGCCATAACGTAGAGGGCATATAAATTATAAGGGCGCTTTACACTCTACAACTCGAGCCTTGGGTGTGTTTCACACAACCTGATGTTTTTTTACTCACAATACGATACCAATTACGCACTCAAACGGATCACCAGTATTTTTGTTACACCCTGTATACCTAGAAGAAATTCAAAGGCAATGGCGGTTATCACACTTTTGCGGCTTCCGCATGCGGCGACGATGTGCGAGCGTTCACCAGAGTGAGATCCGTCTATGAGGAAAACAGAGACAGACGTCATTAATGTGCAATAAATTAAATTTATACCAAATTGAAACTATAAAGGACGGGATCGTTATGTAATCAATAAATTACATATTCAATACACAACACCTACATAATTACAAATATTGACTGTCTGTAGTGTCTTCTTGCTATAGAAAGTGCACTTGTGTAATGTGTATACTGTGTGTAACTTGTGTAAGGGACTTGTAATTGTAAACAGAAGCGACACACTGGGTAACAATAAATTTAAACCTCAATGGAGATGATAAAATATGACTCGAAGGAATTTAAGAACAATGAATGAACATCATGTTACAAAGATAATTTACGTCATTTGGAAAAAAAAAATTGTACGTAAATCAAAAGTGAAATTAAACATTATGCGATTGTACATTTATTGACTTAAGAGGCTGACAACACCCGATGACCTTCAAATTAACTTAAACAGTCATATAGCTATAAGCAAATTTCAAGTTTCTGACTTCACGGAAAGTACCCCGTAGGTTTTGCGAGTGCCGAAAACTCTAAAATTTGCAGCATAAAAGACTGTATCTTTTGATTGCGTTGGCTTTTAAGTTTGATTTTTTCACAGATTCAAGGGACAATAGACCTGAGTATTTGGTATAAATTTCAGCTTGATACCTCCACGCGTTCCTGAGAAAAATGGTCTTGACAGACAGACAGACAGACAGACAGACAGACAGACAGACAGACGGACAACAAAGTGATCCTATAAGGGTTCCGTTTTTTCCTTTTGAGGTAGGTACGGAACCCTAAAAAAGAGCGTTCCCCCCATCTAACTTTGGAACCGTGGGTCCAAAAAAATTGAAAAAATTCATGGAAGTGAGGCCTGATAAGTACTTTCAATGAAAATAATATTGAATAAAATCGGTTGAATTGTAACGCCGTATGGGACTGCTCGGAGGGCGACCTTCAATCGCTGCAGCAACCATTTATCGTACTAGAGACCGATTTTTTTTTAATTTTTCAAATTTATTTTTTATTATGCCGCCCATTTTTTTGCATTGCAGCATAGGCATTTCGTGTTCTCCTATTAAAAACGCGTATAATTATATATATATATCATCCGGGAGTCTTATCGAACTAGGTTCAGTGTCATGGGCTCTTTTACTATAAATATTCGTGGGGTGGGGTGTCAATTTCAAAATTCGTTTGCCTTCAGAAAATTCTATACTGGAAATAAACATAACGTAATATCAGGAATAGCTGTACATGACTACATCTTCTACTAGCTTATCTAATCTATGACCACAAAAGAAGACCTCATTCGTACCCTTTACTTGACAATTGTCATGTTATCACAGTTGGAATGGGGCCCATGTTATGGTATAGCTACTATAGGTACTACATCTTTGTAGAAACCATTATGAACCTTAAAGTTAAGGAATAGGGGACATTATATTTGCGATGGGAGAACAATTTCTCGTTATTAAAATGTTGTTACGAAAGAGGGAATTGTAAAATTGTGACGTCTTAGATGATTGACCCTAAAGCCGGAATTACATTACGAAATTAGTGGCATGAAATTAATTTCGCGACATTAGTTTTACCAACAGTTTCACGTGTAATTTAATACTTATGTAATGCAAGCATTAATTTCATGAATATATAATAATATGAAGGTAGGAATTAACAGTTATTTTCTAGGCACTAGCAATGTACGAAGTACCTACATATACATAATTCAAAGGAGTGACAGTACTTTACATATATACGAGTACATTTAACTTGTGTGTACCTAAAGATTGACCCGCTTAATTCATAAACGTGTTGAACAAACCACATTTAGTTAATTTATGTTTTGTCTGGTTCTATATAACAAACACTACTGTCAAAGTCACAGATATGGACAAAAGATGATTTAGTTAAATGAGGTTTGAATTACGTTTATGAATAAGCGGGTGAATCTTAAATTGCTTTTATTTCCCGCCTTTTTATACTTAACATTGGCTATAGGTAATACCGCCTAAAGTCCATTAGAAGAAAAAAACCGTCTCGTATGCCAGGAGTTTATGAAATTACTCCACTAAACTTTGAATTCTACCTTACACATTTTACAACTATACAGTTTTAAAATCAAAACCTAGCCTATCGCGTTCATAAATTAGTCTCCCCACGTCTGCTCTATTCGGGATACTATACGAATACTAGCAAGTATTTTTGACCCTTGTCCTATTTCCTGAACAGTAGGCTTGATTTCATAGTAAGACCCCGTTCCCACTTATCGGATGTCGGGCCCGGATTTTAATCGGATGTTCCAGTGGCAGAACATTTTATATGAAGCTATACCCACTTGCACGACACAATTTTGTATGAGGCGCCGACAGCGACACCCGATTTAAATCCGGCCAAGTATCGGACAAGTGGGAACGGGGTCTATAGGCAAGGCTGTGGGACCGCGTGCGCACCCAGGGTTGGTCTTAGCTACTAGCTACCCTCATAGTTTGCTACTGATAGGTACACGAAATTGTTGTTTTCTAGCTTTGGAATGGGAAAAATTATCGATAAGAGAAAAAAAAATTGAAGGTTATTCGATTTTATTTACTATTTAGATTCAAATTGAAAAAATCGTTTATAAAAAACTAGATTTTTAAGTACCTACCAGGAACGAAACATCGGCTTTTTGTTAAATAAAATTACAACAAGGGAGCCATAAAAAATCGTTAAGTTAAATATTTTTTTACCTCTACTCCTATAGATTATGTTATTATACGAAAATCGATTCTCCATTACTAGATTTTATGATACGATTAGGGAATAGGTTATAACGTGTAGCTCGAACTTCCAGATATTAGGTACTTACCTATAAAAGCATGCAGTCAAAAAAGATCATTCATCGTTAATTAGTGGCCATGAAACAAAAATCAATAATTCTACAAGTATTTTGTAACGATTAAGTCAAAGTTACAATCAAGATTATACAATCAAAGTCCAGCGGCATCCGCAATAAACCTACATATGTCAAAAATAGGTCAGTCAACCAAAAGAAAGCTATCTATTTCCGTCCTGTTGCTACTTGCACTACGTGAACCGTCTCACACACAAATTCGTTGAGCTCAGACGAGCGTGGGCCGACATGGCTTGCCAACTAGGCCATAATGTCTCCACAGCCGCCTACTAAAACACTGAAATATGTCTTTAGCATATCCATTGCGTGTGGTACTCACGAGCGCTGAAGCGGAGTTGATGGGTAATCTGCAATGGATGGTATGTGGGTGAAAATTGTTGTGGAAAATTTAGTAGAAATTGAGAAGTCCCCATTGTTTTGTCTGAAAGAGTTGTGCAACTAGGCGTTAAATGTTTCCTTGTATCCGTCAGAAATAGGACGCTTAGAGATAATTGTTTCGTAATGAGTCGCATCGCATAGCTGCATTTCTGAAGTCCTAATTTTGAGGAGATTTGTAACTTATTTATATGCGTGTCAAGTAACTTCGAAATTTTGGATATTTCTTAAAGGACCTAGGCCAGTTACTTTTGTATGCTTTATTATGGGAAGTGGTCATGAAGATGCAAGGTAGCATGTCTACTTTTATCAACCGACTTCAAGATTTCGAAGGAGGAGGTTCTCAATTCGTCGGGATCTTTGTTTTTTGCTATTTTTTTTAATGTATGATCACTGATTATTCGAGTGGCTGGACCGATTTGGAAAATTCTTTTTTTGTTTGAAAGAGTATACATCACAGTTGGTCTCATTGTCGCCATGTGTGTTTTCTTGCACTTATGACGGCATCTGCGCATATTTTTACGTATTTATTGTCATTGTTGAATTGCAATGTGCAATTTTTTAAGCTGTATTAATACTATTAAGATCAAAATTGTATACAGCCGCAGCAAAACCCCTGAGTTCAATACTTAAATTAGAGACACGATTTTTAGACGGTAGTAGTCTCAATGTTATCACTTTATTAGTGAATATTCCAGACATTACTATACCTGTATTATTTTGTTTTTAGTATTACGTTAGTAGAGTAGAATGCTAAGTTTCTCTAATAAATACAAATACAATGTAGAATATTTGAAGGTATTCGAGCGAGCTCGGCTATTTGAGGTAACGTTATGTTTGCGCCTATTTAGCACCTCGCCCTTAAGGTCTAACCTAGGGTTGGCACTTCACCAAAGTTTCATGGTTGAATTTCTTCTTGTGCCACGAATAATCTTCTTCTATACGATTTTTCCATTATTAAGTGCTATCGGCCTACATTGAGAAAAAAAAGTTATGTTATTCCCCGATTTGTATCATGTGAACCATTGGAAATAAATGAATTTCACATTGTTTCATCAAACTTTTACATCTGACGAAGTTTACACCTGGACTTTAGAAACAAATCTCGACGCTGGACGCCGAGATTCTTTTGTACGATGAGAAGAATGTGTAGCAATATGTGTTCTCCAGTGTCCTTGTGTCCAGCTCTAGCCGTGGTACGTTATAGCATAGCATAGAGTAGTTAACTTATATAGTAGAGCAGCAAAGCCTAAGAACTTTTATTAGCTCAAGTCCAAAATGTAAGAAGAAATGTCAGTGGTACACTATTCGCTTTCACGCAAATGGCGCGATTGACATTATATAAGTTACTCTACGGTTATAGTCAAGTGATAAAATGATATGTGACAACCCTAGCGCATGCGTTACGTCACCTTAGCTGTGACGATATTAAAACGCGTTTAAACGCCCAATTCACACATCCGACGACGCGTTTTGTTTCGTGTTAACGGAGATACAATAACGGAAGTTTTGTCCTAATAGATGGAACTAAAATCTATACTGTTTATACAAATAAAACTATTCGACATTTAGTCCTGAAGTAAAGTGTAGTATACAGGTATAAAAGTTAAAAATAAAGCCACTCTCGACAGAAGCGCCGAATATTTGGCAATACGTGTCCGAAAATTGTCTGTGATATTTGCTAAGGTATGATTTTTGTCGCGTTGTGTGTAATTAGGTGTGTTTTGAGAGTCAAGCAAATATTTATAGCGTTTGAAAAAATACGTCGTTTGTTATAAACATGATATCGGTCGCTTCATGATAGTATCGATCCTTGACAGTGTGCTTCCTATACTAACCGATATCATTAACTTCTCGTTTTCTAGTGGCGAATTTCCTGCGCTATGGCGTAGAGCGTTCGTCATCCCTTTGCCAAAAATAAATAACCCTTCCTTAGTCACTAATTTTCGGCCTATTTCTATCCTCCCTTTTCTGTCGAAAATCGCTGAAGCGGTAGCTCACAAACAGCTGTCAAAGTTTATTTTCTCACGCAAGTTATTAAGCCCCCTTCAGTCAGGTTTTCGGCCGGGACATAGTACCTGTACTGCCCTGCTCAAGGTAACTGAGGATATTAGGCACGGCATGGAGAATCAAATGGTCACAGTTCTCATTCTCATCGACTTTTCCAATGCTTTCAACACTGTGGACCATGAAATTCTCCTTGCCCTGCTTGAACACCTCAACTTGTCACCCGGTGCCTTACACTGGTTCTCAGCTTACCTTCGTGGACGTCAGCAAGCGGTACGTGTTGGTCGGTCTCTGTCGGAATGGTGTGACCTAGTTACCGGTGTGCCGCAAGGGGGTATCCTTTCTCCACTCTTATTCTCCATTTTCGTCAATTTTATCACCCAGGAACTTCGCTGTTCGTACTACCTCTACGCTGACGACCTGCAACTTTATGATCACTGTAGTGTTACTGACCTTGCTGCTACCATTGACAAATTAAATCTGGACCTCTCACATATTCAGCGTTGGTCTGAAAAGTTTGGTTTGTTTGTAAACCCCTCCAAGTGTCAGGCAATTGTCATTGCTAGCTCCAGGCAGCTCGCGAAAGTGGAATTTACAGCGCCTGTTCTCTTCAACGGCCTACCAATTCCCTACAGTCAGAGTGTTAAGGACTTGGGCATCTACCTAGACAGTACACTGAGTTGGAGGACACAGGTGGCTGAGATAAGCCGTAAAGTTACTGGGTCTCTTCATGCGCTTAATAGGCTAAAACATTTCTTGCCCGTCAAAACCAAGATTTTACTGATCCAGACTTTAATCCTACCCATAATCGATTACGGTGATGTGTGTTACCCGGATTTAAACGAAGAACTCCTGGATAAGTTAGATCGTTTACTAAATAATTGCATTCGTTTTATTTTCTGCCTTCGTAAATACGATCACATCTCCTCCTACCGTTCTAAGCTTGGCTGGTTTCCTATACGTGTCCGTCGCAACATTCGCATGCTTTGCTCCCTCTTTACTACTGTAAACGATCCTCAATCCCCTGAATATCTAAAGTCCATCTTCCACTTTTATGGTGTTTCTCGTGTCCGCCAACTTCGCTCTTCCGGCAACCTCTCTCTCTCAATTCCCTCTCATCGTTCGGGCTTTATGTCCAATTCTTTCTCTGTTCAGGCAGCTCGCCTCTGGAATAGTCTCCCTGTTAAAATTAGACAATGTCCGAACAGGTTTGCGTTAAAAAAAGCCTTATGTGAGTACTTTGCTGGCAGAACTCATAATTCCTAGTGTTTCTGTTTTGTAAAGTTTCTTCTGTTATCATACCTATGTTTTTGTGTGTATTAAGTATTGTATGTATGTATTTATATGATATTAAGTATGTATTTATATCATATTAAGTATGTATTTATATCATCTTAAGTCCTATGTTTACGTTTTTTTTTTTTTTCTCTCTTTTCTCTTCTCTTTATCATATGTGCATGTTGTTGCACCGCCCACAACTTATCTGCTTTGCCCGAAGGTTGACTGGTAGAGAATGCTCTATAGCATTAAGTCCGCCTGTTGTACAGTTGTATTTTTGTGCAATAAAGATTAAATAAATAAATAAATAAAATAAATGATTCAAAAAGTTGCTAATTTATAGCAATTTCGCAATGGTTTGCGGTACATTGGGATTGTGCCCAAACACAAAAATAATGAATGAAAATATGAATGGTAAATACCTTATTAAAAATAGTATTTGTAATAATGTTATCTTAAAGTCGTAAAAATCTTGTATATTTTAGTTTATGAGTGTTAAAGATTTTATAAGTTTTTTGCCCGCGTCAAAGAGCCCGCGAACGCTGTATTGTGAACATTGCGAATAGAGCCAAGAACAGGTCACGCGCGATTCTAGCCGCGAATGGCGCGCGAATGTAGAGCGCCCAATTGTATGTACGTATGTATGTTTATCTGTCAATAGCCAGCAATAGTTGTTTCAGCTTAATTCTTTGTTTTCATTTTCATTCTCCAATTTCATCAAATAAAAATTTGGAAATATAATAAAAATCTATTCAATAGTATAATCAGGTTGGTACATTGTAGATAAAATGTACAGTTGGCAACACGGCTCTATCAGCATTTTGTACACTATTTCTCGGCGTTAAAGACCAGTAAAGTCGCTGTGTATGACCTCGGGGCTCGATTTCAGTTAAATTTCCACTGGCACGGATATTACAAGAATATCACTTGTTCAAACTGGGTGACGAGTAAGTAACTAAATCATTAATGCTTTTGTTCTGCGGCCTTCAAGTTTGGGAATGACTTCTTTGCGCCGAGCTGTTCTCGTTGCTACTACAAACTTAGGCTGTTCGAGTTATATGGCAAACCACTGGTTTAGCCCCAGAGGCTATGCTATTTAGCACCAATATATGGCACCAAATTAGCAATAAAAAATACTGATATGGTTAAAAGTGCAACAACTATCTCGTTCTAACGGGTACCTAAGATACTTGCAACTCTTGCAAGTAGATATGAAGGCGGCCGATCGTAAAAACAGGCAGATTGTAATATTCCTGTGTAATGTTTTAACGATAGTCACATTGAACCAATGTATTGTAGGTTAGGTTCGTTAGGTTGCTTCAGATGCCCGAAGGGCAAACTGCTCAGAATTAGGAGCCCCGCTGCGGGGCTACGTCGACTCAGGTAACGAGTTAAAGATTTTCACGTTTCACGACATGCCTAGGAATTTCACGAGCTGCCTGATTTTACGATCGGCCGCCGACATATACATTTACGTGAGTGATGCAAGACATCAAAGCCAACAAAATGGTTACTACCCTAGCTCGCCTGCGGTCGGTAAGCTGTTGGATTAATACCGTACAGATGTTTTAAATTGAAAGTTCAGTTTAATCAGTATTGCGCAAACATCTACAATTTTACTACGACTTGAAATTCTGATTATACTCAAACTACAGTTTTCACCTACATACCAATCCATTGGTGCTCAGCAATATACTCCGCTTCAGCATTCGTGAGATATGCGATCGATATACTAAATACATGTTTCAATGTTTTAGTAGGCGGCTCTGGAGTGCAGATATAGGCTTGAAACTCGTTAAACTTAGGACATACGAAACAGTAAAGTATTTACATATTTAGTAAAGCAAGCAAACTTTGAGCCGTGGGGTGCCCGGCCTTAGAATTGTCCCCCACCATATCGTCCCGTGGTTGCGGTAGGAGTCTGCTAAGGGAATATACCGGGAGATGGGCAGCAGCATCTTCCGAAAGCCTAAACAACAATAAACAAAAAAAAACTGCGCGCGCCAACCCGCCTGCCAAGCGTGGCGCTTATGGCAAACCTCCCCTTAAAGGGGAGGCCTATGTTCAGCAGTGGACGTCTTATGGCTGAGATGATGATGAGGATGAAGCAAACTTTGATGTCAAATTTCAATTTTTTAGTTTATTTACACATGTCAATACAATATAAATACAAATCAACTTTAAAGTAGATAAAATAAGATCTTATTTAAACTAACTAGTAAATTATATATGCACATATTATAAACCCTTAATCATGAATGAATGACTGCCATTGCACGGATTGCACAGCCATCGCCATGGCCAACTCGATTGTGTCGGTCGGGGGGGGGGGGGGGGGGGGGGGGTCATGCCGGCGGTCGGAGGGGCGCGTGCCGGCGATTGGGGAGCAGGCCGAATTTTCATAAAGATATCGAATTTTTCTTAATATTTGATAATAATAACATCGTTACAGATAAGACATTTGTTCTAACTTCTAACAAAACAGTCTATTTTTATGGTGGTCATAACGTGCGGTTGTTGAACGCATCATGAAGGGTTTATGATATGGGTGTAGATAAAATAAATTAAAAGATCGTCTTCCGCCTACCATCCACCCGCAGCAAACGCTGATATTTCGTTTTGTTACTAGAGATATCCCAAAAATGCACATTAGTAATTAGTAACTGAAGAACATATCAAATTATTTTTTGCCCAATCGTAGACTAACGATGCGATTAATATCCGAAGGTCGCGGGTTCGAATCCCGGCTTGTGCCACTAGCTGAGTTTTTAGTAACTTTAAGTACAAAAATTACCAGTCTTTTTTCGGTAAAGAAACCATCGTGGGAAGCCGAACCTAATCCTAGTTTTCCCTACGGTTAGAAGGTCAGATTGATGATTATCGATGGTTTAGATTAGAGGTTGTAAAATCTAGTGTCTAAGACAAATGTCCTGATTGCATTGCCGAGAGGACCCCATGTCTATTGAGCCGTGACAAAAAACTGGACCTACCGCTTGATGATGATGCCGCAAAAATGATGATGATCGAAATAATTCACAGTAAGCATGAGAACTAGGAGACATGGTCAGCTGGAAAAAAGCCATCTATATCAAGAGACCAAAGGAACTGCAGATGCTGAAGTCACAGGTTCAGAAAAAATCAATTTGTACGAGTATATACAAATTACATTGTAGTGTAAAAAAGCAAATCGTGCAAAAGCTCACCGGCGTTTAGTACGTGTGTAGAATAGCCATGTGGCTCCTGCGCATACTGGGCATGAATGAAGTGACGTCAGATAACAGGGCTGCCCAAATCATTACAACTTGATTATAGTTGGTTCTGAAGTGTTCTATACTAAAGTGACTTTTTGTCAACAAACTACAAAGAATTTTTAACGATTAGGCCGCGGTAATGTCTATATGTTTTCATTGAGTCGCGCGAAACCGTCGCTCTCGCTAACCGTTCCGAGCGGCACGATCAAAATCTATAGAAATGAATGGACCTGTTTTGGATCGCAGCAGCGGCCGCTCATTTCACCGCTCGCCACGTCATAGTTCGCGCTGTCATGTTCGCGTTTTACCTCAGTAGGCTTTACGCACGTAATCACGTATGGAGCATGGCAATACACTTACATTATATACCTGTATTTATAACAACCATATTTGTTAGCCAAACAGCAATATTGTTTATCTACACCCATATCATAAACCCACCATGATGCGTTCAAAAACCGCACATTATGACCACCATAAAAATAGACTGTTTTGTTAGAAGTTAGAACAAATGTCTTATCTGTAACGATGTTATTATTATCAAATAATAATCAAAAAATCGATTTCATTATGAAAATCCGGCCTGCTCCCCGATCGCCGGCACACGCCCCTCCGACCGCCGGCACAATCGAGTTGGCCATGGCGATGGCGGTGCAATCCGTGCAATGGCAGTCATTCATTCATCATTTAAGGTTTATAATATGTGTAGATAAAGCAGTGTATGCAACTGTACGTAATTAGGCCTTAAAACACTCGTGTGATCTTATTAACCACACTCGTGTTTTAAGGACCCCTATTACGTAACAGTTGCATAAACTACTATTATACACGCTTGTGACGTGTTCTCGAGTAGGTACTCAAAGGAACAACTGTACCACTGGAAACACTCACAGATTAAGATACAACACAAAGGCGAAGATTTGTAATCCTAGATATTTCTAGCACCTTTGTCAGCAAAGCAGAGGACTTGGCACTGGTCCGATGCCAACCGCCCGAGCAGATATCATCTACGGGGTTGGTATTCAGCATGGTTTTGTGTATATCGCGACATTGCCGAAATTTTGATGTAATTATAATGCTTATTGCGTAGGGATCATTTGTAGCACGTTGGGTCTCGTACAGTCAGCCAAAAAAGTGGTCTACCACTTTTCGACTCTATTCATCAAGTATATAATAGAGTCGAAAAGTGGTAGACCACTTTCTTGGCTGACTGTACCTAACCCATCCCCTTAAAGTTCAACTAAAAACTAAAGCATATATGTTGTAACTGGAAATTAGGCTCCAGTGTTCTTCATTTTCGATGAAACTTTTGTTTCTCGATATCTACATATATTCACATTAATTTATTCGTATAGATAATAATAATATAAGGTATGACCCGATCAGATGACAAGAGGTAAGGAACTTTAAAAAAATATAATTATGAATACTTATTTTCATACTAAAATGTGTCATTCTAATCGTAGGCGTAACGAAAATCGGTATTGAACAATTAGCTATATACACTACACAAATTTTATATACATAAGTAAACACACATAAATAAAAACACACATAAATAAACACACATACAAATAAACACACATAAATATACATTTCTTTTTTCTTTCTTAAAATGTAATTTTATGTTATTGCAATATTTATCTTGGAATTGGATACAAAGAAATGACAGACATTGTTATTACACCGTTGTGTTTGATTTTTCCAACATAATACTATGTCGTTAGCAATAAAATAATACATACATATTTAATTTAATTTAATTTAATTTAATAAGAGGCCTTTGCCCAGCAGTGGGACACCTTAACAGGCTAATAAAAAAAAAAAAAAAAAAAAAGATTGCGACATTTGCAACCAGTCACCAATCGTGTATTAAACATGTGGAATATAATGGCGGGCCTCTGTCAGAATATTGCCTCTTCGTATTTTGCATGCAATGCCACGTTTGCATCGATGACTGTCATATTTTGATACTAGCTCCTCCCGCGATTTCGTCTGCATAGAAATCAAGAAATTATCAGACCCTCTGTCGCTTCGCCCCTCTCGTGACAATATCGTAAACGTGGGAGTATACAGGGTGTCCCAGAAATCGACGTCAAGCAGTGAATGAATGATAGACCAAGTTATAACAGTTATTATTTATTTATTTATTTATTTAATCTTTATTGCACAAAAAGAAAACTTATCGTACAAAAAGCGGACTTAATGCCATAAGGCATTCTCTACCAGTCAACCTTAGGGCCAAGCAGAAAGATTGTAGGCGGTGCTTCTAACAATTTTTAGTTATCAGAAAAATACAAAAAAAAATTTATCATATGTTCTTCAAAAATTATGGTCACTTTAAAAATACAATTTAAAATAACTTTATTGGCAGAAAACAAGATACAGAATAAAAATTAAACTAAACCTATAAATAAAAACTAATTTTAAAAATAAATGCTAATTAAAGTAAAACTTAACTAAAATTTAAAACTAAATAACCCTAAAAAATATCAAAAAAATTGGGCCCCCGCGGCATGGTGCCAAGGACGCTGGCAGCATTCCCCCGCTGTATAGCAATGCTGATGCGTTGCGCGAGAAAGCTGCCAGCTCGTCGGTCACCAGTAATTTGGATTAGTCTTTTGGACATCTCCATAAAAAGTTGACGAGCGCTAGGACCCCACGGACCAAGGGTCTCGACTCCGAATGGCAAGAAAAAGTAACCGGAGCCGAGTCCCCGGTATTTGGAGGATTTTTGTTTTTCGGCCGCTTTAGCCGCCGCACCTACCTGCTTACTCGTTCCCATCAGGTGGGAAGGGGCCAGTGTGTCCACGCAAGTGGCGTCCCACACTAGAACCCTTCCCACACTCCAGGGAATCAGGGACATACCGTCCGGTCTCTTGCCATCGTCCCTGGCTATGCCAGTTGGTTCCATTAAGGTAGGGACGTTGACGGTAGCAAGAGACCGGCGAATAATATCATTTTTCTGGCATGAAAGTCCGTGGTGTCCCAGCTCGTCAACCTCGCTGCCGCAGGGGCACCTGTGTGGAGCACAAATTGGGACCCCGAGCCGAAGACATGTGGCCAGGCGAAGGGTGTCTGATTCGAGGAAGGTGCCAATGTTTGGGGACGGATAAGCCCTGAGCCAATCACCGGACTCCCTCGCCCCCGACGCCAACAATCTGGCCCGCTCTGAGCCAATACTTTGGCTCAGAAGGGTATTGAAGGAAATTTCGCAAATTGTATCATCCCAGCTCCTCTGACAATACAATTATTTTGAAAGTTCTCTTAGTTACATTACATATTTAACGAAGCATCAGCCTACTGCCTAGTTGTATTCAATAGGATTTTTTATCTATGAGTGCTCAAAATAGGCAAGCAGGTAAGAATTGAGTTCGACGAACGTCTTACAACTTGCTGCCTTTATACAATTTAATAACTTCAAATCCCCGGTGGATTGTGCCATTCTTCTCCCCGAACGTGTACCTAATAATATTGTGCGAAAACGCATAAGACCATCATTAGCGATGTTATTATTGAATACCATAAACAACGTTTATAAAGCATACTTTTGTAATATATTACCTGTATACAGGTTGGTAAATTTAGATCATTAAGTATGGACAAGTAACTATGAGACATAACAAAGATTTGTTCTTAGCCCCTTATTCATAAACGTCTCTCAGGCCCAAATTATTTAATTTATGTTTTTTTCCTTATCTGCCAGTTTGACAGTTGTGATTGTTAGAAACATATAAAATATAAATTAACTAATTGAGGTCTGAGAGAAATTTATGAATAAAATGTTAGAAACCATAACTATGTATATCATCGATTTTAGGGACAAGAATTAATAACTGCATAATACATAGATTTAAAAAACTTGTACTGTGTATACCTGTCACCTGTCAGGCATTTAATTGACATTATTATAATACTGGAATAGAAAAAAGAGAGTAAGATATAGTGAGAGAGGAAAAGTAGTGCGTGGCAGCCCTGACCGGATGGACATATAAAATGGCGCTAGCGTCTGGTCGGCGTCTGCGCACGCATCCTGCGTTTCCGTCGCCTCACAAAGGCAACAAACTGCAATGTCGCTGAGGATAAAAGTGCAACAAACTTGTTCCATATTCTGGGAGAGGACACTGACCTCTGTAACACGGGTTCCGACCTAGCACAGAAGTCAGGGACTTCAGCAATGTTTTTTGCGTCTATTTCCGATAGTAACAGTTTTTTTTAAACATATTATTTAAGAGCCCTCACCGGGAGTCTAACCTACGCTTCATTGGCAGGGTCACTAACCATGTACTATTTAGGATACGGAATAAAGCTAAGTAAAATCATCAAAATCACTAGTAGGTAGAATAGAGAGACAAGGGTAGGTACTTAAGGGGCAACCGTACCATGGCAAAGATTTGTAGTCGCGATATTGAGCTACTTGTTTTCAAGCACAGAAGCTGCCACCAGTGGCGGGGTGTCCATAAAGCCCGATTCCCATCAGCTTGATTTTTTTTTCAGAAAAAAATAGCAGTTTTCCTACATATAGCTAGGTTACGAAGAAAAAAAGGCACATCAGTGCCGATTTGCCTACGAATTTAACGCACCATCGCTGGTTGTGACTGTCGTAGATGAATCATTTTAAAGAAAAAATAACCGACTTCACGTACCTACCTATTTAATTTCAACAGCATATGCCCGAGCAATTTAAAAAAATACTTAAATCAGTATACCAGTAGACGTGCTTAAAGTACTTGAAGAGTCCCCTCGATTGACCTGATCACAATGGAATCAACTGTCAAGGTACAGACCTTCAACAGTGAAACAAAAAAGAATTTTGTAAATCGGTCCAACCGTCTCCGAATAATCGGTGAACATTGGAAAAAGCAACAAAGATCTCGACAAATTGAGAACCTATTGAATTTAAACTTTCGAGAGACATATTAACACTATTATCACTGCAGACGGCTTTTTTGCTGCTGCTGACTAAACCCAAGTGAGTACAGCCTGCAGTGATAAATTGAGAATGTCCTTCGAAATCTTGAAGTCGGTTGAAAACGTCACGAGCGTGTTTACCCCGATGATCGTAAACACGTGACCCTCACCCACTGTTGGGCAACCGGGGCCGTGGGAGCTGCGCATGGGAACACCCCAATAACAATTGTTGGCAGGTAAACTAGCAAAGCGATATCGCTGTTAAGGAGCCTCTTAGTTACAAATCGATCAATACACTATCGTGGTGG
The DNA here is from genome assembly GCA_911728535.1 of Pammene fasciana. Lineage (NCBI taxonomy): Eukaryota > Metazoa > Arthropoda > Insecta > Lepidoptera > Tortricidae > Pammene > Pammene fasciana. The sequence goes on from OU452285.1 coordinate 1,892,782, forward strand.
TGCCCGCCTGATGGTAAACGGCCACCGTAGTATACAACTTTGAAGGCTGCTCCCAGTGCTCCCACCACAATGGGACATCATGGTCGTGATCCAACTACACGACTAAATGAGATCGCAATATCATTCGCTCCCTTTAACTCATGATGACATGAACCATGATGGCCCATGATGTCGCATTCCAATGGTGGAGAGTAGCGTTCAGGAGTGTTAGGTATATTTGCAATGTCAACCTTTAAAAACTGTACTCTTTTTTTAATCACCCCACATTGTGGTCCGTCGAGAAAGGCTCTGCAGGGAGGTCATTCCGAAGACGGAGCGTTCGTAAAAGGGAGGGGGGTTTTAGACTAAGACTTCGTTAGGGGGCAATCAGTATCAGAAATAGTTGAGCGGGTAATGTGGTCAAAATGATCTCTACGCTCTTATTACCTTAAAAATCAAGTTAGTTAATCTCAAATGACTCTGACCTAGCGACTTCGCTGCTTTAAACACCTCACCAAGAAAATCATGGCAAATTCTGCTGACTGTACGTCCGACCCACTTGCTGGGAGGTCCTGAAATTCTTTGGACTAACAGACGAACTTGCATTCTTGCAGCAGACGGGGTAGTGACTTTCGAGCGTCGAGCGTGACGCTTGTCGAGCGTCACCGTCTCATCAGCGCCAACGCAGCGTTGACGCGGCTTCGACGCGACGTCTAGCAGGGGTGACTCTTGTCGGCGTCTCGCTTTATTTTGTGCCCCATCGGCTTACATTACATTACACTAGCTATTTGTTTTGACAAATGGTTGTAAATGCCGATACTCATAGTTTAAAATATGTATCTATCTATACCTAAGCCTGGCAAGGGAATATACCGGGAGATGGGCAGCAGCATCTTCCGAAAGCCTAAACAACAATAAACAAAAAAAAAACTGCGCGCGCCAACCCGCCTGCCAAGCGTGATGCGTATGGCCTATGTTCAGCAGTGGACGTCTTATGCCTGAGATGATGATGATGATGATGATCTATACCTATACAGCTGGATCAGCTGATCAAAGATAAAGCCCCCTTAAGCGTGTCCTTTGTCACAATTAGCTGCAAAAAACTGCGCCGGCGCACTCCATGAATGGTGCAGATCTCTAGGGAACCGCACGTTTTGTCTATCAACATACAGGGTGGGTCATTCATAAATGCAATTTTAAAAATGAAAACAATCAATTTTATTTATTTTCTTGTTTTCTTATGAAAATAAGTATAATTAATAATTTGTGACAATTAAACAAATTTTACGCTTTATAAATGAAATCATTAAGATGTCGTCCGTTGCGGTTGCGGCATTCTTCCAGTATTTTTTGTAAATTTTGTAAAAACTTGCGTTAGAATTTGCGAAAAGAAATATTGAATTTCTTGACGAATGTTCCGCCTTTATTTTGATAGGATTGACGAGTTCTTGGAGGATAAAAAGAAGTCTGCTGGAGTGCTGGCTTCGTGGTGGTCAAGCAATATCATGTTTCTTTGATATAAATGTTTGAGATATCTCGCAAACCTTCCATGTTCACGTCACGTAAATGGCTGGCGGCTCCATCCTTCTGAGACCATGTATAGTTGTACCAATAATCACGAACGACATCTTAAAATAAAATAAAAATTTCAAAGTGTAAATTTATATTCATCTTATTTGACAACACGAGAATTTATCGATTGTTGTAATTTACTAAATTGCATTTATCAATGGCCCACCCTGTATAATGCATTTACGTTCTATATTATATTATTAATTAATTATATTTTATTAATTGCTTTGCGTGTCATATAACTCGAAGGCCATGAAAAAAGCGAATTCGCTTTACGCCGATAGTTAGCATCGATAGCAATAAGTACAAATACCATTTAGTTTAATAGTTTATTTTATTGCAGAATTGCATGGGCACCATTATAAATTTATAAAATATATTCGGTAAATATTAGGCATTGGGACCGTTTGTGATTTGGCCGAATACAAAAATTCAATAACCTGCTAAATACGAGTATACAATACAAAGTGAACCAAAAATACTTAGTGATCATTTTAAGGGAATAATTGGTATCGTATTCTAATTATGAAAAACATGACAAAAAAAAAATTTTTTTCGTGAATAAATTAGTAATTCTGGTTTTCTAATTTTTCTATGGAGGGTTGGCCAGCTTGGACGACGTGTCCCATACAAAAAAAAATAGTTCTTTTGCGTCCAAAAACTTTTTCGCCTAGTTTTTCTTACTCGCAATACCAATAATGCCTTTAAATTAAACGGATCACTAGTATTTTCGTTACGCCCTGTAAGACTCACCTCTAGTATCTCTACTTATAGTAAATATGTTCTGATAATATATATTACATAATATACTAGACTACGGTAAGTACACACATACTTACTACAACAATAGTCAATCACTGGCATGTGACAATTCTGATTATATTGTACTTTACATTTACAAAGATGCGCAGTATTACAATATTTGCACTAAATGTGAATTTTGGAGGTTACCATTGACGTAAATGTAATACCTATATTATATTTTTTATTCATGTCGCTAAGCAAAACCAGACTTCAAATAATTAGTAATAACGATTGAAAAAAAATTGTGTCTAATTTCGTCGTAACGTCTAATCAGAGACTATAGAGATATAGACCACCACAGCCTAAGGACTTTGGGGGCTTTGATATAGATGGCGCAATCGACATGAGCTTCAAATAGTATTTTGCGCAACAGTTACATAATAAGGGTTCTTAAGATGCGAGGGTCGAAGTTACAAAATGAGGCGAAGCCGAATTTTGTAAAAACAGACCCGAGAATTTTAAGACCTAATTATGTACCGTTGCACACAATAGTTTTTCTACGAGTGCTAGGCAAGCCAGTAAGCATTGAGTTCGACGAATGACCTGCTGCCTCTATACAATTGTCTTCAGTCTCCCGGCGGATTGCATCGGCGCCCGCCTCGTCTACAGCGGCGGGCGGCGCCGGTGCGGGGCCCAACAGACCCATTATATCCCTAAGAATCGACTTTTGAGTCATCTTATGACAACGTTCATAAAGTATATGCTTTGAATTTACATGTCAGTCATTTTATTGGCAAATTAGAATGCAGGAGTAGAAAAAAGTTCTTAGGCTGTGGTATCTCTATATAGTATTTGGTCTAATCAAAGTTTATACAATGAGTTCCTCACCTAGTTACCATTGATTAAAAATATACATTACAATAGTCAAAAGTACCTAATATTTATCACGTGACAATTCAGATCGTATTGTACACTTGTGCAGAATGGCTGCCACATGTATAAAGGTAAACGCTCACATATGAACTCGGCGCTAGGAGGATTTCGGCACTTGAATTATTATAATAATTAATTGCAATATCTATTTATGTGCATTGTTCATTTTTTTAAATCTAACGCTTTCGTGGCACTTTCTTGTTTTATGTATTCTTTCCTTTTATTTCTGTTATGTGTATGTGTTTACGAATAAACTATTTCTATTCTATTCTATTCTATTCTAAAAGTTTCATGAATACTAATCCGACCTGATTGATTACTTAAATGTTTTGTTTTTCGATAAATCATTATCATAACAAATGAAACAGCCTCATGTATCGCTACAGACTCAATTAATTGAACATATAGAATAGAATAGAAAACATTTATTTGAACAACGCATCTTACAAATAATAGAGCAGTAAAAATAGAAAAAAAAAAACAAGTTTAGATGTGACGCCAAAATGGCCTCCACTCAGCAATGCAGCAACTCAGGTTTCCTGTGGAGTGGAGCCACCAAGCAAAATAGTATGTGATTATGTTAACCCGTAAGTATCATAACTTTATTATTTTATACTTACTGCAAATGCTGCAAAAAAGTAATGTATTTGTTCTACTCACTACTTACAATTCTACGTACCGCTTCATTGTTTAAAGTAATTAAGAGATTTCTATATAAGGAGCCAATTTTGGTGCAAAGTACCCATAGTACGGTAACAAAACATTCGATTTCGAAGCTTAGGTAGTTTGAGGCGTGGTTGTGATAATAAGCGTTACAAAAATGTGGTTTGTGTGCGGTAACCACAATACGCACTATACATTCAATATTTGTTTTTTCACTGAATTTCGAGGGCACCGATGACGCAAACCTCCAAATAATTCGCGAATAATTAACATTAATACCATGTCACCAAGCAAACAGTAGCAGGCTGTTTCAATTATTTTCTTTCGGTCTGCTCGCTTTCGGAATTGTTTCAATCATACTTTGAAAGAATTAATCATTTAAGATAGCACCTTTTAAACAGTACAACCACATTTAATAAAAAGCTAAATGTTTCCAGTACACTGCTGGGCCTGTAAAAATGTTAGGTAGGTTATCAGAAACTAGGTTAAAATCTAATTTAATTTATTATTAATCGGATCTTTTGTCGTAAAAATTATGTTTTAACAAAATGTGGTTCGGATAAACAACGTCGCTAAAAAATACCGTAAAGGTGGGGTAATACCGTATTCATCAAAAACGAAAACCAACTTCGCAATCATTTTTGTCATTATTGTCTTTTCCCACAATGCTTGTAAACATTGCAAGTGAGGAGTCAAATTTAAAAATTAGCAGTTCAATGAGTACTTGTTAATAAAATAAATAAATAAAAGGGTTTCTGTAAATAAACTGCATTCAACTTTCATTAGTAATAAGCAGAGACTATATAGGTATAGACGGCCACAGTCTAAGAACTTTTTGAAGCTCATGTCAATTGCGCCCTCTGTCCGAAAACCTCCTAAAGATACCGAAAATGTAAGAGGAAATGTCACCGGCACTGCGACTCCACCTGGAAGCTACTAGTGTACTACTAGTACGCTATTGGTTACTAGGTGGAGTCGCAGTAGGTAGAGTAGCTCTTACATTTTCGGTATCTTTAGGAGGCTTTCGGACAGAGCTCGCAATTGACTTGAGCTTCAAAAAGTTCTTAGGCTGTGCTGCTCTATTATTAAGTTACTTAAGTTACTCTATGGTAATAAGAAATGAAAACAATACACTTAGTGCATTTTGCTTTAAGTTCAACTATACCTCAAACCACATAAAGGCATTTTTACACTTGTTAATTACGAGAAGGAGTAAGGTGCAAAAGTGTAAACATATCTTTAACGTCGACTGTATAATTGCTTTTCAATAAACCTCTTTTGAGCAGAGATGTCAGTGTGAAAAAGACAGTAAAATGCAATAACAGCTCAGTTTTCATGGAAACACACATTATTAAATAAAAAACTTGTTTACTATGTTTTATTTAACATACCTACGTCTACAACATTACACGTGCGACCGTTGTTATCATCAATATAAACCTTAACGTTTAGACAACAAAGCCGTTGACGGATGTATCTTTTCTGATACATAGTTCAGATCCAAAATGACATATCTCCGTGAAAGATCTAATCAGTTACGTCATTCTTGCTTTGAATATAAGCACCATAACAATACGGTAAAACTAGTTACAATTACAAGTGCAAGAAATTTCGCGGTGAGCGAGCACCCTTTATAACGGCCAGAGCCTTACATGGCGATCCCTTGGTCGGGAATTAACACCGTTGGAGTCAACAAGGTGGGTTGAACATATGAACAAGCAAACTAAAGTATCGTATTGCGAGAAATTTTTACAGTGGATTTTTACATCATAATTGGAGACTAAAATGTTGTTTAAACTTTTCTGGATGTCGCCTAGATTCAGAGTTACTCGTACTACTAATTAGATATTTTTTTTTTATTGTAACTCAGTGCAAAACTTTTTTTTCTTGGCGATTTCGCCCTTTATGGGGTCTAGTCTAGACATCCTTATTTTAATTGACAGTTTTATCAATACCATGTTTCATTAAATTCATCAGAACCAAAAAAAAAAAAACGAAAAAGAAGCAAATAAAAAATGTAATTAAATTCATGTAACATTTATTCCTTATGACCTTAGGCAGGCATTTTCAGCAGATAAAGCGCCGAAAATGGAGTTGGATTGGGCATACACTCTGAAGGGATCCTGAACACATACCGAGGCAAGCCCTAGACTGGAATCCCCAAGGAAAGAGAAAACGTTGCCGACCAAAGCAGACCTGGCGCCGGACTGTTGTTGCAGAGGCGAAGGCTATTGGGAAGACTTGGAGCGAAGTCAAGCACGAAGCTCTAGACCGATCCAGATGGCGGCGCACTGTGGACGCCCTCTGCCCCATCCAGGGGACATAGAACAATAAGTCAAGTAAGTCAATGACCTTAGGAATTCATTAAAATCTCTCGCAATGCTCACGCCACAGGCACCCAATATTTTTCTATTAGGACCATTAGGACCCAATATTTTAGACGTAAGGTCTGACCCTTGAGCTTGAGTTAGGACAAGTGAGTATAGGGGCAACTACGAGTACATCTACTATTAGGATCTTTACCGCCGCGACCGCCTTTTATTTCCCATACTAGGAAAAGTTCGGTCAGGCGCGGTCGCAGATGAAAATTTTGGGGGGGGGGGACACTAATGTAGATTTTTTTTTTCAAATTTTTGAGGGGGTCTGTAAAAAAATTTTTCTATTAGAAATGTAGAATTTTGGCCCCCCCCCCCCCCAAAATTCTACATTTCTAATAGAAAATATTTTTTACAGACCCCCTGTCATGGACCCAGGTCATGTCCCATGTGACCCTCCCCCCCCCCTGGGATCGCGCCTGAGTTCGGTTCGGGCATGGTGGATGCGATTGTAAGTTGTAACATCTTTCTTGCGGTTGTATTTCGTCCCTACAAGCGCTCTTTTCCAAAATAACTATATATTTTTGAATCTATCTTCTTACTTATGTAGTTTTCAAATAAGTACCTACTTAAATTAGGGCTAGTATTTAATGGTCATTTTGCCTATAAAAAATTACCAACTTTAAGCAATAATATTGAATGCTCAAAATAATTTTTTTTTGCGTGTGGCGTTGAGATTTCCCATTTTTCTTTTAATTAAAAATTGTAATTTCCTCAAGTATTTACATAGGCTTTGCTCAGTCCAAAATTAATTTTGGGGATTCTTATTTAATTTTCAGGAAATCTTTGTGTAATAACGCTCAAAAGAAACAGTAGGTACATTCGCCATCAGATATATCTGAGCGGCGGAGGTGGTCACAAATACATGGTCACAAGAATGTCTCTATTATGAAGGCGATAAAGTGTGTTCAGATATTTTTGAGTACCCTGGTCGCTCCGATATGTATTTAATGGTAACTGTACCTACCATATAATACATTATAGACAGATTTATAACAATATTTCTATTGTATAGCAATAACTAATGTAGGTTTGTAACTTGTTACTGTGCCTTTTTGTAATAAAATAAATAAAATAAAATAAAATAAATAAATAAATATATTATAGTATTACCAATAAGTAATATGTCTTCCACACAGCTTTGACTGCTTTGAGTAGCGTAGGACAAAAAGAAAAATGAAAAAACTAGAACATTTACTTGATCTATACAGACAGCAACAATAGCACAGAGAAATATAAGTAAGTAGAGTGCTCACTCTATATAACCGGTTATAGTTTAGCAAGGGTTAGTTTACCTCAAGCATAGGCAGAGACTCATACTGTCTCTTTCTTACGCTAGTGAAAAGGGGATGAGTATAGCTTATTACCTACTTCTACTGTTATAGCACTCTTTGGCCAGCCAGACTATATTTAAACCTTGGTATTCACGCCCTGTGCCCGCTCCACCCTCAGTTCCATTAGTCGTCTCGTCTAGCCTTTATGTCAAGCGATCTGTCCGCCGGGCATATCCGTCGGACAAATCCGGCGGATACATAGATGCGTGTATTCCTAGCTGATAACCAGTTGTATGGAGTGGTAAATAGGTGACGTGCCCAAAATGATCTTCACGAGCTGTATTGAAAATAAAATATCCTGCCTTTTCGTCGAACATTGTATTGCCGAATTTCACTTGCCAACCAACTCTTCGCAGAAGTTTCATTTGGCCGAATAACTTTTACCAAATAATTATTTCGCAACCATTTCATTTCCCAACCCCATAGTTGGAAAATGAAAATTACATCCTAGGTTGGATTATGTAAAGTTGGAAAATGAAATTAGGTCAAATGAAACTTCCGCGAAAAGTTGGTTGGCAATACTCGGCAATAAAATTTTCGGGGAACGGCAGAGAACCAAAATAAAGTAGGTAATGCTAAGACCATTTCGAACACTTCCCCCGCTTAGCTCCTGCTGATTGCTCCAATATCAGATCTCGTTGGTCTTCGACGGTTGTCCTTCGGCGCATGTGTGAACACGTGAACACACAACCATTGTCTGCGAGTATTTATACAAGCGGCAATGCATACATGGAACAGGTGATTATTACCCAGTGCCCCAGAGGCCCGATGGGGTGAGAGGATGAGGCCCTCACCACGAAGCTATATATACCGGAATGCACTCTTCGACCAAAATGTAAGGCCAAATATCAGGACATTATTGGTATCGTATTGCGAGTAAGAAAAAGTAGAACAAAAATTTTTTGGCGCGAAAAAAATTTTGTTTTTGTGTGGGACACGTCGTCCCGAACGGCAACCCAAAATTTTTTTCGCGAAAAAAAATTTATTCTTAGTTTTTCATAATAAGAATGCGATACCAATTATGCCCTTAAAAGGATCACCAGTATTTTTGTTACACCTTGTATGTGGAATGCGACTTCTTTGGGTCTTGGGCTATTCACGCCCCCTGCCCGCTCCTTTTTTTTTTTTTTTTTGACGCAGGGAAAATGCATTTATGCATCCCCCCGGGGCCCGGGGAAGGCCCATAGTTGGGGGGTATGTGGGACTCCCCCTGCCCGCTCCTCCCTCAACCCCTTAGTCGTCTAGCCTTCAAAATGTCAAGTTTGCGGGATAACCAATTGTATGGAGTGAGCACTCTAGGTTTATACCTAACCTAACGTAGTATTATAAACTTAAAATAAGCTAAATGAATGCTAAAAATATGCATGATTTCTGCACCATAAACCTTAGTGGGCCCGACATGCACGCCCGTCTCCGAGGGCAACGTTCTAACCAAGTTATAAAGCAACTTTAGTACCCTTTGCACGTCCTGTCTTAAAAATTTGTTAGGTTCCGGAAACGGCCATTTTTTTTTCTTTTATTGGCCGCGTCTGCATGCTGCATGCGGCCTGCGTTTTGATTCATGAATCAAAAATATCGCATATGTGCATTACCGGCGTGGTCGCCAAATGTTCGAAAATACCGTGAGACTGGTGGTTCTAGGAAAAATTACTGACTAACAATAGGTACATGACATTTTGCGTGATTACACCATTTGTCATAGGTTTAAATTAGCCCAATGCAACACATGTGATTAAGAGCTAATACTATTTTGTAGGTACCTATATACACATGTATGACACAATACAATGTACCTACTGAAGTACTACTAAGTAAATCGTATTTAATTACAAAAAAATATCCCTTTAAAAAGAATCTGTACATCTTACATAATATTTATGTACTTATCAGCTCTAATATATTTCTGATTTAAAAGCGACAGTTTGCAAGTTTTTTCATACAACTTTGCAAACCGAATCTACATTATACCTACCGAGAGATTCAAAGCGCGATAAACTTTAAGCTTTAAGTATTGGATTTTTGGTTTTATTTCCGCGCATTCCTTTGGGAAAAGCACTAAGTATACAGTCTCGGAATGCAAAAATGTCAGGAATATTTAATGAATGGTTTTTTTTCTAAGGTAATCCAAAGCAAACCAAAAGGGAAGCGCTGGTAGCCTTGCGGTAAGACGTCCGACTTTCAATCCGGAGGTCTCGGGTTCAAACCCTGGCTCGTACCACTGAGTTTTTCGGAACTTATGTACGGAATATCATTTGATATTTACCAGTCGCTTTTCGGTGAAGGAAAACATCGTAAGGAAACCGGACCTAATCCCAAAAAGGGCCTAGTTTCCCCTCTGGGTTGGAAGGTCTGATGGCAGTCGCTTTCGTAAAAACTAGTGTCTATGCCAATTCATGGAATTAGGTTGTCAAGCGGACCCCAAGCCGGGATAAACGCTAGGAAGAAAAGAATCCAAAGCAAACCAAAACTTCTGTTATTTTATCTGTAAGTTTTTTTTATCCTTTAGAAGACACCCCCCTCAATATCACCGATATGAGCATCAGAAAACTTATGAGTACATTAGGAATTTTGTCAGGTACTTATTTCAAAATGTAAGCAGTAATAGCAAGGGATACACGGACAGATGTGCCCGCCGGATTTGTCCGGCGGATATGCCCGGCGGACAAATCCGTCCGTGCATGGCGCTATTCAGATGTATCCGCAGACAAATCCTTATCCAATTCGCGCCATACATGGACCGATCTGTCCGCCAGGCATGTCCGCCGGACAAATCCGGCGGGCACATCCCTAATAGCTATTGTATTAAGTATTTCGTCGAGTGCACCACTGTTTACCGTCGACTAATACAGTTTTCCCGATGTTAAAAACGTATCGGCGAAATGCTGGCGTCGGTCCAGGCGCAGTATTTTTCCAGCGACGTTGCGTTTCGTCTACAATGCACCCCGAGACGCATTCGGAAACAAACATTACGAAGCGATATAATACAGATTTTTTTGTTAGCCAGATAAGGTGTCCCACTGCTGGGCAAAGGCCTCCCTTCTTTCCCGCCATTTGGTCCTGTCTAATGCGCACTCCCGCCATTCTTCAAGATATGTGTCCAGGTTTTTTTTTTGCGGTGGAGGGGGAAATACTCATGTATACGACCAGGCCCGTACCTGGCCGCATGCCCGACTCGACTGGGAATTTCTCCCAGTCGCCTACGGACTAAAACCCCCCCTAAGTGTGTAGAGTGTAATGGTGTGATTGGGTGTGCATGTTGAGTGTGGTTGGGGTGTGATGTGTTTTATATTGTGGGATGGCTGGCCCTCGCGAGGGATACGGGCGACCAGCCATCCGGATATGTGTCCAGGTTGTGCTGCCATCTCCGTCTTGGTCTACCGCTGCCCCGACGTCCGTCGTGCGGGATCCAGTCCGTGGACAGCAGTGGCGGTGGGTCAAAAGATTTCTTAGGCAAGCCGGTGCTGAATTTGGCTTAACATTTCTTCATGAGCTGTAGGAAAATTGCTCAGGCGCTTGAAACTTAGGCAAACCGACGGCAGTCGGGTTCTACGGACGCGCCACCACTGATAGACAGTTTGGTCCAGCGATCCGGATGCATTCGGTAGACGTGTCCAGTTCCATTTCAGCTTATACAGATACAATAATATAATTTGAGACATTTGAAAAACGTACGGAAAATGCTTACGTTGTAAGTTGTACAGATTCAATACTGTATAAAAACAAAAATAGTTTTTTTTCATACTTCTGAAAGACCTAACCACTATACTCCTAAACAGCTAAAGCGGCAGAACTATTCCCAGTTTTCAACCAGAGGTATTTTTTTTCCTTTTTATCTGCATCCGATTTAGGTACCTAATGTGCATATATCTACCTCTAATGTACCTACACGTATTAAATAAGAACTTTATAGTAGGTAGGTACTAAGTTCTCCGAACTAAGCAAAAGTTTTAATTGACATCGGAAACGTACAATACTTATATTTAGTCTCTAACGCGCCCTTTGATATGGATGCCATGTTTCTGAGAGAGTCCGTGGTCTAAAGCAAGCGAACGAACGGCACAGGCACAAATACGTTTTCAATATAATTCTGTTACTTTAAATTTATATTTAAGAATAAGGCCTCAATTCTGTGTTATGAGTAATGTCTAATGATAACATATGTTATGGAAAGTCACGGAAAACTTATACTTTCTTTTATCCAAATGACAAACAGTTATAGTCGATTATCGCTTGTAACAACTGTAATATATCGTGTCTAGATCGTAAATAATAATTGATGCGTTGATAAAGGCATTACGAGGCAATTATATATTAGAATTCCGAAAATTTTGTAAATATCATACTTATTGTGTTGTTGACGGCGAAAAGGCAGAGAACCACGTAGTGTTTAATGAAAATCACAGGTACACAATCAAAACAAATATGAACAGTTGAATTTAAACTCACACGATTTTCACTCATTATTTTGTCAAACACGGGACTTAATCGCGTACACTTACTTTTAATTTTCCTGACGTTTCGAGCGTGTCATCCGCGTTTCGTGTCGTTTCGTGTGTGTTGGTGGTCTGCCTGCGACCACGAGCGTTATGACACGCTCGAAACGTCAGGAAAATTAAAAGTAAGTGTACGCGATTAAGTTCCGTGTTTGACAAAATAATGAACAGTTGAATCCAATAGTCTCAATCCACGTGTAGTAGCTTAACTATGTAGTAACTTATTTGTAAAGTTGGGTAGACAACAATAAGCAAGGAACAATAGGCTTTATGCTCATACAGTTAGTTTTAATTAAATTTACTCGACGTCTCATGTCTATTTGTACCGCGATATACATACATAACATAGCTAAACTTTGAAGAGTATACGTCAAATATCGTTATTATACTATCGTATATTTTGGGAATATAGCAGTGGCGTAGGTGCGCTAAATTGGGCCCGTAGCAAATTTATTGTATGGGGCCCGTTTACAGAAAATGTTAGGAACTTCCTTTTTTAGTGGTCGCCTGTCAGACCAGGGGCCCGTGGCATTTTGTCTGCTCTGTCACCCTTTAGTTACACCACTGGATTAGAGGAATCTGAGAGCTTATTGCAAACGTGTTCAGATTTGGCTTGACTTTATGAAGAACACGATAACTATGGAGCAACCTATATCTCCTCCTCCGTCCATTGACGTAATATATGAATTTCTTAATAACATTACCTGTAGGGTTAGCGTTGTTAGGGTAGCTTTAGGGTTAAAAGCTTAGAGATGAAAGAAGCGCTTGGCGTCCGTCAATTCGTTGGGTGGACGACATCGGGTCGCGGGTGAATATTGCATGGAAAAATAACCGGTTAAAAACCGGTTTTTCTCATATAAAACAAAAACCGGTTGCATTTTCTTCAGATTAGCTTAGCACCGGCAACAGCGCTGTACTCCGTACCTACTCGAAGACAGGCCATGCATTGCTTTGTCGGCGACATCGGGTGTTCATTATACAATTCCAGAGTCCCCCCTCCCACTCTCACATCCCATCACATCAGTTTCGTTTTTAGGGTCATAAAAAAATAACCCTAACCTACCTATCTCTGGGAGCAGTTTCGTTTTTTGGGCCATAAAAAAATAACCGTAACCTACCTATCTCTGGGAGCAGTTTCGTTTTTAGGGCCATAAAAAAATAACCCTAACCTACCTATCTCTGGGACAACAATAAGTTTATGGAAAACAAAGGGATGACATTAAAACGATATGATTAACGACTATTAGTCCGATAAAATATATGCCTTAAAATATTTCTGAATAATTATTGATAGACCTTCGAATGTTATACACATAAATTTTATGCCTTTTGCGATTATAGTGTTTAATATTATAGATCTTTATTATTAGAACTATGAAACGTTATGCTTTACAAAAATTATGACTATTGATGTTTATGCCCATAAATTATATGTATATCAATTTCTGACTATCGAAATTCGAAACAACAAGTTTATGGGAAACAAAGGGATCCCGAAAAGTAACCGGTCAATATGCTTAAGTGGGTGAATATCCCAAGCAATAAAATTTGATGGCAAGACTGGAAACGCTGGTGCAGAAAGTCAAAATAGTCATATACTAATTTTTTTTGGAAACATCTCTTAGCTATCGACCTCGGGCATTAACTAATATTAAAATATTAAATAATTTAATCATTGAGAAAAATAAATAAAGGCCCAATTTTTCATTCAGGTGGGTTGTCCGGAACCCAGTTATTCTTGTTTAATGCCGCATAACTCTAAAACTATACAAGATATCCAATTATTTTTTAGTTCATTATAATACCATATCAATAATGAATCCTTTAAAATATTACTTGCTTACTAACTCTTTAATAAACCCCCTTATTATGCGTAAAGAAATTTGTCCGGCAAAATAATCCTTATTACCGCGGACAAATTTCATCGACGTTTATTGGCTAAGTTTGACTTCGTACGCCCCCCCGCCTCCTGCGCACTTTGAGAGTAAGTTGTGCCGAGGCTCTCACCGCAAGAAGATGTCGACGTGATGCTTAATAGATCTACTACACACATGGTCATGTCATTTCGATGTTACGGGGACAAAAAAAATATCATTCCGGAGTTTGCTATATGTTTTTTGTTTCATATTTGTTATTTTTCAAATATTTAAAGATCGTGTATTTTGTACTTGTGAGTTTAAATATCGCGATAGTTAAAGAATGTGGGATTTAGTTATTTTTTTATAATTTTATTTCACCTCGGTTTATCATTCCACCGATTTCATTCCGGTGATTTCGGTGTAGTAAAATGACTTTAATACCCACCAGAATGAAAATAACACGGGAATGATATGTCATTCAGGTGGAGTGTTATATCATTCCTTTGCATACTTATCATTCACGTGCGAGTAATTTTTTTCATTCCGGTGGAAAAATGTCATTCAGGTGGAGTGTTATATCATTCCTGTGTATACTTATCATTCACTTGCGAGTAATTTTTTTAAATCTCCGATAATTCTCAAAAGGCTTAAGATATCAAGTGCTCTGTAAGAGGCTTATCAAAGAACAGTCTGAGGTGTCGATTGACATTAAAAGAAAAATCAAAGAAACGTAGATGAAGAATTACACCGGAATGACACAAAAAACTAGTACTGTTGAAATAGACCCAAGTAATAACTTACCCGTAAATTCACTGGAGTGAAAAGCGGCCAATTATTTTTTTAAGTGAAAAGTGACCGGTGAATTTCCTGAAGTGAAAAGTCACCGGTTTTCCCGAAGTGCCTAGTAGCTGGTTGTCATTGAATATTATTATTATGTTATAGGTTCAAAGTCAAAAAGGGTTACATTACAACATTTACAATCAGGGATCGATTACCGGTATTATTTTCATACAAATTGTACCGGTATTCAATTTTAGTATCTCGGTTGTTAATTAAAAGTATTTTTGAATATTTTTCGGATAATAATTATTATTATTATTCGTTACACAGCATTACAGTAAAAACCAAGGCACTGCGAACTACAAAACAAAACATATAAAATAACTTAAGACTAGTTTGATAATCTGATAATGTATTACGTTTACCTAAATTACGTTTCAGAATATCGCGTACACATTTGAAATTCGGTCGCTATTTCGACTCGGTTACCGGTAACGATCCCTGGATTCCCTGGTGACAACTTGAAAAAAGTATAAAAAAGTTTGACTCCTGTTTTAAGAGTCGCCAGTTCGTTTTCGTTGCTAAAAATTGTAATACAAAGAAAATACAGCCAGATACAGATTTATATACAAAACTCATTTTTGCTATGTTTTCTTTGTGTTCCAATTTTTAGCTACGAAAACGAATTACCGACATAGATCTGTACTGCTAGAATGCCTATGCCAAATTTCGTGGTTCTAAAGCATGTCGTTTTAAAATGAGAGCTGAACTACGTTTGTATGGGGACGCGAGTTCACGCGAGCGTCCTGGCGACTCTTAATCACCGAAAATTTACGAATGAATGACATGTTTCATGTCAGGTAAGCAGGATTACGACGAAATAAAATGAAACGTTATCACAGGCTTACCGGCGCCGGCGCAAGGCGCCACTGTTATCACTTCCTAGATAGGTATGTGATAAGTGATAACGCACTCAAAGTTTCGTTTATGTACTACATTTATTTACGCATCAATTTTCTTAGGAACGGTACTTCTACTTGTATCGTAAGAAATCGATTGTCAAAGTTCGATTAGACTTTAGAAATTGATTCTTACCTAATTTTTTGACAAATATAACAGATTTTGCGATTAGGGATCGTAACCGGTTAAAGCAAAAAACCCCGAAATAGCCCAATATATTTAATTATTTTATGGTTTTTATGTGAAACCCAAAATTGTATTTAGGTTTTCACTTCATATTAAGTTTAGGATTTTTTCGATTAAATATAAACCGGTTTTTACATGGATAAATTATGTATGTTAAATAACCGGTTAAAACCGGTTTTTCTCATACAAAATAAAAACCGGTTACATTATCTTGTGTTTTATTGATTTATTTAAACTTTATTGCACATAACATAAAAAATTACAAATGGCGGACAAAAGGCATTCTCTACCAGTCAACCATTGTGGTTACAAAGTAGCTGGATGTAAAAACCATGTTTTTTTTTTCAAAAATAACATTTCAAGAGTTAACGGCAAAAATCTAACTAAGCTCAGGTTATAACTTTCTAGAAGAGCGCATCAGCTGTTACCGGCCCTTCCCACTTTAGATTAAATGTTAATTATAGGTATATTAATTAATCATCGACAATGAGACCATCTTAATCCATATAATAATTCCCAAAAACGTTATCAGCCATCACAAAGGAATTTAGATTGTGATATCACACGCGACAGAACGAAATTATCAAAAATGTTTGAGTTGCTATCAGTTCTTACTTGTTATCTAATCAGTGTGATTAACCTAGTTTAAGGCACTCTAGTACAAAAAGAGCGGTTTTAGTAGGGGATTATGGGCTGTTGCGACCTTTTAGGTTTAAAGGTGTAGGGTGCAACATGCATTTTGTAATGTTTGTCAACGAATCATTCAAAATAATATTACGCATTTCTTTCCCTATTATACTGACCCGAAAAAGACGTTCTCGTTCTTATCAGCATTTGATTTTTATTGTTCTATTTTATCTCAAGAGCGCTCGTATAAATTTGTTAAAGAGCGATAAAAGTCGTCGGCAGTAAAAGTCAGTTGCATTTGATTAAGTAAGTTTCTTATATTTTTAGGGCCGAAGTCATGAAAAGTAAAAAAGTAAAGAACGTAGTTTATTTATTAAAAAAATATGCGCTCAAAAATGTTTGTGACCTATTTTTTTTTAATATTGTACCTAATTCAAATTAAAATAATTGGCAGGTACAAGTATATAAATAAATAACAAATATGACTTATAAATAAAACTTAACTATTTAAATAAACCTTAACTAAAAACTAGAATTAAGTAAAACTAAAAAATATCAAAAAATTGAGGATGCGTGCAACATTTCCTCGCTGTATCACAATAGGTACTTTATTTTTAAATTATTATATATTAAATTCTCTGTTAATAAGGTATAAATTAAAAACCTTTGTTATGAGTTAACATCAGATTATTGGCACCAAATCACAAATTATGGTCCTGAATGTCGTAATCATTTGTATTTTACAAAAGACGGTACAAATTGGAACCTTCTCTCGTTTCCTTTCATAAAGTGATATCTTTATAATCGAAGTAGCCTGAAAGGGATTATTTCTTTAAGAAATTCAACACCATTAAGCCCTTCTTCTTTTGCGACTTTCAATTATCTGTCCGTTAACACCTACACGAATTCTTGCAAATAACATTATCAAACTTATATCATAATATACCAACCATTATGGCTCGTTAACTCCGAATATGGAGTCAAAATCCTAAACATATGTTCCGAGGAATCTGGGCGGTCCTTATACAAAATCGTTTTGCGTTATACCTTGTTAACCATTGAAGGGTATTAGAGCGTTATCACAAGTTTGCGATTTGCGAGCGAGTTTTGTATGGGAGCGAACACGCCGCGAGTTCGCCGCGCACGAGTTTTGTATAGAAATCGCTTTCAAATCGCTCAAGTGTGATAAGGCCCTTAGGCTGCGTTTCCACTAGAGATGAGCGAGGATGCGTTGGGATTAATGTGTTTGTTTAGAGCCAATCCTAGAGCTGCGCTGTGCGAGGATACGTAAACGAAACGACATGATTCTATTGTTTCTTAAAAAATACATCCTCGCTCATCTCTGGTGGAAACGCACCCTCAGCCGCGATCCTCAGTGGGGGATTAACTAACCTTGTTCCTTGGGAGTTGGGACGGCCTCTGGTATGGGATGCCACTTGCGTGGATACCCTTGCGCCGTCCCATCTCCCAAAAACCTCGTCTAAGGCTGGAGCGGCCGCCGATGCGGCTGAGCGCCTCAAGCGGCGCAAATATGCAGCAATCGATTCAAACTGCATGTTTGTGCCGTTTGGGGTTGAGACCCTCGGACCCTGGGGACCCGGAGCTCGAATCATTTTTAAACAACTTAGTAAACGGCTTAAAGATGCTACGGGTGACCAGAACGCTGAATAGCAATTCCTTGCACAGCGCATAGGAATTGCTATTCAGCGTGGTAACTCCGCCAGCCTTCTGGACACTCTCCCATTGGGCTTGGAACTTGAGCCCGTTTTCTATTTGTAAATATGTACATATTCTAGGATTCATTTATTAAGTTATATATATGTTACTACAGGATAAAACGAAACGTGTATTTATTTCTCTAGGTACGTAGGTAGGTTAAGCGAGAGTCAGAAATGATAGAAAACTTTTCATCACAACTTGCTCTTAAAGCTATACTCCTCACAGGCTTAGCGGGAGTTATGGATTTACTAAAGCTCGATGCTCACCCAGCTTACGTGGACGTCACACCACATTCCCTTTGTCCGTACGAAACGATTTGCTTCGTCTATTCTGGTGCGGACTACCAAGGAATGGAATATGCTGCCGTCATCTGTATTCCCTGACAAAGAGGATCTCAGTCTCTTTAAAGCAAGAGTGAGAAGGCTATTACTGAACCGCCTCCATCTTAGGCTCTGTCTTCACTTTTCATCAGGTGAGACTAGGGTTAATCGCTGGTCAGTCTGATAATAAAAAAAAACATGGAACCGACCGCTCTACATGAAATGCAGCCGGTTTTTATTTTGTATGAAAAATAACCGGTTAGCCGTTTATTGAACGGTTTTCTCATAGAAAATAAAAACCGGTTGCATTAGAAGAGCGTACATTTCGTGAACGATGCATAAGGGCCATGATGGCCCATCATGTAGTCCTCTAATAGGGACGCAGCTATGCGTTAGAGGGAGCTAACGATGTTGCGATCTCGTTCCGTCGTATAACTGCGTCCCTATAGCAGCCATAAGGTGTTCTGCAGAACAGACCACGTGGAGCGCAGGCGCAGGCGAGCGCTTAACGCCGCGCGCGCAGCCGCAGCTTTCCCACACTCACCCGCGTGCAGCGACAGCAGAAACAACATGAAATTGCAATGCAATAATTACTAAAAAAAACGTCGAAACGTCGGAATTTTAATTCGGTATACGCGATATAATCCGTTCAAAGTTGTTTCATTTTAGTAAAAAAAGTTTTTTAATTCAGGGACATCAGACAGATTCGTCAATATATGGCGTCAATCTGTCCGAAGGCACATCCGTATCCAATTCCCGCCATACATTGGCGGATCTGCCCACCGAGGACATCGGACAGATCTATGCATGTATCCTAGGTTAATAATATCTAAACTAAAGTCCGTCCGGAAAGAAGTGTCGTAAAATGTATGAGCTCCCATATAAACCACGACACTTCTCTTTCCGAACAAACTTTATCAACCTTTTTTTTGTTTTATGGCTCCTCTACATAATGGGCCATCATAGGGACGCAGCTATGCGATAGAGGGAGCTAACGATATTGCGATCTCGTTCCGTCGTATAGATACATAAAAAATCTTATCGTTACCGTTGCATAACTACCATTGTTCATTTGAGAATAATTATTTTGAACATAGAACTAAAATACGTTTTTTTATCAAAATCACGGCAACCTTATCTCAAACGGCCTCCACACTTAATCAGAATATCTCCTTTATTGGACTGACATGACAGCTCTTCAACAAATAACTACTTACATATACAAGGTGTAACAAAAATACTGGTGATCCTTTTAAGGTCATAATTGGTATCGTATTCTCATTCTTCTTCTTCCTCCTAGCGTTTGTCCCGGCTTGGGGTCCGCTTGACAACCTAATCCCATAAATTGGCGTAGACACTAGTTTTTACGAAAGCGACTGCCAATCTAAAACTTTTTATCTACACCCATATCATAAACCCTCCATGATGCGTTCAAAAACCGCACGTTATGACCACCATAAAAATAGACTGTTTTGTTAGAAGTTTGAACAAATGTCTTATCTGTAACGATGTTATTATTATCAAATAATAGTCAAAAATTCGATATCATTATGAAAATCCGGCCTGCTTCTCGACCGCCGCGCCGGGCGATCCTTCGACCGCCGGCACAATCGAGTTGGCCATGGCGATGGCGGTGCAATCCATGTAATGGCAGTCATTCATTCATCATTTAGGGTTTATAATATGTGTGTAGATAAAGCAGTGTATGCAACTGTACGTAATTAGGCCTTAAAACACTCGTGTGATCTTATTATGAAACTCACTTCGTTCGTTTCATAAAACCACACTCGTGTTTTACCCTATTACGTAACAGTTACATAAACTACTATTATTTCGCGTAAAATGTTTTGGTGTTGTATGGAGGGTTGGCTGGCTCGGACGACGTGTCCTACAAAAAATTTTTTTATTCGCGTTCAAAATTTTTTTCTTACTCGCAATACGATACCAATTATGCCCTTAAACGGAACACCGGTATTTTTGTTACACCCTGTATAACTACAACATTATTTACAGTTTTCCTGTTTTAACTTTTTACTAAACTATACTAGCTGTTTCCGTGGTTTCGCCCGCGTGTCTTTTGTGGGAAAACTATCTTAAATGTGTGTGCGTGTCGTGCTTAAGGCTACTTTGAAAAAATATAGGTTTTTACAAATTTTCTTAGCTTACGTAAACTATAAGTGATTAAGCAATATAACTAAGTAAAAAATATGGTAAGGTCACTGCGGGCAAGACCGTCAGCAAGGCAAGTCCGTCTACGTGCCATATCTCCCTTATTTGTTTGAGTATGTCGCTTAGCACGTGATCGGTAAAGCGCTAAATCGTTCTGGTTCTATATCTCTAGAGCAGATGTCGCTAGGACGAAAATTATGGACGAAACTTAAATTTCAATTTTTTTCGTGAGTTGCACTTGATTAGCGAGTGCGTCAAGGCTCGGGCAAAAATAAGAAAAAAATAGAAATAGCCAAAGAATTCGGTTATGGAATGTGTCACTAAGCTATTTGATAATCACTTTCCTTATTTATCGTGTTCAATGTACCTAAATATTAAAATTAATGTAATTTGAGCTTTAGAAATATTTAATCTTAAAAATTCTACGAGTTGGAAAGTCCGTCTATCACGGTTCAAGGCAAGTCCGTCATATGCTATTTCTGTATTAAATAAGCTTTTGTTAACTGTTTTTGTAAAATATACTTTATTGTACGTAACAATTAGACTTAAAATCGTAAACAGGGCATATTTTGTACTTTTAAAAGAGTTTACGGCCAATTTTCCTAGACATATGCCGGTCTTCCCTTAAAAAAAAGGAAATGTCGATACATTTGAATTGCAACCTTATATCACTGA
Source organism: Pammene fasciana (assembly GCA_911728535.1). Classification (NCBI taxonomy): domain Eukaryota; kingdom Metazoa; phylum Arthropoda; class Insecta; order Lepidoptera; family Tortricidae; genus Pammene; species Pammene fasciana. Next base: position 1,914,170 of record OU452285.1, read on the forward strand.
ACTGAAAATACAGTTTTCAATGACATAAAGTAAAGATATCAACAAGGTCAATGACGTGCGAATTGGATTTCAAATAACGCGGGAATGGGTACTAGACGGACTTACCTTATACTGCACGGGAAGACCGTCTACTCGCCGAGTTTTAAAAAAACATCTTTTTTTTATCAATGGTTTGCTTATTTTGCCAATTTGTTTTAAGGACATTATAAAATATAAAATTTATCATCTGTTCCGCCTAGGTCATTTATCCTAGATTGAACAACAACCTTGTTTCATCCGATCAAACTTAACTTTAAATAAAGTATGCCGGTCTTGCCCGCAGTGACCTTATTCTGGTTTATCTAAAAAGTCACAGAAGCAAAATTAGACAAAACTTTATAGATTCGCTTATTTATCGTAGTTTGGTCAAAAAGTCTGATCCTTAAGAGCGCTGCATCTCTTTCTTTCGTGCACGGGAGCCATAAACGTGTCTCTAACGGACGGGCGTGGCTTGTCCGAATCGAGGAATGGCGTTAAACACGAGGAAATCGGCTTATTATGGAATCACAATTTTGTCTTCACGGCACCTCGTCTTCTTATTTTATATATCTTTGGTTCTCACATAGGTATTTACGGTATGCGCAATTTTTAACAGTAGGTAGTAGATAAATTTCATATTAAATGATTAATATTTATGGAAAATCTTTTGTTTTCTTAGCACCTGCTTTAAATCAATAATTTATAATATAACATACTATAGCCGATAGGACGAGTAAAACTACCATATTTTAACCACATAGAAACCACAAAACCCTTACCGCAATTTACCTAATTCATATTTAGGTACGAATAACGAGGTAACCCTAAAACTCGATTCCCATCGGCGTACCCGATGTTCACTAACCGCGCTTTTCCTACAGGTCACCAGAAGGAAATACAAGTTAACCCCGGCTTGCCTTAAACCATTTTTGTCGCCTTACCACAGATTTGTAAACTTTTTTTGCAAACGCTCCGCCGCAGGATGTTATTTGGCTCCTCGCTAAAAAAAGATGGCGCAAATGAACGCCCTCCCGTTCTGCAGCGTTTTGTTTCTCACCCATTCATGACTGCATCGGCCATTCATGTTTGCCTAGCCTTGACATGCGCACGGACAGAATATTGTAAAATTCTCTGTTTTACGTTGCAAAAACCGAGAATCTAATACTTACAGATTAGTAATGTTTACAAACATGAGTAACACAACTAAATAAATTAAAAATTGAAGACCCCCGACAAATTTTTAACAAGACCATCTATTGAGTTAATGGGTCAATTTTTTTTGTAGGATTCTTTTCCTTCTCTGAGGTCATTATAATATAAAAGGACTTAAATCCAAATTTACTTGAAACCTTTGCATTTTGGTGTAAATATTTTTTTTATATGTGTAGTAGAAGCATCAAGGATGATGCACGGTGTTCCGGACCGTGTCCGACCCGACACTCCCGACACTTCACTTTGTATACAGAACATCACGTGACGTCCGAGGATCACGTGACGGTTTCTATACAAAATGAAGTTTCGGAAGTGTATCGGGCACGGTCCGGAACGCCGTGCATCATCCATCGAAATCGTACACACTACTCACGTTTTTATCGTCCACAAAAAAGTATCCCGTTTTACTGGAAGTTTTTGACCCAAATAACTATTATAAAAATCATTGTTTAAATATTTACTAAAAATTAACAGTGTAATATCTTCTACGGTTGCCGCGATAGTTATTCATGAAATAAAACAACTTTGAACGGATTATATCAGTCGACCCGTGACCACGAACGCTGTAAAGTGTTCGAAACGTCGGGATGTAATTTAAAATTCAGTATACGCGATATAATCCGTTCAAAGTTGTTTTATTTATAGTGTCTCACCCTAAATGATCCCGTCCTATCAAGGGAAAAATAAAACGTTAAGGGGCTACTTTGAAAAATTATAGGTTTTTTCAAACGCTCTAGTGACTAAACGGGAAAAGGGGCTGAATTTATTTTCGAATATGTATTATTAGACTATATACTCTTGTTTTTGGCACAAGCCGAAACACGATTGCTGAAAGTTGCCTCGATAGAAAAAAAATCCGAAGTTGGGTCCTTTTCCCCCTTATTTTTCTTAGCTTACGTAAACTATAAGAGATTAAACAATATGCTTAAGTAAAAAATATGATATTCTGGTTTATCTAAAAAGTCACAGAAACAAAATTACACATTACTTTATAGATTCGCTTATTTATCGTATTTTAGTCAAAAAGTCTGATCCTTAAGAGCGCTGCATCTCTTTTTTTCGTGCATGGGAGCCATAAACGTGTCTCTAACGGATGGGCGTGGCTTGTCCGAATCGAGGAACGGCCTTAAGAGTGACTGTTAAATTTAAACGTTCGTGTGCGTGAGTGAAACCGTAAAGTTTTATAGTGAGTGATTGTTTAGTTTATGGACTTAATTAAAACAAGTGACACTTAACTGTCCGTTAAAATCGGACCTGTCAAAGTCCACTATCGTTGACAAGTGAATCAATCAAGACCGGTGCATCTAAAAATATTAACCCATGGAGATTACATTTAGAAGCAGAATTTAACGAAATGTGACTATTTACCTTCACGTTTGACTTACTCTCCGTACAGGATGGTCACTTAAAAAGTAGCTTAACAGCTATTCCAAACGAATTCAACGTTTCCTAGGGTCTATATGGAATCATAAAAAGAGGCAAAGCATGAAGAAATTATAATTAATCCCTCTTCATTAATTAAATGAGATGCATTCTCCACAGGGTATAATCATTTTGTTTGCATCTCTAAACAAAAACATTAAATGCATCTTTCGAATAAAAGGTCCTAAGATACTAAAATTTTACGTCTAATTTATTTCGAGTTATACACGCCCGCGTCAAACGCTCTATTTCTGTTTGGCTTCAAAAGAATCTCTCGTAGAATATTCGTTTTAGTTTAGAAACATCTGCATGTCAATCAGTCCAAATAGCTTTCTAAAACTCTTCCCTTTCGTTACAATCAAAAAACTACTGTTTTCTGCAAGTAATAGGATATAAAATACGATAAAATTTTAAGTAGTTTTTATGAAATGCGAATTTGTCGCTCGAAATTAACGTTTTTATGTATCTTTACCTGACGAAAGATGAAAGAGCTAGATTGCTGAAAAATAGAGCTAAACCCATGTTCAATTAAAACAATGAACTCCCCAAAAAAACTCTTGTTGGTAAGTACTTACTGTGTTATTTGCACATCTATCGTTTCTCGAGACCTTTCTATTGAGTCTCTCGGTATGGTTGCAATCCTTCTTTGATAAATTTCGGTCACCTTACGACTGCACCACCATGACCAGCTCTGTGTTAGTTTTAGAATCAACAATCACGTGATCAACCATAAATAATAATAAAATAACTTATGTTAAGTAAAGAACGAAACGATTCATTGATATTGGTTTTAAATACGTTCTTCTCTTCTTGATGAAGTTCCATTTACCACTTTAAGCGCTCGCGGAAATAAAAAATGACAACTATACTACCAGACGAATCTTGTAAGGAAAACTATTTTATTTTTACGTTTACTATATCTTGAATTCAATAGAACTATTCAAACATTAATATGCACATTGGTTTAGTTATTTATACCATGTGAACAATTGCCCCAGAATTTACTAAATTTTCTCGTTCTGATTACAGTATTTTGGAATCATGCACGGAAAAAAAAGCTTCCGGGATATTCTCAATCTAAGACATTATTAAAGTATGTTGAAAATATTTCCTCGTGACAAGAATTTATTTTCTTTACCAAAAATAAACTATAGTTTTAAATATAACGAAGCGAATGATATTCTTACAGATTTTCTAGTTTTCTTTTACCTAAGATAATAATTGTTTGATTAAAGTACAATCTCTCTTATTTACTCAATATACTCTTGAAGCAATACATTTGTGTTTTTCTAATTTAAAACAACGAGGTTTTATTAAGCGAAGAATCATATTTTTGGTAAAGGAAATAAATACTTGTCACGAGGAAATATTTTCAAGATAATATAATGTCTTGGATTGAGAATATCTCGGAAGCTTTTTTTTCCGTGTGGACGAGACTTTTTCTCCGTACTCTGATTGTGATTCTTGTAAGTTTTTATATTATTTAGATGATTGGCAAAGTCCACCATATCCGTTGGGGTCTTGTTACACGTACCGGTACGAGTAGCCTGGTACCCAGTCGCGAGGTACTTGGGTAACTTTTCCATTATTTCCGACAAATTGGATCGTTAGCAGACATCTCTGCTGCCAAAATAAGTGGCTACAAGATTCTTTGGCATCGAAATTACCACCAATCGTTTTGATAATACCTCAAAAGTAAGCGTCCAGCGTCTACGTGTCAGACGTCCGACACTCGTCCCTGGCAGCTACAAGACAGTCCCTACGGAAGAATTATGGATATTACCCTGTCCCAATATTTAAAATCATAACAGCCATTTTAAATCACTCGATCGTCTACCGTATTGACCATAGTGTTTAAAATCAAACTGGTCTTCCAATGGTTATGTGCAGTGTTACCAATGTTCCACGAACCGAGTTTTCTTTCCGAAACAAAGGTTCATTGACTGGGAAATGAGAAATAGAACAATTTGGCATCCGTTTGAAGTTCCACTGACACGCTCCTTTAATACCATTGCAATTCCACAAGGTTGTAACTGACTAAAGGGCTACTAAGAATATAGGACTTTGTTTTGTTGAGGAGATTTATGAAGACAAGAGAAGAGGCGACAAGCGATGGTTTAAATATATCGCTAAATGAGTTTTTATGTTGGGAGACTTCTGAGTGGGTTCAAAGGTGAGTTTATTTGGGTGGTCTTCACTTTCCGCCAAAAAAAATAGATTTAATTATCGTCCTACTGCACAGTCCACTTCCTATAGTTCAAAAGCCTTTAGTTATAGTCCGTTCACTTCGGCTAGACAGGAGCTACTGCGGAAAGTTCGTGCTGTTTAACGTCTACAAGAAGTGCAAGACGAATAAAGGTCACGTTATCAGAAAATCACGAGTTTCCACACAGAGGAGAAATTTAGTATTTATAGATCTTAGATAGTCACCAAAAATTACCGACTGTCTATATTATATTTAGGTATAGGTACCTACGGTAAGCGTTGTTGTCGCGACCTACTAGATTGGACGTGACCAACTAGAATTACTATCGGCTATGAATGTTTACGATTACGACTACAACAAGTAGTACACTCTAAATATTTAAATAGTACCAATGACTACCTATTTATTGCGTACGAAGTACGAAATGCAAAATAATTAAAAGTACTGCAATGGTGGGAGTTAAAAAAATATTCAAAAGCCAGAGTCAAAATAACCTGTCTTTTCTCAATGAGGCTTAGTAAAAGTACTAAATTGACTATAAATTAGGTAAACCGGTAGAACATAGTTCCTTGGACGCTCCCCCATTATCAAAAATTTAAGCCTGTCCGTGACTTCGACCGAGTAAAATTAAAAATAATCACAATTTTTTTGATTCCCAAGAGCAGTGAGTGATCTGAATATTGATAGCATTTTCTTGGTACTGGCTTTTGCCCTAGTGTTGCAAGCATCCATAGGCTACAGATGGCCGCTTAGCATCAGGCGGGTTGTATACTTTTTTGTCATCGACGAGGTCTTAAAAAAGGCACTCTTTCTCTTTTGTTATAATGAATATACGTAGCTCTGCCAATGGTCTGATGTTCTAATCAAATCACAAACAAAATATTTGCACTAAGATACTGAGTCTTGGGTCCCCATATTCCCTTACCACCCTCATTTAGCGGATCGTAAAACAAAACCAATATTAGATCCCACGAAGCCGATTATCGCACACCAATAAAAATCATATAAGGAAATCCCTAACATTTAGGCAACACCAACTGACCCCCCCTTTGAAGACACTGCTAACTTGGAACAACGTTAAGATCTTAATTTCTTGACTATTCCTTACGATTTGCCAACTTATTTATATATGCAATTACTTTAGATCATATTGAGCTTTATTCATAATGTAATAAAGACATTTTAAGTGTCTAAGTAATGTGGCTAAATTTGGATTGGTCTCACGTTTTGCCTGCGGCGTCCGGAGGATATTCCATTCCAAGGGTATCATTCGCTTAAATGAACCAATATAATTTGAGTTGTACTTAACGCATGTCATCACGGATATCTGGATCATGTTCTACTGGTTTATTAAGAACCTGATTCGCGCATTACATGGCGGAGTGTCTATTTAATCTGTCATGAAATATTTAGCTCCAGAAGTCTAAAACGTAAAAAAGAATCAGATTTTCAATAAGCTAGACAAGTTTTAATTTTGAAACTAAAACTAATTTGGAATATTATAATGCAAATCTGCCTCATACTGTCAAACTTTAGTATAGCTGCAGCAGTAAGTACCTACAGCTGGTAAGCTCACAAAAATATTGCCAACGAGTTAAGAAAAACTTTAGAATATGGAAATGCATTTGTTAACTATTCAAAGGGCAAAAAGGGTCGTCACCTGTGTTCAAAGAAATATGCTGACAGTTCATGAACTTAGGGCACATTGCGGTAACTAACATTGAGAAATTCAAGGCAAGGCTGCTAAGTGATGAAGCCACACGACCTCTGGTTACATACCAAAGATCATTACCAACTTAAATAATTCTTCGGCAAACGCACAAACAAAAGCTGTGTTTTATACTTGACAATGCAGCCAAGCACGGCATAAGTAAGTTTGTGGTCATACAATGCCGCGAAAAGGCATCTCGCCTTCATTACGCTAATACAAACAAGATGCCGGCGACGTTCAAAATTACAGCAGCCGAGTCCCAACGCAAGAACCCAACTAAATTAAACCGACCACAGCCGACCACCAACACAACCAACCACACTTTACCCTACTAAATCAAGAACCCACCCAAAACAATCCAACTCCACGTTGCTCGTGTGAATTTTATTCCGCCGGGCAGCAAAGTGAACGATGCAACTGTGATCCAATTAATAATAATGCGGTGGGTAAAAACAAAGTACGACGTGCGATTTTTGGTCCAAAATTGGCCCAAATTCCGGCGCTCGAGGCGGCGAGGTCAACGGTCCAAGGAACAGGTTCATAATTTAGACTTAAGGTCTAAAAAAGAGCCTAAGTTTGAAGGCGGCGGATAACGCTACTGCATTTTGTACCTAGAAACCCCTGTTTCAACTTTAAAAAGGGCTTATGTTTAAAGATGAAATTCGTCACTTATGTCAGTTTGTAAGGAGTTACTTCTTCTAGAGTTTTTCGAAAAGGGTTTATGTTACAACTTTACAAGAACATAACCGTCACTTGGTACATTTATGACTGGGTAGTTCGGTGGGAGGGTGCGCCCGGAGCTGCGCGTGCTTTGCCCAAATTCGCCTGTGAAGATAGATTGCAGGGCTGCTATTCCCACGCTGTTGCAATACTTGCAATAGCAATGTGATTTTAGGAAACGAAAGTTACAATCCGAGCTAGACTAGATACCAATGCGGGGATTTTCATTTGGCCAAATACTGGGATCCTGGTATTTACTTACACATAATACATATAAACGTAAGCCAGCCAACGCTTTCAAAGAATTTCTGAGTCTAAGAATCGGGAGAATCTGAAGACGCTGACGCACCGGGAACCAAACGCAGTTAATCTAACATAGAACAGGGGGTATATAAATGTATGGGGTGTTCGCTCTCTTACTAGGGCCTTTGCACAGCTCCGCGGCGTAATTGACACAGCGATTCTTACCGCGCTACATGTTGCTCCGCGATATCTGAGCAGAATGAGAGCGAAACGCGAAGGAATTTGTATCGATTCCACCGCGGAGATGTGCAAACGGCGTAACAAAAGGTAGCGCTGTGCTACGATATGGGAGAGCGCGAGATTATGAGGAGCCCCTTTAATTCCCTGGAGGTCGTGCAGACTTCAGATTCATGTCTCGGAGGTCACGTTTAACCTGGTTTGGTTGTGAATGCTCGGTAAAAGACGGGAATATTCGCTGCACTCGGGTTGATGGACGCGATAAGATTGCGACTGGAATTTTGGGATTGGTTTTGGTGTTGGATTTAAATTCATATTTCAAAATAAAAAAGTAGGTACTTAATAAAATATTTCAATTCTTATTTGTGTAAACAAATTATTAGGTAGGTTTAGGTGCGTGAAAAGTAGAACAGGCTCAAGCGTCGCAAGTATGCTGCCCTTGGCAGTGTAGTATATGTGTAGGGTCGAAACCCTGGGGCCATGGGGGCCAAAGAGATTTCAGCGCGTCTTATTGAGGACTCGACCAAACCAGAGGGCTGCCAACGGATCTGAGTGGCTATCCAGCGCGGAAATGCGGTCAGCCTTGCAGGGCACTCTTGGGACAGAGAAGTATGGCAGAATTTTTATGTTAACGTTTTTTTTGTATGTATTATTAGAGATAGTTTTGTTTTGTTTATATTAAAAAATGATGAAATTGTCTAAAATTGGCATCTTTCTCGGTGTCAAGATAAGAGAATGCAATCTGGGTTTTATAGCATGATAAACTCGGATAAATAATACCCGATAACCCGGGGTTTTTCATTGAAAAACCCAGGCTGCATCCTAGTCAAGATTTGTTTACTACTGCCGAAGAATTAATATAGTGACAATATTTAGATCATTATCAATTTAATTATTCAGACGTTTGGTTAAGTCAACTCGGCGAAGACCGTAAGTCGGCGAAGATCGGTGAGCAAGAAATTACAGCAAATTCTGCATAGTTAGCTTTTTTTACGAAATGGTAAACTTGTTGTAGAACTGTCCTAGAATAGTTATACCATTTCATATATCGACTTTTAACAAGTTACCGTCATAAACTTAATCATAATTATAATCAGCATACATCCATTATGTTCCCAGGGCGTTCTCGGTATTCGCTCTGATTCTGGTTCGTTACCCCATTCGGACGTCTGACAAAAAAGAATTCACCTGTCAAGCGCGAGATAATGATACCAGAAAACTCTGGTATCGGTACCGGGAAACCGGTCTCGGAGAAATTCGCAGCACCGAGTTATTAAGACGCGTTGCTATCGAATTTTATGTACAGAGTAGGTATGGTATTAAAATTATGGGATTGAAATTTAAACATGTAATAAATAAATAAAAATGTGTAGGTACACTCTTTTTTTCGAAGTGGCAAAGAAGTGTTAATCGCATCTGATGCATGATAAGCGACTTGACCTCAGGTGCATGTTATATTAAAATAAAATCCGGTAGGATTCCACCTTGAAAGGACGCCGTATCGTAAATTCAGGTACAGTCAACGCCTCACTAGGTATACACTTTTGAACCTTATTCCGCTGTAATAACGTTCAAAAGTGTATACCTAGTGAGGCGTTGTGTCTACCGAGTTCTAGCTTAAAAATTCTAGGTATATCGTCACGTGTTTCACCATGTTTATCAGATATTTTTTTTGTAGAGTTTTGTTATTTGGGGCGTGCACTAAGATGACGATGACTTTTTATTTCTACCTTGCCAAATAGGTATGTCAACTTTTTCCTTCCTTCCTTCAATTATGTTCATTGTATTTATTGTGTTCTAAGAAGGTGTCCGAAGAAGACGTCGAGGATAGGGCGAAGTGGAGACGAAAAGTGCGGAAAGCTGACCCCACCACCATGTGGGACACAGCTTGGAAGAGAGAGAGAGAGAGAGAGAGAGAGAGAGTATTTATTGTGTTGTAAAAAATCCAGCTGCCTCGTAAATGCTGCTGCTGTTTCTTATCAATATCATGTAGACAGATACATATTATGGACACAGATTTATTCATTTTTAATTTACAAGAAAATTTTAGGCCTCATAAAATATTCATAAACCAATAAAACCACCTAAAATTCCAATAAACCAATATTTTCCAAACATTACGTTTAAGGTAAATTTGCAAACACAGATTGAAACAACAGATTAGACGGTAATTGGCGGTGTGGGATCTGATGCCGCGTACTCTGCCGCGGGCCCTCATTTGATCTGGGGCGGCATTTCTTTATTTTGCTCTTTTACACATTTTTCTGCGGGTCCGTTTTGGTGGGTCCAGTGACCGCTGGCAATGATGCTTAAAGTTATGGATGTGTCAAAAGGAAAATAATGCGTTTTTTCCTTCAATGGTGCTTGGAGACCACTGATTTAAACTCGAACGGTTTTTAAACATTATTATGAACGAACGGCGTATTCGGCGCCATAGGGAATATCTAGCAGGTCGAAAACCAGGCACTGTGACATCTTTAGCACATATCCGCAGCGGAATCGACACCGCGCAACTGATTTCGCGGAGATATGTAAAAGACGTGAGTGTCGTATCCGAAAAACTAACGCGGCTTGAAGATATTGATGTCAAGTTTAGCCAGTCTTTTTCCAGGACAATAGGCATCAGCATACCACTTACAGCGGCCCAAAGAAATCATGCACTGCTTCGCGCCTGGTCAGAGGCACGCCAAAAGTTTATTTATCATTGGACCACCACCGTATGTCGTATCCAGTGCTCTGATTGCGCCGGCGCAATTTCTGTAATTACGCGGCAACTGAACGCCAAATTTTATGAACTTAAGTGCTTAATGCCTCCCTTAAAATAATACAGTACGGACCTTGTAAGGCCACGGTGGTTATGGGTACGGGAAACTTGGATTTTGTGAGGGCAGTGAGAAAATGAGCTAATTATACGCTTGAGGTAGCTTTTTGACTTGTTAATGGAATAAAACAGATTATATTTTTTATTGAGTGTTCATTATGAAGTTTAATTCATTAATTAATGTGAGACAGTTTTTTTATACGATTATCTGGTTTATACGTTATTTGATTCAGGGGAGGTTGTTTCTGAATTTGTAGGGTTTCGTGTAATTAATTTGAAGTTGATCGAATTTTAATGGCGATGAAAAACTTTTTCAGTCGAGTACCTTGTTTAAGTAACGTATACAATACTTTCTTTTGTACAAGTGCTCAATATAGGCAAGCCGGTAAGAATTGAGTTCAATGATAGACCTGCTGCTAATGCTGCCTCTATACAATTTAGTAACTTCAATCTCCCGGCGGATTGTGCCCCGTGATGGCGGCGACGCAAGGTGGGCTCAACAGTGCTACAATATTGAATGAAAATCCTTTCTGCCATCGCTGGCGATGCCACAATATGCGACCATAAAAGCTCTATCGAAAAGTATGCGCTAGTAGTTCCGTCTACACAATCTCAATTCAAGTATTACAGTCGACGAGTATAAAAAATAATATTATGTTTTTAATAAGTTATTTAACAGATAACCGTTTTCCGTGCTCCGTGTAATCGACCGACTAATAGAGCCATTATGGCTGCAATAAAACTTCGGCGTGAAAATTCGATGAATAAGAAGATTTCACGGTATCAATGAATTATTCATCTTAATGCAATTTGCGTGGACGCATCACATGTCAGCATGAAAGCGTAGTAGAGTGAGGAGATACTGTCAAACGGACTAGCTTTAAAATACATGGCGACTTTTAAAAATCTGTTTATACCGCTAAAAACTGACTTTTTACTTCCAGACTTCTGTTAGGCCCTTCGTACAAGTTTATGATTGGTAAACACAAAAAGATAACAAGTAAATTATCAATAAATAATACTGCTTTTATGACCGTTCTTAACTTATAGTAAATAGGTTGGCGTTATATAAAAGAAGGTCTAATCAATAATTATGCTACACGACAATGAACATTTTTTACCTAAAATGAACCGTCCAAATTCTTCTGTTGATGTAAGATTCCGTTACACCAAATGGCATGCACCGGCGTCATTTTGAAAGCCACTGAAACGCTATAACGCCATACCCTACCCAAACACTAGAAGCCAGCCGTTTAATTGTATTCTATTCTATCTAACTCAAGAGCTTTTACATCTTAAACAGCTCACTTCGGCTGTTGGTTGTACAGTCACCGGCAATAGTATCTTCCCTACTTCTTCAAATATTTTTTGCGGACTCCTTACACGGTTACACGAAGCCCGCAAAAATATGTGACACGCTCTTATAGCTCTATAAATAAGAGCTTGTCAGATTTGTGGCCTACACGTAGCAAGATACTATTGCCGGCGACGGTAGGTACTACTGTCATTGATAGATCGGTATTAGATGGATTGGCATTAGTATTATCTAGCACTTAAAAGAAAAAAGAATGAACTAAGTTATCTAGCCATTAGGCTAATACAGACCGCCTAGGTAGTGATAGATAATATGCAAAGTTGCGCTTTGTCGGTTGGCTGTAAAAAAAATGGGTTTGAGCCATTAATAAATCGAACAGTGATGACAACTGCCACTGTACTTTAAATATAAATAATAAATACATACTAGCATCCGCCTGCGACTCCGTCCGCAAAGAAATTGTGAAAAGGCGTTGGATAATCTAATCCCAAGATTTAGTGCCCACGAGTTTTACGACATCGACTGCCATTTGAGTTTTCAACCCTGATGTTTCCATCATCCTTGTTGGGATTAGGTTAAATTGCTTTACGATGTTTTCCTTCACCGAAAACCTTCTGATAATTTATATCAAGTGATATTTAGTAGTGAAACTTAGTGGTCGAGACGGGGTTCAAACCCGAGGCCTCCGGATTGAAAGTCGAGCGTTTTACCCCCAACTCTTACCAGGCGAGATGCGATCTCATCGAAAACTAAAATAAGTTTTGTCAATAATTAAAAAATGCTTTTAATATGTATCCATGTCCACACACAACCACACAGCTTCCCTTCATCACAGAGTTCTTATTAACACCTTCGGCCTCCATCATCAGACGAGCTCGGTGGTAGGTACCAAATATTGCATTATCTTCTAAGTTAAGCAGGTATGTCACATGTCATATCAATCGGACATCAGGAACTGGTTTGCAAGCTTACCTAAAGAACAAACTGACAAACACTGCGAGTTAGCTTGTAAAAATACATTAAGCATGAATCCAAATGACATTTCAAAGCTGTACAATAGAGATTATTTAAAACCTGTTTAATCTGGCTTAGGTTTCAACAGACACAGGCTAGAAATCTAGCCGCGGCTCGATAGATAAATCACAACGCTCTCTCTATCGTGTTGTGCTTTCCAATTATTGTGGGAATTACCGATCCGTTTAATGTATGGATTTTTTTGGATGGAGACGGATCGGAAAGTGAAGAAGGAATACCGTGGCCGTTAGAAGGGCCTGGCCCTGTTGGAGGACCATAGTATCGCTGAAACGACGTGGTCGAGGCGGATCTGGGGGCCAATTTTTGACTTTCGAGCGCCCGAATTCAAAAAGTTTAAGCTCGAAAATAATCGCACACAAAAGCATACCGCCAATTTTTTCGCATGAAATTAATAGTTTAAATACTCATGATTTTAAATTCCTATCGTTGTTATTTTTAAAACATAATTTCATCGTTTTATTCTGAGTTGTAAATGTCACATTCGAGTACTCGAATCTCAAAAATCAGCCCCCTACGCGAACTCCAAATCTGCAATTGGCAAAAGCTAGCGTGGGACGAGGAAAATGGCACACTCGCGTATCGGAGGCCAAAATTTAAGTACTTTGAATCGCTGAGCCAACGGAGAAAGTTAGTATGGTTTCTTTTACGTAAGTGCAGCTTTGGCCAAAAGTATTCGGCACCCATGCGTTTTTCATGAAAACTCGAAACTTAAGTGGGATATAACATTTTAATAAATGTGCCGATTGATTTTTAAACTGAAGAGTTATGGTCATTGCAGTTAGTAAATAGGTATTGCAAAGATGCACCTTTACTTTCCTTATTTTATAGATAAATACTTTGAGGGAAAACTATTCAAATTGGAATTAGGTTCGGTTTCTTTAAGGTTTGGTGTTAACCAGTCACTTTAAGTGGCAAATCACATTATATTTCGTACGTTAATTACAAGATAGTCACTAGTATAGTCGCCAGAGCAGATGGCCGATGGGGTCGAAAAGTGCTCGAGTGGAGACCACGGACTAGCAAGCGCAGCGTAGAACGTCCACTCACAAGATGGACAGACGACCTTATAAAGGTCGCCGGAAGACGCTGCATGCAAGTCGCTTCCGACCGATACTTATTTATGGAGGTCCAAAGGGGAGGCCTATGATCAGCAGTGGACATCTTATGGCTGAGACGATGATGATAGTCGCCATCATATACATCTGAGCGGTCAAGGTACTCAAAAATATCTGAACATGCACTTTATCGCCTTGACAATAGAGGAGTTGTTCAGATTACAAAATAACACGGTTACACTCACGGCACTTTAGTCACGTCTCGCGACATGTTTCGGAGAGCCTAGGTCTCCATCTTCAAGCACTAGGAGTGCTACTTGTTGTTGCGAGTTGTTCAGATGTTTGTGACCACCTTTGCCGCTCCGATATATCAGATAGCGACTGTACCAGACCACACCGCCAACTCTTTCAGTTTTTGCTACTTACTCATACATTCTTGTACTTTGCAAAGTATTGGTTAATTAATAACCGCGAAAGTGTTAAGGCAAATCTCAATTCGGCATAAAAAGCTCACGTAATCATGTGCATCGGTACGATGGTCAGCGGCCCGGAACTAATGTCTTATGCGCTTGCGCATCGGCGCGCAAAAACTACGAACTATTCCATTTTAATCCTTGCGGTTCACTGCGCGTGCAGTGCTGGTGCGAGGGGTGTTTGGTGCAAAGATATGCTAATAGTCCAGGAAAAAATGTAAGACTTGTCCGGGCATCTGGCAGCTGTTCGGTGGAGGTTCGTTGTACTATTAAAAATTATCATCGTCATGATTATCCATGGATAACGTAAGAAGGTGGTGATTATCACGTGAACATATAAGTAGAGATATGCTAACATAGAGTTCCTGCTACACTGATCTTAACCGATCAACAGCTGCCAGGTGCACGTATCAAGTTAATTAATTGAGTAATCGCTTAATTATGGTGTTTCCATAATTTTTCAATGACCATAATTTCTCCCTGGATCAAAGTATTTATGATTCAACTTCGTAACTTTTAATTGAAACGTAAGATACCCATAAAGTAAAAAAGACGTCTACTCGTAGTTAAAATATACGACTCAAAACAAACATCTCGCAGATTTACACTAATATTAACAGCTATTTTCTGTTCCGTTAGACATTAAAGTCAACATACTTATTATTTATAGTGAGATCTAATCTCTAGCTAATAAATCTTAACTAAAATAACGTCTTAGTAATATGTCTTCTAATTTGGGCGACTTTTTCTGTGTCCCCTCTATTAAAATTTCTTTTGAAATAAGTGCAGTTGGATTTGAAACTTTTGTAGGTTAGAAATAGGATCGATTTTTACTGAAATGGGTTGTATGATAATCATAAGCAAGTGTCCGTTTGTTCGTGTTGCTTTAAAAATGACTACTTCCACTAAAGAACGGATATCATTGTTTTTATTCAGCATAGGGTACGCTAGAGTTAAAAAGGTAAGGGGTTGGCCTGAGTCCTTCAGTTAAGTAGAACTCTTTTGGCAAACACTTTGACATGGTTCTTAAGTTAATGTATGACTTTCTTGTATATCGGGCTTAAAAATATCAAACGAGTTCTCAATTCGTCGGGATGTTTTTTTCTATTATTATGTGTGCTCATTATTTTGTTAATGACTACTAAGAGTAGAGTGACACCTATTTTATGGTTCTATACCTCCTACTACGACAAGTTTCTGAGCAATTCTAAGCAAATTATTATTAACAAATAATTTTTGCCTAATGCATCTGTTTCAGCTGGCTAAAATAAAAATGAAAAATATGAGATAATTAATATTCATTGAACATGCATTAAATATATACTAAAAAGCGGTTTCATTCATACAATACCCCATATGGTGAGATAAATATGAGAAAATAGTTAAAACTTATTAAAAAAATCTTTTTTATAATTTTAAGTAAATGTTTCTGAAATCGGTTAAGCTCTTAACATCTTTTTTATTAATAAATACCCCAAAAACTGACGTTAATACGCCATTACCACAAACTCACCCTTTATCATAAACTTACGGTTCCGAGCTAAAACTAATGAGATAACATTATTTACTTACGCTAATGAGAGACACCTTGCCAGCAAAAAACAAGATTAATCGCTGAAAAATTCATATTACACGCCATTAAAGCAACATTGTTGTTGTAGCTTGCTAATGTTTCTATAGATCAAGAAAGACGTAACTTGCAATAGTCTTCTAGAAAGATAGACTTACTTCTTTTGGATGGATTAGTATTAATATTAAGCATGCGCGCTCGCGCAGATCCTGGGCTTTATTCCAATTGCTAAACCGACAAAAGCGAACTTCAACAGAACCATTATGAGGTGTCAGATCTTATGGTGAAGAAACCTAGGTCGTGTGTAGAACTGTAGATGATACCTCTTCTTCTTTTCTTCAGTTCTTGTTGGGGTGTAGGGCTCAAATCATGATCTTCCACTGACCTGTCTTCGTGCCTCAATTCACCCATCTGTTGCTCAACAAACCGACACCAAGTAAGTTTAAGAGAACCCTTTTCCCATTTACCGGTAATCTTTCCAGGTCAGGGCCATATCGTTTCTAAAGCGAATAAAAGCTTCGGCCTTCGGTTGATGCTGTGTTTTTGTGGATTTGT
The DNA here is from genome assembly GCA_911728535.1 of Pammene fasciana. Taxonomy (NCBI): domain Eukaryota; kingdom Metazoa; phylum Arthropoda; class Insecta; order Lepidoptera; family Tortricidae; genus Pammene; species Pammene fasciana. Next base: position 1,930,763 of record OU452285.1, read on the forward strand.
CCAGGTGTGATGGCTCCTCTACATGATGGGCCATCATAGGGACGCAGCTATGCGTTAGAGGGAGCTAGCGATATTGCTATCCCGTTCCGTCGTATAGCTGCGTCTCTATGATGGCCCATCATGTGGAGGAGCCATGAAGCAGAAGCATTCACTTGTAATGCCATCTCGTCAGATGAGATTACAGACAAACCGTAAGGGATAAAAACCGGAGAGGTTACAAGATGTATCGGACTGGAATGACAATATTGTTGAAACTGCTTTGTTGATAATATACACACATTATCAGCTTTGTTGAGGTGAATGCTCGCGGCACTAAAGCGTTTGCAACACCAGCAAAGCCGTTGAAAGCGCCACCGGAACGGCTTTGCACGAAACGGCCAGACACGATGTAGACAATTTTTTCCTTAATCTATGCTTTTTACGTTTTTATAGCAGGAAGCTAAGACCACCTGGGGGTTCGTGTTCCAGCGGTAGATGACGGTGGAGTGGAGCGTGACGGCTATACGGCTTAATTTAACGGCCCGTGGTGTAAGCTGGTTATTGAACTTCATTCTGTTGCCACCAAGTTTGGAGGGGGAGGGTTGCGAATACCTTGGAGATCTTTTCGCTCTCCATGATTTTAGAAATAAAGTAATAAGTAACGGAAGAAAGCATTGCTGTGGACGGAGTCTCGGATTCCAACCTGTCACTCTACCGACGACCGAGACCAGGTAATATCCTAGTAAAAACAACAATTTTCATTGCTCTTGAGAGTAATTTAGTATCGGAGGCGCTCCAACAAAAAGTACATTTCTATTCTTGATTAGCATGTTCCATCTGGATCCACATTGACGGATAACTCGTTACGATACATTCCATTCCTGAGCCCAGATCAATGGGAACCACTAGACGAAGCATTAAGAAGACGTTTCGCACTCACCTAGCTCATAATATGGAATATAGGTCGTCGATGTCCGGAAAATCATTGTTCCGTATACGGGAAAAATATATACAAGCGTTTTTTGAAATCTTTGTTGTGCGGCGTCGGTAAGTCATACTAAATAACTTTTTCTATAGGACCAACCCCGAAATAAATTTAAAAAATGAAGTCTCCCCATAGCTAACATCGATTTCTGTCAATTTCCGCTGTCACTTTAGCTGTACGTTCCAATCAAGCGAGATCTACCTGTATGTAATCTACGGGAGCCACACATTGTGCATTTTTTAGTGTCCAGTAGTACTATCTGGCAACTAGATCGCTTGTTCAGAATGCGCCCGCGGCGCCGCTTCTACCACATTTTAACGTCATTTTAAACCGTATCGCGACGGCATAAGGGTTATGGGTTAAAGGTATTTTCTTATGACGGCTACATTGATATAATCTCCAGGTCACCTTAAACTCTAAGTAGGTACATGTTTTATTGTACTTAAGTTTAAAGACCTCGAGATCCGGTTAAGAGTTTTGTTATGAATTTTGACCTATTTAACCTTTTATGACGTGCTTTGCCCGGATATGCCAAGCATGCTTCCATAAGCTACTGTCTTTGTTTTCCATCAGACCAACCTTCCTGATAAAATAAACTTAGTATTTTTAACAATGACATCTATCCAACGAGCTATAATAAAAGGAGATACAGAATCAAACAAGATTTACTGAAAATATGGCTCGTGAAAATTTGTAGTCGGATAGTCTTATTACTATAAGACTCTCAGAGAAACTGCTGCACGAGTCGATCTTGTATTGTGGGGCCATTTTTTTGGGTTTATTTGATTGTGTATCCCTAGAAGTAAATTGATCGGTTCATCTATCCTAAAGAATCTAAACTATCTAAGGTTCACCTTAATACACAATTTTCGCTTTTCTAGTCATCCGTTTAGGAGTTACAATGTCACAGACAGACCTACAAATACACACATTACACACAATATATTACAAGTTTTGGTGGGAAATTAAAAACGTATCACGTATTTAGTTCTTACCTACCTAGACAATAATCCCAAAGTGAGACCGTGAACGATACGCTTTCTCTGCCAACACCTATAGAGCATTTCATAAGACCATTCTGTTCGGTGATATTATGTAGTCTATAGTACGGTACGTCTATATATTTCCGCGTATTCAAGGTATGTAAATGAACTAGGAAGGTCAGTGCTTGCCTCTCGAAGGGTGCCGCTTTTTATGACGCTAGAAAATCGTCTGAGAGACTTACACTTGTACGCATAAGTAGAAAATATTTTACGCTCTATAATTATTTCAAACATTTTATTTTATTTATTTCTGAATATTAACAATGATAAAGAAATTAGTAGTTCTAAAAAGCTAAAAAACAATATAATCTTAAGCAAAAATCATATGATGTGGGAATCGCTAGTTTGGCCGAATCGCTCTGTTCAATCCATATAATTTATAAGCGAATTAAGCCTTCAATATCGAATCGCTTACATTATTTTGGCTGTACACTGATATGAATTTATTAAAAAAAAGTTATAGACTCCTTTGAAAAGTAGGGACTATTCTTTTAGGTCCAAAGCGCTATTTACAACATTTGAAATTTCCAGTCTCATATTATTTCAGTAGCTAATAGCAGAGACTATAGAGATATAGACGACCACAGCCTAAGAACTTTATGAAGCTCATGTCGATTGCGCCATCTATGTCAAAGCCACCTAAAGATACCGAATATGTAGTAGCTACTAGTGTACTACTAGTACGCTATTTGTTACTAGGTGGAGTAGCAGTGCAGCTTTCATTTCTCTTACATATTCGGTATCTTTAGGTGGCTTTGACATAGATGGCGCAATCGACATGAGCTTCAAAAAGTTCTTAGGCTGTGGTCGTCTATATCTCTATAGTCTCTGCTAGTAGTTACTACCACCGCCACTAACCGCTTACCGTCACAAGGAACATACGCTTATACCACCCGTAATACAAAAACCCAATAAATCCAATAACATATAATAACATATACAGGGTGTCCCAGAAATCGACGTCAAGCCGTGAATGGATGATAAGCCAAGTTATAACAGTTATCAGAAAAATACAAAAAAAATCTATCTCATGTTCTTCAAAAATTATGGTCACTTTAAAAATTTACTAAAAGAGACCATTACAGGATGTGAATTTTTTAGTAAATTTTTAAAGTGACCATAATTTTTGAAGAACATGAGATAGATTTTTTTTTGTATTTTTCTGATAACTGTAATAACTTGGTCTATCATATCATCCATTCACGGCTTGATGTCGATATCCGGGACACCCTGTATAATGTTACAAACACCGACAAAGCAAGTAATTAGCGATAATTCCCATCGCCAAAATTATATAATAAGAGAAAGCCGTTCAAAAATACCAGCCGTCAGGTCGACTGTCACCGGGACAGCTTATCCTTGACATGCGCTGTCAAGCTGGCGGTCTGGGCGCTTTATAAATACGGTATATTGCCTTATATATGTGGATCGCAATTAATTTCTGCTTTACTTTTCTTACATTTCAGTTGAAGTAATCGGTTGTTTTAATGTAAAGTATGGGGAGAGTCGGGTATATCGTACCGCTTGTTAAATCGTACCTCTAGTCTAGATTTCCTGTCAAACAACCTATATTATTATTTAAATATGAAGCACCAAATAATTATTTATTGGAGTTAACGTAATTAGCCACAATTCACACCGAAAAAATATATGTCAGAGAAAGTGGTTCAAAATGCCCGCTGTCACCACGACAGCTGTCCCTGACATTTTCCCTGTTACTTTGTGTGTGCATACAAACAAATGTGCCGATTTATCTCCATAACAGCATTAACAGCTTATCGGATTCGTTTGGGGGTTTTAGCAAGAGTTAGGTGTTACATCAGAAGTCGTATTATTTATTGATGTATCTACTTATTTACGTTATCATAGGAACAGACAATTGTCTAACAATGTTAACACAGAATAATTTAAATAAATTGGCATATTGAAAGCAGTTATTAATTTATTACTGTATTTTATAGAATCTTTAAATCTAGTTCATCTCCCTTTAGTTGTTAATCTCAGTATGTACCTACTGATATTTTGGATCTGAGGTAAACTTAAAAACACAAATATCGTCCGTTTCACATGTAGGTAATAAAATTCAAAACTTTAACTACTTGTGTTATCTCGCATTTCTACTGGTTTCAAATGTTCAACCTAACCTGTACGTTTCGATATAGTTCTAGTGTCCAACTTACCCGACTGTCCAAACTGCCCACTCCTCCCCTATTATAATAAGCTACTGGCTAGCTTAAAGCTAGTGAAACTTGCGTGCACGAGTGTCCGCCATGATTGCGCGGGCGCTCTGCTCCACTGCCCGCTGCCCAGACGTACGGACAGGAGAACAAATATATTTTTATTATATATAATTTTAAACAAAAAAAGAATCGACTTCACTTAGGCTCCGCTTTTCCAAGAGGAAGTACCCGAGTGCCTGTCAAAAATACTGAAATCACTATAGGTGTGCCGTGCCTATAATAGTTGAAGATTTCCCTCAATTTATTTAAAACTTTATTGCACAATAAAAAGAGTACAAACGGCGAACTTAATGCCAAAAGGCATTATCTTACAGTCGATTTCTCCAGGATCCCATCGTCAGATCCTAACCTGATAAATCTGATGATAATGGGACCAACTGTGAAGCAAAAAAAAAATTGATGATGATGATGTAGTTGAGAATGAAGTATTCCTAAAAATTAAGTATCTATAAAACTGAGTTAATTTAATTACCTATCACCCCCCCCCCCCCCCTTTTCGCTGAGTAGTATCGTACTTTGGACCCTCATTTCACATACTTAATTCCAGGATGTTGAAACATACAAATTCAAAAACCTTTTTATCATATTTAAATTATCATTTCATAGACAATTCTCTGCTGACGTTACCGTCAGCAAACAGATCACAATATAACGTAATGAATATTTTTTGTTTGTCTATGCCACCTTACTGCGCCTTAGAGTCTGTCCGGAAAGAATAGTGTCGTAGAATGTATGAGCTTCCATATAAACCACGACACTTTTCTTTCCGGACAAACTCTACGTGTTTAATCGTCAGCTTTACACCGTCCAACAACGACCATAAACCACCCTGTTAACTCTATCGCATTGGTATAAGGTTGCTTTTCGTTTAAACATGTTGTATGCAACGGCAAATGTAGTTTGTGAAACGAAAGTGCAGGCTAAGAGCCGACAAGTGTAGCGATGCTGTCAAACTTTGTTAATGTTTGGGAATTGACGTGTTAAACACAAGTTTGGTCATTTAAGTATTTCGACTGCCTCACTGTAGAAAGCCTTCCACGTACGGCTTCCAATTTCGGAATCCCGGGATTTTGTTTGGGCAAATACCGGGATCACGGGACTTACATACAAAAAATCCCGAGGTCGGAACTCCTGCAGTTCAACAGTGTCATTACGCCAGGTATACAGGATAATTGTCCCGTACAATCAGTATACGTACAGTCGCCATCAAATATATCGGAGCGGCTAAGGTATTAAAAATATCCGAGTTTGTTGACAATAGGCGTTGTTCAGATATTTGTGACCACCTTGGCCGCTTCGATATATCTGATGACGACTGTACATTTAAGTACTTATAACACAAAATGTCAGTAATTTGTATACTTAACATAGCTAGGTCTTAATCTGCCGTAGATACCTTGATCCTATCATTCATGAATAATTTATACTAAATAAGTACAATCTGGTATTTTTCAAACTGAAACCTTTAAGCACCAGATTTTATAGCCCTTTCACTCTCCACCGGAATTCGGCAAATTAGTTACATTAACGTTAATACCTTTTTTTATACAACAAAGTTTTATTTACGCCACGAAAAAATAAAGGTGATAACACGACTTTAATTATTTACATTCGGCATCCTTTGATAACTTCTTTAAACTAAAAACGACCTTAAGACTACAGCTAAAGCTTTAAATTGTGGTGAATGCTTAAGGAGTGCAGAAACGGAGTAGATGGCATGGCAACAGTGGCTCGCGAATCGGTATTTTACTTGCAACGGACCAACGCATTCCTGCGGTTACGCGCTCTTTTTTTGGGATTGACCAAGGGTTAGCTGTGTAGAGTATTGAGTTCAAACTTTCGTCAGACAAGCAAAAAAAAAGGTTCCAGGTCAACTTGTACTCGTTTGTGATGCAACGCTTCTGTTGCTTGAAGTTGGAGAACTAGGGTATTTGAATTGAATGGTAGTGTAGTGACTAAATGCATGAGTTAAACTGTAAGCTTTTATGTAATTAGGGTGGGTTGTACACCAAAAAACTAACCAACGCCAGGATTCAAACCAACCACCTCCATTTATTTGTGTCACACGACAAAATTGTACGCAGTTAAACGGTGCCGAGAATAGGTCGCATTAGTTTCTTCCAGCTTGGGGACACCGCATTAATGACTTCCCAAATTAAAATCGATACATCAGGCCGATTACTACTTTAAATACTTAGACTGGCTCCACACCAGTGAAATGGGTTGGTGTTAATTGCCACGAAATGTAAAGTGAACAATCTTTCGAGAATTTTTGAATTTATTTTACTTCTAGCATTTGAAGTCCGCTTAGCATCGCACGTCAGCTCAAGACTTGACGTAGGATTTTGTACAAAGGCGACTGTCATCTGATTGATGTCTTACACTCAGAGGTCGAAATGGGCTTTGTTGCGATTAGATCCGGATTCTTACCAAGCTTACGATAGTTTCGATATTTCGTCCAAAATGGCGGACACAAATTCAGCAGAAAACTGCTGACTTTGAATCTCGCCGACTAGCGGAACTTGATGTTCGACGAGATGAGCTGAAAGCCCGACCACCTGCGGCTATCATATATAACTATCAAAATGGTGTACTCACATGTCCATTATGCGCACGAGCCTTTGTAAACAAGATCGGCTATGTGAGTCACACAAGGGCGCATGAGCGCCAGCAATCCCGGAGTTGAAGCAGTCGCCGTGGCCGAAACCGGCCGGGAGTAATATATAGTTTCGATATTGTGTTGTTATTGATGAATTCTTTTGACGTGATGCCGGAGAAAACCTAATGAAACTGTTGGTAATCAGAAAAGTAAAGATAAAGACTGTGGAAGGAGCGCAGAAAGCTGAAATCAATCTTAAATCATCACAATCAACATAAAGCATTTTTGATAGGTGACAATTGTTTCTCAGTACTTCGGATACTAGCGTACTTAGATAGCCACAAAGATTTTAAGCAGAGCGGCGCATGTCTACACCCATCAGCTTAAAAAAATGGTACTTATATAGGGACCGAAAAGCACTTTGTGATTTTACAGCATCAAGAGGTTACTTTTGGACACCAATTTAAATTCATTGTTTTGGCTTTCTTGGTGCAGTGTTTTGAAGCTAATGGAATAACTGAATTGAGAATTTTGAATTTGAAAAAGCTCTTTTCATCATTCACTGTCTTTCTTTTGGATACTTATAGTAATATTAGTATCCGACTCACAATCATTTAGGCTACTTTATTCTCTTCCTTAAAATTTTAATTCAGTTGGATTAGCTATACTTGACGATTATCATCAATATTGTATCGAAGAGCAGCGAAGGGTTGACAGCCTTTTTCAAATTTGAACTATGTGTATGCGTGACGCTGGCTGATCTATTTCGGCTTGTGTTTGGCAGTGGGCTGATGGCGAGGTGAAGGACCGACCAGGAGCGAGCGCTATTTCCGAACTGGCACCGGAACCATTTTCTACTCATTTTCACCAAAAGACATTTCCTACTGACAGAACTGACGTTTTCCGCCGTGGAAAGATGGGATTTCCTGGTTTGTGTGGAGTCTTGTCAAAATGTTGGAAGATGCTGATTAGCAACAAAAAGACAAGTTTAACTTTGTGTCAGTATTCTGTTGTTTGTGTTGCGATAAAGGGTTTTAGTGTCATAGTGAAGAGGGGGATAATTGTGAACTCCTAAGGGAAAACGGAAATAAAACGACTTCAAATCAATTAGTCCTTTATTGAAGTATGTCCACCTTTATCCGCTATACGTGATTCTCCCACCCTCCCCTATTGTCTCCAATGGCGACTAAGTAGTAAGTACAAACTTTACCTTACCGTTTAGCTACTACTACTTAGCGATAACCACACAAGCAAATTTTTACTAGGTACCTACATAGCTGAAAAGCTAGGGATACACGCACAGATATGCCCGCCGGATTTGTCCGACGGATGTGCCCGGCGGACAAATTCGTGCGTGTATGGCGCGAATTGGAAACGGATTTGTCTGTGGACACATCTGAATAGCGCCATACACGAACGGATCTGTCCGCTAGGCATATCCGTCGGACAAATCCGGCCGACACATCTGAGCGTATATATTAGCTAAAATCAAAAGTTAAAAGAAAACTTGAGTCTGTTTTCTAGAATAGAAAATACGCTTATAATACGAAATATTTACAATCCCGTTTCTTACGCATCCGTGTACCGACACCGATGTTAACAAAACCATGTTTAACACGAGCATACCAGTAGCGCGGTCTAGTATGCCGCAATAAAATCCCAACAATGCCATCGGATCGCCCATCAGCATCGATTCATCATCAATACGCCACAAAAACACTAGAACATGCGTAGGAGTCGTTCCTTGAACCGACTGTAATCACCACACAAACGAAATTAAACCTTAAAGCGAAGTGAATAAGCTGGCAATTAAAGTAAGTGTGTAAACAGGATTCAGGTGACAGTTCCAACTGTGAAAATGTCTCGTTTTGTTGCATTCTTATGCTAAGTAATGCGAATGGTTGTTTGAAGTGTGTTTTGTAAATAAATATTGGATATCATAAATCGAGTTAAAAAAGCGTTGTGGAAATATTATAATAGCACTTTTGCTAAGGTGAGATGATGAAATGTTTATTATTTCGAACTTGACTTGGGCAAATGGCCACACACACGATATTTATTTACAAATTATTACTATAATACATAGACATTAAACCATAGGTACTCGTATCTGACTACTTGGGGATCTATCTGATCACAGTATGACCAAGCTTAACAGCCAAAACGCTGAAAAAAGTCCGCGAATTCCAAGATGGCGGCCATATTCGCACATATAACCGGCGTAGGCGCAGGCATCGGCCGAATAAGTGCCCCGGTTATTGACCCCCAAACTGGTAGAACCTGCCGCTTTTCAAAAAGTTTTTTAGGCCTGTTCCAGTCTGGTTCTTCGATTGTGGGTGTGCTACAGACCAGTTAGTATTTGTACTTGGAGAATAGAGAAATAGCAGTGCTATGAGAAATTTCTATTGTCAAAATAAAATGGCATGTTGATTATAAAAAATGTAGTTACTGTATAACTAACGCACACATTACAAATGGCTATTGTATAAAAGACACTTCGGATTTCTAACTCTTTGGAGAAATGTGGTCATTGCGATGAGAAATGTCCATTGTCAAAATAAAATTGCACATTAACAAACATAAGGTAAGTACTGGATGACTAGCCCACACGTTAGATCAGTTAGATGTTACATTTAATGTATAAACAACCATTCCTAACTTTCTAATTCTTTACTGTGTATCGAAAAAAGTCTTTAACTTGGTGTATTGCTAGAGTATTTACTAGAAACTTCACGTGAAAAGAACTCCAAGAATTAGCGACAAATGCCTCCACCTCTTCCTCTGTTTAATTCGTATCATCATGACTATCATGAAACGTTTTGATTTCTATTCTAAACATCACTATTTTCAGCCAAATTATACTTATTACTCCAGAACAACTCATAAGTACGCTCGGGAACCCACCATGGGCCCCGTAGTGACGTCCAAGCGCCGCTTTTTTTAAACAATATTTGGTCCCAATTACCGTCGCTGTGCGTCGCTCTAATTAACTTGGTTTAATGGGAATAGCGATAATGAGTCCATGTTGGGTACGTACGCTGGAGCGGGAGTGCCCAATTTAGCGGTTTTTCTTGCCCGCTTATGGGGACAGGGTTTGGGAAACATTTTGGGAATTCCTTTTTTAATCATGAAGGTAGCAAGATTATGAGCCGAATACATGGTAAGTGGACATAATAGCCTGAACGTTATAGAGTATATCATATCAGAACTTAAAAATATCTTAGCAAAAAACTGTCGCGTCATGTCAGTGATAACTACCTACCGAGACAATACTGTGCAAACATTTTTTTTCTATCATCATCATCATCATCTCAGCCATAAGACGTCCACTGCTGAACATAGGCCTCCCCTTTAAAGGGGGGGTTTGCCATTTTTTTTCTATATAAATTGTGATTAAATAAGTACCTGTTAAATACCTGATGTATTAACGCATATTTAATTGTGTTTCAAAATAATTTAGCTATTAATTTATTTGGGATAACAACAACTCCTTGGTCAACAAGTCCTTATTTTATTAATGAAAATAAAGGTCATAGTTTTAGTTTATTTTATTTATTTAATAATAATATATGTCTCTATAATTGTAAAGCCCATCACAGACGGAGCTATAATATATATCATAGCTCGGTATATTACGATATATTTTGGGTATATTGCCTTCCTTCTCTGGCGTGACGTACAACCAATATATCTTTCTCTCTTTTGATATCTTTCCCGTGTGGGGTGCCGAGCTATACGATAATATATATCTCAGTATCTTACGGTATATTAATATATATTATAGCTCCGTCTGTGACGGGCTTAAGGCGAGAGATTAGGTGGAGACTCTTCGCCATAGACGGGGCTGCGTACGTGCCAGGGTAGCAAGTAGCAACTAGCAACTCTCTCACCAATCAATCGGGCAATTTCACTCTTGAACGAATTGGCTGTATTACGTCATCCCCATGTAGATGTATTTTTAATGATTCACCAAGCACCGTTGCTAAGCCTGTGTATTTGTTATTTAATTAAAAAAACATTAGCCAATAATTACAAAATAGACCACTTAAACGATTTGGTTCATCTGTACTGTGAGCTTATGTGTGATAATAAAAATAATTAATCTTTATTCTTAATATGCCTAACGTAGGTAATAGTGTAACAGAGTATATAGGGAGGTATATTTTATTATTTTGTTTTGTAGGTATTCGTTATGTTTGTAGGAAAACGGATATTAATTGGCAATCATCGAACTAATTAATATGACGTCATTTTGTGTGGCCATATTTGCGGTAACATACTCATAGATTATGTTACTAGGGAATTAATTAGGAAATAAATGTGGGAACGAGCTGTGAGATGGTGGTTTACTGACCAGCTAAATTATACAAACAAAACAAATAAAAATACAATACAAATAATTTATTGAGAAAAGTATAGTACAGTGGTTGCTCTTACAGGCTAAGATTTTTTAACGACAGGTAGTTTACAAATGCCTGAATTATACAGTTTATATGTATGAGAAACGAAGACCATGAACCATGACGTCACAATAAGTACTTACATTTCTTTGGTACACTGATTGAAACCCCTGGCTACCCTAAAATCATATAATTTTAATTAGTAGGTACTTAGATAAGATAAGATAAGATAAGATAAGATAAATATTTATTTCACTTAGATGAAGCTATTGCTTTTATGTGATTATCTATTATATTAATTAAATTATTTATGATGGTACAATAAGCTCTTACATTATTTTATAACTTTTTGAATAATGTGTAATAATAAGTGTTCATTAACTCAAATAATAAAATCAACAATAATTTTAACCACAATTTTAAAATCTGCTCCGCAGGCGTACAAAGGACAGATCAACCACAATAAATGAAAAAGGATAATCATGTTTAGGTATATTTAAACCGCATTAATGGGCTACTTTGAAAAATTATAGGTTTTTTCAAACGCTCTATTGACTAAACGAGAAAAGGGAAAAAAATCCGAAGTTGGGTCCTTTTTCCTCTTATTTTTCTTAGCTTACGTAAACTATAAGAGATTAAGCAATATAACTAAGTAAAAAATATGGTATTCTGGTTTATCTAAAAAGTCACAGAAACAAAATTAGACAAAACTTTATAGATTCGCTTATTTATTGTAGTTTAGTCAAAAAGTCTGATACTTAAGAGCGCTGCATCTCTTTCTTTCGTGCACGGGAGTAATAAACGTGTCTCTAACGGATGGGCGTGGCTTGTCCAAATCGAGGAACGGCCTTAATTATACATATCTATACCTACTAGGTAGAGTTAGCTAATACTTTACATTACATATTGCTCGCCATGTCATGACAACATGTCCCCTGCCTCGCGCAACGTCGTCACCTATTAAAATAGATCACAAGTAATGTCGTTAACCTCAGTAAAAAAGAGATTAGATGCAGAATCGGGATTAGACAAAGAAAATCGTTCACCCACGCCGCGCTGTCGTCAGGTGATCATTTCACTTGGTGCGCGGGCGCGGCCGCGACGTACACTGAGCTTTTCAAGATACTTAAACTCTGACCAGAAATATATGACCATTCGTCATGTTGCGGAATTTCATTGGAACTAAATTGTTCATACTAAACTAAACTGTCACCATATACATAAGAAAAAAGGGCCTTCTTGACAATGGTCATATATTTCTGGACAGGCTTTACCTATGTGTAGTCAGCAACAGAAAGAAGTAGATAAGTGGGTGAGGTGCTTTAAATGATTTTGTATAGAAAACGAGTAGAGCCAAACGATCACCGCATTCGCAAAAGGCGCTTAAAAGTGTACATCTGGAGGAGCCTACAAATAAATAAATAAATAAACATTTAGGGACAATTTTACACAAATCAACCTAGTCCCAAACTAAACAAAGCTTGTACTATGGGTACTAGGCGACAATATAACTACTTATACAGATAAATATGTACTTAGATGTATAGAAAACACCCATAACTCAGGAACAAATATTCGTGATAATAAATGACATAACCAGGATTCGAACCCGGGACCTCCTGCTTCGTAGGCAGGGTCACTATCGACTGAGCTAGGAAACCGTTACGGTAGCGGAACGTGATGAGCGAAATGATTCAATATCGAGCTCGAAACGTCGCAGGTAACTTCAAAATTAAACTACGTTGGCAAACAAGCATACCGCCCGTCTATAAGCAGCTACCGTAGTCTACAAACGCCTGCAACCCCAGAGGTGTCACATGCGCGATCAATAAAATCGTGTAGAGCCCAGTGTACGTCGCGGCTACATGATCGACTCCCGCGCATGGAAAGTGAACAATTCGACAGAGGCGGCTCCGACAAGCCGAGTCGTAGGTGTGCTCTCATTGTACCAGTTAACTGACCATTCTGAACCTAACTGCGACCAGATAAGGTATATTAGTGTATGTAATAGCGCCTTAACCTTTATATTGCCACTTAATAACACTCATCATTAAGTAGCAACACTTCATATAAGTGTATGTTGTTATGAGCTTTTTACGGATGCTTATGTGTTAAGAGTCGCCTGGACGCTCGCGTGAACTCGCGTCCCCATACAAACGTAGTTCAGCTCTCATTTTAAAACGACATGCTTTAGAACTACGAAATTGGGCATAGGCATTTTAGTAGTAAAGACCTATGTCGGTAATTTGTTTTCGTTGCTAAATATTGTAATACAAATAAAATACAGCAAAAATAAGTTTTGTATGTAAATCTGTATCTGGCTGTATTTTCTTTGTATTACAATTTTTAGCAACGAAGATGAATTACCGACATAGATCTGTACTACTAGAATGCCCATGCCAAATTTCGTGGTTCTAAAGCATGTCGTCTAAAATGAGAGCTGAACTACGTTTGTATGGGAACGCGAGCGTCCTGTCGACTCTTAATTAATAGGCATAAGAAAGATTACGTGCACTTTTGGCAGCCAATAAATGATGAGTCAAATTCGGATGCTTGTACTATTTGTGCATGTAACTATTTACTTCTGCTATCTACCTACATATATATGGCTTTTAGTGGCACGTAGTCAAAACTAACTTAAAATTACATATTTATTCCCGAAACCTTTCTCCATTTTAAGAGGTCTGTTAATAATGTTGACATTTTCAAAATACGCAAATGATAAGGTACTTAACTTATTACTTAATTGAAATTTTGCTTTATGTACCTAGATATGTAACTAAGAAGTATATATTAATCAACTCGATTTACTAAAATGCATCGTGTAATTTCGTAGTAAATAGGCCATAATATGTAGGTATCTAACACAAACGGACATATTTTTGAAATGTCATAATGTCTGCCACTCAAGTTTACTTTCAGAAAATCAAACCATTTTTAAATTTACCGCCCCCGTACCAGAATTCAAACTTTCAAATAATCTGCTGCGTTTTTTATACACTACTATAACTACACCGGGACTTAACCGGCTGGTCCTGGGCAAGGATAAGACGAAACGTCGAGGTAATATTCAAATTTATATGCGCTTGAAATCAGATTCCATTTGCAAAAGAAATAAACGAAAAATAAACAAAATAAGATTGAAACAGCCAGTTGGTTCTCGGAAATGAGAACCGGCTCTAGGCCAAACTTGCGCCAAAACACAATGCATTCATATTGTATTTATTGGTTTTGTTGTGAATATTTTGTAGATTTACATACATAAGTGTGTGGGAGGACAGCGAGATAAAGCCCATGTAACGTTGTTAAAACGAATAGACGGTTAACGACACATCGATCTAGTGCTGAACCCGTTTTGATTCAACACTGACCGGCTGCATTAATGAGACGAAGATTTAGGATAAATGGAAGCGACGAGCTGGTAGCGGAGTGTGTATTTTCACTGATACTGTAATACTTTTGCAGTTTAAACCTTTTGATTCGAAAGGTAATATTTTGTATTAAGTAGATGGAATTAGTTTATGAGGCTGCGAAAATGCTATATGGTGCAAAAAAATCTAGGAAAATAACACCAAAGATCACAAAAAACTACAATCCTATAAATATTATTTCAGGTAAATATTTCATGGAAATTACATACCATTTTTTAACAATGTTTGTATTTATGCATAACTTTTTAAAATAAGAACCTTAAATGTTCTACAAAAAATCATGTCATAGCTTAGGAGTCAATCTGCTGACCAAAATTTTCACTGAAATTGCAGGCGTCCATAGGCTAAGGTAGCAGGCGGGCCTTTTTTGCCACCGTCGTGGTTAAAAAGCGTTTTATTCCAAGAAAATCGCTACCACAAAACACAAAACTAACTTATAAACGGAGGACAACAGACAAGATGGTCTCAGCACAGCCTCTTCCAGTACAGATTATAATCTTCGCTCCGAAGCCAGTCTGACTCACGATTCTGAATCACACTTCTCTAGAACACCAATCGATCCGCGGTTCATTCATATCTGCTGGTTTTTTCCTCATCTGACATTTTCAAAATTCTAATTATGACTTACTTTGAGCTACGTCGAAATTCTTATTAGTCACTGACAGATGTTGTTATACAAATGAATAGTAACAAGCGTATTCGATTTTATGAATTAAATAACTGCAAGTAATGTTGTAAAACTCTGTAAGTAAATTTTTGTTGGTAAGTAGTGACTTATTGGTCTTCGAAGCAGGAGATCCTGGGTACGAACCCTGGATACTTGTGTTTATAGACGGTTTATGCTAATTGTTTCTGAGTCTAATTATAGACGGTTTCTACGTATGTATCAAGTACCTAGCTATACCCATACTGTACATCTACATCATAAGGTGTAAAAAAAAATCTGGTGATCCTTTTAAGGCCATAATTGGTATTGTATTAATTATGAAAAACTAAAAAAGAAATTTTTTTACGCGAAAAATTTTTTTGGTTTTGTATGGAGGGTTGGCCGAATCGGACGACGTGTCCCATACAAAAAAAAATTATTCGCGTCCGCGCGCGTTTTTCTTCTACTTTTTCTTACTCGCAATACGATACCAATTGTGCCCTTAAACGGATCACCAGTATTTTTGTTACACCCTGTATATAAAAATAAAAATGTACATTGTTTTGGCCCAAAGTAGGTAGGTGGCATACCTATTGGTCATCATCATCATCTCAGCCATAAGACGTCCACTGCTGAACATAGGGGTCCTTCATTAAAGGGGGGGGGGGGATGTTTGCCATACCTACGCGCCACGCTTGGCAGGCGGGTTGGCGCGCGCAGTTTTTTTTTGTTGTTTGTTAGGCTTTTGGAAGATGCTGCTGCCCATCTCCCGGTATATTCCCTTAGCAGACTCCTCCTGCAACCACGGGACGATATGGTGGGGGACAATTCTAAGGCCGGGCACCCCACGGCAAATGCCTATTGGTAACTTTGGGTAAATAAATTATCTCTAAAGTCACTTAAATGATAGTTTACATCGCCCTTAGTTCAGAGGAGTTGATGCTGCACAAACAGGTTAAAAGACCACCAAACACCGTCAGTAATAATGACATTATTACTCCTCCTTCTCACCCTTCATATACTTAGAAAAGGACGGGTACAGAAATATTTACATTATTACTGATCTGGTGGCCTTATGAGTGGGAAGGCTTTTGCGACATAAACGATGTAATTAAAAAACGAATCATGTCATTGATTTGATATCACAACATCTGAAAAGAAATGATCTGTATAGTATTGTTGTTTATAAACAATAGTTAAGTATTCACGGGAGCGCGAGGATGTTGTTTTGATTTATTTCGACGCGCACGTGACGTCTGCGCAACTGTTGAAACAAAACAATTGAAAAACGTTTGGATTTAACCTTGTCCTGTCCTGTCTCTATCGAATTGTACTTAGCAGAAAGAGTAGGATATTTGTACTATTTATAGAGTTCTATTTAGTGTGGTTGTTCAGATAACTCAATAGAGACACTTAAAATTTATATGGCTATAGAAGGAATAGAAAAATAATTTTAAAAGTTTCTTACTGCTGTCTGTCCCTATGTATGCTTAGATCTTTAAAACTATACGCAACGGATTTTGATGCGGTTTCTTTTAGTAGATAGAGTGATTCAAGAGGAAGGTTTATATGTATAATTGCACCCGTGCGAAGCCGGGGCGGGTCGTTAGTTATTGAAGACAGGACGATACATTTCCCCATAAAGTATCCAGCTCGAACTCCGTCCAACTCTCCTAAGTCCTGCCATTCTTCTTCATAAACCCCCACTTTAAACGTCCAGTACATTTTTCATTTTAAAAACTGATCCTGTACGTATGATGGTCGCTTTTATCTACGTTACAGCGCGATAATTACTGTTTGTCTCTATATTCTGTCGGGGTTGAAAAGTGTCGATGGCTCTATCAAGTGGATAAAGGCGTCCATCATAAGGTCGCTGGAGGTGTTGAAGCCACTTGCAGCAAGACAAATGTCCCGCCGTGGTACAGGAAGCGTTTCAAATATATTGGATACGGTAAACGACCTCTGCGGCGTTACTACGGGATATCGATGTAATGCTGCTGCTACACCGATAGTATAATAGTAGTTTATGTAACTGTTACGTAATAGGGGTCCTTAAAACACGAGTGTGGTTCGTCTCGCTCACTTCGTTCGTTTCATAATAAGATCACACGAGTGTTTTAAGGCCTAATTGCGTACAGTTAATTGCATATCTTGCTTTATCTAATATAATATAACCCGAAATGATGATTGAATGACTGCCATTGCACGGATTGCACCGCCATCGCCATGGCCAACTCGATTGTGCCGGCGGGCGGGGTCGACCCGGATTTTCATAATGAAATCGATTTTTTGATTATTATTTGATAATAATAACATCGTTACCGATAAGACATTTGTTCTAACTACTAACGAAACAATTTATTTTTATGGTGGTTATAACGTGCGGTTTTTGAACGCATCATGGAGGGTTTATGATATGGGTGTAGATAAAGTAGTTTAACAAGGATGCTGCTATGATATGCTCTATATCGTTGTATATCATCAGTGTAGTAGTATAAAAGGGTGATGGATCAACTTACTTATTTACTGTTGTTATTCGGTCTCCTTCAGCTAGGGGACAATAGTCGCACAGATTTTCAGAAAAAAAAAATGTTTATTTCAGACATAGATAGATGTCCATAAAATGTTAGTAGTAGTACAGACTTAAAAAGCTATGATTAGTGTTACATAATTAATTAATTAATTAATTAAAAAAAGTGTTAAGTGTATGTAAAAAATATATTTACATTTTACCACGTTCTACAGTTACCATCAAATATATCGGAACGGCCGTCATAAATATCTGAACTCTTTTCTCGACAGAAAGTCCATTTCTGACATGGCTTAAAATTACACATAACAGTAATTCACCCAAAAACAACTGCTTCCTAATGCTAATCTTCAAGAGTAATCCTAGACTAAATTATCCTTATCAATTGATCAATTACTCCGATATAATTGCAATGTATGTAAAGACATATGATTATATCGTGTGGATGAGTGTCATAAGGTAATAACCTAGTTGAAATTCGAGTGTACCAATTGAATTATCCGTCCGATTCTACCACTTTTTTCATTGTACTCGAATCGAAACTAGACAGTTATCTCAGGCGTAGTTCGATCGAGAACCCGTGTTAGCGCACATTTCGTAAGCTGACGAGGCGGAATGACAGACGGGCGGACAGCAGCCATCACGTGACTGCTTTAAAATAAAATTAAAAGAGCCCGTTTTATTTCTAGAGCGTGACACAGAAGGTATGGGATGGACTCAAACTAAACTACATAACTTACTATACTAACTATACTTTCTTAGTTTAAGAGGGAGAGCTAGGAAAACCGTATAGTAGCAGGAATCAGCGGGCGAGCAGACAGTTAAGAATGAGTCGTTTTTATCTACTCCTGCTTGCTGACTGTATCAAGTGGTCCAAAAATATAAGCTTGTGAATGTTTTCTCCTCTTCACGGGTTTTATTTAGTGGTCGATATCAACTACATAATTCTGCAGTACAAGGTGCAAAGATGCGTCAAATAAATTAATCCATAATCATTTTTATTTCGGGATTGGGGATGTGTTCACTATAATTTATGATTATATTATGATTTATTTATGAATGGCTTCATCGTTTTTGACATATTCATATCATTCATTCAAAAAAGCTTCCGGGATATTCTCAATCTAAGACATTATTATATTATGTTGAAAATATTTCCTCGCGACAAGCATTTATTTCCTTTAACGAAAATAAATTAAAGTTTTAAATATAACGAAGCGAATATATTCTTACAGATTTTCTAGTTTTCTTTTACCTAAGATAATACTTGTTTGATTAAAGTACAATCTCTCTTATTTACTCAATATACTCTTGAAACAATACATTTAATGTATTTCTATTTTAAGAAAAAGTGGTTTTATTAAGCGATGAATCAAAGTAAAGGAAATAAATACTTGTCACGAGGAAATATTTTCAAGAAAATAATAATGTCTTGGATTGAGAATATCTCGGAAGCTTTTTTTCCATATACATAATAGGTAAATTGTCTTTTCTATGAAAATTAAAAGATGGGGCTATATAACAGGGATTATTTGAGACCCACAAAATGTCAAAATATTCGCTGTAATTTTGAAATTACCTACTGGTGCTGACAGAGCTTTAATCTAAAATGCTATTTGATGTCGAGTTAATACAGGTTAGGTACGAACACATCAAACAAAATGCCGGAAGTTCCCTTTCCGTTATATGTTCGTCAGATTCTCGGAATTTGTTGACCTTGAAATCCATCAGGATAATATTAAATCTACATGTATGTATAAGGTATTTATATTACAATAATAATAAAGCTGAAGAGGGTGGAAAGTCTGTACATGGAAGATATTCGAAAAAAAGTTGGCTGGGCATACTAAGAATCGATAACAGAACACGTTTCAACAGTTTTTAGAATTTTTGTCTGTTTCCTCTGTTTATCTGTTTGTCTGTTTATTTGACCGCGCATCACGTGAAAACGGCTGAACGGATTTTGATGAAATTTTGTATAAAGATAGTTTAAGTTTCGGGAAAGGACATAGGATAGTTTTCATCCCGAAAATCAACCCTAGAGGGGGTGAAAACGGGGTTGAAAGTTTTTATGGGGAATTAATAACCGTTGACCGCTGGAGATAGTTTGGCTCTGGGGAAGGATTTATAGAATAAGTAGTTGATATCCAGAATTCATTCCTTGAGGGGAAGTACTAATACCACGCAGACGAAGTCGCGGGCAAAAGCTAGTTATTACATAAATCTTGACGGAACTCAAATTATTTTGTAGTTTTTTTTTTGATTTGCAGTTTTTAATTCTGGCCTCGGACAGTGGAGGACTTAGGTCTTTTTCTGTAGTATATGACATCTATTTCAGTTAATAGTTGATTACATACTTAAACTTAAACAGTCATACATTTACAAGGGAAAAAGTGACCAAGTCATCCGGTGCCCAGAGCTGGAATCGAACCAGCGTCTTCTGTGAATTGATACTTTACTTTTTTTGTAACTTTTATTTTGTGTGTTCTTTATTTTGTGGTGTGCAATAAAGAGTACTTAAGTTTATGTTATGTTATGTTCTGCATTTGTGGCTGACGTCTTAACCCCTAAAAATAATTGGATAAAAAAAATTGTCCTGCTGTAGTTACGTATATTACCTATACATACTGCCATCCATGTGCGATTTGGTCCGCAAGTCGAAAACATTTTTGACCCCGTTTTCAACCCCCTTAGACGATGAATTTCAATTCTTTATCAGTGAAGCCTTACGATATTTGAAGAACCCCGTGTTCCTAATAATTTCTTGGTTCGACTACAGTTAACGAACGGTACCTATTTAGTTACATTTTGTTAAATTAAGTTATTAAATGTAATATTTCAATTCGGCAGATTTAAACTTATACATTTTCAACGCAATCAATACTTCATACACTCAACATCAACTCCGTAAAATTGTCACACCTTTTGCATATATTTGCGATTTTCGTATAAAACATAATCAGACGTCTACCATAGGGGCTGTCCATAAATTACGTCATCGAATTTGCCCCCCCCCCCCCCCGTAAAATCATCCAAAGATTATGCTTCGCATGGCCCCGTTTCCTCGTAAGTTATGCTACCATCATCCGATATCCAGACCCCCCCCCCCCTTATTTTGAAATGACCCCATAGCCACGATTAGCATCTAAAATATATTCCGAATCAACAAATCAAATGTGAAACTACCACCAAAGCCTCACGTTAATATTCTATGAACGTAGTCTAGACATGATATTAAGACAAGGTTAGAAAACCTGATTAGGCATCACGCGTAGACAGGCATTTTATTAATTATATAGGTATTGTATGATTTGGAATATTTATGTTCTTGCCACGAATTATTTTAATTGGTTTGACTTGGGGTATAATCTAACAGGATAATTCTAGGCGTATTCAATTTTACCTACTATTTTATTTATAGTCAATGTCACGTTTTCGGAGTAAAGTATAAACATATTTTTTACGTCGACTGTACGTGCGATAATTTATACTCGTTACTCATATTTGTAATGAAATAAAATTTAACAAAATTTCAAGAGAATAAAGAGGGTTATAAATTCAAAGTGTGTATCTATCGGTGTGTAGCTCTGGTATTGTAGCTATTTTCTAGCTACCAAAAGAATGAATGAACCTTGTTTTTTTTTAACTAAACACGGTAAAAAAACTTAGTTGTTGTAACTAAAATTTAGTTACGGTACCTACATTCCTTCCAAACTATAGGGACAACGAAGTTTTTAGCTACTGTAGAGTGTTTTTTGCTACCAAAACTTAGCATATATTTTTAACATAAATCACAAAATTTTGTTGATACTGCTAAAGAAATTTGCTATATTTGGTAATTCATTACATTAGCAAATTTTTTTAGCTAAATATCGTTAGCAAGGGTAGCTAACTGGTTTTAGTTGCTATAGAAAAGGCTTTGATACAGTTGCTCAGAAATTGTTTGCACCAGCAAAGGAAATTCCAGCAAAGCGAGTTTAGCTACCACAGCTAAATCATTTTTTCCGTGAAGTTATGTGTGTGTGCTTGGTTAACTAACTAATAACTACAGTAGGCTATCCCAGCATTGTCTACTATATCCAACATTACCAGGTTGGTGGGCATTAACAGTGGGTCTCTGTAGGTATCAA
The DNA here is from genome assembly GCA_911728535.1 of Pammene fasciana. Taxonomy (NCBI): domain Eukaryota; kingdom Metazoa; phylum Arthropoda; class Insecta; order Lepidoptera; family Tortricidae; genus Pammene; species Pammene fasciana. Next base: position 1,952,746 of record OU452285.1, read on the forward strand.
ATGGAAGATGTTCCTTGAGCTAGGAAATGTTGGGCTGGTAGGTAATATTGTGGCAGTTTACGTTAATAATTAATTAACATAACTACGTACGCAATAAACCTACAAGTACCATTATAATTGTAACGAGTTGACCTCGCCTTAACAATAACGCACCGAAATCGATAATTAACCACAAAAACTCGTCATTTAATGTTCCTATAATTAAAATAAATGATATACCAATCAGTTTTTAAATGAATTAAAAACATTCGGCATACTTGGCTTGCGTTCCGCTACCTCCGCAGTTATTCCGCACACGTAGGTAAAGTAATTGAACAAACAACAGTATAAGTATAAGCTTATTGTTGTAAGGTTCTGTATGAGTTATAGTAAAACCCCGAAATAACGGGATTTTTAAATTTGCCAAACAAAAAAAGGGTTGGCCAATGGTTTTACTCAATGCCTAAAAACATGTCTCAGCGTCTGACTAGGCAATCATAAGATTGACTGTAATAAAATCCTGACATGTAATAAAGTCGTCAAAGTCGTGGTTCGCAATGCTTATCTTTCTGAGAAATACGAGGAAACTAACAAACCTAATGCGGGCCTTAATGTAAAACCAGACCTAGTTTGGTAAATCCAATACCTACCTTCTAAAGTACGTCGAGGGAAGGATATAGCCGACCCTGCACGAGTCTAATTTTACAGAGATACCGCAAATCGATGTACAGTTTAGCTATTTGGCACACGCATACTAGAGGTCAAAACAAAATTTTTGATCCGCAGTTCTTAAAAAAAATTCCCTTAGGAGGGGGGTGCTGATTCATAATTTTTTTTGTATGAGAAAAAAAATTTTTTTTTTCAAAAACCTATCGTGTGTGGTATCATATGAAAGGGCTAATAGAGGCGGTTCTAAAAATATACCACATCATTACATTTCAGCCATTTTTTTTTTAATTAAAACAAAAATGATTTTCAAAACATACCAAGTTTGGGCTCCTCCAGATACGACATGGCTGATTATTTTTATGTACATTATATCACAAATGATACTTGATACCCTCATATCTAACCCCAAAAAAGCAATTTTGAAAATAACTTCATTTAGTATTTTTTTTTAGTTTTTCAAAATTATCAAGTAACGCAGTACAAAATGTACTGGAGTAGGACTCTAGTAGAACTCTACTTCAGTACATTTTGTACTGTGTTGTTTTGTAATATTGAAAAATAAAAAATAAATACTTAATGAAATTATTTTCAAAAATGCTTTCTTGGGGTTAGATATGAGGGTATCAAGTATCATTTGTGATATATTGTACAAAAAAAAATTCTGCCATATCGTATCAGGAGGAGCCCAATCTTGGTATGTTTCGAAAATTCTTTTTGTTTTAATTTAAAAAAAATGGCTGAAATGTAATGATGTGGTATATTTTTGGAACCGCCTCTGTTAGCCCTTTCACATGATACTACACACGATAGGTTTTTGAACAAAAAATTTTTTTTTTCTCATACAAAAAAAATGATGAATCAGCACCCCCCTCCTAAGGGAAATTTTTTAAAGAACTGCGGATCAAAAATTTTGTTTTGACCTCTAGTATGTGTGTGCCAAACGGCTAAACTGTACATCGATTTGCGGCTTTATTTTGTATACAAGGGGCACTAATACCTCAGTAGGAATATCATTCTAACTACAGCCGAAGGTTTCGTGTTAGGAATTTCCTGTAAGCGCTCTAGGTATTTAGAAGGTAGATACGTAATAGGTAGGTAGCTAGGCCCGTTATTGTGATTGTTTGTTGTGTAGTTAAACCGTAGCAAAGTTAAGCTTGCCTTGCCAAGTGAATTCATTAGGTCATCAACTATTACATATTTAGACCCGGATGATTATTGACAATGCTTGGACCACCACTGTGTATATATGTCGGCGGCCGATCGTCAAATCCGCCAGATCATGTGTTAGGTGAACCGTGGCCTAACAGCGCGCGAAGCCGAGCGAGCGAAGCGAGCGTGCCGCGGGAGCGGCCGGCGAGCGCCAGAACCGACTTAATCTAATGAACAATAAAATGAAAACAACATCCATCGAATTTTTGCCAAGTCCTAAAAACGGCGAGTATTGAACAATATGGCTCGTTTCATGATATGCCTAGGAATTTCATGATCTGCCTCTAGGCAAATCGATGGTGAATTATAAACGATACGGCGGATGTCACTCAGCCAAATCATGAAATGGCGGCGTTTCATGATGTGCCTAAGAAGTTCATGATCTGCCTAAACGTCTCTAGGCAAATCGTTAAATGGTGAATTATGAACGATATGGCGGATGTCACTCAGCCAAATCATGAAATGGCGGCATTTCACGATATGCCTAGGAATTTAGTGATATTCCGGATTTTACGATCGGCCGCCGACATATACATTCTTCAACAAAAAAGCATAGCTAGAAAAAAAATCATACAAGATCATAGTTGTATTTACATACCATTACGGTATTGGCAGTTACGAATCGAACGTGTCCGATATTTTACAATTAAATTGCAGCCGATATAAGGACATCAAGTTTTTTTCACAATTCAATGCTCCGCCAATTTCGTAAAGCGAAAGTCAGTAACGCAACGAGTTTATCAGCTTTTTGCTTTCTGTTCTTATATGTCAGAGTTCGAAAATACAGCATAGCATAAGAGCCCACGCATATACATAGAGCGGGTGAGAGTTCTGCATTCTGACCGTCGACCCAAGATATGCGAATGTCTTCCAACTTGCACAGAGGCGTGCAAAATTTTTCGTTCCATTATCGTTTATGTCAGCGACTCATTGTACCATCCGGTTCATAAATGCATACCTATTTTATCATCAATGACACATATATTTACATGCAATATCTCACTACGCTCCATCAGGAGTTTCCAATGCGCGTCACCCAACGTTACGCAAAAACACTACGCCCCTCTAGGGACTGAATTAGGGAGTCAAAACCGGGCACTATGTGCGCCGCGGTACAGGCCTTATAATAGTTTAAATCTGGCTAGAACCCTGTTCTAGATGTATCCTGGCTAACGTACGTCACTAAAAAAGGAACAAAATTTCAAGTTTCGAGAAGTAATAGAAGTGAAACGTCTCATCCCTAACAACACACAACACACACGACAATAGAGCAGCGGTTTTTAGTTACGAACTAATTACCTAATCTAAGGTTATCTAAGCAACGTTGAATTGCTGATATCACAAATCCAATACAGAACAATACAATTAAAACAATGAATCCGTTGTAGAGTTAGATATCCTGCAGAATCATGTCCTGCAGCATCAGGTAGCATGTAGCATGTTCTAGATAAATGTGATTGGCGTAAACTGCATTTACATTTCAGATCGATCACACCTGTCGAAGTTGATGCTTAAGGTACTTTGGAATGGGTATATATTTTCCTACTTATCCGTCTCTCGTGCTCATTAGGCAGGAAGAAATGGGAATACACACCATAAACTACTAAAATAGTATATTTAATGGAAGTTAGCCGCGGGTTGAACGCCCGTAGATCGTCCTCCAGATAACCACTCCCGCGCACCGATTCGAGAAATCTTCATTAAAATTGTTCGTTAATTAAAACTTTGAACGTCAATTTCGAAAGTGGCTCGTACCGTACAACGCTAACGTTTGGAATTTTAAAGATAAAGAAAGTGAATTTAACTCTCAAGATCAGATGCACTAAGAAAAGTCATATTTTCGAACAAGTTGCTTTTAGTTTTAAGGTGGCGATAAAACGTAAGTACCTATAATAAAGTTGTTTTAAGTTTAAAAACCTTGATTTCTTTTATGTGTAACTACAGACTAGCAATACTTTTGTTTAATTACATCAGTAAGTATCAGTTTTTGGGTAAGCAAATGAGGTCGCCGTCGGATTTATCTAGTGCAGAAATAAAGCCGTCCTACGCGAAACCTTCGGGAGTCAAATGTATTGAGGGCTCTAGACGTCCCCAATTCAAAATAGATAGATTTTAAGTCAATGGTGTCTCTTGTTGTTGCACAGTCGCCATCAAATATATCGGAGCGGCCAGGGTACTCAAAAATATCTGATCATGCACTTTATCGCCTTGACAAGGCGTTGTTCAGAAAATTGTGACCACTTTGGCCGCCCCGATATATTTGATGGCGAATGTATAGTAGATGTATTCCTTTGTGTAACGGTATAAAAAAATCTTCATCAGCGTCAAATAGCATCAAATAAACATTTCATTTAATTGTAATACTTATACAGAAACCAGAAGATTTGAGCCGAAACAGACCTCTGTATTGGGATCGATCATGGATATAAGCAACACTAGAGTAAATAACAAAACCCTGAATAAATAACTATAATTTACTTATCTTTACTATCACTACATAGTATAAAACAAAGTCGCTTCCTGCCGTCTGTCTGTATGTATGCTTAGATCTTTAAAACTACGCAACGGATTTTGATGCGGTTTTTTGTAATAGATAGAGTGATTCAAGAGGAAGGTTTATATGTATAATTGCAGTGCGAAAGCCGGGGCGGGTCGCTAGTCTTAAATAACGCTTTAATAGTTAGTAGTTATGAACTAACGTGGGGATCAATGTTACTCTGTGTCCGTAGGAAACACCTTCGAAAACCCTACACGTGATCCCTGGGTGGTGCTAAAAGAGTAACAAACTTGGCAGCTGCACTGTCCAACCTGGACCACGCAGCACCCACTGGATTTTCTTCATCATCTGCTTTCTCACTACTACTTACCCCAGAGAAGAAATGCCTATATATATAAATACATAAATGTAACGACGGTTCTATTACACTATTCCGTGAAAATAGTTCGTTCGTTCAATAGAAAATGCCACAAATCGGCCTAGGTATACCACGCTTTAATTTTACCGAAAGTATGTTATAAACACTGATAAAACAATATATGTTGCTTGCGATGGCTTCCATAAAAACAAAGAGTTGATCAGCTGCGCCCTACTTCGCCGCGGCCTTCTTTTTCAGTTGCTATAGACGTATGGAATGAGTTTGAGTATATACATATATACAGTAGAATCCACTGAATACGATTTCTCGTATAATACGCAATTTCATATCAGCATAGACTTATAGATAGAGGCCATAGTCTAAGAACTTTTTGAGAGCGACCTAAAGATAGCCAAAATGTAAGAAGAAATATCATCAGCTCCATCTATTAACATTTCCTCTCACATTTTGGGTATCTTTGAGTGGCTCTCGGACAGATGGCGTGATAGACTTAAGCTTTAAAAAGTTCTTAGGCTGTGTTTCCCTATTATATAAGTTACTCTATGCTATCAGTAACTGCAACTTGATGTTCCGCAGAAAAGTCTCGTATAATGGCGTTTTTAGCTGGGTTCCTTTCAAAATCGTCTTAATTTCCATTTCTTTTCTATGAAACGTTAACCATTGTTTGCAAACCTATTATTTATAATTAAAAACGTTCTGGGGATCAATGTCACTCTGCGTCCGCAGGAAACACCTTAAACAACCCTACGCGTGATCCCTGGGTGGTGCTAAAAGAGTAACAAACTTGGCAGCTACCCCACCTGGACCTGGATTTTCTTCACCATCTACTCTCCCACTACTATTACCACCTAGAGAAGAAATGCCTATCTACATCCAGTGACGTGTAGCCATGCGATAAATAAACGTTCTACGATTGTTCAAATTGTTAACTTACTGCCACTTAAATAGGTATTTTGATAAGCGTACAGTCCATTGTTGAGCATGATTGCAGGTGCTTAGATCATTATGATTTTTGGTCCCATTCATTCATCTGTAATGCTTCTAATTTTATCTATGACCCATGCATTGATAGGGTCGGGTTATCTTGACCAACCTCGCTAGTATAAATTCTTTAGAGATCTATAAATTTAATGTAAAAAAAAAACAATAAATAGGCCACAGTGATAAGCAATAATTAATAACTATGTAACCAATTAGCCTTCATTTGAAATAACATACTTATAAGTAGAGTATTTTTGTATAGTAAACATTTTGTAGATCTGAATTTTTCACAATATTTTTTTTCATTTGTAATGGACACCGGTTTCCAATTTGTGGTTTGTTTTTAACTAAAGTGAAGTAAACTAAGAGACAGTAATTTTTCCATACAAATGTTCTCGACTATCCTCCGTGGTTTTAGATCAATGATTCCAAAAAAAGCTGAAGATATAATTAATCCCGTCACTAATGATCGACATAATATTAAAACAGAAACTAATAAATCTTTTATGCAATCCCAAAAACTTGCAGACGCTCGAGACGCTCCGACCTTCGGCGCCGCACATTAGACTTGCCAATGCAAAGTGCACATACACCAACTGTTTAAATTTACCAAAAGTCTACCTCCACAGCTAGAACTAACTGCAATGATATATAGTCCATTTTCGTGTAGCAAAACTCTCGCCACTTATCGAAGATAGGTTACTTAGCCGGTTCGAAGACGTCCTCGTCTTGTCCTGGTGACATTGGATTAATTGAAAAATTACTTTATGTCCGACCTCGAAACGAGCTATTCAACTGTGACATGGCATGCGAACTTCTGTGGGAACCTCCGAGGTATAGTCGCCGAATAAAACGTCTGAGAGAAGATTCTCAAACATATTTGATTTTTCTCAAATTGTCTTGGCAGTAGAGGCGTGATAAGCTTGGATGCTATTGATCAATACTGTACAGGACAATAAAACAGAAATATCATGCCGAAACGTTTATTTTATTAAGATTTATAATAGTATTGTATACAATTCTGAATTTAATTGCTCATTGGAATTAACAGATTGCATAATCAAATTTTTCATCATAAAAAAACATAAAATGCAATCCCGGGTATTGCCATGCAAATACTAAAACTCGAATTTAAGTAACAATTGAATTTTAACCTAAAATCAAGTTTTATGACGCATTGGCGTACGACAATAATATTGATTTATGATGATATTGATTTCATTAATTATAATTACATATTGTTGAAGTAAACATTTCATAATCAATTAAAATATATCTTAAATAATGTAATATAAAATTAAAGCATGTCAAGTCTAGCATCTTGTCTAAAAACAAGGGATAAAACACATTGAATATTAAATTATTAAAATTATCATTGTCATGCACACTCGCGAGTTGGTATTGTAAAAATAAAAAGTCATGCGTTAGAATGTTTAGTAATTGTTAGTCAATATAATTCAAAACACGAAGTACAACACAAACTTATGTATATCCAATGTGTAGAAAGGTATAATAAACTAATTTGTATAAATAAAAGCAATGCGCGAACGTTAGGATCGCAGAGGAAATCGGGAAAACGGTATGAGAATCACAATAGGGCGGAGTCATTGGCTTACTAACTAAGATGACATTTTTCCGATTTCATCCAGACCTTACAATTGTCAATAGTATTTTCTGTCTTATAATAAAAAGAAAGGAACAATTTGTGTTACAAATCAACTGCTCTTGAAAGGAACTAAGACAAATGCAGTCACGCACTATCACGTAATCACAAAGATGGAAAAAAATAAGAAGATGTTCAATGATCAGTGGTGACTGTATTCAATACTGTTCCTGATCTTAATATCAAAGATGAAGTAACCGACCTTATCATTGCAACACAAAATGTTTTACATAAACTGGTGGACGTAGATTAAAATGACGCGGAAGCTTCTGCATTAGATGAGCGGAGTCATATCTGTAACAAAGAAAATAAAACATTAACATAGATGAATGAAACGATGACATAACATTTAATACAATCAATGATGTTGTACAACATGGGAAATAATATGATTGCGGATATAAAAAGCAGTCTAGACACAATGGACGTGAAGATGACACAGTAACCCGTTGATTGCGAACGGAGAGCTCAAACAACACATCACGCTGTGACGAATGTGCGCAATAAAGGAGGGGGAGGGACAAGATTAATACGTACAGAGTGACTTAGCATTTTGAGCCAAAATTTCGGATCAATAAGCTGGGACAATGAATCCGCCGGGATTCTAGCGGAGGTTAAAAGCTTTTTTAGGGATCCTCTGCTCAAATTAGACGCGTCCATTGTGCGTACGCAAACAATCTAAAGTTTTCAATGTAATCTAAAATGGATAGAAAGTGCCTGCTTTCAAAACAACCCCTTCTGGAAACCGGAGTGTGAAATTTATCTAAGATTTCAGATGTAACAAAAGAAAAAAAATTTTGTTCATGCCAGCGATGGTAACTTTAAGGAAACAAAAGTCTTTTTGCGTTATTTACTTAGAAGGTTAAATCCAAAGCATTAAAATTATCGCCCATAGTGAATAACATCAACTTACTCCTGTCAACTACATTGTAATAATGTAAAAAGTGCGTAAATATTAAACACCTTAGCGTCATCATTTGCATTTCTCGGGAATGTGGAAGCATTTCTGTTAGTACAATTGGGAAATATTAAATCAAAATAAAGTAAACAGTGTTTGAGCCATAGTCGCATTACTTCCAATTCTCCAAATTCTGAACCCTCCTAAATGATATTAAAGTCATTCTGAATACGTTTATATATTTTAATTGCAATTTAAATTAATTTCGTGTTCGCAACGTCAACGGTCGGTTATGAGCTCCGAATTTGAATGAACGCCGGGTCATTGGCAGATTGCAGACTGAGGTACCGCGGGGTTGAGACTACTCATGCTTGATTCTCCAATTTATCCTGACGTCGCCAACCTTAATGCGTATTAAGAGTCCGGATTTTTTTTTCGATTGCGCTCAAGTTTTTGGTACTATTTTGTAGTAACTAACAAAACTTCTATTAGTTGGTATACCTACACAATTTGAAAGAATGTTTCTTTTTAAATTGTAACGCGTTTTTATTTTATGTTTCTTTTATAAATAATTGACCCTAATCTATCACATGTTTCGCGATTTTTGCTTGGACAGGTGAAAACAGTATGGTTTTTATTGATTAAAATTAAGTTATACTAGTACAAGGTACATTAAATATGTTGGAAAATTAATCTTAGAAATAAATTAAACAGTTTTTTAATTTTCATATATATTTTTTAAGGGAGATTATGTTTAGCTAAAGTAATTTTATGAAAAAATTGCCGAGGTTTGGTGATACTTTTGGGAAGGTATAAAACACAAAAATAAAAATACAGAAATGAACTTTCACTTCATGTTTTTACCAGATAATATAAAATATATGAAGGGCCATAAAAATGTATAACTACAAATCAAGCGACAAGATTGCACGAATCAACGTCCTCAATGTCCTCATTAAACAAGCTCTGTAAGAATTGAGTTTTCGTATAGTACTTTTTTGCTATAACTTCAAAACTATCTTATCAAATGCGATTCATGTATGATATGCGTATCAGCGGTTTTCGTTTTCAAATCGTTACCGGACTCTTAACACGGGAACTTTGCCCTGTCCTGTAGTGCAGTCACCTTCAATTATATGTCATACAACGAAGCGCGCAATAATATCTGACACAAACTTATTTGTAGAACCATAAGCGTGTGGCTTATTTTTTGTTGTGCAAGATATTATTGCTGTTGAAGAATAGCAAATAATTTTCAGCAGGGCCGGATCTAGGGTAGAGCGAATGGAGCGGCCGGTCTAGGCGCCGGATGGCAAAGGGGGCGCTAAAATGGCAAATGAGAAAAAAAAAGTTTTACAAGACGCGAGTGTGGCGGGGGCCCCAAAATACGCTTGAAAACTTCGACGAAGGGCGCCAAAACCCGATTTCGCTCTACCCTGATCAAGGGCTCGGGCCGGCACTGATTGTCGGAAAACTTAATTGACTGTAAGTTGAAAAACTCTATAATATAACGTCAATATCCATCAAAAGTGATGTTATTTCTTCAATAATGTTATTAAACTTCTGGGTTTTGATGACATTTAAAAGTTTAGAAGCTTCTACTTTATACTACATAAAGTCCGTGAGCTCTCAGAAGAACCTACAGGTTTTAGAAAGAGACGTCGGGTATCAATCAACAGCGACACGTGAAAAAGCAGAACAGCAATATTACCTTCGTGTGTCATCGCCGATTCCCGAAGGTTCTTCTTAAAGCTCACGAACTGCTACACTAAGTACTATCATTTACTATTTCTTTATTTTACTTTACTTGTTATTATTCGACTCCGGCAAATGTATGAATATTAAAACACAAATCGTTTTGCTATATTTATTAAGGTTTCCCAGTCTAGACTAAATCTAATCTTTTACGTTGATGCAAAATCCTGGTAATCAATGAATCTAATAAAACATACATGGCGCTGACACACATATTTAAAAGTAACAATTTCAGCTTATCATATCAGCCGAGGCGCTACCTACTAGTTACACGTGTTTGAGTACGCATAATAATAGTATCTACAAGGAAATATCCGCGACCATGTGTCGCCGCGTCCTTGGTCGCGAATTTCGTCACGAATTCGGAACCTACGCAGCCGCCGCGCGCGCATGGCAACAGCGTTTTATCGTAGCCGCTTTATCAATCAGTTACGCCATGCCCTCGATTTGGCCCAGGCCCCGTGATAATCTTCGCGATTGCCCGACTTTTAATCCTATAATACCACCAGAATATACTGACCTAACAGAATAGAGCGACACAGAAAAATGGACGCTCTGTCCATTGTAGATGGACACGTGGAATATCTTTATTTGCTGGTAGAACGAGTTCTTTGTTTGTGGTGGGAAAATAAAAATATTGCCAAGAATCTACGATTTCCTTCTATATGAATGTAGTTGTTATATAGGTCTGCCGTAATAGTAATTTATTATAGTTCTGTAGAGGCTATTAGGGCTTTTATTAGGGCACGCACGTCAGCGCTACGGTTATAGGGCAGATGCCCCGGTTTTGGCCATTTTAAAGAGAGTTTGTCTGTTCAGACGTCCGTCATTTTGTGTCAATAAGGAATTATGACACTTATTTTGTACTAAGTCAGTAAAAATATATTACTATATCTATATGAATCTTCGGTGTGAAGATTCTGACATTAGATTTTATTTTTTTCTTTAATTAAATGTCAGAAAGGGGTCCAGGAGCCAGTTTTAGCCACTTTTTTCCATCGCCCCTGATAGCTAAATGACAAGTTATACATGACAGATGACAGTGCCATCTGTACTGCCATATTTTACTCATATATTAACCATAAATCATAGACTCGTAAATTTGTATATACCTTAATAAAGTTGAAAATGGCCAAAATCGGCACAGTGGCCACAACCGGGGCATCTGCCCTAGTTACGTCGCTATTATTTAAGGGGCAGAGATCTAGAAAATACATGGGGACGTACATTCAAAAAATGGATACATTTCATGTGACATAAATATGTAGCTACGACCCCACGACTCTATTCGCTATCGCGACTAAGACTATCGTCTTGGATATATGTTTTTGTCGCATTAAATGTATACATATTTATTATACCCGTGCGTATCCGGGGCGGGCCGCTAGTTATATATATATACGAGTATAGTTAGTTAGTTGTACTGGGCATTTTCCGCAAGTCGACATCCAGTGTGCCTATTTTGCGAGAAATACAGAGATGGCGCTACTCTAACCACCCCAGCTCCTCCACGAACCTCAGCAAAGCCTTCATGTTGCATACCGCGTCGTGTAAGGTGCTTGGAGACCCTAGGTACTTAATTCTGTATACTTCTACCTGTTTGCAGTCTAGCAAAATGTGTTTGGTTGTTTCCTCCGCTTCCATGCATGCACGGCACAGAGGGCTGTCCGTCCTAAGGTGTTTGTTGAGTGTATTATGTCCTGTTATCAACCCTATTAGTTTGCGTAGTAGGTGTCTTGGTGTATTTAGAAGTATTTTGGTCAGTTTATGGTTTTGTTTCGACACAATTTCTTTAGTCTATATTTAGTCTTTATCTATATATACGAGTATATGGACAGTATTAACTTCTCACTCTATGCCTTTTATTACCCATTTCACGAAAATACATAATTCCCGGAAAAAAGTATCTAATTAACCCAGCTAACAAGTTTTCTAGTCCAGTCGCCATCAAATATATCGGAGCGGCCAAGGTACTCAAAAATATCTGATCATGCACGTTATCGTCTTGACAACAGAGGCGTTATTCAGATATTTGTGACCACCTTGGCCGCTCCGATCGATATATCTGATGGCGATTGTACCTGTATCCCGGTTCCTGTTTTTTATATTCTTTACATGGTACATATTTATTATTAATAACCTGTAATAATTTTAAACAAAAAAAGAACCGACTTGAAATGAAATGAAATTTAGGATTACACTTAGGATCCGCTATTCCAAGAGAAAGTGGCCGAGTTGCTGTAAAAAATAGTGAAATCACGTAGGTGTGCCTATAATAGTTGAAGAGTTCCCTCGATTTCTCCAGGATCCCATCATCAGACCCCGACTTGGTGACAATGGGACCATCTAGGGGTTATACCCGCTCGATTAAAAAAAAACCGGCCAAGTGCGAGTCGGACTCGCGCACCGAGGGTTCCGTAAAAACCTAAAACAATTGCTATTTCTTATGATTGCGTGGACATGAAAGTTTCGTTTTGCTACAGCAGAAAGATATAATAGAGCTGAGTATATGATATGAATTTCAATTTAATACCTCTACGCGTTTACGAGGAAACAGGTAGTAAGTTTAAAATTAAAAAAAATATTTTAAGTACTATTTTACTAAAAATGTCAACTTTTCGTAATTTTTCCTTTGTCTTTGCTATATGAAGTTTCTTCGTGCCTAGTTTCAAGTTTCGGAGTTTACGGGAAGTACCCTTTAGGTTTTGAGTTTCTTGTGAGTACTCATCTCCAAAATATGCAACTTAAATTGCTATTTCTTTTGATTGCGTTGACATGAAAGTTTGTTTTTGCCACAGCTGAAAGATATAATAGACTTGAGTATTTGATATGAATTTCAATTTAATACCGTTACGCGTTTACGAGGAAGAAGGTAGTAAGTTTAAAATTTTAAAAAATATTTTTTGTATGATTCTACTAAAAATGTCTACTTTTTATAATTTTTCCTTTGTCTGTTCTATATGACGTTGCTTCGTGCCAAGTTTAAAGATTCTGAGTTTGCGGGAAGTACCCTTTAGGTTTTGAGTTTCTCCCGAGTACTCAGTTTCAAAATATGCAACTTAAATTGCTATTCCTTTTGATTGCGTTGACTTAAAGATTTGGTTTTGCTACATCTGAAAGGTACTATAGCCTTGAGTATTTGACATGAATTTCAATTTAATAACTTCACGCGTTTACGAGGAAAATGGTAGTAAGTTTAAAATTTTAAAATTTATTTTTTGTAAGATTCTACTAAAAATGTCTACTTTTTATAATTTTTCCTTTGTCTGTGCTATATGACGTTGCTTCGTGCCAACTTTAAAGATTCTGAGCTTGCGGGAAGTACCCTTTAGGTTTTGAGTTTCTCGCGAGTACTCAGTTTCAAAATAGGCAACTTAAATTGCTATTCCTTTTCATTGCGTTGACTTAAAGATTTGGTTTTGCTACATCTAAAAGGTACTATAGCCCTGAGTATTTGACATGAATTTCAATTTAATAACTTCACGCGTTTACGAGGAAAATGGTAGTAAGTTTAAAATTGAAAATATATTTTTTTGTATGATTTTACAAAAAAATTCTACTTTTCGTAATTTTTCCTTTGTCTGTGCTACATGAAGTTTCTTCGTGCCAAGTTTCAAGTTTCTGAGTTTACGGGAAGTACCCTTTAGGTTTTGAGTTTCTTGCGAGTACACAGTTTCAAAATATGCAACTTATATTGCTATTTCTTTTGATTGCGTTGAAATAAAAATTTGGTTTTGCTACATCTGAAAAGTCCTATAGCCCTGAGTATTTGACATGAATTTCAACTTAATAACTTCACGCGTTTACGAGGAAAAAGGTAGTACGTTTAAAATTTTAAATATATATTTTTGTATGATTTTACTAAAAATTTCTACTTTTTATAATTTTTCCTTTGTCTATGCTATATGACGTAGCTTCGTGCCAAATTACAAGTTTCTGAGTTCATGGGAAGTACCCCGTAGGTTTTGCGAGTGCCGAAAACTCTAAAATTTGCAGCATAAACGACTGTATCTTTTGATTGCGTTGGCTTTTAAGTTTGATTTTTTCACAGCTTCAAGGGACAATAGACCTAAGTATTTGGTATAAATTTCAGCTTGATACCTCCACGCGTTCCTGAGAAAAATGGTCTTGACAGACAGACAGACAGACAGACAGACAGACAGACAGACAGACAGACGGACAACAAAGTGATCCTATAAGGGTTCCGTTTTTTTTCCTTTTGAGGTACGGAACCCTAAAAATTGAAAATCGGTTCTAGATTCACGGAGATATCGATGTTACTCGATATACATACAAAAAAAAATGATAAAAAAAATCGAATTGAGAACCTCCACCTTTTTTGAAGTCGGTTAAAAAGTTGAACTCCGTATTACAATACACTTCATTAATATTTCGATTTGAAGCTTGTAATTTGACCGACGGTAGACATTTTAATGGCAGCAGAACCAATCAGCAGACAGTCTAAATGACCGTACCTATTACTAGGCAACGATTTAGTCAGAGAAATGATAATGGCCTGGCCTCATTTTAAAGCATTTAGCAGTTATTCATTTGGATTCCAATTTGCCAGCATTCGTCTTGGCATCGCATCTCGCCCGTAAATATAAGCTGGACTGTAGTTTAGAACCGTGTGAAATTTTAAATCTTAGCTAATCGTTGTCCTTACCGTTTTTGCGGAAGCAAATGATTCTGTTAAATTCACGAGTATTACACCATTCTACGAATGTCTCAGACAATTGCAGTAAATTTTAATGATCTTAATTTATATCTTGGTTAATAGAATTTTCACAAAAGGAAATAAAAAGTTTTAAGAAATGGAGATGTTCCAAAGCAGACAAGTAGGTACATTTTCTAAAGGTCGATATAGACATAAATGTAAGTGAGTTATTACGTAGTAAATGTTAAATTGTGTTAATTCCCACATACTTAGCTCTCAATCTCAGTATGCAAGAATCGTAGCATCAAGCGCCGCACAAAAGTACGACTTATGTGTACACTGGTTTTTTCCAATTTCTCTATGCAGCAGCTACTTGGACTCTAAAAGCTCGGACCAAAGCCAGAATAGATGCGTTCGAAATGTGGTGTTGCAAAATGTAAAATGTTGGGCATTTCCTGGACAGCGCGGCGCACCAACGTGGCTATACTGCAGGAGCTCAAGATCCAGACTCGCCTTTCCGCTATCTGCCGAGGGAGAATGTTCGGCTTCTTTGGACACTTGGCCCGGCGTGAGCCAGACAGCCTGGAAAAGGCTTTGCTTGATGGGCCAGTGGAAGACGATCAATAGCGGGGAAGGATACCCACCCGTTGGTTCTCTGCCATTGAAGAAGTTACACGCGTCGGACTCCAGGGTTCCTTTAAGAAGGTAAGGAATCGACCAGAATGGAGAGCAATACAACATAGAACGAGTTGAATGGTGGTCACGACCCTCAGACATGAGGATTCGACTTTGAAGAAGAGCTCTCAATCAGTATGTTATCGACAAATAAGGGCTGGACCGTTTTGTCGAGTAGAGTATCTAATTGTCGCGCGTAGGCTACGTTGACGTCACGGATGCGGCGCCGGCGCCGGCTCTTCTACGATTTTAAGGACAAGTCCGATTTTGCGAAAGTTTGCTTATTTATGATTTAACAGTATATCAAATATTATTTATTTTAAAGGGTAACGTGTTAATAATTCTATTCCGACCACTGGCGTTTTTCTCGAACAACGAACAAAATTGATAATTTCGTCAATAAAGCAGCGATTGCTTTTAGTTTCAACAATCAAAAGGAAATGGTTTTTTTCTTGCGATTGAAAATTAAAGAAATTACGGTCGAGGACCGAAAAACCCCTATGACAGAATTAGCCACAATGCCTTACATAAAAAAAATACTTTACACTTTTTGCACGTCATAATAATATATAAATGAAACTTAAGTTGCGCCGCACCAGATAGCTCCAAAAACCTATTTTCGCTGGCAACAACAGAATAGAACCTGGCCTTAAGCAGTGAAAAAAAACTGATGCTCAAGTGAGTTAAATTACAATTAATTAAACAATGCTATCGGTTGGGAACACAGTTAACACATCGAACAATGTGTGGACGCCCAGCTGCGCAAAGAACATTACTGAAACTTTTGTAGACCTTTGTATGAATTGATGACAGTTGCGTCATTGAGTAAATGAGAATTTTCTGGGCGTTGTTTCTCTTTGTATATTTTACAGTTGCTATGCTGTTACAAAACGTTTGTAACAAAAGGGTTGAGGTAAAATATCAAGTGAGGACCCAATCCGCTTTAGGCCAGTGTGGGGACTATAGTCCAATCACTCTCGTGTATAGCGGTCCAGACACTGTCAGTAATAATGTCATTATTTCTGTACCCATCCTTCTCTTCTTCATATACATAGAAAAAGACGGGTACAGAAATAATGACATTATTACTGACAGTGTCTGGACCGCTTATGATATGAGGTAGGTCTGTGCTCAGAAGTAGGACATTTATAAGCTACTATAGTATTATAATATAATAAAAATTACATATTAAATATTATTTGGAAAATGGGTCATATCGGATCTAGCAGCGATTGGCGCTTCCACGTAATCCTTAAATTAATATTGACACAAAATGTAGATCGTATTTTTCCTTGTTTCCTATATATGTTTTTTTTTATACCACGACGGTGGCAAACAAGCATACGGCCCGCCTGATGGTAAACAGTTACCGTAGCCTATGGACGCCTACAACCCCAGAGGATTCACATGCGCGTTGCTCCTGTGTACTAAAATAACTAGTATTCCAACGGTTGTTAGCGGTATTGTTCACAGAATTCTAATCTGTATTAGCGTATAACGAAACCTCGAGTGAGATATAATAAATAAAAGTGTATTACGATTTTATACTATTAATTAAGATAATGTAACATACATTGTGTAATCTCGCGGTAATTTTAAACTAGCGGCCCCCGCTATCAGCTGATATCAGAAATATCTAAATCCGCCGATCGACCAAGGACGGATCGATACCTCGATCCTTTATCAGTTAACGCTAATAATTGCCCGATTACGAGTTGAATGAGTTAAGCCCTTTGGTTACGTTATCGTAGAGTTAGCCTATAGTAAGCGTATCGTAATACGCGCGTAGGACGAGAGCGATACGAACACATACATTTTCAAAGAACACGAAAAAATTAGCTTTAGCAAAGTACCAATTTGGCACGGTTAAGATATTTTTAGTTGCATACAACCAAGACATACCTATTTAAAACACGGAATAAAGCATTGTTAATGCAATTATTGCTAAACATTCTTGGTTATTTTAACCAAGCACTAATTTGAATCCAAATGATTTATGTTTCTCTATTTCATCATCATCATCATCTCAGCCATAAGACGTCCACTGCTGAACATAGGCCTCCCCTTTATTCTCTATTTATTTTTAACAAATTTAATGGTATAGTTTTACATACATACGTTAGCCAAGTTGACTTCTTTGATATAAGTAACTAACTTTGCAGGCTCCATGCGAAACGAGTCACTCGGTTGTAAATAGCAAATAGTACATTACGTACCTAGGGCGGTAAAATAAAGAAGGGCTCAGATCGCGGGTATTTGTGGCCCGAACCGAAGGTAAGGGCCATAAACAAGCGATCTGAGGCATTCTTTATTACCGCCCGTGGTGCGTACACAATTTTACGTCTTCTCCTGGGTGCCCATGCCCACGGGCGCAGCGGCAAATCTCACTTACTGCCCAGAGTGACGTAAAACTTATTTATTTCTGGCTGTTTAATTTTTTCAGTGAAATCCGCACACGATGCGGAGTATTTATGATTACCTACGAATACGATTCGCTTCAACGTCGCTTCGTGTGCGGTTCTGTGAAGATGTATAAGCTCGTATCGCTCTAGTTCTACGCGCGTATTACGATACGCTTACGCTACGGCGCCGCGTGCAAAGGGCCTTACTGTTTCATCGTGATACACTCAAACCTTTTATAGATAGCTATGATAAATTAAAAAATATGAAAACTCCCAAAACGGCTGAACCGATTTAGATAAAACATGTCTAAGCTCACTCGTTAGAAATTCTACTTTCAAGAAAAACTGCATTTAAATCGGTTCAATCATTTTAGCGCTACGGTGCTACAGATAAATACACAGATAGATACATTTTAGATTTTGCATATCAAATTGATCTTCTGTTTTAAAGGGGTGGCAACAGCTAACTTCCATTCCTATCTTTTTCAGCGCGAGTGAAAGAAAACACTTCGTAACGATTAGTACGTGAGCTCATTGTAAATTTTGCAAAATGCTGAATTTAAAAAAACTACGCATTAATTGGGAATATAAAACAATGAAGTTTTTAGTATTAGTGTGGTGGAATTTTGTCCTTAATTACAAACGTATAAGTCAGGAAACTAAAGACATACAACTGTTTAAAGCTAGTTTTAAGATGTAACTATGGAATTATTTTCTATCGAGCCGATTCCAATTAACAAAGTTCTTTCAAATATACCTCGTGTGTTCATAAGTTTTGAGACGAATGTAAACTCAAACAGTTCAGTTACTAAAATGTAATACGATTATATATAAATATTTCAAATTAACAACCATGCTATAAGTAGTTAAAATATATTGAATTTATTTAAAATGGCCTTCTGTGTTTATCATTCTAGTCGTTTAATACTTTGGTATTTAGGGGGTGAAGGCACGACGCCTAAAATTTTACGTTTAGTAGAGAGAAAGCAACGGAAGTAAAATAAAACTGTAATGGATGAAATATTAAATTATACACCAAAATATTGAGAAATAAATCGAGTTCTATGCTGAATAACCAATATTCTATTACCATGCCTGTATTGCGTTAGGGAGGATATTTTCATACGAAGGTATTTTTTTCCTCATTTTCGAGGAAAGGTGCCCAACTGCCCAATTCCAAGTGTAAAACTGTCGGACAGACTATTTGTAGAGGTTATGGGCATTGATCTTTGATCAATAATATGAAGCAAAATAAGAAGAAAAATAATATGAAGCAATTCGATAATTATTTATTTAATTTTCATTACTTGACTTTATCGTCGTCTCAAAACTTATGAACACACGAGGTACTGAATAGTAACGTATATTTTTTTTTACTTTCCTAAAACAAGTGGTTATAACTATATGACTGTTTAAGTAAAGTCAATTTGAAGGTCATCGGGCGTTGACAGCCCCTTAACTGATCTGTGGCACAGACAGTTCGTGTATGCTAACTTGTTGATATAGACAATACATAACATATTTTACCTACAACAATGTGATGTTTTTTCTGAAACATCTAAGCAAACAACAGATAAATTACGCCCTACTGTTATGCCAATGTTTAATTTAGTGTTGTTATATTTAAATAAAACAGGTCGATACCTGTTCTAAGTGCTATATATATTTTCAGCCGAGTAAATTACAAGAAATTTATTATGAGCAACAACTGTTAATTATTATTTTCTTTGTTACAAAATTATAATTTTTTGATTATTGCATAAGCATATCCTCATCTTCTTAAAATAAAAAATAGTTATGGTAAACCTAGGCTGTTCAATTTACTATATATTTGTATTAAAATGCAATTCAGTCTTACTTTTCGAATCATGGGCCAATTTTTGGCTTTCGAGCGCTCGTATTCAAAGAGATTAAGCTCGAAAATAAATGCAAACAAAAGTTTTCCACATAAATTACTAAGTATTTTAAATAATCATGAGTTCATATTTCTAAACTATCATTTCATCGTTTAATTTCAAAATTCGCCCCCTTATCATTTTACTGATGTTACAAGTAAAATAACTTTGTATAGTTTTTGTATAGTATGTGGTCCAACTGTGACCTACCAAAAGTAACAGATAAGAGAGCTTACCTATATAATCATATCAACTAATCGGCGACATGTTCTAATACCCCACTTCGTTATCGGCTCGCTACTGATCGGCTTTCAATTGTTTCCATTATAGGAAAGCGATGATTTACGAGTATATTATAATGATATTAATGATAATTTAATTTGATTAAGGTTGTGTAGAGATTAAAAGTACGAAACCATAGCAATTTGGAACTGACGCTTTTAAAATGTCAAGCACAATATAAATGTAGTTTATAAATAATCTGCACCCGGTAGTGATACAAACCTTAGGGTACAATTATAATAAATATAGAACTTTAATATAAGTGCATTTACCTACTATTATTTCTATCTCAAGTTTTAATAATAAAGGGAGCTCACCATTGCTGCAAGTGGTAAGAGAAGCGGCGCTGGCGTGAAGTAGGTACCTGAAAATATATACATATTTTAGAAAAACTAGCCAAGAAAAGTAATTTTATTTAATTAAATAAATATTTAGCTAGATTGATCGACATCTGCACCGTGCAGCTTAGTTATATATATCTGGATTGAAAAGACCGAGGTATATATGATGTTTTCGAGCAAGAGGTACATCATTGTCGGTTGTTAATAGAGTTTGTTTCTAGATGAATTATTATGGCAGTAGTTAATGCTTTATTGACCACCGACAGTGATGTCCCTTTTACTTGAAAATAGCACATATAAGGGCTGCACCCTTACAAACAACAGTAACTAAATACATTATGTAAAACATATTGCATAATATCAGTGAAAACGAGACATTGTAGTTTGTAAAAAGTCTGAAATATCCTGTAGTCACCTAACGATAAAAGAATACCAGCAGCTTAACTTCAATCAAATCAATCCGGTTATAAAAATCGCGCTCAAATGCAAACCGCAATCTGCTGAACAAAGTTCCTTTAAAATATAGCATTTTTAAAACCATTCGCCGCATACTTCACGAGAACAAATCGCAACCGCCCGAGAAATCAATTTTACAGATAAAACCATCTAAAAATCCCAGTTTAATAATCACCGCTGCGCTGGAAAAAAACGCGCCGCATAAAAAAAACAAAACTGCACTGCGACTCGGGAACAACTCCCATTCATAAAATATAAAACTACAGCCGCACCCACACACGCGTGCAGTGCAACACAACCATTCATATAGTACGCACACATAGTAAATATACTACGATAGTACGATAGGAGTACTATAAACGGAGCTACATTTTCCGAGCGCAACTTTACAGCCTACATTGAAAATGTATTTTACGCTGCCATTGCATTATGAAACTTAACCCTCTATAAACTGCGTTGAAAGCTACAACTTTACATGCCTTCAATTAAAATGGGAGCTTATGGTAAGCGCTTTGGTTTCAGTTTGGCATGTTGGCAGTATAACATATGACGTTTGATCGCCGTAGACCTAGCTTCCGAGACGTCTGCGGATCGTCGGTCTATTTATAGATAGGTGCGATTAACTCTGCAGTTAATGCAGACGCGACATCCCTATCGATTTACGGAGTTAGATTGTTTGTTGGGATTGTTAGGAGAGATTGTAATTGTAACTTTGTCGAGTTGTAGATTGCAGCTGTTTTGAGCTGTATTGGATGTTGTAGGACGGAATGGGAATTGATTTGAACACGGGAGTTTGTTTTACCTTTGTGTTTTGGACCCTCCTTTAACTTCTTTAGGGAATTCATTCCAGAATAAGAGTAATATCCATTGTGCCTAAGACCTTACCCTACAATCGAGTGCCAAATTCCATCAAAAACCATGCAGCCGTTTTTGCTGAAGTAGGAAGCTAGAAAGAGAGGGAATCCGAAGTGGGCATCATACATGAAAGAGAATCGTTACGTGTCTAATAAAATAATCAGAGCGGTACCTATAGAAGGAATAATATATGGAAAATTCAAGCGACTCAGCCCAGCGACAAGAACATCCGAGCGAGAAGAAGAAGAAGGTTAGCTGGAAGAGATCCCTTAAAGGGATAAGTTCGCCTTTGTACACACTTACTATATTTTTGTTGGTCATGTACTTGTTTTGTGCAATAAAGTGTTTTACTACTACTACTACTACATCCGTCTGTAATAGTAGTATTTTATAAAGAATAGCCACTCTCCACCCCGCCACGAATGGCATTACCTCGCCCCACTGCAGCAGTTTGACCTAAATTGGCTGAACTTCAGTTAGATTGACTATTCACAGTGCAATGACTGCCGGTAAATTTTTAGAAAATATTTTTTTTTTCTTTTAACACTGCTTGTGTTACGCCACATTTAAAACTGTCTTCAGGACAAGCATTCACACTGATGCGTATACGAACGTGCTGTGCACACGACACTGAGTTTAGTAGTATGGCGTGTATATGTTATTGAACCCTTGCTGCTTGAGCGCGTGCGCATTGGATCCAGGGCGCGCATTGTGCCTGCGGCGCTTATCGCTGCGTTTCCGTCGCGCCGGCTTTCTGTCCGGAGGAAACGGTAGCCCTATATGTACTCTGTGGGTCTTGGTTGATGATATTTTTCGTTGGGCGTCAATGGTAAAATCAGTTGCAGTCTATTTGTAAGCCTGCACTAAGTACGACAACAGCCTGATCCGGCCGTGGTCCAGTGGCGTCCTTCGGCTAAACTGAACTAATTATTTTGGCTCCGTGACCCAAAAAGCGTCTTGGTCCCCGAAACGAGAGCACGTCATCTGCCCTGACCCTGTGTAACTTCCTACCAGTTATTGACTTGTAGAAAGAACCTTCAAAATCTGCTACTCACTCGCAAGCCGTTAAATAAGCACTAGGCCAGCAATTTTAACCTATCCCGGCTTCGAATTTACATTTATTTACTAAAAGTGTTCAAAATGATCATACAGTTTAAGGTCCTTTGGCCGTCAATTATCAATGCCCTGTAACATTTATTTATAATTTTAACATCTATCGTTTCAAATAAGTAGGTCAGCTAGGCACTGACATGTCTGTCTATCAGCAAGTAGGAATTCTTATCGCTAGGACTATTAAAATGATTTCCCTTTCCCATCATTATTCCTTTGGCAGATGTATCATGTCCTAACTAAACTGTTGTTTTTTTGCTGATAATATAAATTTTAAGAGTTACAGCCAGGCTAAAACAGATGGACTGGATTTCATTTCACGATTTGGGTATCATTTCCCAGTTTATCCATTCGATTTCTTTTTAAGAAAAAAACATCAATGGTGCGGGAAAATGTGGAAATGAAACACTTATAAATCCATCTAATGAATATATAGTTCGAAAATGTCATAAATGGAATAGGCTGCAAACGATGGCGTAAAGGAAAAACTCTTCAGTGACTTATCAGTCATCAGGAAGACAAATTCCGATCAAGACAAGCACGATCCGACACGTCTCGGATATCTACAACTTCACATACTTTCCCGCTGATAGACACGGATAAAACACATCGTGCTAGCCTTGTTGACAGAGAATGAGACATTGATGACAGAGAGGTCTGAGCCGAGACATATTTATGGTAATAAGGGGAATATATCTCTGAGAATTGTGGGATTATTCTAGCCACTTCAATCCTGAAGAAGTGAAGTCATCAATAAAAGCAGTGTACGAAATAGAAGAAAATAGTACACTCGAGAGCAAAAATTTCGGGTCAGTAACATAAACTTAAATATCTTTAAAATTTATATCTTTTGAGATATTCAAGAAAATGCTAGTGACCCGAAACTTTTGCTCTCGAGTGTAGTTTATGTCCTAATATTAAACTTAGTTAAGTAATATCTTTAGTTATAAGAACAATTGCCATACCCTAACAAGGTGCCATGTATTCTCACTACTGTAACAAGTAACAACTGTATTTTAAAATGGTTTGCAATAAATGATATTCTATTCTATGTAACTGTTACGTAATAAGGGTCCTTATGACAGAATTTTACAGAAGATTAGATAACTTATGCCAGAAAGGTACAGTCGGCGCTAAAATCTTGTATTCAAAATATATATTTGTCAAAAATGTAATTATATCAATTATGTATCGTGCGAGGTTAGTTATACCTCATTTGTTCCTTGTATTTAAAACCTGCTGCAGAAAATACCTTAACACAACAAGTAGTTGGTTACATATAATTAGTTAGTCTGCGTTCCTATCTAACTCAATCGCGTTATTAGAGTACCTTAGAGGCCGTTCCGTACAGTCGCGGGTCGCGTCGCGTAATGGCGGGGTTCGTGTTATTAGTGTTATTACGGTGGTATCGCACTGTAATTAGTGCCTGTGTCATTATGATTGACACACAGATACCGCAGATAAAGGGAACCACCGACACTCTAGCTTAGAGTTCGTCCAGAAAGAGAAGTGTCATGGTTCCATAAACGTCTATTGCTAAATTAAAACCTCCTTCATCGTGCAGTCTTAGGCAAGTGTAAAGACTGCGTATTCGCTGTGTGCATGATTGTGGCGCCATCTCTCGGGCAGGTGGTCAATCTCTTTTTTTCCTTTTTTATAAATAGGTTGTATTCCTTGCTTATATGAAATGTAACTGGCTGATTCACTATTTTGACAGCAGACAGGGGATTCGCAGTTTCATTTCTTGTCACATTGAGCACTGCGATCGTTGTCGTTACCCCCACCATGCACTTCGCACATAGCGAATACTATGCGAAAAGAAACTGTAAGAGCTTTAAAGCAATAGAAAAGTTAACACTAGGAGATAAAGGATGCTGGACACCTGCTACGACAGGATGGATTTACTAAGAACATCAAAGAAGGGAGAGTTGAAGCAAAAAGGGAATCAAGGAAGACAAAAAGAGCTTATTTAGATCAAGAAAAGGGAAGAATAAAGGTCAGGTGATATCAGGCTGTCAAGGAGAAGGCAAATGACAGACATTCATTGAAATTGCTCCACTGACAAGAGCTCAGCTCTTAAATATACGATTATGATGCACTATGCATATGTTTGATTACAAAGTAATAGATAATTATGTATAGTAAATATATGCAAATAAGAATGTCGCAATCCTCAACCTGTATTGACGAGAAACAAACACTCAAAAGTGCCGATAAAATCATATTACACATGACAATCAAATAACGCTTACTTTTATCATCGATCAAACACAATATAATGCAAATCAATTTTCGTAACCAATCAAAATGGTCCTATAAACCATGGAAATTACAGGGCATTTAAACTTTTTAAATAGTGGTTGCTGTGGATTTTCCATGGCGTAAGCACTTACTATCGTCACTTTTGACCATTCGTGATCCTTATTACGACTACATAAAGGCTATTTATGGTTAGTTTAAAGTTCTGGTGTAAAATAAATGCTATGTCCGGTGTCGGGTTACAATGTTGCAAATTACAAGGTGCAGGTTGCGAAGATAATGAGTGGCCGTAAAAAATCTCGATTATATTATGATCGCTGGCGGACTTGCTGTAAATTAGGCTTCGATGATTCTGCCCACCAGGCCTGCACCTGAGGCTTATTTATTCGACTTAGACTAATATTATTTTCATCACACTTGATCATAAAGCGTGCCATTACACGGATGCGCAGCGGTAGTTACAGAAAATTTAAAGTACCTAGAGTTATGGAAATTTTAGTAAGTAGAACTTTTTTGTCTTACTTATTTTATGTTCGCAAGGGTATAATGTCAAGGGTTAACAATGGGCTTGTGAAAACTCTAGAATTGCAAGCATCTACAGACTTCAGTATTCGTTCTACTAGATCAGACCGTTTAATTTTTTTTTGTGATCGTAGTGATAATCATACTATCGAAAATTATATATTTTCTCTCAGCAACAATAAAAATGCATACATAATTTTGGCGTCAACTGTGCATATCTGATAGTATATCGCTTGAATCATCGCTACTATCTGACAGCGTCCAAACAACCTTAATAGGTAGCTGCAGCTCTAGCCAACCGCGTAAAACGTTTATTTATTATAGGTATTCGTTCCATGGGCGCCGGCGCCCGCGCAAAACGGGGCACTCCCTTACGCACTAAGGGCTTTACACACTACCGACTTTTTAGACAAACTGAACAGCGATTGGCTCTCATTCTTAAAGTCAATGGTTGTCGTGAAGAGATAAAGATCGTGTTATCCAGACGAAAGAAAATACTATACCTTAGTTAGCAGTTGACGAACTCTTTAGAATGATGACATGAAATAAATATAATTATGGAGTCGAGACACTTAGTCTGTGGAGTCCAGTAGTTTTAGTAGTTATATCTATGTAAGTGGTAAATTCAATAATTGCCTTTATAATATGTTACACTAATAGCTACTCCATTATGACATAAGTCCTGTTCCTTAAGTCATTCGCACTCTACCGTCCGATCCCTAATAAAGTATATAAAGATCAAATGAAGCTCGTGGTAAATCACAGCAGCGACCAGATTGCCGCTTTTAGAGAAAGTTGTAAAAAATCAGGGTTATCTGGGTTATTAGTTAAATAAAAGACGCCCGTGTACAGCCACCCTAACCCGTCTCGGCGCGCGCGCCACATAATCACCGCCTATTAGGCGCTGCATCAGCCGGTATGAATGAAGCACAATCCCATGGCCGTGCTGATAGCGTGGGCTTGTTATTTATCAATGGCGCTAAGTGTACACATTAATACACATTTTTCGTAAAGGAGTAAACCGTCACTTTTTAACACCACGCTAGAGACGTCGAGACAAATACATTCACAATTAGTCATTATCGCTAGTCAGCTGGCATGAGTGAAACCGCACAATCCCATCCGTGCTGACAGCTTGGGCTTGTTGTTCATCAATGGCGCTAAGTAAATATAATAATTAGGCCAATCAACTCCATTTCAAACTAGAATTGCCCTGGTTCACCCTTTATAGGACACTCCGCACCTAGAGCTAATAAAGAACGGCTAAAAATGCAGGCCGCCTATAAATCTCACTTACCGCCCGGTGTAACGTAAAACTATTTAAACAATTTTTTTGTAAACCTATTTTAAATTTACTCAAGTAAATGTGTATATGGACGCAACAAAAACCAGTCAGGACTGTAGCCAGAAATGTAGTTAGGATAGGGCAGTACTAATTTAAGGTAGGGCATTTGCTTTATTGCCATAGTCGGGGGTAGTTTTTAAGGCATTTATAATGCTCCCCAGCTGCGACCCTACCACCATCAGTTTGTCAATCTTATTCTCAACTGATCTGTGTTGAGTTCACCAAGAGCCTAAATGCCCACCCACTATCAGTCCGCCGGACGATAGCGGCCTGTCAGTTGTTCGGAACTGTCAAGTTTTTGTCCTAACTGACAGGCCGATATCGTCCGACGGGCTGATAGTGGGTGGGTCCTAAGAATGGTGAAACCGATGTTAATCACTACTCCATACCTCATCTAACCGTGAGACCTTGTTTTATTGGTCGTGCCGAGCACATTATCACTTGGTGGCGTTTCAGGCCTTTCGTTAACGGTACACAACCTGTCCAAGGATACCCATGGTGAAACTGTGCGTTACGTAATGTGGCTACTCATAAGCCCACTTTGTATAGGTATTAAGTACAAATAAGACCCCGTCCCCACTCGTCGGATGTCGGGCTCGGAGTTTAATCGGATGATGTCCCACACGGAGAAAAAAATATTTTACAATATTACCAGATTGTATAGTAGTTATGATTCTGGTGTAGGAAAAAAGATTTCAGCTATGGTTAACAGATTCTTGTTTTAAAACAACAAGTCGTATTTTTGACAATACTAGAATATTCTAGTTATAATATTCTTGTACACGAAAACTCTGATATCGTTGTGGTAACCTTCTAATAGTTACAGCGTAAAATAAGCATTTTGCTTACAAAACTTTTCAAGATTGCGATGTTTACAATATTTATTGTTTCTGTTCACAATCTTCTAGTAATCACACAAAATAATAAAATTGTCTTTACAATATCTTTATGTAAGGTCCATCTTATGTGATTTATTTATAGGTACTAGACTTTCTCGTACCTTTAAGCGGATTTTTAATACCCATTACTTACTCGAAATTTCTTGATTACTAGGAATATTTTTACTCATAACTAGATACGTTTTTTGTTGTGTAACATACTTGTTTTCATGATAAAAATAAAGAATAGTACCAGCAACAATAAAAAATGTTGGCATTACAATATTATTGCACACTAAACAATGCGTTATTTACGTGTAGCGAAAAACTAATTTAATACCTTTACATTAGTGTCAACAGATGGCGCTAGGGCGCTGGGCCATACAGTGTTCCAGGTTTATAGCGCTTATATTGTACATTTTTATTAAACACTGTAAAATTCAATGCTAAGATAGGTTCTACGTAAAAATGTAATTTATTAATGCATTTAACATTAATTTCTAGCTTATTTATTTCACGTCATACTTGATTGACATACAACGCGCTTTCGAAGTTTTTTACGTCATTTGTATATATAGAAGTTCCAACTGATTCATGTAAGGTAAGAACTATATAATGTTTCTCTCACTAGGGTTGTAGATTTCGAACAGGACCTCATATGAATAGATGAATAGATGGATGGAAGGGATGTGAGAATGTGATGATGATGAGTGATGACACTTAAATAAAATTGGAGAGAGGGCCCGCTCGGACAAGCAGCGACGCTTGTGCAACCCGTGCTCGGTTTCGATGTATTTCTCACTTTTATTAAATACAAAAATAAAACCCGATAACACTACAATATTTATTGTAAACAGAACAAAACATATTTTTAACACAAATAAAAATCTGGTATTCTCCAATACTGCATATAGTAAACAGAAATTGTTGATTATTTCAGTCCCCCAAAATTAATAGTCGAGACTAATAAAAATCTGGTGTTCTTAATACAACACATAGTAAACAGGATTATGCGGCGTTTCAAGTCCGCAGTAATTATATTGAATCCTACTGAAAAATCTGATAAACTCTACCCTGTCCTATAATGATGGCTACAGAGATGGTTTTTGTGTGTTACACAAAATTTATTTTCTACGATACTAGGTAAGTGGGTTGTAGGAACTAGAAATAATGTTGTAAAGAAGTAGAATTTTCTGTTAATGTGTAAAAAATGTATAGTTGTCACATATAATACAATAAAATCAAGTCAAGTTTACGATATTCTGCTACAAGAAACTAGATTTTTCTCTCCGTGCAGTGGCAGAACATTTTATGTGAAGCTATACCCACTTGCACGACACAGTTTTGTATGAGGCGCCGACACCCGATTAAAATACGGGTCCGACATCGGACATGTGGGAACGGGGTCCAAGGCAGGACAGTAACGAGGCGAATAATAAGAAAGCTGACACTGCTAATGTTATATGCAAGTATCAAGGAATATTCAAATCTAAAAATCTTTAGTTATTGTTGTTAGAAGCAACTAAAATTACAGCAAATAACCGCCACTGAGTTTATCCGTCAGAAAATGGTATACACCAAGGGGTTCTGTATTTATAGTGCGACCATGCTAACTCAGCACACGGAGAGAAAAATCTAGTTTCTTGTAACAGAATATTGTAAACTTGATTTGATTTTATTGTATTATATGTGACAACTATACATTTTTTACACATTAACAGAAAATTCTACTTCTTTACAACATTATTTCTAGTTCCTACAACCCACTTACCTAGTATCGTAGAAAATAAATTTTGTGTAACACACAAAAACCATCTCTGTAGCCATCATTATAGGACAGGGTAGAGTTTATCAGATTTTTCAGTAGGATTCAATATAATTACTGCGGACTTGAAACGCCGCATAATCCTGTTTACTATGTGTTGTATTAAGAACACCAGATTTTTATTAGTCTCGACTATTAATTTAGGGGACTGAAATAATCAACAATTTCTGTTTACTATATGCAGTATTGGAGAATACCAGATTTTTATTTGTGTTAAAAATATGTTTTGTTCTGTTTACAATAAATATTGTA
Source organism: Pammene fasciana (assembly GCA_911728535.1). Classification (NCBI taxonomy): domain Eukaryota; kingdom Metazoa; phylum Arthropoda; class Insecta; order Lepidoptera; family Tortricidae; genus Pammene; species Pammene fasciana. The sequence goes on from OU452285.1 coordinate 1,982,530, forward strand.
GTGTTATCGGGTTTTATTTTTGTATTTAATAAAAGTGAGAAATACACCGAAACCGAGCACGGGTTGCAAGCGTCGCTGCTTGTCCGAGCGGGCCCTCTCTCCAATTTTATTTAAGTGTCATCATCATCACATTCTCACATCCTTCCATCCATCTATTCATATGAGGTCCTGTTCGAAATCTACAACCCTAGTGAGAGAAACATTATATAGTTCTTACCTTACATGAATCAGTTGGAACTTCTATATATACAAATGACGTAAAAAACTTCGAAAGCGCGTTGTATGTCAATCAAGTATGACGTGAAATAAATAAGCTAGAAATTAATGTTAAATGCATTAATAAATTACATTTTTACGTAGAACCTATCTTAGCATTGAATTTTACAGTGTTTAATAAAAATTTACGATATAAGCGCTATAAACCTGGAACACTGTATGGCCCAGCGCCCTAGCGCCATCTGTTGACACTAATGTAAAGGTATTAAATTAGTTTTTCGCTACACGTAAATAACGCATTGTTTAGTGTGTAATAATATTGTAATGCCAACATTTTTTATTGTTGCTGGTACTATTCTTTATTTTTATCATGAAAACAAGTATGTTACACAACAAAAAACGTATCTAGTTATGAGTAAAAATATTCCTAGTAATCAAGAAATTTCGAGTAAATAATGGGTATTAAAAATCCGCTTAAAGGTACGAGAAAGTCTAGTACCTATAAATAAATCACATAAGATGGACCTTACATAAAGATATTGTAAAGACAATTTTATTATTTTGTGCAATTACTAGACGATTGTGAACAGAAACAATAAATATTGTAAACATCGCAATTCTTGAAAAGTGTTGTAAGCAAAATGCTTATTTTACTCTGTAACTATTAGAAGGTTACCACAACGATATCAGAGTTTTCGTGTACAAGAATATTATAACTAGAATATTCTAGTATTGTCAAAAATACGACTTGTTGTTTTAAAACAAGAATCTGTTAACCATAGCTGAAATCTTTTTTCCTACACCAGAATCATAACTACTATACAATCTGGTAATATTGTAAAATATTTTTTTCTCCGTGCAAAGTTGAAAAAATTACGATTACTTAAGACGGCAGAACATTCTGCAGAGTCTGTTACTATATTTGAATTGGTGAATGAATCAACATCTTCTATGTATGTAGGCAAGCCACGTGATTGCTTGTTTCCTTGTTTGTGTTTCTACTGTTAGCTATTGTTAAATTAAATAACACTTATTATGCATTTTTCAATTACATCTGTTTTATTCGCATTTACGCCAAGCAACATCCCGGCAACTAATAATACACACCAAGTATGAGTGTCGTTTTCAAAAATCCACCCTAATTATAACCCTATACTCAAAATGTTATACACTTAAAGATACAGCCAATAAACTACACCGTCCACGGATAAAAAACCTTTTCATTCACAACACCACATGCGCCGGCGCTGGTCCTTCATCATTTAACTGTCAACCGGCGGCCGTTAAAAAATATCAATAAGTCATCCCAACCAGACTGAAACGAATCAAGTCCTATACGAAAACTAACCTTATTTTGATATAAATCTTTAAGAAACCGACCGAATTTAGAATGCATTTCTTTGAACATTTAAGACAGTTTAGTTTTAAAATCGCGAACTGTTTTTGCCGACTTGAGACACTCTTTTTAAGGTTATTTATTTGTTTACATTTCAAATGGCCTGCTGTTAATTAAATGCATATTTAATATTTAGTTTACGATGCATGCATTAATATAATGTAGTAATTATATATTTATTATTAAACAAGCGTATCGATGTGTTTGTTCTGACTTAATGGCCTCAATCTATCATAAAACGTCTCGTTGTATAAAAACCTTGTAATTTGGAGCATGACTTCTTTCAAATGTCGTGAAAATCCACTAAGAAGTGGTTATTTCAAATTGAACTTCAAAGCGGGCGAGTTAAAAGTTTCGTAAACTTCTTTGCGGACGCATTCCCGTGAGAAAGCAAGTATTTTATCATTTCCTGGCGCAGACAATAATCTAAGTAACGAATACAATAACCTTACTTCAGTTGCCTTCTCAGAAGCCCGCGTAAGATAGATAGGTGATACTAGGAGGCGGCTGTGTCGAATATCAAAAGCGCATTCCCGGCGTCAGCGCTCCTGTATAAGTGCATTATTACCCCACTTGTCAGTTTGCTAGTAATTCAACGCCTTGGTGCTGGGTTTACATGAGATATGTAGGGAATGCAAACTCATAAAAAATGTATGGAAATTACCGGTGATTACACGGAGTATTTTTCTAGTCTGGGGGTAATTCTCATTCATGTAAAATATTTACCAGAATGTACTACTAAATATAAGATTTAATAATTATTAAACTTACCCACGTAAATTCGTATGCTGTGTTAGTACAAACAGAAGTGAATACAAACATCTGACTTCAACAAAACATTTGCAAAGCCGAAATTAAACAGTTCGTGAGAAACTTGCGGTTAGTTTTCTAGCAAAAACTAGCAATGCTCTAAGTCTATAAAGTTATTTAGTTTTTGCTCTAAACTAAATACTAAACCCATGTAAACCTGGCATATTAACTGTTGCTATCCGGACAAGTGTTTGATCGGTCACACGATAACCATCGCTCGTCAGGAACAAAAATGGAAAACAATTCATATCGAGACATCGATGGAATTAGAACATTTCGGTTCGATCTAGAGAGACGTGTGTGGTGCGGGGCCGATAACGGTTTGGGTGAAAAAACCTCACGACTCCTGGGTGTCCGGAAAAAATGTATGGCAAGCGTGAACCGGCCGGCATTGTAAAGCGTTCTGTTAGTTAATTATTTTAAATAGTAAAAGTCATAAGTATAAAAAGGCGCCTTTACTTACAAAACTGCATATGCTTTAATTACAAGTACCAGAAACTTTTCTACCGATGCCATCGTCCGGGTGGTTATGACGTCTGTCAATAATGCAGAAGACGCAGGTCTGATTCTAGCCCTGTGCTCCTTCTTGCGCCATTATTGTAGTTTATAAACCAAACAACAAGAACAAAAAAAAAACATAACTGCGATTGTGCATCGCAAGCAATTGTATTATTTTGCCCTTTGATGTAGTGACGTCAAAGGGCAAAATAATAAAATTAGATTCGTCTCAGTTGTGGGAGTGCCCACAACTGAGACGCATCTAAGCAACACATACTGTCGGGTTCAGAATTGCATGGCCAATTTATCATTGACTTCATTCATAAATTGGTAATACAATTCTGAACCCGATGGTACATTGTACTCCGCCAAATTGTGTAGGCAAAGAATTAGACATACATAGATAGGTAAGATACATACATAGCAATAAGTTCTATATTTCCATTTGGCTCTGTGTAGCGAAAAACTTGACCCGCCTGATATGAATTACACTATACTATATGTAAATATGTACAGTGGTATATAACGTCCTATCTATTATATTCTTGAAAAACAAGCTTCCTTCGAAGGTTGGGTCAAAAAACTATAAAAAGTTTGCATTCAACAAGTACTTAATCTGACTTATTGACTTGTTTAAATTCTTTTAAGAACTTATTGGTTAGGTTAAAGATTTCAATTTCGTGGTACTTATCTGCTTCTAATACTCTTAGTCAGACGTTGCCTTAAGTATCTATTAAGTAGCGCTAAGTTACATAATATAATACCTACCTATTTTAATATCATTGCACAGTTAATTTGATTAATGAATGTGTCTAAAATTTTTACATGTTGCTATTTCACAAGTACTTTAAACTCAATTAAAATAGGCAAACACTTTGTTGACAAAAACATGTTCTGATTCTGACATTGCATATTTCAAATTGTCGGTATTTTGCAATAGTTATGAAACATAGCATAATCGTAGATTCCTAAACAATTATTTGCTGATTATTTAGAACTGTATCTGTTTAAAATGCAAAAGTAAGTGTAAAAGTAAGGACATAATTAAACATATTTAATCACAATTTAAGCGCCATCCTGACTAAGCACTTTTCACTAATTTGCAAGTAGATAAATACCTACATATTAAGGTAGGCAAGCTGTCTCAATATACCCAGTTAATAACATCTATTTTAACGTTACTACGACCTTGCTTATATTTATTAATAGGTAACTACAGTCCAATCCAACATGAGTGGCATACTGGCATTAAACGACTAGACTTTTTATTACAAATCGTCCTTTGGCATATTAGATATAATGATATGAAAGTTACACGTATCCTGGTTACATTATAACTTTAAATGTACATAAATACTATTTAATACGGTTCTGAATGAAAATCGGAATTCAACAAAGGATCTCAAATATTTCGCTACTTTTGATGGCATTTGCGATCCTTCCAGGTGAATAAGTTACCATTAATATTACGAAGGCGTTACGCACTTATTCACGCATTTTAAAATATCATTAGACATCCTTGAACGTAATATGACAATCATCATTGCTACAATATCATTCTTAAATGTCTTGTCGTCCATAGGGACATTTTAAAGCAAAGGTGCTGACGTACATTTGATACAAACTTTTGGCCAAGTCATGTCCAATTGAGTTTATAAATATAACCAGTCTATTACCGAGTCCCGCGGGCCCCTATTCTGCTGCTAATTATAAAGAGGCGTAAGTAACGGGAGTTACAAATGAATATAGACCCTTTTGTAGAAACTGGTGGGTCTTTGGCAAAAACCGGCGAGTTCTCGGAATCTCGCGGGTCGTGATTGAAAGCTTCGTTTTGGTTTTCGAATGTTATTAACTAACTAGTGATTTTCCTGGCAATGTTAAGTTTAGTTTACTTCAATTGGGCTAAAAAAGGTTCTTAGTGCTCTGTTACTATTACAAACTAATACATATTCAACGCAAATGAAATAGATACTAAAAACCTTTTAATACTTTTTTTCTCATTCTTGATCTTTATTTAAATCGCCTACTGGTAGTAAAACTAGTAAAAACGCTGGCGAAGGCAAACGTTACCAATTATCGGTCGCTAACTAAACGATGTCGAAACATTTTATGACGTTTTTATCTTTTACCGGGTCGTAAAACCATTGGTTATAGTTACGTATGGCGCTATGATTATTTTACCAGGACCGGATTGCTTATGTCAAAAAATAAATCATTTTTATACAAGCTTGAGCCGAGTGTTCTTTTCTTGCAAAAGTCATCTTCTGGTCAACGAGATTAAAACAACCCAAAACATAATGAGCTTGCCATGTTTTATCAAAGATTTCTTATGAACACCTTTGGTCTCCATCATCAGACTAGCTGGATGGTGCCAAATAATTGTATTGCTATCCAACTTCGGTATGCTGAATTCAAGTGCAATCTGACATCAGGAACCGGTTCAAATCTAGCTTGCAAGATTTTATCTAAACAAGAAACTAACGGACAAACACTGTGAGTGATGATTTTTACAAGCTTTTATTTAGAAAGCTTTTAAAAATCATATTTTTTTACGGATTTGATATCTAAATGACCGTCTTTTGACATCAAAATGTCATCTAAACTCTGACGACACTGACGACAAATGTCAACCGTATTGACTATAAGTTATCTCTTTTTGATAACTAGTTGTTATGAACTAAATAACAAGAAAAGGACGTTACTTTGACGAAGTCAAATCCTCTCCATTATCAAATTATAATCAAACTAATAACATATTGTATTCCTCGAATAGGCCTCCAGAGTTTAACAAAAAACATTTGAGTGAATGTACGATGTGATTTTTGCTAATATGTGTCTTAGTTTTTGCGAGATGTTTTAAGGTGCTCTTATACGGGCGATAAAAATTGCCGGATTGCCGCAATTTTGACGTCACGGCCATATCCAGCAATTTCAAGCAATTTGAAATATTGCTCAATATGGGGCAATTATTGCTCCAGTATGGCGCCATTCTGGCTCCATTCGAATTGCCCCAAATAGCAGCAACTCGGGAAACTAGGCAATACGTTCATACACGAGAAATACAGTGGAGCAATACGACCGCGTCGTTTCCCCCCCTTGCACTCAGACCGCACCGCACTCGCCCCAAAATCAGAATCTCTCTGAACTATGGACGAGGTAATTCTAGCTGCGGAAGCATTTAAAATAAAAAAAAAAGAGAAATAGATGCGTTCATATCTTGCAGGAAGAGAACTAATATTCAGAAACAAGTTTTTAGATTCTTCCTGTTGTTTACACACGAATGACACGAATGCCTAACTGGATGCCACAACTTTCTAGGTGAGTCTATGGGTTGAGCTCATCATGGTCGCAGCTCGTTGTGATTAATTATTTGTCTTTTGTTCATTTTCGTGGTTCAGTGTGTAATATAGATAGCTTATTGTGCGGTGATCTAACGAACAAGTGTGCGGATAATGAAGAATTAGTCTTAAAAGGCGTGTAACCATTGATTGGTTCAGAACAACCTGTAGCCTCCTCGAGCCTTTTGTAGGGAGCTATCACTCTACAAATAGCAACTAACAAGGCTTATGCCACTTCTACCGAACAACGTTGCCTAAAACTTATTTGATTAAACAAAATACTTATCGATTGAAGACATTGTACCATGCATTGTACCTAAAGATTGAATCTTACAAGCTCTTATTTCCCGCCTTTTTATACTTGACATTGGCTACAGGCAATACCGCCTAAAGTCCATAAGAAGAAAAAAAAAAAAAAAAACTTTCTAGGTTATCTGGATGTAGTCAATAGTTTTGATGATGAGTCAGTGGATCAGTGAGCCAGTCAGTCAGTGGTAAAAATAGTGATTTTCGGAGGTCAATATCTCGTGAATGGTTAGAGATTAATAGCTGAAATTTCTGGATTCAGTGGAAATATAAGTATAAAGCCCAAACGGGTATCAAGTTCTTAGGGTTTGGGAACGTACCCAAACTACGTGACTCATTTTTTTCAGTTTTTGACCCCCCTCCCCCATCGGTGACCATCCGTAGTAATTGCCAAGACCCCCCCCCTCCCCCCTAGTTGTCACGTAGTAAAACTCGCACATATAGTTTAGAGTGATGTTTTGGACATAGAAAGCAAAAAAACATAATTTTGCCTACTTATTGCCTTTTATTTACTCGACACTGGCCGCGTGACGCCAAAGGTGCATGGAAACCTATAATTAGAAGCGCGATATTTGAACATAATTATTGACTACGTGACGTGACAGAACCTAAGACTCCCCCCCTCCCCCTGTGACCTAGAGTAGTATTTTCAGGACCCCCCCCCCCCTAAACTGGTTTTAATAGAATCGGTTCAGCCGTTTTTGAGTTATTAATTTAAAAAAAAATTAAATTAAGTTCATTTATTTCAAGCTTCGAGGCTCATAGTAGTCTAACTCAAAAACACATAGTAAAATGACGTAAGCGCCGCAAAATATTCCTTAATAAACGACCTTTTGAACAGATTTATTGTAAGGCCGTTTCCCCTCCCCCTACACCTGAACCGCGCTCGCCCTACTAGAAAAAGAATGGGACATGCATATATGTGCGTACGGGATAGAAATACAAATTGCCTTGAATTTTCCAATCGTCTGGATATACCGGCAATTGTAGTCGGCAATACAGAGCAACACGGAAATGAATGGAGCAATACGGGAAATGATTGCCGAAATAATTGCCGCACTGTCTAGAAATTGCCTCGTATTGCTCAATTAATTGCTCCTAATTGCTCCATTAGTTTCGGCATCGTATCGCCGGGCAATAATTGCCCGAAAAATCGCCCGTGTAAGAGCACCTTTAGCGATCCAATCTATTGCGCGTGATAGGTTTCATTGTGGTTAGTCACAAGATAGGCCATTATCACTATCAATGTAAGTACCTATATAGCAGAGCTCGAATTTGTATAAATTGTGCGCATCGAGAAAAAGTTGTGAATTTTTGACCATGGATAGAATGGCCCACGATAAATATTTTTTAGTATTGGAGGTCCGTAAAATTTTCGGACCTTCACGTCAAAATCAGGGGTCCTGTGAAATACGTTATTACTCTATGGTTAAAGCTGCTAGGGGTTGTGTGGTATCATTTCCGTGTAAAACAGACATGCGGAATTCATTTGTGATATTAAAAATGTAAAATTTCTTATTAAAAAAAAAGTTGTGTGGCGAGGAAAAACACAATTTTTTTTTTTTTTTAGAGCGTCATATAACTAATATATATCATTTTTTTTTCTAATAATAAAAAATATTATAAAGGAGCATATTTAATGTAGTTTCTAAATATATACAACTTTTAGGCTTATAGTATACAAAAACTACGCGAAAAAAAATGTTTGCTTCGTGGTGTATATGTTTTCTCCATAGTAAGTATCGATAATAGATAATCAAACGAACTTACCTGTAAGTGACGTTCGATGACTATTAAACGATGTGATTCGCCCGAGTGATTACATTATACTTTACTTGTAGTAGCACGCGAATGTGCTGCCATCGTACACAATTTAGAGTAACATTTTTTAAGAAAAAATATCTCGCCTAAATTGGGGGTATTTCATACACGTTTCCTATAAAAAAAAGGCCATCATATAGGTGTGCTATTTCGTGTCCTAATGGGTAGAATCTGGAGCTTGACCAGTTCGGGTTAGGGAGGGTTGTAATCACTCGGGCGAATCACATCGTTTAATAGTCATCGAACGTCACTTACAGGTAAGTTCGTTTGATTATCTATTAAACTTCTGTGATTCGCCCTTCGTGATTACATTATACTTTACTTGTAGATGTTTAGAGTCACACGAAATAGCAAAGGAATTGAAACATGTATGTTATATTAGTAGCATGAAAAGTAAAACAAAACTAGAGCTTCTGTTAGTTTAACTATAATCAACAGACTCCTCAGTTACCGTTAGCATGTTGTAAAATTGTACGAGCAAACACTTCAGACGAGTCCGCAAGAACATCTCTATTATAGAACCTAGCAAATGTCAAGGAATTATCTGACCAACCGGCGGCCTTTTTAATCAGTTCTATATTCACCCCGAGCCGGTTGGCTGCTGACGTACTTGCGTGTCTCGTACTATGAGAACCAAAGATCGATGTATCAATACCACTCTCTAGCAACGTGGTTTTGATCCATCGACTCAAGGTCTGTGAACAAACTTTTTTAAATGGTTTCTTAAAACTAGTAAAAAGAAAATCACAACCGCTTGAGCGTTTAGTAGATGATATACCCAGATAACATTCTAGAGTCCTTGCAGGACAAATGGAGTGATTTTCATCAAAATAAGGCAGGATCAATTTTGGCTGCAAGCGATTAACCCCTGATGTCTTAATTTTATCCGTAATGTCAATAATATATTTTTGGTTAAATTTATGAATATTGCTAAGTTTAATCAACGACAAGGTTTGCACACGGTGTGCTGTAACTAAAGCCAAAAGAGTTGTTAACTTCCTAGAAAGATGCTCGTAAGAAAGACTTTCGTTTGGATACCATGAACTTAAATAATTAAGAACGATTGAAGGATCCCAAGTCCAATCATATCGTGGATTTGGAGCCCGGAGTTTGTATACTCCTGTCATAAATCGTTTTATAGTTGGATTATTTATAACATTACTCTTCAATATTAGTGACAATGCTGCTTTCGCAGTATTAATTGAGCCAAATTGACTACCTTGATTAAAAAGTAACGTAAAAAAAATCTAATACTTCTGCTGTACTGGCATCAAAAATATTGTAACTTTTATCATTACAAAATAAATACCATCTTTTTAAATAACAATTATACTGTTTAAGAGTGTTTTCCGTGAGTGACGCTAACATGATATCCGCCGCACCTGGAGGAGTACCTTGCCTCATGAACGCCGCCCGGACAACACTCCGGCAGCCAGGGTAAGACTCCTGTGCATCTTGGGTTCGACACTGTAAGGGGAGGACAATAAATTTGGTTTAGGTAGGAATTCTATTCGTTCAGAAATGAACAATCTCTCAAAAAGGGGGAACCAGGGTAATGTAGGCCACAGTGGCACAACAACAATGCCCTCCGCCTTATCCATTATAAATAATATTTTGCAACACCCTGAGTATTAGACGAAATGGTGGTAAAGCGTAAGAATAATACGACGACCAGGATATGGTAAACGCATCGATCTTGTACGCGTCAGGGTTATGGTGCCACGAAACCAATTTAGGACTTTTTTGTTTACTCGGCGCGCAAAAAAGATAAATCTCTGGAATCCTCTTAAACATATTACACATCTTCCGAAAGGCACTATCAGTTAACTTTCACTCTATATCTGCATGCTTTCGGCGCGATTCTGCTATCGCCTGAACTAACATACGAAGCAAATATATATAAGCCACGGTCCTCAAACCACTCCCATATTCGTCGACTTATATAGCTCAGATGTGGGAATCGAACTCCACCCATGTGATTGATATAAGAAATTGCAGTGGTATTGCCTATTCTTAATAAAATCTCATAGTTTCTGTAATCCTTAGCAAATATTTTTAAACGAAAAAATGCGGCATTTAACTCCAGACTATTAATGTGTTGATCAGTAGACCACTGACCACTGGTTCTCATATTAACATATGTATCGGTAAATATCTCTAAATGATAACTTCCTGACCGTATCGGATTGCTACAAGTATCTATATTACCTAGCCACCAATCCAAATCAGCATTTAAGCTATTCTGAATATTAATATACTGATCATAACCATCATTTTTATTTAAATAAAGAAACTTGGTTCTTTCAAGTCTCTTCGGATACACCCAGCAGCACGGTACTGCTGGACTAATGGAGACTAATGATCAAGTATGCAAAATTACGAAGCTTACATGTTTTAATTGATTTAAAGTATAAAAGGTTTTTAATCCTTTATCGCTTCTTGCATGGAATGTTAATTATAAAATCTGCAGAATTAAAGTTAAATTTAGAATTTTTATTTTTATCCTGTGTTAAAAATAGTCGACAAGAATTGACCCTGAAATGGTTCATATTCTTGTATGGTACCACAACTATTTTTTTTTTTTTTTTGCAATTAACAACCTCCTCGTTCATACTCGTCTCATGCGATACGGACTCGGGTTTGTTAACAGGAATGTTGGATTGAGATATACAGTTCAATATTGGAATACACCCACCACGGACCCAAAACAATATTGTAGGATCCTTGGTTATGCCACTTATGCCTAACCATTCGTCATAAAAAAATTTAAGACTACCAGCCTGAGGTTGGACATCGGCATCCGGTATTAGCGGCGCGGACTCCGGCCGTGCGGCCGCGGCGCTCGGCGGTCGCTCGTGCGGCGGGAGCGGGACGGCGGCGGCGGTCTGCGCGCACCACGCGTGGAACTCGTCCTCGCCGGCATCTGGTGAGGCGGCGGCCGCACCGCCGACGACGGCTGGCCCCTCCAGTTTAAAGACTTCGATGTCGACGGTCCTGCCTGCTGATGCTTGGGTGTCCATTTAGGCTTTGCGACAGTCGGTCTTAGTTCTGCTCCGGTTTTTGTCACTGCTTTGATTGACTTCAGACTATCTTGTAAGTCCTTACCAAAAAGTAAATTGTCGCGATTTAAGTCCTTAATGTTATCCTTGATCTCCTTATTTAGACTAAGCATCAAGAAATTACGCCTGCTCTGAGTCTCTGAAATTGTAAGTGACATAAGAGTCTACCTGTATCGCTGAGTGACTTTATGGTAACATGTTTGCTATTGTCTAAAGTGGAATCTGTTGTCAATAAGTTCGATAATGTATTGGCAACTCCTATAATAATAGTCGCGAGCAGTTTTTGTTTGTCACTTAGTATATTATCCCGTCTTAGGACATTATCGTTACACGCGGCCTTGATCTCGGGATTAATTAGAGGCGCTTGTGCTAATTTTAAATTCTCTGGAATTTCGTAACGTTTTAAAATATCATTCTTAATATCGTCCTTCATTCCATTAACTAAAATATCTGACCATCTCGTCGAGATATCATTGTGAATGCAAGGACCAAATGTTTCTTCTTTTAGGGGCTCGTCGCCCAACAAACATAATAAACCGGGATCAAGTGCGGGAATATTCGGCGCAGATTCTTGTACATCAAGTGTTTCACCAGTAACCCGTGCGATTGCGGCTGCGGGTGTAGGCGCGGGCGCGGAAGCGGGTGCGGCTGGCGTCGTGGCCGCGGCCGCGCGCGCCGGCGCCGGCGCGGGGGCGGGGGCGAGCGCGGGCGGGGGCGCCGGAGCCGGCGCGTCCACCGCGCAGGGCCCGGCGCTGCCACTCTGCACGACCACCGATCGCAACCCTCCGGCAGCAAGCAGCCCACCCGACGTTGAGGCTCCGGCCTCATTATCAGTTAAGTCGTATACGGTGTCGTTGATCAATGGGGATTCTGTAATATTACGGTCGAACTCTTCACAATACTGCTTTATATTCAGTAATAAAAATATAAGTTCGTATATTTTAGCTGATCCTCATCTAGGTACTGAATGTTTTCAATCAGAGATCAACACCCATATTGGTCAGACCGTATAAACGGTTCGGTAAACTTTATGAGTTGCCCGATATTTGGTAGGGTAGGGTTATTATGGTCTGGTAGGGTAGGGTTTTGACCGTCTACTTGCTCGCTTGTGAGCCTACATGATGTAAGTACAAGTAAGTATAGAATAACTACGTACGTACGTATACGTAAGTTCTGATTATTACTTGTAAAATACGGCAGTCGTGATACAGTCTCACGGGCTGTAGTCTAGACTTATAGCAGTTTCAATTCATTGGACCAAAGTATTTTAAGTATAATATATTCCGGCATAGCCTCACGGACTATACTCTAGGAATATAATGTGCTTCCCGTTTACACAGCGTTCAACCTCACGGATTGAACTGAGGTATAAATTAGGGTCGGTAATAGCCTTACAGACTATACTCATTGCACAACGTAATGAAACAAAGCTACATGTACATAAGACATATTTTGTCAAATGACCAGGCGACGGCACATAACTAAAAAACTTACCTTCGTATTGCGAATCTTCTAGTAAGGGATCGGGTTCGCCTATATCTTGGTCCATAAATTCGTATTCATTATCTGTATACGAGGACGAACTGAGGCTATAACTACGGTGACGGCGCCTACGACGAATCTTCGATTTTTTCCTCTCAAGACTTCGGATTTTCCTTTCCAAGTAATCTTCCTCGTCTTCCTCACGATGTTTGCGTTTTCCCATTTTATCCAAAAACACTAAACACTATTACTAACTTGCTAAAACACTAAAATATTTCACTAGCAAAGAAAAAGTACGTGCACGATGGCCGCCACACAAAACGTGTATGAAATACCCCCAATTTAGGCGAGATATTTTTTCTTAAAAAATGTTACTCTAAATTGTGTACGATGGCAGCACATTCGCGTGCTACTACAAGTAAAGTACATATAATGTAATCACGAAGGGCGAATCACAGAAGTTTAATCAATGTGAACGTGAACATCCGTAGCGTATTGACCTTAAAATGCATGTATTGCTTGTTATTAGTAAATTTTATTCATAATAACTTCACAAAATGCAGAAATAAAAAAATACAATAAATAAAAACATATTTTTCCTCCTTAACTTTAACATAAACCGTCACAATTCAAACGACGCGACGTCTGTTTTCCGTTACTCAACTTAAGCAAAAAAAAAACCAGAAGTTTTTTGTATTAAAGGTGTATAAAATGTATATGTTTCTATAATCTATAATCAATATGCTTCTTTACAATATTTTTTATTATTTGAAATAAAGGATATATATTAGTTATATGACGTTCTAAAAAAATAAAAATAAAATTGTGTTTTTCCTCGCGGCACAACTTCTTTTTTAATAAGAAATTTTACACTTTTAATATCAGAAATGAATTCTGCATGTCTGTTTTACACGGAAACGATACCAAACAACCCCTAGCAGTCTTAACCAGAGAGTAATAACATATTGCACGGGACCCCTGATTTTGACGTGAAGGTCCAAAAATTTTACAGACCGCCAATACTAAAAAATATTCATCTTTGCTCACTCTATCTATGGTCAAAAATTCACAACTTTTTCTCGATGCGCACAATTTTTTTCGCATTTGTACTGAGACAAAACCCTACTAATACGAACATTTTGTTAGTATTTATTTTTCTAGAATATCCGTTATGAAGAAAGGAAACAAGATGGCTATAACTTTATATAAAACTCCAGACATAACCTATTATGTATATAGGTATATTTTATAATAACTTCTATTTTTTTGTATAAGTTAAGCACCTCTACCTTACTGTAGTGTACTTATATTTATGTATTTAGTAGTAAGACATTTCACAAAATTTTGAAAATAATTGGAAAAAGAAATATTTATAGCCTTTATAGCCTAAAACCTGTTTAAACTAAGAGATAGTTTGATTTCATACATTAAAGTATTACACACACATTATTGTCATTATCTAATAATTTTTTTCTAATTTATTATTCGTACAAGTATCGTACTTTATTCGATACCTACCCACTATCACTTAACTTAAGCAACCTTACTTAAGTGCTAGAACCAAACCGTACACATCAAATGCCTCACATTAATGTTATTAAACCCAACCGTTTTTTATAGTAACAATACAAATTTGTAATATAAATAAAAGATACAAAATACTAAAGGATATCCGGGACCCGCTCCCACGCCCGCATTTAAGTTACTTTCAAAGCTACTGTGACAATAGGAGACACTTGTAAACCTTAAAGGTTTAAAAAAGTAGGGGATCAAACGGAAATAGATATTATCGGGTTATACTGATCAAATTATAGGCGGCAAAAAATGGATCAAATCCAGTAGCTTCCTGTCTTGTTCAAGTTGTTCATAATCTTCAGATATCGTAACAGTAACCCTCCTTGGAATAATCAAAGAGGGTTACTGTTACGATATCTTTTTTATTCCTTTTTTGTGGCACAACCCACTTCCTCCATATCGGTGACTTAATTTCCGAAATAAATTAATGCTTTTACCATTAAATGAATTCACATACATACATACATACAATCACGCCTATATCCCAAAAGGGGTAGACAGAGATCACGGATTTCCATTTGCTAAGATCAATGCAGCAAAACGGCTCTCCGTGAGGACCGTGAGCCACTTCTCGCCCCCGTGAAGAACGAGACGTGATGGGTGGCGAACCGCATCGCCGCCATGCGGATGACTATTAATTAAATAAATCACCACAGCGTTCTCACGAGCAGTAGGGATCAGAGGTTCCCTTATCCCTTAGTCGCCTCTTACGACACCCGCGGGAAGAGACGGGGTGGCACTATTCTAAAGCCGGGGCCACGCAGCACCACACATTGCAATGAATTCACACATTTCTAAATTACTTCTGCGTAGGAATATATGTTTTGTATTTTTATTGTCTGCGTTGCATTTATATATGTCTATAATAAATATGAAATTTTGCTTCAAACAAATTGCTTGAAAAGCCTTTTCTAGGAATAACACATATATCACCAAAATTCAATCAATACTCTTTATGCGCAAAAGCGATTGGTTCCAGAAAACAGAACTTTACCTGCGGGGCTAAAATGCACTTACGCCGACATCACCAATGATCTCCTTAAAATAAACTTTACTTAGATGTAGATAAGGTCTCATTTCAAATAAGAGCTAATCGATGCAGACAAAGCGATTGCACAAACCTTTCACGTTTCATTCATTAGAAATTTCACCAAAAACCGGACGTCCCCGGAAACCGATTGTCCCAGCATTTATCTAATGGCGATTGTCAAAACATGAAACTCGGTGACCAGTGACCACACAGCACAGTTACAAAGGGACTTCCGCCGGCGGACAAAACGCGGACAAAACGCGGATAATCGCGGGGTGACCACATGTTGCGGTAGGTTATTGTTGACGAGGATTAGGCGTGAAGTCCGTTTGTTTGGCGGCGTCAGTACCCACTGACCCAGTGGGTTATGTTTTCATCGAAGTTCGGAAACAAGACATGGTGTTTGAAATAATGGGAAACCGCCTATCGTGCGTATTAGAGTTCGTATATTGCGAGCTAAACTGCTGAAGCATAAGTAACCACATATTTGCGTGTGTAATTCATTTACCGTTATCAATAGTCCACATACCTAACTATAAGAAACAATATTATATTTAACGCCGAATGCAATCTCAAGTCTCAAGTTTTCTGAATGAACGTTTATAACATCCAGCTTCAAGTTGTTTAAAATTTACAACAAATGTTATTTCAAATCATATTGTGATTAAGACTACCTACTTCATAATACGTATTACTTTTTTTCTCGAAAACTAAGCATCAAAGGAATCAGTGGAGATTAAATACCTAGTAGATTGTACAACAAGTGCATAAAACGCACCATTTTACGCGAGGCGTTTATCCATACGAGCGAGCTTGCGAGCGAGGATGGATATAAAGTACGAGCGTAAAATGGGTTTTATGGACGAGTTATACACTCTACTTTTTACTTCGATTGTGAGGAAATAAAAAGAATAGGAATTTCTTTCATAAGAAGTTTCACTTTATGCTGGGTATAGGCGGACTAAAACTCAATTTTATGCACAAGTGCATAAAAAATTGACTTCTTCTAAGGCTATTTTGACAATGGCAATTTTTTATGCACTTGTGCATAAAATTGAGTTTTAGTCCGCCTATACCCAGCATAAAGTGAAACTTTACGAGCATAAGAAGTAAAAAATATATAATCGATGTCCCAATAGAAGATTCTCATGTTGTTAAACAAATAACAAACGATACTCGGCATACAGACAAATTGAACTATAATGGAAACACTATAAGAAGCTATGATTTATAATTCATTGTACGAGAGTTTTAATCATGTAAATAAATATTGAGTAATGCAACAGTAAAGCTTCTATGAAGATAACATATGGATTGTAACGCGGGACTTCTTACCGATTGAAGAAACACATCCATTTCCTACCAAATAAAACGATACAAATTCTCAGCTAAGTACCGAGGCGTCGGCGTCGGAAAGCGGTCATATCTAAAATGCACCAAACTGGTTCCGATAACAACTGTCTGGCTCATGCAGGCCCTTTCCAACTTTCACACGCGCACATGTACCGACTACTCGACGGATGTCGTCGCAATTACGACGCGATTATTATTGCACGGTATTGTACGGCCAAATTACAGCATCTCGGCTTCCCATCCGGTCTACGGACATCATAAACCAATCGAATATACGCCTTAAACTCTTTAGCATAAGCGCCAAAGTTGTAAAGGAAATCAACAATAACGCAGCCGATTGAGATAGTATGACTCGTCCTCGGGATGTTAAGGAGACGTAGGTCGGAATCGGAATCTACGGGCAAATAAGGGATGGACAAATCGCAGGTGAATGGGACCGAACAAACGAACGAGCGACAAAAGCGTCTCATCTCATCGAACACCTGCGGCGAATGCAAAGGTATGATTTATAAATGTAAATTCTGCGATGCACCGGAGAGAATCTCACTTGAAAAGATCTGCACAAAAGCGTCGAACTAGTTTCTACATGCAGTCACCGGACTGTGAGGACGCGAGATTTTGTTTTCGTACCTCGGATACGGCTGCGAGGGAATGGCGCATTGTTCCCTGTGAATGGCGTAAATTTCGCGAAATTACCTTTTGAAGTTTGACGACGGTTTGGAAAAAAGTTTGTGCAAAATGTTTGGTTTACAATAGAAGCAGATGCATTAAACTGGAGGGGACAAAGGTAGTAATTACGTGATACGGATAGCCACCGCCCCTACATTAGGGAGTATCTGTGAAGATCATCAGTAATGTATTGTGAGATACACGTGTCCAATACCGATTACTCAAAAATATCGTTTAAAAAAACTACTGTATTCTCATTCGATCAATGTGGTTTCTTTTGAGAAATTCCTACTAGGTACCTCCCCCTGTTTTGCGGTTTTCTGTAAAACGCAAACATTTAAACGGCAACTCCAATTACCTTTGTTGAGCCTACCAATTTATAGACAGACCTTTCCAATATCAATAAGCAGCTATAAGGTTACTTGCGAAGGGGGTTTCATTACTTTCAATTTTACCTTTGTAATGTTTGTACCTCTGGCAATAAGGCAAAAAGGTCTTCCCTGACTGACTCGTATATCAAAAAGGCAGGATGATCCTCACACATTAAAGTTCGCAAGCGAAATAAAAGATAGCAAGCGAGGAAACCATTCCAAGAATTGCTGTTAGTACCAAGCGATTCCTGAATACGAACAAATGGATTACGGTAAGTATTTATGGTTTAACCAAAAGATGGAAAGACCTTCAGATGTACATCGCGTTAACGCTACATTCAAGCCCTTTAATGCGAATGGCGAGTGAGTCAGCTCCTGTCTGACCCGGTTCGCACGCGTTAGCGCGGGGCCACATGCCGCGATCATCGCTAACGACTTCATCAAGCTAACACCTTAGATGTCAGCCCGGATCATCCTGCAAAAATCACGTTGTTTTACAACACAGCGATTATTATAGGAAATGAACCGCCTGATGAGAAGCGGTCATCATCATCATGGACATAACAGACGTTCCTTAATAAGCGAAGTCAATGTATTTCCATACCATTTTCATTCCAGATTACTATTAGTAGCCCTCTTCTGCACGAGAGCTCCAACAGTGGGACCTATATAAATCAATGATGATGTACCTTTATAGACGCGAAAATCGGTTAAGAACAAGCTAATCGCTGACCTGATTCGCACGTGCCTTGTCCTTGTCGTCCGAAAGGACTTAAGTCGACACTTTTATCACTTACCTCATGCCTTTTTATGCCAAGCAATGGCGGCCCACAAGCCGCTATTCGCTAACAGACTTATTCAAATTGGTTTAGCGTCGTCTGGGCGCGCGATTATATCCTTATGTAAGTAGGAGACATGACACGGTTTGTTGGCATGTCGTTTTATATTGCTTAAATAAACTGGGGACGTCAGATTACAACATTGAACCTGGCTGCTATAGGGAGATGGGAATGAGTGGGTAAACTTGGGCCCAATGAGTTTCTCGGGATTATCGTCTATGAAGAAAACCACACTAAGAAACACTGCATATCTATGCAACGTAATTCAAAAGTGTGAAGCTTCTAATCCACCACAGTGTGTCGAGACTATTATAGGCCAAATACTCTCGTACAATGAGGAGAAGTCTGTGCCCAATTGTGGGACACATATTGGGCTGGCAATTATGATATAGATAATGACAATTATGTGGTCCCTTTGCTAAACAGTGTCCAATTTGTTTATGAAAAGGTTGGCTATGTGAGCCCGGTTCGACGTCCGGTGTGAGCAGATGCTGCGAATGCTGCGATATTTCAATGGCTTACAGACTTGATTGCTCGGCAAACTGGTGTCAATGTCCACACATTTAATTGGGAATCTAGGATGCAGCAAACCTCATCGACGATGGCGGAATAACATGGACTCCTCTATTTGAGAAACTGGCCAGACGTAGCACAATGGAAGAACAGGGGAGAATTTGCTCAGCTGTGGGATACAATAGGCTAAAAAAACTACATAATAATGCATTATTATGATTTGTAAACTCTCCCATCTTCCCGTTTTTGAAAGAAAAGAACATTCTATAAGTCGAACTGAGTTCAAAGAACTGTGGTCCAGTACTTATCGAACGATTGGTGCAATGAGAATATTTAGCTGGCCTTGCCTCCGAGACGCTACCGACATTCCTACATCCGTCCTTCATACACACGAGAAGACTTCTGCTTTTGAATGAGCCTTTCACCGCTAAGTATGCCTAGTCATACTGTTATCATATTTATTACCGTGTCAGACTGACTTGGTAAATGTATGGAATGCCAGTGATTTCCGTACGTAGCTTGTGTAATAGGAGCCGCTCGCCTAACTAATCATAAGTTTCTAATACGTATAAATCAGATATTATAAAATATACCTACAGCATATTATGTCTGTTCATTGATAAATAGAATACTCGTACCTACTGATAATCGCTGACCGACGAATATACTTTAATATCGAATATCGATGAGTTTATTCAATTTAATTGGGTTTACTATCTATTTGTTTCGATTACAGATGGAATGGAGACTAATGTAGGTATGCATGCGTGGTAAAATGACAGGTTGTTTGTGATTGCGCACTGTCAAATATTGACATTTACGAGTAGGTATCTAATATCTATGCCTAAGATTGACCAGTTTTGTTGCGATTTTCAATAGGATTTTAAGTAGGTATTTAACTAACCAGACGGCACAGCATACTTTTTGTATTGCACACAGTTTTGTCTTTCGTTCTTTACTCTGATAATGTTGTTTTTTTATGTATACATTAATACAATCTTAAACCGCACTTCATACCCGAAATAAAAAACTTACACACTGCTTTTACGACTGTCCATATTTTTATGACATTAAAAGTAATTGGTCAAAACTGAAAGTTTGCTGGCAATTTGGAAAATGTCACGGCATATTAACCGATTACAGTACCGATGCGGTATTAAACCCGACCATAATGTGTATAATGAAGTAGTTAGCGCTCGTAATTGTCAATAATCGGCGTCTAGCATTTAAAGCTACGTTCCAAAAGAGCTTATAAACACTAGGACTGAAGCCGTACTTATGTCTTTTCAAATTAGTATGATTAAAGATTGAGACCACAGTAAATTCGAATTAATTGGATACTGCGGTTTTTTGAGTCGACTGTCCGAAAACATAGTACATGGATCTTATTTAAGTAAATTCACTTGGCCAACCGCAACGCATTATGTAAATGGAAAAAAGTATGTGAGCAAATACCCGAGCTACTTTAAAAAAATACTTATATCACTATAGGTGTGCCTATAATATTTGAAGAATTCGCTCTATTTTTCCAGGATGCCATCATCAGATCCTGACCCGATAACAATGGGAGCAATCTGTGAACATTAAAAAAAAAGGCCAAAAAAAAAGGAATACCAAAATAATTCTGACGAATTGATAACCTCCTCCTTTGAAATCTTGAAGTCGGTTGGAAATGTAAAGTGTAGCTGCCTCAGACATCCAAATACTTTATTTCTTTTTTATTCAATTAATTAATAAATAAGTTTATTAAATTATTAATTCATTATTCAGTTAATTAGTAGGTTATGTCAGTAATAATATGTTCAGTGTTTTCCCATAATACCTAGACTTCAATATAAAATTCCCTAACACTGTGGCTTTTGCTAGGGAAACGGTCGGATTGGGTCCATGAGCCATGTTAGCCGGGTCTGATAAGGCCAAAGTCTGCGGTTAGCTGAATCCGCTGCGAGTGAGAACGGATGTAGTTAGTAGAACTAGTAGAAGTTAGTAACTGCATGTAATGTATAATTGTATAGCTTTGTGATGTTATGTTTTAGGCATTCATATATAGAGCATATAGGAAAACACTATCTAATATTTTTAGAAAAAAGGGGGGTTGTAGAAAAAAGTATACCAATTTTAAAATAATGCAATGTTACGGCCCATACAGAATGTATGTAAAAACGCGTCACAAATCGGACAAATATTGTAAGTTTTTTTTAACTATTTAAATCGACAGTCGGAATAACTTAGGTTTGGTTTACAAAAAAGTTAGTGCAACACTTTTTCCTGAAAATGCCCATTAATATCTTTTTAACGGATTAAAAAAGTCAAACGTGATATGCAGATGAACTCTTTAAATAGTACAATTAAAGTTTAAAGAAACAAGCTAAACAAAAATTAAGACTACTACATCAATGTCTCCATAAACAAAAAACGATCATAACGCAAAAAAATGATTGCTGAGGTTAGTTAACCTATGAGCGAAAAGAAAATTTGACAAATGATCATACATATCGTTAAAAAATCTCGAGACAAATAAACGCGTTTAAAATTACACAAACCAGTGAAAATTACACCTGACATAATATCACGCAATCGTTACGACGTAAAAATCAGTCACTTCAAAAAAACTTGATGACTTTTTAATTTATTTGGGATTTGTCGGTCGGGGCCTACTAATGACGAAAAAAGAGCAAAAAGGGAGTAACGGCATTTCAGACGTTGCCGGGGGACAGTCGGTCGGGAGCAAAAAAAAATTGGTGCCTTGAATGGGTTTTCAATTTGAATCAAACTTAATGCAAAAATCGATAATTTATTGAAGCCGATGTTTCAAGTCAAGATAAATACGAGAAAAGGAAGGAGTGACTGACCTCAACGACGCAGATTTCTTTAATGTTATGTTTAAAGTAGGTTACTGGCAACATTTTCATTTTTAAATGCAACATGCATATGAAAAAAAACAATACTTTTAGCTAAGACAATCACTGCATAATTTCATTTCGATGAAGAAAACATGAAATTCAAATATGTAAGTGGTTAAAGACATTGGTGCTTATTTTTATAGATTAACCCGCTTATTCATAAATGTATTTCTAACCTCATTTAACGAAATAATTAGTGATGGGCCGACTAGTCGCCGACTAGTCGGGAAAGCCGACTATTCGGCATCATTTGTAGTCGGCAAAAAATGCCGAATATTCGGCACTTTAATACCTACAGGAAAATAAGAACTTGGCGGAGGTTTAACCCTTTTCTTAGTTATGAATATCTAAATCTTATTATAGTGTTTGTTTTCCTTTTGCCTTCAAACACGCCAGGGCTGGTCATGAATGCGTGATAGACAATGGCACGGCGGACGAAGTGAAACGAGCGTTTTCGATTGCACCCGAACTTAGCTAAAACCTACGATCGGCATTGCCGATTAGTCGGCCGATTAATCGGAAATTTGAAAACCGATTAGTCGGCCGATTGTGTAGTCGGCAAAAACCCTAGTCGGCCCATCTCTAGAAATAATCGTTTGTCCTTATCTGTCACTATGACAGTTATGTTACAAACAGACTAAACATAATTTAAGTCTTGGCAATTACTACGGATGGTCACCGAGGGGGGGAGGGTGGTCTAAAACTGAAAAAATGGGTCACGTAGTTTGGGTACGTTCCCTAACTATTGAATGTAAAAAAGTACTGACCCGTTTATGTTACTCTTGAGTCTTAACAATCGTCCATAGCAAACCCACACGTGCACGATAAGATTTAAGGTCAGATACACGAAGGAATATGTCCTAGCTGTTATCAATTCATATTATATCGTCAACATAGATATGTAGCCAAAGAACTTGGAAACATGGACTTATACTGAACGCAAGCAAGGACAAATAAAACATCGTCTGACGTCTATACATTTTCATACAATGTGACCCACTTTTACAGTTCACTTTTATTGCCCTGTCAGTAAAATAACATAAGTGCCGCATAATATATTAATAAACGACCTTTTGAACGGATGTATTGTAAAGGCCATTGCACACCAAGAGCGCGGGGCGGTAGCGGCGCGCCGCGGAGCGTGCGCGGCGCGCTGTATAGCATTGGACTAAATACGGTGATTCACAGCGCCGGCGGGCCCGCGCGCGCCCCGCGCCGCGCCCGCCCCGCTTTCCTCCCGCCCGATCACAACAGCGCGGTGGCGGGGCGCGCGCGGGAGCAGCGCGTGCGCGGCGCGGAGCGGGGCGTGCGCGGAGCGCCGCGTAAGCGGAGTGGCGCAAGGCCCTAGTAAATTTTTTGTGTGAATTGAAATCAATTGTAATTAATGTGTTAGTGCTTTGCGAGTAAATAATTAGAGAATTATTATTTAGCTTTTTCTCAAAAAAAATGCATTAATATAATTTTTAGTGCAGATTGAATAGTTAAGTTATGGTTAAGTTTACTAACACATATTATGGATTGCAAAAATCGGAATTAAATGTTTTTTTAATAGATAATTGACATTAATAATTTTACCTAACTATTAACTGAACGCGGAACTAGATAAAGCTACGTGGTTTTTGTTTTGATTTTGACTCGACGTTCACGGTAGGTATTTAAAGTAAAAACCGAAATATTTTTTTTTGTATTTGTTGTTATAGCGGCAACAAAAATCATCATCTGTGAAAATTTCAACTGTCTATCACGGTTCATTAGTTACAGCCTGGTAACAGACGGACAGACAGACAATTAAAGACTTTAAATGCGTATTAGGTAGGTATGTGTGATAAACTTCACTTGCTTACACTTTGCTGATCACGACAGAAACGGCAAAAAAATCAAAATAGGTATAAACAAACGCAACACGGAGGCATCGTCCTAACAGAATGCGAGTGGGCGATCATCGTAAGTTTGCGGGAATCGCGCGATTGTCAGTTAGGACACCTATTCGAGTTCAATATGTTTGACCGTGCGTTCGTACGAGTAAAATTCGCGCGAACTTACGATGATCGCCCATTCGCGTTCTATTAGGACGATGCCGGACACGGGACAAAACGACGTAACACACACACACACACACACACACACACACACACACACACACACACACACACACACACACACACACACACACACACACACACACACACACACACACACACACACACACACGCCCTTTGCCATACAAAATCAGACCTTATTACGATCTGATAAGATATTTTCGATCGCAAGTGGCGGCGGCAAGGCGGCATATATCAAAGGTAGGCAAAGCGCCTGCCGCCCTTTGATATATGCCGCCTTGCCGCCGCGAGTAGTTTCATATTTTTCGGGAGTCACTTGTTTTTATCTCTTTCTTCTGAGGTCAAATCAGCTTCAGATATTGTGGCTGACTGTACTTTTCTTTAGAAAATCAAGGAGTACTCATCGGGACGATTCTAATAAACCCAAACTCAATCTGGTTGAGGTACTTTATGGCAGAGTTCTTATGGCCACCTCCTGTCTCCATCATCAGACCAGCTCGATGGTACCAAAATATTGTATTGTCATCCAAGTTACGCATGTGTGCTAAATTTCAGCTCAATCGGACATCAAGAACTGGTTCAAATCTGCCTCGCAAGATTCTACCTAAACATCTAACAAACACACTAACATACCTATCTACAAATTGACAAACACTGTGAGTTGAATAAAAGCTTGTAATTACGACATTATTATAAATATAATAAAAGCTTGTAATAATAAAAAATATAAAAATAGCGCTCAAAGGTGCACCGCGGTACCGCGACGGGCCCGCCGCGGTCCCGCGCGGGCCCGTCGCGGGCCCGCGGCGTGCGCGCCGCGGTGGTATGCAGGCAGTGTCGGTGTGTATCAGACCGCGCGTGTCACGCGCGCCGGGCGCGCGCACTCCGCGCTGCTGGCGTCCCGCTACCGCCCCGCGCTTCGGTGTGCAATGGCCTTAAGAGGCCGGCAACTAAGGAACCCTACACTGAGCAGGGCTCGACATGCTCTTGGCCGGTTTTTTCGTTGTACATTTAGTACCAAAAGCTGATGTTCTTGAAAATGGTTATGACACACTCAATTGGCTTGACAGTCCTGTCAAGATCATTTTGAACGACTCGTCCGCTAAGCCAGTTTTGCTACTATCTACAGAATCGCCACCTTCATCAAACATGGTAAACGATCACAATAGCGGCAATAGGTACAGACAATTAATACGTAACTTGCTTTGTAATGTCTGTATTGAATTTAAGACTGACTCTTAAGATCAACAAGGAATATTCCGTATTCTAGCTTTAAAACACGATACGAGACGATCTAACTCCAATACAACTCCAATGCAATAATGCATTTAACCATGCAATACAGCTAACGCCTAAAAGTCTGTATCAGAATTTGCTTGTAAAATATTACGATACAATCCAATCATCATTCATCATCATTTCAGCCGAAAGACGTCCACTGCTGGACATAGGCCTCCCCCACTGAACGCCACAATGACCGGTCCTGTGCCACCCGCATCCAGCGGACTCCAGCGACCTTCACCAGGTCATCAGTCCACCTTGTAGGGGGCCTACCAACTCTTCGCCTTCCGGTGTATGGTCGCCATTCGAGAACCTTAGTGCCCCAACGGCCATCGGTTCTCCGTGCAATGTGCCCTGCCCATTGCCACTTAAGTTTAGCGATCCGACGGGCTATGTCGGTTACTTTGGTTCTGCTACGGATAGTATCGTTTCTGATACGGTCACGCAAAGAAACTCCTAACATAGCCCTCTCCATTGCTCTTTGGGTGACTTTAAGCTTTTTAATGAGGCCCATTGTGAGCGACCACGTTTCAGAGCCATAGGTCATCACTGGCAACACACACTGGTCAAAGACTTTCGTCTTGAGACACTGCGGAATATTGGACGAAAAGATATGTTTCAGCTTCCCAAACGCTGCCCAACCGAGACGGATTCGACGATTGACCTCTTTCTCGAAATTGGACCTACCTAGCTGGACTGTCTGTCCGAGGTATACATAATCGTCTACAACTTCGAGCGTAAAGTCTCCGACTGTAATAGGGGTTGGTACTACATGGGCGTTAGACATGACTTTCGTCTTATCCATGTTCATCCTTAGACCAACCCTCTCAGAGCCTTTACTGAGGTCGTCGAGCATCGTACTTAAGTCCTCCATGGTCTCAGCCAGGACTACGATATCGTCGGCAAATCGAAGATGAGTGATGTACTCGCCGTTGATGTTGATGCCAAGCCTTCCCCAGTCCAAACCCTTAAAAATGTCCTCCAGGGCAGCGGTGAACAGTTTTGGAGAAATTACATCTCCTTGCCTGACTCCCCGCTGCAGCGGTATGGATCTCGAGTTCTGGTCCTGGAGTCGGACTGACATAGAGGCGTTCTCGTACAAACACTTCATTACCTCGATATAACGGTAGTCCACTTGGCACCTCTGGAGAGCCTGTAGTACAGCCCAAGTCTCGATCGAATCGAAGGCTTTCTCGTAGTCCACAAACGCTAAACAGAGGGGCAGGTTATACTCCTCAGTCTTCTGTATAACCTGACGCAGCGTATGAATGTGGTCTACGGTACTGAACCCTCTTCGGAAACCGGCTTGTTCGGGAGGCTGGAAGTCGTCTAACCTGTACGAGAGTCGATTTGTAATGACTCTAGAAAACAGCTTATAGACATGGCTCAGAAGTGTGATGGGTCGGTAGTTCTTCAGCAAGGTGCTATCACCTTTTTTGAAGAACAACACCACCACCCCTCCGTTCCATGCCTTTGGCGTTCTCCCTTCAAGTAAGACGGAATTAAACAGCTTCTGAAGGGCCATAAGGACCGGTTTTCCACCCGCCTTCAGGAGTTCGGCTGTAATTCCATCTTCACCTGGCGCCTTGTTATTTTTGAGCTGCTTCAGGGCCATTCTGATCTCGTACAAGCTGATGTCCGGGATGTCATCGGTATAGTGTCGGGTAAGCCTAGCTCTATGGTCATTCGCCAGGCTAACTTCGGGTCCACGAGTTGATCTATATAACTGCCCATAAAAGCGCTCTATCTCTCTCAGTAGCTCGGGTTTAGATGAAACCATTCTACCATCTTCAGTCCGTAATTTAGCGAGCTGGCTTTGCCCAATAGACAGATCTCTTGAAAATACTTTACAGCCCTTGTTCCGCTCGATAGCTTCGTGAATACGGTTCGTATTAAATAAGCGAAGATCGCAGGTAATGGACTTGGAGATCCGTCTATTAAGCTGCCGGAGTTGTATCGCATCAACTGAAGATTTTAGAACCATTTCGTTCCTCTCCTTCATGAGATTCTGAGTAGAGTTAGAGAGCCTCTTAGTCCTACTGGTGCGTAGGACTAAGAGGCTCTCTAACTTCGGCTTCGTTCTAAAGAACTTGGACCCAGTGAAATGGACAGCTTCTACGAACCCGTCGTTATATTCGTCCACATCGCCGCCTAGGCAATCGAAACGGTTTTGAAGTTCCAGCTGAAAGCTCTCGGGATTTTGGTATTCGGTAGGTGCTGGACGGAGCGTAGACTTCACCAGTCGAGAGCGCTCTAGCTTGATACATATATTCAATGTGCCTCTTACCAATCGGTGATCACTCCCAGTTTTGACTGTGTTGATCACAGATACATCATTGAATATATGCTTCTTCGTCGACATGATGAAGTCAATCTCATTTTTTGTTGCACCGTCGGGGCTCATCCAGGTCCATTTCCTGTGCTCACGTTTCCTGAAGAAGGAGTTCATCATAAAGAGTCCCTCCTTCTCCAGGAAGCCGGCCAGCAAATGTCCCCGATGATTCCGCTTCCCAATTCCAAATTGCCCCACTTTCAGCTCGTCACCGTCTCTCTTGCCCAGTTTCGCGTTGAAGTCCCCCATCACAACGGTGAAGTAGGTTTTGGAACTATGCATGGCTCTAGATATGTCCTCATACATAGCCTCCACCTCGTCGTCGGAGTGTGCCGAGGTCGGTGCGTAAACCTGTATAACCTTCAACGAGTACCTTTTTGATACTCTGAGTATAAGGTACGCTACCCTGCTCGACACACTCTCGATCTTCACCACGTTGTTCACGAGGGACTTGTGGACGAGGAACCCGACACCTCCTTGGGACTGTTGATCGCCCTCCCGGAAATAGAGCAAGTTGCCGGATTTGAGAGTTATCGTGTCCTCCCCCTCTCTTCGGACTTCCGATAACCCTACTATGTCCCATCGCAACTTGCTCAATCCTTCCTCTAGTTCCAATATCTTTTCGTCGGTCCGCAGTGTACGCGTGTTATATGTTGCCAGGGCCAGTTGTTGTTTGGTGTGGTAGCCGGATAGGTACCGGTGATTTTTAGCACCCCTTGCCCTGTTTCTCTGGCCGCTACCGGAGCCAGGAAGCGCAGGACTGCCGGGCACTAGGGGCCTGGGCTTATTTTTAATATTCATGGGGGGGGCATACAATCCAATATTGGTTGATTATTTGCGATATAGGAGATAGTTTGTCTTTGTCCTGTACTGTTTATGTTAGATTACGGTACCGAATCTTTGTTTACAAAATACCAAATCAACAATGCAAATGCATCATAATTCTCACTCTTACGTCAACCGAGCAACACCCCAGCGACAACGGGTCGGCCATTCTACGGCGCTCCATTCACAAAAACTGTTAGATATCCACGCACTAGATAGCGTTATCGGGCGGGTATCGCGAGGTCGCCCTTCGCGGAAGCGTGGGTTATCGGGGGTCGAGTCAGCTGATACTGATGAGGGTTATGGTTAGATTTTGAGCGTCACGTGTCCCGATTTGTTTGAGGTTGAGTTTTGTACGCTTTGAACTCTAGCCTTAGCCAAGATGACAAAACGAATCGAAACGCTATCCTTCTCTCTACGCACTATATTGGAACAAGCCACGCAGTCCTTTCCAAGAATTGAAACACTCGCGTATTCGCCAATTATTGCGCTCCACAATCTACCTCCTTTTCCGCGCATTCCGCAGCACTTATCAAAAGTTGTTGACCTATTGGTAGCTGCATACAGCAAGCAATTTCATTTTGAACCCTATCGCTATTGATAAAAGGTTGATTATATTGTCGGTGAATATCAGAAGAGTTGTTTTTTTGACATTCCTCCAATAAAAATGAACTTTCTTATTGAATTCGAAATCACATTTATGGAGCATCGATAAGTAAGTAAAAAATGTTGACATTGTTGACTTCATTTTATTATCTTTAGACAGTACCCTGTATCTCGTCCAAAGTCTGTCTTAATCTAAGTAAGTAATAGACCGATGGACGACCGATGGATGGAGGTGGACTGATGACCTGGTGAAGGTCGCTGGAGTCCGCTGGATGCGGGTGGCACAGGACCGGTCATTGTGGCGTTCAGTGGGGGAGGCCTATGTCCAGCAGTGGACGTCTTTCGGCTGAAATGATGATGATGATGAAGTAAGTAATTAAGTAGGTATATGTCCCGGGAACCTGACTATATTTGGAAACAAAACAAGCATAGGAAGATGCTGCAGGGGGTTACTGCACCTATACCGAGTTTCTTGCCGGTAATAAGTAATACTTCTCGGGTCAGAGGTGTAGGGTTAGAACCGGTGGTACCTAGTTTATTTTTTCTCTCTGACGTTCATAAGTGCATTGTAATGTGCCTAAATTGAAGAATAAATATCTTTTATCTTTATCTTTTTATACATATGTTACTGTAAAAGCCCGAAGTGCGTTAAAACCTAGAATTTACCAGTAACACCTAGGTTTTACCAACTATTGGTAAAAGCCATACAATGTGTAAGAGCTAATCATACAGTATCAAAAGTCCCTAATTAAATGCAAGTCTGTTTAAAAACAAACCCGACCAAAGTGGCCACTCTGGTCCTTCGTGCCGGATCCAGAACAAACAACGAGATAAAAACTAATATGGAAAAAAACACTCACCGTTCGAAAGCACATAGACTTTACGAGCGGCAATCAAAAACGAACAAAGTGAAGATTAAAGCTAATCACTGCCGACCATGAAATGTTTATAAAAATACACCTTTATAAGAATTTGATTAGTACATTGAAGGCTTAATTCAATAAACTCGGTGAAAGCAAATAAACAGTTATGATTAACGATGGTAAAACGACTTGTACAGCAAGCTTATCAAAAAACCACAAATCTCGGTTATATTGAAATAAATTTCAACTTTATAGTAACGGTATTTGATTCAAATTTGAACGGGATGCGCTGGCGTTTACTTCATTTGATCGTGTAGCTACAATAGGCATAATGAAGAGGTTACGTTCCCGCGTATGATTGACAAGTTAAAAGCTATTGGCGTAAAATATATCCGAATTGTTTAGTCGTATGACGTATCTAAAAATAAATCGGTGTCGCTAAACCGGCGTGACGCACAACTAAATACCTATGACATTGAAAAACGTAGTTTTTTTACTACCTACGAAATGTCCAGCGGATGACCTTAGTCTTGAATTCTTGATGGTTACTCATACTCTGAAAAGGCCTATACTTAAACTTATTTATAAATGGCTAGTTTAAAGGCGCAACAAAAATTACCCTAACATAACTATTATCCACATTTGCGCTGCAGAAAAATCAGAATATTTCCCCTTATAAATGTTCTTCAAATCTTAAATGATCTTGATATTTTAATGTCTTTTCCCTTCGTCGTGATATTTGTATTATATGTACGTACTTGTTAGAAAAAGATCAACAAAAGTTTGTTAACTTTACCAAAGAGTCGCTCTTCGCTCCACTGAATCCAAAGCTTAACTGATAGGAGGAGCCTTCAAACAGGCGGCAGATACAACCGATGAACAGCTGCCAGACGCCCGAGTCTAGTATTAAGAAAAGTATAGCAATATAATTACGAACTTTCGTTATTCTCAAAATCATCCAGCCAAAGCTTTTAGGGCTGGTAAACCACGAACCAATAACGAACTGGTCAAATTTAATTACGAGTATAGCCGGTTGGTAACGCTGCTGTCATCCCATGGAATACTGTCAAACTTCTCATACAAGAAAATTTTAACTATTACGTTGACGTTAACAAGCCTTGGTCTTTTAGAACGAAGAAATACAATTCTCGTAATTATCATAAAACTATTTATAACACAATAAACGCGAAATTACATTTGTTAAGACATCATTAATATTTTGGCAGTAAAATCAATTGAACTATGCCTAAAACATTTGTCTGTAACAATACATATGTTTAACTTTTGACTCATATACGAGTGTATGGTTGACGCAAATTAATGAATTGTTAAGTGGTGAGTCACTATTTTAAACCACATTCGATAATCCTCGATATGTTCATGGAAACAACGAGATGACTGGATAATGTAATGACAAATTTATTCTAAGGATTATGATTAGACTCTTCATTAGTACTTTATATTTTTACGTCACTCTGGGCGGTAAGTGAGATTTGCCGCCCACGGGCGCAGCAGCAAATCTCACTTCACACCCAGGAGAAGACGTAAAATTGTGTACTATAACTTCCGCTGCATCTGCGTTCAAAAAGATTCTGCAAAGTTTGCCGATCAGTTCCCGCGCCATATACCAGCACATCGTTTCCTATATCTTAAAGCCTAAATTCTATGCTATTAGCAATTACTTACCTTAACTACATATACAAAAAAAGAAACAAACTGGTTACAAGCAAAAACGTCGACACATACATTTCTCATGAGTACTCATTGGACGAGGTTATCGAACCGAGTCAGTTCAAATAGAATTGAACCTGCGACCTCAAAGTCCGGGGGGGTTAAGCTTCTTAAAAAGCTCCTATAAAAACTCTTAATGAATTTGTGGTAGTTTTTTTGTAAAATTGAGTTTAAGTATAATTATTTTATATTGAGGTTTGATGTACGGTATTAGAGAACGTTAAAATAAATTTGAAAGAACCTGAACACATCAATATTTTAATCCAGTACCTATTATGTCACCCCTCACACTTGAGACGAATCGAACAACACTCATACGGATAATATTATCAAGTGGCGGTTTAGACTTCAAGGCGTTGTCATACTGAAATACACATACAAATACATAGTTAGACATATAGGTACAGTCAGCAACAAAAGTAGGTAAGCTGGTAGGGTTTTCTAAATTACCTACACATTAGCGGTAGCGGTACCCAAGCGGGTAGGGTGTTCAAAATGAGCTGGACACGACTTTAACATATGCTAAGCAATAGACTGACTGTGCCTAAAGGGGAAATTAATGGCGAGATTAAAAGCAACTATCGCGTTGAACGTAGTCAAAAGTGTAAACTTTTGCGGGCATAATATTTCAACCTATTTGTCATATCATGTCATATGCCCCATACATTAACCAATCCCATACTCGCTAGATTAGGGTTTCCCAATCAGTGGGGCGGGCCTCACCTGGGGGGCGTAGAGTGATCCGAGAGTGGCGCAGTAAGAACTGTATCGCGGCGCAGACGGTGTCCAGTTTTGACTTCCCATTTCAGCCTACAAGGGCGTAGTGTATAGTATAACGTTCGGTGAGGTGCTTTGGGGACCTATGCGCTACGCTAGATGGACGCAAAAGTTATAACTGTCCCAAGGGGCCACGGAAAAAGTGAATAAAAGAATTATTCGTTCTGAAGGAAGCTAGAAATAAAAATGGAGCGTACAATAAGCCGAAATTTTCATACAACTAACGTAATACAACCAAACATCGTCAACATGACTTGCAATCTTGGACTCGCACCGCACTTTGTATGCTGCATCTGAACTCTGTACCGTGAGTCAAGCGCCGCGCTTCCAAGAACGGATGCCACTGTCGGCTTTACACTTGTCTTGTTTTATGACCAACTCATTTTATTGTCGTTATCAATAGGCCACTGTAGATTTTTGTATGTATGTGTGTTTTTTTATCACCTAAGTTTCTTAGGAATAGCTAATACAAAGCATGTTATGTCTGCAGATGCCAAAGTGCTTGAATGTATTAAATTGGCTGTTTGAAAATGATAACGACGTCATGGATAGCATAAATAAATCTGTATTCAAAACTTGAAAAACATTGTGCTTTTGTACTGCTAAGGTACTTTGGATTGATTCTATCATTTGATGTGTTAGTACAAAGTAAATTTGAATAAACATATATTTTTGTGATATGGAAGTTAATATACATTGTGACTCTATAAACATTTTAGAAATATCTTCTTGTATACCTCTCCTGATTTTTTACATAAAGCAAAATCATGTTGACATTAAGATCCGGTAAATCTTTGTAAATGCGAAGCGTGCCAGATACCTAAATTAAATTGTTTCCTAACTAAACAGTTGTCATAACGTGTGATTTTCGCATAATATCATGATGTACGCATATGTATGCCAATATCCGTCCATCGTCCGTCCATCTGTCGTCCGTCCCACGAGATGACAGTAAATAGGACACATTAATCAAACACGATAAAGATGGCGGAAATAGAGTGATCATGTGTCGTATTAGCCTGCGTCGCATGTGCGAAACGTGTCCGGAAACAAATAGGCTGGAAAATATACACATATCTGTATGGTCTAAACACAAGGTGATAAGTGGATGAAAATATTGTCGAAACATTAGGTACGGCTTTAGTATATTTCAAACAATATTGGCATTATATAAAAATTGTCAAATGGGGTAAGCTGGCGGTAAGACGTCAGACTTGCAATACGGGGGTCTCTGGTTCAAACCGCAGCTCGCACCACTGAGTTTTTCGGAACTTGTATACGGAATATCATTTGATATTTACCAGTCGCTTTTTTGTGAAGGAAAACATGTATCCGAGGAGGAAGATAAGGTCTGTCAAATGTAAAAACCCGCTCGACCAGATCAGAATCAGATCCTGTTCCGATCATCAGGTAATATTGCAAATTGGGGGTGTCAACTCGGTGCAGTCGTCTTACAGATAACAGCCAATATTCCATAATAAATATTCTCACGTATTAATAATAATTTTAACAAAAAAAGAACCGACTTCACTTAGGATCTTGAAGTCGGTTGAAAAAGTCGGATCCCTTTTAAAGTTCATTAAAATATAGCAGGAAGTCTCAAATAATGACATCTATTACTAAACGTTACTGTAAATCTTAGAATTTATACCGAACCCATAAAGTGGCCACTGACCAACGCTTTACTTAACAAAAGGCGTATTGTATTAACAAGACCATGTCGGTTACGTCCTTGTGTTTAGTTGAAACATAGTTGAATAGCCATAAAACACTTGCGTAGGTCTCGAGACGTCCTTGCCACGGTTTAGGTCACCGTGTGAATCACATACGGCGCCTAATTCGTACATATATCGTTGGTTTAACGATCTTACGCTCTTTGTCATCATCTGATGGTAGCCTAAGGAGATGAACATAATAATGCCTAAGAATCTACACTACGAGTTGACAAAAGTCAACAGGTAGCTGTCGCGCGCTTTGATCAAAACTGTCCCCTGTCCCTTTGCCCTCTCTTGCTGCTGGCTCACAGCCACTCCTCAAGAAACTTTTTGGCCCAGTGTCCATCGGTTACAGCAACACCATGCGCTTTTGGTAAAAAAACTTGTAATATTTGTGACTAAGGTGCTCAATGACCTGTTAAACGTTGACCGTATAGTTGGATACGGTAAAGTTTTATCGCTGTACTTTCCAAGCAAAAAAGATACCACAACCCTATGGTACTGATACCTAGTGAGTCAATGCGTGATACAAGAATGAAAGTTAAGAATATAAAATAAAAATCACGGTCATCTATCTTTACGAACAACGAATATTCTACTAAAATTCTTATTCAAATGTACTTACATAAATGATTCACATTTCTGGACTGAAATCTGAAACAAGACAGAAAAAAATGGAATTATTTACGAATCTTAAACAATTTCTGATATTTAACAAAATGCCCACCTTCCTAATTTTAACGTCACACCTGCTCGGCTTCATCCGACAGTCCAATAAGACATTTCCTTCAGATTAAAATATAGCAGTATGATAATAGATCAGTCAAAAAAAGTTGGCAGTGCTTCGGCGCGGAGTAACGAACTGCAGCCCTTGAACTTGTCTTGGTCAGTCTACGCGCACCGATTACTGCAATCTGAGACTTAACTGAAGGTTAATTAGGTTTGGTATTGTGATGAGCTGCAATGTCGTTTGAGACTGTCTCGATTTGAGCTGATGAAGCGATTGTGACCAGGAAGGAAGCACTTCCTCGCTTGGGACACGACCAGCTATTGTTTATGAGGAGCATACCTAATTGATTACATAATATGAGTCGTTAGACTTATTTGTATGTATGTATGGCTGGGCGGATGATGTTATGATATTGAACCATTACGTTACACGTGTGCTAGTAGCATTATTGTGAGGTCGTTCTCATGAACTTATCTACTACATATGTGTACTGCAGTCTTCTACGAGTACCTAGTCATAGTCAAGATCCTTTAGAACTCTCACAAGACCTAGGTAAGAGAACTTATTATGATTCTTTAAAGGCTTATAAGAGGCAGATTATGTAGTCTTTTATATCTACATTAAAAGAACAACTCGTACATATTTTAAGAGAAATCGCACGTAAAAACCGTAGCAACATAAACCTTTTTCGGCTTTTCCCACCAGATAAAGGCGTGTCCACATACATAAATGGACGACAGGCATTTGTTAATACGGTAAGCAGGACAATGAGAAGTGGAACAAATGGGACCGGGCGGGAGTCCCGTGTTACAGCGAGGTTTTACATGTCGGCTCTGAAGACATCCCGATTTAATGCGAGTCGGGAGAGGTCTCATTGGGTCTTTCTTAGCTGCCGGAGAGATGACCCAATCTTTCAAGGAGTCCATTAGCAAACAGAATACTGTTGGAAGAGAGCAAAAAAGTCAGTATCCTTGTCACTCTACTTTAATATCAATTTTGATATTATATTAAGTGGCACGAGTATGGCACAGTGGCACAAAGTGCTGATGGCCTGGCGGCAGAACGTTAGACTTTAAATTCGGAGGTCTCGGGTTCAAACCCCGGCTCCTACCACTGAGTTTTTCGGAACTTATGTACGAAATATCATCTAATATTTACCAGTTGCTTTTCGGTGAAGGAAAACATCGTAAGATACCGGACCTAATCCTAACAAGGCCTAGTTTCCTCTCTGGGTTGGAAGGTCAGATGGCAGTCGCTTCCTTAAAAACTAGTGCCTACGTCAATTCCTGGGATTAGGTTGCCGAGCGGACCCCAGGCTCAATTGAGCCGTGGCAAGACCGGGACAAACGCTAGGAGAAAGATTAAATGGCACGAGTGACCCATTGTACCCAGTTGAGTTAATAATAGTGTCTCTCGCACTTAGTCAGTCTGATGAGTAAGATCGAGACTGCGGTGGGTTTTTGGATAGTAATGGATACCGAGTCTGATTTGAGTATTGCGTAGGCCCCGTCCGGCCTTGAACTGTGAATACTGTGATGTACTGTTGGCACAAGACAGTGGCTATACTGGGCCGCTTTACATTTGCACATATCTTGCGGTTTAGAGATCCGTATGGGCGACAGGGATCGTTTTGAAACTTGTGAGTATATGTACGGAATAAACTGAAACTAGTAGGTAAAAATGAAGAGGGTCGTTTCGATGTGCAAAAACTAAAATTCATTTATTTTACAATTTTGGGGATCAATGTTACTCTGCGTCCATAGGAAACACCTTAGACAACCACACGTGATCCCTGGGTGGTGCTAAAAGAGTAACAAACTTGGCAGCTGCACTGTCCCATCTGGACCTCGCAGCATTCACTGGATTTTCTTCACCACCTACTTTCCTACCTGAGAGAAGAAATGCCTATCTATATCCAGTGACATGTAGCCATACGATAAATAAAAAATAAAAAAAATTTTACAACGCCCCGAGAAATAGGCTCCCTCGTAATTACAAAAGAAATATTATTGTCGCAATAATTATGCATGATAATATAACAATTAAACTTATCATATTATATATATGCTGTTAAATATTTTCAACATTGCTTTGCTGCTACGAAAAGCTCTACGAATAATGATAATAATGTCTGCTACCTATCTGCAGATTAAGTACTCGTCACTTTTAATTCACAACTAATCAACTTATGGGAAAAACGAAAAACCACTGACTATTTGATCTGATCTGATCCCATTTGACTGCAGGAGAAGTCCAATTTGACAGCATTTTGTTCAAGAGAAACCTAATGTCAACATTTTGTAATATGACAGCAGTTTGTCAAAATAAGGCTCTTTGTGGAGAGAAAAGCTAGGTGAATGGGTAAGACTTGTCAAAATGATATTTTCAAAAATGATCCTCAAAAACCTAATTTTGTATGGCGGGAAGTAGTTTCCATTCATCAAGTTCCATCCACTTTCCGTCTCTTTCCGTCATTGTATGTAATCATGAAGAACTTCCCCTACAAAAGTTTCCACCGGCCTTCCCATTAGATAATCACCACAACAACGTCTAATCTTCCTTAGCCAATTTCATCACTTATTTGCATACTGCACCCATTATTGAAAATTTCCTGTCACCCACCCCCAACCACTTGAAGAATGATTGGCATCAATCAGGCATCATCGAGCTCATTCGTCATTTTGATTCGGCACTTAGAACCCTCGCGAATCCCCGGAGCCGCCATTTTGGCCGCTGCGGTATATTATTTTTGGCAGCGAGGCGGTAGGGGTGAATAAATTCTACAGCATGTTTAGAATAGCCAGCACTTTATTGCCGTCATGAAAAATGCTTGCATCAATCAGTTCGCTTCCGCGGATTAATGGGAATCACGTGTTTGCATGTTCAAATATCTTTTTCTCTACACCCATATCATAAATCCTCTATTCTGCGTTCGAAAACAGCATGTAATTACCACCAATATGGCTACCAGTATTGTATTGTATTTTATCTTTCACGAAACTGAGCGGCAAATTGTAGCATGTTTTCGTGAAAGGCTTGAGACGTTTGTTTCATGAAAGAAGCATCGTTCTCTATGTCTAAATATGTTTTAAGTGAAGGGAGTTCCCTGGCTAAAATATAAACAAAAGTAAACTACTACTACGAACTGCTATTATTATTATATTTTTGAACATTTAATCCCTAAGGGGGTGACAAGGGGTTGAATGTTCATAGGATATTAACATGGGCGTAGTCGTATGTACTTACATAAACGGAAAATAGTACATATTAATATACGGTTATCGTGCGGTTATCAATGTTATCATCCTACCTTGCAAAGATTGAGGTCACTTATGTTAAACATGTTTACCTCATGTTCTAAATAAATATTCATATTTTATTTACGGCGTACCTTCGCCAGTTTCCACATTAAACCTTTATTATTCGTGATGTATGAACAGACATAATCAGGGCGAGGCCTTAGAATAATATCGCCATGAAACCTAGTTCCATAATACAAATTGACGGTTGTCAATAAGGCATTACTGCCATAATACTGGAACAGTGATGTACCTTTTACTTGAAAATGGCACCTATATTTCTTTCATAAAGTAGTTATAAGGGCAGGTCAGCCGCATATACCTATCACTCACCGATACACATATAATTTTTAGTTTTGGAAATATTAATATTGTTTGTTTGTCACTTGAAGCTAATTCTTAGTTGTGGTCGTTATCTCATGAAGTTCTAAATGATCAATTGTTTTCCCTCCATGTGATGCAGTCGGGGACCATGCGGGCTGCCCTTTGCATGAAACCATGAGCCCTCCTGATGGTATATCACTTGGTAGTTGGTAGCTCTAGGTTCTTTGGTACGCTCGCCCTCCAGAAATTATAGAAATGCTTGCTAAACGGATAAGACGAGAGCAATACGAACACCTACATGTTCAAAGAAGTCCGCACACGGAGCTTCGAGAAAACGATTAGCTTTAACGACGCTTAAGATCTTAAGTATCAGTATTTTCTATCTAGGTGTTAGTATTCAAAGGGCGATTGCCTCCCACACGGACACGTGTACTGAACTGTCCTGTCGTCTTTCATCTCAGAATCCTGAGCAATCGGATTTATCTTGTGTAAGACATTATGGCTCATATATTACACTAGAAGGGAAATATGATTGACGGTTGTAGGTATATAATGATCCTCACATACATCTTATGAAATATATAATACTGTTACCAAACAATTGACAGATAATGTACAGTCAACGCCAGAAATATGTATACACTTTTGAACCGTATTACAATGGAGTATATAGGGTGTAAAAGTGTGTACAAATTTTTGGCGTTGACTGTGCAGACTAAACCCTTTTAACCATTGAAGGCTTTGAAATATATTCTTGTACTTAATGTCTTGGAGTCGAAAATGTTTTTGGAAATAAATCCCCTAATGGGATAGTGATTGTTGGATAAAAGACAATGTACATGAGACTTTTTGAATTAAAATTAAAAAGAAATGAGAACTTCCTTTTTCTTTTCAACTCGGTTAATAAATAATGATGGGATAATGGAGTCGGGAATAACGCCTGTTTCACGAAAAAACGCTCCGAGCGATATCGCATTTTGTCGCTTATCACGTTCACGAAACTGAGCGGCAATTGAAAATATTTTCGTGAAAGGCGTAAAAAACGCTCCAAGCGCTATCGCTCGGATAGTGACGATGCCGGCGGACAAACATATGATCTCCCTGGTCAAGGTCACATTCACGAAACTGCATGAGCGGTAAAAATTGGAATAACAATACAGAGTCTAGCTAGGCGACTTTTCCGTTATTACCAACTAAAGGTGCGGATTTTATAGACGGTTGAGCACCAAAATCTTTAAAGTATGTCATAATTAATCGACACAGTAGTTGAATTTGTTACTCAGGTAGAAACGTAAGAGTTGACCCGATAGCATTTATTTTTATAGACCGATACAAACGACCTGCCTTGAACTCTCCGCCAGCCGGCAATAATTCATTGCCAAGGCTGAAGTGAAAATAACTCCATTTATAACTCAACATTTTATAACATGACGGTGGTAAACTAGCTTGCGGCCCGTATATGGCATGTTGGACATCAAAACTGGGAACTGAAGCCACACTTGCGAGCTCATGTGCTGTCTAACCTTTATTTCTCTGTTTGTATGCGACCAGGATACTCAAAAATATTTGAACAAAGACTATCACTTTGACAATAGAGGCGTTGTTCAGACATTTGTGACCACCTTGGTCGCTCCGATATGTCTGATGGCGACTGTATTAAAATAAAAGACTATTGATTGATTATCAGTATTATCACCGCTCAGTATCAGATCAGTATTTATGTAAGTTAGTTGAGACTTGAGTTACAGATGTTTCTGTAACCGCCCGTACTGTGTACTTTTTTAGATTGCAGCAAAAAAATATAAAACGGTAATACGAATTACGAATTGGAGTCAAATTCTCACGTTTCCTCAAACACTTTTACCTCTAAACTTAAATGGGAACTTCCATACTGAACCAGTTTGACATCGCGAGCGTGACCTTGGCACCAGCCGGCCTTGACCGCCCACGTCCGTCATAAAAGATCGGTGGCTAAGGAGCCCGCGGGGGCGGATGTACTTCCCGGCCAGTTTAACAGGCATGGCGGGACGCGGAATGCTAAGGAGTCTAACTTGACAGCCTTTTACGGATGTCTGGTGCAGTTTGGCGAGTTGCTGTGTTGTACCATGATTGTGGGAAACAAGCATACCTCATGTACGCTTTCATGTGTAAACAAAGCGATATCTTGGCCGTTAAAACTTTGAAAGCTGTTTTTCGCCCCCTTAGAGATTGAATTACCTACAGAAAATCCTTACTACTAATACACACCTACGTACGGTAACTGACAAAATCTAAACCACACGTATGTTCTTTTTTATTTAAGTACATAACTAAAATGTAAAATTCCTAACATAACATGGCGGTGCCATTTCACCAAATTGTCCTCAATGTAAGTACAGTTACCTGCAAAAGTATTCCTCAACGAAGGCTGCACAATTTATGTGACACTGTCTTATGGTCCTACAAATAAGATCATATCCTTTTTTTTTTTAATACAACGACGGTGGCAAACAAGCACACAGTCCACCTGATGGTAAGCATCTACCGTAGCCTATGGACGCCTGTAACTCCAGAGGTGTCACATGCGCGTTGCCGACCTTTTAAAAACAGGAGGATTCACTGTGTTGACGGCTAAAAGAACGAGATAGGTCGCTCGTCGTCAACACACTGGGTCCTCTTTGAGCTCTTTGGTAACCTTACTCACCTTACTCATATTTTTGCGGCTTCCGTTAAGAAAGGTACAATTGCAGGACTGTACAGTCATGCCGGTCATAAGAGAGTGAAGGAAGATATTATTGCCAGTGACTGTACGCCATTCTCGCATACTGCATATGTCACATTTTAAGGCCCCGGACGTCGGTGCGCAGGACATTCCAAAAAATCTACGTATCACTCGGATGAGTCACGTCTCCGAATGGACTAAACGTGATTGTATGTTAATGGATTTCTGCACAGCATAGCGAAGTAGTTCCATTCATGGGACTGACCATTTGGAATGCATGTTCCTGGGCGTAATGCTAGAATAGCAATCGGGAAAAGTACTTTCTAAAATAATTATTTATAAAATTATAGAATATGTAATATATTGACCTATCTATAATCTATATAAAATTTATAGGATGCTCAAAGGTTACTTGGTGAAGAAACCTTTAAGGGCTGTCGAGAAGATTCAAGCAAACGCTTTGTGACAGCCTATGGAGAAAAAATATTCGGAGGGTCGACCCCAAATGAAACGGCAACAAGCACGGAAAAAGAAGATGTTCACCTATACAGGTACAGTTGAATTCGTTAATATCGACGCGTCCAACTGAACAAACATATGTGAACACAACCTTATTTGTATGGGGAATAAGGTCGTGTTCACATATTTTTGTTTTGTTTAGTTGGACGCGTCGATATTAGCGAACTCGACTATACCCACTGCTGGGCACGAGTCTACTCTCTTGCAAGAGGGGGGGGGGGGGGGGGGGGGGGGTTATTCCCCACGTTGGCCCAATTTTTGTTTGGGGACTAACATTTTCCATTATCTAAAAAAGTTGCCTATTTTTCCCTCTTGCGAAACTGTCATTTATTATTGGAAAATTTCCAATCTGCTCATCTGTAATGGAAAACCATAACTCAAGTACAAAAAAACGGGACAACTTATATGCAAAGTTTTGATTGTCATTTAGCATTTAACCGAAGTGCAGACTATTAAAATATTGGATAGACGAAGATAAATAAGACTCTCTTGAGTCTTATTAACTATGACAAATACCTGTTCCATAAGAACCGCGCTTATAAACTGCCCTCATTAAAATACCAATGAATTTGACGATAAATTAGTATTAACAATTATAAAAAATGTTATAAATTATCAATTTAACTACAGTACGGACTTAGTAACCCAACGACTTTGTAAATTGTAACATAAACCTTATAGTTGATTGAAGAAGATAGGTTTTTGGTGAATCGATTGAATGTTGTATGTGATTCAGAGTCACGGTCGTGATCCATTGACACCTAACGCATGTTATTAATTGTAACACACCTATTCACTTACTTGAATGTGTTTTAGCCGCAGATCATTTGTGTACTAGACGGATCAAATGAGCACCTCGCTTTTAGAAAGAAGAAATAAAATAAGTTCAGAACGCTACAATATTACTGAAGATTAACACATGGATTTTCATAAACGTATGATTCTAAAGCAGTCATTCAAAAAGTGTAATGTTTGTTTATCCGGTTAGATATTGGCGTATCTACAAGTTTATTACTAAGAACATCGTAGAAGGGAGATTTGAAGCAAAAAGCAAGTCAG
Source organism: Pammene fasciana (assembly GCA_911728535.1). NCBI lineage: Eukaryota > Metazoa > Arthropoda > Insecta > Lepidoptera > Tortricidae > Pammene > Pammene fasciana. The sequence continues at coordinate 2,025,531 of OU452285.1, forward strand.
GGAAACTGCACATAGCGAGTGACACACATTATGAATGAATTCATGGATCAAGTAAAGTAAAAATAAACGACGTATCACCAGGCTGTCAAGGAGAAGGAAAGGACATGCATGGAAATTTTTCCACCGACAAGAGCCCAGCTCTTAACTAAGTGATGACTAATTGGCGGTGGCTTGCGGTGTCTAAACAAGGTACTCTACGATTTGAAGTCTCGTATTCACTTGTGTGTTAGCGCTCGTTTTTGTTGTGCCCGCGGCACGAGTAAGCTGAGGATGTCGACCCGCGATTGATATTGGAGATACAACAGACAAAAAGAACACCAGCAACAGGGTTGGCGATATCTCAATATTTGTAAATTTGGTACGTAGCGCTAATGGTCAATTGGTCATCCATAATAATAACCTTTTTTTGTAAGATTTGATTACCAATAGAAATATCGATAAATATCAGTGGCGGCGCGTCCATTCCCGATGGCTTGCCTAATTTTCAGGCATTTGAGCAGTTTCCATCAGCTCATGACTACATTTTAAGCCAAATACAGCTCCGGCTTGCCTAAGAAAAAAATTTACCCACCGTCACTGGTATATATAATAAAAACCGGCCAAGAGCATGTCGGGCCATGCTCAGTGTAGGGTTCCGTAAACTGAGACCATTAATTCAAAAGGTCGTTTCTTACAGGAAATTTGGCGGCGCTTACGTCATTTTTACTTACGTCCTTTCACTATGGGTTTTTGAGTGATAACTCAAAAACAGCTCAACCAATTGAATTCAATATAGTTTTTATTGAAGGTACTCATTAGGCCTCAGTTTCATGATTTTTTTCAAAATTTTAGGACCCACGATTCAAAAGTTAGATGGGGGGGGGACGCCCTGTTTTAAACTTTCGGAGCTATTATTTCCGAGAGTATTAGTTTTATCCAAAAACTGTTTTAAAAGACCCTAATTCTTTTTAAAAGACCTATCCAATGATACCCTACACAACTTGGTTGAAATGAAAAAAAAAATCGCCCCCACTTCACGTGTACGGGAGGTACCCTAACAAAATATATTTTTCGCGTTTTTATTCTACCGTTTTGTCGGCTTGGTTAATGCACATATTCAAACCAAATTTCAGCTTTCTAGTGCTAAGGGTCATGGAGCTAGACCGCGGACGGACGGACGGACGGACGGACGGACATGGCGAAACTATAAGGGTTCCGTTTATGCCATTTTGGCTACGGAACCCTAAAAAATGGATGTATGGAAACAAAGTGATCCGTTGCCTTATGAAAGCCTACGAATGTTACTTTTTTATGAGATCTGAGGAAAAAACCCTATATGGGATCCAATCGAATTGCCATGTCCATTTAGGTTTAAGGGAAACTAAGTGGGATCTAACGTCAGATGTATTTAGTTTCAAATTAGTTTAGGCGAGTGGCAGCCCTGATAACGGAATAAGTGCAAAATCACGGTTGACCTAGGAGCGGTTGCTAACTGTAGACGGACTAAGCATGCCGACACTAACCATACTAATTGAAGGGATGTTTACAAAAACAACATAACTGCTTAGAGCGGTTGACACTTTTTGAAGAACATTGTTAATCGTTTTAGGTGTCAACCAGTGTAGTCAGTTATGTTGTTTTTGTAAACACCCCTTCAATTGCAAACGCATCCGGGTACTAAACTAACACTTGCTACAATATTTCATGAAAGTCTCTTAAACAAAATTCGCTAATTGGCCAATTGAATAAGATCCATAAAAAGCGTTTTGGGGAATTAATTCCCACCAAACTGGAAATCATTTTAATACTTTCATTTGGTCCTAAATACCCGAGTTTGCCCAATCCCAGGTGTGCATAGCTTTTGGCATCAAAATAACTGCGAAATGATTTTTTTTTCCGTTTATTTGCTTGTAGCTCAAAACCGGTAGGTCCGTCGGAACAGTCAATCCATTAAAGATTAAATTTCTACTGCATTTGTTGGGGGTAGAGAGGTCAGATTGAAAGTTGGCTTTATGAAGAATTTTGAGAATATCTCGTGTTGGATTTTGTCCAAAGAGGTGTCATTGGGCTTAGGTGAATATAGGGCTGCCAGAAATACTTGCTGAAATGAGGTCCTCGGGATCAACACAGGAGCAAAAATTTCCCAAAAATAATGGACACCTCCCGGGATTGGGCAAACTCGGATAACACGAATTTAGGACCAAATGAAGGTATTAACACAATTTCCAGCGTGGTGGAAATTAATTCTTCGATAAAGTCTAATTTGATTGGCCTATGAAAACTGAAGAAAAATATATAATCTCGCAGTAAAAAAACAATTTATTAGAGGGACTCTAGAGTAGGACTCTGATCGGCACAGAGAATCATCCTTTAAATTAAGGGTCGGCAACGCGCATGTGACACCCCTGGGGTTGCATGCGTCCATAGGAACCTGCAAATCTACAGATCGTCGTTACATTAAAAAAAGTACGCAAAGCTTAAAGTAAAAAATTTATGAGCATGTGATATTTCAGCAACATGACATGACAGCTAAATTAAACTAATCGTTAATCCTCAATTAATTTTAAATTCGACTTAAATACATTACCGAGTCATAACGGAACGGAGCACGGGATCTTAGCCGAGCGACAGTAATTTACTGTCGCCATCAAATATGTGGAGCGGCCAGGATACTCAAAGATATCTGAACATGCAATTTATCGCTTTGACTCTAGAGAATAGAGGCGTTGTTCAGATATTTCTGACCACCTTGGGCGCTGCGATGTATTATCGGATAGGGTGATCGTAGTCAAAACGTTATTTAGGTATCTTATAGATTAAGGTAGAACTCATAAAATTATAGCAGTGGTATGCCACTCAATTCAGCAGGCATTAATGGCTCATTATAATATCGTGAGCGCCATGCATAAGGGGGGGAGGCAGGTTGTGGGATTTTGCTATATTCTGTAAAGATATCTAGAGTTCTATTCTAGCCACATTTCATGACATGGACGAGATAAGTTTTACTCCCCCAAGGGCCCGTTGGAAACTCGGACCATAGAGCGTTATAAAACTATCATAAACCGGCCGTTATTAGGGAAATGGCCAGATAAGCTACAAATTCACATAATCCGGCACTAACGTGCGAAGTGCCCTTTGCGGGCAGGGTCGTAATTTTAAACACTATTCTTTAGGCAATTGGCCCCTGAAATATTATTAGTGCGTCGTAAAATTTTGGGGAACAGTTTATGTGGTTGCTCCCGGGATGGCCATTTCATAATTTGACCGATAAGTTCTTTGCAAATTATTTGACCGTTTGTATAAACTGACCACTGTATAGATTCTTAAAGATTTTCATTATTATTAAATAGGTACATAAATTAAAAAATAAAAATTCCCGAACGAAGACGAAAGAAGCGAAGATGGAAGAGGTTCTCTAAATGCAACTAAGAAGTCAAGATGGATACAGGCACAGACTTAAATATATAGTAGACGGCCATAGCCTAAGAACTTTTTGAGGCTCCGAGTATTTAGCGCCATTTAGTTCAGAGCCACCTAAACAGAGCCAATATGTATGAGATAAAATCAGCGCCACCTAATAACGACTAGTGTACTACTAGTACGTTATTCGTTACTAGGTGGCGCTGATTTTATCTCAATACATATTGGCTCTGTTTAGGTGGCTCTGAACTAGATGGCACTAAATACTCGGATCCTCAAAAAGTTCTTAGGCTATGGCCGTCTACTATATATTTAAGTCTATGATACAGGTGTTGATGTTGTTCGAAACGAAGTAAAGATAGTAAATAAGGACATTTAGAAAACTTACCTGTCTATAAGGGATCATCCATTAATTACGTCACACCAATTTCATGATTTTTTGACCCCTCCCTCCCCCCATGTCACACTTCATCACAATTAACTGCACCCTCCCCCCTTAGTGTGACGTAGATTTTTAGTTTAGTAAGGTAAAAATTACAACATCACTTTGAAACTAACTTTTTATGAGGATTGCCAGAAAAATAGTATCAAATTTATAGGGAACGAAAGTATTCAAACGAATCCGAGTATGTAGAAAATTAGTTTAGTACAATGTTTGCTAACAAATGCTTTTTTTTAAACTTAGATTTTGTAAAAAAATTGTATGTGAGGATTGTGAGGTCACAAACATGGAACTCCTCGCTCCCCCCTGTCACGATATCTCACATTTTGTGGACCCTCTCCCCTCCCCTTGAGGTGTGATGTAATTAATGGATGAACCCTAAAGACTAGTACCTATTGAATTTGCAAAAGCTCGATACACATGACTGCCTCTAAAGTTTGTGCAGTTAGGTTAGTAAGAAACAACAATGGCTAAAAGTTGTACTGCTTTACTGCTACTAGGTTCCAACTTCCCAGTTTACATAGACAAGTCGATATACGTACACCTTGTGAGGTTATATACTGAACTGCATCTACCATCAACTGGTACCTACAACTTTGCCTACGATGCTCAACTTGTCTTGGCTTGCAAAATATGGTTTTCTTCACCAAACAGCTATTTATATCTTATTCTCGAGATGGTCTTTCTCCCATCTCAGGAATAAGATATAAATAGCATCGTAGGCAAAGTTTGTAACAGTTGACGGTACAGTCGGCCAAAAATGAGGTCTACCACCCTACGGTTGAGGTTCGTTTGAACGTCATGAGACAACAAGGTCGTGCATGTTTTAAATTCCGTTAGAAAAGTCAACCTTAGCGATCGTTATATCTCGCAGAAACTTTTGTCAAAACTGGTAAAAAGATAAAAAGATAAAAAAGATATTTATTCTTCAATTTAGGCACATTACAATGCACTTATGAACGTCAGAGAGAAAAGAAACTACCACCGGTTCTAACCCTACACCTCTGACCCGAGAAGTATTACTTATTACCGGCAAGAAACTCGGCGGGACTTATTTTTTCAAAACAGTACTACAAATACATTAAAGATACTATATACAATAATGCGTAGTTCTTCAAGAAGGCATATCAAAACAGCTTGAGAGACAGACATGTACCTGCCTATTGTGTAATTAAAATGAAAAATAAAAATAAAATCCAAATCTGACTGCTTCGCAATACGTTTGATATTCTTTCTTACTTGAACTGTGTCCTCTAAATGTTAGATGATTTTATAGATTCTGGTTTGGGCCATGCATATATGTCTGTCATATAGTCCTCGACCCTGTAATAACCCTTTGACATTAAAGTTTTTTTCAAGTATTTCTTAAGAGCGGGAAATGATAGATTCAAAACATCGACGGGTAACTTGTTATAAATATGAATACCCTGGCCAAAAAATGACTTATATGCTTTGCGGACACGACATCGTCTGGTAGCAAGCTTATTTTTATTTTTATTATTGGTAGACCACTTTCTTGGTCGACTGTACATCATTATTTGCGTTTGCACGGTAATATTTAAGTACATTTGTGTCCAGAGTCCGGGGCGTATCTGATACGGTGACTGTAGTCATTTGCATTTATGACTCACTAAATAACTCATTTCTACGAAATAGGTCTTTATGGAAAATAAAAATATTGATATGTCTAGACACAACAAAGCAGTCTGATTCATTTACACCTAAAGTAACAAATAAACAAGCCTGACGAACGCCAAAAATCCTACACAGCATCCTGCCGTGACTATTGCGACTTCTAAAAGAGCATAAAGTCATGTAATCTAATCAGCACGGACGTCGATTTCGTTTTACGACGTTTATGTACCTATCAACTTCGCAATCTCCGTCTAGCGGGCTGTCTATCAATCCCAAACACGACCGTACAAATTAGATGCAGTTTAGAAACTATTTTATACCAAACAGGGTGTCTTACCGCTTCGTGATTAGGACTAATTTGGGCTGTGAGCTAATCTGGCGAGCCGCAAAGCGTTGGTGGTAGGTGTTGTGGGAAAAAATCGCCTCGTGCCTTTAATCTAGCGTATTAGAAACGCGGTGTAATGCCGAAGAGTCGAGGACCTTGGTGGAATGCGAGTGACGTTCGTTTATTTCATTTTTAATCGACGCCTTATCGGCCCCGTGAGGAAAGTTTGGACCCCAATGGAAATTACAAGATAAATACATTTAACGGGCATTGTGAGCACATTAGTAATAATTTATTGTCCTCGCCTACTGTTCACGCCGTTTATCAATTAATAAGTTAATTACGAGCCCCGATGCATATGTTTCTGTCTTCTCAGACCATTTTCTTGGGCTCTCCCATTTGTACAGAAAAGTAGTTTTAGGCCAAAATTTAACACCGTTTTTTAATAAATATTTAGATTTTTTATGAGCATATCGTACATTAACGCAATTAAAGTACAAGTAATACCATTTTGAAATTTTGAAAAAAAAACAAAGGGCTAAAAGGGCCATTCCTAGGGAAAGCAAAACAGCATATTTATATATCAACAGTTTGAGTCTACGAGATCAAAGGTGTAAGAGGAGAGCACAAATTTATTTGGGCAATGGTTTTAGAAAATCCATTTTTTCGGCAACAAAGGTTTCTTAGTGTTCGTCCATTATACAATCAAAATAAGCTACATTCAACACAACTAATATTACCCCCCTTAATTAATCATTAGAAGCAAATGTGTAAGAATTATTCCGATAAAAATAAAAAAATCTTTTTATTACACGAATTCCATTGCATCGGGGCTCGTGTAAGGATAAGAATTATACTCATATTCTTACTCTATGTATAGAGGGTAAGAAGGCCCCGTGAGAGCTTCGATTCAGTGGCACCATGGGCACCTTTACAAAAGATTATTCAATGTTATGGTCGTTAATCTGAACAGTGCTGCTTCCAATAGTCAATTGAACTCCTGGTAAGGGGCTAAAGGGGGTAACCGACTATCAGTCTGCCTGACGATATCGGCCTGTCAGTTAGAACACTGATAGTGGGAGGGCCCCATAAGGGTATGAGAGAGCTATGAATAACTTCAGCATGTGGTCCAAATTGTTGGTATCCTTTCTACGGTTACGCCTCCGACTTACGACGTTACGAGAAAGCATTAGAGGTGTTACCAACCGCAAGGGCGTAAGATTTCCTCGAGATTTTATTATCATCAAACGATATCGAAATGTTTCGTCACCGATACAACGCCACACATAAGTGCATTAGGTAGAGAGATATAAAGACAGCTTCGATCACAGATTAACAGCTTTACATAGCCGTGGTCTTAAAGGCTCTGGCTGTAGCTAGACCAGAGGTTTTCGAACTTTTTCAGTCCGTGGCGTACTTGCTTGTATAAAAAAAATATCGTGGCGCCCTAACCCAGCTAGGCTATTTGAAATAGAGAGTGTGGTGAGGCGGATTGCCTCATCTGCCTCACGGCGCCCCTCTGTACTTTCAACGGCGCACCAGGACGCCGCAGCGCATATTATTTATTTATTTTATTTAATATGAAACAAACAGTCATTCAAGAGTTACAAATTACAATCCATTTGCTTAGCTTTAGACCTATAGTTTCCATAGTTATTTTAATTAAAAGTAAACACAATGTAGCATATAAACTTTGCAAAAACAAAATTTTATATAAATTTACGAGAAAAGAAAGTATTGTAAATAGAGGTCAATTGAGACCTCGTAAGTAGTTGACTAATGGTAATTAATCTTACAATGTTCTGAACACATTTTTTAGAAAGCCTATGGTACAATTAAATATGTCAACATCTTTAACTACATTCCTATCATTATAAAGTGCACATGCACGTCTAATAAACATATTTTCACAGTAGTTGGTTCGACTATATGGGATGGAAAATAATTGTTTATGCTTAGGGTGACATCGGCGTTCTCTTATACCTGGTACTCTGATATGAATCTCATTTAATAGACTAGGGGCTTCGATTTGATTATTCAAAAGTTTGTATAACAAAACAAAACTTATAGTTTGAAAACTCCTGAGCTAGACTAACCCACTAATAAGAAGAGATTTTTTATGACTTTACAGGCTCCAAGTTGTCTACCCGTCTTTGCAAATCACACACAAAACAGCCAGTTTTCAAACCGGCCAGTTCCATTAGTTTTTTCGCAAATGACCCTTTGTTCTCGTACCTTGAGCTTAACGAGTTCTCGGGAATGCAATTGGCTCAGGGGGCGGGTATTGGATTGACCTCACACGTACACGTTAACGAAACCTGAAGGCCAAGACATACTTAACTTGCTCTCTTTATCTTATCAACAGCAAGACTGTTTCTTTATTTTTCGTATCTAAATAAGGTTGAAATATCGAGGCAGTTTCATCAATCTGATTTGTCGGTGAAGTTATTTTTATAGTTTCAATCGATCCTGTGTAGTTTGAAGACTCATAAGGACAACTAACTATCTTAAGGACAACTGTAAAAAGTAATGAAATAAAAGCATTTGTATTTGACCCAGTAGAGGAAAGATTCGCGGAAAGGAGAAGATGAAAAGCTTTAAAGTAGGTAATGTAAATAAGAGTCTTACACGAAAGTTTGTAATACAAAGCAAACAAAGTCAGACAACGATCGCAAAAAAAGAAAACAAAGAAACGCGTACGCGCATAGTGATAAAAATATCAAAACAAAGCTACTTCTCACACAAACAACAGAACCGTATGGGTGAACAATCTTTAAAAAAAGCTTTGCTGAGTATCACGTGATAGAATAGTAATCGTAAATCCGTGTTACGGCCAGGTATGCTACTTAGCAGTGGTATAGTAATAAGGCGGCAAAAAGGCTAAAAAGCCGCCGCGATTATACCTACTTGGATGCTAGCGCGAGCGCATATGCCGTGTACTGCGATGCGCGCGCACGACCCAGTCATACTGTATTGAATCAAGAAAACACACGAAGAATTATTTTTACTACAAACAAGTAAAAAATAGTAATTCCCAGGACAAGTAAACGTTTACTAAAAACAAGTAAACTTTACTAAAAACAAGTAACCTTTACTAAAAACAAGGAAAGGCTTTACTTGTTTTTAGTAAACATTTACTTGTCTTGGGAATTACTATTTTTTACTTGTTTCTAGTAAAAAAAATCTCCGTGCATTTTTGGGGGTTTTGCGCATGCATTGATTCGTCAGTTCGTCAACATTTTAACGTAAGCGACTATAAATCTGTAGTTTGAATCCTAAAGGAAAATTAAACTATATTGGGATTATCGTACCTACTGACTCAGTATTACTGAGATCTATGCGCTGTGTTAGTATGTATCATAACGAAGAGAGCCTAATATCTGACTACCCGTAAATTCAGGGAATAAAGTTATAAACGAAATGTTTTAGTGTCTGTGTTTCGTAACTCCTCAAGCATATTTTGAACCAGTTCAGAACTATTATAGAAGGTAGTCGCAAGGAAATGGCACCAAAATGACGCAAACCCCTTCTTTGAGGGCACATTATAATTTTCACGATAAGTAAATTCTAATGTGCCCTTAATGACTAAGTAGAGCCGCGATAAAACCTTATATCACAAAAATCAATTATTTTTTCGCTAAGGTACCAAGTTTTGATACGTATACGGATTAATCCGCGCAGTACACGTTAACCGTGCGCGCGCGCCGATCCGCCGCCGCGCAAAAACGCGTCTGCGCGGTAATGAAGCATTGGAAGGGCACGTATTAATTAGAGGCGCGTGCCAGCCGGCATCGCTGCCCAGGATTACTAATAGCTTGCCGTGGATGTTATATTAACTCGAAAGCTTAAGTACAATTATTTTTACACAAGTCAGTGGCGGTATATCTTGGATTTTTTCAGGCATGTTGTATTTAAAGTTTTCTGGTGCGCCTTTTAGAGCGTTACACAGACTACACAGACACCTCATCATTAAGCTTTTACAGGGAGCACGAGGTCACCACAATTTCTACGATTCGAACAGCACATCTCAATAGTATTCTACACCAATTTGTAGTATAACAATCCAGGTTCACCCCTGTAACTTGATTTTTGTGGAATTTTTTAATTCACATTCATGATCAAAATTTATGTATGGCAGCGAACACGCCGCGAGTTCGCCGCGTACGAGTTTTGTATAGAAATCGCTTTCAAATCGCTTAAGTGTGATAAGGCCCTTATATTACAAATCGATTATACAATCAAACCAGTTCAAACATACGTTTGAATGTCGGTGTGAAATCCGTTATCGGGTTATACTTATGAGATCATGACTCCGTTGTGTCATTTGTCTGTCCCTTCTTCTTATTAATAGTTTATCTGTAAATGGGTCGAACACGTTTTCTTAAAAGCTGTCTTTTCTTCTCGACTTAATCGAGTAGGTACTCGTTTAAGTAACATAATTATTGCGTTATTCTCATTTGAATGCTAAGTGCTGAAAAAATGTAAGTCGCTAATAAAGACGCAGCTTAAAAAATTGCAGTTAATTTTCTTAACTTTGCTATGTCCACGTAATGCACATGTAAGACGCGAACGCGATAAGCGTAAAATAAAATATGTGCCAAATCAACACAAGTAAGCTATTAGATAGCACTTCAAAAAAGGCTTCTATTTAGCGAGAAAAAGTAACTGTATACACCTAATTCTACGAACTAAACTTAACATTCAAATATCACATTTAATAAGGCTGTCGTATCATTGCGCATTCAACACATATCCTCAGGACTGTACATCGCTGTCATGAGCTGTCATCAGATCCTTATCGCGCGCGACAAAATCTTATCGCGCATCTAACCAAATGAGCCGGATAAAGGGACATCGAGTGGGCTATTAACCCGATAGCGACGCACGAATGAGCGTAAATGCGTAACCGGCGTATGGCACTAAAATCGGTTAAAAAAATTGGTAACTTACTCTAAAAACTTTCTCTTTGAGTATGTCAAATGCATACACCATAACTAGTCAGAAAAAAGTCTGACCGGCAGTGGCGGTGGGTAAAAAATTTTCTTAGGTAACCCGGAGCTTTATTTGGTTTAAAATTTCTTCATGACCGAAACACTGCTCAAATGCCAGAAAATTAGGCAAGCTGACAGGGATCATATTCTATGGAGGCACCGCCACTGGTGACCGGTTCCATCGAAAGACAGTTGGTATCTGCGGGCATTGAGGTAAATATACAAGAGGAGAAAACTTCATATCAACACAACGTTAGAAGCGTGCCACGCATCTCGTATCACGACGTACCGACAAAAACGGAGTGTTTATATTCTAAAATGAACTATCGAAGTATATTTATCTCTTTTCCGCTAGGGTATTACCATTGCGCAAGGCAATATTGCCATCTTTGTCTGTCATGGATATCGTGATATTCGCTGTTTCGTACAGTTCGGTGTTGCTACAACATGAAAATATTTCCTAGAAATAATCGATAAATATTTTCAAATATAATAAAATGACATCAGTAAATTATCTATGTTAAAATGTGTAATTTCTTAAAGTAAAATGAAAAAAGTGTCTCCACTTAGAACTTTTTCGTTAATTGCTATCAAGATTGTTACTGGTGCTCTTTAAACATGAAACAATTGTGAAAATTTAAAAAGTGGCTACCATCTTGAAACCCTTGTTTCTGGACGGATTGCTTTCAATCTTGATAGGTATCTGAGGTTCTGTGTCATGTGTTTTTATACTTTTATAACGAGCCTAAGCACTTCGTAGGAGTTCTGAATAAAACTTCATATTAAATTTATATTTTACATTTAATTATAATATAATATTAAGTGTACTACCGTATTGTATTGTAATTGTTCAGTCCGAGGTGTAAACCTAACTGCGCAATAAAAAAAATTGTAAAATTACAAAGAAATTATAAACACCGCAATGTAACACTACTTTTTCCAATTTTGATAACATTTTCATATTGGATAACTACACAAACCCGCATATATCAACTATGGAAGTAATCAGTTCATTATTTTTTTAATAAGGTCGAAATGAAATCGAAATTAAAAATCGCGAACTTTAAAACCTCTTTATAAGATATAATATAGTATAGCATTCAAACAAACCAGAATTTCCCAAAAATACGAGAAATTTAAATAATGTTTTACTGGCAACACTAAGTCTAGAAAATGCCGCTAGTTGATTTTCGTATTTTTTCGTGCTATTTACGACAATTTGAGTGCAGAAACAGTAAACTCATTTGAGAAAGGTTATTCCGTGTTATTTGGTGTGGGTTTCGGATCGCGACGTGCAAGATTTTATGGTACATTTTGCCATTTTCACGGACCAGAATCACTGTCACCGTCAAATTGTCAACTGAGTTGACGTAAGCCTCTCACGAGCCTACAGGCTTCTATCGAGTTACACGCATATGGCCTCTTACTGCAGATCTAGTCGTATATATCAATGTCTGCGGGTGTTTAATCGCATTCAACGATGGATCTAAATCGTGGAGTGAAATCCTTCAAGAAAGGAGTGTGAAAGGCCTTTTAGGGTTGGCAACGTCGTTTTGGGCATTAGTGCTAGCGGTACACGCCGAAATTCAGTATAATGCTGCAAATGGTGTTAAAAGCATAAAAATCGGACCGATTGATCTTTAGGCCAAATGAATCGATTCGGCCCGCAGCAGTAAAAAAAAAAAAAAAAAAACAGAGTGCAGTTATGACGTCATCTTTTTTTTGTATGGAAAAAAAAAATTTTGTTCTGAAACCTATCGTGTGTGGTATCAAATGAAAGGGCTTTCTGAGCTAATTCCAAAAATATATCACATCATTACATTTCAGTCACATGTTTGAAATAAACATAAAAAACATTTTCAAAACATACCAAGTTTGGGCTCCTCCAGATACGACACCAAGGAATATTTTTTTGCAAAATATATCTCAAATGATACCTAATATCCTCATATCTAACCCCAAGAATGCAATTTTGAAAATAATTACTTTTAGTATTTTTTTCTGATTTTTAATGTTTACAAAGTGTGTCGTATTACTCAATACGAGTACGAGTACCGTAATATCCTCCAACTTTGCCCCCAGGCGAAACTTTGCCCAACATTTTGAACAAATTCATTAATTTACGTAATTTTATAGTATTCTGGTGCGGGCAAGTGTTGATGTGAATCTCACAAAATGGGAAAGCATGGTGAGTAAAACCCATACTTATACCTGTATATAATAAGGCAATGGGGAAAGCCAGTGAAACCTTATTGTAGAGGGTGCTCTTTTAGATTCCATACAATGAGGAAAAGAAACAAAAGATGAATGGTCCTTAACAATGTACGGGAACTATGTACAGTTAAAAGGCTTTTCTTATGCAATTGTTTCCCTATAGCGTTTTGCTTCAGCATTTTCATTTTAGAGTATTGTGACAGTTGCCATTACTCTAGATTGTTTATCGTAATTCGATTTCAAAAGGATAATGAATGAAGAAGTCTTGATGTGGGCAATGTTACGTTGTAATGTAACAACTAGTGATGGCCAACTTTGCCCAAGACAAAAAAAAAACTTAGGGCTATCAGCTTTTTGTATTAACCACTCGGCACGAAAAAAGGTGATTATTGTTTTTGAAATATATATATGACGTTTTGGAACTGTTTCTTTATTTTTTTAATGTAATTGTTAATGTGAAACCATAGTATTCAATATATACATAATTTTCTTTGATCTGCCGATTTATTTGTAAACATTACTAAGATAGGTTCGTTATGATTTGTTTCTATTATAAAGAATGAAATATAACTCATTTAATTATGTTTTGTTTAATATACATACTAATGCCTGAAAAATAAATGCATGACTAAATTAAAAAAATTAAGTCAAATGAGACAATCCTTGTACTTTGGAATGCTTGTATGCACCTTGTACCGTAAAGATCAAAAACGCGTACCTATCATTGCCCACCTAATTTGTACAAAAGTTTACGTACTTATCGCTGAACTATTTAAAGGGAATGATAGGATTACCCTAGACACTTGCTGTAATTCTTGTTTCAATACTATAATCGCATTATTTAAGCGCAAATCGACTTGAGCAATGTTGGGTAAAACTCGATATAACTTTACTCACCCTCAAGTTCGCAAAAAATGGGATAAACTTAATTCGCTTTAAGTAAGAAAAATCCTGATATGTGCAACCCGGGTTCCTCGAGCTCACCTATCACGTTATATCAAAAGAACGTGTAAACAGAGTTTCATTATTCCGAGAATTATTAGATCCCACATTCGTAATAATGAAAAATTAAAAAAAAATACTTAGTGAAATTATTTTCAAAATTCCTTTCTTGGGGTTTGAAATGAGGATATCAGGTATCATTTAAGGTATATTTTACAAAAAAAAATATTCAACCGTATCGTATTTGTAGGAACCCAAACTTGGTATGTTTTGAAAATTATTTTTATTTTCATTTGAAACAAGTGACATAAATATAATGATATGATATATTTTTAGAATTGGCTCAAAAAGCCCTTTCATTTGATACCACACACGATAGGTTTCAGAACAAAATTTATTTTTTTTCCATACAAAAAAAAGATGACGTCATAACTGCACTCTGTTTTTTTTTTTTTTACTGCTTCGGGCCAAATCGATTAATTTGGCCTAAAGATCAATCGTTCCAATTTTCATGCTTTTAACACCATTTGCAGCATGTTTAAGGCGTACCGCTAGCACTACATGTAAGGTTAGCAGCACCAGGGCCACCAGGGGTGCTACTAGGAGTTAGAAGCCAGTATTGAAGCACTGGGCGACACCGAACTCTCGTATTTCATAGGTGTTTCAAAGAAGTGATACCTTTAATACAATTTTCAATTATTTTTATACGTTATTAAAATGCATTCCACTCAAACTAATGTTATTTATTAAATAAATACAAACTTTGAAAACATTGAAAAAATAATCAACCCAGCAGGACTTGAACCTGCATCTATATACGCCTTACCGGGGCGATCGCTTTACCAATTAAGCTATGGGTTTACTTTTAATTTTACTCTTAAAATGCAAGACAGTCTTTGTTAGGAAGGATCGGTTGATTATAATGTAATAATAATAAAAGTAGCGTTAGTTACTTTATAAACCGACAATGACGGCTTGCTCCAAAAGTCAAAAATAAACTTCACCTTCCGCTACCGCGTTTCCAACTTTTTACAACCGCCAAACCATGTACACAGCTTGTTAACCTTAATATGAAAGGTGTTGAACGTCGCGCGGTGTACACATATCAACGAGATAGCACTTTAATAGTAAGCATGAGTAAGCATTAGCATTAGGTAGGTACCGAGATGCCGGCCGTTGACCTTCACAGGAAAGCATCATGACCAATTTGATGTAAGCAGTTTTTTACTTCTGGTCAGGCAGGAGCTGGGTTATTATCGAGTATTAACGATCTTGAGAATCGAAGTGATAAGGATGAGAATGTATTTAATGTAAACGACATCCGTTTGGAGTTTACGAACGTGGGCACCTGTATTTATATCAGATCAGATGATATTGTGACAATTTGTTATGGGATGTGGCATAGTAGATTAAATAATTTATTGTAGCCAGGTAAAGCTAATACAATTAGCGATAAAGATGTTTAGTAAACATATTTTTCCTATCTCAAAAGGAATAGACACAGGATCACGCGAGCGTCATTCTGTTTATTCGTCTGTCACAGCTAATTTGCTTTAAAACTATACTGTTCGAGTTAAAATTTCATACGTTTTATTTATCGTATGAATACACGTCACTGGATATAGAGAGGCATTTCTTCTTTCAGGTGGTAATAGTTGTGGGAAAGTAGATGGTGAAGAAATTCCAGTGAGTATAAAATACGTATAAAGTGTCGAAAAAGATACCGAAAATAGTCCTATAGATTAGGTACAATTAAGAATTCATCTACGGGCATTTTAATACATTAATGTACTTATACTTAGCATATTGAATTCCTCGCGTTGTAATTAACTTACCTGAAACAAATAATGTTTTAGAATAATTGGCAACACTTTAAAAAATTAAGAAGGGAATGAATAAAATCACCAGCCGTACAGTAACGACTGAAAATGTAGATAAATTTAATGTGACAAAAATATGTAGCCACAACTCTATTATCAAGGTCATCAAGGTGTATAGTCTCGGATATGTCGGCGGCCGATCGTATAACTAGGCATATCGTGAAATTCCTAGACACATCGTGAAACGTGAAAAATCCATTGACTCACTCCCTGAGTCGACGGAGCCCCGCATGTGGGGCTCTTATTTCTGGGCAGTTTGCCCTTAAGGCATCTCTAGCAGCCTAACGAACCTAACCTACCTATACATTGGTTTAATTTGACTATCGTTAAAACATTACACACTAACATTACGATCTGCCTAATTTTACGATCGGCCGCCGACAGATACATGATTTTGTCACAATAAATATGTATTTTTTCAGACGGGACCGTACAGTAGCGCATGAAGTGGCTAACCAACCTTACCGAGCAAAACAGTTGTTCATTCATAGGTGACTAGTAGAAAGTAGTAACAACGGTCCGATAGAGAGCATAATGTAGGGGGCTGTGTCTCACTCGCACTCGTTATATATTTTTTTATACAGGAGGAAGGCCTGCCTGCCTTTGATCACGATCTCACCTGATGGTTAGTGATGATGCAGTCATTGTCAAAATTTGACACGTATTGCCAATTTTGATCGTCTGATGTGATGACGTCATTACCAATGGTCGGCGGGGGTGAGCTGTTTTCATATTAATTTGACACGACATACGTCAAATTACTATGAAAACAGCTCACCCCCGCCGACCTCTGGTCATTACCTCCTTAGTCAAAACGAGACAGTCCCTTAGATAATCCTCTCTTTCGGCCTCACTTTGTGACCGAAGAGTATACTCCAGTTTAAATAACTTAATGCTGTGCATGTGAAAGTGAACGACTCTCTTTTGTTTTTGTTTTGCCGGGCAGGATTAAGAGTGCGTGTAAACCCAGAGAAAAATAAGAATTCACCCGCGCGCCCCGCACTTGCGGGGCGGTGCGAAACTTGGACACGCCTGTTGTCGCTGCGCTCGGTTGTGCATAGTGTAACCTAACGAGTCAGATGAGACATGTTCGTGTGTATAGTATAATTAGTTTAAAATAAAGTTTGTGATTTAAACTATGTTTTTTTTTAAATTCTAAAACGTCAATTTTTACCAAAATTTACATCATAAGGTAGATCGAAACCTTTACCCATCGAAAGAGACCCCTTTGGTGACCCGAACCCACATAGGTTGCCTGCCCCAAACCTGGTAGATTTCAAGGTCAGCCATGTTTTATGAGGCCTAAAAATGGGGTAATTTACCTCATCAGGTGGCAAGCTGGAACTGATGCAGGTCGATAGCCCTACGCGTGCCATTCACGAATATATAGGGTTGCCTGCCATCAACCTGGCAGTTTTTCTGGGCAGCCACCTCAAAGTATCGATTTAGTAACTTGGACCAACGAGAAATTCATGTATAGATGCTAACATACGAGGAATATTTTGATGCAAACCGTGATATTTAAATATTATCTACATATTGACTTAACTTTCGATAAACCAGCTAATGTGATCACCGTTAATCCATGCGCCACGTACTGCCCCAGATTCGCTCTGTTATTGTAGGGAGACAGCCAATCTTCACTAAGTCGTACGCATAGACATAGGATAAAAGGCAACGACAGGGCATGCTAATAATAATACCAAGATCAAAGGGATTGTCTTATTACACTTTCAATAGCTACTACAGAGAAGGTGCTATTATCGGTGCCCCCTGTCATAGTCTCATATTGTTATTACCCTCCATGCTAACTTCTAGCTGTGGAGGGTCACAAACAGATGTGATTCGCAATTTCTTTAAGAATTACTGTATTTGCTACGACAAAACCTGATATTTTTCTTATGTCGGCTAAGGAAAACAATAGTAGATTGTTCTTTGTTGTGCTGTAGAAGTGATCGTCATCTATATCCCAATCCCTTACGTGGGTACGCGCGTGCGGTCTAGTTAAATTCTTGTTTTGAGGTCATACGTCCTGGGTTCTCGACGGTGCGTTATTCAGGACATAGTAAGGTCTATTTATAATCGTAATGCACCTTCTCTTTACGAATGTTTGTTCCAACCTATGTTTATTGTTTAGTATATTGAAGTAAGTGCCTTATGACAACTAACTAGTGTCTTACTTACCTCTGTTGTTGCTGGTCTTCATCCCCCATAGAGGGAGATGTACGTTGGAATCGGCCCCAATGATGACCGTGAGGACCGCAGGGACTCTTTCGCAGTGATTGACCCAAAATATTTTGAATTTGTCGCTTTTTCAAATTTAATTTCCAAAATATCGATTCTATAAGAAAAATTGTGAAGACCAAACTTATAGAGAATCAAATTTCCTACAATTTTTGTCCTCACGGTTTTACTGTAAAATCAAAAATGGCTGAGTAGGTATTTCAAGTTTAAAACCGTTTTTCGAATATACGCAGGAGCCTGATTCAGTCTACTTAAAAATTCCAAGAACTAATTATTCACGGGTAGGGTCGGCTTTTTGGATATAATCACTGAACTATCCTGGGACAAACGAAGAGGCCCCAATCCCAATTGAAATGGAAAAGAGGCAGGAAGAAGATACTTAGTTATTAATGTCATATTATATCTAAATAATTATAAAATTCAGCATAACCGTACATAGATCTTAAGTATATGTTACGTTTAACATTAAGTAAACCTTGAACCTAAACGGCAACATTACTTTTCCCTTATTTGAAAAAACTATCGCGGGTAGCGTGAATAATTAGTTCTTGGAATTTTTTTTCGTACGTCCCTTGGGTAGGGTGGGGAGGGGGGTCACTGGGAGTGTAAATTCAAAAAGTAGACTGAATCAGACTCCTGTGTATATTCGAAAAACGATTTTGAACTTGAAATACTCGGCCATTTTTGATTTTACAGTAAAACCGTTAACACTAAAACTGTAGGAAATTTGATTCTCTACAAGTTTGGTCCTGACAATTTTTCTTCTAGAATCGATATTTTGGATATTAAATTTGAAAAAGCGACAAATTCAAAATATTTTCGGTAAATCACTGCGAAAGAGTCCCTCCGTTCCTCATCATTGGGCCCGATTCCAACGTACGTCTCCCTCTATGGGGGATGAAGACCAGCAACAACAGAGGTAAGTAAGACACTAGTTAGTTGTCACAAGGTATTGACAACTTACTTAAATATCCTAAACAATAAACATAGGTCGAAACCAACATTCGTAAAGAGAAGGTGCATTACGTTTATAAATAGACCTCACTATGTCCTGAATAACGCACCATCGACAACCCAGCACGTATACTCGTACCCACGTAAGGGATTGGGACATAGATGACGATCACTTCTACAGCACAACAAAGAACAATCTACTATTGTTTTCCTTAGCCGACATAACCTTCAAAGAAAAATATCAGGTTTTGTCGTAGCAAATACAGTAATACTTCTTCTTCTTTCTCGTTCCCTCACTGCTGAGGATCGCGGACAGTAATACTTAAAGAAATTGCGAATCACATCTGTTTGTGACCCTCCACTGCTAGAAGTAATAGCATGGAGGGTAATAACAATATGAGACTATGACAAGGGCTAACGATAATAGCACCTTCTCTGTAGCAGCTATTGAAGGTCTAATAAGACAATCCCGTTCGATCTTGGTATTATTATTTGCATGCCCTGTCGTTACCTTTTATCCTATGTCTATGCGTACGACTTAGTGAAGGTTGGCTGTCTCCCTACAATGACAGAGTGAATCTGGGGCAGTACGTGGCGCATGGATTAACGGTGATTACATTAGCTGGTTTATGGAAAGTTAAGTTTTTCGGGCCCGGACCATAGTCTCGCGATGGATATCTTGTACCCCTTAGTTTATGCAGTTATTATCGTACGCGGGTGCAGAAGCCATGCACATCCATCTGCGGGTGAATTGACCACTCTCTTAGGGCCCCCTTGTTGGATAGCGGTAGTGATGGGGCGAAGTACCGCCCATATGCGGTATTGTGACTAGTATGGTACCTCGGGGACTGGCAGCGTGGGGGTAGGTATAAATCTCCCATAGGCCCATGTGTTGAGTGTCAAGTCCTCCCACAGCCCTTTTGAAGGCAGGAATGCCTTATGGGTAGATGCGCGGGCACGGCCTATTTCCAAGGGATAGGTGCCCTTTAGTCTTTAGCATGAAGGAGGCTTAACCTCCAGTAGTAGAGAGTGATCTAGTAGGCGTCGGTCGTATATATTATGACCTCGCCCAGTAGTCGAAGTGCACAAGTCAGGGTGTTTTTTCACCCACAGATTGATCATATTTAAGCGAAGCGGATATAGGAGACTGCGGAAATGAGGTGAGGAAGCAATTTTATCTCACACACCGATGATTTACGGTCGCGGCGTTCTCAATATTACCCGCAGTCTAGGTTTTCCAGTAGTCACCTATATAATTAGTAAGAAATGACCATAACTGGCTCATTTACCCTATTTCAACACGTATGAAGTGCAAGACAGTCAATATGTAGATTTTAATTAAATATCACGGTTTGCATTAAAATATGTTCTTCCAGGCTATGCCTACCTCAGAATCACGAGCTCTTTCGATTTTGTTAGGACACATACAGCTCGTGATTCTGAGTCGAAATCACCAAAAATTTTCCAAATTTAAAAAAAAAGTGCAATATACAACTTTAAATAAAATGGCCCATTTATCGCTGTAGC
The DNA here is from genome assembly GCA_911728535.1 of Pammene fasciana. Taxonomy (NCBI): domain Eukaryota; kingdom Metazoa; phylum Arthropoda; class Insecta; order Lepidoptera; family Tortricidae; genus Pammene; species Pammene fasciana. The sequence goes on from OU452285.1 coordinate 2,046,084, forward strand.
ATGTGTCTGCTCTGCCACCGTGTGAGGTAAGGTTTCATGCATTGGGAGCTTAATCTATAGTATGTGTCTGCTCTGCCACCATGTGAGGTAAAGTTTCATGCATTGGGAGCTTAATGTAATAATTACGAAAAATCACAACACTTCACTTTTATTATGAAATAAGTTCTTGTTGACGATTTAAATTAAGTTCAATGTCGGGAGCGCGTCAGACGTAGTCTTCTCGTCTCAACGGAGGGATCGCTACTGGCCCCCTAGGCCGCACCCACAGCGGACGGGAACAGAAGATATTGCGAGACGCGCGCAACTTGCGATGGAAGATTGTCGACGAAAGGCTCATCGCGCGGAATAAAAAGGTTATAAACGCCGAATCACTTATTCCTCCATAACTTTAAAAGTATTACACATTGTTATTGTCTTGAATGTAAAATTGCTGGTATAACTTACACGCTATTTTATACTATAATTATAATGATATGGTATAATATAAGATAGCGCCATAGTATTGAAAATAAATTAAAATTAGACATGTTTTCGTGATTTTTTTCTATCGAGCCAAGTTTAATCTTTTAATGTTTTTCAATATGTCAGTGGTGGCAAATATAGTCTAGTTTCAGTATGAATATTTCCATGGCATTTCCCTTTGGTTAATGCATGTTTAAATTGAATCTAAGAAGCACTATTTTGCCTTAGCCCCCTCTTAAGTAACGTGTGACAAGGATAAAGATAGGCGTTACGCAACAGGAAGCCTACAATGCGGCCGGATTTAGACGGCTCGGGACGGACCGATATAGAACCGACCGAGACAAAAAGTATGGAGAAACACTGACTAAACGACTGGCGGGCCGACCGTCACACCGACGGAGCTAAATCCAACTGCATCCTTATTTATTTTTTACAACGATATTGATTTGGTATTCCGCGGTATAGTAACGTGCTAAGTTGATTAGTGTTCTGTTGATGTTGTTGTTGATATACAAGGTGTAACAAAAATACTGGTGATCCTTTTAACAGCATATTTGTTATCGTATTCTAACTATGAAAAAGAAAAAAAAAAATTTTCTCGCGAATAAAAATTTCGGTTTTGCATGGAGGGTTGGCCAGCTGTGACAGCGTCCCATAAAAAAGAAAAAAAAATCGCGTACAAAAATAAATTTCTCCTACTTTTTCTTACTCGCAGTACGATACCAATTAAGCCCTAAAACGGATCACCAGTATTTTTATTACACCCTGTATTGAAAGGCGCTTACGTAGTAGGTTCACAATTGTATGGATAATTTATGATTGAATTCATTCATAATGTGTCCATGCACTTTTGTATCTCACTGTACCTACTTGTACAAGTTCAATATAATTCTCAAGCAATAAAGGCGTTATTGCCGACCGCTAAATGGTACCTTTTGATCTAGACTATCACAAATACTCTTAGAGGGATTGGATCTCGAATATCTCGATACCACGAGCTTTATTACCGACATTGCACCAAGGTTCGATGGCAGTTATAAAGCATTGCTACTAATGAGGCTAAGGGCTCTAATAAATATACAACAGTTATTATATGCAAGTATAAATAAATAAACACACATAAAAAAAGCATCGAGGAGGTCAATAACTGGCAATAACGTATGGGCCACTGGATACGACCAGATATAATTGCACCTGCCATACCACGCCATGTATGGAAGTATGAGGAATTTTCATAGACATACAAGCAGGCAGACGACGCATGTACCGCTGTTGGAATCGAAGACTGCATCGAAGTTACCCAGACATACATATATATCACAGTCTACCGCTTAACTGAGGGGGTTGATATAGTGGTCAACTACGGACTAGTTAAAAAGCCAAGTCGTTTTTAACCGATTAGTAATAAGTTAAGAAAGTTACAATTTATGTAAACCTAAGCTCAATTCTAATATAAAAATTTAGTGTCCGACCGAAACATGTTTTTTTGCCGAAACCGAAACCGAAACCGAAGGTTCGGCTCTAGGTGCAGTTTCGGCCGAAACCGAAACCGAAACCGAAACTTTTATAGACATGTTAAAGGAGTTAAATGTCAATAAGCCGTTGTAACTTGTATAAGATAGGTGGTATAAAGAAGAACAAGGTTAGTAAGTTTTTATTAATCATCCTAGTAGCGTCTGTGCTGGCGTTTTCTCACAGACTCCACGGAGCCTGGGGTCCACTTGGCAACCTAATCCCATGATTTTTTCTAGTTTGTAAACAACTCCAAGTTATATCAGTGTAAGGCGTATTTTGATCCTTAAATTCGTTTTGCTTTGTAGAATTTTACATCGCTCTCGTTTGTTATGTAGCCGAGTTACGCATTGTGCGGAAAGATCTTTCAGCTTTTTTTCGCGAAATAAATGCAGAGCACGAAATATTTTCTATTAAAGGTTTCATATGAATAAACATAATGATGTAACTTTTTAACAACTTTAACGTAAAATTTTTCCCCCCTTATTGAAAGTATAATTGTCACAAGTCGACCGTGTTCGTACATAGATGTGTACGAAAACATGGGAAACAGACAGATGTCTGACATCAGTTTTTTTTCTTTGGTATTTTTTTAGGTTTTGGATCTGATTTATGATTAAATAAATAAATAAATCTGCTACGTTAAAATTAGCAATAAAATAACCCACACGATTTTAAACTTCACTGATGTATTTACAGAGTAAAATTACGATCAGTAAACAAAATAAAAATATCACTGTTTTGTTCGATACTTGGAGTTAAAGGTTTATAGCATCTATCTCTATGATTTAAATAATACGTATTGTTTTAAAAAAAGTACTGAGGAATATATGAGTCGGAAAAACAAACATTAATTTGTGCTTTATTAAAATTGGTATGTTTTCTTTAAAATGATGAATACGATTTTGTAAATTTGTGTGTTATTCATTAGTTATACTGCAGTTAGTTATACAGCAAAGTTTCATCGACTGAGACATCAATGCTGTTAACAAGTCTCTATAAAATAATTCGCCAACATTGCATGGATTATTTTAGTTTTACAATCAGTATTCAAAATAAATCATCTAGTGTTTTTACTTGATTTCTTCGTGTATCATTTTCAGCGTAGGCCGACGCAGTTTCTTGGGCAGTCCCTTGCATGAACTCAAGAGTTTACTGTTTGATAAAATTAATACTTAAATGATATTATCATATTACAATTTATGAAATAATCTTCCTAATCACATGTACACTTTTTTGATATTTATTTATTATAATTTTATCACTTAAAAACGTTACTGAGACAGAACTTGTGGACCGATTAAGTACAATGTTGTAAGTTTCGGCGCGGCCGAAAGTTTCGGCCGTTTTTTGGCCGAAACCGAAACTTAGGCCGAAACACGATTTTTTGGCCGAAACTGGCCGAAACCGAAACCGAAACTTCGGTCGGACACTATATAAAATCATCGCGTCAAGTTAGTATGTTGAGCTATTGTCACTAACTCAATCCTTTTCTCACAATATTTTCCATTTTGTTTCGCATTCGGCTTGCCTATCGTCTGAAAATATTACGGAATATGCTATACAGTGTATAATTATTGGTCCTCGATCCTCGATGCAAGTGAGCTTCAGGGATCTGCAAAATATATATCTGTGAGGATTTTCAATTACCCCACTTACAAACGGTTCCGAGCAATGTTCATACTATATCGGAATGGGTGCACAACCGGGTTATTGTTTGTTTTGTTTATGTTTATTTATAGGCATATATATGTAAGAATCAGCTTAATTAATACTATACTTTATATCTTTTAATTAAGTTGTAACCTCGTGTAGACACTTAGGACCAATGATAATGTGGCTATGAAACATTCCATATCATCATGCGTGTCCTTTAGAGTATGTACGACCCGCTCTTGACCTGTTTTATTAAGTAAAACACAAAGAACAATATGAAATTTACATCTATTACAACAACTTAAAAAAAACGTGACTTCCTTCCCTTTTTCATTATAGGCTTTATATATTAATACTATAGGCTCATCATCATTTTAAGAGCCTGGCTCTTGTCAGTGGAGTAATCGCCATTATGTCCTATTCTCCGCTAATGTTTTTAGCTCTTGATACGTCAAATGTTGGCTTTTGCTTTGGCTTGGTCTAGAAATGCACGTTTTGCTATTCTCCTTTCAATAATAGTTTTTATGTAATCATCTTGACGTATCAAGTGTCCCAATGTATTTCCCCTTCTGTTATCAATCGTTTTAAGCAGGCATCAGTTCTCCCCTACTGAATCCAGCACTTTTTCGTTCGTTCTTCTCTCTCTCCAGCTAATTCCATTCTTCTCCATATCTACATTTCAAATATGCCTAATCATAGGAAAAACACGAATCAAAACGATAGGCGAATAACCATTGTGGTTGGAAACGTGTATGGAGGACGCCAGTGGACAACCACTGACCCGTAGGGTCTCCAAGATCCCAAGTGGTTGGAAATGGCCAGCTAAGGTTCCATGCAAGAGCCTAATCATCCGAAACGCAGAAGTTCGTGCAGCATAGAGCCTTTGATTTCTAAAGTAACAACTGCATCTGTTCGCGACCCTCAGCCATAAGGAAAAAAGGAAGTAGAAGACGAATCGAAATGATTAATGAAAGGAAGGGTCCCTGTTTTTTGTGTGGAAACAGGACTTAGAGGGGGCTTTGGGGGGGGAAAAATTGTTGCCTGCGGCCAGACGGGCCGCCAGGTCTTTGGTGACACTATATGCGTCAATTGTCTGTAACTACGTGTTAGTTTGTATTTTATTTTTAAATTTTTAATGAGTAGTTGTGTAGCACACACTATATGTTAAAGACAATAGGAAATGCTTTCGGTGTGAGCGCGCGCATCATGAAATAGCCAGATATTTCTGGTCGCGCGACTCCAATCCGAAACTGACACCGTGTGTCTTGTCCACTTGACTTATATGGCGACGAAACGTGGCAACATAAATAACGTTCCGCTCGGAAGGTTTTATTCAAACACCACTAAAAATAATTATAAATTACTTTTAAGTACTTACGAAATATAGAAATTCCTACTGTACACTGTACAGTACAACAATAAAAACAAATAAGAATAAGAATAATTTATTGCCACATAACATAAAACATACAAAAAATAAATTACATCAAATCACAATCATACATATAGTGTCGTATTCTAGCGGCCAAGGTACTCAAAAATGTCTGCACATGTACTTTTTCGCCTTAACAATAGAGGCGTTGTTCAAATATTTGTGACCACATTCGCCGCTCCGAAATATCTAATGGCGACTGTACACAGACTTCAAACAACAAAATACACATCGATACAGTCGTTTTCGATAAATCGAAAAACAAACACTTTAAAAAAATCACAACAAGCTGTTAACTTGGCTGTCGCATCGTAAACTTTCGTGCTCGCGGGTCGTGGATCGATTCGCCTAGCACTATTTTGAGGATGAAGACCTAAGCTCTCCGATTCGGAGAGCTGTGCAATAATTTTTAAGCTGGCATCTAACACCATTGTCTCCGAAACATGTCGCGCGTAGTGAGTAAACACAAGTGAGTACAGCCGCGTGTAGTGATAATAGTGTTAACATCCTAATTTCGAAATTGGTTAATTAACAGGGCACTAAAATAAAAAGTAGCGTGTCTACGCAATTTTGGCGATAATAGTGGCAGGTATGTCACGAGTGTCACGACAGCGACAGCCGTGTCTAACACGCGAGACACGCGACTGTCCCGCTGTAGGCGTGACGCTACATGTAGTCCAGGAGCCTGTTGTTAATGTCTAACGTTATCGAGTACGCAACGAGTCATCAGATTCGAAACAGACCGGTGGTTGGTATTACAACTATTTATTTCAATAATTGTGATGTGGTATCTATCTAATGATAAAACGTATAGCAGCAACAATATGGCTCTATGAAGCCATATTGTTGCTACTATACATTTGCTTGCTGCCCGTTGTAAGTGCGGACAACGAGATGCAAGCAAGAGCTATTCCACACTACTGAGCGAAAATTCGTAAGTACAAAGACAGAACAACATGCCACCCCGCCTGACAAATAAATATAAATAGAAGTAATCTCGTTAGGTAGTGTTTTAGTAATATGTCATTATAATTTTAAATTGAAAAAAAAATAGAAAAATCCAATTTTACCCAGCGACATCAGATTTTTGCATCCATCTCACAGCCTACGTGTCTAACTAGAATTGTCAAGAGACCATCTCATGGACAAATCGAAGGACGCACAATTGACGTATTGTTTGGAAAATGTTTTTACTACAACAATTAGACTTGACTGTATCATCAAATTACTTACAGATACTCCACGGGAGTGTAGACAAGTACTAGAAAATGTAATAATGTTACTGTTGAATCGAATAATATATCTGAATAAGCTTGTGACTACATAGACACCGCATCATGAAATATTTACAAAGAAAGAGAAAAACATGGGCGCAACAGAAAAATCTATAGGTTAACTAAACAAAATTTTCTGTAATTAGCCCAGTCTACTATTCTTTCAGACTTTTGACGTCATTTAACTTTATATGATAATGCTAACGGCGATTGACAGCATTACTGTAATTATAACTAAAACACTCAAAAGGTATACAGGTGTCCCAGGGTGTGTCAGGGTGTGAATATTCACGCCCTGGTCTCTTAACTTCTAGTAAATTTTTAAAGTGACCATAATTTTTGAAGAACATGTGACAATTTTTTTTTTGTATTTTTCTGATAACTGTTATAACTTGTTCTATCATCCATTCACGGCTTGACGTCGATTCCTGGGACACCCAGTATAATTGTATTTTTTTTTAAATTTACAGTTTGGGATTTCACGCTTAATACCGGTCAGGGGAATTTAAACTGCGTGTATAAAATCATGATTACGGAAACCCGTATTTAGTCTACACTTATAGCGCAGTAGCGGCAAATCGGCATTTAGTTATTATAATATAATAGACAAAAATTTTAATTACCTAACATCTATCTTAGTAGAGAGTAATAGTTTTGAAATCTTACGTAAGTATTACCAGAACTCTGGGCCCTGGAGGTAAAAAGCAGTACTTAAGACGTATTTCACAGTTCACCCCGTTTGACAGTAACCTCCTTCTGTTGCTATGTCTTAAGGATGCAACTAAACTTTTGAGTCACCAGCACACAAGATCCGCCCATCAATAACTCTGGTTCTCTAATCAAGGAGCTTAATTCTTTTAAATTAGTACGGTTATGTACGGAGTCACCTTGGACCGGAATGCAGACAGTGAACGACCGGCTTTATATATCGCATGCGATGGTGAATGAATAAATTCAACTGTTCCTTATCAACGATTAGGGACCACCAAGGTTTGCTTTATGGCTTGAAAAATATTGTATTAATATAATTAAGATGTAGATAAAATAGGGGTTGACAGCCTGTATTTTTAAAGGGGTTTACACACCTGATACATACAGTACGCAATAAGACTCCGGCCGCTGCATAAACGCGCGCGTGACCGCACTGGTATGTAATGTATTAAATTATATGATAGATGTCACAGCGCATGCATTGCGAGCGTTCCTGCATACGCATCTCGTGCGTATTGGCCTCAAAGTTTTTATACAATTAGTTATTTTACGCCTTGACTTTGCAAGACCAAATTAATGTATTAAGGAACCTTAATACTTATATCAAGTATTTTATAATGCCGTGTTTACAAACTTAATAAGGTATGTTCGCCCAATAAGAGCCGGTTCCTAATAAGAGCCACCATTTCAAAAATCCCGCTTCTGATACGAAATTGAAATCAAGTCTCGCGCCGATGCTCCTCATTAACCAATTATTGAAGTGCATTTAATTGGCATTACTTGGGTTTTACGCCGCCATTCTGTCAGTATGCCTGTCGATGCAGTTCACGTCACGACGCGTAGGTCGTTTTGTATAATTTGTTGGTGTTATTCGATTCATTCAAGGGGTTCTGATTCGTTTTCGCAAGAACTTAACACATGAAAAGGAAAAAGTAACATTTAGGCGTGGATTGTGAAGATAAGGTTATTGAAAGAAATATTTTTTTTGTCAAATTAGATTGGTTTGCTCCGGGATGGCGATGTGCCTAACAAGGACCACCTCCTTGTCGCCAAATAAGGACCAGGCCTTTTTAATATCATGTTTAAAGACTTAATAAGGACCAAGGGCTAATGACTGAAAATGTTCCTAATTATGTTGTTTTATGCTTAAAATAGTTTCACTTAGTAAATATCAATACAATACAAAACTGTGTTTTATTAAAATACATAAATCAAGTCAATTATTCTGCGTTTAAGTTTCTGTAGACTTTTTAAGGACCAACAGTACAATTCATGTGAATTTTTAGATTAATCCATCGGGAATGACAAAAACAATTGTTACAATTAACAAAAAATATTAAATAAAAAAATTAAATTATGTAGTTTCGGAATTATCTACGGAACAGGAATGACCCTTATTGAGAACACCCATTCCTAATAAGGTCCATTTACAAGTTTTTTTTAAACAGTGTTTGTCATTAATTTACTTCGGATTCGTGATTTTTACTTAATGTTTGTACTTCTAATATAGGCAATTTGTACATTTCAAATGTTTTTTAAGTTAAAATACTTCTTAAATCAGATTTATAAAGATTTACAAAAACCTGGTCCTTATTAGGCGAACTTACCTTAGTAGACGCACTTAAAGATCGTTTTCCAGAAATTCACAATTTAATCCCTAAGTCGACAGCTTAATTTGAACCCGCCAAACACAAGTTCTTTTTGCGAAAACAACGAGGGCCGATATCAAAAGATCGCAAGCCTGTTCTGAGAAACGATTCGGTTGAAAATAGCCTTACTAGCCTGGGGGTTGCTAATCACCCCATTGTTCCATATTGAAGGGAAACGATTTGGACGAAATGTGGGGTTAAAAAATCGCGCTAATCGTCTAAGTAAACTTTGGTAATAGAGAAAAACAAAATCACGCAATCGTTTTATACAATGACTGCAGTATTTACTTTTTACGTAATTTTATTACGTACAGTCACCGGCAATAGTATCTTCCTACACGGAGGCCGCTAAAATATGTGACACGCTCTTATGACCCTACAAATAAGAGCGTGTTACATATTTTTGCGGCCTTCGTATAGGAAGATATTATTGCCGGTGACTGTACTGCAATGAGGAATATAAAACATAGGGGTCAAACCCTAATTTTTGTGAAGTCGGTTAAAAAGAGCAAAGCAACGCGTATAGTAATCGTTTAAAAACAAACATATCTTTCTTTGGACATGTCAAATTCTTACCCTAAACCATAGAGACAAAAAAGTCTGTAAAAAGAGTAAAGAACGATGTTCCAAAAAGATAAAAGGAACCAATTTAAATCTGCGAATGGTTTTTTATCTCATTGAATATGCGTAGTTTTACGCCACTAGCTTTCATTAATCTTGACTTGACGTATTTTTTGCTATAAAAATTTACAAATAAGATAGTGGAAAACCTCTTCCTAATATGGCGAATCTAACTAGCGACGACGTTCATGTCAAAGACTTCATACAAATAATTAACTCGAAAAATATTACATGCTTCCGTCGGTTAAATATAAACTTTACGATCAAAATAGCTAAAGGTGTTCAAGACTGCGCATTGAGAGCTCGAGCAAGGTTTAATTTAATTGAGCAAAAAAACGTTGCGTAAGTGTCTTTTCAAAAGCGAGCAGGTCGCGACATGTTCCTCGTGGAACATCTGCTCCCCTGGTATTCCCTTTGGGTGCGCGGGCGCAGGATAGGCGAACACTCAGGGTGACCAGTAAGCGGTGAGCTCGCCTTGGAATTCGTAATGAAGTTTATAGTGATTCTTTTAAGTTATAGTAAATTATAATAGAGACTGTCACGCCTTTTGCACATCTCCGCAGCGGAATTGACACCACGGTACCGCGCTACACGCGCGTTTTGCCGGGAAACATGAGCGGATCGAGAGCGAACCAAGAGTGGACGCGACGTCGCCCACTCACACGGTCGCTCGGTTTGCCGCGGTAAACCATGCCGTCATCAGATCCACCGTTGCAGTCCCTTACGGACTACGGTGACCGCCAAGCGACAAGAAGAACGCGGAGCCGCGCCTAACGAATTCGGTCTTGTTTCGCTCCAGGTTTCGCGGTGATTTATATGTATAGCGTGGTACCGCGGTGTCGATTTCGCTACGAAGATGTACAAAGTCAAAGGCCTCTAACTGCTTTTCTTAAGCGTGATAAACCTCTATGATCGATCGCAATTGTCAACTTCATGTAAAAAAATTATGAGTGACCGAATCCTAAGTATTTCGACTGAAGCGATTGTCAACCGCAGTTCAATTATCGAAGGCGATTGACAGTTTTAATTGACTCTTATTGGCCTTTGGCAGGCATTTCATTTCGCTATATCATTGACAAATACTACTTGTTTAACAAATTATAATACTGACTGAACGGCAATAACTGTTAATTTTTTTTTAAAAAGTCGTAACTTTCGACTCGCCTGAGCGATTGACACAACATCCAGGGCTCCAAATTGAGATCGCGTGATCCAGGTGCTCCTTGACCCTTAATAGTTCATAATTTAATTCCATAATAACCAAGTTTCCGGATATCATTAGAGTGTCAGGCCACAGGTTGCCGGGGCCATTAAACTTGCCTATTATTAAGGAAGATCAATACATTAACGTGGTAATGATGTTCGAAACTTTTGATGTAGTTTCTTGAGCCGTACAGTCAGCAGCAAAAGTAACTGACCCCTTATCGGGTGTTCAAAATGAGCTGGACACGACTTTATTGTTAAGAGAATAAGAGCGTGTGTAGGTCATTTTGAACACCCTACCCGCTTAGCTACTTCTGCTGCGGACTGTACAGTCAGTTGCAATAATTTAATTAAGTGTGCAAAAATACATATCCTTAGTTTTACCTAATTTTCTTTTCTGTGGTTTAAGACTATGTATAAAATAAATAAAATTGACACAAGGGAATACTGAAAGAATAACCATCTGAATCTTTAAGTAAGGTTTGAAAATAATTTCAACAACAATCAAAGCGAGTCACATTGTAACGAAATATAGTAAGTATAATACACTCGAGAGCAAAAGTTTCGGGTCACTAGCATTTTCTTGAATATGTCAAAAGATATTAATTTTAAAGATATTAAAGTTTATGTTACTGGCCCTGCTGATGTCTCAAATGTGTCAATTATATTTTTACTTCCTTTATAAAAATATTACCAAATTTTCTATACAAAGTTTACTGCTCGAGTGGCAAATCGCTCGGTTTTTAAATGAGCTCAGGACGACAAAAACTCGTTAATTTCCTTTTGGAACGTGTTATTATTTGGCCATCATTTTTCAATCAAACGCTTGGTAGTGATTTTACGCAAAAAATTTACCGTTTGCAGACAGTAAAAATGAAATCAATAATAAGATGTAAAAGTTCTTGCTGCATTTCTGTTTATTAAAAAAAAACCAGACAGATAGAGAGCGTCGCACTATACAAGATGTAACAAAAATACTGTTGATCCTTATAAGGGCCTTATTTGGTATAATAAATTTTGTTTGAAGGGTTGGCCGGCTGAGATGACGTGTCCCATGTCCCAAAAAAGGAATTTTTTTCGAGTAAAAAAAAATAAAAAAATGTTCTACTACGTTTTCTTACTCGTAATACGATACTAATTATGCCCTTAATCGGATCACCAGTATTTTTTGTTACACCCTGTATAAGTATTTATACGAAAGCATAAAGAAAAGATGTTTTAATCAAAATCAACTTACCTATTTTGTTTGAAATAAAAAAACTACGATATTAAAAGGAAAACTGAATCAATCTCCTCAATTAAACAAATACAAATCTAGAACAAAACGTAATTACACATTTAAAAAAATGCTAACCGAAGCGCCAAATTCCTAAGAAAAAAAACTTAACAACAAAGCGAAAAAAAGTATTATGGAGGCGCCAAAAAGCCGACGAGTTTCCAAGAACCCGGCGAGATGAATTAAAAAACCACGGAGTGCCGACAAACGGTTTCACAAGCCGATGCACCTATATTGTTCCCAGCCACAGACCCGCTCACTCGGACTCCGCATTATGGCTGTTTCGTTGGATTGCGTGTTGCCAACTAATAGCAATGACAACTACCTGTGAGCAAAAATAGGAACTTAATTTCTAACTGGACACCAGACACTGCTCTCATCATCATCATCAATTATTTAAGAGCTGGGATCTTGTCGGTGGAGCAATTTCCATGTATGTTTGTCCTTTGTCTTCGCCTTGATAGCCTGATACGACGCGTTTATTTCCTGGACTTGATCCATGTATGCTCTCATTGGCTTCATTTCTGCTTCAACACTACCTTCTATGATGTTCTTAATACACACTGTTATATACTTGCAGAAAACGAGCCGCATCCGCATCATTGTTAGCCATGATGACGTTGACGATATTCCAGTCATATCTTTTTCGTTTCTATATTGGCGATTGAATAAACTAGCTAGTTACGAGTCTAGTAGTTTAATTTAATGAGGCCCTCCCACTAGTTCGGAGCGGTCAAATTTTTGTTTTAACTGACAGACCGATATCGTCAGGCGGACTGATACTCGGTGGGCCCCCTAATGACAAAGTTGTTTATTCATCAAATGCACACCCCACTACAGTACATCTAGTAAGTAAGTGATCTGTGTTCAGAGCTTAACAATTTGACGATAACAGGAACGTTTTTTGCGGCGGGTCTTATCTTTTTTCCTAATGCCCGAAAGGATTTTTTTGATCTGTAAATATCGTGGCTGGGCTTGATGGAGGTCTAATCGTACAGCCTATTTATTGATTGGACAAATTATGAATCGTTTACAAACAGGTCGAGGTAACATAAGTATACTTATTTTTGTAAACGATCCATAAATTGTCCAATCTATAGATGTAAAATACTAGGATACTACGATTTGACTAGCATAGCCGAGTCGCATACTAGGTACACATAAAGCTCTATACCTGGAGTAAGCTTAGGTACATTTCCCCTCTGTCAACGTTATTAGCAGGAAAATCTAATAGGTTTATAAAAACTATTTCAAAAATCGATTCATTCAGTTCATCGTTTTCAGTGAGTAAAGAGCTCCGTGAAAATGCCTTTATGTATTGTTTTTAGGTGTAAAAAATGTTCTATTATGTCTAGTTTACAAAAATATGAAATATAATTTCACATGTAATTATAGTTTTACTTTTTTTATCATTACTATTATGATTAAAAAATTAATCCATATCGAAAATCCAGCGTCGTTTACTGAATCGATTCAAAGATAATCGTTTATTTTCTGACGGGCAGTAACTATTTTGACGTTTGACACTTATGCATATTTAACGCCCCTAAGGATCACTGCCTTCTATATTTTGTTTGAAAATACAAGCAAAAATGATCCTTGGCTTTTTTGTTTGACATTTGCAAGGACTGCATCCAATAATGAACCATATTTCAACATATGTAAAATCAACTATTTGTTGCTCCATTTAGTGTCACGACTTACTGTCAAATATGCGTGATATTTTCAAGTGAAAGGTACATCATTGTCCTTTATCAATAAGGCGATGCTGCTATAAAAATTCATTTAGAAATAAACTTTATTAACAACCGACAATGATGTACCTTTAAATTGAAAACGCCATACGTATGCTACCTCGCCCCCCTCAGATTTTGGCAGACTTCTTTGTTTGGAAAGATGAGGCGATGGCTCCTCCAGGTATAGAGCTTTATGTAGGTACACCATTTCAAACTACAGCCCATCCAGATTCACCCTTAAACTAGGGATGCCATCACTTTTATGGCTAGGGCAAAAAAAACAGTTGAAGTGAAACCGCGTTTCATCTGGCACCATAGAAGAAAATATTCTAAAAATAATATATTTTGGAAGGGATTGCTCTGACGCGGTCTGGGTTTTCCCCGGACGCATTTAGAAACCCATTCCAGACGCTCCCGGACGGGAGTCCAACACTAGGAGAATGGCAACACTACTGAAACTGATTTTATGAAGTACTAGCGACCCGCGCCGGCTTCGCACGAGTGCAATTATATATATAAACCTTCCTCTTGAATCACTGTATCTACTAAAAAAAACCGCATCAAAATCCGTTGCGTAGTTTTAAAGATCTAAGTATACATAGGAACAGACAGCAGGAAGCGACTTAATTTGTTTTATACTATGTAGTGATTCAGTACGAAACTGAAATAATCAGTTTTTCAATACTAAATTAATTCAGGACCACCTATGTCTGATGATCGCGATTTATTTTACATGCTCCTTCTACTCCTACTTAGTATTTGAAATGTCTGTGTTTGATTAAGACGAGTTTTACGCTAATTTGATCGAAACAATCATTCTCGAGTGCCACTTGAAAACATGAACCTGAGAGCTATCTTTAAAAAAACACTTAAGTGGACCTTTCATTGCAGCGGTAACCATACAATTAAAATAGCAATTACAGAATTCATTGACGAGAAACAACGGCCTTGCCGACATCTACGAGGCATTGTCACCAAAAAGGTAAATAAAAATTTATTCATCAGAACAAAAAGTCCTTCTACCGGGAACACTCATTTCACTCAACAAAAAGCCTTCTTTTGTGACGAGCGCCATTGTGAAAACCTCACTTTTATGAATCGAAATCTATGGGTGGTATGTTTTGCTATCACTAGCGTTTTCGAGAAAACTATTGTTTAGCTATTGGCTATTGTAAAACAAATAACCGAGGCGTCATAAATGACACTTTAAAAAGGCAGATGCATGGACAATGAGGAAAGGTGCTAGGTGCCTTCTTTGTTTCAACATCTGTACCAATTTCATGACCATTTTGAACCTTATTAGATCAGGATAAGGTATATCGAAGAACCATCATTATCTATTTGTAATTGCCATCACCTGCTTCCTTGTTTAAAATCATTTTGCTGTCGTTTTCGTGTTCGCTTTCGTCTTCCAATTTGTGTTCGTCTTGATATTTTTGATTGGGGGGTCGGGTTTCATTTGTCCCTCAATTAGAGACAATGTTGGGCATTAACCTTAGGGTCGGTCGGAATCATTATCATTCAGGATCTTTAGATTTCTGATAAGATTATTTAAGCTACTTGCAAGTTCCAACTGCTTGGCAATTTTATATATACAGAAGTCATAAATTATTACTAATACTCGTATATAATTAAATCACATTTCATCTGACGCATTTCTTACAAAACGTATACAGGTAAGTACGTACTACCAGTCACCTGCAAGTGTCTTGCTCAAAGCGCGTAAAAAAATCTTACAAACTCATATTTGTAAAGAGCGCGTCACTTATTTTGGGTCTTACAGCTTTCTTTGTGCAAGATGTTGCTGAATGAATGCTTTGAATAGCAGATGACTGTATTTAGCATTGATTGTCACATTCGCAATTTCTAACAATCTGACAACTTAAAATAATAGATCGGCCGAGAAAAGCTGCTAGTTAAATAACTCATATTCTTCATCATTATCAATTATCATAGTTTATATGGGAACTAATAAAATTTACAACACTTCTCTGTCCGCACAGGCTAGCTATACTTTTGTCACCATTTCCCCTTTTCGAGCCAGTCTTTTGAGTTCGTCATACGTGGAAAAAACACCGGGCAATCCGCGCATACCACGGTAATCCCTCGCGAATGACATCCAGCAACGATACAGTCGGTGAGCTTTAAGAAGAACCTTCGGGAACCGGCGACGACACACGAAGGTAATATTGCTGTTCTGCTTTTTCATGTGTCGCTGTTGATAGATACCCGACGTCTCTTTCTAAAACCTGAAGGTTCTTTTTAGAGTTCACGGACTGTACTATCATAAAAACGTCACCGAAACGTTAGCGGGCCTGGCCACCTATCCTGACAGCAGGTGTACAACACTGCACACTTAACTGTATTATTGTCGACCTTATCTCATTGAAATAAAGACCAAAAATGGTGAGTGAGGTGCGCCTTTGACCGCCCTACCGACGATTGTTTCATTGGTTAAGTGAAATCTTTTATGGGCTACAGAAACCTTAACAATTGGTGTTTCGTTTTATGAGTCGGTGATAGAATCTCCTAAAGGCAAATATAATAGATTTTATTTTACTTTAATTACGGTGTCATTTGGTGACTGAGGGAGGCCGAATTTTAATGTTAGTTACTTTAGTTATAATCAAAGCGATGGTAGGGCTCGATTTACTTTCGATACCGTTTCATGGTACCAATGTTTTTCTTTTTGAACGTTTGTAAAAAATTGAATTCGATAAGCTACCGTTATATTTCCACTAGACTTTCGGCGAAGGAAAACATCGTGAGAAAACCTGCATATCCGTAAAGCCATGCAAACGTGTACGAAGTCCCTAACCCACTTTGGGCCGGCATCGACAAGTGGCGGCGAATCCATAGAACACGATTTCCATCGGCTTGTCTAAGTTTCAGGGGCCTGAGCAGTTTTCCTACAGCTCATGAAGAAATTTTAAGCCAAATTCAGCACCAGCTTGCCTAAGAAAAATGTTGACCCAGGCATATGTACATTGTACATGTACAGTCGCACTCAAATATATCGAAGCGGTTAGGGTACTTACTCAAAAATAACTGAACATGAACTTGATCGTCTTGATAATAGAGGTGTTGTTCAGATATTTGTGAGTTGTGACCACCTTGGCTGCTCCAATGTATGTGATGGCGACTGTACAGCCTTGTGACGTAAATAAAATAACAGTAACAGAATAAAAAAAAACAAAGTATAAATTAAAACCCTAATGAAATGTATCAATAATTCAATATCATATTGAATGATGACCCCTATTGTATTCAAAAACAAACTAAATAGATCACCTCTAGATTAATGTATTTCCGATTGAGACAACCTAATTATTATTTCCGTTAATGGGGCGCATCCGTCAGTCAAATCAACTAATCGATGCTATCACTAGAGGAAGGATATACAGGGTGAAATTTAACACGGGATCAAAACTGTGAAGGAAACTTTTTTAACCTGGAATTAGGCTTTTTCGTCATTTTAATTTAAACACAAGCTAGATATACATTGACTAACTTGAATTTACACTGTTTGATCACACAGTCTACGTTATAATATCACTCTTTAAGCATTAGCATTAGTGTACTAACTGTTTGTCGCCTGCTGAACTTGTGCTTCAACATTAGGCTTAGAGTCTATTTTTAAGATTACGCTATTTATGCCAATCGGATATTAATTTCAATTTGGTAGTCGATTTCAATTTACTGGTTGTTTGTAATGGCAATGGAAGATCAGTGATGGACAATATAATTAGAGACAATTGGATCATGCTGAATTGGAGACGGTATAAAAACTTTAGTGACTAACATTGATCTGTAGTATAAATAGGTCAATCTGACACAAACTTATTCCCACAGTAAGCTAAATAAGGCTTGTGACGATATATAAATAACACATAGGTACATACATACATACAATCATGCCTATATCCCAAAAGGGGTAGGCAGAGATCAAGGATGTCCATTTGCTACGATCAATGCAGCAAAACGGCTCTCTGTGATATATAAATAATAAAATATGTATATAGAAAACATCCATAAATCATGAATAAATATCCGTGATAAACACACAAATAAATGCCATGACTGGAATTCGAACCCAGGACCTGCTTAGGCAGGGTCACTACCAACTAGGTCGTTAAATCAATGTCTATTGTCTATTCCACCCTGTATCCGCAAACCGCTCCAGTGACTCGGACAGGTGATGTGTTAGATCATAAATTAGAAGCCCCTTGCTACATCTTTATACCCAAAACGTCATAATAGCCTATTCCCACATCGTAACTTATTCCCTTGCGTGACTCGAGTATCGTAATGAACATTTGAACATTCTGTTATTCGCGTCCCGATGTCTTTTTAATGTCCCTCAATTGATTGTCAAAAGTTTTTTTGTTGGCGTGGGTTTTTTAATGTCCCGTTTAAATAAACTGTAAAAGTGACTTGAGCAGGTGTTTAGGTTTTTTTTTTTGTCAAAAACACATTGTTTGAGTCAAGAATCTTATTGGGTGAATTGGATCAATGGACGACGTTTTAATTCAAATATGTAGTATTTAAAATGTGTGTTAAAAAAAAGTCCAAATTTAAAACTCCAGCACAAATACCTCAGATAGTGTAGTTAATAATTCTAAATTAAAAAAGATGTATCGAATCTGTTATAGTAAATAAATACCTAACTAACCCACCTACTTTTATTATGGGCTCATCTTTGCAAATTTACAATAAAAAACCGGCCAAGAGCATGTCAAGCCATGCTCAGTGTAGGGTTCCGTAAACTGAGACCATTAATTCAAAAGGTCGTTTCTTACGGGAAATTTGGCGGCGCTTACGTCACTTTTACTTACGTCCTTTCACTATGGGTTTTTGAATGATAACTCAAAAACGGCTCAACCGATTTATTTCAATATAGTTTTAATTGAAGGTACTCATTAGGCCTCAGTTTCATGAATTTTTTCAAAATTTTAGGACCCACGATTCAAAAGTTAGATGGGGGGGGGGGGGGACGCCCTGTTTTAAACTTTCGGAGCTATTATATTTCCGAGAGTATTAGTTTTATCCAAAAACTATTTTAGAAGACCCTAATTCTTTTTAAAAGACCTATCCAACCAACAATACCTCACACACCTTGGTTGGAACGAAAAAAAATTTCGCCCCCCCACTTCACGCGTACGGGAGGTACCCTAACAAAATATATTTTTCGCGTTTTTATTCTACCGTTTTGTCGGCTTGGTTAATGCACATATTCAAACCAAATTTCAGCTTTCTAGTGCTAACGGTCACTGAGCTAAACCGCGGACGGACGGACGGACGGACGGACGGACGGACGGACGGACATGGCGAAACTATAAGGGTTCCGTTTTTGCCATTTTGGCTACGGAACCCTAAAAAGAAATCTCATACATTTTCGTCCACCTATCCTTGAAGTTTTCTATGGAATAGCTCAATTTTTTATTTATTTACAAAGTTGCTCCCATAGTTTTTTTCAATCATGAATAAGATTCAGGTTTGATTATCTTGTATTACGTTTTAGAAGTCACTCTGTATATAATATGTATTATATCCAGTATGACAAAAAAATCTAAAATGAAAAACAATTAGGGTACACCCTCCAAAACCCACTGCTCCGTTGCCAGTGTTGCCACCCAAAACTTAAAATTAACCAATTTAAACAATTACAATGAATTCTCCCTATAATTGTACGAAACAAACGTCAAAACCATTGCGTGTAAGTTTAATCCAAATTAAGGCAACCTTGCAATAAGTGTGCACGCGCCCTTAGGTAAACGACCTACTCGTATCGACGCACCGACTTATTCAAAGAGTTCACAAAAATTATGCTATACCTTAAAGTTACTGCATAGAGTTCATTTTTCAATAACAAATTGAAATTGAGCGTATGCGACGTTAATGAAGGTCTTTTTAGGGTTCCGGAGCCACGGAGCCAAATGGCAAAAAACGGAACCTTTATAGATTCGTCATGTCTGTCTGTCTGTCCGTCCGTATGTCACAGCCATTTTACTCGGAAACTATAAGACATATCATTAGAGATGCGCCGAATATTCGGCAATTATTCGGTATTCGGCATATTCGGCGTGTTTTTCAATGTTCGGTATTCGGCCGAATTATTCGGTAAAACTGCCGAATATTTACCGAATAAACATATGATATTTATCTGATAATAAATGAATCATTCATACAATTTTTAGCTCTTAAAAGTTAAGTTATTAAAACATATATAGAAAACTTGATTTTTGTAAGCTTTATTATTCAGTTTAAGCACCATATCAGCGTCTGTCACCAATTCACCATCAATATTATCAATAACAATTGCAAATTTTGACATTGTCATTGACAATGCCAAGGTCGCGTACACATATTATTTTACTAGAAATAAACAAAATCGCGTTCAGGGGGCCGCGCGGATCTGCATAAACCTGTTTAGATTTACCGAATAATTCGGCCGAATATTCGGTTCGGTAAGATCTGAACCGAACGTTCGGCCGAATATTCGTATTCGGTAAAGTCTATATTCGGCGCATCTCTACATATCATTATCAAATTTTTACATAAAGTGTATTGTGTGTGCCGCTACTTAGTTTTGTATAGAAATTGCTAAAAAAAAATTTGTAGGGGGGGGGGCACTCCATACATGTAAAAAATTGTCAATTTTTTTTTATTTGTTCAATGTCAACATGATGCACATCAATCGATAGGTCTCTAAAAATAACATTGAAGTTTCTTTAAATATTTTTTGATTAAGTGGATATTTTCAGAAATAATCGCTCCGAAAGTCATAAAAATTGTGTCCCCCCCTGTAACTTTTAACTGTAAGTCCAAAAATTATGAAAAAAATCAAAACGATACACCTTTAAATATTCTTTCAACGAAAATTATTTTTAACATTATCGGTTTAGGTTTTTTTGAGTTATCCCCAAAAAACTACGCACTTAGGCAGATACGACCTTGCGATAATAATTTATTCGATAGTAGCTACTACGGCTGGTTTTTATAAATAATGGTACGGAACCCTTCATGCGCGAGTCCGACTCGCACTTGGCCGGTTTTTATTTCAAATAATGATATTCGTATTTAGAGTTTATTTGTATTTATATTAAGGTCTTTAAGGTTCATTTTGAAGTGACATCCACAACATAGGCCTTTTATGCACTACGATACCAAAATAAGGGTGCGTATTACATAGTGGTTGGTTTACATGCTCGTAGTGACACTGATTATTAAGTATAGTATCTTAGTACTATACATGTATGGTAGTAATTTTTTAAGATGTCCAAATGTTACTAGAGATTTCTTCCTACAATTCGGACATCTTTATAAAATCTTACTATATGTAGTACTAGTATTGTATGTACGAATAAGTATACTGTAGTTGTACTAAATACTTAGTAAAACTGAAAACCCAAGTTAACATAAATTGATTTTGTTTACGAACCAAAGTCGGCTCAACACAAAAAAGACATGGATACTCTAGTTCAAAAACCAACGCGCAGAAAACACCCACTTGTCATTAGCGGTCCAGACACTGTCAGTAATAATGTCATTATTTCTGTACCCGTCCTTTTCTATGTATATGAAGAAGAGAAGGATGGGTACAGAAATAATGACATTATTACTGACAGTGTCTGGACCGCTATTGTCACTGAAATTTACGCTAAAGAGTCGCCAGGACGCTCGCGTCCCCATACAAACGTAGTTCAGCTCTCATTTTAAAACGACATGCTTTAGACCCATGAAATTTGGCATGGGCATTCTAGTAGTACAGATCTATGTCGGACGTTCGTTTTCGTTGCTAAAAATTGTAATACAAAGAAAATACAGCCAGTTACAGATTTACATACAAAACTTATTTTTGCTATATTTTCATTGTATTACAATTTTTAGCAACGAAAACGTATGTCCGACCTAGATCTGTACTACTAGAATGCCCATGCCAAATTGCATGGTTCTAAAGCATATCGTTTCAAAATGAGATTTAAACTACGTTTGTATGGGAACGCGAGTTCATGCGAGCATCCAGGCGACTCTAAAGCACTAAAAACAAAATACTAATCTCATGTAAACCGACCATTACAGTAAGTAATAATTTCGTGTAATGCGCTCGCATTCGGAAATCGCTTTTAATTATCTGTGTGAATGCTTGTAATTTTAGTCGAGTTACGACCAATTGCCATAATTAAGGAGGTGTTACCTATTATTAGGCGCCACGCGACCACAAGTCGATAATTAATTTCAATTTCTTTCTAAGCACAAGCTAAGTGTTTTTTGTTTTCGTTAGAATGTACCTATTCAACAAAACGTATTGTATTATACTTTAATTAGTATGTTATAAGACTTCTTGTACTAAGTTCTTAAACTCCACGAAGGTCAAGATAATAGATTATTCCCCCCAAAACTTTCAATGTTGCAGTTACTAAACTGCAAATCTGTACCCAAAGACTATAAAAATGGGTCACCTTGTACAGAAACTTCCAGTTGTCTGTCTCTGAAGGTCTTGCCCATTAGCTACCTATAAGGTCAACTTTGATAGTACATTCGTATAGTTGAGGAAGGAGCAATTGAAGGGATGTTTACAAAAACAACATAACTAAAATTTTTGGCGTTTGGGTTCCCGAAGGGGAGGGGCTACGAAAGGTGAAAAAATTTTAGTCTAAAAACTATTCCTTGTATCAAAAACTTGCCATTAAAATTTTTCGCATAGTAATACATCCTTAAAAAGTTACGATAAAAACAGCGAAATTAAGAATTGTAATAAAATAAATTTAAAGTGAACATTAAAATTGGGAAATTTATTAGATGTAATGAAAACTTTGTATAAAATAAAATATTTTCTGACAACAAATTGTTTCTTTTTGCACAAGAACAACGTAACTAACCAAAATTTTACAAAAATAGCACAAATGACAATGTTTAATTCATGTCTTTTCCGAAAAATAACGAGCCTTAAAACAAATACTTAAAGAGAATTTAGTTTTATCGATCTCCTGTAAAATCATACCTAATGTAGATGTTGTTTTTGTAAAACATCCCTTCAATTCTAGTAAAAGGCATTGAAGGCGATAATAAAGTATAACGTGAATTCTGAGAAAATTCAGAACGGCAACAAGGCAACAACCGCGTCCCTCGAAGGCCCCCAAGGTTAACCGTACACATTTAGGTACGCGTAGGACCTTAAAAATTGCGGATCCCCCATTCATTAATTCAAACATTATCGTGTCTGCCATTAGCATATTTTAATGCGACAGTTTGTTTTATTTTCTTTTGCGTCGGCGCCCGTGCGACGGATGAATATACAGTAACATTTATTTAGATAATAAGGTTACATAAGATTTTAGGGTTCCGTACCTCGAAAGGAAGAAACGGAACCCTTATAGGATCACTCTGTTGTCCGTCTGTCTGGCCCTTTTTCTCAGGAACGCGTGGAGGTATCAAGCTGGAATTTATATCAAATACTCAGGTCTACTGTCCCTTGAAGCTGTAATAAAATCAAACTTCTAAGCCAACGCAATCAAAAGATACAACCGTTTATGCCGCAAATTTCTGCAAATTTTCGACATTCGCAACGGAATCAAAACCAACAAGATAGTTCCCGTGAACTCAGAATCTTGAAATTTGGTGCGAGGCAACGTCTTATAGCACAGATAAAGGAAAAATTCCGAAAATTGCGAAAACCGGAACCCTCGGTGCGCGAGTCCGACTCGCACTTGGCCGGTTTTTTATGGCAATGATAGTAAAGCGGCCCACAGATTACCAGTCCGCCTGCAGTCTCTGATCCTATCAGACGGCCTTCAGTCCTAGGGCAATAACCTCCGCACACTAAAACGATTATTGCCTGCTGATATCGGCCTGCTGCCACCTCCGCGAATACAGACTAGCAGTTGAGAGTCGTCAGTTTCAAATCATAGGATCGTCCGCCGGCAATGGTCTAAATCAGTTTAAACATTAAGGCCGGCCTCAAACAGCCGGAATGTCTCTCTGAATTAGTCATGTTATTAATTCATAATTCCATACAATGTATTTATGTTTCAAAAACAATTTGATGTTTTCAGATTATAAATTTCTCAAATCGATCTGTAGAATTAGGGACACCACATACTTGGTCTGAATTCAGATCTTAATTAAGCAAATTAAATTTGTCTATGGCCACCATACATTTGAATAAAGCCGCACACACATACTGGAATCAGATTATGAATTAGTGCCATGTGTGAGGCATGGTGCCGGAATTTAGATTATTAATTCAGAGACATTCCGGTTGTGTGAGGCCGCCCTAACAGTTCGCCGTGCGATATCAGTCTGCAGTTCATCGCAATAGGACCACACACATACGGTTCCGTTGCAGGTTTTAGACTGACGAATAAAGAGTGTGTTGCTGACTGACAATTCGGGCCTGACAGATATCGATCTCGCAGATTTCGGCCCGACAGTCCGTGTTCTATAGTCCAAATGAACACACATTAACAGATTGTCAGCCGGCGGCCTGTCGATCATCATCTTGTGTCAGTCGAGCGCCTTCAGTTTTGCGTTTTTCAACTTGTTTAATTTTTGACCAATGACGGCGCGCGATAGAGAGAGAGGGCATGCTATTGATGCTATAGCTATACTATTCTCCTTCTGTCTTCCCTTCATCGACTCGACCATCGTGCAATATGGCGGATAGAACACATATGTCTTTATTTACTCTTTCTCAAAACCTCATGATTCCAGAATTTATAAAATTAAATATGCAACTTTGGTGCGAAGTCGACAGTTTGTTGTCCATTAAATCAAGACAAAAAGAATACAAAAACACGTTAAAAATGAGGTTAAAGGAGTGAAATTGTTTTTGGAATCAGTGTTTGTGGTTTATTTTCAAGAATTTGCAAACAATCCACACTCTGGAGCACGTATTCCATATTAATAAAAACAACGACAATTAAACAAAACCAACAACATTTCTGAAGGCCGGCCACCAACCAAAGAAGTCTTAGTTCTGACTGCAAATAATATTACAGCTTTCTAAAACACAGAAGTTGATTGCAGTTTCTGTTCTTGAAAGTAAGTAAATTCTCATTTTATGCTTATACAATCACAATTTACAATGCCTGCAATCATCAGATATTGTTTTTTTTTTACATAAGATAGGTAATATAAGTATAATGATAATGACAGCAAGAATGTCTGCCAAACTTATTTCATAACCTAGCAATGATTCTGTTATGTTTATCTATCTTTGGAATCCATTATATCTTTGTCACTGTAAATGTTAAATATTAAGTCTTGGGAACTCACCACAGTCCAGAACCCTCAACTTCAGCGACACATTTTAAACATTTCACTTTTGGAATGTGAATAACTTAGCTATAGTAATTACACTAATTACCTACATATTAATATGTCACTGATTGACAACAATGCTAATCAATTAACATTAACAAATCTTTTGTTACAGGTTGTTTTTATCTTATGGGCTTAGCAGTGCATGACAAAGAATATACTTAGACTATGGAATGGACTAGTAACTTCTTCTAACAATGTCAAAGACCAGCTTCACCTTTACCAGGATTTTCCATCGTTGAAAAATCAAGACCAACTTCACTTTTGCTAGGATGCTTTTTAAATATAAAACTAAGACTGGATTCACCTGCGGCACCTACTCTTCTGATACAAACCCAAGAGCGGATCCACCTAAATATACCAGGAGGCACACTAAGCACATAGAAAGTTAAAATAAATAAGATTCAACAATAACATCTTTTATTTTCCTCTAAGGTTATGTGAAAAGCAGTGTGTGTTTCATAGGAGCAAACTTGTGTCATTTTCAAGTAAAAGGTGCATCATTGTTGGTCACGAATAAGGTGTTACTGCCATAAAAATCAGGGTTCGAAATTATCAAGATAATTAAGATCATTGATAGATATCGCGATAATTAACCCCGGTATGGGTTTTTTCTCTTATACATATACTTTAGTTCAACTACTGGTGTCGAAACGAAATTCGAGCCCGATATTTTTTTGTAAGTACGTTCAGAGGCCAGCTTTATAAAGCTACAACCCAAGTAACACAGGAAGCGTTATAACATATGGATAGTTAACTTATTTAGAGCTTAAGGTCCGCATAAAGTCTTATATACGTTGAACGAGTACCTTGAGGCATTATATGATGCTTTACGCCGTATAACGGTTGTATAATGGCATATCTAAATGCTTTTGTAAAGCCTTCAGCTATAGTGCAGCAATCCATAATGCAACTGTACAGCTTTCAGCTGTTTTAGGTTTTCTTAGTGCTTTAGGCTGTACAATAGCATTATATGATGCTTTACGCTGTATAACGGTTGTACAAGGGCATATCTAAATGCTTTTGTAAAGCCTCCAGCAATAGTGCAGCAATCCATAATGCAACTGTACAGCTTTCAGCTGTTTTAGGTTTTCTTAGTGCTTTAGGCTGTACAATAGCATTATATGATGCTTTACGCTGTATAACGGTTGTACAAGGGCATGTCTAAATGCTTTTGTAAAGCCTTCAGCTATAGTGCAGCAAACCATAATGCAACTGTACAGCTTTCAGCTGTTTTAGGTGTCCTTAGTGCCTTAGGCTATACAATAGCATTATATGATGCTTTACGCTGTATAACGGTTGTACAAGGGCATATCTAAATGCTTTTGTAAAGCCTTCAGCTATAGTGCAGCAAACCATAATGCAACTGTACAGCTTTCAGCTGTTTTAGATTTTCTTAGTGCCTTAGGCTATACAATAGCATTATATGATGCTTTACGCTGTATAACCCTTAATAGGGCATAGCGTGAGAGTTTATATTAGAGTATTTAAATGATATGTATATTTATTTATGCATGTAGGAGATTGAAATAACATACTTAGATTTTATAAATTATTTATTTTTCTATTAAAAAAAACATTTTGAAATATATTCCCTTACACCTCTATTGGCGACCGGTTTCCTCCTAGTAAGTATTATATATTATAGGTACTTATTTATATCACAAGAATTTACTTTTTAATCGGGCCAGATTTTTGTGAGTGAAATTTATCAAAACATGGAGCAGCACATAAGGGAACAAGGCATAGCCTGCAAAAAAATAGGATCGCTGCTCTTTAGCTCGTGTGATGCAGACACGGCATCTTCTATTATGGCAAGTTTGGGCATATGATTCTCCAACATCTGAAAAGCGCAACTCTTCTGGCATTGATGATACTCCTCCTTTGTTACATTTAAATATAAGTGCATGGCGTTCTCGGCTGATAAAATTATCCATAAGGGCACGTCCGGTTTAACCGATAATCCTTATGAGTGTTATTGAGTGTCCTGGAACAAAATACGTACACAAATTAGTATGAGTACCTATGTAACAATACATAACTAGTGGTTCTGTGAACCGTAAACTTCGGAGAACATAAATAACGCGACAGCAAACTTCCCCCCTTTTCCCTCTCATTTTCCCCCCAATCAAAAAAATGGCTCGCCAATTTTTGGCAAATAAATCAAGAAACGTACATGCCAAGTTTCATCGACATCGGATGAAAAATGCGACCTCTAGACTGACACTGACCAACCAACCAACCAATACACACACATCAATCTGCCAAATCGTCGTACCAGTGAAAACGGAGACGTTCGTCGCCGCGCTACGCTCGGCTCCTCAATTATTTACAACTCCGGGTGCATGGAATGATGATCATGATTTATAGAAACTATTCTATATTTTTAGTAAAAGTATCTCTGTACAAATTTTGGCATATATAAGTTCAGCATCTTAAGTGTACAAGAGGAAACACAGACAGACATTTATTTAATGAATCTATTTAATTTTAAATATTTCTTGATCTTTTTGGCTCCGTTCAAGAAATCTTCTTGTCACTACTGTTGTTACTATACTCTATGCCCACAGAGTTTAAAAAATCTATAGTTTCTAAATCCACTATACTGTCATTTACTAAATCTACTTCAAAACTATTAAGCTCAGCAAAAATACTTAAATTGTTGTCTGACGGCCCGGAGTGTTTGGAGCAATACTTGCAATTACTGCTTAGTTTTAATTCCTTCTCCTCCAGCTGCTGCTCCAGGTCCTTGATGCGTTGCAATGCCTGTTCAAGTATCTCCTGGCATTGCTCAAACTGGTCTATGGTAGCTTGACGTTCATCCCTCTGACCCCTGGGCAAGACATCCAGATGTCTTCATACTGAATGTCCTGGTTGGCAAGCTGAGTTTTGAGAGCTGTGTTTGCTCGGACAACACACTCGATTTCCTGTTCACTTTCTTCCCATTCTTGTAGTTGCTGGACTTTAGCAACCAAAACATCCCTGTGGGTTGTCATTTTAGAGGGTTGTCCTGAAAACATATTGACAATGTAAGAAATCTGAGCCTAGCAAGTATGATTAACAAAGAATTATACTAACAGAACAGTGTTTAAAAACAAGAATTGAAGTGTTTGAATTTAGCTTTTAAGCAAGAATTTACACAAACAACTTTATAATTTACTGAAGGGCCACTTATAATAGCGGTTGTTGAGTACATCTGTGTTATTGCTGAGTTGATTAGCATTCCCTTAGGCTACTTTGGTAAGATACACAACTGTGTTTATAAAAGGAACTAGCGTGCCTATAGAACATTGATAATTTATTCTGGACAATCAGACTGAAAGTAAGGCTTTAAGTATATTTATAAATGTGAAAAACAATACTCCCCTGTATGTATTCGACGAAATATAGGCATATTCGGTGTAAATTTAAATCTTGGAACTTTAGCCGTTGACAGTCAGCTTATCATTTGTAGTCATAATAATTTGCTCCTTAGAGTAAACTAACACTAAGGATAACACTGTTACACTTTAATTACATTGAAATATTTGCATTTTACACAATAACTTGTTATAATTCACTTTAAAAACATAATTTTTCAATAATTAAATACGCTAGACCATTTTGACGTTTGTTCCCGGCCCGTGTTGCCAGACGTGTTCGATTAAATATCTCGTATTTTGGCTTTCAAACCTCGTACATAAGAAAAACAAACAAACCGGCCAAGTGCGAGTAAGACTCGCGCCCTGTGGGTTCCGTACATCAAACAATTTAAAAAATCATCGAACATTGCTGTAACGAAAAGAATAAAATATAAAACGGGTATTAGACATTGCAACCTGCAGGGCCCAATCTGTCAGGTCGGTAGGTGTAATTAAATGAATGAATGAATGAATGAATGCATTTATTTCAAGTAACTTTGACTCATACAATACATATTTGTTAGTATAATCCTTAACGTAATGTTAGTAAGTACATTTTTTTTAAACTTTTATAACTAAAGCTAAAAACTACATTTAGACATAATAAAATATAAATAAAAATAAGATAAGATTAGCAATTAATTACTTAATAATTACTTATTTAGATCAAAATTGATAGATCATTAATATAACTTATTAATCTTATTATCTACTTTGATCTAAATTTTGCAACTGCCATTATTTGCTCAACCCAGTGCAACTGGATTGGGCAGTCATACTTATCTGCAATGACATTTAAAATGCTGTTGGCACTGTTGCGGCATCGGCAAAGCATCGAAACGATTTTTTTCCGCAAAATGGCGTAAAAATCGTCCGTTCGTGCCTCGGCGAACATACCTGAGGCACTACACCACCTAGGTAGTCCCAACAACATTCTAAATGCATTGTTGTACTGAACACGCAGGGCATTATAGGCTCTTTTAGTATACTTAACCCACAGGCTGCTGGAGTAAAATGACTGACAAAATGCCTTGAAAAGTAAGATTTTAACCTCTTTTGTGCATCGAGCAAACCTGCGAGCTAGCATATTCGACCTAACAGCCAATGCCCTGCGCTCGCGTTCAATATCCAGGTCATCGGTTAGATCATGGGTTATAATGTGACCTAGATATTTGAACTTTTTTACAAAGGCTAGGGTGGTCCCCTGTAGTTTAAAAGGAGGTAAGTACGTCAGCTCTTTCGATCTTGCTTTAAATACCATTACCTCGCTTTTTTTTGGGGTTGTACTGTAGACCATGATCTTTGGCATACGTCTCACACGCTGTCAATAGCTTCCTTAGAGCACCGACAGACGGACCCAACAGCACCATGTCGTCCGCGTAACTGATGTTGTTTATAGAAACTCCATCAATATGGCACCCGACATGCATGCTGTTGAGCCCTGCTATCAGTTTATCCACGTAAAGATTGAACAGCCTGGGAGACGTAAGCCCCCCCTGCCTCACCCCGCACTCAAGCTTGTACTCGGAGGACAAACTATCCGCCCATCTCACCTGGTTTATTTGGTTCCGGTACCAGTGCTTAATGATATTTATAACTCCAGCCGGGGTGCCTGTTTCCTCTAGTTTCTTCCAGAGGATATCGTACTCTACTCTGTCAAAAGCCTTTGACAAGTCAAGGAAACAGGCATAGACCGGAGTTTTTCTACGCGTATAATACCCCACCGTATGCTTGAGACATAAAATAGCACTATCTGTGGATAATCCAGGTCTAAATCCGAACTGATTATCCTGTATCCTTATGTGCCTTTCAAGTATAGTGTCCAGCATACGGTCGAGTATTTTCGCCGCTGTTGTTGCAAGTGAAATTGGCCGATAGTTTTCCCTGTTTGACAGGTCGCCCGTTTTATTTTTTGCTACTGGCACGACTATAGTCCTCATAAGCGCCTCTGGTAAGTATGAGTGGCTCATGCATAGGTTAAGGAACATAGCTAGTACACGCGGCAAATGTACTCCAGCATATTTGAAGTGCTCAATACTGAGACCGTCATGACCCGGCGACTTCCCTCTTTTCATTTTGTTAATAGCTGTAGCGACTGCCTTAACTGAAAAGCTAGTCCCAGTCATATCGGTCTCAGCTCCGCGCGTCTCGTCCCGGCTTGGAGTAGCCCCTAATAGTGACTTGACCTTGAAATGTTCCTTAAATAGCTCCGCGATCTCACCAGAGTCGCACTTATCTCCTACGCTCACAGAGAGGCCAGGTTTCATATCCATTGACTTTGTGCTTTTCCAAAACTGTTTAAAGTCTCCATCTTTATGTGCCAATGCAAGTTTATCCATCTTAAATTGGTCTTGCCTGTCTTGGCACCACTTTAGTTTGGACTTGAACACTTATTTGCTCTCCTTCATTAGATCGAACCATTTACCCTGACTAGGTTTACCCATTAAGACCCATTGTTGGAAGTGAAGTCTGGCCTCTCTGTGTGCATCAGCTACATATTTGTTCCAGCCTGCCACGTAGCCGCCCTTACGCCGTTTCCTATATTTATATGATCGAACAGCCGCCTGTGACAGTATTTTTACCACCTCACTATACATGCTGTCTAAGACCATATAGTGTTCCCTTCTATTACAAGTCTCACTGTTTACACAACATCCACTTAAACTATGGGGGAAGTCTAAATTTCTTAACTTTTCATTACAATACCCATGATACTCTTCTATCTGCTCGTCCGTTCTTACGCCCCATATGACTTATTTATTATTCGTTGTTATGGACGGTACATAGATCGGTTTTAAAAGATTTATACAGCATTCTATAAGCATAGGGAAATGGTCAGACCAGTAAACATCATACATAATTGATATATTAGTTATAGTATTTAATGCACAATTGGTAACTAGACAATGGTCTAACCATAAAGGTAGGGCCCGTAGGGAGCTGAAGGAGGGGTTAGGGAGAGGCAGGGTACACAACAGATTGGGCCCTGCAGGTTGCAATGTCTAATAGCCGTTTAACCCGGGACCTCCTTCTTCGTAGGCCAACCAACTACCAACTAGGCTAGGAGGCCGTTAAGTCATTGACTCAGGAGCCGAGCGTAGCGAGGCGACGAACGTCTCCGTTTTAACTCACAAGGAGAGGCCGCACGGGTGCGTGTTGGGTCTGGGGTCTCTCACTGGTACGACGATTTGGCAGATTGATGTGTGTGTATTGGTCTGTTGGTTGGTTGTTCAGTGTCGGTCTAGAGGTCGCATTTTTCATCCGATTTCGATGAAACTTGGTATGTACGTTCCTTGATTTATTTGCCAAAATTTTTCAAGCCATTTTTTGATTGGGGGGAAAATGAGGGGGAAAAGGGGGGAATTTTGCTGTCTCGTTATTTATGGACGGATTGCAATCATTTTCGGGTAAAAGGTCAAGCCCACACTTTCTTAGAGGTTGTTGTAAAAAAAGTTTCAAGGGAGGGGGAAAGGGGGGAAAAGGGGGGAAATTCTCCGAAGTCTACGGTTCACAGAACAACTAGTTATTATTAATTAATGTTTTTTTTGCACAATAATAAAAAAGTAGGTACAAACTGCGGACTAAAGGCTTAGTCCCATAAATGCCCTGATCGGGATTCCCTCTAACCCATAACTGCGTCCCTATGATGGCCCATGATGTAGAGGAGCCATCATGTAGCACATCACGCCAGCGTGTAGTTGTGGATAAAATGAAAACCCATCGTAAAAAAATCTGCTTATAAAATTGTATGAGTCAAAATCTCGTACAAAAGTGTATGAGATCGATGGTGTCCTCGTACCTCGTACAGAAGACCACAAATCTTGTATTTGTACGAGAATTCTAGTACGGTTGGCAACCCTCATGTCACACACACAACGCAATTGTACAGCTTTTAGCTTGTTATAGTTGTTTTTAGTGCCTTAGGGTTTACAATAGCTTTTTTAAGTCTTCTCTCTGGCCTCTGGCTTGATACAATTTTACGTGTCAATACTTATACTGCTGTAGGCATTAATTAGCTTTTTTAAAGGGTCGCTGGGCTGCTATAGACCAACGCCATTTTGTAAATAATTTATAACCTATAAATTAAAACATTCGGACCTTTTTATAAAAGGAAAATACCATTGTAATAATAAAATAACTTAATTTAAGACTGCTCAACCAACACTATTATGTTTATTATGCAAAATTCGTGCTATACAAGGATCACACAATTGTTTTGGTTATTTGACGCATATCTTTATATAATATTTATAGCAGAACCAAAAAATAAATCGGAGGCGCGTGAAAATTTTGAATGAAACTTATATACACATGTACAGTTAACTACATTGCGCAGTAATATTTGAAGGATATAGTAACATAAAAGACCAAAATCTTTTATAAATATTGTTACCATGCAAACAAATATGGTGTCAATGGTGTCATGTCACTCATTCAGTTTTTGCCTCAAAGCAAGCATTAACTAGAGCCCGCACACGTGTACCCCCGTAAGGGATAGATATATAGATGCCCATAATCACTTCTACAGCATAAAACAGAACAATTTACCAATGTTTTCCTTAGCCGACACAACTTTCTAGGAAAACTAACAGCTTTTCTCGTAGCAATCACAGAAATTCTTGAAGAAATCGCGCATTATATCTGTTTGTTACCCTCCACTGCTAGAAGTAACGCGTGGAGGGTAATAGAAACTATGACAAGGACCAACGAAAATAGCACCTCTCTGCCGTATCTATCGAAAGTGTAATAAGACCATCCCGTTCTATCTTGGTATTATTAGTTCCGTGTCAGATCTATGGGTGGTATATCTATGGTTTTTGCCTTAACCGGTTACGAGCCCTGCTCTAGCGGTGAACGTTATTGCGCAGAAGTCGAAATTTGTAGTGATATGATATGACAAAAAATAAAATATATCGCTCCAATATTTTGCGCTAAGTTGGCAACACTGAGACTAACAGAAGATAACAGTCGGTCGTCAGGCCGGCTGTGTGTGTGTTCATTTTAGCCTGAAGGCCGTGGACTGTGCGGCCGATATCTGTCAGATCGATGTCTGTCCGGCTGGAATCTTAAATCGGCCACACACTATCGGCTCGTATTAGTCGTCAGTCTGAAATCTGTAATGGAACTGTTAGTGTGTGATCTGTTGCGATAAACTGACAGATTAATATCGTACAGCGAACTGTTAATCTGTGGGCCGCTTAAGCGGTTCCAAAATATGAGCATTGCGAGGAGTTAAATCTCTGCAAATAGATAAAATATAAATTCCTTCCTTGAAGAGTGGCTTGAGTGACTGATACCTCTTGAGGTATAAGTATTTCTTGGAAAGAATGAGATTGTTACCTAAATGAAAGGGAACATTTTACCTGGGACAATTAAATATTAATCTACTAGATGGATTTCATTGATTATACAAAATAGGCATGCGTTTTGCGTAAAGGTGGGTTTACATGACCTTAGTAACTGTCATGTTTTGTATACACAAATGATTAGTATTTAAACTACACACAAGGTTAGTGACTGTAGTCAATTCAATTTTTAAAATAAATGGCATTCTGTCCACAATATTGGGACAATTTTGCCAATGTCGAAGTAGAGACGACAAGTGTACGGTTAATTAGTTAAAATTTCGCTCCAAGAGCTGGACTTTGTACGGTGAGGTTAGGCTTTTTATAAGGAGATAGCTACTCCCTACAAAAAGCACGTGGACTAACGGATATCCAACTCAAACAGGGGTTACACTTGTTTTGAGATTAATTCTTCATTAGTTGCACACTAGTTCGTTAAATCACTGCAGAATAAGCTATATATTACACACTGAATCACGAAAATGAACAAAAAATAAGAAGTTAATCACAAAACCAAACCACCTTGCTCGACAAGATGGCCGCAAGTCCGTGACTGTAGTCGGTCACGTCTGAAAATATGGATACATTTAATGTGACAAAAACATGTGTCCAAGACCTTACGCCTTGGTAATAGAGTCGTGGCTACATATTTTTGTCACATCAAATGTATCCATATTTTCAGACGTGACTGTACTAATACTAACTAGTAGCCCGCCTCGAACTGAGAACTTGCTCGCGATTTCCTTGCTAACAAGATGACCAATATAACGAGACCCATGTGATGATTTTTTTCGCGCCTTCTAGCTTCATGACCCCTTAATCGATTCTGCTCATTTACGAACTCTCAAATTATATCTCAAAGATCAGAAAAACGTTACTAAAGTTATCGTCGCACAAACTCTCAAAATCAAAAAGCCATCGAAATGCCGAAACGTCCCAGTAGTCAGAAGTTGTTTGTAAGAATTCGCTTCGCTTACACTCCCGCTCGTTCGATAAGAACAATGTAGTTGATAAATTCGCGTATTAACTTGTTGCAATCACAACCGTTGGCCTAGTACCATGTCAAACAAACTTCGCCTCCGATATAGACGTTTATAGCTAAGAAACATAAACAGGGCGGCCATTGAACAACAATGGAGACGCCGGCTTTACGAGGTTTTTATTGCGGCTTATAAATACATAAGTATTACGGTTACGCACGTTGGAAACGGGCGGGGCGCCTTTTGCGCTGGGGACGTTGGAATACCGTCGCAAAAATGGAAAATATACCTTTAACTACCTATTTGTATACAGTATATTTTATACGAAAAGGTGAAGTTATTGATAGTATACAAAATTGAGTGGCATTGTACCTAACTGTTGGTATATCGAAATAAGAGGAAAGTCGGTGTTGAAGTTTATATAGAACAGTGATAAGCACACTTTATTTTATCATCGTCCAAAATGTCCAAAACTTAAAACGACAGCCGTCAAGAAAGGTAACTGACAATTGAGTAACGTCACCAACATTTACACATAAAATATAATAAAGCAATTCGAATACCTTCTAAATTCGGGTATGAATAAGGCCTAATTAAATTAAATTAAGCTACACTGTTAGGGATAGTTGTAACACATAGAATTCCTTAACATTGGTTCGGCCAAAAACTCGACTTACACAACGAAAACGCTTTTATATGACTAATATGACGTTCCAGTCATATTATTCAAATCAAATACATCAAATCGGTACGTTAATTGTTCATTTTCACTTCCCACAACACGGCCGTTGGGCCGGCTCCGACTTTGTACCACAGTTCACTCGTCGTAATCCTTATTTCAAAGTATTAGAGTCTAAACTTGATCAGGTAATTGTCGCTGTTTGTACAGTAGACCAAAAATGTGGTCTACCACTCTACGGTTGAGGTTCGTTTAAACGTTATGAGACAACAAGGTATTGCATGTTTTAAACTCCGTTAAAAAAGTCAACCTTAGCGATCTTAGATCTCGCAGAAACTTTTGTCAAAACTGGTAAACCACTTTCTTGGTCGACTGTACGAGCGATGCAATTTAGATAAACGATATTTTACTTGATTAAAGCATGTTTTATTTCTGTTCTACACTTTATGGAGGCAAAACTAATAAATCTGAATTTAAAGAGCTCTGTGTTTTATTACTTCCACTGCCGAGTCAATGGTTAGTCTTCGCGACTTTGACAAGCAACATGTTTGGTTCCAAAATTAACTATAGCCGGAAGATTGGAGGAAGTGTACTAGTGGAAGAAAATTAACTTGTTGTTAAAATGTCCATTCTAAATGCATAAAAAAACGGGGGAAAAACGGTCTGTTTTCGGCATATTATGACATGACTCTAATAATAAGCATGTAACTCATTAGCCCATGACCAAATGAACTCGTAAACAATAAATCAGACAAGCTGCCTGGGGTATCAGAAGCTCTCAGCTCATCTTCGCTCATACACGCACCTATTCGTTTCGAAACATCGCAAAGACAAAAGGGTGTTCCCTTCATCAGAGGTTGCTTATTCCAAGTACTGCAAGTTCTAGAACATTTAAATCCATTACATTACAACTGCTATATGCACTTTGCACGCCCAATTCTAAGGAACCTCAAACGAGTTGCATAAAACATCAGCGGACAGCGAACGTTGAAAATCGAAAATTCCTTATCTACATCTCTTTCGCTCTTGCATATTCGAAAGAGAGTGATGCGAATAGACGAGCGAGCGACGTGGCTCGCGTTCGTTATAGGCCTCTCCCTCAAACCTCCTCGCCAGCTCTCGGTCACACCAGCTGCCTCAGTTAATTTACAACTTATTGATAATTTCGCCCGGCATAAATCAAGACCCATGGATTAAACCATAAAAACGGTACACCCCATCTGTCATTGGAACAATGGTTCATTCCTGCGTGCTGATTTATCACCGCGATAGTGCACCGATTGATTGTATCTCGTTGAGTTATTGGCGAAAAATTACCAGCTGGAAGGTGGGATCGAGTCTAGTGGGACTAGAAGGGTTCTGCCTTTTGCTAGACTCTCTCGTGCTTGCAAATCTTATTCAGAAAATATGACAACAGCGTGAGTAACATTACCCCTCTAGTTATAGTTTGCTACAGTATCCTTTTTACTAGATCCGGACATTTGGCGGCATTTCATCAGTGGAGGCCAGAATGATACCTACTAAAGTAGGTAGGTAAGTAATTGCCGATATTGTCTCATTTACACAGGTCAATAAGGTCTATATGGTGTTTTCTTCCTGTTGTTTTTTACTTTGTTGTACAATAAAGTAGGTACGTATGATATTTCTACTACTATTACTACTATATTTTAACATTAAAAGCAAAATCATTGCGTATATTGTAAGAACAAAACAGAAGGCGACAAACTATGAATAATATTATACATCAATTGGCCCTACTTTCTCTCAACAAAAACTCCTGTTCCAATTAATTACATAATTACCCATAATACTAAATTGAAACCAGAACTCCAGGACTTGTATTCTTCAAATGCTTTGCATTCTCTGACCTCCAATGATTAACAAATGCCAGCCACAATCAGTTCAATAATTTATCGCATCAATGGGTTCCAGACCTATTTACGCAACCCTAAAAGCCCTTCCGATGATAATTACGATATGTGCCGGTTCACACAGGCTGATTTATTAGGAGCTAAGTGTGGCATGATAAGGATTTAAAATTTTCCCGGCTGTGTGAGCGGCCTTTTAAACTCAGCTGCGCAAATATTTTTACTTCTTTTTTAATATTTTTTCATATGACCCGACCTGAATGTTTTCCTTGCGTAATTGAAAAGAGGAAGGAGTGTATAGATTCTAGAGGCAACGCGCATGTGAATCCTCTTTTTAAATGTTTATTTTTGCGAAAAACAGGAAGTTTAAAATACTTAGTTTCCCCTCTAGCCGCAACCTTATTTATTTTCCAAAGTTGCGAATGGTCAGTTAACTCGGTTGTTATCGGTACATGACACAGATTTTCCAAATAAACTATAGGTACGATGTCTATTATCTCAGTCAAAATAACAATAACAGGAAGTTGATTGACCTGTTAACATAGTTTTCACGCAAAACAAAGAAATCAAAATCGATTGCATCATTTCTTAACAGAGTAAAAGGACTTACTACAGTAACCAATATCCAAACTGATGGTTACTATATAAAGTGACAATTTCACAGTGATTGGGTTACACACGGAGAGACAGATTCGGTTTTGTTAGATCATCGTCCAACTACTTATTTAGGAAATCATGTTAATGTTCAAATCTCAGGCACAATTGCAATCGACTGCTTGGAAGTTCAGGGCAGCTGTAGCATGTGTGCCATCATTAGTTTGCGCGGTCCTGGTAAGTCTTTTACTTAAGCTGCGTCACACATCAAAGCTTTTACACCTTTGTGACACCGCGGTATCACGATAGAAGTTACACCGCGAAACCTGAGCGGATCGATAGCGAAACAAGAGCGAGTTGGTGTGAAGTGAAGTGGTGTCATATCCGCGCAGATGTGCAAAAGGCGTAAGCTTCGTCATCAGCGGGGCGTGAGAGCGTAGCGCAAGATCAAAGTTGTAGATAGACTACTGTACATAAATCTGCTCTGCTTCTACCTCGGTGATAGCGGGGTGGTAACAGGCAGTAGGTGTACTCACGTTATCGCCTTATCGTGTGACGACCCCGACTGAAACGAGACGGATTCGTGACGGAGCGTCTGCGAAATGCGGATATTGGGTAAAATATAACAATCACTACGTCAGTTGAAGAGTAATGAAGGAATACTTGCGGTTGGTGGTTACGTAATACTTTTTATTATAATTATAAAATTTATAAAACATTTTTTTAATTGAATATTTCAAACATTTGTCGTAAGTATAATTATAGATTTTTTATTTTATTTCCCACAGTGAGTAATGTATAAGTATATTACTTTAAGTAGTTATAATAGCACGCAAAAATATTCTTGCAATATTTGATCTAAGCAGACATAGACAATGGGACAGGTGAAACTAAATATTTTTGACCCTCGACGAGAATTCGTATTGAGTTAGCTGTCATCCCAAAATCTGAAGAAATCTGTCAACTCTAATCCTATTCTCATCGCGGTTCAGTAAAAAAATCATCGCCTGCCAAGTATCAAAGATCAATGGACTAATATATACATTGTAGACATTGTATTGTAGTTGCCAAGCCGAAAAACGCTGAACCAACAGAGATAACTCCACCATAGCGGCCCAATTAATCGGTCAAAGAAAATCAGGTCTAATTTGAGTTTCGACCGATACCATAGCGGCCCAATTAAGCGGTCAATTAAAATCCTATCTTATTTTAGTTTCGACCGATACCTGGCAAGTATCATTTTCGTAGGTAGGGTTCTAGTCTTCCTAAAGATCAATGGACTAATAGATACATAGTAGTTGCCAAGCCGAAAAACGCTGAACCAACTGAGAGAACCCCACCATGGCGACCGAATTAATCGGTCAATCAAAATCCTATCTAATTAGAGTTTCGACTGATACTAGAAACAGTAAAATCGCCTAACGAGTATCATTTTCGTAGAAACTGTAACTAGTCTTCCTAAAGATCAAGGATTATTGGATACATGGTAGTTGCCAAGCCGAAAAACGCTGAACCAACAGAGAAAACGCCACCGTTGCGGCCCAATTAATCGGCCAATCAAAATCCTATCTTATCTAATTTAAGTTTCGACCGATACCAGCAACAGTAAAATCGCCTGGCAAGTATCATTTTTTTCATTTTCGTATCTAATAGATACATTGTAGTTGCCAAGCCGAAAAACGCTGAACCAACAGAGATAACCCCACCATGGCGGCCCAATTAATCGGTCAAAGAAAATCAGGTCTAATTTGAGTACGTTCGATAACGATAACATATCGCGGAGTTCACACGTCGGGCTCGTGACGGATCACTGGGGACTGGGAAGTTTCCTCTGAGCCGACCAGGGAGGCTTGACACTTGGCTTAATATGGGCTACTTTTTTTTGGGTTCCGTATCTAAGAAATTCTATTATATTCTAGACCAAGCCAAAGAAACAGCCAACATTATGACGTATCAAGAGCTCAAAACATTTGGCATCATACGCGCCACGCTTGGCAGGCGGGTTGGCGTGCGCAGTTTTTTTTTTGTTTATTGTTGTTTAGGAAGATGCTGCTGCCCCTATTTAGTGAGGGCAAATTACGATTAAAATAGATTATGATTACAAGTGCTTATTCTAAGCACGAAAATAAAAAATATGGAACCTGATAAGGCGAAATAGTAACATACATAAAAGATCTCGAAAGCCAAGATTTAAATTAAGAGGGCGCCCCGTAGCTCCAATTACGATGGGCGGTCCTAATGACGAAATCAAAGTTGTGTCTCAAGTGTTAAGCAAACAGGCAGCGTGTGTACGCTTTACTTACGCGTCCTAGTCGCATATGAGAATACCTCAAAAAGTCATATCACTACCTCAAAAACCACGCTCTTAGGACCTTCACGTGAGCTCCGTTACCCCTCATGTGTGACCTTAACGTCGCTATTTAGCGTTCTTAATGGTCGTAACGAGCCTAATTAAAGATAAATAATTGGTAGGTATGTTAGTTATGTTTAAGTATAGGCGCGGTTAGATTTAAGTATTTTGAGCTTGTTCATTAAATTTTGAGATTATGTTTTATAACAGTTGCGCTATAGAATTAATGCTGGGTTTTTATATTTCCTGTGAGTTATTTGATGGGAGATATGAGTTAGTTTACCTTGTCACTGTTCAGTAGCGGCAAAGTCTATAAACAACGTATGTTTTTCTTCCCTTACCCATAGTTAGCGAAGCGAATAATTGAATACACAGGGTGGCCAAAAAAGAATTGAATTCCCGTTGGCTGTAAGGTTTTGAGACGCTACCACTCCTCCCTAGATGGTTTTGGAACCTCTCAGATCGACATGATTTTTGAATTTTTATATGGCCAGGCGTTGGGTGGCGGCGGTGACTGGCCTGGAGCCCTGGACTAGGCCCTAGATGGTAGATTCTAGGGAGAATTGGTTGCGTCCCGAAACCTTACAGCCAACGGGAATTCAGTTCTTTTTTGGTCACTCTGTATATTTAGAGCTACATTATAGCGATAAAGCTCTACTCTGTATACTAAAACATTACCTATAGTCAAGAGAAATGGGACGAAGCTATAGAATATATAGAGGGTTTGAATCATTTTGAAAATGAGACGAAGCAGTTCAAGCCGAGAGGCCTATTTGTCTTGGCGAGGGCACTACCATGCCCCCCTATTTAGGAAGTACCTACATTTAAAAGTGAGATATGAGTTTTTGCGCAGTGCAAAGACCCAGCTTACGCGCACTTATTTTAAATAAAAGCTCATTTTTTGCGTCCGTACGTGATCCTATAGCGCGATTGGTTGGGCGATAAAAAATATGGACTCCCCACAAGAAGCACTTTTATGATTACATGATTCAAAAACCAAATCTACATTCACAAGAGTTCTAAGATGGAGTAATTTATTGGCTTGTTTATTTTTATTACGTGATATAGGTACATACTTAGATTATGAATATAACAATAGTCGAAGTGTATACAAGTAATTTTTTTTAAGCACAACGGTGGCAAACCGTCCTGCGAGCCGCTGCCCATCTGATGTTAAGCGGCCACCACAGCCTATGAGCGCTCGCAACTCCGGTGTAGTCACACGCGCGTTGCTGCTTCAATTATACAGTGCGATGATTCAATGCACTGAAACTTAGGGTCGGTTGCACCAAACCGTCATCGTCATCATTTCATCATCTCATTTGTTCGTCATATTTAATTCAGTCCGTAATCGTGACTGGTGCAACCCAACCTTAGTTTTGAGGCTTATTTTAGACAGACCTTTATTTAATTTATAAGTAAACAAGGAAGAGAGAATAAAACATTTCGTAATATTTGTACAACTTGCTATAATTAACCACAAGGCAGCCAATTCAAACGGAACGCCCCAATAGATGATTGCCTAAGGCCAGGCACAATTTTCACAATTCAGGAAAGTAATTTTAAAGGAATTGTTTGTAAACGAACCAGTGTTTCTAAATACATATAACTTCGACCTTTGACATAACAGGAACCTAAGGTAGTAAAAACACGACTAGAATCTGATAATTCGACCAAGCTAACTTTGCATGAAAAATGTCTGCCACTATATAACGTTTTTATTACATTATAGCCGCGTCCTTGTTACACTGAGTCATATAACTTTTATAATATCAGTGTACCATAAGCATAAACGTCATCTTTTCGCATAAATTTAACGGTTACACTGGCTCTTCAAGTCTCAATATTTTGCCAATTGCAGTCAGAATTAGCGTCGTATGAACGAGTCCGATCAATTTTCGGTTAAATAAAAAATAAATTAAAATAAAAACAATGTTAAAATTGTGTAATGTAAGTACGGACGGACTACGGTACCCTTGGACCGACTCCCACTTGGCCGAATTTAAATCAAATTTTTAGACAACTTGAAACTACTTCAAAATAAAC
This sequence comes from Pammene fasciana, assembly GCA_911728535.1. Taxonomy (NCBI): domain Eukaryota; kingdom Metazoa; phylum Arthropoda; class Insecta; order Lepidoptera; family Tortricidae; genus Pammene; species Pammene fasciana. The sequence goes on from OU452285.1 coordinate 2,088,201, forward strand.
AAGCAATTGTTGAACGAATTGTGCTTACATTTATCCGAAAACCGCACCAAAGTACAAGTTCAAACACCATAAGGTTGTTTTTCGCCTGTGGGCCCGCCTGGCGGGACTCGATAAACAACAATTTCGCCGCCTGCATTGCGGAAGATTTGCGCCGGGAATTTTTACCCGATTGCGGTATTCGACTTGCATAGGGTTGTCCAATTATTCTTGGGAGTCACGATCACTATTATCACGCGCTAAGTAGACGTTCCTTTCCTCACGAGATTAGAAGGGAATGATGGCCTTTGTCAATTATCACGCGATAAATAGAAACTGTAAATCCAGGGGCAGATTAAATTAGGATCTTTATAGACAAAGACATAGCCTTTTACATTTAATTTGGTATTATATGATTTTATTTTGTTGCGAATGTTCGACAGTTATTAATGATGTTTTTATCATTGTAAAGGACTCATGTTCCTCAAAACTTTACGCGGTTGTACAAAACGCCATGGACAGAAGCCGATGGAGAAGTTTCATACACACGAAGTACAGATCATCCGGTGATGACCACGATCCTCAGTCTCATGACTGAGGATCGACCGAAGAGAGAGATCATTGTATGGGCCCGCGTGAAGTTGATCCCAAACCGTTTTCGTTTTGTGGCCACGTTATCAATTGAAGGGATGTTTACAAAAACAACATAACTGCTTAGAGCGGTTGACACTTTTTTAAGAACATTGTTAATCGTTTCAGGTGTCAACCAGTATAGTCAGTTATGTTGTTTTTGTAAACACCCCTTCAATTGTAACATGAAAAAATATTAAAAGACAAGGGCCCACAAATTTTTGCAGTCCTTCACCCTCAAATTACTGTTAGTTAGTTGATCTTCGGCAAGCAGAAGAGCAAAAACTATTGAAAAGTTTACATTAACTTACCATAACAGCTTAGACGCCGATGGAGTGACAACCCTGATCCGTCAGCACAAGACACCGAAGTATAAATATTAGGTTAAGAGCCTTGCAACCCGGCGTAACTAGGTATTCAAAACTGAACTGCATTACTATGTAATATTACTTAACTAGCCCCCGCGTCCCTACTCCTTCCACATTCACATACTTACAAGTCGTGAAATTGCCAGATCTGTCGTTGCATGTTTGAGAAAATGGTCTGGTCTTAAGTTGCTCTACATGGTCGGTAATCTCTGTATTCCCGGTTTCTGTTTATTTCGTCGCATGTCGTTTATCGTTAAGCTAGAACGAGCTAGCGCTTGTTTTTTTTTAACGCAAGTAATTTAATCATTACTCGTACTCCGACCGCCCAAGGTCAAATAGTGCATTCAAAAAGGGTTCATGCACCGTTTATAAGGTTGCATTTACATAAATTAGACTCGGCCGTATCTGGTGAACTCCGAAACGCAAGGTGACCCCCATTAGGCGGGCGTGGGACAGAGCCAGGAATGCGAAATCTGGAAATGTATGAAGTTTATGTGTGGTTGGGGAAATATACAGTTTTTGAACATACTGACGAGACTCACAGATCTCTAAGGGGGCCCACCAACTACCAGCCCGCCAGACGATATCGGCCTGTCAGTTAGAACAAAAAATTGACAGCTCTGAAAAACCGACAGGTCAACATCGTCAGGCCGACTGATAGGGGGTGGGCCCCATTACTTTAGTAATGATGATGATGATGATGATCCTTCCGGCCGATTTCGACCAAGGCGACCACTTCAACTCCTAGTTAATAGTTCGGCGTTCGTGCGCCCGAAGATGACTGACGTAGCCGATCTTCGAGTTGAACCCCCGTGCACATTGAGGGCACGTGAGGACACCAGTCACGTAGTGGTAGTGAATGGCAGCAGGCTGGCGTGTTTTCAGCTCGTCGCGTATGGCGTCGAGGTCAACTTTACGTTGCTCCTCGAAATCACGTACTTTGTCCTGCACCAGCCTGCGCCACTCAGGACGCTGTGCTGCCAAACCTTCCCACTGAGAGGGCTCGATGTTGCATCTTTTCATGTGCCGTTTCTAAACATCTTTGTATCTGAGGAGTTGCCCGCCGTGTTTCCGCTTACCCTCCTCTAGTTCAGAATAAAAGATGCGCTTCGCCACTCTCTCTTCCGCCATACGTGACCGCACCACCGAAGCTGCCGAGTTGCCGACGCATTAAATAAACTTTAGTAATATAGGGCTTCTAACAACTCTGCATAGCAACACCTCTTGGCGCTAACATACTTATTTTATACTAATAAATAGAAAGCCATCCGCAGTTGTACTCTGAGACAGAGAAATGGTTATCTTATCAACCACCCTTAAGAATTGACCAGACAGATACATCGTATAAACCTTTAGAATGTATTCGATATCATAGTTTATTAGTAAGACCAAAGGTCTCTTTCGCAGTGGCAAGCTTTGAACTAATACGCGTTTAACTAACAGCGTGAGAGACGACTTTGCGTGTGAGGTCATATCAAAAAGGCGAGACTCGTAAGTTGAAAGTCCTAATACGCAGTTCAACGCACCCGATTTCTTAGAGAAAAAGCTAGAAAACTTGGCAAAGAACGCTGTCTGCAATTAGCACGTGAAAATATATAAGATAAACAAAAGTAAAAATTGGGAGCCAATTTTCATGTCACGAATCCTACGTACCATTTGGTTTGTACTTCTTTGATGGGATCCGCTTTCGTCACGTCACCGTGACGCCGACGTCACGTCGCAATGATCTCATGACGCGCTGACGTTCGAGGTGAACGCACTGGTAATTCAATCTTATCTAATAGCAAATGAACTTTTGGCTGGGTATTAAGGGCGCCGACGTGATCATTCAATTCATCTTTTAGTTGTTCATTGGTAACCGCCTATCTTCAGTAATTATAAAACAAAGCTTAGGTATCTAATAAGAATGTTCCGGTTCAAGACGAAAATAATTAATCTTAATTCCTGTTTTTTTATACCACGACAGGAAGCATACGGCCCACCTGATGGTAAGCAGCTACAGTAGCCTTTGGATGCCTGAAACTCCAGAAACTCCACTGTGCTGAATAGTGGGGTCTAGTGTTATTTAGGTGTAGTTTCTTGCTGTGTTTAAATAAGTTAAACAGAAGGGATGGATTAACAGCTGCCCACGTCAGATATGACACGTTACAATAACTATCCTTATTGGTAGATCGGGGCATCTGGCAGCTTTTATTGGGTGGAGGTCAGAGTTACATACTAGCAAAATCTTTGAATTGGAAAATAGTACTACCAAAATTGGTAAAAACTGCCGAAGTTGTCTCAGTTATAGAGGACAGGGCCTATATTTTCTCATTTTAACAAAAAACATTGCATATTATTCCGGAAACGGGGCACATTACACTTACATTTAGGATTCACAATGAAACCGAGAGCCAAATATTCAAAGCATTGACGCACAGAATACGATATAAGTAACGTTTTAACATAACCATAGCGCATGTTTGATTCTCCTTTAAATATTGACCTGTCAAAATGGATAACGTTTCAAGACACTTACCAAGAAACAACCACAAATGTATTACTGAATCGCGATGAGAATGGGATTTAGTTAGCTGTCATTTTTTTTGCATTTAGAAAATCTGTCAACTCTAATCCCATTCTAATCGCGGTCCAGTAATATTATAGCAAAATACTGCGAACCATAAGTATTTAAAAGACCCTTCCGTTTTTCAAACAACCTCCGTTTCCTTTTCATTTACAAGCTTAGAAATTATTCCGCTCTCACGCCTTCTAGTTAAGTATTTACCAGAACACACCGAAACTATATAGGACGGCAAACAAAACAAATGTGTAGTTTATTTAAAAACCTCGCCAGTGTTAAGGCCGTAAGGTCAATCGCATACAGCGACATGGAAATTAGAATCGACAACAGGATTGTATTACCATTGATTCGATCATCAACGCGCAACGGTCCGACCGGGAAATGTCGCATTGTTTGAGCCTGACACATGAGCGGTGAAGGGATTAAGCTGCAAATGGACAGCAAAGAGAGGCGATTGGGTGATTGCTTTTGTTTTGATGTCCTACATCAAAACAAAATCAAGAGTGTACGACTGCTGCAATCATGCTTCCTTCCTTACCCTAGTTTCTTACGGTTGTTGAAGTTGGTCACAGCAGAGCCTAGCAGACTTACGACCTTTTGCATATTTCCGCAACGGAACAGACACCGCACCACGGCGCTACACGTTCTGCCGCGAAACCTGTCAATCAAGAGGGGAAACGACGCCGCGGAACTGCGTCGCACGAATTCGCTCTTGTTTCGCTCTCGATTCACTCAGATTTGGCAGAGTAACATGTCGCGCGGTACCTTGGTGTCGATTCTGCCGCGGAGTTGTACAAAGGCCCTCTATGCACCGACCCTTCCGGAAAAAACTCTGTGACAATCCTACCCAGAGCTATTAACTCTGCTGCTGAGAAGAGTTATACCAAGTCTTTTGTCACTCTTGGACATCCCATACATGACCAGTTAAGAGCTATGAGCTGGTTAGAAAGTTCAAATCTTGTTATTCTGCCGCTGCGCTGTCGGTGTTAGAGGCATAATGATTGATAATGTGATGCATTGACGCAGTTTGCACGGCAAAATTAGATTCGGAAACGATCGGAATAATCCTCCGTCGTTTGGAAGGGCGTAAAATGTTGATGCTAAAAATAGCAAAATGCAATGTTGATGTTGCATTTCGATGTTTACTGACCTGTCTTAAAGTCAAATATAGCTAAAATGGACGTCATATATATACTTAAAAAAAAATGACCAAGTTCTCCGGTGTCCGAGGCCAGATTTGAACTGGCGTCTTCAGCTCTCACGGCTGACGCCCTGACCACTAGACCGCCGGTCACGGCGGAACCGGTCGAATTTTCTCAAGTATATGTAATCTTCTGAATTTGAAACGGCTAGGCGCCGTTGACCATACTATGCATTATGCTGGTATGTGTTTACACTGTTTACTGTATATAACATCTACTTCAGTTTATAATTTATACATAGTGGTGTTACTACTTAAAAAACTATTTAACAAAATAATTTGATTTGCTCCAAAATTCAAATAAAGCTGCTACAGGCTATAGGTAAGTGTAAAAACACCTGCCTTATACTTAAATCATACACAAGAAAGTTTTAGCTGAGGTTTCCACGTGTATGACATAATCTATACCCATCATTATACGTTGAATCCGGATCAATGGAATCAGGGGTATAATTCCCTTCGCTTGTCGAGCCACGGGCGAGTCAAACGATCATCAGTAGTAACTGGCCTATAACCGCTAACCATTTCGTTCATCGAATCGTCTATTTGCACCACTCTCTTTCGTATGGGCAAGAGCAATAGAGACGGGACCAACGTTTTGTCGATTTTCGAACTTCGCGGTAGGCCCTCTGTAGTAAGTACCATTTGATTTTACGAAATCGTGATTAGAGTATTTCCATCTCTGTTACTCTAATATTGCAGGAGCGATAAATCGCTGTACTCAAAATGCGTATGCAAATACGAGCGCATCACAATTTATGATCTCATAAGAGACATCACACCGTACCTCAAGCATAACACGGCGTGACGTAACTCTGTGGCATCTATCATGACAGTCACTCACTCATACACTAACACTACACGTGTGTGATTCGACTATCAAACGCACTCCTATTCTATCACCATTTGTTTACAGATATTAAACACGGCTCTAAAAGGTAAGGCTGCACGCACGAAAACATGCGAGCGGCTTGCCGCTGTTTTCGGAAACGGTTTGATAAAATTTCATACATTGCTGAACATTTTGATCTCGTCGCTCGTGCCGCCACTCGTCTCGCCGCTACTAGCGGCGGCCGGTCGCATGTTTTCGTGAGTGCAGCCTTAAGAACTTGGCGGTTATAACTAACAGATATAGCGCCAAAGACTTGTATAGCTCTAGTTACTTCGGTCGTACACGCCGCTGTGAAAACTGCAGCAATATAATAACCGCCTTACGATCTTCATAAAGCATTTTTTCCATAGCGAGTTAAGGTGCTCTTACACGGGCGATTTTTCGGGCAATTATTGCCCGGCGATACGTTGCCGAAACGAATGGAGCAATGTGGAGCAATTAATTGAGCAATACGAGGCAATTTCTAGATATTGCGGCAATTATTTCGGCAATCATTTCCCGTATTGCTCCATTCATTTCCGTGTTGCTCTGTATTGCCGACTACAATTGCCGGTATATCCAGACGATTGGAAAATTCAAGGCAATTTGTATTTCTATCCCGTACGCACATATATGCATGTCCCATTCTTTTTCTAGTAGGGCGAGCGCGGTCCAGGTGTAGGGGGAGGGGAAACGGCCTGTTACAATAAATCCGTTCAAAAGGTCGTTTATTAAGGAATATTTTGCGGCGCTTACGTCATTTTACTATGTATTTTTGAGTTATAACTCAAAAACGGCTCAACCGATTCTATTCAAAATAGTTTTCATTGAAAGTACTAATTAAGCCTCACATTCGTGAATTGTACGGATTTTTTGAACCCACTGTTCAAAAGTTAGATGGGGGGGGGGAGGGGGGACGCCCTGTTTTAAACTTTAAACCCTAAGAACTTGATACCCATTTGGGCTTTATACTTATATTTCCACTGAATCCAGAAATTTCAGCTATTAATTTCTAACCATTCACGAGATATTGACCTCCGAAAATCACTATTTTTACCACTGACTGACTGGCTCACTGATCCACTGACTCATCATCAAAACTATTGACTACATCCAGATGACCTAGAAAGTTGTGGCATCCAGTTAGGCATTCGTGTCATTCGTGTGAAAACAACAGGAAGAATCTAAAAACTTGTTCCTGAAAATTAGTTTTCTTCCCGCAAGATATGAACGCATCTATTTCTCTTTTTTTAAGTCATTATTTTAAATGCACTGCAAGCTTCCGCAGCTAGAATTACCTCGTCCATAGTTCAGAGAGATTCTAATTTTGGGGCGAGTGCGGCGCGGTCTGAGTGCAAGGGGGGGAAACGACGCGGTCGTATTGCTCCACTGTATTTCTCGTGTATGAACGTATTGCCTAGTTTCCCGAGTTGCTGCTATATGGGGCAATTCGAATGGAGCCAGAATGGCGCCATACTGGAGCAATAATTGCCCCATATTGAGCAATATTTCGAATTGCTTGAAATTGCTCGATATGGCCGTGACGTCAAAATTGCGGCAATTCGGCAATTTATATCGCCCGTATAAGAGCACCTTTACGCAATATTAGTTATTCCAAGATCAACGTTACACTGGTTGCCCCGCGCTCGCGCTCGCAACGTCAATACCTACACGCTCGTGTATAAGACAAAGGTCTAATGTGTTTGGTTACGGCAAGGTCAAAGGGGTGACTCTGTCTAGCCCTTCACCTTTCTATCTATCGGAGATTAGTCCCCAGCTGAATCCTTTAATATGTGAGCGGGAAATTGTGGTATGTGAGGCTTTAGTTGGTAATTTGTTTAGAGTATTATGTGAGATTTTGTGAGTATGGGCTTCATTTGTGGTTTGAATATAATATAGATCTGACTTACTTCAGTCCACGACTTTGTCTGCTAAAATGATGAGGAGGTTTTAACTTCAAAGTTTGTTGCGATCTTTTTAGGCTTTAGCCATATGGCAAAAACAGAGCTTGTTTCATCATGTCCGTCTGTATGTCGAATATTGAAAGCAATATTAATGGTATTTCAAATGTAAAAGTGTTTTGTAAGCTTCTACTTAGCGTTGTACCGAAAATAGATATTGAGGCACTCCAGGTTAAAATAAATTAGATTTCAAAAAACACAATCAAGTAAAATTTTTGATATTTATCACCTACGCTGAAAGCACCTCAGTGCTGTTCTAAAATATTAACTCATGATGCCAAAAGTAGTTTGTCACTCTGAAATACAACTCCCATAAAAAATATAGTCTATACCTACTCGTAAAATGTGTCCATCGCCAACCCAGTGTCGATGTCGTAAGTTTTTAAAACTCACTTCTATTCATTAACAGCTGTAGGAACCCCGACATTATCTGTCTCATATTTCGTTATGCACTGACAGATTTATTTGTCTACACTTTGGCTTCAATTTATAAACAAAATAGGAAATAACTTGTCTGAAACCTTGTGACGATTTCCGTAAGGGGTCCCACCGACTATCAGTCTGCCTGACGATATTGGCCTGTCAGTTAGAACAAAAATTTGACAGCTCCGAGCAACTGAAAGCCCATATCGTCAAGCCGACTGATAGTGGGTGGGCCCCATTATGAGACTTATAATATAAGTGAAATGAGTGTGATGTCAATCGTGGTGTTTGAAATCGACTATTCAATATGTATTTATTAAAGTTGAAATTATCATGGTTATACATCTATACAGACAGACACAGGCACACTCTTTTAGTTACATATTTAAATTTGTACCCATTTTAGTAAATGATCATGACCGGAGCTTTTAAGACATCCCCTAAATTTTGTTTCTACGCAGAAAAGGGTCCTATATTTTATTTTTATTATGTATATGATGGTAATGGAGATATCCTTATGATAATACTTAAATAATACAATTAGGTAATTCAGTAATTTGAAATGTATTGTTAAGATTTGTATAAAAACTTCCAAAATTCATTAGTACATACAAGTACGTACATTATGACGAGCGACGAATACGGGTACACATGTGAAGAGAACGCAAAAAAAACTTGTCAAAAACATTACAAATTAACCTATTGTCAAAATGTTATATGAAATAAATTTGAGATGAGTGGATTAAATAAGAATTTAGGGTGTTGCCCCTCCTAGTAACTTAATCCTTTTTCTACCCCTGGTACGCCGGCGGGCGGAAAGTGCATTTACCCTAGCCTACGCAGACTGCGGTCATTTACACCATTTTTTAACCGACTTCAATTCGACTGAATTTTTATTATTATTATTTTTTTGTATGTATGTTGGTCGATACTTCCGTGAATCGTAAACCGATTTTGATTTTTTTTTAAACGAACGGGTATAACCCCTAGATGGTCCCATTGTCACCAAGTCGGGATCTGATGATGGGATCCTGGAGAAATCGAGGGAACTCTTCAACTATTATAGGCACACCTATACTACCTATAGTGATTTCACTATTTTTTAAAGCAACTCGGCCACTTCCTCTTGGAATAGCGGATCCTAAGTGAAGCCGGTTCTTTTTGTTTAAATACAACACCTTCTGTTTGTTGATTTCAGTTTCAATGTTCTTAGATATCCACTTACCAAATTGTCGGAATCAGCTACTTTTATTTTAAAAGTAAAGCGTAATAATGACTCTGAAAAACAATAAGAAATTCCCTTAGCATGTAACTCGTTTTCAATGGCCGCAAGTGTAGTTTAAGTAGAGTTAAACAAGGAATTGGATTTAAGTACTGTATTATTTTATTAATCTTTAATTTGTAGTATTTATAACATAATTAATTACCTAAGCAAGACATCATTAAAATTTTAATATTTACATACTTAATACAACATTGTAGGTACCTTCATATATTTAACAATATTATGAATAAATGAGTATAAGTATAAATATCGCTCCCTTGCGTCTTATCGCCCTTTGAAGCCATAACTTTAGCTAGCTGACTCAGGACATAAATGCCTTTTCACAACTTCTTTGGTTCACATCACTTTTAAAAGTTTTAAGAAAAATTAGTAACAATTTAATAAAATAACCGGTCTCTGTCTAGCCTAATACTATCGCAACCGCAGCCGATTTTTTCTTTGATTTTTGCAACTTTAAAAGTCCCTTTGCATACTTGTTCCTGATTCTATCCAATATCGTAACTCCTCCTATGGCCTCTACTACTTTGCTACTACTAAACAGGAAGATCCGAATAATATTAAACTAACCAGACCGGTTTTAGGAGCGGAACCCTTAACGGAACAAGAGATAAGCCTGAACTCATAACAAAATCCAAGTGTGGCCATTTTTTTGAATACCATATCAGCCGATCTATTGTTGCATCGAAAATATTTACTTTCGGGTATAACGCTTTTATAACTCGGCCTGACGAATGCTATTTCGTAGAAGGCCCGTGTTGACACTGGCTGGCACTGCGTTTCCGGTATATTTTTTATTATTTTAGGGTTCTGCAGGGACCTTAAGTGTTCCAAAACGAGTAGCCACGAAGCTTGCACCGTCCGACATATCTTGGCAGGATATTTAGATGAAAAAGTATGATATTAAGTAGTACTTATGGCTGATGGCATGTAAAACAATTAAGAGTATAAATAAAACCTGTGTTATTGTATTTGTTATTTTTCTAAAACTGTCCCACAAGTGTTATTTATAAAGAAACTTGCATAGCAACAGTTAAAACTTCCAGCGTTGCGTTTGCCGGCATGTACCGTTGCGGCGAGCTTCCGAGGGATTTGACGCCTTTTACACATCTCCGCAGCAGAATTGATACCCCGGTACTGCGCTAACGCCGCGAAACTTGAGTGAATGGAATCGAGAGCGATATAATAAGCGAATTGGTGCGACGCGGTTCAGTGGCTTTGTTTCCGCTCTTGATTCGTTCTCGATCCGCTCAGGTTTTGCGGCGAAACGTGTAGCGCGGTACTGCGGTGTCAATTCCGTTGCGGAGATGTGCAAAAGGCGGGAGTAGCGTCTCCTGTCGCCCCCTCAGGCCTCGGACCCGGTTTTTAATTATTTTTTCTACTCCTGCATTCTAATTTGCCAATAAAATGACTGACATGTATATTCAAAGCATATACTTTATGAACGTTGTCATAAGATGACTCAAAAGTCGATTCTTAGGGATATAATGGGTCTGATGCCGGGACGGGCCCCGCATCGGCGCCACCCGTCGCTGTAGACGAGGCGTGCGCCGGCTCAATCCGCCGGGAGATTGAAGACAATTGTATAGAGGCAGCAGGTCATTCGTCGAACTCAATGCTTACCGGCTTGCCTAGCACTCGTAGAAAAACTTTTGTGTGCAACGGTACATAATTAGGTCTTAAAATTCTCGGGTCTGTTTTTACAAAATTCGGCTTCGCCTCATTTTGTAACTTCGACCCTCGAATCTTAAGAACCCTTATTATGTAACTGTTGCACAAAATACTATTATAGTCTTTATGTAGAACTCAATATTGTATTAAGGTAATGAACTTCGTATTATAAGATTGTTCGATTAAAGAACAAAAATAACGAAATATATACCGGTATTTTTTCCATACGGAACGTTTTTTGGCATTTTCGTAACTCCAGTCTCTTGTGGCGAATAAATACGAGTCGCTATTTAAAAAAACTGCGTGACGCGAAACTGAATGAAAAACAAATTGCAATGTGAAATATTGTTTTAATAAATCAAAGTCGGTGTAGCGAGGGGGAACAGTTTTGGTTTATTCATTTATTCAATACGAGCGCATTAACATGTTCGCGTTAGTCAGTGCGCAGTTACTTTTAGCGGTTGTAATACAAAGATTGTAATGCCATTAGTGATATTGTAATTTGCATATTTGCCTCATTTTTAAACAAGCTAAAAACTATGCAAGCGAAGTTTTTTACCTAGTGCAGTAGAAGAGTTTATGAGTGTAGCAAAATGCACAAGACGGATTATTTTTTTCTTTCATTTATAGAGATTTCCCTGATGTGAATATCATTGCCATAATTCTTTAATTAAGGACTTTTCTTTAATGTTTTCTACAATGAATAATTAAATTTATTTAAGACCTGGTAACACTACACACAACAGATACTACAAAGTTTGATAAGATAATGATAACATGACGCATTATTTGCACTACTACCAAAACTTACATTGCATTACAGTCGCCATCAAATATATCGGAGTGGCCAAGGTGGTCACAAATATCTGAACAACGCCTCTATTGTATTTGATGGCGACTGTACAAACCAGTGTCCTAAAAACAATACTGGTTGGAATGCCTGCGAACCGCTGGCATTCCTGACTTTAGTGTTATGGTAGGATGCCGCGTTTTACGAGTACGTTTACTGATCTAATATAGTCCATACCTTACCTACCTACGGACCTTGGTACGAGTGAGACGCAGATATCTGGTAAAGTGAGATAGTATCTGTTACAATTGACAATTGCGTCCTTGAAAAGGTGCTAGCTTTAACTAAATATTTCAGTTTAGAGAGAATGGTTAGCTCAGAAAATCTTTTAGATTGTTAATGTTTTGTTATGTGTGTGTTATTTTTCGGTTATTATAATTTAGCTAAATTAGGTAACGTTTGACCTTGAATAACTTCCGGCCCAGACACGAGATTTCTGGAGATTTTTAAGAGAACGTTAAGAACAATGTAATGAAAGTATATACGAGTTTCCAGCTTATTATCTGGGATTCCGAGGTTTAAACTTATATGCCCAGACAATAGTGCTTTATCGGAAGAAACTGTTACTATTAACAAAAAAACCAAAATATGAAGTTGAAACGGTCCATAACAGGAATATAATACATGACGAGCAAGATTAGTGGCGCGCGCGCATATGCGGGTAGCTCACATTATTACCCTTATACAATAGGCTTACCACACCAGCGGCGTTAGACCAGAAATAACTTCACAATTTTGAATCCTATTCCTATGAAATAAGTGTGAAAACGTATAGATATAAATGCGTTAGTATATTTGTCGGTTGAGTCCTTTTGAGTTTTGGGTAAAATTGCAGTGTAATGACTTTATTCGACCATTGAGTTAATGGCCCCGTATACTTTGTTTAGGGCGTGCAATTAACGTGTATTATAATTGTTCACCCGCATATTTTTTTAAACTTTGATTTTTAATATTTGTGCGCTTGGCGCATGACACGCACACGTGTCTATGGTGTTTTTTTTATTTCAGAGTATGGGTAAAGCAACCCATACACAAATTTGAAGCATCAAGAGCATCAGCAAGAGTTGCTGTAAAAATACTGAAATCACTATACATATAATAGTTGAAGAGTTCCCTCGATTTCTCCAGGATCCCATCATCAGTTCTGCACCTGGTTAAAAACAAAGACCCCGACGAATTAAGAACCTCCTCATTCGAAACCTTGAAGTCGGTTGAAAACGGGTAGGTACGTTTCACATTTTAAGTTGAAAAGTGCTCGACTTGTTTCGTTCCACGCGAACAGCTCATGAAAAAATCCTCGTTATGAAGCGAAACGTAATTTTCGACTAAAAATGTGAGAATATTTGTATTTAAAACAACATTATTTTAAACGTTTCAATTCAACCATGTTCTAGCCTATCCTAAGGCTCTCAAACGAAGCTACGGACATTAAAACCTATTTTGCATTTTAAGCTGAAGATAGGGAGGGTCAAGGAACCTCCTTTTGTACCCATATCCATGACCAATACTTGATTATATGCCACGTAAAAATACCAAAATCGTGGAAGTTATACACCCACATTCCTAACAATGATATTTGATTGAAATTTAACCCTTTTGGCGCTAAAGTTTGTCAGTGACGTCAGTGTACGCCAAAGCGACATAGCAGCTACAATAATTTTAAACAAAAAAAGAACCGACTTCACTTAGGATCCGCTATTCCAAGAGGAAGTGGCCGAGTTGCTGTAAAAAATAGTGAAATCACTATAGGTGTGCCTATAATAGTTGAAGAGTTCCCTCGATTTCTCCAGGATCCCATCATCAGACCCCGACTTGGTGACAATGCGACCATCTAGGGGTTATACCCATTCGATAAAAAAATAATTTGAAAATCGGTTCACGATTCACGGAGATATCGAGTAACATACAAAAAAACAGTCGAATTGAGAACCTCCTCCTTCTTTTGAAGTCGGTTAAAAATAACGCAAAGTCGTAAATTTACTTGTATGTATATGAATAAAAATACAAAACGTGAAATGATCTTTGCGATATCATTATCTGTCGTCAACTGGCCAGTAAAACACTGTATGAACTACACAAACAGGCCCAAAAAACATACATATTTTCGTCAATTATGGCTGCATAGGATTCCTAATTGTGAAGGGACGTAAGTCTTCGAGTTCCCTGGGCATGGCTGTCGTATTGTAAATACGAACACATAGTGCCATTTGGTGAATTAGCATCGATAGTATCTTAACTGCGCCCGTTATCAAAGCAATTCGGCGTCATTAAAATAATTTAGAGCGGTGAGTCACAGAACTGCAAACGGTGTCATTCAAAATGCTGGAGAATCGAGGGCTTGTAAACCATATTGTTATTAATTTTGGAAGTTTTAAGGCGTATAGACAGAATGATAAAAACAAGCCCTTTTGATATAAGAACTAGTTGTGTATTTCTTAGATTTAAAATTAAAAAAATAATTACAGAGGCAAGGACGGGCTGGCCAAAACAGAGATGGCGGAACAATTTCGACGTTTTCCTGAACGACTGGCCGGCAAACACAACACCGAGAGACGTGGAGGATAGGAGAGGCCTTTGCCCAGCAGTGGGACACACTAGGCTAATTTAAAAATAAAACATATATAGCCCCATTTTGTTGGCTTAGCAGTTAGGTTCTCACTCGACAGATAGCAGTTATGCATGGCTCGGATCTTGCGATCACTTTCCCCTCTGGCTCAGCCTAGAAGTCGACTCGCACGCGCACGCGCAACAAATCGGAACACGCCTACACAGCCAGCTGCCGTCCTGACGTACTGTCTGCGGGTTGCCGAACTGCAAGTTAAGAGACATACGTTTTAGTTGATGGATTGATCATTTTTAGCCGACTACATTGGTATTTTTTCATAAAAAACATACAATTGCACCAAGGACCTCCACTTCGCAGTATGGATCTCGAGGTAACTTATTAAGTTATTACTAGAATTAAAAATATACAACTAATTAAATAAAAGAATCAGTCTTTTTCTCTCTCCCTTAACTCCATTTCAAAAACCGCAGCTACTCCTCCGATGAAGAATACTGCATGATGAAATTTTAGATGGTATTTACTTACCCAGCTGAAGAAACCAGCAGAGGAGCCCACACTCCCAACTGCATCAATATAGGCCTAGTGCGAAGTTTATGAAGGAACAACAATAAAGAAGAATGGTAGTGTTGATTCCTGACAATGAAATGTCTGAGCATCCAAAGATGCACTATGTTGCGAAGGGCCGGTCTGCGTTTCCACCAGAGATAAGCGAGGATACGGTGCGAGAAATGTGTTTGTTATAACATTAGATTATAATATTAGATTGATTCTTGACAAACATTCCTCGCTCGCATCCTCGCTCATCTCTGTTGGAATCACAGCCTAATATCAACACAGTGAATTTGGTACACTCATGTGATATCACTGGTGTTGCGAATGCTCACGAGCTACACACTATTGCCACCGCCATGGTAGAAAAACCCGATCAGTTCCAGTAGGATCGCGGACGCGGAAACGCGTGATCGGGAAGGACGTAGCTTATCAGAAGAGGAAAACCGAATATGTTCAGTAGTTAATTATCCGTATTCCAATTATTTGTATATCAAATCAATAATAATAAATATCAACACAGGATGTCTAACAGGCGATGAAGCGGAAACTAAACTAATTGTTAACGCTGTATTGTTTATATTAATATGGCCAGAGATTAGGCGGCCGGATGAAATGCACTCATTTGTAATGAGATATTTTTGAAGCCAATAATTACTTATTTTTACGCAAGTCTAAGGGGATTATGAAATCACTATGGATATATAGATATTTTAATAATATAGTAATGTTATCTAAAACCCACAAGCTTTATTCAGCTTAATGTCAGAACTAGATCTATTTCTGTAAAGTTATCCCAAAATATTGATCTATTTTTATCATTAATCACCAGATTAAAGAAATAGCACAGTAAATGACGATAGTCTTTGTGTTTGTATATCTTCACACACTCCTAAATCCTTGAATTAATATTGATGGACCACAGAATGCCGTTAGCCTATTAAAGAACATAACAAATAAGATTAGGGCAGATTTGGTGGTGTTCGTGGGGTGGTTTTGTCATTTCTGAACATCATTTGTCACTATTCCTCTCGGTGGGGTGACGCCAGATAATTCGACAGTGCAGTGCATAAGATAAAGGCGGTTCGGATGCTTGATTCAAGAGCGAAGATGCCAACGAATGTAAGGCAAGCAAAGAGCAGACTAACTATTTGATGAATATGTCATCGAAAAGAGCGCTCTCTTCTGTCAATCCCGTCATGTGTACCGAGAAGCTAGAGTAGCCACATGCCAAATCATCGAGAAGTAGGTTAGGATATTGCGCGCTTTTTAAAACATTCGACATGATCAATGTTAGGGATCCCCGTTGACATTATGTATCAAGGTCACAGTCACAGCTCATTAGAGCGCCTCAGCACTCGATCCACACCGCCTCACCTCGGGCGGTCCTCGACAACGAGTGGACGCTGAGTTGATGTAGTGAGCGCATGGCCATACAAATTCATATAAAGAATACCTAACCGCTCGAGGTGAGGCGGTGAGGTTCGGGTGCCTAGGCGCTCTAATGAGCTGTGACCTTCATACTACGATATACCAAAGTGAACAACCCGCTTGCTCCTATCACATGCGCCAAATCAACAAACCAGAGTAACCACATGCCAACCACCGATAAGTAGGAGGTTTAGCGAGTATTATGCTTTTTACATGATTAATGTTAGCGATCCCCAATATCCTGACACTACGGATCATACTCTGATTGTCATTTTTACGCCTGCGTGATTCAGTTCATTAATATATTTGCATCATAAAGCATTGAAGTTTACCTATTAATTTCTTGTTTTTTTTTAGATTAATTAATGGGATAAATTGAAATTATGGAGTAAGACAATTTGACGAGTTCTAACTACCACAGTGCAGATGTAGCGCATAATCCTTTCCGATCGTAAAACTCGGAATCGTTTTGATTGTCAATTAAGTAAATAAGAAACTTTATGTTTAAGTTCGTTAATAAATAAACGGCCACCGACATAAATCGTTTCAAATAAAAATATCAATTAAAAAAATTATTTACCATCATGATGTTTTTTTAAACTTAAATATTTAACTACTTTCTAATTTTTATCTTTTTTCATTAACTGTTGCGGTTTTCCAAGACGTCGATACATAACAGTTATTAATTAGTCAGTGTAATGTTCTACATCGTTAGCTGCAGTCGCAAATATCTTACAAACCGAGTTGAAAGATTTACAACTTTAGGTCTGGTTAGCTAAAATCGCAAATCGCTTGTCTAATTAAGACGGAGTTAAGAGATTTGGGACTTTAACCGACGACATGCGGTCTACATCCCAAGAAACAAAAGACGACTTAAACAATACACCTATCGACGTCAAAAATAGATATACAGATTTGCACTTTAATGCTTCGGGGTTAGGCGAAACATGTATACATAACTTTGGTATGTGAAGAAGATTGGTCAGTTAAGTGTTAATGTTAGTACACAACTAGTTCGCAACTTTGTTGCATTGAAGCACAGGACGTGTTCGACATAGATGCCAACAAGTCAGCCATAGTGCAAATAGTTCTGAGAGTTCGTCGTAAATACGTGTTTCTATTACAAGATCTACTCAGATAACATCCCATTCAGTTATTTCAGGTTAAACAGAAAATTAAGCATGTTTGGATTTATTTTTAATAGCCTTTTTAGTGTCTCTTTGTTGGGAATACCTATTCCCTCCTTTTCTTCAATCAACCCAGTATCTAGCTCATGAAAAAAAAAGTAAAATTAAGCTCCGGCTTGCCTAAGATTTTTTTTGCCACACCGCCATTTGTGTCATGTACTTTGCGTAGGCCAACAAGATGGTCAAGATCGCAAGAAAACCTTATATGAGCAATAGTGCGACATGAGACACGGGAATGTCTATGTCAATAGGTTATTTTAATTTTGCTGAACTAATATGATCAATTACATATGCAAATTTTTAAGCATCTCCACAACCGGAAAATACTATCAAGTCTTAAAACTAAAAGTGCCTACTACACTGGAATATTTCAATCAGCATTAAAACCACATCCCATACTTATCAGTTTTCCTGTTCCATTATTTACATACATAATTTAAAAATAAGTAGGGCTTCCCCTCTAGCAATATTTAAATTATATTTTTCCTTTTAAACTGCTTTGTTAATTCGCATTTTTTTTCAACTATTTGATAACATCCTGGTTTACAAAAATGTAATAAGGCATATTATATCTTGAAATACCAAGCTAAAAATAAGAAGTAATAAGTGCTTAATACACAGTGAGTATAGGTACCAATTGTTACGGTACCGTCGACCAAAAATGTGGTTTACCACCCTACGGTTGAGGTTCGTTTGAACGTCATGAGACAACAAGGTCGTGCATATTTTGAACTCCGTTAGAAATGTTTAACCTTAGCGATCGTTAGATCTCGCAGAAACTTTTGTCAAAACTGGTAGACCACTTTCTTGGTCGACTGTACCAGTCTTGACGTCGATACGCACGTATTACATCGATATGAAATTAAAGAAAGTTTAACATCAACAATCACAAAGGATAACGTTTTTGATAGGCCAATTAAAAATAAATTAATCCCATTTATTAAACAAACGTAAAGAAATACAGCTAATATTTAAAAAGAGTAATACGAGGCACAAAATCGAGAGCGCTGCCAAAAAGTTGGCCGTGAGGGAATACCAAATAAGAATTTGAGATGAAATATATTTATAACAATTCCATAACGAAAGGTCACCGTCTCACCGTGTAAGTACATCGGTAGTCATTCTTATCGCTAGCCTAACCCAGGTCGAGGTGATATAGGATGCGCTGTACTCGTATGCGCTGGTATGGACATGCCATGTAATGAGACGGGATGATGACCATAAGTATGACCAGAGTGATGTACATTGAAGATCAGAAACGAAGACGCGGACGACCATCAAAAACCTGGCTCCAAACAGTACAAAACGACATGAAGAAGATAACCACAACACACAACAGTAGAGACAACCCACAACCGTATGATGTGGCGCAGGATTACTAGAAGGGTTGACCCCAAATAAATTGGGACAATAGCCAGGAGAAAGAAGAAAGTACGGCTCTACTCGTTCCGTTAGAACAACCGATGAGCAGTCGTCTGACGGGAGTGCATGTGAGGAATTACCACCGGTTCCTGAAGTAAGATTTAAAAAGGTCCAAGAAGGTGATTCTAACCATTTTGGTATAACTAGTGTATATGTCAACGCAAAGTAACCTAGAATACCGTGTTAGGGTACAGTCGCCGATTGCATGTCGCTGGCCCAATATTACAGGGTTCTATGTTATATTTTCAGGGTAGTTAAATTTAGACTTAGTGTCAATATGACAGTGCCCAAATTTCAATTCGATGAAAGTGAAACATAGAACCCTGTAATTATGGGCCAGCGAATACAAATACAAATACAAATGATTTATTCGTCGAACACAGGTTATACAACATTACATTGCAGTAGGTGGAAAAAAATCGATGTGACTTCCTTAAGATTATCAATGAATTTTTCAGATATTAAATATGTACGGTTTATAGCTTCATATCTACCAAGTCGGAACATAAATATAGTACTAGATTTAAGTACAAACAATGGTCAGTTATAGATGTAAGTTTAACAACCACGAAGACATTGTACTACACGTGCTCAACTGTAAATAAACGAGCGCTAAATCACAACCGCAAACATTTCATGAATGATTTGTACTTGTACTACAATTCTTGTTATTATTTCCATGAAGGTGAGGCAAGTGTTGGGGGACAACAGGCCTTATGAACCAGGTAATAGGGTTGCGATGGATGGTTGAGCGGCGGGTTAGAAACAGTTGTGTCAGGGATTGTGTGCGCGGCCTAAATGTTCTGCCGGTTGCAATTTAGCAGCTGATAGCGTATTCCAAATCTCATAAGTCATAAGTACTCGTACCAAAAAGTTAATGTGCAACTCTCTTATTAAGTCTAACGTTTTAGGTCTAAAGAATCCTTGCAAAACTGCCAGATATATTTTAGTAAGTACACGGAAAAAAAGCTTCCGGGTTATTCTCAATCCAAGACATTATTATTTTCTTGAAAATATTTCCTCGTGACGAGTATTTATTTCCTTTACCAAAAATATGATTCTTCCCTTAAAAAAAACACGTTTTCTTAAAATAGAAATACAAAAATGTATTGTTTCAAGAGTATATTGAGTAAAGAGAGATTGTACTTTAAATAATCAAACAAGTATTATCTTAGGTAAAAGAAAACTATGAAATCTGTAAGAATATATTCGCTTCGTTATATTTAAAACTTTAATGTATTTTCGTTAAAAAATAAATGCTTGTCACGAGGAAATATTTTCAACATAATATAATAAATATAATAATGTCTTAGATTGAGAATATCCCGGAAGCTTTTTATTCCGTGTATGCTTTAGAGTTTAGATCCTCATCAGGATTGTATATCTATATCTACTGGCCATAAAATCGCTAGGAATAAAATGTGAGCCAATGGACTCTTAAGAGAGAAATTGGATTCATGCGAAGTTAAAGAGATTTATAGTTATTGGGGTTCAGAGTGTCTTTTGGCCAAAGTTCAAAAGACAGAAGAAGTGACTGATAAATGCACTTTCGCTGCATCTTCTTTTGATTTTCGAATCATATTTGACAACAGGAGATATTGGCGTCAACCTTGGCCACTTAGTTCAACAGTCTCACTAATTTGGGTTCCGCTACCTTTCTCATCCGATACCGAGAACTAAAAATAGTGAAATTGCGCGTAAATCACACCAAGCTGTCGTTGTCGGTCCGATCGGGCCCGAGATAGAAATGCTGTATATTTAGCTCTTTGAACCGCGCCCGCCAAAACGTACACAGTTTTGTATGTTGACGCAGATTTGATCTACGGGTTTGTTCATTAAAACTCATAGGAATAAAGGAACAAAATTATTTTAAGAAAACAAAATGGGTTATGAACATACATCCCAAAGTGCGAGCAAAATTCATTGAAGTACTAGGGTTGTTACTGGTTGTCATACGTCATTTCAATGGATTTCGCTCGCAGTTTACGATGTATGGTTATGAAGCTACTGCAGCCGAGGAGAGTTGCCAATGCAGAGATAGAATTAACATGGTCATTACTCATGCTTAGTGACTCGAATAAAGTTTAGTTTCCACCGGAGATGAGCAAAGATGCGTTGCCAGTTATGTGCTTGTTAGACACCGATAGAATCTCTTCATTTGTTTATCCTTGCACAACGCAGCTCTAGGATTGCTTCTTAACAAACACATTCCTCGCAACGCATTCCCACTCATCTCTGGTGGAAACGTAGCCACATAGTTGGAAACAGGATTTTGTAGTGGACAAAGACTTATTCTACCCTTGGGCAACATACTTAAATCAACATACCTCTTTCCATAATGTACCACGAAAACGCTTTCATAGCAAATGATTTAAAGAAATGTCGTAAAACTTTTTTCTGATACACAACAACAACGTTCATGTAACGACTGGGGTAAGAAAATTAAAAGTATTTTTATTTTATTCGTAAGATGGCTTCTCGGAACTTTTTTCTTTTTCTACTTTGCTGGTAACTTTTTCCCTGAACTTATATACAGCTTTAAAATTTTTCATTATTCTACGTTTCATTGTGCGCAATGCTATCAATCTAATTTCTCTGTGGAATACAAACTTTTATTTTTCTGAGTATGATTTGACATTGAACTTATTGTTATATTTAGGTATTTTAATTGTGAGTGGGTTACTGTATAAAACGGATAAGTCAAAATTGAAGTGTTAATGTAATAATGCCTTTTTATATGTATCTACCTTAATGCATCGGTATTTTTCGCCTCAGCCTCAGTATTGTTTTGATTGATATCAACTTACCTGAAAAAAGAAAACGGTTTGTATTAAAAAAATGCACACAAACATATTAACTTTAAATGCTCGTCTTAGCAACATAAACAGGCTTAGAAATCTATTTCAATTCAATTCAATTTTCTTTATTCAGATAACTAAGATCCATTGGTTAGTTACAATACACTCAAGAGCAAAAGTTTCGGGTCACTAGCATTTTCTTGAATATCTTTAAAATTAATATCTTTTTGAGATATTCAAGAAAATGCTAGTGACCCGAAACTTTTGCTCTCGAGTGTACAAAGTCTTAAAAATCTAATGTTAGTTTAAACATGTAATAACAATAAATAAATAATTATGCTAAAATGTCAAAAAATAAAATCAATTATTCTTATTAATTATCATACCTAAGTACATGCTTAAGCTAACTATTATTAAGATGTCGTAATTTTCATACTTACGTAAACAATATTCTTAAAAATTGCATGATATTTAACCGTACCAGTCCACCAACCAACCAGATAAGGCCCCACGCAACCCCTTATCAATTAACAACCAAACTTAACTGCCAACTTGGAGAATAATTACACCAACTTTGTGGGCACTCTAGTTAAAGTGTCCGAGTGTCTAGACCGGATACTTGTTAGATCCAGTGTCTGGCGAGGGTGACCACACGCAAAACTGTCACACAAACTTGATAGCATTACGAATTTTGAACTTTAATTGATAAGATTACGGCTGCTTTTGCAAGTACTGGTGAAGAAAGAGTGCAAATCCGTACGGAAAGTTTAATAACCGGCCAAGTGCGTTCGGACTCGCGTTCAAAAGTTCCGTAAAATGGGTATCGATTCGTTCCGGTTTTTTATATGGAAAATAAGTGCCTTTTACCGTGTTAATCGGTAGTTCTACTACAAAATTGCACGTGTGTGCATGACAAATTATATTAAAAACATTTCGGTAAGTATTCGGGTTTGAACTGAGTAATTCGGCCGAATATGAACTGAAAAAACCGCCAAAAACGAATATTCAGTCCATCCCTAGTGAACTATTAGTCGTTAGACTTATTTTCGTCTAGCATATCTCTAGTCTATCATTCGATACCTTCACCGGATGAAGTATTGGACACACTTTCCCACTAGATTAAGCTTGCAAAGGCTGCGTCACACAGTAGCGAGGCGTGAGTGAGACGGGCGCGGCCTGAACGCGGCGCTGCTGTGCGAGATGTTCGTCAAGCACGTATCTACATCTAACATTAGAGACACGTGGAAGTTTATTATGCAGCGTTATGGAAAAGCGTATATACGTACACGCATCAACGGACCAGGAACGAGCGCGGCGCCGAAAGAAGTATGGGAAAGGCAGGGGACACTTGCTCACTAGATAGAGCATGGAAGTAATGACGTTGTACAGCACCGCAGTATCTACGAGATCAAGGTCGATCAAGGATAGTTTAAGGCACTGAAACTGTAAGCATATTGCATTTTTATCTAAGGACTGTAAACCTTAATTTATAGCGTGTGACCATTAAATCATTTAACTTTGTTGTTTAATTATTACCTAGGAAACCTAGACACATAGGTAGGGAACCTTTCTATTGTCGAGTGTGCGACAATAACCCCGGCCGAGACTCACTAGTGAGAAAGAGACGACGCCATCACTCTGCTCTCATGTGTAAAAGAGACAGGTGATACCCCGTAGTTGAATTGTCCTACAAATTATTTTTCCCCATAATACCTATGTACCACCTAGTATAAATGCCTAGTAAATAAGTCCACTAGTCTCTACATCGGCGCTGAGCTGTCGCGCCGCTACGGGCGTCGCCTAACCTTGGCCACCGTCCCGTACAGACGTCATTACTCAGGCAATTGTCTTCGGGTCACCAAAGGACCAAGTTTAGCAAAATACTAAAAATATGTGCTGGTGACCGGATTGGAATGTTTAACCCATTAGGCCAAGGGGATATCATTCAGGATTAGTGAGCCTGTAACCTTCGGAGACCAGGGGGCCGATTTTTGACTTTCGAGCTCTCGAGTCTCGAATTCAAAGAAATTAAGATCGAATGAAAATTATAGTAAAATAATCATGGGTTTAAATTACCGCTGTTATTTTTAAAACATCACTTTTTTCAGAATTTGAAATGTAACATACGAGCGTTTGAATCTCAAAAATTGCCCACTAGGCACCAGTGGCGGCGCCTCCATAGAACACGATTCCCGTCGGCTTGCCTAAGTTTCAGGCGCCTGAGCAGTTTTCCTACAGCTCATGAAGAAATTTTAGGCCAAAATCAGCACCGGCTTGCTTAAGAAAAAATTTGACCCACCGCCACTGCTAGGCACATATGGGATTTATTTGGAACGCAAAGACAGAACTCCAGTGACCGCTTTCTGTGGGTTTGGGCTCGCTAATTCAACGAGTACAAAATAAATAATTCTTCAAACAGATTATAGAAACATGAACAACTTTAAATATTAAGCAGAACGTCTGCTAACAATACCACAATGTTGTCTCGCCTGAGGCAGTGGATAGCTATTCCTCGGGAACTTATAAACCAATGAGGTAAGATTATGTTCGACTTTGTTAGCTGCAAATTTAGTTTACTTAGAGTTTATTAGTGATATTTGCCGTAGAACTCGTTTATGACGAAAAAAACAACTGAAAAAAACCAAAAGTTCATATTTTTTTATTATTATAGGTACTTCGGTAAACTACGTTTAACCACTTCACATGAATCTACTTGATTCCTGTCAATATATGTAATACATAAAAGTCAGCAATGCTAAGTCTACGTGGGGCGGTCTACCAGCGCTAACCCAAACACGCCGGCCGCGACCTTTGCCAATAATAGTTGGACTATTTCCACGCGAGTACAAGACTACGAGTAGTGAGATTTATTAGTAGCGTAGGAGTTACTTTGTAATGTACGTGCGGACACGATTGGTGCTCAGGCTATCGGTATATGGTGTCAAGTTACTTCGGCGGGTTTCCCGGTTTACTTCGCTTTTACTTGAAACTTCGTCTGAATTTGAATTGATAAATCGTGTGAGCTTAAACAGATAAATGCAATATACAAATCTAGCTCAAGTTTCGGTGTTGAAGTTGCTTATTTCCTATAGAACAATTTAAGACGTCAATTCGATCGTTTTTGCACTGTCCTCGTCCAGGTGACTGAAAGGGAGTCAGAACTAGGCACTGTCTCGGACTCCGTGTCCTTGAAGATTCCTTGCGAAGACCAGAAATTGGTCTATAGTCTATCGTTCTTCAGCTGCATCCTACGATCCTATTATTCATATCAATATGGGAATGAATTGTATGTCTCTAAAAAACGCTCAGTCTATGTGATTTTAAATAAACCAAACAAAACTATATCAAGATCTATAGTCTAAATAGCGAATTTGATGAAGAAAATTTCTACCTGTACGCACATTATGAAACAAATAAGTAAACGAGGGTTTCCTGAATCGTTTTTTTCATCAGGTGGCAGCACCGAGGCGAGAGGTCTATTTTTATTTTTTTTATTTTATTTATTTAATCTAGAAACAAACAGTCTTCTATAGTTGTATTATAATACTAAACATATTTTAACACTAGACTCACAGTTTCCTTAAGAATATTATTTAAGGTTATGTTCACCCTAATATGTAGTTGAATGCATGTAGTTCTAGCTGTCATAGCCAATCATAATTCTTCTTCCTAGTGTTTATCCCGGCTTGGGGTCCGCTTGACAACCTAATCCCATGAATTGGCATAGACACTAGTTTTTACGAAAGCGACTGCCATCAGACCTTCCAACCCAGAGGGGAAACTAGGCCTTTTTGGGATTAGGTCCGGTTTCCTTACGATGTTTTTCCTTCACCGAAAAGCGACTGGTAAATATCAAATGATATTCCGTACATAAGTTCCGAAAAACTCAGTGGTACGAGCCGGGGTTTGAACCCGAGACCTCCGGATTGAAAGTCGGACGTCTTACCGCAAGGCTACCAGCGGTACTCAAAGCCAATCATAATTAATAAAAATAAAATTGGAGGTTACAGTGCTGTCACCTGGGATTCCGGAAACCCTCGTTTAACAACACAGTTCCCGAAACTTATCATTTTAATCAAATCACAGATCGGATGTAGCCAATTTGCCAGCAGACCCCTGTCATTACGGCATCTGTGGTTACCTGCCCTGCCGATAAAATCACTTCCCTTATCTCTAACATCCCTTTAATGGGATCTTGACCTTGTCGTCTTTCACATCAATACGGATTCTACAACATAGAGGACCTATTTGTCTGGATTTGGACAAGTAAGTACACTTAAGGACACTTAAAATCGTATGTTTAATAGACAGTAATCTGACAGCTCCTGCTCTACATTTTATATAGATATAACTGTCAGATTACTGTCTTGAATTAAAAATACGATATTAATGTAATGGATCAATTTGTATACATACACTGTACAAAGTGATCCGTTTTCTTGTCGTAATGCTCATTATCATAATTGTATAGTGCATAAAACGGTTTGAGGAAAACCCCTACTAGAAGTGCATCTACACTGAATGGTGGCGCCGCAGTTTCCTGGTATTCTGCTATTTGTGCATATGGTGGTTAACGCAATTACGTTGTCTGAGCTATTGTTATGTGATTATTATTATTGTGAGCTATTGTATTTTTGACATATACAACATGTATATATATATATTATTTTTTTTACAATTGTATCAATATATTGCTCTTAATTATTTAAGATAAATTGTTACTGACGATTCGAAAGTGCTTGTTGCTATGCCTACTTGAATAAAGACAATATTGACTTTGACTTTGTGCGCGCGATCATTCAGAGCGATGATATGATCTGTCGAGCTCAAAGGGTGATGTATTTGACTTACAAACAGCAACACACGAAATTGACCATCGATAGACCTTATGCCGTTGCAATAGGGATCACAAATGGTCAGTTAACAGTGTTGGCGATGGTACCTACACTCAGACTTTAACAGTGCGCGACGGGCCGGTTCAAGTAGCACTCCTAGTGCTTGAAGATGGAGACCTAGGCTCTCCGAAACATGTCGCGAGACGTGACTAAAGTGCCGTGAGTGTAACCGTGTTATTGTATAATGTTTAATGAGGGTTTCTGGAAATCCAGGTGGCGGCACTGACACGAAGTCTTTTTGATAGCAGCTGTCAAATTCCACCAATAAAAAAGTGATTAAATATGATTATATATGATTAAATATGATTAGGTGGATTATGACAGCTGGACCTCTCGCTACGGTGCTGTCATCTGGTGAAAAAATAAAAGAATCACCTACTGAAAGAGACATTGATTAAGGTGTTCGCTCGTGCTTATTGCAAACCCTTCTTCAATAGGTAAAGAAGATGCATTCTCCATGGGGCATAATCTTCTTGTCATAACAAAATCAACGGCTCGAACTCAAAAAAAACCCTGGTATAATAAAGCAGTTCGTCATAAAAGCTCTTTGGCCGAATAAACTAATAATAAAGTACATTATACCCTCAGAATGCAGCCATCAAGCAGGCATATGGAGCAGTCATTGCTAGGGAGGTGACTTTACAACCGAATAACTCGAGACGAAACTCAAACTCAAACCAGCAAGATCAAGAACTATTTTTATATGTTTTTAAAGTGGTGCATTCCAGTCAGACTATAGTTTGCTATTAAATAAATATAAACTTTGAAAACATTTAGCCTGGTAAATGAATGCTCAAAAATGGGTCTAGCTGGAAAAGTCGAAAGCAGAAATTTCGACTTTGGAACTTTGTTAAGACTAGTTAGCAGACTAAAATACGAAAAGTCCCCATCACCCGGAGGTGAGCCCGAGGAGGGGGGAGGCAAAGGTCCCGTTTTTGTTTTTTTTGCTTACATCTTGAAAGCCATTCGTCATAGACAATTTTGTTGTAGTACATAATGAAAGCTGATAAAATTCTCTACACTGTACGTGTACTCGGGGGAGTTACATATGTTTTCAACTAGTAAATTGCAATACATTTCCCATCACTATGCCGTGCCAACGGCCCCTCGTAAGGGTAGTTGGGCCACAGATATTAGATCTGCAAATTGGACGTGTTATCGTCCCCCGCCGCCTGTAGTGACCATGTTTTAAGGATAACGGTACGTTATATTTACAAACTTAAATTATTACTCGCTGGGTATAAAAAGTATCGAGTAGTACCAGAAACGTGTGACTAAATAGAATACACAAGTAAATGCCCTGACCTGTATTCAAACCCGTGCCCTCCTGCTTCATAGGTAAGGTCACTACCGACCGGTGGCGGTGGATCAAAAAAAATCTTAGGCAAGCCGGAGCTTAATTTGACTTTGACTAAAAATTAGGCAAGCCGACGGGAATCGTGTTCTATGGACGCGGCGCCATTGCTACCGACTAGGCAAGGAAGCCGTTTTAATAATTAAGACCCCGTTCCCACTTGTCGGATGTCATGTCGGGCCCGGATTTTAATCGGATGTTCCAGTGGCAGAACATTTTATATGCAGCTATTCCCACTTGCACGACACAATTTTGTATGAAGCGCCGACACCCTATTAAAATCCGGGCCCGACATCCGACAAGTGGGAACGGGGTTTAACGCTTTATTCAATAATTGTTTACAATTTTATCACTCATTCAACTCATTCTTAACTCACATGCCCGTACTTTTGTCCCGTAGTAAACAATAAATCATTGTCACCGCCCGGCCAGGCCCTATCTGTAATGGAGGCAATACCGTCTAATAGCTTTATTGACCAAATACCCGGCGTCTACGTGTGATATAATATCTTTACAAATTCCGACAAATGGGCTGAGTAATGTGAGCATTATTCTCATTGACGGCTTGATAAGATTTGATGTGAGAGAAATCTACAGCTATTAGAGATGATTTGTTATCATATTTATTAGAACAAATTAGCTACAATTAGATTTCTTTAGTTTTATGTTTCAATGAGTTAAATACAAGTTCAATTAACGGATATATTTGTAATAATGTTTTTAACTTTTTACAATACCTGCTTGCGAGTTACATAAGTAATTTAAGACATATATTTAAAAAAAAAATTTTAATGCTAAATAAAAATGTGTCACCATGAAATAGTGCGATTAGAATTTCTACAATGATAGCACGACTAGGCGTAAGAATAATACATTAAATATTCTTTATTGTACACCACATGAAAAAAGAAAAGTATACAGCGATACAATGATAAAAAAATAGGTAACAACAGGCGGTTTAATCGCTTAAAAGCGAAAAAGAAAAAATAAAGAATGATATACTTATTGCCAATTGTTTTAAACCCATATCTTTTCAAAATGATAATTCACAACAATTAATATTTGACCTAAGTTGAAACGTTGCCTACTCCTTATTGACTGAGGAGCCGAGCGTAGCGAGGCGACGAACGTCTCCGTTTTCACTTGTACGACGATTTGGCAGATTGATGTGTGTGTATTGGTTGGTTGGTTGGTCAGTGTCGGTCTAGAGGCCGCATTATTCATCCGATTTCGATGAAACTTGGCATATACGTTGATTTATTTTCCAAAAATAGTCGAGCAATTTTTTTTATTGGGGGGAAAATGAGGGGGGAAAGGGAGAAAGTTTGCTGTCACGTTATTTATGTTCTCCGAAGTCTACGGTTCACAGAACCACTATTCATATGGGTTGAATAGAACACCAAAGTATCAGGCACACAAAAAAATACAGGACATTAACTTAACCAGCGGTTAGAAAACTGCATTAACCTTGACATGTCACACGCAATTGACACTTGAACACAATAGTTAATAAATAGGACTAAACTGGCTTTTACAAAATTTCTACAAAATTGGGGGCCATTTCGATTTCGAAATGATGACATGTTACTGGTTTCCAGTAATTTGCCAGTAGTTGGCCCTTCTAAACGTTAATCCGGCCAGGGTCGGGTGATTCACCTCTATTACGCGATGTCCCCGCTTGACCATATATGCACCTACGATAGTGCACCCGGTACAACCTATAATTTTTTTTTCTACTCGTCGACTAATGCTTGAATTAAATTGAGACTTTGTAGACCGAACTATTAGCACATACTTTTCGATGGAGCTTTTATGGTCGCATATTTTAGCATCGTCGACTATGCTGAAATGGATTTTCATGCAATATTATAGAGCACATTGTATAGAGGGAGCAGGTTATAAGGCATTCTTAAAACTTAATTCTTACCGGCGTGCCTATTCAGAGCCCACGTAAAAAGTATTGTACACAATATACATATAGTAACATAATTAAGTTAAGCTTATCAATCTCGTACCTTACATAGACCACTCAGCAACTGCAAGCTTTGGGCCTAAACACAGTACTCGACCGAAAAGCTCTTTATTATGTCACGATTGTATAAAATACTATTGGGAGCGCTAAACGTTACGCTCTATAACCATTCAACACGCAGTGAATGAACTGACCGATCAAGATTAAAATCAAGTGACAAATAATAAATGATTCGGGAACTCCGACAAACGATAACAAGCCGAATGGTCGCGAGGTTTCCATCCGTCCAGCGACAGTCCAAGTCAAGTATGTCAACTATTCTGAACCTTACTCAGTTGTAATAAGGTAATAAGTGCATGCATATTGTTGATCGTATTGGCAGACTGAATAGACTCACGTGATGAGATGTAGACCTGTGCTGTCAGAGATTGCGTCACCAGTATGTTCCTTTTACTCTTCTACAATTATTTAATGGTTTCATATATACACTCTGGGTCTGTTGTGGACCACTGGGTCTATAAACTTTTATAACTTAGTACATAAACATACGCAAATTTCACGCAAGACATAGAAGAAATATTCAATTTTCTAGTAAATCTAAATAATTAGAAACTGAATCGTTAGAAGATATTTTCCTATTCATTCAGTGCTCAGGAAAATATCAAATACTAGTAAAGATGTCACGAGATGGCACTTGTTGCTTAATCAATACGTTCCACTTGATACAGTAATATTGATTACATCAAATACGAGTAGGTAACGCAGCCTAACAAGATGAAGGCAGAACCTTTCAATTTGGAACATTTATATTCTTCAAATGTCAGGGACAATCACTAAAGCCGGCCACCGACTATCAGTCCGCCTGCAGTCCGCCTGACGATCTCGGCCTGTCAGTAAGAACAAAAATTTGCCGGCTCCGAACAACTCACAGGCCGTTATCGTTAGGCCGACTGACAGTCGGTGGCCGCCCTAAGACATGATTGTAGAAAATTTTACCCCTGAAGGGGTCAATGAGATTGAAAGTTTTAACTACACCTGGTACACGGGTTAGCAAGCACATCCGGACAAAAAATACCAGTTTGAGTTTAAGTTGGTCACGCTCTCATAACACACAGGGGGAAACTCAAAAAGGTTATGTGGTGTGGTGCCAAGAGGAACGCCCGCCTGCGCCGGCGCCAGCGCCCGCACCTCGGTCACCGCGCCGCGCACGCGTCTAGACTAGAGTTTAGTCAGGCCATCTGCTGCAATTTTTAGATGGCAAAAGGGCTGGGCGAATAGGTTTTAAAGTTATAGATATCTGAAGTCGCTACTCCAGCTAGAGGGAACGGATAGCAAGCCTCTGGTCTCCCTGAGTATTCGTATTCTTGGATTCTCTCTCATCCCTCATAAATTCTGCGCAAGACCTCATTTGGTGGCTAAATCAATTATTGGGAATGGGAATCCCATTTCAGCAGTGGGGTTGTGTAACAGAGGTAGTTCGATTTTGGAGACATTTGGAAAAATCTGTTGTTTCTAATTATACGCGCGTTATACTTATACGTTTGACACGCCCTGTCAGCTTTCTTTTCAAACCCCAAAATTACAACCAACCTAGGCGTTATAAGAATTAATTATTAGTACATCCTTAACCAATGCCAAGTTATGAGGAAAATCATATACCGTCAAGGGCAGAAGTTACTAAGAGAGCGAGATGTTAAAAAATAACTTGACACGACCTTTTTAAGAGCACAATACCGTCTATATAATTTTGAAAGCCTAACCAGTTTACTTTACTGCTGCTAACTGCATTACAAGTTTTAAGGCCGAATACTAAATAAGAGTATGATAAGCTTCAAGAAATGACGCAGGTTATTTAAGTAAATCATGTAAATGCAGATGTGTTTAGAATTTCTGCGAAATCCGTCATGATCTCATGTTGTCATTGTTAAATTAACAGGTCGTAAAACTTTGTGCCGCACGTGACTTACGAGCTGAATTGAAAAAGGACGTATGTGTGGGCAAAATTTAAATTCTAGGCGAAACTGTCCCAAATCAGTTGGCATGTTTTCGAGTCACTTCACAGAGAGATTTCCAAAGAAATTGATTTGTTTTTTGATTTCGAATCCTGTTCAGGTAAATCCGAAAGAACGTATTTATATTTTGTTCCATCTTTACGTAAATCGCCGATTGGATTTGGATGGAGTTTGGCAAACAGGTAGATTATAAGGTTATAAGCTACCTGTTTGCCAAGTTCCATCCAGGTGGAAAGGCACTTTTTATCCCGAAAATACATCCGCTAAGCTGAAATGAGGGGTCAAATCCATCTTATACGAATTCGCGGAAGGAAGATATACGATAATGAAAATTTATACAATAAAGTATTAAATAACATTGTAAGACATTAATTGGTTGGATGACTGTAACTCTCAAGAATAGAAACAAACATAGTTATGACTAATAGGACGCGACTCATCTAAACAATTATGAGTATAAAAACAATCGATCAAACAATTAAGACATTTTAAGAGCCGTAGGTTGGGTACAGTTAGCCGGTGGGCATTATAAATTTCACTACAAGAGCCTATGCGCGTTAGAAATTGATCTGTCACGGTCATAAGCATGTATGCACATATAAACTTTATTCTTAAGTATTTAAGGTTGAGGTGTGTATACATATTTATGAGTAGAAGTGAACGAGTCGTTGCCGTTTCGTGTTGGGGCGTGTGGGTGGGGCGTAGGCTTGGCGGGAAATGGTGTGCTAGATGCAATTCGATGCTGTGGGAGCTTATGGGTGCAGCGGGTCTTGTGCAGTCAGTCTGCTCTCCCTAATGGACATACAATAAAAATATCTAAGCACGCAAGGTGTTCAAATGGAGCTTAACAGGACTTTAATGTCAAGATTATTCTGAACACCAAGAAAATTGATATCGTTGTATTTCAGTTTTATTTTTTCCTTGTATTACGTTTGGAAATTGTAATGGTTCAAATAACTCGATAATTATCTGAATGCGGGGTAAAATGCGAATTTATATCTTATCGGACGATCGTTTTTTTCTAAAATCAAGATAACATTGTCAGTTATAACTTTAATCCAAAGCATAACCCCAATTAAAAAAGTAGCAGATCTTCCGCAAGTCATTACTGTGATTCAAGACAGCAGGAAAAACGTTGGCAAGAAAAACTTGTTCAATTTTGAAACTTATTGTATTAACTAAAGGTATAAAATCAAATGAGTGATTAAATGAAGATATGCTACGCGGCAGATTGCACAACATTGAAACACACATTACTAAACTTAATCAGAGTAAGATCTTACGATCGGCCGCCGAAATACATAAGGTTTTAAGTTCGTATTTTAGTTTTCTAAATAGTGTCTAAATTGTTTCTGTAGTGTCTCACTGCTTGGCACAGGCCTCCCTCTCTTTCTTGCACGTGTCTCTGATACGTACAAAGACCTACTTACTGATTTATTTTGAAAATTTTAGGCCCGGTACTTTTGGACATAATGCAATTAATTTTTTCGTATTTTCTAATTCACCCTCCAAAACTGTTACAATCTTACAATACAAATCTGCTTTTCAGTCACAGAGTTACATATGTGATAGACACATGAGTGATCCTCTAATGGGGCCCACCCACTATCAGTCGGCCTGACGATATTGGCCTGTCAGTTGTTCGGAGCTGTCAAATTTTTGTTCCAACTGACAGGCCGATATTGTCAGGCGGACTTATAGTCGGTGGACCCCCTAAGAATTCCGTTTTAAAGGTACCTAAAAATGGCACTGAAGACGCGAGCAGCGAACTCAGTTACGTCCGTTTGGTTTCGATGCGCCGGCGCATAGTTGTGGTGATTCAGCAGCTATATGTAAAGACAATGTGGTTATCTCAGTGCAGTGCGAGTGCGTCTAATTATACCTAGCGCCGGCGCTTCGGAGTAAAGGCCAAGATTTATTATCTAGCACGATGCAGAAATGTCACGTATTGCATCACTAGTATGGTATCACTATATTTACATATATGTACTGTACGGTGTTACGTACAACAGTGCTACTTGCATCAGAAACATAGTTAGGACTGCAAGTAGAAGAAATCTTATGGCATGATAGGGTTACCAATGTTACCAGTATACTACGTCGAGAATTTTACAGTTCTGCGGATTAACGACCATTTGGATGTTTGAGACTCTAAGGGCCGGTTGCACCAAACTGTCGGTGAACGTAAACGTAATCGTAAAAGAAAACTTGTATGAAAAGTTTGACAGTTTTCTATGGGATGACAGCTCCGTCGCCATATTTAACGTTGATGAGTCTGTTAATTGTGCGTGGTGCAACCCACCCTAAATGCAGAGTATCTATATAAAGAGCCGGCGCGGGGATTCGGAGTATAGATCAGGATTTTTTTATTATTTAGCACGTTGCAGAAATGTTACATATTGCATCACAAAAGAGAGCACAGATAGGGTTACCACTGTTAAATACTGAACGTCTTGAATCCCCATACATTCTATTTATTAAACTTATACCTTTATTAAAATCTTATTATATCAACTGTACGTGTACTAGTTTAATGGAAACACATTAGTGGACAAGAAAAACGATACTTCCTTGGAATCCATCGCGTCGGATATCAAAAGAAAAGGCGACGTTATATATGAAATCCAATAACCTAGATGAACAAATTAGCTTTTATTTGGAACATGGAGCACTAAATAAAATATTAAAATAGGCTACACAGATAGAAAAAATCTCTTCAACCAAAGAAACCTATTTGAATCAAGAGATATCCAGTTTCCCATATAAGGAAAAAATAAAATTCTTTATTTCAAGATATAAACTGTTTCAAAGTTTATTACTTAACCTAATAAATTCAATACTTTATCCGAGATATAAAAATCTTCTCTTTAAAATAGCTTAATATTCTCACGAAGGGCGTTTGAATTTTGTTTTTGTATTGTATTTTTTTTAAATTGAACTTTATGTGTCTTAGTGCAATACATAAAGAACTTAAGCCAAGAAACTTTGTTTCTTGGATGAAGACTCATAGTTTAAATTGAGAATTGAATTTCTCCACGGAAACAAGAAAACGCATTATTTCAAGAGCATGTGTTACTTGATGTAAAATTTGATATTTTCACACCAAGATCTAAAATTTCTTGGCGTATGAAATCGATTACTTGAAACAAACAATAACATTTTCTAAGGCGGTTATCACACTGGCGCGGATCCGCATGCGGCACCGGTGCGCGAGCGAGATAGCGCTCTGCATGTGTATAGCGCTATCTCGCTCGCACACCGGCGCCGCATGCGGATCCGTCGTCAGTGTGATAATCGCCTTAGTGTCTCAGTGCACTACTTAAAAAGCTAGTAGCAGAAACTGTGTTTCTCGGGACTAATCCCAAGAAAGGAAGTTTAACTAAAAGTAGATAATACAAATATAAATTATGATTATTTATATACTCACAATTTATAATCGTATTAACTAGAGCTGAGATTGCTATTGTGAATCTCAAATAAGCCCGGGTAAAGCGCCGAGGGTCTTGAAGTTACGTTGAACAGACGTTCGCGTGTTCTAACCTACACGCAGAGACATCTATTGATGCGCAGGGTAACTAACGTCCAAGACTTAAATGTTTCAAAGCAAAAATTATGTGCTTCTTCTTTGGAATAGCTGTGGCTCTTGATTGTAGGTTGAAAACATCAAAGCAAAAATTAATCTCTCTTGGCTAAAACTTTTGGCGCTACTTCTTTGAATTAGCTTTGGCTCTTAGCTGTAGATTGAAAACATCAAACCAAGAACTAATCGCTTTTGACGTAAACACATAAAACTCTTAAAGGAAAATTTTGGTGCTTTTTTGCCGTAAATAATTATTATCTTAACTCAAATCATTACTATTCGCTTTAAAAATGGGTAAAGCTAAAGCTGAATAATTTTAATTCTTCTTTTAAAAATCATGATATTTTTAACTCAAGTCATGTTTATTGGTCTAAGGTATTTATTACTCTCTTTAAGAAACCGCGTGCAAGAGAGTTTTGCGTTTTGAATTAAGATATTATTTCTATCTGTGTAGCTTGATGGTAAAACTGTTACAGAGCAAATATTTGGGAAATTAACATGGCTAAATTTAATAAATCCCTGGCAGATATGTACATAAATGCGACATTTTTTCCACTTTGAACGTGTTTTAACTTTTGGCGGAGCCAGCGAAACTACTAAACTAGTTTTGTATCAAAGTAACGATCTGTAGCTAAAACAGAGTACCTTGTATAGTATATGCTATTGCTATAACGGATTCAATGTGTCTACTTCAACTATAATTTTAAACAATAAAAGAACCGACTTCGCCTAGGCTGCGCTTTTCCATTATTAGGAAGTTTCGAGTTGCTGTAAAAAAAAGTGATATCACTATAGGTATGCCTATAATAGTTGAAGAGTTCCCTCGATTTCTCCAGGATCCCTTCATTAGATCCGGACCTGGTGACAATGGGACCAACTGTGAACTATAAAACAAACAAGGAATTTTCCAAATCGGTCCAGCCGTCTTCGAATAATCGGTGAACATAAAAAAATAGCAAAAAACAAAGATCCCGACGAATTGAGAACCTCCTCCTTCGAAATCTTGAAGTCCGTTGAAAACGGTCTGGGCCGAACGAAAAAAAAGATAACTTTTCCGACAATGTATTTTTTCAATACAGTAAACAAACAAACATTCGCACGCTACAAAACAATCCAACCGTGTATAAAAGCCGGTATTCGAACGTTTTTAAGCATTTTGAAACGGTGTTTACTCAGGAAACGAACCAGAATAAAGTCGCTATATAAAAGCGAAGAATTTATTCTTGAATTGACTCGAGAACACATTTATTGTAAATAAACACGTTTTTTTGTTAATAATTTGTCAAATTGACGTACTTCCTGGTAACTACAAATAATTTGAGAGTGCGTATGTATGAGCCAGAATGATACATACATATTTACGGACAAAAATATACTTAAAGAAAATTAAAAGGGCCACCTTATAAAGATTTTTTTAACACACAGACTCGTTTTTATAACTCGTTCTTGACTATATGAATGTCGTCTTAAACTCTATGCCTAGACTAGGGAATGTAACCCAGGTTTTTTAGTATGAAAAAAAACCCGTGAATACTCGAAAATTCAGGTTTTTTTCATACTAAAAGACCCCAGGTTGCATTCCCTAGCCTAATAGACGCTTTTCTAATAGGGCTGTCAATTTTGTAATATAAAAGCATATTTTATTTTATTTTCGCATTAGCCCATTCAGTGCTAATGGCGACACGTTGTCGTCACGGCTCTACGAAACATTTTTGCGACATAGCGGGAAACCCATGTTATCGGCTACACGCGTAGCATAGCAGTGAATAGTTAATCCACAAATGGTGCAAAGGCTGGCCATAGTAATCCAGCGTGGAAATGCCGCAAGCTTTATGGGCACCTTTGCACCGTTAACATACGGGAGCGGGTTTTAGTGTAATTTTTATATTCTTTTTCTATTCCTATTATGATATCAATTAATAGAATGTATAGAAATTACTTTACAAAATATTTATTCGATAACATTTATCAAACTAAAAACAAACCCTACCTACTTCTCATGATTGGATCGGTATGAAGAGTATTTTTTTCTGCAAGAAAAGGGCCTTGTTGAACAATGTTTTTTTTTTAAACAGATAGTTGAAGAACAAGGAAGCGACGTAGCCCTAGCCCCTAAATGTAGAATGGAATCCGTCTGGGCCTTGAACGTCGATTTGGCGCACGGTGGCATTGAGACGGTCATTTGTGAATCAATTTTATAGCTGCGCGAAAAAGTCGCCACCTGTCTTCTACTCCACTACTCATGTGCGTACGGTATTTTTTCACAAAATTGCAGAATTTTTACACTAGGAAGTTTGCCGAAAACTGCGCACATTTCTGATTCTTGTGAAAAGTTTAGAAACTACCGAAAAAAAATCTATCCTCTTTTAAGAATAGAACTAATAAGGTCTAGGTTGCGGAAAGTTCCTAAATCCTGTTTAGGAACTTTCCGCAACCTAGACCTCGTTTTTTCAGATTAGAAAAATAACGGTCGATTTCGACACTGGGCAAAACTTAAATGATATTTTTTTCCACTATTAGTGATATTACCTAAGCCAATAATCTGGAAAATGGCAAATTTTGAAATCGTTTTCCCAAAAATCGCACGACGACAACCGCACGATTTTTCTAATCTGAAAAATAATCAAGATAGGTTCATCTGCTGAATATGTTCACGATATTCGTAGTATTTTCCTAACACAAATGTGAAAAAGAAGTGGCTCTCCTTAAAAAAACTTTTCAAATTGTAGTCAGAGAGTTGATTCCAAAGACAGCGTATTGGCGGGAAAACAGCATCTACACAACTTAGGAAGACAGCGTGTTTCCAAAGTTGTGAAGATGCCCTATTGACGTCAAGCGGTGCCAGGCATCATATCATACAATTCCCCTGAACTCGATTGAATACAATTTTTCAATCGATCTTCAGGGGATCAATGTTTGTTACTCTGCGTCCGTAGGAAATACTTTAGACATCCCTACAAGTGATCCCTGGGTAAAAGAGTTAAGCCCGTCACAGACGGAGCTATAATATATATTATAGCTCGGTATCTTACGATATATTTTACGTACTATTTGATAGAGTCCCCACACGGAGCTATAATATATATTATAGCTCAATATATTACGATATATTCTGATATATTTTGGTTATATTGCCTTCCTTCTCTGGCGTGACGTACAACCGATATATCTTTCTCTCTTTTCATATCTTTGCCGTGTGGGGTGCCGAGCTATACGATAATATATATCTTGGTATCTTACGGTATATTAATATATATTATAGCTCCGTCTGTGACGGGCTTAATAACAGACTTGGCAGCTGCACTATCCCATCTGGACCACGCAGCACTCACTGGATTTTCTTCAGCATTTGCTTTCCCACTACTCGAGAATAGAAATGCCTATTTATATCCAGTGACAAATAGCCATACGAAAAAAAAATCGATCTTCAGTCTTCTGTCAATCGCCAGTCTACTTTGTATGTATAAGATTAAGGATAAGCCAAGTCATAGAACGCAGATAAGAGGGCAGTCTCATCTTACTAGACCTAAGGTCTGACATTTCTTCAAGCTGAGATTTCAATATAACAATATTCCCTTTCGACACTGCAGCCTAACGTATGGTATGGTTGCATGAGCTGGGCAATTGAATTGATACAACACCGCAATATGCAGAGATCTGCAACGGTTTAAGAAGCAATCTGGCCACAATGCATAATACATTAGCTAATTGGAATGGCTAGCTCCAAGACATTAAAGGCACACAATGCTGGCGCCGGGAACCACTCAGACGAACCATCGCTTTACAAGTTAATTCGTGTTATGATGAAACATTGTTGACAGTAGGTATGTATACAGCCATTTTTTGCCAAAAATGTTTTTTTAAAGTCAGTGATTTCAAATAATACGAACATCATTTTAAGCAATCGTCAATCAGTTCATATCGACGTCAACTATCCCCCCAAATATCCAAGTTACTTACAACTGAGGGCCTACCGCGAAGTTCGAAAATCGACAAAACGATGGTCCCGTCTCTATCGCTCTTGCATATACGAAAGAGAGTGATGCAAATAGACGATTCGATGAACGAAATGCTTCGCGGTTATAGGCCTGTATCGAGTAATTCTTAATAAAGAAGTAAGTTAAGTGCACAGTTTCAAGGTAAGTATTGAACACTATCACACACTTTTTTCTGTTCCAACTATGCCCAACACTATAAAAATCAAAATCACTTCAAATGATACATTCATCTTGGAATCATGGACTCCAAAGGAAATCACTAATCAGTTTTGGTTTGACTCAGTTTTAGTCTGATACCATTGTCAAGATACGAGTACGTGTAAGGGTGCAATGCAAATTACTACATTTACATGCGACTAACATTTGAAAAGCGTCATGACAGTTCCACTTAAGTTGTAAAAGCGGTTGGCTCATTATGGAGTACCAACGTATCTTTTGGCAACTACATCGAGCCCGGGAGAGCCTATGACTCACTGGCTATTCCCAACAGAGCTTATTCACGATTCTTGACATCACCATCGCCAGAACCATATGTTTAATCAACCAGTATCCGTGTCTTGCTAAGTTGTTATTAATCTAAAGGTCAGGTTAGACTAGGAACGTGCTTGAAACGATAGTCTTTCTAATTTAGTTGGTTATTACGAACGTTCCCGGCCGGCACATCCTGGCCCAATTACTACAACTAGTTAAGGCGCGGTCGCGCCGGTTGCCACCGGATTAACGGATGGAATGAATGAATGAGTAAGTCTGAATGGCATTTAAGTTGCGAATTGTTAGTGTGTGGGAATCGCGGTTAGGTTCAGCGGAGGTCGAAAATACGAAGCGATTCGTAAGAGATGGCTCGAGATTGTCAAATGTCAGTGTTTATACAAATTTAACTTCAGTTCCTGTACGTTTCATTTTCTTATATACACCTATTTATAACAATTTAGGGATCAAAAACTCTAAGATATGTTAGGAGTAAAGTGTCAAGTTTTCATTTCATTACTTAGGTAACGTTAACATATTATTAATAAACGATTCGGTGCAGGTAGCAATTTATGAGGTCTTATGTGGTTTCTATCAACCGCCCTATATGGGTCAAGGTCACTGACACTGAAGTAGCACATAAAAGTTTGTTAGTTCCAAAAAAGATAAACGAGAAGAAGAGAGATGTAATTACTTAGTTGGTTTGATTGTAATGAAACCCAACATGTGTATACTATTTATTAAGTACAGGCTTCAGAACGATTGATATAACTTTCATTCATCTGATATGACAAGGCACAAATAGAAACTGCGCCAAATGACAGACTACCACAATCCCACAATTTTAGACCAGTCATTCCTGTCAACGACCGCTCTCCCAACGGATGTCATTCGTCCGTTTCATTCGCCGAAATCAATTTTTCCGATTCCAACCAGACTTCTGGATTCCCGCCCGCCAGCTCCTTAACACCGCGCGTGGGACGTAATGGAGTAATTTAGTTTTTTTACAAGAGAATGCGGAAAAGAACGCAGAATCGCCGAATAAAAATCTTATTTCTAGACTTATTTTATGGCTGTAACTATAGTGTATATCACTCGACAATGTGGTGTAGGCGTCATTTATAAATAGTAGTATCGCGTGAGCTGAGTGCGTAATAGGGATTTATTCCAATCAACGTAGATTCTTTGTATGCCAACATTTGAATGCGAGTCTCTTACGCATGTCGGTTACTATTTCTTTCATTCTAAAACTGTTTAATCGTAGTCACCTACAGTTATATCTTGCCTGACGAAAAAATGGCTGATCAATGGAAATTAGGGCTCTATAAAAAAGATTGTGTGAGTATTTTTGCGTGCTTCGTTGTGTGAGATATTGTTGAAAAGTAGACTATACCGGGTGTACAATCCAAATGGGTCAGTATGGAGAAGTCGGAAACTATGAGAGATAGCGAGATCTGTTCTTAGAAACCATGACGTCGATTTTAGATTTAATAATAATTACATTCAAACTTTTTTATTAACTCTCATACATAACCGGGAATTGAACCTGGTCAAAATCAATGTGTATAAATTCTGCAAGTCGCAAGAAGCACAACACTAATGGAATCTTGTTTAAATAATTGAAAGAAAAACCCACCAATAAGATAATTATTTTATTTCAGTAAATGTTCAAAATGGTAGCCATTTGACTTGCAGAATTTATACACATTGATTTTGACCAGGTTCGATTCCCGGTTATGTATAAAAAAAAGTTAATAAAAAAATTTGAATGTAATTATTATTAAATCTAAAATCGACGTCATGGTTCCTAAGAACAGATCTCGCTATCTCTCACAGTTTCCGACTTCTCCATACTGACCCATTTGGATTGTACACCCGGTATACAGCGCCGATTGAATGCAAGAAAAAATGTAATTTAAGAGATTTAACACGTTTCATTCGACAGAGGATAAGGCTCTGACGCATAGGACAATATATGAAACCAATCAAAGTAAAGTAAGAAAACAATTTGAGCTGATATTAACTCTATGTCAACATTAGTACAAGCAGAGACTATAGAAATATAGACGACCACAGCCTAAGAACTTTTTGAAGCTTATGTCAATTGCGCCATCTATGATGTCCGCCTAGTAGCTACTAGTGTACTACTAGTACGCTATTTGTTACTAGGTGGAGTAGCAGTGCAGGTGAAATTTCTCTTACATTTTCGGTATCTTTAGGTGGCTTTGATATAGATAGCGCAATTGACATAAGCTTCAAAAAGTTCTTAGGCTATGGTCGTCTATATCTCTATTGTCTCTAGT
The DNA here is from genome assembly GCA_911728535.1 of Pammene fasciana. Classification (NCBI taxonomy): domain Eukaryota; kingdom Metazoa; phylum Arthropoda; class Insecta; order Lepidoptera; family Tortricidae; genus Pammene; species Pammene fasciana. Next base: position 2,130,532 of record OU452285.1, read on the forward strand.
AAAAGATATAGGAAAAATATCTAAAAGCTGTACTTATTTGTCTTATTTATGGCACTGTACTTCCTTAAAATAACTCTAGCGTAATTCAACTTAAGATAGCTTTAACGCAGTTCATTAAACATCAAATAAAATAAACACACACACTCTAACGCGTCCCTCCCCGAGTAATGTCAAAGCATACTTTAATGGTAGTTGTAAAATGATAATAAACCGTCAAGTAATGAAGGTCGTTAAGCGCTACAATCTTTAACTACCCTCTAGCGGCAATTACTGTACTGCTATTTCAAGTTCCAGAACGACTTAAGTGGCGGTTACTGAAATTGGTTTTGTCAAATTCTAATCAGAATGTAAAAAGGACGTATAAGAATTCATCAATAACTCGTATCCTTTATTGATGTATGATGTAATCAAATAAATAAGTTGGCAAATGGTAAAGAATAGTCAAGAAATTAAGATCTTTTCGTTGTTCCAAGTTAGCAGTGTCTTCAAAGGGGAGGTCAGTATGGTCTTCCAAAGGTATCTAGGGAGGATTGGTAGCTTCCCAAAACCTTAAGCCGACGGGAATTCAGTTCTTTTTTTGGCCACCTTGTATACTTAGCTTACATATTACCTCGCGTTGAAATCAAATTACTTACCTGAAAACAAATGAAAATTTTATTAATGAAACATACAGCCTTGGCCAGAAGTGTTGAGCATAGGTGTTTTTTGTTTACAATTTTGATGTTAAGCATTATTTCCCTATCCTAACAATGTACGGTAACGGTAAATGTTTTTTTTTTCCGTAGCCTATACTGTGTCCCACTGCTGAACATCATTGCATTTTATTTATAAATATAGAAAACTTCACTTAATAACACTTTCAAGGTACTTAAAAACTATGAAAACAGAAGGTACCAAAAATGAAAATTTAAGTCGGTGCGACATATTGTAAATATTCTATGCAGTTACTACTAACTTCAACAAAACATGCCTATTAGTTTAAATTAATTGACAAAATAACTTAAACAAAGATGGAAACGATGGACTAAACTTTCCAGTTTTGTATGAAAATCGCATTGGTGCTCAACACTTCTGGCCAAGGCAGTACATTAGTTTTTTTAAGTAACAGTAAATAATCCAGTTTTAAGAATTTAGTTTTATTATCAACTAATTTATGAAAAGAACTAAACGCACGAATAACTTTTACAACAAAGTAACAGGACCAAAGTTTGTCCGGAAATATATATTAGTGTCGTAGTTTGCACGGGAACTCATAAATATCTACCGACACTTCTCTTTCCGGCCAGACTATACTAGAAAAACTGCAAATGCTGCTGAAATACTTTAATATATAATTTAAAACAAAAAAAGAACCGACTTCACTTAGGATCTGCTATTCCAAGAGGAAGTGGCCGAGTTGCTGTAAAAAATAGTGAAATCACTATAGGTGTGCCTATAATAGTTGAAGAGTTCCCTCGATTTCTCCTTAATCCCATCATCAGACCCTGACTTGGTGACAATGGGACCATCTAGGGGTTATACTTGTTCGATTAAAAAAAAAATTTTGAAAATCGGTTCACGATTCACGGAGATATGGAGTAACATACATACAAAAAAAAATAATGATGATAAAAAAAAAATCAGTCGAATTGAGAACCTCCTCCTTTTTTGAAGTCGGTTAAAAATAAATCAAATGATTTAATATAAAACATACTTGAAGCTAGCTTCACGTAGTTTCCTTGATTTTCAGCCTTCGTCACATTGCTACTTATACTCCAGGTGCTAAAATAATCATAAACAGGACTGGCAAGAAGACACCCAAAATAAATATAACATTGGGAACAATGCGAACAGAAACGGTGCCTTAAAGAACAAAAGAGAATGGGAAAATTTAAATTCGGATACATAAAGATAGAGAAATTATGAGAATGGGATTGTTACTACTGGGAAAAAAGCATACCGGGGAATAAGCTACAGAAAAAAAACATTGGTAAATTTTGCGAATGGAAAGAGTACTATCAGAAATAAAGATTTTGGCAAAAATATCGCCATACTCATGCAATCGACCACTGCATAATGTAGGCGTGGTTTTGTCGCACCTTCTCGTAAGTACTACGAGTACCTGCAGTATTGCATGCTAAATTTATGAAAGAATTCATTCATAACGTGGATATGCATTTTAGCGTGCATGCGGCTGCATTTTAACATTTAGAAAATCTGAACAGGGGTTATTTATATCCTTACAGTGAACCTTCTGGTAAATTATTTATTCTGTAACGTAGGTCTCTACGCAGTACGCAATTGTGGTAAACGGAGGTCGTAGCTTATGGAGACTCGTAACTAAAGGACCACAGCGTTGAATGTGTAGGTCCAAGGTCTAGTAAGATTACAACAAATAAATTAAATTAAAAGTAAATGAATGAATATATCAATCATCTATCTAAACTACTAGTCCGCCTCGAACTGAGAACTCGCGATTTCCTTGCAAACGAGATGACCAATATAAAAAGACCCATATGATGATTTTTTCGCACCTTCTAGCTCTATGACCCCTTGACCGATCTGAACTTTCAAACTTTGTGTATCTCTGCTACAACTTCATCAAATTTCATGAAGATCAGAAAAACGTTACTAAAGCTATCGTCGAACAAACTCTCAAAATCAAAAAGCCATCGAAATGCCGAGAGGTCCTAAAAGTTAGAAGTTGTTTGTAAGAACTCGCATCGCTTACGCTCCCGCTCGTTCGAAAATTTACATACATTGAAGCAAAGTGCTTTGCATAAAGTATCGTTCTGCATCAGCGATCATTTTCGCTATTCATTAAGTAATTTATGTCTTATCTGATATCACTTATCAGTAATTATGTATGAATGCATGACAACTTTCTACGTATTGATAAGAAACGTATCAAAAAAATCACTAACTCCCAAGCTACAAGTAAACATGCGTGTATATGGTCCATAAACTATTATTTAATGCTCGTTAATATAAGTAATCGCATGCCTTATTACTAACGATATAAATTCATTAAACGGACAAAAAAAAACAGTCACCAAAGGCGTATAACAAGATTCTTAGAAACATCAAGAGATTCCTATCAAGCATTACGGCACTTAAAACGATACTTCAATAAACGATTTATTAAAATTTACGATCAGAACACACCGTTCGGAATGGACCCCCTAACTATTGTTCCGACAATAACGTCCCGAAACCGAGAGAGAACGATCTGCGAACAATATAGAAACTGCCGTCTTGAACGTTAAGTTTGATCTGAATAACGAATAAGTACCGCGTAGTTACTCTATTATGGAAGGCACCCAATTTATTCTTGTTTATCGCTTGGTTTGCGGTAATAAATTCTCGAGTGCATTGAGAATGGAGGCTCTTCCCTTGCATTTAATTTCGCGAAATAATTTTGCTTTTTTTCTATTTGAGATGTTATAGGTTTTGGTTCCCGGAATTTGTGAACGTAACCAGGAGGCGTAAAGGTCTGGTCTTTGCGCAACGCAAAAACACGCTATGAATGACTGCTTCCGTTCAAAATTTGAACCATTTAAACATATTATGTATGTTAAAAATAACTTCTAATTGCGGTCCAAGATAATGTTTATAATCAGGTGTTTTTTCTCTTACTCCAAGGGGTGGGTGATACGTAATTATCCTGCTGCACAACTTCTATGAAGCCCGAAAAACTGTTTCATAATTTAGCTTAGCGTCCTCCTTTTATAAACGAACGTAAATAATAATTACAATGTAATTTATGTTTATAAACAATAAACACCAACATCATCTGTGCGTCGTGCCACCTTGCCACACTGCAGAGGAAACGATTAAATTTAAAACACTACCTCAAGTAAATTAGTACGATAAAATTGTTGTCATATGTATGTATATCGTAAAAAATTGAAATTCCAACAAAACGCAAAGGTGGAGCGTTATCATGACGTGACCAGAAAATGCTTAGCATATTTATAATCTTTTTTATCACTATAAACATGATCACTATTACCATATCGAGCTTATTGAATAAATATGCGCGAGTGAAACCGTAATATTTTATAGCGTTAGTATAGTTTGGCCAGAGTTTGTTTCACTTCAAGCATAGACAGGTAGAATCATACTGTCTTTTTCTAATGCTAGTAGTACTCTTACTACTAAAAAAGGGATGGGTATAGCATGTTAACTCTGACTGTTACTGCGCTTTTTGGTTTGCCAGACTATATGTCTCACGAAAATTTTAATCAAATAATCTTTTTCTACGCTTAAGGCCATGCACACCGAGATCTCTTCATTTGTTTATCCTCACACAACGCAGTTCTAGGATTGGTTCTAAAGAAACACATCCCTCGTAACGATGAGAGAGGAGGTCTCATCTCTGGTGGAAACGCTGCCTAATAACTTGTGTAGTCCAAGTGCGTTCTAGGGTCAAGACTCCAGTCAACCCACTGCACTGTTTCTGAGGTACAACAAACACATGCACTCGCGTGTCTCGCCATCCATCTCAGCTTCCTGCCGTCGGAAGGAGCACGCGATGCAATCAATCCGGGGATTTGATGGCCCCATAATGACGTAAACCGACGGTCATAAAACAACCCCCCCTTTATGTTTCGCCGGCCCTGTATATTTAATTGATGCAGACGGAATATTGATTTTGGTGAGTGTTTTGGCGTTCGTGAAGTTTTATGTTAGGCTGGTCTTCGAGGGAGCTCGTTTAGAAAATGTTGTTTCTGTGATGATAACGATAGCATACGGATACGTAGCGTACGTCAGAAATGAAATGAGAGACGAAGATCCTTGTAGACAGGAGAGTGCACAGCAGGAATTTATCTAGCTTGAATCTGGATCAGCGGGCCTACCGCGATCGTCGAAAATCGAAATTTCTTTATCTCCTTCACTATCGCTTTTGCATATTCAAAAGAGTGATGAAAACAGACGATCTCTATGGTCTAAGCCACTATTTTATAGATAGGCAGATCACCTACGTTACCTGTTGGATAATGAGCTACAAAAAACCGCTTAAGGGAACGTAATTAAAACAAAACAAATGCAAAGCATTTAAACTAAGTATAGTTTCAGTATAAATGCGCGCGCAGCATTGAGGCCTAACCGGCGCGAGCGACGGACCGTGCCGCGCTAATGTGCACGGACATGCATATTTGCACCTCCGACCTAAACGCGGGCGCATTCAGTATGTATGTTAATTGCTACAATGTCTTATTTAAGTTAATCAGTAGGCAAGACATTGTGCCACAGAATACGTCAACTTATTATTAGGAATCGAAAGTATGGTACGCAACGTGCGTCAAGACACGTTATGGATCACATAAGCACAGATGTTTGTGAAATATTCTTAATGAATTCATGTATTATGTTTTTTTAAAGTTATATATCTACTAGAGCTTTTAAGATCCTTGATTGCTTTGAAAGAGACGGAAATCAATTGAAAATCAACCAATCCGAAGTTTAAAGAAAATAATGTTGAATTGAATAAGTTTATCGTCTAACGTCGCTGTTGCTAGTAAATATTACTTTATTTTTTCGCGTTTTTTTGCCACTAGCCAGTGTAAAGTTTACAGTTAAATCATCATAGTACGCAACATTTAATGCAATTACTATAATGTTACTGGTCATTAATTCTCTTTTTTAATGTCAAAGTGGCAGACTTATCCCCTGCTGGGGGCTTAAAGAAATAAAGGAATTCTTATTAACTTTTATGTTTGCAGCATGCGTCAATGTTGCACAGTATCTCGTTGCATAAATAAGTACAATTTATGAGACACCGCTGCGCGGAACAGCGTAACAATCTGGCAATCAGTAAACTAGACCTAAATTAATTTGTTTATTTTTTGTTATTAATTTGCGGGTTTTTGCCGCTTAGCGAGCTACTGTTTGGCTTGTTATCGGCCCCAATTTTTTCGGCGAATTCTCGCGTGTTATCACATATTTTTGGGTAATTTGAGGTTCGTAACATTGTGTTTTGGGAAGCACTTTCCGGTGAATTTCAGTTTATTTTTAAGTGGGTACAGTTTTGATCGTCTAAGCATGTGTACGTGAACCAGATCAGACTGGAGAAGATCAAAAAACGACCAGCGACTGTCAAAGGGACTGCTTCTGTGATTGCAAGAGATTTAAAAAAACTATCCATCTCTCATAGTTCTGCATTCTGTATTACAGTTTTTTTTTAACAAATTTATATTTTAGTAAATATTGAATATCGTTACTTGGCAACCACAATTCCATTTTCGAATATTCTTTGACTACAACTCTTATATTCTGTAGTGTTGTGCTAGCCAAGTTTTGATTAAATGTCAACTGATAAAGGTACGTAAATTTTATGATACTTATAATCAGAGGAATGTTAGGTAATTAGTTTGTAGCAAAAAATCAACAGTTTTTAATATACCTTAAAAGTGTGTCTACCGTAAGTACAACACGCAAAAATAAACATTTACCTACGCCAAGGGGGTTTTAGACAAATGAGTCCGACGTGCGCTCCAAGACAATCGATTTTAAACACATCTCCGCCAAAATAAAGAAAGATTAGGGTGACAGAGACAGTCCCTCAAAATGCATGTTAAATGACACGGATTGATAGCTTAAAACACTCGAGCACAGTTCAAATAGCCAGAACGCGTGTCGAGTACCAAATAAAGTAACCCCAAGCCTTCAAAAAACAAAATGGCGACGTCGAATTCGTCAATTATCTTCCGCCCCAACCACTTAACATGCATAAGACGATGCAGGTAAAACCAGGTATGGTATCGCTAAAAAAACAATACGTGTCAGTCAAGCTACAATGACACTTTTTCCGTTGTTGTTAAAACTCATTGCGCATGCATGTGATTTTGGTATTGCGCAGCGGTATTTTTGCTTGAAGACTTTATGAATAGGGGTTGCTCGATCTTTGATGGATGAGGTGGTCGCATTGTTTTGTTGGAGCGGCTCAGTGAATGGAAAATTGAGGTAATTCATACTTCTAAGAAGAGATTGAGCGTTGCAGGACGGTCGACCGAGCATTATGAATACCAATAAAGAATCTACTTATATAAAAGAGAGTTTGTTTTTGGAAAGAAAGTTATTTTGCATGGTTCGCTAGAATATAAACGTACGAATTTATTAATCATTTAGTCTGAAAACCTTGAGCTGTATATATATATGTATGTTATTCACTTAGAACGACAACTAAAGTAAACCAATACATAGTATGCTCTTGCGCTTCACTGCATGCGTCTTAATTAAATAATACAAATCCCTAAGAGCGTTATTTCACTTGCAATTTGCGAGTGAGCTTTGTATGGAAGCGAACACGCCACTTACCTAATCACTAAAAAACTGGTCAACGCGTCCATAGAAACTTTATCAGATAATAGTTTACATGGCCGCCGCATCAGCTGACCTTCACGAGGCTTCATTATTCATCGCCACAAATGATCGCCTGGGACGCGATAGGTCATGAAATATACCTATGCGTGGCTTACGATCCGTAAGGTCCGTGGGTAGATTTTAATTAAATTGAATATGCTCCAGCTTTTTTCCAACGTCCTGTTAAACAGTATCGACAAATCGTGATCTAGCACGGCGGTCGGCAAACCGAGAATCCACGTAAATGTTTACGGAACGAATTCCGATGGCCCTACGCTAAAAGGCGGCCGATTAGGTGACCTTATCGAAGCTGTTCCTGTTACGTCGGTCAGCGGGCTAGTGATAAAAATACATATGTTTATATAAACATATTTATTTATAATATCTATCCGGGTTAGATTAACAAAGAAACCGTAGAACTGAAAAACGTTAAGGAAGATGAGATTCGTTTGCAAGTAGAGATCACAACACAGCCGCACACCGTATTGCATATACCCCTGAAGAAATTTGAAACGTGTATTCTTCAAATTTTATGGAGTTCTAGAATTTTCGGAAATTGATGAAGAATTTAAAACTGGGTTAAAGGCCATTGCAAACCAAAGCGCGGGGCGGTAGCGGGACGCCAGCAGCGCGGAGTGCGCGCGCCCGGCGCGCGTGACACGCGCGGTCTGATACACACCGACACCGCCTGCATACCACCGCGGCGCGCACGCCGCGGGCCCGCGGCGGACCCGTCGCGGTACCGCGGCGCACCTTTAAGCGCTATTTTTATATTTTTTATTATTACAAGCTTTTATTATATTTATTATTATTATTACAAGCTTTTATTCAACTCACAGTGTTTGTCAGTTTGTAGATAGGTATTTTAGTGTATTTGTTAGATGTTTAGGTAGAATCTTGCGAGACAGATTTGAACCAGTTCTTGATGTCCGATTGAGCTGAAATTTAGCACACATGCGTAACTTGGTTGACAATACAATATTTTGGTACCATCGAGCTGGTCTGATGATGGAGACAGGAGGTGGCCATAAGAACTCTGCCATAAAGTACCTCAACCAGATTGAGTTTGGGTTTATTAGAATCGTCCCGATGAGTACTCCTTGATTTTCTAAAGAAAAGTACAGTCAGCCACAATATCGGAAGCTGATTTGACCTCAGAAGAAAGAGATAAAAACCAGTGACTCCCGAAAAATATGAAACTACTCGCGGCGGCAAGGCGGCATATATCAAAGGGCGGCAGGCGCTTTGCCTACCTTTGATATATGCCGCCTTGCTGCCGCCACTTGCGATCGAAAATATCTTATCACATCGTAATAAGGTCTGATTTTGTATGGCAAAGGGCGCGCGCGTGTGGTGTGTGTGTGTGTGTGTTACGTCGTTTTATCCCGTGTCCGGCATCGTCCTAATAGAACGCGAATGGGCGATCATCGTAAGTTCGCGCGAATTTTACTCGTACGAACGCACGGTCAAACATATTGAACTCGAATCAGGTGTCCTAACTGACAATCGCGCGATTCCCGCAAACTTACGATGATCGCCCACTCGCATTCTGTTAGGACGATGCCTCCGTGTTGCGTTTGTTTATATCTATTTTGATTTTTTTGCCGTTTCTGTCGTGATTAGCAAAGTGTAAGCAAGTGAAGTTTATCACACATACCTACCTAATACGCATTTAAAGTCTTTAATTGTCTGTCTGTCCGTCTGTTACCAGGCTGTAACTAATGAACCGTGATAGACAGTTGAAATTTTCACAGATGATGATTTCTGTTGCCGCTATAACAACAAATACAAAAAAATATTTCGGTTTTAACATTAAATACCTACCGTGAACGTCGAGTCAAAATCAAAACAAAAACCACGTAGCTTTATCTAGTTCCGCGTTTAGTTAATAGTTAGGTAAATTATTAATGTCAATTATCTATTTTAAAAAAAAACATTTAATTCCGATTTTTGCAATCCATAATATGTGTTAGTAAACTTAACCATAACTTAACTATTCAATCTGCACTAAAAATTATATTAATGCATTTTTTTTTGAGAAAAAGCTAAATAATAATTCTCTAATTATTTACTCGCAAAGCACTAACACATTAATTACAATTGATTTCAATTCACACAAAAAATTTACTAGGGCCTTGCGCCACTCCGCCTTACGCGGCGCTCCGCGCACGCCCCGCTCCGCGCCGCGCCGCTCCGCTCCGCGCACGCGCTGCTCCCGCGCGCGCCCCGCCACCGCGCTGTTGTGATCGGGCGGGAGGAAAGCGGGGCGGGCGCGGGCCCGCCGGCGCTGTGAATCACCGTATTTAATCCAATGCTATACAGCGCGCCGCGCACGCTCCGCGGCGCGCCGCTACCGCCCCGCGCTCTCGGTGTGCAATGGCCTTAAGAGTTTGTAACAAACAATTATAACTACTACTGTGAGGATGAAGTCGCGCTAATGTAACCAATGGCTAATGTAACCAAACTACAGACAGAACCACTATGCGTACAAATACAAACTATTCATGCATAGTAGTGCATTCGGAGCATAATAGTTAAAATTAAATTAACAGTGAGAGCCTTTTTAATTGCTAAAACTAGCAATAAAGAGTCTCCTCTAGACAGCCAAGGTTAACAGCACGAGAATTTTACGTATAGACATAATAAAACACTGTACCAACCCCATGTATTTTCCCCTAATCACAAAGGGAGAGTATAAACTTAAAAGCCAAAAGGTATTAACAACCTATAAAGCATACGTACTTATTTTATTACATTTTTCAGCATAACCCTCAGAGAAAAATAATGGATAGAGTATGTAAAGTAAGACTTATAGCGCCCTCTAGTTGCTTAGAGGCAAGGTGGAAAGTACAAACGGCAATGTATCTCTATGTTTACTCGTAGACACAGCAATAAAAGAGGGTGATTCAGGGGGAGGGGTGAGTGCTAGACCAATTAAAAGCATAGGCGTAAATACTGCCATATGAATAATATATTAAAGCGTATTAGATAAGTGACTATTTTATGATACAAGTGAACAGACTATAACTTATTTTATGATACGAGTTACAGTACGAAAGGAATGGAGTGAGCGATTATAATGTTGCAACCAATATTGAGGTGACGGGCGACAACTCTGGCAATATTATGACGACAAAGAGGAAGACAGACTTTGAGTTACTATTTCAAATAGACGTGTCATGTGTTGTTCTTATGATACAATCGATAGTAACAGCAAAACGTGTCTATTATACAACCGTATAGCGAAATAACATAACGTTTCAAAGTTTAGTACGTATGTACGACATACGTACTAGATTTTCGCGTTTACAATATTAGTAGGTATTATATATATATATTATATAAGTACCTGCTAATATTGTAAACGCGAAAATCTATGTTACCTCTTGACGCTAAAATCGCTGAGCCGATTAAAATGAAATTATGGATGCAGATACTTTAAACTCCGGAGAAGGACATACAATATTTTTCATCGCGGAAATCATTGAAGTATACGCTGACAAAGTCACTGGTAGAAATAGAGTTCATATATAGACATAGCATTTTTCCTGGACTACAGGTTATATTAGTACAGCAGATGCGAAGGCAGCTGCCGCGAGCCATTCCTGCCGTAACAACTTAACAAAACCTGTCAAGAGCTAAACTCATATGTAGTTAAAAAGAAATCCTGATGAGTCACGTAGACGTATTTATAACTATTCGAGTTAATTTTAAGTTTAATAGACACATCAAATCTACTTATAGGCGTCTTGCTGATCTTTCAATGACATAGTGACTATGACTACACTAAAAACCATAATTATATTTCAGCGCTGCATCCTCGACATTTATATATTCGCACTAGGTAGTCCACTGTTCATTGTACTAGCATCACACAATTATTTAGAGAATTAAAAAGTAAAAAGCCTAAAAAGTTGTTGTCGAGTCTATGCCACTAGCTTATCTGTGGCATCACTCGGCTCGAACGTCATTCGCTTTCTTTGTGCAAGCATCACAACGTTTGTTATTTCCGTGTTATTTCAATAATTGTATTTATATTACATTATTCGGTGTATAAATAGTGTCAAGTGATTGTCGTAAAAATGGGTCGAAAACGAAGACATAGATATGAAGACGATGATCGCTTAAGAAGGAAAATACGACGTCTGGAAAACCGGCTTTACAACCAGCATCATTCATCGAGTGATAGCGGTTAGTTTACTTTTATTATTAAAATCTTTAACTGAGTATAAAATAACATGAATATCTCGAATAAGAATCCCGGCTAACCCGTTTTTTTCGAGAAACAATATTCATTGCTTGGTTTTCATGAGGAACGTTAAAATTATCATTTAACGGCTTTTACAACTGTCAGTTAGTCGATCTTGTGTCACTAATGCTTTATTTCAGAATATGGTGGTGATCTTGTCAAGTATATAAATACCGTGGGTTATTCTGCGTGACGTGATCACGTTAGATAACACCTAGTCTCATATTGTAACGTGATTACAATTCATGACTTTAAACAATAACACTGCATCGGCAGTATTAAAATATCGCTCTTATGTGGTATTATTATTGTAATTTGAGCGGTTAGCAGGACAAATGTAAACAAACCCTTCCTTGGATATTGCTCTCATAGACCTAATTACTATTTTATTCATATTTTCATGACTGATTTACTTTAAATCACAAACTAAGTAAATGATGTTAAACAAATGTCTATGTTACTAGTGTCAAGACTCAGAGGTTAATATAAAGTTTGTTTACATAGTCTGTAAGCTACTTACCGAAACCGGGGTGCTCATAGCAATTACGGTATTTTTCAGAGGATCACCACTACAGATCAGCATCCCCGGAGTCAGATTATGGCCAACCATACCCCTCAGATTGGGGTGAATCAGACGACGATCATATTAAATCTGTTGTGAGCAAAACAGACCCTATAGTACCTACTGAGGTAAATGCAAATGAGTGCGGCCTTATGAATATAGCCAACATGACAAACACCAGTACCGAAGGCCTGCCTGCTGGTGTGGCGGTAACCGCAAACTCAGCATCGTTGTCTGCAAGCACTGGTCCCGGCACAAGCTCCGCTCCTGTTAGTACTCCTGTCAGTGTGGCACCGTCCTTACCAGCCCAAATCTTAGAGGCTCTTGGCGATCCTAAAGCAAAAGACGAGCCACTCGGTCCAAAAATTCAAGACGAGATCTCTAAACGTTGGGGTCGTGTACTCGTAGATGGCCTAAACAAGGAGCAAAGACAGGTTTTACATGAGAAATACCTCTTTCCAGAAAATTTCCGGCTAGCCAAGGCTCCAATTTTGAATCCAGAGATTGCTCCTGTTTTGAGCGATTCAGTAAAAAATAGAGACAGGTTGCTAGAGAAATCACAAAACGTGCTCGGACGCGGCATTTCCGGCCTTACGAACTTAACTTCATCTCTTATTGATGAATACACTGACAAAGTGGAAATAATAAGGAAGCTATCCGAAATCAGTCAAATATTCTTGGATTTACACCAAGACAACACTAAAACAAGAAGGAAATTAATAATTACTTCATTGGATAAAAAATTCACGGGCATGATATCTGATGTCAAAAGAGACGAATATCTGTTTGGATCTAATTTAGGTGAAAAAATTAGAGCATCTAAGACTGCGGAGCGGTCTGGCTTACAAGTTCGGCGACCGGACTCAGGTCCATCAAGGAGACAGACATACCAGCAATCGGGAAACTGGAGAGGCCCACCCCGGCACCAGGGATCCAGCAAACCCAGACGGGGCGGGCCGAGGAACCGCTACTGGTCTCAGACGAACAGGCGTCAACCTCCGGCTGTGGATCGTCCGGCGGATGCATCGAAGCCCGGCCCGAAGCAGCGCAAGCCTCAGTAAAGGTAAATCATGCAGGTAGACTGCGTTACTTTTTGAGCCAGTGGAAATCAATAACCTGTGATCCTATTGTTTTAGGATATATACAAGGCTTTAAAATTCCTTTTGAATATCCAGTAAAACAATCATCAGAATCTTCAAATAACAATTTTAGTGAAACCGAGATTAGACATTTGGACTTCGAGATTTCAAAATTAATACAATCCGGGGCTGTAGTCAAATGTAAAGACACGCCTGGTCAATTTATGTCAAACATTTTTCTAATACCTAAAAAAGACGGATCTGTTAGGTTTATTCTAAATTTAAAGAAACTGAATAAGTTTATCCGTCCTCTACACTTCAAAATGGAAGATATACGCACAACTATAAAGCTTATGTCTCCAAATTGTTTCCTGGCAACTTTAGATTTAAAAGAGGCATATTTTCTCGTGAGCATACATGATGATAGTAAAAAATACTTGCGATTTAGATTTTTAGAGCAAAACTACGAATTCCAATGTCTCCCTTTCGGTCTTTCGCTTGCCCCGTATGTTTTTACAAAGCTTTTAAAGCCAGTAATGTCATTTCTGAGAAGCAAGGGTTTGTTGATTACTATATACCTTGATGATTTGATTTGCATCGCTAATTCCTATGATGAATGCCTCAGTTGCGTCTCAGAAACTATCAAATTACTTGAATACCTAGGTTTTGTAATAAATTACACCAAAAGCTGTTTAATACCTAGTCAAGTACAAACTTTTTTAGGTTTTGAGCTAGATTCATCAAAAATGTGCATACGTTTACCAATCAGTAAACGTGAACGGATTCTTGATCTTTTAAATAAAGTGTCTAGCTCAAAAATAATGTCTATTAGGGATTTTGCTAGATTCTTGGGGGTTTTATGCTCAAGTTGCCCAGCTGTAGCGTATGGTTGGGGTTATACTAAAAGGCTAGAACGTGAAAAGTATTTGGCACTACGTGATTCTAATGAGAACTATGAATGTTTGATGTCATTATCAGCTGATTTAGAAGCTGATTTACTTTGGTGGAAAAATAATATTATGTTAACTAGTAATCCTATTCGGGCAGGACATTATTACCTTGAGATCTTCTCTGATGCTTCCACTACGGGGTGGGGCGTTTATTGTAAAGGTGAACGCACCAGTGGATTCTGGGACGAAGCTGAGGCTCAAAGTCACATAAATGTGCTTGAACTCAAAGCGGCTTTTTTCGGCCTTAAGTGCTTTGCTAGTCACTTAAAAAATAAAGAAATATTACTACGCATAGATAACACAACTGCTTTGTCGTATATAAACAGGGCTGGAGGAGTCCAATACACCCACTTAAATGATATTGCACGAGACATTTGGATATGGTGCGAACAACGTCAGTTGTTTATCTATGCTGCTTATATTAAATCTAAAGAAAACGTCGAGGCCGATGAAGAATCAAGGCGGTTTAATATTGATACAGAGTGGAATCTGTCCTCGCGTGCATTTAATAAAATTTTGCATCAATTCGGTCAACCACACATAGACCTCTTCGCCTCTAGATTAAATGCTAAATGTCAAAAATACGTTTCTTGGAAACGAGACCCCGGCGCATACAATATAGACGCATTTACATTAGATTGGAATAGCTATTATTTTTACGCCTTCCCACCTTTCTCTTTAATCTTGAAAAGCCTTCGTAAAATTGTTAACGACAAGGCTACTGGTATATTGGTGGTACCGTATTGGCCCAGTCAGGCCTGGTATCCACTCTTTATGTCGTTATCTCAGGGCAAACTCCTGTACCTAAAACCAGACTTAGAATTACTCGTTTCCCCTTTCAGGACAGCGCATCCGCTCTGGAAACGACTTACCCTGGTTGTATCCAAATTATCAGGGGAGCGTTCTTAAAGGAAGGCATATCTTCTAACACTATCGACATTATGGTATCCTCACTGTCTGGCAGTTCAATTAAACAATATAATTGTACGTTTAAAAAATGGTGGCAATATTGTATATCTAATAACATAGACTGCTACAATAGCGATATTAAATCTGCGCTTGATTTTTTAACAATTCAATATGAGGCTGGAGGTACGTACTCTACGCTTAACACGCATAGATCAGCGCTTAGTTTGATATTAGGCAAACGAGTCGGTAATGATGAACGAATTTGTAGGTTTTTAAAAGGGGTATTTAGAAATAAACCCTGCCTTCCTAGATACCAATCGACATGGGATCCAAATATCGTTCTCGAATATGTCTCTTCTCTATTTCCCAATATGGGACTTCATGTAGATAGTCTCACTCAAAAACTGGTGGTTCTACTCGCATTGTCAACGGGACAACGAGTACAGACATTATCAAAGATACGTTTATCTAATGTCAAAGTTAGCGCCACCTGTATAGAAATAGTCATTACAGACTTGATTAAGACATCGGGTCCAGGTCGTCAAATACCTAAGTTATCAATACCATTTTTTCCTCAACGCGAACAAGTATGTCCAGCAAAAACGTTGTTAGATTATATTGAGGTCACTAAAACCCACAGAGGTTCACCAAACACTGAACATCTTATATTGACGACCCGGAAACCAATACATAACGCGAGCCCTTCTACGATCAGCCGCTGGATCAAACGAATACTCGCAGACAGCGGTATCGATACTACTATTTTTTCGGCTCATAGTACCCGCCATGCATCTACTTCAGCAGCTGGTCGTAGAGGTGTGCCTATAGACATTATTAGAAGAACAGCGGGGTGGTCTGAAAATTCTTTAGTATTTGCTAAATTCTATGATAGACCGCTTAGTGAGAAAGACAGCAACGTATTCGCTGAAGCTGTCTGTAATATTGTATTAGACAAGTAACCTAATGTTAACACATGATTTACGATATTTTCATAAGTAATTGTTCTTTGTTTTTGGGTGTATGATTAACAAATAATTAAAGTGATTATGCTAATCTTTCTAGATTTCTGCATTTTTACTCATACCTATTTCGGTAGCATATCTCTAAACATCTACCTAGTGCGAATATATAAATGTCGAGGATGCAGCGCTGAAATATAATTAACGGTTAAACAAACTTACCTGAGTGAAGTTTGACCATAATTATATGAAGCGCTGCATCCGAAGACATTTATACGCCCGCCCTAACCCCATGTTAAATACATGAGTCCCGACTGACACGAAATAGGGTATATTACAGCTCTGAAAGAAATGACGTTCGAGCCGAGTGATGCCACAGATAAGCTAGTGGCATAGACTCGACAACAACTTTTTAGGCTTTTTACTTTTTAATTCTCTAAATAATTGTGTGATGCTAGTACAATGAACAGTGGACTACCTAGTGCGAATATATAAATGTCTTCGGATGCAGCGCTTCATATAATTATGGTCAAACTTCACTCAGGTAAGTTTGTTTAACCGTTAATTAGGTGAACTAAATTGACAGGAGATTTCATAGAAAACTTGTGAAACAACTGTCAGATGTATGAACCCTCCTGTCAATTTAGTCCACCTAATTATGGTTTTTAGTGTAGCAAATGACCCTAAATAATATTACAGACTCGATGCGAAGGCTACCTTTTATCCGCAAATTTGATAAACATCTTTATGTGTAATTCGAAGGGTAATTGTAATCGAGAGTCTAATATATTCCCGAGAGCGAAGCCAAGGGCAATTATGACTCGAGTGAAAGAAAAGGAAAACAAAATTACCTTGCCTGTACTAATCTTCTGTCAGAAAGGGTTGTGTTTTACATACGATATAATTCCGCCGATTCCGCCGCGGAGATGTGCAAAGGCCCTGATGCAGTGAACATAAAAATTACGCACTCGCATGCTCGCCTAGCCTATCTCAGAAGGGGTAATGCCGACGCGAAGCATTCAAATACGACTGGCTTGTTTATTGGTCCATAATTCAGACGAGCCGTCATAAACGGCCATTCCACCCAGATTAAAACTAAAACTACCCTCACTACACTAGTAATAGGTACGTGGGCTATTCTACTTCTTCACTTTTTGCAGACTTATTAAATGGCATATTTTGAAATATCTTACCGTCGCTGTTTTTCTGTTTTGAGTTGAAAAGTGACTATCGGGGAATCACAGTAAGTTAGATTTGTTCAATATCTATGTATATCCATATTATCCATAAGTCGAGTAAACGAGAAGTCGTTGCTGTCTCCGCATCCTGTATAAAAATCGGCACTTCACCTTTGCTTCATGGTATAGACAGTTTTTTTTAAATCTTATATAAGAATAAAGGCCTTGGTTGATAAGCGACAATATCAGCGCTTGGTCAATAATTCAGCTATTATCACAAAACACAATTTGCAAGTGCTAATCATTTTTTTTTTCACAATAAGTTTAGTGGTTGTCAAAAGTGGAATGACCCATTCGTTAGGTACATGCGTGACTGGAATAGTCGTCGGAGGAGCAGACAGTTGAAATTAAATTAGGGGTGAAGGTTATGGGTTGGAAGCGTTTTTGAAATGGCTCTGTCATTGCGAATGTGAAAGTTCAAGTGCCTATTCGCACGCCATTTGGATTCTACGAAAAAACGCGAACCTACTATAAGAGAAAAACAGCATCTAGTAATAATATACTGTCCACCCCTTTCTACAGTTTTTCCCTTAAGGGATTTCCAGAAATCTTTCTCAGCGGAGCTCCAAATTTCAAGGTTCTAACTTCATATATTTAGGATGTATGTTGTCTGTAATCTTCTAAGGAACACGAAAAGAATGTAAGAGTAAGAGCTTCTGCTAATTTGTGTAATAAATACACGAAGTACCACAGAATATAATATATATTATAAAACAAAGATAATATTCTTAAACAAAGTTTATTTAACGATATCCCGATCAGGTAGAATTTACTTTGTGCTTTCAAATGTGCAATAGAGTTACCAGTAAATCCGAGGTCCTTTTCATTGTACTTTCTTTGATTGTTTTTTTTCACGTGTATTTCGACTCCATTGAGGACGATGTACAGTTAGCACTTGAAAGTCTTAGGCCGTGTGTCGTAAATTTTAATTTCATGGCTTTATACTCTTTAATGGACTGTTAAAGTTTAAAGACGTGTCCCGGGACAATAATAAACGGATGCTAATTTCATAAAACAAGACGTCATTATTTATATACGTTTGTAAGGAAATACAATGTAATATACCTAGTACTACTACTAGTAGTAGTAGTAGTAGTAGTAGTAAAACACTTTATTGCACTAAAACATTGTACACAATTATGAGACATACATGTAATTTGTACAAAGGCGAGCTTATCCCTATAAGGGATCTCTTCCAGCTAACCTTAGAGTAACTGAGAAATGCTGAGATCTGGCAAACATATTTAAATTTAACACGTACAAGACGGCAACAGTTTTCGTCAATTAACTTTTTTAACTTTTTAGTAGTACTACTACTAGTAGTACTAATACGTAGTGGTGTTTCATAACTGGGTATATGTATCTGTTCTGTTATTTATAATAGTTATTAATCATGGTTGACTGGTAGAGAATGGCTTAAGGCATTAAGGCCGCCATTTGTATTTTCTTTTGTTGTGCAATAAAGATTAAATAAATAAATCAAATTAAATACCTGAAGGTCAAATTAAACTACGATTGTTGCTCTAGAACTTTCGAATTAGTAGTAAACTTTACGTTACATAAAAATTAATAATATGGGACAATCTTACACAAATCGACCTAGATCTTACGTGATAGATATGCTTAAATAAAAACTTAAATATTTATGTATAGAAAACATCCATAACACACAAATAAATGCCCTTAACAGAATTGGAATCCGGGACCTCCTGCTTCGTGGGTCACTACAGAGTCTACAGACTATGAGGCCGTCAGATATATTTACTTTACTAGAATATGGCCGCGTCAACACAGTGAATCCTCCTTCTTGTGAAGATTCGGCAACGCGGATGTGACTTAACCAAACGTCTTTCATGAGGACTAAATAATTGCTTTAAGCTTAAGGATTGACGCTTTGGAGATGTGGTGCTGGAGGCGCATGTTAAGGATACCCTGGACCGCCCGGCGTACCAACAAGTCAATCCTTTCGCAGCTAAAAATCAAAACCCAACTATCCACGATATGCCAGCAGCGAATTCTGGTCTATTTCGGCCATATAGTGAGAAAGGGAGATGAGAGCCTCGAAAAACTAATAGTAGTTGGAAACACGGAGGGACACCGAAGATACAAATCTCCTAATAGATGGACAGATCAAGTAAAGGACTCATCTTCCTCAAAACTTTACGCTGTTGTACAGAACGCCATGGACAGAAGCCGATGGAGACGTTTCATACACGCAAAGTACAGATCATCCGGTGATGACCACGATCCTCAGTCATGAGGGAACGACCGAAGAGAGAGAGAAATAATTGCTTAAATTTAAACCTAAAACCACTACGAGAAAGTGAAACAGATATGTCATAGCACCGATCGCAATCTCGATCAATTATAACAGAGGCTTTACAAAAAATGGCGGATTACTCTCGGATAAGATGCAACCCCTATCCATAGAAAAGATTTTTTTGCCACCGAATTGCCCCATAGACTCCGAACACGTGCTGGCCTCAAAAATTACCTCTCTGCTTTTGTTATATTAAATATTGTAACACTTTAGAGTGTTAAACCCAGAGCTGGAAGCCGTAATATAGTATTTGGTAGGATAGATGTCGAGAGTTTTGTTTAGTACGTATATGATAGGTAATTAGTCGTTTAGCGTAGTGGTAATGGTAAGTAATTCGAGATATAAACCTGTGGTATTGTTGTGAAACCTCACCGTTACAGCTGTGGCTGTATTTAAAGGATAATACTCACCGAAAGTAAAGGTCATCCTAAGCATTCCAACAATCGCATCGTATGCGCACATTTCTCGTTGAAGCGTTGAATTATGGCGTGGAATCTTTGTTTGTCTCATGATACACATATTCGCAATTGAAATATAGTTATAACTTTGGTCTACGAGGCTAAAATAACATGGATTCCTAGATAAATAAGCGAAGCCGAACGATTTGTTGACGACGAGAACATTGGTATATAAAGACATCTGTCAGTGTCAATTGGTTTGTTGTCTATGCACCAGCGTGATCGAACGTGTTTTGTATTTTTGGATTTTTCATGGAGGTTTTTCTGTGTTTTTATAATTCCTAGTTATAAATAATAGGCATATTTTTAGGTGTCGAAATAAACTATTCTTTTTATTTTCTATGATTAACAATGTTCAGAGAATTTGACTCGGTCACTCGCTGTCAGAAAAACGAAGGTCCAGACTTTCTTTGTCTGTGGTTCATTTTTCGGCTACTCATTTCATCGACTGGCACGAATCTTGCGTGCGTCGACATATAATTGTGCTCCGGTATGTAGTTTAACTGAGGATTGGTAATTCCTATATTATCCTAACGTACAACGTTGTGATCAGTATTTTATTTGTTACAGCGTAATCCTAATAATGTCGGGGTAATTCGTGTCGCACGGATCGCCGGAATGGCGGTCGATTTTTCCTTTCTTGATTAAATAATTTGGTAAGTTTCACACGGTAATATTGTACGAATTGTAAAACGATGTATTTAGTATTGTTTTCATTTAGCTAATGCTGTTTTGTATGTGGTTTTCTAGCTGTTTCCTTGCACCAAGCAAACTCTGCTGTGTCGAGGCACGTGGCCCATATGTCGCCATAAAT
The DNA here is from genome assembly GCA_911728535.1 of Pammene fasciana. NCBI lineage: Eukaryota > Metazoa > Arthropoda > Insecta > Lepidoptera > Tortricidae > Pammene > Pammene fasciana. Next base: position 2,151,414 of record OU452285.1, read on the forward strand.
GTTACAAGCTGAAAAGGACCCGGTTTAAAACCCGGTAAGTAAGTTGAGATTTGTAATTCTCACCTCTTGGCCCATGTTAAAAATACAATTTAGGCCATTTTTGAAATATTAGTAACCTATAACCTAGAACATTGTTCATAGGGTCCGGATTTCGGGCGAAGATTCCGTATTACGGGTGAAGAGGCCTTACTTCGGTCGAAGATTCCTTGGTTCGGGCGAAGGTCCCTGTTTCGGGCAGACATCTCTAAGCCTCTGATCCTGTGTGATGTCAGCGGGACAGACTACTCTCCGGGGTCGGTGACGCACCTTTCCTGTGAAGTCCTACTCATCTGGTGAACCCGTTGCTCGGTAAAACCCTAACTCGGGGTAATTTCTAACCAAAAGACTGTGAGTTAAACTTTTACTTTAATTTAGTAATCAGTGTTGAGTGATAAAATAGTAATTGAACATTTAAAAACTTAGCGTATCTTGTAATCTCAATTATAGGTTATATTTAAACGTGGTATCAAACCAAAAAGGCAATCAATGTTGAGATTTGTTATAGTGATGTGGTAATGCGGCCTAAGTTGGAGCTGCATTTAGGTTGTAAACTATTATAATATAATATACTGTGGTACTTTAGCGTTCCCAAGACATATGTAATCACCGTGATGCATCACTGGGTAGATCCATAGTAGCGATTACTATAACATATTAAGGGCAATTACTTAAAGAATAAATTAAAGGTGTGAATTTGTAAATATATTGTCTTTTATTTGGAAACGTCATACGTTTGTCGAGATTCTGGTCATGGCGTCCTAATTTAAATTTTGGTCAGTACTCTCGCTCCATAGTGGCCTGAACCGCGACCCTACTTAGACCCTTAGTTAGCCGTGAGCATTTTGCATATTTTGTGTTGAATTATTTTTCTGCAGTAGGTACAAATTGGGAGTTGTAACTCACCTTGGAGGTTTACGGGAACTTAATTCCCCAATTTTTTTTAATAATTTAGATTACCATAATAGCACACCCGCAGCTATTACAGTGGCGTGCCCAACGTTTGGCCTATGGAGTATGACATTTCCAAGTAAAACTTTTTAGCGTTATTTTAGTATTAAGGTTATTCTATGTAAATGGAGATTACAAGTTGTTGTTTTAACACAAGGTTAAACTTATAAATTTAACCAACTTATAAATGAAACTACACTTCTTATGCTAACTATTTAGCTATTTTAAAAGAATTTAAACGAAGTTAAAATCTGATAAAATTTTAACTCACCTGTAACTACAACTCTTTAACTAAAATTGACCTACTTCTGATAGTACATATTAATCTTAAAAATGGATTTTATAGAGGCAGGGTGTAAAATTACCCACTTACATAAAGACGAATTGGCACATGAGTTGGCGATTCGAAAACTTCCGGTTAACCCCGTATCACGTCGATCTAGTTTATGTCAAGCTGTAAAGCAAACTGAAGTTTTAGCGAAAAAGGGTAGTCTTAAGTTCCAGGACTTGGTCATGAGCAACGAAGCTTCCGAATTGGAACTCTGTCAGCATAAGGTAGAAGAGATAGAGCTAGAAGCGAAAGGAGATTTGTCGGCGGCGGCGATTGACAGGCTATCCTCGCGTTGTAAATATCTTTTGTGTCGTGTTTCTCGGTTATCAACGGAGACCGAAGCGGTACTCCTGTTGAAGGAGTTCATCTCTTCTTTATTGGATCGGTTAGGTAATCAAGGTTCATCTGCGTCGTCTGGGTCGGATGATGATTTCCAATCGCCTAACGAATCTCGCATTGTTAGGGAGATTATATACAAAACGGATAAGACGTTTAATATTAATTCACTCAACTTGAAGTTTAAAGGTGACACATGCGTTCGTACGTTTCTTTCTCGTCTCGAGGAGCTGCGAGAGGCCAGAGGAATTTCCGAGAACAGAATTTACCGAGGATTTCCTGAGATTCTGGAAGGTCCGGCGTTGTCGTGGTTCCGGTCTCAACGTACGAAACTCACTACTTATAAAGAAGTCACCGCTGCTTTACAAGATGAATTCGATATACCTGATTTAGATCATCAGTTACTACAAGAAATACGGGCTAGGACTCAAGCGAAGTCTGAGACTATTGTCTATTTCGTATCGACCATTCTAGGAATGTACGAGCGTCTTACGAAGGAGGTTCCTGAACGAGAAAAGCTGGATACCATGATGAGAAATATTAGGCCAGAGTATTCCAAGGATTTAGCATTACAGGACATTGAATCGATCGAGCAACTGAAGTCATTGTGTAAGCGCATTGAATTGGCGCAAGTTAAGGCGAAGCAGTTTCGAGAACCAGTTCTATCGAATAGGTCGAATGATTCTTCATCTGAGCATCCGCCGAAGAACTTTGAAACGCGGAATAAGTCGTATCCACCTCGTTTGTCGAATTCTTCTAGAAACTTTGTTGCTGCGGCAGCACAAAGCTCTTCTCAACTAAAATGTTTCCGATGTGGTAGATCCAACCACAATACTAAAGAGTGTAGGAGCTCTAGAGATATCGTTTGCTTCAAGTGTGGAGAAAAAGGGGTGAAAACTCCGGAATGTGGTAAATGTAACTCCAATTCAAAAAACTAAATAGGGTCTTTTCTGATAATAACAAATGTCGGTCTTCTGCTCTCTGTAGTGCAGAAAAGACCATCTTCTTTAATCCTCCTAAGGGAGATAATAGAGTTTATGCTCAATTAAACATTCTCAATTTGAATTTTAAGGCGTTGTTAGATAGTGGAGCCAGTGTTAGTTTTCTGGGTCACGGCAGTCATGTAGTATTCACCACAGGTGGGATACCTATTCAGAAACATGTGAAGCCGGTGATGGTAAACGTTGCTGACGATCATCGTATCGTAGCTTCCGAATATATGGTATTACCAGTAAATTATAAAGGTCAAGTCAAACTTATAACTTTTAATATTCAACCGGAGATTGCTACTCCGATGATACTTGGATTAAACTTTTGGAGAGCCTTCGGATTAGCTCCAGGCCTCATTACGGACGTAGAAAAGAATGACTCTCATTATATCGCTAGTCTCGACGTTCTACCGTCGGAGACAGGACTCACTACTTTTGAGTCGTTGTCATTGAAACAAAAATCCCTGCTTGAGGATACTAAATTACTGTATGATCAAATTGATACGGATAAGGTTGGTTTGGGAAAGACTCATCTAATCGAGCACGTCATAAATACAGGTGATACTCCTCCGATAAAGCAAAAATACTATCGCCTTAGTCCTGTTAAACAGGCTGCGTTAATAAAAGAAGTTGATCGTATGCTTAACGAGGGAATTGTTGAACCCTCTCACTCTCCCTGGAATTCTCCAGTCGTTATGGTAGAAAAGCCTAACGGAGATTTAAGACTTTGTTTGGATAGTAGGAAAGTAAATGCAGTTTCAAAATCTGATGCGTATCCCGTACCTCACGTTCAGTATATTTTAGATAATTTACGCGACGCGAAATTTCTGACCTCGCTTGATTTAAGTGCGGCATATCATCAGATACCTCTTAGTGAAGACTCCAAGGAGAAAACTAGTTTTACTGTGCCAGGAAAAGGATTATTCCACTATAATAGAATGTGTTTTGGGTTGGTAGGCGCTAGTGCGACCATGCAACGTCTCATGGATAATCTCTTTACTTCTCATTTCGATCACAAAGTTTTCTGTTATATTGATGACATTATTATTTGTACCTCCGATTTCGATGAACATATAAGATTGCTTAAGGCCGTTTTTGAAAAATTAAAATCAGCCAATTTAACTATTAATATGAAAAAGTCTTCCTTCTGTAGGAGTGAACTGAAATATCTTGGATACTTAGTTGATAGATACGGTCTGCGAACCGATCCTTCTAAAATTGATGTAATATTAAATTTCCCCATGCCCGAAGATGCCAAAGGTATTAAACGTTTCCTGGGAATGTGCGGTTGGTACCGTCGTTTTATTAATAATTTTGCAAAGATAGCTCGTCCCTTATCTCGCTTAACGAGTAAGAAAGTAAAATTTGAATGGACTGATGAAGTTAACGATTCTTTTAACACACTTAAATCTGCTTTGGTGTCTTCTCCGATTCTTAAATGCCCTAACTTCGAAGAAAGCTTCTACATTCATACTGATGCATCTTCATACGCGGTAGGCGCTGTCTTGACTCAATCGTATAACGGTGTAGATCATCCTATTGCGTACTGCAGTCGCACACTTAACCAACCAGAGACGAACTATTCGGCTACCGAGCGCGAACTCTTAGCCGTAATTTATGGTCTCGAGCAGTATCGTGCATATGTAGAAGGTAGAAAATGTTATATTGTCACTGATCATGCGTCGTTAAAATGGTTCCAAAACTTAAAAAATCCTACAGGACGATTAAATCGATGGGCATGTCGGTTAAGCCAGTTTAATTTTGAAATAATCCATCGGAAGGGCAAAGAACACGTCATACCTGACTGTCTCTCTCGTATACAGGTCAGTGCTATAGATTCAGTTACTATCCAAGATCCTTGGTACCTCGATTTATACAAAAAGGTGTCTGAAAAACCTTCTCTCTTTCCTAACTTTAAAATTGAACATGATAAACTCTTCCGTTACTCAAAGAATAAGTATCGTCTGACAGCCCAATTTGACTGGAAGCTGGTACTCCCTTATGAGCAGCGAAAAGAAATCTTAAATAAGTATCATGATGATCCAACTGCCGGTCATTTTGGGGTGGCTAAAACTCATTCCAAAATAGCCGATATTTATTATTGGCCTACTTTATTCCAAGACGTGAAAGAATACGTCGATTTATGTGAAATTTGTAAAACTTATAAACCGGTTAACTTAGCTCGTCCTGGTCTCATGGGTAACCCCCGACGCATATCGTCACCAGGCGAAGCAATTTCTTGTGATATTCTTGGACCCTTTCCTCCATCTTATCTGAGGAATCAGTATCTTTTCGTTTGTGCTGATTATTTCAGTAAGTATGTGACTTTGTTCCCACTGCGCTCCGTAACTGCAAAGGCTATAGTTAAGTGCATGGAAAAGGGGATATTCCTTGTACATGGGGTTCCTAAATATATATTCTGCGACAATGGTGTCCAATTTACTTCGAAAGATTTTCGAGACTTAATGTCAAAATATGAAGTTCCTCATATTTTCTATAACCCTAGATATCATCCTCAGACGAACCAAACGGAACGAGTGAACCGTGAATTAGTAAGAACCATTGCCTCGTACGTACGCTCTGATCACCGTAACTGGGATAAGAACGTATCGGAAATACAGTGTGCAATTAATACAGCTCGTCACGAAGTTACCAAAAATACACCATATTTTCTAACACATGGTCGTCAAATGATTCTAGATGGCACTCTTTATAATAGCGAAGGTCCCCTCGATCAAAACGCACTCGAGCTGAATACAAGTGGTAGTTTTTCTGAGAAACTTAAAGAGCTCAAAACGATATTTCAAAAGGTGCGCAACTCGTTAACTGCCTCCCATGAACGTAATGCGAAGTATTACAACATGAGGAAGCGCCACGTAGAATTGGAGGAAGGGCAAATCGTATATAAAAAATGTTTCCCATTGTCAAATGCAGCAAAACATTTCTCTGCTAAATTAGCTCCCCGGTACAACAAATGTGTCATTCATAAAAAACTGAGTCCTCTCGTATACTCATTAAAATCTCTAGAAGGTAAACTTCTAGGTAACTTTCATATAAAGGATATTGTACGACCTGGTGAAGCCGAGCCGTCCTCTTAGCGGTACTCGTCTTTACAACTCTGGGTTCAATTCCTAAAACTTTAATTATTCTATGATATACTGAAACTTGAACGTACCCACTGAACGGAATGACACTTGTCGCAGGATGATTTCCTCAGAGGGGATAAAGGGCTTGGTATTGAATTCTAAACTGGGTACCGGATGCATACGGACCAATATCGATTTTATTATGTCCTTATAAAGACATAAAAGCTGAAAATAATCTTATTTATAATAAATGATAATCTATGATGCCATAGAAATCTATAAAAATGAACTGCGTTTCCCATTGTTCCCTTTACTATGACAGAACTGTAGTTCATGTATAAGGAATTGTGTAATAGCTAAGACTACAGCTCTTTACTTAATTCCACTTTTGTCGGTGATAGGCAATTGCTTTAATAAAGGGAAAGTTTGGTGTTGTTGCCGTCTTTGACATTTATCTTTTTTTGTTTGATTTAGGTAAGCGCGCATTAGGATTAGGCAGGTTCGAACCAAAAATAGTTGTAAGGTTTCCTTGGTTGAATTGGCCATTCACCAAATCATAAGTATAAGGTTAGAGGTAAGTCTTGTTGTCTTTACAGATTTTCTGAAGTTTTGCTAGGTAAGTTTTGTAGATTAAGGTATGAACTTGGTGTTAGGCATAGTGCGTATATATATATAAGAAAAAAAAAATTTTTTTTAAAAATTTTTTTTTAACCCAACTAAAGATGAACTGTAACACTTTAGAGTGTTAAACCCAGAGCTGGAAGCCGTAATATAGTATTTGGTAGGATAGATGTCGAGAGTTTTGTTTAGTACGTATATGATAGGTAATTAGTCGTTTAGCGTAGTGGTAATGGTAAGTAATTCGAGATATAAACCTGTGGTATTGTTGTGAAACCTCACCGTTACAGCTGTGGCTGTATTTAAAGGATAATACTCACCGAAAGTAAAGGTCATCCTAAGCATTCCAACAATCGCATCGTATGCGCACATTTCTCGTTGAAGCGTTGAATTATGGCGTGGAATCTTTGTTTGTCTCATGATACACATATTCGCAATTGAAATATAGTTATAACTTTGGTCTACGAGGCTAAAATAACATGGATTCCTAGATAAATAAGCGAAGCCGAACGATTTGTTGACGACGAGAACATTGGTATATAAAGACATCTGTCAGTGTCAATTGGTTTGTTGTCTATGCACCAGCGTGATCGAACGTGTTTTGTATTTTTGGATTTTTCATGGAGGTTTTTCTGTGTTTTTATAATTCCTAGTTATAAATAATAGGCATATTTTTAGGTGTCGAAATAAACTATTCTTTTTATTTTCTATGATTAACAATGTTCAGAGAATTTGACTCGGTCACTCGCTGTCAGAAAAACGAAGGTCCAGACTTTCTTTGTCTGTGGTTCATTTTTCGGCTACTCATTTCATCGACTGGCACGAATCTTGCGTGCGTCGACATATAATTGTGCTCCGGTATGTAGTTTAACTGAGGATTGGTAATTCCTATATTATCCTAACGTACAACGTTGTGATCAGTATTTTATTTGTTACAGCGTAATCCTAATAATGTCGGGGTAATTCGTGTCGCACGGATCGCCGGAATGGCGGTCGATTTTTCCTTTCTTGATTAAATAATTTGGTAAGTTTCACACGGTAATATTGTACGAATTGTAAAACGATGTATTTAGTATTGTTTTCATTTAGCTAATGCTGTTTTGTATGTGGTTTTCTAGCTGTTTCCTTGCACCAAGCAAACTCTGCTGTGTCGAGGCACGTGGCCCATATGTCGCCATAAATGTTACAAGCTGAAAAGGACCCGGTTTAAAACCCGGTAAGTAAGTTGAGATTTGTAATTCTCACCTCTTGGCCCATGTTAAAAATACAATTTAGGCCATTTTTGAAATATTAGTAACCTATAACCTAGAACATTGTTCATAGGGTCCGGATTTCGGGCGAAGATTCCGTATTACGGGTGAAGAGGCCTTACTTCGGTCGAAGATTCCTTGGTTCGGGCGAAGGTCCCTGTTTCGGGCAGACATCTCTAAGCCTCTGATCCTGTGTGATGTCAGCGGGACAGACTACTCTCCGGGGTCGGTGACGCACCTTTCCTGTGAAGTCCTACTCATCTGGTGAACCCGTTGCTCGGTAAAACCCTAACTCGGGGTAATTTCTAACCAAAAGACTGTGAGTTAAACTTTTACTTTAATTTAGTAATCAGTGTTGAGTGATAAAATAGTAATTGAACATTTAAAAACTTAGCGTATCTTGTAATCTCAATTATAGGTTATATTTAAACGTGGTATCAAACCAAAAAGGCAATCAATGTTGAGATTTGTTATAGTGATGTGGTAATGCGGCCTAAGTTGGAGCTGCATTTAGGTTGTAAACTATTATAATATAATATACTGTGGTACTTTAGCGTTCCCAAGACATATGTAATCACCGTGATGCATCACTGGGTAGATCCATAGTAGCGATTACTATAACATATTAAGGGCAATTACTTAAAGAATAAATTAAAGGTGTGAATTTGTAAATATATTGTCTTTTATTTGGAAACGTCATACGTTTGTCGAGATTCTGGTCATGGCGTCCTAATTTAAATTTTGGTCAGTACTCTCGCTCCATAGTGGCCTGAACCGCGACCCTACTTAGACCCTTAGTTAGCCGTGAGCATTTTGCATATTTTGTGTTGAATTATTTTTCTGCAGTAGGTACAAATTGGGAGTTGTAACTCACCTTGGAGGTTTACGGGAACTTAATTCCCCAATTTTTTTTAATAATTTAGATTACCATAATAGCACACCCGCAGCTATTACCTTGCCTCATTACAATGGTGCTTACCACTGTAATAGCTGCGGGTGTGCTATTATGGTAATCTAAATTATTAAAAAAAATTGGGGAATTAAGTTCCCGTAAACCTCCAAGGTGAGTTACAACTCCCAATTTGTACCTACTGCAGAAAAATAATTCAACACAAAATATGCAAAATGCTCACGGCTAACTAAGGGTCTAAGTAGGGTCGCGGTTCAGGCCACTATGGAGCGAGAGTACTGACCAAAATTTAAATTAGGACGCCATGACCAGAATCTCGACAAACGTATGACGTTTCCAAATAAAAGACAATATATTTACAAATTCACACCTTTAATTTATTCTTTAAGTAATTGCCCTTAATATGTTATAGTAATCGCTACTATGGATCTACCCAGTGATGCATCACGGTGATTACATATGTCTTGGGAACGCTAAAGTACCACAGTATATTATATTATAATAGTTTACAACCTAAATGCAGCTCCAACTTAGGCCGCATTACCACATCACTATAACAAATCTCAACATTGATTGCCTTTTTGGTTTGATACCACGTTTAAATATAACCTATAATTGAGATTACAAGATACGCTAAGTTTTTAAATGTTCAATTACTATTTTATCACTCAACACTGATTACTAAATTAAAGTAAAAGTTTAACTCACAGTCTTTTGGTTAGAAATTACCCCGAGTTAGGGTTTTACCGAGCAACGGGTTCACCAGATGAGTAGGACTTCACAGGAAAGGTGCGTCACCGACCCCGGAGAGTAGTCTGTCCCGCTGACATCACACAGGATCAGAGGCTTAGAGATGTCTGCCCGAAACAGGGACCTTCGCCCGAACCAAGGAATCTTCGACCGAAGTAAGGCCTCTTCACCCGTAATACGGAATCTTCGCCCGAAATCCGGACCCTATGAACAATGTTTGAAGCCTTGCCTTGTGGTAGTTTCTATATGATGTATTTGCGTAGGGTGGCCAGGTAAACCGGCTGAGCTTAGGATAGTTCGCGGCACGTTTTATATTGTAAATTGTAATACTATCTTGTACAGTTTGTAATTGTTGAAGTGTAAACATTATCTCGTTTTCACTAATTTTTTCTCAGTGAAATAAAACAAGACACATGGTATAAATTAAACAACACCTAGTAATTACGAACGTATGATATATAACGTTTTAAAAGAGTGACAAAAATGAAGGTAATATAAAAATAAATAACTATTTAATATAATTCTTTTGTAGCGGTAATACCACCATAAAATTCAATGTTACAACAAATCCGTTGTTTATAGCCACTTCAAAATTCAATAATTCCGTGCAATAACCATAATTTGACCCCTTCTAAATTTTTGCCAATCCAATTGCGCCGTTACACGCTTAATCGTCGGAGTGACATCGCGTAGTTTTAAAGGGCGTAAGTTTGGGGGTGTGTTCGGTACCTAAGTCTTTGTGAAACGGGACTGTCCTTCCGTAAGTGCGTCGTTTGGTCGCCGCGGGCGCCGGCTGCGGCAGATGGCTCGAGACGGTCCCTTTTCAATAGCCCATCTTAGCCGTATTCCTAGTTTTTAGGGTTGCATTGCCACTAGCTTTGTAAACTTCTGAGAATCTTCGATAGTGATCTTGAATCTTTGTTTACAGATTGACGTACCTACTAATTGGTCTGGATGTTAACCAAATGTAAATTACATCCAGTACCGGCACGAGCCACCGAGTTTTCCGAAACTAAGCTACGTAATATCATTTGATATTCATCAGTCGCTTCTCGGTGAAGCAAAACATCGTGAAGAAGCGTGGAGTTAACACCGATAACGCCTAGTTTTCCGTCTGGGCTCAGTGGCGGCGCATCCATAGAACACGATTCCCGTCGGCTTGCCTAAGTTTCAGGCGCCTGTTAATTGTGAGGCCAGCACTCAGCAGATAGCAGTCTCAAAAATGGTTTATCTTCAGTGAAATTTCTTTGTTACTATTAATTCTGGCGGAACCCTTAAACACCTTTAACGAGATGCACTTTACAATATTTTTTCCCCAAGCGATGTGATTGTGATCGCAACCATTGTAACTCCGATTGTATTCAGGGTACCGTTCCTGGCTCAAAACGGCTTAAGCCTAACCAATATGAAGGAGACTTACACCCTTTTTAAAAGGTTTTGTTGAAGAGAAATTTTAAAAACCACTTTTCTTAGGCAAATTGCGATTTCCTATTTGCGATATTCTGGGGTTCGTGGGAATGGTTGGCACAATGTGGGATGAACCGGGTTATTTTTTGCATTTAGCTGGAAATAGTAATCCAGCTTAACCGTTTCTTTATGGCTTGTTTTCATTTCAATGCATTGTTGAGCTTTTTTCGTGAATATGTAGTCATTTTGTGGTAATTATGTGATCAGGAAATATATCTTGAAAATTGAAACTGTATATTATGTTGACAGAGCTTTGCCTGGTTTTATAAATAACTTAAATAAGGTTAAATAAATACTTAGTTTTAGTCCAAAAAAATCTAATTCAAGAAAAGCACCGCACAGCTGTATTACTAACCAGTGTTATAAAGGCTATATAAAGAACATCAATTCGACAACGGTCCTGTGCCATAACACATATTTACGCATCCACAAGTAACCCTATCAAATACGTACGTTTTAAAAGTTAAACAACTATCCTTACTCCCCGCACGTACGGGCGATAACACAAGCGCTTTCACATGGGTCCAACTACAGTTTTACCCTAAATGGTCGTATAATAGTTGTGTAGGCGTGTCGGTTAAACCCTTTTCTGTAAAAGACCCATTGAGCCTGTAAGATTTACTCTTAAACGGCGCGATCTGAGCCCAATCCGATCAGAACGACCCTATGCTAAACTATAAGGTTTGTCTGTAATTTGTTTTGGTTATGTTTTATTTGCTTTGGGATAGTTATGGTTCTATAATGGGATATATAGGATAAAGAACCTTTAATACAAGTTGCTTAAGCTACCTTAACACGCTTAAATTTTGCTGTAATTCGTATATAATCGCAACCATCTGCTGATAGTGCTAATGCAAAATAATAATTAACAAGCAAAAGTCATCATAACGGTCGACACTGCGTTTAGATATTTATGATAAACCTCGAAAAAATACAAACAGGGTTTTATGCTGTCAACACATGCCTACGACAATTTTAAAAAAGTTTCCTATTAGACTATATATTGTCCCATGACCCATGACATTTATCATAAATATAAATATGTTATTTTGCTTTACCGATTGATGCGTGGTTATTTAGTATTTGATTATATAAAACTTCGAACAGAATTTTTCCAATCATTCACATAAGTAGCAATGAGACCAAAACATGTTATCGTATATGTTCAAAAACCGCCAAACATTCCAAACAAAATCAAGTTCATTGAATACTCGAGTGTTATGAGATAAAACTAAAATGCAGAACCACTTAGTAACAGCGAAACCAATAAAATATATACTCAAGTTCATTAACTATTGAGTTACATTTCCAATACAGACACACTAATAGTATTAAGTATTGAAAAGCGCGTATCGCAAAAGAACGTCGAAAGCTTAAACGATTATCATTGAACATAAGCCGTTTTTCGATTGGTGCATGGCCGGTAGGTATTAAGATAACCGGATCTGTATCCCGAAAAGCCGGACCGGCCGGTCGGATCGGAACGGGCCCGAATTCGCGACCACAAATTGACAGGCTGCGGTGACGATGATCGGGGTTTCGGCGGGACACGCGATTTTAACCGATGGTAGACAATTTGATTGGTAGGTTTGATAATTGGGGCAGAATGGTGTCTAATTGGTAGTGGAGTTGTGTTGGTTATGTCGGTAAAAGAAGCCAAAATAGTGACACCAGTCGCTTTACAGTGAAGGAATAAATCGTAAGGAAACCGGACCTAATCCCAATTAGGCCTTGTTTGCTCTCTGGGAGGTCAGATGACAGTCGCTTTCGTAAAAACTAGTGCCTAAGCCAATTCATGGGATTCGGTTGTCAAGCGGACCCCAACCCGGGACAAACGCTAGTTTTTGGATTTGTTCCCTCAAATGTTTAATTTAGGTATACTTTTATTGTTTTGTGCCGTATGGTCACCATAGTCGGAGATAAAGCAACCAGTCTGCGGCAGTGCCGACACCGTGGCACATTAATTATCTCACCATTACAACGTGTGAAGACTATGGTATAACAAGATTTTATTTTACAAATATCCGATTGTAAGGGGCTAATTAAGCTATGTTAACTAAACGTCTCTTCTGCAATTTTCGGCATCTCAATAGTTTATAATTGACTACATAGAGAGGTAAACAAAGACACATAGTATTAAAGTAATAGAATGGTTTTCATAGTAGCCTGACTTTTTTGGCGGCATTCTATAAAAGGTACAGTCAGCGGCAGAGAAAGACCCTTTGTTTGCAGTGTAGGCCATTTTCTCTGCAGCTGACCGTACATAGGTATTATTTAACAGAACGTGTAAATATACAATTGTTATAGAAATATATTTAACATTAAAAAATTAAAAAATCATTTTAGTGCGATATAACCGAAAATAACAGACTGTCGCAAATTGCGTATTTTTAAACAATCTTAACTCATTCGTGATAAGTCCAATTTCATATAAAATTGGTTGGTACAGTCAGCATAACAAGTAACACGCTTAAGGGTTTTAAAAAATCTAGACTCGCCCTTATTGACTCAACAACAAAGTTGCTTTTAAATTGGTAAATTCGTGTTGCAGACTGTACATCCGCGACGTCCATTCACATTCCTGAAGGTGGTAATTCGAGAGGCCGCGAGCGATTTCTCACGCGATCTCATTTCGATTTTAGGCGCGAAACCGACCTGTCAAGATCTACGTCACGTTTCTCGTAGCCTACACACCGGATGATAATAATAAATAAGTTAAGTTAAGTTAATATTGTAGCCAATAAGCCTGATATCGTGGTAATAGATCGACCGCAACGCCGGGCCATGCTCGTCGACATCACCGTCCCATGTGACGTGAACCTCGTGAAGGCTGAGAAGGACAAGTCCAGCAAGTACCTAGACTTAGCTCACGAGGTAACCGCCATGTGGGAGGTTGATTCGGCGATCATTGTGCCGATAGTTGTTTCTGCGAACGGTCTCATGGCGAAGAGTCTCGACCAACATCTTGAGAGACTTTCGCTACGGGGTTGTGGTTGGATCAAGGGTCAGATACAGAGGGCGGTAATTCTGGACACGGCGCGCATAGTCCGAAGGTTCCTCACTCTGCGGCCCTAACCACCGGCAGCCTGGGCCTTGCTCCGTTGCCGGCGGCACCCTAGGATAGGTTTTTTATAATGTTTTTATTGCTTTTGTGTGTTTTTGATGTATTTTTGTATTTTACTTTTATAAAAATATTGTAAAAAACCTACTACTAAGATGAAAAATGAATAAAGAGAATAAGTTAAAAAAACTAATTTACAACAAATTCAATAGCACCATTTTTTTATACCACGACGGTGGCAAACAAGCATACGGCCCGCTTGATGGTAAGCAGCTACCGTAGTCTATGGACGCCTGCAACTCCAGAGGTGTCACATGCGCGTTGCCGGCCTTATACAAGGCAAGTGTTTCCTCTCGGAAACGCTCAGGAAAATTACTCTCAAACCGTACAGTGCTCGACTATTGGGAAAGAGGACCCAGTGTGTTGACGACGAGGGACCCCCTTGTTCCTTTAGCCGTCAACACAGTGAATCCTCCTCTTTGTGAAGGGTCAGCAACGCGCATGTTGCAGCCCTCTCGAGTTGCAGGCGTCCATAGGCTACGGTAGCTGCTTACCATCAGGCGGGCCGTATGGTTGTTTGCCCTCGTCGTGGTATTAAAAAAATTAGATTCTTGTGAGGATGAGCGCCATGCGGCTTTACCTACAATACCTACTACATGTTATTTAATTATAAAAACACAATCAATAAATGTTCCATCATTTACCTATCTTAAACTAGTTCCACATATCGCTAGTAATAGCTCGGTTAAGTATTTATTGACGCATACATACAAAAAAGGTAGACATAGTAATTTGTATCTCACAGATAAAGTATTAAAGAAGCCGCCAAAGTCGATATGCAGTTTGACACGTCAATTAGCACTGTACTGTACATAGTGTAGGTGTTTCCTGTCTCCCATATTCTTGTTATAATTACTAGATCTTACCTTCCATTCCAATATACTTACTTTTATATATATTATAAATAAATAAAAAACAATAACACAAATCGTCATAGTTACCCATTCTAACCTACCTGTTAAAAATCATAAGGGATTAACTAAAATAATAATTGTATACACCTACATATTATAAAAGCAAAGCAAAGGTTCACAACTACTACTACTACTACTACACTAGACACTACACTAGATGTTATAATTAGAAATAATTTCAGGAAGTAATAGTATTATATATATATATTCATAAAAAAAATACAAAAACAAGAATTGTGGCAGACTCACTAAATCGAAAATATTCTTGCTAAACCATATCGAAGCAAACTTTAATGCAAAACGAATTACATTTTAACGGTAAAGTTAGTCAGAAAAAAGAGGTTTAAATTTAAGTTATCATTATACAAGACAAGTTAATCACATTAACCCTCCATATAATTAAATACTAAAAGCTAAACATCCCAAATGAATTAAGCTAAATTAGTGGTTATAAATTTCAATGATATCATAACTAAATAAAGTAACAAGATAAAAGAGATGATCCCGAGATATACAAATTCCGAAAATCAGACAATGCTAAAACAATTAAGCTGCTCGTCAAACTCATACGCATAAACCGAAAAACGTTAAAATTTCTGATATATTACACGGTTATTAAGTTTTTATTTTAAGGTGGAGGTCATTGACAGGTATAAGAATGCGATTTTAACAGCACACTAAATTAAAATTGTCAAATAAACTTTTAACGATGATATTATGTGACCCAAGGGAGTGTTAGTGTTGTAATAGGCTGGGCCATATCCGTTTTCCGGCGTCGGACTGATCCTTTTTCTTTTTTAAATTATTTAACGAACTTCTATTTAGGCTAGTGGTGCATCACCCACTGTTCGGGTTCAGGGACCGGAACCGGTTACCATAACCTGGGTATTTCATAAGGTTATTTTTGAGGTTGTTTTAAAAACCCTGATATAACGGTAACCTTATGATGAGGTAACCGTATTGATACGGTTACCGTATCGATCAGGTTAACCTAAGGTAACACTAACCGCATTAAAAACCCAATCAATTCGGTTACCGAATCATAGGGTATTGAGGCAGCTCAAACGAATGTGATCTTTACGAACACTCAGATTAGGCTCATTATTAAATTGCTGTAGTGGCTTTGAGCACGGGGCTGGTCAACTAAGCTCCCAGTACAAACAAACAGGTTTTGCCGGAAACGTCGCGCGTCGTTTATTGTGTTCATCTTTAACAATATTTGTACTTTTAGGTTGAATTGAAATTGGAGCGCGGCTGCATTTCGTTTGGTTATTTTGTTTTTACATTATTACTATACTAACTTTGGAGAAATTACGGATACGGATTCGTGCATAATGTGCATATGAATTAAAATGTATTGTTGTATTTATCAAGTATGTACATGTATGTGTACAATAAAATATGAATATATATATATTTTCTCCAATGTGCTCGGAAATTTTCAGCTTACTGTATCAAAATGAGTACGTGAAGTTCTTCATTTTTTACCAAAACGAATTAAAAAAAAAACATTATTTACCTGTTTTAGCGGCCGTGAAGTAATTTGTCAACGCCATAAATATGTATACACTTTTGCACCTTACTCCATTGTAATAAGGTTCAAAGTGTATACATATTTTAGGCGTTGACTAGTAAACCTATTACTGTATTGTTTTTTACCTTTTAAACTTTTCATCCGACTAAGAAATATCATTTCAAACAGCCAATACTTAAGCGACGTCTATACACCATCTGAACGGCAATCCCTTCAAACTGTAGGATAGAGCGAGATAGTTAGATCAAAAACCTTGGTTGTCTCGTTCTTTGTCATAGCACCGCGTCTGATCGTGCGAATGAGGCTTAATACAATCATAGACAAAACAACTATTTTTAAGGTTTAATCTTGTATCTGTTGCATAAAAGGAGCATATTTAATACTGTCTGAAATAGCTTTAGACGAAAATTTCTTTTTAAATAATATTTGAATGAAAATTGGCAGTATACATTTAATACTTTAAAAAAAAATTATAGAGGGAAGCTAATTCATGATATTGCACGCTAATAACGTAACCAAAATCTGTAATTTATTTCATCTACTTTACTTTATTTCCTCGCACATTTAGAGAAAAGCACTATATATGCCTCGGCGGGAATAGAAATTCGTGGACTCGTCTTATTTTTTACTTAAAAAATCGCTCATCCACGAATTTCCCTTTCCCGTCCTCTGCAATAATGTACTATTTTTTTATTAAAATAAAAATAAAATAAAAATAGAGTAAAAATAAAATAAAAATAAAATAAAAATAAAATAAAAAAAGAATAAAAATAGAATAAAAATAGAATGAAAATAGAATAAAAATAGAGTAAAAATAGAATAAAAATAAAATAAAAAAAGAATAAAAATAGAATAAAAATAAAATAAAAAAAGAATAAAAATAGAATAAAAATAGAATGAAAATAGAATAAAAATAAATTAAAAATAAAAATAAAATAATATAAAATAAAAATAAAATAAAAATATAAAAAATTATTTTATTTTTATTTTATTTTTATTTTATTTTTATTTTATTTTTATTTTTTTTTATTTTTTTTTATTTTACTTTTATTTTATTTTCATTTTTTTTTAATTTTATTTTATTTTATTTTTATTTTATTTTTATTTTATTTTTTTTTTATTTTTATTTTATTTTTATTTTATTTTTAATTTATTTTTATTTTTATTTTTTTTTTTTTTTTTTTATTTTATTTTTATTTTTTTTTATTTTATTTTTTTTTTATTTTTATTTTATTTTTATTTTATTTTTATTTTATTTTTATTTTATTTTTATTTTATTTTTATTTTATTTTTATTTTATTTTTATTTTATTTTTATTTTATTTTTATTTTATTTTTATTTTATTTTTATTTTATTTTTATTTTATTTTTATTTTATTTTTATTTTATTTTTATTTTATTTTTATTTTATTTTTATTTTATTTTTATTTTATTTTTATTTTATTTTTATTTTATTTTTATTTTATTTTTATTTTATTTTTATTTTATTTTTATTTTATTTTTATTTTATTTTATTTTATTTTTATTTTATTTTATTTTTATTTTCCTTTAAAATTTACTTTTTTTTTCATTCTTATGATATTTTCATTTATTTTTATTTTATTATATTTTTACTTTACTTTTTTTTCATGCTTGAGCAACGCGACTACTACGATAATAGCTCTATACGGGTAGTTAGCTAGTTTCATTAAATGTTAAATCTCGACATTAGCTTTCAATAGTATTCAAATGTAGGAAAGAAAAAACAACCCAGGTTACAATAACCCAATGAAAACCCCTAACAAAAACCCTATCGCGATGGGGTTTTGAGGTTAACCGTGTTAGAGGTTACGGTTACCGCTTCAATACCTGTTACCACTATGATTCGGTAACCTCATGATACGGTAACCGTATCATGAGGTTACCAAATTGATTGGGTTACCGAAATGATAGGGTTAAGCCTAAAGAGGGGTTTTCCGGTCCCTGTTCGGGTTTGATTCTCGACTGCTCCGGCCTCCAAGCAGTATTTAAAGTGACCAATGAGTAAAAAACAGCTTCATGGAATAACGTAAGTCCGCGTTTACATATTTAACGTAAGTACGCGCTCCTTTCCCGCTTTTGGGAAACAATAGCGAAATCGTGGAGCGGTATTCGCCGCGCCGCGGAAATGTGTAAATGAAATCCTTTCTTAATGGAGTTTTAAGAATAATTGTCCCAACCTTCAACCGTTTAGGCTGTTGCGTGGTCTGTCAGTCATTTAGGCACAAAGCTATATGAGTGAGAACATAATTTACGTGCAGAACTAAATAAGACTTAGTTTTTCTAACAACATTTTTTTTAATTCTTTTAGAATGTGCTGAATGAATTACACGTAATTCTAGAAATAGACGTTAAAACCGCCAAGTGTGACCGTGTACTGAAATGCGTAAACACCGTTTCGGTTCACGCAGCGCGCTTCAGCTTAAAAACGTTTCAAACGTACCTTTTTAATGAACCGATGGTAATTAGGATCTTTTTGCAATTAACTTCACAGACGAGTTATGCAATAAGAAGTCTTATCACGCTACAGTTTAAGTTCACATTCAGCAAACTGGTCAAAGAGTTAGTGCCTTTTTAATTGGAATGCCGATGGACAGGTAAAAAACGTATTAATACGGCTAGGACCACCCTAGTCTATGCAAATCCGGTGTACAAAAACAATACCGCTCGTTTTTTTTTTTTTTTTTTTATCGTAGCTTTAAATTATGGACACCAAACGGTTTTTATTGGAAATTTTGTGTCAAAAATGTTAATATTGTGAATAAAACCTGATAAAGCTAACAAACACTTTTTAAAAAGTGATGAAGTGTTTTTATAAATACAGGGTGGCAGGTCACATTAGACCTTCCCGGAAATATTGCATCGTTTGAGTGATATACAGTAGATTTGTAATGGGTAGAATAATTAATTAAGTAAAAAATAATAATACCAATTTCACTAGTTTTTCACTGTGGTGACAACCCTAATTAATTGCATCTGCACTTCTGCATTGATACCTATCAACTCCCCATCGGGAAAACTCGGAGCTCAAGCTTATTACCGAGCGTTGACGTAATCGCACTGATGTATGATTGACGCCTAAATGTCAAATAAATCAAATGCGAAAATATTCATATCAATTAATTTATTACTAATTGCCATATCTTACACTATCTTCACATACGGCATTCTAATATTCTTCCGCGTCTTACAATACACGTTGCGTGCACGAAACACGATGTCGGTGCACATGAGATAGTCTGCTCTTCAACATTTTTGCAACATATTTGAACTTTAACATAACGCTTCGCGGAAAGGACAATCTTGAGCCAGTAAAACTTAAAACCTCTGTAGGTATTTTGTAAGGGTGAATCCGCATGCTTATGAACTTTTAGTAGGTACTGCGGTGACTTATTTCGAAAAATCGACCCACTGATCTCGAACTTGCAGGACTCTTTCTCTAATCTAACCGCAAGTTGAACAACGGATCCTCCACGTTGGTCATTCTGAGCTGTTAGATGTACAATGGGCTGATTTTTGGTGACACGATAAAAAGCACGTACAATTCTCCTGTGCCCAGTTAGATGCGGTGGTGAATATGTTTATATTTGTCGTTGTATACTTTTAGCCGCAATGTAGTTGCATCTACTTTATAAAAATATCAAATTAGCATAATCACGAGCTTCTAGCAAAAACAATTTTATTTCAATAATATGACATTGTGACATTAAGTAAGTTTAATGACAATTTCATTTCAAACATCGGACTTCTTGTTGATTGCCAGCTACGTAAAGAGGTTCGCTATTTATTAAAAATGTAAGAATTGGTTCTAAGTATTTGAAGTAACAAGTAACGCATGCACGTATTGCACGTTTCAAACCAAATAAATAACAGGGAAAACTAATAACAAAAAATAGCATGAAAAACCTCTGTTTAAGCAGCTCAATTTATAATTTATTCCAAAATAATTTTGTGAAACGTTAACGTTAACGAGCAAAAACCTTTTTATTAGTCAGAGATATTTATGATGAGTTTACGATAGCATCTTTAATTGTTTATGACGACTGATTACTTTTGAGTGGTTGTCAAAGTCACTATTTGAACTACTTAAATATTTGTTTTGGTTAGAAATATTCATTTAATAAGAAATAACATAAAAACTTCACCCAAAATTAAGTAAGTGGAGCTACAAATACAACGAGAATCGTGTTCAAAAATGCTGCAACTTTTCTTAAATCATTGCAAGCGGATCTAAGAAGAGATATACGACAACAATTGAACATATTATCCTGTCATCTAAAGATTGTTTACAAGTAAGTTCATTGACCCAGCCGCCTATTTAGGGTTAGCACAAAGTAGTTTTTTGCGTGAATGTTTAAAAGGCTATAAGTCGGACACGGTTACACATATTTACATAGTTTCTTTGGAGGAAATATAGTGCTAAGGCTAAACTATCTCCCATTTTCGCAAAGGTCCCCAGTGGACTTCCACCCTGTATAGCTATAGAGAATGACTAACGACTTTGCTTCCACAAAAAACATTTTTAACCCCAAATCAAGATGAACGATCAAGTTTAGAGCATATGTATATTTGTGATCATATTAATAAGCATGTACATAATCACTTCATTTCAAAAACAGTGACGTTATACCTACCGCCTTGGTCCAATTAAAAGTCTACTTATTCCTATCGAAAATCGTGATATATTTAAAAGGTTAAGTCAAAAGACACCTATCCTCCTCTGTCAATCACTCAAACAACATTATTTTAACTGTTAAAATGTAAAAAAAATAACTGTAAAAAGATGTTAACCATGAAAAATGCTGGTAGCCTGGCGGTAAGACGTCCGAATTTCAATCCGGAGGTCTCGGGTTCAAACCCCGGTTCGTACCGCATTTACCAGTCGCTTTTCGGTGAAGGAAAACTAATCCCGATAAGGCCTAGTTTCCCCTCTGCGTTGGAAGGTAAGACGGCAGTCGCTTTCGTAAAAACTAGTGCCTATGCCAATTCATGGGATTAGATTGTCAAGAGGACCCCAAGCCGGAACAAACGGAAGAAGAATTTGAACTGTTAAAAGACACAATGAAATTAAGTGAAGATATGTGAATAATCCAAACACCGTACCTTCATACATCCGATCATTAAACTCCTGTCTAGCGGCTGGCGATGGCGTGCTAACTACACACATTAATATTAATACGGCGCCGGCGCAGGCATTTGGAGCGCACACGAAACCTGCGGCGTCTATTCCGGAGTAAGTGTTAATTGACTTACTTAAAAATTAAACAAATGAATGAACGTTCATCAGACAATCAAACACAAATAAATCCTTGCACGTACGCTCCGAATGTGGAATCTCTTTAATTTTCAGTCACGGGGATCCATATTATAGAACTTGAATAGGCCTAGTGATCAGAAAGTTAATTATATTTCCTGCGAAATTTTGCTAGCCTCTGTTTTACTTTGTTGCAAACTGCCGCGTTTTGTTAGCATGGCGGTAGCGGGGCGCGATGCGCGATGACAGCGGCGCGCGTCGCGCTCGCATCACGCTCGCGGCCCGCCAGCGCCGCGCTCACAACTGGCGCGCATCGCTCTCTCAAGGGGCAGTTATATATGGTTGTCTCTGTATGCCCGGGCGCGGCGCTCTAGCGCGGCGCTGCGTCCACGCGCGGATCACGCTCGAGTCGCGCTCTCATCGCGCCCCGCTACCGCCACGCTAACAAAACGCGGCAGTCTGACCGAGCCTTTATACGAGAATCACAAAAAAGTAATTTAAATCAATCGGTTCACATTACACTCATAAAAAAACCAACGTTTCACATCATAAACGGCTGATTAGTCATAAAAGATGATTAATTATAATTTCGTGTGATGATCACAGCTATCATTGACTATAAATGTATTTACCTCCATATGTATGGATGTATTAGTATTTTACTTATTGCTTGGTTCAGGGGGGTTTCACAACAGGAGTCACTGTCAGTATCACCGCCTACCGGGAGAATGGTTTTAGAACTTATGGATATATATAAAATTATTACCGGACTCTCAAAGGAGCGTTGTTTTTCAAGAGTGTGTATGTATGTATATTTCTTTGGAGCTGTCCTTAGATTCGTCTTGATCGTCGGAGTGACATTAGGGCATATTAACAATAACAAAATGTTATCAAAAATTCAATCGCTTGCGAGGGCCTAAACTTTTCATTTCTTTATGATACACTTAAAGAGCATTTTTTAAGTAGCAAAGTGCTTTCTTTCACTATAGTATTTAGGGACTAAATTATGTTATTGTCTACCTGTTAATAGGTTTGGCAACTGTCAATGCTTTGGCCAAATGGTGTCAGCATAGCTTGTACCTGTCACTAGTATTGTTGTATGAGATTTGGCTTAAAGGCTAGTCCATCCAGGTCAGAAATTTCCAAAAAAAAAAACAAGAATTTGACACAATTGGTAGGACTGACCTGTACAAGCTATGCTGGCGCCATCTGTAAAGACTTTCGACCGGCCAACCCCATTGCACTCTTTGCATCGTAATATTCGTAACCGTATGTTAATTGTATGATACTCGTACATTGTCGGGCACTAGCGAAATGCTTACTAATTTCCATCTCCCTATAAACATTTCAAAGGCAAGTTTTTTAAACGAGCATCAAGTTAATTCCGCGCGGCATTGAGAACGATTAATCCGGAGCTTTGTGGTAGATTTAATGGAAAATTTACTCTACCTACTGGCGCCGTAACATCTAACTCGGTACTAAGGCGCCATTCATTTATTACGATATAGGCAGGAAGGGAGTTGACCATGTCTTACGAGAGGAGGATTTTTATTCCTGTTTTTTTTTCTGCCTAAGGTCTTCCTTACCCTCTTGGGTAAAGGGCCAAAAACAAAAAAAAAGTTTTGTGACGTAATATTTACGGAAGCAGTGACTATAATTTCGGCTGTCGAAGGTTCCAATACCATTAGAGGACATCGCTATACGTGTCTAACGTATTGCGAGGTCCTGTATTTAGGATAATAATGTCCCTACCTATGAGTCCTTGTTATTCGAAATGTTTTTTTTTATTGAATAAAAGGAGTAAGCGTGCATACCATTCCGACTAAATCTTCCATGTAGTTTTTTTGCATAATAAGCTTATGCTAGCATCGCTCTAAATATCTCCGGCGCACGCGCGCCTTCACGCCATAACCACGGGTAACTTATACGTCGCAAAAACACATTATTAACCAACTTCCGCTTGGATTATGATTGTGTTACTGCATACTTGGAATTATTCAGGCTTTTTACCAGACTTTAATTAGTTTCCGCTGTCTGCTGGCTGACTGTAAACAAATGTACAGTCACCGCGGACTTTAATTATTGAGTCATTTACAGTTCAAGCTAATTATTTTGTGTAGAAAGAAAATATTTTTTAGTTTTTTTTTTTTGCAAATAAACAATATACATTTAACGGCCTCCATAGCCTAGTTGGTAGTGACCCTGCCTACGAAGCTGGAGGTCCCGGGTTCGAATCCTGGTAAGGGCATTTATTTGTGTGCTAATCTCAAATATTTGTTCCTGAGTTATGGATGTTTTCTATGTATATAAGTATGTATTTATATATCTAAGTATGTATATCGTTGCCTAGCACCCATAGTACAAGCTTTGCTTAGTTTGGGGTTAGGTTGATTTGTGTAAGATTGTCCCCAAATATTTATTTATTTTATTTATTTTACATTTCCCGTGATTGTTCAATTAGACTCTTGGTAAAAATATTAGCGACATTTCCCTTCTTGTATATGTAGTTATTTTATGGTATACCGTTGAGTCAATACAAAAACAAAACAGGCATTCACAGTTTTAAAATCTGGTCTTGATTTGATATTACTCACAGTACGCATAAGTACATCTTGCTTATCCTTTTATATCGATGCACAAGGAACGAAAACCCCAAAGAGTCAATCGAAGTCAAAACGATCTATTACAAATATGAGTAAGTTATATTGATTTACCCCGTCACGATTTTTAGCCGATTAAAAAATTTGATACGCAAAAATATGTTAGACCTGTTATTTCCCACGTGTTTTTGTAATTTTAACTTAACTCCACTGTCTAATATTATTTATCATTTATTAAAGAAAGAGTAATCACATACACAAGTGTATTTGCCACCGAACATCGCAAGAGAAAGAGCGTTTAGCGTTTGCATAGTTACTACAACTTCAGAAAAATGACCTAGTCCTCCGGTAGCAATAAAATTTGAATTTATCCATACGAAAGTAGCCAGTTATTAAATCAACTTGAGGTTTTTAAAGGTCGAAGGCCCCTCCGGAGCTCCCGCGGCGCCGTTAATCCCAAACCAATCCCATTCCATTCTTTGGTTGACAGCCACGGGAAAGAATTGACACTTCGTGATTGACAGATATGTCACGCTGACTGTTCGCACCGACCAAATGTTAAGCTTATTGAGCGGTGGATTTGAACCATGAAGAGTACATTTCAATCAATAACAAGAACAAGGTAATAAAATGTACACGTAGAGTACACGTCCAGGCCTGCCCAAGTATGTCCTTAGCATTTTTTTTTTGTAATTTAAGAGTCGCCAGGGCGCTCGTGTTCCCATACAAACGTAGTTCAGCTCTCATTTTAAAACGACATGCTTTAGAACCACGAAATTTGGCATGGGCATTCTAGTAGTACAGATCTAGGTCGGACATTCGTTTTCGGTGCTAAAAATTGTAATACAAAGAAAATACAGCCAGTTACAGATTTACATACAAAACTTATTTTTGCAATATTTTTTTTTATTACAATTTTTAGCAACGAAAACGAATGTCCGACCTAGATCTGTACTACTACTACGTTTGTATGGAGACGCGAGTTCACGCGAGCGTCCTGGCGACTCTTAAGGACAACTGTAAAAAGTAATGAAATAAACGCACTTGTATTGTATTTTATCGTGTTTTAATTAATTACTTTATCATATCTTGTTGGATTCGGGGCCCATATGAATACACTTCCACCCAGAGGGATCTTTTGTGTAATTGCCCCCTAGTACACCTACTCTAGAGTTTTTTTCAACCATCTCCATGTGTTGGATAATGGAGCTCAAAGGTAGTGCTTTGAATTCCTCTGGATAGCCAGTAATTAATTACCCACGAAAGATGAGTGTTGAGGATTTATAAACATAATTACTGTTTCCGAACGAACAAACGTCACATAGTTCACATTTAGCTCACTTGGTGTCGCTACTGTCAATGCGAAATTTCTTGCATATCATTATTGTTAACTTTCGTTTACTTAGTCACATTAAAACTGTTTTTTAACTATTCTATTCGGCGTATTATTTCCTCAGGTTATGGGCCGTCCCATAAACGCAATATAGAACTGAGGTTAAATATTTTAATCGTGGAAAAGTCAGTACAACGAGTTATTTGCGAGATTTTTTGGCCCGGGAACAATGGCTACGTCTAACCTGCAAATAGAAAAACTAGCCCGTCGAGAGAATTACTCGACATGGAAGTTCGCGGTCAAGTCGTATTTGGAGCACGAAGATTTATGGGAATGTGTTGATCCGGGAGAAAAAGTTGACCCCAAGAAAGATATCAAAGCCAAGTCCAAAATAATTTTGTTAGTGGAACCAATCAACTACGTCCATATTGAAAATGCAAAGTCATCTAAGGAAGTTTGGACAAATCTACAAAATGCATTTGAGGACTCCGGGTTGTCAAGAAAAGTGGGTCTATTACGTGATCTAATCAACACTTCGCTCGATAGTTGCTCCAGTATAGAGGATTATGTGAATAAAATCATGAGCACTGCTTACAAGCTAAGAAACATAGGATTTGAAGTTGGAGATGAATGGCTCGGGACACTCATGCTGGCGGGTTTACCGGATAAATATAAACCTATGATCATGGGTCTGGAGAGTTCCGGAATCAAGATATCATCGGATTTCAAAAAGACTAAACTGCTACAAGAAGTAAAAGGTTCAGAGTCTTCAGTGTTCTTGGCTAAAGGGAAGAGTAGTCATAGCTCAAATTACAGTCCAAAGCCTAAAGGAAAAGGTCCACGTTGCTTTGCTTGTAATCAATATGGACATTACAAAAGCCAGTGCACAGCTAAGAAATCTGGTAGCGTTCAACACGGTTTTTCAGCAGTTTTTTCAGCTTGTAGTCCATCGATAAATAAGAATGATTGGTATGTGGATTCAGCTGCGACAATGCATATGACAAATTCTTCAGAATGGATGTATGATCTACAACCACCTCCGGTTCAAAAGATAATGGTGGCTAACAAAGATTATGTCAGCGTAGAAAAAATGGGTAAAGTAAACATTCGAGCAAGTTCATGTAAAAGTGGTTGCCCTATCCAGGTAAGAAGAGTTTTATTTATTCCTGAATTGGGTGCAAATCTTTTATCAGTCAGTCAATTAGCAAAGAAAGGCTGTAAATTGGAATTCACTGACAAGGGCTGTTTTATTTTTGATGCCAATAAAAATCTTATTGCAACTGCACAAGCAATTAATGACTTATATAGACTCAATACTGTTACTGGCAATGCATATGCTGTTGCATGTGTAAATAAGACTGATATTGTTACATTGCATAAGAGGATGGCACATTTAAATATGGCTGATGTGAAGAAGTTAGAGGTTTGTACAGAAGGCGTAAATATTACTAATAAGAAAAATGAAACTGTATGCAAACCATGCTGTGAAGCAAAACAAACACGCTTACCATTTCCACAATCTGGTTCCAGAGCAAGCGCTTTGCTGGAGATAGTGCATACAGATCTATGTGGTCCGATGGAGGTACCGTCAGTTGGTGGTGCAAGATACTTCATAACTTTCATAGATGACTATTCTCGCAAAGTCTATGTATATTTCCTTAAGAACAAGTTGGACATAACAAAAGTATTTAAAACATTTAAGGAAGAGGTGGAAAATGAGTTAGATAAAAAGATAAAAGTTGTTCGGAGCGACAGAGGAAAAGAATATTGTAACAAAGATTTTTCTGATTTTCTAGCGGCTTCCGGCATCAGACATCAGACCAGTGCTCCCTACACGCATGAACAGAATGGATTGGCTGAACGTATGATGAGGAGTCTGGTTGAACGTGCCAGATGCATGCTTTTTGAAGCGAAGCTGAAGAAATCTCTATGGGCTGAGTCAGTTGCCTGTGCTGCCTATATCATCAACAGATCACCATCAAGAGTTTTGAACGAGGTAACACCATACGAGAAATGGACAGGTAAGAAACCTAACATTTCACATCTTAGAGTTTTTGGAGCAAAAGCTATGGTACACATCCCAAAAGAAAAACGTCTCAAATGGGACCGTAAGTCACAAGAATTGATTTTTGTAGGCTATTGTGACAATACAAAGGGATACAGATTATTAAACCCTAGTAATGGAAAGGTAGTGATAAGCAGGGATGTTATATTTATTGAGGATAGTTATAATACTGAAAATATGACACCGAAACCCATGTCCGAGTCACAGTTTGTCACAGTCCCTCTTAGTTCAGACTCGCAGAAGGCACAAGAGAGTGAAGAGATAATAAGTATTTATGATACTATTAACAGCCCACACACAGCACAGGATGAAACCACATCCTCGTCAGGCTCTGAAACAGAAACATCCTTTGACAGCTGTGTAATGAATGCAAATGATGAAACATATTACCCAAGCGATAATGATAACAATGAAGGTTTTGAGAGGCATATTACATTACGGTCTCATCAGAAACACTTTGAGCCAGGAAATAATTTCATGTGTGTTCAGGTTTCAGATCCACTAACCGTTGAAGAAGCCTTGTCGAGCTCCAACGCTCAACACTGGAAAGACGCTATGGATGAGGAGTATCAGTCCTTAATGGAGAATAATACATGGGAAACTACTACTCTACCATCAGGCAAGCGTCCTATACCATGCAAATGGGTCTTCAAAACAAAGACAAATGAAATCGGAGAGATAGTGAAGTACAAAGCACGGCTTGTTATCAAAGGATGTTCTCAAAAACCAGGCATAGACTACACAGAAGTGTACTCACCGGTAGTCAGGTATGCTTCTTTAAGATATTTATTTGCCTTAGCGGTTAAATATAATCTAGATATATGTCAGATGGATGCTGTGTCAGCATTTCTCCAAGGCGACATAGAAGAGGAGATTTATATGAAGCAACCGCCTATGTATGGTAAAGGTGAGGAAGTCTGCCGGTTAAAGAAATCACTGTATGGCTTAAAACAAGCCAGCCGGCAGTGGAATAAGAAAATTGATATGACATTGAGAGCGATGGGTCTCTCGCGTTCAAAGTTAGATCCTTGTATTTATTATAAAATAGTCGATGATAGCAATATATTTTTCTTAGCCATGTACGTTGATGACCTGGTGTTGTTCACAAATAATCAAGAGACAAAACGCTATTTCAAGGAAGAATTGCACAAGAAATTTAAAATCAAGGATTTAGGAGATATAAATTACTGTATTGGAATACATGTAGAAAGAGATAGAGCCAAAGGTATTTTATACTTAGATCAAAGAAAATACATACAAGAAGTGTTAAATAAATTTGGAATGTCTGATTGCAAAAGCGTGCAAACACCAATGGACTTAAATACTAAGATAAAAGGAACACCTGAAGATGAAAAGATTTTAACTAATGTTCCTTATCAGGGGGTAATTGGTTGTCTATTGTACATCTCACAAATCACTAGACCAGACATCAGTTTCGTTATAAATACCTTGAGCAAATATAACAAGAAACCAGAGATGCAGCATTGGCTCGCTCTGAAACGCGTAATGCGTTATTTAAAAGGTACTCTAGACTACAAGCTGACCTTTAAACAGAACTCAGAGGAAACCATGGCTCATGGGTACTGCGACTCAGACTGGGCAAGTTCAGAAGATGACCGCCGTTCCTGTACTGGTTACACGTTTCTGTTCCAGGGAGGAGCTATCAGCTGGAACTCTAGACG
Organism: Pammene fasciana; assembly: GCA_911728535.1. Lineage (NCBI taxonomy): Eukaryota > Metazoa > Arthropoda > Insecta > Lepidoptera > Tortricidae > Pammene > Pammene fasciana. The sequence continues at coordinate 2,180,658 of OU452285.1, forward strand.
CCAGCCTACTGTTGCGCTATCCACAACCGAGGCTGAATACATGTCTCTATCGTCCTGCGTACAAGAGGCCTTGTGGCTAAAACAATTTCAAGAAAGTCTGTGGCCACAACTGAAGAGTGAAGCTTTAATAATTTATAGTGATAATCAAAGCTCTATAAAACTTTCAGGTTCTGATGGGTATCATTCCAGGACGAAGCATATAGATGTGAGGCACCACTTCGTCCGTGATAAGGCACTGGAAGGGACCATTGATGTTCGCTACATACAGACGGATAAGATGGTTGCTGATGCCCTTACCAAAGCAACTTCGCACTCAAAGCTGGCTTACTGTTCGTCTAAGATGGGATTATGTTTAAGGGAGGGTGTTGATGATTTATAAACATAATTACTGTTTCCGAACGAACAAACGTCACATAGTTCACATTTAGCTCACTTGGTGTCGCTACTGTCAATGCGAAATTTCTTGCATATCATTATTGTTAACTTTCGTTTACTTAGTCACATTAAAACTGTTTTTTAACTATTCTATTCGGCGTATTATTTCCTCAATGAGAAATTGTTTTCCAGCTAAACTGAGTTTTCACATAAGTGGTCGAGTGATGCGTGGTCACTTAGAAACATAAAACTGGTAATTCCTATTGCAGACAAGATCCTATGCTCACATATATTTTTTAGGGTTTCGTACCAAAATGTATATCACCACGGACATTAATTATGGATCGAATCGATCGAACCGAGACGTACGGTTCTATAAGATGTATTACACGTCTTCATTGTTTTTATAGACTTTACAAAGTAGTAAATGCAGTAATTCATTAGTGTCGAAGCTCTAAAACATATTTATTGCCGTTAAAACGTAAGTTACTGCAAGAAATTTAAATTTATTCGGTTTTAAATAGATTGGTTTATTTATCTCCCCTTAAAATGCTTTCAGAACTATGGCCGACAGATTTATTTCATGCTATACGGTATAAAATTATATATACCACTTCACCTTCTATAGATAATTGAAAGTTCATATAAAAAATAACCAACGGAACGGAGTCGCTCCACGCACGCTAAAAACGCTGGAAAATGTCAGAAGCATTTTTTCCTCAGAAATTTCAGGGATTGTCATTTAATCCTACTACTTTTGTATCTTCGGGTTGCTATCGTTCAGATGGCGCTTCAGACTTGGAGCCTCAAAAAGTTCTGTAGACTGTGGATGGCTATTATTTGTGGACGAGTTTAGTGCAAGGGACCACTTCGTCGATTTACCTCGTGTGTTCATAAGTTTTGAGACGAATGTAAACTCAAACAGTTCAGTTACTAAAATGTAATACGATTATATAAATATTTCAAATTAACAACCATGCTATAAGTAGTTAAAATATATTGAATTTATTTAAAATGGCCTTCTGTGTTTATCATTCTAGTCGTTTAATACTTTGGTATTTAGGGGGTGAAGGCACGACGCCTAAAATTTTACGTTTAGTAGAGAGAAAGCAACGGATGTATAATAAAACTGTAATGGATGAAATATAGAAATAATACACCAAAATATTGAGAAATAAATCGAGTTCTATGCTGAATAACCAATATTCTATTACCATGTCTGTATTGTGTTAGGGAGGATATTTTCATACGAAGGTAATTTTTTTCCTCATTTTCGAGGAAAGGTGCCCAACTGCCCAATTCCAAGTGTAAAACTGTCGCTCAGACTATTTGTAGAAGTTACGGGCATTATTCTTTGGTCAATAATATGAAGCTAAATAAGAAGAAAAATAATATGAAGCAATTCGATAATTATTTATTTAATTTTCATTACTTGACTTTATCGTCGTCTCAAAACTTATGAACACACGAGGTACAAGGGTACTTTTTTCTTTCATTAATAGATAGTGCATATTGTGCAGTTTTAGAAAGTACTAGTACATAACTCCATATCGACAAAGTGGTACCTTTGTCCGTACACTGACATAATTATAGTCTGTTGTTACCAAGTGGACTAAATTTGTTTAAAACGAGTACGCAATTAACCTAACAGTTCATGCTGATACGTTATCAAAGTTGCCAAATAAGTTGCATTGAGGAAGGCTGCATGTATCGTGCTGTGATAATGAAGCCAGAGGTCATGGGTTCGGTTCCCGTTTTAGACAATTCAGATAACAGTAGTATAAGAATTGCCAGTTGTTTAATTTAAGGACGTAAATTGTTATAAATTATAACATTATAAATTGTAAAGACTTCATTTTATTTTATTAAAAGACTTTATTGCGGAGTATATATTATTTTATTAAAATACTTTATTACAGATCCGTTGGGTAAGCTGGAGTTTGTTTGGCTTGCGTTTTTTAGTTATGCATTTGTCTCGTTAGGCAAGTATTTTTAGCCTGCATCTCGTAAACTTTTAATATTATGGCCTACATTTAACTGAAAGGAGAAAATCCGCACAAATCGTGGGCTTACGAAATAATGACTTTACTATACATACTGCAACTACAAACAATCGTAATTTAACTATTTTATTAGTGTTTCCTAGATGCCGACAGCAGGTTGGTAATAACTGTTTGAATTACTGATTTCATTGTTCAGTGAAAAACGAAAATTTTTTTATCGATAAAATAAATTAACGTTAAATATTTAATTTAAACTTTCGTGAGACATATTAACACTATTATCACTGCATGCGGCTGCAGTCTGGTCGATGGCGCGGCGCCGTAACGTCGGGTCGTGAATCGGTTCGCCTAGCACTCTTAGTGCTTGAGGATGGAGACCTAATAGATTAAGCTCCCATTGCATGAAACCTTACCTCACACGGTGGCAGAGCAGACACATACTACAGCGATAGATAATCCTTAGGAGCACTGGACTATAGTAGGTTGCCATGGCCTAGCCTGGAAGAACATAGTTTTTTTTAAATTTTAAAACGTCAATTTTTGCCAAAATTTACATCATAAGGTGGCAGATCGAAACCTTTACCCATCGAAAGAGACCCCTTTGGTGACCTGAACCCGCATAGGTTGCCAGCCCTAAACCTGGTAGATTTCAAGGTCAGCCATATTTTAGGAGGCCAAAAAATGGGGTAATTTACCTCATCAGGTGGCAAGCTGAAATTGATGCAGATCGATAGCCCTAGACGTGCCATTCACGAATATATAGGGTTGCCTGCCATCAGCCTGGTAGTTTTTCTGGTCAGCCTCCTCAAAGTATCGATTTAGTAACTTGGACCAACGAGAAATTCATGTACAGATGCTAACATTCGAGGAATATTTTGATGCAAACCGTGATATTTAATTAAAATCTACATATTGACAGTCTTGCACTTCATACTTGTTGAAATAATAGGGTAAATGAACCAGTTCTGGTCATTTCTTACTAATTATATAGGTGACTACCGGAAAACCTAGACTGCGGGTAATATTGAGGACGCCGCGACAGTAAATCATCAGTGTGTGAGGTAAAATTGGTTCCTCACCTCATTTCCGCAGTCTCCTATTTCTGCTTCCCATAAATATGCTCAATCTGTGGGTGAAAAAACACCCTGACTTGAGCACTTGGACTACTGGGCGAGGTCATAATATATGCTACCGACGCCTACTAGATCACTCTCTACTACTGGAGGGTAAACCTCCTTCATGCGCGTAGACTAGGGCACCTATCCCTTGGAGATAGGCCGCACCCGCGCATCTACCCAGAAGGCATTTCTGCCTTCACGAGGGCTTTGGGAGGACTTGATACTCAACCAATGGGCTTATGGAGGATTATAGCTACTCCCACGCTGCCAGTCCCCGATAGTGAATGTCATAATAGAAGACTACAATTTTTGGAAAAAAATGTGTAATATTGGGTTTTTATATATACCGGTGGATAATAACTACTCCAGGGGCCTCTTTTAATTCATTGCTTCGTATGCAAATGCACAACAACGCATTTTTGTATTTTTTTTGGCACTAAATTCGTCACACGTGGTCGAACGACGACTGGACCGCGCGGCATGAAGCTTTGATAAGTTTATGCGCATCCGATCATAAGCCGTGTAACGCGCGCCCCGCCCATTGGGTTATCTATAGTATTCTTCTGATCTGAGATGTACGGTTATGCTGAATTTTATAATTATGTAGAAATAATATGACATCATTTATCACTAAGTATTTTCTTCCTGCCTCTTTTCCATTTCAGTTGTGATTAGGGCGTCTTCGTGTGTCCCAGGACTTTCAGTCCTGGTTTGTTAGTGGTGCGTTATTCAGGACTATTAGATCCTTCTCGATTCATTGCGTGTCTGACAGTGGTTTCATAGTTTTTGCCTCGCCGCCACTAGAATTACAAATTGGGGCCGATTCCAACGTACATCTCCCTCTATGGTGGATGAAGACCAGCAACAACAGAGGTAAGTAAGACACACAAGGTATTGACAACTAACTTAAATATCCTATACAATAAATAAACATAGGTCGGAACCAACATTCGTAAATAGAAGGTGCATTACGATTATAAATAGACCTCACTATGTCCCGAATAACGCACCATCGACAACCCAGGACTGAAAGTTAAGCATATTCAGTCAAGTAATATTTTCGATATTTGCAAAGTAGTGTAGATACAAAAATGACAAATATTCGTATTACCATTATTAACGAGGTCGTTTTGACAAGAATTTAACTAGAGACCGCACGTGCGTACCCACGTAAGGCATAGGGACATAGACGATAACTTCTACAGCACAACACAGAACAATCTACTATTGTTTTCCTTAGCCGACATAACGGCAGCCCGGGTGAACATGCTGGCCCGGAGATTCGCTCGGTGTACGGATGCAGCCAAATTAACGCTCTTTAGAGCATATTGCACTTCGCTGTACTTGAGTGCACTTTGGGCGAACTGTACGCAGCGGTCGCTCAGCTCTCTGCGCGTCCAGTACAATAACGCATTCAGGGCGCTGTTGGGGTTGCCACGTTTCTGCAGTGCATCTACCATGTTTGCCGAAGCGCGAGTAGACAGCTTCAACTCAATCTTACGTAAAAAAAATGGCATCATTACTGAGCAGAATACGTGACAGCCTAAACAGCCTCCTGAAGGCTTTAGCTGTAAGAAGTGGGTGCTCAGTTATGCAACACTTAATTAAGAATAACCTTGAAAGAATAATATCAGGTTTTGTCGTAGCAAATACAGTAATTTTTAAAGATATTGCGAATCACATCTGTTTGTGACCCTCCACTGCTAGAAGTAATAGCATGGAGGGTAATAACAATATGAGACTATGACAAGGAACAACGATAACAGCACCTTCTCTGTAATAAAAGTGAATAAGACCTTGAAAGTGTAATACGACAATCCCGTTCGATCTTGGTATTATTAGTAGCATGCCCTGTCGTTACCTTTTATCCTATGTATATGCGTACGACTTAGTGAAGGTTGGCTGTCTTCCTACAATAACAGAGTGAATCTGGGGCAGTACGTGGCGCACGGATTTACGGTGATCACATTAGCTGGTTTATCGAAAGTTAAGTTTTTCGGGCCCGGACCATAGTCTCGCGATGAATATCTAGTGTCCCTTAGTTTATGCGCTTATTATTGTACACGGGTGCAGAAGCGATGCACGTCCATCTGCGGGTAAAGTGACCACTCTCTTAGGGCCCCCTTTTTAGATAGCGGTAGTGATGGGAAGAAGTACCGCCCATATGCGGGTATTGTGGCAACCCCGGTAGTCAATAGACTGCAATGCGCATGGGTGAGTGTGGTACCTCGGGGACTGGCAGCGTCGGGTAGATATAAATCCCCCATAAGCCCATTGGTTGAGTGTCAAGTCCTCCCACATCCCGCGTGAAGGCAGGAATGCCTTCTGGGTAGATGCGTGGGCGCAGCCTATTTCCAAGGAATAGGTGCCCTTTAGTCTATGCGCATGAAAGAGGCTTACCCTCTAGTAGTAGAGAGTGATCTAGTAGGCGTCGGTAGTATATATTATGACCTCGCCCAGTAGTCGAAGTGCACAAGTCAGGGTGTTTTTTTACCCACAGATTGAGCATATTTATGGGAAGCAGAAATAGGAGACTGCGGAAATGAGGTGAGGAACCAATTTTACCTCACACACTGATGATTTACTGTCGCGGCGTCCTCAATATTACCCGCAGTCTAGGTTTTCCGGTAGTCACCTATATAATTAGTAAGAAATGACCAGAACTGGTTCATTTACCCTATTATTTCAACAAGTATGAAGTGCAAGACTGTCAATATGTAGATTTTAATTAAATATCACGGTTTGCATCAAAATATTCCTCGAATGTTAGCATCTGTACATGAATTTCTCGTTGGTCCAAGTTACTAAATCGATACTTTGAGGAGGCTGACCAGAAAAACTACCAGGCTGATGGCAGGCAACCCTATATATTCGTGAATGGCACGTCTAGGGCTATCGATCTGCATCAATTTCAGCTTGCCACCTGATGAGGTAAATTACCCCATTTTTTGGCCTCCTAAAATATGGCTGACCTTGAAATCTACCAGGTTTAGGGCTGGCAACCTATGCGGGTTCAGGTCACCAAAGGGGTCTCTTTCGATGGGTAAAGGTTTCGATCTGCCACCTTATGATGTAAATTTTGGCAAAAATTGACGTTTTAAAATTTAAAAAAAACTATGTTCTTCCAGGCTAGGCCATGGCAACCTACTATAGTCCAGTGCTTCTAAGGATTATCTATCGCTGTAGTATGTGTCTGCTCTGCCACCGTGTGAGGTAAGGTTTCATGCAATGGGAGCTTAATCTATAAGCTCTCCGAAACAAGTCGCGCGTAGTTACATGAAATATAATTAAAATAGTATATAGCAATACATTAAAAAATTGTAACTCATGTATGCTTGTAAATATCGAGATTCGAGCATTTGAGACAAATTGTCGTGTAGCCTTGACTTACGAAAACTATAAATAACCTGATTAGTCAACTTTCAATGATCAATTCCAAAGAAACACGCGTTTTAAATTACAATTAAAATGCAGGTGCATCGAGTAATTATTACTGGGTTCCCACAGCGCATAGACCTCCTCGGCACGCCAGGAATGCCGAGGTGTACGCGCGACCAAATCTACATACGTTTACATAACGTACCGAGAAACACACGTGAACATTTGACAGATAATATCTACCGGCCGGCAAAATTTAATGTCTACATTTTGCATGCAAGCCTCCGGCGGACATTGACGTCGTCCAGAAAGCAATAACACGGCTCGTGCAACATTGAAAGGTGCATTGTTTTTAGTGATTGTAGTAAAATGTGCTTTTTAAATGCCCAAGATTCATAAAGCACAATTATGCGCGGGAGCGACGAACGCGTCAAGCTGCGCTCGCGCCGTTGCTGGGCGACGAGCCGGTATAAAAACCTATTAAAATCAAAATAAAACGTGGCACGCGACGGCGTCGCGGCCGACCGTTTGCTTTGCTTCTTTGCATCGCTTGCACCAGTTTTTTCAAAGCCCCCTTCCTGAGACGTTTTTGTGCAAATCTTGCATCCATTGTGAAACGAAACGAAGCCGAACAAAGCTAGGTTCATAATTCGAGCACACCTGGCGGGAAGGCGTCCGCCGTTCCGCGTTCGAACGGTCCCAAACGCCGTGGGGGGACAGCGATAAATCTGTCCTGGCCTCCGATAAATAAGGGCCTAATTGCTTGATACGAAACTAGGGTCGGCCGCGGCAAAATTCGCGAGGAACAATACGCGTCTTACGCATAACGACATAAAGGAAAGACATTGAGTAACGAGACGCCAAATATTGGGGATGTGCTCTATTTTTTTCATGTTAGAGCAAACGCAGGTGATGTTACTGTTATAGAAAACGTAAAATTCAATTATTCGTCTATTGACAATGAGAATTTGGAGCGTTTCTAATCCCTGTCGCCATGCGAGAGGAAGCCGGGGGATGGTTGGCACGTCGTTGCCGGCTCGTAAACTTTGCTTATATCATAATGCAACGTTATGTTTGGCTTCGGCGCAGACTATTGTATATTTGTTCAAAAGCGAGGCGGTGCCACTTAACCGACGAATTTTATGACTTGCAAAGATCATTATAGACACTTTAAGACGCTTCAGAGGACTATTATAATGTCGTAAAAAATGCAATATCATAGCTTTAAGGCCGTTCCTCGATTCGTACAAGCCACGCCCATCCGTTAGAGACACGTTTATGGCTCCCGTGCACGAGAGAAAGAGATGCAGACGCTATTAAGGATCAGACTTTTTGACTAAACTACGATAAATAAGCGAATCTATAAAGTTTTGTCTAATTTTGTTTCTGTGACTTTTTAGATAAACCAGAATACCATATTTCTTACTTAGTTATATTGCTTAATCTATTATAGTTTACGTAAGCTAAGAAAAATAAGGGGAAAAAGGACCCAACTTCGGATTTTTTTTCTATCGAGGCAACTTTCAGCAATCGTGTTTCGGCTTGTGCCATAAACAAGAGTATATAGTCTAATAATATATATTCGAAAATAAATTCAGTCCCTTTTCCCGTTTAGTCAATACAGCGTTTGAAAAAACCTATAATTTTTCAAAGTAGCCCCTTAAAGCTTTTATGCTATCTGTATTGTAAATAGAAGCAAACATGCAACGTATAGTTAGGATATCCATCTAGCTTTACATCAAATAGATATATAAGTGTATACAATGATATATTAAATAGATATCATTTACAATTATTTTGCCGACTGTTTTGGGTTACAAAAAACCAAGATTTTAACCAAGTTTGATTCGAAGTAAATAAGATAAAATATCTTAAAATAGATATGTAAAATTATATATTACAAACGAAGAGTATATAATCCAAATTCAAATTTAATTGAAAAATTATGGATTCAAATGGATATATACCTCTAATTAACAAGCCTAACCTACTAATAAACAAGCAGTAGGTATTTGTAGCAAACTTACATGCACCGTTTGGTTTCAAATTGTACTTACGAAACTCAAGTTATACTTTTTGAATGTAGTTTCATTTAAACATTACAATGTAGGTCAATATCCACTACACCAAATATCCCATCGCCAATTATCCTCAAATATCAGGCGCAGGTTTCCATCAAAACAAAGGCATTAAAGAGACAATGCATAATGATGCGCAGACGACGTTCTCATTAAAATATCGATTCACTCTTTATTCGACTTCCTTTGAGTTATGTCCATTTCTGTCCACATCCGGTGCTGTTAACCCTCAACTGCTTTGTTTGTAAATAAAGGATTTCAATATGTTAAACGGTACGTGAGTCAGCCGCCGTTTTACTTAGTCTGGAGTCACTTTGGGAGCTAGCTGCTTAAGAGCGCTGTCATATTTGCGAGCGAGGATTGTATGGGAGCGACCACGCCGCGCGCCGCGAGTTCGCCGCGTACGAGTTCTGTATATAAATCGCTAAGTCGAATGATAAAGCATGGGTTGTATAACCTAGTGTTAGTGTACTTAATACTTGACATCATACCTACACGAATAATTATTTTGTAGTCATTAGTTCATGAAATATCTTTGCAACCATTACGAAGGCGTATTGATCTTTAAATTTATCAAACCAAATAAAATAAGTTCGCTGTTTTGTCTGTTTCTGTAGTACTGTATCTTAGATTCAGGATTACTATGCCACACAATTCCAATTTAGGAGGAGTTAGATTATGCTTAATTATACTAACTAACAAGAAATTATTCTGATTAGAAAAAAACTCAAGATGTTTTTCTGTTACATTCTAATGTTTATACACAGATTATTTTTATTATTTTATTCAAAGTACCTACCCATTAGGGTGGGTCGATTTAGTATGGCGCATTTTTATTTTTGAGTAATCGTAAGTGGGTAGGGCTAAAATGATTGACTTTTATTTTTTATTTTATTTATACTATGTTTCAGCCCTCTACCGCCGGCTAAAGTTTGATAATTTCACAATTTTTTTTCGTGAAAATATTTTTTTTTTTTTTTAAAGTTAAATTCTGCAGCATTTTAAACACCTTTCAATTAAATCAACATACATAATTATAATAATTTCTTATTATTATATAAATTCGCGAATTTAACAAAATAAAGGTAAATAAGAAATTAGCATTACTCCAATTTTTACCATGAAATGACAACTTAATTGAAATCTGTTTGTTACATTGGTATAAAGACATAACAAAATAACGATTAAAATTATTTTTATTTTATTTGGAATAATTTTTTTTTTCTTAATGTTCGTATCATAAAAAATTTCATGATGTGGTAGAGGGCTAAAACATGTACCAGTATTTTTTTTAAATATTTTTATTATTATTATCTTTCCTAAACGCAACTTTTTAACACCACCCATTGTTCATTTTCATGATTTTACAAAATCGACCCACCCTACTACCCATTCAACCGCTATAGCTATTTTTTTTTAATTTATATATTTCAAAGAGAAACTTAAGTAGGTACATCTTTTTTTTTCGCCAAACAGACACGGACAGTTTGTTGGCGAATAATTATACGAGTACCTCTTGATGCTAATTAGGTAAGCACCAGATACCTACTAACAATTCTAATTTGAATAAAAAGTTATATATTTTTCCTGTTCCTCCTAACGCTACTATCGTGGAGTATACTAGTAGCTTTACCTTCTGACCCTCATTTTAGGTCAAAATTCGTGACAAAAAATTAAAAAAACAAGCGTGTAATTTAAATGTATGAAGGCAGTTTCTATTCAACTGTGGCGCGCTTGAGTTGTGGGCTCGATACCGTTTTAAAATGGGCATAGAATACTTAAAATTACTTGTAAGGATGCTTTGTTGGTAAATCACCATTTCTTTTGGTTGGTTTGTGTTTGACAAGCATATTAATATCATATTTACCTTTTTAGAAGGTAGAAATTTCGGTCAGTTCATACATCTTAAGGACACTGTGCAAGGTAAAGGATTGTGATATTTGTGATATAACTACTTAAGTCACTCTGTTCCCTTACTTACAATTACTTAGATCAATAAGGAGGTATAGTGGAATTTAAATGACGATAACCAGAAAAACATACAGAAAACATCAGTGACTCCAGAACAATTATTACAGCTCAAAACATTAAAATAAAATTTCAATGCAAGGATTCTAACCCAGGGCGGTCAGCTTCTGTGGCTGGGTGAATAGGTTACTACAGGCACGGTAGGTACCGACTTGGTACCTACCAACCGCCGACCTATACCTACAGTCTGTACTGCCGACTAAGCTGAGAAAATTGTGTAAAATAAACATGTAATATGAATAAATAACTTTAAATTAATTAAACCGGGGTTAAGAGTCGCCAGGAAGCTCGCCTGAACTCGCGTTCCCATACAAACGTAGTTCAGCTCTCATTTTAAAACGACATGCTTTAGAACCATGAAATTTAGCATGGGCATTTTAGTAGTATAGATCTAGATCGGACATTCGTTTTCGTTGCTAAAACATGTAATAAAAAGAAAATATAGCAAAAATAAGTTTTGTATGTAAATCTGTAACTGGCTGTATTTTCTTTGTATTACAATTTTTAGCAACTAAAACGAATGCCCGATCTAGATCTGTACTACTAGAATGCCCATGCCAAATTTCGTAGTTCGAAAGCATGTCGTTTTAAAATGAGAGCTGAACTACGTTTGTATGGGAACGCGAGCGTCCTGGCGACTCTTAAGAACGACGGACTACTAGTCTAACAAACTATAATCATAATATTACTATGTAAGTAAGTAGGCAATGGAAATAAAATATTAATGGCTCGGCTAGGACTTGAACCCGTGACCTCCGATACGTTCACTATCAGCACGATTAATTACATGGTATTTGGCTCAATCATATTTATAACTTATTATTTTAGCACTTTCATTTTATACGTAGCTAACGATTACGATATAAAAAATGTTATAAAAACATGGCTCTCAAAATCGGTCCTGATTCCCCTGACAAGTATCCCCTTTTTCAGTAAGGAATTTCCCGTTATTTAAAAGAAAAATGTGATTGATCAATCAAAGTACTCTTTTAAGCCACAGGTACATCTGGGCTGACCAGGTCTGACTTCCGGTTTTCCGGGACAATTGCATTGAAAATACGGATTCGAGGTTAAAATACGGGACAGGGGACAACTGATACATTGTGCTGTCCCGTGTTGATTCCGCAAAATTACGGGACAGTGCAAAATTCGTGGCTAAAATACGGGACAACCACAATACCCACTAGAAGGCTCAAAACACACCTTGCGGAATGGAGGCATGGACAAATTTAAGCTACCATCGACAAAGCGCCATACATTGCTGCCAAAATTCCGCTAGGTGTGTTTTGAGCCGAAGGTCTCAACCCCTCTACATATTGTCCTACTTCGGGTTGAATGAACTTTTCTACTTTTTTTGGAGTCCTCATATAATCCCAGACACTTATTTTTATAAACTATATTAATCAATATAAAAGTATTGAGAAATAAGCAATAAGTACATGTAACCGAGCGTCGGTGAGTACGTGACGTCAGTGCCCTGTACGGAATACGAAATCAAGTTAACCCCAGCATGATGACTTGCTAACATGAGACGGGTTTTGACAATATATTGACAGCATGAACAGCTGGCGAGGGTTACGATAAGGATACTAGTAACAGGCGCAAAACATTTATGTAAGTGTTCTTGGGGCACCTTGAATACTAATATTTATGTTTACAATCTTTTCTTCTTATTAGGTTAATGTTGATACTACATCATTAGGTTCGTGCAACCGATTCCGTTGGTTCAGCTGTTTAGAATATAAACTTTAGATAACGAACTCAAAAGATACCCTCGATGCCCAGGCGCTCTGAGTCTCTTCAAATTCTATCGAAGAGACTCAGAAATGCCACAGGAGCCGAAAAGCTGACAGCTATCTGGCTCAACTAGGTAGGTATTAGTCGGGGAAATGGAGCAGGGGCCATTTTTATATTTAGTTATTTTAGTCTAGTTTTACCCTAGGTACGACTTACTTACTAGGTAGGTTGTAATTGCATTATCCAATAAATAATTATTCATCTCACATAAAAAGTGCTTTAGTCCCTTTTACTGAAGGGTGAGACTGGTGAGAGTGACATATGTCTCATTTAAAAGATAATAAACACAGTGCCTCTAATTTGTCAAGCAGGCGTTATGCTAGGCTCGAGACTCTCGAGAGCATTAGAATTCCGGGGAAACTCGGGGGTTCAAGGTGAAGTGAGGTGAGGAATGGCCAATACTCGTTGCTATGCAAGCTAGTTGTAAAAAGACGTACCTTGAACCATCCAATCCTACTATCGGTACTCGTTGTTACTAAGCGAGCTATGGTAAAAAAGCGCATAGGTGTTAGTAATGTTGAACCTACTATTTGAATAATTTTATTCTCAGTAAACGTAATTCGCTAACATTTTAGCAGGATTATGTACCTATCCTATATTGCTTGATTTTAGGATTACAGTTGGTCGATAAACCTGTTTAAAAGTCATCGAGAAACTACTTAAAAAGCTAAAGTATCTGAAATCTGAAGATGTGATATAATATAAATATATCGAATATTCTTGGCTAATAGAGTTGTTTAAAATATTTACGTTTTCAACTTTTTTATTCATAAAGCTTAGTAACTTTGTACCAAAATTCGTGAATTAATATGGTCTCAAAATATTGAAAATAAACAGGGTACAGTAGTACAAATTGTATAGATAAATAAATAAAATCAAATTAATAATCTTGTCCATCATCAACCACAAGTACCCGTGGCGCCATCTAACATGAACAGTAGTAACTATAAGTTGAGCGCTACTCATTGGTAGATGGCGCCACAAACAACTGGTACATCGTTAATGAGCAGTTTTGTACTTACCAGCGCCACCTAGTGGAGAAAAGCGGAACGAGCACCCCAACTTGCTCAGCAACGACGACAGCGCCATCTAGCGAAGAACACTGCATCCAAAACGCACTTGTTTCAAGCACATTTTTCACTTAAATTCGAACAACTGTCCACATCCACGATATTTTGTATATTAATTTATGTGTTGTATTCACGTCACATGTGAGGTGTCGGTACACTGTTGCACTGAATACTTGGCACACATTTCACTGCACATGTGGTGTTGCATCATTGATGCATATATCTGTAACAAAGAAAATGACTCGTGAGATGGCTATTGGGAAAATTATTTTACATTCAATAAAATTATATGACAACAACTGGCTGTTTTTTTACTTAAATAAATAAATTGTAAATTTAACCCCCTTTCCATTTTACCAGGGCCTTCATCGGGAACGGGAATTTCAAATTTTTGGTCCTATCTTTACCCCCTTAGGGATAATAAAAACTCAGGCACATTTCTAATTTTTTTTATTTTATCTGTTTAGTCTGTGTGCTGTTTTTCAATTTCACTGTTTAAGATAATTTTAATTAATTGACAATGATGATGATGATATAATGTTGCATTTTAATGAAGCATTTTATTCCATATTTTAAAATTACATTTCATGTTTGTTAACAACAAGGATCCATAATAATGATGATGATCACTAAAAGTTTAATTTAAACGAGGATATTATTTCCAGGAATGCTTATTAGTTATTATAATTGGTAAGGCCTTATAATTTCATATTAATTAAAGTAATCACACTTTGTTATACGTAATAGATTGCACTGTGAGATTATTAAGTATAAAAAAATAAATTTTAGATTTTGTCTACTAAAAAGCTGGTCAAAATAATAGATTTTATCAAAAAAAATAAGTGGCACAAGTTCTAAAATATTTTACTGTATCAAATAACTTTATTTTTATTGAACTTTCTGATAGTTTCATACACATGTAAGTGACATGTTCAAAATATTTATATTATATGTGTATAAATAAACTAACACAGAATGTTACACTTTTTATCCCTAGGCCTAAGGTTTGCAATCCTAATCCGAAACGTATGAAATTATCCGAACCAGGGTCCAGCTCCACGGATCTTCCATCCATTTCAGATTTGCATGCAAACCATACTTAGACTTGTCAAGTTTATTTATGAATGCATTGGTTTTAAATAAAAAGGTAAATACCTGACATCAAAATAATAAAATCTATAAAAGCCAAACCGATTAAGTTGAAGCCTTAAAAGTTTGCGACATATATTCTTTAATTTTGTGAAGCTCCAGTAATAATGTTTTTTTTTAATTCAACACCTAATAAGGGGATGAGATTGAGGGCGAAATTAAGAAAAAAACCACATGGACAAAGTCCCAGACAGAGGTTAGAGAGATGATACAACAAAAACACTAGAAATTACGAAAAATTAGGGAAGTAAGGTTTTTAGGAGCATTTCACAATTTTCACACTTGCCAGAAAAATTAAAATATATTTGGTAATCACCTAGAGACATTACTAAGCTGCAATGTGTTTTCAACTTTAAATTGTATATTTATTTGCCAAATCATCAATTAATATGTAATATACCTTTATACAATGTGTATGCGTTAATTACAAAACATGGTAATGTAGAAAAATAGTTCAAGAGGTTAAAAAACAATATTTGACTCATGGACTTCAAAGAAATAGTAAGGGAAGAGCGAAAGTCATTTTAATCAAGACCTATTGATTAAAATGACTTTCACAACCTTTTGTAATAGGCTATATATATCCCCAGTGCATAAAATAATATTTCTCCTGTTACTAACGCAGTCAAACATGCAATGACCTTTTTGCAATGCCCTTCATATGCATTTTATAATTGAAGGTCATTTTAAATATTTTTACAAGCTACTATAATAATATACGTACCACTATCACTTCATCCATTAAAGCTCTAATCCTGGTGAAAGAATCCATGGCAAAAACACGCGTACTTACTAACCAAAATAAAAGTAAAACTCAACCTAACAATTATTTTACCGAGTTTTCACACCGAGAAATGTATATTTTCAACCGAGAACCAACAGGAACACAGGCACAGGAATTACTATAGTTTCAAAACTACTTTTCAGGCCTTCTTATATGTATAAATCACGAATATTTGCCTGAAAATTGATAGCACGTGCACTCAAAATGCACATGCACTTCGGTAAGTATACTCCAAGAAAATGTTTTTGGCCCACTTTAATACTTATTGGTCGGCTAGAGTAAGGTTTAAACTATAGAAATAATATAAATTAACACGTGAAAAATATAACCAATTCGAATTACAGCGGCTGAAAAAACTGCACAAAGAAAACATATGATCGATCGAACAAAACTGAAGTGCACATGGATGCTCTATGGTTACCTACTGTCAGCCGGTGAGCTGTCAAAAGCCATTGCAGCCAACCATTACGCACAAAAAACCAATACTTGTCTATGTTAAGGCAGCTGTACACTTTCTGCGCTCACACCCGTACCCGTACGTTTTCTTGTGACATCGTCAATATTTATAGTGCTGGAGCCGCGCCTACAAGAAATTTATCAAAAAAATTACCGTTTTTCTTCCATATAACGTTGTAGAGCCCGTCTCGGAGATCACGAAAACATAAGTCTTAAAGGTCTTAAATGGCCACAAGTAGGTATGGCGTCAAGTTGAAAATACAATTTTTTGGCCTAAATTTATCAACGAGCCGGACGCTCCAAATTTTGACACATGATTTAGCCCGCATCAAGTAGCCTACATACCAATTTTAAGTCCATTCTAGTGGGCGCATAAGATTTTAAGACCAGTTAAAGTTACAATTTTTTGGCCTAAATTTATCAACGAGCCGGACGCTTCAAATTTTGACAGTAGTTAAAGGACCCAGTCAACAAACCAAATCCCAATTTTAAGACCATTCTGGTGGGCGCATAAGATTTTAAGACCATTTTAAGAAATAGTCGATTTCATAGAAAAAATAGCAAATTATTGTAAATTCGCTTTAAAAATTAATTAACTGGCACAAACACAACTGCATATTCATATTTAAGTGTCTCGTAACTAAAAATGCCGTAAAAGTATACCGCAATAACTCAAAAACTGGAGAAATTCGTCTTGGCAGTACTTTAGTCACGGGGGTCTTAAATCACGAAAAATATTATTCATTTTAAACTTTATGGCACAAAATATGATTTGAAAAGCCAGACATAATGCCTATAGGCATTTCCTATTCCTACCAGTCGCTCATAACTCTAAACTGATAAGCGTCAAGTTAGATGCACTGACAATATTTTACTGACAATTTAAAATACATAAATTTATTTTAAATCCTACCGTTCCAAATGTTGATTAACGGTTTAGCCCACTTCAAATAACCTACATACCCATTTTAAGACCAATCCGGAAGGCGCATAAGATTTTAAGACCAGTTGAAATTGCAATTTTTCGACCTAAATTTATCAACGAGCCGGACGCTCCAAATTTTTACACTTGTTAAAGGACCCATTCAACAAACCAAATCCCAAATTTAAGGGTCTAGTAATTAAAAATGCCGTAAAAGCATACCGCAATAAGTCAAAAACTGGAGAAATTCTTCATACTTAGTACTTCATAGTACTTTAGTCAAGTCAGTTATGCTCATACTCCTAACTGACTGAAAAAGTGACGTAAATTTATTTCTAATCCTACTGTTTTACATTTTGACACACGGTTTAACTCACTTCAAATAACCTACATACCCATTTTAAGACAGACCATTCCGGTGGGCGCATAAGGTTTTAATTTTAAGACCAGTTTAAATGATTTGGGCTTAATTTATCAACGAGCCTACCGCTTCAAATTCAACAAATTCACTCAATATTCTCAGTGCACCGAACTTGACGCTTGTCTGTTTAGGATTATGAGCGTCTGGTAGAAAATGCCTATAGGAATTACATCCAGCATTTTAAATAATGTTTTGAGCCATTAAGTTTAAAATGAATAATAATTTTGTGATTTAAGACCCCCGTGACTAAAGTTTTGCTATGACGAATTTATCTAGTTTTCGACTTATTGCGGTATACTTTTACGGCATCTTTAATTAAGAGACACTTAAATATTAATATGCAGCTGTGTTTGTGCCAGTTAATTAATTTTTAAAGCGAATTTACAATAATTTGGTAATTTTTATTTGTTATCGTTTATTTCTTAAAATGGTCTTAAAATCTTATGCACCCACCAGAATAGTCTTAAAATTGGGATTCGGTTTGTTGAATGGCTCCTTTAACAAGTGTAAAAATTTGGAGCGTCCGGCTCGTTGATAAATTTAGGTCGAAAAATTGCAATTCCAACTGGTCTTAAAATCTTATGCGCCTTCCGGATTGGTCTTAAAATGGGTATGTAGGTTATTTGAAGTGGGCTAAACCGTTAATCAACATTTGGAACGGTAGGATTTAAAATAAATTTATGTATTTTAAATTGTCAGTAAAATATTGTCAGTGCATCTAACTTGACGCTTATCAGTTTAGAGTTATGAGCGACTGGTAGGAAATGCCTATAGGCATTATGTCTGGCTTTTCAAATCATATTTCGTGCCATAAAGTTTAAAATGAATAATATTTTTCTTGATTTAAGACCCCCGTGACTAAAGTACTGCCAAGACGAATTTCTCCAGTTTTTGAGTTATTGCGGTATACTTTTACGGCATTTTTAGTTACGAGACACTTAAATATGAATATGCAGTTGTGTTTGTGCCAGTTAATTAATTTTTAAAGCGAATTTACAATAATTTGCTATTTTTTCTATGAAATCGACTATTTCTTAAAATGGTCTTAAAATCTTATGCGCCCACCAGAATGGTCTTAAAATTGGGATTTGGTTTGTTGACTGGGTCTTTTAACTACTGTCAAAATTTGAAGCGTCCGGCTCGTTGATAAATTTAGGCCAAAAAATTGTAACTTTAACTGGTCTTAAAATCTTATGCGCCCACCAGAATGGTCTTAAAATTGGTATGTAGGCTACTTGATGCGGGCTAAATCATGTGTCAAAATTTGAAGCGTCCGGCTCGTTGATAAATTTAGGCCAAAAAATTGTATTTTCAACTTGACGCCATACATACTTGTGGCCATTTAAGACCTTTAAGACTTATGTTTTCGTGATCTCCGAGACGGGCTCTACAACGCTATAAGGAAGAAAAACGGTAATTTTTTTGATAAATTTCTTGTAGACGCGGCTCCAGCACTATTACTGCATCGATCATCCAGTAAATATTGACGATGTTGATGACAGTGATACTCACCGTGGATGTTGAACAGTTGGTATCAATTAATTTATTTGAGCAGCGTTTTAATTGGAATGTTGTCACGAGGACGTGAGAAGTGCCTGAAACAAATAATTAGTAAAAATAACGTATTACGACCACAAGAATACTAAAATATAATGTACTTTGCTTACCGGTTCATCCTCCACCCATAAGCTTTCAAACTCTTTTTCGAATTTGCCAACGATGTTTTGTTGGGATGTAACAATAACACTTTCATGGTTTGATACCATGGCTTGGGTGGACCAATTCAGGGAGCCCGACATCACAAAGCCTTTTACAGGTCTGGTTTTATGCTGCCTTTTTTCGTTCAAAGTTTTAAACTGAGCATGCACGTTTAGCTTCTCCGCGTACATTTTTAAAATGTTCTTCCTTTTAACGGCTTTGGGTCCGTCAATGATGCAGAATTTGTGATGCATCAAAATTGATTTCTTATTGGTCTGCACTTGAATAAAACCTGAAATGTTAATGATTAATATACGTCAATATTACAGTCTGGTTATGCAATCAAATATTGAGCAATATGAAATAGAAAACAAATAGGTACTTATTGTATTTACTTACTGTATTCTTTAAGCTTTTTTATTTGTGAAGGCGGTGTGTTCGCCATGTCACTGTCGACGATAATCCTAACCAACACGTGCTTTTGTCCTAGCCGAATGATTTGCTCGGCTATTTGGCTGCTCGTTATTAAGTACATACAAACGTCCAGTGTTTCACGTGCTGACTTTAAGTACTTTATGAGCTTAAAACAATTTAGCTCTCTACTCTCGCACATTGTTATTTCTTTGTTAGGTGTCACTCGAATTGTGTGGCGAATAACGTCGTCCGAGAACAAAATCACATCATTTATCTCACGATTTTTGGTTAAAGCGTCATTGCATGTCTCGTCATGAACCTCTTCTTGGGAGCATTTTTCTGTGTTGAAAAAATACCTGTACACTTTTTTTGCTACTTGAGATGCGACGATCGCGGTTGCCGTAGTCGCCAATATAATTCGAATACTTTTCCAGTCCATGGTGATTTCATTCACGTATCTATTTATCGTCACAAATCACAAATTAAAATGCTTTTGGTTAAAGTAATCAGTAGTCCACCATGTTGTTCACGCATTTAATTACAGGCTCGATGTTACGTTGCACGTCATTTTACGAACTACCCTCACTTTTTTACCTACATTTAATGCAATATTTTGTAGTAGAAAATGTCAGCACATTATTAAAGAAGAAAAATTGGAATTAATTAAAAATACAAAACATTAATTAACTTCCTTAACTAAATTAATTAACTTTATAACTTTAGTTACTTTATTTTAATTTCATGTAACTACTCATGTTAGCCAACCTAACAACTTCAGTGGCCATAGACAATATTGCAAGCGAAAATCGAAAACATTGACCTTTTCAAAGAGTTTAATTTCGATTTGACGTTCTTATCTTTAATGGCATTACGGTGATTTCTTTTGCATTGCGGATAGTGCGTAAATAAATACATAATTGTAATATGAAAGTTTCCTATTTATAGAAATTTTGATATTAAATCGATTCAAGAACAATGATTGGCCAAGTTACTGTTAAGCTTCGTGTCTATCAAGTGTAACTGATTCTAAAATTAGATGGAGTCCTGGCGCACTTAGGATTAAACAATGCCAAAGGTGCCGTACAAATCGTCGGAGCAGCCCGCTCGGGACGACGAGGATTACGAGATCGTGTCATTTGAGGACTTTTGCGACAAGTCCCCAGGATCAAAGACCGATTTATTGACTTTGAACGACAACATCAACTATCGTCTTTGTTACGAGGGCGAGAAGCCCGTGAAATTTGTTGATGATGACGGAGGGACGTCCAGCAGAGACTTGGAACAGCTGGAGACCTCCTTGAACGGCTCGAAGATCACGTTCAAGGAGCGGCTGTCGAATTTTGCGCCGTTCGGCAAGACGTCTAAAACTGCAAGAGGGTCACCGTTCAGTGGAGTGATACCTAAGGCTCGGAATGAAAGCGATTCTCCTAGGGAACATAGGTAAGAATTTGTTTTCAATGTATTTTCTTGCTTTTTTATTTTAAATTTTTTTACTCAGATGGCACACGCCTATATAGTTTATCAAACAAATTATTGTAGCTTGAATACGCAAATTTACCTTCATATTACCAAATAATAAAATTGATATGTGCAGAGACTCTTGCCTGATATACGCAGGCTATCAATTGCTTGTCACATTCATTCAGCCCAGCTCCCAAACATCAAATCTATAGTCAATGTCATAAATTAAATTAATATATGACTAAGGTACTTAATAATTTTTTATCATACACTCTTAACACTTTGAGCACCAAGCTCCCTAAATCCTATACAAAATGAACCCACCTAACGGGTTCCTGGTAGCGAAACTGTTAAACAGTGAGGTAAACCCAGTAATGCCATATTATTATAGCTACAGTGGATTAAAAATTTCTTGATAGTTACTTGATACACGTTTCAGTAGCAAAATTGCTTCAATATAATAAATAAATAAAAAATAAAAATTTATTCAGTTGCTTAAAATTTCTTTACAACATATAGGATGGTGCCTCTTTTTAAGTATTGATAATACAATATGAATGGAAACATCATTTATTCAAATAAATTCTAGCATTTACTTCATCGTAAGGGACCATTTTCTTATCAAGCGATAAATTTCTGACATTTGGAACATTGGATAGATGAGTGTGATTCAGTGGATAGATACACTTTATCAAATAAATAACATGCAGATTACTAAAACTTGTTGCTTCTAACGATGGTGAGACGAATTAGACTCCTTTTTAAAGGAATGGCCGTACACTGCACAGAATCGGGAGGATTAGAAAAACCGGGGGGAGGCCTTTGCCCAGCAGTGGGACATTACAGGCTCATAATAATAATAAAATAACTTAGTGCATTTTCTGTCATGTGGGTTTCTTATCCCGCCTGTACGTCATTTATTACCATCCACAGCTATATTGCATTATAGTTTTACTTGAAATATTATTTACAAATACGCTGAAAACCAAATTATTTACAATTTGGAAATTGGCAATGAAAATGTTTACCCTACACTTATTAGTCTTATTACATTACATTATACCTACAGAACAAATAACTGTGAAGGGATTGAATATAAATTATTAAATTAATATGATAGAATAAAATTAAAGGTCTTATAACAGTTTATTCTGTAATTTTTATGTAAAATGATGTGTGCAAACACAGTTGAGGCAAAATTCAGCTGGAAGATGGACTTTTCTGACTTCAGCAGATTATTGTGTATGATAGCTGAATTCTGCTCAAGCGTGTGGAGAAAAAGTTGTTATTTTGACATTACTTAAGTTTTATTTCAACAATTATAAGCTAAATGTTACAAATTAATGCCTATGACGATATATATTTTATCATTTTATTGCTAACGGTGTTATTGAATATTTCATTTTATCTCAATAGTATTTATGAAATATGTGTAAGAAATATAGTCTTTGTGTTTTCCACAAATTATTAAAACACAATGAGGATGCGTAAAAATAGGTTATTAAGTTTAAAGGTACATTTAAACACATTATAGTAATTTTTTAGTTTATTAGCATGTATTTCGGAAATATACCGGCACTCTCTCTCAACAGCGACAACGTATCCACGTCCACGGACAGCGATGAAACCACAGACCCGCTTTACGAATTAAGGAATATACAGAGCATCATCAATGTGACTCGAGAGAACATTGACACACTCAATGCCAAATTTGCCGATGTGCAAAACCCACCAGCTCTATACGTGGCTGAGTACCAGGAGCTCACGTCCAAGCTGCACAATCTGGAGCTGAGGGAGCGAGAGTTGAGGGAGATGTTGCATGCCGAGTCACCGGAACCTGACGACAATTCCATCGACAACGATGACTCGAAAAAGTTTGACACCCTCACGCGGCAGCCCAAGGTATTCTTACGAGCTCACTTACCCAACCAGCAGCGCACCAGCGTCCCGGTCAAGGCCGGAGTCAGCCTCAGGGAGGCCCTGTCCAAAGCCCTGAAGCTCCGCAATCTAACATGCGAGGTATGTGAAGTCGTCAGAACCAACGATAACGTTCTACTCCCATGGGACATAGATATATCAACGATAGAGGCGGAAGAAGTGACGGTCAGAGTGCTCGACAAATTCCCGATCATGTCGCACATCTCGCACCAATTTGCGAGGAAGACTTTCTTCACGCTCGCGTTCTGCGAGTGCTGCCGGAGGCTCCTCTTCAATGGCTTTTATTGCTCGCAATGCAACTTCAAGTTCCACCAGCGATGCGCGAACAAGGTACCGAGCATTTGCCACCAGGTCCGGATGACTGACACGTACTACGCCGCGTTACTGGCTCAGAACCCGGAGACCCAGGCGGGCATCCTCCACTACGAGCCCTATTTCGGATACCATTACAATAGAAACGAGCCTAATCAGAAGCAGCATCCGAGATCGCTCAACCAACACGACCGATCGAACTCGGCGCCGAACGTCTGCATCAACATGGTGCAGCGGCAGGGCATAGAGCAGCGGAGGTACCAACAAGACGTCACCAGCTCTCCTCAGCAGAATAGCAAGTACCTGAGCTCAGAGAGCAGAGATCGCGACCACGACCGGGACAGCCAGCGGAGTAGGAGCTCGCAGGCGTCGCCCACCGGCACGCCGCGCCCGCGACGAGCCCGCGCGCGCTCCGCCGACGAGTCCGTCAAGAACGCCCTAGCACCCAGAGAAAGCTACGACGACTGGGTCATCCCGGCCGACGAGATACTCATCGGCGCTAGAATAGGCTCGGGCAGTTTCGGGACCGTCTACAAAGCCCACTGGCACGGCCCTGTTGCCGTTAAAACCCTCAACGTCAAAACGCCAACGCCGGCCCAACTCCAAGCTTTCAAAAACGAAGTCGCCGTTTTACGTAAGACGCGGCACTGCAACATTTTACTATTCATGGGTTGCGTATCGAAGCCGTCGCTCGCTATAGTCACTCAGTGGTGCGAAGGCTCGTCACTGTACCAGCATCTACATGTCTTAGAAACGCATTTACCAATGCTATATCTGATATACGTGGCGCGTCAAGCGGCGCAGGGTATGGACTACTTGCACGCGAAGAATATTATACATAGGGATTTAAAATCGAATAACATTTTCTTACGGGACGATTGGTCGGTGAAAATTGGGGATTTTGGTCTAGCTACAGCTAAAGTGCGGTGGTCGAATACGCAGTCGCCGGGTGGAGTGCAGTGGCAGCAACCTACAGGTTCGATTCTCTGGATGGCGCCCGAAGTTATCCGTATGGCGGACCCAGCACCGTATACTTTCCGCTCGGACGTTTACGCATTCGGTATAGTGTTGTACGAACTAATGGCGGGAGTGCTGCCGTATAATAATTTAAACAATAAGGATCAGATATTGTGGATGGTGGGTCGAGGGTTACTTAAGCCTGACCCTCGGTTGCTCCGGCCGGATGCGCCGCAAGCTCTCAAGCGGTTGTTCAACGATTGTATTAAATTCGACCGAGACCAACGACCGTTGTTCCTTCAAATCCTGGTTTCCCTTGAAGCCATGTTACGTTCCTTGCCTAAAATAACTAGAAGTGCCTCAGAGCCTAACATTAATAGACAGTTGCACAACGACGATTACTTGAGCTACAGCTCCGTATCGCCGAAAACTCCAGTTAATTTCCAGTTCGGTAACGATTCAAATTTCCCGGCGTTTTATGGGATACCTGTGCCTAGGCATTAAGTTAACTATTTCACTAAAATTAACATTTCATTAGTATCAGGTAGGCCGAAATATGAAGATACAATGAAGTACTAACAAGTAGTAGGTTGATGAGTTAATTTAAGGTCAGTCGAGTTTCTGTCATCCAGATACTAAGCCAAATTATGTACGCTACTGACAGTCGCCATTAAATATATCGTAACGGCCAGATAATAAAAAATATCTGAACATGCATTTTATCGCCTTGACAATACAGGTGTTGTTTAGATGACCACCTTGACCGCTCCGATATATTTGATAGCTACTGTACAACATAACAAAAAGCATTTCTTTGTCCCGCAGTAAATTCCGAAAGTATTTCGGCTCTCAACTCAACAGTCAACATATGTAACTATTATATTTGTTTTTTAATTGCAAGGGACTAATGAGCAAACCCAATTGTAATCTAGTCGCTATCAGATGTATCTGAGCGGCCAAGGTGGTCATAAATATCTGAACAATGCCTCTATGAAGCAGGGCTTGTAACCGGTTAATGCAAAAAACCCCGAAATTATCCAATATATTTAATTATTTTATGGTTATTATGTAAAACCCGATGTTTTATTATAGTTTTCACTTCAAATTATAGGATTATTCGATTGAGTATAAAACAGTAACGAAAAGAACGAAAAAACAAACCGGTTTTTTACTATGGATTTCGGTTACGGTTACAAGCCCTGCTATGAAGTGATAAAGTGCATGTTCAGACATTTTTGAGTACCTTTGCCGCTGCGATATATTTGATGGCAGCTGTACATCCGTTTCCATTTCGTTGTATTTTTAATAAATACACTCTTTATTGCAAACCGTAATAAAAGAAAATAGTTATTGAATTTAAACTGTCGTGAGACATATTAACATTATAAAATGACACGGTTACACTCACGGCACGTTAGTCACGTCTCGCGACATATTTGGGTAATTTGCAGAAAAAATGTACCTTTACTTAGTCCCAACTGTCCCAAAATTTACATACAAAAAATTCGTTACGTTCATGAAAAAAGTGTAAGGAAACTGAGAAATTATCAGTTTCGTTACATTTTTTTATGAACGTAACGAATTTTTTGTATGTAAATTTTGGGACAGTTGGAACATTTTTTTTATTCTATCAGACTCGATAGAGCTCATGATTCTGCATAAGATAGACTCAAAATATATATGAAATTAAAAAAAAAAGTAAAGGTACATTTTTTCTGCAAATTGCCCATTTCGCACATGTTTTGCACATGTCGCGAGACGTGACTAAAGTGCCGTGAGTGTAACCGTGTTATTTTATAAAGAAAATAGTTTTCAGTTATTTCTTGTTAGTGGTGTATTACGTGATGTAATTTGTAGTTACACGCCTTTCGTCACAAGGTATCAATTGGGACTTAAGTATTAGTTTAGAGGCTTAGGTATTACAAACATGTATCAAACGATTGGCAAGATTCGAATGGAAGTGTAGAAGAGAAGCTCAAGACCAATAGAAATGGAGTTGAAAGGCCTATAGTGTGACCTTCTACATTAAAAGGTACCATTTCGCGGCCGACGCGTACGTTTTTAATGCTCGAATAGTTACAATGTTAAACTACAGTCACCGGCAATAATATCTTCCTAAACGAAGGCCGCAAAAATATGTGACACGCTCTTATGGCCCTACAAATAAGAAAGTGTCATATATTATTGCGGCCTTCGTGTAGGAAGATACTATTGCCGGTGACTACAACGTACGACGTAAACGCCTTCCGCCAAATGGTCCCTTTTCATGTTGACTGTCACATAGTATTGAAGGTGTAAGTACTGTAAGTGAATATGTAAAGTATGGTATTTAAGATATTCCGAAGGATGTAAATTTTGATATGTAAATAGTATGCAGTCAACACTATAGGATATGGCTGTCCAAATAATAGTAGATTGTTCAACAAGGGACTAAAACAAGACATAATGTCACGAGATGCGAGGGTGGATATAGTTCGAGGGTCATTATGGTTGTTTAGTCTCGCGTTAAACACTCTACTTTTCACTTTGAATGCGAGGAAAAAATAACGACATTCTACACAAAATCTCAATATTTATAATGGCAAAAATTGAAATTATCAATAAAATTTG
This sequence comes from Pammene fasciana, assembly GCA_911728535.1. Taxonomy (NCBI): domain Eukaryota; kingdom Metazoa; phylum Arthropoda; class Insecta; order Lepidoptera; family Tortricidae; genus Pammene; species Pammene fasciana. Next base: position 2,207,627 of record OU452285.1, read on the forward strand.
TTAGGCGGTTTATGTTTTTTTTTTTATCGAGTTTGTTTAATATTTTCGCACAGTTGTCATTTTGAGGTTATATGCGTGGTCCAAAATTGTCTATGCACAATCACTAAAAAGGGCGGTAATCGTCCATTCATAAACACCGTGAGTGGCTGTTTAGGGGTTTCCAAAGTAAATTTAAAAAAAAATGTTTTAGTCCCTAGAGATTAAGTAACATTTTAAGAGCATGAGAAGTGAAAAAAGTCATAGTTAACTGTGTAGTTTTATTATTGTATTTATTCTGCTTCTTCCTGAAATATTCTCTTTATTTGGACAGTCAAATTATAGGTTCTAGATCTATAGGATTGTAGCTAATAACCGCCGTTTCCCTCTCTTTCTAAACCTTTGCTGGAAAGATTACCCATGAGACAAGTCAGTCAGCCGCAAAAGTAGCTAAGCGGGTAGAGTGTTCAAAATGAGCTGGACAAGACTTTATTGTTAAGAGAATAAGAGCGTTTGTAGGTCATTTTGAACACCCTACCAGCTTAGCTACTTCTATAGAATTACCGACATACGGATATGGCCGCACTGACCTTAATACACTTAATAATATGAAAACGGTCACCTCGTATGTAGTGACCTGTTTCAGTTGTCCCTGAGAATTTTATAGAATTGTCAATCTTATACCTCTTAACTATAAGTTTTACTTATAATTTAAGCTAAGAGTTTTCGTGATCTTATAAAAAAACATATGGATACAAATTGAAATTAATATGTAATGTATAGGTAAATGAATAAATCAGAAACTTGCAATCCCTATACAGTTTTTGTTATCATTGTGGTATTTCTAGTGATTAAGACATAGGTGTATTTAACATCAATCATATTTTACATCAGTTTAGAATGTTTAATGTTTTCTTTGTTATATTATATAAAAGATGTCGCGGTGAGTATATTTATTTATATTTATCCACTGTTGGGCCCATTTTTAACCGACTTCAAAAAAGGAGGAGGTTCTCAATTCGACTGTTTTTTTTAAAATCATTATTATGTTTTTTTTTGTATGTATGTTACTCCATATCTCCGTGAATCGTGAACCGATTTTCAAATTTTTTTTTTAATCGAACAGGTATAACCCCTAGATGGTCCCATTGTCACCAAGTCAGGGTCTGATGATGGGATCTTGGAGAAATCGAGGGAACTCTTCAACTATTATAGGCACACCTATAGTGATTTCACTATTTTTTACAGCAACTCGGCCACTTCCTCTTGGAATAGCGGATCCTAAGTGAAGTCGGTTCTTTTTTTGTTTTAAATTATAATATGGCGATTATCACACTGGCGACGGATCCCCATGCGGCGCCGGTGCGCGAGCGAGATAGCGCCATACACATGCAGAGCGCGATAATCGCCTATGTGTGGCCCGAGTGAAAAAGGGTACAAATTCAAAATGCCTCAGCGGATAAAGGGTACAAGTGCCGTAAATTTTATAGGACTTGTCTTGTGCCCTATTCACTAGGGCCACATATATTATGTGAGCCGGTTATTACACTAGTGCCGCAACCGTATGCGGCGACGGTGTGCAAGCATGAAAGCGCTATACACATGCAGAGCAGTATCTCGCTCCCGCACCGGCGCTGCATACGGAAACCGCAGCAGTTTGTAAAGAAAAGAATGAAAAAAAACTGCAATATATGAAGTATTTTTTTGAAGCAAACCGTTTTAAGATCATTGAGTAATACATAATGGAAATAGACCACAAACAGTTTTATGGTAGGGAAAAGTTAAAACTATTGAATTAAACTACCTATCGTGCATTTTTTATAAAAACTGTTTATTTTCTTTGCTTAAATATCCATATTGTATATGTATATATGAATACGTTATTATTGTTCATATTAAATCTCTAAATTGGTTAAACTAATTTATTAAATAGGGAGTTAACATATTATACACCAAGCTTGTATATAATAGGAATTTGAGCTAGACAAATTAAAGATAATTTAAATAATCACAAATCTTACGGTATTTTTTCTTTATGTATATTATGTAATGTGTACTTAGCAGTGGCGGTGCGTCCATAGAACACGATTCCTATCGGTTTGCCTAATTTTTAGGCATCTGAGCACATTTTAGCTCATGAAGAAATTTTAAGCTAAATTAAGCTCCGGCTTGCCTAAGTTTTTTTTTTGTCCCACCGCCACTGGTACAGTCAGGCTGACTGACTGAGTCAGCAGCATAAGTAGCTAAGTAGGTAGGGTGTTCAAAATGACCTACACACGCTCGTATATTCTCTTAACAATAAAGTCGAGTCCAGATAATTTTGAACACCCTACCCGCTTAGTTACTTCTGCTGCTGACTGTACCTAGTGGAGAACTTGAAAATTGGAATCACGAAATAGTATATATACAGGATTAGTCATTATTGTGTAATATATTGTCTAAAATTTGACTGTGTAGGAGAATAAATAATCATGATCGAACAGATGAATATATACTAATTCTTATTTAACCTCCTGACGACCAGCGTCCTACACGTAGATATACAAGGTGCCCGCGAGGAAACTGAAACAGTTTAACCACATTCCTGAGGTCATAAGAAGGAAAAAATTATACAAATTTGGATCTATTTTTTTCTTAAAAAACTTGTCTATTCATTGTGTTCTTGTCTATTCTTTGATCAAAGAGAATAATATTCTCTTTGATCAAAGTGACAGAATATAATCACTAACTTTGATATCTGACAATAAGGACGTCTAAACTAAGCACCATATTGACGACATTGCCATCAAAAAGGCGTCATACTAAAATAACACTAAATATTTTTTTTTTATAAATTGGTATTAACTCAGAAACAAGGCGAATTTCAAAAAGTTAATTTGATATTTTTGTCTCTAAATACGATCTGGAATACAGTGTTAAAATCTTTCCGTTTGCTCGCGGGCACCGTGTATAGGATCCAATTACCTCCAATACTAGAAGTAGCGAACCAGTGACAAAAGTCACAGTTGATTCCCATCTATATCCACTCAGATTAGGATGAAGTTGCTGGAAGACAAGCTTGGTAGGAGCATTCCAGTGTAGCAGTCATGTCTGGTTGCTGAACGGTTTTGGATTTTCCCCGGCTACCATTCCACCAAACAGTTTGATCATTAAGCCCAGTTAAGGATTTTTAAAAAGCCAATAAAATTAAAATTATGTATTATCATATTAAAAATAAGCCCAGGCCCCTAGTGCCCGGCAGTCCTGCGCTTCCTGGCTCCAGTAGCGGCCAGAGAAACAGGGCAAGGGGTGCTAAAAATCACCGGTACCTATCCGGCTACCATACCAAACAACAACTGGCCCTGGCAACATATAACACGCGTACACTGCGGACCGACGAAAAGATATTGGAACTAGAGGAAGGATTGAGCAAGTTGCGATGGGACATAGTAGGGTTATCGGAAGTCCGAAGAGAGGGGGAGGACACGATAACTCTCAAATCCGGCAACTTGCTCTATTTCCGGGAGGGCGATCAACAGTCCCAAGGAGGTGTCGGGTTCCTCGTCCACAAGTCCCTCGTGAACAACGTGGTGAAGATCGAGAGTGTGTCGAGCAGGGTAGCGTACCTTATACTCAGAGTATCAAAAAGGTACTCGTTGAAGGTTATACAGGTTTACGCACCGACCTCGGCACACTCCGACGACGAGGTGGAGGCTATGTATGAGGACATATCTAGAGCCATGCATAGTTCCAAAACCTACTTCACCGTTGTGATGGGGGACTTCAACGCGAAACTGGGCAAGAGAGACGGTGACGAGCTGAAAGTGGGGCAATTTGGAATTGGGAAGCGGAATCATCGGGGACATTTGCTGGCCGGCTTCCTGGAGAAGGAGGGACTCTTTATGATGAACTCCTTCTTCAGGAAACGTGAGCACAGGAAGTGGACCTGGATGAGCCCCGACGGTGCAACAAAAAATGAGATTGACTTCATCATGTCGACGAAGAAGCATATATTCAATGATGTATCTGTGATCAACACAGTCAAAACTGGAGGTAGAAAATTATCGCCCTATCGCCGTCTTGAGCTCCTTTGCCAAGGTGTTTGAGAGTGTTTTGCATTCAAAATTGTATACTCTTGTTGACCCGTATTTAGATGATGCTCAGCACGGTTTTAGGAAAGGTAGATCCGTCGACACGAATCTTCTCACACTTGTCGACCATGTTTCAAAGAAACTGGATAAGGTGTGCCAAGTTGACGTTGCTTACCTGGATTTCAGAAAAGCTTTCGACCAGGTCGACAATGACGTTCTCTTGGAAAAGCTGTCCGAGGTAGGTTTCTCTCCAGCACTGTTGAGGCTGTTCGCTAGCTACTTGAAGGGGCGCAAGCAATTTGTTCGTCTTGGGTGTTACGACTCAGAGTATTATGATACAAATTCTGGTGTAAGTCAGGGCTCACTTTTAGGCCCCTTTCTTTTCACTATCATGGTGAATGATCTATCTAGATGTCTTGAGGCCGGCAAACTCTTATTGTATGCTGATGACATCAAGGTGATTGTAGATATCGAGTGCCCGCTAGATTGCCTGAACATGCAGCGTAACCTTGATGCGTTGTACCGTTGGAGTGTGAAAAACCGTCTCTCTCTTAATGTAGCAAAGTGCTATATCATGAGTTTCACCAGGTCAACACAGGAAATACTCCATAACTACACCCTTGATAGCGAGTCTCTTTCCCGCACTTATTCAATGAAAGATCTGGGAGTTGTGTTTGATCCGGCCCTAACTTTCCATGACCATATCCGTTCGCTGGTTTCTGAAGGATTTAAACGCCTTGGGTTTGTATCGCGCAACTGTAGAGATTTCACAAATGCTGGTGTTTTCAAGGTGCTGTATTCCGCTCTTGTGAGATCGAAACTCGAGGCAAGTTCGTGTGTTTGGAACCCATACGAGTCAACCTACGCGTTGTCTTTAGAAAAAGTACAGAAATCTTTCCTCCGCACTCTCTACAAGAAATTGTACGGGTATTACCCTTTCCTATACCCGACGGCCTATCTGCAAGGAGCGTTGGGATACAACTCACTGGAAACGCGTCGACTGTTTGTACAATTGGTAACGGTAATCCGCATCTTGCGAGGCCGTATGGACTCACCAGAGTTAGTTGGCGAGGTATGCCGTATCTTTGTCCCTGACGGGCGCGTGCGGTTTCGCGTAAACCGGCTGCCACTTTTCGCTGTGCCTTATTGGCGCACTGTCTCGCGCCGCAACTCCCCTGTTTGCCGTGCTATGCTTGCGCTCAATCAACTTTCTGCTGTGCAGCCCTCCTGTGATGTGTTTGCGGACAGCTGGATGATGGTTGAGAGAGAGTGTTTGAAAGTATGTGAGAGTCTGACTTAACTTAGTGTAATGGTGTTATTTTTATTTTATTCATGTTTTATTTTTATTTGACATTATATAATGATTTGATTTTTTTTTGACATATTAATGGTGTTATTTTTATTTTTTATCATGTTTTATTTTTATTGGACATTATATTGTGTTTTTTTGTACATGTAAATTAAATTATGAAAATGTAATGACTTAGGTTTAACCTGTAATATTACGTTTTTTATGAATAAATAAATTGAAATAAATTGAAAACTGGGAGTGATCACCGATTGGTAAGAGGCACATTGAATATATGTATCAAGCTAGAGCGCTCTCGACTGATGAAGTCTACGCTCCGTCCAGCACCTACCGAATACCAAAATCCCGAGAGCTTTCAGCTGGAACTTCAAAACCGTTTCGATTGCCTAGGCGGCGATGTGGACGAATATAACGACGGGTTCGTAGAAGCTGTCCATTTCACTGGGTCCAAGTTCTTTAGAACGAAACGCACCAGTAGGACTAAGAGGCTCTCTAACTCTACTCAGAATCTCATGAAGGAGAGGAACGAAATGGTTCTAAAATCTTCAGTTGATGCGATACAACTCCGGCAGCTTAATAGACGGATCTCCAAGTCCATTACCTGCGATCTTCGCTTATTTAATACGAACCGTATTCACGAAGCTATCGAGCGGAACAAGGGCTGTAAAGTATTTTCAAGAGATCTGTCTATTGGGCAAAGCCAGCTCGCTAAATTACGGACTGAAGATGGTAGAATGGTTTCATCTAAACCCGAGCTACTGAGAGAGATAGAGCGCTTTTATGGGCAGTTATATAGATCAACTCGTGGACCCGAAGTTAGCCTGGCGAATGACCATAGAGCTAGGCTTACCCGACACTATACCGATGACATCCCGGACATCAGCTTGTACGAGATCAGAATGGCCCTGAAGCAGCTCAAAAATAACAAGGCGCCAGGTGAAGATGGAATTACAGCCGAACTCCTGAAGGCGGGTGGAAAACCGGTCCTTATGGCCCTTCAGAAGCTGTTTAATTCCGTCTTACTTGAAGGGAGAACGCCAAAGGCATGGAACAGAGGGGTGGTGGTGTTGTTCTTCAAAAAAGGTGATAGCACCTTGCTGAAGAACTACCGACCCATCACACTTCTGAGCCATGTCTATAAGCTGTTTTCTAGAGTCATTACAAATCGACTCTCGTACAGGTTAGACGACTTCCAGCCTCCCGAACAAGCCGGTTTCCGAAGAGGGTTCAGTACCGTAGACCACATTCATACGCTGCGTCAGGTTATACAGAAGACTGAGGAGTATAACCTGCCCCTCTGTTTAGCGTTTGTGGACTACGAGAAAGCCTTCGATTCGATCGAGACTTGGGCTGTACTACAGGCTCTCCAGAGGTGCCAAGTGGACTACCGTTATATCGAGGTAATGAAGTGTTTGTACGAGAACGCCTCTATGTCAGTCCGACTCCAGGACCAGAACTCGAGATCCATACCGCTGCAGCGGGGAGTCAGGCAAGGAGATGTAATTTCTCCAAAACTGTTCACCGCTGCCCTGGAGGACATTTTCAAGGGTTTGGACTGGGGAAGGCTTGGCATCAACATCAACGGCGAGTACATCACTCATCTTCGATTTGCCGACGATATCGTAGTCCTGGCTGAGACCATGGAGGACTTAAGTACGATGCTCGACGACCTCAGTAAAGGCTCTGAGAGGGTTGGTCTAAGGATGAACATGGATAAGACGAAAGTCATGTCTAACGCCCATGTAGTACCAACCCCTATTACAGTCGGAGACTTTACGCTCGAAGTTGTAGACGATTATGTATACCTCGGACAGACAGTCCAGCTAGGTAGGTCCAATTTCGAGAAAGAGGTCAATCGTCGAATCCGTCTCGGTTGGGCAGCGTTTGGGAAGCTGAAACATATCTTTTCGTCCAATATTCCGCAGTGTCTCAAGACGAAAGTCTTTGACCAGTGTGTGTTGCCAGTGATGACCTATGGCTCTGAAACGTGGTCGCTCACAATGGGCCTCATTAAAAAGCTTAAAGTCACCCAAAGAGCAATGGAGAGGGCTATGTTAGGAGTTTCTTTGCGTGACCGTATCAGAAACGATACTATCCGTAGCAGAACCAAAGTAACCGACATAGCCCGTCGGATCGCTAAACTTAAGTGGCAATGGGCAGGGCACATTGCACGGAGAACCGATGGCCGTTGGGGCACTAAGGTTCTCGAATGGCGACCATACACCGGAAGGCGAAGAGTTGGTAGGCCCCCTACAAGGTGGACTGATGACCTGGTGAAGGTCGCTGGAGTCCGCTGGATGCGGGTGGCACAGGACCGGTCATTGTGGCGTTCAGTGGGGGAGGCCTATGTCCAGCAGTGGACGTCTTTCGGCTGAAATGATGATGATGATGATGATGATTATCATATTTATCATATCATTCTCTAAACAGCCATGATGCCCATGATAGTGCCTTAAACGGTGCTTTTGTAGGTCCAAAATAATTACGTAGCTGAATGGTTTTCATTCCAGTTTTACTAAAATATGTACACTTATTTGAATCTTATTACAACTGAGTTTTGGCATTGACTGTACTCCAGTAAAATTAAGGCCTTAATCTAAACATTTCTTGATTGATTGATTGATAAACTTATATACATATGTACTTAATTATTACTTTTTTCTAATAAATGGCTCATTTTCTAAAATTGATTCATCTATTTTATGAAAGCTAGCCACACATTTATATTACTAATTAAATAATTATGGCTGTATAAAAATTAGATAAAGCAGGCCCAAATTGGGGTGAGTACAAAAAATATGATTGACCCATTTCGGTAAAACTTAAACATGAATACACGGTTCAATCTCTCGGAATCCTCACGGGCACCGTGTATATTATAATTGAAATAATAGAAACAAAATACCTACACATGTGTGCAGGTATTTTTCACGTATGTATGAGGGTAGATCTGAAACTATTGAATTATTTTGTTATGGTACTTACAGCTTTGAATTGAAGGCCGAAGATCTACTTTTAAATGTGCAATTAGACTAGTAGGCCGCCTCGAACTGAGAACTCGCGGAGCGTAAGCGAAGTGAGTTCTTACAAACAACCCCAGACCGAACTGTCACCTGGCTACTGCATGGGACGTCTCGGCATTTGGATGGCTTTTTGATTTCGATAGTTTGTCTGACGATAACTTTAGTAACGTTTTTCTGATCTTTATGAAATTTGTTGGGGCTGTAGCAGAGGTACATAAAATTTGAGAGTTCGTATATGAGCAGGATCGATCAAGTTGGTATGGCGCTAGAAGGAGAAAAAAAAATCTCCTTGGGGTCTTGTTATATTGGTCGACTCGTTTGCAAGTAAATCGCGAGTTCTCAGTTCGAGGCGGACTACTAGTTTTCTTGACTTCGCGTCATATAATGAAGTAGGTACAGTCGCCATTAGATATATCGGAGCGGCCAAGGTGGTCACAAATATCTGAACAACACCCCTATTGTCAAGGCGATAAAGTGCATATTCAGATATTTTTTAGTACCGTGGCTGCTCCGATACATTTGATGGTGACTGTACAAAGTGGTACCGAAATAAAGTGGTCCGTACCGTACTCAAAGAGTAAGGAAGTATTAAACTATGCCCGTACTTATTGAAACTCATTTAGCAAAATTTAACCGACTATCTGTCTTATCTCCTGGCAACAAGGTTTACGAATAGTCTATTATTATGATAGATACTGATGGTAGGTACATACTAAACTTGAATAACTTATCGAGTATTATATTTCACACAATTTTATCTTATTGTAGGTCCATTGTTCAAAGATACATAAAATGTTGATAATTAATTGCATTGATTGATTACCTACTACCTACAATATATTTATGACATTGACTATAGGTACCTAACGTATGTAGGTGCTAGGTACAGTCGACATCAAATATATCGGAGCGGCTAGGGTACTCAAAAATATCTGAACATGCACTTTATCCCCTTGACAATAGAGAAGTTGTTCAGATATTTGTGACCACCTTGGCCGCTCCGATATATCTGATGGCGACTGTACAAGCCCCTGGGGGGCAATTTTTGACTTTCGAGCGCCCGAATTCAAAAAGTATAAGCTCGAAAATAATCGCACACAAAAGCTTACCACTATTTTTTTCGCATGAAATTAATAGTTTAAATACTCATGATTTTAAATTCCTATCGCTGTTATTTTTAAAACATAATTTCATAGTTTTATTCTGAGTTGTAAATGTCACTTTCGAGTGCTCGAATCTCAAAAATCACCCCCCCTGGACAAAATATAGCCGGTAGGTCGATTAGTCTTCCGGCTGATTTACGTCTATCAGATCTGAATTCCGCGCTGGATTCAGCTTAAGTGTGATTTGAGCCTGATATCTTTGTGACACACTTCAATTTAACTGTACCCTCTGTTTGTTTACAAACGGGAGTATGATATGATATAAGTATTACGAATCGTGTTCTGTTCGCTCAGTTTATAATTGTTGCTGGTGATGATTAGAAGATGGTCGCCAAAATGATAAGGTAATTAAAACTTTAATATTAAAAGATAAAAAGATAAAAGATAAAAGATATTTATTCTTCAATTTAGGCACATTACAATGCACTTATGAACGTCAGAGAGAAAAGAAACTACCACCGGTTCTAACCCTACACCTCTGACCCGAGAAGTATTACTTATTACCGGCAAGAAACTCGGCGGGACTTATTTTTTCAAAACAGTACTACAAATACATTACAACAGTTAGGCGTGTATACCTAAGTATAGTTAAATTATCAATTTAGGTAGGCACTCTGAATGTTAGGATAGTGCATTTTAAAACACCCACACATAAGATGCCTTTGAAAAAAGATTTTTTTTCGACCTTAAATATTATATTGAGATAAAAAGACTGTTTTGATTTAATATTTAAGTATGCTATGCTCATAAAATAAATATTCTTGATAGATTTAGACTTCGCTTTAAACAAAGGTACCTTCTATATTAGCTTACGTTCTGTATAGGGAACTATGTCGTAAATATAACTTACAATCACAAACTATCTTAGTTAACGGTAAGGTAGCTCATCACGCTGCAATTAATAACTGCGTTACATAAGAAATCTTTCAACAGTATAAATTGGTTTTTGATGTAGTAACTTATATAATAGAGCAGCACAACCTAAGAACTTTTTGAAGCGTAAATTTATTACGCCATCTAGTTGAGAGCCACTTAAAGATACCCAAAATGTGAGAGGAAATGTCACCTCCATCTAGAAACGAATAGCGCACTAGTAGTACACTAGTCGTTATTAGATGGAGCTGATATTTCCTCTTACATTTGGGCTATTTTTAGGTCGCTCTCAACTAGATGGCGCTAAATATATGGAGCCTCAAAAAGTTCTTAGACTATGGCCGTCTATTATATCTTGAAGTCTATGATGGTAGTGACTTCATTCTTGCAATCGTATGGTTCTCATTCTCAATAAAAGTCAGAACCCCCTAATCCGGGTTTTTATCTGCCTTTGTTTAGATACCAGCGCTTCTCTTCACGTCGGAACATCTGCCAGCGCCTCTGCGACAATATACCAGGCTACGGCTCAGGCATCCTGCTGGTGATACTGGTGTGCGCGCTGTGCGCCGGCGCATGGTGGGCCGTGTGCGGCGCGGTGGGCGGCGCGTGGGGCGAGGAGCACTACAGGTGTGTGTCTAACGGGGTCTACCAGGCTACGTCTCAGAAGGCCATCCATGGTTGCCATTTTATCGTCTATCACGTCATGCGTCACTTTCGCTCTTAGATACTTGTTAGAACGTGACAGCTATGGTGACAGGCGATAAAAATCCAACCATATTAGGCTAGCAGGTCTTCTTCTAGTGTTACCCGTCCCGAAGACAGGATCACACTCGTTCTCATTAAAATAGGTAGAGAATTGCCAATTAAGTTTGACATAAACAAGTAAATAGATGGCGCTGTTCGGCGCCGTATGTTTTGTGGTAGACGAATAACTAAATTTCAATCGTAAACCGCCTAAGTTACAGCAGATATCGCATAAGGCCTGGTTACACCGAACGAGTACAGTGGCGAGACAGCAAAATTCCACTCGGCCGAGAGAGTAAAATGGCCCGGCCCAGTACTCGGCGATGTGTTTACACCTTGCGAGTACTCGGTCGAGAGTACTGACTCGCTACTGTACTCGTTAGGTGTAACCAGGGCAATAAGGCTGCGTTTCCGGCAGGGATGAGCGAGGATGCGTTGCCAGGGATGTGTTTATTAAGAACCAATCCTAGAGCTGCGTTGTGCGAGGATAAACAAATGAAGTGATTCTATTGGTTATAAACTTGTATAGATGTCATATACAAAGGAAAAAGTGACCAACGCCTCCGGGTGCCCAAGGCTGGATTCGAACCAGCGTCTTCTGCATTCGCGGCAGACGCGTTAACCAACTTCGCCACCTGGCCACGAAAGCACCGGTCGAATTTTCCCGTGTATATGCAATCTTTGTAAATGCTAAGGCGCATTTGGCCAATCATCCAAGGTACAACATTATGAGTCATAACCTCCATTCTTGAGCTCTTAGGAGTTCATAGAATGCGAGAGAGATGGCGCTGCTGCCAGTCAATAGAACTGAAAGAACAAAACAAAATAAACAAATCAAAATATTCATTAAAAAATAATTTGATTTGTTCTTTCAGTTCGATTCTATTGGTGTTTAACAAGCACATTACTCTCAACGCATCTTCGCTCATCTCTGGTGGAAACTCACTAGACACGTACTTACTTTAAGCTTGTTAGTAAGTGGGAGGAGGGGTACAACCTACACCTTAGTACCCCAGCTGTCTCGCCTGCACATGGTCCTCCTGCTGATCAACAGAAGAGATGGCAACAGAGAAGGAAAACTCGAAAGAAACCCGGCTCGATGCCAGCTGTTATGCATTGCAATAGAATGCCCCCCAAAAGAATATACCTTTTAAGGAGTCCGGTTCTCCTCAAAAAGCCGAACAGAAGACCGCTGAAGAGAGCTCAGCTCTGATACAGCTCCCCCACTTTCCCAATGAAAGTGTGGAAGACAAGAGGTTGGTTGGTTGTTAGTAGGTATTTTGCATTGTCTATGGTATTTAAGAATGTTTTTTTGTTCTGCGCAGGCGGTTATGGGAGCGAGCACATCCGGACAACGTTAAGAAACCACCCACGCCGATCACATATGAGAAGGTAAGAGGATATTTAATATTTTACATAGATTTAGTTATTACACCAATTTGAAGAAGGAACAACTAGTAAGGCGGGTCTTATATTGGCGCCGCGTCCCGCTGCGGTGAACCGGACAGTGCTATACGCATGCAGAGCGCTATCTCGCTCGCACACCGTCAACGCATGCGGAACCATATCAGTGCGATAACCGCACTAAAACAGGGATGGGTGTAGCTTATTACTTCAGCTGTTCTTACGGATTATGGTTTGCCAGACTACACTTCATTTGCAGACTGTAATTATGACATTTTCCTTCTTTTTAGATACTGCCAGAATTCCGCTACCACGACCACAACAACCTGAGCACGAAGAACAAGAACGCTACCGAGCTGACCAAGAAAAAGCCCGATTTCTATAAAAAGGCGTATACTGAGCGCCCGCCCGAGGTACCTCACTTAAAATAAAGCTTAATGTTAAACAAAGAACCGACTTCACTTAGACTCCACATTTCCAAGAAGCAAATGCCCGAAATACTGTAGAAAAAAATTAAAAGTGTGCCTATAATATTTGAAAAGTTCCTTCGATTTCTCCAGGATCCCGTCATCAGATCCAGACCTGGTGACAATGAGACCAACTGTGAAGTATACTCTTTCAAACAAAAAATAATTTTTCAATTTGGTCCAGCCGTCTTCGAATAATCGGTGAACATACATAAAAAAAGCAAAAAGAAAGATCCCGATGTATTGAGAACCTCCTTTAAAACAGTTTCACACCATTAACGACTTTACTTAGACGGTAGCTACAGTAGGTGCGCGATTTCCTAGTATACCTACATTAGTAGTCATTTATTCAAATAAACGTTGCTTTGTTGCGTTCAGATAAAATACAAAAAATATGCAAAATTCTTAAAAAGATGCATCACACAGTCACAAAAGAATATTAATAAGAGACATATCCGGTTAGCAAAAAACAAATGTACAGCTGCCTGGGATGTAATTAATAATAAAAATGATGCTGTCAAGGTAGTCGACTGTATTGAAAATATACAATCAGGTTCAGTGAACGTTGACGATCCGCAGCATATAACGGAAGCTTTTAATAACTTTTTCGTCAGTGTAATGAACAACACGTCCTCTTCGGTCAGCAGACATAACTTAACGGGTAAGGGTGGCGTGGGGAATAGTTTATACCTAAAACCCTGCACAGAAGATGAGACTGAGAAGATAATTAAATCCTTGCGTAATACAACTGCTGTGGGTATTGACACTATATCAACTCATATTTTAAAATGTGTTGTCAATGAAGTAAAAACCATATTAACTCATCTCATTAACCAATCTCTGGAACATGGTCTATTTCCGGAAAAACTGAAAGGTTCTGTGGTTAAGCCATTGTTTAAAGATCTTGATAGAAAACAACTAAATAACTATCGACCCATAACTTTAGTTCCTATTCTTTCCAAGATATTTGAGAGAATTATGCGGGATAGGATTGTCGATTTCATGGAAAAACATAATATCATAGCAAAGGAGCAAAACGGTTTCGTAAAAGGCAGATCGACAACACATGCTGCTTATTCATTAGTTAGCAAAGTTACACAAAATATTGACAAGAAAAAATTAGTGGTAGCTGTGTTTTTTGACATGTCTAAGGCATTCGACCTTGTTGACCACTCCTTGTTAATAAAAAAATGTGAACATTATGGAATTCGTGGAAATGCTTCCAATTGGATCAAGTCATACTTGACCAACCGTAGCCAATGTGTTGAAATAAGTAGACTTAACAATAACAATGAATAACAATGACTCAATACAGATCTTCGTTCCAAAATACTTTGAGAGGCGTACCCCAAGGAAGTGTTCTAGGACCGTTACTCTTTATACTCTATATTAACGATATTCCTTATGCAACAATACATAAAATAGTTATGTACGCTGACGATTTATCGATTGTTATACCTAATGATGATACCACTATGACATTTGAAACCCTAATAAATAATACTATTAATGATATTGACAATTGGATGATTAATAATAAATTGACATTAAATATAAATAAAACAAATTGGGTACAGTTCTCTAATTATAAAACTCAACGAGCCTCGCTTACCATTCAATGTAAAGGTCAACATATAAATAGTTACAACGAAGTAAATTTTCTGGGTATTACAATTGATGGGTTTTTGAATTGGAAACAGCAGGTAATTAATATTTGTAACAAGTTAAGTCGATTTGTTTTTGCCTTAAGGAGATTGAGAAGGCTAGCAGATGAGTCAACTGCTCTGACTGCCTACCACGGCTACGTAGCATCAATTCTTTGTTACGGGGTCATTATTTGGGGTAATTCTACAGACGTCAAACAGGTGTTTATGACTCAAAAAGATTGTTTACGTGCGGTGCGAGGGGTCATTCCTTTTGCACCGTGCAAACATCTATTTAAAAAGTTCAACGCTCTTACCTTGACCAGCATTTATATTTATGAGCAAGCTAAATTTGTACGAAACAACCCTGAGTGGTTTAAAAAACCAACTCAAAATCCAAGGTTAAGGAACAGAGATGTACTTAAGATACAAAGGCCAATATGTAACTCGGCCCAGTATAACAAAAATTGTTTTATGATGTCAGGAAACATTTATAACAATATTCCTCTAGACTTAAGACAGCTGCCCGATAATTTGTTCCTACGTAAACTTCGACATTGGCTAATGGATAAATGTTTTTATAATTTAAATGATTTTTTTGAATAATTGACTAATTTTATTGTAATGTTTTGTATTGTATTTTTTTTTCTTACGACGACATACTATATTTATTAAATAAATCACGGGTTACTCACGTATTTTAAGTCGAATATTGCTCGACATGTTTCGCTCCATAACGAGGAGCTTATTCATGGCTCATGAATCCTCGATCCATGATCCTCGTTATGGAGCGAAACATGTCGAGCAATATTCGAAAATACGTGAGTAACCCGTGATTTATTTAATATGTCTGATTCTCACGGAAGTTTTGTGTTTAAGACATACTATATTGTATCATATTGGTGTTAATGGATAATATTGCATGCTCTAATATATTTAAGATTTAGTTTAAGGAATACATTTTGCATGCCGCAATGCGGCTAAATGTGTGATAAAACCATATTGTAAAACTTTGACCTATTGTTACCACATTTAACGCAAATAAAGAACTTACTTACTTACTTTAAAATAAGCTTTTTTTTAACGTGCCATGTTTAGGTCAAAGCATGCGAACTAAGTGGTCGGATTGATTTGAATTTTGATATGAATGTATAAGTTAGATGACAATGCAATACCATTATGACATGCTGGTCTGGTCGGTCTGATGATGAAGATCAGTGGTCAAATAAACTTTGTAAAATCACTCAATCTCATTAAATTAGTTTTTTTTTATTGTCACAGTTAGAAACAGCTATTGAAAGAAGGTACATAACAGATGACGTCAAAGATATAGTTATGTTTACACTTTTGCACCTTATTAAAAATAAAAAGGCGTAAGGTGAAAAACTGTAAACATATCTTTGACGTCGACTGTACCTAGTAGGCGTTAAAAGCTTGTAACAAAAATGTTGTAACAGTATTTATGACTTTTATGAGAAAAACTTATTTCCTTTTTAGGTGATGAGTGACATCTGCGCGCAGATCGAGGACAACATGAGATTCGACTGTTTTCCGGAAGATGGCGCCAATGAGAAAGATTGTGTGCAGAGAGGTATGCAATTCTTATCTTTTATATGGCTTTCTAGGTTTTCTAATGAAGCTGCTACCTTGCTGGCGTTTTAACCTTTTGACCGCCTTACGTCAAAATTTTAACTTTCAATTTTGAACTGTGTCATAATTTATGAAGGTATCATTCATGATGTCACTTTGTCTCGTATATCAGACCAGGGCTTGAAACCGGTTTTCGCAAAAAAACCCGAAAAATCCCAAGATGTTCAATTATTTTATGGTTTTTATGTAGAACTCAATATTGTATTTACGTAATGAATTCATATTATAAGGTTTTTCGATGAAATAGTAGACGAAAGAACGAAAAAAAAATACCGGTATTTTATTATGGAGCAAATACCGGTTCCCGAGCCCTGTACCAGACGACGGCGGTCAAAAGGTGCTGCCTGTTAAAGATTGTTAACAGCTTTTTGTGAATAAAGTATTAAAACTCTCAAACCTCAATTAGTTTTTTTTAGTTATGTGTTTAGTTAGTTATACCTACTCCTCATATCCAGCGCTGTTTTTCGGATGACTTAAGACTACAAGTGACAGGGAAAAGCACGGTAGCTGGTACCTAGCCCAGGTACTCTAGTATAGGTACTCACAAAAATCGGTCTCGTGACCCGAGATCCCTAGTCTAATAGAGCCATTAGCAATACTTATGGGTAAATTCAATAATTAACTCTTCTCTTCTTCCTAGCGTTTATCCCGGCTTGGGGTCCGCTTGACAACCTAATGCCATATATGAATTGGCATAGACACTAGTTTTTACGAAAGCGACTGCCATCAGACCTTCCAACCCAGAGGGGAAACTAGGCCCTTTTTAGGATTAGGTCCGGTTTCCTTACGATGTTTTCCTTCACCGAAAAGCGACTGGTAAATATCAAATGATATTCCGCACATAAGTTCCGAAAAACTCAGTGGTTCGAGCCAGGGTTTGAACCCGAGACCTCCGGATTGAAAGTCGGACGTCTTACCGCAAGGCTACCAGCGCTTCCTGAATTCAATAATTAACTAATATATTTAAGTCTTCTTATCTTTTTTCTTTTTGTCCTGTAATGTGTGCTTTCTTATCTTATCTTATCTTAACTTATCTATTGACAGGTTGCTGCTGGCTCCCCGCTAAAACCCAAGGCGCTCCATACTGCTTCTACCCACCACAGTACGACACATACCGGTTCGCAAACATGACTGAAAACAAGCATGGAGCAACGGCATATTATCAGCGCATGCGGCCCTCTGGATACCCTGGGGACTTCGAAATCGCTAGGATGGATTTTAAGTACCTTTCCGATGACGTTCTTCAAATAAAGGTTAGTTATTGGCGTGTCAGCCATATACTCTGCTTCTAACGGTGTTAATGAACAACAGACTAAAAATAAGTATACCATGGAGCGATGGCGTATCCTGTTGTCTTCTAAATTGCGAGGATACACTCCAAAAACGCTGTCAGTGAGAGCGTGAATAAGTAGGCTAGTTACGGTATGCTATCATCCATTTTGAAACGTGTTTTCAGATTAGTCGCGTTGCATTCTGTCCTTGGGCGCACGCATGATTCAACTCTAAAGATATTCAATTCAATTATTTTATTCAAAGACAACAGGGTCCACACATGGATCAAAATCATTCAACAACCACAACTTCCCTTATGCCAAGGCTTTTGACCCCATATGAAGGGTACACGGAAAGAACATGTTTAGTCCCTTTTTTCGTAAAATGAGATTTTTGTATCAAAATATAGAGCTTGCAATAAACTATTAGCAACAACTTCTGTAACAGCTGGAATTTTTAACACAAATCCACTTTTTAACTCATAAAAACCACCTAGTTACGGAAATAGTATGGTTAATTGAATCATTCCAAACTTTAAAACCGCTATAACTCAAAATGTTGTCAAAGTGACTAGACATGTTCTTTCCGTGTACCCTTCATATTCGTATTCGTCAATATGTATTCAATGTTCAAAAATGCACACTGAGAGCGTGGGGCGGTAGCGGAGCGTGCGTGCTGCTACCGCCTGGCGCTCTCGGTTTGCAACGGCCTTTATACTTCGTCTATCATTAATATGTGTGTGTATCATTAGTACGTATCGTTAATATGTGTCTTATTTATTTCTAACAGATATACGACGCAGAGAACAAGCGCTTCGAGTCCCCGTACCCCGAGATACCGATGGTCCCTGAGCGCCTCTCCAACCTCAAATACCGCGTCACGATAGAGAGCGCCACCGTCGGGTTCAAGGTCATCAGGAATTCCGATAACGTCACGCTGTAAGTACTGCCTTCATATTTTCAAAATATCCGTCTGCCATAAAAAAAAACTTGTATTTCTACCAGTGACTTTTAGAATGAAGTGATAGGTAGAGGACTACCGATAGTGATAGGTGATAGGAGGAGGTGTAGAGATTTTTATAAGGATATAAAGATCTCTACACAAAGTTTCATTTTAAGGGTTGGACATCAACATTAAATATGTCAACGGAGTTGTCATCCCATAGAAAACTGTCAAACTTTTCGTACAAGATTTTTGTAGTCTTAAAAGTGATTAGACTATGCTATTTCTTAAGGCTTTTGCACATATCCGCGGCGGAATCGATACCCCGGTACCGCGCTCACGTTTCGCCGTGAAATGTGAGCGGATCAGGAGTGAAACAAGAGCGAATTCGTTCCGCGGTGGCATTTCCGCTCTTGATTCGCTCTCGGTCCGCTCAGGGTTCGCGGTGAAACGTATCCTCGTAGGGCGGTATCTATCTATCGATACACGACGTACGCACGTTATTGTCGTGTCGCAGGCTGTTTGTAGCGAGACTTTCTCAGGGCCAAATAAAAAGTTTCCAGCCTTTATTAAATATAGTCTGGCAAACCAAAAAGCGCCAGTAACAATCAGAGTAACATGCTATACCCATCCCGTTTTTAGTAGTGAGAGTACTAGCATTAGAAGAAGACAGTATGATTCTCCCTGTCTATGCTTGAAGTGAAACAAACTCTGGCCAAACTATATATTTCTTTCCTTTCCAGTATAAACACTCAAGACGTCGGTGGCCTCATTCTATCCGACAAGTTCCTACAACTGTCAGCCATTCTACCCTCTTCTCAAATCTATGGTCTCGGCGAGCGACAGTCTCGGTTCAAACTCGACATGGGTTGGAAGACGTACGCTATGTTTAATTACGACGCTGCGCCTACTGAAAACGTGAGTCTATCTATCTCATTATGCCACATTAGATCAGACTGGTCGGAGTGAGATGTCTATATGTCTCTCTGCCACCACCACAGCAAATAACATTCGGTCATCCTGATGTATTAAACGGTCCCTTACTAGAAGCTAGTCTAGTATTGAACGCGTTCTGAAAGTCGTATTTTTTAGCTCTTCTCAAATCTACGGTCTTGGCGAGTGACAGACTCGGTTCAAACTCGACATGGGATGAAATAAATTTATTTAGACATTTATTTAGTTTTGGGTTATACGTAGTAACAGAGAGATGCTTAAGCCCTCAGCACACGAAGCGACTCGTTATTTTAACGCTCCGTCTGCGGACTTCTTTGAACATGCACGTGCTCGTTCCGCTCTCATCTTACGAAACGCTTACGTCACGCCGCCTTGTGCTGAGGGCCTTACTTTAGTCTCCGTTCAACCTTTAACCTTTTCGACGCCATATCAAACGCAAAACCTACCACTCAGACGCCACGACATCTAAATGTCAAAAATGAAGTTAAACTTTATGCGTGTGCATGTAGTAGGGAATGCAACCCGGGTACCCGATTACCCGGGTACCCGGGTACCCGTCTATATTTGGAGTCGGGTAAAACCCGGGTTTTTAACTCATAACCCGGGTATTACCCGTAATTTAGAAATCGGTACAAAAATAGGGGAAACGTTAACGTTCTATTACTTCTGTAACCCTACCTTACTGTGTGTTATAACTAATTAAATTAAAAGGCATAGCATAAATGGTCCGAACATATTTTACACTTCAATTGGGATTGTTCATATGTTTTACCCCCCATTTTGATATTTTTTTCTGAAACTATAGGCCATTTTAAGATACTAATTTGATTTCTTTAGCTTAAAACAGTTAAAACAGCTTAGTTAATTTATTATAATTAAAATAAAAAATCTGATACCATGTTTGTTAGTTACAGTCTACAGGCTGAATATCATTGACCAAGTCAATAATTCGTATAAAAAAAACCCTTGCTTGTCGTCAACTGTCGCTGTCACGGCAAGATTGAAGTATTGGTACATGACTTCGCACTTTTCTTGACCGCGAAAAATATTCAAATACAAATTTTATTTGTTCTTTTGTTTTGTTTTTTTTTTTTGTTTTTTATTTGTATTTGTTTTTTTTTAATAAAGCGCAAGAAATAATACACATGGCGCTTAATTTTGTAAAAGCCGACTCAAGAAACATACCCAAGTTAGAAAATATCTGTATACCTACTGGAGTAAATCGCATCAAGTTCAAAGTTCGAACTATAATTTCATTGAAATAAGATGAACCAAAATACTTATGTGAGACAGGACAAGGCGATGATTACTTGTAGCTTTTATATATTTTAAAAGATTAGTAATTGAATATTATTGCACTTTTGCCTTAATTTTTGTGTATACTTACTTTTTCACATAGGTAGAAGCAGAGTTTGTTTACAAATTTCTGTTTACATATTTGACAATGTCGTAGCGTATGACATTGATTTTATTTTTTTAGGAAAACTTACAAAGGTTTTACAAAGAGGTTTTACATGGTGGTTGTGAGGCCAAAGTCACACAAAGGTCATTCATATTTTTGCGAAAATATCCGAATCCACTCAAATATTAATCAAAAGATGATCGATAAACCTAGACCCCGAAATGGTTTTGGAAATATACATTTCCAAAAAAAATTAACAATCCCATTTCTTTTTCTAAACGCTTAACTTATTGGACTTAGTCATGCCATCCCTTTGTTTTTGCCCTGGCCGCCGTGTAGGTAGGCAGCGTAGCGATAAGGGATTTTTAATTAGGTACTTCTATTTATTGTTACATTTTAATATTCCATATTTCCCGTAAATTTTGATATTTCTGATTAATAAACGGAAAGATTAAGTATACCTAACGTCTTATGCTCTCTAAATTAATATTATGATTTACAGCTGTTTTAATAGTATAAGTTGTTAAATTTATATATTTCATGTACGAAATCATTGTTTGTCAATTAATAAATGCAAACTCAGCAATCAAAAGTGCAAGTTATTACTAAATACCCGTAAAAACATCGAAAATCAATAATTAATTAAAATTTTGTTCAAAACCGGGTATTACCCGGGTACCCGGGTTTTTGAAAATCAAAGTCGGGTAATACCCGGGTACCAAAAATGGCCGGGTATTGCATTCCCTAGCATGTAGGTCTATTTTGCTCTGTGGTCGGTGACCGATATATCGTTCTTTGGCGTTGGACCTGTGGTGCCGATATATACGTCTTTGGCGTGGAATAGGTTAAACTGACTGTAATTATAGTGGTATATTGTTTTAACTACTCGCAGGAGTTTGATATTTGTAAACGATGTAAACATCCTGATGTATTAAACGGTCCCATACTAGAAGCTAGTATTGAACGCGTTCTGAAAGTGGTATTTTTTACCTCTTCCCAAATCTACGGTCCCGCTTCAAACTCGACATGGAATGGAAGACGTACACTATGTTTAATTACGATGCTGCGCCTACTGAAAACGCGAGTCTGTCTCATTATGTTACATTAGGTCAGACTGGTCAGAGTGAGATGCCTATATGTCTGTCTGCCACCACCACAGCAAAATAACACTCGGTCATCCTGATGTATTAAACGATCCCATACTAGAAGCTAGTATTGAACGCATTCTGAAAGTGGTATTTTTTAACTCTTCCCAAATCTGCGCTCACGAAATCGTGAGTTTATGATGAATTGTAAGTGGGGTGTTTTTTTTTACGTAAATTTATATTTATTTTTAAGTAGGTTTAAATTTTGTTTAGTTTAATATTAAGTTTTTAGTGTTAGTTTATTTTTATTATACAAATATGTAATGTATATTAAAAATATTTATAACGGGTTACTCACGTGACCCCCCGTGTTAGAGTCTCACGAAAGTTTTATATGTAATGTATACTTTAAAAAAATTATGAATTTCTTATTCTAGAATTTAGTTATTATTTATTTAAATATTTGATCGATATTGTTACAGATAAATCTGTACGGGACACATCCATTTTACTTGAACTTGGAGCCCAGCGGGAATAGTCACGGCATGCTTCTACTAAACTCTTACGCGATGGGTAAATATTGCATTAATTAAAGCTCATTTACCTACAATGGTAGTGATCCAGAATTACAGTACCTTAAGGCACTGGTCCCACCGCGAGCTAGTAAGCTATGAGCTATCGGCTATAAACACGAACAAAAGATAAGCACTCCCGTGTAAATAAAAGAGACACGGCGATATTTATAGCTTAGGCTTACTAGCTTGCGGTGGGACCAGTGCCTTAGGCTGCGTTTCCACCAGAGATGAGCGAGGATGCGTTGCGAGGGATGTGTTTTTAAGAACCAATAAAATCACTTCGTTTACTTATTCTCGCACAGCGCAACTTATTGTATGGTATGTTAAATCACAATTCAGTTGTGGTTGGTACTCTTTAAAAATATTACCATGTATTGTATTCGAAGTATCGCACTAATTGGCCAGTGATTGAATGCTCGAAAAAAGGTATAGAGGGAAATGCTTGGAACACAATTTTTGACTTCGTAACTTTGTTTGAACTAGTTAGGAGGTAAACACATCAAAAGTCCCCTGCCGAATGGGGGGGAGTTTGAAAGTCCCATTTTTTCTCAAAGCATGGATTTAACTAGAGACTATTAAGCGACACACCCTAAAGGACAGAACATACGCAACGCGACTGATTTTAAAACACGTTTCAAGATGGCTGATAGCATACCGTAACTAACTTAATTTTCATTGTTACCCTTCAAAGAGCGGTGGAGGGTAATAAATGTTTCTATTGTGCTTAGGTCCTTTTGGAAGTAAGCAATAATCACAAGGGTAAGTCTATGATAAGGATCATCGATAATAGCGCCTTCTCTGTCATATCTATAGAAAGTGTAATAAGACCATCCCGTTCAATCTTGGTATTGTTATTTCCGTGTCAGGTCTATAGGTGATATGTCTATGCATTTTTTGGATTTTCGTAGATAAAACTTTCGGAGCTATTATTTACGAAAGTATTAGTTTTATCCAAAAATTGTTTTTAAAGGCCCAGGAGGTGAACATATCAATTATGGAACTTGTTTAGTTGTCAATAAGAGTGAGATTAATCCTATTTATTACTCAACCAGACGTGATCCTCCAACCAGCGCCGGCCATCACCTACCGCACCACAGGCGGCGTATTAAACCTGTTCTTGTTCGCCGGACCTTCGCCCAAGGAAGTCGCTGCTCAATACACCGGGCTGGTCGGTCGGCCAGTCATGCCGCCGTACTGGGCCCTCGGCTTCCATTTGTGCAAGTAAGTGGTAGAAACGAGACTAAACTGACAGATTTTTAGTACAAAAACCGTCAAATCTGGTGTTCGCTGGACCATCGCCCAAGGAAGTCGCGGCACAGTACACCGGGCTGGTCGGTCGGCCCGCCATGCCTCCATACTGGGCATTAGGCTTCCATCTCTGCAAGTAAGTAGTAGAACGAGGCTTCACAAACAGCGCATCAGCTGCTCAAACACATATACATTTCAGAATATCAACACAATAATCTTCGCATAAGAAAGTCGCAGCACAATACACCGGACTAGTCAGTTGGCTCGCTATGCCGCCATATTTTGCATTATGGAAACCTTTGCAAGTAAGTAGTTGAAACAAACTAATCCGACACATGTGCAACATATCTTGAGAATTTTAATATCAAAACCTAGGGCAGATGCCCCGGTTGTGGCCACTGTGCCGGTTTTGGCCAGTTTCAACTTTGAATTAGGTTAACTAAGGTATAGACAACTTTATAAGTCTATGGCTTATACTAAATACAAGAGAAAATTATGGCAATACAGATGACACTGTCATCTGTCATGTGTCAGTTGTCATTCAGTTGTCAGGAGCTATGTTGTGTCAGGTTACGTGGTACATGCTATTTGTTAACCAACACAATAAGGTTGGAAGCTCCGTAATCTGCCATTATTTTGGAAACCCTTTTGTATTTCTATGAGCTCATTGTTTAATGTACATGTCAAAAGTGTTGCCTAAGGATATGTTAGGTTACTTTCTTGGCGCGCCTTTCAGAAATGGAGGTATGCCTAATGGCCAAAACTGGCACCTTGATTTCGTGATTTCACCAATTGTGGCCATGTCTATGACCATAACTGGCTCACATACTAACCCAGTTTTGGCCACCTAGTATTGGTCCTAAATTTTAATATTACATATTACAATTTTCTTTTCTCCAATATTTACGCAAATGTTCGCATTACTATAGAAAAATTATTCAAGTGCGTTGGGTTAAGACCAAATGGATTATAGACACCCTCATAGAAAATCGTTACGTCTTTTTGGCATACATAAAAGTATATTTTTAACCGACTTAAAAAAAAGGAGGTTCTCAGTTTGACCCGTATGTTTGTTTGTATGTATGTTTGTTCACGATTATCTCGCGTTTGACAGTACCGAATTTGATGCTGTTTTCAGAATAGTATTTTTTACACTCTGGAGAGGGTTTATTATAGACAAAGGGGTCATCCATTTATTACGTAAGACAATTTTTGCCAGTTTTGACCACCTTCCTCTTGTAAGTAGAAGTAAGGCATGGTCAATCCCCTCCCCGCCTAAATTGTCTTGCGAAAGAAATGAATGGCACCCAAAAGGATATCCGTCACGTCGTCCGCGTGGATCTGTTATTAAGCGATATAGTTCAACTCGACCGATTTTTAACCGCATTAATAACTATAATAGCAAAGTAAAGTAATATTCTTCTTCTTCTGCTTCTTCTTCTTATCATCATCATCTTCTTATTAATCTTCTGCATACTTAGTCTTCTTCTGTATCTTCTTCATCGCAGTATTCTGCATATTCTTTATCTTGATCTTTATCATTATCTAATTCTTTGTATTCTTCTTCTTTACCTTCATCAACATTTTTACATTTCTCACACATGCCTTACTTCTACTTACAATAGGAGGATTTTTTCTTACGTAGGGCGGAAGGGGGTCGAAAAGTGGCAAAAATTGACTTACGTAATAAATGGATGACCCCTTTGTCTATACTAAAACCTTATCCAGAGTGTAACTAATACTTTTTTGAAAACCGCATCAAATTCGGTACAGCCAAACGCGAGATAATCGTCAACAAATATACGGGTCAAACTGAGAATAACCTCCTTTTTTTGAAGTGGGTTAATAAAAAACACATTTGTTCCAATTCTAACGATGAATACTTAAGTTAGTAAGGAAATATGTGTATTTTTTATTATTTTTTCCATTTTGTAGAAGGTGCTGCGGTCTTTTGGAACATTGTCGGTTTACCTGTTTTTGAGTTATGTTCAAAAAACTACTTTATACAGAACCCTCCATTATGCGTGGGCCGACACGCACGTGGCCGGTTTTTTTTGTTCAGTTGTTGTACTGAAATGTAAACTTACCGTCTGATATTAATATTTTATGATATATCATTGGAAACATTCATTATTTTAAATGTGGCCAAAACTGACACAATAGGTGTGGCCACAACTGGGTCAAAACTGGCCAAAACTGGCTCCTGGGCCCCTTTCTGACATTTCATTAAATAAAAAATTAGATGCAATGACAGAATCTTAACAGCGGAGATTCATATAAATATAGTAATCAATTCTCAATGATTATGCACATAAAGAGTGTCATAATTCCTTATTGACACAAAATGACGGACATCTGAACAGTCAAACTCTCCTTAAAGTGGCCAAAACCGGGGCATCTGCCCTATCTCTGTAATTTTTCCTGATTTTTCTGTCAATGTGTTATTGATAGTAAAGATCTAATTTAATTAAACTTTGTTCTAGATACGATTATGGCAGTTTGAACGTAACGCGAGACGTGTGGCAGAAGAATAGGGATGCTGGCATCCCATTCGTAAGTATTAACTCAATTGTTTTCCAGTACCTACCAAAGATTGCCTGTCCAAAAAAAAAATATTTCTATTTCGGACTATCAAGAATAAAGTTTAGTCTCCTACACATTTATGACTCAACATTTTAACCTTATTTGTGACGTTTTCAAGTCGAAGGTAACTCATTGGCGGTTGTCAATAAGGCGTTACTTATACAAAAATTAATTAAGAAATAAACTATCTTAACAACCGACAATGATTTACCTTTGACTTGAGAACGTCACATTTCAGTTTGGTTCACCGTTAGTGCCGAAATCTAATACGCAAATTGTTTTGACTTAAAGTCTACGTTCTCTATATAATCTCTAATTTTATCTATTATTAGGACGTCCAATGGAACGACCTAGACTACATGAACAATTCGAACGATTTCACGTACGACAAGGTGAAATACGCCGGCCTGCCGGAGTTTGTAGACGAACTACACAAGGACGGGATGCACTATATCGTGCTTATAGGTGAGTCACAATCACTACATCACATTATGGTGTACGGAGACAATTACATGAACAACTCGAACGACTTCACGTACGACAAGGTGAAATACGCCGGCCTGCCGGAGTTTGTAGACGAACTACAAAAGGACGGGATGCACTATATCGTGCTTATAGGTGAGTCACAATCACTACATCACATTATGGTGTACGGAGACAATTACATGAACAGCTCGAACGACTTCACATACGACAAGGTGAAATACGCCGGCCTGCCGCAGTTTGTAGACGAACTATACAAGGATGGGATGCACTATATCGTGCTTATAGGTGAGTCACAATCACTACATCACATTATGGTGATGTACCTACGGAGACAATTACATGAACAACTCGAACGACTTCACATACGACAAGGTGAAATACGCCGGCCTGCCGGAGTTTGTAGACGAACTACACAAGGATAGGATGCACTATATCGTGCTTATAGGTGAGTCACAATCACTACATCACATTATGGTGATGTACCTACGGAGACAATTACATGAACAACTCGAACGACTTCACATACGACAAGGTGAAATACGCCGGCCTGCCGCAGTTTGTAGACGAACTACACAAGGACGGGATGCACTATATCGTGCTTATAGGTGAGTCACAATCACTACATCACATTATGGTGATGTACCTACGGAGACAATTACATGAACAGCTCGAACGACTTCACGTACGACAAGGTGAAATACGCCGGCCTGCCGGAGTTTGTAGACGAACTACACAAGGACGGGATGCACTATATCGTGCTTATAGGTGAGTCACAATTACTACATCACATTATGGTGATGTACCTACGGAGACAATTACATGAACAACTCGAACGACTTCACATACGACAAGGTGAAATACGCCGGCCTGCCGCAGTTTGTAGACGAACTATACAAGGATGGGATGCACTATATCGTGCTTTTAGGTGAGTCACAATCACTTTATCATTGAATGGTGATGTGCCTACGGAGACAATTACATGAACAACTCGAACGACTTCACATACGACAAGGTGAAATACGCCGGCCTGCCGCAGTTTGTAGACGAACTATACAAGGATGGGATGCACTATATCGTGCTTATAGGTAAGTCGTGGTACATAATAGATATGTTATAATAATTTGACTCGTGTGAACTCGCGTCTCCATACAAACGTAGTTCAGCTCTCATTTTAAAACGGCATGCTTTATAACCACGAAATTTGGCATGGGTATTCTAGTAGTACAGATCTAGGTCGGACATTCAATTTCGTTGCTAAAAAGTTTTGTATGTAAATCTGTAACTTGCTGCATGCCCATGCCAAATTTCGTGGTTCTAAAGCATGTCGTTTTAAAATGAGAGCTGAACTACGTCTGTAAGGGAACGCGAGCGTCTCGGCGACTCTTAAGTGTGCGTTACAGTTACAGTATGGGCTCTCATATGTATAAAGAGTCCTGTCGAGGCCGCGCCTATACCATGCCGAGCGTATTGGTGAGCGAAAACCGTTATCTCGCGTATTTTAGTCACTACGCGCAACTTGTATAGGCGCGCATACTAATATGACATACTACAGTTTCAATTCAAAGATAGAGCTTATTAATATAAGAATTAATATAATTATTTTACATGGATGCATCCATGTAAAATGCTAATGCACTTTACATGGATGCATTATGTTGCTTGCTTTATCTATAGAGACTGCAATACAATGCGCCTTAAAGTTTCGATGCTGGGACTTACATTACAATGTATATTTATAAATGTAGAGATCGTGAAGCTCCCATAGACAAAAGACAATAGACGACAGACTCAAACGTAATTCACTAAAGTACGGCTTTAGGTAATTCCGGTTTTATTTTACAAAACCTATGCAAATGCATCCTTATTGCTTCTTCCTATACTTTTTTTATATTAAAAAATCGTTTTTTTTTATGGCGAGGTATCTGAATAATAAATAAAGCATTTAGTTTATACTTAAAAAAATAACAAAGAATGATATATAATATAATGTTTTATTTTAAATGTAAATATGTTTGGTTTAGATCCCGGCGTGAGCGCAGGCGAGGCGGCCGGCGACTACCCGCCGTTCGATCGCGGTGTAGAGTTAGACATCTTCATCAAAAACTCTACTCAGCAAACTTTCATTGGCAAGGTGTGTGGATGCTATCTTGATTATTTTTTAATGTCTTGGTCATCAACCGACTTCAACATTTTAAAGGAGGATGTTCTCAATTCGTCCGGATTTTTGGTTTTGCTATATATTTTCGTTATGTATTTTTACCGAAAAATCTTTTTTATTTGATGGAGTATACTTTATAGTTGGTCCAATTATCAGCAGCTCAGGTTCAGATGATGGGATCCTGGAGAAAAGCTCTTCAAATATTGTAGTGATTTGAGTATTTTGTATAGTAGGTAGAGCATTTGCTTTTTCAAACATTATTATTCTCAAAACATTTCGATCAAACATTAAAATAAACCTTGTTCCGTCGAACTTCATTCTTTGGCACTACGATTCTATGTTTATTACAGACGTGGAACAAAATCTCGACAGCCTATCCAGACTTCACACACCCGAGTGCAGCCGCTTACTGGGTGGAGATGATGACCAGCCTTCACAAGGAAGTGCCCTTCGACGGAGCTTGGATTGTGAGTACCAGTTACAGTATTAACTACGTATTCTAATTCATTATAGAAATAATAAGTTCAAACGATTCCGTAATGTTTCAGTTAAAATTATGTGAATAAAATGTTTTGTATAGGACATGAACGAGCCCTCCAACATGCTCTCCGGCCCTCTCCACGGCTCCTGCGCCCCCGAGGACTACCCATACAAGCCCCATACAGCTGGCAGCGATGGCCTGCGGTCCAAGACCATTTGTATGGACGCAATACACTACGGCGGCGAGCACCGCGCCTGGCACAACCTGTACTCGCTCACCGAGGCCGTCGCTACGCACTTGTGAGTTACCATACAAGACCATACAGCAGGCGACGGTTACGATCCGAGACCATGTGTATGGACGCCATACACTACGCGGGCGAGCACCGCGCCTGGCACAACCTGTACTTTGAGTTACCATACAAGACCATGCAGCAGGCGACGGTCTCAAATAGTCTCGCCATACGAGGCGTTTGTATGGACACGCTGCACTAACTGTTGGTACTTGGATGTTATATGTTTTGTGGTAACTAAATGATCAAACGTTTTCTTTTTAGAACTAAACCTACCGCATAATGCACGGGGCCGTATAAGTGCCTTGTCCCTCTGTCAAATTTAAGGCACTTTTTTTTAGACTGTTCACAATACACATCTCAAAAAATCAATTAATGATTTGGTAGGCCCTGAATTACCACTGCCCTATTTAACCTTTTGAACGCCAGGCATCGGACGAAAAAAGCGCGCTAGGCAAACCGGTTATATTTTGGACGTGATATCACGTCCTGGCGTTGAGGGCACGACTTTCCGTGCGCATGATTTGACGGCTTTGGCGGTCAAAGGGTTAAAATAGGGCGCTTACTTTATTGTCATGGTCGGTTGTATTTCTTAAAGATATTAATAATAAATTTTGTTAACAGTGCACTGACGGAGATCCGTGGCAAGCGTCCCTTCATCATATCCCGCTCCACGTTCGTGGGCTCCGGGCGCTACGCGGGCCACTGGAGCGGCGACGTGTTCAGCGAGTGGCACGACATGGCTATGAGCATTCCTGGTGTGTATGTATAATGGTCGGGCTCGTCTGTCTGTCACACTGACAGATCCGTGGCTAGCGTCCCTTCATCATATCCCGCTCCACGTTCGTGGGCTCCGGGCGCTACGCGGGCCACTGGAGCGGCGACGTGTTCAGCGAGTGGCACGACATGGCTATGAGCATTCCTGGTGTGTATGTATAATGGTCGGGCTCGTCTGTCTGTCACACTGACAGATCCGTGGCTAGCGTCCCTTCATCATATCCCGCTCCACGTTCGTGGGCTCCGGGCGCTACGCGGGCCACTGGAGCGGCGACGTGTTCAGCGAGTGGCACGACATGGCTATGAGCATTCCTGGTATGTATGTATAATGGTCGGGCTCGTCTGTCTGTCACACTGACAGATCCGTGGCAAGCGTCCCTTCATCATATCCCGCTCCACGTTCGTGGGCTCCGGGCGCTACGCGGGCCACTGGAGCGGCGACGTGTTCAGCGAGTGGCACGACATGGCTATGAGCATTCCTGGTGTGTATGTATAATGGTCGGGCTCGTCTGTCTGTCACACTGACAGATCCGTGGCTAGCGTCCCTTCATCATATCCCGCTCCACGTTCGTGGGCTCCGGGCGCTACGCGGGCCACTGGAGCGGCGACGTGTTCAGCGAGTGGCACGACATGGCTATGAGCATTCCTGGTATGTATGTATAATGGTCGGGCTCGTCTGTCTGTCACACTGACAGATCCGTGGCAAGCGTCCCTTCATCATATCCCGCTCCACGTTCGTGGGCTCCGGGCGCTACGCGGGCCACTGGAGCGGCGACGTGTTCAGCGAGTGGCACGACATGGCTATGAGCATTCCTGGTATGTATGTATAATGGTCGGGCTCGTCTGTCTGTCACACTGACAGATCCGTGGCTAGCGTCCCTTCATCATATCCCATATTATGAAGAAAATATTACCGATTTCACTTAGGCTATTCCACCTTTCCAAGAGCAAATGCCCGAGCTACTGTAAAAAAAGAAAACACTATAGTCGTGCCTATAATATTTGAAGAGTTCCCTCGATTTATCCAGGATTACATCATCAGAACTTGACCTGATAACAATGGGACAAAATCAAACAAAAAAAATCCAAATCGTTCCATCTTCGAATAATAGTCATACATAAAAATAAAATAGCAAAAAAAGCAACAAATATTCCGACGAATTGAGAACGTCCAACTTAGAAATCATGAAGTTGGTTGAAACGGACATGATCAAATATCTTGAAAGCAAATTCTTACGGACTTGTAAAAAACATCTTTCAACAAATCAGATATTTTATTTTACTTAGGCAAAATAATATTTGAATCAGTTGTAATGTACTCTCTTATTTTGCAGAAATGCTAGCCTTCAGCCTTTTCGGCATACCAATGATGGGCGCCGACATCTGCGGCTTCAACGGCGACACCACCGAGGAACTGTGCAAGCGGTGGATGCAGTTGGGGGCTTTCTACCCCTTCTCACGGAACCACAACTCGGACAGATCCATCGTAAGTGTGTTGTGTGATGTAACATCGGTATGTTAGGCTTTTGAGCGCCAATGGCGTGCAGACACCACCGTGGAACTGTGTAAGCGGTGGATGCAGTTGGGGGCTTTCTACCCCTTCTCACGGAACCACAACTCTGACAGATCCATCGTAAGTGTGTTGTGTGATGTAACATCGGTATGTTAGGCTTTTGAGCGCCAATGACGTGCAGACACCACCGTGGAACTGTGTAAGCGGTGGATGCAGTTGGGGGCTTTCTACCCCTTCTCACGGAACCACAACTCGGACAGATCCATCGTAAGTGTGTTGTGTGATGTAACATCGGTATGTTAGGCTTTTGAGCGCCAATGACGTGCAGACACCACCGTGGAACTGTGTAAGCGGTGGATGCAGTTGGGGGCTTTCTGCCCGTTCTCACGGAACCACAACTCTGACAGATCCATCGTAAGTGTGTTGTGTGATGTAACACCGGTATGTTAGGCTTTTGAGCGCCAATGACGTGCAGACACCACCGTGGAACTGTGTAAGCGGTGGATGCAGTTGGGGGCTTTCTACCCCTTCTCACGTAACCACAACTCTGACAGATCCATCGTAAGTGTGTTGTGTGATGTAACATCGGTATTTTAGCCTTTTGAGCGCCAATGACGGCCAGACACCACCGTGGAACTGTGCAAGCGGTGGATGCAGTTGGGGGCTTTCTACCCCTTCTCACGGAACCACAACTCTGACAGATCCATCGTAAGTGTGTTGTGTGATGTAACATCGGTATTTTAGCCTTTTGAGCGCCAATGACGGCCAGACACCACCGTGGAACTGTGCAAGCGGTGGATGCAGTTGGGGGCTTTCTACCCCTTCTCACGGAACCACAACTCTGACAGATCCATCGTAAGTGTGTTGTGTGATGTAACATCGGTATTTTAGCCTTTTGAGCGCCAATGACAGCCAGACACCACCGTGGAACTGTGCAAGCGGTGGATGCAGTTGGGGGCTTTCTACCCCTTCTCACGGAACCACAACTCGGACAGATCCATCGTAAGTATATTGTGTAATGTAACACCGGTATGTTAGGCTTTTGAGCGCCAATGACGTGCAGTCACCACCGTGGAACTGTGTAAGCGGTGGATGCGGTTGGGGGCTTTCTACCCTTCTCACGGAACCACAACTCAGACAGATCCATCGTAAGTATATTGTGTAATGTAACACCGGTATGTTAGGCTTTTGAGCGCCAATGACGTGCAGTCACCACCGTGGAACTGTGTAAGCGGTGGATGCGGTTGGGGGCTTTCTACCCTTCTCACGGAACCACAACTCGGACAGATCCATCGTAAGTATATTGTGTAATGTAACATCGGTATGTTAGGCTTTTGAGCGCCAGTGACGTGCAGACACCACCGTGGAACTGTGTAAGCGGTGGATGCAGTTGGGGGCTTTCTACCCGTTCTCACGGAAGCACAACTCGGACAGATCCATCGTAAGTATATTGTGTAATGTAACACCGGTATGTTAGGCTTTTGAGCGCCAATGACGTACAGTCACCACCGTGGAACTGTGTAAGCGGTGGATGCGGTTGGGGGCTTTCTACCCTTCTCACGGAACCACAACTCAGACAGATCCATCGTAAGTATATTGTGTAATGTAACACCGGTATGTTAGGCTTTTGAGCGCCAATGACGTGCAGTCACCACCGTGGAACTGTGTAAGCGGTGGATGCGGTTGGGGGCTTTCTACCCTTCTCACGGAACCACAACTCGGACAAATCCATCGTAAGTATATTGTGTAATGTAACATCGGTATGTTAGGCTTTTGAGCGCCAGTGACGTGCAGACACCACCGTGGAACTGTGTAAGCGGTGGATGCAGTTGGGGGCTTTCTACCCGTTCTCACGGAACCACAACTCTGACAAATCCATCGTAAGTATGTTGTGTGATGTAACATCGGTATTTTAGCCTTTTGAGCGCCAATGACGGCCGGACACCACCGTGGAACTGTGTAAGCGGTGGATGCAGTTGGGGGCTTTCTACCCCTTCTCACGGAACCACAACTCTGACAGATCCATCGTAAGTATATTGTGTAATGTAACACCGGTATGTTAGGCTTTTGAGCGCCAGTGACGTGCAGACACCACCGTGGAACTGTGTAAGCGGTGGATGCAGTTGGGGGCTTTCTACCCCTTCTTACGGAACCACAACTCGGACAGATCCATCGTAAGTATATTGTGTAATATAACACTGGTACATTAGGCTTTTGAGCGCCAAAGACGGGCAGTCACGGCATCAGCGCGTCGTTGACGCCACTGTTCAAAAACTATGAAGAACCCTTTTATATTATAATGTTTGGCATTATAACTTAGCTTATAATATATTTATTTGGTTTTGGCGTCAAGGGCACAGCCTGTTACTTCGCTACCTGGCGGTCAAAACGTTAAAAGATTTATTTTATTATATCTTTTAATAAAGTTGTGTGTTGTGTGCAATGTTACGTCACGTGTTTGAGTATAGCGTGCGAAGTTTGTTTTTACGTAGATATTAATGCCATTTTCTTACGTACGTGTTTTTAAAGTCTGGTTTCTTTGGCCGAATGTATGTTTCCTGGTACGAAAAATGGCCTAATGTATGTTTGTGGGAATGAATATACGTACATTATAAAAAATAACATACATTTATGAAACTTAAAAGTTAAACGCAGCGCTTAAACATCGATTTTCATAGGTTATTTTTTCCTAGGCTCTAATTTCAAATATTAATTGGTCCCAGAATGTACTTTTTATAGCAAATCTAACACAAAATACCTTATTCGCAGCCACAAGACCCAGTGAGCCTGGGACCAGAAGTGGTGGAAGCTAGCAAGCAAGCGTTACGCACGCGATACCGTCTACTGCCGTACTACTACACGCTGTTCTGGCGCGCGCACGTGGCCGGAGAGACTGTCGCCAGGCCTCTGTTCTTCGAGTGAGTACTTACAAATACAGAATACCTTGTACATAAAAACACAAGGCCCAGTAAGGCACTGGTCCCACCGCTAGCTAGTAAGCTATGAGCTATCGGCTATGAACACGAACAAAAGATAAGCACTCCCGTGTAAATAAAAGAGACACGGCGATATTTATAGTTACTCGCCCAGCGGTGCGCTATAAATATCGCCGTGTCTCTTTTATTTACACGGGAGTGCTTATCTTTTGATCGTGTTTATAGCCGATAGCTCATAGCTTACTAGTTCGCGGTGGGAGCAGTGCCTTAGGGTGGAACTAATTTTATCGAAGCAGCCAGTCTTTTTTGAAAAGCAATTTCCTTAGAACCATCGGCTCTCTTCGACGAAAAGCGTCGCATAGGACACATTTTACTCTGACCTGTCATTGTTTTCGTGCTGAATTTGATTTTTGGTATCACAAGTTCAATGGTTTTTTTTTCTCATTCTCAGGACACCGGAAGACCCGGTGACTCACGACATCGACTCCCAATTCCTCGTGGGCCCGTACGTCATGGTGACCCCCATCCTGGAGCGCGGCGCCCGGAGCACCCGCGCCTACTTCCCCGGCGCGTGGTTCAGCCTGCAGGGCTCCGCGCTGGCCGGCGACCAGTGGCACCAGCGGGACGAGAACCAGACTGTCGCTGTCAGGGTTAGTCGGCAGATTTTGACTTTATTTTTGATCTGTATCTGTTTTGTATCTGAAATGAGAATAATAATAGAAGTTCACGAGTAGACTAAGGCCTTATGAACGTAATTTATAGGTATATTGTATATGCTTTATTTCATTACTTATTTGAGATAAGCACATACATATTATATAACCTATCTTCGTAGCTGATCTCAGATTTAAATGTATAAGTAGTATATGTACTTAACCGTAAATAATAAGTTCTATTAGAGATATGATTTTATTTTTATATAAATTTTCATTTACGCTGTTGTGGAAAGGTTTCCTCGGAAGACCAGCGTTAAGGTATCCTCAGGGTACCTTAACACAAAGCTGAGAGGAAACCTTTTCAGTGACGCTATATTTAAAATGTTTCATGTAATTAATGTATGGTTTCAGCGTCCTGAATAAATCTTTTCTTTCTTTCTTTCTTTCATATTATACATACATACATACACATATACATACATACGTACGTATATATATATATATATATATTGTTCAATTGCATTTAATTTCATTTTATTTGTAAGCACGTGACATTGTTTCCATACATTTGTATTGTAAATAGTTTCTTTTATATGACGATCTTTTAGTGAAAGCGTTTTGTTTTATCTGATGTAAAATACTATGTCTTTTTCTTTAAGAAATAAACAAATCTAATCTAATCTAATATATATATATATATATATATATATACATACGTATTTATACATATATTCATACCGCGGCGTGAAACCGAACCTAATTTTCGTATCCGGCCTCGCTACACTAGGCGGGGCGGCGGTCTATACCTACTTGGTCGGTAATCCATGCCTCGGTTGTAATGTAGCATTATTATAATGAGTGGTTTTCATAGGGTGGCGGCATCATTCCCCTGCAAGAGCCTCCCTCGGGCGCGGTCAACACGCAGCGCGCGCGCTCCATGCCGCTGCAGCTCCTGGCAGCGCCGGCGGCCAGGCGCGCTGCGGGGCAGCTGTACTGGGACCACGGAGACACGCTCAGTGAGTCAACATATCTTGTAGCACGGCATCGTTCTTGAAGAATCACCTCCAATCAATAGCCGCTATTTTTAACCGACTTCAAAAAAGGAGGAGGTTCTCAATTCGACTGAATTTTTTTTTTTTTTATCATATTTTTTTTTTTTGTATGTATGTTACTCCATATCTCCGTGAATCGTGAACCGATTTTCAAATTTTTTTTTTGAATCGAACAGGTATAACCCCTAGATGGTCCCATTGTAACCAAGTCGGGATCTGATGATGGGATCCTGGAGAAATCGAGGGAACTCTTCAACTATTATAGGCACACCTATAGTGATTTCACTATTTTTTACAGCAACTCGGCCACTTCCTCTTAGAATAGCGGATCCTAAGTGAAGTCGGTTCTTTTTTTGTTTAAAATTATAGTACAACTAAGTCAGAAGTCCGAACCGAACTATGTACGTCTAACCCAGACTACCTTTTCGACGCCAACGACGGAGATATCTGTCATAAAAAAAGAGCGTTTTTCTCTAAACTAATTATTGGTTTGGCCTACCAACGATTGCATTGACATTTGCCAATTTACCTTGGCAAGTGACTTTAGTTTTAGTCAATATTAAAAGTCGCCAGGATGCAAACAAATATAGCAAAAATAAGTTTTGTATGTAAATCTGTAACTGGCTGTATTTTGTTAGTATTACAATTTTTCAGACCTAGATCTGTACTACTAGAATGCCCATGCCAAATTTCATGGTTCTAAAGCATGTCGTTTTAAAATGAGAGCTGAACTACGTTTGTATGGGAACGCGAGTTTACGCGAGCGTCCTGGCGACTCTTAAGCAAGAAAAAGAGCTTCTAAATTGAAAAAAACGTAGAAAGTAAAAATCAAGAACATTCTTACTAGAATAACAATAACTACTGATTTTACTCTCCGATAAAAATAACATCTGTTTTTTAACCGACTTCAAAAAAGGAGGACGTTCTCAATTCGACTGATTTTTTTTTTTATCATTATTATGTTTTTTTTTTGTATGTATGTTACTCCATATCTCCGTGAATCCTGAACCGATTTTCAAATATTTTTTTTAATCGAACAGGTATAACCCCTAGATGGTCCCATTGTCACCAAGTCAGGGTCTGATGATGGGATCCTG
The DNA here is from genome assembly GCA_911728535.1 of Pammene fasciana. NCBI lineage: Eukaryota > Metazoa > Arthropoda > Insecta > Lepidoptera > Tortricidae > Pammene > Pammene fasciana. Next base: position 2,245,458 of record OU452285.1, read on the forward strand.
GAGAAATCGAGGGAACTCTTCAACTATTATAGGCACACCTATAGTGATTTCACTATTTTTTACAGCAACTCGGCCACTTCCTCTTGGAATAGCGGATCCTAAGTGAAGTCGGTTCTTTTTTTGTTTTAAATTATCTTCAACAAAAATAACACCTATTTCTTTTCTTCAAATTCCAGACAGCTACGAAGAAAAACAATACAGCCACATAGAATTCCTCCTCTACTACACCGAACTAAAATCCGAGGTCCACTGGTGGGGCTACGGCGTACCCCCCCTCAACAGGGTCACCCTACTCGGCCAGGAATACCCTGTATCATCAGTCACCATCAACGGGGCACCCTGTATAAAACCCTGTCAATACACGTATAACTCTCAGAGCAAAGTATTGGAGATTTTCAATATGACGTTAGCGCTGGATAAGCCGTTTAGTATCAAGTGGAGTTTTAAACTCCATATGCCGTTTGTCAATAAAGTTGAGAAGGTTAGGAATGATACGCTGGTTTGAACGAAGGAAGGAAAGAGAAGTGGTTTTAAAAAAATGTGACACCCGTGAAGTTACACGCGTTCATAGGCTACGGCAACAACTTACCATTGGACGGGTTGTATGCGTTTGACACATATCTGATGGCGACTGTACGTTAAGAACGCATATGCTAAATCGACTCTAGTCTACTTGATGGGGTTCAAAATCAAATGAGAACAGAAATGTTTGCCAAATAGGGAGGCTCGTCGAAAAAAACGTTGGGAATTTGCATTTTATGCATTTGGTGAATGATACGTCAATATTGTAGACTTAAAAAAAACAATAGATTTTATATAAATTATTAAAGTGAAAAAATAAGCAATGTCTGTAGTTACCCAAAGAAAATACTTAATTTTATAGAAAGTAAGAGACTTATACTTTGAACTAATGCTTGTCAAAAACAACGTATTTTTTTCTGTCTTACGATTTAGAATTAGAGCGTAGAAAAATGTATATTATATTATATACATATATTAAAACAGCAGAAAAAGGGTTAAATACCTACCAGTGGCGGTGGGTCAAAATTTTCCTTAGGCAAGCCGGTGCTGAATTTGGCTTAAAATTTCTTCATGAGCTGTAGGAAAATTGCTCAGGTGTCTGAAACTTAGGCAAGCCGACGGGAATCGTGTTCTATGGACACGCCGCCACTGATACCTACTTCAAAGTGATTCGCAATGAAGCAATCTTAATAAATAAGTTAGTAAAATCATTTCAGATCGGCCAGACGTGGCGGTTTTAGCTTCATTGATTTTATATAGTACAATTCTTAAAACTACACAGTACACGCCAAAGTGGGCCGTTTCACTAAAGTGTTCACTATCTATGTACAGTCGCCATCAAATACATCGGAGCGGCCAAGGTAGTCAAATATATCTGAACATGCACTTTATCGCATTGACAATAGAGGCGTCGTTCAGATATTTGTGACCACCTTGGCCAGTCCGATGTCTGATGGCGACTGTAGGTACAAAAAACTTTGAAATTCATTTATACTTTTTCCGCGATTGGCCGGCCAGAATATTATTCGCGTGTGCATGTCTAGTCATAAGATAATGAAGTGTACAGTCGCCATCAGGTATATCGGAGCGGCCACGGTGGTCACAAATATTTGAACAACGCCTCTATTGTCAACAACAAGTGCATGTTCAGATATTTTTGAGTAGCCTTGCCGCTCCGATATATTTGATTGCGACTGTACTTAACTTTTTTTATATATTTTTTGTGTGTGTTAATTATGGGTATTATAAATAACATGTTTTTTTGTATGTGCTTTTACTAATTTGAATTTTAGAATCCTACTACCAAGTATTTTGAATTGTATTGTATAAGGGATTGAAAAAGGTGTATGATAGAGAGAATGTAAAGAAAAATAATCAAATCTAGCTCCTTTCATCTTTGTAGTTAAAACTATTATAAATTTGGCTAGGTACTAATTAATCAGAAGTTTTAGTAACATAGCATAGCTTTGTAATATGTATGTAGTAGTTGTTGGGTAGTTCTCACTGCAGACGATTAGAGCGTTATCACACATGCGATTTGCGACCGAGTTTTGTATGGGAGCGAACACGCCGCGAGTTCGCCGCGCACGAGTTTTGTATAGAAATCGCTTTCAGATCGCTCAATTGTGATAAGGCTCTTAGTGTGAGTTTATCGTTTGCCAATTTCAAAGAAAATCTCGGACACTCGCCTTAATTTTGTCGGTTGGCGGAAATGTGCTCAAAATGCACAAATTTTTGAAAGTATACCTTGATCCATTTTAACACAGTATTTAATGATATATTTGTGGTCACCTGCCTGTAAATATATGATCAGTTAGGGCTAGTGCCCCTCCCGAAGGGGCAACTCTGCCATGTTTAAAAATTCTAGAATACATGCAAGTATTTTTTTTATTAGCCTATTTTCGTGTCCCACTGCTGGGCAAAGCCCTCCCCTCTTCTCCTCCATTCAGTCCTGTTTGTAGTATTTTCCCGCCATTCTATAAAATCATTCTATTCATTCTAAAATGCACAAGTATTATATGATATAAATTGTAACCAAACTTCACTTTTCCATGTCCTTTATACGAAAGGGCACACGCTACCAACTTATAAATTTAAATACTTCAATAGTTTAATATTTAAATTTTATGTTAACGAATAGTACAATAATCGACATATCCGAACGTACAATCGTGTTTTGTGATATTGAAAGAAGTTATTGGTCTCATCGGCATCGTAGTCATCCTGTGAATGTGATAAATAATAAAAGCATAGACTTAAATATATAATAGACGGCCACAGCCAAGAACTTTTTGAAGCTCAAGTACTACTAGTAGCTACTAGTGTACTACTAGTACGCTATTCATTACTAGTTGGAGTAGCAGTGCAGGTGACATTTCCTCTTACATTTTCGGTATCTTTAGGGGGCTTTCAGACAGAGGGCGCAATTGACTTGAGCTTCTGTGAAAGTTCTTAGGCTGTGCTGCTCATAAGTTACTCTATGATAAAAGTAACCCGTAGAGATAAGATGTAGTCAAATTACTTTGTTTTATGCCAAAGCGATTGTTTAAACAATTTAATTGTTGTTAATTGTAAGATTGCACATAAATAAACACGATAATGCACCGGATTTGGGTTTTATTGGTATTGGCGACATTGACGTAATAGTTTAACAAATTGAGTAGCTTGTAAATATATTATTGTTATACGTTGAATCATTATTAGGGCGCGTTTACATTATTATCGTGTTCGACTGTACTGTGCGATAACATGGAGCTAGGGCCATGAGAGTTGAGGCAGTCGATCAGTGTAAACGTGCCCTTATGGTTACGTTATCGAGATTCTTGACCTTATATTATACCTACCTAAATATATCTTTAGTTCTTCAAATAGAACACGATTCAATAGGCATGTCTGCGGCCGCGCGTGCGTTTGCCTTGGGCGAGGCACGTCCACACTAGCTGAGCTGCCGCGCGTGGCAATTTCCTTGCGAGACGGTACGCCAGGTGTAGACAGGACTAATACTGTTACATTTGAATTGAAGTAAACATAGTTTTTCCTGTATTTTTTTTTAAATTTCGTGTCTCAATAGCCGTTTCTACACCAGGCGCACCGCCACGCGAGGAAATTGCCGCGCGCGGCAGCTCTGCTAGAGTGGACGTGCCTCGGCCGAGACAAACGCACGCGCGGCCGCAATGCCTCGGGCGAGGCACGTCCACACTAGCCGAGCTGCCGCGCGCGGCAATTTCCTCGCGAGGCGGTGCGCCTGGTGTAGCCGCGGCTATTAGAATAAATTAAATGGTCGATTAACTTCTTAGATCTAATTTAAGTCACTTTAACTTAACTGTAGAATGTTTTTAGCTCTATGCTGCAGAGTGCCAAAAATATGAGCTATTAAAATAAAATAATTGGTAAGTACAGGTACAGTCAACATCAAATATATTATAACAGCTAGAGTAGCCAAATAGTTCGTCATACCATACAAAAATATGGTGTGAAGAACTATTTGATCACTTTGGCTGTTACAATATATTTGATGCTGACTGTACAACTTAATTTTTTTTACGTAGTTCTAATTTGATTACCACCATAAAAATTAAACACTAAATTGTTAACTTTCCATATATTTAAATCTAATCACATTTAAGTTAAATATTAAAACAAAAACTTAACACATTCACTAATGGTCCTTCTCCGCATCTGTTTTTAGGAACGTTTCATACTGTTCTTCGTTCATCAGCTTAGATACTTCAGCAGGGTCGGACAGCTTCAGTTTAAACAACCAGCCTTTATCATAACACGAGGAATTGATCAGACCAGGTTTGCCCTCTACTTCCGTGTTCTTCTCAGTAACGGTACCCGTGACTGGTGAATAGATTTCGCTGGCAGCCTTCACACTCTCTAGGGCTCCGCACTCGTCACCGGCTTTGATTTCTGTGCCTGGTTCGGGGAGCTGTGCAAACACGACATCACCGAGAGATTCCTGTGCGTATTTACTGATTCCTACTGTTCCAATGTTGTTTTTAACGATCACCCATTCATGGCGATCCGTAAACTTCCTTTCTTCGGAGGCTTCAGTGCTGTATTTGTGCCGTAGCGCACAATATGACTGCCTAAGGTTTGCTTGGAGGATGGAACATCTTGATATGTATTGCTTTGTTGCCAGAAAGATATGCCTTTGTAGAGCCATTTTCTGAAAAAGACAAATTGTTGTTGTTTAGCAGTATTAACTAAATAAAAGGAATATTAATAAGTAAGATATAGGAAATAAATAGCAGTTAATTTGTATAAAAAATAACAATCAGGAACATGGAGTGTGAAAATCAAGCCTAAATTCTATAAAGGAGAGATGCATACATAGAGTGAAATAAAATACTTTGGGGAAGGTATATGCCAAAACTAGCTAACCATGGTTTTAGGAAAATGGCAGTGCATAAAGTCATAACTAAAAATTTTAAGCTGAAATATAAACATGAGGTCTATTAACACATTTTCTACCAAGAACCCGCCTCGTGGGCGCTCGTAAACTTTGCTCAGATGCCGGACAATCCGCTGGGCGGGTTGTTTTGTACGTAGCTATACACGCCCGGTTTCTGAAGTAGGACGTCATTTTTCGCCTGGTTGTGAAAGTGTTAAGAAAATATGAGATCGAAACCATTCCAGAACTACATTTGTGGCTCAGGACCCTGAATGTGGACTTATAACTATAATTTTTAGTTTCTTACTTTTTTCGAAAATGTTTATGTATATATGCTCGGCTTCTTTGGACACTTGGCCCGACGTGAGCCAGACAGCCTGGAAAAGGCTTTGCTTGTTGGGCCAGTGGAAGGCGATCGACAGCGGGGAGGGATACCCACCCGCTGGTTCTCTGCCATTAGAGAAGTTACACGCGTCGGGATCCAGGGTTCCTTTAAGAAGGCAAGGAATCGACCAGAATGGAGAGCAATACAACATAGAGCGACTTATGGTGGTCACGACCCTCAGACATGAGGATTCGACTAGGAAGAAGAGATGTATATATGCTATACGCCATACAATGAAATAAAAATACATTTGTGAACTTCCATAGCTAAAGGGCCCTTATGCTGGATTTTGAGTTAAGCAAGGACCAAGGATTTTTTTTGTTGAATCATGTCAACAACAAATGATGTAATATTATTTGTTAATAATTATGAATGATATTAAAATAGCACGACCATTCAAAACAATAAACATGACTATGAAAACTGTACAAATCGAAAAAATATCTAAAAATAATACGCACCAACCCTTGAATTGCAATTTTTTTCACTAATACATATATGTAACTAGCAGAGTAACATTGTAATAGCAAGAAACTCTGAAGCAAACTGGCCAGATAATGTTAACGGCCACAGATAATCATCACCTATGACATTTAGATAACAGTGGACCCTGTGAACTGTAAACAGTATGAGTTTACAATCGCCTTAATTACAACTTAAGTTGCGAGATAAATAATGGAATAAATTAAACCTATCTGAGAGGAATAGAAAAATGTTTGTTATTTATAACTTAACCATGATAACAATTTGCATCATACTTAGGTTCGGTCACAGTTCATAATTTAATTACATAATTTATAAAAGATATGTGAAATTGTTTATTAGGTGATGGTAGTTGTATTTGTAAAAGCTAGTGCCTAATGCCTACGCCAATTCTTGGGATTAGGTTGCCGAGCGGACCCCAGTCTCAACACGTCCGTGAACGCTAGGAGGATGATGATATCTAATTGTTTATTTATTAGGTAATAAATCAAATATGCCGCTTAACAACTTAATCCTAACCTAACCAAATATTGTAAAAATATTTAAAATCAAATACCTTGTCAAACTTCTCGAGCCAGAAGATAAACTGCCATACGTTGAACTTATCACGGCTGGGTATAAACTGACTGATATTTATTATTTATTTAATTGTAAAAATTATCTTATCGAATTCTGCTACAAAAGCACCTGACAGCTGACAGTCATGACAGTGACAAATGTAATTTATTTTTTATGGCTTAGCTACAAGACTTTTTAGCCAAGTCTGTGGTGAATCATACCGTTCGGCTCTCTACTGACCTCGCAACCAATCACCTATGATTTTCAATACATTGCGGTTATTGATCCAGCGATTGATTTCGTTGCGCCTACCTAAACGGCAACGTATTGAAATCGCCGGCAATTTTTGCGTCAAAATTGCGCCGAATATAGAGACTTTTAGTACTTTCACACCTGCTTAAATCGAGCCATAACGACAAGGACGCTGCCATACGCTAGACACGTTTGGCGAAATAGCTTGAGGCCGTTAAAAGATGCAAATAGCGTAATCCATTAAAAAACACAGAGTGAATATGAATACTTACACACCTGGCACATTAGCTATCACATGACGAATCTATAGGGTTTCCGTTTTTTGCCATTTGCCTACGGAACCCTAAAAATAATAAAAAATAATAAGTACTAATAGTATTAATAAACGCCATTTATTTTATCATTTCCATTTCCACAGTAGATGCATAATCTTAACTCATACTAAAAACTATTATGACGCACGTGCGTTATCAATTTATCATGTGCGACAAATAAGTTAGGAAACCAGTTACAGTCGAGTTCTCCAATACCTATTCGTTCAAAAATATGTGTACACGACCAATAAGCAGTGGCGTAGCTAACATGGGTGTCACCCGGTGCGGGACACCCCCTAGCTACGCCACTGCCAATATAGAAGAAATGCCAATTCGTAGGAACTATCTTATTTTCGATGTTCGTAGGACCCAAAAGGTTTATACCAACAAGTGGTATCGTTGGAATCAGCATGAGCTACTGATTATGAAAATATCTCTTGTCACTTCATAAAGTGGTGGAATGAGTTTTTATGACGTCATAAAGATGGCGCGCGACTTAGAGTTAGATTATGTCGATTATTTCAAAAACTATTTAGTCGATTTAAGCAAACAAGGTGTCATATGATTGATATTTTCATGCTTAATAAAATATGTAAATCTACCTTCAACCAAAAAGTTAAATAAAAGCTAAATTTATTTTTATTTACATTTCTAACACGCATTAATTTACATTATTACTTATGTTAAACTTTATTGCACAATAATAAAAAAATAAGTCCAAAAGGCGCACTTAATGCTTTAAGGCATTCTGTTCCAGTCAACCATAGGGCAAAACAGAAATTTGCTATGGTGTGTGCAGTCAGATAAAAGGATTGTGAAATTATTAGTTTCTCTCACGGCCGTACTATCCTTTTCCCATAGCCATTCAAGCTATTTTCGACGCCCTCTAATTCTGGTTTGGTGGTAGCTAGAAGTCTGAATTTTCAGTGAAAAAGAAGTCATTACACAAGGAAGACATTCTGAAAATCATTTAATTTTAACTTATAATTTAAGAATTATTGCAAGTCAAAGTTCCTTAGTTTTGTTACTGACTGACTATTATATGACAGATCATACGAATTCTAACTCTAGCTAATCCACGAGCTCCAAATTTTGAATACATCTAGTATTAGAGCTATAAAGCCTCTGAAAATCTTAACTTATATCAGCCGAGTTGCCTAGTTTTACAAACCTCACAAGTACATTGCAATCCCATATAAAGAACTGCAAAGTTACATTTTCAGTTGATAACATTTTGATCTTTTTTTGACCTTAGTAGTTGATAGTAAAATAAAGGCAGTTTTAGGTGCCCATTAATACCTTCGGATGTGGGCATGCGTACGGGTTCATGGGTGAGAATAAATATGGGAATGTGCACGGCAAGAACGTGGAAGGAGAAAAGGGAGCCCTACTTACAAAAAGGAATGAGATCCCATTAAAAACATTACATGTGAAAAAAACACAAGACTGGCAATACTTACTGTTCTTAGACTGCAAAAAGTCGATCGATATCTAAAGAAAACCAAGCCGGTGTCCTTAGAACTCAATCCCCACTGGAGTTTACTAACAATAAAATGATTTCGCAGTTGCACAGGACAATTAAATAGAAACGCAATAAAGTATATCTAACGATATCGGATTATGTACCTAATTTACCTAACCTAACCTTTGGGTGCTCGACATAATGCAAAAGAATAATTCGTTCACTCCGAACTTCTCTGCTTGTATGTTGGTTGTTGGAACTCCTTAAATTTAAATAAATAAATAAGTTAACCTTGATACTCGCACTAGGCATGCCTATATCGCGGAGACCAATATCACATGTTATGACAATATATGCTATAACCGGTTGACAAATTAAAGATTTATTTTTTAAAGTATGATGTTGTCTACAACCAACACAATACATAAGTATACATATTACTTAAGCTAATTTATTATAAGTATACTTAAGTAAATGTGCATCAAATTAACTCTTAAGCTTATTTTGACTATCACGAAGGTCTAACTTTTTCTGATTTGGATAATATCTTCAGTATATTCATAGGTTAAGCTGGCTAGCCATTGCTTTTGCTTTTGTAATGACTTGTTTGGCTTTAAAAACGGGTTTATCTTTAATGTCTAAGTGTCTAGTCACGGAATTATAAACTAAACTAGATATATACGGTTCAAATCGTTTTGCAAGGGCAGTATTCACGGACGGAAACTGTGTTCGATATACTCTTCGTTTCAAGTATTTGCTTGTGCTTATCAACAACAATTTTGAGTAGGTAAATTGACGAACCGTCAACACTTCGGACTTTTTATAAAGTAAAAGTGTGGAATACCGGAAGGGTTTCTTTAACATTGTTTTAAGGACAGCACGCTGTGTTCTTTCGGCCTCGATGATAACTGTTTTACAAGAGCTGCCCCAACAGCTTAAACAGTATGTTAAAAACACACTGTAAAATACACTACTTAATGATAAAATGTATAATGATAAGGCTAAATAAAGGTAAATATTATTACATATACATATACATTAGCTACAAATATTTATTTACAATGTGTAGAGTTAGAAATTAGGACTTAAATATGAGACTAATAATTACACAATCCTTTTATCTCACTGCACATACCATAGCAAATTTCTGTTTTGCCCTCTGGTTGACTGGAACAGAATGCCTTAAAGCATTAAGTGCGCCTTTTGGACTTATTTTTTTATTATTGTGCAATAAAGTTTAACATAATTAATAATGTAAATTAATGCGTGGTAGAAATTTAAATAAAAATAAATTTGGCTTTTATTTAACTTTTTGGTTGAAGGTAGATTTACATATTTTATTAAGCATGAAAATATCAATCATATGACACCTTGTTTGCTTAAATCGACTAAATAGTTTTTGAAATAATCGACATAATCTAACTTTAAGTCGCGCGCCATCTTTGTGACGTCATAAAAACTCATTCCACCACTTTATGAAGTGACAAGAGATAGTTTAATAATCAGTAGCTTATGCTGATTCCAACGATTCCACTTGTAGGTATAAACCTTTTCAGTCCTACGAAGAATTCTCCGCTTCAACTTGGCCACCCCACTAATAAGGTTGTGTCATATATTTCTCAGAACAGTCGAGTCGCCATGAAATATATCGAAGCGGCCATGGTACTAACAAATATCTGAATATGCACGTTATCGCCTTGACAACAGAGGCGTTGTTTAGATGTTTGTGAGCACCTTGGCCGCTCGAATATATTTAGTCAATAGTCAATCATTTATTTGCATTAAAACTAGGGATGTTACGAAGCTCCGTCTTCGGTTCCGAAGTATAGAAACTTCCGATTTGTTTTACACCTCCGATTCCGGTTTCGGTTCCGATTATTTAGAACGAATGTCATAGCGAAAGTCGAAATGTATTATAGTTCACCTCCAAAATCAAATCACAGTTATGACTCGACTATCTATTTTAGCTTCATCTGAATTCAATAATCTGTTTTTCAAAAGAGTCAAGTAAAAGTGACAATAATGCACGTAAATTAGAAGCAGAATCGACGCTAAACTGGCAAAATGTTAACTGTGCAAAAACTTATTGGTAAAAATACTATTCAATACGGAAAGTTTATTATCTTCGGTTCCGGTTCCGACTTCGGTTTCGGTTCCGTTAAAAATAATTTTTAACTTTCGGTTCCGACTCCGGTTCCGTTATACCACCTCTGTAACATCCCTAATTAAAACACATAACAATGCATGCAGATACAATTTTAGGCAGTAGCTTACATAAGGCAAGTCAAGTCAAATATAGAATTATTATTATAATGATTATGACAAAAATAAAAGCTAGTAAAAGAACAATAATTTAAACAAGATGTCAGGTACGGTGCATTGGCAATAAAAAAAAATCATATAAAGTTATGTAACAAAGTAATTTGATGGCGAACGTACACTAGAAGTACAGATCTTAGAGAACTTGACTGTACATGTTCAAAACCTGTTTTGTCTGTCCTAGCCCAGCTAGCTACTTTTTCAAATACTATAAAAAATGTTTTAGTTCGATCTCATGAGTCCCATCAATGTTAACCAACTGTGTCAATTACTTTTTTGTCACACCAGATATAAAATATCACAAAACTCTTTATTTTATTTAAACTTTATTGAACAGAATACATTAAACTATATACAAATGGCGGACTTAATGCCAAATCGCCTTCTCTTCCATTCAACCATGGGGTAAACCAGAGACATGTACAAAAGTGCACAACTGAAATAGATTAATAAAAAAAGAAAAAGATAAAAATTAACCTAGAATACATTAAAAAACGGCTTACAAATAAAATAATTAATTTTTTTACACATTACACGAACATGATTTTTATCTGCGATCATAATATAATCTTTCCGTTTATTCCCTAATTTCACCAGTTTCTTTAATTCTTCTTAGTCTTTTTCACATTTTTCTTCTTAGTTTTCCGTGTCCGCTTGAGCCCCGGTGCATGGAACCGCTTCATATGCAGCAGCATCGCCGAGCGCTGCACGAACGTCAACGAACACTCGCTACACGCGTGGGGACGTTCCCCAGTATGCAACAACATATGCCTCGACACGGAATCCCTCTTACCAAACCGTTTATCACATAACTCACATGAAAAAGGCTTGATATGGCCATTTATGTGCTCCGTTAAATTACTTACAGTTTTCAACTTTACATTACACTTCGGACACTCGTATGGTCGCTCTCCGGTATGCATTCTAAGATGCGTTTTTAGAGTGCTTTGGTATTCGAAGGATTTTTTACAGTATTCACAGGTGTATGGTTTGAGGAGAGTCTCGCCACTCCCTATCTTTTCGATATGTTCATTGGAATGTTCTTCCCATTTCTGGGTGTCGTTGAATTTTCTAGGGCAGAAAGCGCAATGAAACATTGCATTATCGTGCGTTTTTACATGGGTAAGAAATTCTGCGTTTGAGGTAAGGAGCCGATTGCAAACGTAGCAGGGAAATTCTGCTTTCTCTCCATGGTCACGCTCGGAATGCCGAGTCAAATCAATAATAGATCGATAGCTTTCCTTACAAGTACCACAAGGAAAAGTGTCTTCTGGTATATGTTTCTCAGCGTGCCTTTGCAAATGGGCGAGCGTTGCATATCGCCTCAAACACACCGGACACGGGAACAATCGTTCGCGTAAGTGCGTGTTCAGATGTTCGCCATAATTTTCCCTGGATTGAAAGCGCTTCGGGCACAAGTCGCAAATTAGTGGCGGGCCAGAGTGGTAGCGGATGTGTGCTAGCAGGAGGTAGTGGTGCGAGAACGCGGACGAACAGAGGTGGCACTTGTGTTTCATGGCCACACTGTGCACGTGGCGCATGTGGCTGCTCACGCAGGCTTTGCTTCTGAAGTTCTTGTCACAAATATCACACATAAGTACCTTTGCCTTGGCTGCTCTTGCTTGGATCTTGGCCAATTGCTCTGGGGTGAGGACATTATTCGTTGCTGGAAGTAAAAAAATATACTTTAGATTTGCTGAAAACCTGAATCTACAATACTGAATCTATTTTTTTTTAATTCGTTTTTTTTATGATTAGAAAAATCTTGCGATTGTCGTCGTGCGATTTCTGGGAAAACAGGGAAAACGATTTCAAAACTCGCTAATAGACAGTGCATATTGCTTAGTTTTAGATAGTACTAGTAACTCCATATCGACAAAGTGGTCCCATTGTCCGTATATTGCCACATATGTCAAGTGATATGTGGGTGAAATGGACATTATATTTCTTATACCCTGGGTTCCGGACCCTTAAACAGACATGATTTTCTTGCCGTTTTTTAGATAATGGTGAGTCCGACTCGCACTTGGCGGGTTTTTATTGCTATGCTTACCAGATGGAGGATGCACAGCAACAAGGAAGCATTTCTTCACCGCCAGTGGCTCTGGTTGTTTCCTCCCATACGTTCTTAGAAGTCGTGGCATATTTATGATCCTGTTCAATTTTACTTTTTCTATCACCGGCTCTTTTTTTTTTACTTCCCGTTTCTTTCTATAAACTTCTGGAGCTGTATTTTGCGCCTTCACACTGTTAATCTGAGGTTTGCTAATAATAACCTCTTCTTTAATATCAATTTCTTCAGTGATCAGTATTTTGCCTGAAATGAATAATGCTAATTAATATCGAACTATTTACACATTAGATGGTTTATATTTTCAATTCAATAAATTATTAAATGATATTATTGGCCAAAACCAAATGAGAAAGTCACATGAATTTGGTCTATTTATTTATTTAACCTTTATTGCACAATACAAGACAAATACAATTGGCGGAATTAATGCCTTAAGGCATTCTCTACCGTTCAACCAAAACCTATGATTGGTGCACAAGTGCACAAGGGCGGTATTATAACAACAGAGATGATGTAAAAAAATACACAAAGCATTAATTTTTAATACACATATACAAAGAGAACTAAGTACCTAGAGTGTTCTCTCCATACATGGCTAAATGAGTATATATAATAAGTTTTAAGCGAGCTTTGCTAAAAGTTATTATTCAAAAGATTAAAGCTTAATACGTGTTGCGATTTAAGTGTGCTTAAAACTTAGTAAAAATGAGTTTAAGCATACCTCCGATACAACTTATTATTTAATAAGTAGTTTCGCTATGTATGAAGTTAGCAATCTAGATAGCTACTCATTTATCTATGACGTATACTAGGGACACCCCACACCTGATCTGAATTCAGTCAGTTCTTAATTTAGAAATTCATAGACAAAATGCTTTAATTTGTCCTTTATGCAATAGCATGAATAATGTTTACATTATAAACAGGGATGTCACGAATGTCGTTTTTCTCACATTCGCGAATGCGAATGCGAATATTCGAATGCGAATGCGAATACGAATGTCGCGGAGTAGATTCAAAAAAGTTAATCTTGCTTATCATTGTTATGCTTCCATAGTTCATAAATACAGAACATGATATGTGATGGAGTCCTATATTAGTGATCAAAAAGAGACAAGTGATAACGTCGTTTTCACTTCCTGTGTATGAGCAAGCATATGACCGTCGGCCGGGTCAGCGCGGTCAAAATAAGATGCGTTCTGCCCACATTGGCATTCGGAAAATATTCGCATCATTTCATGCGAATGCGAATGTTGATACGAATGTCAAAAATGATGCGAATATTCGCAATATGCGAATGCGAATATTCGCGACATCCCTAATTATAAATCAGTAATGTTTATTCTACATCAATGTATACTCACTTTGAACTGCTTTCACATCTGAATTAGCTTGCAATGTCTGTGGTTTATCGATGGAAAGAATTTTTATATTGTCTTCACTACAACTTGAGTCCAATTCATTGTCTGTGTTATGTGAATTGCAATCACTTTTCTCTGTCTCTTGTTTTGGTTTAACTAGCATAGTTTCAGATTGTACAGCATCTGGGTGGGACACTTTCTGTTCTAAGTTGGTTTGTAAATCATCTGATTCTGTTTTAATAATGATTTCTTCAGTTTGTTTCACTGTTTCAGTTAGTTTGGAATCATCCATTACTCTGTCAGGTACATTTTCTTTCTTAATTTTGATTGTATAATTTTTTTTATTTGAACCAATTTGATCTTCATTAAGATCAATTGTAGTACTATTTGTTTTAAATACAGCTGTTTCTTTTATTTTAACATAACTACTTTCTTTACTATATGTACAATTTAGTTCTAAATTATTTACAACATTTTGGACTATACTATCATCTACAATTTCTTCTTTTATTTTAACAGAATTATCTTCTATACTTCCATTCTGGGATACACTACTCTCTTCAGTTTTAACATGATTTTTAGTTTCAATATCAACAGCCATGATTTCAATATCAGGATATTGCTCCATGATTTCTTCTTTAATTTTAACATGATTTTGATTATTAACTAAAACAGCGGAATTACTTTGCTCTGAAAAAAGAAAAACACTGTAATTATTAATTTATACCTTTAAATATTGTATGCCGGCATAACACATTACCAATAATGATATTAAAGCTCTTCAAATGGCCTCTGCTTGTTGGATCTGTACAGTTGCCGTCAAAGATATGTTAACACTTTAGCACCTTACCCATTTGTAATAAGGTTCAAAAGAGTAAACATATATTTGACGTACTGTACATAAACTCTTTTAAATAGTTTTTCTACTCCTGCATTCAAATTTGCCCATAAGATGACTGACATGTGTATTCAAAACAAAATATATAATTTATAAACAATGCTAAAGGATGTTCTTAGAGATTTTCATACAGTACAACTCGTAGAAAAACTATTTTTCTTAATAATTATGCCACTATTGTATAAAATACTATTAAGTGAAAGGAACTTGGCCTGGGAGTTTTTACTTTTTAATGAGATAATTATTAACAATAAAATATTTTATTGCTTATTAGAATACAATTGAAGGGATGTTTACAAAAACAACATAACTGACTACACTGGTTGACACCTGAAACGATTAACAATGTTCTTAAAAAAGTGTCAACCGCTCTAAGCAGTTATGTTGTTTTTGTAAACATCCCTTCAATTATATGCCAATTACATTGCAATTACATGGAATTTGGCATTATGTTTGCCATTTGTACATTTTCTTTTGTTTTGTGCAAATAACTTTAAATAAATAACTCAACTCTCAACTCAACTCTCAACTCGCCCGTTCCTTTTATTAGTTTTTACTTAAAAACACGTTAAAATCTGATTAAAAGTTACCTTAGTGTAAAGTTCAGAACTCATACTAACTGACATCAGTGTTTATTTTTGAAAATTGCCTTTGTGAAAAGTACCTAGATCGTGTTAAGTTCAGTGCAATAAATATTGCAAATTGTGTGTGTAACTAGTCGACGAGACGGTGCATCGCCGGCCGGTGGCTTATCTTTTATCTCCGAAACCGGTCGCCACGGCTGTGTCGCTCGCTGCGCCTGTACCAAGAGACGCTGGAAGCCATCGTTTACGTATCGTTTACTTATCGCTGCTGGTAACTTGGTAGGGGGAAAACATGAGTTGCGCCGGATGCTTTTTAAGTTTAGACGGCGAGGAAACCATAACCTGTACAATTGAAGACTGCGAAAAAATATATCATGCAGACTGTACAAACAAGGGTCGCCTCTCAAAAGAAGAAGTACAGCTTTGGGCCTGCCCCGACTGTACAGTCGCAGCCAAAAGTATTGGTAATAACGCCGATCACACGCCTGTACGAGCTGCGTTGGACAACATCACGCACCGAAGAAAAGCTCCACCACAGCCCCGGTCAGACTCTGGGAGCGCGAGCGGCGACCCCGAGGATGCGGACGTCTCCGTCTCTGTCGCGCTGAAGCGGCTATCTGCAGAAATCAGTCTCTGGCGTCAAAGTACAGATAATATGCTGAAGACCATCAACAAGAGACTAGACGGTTTATGTGAGCAGATATCGGGTTACGACACAAAACTTAAAAAGTTGGAGAAACTAGAGACTGAAAACACAATTCTAAAAGCAACAGTATCGGACCTTCGACTACAATTGGACAATCAGGCGCAGGCAAGCCTTAGAAACGAGGTCGAAGTTTACGGTCTCGAAGAATCCCCCGAAGAGAACCCCTATCACCTAGTCCTGACTACTGCGGTAAAGTTAGGCATTGACCTTCACGACACAGACCTGGCCCATGTATCCCGAGTGGGCCCCAAGCGCCAGGTGCCCCCAGAAATTTCTGCTTCACAGCACAGTTCAAAGTTGCCGCGACCAGTGGCTGTTGCTTTCGTCCGACGAGCTAAACGTGACGAATTCTTAAAACAAGCAAAGGTGCGCCGTAACATCAAGAGCGGGGTATTGTCGAGCGTGGCTCCAACACAAAGATTTACATAAATGAGCGCCTGACTAGCGGCAACCGACACTTATTTCGTGACGCCAGAGTTTTTGCAAAAGAACATGGTTACAAACATTGCTGGGTCCGAAATGGCAAAATCTTCGTTCGGAAGCAGGACGCGGGCCGCGGAAGTCCTGCGATTCACATCCGGTCAGGGGACGACCTCACAAGTTTGCTCCCTGCCGCTGTCACCAGCGAAAACAATTCGTTCCAGCCCGGTTGCTTCGGTCCACAATGACAAAAATATGAACGATAATATTTTAGTTAATAATAACAGTAATGGTTTAGTTAATAATTTCAAAAATAGTTTCATCAGTAATAATAGCTATCTTAGTTTCTGTATTTGTTTGCATGATAGTTCATTTTATGTGCTGGTTAAAAAGCTAAATAGTTTAATTAGTTGCAATTTACATTCTAAAGATCACACAGACCACACACAGTTTCATTACAATCAAAAAGTCACTTACAAACGCCTACACAAACTCACACAATTGGCCGCTGTCCGAGAAAATTATAAGTTGCGATGCTTTCTCCGAATGACCTTGGTAGTGATAAAAACAACTGCTTTTGAATTAAATATTATTTCGAGTATGGCAATAGTACCTCATTTCCGGTTTCATTTGTATTTTTTAAATTGGACATCACGGGCACTTTAGAACTGCTAAAAGACATCGATAATAAATATGAACTAATTTGCCATACTATCTCATACCCTGAAAATTGTTCTCAGATATTATTAAAGTACAATTTGAAAATCCTAAGTTTAAACATTAGAAGTATTAATAAAAATTTTGATAATTTCCTACTAATAAATAAACGCTTAGGCATGGACTTTGACGTTATTGTCCTAAGCGAGTGCTGGATAAATAATAGCTCCACTATAAACCAGCTGCAAGGCTACCATTATTTTAACACTAATAAAATCATCAATAAGTCTGGCGGTATAGTTGTATATGTTAATAATAAATGGACTCCAGTTTTCTCTGAGCCGGAAGTTGATGAAGCTAACTGTATCGTTGTCCAGGTCCCAGGCAGCTTTACACTCGTAGCTATTTACCGATCCCCAAGTTTTCGTAACTCTTCCACCTTTATTACTTCGCTTGACTTAGTTTTAAAAGCCTATGCCGATGGGCCTTGCCTAGTTCTTGCTGGGGACATCAACATTGATATTTTGGGAGCAGCTCAAACCGATCCCCAGTGTTCAGACTACCTTTGTATGCTGGCTGAACATGGTCTTCTTGCAAGCATCAACATCGCCACTCACCAAAAAACCTGCCTAGATCATATTTTTATACCTGCAAAATCACACGCTGAGTCAATAGTCTGTTCTGCCGATTTGACAGACCATGACCTGACTATGGTAGGACTCTCGCTTGAAATGGTAAAACCGGCTAGGCTGCAGCGCTCGAAGATGAAAATTGACTATGACCTACTAAGGGCTGAGCTTAAAGAAATAGACTGGACTCCCATTATTACAGGTTCAAATCTAGATGCCAGCGTGGAACTGTTCTCTTCCATAGTAAAAAACGCGTTGACCAAGTGTTCTAGGTTATCACTTGTCAGACGCTCTCGAGCCATTTTGCAGCCCTGGATGACTCCTGGTTTGATTAAATGTTCGAAGCATAGGGACAAATTACATATGGCTGCCCGTAAAGACCCAAATAATGCTATGAAAAAATTAATTTTCACCCGCTACAGAAATTTTCATATCTCTTTGTTAAGGAAACTAAAACTGGAGCACGATAGAAAAGAATTAGTTGAACATAAAAATGACTCTAAAAAGCTCTGGAAAGCAATACACCGTATCACCCACAAGTCAGTTAAAATGTCAGCATCAGAAAATCTATTGAAATCTAGGCCTACTCCTATTGAATCTCTAAATGCTTGCAATACCTTCTTTTCGACAGTTGGTTCTCTACTGACCGACTCAATCCTGCATGGGCTAAATGAAACTCAAGAATCTTTAGCCAAAAAGGTAAGTAGTTGTTCATCTCCCAACTCTTTCTTCATTGAACCAACCGATGCTAAGGAAATCCTGGGCTTTATTAAACTTCTTAACGTTGACAGCGCTCCTGGATATGATGGTGTGAGTAACGAGCTCGTAAAGGAAATTGCTGAAAATATATCTGAACCACTTGCAGCCATTTTTAACTTGAGCATCTCGACGGGCTCTTTTCCACAGGCTTGGAAGACAGCGACAGTGATACCTATTCATAAGGGTGGCCCATCAGATATTCCAAACAATTTTCGCCCCATATCCCTGCTGGGAGTTTTCTCTAAGCTCTTGGAGCGAGTATTAAACAAACGGTTGGTTCGATATCTGGAATCCAATAAACTGTTATCAGACCACCAGTATGGTTTTCGCCAGGGTAGGTCGACCGAGGAGGCAGTAATGTGTCTGACAGATGCCATCGCTACTCATCTTGATGCTGGTCGTTGCTGTGTTGGCGTCTTTTTGGACCTAGCTAAAGCATTTGATACGGTCTCGATTCCTATTCTACTGGCAAAGTTACAGCGATGCGGAATTCGTGGTTTGGCACTAAACTGGTTCTCAAGCTACCTACAAAATAGAAACCAACGGGTAAAAATTGATGAGCAATACAGTGACCTAACAAATGTATCATTTGGCGTACCACAGGGTAGCATCTTGGGCCCGACGCTATTTACCATTTACATAAATGACATTATGTCCTTAGAACTAACTAACAGTCAAGTTCTGTGCTATGCAGATGACACAGCAATTATCTTTAACGGTAGTTCTTGGCAGGATGCTAGAGTAAAAGCAGAAATGGGTATGCGAAGGGTAGCCTATTGGCTAGAGCGAAACCTTCTAACTCTAAACGCAACTAAAACGCAGTTCCTATGTTTTCATAAAAGTGCGCGATCGCAACCACCTACTTCTTTGAATAGTCTCAAGATTCACGCTTCGGACAGCGACTCCCACCAGTTACCTTCAATCTCAAGCGGCATCACAATCTGCATACAGAGAGCAAACTGCTTAAAATATCTCGGCGTCACCTTGGACGAGAAACTCAATTTCAAAAATCACATCTCGTTGGCATCTGCCAGAGTTCGTAAACTCATCTACACGATGAAATTCCTGAGAAATATTGCTGACAAACAGTTAATGAAAGTGGTGTATCTGGCACTGTGTCAGCCTGTTCTTAATTATTGTATTCTTTCCTGGGGAGGTTGTTGCAAGACCACTTTAATATCACTGGAAAGAGCACAAAGAGCGGTGTTAAAGGTATCCTTGCGTAAACCGAGAAGGTTTTCTACAGAACTTCTTTTCAGAGAGACAGGTGTTCTCAGCGTTCGTAGACTTTTCTTCGCGCGGGTTGCAGTGTACATGCATAAACTGATAATTAACTCTTCGGCCTACCCAGCTATGCTGCAAAAGCGCATTTTCAGAGCAACTGTTCCTTGTGTTAATGGTAAGTTCGCTAAACGGTTTAAATCTTTCATCTTCCCATTTATCTATAACGCTATTCTTAAAAGCTGCGATCTCAAGAGCTGCCAACTCGTTAGGGCTAAAACATTAATACGCAACTTCTTGCAGCCCCTTACTTACAAGGAGTCCGAAGATTTACTGCCTTGAATGATTTTCGTAATCAACCACCATCTTGTTACATATCTATCTATAATACATAACTATCTACACTAACACTATTCACATTCTTACACACAAAAATCTAGCAGGCAAGACAACTAAATTTTTGAATTTTAAGCAACTTCTTGTGTCCTTTCGCTATATTTTTTAGTTAAGGTTACTTGAACTTAAGTTTACTTCTTATATTTAAGTTTGCATGCACTTTATACATTACATACAAAAGCCGCAATGTTTTATTTTGGAAATGTTCGTATGTTTGCGACTTCCACGAAACAGGCCAAGCCTAGTGTGGGAGTCACGGATAAACTGTCAATCTAAATAGTATTTTTGGTTAATAAATATTTTTTACTTTTTTACTTTTTTTACTTTTTTACAAAAGGAATTATTGTTAGAATTCAAACTAGCCCATGTTAAGAATAATTCCAGTGGTCTAGGTATTAACTTCTCAAATAAAAACCTATTGTGGCTATTATCACTGGGCTAAAACGGCTATTAGACATTGCAACCTGCAGGGCCCAATCTGTTGTGTACCCTGCCTCTCCCGTGCCCCTCCTTCAGCTCCCTACGGGCACTACCTTTAATTACACCTTCCAACCTGACAGATTGGGCCCTGCAGGTTGCAATGTCTAATACCGCTTTAACTTCGCAAAGAGAGTAGTATCAAATTAGAGTGTTTGCTGGTTGAGATTTTTTTTTAATCATATTAAAATGTTACATTTTCAAGTCTGTTTTAAATTAAATTGGCAATATGTAGATATTGTAGATACCATACCTACAATAGATATAGTGAAAAATTATTTTCCACAGGCCAGGCAAAAATCATTCTTAAATCAATGGCATAAACACTTAGCCATGGATTTTTTTTCTCACTGTAACTATACTTTTAAGCTTTATAACTGTAGCAGTGCCAGCAAAACTTAATGAGAAGCCCTGTTTTTTGAAGTTAGTTAGAAAATTAACTCACCAGACCATGCGGCACCAACTTTTATAGTGGGCATGCAGGCAACATTGTTTATGGACTCTGCGGGATCATCCTTTTTCTTCCTTGTATACTGTTTTATGACCTGCAAATACAACATAACATTATGTGATCTAACAGATTTTTTTTTAAATAGCAATAGATGAATCAAAATAGCAATTAGCATTTTACCGCATATGAAGCCATATATGGCAGGTATTATTTTCAACTCTATTGGCATGTATCAGAGTGCAAAACGAAGCAATTTTTTTAAAATTCATGTGGTCTGAGCACAGACTACACAGACACCTCATCATTAAGCTTTTACAGGGAGCACGAGATCACCACACATCAGCGCAATTTTATTCGTAAATTTCTATGATTCGAACACCACGTCTCAATAGTATTCTACACCAATTTGTAGTATAACAATCTAGGTTCACCCCTGTAACTTGATTTTTGCGGATATTTTTTATTCACATGAGTAATAATCAAAAACGTTAACTCAATTGAAATAAGCGGCAAAATTAGTACGGGAGCACAGATGCGTGGTGACCCCGAGTTGTACTTATGATCTATCTAGTGGTTGAGGTTATCTGTGGGTCTGAGTTTACAAACAGTGGCATCCTTAACCTTAGCTATGCCCCCGGCAGCCCTTGTAAAAATTTGATTGGTTTCTTGCGAGGCCCTTGCAAGCACAAGGCCCTGGGGTGGTTTTTATGTATTTATTGTATGGCTAGTATGGCTACATGTCACGGGGTATAGAGTAGAGATGTAACGGATAGTGGTTTGGCCGGATACTGGATACCGGATATTCGGCCTGACCCTCCGCCGAATATTCGGTATCCGGCCGCCGGTACTATACCTACAATTTGCGTATCGCAGATCGCAGGTGCGTATCGCAGATCGCAGGTGCGTATCGCAGATCGCAGGTGCGTATCGCAGATCGCAGGTGCGCGTCGTGCAGGTTTTGACCTGTTTCGTAGTGAACGTTCGCGCGGACACATTCCTAGGAAATCTAGGCATCAAAACGAGTTTTATTTTTCAAAAGTACACACGCGCTCGCGTATTTCTGTGTAAAAAAATTTGTTTGTATGACTAGTGGGCGGCTCTGACTACATCCGGTATCCGGCCGGATAGTACGAAGATATCCGGTATCCGGCCGGATACTAAAATAAGGGCCGGATAGGCCGAATACCGGATAGTAACCGGATATTCGGTGCATCTCTAGTATAGAGGCATTTCTTGTTTGGTAATAGTAGATGATGAAGAAAGTCCAGTGAGTGCTGCGCGGTCCAGATGGGACAGAGGAGCTGCCAAGTTTGTTACTCTTTAAGCACCACCCAGGGATAACGTGTAGGGTTGTCTAAGGTGTTTCCAACAGACGCAGAGTAACATTGATCCACTGGGGTGGTTGTAAGAGTGGGCGACAGATATACATTGCATGACTGAGATGGCTTTTACTTGCCAAGTGCTGGGTTTTACTTGAATAATGACCTCTTTCCTGACTCTGATATACATGGGCTACGAGAATGAGGCTAAACGGGCAAATATATCCGCGTCGCAATCGCAAAGAAACATACATCCAGTTGGCCATAGTTCGGAGATGTTAAATCCATAGTCGATGCTACAGTCTAGGCCTCAGAAAAAAGATATGGTACTTAAATTGGCGGTTAAAAAGTACCATTTACAATCTAAAGGTCATGCTCCTTATATTTACCTTAGGAACTACCATCGGCTCTTCTTCCGAAGAATCGTCATGTGTGCGCAGCCCACGCGACACCTTTGCCTTCGGCGTTTTTGACGTTGTTTTTCCACGCCGTTTCATCTTGTAAACGTTTAGACGAAGTGTAAATGTATTTCACACGTTCAGTTCACATAATCTGAACTCGAGTGGAACTTAAATCAATGGGAAATCAAACATCCCATCGGCTTCTGTTTTATTGATGCGACTAGTGTTTAGATAAGCGTATTTTTATTAACAGTTGTAGAAAAAAAAAACTAGTAAAAAAATGTATTTGTTATTGTTAGCACTCCTATGAATAAAGTTATTTGTGGTAATTATGCATTCCAAATAATCGAATCGAATTGGCCTCGGCGGCCTCAACACAAGACAAGACAGCGAATATATGGATGGTAGATTGTAGAAGGAATTCTACCATCCATAAGCGAATATTTTGATTTGACGTTGACTGACTTGACGTCTCAAAGCAAGCATTATGCTTGACGTACATACTTGACGTTTGTCATGACAATTTGAGACCGTTCAAATTCCGCCAAAATTTGATGTGGGTAGTCAATTGTTCTTTGACTAAGGGGTCTACTCACGTAAGTGATTAGTCAACCAATCAAAGAATACTATACTCTAGGAGCAACCAATCGAAGTGAGAGACTTAAAATTAAATGAGACAAACTTTGTCAAATCGGGCGTCGTGATATAACTTTTCGCATTCAACCTACGATCTGATAATATAAGTTTTTCTTTTTATGAAATTTTTGTGATTATTTTAGAAAACAAATATTTTTATTAGTTGGCAAATCTTATGTAACAAAGGTCAAGTCTTCCCAACTTGACGTATATTCACAAATGTTTTCAACAATAAGTATGTTTTTGTGTGTAAGAAGGGTTGAAACGTCGCGACGTCCTGTAGACATCAAATCTAGACTTGAGTAGAGCCCATTACATTACATTCTTTGGTTTGCTCTCGTTCAGATGGCGCTTCAGACTTGGCGCCTCAAAAAGGCGGGAAAATTAAAACTCAAAAAGATTATTGCAAACATATTACAATACCCCTGTAAGGGCACAGCAATGTGTACATAGCAAAGCTAACACTTAAGGGTCACCACACACCTAGCGGTTTTCCTCGCGGAATTAGCGGAAGTAGCGGAAATTCATAGACAAAATGCTTAATTTGTCTATGGTAGCGGAAATTTGTCTATGGCTTCCATACAAAAAATCTGCTACCATAGACAAATTTCCGCTACTTCCGCTAATTCCGCGAGGAAAACCGCTAGGTGTGTGGTGACCCTAAGTAAAGCTTACAACTAAGTTATTTATACCTATTAAACCGTAAGTAGCTAAATAAGATTTCTGTAAAAGTTAAGTTGGTGTGAGTGCGTTGCTGTAAAAATAAAGCGGTATTAGACATTGCCACCGCAGGGCCCAATCTGTCAGGTTGGAAGGTGTAATTAAAGGTAGGGCCCGTAGGGAGCTGAAGGAAGGGAAGGGAGAGGCAGGGTAATCAACAGATTGGGCTAGCGTTGCCACCTTTTTTTGAGAGAAATATAGTATTTTCCAAACCAACATCAAAAAAATATAGTACACCTTGTTGTTACCTCATGAAACGTTCCAAAAATATAGTATTTTCGTCTTATTTGCATATTTTCAACAGTACACCAAGCCGAAATATATTACGATACTATATATTATAGTACGGGTGGCAACCCTAGACTGGGCCCTGCAGGTTGCAATGTCTAAAAGCGGTATTACACATTGCAACCTGCAGGGCCCAATCTGTTGTGTACCCTGCCTCTCCCTACCCCTCCTTCAGCTCCCTACGGCCCTACCTTTAATTACACCTACCAACCTGACAGATTGGGCCCTGCAGGCTGCAATGTGTAATACCCCTTTAAGGGTCACCACACACCTAGCGGAATTCCTCGCGGAATTAGCGGAAATTTGTCTATGGTAGCGGAAATTTGTCTATGGTAGCAGATTTTTTGTATGGAAGCCATAGACAAATTTCCGCTACCATAGACAAATTTCCGCTACTTCCGCTAATTCCGCGAGGAATTCCGGTAGGTCTGTTGTGACCCATAATGTTGTAAGGCACAAAACACACCTGAGCTGAATTAAGCAAATGCATAGATAAAATGCTTAAATTTGTCTATGGATGCTTTAATTTGTATATGGCCTCCATACAAAAAAATCAGCTAGCATAGACAAATTTAAGCATTTTGTCTATGAATTTGCTTAATTCAGCTCAGGTGTGTTTTGTGCCTAAAAGCGGTATTACACATTGCAACCTGCAGGGCCCAATCTGTCAGGTTGGAAGGTGTCATTGAAGGTAGGGCCCGTAAGGAGCTGAAGGAGGGGTAGGAAGAGGCAGGGTACACAACAGATTGGGCCCTGCAGGTTGCAATGTGTAATACCGCTTTAATACTTGTAACTATGGAATGTTATATAATATATATTGTTATACTTATGTAATTACGGAAGCGTTGGAAACATATGGAATAAGCACATGAGAGGAGCATAATTACGAATTACATTGTATGTTTGGTGCGTGTTCAGTTTAATTAGTATTGACAAAGAGTGGCACGAGGAAACAATTAATTACTTATTCAATTGATCTTAATTAGATTCGGTAACAAACCTGCCCTGATTAACACCAATAAGACCATTGTTTTCTCAATTAACTCAGTTATTAAACACAACTCTACATTTATTTACAACAAAAATTGCGTTACGTAATACTTGAACGCCCCCCATGGAGCTATAGGTAATTTCACTTGGGAATGTCAAGAAAAAAAACAATGATTGAAAATAATGCACGTTTAATCACAGAGCGCTTGCGCTTAGTCAGTAACAAAATAAATTAGCTCAACAACCATACACAGGAACTACCTACTTAGTGCTACCTTAGACTACGGCCGGGCTATCAGTCGCGGCGCACCGCGCCCGGCGGCTTGCCCCTGGCCGGCACGGGCCTGATGCGAGCCGGAAACATTATCATCGTGAATTGCAATGAGGATAATTTAGTCTGGTTTACTTCAAGCATAGACAGAGAATCATACTGACTCTTTCTTACGCTAATACCCTCGCTACTTAAAGAGGGATGGGTATAGCTTATTACTTCGACTGTTACTGCACTTTCTGGCCACCCAGACTATCCAAAACATCGTAATAGTAGGATGTCCTTTGTTTTTGGCCACCTAAATATGTTTAGAGACTTTATCATGCATTGGAGTTTGATTGAAGTTAAAATATCCAATTTTTTTTATAAATCATCGCTTTGCGTAATTATCCTCATTGCATTGAAAGATACAGGGATGGCGAAATAATGGCACTTTATTTTGCTGACACATTATTTTAGAAACAAAATAGTATTAAAGGTTCACCATCTAACTGGATGTGATCGAATTTGTTGTCCGTTCACTTCAATAATGTTTCTAGCATTCAATATTTTTAGATCGTCTATTACTGGGTTTACCCTTGTAAGGTTTTGTAAGTTTATATAATCAGACCCAGTGCATTGTAACGATTTGTTACACTACCCCGCCGTTATGGAATGTACAAGTATTTGACTCATTGAATATATTTTATAAATTGCCCCATATAAATTAATTACATAGACATCACATTTTAATAATATTTTGTATCAATTTTACATCAGATCTATTTTAGAGGGATCCTTATATCTTTGGTTTCATATTGAATCGTACATAATTATCTAAAATCAGTAAATTATTTCTTTTTTTTTCATAAAAAACGGATTTTCTATGTTGGCTAATGGAACAATCGGGCTTTAAAAAATAAAATAACTACAAATCTTGTCAATCGGACATTACATACTAAAACTACCTATGTTACATGTACTCATGTATATAATGTGTATTACAATATACCCCGAGGTACTAAATAGAGAGGCCTTAGAAAAAATACCTGTCAAATATAAATAGATAAGTATGGGAGGCCTAGGACCTCGCTATAGAAGCCCAGCGGACGCTCCCATTCACTCGTTTCGAGCGATAAAGATTCACCAATTTTCATTTAAGACTCTCATTTGAGATTCGTGCCCATTCGGGAAGACACGATAAATAAATTCGATACCTAACAAAATTTACACTACGTTTCCGAATCTTGTCGTGTCAAAAAACAACAAGATATTAAAATTAAATCTATAAATAGTCTTCTCCGCGTGCGTTCGACATGAGTGCTAGGTCCGTGCGGTTACCACACCCGCACGCCGCTCCCGCGCCATACAACCCTGTTCAAATATAAATAGTGATGTCCGGCACGGAGCGGCATCCGGATCCGATATAAAGACCGCGTTAGTGTTTCACAAGCAGATCGGACACGTAATCAGCTATAGAACGCGCGGCATCACCAGCTAAGATGGTACGGTGCGTGCCGGCTAGCTGCTTCGTACTTAACTCCCCATCGCACACCGCCTTCAGTCCGTAGTCCTCATCCAACGCGACGTAATTGTCGCGCGCCTTGAACAGGGTGACAGGAGCTCGTAGACGGGCTGAGGGTTTGTAGCTGTCTCCGAGGACCAGCTTGCGATAGAAGCTGTGGGCGGCCCCTTTGAGGGCGTCCTTTTCTACGCGCGCGCCGCCGGCCACTATGAGCTCCGTCACGCGGCCGACACGCGCCTCCCAGCTCGGGAGTCGCTCGAGTTCGGACGCGACCTGTCATAAAAATAATTCAGTAAGTAAACGTTACACTTGATAACTGACGACGCGGGGTCACATTACGATCGCTTTCACTCTTTCTGCTGCAGTGCAGGTGTGAAGGAGAAGTTTTACTTCAGCCTTTATTTTGTCGGATGATACCATAATATAAATCAGACCCTGGAGAATTAGTGGCTGGATGTAATGACGAGGGAGAGAGAGAGAGAGAGACTTATTGACACCTAATACCGCTGGTGAGTTAATTTCAAGTAAGGTGGCGCTCTGTCGTCGCGTTTTGATAAAAAAATAGTTGTAATAGAGTACGATAAGGACTAATAGACCACGCGACGCTGCACCTTCTACTAACCCCATACCGCAAATATTATTTAAATTTGAACTTTAACACATGTCAACAGAGTTGAACAAATTAACGGCCATACATATATGATAAAAAAAAAAGATAAAAGATATTTATTCTTCAATTTAGGCACATTACAATGCACTTATGAACGTCAGAGAGAAAAGAAACTACCACCGGTTCTAACCCTACACCTCTGACCCGAGAAGTATTACTTATTACCGGCAAGAAACTCGGCGGGACTTATTTTTTCAAAACAGTACTACAAATACATTAAAGATACTATATACAATAATGCGTAGTTCTTCGTATGGATTCGTAAGGGCTAAAACATGTCAATATGGAAAATTCTGGATAATCACCTTAGCCGCATCAAGGTCCTGGAACACCTGCGCGAAATACGCAAGCGCATCAGCCTCATCCGACTGCGGACTACGAGCGGTGCGCTTCTTCTTGCCACGCGTAGTGTGCGACGCGACGAACGCCGGCGACCCGTCGATAAGCACCAGCTTAGTCGCGCAGCCTTCCTTCTCTAACTGTAGCGCCATCTCGAACGCGACGCCGGCGCCGAACGAGTACCCGAGCAGCATGTAGGGCGGCTGCGGTTGCGCGGTGCGCACGTGCTTTACATAGAAGCGCGCGAGGGCCGCCATGTCGTCGAGCGGGGCGGAGGCGGCGCATTGTAACCCGTACACTGTGCCGCGCACGCTAGCTGCTACTCCGCGTAGTAAGTCTACTACACCTTCGATTGGGTGAACCTGCGAACAGAAAAATGATTATTTACTTATTTGGCAATAGTAAAGTCATTGTAAGTTGACCCCTCCTGATAAAAAGTTTCTATGCAGGGGGAGGGCCACTATTTCTGCAGCTAACCGTACGATTTATATAAAACTGTTAGTTACTAGAGACAAGGTAATATGAATCTTGTGCACAGTAGTTCACATTTAGATGACAGTTAATGGTTACGAGCGCACGGCGCAGTGCTGTCATTTAAATAAAGTGTGTAGAAGGTTTAATTTCCTTTGGACCTACAAATAAGACGCGTGCCTAACCCCATTTAAATAAGGTTATCTTAGGTAATAAAGATATGGGGGGGCAAGTGAAACTATGCACAGAATTTCATGAAATTTTGTATAGTAACAGTTTATATTCCGCAACAATATATAGTAGTAGTTTTTCTCCAAAACGCACGCGGAGACAGCTAGTAAAAAATAAATCTTACCATGAATATGGGCTTGTCATCAGGGTTGACCGGCGGCTGCGACGGCAGCTTCACAAGCACTTGCTTGGGCATGAGCTCGCCGAAGGTCGCGAACTGCACGAGGTCGTCGCCGCCGGCGGGTGCGGGTGCGGGCGCGGGCGCGGCGGCGGGCGCGTCGCCGCTCATGCCGCGCAGCTTGGCGAACGTCAGCGCGCGGATCTCCGGCACGCCCAGCAGCACGTCGTAGCCGCGCTCCAGGGTCTGCTTGATCTCCGCGCCCATGAGCGAGTCCATGCCCAGCTCGGCCAGGTTGGCGGATTCTGAGACCTTGCTCGGGTCCTTGATGCCTGAGGAGAAATATAAATTATTGCAGATCATTGCAGAATGTTTAATGGAAGCTGGTGGAATGTGATGAGAAAGATATAAGCGATAACAGAGGAAGTGGAATAATGTGAGCATTTATGGGACTAACATTTTCATACTATTTGACAGCTGTTAAGTTAATTAATATCTTGCCTAGCTCAAAAGCACGAACTGTGTATGTACGAACTATTACAGTTAATAATATAGGAAAAGATTTAAAGTGAAAGAAGTCCCGGATAGGGAATGTTAACCGGATAGTTTTCATACAAAAAAACCCGAGTTGTATTCCCTAGTCCCGGAAAACAAAAATGTCTTGGCTTAAAAATCTGCGCCAATTATTCACTGTATAATGCTATAATGACTTCCAAATTGCGACAGCAGATGGCACCCAAAAAAAGTTATACGCCTAGTTACAACAGTTATACAAAGCGCGAATAAGATTGTCGAATTGTATACGTTTACACTTACCAAGAATATTAGCAACAGCCTGCACAAGATCCTGCGTCGGCTTGTCCTGCGCCCGCCGCTTATCAGCCAGCACCACCGACGACGCGACCGCATGCGGCAGCGCCAGCAACGTCCCCAGCGTCGACAAGCACGACGCGATCCGCTGCGGCATAGTCCCGCCGACCTCCGTGTCCTCGCTGCCGTGCATAGCCGTCATGATCAACCCGACGTCACCAATAGCGCCCCACTGGACCGCCAGCGCTGGTAGCCCGTCCGCTTGCCGTTGTTCGCAGAGACGCTCCATGGCGCTGTTGGCGAGGCCGTAGTTGGTTTGGCCGGCGTTGCCGCGGCCGCAGGAGACGGAGGAGAAGGCGACGAAGTGTTCGAGTTCTGGGGCCAGCTCGCGGGAGGCGACGTCCAGTGCGCGTGTGCCTGTGAATAACAAAAATCATACATGTTTAATGAGATAGCGAACGAGTATCCTGAAATGGATGTCATGCACGGAAGAAAAGTCTTCAATACCTAAGGCTCGAATCTAATCAGCGTCTTTTACATTCGCGACAAAAAGGGAATAGAAAATTGGTATAATGGAATGGATCCATTTGAAATAAAAAGTGATTATTAACCCTTTGAGACGTTAAATCACGCGCTGAGAGCACGATTTTTCTGTCCGTTGCTTGGCATTCAAAAGGTTAACAAAAGACTTACTCAAAATCTCAAAAACACAAATATATTTTTTTTTTTCTGGCCTGGGCCTGGCCTTTAAGTCAAATCCAACAATACTAGTGACAGGTACAAGCTATGCTGGCGCCAGTTGACAGTTACCAACCCCATTGAAATGCCAGGATTTTGGCTCTAAAAGCTTGGGGGAACAATAGAGGATCGCGTGCGATCATGAAGCGACATACGAACCGTCAATCTTGGGCTTGGCGCACACACGGAAGTCCTCCGGGGTCTGGTTCTCGAGGAAGGCATCTCGCAGGACAGCGGCCAGGTTGAAGATGCCGCCGACGGGCGCGGCCGCCGCGGATTCCTTCAGCAGGGCACGAGCGCCCGCTTCGGTGGTCGCGTCCGCGGTTGATACCACCACTTTGATGCCCTTCTCACGCCATCTGGGAGGAAAATATCGATTAGTTTTAATGTACCACCAAACTACACGTCTGAACGCAGCCGTAGCGTAGCTGTTCGTACAGCTTAAAATGCTTACTCCGAAGGTACTATTGCGAGTTCTATGAAACACTTATGGCGGTTAACACATCCGTTGCGTAAGTCAATTAGGGACAACAATGTCGTTAGAAGTAAGAACACAATGTGTTCAGTCAAATTTGCTCAAAAACTTAAGAGGCAAAAAAGATGTGAAAATTTTTGATATGAGAAAAATCTGGGAAAAGCGAATGAACTGCACAAAGAATGAATAGATATCGTTGATGATCCGTCCGTTTGTTCCCTTCGATAATTTAACCAGCAAAATATTCAAATGATTCAAGAAAATTTGCTAAAACAATGGCTAAATAACTTTTATGAATTAGGAAGTGACCGGAAGTGTATATTTTAGACCGAAGTATAGTAAACCTTTGCGTCTCTCCCGCTGAAGCGGTTACGGTTACGGTGTAGTCTAGACTAGACCATATTTCCCCTAAAATAAGGTTCATAATCTCACCTGCGGATGCACCAGGCCTGGTACCCGGTGCGCACGCCGCTGCGCGAGTTGAACACGAGCGTGCGCGCACCATTCTTGGTGAGCCACTCTCCCAGCTCCAAACCGAAGCCACCCAAACCACCTGGCAGAAAAAAACAACTTTTTGATGAAAAAAATTACAGACGGGTTAACATTAAAGTCAATCACACGGAAATAGGGATTATCAGGAGGTCTATGATTATTTTTTTTTATAATTTACGTACTGAATTTGCATTTTAGGTCGCCGGATACGGTATCCGAATCAGTTAGCCTTAAGAGGCATGTCTAATACTAAATAACACAGCCCCACTTACACACGGTTACACACCGTACGGTCTCAAACCCTAACGTCTGGTTAAAATACGTCAATCAGACGTGTGGGTATATTATTCGATCGGGTAACCGAATCAGGCAGCCGAATCGGCCGGACGTTTGCTTGGAACCTTAAGGAGCAAACCCTTTGTTTGTTCGTTATATTTAGTCACCTGTCGCATGAAAATGATCAGGATCAGCACCTTGTGATGTGTGATACTAACCGACCAGCACGTAGCTCTTGCCGGGGTGCATGTAGGTGCGCGGCATGGCGGACAGAAGTCTCGTCGCCGCCGGCTTGTTGCCCGCCTCCTCCTCGCGCACGCGGATCAGAACCTTGCCGATGTGCTTGCCCGTGGCCATGTATCTGTGGCAAACATGCTAGCTATTAGTGAGAGGTCGAATGTGTCAAGAAATAAATGAGAGGTTCACTAATGGGGTTGGCTGGTCGAAAGTCTTTACAGATGGCGCCAACATAGCTTGGACCTGTCAGTCCTCCAATAGTGTCAAATTCTTGTTTTTTTTTTGACCTGCATGGGCTAGCCTTAAAGCAAATCCCATACAACAATAGGTACTAGTGACAGGTACAAGCTATGCTAGCGCCATCTGGCCAAACCATTGTACCAAAGACATCTGCTTTTACTCCGTACTACTATTTATATAAAGTATTATTTATAATACAGGACGGGGAACGTAGGCTTCTTTCTATAAATATCGCCAGAATACAATCCTCAAAACGGAGGTCATTTTCAAGTCTATTTACATGTGATTAAGACCCGTATATAAACAATAATGAAACAACGCTATAAACATTGTAAAAGACACTTACCGGAAGGCCTGCTCGAGCTGGTTGTCAGCATACACGGTAGCCGGCAGCGGTCTCACAGCACCAGCGGCGATACCCTCCGTCACGCACTTCACCACCTCCGCCTTCTCAGGGTGATCGCCACGCGCGTCGAACAACGCATCCAGTAGAATTCCATGCACAGTCGTGTTCTTCAGTAACACTGCCATTCCCAATGGAGTATTCGCACTCAAATCCAGTTTGCCGATTTCAAGGAATCGTCCGCCTACAGCCAGACAACGGAGCGACGATTGCAGCTTGTCGCCGGCGAGCGAGTTAAGTACGAGATCGACTCCACGGCCGCGCGTACGACGCAACACTAGTTGCTCAAACGAGCAGTCACGAGAGTTCCCGATGTTGGCGTCGGGTAGCTGTGGGAAGCGCTCGCGGAGGAACGCGCGTTTATCAGGCGTGCCGACAGTTGTAAATACATTGCAGCCGGCATGTAGAGCGATCGCTATAGCGGCTTGACCGACACCTCCAGTACCAGCATGAATTAGCACCGCTTCACCCTTACGCATGCGCCCTCGCACAGCTAACGCGTAGTATGCGGTCGCGTACGCTACGGGTACAGTCGCCGCTTCTTCTAGGGACCATTGCTTGGGGACCTCCCACATGAAGCCTTCGTCGGCCATGACGGTGGTCGCGAGACCCTTGGCCGCTACCATGCCCATCACGCGTTTGCCGGACGATGAGCGACCACTGAATTCTAGACCGAGGATGCATTCCTGCGAAAGAAACGAGTGGTTAGTTTAATTAAAAGTAATGTTTGGAAGAATGGCATATTACAAAAACCCTTTTGTGTTTATCGGTGGCTCAACTATTGTCGCATCAATCATGAGAGAATAGCACGTATCACAGTTTAGTAATTAAAAAAAGTTCAGTTCCTGCATCACACAATTTTAGCAATGCATCGAACATTGCTGTAACGAAAAGAAAAATTGGATTGAGGGACAAATTTTCACTTTGCCGTTGAAAAACTGTCGTCTCCGTACATCGACATAGGTTGCGATTAGTTTACCAACTGCAAACAAGTTAATGCATACCTGTCCAGCAAGGTCACCAGGCAGTGCGTCAGGCGGCAGCTTGCCGGTAGCAAGCATGATGTCTCTGAAGTTGAGGGGGGCGTAGTAGACGCGGCACAGATCTGTCTGGGGGCGCTGGGGGGTCACGGATGCGTAGCGGAGGTCGCTCTCGATCCAGCGAAGTGAGGAGAGGTCACCGCGGGTCAGGGTGTTGACGTATGCGTGCTCAACCTGTGAAAAATTCTGGTCTTAGTATACTGCCCTCCTTAACACTTAAAAAAACCTTAAATTTTGAAGTTGATATTTTCAAAATGATTTGTTTTTGAAATAGTGCTATTGTCAAATTGGGTAAGAGGGTTGTTTTCTATACGACCCTTTCAATTACCTAATAATGAGATTGGCATGATAGAGCCATTTATAATATTAAGAACTTCGGGTTTATATATTTTCAGTGTCATCTAATTTTCGGAATAACATTGAAGTAACAAGATCAAACAATGTTTAAAATAATAAGGAGGTGGATTAATTATGATGTCATGTGAGTTTTTATACCGACTTCATGGAAACAAATGACGATATAAAGACTAGCTGATTTGGTTGGTAATACACTAACCTATTGGCATGATGACGTACCTGTAACTGAGCTTCAGTCGTATCATCAAGAAGCAGATGACGGAAGGTTCCCCACACCCCAGCACGCAGCACATTGAACGCCAGATCACGCTGCACCTGACCCTTATACGCCGGCGCGTCAGGGTTGAACACATCCTTAGCCCCTGGCAGATAATAGAGGCGGAGCTTGTCACCCCCAGCCTCACGACGCAAACAAGTAGCGAGACCTTGCACGCCAGAGCCAGGCGCGCGCGACCATACGTATAAACGCATGTCTTCTGTTTCGGCGCGTTTCATTGTTTCCTTTAGCTTCTCTACCCAAGCGTAGTCATCATCACGTGCTTCTAATACTACTTTAGTAGCTGGTACAGTCGCTTCACGCTTCAATAGCACATATTCGCAAGACGCGGCGCGCGCTCGCGAGACTAAAGTTAGTCCAGCGCTGGTGATCAATGCTTGAGCAGCAGGATCGTCAAGCGCGCGGGCCGGCTCTTCAAGCAACACGAAGCCTGTGGGGCCGGTGGCGGCGGCTAGCGTCGACAGCATGTTGGCGCCGTGACGGGTTATCACGTCAGCTCCGAGTACGACGTGGCAGTCGGGTTCGAGTCCGTCGCTGGCTTCCTTCTTGGATACCTGAAAATATATCGTGTTAATTTGTGACACATTTCGCAGTTGTAAGGTTGCCGTGTTACTTATGTAATTTATGCACGACTAAAATTAAAATTCCTTAACCTTATCGTCTTACCCCGCAAATAAGCTTTTATAGTGGTGTTCTAAGACTATAAAAGCATGAGAATACTGCCATATTGTTATCATATATCATGCGATCCCGGGACAATCTGTTGCCATCATAGGCCTACTGAATAAGAGGCCTATAGGCCTTAATAGAACATTATATCCAGTGCTCGTTTCATCAGTTCCTAAGTATTCTCTTAAAATTATCGCCATTTCATCTGTTAAATAGACAATCTCACATTACTTCTAGTCACTTAGCAATAAGACTTATGTACAGTCAACGCCAAAAATATGTATACATTTTTGCACCTTACTCCATCGTCATAAGGTTCAAAGTTTTATATATATTTTTGGCGTTGACTGTACAGGGGGAATCAGATTCATGATATTATATCTATTAGTATAGCTGTACGGCCACCATCAGATATATTGGAGCGGCCAAGGTGGTCACAAATATCTGAACAACGCCTTTATTCTTAGGTGCTTGTTCAGATATTTATGAGTACCGTAACCGCTCCGATATATTTGATGGCGACTGTACTTACAAAGGTAGATAGATATACCTTGACTCCAAGAGGATCCATGGCAGCGTTGTATTGGGCTGCCTCGGGGCCGGCTACCAGCGTAGCGTCCACGCGCACGGCTGGCTCGGCTTCCAAAACTATTAAAAATAAAAGTAGAGTTAGAGAAGCATTGTCATTGTTATATTCCTACCATAGAGTAACTTATATAATAGAGCAGCACAACCTAAGAACTTGTTGAAGCTTAAGTCTATCACGCCATCTAGTTGAGAGCCACTTAAAGATACCCAAAATGTAAGAGGAAATATCACCTCCATCTAGTAACGAATAGCGTACTAGTAGTACACTAGTCGTTAGTAGATGGAGCTGATATTTCCTTTTACATTTTGCCTATCTTTAGGTCGCTCTCAACTAGATGGCGCTAAATACTTGGAGCCTCAAAAAGTTCTTAGACTAAGGCCGTCTATTATACCTATAAGTCTATCCTATTACTTATAGTCAATTATTGCGTAAGACAAAGATGAGACAATATTTACCTCGGAACAAAACACTATAAAAAAGAAACCAATTAAGTGCAATTTAAAGCGGTTAGGAAATAACGTTCCGTGTAATTATAACGCATAAACATATCTAGGCATTCACAAATACTACAAATGTATGGCGGTTGATATGGCTTGAAGCGGCCAATTTTATGGCCGAAGTGTCAGAGCGTTTTTTGATCCAAGATCAGATGGCCCAAGGTAAAAGGCAGTTCTAGAGAGTGTCTCATCACATTAAGTCCGCCTTATTGCTTTCTTTTAACACAAAAGCTTAGTTAGTTTAATATAGAAGTCTAGAATGCATACACAGATAAAAGGATATCTTAATCCAAGATATTCATTCTTGCATATAAGGAAAATCGATAATTTCTTAAATCAAGTAAAAAATATCTTGAACCAAGTAAGTTCTATCTTGGATCAACAAAATGATACTTGGTTCAACAAAATCATACTTTGTTCAAGAAATTATCGATTCTCCTTATATACAAGAATGAATATCTTGGATTAATAAGATATCTTTTTTTTCTGTGTATATTTCAAGTTTATTTCCGCGGGAGCCTATGCGGACAGTGTGTAAACGCTCTTAGAGTATTATTTTATTAGAATGCGTTTCCACCAGAGATGAGCGAGAATGTGTTCCAAGTAATGTGTTTTTTAAACGAACGAAAGTGATTCTAAGTTCATTTGTTTATCCTGGCACAACGCAGCTTCAAGATTGGTTCTTAACACTTTCCGTCGTAGCGCGTAGCCAGGTATTCGTCGTATGTAGCGCGTAGTAGCTACGAACAGAGAACCCGCCTAGCGGGTTCCTGGTCGTGAAAGTGTTAACAAACACATTACTCCCAACGCACCCTCGCTTCTGAGGTGGAAAGCCGGTGGCAGCCTTACCACCTTATTCATAAACGTATTTCAAACCTCATGTAACTAAATTATCTTTTGTCCTTATCTGTCACTTTGAAACTTGTGTTTTTTATAGAGATGCACCGAATATCCGGTTACTATCCGGTATCCGGCCTATCCGGCCCTTATTTTAGTATCCGGCCGGATACCGGATATCTTCGTACTATCCGGCCGGATACCGGATGTAGTCAGAGTCGCCCACTAGTCATACAAAAAATTTTTTTTTACACAAAAATACGCGAGCACGTGTGTACTTTTGAAAGAAGTTACTCCGTACTAACATAATAAAATTCGTTTTGTTGCCTAGAATTCCTAGGAATGTATCCGCGCGAACGTTCACACGACGCAGGTCGAAACCTGCACGACGCGCACCTGCGAAACTCAAATTGTAGGTATAGTACCGCCGGCCGAATATTCGGCGGCCGGATACCGAATATTCGGCGGAGGGTCAGGCCGAATATCCGGTATCCGGTATCCGGCCAAACCACTATCCGTTGCATCTCTAGTTTTTTAGAAACAGACGAAAAATAATTTATGTAAATGAGGTTTGAAACACGTTTATGAATAAGCGGGTTAAACTATCAAGTGTCGTCTTACCCTGCATGGCATGCGGCAGCAAGAGCGCCTCAGCCGGGCGCTGCAGAGCCGGCTCGGTCAACTTCATCTTCAGCACATTGCAATTCTCCAACGCGAGCTGAAGCACTGCCGTCAGCGCATGTCGCTTGGAGCGTCCCGTGTCCTCAGTGCCGACTCGAGCGCCATCCAGCGGCAGAAACACGTATTTCTCCAACTTAGGTGACTGTGCGTTAGTACGACGCGGGGCCAAAGAAGTTTTCACGCCACGGAATTCTACTCCGCCGGCTACAGTCACATCTATATTCCGGTATAGTTTGATAGGGACAGTTCCGCCGGATTCGGCAGCCGCTTCGACTGCTTTGCGTTGCGCGATCGGGTCGATAAGCGCGCGTTGCAGACGAGTGGGTAAGTACAGCTCGCGTGTATCAACTCCGATGATACCGAACTGTAGCATCGTGTCCATGAACGAAATCCAGTTGTCCTCCCATTTGAGCTGACCGACTTTTCCGCGACCGTCCGAAGATTTAATCCCTTGGAATACGCCCTGGTAGTTATAACCACGTAGGCGGAGCTCCTTGTAAATATCCTCAGAGTCCAAAGTCGGGAGGTCTTCTTGTATCTCCTCGGGATTGATGAGTGAGGAGGCTGGGAGTCGCTCGGAGGCGGGGTCTTCCGCGAGGCGGGCGGTGCCGGTGACGACGACGGCCCCGCCCTCGCAGACCTCGAACTCGCCGGTCCCGCCCAGCAGGGTCACCAGGAAGCGCAGGGGCGTGTCGCGGGAGACGATGGTGGCTCGGCGGAACTGAACGTTCTCTAGCACCACTGGTGTTTCTTCCATTTTCATGTTGTTTACCTTTGCAATTGTGCGCCATACTAAAGTCTGTTGATGGAAAATATTCGATTAATACGTTGTCATGGGTAAAAAAATGTGTTAGTTACATTATCAAAAAATATTAGACACGTTTTTTTTTCACTCTACCAAAAAAATTTGAAAAGCAAGGTGCACAAAAATTCAAGAATGTAGGCTCGTTACACGGATTTTTTCCGAGCTATTTATCTCAATTATTTTTTGTATAAATAAAATACGTGTTCAAGATACACAGAGTATATAGTAGAATTTAAAACCGATATGTAAAAAACAGTGACTTACGTGTCGAATATTTTTCTTTAAGACAAAAATCGATTGTAGAATTGTAAACGGACATGTTTAAAAACATTAACAAACAAAATAGAACTTACGAGATATCCAGTAGCAGGGAAGAGCACCCTCCCGTCGATATTATGCCCAGCAATGAAGGCCTCGTCCGGTTTGCCGAGGTCGTACTCGATGATATTCTCCCCCGTCCGGCCCGCCTGCTTGAAGTCGGCCACGCTCCACTCGATGCCGTGGTCCCAGCCCACCGCCGACGCCAGCGCCGGCGTGCCGCGGGACACGGGGAACGATACCGCCGGGTACAGGCGGGACACCTGTACGTAACCATTTTCAATTATTAAATCACAAAACAATACAAATTGTTTTACATCAGTCAAACAAACAAATACAACTTAACTAAGAACAGACATTGTTGCCGTTCGTTGTCGTTTCCGGTGCAATAGTGCCCATAACGCTAGCGGCATTACCATGCTGGATAGCTACGGACAACCTTTGCAAGAGAAACGACTCAGAGTGGGGGTCCTCTCCCTTTTTAAATTTAATGTGTAAATTGAATGTTTAATATTAGATTTATTTGGGAAGGCAGTCCCAAAGAGAATAAGTACTAACTTTTTAGTAAAATTTATTAGATACGAGTATAAATACTACATTTTTGGTTATAAATTGACACAAATAAATGGCCTATCAGGCATGAGCCGCGAGGAAATTTCTTATTTAGAGACGTAGGCTCGTCTGAAGCTGGTAAAATTATAAAGACAAAACTTATTTGTTATGTTAGTGCTGTGTGTTAAAATGTTAGTCACCTGAGGCTGTGCTCCACCAGCGTAGGCCTTGCCGACAGCACTCAGCAGGTGCACCAGCCCGTCGGGCGCGTCGCGGCGCACCAGCGGCACGTGCGCGGCGCCCGGCAGCGCGCGCTTCAGCACCGCCTGCAGCAGCGCGTGCGGCGCCACCTCCACCACCAGCGCGCGCGCCGGCACCAGCGCCAGCACCGACGCGAAGCGCACGGGCGAGAGCAGGTTGTTCACGTGGTAGGCGGCGTCGCTCAACTTAGCTGCAAAACCAACGACCAACAATATAAAACAAGTTACTCAAACAAGATTTACTGAAAATATGGTCTTATCCACAAATTACGTCATCGATTTTTGACCCCCCCTAAAATCATCCAAAGATTATGCTTCGAATGGCCCCGTTTCCTCCTACGTCACGTCATGCCACCATCATCCGATGTCCAGACCCGTCCCCCCCCCCCACCCCATTTTGAAATGACATAATTTATGAATAGCCCCTTATACCGTAAAAAGATCGGAAAAACTGCTGCACGAGTCGTTCTTACGGCAGTATTGTGGGGCCATTGTTTTGAGCTGATTGAGTATCCCTAGAATTATTTGATCGGTGTGCTACACACAAAATCGACAGTAAATATGGGATTATGCTCCTTGATTCCCCATCTCCTAACATCTTTAAGTCAATAAGAAAGTGGTAAACGTAAATATCGCTATAAAAGCACTTCACAGTAAAAAAGGTTATATGTAAACTGTGTAGTGACTCCCAAGCTGGTTGATACTTTAAACCATAACACTGGTGAAACACTTACCGAGGTCAGAATCCCATTGGTCCTGAGGAATGGAAGACGACAGCCAACGCGCAGTGCGTGGCTTGGGTTTGGGGATGACCTGCAGCAAACTGGTGCGGAGTTGAGTGGCAGCAGTGGCGATGTATTTGCTGTGGAAGGCCACCCCTGAGCTGTTGACGCGGCGCGCGAACACGCCCTCGGCGGACAGTTCAGCTACGAACTTCTCGATTGAGGCTGGCGGGCCGGAGATCTGCAAGAAAAATGGTCGTTAGTGAAACGGAGGTGAAGGATATTTTTCATTTCATATGCGCTTAAAGTGAGTAAAGGCATCCAATTCCAACTCGAATTGGAAAAAAGTATCTCAGCAATGGTGCGTTTCGCCCTTGGTTATCAATCTACTAGGTATGTAACCGATCGAGATCATAATTATTAAATTTAAACTTTCTTGACTTTCGTAACACTATAAAATAACACGGTTACACACATATTAACATGTCGCGAGACGATAATTTTCTAAAAAGGGAGAAAAACTGAAGACGACCAAAAAATGGCGTTCAGAGCTAACTTGGCGTCCACGATGCTGCGGCTTGAAGAGACAAGCTAGGAACTCACAGTGACGCTGTCGGCGGAGTTGTGGCAGGCGGGCACGATGTCCTCGGGGCAGCGGCGGGTGGCCTCCTCCCAGGAGAGCCCGACGGCGGCCATGGCGCCCGGCGCCAGCTTGGCGTCCACGATGCTGCGGCTTGTAGAGACAAGCTAGGAACTCACAGTGACGCTGTCGGCGGAGTTGTGGCAGGCGGGCACGATGTCCTCGGGGCAGCGGCGGGTGGCCTCCTCCCAGGAGAGCCCGACGGCGGCCATGGCGCCCGGCGCCAGCTTGGCGTCCACGATGCTGCGGCTTGTAGAGACAAGCTAGGAACTCACAGTGACGCTGTCGGCGGAGTTGTGGCAGGCGGGCACGATGTCCTCGGGGCAGCGGCGGGTGGCCTCCTCCCAGGAGAGCCCGACGGCGGCCATGGCGCCCGGCACCAGCTTGGCGTCCACGATGCTGCGGCTTGTAGAGACAAGCTAGGAACTCACAGTGACGCTGTCGGCGGAGTTGTGGCAGGCGGGCACGATGTCCTCGGGGCAGCGGCGGGTGGCCTCCTCCCAGGAGAGCCCGACGGCGGCCATGGCGCCCGGCGCCAGCTTGGCGTCCACGATGCTGCGGCTTGTAGAGACAAGCTAGGAACTCACAGTGACGCTGTCGGCGGAGTTGTGGCAGGCGGGCACGATGTCCTCGGGGCAGCGGCGGGTGGCCTCCTCCCAGGAGAGCCCGACGGCGGCCATGGCGCCCGGCGCCAGCTTGGCGTCCACGATGCTGCGGCTTGTAGAGACAAGCTAGGAACTCACAGTGACGCTGTCGGCGGAGTTGTGGCAGGCGGGCACGATGTCCTCGGGGCAGCGGCGGGTGGCCTCCTCCCAGGAGAGCCCGACGGCGGCCATGGCGCCCGGCGCCAGCTTGGCGTCCACGATGCTGCGGCTTGTAGAGACAAGCTAGGAACTCACAGTGACGCTGTCGGCGGAGTTGTGGCAGGCGGGCACGATGTCCTCGGGGCAGCGGCGGGTGGCCTCCTCCCAGGAGAGCCCGACGGCGGCCATGGCGCCCGGCGCCAGCTTGGCGTCCACGATGCTGCGGCCTCGCCAATAAGCGCACAACACGGCTTGCTCGCCGGTCAGCGTCTCGTCGGCGTACGCGCAGCCTGCGAATAAACATTTAAAGGATGATTAAAGGTTTTTACTTTCGTTTTCGTGAACGACATTGTCTTCCGTAGGTAATCCCGGAAAAAGACTGAAAAAATTTACACCTGCGCGATGTTTTCGAAATGTCGGCGGTCATTTTCAAATGTTGCATAGGGACATGTTCGATTACAAAACGAACATGCGGAATATAATCGCTATTCATTGTAGGAGGCGATAAGTATCTATCTTTAGAATCATTGATGGAAATATACAAACAACAATAGCAAATTCGTATGGTTAGGTCCTAATTAAATTATCATGTCAATAGTATAGTGACATAAGCAATTTAAATTGTAAACAAGGTATTTTTGTTTATCCTTACCGACTTCTCCGACGGAGTGTCCGATAATCCCATCAGGACGAACGCCGAGCTCACGCAAAACATCGACCAGCGCCACCTGAACGGCCGCGATGGACACGAAGGAATTGATGACGTTGTCGAACGCGGCGTCCGGCGCTTCGGTGATAACATTCACGAGGTCCAAGCCGTGCGGCTTAAGTGCGGCTGCCGAGCGCGCGATGCTAGCCGCGAACGATGGCAAGCGGAGCAGCGTCTTAGCCATGCCGGCCCACTGCGAGCCCATGCCGCTGAACACGAACCAGGTCGGCCGCGGCTCGCTTTCAGTCTCGAGCACTTCGATAACAGGCGCCGACCCGCGCGCCGGGTCCAGCACGGCGTACCCGCGGCGCGGGTGCCCGGGGATCGCTTGCGCGTGAATAGCATCTAACAGTCCGTGTAACTCTGCGTCACGCTCGTGTTCCGCAGCTAACTTGAGTAGCTTCTCCACGGCCTCGTCGGTGCGGCCCGAGGCCAGCACGACTCGCGGCGCGGGGTACTCGGCGGGCGGCGGGCGCTTGCCGCTCTGTGATTCGAGGATGATGTGGGCGTTGGCGCCGCCGAACCCGAACGAGTTCACAGCCACCAGACCACCTTGCCAGGGCAAGTTTTTGTCCACCACCTGCGACAACGCACACAATAAGAATCCGCTGACGCTTCGCGAGCGTACAAAACAATTATGAATAATTGGTACCTAGTCAATTACCTTAATACGGCCGTCGCAAAGAGCAGGAATGTCGGTATTGGGGCTCTTGAAATGCAAGTTTGCGGGGATAACGCCGCTCTCCATTGCCACGACGATCTTGGCAATAGAGCAGAGCCCGGAGGCCGGCTCGGAGTGGCCCATGTTGGACTTGACTGAGCCAAGCAGTAGAGGCGTCTTGCGGTCCTTGCAGAACAGATCAGCGATCGCGTTGACTTCCTCAGGGTCTCCCACCTACAACAGTTTGCGTCATACAAAAATGCTAGCGCTGAGTTTAAGATAGGAACTCATGTTATGAAGATGTGTTTACCTTAGTACCGGTACCGTGGGCCTCAACGTAAACGACATCTTGAGGCCTCAAACGCGCCTCCTCAAAGGTTTCTTGTGCAAGGCGACGCTGCATGCGACCATCAGGGTATGTGATACCCTGCGCCTTGTTGCCGTCCGTGTTCATACGGGCACCACGCACTGTGCAGTACAGTCTTCTCGCGTCCTTGCGACGCTGCAACAGCACAGCAACAGCCGCTTCTGAGCGCACGTATCCGCGGCCGCTAGCGTCAAACGCGGCACAACGACCTTCAGGCGACAACATGCTCAATCGGTGGAAGTTTAGCGAGTTCGCGGGCTTGAGGCAGAGGTTGGTGCCAGCGACGACAGCGGCGTCGCAGTGGCCCGAGCGGATCGCGTTCGCGGCCTGCGCGAGCGCGAACATAGAGCTGGAACAAGCGGTGTCTATCGCGTACGAGGGTCCTTTGAGATCGAAGGTGTAAGACAGTCGGTTGGGAAACATAGCGCGGCAGCACCCAGTAAGTGCATAACCGTTGATCTTGTCGACATCTTGCGTCCATAGCTCCTCAGTCTCCGAGTTGGAGACGCCGACGTAGACGCCGGTGCGCGAGCCGCGCAGCTCGGCGGGGCTGAGGCCGGCGTCGATGA
The DNA here is from genome assembly GCA_911728535.1 of Pammene fasciana. Classification (NCBI taxonomy): domain Eukaryota; kingdom Metazoa; phylum Arthropoda; class Insecta; order Lepidoptera; family Tortricidae; genus Pammene; species Pammene fasciana. Next base: position 2,289,764 of record OU452285.1, read on the forward strand.
TGACCTCGTGCGTGAGCTCGAGCAGCAGACGGAGCTGAGGGTCCATGAGGTGGGCCTGCTTGGCGTGCACGCCGAAGAAGGTGGCGTCGAAGTGCGCCAAGTCCTTGAGTTTGCCATTGCGCTCCGGTAGTCCGTGCACTCCTGCAACAAACATGAAAATTTGTTAGGTACATCTGGTTTAAAATAATTTAGTTAAGGTTTGTCCGGAAAGAAAAGTGTCGTTGTTAATATGGAAGCTCATAAATTCCATGATACTTCTCTTTCCGGACAGACTCTAACTAGTAGTAAGATTTTTCAAATTACATATTAATTGTCCTCACTGATGTAGCTACCATTTCCAGAAATATTTGGCATGATTATGGGAATTACCCGCTCGGGAACACGGGAACCGTGCAAAGGGGGAAATACGATCTCATAATAAGGGCAGCGAAAATCAGGTGATTGATAAAGAGTAACATTACGACCGTCATACTTGGAACATGGATTAGTCATTATTTGTTTTGGTAGGTACCTACAAATTGTCTGCATTAGTGGTGCGTCTTGTAGAGTTGATTACAATCTCAAACTAAAAATAAAAAAGTAGGTACCTACTTAAATCCAAATTTACAATTTTTATCTGCAATGTACTAATATAACCCAGTGCCTAGGACGATATATCGTCCGCTGATATCGACCGACATGACGTCATCGACTCGCCCTAGCGTTTCCGCGAGGTAATGTAATCGCGCGCATAACGTAATGTTTGAATTGCAAGTTCAGGGTCGACGCCAACGCGTGCGCATCACGCCACCTCCTAACGGAGAAAGCCTGCAAACCTTAACCATTCACCGTCGGGCTTGAGTCCATCTCGAACACGCGACCCGCTCTATATTCCCTTTCTCACAAAGTTAACGCGCAGAATAACCAGTTTAAAACCTATCTTCGATTACTTGTATTTATTTCGGTCTAGATGTCAGTTACATTGGTTTTTGATGGGCGTTCGATTACCCTGCGCTTGACAGCAATGGTAGTACTTTACCGGAACAAAAAGATGACGACACGTTCCCGCGATTATCGTCAATTACTCACCCACTCGAAGCGTTAAAAGAAATGTAACATTGACTTCTTTCGTTATTCTTACGACGTATCTTTATTTCAAATTAAATAAAGTATAAACAAACGTTGCTTTTAGTATTTAATTACATAAAGCATAGGTACGATTAATAACCTACATTTAAATTGACATATTTTCCTCTTTGTTATCAACAAACAAAGTTAACTTACGTGTGATATAATAACACTCGTGGAAGGTGACCTAGGGATGTATAAGCCCGCGGTAATTATATGCATGACCTCGCGGTCATTCGGTTCGCGCGGAACAGATAACATGGACGTCGCGGGATCATGAAACTCTCACGTTGCCGATATACGGAGTGGAAACGTTTGAAATGGGATGCTGTGTAGTACCTGATAGTACGTATCATCTACATTATTAATTGACAATTAATAATGCTATAATATGCTAGTAGACATAAGGTCCACCGATGATTGCTTAAGAGTGCGGTAAACTTTTTTTTATACTCGTCGACTGTAATACTTGAATTGAGATTGTGTAGACGGAACTACTAGCGCATATTTTTGGATAGAGCTTTTATGGTCGCATATTGTGACATTGCCACCGAAAGGATTTCCATACAATATTGTAGCACTGTTGCCGGAGCCCGCCCTGTGGCCGGGGAGGACAGGCACTAATCCGCCGGGAGATTGAAGTTACTAAATTGTATAGAGGCAAATTTTCTTGTGTCAAAATCAATTCTTACCGGCTTGTCTATATTGAGCACTCGTAGAAAAAGTATTGTATACAAAATAGTGACATAATCAAGCTTTTCAATCTCGTACCTCACTTAACGTGACCTTACTTCAGATCAAGTTTTAATATGACGGTATTTTTTAGTTATTGCCTGTCTTAAAAGGACAGACATCTATCTAATAACGTGTTATCACTAGCTATAACGGGTTTGATGAAAAGATTATGCTGCGTTTCGACCAGAGATGAGCGAGAATGCGTTGCATTGCAAGGAATGTGTTTTTAAGCTGCGCTGTGCGTGGATAAACAAATGAAGTGATTCTATTGGCGCTTAGCAAACATATTCCTCGCAACAACGCATCTTCGCTCATCTCTACTGGAAATGCAGCCTTTAGGAATGTTTAATAAAGAACATAATTTTAAATGGCGTCCACTACTTACTTACTTATTTGGCGCAACGACCCAAAATGAGTCTTGGCCTCCGACACAAGAACACGCCAGCAATTTGCTCGGTCTTCCGTTATTTCATGTCAGGTTTCACCGGCACCGCGCTCATGAAGATCAGCTCCTACCCTGTCTGCCCAGCGATACTTAGGATGACCGACAGGACGGCGTCCAGTCGGTCGACCCAAATATGCTCTTTTTACTGAGCGATCTACTACGCTACTATGTTATTATGTTACCGCGGAATCCTTACAATTCCTCGCCGCGCGCATCTCAGGCTATTATGACATTGTAGCCACCAAACCGAGAGCTCACGGCTGCTGGTGCACCAGTGACCTCGATATCCTTAACAACTACGTGTAATCAGAGATCATTTTTTACTGGTTCGCCTTGCGTTGCTCCCCATGAGTGAGGCTAGTAAGAAACCAGCCCTGTAAACAATTTGTTTTCTTTTCCTTGACCTATGTCGAGTCTTTCACACATCTAACATAATGTTCCACTTACGTATAAATACAAAACTTACATAATCTAGTGCATCTGAAAGTTCAGGCTACCTATCTACCTGTAGGAAAGCTTGCCCCATATTTTCGCTTTCTTACTACCTATGTCATATTTACGTCACTCTGGGCGGTAAGTGAGATTTGCCGCCCACGGGCGCAGCGGCAAATCTCACTTCACACCCTTACCTTCGGTTCGGGCCACAAATGCCCGCAATCTGAGCCGTTCTTTATTTTACCGCCCTAGGTACGTAATGTACTATTATAGCCGACTAACTATAAAAGAAATTCAGAACCCTACAGCTCTATGTAGAAGTAACGTTTAACTACCTAAGTTTTATTGTCAACTTGCACGCTCTTCTTCCTCCTAGCGTTTGCTCGGTTTGGGGTCCGCTTGACAACCTAATCCCATGAATTGGCATAGGCATTAGTTATTACGAAAGCGACTGCCATCTCACCTTCCAACCCAGATCGGAAACTTGGTCTTATCTGGATTAGGTCCGGTTTCCTTCACGAAAAAGCGACTGGTAAATATCAAATTAATTCCGCACATAAGTTCCGAAAAACTCAGTGGTACGAGCGGGGGTTTGAGCCCGAGACCTCTGGATTGAAAGTCGGACGTCTTACCGCCTATAACCGCGAATCACTTCGTTCATCGAATCGTATATTTGCATCACTCTCTTTCGTATATGCAAGAGCGATAGAGACGGGGCAAGGAATTTTCGAACTTCGCGGTAGGCCCCCAGGCTAACAGCGTTGAAAGTTATTCTCAACTTGCATTGCACCAAAGGTGCTACATATGCCAAAATCTCACTGAACGCGAACGGCACGATAACAGGGATCAACTGATATCACAACCTGCCGGGTGCACTCGTGTTTACGTTTAGCTTGACCGTTGACAATTATGTAATGATAACGCTAGTTACAGTAGGTAGTTAATATTTATTAATTAACTTACACAAGTTATAATTGTAACTATATAAAAATAAAAGGTAAGAGAGTCTTTATTCACGAACAGGATTGCGTAATTTTTTTTCTATACAATAATTGACTAGGTATTATTCTATAATTCTAGGACGGAAAAAGAGCGTTGCGTGCGCTCTCAGTGATGAAATAAGAAAATCATAGTAATTATATCTTCAATAGTTTCATTACCTACTCACAGAAGAATCCGATGATTGAAGAGCTACCTATTCCGAGATATGAAGCATTAGTAAAGTATTGAATGTTGCTATGTTTTATTTAGGTTTGCACTCCGTTCTGAGTAAAACAGGAAATTTATACTAGCTACGTTTGTGTGTACGTGTGTTAATTACAGCAAAATGAAAAAAAAAAAATTAACAAAAAAAGAACCTACTCCACTTAGGCTCTTAGGCTAGGAAATGCCCGAGTTGCTGTAAAAAATACTGAAATCACTATAGGTGTGCTATAGGCACACCATAGTTAGTCGAAGGGTTCCCTCGATTTCTCCAGGATACCATCATCAGATCCTGACCTGGTGACGATGGGACTAACTGTGAAGTATATACCCTCTCAAAAAAAAGAATTTTCTAATCGTTTCAGCCGTTTTCGAATAATCGGTGAACATATAAAAGAAAAGCAAAAACAAAGATTCGGACGAATTGAGAACCTACTCCTTCGAAATCTTGAAGTCGGTTGAAAAGAATACGTAAAGTCAGGACTCAGGAACATAAAGCAGATATTTAAATGAAAGTTTGATAATAATAACAGTCAACCGATTTTGATCTTGTGTTTTTGTTTTAAAGGTGACTTCCTGTTTGGTTAAAATCGGAAGTTTGTATATTGGCTCTTGCAAAGTGATCCATGAAAGCGATAGAAGGATTTGATTAACTTATAAATTAAAATTAAATTAAATAATTATTTGTTTCGGTAGCTTTCCATATCGTGTTAGTATAAATTAATAATTAATTATCAATTGTAGGCTAATTAGTTGTTTAGATCCTCATCGCAGTCATCACTCATCACGAACTTGATGATTAATGATTATTACCTATGTTATGACTATCAAAGTGTCACTTTTATGTGTTTGGAAGTCATTTTGCTGCAAGTAGCATGCGGTTTTGTGTTTAATAGTGCTGTAAATCACGCGACTTCTTCACCTTATCAACTTTGAAATAAGTATAGTATACCTAACGTTCCTCTTTTTATGTCAACGGGTCAAGGGCTAAGGTTTTTCAAAATTGTCTAATTAAGTTTTGAATTTTTTTTTATTAATATGATGCTCTCTTTTTACGTCAAAACTTCCATAAATTCATGGTTGTATTGAAACCTCTTTCCTAATCGCTGCTCAATAAAACGACCCATCATTACGTAAGGTGCGTTGGGGTAAGATTGAAAGGTATTTTTTTAGGGATAAGATAAAGAGTAGTCTGTAATGCTCCGGACGATTTTTTGTCTTACCCCTAAAAAAATACCTTTCTATCTTACCCCAACGCACCTTAGATGTAGGTATCCTAAAATCTATTGTTTCTGAATACAAATAATGTACTATGGGTTTGTTTCCAAACGAGTTAACGCAGTTTTTCCTATCTGTCAGTGTACACGTACAGTCACCGGCAATAGTATATTTTCCTACACGAACTATATCGCAAAAATATGTGACACGCTCTTATGGCCTTACAATTAAGAGCGTGTCACATATTTTTGCGGCTTTCGTGTAGGAAGATACGTACTATTGCCGATGACTGTACACACATAATACTTTGCCTCCCTAAAAAGCGAAAAGATAGTAGGGAAGTTGAATTTAAAATATCACCCCACTTAAATTATGTTGAATGCAGTCTTTCAATCTATCAAAAAGAACGGTTACGGACTTTAATTATTTTAGCCATTTAGGACTGACTTTGCAATGGAAACTTCATAGAGCAATTAAACAAAAGAAAATATTTGAACCGTAAATGGCTAAACAATTTAAGTCTGTAACTTAGTATTACCATACTACAGAAGTAATACTAACCAGGTGTCCAGCGGCGGTCATCAGCAGTGACTAGATCCACTCCATCAAAGAGCTGCTGCGCGAACTCCTCAATGTTGTTGGACTCGGGCAGGCGGCCCGACAGCCCAGACAGCACCACGTCGTCATCGGCGCTGCCGCGACCGTTCGCTACGCTCGGCATCTTTCACGAATCTGCAACAAGCACAAGCACAACTGTTTCACTACCGTTCAGTGTTCACTACAGCACTGTCCACTTGTCCAGCAAGCGCGCTCGCTCACCTATGGAATCTATCGAAACACCCTAGGGGTCTCCACTATCACTTCACGGATTCAGTTGCTTAAGAGCGTCCGAACTCGACCACCTCTCGAGGTAGAATGAGAGTTTCGGGACGTGGGGTGCGACGCGTGAGCACGTGGAGTCCGGCGCGGGCGCCGCGCGGTTAAAAGGGCGCGATAGCGGGATCGCGACCTGTCAGCTGCGACGCACGTCGAGCCTCTGTCTTATCACACGCAAGGACGAACAAGGTCGACTGTTTTCCGAGTGGCCCGTCCGCTTCGACCTCCACGGGCCCAGCAGCCGTGCTCTCGAGCCAACGTCTGCGAGACGGTTGGACAGTTTACACGCGGCACAATAGCGCATTGTGTGCCAATTGCTCGATCGGCCGTTCCGTGCCGGTAAGTAGTTGAGCACAATCGGGACATTATTAGATTACGCGCGAAGTAGCAATTCATCCTGTATAATTTTGAGCTAAAATGGATGGTATGGGATGAACAGTCAGCAGCAGAAGCTAAGCAGGTGTGAGGTGTTCAAAATAAGCTTAAACACGACTTTATTGTTAAGAGAATAAGATCGTGTGAAGGTCATTTTGAACTACTATGTTACTTGTGGGTATGAACTACTATGTTGCGAGTGATACTTCCGCCACTCGTCTTAAGCCAGCCAGCTTAAGATTGAATCGGAAGACAATAATATTCCTATAGAATATCATAATTACACAGACGCAACGTCAACCAAACTCACAGCGGCGCAAAGAGCAACGAAGTGGTCGGCTAAAATGCATGTTTACTTTGACTTCTAAACGATCTAATGAGGGTTTCTGAATCCCAGATGGCGGCAATGTAACGAGTGGTCTTTATACCCACCACCAATCAAAAAAAAGATGATTAAACATGATTGGTGGATTATGCCAGCTAGAGTAGCTAGACCTGTCGCCGCGGTGCTGCCGCCTAGTGAAAACATTCATGAAACCCTCATTAGTTACTGTAGTCCCCTTTTGAAACAAAACAATAACGAAATGAGTGAATTCCAATTTCTCTGACATCACATTTCATTGACGTTTCACGTGTGATCCGCATTGGCGTTGTGTGACGGGGCCAGGGTCATTTCGTACGAATTTCACGCGCCGTAGTGGCGATAAACATTCGCCACATGATAATGGGTTTACATACACTGCGTGAGCTACAAGGTATCTTCCACTGTCAAGAATATGTTAGTAGGGTTATAGGTGAAAAACGTCAGTGCTCAAAATTATGCAAATAAGTGGATTGCTACGGAATTCGAAAATATGCCGGATATTTTTAGCGAAACAGAACCAAAACATTAGTTAGGTACTTATTTTTTATAAGCGCTGACAATGAGTTACGTATGTAGCAGTGGCGGTGGGTTCTTAGGCAAGCCGGTACTGAATTTGGCTTAAAATTTCTTCATGAGCTGTAGGGAAACTGCTCAGGCGCCTGAAACTTATTAGGCAAGCCGAAGGGAATCGTGATCTATGGACGCGCCGCCACTGGTATGTAGGTAGATAATAATATATTATATTCTTTTGTTGGTCGTCTCTGTGTCGGTGCTAATATTTACTTAATTTATTTCATAACAATTTGTTTGAGAAATGCCCATTCACGCTGTTTATTTTAGGTACACGTATTTAGAATGTTTTTGTACTTTTTTTAGAAAAATGGCTTATTAAATAAATCACGGGTTACTCACGTCTTTTAAGTCGAATATTGCTCGACATGTTTCGCTCCATAACGAGGAGCTTATTCATGAGCCATTCGCGTTGGCTAACCGACGCAGACAACATGTATATGGCAGAGATATTCGACTTAAAAGACGTGAGTCCGTGATATATTTAATATGTCTGATTCTCACGGAAGTTTTGTGTGTAAAAATGGCTTATTTTTACTTAATGGAAACCGGCACAACAAGTCTGAAATTAAATTAAAAATTAAATATGCAGCCGACTAAATTTTTTTGTAGTGTTACTTTGTTTATAACGCATTTACATAAATCAACATATATGTAAACACAAATACGTTGCCATGTTCAATTTAATTCCTTTTTAATTTGGCAACTCAAGAGCGTCATAACGATTTCGAAACAGGTTTATTCAGAAACATATAATTGCTTGTCCTTGTCTTCTGCATTTTAGGATTAGGCAGTGGCGTAACTACGCTAAGTGAGGCCCGTGTAGGGTTGCCATACGTCAGGATTTGTCCGGACATGTCAGGATTTTTGACCCTTTGTCAGGATTGCGGCCGGACTTGGCAAGTGTCAGGATTTTTAGAAATTACCTCATTATACCTACGCTTATTACAAAATTTAAGTACATACAAATTGTAAGTACCTATTCAATTTTCAACAAATCAATAATGAATTTCACAATATTTTGTTATTAAAATCTTTATTAAATATGTACGTATTATAACTTCAAACAGTTAGTTTAGCAAAATACGTATTAAGCATTTTTTGGAAGGCTTAAAGCCGAAAGTTAAATAAGTCGCTCTACAACTTAATGACAACTGTTGAATGTCTTCAACAAACTCATTAATTAACTGCTCTTATGACAAATATAAAAATATTGGGTATATCAAAAACTATAACGTTTCTAAATGTAAAAAAAATGTGGGAAAGAACGCGAATACTTTTCTCTTTAGCCGTTAACACAGTGAATGCTCTTTTCTAACGAGTCGGGTCGGCAACACATATGAGGCACCTGGAGCTGCAAGTGTCCACATGTTACGGTAGCTACTTACCATCAAGCAGGATGTTTGCCACCGGCGTAGTGTTTAGAAAGAGTACGCTAAATCGCTGTTATTAGAAATGTCAGGACTTTTGGGGTGATGTCCGGATTATTATCAGGACATTCCATTTTTCCATATGGCAACCCTAGGGCCGGCAAATTCATCACATGGGGCCCCTTTTACGGAAATGTTAAGATCCTCCTTTAGTCGTAGCTTCTCACACTGGGGGCCCCTCGAGCCGGGGGCCCGTGGCCTTTTGCCAGCTCTGCCACCCTATAGTTACGCCACTGGGATTAGGTCCGGTTTTCTCGTGTTTATTTTTGAGAAGAAAGTTACGTTGTCTCTGTCACTGAATTCAAGTCAGAAAATATACCTCACTCGCTTACTTTTCAGTCGTATTTGTCTGAACTGAATAATGGTAAAAAATTGCTGTTTTACATCGGCAGAGGATTAAAAATACATTATATTACAATGGGTTTTTACACAGATAATTAAATACACGAAACCGGTATTCACCGGTTCTAAATAACCTAACTCATTCTCATTACTTGATTAGGTCACAGTCAAAAAGTCGGGTAATACCCAAAAAACCTGGGTTTTTTCATACAAAAAAAACCTATTGTAGAGCCGAGCCCTTGAGGGCGGCGTAGGCCGTAGCGGGCTACGATGCTACGCCAGCTCACTCGGTAAAGAGCGGCATTCAACGATTAACAATCTTAATTTGATTCAATCACAGAAAAAATAAGCTAGAAACATGCTTATAATTCGCGTGTCATTTATTTTCATTTTACTTGACGCCGGATCAACGGAATCAGGCTGCGTTTGTTTACACCATTTGCCATATTCTAAAGCCTGACCAGTTAAATAAATATATGACCACGCGCCATATTGCGGAATTTCATTGGAACTAAATTTTTCATTCTAAACTGAACTGTCACCATATACATTGAGAAAAAAGCGCCTTGTTGACAATGGTCATATTTCTGGTCAGGCTTTAATTTAAAAAATACGTAAACAATACATTAAAAACACAATCTGTCTCAAACATAACTCCAACACAGGGGTCTATGGGTTGAGCTCATCATGGTCGCAGCTCGTTAGGATTAATTATTTGTCTTTTGTTCATTTTCGTGGTTCTGTGTGTAATATAGATAGCTTATTGTGCGGTGATCTAACGAACAAGTGTGCGGATAATGAAGAATTAGTCTTAAAAGGCGTGTAACCATTGATTGGTTCAGAACAACCTGTAGCCTCCTCGAGCCATTTGTAGGGAGCTATCACTCTACAAATAGCAACTAACAAGGCTTATGCCACTTCTACCGAACAACGTTGCCTAAAACTTATTTGATTAAACAAAATACTTATCGATTGAAGACATTGTACCATGCATTGTACCTAAAGATTGAATCTTACAAGCTCTTATTTCCCGCCTTTTTATACTTGACATTGGCTACAGGCAATACCGCCTAAAGTCCATAAGAAGAAAAAAAAAAAAAAAAAACTCCAACACACAACGCACAATCAACCAATGTTGAAGTTGTATTGGAGTTGCATCGAAATGGTTATCAATTAAATTCTGACATTTCAGATTCAGACGTGTAGGCGCTAGCTGTAATACGTAGTTAATGCATTGGAATTGTATTGAAGTTGGATTGTTTTTAAACGTTTTACAGTTAGAATGTGCTCTCTGGAGCTGCGCTGTGCGAGGATATGTAAATGAAGTGATTCTATTGGTTGTTTACAAACACATTCCTCGCATCGCAACGCATCCTAGCTCATCTCTGGTGGAAACGCAACCTCAACTATCCGAATGAAGACCTTGTGATTTTCCAAGAACTTGTGACACATTGGTCTCTAAAATAGAAAGGTCTATTACGCCGAAGTATTGAAAAAGCAAAAGGTAATTAGAGATGGGCCGACTAGGGTTTTTGCCGACTACACAATCGGCCGACTAATCGGTTTTCAAATTGCCGATTAATCGGCCGACTAGTCGGCAATGCCGATCGCAGGTTTTAGCTAAGTTCGGGTGCAATCGGAAACGCACGTTTCGCTTCGTCCGCCGTGCCATTGTCTATCACGCGTTCATGACCAGCGCTGGCGTGTTTGAAGGCAAAAAGAAAACAAACACTATCATAAGATTTAGATATTCATAACTAAGGAAAGGGTTAAACTTCTGCCAAGTTCTTATTTTCCTGTAGGTATTAAAGTGCCGAATATTCGGCATTTTTTGCCGACTAGTCGCCGACTACAAATGATGCCGAATAGTCGGCTTTCCCGACTAGTCGGACCATCTCTAAAGGTAATGTTTCTTTTCATTTTGCTATTAAAACGTATCAAGCAAGTATCAAAAACTGTATCGTACAGTCGCCATCAGATATCTCGGAGCGGCCAAGGTGTTCACAAATATCTGAACAACGCCTTTATTGTCAAGGTGATTAGGTGCTTGTACAGATATTTTGAGTACCGGCGCCGCTCCGATATATTTGATGGTGACTGTAAGTAGGTGCTATTGAGGGTGCTATCTACTCATAGCTAGCTTTTATGCATATGTGTATTCAATATTGATTTCGCATTAATTGCAGTAGGTAGTCGCACATCAGTCGTTCTGCGCGTGGTAATAACTTATAAAAGCAAGCTCAGCTTGCATATGCTTCATTATCATAGTGTTTTGATTGAGCTGCAATGGGAGTATGACTTTAACCGAATTGAAGTTGAAGATTTCGAAGAGGGATCGGGAATTCGGGATCTTTGTTGATGTATATTTTGCTATTTATTTTTGTGTATGATTTGGAATACCTATTCTTTTTTTTGAAAGGATCCGATTGTTAATTGTTTTTTAAAACAGGATCTTCAAGGGAACTCTTCATATATTATAGGCATTACTATAGTGATTTAAGTTGGGAAGGTGTGGTTAGTAGTCATTTAAGTGAAGTCAGTTTCTTTTGCATAAAACAGAGATCTATAAAAGGCGGCCTATTGTCGAATGGCAAATTGGCATTTTCCACCTGTCTACACTGTCTACCATTGCGTCCAAAATATTATTAGTGACTTGACCCCTACAAATAGATAATATTGGCCAAACTAATAACCAACTTGTCTCTTTCTATTACGTAGTGTCAGTAAGAGACCAATTCTTTATCTTATCCCGACCGCGTGATAGGTGAGTCGAACTTGTGGCGACCTTCCGAGCTTCCGACTGCGTGTTAACCTATTGACCGCCAACGTCATATCACGTTGCAGGGAACCCGTGCTCCAGACGGAGCATCGTCATTTAGACGTGATTTACCGAACAGACAAGTGTTGTTTTATAGGACAATATAGCTTTGCAACAAATTAGCAGTGAACATAAAAGTCAGCAGCACAAGTAGCTTAAGGCCATTCCTCGATTCGGACAAGCCACGCCCATCCGTTAGAGACACATTTATGGCTTCCGTGCACGAAAGAAAGAGATGCAGTGCTCTTAAGGATCTTTTGTCTAATTTTGCTTCTGTGACTATTTAGATAAACCAGAATACCATATTTTTACTAAGTTATATTGCTTAATCTCTTATAGTTTACGTAAGCTAAGAAAAATAAGGGGATTTTTTTTCTATCGAGGCAACTTTCAGCAATCGTGTTTCGGCTTGTGCGAAAACCAAGAGTATATAGTCTAATAATATATATTCGAAAATAAATTCAGTCCCTTTTCCCGTTTAGTCACTAGAGCGTTTGAAAGAAACTATAATATTTCAAAGTAGCCCCTTAAGGGCGAAGTGTTCAAAAGCTTAGCACGACTTTATTGTGAAGAGAACAAGAGTGTAACAGTGGTAATATCATTTTGAACAGCCACTTTTGCTGTTGACTTGCGATCAACTACTAAATTGATCATACATAAAAAACAAGCAAAAAAACAAAGATCCCGACGAGTTTGATAACCACCTCCTTCGAAATCTTGAAGCCGGTTGAAAGACACGTGATTCTAACATTTTAAAACCGTTGTGCGTCAACGAAGTATTTATGGGTAAATAAAAGCCATTCTACGTCATTATAAACCGGTAACTCGGGCTAGTCACGTGATTCGTGTAGGATCTGCTCGTACGTTTCCACGGATGTGTGAATCTCTTATAAATAATAATTTTGGTTAGATTCTGAGTCCGACAAAGGCATATGCGAATCTGAACACTCTGTCGTTCAAGGACAGTGTAAAAGGGTCATTTGGATGACTTCGACAAAAAAAAAACATTCTAGGTGACCAGTTTTTAACGCCATTGAGCAGTGTAGTGTCGATGTCAAGATACCTATGTTAATTTAAGAGCATTTATTCATATTCATACTAAGTTCATACTTTTATCCCAATGCCAGCAATGCATGCCAGTGAGAGATAAAACTCAAACGATGAAATTGCGTTTAAAAAAAAATGTTAATTATTTTATCTACACCCATATCATAAACCCTCCATGATGCGTTCAAAAACCGCACGTTATAACCACCATAAAAATAGATTGTATCGTTAGTAGTTAGAACAAATGTCTTATCTGTAACGATGTTATTATTATCAAATAATAATCAAAAATTCGATTTCATTATGAAAATCCGGGTGGGCCCGAGAGTCATCGGGTGGGCATCGAGTTGGCCATGGCGGTGGCGGTGCAATCCGTGCAATGGCAGTCATTCAATCATCATTTCGGGTTTATAATATGTGTGCAGATAAAGCAGTGTATGCAACTGTACGTAATTAGGCCTAACACTCGTGTGATCTTATTATGAAACTCACTTGGTTCGTTTCATAAAACCACACTCGTGTTTTAAGGACCCCTATTCATTGAGGTAAATATACAAGAGGAGAAAACTTCATATCAACACAACGTTAGAAGCGTGCCACGCGTCTCGTATCACGACGTACCGACAAAAACGGAGTGTTTATATTCTAAAATGAACTATCGAAGTATATTTATCTCTTTTCCGCTAGGGTATTACGATTGCGCAAGGCAATATTGCCATCTTTGTCTGTCATGGATATCGTGATATTCGCTGTTTCGTACAGTTCGGTGTTGCTACAACATGAAAATATTTCCTAGAAATAATCGATAAATATTTTCAAATATAATAAAATGACATCAGTTATCTATGTTAAAATGTGTAATTTCTTAAAGTAAAATGAAAAAAGTGTCTCCACTTAGAACTTTTTCGTTAATTGCTATCAAAATTGTTACCGGTGCTCTTTAAACATGAAACAATTGTGAAAATTTAAAAAGTGGCTACCTTCTTGAAACCTTTGTTTCTGGACGGATTGCTTTCAATCTTGATAGGTATCTGAGGTTCTGTGTCATGTGTTTTTATACTTTTATAACGAGCCTAAGCACTTCGTAGGAGTTCTGAATAAAACTTCATATTAAATTTATATTTACATTTAATAATAATATAATATTAATTGTACTACCTAAATTCAGTCCGAGGTATAAACCTAACTGCGCTACTAAATAAGAAATTTGTAAAATTACAAAGAAATTAAACACCGCTATGTAACACTACTTTTTCCAATTTTGATAACATTTTCATATTGGATAACTACACAAACCCGCATATATCAACTATGGAAGTAATAAGTTCATAATTTTTTTAATAAGGTCGAAATGAAATCGAAATTAAAAATCGCGAACTTGAAAACCTATTTATAAGATATAATATAGTATAGCATTCAAACAAACCAGAATTTCGCAAAAATACGAGAAATTCAAATAATGTTTTACTGGCAACACTAAGTCTAGAAAATGCCGCTAGTTGATTTTCGTATTTTTTCGTGCTATTTACGACAATTTGAGTGCAGAAACAGTAAACTCACTTGTGAAAGGTTATTCCGTGTTTTTTGGTGTGGGTTTCGGATCGCGACGTGCAAGATTTTATGGTACATTTTGCCATTTTCACGGACCAGAATCACTGTCACCGTCAAATTGTCAACTGAGTTGACGTAAGCCTCTCACGAGCCTACAGGCTTCTATCGAGTTACACGCATATGGCCTCTTACTGCAGATCTAGTCGTATATATCAATGCCCCTATTACGTAACAGTTACATAAACTACTATAAAATCATGATTATTTAAACTATTAATTTCAAGAAAATACTCGTAATGACGACGCACTATTGTGCGCTCGAAGGAAAAAAATCGGCCCTTTGGTTCGGAATTGTCGTAGGTATGGAATATTTTTGTTGATTAAGTTTTTTGAAATTAGTGGAAATATGTTTGCCTTGCTGCTTGTACAGGTGAATTCTAAAATAGTGATGCAATTTATTGCAAATGTAAGTTATTATCATTAAAAAAATGATAATTATCAGACTTTATAAATCACGATAATTGTCAAGATAACTATCATAGATAATAATCTTTTCAAACAATTTATAAATACATCGCATAAAATACATATAAGTAGGTTAGGTACATTGTACAAGACCAAGTAGTTAAATTGTATTTTATTAACTTACATTGTATTTTATTGACCACGTCACCAAGTCGATGGCAAACAGGCTTGCAGCCCGCCTATAGGACAGCGTAAGTACTCGTGAGAAGGTACAATCAAATTAAAGTTTTTTTATAAACATTGTTACATGTCTACAGATTTTTTTAACATAGAAATGAATTAATTTATGACATAAATACGTTATATTTAGAAATATTTAATTGCATTGTCTCTTTTTAACAAAATTCTGTTACAATTTTGCTGAGAACACCAGTGTAACAAAATACCAGACTTATACATGATTTTGATTTGATGTCAGTTACTTATACAAATATAATTTCCCGAGGATACCAAGTAGCTAGCCTACCGTAGCTACCTTAGCATTTAAGGCAATAAAATGTCATAGCCGTGTTTGCCAAGCACTAGGAAGTCGCACAATTATGCTAACCGTTTAGTAAAATATGACCACGTTAAGTGTTTTGTGAAGAATATTTGTTTATAAATTGACTAATGTTCGTCAGAGCAAGACAAACAAATAAACGAGTGGATGGTGTGCGGGAAACTGAATGAATATATTACATCATGGTTTCGTTAAATTTTAAAGTCTTGTCGTAATTAAACAAGAGACAATCGATTATCTCGTGTTTTACTTTAAACTGACAGCTTTTAACTAAATTACTCTCTTTATTTAAAAAAAAAATAACAACAATATAGCAACAAAAATGGCTGTACATTAGTCTGAACCGCTTTTAGGGTTCCGAATTAATTGAAACACTATTTTATTACTAGATATACCTACCCAAGTCTCCTGTTAATATTTTGAAAGGTCAGGTACATATATGGGCATTTTTTTAATAGTTCACTTACTTTTTTCTGCTTCGAATCACGAGGCCTATCGGGTAAATTTCAAATAATAAAAAAGGGACCGAAATTGTCACTTTTGTAACGCATTTAGTATTTTGCAAGGGCCGTCACAAAACTGACACACAATTTGTATGGAAATCTGGGCCCATTTTTTTTATTAATTCATTGTAGATAAAAATCATATTGTGTTATTTGTTATTTTTTTGTAAATTTGGGAATTGGTACATAATATCAGATCCGTTTAAAGTTTATTTTTCATCGCTGTAATTAAAATCATTCATCATAATACTTATATTAGTAGATAAGTAGGATAATGACTGAATGTATTTGTTATATGTAACTTTTATTTCCATTGCCGTTAGCAAAAATAAAATAAATATCAAAATTCATACAAAAATAAATTACTACAAACTTAGTTTTCATCAACCTTGACTATTCGCAAGTCGTAGTTGTATGCGGTTGTCTGTGACGCATACCGATAGCTGCGCGAGAGATCATAGATCAGGTTCTGCGCGTCACCATCGCTTGACATTATCATTTCTGACAGCCAGTGGCCAAAGGCATTGGACATTTATATTATGACATTAGTGTCATGTCTAAAATGACATTTGTTTAAATTAAATAGAAACAAAATTTAATAGACAGTGGTTTTATCCTATTGATGGCACTTGAGTTTGTGATCTTTAGAATACAGACAGTAGGTATCTAATTATCATGACAGTCATATTCTGGATACAGGAACTTAAAAATGATAACATACCCTTATACAGTGTGTGGCCTGAAACACGAGCAAAAAATTATGGTGCTCCTTAAACAATAAAACTATTGTTCATTTCAATGTAAGTTAAATTCCGTCTAATTGACATTGCTTGTCAGTCTTGTTACCCTAAAGACATAATCAATTTCGCAATACATTGCGTATTCAGGTAAACTTTAAAATGTACTAAAAATCAAACAGTAAGTTATTTTTAAAAGTCGTTGAAAAAACGTTGTTTATCTACGTTTTAATTTTTTGCTCGTGTTACAGGCCAATACAGATAAAGCCGAAATAACTTAGTATTTCAGATTATTTTAAAGGTTAGGTGGGTTAATTGAAACAGTTTTTTTTAGGACAAACAGTATCCAAATTTTATATTAAGGCATATGTAAGTCTGTCACTAATGTAACCTTAATAGTTCTTTATTACCTTAAAGTTTTTTAAATAAATTAAAATGTTCAAGCCCGTGTCCGCGATTGTATTATAAGTTTATTTTAGTGATTGGCATATAGGTAGTATGTGGTATCTATGTATCTAATAATTATTATATAAACAGAGGTAGTTTTAACGTCCTTTTGTGTATCTAGGAACAAATAAAATTATTACGTTGAATATTTTTTGATTTGCGATTTCGTTTTAGCATATTTACGTAGCTTGCTAGCTTGCCTTTCATTTCTTATCTATGAGTAAGATTAATCCGAAACGAATTACTTTTTATGATGATTTTTGAACATAACACAATGTTTTCTGAGATTCTTTGGTATAAAAAAAACTAAAAAGGACATCGGTAATTTTTTTTTCATAATTTTATTCCAGAAACATTCAATAAATAATACGACTAAATAAATGAGAATTAAATAACAATACTAAAAATAAATACAATTGCAATAAAAAGTTAGGGTCACGGATTAAGAGTCGCCAGGACGCTCGCGTGAACTCGCGTCCCCTCCCCATACAAACGTAGTTCAGCTCTCATTTTAAAACGACATGCTTTAGAACCACGAAATTTGGCATGGGCATTCTAGTAGTACAGATCTATGTCGGTAATTCATTTTCGTTGCTAAAAATTGTAACAGCAGTTGTCCCTAAATATTTTATATTATGCCACGACGGTGGCAAACAAGCATACGACCCGCCTGACGGTAAGCAGTTACTGTAGCCTATGAATGCCTGTAACTTCAGAGTATTCACATTTTTAACTTCAATATACATGTTGGCGCTTCAACACGTCCTTGACCACACATCAAGCTTGGTTGTCACTGTTGTCAGACCGGTTCATCATTATACAATACGTTATTATAGATTCTGACATTTAACATTAATTATTAATAATTCCTCCAAGAACCAGAAACAAATATTATGTCACTTTTTTATGGTAGTAGGTAACGAATAGAATAAAAACGAAAAATCTTATGTTCCTTTTAAACGAGGTTTAATTTTCTTGAAAATGTCGTTTAATTCGTTGATATTCTACAAAACATAGGATATATAATTTAATTCAATTTTTTTTCTTAGATATTATTGTATGTACTAACATTTAGACTATTTAGAGCCAGAGCAATAATAATTACAATACATGTTCAGTCATTTTTAGCTCCGATATATATTCGCAGGCGCGGTCGCAGCCTGAAATTTTGGGGCGGGGACACTAATGCAGAAATGATTTTTCCAATTTTGAGGGGGTCTACAAAATTTTCGGGGGTCAGTCTCATGTGATGTATATTCGATGACGGTATTCAGTAAGTTTTGCACACCACTGCGCTATCATGCATAGGTACCTACTACACATACGTCTACGTGTTGCTTAGGATGCGAGGTGGGCACACGCGTGTCGCGTGGTTTCGCGCGTCATTGTTTTTGTTGACACACAACCGGTTCACACATAGACGCCGGAACCGGCGTTAGATGTTTGAATCAGGTGATTGTGTTAATTTGGTTTTAACTTTCGTAAGTATAAAGTTACTGCGCAGCTTGAAAAATAATTGCGTATTAATTTAAGATATTTTTCTATAATTCTATGAAAAATTTGAAATAAAAAAATGCAATGTCGGGGCGAGGGTTTTTTAAGACCCCTAACGCAAAAAGGGGTGTCATAAAATTGACCGCTATGTACCTATGTCTAACGTCCAGATATCGTCTGTGGCACCGTAGCGCTAAAACGGTTAAGCAGATTTAAATTTTAAATGCGGTTTGAAGGCAGGTTTTCTAGCGAGCTATCTGATCTGAGGTATTTTTTATCGAAATCGGCTCAGCCATTTCGGAGGATTTCCTAATTTTTTTATTTATGTATATTGAACAAAGACGAAGCTCATAATCACTCACTCGTAACGAAAACCGCACTGTAGGGCACGGGCGTGCCAATGAATTAAAAGAAATCTTTCTATGCTATCGATGAGCAATAACAAATCCTGGCCAAATTATTATATACATTTTATTTTTTAAAAATGTGGATAGTTTTATTAATATTTATTTGTACCGCATCACCGCACATTTTTAGGTAAGTGTAGTATCTCAGCATTGGCAAGTGGATTATTATCGGTCGCAGATAGGTATGATTTGACATATAATTGCTATCTAAATGGACGTTGATCAGAACATAACATTGGGTCAAGTTCGTCATTAGGTCACCTTGATTCAACTTTTGTGCTTTCGCGTTTAATATGCGTGTTTACCTAATTAGTATAGCTATCCACCCCCCCCCCCCCTCCCCGAAGGGAGGAAGGGAGGGAGAGAGGGGGGTGGAAGTCCCGGGTTCGAATCCTGGTCAGGGTTTTTAGTTGTGTGCTTATCACAGATATTTGTTCCTAATTTATGGATGTTTTCTATGTATTTAAGTATTTATCTATATCTATCTATTATTATATATATCGTCGTCTAGTACCCACAACACAAGCCTTATTGAGCTTACTGTGGGGCTACGTTGATTTGTGTAAGATTGTCCTAATATTTATTTATGGAAAATTTACAAAGTGCTAACCACTGTTTAAAGATAAAAACTGAAAAATTAAGACCTTAAGTTTCAGCTTTTAAAAAATATCTGAAAATCCGTCTAAAAACACGTACCTACTTAAACCTTTTTTGTTAAAAAATAACTGCAGGAATTTGAATAACAATTATGAAAATCGGTAAGTTTCCCTATAGAAAAAACTGAAATAACATTTACAATACAACAATTCGTTTTTACGCTATTCATTTAAGAGTTAATAAGTAGGTATGTATATGTTGTTCCAAGTTGTGAATCACGTTTACAAGTTATTAAAGTTTATTTTATTTATTTAATAAAGATGCAAAATGCAATAATTAAGTTGTATTTAAAATTATCACTTTTAATTTGAGTAGGCACGTAACCTAAAGTTGCAAATTACTGTTACCAAATAATTAACATATTATGTACTGACTGTACGTCACCCGTGTATTAAAAAAAAAGCGATAAAGTAATTATTCAGTTAGTGGTATTAAGGAGACAGCCGTCAGGATCAACCCTACGGATTCAGTTAATCAGAAATGTTAGAAGATAGTATTTTTTTTTATTGTTTTTGACCAGTTATAGTGAGCTTAAATTTCTTTACAAAAAATACCAGAATTATCGGTTTGCATGGTCACTCTACAATAAGAATACTTCTGTCAAGTACTGTGTGTTTTGGTTGATGTTTTCGCTTATTTTAGCGATAACGATAATTACCTTGAAAACATTAACTTAAGCAGACCATAAATAGTGTAAGTAGGTACCTACAATGCCTGTGACATACAAGCCTAATGTTATGTTTTTAAAACCCAATACAAAACCGTATTTATTGGAATTACATTGTCCGCCCTCGTCACTAGCGGCTGACTGGAGGTGTAAGGCGTAGAAAAATATAAAATTGACAGTATTTTAGGGACGGACAGCTCGTCACTCCCACCAAGCAATGCACCAAGGAGAAATTACCTAAGTTGCGAAATTTTCCATACGGAATGTTCTGATGTGGTTCTGATTCAGGAAGTCGCTGGACACCGCCGTTCTCAATTATTTTAACTGACTGTCTCATTACGGGTTTATAAAAATAATACAAATAATAAATTATTTGATAATTCCCATAGGGAATGTTCTCATTGGAAATTTAATTTAAATTCTCGTGTAAGTTTCCGGAAATTTCCGAGAATGTTACTGAATTTTTGAGAATGTTCTGCAACTTGTACTTACACTTGCACAACTTGTTCATAACTTTGTTTACTAAACTATGAATAAAAATAAACAGTAAGATCCAAACAGGCTTAGAAATGTACGACTAGTTAATTTTTTACACTTTTTATCTATTTTTTGGCAAATATAAAATAATTGCTGCCCCCAAAATCCGGAATGAATTTATGATGTATTCGTATTAATATTGTTTAGGTATTTGTTTTTATTGTAATGGGGAAGGCAACTGTCAATTTGTCTGTCTATGGTATACCTATGTCAAATCCCATACAAAAAAGGACCATTGTACGCAGCGCCATCTAGAACTCATGGAACCAGCTGTCACATCCCATATAAAAAGGGCCATCGTACGCAGCGCCATCTATGACGACTTTTCACCGGCCTTCCCCATTATATTGTTAGTCATAGGTTCTCAATAATTACAGTATTGTTTACAATGTAAATGTGTATCTAGCATCAATTTTATGAAAATTAAACTAACAAAAATGCTTTACAGATTACACTAAATAAAAAATTTATGACGTACGGAGCCCTTCTCTCCAAAGAGAAGCGAGTCCGACTCACACTTGCCGGGTTTTTTTCTAAAGATAATTTACTTTTTTTAAATGATAATTCCTAGATTCTGACATTCCTGACGATGCGCGACTGATGAAAACTAGGTTTAAAATTATTTAAATTTAATTAAACTCCACTATAATAAATAACATAATAAGTACATAAATGTATACAATACAAGAATTCACTTCGTGATTTGTTACTGCGTTGCGTTGTGTCACTTTCGTTTGATACTATTGTGGAGCTGTGATGCCCAATAGCCGAATAGCGCAACATAACAAACCTTGAATAGAAGTGAAATTACGGGTGTAAAAGTTTTATTTTCACGCGGAGATATAATTTATAGACCATCGATCTTAATCTTAATCTCAAACAAACTATTGACGATTGTAAACAAAGAGCATTATAAAGATGACGGTTTACTGTTTTAATAAATATAAATTAATGTTCGACAGTCGGATGTTCAAATGGTATAGTTAGTAGCTACCTATAGCAGGAAAAATGACCGGGTGGCCAGTGGCCACCGTGGCCTGGCCTTGAACTTGTCAAAATTCGAGCGATTGATCGCATCACCTCTGTGTGCCCGACTTGCGGTACTTATACCGTATTCCTAGGTATCTAACCAACCATAGTCTGTCTAGTACTTATAGTTGAAAAGGAAACAAATTAACCCACTCACTTGTTTAGTCTTGAGAACTGCAAATTTAATGTAGAGCACCCGTAGTAGAGGCAAATTACACTGCAGAAATTTCAAAGGTTCACGAGTTATCGACCGACGCGAGTAAGCTGTCGTGAGCGTTCGTCGCAACCGCGATCGTGTGATGAACTGACGGAGAGGCGGACACGGCTTCCCTAGGCGGGCGCGTCGCGGTGTCTGGCCGGCGGCGCGGGGCGCGCGTTGCTATGGTGCGAGATCAGGCCACGTGCACGCGGCCAATGGCAGCGCGCGCTGGCCGCGTCACGCGCCGTGATCAGCACGCAGCGATCAGCTGTGGCGGGCGGAGTGCGGAGTGCCGCTGCCGGCCATCCCGACATCACCTTCGTATCGTTCAATATCACTAGGCTACTACGACGAATTCAGTTATTAAGGTTTTGACCTGAACTTACAACACAGACATGACCTTTCCAATCTCCAGCTGTGCATGCATATCACGATGTAATAGATGTAGGTAAATGTTCATTTGCAAGGAAATAATTACTTTACTGACGTTTAAGCGGTACCTAAGTAGGTTACATACGTACCTAATATACCTACCTATATTTAAGCACCTACTTAAAATACATATGGCCAAATATGAATCAGAAATCACCAATATATACAAATGACTACTAATAAAATAAGGTTCTTACCATTGTATTCAACTTTATCTACAAGTTGTAACAAAAATACTGGTGATCCTTTTAAGGGCATAATTGGTATCGTATTCTTATTGTGAAAAAGTAAGAAAAAATAAATTTCTCGCGAAAAAAATTTTTGGTTTTGTATGGAGGGTTGGCCAGCTGGGACGACTCGCCCCATACAAAAAAATTTTTTTTTCGCGTCCAAAAAATTTTTCTCCTACTTTTTCCTACTCGCAATACGATACCAATTATGCCCTTAAACGGATCACCAGTATTTTTGTTACACCTTGTATAATACAATACCTACCTACACTACATACTAAGTGCTTTGTGAGTACGCTCCATCCCACCAGTATATTCTAGCGTGTAAGCGTCAGTCCCAAGACTCGACTTCAGTGACTACAGAGTTGCAGGTGTGCATAATCAAATCAAATCAACCGAGCATAGGCAGTTGTATATATTGTAGCTGTTTACCATCAGGCTGTCCCTATTTTTTGTTTAGTTTACCACCAATGTGGAATAAAAGTGCGACATGTCAGACAGAGTAGACAGACATCCGACTTGAACAAAATAAACATATTTAAGAGAAATTAAAAAAAATATTTATTAGATTCATTGCCATAGATTTAAAGTACATATTTATAATTGTAATACCTATGTTGAAATTTCTTAGAAATTAGATTTAAAAAAAAATCTTTTATTTCAGAATTAGGATTCCATAATAAATTTTAAGCATTATCTTTTTAATTTTGCCTGCAGACAAACTGTCAAACAGTTTTGCGTGGATTATGTTTAAAATGTAATCTTTGTTGTGTGATTAACAATAAAGAACCGGCCAAGAGCATGTCGGGCCATGCTCAGTATAGGGTTCCGTACTTGCCGGCCTGCTATAATACATCCGTTCAAAAAATACTCATAACAAATATCATATTTCTAGTGCTAACAGTCACTGAGCTAGACCGCGGACGGACGGACGGACATGGCGAAACTATAAGGGTTAGAAAGAAATCCAAAAAATGTATCTTGTAATTCTGTAAATAAAATTCTAACAGGACACATTACATTAAGGAAAGAAAAGTAGAACAGCCATACGTTCCAGACTGATATTATAAAATATATATAGGGATCGTGCACTATATATTCCGACCAAGAGTAGAATTTAAAAAGTGGCAACATATCGTAGTGTCGCCCCTTGCAAAACAATGTAAAAAACGGGACGACACTACCAGGCGCGATCCCGGGGGGGGGGAGGGGGGGAGGGGGCGGGGTGTCACAGGGAACATGACCCCCCCCCCCCAATCATACGTGTCGAATAGGAGGGTCCGCCATCAAATCGAAAACAGAAACTACGCCAATTGACAGTGCTGCCTCCAACATTTCACTCACATACCCTTACCTCTGCCCTTACGGTCTCTATAAATTACTAATAACAAGTACAGGCGCGGTCGCAGGTCGCAGCCTGAAATTGGGGGGGGGGGGGACTGGGGGGAGGGGGTCAATAAAGCCTGTATTAGTATAAGTTAAAATATACTATGATATGGATGTACTTTAATAAATGAAATAAAGGCACGTGTTTTTATGAAAGGCTACTGCCGTCTGAATCTCCAAGCCGGAGGGTAAACTAGGCATTGCTGAGATGAGGTCCGGTTTCCCCACGCTTTTTCCTTCACCGACAATATCTGAACATGCACTTTATTGCCGTGACAATAGAGGCGTTGTTCTGATATTTGTGACCACCTTGGCTGCTCCGATATATCTGAAGACGACTGTACCAATGAATAACATAAATTCAAATTTAAAAAAATTATCAACTTTCCGCATATTATAATCATGATAATCGAGCATTCGCTGAAAGAATGAAAGATAAACAATTGAGATTGAAAATAAACAAGTAATTTACATAGATCCTTAAGAAATATCATGTTAACACGCAATTAAACTAAGTATCTGTCCTATAACGTAAATTTCTTATAATTTATTGCCTATAACAATAAATACTAACCCGCTTATTCATAAACGTATTGCAAACCTCATTTAACTAAATCATCTTTTGTCCTTATCTGTCACATTGATAGTTGTGTTTGTTAGAAACAGACAAAATACATTTTAACTAAATGAGGTTTGTAACACGTTTATGAATAAGCGGGTTAGATTTTAATTAACACACAATGATTGATAACAGATTATCGTCATGCCCATAGCGTGCTAGTGTGTTACGTCAATAAAACATGCTTCCTTGTATTTCGGAGTATTATAATGTTCGAAATTACAATGACATGTCATAATTTTCAATTATTTGAGTTAATCATAACACACTAATACCCTAGTTACATCTGTGACCGATATAACAGTTATTGTAAGAAAAAAAACTAAAGAACATTTAATCGTACCTAACCACAGTGGCGTAGCTAGGGGGCGGCCCGCATCGGGTGTCACCCACTTAGGGGTGACACTCGGGTGACTTTCATGCAGCCGCTTTTAAAGCTGCGGCGGTAACATCCTTGATTGGTTTTTAGGGTGACACTAGACAGCTATCCGCACCGGGTGCCACCCATGCGCGCTACGCCACTGCGTAACCATATGCTGAAATTAACCCTTTCACAGCCACAGTCGGCTGTGGTCGACATCAAAAAGTCGTGCCATGGACTGGACGCCACCGTAGTGTAATAGGGACCTACGCGGGCTTCCGCAAAGTTCAATTTCGCTTGACAAAACGCGATTACGTGGCGTCGGTGGCGCGTCATTTTTGTTTAACGCTTGGCGGCGAAAAGGTTAAAGAAAAAAAAACGGTGTATTGTCAGGGGTTGTCAAGACTCATTCACCCACCCACTCTTTACCTTAAAAACAACGAATATACGGATAGTTATCATTGGCAAATACACCCTGCATACATATGCTAATCACTTTTTTATTTCATGTCAATAGGTACACCTGGTACATTTGACGTCAAAGATATGTTTACAGTTTTGAACCTTACTCCTTTGTAATAAGGTGCAAAAGTGTAAACATATTTTTGACGTCGACTGTACAACCATTTTTAAACAATGGCAAAATTATATAATTGCTGTTATGACCGTGAAATATTGCGATTTTGTATTAAATAATTGCTTATACAACTTATTTTTGAGTAAAATCGAATAGTTTTTTTTTTCTAATTTACTTCGCAAACAAAACGGGTCTAACGCGAAATAGATTTATTTTACCTTGAGCTCCGACGTTTCGATACAGGCTAATAACTGCGAAGCACTTCGTTCATCGGGTCGTCTATTTGCATCACTCTCTTTCGAATATGCAAGAGCGATAGAGACGGGACCATCGTTTTGTCGATTTTCGAACTTCGCGGTAGGCCCTCTTGCACTGGTCATGGAAGGAAGCTAGGAAGGGCAACCGTGGAAGTTGTCCGCGATTCGTGTATAAAACGCGAAAGTTTTAATTACATTTTATATAATTTCAAAATTTTCGGCTTAAAATTTGAAAAATTTCAATACATTTTTGAAATTACTTTATTGATATATATTTCTTAAGTATTTAATATCCATTTAACTAAATTTCGTTTACAAAACTTAACTATAAATAAAAGAAAATGAGGTAGGAAAGACTAATCCCCTTGTAACTATAGATAAGTAATAATCTAATATAATGAACACAAATAAATACTAATTTATTCTATAACCCAGCAATGATTCTGTTATCTGATATGATAACTTTTGTTCACAATCATTATATATTTGTGGTAGTGACGATTTAAGGAACTAAAAGTTTCTCTCTTTCTCACCTGGCCTCAGCTCATAAGGGAACGTACCCAAACTACGTGACCCATTTTTTTCAGTTTTTGACCCCCCTCCCCCCCCTCGGTGACCATCCGTAGTAATTGCCAAGACAGCTACTAGTGTACTACTAGTATGCTCTTCGTTACTAGGTGGAGTAGCAGTGCAGGTGAAATTTCCTAATAGTTCTTAGGCTGTGCTGCTCTACTATATAAGTTACTCTATGATATGATATGTATACAGGATAAGCATAAAAGTGCTAATATTTGGAAAACAATGCTATTTTCATTAGAGCACAATTTCCGCTGCTGTTCCATCAGGTCTTTAAGTATTGACGTTGGTTGTAGGCCCACCCACTATCAGTCGGCCTAACGAAATTGGCCTGTCAGTTGTTCGGAGCTGTCAGATTTTTGTTCTAACTGACAGGCTGATATCGTCAGGTGGAGTGATAGTCGGTGGGGTATGATATGATGGACTAGGGCGCAGTGAAGTCGAGCAGCAGCTTGCCGCGCGCGTGCCCCCGCGCAGCGCGCGCGTACGCCGCGCCCGCCTCGCGCCAGCCCCACGCCTGCTCCACCGCTACCGTGAACTGCGGAAGATTAACACAGTTCTCGCTTAAGAGTCGCCAGGACGCTCGCGTTCCCATACAAACGTAGTTTAGCTCTCATTTTAAAACGACATGCTTTAGAACCACGAAATTTGGCATGGCCATTCTAGTAGTATAGATCTATGTCGGTTATTAGTTTTCGTTGCTAAAAACTGTAATACAAAGAAAATACAGCCAGATACAGATTTATATACAAAACTTATTTTTGCTATATTTTCTTTGTATTACAATTTTTAGCAACGAAAACGAATTACCGACATAGATGTGTACTGCTAGAATGCCCATGCCTAATTTCGTGGTTCTAAAGCATGTCGTTTTAAAATGAGAGCTGAACTACGTTTGTATGGGGACGCGAGTTCACGCGAGCGTCCTGGCGACTCTTAACCTTTTGAACGCCAAGCATCGGACGGAAAACTCGTGCCCACAGCGCCAGCGCGTAAGGCAAACCGGTTACATTTTGGACGTGATATCACGTCCTGGCACTGACGGCACGACTTTCACGGTCGGATTAAGGCGCAACACACACTTGGGCCGTTCTCCTTTTTCACCACTTCAAAAAAAAGGATGGGGTTCTCAATTAGTCTTAGATGTTAGAATTTTTTGGATTTTTTTCAGCGTCAATATCACAGATTTCTCATGATCATTGATCACGTATGGTCTCCATCATAAGAACAGCTCGGTGGTACCAAAATATTGTATTGTCATCCAAGTTACGCAGGTATACTAAATTTCAACTTAACCGGACATCTGGAATTGGTCCAGTCAGCAGCAGAAGTAGCTTAGCGGGTAGGGTGTTCAAAATGACCTACACACGCTCTTATTCTCTTAACAATAAAGTCGTGTCCAGCTCATTTTGAACACCCTACCCGCTTAGCTACTTTTGCTGCTGTCCAAATCTGGCTTGCAAGATCTTAACTAAACAACAAACTAACTGACAAACGATTTAAACTCACACGATTTTCACTCATTATTTTGACAAAACACGAGACTTAATCGCGTACACTTACTTTTGCAATTTTCTTAACGTTTCGAGCGTTACGACACGCTCGAAACGTCAGGAAAATTGCAAAAGTAAGTGTACACGATTAAGTCCCGTTTTTTGTCAAAATAATAACTGACAAACACTGCGAGTTAATTAAACGCTTGTATTATTAGTACCTGTTTCCGTTCAGCGAGCCGCCGCAGTAACTCGATGTCATCCTTTCGTGGCGAGAAGAACGCCCACCGCACGCGCGGCAGGAACGTCGCTACCGACGCTCTCTGTGGGAACAACACCGTACTTAGTCTACTAGTGGATCATTCAAGGAAGCAACTGTTTTAAGCTGAATGCTAGAACGCACGGCGCGCGCGCGGCAAGCACGCCGCTAGCGACGCTCTCTGTGAGAACAACACCGTACTTAGTCTACTAGTAGGTCTAGAAAACCTCTGTTGGGATATTTGACCAAATAGGTTTTAAGCTGAACATGGCAAGCCAAAGCACGCCGCTTTCTGTGAGAACAACACCGTACATAGTCTACCAGTAGATGATTCAACCGCTGGCAAAACTAATAAGCCGTTAACTTTTTTCGACAAATGTCAATCCTATAAAATGAGTTTCCAACAAATATCAATCCACACGCCAAACCAATAAATCAGTTTATCTACACCCATATCATAAACCCTCCATGATGCGTTCATAAACCGCACGTTATAACCATCATAAAAATAGATTGTTTCGTTAGTAGTTAGAACAAATGTCTTATCTGTAACGATGTTATTATTATCCAATAATAAGCAAAAATTCGATATCATTATGAAAATCCTACTGGGCCCCGCCCGCCGGCACGCGCCCCTCCGACCGCCGACACAATCGAATTGGCCATGGCGATGGCGTGCAATCCGTGCAATGGCAGTCATTCAATCATCATTTCGGGTTTATAATATGTGTGTAGATAAAGCAGTGTATGCAACTGTACGTAATTAGGCCTTAAAACACTCGTGTGATCTTATTATGAAACTCACTTCGTTCGTTTCATAAAACCACACTCGTGTTTTAAGGACCCCTATTACGTAACAGTTACATAAAACTACTATTAAGAGTAAAATTAATGGTATCTCATGACAGATAATATACCGTCTACGGCAAATTACCGTCACGATATACTGGGACGTCCACAAGTATGGTCACATCCGGTGGGCTGGACCGCATCTTTATCATAGAATGAAACCGTACATGTGAGCGCACCAGAATATTGTGACGGTAATTTGCCGGCAGTATAAAAGCGACCATTTGTGTGTATTATAAGATTTATAAGACGAGTCTGATACCTGTGTGGCCGGTTTAACCGCAAAGTTCTGTTGTATGAGGTCGGCGGCGGCGGCCACAGTGCCGGGCAGCAGGCCGCTGGCGTCAGTCTTCCTCAGTAGTGGTGACGTCAGAGTGACGTAGGTGCTGAACGCGCACGCCAGCTGCGCTGCGCCCGCGCCGCCCTGCCCGGCGCAGTCTATCACTACGTCGAATCTGATAAATTATACTTATTGTTTAGTGTTGTTGAAGACACTCAATAATTTCAATATACTCGAGTCAAAATTGAAAAAACTTCAGTTTTGAAATCATACGAATTCAGGTCCTATGCAATCTAAAGAGTATCTGATATTTTAATGAAATTATGAACAAGGAATGTATGTAATAATGTATGGCTTCACTACATAGTATAAAACAAAGTCGCTTCCCGCTGTCTGTCCCTATGTATGCTTAGATCTTTAAAACTACGCAACGGATTTTGATGCGGTTTTTTTTTAATAGATAGAGTGATTCAAGAGGAAGGTTTATATGTATAATTGCACCCGTGCGAAGCCGGGGCGGGTCGCTAGTATAAAATAAACAAGATTAAAAAAAATCAACAAGGTAAAAAGCCTGAAGAAATCTTTGAAATTTATGCGAAGAAAGCGACTCTTGAAAAATGTTGTTCAGATTAATAAGGAACTTCATTTCGAATTCAGCTTCTGCAAACTAAGAGCTCTTTTTAGTGAATTCTGAAAAAACAAGTTGGGTCAGAAATTGAACGACCACTCACGGGCCAGCCTGCTGCAGACGGTCGGCATAGTCCTCCTGGCGCCGGTCGAGGGGCTCCGCCCCTATGTCGCGCGCCGCCTCCGCTTGTTCACTTGCGCAGCTCACCACCACCTTATATATGACACGAATATTATACTAAATGAAACTGACATATATGTCTTTGTTCGGAAACTTAAAAAAAAAAGATATTTATTCTTCAATTTAGGCACATTACAATGCACTTATGAACGTCAGAGAGTAAAAGAAACTACCACCATACACATACATAATACATTAAAGATACTATATACAATAATGCGTAGTTCTTCAAGAAGGCATATCAAAACAGCTTGAGAGACAGACATGTACCTGCCTATTGTGTAATTAAAATGAAAAATAAAAATAAAATCCAAATCTGACTGCTTCGCAATACGTTTGATATTCTTTCTTACTTGAACTGTGTCCTCTAAATGTTAGATGATTTTATAGATTCTGGTTTGGGCCATGCATATACCTATGTCTGTCATATAGTCCTCGACCCTGTAATAACCCTTTGACATTAAAGTTTTTTTCAAGTATTTCTTAAGAGCGGGAAATGATCGATTCAAAACATCGACGGGTAACTTATTATAAATATGAATACCCTCGCCAAAAAATGACTTATGACTAGATGTTGAATGAGGGTTCTCCGAATCGATTTTATCACCAGGTGGCAAGAGGTGTAGCTGTCATTACTCACCAATCATATTAATCATTTTTTATTGGTGGATCCTGAACGCTGCTGTCAAAAAGACCAAGTTTTTTCTCTCTTCCTTCAGTCCTTCTGTCGTCTAGCCTTCATAATATCAAGTTTTCGGGCTAGTAACCAGTTGTATGGAGTGAGAGCTATAATGGTTACTAATTCTCTATGCCGAAGAGAGCCGAGTTGACCACGTACCGCGCCGTTTGTGCCGAGGCGAAGCGGAAAGAACGCTTCAAGTTGAGGCGATGCCAATTCGTTAGGTATGTGACAAACTTCAGTCAAGAGTAGGGGTGATGACACATGTTGAATTATGCAATGAAATTTAGTTGATAGGATGCAAAATGATCAAAATATCCAAATAAAGTAAACATATTGAAATGGTCATAGATATCGGGCTTCAAAGCTTAAAAATTTTTCGATTTTTGAAAGTACGAAATTTAAAAAACGAATGATACCATTCGATTTCTAAGATTTTATTGTGAAATATATTGTATTGCAACCATATACATAAACTCAACATTTCACTGCAAAAATAGCAATTTCATAATTTTTCCATACTTTAAACAGGGCAAATATGAAGCCGTGACGTCACGGCTTCATATCATTTTGTTAGGAGCGTTTTGAGAAACAAATGCAAATCTCAGACTTTAAGTCTCTTTCCTGTCTTTTATGTTGATTTAAGGCAATTGGCCCCATATAGACATTTCATCCTCACAACAATACGAATCGATTGATACCATGCATGAAAAACATTCATCTAGCATGTTAAAGGTATGAAATGTTTGAACAGGTACGCTATGCACTCACATGGTGTCTCCCCTGCACCAGCAGCTGCGCGGCCGCATGCCCCACGCCCCCCAGCCCCAGCAGCAGCACCCGCGCCCCCTCGCCCCCGCGGCCCCGCGTCCACGCCCCGCCCGGCGCCAGCCCCGCCACGCGCAGCGCCGCGCACGCCGTCAGCGCGCCGTACAGCGCGCCGCCAGCTTGCAGGTCGTCAAGGGTTTGTGGAGCTGGGCTCACCTGAACAACAAGACACTTTTAGGAGTAGAAATTAAAGTAACTAAAAAGTATATCAATTTTGTCAAAGTTCATCTTCCTCCATTGCTAGTAAATTTCTGCGCCCCTCATACTTTAAATGCAAAAAATCAAATAAATCAATCAGGGCCTAATTCTGTAAAAAACTACACCATACAATCATGGTACTCTAGTACCCCTATAAAATTGTGTCATGTCATGGCATCCATTAACCGGAAAGAAAAGGGTTGTAGAATGTATAAAGCTCCCATATAAACCACGACACTTCTATTTCCGGACAAACTCTATATCAATTTTTGTCAATGTTCAACTTCCTCCATTGCTAGTAACATGCACCCCTGGTAAGTCTCATACACGTTCGATGCATTTTTGTTTTCGTGACGGTGTCGGTGACGCGAACTCATAAGATTTTCCCCTACCAAAAAGTGCCCAACGCGGTTAAAGAAGTTTTTACTTCAAAAGTGAGTATACTGAACCCGTGCCGAAAATACTCACCCAAGAGTTCTTCGCTAGCACGTACTCTGCGTGCGCGCCGACGCGGTGTGGGGGTAACACGCCCCACACACGAGCACCTAGGCACAAAATAAGCAGATTATTAATTAAGTAAAATACCTATGAATCTTACTTACTATTTACGTAACGATTGTAAAATGTTACAGTCGTCCACCAAATGTGGTGTCAGTTTATGTTGCTGTGCTTAAGAGTCGCCAGAACGCTCGCGTGAACTCGCGTCCCCATACAAACGTAGTTCAGCTCTCATTTTAAAACGACATGCTTTAGAACCACGAAATTTGGCATGGGCATTTTAGCAGTACAGATCTATGTCGGTAATTCATTTTCGTTGCTAAAAATTGTAATACAAAGAAAATATAGCAAAAATAAGTTTTGTATGTAAATCTGTATCTGCCTGTATTTTCTTTGTATTACAATTTTTTGCAACGAAAACGAATTACCGACATAGATCTGTACTAGAATGCTGCTGTTCTTAAGGATGTAGACTCAGCGCACGCAAGTGGTGGCACGAACCGCAGTGGCCTTGAGGGCCGCGATCAAAATATATCTATAGTTTTTAATGAACCTGTTTTGGACGACAACATTCTGCAGTTTACGTCGCCGATCGCGTGCATCAAGCCTGCGTCCTAACACACATAACATAACTATTCCCAGAAGTGATTACAGACCTGGGGTGAGAGCAGATCCAGGCGCAGCGCCCGCCACTGTCCCGACGAAGTCACGTCCAGGTGTCAAAGGAAACTCTACGCCCTCGCCGCCTTCCAGCGCGCGCCAGGTGTTAAACACGCGAGCTCCATAACCATCTGTACAAAATCGAGAGTTACAGATTTCTAATTTTATTGTTTTCGTACACATTGAATCTTTGGTAACCAGGTTTTGGATTTCCAAAACCAGGTTTCGGATATCTAAAACTTAAGAAAGTGAACTCTGAAGTTCAAGTAGATAGGGCAGATGCCCCGGTTTTGGCCACTTTAAGGAGAGTTTGTCTATTCAGACGCCAGTAATTTTGTGTAAATAAGGAATTATAACACTCTGCATGTACCGAGTCATTCAAAATATATTACTTTATTTATATGAATCACCACTGTTAAGATTCTGACATTAGATCTTATTTTTTTCTTTAATGAAATGTCAGAAAAGGGCCCAGGAGCCAGTTTTGGCCACTTTTTTCTATGGCTCCTGGCAACTGAATGGCAACAGATACTTGACTGATGAAAGTGTCAACGTTACTGCCATAATTTACTCTTATACTAAGTGTAAACCACAGACTTGGAAATTTTTCTATAGCTGAATAAAGTTGAAAATGGCCAAAACCGGCACAGTGGCCAAAACCGGGGCATCTGCTCTATCTACTATGAAATTACGACTGTGGTTGAGTTGAACGTATAAAATTGAGTGGATGAGTAGGATTTGAAAATCAGTCTAAGCACATCAAAAAAGGTAGATAGCAGGCAGCGCGTCAAAAATATTCGTAAGTAGGCCAGAGTTTATTTTTCTATCCTTATGTTTGTGATCTACTTCTTGCAAGATAGATAAACCAGTGGGAATCAAGTTCTACTCCGCCACTTAGGATTCAAATCTCTTCGGTTTTAGGTTATGGACTCACGGATCATGGCGAGGTCGATGGGATTGATAGAGGATGCGTGCACGCGCACGAGCACCTCATCGGGCGCGCGTCGCACGGGGCGGCGCGCCGCGTCGAGGCGCAGCGCAGCGGCCGCGCCCACTTCATCCGCTGCGTAAGAATGCGCGCGCCACGCTGCCATGCGAGCTGCGCCTACGCGCGCTTCCGCTGCCGCTCGTGCGGCAGCCATCTCCTGTGATTTATAGAGTTCTTCAGTAAAGTTGCCTTAACCTTTTGATTGCCAAGCATCGGACATATCTTAACTGCAATTCTGGCTGGCTACGGTCCTGGGATGATTGTATCTGTAGAACCGGCAACCAGGCAGCCGCTATTTACCTGAATGGTTGTGACTGAAGGACATGTTTGCCATATTTATGAACACCTTACAACCCTAAAGGCACTGGTCCCACCGCGAGCTAGTAAGCTATGAGCTATCGGCTATAAACACGAACAAAAGATAAGCACTCCCGAGTAAATAAAAGAGACACGGCGATATTTATAGCTCACCGCTGGGCGACTAACTATAAATATCGCCGTGTCTCTTTTATTTACACGGGAGTGCTTATCTTTTGTTCGTGTTTATAGCCGATAGCTCATAGCTTACTAGCTCGCGGTGGGACCAGTGCCAAAAATAGTATGTGTGTGTATGTAGGGTTGCCAGGTGTCCGGCTTTAGCCGGACATGTTTGGCTTTTTACGGTCGTGTCCGGCCAAATATTTGCTCGTCCGGCATGTCCGGCTTTTGTTAGGCTTTTCGTCTGACTGCCACGCGAGTGGTACGAGCCGAAAGTCGACCGCAAGTAAAGAAGTGACTCCTCCGAGGGCTGTTAACAAGTTGATAAAATTGACATATAAGTGTATTAAAAATAGTTATCATTTGCCAAAAGGCAGAACTCTTTAATTTTAAGTAAGAAAGGGGTATTTATTTTTGTCCAAAATGGATATTTATGGTGTTTATTCACAAAGTAGACCTTATAGCTAGAATTTGTTTAGTTCCTTTCTCAGTCAAAATTCAACAACACTTTATCGGGAATAGGTTTGATATAGTTACATGTATAAATAAGGACGTTATAGTTTAATATGTCATTAAAAAGAGATTATTTGATACTTTTTTTATATCTAGATTTTGTGTGGCTACAGAAACTTAACTGTGTGATGAAATTCACTTAGTTGTTTCTATTTTCGTAATTTTTTAAATCCGTGTATTATAAATTTGAGACTCGTATTAAAAAAAATAGTTTTGGTTTTACCATTTTGTCGGTGTGGTTAATTACATATAGTCACTAATACTACATTTAAATTTTCTAGTAGGTAAAGTCGACGTCAATGATATGTTTATACTTTTGCACCTTATTACTAACGAGGAAAATGAAAAGGTGTAAACATATATTTGACGTCAACTGTTCTAACGATTACTGAACTAAGCCGCGGACAGAAAAGGACCAGGCAAAACTATTAGGGTTCCTAGTTGACTAAATAACCCTAAAAATAAATAAGTAATCGTTTCTTTTATTATAAAATGTTGTCCGGCTTTTCGAACAACTGTCCGGCTTTAAAAAGGCTAAAATTTGCTATCAAAAAGGTTATGTCCGGCTTTCAGGGTAAAATGTCCGGCTAAATTAAGCGCGAAGTCCGGCTTTTGTGTTTTTGGGCCTGGCAACCCTGTGTGTATGTATGTATCACTTTATTGCACATAAACAAATATAACACTAAAACATTAGTAAAATACAAACGATACCTATGCACAAAGGCGAGCTTATCCCTAAATGGGATCTCTTCCAGCCAACCTATGAGAAAATCGGAAAGGTACAATACTACACGGTGAAAGACAACTCAAACCTGGTAAAGCACTTAAAATATTTACTTTAACTGTTTACTAAAATCTGTATCGGTTCAATTTAACCTCAAAATATATACTGTGCTTGCTAAGGTTTCATATTAAGAACGGACATGTTTTAAAAGTAACAAAATCCTGGAATATTTACCTTCGTACACTAACGAAGAGCTATTAATAATTAAAGCTCCGCTTGTATTTCTTAGTCTGCGAATAATTTGTTTTGGTACGGTTTTGAACTTTTGTTCGATTTTATGGTGCGCGCTAGTGCACGACCAGATAACGCTCAACCAAACAATGCACGACCACATAATCGGCGTCCATGATGTACACGGATTACCTGGCCGTCCTTTCTTGGGATGTGCGTTATTAGTCCGTACAAGCTTGGTCCGGTGTAATAATCCGAAGCCACTTTTTGTACAGGGCGAGAATGCACGACCTAACAATTCGCGTCCATTATTTAGAGTCCCTTGGATTCGAATTATCGGGTTGGGCGTTGTTGGTACGGATCGATAACGGTCGACCTAAGAATGGACGGCCTAATAATTGGAAGCCAAAAACCAGAGACACCAGTATTTTTCAAAGAACTGTCAAAATAAGTAGTGACGTTCCGACATTAGCTCAAAGTGAACCGGTTTTTTAAAGTGACATCTGACATTGACGTTGACACTGTTCTTCATATGTTATTGTTACGATACATAAGATATTGTATACCATGTATTGTATTTAATATTTATCTATTTTTTGACACACGAATATATTAATAAAAAACGAAAGAACTCGCGCTCTTGGCGACCCTAAACAGTAAGTTGTTTTATTTTTAGTAAAAATAATTTTACAATTAATTCTTTAACAGTCGGAAACCAATGGCTGAGAGCCGGTATCAAACTCGACAGACTGAAGACTGTATTCCGCGTGGAATATAATAGAAGTTTATGGTGGCGTTATTTACATTCTCAATTTCTTTTGAACGAATTAGCCAACCTGCCTAACTTTGCTTTCTATAATGAAGAGCATCGCATATGTCGGAAAACAAACTTTAGAGACTACATGGAGTGGTTCCAATCTTGTGCAGTATTTGTAGTTTTTTTCCTTTAAAAAAATCATTACTCTCTTCATTATTCCACACCAAAAAAAATTGTGACTTCTGAGTTGGCTATTCAAGTTATTTAAGCCTTGTCTTAATTTGAATTAAATAAAAGAAGGAATTTTAAATTCGTTTAACATTAATAATCTGCCTTGCACAAATGCACATGCTTCTAGTATTTCATACATATTTTAGGAAAACATTGATATTATTATTTCTCTTTCAGACACCAATGTAATGGTCTGTCACTTAGTACTACTACTCATCTGCTGCTCCTCTTCTGACGGGCACAGGGGCTGAAGATCCCACATTGCTGCTATGACTTCTGTGTCAGGTTGCTGTCCTACTGTAATGGGATGGTGTTCTACATCTTTTTATGGACAACCTGGCATCTGTCACTTAAAACAGGAGGTATATAGTGTTTATAAAGGTCCATTTGCATGTACAGTCGCCATCAGATATATCGGAGCGGCCAAGGTGGTCACAAATATCTGAACAACGCCTTTATTGTCAAGGCAATAAGGTACTTGTTCAGATATTTTTGAGTACCGTGGCCGCTCCGATATATTTGATGGCGACTGTACTCTATATAAAAGACAAGAGATTTAACATCTAGGGTTTGCATCCTGGAATTTCGGTTCTGATTTTCTAAACAAATATTTCCGAAAATCCTCAAAATTCTGGCTCTTGCCATACAAAGTCAGAACCGGGTACAAACCCTATTAACAACTAACTACAGTAACTAGGTACTTATATTAAATGTTGTGGTATATTTTACTAATAACTATAAACACATATAACACC
This sequence comes from Pammene fasciana, assembly GCA_911728535.1. Lineage (NCBI taxonomy): Eukaryota > Metazoa > Arthropoda > Insecta > Lepidoptera > Tortricidae > Pammene > Pammene fasciana. The sequence continues at coordinate 2,327,647 of OU452285.1, forward strand.
TATACCTACGAGTAGGTAACAGTTACAATGTATTACAACATCATCTTTAAACAATCACTAAGTAACTAGGTATATCAAGTAGGTATATATAACGTGTATAGATGTACTTAAGTATTGTAAGTTTGTCTAAATAATTAAAATTATTAAACTAATTTAAATCAAAATAATTTGATTTCTTCGTCATTTGTGTACAGATGTATACAAATGACGCCGAATGATGATGAAGATGTATATGTCGCCGGCCGATCGTAAAATCTGGCAGATAGGCAGATCGTAATGTTCCTGTGTAATGTTTTAACAATAGTCACATTAAACCAATGTATAGGTAGGTTAGGTTAATTAGGTTGCTTCAAATGCTGAAGGGAAAACTGCCCAGAAATAGGTTCCGTCGACTCAGGGAATGAGTCAAAGATTTTCACGTTTCACGATATGCTTAGAAATTTCACGATATGCTGCCTGATCTTACGATCGGCCACCAACATATACTTACATATGTAATTAATAATATGTATGAGACTAACATTTATAGGTTATCCTCCACCATCCTCCATATTAAATTTGGTTATTGTTCTATAATATGGTCCATTCTTTTAACCATTTGACCGCCAAAGCCGTCAGTCATATCACGCGCACGGAAAGTCGTGCCGTCAGTGCCAGGACGTGATGTCACGTCCAAAATATAACTGGTTTGCCTTGCGCGCTCGCGCGCGCTGGCGCTGAGGGCAGGATTTTTCCATCCTATGCTTGGCGTTCAAAAGGTTAAATTTCTAGTTTAGGCACTGGTAGTGGACATCATATTTTTTATTCTACACTTTTATTTATAGGTTGACTGAAAAAAATGTTTTATTTTTTGTCTTTATGCCGTCCTCCCATATATCTAAAAACCAAGATCCGAATCTAAAAGACCGTAATTCGACCTATCTTAACACATTGATATGAAGCCACGACGCTCAATTTGAGGGTGGAAAGTACGCTTTTGGTGGCTGAGAGGAAGATTCTCCGCAACATCTAACACAGAGACCCTGTGCGAGCTCCAGGCTGGCGACTGGCGAGAAACTGTGCAGGACCGGGATCGTGGCGAGCAGTCGTGTTGGAGGCCAAGACACACTGTGGGTTGCTGTGCCAGAGGAGTAAGTAAGTATTTTGTCCATCCATCTATGACATTGTCCCATAACATTGTCCATATCTTGCTTTCTCTTATTTTACCTAGGACACCACTCTATCAAGTCCACAAAATTTTAATTTTTATCAACATCCTTTTTAAATTTAATAGACTGATTCTCCTGTTGTTTTGTTTTCAGCGACATTCCTATATGTTTTGTATGGAAATGCAATTTATACAGTAAAAAAAGCATGTCATCCTTTAATTATTTGAAAATAATACCAAAAGAAAAAGCGAGGAGTCGAGCGTATTCTAAGCCCCTGGTTTTGTCCGGATCAGAAATGGTGTCATACACCCTCTCTTTCCTGTGCGATGATCTCTTCACTTACAGTCTCTACCTACTACAAAGAGTGCTCCCTACATTTCTAAATACAAGTAAACATGACAAAAGCATTCCTGTTTTCAGCCGCAGCCGACAGCAGGTGCTGCAGCAGCTTACTAGCCCATGAACTCCCGATGAAACCCAAGAACCACGATGCCCGCATGTTTATCATCACAAGAGAAGAAAAACAAACGGAACAATGGTATTCACGACCTTTGGGAGGTGCATGCGGAACCAGTGCCAACGCGCAGAGGCCCTTTTGACAGTTAAATCCAAATTAAGCTTGGAGTTGAAAGTTGGGAGTCGATTAAATTGGTCGCGAGCAGAAACAGCACCCGCCAAGGTGTAACAGAGCAGAGTGGCTATTGAGAGTTAATGAAATCTAAAATAGGGTATTACCTAACAATAACTAGTAGGTAGTCCGCCTCGTTACTAGTACGTAGTACTCCGCTCGTTCGATAATAGATAGATATAGATAAATACTTAAATACATAGGAAACATCCATAACTCAGGAACAAATATTCGTGATAAGTACACAAATAAATCCTCTGACCAGGATTCGAACCCGGGACCTCCTGCTTCATAGGCCGGGTCACTACCGACTAGGCCAGGAGGCCGTTAGGGCGTGGCCCCATGTCTACGGCACGGCACCGTGCACGGTGCCGTGTACGGTGTGACGGCGCGGCTCACGGCGCACCGCTCCGTAGTTGTTTGTTTTGCTGCAACGACTGTGGTAAAAGAGCCCACCGCAAAACTTCGTACCGACTTGATACCGCGTTGAAATGCATACTGGTTTCCCATAAAAATGATGCTAAGCCCGAATTTGATAGTGACAACTTGTCGAAAGTCAAAAAAATAAGGTCCTATTAATATTCTGCCCTAAAAATATAAATATAGCAAAGTTCAACTACAGTTCTACCATTTAAAAAAAACCTTCTTTTTTTAATGGTAGAACTGTAGTTTTTTTAATGGTAGTAGTAAAAAAGAAGGTTTTTTTTAATGGTAGAACTGTAGTTGAACTTTGCTTCGCCGTGAGCCGCGCCGTCACACCGTACACGGCACCGTGACGGTGCCGTTACACCGTACACGGTGCCGTGCCGCGGCGCGACGCCGTGTATCACACCGTGGGCGACGCCGTGCACGGTGACGGCGCGACGTTACACGTTGGCCGGTGCCGTGCCGTAGACATGGGGCCACGCCCTTACCTATTTTAATCGAACGAGCGGAGCGTAAGCGAAGCGAGTTCTTACAAACAACTCGCTACTGGGACGTCTTGGCATTTCGATGGCTATTTGATTTTGTTTTTTGTTCGATGATAATATTTTGTCTGTAATTGGATGAAGTACGCTTGTGAGATGGGGGGGGGGGGGGGGGGGAAGTGACGTCTAGATCGGGTGGGTGTATTAAATGAAAGTTTTGAAAGCAGTTCAGTGCAATCAGTGCAGGGCAGCCGGTGATGCTTAGAATATAGGCAATACCAGCAATTTCACGCCGTCTATATAATGGAATAAGATGGTGCTTCTAAACATATGTATATGTTTAAATAATTAGAGGAGTCATAGGACCTTTTTAGTTTAAAGCACAGGTGTTTGAGGAACTTTTTCTGGACTCTTTCTATTCGGTCAATGTAAATGGCATAACAAGGATTCCAAATTTGGGACGCATACTCCAGCTTACTTCTAACTAATGAGCAGTATAGAATTTTGAGCGTCTTTGCTTGAGTAAAATAGGCAGAATTACGCAATATAAGACCTAAAGTTTTCAGGGCATTACTTACAATACCATCGATATGTCTGTCAATTAGAAGTTTACTATCATAGTCTAGTTCCAGTTTTCAAAAAATCCGTGTCGAGAAGCAAACGATATTACTTGTGGGCAACCGGGCTTTTTGCCTGGTTTAGACCCTGCTGTATCCGAATTGCCGGTTGCCATCAAAGAAAATTTGACCGGAAGTGAGATATTCAAGATGGCGGCCAAAAAAATTACCCGTTTTTTACTGTTTCTTAAATAACTCGTAAACAGTGACCCCTACAAAAAAATGTTCTTCTACTAAGTAATCCGCATAAAATTCTCTATAAAAAAGGTTCTATGCAGTTTTTTGCTGGGATGAATTTTTAATGAGATATCGAGGGAATAAGATAGATAATAAACATATAGACTAATTAGCTTTTTCCCGCGACTTGGTCTGCGTGGGATTAACATTCGCCATAATAAATTTATGTAACACCTTAGTGAAATCTTATAGCAAAAATATAAATTTAACGTATATGCTTTTTTACGTCTAGCAACAATTCTGTACAAAGTTCCACCCCCCTTTTCACCCTTTCAAAAGATTGTTTCTGGGATAAAAACTATTATAAGCCCTTTCCCATAACTCAAACTATCATCGTGCCAAATTTCATCTAAATCGGTTCAGCGGTTTAAGCGTTAAGGGGTAACAGACACACTTTCGAATTTATACTATTAGTATGAATAGTTCTTAAAAAATTGTGCACATCAAGAAAAAGTTTTAATTTTTTACCATGGATAGAATGCCCCACGATTAATATTTTTTTACTATTGGAGGTCCGTAAAATATTTGGTCGTTCACGTCAAAATTCCCTCTGATGTGATTTGAGTGTTTTTCCTCTCCGCAGAACTTTTTTAAATATAGGTTTATACATTTTTTTCTATCAAAAATGAATTCTGCATGTCTTGTCTGTTTTATACGGAAATGATACCACACAACCCCTGGCAGCCTTAACCAGAGTATTTAAAATATAATTTATCTTTAAGCAGTTAGTTTGCGCTGAACCGATTTAGATGAAATTTGTGATGTGATGGAAAAGGACATGGAATAGTTTTTATCCCAGAAATCATCTTTTGAAGGGGTGAAAAGGGGGGTGGGACTTTGTATAGAAATATACAAGAATGGGCCATACTATAGAGCCATAAAAATTTATAATAAAATCCCCACATATTTGAAAACTGGACAAACAGACACACATTACAAACCGCCTAAAATGTAAGCTGGTCGATAAGTGTTACTACACCGTTACTGATTTTATGGAACTTTGTAACTTAGAATGTTAGCTAATTTTCTAATTATAAGTAGTACACCTATCTAGTTGAAACATAAATTTAATGTGATGTTAATATTTAAAAGTTTATTAACTATGTCTGTTCATTTTTAGATTTTATTAGTTAAGTATAATTAGGTAGATATTATAAAACTATTGTTGCTATACCCTATCAGGGTCCATGATGTACCTAGTATAAGTACATGGAAATGCAATAAAGATCTCTTATCTCTTATTATTTGTAGTTTTTTGACTTGTATAATTATTTATTAACCGACTTCAATAAAGGAGGAGGTTCTCAATTCAACTGATTTTTTTTATCATTTTTTTTTCTTTTTTTGTATGTATGTTACTCGATATCTCCGTGAATCGTGAACCGATTTTCAATTTTTTTTTTAATCGCACAGGTATAACTTAAGATCCGTGAGAAATCGAGGGAACTCTTCAACTATTATAGGCAAACCTATAGTGATTTCACTATTTTTTACAGCAACTCGGCCACTTCCTCTTGGAATAGCGGATCCTAAGTGAAGTCGGTTCTTTTTTGTTTAAAATTATTTTAATTGTCTTCTCTAATTTGTATATTTTGACATTTGTTATTTATGACATTAAATGATTTGATTTGATTTGCTGGCATTGATTGCTGCATATTTGCGCCGCTTGAGGCGCTCATCGGCTCTAGCCTTAGAAGAGGTTCCTGGAAGATGGGACGGCGCAAGGGTATCCACGCACGTGGCATTCCAAACCAAAAGCCGTTCCAGCTCCCAGGGAACAAGGGTAATGCCATCAGGTCGTTTGCCGTCGTCACTTAGAGAAGAGTCTAAAAAGAGTCCTTAGAGAAGAGTCCAAAAAGAAGAAGAGTCCAAAAAGCGTTTTTACGCTTCCTCTACAAAAAGCTACATGGATACTACCCATTTATGTATCCAACTAAATTTTTACTTGGCGTCCTAGGCTTCAATTCTCTAGAGGTGCATAGAGGCTACGAACGGTTAGTCACCGCATGCAAGATGCTTCGCCATAAAATGAACAGCACAGAAATTCACAACACTCTTAGCTGCATAGTCGTGCCTCGTAACAAGTCTCGTAGGCGAGCATACTTACAACTGTGGAACGGCTATGGCCCGCGCGCGACCTCGGCGCGCCGCAACTCACCAATGTGCGACATGCTTAACTCGCTCAACGGGCTCTTGCGGACTGATCAACAAGTGGATATTTTTGCTGATACATGGTCGAAGCTGATATCCAGATGCCTCACTTACTGTGAGAACGATGAATGCATGACTGCGTAGATGGCTTATTAGTAGAATACTTAATTACATCCTAAACTGTGTAATGTTTAGATTTTAGATGTTAAATATAATACCAAGTGTAACTGGTGTAAACCGTTCTTGTGAAATAAATAAATAATAATAATAATAATTAGCTAGGTCTGTGCGTTCTCTAGTATATGGCTGGGGTTCCAGCACTAGTAAAGGCATGCCTCGCGATACGGCCAGCACTCCTGCTGCAGGAGAGGCCTGCCTGTGCGGAAAGAGAAGTATCGTAGTTTGTATTAAGTCCCATATGTAAGATGACTAAATCTCACGAAATTTATACCTCAGTGTTAAATACGAATTTTACCTATCTGCCTATGTGAAACTTGGCTGGACGACTCACTACATTCTCGAGAGTACTTTGATGATAGATACACAGTTTTGCGAAGAGATCTTGATCATTTATTTAAATCCAGATTTAACAAAAAGAAGATCTTTGGATACAAATAATGCTATCATCAGGCACAGTAAACTTAGGTCTCGTTTATCTTAAGGCACAAAACACACCTTTTTAGGGTTCCGTGGGTTCCGTAGTCAACTAGGAACCCTTAATAGTTTCACGTCATGCTCCCTGGCAGGACCACCTCATATTTTATGAAGAAAAACGCATAAGAATGTATCTACAGTATATCTACGTATTTCTACGACCATTTGTAAAAAGTCTACATGCCTAGTGTCCATGTAAACTCCGTCGTAAAGTGGTCCTGCTGCAGAGCATCCTCCCAGTAAAACCACCATGATATTTTTGTTACCACACGTACAATTTACACAGAAATGCCACCAAATAATTCTACATTAATTCTACGTGTATCTAGTTTACTGTATACCTCATTTTATTTTGAATACCTATATGATATTACGCCACAAACTTTAATAGAAAAAATTTACTAAGCGCCTAAATAAAATATTGTAGCAAATAAAATTCGTGGGTTATTTAAGTATAAAGGTTTTAAACTTAAATAAGAGGTATTCCTATAAAAACAACTTTTTGAAGCGAAGCACTCATACATAACTTCTTGTTATTTTATTTAACGCAAAACAACTTCTCGTTATTTTGAATTTAATACAGATATGGCGTTTTAAAATAAAAGATAAAAAAATAAAAGATATTTATTCTTCAATTTATAGTAGTCTAGTCAAACTAGATCAAATTTCACTAAAGTCAGGAACTAATTCTAAAGACTAATAAAATCACTTCGGATTGTTTTGTATGGGCTAAAAATCGAACTTTATACAACCCCTACTAAATTCACCCCCCCGGAAAGGGGTGAAATCGGTTGAAAACAATGTAATGGTTATAACTACGAAGAGAAAAGTGGTGTACTTGGCGTAATTTGGCGTACGTTTTAAAACACGTATATCTAAATTTGCACGTGTTACTTATATTAATTTAAGCTACGGAACAGGTAAAAAAAAAACAACATAACAAAAAATATTATTTTGGCCATTGCGGGTCTGGAGAAAGTATTGTACTCGGTGCAAATTGAGTAAATAATTAGAAAAAAATACTAAATCCAATATCAAATTCGCACCAGGGTGCGACACCCGGAAAGTAGTTTTTCATGTTTTTACTGTCGTTGTACTAAAAGGGAAATTTTAATACTTTTGGAATTTGATGCAATCATATTCATTTGATTTCGTTTACATTCGCACGCAATAAAAAATTGACATTTTTAAACGGAACATGCAGTTCTGTAATCAAGTACCAAAAACGTAGAGCAATAACAATAAATACACAGAAGCGACAACGGCGTGATTAATGGCAAAGAAGGAAAGCGCGTAGACGTACTGACGAAGCACGGCTCTTGAGGCAAGAGTAGTGACATGTACTGCAAAAATAGTAGGGTTTCTGAGTATGCAGAAAGACATTCAACAAATTAAATACAGGTACGCCCAAAGTTTGTTAAATTCGTAAAAACGTTTTTCACCAGACTTACGAAGCAGTTCAATGAGGTGTGTGAAGTCCTAATCTGCACGCTCTATCATTCTGAGAGAAGGCCTCTGACTAGCAGTGGGGCGTATATATGCTGCTGATGTTGATGAGGTTTTTATTATGAGAGACTTTAAATATTAAAACGACACCTATTTTTTATCAATAAGTTATATAAATGAAAAAAAAAACAATAATTTATCTTAATATTAAAACAACACCTATTTTTAACCGACTTCAAATAAGGAGGAGGTTCTCAATTGGACTGAATTTTTATTTTTATTTTTTTGTATGTATGTTACTCGATATCTCCGTGAATCGTGAACCGATTTTCAAAATCATTTTTTTAATCGAACGGGTATAACCCCTAGATGGTCCCATTGTCACCAAGTCGGGATCTTATGATGGGATCCTGGAGAAATCGAGGGAACTCTTCAACTATTATAGGCACGCCTATAGTGATTTCACTATTTTTTACAGCAACTCGGCCACTTCCTCTTGAAATAGCGGATCCTAAGTGAAGTCGGTTCTTTTTTTGTTTAAAATTATATTTTCAATAAGAATTATAATTGAAACAAAACAATAATATCTCTCCAGTATTTCAAATAGGTATTTAGCAAAATTTGACGTAATTTTAAATTTTAAAATAAATAATTATTAAACCAACTTAAGCGCTAAACCTTAACCCACATATTCATAAACTTACTTCAAACCTCATTTAACTAAATCATCTTTTGACCTTATCTGTCAATTTGACAGTAAAAGATAAAAGATATTTATTCTTCAATTTAGGCACATTACAATGCACTTATGAACGTCAGACAGAAAAAGAAACTACCACCGGTTCTAACTCTACACCTCTGACCCGAGAAGTATTACTTATTACCGGCAAGAAACTCGGCGTGACTTATTTTTTCAAAACAGTAATACAAATACATTAAAGATACAGTAGCAGATTTTTTGTATGGAAGCCATAGACAAATTTCCGCTACCATAGACAAATTAAGCATTTTGTCTATGAATTTCCGCTACTTCCGGTAATTCCGCGAGGAAAACCGCTAGGTATGTGGTGACCCTAATGCGTAGTTCTTCAAAAAGGCATATCAGCTTGAAAGACAGACATGTGCCTGCCTATTGTGTAATTAAAATGAAAAATAAAATAAAATCCAAATCTGACTGCTTCGCAAAACGTTTGATATGCCTTCTTACCTGAACTGTGTCCTCTAAATGCTAGATGATTTTATAGTTTCTGGTTTGGGCCATGCATATATGTCTGTCATATAGTCCTCGACCCTGTAATAACCCTTTGACATTAAAGTTTTTTTTGAAGTATTTCTTAAGAGCGGGAAATGATAGATTCAAAACATCGACGGGTAACTTGTTATAAATATGAATACCCTGACCAAAAAATGACTTATATGCTTTGCGGATACGACATCTTCTGACAGCAAGCTTGTTTTTATTTATAGTGTTATAGCTGTGTTTGTGTTTGTTAGAAACTAACAAAACATAATTTAACTAAATAAGGATTGGAACACGTTTATGAATAAGCGGGTAAAAGTCCGGTAACGATTTGAAATCAAAAATTGCTAATAATGACAATGCACATGGATCGCATTTGGTAAGATAGTTTGAAGTCTTGTTATTGCAATAAAAGTACTTTAGGTCTATATACATTTATTAATATTTCATAAACGAAAACTCAATTCTTACAGAGCTTATTTAGTGAGGACGTTAATTCGTGCAATTTTCGAGAACATTGAGATAATATATTAAAGAGGCCTAGACTCGAACAAGATTTTCCTAAAAGTAAAACATTGTGACCGGCCAGTGCGAATTATTTAACATCGTTAAGGTTGTATTACAGATTAAAAGAAAGATATGATAAAATTTTACCTTACGTTCAACTGACATTACAAAATCACATGGCAAATAAGAGCAATGGAGTCGCTCTTGGATCAATTACTTTATTATTTGTAATTTTTTGATTGATTTTGTAATAAATATTGATAACTTCATAATTATATCTATTTCGTTTATTAGTTGGTTTTAATCGATTTTTATAGTGTGTATTTTATTAATTTGCCTTCATATGGTAGGTAGTTAAAAAATATTATGAAATTATTAACTATACAGGATGGATTTTCTTTTTGGGTCAGTGAGGGCAGCTACCAGATCCCGTGCTGCTACGCGAAAATGGTCTTTAAAGACCTTCCCTCGATTTCAAATTGACGAAGATTCGCGTTTACAGATTTTAGAAAAAACATACAGGGTGCGAGAAAAAGGTAATTTTTGACACACTCTTTTTTTGATGCCATTTGATCCCATTCCTATCCAGGATCAAAAGCTTGTATAAGACCAAAAATAAATTCCAGCTAGAAAAGTCACAAATCGAGAAAAGCTTTCCCCATACATTTTGCATGAAAAAGAAAACTTTTTATTTTTCACATGCTATTTTTTTATGCCAATCGATCTCATTCCTGTTCAGTATTAATAGTTTCTATGGGGCCAACTTACTACTTAAGCCACAAATTGAAGAACAATTTTACATATATTTACTGCTTTGAAACCCTATTTTTGATATTTTGAATGCTTTTACTGTAATGGCTGATTGGCGTGATAGAAAAATGAAAATAAATTCTCCATAGTAAATGTATGAAAAAAAAAACATCTTCAATTTGTGGCTTTTTAGTACATTACCGCTAGTTGGCCCCTACGAAACTATTAATACTGGATATGAATGAAATCGATTGGCATAAAAAAAACAGCACGTTAAACATAAAAGTTTTCATTTTCATACAAAGCTGGTTAAGCCCCCTAGCCGCGAGTACGAGTGGTGACTATATACCCATTGAGGCATTGGCAGTCGGGTAATTTGCAGAAAAAATGTACCTTTACTTTTTTATTTTATTTCATATATATTTTGAGTCTGTCGCATGCAGAATCATGAGCTCTATCGAGTCTAGTAGAATAAAAAAAATGGCCCAACTGTCCCAAAATTAACATCCAAAAAATTCGTTACGTTCATAAAAAAATGTAACGAAACTGATAATTTGTCAGTAAGTGATAAAGTGTAAATTTTGGGACAGTTGGGACTAGGGCTTCCAATCCCGGGATCCCGGGATCCCGGGATCCCGGGATACCGGCTTTTTAAGGACGTTTTTCAATCCCGGTATTTTCTGATTCAATACCGGGATCCCGGTATTTTTATAAACTAGTTAAACTGTCAAAATATGTGTAACAAACATAAACTACCCATCCAAATATTTAATTTAGGCATCGCTGCGCAGCTTACTGGCAATAGCGGCTAATGTGCGCGGCTGTTTTACGTCTGTTTCTCTCTCTAGTTTAACTATTCTGATGATTTCTTTCTCTGCCCTGCACTGGCGCCACCTACCGCGCCGGCTGTTGGTTACGTAAATCACACACATCTTAGACATATTTTTACATGTGGTCGCCGGATATTTTGTCAAAAATGTTAAGCTAATCCGAGCAAGCAAGTGGCTTGGCCACGGCACCAGTGCAGGTTGCAACTTGTTCATAAAATTGTGAGCTACCTAAAGTTATGCCATATACACCATCAGTCCTTATTTTTCAAAAAATCCATGTCGAGAAGCAATCCATATTACTTTTAGGTAACCAAACTTTTAACAGTTTTAACCCTATTGAGACCCTGTTGTATTGTATCCGAATTGCCGGTTTCCTTCAATACATATGACTGGAAGTGAGGTATTCAAGACGGCAGCCAAAAACGTTTTTTAGGTTTTCTTAAATATCCGTAAACAGTGGCCTATACCAACAAATGTTCTACTTTTTAAGTAATTCACATAAAATTCTCTATAAAAAAGGTTATATACAGTTTTTTGCTGGGATCAATGTTTAATGAGATATTGAGGGTATAAGATAGACAATAAACATATTGACTTGTTAGCTTTTTCCTGCGACTTCGTCTGCGTGGGATTAACATTCGCCACAATAAATTTATGAATCGCCGTAGCAAATATAAATTTTACGTATATGCGGTTTTATCTTGGGCCGCCGCCCGCCATTATGAATATCTCACTTTCGGTCATATATTATTTGAAGGCAACCGGCAATTCGGATACAACAGGGTCTCAATATTCTCAATAGGGTAAATAGTCTGGTTACCTAAAAGTAATATGATTTGCTTCTCGACATGGATTTTTTGAAAAATATACTCTCTATTGTGGAGTTGCAAACTACACACGTAATATTTTGCGCAATAAATACGGATTTGATTGAAACAAGGCATTTTTTTCATGTTTTCATACATTTCAATTTTTTTCCCGAAAAATCCCGGGATCCCGGGATCCCGGTCTTGGAGAAATCAATTTCGGTATTAATACCGACATCACAGAATGTCCGGTATTTGGAAGCCCTAGTTGGGACTAAGTAAAGGTACATTTTTTCTGCAAATTACCCAGTCAGCCTTGATATAGCTAAGGCTTTAGATTGGGTCTGGCATCAGGGTCTTCTGTCGAAGTTCCCAGCTTACGGACTGCTTGAGGGATTGTGCAGATGGGTTGCCAGCTTTTTGTCCGGCAGAAGCATACGAGCCGTACTAGCTAAAATCTAATAATAAAATTATCATGAATAAGAAAGTGGTGGACCCTTGGAGGGGTTATGTAAATTTGATTTTGAAACGAAGAATACAGTTATCTTTCTCTTTAATTTTATTACCATATTTTTTAGTAATTTGTGTATATTTTTTAGTAAGTTTTAATTATTTTCTGACTTTCGTAATTAAATAAAACAACAATTACTCCACTAGGCTTATGCCTCAATGCTGTCAGTTCGGTTTATATTTATGAAACTTTTACTTCCTAACGCCAATGGTGCCCTAGTCTCACTTACACTGTTAATATTTTAACGAAACGTTTGTTAGTCCTGTGTGAATAGCGTCCCCGGAACGATCGGGCTTTGCTCGGCTCTCTTCGGCTCGTTTTACTGTGCCACATTTGGCGTGCTGATTGGGTATCTCTAACTTATATGAGGTCTATGCTGGTTGCCCGTTAAAAGTGTCGAACGAACGGTCTCAACGTACGGCGGGAGTAAAACAATTGCTGCGCGCTGCGCTATCTCCCCGCCCCGCGCGCCCCGCGCCGCGTGCTACCACCCACCGTTGCTTGCAGTTCGTTGCAATAAATTATATTTACTTTTTGACAAACTTCCGGTAAAAAAATCCTATTTTTTATTTAGTGCAAATGTAGTGTCTTTAGATAAGTACTGTTCTTAAAATTTTCACGTGTCTCTTAATTTCCCTTTCCAATTTAAAATAACAAAATAATCAAAAATACATGTTCCATAATTTGCCCAGGCGTGCAAATTTAACTGAATGTTTATAATGCTTTAAAAAGCTTAACTTGAAGTCGCACCAACCGACTGACTTATCCTCGAGCCACAATCGAAAAAAAATTTTTTTGAAGGGTGTCATACATCGCACATATTTTTAATTAAGATACACTATGCACCAAGCTGTTCTCTATACACTACTAAGCTTGAACCCAATAGCTTTTAACTTACTCCAAAATTACAGCACTTTATAGTTTACACCTAAAATTTAACAGTCTTCCGTATATAACAGAAACGGTGCAACTCGGGGGAAACAATCTAGTTGCGCCCTCTAACGAATCCAAAAAGAACCACGACTACACGACTTACTTCCATACTTTTTTTTAATTAGACCATACTATAGGCACATTACAATGCACTTAATTATGAACGTCAGAGAGAATGAAGTCGGTTAAAAAAGAAACTACCACCGGTTCTAGATAACCCTATACCTCTGACCCGAGAAGTATTACTTATTAGGTACCATCAAGAAACTCGGCGGGACTTATTTTTTCATAACAGTAATAGTAGTGCATTAAAGATAATATATACAATAATGCGTAGTTCTTCAAGAAGGCATATCGAAACAGCTAGAGAGACAATGTACCTGCCTATTGTGTAATTAAAATAAAAATAAAATCCAAATCTGACTGCTTCGCAAAACGTTTGATATGCCTTCTTACCTGAACTGTGTCCTCTAAATGCTAGATGATTTTGCAGTAGTTTCTGGTTTGGGCCATGCATATATGTCTGTCATATAGTCCTCGACCCTGTAATAACTAAATAATGTAAGTTTTTTTCAAGTATTTCTTAAGAGCGGGAAAAGAAATAATTTAAACTTCGACAGGTAGTTTGTTAAAATATGAATACCCTGACCAAAAAATGACTTATATGCTTTGCGGACACGACATCTTCTGATAGTAAGCTTGTTTTAGTGGGCTAGTTTGCTAGTCGGTAGTGACCCGCTGACCCGGCCTATGAAGTAGGAGGTCCCGGGTTCGAATCCTGATGGTCAGGACATTTATTTGTGTGCTAATCACAGATATTTGTTCCTGAGTTGTGGATGTTTTCTATGTATTTAAGTATTTATCTATATCTATCTATTATATACAGGGTGTCCCAGAAATCGACGTCAAGCCGTGAATGGATGATAGACCAAGCTATAACAGTTATCAGAAAAATACAAAAAAAAATCTATCTCGTAATTATTTTTCTGATAACTGGTACAACTTGGTCTATCATCCATTCACGGCCTGACGTCGACTTCTGGGACACCCTGTATATCGTCGCTAAGTACCCATAACACAAGCCTTATTGAGCTTACCGTGGGACTAGGTTGATGTGTGTAAGATTGTTCCATAATATTTATTATTATTTATTATGTTTGTATGTCTTTCCCGACCACGGAACAATGGTGTTCCGGACCTTTGGGAGGCGTATGCGGAGCCGAAGCCAACGCGCAGAGGCCCTTTCGACAATTTAATGAAAAGTGAGGGGTACACTAAGCGGATGCTGTCCCTGCCCGTGTCATGGGACGCACGCAGAGACAGCACCCGCCATGGTGTAAGAACTATTGAGAATTAATGGAGTCTAAAATCTACTAGGCTATTGGGTGAATAGTATGGACTGATTACTGGGCTATTGGATGAAGAACCGGACGCCTGCCTAATAAAACGGTATCCAATTTTATTTCCGGCAGACGGAGACTCGCCCTCCGCAAGATGGGCCCCCATAAAAAGCGACATCAAAGATGGCTCAAGGGCAACACCGGTGCGGGAGCTGGGGGTAGAGAGGTGTCACTGGACTTTAAACATATAGCCAACTCGCCACTTAGGTTTCCACATCTACCCTCGAGAACACAGCTCTAACGACCCCACTCTGGACAGCCGGCTAAGGCAAGCCAGAGGCGGGGGGCCTGTCCCACCATCCGACATAGCACCCCAGGGGCACTCAGGTACGTGGAGTCGCTACTCTCCAACAGCTCGCCACAAGCTGCCCTGCGTTGACTGATTGCGCTGGTGAGAACCAGTGGGCGATGGGGTCGTCACATCCCTACGCCTTTTTATTTATTTATTTATTATTATACCGATCAAATCAGCTTCAAGTCTGAACATCACAAAACATCGGTATTAATAGGTAAGCATAATGCAAAGGTAAATGTGATTCTATCTGTTACATTATCACGTTTTTAAACTGCTAAATTAGCAGTGCTAATCCAATTTTAATGATATGTGATAACCATATACCTGGTATACTCTGATACACGTCTGCTTTGTCAATAATCAGACAAAGGCGGCAAATAGAAAAGTGAAAATGGGACCAACTGTGAAGTATACTCTTTCAAACAAAATAGTACATTACACAACTAGGGTGGTAAAACAAGGAAAGGTCGAGATCGCAGAAGTTTGCGGCCCGAGCTGCAAGCGAGGGACGTAAATATGCGATCGAGGGCTTTCCTTATTACCTCCCGTGTTGTGTACATCATTTTATGTCTACACTTGGCCAGAAAGCGTCTTTTTCCGTACGCGCAGCGTGCGAAAAAAGCCACTTTATGGCCAGGTGTGGCATAAAAGAATTTTTCAAATCGGTCCAGCCGTTTCCGAATAATCGGTGATCATACTTAAAAAAAACAAAGATCCCGACGAATTGATAAAATCCTTCGAAATCTTGAAGTTGGTTGAAAAGCCGTTATCCCCATACTGTTCCGCATACATCATAGTTCATATGGTCACCCTACTTAGAAAGAGATGCAGCCCTACCACACCTCTACCCCCTACATTGCCTTCTCTTTCGGCCTCGCTTTGTGGTCGATTTATATGTATGTACACCAGTTTATAATTTAGCTTCATGATGATGTCAGTCACAGCGAAAGTCAAAATAAATTTGTCATGTAAAAAAATTTAGTAACAGCAATGAAGATTTTACTTAATTTTATAAATTTTCTACAACGAGAACCACAGATATTTTAAGGTAAGAAATAGATTTCATGCAAATTTTCAAACGAACGGAGCGTAAGCGAAGCGAGTTCTTACACACAACTCGCTACTGGGACGTCTCGGCATGAACACAACGGCTGAGGCGGACTGGAACAAATACCTACTACGAAGCCAAAGCCAACCGCTAAAAAACTCAGATGGGCCATTAACAACTTCCATCCCTTTAACCTTTTCCACGCCAAAGACGTATATATCGGCACCACAGGTCCAACGCCAAAGACCGATATATCGGTCACCGACCACAGAGAAAAATTGACCTACATGCACATGCATAAAGTTTAACTTCATTTTTGACATTTAGATGTCGTGGCGTCTGAGTGGTAGGTTTTGCGTTTGACATGGCGTCGAAAAGGTTAAGGCGGCTGGTCTGGAGCCGGACAGGATCTTCCCAGGTCTATTACAAGGCGGAAATCGTCTTCTGGCAATGCAGAAGGATGATTGGTAACAGGTGGGAACTCAACCCCAAAATCACTCTCTTGGAACACTTCTCGAAAATGGAGGGTTCTCATTTCTTTATTTATATCTTAGAGCATATAACCAACCAGAGCGGTAATTAACAGGCGTTCCCCTCTGCCAAAAATATATGACCAGTGGTCATACTCATTGTATGGACTGACGTTTATCTGATGTGGCTATTTTGACGTTTCGCATAGATTTGACGTCCTCCGCAAAAATCGGCAGACTTTTTTTTGTATAGAAAATGACGGGCATGGCCGGACCGGTTGGTTGAATAGTCTAAGATTCATATAGTTGTCGTGGACCTTATCCCATATAATTTTAAACAAAAAACGAACCGACTTCACTTAGGATCCGCTATTCCAAGAGGAAGTGGCCGAGTTGCTGTAAAAAATAGTGAAATCACTATAGGTGTGCCTATAATAGTTGAAGAGTTCCCTCGATTTCTCCAGGATCCCATCATCAGACCCTGACTTGGTGACAATGGGACCATCTAGGAGTTATACCTGTTCGATTAAAAAAAAAATTTGAAAATCGGTTCACGATTCACGGAGATATCGAGTAACATACATACAAAAAATAATAATGATAAAAAAAACAGTCGAATTGAGAACCTCCTCCTTTTTTGAACTCGGTTAATACATATAGTCTGGCAAACCCTTGGTAAACCAAAAAGCGCAGTAACAGTCAGAACATGCTATACCCATCCCGTTTTTAGTAGTGAGAGTACTATTATTGGAAAAAGACAGTATGATTCTCCATGTCTATGCTTGAAGTGAAACAAACTCTGGCCAAACTATATCTATTATTGAAGATAAAACTTCTTTTTCTTTATTTGATGACATTGCACAAAAAATACTAAAAATATACAAATCTTCAACTTTCTGACAAAAACATCAGGTTTTCTCGTAGTAATCACATAAATTTCTTAAAGAAAACGCTAATTTAATCTGTTCGTCACCCTCCACTGTCAAAAAATAGGTGAGACAGACAGACAAGGACTAACGATAATAGCTTCCTTCTCTGTCATATCTATGGAAAGTGTAATAAGACCATCCCGTTCTCTCTCCCAACGTGTCATTACACTTACCAACTTGATAGATTGGGCCCTGCAAATTGCAATGTCTAATACCCGTTTAACATCTACTTGATATCCGTCCGACATTATCGGATGTAGGATATCGGATGTCGGTCCTACATCCGATATCGGATCGGATAGTGTGAAAGCGCTCTCATAATATAATTACTGCATATTAAACATGATATTTTGATTCAAAAGTTACTTTAAATAATTAATAAGTTACATGTATGTTATTATTATTATTTATTCATGAACAATTTTTACATCGTGTTTGAATTGGTACTTATTAAATATATGTACAATTAATACTAACTTAATAATCTAATAAAACTTAAGATAATAACAAGAAAACAATGTACACACAAGATTGGTCAAACAATAAGCAAAATATACAATAAGGGAAAGATTGATATAATAAACATAAACAATTCAAATAAACATGTCAACAATTACAAATTAAGAGTACTAAAAATCACTAATGTCATAACAGCATTTGTCTAATAAATATAATTTCAATTTTTCTCTAAAAGTTGCAGAAAAGTTCCCAGATGGTCACAAAAGTCACATTTTTCGTGACTTTTGGCCCTCTCGTGTGACATGTGCGTGACTTGTGATTTAAAGGCAATTTTCGTGACTTTTTAAGTAAATCCAAAATGTTAACCGATTTATTTTTTGTGACGCATATTTTTTAAGGATAGCAAAAAAATTGGTAACTTCTTGTAATTCCCGTCACTCACCAAATTTCAAATGTGTCAGTAGGGCTACATTACCTACATTTGCGAATTAATCTGCGAATGTTTCATGTCGCGTGTCGGTCTTGTTTATCCTAGGCTGTCGACGACTGTCCCGCAATACCTACGGGTAAGCTGTTATTTATTCCGATAAGTACTAAAATGAGAGTTCGATTGCACCATTTCTCTGCAAGTATATTCTTTCCGGTGCGCTACAACGAAAATTGAAATTTGAAAATTGACGACCTGCCTCTCTATCGCTCTTGGCAATTCTAGTGACACATAAATGATGAACGAACGAAGGGTTCGCGGTCAAAGGCCTAGTTTTGTAGGTAAAAGTATATACCTATTTAGGCGTAACACACACACTTGAACGGAATTCAGTTATCATTGGAAAAAAAACATCGCGCCATTCAGCCGAGAATCAGTTGACAAGTGTGTGGTGACCCCAAGTCAGATTTGGAGCAGGCCGTGCTGTCATTTTAGTATCTGGACTAACCTGGAGTAAAAAATCAGAGCCTAGAAGAAATACTTATTAGGACACATATTATTCAGGACATGTCAGGCTGGCTGCCTATGGCAACATTGCAAAAATGGAAAATATAGGCAACAAGGTCGATTTCCCATTGAAATATTAAATTTCGCGCTCTTTTGTACTGATTTTTTTTCAGTAGAAAAGAGATAAAATGGTTTGTTGGTCTTCAACCCACAAAAAACAAAAATGTGACTTTGGCCGCAAAAACGTGACTTTTTGGGAGACAAACTGTAACTTTTGACCTAAGAGCCCTGGCAACACTGGTTGCAGAGCATCTTATAACTTTAAACTCTGTAGGCAGTCTGTTAAACAGTCTAACCGCTTGAACTGTAGCGCTGTGCACTACAACCTCCAGGCTTGGTACTACTTTAGATCTTAAGTTCTTAGTTCTAGAAGCCTCCCTCGACACCATTTCTGAATCCGTTTCAAAACGATTGCGATGCTTGATTACATCCGTCAGCAGCACAAGGATGTACAGACTGGGCAGAGTACTGAGGATGCCACCGGTGACTTGTTGTTTTCCTTGTCTACCTTATCTGTTAGATCTTGTCCCACAGATAGAGGACTAAAAACTGCCCCAGCTGCCGATGCTGTCGGCGGCTTGTCAGTGTTTCCTTGTGTTTTTCCAGTCGACTCAAGCGCTGCGGATAAAAGACTCAAAGGCGATGCTGCCGATGGTTTTGATTTTTTTTTCTTCGTAACGTGATATTTTGTTCCTCGATGTTCCTTGCCGGTAGTGTTTCTTTAGTTTCTGGTTGGATCGGTGAGTTAGATCCATGTAGACAACCTTTGCATCTCCATTTTTTTCTATTTTCCACGGACATTAATCGAATTAATTTCTCCGATCTTCCCGAACACTTTGTGTCAAACACTAGCTTACAGTTAAAACATTTTAGAGCTTCTTGATTATGCACATTCTCGCCGCATTTGGAGCACTTTGTAAATTGTGGTGCCATTTTATTCAAATATCTTTTGTAAAAGTTAAAGTTACCGCGTTGAGCTAACTTCACTCTGTAAAGTTTCTAATGTTCCGTTGATTGGTCGTCGAAAACGCCCGAACGTAGCCGATATCGCTGATTGGCCGTCGATGACACCCGAACATAACCGATGCTGCTGATTGGCCGCCGAAAATAGCCGAGCGCTACCGATACCGCTGATTGGTTGTTGAAAACACCGAGGTCGCCGATTGATCGCCGAGTTGATCCGAATTGTTCCGAATCAGATGATTGGTCGCCGAAGACACCCGAACGCCACCGAGGCCACAACTGGTTACCGAAACCAGGCGAAAATACCCGATGTCTCTAAAACCTCCTGATTTGTCAGCCGATGTGTAAGCGTGTCCTGATTGGTACCCGAGTATCCCCGAGTCGTACGTGTAATCATATGGGGCTCATATGTGTGCGTGTAATTTCAAAAGTTCAACAGTTCTACACAAAACACAAATCATAAATCTATCCTAAGCGAGATTTACAGTAGTAAAATAATTAAAATAATGTAATATGACTTCCGCAGTTATGGCAGTTACGAGAAATAACCGTCAATCTACTTAAAATTTTCAGTTACAACTGTTACAAGATAACAAGACCACAGATCAGGGCTTTAAAACGTTACCAATTCACATTATAAAATAACGTTAGGTAACGGTAAAACCATAAAAATACCTTAGTACCGGTAGTAAAAATGTAACGTTACTTAATAACATAACTTTATGGTAACGTTACCCAATTAACGTTACTTTTTATCGGTAAATTTACTTTACATTGCAGGGCTGGCTAACGTTACCCAATTCACATTATAATAACGTTAACTAAGTAACACTATTTTGATCAGTAATGCTACGTTGCCACACCGCCCTACCAGAAACGCGCGCGCCGCGCTGCGCTAGTTGATTCGCATTGTTGCCACTTCGTGCACTGGCCTCCGTGACACGTTGCCGAGAGTCTTGAACCCTACACATTTCGCTCGAGTCGAATGCGGGTGGGTATTGCGCGACGTTTTGTGTTGACTGTTGGTTGGTAACAGTTTGTGACTTGGCTGTGATTAATACAGGGTGTAACAAAAATACTGGTGATCCGCTTAAGGGCTTAATTGGTATCGTATTGCCAGTAAGAAAAAGTAGGAGAAAATTTAAAGTTAGTTTTAAAATCCAAGATGGCAGCCATATACTTTTTTCTTAAAAATCATCATGGTAGTCGCTTTCGAATAATTCGGGTGTGCAGATTATGAAAATAATGTCTGTTTAAAAATCCAAGATGGCGGCCATCGACCTTTTTCGTATAAATCGTCATGGTAGTCGTCTGCGACTAATTCGGATGTGCAGATTTCAAAAATAATGTCAGTTTTAAAATCCAAGATAGCGGCCATATACTTTTTTCTTAAAAATCATCATGGTAGTCATTTTCGACTAATTCGGGTGTGCAGATTTCGAAAATAATGTCTGTTTTAAAATCCAACTTCCAAGATGGCGGGCATATACTTTTTCGTGAAAATCATCATGGTAGTCGTTTTCGACTAATTCGGGTGTGCAAATTACGAAAATAATGTCCGTTTTAAAATCCAAGATGGCGGCCATCGACCATTTTCGTAAAAATCGTCATTGTAGTCGTTTTCGACTAATTCGGGTGTGCAGATTTCGAAAATAATGTTTGTTTTGAAATCCAAGATGGCGGCCATGTACTTTTTGTAAAAATCGTCATGGTAGTCGTTTTCAACTAATTCGGGTGTGGGGTGTGCAGATTTCGAAAATAATGTCAGTTTTAAAATCCAAGATGGCCGCCATATACTTTTTTACTAAAAATCGTCATGGTAGTCCTTTTCGAATAATTCGGGTGTGCAGATTTCGAAAATAATGTGTGTTTTAAAATCCATGGCGTTCATGCACTTTTCTTAGAAATCGTTAGGGGTCTTTTGGATTAATTCGGGTATGTAGATTTCCAAAACAGGGACCGTTTTAAAATCCAAGATGGCGGAAATAAACAATTTTGTCAAAATCATCATGGTAGTCATTTTGGCCTAATTCGGGTCTGTAGATTTCGAAAATTGATGTCTGTTCTGAAATCCAAGATAGCGGACACTTTTTTCAAAAAAATCGACATGTTAGTCGTTTTTTATTAATTCGGGGCAGTTGAATTCAAAAATAAAGACAGTTTTAAAATCCAAGATGGCGGAAATGGTCAATTTTGTCAAAATTGACATGGTAGTCGTTTTCGATTAATTCAGGGGTGCAGATTTCGAAAATAATATCGGTTTTGAAATCCAAGTTGGCTGTCATACATTTTTTCGTAAAAATCGTTATGGTACTCGATTTCGACTAATTCGGGTGTGTAGATTTCGAAAATAAAGTCTGTTTTAAAATCCAAGATGGCGGCCATGCACTTTTTCTTTAAAGACGTTATGGGTGTCGTTTTCTGTTTATTCGTGGATATAGATTTCGAAAATAAGGACCGTTTGAAAATCCGAAATGGAAAATACTATTTTGTCAAAATCATCATGGTAGTCATTTTGGGCTAATTCGGGTGTTTAGATTTCGGAAATAATGTAGTATTGAAATCCAAGATGGCGGCTATACATTTCATTTTTTATCATGATGATTATGACAAAATTGTATATTTTCGCCATCTAAGATTTTGAAACGGTTCTTATTTTCATAATCCCCGAATTAATCGAGAATACCCATAACGATTTTTAAGAAAAAGTGCATGAACGCCATGGATTTTAAAACAGACATTATTTTCGAAATCTGTTCACTCGAATTAGTCGAAAACGACTACCATGACGATTTTTACCAAAAAGGTGGATGGCCGCCATCTTGGATGTAAAAACTGACATTATTTTCGAAATCTGCACACCCGAATTAGTCGAAAATGAGTACCATAAGATTTTTAAGAAAAAAGTATATGGCCTCCATCTTGGATTTTAAAACAGACATTATTTTCGAAATCTGCACACCCAAGTTAGTCGAAAACGACTACCATGACGATTTAAAAAAAAAAAGTATATGGCCGCCATCTTGGATTTTAAAACTGACATTATTTTCGAAATCTGCACACCCGAATTAGTCGAAAACGACTACCATGACGATTTTTACAAAAATTTGGATGACCGCCATCTTGGATTTTAAAACAGTCATTATTTTCGAAATCTGCACACCCAAGTTAGTCGAAAACTACTACCATGACGATTTTTAAGAAAAAAGTATATGGCCGCCATCTTGGATTTTAAAACTGACATTATCTTCGAAATCTGCACACCCGAATTAGTCGAAAATGACTACCATAAGA
Source organism: Pammene fasciana (assembly GCA_911728535.1). Taxonomy (NCBI): domain Eukaryota; kingdom Metazoa; phylum Arthropoda; class Insecta; order Lepidoptera; family Tortricidae; genus Pammene; species Pammene fasciana. The sequence continues at coordinate 2,350,865 of OU452285.1, forward strand.
TTTTTAAGAAAAAAGTATATGGCCTCCATCTTGGATTTTAAAACAGACATTATTTTCGAAATCTGCACACCCAAGTTAGTCGAAAACTACTACCATAAGATTTTTAAGAAAAAAGTATATGGCCTCCATCTTGGATTTTAAAACAGACATTATTTTCGAAATCTGCACACCCGAATTAGTCAAAAATGACTACCATAAGATTTTTAAGAAAAAAGTATATGGCCTCCATCTTGGATTTTAAAACTGACATTATTTTTGAAATCTGCACACCCGAATTAGTCGAAAATGACTACCATACCACGACGATTTTTACAAAAAAAATAGCGCAACTGAACCATTAAATAATACATTGCCAAAAAGCAAAAAAATATAATACGTGCCTAAAAAAGAAATACCTAACAATTTTATAACACCATCTTACATCTCCGTACCATAATAATATCGACGCAAGTAAAAGAAAACATCACGAGCGGCAGCGGAACGGAACCCTACACTGAACAATTGAACATGGCCCGACATGCTCCTGGCCGGTTTTTAATAACTCAATTTGGTTTAATCACTCACTATTTAGGACGCCGGCGCGGCGGCGTCGTACGTGAAACACTCGTTCGATATCTAACGATGGTATCCATAAGTGTATCTAAATAAGCTGCTATGCTACTAACGTTAAATAATAACGTTAAAATTATTTAACGATACCTTTGAGTTAACGTTAGCTCTATGCATTAGCTGGTAACGTTACAATTTTTTTACCGGTAAAAAGTAGTAGAAGTAACGGTAAATGGTTTAACGTTAATAACAACTTAACGTTAAATCTGTTTGACAGCTGTAACGATACCAACTTTTTAACGGTATTTAAAGCCCTGCCACAGATTAAGTTACCGTATGGTTTAGGGTTACCACACACCTAGCGGAATTCCTCGCGGAATTAGCGGAAGTAGCGGAAATTTGTCTATGGTAGCGGAAATTTGTCTATGGTAGCAGATTTTTTGTATGGAAGCCATAGACAAATTACCGGAAGTAGCGGAAATTCATAGACAAAATGCTTAATTTGTCTATGAATTTCCGCTACTTCCGGTAATTCCGCGAGGAAAACCGCTAGGTATGTGGCGACCCTTAGACCGTAAAGTAGGGGGCGGTGTCTCACTCGCACAATACTGCCAACTTATGAAACTTACCAACGTGGATGAATTTATTCACGTAACACACTAGAAATAACTTCCTACTTATAATAATTTATTGCAATATTTGGATTAGTACTTTGTTTCCTTTTAGCTGGTTTGAAATGTTTTACGATGTAAATATTATTCTTTCATTAAATTAAAGAATTGCAATTTAGTAGTAATTCAATAGTAAGTTTTGTAATATACATAAACGGTCTGGTATCCCCATCACTGACATCAATAGGGTGACTATGATGTCAGCAAGATGCGGGTCTGTTTTGTTTTTACAAAAAAAATATACGATTTGTTTCTAGGCATTACACAGGAGGGGCCCGCGGGTCTTTTCAGGCCCTGTCGAAGGGGTCCTAAAATGGCACAAGGCCATACAAGAAATTGTAGCAGTAGTAGTATAATACTTTTCACGCCACCTGCTCGGAAATGTGGCAAAAGAAGATCAAAATCCAAGCTGGAAAGTAAGCAATTGCTGTAGCATCTGAACAACCACTACAAGAATTGCTATTTTGCAGCAATGAAATGTCATAGTAGAAAAGTAAAATCCAGATGTCATTGCATTGGACCCGCCAATGAGAATCATTTAAAACATTAAAAAGGTCTTTTTTTGGCACCACTTTTTCATTCTAAAATAAAATAAGGTTGTTTATCGAACCAATTTACTTGTTTAAAAAAAAGAAACGTCAAAATCATTTAGATCACCCTTAAGGCGTTTTTACCTTTTTAACCGTTTGTGGTTTTCTATCAAAAAGTGGGTCGACTCACTCCTTAGTCGGATTGAAGCATGATTGAAGCAAACAACGTAAAAACGCTTCTTAAAAGTGAAAAAAAGTTAAAAAGGTGGAGCGGGAAAAATACATATTGAATTGGATAATCTGACTGAAAATCAAGAAAGTTGTATTTATGCAGTAAAAATTAGTTCAATGAGTGTAGAAAATGTTATTAATACGCTGGCGCCCACCGAAATTCAAGAAACAGGCGGTCGCTAGAAATTTAATTTGTTACCAGTGAAATCGCGTCCTAAATAAGAAGGCCCATGAACAGTGATATTTTGTATACAATATAATATCCGACAAACAATTAATATTATGGAAGGATGGCGAAAAGAAGCATTTATTTGCAGAAAGTTACATGCTCGTTTACTTTATCGTGCTTGCGAAAAGCACATGAACCTTCAATATACCTATAGTATCTATTAAAGTGTTTGTATTGTTATGCCAATTAATTTTTTATTTTATTTCCTCACAGTAGTCGTGAAAAGCACTATGTAATGTCTCGGCCGAAAGCGCTATAGGTGGACTCGTATCTTCGAGGGCCTCCCCTAGCGGGTCGGTCCTCGAACTAACTCGATCCACCTATAGCTTACTTTCCAGCCTCTACAACAATGTACTATTATAGTACAACAAAGAAAAATACAACAAGAAGAATACACAATATTTGTACATAGGTTGACTGGAAGAGCTTTGAGCAGTTTGATGTAGTGATGCTTTCTTTATTTAGCTTTAAGTATATGAAAGACGGAGAGAAGTAATTACAAATTCGACGAGTAAGTAGCTAAATTTGTATTACGAGTATTTACGAGTTAGGGTCTCCCCCCATCTATTGACGCGGAATCGGCTTTCGCCGATAGAAAAAATCTTTATGTCGACGCAATAAGAGCGAAAAAGACGTCGACGCGTCGGCCGAGCCGAGCAGAGCCGAATCGTGCCTTGTTAGCTCTTAATGCGTCGACATAAAGATTTTTTCTATCGGCGAAAGTCGATTCCGCGTCGATAGATGGGGGGAGACCCTTAACCGCTTTGTGGAAAGTTTGTTATGGTGATCATTGTACCTAACCAATGATTGTCTCTATGAACGGTCTCATCACCAAATCTCGTCCTGGACCTTAGAATACATCCCCTACGGAGTTGTTGTGGTTGGACCGAGGGCTAGATACAGTTTTTTTTTTTTTTTTTTAGATCACGGTCATAATACAAATTTTACATATCATGTACACAATGTACAGAAAAAGAGAAAATAAAAAAAGACCTGGAGGTTCATTAGAATATGGTAATCCTGGACACAGCGCGTTTATAATGGCATTACACTTGCCTAAATCGGGCCCTAACGACACTGACGCTGCAATACGCTAGACACGTTTGGAGACATAGCTTAACGTGTCTAACGTATTGCAGCGTCCTTGTAATGTCCAACTAATGGCAATTAGTCCAACGCCTCCGACGGTTCCTACCTCTGCGGCCCTGACCACCTCCGGCTTGCTCAATTCCTTTAGGTTTTCAAACAGTGTTTATATGTACAGTCAGCAGCAGAAGTTGCTAAGCGGTCACCCGCTTAGCTAGGTGTTCAAAATGACCTACACATGCTCCTATTCTCGTAATGGAGTCGTATCAAGTATCATTTTGATTTTGAAGACCTCACCTGCTTAGCTATTTCTGCTGCTGACTGTACATATTTTGTATATTATGATTTATATTATATGTGTAGTGTAACCTAAGGTACCAAATAAATAAAGAGTATGTATATCCATTATGGTTGGTGTATTGTGTTTTACATGAGAGAAAACGTATATGCGTGTGGCAGAAACAAAACGTCATCATCATTAGATGTTTTGTTTCTGTCACACGCATTTAATGTGTGTTTAGGTTTAAAAACTATTTTTTAGTTGGGCACAATACACACTTAGCGGAATTCATCCCGGAATTCAAAACAGAAATAACAGTAGACAAAAATCAAAAGCGTAGAAAAAAAAAATATACCTGCATTTAATTTTTTGACATACCATAGGCTAAAAAAGCCGTTATCCCCATACTGTCCCGCATACATCATAGTTCATTTCATGTGGTCACCCTACTTAGAAAGAGATGCAGCCCCCTACTTGACTTCTCTTTCGGCCTCACTTTGTGGCCGAAGTATTAGCTCCAGTTTATAAATCTAACTTCATGGTAACGACATCTTAAACGGCTATTACACATTGCAACCTGCAGGGCCCAATCTGTTGTGTACCCTGCCTCTCCCTGTCCCTCCTTCAGCTCCCTACAGGCCCTACCTTTAATTACACCTTCCAACATGACAGATTGGGCCCTGCAGGTTGCAATGTCTAATACCGCTTTTAGATGTAACAAACTAAAACATAGTTCTTGGTAAATTTTATGTCACTGATGGGGCTATAATCGTGAACTCGACATACTTAACCTTTTCGACGCCATGTCAAACGCAAAACCTACCACTCGGACGCCACGACATCTAAATGTCAAATAAATAATAATAATAATAACGGTGAACTGGTTACGATTCGGGGACCTCTTTGGAGAAACCGAAGGTTTTGCCTGTGCAATTGCGGACGAAGTTATCATGACGAATAACTACCGGAGATATATCCTGAAGGACGGTACGGTCGACATTTGTCGGGCATGCCGCCGTCCCGGAGAGTCACTCAGGCATATCATCTCCGGTTGTTCCCATCTTGCTAACGGCGAGTACTTGCACAGACATAACCTCGTAGCCAGGATCATACACCAGCAGCTTGCTCTCCTATACGGTCTTGTGAACCACGAAGTGCCGTACTACAAGTACACACCTGCGCCAGTTCTCGAAAATGGTCGTGCCACGCTCTATTGGGATCGATCTATTATCACGGACAAGACTATTGTAGCCAATAAACCTGATATCGTGGTAATAGATCGACCGCAACGCCGGGCCATGCTCGTTGACATCACCGTCCCACGTGACGTGAACCTCGTGAAAGCCGAGAAGGACAAGTCCAGCAAGTACCTAGACTTGGCTCACGAGGTAACCGCCATGTGGGAGGTCGATTCGGCGATCATTGTGCCGATAGTTGTTTCTGCGAACGGTCTCATAGCGAAGAGTCTCGACCAACATCTTGAGAGACTTTCGCTACGGGGTTGTGGTTGGATCAAGGGTCAGATACAGAAGGCGGTAATTCTGGACACGGCGCGCATAGTCCGAAGGTTCCTCACTCTGCGGCCCTAACCACCGGCAGCCTGGGCCTTGCTCCGTTGCCGGCGGCACCCTAGGATAGGTTTTTTATAATGTTTTTATTGTTTTTGTGTGTTTTTGATGTATTTTTGTATTTTACTTTTATAAAAATATTGTAAAAAACCTACACTAAGATAAAAAATGAATAAAGAGTATAATAATAATATGTTAGCCTCTATACGTCCCACTGCTGGGCACAGGCCTCCTCTCATGCACGAGAGGGATCAGGCTATAGTCCCCACGCTGGCCCAAAGCGGGTTGGGAACTTCACATACACCTTTGAATTTCTCCGCGGATGTATGCAGGTTTCCTCACGATGCCTCGAGCGTTGGTAGCCTGACGGTAATGACGTCTGACTTTCAATCCGAAGGTCCCGGGTTCAAACCCCGGCTCGTACCAATGAGTTTTTTCGGAACTTATGTACGAAATATAATTTGATATTTACCAATCGCTATACGGTGAAGGAAAAATGCCAAAAATGAAGTTAAACTTTATGCGTGTGCATGTAGGTCTATTTTGCTCTGTGGTCGGTGACCGATATATCGGTCTTTGGCGTTGGACCTGTGGTGCCGATATATACGTCTTTGGCGTGGAAAAGGTTAAATACTTATAGTAGGCGCGCTTACCCGGTAGGCGCACTTCGACCCCCTCACCTTAATTAATTCTGTTTTGTGACAATAAATTGAATAAATCATTTCATTTTCTAATAATGTAGCTATATTCATCTCTTTTTAGGGTTCCGTAGTACACTAAGATGACTAAGAACTCTTATAGTTTCGCCATATCCGTCTGTCCGTCTGTCCGCGGTCTAGCTCAGTGAACGTAAATACTACAAAACTGAAATTTGCTATGGTATGAGTATGTATTAATCACGCCAGTATAGGTGCCAGCAAATTACTTGAACCCTAGGCGAGGTAGTGGGGGAAAGTTTGCGTATCTAAAATACACACGAAGCTGTTACACAAAAGGGACTGAATTTATTTTCGAATATATATTATTAGACTTATATACTCTTGTTTATGGCACAAGCCGAAACACGATTGCTAAAAGAGCGACATCAGGAAACCTCCTGAAACCTCCTAGAGCGCCCAGGCTCTTCCAGTTCCTCCTGGTCCGGTCTGCCGTGATCTTGCAGGAAGGGGAAGGTAGTGGGCCGGTGCTCCCCGGGGGCAACGGTAAATAATCACGCGGTGTGAGCCGCTGATTGCTTACCGATGTTGCCAATATCCTGATGAAATCCGCTTTGTGAATTTGCTTTAATAATAGGACAAATAATTTTTACAGGTTTACACGCCCCTTAGATATCGCCGACGGCCGCAGCCTCCGAGGAGATCCACACAAATAATCTCAACGAGTTGAGGCAGGATGTAGAAATAAATTTACCAGATAATCAAAGGAGTAAGTTAAATTTTATTATACTTATACATAATCTGATTCCAACACCCGGCAGATGCAGACATACGACTTCACGCGATTTTATGTACATAATACTCGTAGCTAGGTAGACTAGACATTGTGCCATGTCTTATATCATCCTTGACTATTTACATCTGCCTGCGACGATGACGGCGGTGTTGACAGCCCTGGGCGTTGCGTCCATTAGTAATGACTTGATGAGATACTCCTTTACTTTTTCACACTGCACTATTATAACACGATAGTCACCATACACCTGCCGATGTCTTTAAAGCACTGGCAAGTCAAATATTATAAGCATTGCTTTTCTGTTATTACAGCTATACTCCGCACCTGAAAGAACACGTGCCTGAGCGCCGCCAGCGAACACGTGAGAAGCGACTTGTTGGTAATAATCTATATTATTCTAGATAATTTTTGTCTGCAAATGTAATTTTATAGCATATTTGTAGTAAGTTAATACTAATACCTACTTGAGTTCACATGACTGTCAAAGTAGTCAAACTAAGGTAATGTAGTTTTGAGTAGCTTTGTCACCATTTAAAATTCTACAGCCTTGGCCAGAAGTGTTGAGCACCAATGCCATTTTCATACAAAACTGGAAAGTTTAGTCCATCGTTTCCATCTTTAAGTTATTTTGTCAATTAATTTAAACTAATAGGCATGTTTTGTTGAAGTTAGTAGTAACTGCATAGAATATTTGCAATATGTCGCACCGACTTAAATTTACATTTTTGGTACCTTCTGTTTTCATATTTTTTAAGTACCTTGAAAGTGTTATTAAGTGAAGTTTTCTATATTTATAAATAAAATATAACATTTACCGTTACCGTACATTGTTAAGGTAGGGAAATAATGCTTAACATCAAAATTGTAAACAAAAAACACCTATGCTCAACACTTCTGGCCAAGGCTGTATGTTTTATGTGTTCTAATTCTAATAAGTGAATAGTAAGTAAATTCGATTTAAGAAGTGTAATTTAATAATGTAAATAGATGTTTCATTAAAAAATTTCTAATTATTTCTTAATTGTTTCCTTCTAAAAGCTGGCATCGGCAAAAAACGTGAAGTCGAGATGTTTATCTACAACAATTCAGCTAACATGAAACTTTACTAATTACTATAGTATTAGTATTAGGTTCTTTCAGAACTCGCTACAGTCCATGAGCGTTAAGACTGCGTCGACCGTCCAGTGCTACCATTATTGGGCAGATTGTATTTCCTAATAAACGAATCAATTTCTGTATAATCCCTCATGTTGATTTGTAGTCCTACTAATTCCGCAACTTATGATCTATGTGATACAGTCTTGTATTACTTGCTTTTGACTTCATCACCCAAACGGAAAAAATGGCTACCATTTGCCGTATGAAGATGAAGCATAAAATACGCAAAATGAAACTATGTTACAAAGACCAAAAGTTGCGGAATTAGTAGGACTATAACTTAACATGAGGATTATACAGAAATTGATTAAGTAGTTTATTAGGAAATACAATCTGCCCAATGAGGGCGCCACTGGATGGTCGACACAGTGAAAAACCTTAGGAGAAATCGGCGGTGATACACGAAGGTAATAAATACTGATTTTTTCGTGTGTCACCACCGATTAATTACCCGATGTCTCTTTCTAGAACACGAATGTTATTTGAAGTGCTCACGGACTGTAATTTAACGCTGCATTTTAATAGAAAAACTTGCACAGCCACCACTACCTTTATTTCACGTTTTTGCCAATACCACACCGTCGCCTTCCACCTACAATACCAAACTTAAGGGCCTTATCACACTAGAGCGATTTGAAAGTGATATACAAAACTCGTACGCGGTGAACTCGCGGCGTGTTCGCTCCTATACAAAACTCGCTCGCAAATCGCAAGTGTGATAACGCTCTTAGAGTGTCCCGTCAACTGCTACAACTCTGCCTACGATGCTTAACTTTGCCTAACTTGAAAAACGGAGATTTTCACCAAACGGCTATTTATATCTTATTCCTGAGATGGCGCCTTTCTCCCATTTCAGAAATAACATATAAATAGCTGTTGGGTGGAGCATTGTAAGCAAAGATGTAGGTACTAGGTAAGGTTTTACGAGTAATTTAAAAAACCGGCCAAGAGCATGTCGGGCCATGCTCAGTGTAGGGTTCCGTAAACTGAGACCATTAATTCAAAAGGTCGTTTCTTACGGGAAATTTGGCGGCGCTCACGTCATTTTTACTTACGTCCTTTCACTATGGGTTTTTGAATGATAACTCAAAAACGGCTGAACCGATTTATTTCAATATAGTTTTCATTGTAGGTACTCATTAGGTCTCAGTTTCATGATTTTTTTCAAAATTTTAGGACCCACGATGCAAAAGTTAGATGGGGGGGGGGGGGGGGGGGGGACGCCCTGTTTTAAACTTTCGGAGCTATTATTTCCGAGAGTATTAGTTTTATCCAAAAACTGTTTTAGAAGACCCTAATTCTTTTTAAAAGACCTATCCAACGATATCCCACACAACTTGGTTGGAACGAAAAAAAAATTCGCCCCCCACTTCACGTGTACGGGAGCGGGAGGTACCCTAACAAAGCGTTTTTATTCTACCGTTTTGTCGGCTTGGTTAATGCACATTTTCAAACCAAATTTCAGCTTTCTAGTGCTAACGGTCACTGAGCTAGACCGCGGATGGACGGACGGACGGACGGACGGACGGACGGACGGACGGACGGACGGACGGACGGACGGACATGGCGAAACTATATGGGTTCCGTTTTTGCCATTTTGGCTACGGAACCCTAAAAAAAGCGGTATTACACATTGCAACCTGCAGGGCCCAATCTGTCAGGTTGGTAAGTGTAATTAAAGGTAGGGCCTGTAGGGAGCTGAAGGAGGGGAAGGGAGAGGCAGGGTACACAACAGATTGGGCCCTGCAGGTTGCAATGTGCAATACCGCTTAAAGGACTAGGTTTTTAAAGGCTAGACAACGGCAACGCGCATGTGAATCCTCTCGAGTCACAGGCGTCCATACGCTACGGTAACCGCTTACCATAAGGTGGGCCGTATGTTTGTTTGCCACCGTCATAGTATAGAGAAAAATTACTATAAAATATGATGATATTATGCAACTCTGCAACCTAAAGACAAATGAGGATAAGGCTCAAAACACACCAAGCGGAATTTTGACAGTAATGTATGGAGCTTTGTCGATGGTAGCTTAAATTTGTCTATGGCCTCCATACATTACTGCCTCCATTCCGCTAGCTGTGTTTTGAGCCTAAAAGCGCTAAAAAAGTATGCGCATATGGCGTCGCAATCGCAAAGAAAAAAACATGTCGTTTGTTATAGTTTGGAAAATATATCAAAAACCGCAATGTATTGAAAATCGCAGGCGATTAAAGCGGTATTACACATTGCAACCTGCAGGGCCCAATCTGTTGTGTACCCTGCCTCTTCCTACCCCTCCTTCAGCTCCCTACGGGCCCTACCTTGATTGGGCCCTGCAGGTTGCAATGTGTAATACCGCTTTTAGTTCCAAGGTTAAAGCGGTATTAGACATTGCAACCTGCAGAGCCCAATCTGTCAGGTTGGAAGGTGTAATTAAAGCGGCTATTAGACATTGCAACCTGCAGGGCCCAATCTGTTGTGTACCCTGCCTCTCCCTCCCCCTCCTTCAGCTCCCTACGGGCCCTACCTCTAATTATACCTTCCAACCTGACAGATTGGGCCCTGCAGGTTGCAATGTCTAAAAGCGGTATTACACATTGTAACCTGCAGGGCCCAATCTGTCAGGTTGGTAAGTGTAATTAAAGGTAGGGCCTGTAGGGAGCTGAAGGAGGGGAAGGGAGAGGCAGGGTACACAACAGATTGGGCCCTGCAGGTTGCAATGTGTAATACCGCTTTAATAGCCGTTTTAAGGTAGGGCCCGTAGGGAGCTGAAGGAGGAGTAGGGAGAGGCAGGGTACACAACAGATTGGGCCTTGCAGGTTGCAATGTCTAATACCCGTTTAAAAGCGGTATTACACATTGCAACCTGCAGGGCCCAATCTGTCAGGTTGGAAGGTGTAATTGAAGGTAGGGCCCGTAGGGAGCTGAAGGAGGGGTAGGAAGAGGCAGGGTACACAACAGATTGGGCCCTGCAGGTTGCAATGTGTAATGCCGCTTTAACATCTCCCTAAGGGTCACCACACACCTAGCGGTTTTCCTCGCGGAATTAGCGGAAGTAGCGGAAATTTGTCTATGGTAGCGGAAATTTATCTATAGTAGCGGAAATTTGTCTATGGCTTCCATACAAAAAATCCGCGAGGAATTCCGCTAGGTGTGTGGTGGCCCTAAATTTGTCATAAAGCGGTATTACACATTGCAACCTGCAGGGCCCAATCTATCAGGTTGGAAGGTGTAATTGAAGGTAGGGCCCGTAGGGAACTGAAGGAGGGGTAGGAAGAGGCAGGGTACACAACAGATTGGGCCCTGCAGGTTGCAATGTGTAATACCGCTTATAGACCTCCATACAATACGGGTCACAACACACCTAGCGGAATTCCTCGCGGAATTAGCGGAAGAAGCGGAAATTTGTCTATGGTAGCGGAAATTTGTCTATGGTAGCAGATTTTTTATATGGAAGCCATAGACAAATTTCCGCTACTATAGACAAATTTCCGCTACCATAGACAAATTTCCGCTACTTCCGCTAATTCCGCGAGGAATTCCGCTAGGTGTGTGGTGACCCTACTGCCTCCATTCCGCTAAGCGGTATTACACATTGCAACCTGCAGGGCCCAATCTGTTGTGTACCCTGCCTCTTCCTACCCCTCCTTCAGCTCCCTACGGGCCCTACCTTCAATTACACCTTCCAACCTGACAGATTGGGCCCTGCAGGTTGCAATGTGTAATACCGCTTTAGGTGTGATTTGAGCCTAATATCATAGTATACATGGCAGAATATCGATAGTATACATGCACATAGATTTCGGTTCAACGAAGTAATATATATAACAAATATCAAAATATGAATAAATATTTTGCGAAAAAAAATATGAATCGAAAACTAGAGAATGCTCCAATAAATTAAATAATCAACAACAAAATTCTCTATTTTTCTACTGGTTACTCAGATTTATTACGCATGACAACATTATTGAATCGTAAACTTTAAAGTTGTTTCACATCCCTATGAAATCACTCTATGTGCTAAGTATTTTTAATCTGTGACGTGCAGAGAAAAGTGGTCGCCAATTATTCGGTCGTCCATTATTGGGTTGAGCAATACGTGGTCGAGCAATATTGGTACGGGCCGATAATGTACGACCAAATAATCCGCATCCATCGAGTGGACGCGGATTCTTAGGTCGTGCATTATTTGGTTGAGCGTTATGGGTCTGAACAAGCTCGGTACGGGGCAATAATCCGAAGCCACTTTTTGTACAGGGCCAGAATGAACGTCCAAATAATTCGCGTCCAAAAAGTGGACGCCAATTACATGGTCGTTCATTCCCTGGTCGTGCACTACCTGGACTCGATTTTATTGACAGATTGGATTTGACAGTATCGAAGGCCGGTCGGATTTCGTCTATCTCAACTTCCTACTAAAATTATTTGCCTTGTTTTTGAAAATTAAGCTTTGTCACAGTAATTGTGCGGATTTTTTTTCGATAAAGTTTTGATATTGACTGTTTTAAGATGGTTTTAAGGCTTTTAGTATACTTTTAGTGAGTTGATCTGTATGTAAAATTATCAATTTGTAGGTATTACTGAATTTCCGAACGCTCTCCTTGCTTGACATTGACAATCAGCTGCTACTGCAAGTACTGCAAGAAAGTCAATTTTAATGCAAGTGAATTTAGAAAAGAAATAAAACATAAAATAATTAAATAAAACCTCATAACATTCATGTAATAAAAACACAGTTTCCAATAAACATGGAGCTATTAAAAAGGAGCTTAGTAAATTGTAAACGGTGTTTAGCCACGAGGGCCCTACATCAGAGTAGCGTTGCCGCTGCTGCTGTATCCAGCAAGGTTAGTTGAGGGAGTTTAAGTCAATAATATTATGAGGATGTTTACTTTATCTTCTTAGTAAGTCACTCAAAAATGTATTATTAATATAATAAGATCAAGCGGGAGAGATATGAACGTACAAATAAATAATTTCATGCATTTTTAACTTTTGTCTTGTTGTCATATAAAATACAAAACTTTTCAGTTCATTAAATAATGACTGTGAGTTATAACTCACTTTTCATTATTGGTTCACCCTATACGTGTCCTATGTGTGTTTCTACTGTTGTCTATGCAAATATAAATGGCCGACGCGCAGGGGCGGCCTTAACCTTCCCGAGGCCTCGGGCGGCCCTTGTAAAAATCTGCACTGCAAGATCTTTATAAAAATTTGATCAGGTTGTTGCGAGGCCTCGGGCGACTGCCCTGTTCGCCAGCCCGTAAGGCCACCTTTGCTTGTCAGCATGTTTTGTATACAGGACTCGTCTAACATTCCTAGTGCTAATAAATGGTGAAAACTAAACTTTTTCTCCAAATAAATGTAACTAATTTTTACAGACAGACAGTGGAGGTCCCTGGGAGCGGCGCGTGGTGTCAGGTCTGCAGCCAACTGGTACGCTTCACGTCGGCAACTATTTCGGAGCCCTGCGCCGCTGTGCCCGCCTGCAGCAGGCCGGTGAAGACCTCACTCTGTTTGTGGCTGACTTACACTCGCTCACCACTCGACATGTAATTATGATGCTGCAATTTTGCAAATATTTTATGTTCTTGTAATACCTAACTACATACATTGAAACTAACTTTAAAATCTAAGCTCATTTTAAAACCAAATATTAAAGTATAAAAAAATATTGTTTTCTACTTAGTTCCCTGCTCACAGTTTACAATAATAATGATATGGACAATTTCTATTCTATTGTAACTTGATAACAATTTTTTCTTACCTTTTCTTTTTGGGTGCCCACTTTTGGGTTTACTTTTAATTATAATTTATAATCAAACACCAAAATAAACTTTGTAAGTGGTTCTGTTCTAAATATTGCTCATTGGTCTACTAGCTACAGGTCACTTCAAGCAAAATCTGTGACTGTAAATACCATCTAAGCCAATTGCAACTTTTAAAACAGTTTTTTTTTAATTAAACATAAGTAATGTCGATTCTATGAATCCCTGTGATTTGAATTTTGATAAGTTGACTTTTTGAGTGCTGCCTTTAAATTAGTCACGCGCGCCGATTTGAACGCAATCGGCGATTTGTAGTCAAAATTTGTCAGCGACGGCGTGAAATCGGCGTGATATCAAAATGATATGAATATTTTTAGGATGCAAACGCGTTGCGTGAGGATACGTTGGAGTTAGCAGCGCTAGCGCTGGCGTCCGGCGTGTGTCCCGAGCGCGGCGCGCTCTTCGTCCAGTCCGCCGTGCCGCGCCACACCGAGCTGTGCTGGCTACTCGCCTGCCTCGCTACTATGGTATAAATACATACTGCACATTTTCTTTATAAAACATCTTTATCTTTATACGATATGTATTTGTCATATTTCCTGAAGTCAGTCTAAAAATTCTTTCTTTTGTTTTGGAAGTTTAGAATAGTTTTATAAACAAACCACAATTTAACAGTCCAAAAATTATTCTCCGAAATGATTACATTTAGTAACTAGTCAAACCGTTCCTTGCTAAACGACTCAGAGCGGAGTTCCTCTCCCTTTTGCTTAAGTTGCCGGCCTATGTCGCGCACAAACTGTTTCGCTTCAGAGTCAAACTTGCATAAAAATGTCCTTGTAAAAGTGGTCCATTTGCAGACATGAACAATAGTTCAATAGTAATATTACCGCACGGTTTCGCAGGCGCGGTTATCAGCGTTACCACAGTTCCGAGAGAAGTCGGCAAAACTACGTGACGTGCCTCTTGGCCTACTGCTATACCCCGTGCTGCAGGCGGCCGACGTGCTGGTGTATCGCGCTACCCATGTACCAGTCGGTGCTGATCAGTTACAACATTTACAAGTGGCTTCGACGCTGGCGAAGCAGTTTGCGCACCGCTACGGGCCTGCGTTCCCCGCGCCAGCTCCTTTATTACCAGGTGGCCTAACTTATAATTGTGCTCATCATTTTCTTAAGCATTGCATGCAGTGGAAGACTCTGTAGATCCGATTGTCATAGAATCCTATCGTAATCTTAATCGCAGAACATAGATCGTTTTGAATCAGTAATTATCCCTACTAATAATTTAAATGCGAGGTTAACTCTGTCTGTCTGTTACCTCTTTAGGCTTAAACTTAAATGAAATTAGATAGGCGTTTTATGATAAATAGTAGAAGTACTAATACTAGGGTAGAAAATAGTTTTTAGTAAAACTCCCCGCAGTTTACAATATAAATAATGATGAATTCGATAGATGACGGCAGCGACCGCATTCGCAGCCTCCGCGACCCCACCAAGAAGATGTCCAAGTCGGACCCCGACAGCAAGTCCCGCGTGTTACTCACTGACGACGACGCCGCCATCGCGCACAAGCTGCGCAAGGCTGTCACTGATTTTACTCCAGAGGTATTCTCGAGATGCGACAAGCTGTTATTAATTGGGCGAATCAACTTTTTAATGTTGTTTACTCTGTCCCCGTTGTCCGAGGGACATCCTCATACTATTTCATAGAAAATCTTTGGTTGTCCAAGGGACGTAACCATAGCAACCAGGCGCTATAAAAAGTTGATTGACTCAATTTTACCCTCGAGGTTAATGGGGCGTACCTAATCGCTTAAAAAAAAGGGGTTATGTTACTACCTAACCTAACCCGTAGCCCGATATAAGAGAGATAAGAGATTTTTGTTAACAACCAAATAGTTGTAAATGTTCGGGTAGGTATACTTATTATTTCTACAGTTTCAAAGCAATAATATCTCGTATTCTTTAAAACCTGTTTCAAGATAGCAAATTTTCCCTTTGCTATAAATAGTAGACCAAAAATATTTTTCAAATCAATGTACATAAGACCAGAACGAGGCCAAAACAGAACAAAAAGGAATTTTAGGAAATTCTAAAGTTGACTTTAAGTAGGTTTTTTTAACGATAAATGATACCCATAATTTAATGCTACCGATTAGTTATTTTTTGTGAAGTAACCTAAAGGTCTCTTACAGGTGACGTTTGACCCAGAAACGCGGCTAGGCGTTTCAAATCTTGTACAAATGCACTGCTTGTCAACGGGTATGACGCCCGACGAAGCGGTAGAGGCGGCTAAAGGACTCACGACGGCGCAATACAAGGTACTTTAAATCATTTAAAGAAATACCCACCCATGTCAGAAGTTGATTAACTGAAAACATTGTTTAATTTCTTTCTTGTTAAAAAAATAGAGCAGAGATTATTTTTGCAAAAAATGGGGACAGTTTTAGTACTACCTACTTTCGTATCAGTAACATTTTCTATTCTCCATTACCCATTTATTGAAAAAACTCAGCGATACCTTCAAGCTAGTTCAAAACCAACAGATTATGTGTTGATTTTAACAAAGTCTCCAGAATTTTTGTGTATGGTATGGATTTCACATATCCAGTTTTTTTCTGCGCGTATCTTTGCGCTTATTTTCAGTGCCCTTATTTCTCTCTACTCATTTACAAGGTTGTGGTCGCCGATGCACTCGCTACCGAGCTACGACCAGTTCGCGCGCGCTACCTCGAGCTACGAGACCGACCAGGACTTGTCCGGGACATACTCGCCCGCGGCGCCGACAAGGCGCGACTGCGCGCCGACGAGACCTACGCCGACGTGGCCGCGCGCGTGGGTTTAACCGCATCGGCGTTACCGCCGCATAGTCTGCTGCACGCCGCCGCCGAATAGTTTTAGCTACGCACTACTGTATTTATGTAGATAATTATGTTACGTTTATTGTAAATAAAATGATTATTAGGTTTTGATGTTCTTAATTATTTGAGTGTAATTAATAGTATAATTAATTCTTATTCTTATAAAACGTAAAAGCTGTGTCTAACATTTGAAAATGTGAAATAAGAGTCTGTTTAGTTTAGCTCTCGTATTTCTCGTATATTTCCTTGAATCTACTATGGCAACACACGACACAGTAGGAATTTGAATTGACGGGTTCTGTCCGTCAGTTAACGAACGATCGTGTGTCTACTCGTACGCCGTCCGTAGACACAGTTCCCATTTTCGCGCCCTTTCGTACGAAAGCACCACTATAAACTCTCTCGCGAGCATATTGCACCCGTGTCGTGTCCGTGTAATCCGGAGCCAGCCAAGGACAACCGCGTATAAACCTAGGTCTGAGTTGGACGACTTGAGGTAACGGTTTTGAAGTAGACTTTAGCAAGCGACAGGATACTCTCTCAACTCGAGCCGCCGGTCTCCAACAACGACCCACGGTTCTGCCGACTGCAGCCCCGGACTCTAAGGTAACTCCTGTTTACACCAGACACCTTAGCTTAACATCGACCTGCAAACTATATAGCAACCTTCCTACTTCAGCCTATCGTCTCTTGTACATTTTGCGTAACGTTAAAATAAAACACAGTCCACTCCTTTCGAACCGAACAGAGTCGTTTCTGTTTATTTTCTTAATTGTGGTCATTTCCAATTTAACATAATACGATTTATTTTAAATATGAATTAAAATTATAACCTTTCTTGAAGTCGGTTAAATTGGAGTGTCTCCCTAACGCCACCTAGTGACATCGCAGGCGAAACGACATTTAGATATGTTGGTCGTTACCATGGTTACGGATTATTATGGATGACACAAATAAAGTCACCTCAATCACCCTCAATATTGTTCATAGTGACGTGTCGAAATTATGAGATCAAACTTTATTTCGAGTGACTTTGGTAATTCAGCTAAATATTCCAGACACGCATAATACTAAGTGCCATTAGTTTCCTCTATAAATTAATCGTAATCAAAACTTAGGCCTAAAACCTAAAGGTTTTGCTGTGTTGTAGGGAAGTGCAAGTTTTACAAACATTTTAGTCCTTTCTACTCAGTTTCACACGATGAATTCAACGAAATAGTATGTTAGGTAGATAATAGTAGGTTTCGAGGCAGGCATGAACGGCAGCTGAGGTAAGTACAGTGAATAATAGTTATTTTTGATAGTCCTTGAGGCCAACTACGCTAAATAATTAATTAGTCCTTGATTTGCCCTAAACTATTCATACAGTAAATACCCTATATTTAACCAAATAAGTCGTTTTCTTTAGAAATACCTACAAGTGTTGTTTGTTATTGTTAATTCCTAATGCTAGTTTTTTATACCATGTCGATGGCAAACAAGCATACAAGTTCACCTAATACAACCGTAGCCTACGGAGGCCTGTTACTACTATGATGCTACATCAGGCTACATATGCCGGTTGCCGACCTTTTGAAAACTCGCCTACACACGCCTTTTCAACCGGCTTCAAGATTTCGAAGGAGGTTCTCAATGCGTCGGGATCTTTGGTTTTTTTTGTTACAATTTTTTATATGTATGTTCACCGATTATTCGAAGCCGGCTGGAGCGATTTGGAAAAAAAAAGTTATTTACTTTTTGTACCTACACATGTTTAATGCAAATTTATACATTCTTACATCTATATACATTCAACGTATAAAACTTTGTAGAGTTTGTCCGGAAAGAGAAGTGTTGTGGTTTATATGGAAGCTCATACATTCTATGAAACTTCTCTTTTCAGGCAGACTTTTTTCATTTCCTCGGGCTAACATTGCTATAAATGTTTTTAAAAAGACACAAAGAACCCCAAAGGCATCAGTTATCCTAAAAAAAGGCGATTCGTTTTAAGACAAGGATCCCGACAAATTGAGAACCTCTTCCTTCGGAATCTTGAAGTCCATGAAAAGACCAAATATTTAAGTAGTTTTAACGTAATTTTTAGGTCGGTGAAGCATGAACCGCTATGTGGTGCTTCAGCAATTGGGTGACGGCACGTACGGGTCAGTCGCGCTTGCGCGGCGCCGGGACTCGGGCGAGCATGTCGCGATCAAACGCATGAAACGCAAGTACTACTCGTGGGACGAGGCCATGGCGCTGCGCGAGGTCAAAGTGCGTACAAGTAAAGAATCATACCTAAATCCAATCGAATTTGGCATCCCATAGTAGGTATCCCTAATTCATAACTATAACCGGGGATCAGTGTTACTCTGTGTCCGTAGGAACCACCTTATACAACCCTACACGTGATTCCTGGGTGGTGCTGAAAGAGTAACAAACTTGGCAGTGGCACTGTCCCATCTGGACCTTGCAGCATCTCACTGGATTTTCTTAACCGTCTACTTTCCCACTACTATATTACCACCTGAGAAGAAATGCCTATCTATGTATATCCAGTGACGTGTAGCTACACTAGCTTATAGCTATAAGACATACGATAAATAAATAACCCAAGACGTGGACACACAGCTTGGTCTCTTTTCTCAACACATCCAGTTACTATGTATAGTTGTATACCAACCCGCTCTCGTACCTAATTCGAGTATCGAGTATAAAAACGGAAGGGAAGTAACATTTTATTCGAGTTACAAAGTCTAAATAATTTGAGATACCAACATATTTGAGGGTCTAGCGAAAGGGTACGGCATTTTTTTCGACTTACTTTGGATTTCGACTTAACAGGGTTCGAGTTATAGAGATTCCACTGTATCAATATTGTCCTCATGGACTACAGTCAATTCCATATATTTCAAGGCACTCAAGAAACTGTCGCACGCCAACATAGTGAAGCTTCGCGAAGTGATTCGCGAGGACGACACGCTTTACTTCGTGTTTGAACATCTACGGGGGAACTTGTATCAATTGCTTCGCGAACAGCCCCCGCGCGAGCCCGCTCTACGGAATGTGCTACTACAGGTTTGTTTGACAACCATCACTACCAGCTACCATAGGTTTAAGGTAGGTAGGTCTAGGAATTAGGTGTGCTGCATAATAGAGTTTTGTCTTTTTAATTCGCCCAGATTGAGCCATTCGTAAACCTTTCGTGGTCTAAATGCGAACTGCAAATACGACGATATGCCCACAAGCAGCGATCCTTTTGAAAATTGAACACATGGTGGGCTAGCGGTGCATGGCGCATTCCCCGAGATCTAAGCGCATTTTTATGAGTTTCCATGGACTTCTATATCGCGCTATCGATGTTACTCTGTTATACAACTTTCTGTGTTTAACTTAGAGCAATAAAGAATATTTATGTTATGTTATGTTATGTTAGAGCTTTGGGTAGCGCAATATGATTTTTCTTTTTGCTGATTAGGTAAAAGTTTCTAATTTAATTTATGGCCAGCGTGCTAATACAAATACAGTGGTAAAAAAAACTATGACGACAATGTCAATAAAAAATCGCGTTCCTTCAAAATGCAAAGTCTACTCTGCTTTCGGTATTAGGGTGCTGCAGCGCTATCTCTTTAGTTTAAAATTGAGTTATTTTGAGAGGTCAAATCGCCGAACAAAATGTATGAAACAATAAGATCTGGTGCTAAATAACCTTGATCGTAAATACGGGAACGCGATTCTGTACAGACCTTATTAACTTATATTGTCCTGATTGAATACCTTGCATACTCAGGTGCTCCGCGGTCTAGCCCACATGCACCGGCACGGCTTCTTCCACCGCGACCTGAAGCCCGAGAACCTGCTCTGCAGCGGCCCAGAGCTGGTCAAGATCGCGGACCTGGGGCTCGCGCGGGAGGTGCGGTCCCGGCCGCCGTACACGCAGTACGTGTCCACGCGGTGGTACCGCGCTCCCGAGGTGAAGTCATTTCATTTTATTATAGTGTAAAACTGTTTTTAATCTGTAGATATTTAATTATACTAATAAATTATTACACAATTACAAGTAAGTCAGCACACAAAAAAAGAAACAATATCGCGTATCGACTTTGCATTATCCGCAGCGCAGGCTTCGTCAGGTGACAAATGGAAATCCACAACACGCTTCGTCTCACACAAATCAATGATGGGATCTGCAAAAGACTTCGTCGTTATATTAATTATTGTTGTCATTTTATTATTCAAATGGGCATTTTCGAAAAAAAAGTGTTCCATTGACTTTTTATTTGAAAACTTAACAAGTCAAATAAATAACTTACACAGCATTACAGTAACAAAACCAAGGTAAAAGACTAGTTGAATAAAGGCGACGTAACTGCGTGACTCGTCTGAAATGGCGTAGGATTCACTTGATTGGCCTGGTGATGGATTCATTGACAGGAAAAATATTGATGATCTCTATTTTGACTCTCTATAACAACCAATCATACTTAAGGTGCTCCTGCGAGACCCAGCTTACGGAGCCCCCGTGGACCTGTGGGCTGTTGGTTGTATAGCAGCAGAACTGCATACGGCGAGACCACTCTTCCCTGGCGCCTCGGAGATTGATCAGGTACGGGACGCAATTTGGTTCAGCTACTTATGAAATACTTAATTCATTTTATTTAAAGGAAAGTTGCAAATCAAAATAAACGCGTACAGTGACGTGTAGCCCTGCAATTGTAAGAAATCGTCTTGTGGGATAGGCTTTGCATATTTCAAATCCATAGTTAGTGGTCAAAAGTCAATTTAGGGGGCCAGAGAATAGTTGGTATCATTTTACCTTTTACAATTTGTATGTTGTTATTCTCATTGTCAAGGCGATAAAGTTCACGTTCAGATATTTTTGAGTACCTTGGCTGCTCCGATATATTTGACGGCGACCGTGCATTATTTATGACGTCAATTTGGTATGTTTTAAGCTAGTGTAGGGACTACGAATCTAAACTTCTAAAAGTACAATATTTGGTCTTGCTATTGTTCCTAGTTGTACAAGATCGCGGGCGTGCTGGGCGCCCCCACGCGCGCCACGTGGCCGGAGGGCCTGGCGCTGGCGGAGGCGCTGCGGTTCCGCTTCCCGGCGACGGCGGGCGTGCCACTGGCGCGCGTCGTGCCCGGCGCCGCGCCGCCCGCGCTGGCGCTGCTGGCCGCGCTGCTGCGCTACCCGCCCCGCGAGCGCCCCACGGCGCAGCAGGCGCTGAGGTAACACACAGTCTGCTTCGTGGCCGGCGCTGGGTTCCGCTTCCCGGCGACGGCGGGCGTGCCGCTGGCGCGCGTCGTGCCCGGCGCCGCGCCGCCCGCGCTGGCGCTGCTGGCCGCGCTGCTGCGCTACCCGCCCCGCGAGCGCCCCACGGCGCAGCAGGCGCTGAGGTAACACACAGTCTGCTTCGTGGCCGGCGCTGGGTTCCGCTTCCCGGCGACGGCGGGCGTGCCGCTGGCGCGCGTCGTGCCCGGCGCCGCGCCGCCCGCGCTGGCGCTGCTGGCCGCGCTGCTGCGCTACCCGCCCCGCGAGCGCCCCACGGCGCAGCAGGCGCTGAGGTAACACACAGTCTGCTTCGTGGCCGGCGCTGGGTTCCGCTTCCCGGCGACGGCGGGCGTGCCGCTGGCGCGCGTCGTGCCCGGCGCCGCGCCGCCCGCGCTGGCGCTGCTGGCCGCGCTGCTGCGCTACCCGCCCCGCGAGCGCCCCACGGCGCAGCAGGCGCTGAGGTAACACACAGTCTGCCTCGTGTAAAATAAATAAAATAATAATAAAATAAACTATTCGAAAAGATTACGTTTACCTAATGTCGACGAATGTCTTGCAGGTTTCCATATTTCGCGGTTGGAACTGAACTTGGTGTGCCACCGCCGTTATCCCACGCTAGAAGGTAACTCCAAAAAGCCACTCCATAGATTTTTGAACCTTATTAGTTACTAATTAGTTCTCTTAAATAAAAATTGCATTTGCCATCAGGTTCTGGCGATATTCACAAAATTTTATAAGTCGGCCTGTATTTGTAGGAGTAGTGTGCGCGTGGAGGAGCCTTCGCCCGCGCCCGTGCCTGCGCCGGCGCTGGCGCTGCAACCGCCGCGGGACCATTTCGCCGACATTCTGGGGTAAGGTAGCATAGAATTAGATGGCATAGAAGGCAATGTATTTTTTCTTGAATAGCCGGTATTTTGAGTTTTCCAGGATTCAAATTTCAAAAAGAATTCTTTTTGGATTTTAAAGACGATGAATTATTTTGTTGTATTTTTGTATGTATCTAGAGGCGAAGTCGTTCACGAAAATCGTGCCGAAGAAGCCCTGCGACGGGCCGATACGGCGCGCGGGCGCAGCGTGCTGGGCGCGCCGCTGGCCCCGCCCCCCGCGCCGCGCGCGCCGGGCGCCGCCGCCGCGTACCTGGGCGCGGCGCGCTACGTGGCCGGCGCCAGGATCGACACCTCGCTGTTCCACCCGCTAGCCATGCGCTCACACCACGGTAATGTACTACTAGGTACTTTATAAAGAAAAAAAGTAGGGCAATATTGGCAGTTATCAGTCACATTCTGCGGTTTCCGCAGGCGGCTAACGGTGTGCGACCGAGATAGCGCTTTGTATTGCATGTGTATTCACCACGGGACACGGCGCCGGTGTCAGATCCGCCTTTAAATAGAAATACCCGATTGCCACCCTGCTGTATTCAGGGGGTCAACTCACTGACTTAGGAATAAAGAGACACGGTCTCATCGCGATTTAGTACCGAAACCAGTGTCGCCACGGTCAAACATGTGTGCATTTCATCTACATATATAATATTGTGTGTATTAGGGTTACACACACATAGATCAAGTCCACTACATGGAGTCTTATACTGTGGTTGGGGCACATACAAGATACATGGATTATAATTACACAATAACCATGTCAACGAACGCTTCCGTGTTTGTGTTCGTACCTTCTTGAGCCAAAAAGTCATATCTTCATACGATATTTTTATCACATACGACTTTTTACTTTAAATGGAAATTTGAGAAACATTCAAACCTTCATTCTTCCATTCATTCATTCGATAGAGATGGGAAGTGCAAAAATATTTTCTATCGATACCAAATTTTAAAGACTTACTTCGACTTTGAAACTATCTCCTACTAAGGTTAACTAGAATCGATAAGTTCGCCTTTGTACCTACTTTGTTTCTTTCCTACATCATGTTTGTATTCCTACTTCTTTTGTGTAAAATAAAGTGTAAACATACGTACAGTACGTTACGTATCTCGTCTAGTAGTAGTAGTAGTTAAGTTAAGTATGTAGAGCATGACATTTATCTTTACTTCACAAGTCCTGAGATGTCGAGACCGAAGACGAGTGAAAATGGTAAAAAAAAACATATCCGCTAGTGTGTCAAACGACGATTTTCACTAATGTTATAAAAAAATTACAATATAACAAATCTTGTTTACTTTGAAATTAATTGAGTAGGTAGGTACAGTCAGCACCAATAGTATCTTCCTACACGAAGACCTACAAATAAGAGCGTGTCACATATATTTGCGGCCTTCGTGTAGGATCTAAGGTAAGTATTATTTTATATTTAATGAAAATCACACCCCGGTGAATTTACTCATTAATTATGTACATCTGACTACATATTTTAAATTTTTACCTAAACTTCAAAACTGAAGTCCCCTGCAGAATGTATAATGCTAACTCTTTTTCTTGTTAGCACTGTCTTCACTGATTTAAGTAATTATCATATTTATTCTACCTGTGTCTGACAACCTATTAATCCTAAAATATCATCTAATCGCAAAAATGTATCTAAAATATATATGGTCTCATCCGGTAGAAAGCATAAAAAATGTGACCAACAAATACTATAGTCACGGAAACGACACGTAAACTGATTTAAAATCAATTACGTATTAGTACATAATTGTGACGTTTTCAAGTCAAAGGTACTTACATAATTATCGGTTGTCAATAAGGCGTTAATGTCTTAAAAGTTCATTTACAAATAAACTTTATTAACAACTGACAATGATTGTACCTTTGTCTTGAAATGGTCACAATTACATATATAGTCTGGCAAACCAAAAGCGCAGTAACAGTCAGAGTAACATGCTATACCCATCCCTTTTTTAGTAGTGTGAGTACTAGCATTAGAAAAAGACAGTATGATTCTCCCTGTCTATGCTTGAAGTGGAACAAACTCTGGCCAAACTATATCTTATTTTAGTACACCAAAATATCGATACATTACAATTAAACATATCGACTTATTCGCAGCTCTATTTCGTTCATCACTGACAATATTTTGACACGTTATTTCAATTTTGCGAGTACTGTCATATTCCACATGTTTATTGTCCATTGCGTGGTAGCCTCGATAACATCAAAGGGGAATGTACACAAAACAAGCAATCGATGTCATTTGAATGCCAAGCAATGGAAAACGTATTTTAATATTTTTCGCTCGTATCTTTATTTAAATAAATTGTGATTAGTCTTACCAGTGATAACTAACGTCACAGTTTCGCAAATTCACAGTCGTACTGCGGTTTTTACACGTAATTATGGCACAAATCGGCATTTTATTTTGCTATTTATACCATATTGGTTGTCATGCAACTGACAATATATGATCACGTTTCTTGATCGCCTCGATCAAGATTCAGAGACAAGCTTGCAGCTGTCAAACCACTTCTCTTTATAATTCAGATTTCTATGGGTCAACTTCAGGCGCGGTCACATGGGACATGACCCCCCCCCCCCCCCAAATCGTAAATTTCAAATGGATTTTTTTTTTAACTGACCCCCTAAAAAAATTGAAATTTTTTTTTGCATTAGTGTTCCCCCCCCCCAAAATTTCAGGCTGCGACCGCGCCTTGTCAACTATCGTTATCTCTCAGGGTGTCAACACTGTCAACTCTGTTGTTGGTGTATTCATCAACACAGTATTTGTTGGCAATATCGTAATGATATCAATGGAAATATGTACAGTCGACGTTAAAAATATGTTGACACTTTTGCACCTTATACAATGGAGTAAGGTGCAAAAGTGTAAACATATCTTTGACGTCGACTGTACATAGTCACGAACCCGGATTGTTGAGCCACTTACCATTGTTCGTAATTTAGCCGTGTTGTATATATATATATGAATGACCGATGTTGCCGACTAGCTGTCAACTGTCAGTTACCTCGGTCATTTATTACACGACTAAATTACGAACAATGGCAAGTGGATCAACAATCCTGGTTCGTGACTGTACACATGGGTAGCGTTAATAATAATAAAACAAACAATTCCGCTTACATTATTTTACTTTAAAAGCCATAATACTCGTACATTGAACTTCGATATTAATCTGGAAAACTTTAGTCCGCCAACACAGTGAATCCTCCTTTATAATGAATGGTCGGCAACGCGCATGTGACGTCTCTGAAGTTGCAGGCGTAGCTGTAGCTGGTTACCATCAGGTGGGATGTATGCTTGTTTGCCACCGCCGTGGTATAAAAAAAAAACACGAACTAGTAATGGAGCTAGGTCAACGAAAAGCACTTTACGGTATACGAGTATTCATTACTTGGTTAAACTAATCGCGGTAGATATCACATCCTAGGGCGAACTTCACGGACAGCTCAATTCTATTTATTGGGCCAGTCTTCTTTGCTGATCTTCCCTCGACTTCTTGTCCCGGGTTTTCTTGCTTCTGATCTCCCTGTTCGTGTTGCAAGTTGTTTTGTTCCGGATCTCGTTGTTGTTCCTCTGGCTGCCTGTGCCCTGGATCTGGATCTTGCCCCCCACTTTCTGCTGGAGGACGATCTGCTTCGCGTCGACCGGTCCCACCGCCGAAAACGAATTGCCACATAATGAATGTGTTGAGTTTGCAAGTGTGAAATTGTGAATGAGTCCCCACTTGAGTGTATGACTTTATATAGCAAATTTAACGTGAGTCAAACTTTTTGATGTTTTAGCATGACGCAATTACTATAGGTATTAACTACTTATAGGTACAGGTTCCGTTTTTACCCTTTGGGTACGGAACCCTAAAAAACTAACTGTTAGTACAGTCGCCATCAAATATATCGGAGCAGCCACGGTACTAAAAAAAATCTGAACATGCACTTTATCGCCTTGACAATAGAGGTGTTGTTCAGATATTTGTAAACCATAACCTTGGTCGCTCGGATGTATCTGACAGCGACTGTACTACTTACACACAATTTTTTTTATTCATTTAAACTTCATTGCACGATATATGGTATATAGAGTAGGTACTTACCTATAAAAGGCGACTTAATTGAAGGGATGTTTACAAAAACAACATAACTGCTTAGAGTGGTTGACACTTTTTTAAGAACATTGTTAATCGTTTCAGGTGTCAACCAGTGTAGTCAGCTATGCTGTTTTTGTAACATCCCTTCATTTATAAATCAAAATAACTAAATTTGGAGAGAGAACCTAATCTAAAATACCAGAGACTTAGAGATATAGACGACCACAGCCGTAGAACTTTTTGAAGCTCATGTTAATTGCGCCATCTATATCAAAGCCACCTAATTAATGCTACCGAAAATGTAAGAGAAATGTCACCTGCACTGCTACTCCACCTAGTAGCTACTAGTGTACTACTAGTACGCTATTTGTTACTAGGTGGAGTAACAGTGCAGGTGACATTTCTCTTACATTTTCGGTAGCATTAGGTGGCTTTGATATAGATGGCGCAATTAACATGAGCTTCAAAAAGTTCTACGGCTGTGGTCGTCTATATCTCTAAGTCTCTGGTATTTTAACATGAGCTTCAAAAAGTTCTTAAGCTGTGGTCGTCTATATATCTATAGTCTCTGGTATTTTAGATTAGGTATACTCTCCAAATTTAGTTATTTTGATACATAATTAAGTCGCCTTTTATAGGTAAGTACCTACTCTATATACTATACCTCTATATAGTGCAATTAAGTTTAAATGAATAAAAAAAAATTACAGTCTCTGAAAATACTAATTAAAAATAAATTAAATTTCACAATATATTTAAATAGATTAAAATAATTATACGATGAATCAAACATGTATTAAGGTAAGGTTAGTAAACATGAGGAAAAATATAACGGTAGAGAAGTGGAATAACCGAGACGGGATGCGTGTATACATTATTTCTGAGCATGGCGCAACGCATGCGCAACGACCGGGACCCACAGTGATGCAATGTGCCATGTATATTGCCGGAAATTTTAGAAAGAAATTGTTTATTTGGTGTTACACAAGAAATATATGAACTTAATCTATTTATTTATATGAGCTTAATTTATTTAATTTTATCTATTTTAGGTTAGCTGGAAGAGATCCCTTAAAGGGATAAGTTTGCCTTTGTACACACTTACTATATTTTTGTTGGTCATGTACGGGTTTTGTGCAATAAAGTGTTTTACTACTACTACTACTACTTATATAACCAAAGAGAGGTATAAGGTAAGTTCGCCTAATAAGGACCAGGTTTTTGTAAATCTTTATAAATCTGATTTAAGAAGTATTTTAAATTAAATAACATATGAAATGTATAAATTGTCTATATTTGAAGTAAAAACATTAAGTAAAAATCATGTATCGAAAGTAGATTAAGGACAATAACTGTTTTTAAAAAGCTTGTATTTGGACCTTATTAGGAATGGGTGTTCTCAATAAGGCTCATTTCTGTTCCGTACATAATTCCGAAAGTACAGAATATTTTTTTTTAATTTAATATTTTTTGTTAATTGTTACAATTGTTTTTGTCGTTCTCGATTGATTAATCCAAAAAATTATATGAATTGTAGTGCTGGTCCTTAAAAAGTCTACAGAAACTTAAACGCAGAATAATAGATTTGATTTATGTCTTTTAATAAAACACAGTCTTGTATTGTATTGATATTTACTAAGTTAAACTATTTTAAGCATAAAACAACATAATTTGAAACATTTTCAGTCATTAGCCCTTGGACCTTATTAAGTCTTTAGAAATGATATGAATAAGATCCGGTCCTTATTTGGTGACAAGGAGGTGGTCCTTGTTAGGCACTTCGCCATCCCGGAGTAAATCAATGTAAATTGACAAAAACATTGTTCTTTCAATAACCTTATCTTCACAATCCACGCCTAAATGTTACTTATTCCTTTTCATGTGTTAATTTCTTGCGAAAAAGAAACAGGATTATTTGAATGAATCGAATAACACCAACAAATTATATAAAACGACCCACGCGCCGTGACGTGGACTGCATCCATAGGCATATTGACAGAATGGCGGCGTAAAACCCAAGTAATGCCAATGCACTTCAATGATTGGTTAATGAGGAGCGTCGGCGCGAGACATGATTTCAATTTAGTATTGGGAACGGGATTTTTGAACTAGTGGCTCTTATTAGGAACCGGTTCTTATTAGGCGAACATACCTTATATTATATTATATTTAATAGAGCGACACAGTACTAGAGATGCACCGAATATCCGGTTACTATCCGGTATCCGGCCTATCCGGCCCTTATTTTAGTATCCGGCCGGATACCGGATATCTTCGTACTATCCGGCCGGATACCGGATGTAGTCAGAGTCGCCTACTAGTCATACAAAAATTTTTTTTACACAAAAATACGCGAGCGCGTGTGTACTTTTGAAAGAAGTTACTCGTACTGACATAATAAAATTCGTTTTGTTGCCTAGAATTCCTAGGAATGTATCCGCGCGAACGTTCACTAAGACACAGGTCGAAACCTGCACGACGCGCACCTGCGAAACTCAAATTGTAGGTATAGTACCGCCGGCCGAATATTCGGCGGCCGGATACCGAATATTCGGCGGAGGGTCAGGCCGAATATCCGGTATCCGGTATCCGGCCAAACCACTATCCGTTGCATCTCTACACAGTACCTGTACAGCGTAAGAACTTATTGAAGCTCCAAGTCTGAGGCTGGCTCCTGTGGCCACCATAGGGACGCAGCTATACGACGGAACGAGATCGCAATATCGTTAGCTCCCTCCGCATAGTTGCATCCCTATGATGGCCCATCATGTAGAGGAGCCATAAAGCGCTATCTGGACGAGAGCAAGCTGAAATTTAGAGCAGAGAGTACAGCGCCATCTAGTAATTGATGCCGTTACTATTATTACGGTATTACTAAGATAACTTTAAGTTGCTCTCGTCCAGGTGGCGCTTCAGAATTGGAGTTTAAAAAGTTCTTCGACTGTGTCGTTCTAATAAATATATACCTCTTTGGTAATAACTGTTATAATTATAAACTAGCTGACCCGGCGAAATTCGTACCGCCAATAGGGGTGATGACACATGTTAAATTATGCAATGAAATTTAGTTGATAGGATACAAAATGATCAAAATATCCAAATAATTTAAACATTAAAAAAATGTATTGAAATGGTTCAAAGATCGATAATATATCTTTGAACCATTTCAATACATTTTTTTAATGTTGCTTCAAAGTGCAAAATTTTTTCGATTTTTAAAAGTACGAAATTTAAAAAACCAATTTCTAACATTTTATTGTGAAATAAATTGTATGGCAACTATATACATAAAAGCAACATTTCACTGTAAAAATAGCAATTTCATTATTTTTCCATACATTAAACAGGGCAAATATGAAGCCGTGACGTGACGTCACGGATTTATATAATTTCGTTAGGAGCGTATTGAGAAACAAATGCAAATCGCAGACTTTAAGTCTCTTTCCTGTCTTTTATGTTGATTTAAGGCAATTGGCCCCATATAGACATCTGATCTGGGTCGCGTTTTATAAAGTTACAATTTACAATTTCGCTTTTTGCCTCTCTTTCTATCCAATATGTGTGCTAGAAAGAGAGGCAAACAGCGAAATTGTAAATTGTAACTTTATAAAACGCGACCCTGATCCTCACAACAAAACGAATCGATTGATACCATGCATGAAAAACATTCATCTAGCCTATTACCACCAACTCCTACACTGAACAAAAATGTTTTGTGACCAGCAACCAAACTTCGTCTACCAGTAGGTACTTAACTTATAGTATTTTATACAATCGTGACATAATAAAGAGCTTTACAATCGAGTACCGTGTTTAGGCCACGAAGCTTGCTGAGTGGCCTAAGTACGAGATTGAAAAGCTCAATTATGTCACTATTGTATACAATACTTTTTCTACGAGCACTCAAATTAGGCAAGTCGGTTAGAATAGAGTTCAATAAATGAGTAACAATCTGCTGCCTCTATATTGTGTCGTGCGCCGCCCGGCCACGCTGTCGCGGTCGGGCGGCGCTCGACACCTGAGAGAACTATAATATTGTAAAGTAGTAATTATTTAAGATATCGGAATATTACTAGGGATTTCTACCTACAATTTCGACACCTTAAATAAAACGTACTATATGAAAATCCATTTTAGTTTTGTCGACAAAACTATAATCGAACGAGCGGAGCGTAAGCGAAGATCGTTCTTACAAACAACAACTGTCACCTGGCTACTGGGACGTCTCGGCATTTGGATGGCTTTTTGATTTAGATAGTTTGTCCGACGATAACTTTAGTAACGATTTTCCGATCTTTATGAAATTTGTTGGGGTTGTAGCAGAGACCAACAAAATTTGCGAGTTCGTATATGAGCTGGATTGAGACGGGGGTTCTGAAATTAGAAGGCCTAAAAAGGTTTTGTAAAGAGGTCCTGTTACATTGGTCATCTTATTTGCTACTTTTACGAGCAAGTATGGTTGAGTTTGGTATCAAACGAAAGGTATTGATTAACACTCTCGTCAAATGCTTATTAACTGCTTACTGTTTCATAACAATTAGCAACATAAAATTGATTTCAAAAATATTTTCAAATATATTTTGATTTTGGTGTAAATATTTTGACAACTGACTTTTTTTTTAAATTTATTAGAGCTTTG
The DNA here is from genome assembly GCA_911728535.1 of Pammene fasciana. Taxonomy (NCBI): domain Eukaryota; kingdom Metazoa; phylum Arthropoda; class Insecta; order Lepidoptera; family Tortricidae; genus Pammene; species Pammene fasciana. The sequence goes on from OU452285.1 coordinate 2,382,123, forward strand.
GCTGCTAGGGCCATCAGCATACTGACATTAACACATTAAACCGGTATTAGACATTGTAACCTGCAGGGCCTAATCTGTCAGGTTGGAAGGTGTAATTAAAGGTAGGGCCCGTAGGGAGCTGAAGGAGGGCTGGGAGAGGCAGGGGACACAACAGATTGGGCCCTGCAGGTTGCAATGTCTAATAGCCATTTTAGTTAGAGAGAGTTACCATAGACGCATAATGATGGTGACCGAAACCTATAAGGGTCGCCACACACCTAGCGGTTTTCCTCGCGGAATTACCGGAAGTAGCGGAAATTTGTCTATGGTAGCGGAAATTTGTCTATGGTAGCAGATTTTTTGTATGGAAGCCATAGACAAATTACCGGAAGTAGAGGAAATTCATAGACAAAATGCTTAATTTGTCTATGAATTTCCGCTACTTCCGGTAGTTCCGCGAGGAAAACCGCTAGGTGTGTGGCGGCCCTATAGGTGGTCCACAGATGAGAACGACATGTCAAAGCAACAGAGTGAGAGGCATATGAGAGGTGGATGTAAATTTAGATGAGACAAAAACTGTCAAATCTGAAGCGATTTCGTCGCGGTAAAATTTTGCACATCAATCGCACTATTTAATATGGACAGCTTCACCGTGATGGTTAGTTGAGAAAAAAATTTTGGTATTTGTAGTAATTCTACTATTGCACATTTATGGCGAAACACAAGATTCGCGAGTTCACAGTTCGGGGCGAACTACTAGTTTTAAACAAAAAAAGAACCGACTTCACTTAGGATCCGCTATTCCAAGAGGAAGTGGCCGAGTTGCTGTAAAAAATAGTGAAATCACTATAGGTGTGCCTATAATAGTTGAAGAGTTCCCTCGATTTCTCCAGGATCCCATCATCAGATCCCGACTTGGTGACAATGGGACCATCTAGGGGTTATACCTGTTCGATTCAAAAAAAAATTTTGAAAATCGGTTCACGATTCACGGAGATATGGAGTAACATACATACAAAAAAAAAAAAAAAAATTATGATAAAAAAAAAAAAAAAATTCAGTCGAATTGAGAACCTCCTCCTTTTTTGAAGTCGGTTAAAAATAGGCGTCGAGCGCCTCCCGGCCACGCGGCGAATATGCGACCATCGAAATGTATGCGCTAGGCTATTACTTATTCTATGGCGCTAGTAGTTCTCTGTACAAAGTCTCAATTCAAGCATTATAGTCGGCGAGTAGAAAAATTAAGTTTTGGGACTATAAAAATAAGGTTTATTACTTACCAAAATGTTTTGTTATTTATACGTAAACTTTGAGATATACCTAATCAAATAAACTTTATTAACTCCTTACCAAAGTTTGGATATTGATGAAATAACCGTAATATAATTATAATATATTTATATTTATTTCTCATAATAACGTCACAATATATTCCTGGAATTAGTCAATATAGATGCCTATAATAGGCACAGGAAAATAAATTAGTAATTAATTAGGTAGGTATTCGGAGTTGTGTCATGTTTTGGTGAAATCGTGAAGTCATCATCAAACAGTGACTACCAAAGTGGCCCAAAACACACTCATAGACCGGATCTTTCCCGTAATAGGAATAGGAGTAATAAATTAAAACGTAGATTCTACTCCTTGTTGTTTATATCCCTATCCGGCCTCGCTGCACTCGGCCGTATACCTACTTGGCCGGTAATCCCTATTTTCCCGGCCTCTGCTGTAACTATTATTGAGTTAACAATGTTAACATTTTGCAATCTCCACTTTGCAGAGACGACGACCGTCGGCAGCGGCGCAACGCGCGTGGACTGGGCTGCCAAGTACCTGCGCTGACCATCGATGCATACGTCTTGAGAAATGTACAAGATAAAGGTTGTGACACACTAATAGGCAAGGGATAGGCACTGCCTCGTCTCAACGCCCATACGAAAACAAGCCGAGGCAGCGCCCTCCCGTTCAGTTAACTGTGCGTTGTAAGGCCTTTCATATGAAGTATACTGCGCGTAAGTATAACGCCTCGTCTATCCCATGCCGGCCTATTAGTGAGTGACAACCTTAAGCGCGTGCCAGACGGCATACAACAAGCCCCTCCGACAGAGCGACCTTGGTCGGGACGGACCGCGTAGACAGTTGTTGCCAACAAAATTGTATGAACCACCAACCAAGGTCAGGGTGGCCTTGGACCGTCGGTAGCCTTGTTGGCAAGGTTGGTCTAGATGCTACTTTAAAGGGCCCCCTACATTGCCATTATAGGTTCCAGCGATCCAATGTCACGTTGGTCGGTGGCTAATTGGTGTGTGTGTGGGCAACTACTAGGATGGTCAAAAACCCAATCCGGATTAGGGGCAACACACACTTGAGCGGAATTCAGCTATCGTAGACAATAATCAAACTCCCGGTCAAGGCCTAAAAAAACCAGTCTACCTATTTGATTAATCTTTTCGATGGTGTAACACTATTAAATGGTTACCCAATGATACGGTTACCCTAAAATGATAGGGTAGCCTTTTAAACAAGGTTAATCATACTTACAAAAGAAATTCTACACAGGATACAAGTAACCCAAAGAGCGATGGAAAGAAGACTGGTGGGAATCTCACTTAGGGACAGGAAAACAAACAAGTGGCTTCGTCAGCAGAGTAAAGTCACTGATGTTACAAGACGAATGGCAAAATTGAAGTGGGAGTGGGCTGGACATGTGGCCCGTAAAGACGGCTCTTGGTGCAAGAGGGTGGTAGAGTGGAAACCATGGGGAGAGTCACGTCCGCAAGGCAAACCAAAAATGCGATGGTATGATGACATCATAAGAACAGCTGGAACAAAATGGGTACAAAGAGCACAAGACAGACTCAAGTGGCAAAAATTGAAGGAGGCCTACATCTACAAGATTGAAAAAGGCTAAGAAGAAGAAGAAGAAGAATCATACTTAATGTGGTTTCCCTGTTGAATTTGTTGTGTGTGTATCAAATTGATACATTTTTAAAAACAACCCATCAAATACACGATCTCATACCCCTATATTGGTAACCGGTTCCGGCCTCTGCTACCGGCTGAATCGTATTCGGTTCCGTACAAAAATTAAATTTGTGCCTTCGGCAGATTTTTGTCTATGACAGTTGACTTCCGCTAAGTGCTTTGCGCATTAATAAATTAAAAGTATGGGTGTGCAGTAGCATTAGTAAAGGTTTTCCCGTTTTCCGACCCCGCTTATTCTACCGAGGCGGACGCTGGTTATGATGATAATATTTGTTTTATTAAAATAAAGTCTTTCAAGAGCCTAAATTACCTATTTACAGTGCGAAACTTGCACTAGACCCTTCACTCGTTCGAGCGTCGCTGAAACATTTTTTTACTTGGTACAAAACGTTTTCCAGAATGTAACAAAATACTTTTCTGAAAACCGCATGAAAATCGGTTTAGCCAAACGCGAGATAATCGCGAACAAACATAGATACATAAACTCAAACTGAGAATTTCCTTTTTTTAACCGACTTCAAAAAAAAAGGAGGTTCTCAGTTCGACCCGTATGTTTGTTTGTATGTATGTATGTATGTTTGTTCGCGATTATCTCGCGTTCGGCTGAGCCGATTTTGATGCGGTTTTCATTTGAAGTGGTGTCCTAGGAAAACTATGTAGTGAAAATCGATTAGTTAGTACTGTATTACGACATTAGACCACTTTTAACCCTTGAATGTATGGTGTACGAGTAATCGAGTATCTAAATGTGTACTTCCCTCCATAATTTAAATAAAATAACAGATTTTGTGTGTAATTCGAAGTTCGAATTACACACACAATCTGTTCGAAGTGGTTCGAATTTCGAACCGTTTGAATTTAGAATGAGGATAAACGCGCAAAGTACCTAGTTAAATAGTAGATGTCGCCAAAATCGTAAATCATATGTAGGGTTCCAAATAATAAAGTTGGAACCATTTACTGTCTGTGGGGAGTGTAGAGTATAGGTATATTAAATAAATATTAGGACAATCTTACACAAATCAACCTAGTCCCACAGTAAGCTCAATAAGGCTTGTGTTATGGGTACTAGGCGACGATATATATAATAGATAGATATAGATAAATACTTAAATACATAGAAAACATCCATAACTCAGGAACAAATATCTGTGATAAATACACAAATAACTGCCCTGACCAGGATTCGAACCCGGGACCTCCTGCTTCATAGGCAGGGTCGCTACCAACTAGGCTAGGAGGCCGTTAAAATATTATTTCGATGAACCTGTAAGTCGAGCACACAAGAACTGAAATTGGAACGAGTGCAGCGCCACCTGGGTCCTGATTTGCGCTTTTATCCTTATTGAACGAACTTACCCATTTTTTTATGTCAACTGCACAGTGCAAATAACTGTGTTGCGTCCCATTCTTTGTCCATACTAAGGAAAGAGATATAACATTTGTACAAATAACGTCAAGTGTGTTGGCGGGTGCCATTACAAGTGTTATGTGGGTAGTGGCGCAAAATTTCGTAGGCTGATGAGCTAACAGCATCACATGTACGTAAATAAAAATAAATTGGCAGAAATACGTTTTTTACTTCACAACCTTAAAATTAATAACTTATAAACTGTTAATCATAGATCAAGAGTAGGTGGTAGGCAACCCTACCTCATCGAGTAGCAGAATTCAGCTTATGAAGGGCAATATACGATCAAATGTTACTTATGTATTTTAGTACTTGGTAGCTTGAGGTAAAGTTCGAGCATTTTGTACTGTCAGCAAAATATTACCCTATTTTTGACAAAAACGATTTCCTGACTAGAAAGTTGGTACGCGGCTCATTCGTAATCGTCATCGAGTAGTGCCAAAATATACACAGATCTGTGATTTTAGTTTTTTTTTTTTAGTAGTTGATGAGTTCTTTTGAATGGCACAACTGGCACAAGTTTTAACTTCTGCTAGGTTAATTATTTCAATATAATTTTTAATGGTAGAATCACGAAGTTGCCAGTTTTGGGCAATGCAACCTCTTATTTTTTGGCACTTGTTGATAAACATTGTATTTTCTACTCAATGAGGTATATTTTAAAATGATATTTTTGCTGACTGTACAAAATGCTCCAAGTTTAGCTCAGGCTACCAAGTACATAACTTTTAACAGTGTATTATTAAAATCCAGACCCAACATCTGACAAATGGGCATGGTCTTTCTCACCGGCACAAACACAATACTATGAATTTGCTTCCTAATGCACTGAATCTGTGGGGAATATAAGGTGTAGGGTTACTCCTACTTAATTACCTATTAAAGACTAAATAAAACAGCGGGGACAACTTCATACTATTTATATTATATTATTTACACATTTCTTCCATATAAAATCTGACAGCAATCAACAAAGAGCATGTTCTTGGACACAGAGTATGTACAGTGGTCACTCATATTTGAGGTAGGGCTTGGAGTCGAGCGGCGGGGCTTGTGTGGGCGGCGGAGGCCACGGCTCACCCACCCAGTTGTAGACCCGCGGTTCCGGCAACACATTCCAACCGAGCAGCGCACCTCGCCCGCGCTCGCGCTTGGGTGAAGCTGTGCTGATGTTCACTGACACGCCTTTTATAATGTGGTCCTGGCCGCACAGCGACTGTGCTACTTCTGGGTCCAGGAACGTCACAAAGCTGAATGCGCGGAACGGTTTGGGTACGAAAACGTCTGTCACCTGCCCAAAGGCAGCAAAATATTCACGGAGGTCATCTGCCGAGAGTGCCTCTGTGCAGCGCCCTACAAACACCTTTCGTGGCGCGCCTCCCCCGCCCTCTTTGCTGTTAGGCACGCGCACGTCACACCAGCGTCCGTCAATCAGGTGTCGCCGCCCCAGCGCTCGCAGCTGCGCACCATAATCTGCAAATTTGATAAAGCCGAAGCCCTTGCTGAGCCCCGTGGCGGCGTCGCGTTTGACTTGCACCATCAGCAGCTCGCCGAACGCGGAGAAGTACTCGCGCACGGCATCCTCGCCCGTCTTCCACGGCAGCCCCAACACGATAAGGTCGGAGCAGCGCGGCCTTGGGTCCTCGGGCTCGGCGCGCGGCTCGGGGCTGGCGCGGCGCGGGAAGGCGCAGAAGTAGCGGTGCGCGGCCCAGCCAGCGGGGGGCGGGGACAGGCGCTGCTCCACGAGCCGCAGCCCGCGCAGGCGGCCGGCGGCTCGGTCGCGGTACTTGAGCCCGCTGGCGCCCGCGAACTGCGCTGCCACGGTACTGAGCAGCAGCGAGCCGTCCTCCTCGGTAGGTAGCTCGATGGGCTCGTCCTGCTCGCCCTCGCTCACCAGCACGTACTCGACCGACATGACGTCGCTGTCCGCTCCGCCCCGAGCCTTGTCGTCTGTCCTCGCTCACACGCCACGCTCGCTCTCGGTTCGGATCAGACCACAGCTGATCCACATGTTTACGTGTCGTTCCGGTCCTGCCGGTGCTAGATAGGCCCTGGCTTCTTGAACGAGCGATTTCGCGACTTTGGCTACGCGTATAATTCTTATTGCGTGACGTATGACGTGACGTTTCATGTCAAAAATATTTGTCTGTCGCGTTCGGAAATCGGAATCACGCCCTTACGTATGCGTTCGGAAATGTACAAAATGTCACAGCCAAGCAACATAAGGGTCAAAACATACCTAGCGGAATCACAGCGGAATTAAGCCAATTCATAGACAAAATGTTTAAATTTGTCTATGGTAGCTGATTTTTGGCTCAAAACACACCTAGCGGAATGGAGGCAGTAATGTATGGAGGCCATAGACAAATGTAAGCTACTATCGACAAAGCTCCATACATTATTGCCAAAATTCCGCTAGGTGTGTTTTGAGCCTTTTGTATGGAAGCCATAGACAAATTTTCGCTACCACAGACAAATTTAAGCATTTTGTCTATGAATTGGCTTATTTCCACGAGGAATTCCGCTATGTTTTGACCCTAATCCAACTGGTAGAGTCTGTCCGGTAAAAAATAGTGTCATTCATAATTAAATTCCATCCTCAAAGCAAGTATTAACTAGAGCCCGCACACGTGTACCCCCGTATGGGATAGATATATAGATGCCCATAATCACTTCTACAGCATAAAACAGAACAATTTACCAATCTTTTCCTTAGCCGACACAACTTTCTAGGAAAACTAACAGCTTTTCTCGTAGCAATCACAGAAATTCTTGAAGAAATCGCGCATTATATCTGTTTGTTACCCTCCACTGCTAGAAGTAACGCGTGGAGGGTAATAGAAACTATGACAAGGACCAACGATAATAGCACCTCTCTGCCGTATCTATTGAAAGTGTAATAAGACCATCCCGTTCTATCTTGGTATTATTAGTTCCGTGTCAGATCTATGGATGGTATATCTATGATTCCATCAAATCTACCAAGAAATGTCACTGTTACAATGACATCTTTCAACGTCAGTATGACGGACCAGATGTCACCAACCTTTTTGTGATAATATAAAATTTAATTATCTAACTGAAGGTAAAGAACGTTCTTAATAAAATCTCTTTTTGTATGGAATATGGAAGTTCCGTCTCCGTCAAAATATAGACTCCATTTTTTTAACTTAACACGGTATTAGTATCAACAAAAAGAAACAACACAAACTTAACGAAAAGTTTAATTGGAACCAAAAACTCAACAAAGGAAATCACCACGACGAGATAGGAAAACATTCGAGCGCTCCAATGCATGGGGGTGGCATGTCTCGGTGCTCGGTTTTTTTTTTCTTCTTATGGACTTTAGGCGGTATTGCCTGTAGCCAATGTCAAGTCATAGATATACCACCCATAGATCTGACACGGAACTAATAATACCAAGATAGAACGGGATGGTCTTATTACACTTTCGATAGATACGGCAGAGAGGTGCTATTTTCGTTGGTCCTTGTCATAGTTTCTATTACCCTCCACGCGTTACTTCTAGCAGTGGAGGGTAACAAACAGATATAATGCGCGATTTCTTCAAGAATTTCTGTGATTGCTACGAGGAAAGCTGTTAGTTTTCCTAGAAAGTTGTGTCGGCTAAAAGCGGTATTACACATTGCAAACTGCAGGGCCCAATCTGTCAGGTTGGAAGGTGTAATTGAAGGTAGGGCCCGTAGGGAGCTGAAGGAGGGGCAGGAAGAGGCAGGGTACACAACAGATTGGGCCCTGCAGGTTGCAATGTGTAATACCGCTTTAAGGAAAACATTGGTAAATTGTTCTGTTTTATGCTGTAGAAGTGATTATGGGCATCTATATATCTATCCCTTACGGGGGTACACGTGTGCGGGCTCTAGTTAATGCTTGCTTTGAGTGTCAAGTATAAAAAGGCGGGAAATAAGAGCTTGTAAGATTCAATCTTTAGGTACAATGCATGGTACAATGTCTTCAATCGATAAGTATTTTGTTTAATCAAATAAGTTTTAGGCAAAGTTGTTCGGTAGAAGTGGCATAAGCCTTGTTAGTTGCTATTTGTAGAGTGATATCTAGTAGTACATGATTGGTTCTTTCATTTGGCGCAACATTTTTTAACCAATAAACGGACACTACGGATGCTGCTACGGATGTTGCTCTATTTAGAAATTGTCCAAGACCTTCATATATATCCATGTCCAAGACGAACTAAAGACTTCTGATTCTGATCTGACCGGCATTCTGGCATGTGTTATCGTATAGAGTTTGTCCGGAAAGGAAAGTGTCGTACTTTATATGGGAGGTCATACATTCTACGACACTATTATTTCCGGATAGACTCTACAAACCATGTATGAACATACAGCAAGAGCAAGATTGCTATAACGAGCCTCAATTCGGACCCACTATATTTTGACATATGTTTTGCGTCGTGTCGTTTCACTCGTTTCATTCATTCGTACACGATAAGTGGCGTCCTATTTCTATTTATCTTTCTTGTAAATTTATTTATATATCAATAATTAATTACCCGATATATTCATGAAATATTTATTTAATTTTAAGTCTTAAATAGATTAAGTACGTAAGAAGTTTGAAGAGCAGTTGGACTGTTTGAAAACATGGATAGAAATAATATGAGGTAAGATTTCATTGTCCTTTTGCTTGTTTTATTACTTTCACATATCGTAGCATGTTTTTTTAACAATGGCACGCTTGTGAATTTAGTTTTTGCAGTAGTTTTAATTGTAATTTAGTGTTTATACGGACACGCAGTACGTTTAGCCAAACTACCGTTATGTGATATCGAGCGAGTAATCGCAAAGTACTTGTACGGTGTTCAGGCACTTAGGATTCCACAGTTATGGTGGTTGTTGATTAATTTAGGTAAGCATTCAGATTGTTTTAGAGCCTACTTTCTTATCTAGTTTCACGTGTTCCATTTATCTTTTGAAATGAAATAGTTTGTGTATGTATTGTACTCTCCACTGTAGTACTATACCATAGCCACATGGCAATGTTTTTTTTCTTTCTTTGTGTGTTAGTGCACATTTAATTACGACTTTCATTTATAAAACTATAAGGTGTGGGAAAGTATGGAGTATAGCCTTATATTTTATAAACATTCCACTGGTTATTGTTTAATTTTGTTTATGTTTATTATTTCGTTTCGTGTATTTTTTTCGTTATTAATTAAATCATGTCCAATAGTCATAGTGTTGCAACTATTATTTTTAACTAGGAAGTCCAGAACATTATAATACATTATAAATGGTACCAAGGGGTAGAATAGGGTCCAAACGATCTTTACAGTAGATGCAAATATACTCACCGGATTAAATAAGTTTGATAATGTAGGTAGGTATGTAGGTAAAACACAAAAAAAATGTAGAGCGCACTATTTGCCAACAAGGCACAAGACAAGCTGTCCCCAGTCTGGCAAAATAATAATTATACATACCACTTAAGTTTCTCTTGAAATAAATAATTGAAAGCGACTTATTGTCATTTTCAATAACCTGGTTAGAATAAAACCAGTAGCTTATCCACTCTTGCCACAGTGCAGACACTCTATACAAAAATATAATAAAACTCATTTGAGCACTTACATGTGGCATGGCACGTCTGTACAGTAAAAACTTCAATGTGTATGTGGGTTCTTACCTTCAACCTGACCTATAATATACTAGATAAGGGTCGCCACACACCTAGCGGTTTTCCTCGCGGAATTACCGGAAGTAGCGGAAATTTGTCTATGGTAGCGGAAATTTGTCTATGGTAGCAGATTTTTTGTATGGAAGCCATAGACAAATTACCGGAAGTAGAGGAAATTCATAGACAAAATGCTTAATTTGTCTATGAATTTCCGCTACTTCCGGTAATTCCGCGAGGAAAACCGCTAGGTGTGTGGCGACCCTAACCTAGAAGTCTCCTTCTAATCGCCACGGGGTCAGGTAATGGGGTTGGCAAGTGTCAACGGTTTGGCCAGATGGTGCCAGCATAGCTGGTACCTGTCACTAGTATTGTTGTATGGGATTTGGCTTAAACACTAGCCCATCCAGGTCAGAAAATTCCAAAAAAAAACAAGAATTTGACACAATTGGTAGGACTGACACAGTACCTATGCTGGCGCCATCTGTAAAAACTTTCGACCGGCCAACCTCATTCCAATCTGTATGAAATACTATTATTCTGTGTTCCTGTCTTGAATATACCTTAGTGGTCTGGAAACAGACTTGTAATGTAATACAGAATTTTTGTGTCAACCATGCCTTTAGGGTTAGTTCGACTAGGTTTGAATTTTTGATAATTTCCCTGGAATTTAATTGATATAGGTACTATGATTTCAGGTATTTTAACCTGGTCTCAAGTTGAATTTTAACTTACTGCTTTTGGTCATATCATTAGATGAGCATATATTGCAATCGAAGTTGATATCTCCTATGCAGAGTTATTGCCTAGTCTAAAAAAAATCAAACATGGTATAATCTAGAGTGGAAGTTATTTTACTGTAATTTTGAAGCAAACTGAACATTATATGTTTTAGGGCATACGTGAGCAGTGGCCCGCGCAGCCTGCCGCACCTCGGCAAGAGGCACTCCAACGGTCACTCGCAGCACTCGGCCCGCCTCAGCCCTCCTGCGCCGGCGCACAACACGCAGCAGGACGACATCATCAACTATATATATGACTCGTGGAACAAGGTATGTACACACTGAATACAAAGTATACAGAGGCGGCCTTAGGGGTTGGCGAACGGGGTAATGCCTCGCCCCGCGTTTGTAAAGGTTTTGTAACAACTTGATAAAATTTTCACCAGGGCTCGCAGAGCAAGTTTATACAGGGGCCTTGCTAAGGTTAATAAGGCCGCCCCTGTACTCTGGGCGCATTTAGCTATTCTAGGGTGACGTTCGTAAATATGTTGTTTCCAATGTTATTTCCGCAAAATTCTCTATTTTGCTAAAGAGTTTTGGACGAGCTAGATTACGGGAGTTGACCTGTAATCCACTTCGTCCAAGACGGAGTACGATTATTCAAAGCGTCAAAGTGCTTAAAAAATGAATATTGAAATGATGACTATAAGGTTCAAATTGTTAGGTTCACAATTCAGTTTAATTGGCGGGCTCTTAGTCGCTAGTACAGTCAGCATCAATAGTATCTTCCTACACGAAGGCCGCAAAAATATGTGACACGCTCCTATGGCTCTACAAATAAGAGCGTGTCACATATTTTTGCGGCCTCCGTGTAGGAAGATACTATTGATGCTGACTGTACTCGAGGGGATAATCTCCCATTCATGTCGTGTAGACTGTAGACTTTGTTGTTGTGGTTGCAGGTGACGCGAGACCTGGAGCGTGGGGGAGGTGGTGGTGGGACAGCAGAAGCTCGCTACTACAGCGAGGCACCAGCTCGCCAGTTGGCCAACTTCCGTCCCTTCAACCTGGACGAGTGGTGGGGGCGCCGCCTGCTGCAGGCGCTCGCGCGCAACAAGCACCGCTCCTAGTGGCGCCCGGGGCCCGGGACTCATGACTCACGGTATTGTCGCCTGTCGGTTGACGTTTTACATTTGGTGAGCGATTCGCGATAACGGTCTGCAACTTAAGCTTGAACTGAGATGTTAAGACGAAATCTTTGCTAGACAATTTGTCATGTTTCGAAACTACTCAAATGCTGACATCAAATTGACAGTATTTTTGCCGCAATTACTTCTTGATTTTATATAGTAATAGGACGATTTAACTGCCAAGCATAGAACGGGAAAACCGTGCCAATAACGGGCGCGGCAACTTGGTTATATTTTGGACGTGATATCATACGCTACCTCTGAGAACACGGATTGTCAAAAGGCTAATGCAACCCTACCTAAAAACTTATATTTTTTGGTTTGTAAAGGTTAAAATTTAACCTGTTCACGTTTTTTTTGTGACAAAACACCCATTTTCATAGCAGACGATCCAGAAATAAACCATTTATGTTATCTATCTCTGATAACCCCATAATAGTTTTCAACCTAAAAAGACAGATCTTTTTTTATCTCTGAGGGTGGTGAATGTTATTAAATGCTGTACTTCATCCTCGATAGCGAAACATGCATTTTGTGTTAAGAGTCGCCAGGACGCTCGCGTTCCCATACAAACGTAGTTTAGCTCTCATTTTAAACGACATGCTTTAGAACCACGAAATTTGGCATGGGCATTCTAGTAGTACAGATCTATGTCGGTAATTCTGGCTGTATTTTCTTTGTATTACAATTTTTAGCAACGAAAACCAATTACCGACATAGATCTGTACTGCTAGAATGCCCATGCCAAATTTCGTAGTTACAAAGCATGTCGTTTTAAAATGAGAGCTGAACTACGTTTGTATGGGGACGCGAGTTCACGCGAGCGTCCAGGCGACTCTTAAGTTATTACCTGTAGTTTTGTATGTTTGTGTAAAGTGACAAAGATTGGTTTGAGCTTGTTAAAGTAGTTGCGCGGAAAACGGAGTTATCTAAATGAATATTTCGTAGCGATCTGTTTGAAGCTGTAATAAGGCTGCCTTTCTATCGACGCGGAGATATGCGATGCTATAAGGCGGTTTCACACCAGACGAGCCGCTTCGCTAGGAAATTGCCGCGCGAGGCGGCTCGTGGACGTGCCTCGCCCGAGGCAAACGCACGCGCGGCCACGATGCCTCGGGCGAGGCACGTCCACACTAGCCGAGCTGTCTCGCGCGGCAATTTCTCGCGCGGCTCGTCTGATGTGGGCCCGCATATTCGTTGATTCCGCACATAACTCAGTGGAATGGCGGCTATCACACTACTGCGATTCCCGCATACGGCGACGGTGTGCGAGTAAGACAGCGCTCTGCAGGTGTATAGCGGTGTCTCGTTCACCCATCCGGTTGCGGCGTGTAAGTGAACCCATATCATTGTCACAGTGACCAATGGCCCAGCAATAAAATGGTTTCCCAATTTTTTTTCTTTGGTATCTCCGTTAGTTGTGGTAGATGTTACGCGTGGCGTGGTTCAGTGACGAATAAAGTCTGGTTGCCGCTTGTTCATGTTAAATACATGCCCTTGGGATTTTATATTCACGAAATGTTATGAATTAGGTGAGGAAATAGCCGCGCGAAGCAGCTCGGGTAGTGTGGTCCCACCTATTAGCTGGATATCCACTGAACGATATAACTGTGGATTTGAAGGTGTGGATAATCTGATATCTAAATAGTGTAGGGTATACCTAAATCAAATTTTTTAAATCATCCATCAAGACTTAGAGTGGTAGTAGTAAAACACTTTATTGTACAAAAAAAAATCAGCAAGAGACGGATAAAACGAAGTATTTGGCTTATGTTTTTAAGGAAGTCTTTTTCATGTACGTAACCTTTCCGTTGGCAAATGTCTTTGACTGCAGTAGTACAGGCCGCGGCACGTAACTCTAGCGATGACCGTTATTGCGCAGAAGTCGAAAATAGGTCGCGCGGGGCGATACAGGGGGTGAAGGGCTATGGAAGAACATGCGCAGAAATAACGGTCAGCGCTAAAGTTACGTGCCGCGAGGTATAAAGTTGCAGCAATGACGTTGCAACTTCACTTCGCCGCCATCGACTTTAATTTATACGAAGTTATAAACTCTTTAACCACCACAATTATTTTATACAAACCGTAATGAAACGCGTGAAGGTTCATTTTAAGCTGCAAGGCGACTTTCATACTGCTGCGGATTCCGCATGAGGCGCCGGTGCGCGAGCGAGATAGCGCTCTGTGTGTGTATAGCGCTGTCACGCTTGCACACCGTCGCCGCATGCTAGGCTAGTGTGGCCGCGCGTGCGTTGGTCTCGCCGGGAAGCTGCCTCGCGTGCCAATTTCCTCTCGAGGCGGCTCGTCTGGTGTGGAAACGCCTTATAGCGTCGCATATCTCCGCGTCGGTTGCGGCGCCAGTTTGATAATCGCGTAACCTGCACTTCTGTTGCAGTGTTTGGCAAAAAACGGGTGACATCTTTAAAAGTGTTATTTGATCAATAAATAGATTTAGAATTTCGACTTGCTATCCGATCACTTGACTGTTCGGTCCAAACAAAATTTGGATTAGTTCAGTGGAGATCAAGGTAAATTTTAATTGAGATATAGTTGAATCTCATTTAACACTGCATCGGTAGCACGTGTACACCGAAAACATTTGTGACAGTCTCCTTCAAAAGGTACCATTTTGCGGCCGGATACAATCTTCTTCTTCTTCTTCTTCTTCAGCGTGTATGCGCCCACTGTTGGGCATACGCCTCTCCAATTTTCCTCCAATAAGCCCGGTTCGCGGTTTCTGTTCTCCAGAGCGGATACAATATTGAATTTAAACAACTTACAAAACTTCTTCCCCCAAATGGTACCTTATAATGTATAGTCGACGTCAAAAATATGTTCACACTTTTGGACCTTAAAGGAGTGAAAGGTGCGAGCATATTTTTGACGTCGATTGTACACTGTCACATTGATTCCTTTGCTTTAACAAATCATTGCGTTCCTATCAAAAAAATTAAAATATAAATTATGAATTGACGCAACGAGATTTTATTTATTGTATGTCCGTCTTTGAGTTTCCCTAGCTTTTGTTAGTGTTAAATGCATTTAAAAAAATCAAATATACTACTAAATTCCAAAGTTCGACGTTAAAATATACTAATTACTACTTAAATAAAAGCAATAAAATTTACCACAAGTAGGGAACCTGTATATTTAAGATAATGTAAATAGTTTAGTATGAATTTTTATTTTATTTATATTAAGTGAGTAGTGTGAACGTTAGAATCAGCTAGTGTATTTTTAATTATGTCTGCTTGTAGTGGATACTAGGAGTTATGTGAATTAGCCATTATATTACAGGGGCCCTATTTGACTTGAAAACGACGGAAGGTGACGTGGCTACCGTATGGTTTTGCAAGTGTTTAAAATTTGCATCTAGAATTGAACAAAAGTAGCGTTTATAGAGACATAGACGACCACAGCGCGTGGTCGTGGGGCCGTCTATATCTCTATAGTCTCTTGTACAAGTATTCCACACGGTTGCCATGTCATCTAGTGTCATTTTCTCTAGTTGAATCGGGCCCCAAGACGATGAGGGTATTTTAATTTAGTTACAATATTTATCTGTATGAAAAACCAGTCACCGTTAATATCTGAGCTCAAAGTCATATAATAATTAATTTCAATGTTTCAGATATTTTTAATGATTTGATTACTAAGGCGGTTATCACAAAGGCCCTATGCGACTGCGGTGTGCGAGAGAGGCAGTTAATGCATAACGCTATCTCACTCTCACACCTTCGTCGCATGTCAGCAGTTTTGCCGCCTTAAAGAAAACACATTTTTATGGATTTAAAAAAAAAGTTAATTGATGGTTGGCAACTTTTGGGTAGAGTTTTATAAAGCTACAAGTTTCTGTTTCGCTGTTTGTCCCTTTCTAAAAACCATACTTATTGATAGTTTTTATACTTAGCCGATATTCTGGTGCATTCACATGTATGGTCACGTCCGGTGGGCTGAGCGGATCCGTCTCATAGAGTGAAAGCATACATGTGAACACACCAGAATATCGTGACGGTAATTTGCTGTTCACGGCTAAGTAAGTAAGAAAAAGCAGAATGGTATATTGTATAATTCTATGAAACTCGACCCAGGATTAGAGCATCAATTCTGTTGACATACAACTTAATAATAACAGAGACTATACTTCGTTTTTTTTCAGATTAGAAAAATCGTGCGACGTCATGCGATTTTAGGGAAAACGGTTTTAAAATTTGCCATTTTGCATCGTATTGGCTTAAGCGTATCACTAATAGTGGGAAAAAGTAGTTTCATTTATATTTTGCCCAGATATGGCTGAAAAAAATACAGCTAAAGTGTCGAAAACGACCGTTATTTTTCTAATCTGAAAAAAAAAACAAGGTATAGAGATATAGACGACCACAGCCTAAGAACTTTTTGAAGCTCAAGTCGATTGCGCCCTCTGTCCGAAAGCCGCCTACATGCCTGACATTTCCTCATACTTTTTGGGTATCTTTAGGTGGCTTTCGGACAGAGGGCGCAATTGACTTGAGCTTCAAAAAGTTCTTAGGCTGTGGTCGTCTATATCTCTAGTCTCTGATAATAGTTTTACTATATGCAGAACGATGAATTCTTGAATAATTATGATGAAGTTGACATTCCATACATGCCTGTACTGTACTTAGCTTAGACTTGAATGTTGTATATAGTCTTAAGTCACACAGTGCTGCCAGATTATGGATTTGAATAAAATGTTTTTAATATATTTATGGTTTTTGATTTAAAAAATACATACCTATTATACAGGATTCAGGAGACGTGAGGAGGAACAACCCTACATTAATTAGTTAATGATAATGAATCGGCAATTTTTATTCTTAGTTACGTAGATATTTTGTCCTCTGTAATCATGAACACCCTACAAAAACAAAAAAAAATCGCGCTAATGGGGTTGGCAACTGTCAAAGTGACATCTTCAAAATTGGTCCCTAGAAAAGCTAAATTTGTATGGCGCGTAGTAGTTTTTATTTATTTTCGCGAAAATGACTCAATGTTTTGTCTCGAATTGCTCCGAAATTGAAATCCATCCGTGTTTGGAATACACTAAAATTAAAATGATGTAGATTAACGCCATAGGGAAGGTTTTTGCCTAAGAAAAGCTTTATGCCTGCATACAAGTTAGGGACCATTCATCGTCTGTTTCTTTCTATCATTGTATGTATCTCTTTCTCTTATTGTATGGAATCTGGAACAGCGCCCTCTGCAAAAAGTTTTCACCGGCCAACCCCATTACATTAAACACTGGTATCAAACAATAACTTGTTATTGACTCAATCCGTAGTGTTGATCCTGCTCACGTCTACTGAATCAACCTGTATATAATTTTTTACTTCTCATGCTCGTAAAGTTTCACTTTATGCTGGGTATAGGCGGACTAAAACTCAATTTTATGCACAAGTGCATAAAAAATTGCCATTGTCAAAATAGCCTTAGAAGAAGTCAATTTTTTATGCACTTGTGCATAAAATTGAGTTTTAGTCCGACTATACCCAGCATAAAGTGAAACTTCTTATGAAAGAAATTCCTATTCTTTTTATTTCCTCACAATCGAAGTAAAAAGTAGAGTGTATAACTCGTCCATAAAACCCATTTTACGCTCGTACTTTATATCCATCCTCGCTCGCAAGCTCGCTCGTATGGATAAACGCCTCGCGTGAAATGGTGTGTTTTATGCACTTGTTGTACAATCTACTATTGTAACGTCATGCCATAGGTACGATTTTTCGACCATATACAACTGTCAATTGAATTTCAATCTTAAAATTCGGATTCATGGTTCAGATTAGATTGGACCATCGCAATAAGTGACTCGCCTTGAAATGTAGGGATGGTAGAAGGTAAGGATGGCAATCTCTATGTTACAAAAGTATCCGTCAAAAGGTTAAATTGGTGGCGCCATAATAGCTATAGAATATACATGGTAGCGCGTATGCAGCGCACTTCACTCCGTCAACAACTGCTTAGTTACTATAGCTATACTAGCGCCACTCGGAGAGATTTGGAACTATTGTATTATTTACTGTTTACAGCTGGACACTTTCGACCGTTCTCACATAAGAGATACTTATACCATCCATATTGAAATGGATCAGCGAAATGTTAGTATTTTATTTAGTTATGGAAAAGGTTTAGAGGGTGTGCCACCTTTGGTCTAACTAAATCTAATGGCTACTATACTACATGATGGGCCATCATAGGGACGCAGCTATGCGTTAGAGGGAGCTAACGATATTGCGATCTCGTTCCGTCGTATTCGCTATGTGCGAAGTGCATGGTGGGGTGGTAACGAGAACGATCGCAGTGCTCAATGTGACAAGAAATGAAACTGCAAATCCCCTGTCTGCTGTCAAAATAGTAAATCAGCCAGTTACATTTCGTATAAGCAAGGAATACAACCTATTTATAAAAAAGGAAAAAAAGAGATTGGCCACCTGCCCAAGAGATGGCGCCACAATCATGCACACAGCGAATAGCTGCGTCCCTAGTCCCTATGATGGCCCATCATATATAAGCAGCAATAAAACTTAAGTTTGTAAGTAAACTCTCCAATAGTAGGTGCTGCCCCCTACAATTGACGCACACACTTGCGCCTTGCTTGTTGTAAGGTGTGTCATCTAGTGGGAAATTTTGGTAACATTTTTTTTTAAATTATTGATGGCTTTTACTCCTCGCCGGTTTTAGCGAGGTGAATTCTGCCAATGTCGGGGTGTAGACTTTTGACATTGCATAAGAGAATGTTCGGTTTAAATTTTGATTTTTGGAAGGATAGGCTGGGAACCTACAACAAACTTTTGGTAACTTAACTTGGTGTAAGTATTCATGTAACCTATTTCACTTCAACAGGGGCTTTCGTTCTGTGCTGCCCCCTTCAGTTTACGCATGGTATGGAGTTTGCATGTAAAAGCAAAATGCGGTCATTTCATGTAGTCACGTGTGAAGTACCATCCTTTGAATCCTTTCTCCAGGGTTTCTAAAGTGCATTCATCCTTACTTGTTCTATCATATAAATATCTCTAGTAAGTTATATCAATTACAATAATATTGCTTTACTATTGCGCGGTATATTAACGTGCTAGTTATTTGCGTACATTCTACAAGTAACTTGTAGAATGAACTAATTAAACTTAACAAAATCGAACTTGTAGTTTTAACCAAAGAGCTTGTAGGCGCTATTTTAAAATGAGAGTTTGGTTGAACGAACGTGAATTCTGGTTGTTTTTTCTCTCAGTGTAGTTTCAATAATTCTGACTGCTCGTTTAATTCTAAATGTAACTTCCTTCAATACGACAAAGTTCAAAAAAGCTAGTTATTACACTTACGTGTTGGTGAAGTAAACACATGCGTAAACAGAATTAAATTAGTTCGACGGAGTAGTATTGTTTACACCGAAGTACTCGAGGAATTCATATCGTACGTGAATCTCGCTTCAAAGCAATGATATTCCATCGTTTGCCGAGCTGTGCGAAGTGCTAGGAAACCAGTATACGCAACACACACTTAGCGGAATTCAGTCAAAATTCAATCGACTATAGACAAAATTCAGTAAAAATAAAAATAGACAATTTTTTTCCTTTCCGGTAACGGCCCATAATTACCAGCGAAGTAGGTACAGTCGCCATAAGATATATCGGAGCGGCCAAGGTGGTTACAAATATCTGAACGACTGTACATATTGTCAAGCCGATAAAGTGCATGTTCAGATATTTTTGGGTACTCTGGTCGCTCCGATATATGTATTTGATGGCGACTGTACCTACTTGCAGCTTCAGCTTTGATAACTACTTATAATCAGGGAGATATTTTTTTTCCATCACTTCTCTGCCTCGTCTGATCCACCGAAATGCCTTTTTCGGTGCATTATAAGCAGGGATATGTCATGAATGTCGTTTTTCTCACATTCGCGAATGCGAATGCGAATGCGAATATTGAGGATGCGAATGTCCGAATGCGAATGCGAATACGAATGTTGCGGAGTAGATTCAAAAAAGTTAATCTTGCTTATCATTGTTATGCTTCCATAGTTCATAAATACAGAACATGATATGTGATGGAGTCCTATATTATTGATAAAAAAAAAGACAAGTGATAACGTCGTTTTCACTTCCTGTGTATGAGCAAGCATATGACCATCGGCCTTGTCATCGCGGTCAAAATATGATGCGTTCTGCCCACATTGGCATTCGGAAAATATTCGTATCATTTCATGCGAATGCGAATGTTGATACAAATGTCAAAAATGATGCGAATATTCGCATTACACTAATGCGAATGCGAATATTCGTGACATCCCAAATTATAAGTACTCGAAGTCTCGACTATAGTGCTAGGTGTACGCAAAAAAACGCAAATCGATGTACAGTTTAGCCGTTTGGTACACATAATAGAGGTCAAAACTCTGTACTATAACTATAACTAACTATATCTATAACTCTATTAGCCCATTCATATGATACCATACAAAAAACCGGCCAAGAGCATGTCGGGCCATGCTCAGTGTAGGGTTCCGTAAACGGAGACCATTAATTCAAAAGGTCGTTTATTACGGGAAATTTGGCGGCGCTTACGTCATTTTTACTTACGTTCTTTCACTATGGGTTTTTGAATGATAACTCAAAAACGGCTTAACCGATTTATTTCAATATAGTTTTCATTGAAGGTACTCATTAGGCCTCAGTTTCACGATTTTTTCCAAAATTTTAGGACCCACGATTCAAAAGTTAGATGGGGGGGGGGGGACGCCCTGTTTTAAACTTTCGGAGCTATTATTTCCGAAAGTATTCGTTTTATCCAAAAACTGTTTTAAAAGACCCTAATTCTTTTTAAAAGACCTATCCAACGATACCCCACACAACTTGGTTGAAACGAAAAAAAATTTCACCCCCCACTTCACGTGTACGGGAGGTACCCTAACAAAATATATTTTTCAAGTTTCTATTCTACCGTTTTGTCGGCTTGGTTATTGCACATATTCAACCAAATTTCAGCTTTCTAGTGCTAACGGTCACTGAGCTAGACCGCGGACGGACGGACGGACGGACGGACGGACATGGCGAAACTATAAGGGTTCCGTTTTTGCCATTTTGGCTACGGAACCCTAAAAAATGAATCAGCACCTCCCTCCTAAGAGATTGTTTTTAAGAACTGCGGGTCAAAAATTTTGTTTTGACCTAATAAGTATGCGTGTGCCAAATGGCTATTTAAACTGTACATCGATTTGCGGTACTTCTGTAAAATTAGGGTCGTACACCGTCGACTACTAGTGTCAGGTCATTTTACACTGGTTCTCCGGTATCGATGAGCTCGTGACTACAGGAATAGAGGCCGTATTTATGTTGTGACCGCGCCGCGCGCCCGAGTTGCAGCGTCTAATGAGTTCGGCGAACTTCTCAAAGAAGATTATGAGGAAACTTTCCTTAGTTTTTGGCGCTTTTTGATATATATTACCTACACGTTTAGATTACCAGGTTCTTGTAAAAGGGAGGGTAATATATTTTTTTTGAAATTTTGGATCTTTGTTCCTCTTTTATGTAAAAATAGCTGATCGGATGTGGATGAAATTTTACAAACAGATTGAGATCTGGAAACCAACATGTTTACTTTTTTCCTGGAATTCATTCCCTAATTATGAGTATGTGACATATAGAGCAGATCGTTTAAGTAAAGTAACCTTCCAACCCAGAGGGAAAACTAGGGCAGGCGTTTATTGGTGTGCTGAGCACAAATATTTATATTGTCCGGGTCATGGATGTTTTCTACATATGTAACATACTATATTAAGCTTCTGCCTGCGACTGTGTGAATTACACCCTCATTTTCACCTCTTTTAGGGATCATTTTCTTGATAAAAACTATCGTATCCTTCCTTGGAATCGGCTGTAAAGGTCCCTTTTTTGGTTTTCGTACATAGGTAACTTAGTAGCGGTTGCTGAATTGCTGATACGAAAAAATGTCTTTGTACTTAATTACTTAATCCAGAAATAATTTTCTACAAAAAAAAACTACACTTTTTTGAGAATAATAGCGCCCTATTGACAATGGTCATGTATTCCTGGTCAGGCTTTACATAAAGTTCACCCTCTCAGTTTTGGCCATGTACATCAGTCAGCAGCAGAAGTAACTAAGCGGGTAAGGTGTCCAAAATGACCTACACGCGCTCTTATTCTCTTAACAATACAGTCGTGTCAAGTTCATTTTGAATACCCTACCCGCTTAGCTACTTTTGCAGCTTTCAAAATCAACGTCCAACGTTGAATCCCCGTTGAATCGCTTCCGCATACTAAACTAACAAAGACATAAACCCGACCAGCGATAATTTGTGCCGACATTTTTCCGATAAATGTAATGTTTTAAGGGTAGGTAATCAAATTACAGCCAGTCTATAAAAAGTTACAGCTGCCCATGTGATGAGGTTTATACAGGGTAAAATCGAATGGTGTCGTATATGTCAACTTTTTGATTGATCCTAATAAAAATAAAAAATCCGGGTATAGGTAATTGGCCTATTAAACATCATCGCGCTTTGTATCATCGTGGGTATAATTTTCACACATAGAGCCTAAGTCCTTGTAAAAATATACCCATGTACTTATTTTTATTCTCATCCAAAAAATATAATAAGTTGGAGTGTAGTGCATAACATGACAGATGACAAAAATCTTAAATACCCGGCTGGGTGCTATAAGCTGTAATATTTTTAATCATTTTGAAGTAGGTAGGTACCTGTATTATTATGCTTAGGTACCTAAGTAAGTAGGTAGGTACTTAATCGGTTGTACTACGAACTCTTAGCTTAATGGAAGTATTTAAGTGCGAAAGTGACGCATGACGAGATAGGCGATAAACTGGCAACCATGCTATCCGTTCTGATATGATATGACACATTCCGTATCGAAAATTTCTCAGCTTTGGAAACTTCTCCTTGGTGCATACGACGTTACGACGTATTTGACTATTCAACCAACCGGACCGGCCATGTCTGTCATTATCTATACAAAAAAAGTCTGCCGATTTCTGCGGGGGAAGGGAACGTCAAATGTATGCGAAACGTCAAAATAGCCACGTCAGATAAACGTCAGTCCATACAATGAGTATGACCACTGGTCATATGCTTTCGGCAGAGGGAACGCCTATCAATGGCCACTCCGGTTGGTTTAATTTAAAGCTCTAAGTTACCGTTAGTCAGTGGTCAGGAAAGACAAATATTAAAAAAAACCTGTGTCTCCAGTCACGAAAGAATCCTGAAATCAAATCAGAACCTTAGTTAGTATCCGTGGGTTTATAAATTTCACTTACTTGTATACATATCCAATGGATATTATCCATGCAAGTTTGAAGCTCAAGAACATTGATTGCACCCTGTATGTCCTTACCGATCACGTCCGAGCGGGCCATTCGCGTTGTCGCCACTTAATTAAATTTCTGCTAAAGAATGGGCTACAAGATTTACACTAATTGATTTCGGCAGTCCTAGGCGATCAGCTAAAGTTGTAATAATTGGGTCATTTGGATCTTTGCGAAAAAAACTTAATGTTTGAAGCTTTTAACCGATATTACGGTGCTAAACCTAGGCTCAAATCACACCTAGCGGAATGGAGGCAGTAATGTGTGGAGCTTTGTCGATGGTAGCTTAAATTTGTCTATGGCCTCCATATATTACTGCCTCCATTCCGCTAGGTGTGTTTTGAGCCCTACTCTGATACCGATCCATATTTACATGTCTTATTATGTAAACAAACACTGGGATTATAGCGGGAAACCCATGTTATTGGCTACGGCGTAGCGTTACGCGCGTAGAATATCAGTGGATGTGTTAAGGAAGTCGGTGGGAATCGAGTTTCTTGGATTCCTGAATTCATCTTCGGAAATTTCGTAAAAAAATTCTTGTAAAAAACAAACGAAGGTCGAGTTATGAATCAAACAAGCTTAAACCGGCTATCGCTACATTGGGCAATGAACGAAAAGCTCCGATTGTCTTTTAGAAGGCGTTTTTATGTTCGCATTTGAATTTTTATGCGGCACTTATTTAGAAAACGACTGATATATTAAAGGGGATTTAAAAGTGTTTAACGCCTTCGTAGCACTTTCTGATCAAACGAAATCAGGAAATATTACTGGGAAATTCGTTACTTGGGCGTTTTTACTAACACCCTCATTAGTTTTTTGATTATTAGAATCAGATATACGCGTTATGAGTAAGGAGCGGAGCGTGGTAGCGTGCATCATTTTTAACAGGTAAATTGATATATATGGGTTAGCTATTATTATTATCATTTATAAGGCTAGTCTGCAATTCTACATTTAATAGAAGACGAGGCAGACGTTAACGGGTCATAGATTACTCATTTGACTTTGTGGATAAAATAACTGTCTTCGTAAAATAAAGTAAATTATAAAAGTAATCCCTGCTAATGTCTACTATTTAATACTTAGGTATTTTAAATATCAATATAAACTCTCGGGAGACATATTAACATTATAAAATAACACGGTTTCACTCACAGCACTTACGGCACGGGTTGGCGTCGGCAACGCGACGTGCAACAGTGCGCGACGGGCCGGTTCAAGTAGCACTCCTAAGTGCTTGAAGATGGAGACCTAGGCTCTCCGAAACATGTCGCGAGACGTGACTAAAGTGCCGTGAGTGTAACCGTGTTATTTTATAATATAAACTCTGGTGGTCTGTATGTCTGTTATATGTATATGTTCACGCCAAGATCCCTGAAACGATTTTAATGAAATTAGAATTATGAAGATGAAGAGTCACCAGTGAAGGGCATAGGATAATTATTATCATGCAGTACCAAAACTTCAGTTTTTAGTAGATTAGTGGGACCCTGAAAAAAATAAAATAAGCCAAAGTCCTTGCTGTATTCAATTTTATTTGCCTTAAAGTCGTATAGCCATTGTCGTCGGGATCGGTCCGTACATTTTTTTGTTATTTTTATATTTTGCTTCCATTGTAAAAAAAATATAGCGTCATCGGAATCCATTAGAGCAGCGAGTCGTTAATCAAAGAGCGATCGATATAACATCGTAATACTTAAATAAAATAATGTCAATCAGAGATTCGTACTCAAAGTAGATATATATTAATGACTATAAATATAATTTAAATTAATGCAACCAATACAAAATTCTCAGTCTATATAGGTTCTAATTATCGAGAATAATAAATAATGAGGCGGTTTTTGGCAAAAATAATTTCTTTGATACAAATATTCATCTTATTCAATGTAAATACAGATTCGTTAAGGTTTCCATTATTGAAAGTCCCTAGGGACCCGGAGCGCTGATATTCTGCCCCGAAAAATCCTTGTTTAATCTGCGATGGAATATTTTAAGCCTGAATACGATTGTATAATCTTTTGATATTTGGTTAATTCATTTGTTAATGGATGTTATTATATTGTAATAAAATATTTTTATTTCTAAGACATAAATAGTTAAGTAAGTACTGAACATTAAATATCCAGAAAATACGATCTATGCTTGTAAACCATACCTAATTAACTGGATTTATAAAGGTCTTAAAATGGAAGGATTTGAATGGATAACGGCGCATTTTGTAGGTATAATATGGCGCTTGTAATATTTCTGCAACTTAACATTGAACATAAGAAATGGATTCTAGAATCCCTTGCCATTGAACTTGAGATTTGTATAGATTGCATCAAACAAAACAGGACGGTAATTCTAAAAGTTGTCTGCGTCATTTTTGATAAATTGTTCGACGATGTTAGACGCAGAACGTACAAATCCGGAGCCCAGTCTGCAGGGCTTCAGGCCTCAGCCTGGGGCGTGGAGGTGGCGGTGTTGACGCTGGTGGTGGTGGAAACTGCATCGGGATCCTGTTCCCGGACGCCCAGCCAGGGCAGCCGCTTCTGCAGCTCAGCCCTGGAAACATACCACTCGTTATACCCTGTTTACTAACAGGTGGGTAGGGCAGTGAGCTGGTGAATGAGCAGGGATAGTTTAAAATGCGTCCAGCTAATGCTCCTGTCCTGACACTGCCCTAGATTATCGTTAGAGGTAGTTTTTCGGGCGGCTGCCAAAGAATCGGGCCGCGACAGGAGCAGCTTCATGAGCAGAACAAGAACTCTAGGATTTGTATTCTTCAAGAGACAGTCTTTGGACCATGAACGACGCGGCGCGCTGATCGCCTTGCTTATTTTAAAATAGATTCATGATTCAAAGATTTTCAAGACACACATTTAAGAAGGTCGCAACCCTAACATTGATAGCACTTCTGTAGCGTGAAGGTTTCTACTGACCTGTATCTGGGATGGTTGATGGCGTACACCCATGGGTCTATGCAGGACACCACTTTAGCGCACACCGCTGGGATCATAGTGGCTACTGGCGTTAGTATACTCCTGTAATAAAAAAAGTAGATTTTGTTACGCGTCTAAGACTAGGAAGACTATTATTTATTTATTTATCGTATGGCTATATATCACTGGATATGGATAGGCATTTCTCTGGGGTAAGTAGTAGTGAAGAATGAACCACTATGATCAAACAGAGGAGGTTGGAGGTGAATTAATAGCAATGTGGACCTCGACGCTCTTAACCAACTTGTTAAAATGGTTAGATCATTACTTACTAATTTCTAGAAGCGGCGGACATAGCCAGATAATTAAAAGCGCCAGGTGCCAAAGTGTCAGCTTTTATCTCAAAATGTAATTAACTGATTCCAAGGGCAAATAGTTGACTTTGGCAATCGGGATCTTGATGTCCTTGTTTGAATTAATATTAATATTTTGAGTAGGAATTTCAGATCAAGATTTGCTTTTGCGGTCACGTAAGGACGAAGCAGTACACGGACCTGCTAAGTTATTGCTAGTAAAATTATAAAGCCGAAATTGGTTAGGAAGAGAGAATAGCTCCCTAGCTATCCCTATACACGCACAGATCTGCCCGCAGGATTTGTCTGGCGGATATGCCCGGCGGATAAAGAAAGAGATTGTATTTGAGTTATTAGTACCTGTCTCCGAAAGCTCCCGTCATCGCCACGAAGGCATACGGCGTCCAAGAGCAGACGAATAGGAAGAAAATAGTGAAGGCTACTTTGGCGATGCGGATTTCGACGCTCTTGCCCGCGTCATCCTTGTTCTGCTGAAGCGATTTAACGTTCATCTTCTTGGCTTGCTCCGCGAGCATTCGCTCATGTAGGCGTACCTAAAAGGGAAAAAGCAGAATCAGTTTAAGTAATAGTCCACCTCGAACTAAGAACTCGCAATTTACTTGCGAACAAGTTGACCAATATAACAAGATCCTTATAATAAACTCCTTTGCGCCTTCTAGCTCCAATACTTGATCAATCCTGCTCATATAAGAAAAGAACTCTCTAATTATATCTATCTCTGCTATTCTCATCTGTTTGTATAAATACAGCTTAAATATTTATAAATATAAAGCAGGAGGTCCCGGGTTCGAATCCTGGTCAGGGCATTTATTTGTGTGTTTATCATTGATATTTGTTCCTGAGTTATGGATGTTTTCTACGTATTTATGTATTATCTCTATCTATCTATTATATATATCGTCGCCTAGTACTCACAACACAAGCCTTATTGAGCTTACTGTGGGACTAGGTTGATTTGTGTAAGATTGTCCTAATATTTATTTATTTTATTTATTTATTTATTATTTAAATATTTGGGGACAATCTTACACAAATCAACCTAACCCCAAACTAAGCAAAGCTTGTACTATGGGTGCTAGGCGACGATATACATACTTAGATATATAAATACATACTTATATACATAGAAAACATCCATAACTCAGGAACAAATATTTGAGATTAGCACACAAATAAATGCCCTTACCAGGATTCGAACCCGGGACCTCCAGCTTCGTAGGCAGGGTCACTACCAACTAGGCTATGGAGGCCGTTAAGGCTTGTATTGTTTTTTTTTATTCTCTCTCCCACTCATTCCCACCATTGTTGTTGATTATGATGATGATGATATGCTACACGCGTAGCGCTACGCCGTAGCAGATAACATGGGTTTCCCGCTATGTAGCGAAAATGCTTCGTAGAGCCGTGACGACAACGTGTCGTCATTAGCAGTGAATGGGTTAAGTACAGTCAACGCCTAAAATATATGTATACACTTTTGAAACTTATTACAATGGAGCAAGTCGCTTCCGACCGATACTTATGGAGGTCCAAAGGGGAGGCCTATGTTCAGCAGTGGACGTCTTATGGCTGAGATGATGAACTTGATGATGAAGGCGCAAAAGTGTGGACATATTTATGGCGTTGACTGTACTAGGATATGATAGACCTCGTTACCTTCACGATTCACCAACAATTGACGTTGAGCCCTTCTTTTGTTTTGTTTTCGAATTTCTAAGGACTGTTCAATTTACTAAGCGGACATACTCAATTCAATATTAATCCTTATACTAAAAACTGACTGATATGTAATGACTGGTTATAAAATAAACATACATAAGTCTATCAACTGTTGTATATATTTTTCTAGTTGGAAAATAATTTTTCACGATGGAGCGAATTAATATTGTAAATCGCAAATTAATCTTGCAAAAATGGTGTACAGGCCAATTTTTTCTGCGGAAATTTGCGAATAGGTTTAAATGTTCCAAGTCAGCCGTATTTCAAATCATAAATAAATTTGGGAAGCATCATACGCTTGCCAATTTACCAAAATCGCGGCGGAGAAGTGGCCCGGCAAACCCATATGTGGAAGAAAATGTCTTGCGGCTGTTAAAATTAAAAAATTACACGTCCGTTCGTGATATTGTAAAAAACGAAGGTATAAGCGTAGGCACCGTACAAAATATCAAGGAAAGAAATAACATACGGACATATAAAAAGCAAAAAATGCCGAGGAGAAGTGCCGAGCAGCAAATACGTTCCAAAAAAAGGTACCGCAATTTATACGATATTTTGCTGCAACACAAATCTCGTTGCATTCCTATGGACGACGAAACGTACGTGAAGTATGACAGCAGTACGTTACCGGGGCCTCAGTATTATAATGCAGTTGTAGGAGAAAATGTACCGGATTCCGATAAAGCCATAAAAATGGATAAATTCGGGAAGAAAGTCCTTGTATGGCAGGCCATTTGATCCTGTGCCCTCAAAAGCACGTCTTATTTTGCAACCGGAACTATTGGTGGCGAAATTTATAGAAAGGAATACATAACAAAACGGTTATTTTTCCTCTATATAAAAAGCAGTATTCCCCCTCTTTTTTGGCCTGATCTGGCGAGTGCTCACTTATGCTGGTCAGAAAGTGACGCTGCTAAAATCAAAAAACATACATTTGTTAAAAAAGACGACAATCCACCAAACTGCCCGGAGCTCCGCCCCATCGAGCGATACTGGACCATTGTAAAGAGAACCTTGCGGAAGGATGGCCGAGAAGCTAGTACATTGGCAGAATTGAAACGGATGTGGTCTGCCGCTTGTAGAAAAGTGTCAAAAAGCGATGTGCAAACACTTATGCGACGAATCCGCGCTAAAGTCCGGAAATTTTACCGTTCTAATTAAATGTATTGTTCTTGTGTAATATATTACTTTATTTTAAAATGGTTCATAAGTATTCACCGTAATAAAGATATATTTGTTCTAAGAAATCCATAAATGAACCTTTTTTTGATGTCCGCTTAGTAAATTGAACAGTCCTTAACAATCTAAATATTTAAAAGAACTGCCTTTGACCTCTAGGACTCAAAAGGGTATATAAGCTTTATTGCCCCCATTAAATAACCTCTTTACTTTCTTTCGATACTCTTCACAATTGTGCTTCATACATCTGGCCGGTCGCTGTACTAACAATGCACTAGAAACACCTACGTGACTTTCCAATTGTGGCATACACCCCTTATAAGCCTTATTTACTCTCAGAACATGTTTACCCTTCACCCCTACAGATGTATCGATCTGAAATTAATAACGAGAGATACAGGCCGAAGTTGCAATGCAAATAACATAGTGTGGGCAATGCGCGCTATTGATTCAGAATGCAGCCGCAAACCACTCGCGTTACTAACAACCGATTGTACACTGGAATCTCACATAACATGTTGGTTATAGTATAACCACTTATAAAACACCTATATGTCTAAAGTTGGCCCCTGGAGCATGGTGCCGAGCTGCCGAGGATGCTGGCAGCATTTCCTCGCCGGACCGCAATACTTAGGCGTTGGGCGAGGAAACTGGCATCTCTTTTATTCCACGGGTCTCGACCTCTCGACCAAGGGTCTCGACCTCTCGACCAAGGGTCTCGACTCCAATTGCACCACCAATAAATCAGCACAGTGTCAGTTCACTTAATTAAAGGCTGCAGACAAACGTTACTGTTGTAGACGTAGTTCAAAATCCTTTCCGATCGCGAAAGCTCTGAATTCATGAGTAGGTACTTGAACGCCGTCGTGTTAATTGTTGATATTTCTATATTAAATAAATGTGAAAGTTTATTACGTTATTTTGAAGTTTCTATGGAAACTTACTTTATGATGTCACAATAAATTATGATGATCTCATTCATCTGCATTCATATATTTAAGTTTGTGCCCATTATGTTTTTTTTAAATTAGATTTCATGACGTCCATAAACAGTTAAAATCTTGAAGGAAGAATAACTAGGGATACAGTTCGTGTATGGCACTATTCAGATGTGTCCGCAGACAAATCCGTGTCGAATTCGCGCCATACACGCACGGATTTGTCCGCCGGGCGCATACGTCGGACAAATCCGGCGGGCATATCTGTGCGTGTATCCCTAGCTAATGGAATATCACTGTTTAGTGAACTCTCAGTAGTTGTCTCGTGATGTAGGAGCTGACGGTCATGTATGCGCTGTGCAGTGTGCACTTCCTCTTCGGCAGTGTTATTGACAGCCCGCACTGGCTGCGGCGCTCGAGTTGATTAGTATTCAATTCAATCTTAAATGCAAGGTTTAACTAGGCTTAAATAAATATAAAATAAATATTACGGGGACAATCTTTCACAAGGCTTTGTGTGTGCAAAAGTGTAAATATTTTTGACGTCAACTGTACAAGACAGATATTATAATAAGTAGATGGCATGTTTATGAAATGTATCTAGATCTCTTTGATTCGGAATTTCGCAGCGAAATTAATTTATTTCGAAGATCAAAGCGGCTTCAGGTCCATTCTGCTGATTTAGATAACTGAAGGAGGATTATAGACGGATCGTTTCGATATTTTTGACCCAAGTAAATATTAATTAATTTTTAGGTTAATTATACTATATTGATTGTCGATAAGACAAATAGGTACTTAAATAAAACATGCGACAGTTTGCGTACTTAAATATAACCTAATCAAAATCACGCACGAAAGATAACTTTGTCCGTGTGTTCGTTACCTCTTCGTGCTTAAATCGCTATATCAATGCCTATAAGATAGTTCTTTGCCCCAAAAATAACTGTGGTAGTCTGGTCGCTCAGTAGTTTTTCACAACGTTATTACCGTTTTATCCTGATAACTATCGGTATATTTACATTTACAGTAGCTACTTTCTTCTTCCCCAATTCCCCATTGTTGTGTTGAAGGATGGATTTTGGCGATCGCGGTACAACCACGAGCTCTATGACCTATTCGGGGAGCCGAACATCATCAGGACCATAAAAATAGGCCGTTTACGCTGGGCCGGACACGTAACGCGGATGGACGAACATAGAGCCCCACTAAAACTACTGCATGGCAAACCAGACGGACGCCGCAGTAAAGGCAGGCCTAAGCTCCGGCGGTCGGACGGCGTTCAGAAAGACCTCAAAACCCTAGGAGTCAGATGTTGGAGAAAACAAGCCATGAACCGACCAGGATCGAAAAAGTTGCTCGACCAGGCCAAGGCCCACCCCGGACTGTGGAGCCTTAGATGGTGATGATGATGAATTCTGCGCCCCGTTTAGAACCCGACTGTCGGGTTCTCTGTTCGTAGTTACTACGCGCTAAATACTACGAATACCTACGAGCGTAGCACATTGCTATGTAGCGTAGCACGGCGGCACTGAATGTGTTAAAACCGTTTTTCTTCAGACTCAGAAGGTTTACTGGTTAAAGTTAGCTATCACTGGAATCAAAATTAGCCGCTCCACATACATACAATACAAACTTTATACAGCCGTAGTGCTGGTATAAATTTTCATAACAGAAAGGTTGCAAAAACATCCTCCTCAAACGTAAGTCGTGTTAAAATAACTGTCGGAACGTAATCACGTCACTCCGCGTCCTTCGGGGTTTAAACAAAGGAAACAAAAAATGGCCGCCGCGGGGATTTGTTGTAAAATTACGAGTACATCTGTCAGGGGCAGCGAAGATTACCTGTATTATGAAGGAAATTGCTAACCCGATTCTGTCCGCGATTGTGCACAATGGAAACGAATAAAGAGGCAGACGTTCGGAGCTGCCACATTACCCGGTGGATAACAGTAGGAAAGATGGGGTAGGTCGTTCTATGGAGAGCTGGCCACGTCAGATATGACACAATAATGAGAGCAACGAAACCCCTCTAGTTAGTTTGCTATACTATGCTTATTTCTAGATCCGGACATCTGGCAGCTGTAAAGTGGTGGAGGTAAAAGAAAGCAAATAACTTGAAGAAAATAAATTCTAGAGTTCTGGTTTTGATCCAATATTATGAAGAATCATTTAATTAATTAGATTGTATAATATCCAAAAGTTTTGTTTGGGGGAAGTAGTGCCAAATGATGTATAATGTAATTTTTGGTTACTCGTCTACTGTTTTTGTTTGCGCAATAATACATAATGTTTTTTGTTCTAATGATAAAATATAGGCCCTGTTATCTATAAATGACACAACTTCAGCAGTTTTTACCTATTTCGGTATTACTTTTTTTCAACTTAAAAACTTTGTTGGTCTGTCACTCTGGTCTCCACCCATTAAAAGCTGCCAGATGCCCGGATCTAGCAATAAGGATGGTTATGCAATCTAACTGGACTGATTACAAACCTCTCATTATTGTGTCACATCTGACGTGGCCAGCTCTTAGACCATATCCTGCCTTTTCGCCGAAAATTGTATTGCCAAATTTTACTTGCCAACCAACTTTTAGCATAAGTTTCATTTGGCTGAATAACTTGTACCAAATATTTTTTTCCAAACCATTTCATTTCCCAACCTTATAGTTGGGAAATGAAAGTTACCTACTAGATTGGATTAGGTTAGGTTGGATTATGTAAAGTTGGGAAATGAAATACAATTATCGGCGAAAAAGCAGAGAAGCCGTGAAACCTTTTTAGAGCAATAGGGGGCAAAGTTGTTTGTGTAATTTTCGTGCTTGTATTGAGACTCGAGCTAGCGAATGATTTCAAAATTGAGCCACGAGCGTTGGTTCAAAAAATTATATCTTGAGCGTACGAGGGCCTCAAGGCGAGAGTGGTTGAACAAACTTTGCTGCCGAGTATAATTATTTTTTTGCACCACACACAGGAAAAATAAATGAAATGTTTTCAAAATTAAATAATTCAAAATCATGTCTTTAATAGTCCATCAAGTCAAACCTTTCCTCTCATGTGAATAAAATGCATGTTTCTCCACCGCTTTCAAGGGATAAAGAGGGCTTTTCCGAGATGGAGTGGTGAAATAGTATCATTACGTACCCAGGGCGGTAAAATAAAGAAGGGCTCAGATCGCCGGCATTTGTGGCCCGAACCGAAGGTAAGGGCCATAAACAAGCGATCTGAGGCCTTCCTTATTACCGCCCGTGGTGCGTACATAATTTTATGTCACTCTGGGCGCTAAGTGAGATTTACCGCCCTAGGGCGCAGCGGCAAATCTCACTTCACACCCAGGAGAAGACGTAATAGTACATTACGTACCGAGGGCGGTAAAATAATTCGGTTCGGGCCACAAATGCCAGCGATCTGCACCCTTCTTTATTTTACCGCCCTCGGTACGTAATGTACTATTACGTCTTCTCCTGGGTGTGAAGTGAGATTTGCCGCTGCGCCCTAGGGCGGTAAATCTCACTTAGCGCCCAGAGTGACGTAAAATATATTTTTGATAATTATAAACTTCTATTACGTGTCTGTATTTTTGTTCTTTAATTTCTATTAGGTGACAAGGGTTGTCCCGAGTTATCAGTTATAGTTTTCACGTAGGTACAGTCGCCATCAAATATATAGGAGCGGTCAGGGTACTCAAAAATATCTGAACATGCACTTTATCGTCTTGACAATAGAGGCGTTGTTCAGATAGTGACCACCTTGGCCGCTCCGATATATTTGATGGCGACTGTACCTAATTCAAGGATCAAAATTATGTTTTGTTGGTTTCTTTTCTTAACGCTCTTTTCATCGCGAAGAATTAAGAGTAAGTTGGTATACTGCTCTTTTTCTGAACACTATGATCGCCGATACAAGAGCAGACTCGCCGTTTTCTCCTTTATAACATTCCGGAGCCATTCCGTTTAGGAATTCGTGCATTCAATTCAAATACAAATACCTAATGCCACTTCTACGAAAACACTGGTTAGATTAAAGAAATGCTGCGATTTAAAGGTAACTATTATAGGTACTCTTTTGCTGTGGATGACAAACCCGTCGGGCGCTTATTCCGTCTATTGTTTAAGATATGTGGGGATAAGATGCTCAACTGTGTCAAATTAGACAAGCTGGTGGAATTCGAGTTACTATGGACGCCCAGACACGGCCGTTAAAGTGATGTATTGCACCGGCTTCGCAGTGATAATTTAGGCCTTAGAAGCGCAATTGAAAAAACTCAGGGAGCTTCTCACATAGTAGCATAGACAGTAACATTCTGTCTTTATCCTATTAGCTAGGGATACACGCACAGATGTGTCCGCCGGATTTGTCCGACGGATATGTCCGGCGGACAGGTCCGTCCGTGTATGGCGCGAATTGGACACGGATGTGTCCGCCAGACGTCTGTCCGCTGTCTGTCTGTTGTCCAATTCACGCAATACACCGACAAATGTGTCCGCCAGGCAAATCCGTCGGACAAATCCGGCGGACACATCTGTGCGTGTATCCCTAGCTATAACCGAAATAAGGGATGAGCATAGTTTTTGTCTTCTACTGATAGATTTTCAAACTATATACGGTCGGATTATTATCTTATATCTATCACCCAAGTTTAAACGGACTCCTTATAGTTTGAACAAAGGTAAAAGTTATACAATTTTTGATTAACCTTCGATTTTTTTTGCTCTCGAGTGTATTAAATATATCATGAAAGCTGGAAATAGTCGAATCGGTAAATGTATCGTATCGTGGAAAACACCAAAATGCAAGAGACGTACCTACTCTACTCGTAGTTTTAAATAAAACACCAACACAGAGTAAGAGGAAGTGAAAAGTTGAAAAAACTCCACAGACTACACAGACACCTTATCATTAAACTTTTACAGGGAGCACGAGGTCACCACACATCAGTGCAATTTTATTCGTAAATTTCTACGATCCGAACAGCAAATCTCAATAGTATTATACACCAATTTGTAGTATAACAATCCAGGTTTACCCCTGTAACTTGATTTTTGTGGATATTTTTAATCCACATGAGTAATGATCAAAAACGTTACCTCAATTGAAATATGCGGTCGCGCTCTCATACAAAATTAGTACGGGAGCACAGATGCGTGGTGACCCCGAGTTGTACTTATGATCTATCTAGTGTTGAGGTTATCTGTGAAAAACTCTTAAACAATTAGCAGCAAGTTGGCAACTCCGAGCAGATGAGATTAATAATAGTTGTAAACTAGATCGCTGCGAGATAGTTTCCATCGCGGGTTAATTTGAGTGAAAGATGCATTCGGGATGCGCCAGCGAACGATAAAACTATAGAAGTCTTAGTAAAATCGACTCGTAAGTAAGTAAGCAAGCAATACTTTATTGTACAGTCAACATCAAATATATGGTAACAGCTAGAGTAGCCAAATAGTTCGTCACACCATACAAAATATATGGTGTGAAGAGCTATTTGATCACTTTCGCTGTTACAATATATTTGATGCTGACTGTACCTACATAACCCAGTAAATAAAAGATGTAAAGTACAAAGGCGAACTTATCCCTTGCAGGGATCTTTTCTAGTTAACCTTTGAGTGAATGACAGTGAAATTCATAGTTTCAGTATTTAAAGGCAACAAAAAATTACCATAAATCAACTGACATTCAAAGCCAAAAAAATACGCATCAAAACGATTCTGATTTTTATGATGTAGTTTTTTGATATTCAGATAATATTACTCATTACACGGAAAAAAAGCTTCCGGGATATTCTCAATCTAAGACATTATTATATTATGTTGAAAATATTTCCTTTAACGAAAATAAATTAAAGTTTTAAATATAACGAAGCGAATATATTCTTACAGATTTTCTAGTTTTCTTTTACCTAAGTTAATACTTGTTTGATTAAAGTACAATCTCTCTTATTTACTCAATATACTCTTGAAACAATACATTTTTGTATTTCTATTTTAAGAAAACGTGGTTTTATTAAGCCAAAAATCATATTTTTCGCAAAGAAAATAAATACTTGTCACGAGGAAATATTTTCAAGAAAATAAAAATGTCTTGGATTGAGAATATCCCGGAAGCTTTTTTTTTCCGTGTAAAATCAAGTTAGAACGTTAGAAGACTTCTAACGCATAGTGACATAGTGAGTAAATACATGAGATTGAGCCTTATTCATGAACAACTTGCTTATTGTAGTCCAACTTGATGGTCTGATCAAATCCCGCACTTCATGAAGTGTGAATTTTGTGCTATTTCGGTCCTTGGTACCGAACTAACAAGATTACCTACGCAAGGCAATCACGACCCTCATCAATGAGGAAAATGACGAGAAGAGGAAGTCCTATTAGCCCTAAATAACGATCCCACTAAAAATATCACATCGGAGATGAGGCCTACAATAAGGCCTGACATTCCGCGCGGGAAAAGTGGTAATGGGAAAAATATCAGCACCGTTTTTGGAAACCATTTTTATACCATGAGCGCCGCCTATATCTTTTCCATTACTGTGCTGCGGTATTCAGTGGCTGGAGACGGGCTGGCAAATAGTTAACTTGTACTTGATGCAGTTGGGACGGTAACTTGATCTAAATAGTGTAGTAGAAATCCTATGAAGACTTGTTAATGCTGATACTATTAAGCACGTAGATTGGGGAATTTTTAACTTTACTTATGAAGTATTATAACAACTCGCAGCGAGTTTAATCTAAATGATCCATTGATATGCTACATTCTACGAGTACCTCACATCAAATCAGGTCGGAAACTCTTGTCTAACATAATTCTGTCATCACTACACATTCAGCACCGAGAACCCGACAGTCGGGTTCTCTGTTCGTAGCTACTACGCGCTACATACGAGGAATACCTGGCTACACGCTACGAGCGTAGCGCGTAGCGCTACGCGGTTACGAAAGTGTTCACAAATAAAAAAATCACCAATCTCGGATTTCATGTATGGCAACACCGCTTATAACTACCATATGAAGTAAAAAGCTATAGCTTGTAAGTACCTACACCTTTAACTTATTACTTTTACGTCACTCTGGGCGGTAAGTGAGATATTACGCCCACGGGCGTAGCGGCAAATCTCACTTCACACCCAGGAGAAGACGTAAAATTGTGTACGCACCACGGGCGGTAATAAAGAAGGCCTCAGATCGCTTGTCTATGGCCCTTACCTTCGGTTCGGGCCACAAATATCCGCGATCTGAGACGTTCTTTATTTTACCGCCCTAGGTGCGTAATGTACTATTAAAATTGACCTTTAGGTTTAATCAAAAGGGTCATATTAATATGCACCAGTTTAACAGAGTAGAATTGACTACATATAGAAAATTGTAGAATAGTTAATTTTTTTTAGTTTTAGCCAGTTAAAGGTAGGTAAAGTTGTAGTAATTGAAAATAACAAGAGTAAGTACAAAACGTTTAAATAATGCTATGTGAGTGGCGTTGTCAAATAGGTATAAGTATCCATGACCCGCTGTTATTTCTTCCAACGATTCTTGTAGAAAGAGATCACCTTATTTATAGCCATCCTAATAATTACCCGATTTTTGTATACTTTGCTAATTAAGTTTTAATTAAAGGAGCCGATATTATGG
This sequence comes from Pammene fasciana, assembly GCA_911728535.1. Classification (NCBI taxonomy): domain Eukaryota; kingdom Metazoa; phylum Arthropoda; class Insecta; order Lepidoptera; family Tortricidae; genus Pammene; species Pammene fasciana. The sequence goes on from OU452285.1 coordinate 2,420,188, forward strand.
TTCAATAGGATTACGAATATTGAATAGGGGAAGGAGACATGCAGATATTTTGACAAACTCTTAGTAGGGGATTCTATTTGTAATATTTAAAGTATTATATTTTAAATACAGTTAAGGAGAGGTAGAAAAAAATACATGAAACATTATGAATATATAACATATACTTATGACTTTTAACATTTAGGATATCATCCTCCAAGCGTTTCTCTCGGCTTTTAGCCACGGTTTTATTTAACCTGGGATCCACTTGGCAACCTAACGCCAGGAAATTGTTTTTACGAAAAAGGCGTAGGCACTAGTTGTTACACAAGCGACTGCTATCTGGCCTTTCAACCCAGAGGGGAAACAAAAAATAAAGCAAAAAAAAATTTTTTCAAGTTTTGAGTGGGTCTTTTTTCAATTCGACACGTATGATTTTGGGGGGGGGGGGGGGGGGGGGGGGTCATCTATTGATCAAAATACATACAGTCCGTGAGCTCTAAAAAGAACCTTTGGGTTTTAGAAAGAGACGTCGGGTATCAATCAACCGTTACACATGAAAAAGCAGAACAGCAATATTACCTTCGTGTGTCATCGCTAATTCCCGAAGGTTCTTTTTAAAGCTCACGGACTGTATTATCTTTGAACGGGTACTTTCTGTACTTATTCACGGTTTCCTCTAATAAATAAATGTTATCTCAGATAATTTTAAACAAAAAAAAGAACCGACTTCACTTAGGATCCGCTATTCCAAGAGTATGTATGTTACTCGATACTCCGTGAATCGTGAACCGATTTTAATTTTTTTTTATCGATCGGGTATAACCGCTAGATGGTCCCATTGTCACCAAGTCGGGGTTTGATGATGGGATCCTGGAGAAATCGAGGGAACTCTTCAACTATTATACGCACACCTATAGTGATGTCACTATTTTTTACAGCAACTCGGCCACTTCCTCTTGGAATAGCGGATCCTACCTAAGTGAAGTTGGTTCTTTTTTTGTTTAAAATTATGTGTAATTATTCTATCTATTATATATATTGCTGTTACTCAGCAACCACAAGAACTCGTCACCGACTGTTATAAGTTATAATAATTTGTAACCATATAACTAAATCATGTACCTAAAAAGAATAAGCGCTTTTGTGCATGATAAATGATAACCTCTTCAACTCGCTCGTAGTATTTGTAAACCGAACTTTAAATAACCTTTACTCTGTAAATCGGTCTGTGCGTCAGTCGAGAATTTCACCAATTTTCCCGGCTCGCGGGCGTTGACGATCCCCAAAAGGACCCCTTTCCGACCTATTTAATTGGCTTTGCTGCAACCAGGGACTACAGTAGAACGTAATCGTTAAAGGAATCGGTTTGGAATTGGACAAAATCGCTGTGATGCTTAGCGGTAAAGATACGGGCGAAATGGGGCGCGGGAAATAATGTTTAGCTCTCTCGGACGAAGTAAATGACGGAAAAAGTCGATAGGGTAAAATGCATGCCTTTTTTTCGTAGATTGTTTGTAGAAAAACTTGGGTAAAGTACTATAAAATGTACCTATCATTTAACTTATAACTCTTAGAAGTACATGGGTAATATATATTACATATTTTGATTATACCTACATTACTAATGTAGGTATAATTTAAATAAAAAATCAAATACAAAGTTGCAATAGTTACGCATGAAGTTCTAGAATATGAAACGGCGAAACTATTATCGATTTCTATGAAATTTGACACTGCATAAGTGGTGTCAGAAACGTATGCGTTCAGTATCAAAAAAATATACCGAAAATAAATACAAGTAGGCACAGAAAGCCCAGAAAGGTCATTTCAATGGCCTAGACGTAGGGTTATAGTGGTGGTAATGATAATCAATCTTACCCAAGCCATAAAAAAATCATCCAACTTTTTCTAGAAATAATATCTACTTATAAGTACGTGATTTGATACGGTTTCATTACAGCTGTAGGTAACTGTGACCTCTGTGCCGTGGGTCCGCCGAAGGGACGCAGACCGATTACAGGTTTGTTCATCAATGTTCTTTTGTTTTCGATTCAACCTAGGCACGAAACGATCGTTTATCGAATAATTGACATCTAAATTGTAATTAAGAAAGGCTCAGAGATTTTGAAATATAATTTTAATTGACGTTGGAATGAGGCTCAGTCAAAGGTAAAAGCATTTCGCGGGTCGTTAATGCAAGCTTAGTTAATACAGGAAAAATAGCATATTTTGGAGGCAAAATATGTACATCGATGAAACATTGTTTATTAAATTTATCTTGGCATTAGAAATGAGGATCTGCCGAGTCCTATCAAAATTTAGTAGTCCTACCCCCATCGGGGAGTTATGATCGAGTGGGAAATTTTTGAATACAAAAAAAAAAAATTCAAATGTCAACTTGTTGCATATCAATGGAGAGGTCTTTAAAAATAACATTAAGGTTTCTTGAGACATTTTTTGAAATAGTAAATATTTACAGAAATAATGGCTTCGAAAGCCAAAAAAATTGTGTCCTCCCCTTCAAACTTTTGAACCATAAGTTAAAAAATTATGAAAAAATTCAAGAAGATACGCCGTAACACTTATTTTTTATGATATTAATTTAAACATTATCGGTTGAGCCATTTTTGAGTTTTTGACCTTTTGAGCCATTTCCAAAAAAATTTTCCTTATGTAGATACGCCCTTTTGGCATTACTTCGTTCTTATTTCATCGAAGGTACGGAACCCTCTATAATGGGTGTAGTCCTAGCGGTACGCCTTAAACATGCTGCAAATGGTGTTAAAAGCATGAAAATTGGAACGATTGATCTTTAGGCCAAACTAATCGATTTGGCCCGCAGCAGTAAAAAAAAAAAAAAACAGAGTGCAGTTATGACGTCATCTTTTTTTTGTATGGAAAAAAAGTAAATTTTGTTCTGAAACCTATCGTGTGTGGTATCAAATGAAAGGGCTTTTTGAGCCAATTCTAAAAATATATCATATCATTATATTTATGTCACTTGTCTCAAATGAAAATAAAAATAATTTTCAAAACATACCAAGTTTGGGCTCCTACAAATACGATACGGTTGAATATTTTTTTGTAAAATATACCTTAAATGATACCTGATATCCTCATTTCGAACCCCAAGAAAGCAATTTTGAAAATAGTTTCACTAAGTATTTTTTTTTAATTTTTCATTATTACGAATGTGGGATCTATCAATCTATCAATTAAATATAAAAAAATAATCATAAAACACTGGTGTGTGTGCAATTATTAGTTTTCTTTTTGATTCGATTTTTTATCTTGAGCATGGATTCCGCCCCCGCTCCCTCCCCGCGACCCTTTCTTGCCCGCTCGGATAATTCTCGGAGTAATGAAACTCTGTTTACACGTTCTTTTGATATAACGTGATAGGTGAGCTCGAGGAACCCGGGTTGCACATATCAGGATTTTTCTTACTTAAAGCGAATTAAGTTTATCCCATTTTTTGCGAACTTGAGGGTGGGTAAAGTTATATCGAGTTTTACCCAACATTGCTCAAGTCGATTTGCGCTTAAATAATGCGATTATAGTATTGAAACAAGAATTACAGCAAGTCTCTAGGGTAATCCTATCATTCCCTTTAAATAGTTCAGCGATAAGTACGTAAACTTTTGTACAAATTAGGTGGGCAATCATAGGTATGCGTTTTTGATCTTTACGGTACAAGGTGCATACAAGCATTCCAAAGTACAAGGGTTGTCTCATTTGACTTAATTTTTTTAATTTAGGTATGCATTTATTTTTCAGGCATTAGTATGTATATTAAACAAAACATAATTAAATGAGTTATAAAATAAAACAACTTTGAACGGATTATATCGCGTATACTGAATTTTAAATTACATCCCGACGTTTTAAATGAGTTATATTTCATTATTTATAAGAGAAACAAATCATAACGAACCTATCTTAGTAATGTTTACAAATAAATCGGCAGATCAAAGAAAATTATGTATATATTGAATACTATGGTTTCACATTAACAATTACATTAAAAAAATAAAGAAACAGTTCCAAAACGTCATATATATATTTCAAAAACAATAATCACCTTTTTTCGTGCCGAGTGGTTAATACAAAAAGCTGATAGCCCTAAGATTTTTTTGTCTTGGGCAAAGTTGGCCATCACTAGTTGTTACATTACAACGTAACATTGCCCACATCAAGACTTCTTCATTCATTATCCTTTTGAAATCGAATTACGATATAAACAATCTAGAGTAATGGCAACTGTCACAATACTCTAAAATGAAAATGCTGAAGCAAAAAGCTATAGGGAAACAATTGCATAAGAAAAGCATTTTAACTGTACATAGTTCCCGTACATTGTTAAGGACCATTCATCTTTTGTTTCTTTTCCTCATTGTATGGAATCTAAAAGAGCACCCTCTACAATAAGGTTTCACTGGCTTTCCCCATTGCCTTATTATATACAGGTATAAGTATAAGTATGGGTTTTACTACTATGTTTTCCCATTTTGTGAGATTCACATCAACACTTGCCCGCACCAGAATACTATAAAATTACGTAAATTTATGAATTTGTTCAAAATGTTGGGCAAAGTCTCGCCTGGGGGCAAAGTTGGAGGATATTACGGTACTCGTACTCGTATTGAGTAATACGACACACTTTGTAAACATTAAAAATCAGAAAAAAATACTAAATGTAATTATTTTCAAAATTGCATTCTTGGGGTTAGATATGAGGATATTAGGTATCATTTGAGATATATTTTATAAAAAAATATTCCTTGGTGTCGTATCTGGAGGAGCCCAAACTTGGTATGTTTTGAAAATGTTTTTTATGTTTATTTCAAACATGTGACTTAAATGTAATGATGTGACATATTTTTGGAATTAGCTCAGAAAGCCCTTTCATTTGATACCACACACGATAGGTTTCAGAACAAAAAAAAATTTTTTTCCATATAAAAAAAAGATGACGTCATAACTGCACTCTGTTTTTTTTTTTTTTAACTGCTACGGGCCGAATCGATTCATTTGGCCTAAAGATCAATCGGTCCGAGTTTTATGCTTTTAACACCATTTGCAGCATTATACTGAATTTCGGCGTGTACCGCTAGCACTAGTGGTCCGGCGCGCACTTTGCCGGTTTTTAAGCTCCCCTCCCCCCATACCCCCCGAAAAGGGGTAGGGCCCCTAAATTTTCGTAGGACTCAGCAGATCCTCATTTCTAGTGTCAAGATAAAGTTATGAACGAAGTTTCATTGATGTACATAATTTGCCGCCAAAATGGCATATATATGCTTATTTTGCCTGCACTAAGTAATGAACGCGTTCCATAGCTTAATGTTTTAACTGGGATGCTTTTATTTTTTAAATATTTAAACTGACAACAACATGACAAATATAATTAAAAATAACATACAAATGTTAGTTTCTTTGGCACGCCTTGCCGCCTGAACGGATTGATGGATTTGACATGTGGTAATGCGCATTAGTTATACTGTAATGTCATGTAAACGTGTTGTTTGATTAAATAAATTAAATTAAATAAACGTACAGTCGCCATCAGATATATCGGAGCGCCCAAGGTGGTTACAAATATCTGAACAACGCCTCTATTGTCAAGGCGATAAAGTGCATGTTCAGATATTTTTTAGTACCCTAGCCGCTCCGATATATTTGATGGCGACTGTACCTGCTTGGCGATTTACACTGTAAGTTTTGCTTCCGTAAGTAAGTAGGTTAGCAATTACCTATAGGTCAGAATGAGAGACGAATATCACTATATCATTCTTGCCAATAGCTTCGTCCCTAATTACTTAAGCAAAACTTACAAGTGTATCCAGCTTTCGAATATAGGAGGTTGAATATGCGTATGCTGGCTATAGAGTAATCGGTATTGCGACATATATATCTCATATCTGACACTTGTTTAAATTAAGTATAGTAACGGCTTGTTTATGTTTTTTTACTGCCACTTGAAATATACTAATCACCACGTTAACTAGTGTTTCTTATCTGACTCCACTTATTCTGCTGAAAGCCCCAAATCTACTTTTACAGAATAGATTCATTTTTAGGTAGGTACATCAATCTACAAGAGGCTGAAGATGCAATTTGTAATTCGCAAGATTTACTCAATAGTCGCCCAAACTATGCCCATACTCCTTAAGCACGAAATATCGAACCCTATAAATATTTAACTAAATCGGGGATCACAATAACACGTCACGTGTGTGTTTGTGTGTAATGTGTGTGCAAACGACCGTTGCCAACAAGAAAAACCTTTCCACTGCCTCGACTCGACAAGGTTATAGAAATTGATTTGTGGGACGGATTCGTGATTACGAATAGGGAAAGGTTATATATTAAAGAGAAAATATGTGAGATTTGACAACATTTCAATCAATAGTGTCGGTTCACAATACTTTTGATTTTGGTTTGATTTTTTATAGCAGAAGAGTAGCACCGCATCGGAATATCTAATTATCCCTTTGGGTCTGAGCATCGCAGTGTGTCTATCTGAATTTTCAATCCACACTTATTTATACATTTATATTCAAGTTTTTCTCAAAATAAAAACTTAATATTTAAAAAATCTACCTAAGAATAAACTATATAATAGAGAATTCGATGAACTTATAAAGTTTTCCCCATATATTTGTAGCAGTTTAATCAAATGGACGATAAACTGTACCACGGAAAATTAGCACAATCACCCTAATTTCTATTGTAGTAATTACTAAGAACTCCACTATCGGCATCTCGGCGATGTTTCACAGCTAAAATTCTAAAGAATCACAGTGGAGACAAACAATGTCAGACGTTGTTTGGAATCCCGATCTTTGCAAGAATGGATACGATTTTTTTAAACAAACGGATTAAAAATTACTTACCTACGTGCCGTATTACATCTGAACCATGGTCATGGGAAAATAGGAGATCCTGGCAAAAATGCAGACGAAGAACACCTTTGTATCTTAGTTATAAATTCGCATTCATAGTCAGAAACAATAGAGACGTCTGGAACTTACTGCGCTGAACAGCTGGGAGTAGAAGTAGCAGATGAGCGTCATGGGGATGTAGTAGCTCCAGGTGAAGATGCAGGCTTCGAACACCTTTGAATCCTGGTCATCCAGGAACAAATATAACTTCTGGAACTTACTGCGCTGAACAGCTGGGAGTAGCAATAGCAGATGAGCGGCTTGGGGATGCAGTAGTTCCACACGAAGATACAGCCTACGAGCATCTTTGAATCCTGGTCATCCAGGAACAAGCAGAACTTCTAGAACTTACTGCGCTGAACAGCTGGGAGTAGAAGTAGCAGATGAGCGTCATGGGGATGCAGTAGCTCCAGATGAAGATGCAGGCCACGAACACCTTGGTGTCCTGGTCGTCCGTCAGGAAATCGAACGAACACGTCGTCAGGAAACCCTCTGGAACAACCATCATAGATTCATAAGTACTTCTACTACGTTTGAATTTTCTTAACTGAGGTTTAATTATTTCGGTCTGCAAAAACAAAAGAATACTGTGAGTTGGGACAGTCAATAAGAAGGTGTTAAATAACTAATTTAAGTTTTGTTAAAGTTAGTAAGTAGGTAAGTAGCAAGGGTCCCGAACTCCAGAGTAAGTTTTCGCCAGCTCATTCTGATCCAATAAACAAAAGAACTTTTGATATAAACATAAAAGAAATGGTCAAACTTTATAACTATTAAACATCTAAAGTAACAACATATGATTAATTAAAAACACTACTTAATAAATATCCATGTAAAAAAAAAAAAAAACGTAACTAATCAAAGAGTCCCCCACGAGCTATGCCGGGCGCAAAGGTGCCCATCACACTTGCAGCGTTTCCGCGTTGGATGGCGATGGCCAACCTTTGCGCCAGGTAGGAACCCGCGCGTACATCGGACCCCCTCTCAGTAATACGTCGCCCTAATTCCTTTACAAAGGCTATTGCTTCGGACCCCCAACACCCTGTCGTCTCGAATGCAAGGGGTCATCATCATCATCATCTCAGCCATAAGACGTCCACTGCTGAACATAGGCCTCCCCTTTAGACCTCCATAAGTATCGGTCGGAAGCGACTTGCATCCAGCGTCTTCCGGCGACCTTTATAAGGTCGTCTGTCCATCTTGTGGGTGGACGTCCTACGCTGCGCTTGCTAGTCCGTGGTCTCCACTCGAGCACTTTTCGACCCCATCGGCCATCTGCTGTGCGTGCAATGTGGCCTGCCCATTGCCACTTCAGCTTGCTAATCCTGTGGGCTATGTCAGTAACTTTAGTTCGTCTACGGATCTCCTCATTTCTGATTCGATCACGTAGAGAAACTCCGAGCATAGCCCTCTCCATAGCTCGTTGAGCGACTTTGAACTTTGTGATGAGGCCAATAGTGAAAGACCACGTTTCGGAGCCGTAAGTCATCACTGGTAACACACATTGGTTGAAGACTTTCGTCTTGAGGCACTGAGGTATGTCGGACGAAAAGACATTACGTAGTTTCCCGAACGCTGCCCAACCGAGTTGAATTCGGCGGTTGACCTCTTTTTCGAAGTTGGACCTACCTAATTGGACTACTTGTCCTAGGTAGATGTACGAGTCAACAGCTTCGAGTACCGAGTTCCCAACAGAGACTGGGGTGGGCACAACCCTGGAATTTGACATAAGTTTCGTCTTATCCATGTTCATTTTCAAGCCCACCTGTTGTGAAACTCGGTTGAGGTCATCGAGCATCATGCTGAGTTCCTCCATCGACTTTGCCATGACTACAATATCGTCGGCAAACCGAAGGTGAGTGATGTATTCGCCATTGATGTTGATGCCAAGTCCTTGCCATTTCAGGAGCTTGAAGGCGTCTTCCATTGCGGCAGTAAACAGTTTCGGAGAGATAACGTCTCCCTGTCTTACGCCTCTTCGCAATGGAATCGCCCTCGTACTCTGCTCCTGTACTCGGACCGACATGGTGGCGTTACTATACAAGCACTTCAACACTTCGATGTACCGATAGTCAATATGGCACCGCTGAAGAGACTCAAGCACCGCCCATGTTTCCACCAAATCGAAGGCTTTCTCATAGTCCACAAACGCTAAGCATAATGGCAGGTTATACTCTTCAGTCTTCTGTATAACTTGCCGCAGCGTATGTATGTGGTCTATGGTACTATAGCCTCTTCGGAAACCGGCTTGTTCGGGAGGCTGGAAGTCATCAAGTCTGTGTTCGAGACGGTTCGTGATGACCCTTGAAAACAGCTTATAGACATGGCTCAGAAGCGTGATGGGTCTGTAGTTCTTCAAAAGGGTGTTGTCACCTTTTTTGAAGAACAGCACCACCTCGCCTCTGTTCCATGTTTCAGGCGTTTTGCCCTCGGATAAGACGGAGCTAAAGAGCTTCTGGAGGATTTTAAGTACCGGTGTTCCACCCGCTCTCAGAAGTTCTGAAGTGATTCCGTCTTCACCCGGTGCCTTGTTGTTTTTAAGCTGCTTCAGAGCCATCCTAATCTCGTACAGACTGATGTCCGGGATGTCTTCGGTATAATGTCGGGACAGCTTGGCTCTTGGATCTCCTACCAAGCTGTCAACAGGCTGTGCGACCGACGTGTATAACTGTCCATAGAACCTCTCGATCTCGCCTAAAACCTCTGCTTTGGTCGACGCTATGCTGCCATCTTCCCGTTTCAGCTTTGTCAGCTGGCTTTGCCCAAAAGACTTATCCTTTGCGAACACTTTGGAGCCTTGGTTACGCTCAATAGTCTCTTTAATACGGTTAGTATTAAAGAGACGTAGATCATGTCGCAAGGACTTAGATATACGTCTATTGAGCTGCCTATATGACTTCGCGTCATCGGGAGACTGCAACTGTAGCGAGCGTCGTTCAGCCATGAGGTTTAAGGTTTGCTCGGTCAATTTCTGAGGCCTATCTTTACGGCGGGGTCTAAAGAATTTTGACCCTACTGTGTGGGCAGTTTCCACTAGCCCGTCGTTGACCTCGTCCACTGAAGTTAAGTTCTCTAGGCAAGCAAAGCGGTTAGAGAGCTCAAGTTGAAAGCTTTCGGGGTTTTGAAGATGGGCTCGAGTAGGTCGGAGCGTAGACTTCATCAGGCTGGACCTTTCAAGTTTAACATTGATATTCAGTGAGCCTCTTACGATTCGGTGATCGCTACCGGTCTTTACCCTGTTGATCACAGAGACATCACTGAATATCCGTTTCTTGTCGGTCATGATGAAGTCTATCTCGTTTCTCGTGGAACCATCAGGACTCATCCAGGTCCATTTCCTGTTAGGCGGCTTCTGGAAGAAAGAGTTCATCATGAAGAGTTCCTCTCTCTCCAGAAAATCGGCCAGCCTCTGACCCCTAGGGTTCCGTTGCCCATACCCAAATTGCCCCACTCTCAACTCATCACCGTCTTTCTTGCCCAACTTTGCATTGAAGTCCCCCATAACAACAGTGAAGTACGTTTTCGAAGTATGTATGGCCCTACTTACGTCCTCATACATAGCATCTACTTCATCATCGGAGTGTGACGAGGTCGGTGCGTATACCTGAATGACCTTCAGCGAATATCTTTTCGATATTCTGAGTATTAGGTATACCACCCTGCTCGACACACTGTCGATGGTTATTATGTTGTTTACGAGGGACTTGTGAACGAGAAACCCGACACCACCTTGGGACTGTTGGTCGCCCTCCCGATGGTAGAGCAAGTTACCAGACTTCAGGGTTACGGTGTCCTCCCCCTCTCTACGGACTTCGCATAACCCTACAATGTCCCAGTGTAACCTGCTCAGTTCCTCTTCCAGCTCGCAGATCTTTTCGTCAGTCCTCATAGTGCGTATGTTGTGTGTTACCAGGGCCAGTCGTCGTCGTGGGGGTGGGTAGCCGGGCATCTGCCGGAGATTCTTAGCACCCCGTGCTCCGCCGTTACCATGACCGCTACCCGCGCCAGGAATAGCGGAGCTGCCGGGGACTGGGGGCCTGGTATTAATGGAACTTATCATTAAGGGGGGGTTTGCCATACGCGCCACGCTTGGCAGGCGGGTTGGCGCGCGCAGTTTTTTTTGTTTATTGTTTGTAGGGCAAGGGGTACAAATAAATAATTGCTGACAAGGAATGAATATTAATCGCGTTTTCTGACTGCGGCTATCTCAGCAGCAGCACCAGCTGTCCGTACCGTTCGTGTGAGGTGAGATGCGGTGAAGGTGCTGACACACGTGGCGTCCCATAAAAGGCATTTTCCCCTCTCCCAAGGCACTAAAGTTAGCCCATCGGGTCTTTTTCCGTCTGTGCGACTAAGGCCGGGGGGTTCTAGTACACATGGAATGTTTGCCGATATTAAGGCCCTCCGGACGATGTCGTTGAGAGCGTGGTGTCTAGGATATCTTCCTGAGCAGCGATAGCAACTCAACGCGTGGTGGCCATTCGCTTCCACCATGGACCCGCAGATGCATTCATGAGGTATTAGCTTTTATTTTTTTTTCTTTTTAAATTATATAAATGTAACGCTTTTTATAATTAAATTGAGAGTTATATTCACCAAGAGAGAAACTGGACATTATTCTATTTCTACTTCCTTAACCACAACTAGTTGAACCGAGCAAAACAGTCGTTTATAGGTGACTAGTAGGTGAAAAGTAGTAAAAACGGTCCGATAGAGAGCATAATGTAGGGGTCTGTGTCTCACTCGCATTCGTCACAAATTGTCACATTTGACACATATTGAAATTTTGATTGATGACATCATTACCTATCCTTAGTCAAAACGAGACACAGCCATCTAGATATCCCTCTCTTTCGCCCTCACTTTGTGACCGAAGAGTACTCCAGTCTAAAATGATAACTTCATGGTTATATTACAAGTACTGTTTCTCTATGACCCGTGTGAACACCCGATTCACTAACGTAACGTAACGATTGAGTTTGCGTTTGGTCTTAATTTTTATGGGATTTTTAATACAGCACACCAAGCGGAACGTATCGAAAACTAAATCACCGAGTATCTATGACAGTATCACTACTCTACTCGGTGATTTAGTTTTCGATACGTTTCGCTCGGTGTGCTGTGTTAAAAATCCCATACAAACTAAGACCTAACGCAAACGCAATCGTTACGTTACGTTAGTGAAACGAATACAGTAAGTGTCCAGTAGGTATCACTTATTTGTCTCCCCTAGACCTGAGTGATGGATACACAGATAACCTCAACACTAGATAGATCATCATAAGTACAACTCGCTCGGGGTCACCACGCATCAGTGCTCCCGTACTAATTTTGTATGAGAGCGCGACCGCGTATTTCAATTGAGGTAACGTGTTTGATCATTACTCATGTGGATTAAAAATATCCACAAAAATCAAGTTACAGGGGTGAACCAGGATTGTTATACTACAAATTGGTGTATAATACTATTGAGATTTGCTGTTCGGATCGTAGAAATTTACGAATGAAATTGCACTGATGTGTGGTGACCTCGTGCTCCCTGTAAAAGTTTAATGATGAGGTGTCTGTGTAGTCTGTGGATGGATATCAAAAAGTACCTACAGTAGGTAGCCTAAGGTATGAGCCTTGCTTTCATTAATTTTCTAATATAAGTTCCTGCGTATAATTAAAAAATGACAGCAAAATACTGGCATTCTTTCGAAAATAACATTGATCAATTAAAAATACGCCCAACAAAAGCGAATTTTTCCAACTCTTTTACACTTCAACCCGTAGAGTTATGCTCAAAGAATTTTTTAATAATCCTCGGCAAATTGGCCGCTGAAAGGGAATTTCAGGCCTAATTCGAAACAAAACAAACGCCTATTGTTGCTGAAACGCTTACGCCTGCGTAATTACAGTAATTTAGGAGACGATTAGGTGTTCGCGGAGACGCGAAATTGAACCGTAATTTTGGTAAACACGTGAAATATTGTTACGATTTATGATTAAGGCGGTGTATTAATTGTATTTCCTTCTTTAAGTTGTAAACATAATTATTTACAAACACTCTATACTTTGATAATGACCACTTTTTATTAGGCATACCCTTTAAGCGCTGGTAGCCTTGCGGTAAGACGTCCGACTTTCAATCCGGAGATCTCGGGTTCAAACCCCGGCTCGTACCACTGAGTATTTCGGAACTTATGTACGGAATATCATTTGATATTTACCAGTCGCTTTTCGGTGAAGGAAAACATCGTAAGGAAACCGGACCTAATTCCAAAAAGGCCTAGTTTCCCCTCTGAGTTGGAAGGTCAGATGGCAGTCGCTTTCTTAAAAACTAGTGTCTACGCCAATTCATGGGATTGCGTTGTCAAGCGGACCCCAAGCCGGGATAAACGCTAGGAGGAAGACCCTTTAAAGGGACTATCAATAGGGGTGATGACACATGTTGAATTATGCAATGAAAACGTTACATACCTTTACTTTGACGTCCACGTGGTATGGTATGGTATTCAGTTTACATTAAGATATATATACCTTCAAAACCTACACACCTTCGGGATCCAATGAAGATTCTTTGGTATTAATGAGTCAATGATGTTCCTTTATTATTTGCTAATGTTCGCCATTTCTCTCCGCCAGGAGGGCCTTATTTGGAATATATTCATTGGGCGCATAAAAATTACATGTTAAACGTTTTAGTTTCGCGTACTCTATCACTCTTTGTGTACTTATACGAAAAAATAATACTTAAAGCCCTGCAGGCAAAACATATTGATGTGTAGGTACACAAAAATGTGTCAAATTGCTTGATATTGGCACATATCTTATCTTTATCTTATCTTAATTCTTTATTTATTCGTGGGCAGGATGAATCTTTCTTAGTTTAGTAAATCATCATCTTCATCTCTTCCTAGCCATTTTCGGCTACAGCGACTGGTTTCAGAATGAATAATAAACATGAAAATCTTTTCATTTCAGTTTTTTGTTATAATATACAGGAGAAAACCATTAAGATAACACGAAACCTAACTATATATCCCTTCAGATCTTACCACATTTACGCTCCTAATTGCTTTGATTTAATCACAAAACTTGCACAAAAACACCTCAATTTTACGCGTTTGGGTATCCCATCACCTTAAGGCATAGGTTTATAAAAAAAACTTGCTGTACTGTAGAACATAAAAGTATGCATATTCTTCACATTGAATTGGTATTACATTGGCATTGAATACTGGTTTGCAAACAGAGCGCCAATGAGCGGAAACGTTAATTGTCCCCAACAGTTCACAAGAGTGCACTTTCATTCGGTCGTGTTCAGGATATTGCGGTGACTGTACATGTGTTAGCTATGGAGCACATTAATATGAAATCAAACTAATATACATACAGAGATATTTAACCAGCAGGCTTATGATGGACACTGTCGGCGGATATCTTGATAGTCTGATAAGCTGTCAAGTTATACGAATCTGATATAAGTTATCAGCAAAACATGACAATATGTCAAGTTGTCAGCTTGTTGCCGACAGTTTACGGTAGTGTGTGTACGTAAGACACCTTAGAGCTGTAAACCAAGCGGAGTGGCCATTGACAGGCGTTCCCCCCTGCCAAAAATGTATGACCAGTGGTGATACTCATTGTATGGACTGACGTTTATTTGACGTGGCTATTTTGACGTTTCGCATACATTTGACGTTCCCCTCCCCTGCAAAAAACGACTTTTTCTGATAGAAATGAGAGCGCGTGTCGCATCCGGTTGGTTTAATAATCAAAGTAAGACACGGACCAATAGAGAAACCGGATACATAGTACTTTTACTCTATTTCCCTAACCACAGTTGAACCTTATTTTATTACCGAGCAAAACAGTCGTTCATGTGACTAGTAAAATTAGTAAAAAGGGTCCCATAGAGAGCATAATTATAGTACTGGAGCCGAGAGAACTGGTAATTTATCACTTTTCTTACCGGCTGGCTTCCATATAGGATTGTAGAGCCCGTCTCGGAGATCACGAAAACATAAGTCTTAAAGGTCTTAAATGGGCGCAAGTATGTATGGCGTCAAGTTGAAAAAACGAAAAAATGACGTTAATTTATCAACGAGCTTACCGCTCCAAATTTTGATACACGGTAGAGCCCACCTCAAATGACCTACATACCGAATTTAAGACCATTCCGGTGGGCGCACTAGATTTTAAGACCAGTTGAAAAAACGAAAAAATGGCCTTAATTTATCAACGAGCTTACCGCTTCAAATTTTGACACAAGATAAAGCCCACCTCAAATAACCTACATACCAAATTTAAGACCATTCCGGTGGGCGCACTAGATTTTAAGACCATTTTAAGAAGTAATCGATTCCATACGAAAAATAGCAAATAGCTTTAAATACGGTTCAAAAATTCATTTAAATGGTTTAACATAACGGCATATTCATATTCAAGGGTCTCATAGTTAGATATGCCTTAAAGGTATACTACATAAGTCTAAAAATTGGAAAATTCGTCTTAAGTCAGGGTGTTTTGTCCCTAAGTCAGGGTGTTTTGTACTTAAGTCAGGGTGTTTTGAATCACAAAATTCATTTTTAATTTAGATAAGGGTCAAGTTAGTTAGATGTACTGAGATTACCTATGTAGCTGCGTGAAAAAAATATTTTATTTTTTTATCCAATAGCTCCAAGTTTTGACACATGATTTGTGGCACTTCATATAACCTACGTAAATAATAATACCTAATTTGAGTCCAGACTGTGGGGTTGAAATCGCAATTATTTGGACTTCATTTATTTTTGAGCACACTATTCTGGATTTGGCGAGATAACACGACGCCATGACTTTTCAAGGTCAATTCGTCATGTTTTTGTATATAAATTATATTCTTAATATTTTTTTGGATAAAATTGACAAATAAATAAATTATCTTATTTCTGATAATTATTACAAAAATTTCGTAAAACGCCTTTAAAAATATAATTTAAAAATATCATTGTAGATAGCTGTATTAGAGCAATAGTAGATTAGATTAACTTCCTTCTGGTTTTTTTTAAATTAAGAGACGGTAAGTAAGTAAGTAAGTAAGTAAGTAAATATTCTTTATTGCACCAAAATACAAGAATAATAAAAAAAATCGATTTATAATAAACTTAAAATTAGGTAACAACAGGCGGTCTTATCGCTAAAAAGCGATCTCTTCCAGACGACCTTTGGGTAGCAGGAAATAAATAAATAAATTTAAGATTATAGGTATTGGGTAGATGCGCATTTTTAGGGTTCCGTAGCCAAAATGGCAAAAACGGAACCCTTATAGTTTCGCCATGTCCGTCCGTCCGTCCGTCCGTCCGTCCGTCCGTCCGTCCGCGGTCTAGCTCAGTGACCGTTAGCACTAGAAAGCTGAAATTTGGTTTGAATATGTGTATTAACCAAGCCGACAAAACGGTAGAATAAAAATGCAAAAATATATTTTGTTAGGGTACCTCCCGTACACGTGAAGTGGGGGGCGAAATTTTTTTTCTTTCCAATCAAGTTGTGTGGGATATCGTTGGATAGTTCTTTTAAAAAGAATTAGGGTCTTCTAAAACAGTTTTTGGATAAACCTAATACTTTCGGAGATAATAGCTCCGAAAGTTTAAAACAGGGCGTCCCCCCCCATCTAACTTTTGAATTGTGGGTCCTAAAATTTTGAAAAAAATCATGAAACTGAGGCCTAATGAGTACCTTCAATGAAAACTATATTGAAATAAATCGGTTGAGCCGTTTTTGAGTTATCTTTCAAAAACCCATAGTGAAAGGACGTTATTTATATATATATACTAGAGATGCAACGGATAGTGGTTTGGCCGGATACCGGATACCGGATATTCGGCCTGACCCTCCGCCGAATATTCGGTATCCGGCCGCCGAATATTCGGCCGGCGGTACTATACCTACAATTTGAGTTTCGCAGGTGCGCGTCGTGCAGGTTTCGACCTGCGTCGTGTGAACGTTCGCGCGGATATATTCCTAGGAATTCTAGGCAACAAAACGAATTTTATTATGTTAGTACGGAGTAACTTCTTTCAAAAGTACACACGTGCTCGCGTATATTTGTGTAATAAATTTTTTTTTGTATGACTAGTGGGCGACTCTGACTACATCCGGTATCCGGCCGGATAGTACGAAAATATCCGGTATTCGGCCGGATACTAAAATAAGGGCCGGATAGGCCGGATACCGGATAGTAACCGGATATTCGGTGCATCTCTAATATATACACGTAAAATTTGGAGCGGTAGCCTCAAATATAAGTGAGGGATTCGAAAATTTCTGGTAGCGGGACTCTATGTTGAGAGGTTATTTGACAGCTTCTTCTTTCTTCGTGCCTCTTCCCAGTTCATTTGGGCTCGGCCCTCTGAATATGTTTGCGCCATTTGGCTCTGTCACTTATGTCATCTTTGATTAAATTTGATATTTTTTCTAGGTTTCTCCACCAAGTAGCTATTGGGCGTCCTCGGGGTCGTTTTCCTACGTCGATTTTAGGGCAATTTTAACAGGGTGGTTCTTTCCGACGCATCACATGCCCATACCACCGGAGCTGACTTTCCTGGAGTTTTTCTGGTATGGCTCTGACTTTAAAGCTCCCTGTAATATGGTAATTTCTAATCCTGTCCAGTTTAGTCACACCACCGGCCCATCACAGCATTTTCATCTCGGTGACATGGAGCTTGGTTTCATGCTCTCTATTGGATGTCCAGCACTCTGCACCATAGAGCATAACGGGTCTAACGCAGGTTTTGTATACCTTCCCTTTGGTTTTTATAGGCATCCTACGATCACAGAGTACACCTGACAACGATCGCCACTTTATCCAACCTGCATTAACTCTTTGTGTTATATCGGCGTCACAGTTAGCTGTTCCGTCCAAGATTAAGCCAAGGTATTTGAATTTGTTCACCAGGGGTAAAGGGACATGAACTGCTCGAATATGAACTTCATGTACTCAGATTTTGTTCTGCTGATCCTTATGCCATTGCTTTCCAGTGCATGCTGCCACTTGTTGAGAGTTTGTTGCAGTTCTTCTATTGACTCCGCGGCCAAGACTATGTCGTCAGCGTACAAGAGGCACCATGGTATCTCACCTTGAACTTCACGCGTGAGATAATCCAGTACAGTGACAAATAAGAGGGGACTGAGAGCTGATCCTTGCTGGACTCCTACTTTTACAGGGATGGGCTGGTCCCTGCCGGGCTACGAACTGAGGTACTGACGTCAGTGTACATATCTTGAAGAAGCTCTATATAGGGTTTGGGCACTTTCTGGCTTCTTAATGCTTGCCATACTAGTCGACGAGGTACTCTGTCAAAAGCCTTTTCTAAGTCCAGAAAGACCATAAACAAGCTTTTCTTCATTGCTCTGTACTTTTGAGCTGGTTAAACAAATTTAAAACCAATTTAAAGTAATTTACTATTTTTAGATAATGGTCTTATAATGGCTCCTACCAGAATGGTCTTTAATCTGGTATTTGTCTTGTCGTATTGGTCTTAAAATCTTATGCACCCACTAGAACGGTGTTATATTAGGTATGTAGATCTTTCCCGACCACGGAACAATGGTGTTCCGGACCTTTGGGAGGCGTATTCAGAGCCGAAGTCAACGCGCAGAGGCCCTTTCGAGAATTTAATGAGAAGTGAGGGGTACACTAAACGGATGCTGCCCCTGCTTGTGTCATGGGATGCATGCAGAGATAGCACCCACCTTGGTGTAAGGACTATTGAGAATTAATGGAGTCTAAAAGGGGTACTAGGCTATTGGGTGAAAAGTATGGAGTAATTACTGGGCTGTTGGATGAAGAACCGGAATGTATAGACAGTCGTCCATAGATATACAAATATTAATCCATTTAGGTACAAATTAAATTAATTACTTATTATTATTTGAGGTGGGTTTTACTGCGTGATGCGTGTCAAAATTTGGAGTGGTAAGCACGTCGATAAATTAACGTAATTTTTTCGTAATTTCAACTGGTCTTAAAATGTAATGCACCCACTGTAATGGTCTTAAATTTGGCATGTAAGTTATTTGAGGTCGGCGTGACCGCGTCTCAAGGTTTGGAGCGTCAAGGTGAATAATTTAATTTAATTTTTTTTTTCAGACAGCTACATATTTTAGGAGCACCTAACTTGACGCTTGTCTGTTTAGGGTTATGAGTGACTGTTAGAAAACGCCTATAAGCATTACATCCGATTTTCTGAATCGAGATTTATACCATTAAGTTAAAAATTAAAAATGAATTTTGTGATTCAAAACACCCTGACTTAAGTACAAAACACCCTGACTTAGGGACAAAACACCCTGACTTAAGACGAATTTTCCAATTTTTAGACTTATGTAGTATACCTTTAAGGCATATCTAACTATGAGACCCTTGAATATGAATATGCCGTTATGTTAAACCATTTAAATGAATTTTTGAACCGAATTTAAAGCTATTTGCTATTTTTCGTATGGAATCGATTACTTCTTAAAATGGTCTTAAAATCTAGTGCGCCCACCAGAATGGTCTTAAATTTGGTATGTAGGTTATTTGAGGTGGGCTTTATCGTGTGTCAAAATTTGAAGCGGTAAGCTCGTTGATAAATTAAGGCCATTTTTTCGTTTTTTCAACTGGTCTTAAAATCTAGTGCGCCCACCGGAATGGTCTTAAATTCGGTATGTAGGTCATTTGAGGTGGGCTCTACCGTGTCTCAAAATTTGGAGCGGTAAGCTCGTTGATAAATTAACGTCATTTTTTCGTTTTTTCAACTTAACGCCATACATACTTGCGCCCATTTAAGACCTTTAAGACTTATGTTTTCGTGATCTCCGAGACGGGCTCTACAATCCTATATGGAAGCCAGCCGGTAAGAAAAGTGATAAATTACCAGTTCTCTCGGCTCCAGTACTATTAGGGGGCAGTGTCTTACTCGTACTCGTTACAAAATGTACACATATTAATTGACTGAGGAGCCGAGCGTAGCGAGGCGACGAACGTCTTCGTTTTCACTGGTACGACGATTTGGCATTTTGATGTGTGTGTATTGGTTGGTTGGTTGGTATGTTGGTTGGTCAGTGTCGGTCTAGAGGTCGCATTTTTCATCCGATTTCGATGAAACTTGGCATGTACGTTCCTTGATCTATTTGCCAAAAATTGTTGAGCCATTTTTTTGATTGGGAGGATAATGAGGGGGGAAAGGGGGAAAGTTTGCTGTCGCGTTAATTATGTTATCCGAAGTCTACGGTTCACAGAACCACTAGTTAATATTTTGATTGTCTGATGAGTGATGACGTCTCTACCTCCTTAGTCAAAGCGAGATATCAACATACCTTCTCTTTCGGGCTCACTTTGTGATCAAAGAGAATACTCCCGTTAAAAATTATAACTTCATGGAGGTAATACGATCAATGCACGATTGCTTTTGTATGTACTTGTCAAAAATGACCAAAGTAGAAATAGGTGACATTTTCAAGCCAAAGGTACGTCATTGGCAGTTGTTAATAGAGTACCTATATTTCTTGAGTGTTTTATGGCAGTAACGCCTTATTGACAAACTGGCAATGACGTACCTTTGACTGGAAAACATCACACATAATGATAAATGTCATATTTTGCTGGTGTAAATTGTGATGAAAGTATCTGAAGTGCTTTTTATTTATTATTTAAAATAGCAAGAAACAAAATAAAACAACCCGAATATGAGGGTAAGTTTTTATATTGGTTTTTTGATTAAGTATCTGTCTTATCACGGTTTTGCTTGATACCGTGGCTTCATATTTTGTTCTCTCATTAATCTCATTATCAATTTCTTTCATTTTCAGAGATTTGCACATAAAAATATAAACTTCTTGGGGCTTTGGCTACTAGAGTGCAACTATTTAGAATGTCGTAAAAGAGTAAAACTAAGCAATGTTTATTAAAGTGAGTATTAAAGGCGCACCTACATTAGTATTATTAGGTACTTCGCTGGTATACAAAAAAATCTCTTGTAAATTACTATACTTATTACGTATCATGCAAGCAATCAAAACGTCCGATGCATTTTAGTTTATACTAGGTACTCTGCATCTGCATCTTATCCAATGAATCTTCATGTCAACCGAACTCTCCGGAAAACGATGACCGTTTCATGAAAATAAAATAGAAATCAATTATGTTTGTTGGATATTTAGAGTACCATATTTAAATAGAATATTATTTATTTCTAAGCTCTTGCTGTCTGTCTGCTCGTCCGTCTGTCCTTGCCTTCGACTTACAGCAGGTTTTTCTTACCCACCTCAAGAACCTGTGCAGTTGTATGTCCTTTTTTATTTACTTGGAAATAAATAAAAGTATTCAATATGTAACTATGTAATATTTTATTATATTTTTTTTTTCCACATGAACCAACTAACCGAATTCTGCGGGAATATAAAGGAATAATGATATTTCGGAATTGTCGGTGATGTTTTTAAAGGTTGTCTATCCGTCTGTATGTAACGTAAGTAACTGTGTTATAAGGAAATATCAAAATATTAATTATAGAACTATATTATAATTTATAACAAGATATGTAGGTATACCGAATGAAAAGCAAGATTTTTACATAGGTAGTTTTAAGACTTCAATATTTTAAAAGAAGGTTGGCTGTATGTTGTCGATGTCATTTCGTGGATGTCTGTCTGTCTATCTGTCCCCGTCCGTTTGTTCGTCCTTCCGTTCATCTATCCGTCTGTCTGTCCCTCCTCCGTAGCTCACAAAGAAAAAACGGAACCCTTATAGATTCATGTCCTGGATATCTGACTATCTGTCTGTCTGTCCGTCCGTACGTCCGTTAGTCCGTCTGTCCTTCCGTTATAGGTATGTAGTTTTTCTTAGAATATGTCGTAGTTTAAGTATCGTATTTTTTTATTTAACAACAAAATCATTACAGTCGGCATTACAGTGTGCACCAATGCGCCGAGTAACTAAATATATTAAAAGTATACTATACTAATAGCAACATTTACATAATAAGACTAACGACATTCCACTGATTATGAACAAGTTTATATAGGTAGGAAGTTGTAAACCTCAGTTTTAGAGATGCATGCACAATATTCAGCGCCAAATAATAAGTATAATTTACTCACATATTAAAATGGTAATTTCTAGGTACAAATGAGATAATATATTAAGTATTATGGAAGTCTTATATTACAGTTTGTAGCATAATTAAATTAAAGTAGATGTCTGTAGATGTGTGTGTGGATGTGTGAAGTAGGTGCCTGAAGTGGATAGGAAGGCGTGGCGCGAGTTAGTGAAGGCCCTCTGCACCTCTCGGGTGCCTTAGGACAACACCAACAACAACAACAGATGTCTGTTTTATAATGCTGCCACAAAAACAAATGAAATAAATTAAATTGAAAAAAGGGATTCGTTCGACTGTATGTATATATCTCTCTGTATGTATTGTGTGAATATATTATGAGCTTGAAGATTTTCACCGAGGCATAATGTGCAAAACTTCAAGAGATAAAATCACCTATTTGATAATTTCATTTGATCATATGTATGTCTTTTCCGACCATGGAACAATGGTGTCCCGGACCTTTGGGAGACGACGTATGCGGAGCCGAAGCCAATAGGCCCCCATAAAATCCCACATCAAAGATGCCCCAAGGAAAACACCGGTGCCCTGGAGGTACAGAGGTGTCACTGGACTTTAAACATATGGCCAACTCGCCACTTATGTTTCCACATTTACCTTCGAGAACGCAGCTCTAGCGACCCCACTCTGTACAGCCGGCTAAGGCAAGCCAGAGGCAGGGGACCTGTCCCACTCATCCGGCAGGGCACCCCAGGGGCACTCGGGTTCGCGGAGACGCTACTCTTCAACAGCACGCCACAGGCTGATCATGTGTATTATTATTACTTTTACCATTAATTAAATGTTTTTCATTTCATATACGGCGGAGGATATATTGAGTGGCGAAGAAGCTACAACAGTTTAAAAATATCAAATGAAAACTACGAGTAGTCCACGCGATTTACTTGTAAACGAGTTGACCAATATAAGAAGACCCATATGAAGATTTTTTTTCGCCTTCTAAGTCCACAACCCCTTGATCGATCCAGCTCATAAACCAACTCTCAAATTTAACCCCAACTAATTTCATAAAGATCAGAAAAACTGAAAAACGAAGTTATTGTCGAACAAACTTTTTTTTGTTATTTTTGTTACTCTATAACTCCGTTATGTCCGTACCGATTATGGAAATCCTTTTTTTGATTGTAAGTATATACATATATATTGGTCCCGTTTTGTCAAAACGCAGTTCTGATGATGGGATCCATAAGGAATCAAGGGAACTCTTCAAATCTTTAGGGCATACATATAGTGATTTTTGTGTTTTTATTTAATAATCAAGCATTTTCACTTAAAAAGGTGTTTTTTGATGAAGTAGAACTGCAGATGATGATCAATCAGTACAGAACTCTTCAACGACACAACGACGCACACATTTCAAGTTTGACTAAAAGTTAGAGAGCGGTTTTGCCAGTGTTTCATTTATTAAATTTACCTATTTATTACCTACTATTCCATATTTGTGCGAATATTGCACCGCTTCTTCCTGAATTAATTACAAAAAAAATATCGATACATGCTTAGATTGACTAGTAGGTATTTTGTTAATTAACACATTAAGTAAAAGATTTTTTTTTTTTCAGGAATATCTAAATATGTACCTGACAAAAAAGAAACTCAATCTATATTGATTGATTCGTATATACGTACGAGCTAAAGATTGATCACACTACTTCGTGCCTTCGTGTGTAAAAAGCCAAAAACCACAGTTCCGTGTCAAGAAATCACGCCAATCAACAACAGCATTTTATATTATTAAATAATTTATTTTGTCCCCAAAAACATAATTTATGCTGTTAACAAAAAATACTTGAGGATGTCAGCCAGCACTCACGTATTAGGAGGATCATTAGGTTCCAATTAATAAACAATTATTTTTGGTTGTGAATAATTGAATATGAACGATAATGTGAATAATTGAATATGTACCTACCCCAAGTTTTGGGCCAACTGTGCCAAATACGTGCATTACTTTCTCTTGTCTTTTATTTTGATATTAATCTGCTGTTAAAACGTACAATTGCACACACTTTGCACAATTTGCACACAACTTCATTGCTTTTATTATATCGAGTTCATCCTTACTTGTCTTATAGTGTAAACAAACATGCGTCAATCTAGGCATCGTAATGTCGGTTATTTTTGAGATTATTTGTTCGTTACTGCGATTATTGAAGGAAATTTTATTATAAGTGATACTTTTCAGTGGTTACTTGGTTGAATTCAGTATTTTGTAAATTTATTAAGTATAAATCAACATTTTAAGTGATAATACCATAGAAAAGTGTCATAGAGTTGTGGTATTATAGAAATGTTTGTTTACATGATAAGACATATAAGGATGAATTCGGTATTAAATCATACACTAAGAGAGTGAACATTTTGACACAATAACGAGAGCAGTGATACTCCTCTAATTAATTTGCTACATTATCCTTCTGACTAGATCCATACGGAGATTAGAATTACACGCCAATTGGGAAGAAGGAATACCAAAGCAGTTAAAATCCACCGAAGGTGTCTGTTTCATATAGGACAGGGCCTATATATTTTTTTAAATGTTAGTACAAAAAATAATTCGAAAAAAAGAGAGATATTAAAAAGCTTATAGAATTATTTATTTATCTACGCCGCTACCGATGAACATGACAGATGCTCGGATCTAAAAATAATGATAGAGTAATTTGGGGTAACTTCACGCACTTTTGTCTTTGACTTCATACCTCGCAAAAAATAAGTATTAGAAGAACTAGAAAATAATCATTGAATTGAGTACTTATAAGGGTACAAATTGAATAAACAATAAAAACATTAGCTATCTTATTTTCGAAGCAGAATAAAAATAATGAGGGAAAACCGGAATGCGCATAGTTTGAACCATGCGGGTAAATGTGCACACCAATATAAAAGTCCCAATTTCAAACTAAAAATATATTCTTGTTAGAGTTTGTGCGGAAAGAAGAGTGTCGTGGTTTATGTGGGAACTCATACATTCTACGGCACATCTTTCTCCGGACAGGCTTCTACTCCAAACTGTAAATAATTTCTAGTATGCAACGCACAATAGGTATCTAGATACGGTTGAACCAGAGAGTATATATTTTATAGAGACGCACAGTCTGAAGAAATTTTTGAGGCTCTAAGTCTGAAGCGCTATTTGAACGAGAGCTACCCAAAATGTAAGAGGAAATGACATCTGCGCTACATTGCCATCTAATAACGGGTATCGTACTTTCTTCTTTTTGACGACGAAAGACTACACCGTAGTCCGTAAGGGACTGCAACGGCGGATCGGTGTCACGGTGTAGTTTACCTTGGCAAACCTAGCGACCTTTGTGAGTGGGATCTAGTAACGAGTAGCTTTTGCCTTGGTAATGCTACTCGTTACTAGATGGCACTAGATTAATTATTTGGTGTCGATGAAGTTTGCAGTCACTCATTGTGCCAAACTGAAGCGCTGGTAGCCGGGCGGTAAAACGTCATACGTAGGTTTCGGGTTCAAACCACTGAGTTCTTTGGAACTTATGTACGAAATATCATTTTTTACCAGTCGCTTTTCGGTGAAGCAAAACATCTTGAGGAAACCATACCTAATCCCAATGAGGAATAGTCTCTTCTTTGAGTAGCTTTCGTAAGAATACGTTTCGCACTGAATGACTACGATTATTCATGGGATTAGGGTCATTGAGCCTTGGCAAAGCGCACCCCAGGCTCAAATGAGCCGCGGCCTATGCCGGGACTAACGCTATGAGGATGATGATATGTGCCAAACTCTTCGTCACACATTTCGAATGGATTACAGACATTTACAGACATCCATATTAGCTCTGCTATGGAGTTTTCTCTTTTTTTTCTTCGGCAGCAGCAACTGCTCATAACATAAAATGAAATACCGCCACTCTACAAAACAATAACATGGTAAGCATAGAATCGTTCTACAAAGTAACTTTTGTTACATTACAAAAACCAGTTACTTGCTAGAAATCAACGACAAAAAAAAGAATTTTCATACGTTATAGTTCCCGACAATTGTTATCGGGATCCGATGAGCACCTATATAAAGTTAACAAGTTTTACTGTCATAAAAAGTACAAATTATCAAGTTATCCGCTAGCGCCGTCAAAGTGAAAAACCCGATTTTCATCGTGGATAACCATAGTGTAAACGATATTTTTTTACACACACACATTCAAAAAACATGCGTGCTTACAGTGGACAATATGTCAAATTATCAAAATATCATTCCACTATCAGATGTCAAATGGAAAATGGACAAAGTTATCAGATTAAGGATAAACATGGCGGCAACTCTTATTTTAAACTGGTTTATACTGGTTTATATCAAGTTATCAGCTGACAACTTCTGCCATCATAAGCCTGCAGATTTCTTTGTTCCCATAAATGTACATATGTGTACGGGCTCCACTAAATTTTCACTGCCATGTTGCCCATGTCGATGCAAGCCATATCCTTCGCATTGGCAGACTCTATTCTACACATGTTGTAAGGGGGCCCACCGATTATAAGTCCGCCTGACGATACCGGCCTATCAATTAGAATAAAAATTTGTGACGTCCCACGGGAGAAAGTACCTTATGGCGGTTGGCGCTTACTTTGCGAAGCATCGCATTTTAGTATTGCAGCGTCGTTAGAAATAGCGTAAGCTCCAACCGCCATAAGGTACCTTTTCTCGTGGAATGTCACATTTTACAACTCCGAACAACTGACAGGTCAATATCGTCAAGCCGACTGATAGTGGGCGGGCCCCATTAGTAACTGTATAAATGATAATACTTAGATTACCTAGTAGTAAACTTAACTCATGCATGAACATGAACAATGCACAGTTGCACACAATGTAAAATTAGCCTCATTCGTCAACAAAGATTAGGGAAGACAATGCTCGACGGATGCTGACAATTTGCACTCCAGTTAACGAATTAACCAAATCTCCTTAGGTACTATCACAACCTCGTACAGTAGTTTTACATTCACACAAAAAACTGGCTTGTTTTAAACGTGATAGGGGTCAATTTACGATGCAATTGAATGGGAGATAAGGGTTTTTGATGAAATAGCACAATTGTGGGTGCGAAATATTGCGGAAAGAGGATACTGCCAATAGTTTAGTGAACTTGGTCCGTTGGGGAAATAAAATTAGTTTATGACGCAAATATTACTCTGGAGCTCATTTTCAACGTTAGGTTGTGGATATAATATATTGATAATTATCGTAATATTTAACATACTAACAAGGAGTTTTATATAAAAAAAGAAATATATTCAGTAGGCAACGAAAATGTTGAGTGTGTCGTGCGTCGCACGAATTGTTACAAAACAAAAACTTTTAGAAATATAAACATGTGTATTTGCTAGAATGCAGGTAATAAAATATTACAATTATAATGTCAGTATGTTCCGTATACATTCAACCACCTAGTGGCATGCAATGCTAGTTGCAGTCAGTTATAGGATAATAATTGTAAGTGTGCGTCATTTTAATAAAATTAAGTTTATACAAATTAAATTAAAATATAATCTTAGCATGCTATGTCATAATATTTCCTTAGCCTAATGCAGGTACACGGTATATGATTCAATTAAAATTTAATGTGAATTTGGAATCATTTTGATATTAAGTACTATAAGAGATGAGCGATGTTGAAATTAAAATATCTAGAATGTCCCGTCTCAACGACCATAGATTGTGAGTACAAAAGTATACCTACTAGTAACAAAAACAAATTAACCGACTGGCTTCGCTATCCCTGTTATATTTGCATATAGTGGGTAGTTGTAACTTTCGGCAGTCTGTATCTGAACATTAAACGTAGCACATCTGTGTCCTGCAATTTTGGAGTTTTCTTTGGAAACCTACAGCTAGGACACAACAATTGGCGACGAGATCGATTTCTACGTGTGCAGAGAACCATTCTTCAATAAATTGGTTGAAAGAAATGGCCACACCAAGTGCAAATGTAATGTTCGGCGGCAGCCTCAGTTTTGACCACCGGATTCACGAATGGAGTATTTTCAAGAGCAGGTTGTTTCAATTTTGTTTGGTTAATAATATCGATGAAACAACCGACAAGTCACAAGTGAAACGCCGAGCCGTGTTATTGTCGGCCTTATCAGAAGATACCTACCGCATCGTTCGGGATTTAGTGGCACCAAAGGACGTGGACGACACGGAATACAAAGTTTTGTTACAATGTCTTGATACTCATTTCACGCCAAAGAAGAGTACTTTTGTGGAACGTTACACTTTCTACAAGGCGGAACAACGTCCAGGTGAAGAGTTGCCAGACTGGGCGGCGCGAGTGCGAAGCCTGGCCCAATACTGTGGTTTTAAGAGTGAACTCGACACTGCGTTACGCGACAGGTTCGTCTTAGGGTTGGAAAACATTAAAGAAAAAGAGAAATTGTTTGCTGAAAGTGTTGACAAATTGACGTTCAACAAGGCTTTGGAATTAGCACAAAGTGTCCGCTGTGCGAGATTGGCTTTAAAAAAAAACGCAACCGGCGGCGGTGCCCGAGACTCCAGTGTTTGCCGTAAATGCATCGCGCGCGCAACAAAATACACATACCACTCGTAGTGTACAAGGTTGTGAAGTATGCGGCTACAAGAATCATACAAAAGACCAGTGTCGATTTATTAATTATACTTGTCAAAGATGTAAACAGAAGGGACATTTGAAGCGAATGTGCAAGTCTAAAGTGCAACGTAATAATTTCATAGCGGAGGAGGATGACGATATCATTCAAGGTGAGAGTGTTTACAATATTAAAACAGTTAAAGGTGAACCGATGGTACAAGTGGTCACGGTAGCGGGCGAGCCTATTAGTTGTGAGATTGACAGTGGGAGCGCGGTTTCAATAATGCCCCATAATATCTACAATAGGTATTTCTTAGAGTATGAGTTAGTATCGCCAAAAGTCGCATTGAGCTGCTATAATAGTAGTAGATTGACACTAAAGGGTACCGTCACTTTGCCAGTTATTTACGAAGGGGACACTAGGCAGATTAAGTTTTTTGTTAGTGTAACTAGGGGTAAGCGACCTACTTTACTGGGACGCGATTTTTTTATGGCATTTAATTTAGAGATAAGTAAGTCGACGAGTGTTAATAACATAGAAGAAGATGGTTTAGGAATTCAAATTATGACTAAGTATTCCAAGTTATTCTCGGACGAGCTGGGTTGTTTCAACAAATATAAGGTAACCCTCAAGGTCAAGCCAAATGTACCGTTAAAGTTTTTTAAGCCCCGCCCGGTACCGTTGCCGTTGAAAAGCAAAATCGAAGATGAAATAAACCGTTTAGTGGATCTAGGCATACTCGAGAAGGTAGATCACGCCGATGTCGCCACGCCGATAGTACCCGTTTTGCGCGCCGACGGAAATATTAGGATTTGTGGGGACTATTCGGTCACATTAAACAAGGCTTTATATGTTGATAATTATCCCGTTCCGCGTATCGAAGATTTGTTCTCCAAACTGTATGGAGGGGAAGAGTTCTCGAAACTCGATCTTTCCAGAGCGTACAACCAGCTGGAACTGGACGAGTCCCGGGACCTAACTTGCATTAATACCCATAAAGGGTTATTTCGCTATAACCGGTTAGTGTTCGGGTTAACTAACGCACCATATATATTTCAACAGACACTGGAAAGCGTGCTGGGCGACATCGACGGAGTTTGTATATTTATTGATGATATACTGGTAACTGGGGAAAACCGGGATATTCATATTAAAAGGCTAGAACAGGTTCTAAGTAGGTTAGAAGAGGCCGGTCTACGATTAAAACGCGATAAATGCGACTTATTCAAAAAATCGGTCGAATATCTCGGGTTTATCATAGATAAGCAAGGGTTGCATAAGTCACCCAAGAAAGTTCAGGCTATTCTTCAATGTGCACCTCCAAAGAATGTTACTGAGCTAAAGTCTTTCCTGGGCTTAGTTAATTATTACAGGTCCTTTGTGCCGAACACCTCCAGCGTTTTAAACCCTTTGAATGCGCTCTTAAAAAAAGATGTTAAATGGCATTGGAGTGAAGAGCAAGAAAAGGCATTTAAAACTATTAAAGAGGAGATGGTTTCCGAACGGGTTCTGGCGCACTACAACCCTGACTTACTGACCATCGTAACAGCTGACGCTGGACCTGCTGGTCTTGGGGCGGTCTTATCGCAAACTCAGCCCTCGGGCGAAGAGCGCGTAGTCGCTTATGCTTCCCGTTCCCTTTCAAAAGCAGAGTGTAACTACGCTCAAATACAAAAGGAAGCCGCGAGTTTGGTGTTTGCGGTAAAGAAATTTCACCATTATTTGTATGGCCGTATGGCACCGTTCGTGCTCCGAACGGACCACAAACCCCTTATCACAATTTTTGGTGATAAAAAAGGGATACCTGAAATGGCAGCCAATCGCTTACAAAGATACGCGCTGTTTCTGTCGAGTTACAATTTTAACATAGAATATGTAAGAAGTGAAGAAAACATAGCCGATTTTCTTTCGCGTGCGATATCCGGTTATTCGTCGGTGGCTGTACACGATGACACTCAAGTCGTAGATACGTGTTTATACATTAATTATTTCACCGATAGTATGCTCAAACCGGTTACATTGTCCGAGGTCAGGGACGCGACCACAGCTGACGAGATTCTTAATGAGGTTAGGCATTACGTCATAAAGGGATGGCCAAGTAAACTAACAAACGAAACACTGAAGCCATATTTTAATTGTAGATTGGAGCTTCACGTCGAAAATGGGTGTATTCTTAGGGGACACAAATTGATAATTCCACAACAGTTTCGGGAGCAAATGCTAAATGAATTACATAGTTCTCATTTCGGCGTCGTCAAAACAAAAACAGAAGCGCGATCGCGAATGTGGTGGCCTGACATTGACAAACATATAGAACAGAAGATAGGGTCATGTAGTATCTGTAGTACCATGCGCAAGACCCCGCCTCGCTCCCCGCTCGCAGTGTGGCCATACCCTAAACGTCCTTGGAGTCGCGTACATATGGATATGTTTTCAATAGAAGGAAAGCAATTTTTAGCTATCATTGACGCGCATTCCAAGTGGGTCGAATGTTTTCCAATGCAATCAACGGACACAAAAGCGGTCATTGATAGGTTGGTAGAAGTAAATAGTAGGTTTGGTTTAATGCACGTTTTAGTTACGGATAACGCGGCAAATTTTTGTTCAAAGGAACTTGAAACCTATTGCTCAGTTAATGCCATAAAGCATATAACAAGTCCTCCTTACCATCCACAATCGAACGGTCAGGCGGAAAATAGTGTCGGCGTTTTGAAGAGAGGTATAAAGATTATAATGTCGAACAGTAACGCTGAGCCCGTAAATAGGCAAATAGGGAAGCTGTTATTTAATATTAGAAATTCAATTCATTGCACAACCGGTTTTTCGCCCGCTCAGCTGATGTACGGCCGCCCGCTCCGCTGTCGTCTCGATTTATTGCAGTCACCAGGTTCGACTGATAACGCTACCCTTGAAAACAATAATGAGTCACACTCGCAATCACCCATGATGTTATTGTCATCCAAAGCTAACCAAAATGTTTGTTCTAAACAGATCTCACAAACTAAGAACTATGGAGGGCGGCGGAAGGTTTGTTTTGAGGAAGGGGATCAGGTATTAGTTAAACATATTTATAACAACGGCACTAAACATGTATGGAAGAAAGGTTGTGTAAAGAAGTCTATAGGGAACAGATTGTACTTAGTTCATATAATAGATTTAGATTTAGTTGTTAGGAAACATGTAGACCAATTACTGTTGTATAAAGGTAGTCAAGCCTTTTGTACTAGTTTTAGTGATGACGCAGATATGTCCGATCTGGAAATAACGATTAACGGGTCTTTATCTCCAGATCAGGAGACGGTGGGACAATCAGTCATCGAAGGTCAGGACTCCGAGTCAAGTTTGCTCGAAATTGGAAATGAGTCCAGTCCGGATGTACCCCCTGCCCCCACCGGCTCACCAACTGCGTCTGCGTCTCATGATGAGTTCTTAGACTGTGAGGCGGAGGGGACCGAGACCAACTTGGATCCTACGACGAACACGGATCGTCGTAATATCCGAACCACTCGGAATCCAAACCCAGTGTATAGGTAAATAAGTTAATTAAGCTATTCGAATTGTTCTAAGTTAAGGAGCTTTCTTTACTATTGGTGAAGGGATTGTTATATTTGCATATAGTGGGTAGTTGTAACTTTCGGCAGTCTGTATCTGAACATTAAACGTAGCACATCTGTGTCCTGCAATTTTGGAGTTTTCTTTGGAAACCTACAGCTAGGACACAACAATCCCATAGAGTTTTAAATAGCTTTTTTGTGAAAGTTCCTTAAATTTTACTAAATTGTCTTATTTTATGTACATGTTAGTAATGTAGTTTAAAATCGTATGACCTTCACGCTACTCAATGCCTATTTACTCCAGTAAAGATACGTTTTTTTCAAACATTAATTTATAATAGATATTTTGTTGTTTATATAGAATGAACGAATGAGATGACTGAACGAAAAATCCTACAAACTTTCCATCGGGAAGTAAATATTCATCAAAATATATATGAAGGGTTTCTTTTTTTGTCTGATTTTCCGTCAATACATAAATAACGTGTCTTAAGGAACCATAATAAATAATAAAATATTGTAATATTTATTTAGGCGATTTTTTAGAAATTAATTAACTCAGGATTTTTTCAAGGTCAATTATTTGTAGGATTTTCTGTCTACGCAATGATTAACATGACTTTTAAGCCATACAACTAAATACTTCTGCTATTATGAATTATTTTTCAAAGTCATTTTTCCCATACAAGTGAAAATAAAATGACTGTACTAATTTTACAACGTACCTGGTACATATCGACCCCAGACTTGGGTCCAGGGCAGCACCGTGAAGGGCGTCGCCCAGAACCAAGTGAAGGCTATGAGGAGGGACGCCTGCACTTTGTTGATGCGCCCGTCGAGAGGGCAGGATATCG
Source organism: Pammene fasciana (assembly GCA_911728535.1). Classification (NCBI taxonomy): domain Eukaryota; kingdom Metazoa; phylum Arthropoda; class Insecta; order Lepidoptera; family Tortricidae; genus Pammene; species Pammene fasciana. Next base: position 2,453,217 of record OU452285.1, read on the forward strand.
TTCTGGTGGCCAACACATTGAAAATTAGGTCTAACATATACATACTGTTAGTACTTTAAACGTTAAATAATAAATATCACCTAAATATAAAACTTTTAATCTAAAAATGGTTCCATGATATGGTACCGAAGACGCTGGCAGGCTATTCTCACTAGATTACTATTATAGTGCCCCTTGTATACAAAAAGAAACCGCAAATCGATGTACAGTTTAGCCGTTTGGCACACGCATATTAGAGGTCAAAACAAAATTTTTCATCCGCAGTTCTTAAAAAAATTTCCCTTAGGAGGGGGGTGCTGATTCATAATTTTTTTTGTATAGGAAAAAAAAATTTTTTTTTCAAAAACCTATCGTGTGTGGTATCATATGAAAGGGCTAATAGAGGCGGTTCTAATAATATACCACATCATTATATTTCTGCCATTAAAAAAAAATTAAAACAAAAATAATTTTCAAAACATACCAAGTTTGGGCTCCCCCAGATACGATATGGCTGGTTTTTTTTTGGTACTGTATATCAAAAATGATACTAGATATGCTCATATCTAACCCCAAGAAAGCAATTTTGAAAATAATTTCATTTAGTATTTTTTTTTAATTTTTCAATATTATCAAGTAACGCAGTACAAAATGTACTGGAGTAGGACTATAGTAGAACTCTACTTCAGTACATTTTGTACTGCGTTATTTTGTAATATTGAAAAATAAAAAATAAATACTTAATGAAATTATTTTCAAAATTGCTTTCTTGAGGTTAGATATGAGGATATCTATTATCATTTTTGATATAAAGTACCAAAAAAAAACCACCCATATCGTATCTGGGGGAGCCCAAACTTGGTATGTTTTGAAAATTATTTTTGTTTTAATTTTAAAAAAATGGCTGAAATATAATGATGTGGTATATTATTAGAACCGCCTCTATTAGCCCTTTCATATGATACCACACACGATAGGTTTTTGAAAAAAAAAATTTTTTTTCCCATACAAAAAAAATGATGAATCAGCACCCCCCTCCTAAGGGAAATTTTTTTAAGAACTGCGGATGAAAATTTTTGTTTTGACCTCTAGTATGCGTGTGCCAAACGGCTAAACTGTACATCGATTTGCGGTATTACTGTAAAATTAGACTCTTACACGGGTCACTATTACTAAGTGATTCGTTGAGCGAGTAAGCTGCTAGCTTTTTTGTCTGGCATCTCTGAATCTCTTGAACAGGTCTTCAATGAGACTTACTCAGAACGCCAGGGGCTCTTGAAACAACTATAGACATTATTTGTAGTACCTAACTAGCTACTAGTACACCTGATACTAGGTACACCTGCTAGCCTAATATGGTCGTGTTTTTATCGCCTGTCACGTTCTAACAAGTACGTGAGTGCGAAAGTGACGCATGATGCGATAGTCGATAAAATGACAACCATGGATGGCCCTCAGGTACTTTAATAAAGTTTTTATTATAACGTAACCAACACGGGTGATTGAGGATCCAAACGCTCTGGTAATTGTTCTCCAAATGAAAATGTTGAAAAGCAGACCTCGGTTTGAAACAGAGTATCTGAGAAGTAGCTCAGCTCATCCTACCTACTACTTAGAGCATTTAATCAACCGGAGTGGCAATTGACAGGCGTTCCCCTCTGCCAAAAATATATGACCAGTGGTCATACTCATTGTATGGACTGACTCTGACGTGGCTATTTTGACGTTTCGCGTGAACTTGACGTTCCCCTCCCCCGCAAAAATCGGCAGACTTTTTTTGTATAGAAATGACATGGCCGATCCGGTTGGTTGAATAGTCTAAGACCTACTATGATTAAACTTACTTGTATCTATCAAAGGCTATGACAGCGTTTGTGATGGCACCACCAATGCCAGACAGCCCACCCAGTGCAGCATAGATGTCACATCCGAGCTGGTAGCCGACGGTGCGCTGGTAGAAGGAGTTGATGATGAGCAGCGGCATCTCCAGCATCATCATAATGTCGAAGATCGCTAGGTTTATCACGAACATGTTGCTGGCACTTCGCAGGGATTTTGAACTGTAACAAAAGAAAATAGGTCATCGGGAAAAGTGATCCTGAATATTGTTTTCATCGGGCTAAATGATCCTGAACATTGATCGCATAATTTTGTAAAATTTTACTAGAAAACTAGTCTTATCTTATCCATGACGTAATCTTATACCCTGGTCCTGATATTCGGTCATCAATAAAATAACCAGACAAGCATTTGCTGCGTCTACTTCAATATAATACAATAGTTTGTTTCTGTTATAGCCATACAGGTGAGGGGAGTGCCGGCCATTTCCGGAGTCGTGCCGGCATCGTATTGAAGTCTGGCCTCAAATGGTGCTGAAATACTAAAATGGACTTCAAAGGCCTTGGTTAAATATCAGCTTCAGCTTGGCCATGTTATGGATTTCATAAATGCTTAACAGAAATTGGTAGGTATTAGTCACACATTTCACTTAAAATGTGATATCAAATAAAATTTCTTCTCCCGAGTCCATGCTCCTTTATTTCGTCGGATGGCAATCAAAACTGACTTACTACTATCAAAAATTTATAGCCATATATATCTTAGTAACAATACGACGTTGATTTTCATTTAATTATTTCTTTGCAATTACGTGTAGTTAATTTTGGTTGACTCCTGACGATTTGTCCCTCACTAATACTACTGTATACTAATGAATCCTAAATTCGTATATTATTTAGAATAGTTTTATGACATATTAGGTTTTGATTTGTTTTGATTTGTAGGTATAATCGGTCCGAAACGGCATCCCTAAGCTATAACGTTCGTTAACCTTCAGGTCGGTCAGACGCTTACTGGAGATAGCTGAGTCATAAAAAATAACTCAGATTATTTAAAAGAACAAATATACGAATTGTAATTTCGCCTTGAACCCAGCCTTCACTGCCAGTCCTCAAATTACGAAATGTCATCAAACTCTTTATCATAAAAACTTTGCGCTCAAACTTTCCACACGAAAAGGGGACATCAAGTAAACATTTTTTAATAAAATTATCATAATTTTCGTTTCGCTTCATCTATTGTCTTTATTCGCGTCCCCGGACGAAGCTCGAGAGTTTGGAATATCGCACAAGAGGGGTCTTTTAAAAAAATATAAGTTGTTACAATGTTACTTTGATCCGATATTGAACAGAATACTTGTCAGACCTAATGTTTGGCTTATACCTGTAAGGTGCATGCTCATGTTCATGCTCATTTTTGTCATGTATCTGTTTAGCCCAATGGTTGACTGGTAGAGAATGCCTTTAGGCATTAAGTCCGCCATTTGTACATTTTTTTTTGTTATGTGCAATAAAGTTTAAATAAATAAATAAGGGACTGCAGGGTTTGGAAATTAAAATAAAGTTCAAACTAAATTCTTAACATTTAGTATCATATTGTAAGGTGCCAAGAACATGTAAGGTGTGAAATATACATATGCAAAGAGTGTCTTGTTGCATATATATATTTCAGAGGGCATGTAAGGTGCATGCTTAAATATCTATGTAAACCAAAACGTAAGTAATGAGTGAAAGAGATAGCATATGCGTGGTTACACTAAAGAAAGAGAGAGATGAATGAATGATTGCGAGAATGGGATAGACATAGGATTATGTTAGAGTTAAGGTGAGACGGAAATAAAATTATTATGGCCTAAAACGTTGTTTCAATCTTACATACCGAACCCTTAGTATAAGTCTCACTAACGTAATGTAACGATTACGTTTGCCTTAGGTGTTAATTTTTATGGATTTTCTAACACAGCACGCCAAGCGGAACGTATTGAAAACTAAACCACCGAGCATCTATAGAAGTATCTCTACTCGGTGTGAGTTTTCGATAAGTTCATTCCGCTTGTGCTGTGTTTAAGCCCCATAAAAAAATAAGACCTAACGCAAACGAAATCGTTACGTTACTGAAACGATTATACTTAGGGTTAGTAGATTGTCATTTTATTATACCTACTTTAGTGATCATTGATCAAGTTCGGGACATCCTTGTTATCCTTTGGTGAACAAATAAGTAGTTATCAAAATGAGATCTCTTAACGTCAATCCGATTATGTCCTGTTGGTTGTTAGAAGCTTGCACGTTAATTTACCCGATAACCTGTATAAAATACGAGACACCGTGGAGTCTAACGTTTTAGTTATATTGATTTTATACTGATTATTACTGAGAGTTACAATACAATTATGTTTGACATCGTTTTGATGACAAGGAAGATCATATTGATAAAAATCAGTAACAAATCAAACATTTACAGTTCGAATAAAACTTCAAGATAAATACAATTGCGTATAAAATGTACTTAGGGAACATTGAAAACGTTTTCCAAAGTTGCGAAGAGTGCCGAGCGGTTCCCAACTCTGCTGGATATCTTTTGGTGGAGATGAGATGCTATAATGTAAGTGTGTATAAAAATGTTGCCAGTTCTCATTTTATTTTAGACGACCTAAATGTTTACTTAAAACTTTGACGGAGATCTCCGTCGGTCTTATATTGAATAAAATGTAGGTACTGAAAAAAGTATTGACTAGTTTTGCCTTCAATTTCGTATGTTCTTGAGCTTACGGTAGGCAACATTGGTATAATTAAAACAAAAATCTAGGTGAACGGTGATTATCACATTGGCGCCGCAACCGCATGCGGCGACGGTGTGCAAGCATGACAGCGCTATACACACGCAGAGCGCTATCTCGTTCGCGCAGTGGCGCCGCATGCGGAAACCGCAACAGTGTGAAAAACGCTTTTAACATTGATGGAAATTCGACTCTCTCGAAAAAATCGACTATGTCTATCTACTCGTAAATCTCTCTATTGCACTTGCAAATTCGAGTAGGGCAGATGCCCCGGTTGTGGCCACTGTGCCGGTTTTGGCCATTTTCAAATTTATTACGGTATAGACAAATTTATAAATCTATGGTTTATGGTTAATATAAGAGTCAAATATGGCAGTACAGTTCGCACTGTTACCTGTCATGTATAATTTGTCATTCAGCTTTCAGGGGTCATGGAAAAAAGTGGCCAAAACTGGCTCCTGGACCCCTTTCTGACATTTCATTAAAGAAAAAAAATAGATCTAATGTCAGAATCTTAACAGCGGAGATTCATATAAATATAGTAATATATTTTCACTGACTTAGTACAAAAAGAGTGTCATAATACCTTATTGGCACAAAATGATGGACGTCTGAACAGACAAACTCTCCTTAAAGTGGCCAAAACCGGGACATCTGCCCTAATAGGGAGACATATATTTAAATTCTATTTTCATTGTTCGCGAAAAAAACCTTGACTCTGAACTCAGAACGTTTATTAGAATTTTGTGATCGAATCTACCGCATTACGCTTTAGGTACAAATTATTTCGTGAGAATATTACCACGAAAAATCAACATTGATCTATTCTCGCAAAATCTTAACAATTTTTAGGAAATAAGTTTCATAATCTAAGCGTGGCCTATTTTATAAACAACGGTCGGCGGCTGCCGCCTTGTTTTATAAAATGTCGCGTCAAATTCTATTTGCCAACACTCCAAGGATTAAGGACACAGATCATTTTAATACAGAGTGTCCATTACTGACCGCATACAGAGATTGCAGGATAAACAAATCTTATGTTTGTTATATTAAATAAATCACGTCTCACGTCACTCACGTCTTTAATATGCCTGATTCTCACGGAAGTTTTGTGCTTATGTTTGTTCTTTATGGTTACACAGTTTATGCAAAAAAAACCTAATCGGATGCAGATTTTTCTAAAATCGATCACAATCTTTGTGCGAACTGCGAATCTGCCTCTAATTTCAAGCCGTGGAGAGTAAATATTGGCTTTTTGTGCCTCAGTTATGAAATGAAATGAAAACGTTTATTTTCAGGCAACTAGTGGCCCATAGATAAATACCTTAAAGAATAGCATACATATTACATTATAAATTAAAACTATTATTTTGGTGACACGACGGTTTTCTGTTGTGCCACCTGCTCTGGTGTAACATTTGGCAGCGTTCCCCGGAACCGCCGAAACACTACACCCTTCGGCCAGAAGCCTGCGCTCTCGATGGTCTCCAGCAGCGGCCGCGGCACGCGCACCACAAACGAGCTGAAGTGCACGTAGTGGTTATAATAGCAGTCTCAGTGATTGAATAATGGGGTATTTATTTTTTTGCTGGCAAACTGTTCAATAGAAGTTTGAATGCGAGATCCAAGAATAGACTAAGTAATTAGCAGGATCTTATGTAGGTACATAGTGTGCTCTTTATCTGCTTGAGCGTTGGTATAGCCGTCTCTTTATTTGCAGGCGGATTCTAGTGTCTTCTTTCAAGAGAATCGCCCTCCCAATATTTAAAGGATGTAAATCTCTAGGTGAGCCGTCTGTATCTAACTGTTCTGTCCGGGGTCTGTTCAGAAACTTAATTAAATCAGCGCGCGACTGACGGCCTCAGCAACACTCGATCTGATCAAATTGTTCCACATTATTAACCCGCCTGTTGGCTCAACTAATTTCCGACTTTTTGAATCCAATTACGAGGTTTCTGAACGTCCAGTTTCAGTTCGGGGTTATGCTAATATTATATAAAGTTTGAGCTGGGATGAGGATTGTCGTAATAATGACTTAAATAAATAGTTAGGACCTTTGTTCATTTTAGAATCGTCAATGAAAAGGTTCAACAAAAGAGATTTGTATTTATATTACTTCATTAATACTGATAAAAAAAAACGATCTGGCTGCCGTAAAGACCAGACCAAAACAGGTCGGTTAACATTATAAAATAATATTAAAAGCAACAAACTATTCTTCGTTTGGGGCCTGATAGCTCGACGATCTTTAAATAAAATGAGGTGCCAATAATTTAAAAAAAATGTGTAGTAATTTAACAACGCTACTATTATTGAACATATAAACCCATATTCTGCACTAACCTAAGTCGTTGATTAAGACCTCATCATTATGAACAAAATATGTATCAACGACAGGGTAGGGTAAATGTACCGGACACCTTGTATAAACGTCGAAAATAGAAGAAACTGTGACGTAAAAGAACTGAAATCTAGAGCAACATTTTAAAAAGCAAAATAAAACGTTGCGTTTTGGTTGTAACAAGAGACATTACGTAAACAATCTCGCGAGTGTATTCATTACAAAAAGTGGCGATGGCTCGACACTTGTACCGAGTCTGCTGTGGATGGAGCCCCCTCGAGTTTGTGTTTTGTGTTATAAATGGGTGTCGGAGTACCTTGTAAACAAAAGTGTTTACAGCGACGTTGTTTACATTCAATTTAAAAGGCAACTAAATGTAGGTCAATATTCATTTTATAACTTCCGCTAGAAGAGACCGAGACTTACTTATTAAAGGTATTGAAATGTGGAACGCTAAATGAGTTTATAATTACGTTTATTTAAGTTTTATTTGGTTACTCTCGTGCTAAAGGTCCACACAACAATCCCGTTGCCCGTGAGTGACGTAATCATGAGCATGGTATAAGTAGATGAGTGCTAGACAGTAATGCCAGTATTTGCTGAGTTATCACACTTATTACCACTACATAAGGTCCATCTTTATTACTCACGTGCTAAAGATCCACACGACGATCCCGTTGAACGTGACCGTGACGTAATCATGAGCATGGTATAGATGAGTGCTAGACAGTAATGCCAGTATTTGCTGAGTTATCACACTTATTACCACTACATAAGGTCCATCTTTATTACTCACGTGCTAAAGATCCACACGACGATCCCGTTGAACGTGACCGTGACGTAATCATGAGCATGGTATAGATGAGTGCTAGACAGTAATGCCAGTATTTGCTGAGTTATCACACTTATTACCACTACATAAGGTCCATCTTTATTACTCACGTGCTAAAGATCCACACGACGATCCCGTTGCCCGTGAGTGACGTAACCATGAGCATAGTATAGATGAGTGCTAGACAGTAGTGTCAGTATTTCCTGAGTTATCACACTTATTACCACGACATAAGGTCCAAGAGCTTTGGTACTCACTTGCTAAAGATCCACACGACGATCCCGTTGCCCGTGACCGTGACGTAATCATGAGCATGGTATAGATGAGTGCTAGACAGTAGTGCCAGTATTTGCCGAGTTATCACACTTATTACCAAGATATAAGGTCTAAGAGCTTTGGTACTCACGTGCTAAAGATCCACACTACAATCCCATTGCCCGTAAGTGACGTAACCATGAGCATGGTATAGATGAGTGCTAGACACTGTCTAGCACTCATCTATACAAATAAGGTGCTAAAATATTCGCAAAATATTCGCATTCAATTGTGCGAATGCGAATATCTAAAAACATGCGAATATTCGCGAATGCGAATGCGAATGCGAATATTCGTTATATGTCTACTAGACAGTAGTGCCAGTATTTGCTGCGTTATCACACTTATCACCACAATATAAGGTCCATCTTTCTTACTCACGTGCTAAAGATCCACACAACGATCCCGTTGCCAGTGAGTGACATAACCATGAGCATGGTATAGATGAGTGCTAGACAGTAATGCCAGTATTTGCTAACTTATTACCACGACATAAGGTCGATCTTTGTTACTCACGTGCTAAAGATCCACACCACAATCCCGTTGCCCGTGAGTGAAATCACCATGAGCATGGTATAGATGAGTGCTAGACAGTAGTGCCAGTATTTGCTGACGGCCGGAAACGTTCGCCAGTGCTCGTGCACCATGTCCTGGTGCTCTTCGGGGATGTTCCAGCCTAGCATATGCTGTTCCACCTCCTTGGCTACCCTGGAGAAATTGGACAGAGTAATTAAATGCTTCCTGCGTTTGTTTTTATGGAGTATATTAATACCAGTTTAAAAGATATTTGGGCCATTTTATTATTAAACACAAATAAAAAAAAGTGTGTTTTGAAAATTATGAATTAAAATAGTAAGAACAATGAAACTTTTATATTTATAAAAACAATTCTGTCGCGCTACTTATTTTATTCATGGAATAAGTCAATTTCAAAGTATCTTATAAATATTTATCCCATGTGTTCAATTTTATATTAGGTACCAAATCCCGACGTTTCAAACCCTTTCGTAAAAAGTATTAGTTCGTAATGCGGCAATTTATTAGATAACTAACCTAACTCATTCAAAATACTAATCTATATAATTACGTCCCCTGTAGGAAACAATTAAGCGATTATCTCACTGGCGGATCCGTCGCCAGTGTGATAATCGCCTTAATATTGTCTTTTACTTTATTTTTTTTGTAACTTATGTGAGGAAATTAACTCGAAAGCCCAGAACTCTTACGTGAGAAAACGAGTTTCCCTTAAACGAGCAGATTTCTGGAGCAATCACTTTAATAAAGACGCATACCTCATGAAAAAAATCATAAAAGGAGGTTTAATTAAATGACAACGAATGAATCTTCAAAGACTTCTAAACGAGGATGATGCACCTAGCCCATGTATTTTTCCAAATATTCGCGTTGCGTCTCTTTCTTATTCCATAGGAAGAAACGAGATACGATACGAACATTAGGACCAAGTATGTTGACACCACGAGAATATGGAGCACGATATTTCAAAAGGACATATAGGATGTGGAAATGTGAACATCAATCAAGTTAGAGAGGCATTCCGGACTAGACAAAGGAAGGTGAACTTTATGTGGAGTAGGATAGGATTGGAAATATTTTGCAAGGAAGTTTCCAATAGATTACGGTTTACGGGTTATGGACTGTCATTTGTCACTAACAATAGCGGTGATAATTGTCGATTGAGACGGATACGTCATTGGTTGTTCGGGTTAGAAACAATTGAACGTAGGAAATGGTTATGAAAATATTAACTGTGTTAATAAATACTTTCATTCTGAAATCAAATATATTTAAAAATAGTCTAAAAGTATTATAAATGTGAAAGTTTGTATGTTTAGAGTTAGATTATAACCTGAAAAGGCACGTAAATATCCTTTAACTGTTTATCCCGAAATTAATTTCTAATAGGAAGCAAAATTAGAGCGATAGGGTTTATCTATTTCCTGACGTCTACGTAAATCAGATATAGGTAAGTACAGTATTTAAAAATAGGGATAGCAGATACTCAGCGATGACTCATACGTAAATGGCTAATCAAAATAACAAGTATGAGTTAAAAGTACTAACATTTGTAATGGATACGCCATAGGCCCGATCACGTCCGTGTAGTTGGAAGCCATTTTGTCACAACTCAAAACAAAATGGCGCACTATTGAATTTAAACTTTGAGTACCAATCTCAACATTTGTAAACCGAAAATGTGAAAATTAAATAATAACTTCTGAAGAGACGAAGTGAGTAGTCCGACCGTAGTCGCTTCTCACTTGAGCGGTTTGTCCGTGAGGGCCACTTTTATATGGAGCAAATAGTGCGTGCCGGTTAATTCCTTAATTCAATAAAATAGCAAAGCTGCTTGTCTATTTGGTGAAGCATGAATTACATCAATGACGGGAGTTCTCAAACTGTAAGGGCTTCTTCGAGGTAATTTTGATTTTGTTAAGTACATGGGTAAGTTTTGGCCTGCAAGGCTTTTTAAAGGAGCTTGACTAGCACGAGTAAGGCCATCAAGCATAAATATAGGCACAATAACTAATAAAATTCGAGTTGGAGCAAAGCAGCCTGCGTTAACCTTAACCTTAGTCACATGATGGGGGGCTTCTGTTTTTTTTTATGATAAAAGGCTTTGGTGATTGCTATAAACGGACAGCATAACCTGCGGATCTTTGCAGCGAGAGCAATATATAGAGCATCGTTGATGAACTTTAGTGTGTTTGGGGATCAATGTTACTCTGCGTCCGTAGGAACCACCTTAGCCAACCCTACACGTGATCCCTGGGTGGTGCTAAAAGAGTAACAAACTTGGCTGCTCCACTGTCCTATCTGGATCTCGCAGCACTCACTGGAATTTCTTCACCATCTACTTTCCCACTACTATTACCACCTGAAAGAAGAAATGCCTCTCTATATCCACTATCCAGTTACGTGTAGTCATACGAAAAATAAAAATAAATAAGTGTGTTGATAGAACAATACTTACAAGTAGGTCAAGACTTTTTTTAATGGGAATTTCGGTAATAAGGTAGGGGACATTCTAGTGCTTGTCACTGTCCTAGTAGGTAAATGTCATATTTTTTACAATAAAAGTGGTAGCAAGGTTGTCAACAATGGGGGATATTACTGTAATGTTGTGTCGCCAGAGTGCAGCACTAAAGTCTTCGTCAATGGAACTTGCTAACTATGTAAACAAACCACCATATTGAAATTGTCTCTGAATGATGAATTTACTAGTGATGCGCAAGACTCTTACTTCCTTGTTTACTTATGTCAAACCATATCGAATAATAAAATACCGAAAGTGCAAAACAAGTAGATACTTATTTATTTACATGTTAAACTCATTTGTATATATGTCAAAACTAGCAAGTAGTGTATACAACCGCGTTGGCAGGAACAGAGCTTGAGTTGGGTAGTGTGTAGCGCCTTAAAATATCACCAACTTTAGTCACAACACTACCCATCATAGACAATTGTAGAATTTAAAAGAAACAAAAATGTCATTCCATCAGGTCCATATAACCTAACTTATGAAACCATATTAAAATTTTAATAAAATATCCAAGATACAATTATATATTTTATGATTTTGTATTTTACAGTAACAACCATTTCAATAGTGTATGGTTTCAATGTTGCTTGATGAGGTGGTGTGAAAATTCAAGGAGACACAGTGACAAAACAAAGTTACGTCTTTTGTTTACATAGTTAGCAAGTTCCAATGGCGAAGACTTTAGCGCATCGGTAAACCATAGAGTTTTTAATACATACTAGGCCTTAAACAGTTTTTTACAAGTTTTCATAGATAATTTATAACGAAATAAATATGTAATTTGTGCACTAAAGCGGTTTGTTTACAGAAGGCCTATCGTGAAACGAGAAAATCGAAATTTTGACATCTGCCTCTCTATCGCTCGAATATGTAAGAGTGACAGAGAACCAAGTAACGAATTTTTTATTACCGTGTTTTGCGGTAGGTCCTCTGTTTGCGCTAGTGCCGCCCCCTACTCAGAGCTTTGCGTAATATTCCCTATTGGCCCTTTAATTTGTTAAAGACATTTATTTACCTTAAGCTTTTTTAAACTTAATCCTGTCGACATTAAAACCTGCCCTTTACAGCAGTTACGTGAATTCCCGTTTAAATAGACCCTAATCACGTCCACGTCCACAAAATGTTTGAAAAGAGCTAGATTTGTTTAGTACACATCTGGTTGAGAGCGGCTCCGATTAGCATTCACGTCGCGCCGCACTATGCTTGTGCGAATAATGCCGTCTAAATACCAGGCCACATAAATATTTTGGGATAAATTCTACCGAATGCTTGGTTTCTCTTTGGTTGATCTTTCCCGATATGTGTCAGGTTTGGAAGTGTATAAATAAGTTGTAATAGAAATCACATGTACCTACAAAGTTTTTTTGGCTTATTTTGTATAATTATACCTTTACTCAATTCACAACTCAATATTTTTTTATTAAAATAAAAGTATATAATAACATATATATAACTTAATAAATTAATCCTAAAATATGTACATATTTACAAATAGAAAACAGGCTCAAGATCCAAGCCCAATGGGAGGGTGTCCAGAAGGCTGGCGGAGTTACCACGCTGAATAGCAATTCCTATGCGCTGTGCAAGGAAAGCGCCAGCCCTCTGGTCACCCGTAGTATCTTTAAGCCGTTTATTTATTTATTTTTTATTTATTTAAACTTTATTGCACAAAATACAATGTGAATTAAGTACTAATGGCGGACTTAATGCCTAAAGACATTCTCTAACAGTGTTTACTGAGTTGTTTAAAAACGATTCGAGCTCCGGGTCCCCAGGGTCCGAGGGTCTCCATCCCAAACGGCACAAATATGCAGCTTGAATCGATTGCACAAATGGGCAGTTGGTAAGTCAGAGTTGGGGCAGTTGAGTCTCCAAAATTCACAACTGGTTCACCGCGATACAGGCGAAGCCTAGTGCGGAGACCCCTGAAAATGTCTGTAACTTAATTTCTTGAAATAAAGATTTATCTTATCTTATCTTATATTATATTGAAAACATAGTTTTACCAATTTTACCTAATTAATTCTAACCCTATCGATTTCCCTGGCTATTAGTACATTTAAAAATAGATTTTTATACACAAACAACTGTGACAGAGTGGTAAAACGTGTCTCCACTTAAAAAGACCACTCTGTCACAATATTTCCTGAAAACCCACTGTAAACATGAATTCATTACCGTCGTAAAAAGAAATGGTTTAAGTCCTCTTAAAACACTCGTGGGTATTTATCAGTATTAAAAAAAATGATATACCTACCTATATAATTTAAATTATGTTCAAAACACAAAAAATCAATATAAATATAATGTCGTTTCATTGGAAACTTGTCTTCGCCTGCAGTCTTTTAAAGAAAGAAAAAATATACATTTATTTACGTCACACCAGTTAAATCTTTACAAGAAATAGTATACTCGAGAGCAAAAGTTTCGGGTCACTAGCATTTTATTGAATATCACAAAAGATATTAATTTTAAAGATATTCTATTTAAAGATATTAAAGTTTATGTTACTGACCCGAAATTTTTGCTCTCGAGTGTATACAAAAACGGATGATAAAAAGGACAACTCATGGCGTGGATGTTGTCCCAAAAAAACTTTCATCTCTTTTTCGTTTATTACATTCGAGAGCAAAAATTTCGGGTCAGTAACATAAACTTCAATATCTTTAAAATTAATATCTTTTGAGATATTCAAGAAAATGCTAGTGACCCGAAACTTTTGCTCTTGAGTGTAGTTTGTTATTTAGAGAATGTACCTATGTTCCTAATTTCAAGACTGTCCAGCAGTAGTAGCAGTCTATATGTACATTCTATACATAAAAACTTATCACTAGATATACAGTAGGATAGCAGTCTGTATTTCTAGTCTAGTTTGCCGTTTCCATTAAAGCTGGGTCGTTACGAGTTTTAGGCGAAACGAAACGTAACTGTTTTTTTCTACCTCAAAACTGTTTTGAAAAACAGTTTCAAAAATAACTAGTTTTCCAGTGCGTCATCGTCGTCACCGAACGAAACGTCTATCCCGTTTCCGCCAAAACGAACTAAACAACTATAGTTTTATAGTTTTTGAGTTTTGAGTGTAGTGTAGTTTTGCATTGCGGCTGTTACGTCGTTGCGTACGACTTACGTGTAACTGTAGGAAGTGTAGGATCGTTTTTATAAAAAACTGTTTTTGTTCTCACAACAAAACAGTTTTTCCGTTACAGTACGAAAAAGTGTTTTTCGAAACGCTTATTGAAAAAAACGCTCAGCTCTAGTTTCCATATCCATTTCCCACTTGGCTCAAACAGATCCACATTGCGTCTCCATTACGCTGCTATTTTGAAGAGGCTGTCTCACTCGACGAGCCGACGTGCCTCGCATTTGCGCGAAGTTTCAATGAGAACACGACCCAATAAAATATCATGGTACCTATGTCTTTGTAGAAGTAGAGTCACCATAGGTACGGGAATGTTGAGGCACTTGCCATTGTTCGTAATTGGGTGATGAATGACCAATGTTCACGACTAGTCGACTAGCTGTCACCCACAGATAACCTCAATCACTAGATAGATCATAAGTACAACTCGGGGTCACCACGCATCTGTGCTCCCGTACTAATTTTGTATGAGAGCGCAACCGCTTATTTCAATTGAGTTAACGTTTGTAATCATTACTCATGTGAATTAAAAATGTCCACAAAAATCAAGTTACAGGGGTGAACCTGGATTGTTATAGTACAAATTGGTGTAGAATGTTATTGAGATATGCTGTTCGAATGGTAGAAATTTATTCACATTCACAATTAGTTTAAATGTCATTGGATGACAAAAGAAATCAGTAACAAATCATTATTTAAAAGTAAGAATACCACTTAGGTCCCGTCTCAAAGGATATTTTAGGTCGAGTCTTGAGAAAATCGATCATTATTTACCCTTACACTGAATTCGTGATAAGTAACGCCTATTCTGGGGCATTTGTATAACTTTGCGAATTTATGGAATTTGAATTGAAAAGGATTCATTGATCAGAATAACTTATTCAAATTCAAAGAAAAATGTATTCCAAGAGCGAAAGATGATAAAGTTGAAGTTTATTTATAGTATTTGTCTCAACTGTCATCAACTTAGGTACTTGCTTTTTTCCTTATGTTGGCAGCAATTATTTTAGTTTTGTTATTGTTCCAAACCATATGAATTCAGTTTGTTAAGTTGGCAGTTTTGATTTTCGTTGTAAATTTAGTTTTGTTCTTCTTTTTTATCTGTTGGGTTCACAGGGCACCACTGTTAGCAGTTCTTTTTATCACATAATAACCCTAGGTATTTATGAAGATATAGACTTTTTTGAAATTGCATAAGACATGCTTTTATATTCGTTGGCGGGACCATATAATTGACAGATAAAAGTCCTGGAGCAGAAAAAGCAAGTAATAAACCCAACTTAGATTTAATATCCGACAAGCGTGATATTAATATCGCGTGAGTACTAAAATGTACGTAAGTAATGTAAGTAATATCAAAACTATTACATTTTATGCTAAATGGGAAGCACATGTGTTTTAGTGTCCTCGCTAGTTTCTGGTGCGTTATTCCGACTATGAAAATTTCATCTGTGTGTGTGTGTGTGTATGTGTGTGTGTGTGTGTGTGTGTGTGTGTGTGTGTGTGTGTGTGTGTGTGTGTGTGTGTGTGTGTGTGTGTGTGTGTGTGTGTGTGTGTGTGTGTGTGTGTATTATCAGTGAGTCACGTGTTTAGTTGGTCATTATACTCATTATAGTACTCAATACTCATTAACGGTGTGCAAGCGTGACAGCGCTATGCACATGCAGAGCGCTATCTCGCTCGCGCGCCGGCGCCGCATGCGGAAACCGCAGCAGTGTGAACGTCGTCATATTGCACCACATCGCATTGTAATATATCGTATTGTAAGATAGAATTACTTTTATATAAGTAGGTAGGTAAATAAATATTGAGGTATGCGTCGGCAAGAGGCTGCCGCGACCCGGCAGTCGCTGCCCGGCAGTCACTGCCCGGCAGTCGCCCTACTGCTTTATAGGGATTTGTATGACACACCGTCCGCAGCAGGCGGCTGAGCGGCGCGGCCGTGGTCGCGCGACCTCGGCAGCGCCGCCGAGCCGCTCCCGTAGCAGTACGGCAGCGCTGCTCGCTCGCAGCGGTCGCAAAAATGGTGTCTTTTAACAGTTTTAACGAAGAAAACGACGAGTATTTAGTGGAGCTTATTGCTAAACATCCAGCGCTTTATGATTTTCGACTGAAAGCTTCTACTCCTCTTTGATGAAAGTAAAATCATCATTATTTCATTAATTTCATCATCTTATTCTTCGTCTTTAAATTGTCAAACATCGTTATTTTTAATAATACGCAACCGAATCGCACAACTGCTAGCACTGACTCCTATGTGACTACTGCGCGTGGCAGTCGGCAGCCGCCGCCCGGTCGCGCCTATCCGAATGCTTGCGGCGGCGCTGCCCAGCAGTCACGTTCGGCGGCGGCGGTCGGTCGCGGCGGTCGGGTCGCGGCAGCGTCTTGCCGAATGCTATCTTTAGATAGGACTCTTAACTTAATAGTGGGGTGGCCAAGTTGAAGGGGAGAATTCTTCGTAGGACTGAAAAGGTTTATACCAACAAGTGGTATCGTTGGAATCAGCATAAGCTACTGATTATTAAACTATCTCTTGTCACTTCATAAAGTGGTGGAATGAGTTTTTATGACGTCACAAAGATGGCGCGCGACCTAGGGTTAGATTTTGTCGATTATTTAAAAAACTATTTAGTCAATTTAAGCAAACAAGGTGTCATACGATTGATATTTTCATGCTTAATTAAATATGTAAGTCTACTTTCAACCAAAAAGTTAAATAAAAGCCAAATTTATTTTTATTTAAATTTCTAACACGCATTAGTTTACATTATTAATTATGTTAAACTTTATTGCACAATAATAAAAAAATAAGTCCAAAAGGCGCACTTAATGCTTTAAGGCATTCTGTTCCAGTCAACCATAGGGCAAAACAGAAATTTGCTATGGTGTGTGCAGTGAGATAAAAGGATTGTGTAATTATTAGTCTCATATTTAAGTCCTAATTTCTAACTCTACACATTGTAAAGAAATATTTGTAGCTAATATATGTTATATATGTAGTATATGTGTACCTATATGTAATAATCTTTACCTTTATTTAGCTTTATTATTATACCTTTTATCATTAAGTAGTGTATTTTACAGTGTGTTTTTAACATACTGTTTACGCTGTTGGGGCAGGTCTTGTAAAACAGTTATTATCGAGGCCGACAGAACATAGCATGCTGTCCTTAAAACAATGTTAAAGAAACCCTTCCGGTATTCCACATTTTTACTATATAAAAAGTCCGAAGTGTTGACGGTTCGTCAATTTACCTACTCAAAATTGTTGTTGATAAGCACAAGCAAATACTTGAAACGAAGAGTGTATCGAACACAGGTTCCGTCCGTGAATACTGCCCTTGCAAAACGATTAGAACCGTATATATCTGGTTTTGTTTATAATTCCGTGACTAAACACTTAAACATTGAAGATAAACCCGTTTTTAAAGCCAAATAAGTTACTACAAAACTGTCCTTAAAACAATGTTAAAGAAACCCTTCCGGTATTCCACATTTTTACTATATAAAAAGTCCGAAGTGTTGACGGTTCGTCAATTTACCTACTCAAAATTGTTGTTGATAAGCACAAGCAAATACTTGAAACGAAGAGTGTATCGAACACAGGTTCCGTCCATGAATACTGCCCTTGCAAAACGATTAGAACCGTATATATCTGGTTTTGTTTATAATTCCGTGACTAAACACTTAAACATTAAAGATAAACCCGTTTTTAAAGCCAAATAAGTCACTACAAAAGCAAAAGCAATGGCTAGCCAGCTTAACCTATGAATATACTGAAGATATTATCCAAATCAGAAAAAAATTGTTCTTCGTGATAGTCAAAATAAGCTTAGAGTTAATTTGATGCACTTTTACTTAAGTATAGTTATAATAAATTAGCTTAAGTAATATGTATACTTATGTATTGTGTTGGTTTTAGACAACATCATACTTTAAAAAATAAATCTTTGACTTGTCAACCGGTTATAGCATATATTGTCATAACATGTGATATTGGTCTCCGCGATATAGGCATGCCTAGTGCCAGTATCAAGGTTAACTTATTTAAGGAGTTCCAACAACTAGTGTTTGGCTAACCAAATTTTGTTGACAGATATTTCGTTGTTGTATCACCAATTGTCTATGAATTACAAAAAAAGCTAAAAGTCAGTTGTCAATTTATGTCATTCAGTCAAATCGGTCGCTGTTTACAAGAGGATATTTAAAATAATATTCAATAATGACTAGATACCGAGTGAGGTCCGCAAACTATTATTTAAGCTCGTAAGTAATTACACTAGCGACAATGTGTGAAGTCGACGTGAAGCTTTTTATAACGAAAAACTGCAATGTTTACAAGTCGTACATAATATGGTAGGTTGGTGCTCTATAAATGTTTTGATACTTTAGTACTAGTTGTAACATTTGCCTATAACTTTGATTAAGTACGTAAATGTATTAATACCTGAATCTCATAAACAGAACAGGTGTATAAAGAAACGGATAAACTAGAAGCTCTGGAAAATATCAATAAAATCAAAACATTGGAAGTTTGGAACGTAAGGAGTTACTAACTGAAAAGCTTATTTAGAAGAAATCTGTGGAGTGACCGGTCAGTAGTAATTTGATATAAAAATATTTTAATTTATATAACCGACCAAGAGCATGTCGGGCCATGCTCAGATTGCTCAGTGTAGGGTTCCGTACGGACGGACATGGCGAAACTATAAGGGTTCCTAGTTGACTACGGAACCCTAAAAATGAGCGGTCAACGTGTCGAAGGAATATCTATACCTACTGATGGAGACTGAACTTATGTAATTTTTTTGGCGAAGGATTAATATTATGGTATTATCGAGCTAGGTGTTATTTACACTACATTTCATTTTTCGCCTTGTTACTATGGTATATGGTGAGAAAGTGTTGTTGACTGTACTTTACGTAGTGGTAGAATTTAATGTGAGCTGATTTTTGAGTGCATTTGGAGTATATTTTTTAAACTTATTTCCTTAGGTACCTTACATGTGCAGATAAATAGAAAAATATTTTCTAGTATCAAAACTATAATTTCTAGTGTGACCAGCCCAAGATTTTTTGAATTTACCGCCAAAAGATTGTGTAAAATTTCAGTAGCCAAACTCTAACATACAAACAGAGAAGTTCGGAGTGAACGAATTATTATTTTGCATTATGTCGAGCACCCAAAGGTTGTATGGAATATAATGATCTGGCGTTCGCACAGCTAAAAATATGTATATCTTCGGGTAAATTAGGTACATAATCCGATATCGTTACATAGACTTTATTGCGTTTCTATTTAATTGTCCTGTGCAACTGCGAAATCATTTTATTTATTATAAAAATATAGACATCTAATATTGAATTGAAACGGCTACAACGAATTGTTGTTAGTAAACTCCAGTGGGGATTGAGTTCTAAGGACACCTGCTTGGTTTTCTTTAGATATCGATACTTTTTGCGGTCTAAGAACAGTATTGCCAGTCTTGTGTTTTTTTCACATGTAATGTTTTTAATGGGATCTCATTCCTTTTTGTAAGTAGGGCTCCTTTTTCTCCTCCCACGATCTTGCCATGCACATTCCCATACCTATTCTCACCCATGAACCCGTACGCATGCCCACATCCAAAGGTATTAATGGGCACCTAAAATTGCCTTTATTTTACTATCAACTACTATGGTCAAAAAAAGATCAAAATGTTATCAGCTGAAAATGTAACTTTGCAGTTCTTTATATGGGATTGCAATGTACTTGTAGGGTTTGTAAAACTAGGCAACCCGGCTGACATTGCAGTATGTTAAAATTTTCAGAGGCTTTATAGCTCTTATACTAGATGTATTCAAAATTTGGAGCTTGTGGATTAGCTAGAGTTAGAATTCGTATGATCTGTCATATAATAGTCAGTCAGTAACAAAATTAAGGAACTTTGACTTGCAATCATTCTTAAATTATAAGTTAAATGATTTTGAGAGTATGTCTTCCTTGTGTTATGACTTCTTTTTCACTGAAAATTTAGACTTCTAGCTACCACCAAACACCAGAACACTAGAATTAGAGGGCGAAAATAGCTTGAACGGCTACGGGAAAAGGATAGTACGGCCGTGAGAGAGACTAATAATTTCACAATCCTTTTATCTCACTGCACACATCATAGCAAAATGTTGTATTGCCCTATGGTTGACTGGAACAGAATGCCTCAAAGCATTAAGTGCGCCTTTTGGACTTATTTTTTTATTATTGTGCAATAAAGTTTAACATAATTAATTATGTAAATTAATGCGTGTTAGAAATGTAAATAAAAATAAATTTGGCTTTTATTTAACTTGTTGGTTGAAGATAGATTTACATATTTTATTAAGCATGAAAATATCAATCATATGACACCTTGTTTGCTTAAATCGACTAAATAGTTTTTTAAATAATCGACAAAATCTAACCCTAGGTCGCGCGCCATCTTTGTGACGTCATAAAAACTCATTCCACCACTTTATGAAGTGACAAGAGATATTTTCATAATCAGTAGCTCATGCTGATTCCAACGATACCAGTTGTTGGTATAAACCTTTTGGTTCCTACGAACATTGAAAATAAGATAGCTCCTACGAATTGGCCTTTCCTCTATAAAGGAGACCGTCCATTTCGGGCCCACTTCTGATAGGCATAAGCAACTCTACAACCTAGAGCCTAAATGTTGATCCTTTATATATCTATATATCTGGAAATAAACGGAAAAACTGCGATGGCCAATGGAAATAAATCCGATGCTAATGTCCTCTGACGCAAAGAATATCTTAAATCTAGTTCAAAGGTCGACGACCCACGATGTGTATGATGAATTGATGATATAATAGATCTTAGGAAGTTTCTGACTGGTATTTGTAGCACATATAATTATGTTATTATTAATGACATCTAATGTACTTATATTATAATGAAATTGCACAAGATTTTACGTTGCATGAAAATAATTTTGGTTGTCTAGCAACCTTGGGCTATAACTTTAACGTTAAAACACGTTTTGACACAATCCAACAAATAAAACTAAATATTGTATGTGTTTGTGTGTGTGTGTGTTGTGTTGTGTTGTTGTGTGTTGGAGTTATTAAGTCCGCCATTTGTACTTTTTTTATGTGCAATAAAGTTTAAATAAATAAATAAATAAAGTTATGTCTGAGAAATATTGTGTTTTTAAATGATTATCAATTTATCATCCTCCTAGCCTTAATTACGACTTTTTGCTACGAGTCAATGGAGCCTGGCTTCTTCCCAATCAAGAGGGGAAACTAAGCTTTGCTGGGTACATAGGTACGTTCTCCTCACGATGTTTTCCTTCGCTGAAAAGTGATTGAGAAAAAATAATGAGTCGAGCCCACACGAGACTACCGACTTGAAAGTCTACACGACTTATAATAAAATATGTATTGATACTAGAGATGCAACGGATATCCGGTCACTATTCGGTATCCGGCCAGGGCCGGATTAAGACTTTCGGGGCCCCTAGGCAGAACAGTTTTTGGGCCCCCATTTCAGCAAACTCATATCATCCTTCGAGCGTTATGTCCCAGCTTTTGCCACAGTTCGTTGGCGTCTGGGATCCCCTTGGTAAACCCAATCCCATGAATTGCCGCATGCACTAGTTTTTACGAGTGTGACTGCCATCTATCACTCCAATCCAGAGGTAAAACTAAGCCTTGTTGGTATTACCTAACAAGGATTAGTTGCAGTAGGTTGGATTTATAAGTGTAATCACTTAGTTCAAGTACGTAACTAACTGCCACAAAAATACTTGCTTTACGTTGTTTTGTCTATTGTAAAACTCCCCTTTTAGGTGTGTAATTATACAAACAATAAATTCACCCGGGTTCGATTTGGAGGTCTCAGGTTCAAACGCCGGCTCGTACTACTACGTTTTTCGTAACGCATCTACGGAATAACATTTAATATTTACCAGTTGGTTTTCGGTGAAAGAAAACATCGTAATGAAACCGGACCTAATCCCGATAAATCCTAGTATTCCCTCTGGGTTGGAAGGTCAGATAGCAGTCGTTTTCGTAAAAACTAGTGGCAATGCCAATGCATGGGATTAGGTTGTTAAGCGGACCCCAAGCCGGGACAAACGTTAGGAGGAAGAAGAATCCCTAGCCTACATACGAATTTTCCTACAAATATTTCACGTTATGAAACATTTTACTTTTCCACTGTTCATTTCCACTGATACCTATACCAATTTTCCAGTTTTATTTTCACTCTATGAAATATTTTATTTTTTTCCTGTGCACGATGGGCCCCAGGGCTACGCGGGGCCCCTAGGCAGTTGCCTACTTTGACTAAAGGTTAATCCGGCTCTGTATCCGGCCTATCCGGCCACAATTTCACTATTCGGCCGAATACCGGATAGTTGCGTACTATCCGCGTTCCGCGATATTGCGTATTAGCGGATAGTAAAATGTCACATACTCACTATTAAAAACAGAAGTCGTTTATTCAATGAAAGTGTAACTTTAGGTGGCTTACTATGCCTTGAACAACCTGTTCGAAGTGTCACTCGCGTACCTACTCGAATTAGCTTAACTATAGGTAGGTAAAACTTTAGGCCGAATATCCGGCTTTTTGGCCAACGGGTCTGCCGAATATTCGGTATCCGCTATCTTCCGTTGCATCTCTAATTGATACATATGATTTTAAGTGATATTTGTTATAAATGTACAGAAAACTAACGAGAACGTTACCAGTAATTAGCAAGCGCTCACAATGGAGGCGGAGTAGGTATTCATTTGTTTTTTTGCTCGCATTTAACAATTACAAAGCCGGTAATATCTCTCCCCTGGAATTATTCTTGCTTTTCTTTGTTGTAGGTAAAACGTAATCAATATTGATATCATATGCTTCCTGGCAACCCTGGTGCAAAAAGTAAGGTTGCTAGAGTGTATGCCATCATTATTGGCGATGTTAATGTACAATGCTCTTATGGCTGTCAAAAATACTCCACAGCCAGAGAAAATGTTATAATCAGAAAAATAATAGAAAACACAAAATAAGAGAGAGAGAGAGACAGAGAGAAGAAGGTATGTACATTGTACATACCTTCTTCTCTCTGTCTCTCTCTCTCTCTCTCTTCTTCTTTCATTTCTCTTATTTTCTGTTTTCTATTATTTTTCTGATTATAACATTTTCTCGGGCTGCGGAGTATTTTTGACATCCATAAGAGCATTGTAATGTTCTTAAATTGAAGAATGAAGACCTTTGTTCTTGGTATGTCTTTACAATTTACAATCCATTTAACCTGCGTGATGGTGGATCTGAAATAAAACGTACATTTGCTGTTAGTTAACTTAAATTAAAAACTACTTGGTATCTATTAAAAGGTAAACTCTCTAAATGTACCTACAAATTTTAACATTTATAAAATTTCGCTGTATTTTAGAATGCTTTACAAAAAATTGCTTTTACGGAAACACCCGAAAAATCCGCTCATAGATCCGCGCCAACGATTTCAAATATGCTCAGATAATTTCTCGTTACAAATTGTTAACTTAGTAAACAAGTCAAGTTTACCAATTACAGGATACACAACATAATATATAAATGTTATCTTATTTATTCCAAGTTCCCGAGTTTCGAAGCGTACAAACTGCGGAATTACCAAATCAGTTTGACTTTTCGAATCCAACTTGCTGAAATATACCTATCAGATCTGGCTTGGCAACCCGTAACTTAGAAACGAATATTAAGATATCTCTTGGAAGTTATCTATTCTGTTAGATGAGTTGATGTTAGATTATATAAATGTATATAGATGTTATATACAAAGGAAAAAATGAACATATCCTCCGGTGCCCAAGGCTGGGATCGAACCGGCGTCTTCTGCATTCGCGGCAGACGCGACCACTTCGCCACCTGGCCACGAAAGCACCGGTCGAATTTTTCCGTGTAGGTATATGCAATCCTTGTAAATGCTAAGGCGCATTTGGCCAGTCATCTAAGAAGGTACAACATTATGAGTCATATTCCATTCAGAAACTTCTTAATATCCGAATCTCTTCTTAATTTCTTAATTCTTCTTAATATACATTAAAAGTTAAAAATAATTTGATTTGTTCTTTCAGTTCTACTGCACTGAAAAAATGCCTTGGTTGATTTTACGAAATTTTTATTGGTTGATTTCGATTTTGTAAAATTTAGTACAAAATTAGTTAATATCACAAAACCTGCAAGATTGAAGTTACGAAACATACTTGGATTGACGTCGTAAACAAGTACTTTTGTAGATTTAAGCTACACGATATGTAAAACTTACCAAACTGTAGGAGTATATTTTACAAAACGTCAAGTTTAGTAAATAATACAAAATCTATTTGTAGATTTTGCACACACAGTACGTAATAATTACCAAACTGTGTAAATATAATTTACAAAACTATGGATTTATTAAATAATACTATATTTTCTTGTAGACATTAGTAAATACAATTAGTTAAACTTACCAAACTGTATTAGTAAAACTTACAAAACCTTTACTTTAGTGAATAATACTAAATATTTTTGCGATTTTTAGAAAACCAGTTTGGTAAAATTACCAAACTATATAAGTAAAACTTACAAAACTATTACTTTAGTAAATATTACTAAATCTCTTTGAGAATTTTAACTTACCAGTTTGGTAAACTTACCAAACTGTATAAGTAAAAGTTACAAAACTGTTACTTTAGTAAATAATACCAAAATCTCTTTGAAAATTTTAGCAAACCAGTTTGGTAAAATTACCAAACTATATAAGTAAAACTTACAAAACTATTACTTTAGTATATAATACTAAATCTCTTTGAGAATTTTTAACAAACCAGTTTGGTAAACTTACCAAACTGTATTAGTAAAACTTACAAAACTATTACCTTAGTAAATTATACTAAATCTCTTTGAGAATTTTAGCAAACCAGTTTGGTAAACTTACCAAACTATATAAGTAAAACTTACAAAACGATTACTTTAGTAAGTAATACAAAATATCTTTGAAAATTTTAGCAAACCAGTTTCGTAAACTCGTCAAACTGTATAAGTAAAAGTTACGAAACTATTACCTTAGTAAATAGTACTAAATCTCTTTGAGAATTTTAACAAACCAGTTTGGTAAACTTACCAAAGTGTGTAAGTAAATGTTAGGAAACTATTTCATTAGTAAATTATACTAAATCTCTTTGAGAATTATAGAAAATCAGTTTGGTAAACTTACCAAACTGCATAAGTAAAAGTTACCAACTGTTACTTTAGTAAATAATACCAAAATCTCATTGAGAATTTCAGCACACCAGTTTGGTAAACTTACCAAACTGCATAAGTAAAAGTTACGAAACTATTACCTTAGTAAATTATACTAAATCTCTTTGAGATTTTAAGCAAAACAATTTGGAAAACTTACCAAACTGTATAAGTAAAGGTTACAAACTATTACCTTAGTAAATTATACTAAATCTATTTGAGAATATTAGCAAACCAGTTTGGTAAACTTACCAAACTGTATAAGTAAAAGTTACAAAACTGTTACTTTAGTTAATAATACCAAAATTTCTTTGACAATTTCAGCACACCAGTTTGGTAAACTTACCAAACTACATAAGTAAAAGTTACGAAACTAATACCTTAGTCAATTATACTAAATCTCTTTGAGCATTTCAGCGAAACAACCTTTGCCAGAATTTCATTTAACGTGATTTCATAACTATACTTTACTACAATAGCCAATTTGCCATTATCAGTGTTATCCATAATAGTCACTTGCCATATGCTTGCCATACAATTTTATTGCCATATTGAATAAAAAATCTCCTATAAATAAGTCCCTAATGTTGTGACACCCAACCGGATGTGACACTCGCTCTGATTTCTATCGGAAAAAGTCTGCCGTTTTTTGCGGGGGAGGGGATCATCAAATGTATAATGTAAATAGTCACGTCAAATAAACGTCAGTCCATACAATGACCACTGGTCATACATTTTCGGCAGAACGCCTGTCAATGGCTATTCCGCTTGGTTTAAAGCTCTAAGGTTATTAAAAATAAAATATGGAAAAAAAGATGTGGCATACGTCATACGTAACATTCTGGCATCAACATCAAAAATAACGTTATGTTAAATGAATATACATTGTATTGAGGAAAAAATAATTAAATATGCATTCTAAAATTATGGCAAATGAAATTATATGATATGAATGTCTGGCAAAAGTAAGAGAGTTATAGCTTATTGAGCTTATTAATGGAGCTAGTTCGATTTCTGTAAAATTGTCCCCTAACCCTAACCAATTTATTACTTTAATAGATATTCATAACATGACAAAAAAATGCTTGAATCTCTAAGATTCTGACTTAGGACTACTTGTGCCTTAGGTACATTTACAAGCCATAATTTATGAAATACCGGATAAGGGACATCACACACTTGATCTGAATTCAGAACTTCGTAGACATAATGCTTAATTTTTTCTATGGTTTCTTCAATTTGTCTATGGTATCTGATTTTTGTATGGAGGCCATAGATAAATTTCAGCCACCATAGACAAATTTAAGCATTTCCGTCTGATTTTGTCTATGAATTTCTGAATTCAAATCAGGTGTGTGATGACTGATGTCCCTTAGACGTATTTTATACTAAATTTTAGTTGGTATAAAATATGTGTTTTTTAAACAAAACCTAATCAAAATACATACCTACCTGATAAGACGAATTAAACATTTAGGTCACGGCTTATGGTACCTAAACCTAATGTTTATATATGAAAATATAGAGGTCTTAAAATATTCAAATAAGCTACGTTAGGGACAATGTTTTTTTTATAAGTTATGTGTGTTATGTGTCTTGACACACTATAATTTCAATTTAAATGCGCAATAAAAAAATAAGCATAACAAGAGTTAAAGGGCAGATATCCCGTTTTTGGCCGGCTGGAATATACTATAGTTCGTTTTTTTAGATTAGAAATAAGTTGAAAGAAGGATTTACAGGGTTTCTTTATCAGGCACGATACGACACGATACATGTCACAACTGTCAACGTAAAAATATGTGGCCTTTAAAACTATAATGATACAGGGTGGGCACAAGGAAACCGACAGATCTTACCCGCGCATTTCTGAGACCAAAAGGAATAAAAAACGGTACCGGTATGTGAGTTTAGGTGAATCTCGCCAAAAAAAATCTATTTTTTTTAAATTAGAACTAGACATTTTCATGTGCACAGAACTGTGCACATGAAAATTGAATGTTATTTTTAAAATGAACGCCTAAAACGAAATGATACATTTTATCAAAATAAAATATAGTTTATGCAAAGTATTCCTTGTCACTTTGATATAGTCTGTCAATAAAGATGTATAAAATACTAGTATGCCCAATAGTGGCAACAACGCCATCAATAAGGCGTTATGTGCTGAGTAATAATAATAATAAAGATTTTTTAAATTGGTATTAACTCTGAAACTAGGCATATTCCAGAAAAGTTTATAGGACATTTTAGTCTGTAAACATGATCACGAATACACTATTAAAATCTGTCGGCTACTCGTGCCCACCGTGTATATAATTATTTGTGTGTATATTAAAGCCATGTAAATGTTAATTAGAATAATATGAATTATTTAACAGCATTTTAATATAATAGTAGACATTTGTACGAAATAATTTATTCTTATCAAGTTTGCACAATAAAAAACCTAGAGAAAAAGAGGTTCGAAACAAATGGTTTCCGATTTAAAACGTACAGTCACCGGCAATAGTATCTTCCTTCATGAAGGCCGCAAAAGTATGTGACACGCTCTTATGGCCCTACAAATAAGAGCGTGTCACATATTTTTGCAGCATTCATGTAGGAAGATACTTTTGCCGGTGACTGTACGTGCTTCACTGTCAGTTTTTCAATTTTCACTTGTCTCGTATGTGAAAATCAAAACGATATTGTGTTTTTATTGTTATGTTAGTTCTAGTTTGCAAATTGTCATTATTTATTCACAAATGTGAACTTTTGATCGTGTTAACTAATCATTTCTTGGTGCTTTCAGTGTGTTAAAATTGAACAGTCAAACAGAACAGATTAGAACAGGTTGGTAACTTCTGTTTCAACAACTTTTTGAAAACATGTGTTTTTAAGATTGTATTTTTTTCATGCAAACTTAATAGTATTTTCAATGTACGTTAAAATCTTATTGACATTGCTTGTCAGTCTCGTCACCATACATACATAATCAATTTCGGAATACATTGCGTGTTCGAATAAACTGTAAGCTATACTAAAAATCAAACAATAAGTTATTTTTAAAAGTCGCTGAACAAACTTTGTCTTGTTTGATAATGATCAGTTATAAATATTTGAAAACGTCGTTTAGTTTGAGAAGTAGAATCTACGTTTTAATTTTTTGCTCGTTACAGGTCACCCCGGTATATACCTAATACTCGTATAACTAGTAGACAAACTTGAAGAAGCTATTAAACGAGCATTTGGAATAATTATTTGTATTCTTTCTGTGTAGGAACGTACAAGGTATTTATTGGAAATAGTAACTGCATAATGTGTATTGCGCAATTATTTACCAAAGTAGACTACTAAAATTAACCCAAAATGTTTTGTAAATTATACAAAATTTAATTTGGTAATGCGTGGCAGTGAGAGGGCGAGATATGTAAACAAACGTGCGCGCACGAGACAGCGCTTACGCTCATTCTTCCGCCCCGCCCGCTCCCCACCAGCGAAAGACGCGCGTGCGCCAGCTCTGGCAGCTGAGGATGGCCAGCGGCCATTTTGATCTAACAGCGAGCCGAGTCGGCTGCATCTCGCAAGTTTTGCGCTGTTTATGATTCTCTAGTTTACTTTTACTTTTTGTGTTAACTTAACTGTGCTAGGTGCTATGTTCGTGTACAAAATGGCACCTAAAGAAGATGGAGACAGCCTGTATTTAGAAGATTGGGGTTTATCGAACACCACCATCAATAATTTTGCGGGTAAGTCTTGCCTATAATATTGCATCATCATCCCGTATTTACCAAATTATTTATTAATTCTCTTTTTCATAATGTACAAATTCTGGATTTTTGACATGCCCGAGATGCGCGTATACTACGAATCATATTATAGAAAAAATAATTAATGTGTGTCGTTTGGCGTTTACGAAACAAGAAATTAAAATTTTACGAAAGTCAACTTAAGTAAGTAGGTAAGTCCTTTACCAAATTAAAATGGCATCGCTTGTTTTTTCTTTCAGATAATGAAATAACTTTCAAACATATGAAAGAAATCCAGGACTGAAAGAGCTGATCCCAAATCTCTAAGAGAGAATATTATTCAAGAGAGGTCTCGTGAAGTTACGTAGGTAAGTAAACAGACTCGATTATTATTTTCTCGTGTTGAAATTATTTGCACAGAGGTATTCTATACGCGAGGCCTGTATGTTATCTTCTAATAACACTTGCTACGGACGAGTCCGACTCGCGCACTGAGGGTTTCCTGTGGCCACGTCACTGAAATATACTTGTTATATGTATCGGATTTATAAGTACCTACCTATAAGAACCATCCCAAAGGTTCAAAAATATTTGAGCAATAATACGCAACTACTTTATTAAGGCGTGTTGACATATTTCTAACCACTTTGTCTGTGCACGTATTTCTAACTTGACTGAACTACATGTACAGTCGACATCAAAGATATGTTTACACTTTTGTTCTTTGCTTCTTTGTGATATACATAATCCAAAAGTGTATACATATCTTTGACGTCGACTGTACAGTCACTGCCGTCACTGGCAATAGTATTTTCCTCAACGACGGCCGCAAAAATATCTGACACAATCTTATTTGTAAGACCTTAAGGTCTTACAAATAAGACGCTCGCTCTTAAGAGCGTGTCACATATTTTTGCGGCCGTCGTAGAGGAAGATACTATTGCTGCTGACTGTAAATATGTCAGGCCGCATATTTACACATAAGACGCTGTGTGAGAAGCTGTGTTTTCATACATCTGACACCTTGCATGATGCTCAATGCTGTGTCATGGTATCACAGGTTCGTATATCTCTGGTGGATGCTCACCCTTTCTCTGATATTTGATCTTATAAGTGTAACAGTCATGTATTTTTGTGTATCTGTCTGTGGCGTTGTAGTACCCAAGCGCATGAACAGATTTGAGTCTGATTTTTTTAAATCGAATTTACCTGCCGCAGATGGTCGTAATAGACGGAGAGCTGGCCACGTCAGATACGACACAATAATGAGAGCAACGAAACCCCTCTAGTTAGTTTGCTATACTATGCTTATTTCTAGATCCGGACATCTAGCAGCTGTAAAGTGGTGGAGGTCAAAGAATGCAAATAACTTGAAGAAAACAAATTCTAGAGTTCTGGCTTCGATCCAATATTATGAAAAATTATAAGACGTCACATAATGCATGGACTAACAAGATCGTACAATTTTGTCAGTCGATGCATTATGTGATGGTAGGTACAGTCGAATACAAAGACATGTATCCACTTTTTTACCTAGATCCAAAAGTGGATAACTGACTGTACCATAAAGCTGGTCGGGTGTTAGTGGTGATGGAGATGGAAAATGGCCACAAATATTCTCTCAACAAGTTCATGATTGTGCTAAAAAAGACAGCCTGCAACAAAAAATGAACATTTTGACAGAAACCTGTGTTGTTCCCTGATGCCTAGCATAATTTTTTCCATGGCTTTTTGGCAATGTTCTACTTCAAATCAAGAAGCAGTTCCAGTAAGAAGAAAAAGTTTAAATAAAGTGCAGTATCAGAGTGTACCGGCTTACTATGTGCTTAGTGCTCAAGTCTAGTGCTTCGTTCAGTACCTAATGCCTATAGTGTTTGACTTTTGTACCTATGTAGTTTTCAAGTGTTTTTAGTTCCGTGTTTTAGAAGTATTCAGTGTATTAGTTTCGGACCAAGATAGTGTCCAGTGTTTTAGTGCTCATAGGGTAAACGCATCTATTCGCGGACCCGACTACCCGAAGTGTTCCATGTTGTTTCGGGCCTAGATGTTGTAGTGCTGTATCAAAGTGTACCGGCTTACTATGTGCTTAGTGCTCAAGTCTAGTGCTTAGTTCAACACCTAATGCCTATAGTGTTTGACTATTTTGTACCTATGTAGTTATCAAGTGTTTTTAGTTTCCGACCTAGATAGTGTCCAGTGTTTTAGTGCTCATAGGGTAAACGCATCTATCATATCGCGGATCCGACTACCCGAAGTGTTCCGTGTTGTAGTGTTGTATCAGAGTGTACCGGCTTACTATGTGCTTAGTGCTCAAGTCTAGTGCTTAGTTCAATACCTAATGCCTATAGTGCTTGACTTTTGTACCTATGTAGTTATCAAGTGTTTTTAGTTCCGTGTTTTGGAAATAGGTACTCAATGTATTAGTTTCGACCAAGATAGTGTCCAGTGTTTTAGTGCTCATAGGGTAAATTTTAACGTACCTATTCGCGGACCTAAGAGTTATATGTGTATATAGTATTTTCAGTAAAAGTAAGCCATAGTGTACATACCGAACTGTTAATAAATAAAAATCGTAAGCGTAGTGAGTGTTTCTATTAAAGTCCCATTCTACAGTGGGAGGAATTGAGTTCCGAACCAGCGAATGCTCGTGATCCGGGTAAATAAATGCGGCGCACTTGCAAGTTTACAATTTTATCTCTACGCCCTAACCTAGCTAGGCTATTGGAAATAGGTTGTATTGTATAGGTAAAGTACCTATGATGAGGAGGAATGCCTCACGGCGCCTCTCTGTACTTTCTACGGCTCGGCTCATAGTTTGAGAACCCCTGATCTAAAGAAAAGTACAGTCAGCCACTAAATCGTTTACTGTAAAAAAATTAGAAACTTTAGAACATTTAGAAAAAAGCTGATTTAGAACCAATTCCTGCTAATCAATTTAATACCTACTTATATAATTGTCTAAAGAAAAGTAGGTACAGTCTACCACAAAATCGTACATTGTCAAAAAATTGCAATCTGATTTAGAAACAATTATAGAACAGTAATGAAATGAAATTTGTTTTATTCCAGAAATTGCTTGCATATACAGAGTGGATTTTCTTTTTGGGTCAGTGAGGGCAGCTACCAGTTCCCGTGCTGCTACGTGAAAATGATCTTAGAAGACCTTCCCTCCATTGCAAATTAATGAAGGATCGCATTTACAGATTTTAAAAAATCATACAGGTTGCGAGAAAAAGGTCATTTTTTACGAACTTTTTTTGACCCCATTCCTATCCAGGATCAAAAGCTAGTACGGGACCAAAAAAAAATCCGGCTAGAAAAGCCACAAACTGAGGAAACATTTTCCCATACATTTTGTATGAAAATTAAAACTTTTATTTTTCACATGCATTTTTTTTTATACCAGTTGATTCCAATCCTATTCAGTATCAATAGTTTCCATGGGGTCATGTACGGTAATGTACCAAACAGCTAGAAATTGAAGAAACTTTTTCCGTATATTAACTGCTTTAAAATCCACGTTTTTTGATATTTTGAATGACTTTCACTGTAATGTCCTGATACAGTATTATTGTCCGTAACAGGACTTATTAGCGTGATTGATAAATGTCAGTAAAAATTCTCATTTTTTCCATAGTAAATGTATGGAAAAGGTTTTTTCAATTTGTGGCTGTTTGGTACATTACCGTAAGTTGACTCCATGGAAACTATTAATACTGAACAGGAATGGAATCGATTGGCATAAAAAAATTGTTAATTTTATCAACTTGTGCACAGCCCTCGGAGCAGTTGCTTCTTTACTTGCGGTCGACTTTCGACTCGTACCGCTCGCGTGTCAGTCAAACGAAAAGCCTAACAAAAGCCGGACAGGCCGGACGAGCAAATATTTGGCCGGACACACCCGTAAAAAGCCAAACATGTCCGGCTAAAGCCGGACACCTGGCAACCCTAGGAATGGGATCAAATGGCATCAACAAAAAAGTTCGCCAAGAATGACCTTTTTCTCGCATCCTGTACGTTTTTTCCAAAATCTGTAAATGCGGTCCTTCATTTATTTGAAATAGTTAGAGGGAAGGTCTTTTAAGCCCATTTTCACGTAGCAGCACGGAATCTGGTAGTATTTGACCGTCACTGACCCAAAAAGAAAATCCAGCCTGTACGTACAGTCGCTATCAGATATATCGGAGCGGCCAAGGTGGTCACAAATATCTGAACATCGCCTCTATTGTCAAGGCGATAAAGTGCACGTTCAGATATTTTTGAGTACCTTGGCCGCTCCGATATATTTGATGGCGACTGTACCTTTGTAAGTATGATACAAATAATAAAAATTTTAGTAAATTAAAATAATACAAAATAAAATCTAAAAGCTCCGTCATGCTATATATAGCCTGTACAGTCGACGTCAAAGATATGGTTACACTTTTGCACCTTACTCCTTTAAGGCTAAAAAGTGTAAACATATCTTTGACGTCGACTGTACCACGGTTCACCTCGATAATAAGTTTATAATAAATTACAGTTTTATCTTAAAACGCGTATCTTGAATCATAACACTTTCTCAATAACTAGTAGATATTAAAAGTATTGTTAAAAGCGTTTTTTTTTTAACGCGTCCTCTTTACTAAAAATTCTAAAAACATAGTTTCATGTACAGTCGGCGGCAAAAATATGTTTACACTTTTCCACCTGACTCCATTGTATGAGGTGCAAAAATTTACAAATATCTTTGACGTCGACTGTACCTGGTCCTCATGTCGTTTGTACAAGGGATTTTTCAAGATAATACTAATAGGTACTTATCTCGGCTAACGTTCAATCTTATCCCAACGCACCTCGCATGAAATAATCTGTTGCCAAAGAGTACCTATGCATTTTTTGGAACGCAACTTTTAGAAAGGGATTAAGGTCCGCCTGCTTGCCATCCCTCTCAGCTCATTTTTTTTTTTCATCTTGGTCGAACGAAAGTAAAACTTAAAGTAACATACACGGTGCCCGTGAGCATTGCGAGAGATTTTAACCACGAATTCCTGAGGTCATAAGGAGTGATAAATGTTATATAATTTTAGGTTAATTTCACCAAAAAAAAATTTTTTTTACTTTTTTAAATGCGAACATAAGATAATTAATGTTATTGGTAAAACTATCGAGTAAAATAAATTGGTTCATTTTTATTCGTAAAAAACGGTTCACGAAAAGTATTCCTTGGAATTTTGATATCTGTCAATAAGGATGTCTAGACTAGACCCCATAAAGATTGAAATCTCTATGAAAAAGGCGTTATTCACTGAGTAACAACAATCAATGTTTTTTTATTTAATTGGTAATCACTCTGAAACTAGGCAAATTCTAGAAAAGTTTTTACGACATTTTAGTCTCCAGTTACGATCAGGAATACGCTATCTCTCGCAATGCTCACGGGCACCGTGTATATTAAGCGCATTTGACTTATTGGTATTTTTGACACTACTTAAGTATATACAACTTTCTTGGAGTCCATAAAGTTATTATTTCAAACTCGAGTATACTCTTCGGTTAAAAAGTGAGGCCGGCGAAAGAGAGCGTCATAGAGGGAGCTGCGTCCCGTTTTGACTAAGGAGTACACGTAATACGTGTAGTAGCAGATACTATGGATAATATAGACAGCCAGTCTAAGAACTTTTTGAAGCTCAAGTTTACAGCGCCATCTGCACGAGAGCAACCTAAACATATAATAAAAATAGTAGGAAAAAATGACATTGCATCGCAGCAACATCTAGTAACGAGTAGCGTACCGTAGTAAATGTAATTATTTCCTAATATTTTTATACCTTTAAGTGGCTCTCCTGCAGATGGCGCTGCAGACTTGAGCTTCAAAAATGACTGTGGCCTGTGTCTGTCCATATTATCTATAGTCTCTGGTGGTAGTAATAATAGTAGTAGTAGTTATATTAGTAGCGGTGTACCAAATACAGTTGTTTGTTACAGAACCAGAGTGAAATAAACTGGAGCAGTACCCGAAAATGCATCTATCCAGAGGAACCACCTTCCATCCGCCGCTGGTGATTGCCGTCAGACCAACGAGCAAGGACTTTAAGGATTTTCACGTAGCGGTTGAGTCATTTCTCTACAAATACACCGAATTTTTGTCATATTATCTCTAATAGAGACTATATTTATATATATTTAGATACACGATGTTAAAGTTAGAACATTGCTTAATAATTAGATTACGATAGCGATCAATTAGTTTCTCACTTGCGGGTTTTTTTAATGTACCTATTGGTCTTGCTTTTACATAAATGGTCTGATTTTTTTTACCAAATACCAACATGTAACGTCAATCAATAGGTCATGAAAAATAACATTGAAGTTTGAACGTTTTATGATAAAGTTAATATTTTCAGTAATAATCACCCAGAATGTGAAAACAAATGTGCCGGGCCGTCCTTTAACTTTTGAACCAGAAATCCAAAAATATGAAAAAAAAAGATACATCTTGGGCACATTTGTTTCTTACTTAACTTAAAATATATATTATTTTTTGCATCAGTTTTACTATAAAACTAAGTAGCGGCACTTAAAACACCCTGTTTGTATAAATTTCATTGATATTGGCTTATTTTAATAGACGTAAGCTTGACTTCAGACAATTTTTTTTGCATGAAACTTTTACCGTGTAGTGGACGATAGGTAGGTAGGTACTCGTATAGGTAAAAGCGCCCAAAGGGTTAATAATTGATTCAAAATAATATTATACTAACAATTGTTTTAAAGTTTCAAATATACATTAATACGGTCCTTTTTCATACTTAGTTTAAACCCCATAAACTACCTTTTTTATTGTTTTCAAGGCCAAAATGGAACCCGTGTTGTTTCTTCATGTCCGTCTTTCCGTCTGTATGTCACAGGCATTTTACTCGTAAACCATAAAGCAAATATCCAGGAAATGTATACGGAAGGTTGTGTTTTGAGTGCCGCTACTAGGTTTTATAGTAAAATTGCTGAATAAATATTTATTGAGGCTTCCTATACATGTAAATAATATAATGTAAAAAAAACCAAACACAGCACGTAATTTTTGCATATTGTGTTTCGTTTTAATTAAAAGAGATTAATAATTGAAGCCAAATTATTATTGTCATGCGTATATACATACAAGTAATACGTTTAAATATCAAAACACATTTTTTTTGTAAGTATTGCCATGAGAATAAAATAAATATTTTTTTAATTTCTCAATTTGTTGTTTATTTCTCGTTTACCCTGTCATTTTAGATGTGATAGACCCTGTATATATCGTTGTGTTTATGCAACTGTGCATAATTTTATGAAATGAGCCGAAAGCTGAATGCCAGCTTCATTAAGGTTACACGATTGTTTCATTTGATTTCATTTATTTATGTATCATTTATTTATTTCAAAGCCAAGTTATGCACAGTTACACGAGTTACACATTAAATTACTGGTTGCTATATATCTAGGACCTAATAAATATCTAGATTCTAGGTATACATACATACAGCATATATTGTTATTGTGTGCCAATTTACTCTATGTCTACTTTTACAAATCTAACTAAGTGGCTTTTGTTATTTTTTGCTATATTGTACATTGTGGTGAACTGGATTAAGTAGCTTTTTTATTCGCTTTGACATCATTTAGGTTTAAATTTTAGTGATAAGTTTGTTCCTTTTTATGCTACTGCTTTGTAATTGCATATTGGTTTTAAAACGATTGTGATCATAATTATACAAAGCCAATATTAATTTAGTAAGAAATACCAAATTATATTAGTATATTGTACAAATTAAAATGCATTACAGATCCAATAACCATACCATTATATGGCCGCATGCCATAAACCTATATACATATATAGAGGTATAATGCATATGGTCATGTAATGGGACGGTTATTGCATCTGTATTGCATTTTAATTTTTATATTATACTAATATAATTTGGTATTTCTTACTAAATTAATATTGGTTAATATACGAAATATAGTAATTTGATATAACAAAATCAAGTTTCGTAATTTGTACGCAAGTAAAATATTAAAATCCACAAAAGCCGTTTAGTAGAATTTATTAGAGATATTTTGTAAATTGCACCTAAGTAAAGTAGTAAAACTTACAAAATTAGTTTAGTAAATCGTACAAAATCAGTTGCAGTAAACTATGCGAAAGCGCTTTAGTAGAATTTACTCAGATAAACCAGGTAAAATATACAAAAGTTAAGTAGTATAATTTACTAGAGTTGTTTAGTAGAATTAACCCAAGTAAATTTCGTAAACTATACATTCCTTAATTTAGTGATATCTACGAAAGTTCAGTGCGTCATAAATACGAAAGTAATTTAGTAATTATTACAAAAGTATATTACTTGATTCCACTGAAGAAGTTTAGTGATATCTACGAAAGTTCAGTGCGTCATACATACGAAAGAAATTTAGTAATTATTACAAAAGTATATTACTTGATTCCACTAAAGAAGTTTAGTGATATCTACGAAAGTTCAGTGCGTCATACATACGAAAGAAACTTAGTAATTATTACAAAAGTATATAACTTGATTCCACTAAAGAAGTTTAGTGATATCTATCACAGTTTAGTGGTCATACATATTAAAGAAATGTAGTAATTATTACGAAAGTAAATTCGTACACGCTACGACAATAATTTAGTGAAGCATACAAAAGCTTTCGGAGAATTACTAAATCAATTTCGTTAAAAGTACGCACAAAGTCCGTAAAATTTACTAAATATATTTTGTCAAACGTACCAAATTAGTTTTACTAAACTAGTTTTGTAAAAAGTTATTTACTAAACTAGTTTTGTAAAAAGTTATTTACTAAAGTAGTTTTGTAAAAAGTTGTTACTAAAGTAGTTTTGTAAAATTAATTTACTAAACTAGTTTTGTAAAAAGCCAACCAAAGTATGTTTGGTAAATTCAACAATACTTGTGTGTAGGTCCCAATTTAACCCATAAATTTCGTAAAAATTTCGTAAAATCAACGAAACTATTTTTTCAGTGTGGTGATCTGTTAAATTTCGCACAATATTAGGTGAAAACACATTCCAACCCCTGAATTATATTAAAGCATTAAACTCCGTCAGTCCGCGTCCCTTTTAACGCAAGTTCGGGACGGGATCCGGACAAGCAACGCTTAAATGGGTCAATAAAAAATTAGGGTCAGACCCGCGACTCGGAAACTTCAACTTCGCCGTGTCGGTTACCTTTTTTCGCGCTTTGTAATTACGCATCTTACTCTTTTTGTTGAAAAGATGCCCCAGGGAAGTGCCCTAGGTATTAGAGTGTTTTTCGGAGCCTCGGAGCATTCAAACTTTTGGAGGTTATCGCGTTGCCACGTAATTGCTTTGATAATTAATGAATGCGAAGGAACTTGTTTTAATTGTTGTTTTTCAGCTGAAATAAAAACCCTGAAATCTGAAAGGGAATGAATGAATTAAAGTGTAAAATTGGTCTGTCAACGTGAACATTGGTGATTACTGAGTTTTGAGTTATTGCTTATCTACGGTTGTTATTTTTCTTAGAAAATTTTTTTTTTTGCGTGCCTATTTTTATGAGCCACTTTACTTTACTCTGTCGACTTTCAGGAGTCTCAGGAGATCAATTTCAACTTCAGAATATGAAATGGTTTTGATGGTTTTTTATAACAATAGTTATACCAATATATGCAACTTACAGGTAGGTACTCGTATGATCACATACCTACATCCAAATCATAATTAAACTCTCCAAATATTTAACCAACAAAACTCAAAAACAAAGTTCGGATTGGCAACCCTAAGCACTCGTATTTAAATGGAAATAGAGTGAACTTGTTGCGCCCACTAGAATGGACTGGTCTAATTCCGGTGGCAACCCTACCTACATCTATGTATGTGCAGGAAAGATGCGGAGTGGACGAACAAAGCCGGTGCATTGCAGAGCTGCAGACCGGGGTTTCACGGCTGCCTCATAGAGAATAGTAACGTGTTTAAACCGCTAATGTTATAAATTAATCAGACAGAGATATAGTAGTCAGGATATAGCGAGAATAACCTACCAGTGGGTACTTGGCAATTTGGCAGCTGCACTGTCCCATCTGGACCTCGCAGCACTCACTAGATTTTCTTCATCATCTGCACTTCACTACTACTATCTCAGAGAAGAAATGCCTATCTATATCCAGTGACATGTATAGCCATACGATAAACAACCGACCAGAATTTTCTGATAGAGATTCTGGCAAACTGTACCTAGTCTTGGCTGACAGATCATATTTGTCAGCAGTAGAAGAAAAAACGATTAGTACTCATTCCTTCATTTTGCTTTAGGCGGTTTTCACCATAGATTTACTATATACAAGATGTGCTACCGAGCGACCGGGGGTATGAGAAACACTATCATGACGTCATACTGTGCACAAATATGGGGTTGCCAGGGTAGCAAAAAAAATTCCACTAAAATGTCGTCGAAACCGTTGCAAGTACTTGACTGCAATGAGTGAGTCGCCATTTTGACATAGGATCATAACATAAATAATCGCGAAAATAATTAGTCTCGAGCTCTCGAGTCAATAGAATGCTGCATTTCGGTGTTGCACAAACTGGGTTGTTGAAATTTAAACATTACTTTTCATTATTGACGATTTAAATGTTTTATTTGCATAACTTGGCTTTGAATGCAATTTGCCAATTTACGCTTACGAGTATAAGAGGGTGTACAAATGACTTTTTTGAAATCGTCAAGTTTTGGGTAATTTGCGTGAAGAATCACGAGGACTAATGATTAAAACAAGAATAAAATGATCCGAACATCTTTATACAAATTCACACAAGCTAGTATCTCTAATATCCAACCTCCTTTTAAGTCTTTAGTTTTAGAAACCCTTCAAATAATAACAACGTCTAATATGTCATTAATTTTATTATCAATGAATTACAGCGATACATGTAAATAAATTGAGTTTATTTTATTGGCGACGAGATAGACGCCGAACAATTCGCGCAGCTTTTGAGCGTTCAACAAGCGCAACAAGAACAAATATTAAAAATTCTAAGCATCGCACTTGCGAACACCGCGACACGAACAGGAGCTAGTTCCTCACACCCGGACACAACGAACAGCGTGACGAGCGCCAACACTTCCGTGCAGGAATCTAAATTTTGCAAGTTTCTTCGTCCGTTGGAAATCTGCAAATATCAAATTGCTTGAAATACCCCTATATATGGGGAAATTTTTAGGGTATTTTTTCTTCTTGTAGGCAACCCTATAAACCGACCGATTTATTGGACTTGTATAATACTAGGCTGGCTAATCGTATATCTGTACTACGCAATTTGACCGGTTTGCATGTCAAACGTCACGAAGTTATTTTGAAAATCATTTACAGATTTTTCGTGTTTTAACTAGTTTTTTTATGATACAACTAATGATTTAACTCAGCAACTTGGTTCTTGTGAGATTTGAGAAGGAAATAAGTGATCAAAATACAGAAAACTTGTACTTACGCATGAAATGTAAGATTTGCTTCTTTTTGATCGGTTCGGCTTTTGCAGACAAATACAGAACATCCCACCATTGTTTAAAGCACAATCAAACACTACACATCTGTTATTTGGCCGCTCATGTGCTAGAAACAAGTAATTAATGAGTAATTATTCGACAAAACCTTTGTTTACTTTTCGTCATAACACGACCAATTTGTGTTGTTCACTTGAGCAGATCAAAGTATGAAGTGTGCCATAACCCGACCATGAACAAAAGTCCGGTCGGTGATAAGGACAACACATGATACTCTTTTCTATTTCCTCTTGTAGGAATCGCAATTGGGCTATCTTTCTCTTTCAATGTCAAATAAAAGCGTGTCAGGCCCTTGGTTTTCACACTGGTGCGGTTTCCGCATGCGACGCCGGTGCGCGAGCGAGATAGCGCTCTGCATGTGTATAGCCCTGTCACGCTTGCACACTGTCGCCGCATGCGGTTGTGTCGCCAGTGTGATAATCGCTTATTTACGTAGGTATAGGGCTGCCATCCGTCCGGGTTTCCCCGGATTTGTCCTAGTTTGGAGGCCGTCCGGGGTGCGTCCGGGGGGGTTTTCAATAAGTGTCCCTGGAAAATGGGAAATAAACTGGGGAAAACCCGGACACTTTTTATGTGAGGAAACAACCCATTGAATTTAATTTAGTGCCATTATTGATTTGGACTTTGGACACGTCCGGGGAAAAAATGATATTTACGCCAATTGTCCGGGTTTTTTAAATTATTGTCCGGGTTCGGCGAATTTAGAGATGGTAGCCCTAAGTAGGTACTTACTTTGAGGACCATTTTGAGGACGGAAACATTGGTACTAAAGTCGGTTCATAATACCGGATTTTTTCACAACACTTCTCTTTCCGGACATTGCTAGACGATATATCAAATAACCAACAGTAGTGCAACTGCCACAAACTGCGCCTGCAAGCCCCATCGCCTCTCGAACCCGCCATTTATTCAAATTTGCACAACCGCGACCCGCCATCCTTATTGAACAAGCAATTTCCAAATGGAGTTCATGTGAAAGAATAGCCGCCATAGCACAAGAGCCGTTGAAAAACAGAGTTTGAATTTGGAATTTATAGCCCTGAGAATACAGAAAATAATTCAATGAATACCCATTTGTTATTACGGTCTTAATGCGTGGTGCCTAACATTGCCACCCTCCAAGTTTTTGCTGGTATTTAAACGCAGCTACATACCTACGGAGTTTCGACTGAAAAGTTAGTTGTGCTCAACTTGTAGCTCTGAATACCATGTTGTTGTTTTCTTGCGAGTTAGTTTATTTTGATCCATTTTATATGATTGTGGTAGAACAACAGACATTCTGTTAAAACCGAGATAAATAAATACGATAGTAAAATCGGGCTTAAGAGAAATGCCAACATCGAAAATTAGGAGTCATACATGTCACCGGACATAGAGAGCTATTTGCATTTGAGGCGACAATTAATGATGATACTAAATAAAATACACAGGGCAATCTAATGCCATGTAGCTTTTTTGATAGGAAATGGTAAATTCGTATAAAAAAGCTATGCAGAATTTTATGTAATTGCTTCCTATCCGATCTTCGCCGACTGACGGTTTTCGCCGAGTTGACCGGTGATCGTTCCGGGAAAAGGTTTGAGTAGGTATAGTTTTTATTCTTCTGCAACTGCTAATTCAGTTTGTCACCAGATATTAATAGCCTTCCAACTACGTTCGTCTAATGACTACGTAAATGCTGAACTAACAAAAGAGATTGAATATCGAATACTTAACTAAATCTACCCGAGCAACTTCGGCATTAAGTGGTAGACTAAGTCCAGCATAGATAACCACTAAGTTGAGCATATTGGCTAAGTCTAGCTGGCTGTGGCCGATAACTAGCTAGCCAATTTTAGGCGATTAGTTTTACGCAAAAGTTTAAATGCGTATGGTTGAACAAAGGCTTATTTTAGTGAGACAGCTGTTGAATTTTTTCGTGGTTTTCCAGAAGTGTCCGCTTATAAATCACGACATTTTCTCTTTCGGATCAACTCTAGTTATTTTCTGTCACCAAAAAGGTGTACAAATATGTAGTATGAACAACCTCTTGTTGTATAGGACTAATTATTAAAATTTGAGAGTCGTAATATAAGCTAGGGATACACGCACAGATGTGTCCGCCGGATTTGTCCGGCGGATATGCCCGGCG
The DNA here is from genome assembly GCA_911728535.1 of Pammene fasciana. Taxonomy (NCBI): domain Eukaryota; kingdom Metazoa; phylum Arthropoda; class Insecta; order Lepidoptera; family Tortricidae; genus Pammene; species Pammene fasciana. Next base: position 2,496,194 of record OU452285.1, read on the forward strand.
GACGCATCTGTGCGTGTATGGCGCTATTTAGATGTGCCCGCAGACAAATCCGTGTCCAATTCATATCATAGGCATATCCGTCGGACAAATCTGGCGGGCACATCTGTGTGTGTATCCGTAGCTACAGTTATGTAAAACTTCATTTTTAAAATCATTCACAAAAAGCAAGGTGTCAAAGTCATTGTTTGTTCCCTTCAAATAAAAAGTGGTTGTCTGTAAAGGCGGTTTACGGACTATAATTTTGCGTGATAACGTAATAAGAAAACTAGAGATGGGCCGACTAGGGTTTTTGCCGACTACACAGTCGGCCGACTAATCGGTTTTCAAATTGCCGATTAATCGACCGACTAGTCGGCAATGACGATCGTAGGTTTTGGGTAACTGATTCCCGACACTTACAAGCTGTCCAGTATAAGCGAAACTTTCATACCATTATAACTATGCATAATCAGAGGTCACCTTTACATTGGTGTATTTTAGTTGCGCGCTTGTTAGGCGATGGAAATTAAAGTACCAGGGCCTCAGTAATCACCGTCGCTTACCAAGCGCGTCTCTTTTACAAACCATTATTGCAGAGACCCCTAGATTCGTAACAAGTATGCGTAATCGTAGATTATTTTATACTGGTTTTATTGAAACGATCGACTCGACGAAATTAGATTAGATGTCAAGCGGATTTACGGTCTTACACCTACTCCTATGTATTCATTATGCCCTAGTACAAACGAAATATAAAATTTTTGACCACGTGGTCCCAGCGGAACGCTACATTTGTTTGAACATGCGGTCGGTTCTCCATCGATTTATAAAACGTTATCACGTCAAAAATAAAGATAGGTTAATACATTAAGTAGGTACGTCTATTTGCCTAAACTCATTTTTATACTCGGCGACTGTAATACTCGAATTGAGATTGTGGTGGCTGAACTACTAGCGCATACTTTTTGATAGAGCTTCTATGGTCGCATATTGTAGCATCCATAACAATGACAGAAAGGATTTCCATACAATATTGTGAAACTGTTGTCGGGCCCCGCACTGCGTGTAGGGCGGGCGCCGCCGGCAAATCCACCGGGAGATCGAAGTTACTCAATTACATAGAAGCAGTAGGTTGTGCACGGCTTTTGTCGAACTCAATTCTTACCGACTTGCTTAAGCACTCGTAGAAAAACTATTGTGTGCAACGGTACATAATAAGGGTTCTTAAAACACTCGGTTCTGTTTTTACAAAATTCGGCTTCGCCTCATTTTGTAACTTCGACCCTCGATTCTTAAGAACCCTTATTATGTAACTGTTGCACAAAATACTATTGTGAAAGCGATCCCCTAAGTGACCCACAAAAACCATTGAGTCTTTTATATTCTGTTTGACGTTCTATTGCGTTCTAGCAGGCTTAAAATGTCGAATTTACTCACAGGCTTCGGCAATTTGTAGGGCGGCGTCACACGACTCGTTTTATTATTTGGCTGATTATTTAAAATTACGTTCATGGTCGCAGGCAGTTAGGCCACAGAATAAGATAATAGTATTTCATACAGAAAGTCATCTCCCCTACAAAATCAGTGTTTGACAGAACTTTAACAGATAAAAGTTAACAGATGACGTTCCCATACAATATTCTCTTTTGAACCACTAAGGTGGTTGGGTTGGCAAGTACGCAATTAGTATTATTGCTGGACCTGCCCCAATCTGCCTCAATCTTCCTAATCTATCAGTAATTTTAATACAAAACTAGATAAATGTCAAATTTATTGCCTTATTTGCCCAATCTAATTATTATTTTAATACAAAACTTCTACTATAAACTACTTAAATATTTTATCTTGTCTGTGGTCATGCCGCAAATAAACGAAAGCGAAAGAGATTTTGACAACCCCGAAAACGTAGGTATCCGATATGTCCCAAGGTGGTAGGTGTCACTTCGTGGAGATGAACCCCCCTGGTTTGGCGAATCTTTTAAAACGATAAAACTCTATATGGTTTCATTCATTAATAGCGTAAAGTCTATAGTCTAAGGACGATTTATGAATGAAACCAAAAGGCCTCTACAAACGTAAGCGACTAGTCACCTGCGATTTATACATTGCGGTTTTTGATCCATCGATTGATTTCGTTGCACCTACCCTACCTGGACGGCAATGTTTCGAAATCGCGCGTGAGTTTTGTGCCGACATTGCGCCGATTGGAGAGGCCATTAAGTTAAAAAAGTGCAAGAGATCGATGAACATTTCAACACAAGGTTTATACACGTGTCTGCGATAAATTTTAGAACTCTTCAGCCACCCTAAGACCCGATCCAGCTTAGCATTTAAGAGCGGGTATCCTTTGTACGTATAGAAATATGGTAATGGTCTCGTCAACATTTTTGTTCAGGAGGTTTCGAAATGCTGGGCCTGCATATTTTTACATCATTAATGTACGCAGTGGAGGTGACTTTTGCATTTGTGATTGAAATGTTTCGAAAAACGGGATTGTGTAATACGTACATATGAGAAACTTACCCTTTATTTGGTTTCTTACGTACTTAAAATAAAATTACTATTGGAATACCTCCCAGACAGCCATTTTCGGTAGCAGATTTGTGAAAGTAGTTGCAAGTACAAAATGTTTCGTAACTGTTACGACACAATGTAACTGTGTTTGGTTTGGTTTCAATGTGTGGTAACAGTATACACACAATGTGACCGAGTGATTTTTAGTAATTAAGTGTGGTCATTGTGTCCACACATTACTGTAACTTTGCGTCGAAACATTTTATACACATTGCGTGTATATTGCGACTAGTGTACACTTTAGAAACAATGTTTAGTAACTGTGTAGATACTTTGTTACTAAAAGTCGACACATTGTGTGGTAAAGTTACGTAAATGTTTCTACAATTTGTTACTAAAATAAATTGTAAACGTCACTAGAAACTCCAAAGTCTCCCAAACTTTGTTGTCAGTTCACATCTCACTCTGCTACATAAATCATGAGATTAGATTAATAATATTTATTGCACAGTAGGGTGGTCCAAAAACATAAAGTTTTATAGTAGAAGAGCCCATGACACTGAACCTAGTTCGATAAGTCTCCCAGATGATATATATATAATTAGTCACGTATTTAATAGGAGAACACGAAATGCCTATGCTGCAATGCAAAAAAAGTGGCGGCATAATATATTTTTTTAAATAACAAATAAATCGGTTTCTAGTAGGATAAGTCCCCCAGGTTTCTTTTGTTCCTCGAAGCAGAGGAGAGTTAGGACTATACGATAATGCGGTGCTGCAAGCCCCGGTGACTGGCCTTGTCAGTTGCTGCAGCATTATAAGGGATCGGTTTTATTAGGTGTCTAGTATGATCAGTCTCCTCTAGAAACCTGCAATGCTCATCAGAAAGATCATAAATTTTTGTGTAAAAAAAACCACTGCTGCATTTCCCAAACAGTGGAGAAGGTGGTTGCTGCAGCGATTGAAGGTCGCCCTCCGAGCAGTTCCATTTCTCGTTGCAATTCGAAAGTACCTACTTATCAAGCCTCGCTTCATTGATTTTTGTAATTTTTTTTGGACCCACTCTCGCTGATCGCTGCAGCAACCACCTTATCCACTGTTTGGGGAATGCAGCAGTGGTTTTTCTTACACAGAAATTAATGATTTTTTGGATGAGCATTGATTTCTAGAGGAGACCGATCATACTAGATACCTAAGAAAACCGTGTTGGAACTAGCTAAAAATCACGTTGGCGTGTGCGTAGGCTTATAATGCTACACCAAATGACAAGGCCAGTCATGGGGGCTTGCAGCACCGCATTATCGAATAGTCCTAACTCTCCTCTGCTTCGAGGTACAAAGGAAACCTGGGAGACTTATCGTACTAGAAACCGTTTTATTTTTATTTTTCAAAAAAAATATTGTGCCGCCACTTTTTTTGCATTGCAGCATAGGCATTTCGTGTTTCCCTATTAAAGACGTGACTAATTATATATATCTCATCTGGGAGACTTATCGAACTAGGTTCAGTCAGTGTCATGGGCTCTTATACTATTGCTGGTAGGATGTTAATATGTCCCCACGAAAGTTTGAATTCAATAACCTTAGGGTAGATTATGAGAATGGTGTACATGAAATAAAAATAAAGTTCGCTGTTTTATAGCCATTGGTAAAAAAAGATGACTTAAATTATTATCGACAACCCACTTGCTGTAAACAAGCGATATCATAAGTGAAGTGCCTTCCATCGTCGAAACTATACAAAATGGTATTTCCATAATTTTCCCGAAGTTTGAGAATCTCTGGAAACATAAAAGGACGGTCCACCATTTTACAAATTTGATAATGTTGGAGTTTTAAGTCGACACCGTGTCGACATAATGCGGTAACTTTCTGACCGATTGTAACTGAATTATGTATGTTCTTAAAATAGGTTCTTTTTTAAATATTTTATAGTAAAATGGTTTTTTAATACCACAATAGCCTTTTTTGTTATTAGCAATCGTTGCTTTACCTTATAAGAGGCTTTTTAAGTCTGAAAATGGAAAAATAAGTTTAGTAAAATCAATATTACACTTGTTTACAATCGTTAAATTCCAATTATTTTAGTGGCGCGTTGGCAAATTTGAAATTTTTAAATAAAATAACACAGCGTACTTTTTTGCGCAATAATGTTAACATCCTGGAAACACGAAAAATGTCTGAAAACTTAAAATAAATACTTTCATCCATAACAGCAGTGGCGTTCACAAATATATTTAACAATTTTACTTACGTCAACTTGTGGACTGATAGCAGTGACAGCAAATGAGTGAACGAATGAATGAATGATTTGCACTATAAGTGGTTGCAAACTGGTAACAATGTTACGACACGGCGACGTAACAAAGTAACTAAAATGCGACTGTGTCGACTCGTCCCCACTTTTTAAAACTCATACAATAATTTAGTCGCCTCAACCGAACAGTATCGTAACGGCGACCAAAAATGGTAACAAATATTTTTGTGTCTACACAAAGTGTCGATAAAATGTGGTAACTGCGACTAAAATGGCTGTATGGGCTAATCTAACTACATTTAAGTCCGATTAAGTCCGCCTTGTGTAAGTACTATCAGTATTTTGTACCAAACTTAGTTTATGTGAAGTTTGAATAAATAAATGATTTAAATATACTTAAGAAAACATCAATACACATTTATAAATAAAACTATAGTATCATTAAAAATCAAGAAAATTACTTTTCAAGTCACTTAACCATGTCACAGTAGCTGCCTTTCTCAAATAATTTATAACTATTTCCACAAATTACAAGCTTCTGAGTCATTAATATTATTTAGGTGACCTAATATTTAGATAAATCACCATATAGAACATGTTTTAATCAAGCCGTGAGCATTAAAACCCTTTGTAGTCCTTCCCGTAAAGAAGGCGTTTCGTTGCACAACACAAAAGCAGCGCTTTTTAGAATAAAACATAAAGCAGAGCTGAACTAAACGCAGCGAGCGGTTTTTTTGTGATGCGGAAAAATTGATGTTTAGAAAAAAGCATTGCGTTTACACGGAAAATGTTGGACATTGTAAAATGGAGGAGAATATTTCAACGGCAGTTTTTCGATAAGCAACTATGAATATTTTAGCATTCCTGCTGCCCTTAAGCTGACGTCACCAGAAGAAATCAAATTAATGGGTCTAATGAATCTTAATGAAATCTGATGAATCTTATTATTGTTTAAGCCTAAACAACAATAAACAAAAAAACTGCGCGCGACAACCCGCCTGCCCTCCCTTTAATGATCACTTATGGAGGGGAGGCCTATGTTCAGCAGTGGACGTCTTATGGCTGAGATGATGATGATGATGATGAATGAATCTTGAGGAAAATAACATGTATTGACGCCTTTAATAAAGTTTCTACACAATTTAATTGTACTCCTAGGTAGAGTAGTACGCTTTTGTACAATTTAGTCATATAATACATCGCATTTGACCGCAAACGTCATATGGGGGCTCAGAATTCGCACAAACCGTTTAAACTTCTCAAATAAATGGGTAACAAGAAAACCGTCGGCAAACCGCCTAAAGCGAGACTTCGAGAATCCTCAAACTTATAATGACATTTAGATGTCCTTGTCAGCCGATCCGGGGGGAGGGGGGCGAAATTTATCAGGAAATATTTCTGGATTTCAGACCATTTGACGTATAATTTAGCCGGTTGAAATTGCGGGTGCTATTGTCTGAAGATTTAATGTTATTACACTCGCTTGATGTTTTCTTTTGGTCATTGAAATTTTGATATTGTAGGATCGGGGCTTGTTCTAAATGAAGTGTATTTCGTACATACAATAAAGTAAAGTTTACCAGCCTGTTTTTAAATAAGGTTTCTTTATTTGGGAACTCCATTAGTTTACAGACTTTTTTGTCTATGGTATACGGAAAACGCACCGCCATTTGCATGTTGTTTTGCGAGTTTATTTTCTTGAATTTTGTTTGGAAGGGTTTGGCAGTTTAATTGAGGACTTATCCCTAAGTGCCTTACGTCAAAGTTGTGAAGGTTGGTTTTATGACACGTAATTACTGGCCAGATACTTATATTGAGGCAGCAAACAACTTTTTAATGGACTGTCTATGGGTTGAGCTCATCATGGTCGCAGTTCGTTGGGATTAATTATTTGTCTTTTGTTCATTTTCGTGGTTCAGTGTATAATATAGATAGCTTATTGTGCGGTGATCTAACGAACAAGTGTGCGGATAATGAAGAATTAGTCTTAAAAGGCGTGTAACCATTGATTGGTTCAGAACAACCTGTAGCCTCCTCGAGCCTTTTGTAGGGAGTAGCTATCACTCTACAAATAGCAACTAACAAGGCTTATGCCACTTCTACCGAACAACGTTGCCTAAAACTTATTTGATTAAACAAAATACTTATCGATTGAAGACATTGTACCATGCATTATACCTAAAGATTGAATCTTACAAGCTCTTATTTCCCGCCTTTTTATACTTGACATTGGCTACAGGCAATACCGCCTAAAGTCCATAAGAAAAAAAAAAAAACTTTTTAATGTATTATGATTTCGTGATGCCCCGTAGATATTATACTGCTATAATTTGACAAGAACTTAAGATACAGACAATTTATTTCATGACTGGTGTAGACTATGAGCCGTCCTGGACACAGCAATTCGTCAGAGGGAGCAAACGATATTACGATCTCATTCCATCATGTAGCTGCGTCCTTTAGACTAGCCCACGATGGCCCATGGTGTAGAGGAGCCTTCACAGGAGTAAAAAGATTGGGATGAAATTACTTAATGTAATGGCTCCTCCACATGATGGGCCATCATAGAGACGCAGCTATGCGTTAGAGGTAGCTAACGATATTGCGATCTCGTTATAGCTGCGTCCGTATGATGGCCCATCAATCTTGTAGAGGCAGCCTAAGTTATTGTGTATTAATTTTTGCTTGTAAAATCAACATTTCACCCTCTCACCATCTCTGAATCATTGGTAGGGGCCCCAGTTAAGCATGAATTTAAAGGGCCCCTTATCTAACTACTCCCCAGTGACACATACTAGTCACTATGGCGTCTTTCGCGACACTTCTTAAAAGCCGCGCGTGACATGACGCGGGCACTCGTCTAAAGCTCCTTCCATAGAGGAGACAATACGTACAGTAGTACCACAGTACAAGGAAATGTTATATAAAACACATTCCTCAATCAAGATCAAGATGCACAAACTTTTCTATATATGTACTGTATGTTGCTTGCATAACGACCGACAGCCCGAGGCCGTCTGCCCCTTAGACTACAGACTAACTATAGTCCAGTGGCTTTTCCTGCATCTTATTTAAGTTTGTTTAATGATTTACTTACTATAAATACTACTCTACATTAGGATTACTCGGGTACCTAGTAGGTTCAGTGGGCTCACTAAGTAGTTCTTTATCCCAAAAGTTGTAGTGAAAATCACTACAAATCTATACTACTCTTTGATTCAGTCGCAGCTTTCATCCGCCAAACATGGCGCATAGTTCTAGATATTACATCTAGTAGGATACCTAATAAATCAATGAGCGGGCTAGTGTTTAAAGTAATGGTCTAAGAGCTGGCCACGTCAGATGGGACACAATAATGAGAGGTTTGTAATCAGTCCAGTTAGATTGCATAACCATCCTTATTGCTAGATCCGGGCATCTGGCAGCTTTTAATGGGTGGAGATCAGAGTGACAGACCAACAAAGTTTTTAAGTTGAAAAAAAGTAATACCGAAATAGGTAAAAACTGCTGAAGTTGTGTCATTTATAGAGAACAGGGCCTATATTTTAACATTGCAAATCATTTATTTAGACAGAATAAAATTAACATTGATAATTTTAATCCACGTCGCAGGCTTCGTCCAGATTCCCAACATAATAACTAACTAATAACTAACTAATTTTAACATTAGAATAAAAAACATTGTGTATTATTGCGCAAACAAAAACAGTAGGCGAGTAACCAAAAATTACATTATACATCATTTGGCACTACTTCCCCCAAACGAAACTTTTGGATATTATATAATCTAATTAATTACATAATTTTTCATAATATTGGATCAAAACCAGAAATCTAGAATTTATTTTCTTCAAGTTATTTGCTTTCTTTTACCTCCACCACTTTACAGCTGCCAGATGTCCGGATCTGCAAATAAACATAGTATGGCAAACTAACTAGAGGGGTTTCGTTGCTCTCATTATTGTGTCATATCTGACGTGGCCAGTTCTCCGTCTATAAGTGTAACTTGTAGGCTTCTTTTTGTAATGCTGATAAAAATAGCTAGGGATACACGCACAGATCTGCCCGCCGGATTTGTCTGGCGGATATGCCCGGCGGACAGTTCTGTCTATGTAAGGCGCTATTCAGATGTGTCTGCAGTCCAATCCGTGTCCAATTCGCGCCATACATGGATGGATCTGTCCGCCGGGCATATCCGCCGGACAAATCTGGCGGGCAGATCTGTGCGTGTCTGTGTTTAAATTCTCGGATTTTAACTTGTTTTCACAGACAACTCATGAAGGGTTACTGTCTTATCCTGCAGACTTGCAGAGCATTTCATTGAAATCTACCTACTGTATGACTTTCTTCGTTGGCTAAGATCCTGTATTTGTCATACAGTTGGGACACATTCCAACAACTAATGTGGGTTACACACATCCTTGTAGCGAGTTCTGACAGCTACATGATGTGTTTTGTACCTATAAGTAGGTACGTTTATCTTTGATGCTCCGCGCCTTTAATAATAGTTAGAAATGACTTCGATAATTGTAAATTATAAAAATTTAAGATTAAAATTGACTGTGTCATTTGAAACTTGAATATCGATACTGAATTTGACATCAAATAAGTATTACAAATGTGAATATTTATTTGGATGTTAATGATAAAAAAACGGCTGAAATTAAAAGCATCTTACATGCCATATTTCAGAACGCAGGTACCCCTGGAGTTGCAGGCGTCCATAGCCTACGGTGACCGCATACCTTCAGACAGCTTTAAGCTGTAAACAACTCCGTATATAGAAATATTAAAAATACGAGTAACCGTGAACTATCATGTTTGTACGTAATAAATTCAGCAAAATCCTTTAAACTGGCCAAATAAGCGATCGTCTTGAAATAAAATCATTTTCAGAAAAGGCTTTCATAGCAAAATATGGAATGCATAAATAATCGGATTATGTTCGTGACAAAAATGGGGGCTATTGGCATTGGGCATTGTTATTAGGGTCCGGGGTAAATGGGTTGGCCCTTTTAATTTTTGTCCCGACGGGGCGACCCTTAATTCTGGCATTCCTTGCATAAACCTTTAGGACTAGTAGTTTTAGCCTTGCACAATCAACAGCAAATGTACCTATATAAACGAGTTCTTCTAGAATAGAATAGAAATTGTATATTTGGTGTTACATAAAAATATATGAATTTAATCTATTTACATGTTAATCCTTTTTTTTTTTTTTTTTTTTGTCGAGGGGAAAATCCTTTATGGATACTTCCGCGCCACGGGGCAGCGCGAAAGTTATGTCGGAGTCGCACCGACTAAAAACCCCCCGAGGGTCCTCCTCAACGCCATTTGGACGGCTCCGGGATCTCTACTGAACGCGCCGGTGCCGCCCTGAAGTTATGCCCTTACGGTTTTCAGCCTGTTTGAGGATCACAGCCCCGTACTGTGACCCTTGACTACCCCAAGGTTCCCTTTAGTCGCCTCGTACGACAGGCAGGGAATACCGTAGCCATATTCTGATGCCCGGGCTACAGGGCTCTACATGTTAATCCTAAAGACGAATGAGCAAAAAGGATGCCGCTCAGCATATACCAATAGCTAAGATTCTTAGCCATGACGCTGGTTTTCTGGGCAACCAAGAACAGAGCACAATCAAGTATAACTAAAGCTATCTATATATATAAAAGAAGAAGCTGACTGACTGACTGACATATCAACGCACAGCCCAAACCGCTGGTTCTAGAGATTCCAAATTTGGCACGTAGGTGCCTTATAAGGTCTAGGGGTGCACTAAGAAAGGATTTTTCAAAATTCACCCCGTAAGGGGGTAAAATGGGGGTCCAAAGTTTGTATGGAGAAACCAGATTAGTTTGACTATATTATTTGAAACTTCACCGAATTATTCCTAACAATAAATGAGTAAATACGTGTGTCAGCTTTTTTGAAAATTCAACCCCTTTAAGGAGGAAATGGGGGTGAAAAAATCTGAAAATCAATATGGGTATCGTTTCTATGGTTTATCGGGTCGCTGATTAAGAAAACAACAACCATTTTATTGTACAACGTGGCAGGCGTGAAATATCATCCCCCAGGGGATGAAATAGGGGTCCAAAGTTTGTATGGGGAAACAAGATTATTTTGACTATCGTATTTGAAACTTCACCGAAGTATTCCTAACAATAAATGAGTAAACACGTGTTTCAGCTTTTTTGAAAATTCAACCCCTTTAAGGGGGAAATGGGGGTGAAAAAATCAATAAATCAATATGGGTATCGTTTCTATGGTTTATCGGGTCGCTGATTAAGAACACAACAACCATTTTATTATACAACGTGGCAGGCGTGAAATATCATCCCCCAGGGGTTGAAATGGGGGTCCAAAGTTTGTATGGGGAAACAAGATTAGTTTGACTATCTAATTTGAAACTTCACCGAAATATTCCTAACAATAAATGAGTAAAAACGTGTTTCAGCTTTTTTGAAAATTCAACCTCTTTAAGGGGGAAATGGGGGTGAAAAAATATAAAATCAATATGGGTATCGTTTCTATGGTTTATCGGGTCGCTGATTAAGAAAACAACAACCATTTTATTATACAATGTAGCAGGCGTGAAATATTATCCCCCAGGGGGTGAAATGGGGGTCCAAAGTTTGTATGGGGAAACAAGATTAGTTAGACTGTTTTATTTGAAACTTCACAGGATTATTCCTAACAATAAATGCGTAAACACGTGTTACAGGTTTTTTAAAATTCAACCCCATAAAGGGGGAAATGGGGGTGACAAAGTCTGAAAATCAACATGGGTATAGTTTCTATGGTTTATTGGGTAGCTGATTACGAAAAAAACAATGATTTTATAATACAACGTGGTGGGCGTGAAATATCATCCCCCTGTTAGGGTGTGATAGGGTTGAAATGGCTAAATATCAATATGGGTGTCGATTTATGGTATTTTGGGACGTTAATTACGAAAATGGCATCGATTTTGAAATCTTGGTATAGAAATAGTTTTAATCCCGGGAAAAGACATAGATTAGGGCAGCCCTTAAGGGGCTGAAAAGGTGATTGGAATGGAATGTTGTATGGATAATTTTTAACCGTTGAACTGATTTAAATGAAACATGGTATAATAGATAGTTTAAATTTCGGGAAACGACTAAGGGTAGTTTTCATTGAAAAAAAAGTAACCCTTAAAGGGGTGAAAAGAGGTTTGGAAGTTTCTATGGGATTTGTTAAAATCGGGGTACCGACTCCGATTCGCACTCAGCCGCGATAAATTCTCATGAAATCATTTATTTATTTATTTATTTATTCAAATTATTCGTTACACAGCATTACAGTAAAAACCAAGGCACTGCGAACTACAAACCAAAATATATAATAAAAAAAATATATAAACAAAATATATCATGCTGAAAGCGTCTTTTAAAAAAATGGAATAAAAAAAATGTTCTCTTGAGAAAAACTCTTGAGGCGCAAGTAAGACCCACACTTGCCGGGTTTTTTTTATTTCCTAAAATCATTACTTAAGGGGGTGAAATGGGGGTTGAAAGATTTAATGGGGCTTTTTTAAACGTTGAACCGATTGAGATGAAACTTGGTATAGAGATAGTTTGTGTCCCGAGAAGCGACAAAATAGTATTTATTCCGAAAAACAACTCTTACGGGGTGCAAAGTAAAGGGGTTGGAAGTTTTATAGAGAATTATTTACAGCTGAACCGATTTAGATGAAATTTGGTATAGACATAGTTTGAGTCTCGGAAAACGACATAGGACACTTTTATCCGGAAAATCAACCCTTTTAGAGGTGAAAAGGAGGTTGAAGGTATGTATCGGGAATTGATAACCGCTTAACCTATTTAGATGATTTGGTATGGAGGTAGTTTGAGTTCTGGGGAAGGATACATAATAGTTGTTATTCCAGAAGTCATTCCCTAAGAGGGTAAAAAGGGGGATCTATTACTAATTCCACGCAGAGGAAGTTGCGGGGAAAAACTTTTATTCATTAGAGTAGAAATCTGCATTAATCATAATCTCTTAGTAAATAAGTTACTACAAGCAAGTCGTTGCTGGCGATGGCGTAACAATAAAAGAAATATTGCAACCATTTCATTAAAAAAATAAATAAGGGAAAGCCTCCATCAAAATGTCATATACCGAAACCTCCAGAAAGTAACAAATACTTTTCCGAAAAGCGCATCTAAATCGGTTCAGCCAAACGCGAGATAATCGCGGACAAACATACATACAATACAGAAATGAGGGTCAAACTGATAATCTCCTTTTTAGTACTTTTAGTACGCGGGCGAAGCCGCGGGCAACTGCTAGTAATCTATAATTAGATAGAGAGGTTGCATTCGGTAAATGATATTATTGTGTGTTATTGTCGAGGAAACAAGCGCGTGTAGAAATTATTTTGAATACCGTCAAGTCTGGCAACTTTGCCACTTTTCACAGGTGTTGAAAAGTCATAGAACATTTTTAACCACAATTCATATGAAACCACTGAAGTATGAATGACGCGACACATAATATATTTATCAACGAGTGCATACATAAGATGGTTTATAAATTAAATGACGGATAATAAGGTTTTACGAGTAAAAAGAAAACTGGCAAAGTTACCTATACCGTGTGGCAACTTTGCCAACTGCATTTTTACGTTGTATAGTAATTTAGTTGTATTTACAATATTAGTAAAGAATATTCAGTATTTAGGATACAATATTTTGGAATTTGATCCTTAATGATATATTATTCCATAAAAAAATACAGCAAAAGTGGCAAAGTCGATCACCCATTTAAGAAAATTTCATAGAAAGTCAGTGAATGTCAGGTGAAGTGGTCAGGGTTGACACAAATGAAAAAATATTAATTATTTAAGTACTTATTTATTTTGTTACATACGAGTAATCAGGTTACATAAGTACTCAGGAAAAACATAAAAGACACCTTAATTAAAATATTATCAAAAACGAAACATAGAAAACTCTTTAAGAGGCCTATCACAGGTCCACTCGTAAATAATTGTGATTACATAGGTACCTATTTAAACTTGACGATAGACATTTATAAAAGGGCTTCGTCACGAACTGCCTCGTCGCCTCTTAACAAAAGTATTATCGAAACAAAACACTTAGGTATATGTAGTAATTATTACCAATAAAATAAGTATGTCACAGTTAACTTTGAGTTTTCTTTTTTACTTAAACAAAACATACACTCTGTATATGTTATGGACCAAGTGATAAATAGGTCATTATACATATCTGCCTAAGTTCGTAGTTTTTTGGAGATAACTCAAAAACGCCTATACCGGTAATGCTCAAAATATTTTTGGTTGAAAGAATATTAAAAGGTGTATCTTCTTGGTTTTTTTCATAATATTTGGATTTACGGTTCAAAAGTTACAGGGGGGGGGGACACAATTTTTATGACTTTCGGAGCGATTATTTCTGAAAATATCCACTTAATCAAAAAATGTTCAAAGAAACCTCGGTTATTTGAACATTGTTATTTTTAGAGACCTATCGATTGATGTGCATCATGTTGATATTTGGCAAAAAAAATTTTTTGACAATTACTTACACATATGGAGTACCCCCTAAAAATTTTTTTTTTTTTGCAATTTCTCTACAAAACTAAGAAGCTGCACACACAATACACTTTATGTAAAAATTTGATAATGATACGTGTTATAGTTTCCGAGTAAAATAGCTGTGACATACGGACGGACAGACAGACAGACGGACATGACGAATCTATAAGGGTTCCGTTTTTTGCCATTTGGCTACGGAACCCTAAAAAGTATCTATCTTATGAAAAATGTAATTTAAATTTTTTGCTTGTGTACCAACCCTAGGCCGCTACAAAACATGGCAAAGCTGCCCCCCCATATTAGTCGGCGTGGTCTGGTGACTTTGCCAAAACAATTATCGGACTCAATTCAAACACTACGGCATTTATAAGGTAATCAATTCATTCCATACCATTTAAATAACATAAAATCTAAAATTTACGTACCTGGATGCGTTGTTTATACTCTAAACTTTTTAAAGTTCTTGAGCACTAACTTTTATGATTATGTGAGTGACGAATTTGGAACTGAAATGGTAAGAAAATGGTTGCCGTGGTGTTGTCTCATTCATAATAATTTTGCCAATTGATAACCATATTTTCTACTAAAAGTAGGCACAACACTAAAAAATATACGTTGTCGGTGGTATGAAAGGATTACCTTATGCACTCTGCTGGTGGCAAAGTCAGTAACCCTTGGCAAAGCTGCCAGACTTGACGGTACCTTGCGCGCTTCGCTAACAGATGCTCTTGACTGAGATACGGATTAAGCTAAGTATTTTCCTTTGTTTAGTACTTCCTTTATGAAAGCCTAAATACATAAATAAATGGCTCGATAATTAAAGTTTGTGATAGAGTACATACAGATCCACAATTACTTATATTACGTCAATTTAAATGTATTTTAACATTGAAAATGTTTTTTTCGATCGCTCCGGTAGGGCCCCGTTTTCGCTGAAAGTGTGTTTGCCCCGTGGTATATAGTGGTTTAGAGCCATGAGGACGTATGGTAGCTCAAAAGACGCAGAATTTAATTGGCTTTCAAATGGTGAAAAACTTTTTTGTAAAAGTCGAAAACTTTTTTCGAAAATTGAAAAAGAAACAAATAAAACCTTGATTTTTTAACACCTTTCCTCGGAATATCTTCGATATCTCGTGAACGAGGTCGAAAATCGAAAAACTGAGAGAGACGCCTAGAGATATTGAGACGGGGAATATTTTATGTCTTATACTTTTTTTTGTGGGAGTAATAGGTTGGGCAGTATGCTCCCCCTTAGCGGCGCGTGGAGCGTCGCCGTGCGGTATTACTCTGGCGTCATAGCTATGTGGAACTTAGCAGCTTTGAGATACGAAGCTCTATTAGAACTTAATAGACGCGGAAAATTAAGGGCTTTAGGATAGTATAAAAAATTTTTGGAAAAGTCGATACCTTCTTGGGAAATTAAAAAAATCAAAAAAAAATCTATATTTTTTTAACATATTTTTTAAGAACGGAAACAATTATTCTAATAGACGCGGAAAATTAAGGGCTTTAGGATAGTATAAACAAATTTTGGAAAAGTCGACACACATATCAGATTCGGAGAATTGCTATAGGTAGGTTACACAAGGAACAATGACGTTCGTTCCCAGAGGCCCGGTGTAGGGCGATTTATTAATTCTTCAATTTAGGCATTAATATAATGCACCTATGAACGTCAAAAAGTACAATTGTACAGAAAATAATAATAACGACAACAGCATCATGTACGTCATAGATGTACGTTAAATACTGTATTTGAGTTTGTGACAAATGTACCGTGACGGCAAATAATAGTACATTACAGCAGAGGCTGGCAAAATGGGGAATTCCGGCCAAGTAGGTATATACGGCCGAGCGTAGCGAGGCCGGATATGGATACGACTTTGTCATTAATAATCTATAATAGCTAGGTTCATTTTCAATGCCATTTCAAGTCGTGTAGAGCACGAGATCTGTGAATTTTTTATATCATTTAATGCTGTACTGACTTTGTCACTTGTAAATTCAATGCAGAGTACTGTAGAGTTTGTCCGGAAAGAATAGTGTCGTAAAATGTATGAGCTTCCATATAAACTACGACACTTTTCTTTCCGGACAAACTATAACAAGGGCTACATACTATAAGTCACATTGAAAAGTCCGAATTGATATAAACGTTCGAAGTTCCACAATCAGAGTAACTTTGTCATAAGAAAATATCACCTACTCCATAAAATGGTGACTTTGCGTCACCTTAAATGTCAAGAGCACTTAGTCTAGACAGAGTACAGACTTAGCGGATTTATAGGCAATTTACCTTTAATGGAATTAAATGGGTTTTTGGTCACATTGGGATTATTGGAAATTGGTTTCGAGTAATAAACGCAAGTAACTTTTTCGCAGCTTATTTGGGACATATCCGATATTTACCTATAATTAGAAAATATGTAACGAAAATAAATGAGCGAAACATGTGATGGTGTAGGTATGAATTTGTAAAATTAGTAATGTAGTTAGTAGTAGGTAAAACGTAGTCATGATTTCTAAAGCTTCTTCCACACGTTGGGCCATTATGGGCCTATCTAAACTAGTCACTTTCAGTAATAATATCATTATTTCTTTACCCCTCCTTTTCTATGTATATGAAGGGTGAGAATGACTGACAGTGTCTGGCGGCCTTAAGAGACGTGTTACTTTGCTTTTCTTTTCATCATTTACTTTTAATTGTTTTAAAACCTGTATATCAGTGACATCTGTTTACCACGAATAAATGATTTCTGTTTGAGGTCAGAGGTAAAGATCGAAGGTCATCTTGAGCAGAGCCCCTTAAAAATGGGTCGTGTCGCGAACTCGCTGTGACACCGGCAAAGACGGGGCTTGGAAAGTCATTACGGACAGCCAATCGTGCTGAAGGTAATTTGTAATTTGCCACGTCATTCAAAGGTTTTTTGGCAATAGTAGGCGCGGGTCACCCAGATTTGTGTCTACGTTTAAGCTCCGTCAAACCGTAGGTATGAAAGGTTTGACGGAGTTGTGTCTGACTACAGATATACTAGTAGTCCGCCTTATTTATGTATTTATCGTATGGCATTTACACACTGGTTAGAAAATAATTTTTTCACTTAAAATTTACAATTGTGCAGATATAAGCTCGCATCCTTTGGCAGGTCTTTAAAGTCCTCAGCTGGTCCTTTGTATTTGGTGATGGGGCACTCGAATACCATGTGGTGTATGGTCTGTTCCGGGTGTCCACACTCGCACGCCGCCGAATCGCTCCACCCCCACTTCTGCCATAGGTAAGCACAGTTACCGACACCCGGTCACAGACGGTTGAGTCTGCACCATGTCTGTCGACTTTCATTAAACCCTTTGGGTCGAACTGATAACTCGCGATTAACTTGCAAACGAGTTGACCAATATACTTATTAAAACTTGAAAATTGCTTTTGCGCTTTCTAAAAGCTGAATAACTCTCAAATTATATTTATCTCTGCTACAATTCCAACAGATTTCATAAACATCAGAAAAATGTTGCTAAACCACTATACAAAATCAAAAAGCCATGGAAATGCAGGGACGTCCCAGTAGCTAGATGACAGATCGGTTGTGTCCAAAGTTGTATGAAAGAACTTCGCTTCACTGGGCTAGCTCGTTCAAAAAAAGAGCCCGAGGCCGCCAGATTATTGACAAATCCAAGTTGCCTATAACTGATTGCCCTTATATTTTTGCTTTTTGCTAGAAAAATAATCACGACACGTTATAGTCACGCTTCTATGAAGCATTTTCGCTACATACCGTTATCTGCTACGGCGTAGCGTTAAGCGCGTAGTATAGCGGTGAACGTGTTCTAATGTTAAGATCGAGTCGCTCGCGTGAACTCGCGTTCCCATACTAAACGAAGTTCAGCTCTCATTTTAAAACGACATGCTTTAGAACCATGAAATTTGGCATGGGCATTCTAGTAGTACAGATCTAGGTCGGACATTCGTTTCCGTTGCTAAAAATTGTAATACAAAGAAACTATAGCAAAAATAAGTTTTGTATGTAAATCTGTTACTGGCTGTATTTTCTTCGAGTCAAAGATTTTCACGTTTCACGATATGCCTAGGAATTTTATGATATGCCTGATCTTACGATCGGCCGCCGACATATACAAGGCTCTCTAATAATATATGTGTAGTAGTAGGTAGTAGCAAAACGTTCCGTTTACTCAATAAACTACAGAAAACAACGAAAAGGCAATTGCCCTGATTTTAATCCTTTTCGTTGTTTTCTGTAGTTTATTGAGTAAACGGAACGTTTTGCTACTACCTACTACTACACATATATTATTAGAGAGCCTTGTATATGTCGGCGGCCGATCGTAAGATCAGGCATATCATAAAATTCCTAGGCATATCGTGAAACGTGAAAATCTTTGACTCGAAGAAAATACAGCCAGTAACAGATTTACATACAAAACTTATTTTTGCTATAGTTTCTTTGTATTACAATTTTTAGCAACGGAAACGAATGTCCGACCTAGATCTGTACTACTAGAATGCCCATGCCAAATTTCATGGTTCTAAAGCATGTCGTTTTAAAATGAGAGCTGAACTTCGTTTAGTATGGGAACGCGAGTTCACGCGAGCGACTCGATCTTAACATTAGAACACGTTCACCGCTATACTACGCGCTTAACGCTACGCCGTAGCAGATAACGGTATGTAGCGAAAATGCTTCATAGAAGCGTGACTATAACGTGTCGTGATTATTTTTCTAGCAAAAAGCAAAAATATAAGGGCAATCAGTTATAGGCAACTTGGATTTGTCAATAATCTGGCGGCCTCGGGCTCTTTTTTTGAACGAGCTAGCCCAGTGAAGCGAAGTTCTTTCATACAACTTTGGACACAACCGATCTGTCATCTAGCTACTGGGACGTCCCTGCATTTCCATGGCTTTTTGATTTTGTATAGTGGTTTAGCAACATTTTTCTGATGTTTATGAAATCTGTTGGAATTGTAGCAGAGATAAATATAATTTGAGAGTTATTCAGCTTTTAGAAAGCGCAAAAGCAATTTTCAAGTTTTAATAAGTATATTGGTCAACTCGTTTGCAAGTTAATCGCGAGTTATCAGTTCGACCCAAAGGGTTTAATGAAAGTCGACAGACATGGTGCAGACTCAACCGTCTGTGACCGGGTGTCGGTAACTGTGCTTACCTATGGCAGAAGTGGGGGTGGAGCGATTCGGCGGCGTGCGAGTGTGGACACCCGGAACAGACCATACACCACATGGTATTCGAGTGCCCCATCACCAAATACAAAGGACCAGCTGAGGACTTTAAAGACCTGCCAAAGGATGCGAGCTTATATCTGCACAATTGTAAATTTTAAGTGAAAAAATTATTTTCTAACCAGTGTGTAAATGCCATACGATAAATACATAAATAAGGCGGACTACTAGTATATCTGTAGTCAGACACAACTCCGTCAAACCTTTCATACCTACGGTTTGACGGAGCTTAAACGTAGACACAAATCTGGGTGACCCGCGCCTACTATTGCCAAAAAACCTTTGAATGACGTGGCAAATTACAAATTACCTTCAGCACGATTGGCTGTCCGTAATGACTTTCCAAGCCCCGTCTTTGCCGGTGTCACAGCGAGTTCGCGACACGACCCATTTTTAAGGGGCTCTGCTCAAGATGACCTTCGATCTTTACCTCTGACCTCAAACAGAAATCATTTATTCGTGGTAAACAGATGTCACTGATATACAGGTTTTAAAACAATTAAAAGTAAATGATGAAAAGAAAAGCAAAGTAACACGTCTCTTAAGGCCGCCAGACACTGTCAGTCATTCTCACCCTTCATATACATAGAAAAGGAGGGGTAAAGAAATAATGATATTATTACTGAAAGTGACTAGTTTAGATAGGCCCATAATGGCCCAACGTGTGGAAGAAGCTTTAGAAATCATGACTACGTTTTACCTACTACTAACTACATTACTAATTTTACAAATTCATACCTACACCATCACATGTTTCGCTCATTTATTTTCGTTACATATTTTCTAATTATAGGTAAATATCGGATATGTCCCAAATAAGCTGCGAAAAAGTTACTTGCGTTTATTACTCGAAACCAATTTCCAATAATCCCAATGTGACCAAAAACCCATTTAATTCCATTAAAGGTAAATTGCCTATAAATCCGCTAAGTCTGTACTCTGTCTAGACTAAGTGCTCTTGACATTTAAGGTGACGCAAAGTCACCATTTTATGGAGTAGGTGATATTTTCTTATGACAAAGTTACTCTGATTGTGGAACTTCGAACGTTTATATCAATTCGGACTTTTCAATGTGACTTATAGTATGTAGCCCTTGTTATAGTTTGTCCGGAAAGAAAAGTGTCGTAGTTTATATGGAAGCTCATACATTTTACGACACTATTCTTTCCGGACAAACTCTACAGTACTCTGCATTGAATTTACAAGTGACAAAGTCAGTACAGCATTAAATGATATAAAAAATTCACAGATCTCGTGCTCTACACGACTTGAAATGGCATTGAAAATGAACCTAGCTATTATAGATTATTAATGACAAAGTCGTATCCATATCCGGCCTCGCTACGCTCGGCCGTATATACCTACTTGGCCGGAATTCCCCATTTTGCCAGCCTCTGCTGTAATGTACTATTATTTGCCGTCACGGTACATTTGTCACAAACTCAAATACAGTATTTAACGTACATCTATGACGTACATGATGCTGTTGTCGTTATTATTATTTTCTGTACAATTGTACTTTTTGACGTTCATAGGTGCATTATATTAATGCCTAAATTGAAGAATTAATAAATCGCCCTACACCGGGCCTCTGGGAACGAACGTCATTGTTCCTTGTGTAACCTACCTATAGCAATTCTCCGAATCTGATATGTGTGTCGACTTTTCCAAAATTTGTTTATACTATCCTAAAGCCCTTAATTTTCCGCGTCTATTAGAATAATTGTTTCCGTTCTTAAAAAATATGTTAAAAAAATATAGATTTTTTTTTGATTTTTTTAATTTCCCAAGAAGGTATCGACTTTTCCAAAAATTTTTTATACTATCCTAAAGCCCTTAATTTTCCGCGTCTATTAAGTTCTAATAGAGCTTCGTATCTCAAAGCTGCTAAGTTCCACATAGCTATGACGCCAGAGTAATACCGCACGGCGACGCTCCACGCGCCGCTAAGGGGGAGCATACTGCCCAACCTATTACTCCCACAAAAAAAAGTATAAGACATAAAATATTCCCCGTCTCAATATCTCTAGGCGTCTCTCTCAGTTTTTCGATTTTCGACCTCGTTCACGAGATATCGAAGATATTCCGAGGAAAGGTGTTAAAAAATCAAGGTTTTATTTGTTTCTTTTTCAATTTTCGAAAAAAGTTTTCGACTTTTACAAAAAAGTTTTTCACCATTTGAAAGCCAATTAAATTCTGCGTCTTTTGAGCTACCATACGTCCTCATGGCCCTAAACCACTATATACCACGGGGCAAACACACTTTCAGCGAAAACGGGGCCCTACCGGAGCGATCGAAAAAAACATTTTCAATGTTAAAATACATTTAAATTGACGTAATATAAGTAATTGTGGATCTGTATGTACTCTATCACAAACTTTAATTATCGAGCCATTTATTTATGTATTTAGGCTTTCATAAAGGAAGTACTAAACAAAGGAAAATACTTAGCTTAATCCGTATCTCAGTCAAGAGCATCTGTTAGCGAAGCGCGCAAGGTACCGTCAAGTCTGGCAGCTTTGCCAAGGGTTACTGACTTTGCCACCAGCAGAGTGCATAAGGTAATCCTTTCATACCACCGACAACGTATATTTTTTAGTGTTGTGCCTACTTTTAGTAGAAAATATGGTTATCAATTGGCAAAATTATTATGAATGAGACAACACCACGGCAACCATTTTCTTACCATTTCAGTTCCAAATTCGTCACTCACATAATCATAAAAGTTAGTGCTCAAGAACTTTAAAAAGTTTAGAGTATAAACAACGCATCCAGGTACGTAAATGCGCTCTGGTGGCAGAATATTGCAGTAATATCCCCTATTCAATAGAACTGTTCATGCACATTGGTCGGCCACGTAAATTAAACCAGTGGTCACTGGCATAATCAACTGGCCAAAATATATTTCAATTAAAAACGTCCGCTCGCCAAACCGCAGGAAACGAAATGGCAGGCTTGGAGGAGCATTCAGGTTTTAAAAACTTGATATTGATTTGATAATAATCATACAACTAACTTGTAACTATAGTACTTATACGTGGCCATTTTAGCTTGTTTTATTTGTATTCACAAATGTACTTAAACCTTAAACCCTTTGACCACTAAAGACGTCAAATCACGCGCACGGAAAGTCGTGTCCCCAGCGCTAGCACGTGATATCACGTCCAAAATATAACCAGTTTGCCCTGCGAGCTCTCGCGCGTTGGCACTGAGAGCACGATTTTATCGTCCAATGCTTGGCGGTCAAAGGATTAAAGTATACATCATTTTCTCACTGCGTGGGTTTTTAAACTCAGCGGTGATATTTATTGGCCACGTTTATTAAATAAAGCCGGGGCTGCGGGCATAATCAACTGGCCAAAATCTATTTCAATTAAATACGTTCGCTCGCCAAACCGCAGGAAACGAAATGTCGAGCGCTGGGTACATTCAGATATTTTTGATTTTAAACATACAAGGTGTAACAAAAATACTGGTGATCCTTTTGAGGGCATAATTGGTATAGTATTCTAATTATGAAAAAGTAAGAACAATTTTTTTTCACGAAAAGAAAAGTTGGGTCGACGAGCTGGGACGACGAGTCCTATACAATAAAAACGATTTATTATTCGATCGTTTCTTTCACTAGATGGCAGCGCCGTGGCAATAGGTCTTTTTGACAACAGCTGTCAAAATCCACCAATCAATGTGCCGACCCCCCCCCCCCCCCCCCCCCCCCGGCTTCGGCAACAGTGTTACAGTACTGTATGAAAATCCTTTATGCAACCATAAAAGCTCTATCGAAAAGTAGTATTCGGTCTACACAGCAGTGGCGGCGCGTCCATAGAACACGATTCCCGTCGGCTTGCCTAAGTTTCAGGCGCCTGAGCAGTTTTCCTACAGCTCATGAAGAAATTTTAAGTCAAATTCAGCACCGGCTTGCCTAAGAATATTGTTGACCCACAGTAGCAACAGTAAGTTGCTACACAGTCTCAAGGCAAGCATTACAGTCGACGAGTAGAAACAGTACAGTACAGTAGGGAACTTATTTAACATAACATAACATAACATAAATATTCTTTATTGCACACCTCAAATTAAAGAAACAGAGTATACACAAGTTACAAACAGAAAAGTAGAGGTAAAACAATTGGCGGTCTTATCGCTAAAAAGCGATCTCTTCCAGACAACCTTTGGGAAGCGGAAACCTTTGTAAATTAACAAATAAGTAGGTGTTGCAAAAGCAAATGCAAATCAACATTAATACACTTACACATATAAAAGAAATAAAAATACAAATAAACTTACATAGTCCATACGTACATACATATATATTATATATAGGTACCTACACAATAAAATAAGAAAAAAAAAATAACTAGGACCAAAAACACTACTTACTTATTCATTATGTTTTTATTTAATATATTTTACTGTATTGTACATAAATACATACTTACATACATACATACAATCACGCCTATATCCCAAAAGGGGTAGGCAGAGATCACGGATTTCCATTTGCTACGATCAATGCAGCAAAACGGCTCTCCGTGAGCCACTTCTCGCCCCCGGGAAGAACGAAACGTGATGGGTGGCGAACCGCATCGCCGCCATATGGATGACTATTTTTTTTATTTTTTATTAGCCTAAAGTAGTGTCCCACTGCTGGGCAAAGGCCTCTCCCGCTGACTTCCACAACTCTCGGTCCCACGCTTTTTCCGGCCAGGTGCTGAGGAAAGCGTCCATATCGTTCCGCCATCTCTGTATAAATTATTAATTAAATAAATCACCACAGCGTTCTCACGAGCAGTAGGGATCATAGGTTCCATTATCCCTTATCCCTTAGTCGCCTTACGACACCCGTGGGAAGAGACTGGGTGGCACTATTCTAAATCCGTATTGTATTTCAAATAAACTATATTTAACTGACAGATTATAACACTGGAGCAGAATAAAACAATAAGGCAAGCTATATCATCCGCTATTAGGGGGCAATCAAACTAATGCGTTTCTAATACGAGTGATGGATGGTGCCCTGATTGTATTATATCGACGTACAAATTGGAGAAAATATTTATAAACGGATTTTAGGAAATTGATTAATTATTATTATTAAAGGCAATTTCCTAAAATCCGTTTATAAATATTTTCTCCAATTTGTACGTCGATATAATACAATCAGGGCACCATCCATCACTCGTATTAGAAACGCATTAGTTTGATTGCCCCCTAATAGCGGATGATATAGCTTGCCTTATTGTTTTATTCTGCTCCAGTGTTATAATCTGTCAGTTAAATATAGTTTATTTGAAATACAATACGGATTTAGAATAGTGCCACCCAGTCTCTTCCCACGGGTGTCGTAAGGCGACTAAGGGATAAGGGATAATGGAACCTATGATCCCTACTGCTCGTGAGAACGCTGTGGTGATTTATTTAATTAATAATTTATACAGAGATGGCGGAACGATATGGACGCTTTCCTCAGCACCTGGCCGGAAAAAGCGTGGGACCGAGAGTTGTGGAAGTCAGCGGGAGAGGCCTTTGCCCAGCAGTGGGACACTACTTTAGGCTAATAAAAAATAAAAAAAATAGTCATCCATATGGCGGCGATGCGGTTCGCCACCCATCACGTTTCGTTCTTCCCGGGGGCGAGAAGTGGCTCACGGAGAGCCGTTTTGCTGCATTGATCGTAGCAAATGGAAATCCGTGATCTCTGCCTACCCCTTTTGGGATATAGGCGTGATTGTATGTATGTATGTAAGTATGTATTTATGTACAATACAGTAAAATATATTAAATAAAAACATAATGAATAAGTAAGTAGTGTTTTTGGTCCTAGTTATTTTTTTTTTCTTATTTTATTGTGTAGGTACCTATATATAATATATATGTATGTACGTATGGACTATGTAAGTTTATTTGTATTTTTATTTCTTTTATATGTGTAAGTGTATTAATGTTGATTTGCATTTGCTTTTGCAACACCTACTTATTTGTTAATTTACAAAGGTTTCCGCTTCCCAAAGGTTGTCTGGAAGAGATCGCTTTTTAGCGATAAGACCGCCAATTGTTTTACCTCTACTTTTCTGTTTGTAACTTGTGTATACTCTGTTTCTTTAATTTGAGGTGTGCAATAAAGAATATTTATGTTATGTTATGTTATGTTAAATAAGTTCCCTACTGTACTGTACTGTTTCTACTTGTCGACTGTAATGCTTGACTGTGTAGCAACTTACTGTTGTTACTGTGGGTCAACAATATTCTTAGGCAAGCCGGTGCTGAATTTGACTTAAAATTTCTTCATGAGCTGTAGGAAAACTGCTCAGGCGCCTGAAACTTAGGCAAGCCGACGGGAATCGTGTTCTATAGACGCGCCGCCACTGCTGTGTAGACCGAATACTACTTTTCGATAGAGCTTTTATGGTTGCATAAAGGATTTTCATACAGTACTGTAACACTGTGGCCGAAGCCGGGGGGGGGGGGGGAAAGGCACATTGATTGGTGGATTTTGACAGCTGTTGTCAAAAAGACCTATTGCCACGGCGCTGCCATCTAGTGAAAGAAACGAAAACGATGGAATAAATCTTTTTTTTTGTATGGACACCTCGTCCCAGCTGGCCAACCCTCCATATTTTTTTCGCGAAAAAAATTGTTTTTCTTGCTCTTTCATAATTTCAATACTATACCAATTATGCCCTCAAAAGGATCACCAGTATTTTTGTTACACCTTGTATGTTTAAAATCAAAAATATCTGAATGTACCCAGCGCTCGACATTTCGTTTCCTGCGGTTTGGCGAGCGAACGTATTTAATTGAAATAGATTTTGGCCAGTTGATTATGCCCGCAGCCCCGGCTTTATTTAATAAACGTGACCAATAAATATCACCGCTGAGTTTAAAAACCCACGCAGTGAGAAAATGATGTATACTTTAATCCTTTGACCGCCAAGCATTGGACGATAAAATCGTGCTCTCAGTGCCAACGCGCGAGAGCTCGCAGGGCAAACTGGTTATATTTTGGACGTGATATCACGTGCTAGCGCTGGGGACACGACTTTCCGTGCGCGTGATTTGACGTCTTTAGTGGTCAAAGGGTTTAAGGTTTAAGTACATTTGTGAATACAAATAAAACAAGCTAAAATGGCCACGTATAAGTACTATAGTTACAAGTTAGTTGTATGATTATTATCAAATCAATATCAAGTTTTTAAAACCTGAATTCTCCTCCATGTCTGCCATTTCGTTTCCTGCGGTTTGGCGAGCGGACGTTTTCAATTGAAATATATTTTGGCCAGTTGTTTATGCCAGTGACCACTGGTTTAATTTACGTGGCCAACCAATGTGCATGAACAGTTCTATTGAATAGGGGATATTACTGCAATATTCTGCCACCAGAGCGCAGCACTAGCACACCGGTAAACCATAGAGTTCTAAATACATACTAGGCCTTAAACAGTTATTTACAAGGTTTCATAGATAATTTATAACGAATAAATATGTCATTTGTGCACCAAGGCGGTTTGTTTACAAAGGGCCTACCGTGAAACGAGAGAATCGAAATTTTGACATGTGCCTCTCTATTGCTCGAATATGAAAGAGTGACAGAGAACCGGTAACGAAATTTTTATTTTCGTGTTTCGTGTTCTCGTACTCAGAGTTTTGCGTCATATTCCCTATTCAAGATATAGTAAACGCAAAAATCGTTGTATTGTGTTTTCCTTATACGAAATACTACTACTAGACTTTTAGTCGTATAAACGTGCTGGTGACTATTATACGACATCTTTCTAGTTGGGTACTTAATTTACTTATAGTGATACCTAGATTCTAGCAGCAAAACCAACAATTTAAGGTACTCTAAAAATAACTTTTAAGGACTCATAGCAACAAAACACGGAAGCATTAGCTCACCAGAGTAACAGATTCGTACAACGATTGCGCTCTTGCTCAAGTGTGAACGTAAATAGTTAACGTTTATGGTAATGTCTATTTGTATGTTGTCCATGAAGCCAATCTATGTTTTATGAGCTCTTAGTTCTTTCTGAGCTTTTTTAAGACTTCCAGTATAGCGTAAATGCTTTTCAAATGTTTACGTCTCTCTGTGCGGTAAGTGAGATTTGCCACCCACGGGCGCTGCGGCAAATCTCACTTCACACCCAGGAGAAGACGTAAAATTGTGTACGCACCACGGGCGATAAAAAATAAGGCCTCAGATAGCTTGTTTATGGCCCTTACATTCGGTTCGGGCCACAAATACCCGCGATCTGAGCCATTCTTTATTTTGCCGCCCTAGGTGCGTAATGTACTATTGTGTACGATGTTTCGCATTAGTACATTACGCACCTAGGGCGGTAAAATAAAGAACGGCTCAGATCGCGGATATTTGTGGCCCGAACCGAAGGTAAGGGCCATAGACAAGCGATCTGAGGCCTTCTTTATTACCGCCCGTGGTGCGTACACAATTTTACGTCTTCTCCTGGGTGTGAGGTGAGATTTTCCGCTACGCCCGTGGGCGTAATATCTCACTTACCGCCCAGAGTGACGTAAAATCATTAGCGTATGCATTTGTTTACAAGTTTGGGAGTTTAAGCTGGTTTTTTAAAGCGCGTGTTTTTGGGTTTCGTTTTTTGCAGTTCGCTTCTTCTTTCAATCAAGTTTCTTGTATAAGTACCTAACTATTATGACATTTTTCGGTTTCTGTGCGTTAAACGTAGACAAGAGTGTGTAGTCTTCATGCTTGACTCTACGGCTTGCATTATTTTTTCAGAATATACTTGAACGTTGTTATTTTCATGCTGATAGTTCATAAGACCCTTTTCTTGTATTTGAGCTATGTGGACCTGTAGTTTTTCTTACCTTTAAATTCTAATTCTGCAAACTACGCACTTGTCCTCTTAATGGCTCCTCTACATGATGGGCCATCATAGGGACGCAGCTATACGTTAGAGGGAGCTAACGATATGGCGATCTCGTTCTGTTGTATAGCTGCGTCCCTATGATGGCCCGTAATTTCTAACCTCACCAGCTAAGCTCTTCTAATTGGTACTCTGGTAAGTTGTCTTGTCTGTGAATATGACTTGGTTCACCTTTGTAAACGTAAGCTTAGTGGGTACTTATCAACTTTACCGAAAGCTCTGCTCAACAACATCAAAGTATTAATTGGGAACTTCAAAGGCAGAATGTTTCTCGTAATTTGGGAGGAAATTTTATTTTGACTTAAATAAACTAAAGAAAATTTGAGGTATAAAAATTATACTTAATCAAGTGACAACAAAAAATTGGCAGTTATAGGGACTGCCGATAGAAGTGAAAACTTTCAGTAATAAAACTTGAAATTTTATAATGTTTGAATTATAATTATCAATCGTCTTCTCCGACCACCATATATTAAAAGCATAAGAGAAAAATACTACTTACAAAATTAAATTTAATTTGAAAGACTAAGTTTATCGAGCGAGCCTTCCAACCCAAGGAAAATCTTGTGATGCGTTTTTGTTTTCGTGACGGTGTCGGTGACGCGAACTCATAAGATTGCCCCCTACCAAAAATTGCCCAACGCGGCTAAAGAAGTTTTCACTTTAAAAATTCACCATTGGAGACAGAGTTTTACTTTTTGGCTACCATATTTTATAATTGGCGCTAGTACTAGTTTTTGCTAATGCGACTGTCATGCAAAACGTCCAATCAAGTGGAAAAGCTAGATCTTACTGAAATAAGTTAAATATATTCCAAAGTAATGACGGCTTACCGCGAATTTCGAAAGCCGAACTTTCGTTAAATGCGTCTCCTTCGCTCGTACATGCAAGTATTGCAAGTGCAATAGAGACGAAAAATAACAAAATTTCGTTTTTTGCCTATGCCGTTGGGTTTGAGCTGAGATTTGAATCCTTGAGTTCGCTCGCCACCAGTAAATCAGTATACATACGTCATCTACCGGCTTGCCTTATTCTAAACACAGTTGAGCAGTTTACAGGACCTAACAGCTTATTATAAATTATGTCCAGCTTGACTACACATGTTTTTTAAGGAGTGACCACGTGTCTCCTAATAACAAATAATTAGTTAAAATGTGGTTAAAATTTAAGATAACCTCGAAACAACTTAACAAAATTTGAAAAACATGGCTAAGCTCACTCGCTACAAAACTGCTTATAAAACCGCATTTTTAAATCGTTGCAACCGTTTCAGGGCAAATAAACTCTTATCCCATCCCTTTTCACGAGAGGTTTAAAAATATACCGAAGGACACTTTAATTATCTGAAGCAAAGTTTGACAACCTCAGGCACTGTTAATTCGACGGATTTGTACAAATCGCTTTTGTCAAGTGGTTTACTATCAAATTAATTGGTATTATGAGATTAGAAGCGTTAGCGCGTCAACTGGGGATTACCTGGCTTTAATTCCGATCAACTCTCATTCTGTTGCCGTCGACCAGCTGGGTCGGTATTTAGAACAACTTTAGTAGTATTCATTAATAAAATAGCGTGTAACAAATTACTGGTGATCTGTTTAAATGCATAATCGGTATCGTATGTCATCGACATAAGAATGCTCTCATTATTGTGTCATAATGTGATATGGCCAGGTAGTATGTTTAATTCAAGGCAGTAATCTGACAGTTCTTGCCAAACAACGTGGTTTGCAATGTATGGCGGGAGCTGCTATTTTGTATTAAACATACTCATAGTCATCATCATCAAATCCCTTTATCGCCCACTGCTGAGCATAGGCCTCTCTTCGTGTACGCCACTTGTCCAGGTCTCGTGCCAATTTCATCCAGAAGTAACCCGCAACTTTCCGAATGTCGTCTACCCAACGAGCCAACGGACGCCAGGGGCTTCTTTCATCTGAAAGCTGCCACCACTCCGTCAACATTTTAGTCCACCTGCTGTCACTCTGCCTGGCAACGTATCCTGCCCAACTCCATTTAAGGGAACGTACCCAAACTACGTGACCCGATTAGGGGTGGGAGGGGGGTCGTCAAAATACTACTCTAGGTCACAGGGGGGAGGGGGGGAGTCTTAGGTTCTGTCACGTAGTCAATAATTATATTAATTATGCTCAAATCTCGCGCTTCTAATTATAGGTTTCCACGCACTTTTGGCGTCACGCGGCCAGTGTCGTGTTATTAAAAGGCAATAAGTATGCAAAATTATGTTTTTTTGCTTTCTATCTCCAAAACATCACTCTAAAAATATGTGTGAGTTTTACTACGTGACAACTAGGGGGGAGGGGGGGGGGGGTCTTGGCAATTACTACGGATGGTCACCGAGGGGAGGGAGGGGGGTCAAAAACTGAAAAAAATGGGTCACGTAGTTTGGGTACATTCCCTAAGTTTCGTAATAGCTAGGGATACACGCACAGATGTGTCCGCCGGATTTGTCCGACGGATACGCGCGGCGGACAGATCCGTTCGTGTATGGCGCTATTCAGATGTGTCCGCAGACAAATCCGTGTCCAATTCGCGCCATACACGCAAGGATTTGTCCGCCGGGCACATCCGTCAGACAAATCCGGCGGACACATCTGTGCGTGTATCCCTAGCTAATGGCGTTTCCCAGGTCTTGCGTACATACCTATACAAACATAACTATGAAAGTATGAAACATAACCAGAAGTGTTGTAGTTTACATGGGATACATTCTACGAGCCGGGGTGCCCGGCCTTAGAATTGTCCCCCACCATATCGTCCCGTGGTTGCAGTAGGAGTCTGCTAAGGGAATATACCGGGAGATGGGCAGCAGCATCTTCCGAAAGCCTAAACAACAATAAACAAAAAAAACTGCGCGCGCCAACCCGCCTGCCAAGCGTGGCGCGTATGGCAAACCCCCCCTTAAAGGGGAGGCCTATGTTCAGCAGTGGACGTCTTATGGCTGAGATGATGTTGATGATGATGACATTCTACGACACTTCTTTTTCCAGACAGCCTACACACGTTCAAATACCTGTAGGTATAAGAAATAAACGTACATTTTGTTACAAACTTCACCGCGCTCCGACCCCGTCAGGAACATTCGAAATTGTTCTCAAACAATCTCGGTTACGTTTCCTTGACGTCGACCCATTTTCTCTTTTTATCGTCCCATTAATTATATTTGACCCGGAAACATTAACTCATAATTACCTTCTATATTACCCGCAGAACCTAATTAACACAAGTGGTAAATAATAAGCTATAATTAGGCATTAGTCAACACAATGCATATTGTTATATTGAATAATAAAAATGAATGAAAATGTGATGTTTGTCATATGACTCATATGAAATGGCAAGATCATAGACATATGTATTCTATAAAATAGGAAGACGTGATCCCATGAAGATAAAGCTGTGAGTCTATAGCAAGCCGCGATCTCGTGCATATTTATTTTTATTTTCATTTGACTCAATTTGTCGAGATTTTTGTTGTTGTTGCTACTTTTTTGATATCAATAAAATAAAATTATTGACATCCTACAAGTACTCTACGTAACCTTTCGTATCTGTCACCTTACAGAATATTAAAAGCAGAATGGTAAAGTGACAGCAGATGCCCGTCCGCCTTAGAGGATTCAACCATCCGGAGCGGCCATTGACAGGCGTTCCACTCTGCGGAAAATATATGACCTAAAGACTGACGTTTATCTGGCGTGGCTATTTTGACGTTACGTATACATTTGAATTTCCCCTCCCTCCTCCTCAAAAATAAGCAAACTTTTTTTGTATAGAAGATGACAGGCATGGCTACTCCGGTTGGTTGAATCCTCTAAGCCGCCCGCCATTCCTCCGCAGATTAACCAATGCGATATATTTCAAATCTATAATTTACAAATCCACTTTTGCTCATTCACTCACAAAATACAAAGATAAACTGAAAGGAAAGTTATTATTATTATCCCCAGCTTACACTTGGCTTGGCATTGAACAAATAAACAATTTCTCTCGCCTACATGCATATCCGGCCGTTTAGTGCAGATTATATAACTACAGATACGCCACTCTACAAAACACTTTCAAAATGGAAATCAACTTTTTATTACCCCTCGATGTGTCGTTACATCTCTTGGACAACCAAACTTTTTTTAAGAATCAGAATTAAAGATGTCTGTCGGACAACATTGAAAAGTTGATTCACCCAAATACATTAGCATTATTTGTACCTAACTTTTATTTTGTGTGTTCTTTATTTTGTGGTGTGCAATCAATGTGTGCAATAAAGAAATGTGATGTTATGATAGTTGATTATTGTACTCGATGGGCTATATAGACTGGGAGCAAAATCTCAAATTCGCTCTCCTTCTCCATGCGACAGGCAAATGATATTACTTTTGGGCAACCGGGCTTTTTACGTGGTTTAGACCCTGCTGTATCCGAATCGCCGGTTGCCATCAAAGAAACTACAACCAGAAGTGAGATACGGCCAAAAAAAGGACCCGTTTTTTAGCTTTTCTTAAATAACTCGAAAACAGTAGCACCTACCAAAAAATGTTCTTCTACTTAAGTAATCTACATAAAATTTTCTATAAAAAAGGTTATATACAGTTTTTTGCTGGGATCAATGTTTAATGAGATATTAAGGGACTAAGATAGACAATAAACATATATACTAATTAGCTTTTTCCCGCGAGTTTGTCTGCGTGGGATTAACATTCGCTATAATAAATTAATGAAATGCCGTAGTATAATCTTACAGCAAAAATAAATTTAACGTATAAGCTTTTTTACGTCTACAGTAAGCAACAATTCCATACCAACTTCAACCCCCCGTTTCATCCCTTTAAAAGATGATTACTGGGATAAAAACTATCTTATATCCTTTCCCACAACTCAAACTATCATCACACCAAATTTCATCTAAATTGGTTCAGCGGTTTAAGCGTGAAGAGGTAAGAGACCCACTGACTAGTCCAAAATTATTAAACTCTCTCTCCTTCTCGATGCGACAGGCAAAGCATATTACTTTTTGTTTACAGAAGGGTCCAAATAGGGTAAAAATCTATTTGGACCCTTCTGAGTTCGAAATTTAAAATATTTTTTTACCGGAAGTGAAATATTTAAGGTGGCGGCCAGTATAAACCTAAGGTCGAAAAATCTATGTTCCTCGTATGGATACCCCCATTCATTATGCTTTATTTTTAACGATTGTTATTTTTGGGAATAACAGTTGTAATTATAATATTTTGCAATTGCCATCAAATAATGTTAGACCGGAAGTAAGATATAGAAGATGGTGTCCAGGTCCAGCAAGGCTTCAAAAATGTAACTGTGATGTAATAGCCGTGGACTGGACACGGCCCGTCAGACGCGCGAAGAATGCCCGGCATGAACGGAGCCTCGTGCTGTCATTTCCGTGGCTATAGGAGGAGACCTGGCACTACCGGCTCTAATTCGCCTAACGGCCGATAGTGATGAGGCGTGGGCGGCAGTAGCCACCTTCAGTGTCACAGTTTTGACCCAAAAGGAGGCTGCGGAGTATATGCGCGAACATGACGTAAACTCACTCCTGCAGAAGACCAGGCATGCGGCGATGCTGCCGCCTTTACATTCTTTACACCCACTCTTTACACCTTTACAACAGCTCCATCATTCGCCTGAAAGGTTCCGAGCTAGAAGGCCCTCAAGTATTCCGAGGTGCCGTCAGCGGAGGAGATTGCACGAGCAGAATTACAATGGGCCCGTAAGAGCAACGACGACGGGGTACCGGAGGTCTGCCGACGTGTTGCCAAAACCCCGTCCACAAAGCGCGTGGTGGAATACAGTGTTGACGGCGATTTCTAACTTTAAAGACCAGTATATTTGGAACCATTGCAAATAGGTAATCTTTTTTTTTAAATACGTGTCATTACAACTGTTATTCCCAAAAATAACAATCGTTAAAAATAAAGTATAATCAATGGGGGTATCCATACGAGGAACATAGATTTTTCGTCGCTTAGGTTTATACTGGCCGCCATCTTAAATATTCCACTTCCGGTAAAAAAAATATTTAAATTTCGAACTCAGAAGGGTCCAAATAGGGTAAAAATCCGTGTAAACAAAAAGTAATATGCTTTGCCTGTCGCATCGAGAAGGAGAGAGAGTTTAATAATTTTGGACTAGTCAGTGGGTCTCTTACCTCTTCACGCTTAAACCGCTGAACCAATTTAGATGAAATTTGGTGTGATGATAGTTTGAGTTGTGGGAAAGGATATAAGATAGTTTTTATCCCAGTAATCATCTTTTAAAGGGATGAAACGGGGGGTTGAAGTTGGTATGGAATTGTTGCTTACTGTAGACGTAAAAAAGCTTATACGTTAAATTTATTTTTGCTGTCAGATTAAACTACGGCATTTCATTAATTTATTATAGCGAATGTTAATCCCACGTAGACAAACTCGCGGGAAAAAGCTAATTAGTATATATGTTTATTGTCTATCTTAGTCCCTTAATATCTCATTAAACATTGATCCCAGCAAAAAACTGTATAGAACCTTTTTTATAGAAAATTTTATGTAGATTACTTAAGTAGAAGAACATTTTTTGGTAGGTGCTACTGTTTTCGAGTTATTTAAGAAAAGCTAAAAAACGGGTCCTTTTTTTGGCAGTATCTCACTTCTGGTTGTAGTTTCTTTGATGGCAACCGGCAATTCAGATACAGCAGGGTCTAAACCAGGTAAAAAGCCCGGTTGCCCAAAAGTAATATCGTTTGCTTCTCGACAACGATTTCTTGAAAAAAAAAACCAGACTAATATGGAATAAATATTGTTTTCTCAAACATACTCCGAAATGTATGCGTTAATGTCACGAAATGAAGACATGAAGTTGCTCATTTAAGGCTCCATACATTACTTCTTGGCCTTAGGCCAAGAAGTAATGTATGGAGTTAGTATGAAACGTACATTATTGGCCGCTGCCCTAACTTTTTAAATTTGCTTAGTAAGATTACACTGACAAAGGAAATATTACATACAGCCAACGACCACTCTATGAAAGCATACTTGCGACATTAAAATTAAAAAAGAACTATATTTATTAAGCGGTTAAACATGGTGCTCGAATAGCTTTTTCAAATGTCAAGTCAAGTTTAAAAAATAAAAAGGCGCAATGTAAACATTTTACTTGATTACTTAGTAGTTATTTTATAATATTTTCTTACAATGTTTGAGAAAAGCACTATACAATCCTTGGCCGGAAGAGGGATTGCAGGACTCGCTTTATCCGGTCTACTGCAATCTCGTCCTTAAATCCCTTACTTCACGGCCTCTGAAGTATTGTACTATTTTTTTATTAAATACCAACAAAATAAAATAAATAAAAAATAAAATTTGTGGACGCCATGTTTGGCGGTTGAAACTGTCACTGAATCAAAAGAGTAGCTTAGACTTTTAGCGATTTTCCCTGTAACTTCTGGAGTTCGATTTTTGAATCTCACCGGGTGACTTATTTCGTACTAAATAGTAGTCATCGGCTGCATACAAAAAAAGGCACCGGTGAGATTCAAAAATCGAACTCCTGGTGTCAGGATTTTTTTAGGGATCTCCTGTTAATCAATGAGTTGGACAGGTTATTTTTTCGCGAAGGCAGTAGGAATAATAGTTTCGTTACTTGTATATCTGCTTCGGTCTTATTAAATCTGTGCGTTTAGGACCGAAAGCCATCATAAACAGGGGAGTGAATACGTTATATCTAATAATGGCTGACATATTTGCTGAAGAGCGACTCCCAGGAGATTTTCATATGAGTTTTAAATTGACGCTGGAAATTCCATATATAAAGGACATTTTAGGATTTTTTATCCCTTACAACACAGAAGTGAAATATAGTCTAATGATTAAATTACAAATTAAAAAGAGAAGGTAAAGGACATTAGCTGACACACGCACAGATCTGCCCGCCGGATTTGTCCGGCAGATATGCCCAGCGGACAGCTACGTCCATGTATGGCGCTATTCAGATGGGTCTGCAGACACATACGTGTCCAATTTGTACTATACACGGATGGATCTGTCCGCCGGGCATATCCTATCCGCCAGACAAATCCGGCGGGCAGATAGGTGCGTATATCCCTAGCTTATTAGGTCGAATTTTTGTTGAAATGTTTCGCTGCCATGTTTTATAATACCTATTATACTTTTGGCTTCATCACCTAAACGGAAAAAAATGGCCACTATACCGTTTAGGTAAAGAAGCAAAAATACGCAACATGAAACTATGTGACAAAGACCAAAAGTTGCGGAATTAGTAGGATTACAACTTAACATGAAGGATTAATACAGAAATTAATTCGTTTAGTAAGAAAAACATTAAATACAATCCCCCCAAGAGGGCGCCGCTGGACGTATGATATATGTGATAAAGACCAAGAAAAAGGCTAAGCTCGCCTTTGTACAAATTACATGTATGTTTCATAATTGTGTACAATGTTTTAGTGCAATAAAGTGTTTTACTATACTACTAACTAAAAGGTGGATGAATAAAATTGTGTGAGAGATGATATGAAGTTAAAGTAAAACATATTTATTTCATATATTAATATAACAGTAAACAATAAACTTAAGTATAAATAAAAACTAATCTTAAATAAATATATTAGACTAAAATAACCAGTAGATGCTGGCAGCATTCCCTCTCTGTATGGCAATGCCAATACGTTGAGCCAGGAAGCTGCCAGCTCTACGGTCACCGGTGGAATCCACTAACCTCTTTGAAATCTCTTTGAAGAGAGCATGGGCATTAGGACCCCACGGGCCGAGGGTCTCGACGCCAAATGGAACAAAGTTGTATTCGACGCCGAGGCCCCCGTACTTAGTTTTTTTCTGTTTCTCAGCCGCTTCTGCAGCCGCGCCGGCTCTAGTGGAAGTTCCATGGAGATGGGAGGGGGCTTAGTGTGTCTAAAGTTGAGTTCGGACATATTAAGTTGTATACTTAACATTCGAATTCCTGAGCCATTTTTAAGCGTCTACCTACAACTTTCAACAAAACCCACTGCAATTTAAAAATGTAGTGCACCCCGTTTGTCGTTTGTCTCGGGCGATGGATGCCGCAAATGGAGCGGGAGATGTGGATAACAATTTATGGCGCGTTGAAGTTGCCGGGGAATTGAAATCATTACCTATCCTTGCGCAGTTGGATGAAACATCAAACATGGATTCAACTATAGATATTATAGTACGGGCGGCGGCCGTAGGATCTGCTACGTAACGTGATACAAAGATAAGACCTATGGCAAATGTTCATAAAAGTGATGCTGAGTTCCGGAAAAATAGTAAAAAAAATTAGAACTGGCCGAAAGCACAAAAAGTACCACTTCCAGTTTAAAAAATGGATGGTATTTACCTACGTCATTGGATACAAAGATGACACTTATGGCAACAAATAGTAATTTATTTTTAGGTGTAGAAAAACCCAGTCTGCCAGTTCCTGCATGGCCGGAAGTGTCCGGCAGACTAGTTAAAAAGTAACGAATTTGACTCCAAATGTACGTCACTTTTGAACCAGTCTGCCGGGCACTTCTGGCCATGCTGAAACTGGCAGACTGGGTTTTTCTGTGCCTAAATACAAATACTATTTGTTGCCACAATAATCATCTCAGTATCAAATACCGTAGGTAAATACCATCCATTTTTTAAACCGGAAGTGGTACTTTTTTATGCTTTCGGCCAATTCTATTTTTTTTACTATTTTTCCGGAACTCAGCACCACTTTTATGAACATGTGCCATGGGGCTTATCTTTGTATCACGTTACGTAGCAGATCCTACGGCCGCCGCCCGTACTATTAGCGGTAGACCGGGGATCAATGTTACTCTGCGTCCGTAGGAAAGGAACCACCTAAGACAACTCTACACGTGATCCCTGGGTGGTGCTAGCACTTGCACTGTCCCATCTGGACCTCGCAGCACTCACTGGGTTTTCTTCAACATCTACTTTCCCACTACTATTACCACCTGAGAGAAGAAATGACTCTCTATATCCAGTAACGTGTAGCCATACGATAAATAGCGGTAGACCTATCCATCGTCATCTTTTAAGCATTTGCTCGGCCTGTGCCGTAGCTTATTGGAGCTTTGGGTCAAATTGGCAACATAATCCAAGGAATTGGCGTAGGAACTAATGATTTTACGAAAGAGATTTTAATTAGTTCTTCAAGAAGACATATCAAAACAGCTTGAAAGACAGACAATGTATTTATCGTGTAATTAAAGAGAGAAAAGAAATAATAAAATGCAAATCTGCCCGCTTCACTAAACGTTTGATATGCTTTCTTACCTGAACGGAGTCCTCTGTGCTACATGATTTTGCAGTAGTTTCTTGTTTGGTAGGCCGTGCATCTATGTCGGTCTGCCTATATTTCATATTAAGAATTCAGCATACTGCCAACTGTCAGACTGAGCTTAAAAATACTGCAGTCGCTAATTAATCCTCTTCACAAGTGTTCAGATTATTCTGAACTCCATGCCCGTTTGGAAACTTCTGCGGGTAACTGTAGGCACAAAAGCGCAAACGTGCGTGTATGTGATCAACCACCATACGTATCCCGACGGCATTATAATGCCCATTTTATTGCACTATACTCACTCATAACCTCATATCAGACGTCCCGAGGCGACTATGCGGATATGATTAAAAACAGATGTGACATATCTTAGACATGGAGAGAAATATTTACGAATGACAAGGTATTGCAGAGAGTAGGTACCATTGGGTTCATAATTGCACACCCAATTTATGAGTGAATTCTTGATCAATTGAGTGTGCAAATGCAATTAAGAACCCGATTACATAAAAGCAGAGCGATTCCGAGAGCTATTGAAGTAAGGAGAGGAAAAATG
Source organism: Pammene fasciana (assembly GCA_911728535.1). NCBI lineage: Eukaryota > Metazoa > Arthropoda > Insecta > Lepidoptera > Tortricidae > Pammene > Pammene fasciana. Next base: position 2,535,555 of record OU452285.1, read on the forward strand.
ATAAGGGCATTTGATACGACACGGTCAATTCTTCAAAACTATTTTGGAAGGGAAGGTAGAACGCAGGAGATGTGTACATGCAGACGTGGTTACATGGACCAGGTGAAAGAAAGCGGCAAATGCCGTATCGAAAGGTCAAAAAGATGGTTGGAACTCTTGGAAGACACTTCACCGACAAGAGAAAAACTCTTCGTGATAATGGCGCATGCAACTGTGCCGAAATATCGGAACCTCGTAAAACCAAATATTCATGGTAAATACTACGTTTTAATTGTTTTTATAATAACTATTAAGTTTATGATGGAGATGATAGACTTTATATTATCTTAGATAGACTTTGATTTGACTGATGAAATTAGAAATCTATCAGTTTAGTCTTTCGATAGTTTCGATTTCTAATTGCGACTTATCAGGAAACAGTAAGGTTTTGATGACAAGCAATATTGCTCTGCCATTTCGCGTTATAATATAATATGCTAATAGGGAATATTCCGCAAAACTCTTCGTAGGGGGCGGCACTAGCACATCTAGAGGGTCAACCACGAAACACGAAAATTAAAATTTCGTTATCTGGTTCTCTTTCATATTCGAGCGATAGAGAGGCACATGTCAAAATTTAGATTCTCTCGTTTCATGATAGGCCCTTTGTAAACAAACCGCCTTGGTGCGCAAATGACATATTTATTCGTTATAAATTATCTATGAAAACTTGTAAAAAACTGTTTTAGGGTCGCCACATACCTAGCGGTTTTCCTCGCGGAATTACCGGAAGTAGCGGAAATTCATAGACAAATTAAGCATTTTGTCTATGAATTTCCGCTACTTCCGGTAATTTGTCTATGGCTTCCATACAAAAAATCTGCTACCATAGACAAATTTCCGCTACCATAGACAAATTTCCGCTACTTCCGGTAATTCCGCGAGGAAAACCGCTAGGTGTGTGGCGACCCTTAGGCCTAGTATGTATTAAGAACTCTATGGTTTACCGGTTTGCTAGTGCTGCACTCTGGTGGCAGAATATTGCAGTAATATCCCCTATTAATCGAACACTAAATCGTTCACCTAACCAAGTCTACTAGAATACTACAGAACACATAAAGGGTGTCGGGTCTGTGAACGAACATATTCTCTGACGTCACCGACTCATAATTGCATTTGAAGCCCTGAAGCCAATGTTGTCTACTTTTATTACCAGACGAGCACTAAAGAGAGGGCTATGATTTCTGCAATGGAACTATGTACCTCTATACTTACAATCAGTGGTAGAAGTGGCAATAAGTTTTTATCGAAATAATTTTATTATGCAACGTTTTAAGTAGGTAATTTTCTTGCTAAATTCAGGTACTTACAGTCGCCATCAAATATATCGGAGCGGCCAAGGTGGTCACAAATATCTGAACAACGCCTCTATAGTCAAGGCGATAAAGTGCATGCTCAGATATTTGTGAGTACCTAGGCCGCTCCGATATATTAGATGGCGACTACACAGGTATGTCACGACAGCTACGTAATCGTAAGATTGTTGATTTGTAAATAAAGAAGATGAATGGTACCAATACATTGTTATGCAGCGCTTAATCGGACATCAAGAACCGGTTCAAATCTTGCGTGCAAGATTATAACATTTATAACTAAACTACAAACTAACTGACAAACACCGAGTTTAAAAAAAAGCTTGTAATACAGACATACATACATATAATCACGCCTGTTTCCCAGAGGGGTAGGCAGAGATCACGGATTTCCATTTGCTACGATCCTGACAGACCACTTTCGCTTCACACACTCTCATAACGTTCTTCATACGTGCTCGTCGGTTTAGGGTACTTCTGACCTGGCCTTTTTGTAATATTTCCCCGATTTGTAATAATTTTAAATAATAAACATTGAGCTGAATTGGGAACTCAACCTTAAATAAGTAAGTAAGTATAAGCTGACGATGGAGCCATGAATTCTTTATGAATGAAGGTGAATTGGTTTGTTTACATTTATGTCACTTCAATTAGTCAATCAGTATACAGAAAGCCATCCGTTGTCATTTTATCGCCTATCGCGTCATGCGTCACTTTCGCACTTACATAACTATGGCAGTGGTTCCGAACCTTTTACCGTATGCGCTTCACCCAACATTACCTCCTAAGGCTGCCTCTACATGATGGGCATCATAGGGACGCAGCTATGCGTTAGACGGAGCTAACGATATTGCGATCTCGTTCTGTTGTAAAGCTGCGTCCCTAGGAGCCATAGGCACGGTCTTAGACGGTTGCCAACAAGGCTGCCGAGGGCCCAAGGCCACCCGGACCTTGGTTGGTGGTTCATACAATTTTGTTGGCAACAACTGTCTAAACGGTCCGTCCCGACCAAGGTCGCTCTGTCGGAGGGGCTTGTTGTATGCCGTCTGCCGTAGGGCTGCCATCTCTGAATTCGCCGAACCTGGACAATATATTAAAAAACCCGGACATTTGGCGTAAATCGCATTTTTTCCCCGGACGTGTCCAAATTAATAATGGCACTAAATTATTAAACTCAATGTTTTCCTCACATAAAAAGTGTCCGGGTTTTCCCCGGGGACACTTATTGAAAACCTCCCCGGACGCACCCCGGACGCCCTCCAAACTAGGACAAATCCGGGGAAACCCGGACGGATGGCAGCCCCACGTCTGGCACGCGTTTTATGCTAAAAGACTACGCCCGCCTGGGGACCAAAATGAGAAGTCAAAACCGGGCACCGTCCGCGCCGCGGTACAAGCCACTTTAGCAACTCGTACAGTAATTGTCCCCCACCATATCGTCCCGTGGTTGCAGTAGGAGTCTGCTAAGGGAATATACCGGGAGATGGGCAGCAGCATCTTCCGAAAGCCTAAACAACAATAAACAAAAACAAAAAACTGCGCGTGCCAATTCGCCTGCCAAGCGTCGCGTATGGCAAATCCCCCCCTTAAAGGGGAGGCCTATGTTCAGCAGTTGACGTCTTATGGCTGAGATGATGATGATGACAGTGTAAATCTGGAGCCGCTCGCTGCGCCCCCTCTTGGGTCATCACTACGCCCCCTTGGTGGCGCGCCGCACTGGTTGGAAAACCCTAACTTAGTTTTAGGACTGATGAAACTAGTTTAAGTATCAGGTTGGAAGAAATTAAAATTAGACACTGCATAACATTGTTGATAAAAATAACAACCTAATCTTTAGGCCAATAATGTTATGGGTACTAAAACCTTTATTAGCTTATTCTCACTCTCATCGGTGTTTTACGGCTTATGATAGCTTTTATGAGCAATTTGTTACGCTGTAACAATATGATCAATGTTGGGAGTCAATTCTGGATTGAGTTTATTTAGATACCTATAATAGAAAACATCCATAACTCAGGAACAAATATTTGTGGTAAATATTCATACACAATATTTTACTTACATTAGGACCCTGTAGCTGGTAGCTGTAGCTTCGAAGCTACGGATGCAGTTGAGTTTAAACTTTTTCTTTTAATAGTAGATATTAAACCGCGGTATTAGGCTGGCTTTACATGATGGGCCATCATAGATAGGGACGCAGCTATACAACGGAACGAGATCGCGATATCGTTAGCTTCCTCTAACGCATAGCTGCGTCCCAATGGCTCATCATGTAGAGGAGCTATTAAGCATTGCAATTTCTCGGCTTCAATTTGTCGTGTAACCTGTTTCTCCCTAACCCTCTAAACCTCGCTTAGCTTCCTAACTTTTATTACACGTCTCAATCTGACAGATTACGCCTTAGAAATGGCAACGTCTAATACCGGATTGGGCGGGACATGTTTCCTGATGGAACTAGAAGTCCCGGGAAAGGGCATAAGCCTATGAATATAGCGGAAACTTTCAGGAGCGCACTAAGTCGTGACTATAATATAAGGTAGTATTTAAGTATATGTAGGTATCATAATATCAAACAAGATGGAATTATTTTGACAGCAAATATATGTACCTGCAGAAATAAAAACCCCATACCAATAACAAAGGGATGTAGAAGACAAACAAAGAAAGCCCCATATGAGATATCCGGGTCCAAAAACATCCATAATTTTACAATAAGGTAAGTTGGGGTGACTTTTGAATAAATAAATAATAGATACGGCGGTTCTGAGGGGCGGCACGGAGCAGAATACGAAAGGTTTGAAAGCGGTACCAGCACTAAGTTAGTTTTGTGATTGCGCTCTAAGACTAGACTAATAAAAACGAAAAAAAAAAGATAAACCGACTTCAAAAAGTATTAGGCTATTGATTGAAAGGAAATGCTTGAGTTGCTTAAGAAAATACCCAAATCATCATATGTATGTCTTTAAAAATTCCCTCAATTCCCTCATGGATCCGATCATCAGAACAGCACCAGATTAACTAACTAACTAACCTTGGAGGTAGTTCCTTTCAAAGAAGAAATAAATTCAAATCGGACCATGGGTCGCGGAGTAATCGGTGAACATGAACATAAAAAAAACACCAAACCGAATACAGAACCTCCTCCTGTGAAATTGAAGTCAGTTAATAAGCTTACATACCTACTACGACCCGATTTAATATGTGAATGTAGATACTCAACTTTGAGGAAATTAAGTCACAACAGTATACGCGACCTCAGTGTGCATCTTTTTTAAGGTTCCGTAGCCAAAATGGCAAAAATAGAACCCTTATAGTTTCGTCATATTCGTCTGTCCATCCGTCTGTATGTCATAGCCATTTTACTAGGAAACTATAAGACGTATCTTGATCAAATTTTAACATAAGGTGTATTTTGTGATACGCTACTTATTTTTTTAGTGAAATTGTACACTCCATATAATGTAACGTGAATGTAACTAAATCAACATACACATTAATCGATATTAGGTCTTTAGAAATAACATTGAGGTTCCTTTGATTTTTTTTTAATGAGGTAAGTAGATATTTTCAGAAATAATATTTAAAAAAATAACGAGCTCGCGAATTTGTTTTTTCGATAGTAGCTACGGAACCCTCGATTATGTGTGGTTCGTCATACACTTGCCCGGTTTTTTCTAATGGGTAACGACCGTGTACGTAAACACGCCGCCACTCAGAGACCAATGAACGATAACCTAAACATTTACGGTCGTTACCGTATCGTGGGACAAAGGAGTTAGGACTCTTATGTATTTCAAGAGTCCGGCCAAGCTAACTTAGCATCGACTTTTCAAGCGCAATGCAACGAGTCAGCTTAGGGCTGTTTTTGTTCCAGTTAGAACATTGATTTATTATGTAGGTAGAACCTACTAGATGTGACATCTAGAACAAATTTTGTGCTGCATGTTTGGCCGTTGACAGCTGTCAGTTGCTTAGCATCATGTCAGTGTTTCAAGAGCGAATGTATGGACTTTAAGTGCCGATCACTTAAACTCATGGCTGAAAAATTTTGTTAGGGATGTCATCTCCTTTTACTCAATGAGTTAGAACGAAAATTTGCCGGTTCGGAACAACTGACAGGCCGATATCGTCAGGCGGACTGTAGGCGGACTGATAGTCGGTGGCCGGCTTTAAACGTCAAATGTGGATATATGAAAATATGCAGCCCACATTTTTTATTAAAGGATCCATGTAGTGTGTAGCTTGGTCAGACTATACCCACGTAATATTGCGTCGATCTTCGATTGGATTTGTGTAGCGTTTCACTAAGGCCATCGACGCCATCGTATGTTTGCCTTTTGTTAAAAAGTGTCCAAGATGCGATAGCGACTCATTACTAATAATGAAATCATCGTGTTGTTGCATTCACGGCTTGATTGTGACTGTGAAACAAATTGTGCTTACGCGGAGTTTAAGCACAATTAAGCTGGGACGTGTTATGAGCAGAGGTCGGTTGGTTATGAGCGCCCGTATTGCATTTGTCTAGAAAATCCAATATCGTTAAGATTCGATTATCGATTTAGTATCCGTATAGATAAGATTCGATTCGCATTCACGTATCTATTCTAATCTACGTCGACGTTAATCTAAAGGCCGTAACACACTCGGCGATATTTCCCAGCGGCGCTAAGGCATGGCATGACACACGTCCATTGGGAATGTTACGGATGCACTGCATTGCATTTATACCTATATGCGTGAGCCGCCGTGCGATTGAAGGTCGATCTCTGTTACTCTGCGTCCGTACCGTAGGAAACACATTAGAAAACCCTACACGTGATTCCTGGGTGGTGCTAAAAGAGTAATAAACTTGGCAGCTGCACTGTCCCATCTGGATCTCGCTGCATTCACTGGAATTTCTTGACCATCTACTCTCCCACTACTATTACCACCTGAGAGAAGAAATGCCTCTCTATGTCCAGTGACATGTAGCCATACGATAAATAAATAACAAACACTTTTCAAAGAAAGTATCCCTCTTTTCTCATCCTCTTTCTAAAATTTTTAAATATTATTGCATACTTAAAGAAACTCGCAAAGTATTGACTTCAACCAAGTCACCACTGAAAAATACCATTCTTTCAAACTACTCTTTTACGGTAGAGTGTTGTTAGGGTTGATGTGTGTGTGTGTTTTTGTTTTGTGTACGAACAGCTCGATTGCCAAAAAGTAAGGCAAGCCGGTAGTAATCAACTTCAATGAACGCCTATGCTGATTTCAGTGGTGCGCCTACATCTACCGGCATGGTGAAATTGGTTTTCATATAGGTAAGAAAATAGATACCGATCAAGCAATCTCATTTTCTCGGAATGCTGCAATGTATCTTTTCTTTCAAATAAGAAAGATTGCTTGGACAGATTCAAGAAAAAAAATATCATTACCACATTCAGTCTATCTAAGTAAATAATACCCAATTCGCGCCGTATCTAAACAGAGGCCGTTGACTTGAAAGATATAATATCGGCTATCCCTTTTCCGCGTGCATCTACGCTTCTCCGTAAGGGTCGCCACACACCTAGCGGTTTTCCTCGCGGAATTACCGGAAGTAGCGGAAATTCATAGACAAATTAAGCATTTTGTCTATGAATTTCCTCTACTTCCGGTAATTTGTCTATGGCTTCCATACAAAAAATCTGCTACCATAGACAAATTTCCGCTACCATAGACAAATTTCCGCTACTTCCGGTAATTCCGCGAGGAAAACCGCTAGGTGTGTGGCGACCCTAAATCGAAATCAAAGCTCGTCGGGATTGGAGCGCTCTGAAGTTGCAGCGCCGACCGCATCCGCTTGAAGTCAGCTGCAAATGCGCGTGCGTTCTGAATTCACGCGCTATGATGAGGTGTGGTTTTGAAACCCGGTTAAACAATTTGACATTTCTCAAAAAACATTAAATATAACTATTGAATTTACTTAAAAACGCATTATTACAACAAGATAGTACTATTTTAATGCGATCTTGGTTTGTATGATTCATAATTTTCTTGTAAAAGTTCAAAAACAGGCAAGAAAACGAAGGAGGTTGTCACCCCGCTGCTGCGCTTCCGAACGGGCTGGCAGAAAAAAATCTACGAGTGGTATGTGCGGAACGTACCTGCATATGGCGGACGCTCAGTTTGTGTTTATGTCAATAAGAAACTGATTTTATCATTTGCGCGGGTGTGGATTTAATAATTTATAAATGGTGTTGTGTAAGTGGAACCTGTGAATTGTGTGTGTTGTATGTGATAATGGTTTTCCTCGCTGGACTGTTGGACATTTTGGTTTCAGCAGCGTACTTATAAGGGTACGTATTTATGTTTCTCTATATGTTTTAGAAAATACAGTAAAGTGTTAAAAGCTCAGTAAAGTTCGTGAACTATTGGGTATAGCTTGCTTAGACCATCGACTGTCAGGAATCGATTGAATTTAGATAACGATTAATTCAATCAAACGAGATTACGAGAGGCTCCTTGGCCTTAGGTTATCGCAAGACGTTGGCTCTTGGCGATATATCGCTGAATTCCTCTAATGATATTACTACTACAGAAGCGATCAAAACACTATCACAGACAAAAATCACAATATTTAATATTTTTTACTTAGAACATCAAGATAGTGCCCTATTTTCGAGTAATGAAACTTATAATAAGTGCTGTAGCAAATTCATACATTCATGTTTACGAATAGATGTAGCCATAATGAATTAGTTACATAGTTCAGTCTTTATTTTTTTTAATCAGTACATAGTTCAGTCTATTTTTTACTCTTTATACTAGTGGAGAGAGCCATAAATCAAGTTAAAATGCAAGGTATTCTTAGAAAATGTGACTCTAAGCAAGGCATTAGGAGTAAGTTTCAGTCTTAATGATAGTGAGAAATTTATCAGCTGATAGGTATTACATAGTACCGTAAACAAAACACTTAGCCATGGCTATGCAATTTAGATAAACATTTTAAAAAATCGCTTAAAGTCTGTCTGATGTGTAATTTTATTAAATAAAAATAATTATCAATTAAAAGTATGCCAAATCCCTGCTGTGTGATTGAACTTGAAAACCATTAAAATGTTATTGTTGCATAATTTTCTTACCCATCAAAACAACCCTTATTTTAAAACAATATTTTTTTTATTAATTTACTTTATACATTTCTCCGTGCAATAATATTTGTAAGGAACAAAAAATGCTAAATTAAGAAACCCAAACCCAAGCTATTATTAAATTATTAAAAAAGATTATTAATTCCTAAATATAAGCCTTGTAAATATTTCAAATGAAAACAACGTAGGTACAGTCGCCGTCAGATATATTGGAGCAGCCAAGGCGGTTACAAATATCTGAACAACACCTCTAATGTCAAGGCGATAAGGTGCTTGTACAGATATTTTTGAGTACCGTGGCCACACCGATATATTTGATGGCAAACATACTAGTGCTCGATAAATTTAAAATGATCCCTTAACAAGCCCTCAAAATCTTCTGTGAGATGATGATTTAAGACGTAAGAAAATAAACTTGGTGGGATTATTTACAAAACATACCATGTGAGAAGTGTTATGAGTAACACACATGTTATGAGTCACATCCCATCTGTCTGATTTATAATCACTTTGTCTCAAACAATGCTGCTTTTTGATGACATATGATATGGGGAATAAAATAAAATATGTGATATAATTTATTTCTCAATATTTTATGGCAGTAATTTATTATTAAGGTATCAAGATAACTTTGAACATCTTGCCCGTATAGCCACTTATGCTGCTGATGGAACATATATTTAAGGTTTGCTTGAAATCATATCCAGATTCAAATCATCATCATCATCATTTTAATTTGCTATATTTTGAATCCAGTTGCAAACCCTACATATGATTATTAAAGTAAAGTTGTCCCTCCAGAGTTGTTAAACATTTAATAATGTTTGTAATAGTTTCCAAATGTTTATTTGATATTTTAATGTGACAGATAATGCTGATAATCGGTTCAGGCTGGCACCAAACCCTGAACTGCATGAAGATAGAGGATAGGAGTAGGTGGCTAGTGGAAGTTCAGAAGATAGGCGTCCATTGCTGGTTTTGGATTGAAACTAGAAAATTGAACAATTTTGAAACGGTAGCAGAATTGTAATTCAAGTTGCAGTTGTTGTCATATTATATAGAAACTAACAGTCAGCATTTGCTGAGCAGTCTACCAAATGCAATGGGAGTTTTTTTAATGAAAAAACCTGGGTTTTTAGGTTTTACCCAGAGTTTTCAGATGAAGAAAACCCGGGTTGTATTCTCTATTACTTAGGCAGAAGGCGTCATGTTAGTACTCCTTTTTCTGTGTCACTTGACGTAATGACTGTAATTCAGTAAATTATATGAGTTCAATGACTTAAAAACCATGTTATATTAGGTCAACATTTTGACATACATATATGAGGTAAAACAGCCTTTTAATAATAATTAATCTCAAATGGACCTTTCTCTAATAATAATCACTTAGATATAAAGTAAAACTTTTATAATTTTGACAATTAAGTGTTACAAAATATACAAACATGTGTCCCTCCTGGACCAAAATACCATTACGATTACTTATAAATAGGGAATGCAATACCAGTATTTTTTGTATGGCCCGATACCGGTATCCCAGGATTGCTCATACCAAAAATACCAGTTTTGTATTTCCTACTTACTTGCAACTAGACTAACTAGAGCAGCGCCAGTATTTTATAAATGGGAACAGGAACATTTTTAGTAACAAAAATGTAAAGTCCTGGTTATATCAAAATACTGGATTTATCATTAAAATATGGAAGTCTGTTTGATGTTCTTAAACTTTCTAGATACTGTCAGTAATAATGACATTATTTCTTTACTCATACTTCATAGCAACATACCTACATAGTAAAGGGCTGGTACAGAAATAATGCCTAAAATACCTGAAGTTATTGCCTGATATCTTACATCAAATGTTTCTATAAGGGGGCGTCCATTATTAATGTGAGATGTTTAGGGGAAGACAGGGGCCAAAGAAATCTTGCGTGGGGAGAGGGAGGTTTCGTAAAATGAGGTGTCGTTTTCTATTGAACAAGAAATAATCTAAATTTATACAATGGTAACAAAATTTTAGTGTTATGCATTTTTTAAGTGTTTGTATTCAGCTAAGTCCTTTATTGACCCTTAATACGTTTTTTGTTAAAAATGTTATTCGGTCTACCTCAAATTGGCTCAAATGTATTTTCACTTATATGTCATGGTGCAAAGGGTTTAGGGACTTCGAGAAAAATGTCATCGAATCTTACTAGAGGTCATTCTAGCAATCGTCAAAAATGTGAAACGTAATTAACGGACTCCCCCTAAATAACTTTAGTCATTAAATTGTGATTAAGAGCACTTTTTTTTTCTTTTAGCCTTCATATATGTTGCAGTATGTCATGCGCTACGTCAAATTTACTACAAGGGGGCTATTCATAAATTACGTCATTTCAAAATAGGGGGGGGGGGTCAGGACATCGGATGATGGTAGCATAACGTAGGAGCAAACGGGGCCATTCGAAGCATAATCTTTGGATGATTTTAGGGGGGGGGGGGGGGTAAAAATCGATGACGTAATTTATGGACAGCCACAAGGGCAATATCCTACCATTAACCTTTTACCCTTTTAGTACTTTCATTATTCAAATTAAATATTAGAGAAAAGTAGTTATTTTATTCTAAGGACTCATTATTGTTAATAATCTAATCTGTTGGGAGTTAGGTAAAGAAACACCTAATCTGCTGCAAAATTATTTTCTAATTAAATTATAGAGAAGTTTGTAGCAGGTAAGCACAATTATCATCATCAGTAGCTCACAGTAGCGGCGCGTCCATAAAACACTATTCCTGTCGGCTTGCCTAGTTTTCAGACACCTGAGCAGCTTTGCACCGCATGAAGAAATTTTAAGCATATTTACACTCCGGCTTGCCTAAGATTTTTTTGGCCTGCCGCCACTGGTAGCTAAGTAGGCAACCAAATTTTCTATTTTAAAATTCAAAGTGAAACCTTCAAAGATCTCCGCCAGGGTTCGCAATTATCAAGATAATTATGGTATTTGATAATGATTGCGATAATTATCACATAATAATCCGATAGCTTTCCCAGGTATGGATGCTTTATTTATTTTCTATGAATAATTAACTGCTAACGTTCGAATTCACGCGCGGTTTAATTGGGCATTTCACATGTTCATTATTTTAGCTTATCATCAAGTCTATAATTATCAGACTATAAAAATCACGATAATTATCGAGTTGATATAACTATTATTGATAATTATCCTTTCGAACCCTGATGCGGGCTATTTTCGGCTATAGCGACTGCATTCTAGCGAGAGCGACGCTGATGCCTTCTTAAGTGACTGATATAGCAAATAAATGTAAAAAAAATAACTGTAAGTTGCTTACTATATAAATAATAAACTTATATAGATGTCATATACAAAGGAAAAGGTGCCCTAGGCCTCCGGTGCCCAGGGTTGGGATTTGGGATCTAACCAGCTTTGTTCTGTCGCGAGCCGCGAATGCAGAAGACGCTGGTTGAGCTGGTGCGCTCCCAGCCCTGGGCACAGAAGGCCTAGGTCACTTTTTCCTTTGTTGCCGATACGTAGGTAATAAAGAACGGGATATACAATCAGCCTAAAAAACGCCCCCAAAATAGTGCTGTAAAAACGACTCGTACAGTCACCGGCAATAGTATCTTCCTACACGAAGGCCGCAAAAATATGTGACACGCTCTTATGACCCTACAAATAAGAGCGTGACACATAATTGACTTCGTGTAGGAAGATACTTTTGCCGGAGACTGTACATTAGTTTCTCCGTCAGTTTTGTTAGACTTTAGTCAATAATAAGACTGGCCGGTTACAAATTTTCACGGCTCATATTTTCGGTAAATCTTGTTTGAGACCCTCCTAAATTCTAACTAAATGTTTGCAGGTATGTCACAGCTATAAAAAATATTATTCACTTGTTGACAAGCCTTATATTTACGACAGCTACTGTTTCTATCAATAGTTGTAAACGCGTCCATGCATGTGCGTTATAACACGTTATTGAGCCACTCCTGGGACCTGTTTCACATAAAATATTTGACATGTAATGTGAGAAGTGTACCATAGTTCAACACTATCGGCTAATACTGAAATATAACTACGAATATATCAAGTAAAATGAAATCTACATAACCCAGGATTCTATTAGAGTCATTTAATTAATAAATACTAGTGACTCTGTGGTTTGCAGACTTCGCGAGTTTAACTGAATAGATGTCCTCCGTCATATGAATAAATATACAATATTTTATCGAGCTCACTTGGTTTAAGTGCCATGGACCATTGCAGCGATTAATTACTTTCTTTGTGCCAATTTCTAGCGTTGCGTTGCGTTACTATATGTAGAACCTACTCTGCTTACAAAATTTCACGGAAATCGGTTGAGAATTGCGACCTGTGGGGAGAACAGCCGGAAAGACTAGACTGACGGAAGTACCACTAGCAGATTTTTTTTTTCTCTCTGACGTTCATAAGTGCATTGCAATGTGACTAAATTGAAGAATATATTTTTTTTAAGCAATTTGGCTCAAGCTGAAAAAAGACCTTCGATGTCGCTCGGTTAATACATATCTTGGGACTATCTTACACGAATCAACCTAATCCACATTAGAGGTTGGATTTCAGAACATACTTTATTAGAGGTTTACAATAAGACGCTTCCATTCGCCTACGTAGGACACGGCCTAAGAGCCTGTCGTATATTTTTGCGGCCCTCTTTGTGCTAGATTATATCGCAGCTGACTGTACAAAATAAGGAAGTACCTACTAAGCGTGCATTACTTTGACTTGAGAACCGTTCTGTCCCTATATGGAGTGCACGAACAGTTTAAACATAACAGGCTGCCATTTTGTTTGTTACCTTATGTGAGTCGTCCATGTGACCTGAGTAAGGATTGGTTTAGCGATGAGAAAACTTATTATCGATATATACTACTAGGAGTCCGCCTCGAACTGTAAACTAGCGATTTACTTGCAAACGAGTTGACCAATATAACAACACCTATATGGAGATTTATTTTCGTCGAAAACGTTACTAAAGTTACTTTCGAACAAACTCTCAAAATCAAAAAGCTATCGAAATGCCGAGACGTCCCAGTAGCTAGTTGTTTGTAAGAACTCCCTTATCTTACAATAAAACATTCGCATATGATTCTCATCATAAGGGTACCTACCACACATTTTATTCTTTACATTTAGCAGCATAACTGGATCTTTATAAATTTTGACGTGAAGTCTTGTAATTAGTTACACAGATAGAAATAATATCTTAATTCAAAACGCAAAACTCTCTTGCACGCGGTTTCTTAAAGAGAGTAATAAATACCTTAGACCAATAAACATGACTTGAGTTAAAAATATCATGATTTTTAAAAGAAGATTTAAAATTATTTAGCTTTAACTTTACCTATTTTTAAAGCGAATAGTAATGATTTGAGTTAAGATAATAATTATTTACGGCAAAAAAGCACCAACATTTTCCTTTAAGAGTTTTATGTGTTTACGTAAGATCGATTAGTTCTTGGTTTGATGTTTTCAATCTACAGCTAAGAGCCAAAGCTAATTTAAAGAAGTAGCACCAAAAGTTAGATTTGAGATTTTTAAGTTTTTAGGCAAGAGAGATTAATTTTTGCTTTGATGTTTTCAACTTACAATCAAGAGCCACAGCTATTCCAAAGAAGAAGCACATAATTTTTGCTTTGAAACATTTAAATCTTGGACGTTAGTTACCCTGCGCATCAATAGATGTCTCTGCGTGTAGGTTAGAACACGCGAACGTTTGTTCAACGTAACTTCATGACCCTCGCCGCTTTACCCGGGCTTATTTGAGATTCACAATAGCAATCTCAGCTCTAGTTAATACGATTATAAATTGTGAGTATATAAATAATCATAATTTATATTTGTATTATCTACTTTTAGTTAAACTTCCTTTCTTGGGATTAGTCCCGAGAAACACAGTTTCTGCTACTAGGTTTTTAAGTAGTGCACTGAGACACTAAGGCGATTATCACACTGACGACGGATCCGCATGCGGCGCCGGTGTGCGAGCGAGATAGCGCTATACACATGCAGAGCGCTATCTCGCTCGCGCACCGGTGCCGCATGCGGATCCGCGCCAGTGTGATAACCGCCTTAGAAAATGTTATTGTTTGTTTCAAGTAATCGATTTCATACGCCAAGAAATTTTAGATCTTGGTGTGAAAATATCAAATTTTACATCAAGTAACACATGCTCTTGAACTAATGCGATTTCTTGTTTCCGTGGAGAAATTCAATTCTCAATTTAAACTATGAGTCTTCATCCAAGAAACAAAGTTTCTTGGCTTAAGTTCTTTATGTATTGCACTAAGACACATAAAGTTCAATTTAAAAAAAATACAATACAAACTCAAAATTCAAACGCCCTTCGTGAGAATATTAAGCTATTTTAAAAAGAAGATTTTTATATCTCGGATAAAGTATTGAATTTATTAGGTTAAGTAATAAACTTTGAAACATTTTATATCTTAAAATAAAGAATTTTATTTTTTCCTTATATGGGAAACTGGATATCTCTTGATTCAAATAGGTTTCTTTGGTTGAAGAGATTTTTTCTATCTGTGTACGTTCACCGGCCAAACAAAAGTTGATTTTACCCTTCAAGGGTAATTACCCGGGTTCGAAACCGCCTAGTTTATGACAAGTATGATATATGTAGACCACCTCATCTAAAGTTAACCCTTTAGCCGCCATTGATTGCCTAAGTTCCTATCTACCTTCTAATCAGGTCGGCCTTTTAGGGGTAAATGTATTGTATTTTTTTGCTCTATTGAAGGGCGGCATGCTGATTTTGTCTAGCTAATGCATTTTGCTTAGAAAATACTATATTCTAAGATAAGCACTTATTTTAAGCTAATCGTCCCCATTTCAGGGAATTCTTTCTCAAACCACCCTCGTATGTCGGAGTTTGGCAGACCTAACAGAAGTTTTATACCACGTGTTTTTTTTTAATTTGCTTTAATTGCAAGGGTACATCCCTGAGCTTAAATTAAGTATATTTCTCAAAGACACCAGTGTCCTAATTAGCTCCAGTTCTGAGATAATCGATGATTAATTTTATCTTATGATTTTGTAAACCTCCATTAAATTATTTTTGGACTCTGAGACACCGTGATAAATGTTGCACCTGTGTGTAATTCGCCAAAAAAATATGCTTCCTTTATATCGGGTACAAATGTACGAAATTACATTGACATGCCATAATTTTCAGTTGTTTGGTTGAGTTAATCATAATAAATACCCTAGTACCCAAGTTGCATCGGTGTCCGATAACTCTGATTCTGATATAATAATTAAAGCATGAAACAATTTTTAAACTGCCAATTTGTTTCCTTAATCGTACCTAACCATATGCTGAAATTAAAGCAAATAAAAACACGTAGATAATATTCAATGGCCATTGCTAACTAATAACGTCGAGAAATACGAGTGTACCTACGCACAATTCCATAGCACCATTTGCACTTTAATCTATTCTCAACCCAGTTCTTTTCCGCTCTGGTTGTGTTTTCTCAATTGTAGCGCGAAAGCGAGCGAGTCGAGTTTTTGGGAGAACCAACGGAACATAATCTCCGCTCTCCACACTCAAAGTTAAACACCTAATCCGATTGGCAGCAACACAAGACGTGTAGGACATGAAGTTCCTTGCCAGCACCAGTCGAACACGTCTATGATACGAGTACGTAGAGAGATCACAAGGGCTTTACCAAGTTAAGAAAACCCATCTTGTTTTTTTTTGTGTTTCGTTACAATCTTCACACATTTTTGTGTTACGTAACAGTTTACAATGTTCACACATATTATTAGGCGTATATCACACTGGCGCCGCAACCGCATGCGGTGACGGTGTGCAAGCATGACAACGCCTACACACGTACAGACAGAGGCGCTATCTCGCTCGCGCACCGGCGTCGCATGCGGAAACCGCAGCAGTGTGAAAGAGAATGTTATACACGTTTATGACTTCCTTACCGTTGGTTACTGACATTAAATCATTAATTCAGTCAACATTCATTAGAATGTTTACACTCTCCGTAATAGCATTCTTCGAATTTCCACTCGCCATTTTACAAATATCTTGTTTATCGCCTTCGCTGCTCGCTCCGTCCGTACCTATATAATCAGCACTTTATGTTTTGGACAACGGTAGCACGCCGGTCTCTTGCGTCGAGTCTGCGGCCTGACGGTGACAGCTTTCCCGATCGACGCCAGAAATAATAGTAGCGATTGGAACGACGGACGTGTTTATCTAGCTAGAGTCTAGATTCTAGACCGCACTGAAAGCCTGCGACAGGTCGGCCGATGGTTGCTATTTGCGACAGTCAATAGTGGTTGTTTGTCGACTGCTAGAACCTGCCTGGTCATTGCTTATTTATTTAGGTAACCTTTATTGCGCAATTCAAGATAGTATGTACAAAATCCTCTACATGTCAACCAATGGGACGTAGGTAGTTCGCCCCGAAGGACATTTAAAAATAGTGAAATATTTAACTCAAACACATTTTTTTGCAAGACACGTTAAATGCCCATTTAAACTGCCCTTGCAGCCTATTTGTTGAATATAAATGTGAATAATGTTGGCATAAATCTGCAACGTAGCAGACTTAAATATTTCAAACGTCCCCTTTCATGAGTCACCTTTACTGCCCACTATAAAATATCATGAACATGTTATTAAGCAGACCGTGAAGAAATAAGAAACCTACCTATATAAATATATACAAAACAGAGATGCCCCGGATAGTACGGGTTTCGAAAATATTCGGGTTGTGGCGTCTCCTCTGCCAGCTGTCTCTAGCGTCGCGCCACAATTCCGATAGATGGCGACGTAGTGGCGACAAACTGCCAACTTCTATACTACGAGTGCAACTTGTATCAAGCGTCCATATAAGTTCTAAATCACGCTAACGAAGTTACGGATGTCAGTTTGTATATACATAGCTACCAACCACCTCTCACTGGGACTTCGGTCCCTGAGAGATCTCTCTTATTGTCCACCTCTACCATTGGCTACAGGGTGAAGCGCAGAATATTCGGCAAAACAATTTATACTCTCTTACCAGCCCAATTTGGAACAGTGTTACCGTGTAAGTGTTAAAGTAAGTACTTATACCTAAGTTGTGGAAATAAAGAAAGAAGAATTTCGGAAATCTGAGCCTTGAAAATGGAAATAAACTCTCGGACACATTCCAATCAGAATCACTATGGGCGAGACGAAGCACCAAGCGCAGTAACATACGGTCATACGCGTCCTCCATATTACGCGTAGGTACAGTTGTTACAAATCTTGAGCTCACGTTAAAACTGGTTAGCTAGAGAATTTAAATGGAAACAACAGTCCAGTGTAAGTGTTTTGTATGGAGTGTGCCGTAGATTTGCTCGACTCGTTCCCTCAATTCCCCTGCGGGGGTAATTCTGTGACATCTGTCCTGTAAACGCGGCTGTCTTGCGTTTTGAATCGACCTGTATTTTAACCTTAACACGTGGGTTATGTGGACCCAGTTCCATTATGCCAGATTTAGAACCTATTGGGCCTTGAAAAATGTCGAATTAGTAATATAAACTGAAAAGAAAATAGCAGCCCAGCTTGTGAAACTTCTTGGAAAGCTTTCCCCGGCGCGTGCTTTTGATTCCCGGGGGCTGATTTTGTGGCATTGTTAAAACATTGATAGCTAGGTTCACTATTGTACCTATAGCTCAGCTGTAACAAAATGGGAGTTTTACATACCTAACTCCCTTTTACCAACCGCATCTCCTAGAGCCAGTTAAGAAGTCCTTTACAAACATCTCAAACTTACAACAATTTAACTCACTGTAGTCCGTAATCGCGAACTTCGAAAACCGAAATTCGTCTGTCCCCGCCCACTCTGTAAGTGTTCCCGGATAAGTTACGGAGTGCTGTAGATTTCCACGGCTCGTTCTGACGATTCCCCCGGGGCTGATTCTGGGACATCTGTAAATATGGCGGGTTTTTCCCGCGTCGGAACTAATTTCGTCGCCTTGGCAGACTGGGAACAGAACGACAAATTGCGATTATCAGAAGTTCTATCAGTTTAATCGCTCCCCGCAATACCGATTTGAAAATACATAGATTGATTCAGTTATAAAGAAGCATTGAAAGCCTACGAGTGTAGACTTAACAGCTCATCAATTTATGTATTATACGCATTCATCCCTGCTGCTGCGAAACGTGAAGAGGCTGGTTCGATATTCGAAACCGGCTTCGGGCAATGAAGGGCTTGGTCACTTTTTCATAAAAATATTTACCTATATCAATTTGTGGTCGTGTTTTCTACTACTGTAACAATGCAAATAAAACGATTTGTTTTTCTTGTATGATTCCTTAAAACTATTCTAGCGATTTTGAACAGGTGACATTGGAATAGATCAGTCTAAAAGTTATGGAGTCCCGTAGATTTTTACGCCTTCCCCGGGGGCTGATCCGGGACATTGTAAACGGCTGGTTTTATCTCGCATCGGGACGGTGTGGACCCGATAACAGCTATTTGCATTATTGATATGACAATTGATAAGGGAACGGTAGTTGGGTCAACTGAGCAGTTTGTCCTACAACTCTCGAAGGATTTACAAGTTGAAAATATTGTTTGCTTATCTATCTAGCAAATAGGGCGGTCAGAAAGAGAGATAAACAGAGACATTGTAAAGTATAGCTTTATAAATTTTGAAGAAAAAAGAACCGACTTCAGGCTACTCGACCTTTCAAACTTTGCCCGGACTGGACTACTGTAAAAAATGACTATAGCCTTAATATTCGAAGAGTTCTCTCGATTTCTACAGAATCCCAGCATCAGATCATGACTTGATGACAACGGGATTACGGGACCAACTCTATCAAACAAAAAAAATATTTTTCAAATCCATCCAGTCATATTCAAGCGATAGCCGATCTGAAAAAAAGCAACAACAATGATCCCGGTGAATTGAGAACCTTCTCTTTCAAAATTTTGAAGTCTGTTGAAAAAGCGTTGTTTTTACCTCCACCGAAGAGTTTTGAACTTCTCACCGGAAAACTCGTCAAAATCGTCAAAATACACTTCGTAACGTTAAAGCACATCACATAACATCAGTTGAAGTTTGAACAGCTTGTTTGAGCTTAAATATTTTTCTTTCGATTTCGATAAAAGTCAGTGAAAAATGTTACACGTGTTCTTTCAAACACAAATAAAAAAAGTTTACCTAAAACACCTCCCTGAGGTACACCTTCGTCTTATATTGACAGCAATATTAACTGATCTTTGATAGACCTTATTTCCTTGTAATAAGGCTTACGAAAGGTTAGTCAAATGTGCCAATCTTAAACCTCAGCGAGCCATGTTTACTGCCCTTCATTAAGGAGTTCCGCCGTGTGCAATCGGCGTCAAAACTATGTACACTTTTATCGCCTTATTACTACGGGATAAGGTCGAAGACTGCATACATATATTTGACCTTGTGACCTATTGACTTCCTCGACCGAGAGGTCAGGGTCGGAGCATTGTCAGCCGGTTTATTCATTTGCAGCAGAATTCAACCTCAGAAATGTATTAAGAACATAATAAGTGTGGAGTTTAGTTAGGCGTTTTAAAAGGTCATTAGTTTAGTCGTTCTATGGTCTATTTATTTTAAAGTAATAACTTTTTTTGAACTAACATAGCAGACGTAAAACTACAAAAAGCATTAAGTATGTGATTACATTTTAGTCAGTCATCTCTCATGTCTAACGCCACTCAGCGTGTCTCAGTCTCGGAGCACGTAGCGGTATGAAAGTAATTTTCAATAGACCCAATCATAAAATAAATAACTGTAGAAACCTATGTTTTAATACAGAATGAAATAAACAACGTGGAGATAATTTTTATCGTCGCTTAAACTAAGAGTCGCAGGAAATGGCAGAATTTTATAAAAGGAGTAGAATTCTTGTTATTTAATTATTAAGAAACTCTTTGTTTGGTGTGTAAGTAGCAGATATAAAAAAGCGCTGATAGCCTGATGGTATGGCCTTTCTTCTGACTTGGTCGGTGGTGTTTAAATTTGATCTATCCAAAGATATTTTCAAACGATGTTAGTGCCATCTCTTGTTACTTCTGATTGACTTAGGTATTACATTTGTAAAAATCACCTTTTTATATTACGCTGCATTGGCTTGCTGCTCATAGCGTATCCCTCGTCGCAAATACGACTAACTTCCAACTTTCCAACCTCATTACTCTCATTCCACCACACTAAGAAACGACTTACATCCCTCCAAAGTTCCACAAAAATACGCCCTTTAGTTTCTAAGTAACAGTACTGGACCCGCACAAACAAACTTAACTTTTAAAATGTAAGTAGACTACGTAGTATAATACCTACTTATGCTAACGAGGGCCGAACTTCCAACACCAGACTCAGACAAATAACGTACTTGCATTCGGTTTTTCTGAAGCTTAACTCGTGAGCTCGTGACTTGCGGGATACCCCAATCAGTGGAGTTCAGGAAAAGTATCAGTATACGAGTTGCACGTCTGGCAGATAGTTCGTTTCCCTGGCAGACAGTCAGTTATAGATTATTTTTTGTAATTTGTTATTCGCGGTAGGCGTTTGAGTAAAAACTATAAGGCATGCATTAAAGTTTTAGAATGCATGCATTTTAAAACTTTGGCAAAAGAAGAAGCTTACCTAAGGTCTATACGAAGTCGAAACTGACATATCTGATGAAGACTCAATTGTAGCGATTCATGGAGGTCAATGTCTAATTTTGATAATTTCGTTATGATATTTTGAACTCTGCATCGTCCTATTTTTATCCACAGAATGATAGGGTGTGATGCATAAGATAACCTACACGGCAAGTATAATGGCCAACCCCTCTTATTCATGAAACCTATCAAACACAGATGGCAATAGCAAAATCACGGGTAGCGATATATTTAACCATAAAAGGTTAATATCAGTGTATAGGAATAAATCTAACGTTTGCCCGTGATTTCGTGCGTACACTGAAAAAATAGTTTCGTTGATTTTACGAAATTTTTACGAAATTTATGGGTTAAATTGGGACCTACACACAAGTATTGTTGAATTTACCAAACATACTTTGGTTGGCTTTTTACAAAACTAGTTTAGTAAATTAATTTTACAAAACTACTTTAGTAACAACTTTTTACAAAACTACTTTAGTAAATAACTTTTTACAAAACTAGTTTAGTAAATAACTTTTTACAAAACTAGTTTAGTAAAACTAATTTGGTACGTTTGACAAAATATATTTAGTAAATTTTACGGACTTTGTGCGTACTTTTAACGAAATTGATTTAGTAATTCTCCGAAAGCTTTTGTATGCTTCACTAAATTATTGTCGTAGCGTGTACGAATTTACTTTCGTAATAATTACTACATTTCTTTAATATGTATGACCACTAAACTGTGATAGATATCACTAAACTTCTTTAGTGGAATCAAGTTATATACTTTTGTAATAATTACTAAGTTTCTTTCGTATGTATGACGCACTGAACTTTCGTAGATATCACTAAACTTCTTTAGTGGAATCAAGTAATATACTTTTGTAATAATTACTAAATTTCTTTCGTATGTATGACGCACTGAACTTTCGTAGATATCACTAAACTTCTTCAGTGGAATCAAGTAATATACTTTTGTAATAATTACTAAATTACTTTCGTATTTATGACGCACTGAACTTTCGTAGATATCACTAAATTAAGGAATGTATAGTTTACGAAATTTACTTGGGTTAATTCTACTAAACAACTCTAGTAAATTATACTACTTAACTTTTGTATATTTTACCTGGTTTATCTGAGTAAATTCTACTAAAGCGCTTTCGCATAGTTTACTGCAACTGATTTTGTACGATTTACTAAACTAATTTTGTAAGTTTTACTACTTTACTTAGGTGCAATTTACAAAATATCTCTAATAAATTCTACTAAACGGCTTTTGTGGATTTTAATATTTTACTTGCGTACAAATTACGAAACTTGATTTTGTTATATCAAATTACTATATTTCGTATATTAACCAATATTAATTTAGTAAGAAATACCAAATTATATTAGTATAATATAAAAATTAAAATGCAATACAGATGCAATAACCGTCCCATTACATGACCATATGCATTATACCTCTATATATGTATATAGGTTTATGGCATGCGGCCATATAATGGTATGGTTATTGGATCTGTAATGCATTTTAATTTGTACAATATACTAATATAATTTGGTATTTCTTACTAAATTAATATTGGCTTTGTATAATTATGATCACAATCGTTTTAAAACCAATATGCAATTACAAAGCAGTAGCATAAAAAGGAACAAACTTATCACTAAAATTTAAACCTAAATGATGTCAAAGCGAATAAAAAAGCTACTTAATCCAGTTCACCACAATGTACAATATAGCAAAAAATAACAAAAGCCACTTAGTTAGATTTGTAAAAGTAGACATAGAGTAAATTGGCACACAATAACAATATATGCTGTATGTATGTATACCTAGAATCTAGATATTTATTAGGTCCTAGATATATAGCAACCAGTAATTTAATGTGTAACTCGTGTAACTGTGCATAACTTGGCTTTGAAATAAATAAATGATACATAAATAAATGAAATCAAATGAAACAATCGTGTAACCTTAATGAAGCTGGCATTCAGCTTTCGGCTCATTTCATAAAATTATGCACAGTTGCATAAACACAACGATATATACAGGGTCTATCACATCTAAAATGACAGGGTAAACGAGAAATAAACAACAAATTGAGAAATTAAAAAAATATTTATTTTATTCTCATGGCAATACTTACAAAAAAAATGTGTTTTGATATTTAAACGTATTACTTGTATGTATATACGCATGACAATAATAATTTGGCTTCAATTATTAATCTCTTTTAATTAAAACGAAACACAATATGCAAAAATTACGTGCTGTGTTTGGTTTTTTTTACATTATATTATTTACATGTATAGGAAGCCTCAATAAATATTTATTCAGCAATTTTACTATAAAACCTAGTAGCGGCACTCAAAACACAACCTTCCGTATACATTTCCTGGATATTTGCTTTATGGTTTACGAGTAAAATGCCTGTGACATACAGACGGAAAGACGGACATGAAGAAACAACACGGGTTCCATTTTGGCCTTGAAAACAATAAAAAAGGTAGTTTATGGGGTTTAAACTAAGTATGAAAAAGGACCGTATTAATGTATATTTGAAACTTTAAAACAATTGTTAGTATAATATTATTTTGAATCAATTATTAACCCTTTGGGCGCTTTTACCTATACGAGTACCTACCTACCTATCGTCCACTACACGGTAAAAGTTTCATGCAAAAAAAATTGTCTGAAGTCAAGCTTACGTCTATTAAAATAAGCCAATATCAATGAAATTTATACAAACAGGGTGTTTTAAGTGCCGCTACTTAGTTTTATAGTAAAACTGATGCAAAAAATAATATATATTTTAAGTTAAGTAAGAAACAAATGTGCCCAAGATGTATCTTTTTTTTTCATATTTTTGGATTTCTGGTTCAAAAGTTAAAGGACGGCCCGGCACATTTGTTTTCACATTCTGGGTGATTATTACTGAAAATATTAACTTTATCATAAAACGTTCAAACTTCAATGTTATTTTTCATGACCTATTGATTGACGTTACATGTTGGTATTTGGTAAAAAAAATCAGACCATTTATGTAAAAGCAAGACCAATAGGTACATTAAAAAAACCCGCAAGTGAGAAACTAATTGATCGCTATCGTAATCTAATTATTAAGCAATGTTCTAACTTTAACATCGTGTATCTAAATATATATAAATATAGTCTCTATTAGAGATAATATGACAAAAATTCGGTGTATTTGTAGAGAAATGACTCAACCGCTACGTGAAAATCCTTAAAGTCCTTGCTCGTTGGTCTGACGGCAATCACCAGCGGCGGATGGAAGGTGGTTCCTCTGGATAGATGCATTTTCGGGTACTGCTCCAGTTTATTTCACTCTGGTTCTGTAACAAACAACTGTATTTGGTACACCGCTACTAATATAACTACTACTACTATTATTACTACCACCAGAGATTATAGATAATATGGACAGACACAGGCCACAGTCATTTTTGAAGCTCAAGTCTGCAGCGCCATCTGCAGGAGAGCCACTTAAAGGTATAAAAATATTAGGAAATAATTACATTTACTACGGTACGCTACTCGTTACTAGATGTTGCTGCGATGCAATGTCATTTTTTCCTACTATTTTTATTATATCTTTAGGTTGCTCTCGTGCAGATGGCGCTGTAAACTTGAGCTTCAAAAAGTTCTTAGACTGGCTGTCTATATTATCCATAGTATCTGCTACTACACGTATTACGTGTACTCCTTAGTCAAAACGGGACGCAGCTCCCTCTATGACGCTCTCTTTCGCCGGCCTCACTTTTTAACCGAAGAGTATACTCGAGTTTGAAATAATAACTTTATGGACTCCAAGAAAGTTGTATATACTTAAGTAGTGTCAAAAATACCAATAAGTCAAATGCGCTTAATATACACGGTGCCCGTGAGCATTGCGAGAGATAGCGTATTCCTGATCGTAACTGGAGACTAAAATGTCGTAAAAACTTTTCTAGAATTTGCCTAGTTTCAGAGTGATTACCAATTAAATAAAAAAACATTGATTGTTGTTACTCAGTGAATAACGCCTTTTTCATAGAGATTTCAATCTTTATGGGGTCTAGTCTAGACATCCTTATTGACAGATATCAAAATTCCAAGGAATACTTTTCGTGAACCGTTTTTTACGAATAAAAATGAACCAATTTATTTTACTCGATAGTTTTACCAATAACATTAATTTTCTTATGTTCGCATTTAAAAAAGTAAAAAAAATTTTTTTTTGGTGAAATTAACCTAAAATTATATAACATTTATCACTCCTTATGACCTCAGGAATTCGTGGTTAAAATCTCTCGCAATGCTCACGGGCACCGTGTATGTTACTTTAAGTTTTACTTTCGTTCGACCAAGATGAAAAAAAAAAATGAGCTGAGAGGGATGGCAAGCAGGCGGACCTTAATCCCTTTCTAAAAGTTGCGTTCCAAAAAATGCATAGGTACTCTTTGGCAACAGATTATTTCATGCGAGGTGCGTTGGGATAAGATTGAACGTTAGCCGAGATAAGTACCTATTAGTATTATCTTGAAAAATCCCTTGTACAAACGACATGAGGACCAGGTACAGTCGACGTCAAAGATATTTGTAAATTTTTGCACCTCATACAATGGAGTCAGGTGGAAAAGTGTAAACATATTTTTGCCGCCGACTGTACATGAAACTATGTTTTTAGAATTTTTAGTAAAGAGGACGCGTTAAAAAAAAAACGCTTTTAACAATACTTTTAATATCTACTAGTTATTGAGAAAGTGTTATGATTCAAGATACGCGTTTTAAGATAAAACTGTAATTTATTATAAACTTATTATCGAGGTGAACCGTGGTACAGTCGACGTCAAAGATATGTTTACACTTTTTAGCCTTAAAGGAGTAAGGTGCAAAAGTGTAACCATATCTTTGACGTCGACTGTACAGGCTATATATAGCATGACGGAGCTTTTAGATTTTATTTTGTATTATTTTAATTTACTAAAATTTTTATTATTTGTATCATACTTACAAAGGTACAGTCGCCATCAAATATATCGGAGCGGCCAAGGTACTCAAAAATATCTGAACGTGCACTTTATCGCCTTGACAATAGAGGCGATGTTCAGATATTTGTGACCACCTTGGCCGCTCCGATATATCTGATAGCGACTGTACGTACAGGCTGGATTTTCTTTTTGGGTCAGTGACGGTCAAATACTACCAGATTCCGTGCTGCTACGTGAAAATGGGCTTAAAAGACCTTCCCTCTAACTATTTCAAATAAATGAAGGACCGCATTTACAGATTTTGGAAAAAACGTACAGGATGCGAGAAAAAGGTCATTCTTGGCGAACTTTTTTGTTGATGCCATTTGATCCCATTCCTAGGGTTGCCAGGTGTCCGGCTTTAGCCGGACATGTTTGGCTTTTTACGGGTGTGTCCGGCCAAATATTTGCTCGTCCGGCCTGTCCGGCTTTTGTTAGGCTTTTCGTTTGACTGACACGCGAGCGGTACGAGTCGAAAGTCGACCGCAAGTAAAGAAGCAACTGCTCCGAGGGCTGTGCACAAGTTGATAAAATTAACAATTTTTTTATGCCAATCGATTCCATTCCTGTTCAGTATTAATAGTTTCCATGGAGTCAACTTACGGTAATGTACCAAACAGCCACAAATTGAAAAAACCTTTTCCATACATTTACTATGGAAAAAATGAGAATTTTTACTGACATTTATCAATCACGCTAATAAGTCCTGTTACGGACAATAATACTGTATCAGGACATTACAGTGAAAGTCATTCAAAATATCAAAAAACGTGGATTTTAAAGCAGTTAATATACGGAAAAAGTTTCTTCAATTTCTAGCTGTTTGGTACATTACCGTACATGACCCCATGGAAACTATTGATACTGAATAGGATTGGAATCAACTGGTATAAAAAAAAATGCATGTGAAAAATAAAAGTTTTAATTTTCATACAAAATGTATGGGAAAATGTTTCCTCAGTTTGTGGCTTTTCTAGCCGGATTTTTTTTTGGTCCCGTACTAGCTTTTGATCCTGGATAGGAATGGGGTCAAAAAAAGTTCGTAAAAAATGACCTTTTTCTCGCAACCTGTATGATTTTTTAAAATCTGTAAATGCGATCCTTCATTAATTTGCAATGGAGGGAAGGTCTTCTAAGATCATTTTCACGTAGCAGCACGGGAACTGGTAGCTGCCCTCACTGACCCAAAAAGAAAATCCACTCTGTATATGCAAGCAATTTCTGGAATAAAACAAATTTCATTTCATTACTGTTCTATAATTGTTTCTAAATCAGATTGCAATTTTTTGACAATGTACGATTTTGTGGTAGACTGTACCTACTTTTCTTTAGACAATTATATAAGTAGGTATTAAATTGATTAGCAGGAATTGGTTCTAAATCAGCTTTTTTCTAAATGTTCTAAAGTTTCTAATTTTTTTACAGTAAACGATTTAGTGGCTGACTGTACTTTTCTTTAGATCAGGGGTTCTCAAACTATGAGCCGAGCCGTAGAAAGTACAGAGAGGCGCCGTGAGGCATTCCTCCTCATCATAGGTACTTTACCTATACAATACAACCTATTTCCAATAGCCTAGCTAGGTTAGGGCGTAGAGATAAAATTGTAAACTTGCAAGTGCGCCGCATTTATTTACCCGGATCACGAGCATTCGCTGGTTCGGAACTCAATTCCTCCCACTGTAGAATGGGACTTTAATAGAAACACTCACTACGCTTACGATTTTTATTTATTAACAGTTCGGTATGTACACTATGGCTTACTTTTACTGAAAATACTATATACACATATAACTCTTAGGTCCGCGAATAGGTACGTTAAAATTTACCCTATGAGCACTAAAACACTGGACACTATCTTGGTCGAAACTAATACATTGAGTACCTATTTCCAAAACACGGAACTAAAAACACTTGATAACTACATAGGTACAAAAGTCAAGCACTATAGGCATTAGGTATTGAACTAAGCACTAGACTTGAGCACTAAGCACATAGTAAGCCGGTACACTCTGATACAACACTACAACACGGAACACTTCGGGTAGTCGGATCCGCGATATGATAGATGCGTTTACCCTATGAGCACTAAAACACTGGACACTATCTAGGTCGGAAACTAAAAACACTTGATAACTACATAGGTACAAAATAGTCAAACACTATAGGCATTAGGTGTTGAACTAAGCACTAGACTTGAGCACTAAGCACATAGTAAGCCGGTACACTTTGATACAGCACTACAACATCTAGGCCCGAAACAACATGGAACACTTCGGGTAGTCGGGTCCGCGAATAGATGCGTTTACCCTATGAGCACTAAAACACTGGACACTATCTTGGTCCGAAACTAATACACTGAATACTTCTAAAACACGGAACTAAAAACACTTGAAAACTACATAGGTACAAAAGTCAAACACTATAGGCATTAGGTACTGAACGAAGCACTAGACTTGAGCACTAAGCACATAGTAAGCCGGTACACTCTGATACTGCACTTTATTTAAACTTTTTCTTCTTACTGGAACTGCTTCTTGATTTGAAGTAGAACATTGCCAAAAAGCCATGGAAAAAATTATGCTAGGCATCAGGGAACAACACAGGTTTCTGTCAAAATGTTCATTTTTTGTTGCAGGCTGTCTTTTTTAGCACAATCATGAACTTGTTGAGAGAATATTTGTGGCCATTTTCCATCTCCATCACCACTAACACCCGACCAGCTTTATGGTACAGTCAGTTATCCACTTTTGGATCTAGGTAAAAAAGTGGATACATGTCTTTGTATTCGACTGTACCTACCATCACATAATGCATCGACTGACAAAATTGTACGATCTTGTTAGTCCATGCATTATGTGACGTCTTATAATTTTTCATAATATTGGATCGAAGCCAGAACTCTAGAATTTGTTTTCTTCAAGTTATTTGCATTCTTTGACCTCCACCACTTTACAGCTGCTAGATGTCCGGATCTAGAAATAAGCATAGTATAGCAAACTAACTAGAGGGGTTTCGTTGCTCTCATTATTGTGTCGTATCTGACGTGGCCAGCTCTCCGTCTATTACGACCATCTGCGGCAGGTAAATTCGATTTAAAAAAATCAGACTCAAATCTGTTCATGCGCTTGGGTACTACAACGCCACAGACAGATACACAAAAATACATGACTGTTACACTTATAAGATCAAATATCAGAGAAAGGGTGAGCATCCACCAGAGATATACGAACCTGTGATACCATGACACAGCATTGAGCATCATGCAAGGTGTCAGATGTATGAAAACACAGCTTCTCACACAGCGTCTTATGTGTAAATATGCGGCCTGACATATTTACAGTCAGCAGCAATAGTATCTTCCTCTACGACGGCCGCAAAAATATGTGACACGCTCTTAAGAGCGAGCGTCTTATTTGTAAGACCTTAAGGTCTTACAAATAAGATTGTGTCAGATATTTTTGCGGCCGTCGTTGAGGAAAATACTATTGCCAGTGACGGCAGTGACTGTACAGTCGACGTCAAAGATATGTATACACTTTTGGATTATGTATATCACAAAGAAGCAAAGAACAAAAGTGTAAACATATCTTTGATGTCGACTGTACATGTAGTTCAGTCAAGTTAGAAATACGTGCACAGACAAAGTGGTTAGAAATATGTCAACACGCCTTAATAAAGTAGTTGCGTATTATTGCTCAAATATTTTTGAACCTTTGGGATGGTTCTTATAGGTAGGTACTTATAAATCCGATACATATAACAAGTATATTTCAGTGACGTGGCCACAGGAAACCCTCAGTGCGCGAGTCGGACTCGTCCGTAGCAAGTGTTATTAGAAGATAACATACAGGCCTCGCGTATAGAATACCTCTGTGCAAATAATTTCAACACGAGAAAATAATAATCGAGTCTGTTTACTTACCTACGTAACTTCACGAGACCTCTCTTGAATAATATTCTCTCTTAGAGATTTGGGATCAGCTCTTTCAGTCCTGGATTTCTTTCATATGTTTGAAAGTTATTTCATTATCTGAAAGAAAAAACAAGCGATGCCATTTTAATTTGGTAAAGGACTTACCTACTTACTTAAGTTGACTTTCGTAAAATTTTAATTTCTTGTTTCGTAAACGCCAAACGACACACATTAATTATTTTTTCTATAATATGATTCGTAGTATACGCGCATCTCGGGCATGTCAAAAATCCAGAATTTGTACATTATGAAAAAGAGAATTAATAAATAATTTGGTAAATACGGGATGATGATGCAATATTATAGGCAAGACTTACCCGCAAAATTATTGATGGTGGTGTTCGATAAACCCCAATCTTCTAAATACAGGCTGTCTCCATCTTCTTTAGGTGCCATTTTGTACACGAACATAGCACCTAGCACAGTTAAGTTAACACAAAAAGTAAAAGTAAACTAGAGAATCATAAACAGCGCAAAACTTGCGAGATGCAGCCGACTCGGCTCGCTGTTAGATCAAAATGGCCGCTGGCCATCCTCAGCTGCCAGAGCTGGCGCACGCGCGTCTTTCGCTGGTGGGGAGCGGGCGGGGCGGAAGAATGAGCGTAAGCGCTGTCTCGTGCGCGCACGTTTGTTTACATATCTCGCCCTCTCACTGCCACGCATTACCAAATTAAATTTTGTATAATTTACAAAACATTTTGGGTTAATTTTAGTAGTCTACTTTGGTAAATAATTGCGCAATACACATTATGCAGTTACTATTTCCAATAAATACCTTGTACGTTCCTACACAGAAAGAATACAAATAATTATTCCAAATGCTCGTTTAATAGCTTCTTCAAGTTTGTCTACTAGTTATACGAGTATTAGGTATATACCGGGGTGACCTGTAACGAGCAAAAAATTAAAACGTAGATTCTACTTCTCAAACTAAACGACGTTTTCAAATATTTATAACTGATCATTATCAAACAAGACAAAGTTTGTTCAGCGACTTTTAAAAATAACTTATTGTTTGATTTTTAGTATAGCTTACAGTTTATTCGAACACGCAATGTATTCCGAAATTGATTATGTATGTATGGTGACGAGACTGACAAGCAATGTCAATAAGATTTTAACGTACATTGAAAATACTATTAAGTTTGCATGAAAAAAATACAATCTTAAAAACACATGTTTTCAAAAAGTTGTTGAAACAGAAGTTACCAACCTGTTCTAATCTGTTCTGTTTGACTGTTCAATTTTAACACACTGAAAGCACCAAGAAATGATTAGTTAACACGATCAAAAGTTCACATTTGTGAATAAATAATGACAATTTGCAAACTAGAACTAACATAACAATAAAAACACAATATCGTTTTGATTTTCACATACGAGACAAGTGAAAATTGAAAAACTGACAGTGAAGCACGTACAGTCACCGGCAAAAGTATCTTCCTACATGAATGCTGCAAAAATATGTGACACGCTCTTATTTGTAGGGCCATAAGAGCGTGTCACATACTTTTGCGGCCTTCATGAAGGAAGATACTATTGCCGGTGACTGTACGTTTTAAATCGGAAACCATTTGTTTCGAACCTCTTTTTCTCTAGGTTTTTTATTGTGCAAACTTGATAAGAATAAATTATTTCGTACAAATGTCTACTATTATATTAAAATGCTGTTAAATAATTCATATTATTCTAATTAACATTTACATGGCTTTAATATACACACAAATAATTATATACACGGTGGGCACGAGTAGCCGACAGATTTTAATAGTGTATTCGTGATCATGTTTACAGACTAAAATGTCCTATAAACTTTTCTGGAATATGCCTAGTTTCAGAGTTAATACCAATTTAAAAAATCTTTATTATTATTATTACTCAGCACATAACGCCTTATTGATGGCGTTGTTGCCACTATTGGGCATACTAGTATTTTATACATCTTTATTGACAGACTATATCAAAGTGACAAGGAATACTTTGCATAAACTATATTTTATTTTGATAAAATGTATCATTTCGTTTTAGGCGTTCATTTTAAAAATAACATTCAATTTTCATGTGCACAGTTCTGTGCACATGAAAATGTCTAGTTCTAATTTAAAAAAAATAGATTTTTTTTGGCGAGATTCACCTAAACTCACATACCGGTACCGTTTTTTATTCCTTTTGGTCTCAGAAATGCGCGGGTAAGATCTGTCGGTTTCCTTGTGCCCACCCTGTATCATTATAGTTTTAAAGGCCACATATTTTTACGTTGACAGTTGTGACATGTATCGTGTCGTATCGTGCCTGATAAAGAAACCCTGTAAATCCTTCTTTCAACTTATTTCTAATCTAAAAAAACGAACTATAGTATATTCCAGCCGGCCAAAAACGGGATATCTGCCCTTTAACTCTTGTTATGCTTATTTTTTTATTGCGCATTTAAATTGAAATTATAGTGTGTCAAGACACATAACACACATAACTTATAAAAAAAACATTGTCCCTAACGTAGCTTATTTGAATATTTTAAGACCTCTATATTTTCATATATAAACATTAGGTTTAGGTACCATAAGCCGTGACCTAAATGTTTAATTCGTCTTATCAGGTAGGTATGTATTTTGATTAGGTTTTGTTTAAAAAACACATATTTTATACCAACTAAAATTTAGTATAAAATACGTCTAAGGGACATCAGTCATCACACACCTGATTTGAATTCAGAAATTCATAGACAAAATCAGACGGAAATGCTTAAATTTGTCTATGGTGGCTGAAATTTATCTATGGCCTCCATACAAAAATCAGATACCATAGACAAATTGAAGAAACCATAGAAAAAATTAAGCATTATGTCTACGAAGTTCTGAATTCAGATCAAGTGTGTGATGTCCCTTATCCGGTATTTCATAAATTATGGCTTGTAAATGTACCTAAGGCACAAGTAGTCCTAAGTCAGAATCTTAGAGATTCAAGCATTTTTTTGTCATGTTATGAATATCTATTAAAGTAATAAATTGGTTAGGGTTAGGGGACAATTTTACAGAAATCGAACTAGCTCCATTAATAAGCTCAATAAGCTATAACTCTCTTACTTTTGCCAGACATTCATATCATATAATTTCATTTGCCATAATTTTAGAATGCATATTTAATTATTTTTTCCTCAATACAATGTATATTCATTTAACATAACGTTATTTTTGATGTTGATGCCAGAATGTTACGTATGACGTATGCCACATCTTTTTTTCCATATTTTATTTTTAATAACCTTAGAGCTTTAAACCAAGCGGAATAGCCATTGACAGGCGTTCTGCCGAAAATGTATGACCAGTGGTCATTGTATGGACTGACGTTTATTTGACGTGACTATTTACATTATACATTTGATGATCCCCTCCCCCGCAAAAAACGGCAGACTTTTTCCGATAGAAATCAGAGCGAGTGTCACATCCGGTTGGGTGTCACAACATTAGGGACTTATTTATAGGAGATTTTTTATTCAATATGGCAATAAAATTGTATGGCAAGCATATGGCAAGTGACTATTATGGATAACACTGATAATGGCAAATTGGCTATTGTAGTAAAGTATAGTTATGAAATCACGTTAAATGAAATTCTGGCAAAGGTTGTTTCGCTGAAATGCTCAAAGAGATTTAGTATAATTGACTAAGGTATTAGTTTCGTAACTTTTACTTATGTAGTTTGGTAAGTTTACCAAACTGGTGTGCTGAAATTGTCAAAGAAATTTTGGTATTATTAACTAAAGTAACAGTTTTGTAACTTTTACTTATACAGTTTGGTAAGTTTACCAAACTGGTTTGCTAATATTCTCAAATAGATTTAGTATAATTTACTAAGGTAATAGTTTGTAACCTTTACTTATACAGTTTGGTAAGTTTTCCAAATTGTTTTGCTTAAAATCTCAAAGAGATTTAGTATAATTTACTAAGGTAATAGTTTCGTAACTTTTACTTATGCAGTTTGGTAAGTTTACCAAACTGGTGTGCTGAAATTCTCAATGAGATTTTGGTATTATTTACTAAAGTAACAGTTGGTAACTTTTACTTATGCAGTTTGGTAAGTTTACCAAACTGATTTTCTATAATTCTCAAAGAGATTTAGTATAATTTACTAATGAAATAGTTTCCTAACATTTACTTACACACTTTGGTAAGTTTACCAAACTGGTTTGTTAAAATTCTCAAAGAGATTTAGTACTATTTACTAAGGTAATAGTTTCGTAACTTTTACTTATACAGTTTGACGAGTTTACGAAACTGGTTTGCTAAAATTTTCAAAGATATTTTGTATTACTTACTAAAGTAATCGTTTTGTAAGTTTTACTTATATAGTTTGGTAAGTTTACCAAACTGGTTTGCTAAAATTCTCAAAGAGATTTAGTATAATTTACTAAGGTAATAGTTTTGTAAGTTTTACTAATACAGTTTGGTAAGTTTACCAAACTGGTTTGTTAAAAATTCTCAAAGAGATTTAGTATTATATACTAAAGTAATAGTTTTGTAAGTTTTACTTATATAGTTTGGTAATTTTACCAAACTGGTTTGCTAAAATTTTCAAAGAGATTTTGGTATTATTTACTAAAGTAACAGTTTTGTAACTTTTACTTATACAGTTTGGTAAGTTTACCAAACTGGTAAGTTAAAATTCTCAAAGAGATTTAGTAATATTTACTAAAGTAATAGTTTTGTAAGTTTTACTTATATAGTTTGGTAATTTTACCAAACTGGTTTTCTAAAAATCGCAAAAATATTTAGTATTATTCACTAAAGTAAAGGTTTTGTAAGTTTTACTAATACAGTTTGGTAAGTTTAACTAATTGTATTTACTAATGTCTACAAGAAAATATAGTATTATTTAATAAATCCATAGTTTTGTAAATTATATTTACACAGTTTGGTAATTATTACGTACTGTGTGTGCAAAATCTACAAATAGATTTTGTATTATTTACTAAACTTGACGTTTTGTAAAATATACTCCTACAGTTTGGTAAGTTTTACATATCGTGTAGCTTAAATCTACAAAAGTACTTGTTTACGACGTCAATCCAAGTATGTTTCGTAACTTCAATCTTGCAGGTTTTGTGATATTAACTAATTTTGTACTAAATTTTACAAAATCGAAATCAACCAATAAAAATTTCGTAAAATCAACCAAGGCATTTTTTCAGTGTACCTGAATAAAACGTAATAGTAAAAGAATTAGAGTATATAAATTTATTTCTCCCTTTCTTAAGGGATGATTTGCGTGATAAAAATGATCTTATGACTTTCCCTGGGCTCAAACTATCTCCATTACTACTTTCAGTGATTTCATTTAAATCGCTTTAGTAGTTTAAGCTTGAAGAGGTGACATACAGACAGAGTTACATACTTTCGGATTTATAATATTAACAAGTTAAAAGTAAACATCACAGTTGGATCGATCTGACCGTTGTTTGCCCTTAACCCCTTGTAGGCGACGGGCCTATCAACCTTCGTAGTGACCGTGATAGCAGCTTTTCAAAACATTGTTAAAATAAGTTGAAGTCGAAACGTCTCAGTCGTATATGGGACTACACAAAGATTTATTTATAAACTGAAGCAGATAAATTAAAAAAACCTTGGGAAGACAAACACAAATAAAGGCCTGTCCTGGGATTCGAACCCAGGATCACTACCGTACCGACTAGGCTCAGAGCAATATCATACTTGCGATTTGCGAGTGAGTTTTGCAGAGGAGCGAACACGCCGCGAGTTCGCCGCGTACGAATTTTGTGTAGAAATCGCTCAAGTGTGATAAAGCCCTAAGAGCCCGTTAAATATCATATACCTTTTTTTTACTACTTTTACTATACCTATGACTATGAAATAAAAAAGTGACAGAGTGGTGTTTCTTAATTGAAATGCGAAACTAAGAATACTGCTGTTGAGACTAGGGTAACTAGTGTAACCAGTGTGTAATCGCCATACGCTAAATAAATAAATAAATAACAGTGTTACTACTGTGAACCTCGTTGATTGGAGTAAATCTTTACAGACCTGAAGTAAATCTACTTAGCGAAGTTTTTATTCGTTAGACACTAACGGGGGCTATCAATTACCCACCGGGTTCTATAAAGAGTCCGCTTTGTTCTTAAGTTCTTAGGAGCATAATCAATACGCCTCATAACTTTGTGTACCTGGATTACTTTCAGGAGTTTGCTGGTAATTGACGGCTCAATCAATAGGGTCCTATAGAAAACTTTTACGGTTTCTCAGCGTCTTGGCATCGAAAATATATTACCCAAAAACGACCTAGAGCATGTCGGGCCACGCTCAGAGTAGGTTTTCGTATGACACATCGGACGGACTTAAAATGGGGTTTTATAGGATAAATAGTAGATCGAAAGTAGAAATAATAGTAGCCTATAGTGCTACAAAAATAATCTTTTTCTTACTAAGCTCCGCTCCGCTGTCCGTCCGTCTGTCACCAGGCTGTATCTCAAGAACCGTGATAGAAGTTGAAATTTTCACAGATGATGTATTTCTTTTGCCGCTATGCTATAACAACAAACACTAAAAAAAAGAATAAAATGAATATTTAAGGGGGCTCCCATAATACAGACATGATTTTTTTTGCCGTTTTTATAGATAATGGTACGGAACCCTTCGTGGGCGAGTCCGACTTACACTCGGCCGGTTTTTGGTGTCCCGCCATCTTAATCCTCGAGGCGCCTGTGTATTCCATAACCCACCAGGACAATATGCAGGCAACCTAATTACCTGAGAGTTGAACTAGCGCGGAAAAACGTTCGCAAAAATAGTACATTACAGCAAAGGCTGGGAAAACAGGAATTTCCGGTCAAGTAGGATAGGGATACGAGGCTGGGAATCCGTTTTCACGCCGAGGCATGTATAGTGCTTTTCTCAAAATAATGCGTGGAAATAAGACCTAAAACCTAATACTTAAAGCCTAAAAATCTATCGCACTCCGTATCTCTCGGTATAATGCGGGGACCGTGTCGCGGCCGGCGCCCACCCGACAGTGACCGGCCGCGCCCGGCCCGCCCGCGCGGTAGAGCGCGTGGCGGGCGCCGGCTACTTTGCAGGCCTGCAAAGTAGTATGGAAATCCTTTTCATAGCAAGTGTCACTACGGCGCCCGAAACGTGATACTTTCGAGTCTCTTTTCACGAACGTAACGACAACATTTCCGCGCATGTTTGAGAAAAATTGTTTTACGAATACTCCAATCGTCCCAGCCATAATGTTTGCCTCCCAAGGAGGACCGCCGCCATCTTAGCTTATTGATGATCGCTTCTATCCCCAAGGCGCCCGTGTATACCACAATCCCCAGGACAATATGCAGGCAATCTAATAAGCTCCCACTAGCAGACTAATTGGGTTAGTGCATTGTATTTTACAGCGGCGCGTACAATGGAACCGTTCGCGATAATATTTAACGTAGAGCAAGATTAAAACTGTGACGGTGGTCGAGGAATAAAGGTTGGAGAATTTGCCACGTACATATTTATTTAAACTTTATTGCACTATACAAGATGTATGTGCAAAAGGAGGACTTAATGCTTAAAGTATTTATACCAGTCGACCATTGTTTTTTTATTTATTTATTTAGAACACTCTTAATAACAAACAAATTATGTCATACATAATGTACAGTCGACCTCAAAGATATGTTTACACTTTTTCACCTTACTCCTTTGTAATAAGGTGCGAAAGTGTAAACATATCTTTGTCGTCGACTGTACAAGAACAATTGATTTACCTTAGGACTAGATATCATTAGATACTCGTAGATCTGGACCAAATCAGCACTATGAAACTGGCCAAGAGTGGGAATGACTGCAAATCTTTACTCGAATAGTTTTCGTACTCAGACAAGAAACTTTGCTCAGTAAATACTTACCTTGTGTTTGAAAAAAAAACCTACCTATATGTAATTGCTATTATATTATTGGCACTTGAATATTTCCTGATGTATAAGTTATATATGATGTAATAATTAACTACCAAACTTTACGTATGTTTTACCAATGCCAGAATCCTGGGATTACCCATACAAATACAAATAATACCGATATTGCATGCCCTATACGCGATATTGGTGCAAGCGAGTTGCGCCGAGCGTAAAAATCAATACCAAATCAATATAACACTGTACAGTTCAAATCTCTAGAGCAATTCTAACATTGCGGGCAGACAACTTCACAGTAGTTTCTTTTAAATTCTGCGTATAGTTTAGACTACGACCTAGTTCGACTGGAAATTCTGGAAACTTCGCAATCGGTCTTTAGGCGTGACAAGGATAGTGGATTGCGAACTCTAAGGAGCATTGCCGTTTTATGCAAAATGAACGTTGGGGCACAATAGTGCTAGCGGTACACGCCGAAATTCAGTATAATGCTGCAAATGGTGTTAAAAGCATAAAAATCGGACCGATTGATCTTTAGGCCAAATGAATCGATTCGGCCCGTAGCAGTAAAAAAAAAAAAAAAACAGAGTGCAGTTATGACGTCATCTTTTTTTTGTATGGAAAAAAAAAATTTTTGTTCTGAAACCTATCGTGTGTGGTATCAAATGAAAGGGCTTTCTGAGCTAATTCCAAAAATATGTCACATCATTACATTTCACTCACATGTTTGAAATAAACATAAAAAACATTTTCAAAACATACCAAGTTTGGGCTCCTCGAGATACGACACCAAGCAATATTTTTTTGTAAAATATATCTCAAATGATACCTAATATCCTCATATCTAACCCCAAGAATGCAATTTTGAAAATAATTACATTAAGTATTTTTTTCTGATTTTTAATGTTTACAAAGTGCGTCGTAGTACTCAATACGAGTACGAGTACCGTAATATCCTCCAACTTTGCCCCCAGGCGAAACTTTGCCCAACATTTTGAACAAATTCATTAATTTACGTAATTTTATAGTATGTATGTATGTATGTACTTTATTGCACATAAACAAGTTTAACAATATTACAACAGTAAAATAAAAAATAAAAAAGATATGCACAAAGGCGAGCTTATCCCTAAAAGGGATCTCTTCCAGCCAACCCATAGTATAGTATTCTGGTGCGGGCAAGTGTTGATGTGAATCTCACAAAATGGGAAAGCATGGTGAGTAAAACCCATACTTATACTTATACCTGTATATAATAAGGCAATGGGGAAAGCCAGTGAAACCTTATTGTAGAGGGTGCTCTTTTAGATTCCATACAATGAGGAAAAGAAACAAAAGATGAATGGTCCTTAACAATGTACGGGAACTATGTACAGTTAAAAGGCTTTTCTTATGCAATTGTTTCCCTATACCTTTTTGCTTCAGCATTTTCATTTTAGAGTATTGTGACAGTTGCTATTACTCTAGATTGTTTATATCGTAATTCGATTTCAAAAGGATAATGAATGAAGAAGTCTTGATGTGGGCAATGTTACGTTGTAATGTAACAACTAGTGATGGCCAACTTTGCCCAAGACAAAAAAAAATCTTAGGGCTATCGGCTTTTTGTATTAACCACTCGGCACAAAAAAAGGTGATTATTGTTTTTGAAATATATATATGACGTTTTGGAACTGTTTCTTTATTTTTTTAATGTAATTGTTAATGTGAAACCATAGTATATACATAATTTTCTTTGGTCTGCCGATTTATTTGTAAACATTACTAAGATAGGTTCGTTATGATTTGTTTCTATTATAAATAATGAAATATAACTCATTTAATTATGTTTTGTTTAATATACATACTAATGCCTGAAAAATAAAAACATGACTACCCTTGTACTTTGGAATGCTTGTATGCACCTTGTACCGTAAAGATCAAAAACGCGTACCTATCATTGCCCACCTAATTTGTACAAAAGTTCACGTACTTATCGCTGAACTATTTAAAGGGAATGATAGGATTACCCTAGAGATTTGCTGTA
This sequence comes from Pammene fasciana, assembly GCA_911728535.1. Taxonomy (NCBI): domain Eukaryota; kingdom Metazoa; phylum Arthropoda; class Insecta; order Lepidoptera; family Tortricidae; genus Pammene; species Pammene fasciana. The sequence continues at coordinate 2,575,655 of OU452285.1, forward strand.
ATTCTTGTTTCAATACTATAATCGCATTATTTAAGCGCAAATCGACTTGAGCAATGTTGGGTAAAACTCGATATTACTTTACCCACCCTCAAGTTCGCAAAAAATGGGATAAACTTAATTCGCTTTAAGTAAGAAAAATCCTGATATGTGCAACCCGGGTTCCTCGAGCTCACCTATCACGTTATATCAAAAGAACGTGTAAACAGAGTTTCATTACTCCGAGAATTATTAGATCCCACATTCGTAATAATGAAAAATTTAAAAAAAATACTTAGTGAAATTGTTTTCAAAATTACTTTCTTGGGGTTTGAAATGAGGATATCAGGTATCATTTAAGGTATGTTTTACAAAAAAATATTCAACCGTATCGTATTTGTAGGAGCCCAAACTTGGTATGTTTTGAAAATTATTTTTATTTTCATTTGAAACAAGTGACATAAATATAATGATATGATATATTTTTAGAATAGGCTCAAAAAGCCCTTTCATTTGATACCACACACGATAGGTTTCAGAACAAAATTTATTTTTTTTCCATACAAAAAAAAGATGACGTCATAACTGCACTCTGTTTTTTTTTTTTTTTTTTACTGCTTCGGGCCAAATCGATTAATTTGGCCTAAAGATCAATCGTTCCAATTTTCATGCTTTTAACACCATTTGCAGCATGTTTAAGGCGTACCGCTAGTACTACAATGGAGGAAATAGATTGCTGTGAAACGTTAGAGTTTTACGGAAGATTTTTTTTGTTTTTATATTGGTACGAGTTGAAACGAACTGTGTGTTACAATTACAGGTTAATGCAGCCGTTTCCTTTATTTAGATATATATAACTATTTATATAATATGTATTGCTAATACCATTGATTCATTATGTTATTCTACTAGATGTGACATCTAGAACAAATTTTGTGCGCCATGTTTGGCGGTTGGCAGCTGTGACAGAATCAAAGAGTAAGTATACCTTGTGCAATCTAAGAAGCGGTTTTTGACACCTGTCGATTTTAGGTTATAAAATGTACTGAGATGACAGGTGTCAGAAACCGCTTCTTAGATTGCACAAGGTATAGTATAACTTGTATTGATTTTCACTACAACTTTTGGTACAAAAAAATCTTAAGGATGTCATCTCCTGTTACTCAATGACTAATACTAAACAGATCTATCTCCAGATGCCCAGGGGGTCTTTTATCTGAATACAACATGTACTGTTCCTGTTCCTTAATAAATCGAAGCTCCCAGTTTTTTCTGTAAATATTACTCTGAAAAATACCCAACTTTACTCCATTTCGCGAAGTAGCTCATTATGGATATTGGTTCAGTATTTATTTTAATGCCGACGTGAATCTAACCGAATGGGTATCGTTATCGATTCTCAGAAACTAATATGTTTGGAGAGCTGTTAATGTTATTGAGAAAGGTAATTTATTTTCCACGAATTTGTTACTTCAGACAAGCCGGGTAATCTTATTGGGGAAGGATGAACAAGTTATGATGAATATTATGAATTTTTTGCCTAATTGTAGAGTTGAAATGTTGATTACACACTGCTCAGTACTTAACCCTAATAATGCTTGAAGTCACGGGTTGTTAAAATTAAATTTTAAAGTACATATTTGAATGAATGAATGAATGAATGATACTGAATAGATTAAAACAAGGGTTTGTGTGAACTTTTGTGTCTTGGTTTGCATGGGGATTAATTTTACGACACTTTTTCGGCACAGAGTCACACTTTTATGAGTAAGTTTTACCGTTTAATTTTATTGTTATGTTTTTTACGAGAAAAGGGTTAAATAAAACGTATGTTTCAAATTTCAACAGTGTACCTTATACATGTTCACGTCACTATTAAATTGTCCGTGTGCTAGTTTCAAACTGATAATAAATAGTGATAATGACCAAATTTAGAGACAATTCCATAGCACATAATTACATCTTCATAATTGTTGTGCAATTACCCTCTGACCCGGGTTCGAGCACTTCACATAGGTCAGGTCAGCTTGCAAAATAAATTTTACTAATCGGCTTCCTGCTTTCAGTGTCAGAGTAAGCCGCAGCTCATTTTGTATAAATATTTAGACTAAAACAGTTAATGTATTTAGTTGATAGCTTAGAATTCAGGACATTAATTAAAATGACATGTGAACTGGAATTTTGATTACCTATCTTAAATCAACGTGGATTATTAGTGAGTGAAACGTGTAAGACTGTAGAGTTATCATTATGCTTTGATGTTTGATTAAAACCACTACGCAGACACCTCATCATTAAGCTTTTACAGGGAGCACGAAGTCACCACACATAAGCGCAATTTTATTCGTAAATTTCTACGATTCGAACAGCACGTCTCAATAGTATTATACACCAATTTGTAGTATAACAATCCAGGTTCACTCCTGTAACTTGATTTTTGCGGATATTTTTTATTCACATGAGTAATGATCAAAATAGCAGAGCTCGAATTTGTAAAAATTGTGCGCATCGAGAAAAAGTTGTGAATTTTTGACCATGGATAGAATGGCCCACGATAAATATTTTTTAGTATTGGAGGTCCGTAAAATTTTTGGACCTTCACGTCAAAATCAGGGGTCCTGTGAAATACGTTATTACTCTATGGTTAAGGCTGCTAGGGGTTGTGTGGTATCATTTCCGTGTAAAACAGACATGCGGAATTCATTTGTGATATTAAAAATGTAAAATTTCTTATTAAAAAAAAAGTTGTGTGGCGAGGAAAAACACAATTTTTTATTTTTTTTTAGAACGTCATATAACTAATATATATAATTTTTTTTCTAATAATAAAAAATATTATAAAGGAGCATATTTAATGTAGTTTCTAAATATATACAATTTTTAGGCTTATAGTATACAAAAACTACGCGAAAAAAAATTTTTGCTTCGTGGTGTATATGTTTTCTCCATAGTAAGTATCGATAATCAATGTGAACGTGAACATCCGTAGCGTATTGACCTTAAAATGCATGTATTGCTTGTTATTAGTAAATTTTATTCATAATAACTTCACAAAATGCAGAAATATAAAAATACAATAAATAAAAACATATTTTTCCTCCTTAACTTTAACATAAACCGTCACAATTCAAACGACGCGACGTCTGTTTTCCGTTACTCAACTTAAGTAAAAAACAAAACCAGAAGTTTTTTGTATTAAAGGTGTATAAAATGTATATGTTTCTATAATCTATATTAAATATGCTTCTTTATAATATTTTTTATTATTTGAAATAAAGGATATATATTAGTTATATGACGTTCTAAAAAAATAAAAATAAAATTGTGTTTTTCCTCGCGGCACAACTTTTTTTTTAATACGAAATTTTACATTTTTAATATCAGAAATGAATTCTGCATGTCTGTTTTACACGGAAACGATACCAAACAACCCCTAGCAGTCTTAACCAGAGAGTAATAACATATTGCACGGGACCCCTGATTTTGACGTGAAGGTCCAAAAATTTTACAGACCGCCAATACTAAAAAATATTCATCTTTGCTCACTCTATCTATGGTCAAAAATTCACAACTTTTTCTCGATGCGCACAATTTTTTTCGCATTTGTATTGAGACAAAACCCTACTAAAAACGTTAACTCGACTGAAATAAGCGGTCGCGCTCTCATACAAAATTAGTACGAGAGCACCTATGTGTGGTGACCTCGAGTAGTACTTAAGTGGTTGAGGTTATCTGTGATTAAAACCGACAACCAGACGCACTTTGAATGCTAGAGGGAATTGTTTTATAGACGAACAATTCCCCTAAGTTAGCCTAATTTTCTGTATTTTTTCTACGGCTACATATAAAATAGGAAAGCGAAGTTAAGTACGGCTTACCCGCGAAAACTTTTGACACACCGGCACTGGACCCTCGTAAAAGATTCCGCTTTTTTGGGAAGGTAACTGACGGTACCCTAAATTAAGCTCGAGATTTAAAGTGCATTGCTACTGACAGTACGTTTGACAGATTAAAGTGATATGCAAACTTAGCAATGTACACGCCGTTATAAGAGCGTTGACACCGACTCTGTCTGCTAGTTATCTTCGAGAATACAATGCCTGGTCTGGTATTGGCACATTATTTATTTATTTATTTATCGTATGGCTACACGTCACTCCATATAGATAGGCGATTTCTCTTCTCAGGTAGTAATAGTAGTGGGAAAGTAGATGGTGAAGAAAATCCAGTGAGTGCTGCGAGGTCCAGATGGGACAGTGCAGCTGCCAAGTTTGTTACTCTTTTAGCACCACCCAGGGTTCACGTGTAGGGTTGTCTAAGGTGTTTCCTACGGACGCAGAGTAACATTGATCCCCACATAATTACCATCCACTATCTAATAATATCAGAACTGTGAAAACAGAAAACGTGTCATCTTGTATAGAAATTGATATTGCGAAATGACACGTTTTAATGTACATTAAAACGGAGCAACCTTGTTTCAACTTGGCAACTGCGAGGCTAACTCATCCATCATAAGAAATTGCGTGGGTAATTGGGTATGGAACCACCTACATATATCTACCCACCGTATCTGATGCTTAAAAATATTTATTCTGGAATATCTGGATCAGTTATAGGTTATAGGTACGTAATAAAAAAAAAAGGTCTCGTCTGCTTCCATTTCTGCACAAGACTACTTAGTAAGATATTTTAAGATGTTCAAATTGTAGGAATAGTGACCGTTGGACATCATTAACTCTTTGAACGCTATACGTTACGTCATAGACAGAAACGTCACTCACACGCCACGATCACTGGCGCAAGCGAGCCAATATGAATCTTACTTGACTACTACTTTGACAGCGTACGCCATAACACTTATGGCTCCTCTACACGATGGGCCATCATAGGGACGCAGCTATGCGTTAGAGGGGGCTAACGATATTGCGATCTCGTTCCGTCGTATAGCTGCGTCCCTATGACGGCCCATCATGTAGAGCCAGCCTTAGAGGTGCTTTTGATGAGATGAGAACTCATGACACTTTAAGGTATTCTTGAAGTTCAATAGGTGGGGTAGGTAGCAATGGCGGTGGGTCAAATTTTTTCTTAGGCAAGCCAAAATCAGGCTTAAAATTTCTTAATGAGTTGTGGAAAACTGCTGAGGCGCCTGAGACTTAGGCAAGCCAACGGGAATCGTGTTCTATGGACGCGCCGCCACTGGTAGGTAGTTAGGTTCGAAAATGAGGTCCGAGAAAGAACATAGTAAGAACATGTAAGAAGTGGTGTCTCACTCGCACTCGTTGCAAGATTGACATATGTAAGGTCTATTCACGAGAGTTGGCGCGAGATTTGACAGAATTTCTATGAAAATGGCTGTCACTCAGTAGAAATCTCGCGCCAACTTTCGTGAATATACCTGTACGTGTACATATCGGCATTATTGTCTTGTGAGTAGTGACGTCATTATTCCCTTTAATCAAAAGGAGATGCATCCCCTTTGACTACTTATGTTCGTGATACTGCAGCATGATCGGGACGACACGAGTGCAAACGAGGCATCCGATAAATACGATATACGCCATTGCTTCAAATCCCTCAAAGGACTGATTTTAACGCATGCTAAGTTGCCCATACACGGGCGATTTTACGGGCAATAATTGCTCGGCGACACGAAGCAATTAATTGAGCAATATCGAGCAATTTATAGAAATTCGGCAATTATTTCTCGAATTGCTCCACTCAGATGCTGAACACAGGCGATTTTTGGGCAATTTGCCTAGTTTCCCGAGTTGCTGCTAATGGGGCAATTTGAATGGAGCCAAAATGGTTGGCACCATTTTGGCTCCATATTGAGCAATATTCAAATTGCTTGATATGGCCGTGACGTCAGAATTCAGAGCACCTTCAGGTACCTATATGTAATTTTTAATGTGTAACACCTGCCCATACAACCAATTACGCTCGGTTCGAGCTGCGAAATATTTCACGGTTTTCGCGGTTATAAAAGTGTGTAATCGGGATTTTGTCGGGACAGCCTTTCTAAGCTTTTACTGAATGCAATTTTCCAAAAAATCCTTTTTGACATTATCGCAGTGCGGCTTGAGGACTTAGACATTTGGATGTAAACGTTTGTATTTATTTACGCTTGTATTAAAGCAGTTATACGAAAACTCACTTTACCTTAAAAGCCCCACCTCTTTTTATAGTTGTATGTTGTATTTATCTAAGATGTCCGAATTGCCATAAACAGCTTATCTTTAGCAGTTCAGAACGAAAGGATACATGTAAAAAAATAATCTGCTTAAATAGCTACGTTTCGTTCAAAGCTACAAGGGAGTTGTAATGATTTGTCATAAAACACAGTGATTATACATACTGCATGTAGTTATTGTGTTTTTGCAAACAACGGACAGTTCTCACTTTTCCACGCACCCCTTCATTACACTTAAAGAAAAGGGGATATCTTTACAAATCACCATTTTATTTCCTCCCCTAGTAGTTTTTAAAAGATTCGCCCCTTACACGATAAACATCGATGCCACACCTACGATGTCTCATTGGTGGCAAATACCTCTTTTGTTGTATAAATTTTTTAAAGCAACATAGCAACAATTGGCATTTCACAAATGCCAACATTTGCAAGCTAAAACACACGTCCGTTTGACCTAATTAAATCTCCATTGAATCTTCTATTAAACGGCCTAGGCAGAGAAGGAAGCGACTGTCAATTATGAAAGGAATTTCCGCACTGACTCACGCGTTATGAAACCGTTCCGACAAGAATTCGAAATTAGAAGAATTCTTTCATGATTCTGACGTTATCTCCTAACACAGACGGAAACCAGCATTTCAAGATTATTCTGGCTTTACGATGACAATAAATAAGCCAATGATGAATCATAAAAGACTCAGGACCAGATGGGGCTTTTTAAAACGACGGTTTAGACTCGTATTTTTCGAATTAAGAACTGAATGGGCTTATGTTGTCTGAAGTTGTTTGGCAAATACGCTGTTTTGTTACTGGTTAATTTGGCGAGATGTGGAAATCGATTGTCAACCGCATACACAACTTTAACTTATTTAGTTTTAACACTGTAAATTCTGCTCGATAAGGTTGCTTTTTCAGTGACAGATAACGAGTGTTGGAAAGGAAGAGAACGCGGTCCCACTAGAGCATTAATTTGCAAGTATCATTTATCATTTACTGAGTAATTAGCGTGAGAATTTTACCCCGAGATAGCACTTGAACTATAATAGCTGGTATAATTAAACTTGTACAGTCAGAATCAATAGTATCTTCCTACACGAGGCCGCAAAAATATGTGACACGCTCCTATGGCTCTACAAATAAGAGCGTGTCTAATGTTTTTGCGGCTTTCGCGTAGGAAGATACTATTGGTGCTGACTGTACTGTGTGAAAGGTTGCAGTATGATAAGTATGATTATGATAATGAATTACTGTTTTTTCTACGTTTTTTTATGTCAGAGGTGAACAAGCATACAGTTCACGACATGTTTCAATTTAACTTAATTTTAAAATAAAAAAAGAAATCAATGTGTTCCTCAAGCATTGACCAGAACATTATTTTTGTTACAGACAATAGTTCCCGTTACAAACAGAATGGGAACCGAAACCATATCCGTGAGTATACAAAATCATCAAAAAATATATATGAAAAACAACTTGTATGCGAAATTCGTACATTTTCCTGGCTCGTAACGCCATCTTCTGACTTTTGTCGTTATCAATACGGGAAACATGGGTTCCAGCGGGCGAAATGCGAGCTTAAAATCCTGGCTTGCAGAAACACTACGTAGATCCTGGAACGCCTACTAGGTGGCGCCTGTGAATGCTATGGCATAATAGTTACAGTTTATAATGTTAGATGGCGCTTTTCAACATCTGGCGGCTTGAACTCGACAAGTCTGATAAGATGAGTAAAGCGCTTGTAAATCCGTGAACCACCCGTGAGATGTCGCTAGTTGTCGTAGTTTCTACATTGCATGCTTTAATAATTGAGTAGGAAAGAATTTATATTGTTCTCAATAAAGTGGTATGTTTTCAAACATTAATGGAATACACGAGCACCATTAAGCTATCGAAAAACGATATTGGAAATTTTCAATATGTGAAAAGCTTTGGGATTAAATTCTGCGGTACAGTGGTCGATATCGGTATCTCTGTACCTATTCGTCATACCGCTAATGCATTCTGCATAAATATACAAAGGGCCGAGAGCGGTCCGCTTATAATAATAAAAACGCTTACAAAAATATACGTCACTCAAAGTCCGCAGAAAGGCTTAATTTAATGCTGCATATGGACTGGAGCGTAGCCCTATTCGAACATAAATTGTTTCACTTGATTTGTTATTGATTGACATAACATGACTTATTTGTGCGTATGAGACTAATAGATAGAGGTTTTCCCAGAGGGCTACAGTATGAGGTTCTTCAAAAAAGGAGTGTATAGGTTCTTAGAGGGTAGGTAACGCGCATGTGAAACCTCTGGAGTTGCAGGCTACGGTAACTGCTTACCACCAGGCGGGCCGTATGCTTGTTTGCTGCCGTCGTGGTATTAAAAAAAAGAGTAAAATAATGTTATGCGACAGAGCTTATAATTTTAATAACGATGGTGGCAGAGATAGCCTGGCGGTCAGACGTTCGTCTTTAAGGCGGTTATCACACTGCTGCGGATCCGCATGCGGCGCCGGTGCGCGAGCGAGACAGCGCTCTGCATGTGTATAGCGCTATCTCGCTCGCGCACCGGCGCCCGATGCGGATCCGTCGCTAGTGTGATAATCGCCTAAGGCTGCGTTTCCTACAGAGATGAGCGAGAATGTGTCGCAAGGAATGTGTTTCTGAAGAATCAATCCTAGAGCTGCGTTGTGCGAGGATAAACAAATGAAGTGATTCTATTGGTGCTTTACAAACACATTCCAAGCAATGCATCTTCTTCCATCTTTGGTGGAAACGCAACCTAAATCCGGACGTCTCGGGGGTTGAAACCCCGGCTAGTGCCACTAAGTTTTTCGGAACTTACCTATGTCCGAATTCATGGAATTTGATTGCCAGTGGACCTCAGTTTCAACTGAGTAATAGCAAAAGGTTTTAATAACTGGCCACCTTTTAATAACTGGCCAAGTTATACTAAAATTAACTCTTTTTGTAACAGAGTTAATTTTTATTATATTAGTTAGTTATTGAACCCTACTAGCTAGGTACCCTTTACTAAAATGCCTGCTCACAAAACTTTACGAGAATCGACTGACAATTCCTTTGATTATTAAACCAACCGGATGCGAGAAGCGCTCTCATTTCTATCGGAAAAAGTCTGCCGTTTTTTGCGGGGGAGGGGAATGTCAAATGTATAACTAGTAGTTCGCCCCTAACTGTGAACTCGCGAATCTTGTGTTTCGCCATAAATGTGCAATAGTAGAATTACTACAAATACCAAAAATAGGTATCGGGTATTTTTTTCTCAACTATAGTTAGGCAAACCATTTCTGTCAGTAGAAAAGCGCGGCAAATTTGAAAAATCGCGGGTTGGCAACACCTGTCTTTATCATTTGTGTTTTATCTGTGGCATGTAACTTTTTAATTTTAAAAAGTTAGTTTTGTTTACTTACGATTTTAGTTTCAGATGCGTAATTTATTATTTATTAATGTGATGTCTGCCATTTCGCGTGATAAATATGCGTTTTGAAGTTACGCAGTTTTGTATGGAATATCATTTGAAGTGTTTTCTTTCAGTGTATATAAAACGAAAAAATCAAAGGGAAAACTGGTGCCAAATTATAAGTCCAAGAACGTTTGTTTCATAGGATGGTGCTCAATATTGCCACAAAGCGATAAACATGAGATTTAACAAGCAACAAGCACTCCGCTACTTCAGATTTCTATCAAGTTTTTTTGATGTTTTCCTTAATATACTTAAGCGATGTATAAAATAAATAAACACCTAAATCTCACTTGCGTTTATTAACTATACACTTCATACAATAATAAAGCTGAAATACGAGAGTAGTCTTAAAACGAATGACGAAGGCCACGAAAGGGAATCATAATTAATACTCGTAGATGTATTACTGAGTAATATGCATTACACTTATATTCGTACAGATTATGCAGTTAATCCGATTCCATTCTAAACTGAAAAGTTGTATTTTCTGGTAGATACGCTCATTTCCTTGCCGGAGCAATGATTTTAATCAATTCAATGTTTGTTTCCTTGCCGGGTTTCAATGCTTTGAACACTTTCAACTGTTGTATTTTGGTTGCATCGCATCATCTCTAATCTTCTGTCCTTTTTATATTTGAAGCTTATTTTAATTTCTTCGCACCTTCTTATTTATTGAAAAGTGATTATTATAGGTACACATATCAAAGTTTCCAATGATTTTATATAATAATGTAGAGTTAAACATGAGTAAATTGACGAAATTACAACTTCAATGACGTACGAGAGCCGCGCCAATGCAGCCAACTCGGAAAAAAATTGGTTCGATGTACGTTGCCGCTTTTCTATGGAGCAATGCTGCTTTTCGATTCGCCCTAGAGTGTTGCCAGGGGGGTACAACTCAAAGTAAATCTGTCAAAAAAATTGAGTTTGACACGACGTATCCGATACGTTTGCATAAGTGCGAAAGAGAACTTGTCATGCGTTAATAAGGGACAACATGATTCGTGACGTTACGTGACATTACAGAGGTCTCTCTGTATTATACTATTATTTACTCTGTGGTGTTGCTATATTTTTGTTTGATGTACATTGCTACTGCGTTCGTTGGCTGGCCAGAGATCTAGGTGAAACTAAACGTCCATATTAAATTGTGCGGTTGATGCGCAAAATTTTACCGCGACGAAATCGCTTCAGATTTGACAGTTTTTGTCTCATCTAAATTTAAATCCACCTCTCACATGCCTCTCACTCTGTTGCTTTGACATGTCGTTCTCATCTGTGCACCACCTATATAGGTTTCGGTCACCATCATTATGCGTCTATGGTAACTCTCTCTAAGGGCCCAGGCAAACGTTCGGTTTGCATGTCAGGTCGCCGTATACGGTCGCCGCGTCAGGTCGCCTGAAGGCGCATTTCTCATACTAAATGCCAGTTCCCCGCACATGTACGGTTCGCCACCGTACGGCATAAAAACCTAATGTCATGTCAAAATGTCACAACCGGACGTGTGCGTGTGTGATTCGGTCGGGTTACCGAACCAGGCAGCCGTGCCGTCCACCGTACGTTTGCTTTCACCCTAACTAATGTGTTAATGTCAGTATGCTGATGGCCCTAGCAGCCAAAGCTTCAATAAATTTAAAAAAAGTCAGTTGTCAAAATATTTACACCAAAATCAAAATATAATTGAAAATATTTTTGAAATCAATTGAATGTTGCTAATTGTTATGAAACAGTAAGCAGTTAATAAGGATTTGACGAGAGTGTTAATCAATACCTTTCGTTTGATACCAAACTCAACCATACTTGCTCGTAAAAGTAGCAAATAAGATGACCAATGTAACAGGGCCCCTTTACAAAACCTTTTTAGGCCTTTTAATTTCAGAACCCCCGTCTCGATCCAGCTCATATACGAACTCGAAAATTTTGTTGGTCTCTGCTACAACCCCAACAAATTTCATAAAGATCGGAAAATCGTTACTAAAGTTATCGTCGGACAAACTATCTAAATCAAAAAGCCATCCAAATGCCGAGACGTCCCAGTAGCCAGGTTGTTGTTTGTAAGAACGATCTTCGCTTACGCTCCGCTCGTTCGAATATAAATAACCTATATAATCGGACCAAAATTGTATAATGCCATCCCAAAGAATATACAAAACCTAGAAAATAATAACGCATTTTTTAAGGAATTAAAAAAATGGCTAATCGAAAATGCCTTCTTTGACATCAGAGAATTAATACCCAACCTAAAACTAGTAGTTCGCCCCGAACTGTGAACTCGCGAATCTTGTGTTTCGCCATAAATGTGCAATAGTAGAATTACTACAAATACCAAAAATAGGTATCGGGTATTTTTTTCTCAACTAACCATCACGGTGAAACTAAACGTCCATATTAAATTGTGCGGTTGATGCGCAAAATTTTACCGCGACGAAATCGCTTCAGATTTAACAGTTTTTGTCTCATCTTAATTTAAATCCACCTCTCACATGCCTCTCACTCTGTTGCCTTGGCATGTCGTTCTCATCTGTGGACCAACTATATAGGTTTCGGTCAACATCATTATGCGTCTATGGTAACTCTCTCTAACTAATGTAATGTGTTAATGTCAGTATGCTGATAGCGCTAGCAGCCAAAGCTCTAATAAATTAAAAAAAAGTCAGTTGTCAAAATATTTACACCAAAATCAAAATATAATTGAAAATATTTTTGAAATCAATTTTATGTTGCTAATTGTTATGCCGTGTGGTGCCGGCTTAGAATAGCACTACCCCATTGCATCCTGTGGGTGTCGTAAGAGGCGACTAAGGGACTATGACCGGAGGGCGGGCAGCAGCGCACTCCGTGTAACAAAGCCATCCTACTGCGATCGCCAACCCGCATGCCAAGCGTGGCGATTATGGCATTTCCCCCCCATGAATATTAAAAATAAGCCCAGGCCCCTAGTGCCCGGCAGTCCTGCGCTTCCTGGCTCCGGTAGCGGCCAGAGAAACAGGGCAAGGGGTGCTAAAAATCACCGGTACCTATCCGGCTACCACACCAAACAACAACTGGCCCTGGCAACATATAACACGCGTACACTGCGGACCGACGAAAAGATATTGGAACTAGAGGAAGGATTGAGCAAGTTGCGATGGGACATAGTAGGGTTATCGGAAGTCCGAAGAGAGGGGGAGGACACGATAACTCTCAAATCCGGCAACTTGCTCTATTTCCGGGAGGGCGATCAACAGTCCCAAGGAGGTGTCGGGTTCCTCGTCCACAAGTCCCTCGTGAACAACGTGGTGAAGATCGAGAGTGTGTCGAGCAGGGTAGCGTACCTTATACTCAGAGTATCAAAAAGGTACTCGTTGAAGGTTATACAGGTTTACGCACCGACCTCGGCACACTCCGACGACGAGGTGGAGGCTATGTATGAGGACATATCTAGAGCCATGCATAGTTCCAAAACCTACTTCACCGTTGTGATGGGGGACTTCAACGCGAAACTGGGCAAGAGAGACGGTGACGAGCTGAAAGTGGGGCAATTTGGAATTGGGAAGCGGAATCATCGGGGACATTTGCTGGCCGGCTTCCTGGAGAAGGAGGGACTCTTTATGATGAACTCCTTCTTCAGGAAACGTGAGCACAGGAAATGGACCTGGATGAGCCCCGACGGTGCAACAAAAAATGAGATTGACTTCATCATGTCGACGAAGAAGCATATATTCAATGATGTATCTGTGATCAACACAGTCAAAACTGGGAGTGATCACCGATTGGTAAGAGGCACATTGAATATATGTATCAAGCTAGAGCGCTCTCGACTGGTGAAGTCTACGCTCCGTCCAGCACCTACCGAATACCAAAATCCCGAGAGCTTTCAGCTGGAACTTCAAAACCGTTTCGATTGCCTAGGCGGCGATGTGGACGAATATAACGACGGGTTCGTAGAAGCTGTCCATTTCACTGGGTCCAAGTTCTTTAGAACGAAACGCACCAGTAGGACTAAGAGGCTCTCTAACTCTACTCAGAATCTCATGAAGGAGAGGAACGAAATGGTTCTAAAATCTTCAGTTGATGCGATACAACTCCGGCAGCTTAATAGACGGATCTCCAAGTCCATTACCTGCGATCTTCGCTTATTTAATACGAACCGTATTCACGAAGCTATCGAGCGGAACAAGGGCTGTAAAGTATTTTCAAGAGATCTGTCTATTGGGCAAAGCCAGCTCGCTAAATTACGGACTGAAGATGGTAGAATGGTTTCATCTAAACCCGAGCTACTGAGAGAGATAGAGCGCTTTTATGGGCAGTTATATAGATCAACTCGTGGACCCGAAGTTAGCCTGGCGAATGACCATAGAGCTAGGCTTACCCGACACTATACCGATGACATCCCGGACATCAGCTTGTACGAGATCAGAATGGCCCTGAAGCAGCTCAAAAATAACAAGGCGCCAGGTGAAGATGGAATTACAGCCGAACTCCTGAAGGCGGGTGGAAAACCGGTCCTTATGGCCCTTCAGAAGCTGTTTAATTCCGTCTTACTTGAAGGGAGAACGCCAAAGGCATGGAACAGAGGGGTGGTGGTGTTGTTCTTCAAAAAAGGTGATAGCACCTTGCTGAAGAACTACCGACCCATCACACTTCTGAGCCATGTCTATAAGCTGTTTTCTAGAGTCATTACAAATCGACTCTCGTACAGGTTAGACGACTTCCAGCCTCCCGAACAAGCCGGTTTCCGAAGAGGGTTCAGTACCGTAGACCACATTCATACGCTGCGTCAGGTTATACAGAAGACTGAGGAGTATAACCTGCCCCTCTGTTTAGCGTTTGTGGACTACGAGAAAGCCTTCGATTCGATCGAGACTTGGGCTGTACTACAGGCTCTCCAGAGGTGCCAAGTGGACTACCGTTATATCGAGGTAATGAAGTGTTTGTACGAGAACGCCTCTATGTCAGTCCGACTCCAGGACCAGAACTCGAGATCCATACCGCTGCAGCGGGGAGTCAGGCAAGGAGATGTAATTTCTCCAAAACTGTTCACCGCTGCCCTGGAGGACATTTTCAAGGGTTTGGACTGGGGAAGGCTTGGCATCAACATCAACGGCGAGTACATCACTCATCTTCGATTTGCCGACGATATCGTAGTCCTGGCTGAGACCATGGAGGACTTAAGTACGATGCTCGACGACCTCAGTAAAGGCTCTGAGAGGGTTGGTCTAAGGATGAACATGGATAAGACGAAAGTCATGTCTAACGCCCATGTAGTACCAACCCCTATTACAGTCGGAGACTTTACGCTCGAAGTTGTAGACGATTATGTATACCTCGGACAGACAGTCCAGCTAGGTAGGTCCAATTTCGAGAAAGAGGTCAATCGTCGAATCCGTCTCGGTTGGGCAGCGTTTGGGAAGCTGAAACATATCTTTTCGTCCAATATTCCGCAG
Organism: Pammene fasciana; assembly: GCA_911728535.1. NCBI lineage: Eukaryota > Metazoa > Arthropoda > Insecta > Lepidoptera > Tortricidae > Pammene > Pammene fasciana. Next base: position 2,590,724 of record OU452285.1, read on the forward strand.
TGTCTCAAGACGAAAGTCTTTGACCAGTGTGTGTTGCCAGTGATGACCTATGGCTCTGAAACGTGGTCGCTCACAATGGGCCTCATTAAAAAGCTTAAAGTCACCCAAAGAGCAATGGAGAGGGCTATGTTAGGAGTTTCTTTGCGTGACCGTATCAGAAACGATACTATCCGTAGCAGAACCAAAGTAACCGACATAGCCCGTCGGATCGCTAAACTTAAGTGGCAATGGGCAGGGCACATTGCACGGAGAACCGATGGCCGTTGGGGCACTAAGGTTCTCGAATGGCGACCATACACCGGAAGGCGAAGAGCTGGTAGGCCCCCTACAAGGTGGACTGATGACCTGGTGAAGGTCGCTGGAGTCCGCTGGATGCGGGTGGCACAGGACCGGTCATTGTGGCGTTCAGTGGGGGAGGCCTATGTCCAGCAGTGGACGTCTTTCGGCTGAAATGATGATGATGATGAATTGTTATGAAACAGTAAGCAGTTAATAACGATTTGACGAGAGTGTTAATCAATACCTTTCGTTTGATACCAAACTCAACCATACTTGCTCGTAAAAGTAGCAAATAAGATGACCAATGTATCAGGAACCCTTTACAAAACCTTTTTAGGCCTTCTAATTTCAGAACCCCCGTCTCAATCCAGCTCATATACGAACTCGCAAATTTTGTTGGTCTCTGCTACAACCCCAACAAATTTCATAAAGATCGGAAAATCGTTACTAAAGTTATCGTCGGACAAACTATCTAAATCAAAAAGCCATCCAAATGCCGAGACGTCCCAGTAGCCAGGTGACAGTTGTTGTTTGTAAGAACGATCTTCGCTTACGCTCCGCTCGTTCGATTAACTTAATTGTATTGAATTGTATTATATTGAATTGACATGTGGAATTTTGTATTACAAATTGCAAATTATTGTTATATATATATAGTGCCTAGTATTAATTTTTATTTTAGTATTAAGTTTGCTTTTTGACGTGTATTGTATATGTGCATTTACGAAATAAATGAATATGAATATGAAAATGAATATGAATATGCGAAACGTCAAAATAGCCACGTCAAATAAACGTCAGTCCATACAATGAGTATGACCACTGGTCATACTGATTCGGCAGAGGGGAACGCCTGTCAATGGCTACTCCGATTGGTTTAAAGCTCTAAGGACAATTCCGACCTGTAAAGGATAGCGGCCTGACATCCGGATGGTCATACAAAAAAAAATAACCAAGCTGAAACGTAAACTCAGCTCGTTTCACTCGCTCGGTCAACAAATCAAGTTAAGACTTCTGCAGCTCCTATAGCCCCTGCTCGTGTTATACCGCGCACAATTTCATATTACGTTCAAGCTCCGTTAAAGTGCGGAATTAAAATATTTTGGCACGAACCTTTGCTTTTAAAATATGTTAAAAGATTGCAGATGGCACCGGCGAGCCTACTGGCACAGTGGCCATTGTCCGCCGGCTATAACCGGGTAATTTATAGAAACCGGCCTCTCATTATATTGCTCGGTATCAGTCATTAATTAACTATGTTCCGTTGTCGCGTAATATCAGTGGTTTTGCATTGAAAATTGTTGCGGTTTTCATGAAAGGTTTTCGAGCCGTATATTTTTAAGTGAACCTACTAACATGATAATATAAACCCGGTTAAATGAAAGTATTTTCTGTTGAAGCGCCGCGGCGCGCCGTGTATGTATTCTATGAATAGGTACATTGTGCATTGATGTCGCGCAATACAACACAGATAGAACGATCTTGTGGCATTGCGCGACTCCACATTAAGCGGTATTTGAAGCACAAGTTAGGAGGTTTGGGCCGTAGCCAAGATGACAATCATTTATCGAAAACACCAATAAAAAATTAAAAATACTTATATCGGAATGATTTAAGCTTCTGCAGTTACTTGCCAGCTTCATTTGTCAGCTTTTCAAAATATATTCTTCAGTAGCTACTGCTATACGTAAATATTAGATATAATTAGCGCATCCAGCGCAACTAGATGTTCCTACAGGAACGCCTAGTCTGAATAAAGCCATGTCGTAAATTCAGTTGGCGCGCGCGGTTCCGCCTCGGGCGAGTCGCGCCGCTCACGCCTGTTCCGGATATTTAGCGTTACGAAACTTACGAATGGCTTTATTAAGACTAAGTATTACAATTTCCGAGCAACTATTGCATCTGTTAGAATTGCTAATGTTGCCAGAGGCAAGATGCGATTGCGCGAGCTCCTGGTTTATGATCGGCGAAATTGCTGTCACGAGTTGCCAAGTCTCGTGCTGTGTCATTTTGTGTATCACTGTTATGTTTTAGAACATATTGTGAGTATATTTGTGTCAGTGTAGGAGAAAAGGTCTCACTTTGGTGATATGGTGTCATTAGTACCTAACCTACTTCCTAAAATTTCACAATAGACGCTCAATAGGTATGTATGCCATCTATTATATTAGTGAAATAATATATATATATATAGCGACAAAGTAGGTCACTAAATTCGTCCACATTTAGACGTTAAACTTAGTTTAAGTACCTATGTAATATTTTAGGCAAACTAAGAAAACTGAGCAACGATTACATGTCTTTGGCCACAATTTAGAGTTTTAAACCATTGCTACATAAATATCGGTGTATTTCTAAATTAATTTTTATGGCAGTGGCGCCTTGCTGACAACCGACATAAAAATGTTAAATTTCTTTAGCAGATTCTGGCTAAATGGCTTGACGATTTACAAGGACTATAAAGTGTCGTAATGTCGTAAACTCATTTTGGATTTTATATCTTTATTTGCTGACTAAACGAATTTAACGCAGTTAATTTACTGATTAGCTTATCACAACGCAACAATAACGCCTTTTCCGAGGCCCAGAAAGATAACTCCACAGAAAAGGGGTTGCGTCTTGCACCCACAAATTACTATGATTTAATATTGCTTAGTTATCTGCGGGCCTGTAATTTGTTAGCTCTCGGCCTGGGCCATTGTAACGCCGCTTTTGTTCCTCGTCCGCCGCCGCGATACGATCAAGAGTTATTATGATTAGGATTCTTTGCCAAGTGACGCGGGCCGCTAATTCCTTCATTGTCGTTTAAGTTTTACTCATTTACTACCCTTTCTTACAAGAAAATTCTTATCAAAAAGTGTTAAGATTAGCGATATTGTAGCGTAGACAAGGTATATTCATTTAGAGTGATATGGAAATTGGTAATCAATCTTGTCACCGATATCCTAATACAATCTACAATAGAATTATCGATCTTATTACCACTAAATAAACAGACAAACAATAGTACATTACGTACCTAGGGCGGTAAAATAAAGAAGGGCTCAGATCGCTGGCATTTGTGGCCCGAACCGAAGGTAACATAAACAAGCGATCTGCGGCCTTCCTTATTACCGCCCGTGATGCGTACATAATTTTACGTCTTTTCATGGGTGTGAAGTGAGATTTTCCGCTGCGCCCTAGGGTGACGTAATAATTTATAGGAACTTGTTATATTTTTGGCTTAGCTGTAATTGCGATCTAGGGACAAATGATCTAAGGCATCTAAAAGGAATATGGTAGAAAAATTGGCTAGGCCAACGGCGAGTTCTTGGAAGCTCAGTCGTCAGAGCGGTGGGCTAGATCTCAGAGTTTATGCCATGTTTTCTTTTAATCAATTGACATTTAAGCCAAATTAAACAATAAAACTTAACTGAAAATAGCAATCGTTGAATGTAAATTGCAGCAATGCAATCTAGCGTTGAACATAAAGACAGAATCCATAAAACTAGTGATAAAGTGAAGACAGACGCTCGCAGCTTCATTTGCTAAAATGAACTGTGTATCATCATCATTCAGAATATTTAAGTATTTAATCTCTATTGCACAAAAGAAAAGAACATAACATAACATAACATAAATACTCTTTATTGAACACCACAAAATAAAGAACACACGAAATAAAAGTTACAAAAAAAGTAAAGTAGCAACAACAACAACAACACAACAACAATCACAACACAACAACAACAACCAACAACAACAACAAGAACAATCGTGGTAGGAGAACAATCGTACCGTCGCCATCAAATATATCGGAGCGGCCAAGGTACTCAAGAATATCTAAACATGCGCTTTACCACCTTGACAATAGATGCGTTGTTCAGTTATTTGTGACCGCCTCTGGCCGCTCCGATATATCTGATGGCGACTGTATAACATGCGGACTGATAAGCACTCTGAACCAGTCAACCATCGGGCAAAACAGATAAGTTGTAAATAAAAATAGTACAGATAAGACTAGATTTGTGATGTTTTGTAACAGTGAGTCAGCAGTAGAAGCAGAGATATAGACGACCACAGCCTAAGAACTTTTTGAAGCTCAAGTCAATTACGCCCTCTGTCCGAAAGCCGCCTAAAGATACCGAAATTGTAAGAGAAAAAGTCACCTGCACTGCTAGTCTAGTCTAGTCTCTAGCGAAGGTGGTAGCACTGAAGAGATACGCCGGCGAGCTGCTATAGGCAAAAGTGCAATGTCGAACCTCGAAAAACTATGGAGGAACCGAGGTATTCGGCGTGCAACCAAGATACGGCTGATGCGGGCACTAGTGTTCTCCATCTTCTTATATGGTGCAGAAACGTGGACGCTGAAAAACAAAGATATATGCAGATTGATGCTTTTGAGATGTGGTGCTGGAGAAAAATGCTCAGAATTCCATGGACCGCAAGGAGAACAAACAAGTCCATATTGAGTGAGCTAAAAGTTTCCAAGCGCCTTTCAACCATCTGCTGCGTAAAGATCCTCAAGTTCTTCGGGCATATCATGCGTTCTAACCAGCACCAGCTCGAAAAAAGCATCATACTGGGACTAGTAGAGGGTGAACGTCCCAGAGGGCCGATAGCCATCAAATGGTGTAATACCATCCGGACGGCGTGTGGCTCCATGCAGAGCGCGGCCCGTATGGCTCTCGACCGTGTCACATGGAGGGATATCACAGTTGGTCACGATCCTCAGTCATGAGGGAACGACGAAGAAGAAGAAAAGGTTCCTAAGGTAAGATAAGGTATTAAAGTCCCTGGGGGTACATGTAGCGGTGCGACGGAACCACGCAGTGAGCAGCCCCTGATTTTAGATAAACTATACATTTTTGTTTATTCCCAAATTTTTAGAGTGATTGGCAACCCGCACGTATGTATGCATACTTGCCACTGATGTGGTACATATGTACCTACCTACTTATCAACCGACTTCAAGATTTCGAAGGAGGAGGTTCTCAATTCGTCGGGATCTCTGCTTGTTTTTTTTTGCTATTTTTTTATGTATGTTCACCGATTATTCGAAGACGGCTGGACCGATATGGAAAATTATTTTTTTTGTTTGAAAGAGTATACTTCACAGTTGGTCCCATTGTCACCAGGTCTGGATCTGATGATGGGATCCTGAAGAAATCGAGGCAACTCTTCAACTATTACCTCAACTATTAACCTAATCAACTATTAACCTATAGTGATTTCAGTATTTTTTTAAACAACTCGGGCATTTCCACTTGGAAAAGCGGAAGTCGGTTCTTTTTTGTTTAAAATTATTTAAATATAATTTATAACAAATCGCTTGCCGGCCCGTGCAACTGATATGCATAGCGAACGCATAATTCTAGAGCAGCGTCTGCCGTCTCGCGGCTACTACATAATTCATCCGACTATATCTTTACAAGGCCTGGGCTAGATCTGATTTATCACTAGGTTTTGTTGGAGCTGGTGAGCCCGCTGATTTGTAGGACTACTTTTACCCGGAGAGTTTAAAGCCTCAGTGCCTATCGCGAAAATAGAATTTCCTTATACCTTTTTCTAGGAGTACGCCTCGAATATGTGAAAGCGATAGAGAGGCAAATAGTTTGGATATCTTTACGATACTAGCTATGTCTGCGGCTCTACTCGCCTCGGTTGTCTCAGGATTACGGTATCCTACATGGCAGATTTGAAATGAATTATAATTTTGCCGTGTAAAGGCAACTAACAGACAGGCATTAGGACACTTCAAATAACCAGGAATATCGTAAAAATAGTGACTAAAGAACACAGATAAAATCAGAAACATCATTAGAATCAGAGCAGTAGCAGATTTACTTAAAATACTTAACTGAAAACCCAACGCTTCCGACACTGAAGAGAAGTCGGAAGTCGAACGAATATTTTAATTAAAAATCGGGGTGTGAACCTCAAAACGGTGCAGTCGACAATAAATAAAATTATTAAGCGGCTTGAAAAAGAGAAATTAAAACCATGCGGTTTGCAACTGCATGCGGTGGGTCAAACGTGGAGACTTCTTGTTGTTAACAGAGTGCTGAAATATAATAGTTTTATTTAAGTTTGTAATGAGTGACCACATTTGCACACAATTCAGAGAATATAATTGCAAGTTCGGAGTTGTGAGCGATTGCAAGTTCGGAGTTGTAAGCGCTGATGGTCTACCGGTTAGGCGTCTGACTTTCAATCCGAGGGTTGTTTATTCCAACCCCGGCTCTAACCACTGAGCTTGTCAGAACATATCTACCATATTATAATACCTACTTCTTGAAGGAAAATATCATGAGGACACCGGACCCTATCCCAACACGGCCTACTTTCGTCTTTTTGAGCTGGTTTTCTGGATGGAATGTCAAATGGCAGTCGCTTCCGTTTCGTCTAACCAAACGAACTCCAGGCTGCATTTACTCATGGTAAAAAGCAGGGGAAAATGCTTCGAAAAATATGTTGATTTGAAAGTCGGAAAGCCCTGCAACTTCATTCGGGGTGTCCGTTCCGGAATCCGCAGAAACACAGCAAAAATAATTCATAATTGTTATCATGTTTAGCTGGCGTTGTCCAAAACGGTTTGTACATCTAACGCAGAGCATACAGTACAGACAATTAGACATGCCACGTCTGTTATCATAAGTAGGCTTCATATAATTAAAGTCCCAATCCAGCAATCGTACAAAGGCATCGCGTGTGTATTCAGAAATTCAATATTCTGGCCGTTTGTTTCGGACCGCCCCAGTTTTGGCATGAAGCTGATGGATTGGATTAATTTATTCTAATGTTGAGAATTTAAATTTTTTATAGAACCATTTGTTATTACAATATTATAGGTACCTATTTATTTATTAGCCCAAGTAATCAATAACATGAAATATATTGTAATATAAATTTATGTTTCGTTTAATTAGTTTTTTTTAATCTGTATTACAGTAAATCCCACTGTTGGGCAAAGGCCTCCCCCATCTTGTTCCAATTTCGCTTGTCTAGCAAGTCTTTTCCATGTGAGTCCCGCGTATTCATCTAGCTCGTCTCGCCATCGGGTTCTCGGACGTTTCTGCGCTCGTGTAAGGTTTCTTGGGTACCAGTCAGTGGTGTTTTGCGTCCATCTGTTGTCCTTGTACCTCGTCACGTGCCCTGCCCATTCTCATTTAAGTTTTTTGGCGGCTTGTAGGACGTCTCTCATGCGACTGCTATAGGTATAGTCATATCATTTTTTTTCAGTTTAGTAGATCACTTCTGGTTTACACAACAAGACCTTCTTTTCCACTACTCGCTTTTTAGTCCTTTTACGCTGCTCTCTCATATTTGCCAGTTGTTTTTCAGCGAAGCAAAACATCGCCAGAAAACTTCTTTACACCTGCGAAATGCCCAGCAATGGGGCGTAACCGGTAAAGTTTGAGGAATGCATATAGTTACGTTAGCATAGCGTTGTGACCAATACATACGTCTTATAGGTACGTGTCGCGAAGAATTATCATCCATAAACCGCAGATAAATTAGATCCTACTTAGTAGGACCTACTCGCCTCACGGTGTTGCGTCGCGGCTGACCCCTCTTATTTTATATTTTAGTGTGATTAATTTGCTCAAAAAGTGCATCAACATTAGAGACCGAAAACGTGTATAAAACCTCTACTGTTAAATCCATAGAAAATTATCTATTCCGCGACAATTCAACACCGATAAAGTTTTATTTACGCGCGATATATAAACTTGCTACTCCCATTCTGCGTGGCAAAATAGAGTTAAATCAGACGCGCCAACGCGCAGCGGGATTGCTGCGTTGTAGCCGGATTGCAGCGTTGTAGCCGGATTGCAGCGAAATTGTTTTGCAGTTTGTGTGGAGTTTAAAAGCGTTTTTACGGAGCTGCTAATGGACGGACTTTACCGCTGTGCGCTTGTTTAGTATTAATTGCGCCTTTTGTCGCTCTCCCGCGATGCACTTACGTCGTAAATTGTTAAGGACGTGGCTTGTGTCACTGTTTTGTGCGCGAAATTGCGTTGAAATGCCGCTTTTGAGACTAAAGGTTTTGGGTATGGTCGTAAATACACTGTAAAATATGGAGAAATGAGGAGCGAATCTAATGTTCGCAGCTGGTAACCAAATTTTTCGGGCACGCGCGTAACTAAGTGGGCTTTTAGACGGCTTTTATAGTATGGCAAACCTGTTTTGTCATAAACAGTAGATCTAAAAAGCTATTTACGCTGCATTCTGACATTGGCAAATTACAGTTTTCCACACGGAAAGAAAGTATCTTTATCGTAGACAAATCCTCTTCGTCAAAACAATACTGATTTGTATAAAACGAAAACAATTTGCCTCGAAAGTGATCTTTATTCACGTAAAATGTCTTTATTAAAATAAAGTAAGTATATCTTGTGCTAAAGATATAAAATTAGTCCAAGAAAATATTAACTCATGTTTAAACAATAATATTTCGCATTGGTTTTATTTGCTGAAGATATCCTTTTTTTTCGTGCAGAGTGGGGAGGTTCAGTTTCATTATTTTGCCCGCAAAATAGTTAAGATAACGTGTTTGACCCAAGTTCGCAATAAAACTTGCAAGCCCGCGATAAAACCCGGGAAATAATCAAAGTTCCGAGAATGTTAATTCAGCGAGACATCCGTACAGTACATCTGCAGTAAAAGCAGGGATTGCAGATGCCGGCCGCATACCTCCGGGGGTCTTGGCGAGCGGAAACTTCAGTACGATAGTGTACCATAAGATGCAGAACCGAATAAATTTTATTTATCGTATGGCTACACGTTACTGGATATAGATAGGCACTTCTTCTCTCAGATGGTAATAGTTGGAAAGTAGATGGTGAAGAAAATCCAGTGAATGCTGCGAGGTCAAGATGGGACAGTGCAGCTGCCAAGTTTGTTACTCTTTTAACACCATCCAGGGATCTCGTGTAGGATTGTCTAAGGTGTTTCCTACGGACGCAGAGTAACATTGATCCCCAATACCGAATAAATAATAGGTATTCATTGAGTAACAGGAGATGTGGGTGCCTTAGAATTTTTTTTCGCCATGAGTTTAAGTGACCGGCACTTAAATTTACATTCGCTCTTGGACCAATGACATGATGCCAAGCAACTGACAGCTGTCAACCGCCAACCGCCAAACGTGGCGCACAAAATTTGTTCTAGATACCTAGCCCATAGATATAGTAGAGTACATAAATAAATCAATGTAGGTACTATACTACGTACAGATGTAACATCTAATGGTGGATAGAATCTGTCCGTGGCATTGTAAATTTCCTATTGATATGTATTCTGCAAGAACATTACGCATTATTGCGTATATTAAAGATAATGTAAAAATACGTCTCGCCAAGTTTCTTTCCGGTGATAATACTTCTCGTCTCGGGTCAGCGGTGTAAGGTTATAACCGGTAGTTGTTTTGTATCTCTGACGTTCATAAGTATGTTCATAATGTGCGTAAATTGAAGAATAAATAAACATCTTTTTAATCTTTGTCGAAGAAATCCATAGTTGAATTATAATTCTTAAACGTGGCACTCAAGGCTTCAGTTTTACTATTCAGACCAAACAATCACCGTCAGTTTACGACTGTTGTAGCTAGCACACCGCATGTCAAAGCTGGGAATACGTCTAGTTACCTACGTGTGTCAACAGATAAGTCACAGAACCACGGAGCATTAGCTATTCCTCCGCCCAACCCTAAAACGTCACAAGTTCATGTACAACACAATGCGCATATGACGTTTTCAGTTGTGTCAGTATTCAGTTTATCCGGATTTGTGGAGAACCGTGTTGGCTCCACGGGCTCTAAGGACTATATAATACTTGAACTGACTATCATCGTCCTACCGTCTTCCTCGGCCTTCTGCCATGGCTTAATTTGAGCCTAGTCCACTCAGCAACCTGATCCCATGAATTGGCGTAGGCACCAGTTGTTGCGAAACTCATAGGGGAAATTCCTGGACTGCAAGGCAAGATGAAATCGGGTTTTTCAAAAATTCTGTCTATCTATACCACTGTTTTCCGTATCAGGGTGCCGCAGCTTCACCTATTTCGTTTTTTTTAAGGAGTATATTTGGATTAAGGTTAAGCAGGAAAGCGGACCCTGGCACTAGGCCGGGAAAACGCTAAGCCGAAGAAGAAGAAGAAGAAGTATATATTATTTGATAGTTGGTCCCATTGTCATCAGGTCAGAATTTGATGATGGGTTCCTGGAGAAATCGAAGGAAATCTTCAAATGTTAGAGACACGTCTAATCTATAGTGATTTGAGTATCTTTAGAGTAGCTCGGTCATTTGGAGGCTAAGTGAGGTCGGCTCTTTTTGTTTAAAATTATAATAGGATAAAGTCGCCAAACCAAAAGTATGTACTTAAGAATCGCCTGGACGCTCGCGTGAACTCGCGTCCCCATACAAACGTAGTTCAGCTCTCATTTTAAAACGACATGCTTTAGAACCACCAAAATTTGGCATGGGCATTCTAGCAGTACAGATCTATGTCGGTAATTCATTTTCGTTGCTAAAAATTGTAATACAAAGAAAATATAGCAAAAATAAGTTTTGTATGTAAATCTGTATCTGGCTGTATTTTCTTTGTATTACAATTTTTTGCAACGAAAACGAATTACCGACATAGATCTGTACTACTAGAATGCCCATGCCAAATTTCGTGGTTCTAACGCATGTCGTTTTAAAATGAGAGCTAAACTACGTTTGAATGGGAACGCGAGCGTCCTGGCGACTCTTAACTAAGACCTGCTGTCTCGATGACACTTATGCGTTTGCTTGATTTACGGGGACGCCATTTTGTAGACGTTGTCAGTCCAAATGTTATATGGTCCTTGACGGGCTCGAAACACGCGTCATGGAGATATTCTGTGGAATTGGCTCTATTCAATCGGTGCCAACTAGACCATTACCTGCGAGTCCTGCGACACTAATGGACGCCGATGTCATTATTGGACAGATTGAAAAATATTAGATCAAAGACAATCTGTGTCAGTGTACGGACAATGGGACCACTTTGTAGATATGGAGTAACTAGTACTTACTTTCTAAAACTAAGCAATATGCACTATCTATTAGTGAAAGAAAAAAGTGTCCTTGTAAATCGACAAATTGGTCCCTTGCACTAAACTCGCCCACATTTATGCTTTGTTCACGAAAAACGCTCCGAGCGTTTTACGCCTCGTTCACGAAAAAACGCTCCAGTTTCGTGAACATGACAAAGGGAGCTTATACGTTTGTTTCACATGCTCACCGCGGTCACAGGCGACAGCGTCAAAATACGAACGATATATCGCTCAGAGCGTTTCTACAATCATCGATTTTACTTTACAATCACTTCACGCAAATAAATGATTTATGATTTGATAATGTCGTGTACAGATCATGAACACTTCGACCATTTAACTACCTACTTCAGTGCCGATTAAATCATAAACAACGTCCGCCTTAACATAAATAAAAAATCAGTGACAGTATTATACCCAATCAGCCTGACTCAATATCGTGAATTGAAGCAGAGCAAACTTGTTGACGAGCGAGGCTGTCGCGACACGGTAGACGGGTCAGGCTCACCGGTAAAAATAGTAGTATATCATGCGAATGTGATGGCACAGTATAAGGACTGAAGACAGTACTCTATCTCTTGGCTACCATTTTTCATCCCTCGAAACTTTACATGCCAGATTTCAACGTAGGATCAGTAATTGCCGTGAATTGATAACAGAGTTACATTCGCTTTTATAGATAGACGTATACCTTTCTATATACATACTTACTAAATATTACGGATAAGCGGATATAGCGCCTGTTTATTCCGCTTTTGAGCAGTAGTGCAACTAAGAGTTGTATTTGTTCTTTTATTGTGACGACCCATGCATGTGGGCAAGGCCGGCCGGCCGGCCCTAGGGTGCCCATTGCCCAGTCATGAATATTTACAAATATGTAACCCACGAGAAGCGGTTACAAAAGTTGTCAATTAATATGTAGAACTAAGCATGGTCATCGCTCTTCCCATTATGTTTGCATAGGTATAGTATAAATGGTAAACTATGAAAAAGGGCGCCAATGTCAACCTCGCTAGGATAGACTAGTACACAAAGTAGATTTTTTTATTGAGTGAAGTAATTTGACAGCATATGCAAACCACTTTGTATGGAGCTGTCAGATTACTTCAATCGATAAAAAAAAATACTTTAGGTACTCTTATTAAATGGTATAAAGACTAATGACGATGGTAGCTGGAGGATCTAGAAAAATGCCGAAATCTAAGAACTGGTAGCCGAACCTAAAATAATTGGTGAGACAAAAGCACATCGTCTCCGCTGGATCGGCCACCTCGAGAGGATGGGAGAAGATCGCTCAGTAAAAAGAGCATATTTCATTCTAAGCATCGCTGGGCAGATAGATTGAGCTCGGCGTGAAACCTGATGGCGTGAAAAGCGCAGGACCAAACAAAATGGCGTGCTCTTGTTTTGGAGGCCAAGACTCATTTTGAGTCGTTGCGCCGAATAAGTAAATAATTAAGTAAGTACTTTTATTTAAAGATGGACTACTGCATACAACGACTGTGTGTACTCTGGCGATAGCGGCCGAGATATGAGGGTCAACTCTCATTTGATATTCCGCGCCCCGACCCCGGTAATGGAATATCGTTGTGGACCGCCCGATGCGATCAATCTATATTTTATTTTTGTAAATTGCGTGAAGTGATGAACATTTACGGGTTATCTATCGTTTAACCATCAGTTATATGTTTTTTTACACGACTGCCCAAAAAAGGAGTGTATTGTTTTTAACAGGAGTATTATGACGTATCGACGTATCGTCTGTGGCACAGCAAAAAATATATTTTAAGCGCAGTCTATGCAAGGACAGACACTTCACAGACAGATTGTGCAAATACTTAGGGCGGCCACCCACTATCAGTCCACCGGACGATATCGGTCTGTCAGTTAGAACAAAAATTTGACAGTTCCGAACAACTGACAGGACAGGTCGATATCGTCCGGCGGACTGATAGTGCGTGGCCGCCCTTACAGAGTTTTGCCGTGTCTGTCAACTATAAAAAAAATCTCTCTAATATTTTTAGGTACTGGATGAATTTAAATGAAATCTATGGGTTGTCAAAAACTTAGCCTAGGTTTTATAAAGCGAAAATAAGGTGCAGTTGAGCCCACATAGTCTAATATAATAGGTACGCGGGATGATGATGATGATATTGATGATGTAACGATTCTAACGATACCTCATACATCTTATATAATAAAGAAACTCTCATACAGTCGACTACAAAGAGATGTATCCACTTTAGGACCTTATTACAACGCAATAAGGTGGATAAGTGGATACATCTCTTTGTAGTCGACTGTACATACAAACATGATCCCTAAAACACACCATTTATGAGCACTGGAGCAAAGTTACCTCAATTATTTCACATTTTGGTAACGTGTTGAAATTAATTCGCATTAGATTAATTAATTACTAAACGTTTTCCCAAAACTTATCATTGATGAGTTCCACCCGTTAACACGTCTATCAAACGTTGCGTAAAACGTCCATCAAATTCTAAACTTATGGGTTCTTGCTTCCGCGTTTACACGTTAAACTATTCGATTAATTCGCATACTGTCCTAGAATTATAACACCTAGAAACTAAAGCGCGTGCCAGATGGCATACAACAAGCCCCTCCCGACAGAGCGACCTTGGTCGGGACGGACCGTGTAGACAGTTGTTGCCAACAAAATTGTATGAACCACCAACCAAGGTCAGGGTGGCCTTGGACCGTCGGCAGCCTTGTTGGCAACCATCTGGATGAGGTTTAAGCGTAGCGGCTTTGTGAAGGCAAAGTTAATTCGCTTTCCTTTTCTCCATTAGCGATCTCTATTTAATTATGACAATCTGCCACAGTTTCAAAATATACTACACAGTTTTATTCATACTACGACGGAAGCAAAAATACATGCGGTTCACCTGATGAAAAGCGGTTACCGTAGCCTATGGACGCGTGAAGCGCCAGGAGTATGCCCTGCAAGTGATTGACCTTTTCATGTACACAACATTTTGTAGTTACTGTGCATTGCTACTAATCGCAAGTCAAGCAAAATGTATGAACTCGCACCGAATATTAAAAGTATCTTGGGAAAATCTCGCCAGGGAGCTTATTCCCCAGCGGGCTAGCATATCTTACGTCGTTGTCGCCTGACACGTCATACTTTCGAGTCGCGCTTGAAGGGAGAGTCACGCAATAACGCGCAACGTAAGATCTGCTAACCGTGCTGGAGGAAGGCAAAAAATAGAACATAATAATAGGCTTCTTTTTAGGCGACGTGATGGAATACGTTTTCTAGGTGTCATAATTCCAAGCATGTACGTTTGAGGTGACCCAGTAGATTAATAAACGTCACCTGCCCTCGTAACGTCGATGGAGTTAATACATCAGTGGACGTGTCACGCACGCGACTTTCATTTCATATAGTGCTCTCAAATGAATCGATTTACCGCGGCTTTTTCAATTAGTGAAACGTTCTGTTTTCATTATGTTTATAGTGTAATTGCCGGATTGTTATCTATCCATCTTGACCGGTTTAATGGTTGGCCATCAGGGAAATGGATCGCCTCGGTGTCCGGTCGAACGGAAGGAGCTTTGAGCCGAAACTGACGAATTATCACCCTTATTGTATTGGTTTTAAGGGCTAAGAGCAATCAGTTAAAACGAGTGTCTGACGCGAAATTGGTTTCCGTTTTAATGCTCGAGTTATTAAGGGATGCGGTGTATCCGTGCTGATTGTTTTGCCTTTATTATTTATGGACGTTATTTAAAATGCAGTTGCTGTGCTGATCCTTGTTATCCTTAGAGCGTTTAACCAACCGGGGTGGCCATTGACAGGCGTTCCGCTCTGCCGAAAATATACCAATGGTCATACTTACTGTATGAACTGACGTTTATCAGATGTGGCTATTATAACGCTACGTATTTTAAATGTATATACATTTGACGTTGCCCTCCCCCGCAAAAATAGGCAGACTTTTTTTGTATAGAAAATGACAGGATATAGCCGGTCCGGTTGGTTTAATAGTCTAAGTTGTTATCCCTTTCTTTACTTGTTTCCCTTGTTTAAAGGGAGTTTTGATACATAATTATTAGGTTTATTGTGTAAAAGGTTCAGATAACCGAACCCGGATAAAATTGTTGTAGCTTCCCATTTTTCAACTCCCAACTTTATCTATTCTATTTATCTAAAGAGATTATAGTTTAGGTATGTAGATATGTATCTCCTTTACCTTACTGAAGACGAGTTTCATCTCCCGTACTTCATATCTGCAAGGGGATACTATTAAAAACTAGCATAGTAACGTAGAGTTCGCTTGAAATCCACTGTTGACTTACCTTCAAGAAAATGCATGCTGGAAATTCCAACCTGACGTCATTCAATGGCCAAATGTGTAGGCAGACATAGGTTTTGATTTATGAAATACCTAAAATTACTTGACTTGAATTTGCAGCTCCGAAACCCAATAAAATATTTGAATACTGTGTTCTCCCCGAACTGTATGCGGTTTGCGGTAGCGCGGGCGCCGTAAATATCTGCCCTGTTATGGTATACGTGGCAGTTAGCAAGGATTGCAGATAGTGTGGCATGCGGCAGGCGTGCGTGCTACACCCCATTAATTAGGCGCAGAGTGCTTCCGTGCATTTATCAGTCCCAGCCGGCAACGCCTCGTCGACCTCTTCAATTTTAACCGCTATCCGTTCGGGTTAACTTTTGATTTCCGGTACAGCCGCCATCATATATAACGGAGCGGCCAAGGTGGTCAGAAATATCTGAACAACGCCTCTATCGTGAAGGCGATAAGGTGCTTGTTCAGATATTTTTGAGTACCGTGGCCGCTCCGATATATTTGATGGCGACTGTACATAAAATAAAATAAAATAAGTAAAATATTCAACGGACAATGGACGAAAATTAAATGTCACTCATTTTTACCGCAGGGTCCGGAGTAATGTTACATTGGTATGTGAATGTCATTAAAATATCTGATAAAAATGAAAATGCGGGTTCGATTACGGATTGCATTCGGATATGCATTTCAGAATTTCATTACTTAGCAATGATCAAATTGTACTTACAATAATGAAAACAGGTCATTTCATATATGCATTGCCGTGCATTCGTGTATTTTAGTATCGAAACTAACTATTTTACAAGATATAAGCGGCGAAAACGAGCTGGAGCTCGTACTACGGTACAATAGTACTGATAAGTTTTGTTACAAAACAACCACGGTGTTGTTCCTACGCTTCCGTATTTAAGATAGTCGATAATCCGATCAGTCAAGAGCTTGTACATGCCAAAGTTAAAACCGGACCCCAACCCTCCGAAGCCGAATTCATTTATAAAGTAAAGTGGCGCAAAATGATCGGCTACAGTTTGGGCACCTGCGCCTGTGATCCAGGATTATCGGATACCGGCCAGGACCGGTTATACTAAGATGCCAAAGCTGATAAATCTATTGCCATTAACTCGGGTCGGAATTAGCATTGTGGAGTAGCTTTTGTCTTTGGGAGTGGACGATTTGTTTCTTAATTGCTTGGAAAACCGAGTTTCTTGGACGATTTGTTGGTATTTGTTCCTCGCATTCCCGCGTACTTTTTTCGCAAGTTCTAGTGTAATTCGTTCTAAGAATTACAATATTACAAAAAAAAATAGGTGTTAACGTGCACACAAAATTCAATAAAAAAAAATGATTTTAATGCCAAATATATAATTATGTTACATTATGTTTGATTTCATGCAACTTAAGGTCGAACCACACCGACTGCGTGTACGTAGACGTGCACGTCCCGCTGCGTTGTAAAATAAGAATTCTCATAAGACATGTCACACCGCTTGCGTGACGGCGCGTGACGTGTGCGTGCGCGTGCGGTGTGACATACCTTATGAGACTTCTTATTTCACAACGCACGTCTACTACGTGCACGCACACGCAGCCGGTGTGGTTTGGCCTATAATGTGCGAAGCGGGTGTAAAATAAACATGCTTTCTTTTCATCATCATCATCACCTGGGGGGGGGGGGGGGTGTTATACGCGCCACGCTTGGCAGGCGGGTTGGCTTTCGGAAGATTATTCCCTTCCCGGTATATCCCCTTAGCAGCCTCCTACTGCAACCACGGGACGATATGGTGGGGGACAATTCTAAGGCCGGGCACCCCACGGCATTCTTGCATTCTTTTAATGCCACTAAACTACGCTTACTTGTCTAAAATGTTTTACTACTACTATTACTTTAATAATAATTCCCACATTATTATGATAAGGTTAAACTTGAAAATATTATCGTAAATGACAACACATTAACCTTAAATAAAGGTGATGATCAGAATCGATTCCGCAGCCGTCGCCACGTCAACTCGGCTCGCGTGTCTATTATCATTCCTTCCGTCATTTTGTTTTCATAGTCCATTACCGAATTGTGGTTCATTCGCTCCCTACAAACAGATTACTATATTAAAGGTCGCCATTGATTATATAACATTGCCGGCCGTAATAACTTGTTGATGTTTGCTGAGACAGGAAAGAATCACAAATACAGTTTGAATATTCTCAGTTATTCGTACTTATTATAGATTCATGTAAGGCTTTGCATACTAAGATGTCCGACTGTCCGTATGTTACTAAAGAACGCTTTTTACCATTCGGATATTACAACGAATAAATGACAGTTGTGAAGATATCTTATGTCATAAGATTTACTAATGTCAACCGGGATAATAGCGCCCGTTTGGATAAATCCATCTTTTCTAGAATTATAATAAAATTAGATATCTCTAGAGTTGAAACACGCCACCTACCAAAAAGGATAGAATACATGCAACGCTGATTTTAAAACACGTTTCACGATGGCTGATAGCATACCGTAACTAACCTACATAATTTAGTCGGTTTAATTGTTACCCTTCAAAGAGCGGTGGATGGTAATAAACATTTCTACTGTACTTAAGGCGTTTTGGACGTAAACAACAATCACAAGGTTGAGTCTATGATAAGGACCAAGGATAATAGCGCCTTCTCTGTCATATCCATGTAAAGTGTAATAAGACCATACCCTTCAACCTTGGTATTGTTATTACCATGGCAGGTCCAAGGATAGTATGTCTATGGTTAGATGAAATTTTACCAAGGTGACAAATATTAGGCCACTTCACAGGTGAATGATTGACTTAGGTATAGGTACCATCTGTTTTCACTTACCATCTTTTTGTAATTGTGACCCCGGTTGGTCTTAACTTAATACAATAGCGTACTAGTAGTACACTAGTAGCTACTAGGTGGAGTAGCTGTACAGGTGACATTTCTCTTACATATTCGGTATCTTGAGGGGGCTTTGACATAGATGGCGCAATCGACATGAGCTTCAAAAAATTCTTAGGCTCTGGTCGTCTATATCTCTATATTCTCTGCCTTAACCAAACTGATAATTTGATAAAATAATTAAGAGACGTGAAGTAGCAGAGTTCATATTATACGGTTTTCGAACTACGACTTTTACCGCTTCACGACTTATAATTTACTTCCACAACACATTTTGACCGAGTAATTACCCAAAAACAGTTTCAGGTCTAGATGATGACAATAAAAGCCAGATATTGCCATGTGATGCGCGACGAATGTTGTTGGCACGCAAGGACCGCAAGGTCGGAGACGACGAGGCATTGAACTAGTCTGGTCGGATAACAAACAATCCTCATTTCAATTATTTTCACAACCATATATATCTTAGAACAAAAATAAATGTATTACGCACAGGGTCACTGTGTTATAACAACCCTTGTTTAGTACGTATGCCAACCGTGCATAAACGTGGTTATTACGGCCTGGACCTAAGGGCTCTAAGTGCAAGGCCTGAGTCGACGCTCGAAGCGGAGCGTTCGGCGGGGCGTGCAGCGGTGCGCGCGGCGGCCATACACTTTGTGCAGCGTCGACTCAGTATTGAGTTTCATTTGTTTAAAATTTTACACAACATACATTACGCCGCGCGCCCAGCCCTGGGACGCCAAACTCGTGCTTCCACTCAGGCCTTACACTAAGGCGCATCACACATTAGAATCGAATTCAGGTATCATAGCCAAAAATCTGCCGTAAATCGGAATATTTACTATTGTAGCGGATCGAATGTTCTTATGGCGCCCATTGAAAATTTTCAGCCAGATTTCCGTCTTCCAGCTGATTTGCTGATGAATTCCGCTCAGCTACGTCTGTGCGCCTAACTAACGGGCGACTAATTACCTGCCAATGGCATGTAATTATTAAGAAATTTCTCGATCGAGCAAGAGAATATTCGTTTTTTATATCTGAATTATATGACGTCTTTAACTGTAACGTGGCATATCAACATACCCCAATAGGTACAAAGTTTGTCTTTTCTATTTCTTAAAGCATTATTCCAATTGGCACTTTGTTCTATAACTCCCGTCTCCTTAATATTACAACTCAAACTAAGCTGCTTTATCGTCCTTGTTCAGCTAATATAAAAGTTGCCCTCTCGCACCATCGATTAAAATTACCAACTTCACGGAATTCTGAATTAATAACTTCAGCATAAATTTAGTACGCCCAATTTGGGCTCAGCTCTCGAATGTTGCAACTTCAAAAATATGTAAACAAATTTCGACCTTATTTCAATAGGATAAGACGCAAGAATGGATACATACTTGTGAACGTGGCAAGTTTATTGTTATATTGGTTTAGTCTATAACCGTCAGTCGATGAATGAATAAATATTGTTTACGCACGTTTAAGATTCAATCAGGAATTTGTTGTTGAAATTTGGTAATGAGGAAAGGTGGCTTTTGAGTTGATTTACGAACAGCTTCGTGGACGTACACGGAGAGAAAAATCTAGTTTCTTGTAACAGAATATTGTAAACTTGACTTGATTTTATTGTATTATATGTGACAACTATACATTTTTTACACATTAACAGAAAATTCTACTTCTTTACAACATTGTTTCTAGTTCCTAAAACCCACTTACCTAGTATCGTAGAAAATAAATTTTGTGTAACACACAAAAACCATCTCTGTAGCCATCATTATAGGACAGGGTAGAGTTTATCAGATTTTTCAGTAGGATTCAATATAATTACTGCGGACTTGAAACGCCGCATAATCCTGTTTACTATGTGTTGTATTAAGAACACCAGATTTTTATTAGTCTCGACTATTAATTTAGGGGACTGAAATAATCAACAATTTCTGTTTACAATATTGGAGAATACCAGATTTTTATTTGTGTTAAAAATATGTTTTGTTCTGTTTACAATAAATATTGTAGTGTTATCGGGTTTTATTTTTGTATTTAATAAAAGTGAGAAATACACCGAAACCGAGCACGGGTTGCAAGCGTCGCTGCTTGTCCGAGCGGGCCCTCTCTCCAATTTTATTTAAGTGTCATCATCATCACATTCTCACATCCTTCCATCCATCTATTCATATGAGGTCCTGTTCGAAATCTACAACCCTAGTGAGAGAAACATTATATAGTTCTTACCTTACATGAATCAGTTGGAACTTCTATATATACAAATGACGTAAAAAACTTCGAAAGCGCGTTGTATGTCAATCAAGTATGACGTGAAATAAATAAGCTAGAAATTAATGTTAAATGCATTAATAAATTACATTTTTACGTAGAACCTATCTTAGCATTGAATTTTACAGTGTTTAATAAAAATGTACAATATAAGCGCTATAAACCTGGAACACTGTATGGCCCAGCGCCTTAGCGCCATCTGTTGACACTAATGTAAAGGTATTAAATTAGTTTTTCGCTACACGTAAATAACGCATTGTTTAGTGTGTAATAATTAGAGATGCACCGAATATTCGGTTACTATCCGGTATCCGGCCTATCCGGCCCTTATTTTAGTATCCGGCCGGATACCGGATATCTTCGTACTATCCGGCCGGATACCGGATGTAGTCAGAGTCGCCCACTAGTCATACAAAAAAATTTTTTTACACAAAATACGCGAGCGCGTGTGTACTTTTGGAAGAAGTTACTCCGTACTGACATAATAAAATGTTTTGTTGCCTAGAATTCCTAGTGTATCCGCGCGAACGTTCACTACGACACAGGTCGAAACCTGCACGACGCGCACCTGCGAAACTCAAATTGTAGGTATAGTACCGCCGGCCGAATATTCGGCGGCCGGATACCGAATATTCGGCGGAGGGTCAGGCCGAATATCCGGTATCCGGTATCCGGCCAAACCACTATCCGTTGCATCTCTATTGTAAAGACAATTTTATTATTTTGTGTGATTACTAGACGATTGTGAACAGAAACAATAAATATTGTAAACATCGCAATTCTTGAAAAGTGTTGTAAGCAAAATGCTTATTTTATTCTGTAACTATTAGAAGGTTACCACAACGATATCAGAGTTTTCGTGTACAAGAATATTATAACTAGAATATTCTAGTATTGTCAAAAATACGACTTGTTGTTTTAAAACAAGAATCTGTTAACCATAGCTGAAATCTTTTTTCCTACACCAGAATCATAACTACTATACAATCTGGTAATATTGTAAAATATTTTTTTCTCCGTGTATTAAGTTATATTGGAATGCTGCTATAGAGTTTTGGTCTAGGTTTTACATTTTATGCCCACGTTCCCTAATACGCGAAATATAATCTAGGTGTTGTATTCTAACTTTAAAATACACAAACAATACGTGCGTTAAAACACAATGTGTTTTCAGCACATGGCAAATAACCAACCAATATGGGAGTTGTATTCTATTGGAGTTGCATCGGATTCATTTTCTAGCAAATTCTGATATTTCTGGTTGAGATAGGGCCATATTCTAACTTTAAAACACTACAACTCCAATGCATTAAACTATATACGCAATACAGCTAGCCTAAATGTTTGAATCAGAAATACCAGAATTTGCTTGAAAATTATCCCGATGCAAGATGCAACTCCAATACAACTTCAATATTGGTTAATTATTTGTCGTGTGTTGGAGTTATGATTGAGATGGATTGTGTTTTTAATGTATTGTTTAAGTATTTTAAAATTAGAATACGGAACTGCAACACATAACAAATAATCACCCAATATTGAAGTTGCATCAGATAATTAAAAAAAACTGATATTTCTGATTCACATGTAGTTATATAGGCGCTATAGTATGCCACGTATTGCGTGGTTAAAGCATTGGAGTTGTATTGAAGTTGATTCGTGTTAGTGTTTTAAAGTTAGAATACGGTCCCTAATGGATTAATAAGCAATGCAATATCGCAAGTTTTCTATTAATACTAACCTTAATAGTAAATTAAATGCTGTCTGCAGGCTAATACTCGTACAACGTAAAACAATGTTAATTAACATTACACCTTACAAGCCTATGATAAACCGCTGTTTTGTTATTCTAAAAAGGTTAATGACATGAACTATAAGCGAGTTAAATAACTTATTAAACTACAACACACAGATACAGGTACGGATTTGATGGATATACCGATTCGCAAGAAGACTAGCTACCAGGTGAGTGTTGCAGATGCGATCGCACCGTATAAGTAGAAATTTTAATTGAATTAAGTAATTTTAACAGCTTCAGCAGCTGACAGCTTCTCCATAAGAAGTAGTTTGCAAATGTAAAATGCTGTTCTTCTTCTTCCTCCTAGCGTTTATCCCGGCTTAGGGTCCGCTTGACAACCTAATCCCATGAATTAGCGTAGACACTAGTTTTTAAGAAAGCGACTGCCATCTGACCTTCCAACCCAGAGGGGAAACTAGACCTTTTTGGGATTAGGTCCGGTTTCCTTACGATGTTTTCCTTCACCGAAAAGCGACTGGTAAATATCAAATGATATTCCGTACATAAGTTCCGCAAAACTCAGTGATACGAGCCGGGGTTTGAACCCGAGACCTCCGGATTGAAAGTCGGACGTCTTACCGCAAGGCTACCAGCGCTCTCCTCAATTAAAAACATTATGAGTATTTATTTATACACTGAGATCCGAGAGCATTTTATTTTATTTTTATTTATTAAGAGAACAAACAGAGTTTAATGTACACAATGCTTAAGATTAAAGATAAAAGTTGCCCTCTCGCACCATCGATTAAAATTACCAACTTCACGGAATTCTGAATTAATAACTTCAGCATAAATTTAGTACGCCCAATTTAGGCTCAGCCCTCTGGTGTCCCAACAAAAATAAGTGAACATATTTCGACCTTATTTCAATGGGATAAGACACAAGAATGGATACATATTAAAACCATCGCAAGTTTGTTGTTATATTGGTTTAGTCTATAACCGTCAGTCGATGAATGAATAAATATTGTTTACGCACCTTTAAGATTCAATCAGGAAATTTGTTGTTGAAATTTGGTAATGAGGAAAGGTGGCTGTTGAGTTGATTTACGAACAGCTTCGTGGACGTATTAAGTTATATTGGAATGCTGCTATAGAGTTTTGGTCTAGGTTTTACATTTTATGCCCACGTTCCCTAATACGCGTAATATAATCTAGGTGCTGTATTCCAACTTTAAAATACACAAACAATACGTACATTAAAACACAATGTGTCTTCAGCACATGGCAAATAACCAATCAATATGGGAGTTGTATTGTATTGGAGTTGCATCGGATTCATTTTCTAGCAAATTCTGATATTTCTGGTTGAGATAGGGCCATATTCTAACTTTAAAACACTACAACTCCAATGCATTAAACTATATACGCAATACAGCTAGCCTAAATGTTTGAATCAGAAATACCAGAATTTGCTTGAAAATTATCCCGATGCAAGATGCAACTCCAATACAACTTCAATATTGGTTAATTATTTGTCGTGTGTTGGAGTTATGATTGAGATGGATTGTCTTTTTAATGTATTGTTTAAGTATTTTAAAATTAGAATACGGAACTGCAACACATAACAAATAATCACCCAATATTGAAGTTGCATCAGATAATTAAAAAAAACTGATATTTCTGATTCACATGTAGTTATATAGGCGCTATAGTATGCCACGTATTGCGTGGTTAAAGCATTGGAGTTGTATTGAAGTTGATTCGTGTTAGTGTTTTAAAGTTAGAATACGGTCCCTAATGGATTAATAAGCAATGCAATATCGCAAGTTTTCTATTAATACTAACCTTAATAGTAAATTAAATGCTGTCTGCAGGCTAATACTCGTACAACGTAAAACAATGTTAATTAACATTACACCTTACAAGCCTATGATAAACCGCTGTTTTGTTATTCTAAAAAGGTTAATGACATGAACTATAAGCGAGTTAAATAACTTATTAAACTACAACACACAGATACAGGTACAGATTTGATGGATATACCGATTCGCAAGAAGACTAGCTACCAGGTGAGTGTTGCAGTTGCGATCGCACCGTATAAGTAGAAATTTTAATTGAATTAAGTAATTTTAATAGCATTTTACATTTGCAAACTACTTCTTATGGAGAAGCTGTCAGATTATGTCACTCAATTGTATTTTACGTGCACTTCAGCTCGTTTGTGGTGCGCCTGCCGCGGCCGCTGCTTGAGACCATCGCGAACGCGGGCTTCTGACCGAAGCTCGTGCTATTTCGGCGGTTCTGGGGGTTGCCGATTATACTGGAGCAGGTGGGGCAACAAAAAACCGCGATGTCACCAAAATTTTAGATTCAACATATTATGCAATAGTTATGCTAGTTCTAAAATATTGATCTGTCAACCTAGTTGCCTAGCAAGACAGTATTTTAACTAAAATATCTATATAAAAAAATATATTCTACCCGCTACTCCGTCTGTGTAGAAATCGTGTAATTGCCGAAACTCTCTTTCTATTCGCACCTCTCGCATAGTACTCCCTGAACCTCATTTTACCTTCTCTCACCTCACAGTTTATTCCGGGGAAAATGTACCCTAGGTTTCTTTCCAGGTCATAATCTATATGCCAAATTTTTACCGTATACTTTTTGCCGTTCATGCGTTTAAGAATAAAAAACATCTAATCATCTGAACATACAAACTTACTCAATTAAAAACATTCTTCCTTCTTCCTCCTAGCGTTTATCCCGGCTTGGGGTCCGCTTGACAACCTAATCCCATGAATTAGCGTAGACACTAGTTTTTAAGAAAGCGACTGCCATCTGACCTTCCAACCCAGAGGGGAAACTAGACCTTTTTGGGATTAGGTCCGGTTTCCTTATGATGTTTTCCTTCACCGAAAAGCGACTGGTAAATATCAAATGATATTCCGTACATAAGTTCCGCAAAACTCAGTGGTACGAGCCGGGGTTTGAACCCGAGACCTCCGGATTGAAAGTCGGACGTCTTACCGCAAGGCTACCAGCGCTCTCCTCAATTAAAAACATTATGAGTATTTATTTATACACTGAGACTATTTTATTTTATTTTTATTTATTAAGAGAACAAACAGAGTTTAATGTACACAATGCTTAAGATTAATTAAATACATAACAAACATGCATTTAGCTCCACCTCACTGAGATGTATAGATGAGTTTACTTAGATGAGAGTATCTGCATTTACTAAGTGGTAAAAAAAGCATCGAGGACTCTGGTAAGTATTCCCTGTAAGTAGAATCAACCAAGCAAGCTTCTTATTTTTTAAAGCGTCTTGAAATATTGAGCTTCAAAATTTAACTTTTTCATTGCTCCAATCTTTTTAAGAGAAGCGGATTGTAATGAAAATTACTAAGTTGCAGCTAGCATCTACTTTTTGCAAGTTTCCACTTTATTTCTTTGTTGCTTTCACGAGTTCAGGCATTTCGCTTATTTCCTGCTTTAGACGCTTAACTGTTGCCATAACGAATGAAAATGAAAAATATCTAAGACATTTTCACATGACGGAGAGCTGGTCACGACAGATATGACACAATAATGAGAGCAACGAAGCCTCTCTAGTTAGTTTGCTATGGTATGCTTATTATAAATGCTGGGATTTAGCAATTAGGATAGTACATCAATCTTACTGGGCGGGTTTTCTTGCTCTCATTATTGTGCCATATCTAACGTAGCCAGCTCTTAATCTCGTAGCTGGGCAGAACACATATTCATCTTCTATCCGATTTCGGCATATTCGTTTTACCAACATTTCATATATTTAGTATGTGTTACAAAACACGCATAGCTGACGTTGGCAAGAAGACCGCCAGACTTAAGTGGGACTGGGCCGGTCGCGTCTGCCGCATGCATCCGGATAGGTGGGCATGTGTAACCACCAAGTGGATGCCGCAAAAGAGGCGCGGACGCGGAAGGCCTAAACAGAAAAGGCGGAACGATTTGGACGCTTTCTTCAGCACCTGGCAGTGGGACACTACTTTAGGCTAATAAAAAAAAAGTATGTGTTGACCAAGCTTAGTCGCAAGCACAAAGTATAATGACCCGGATACCTCTTCTCTGGATTTGATGTCTTTCTGCTACTATGATGATGTCGACGCTCTGGAACGCCCTAATGAACCTTGCTTTCAAGTTTCAACTTGTCGCTCGTGAAAGGAGAGCTCTCAATTAATGAATGCTTTGTTGCCTAGTATCGTTTGGCACGCGAGGTCGTTAGCTATGACAAGTGCTGTCCTGGGGAGCTGTTCTGATCGCTTAACGAGTCCAAACGCTAAATAAAAAAATCTGGAATGAGCACGAAGCGAAAAAAGGTTGTGATCCCCTGATGAAACGGATCGGCCTTGATATTTTATGGGGCGAGTCGTCCCAGCAACCCTAAAACAAAACCAAAAATTTTTTTCGCGAGACTTTTTTTTTTTCTTAGTGTTTCACAATAAGAATACGATACCAATTATGCCCTTAAAAGGATCACCAGTATTTTTGTTATACCTTGTAGTGTTGTCAGTTCGTTTGTTGTTGAGCTCTAGATCTAATAGTGAGAAGAGTGCTCGAACAAATTGTCGTAAATGTGGACACGCTGGACAAAAGCACCAATTTTTTTTCAGGCACTTGTTAGATCCTTTTTGTTTAAGTTTTTAATAGGAACCAACTCCTCCGTCGGCCATATTTAATTTTATGGCGGCCGTAGATTATGTCTATGGGCCACTAGTTGCCTGAAAATAAAAGTACGAGTATTTCATTTCATAATATTGTCAGTTGAGCTCTACTATACACTGGTTCATATAAAAGCAAATCCAAGCAATATGAAGAAAGCTGTTCTTATGACTCATCAAATATAATTTTTAACTAAAATACTCTACTGGAACAATAGCCGTCATTTATAATAGATTGAACTTCACGGTTTCTCCAAAATGTCTACGTCAGTGAAAAATGGTATTGGGGTGCGTTTCAAGAATTAATTAATTGCTGTTTATGATTTGAGGCTTACCATTTTATTGTACAGTCGCCATCAAATATATCGGAGCGGCCAAGGTACTCAAAAATATTTAAGCATGCACGTTATCGTGTTGACAATAGAGACGTTGTTCAGATATTTGTGACCACCTTGGCCGCTCCGATATCTGATGTTGACTGTAATAACACGTTTCTTTTAGTCGTGTTAAGTTTCTAAGTGATAATAGGCTAGAGAGCTTTTAGCAGATTGTAAAAATGTTTTTTCTACTCCGGTACTTTTATCTGTCAATTATATAGTCCCGCCAACGAATATAAAAGCATGTCTTATGACATTTCAAAAAAGTCTATCTAGTCTATTCTTCATAAAGACCCTAGGGTTATTATGTGATAAAAAGCAACTGCTAACAGTGGTGCCCTGTGAACCCAACAGATAACAAAACTAAAATAATTGCTGCCAACATAAGGAAAAAAAGCGGCATTAGACATTGCAACCCGCAGGGCCCAATCTGTCAGGTTGGTAGGTGTAATGAAATGTAGGGCCCGTAGGGAGCTGAAGGAGGGCAGGGAGAGGCAGGGTACACAACAGTTGGGCCCTGCAGGTTGCAATGTCTAATAGCCGTTTAAAGCAAGTAAGTTGATGACATTTGAAAAAATATATATTACCGTGTCTATGATTACGTTCTCTCAACTGTCATTTGCCACCACTTTTCAACTTCTCGCTATTTCTTAAAGCAAACTGCGTTTAATCTTGTGCTTTATTTAATTTCTAGTCGTAGAAAAAGTAATGTATGCAACGTTTTATAAGTAGGTCAAAAAAGGCTCATGGCGTCTTTATTAACAATTTTCGGCTTCGTTTCAAATTGTTACACACGCCACTCACCTTTTTTGAACCCTCTTATACAACTATTGCATAAAATACTATTATTTTATTGATTAATACTTCTTCGTTTTTTTTTTTTTATTTCTTTTGCGTTGTCTCCACCATTGAAAGGTTGTCTGAAAGAGATCGCTTTTTAGCGATAAGACAGCCTTTTGTCTAACATTAATAAATCATTCATTTGTTCATTCAAAAAATTCTTTGATTAGATTATATAGACCAAACGTCTACTCGTAGGTCAATGATGATTATATGGTCCTGAGTAAAATTTGTGACTTTCCGAACGTAATTTATTTTTGTAATAAAAAATAATAACAGCAAACCTATCAAAAAACCGGGATTTACAAGGACAGTGAATCCGTAAAAAATAAACTTTTTTAGTATCATATAATTCATTTAAGATAAAACCACCATCTTTTGCACCACCTACTATTTTCTAAAGATGAGTCTCCAACCCTACCCAAAAGTATGACTGTTCGAGATTGCTCTTTTTTGATAAGGACCGTCTGTATTTTAGCTATTGTTGTTGTTTGAGGTATGCAATAAAAATATTGTATTATATCGTAACCTAATTAATACCTTACAACTCCGTAGCTTTGACCTCGTAGCGGCTACTTATCCGTGAAAATTGGTATAGTTAATAAACACATTTCGAACACTCGTGCGTGCTAATCATGCATCCTCGACTTCCTAACACGCCTCGCCTTCCTCGACTTATTGCCGCCCGTAATAATGTCAGCATCGAAATGCCTTCCTTTCCACCCAAGTGCCGAAAACATCGGGAAGGCCTGTTTTTGTTTATCAAAATCGTTTAATTAAACCCAAAAGACATTTGAATTGCGTTAAAGCACGCGACTGACGTGTCAACTTACAATTGCGTTTGAATGCTTTTGTTACCTCGTATTTTACTTAGTTGTGTAATTTAAATTCTAACCTTATTCCGCAGAGAATATGGTTGTCATTTCACAAAAATGCCGAATTGAGATAAGATGATTAGAAAAGTAGCATGTCCAATTGCGCCTTTCCGTGAGGCACATTCATATTATGAAAATGGGATCGAACACTTTTATTCTTAGCGTATACAGCTCGCATGTCAGGTGCCAAAGGGGACGCATATGATTGGATTCATGTTAGTATCATATTTTTATAATCTGCACGCGCTTAAATACTTATTTAAACCGACATTTTTCGTCGCTCGAAACGTGAAAGTTGTGTGCATGGGTTATTTATCGTCGTTTTATGGATGTTATTTGCGTTGTCCGAGTACGGCAGAAGAATAACGGGTTTTAAAGCAAGCGTTGAATTGTTCAATGTTGTTGGGGAAATGCAATTCTGGGATATTCGGAAGATGTTCCAGTTCAAATGATTGGTTTGGACAATTAAGTCAGTTTGTCTAGCAAATACTTAAGTAATAATTGGGCTAGTTAAGTTTTAGGGGTAAAACTATACCCTATCCATTCTTATTTGTCTTATCGTGAAAACAAACATGTGTCATTCTAGACATCGTAATGTTATTAATGTTTCGAGTTGTTCGTCCGTTACTTCGATTATCGAAGAAAATTGTATTTAAAATGCTATTTTTCAGTGGTTACTTGGTTGAATTTAATACTTTGTGAGTTTCTTTAAGTATATAACAACATTTAATGTGATAATCCCAGAGAAAAGAGTGATAATTTCTTTGAAACGTGATTGTTTACACAACAGGACAAATAAGGACGGATATGGTATACATATATATAAATCCCATAGCAATAAGGTAGTATATTTAACCTTTCACAGTAAGTATAACTATTTATTTCAACCACTGTTAGAACATTTAGCAAATACAAGTCATCTACATACAATTGGTAGTGCAAACCACAAACATGATTTACATACGTATATCGCATAAGTCGTTAAATTAATTTGATGGAAATGCCCTAGGAGCACTACGTTCCCATAAACTTGAATTAAACCGATCCATAAACAGCACTATTGTATGCAATTACTGTTTGTTATCTCGTAGTAGAAGGACATTCAGTATGCTACTAATTTAGGATAAAATAGAACTGTATAGGATTACTTACTGCAAACTAATATTTAAAGCAGGCAACTCCCTCCAATCGCTCTACGTTTCGATTAATTTCTATAACTAGTAGTCCACCTCGAACTGAGAACTCGCGATGTATTTGCAAACAAGCCGACCAATATAACAAGACCCATGTAATGACTTTTTCGCGCCTTCTTGTTCTTGCTCCATAACCCCTTGATCGATCTTGCTCATATACGATTTCTCAAATTATATGTATCTCTGCTACAACCCCAACAAATTTCATAAAGATCAAGAAAATAAGCGGGTGCAGACACGACTTTATTGTTAAGAGAATAAGAGAGTGTAGGTCATTTTGATTAATACCCGCTTAGCTACTTCTGCTGCTGACTGTACCTATGTAAGGTCACTCTTTCTAATTATGTAATTTTTTACCTTTGACGCGCCATAAACGATAATTCTTCCCCCGCAGCCTGACAGCCGGCGCCATCAAACTGGATGCGCATCGTATCGAAGTGTCCATTATCGTGATGAGACGCACTACATTGTATGTGCGATACAAACGCTGTTAAGCTACGTCCACACTGGCGTCTGGCTAGGGTTAGTTGAATGCCCCGGCCATGAAACGAATGCTCCAAGCTCCAAAATCAAAACAAATTAACAAGTTCATCGCGCGTTCGCGGGCAGAAGTTAGTTTAAAATGACAAAGCACTACTAGTTCTGGTGTTGACGTAGCCTTATGTTGTTTGACTATACGTTGCGTCACAGTACCGCTGCACGCCACTTGACAAATACAGCCTATTTGCGTCTTGCGTCCTCTAGGTTTAGCTTTTATTGAGGTAGAAGTCGCAAATGGTTACAAAAATACGAGCAAAATCAGCTGACGCTGACAGCGTCGAGCGGCATACGTTAGTAAAATAAATGTAGCAATTAGAGGCATGAAAGTTATACGCGAGTTTAAAATAACACACTCGTGTTGACGTAGCCTTATGTTGTTTGGCTATACGTAACGCCGCGTTCGTTGCCAATGCACTAGCAAATGCAACCTATTTTCGTACGCCTATTAGTATAAAAAACCTCAAGTCATTTCACATGTAGTTGTTATACACGTTAGTAAAAATAATTGTTTAAGTAACAGTTGGTACTCGGAAGCATTAAAATTATGCTCAACTATAAGTTGCGTGTGGATGTTATTTGACTACATGTTGCGTTGTGTTGGAGCTGCACGCCATTTGACAAATGCAGTATATTTCCGCCCGCCTAGATGACATGTTCGCGACTCCGAGGGTCGCAAAAAGACTGAATTCACTTGTCTCTGACGCTTGCAGTTTCTATATACCGACGATAGTAAAATAATTATGAAGCAGTTTGCGCACGGTGATATTAAAGTTTTAAATACGAAACCGTAACTGCGGTGTGGATGTAGCCTTATGTTATTTGACTATACTTAGCGTCGCGTCACCGTTGCATGCCCACATGTCTTGTTGAATGATCCCAAAAATCGAGCGATTCACTTGGCGTTTATGCTTGCAGAGTCGGGCGCCATACCTTAAACAAAAAAGTGGCATTAAAAAGCATAAGAGTTATATTATTATTATACATACATATAATCACGCCTGTTTCCCAGAGGGGTAGGCAGAGATCACGGATTTTCATTTGCTACACAGATAGAAAAAATCTCTTCAACCAAAGAAACCTATTTGAATCAAGAGATATCCAGTTTCCCATATAAGGAAAAAATAAAATTCTTTATTTTAAGATATAAAATGTTTCAAAGTTTATTACTTAACCTAATAAATTCAATACTTTATCCGAGATATAAAAATCTTCTTTTTAAAATAGCTTAATATTCTCACGAACTTCTTCGTCGTTCCCTCATGACTGAGGATCGTGACCAACTGTGATATCCCTCCATGTGACGCGGTCGAGAGCCATACGGGCCGCGCTCTGCATGGAGCCACACGCCGTCCGGATGGTATTACACCATTTAATGGCTATCGGCCCTCTAGGACGTTCACCCTCTACTAGTCCCAGTATGATGCTTTTTTCGAGCTGATGCTGGTTAGGTTAGAACGCATGATATGCCCGAAGAACTTGAGGATCTTTTCGCAGCAGATGGTTGAAAGGCGCTTGGAAACTTTTAGCTCACTCAATATGGACTTGTTTGTTCTCCTTGCGGTCCATGGAATTCTGAGCATTTTCCTCCAGCACCACATCTCAAAAGCATCAATCTTGCATATATCTATGCTTTTCAGCGTCCACGTTTCTGCACCATATAAGAAGATGGAGAACACTAGTGCCCGCATCAGCCGTATCTTGGTTGCACGCCGAATACCTCGGTTCCTCCATAGTTTTTCGAGGTTCGACATTGCACTTTTGCCTATAGCAGCTCGCCGGCGTATCTCTACAGTGCTACCACCTTCGCTAGAGATTAGAGAGCCCAAATATACAAATTGATCCACCTTCTCATAGCTGTCGAAGGGCGTTTGAATTTTGTTTTTGTATTGTATTTTTTTTAAATTGAACTTTATGTGTCTTAGTGCAATACATAAAGAACTTAAGCCAAGAAACTTTGTTTCTTGGATGAAGACTCATAGTTTAAATTGAGAATTGAATTTCTCCACGGAAACAAGAAATCGCATTAGTTCAAGAGCATGTGTTACTTGATGTAAAATTTGATATTTTCACACCAAGATCTAAAATTTCTTGGCGTATGAAATCGATTACTTGAAACAAACAATAACATTTTCTAAGGCGGTTATCATACTGGCGCGGATCCGCATGCGGCACCGGTGCGCGAGCGAGATAGCGCTCTGCATGTGTATAGCGCTATCTCGCTCGCACACCGGCGCCGCATGCGGATCCGTCGTCAGTGTGATAATCGCCTTAGTGTCTCAGTGCACTACTTAAAAACCTAGTAGCAGAAACTGTGTTTCTCGGGACTAATCCCAAGAAAGGAAGTTTAACTAAAAGTAGATAATACAAATATAAATAATGATTATTTATATACTCACAATTTATAATCGTATTAACTA
The DNA here is from genome assembly GCA_911728535.1 of Pammene fasciana. Classification (NCBI taxonomy): domain Eukaryota; kingdom Metazoa; phylum Arthropoda; class Insecta; order Lepidoptera; family Tortricidae; genus Pammene; species Pammene fasciana. Next base: position 2,624,281 of record OU452285.1, read on the forward strand.
GAGCTGAGATTGCTATTGTGAATCTCAAATAAGCCCGGGTAAAGCGGCGAGGGTCATGAAGTTACGTTGAACAAACGTTCGCGTGTTCTAACCTACACGCAGAGACATCTATTGATGCGCAGGGTAACTAACGTCCAAGATTTAAATGTTTCAAAGCAAAAATTATGTGCTTCTTCTTTGGAATAGCTGTGGCTCTTGATTGTAAGTTGAAAACATCAAAGCAAAAATTAATCACTCTTGCCTAAAAACTTAAAAATCTCTAATCTAACTTTTGGTGCTACTTCTTTAAATTAGCTTTGGCTCTTAGCTGTAGATTGAAAACATCAAACCAAGAACTAATCGATCTTACGTAAACACATAAAACTCTTAAAGGAAAATGTTGGTGCTTTTTTGCCGTAAATAATTATTATCTTAACTCAAATCATTACTATTCGCTTTAAAAATAGGTAAAGTTAAAGCTAAATAATTTTAAATCTACTTTTAAAAATCATGATATTTTTAACTCAAGTCATGTTTATTGGTCTAAGGTATTTATTACTCTCTTTAAGAAACCGCGTGCAAGAGAGTTTTGCGTTTTGAATTAAGATATTATTTATATCTGTGTACGATCCTGACAGACCACTTTCGCTTTTCGCTTCACACACTCTCATAACGTACTTCTGACCTGGTCTTTTTGTAATATTTCCCCGATTTGGTCGAGGAAAGTATTATTATGCAAGTTTAAAATATTCAGCAAGTTTATGACACACTGGTGTTGACGTAGCCTTATGTTGTTTGACTATACGTCGCGCCGCGTCGCCGCTGCACGCCACTTGACAAATGCAGCCTATTTGCGTACGCCTAGATGATTTTTTTGTTTGAATAATTGAGTCCGCTGTCGCTACAAACGTTTTGCATGGTTGTGCCAATTCAATTATTTTTTATGGCCGCTGACGTAATTTAGATGGATTAACTTGAATTTTATTTGTTTGTTTTTATAGATTCTATCATAAAAATTCATGTTGTGAATGAAACAGTCATTTTCAAATAACGGTTAAGTTCAGTCAATAGTAGTGGAGCGGGTATTAAGTGCCTTTTATTTTCGACAATGAAATCGTGTCAAGATCATTTTGAACACTCCGCCCGCGTAGCTGCTTTTTCTGATGCTATACATACCCATTTTCTCAGGCTGAGGCACTTATGAAAATTTATATCATACCTGTATTTTTGAAAGGTCAATCTAGAAGACACCAAAAAAAGGTTTTTTGTGATAATGAAATTACTGCCATCTGCGCTTGTGAAGCAGCATCTAAAGCATTTCTAATATTCCAACTATATGAAATCTTATATAGTTTTTTGTCTTTGAAATAACAGAAATTAAAGCGACACGTGTGACGTTTTTGCGCAGTCTGGACGCACCTTAACAATTATAACACCACGCTCGCAAAACTAACATCACAAACGTACAAAGCAGCCATATCTATAGCCCCGTCCTGAACACTTCCTGTTGTGTGGGCTACATATAAAGTGGTACATTCCTTGATGTGTGAGCTACATATAAAGTGGTACGGTTGATTCTTTGCCTGTGACGGCGCGCTCGCGCGTGGCGTAAACACGCTCGCTGCAAATTAAAGCTGAGGCGATTTTGATAGGAGGAGCGGAAGCGGGCTTTGTAAGGAAATGTTACTGGAGATTCTCTAGCCATGTGCTCGTATTAAGAACTTTGCTGACTTGTCTACAATATCCGAATGGATACCAAAACGAAGTTAACATTCAAAAACAATGTTTTTCTTGGGGTTCAATATTACAAAAGTATAAAAAACGGATCGTTTATAGGATCACTCGTGTGTCTGTCCGTCTATACGACGAAACTTCCTCCGACCGATCGATTGACATTTGCAAGTCGCTGAACTTCAGAAGAACGTGTAATGTAAATAGATGAATTTTAAACATGGGGTCGTCTTATAATGGGAAATTAAAAATTTTTAAAGATGGTTTTATAAAATACATCGTGTCAAACGAAAGGGCTCGTTTTGAGAATCTCAAATATGGTGAGCACTAATACTTAGTATATGCAGGGACGCAGCTGAACACAGGGGGATTAAGGGGCTACTTTGAAAAATTATAGGTTTTTTCAAACGCTCTAGTGACTAAACGGGAAAAGGGAGTGAATTTATTTTCGAATATACATTATTAGACTATATACTTACTCTTGTTTTTGGCACAAGCCGAAACACGATTGCTGAAAGTTGGCTCGATAGAAAAAAATCCGAAGTTGGGTCCTGTTTCCCCTTATTTTTCTTAGCTTACGTAAACTATAAGAGATTAAACAATATAACTAAGTAAAAAATATGGTATTCTGGTTTATCTAAAAAGCCACAGGAACAAAATTAAACAAAACTTTATAGATTCGCTTATTTATCGTATTTTAGTCAAAAAGTTTGATCCTTAAGATCACAAGATTATAGCTTTCAGTTCGAACTCACGGATAGGAATGATTATTTTCTTAGGAATAATTCCAATTCGTCTCGCCGTTGCCCACACGACCAAAGAACGATAAATTCCCATTTGTCAGGGAAATGGGAATTCATCGTCAGATGCATTCGAACGGTCCTTTGCCTCTTGTGGAAAATAATCTTATCTGGTATATTACTGAAGTGGGATCGCTCGATCTTCGCCACCATGCCCTCACGCCAACTCTTGATCAACCGCGTCATTAAGAGACACGTGACACCGACACGCGGTCAGATGTCGACACATATCAGCGGATTAACTGGCAACACGAAACCTTATTGTTGATTCAGTTGGATACATTGGATACATGAAAGATAGTCGCTTTGATTAAAAAACTGAAATGTCTCGGTTCAATTTAATTTTTATTGTAAGGTTTTCTTCTTTTAACGTTATAATAGATGTTTTCCTTCACCGAATAACGACTGGTAAGTATCAAATGATATTTCGTGCATAAGTTTCAAAAAACTCAGTGGCATACGAGCCGGGATACTCGAAACCTCCAGATTTAAAGTCGTACTTCGTACCGTCAGGCTGTTCTAAAACAATTTTACCATTTCGTAAAAAAAAGCTATGCTGAATTTGGTGTAATTCTTTGCTATATACGATCTTTGCCGAGTTGACCTTACGAGTACAAGGAAACTAGAGTTTCTGCCATATTGCCAAATAGCTTAAAATACTTTTTAAAATCAAAAGTTTAATGGTCCATTCACTGGTATACTTACCTTATCGTAATAAACTTGTTTCTCATATGTACAAAGCCGAACTTATCCCTTCTTTACTCGTCCCTTATATGTACAGCCCTTAGAGCTTTAAACCAACCGGAGTGGCATTGACAGGCGTTCCCCTCTGCCGAAAATAGTGGTCATACTCATTGTATGGACTGACGTTTATCTGACATGGCTACATTTGACGTTCCCCTCCCCCGCAAAAATCGGCAGACTTTTTTTGTATAGAAAACGACAGACAAGGCCGGTCCGGTTGGTTGAATAGTCAAAGTTACAGCCAGACAGCTAGGATTTGCGTTAATAATTAGTACTTTTAACACCAACGTCAACAAGCGGGGTGTCGCCACTGTCGCCTAACTGCCGCTCTACACGCTACCCTAAAGCTTGCCATGCATGCATTACTTACCCACCTTAACTGCGGCATGTTTGGCTAAAGACCCCGTTCCCAATTGTCGGATGTCATGTCATTTTCAATCGGGTGTCGGCGCCCCATACAAAATCGTGTCGGACAAGTGTGAATAGCTTCATATAAAATGTTCTGCCACTGGAACGACCGATTAAAATCCGGATCCGATATCCGACAAGTGGTAACCAGGCCTAAATGTACGAAATAAAATCGATTGTCAATCGATTGATCGATTTGTCGATTGTGATGTGATGTGATGTCGTGGTTTTAGGTTAGTATGTCTAAAGTTCACGGAAGTTTAATATTTACAGATACTAGGGGTTTATAATAATCTGAGGGTTTAGTCTTTGAACGACATGTACGATAAAAGATAAAAAAAGATATTTATTCTTCAATTTAGGCACATTACAATGCACTTATGAACGTCAGAGAGAAAAGAAACTACCACCGGTTCTAACCCTACACCTCTGACCCGAGAAGTATTACTTATTACCGGCAAGAAACTCGGCGGGACTTATTTTATCAAACCAGTACTTATGTGATGCTAAAACTTAACAATCAAGCTCATTTTGAATACCCCACCCACAACCTAAACCTACCAATTTTTTTTGGTTGGATCATCTCAGCCATAAGACGTCCACTGCTGAACATAGGCCCATTAAGGGGGGGTTTGCCATACGCGCCACGCTTGGCAGGCGGGTTGGCGCGCGCAGTTTTTTTTGTTTATTGTTCCCTCAGCCCCTCAACCGCACAAGATGTTGATGATGATGGCTTCCGGGAGATGCTGCTGCCCATCTCCCGGTATATTCCCGTAGCAGACTCCTACTGCAACCACGGGACGATATGGTGGGGGACAATTCTAAGGCCGGGCACCCCACGGCAATTGGATGCACCTACCTACCTTTAAATATGACCGTGTTCTCTATTTAATTTCGCCGTCATATTTTGTTGGGGATTGGGTTTCGCCGTTACAAAATGGTGAACACAGTATAACTTTTAACAGCATATATTTGGAAAAACGCACACAGATGTACACAATATGGAAATTTCCAGGGGTGTGGTTAGGGAATGCAAACCGGTTATAATCGAAACCGAAATAATCGGTTTTAATCGGTTAAAATTAAATAACCGATTATGCAAAATTCGAAAAACCGGTTTCTGTTATTTTCGCTTATATATTAAATGGTATTTTAAGCTAAAATGATGTCAAAAAGGATGTAAAATCATAGTTTTTCATCTGGAAGGAACTATGATTTGAACAATTTATATATTTTTTTTCTTTTAAATTTCTTTTTCAACTTGGCTGTGAATGTTCCCCTTTGCCTATTTTGGCGTTAATTGGCTTAGCTGGCCACTTTAAGACGCTAATTGTCCCGCCACAATATTTCAAATTATGACATTTACATGTACGTACTGACGTTAAAGATATGTACCTTAATCCTTCGTAATAAGGTGCAAATGCGTAAACATATCTTTGCCGTCGACTGTATGTACCCCCAGCAACAAAGCTTACCATAAGTAACCCTTATATCGTTACAATAAGGTTCACTATTAATAACTGTGTCAACGGTACGGTGGCACTCCTAAGTGCCCACTTTATGGATATTTCATGATAATGAAGAGAAAATCGATTGTAATTCCTTTTTTAGTATTAAGCCTATTTTTTCGCTGAGAAGTTAATTTTAGTGTAATTTATGATATGCAGTATTTTTCCACATTTTACACTAAAAGTCGTAATCAACTATCCATGACCCAGTAAACACAAAAAAAAACTAACCTCAAGGGTTTTCCAGCACTGTCACTGCCAATGTTAAATAATGGTAAAATTTATGAAAAACTTTAATTTGGCAATAACTTGAAAACCGTGCAATTACCACTACCTCCAGTGTCAGTCTGGCGTGCCCTTTTTGGGACACCCTGTATACCCTTTAAGTTTTTGTATATATTGTGACCCAACTTTACGACATACTCTGTATACCCTTTGGTCTCACTAACTCCGCATTACCATAGACTACACCCATATCAACTGTCTTCCAGAATTGACAAACCTATAAACATAAAACATGAGCTAACGTAGAGGTATAGTGTTCAATATTGGCTGCTGTGTTCAAGGTGGCGGTGACTCGAGTCTGTAATGCGGAGACTCGACTCTGCTTAGACTCGAAACTTCGATGAGTCAGTTCTTTAAAAGTTGTTTGAATCTTTTGTAGGGAATCTCTAAAACCTATAAATGAGTCTAACTCGTGTAATAGTATATAATCAATAGAGTCTGTGATGTCTTTAGTAAGACACGATTCGGTCTTTTAGACTCGAGACTCTGTTTCAAAGTAAGGAACAAATATGCTAACCTCTTTTAAACTTGTTTGAGACTTATTATTATTTTATATCACATGTCACGATTTATTTAGAAAAGTAGTGCTTTCTTCTCTTATTTTTTTTAAATAAAATATTACTGGAGCTTCAACATAGACTCGATTACTTAGGCAATAGTAGGTATGACAGGACTCGACTGAGGACTTAAAACACTGCATTTCTATTGTAAATTAGACTCATAAGACTCGAGTTACCAACACTAGTGCAAGGTGGCTGTACGTAAACAGATTATCGTATGTAACGTGTCTGAGGATGACGTTACGTCACGTCTGATGTACGGGCAGTGTTAAAGATTAGATAGCGGGTAGGACGTTGATAATGATACTATATTACAGTGGCATATTGTCAGTATAATTATATAGGTCATTTGTGAGTCCTTGTAAGTAAATTACAAGAATCGACTTCGAATTAAAACAACTTTAAACTTTCATAAAATATTACTGGAGCTTCAAATTAGACTTGATTAGTTAGATAATAGTATTAATGACCGGACTCGACTTTGGACTCAGAACATTCCAATTTAATAAAAATTAGACTCGAAAGACTCGAGTGATGTGCGGGCAGTGTTAGAGATTAGATAATGGTTAGGATGCTGAGAAAGCTACTATTACTACTACTAGAAGCACATTGGCAGTAAAGTAATTCGAATTAGGACTCAGAAAACTCTATATTTTCATAAATTATTATTGGAGCTTCAAATTAGACTCGATTATTCAGATTATAGTGGTAATGACAGTACTCGACTTGGAACACTCTAAATTATTATTGAAAATTAGACTCTTAAGACTCGAGTAATCAACACTACTGCAAGGTGGCTGTAGGTAAACAGATTGTCGTATGTAACGTGTCTGAGGATGACGTTATGTCACGTCTGATGTGCGGGCAGTGTTAGAGATTAGATAATGGGCAGGACGTTGACCGCCACTATATACCAGTGGCGGGGCGTAAAAGGGACTCTATTACCATCGGCTTGAAAATGTTTGCCTAATTTTGAGAATGTTGTGCAGCTTGGTGCAGGACTTGACAAAATGTGAGGGTTTGTAAGTTCTGAATGAAGATAATATATATTTTGTATGTATATTTTTAGAGCCCCTTCAAAACGGTCCTTAGAGAATGGCTGCAACTGATGGCTTCATTGATTAGCACTAAGACGTAATTAATTATAAAAAATAATAACTATAAATTGCTATTTTGACCGTGAACTTTTGCGTTTGTGTCTAAGTTTTGTTGTAAAATGTTATCTTCTGAATGCTTATGGCTGGTCTAGGTCCAACTTGCAATGACGATAATGACGTTAGCGATAATGTCTCTGTGTCCGACTGGACTCGGTATAACCTGCAGCGGCCATTTTTGTTATCGCTACGCCGTAGCCGTAGCCGGCTACGCGTGCTACGGCGTAGCGTCTGCACGTCTGCTACAACAAAGTCAAACGAAACGAATGGAACACTATAATTCATCCTTCTAGCGTTTTTCCCGGTTTTTGTACATCTTCATTGAGCCTGGGGTCCGCTTGGCAACTTAATCCCAGGAATCGGCGTAGGCACTAGTTTTTACGAAAGCGAATGCCATAAAAAAATTTTTTATTAAGAAAGTATCATGAAAAAAAGGAAATAGATAGTATCATGTACTAACTTTTGGACATGATATTTCTACATAAAAAGCAGTAAAAGCGCTGCCTCATAAATCGCGAGTTTGAGCGCTCCGCGAGGATGATTAATGCAGGGCCAGCCATCCGCGTTATTCATATTCGGAGTGCCTTCGACGCACTCTCCTTAATGGCGCCGGGGGACGCCATGACGCGAATTTGAGAAGTCTGCAGTTTGGACTGCACTCGGTGGGTATTGAAGGTGGTAAAAATACAGGATAATACCACAGATTGGAAATCTCTATTATAATGAAAAAATTAACTGTGAAGAACTGGAACACGGGGTTCGAACCCGCGTCCTTCGGTTTGCCGGTCCGCAGTGGCGTAGCTGGGTGACCAGTAGCCATGGGGCAAAAAAAAACTGGGACCCCTAAACTACGAGTATACACACACACACACAGCTCTTTATATATTCAACTCTAAAGGCCTCCCAACCCCACAACTTTCCGTTGTATTGATACAGGATAATTTCGAACCATATACGGTCACAGACTTTAAATGATGGGTTCAATTTACACTGGACATTTCATAGAGTAAGTACTAAACAAAAGAAAACAGCTTGAACCATATTAAAGTATTGACTGTACAGTCGCCATCAGATACATGGGAGCGGCCAAGATGGTCACAAATATCTGAACAACGCCTCTATTGTCAAGGCGATAAAGTGCATGTTCAGATATTTTTGAGTACCCTGGCCGCTCCTATATATTTGATGGCGACTTTACACTACCTGCTTATGTCGTTCGCTCCAAAATATAGGCAGAAAGCATAACGTCCAAAAGAGGTCAAGTTCAGAGAGATTAAACGTCTTTTTTCGCATGGAAATCATTATAGGTAAGTGCTACTATACAAATTACTTTATTTATAATTTTATTTATTTATCGTATGGCTACACGTCACTGGATATAGATAGGCATTTCTTCTCTCAGGTGGTAATAGTAGTGGGAGAGTAGATAGTGAAGAAAATCCAGTGAGTGCTGCGAGATCCAGATGGGACAGTGCAGCTGCCAAGTTTGTTACTCTTTTAGCACCACCCAGGGATCACGTGTCGTCTAAGGGTGTTCCTACGGACGCAGAGTACATTGATCCCCAACATGATAATTTTATGATATCCTGCATCAAAAGTTTTCTGTTCTAACTCAAGTTAAAATTAAAAATAAACACGTAAAAACGTGCGCTGGCCGCTTTAAAAAGTCTTAACGGATCTCAGCCAAAGTGTAAGCAAAAAGCTACGTCAATGGTTTAACCTGGAGCCGTATTCTAATTTTAAAATATATAAGATATAACCAGCGCCTTGTACAGTCAGCGTCAAAAGTAACTACGCAAATGAAGGCGTCAAAAGTCTTTATTTAAAGGCAATAAGGACTTTTGACACCTTCATTTGCGTAGTTACTTTTGACGCTGACTGTACAACAATACAAAAACACAATCTATCTCAAACATAACTCCAACCAGGTCTTGAAACCGGTTTTCGCAAAAAACCCCGAAATAACCCAAAATGGTTCAATTTATGGTTTTTATCTAGAACTCAATATTTTACTCAGGTAATTACTTCATATTATAAGGTTTTTCAATTATATGAAATAGTAGACGAAAGAACGAAAAAAATACCGTTATTTTAGTATGGAGAAAATACCGGTTTCAGAGCCCTGACTCCAACAGATAACAAACAGGGCTCGGAAACCGGTATTTTCTCTATACTAATATGCTGGTATTTTTTTCGTTATTTGCGTTACTGTTTCATATTTTATCGAAAAATCGTATAATATGAATTCAATTCATTGAATTGAAAACCTAAATACAATATTGGGTTTTACATAAAAACCATAAAATAATTAAATATATTGGGTTATTTTCAGGTTTTTACTTTAACCGGTTACGAGCCCCTGATAACAAATAACCAACCAATATTTGAAGTTGTATCGGAATAATTTTCAAGCATATTCTAATATTTCTGATTCAGGCGTTTCTATACTTCGTTTTTTTTTCAGATTAGAAAAATCGTGCGATTGTCGTCGTGCGATTTTTGGGAAAACGGTTTTTAAATTTGCCATTTTGCATCTTATTGGCTTAAGCGTATCACTAATAGTGGAAAAAAGTAATCACATTTAAATTTTGGCTAGAAATGGCTGAGAAAAATAAAGATGAATTGTCGAAATCGACCGTTATTTTTCTAATCTGAAAAAAAACGAGGTATAGGCGCTAGCTGTCGCGTAATGCATTGAAGTTGTATCGAAGTTGGATCGTGTCTAAACGCGTTTTAAACTTAGAATACAGCCGACAAATTTTAAATCTCCCACTTCCCGATGTTATCCCAATCGATCGCCAGATTAAAACCCGCAGTTTAAAGAATGAAATCTCTATCCTGCGAGGATCATGAATCTTGTACCGTGTACTGGAGGAAATTGCACGCTAAAAGTTCGCAGATTTATTGCCTCTTTGTAGCGCTATCGGGCGGGATCAGCTGATAGTGGCTTTATATCGTGATGGTTAACATCCTGAACTTGGGTTTATATAGTTTTTTCTCCATTTTTAAACTGTGATTTGTGTTTTATTTCGCGTAAAAATTGTGAAAACTTCGAATTTCTCTTCGCTACTCTCATTTAGTACGTCTGGTAACCCCTTTTCCCCTCCTTGGGGAATGAATTCAGTGATAAAATGTGTATTTTGACCTTTTTCAGGTTTTAGTCTAGGTACAGTCGCCATCAGATATATTGGAGCGGCCAAGGTGGTCACACATATCTGAACAACGCCTCTACTCGTATTGTCAAGGCGATAAACACCTTGAACGCTCCGATATATTTGATGGCAACTGTACATGTGTGCCAAATTCCATCTTAATTCATAATGGCTCCTCTACATGATAGGGATGCAGCTATGCGTAAGAGGGAGCTAACGATATTGCAATCTCGTTCCGTCGTATAGCTGCGTCCCTACACAGATAGAAAAAATCTCTTCAACCAAAGAAACCTATTTGAATCAAGAGATATCCAGTTTCCCATATAAGGAAAAAATAAAATTCTTTATTTTAAGATATAAAATGTTTCAAAGTTTATTACTTAACCTAATAAATTCAATACTTTATCCGAGATATAAAAATCTTCTTTTTAAAATAGCTTAATATTCTCACGAAGAGCGTTTGAATTTTGTTTTTGTATTGTATTTTTATTAAATTGAACTTTATGTGTCTTAGTGCAATACATAAAGAAATTAAGCCAAGAAACTTTGTTTCTTGGATGAAGACTCATAGTTTAAATTAAGAATTGAATTTCTCCACGGAAACAAGAAAACGCATTAGTTCAAGAGCATGTGTTACTTGATGTAAAATTTGATATTTTCGCACCAAGATCTAAAATTTCTTGGCGTATGAAATCGATTACTTGAAACAAACAATAACATTTTCTAAGGCGGTTATCACACTGGCGCGGATCCGCATGCGGCACCGGTGCGCGAGCGAGATAGCGCTCTGCATATGTATAGCGCTATCTCGCTCGCACACCGGCGCCGCATGCGGATCCGTCGTCAGTGTGATAATCGCCTTAGTGTCTCAGTGCACTACTTAAAAAGCTAGTAGCAGAAACTGTGTTTCCCGGGACTAATCCCAAGAAAGGAAGTTTAACTAAAAGTAGATAATACAAATATAAATTATGATTATTTATATACTCACAATTTATAATCGTATTAACTAGAGCTGAGATTGCTATTGTGAATCTCAAATAAGCCCGGGTAAAGCGCCGAGGGTCATGAAGTTACGTCGAACAAACGTTCGCGTGTTCTAACCTACACGCAGAGACATCTATTGATGCGCAGGGTAACTAACGTCCAAAACTTGAATGTTTCAAAGCAAAAATTATGTGCTTCTTCTTTGGAATAGCTGTGGCTCTTGATTGTAGGTTGAAAACATCAAAGCAAAAATTAATCTCTCTTGCCTAAAAACTTAAAAATCTCAAATCAAACTTTTGGCGCTACTTCTTTGAATTAGCTTTGGCTCTTAGCTGTAGATTGAAAACATCAAACCAAGAACTAATCGCTTTTGACGTAAACACGAAAAATCTTAAAGGAAAATATTGGTGCTTTTTTGCCGTAAATAATTATTATCTTAACTCAAATCATTACTATTCGCTTTAAAAATGGGTAAAGCTAAAGCTGAATAATTTTAATTCTTCTTTTAAAAATCATGATATTTTTAACTCAAGTCATGTTTATTGGTCTAAGGTATTTATTACTCTCTTTAAGAAACCGCGTGCAAGAGAGTTTTGCGTTTTGAATTAAGATATTATTTCTATCTGTGTATGATGGCCCATCATGTGGAGCCAGCCTAAGAAAAAGTCAAATTACTGCTATGTCATTGTCCTTTCTGTCTTAACGATCAACTAATTTTATTCGTTTTTGTTTCAGGTAAGTAATCTCAAGCCTCGAAGCTCTGATTTCTGTAATATTTTGGAGGTAAAATACTAAAAACATCAAGGGGCACTGGGCCAATCATGTGCCTAGGATCTGATCAGGTGAAATACACAAAATAGCGAGTATTTTCAAAGTTTATTTTAGGACACCTAGTTTCTTGACAGGATTTTCTCGGGGCAGACTTTTATTTTAATCGGTGGTATCCAGCGTGGTAGTTTACATCGATATTTTTTAGTATAGTTAGTTAGCTATAAATCATACAATACTTCATCATCATCATCTCAGCCATAAGACGTCCACTGCTGAACATAGGCCTCCCCTGGTTTGCCATACGCGCCACGCTTGGCAGGCGGGTTGGCGCGCGCAGTTTTTTTTTGTTTATTGTTGTTCAGGCTTTCGGAAGATGCTGCTGCCCATCTCCCGGTATATTCCCTTAGCAGACTCCTACTGCAACCACGAGACGATATGGTGGGGGACAATTCTAAGGCCGGGTACCCCACGGCCACAATACTTACATTTAGTTTAGTGCATAAATTAAAGTATATTAAATATAGTCTGTCTGGCCAATAAGTGCACTAACAGTGGGAGTCATCAGCTATACCTATCCCTTATTCGGGAGCGAGGGTACTAGCGTAAGAAAGAGACAGTATGATTCTTGCTGTCCATGCTTGAAGTAAAACAAACTATAAGTAACAAATAAAATTAACATGTAAAACTATCAAAGTAGAAACTGATTTAAATAAGATATCTAAGCGTCCTCTGCCTTAAGTCAGGCACACCACCAAATTATCGTGTCCCGTCGCCGGTAGAACCACCTGTTTACTCGTACTTCTAAATTGTCGTCTAACCCTCTGTATAAACCGCTGCGGAGAGAACAACACATTCACAATTAATTATATCACGTAAATTCTCTAAACTTACATCGAATTAGTTTCATATAAAAAATTGTGTTGCGTATACTAGACGATGGTGTATGTAGGCATTTTTATTTTAACTTGTACTTTAAAGCACGACTTCAGTCGTATTTCAGTAACGTCTGATTCCTGACAAAATGTATGGGATTTGACATAGACGGTCAGTTTTGTGACGATTGCTAACCGGCTGTTAATGTGACACAGTTCAGTGAAAATGCCCTTGTAATAAAGAGATTAAACAATGTGTGGCCGGTGACAGCGTCGAGCGATATCGATCGGAAGCTTTTTGTTTTCTGTGACTGATATGGTGACGCTTCATAAATGCCCAAAAAACGTCACTAAAGTGAATCCCGTCCTTAATTCAAGAGAGATGCCGCTATTTACATAATTATCTGACTTGGGCTACTTGTATGTAGGTATTTTATAATTAAGCGCTCTCTGAATTTTGTTGACACCATAAAAATTATCCACTGATAACAAAAGCAAGACTAGTGACGCCAATTTGATTGTGTGAGAGTCATTGAAAAAACGCTCCAGGCGACATCGCTTATAGCGTTTTTTTTTCTGAAATAAAGCTCTAAAGCTCTAAAGCGTCGGTGGCCGGGTTTGAGGGAATCCAGCCCATATTTCAGGGAACATGCCACAATTTGCATAATTAACTGACTTGCGCGACTTTCAGCTACTTGTATGTAGGTATTTTGCATTAAGCGCTCTCTGAATTTTTTTCCTTTGCGAAGTCTTAAACGGCGACTAAATGTGACCAAAAGGTCAGTTTCGCGACAAGCTGATAAAAAGTGTCCACTGATAATCAAGGCAAGACTTTAGTGACGCCAAATTTATCGAGTGACAGCATCGAGTTAGAATATATAAAATCATTGAATGACAGTCATCGAAAAGACACTCTAGGCTATATCGCTTGTAGCGTTTTTTTCTTCTGAAATAAAGCTCTAAAGTGTCTGCAGTAAAATGGATGAAGATGGAAATGGTTTGACTGAATCCGGCCCATATTTTAGGGAACATGCCACAATTTACATAATTAACTGACTTGCGCGACTTTCGGCTACTTGTATGAAGGTATTTAGTATTATTAAGAGCTCTGTGAATTTTGGTCCCTTGCGAAGTCTTAAGCGGCGACTTTAGTTCAATTTAGCGGTCAGTTGACATCATAAAAAGTATCCGCTGATGATCAAAGCAAGACTATAGTGACGTTAAATTTGTTGAGTGAAAATCACCGAAAAACGCTCTACGCGATATCGCTTGTAGCGTTTTTTCTTCTGAAATAAAGCTCTAAAGCGTCTGTAGTAAAGTGGAAGGGTTGCGCCCGGGCCGGCGGCCGGGTTTGACTGAATCCGGCCCATATTTCAGGGAACATGCCGCAATTTGCATAATTAACTGACTTGCGCGACTTTCGGCTACTTGTATGTAGGTATTTAACGCTATGAGCTGTCTGAATTTTGGGCCTTTTCTGTAAATCTACAGCAATGATAAAATATGTCAACTTTTGGATATTTAACTACGAAAGAAACCTGCATACATTTTGGGAAAAAACCTTAATAATAAAAGTCCCACATAGATTTAAAAAGTCCGACTGTCAATGTCAATAAAAAATCTAATACCTGGCGTTTGCCTTGACTTTCCTGACAGGTGAAGGAAGAGAGACTTAGTTTTATCCGTTCCGTTCGTCCTCATGATTTTTTGCAAGAGTGATGCTGTTAATGATGTTGATATTTCACATTTGTCTGATCTCAATTTGACTCTAAAGTGCATTTACTAAAGTTTGACTAAAAAAACATAAAAAAATGTTAAAAATATGTTCAAAAGAGCAACCATCCAAATACACCACCATCCCTTAACCCTTTGATTAACTACCCAACAACATAAAGTTACGATTAGATAGCCCCGTCCCGCTCTAACCCGATCGTCGGAAGGAGACAGCGGTATCTTAATGCTCGATTTTGTGGGTAGTTGTCAAGAGGCGACTGGCAAAGTTTCGGAGCTGTCGGGAACTAAGAGCAACAGTGGTATTGTTGAGAACAGTTAGTCAAACTCACATTTGGCAGCAAAATAGCGTGAACACTGACTTATTCTCTTAATAAACAACTCCGATTGAGAATGCAAGAAGCGCTTTTTGAACGAGCTGGTACATTTGCTACTTGTAATTAGTAACAAATATATGAGGGCATTTTCACTTAACTGTGTGCCATTAACGGCCGGTTAGCAATCGTCACAAAACTGACGGTCAACGTCAAATCTCATACATTTCAGGAATATTACGGTTAGACGTTACGGAAACACGACTTAAGTTGTGCTTTAAAGTGCAAGTTAAAATAAAAATGTCCATGAACTCGCACTTAACACTAATCAATGTGTATGTAGGCCGAAAGTTGTTTAAGAGATTAGGGTTCCCGTTGAAATATGCATGTCATTTTAGATCTACTATACTTTAAATTTGCCAGCTTTTTATTAATATTGCTGTAAATTACTAGTACAACTAGTAGTGTCGCGATCGCGATGCTATATTAGGTGTATGTTGAGCGAGTCGTATTTTGACCGGTAATGAGGTAAACGATAGGTAAATTCAGAAGAGCTCACATGAGTATAAAAATGCTGACAGTTCAATACAAATCTCGAGCCAGCTTTCACGAATCAACCTGTCATGCATCTATATTCCGTTTTTTTTAAGATTAGAAATTCAGTAAACATAGAAACAGAAATTGCCAACCTGTTCTAACCTGTTCTGTTTGAATGTTCAATTTAAACACACTGCAAGCACACCGACAAACGATTAGTTAACATGATGAAGAGTTCACATTTGTAAATAAATAGTGACAATTTGCAGATTATAATCGATAACAGCAATAAAAACACAATTTCGTTTTGATTATCACGTTAGAGACACATGACAATTGAAAAACTGACAGTGACACACGCATACGTTATAAATCGAAAACCATTGTTTCGAACCTCTTTTTCTCCAGGTTTTTTATTGTGCAACATTCACTAAAACATTAACAATGATAAGAATAATTTATTTCGTAATAATGACTACTATTACAATACTGTAAAATAATTAATATTATTCAATTTAACTTTTACAAATACCTACGCATGGCTTTATTACAAAATACAAATATATTTAAATATTTTTTATTGGCCGCATTGGCACTTTGACACTTGTGACATGTATCATGCCGTATCGTACCTGATGAAGAACCCTGTACATGCGCCTTTCAACTTTTTTCTAATCTAAAAAAAAAACGAACTATAATCTGTTATTTATCGTATGGCTACACGTCACTGGATATAGATAGGCATTTCTTCTTTCAGGTGGTAATAGTAGTGGGAAAGTAGATGGTGAAGAAAATCCAGTGAGTGCTGCGAGGTCCAGATGGGACAGTGCAGCTGCCAAGTTTGTTACTCTTTTAGCACCACCCAGGGATCACGTGTAGGGTTGTCTAAGGTATTTCCTACGGACGCAGAGTAACATAGGCCCCCTTATACTGATCTAAACTGTGTACTGTTACAATTCCGTCGGTCCGACCTTCCGTCGAGTTACGAGTGTTGCGACTCGCCCCGGCAAAAACTCCCCCGTTCCTAATTTACCTCAAGACAGTAATGGTACAACTTGCCCGGTTTACCCCAGATAGCAAAACACACGGATAGTTTCCGCATAATTTTGAATTTGATAATTTTACCGCTAAGTTTGCGAAGTTATTGGTACGTGATTATGGTTTAAGTTTTTATATTTAGTGCGGATTTGAGCTTAGTGCGGTTTTATTACTTTTGGTTTGCGGTATTCGAAGTTTAAGATTCTGATTTGTTCGTTTGTAATCAAAATGTTATTGTGATTCTGACAACTATGTGTGAGTTTATAGTTATGGCTATGGAGGTTAGAGGTAAGGAGGAAAATATCGTATTTGAGAACAGTCGCAAAGTGTCCTGCTAAAAGTAAATAATAGTTCCAAATGTCTCCAAAGTGGCGCTTGTATAGATAGAGAGTATGAAATAAACGGTTCTCTGCCTCTTCGCCGAAAATTGTATTGCCGAATTTCGCTTGCACAACCAACTTTTCGCAGAAGTTTCATTTAGCCGAATTTCATTTCCTAACTTTCCATAATCCAACCTAACCTTACCCAACATAGTAGGTTATTTTCATTTCCCAACTATGGGGTTGGGAAATGAAATGATTGCGAAAGAATTATTTGGTAAGTAAAAGTTATTCAGCTAAATGAAACTTCTGCGAAAAGTTGGTTGGCAAGTGAATTTCGGCAATACAATTTTCGGCGAAAAGGTAGGATACCGAAACGAACTTAGCAGTTACATGACACATGACGGTGTGAACGTCGTTGATGCTTATTCTTATTTAGGCAGTATTGATGACTAGACTAGTACCTAATAAGAGTAGGCAACCTAACCTAACCAATCAACGTCTACCTAACCTTCTAGCTATTGTGGCGCCACCCTTATTTAACGCCCTTTTACGGACACAGAGAAAACCTGTTTCACCACAAGGAAAGGATGGCGTGGCGATGGCGAAAGGTTGACTGGTGGAGAATGCCTCTTGGCATTAAGTCCGCCTTTTGTACATCAAGTTTTTCTTTTGTGCAATAAAGTTTATATAAACCAAACGTCGCTTTTGACATTTTCCATCCGGTTTTATTTTATATCATATTAAAATCAAACTGGTTATTTTCTTCGAGCAGACTTTCCATAACTACGGTTGTAGTTCAAAAAGTTATATAGAAAGAACTCTTGCGTTCAGGAGTATGTCTTGGAAAGCCGCGGTTCTTGCTCAGGTATTTTTGAAATACCGTTACTATGTGAAACAAAATTATGTAGAACGATATAAAAGATTAAAAATAAGTTGTCCTATGATTTTCTAATAGAAGCGCATCAAGGAAGACAAGTAACTACCAAAAATGTTTTTCGGTACACAGTTTTATCGCTGACTGTACCTAGTAACATTGTCATGTAAGCTACGGAAGCATACCAAATTTCAGCTCAAGCAGACACCGGGAAGTGGTTGAAATTTAAGTTACAAGATATTGATGCGCATAATGACACAAACAAATAAATAATAATTTTAAACAAAAAAAGAACCGACTTCACTTAGGATCCGCTATTCCAAGAGGAAGTGGCCGAGTTGCTGTAAAAAATAGTGAAATCACTATAGGTGTGCCTATAATAGTTGAAGAGTTCCCTCGATTTCTCCAGGATCCCATCATCAGATCCCGACTTGGTGACAATGGGACCATCTAGGGGTTATACCTGTTCGATTCAAAAAAAAATTTTGAAAATCGGTTCACGATTCACGGAGATATGGAGTAACAAACATCCAAAAAAAAAATTATGATAAAAAAAAAAATTCAGTCGAATTGAGAACCTCCTTCTTTTTTGAAGTCGGTTAAAAAGAAATATACGGGGTCAAGCTAAATAAAACTGTGTGAAAATATGCTGGATTTAGAAACAGTTTCAGAACAGCTGATATAACGTCCATTCGAAAAGTTTCAAATGTGTTTATTGTTAGAAAAAGTTATGTTTGAAACTGGTTTCGGAAACAATTGTTTATGAAGCTGGATTTAGAACAGTTTCAGAACAGCTCATATAACGCCACGAAAATAAAGGACACAGTTCGTGAGCTTTAAGAAGAACCTTCGGGAATCGTCGATGACACACGAAGGCAATATTGCTGTACTGCTTTTTCATGTGTCACTGTTGATTGATACCCGACGTCTCTTTCTAAAGCCCGAAGGTTCTTTTTAGAGCTCACGGACTGTACCCAGTGTTTCAATAACAAAGCAACGAGCAGGTGGCGCTATAAGCGTTTAATTATAATGATCTGTTTATTTTCTATAGACAAAAAGTCTGTTAACTTGTAGGAAACTTAAAAATAGAAAACGTTTATAATCAGTTTAAATCTATGGATATTGTTTCTTTTTAACCGACTTCAAAAAAGGAGGAGGTTCTCAATTCGACAGTTTTTTTTTATTATGTATATTATTATGTTTTTTTTTTGTATGTATGTTACTCCATATCTCCGTGAATCGTGAACCGATTTTCAAAAATTTGTTTTTATTCGAACAGGTATATAACCCCTAGATGGTCCCATTGTCACCAAGTCAGGGTCTGATGATGGGATCCTGGAGAAATCGAGGGAACTCTTCAACTATTATAGGCACACCTATAGTGATTTCACTATTTTTTACAGCAACTCGGCCACTTCCTCTTGGAATAGCGGATCCTAATTGAAGTCGGTTCTTTTTTTGTTTTAAATTATTAAAACTTGTCATTAAATTTGAAAACCAGAATTATCAAGCCGGGATTTTTGTGGACTAACTTTAGCGTGCATTAATAAAGAATTTTTCTGAAAATACCGATTTATTTTCACTCCTGTTTTGCATAATCCTAACAGTCGTTCAGAATATTAAAGGAATTATTAGTGAGAGAAATTGAAATGCATTTACAACTGGACACACTTTGCTCCAATTAAAGCTGCAAAGGATTTCAAAAACATACATATTTGGAAAAAATTCGTATTAAAATCTTTCATGCACTTTTTGCTTACAATTATGTGGAGTCGGCTATTTATTTTTATAAGCTCTTTCTATTCGGCGACTTAAATGCTTTAATTGAGAATTAAGCGCATACTTTTCGACGGATCGCACGAAAAAAAAAACATCGAAGACAATTCATCTTGTTCAAGACAATATTGTTTCATATATAGGAGGAAACAATTTGCCTACAAAGTAATCTTGATTCATGTTAAATGTCTTTATTCAAGTTAAATATACATTGGGCTATATAATTAGTCAAAGACAATATTTACTTATAATTAAACAATAATATTCTTGCATTGGTATTTTTGGCTGAAGATATCTTTTTTTTCCATGGGCCATCGATGCTAAAATGGATTTTCATACGGCACAGTTGGGTCGGGTTACAGTTATAGTTTCATTACGTTACCGATTATCGATGTCATAATAAATTTTCATAAATTATTACAACAATGGCACAGCCACCATTACCACATATGGCTTCCGAATGCAGAATAGAGCATTTATGATATGGGTGAAGATAAAATACTATTATATTAAGCTTAAGTCCATATATTATATTAATGAAATACGCACAAACATCAGACACACAGTTAACTCATTTAAACCAAATGGCACACGAAATTAAATTATTAGCCGTCATGCGTAAACTCATTTGGCTCGTCATACAAGCTCAACTCAAATCGATTGTGAGGCAAATTATGAGGGAATGGAGGCAGTGGTCGGTGTCAAAAATTAATTACGGGCGTCCGATTTCCGCTAAAAGGCGAAGACAAACGAAAGTTATGGACTAGTAATTGGAAAATAAATAGTTTCTTCCTCGTGGCGTGACGTGGCGTTTTGTAGGAAATAATAGAGAATTGTGTAACCAATAAATCTAGATTGGTGGTGCATCTAGATTACTTATAACTATTATTTAATAGTACCTGTACCGATTGTTTGTCTTTGTTTTATAATATTTGTAATAAATTATAATTTACAATTCTATGTTACTAACCCTATATTGTAAGCCTAGTTGTATATACTAACAATCTATGGATCTTTGATTCGAAATAAATAAATTGATTGATTGATTGATAAATAGTTTTTCATTTTTCCATTTTCATTCGCGATAATTAGAGTGATAGATGGCGCACAGCCTAAACGATTGAGGGTACAATCTTTAACTGTCATAAACGTCCAATTTGAAAGGATTTTTCATCGCTCTCGTCTCTAAAGAAAGACCCCAGGATTATTATCCATATTTTTTGCAAACCATATTGTTATTAATGACGCCTAGTTGCGGAAACCTGCCCGTACTACAATACAATACATTAATCTACGGCGCCTAACTACCTAACTTGATCACAATCTTTTGATCGTTTTTTGCGCATAATAAACATCCAAACATTTAAGTAATAGTACGATATATTTCGCTGAAACCCCAGTCCATAATTCAGAGGTCATTGCATAAAGGCTAATTACGCGTTACTGTTTACACCCAGTCCGTCTTTTGTACCCTGATTGGCCTACCCGATGAAATCGAGAGCCAATCAACGAGAATTTTCATGATTTTTGCATTTTCAAGGACTTGCCATATTGAAACTTATGGTGTAAGGGAGAAAGTATACATTAGAGTGACATGTTAGTGAGGAAAAAAAAAGTAAAAGCAATAAACAGCACATGAGCAAATTGATGACGTCTACGCCATACTTTTGTAAATGTAATTAACAATTTGAAAAACGAATTAATTTGCCGAGTGAAAAAGGCCTTAGTCATTTGAATGGGTAGAAAATAGTATTTTATACAATCGTGACATAATGAAGAGCTTTTCAGTCGAGTACCGTGTTTACGCCACGAAGCTTGCTGAGTGGTCTAAGTAAGGTACGAGATTGAAAAGCTTAATTATGTCACTATTGTATACAATACTTTTTCTACGAGTACTCAAATTAGGCAAGTCGGTTAGAATAGAGTTGGACAAATGCGTTATAATCTGCTGACTCTATATAATTGAGTAACTTCCATCACCCGGTGATTGTGTCCACGCCCGCCCGACCGCGACGGCGTGGCCGGGCGGGGTTCGGCACCTGAGAGAAATATTGTATGAAAATCCATTTTAGTTTAGTCAACAATGCTAAAGCTAAAATATGCGACCATCGAAAAGCATGCGCTAGTAGTTCCGTCTACAAAGTCTCAATTCAAGCATTGTAGTCGACGAATAGAAAAATATGATGGAAAAGTCGCAGCAGGTATAAGTGTAAGGCCTGAGTGGACGCTCGTGGCGGGGCGTGCAGCGGGGCGGGGCGGGCGGCGTGCATGTCAAACAAAGGACACTCGTACTGGTGTCCTGAGTCGACGCTGCACAAAGTGTATGGACGCTCGTCCGCCCCGCTGCACGCCACGCTGCACGCCCCGCCACGAGCGTCCACTCAGGCCTTACACGTCTCGGTAGCTGGGTTGGTAAAACGGAGGGCTGGCATCACGGAGTCGCGAGTTCACGTGACGCCCCAAGCAGTGAATTTTTCCTTTATTTCAAAACATAGTTGTATAATCTACAACATTATTACAACGCTATCGTATGTACGTACAGTCAGCAGCAGAAGTAGCTAAGCGGGTACGTTGTTCAAAATGACCTACACACGCTCTTATTCTCTTAACAATATATATATTGTCCTCATCGATTTCGATGACGGCGACCCTAATGCAAACCTTATGGAGGTTTATTATTGTGAGCCCTGGTAACAATAAAGCCGTGTCCAGCTCATTTTGAACACCCTACCCGCTTAGCTACTTTTGCTGCTGACTGTACTTAGGGATCATCCATTAATTACATCACACCTCAAGGGGTGGGGAGGGGATCCACAAAATGTGACATATCGTGACATGGGGGAGGGAGGGGTTCCATGTTTGTGACCTCACAATCCTCACATACAATTTTTATACAAAATCGAAGTTAAAAAAACTGTTAACAAACATTGTACGTTCCCTATAAATTTGATACAATTTTTCTGGCAATCTTAATAAAAAGCTAGTTTCAAAGTGATGTTGTAATTTTTACCTTCCTAAACTAAAAATCTAAATGTGACGTCACACTAGGGGGGAGGGTGCAGTTAATTGTGACGAAGTGTGACAAGGGGGGAGGGAGGGGTCAAAAAATCATGAATTTGGTGTGACGTAATTAATGGATGATCCCTTACGTCTTTCATCATATTTGATTCTGAAGACAGCTGCAATTATGAACTTCCAAGCACCACGGTACTCAGGGCCTAGAAAGTTGTGATTAAAACATAATATTTTAATATCATTTTTGTTGCTCCCCCAGTGCTGAGCCATCCCCCACTTTAAAATTAATTGTAATCTCTATGGGCTGAAAGTTGACGAACTTCCTTATATTGCTATTTCAAACTTTTTATACACTAAGCAAGTCTTACGTCTATCTTTGATAAATTACGGAAAGTTGAAGGTTTTTTTTAACTTATTCATAACTATAAAATTAAAAATGATTTTATTTAATAATAATAATAAATATTCTTTATTGTACACCACGTGATAAGAAACAAAAACAATAGCGATACCAATAAACAAACTAGGTAACAACAGGCGGTCTTATCGCTAAGAAGCGATCTCTACCAGACAACCTTTAGGTAGTGGGAAAATATTAACTTATAACAATTAACGGGTAGTGCCGATATATATGAGTCTAGTAACTTTAAGTACTTTTAGTTTATTTTATTTGTCCTGTAGTTATTCATAATTGTTACCTTTTTAACCGATTTCGAAAGAGGAAGTTATCAATTCGTCGGGATCTTTTTTTTATGTATGTTCACCGATTATTCGAACACGGCTGGACCGATTTGGAACATTATTTTTTTTGTTTGAAAGAGTTGGTCCTTCACAGTTGGTCCCATTATCACCAGGTCCAGATCTGATGATGGGATCCTGGAGAAATCGAGGGAACTCTTCAACTATTATAGGCACACGTATAGTGTTTTCAGTATTTTTTACAGCAACTTGGCCACTTCCTCTTGGAATAGCGAATTCTAAGTGAAGTTGGTTCTTTTTTGTGTAAAATTATATTTTTATTAATTAATATAGTACGATATCAAATTGACAGCGTTACTAGATGGCGCTATACGGTTCCCTTACATTTTGCGGTAACTTTGGTTTGGAAAAAGTTACTGGACTGTGCTCTTCTATTTAATACATATTCTCTGGTTTAGTTATTAATGGCGAAGAATCATCCGCTCGTACGCTCACCACTAAGGCTGCGTTTCCACCAGAGATGAGCGAGGATGCGTTGTGGGGGATGTGTTAATTATTACCCAATCCTAGAGCTGCGCTGTGAGAGGATAAACAAATGAAGAGATTCTATTGGTTTTCAAAAACATATTACTCGCAACACAACCGCGCACATCTCTGGTGGGAATGAAGCTTCAAAAAGGAGGAGTATAGTCTTTTAATTCTCCTGTTACTGCGATTTCTGGGTAGCCAGACTATATTTTAATACCATTCCCAGACAAAAATGGGATATTAATAAACCGTTGCCTGTTTGCATTTCATAAAACCAAAAGTTACGCAGACAAGTTCGAACCTAAAACTGTCACAACCAAAGCATTGCCAGTTATTTTTGGTCCGAAACATGGAACAATAGTATGACCACGCCTACAGTTCTTATACTCTTTGATAAATGATATCCAGGACTATGAAGGCGAAGGATTATAAATTGAAGATGTCACGTAGACTCCGAACGGACTCCTAAAAAGTGCCAAGCTCTCAAATACCCGTAGGATTGAACCGACGTTTTCATTCTTTGGCACTTATAAGTTGACAAATTCACCAAAATCACACTCGCCCCAATTTCCGAAGCGTCTAAATTGTACAAGGTGTAACAAAAGTGCTGGTGATCCGTAATTGAGTAAAAAAGAAAAACAGGTTTTGATGCGAAAAAATTGCTTTTGAAAGGGGGGTTGGCCGGCTAACGGACAACGTGCCCCATACAAAACATTTATCTTTCGCGTCCAAAAAAGTTTTCTACTTTTTCTTACAATACGCTACCTATGATATTACGCCCTTAAACGGATCACCTGTATTTTTGTTACAACCCCTGTATGCAATATTTGATGAACCTGTAGGTGCATTCGTCTTACACATTCCATATACCGACGCCAGGGCTCGGACCAGTTTTTAAAAAAAACACCCAAATAACCCAACATATTTAATTATTTTATGGTATTTTTGTACCTAGAACTCAACATTGTATATTTACGTAATGACTTCGTATTTTTGAAGATTGTTCGATTAAATATGATAGTAAACGAAAGAGCTAAGAGAACGGAAAAATGCCGGTATTTTAGAATGGAGCAAATACCGGTTTCCAGCGACGCACACCAAGGTTTTGGGAAACCGTCGGGGCACCAAAATAATGGTTTTAGTTTATAATGTAATATGTATGCTAGTCTTTAAGGCCATTCCTCGATTCGGCCAAGCCACGCCCATCCGTTAGAGACACGTTTATTGCTCCCGTGCACGAAAGAAAGAGATGCAGCGCTCTTAAGGATCAGACTTTTTGAACAAACTACGATAAATAAGCGAATCTATAAAGTTTTGTCTATTTTTGCTTCTGTGACTTTTTAGATAAACCAAAATACCATATTTTTTACTAAGTTATATTGCTTAATCTCTTATAGTTTACGTAAGCTAAGAAAAATAAGGGGAAAAAGGACCCAACTTCGGATTTTTTTTCTATCGAGGCAATTTTCAGCAATCTTGTTTCAGCTTGTGCCAAAAACAAGAGTATATAGTCTAATAATATATATTCGAAAATAAATTCAGTCCCTTTTCCCGTTTAGTCACTAGAGCGTTTGAAAAAACCTATAATTTTTCAAAGTAGCCCCTTAAGATATTTATCTATGGGCCACTAGTTGCCTGAAAATAAATGTTTTTCATTTCATTTCATGTGGGATTTTGACGTTCCATCCATGAAAAAAAAATCGCACATTCACCGGTTTTCGCAGTGCGTTGCCTGCCATTCTACACGGCATGACTTTTAACTGTGTATATATTTCTAATCTTCCCATATTTACGAGTTAATAAACGCCCCAAACCCAGGGTTGCCACCGGTCCATCACGTAGGTATTTTTTGGACAGTGTCCACAGACGCGCGTGTACACATGTGTTGTGATTTACGCGCGCGGAGCCGAGATGGATGGCCGCGACGCTGACCCGACGACCCGATGATATAAATTCTCGTGCGCAACAAATAATGTATGTTCTTATACGTAGGGTTGTCAACAAAAAAAATGTGGGTTAAAAGTTAAAAGTACTGATGTGCCGACGGAAACGTACAAAACTACTACTCATAATTTTGCATGGAGGTTGAAAGTTTCTGGAAATTTCCGAGAACTTTTCCAACTTTTTTGAAACGATAACCTGGTGCCGCATTCTAATTTTATAATACATAAACAATACAGTAAAAACACAATCTATCTAACACATAACTCTAACACAACAAATAATAAACCAATATGTATAGAAGTTGTATTGAAGTTGCATTGGAATAATTTTCAACCAAATTCTGATATTTCTGATTCAAACGTGAACCCGCTAGCTGTATTGCATTGAGTTGTATTGAAGTTGGATCGTGTCGAAGCGTGTTTTGAAGTTAGAATATGGCCATATTCATACCAGAAAGTCAACCCTGCTGTAAAATGACAATATGACTGTAAGACATGATGATTTAAACTTCCCACATCTTTTTGACATGATTTTATTAAATTGACCATATTTTCTACATGTTATTTATTCCTTTTAATACAATATTTAATGAGAATACATGTGTTAACTGTATTTCAATAGTAGGTATTCTTTAATTGGGTATGTAATAAAATTACCATTACATTTCGCGGCACATGAAATGGTTTGTAATTAAATAGTTGCCTTTTCTGATACTTAGTACCAGAATTAAATAGTTAGTGAGTCAAAGCTTCCATATGTAAAACCAAGCCGGTGTTCTTAGAATTCAATACCCATCAGTGGCGGCGGTTCACATTGGCTTGCCTAATTTTCAGGCACCTGAGCAGTTTCTTACAACTCATAAAGAAATTTTAAGCCAGATTAGGCTCCGGCTTGCCTAAATTTTTTTTGACCGACTGCCACTGATACTCATTGAAGTTTACTAACAATATGACATTGCTGTTTACAAATTTTTATTATGTATTTCTAATTACTGCTCAATTTGTATGCAATTTGACTATTTGCTTTATAAAACAGGCAATTATTTTAGATGGTAGTTTAAAATATATATGTACGCGACCATTTTATATTGGCCCATAATCGACGCTCTCTTGCCATTGTAATTACAGCAATGTGTAAAAACCGTTTAAATCAGATACCCGCTGCCGAAAATGCTGACACTTTTGTCACGTCAGCCTTACAAACAAATACTAGCACCGTCATCACCCGTGTCGCTGTCATATTTACCTGTCAGATTACGCTGACAACTAGCCTAATAGGCATTTTTCACAAACGTCAGGGCTCACTGATAATCTCGCGCCGTAGGCCGCGGACATACGTTGGGCCGCTATTTCCAAAACTGAACGACACTCCTGTACGCTTACCATGAGTTGTGACATTTTTTTTTCTTTATTAAAGTTTATAACCATTATAAAATAATTTAAACATTAACCAATAACAAGAACGTGGCGCTAGTGCAGGGCAGAGGTAGACGGGCTGGGTAGGGCAGCACCGTCGATGAAACTGAAGAAATGTTGGGTGGATTTGAATCTGTGTCGTGTCCCACGGATCACTATACATGCTGGTGGCTCGGATTAACGAAATTATAATTTTAGATCTTAGCCCGCCCAATACAATACTAAGGGTTCTCTGCCACTCTGAGTTATGATTATGACATTGACGTTTTCGAGAACGAGTATCGAGTGTTCTATCTGTGCTTGCTTGTAACATATTAGTTTAAACGAGATGCACAAATAGAAAATTCGTTACTCGTTAACGAAAAATTTTAATGTCAAACTCATGGTATGACCTGACCTGATGGTAGTAGCCCGCGGTCCGCAATTTCGGCTGCCCTGAAAACTTGGAGTGTTTTTTTTATATGTAATGATAATGACGAAAAAACTAAAGTACACTTAACGTTATACTCTGCTCTACTCTGATTTTATCTTTTGTTTTGCTTATTATGTACAGAGATAGATATTGTTTTAAAAATATGCCACTGAAGATCGCATAGTTTTTTGTCACAAATTTTCTTTTAAAATCTTAATCTTCTAAACTTTAGGATTCTTAATAAAATAGAACATTCAGTTCACAGGCATAATTCTGACTATTTAAGCTACATAATGGAACTAAGTGTCGGGTGACAGTTGAGACTCATTTCACGATGGAAAAGTCATGAAAATGCGTTCACTTCGTGCCCATCTTATAAGACTTAAATACGCATTTGAACCGACTTGCCTGGAAACTGAAGTAATAGAATTTTAATTTTGAATTTTAAGAGGACAAAGGAAAAAGAAGCGCTTTATATTACTAACAATAGTTCTAAATTCTTTGCACAACAGGCAAAATAGGTCGTAATTTTTAGCGTTAATCATGCTTTCACTCTGGTTTATTGGGGTAGTTAGTTAACCTTTTCGACGCAAACGACTCATATATAGGTCAGGTATTGTATATACGTCATAAGATACCATTTTACTCTAAACTCATTATTGGCTTGGCGTATGAATAAGTGCATTGACATCTGTCATGGCGTCGAAAAGTTTAAAAGTGGCAGGTAATTCCGAAAGTTGACTCTTTATACAATGAGATACGTGCGAAATTGTCAAATTATTTTGAGCCTACATAATCATTATCATCATCAGCCCCTTGCAGTCAACTGCTGGCCATAGGTCTCTCCCAAGGTACGCCACAGAGCGTGGTCTGCTGTTTTACGCATCCATTCGGTGCCGGCCCTCTTATGTAAGTCGTCCCGCCATCTAGCCAGAGGGCGTCCCACGCTACGTTTGAACAGACGTGGTCTCCACTCCAGGGGCACTACTATGAGTTATGATATTGACGTTTTCGAGATCGAGTATCGAGTCTTCTATCTGTGCATCTTGCTTGGCGTAGTGTAAACGAGATGCACAGATAGAAAATTCGTTACTCGTAACGAAAAATATCAGTGTTAAACTCAGGGCTTTAAATACCGTTAAAAAGTTGGTATCGTTACAGCTGTCAAACAGATTTAACGTTAAGTTGTTATTAACGTTAAACCATTTACCGTTACTTCTACTACTTTTTACCGGTAAAAAAATTGTAACGTTACCAGCTAATGCATAGAGCTAACGTTAACTCAAAGGTATCGTTAAATAATTTTAACGTTATTATTTAACGTAAGTAGCATAGCAGCTTATTTAGATACACTGATGGATACCATCGTTAGATATCGAACGAGTGTTCATTCACGTACGACGCCGCCGCGCCGGCGTCCTAGTGAGTGATTAAACCAAATTGAGTTATTAAAAACCGGCCAAGAGCATGTCGGGCCATGTTCAATTGTTCAGTGTAGGGTTGCGTTCCGCTGCCGCTCGTGATGTTTTCTTTTACTTGCGTCGATATTATTATGGTACGGAGATGTAAGATGGTGTTGTAAAATTGTTAGGTATTTCTTTTTTAGGCACGTATTATATTTTATGCCACACCTGGCCATAAAGTGGCTTTTTCCGCACGCTGCGCGTACGGAAAAAGACGCTTTCTGGCCAAGTGTAGACATAAAATGATGTACACAACACGGGAGGTAATAAAGAAAGCCCTCGATCGCATATTTACGTCCCTCGGGCCGTAAACTTCTGCGATCTCGGCCTTTCTTTGTTTTACCACCCTAGTTCTGTAATGTACTATTATTGCTTTTTGGCAATGTATTATTTAATGGTTCAGTTGCGCTATTTTTTTTTGTAAAAATCGACGTGGTATGGTAGTAGTTTTTGACTAATTCGGGTGTGTAGATTTAGAAAATAATGTCTGTTTTAAAATCCAAGATGGCGGCCATCGACCTTTTTCGTAAAAATCGTCATGGTAGTCGTTTTCGACTAATTCGGGTGTGCAGATTTCGAAAATAATGTCAGTTTTAAAATCCAAGATGGCGGCCATATACTTTTTTCTTAATAATCGTCATGGTAGTAGTTTTCGACTAACTTGGGTGTGCAGATTTCGAAAATAATGTCTGTTTTAAAATCCAAGATGGCGGCCATATACTTTTTTCTTAATAATCGTCATGGTAGTCGTTTTCGACTAATTCGGGTGCGCAAATTACGAAAATAATGACTGTTTTAAAATCCAAGATGGCGGTCATCCAACTTTTTGTAAAAATCGTCATGGTAGTCGTTTTCGACTA
Organism: Pammene fasciana; assembly: GCA_911728535.1. Taxonomy (NCBI): domain Eukaryota; kingdom Metazoa; phylum Arthropoda; class Insecta; order Lepidoptera; family Tortricidae; genus Pammene; species Pammene fasciana. The sequence goes on from OU452285.1 coordinate 2,654,158, forward strand.
ATTCGGGTGTGCAGATTTCGAAAATAATGTCTGTTTTAAAATCCAAGATGGCGGCCATATACTTTTTTCTTAATAATCGTCATGGTAGTCGTTTTCGACTAATTCGGGTGCGCAAATTACGAAAATAATGACTGTTTTAAAATCCAAGATGGCGGTCATCCAACTTTTTGTAAAAATCGTCATGGTAGTCGTTTTCGACTAATTCGGGTGTGCAGATTTCAAAAATAATGTCAGTTTTAAAATCCAAGATGGCGGTCATATACTTTTTTCTTAAAAATCGTCATGGTAGTAGTTTTCGACTAACTTGGGTGTGCAGATTAGACATGTAACGAATATTCGCATTCGCATTCGCATTCGCGAATATTCGCATGTTTTTAGATATTCGCATTCGCTTTCGCATTCGCACAATTGAATGCGAATATTTTGCGAATATTTTAGCACCTTATTTGTGCCGAAAATGGAAGAAAGTATCTCACTATCTACCGCTATGTCGGTTGGCTTACATTTAAAACCCTGCAATAGATAGATAGCGCTCCGCATGTGTATAGCGCTGTCTCGCTCGCGCACCGGCGCCGCATGCGGATCCGTCGCCAGTGTGATAATCGCCTAAGATACGCCGCCCGGTTATGAACTGCGTCAATAAAATGTTACCGCGATACAAGCAAAATGTGGTGAAATTACGAAATGTATTAAAACCCAAATATTCGCATTCGCATTCGCATTCGCGAATATTAATTACAAATATTCGCATTCGCATTCGCATTCGCGAATGTTCCAAAACCGACATTCGTTACATGTCTAGTGCAGATTTCGAAAATAATGTCTGTTTTAAAATCAAAGATGGAGGCCGTATACTTTTTTCTTAAAAATCTTATGGTAGTCATTTTCGACTAATTCGGGTGTGCAGATTTCGAAAATAATGTCAGTTTTGAAATCCAAGATGGCGGCCATATACTTTTTTCTTAAAAATCGTCATGGTAGTAGTTTTCGACTAACTTGGGTGTGCAGATTTCGAAAATAATGACTGTTTTAAAATCCAAGATGGCGGTCATCCAATTTTTTGTAAAAATCGTCATGGTAGTCGTTTTCGACTAATTCGGGTGTGCAAATTTCGAAAATAATGTCAGTTTTAAAATCCAAGATGGCGGCCATATACTTTTTTCTTAAAAATCGTCATGGTAGTAGTTTTCGACTAACTTGGGTGTGCAGATTTCGAAAATAATGTCTGTTTTAAAATCAAAGATGGAGGCCATATACTTTTTTCTTAAAAATCTTATGGTAGTCATTTTCGACTAATTCGGGTGTGCAGATTTCGAAAATAATGACTGTTTTAAAATCCAAGATGGCGGTCATCCAACTTTTTGTAAAAATCGTCATGGTAGTCGTTTTCGACTAATTCGGGTGTGCAGATTTCAAAAATAATGTCAGTTTTAAAATCCAAGATGGCAGTCATATACTTTTTTCTTAAAAATCGTCATGGTAGTAGTTTTCGACTAACTTGGGTGTGCAGATTTCGAAAATAATGTCTGTTTTAAAATCAAAAATGGAGGCCATATACTTTTTTCTTAAAAATCTTATGGTAGTCATTTTCGACTAATTCGGGTGTGCAGATTTCGAAAATAATGTCAGTTTTGAAATCCAAGATGGCGGCCATATACTTTTTTCTTAAAAATCGTCATGGTAGTAGTTTTCGACTAACTTGGGTGTGCAGATTTCGAAAATAATGACTGTTTTAAAATCCAAGATGGCGGTCATCCAAATTTTTGTAAAAATCGTCATGGTAGTCGTTTTCGACTAATTCGGGTGTGCAGATTTCGAAAATAATGTCTGTTTTAAAATCCAAGATGGAGGCCATATACTTTTTTCTTAAAAATCTTATGGTAGTCATTTTCGACTAATTCGGGTGTGCAGATTTCTAAAAGAATGTCAGTTTTTACATCCAAGATGGCGGACATCCACCTTTTTGGTAAAAATCGTCATGGTAGTCGTTTTCCACTAATTCGAGTGAACAGATTTCGAAAATAATGTCTGTTTTAAAATCCAAGATGGCGGCCATATACTTTTTGTAATAATCGTCATGGTAGTCGTTTTCCACTAATTCGAGTGAACAGATTTCGAAAATAATGTCTGTTTTAAAATCCAAGATGGCGGCCATATACTTTTTGTAATAATCGTCATGGTAGTCGTTTTCGACTAATTCGGGTGTGCAGATTACGAAAATAATGACTGGTTTAAAATCCAAGATGGCGGTCATCCAACTTTTTGTAAAAATCGTCATGGTAATCGTTTTCGACTAATTCGGGTGAGCAGATTTCGAAAATAATGTATGTTTTAAAATTCAACTTCCAAGATGGCGGCCATGTACTTTTTTCGTGAAAATCGTCATGGTAGCCGTTTTCGACTGATTCGGGTGTGCAGATTTCGAAAATAATGTCTGTTTTAAAATCCAAGTTGGCGGCCATATACTTTTGTCGTAAAAATCGTAATGGTACTCGATTTCGACTAATTCGGGAGTGTAGATTTCTAAAATAATGTCTGTTTTAAAATCCATGGCGTACATGCACTTTTTCTTAAAAATCGTTATGGGTATTCTCGATTAATTCGGGGATGTAGATTATGAAAATAAGAACCGTTTCAAAATCTTAGATGGCGAAAATATACAATTTTGTCATAATCATCATGATAAAAAATGAAATGTATAGCCGCCATCTTGGATTTCAATACTACATTATTTCCGAAATCTAAACACCCGAATTAGCCCAAAATGACTACCATGATGATTTTGACAAAATAGTATTTTCCATTTCGGATTTTCAAACGGTCCTTATTTTCGAAATCTATATCCACGAATAAACAGAAAACGACACCCATAACGTGTTTAAAGAAAAAGTGCATGGCCGCCATCTTGGATTTTAAAACAGACTTTATTTTCGAAATCTACACACCCGAATTAGTCGAAATGAGTACCATAATGATTTTTACGAAAAAATGTATGACAGCCAACTTGGATTTCAAAACCGATATTATTTTCGAAATCTGCACCCCTGAATTAATCGATAACGACTACCATGACAATTTTGACAAAATTGACCATTTCCGCCATCTTGGATTTTAAAACTGTCTTTATTTTTGAATTCTACTGCCCCGAACGAATAAAAAACGACTAACATGTCGATTTTTTTGAAAAAAGTGTCCGCTATCTTGGATTTCAGAACAGACATTAATTTTCGAAATCTACACACCCGAATTAGGCCAAAATGACTACCATGATGATTTTGACAAAATTGTTTATTACCGCCATCTTGGATTTTAAAACGGTCCCTGTTTTGGAAATCTACATACCCGAATTAATCCAAAAGACCCCTAACGATTTCTAAGAAAAGTGCATGAACGCCATGGATTTTAAAACACACATTATTTTCGAAATCTGCACACCCGAATTATTCGAAAAGGACTACCATGACGATTTTTACTAAAAAAGTATATGGCGGCCATCTTGGATTTTAAAACAGACATTATTTTCGAAATCTGCAGACCCGAATTAGTCGAAAACGACTACCATGATGATTTTTAAGAAAAAAGTATATGGCCGCTATCTTGGATTTTAAAACTAACATTATTTTTGAAATCTGCACATCCGAATTAGTCGAAGATGACTACCATGACGATTTATACGAAAAAGGTCGATGGCCGCCATCTTGGATTTTAAAACGGACATTATTTTCGTAATCTGCACACCCGAATTATTCGAAAGCGACTACCATGATGATTTTTAAGAAAAAAGTATATGGCTGCCATCTTGGATTTTAAAACTAACATTATTAAATTTTTAAACTAACATTAAAATTTCTCCTACTTTTTCTTACTGGCAATACGATACCAATTAAGCCCTTAAGCGGATCACCAGTATTTTTGTTACACCCTGTTTTAATCACAGCCAAGTCACAAACTGTTACCAACCAACAGTCAACACAAAACGTCGCGCAATACCCACCCGCATTCAACTCGAGCGAAATGTGTAGGGTTCAAGACTCTCGGCAACGTGTCACGGAGGCCAGTGCACGAAGTGGCAACAATGCGAATCAACTAGCGCCGCGCGGCGTGCGCCTTTCTGGTAGGGCGGTGTGGCAACGTAGCATTACTGATCAAAATAGTGTTACTTAGTTAACGTTATTATAATGTGAATTGGGTAACGTTAGCCAGCCCTGCAATGTAAAGTAAATTTACCGATAAAAAGTAACGTTAATTGGGTAACGTTACCATAAAGTTATGTTATTAAGTAACGTTACATTTTTACTACCGGTACTAAGGTATTTTTATGGTTTTACCGTTACCTAACGTTATTTTATAATGTGAATTGGTAACGTTTTAAAGCCCTGGTTAAACTCATGGTACTACAGAACCTTACTCCAGCGATTATCGGTTAAAAAAGATAAGAGATATTTATTTTTCAATTTAGGCACATTACAATGCACTTATGAACGTCGAGAGAAAAAGAAACTACCAACGGTTCTAACCCTACACCCCTATTACCGGCATGAAACTCGGCGGGACTTATTTTTTCAAAACAGTAATACTAATACATTAAATATACTATATACAATAATGCGTAGTTCTTCAAAAAGGCATATCAAAACAGCTCGAGAGACAGACATGTACCTGCCTATTGTGTTATTAAAATGAAAAATAAAACAAAATCCAAATCTGACTGCTTCGCAAAATGTTTGATATGCATTCTTACCTGAACTGTGTCCTCTAAATGCTAGATGATTTTATAGTTTCTGGTTCTGCGACGTATTTGGCCAGCCCATTGCCACTTCAACCTACTAAGTTAACGTATGCTTCACCAGAATAGCCCCCCGTCATCCATCTCGCGTGCCGACACAAATCCGCGGAGGTGCGCCGAGACTCGGAAATTGGGAATATCCGGACAGCTCCAGGACTGTTTGTCACCGCGGCCACGTCCGGGCGCATTGACACCCTACTCACGGCTGTTATTAGCTCGCCGGAGCCAGTAAACAATAAGCTGGTGGATGACTGATGTTATAGTTTGGTTTGATTGCTATCCAACAAATATGTCGAAAAAAGCTGGAAAGTATTCCGAAGTTAATGGTCAGGCAACGAGAAACACAAATTTGAGAGATATGAGTGAACTTCAAAAAAAAGTCAGAAAAAATTGATGTCCGCCTTCAGGCACAGGGACCTTGAGATTGAAAACTTAGGATTGGATTCCTAGTTTACCCCCAAACAAAATGTTAAAGTTCCATTAGCCTCAGATAATTTTTTAAATAAACAGTAAGTGCCGGACTATTTTTTAATTAATTTAGTAAGAGATGCTCTTAATTATGATGGGACTTGGGGTGCAACTGTTGTTCTTTGTATCGTAAAACTTAGTGAAGACGGTATTAGGGGGCCCACCGGCTAACAGTCCGCCTGACGATATCGGCCTGACAGTTAGAACAAAAATTTGACAGCTCCGAATAACTGACAGGCCAATATCGTCAGGCCGACTGATATTGGGTGGGCTCCATTAGAGTTGAATGCCCTTCAATATGCAAATTTTGCGATTTTAGGTACAATAATCCGGTTTTCTACTTTGACTTCAAAAATTGGTTTTTATTTCATTTTTCTTATAATTTTCAAATGCAACCTCCCATTTCGGAATGAAGTCAAACGTCTGTAAATTAATTTGAACAGAATTGTTACGATACAAACAGAATTCCAATCCGCCTCTCAACCTCAAAAGTATTTGCACCAGTAAAATAGGTCAACACAAGAAAAGCGGTATTTCCAAGATATTACAAGAATCCAACTAAAGTAACATCAAACGGGTTGAACCCGGTTCATGTTACCGATCGACAAAGGGTTAGGGTAACCCGACACCGGTTACCCGATTGGGTTAGTCTTGGTTGATTGTTAATTGGGGGTTGAAGTGGCTGATCGGTTTCAGGGTAATATTGAATGTTTAAGGTTAAGGTATTAGTCAAGAAGTGCCCACCTAGGGAGGCATGTACTGCAACCCGAGGAGGTACAACACATTACAGCCCAAAGAATCTGGAAGTTTCTAGACTCAACGGGAATTAGTAATGAATTATAAAGGGCTGCCACAATAGATCAAATCTGGTCGAAGCGGCACACTGATAGCCTTACAAGAAGAATAATAATAATAATAATAAATAAGGTATTCGTTGAGAGTGGGTGGAATAGGGTGTGGATATATCGACTTCATTTCACAAAAATTGCAAAAACTTTTTTTTTCACTCATCAAAAAATATCATTTGGCGCTTACTCTTTTATTGCTCCCTTGCAATATTGAATCACTACGTTAAACATAAACGCCATCCGCTAAATGGTACTTTTTTCAAAAAGTGTCACATATTACTTGAATATCCCAAGCCCAAGCAAGGGCTGACTTAATGGCAAGCCCCTGGAAAAAGAGGTAAAGGTCGCCCTCGTACCACCTGGAGGCACACAGTTGAAGTGGAGGCTGCATCAACTGGCCTCGGTTGGACGGAGTTGGAGGAGGCCGCACAGGACCGTGAACAATGGAAATCCCTTCTGAGAGCCCTATGTCCCTGATGAGGGATAACAGGATACCATCATCATCATCATACACATTACACACCTATACTTACAAAATAATGGGACTTGTTTTCTGATTTAAAAAAAAATCACAAAAGATAAACGATAAAAAAGATAAAAGATATTTATTCTTCAATTTAGGCACAGTACAATGCACTTATGAACGTCAGAGAGAAAAAGAAACTACCACCGGTTCTAACCCTACACCTCTGACCCGAGAAGTATTACTTATTACCGGCAAGAAACTCGGCGGGACTTAATTTTTCAAAACAGTAATACTAATATATTAAAGATACTATATACAATAATGCGTAGTTCTTAAAGAAGGCATATCAAAACAGCTTGAGAGACAGACAAGTACCTGACTATTGTGTAATTAAAATGAAAAATAAAAATAAAATCCAAATCTGACTGCTTCGCAATACGTTTGATATTTGTTCTTACCTGAAATGTGTCCTCTAAATGCTAGATGATTTTATAGATTCTGGTTCTTGCATTATATCTGAAAAACCGAAACTAATTCCTAATTTAATGCTAAAGAATTTATGTGTAATTAGAAAAGTACCAGTGTAACGGGGCGTTCTAAGAATCCATTACCGCTGGCTTGCATAAATTTCAGACAATTTAGCATGTTTCCTACAGCTAATAAAGAAAAAGAAAGGCATATTACGTGTGGGGTGGTAATGGGGGCCTGCGCTCACGGCCTTTCGGTCAGTTTGGGGCCCCTTTTGAGCCAGGGACCATTGGCATTTTGCCCGCTTTTACCACTCTTTGATCACGCTGCGTATTAGCTACGCTTGCTTGCTTAACAAAACTTTTAACCTACAACCACTGAGAAGTACATATTAATTTTAATAACACTACTAGGTATAAACCTACTCTGTACTTATCCCCTAAGCTGTCAAAAGTTAGGTTTGGCAACGCGCTTGTGACACCATCGTCCGCCAGCTAGCAAGCTCTCACGCGTCGAAGTGTAAAAGTAAATAATTCATTGTTCGAAAACAAAAAAGTTCCGAAGCGTACTGAATTATGATACACGAAAAGTACTCAGGAAAGTTCTCGATCTCGGGCCGTAAATAATTTATGTATAGATCGGTAAGTCACTCCATAAATCTCAACATTACCAGTACATAGTTTTCCACTCAGTTACCGAATTTGTGTTGGTATCTATACAGACATTATTACGCATCTATCTAAATTGAAAATGTCGCGATAACTAGAGAGACAGCCAGCGCAACACCTTTGATGGTAATAGAGCCTTGAAATGAGGGTTTCCTGGATCGATTTTTTCACCAGATGGCAAGATGGCAGCACCAGAGGCCAGTTTTATTTTAATCTCTCTTTCTAACCCTATGTGTTAGAAAGAGACTTCCGCTGGTAATTTGTAACTTTATAAAACTGGCCTCTGGTGCTGCCAAGCTGCCATCCAGCTGTCATAATCCACCAATCATGTTCAATCACATTGTTATTGATTGGTGGATTTTGACAGAACTGTCATTTTTTTAGTTTTTTTTTTACTCGTATTCCTTAGACAACTGTAGGTGACAAGGGGGGTAAAATGCTATATTTAGTTAAGGGAGGTAATTTGAAAAGATTTTAGAATAGAATTCCGACCGAGTCGAGGGATTCACGCCTCCGCGATATAAAAATAGTTTTGATACAATTTGAGTTTCATTTGCAGTGGGTATGAATATAAATGTGAAAACATCTAGAACGTTGAAAAAATAATGCGTGGGCAATGTGAGCAGGGTATAAAATAAAGGTTATAAATACGCTAAAAGGCTTTAAAATTACCACACAATCCACTGCCAATCAAATGACGGGGCTGTATTAGGATAGTGATTAAAAAAAAGGATAAATGTCGTTGTCACAAGTAAAAGGTACATCATTGTCTATCGCTAACAAGGTGTTTGGGGCTTGAAAATATAAAATTATATGTACCTACATACTTATGTAGGTACCGTACATACGGTCGACGTCAAAAGTATGTTTACACTTTTGCACCTTACTCCCTTGTAAAAGTGTAAACATATTTTTGACGTCGACTGTACAGTTCACAGCAGAAGCAACCAAGCGGGTGGGATGTTCTAATTACCTTCACACGCTCTTATTCTCATAACATTAAAGTCGTGTCAAGCTCATTTTGACCACTCTACTCGCTTAGTTACTTTTGCTGCTGGCTGTAACTAATACAGTCGCCATCAAAAATATCATAGCGGCCAAGGTGGTCTCAAATATCTGAACAACGCCTCTATTGTTAAGGCAGTAAAGTCCATGTTCAGATAGTTTTGAGTACATCAGCCGCTCCAATAGATTTAATTGTCTGTACAATAGTCGCCCATCGTTGGTAGTTAATTATTACCAACTTTCAAGTGGCTTTTAAAATTAGAACGATCATCGATCACAAGTCATATGAAGACATAACGTTAATCTAGAATAAGTGGCCTCATCGCTTAATTGGTGACAATCCACTTACGCGCACATACCTAATGCACACACATACAAACAACATATAAGTATAATATTGCGTCAAATAGACATATCTACTCAGATATTCCAGCGTCCTGCAATTTAGACTCTAGCACCTTAAGATTAAGGGCGTATTTGAAGCGGTGTTGGTTGATGAAATACAAGGTTGGAAAAGTTAAGCGTCAAATATTATGTAGCTTCTCGTAACCTACTACCCAGACGTTAGAAGCGTCTCGTAATTTGAACTCTAACTGCCTTTGATTGAAGTTGTATTTGCAGTGGTGTTGGCTGGTGAAATACGAGGTTGGGAAAGTTAAGCGTCAAATATATGTAACTTCTCGTACCTATCTACTTAGACGTTAGAAGCGTCTTGCAGTTGAACTCTAACTGTCGAGATTAAAGTTGTATTTGCAGTGGTGTTGGCTGATGAAATACGAGGTTGGAAAAGTTAAGCGTCAAATATTATGTAGCTTCTCGTAACCTACTACCCAGACGTTAGAAGCGTCTCGTAATTTGAACTCTAACTGCCTTTGATTGAAGTTGTATTTGCAGTGGTGTTGGCTGATGAAATACGAGGTTGGGAAAGTTAAGCGTCAAATATATGTAACTTCTCGTACCTATCTACTTAGACGTTAGAAGCGTCTCGTAATTTGAACTCTAACTGCCTATTATTGAAGTTGTATTTGCAGTAGTGTTGGTTGATGAAATACGAGGTTGGTAAAGTTAGCGTTAAATAGATATAGCTTCTTGTACCTATGTACAGTCACCATCAAATATATCGGAGCGGGCAAAGTACTCAAAATTGTCTGAACATGCATTACCTTGACAATAGAGGCGTTGTTCAGATATTTGTGACCACCTTGGCCGCTCCGATATATCTGATGGCGACTGTACCTAGACGTTAGAAGCGTCTTGCAATTTGAACTCTAACTGGCTTGAATTAAAATTGTATTTGCAGTAGTGTTGGTTGATGAAATACGAGGTTGGGAAAGTTAAGCGTCAAATATAATGTAGCTTCCCGCACTTACTACAATATATATCCAGACGTTCGTAGCGTCTTGCAATTTGAACTCTAACTGCCTTTGACTAAAGTTGTGTTTGCAGTGGTGTTGGTTGATGAAATACGAGGTTGGTAAAGTTAACAGGCTGCACGAGGGAATGTTATCGAGTAATTGACGTGACCGCAGTATAATTTGCTTATGTATTTACGTAGTGGGTGGTGGAGGTGATTGACATTGACAGTTCGTAGGCAATAGGCATTTATACTATATGTAGGGCAATGATAAGATTGGGTAATATAAGGAAATGAGGAGTGTCGCATAAAAGGACGAGTAAAGCGATATCGTTTAGTGCGCGGAAATACGGCTTTAAAATTATGTAATAACGGTAAAAAGGTATGTATGTGCCAATACCGGTATACGGGATTATCCATGCCCATACAAAAATAACGGTATTACATTCCCTATAACACATTCATTAGCGAATAATCTTCATTCTACTTGACTTCAAAATAATAATATTTAAGTGCATTCTATTTAAGCAACATTGTAATACTGAGTTGGAGTACCTATTAGATACATTCAATACAATGTCGATGTACAGTCAACGCCAAAAATATGTACACACTTTTGCACCTCACCCCAATGTAAAAAGGTTCAAAAGTGTATACATATTTTTGGCTTGTGTTTACCTTCGCAGTATTATACTTTAAAGCATACTGAATAGCGTCCATAATCGCTTGCTCGTGTTTCTAAAAGGTTCGAATGAGCTCCCTTCAATCCAGCCGGAGGCACTTTTGTGCTGTAAAATAATAAAAACGTACTTTAAGCGTTCTTTTTGCGTTCACAGCTAAAAGCTAACGGTACAGGGGGGTGATTTTTGAGAATCGAGCACTCGAAAGTGACATTTGAAACTCTGAATAAAACGATGAAATTATGTTTTAAAAATAACAGCGATAGAAATTTAAAATCATGATTATTTAAACTATTCATTCCATGCGAAAAAATTGGCAACAAACTTTTGTGTGCGATTATTTTCGAGCCTGAATTTTTTGAATTCGAGCGTCCGGCTGTCAAAAATCGGCCTCCAGTATTCCGTTGAAATCACAGATAACTTCAACCACTAGATAGATCATAAGTACAACTCGGGGTCACCACGCATTTGTGCTCCCGTACTAATTTTGTATGAGAGCGCAACCTCTTATTTCAATTGAGATAACGTTTTTGATCATTACTCATGTGAATTAAAAATATCCACAAAAATCAAGTTACAGGGGTGAACCTGGATTCTTATACTACAAATTGGTGTAGTATTCTATTGAGATGTGCTGTTCGAATTGTAGAAATTGACGAATAAATTTGCGCTGATGTGTGGTGACCTCGTACTCCCTGTAAAAGCTTAATGATGAGGTGTCTGTGTAGTCTGTGGTTGAGATAAAGCCTATTTTATGGTCAGTTAAGACTGCTGTTGGAAAGTATTTGCGAGCTTAATTTACTGTGATGTTTATGGTTTTTGTAGACGGGTACAGGAGTACAGCAGAGGTTAACTACTGCATTATTTATTTATTATATAACACAACGGTTTTAAAAAGATTTACCTATAACGGCATGTTATTTATGTTACAGGGGTATTATAGGGAACGAAGTATGATTAAAAAAACATGTCTGAATAGTAGTAGGAAAGCTTTGGAGTAACATTCGGACACCTTAAAAAAATATAACGATATATTTACCAAACGATATAATAAAAATAAAAGAAAAGAGAAATTTGTTGAGAACCATAGAAAATAGGAGAGGAAGGTTGCTTGGACATCTGCTACGACATGACGAATTTATTAAGAACATCATATAAGGTAGAGTTGAAGCAGAAAGGAAGTCAGGAAAGCCAAGGAGAGCATACATGGATCAAGTCAAGGAAAAAATAAACGTCGTGTACCAGGCTATCAAGGAGAAGGCAAAGGACAGACATACATGGAAATTGCTCCACCGACAAGAGCCCAGCTCTTAAATAATTGATGATGATTTTTAAGCCCCAAGCGACAATAAAATATACAGTTAGTAATAGGAGAAGTAGTTAACCGGCCAGAGTGTTCATAATGATCTTAACACGCATTTAAAAGGAATATCTCGCTCTTTAAAGTCATTTTTTTTCTACACTTCTACTGTATAAAATCATAACCCTTCCTTTCGCTCAAGCTAGATAAAAATCGTAGGCAAAGAAGTTACCCAATAATAACGCCTCAAAATAGGGTCATATTAACTTACCGAACAGTAACCCTTTGTACGTCCACATTGACAACGGATACTCTATCAAAGCTCATCTGAAAGGACAAATAGCCCAAGGGCGGGACCAACCCCCGTTTCACTTAGGAAATTTGAAGCCTGTACTAGAAAAGCTTAAGTCCGAATCGTCTGCGTTCGATATTGAAGTGTAAAGTTTAGGGTGTACGGTTGAGAATCGTATAAAAGTTGTGGTGTTGTATATGGTTAGGGATTGGGGTATGAAGTTGGCTTTTTGTATAGAGTGAAAGAGGATGGATAAGTTTATAGTTGTCACTAAAGATACGACATAGCTGGGAGTTATAATATGTAGAAACATTGCATTTATATAAATAGGTATCGTATGAAATATAATGATTGGCCATTTCGACACGATCAATTCTTCAAAACTATTTTGGAAGCAAGGATAGGCAAGAGAGGTCGAGGGAAATCCAGACGCGGCTACATGGACCAGGTGAAGGAAAAAGTAGGAGCCGTCTCGTATCAAAAGGTCAAGGAAATGGTGAAGGATAGGGATAGATGGTAAATACTCCACCGACAAGAGAATAACACATACATATGTATGTATGTAATCACGCCTATATCCCAAAAGGGGTAGGCAGAGATCAAGGATTTCCATTTGCTACGATCAATGCAGCAAAACGGCTCTCCGTGAGCCACTTCTCGCCCCCGTGAAGAACGAGACGTTACGGGTGGCGAACCGCATCGCCGCCATGCGGATGACTATTAATTAAATAAATCACCACTGCGTGCTCACGAGCAGTAGGGATCAGAGGTTCCCTTATCCCTTATCCCTTAGTCGCCTCTAAGAGAATAACGCATCGTTTTATTTTGCCAGAACTAAATAAAGTCCCCGCAATAGGCTTAAATTTGAATCATCCATTTTACCCAGTGTCCGATGTCGGCCGAATTCACCCCATGATCTATACCTACCTATATGTATACTTCCCTTTTCAAACAGTTATGATTTTCGTAAGGGAGTTATATGTATTCCTGACCTGAAATTGATACAGCAGCCCCTAAGATATAATATGATATCACTGCACGGAACCGGGCATAGAGCGGTTTCCGAAATCTGTGTCCATTTGCTTGAGACGGTTCGCCAATTAAACCGGCTATAGTTACATATAAGCTGATACAAGGAATAATAACCAGGGCTTGCCATTCCGGTATCTTTTGTATGGCGAATTCTAGAATATATTAATAGATTTGATGAATTTTTATCCATCGATTCGTTTTGTTGTGTGGATCAAATGTTTATATGGGGCCAATCAACATAAAAGACAGAAAAGAGACATTTGCATTTGTTTCTTAAAACGCTCCTAACAATAGTAGATTGTACAACAAGTGCATAAAACGCACCATTTTACGCGAGGCGTTTATCCATACGAGCGAGCTTGCGAGCGAGGATGGATATAAAGTACGAGCGTAAAATGGGTTTTATGGACGAGTTATACACTCTACTTTTTACTTCGATTGTGAGGAAATAAAAAGAATAGGAATTTCTTTCATAAGTGTTTATATTTTTTTACTTCTCATGCTCGTAAAGTTTCACTTTATGCTGGGTATAGGCGGACTAAAACTCAATTTTATGCACAAGTGCATAAAAAATTGACTTCTTCTAAGGCTATTGTGACAATGGTAATTTTTTATGCACTTGTGCATAAAATTGAGTTTTAGTCCGCCTATACCCAGCATAAAGTGAAACTTCACGAGCATGAGAGGTAAAAAATTATATGAAGCAGTGACATCACGGCTTCATATAGAAAAAAAAAAATTATGAAATTGCTATTTTTACAGTGAAATGATGCGTATATGTATATGGTTGCTATGCAATTTATTTCACAGTAATATGTTAAAAAACGGATGGTACCTATCATCAAAAATGTCATACTTTAAAAAAATCGAAAAAAAATTGAACCCTGATATCTTTGAACTATTTCAATAGATGTTGACTTTATTTGGATATTTTGATCATTTTGCATCCTATCAACTAAATTTTATTGCATAATTCAACATGTGTCATCTCATCATCCCTATTGCAAGTCCGATTCATAAAAACTGCCGGAGTTGTCTCAGTTATAGAGGACAGGGCCTGTATTTTCACATTAGAACAAAAAACATTGCATATTATTGCGGAAATAAAAACAGTAGGTAACAATCTATGAATTACATTACATCTACCTTCCCCCAGCCGAAACTAAAACTACAGCACTTCATATTTTGGGTATTAATAACCCGTTCATATTACATGAAATATACAAATGCTTAGGCACACATGTACCCACTTGCTTTGCACGTTAGCAAGCACAAATAACAGAAATAAACGTTTCTCTTGACGCAATTGCGCCATGCTGGCTTGCTCTCGACCGCTGCTTTCATCTTGTGCGGTGCAAATAAACTACCCTCACCACCCTCACCGGACGCTTTTGTATGTATAAGTATGCAAACTGGGTGGACGGTTGAATACGACTATGTGTCTGTCGCCGCGTCCATTGCAAACAAATGAAAATGTATGGGAGTGGCTTCTCCGAACGACGCTCAAATCACCGTCGCGGCGCCGCCGGCGTCGAACGCTCGCTAAGGTTGTAGGCCGTGGAAACTGAGTGGACGCTCAAACGACGCGAGCAGCGGAGCATCCAGTGCGTTAATATTGAACACATACAAAACATATGCGAGTGGACACATTCGACGCTGCTCAGAATACTTGAGATGGACGCTCGGCTCGGCGCCAGGCCTTACTCTGACGCCGTGGCCACGAAATGCTCCTTCGACGCTTGCTCGTTTAATATATATTACGTGGCTATCAAATTAAGGTGTAAACTGGGTCATGTTAAACTAATGTAAACATATGTGTCGTCGGTGCAGGCTGCTCTAATACATTGATACCGCGAGTCAACGCTCATACGTCGGACGCTCGGCGCTCAGGATTTTTTCGGTTTTCGTAAAGGGCATTCTGTCGCAATTTACCGGTAAATCTGCCGTAAATACCGGTAACTATCGAAACCGGCAATTTACGACGGTTTATTACACTCGCGGGTATCCTGTAAGCTACTTTTAATTTACGGAGGCAAGTTTGCATTGCACTCCGCTGCCGCCGATGCTACTTAAGTGTCTCGGTAATTTACAGTTATTCGTTTGTAGGTATATATGTTTTTATTTTAATAATATTTATGAGAAGAAAATAAATGCTTATTTAGATGCCGTTGAATTCTTTGAAAAAATATGTATTTGGATATTTCAAATCGCGCATTTGTGGTAAATAAAATAAAAATAAAAATCGTTTATGTCGGACCAAAATCCATAATAAGTTAATCAATTAGTAACCATGCCGATACTGTCAGCTGTACCTACTTTAAATAAAGAAAGAGTCTCTAAACGAATTTCGAATTGTAGGGTTCGCAAAAAAGATACTAGAAACCAAAATCTGTCCTCTCTATTAGTATTTCCTGTAAATTAAACCCTCCCTCATTTCACCAGAACTAATTCCGGATTTAAAAGTATAGTAGGGCGCTTTCCAGGTTATTCTATCTATACATTTGTGTTGGCCTTAAATAGGTACATACAGAAGAAACTAACACCTTGAAATAAGGCTCACAACACTTACAAAAGTCGCAAATATTAGTTCTAGGGATCCTTTTCAATTAGGTACATAAGACAGCGTTTCCACCAAAGATGAGCAAGGATGCGGTGCGAGGGATGTGTTTGTTAAGAACCAATCCTAGAGCTGCGTTGTGCGAGGATAAACAAATGAAGTGATTCTATTGGTTTTCAAAAACACATTACTCCCAACCAGGGATGTCACGAATGTCGTTTTTCTCACATTCGCGAATGCGAATATTCAGGATGCGAATGTCCGAATGCGAATGCGAATGCGAATACGAATGTTACGGAGTAGATTCAAAAAAGTTAATCATGCTTATCATTTTAATGCTTCCAAAGTTCAAAAATACAGAACATGAAATGTGATAGAGTCCTATATTATTGATCAAAAAGAGTCAAGTGATACCGTCGTTTTCCCTTCCTCTGTATGAGCAAGCATATGACCATCGGCCGGGTCAGCGCGGTCAAAACAGGATGCGTTCTGCCAACATTCGCATTCTGAAAATATTCGCATCATTTGATGCGAATGCGAATGTTGATACGAATGTCAAAAATGATGAGAATATTCGCATTATACGAATGTGAACGCGAATATTCGTGACATCCCTACTCCCAACACATTCTCGCTCATCTCTAGAGGAAACGCAGCCTTAAACAATACCATACTCTATCCATAACGCGACGAGTTAATATCACAGACGCACGTTCCAGCAAAGTCGAAGTTCGCCTTCCCTTTGATTCCCGAATTCCGATCAGCTCACCATTGCTACGTGACCACGAGCTCATTTGAAATTATAATTTAGACTCACCACCCGCTGTAGCGCGATTTGAGGAACATGTGCGGTTTCTGGTGCAGTATTCTAAGTTGCAATCAAGATCTGAAAATTTTAAAAAGTGTCAAGGCTCGTTTGAAATTTAAACAACACAGCTAAAATAGGCTATGTCAGACACATAGGAGCCCACAACCAACACTCTGAGTTACCAGTTTATTCATTATATACAAGGTGTAACAAAAATACTGGTGATCCTTTTAAGGACATAATTGGTATCGTATTCTTATTGTGAAAAACTAAGAAAAAATAATTTTCTTGCAAAAAAAATTTTTGGTTTTGTATGGAGGTGGGTTGGCCAGCTGGGACGACTAGCCCCATACAAAAAAAAATTTTTTTCGCGTCCAAAAAATTTTTCTCCTACTTTTTCCTACTCGAAATACGATACTAATTATGCCCTTAAACGGATCACCAGTATTTTTGTTACACCCTGTATACATTATTTAACGGCCTCCTAGCCCAGTAGGTAGTGAACCAAGGGCCTCCTGTTTCGTAGGCAGGGGCCTACGGAGCAGAAGGACCTGGGTTCGAATCCTGGTAAAGGCATTTATTTGTGTGTCTATTATGAATATTTGTTCCTGAGTTATGGGTGTTTCTATGTATCTAAGTAAATATTAATCCATGTATATAAGTAGGTATATCGTCGCCTAGTACCCTTAGTACAAGCTTTGCTTAGTTTGAGACTAGGTTAATATGTGTAAGATTGTCCCCAAATTTTTACCTATATTTAAATTAAGTATCGGCAAAATCGGCCAGGTTAGGAAATTTTACCGTGGTAGAATGCGATCATCTTTTGTCGGGAGATTAAATTCGGAACGCTCGTGATTTTTTTTTTAATTTGCAAGGAAGTCAATATCCTAATGTAGCTAATTCCGCGAAAGATTTGAAGGTCCAAAGTGACAGCCGGAGTTGACGTTCCATTAGTTATGCCAGTTTCATTTGTGCCTGTTACGTCTTAAGAGGCTGACAATTCCCGATGACCTTTAAATAGATGATTTTAACCTATAAAAAAAGATAAAGATAAAAGATATTTATTCTTCAATTTAGGCACATTACAATAAATAATAAATAATAAATAAATAATAAATAAATAACTTATTTATTACCGGCAAGAAACTCGACGGGATTTTCAAAACAATAATTTCACTCCTTGTTATGGGAAAGCAATCATTTTTTTAATATTCATTATATTTGGAAGAACTTTGTTAATCTCGATATACTTGCCGAATTCCGATACAGCCTGATATAAGATGGCGTATTATGCGAAAAATCTTATTAAGCGAGTTCTATTGTACACACAACTGTACTCTGTAACGATTTCTGTTTTGGTGCAATAAAGAATTTTTACTTTTTTTTTACTTTACACAACGCCTCACTAGGTATACACTTTTGAACGTTATTACAGCGGAATAAGGTTCAAAAGTGTATACCTAGTGAGGCGTTGTGTGTACTATGATTTCTGCTATATCAGACGCTCAAAATTACACCCCCTTTGTCCGTTAACCTCAGTAAAATCGCTTCAGTAATTAAACATAAAAGCATGATACAGACTCCTAACTTCTGTCTAGATCGGATTACTCTAACCAGCTTAGTGTGAACGCCGCTTTACTAAGTACCTGTATTTTCATTAGGAACGTAAGGTGAGTTCACACGAGCGAAAAAAATTGCTAAGCTTAGTATCTAATTTTGCCGATTTTTATGCCTCGATAAGTACTTTGCGTGGTATTTAATCGAACTCGCGGAGCGTAAGCGAAGTGAGTTCTTACAAACAACTGCAGACCGAACTGTCACCTGGCTACTGGGACGTCTCGGCATTTGGATGGCTTTTTGATTTCGCTAGTTTGTCGGACGATAACTTTAGTAACGTTTTTCTGATCTTTATGAAATTTCTTGGGGCTGTAGCAGAGATACGTAAAATTTGTAAGTTCGTATGAAAGTTTGTATGTATGGAACTTAGTGCTCGGATGTTTTTCTTTTACACGCAATTCGGTGGATGGATTTGAATGAAATTTAGTACACACATCGAGTATATACTGGAAAGCGACATTGGCTACTTTTCATACCAGAATTCTTTGTCTAAGACGGTGCGATGAGGGTTCAAAATACAGTGGAACCTCGTTTATCCAAACATTTGGCGCGAATTTGATGCTTCGCCGTCGCTTGATGCTAGCTGTTGGTTTTCCTTAACATAAATAAATAAATGTAAGTACAGTCAACGCCATAAATATATGTACACTTTTGCACCTTACTCCATTGTAATAAGGTTCAAAAGTGTATACATATTTTAGGTGCTGACTACAGGCAGTTTAACACAGCGAAAAACAGTACACTAGGTGTACCTAGGTGATTAGGTAAAGGTGATTTTTCTTTCTAACCATAAGACACATTCCGATTACCCGGACTAGTCTCGATCTAAGATGAGGGAGTTCTGAGGAAACTAAGTCGCGGGCGAAAACTAGTAAATGATTGTTCTTTGTTACAACAAAGTTTGTACACTGTGTGGGTACTAGGCTTTATAGTAATAACCGACTTAATGAAAAAGTGTAGGTATAACGGGGTTTTATGAAAGTTTTTATTATTATTTCCCACGGCCAGTAACTTAATGAGCAAAACGTTATAAACTTGATATCAAAAACATGTAATTTCTTTTTTCTTAGTTTGCATGCATATTGTGCACGGGAAAGCTTATTTGAATTTTTGTTATTTATTTCTAATCCATATATTTAATCTTCAGTATATTTATGACTAAGTTATTATACTTATTTACGATTGCGAATGACCAGATTCAAGATAAATGTATCTTAAATGAAATCATAATAAATTGTACAATGCATACTGCTAAAGTCCTTAGAGAATTTGTGGCTTATGCAGTAGATAGGTCACGTCAAAGGGTGTAGGTAAAATTAGTAATACCTACGTACGGTGAGCCCATCCCTGCATACAAACTTTGTACTTAGAATTGAAGTTTGAATTTCAATTACAAAGACATCACCACAATGGACTTTAACATTAACATCCACTGAATGAACAAAGCTATACAGTTCCTCGCTTCGCTCTAAATCACTTGTTATGTTTGTGCAGCCGTATGACTTGAATAAATCGCACATTTGGCGCCCAACTTGAGCTGCAAGCGTCTATTTTACAAAGAAAGTCCTAACTTCATACTATATCCATGTAACTTAAGCTCTTTTGTATGCAAAGTCAATATGCTGAATGAATTTAGCATAACGCCATTATTACGAACACTTCAGAAATTCCCCGGTTCACATTACATTATCCTTTATGACTTCATGATAAGGCTCAAACTAGCGTGAAATTGATCGAGCGCCGGGCGTTCGATGAAATTTTGATTTCGGAATCTTAGAGGTCGGATATTCATAAATGGAACGCGAGACGGCGGCGGTTTGATGTGCATTTGTTTTTTATTTAAGAGTTGAGTACCGCAAGGGAGCAAAATGGTTTATTTACGACACGGCTGTTCGACATTCAGTCCTGGACGAAATGAAGGTACCTACAATTTAAATTAATTAGAATCCTGAGCGTAGTGATTCAAGCGTTAACTCCGGAGATGAAAATCATTTTTGCTGTTATAGGCAAGGTTACACTACACTCTACAATCCAAAGCATACCTGGAATGAAGCATATTAGAAGGAGGAGGTTCTTAATTCGTCGTGATCTTTTTTTTGTAGTTATCTATGTTCACTGATTATTCAAAAAGGACTTGAGCGATGTTTAATAATTATAATAAATATTTTTTTTGTTTTAAAAGGTAAGTATACTTGACAATTGGTCCCATTGTAATCAGGTCAGGATCTAATGATGAAATCCTGGATAAATCTAAGGAATAGCCTCAGTAGGCACCACTGGCTGCGGGCCAAAATAATCTTAGGTAACCCGGAAATTAATCTGGCTTGAATTTTCTTCATGATCTGTAGGAAAACTATCAGGTGCCTGAAAATTAGGCAAGCCGGCGGGAATCATGTTCTATGGACCCGCCGCCACTGAGGTACATCTATAGCTATTTGAGCATACATAGCTCGTGCATTTTCTCTTGGAAAGGTCTTACTTGGAGTAGCCTTAATGATGTCGGTTCTTTTTCCTTTAAAATTATGTAATGATACAATTTTCCTCCTATATAGAGTCAAAAGCATCATGCCGATGTGGCAATAAAATAAAGCGAGAACGCTGCAACGTAAAGCGACTGCCGACTGCAAGAGTGAGCGAGAAGTCTAGCTTAATGAGTTTCAACTAAATCGGAACGTTGGTTTTGACTCAACTATAATAACATGAGTACACACACTAGCATATTCTTGCGAACACGAGTGAATGAGTGAGCCATACCTACGGTTTCCGGTACACTTCGGATCTCGCTCCCGGCGGGCATTGTCGACGCACCTTTATACCGCTTATAAAAAGGTAATTCTTTAGTGTATATTGGCTGTCGGTTATGTCCCTTTGGAACTGAGAGCAGTCAGTATGTTACATTAATGGCAACGTACTCGGATGAGTGCTCGCATTTGATGTGCGTTTTTTTGGCTCTGCTTTTAAGGGAGTGCTAAGGCTAAAATAAAGTTAAAAAACCGGCTAAGAGCATGTCGGGCCATGCTCAGTGTAGGGTTCCGTAGTTGTCGGCCTGTTATAATATAATACATCCATTGAAAAAGGGACTAAGGGATGTTTGGCGGCGCTTACGTTATTTTACTACGCCGCACTTACGTCCTTTCACTATGCGATTTTCAGTGATAAGTAGTGATAACTCAAAAACGGCTCAACCTATTTTATTCAGTATAGTTTTCATTGAAGCATATCAAGCCTCACTTCCATGAATTTTTCAAAATTTTTGGACCAACGGTTTAAAAGTTAGATGGGGGACGCCCTTTTATGAACTTTCAGAGCTATTATTTACGTAACTACTTTTCCCAAAATATGTTTTGGAGGACTTTTATTATTTTTTAAATACCTATATCCAACGATATTCCACACGACAGGGTTGGAGTGAAAAATAAAAATCACCCACCACTTCATGTGGGAGGTACCCTAATAAAAAATATTTTTCCAGTTTTTATTCTATCACTTTGTTGGCGTGATTAATGCACATAGTACATACTCACATCAAACTACTAGTCTTCCTCCTAGCATTTATCCCGGCTTGGGGTCCGCTTGACAACCTAATCCCATGAATTGGCGTAGACACTCGTTTTTACGAAAGCGACTGCCATGTGACCTTCCAACCCAGAGGGGAAACTAGGCCTTTTTGGGATTAGGTTCGGTTTCCTTACGATGTTTTCCTTCACCGAAAAGCGACTGGTAAATATCAAATGATATTCCGTACATAAGTTCCGAAAAACTCAGTGGTACGAGCCGGGGTTTGAACCTGAGACCTCCGGATTGAAAGTCGGACGTCTTACCGCAAGGCTACCAGCGCTTTACATCAAACTACTAGTCTTCTTAATTATCGGGCCTCGACTGTATATGGCATAGGAGTATCTCACTGGCCGCAGCCCCGAGTCCCAAATGTCGTTTATTTCGTAACAATAACTGATAACAGTGACAAGTGACAACTGACATTTATTTATCGCGAACACTCGGAAACTCTCCAAAGAAATTATTGAGCGCACGCTAATGCTTCGATATCGGGGTTTGTTTGTTACGTAAATATGAGTGTGTGCGTTGTACTGTGTGTGTTACGTGAGTGGGTTCCAAGCAAATTGTTTGTTATCTACCGGGATGGTAGCTACTTGTTTTGCAATTAAAATACGCGTGGCGCTGTGAGATTTGGTCCTCGCGAGTATAGCTGAAATTGAATAGATGTATTTCTCCGCCAGTTTTGTAAAACTACAATGGGAATTCACAATGGTCTTGAGCGCCATAGATGTTTGTGCCATTTCCACTATTTAGATTTTTTTTCAAAAAATCCTACATTCAACGTGTAACAAAAATGCTGGTGAATAATTGGTATATATTGTGTATGCATGCATAGGTATGTAAGTACATACGGTGGCTGCGCCCACCGTGCGATACCTAGTTTAATAAACCAGTTCGCTACCGGCTACGCTGTGTATTACTTGTGTGCCCTTACTCCCGCATATCTATCAGTGGCGACGTTTCGATAATTACCTCACGCGTTAATCGCTGTATACCATGGCGACCTCCAACTCGGTCGGATTATTTTCGAGTTTTGACCATCAGCAGCAAGACTGGCTGACGTACAAAAATAGGCTTCAACAGTGGTTCATCGCGAATGACACCGGCGATGAAGACGACAAAGCGGGTGTAAAAAGGCGCGCCATATTGTTGAGTGCGCTTAGCGAGAGTACATACCAATTAGCGAGTAATCTAGCATTACCTGGTGTTCTTGAAAAAAAAGGCTACAGTGAAGTGATAAAATTATTGGATGCACATTTTACTCCGAAGCGGTGTGTATTCGCGGAGCGTTATCACTTCTATTCTGCGGTGCAGAAGGTAGGCGAAACATCGGCGCAGTGGGCCGCGCGGCTGCGCGGGCTCGCGGCGCATTGCCAGTTCAAGACCATCGAGGAGGCGCTTCTAGACAGGTTCATCATGGGCATGCAATCCGGCAAGGAGCGCGAAAAGCTGTTCTCGCAGGAACTTAGCGAACTCACACTAGCAAAGGCCATAGACATAGCTGAAAGCGTGCGGTGCGCCCGCGCCGCAGCCAGCGCGACCTTGGCGTCCACCGCGACGGCGGCGGCGACGCCTGGCGCTGAGAGCGTGTTGAAGATCACCGGGACGGCTGCAGGGCGCGGCAATAAGTGTTCGGTGTGCGGTCTAACCAGCCACAAGGCTGAGAACTGTCGTTACGTAAATTACAAATGCAAAAAGTGTAATAAAAAGGGACATTTACGTAAAATGTGTAACCTCAAATACGTCGAGACGAGGGAGGTGAGCGAGGACGATGATGGTAAGGTTTTTAATATTCGTTCAGTTAGGGGCGCGCCGATGACGGAAAAAGTTATTGTCAATGGGTTGCCGTTTGAATTCGAAGTAGATTCCGGCTCCGCCGTGACTGCCATATCGCAAAATACCTACGAGTCTCAGTTTAAAGAAGTGCCATTATCCCCTAGTAAAAAGGGTTTAACCGGGTATAATAGTAATCCAATACCGACTATAGGTTTTGTTAACATGGCGGTTACGTACGAGGGTGATACTAATATCCTAAAAGTACACGTGGTTCCCAATGGAGGACCTCCTATTCTGGGGAGGGATTTCATCTCGAAGTTTAATTTGGAGTTTTCGCGGTACGCGCCGGTCCTATTTTGTACGAAAACGAAGTCCGAATCTGATGATGTTGACAAACTTATGGCAACATACCCGGATTTATTTTCGGACAAACTAGGTCGGTTCAAGAAATATAAAATAAAACTATCCCTCAAGGCCGACGCGAAACCCGTTTTTCTAAAAGCTCGCCCCGTGGCATTCGCTTTAAAAGATAAAGTCGAAAGTGAAATTAGTAGGTTAGTACGGCTAGGCATCCTCGAACAGGTCGACTATTCCGACTACGCGTCACCTATAGTTCCAGTGCTTAAGCGTGACGGGTCAGTCAGGATCTGTGCCGATTATTCCCAAACAATAAATAAACAATTATTGATTGAGAAATATCCGCTGCCGACTATCGAAGAACTATTCTCTAAATTACACGGGGGGGTTCAGTTTACTAAACTGGATATGTCCATGGCGTATAATCAATTTGAAATTGAAGACCCCGATAATATAACCTGTATTAATACAAATCGGGGGTTATTCAAATATAGGCGTCTAATTTTTGGGTTATCCAGCGCTCCAGCGGTTTTTCAGCGAGCTTTAAATAATATCCTCGCTGACCTAGAGGGAGTACTATGCTTCCTGGACGACGTGCTCATCACGGGCCGGAGTAGGGAAGAACACGTCGCGCGCTTGCACCAGGTCCTGCAGCGGTTTACTGACGCGGGGCTGACGCTGCAGAAGGAAAAGTGCTCTTTTTTCCAGAACGAGATAACGTATCTGGGACATGTTATCAACAAAGATGGTATAAGCAAATCAAAAACTAAAGTCAAGGCTATAGTCGAGGCACCGGTTCCTAAAAATATAAACCAACTGCAATCATTCCTGGGTTTAATTAATTACTATAGGAATTTTGTGCCTAAGGCTTCTACCATCTTGAGTCCACTGTACGAACTATTAAAAAAAGATAAAAAGTGGGAGTGGAAATCAGAGCACGAAAAGGCGTTCCAGGAAATTAAGAGCCAGTTGGCGTCGGATCGAGTGCTAACACACTATAATCCGAATGCTAAACTGGTTCTAACCTGCGACGCATCTCCGCAAGGTTTGGGTGCTATTTTATCGCAAATTGAGCCCGACGGGTCCGAACGTCCAATCTCTTTCGCTTCCCGAACTTTAAATGCGGCAGAAAAAAATTACGCACAAATACAAAAAGAAGCAACAAGTTTAATTTTCGGCATAAAAAAATATCATCAGTACTTGTACGCACGTGCGGAACCATTCATCCTTCGCACCGATCACCAACCTCTTCTGTCTATCTTCGGCCCTCATCGGGGAATACCGGAGATAACAGCGAATAGGCTACAGAGATATGCCATATTTCTTTCGGCATATAATTATGTAATCGAATATGTACGTAGTGCGAATAACTGCGCCGATTTTCTGTCTCGAGCATCGTTACCGGACGAGAAGCAGGTAGCACACGCGGGGTGCGCGGGCGCGGGCGCGGGCGCGGAAGATACCGCGGCATATGTACATTTCGTTTTCGAGGGCAGCTGTTTACCAATTACAATTGAGATGTTAAAACGGGAAACAAATAACGATGCAATTCTAAAAAAGGTTATTTATTACATTCAAAACGGGTGGCCTCGCAAATGTAATGATAACGAAATAAAACCGTACCATCAATGCAGGTTTCAGCTGTCAGTGGAAAAGGACTGCGTAATGAGAGGCCACAAGGTTGTTATTCCATTGGCATTACAAAATCAAGTGTTGGCAGAGTTGCACGAGTCGCATTTAGGTATTGTGAAGAGTAAGGCGGAGGCGCGATCACGGGTTTGGTTCCCGGGCATTGATACCGCTATTGAGAACCTAATTGGGGCCTGCGAGGTTTGTACTCGGTTACGTCCAAGTCGTCCAACACCACCGCGCGTCCCGCTCTCGCCCTGGAAAATTCCAGCACATGCGTTCCATAGGATACACTTAGACTTCCTTGGCCCCATAAACGAGCACTGGTACTTAGTCATAGTCGACGCCTATAGTAAATGAGTGGAATGCTACGACATGAAAACAAATTCGTCATCAACTAACGTGGTTGATAAATTGTACGATTTCATGTCTAGGTACGGCATTCCGGGTACGATAGTCAGTGATAATGGCAGTTCTTTTGTTAGTCAATATTTTGAACAATTTTGCTCGTTGAATGGCATACAACATTTAACATCACCGGTATATCACCCGTCTAGTAATGGCATGGCGGAGTCGTACGTAAAAGTAATTAAAAAAGGTCTAAAAGCTGCACTCTTATCAAGCACGAACAGTAAAAGTGTAAACAATCAACTACTTAAATATTTGTTTCACTATCGCAATTCCAAACACACAACTACCGGCCAGTCGCCGGCGCAATTAGTGTTCGGTAGACAATTGAGATCGCGTTTAGATTTATTACGGGTTACATCACCAAGGTCATCGCCCCCGCTCACCGCTCTCGACTCGGTTGTTAAAAACAAACAGTCCTTGCAGATTAAACACTACGGCGGTGTACAAAGGTGCCGATTTATGACGGACGAGTTAGTTTTATACAAAAACTTTACAAATAAAAACCATTTTACTTGGACCCTAGGAGCGATAGTAAAAAACGTGGGACGTGTTCTTTATCTCATTAAGGATAATAAAAGTGGCAAAATAGTGAAAAGACACTTCAATCAGATTGTTAAATATAAAGGACAGGTCAGACCGCCAACTGTGAGTCAACCCGAGCCGAGCAAAACGCCGGAAGTCTCCAGCGTGTCACCTTCTCTTGTCTTACCACCCGTATTTAAATTCGGCCCACAGAACGCCGGAACAGCTTCCGCCAGTCCGACAGTCAGCAGGCCGGAACTCATAACAAGTCAACCCCCGTCACACGAGCCAGCAGACCTGAATAACGGAGAGGGGTTGACGGTGGGGGAGGAAGATGTGAGGCCACTCGATGCAGCGACTGCTACCGAGCCCGGCTTGGCGTCTACAGCTGCGCTAGCCCCCTTAGCCGAGCGCGCGCCGCCGGCTATCGCCGCGCCGTTTGACGCGCATCAAGAGACCACGGACCAAACAGCCGCGCCCTCGCGACTCAAGCGGGCTCGCCCGCGTTTTGATTACAAACAGTTCTTTTAATATGTTATAGTTAAGAGTACTATGTTTATAGGTTAATTAGTTCGTAAGAAACTATGGGGGAGGGATTATTGTGTATGCATGCATAGGTATGTAAGTACATACGGTGGCTGCGCCCACCGTGCGATACCTAGTTTAATAAACCAGTTCGCTACCGGCTACGCTGTGTATTACTTGTGTGCCCTTACTCCCGCATATCTATCAGTATAGTATTATAATTATGAAAAGCTAAGAAAAGTATCTAGCGAAAAAAATATTGGTTTTGTATGGAAGGCTGGAAAGACGTGTCCCATACAAAAAAAGGCGTTTTTTTTTCTTACTTTTAATACTCGTAATAGGATACCAATTATGCCCTTAAACGGATCACCAGTATTTTTGTTACATCCAGTATGCAAAACGCACCGCTAGGGTGTGTTCTTGGCTTGGCAGCGAAAGTGTTAAGACATCAAAATTTCTTAATCCGGCCACAAGAACTCTTGCCACACGCGACTATTTGCATTACCTATTGTTCTTGGGTAAATGAGGAAGAACTAATTTGGCAAAGTTGACTGTGAGGGATTTTAGTATTTGTACAGTCCGTGAGCTTTAAGAAACACCTTCGGGAATCGGCGATGACACGCGAAGGTAATATTGCTGTTCTGCTTTTTCATGTGTCACTGTTGATTGATACCCGACGTCTCTTTCTAAAACCCGAAGGTTCTTTTTAGAGCTCACAGACTCTAGATACTAATGAAAATTACAAACGGAATTTTACACGAAAACAAGAGCCTTTTAGCATAAAGATGTGAATCCAAATGAATGGTGCGATTAATAATCTCTGTATGATTACTTCAAAGCTTTCGTAAATGCTTTATACAAAGTCTGCGAGTATTAGAGGTTAGTGTAACCCAAAGGGCTATAAAAACGCTTCGAGTAATATTAGTTCCTAGAAGAAAAATTGTGAGGACCAAACTTGCAGAGAATCAAATTTTTGTCTTCACGGTTTTACTGTAAAATCAAAAATGGCCGAGTTATTCAAGAAAAACCGTTTTTCGAATATACGCAGGAGCCTGATTCGGTCTACTATGCAAGAACTAATTATTCACGGGTAGGGTCGGTTTTTTGGATATAATGTCTGAATTATACGATAACGATATATGCCACCGACCGCCATTTGTTCTAACGAATGAATGGCGTCTGGTGGAAACGTTTAGTTTTTTTCCGCGGCTCAGGTGTAATGGTGCTCGTACACTGCAGTAATGTTATAAAACATAATACAGCAATGATGCCATTATTAATCATTATAACGGTGTCCTTGTTAATGTTATATAACTGCCTGTGTGGAATAAGAGCCGGAGTCATCTGAACAGCACGCATTACACATGACGTGAATAATCGAATTGCCGGAGCGAGCTCTTAGTTTTGCAAGAAGAAAAACCGGGTCCGGCCCCGGTTGGCGGGACAAGGCACAAGCGAGCGGCGATTTAAGGCTCCAAACAAACGTCCGGTAGCCGGTACGGCTGCCTGATTCGGTTACCTGACCGAATGCCACACGCACACGTCTGGGTGACGTATTTTGACATGACGATGACGTTAGGCTTTGAAACCGCACGGCCTAGAGCCGTGTGTCTGCGCCAGTCTGCGGGGCTTTTAATTATTTTTATTGGGCTTTTAATTTAGGTAAGATCAAAAAGTTGGTAAGCCGATAAGAAATGAACGCCTCGTTACTATAATCCTTAAGAGTCGCCAGGACGCTCACGTGAACTCGCGTCCCCATACAAACGTAGTTCAGCTCTCATTTTAAAACGACATGCTTTAGAACCACGAAATTTGGCATGGGCATTCTAGCAGTACAGATCTATGTCGGAAATTCGTTTTCGTTGCTAAAAATTGTAATACAAAGAAAATATAGCAAAAATAAGTTTTGTATGTAAATCTGTATCTGGCTGTATTTTCTTTGTATTACAATTTTTTGCAACGAAAACAAATTACCGACATAGATCTGTACTACTAGAATGCCCATGACAAATTTCGTGGTTCTAAAGCATGTCGTTTTAAAATGAGAGCTAAACTACGTTTGTATGAGAACGCGAGCGTCCTGGCGACTCTTAAATTGCCTTCCTCTGTAGACTTGCACCACCCGCGGCAGCCGTGACACTCGAATAGTCCTCCAACGGTCTAATTTAATATACAACCTTTGCAAACTTTCTGGGAACAATTTACATCGCGTTTCCGAGTGCGGAGACGTTTCCCGTACAGTCGCCATCAAATATATCCGCGAGCGGCCAGGGTACTCTAAAATACCTGAACATGCACTTTATCGCCTTGACAATAGAGGCGTTGTTCAGATAATTGTGACCACTTTGGCCGCTCCGATGGCGACTGTACACTCGACACGTACAGTTGGTAGCGAGTAATAAAAACAACTGTAGTGCCCTTTCGTAGTTTGCTGACGGTACGCGGAAAAGCACAAATGTTGAACGTTTAAGTATTACTTTTTAGTTCAATTGTGTTAAATAAAATGTACATAGTAAGTGGCACCTATTTCTAATGAAAATTTATTGCTACCGTTTATTGGAACATTGAAGTATAGTTACACCTAATCAAAGATTAGGATATAATTTATGGCTGGTCAATAAATTAAGTGTTTTACTAATTAGAAATATGTTTGTCCACAGACTTTGGAACCCGAGCTAGACATGGGCTCCAGCAACACACCCGTAAGTACTTTGCATTATTCATCAAGTTAGTCTAATTAATAATTATGCCAAAACCATTTCAGATTAGAACTTAGAACCAGCTTCCAGGTTTAGTTGTAATAATATGTTAGTGATTACCGCGGCCTGAATCTGACCGGGTTCGTCAGCAGTGTCACCTAAGCTCAACGGCCCAGTATTCACGTATTCACTGAGATTCTTTTGAAAGAGTTTTTTGCGAAATGCAATAATACTTTAGTCCACAAGTTGCTTTTATCTCCGCGAAGAAATATTCTTTTGTTCACGCTAGTTGTTGTGAATCACTTTTTATCCACCGACAGAACAGAGGCGGTTTATGTATTAAACGTGAGAGGGTTGATCAGTCTACGTGTGATTATAATGTTTCCATTTTTAGGGTTCCGTACGGGACCATATTACTTAGACTCTTGAAATTTGGTACGAAGTAACGTCTTATAGCACAGAATAAAGAAAAATTGCGAAAAACGGAACCCTCGGTGCGCGAGTCTGACTCGCACTTGGCCGGTTTTTTTGTCTGTCGCCAGGATGTATCTCATGAACCGTGATAGTTAGACAGTTGAAATTTTCACAGATGATGTATTGCTTATATTGCTATTGCCGCTATAACAACAAATAGTTATTAAACAACAGAATAAAATTTAGAGATGCAACGGATAGTGGTTTGGCCGGATACCGGATACCGGATATTCGGCCTGACCCTCCGCCGAATATTCGGTATCCGGCCGCCGAATATTCGGCCGGCGGTACTATACCTACAATTTGAGTTTCGCAGATGCGCTTCGTGCAGGTTTCGAACTGTTTCGTAGTGAACGTTCGCGCGGACTTATTTCTAGGCAACAAAACGAGTTTTATTATGTCAGCACGGAGTAACATCTTTCAAAAGTACATCGCTCGCGTATTTTTGTGTAAAAAAATAAGTTTGTAGTGTTATCGTGTGCCGTATTCTATTTTTAAAATGTTTAAACAATACATTAACAACACAATCTGTCTTAAACATAACTCCAACACACAACCAATAATCAAACAATATTGAAGTCGTATTGTAGTTGCGTCGCAGTATTTTTCAAGCAAATTCCGTCATTTTTGATTCAGACGTGTAGGCGTTAGCTGTATTGTGTTGTTATTGTATTGGATTTGCATTGAAGTTGGATCGTGTCTGTGCGTGTTTTAAAGTTAGAATACGGCCCCGTGTCAATCGTGTGACAGTGGTTGACTAGTGAGTGACTCTGACTACATCCGGTATCCGGCCGGATAGTACGAAGATATCCGGTATCCGGCCGGATACTAAAATAAGGGCCGGATAGGCCGGATACCGGATAGTAACCGGATATTCGGTGCATCTCTAATAAAATTAAAGTTTAAGAGGGCACCCATACAACAGACATGATTTTAAGCCGTTTTTATAAATAATGGTACGGAACCCTTCGTGCGCAAGTCCGACTCGCACTTGGCCGGGTTTTGGTTGAGGTTTTCGGCAAAAGTTAAGTACAGTCGACGTCAAAAATATGTTTGCACTTTTGGACCTTATTACAATGGAGTAAGGTGCAAAAGTGTAAACATATTTTTGACGTCGACCGTACAAAGAGAGCACGCTAAACATTGAAATATTGGTATTCACCTACTTAGCTCACCGAAGGAAGCCCACTAACTGCTCGATAGAGGAAATAATTCGTGTATAGCTGAATTTTGGTGAAGTTGTAGATAAAGGTGTCTTACACAACATAGGCCGGTACTGGAACGTTAAATTTGGCCTTAAAAAATTATAACTCACAAGTCCGATTTTATTTTATTATCAGTAAGAGTACAATGAGCACTAACGGCGAAAATTTTTTTCTAACTGTTTTCGAGGATGATGTAGGTATAATATAGGTATTTGTTTGCGACACTCGTAAATTCAAGATAAGATAATTCGAGTGGTATTTCTTTTCATTCGACTATCGGATTTAACTATATGAATGTACCCTGACATTTGCTAACAGATTTACCAATGGCCGTATTTATTTAAATTTAAAACAAATAAAAAAAATATACTTCCTCCAAAAGATAATTAAAGTGCTATATGTTAACTGAAATATATTAAAAACTATCGAAGGCGAGTAATAGATTTGATTTATAACACATTATTCAATAGATTATTTTTTAATGAACAATTGAATTTTTAAAGCGTTTTAATAGCTATATAAGAAATCTCCGAAATTTTCAAGTGGGCGCATTCTGTTCATTTTCTTTATACTAAAACTTGCATCAAAATTCTAACGATTTTATCAATCGCTCGAAGTTTTCTGAACTTATCAGTTCTAAACATAATCCAAACGCGCGGAGATTAAAGCGGGAGTCTATCGCGTCATGGCGCTAGCGGCGGGGCCAATCACGACGCGCCGCGCGCTGTTGCCTGACCGCTGCGCGCCGTTGCCTGTCTGCTGTTTCCATGGTAACCCAGTAGGCACGCGAATATTTGTGATGCATGCGCAATACACGCATCACGGCAAGTATTAGCGACAAAAATCACACACTACGATGCATAGTTACGCAATCTATCCGCAACGAGTCGTAGACTACTTGTCAGCGGGTGCGCAATTTATTGACAACGGAGACTGCAACTTAAATTTTGAAAATAGAGGGTGTCGCGAGAGTTATAAGACGGCGATTAATAAAAGATATTTATTGTTTACGGCCATGATGCGCCATAAAAGTCTCGATTAAAGCCTGTTGTGATATTTGTGCGTGTTAGTTCGGAGAAAGTCACGGGGTAAGTGTACCGGCTGATCAGTTTACTTTCGTCATGATGACATTCTGTTATCTTGGAAAATTATTTTGTTAAGAAAAAGCCATTTATATTTATAGTGCGACATTTTGTTCTCAGCATACGGGAATGCCCTTCCTGTCGGGAACAAATTATAAGGAAACTTAAAGAAGTCCCGAAACGACATCGCCCGTACTATACGTTCCGTAATTTCGCCATAGTTGCTATAGGACGATTTGGTCTCGAGGCTTAAACGGTCGGCTGCTAAGCAAGCGAGCTGAGTTCGCATCCCGCGCAGGCGATATCTTTTTGCATTTTTGTTTTGGTTTATTTTGTTTACATTGGCTTAGTTACTTTTAGTTTTAAGTTTTTTTTCTTTTATTTTTATTTTATTTTGTTTGTAAACATTTTCTATACTTCAAATATATAGTGTAAAGGTTAACTGTTGCCAATTGTTTTAATCAAACGTCGAACTCAAGAACCCGAATCTTTACATCTTTACGTTTGGTCCACAGAGTGAATAATATGACTTACTAACAATTGCGATTATTTTTTTTGTTGAGAGCATGCCCCTCTATGGTGCGAATCAATTAGATTAAGCTCCCATTGCATGAAACCTTACCTCATACGGTGGCAGAGCAGACACATACTATAACAATAGATAACACTTAGGAACACTGGACTATAGTAGGTTGCCATGGCCTAGCCTGGAAGAACATAGTTTTTTTTAAAATTTTAAAACCTCAATTTTTACCAAAATTTACATCATAAGGTGGCAGATCGAAACCTTTATCCATCGAAAGAGACCCCTTTTGTGATCCGAACCCGCATAGGTTGCCAGCCCTAAACCTGGCAATTTTCAAGGTCAGCCATGTTTCATGAGGCCAAAAAATGGGGTAATTTACCTCATCAGGTGGCAAGCTGAAATTGATACAGATCGATAGCCCTAGGCGTGCCATTCATGAATATATAGGGTTGCCTGCCATCAGCCTCGCAGTTTTTCTGGTCAGCCTCCTCAAAGTATCAAAGGAACAACGAGAAATTCATGTACAGGTGCTAACATTCGAGGAATATTTTAATGCAAACCATGATATTTAATTAAAATCTACATATTGACAGTCTGGCACTTCATACGTGTTGAAATAATAGGGTAAATGAACCAGTTCTGGTCATATCTTACTAATTATAGCATTATATAAGTGACTACCGGAAAACCTAGACTGCGGGTAATATTGAGGACGCCGCGACAGTAAATCAGTGTGTGAGGTAAAATTGATTCCTCACCTCATTTCCGCAGCCCAATCTGTGGGTGAAAAAACACCCTGACTTGTGCACTTCGACTACTGGGCGAGTTCATTCACTTCATAATATATACGACCGACGCCTACTACAACACTCTCTGCTACTGGAGGGTATACCTATTTTATGCGCATAGACTAAAGGGCACCGATGACTGACTTGAAACTTAACCAATGGGCTGATGGTGGATTTATACCTACCCCCAAGCTGTCAGTCCCCGAGGTACCACACTAGTCACCCATGCGCAATAGACTACCGGGGCTGCCATCTTGCCCACACATGGGTGGTCCTTCGCCCCGTCTCTACCCCTATCCAACAAGCCCTAAGAGAGCAGTCACTTTACCCGAAGATCGCTCTACACCCGCGTACGAAACTAAGCGCATAGACTAAGGGGCACTAAATATCCATCGCGAGATTATGGTCCGGGCCCGTGCAGTTACCATCCGTATAGACACTCGACTCACTCGAGTCACCGTGAGTACTTCGTTAGATAATCATATAACCAGGAGATAATTTAAGGTAGGAAACACATATTACCTTCGTAGCAATTGTAAATATTGTAAGAATTATACTTAGATGTTCAAGACGTTTAAACATAAGAGAGATATCGTAATAAATACGTATACTATAAATGTGAAAACTTAACTTTCGGTAAACCAGCTAATGTGATCACCGTTGATCCATGCGCTGCGTACTCACCCAAATTAACTCTGTTATCGTAGGGAGAAAATCTTCACTCAGTCGTAGGACAAAACAACCGCGTTAACGGTAATACGAATATTTGTCATTATTGTATTGCACTTTGCAAATATTAAAAATGTTGCTAGATTGAATATGCTCAAACGATCGCGACATAATCCGATCCGGATATCACTGGGCTCAGATTGTACCCGTTGCGACAGTATTTTCAAATATGGGAAAAGTAATGTTGCCGTTTAGGTTCAAGAGATCTTGAGTATATGTTGCGTTTAATATAAAGTAATATTAAAATATTATAATTATGTAGAAATAATACGACATCATTCATCACTAAGTTTCTTCTTCCTGCATCTTTTCCATTTCAATTGGCATTGGGGCCTCTTGGTGTCTAGTCGCCGGGACCCAGGGTTTTCAGTCCTAGTTTCTCGATGGTGCGTTATTCAGGACTTTTAGATCCTTCTCGATTCATTGCGTGTCTGACAGTGGTTTCAGTTTTTGCCTCGCCGCCACTAGAATTACAACTGCCGGTCAATCACTGCAAAGGAGTCCTTGCGGTCCTCACGGTCATCATTGGGGCCGATTCCAACGCCTATCTCCCTCTATGAGGGATGAAGACCAGCAACAACAAAGACCTATGGTTCCGACCTATGTTTATTCTTTAGGATATTTAAGTTAGTTGTCACAAGGTATTGACAACCAACTTAAATATCCCAAAGAATAAACATAGGTCGGAACCAACATTCGTAAACAGAAGGTTCATTACGATTATAGATAGACCTCACTAAGTCCTGAATAACGTACCATCGACAATCCAGGGCTGAGAGTTAAGCATATTCAGTCAAGTAATATTTTCGATAGGTATTTGCAAAGTAGGGTAGAATTATTCTACCATACTTTGCAGTAGATGCAAAATGACAAATATTCGTTTTACCATTAACGAGGTCGTTTTGACGTACGACCTCAATGCAAGAATTTAACTAGAGGCCGCACGCGCGTACCCACGTAAGGGATAAGGACATATGACGATCACTTCTACAGCACAAAACAGAACAATCTACTATTGTTTTCCTTAGCCGACACAACTTTCAAAGAAAACGGACCACCAACGGATACCGGTAATAGACATGAATATACATTATAATGGGAACGCAATTGAGCGTGTAGGAGTAACAAAATTCTTAGGTATTATGATTGACGAGAAACTTACATGTTTACTTATTTCAATTGTTTATTAAAATTTTGTTATTATTTAAATCTGTTATTTATAATATGATGTTGACTTAGTTTGTTGTATATAATCTTTATAATTTAATAATCCCTGTTTAATTAATTAAGTACTAACAAAATATAAGTTAGTTAATATAATATAATTTTGTATGCCAATAGGCAAAACACAGAGCACTTTTGTAAATTAAGACCCTATTTTGTACCACTGTGTGTTATACAAATAAACATTTTCATTTTCATTTTCAAAAAATAACAGGTTTTTGCCGTAGCAAATACAGAAATTCTTAAAGAAATTGCGAATCTCATCAGTATGTGACCCTCCACTGCTAGTAATAATAGTGTGGGGGGTAATAACAATATGGGACTATGACAAGGACCAACGATAATAGCACCTTATATGTTGTAGCTATTGAAAGTGTAATAACACAATCCCGTTCGATCTTGGTATTATTATTAGCATGCCCTTTCGTTACCTTTTATCCTATGTCTGTGCGTACGACTTAGTGAAGGTTGGCTGTCTCCCTACAATAACAGAGTAAATCTGGGGCAGTACGTGGCGCATGGATTAACGGTGATCAAATTAAGTAGCTGGTTTATCGAAAGTTAAATTTTTCGGGCCCGTACCATAGTCTCGCGATGGATATGTAGTGCCCCTTAGTTTATGCGCTTATTATCGTACGCGGGTGCAGAAGCGATGCACGTCCATCTGCAGGTGAAGTGACCACTCTCTTAGGGCCCCCTTGTTGGATAGCGGTAGTGACCGGGCGAAGTACCGCCCATGTGCGGGTATTATGGCAGCCCCGGTAGATTGCGCATGGGTGACTGGTGTGGTACCTCGGGGACTGGCAGCGTGGGGGTAGATATAAATCCACCATAAGCCTATTGTTTGAGTGTCAAGTCAGGAATGCCTTCTGGGTAGATGCGCGGGCGCGCCTATTTACAAGGGATCGGTACCCTTTAGTCTATGCGCATGAAGGAGGTATACCCTCCAGTAGTAGAGAGTGCTCTAGTAGGCGTCGGTCGTATATATTATGACCTCGCCCAGTAGTCGAAGTGTACAAGTCAGGGTGTTTTTTCACCCACAGATTGAGCATATTTAAGCGAAGCAGAATTAGGAGACTGCGGAAATGAAGTAAGGAACCAATTTTACCTCACACTGATGATTTACTGTCGCGGCGTCCTCAATATTACCCGCCGTCTAGGTTTTCCGGTATTCACCTAAATAATTAGTAAGAAATGACCAACTGTTGTAGTACAATAAATACTAAAATTAAATAAAGATGTTACTATACATTTGGTTATGAATGAAATTTTAATTCAACGGTTAAGTTCACGAGCCACAGCCATAAATAGCTCTGTACTTACTTTTGCAGTAGTTTTAGTATTTCAGTGATTGCACAATAAAATAAAAGTAAACCAAGAAAAAAATACTTTTATTTTAATACTGTTGGCTACCGCAATTCGTATTCAAAAGGAAAAACATTGCCTGGCCCGGTTAAGTGTTCATCATAATGTTGTATGAACGGTGAATGACAAGCTACGGCGCGTCGTGATTGGTGGACCCGCTTCTGCTGACCGCGCCTTAGACTGCCGCGCAAATCTCCTTGCGTTCAAATGGCGAATTGAACTGATAAGCTCGTGCACTGTACAGCTATTGATGAATTCGTTAGTTTTTGTGTATATACATTACTATAACGATAATAAACTAAACACGCTGACTTGGACATTTTCGAAATTTCTTTTATGGTCAAGACAACGCTTTTGAAAATTCAAATGCTTAAATAAAATCGATCTATTGATAAATCTGTTATAAATTGAACTGATAGTTGCCTTTGATAGCTTTCAATACAATTCAGTAATCACAAAACACTTTAGTAATCTTTTTGTAAAAAAAAATTTTTTTTCAGTATTTAATATTATCCTGAAACAAACTCTTGACAAATACGTTAGTAAATGACAGTTGATGTTCAAACAGTTAAATAGGATTATATCATGAAGAAACATACCACTTGTATAATCTTCCCTTGAATTAATAAGGCCTGCTAACAAATACCTACTTTATACGTAAATCTACGTCAAGATCCGATATATTTTTTTATAAGGAGTAGTTCTCAGAGTATTCTAACCGACTACAAAAAATAGCGCACTTGTGAGTTATAAAAGTTTATTCTGTTATTGTACGCCACTAACATACTAAAAGTACTCATGGATGGGGGTGCCGCTAACGGGGAGAGGGGGGTGTAAAGGTCCCCTTTTTTGGCTTTTCGTAAATAACTCAGTAGCGGTGGCTCATACGAAAAAATGTTCTTCTACTTAATTAATCCACAAATGATTTTCTACAGAAAAGGTTCTTTACACTTTTTTGCTGAGATCAATGTATAATGAGATTTCGAGGAAATACGATAATCAGTTTTAGAAACTTTCGGAGCTATTATTTACGAAACTATGAGTTTTGTCTAAAAATTGTTTTAGAAAACCCATATTTATATTAAAAGACCTATCCAACGACACCCCACACATTAGGGGTGGATTAATAAACAGAATTTACTCCCCACTTCATGTGTTCGAGAGGTACCCTAAAAAATAATCTTTTTTCAGATTTTGTTTTAAAACTTTGTTTGCGTGTTCAAAACACATACTCATACGAAGTTTAAATATTCTAGTACTAACCATCACTGCGCAAAGCCGTGAACGGACAGACTGGGACAAACGGACAGCGAAACTATAAGGGTAGGAAGTTGATTGCAGGCGTCCATAGGCTATGGGAACTGCTTACCATCAGACAGGTCGTATGCTTGTTTGCCACCGTCGTGGCATAAAAAATAAAAAGTAAAAAAATACCCTCTTCAACCTGCTCAGTGATGGTTAGTACTTGAATATTTAAACTTCGTATGAGTATGTGTTTTGAACACGCAGACAAAGTTTTAAAACAAAATCTGAAAAAATATTATTTTTTAGGGTACCTCCCGAACACATGAAGTGGGGGGTAAATTCTGTATTTTAATCCACGCCTAATGTGTGGGGTGTCGTTGGATAGGTCTTTTAATATAAATATGGGTTTTCTAAAACAATTTTTAGACAAAACTCATAGTTTCGTAAATAATAGCTCCGAAAGTTTCTAAAAGTGATTATCGTATTTCCTCGAAATCTCATTATACATTGATCTCAGCAAAAAAGTGTAAAGAACCTTTTTTGTAGAAAATCATTTGTGGATTAATTAAGTAGAAGAACATTTTTTCGTATGAGCCACCGCTACTGAGTTATTTACGAAAAGCCAAAAAAGGGGACCTTTACACCCCCCTCTCCCCGTTAGCGGCACCCCTATCCATGAGTACTTTTAGTATGTTGTGTAAGACACCTTTATCTACAACTTCACCAAAATTCAGCTATACACGAATTATTTCCCCTAAGTTTTCCTTCGTTTGGCGAGCTAACTATGATTAATATTATTTTGACATAGATTAGTAAACTTGAATATGCCTCCTTGCACATTACGCATGCATGTTCACGGTAATAGTGCATTGACTTTGATTGATATTATGTTGACAATTACCGTAAGCGTGGGTAATTTGCATAAACCTAATTGACGCCTGGATTCTGTTATCTTAAATCGTATCGTATTGCACGGTCTTTACTCGTACTATTCAATTTTATTATGGCAGAGTCATTTATTTTCACGGATAGATATCCACAAAATATTAAGAACACAACTTATTAAGAAAGAACATTAATATGTCTATAACTATGACACTCCGAAATTGTTAGCCCCATTTACCTAAACTCTGATTCGTAATTAAATTCCAAAAATATAACCTCACTTCTTCACCGGTTTCGTGTATTTATACGTTCTGCTTTTAAAGAAATGCCACTGATATAATTTAATAATGGTAATTTCAATCTTCTGATGTAAAAACGTAATTTCAGTTGCCCTTATTCGGAGAAATAAAAGCGAAAAGTAAGCGAGTTAGGTTATATTTTTGGAATCTAATTACGAATCCGTAGTATAGTAAAAGAAACACCAAAAGTTTTCTTTGAATATAACTTTGTGTTGTAAAGTCGCCACCAAATATATCGGAGCGGCCAAGGTACTCAAAAATATCTGAACATGCACTTTATCGCCTTGACAATAGAGGCGTTATTCAGATGTTTGTGACCACCTTGGCAGCTCCGATATATCTGATGGCGACTGTACTAAGACTCAATCAAAAGCGTGATTTAACGGATTATTTTCTGCGATAAGACCAGCGGCGACATGGCTATTGAGCTATAAAGTGCCATGGTACTGAATTAAGTGCCATGGCACTAAACATTGCCTGGTTGATTACTTCCAACAAACTCCGCATTATAAAGTTTTTACTTGTTTCAACACTTGCACTCAGAGTACTTAAATAAAATAGATAAATATTATGAAACAGTTTCTCAAGCCGTAGTCCCACAGAAATTGTGAGTACTTCTATAAAATAAATACGGTATTTATCTCTATTTTATTTAAAATACCCTTGTCGGGATTCGAATCTAGAGCCTCGAACTTCGCTGGTTTCAAACATCCTACGTGTAAAATATTACGACGCAAATAGTGATGTGGATCACTTAGTTACACTCATTGATGTGGAAGAACTTGTTTTATGCCGAATGCACAAATGTTACAAGAGTTCGATTGGCACTCTCATACTAAATTAGTACCGTCAACTGCAACAACATTGGCTACAATACACTGTTTAACTTTGCCTGTCATGAAAAACTTATTGTTCTTCACCAAACAGGTGATCTTATTCCTGAATTTGGTAAAAAAAGTGAAAGGCCATTAGTATTAAGAATTAAATATATATTTTGAGATAGAGTATCACTTTTTATAAGTCGGGCAAAGTTAGCATAGAAGGCAATTTTGCAACTGCTGACGGTACCTAAGTACAAGTACGTGAGCGCTGCTTTGTTCAATATGAGTTATAAGCTCCATCTATTAGGTAAGTAAGCTGTGGCAGCTACTAAAACAACTCTAAATCGCTTATTTAACGTTGTACAAAGTCTGTAAGTGCAGCTTAGGTAGCTGTCCACTGGTGGCGACGAAGCAAATGATATAAAAGACTATAGGTATAATAAAATACTTGTGATAAATAAATATGGGCGTCATTAGAAGGCTCAAAGTCACTCAGCGGGCGATGGAATGGGCAATGCTCGGAGTTTCTCTGCGAGATCGAATCGGTAATAACGAGATCCGCAGAAGTAACATTCTCCGAAGGATCGCGAAGCTGAAGTGGCAGTGGGCTGGCCTATTGCCCAGAGAACTGATGGCGGCGAGTTCTCAAATAGCGACCAGTCGACCACGCACCGACCGCAGCATGGGAAAGTCCCCCACCAGGGTCCGATGACCTGGTAAAAGTCGCGGGTATACGAGCGATTGTTGTGGCATTCTGGGGGAAGCCTAATGTCCAGAAGTGGACGTCATTCGGCTGCTAATGCTGATAATGAATGAAAAATAATAGCAAGTTTTTGTTAGTTCTGACACTTCTGATGCATACTAGATATCTACTCGATTAAGTCATTGCAAAATCCTTGGTGTCCCCAAAATTATAGTTTTTATTTTTATGTAATATGTATTAAGACATCTATGGGCTCCTAGTTGCCTGATAAAAAAGTGAATTTATTTATTTAATTTCATTCAATTGCCATTTTGATTTTTTCGTTGCAGTGCTCGGAAAAAAATCAGATGAAGGACACTCTAGATTTCAACAGGAGATCGAAAAGCTACAAAATGTATTTTTATTTGAGCTAATCTTTTTTTGGATATGTTATGTAATAGGAGCGACGACTAGTATAGTGGAAAACATGCTTTAAATGTTTTGTTCACATGCAAATTATTTTGATATAAGCGTTTTATTTCCAGGAATTGCCTCAATTTTGAGAAATAATGACCCGTCTTGTGCTTTATAATGTCAGCCATGTATGTTCATACAGCCATGTAATCTATAGTGACTAACCCTCTTATTAATTAATCGTCTTACAAGCCTTATTTAACTAATAATCGTTTATCCCGTCTGTGACTTTGACAGTTGTATATTATCTGTATTATTTCATAAGTGTGTTTTATGTGTTAAGAATTTTGCCTTATTTGAAACAAACTATCCAATCTACAAAACCCAAATTTTCATAGCAAATGTTACACGCATACATCTCGCAAGCTTCTGGTAGGTGTAACCAGCTCTTATTACCTAGGGAATAGAGTTCAAAGCAACTTCAGATTTATCCTTGGCATATAAAAATGGAATCTAGTGTAAATCAGCGTCACGACACATTAGCCCGGACGAGGGTCGCTGGAAAATTGCACCCTGTATGATAGATGACGCACCCGGTCGAAGATGCCCGGGAAATAGACTACTGAGGAGGAATATTGATTTAACATGTTCACTGCGGCGATGGGTTCATTTTACCCCGCACAGGGTTCATATTACCCCGTAACATATATCTTGTGTCAGCAATGCTATCTAATGCTATTTTTTAAATAATTCGATTGAATGCCTATTGCAATGCAACTGACGATTCGAAGTCACTTATGGCTTTTTATAATGTTTAAACAGGTTCATAATGGCAGCAATTCAATTTTTGGTTTTATTTCACATAATACTGCAGTTACTCTCGCTAGCCACACCGTCAATTGCTACAACTTTGCCTGGCTTGAAAAATACGGTTTTCTTCACCAAACAGCTATTTACAACTTATTCCTAAGATTGAGATGGCGCATTGGCCGCCTTTCTCCCATCTGAGGAATAAGATAAATAGCTGTTTGGTGAAGAAAACCATGTTTTTCAAGCCAGGTAAAGTTGAGCCTCGTAGGCAAAGTTATAGCACTTGACGTTACCCGTATTAAAGAGAAAACCCCAAGAAGAATAAATATTTGTGCTGATATGGACTTCCTAGCATAAGACAAATAACCTTATTTCGTCCCTCAGTTGCTCATTCGGAGTAATGAGAAACGCCGATGATAAAAATCAAGCGTCACCGAGGGGCCGGGTAAACTAGACCCATTCTAACTAACAACCGCAGTTAGGCCATCACAGACCGTATGTGGTTGCGATAAGGTTCATTATTAAGACGAGGACTCAAAAGAACATGTACCTCGATTTGGGCGGAGCAATCATCGCGTAGCCCCACCTCCTTGCGAACTCGGTCACTACGCACTTCGCTCAGATAGAGGTTCGCAGAAAGTTCACTCGGAACAAATTAGATCTCGATATTTTTTGCAGTAGGAGAATCTGCTTTGCGAGACGGTAATTTTTAAACTGAATTTGATTTAGTTTTTGTGAACGATGTTACTTTTTATTGTAAATTACGTACAGTCGACATCAGATATATT
The DNA here is from genome assembly GCA_911728535.1 of Pammene fasciana. NCBI lineage: Eukaryota > Metazoa > Arthropoda > Insecta > Lepidoptera > Tortricidae > Pammene > Pammene fasciana. The sequence goes on from OU452285.1 coordinate 2,697,321, forward strand.
ATATGGGAGCGGCCAAGGTGGTCAGAAATATATGTGCAACGCTTGTATTGTCAAGGCGATAAAGTGCATGTACAAATATTTTTGAGTACACTGGCCGCTTGTATACATTTGATGGCGACTGTACCTCCTAAGTGAAAGGTACAAATGAGCACATTTTATAATCATTACATGTCGAGCCATGCTAAATGTAAATAAATAGTTCCATAATAACCGGTCCGTCACAAAACTCACGAAACACCCAATCAAAAGGTCGTTTTATATATGATATTTTGCGGCACTTAAGTCCTTTTAACATGAGTTTTTGAGTTAGAATTCAAAAACGGCTCAACCGATTTTATGCAATATAACTATACTTTATATCCGAACATGTACTTTATCGCTTTTAATTTTGAGGTCTTGTTCAGATATTAGTGACCACCTTGGCCGATTTCATATATTTGGTGGCGACTGTACTATTCAAGTAATATGCAATGAATGCGTAAGCGCCGACCGCCAAATGGTACCTTTGCCAAAATAATGTCAGAAATAGTACTAATCGAACGAGCGGATCGCAAGCGAAGCGAGTTGTTACAAACCACTTCTAGCTACTTATACTGGGACGTCTCGGCATTTCGATGGCTTTTTGATTTTGAGAGTTTGTTCGACGATGACTTTAGTACCATAATTCTGATCTTCATGAAATTTGCTGGGGTTGTAGCAGAGATACACATAATTTGAGAGTTAAGTAATGGACATTGGCTTGGCATAGCTTGCACACCGTCGCCGCATGCGGTTCTCTCCCTTTATCTATCTACCCACTAATTACTCAAAGCAAGTAGGTATCTCTAGTTAAAACTCGCCTTTGCCCAAAGACAGACAACACGCAACGCTACTAATTTTAAAATAATTATGTTCTAAGATGTTAGGCACTAGACAGCCAGTGATCGGAATAGGTAGCGTATATTATTTACCTATTCATACATTTTGGGGCCGTCCAGAAATCATGTGATCGTATTTAGACTATTATTGACCACCATCTATCATTTCTTTGTTTTTCATCCGTTCGTGTTGAAAATCGATATCCGAGAATCTAAAGGCCTTGGAAGGATCTTGAATTTGTTAATTTTTTATCCGATCGATCGGTTTGAAATTCGATATCTAAGGATATTTAGGGACCTTTATTACGAATCTGAAGTAAAAATTCCAGAAATTGGGCGCCATCTTAAATTTGTTTATTTATCCGATCATGTTGAAAATCGATATCTAAGGATCTGCCAGGCCCCTTAATATGAATCTGAAGTCAAAATTTCAAAAAATGGGCGCCATCTTGATTTTCTTCATTTTTTATCCGATCAATTTGAAACAGGATCTTTATTTAAGGCCCCTTACGAATCTAAAGTCAAAATTGCAAAAACTAGCCGCCATCTTAAGTTTCATTATTTTCGATCTGTTCGTGATGAAAATCGATATCGGAGGATCTTAAAGGACTTACAATATAAGACTGAAGTCAAAATTGCAAAAATGGCCATCTTGCTTTTTTTTCATTTAAATAAATAAATATTTGGGGACAATCTTACACAAATCAACCTAGTCCCAAACTAAGCTAAGCTTGTACTATAGGTACTAGGCGACGATATACCTACTTATATAGATACATATACACGGTGCTCGTGAGGATTGCGAGAGATTTTAACAGTGTATTCTTGATCGTAATTGGAGACTTAAATGTCGTACAAACTTTTCTGGAATTCGCCTAGTTTCAGAGTTATTACCAACTAAATAAAAAAACATTTTTTATTGTAACTCAGTGCAAAAAAGTTTTTTTGATGGTGATTTCTCTCTTTATGGGGTCTAGTCTAGACATTCATATTGTCAGATATCAAAATGCCAAAGAATAGTTTGCGTAAACCATTTTTTACGGATAAAAATGCACCAATTTATTTTAGTCAATAGTTTTACCAATAACATATTTTTTTATGTTCAAAAGCATTCAAAAATCGAAAAAAAAGCACAAAAAAAAATTTTTTTTTGCTGAATTCGACATAAGTTCACATAACATTTATTACTTCTTATGACCTCAGGAATACGCTGGCAAAATTATGCGGTTTCCTCGCGAGCACCCTGTATACTTAGATACATAGAAAACAGTTGGAAACACCCATAACTCAGGAACAAATATTCGTGATAAACACACAAATAAATGCCCTTAACAGGATTCGAACCCGGGATCTCCTGCTTCGTAGGCAGGGTCACTAACAACTGGGCTAGGAGGCTATTAAATATTATTATTTTTATCCGATCGGTTTGAAACTCCATATCTGAGGATCTATAAGGCCCCTTGATACGAAACAGAAGTCAAAATATGAAAATAGGCGCCATTTTAAATTTATTTATTCTTGATGCGATCAAGCTTGAATCCAATATCTGAGGATTCGCCAGGCCCCGTAATACGAATCTGAAAAAACTGGCAGCCATCTTTAATTTATTTCTTTTCGATCCGTTATTGTTGGAACTTGATATCTGAGGATCTTTAGGGCCCCTTTTCTTCATTTTATTGATTTTTTGCCTGATCGGTTTTAAACTCGATATCTGAGAATCTTTAAGGCCCCTTAATATAAACTGAAGTCAAAATAAGAAAAAACGGTTGCCATCTTGAATTTCTTTATTTTTGATCAGATCAAGTTATAAATCGATATCTGAGGATCCGCTAGGCCCTTTAATACGAAACTTCGTATTAAGAGGCCTATTATAGATCCTCAGACATCGAGTTTCAAATCGATCGGATCAAAAGTGAAGAAAATCAAGATGGCGCCCATTTTTGCAATTTTGACTTCAGTTTTGTATTGAGAGTAGGGATTGCAAATCCGAATCTATTTTACAAAATCCGGATTTTCGGATAATTTTCGCGCCGAAATCCGAACTTCGAATAAAATCCGGATTTAGTTAATGTTTTCTTGGTACTAGGAATAAATTGTAAAAAAACGACTTTTTAATAAGAAATTAGTCTTTTTATTTACTGTGATAGTCTTATGATCAAATAACAAGTTATATTAATTACACAGTTATATAATATCAATAACAAAAGCAACTTTGAAACAAAAAAAATATCTTTAATAATTTTAATTAAGAATCCTACAGTCACTGGTCACTGGCAGTCAGCCTTGATATAGCTAAGGCGTTCGATCGGGCCTGGCAAGGGAGAGGCATTGGCTCTATTGGCAGTCCGCCTTGATATAGCTAAGGCGTTCGATCGGGTCTGGCATCGAGGTCTTCTGTCGAAGTTGCCATCTTACGGACTGCCCGACTTGCCAGCTTTTTGTCCGGCAGAAGCATACGCTGCGTTTGGTAAGCTGAAGCATGTATTTCACGCCAAAATACCTCAATCGCTAAAGACCAAAGTGTTTAACCAATGCGTATTGCCCGCCATGACCTACGCGTGCGAAACGTGGACACTGAGCGGAATGTGCGGAATGAGGAGGCTCAAAGTTGCTCAAAGAGCCATGGAACGCAGCATGCTCGGTATATCTCTTCGCGATAGAATCCGGAACGAGGAGATCAGGCGACGGACCAAGGTAGTAGATATCGGGCAACGGATTGCTACTCTAAAATGGGCCTGGGCCGGACACGGCCGACGAGAGGATGGGAGATGGAGCCAGCGTGTCCTAGCATGGAGACCTCGGTCAGTAAGACCAGATCATAGACCTCCAATCAGATGGGAGGACGATATAAAGAAGGTGGCAGGCCCACTCTGCAGAACAGAAACCGCGAACCGGGCTTATTGGAGGAAAATTGGAGAGGCGTATGCCCAACAGTGGGCGCATACACGCTGAAGAAGAAAAAGAAGAAGCATACGAGCCATAGTCGACGGTAGTTGCTCTGAAAGCATGGACATGAACGCAGGTATCCCGCAAGGCTCTGTACTATCCCCAACGCTGTTCTTGCTGCATATCAATGATATGTTGTCTATAGGTGACATTTATTGTTATGCGGACGACAGTACTGGGGATGCATGTTACACGGGCCGTGCCAATATCCCTCGATCCGTTGTGGTAGAGAGTCGTGAAAAACTTGTGTCCGAAATAGAGAATACTCTTACTGGAGTCTCGGCGTGGGGACAGGATAACTTAGTCCGATTCAACCCCTCAAAGACTTTGCGCGTTTACCGCTAAGAAAACCCCATTTACTGTGGCCCCTCAGTTCCAAGGCACAACTCTCACAATATCAGGGAGTATTGGGATCCTCGGTGTCGACATTTCCAGTGACGTCCAATTCCGTAGTCACCTTGAAGGGAAGGCCAAGCTGGCATCCAAAATGCTCGGTGTTCTCAATAGAGCGAGGATATACTTCACTGCGGGGCAGAGACTGCTTCTTTACAAGTCGCAAGTCAGACCCCATATGGAGTACTGCTGTCACCTTTGGGCTGGAGCACCTGGGTACCAGCTTCGTCCCTTTGACTCGGTGCAAAGGCGCACTGTGCGGATCGTCGACGATCCCAAACTCACGAACGATTTGAGTCTAAGGAGGGACTTCGCCTCCTTATGTGTGTTCTATCGCTTGTACAATGGTTTGTGCTCTGAAGAACTGTTTGATATGATGCGCACGGCAACTTTTTATCACCGCACCGCTCGCCGTAGGCAGGGTGTTCATCCTCACACTCTGGAGCCGAAAGGGTCGCGCACTGCTCGGTTTAAGAGGAATTTCCTCCCGCGAATGCTCCGACTGTGGAATGAACTCCCTGCCGAGGTTTTCCCAGAGGGCTACAAGTATGAGGTTCTTCAAAAAAGGAGTGTATAGGTTCTTAAAGGGTAGGCCACGCGCATGTGAATCCTCTGGAGTTGCAGGCGTCCATAGGCTACGGTAAACGCTTACCATCAGGCGGGCCGTATGCTTGTTTGCTGCCGTCATGGTATAAAAAAAGTCACAAGTGTCACAACAGATGATGAGATCAAAATTTATTAATGGTTTTAGCACATCTCCGCTGCGGAAGTTGCGGAAACTATATCGTAGTACCCCGTTACATAGGTATTTCGTCGCGAAACATGACATGACAGTTGATGACAGCAATCAGCATCGAGGGCACGGAGGGGTTAAGGCCCAAGGCCAGTGAGCGAGCGCACGGGCAGCCGGGGCAGCACGGCCAGACAACCACCCCTGTACCCGCTTGACGCGTATTTCCAATAATCAGAACATTTTAACGGTGCAAAAGGCAATTGTATAATAGCTTAACAAAAAATCCGAAAATTCGGATTTGGGTTTAAAAATCCGGATTTAGAAACGGATTGAAAAATTGGCGGATAATCCGGATTTTCGAAGTTCGAATAATCCGGATTGCAATCCCTAATTGAGAGGCCTTTAAGGTCATCAGATATCGATTTTCATCACGAACGGATCGAAAGTAACGAAATTCAAGATGGCGGTCCGTTTTTGCAATATTGACTTCAGATTCGTATTAAGGAGCCTTAAGGATCCTCTGATACCGAGTTTCAAACCGATCGGATAAAAAATGAAGAAAATCAAGATGGCGCCCATTTTTTGAAATTTTGTCTTCAGATTCATATTAAGGGGCCTGGCATATCCTTAGATATCGATTTTCAACATGATCGGATCAAAAATGAATAAACTCAAGATGGCGCCCAATTTTTAAATTTTTTATTTCAGATTCGTAATAAGAGGCCCTAAATGTCCTCAAGTATCGGGTTTCAAACCGATCGAATAAAAAGTGAAGAAAATCAAGATGGCGCCCTTTTTTTAAAATTTTGACTTCAGATTCATATTAAGGGGCCTGGCGGATCCTTAGATATCGATTTTCAACATGATCGGATCAAAAATTAAGAAACTCAAGATCGCGCCCGATTTTTAATTTTTTTACTTCATATTCGTAATAAGAGGCCCTAAATATCCTCAAGTATCGGGTTTCAATTCTAGATGGTGGTCAAAAATAGGCCAAATACGATCACATGATTTCTGGACGACCCCAAAGTTTAGGTAAATAATATACGCTACCTATTCCGATCACTGACTGGAACGTATTTTAAAATTAGTCGCGTTGCGTGTTGTCTGTGTCTGGGCAAATACGAGTTTCAACTAGAGATACCTACCTACTTGCTTTGAGTAACTAGTGGGTAGATAGAGGAAGAGAACCGCCTGCGGCTATGGTGTGCAAGCGTGACAGCTTGTTAGGTATAATTGTACATACTTACCTATAGAAACTTAACTCGCGTCAAAAAAGTTGTCCAGACCATTTTCTGACATTATTTTGGCAAAGGTACAGTCGACGTCAAAGATATGTTTACACTTTTGCACCTTACTCCTTTGTAATAAAGTTCAAAAGTGTAAACATATTTTTGACGTCGACTGTACCATTAGGCGGTCGGCGCTTATTACGCATTCATTGCATTATTGCTTGAATACAATATTAAATCGGTACAAGATATACGACGTAAGCACTGACCGCCAAATGGTACCTTTGCCAAAATAGTGACACATGTACTTAAGTATCTTATAGTTGTTTATTCGCATTTCTATTTGATTAGTACCTACAAAACTGGCGTGTCTCGCCGTGTGCGCAAGTATAGTGGAAGTGAACTTACTGATGTTTACTCTGTTGTTGAAACGACTAGTCAATAACTAAAATAAATATTACACGAGTATTTTTGTATGGAGGTACAAGCTCGATGAACGCAAAAAACATTTTTGTAACCAGATCTACAAATAGAGTGTAATAAAACTAAAAAATAATTAAAGGCACCTTATTTTCGTACAAAAAAGCGCTGACGCCGACAAACACGAACCCGTTGTTGGCAGTGGCCGCTGACAGACTGATCAAATGTAGTAAAGGATAGCGCTAAGGTAATTCGTGTCGCCGGGAAGGAGCGCGAGCTAGTCTGGAAGCGCGTTTATGAAATGTCGTAAGCGTCATTTCACTTTATGCCATATCCAGGTAAAAGTAAACAACGAATTAAATTTTCATCCTACAATTCCCTAGAACTAGGTAATGGCTTTAACATACTCCAATTTTATCCTTATATTCTTTATAATTGAGCAATAAAATCAGTTTTAAGGTAAAAGAAGACCTGACTTTGAAAAATAAAACTATCGAGGAAATTGTAGCCAATCGTGTTTTCATCCTACAAATCTCTCGGTCATATAGTCATTAATCATTCCTGAAAGTATCAAACTCGTATTCCAAGTATGTTTCGAGAAAATTTAAATCTGCTGAGCACAACCTCAGTCAGGTATCACCTTAATAACTGTGTGGGCAAATGAAACTTAACCCGTTCGTGTTTACTGTCTCTACACTTGAGGGGCTGGGTAACTGCAACAGTTAGGGTTGTTTAAAAGTTTTCGGCCTTTGAAGTTTTATTGAGCAAAATGGGTTTGTGGTGACCGAAATTATCCTGGAAAGTCGAGAGCTTACCAATCAAGATATTTTTATTGAAGGTAGTTTTTATCGCAACGCTTAGGTTTTGTACTATGTATACATATATTTAGTGTCTTATTGTCTAGCAGTGATTCCATTTTGCATTTTTAACGAGATAGCACTTTCTTTCAACATAACGTACAGCCTTGGCCAGAAGTGTTGAGCATAGGTGTTTTTTGTTTACAATTTTGATGTTAAGCATTATTTCCCTATCGTAACAATGTACGGTAACGGTAAATGTTATATTTTATTTATAAATATAGAAAACTTCACTTAATAACACTTTCAAGGTACTTAAAAAATATGAAAACAGAAGGTACCAAAAATGTAAATTTAAGTCGGTGCGACATATTGCAAATATTCTATGCAGTTACTACTAACTTCAACAAAACATGCCTATTAGTTTAAATTAATTGACAAAATAACTTAAACAAAGATGGAAACGATGGACTAAACTTTCCAGTTTTGTATGAAAATCGCATTGGTGCTCAACACTTCTGGCCAAGGCTGTATATGCATGGTGCGAGGTGAAAATATTTTTATTGGGGAAAAATAGTGTGTCCAAGACAAAAAAGAATCGCTATTTCTCATTCAAAATTTGACGAAATATTTATATTTAAAAACAATAAGAAAACAGACCTGTCCTGTCGCTTGGCGGTCGGAGGTCTAGGATCTTGGAGGGGAGTCGGAGAGAAATGTAGCAAATATATTACTAGTTTAACGTTTTAACATATGTAATATTAATAGTATTTGTACAAAAAGTATTGAAAAACACAAATTCGCTGTCATCTCTAAACTCTGATTATACCTTGAGTATTTCAAGATAAAGGGCGCTACACACTTGCGTACACAATGTTGAACGAAGTGGCGAACCCTCGTAATTTGGGGTCTACGCGCTCAGTTGCTTTATTTGCAAAGTCGTTTAGTTTTCGACAGACGCATCAGTTGGCACAGTGATTTACACAAACAGTACGAATATTTTTCAAGATTTGGTTTCTAATCTATATTTCGATAAAAAAATATGTTTTTTTCTTCAATTTAGACTTTTTAATGCACATAAAACGGGCGGGAACCGTAAGATCTGCTACGTTACGTGATACAAAGATAAGCCCCATGGCACATGTTCATAAAAGTGATGCTGTAAAAATAGTTTAAAAAATTAGAATTGGCCGAAAGTACCAGAAAGTACCACATCCGGTTTAGAAAATGGATGGTATTTACCTACGGCATTTGATATTAAGATGATACTTGTGGCAACAAATAGTAATTTCACAGACAATATTGTACTATCCGTGCAGGAGAGATTGAGCCGGATAAGGTGTTGTACTGTTCTAAAAATATATACTACGCCAAGACAATAGAAGTTGTATCCAGCCTACTTGTTACGCCAAGTTTTCGGCTTTTGTTCCTAAATCGCTATACGCTGTCCTAATAATTACAATTATCGAACGTGTTCGTACTTGGCGCTAATTGTTGTTACAATTGTCTCAAGATGGCTGTTTTGATCGGTAGGTACAGTCAGCGCCATACCATATGTATACAATTTTGAATCTTATTACAATGGCGTAAGGTGCAAAGTGTGTACATAAGTTTGGCGTTGACTAATTGTTAGGTATCCAAGAAATTTTCGGTCCTATTCTGCATCATGAGCAGATATAGTTCTACTAGGACACAAAAACAGTCCCAATTGATTCCTAGTATATTCGACTTTCCATTACGCAAATTCTATAATAGTAGGGGAGCCCATGATGCTAAATTTGCAGTCACTCGAGCGTCGTTAGGACTTAGACCATTTCGGAGACTTTTACATTAATAATTTTAAACAAAAAAGAACCGACTTCACTTAGGATCCGCTATTCCAAGAGAAAGTGGCCGAGTTGCTGTAAAACATAGTGAAATCAGTATAGGTGTGCCTATAATAGTTGAAGAGTTCCCTCGATTTCTCCAGGATCCCATCATCAGACCCCGACTTGGTGACAATGGGACCATCTAGGGGTTATACCCGTTCGATTGAAAAAAAAAAATGAAAATCGGTTCACGATTCACGGAGATATGGAGTAACATACATACAAAAAAAAATGATAAAAAAAACAGGTGAATTGAGAACCTCCTCCTTTATTGTTTGAAGTCGGTTAAAAACAATGTAATGTATGACTCATCGGTGGAGGTTATTTACGGCGGTTTGTAAAACAGGACAGAACCCCAGTTTAATACGTAGTCATTCTAAGCACCTTACCCAACCGACTTCAAAAAAGGAGGAGGTTCTTAATTCGACTTTTTTTTTGTATGTATGTTACTCGATATCTCAGTGAATTGTGAAACGATTTTCATAAAAAAAATTTAATCGAACGGGTATAACCCCTAGATGGTCCCATTGTCACCTAGTCGGGGTCTGATCATGGGATCCTGGAGAAATCGAGGGAACTCTTCAACTATTACAGGCACACCTATAGTGATTTCTGATATTTTTTACAGCAACTCGGCCACTTCTCTTGGAATAGCGGATCCTAAGTGAAGTCAGTTCTTTTTTGTTTAAAATTATTCAATTTCAAACAAACAATTAACGATACGATTACACAAGCTTTAAATAAAACTCAAATAAACGCATGAGCACAACTTTAGAGCGGAACGTGATCTGGCAATTACTGGGCTCAGGTGTGTCGTCTGAAAGGGGCATGCTTCTTGAAACGGGCGCTACGAGAAGTTTAAGGCGATGGTATAACTATACACACGTGAAATCGAGCTGTTTTCAACCGACTTCAAGATTTCGAAGGAGGAGGTTATCAATTCGTCGGAATCTTTGTTTTTTTGCTATTTTTTATGTATGTTCACCGATTATTCGAAGACGGCTGGACCGATTTGGAAAATTATTTTTTTGTTTGAAAGAGTATACTTCACAGCTGGTCCCATTGTTACCAGGTCCGGGTCTGATGATGGGATCCTGGAGAAATCGAGGGAACTCTTCAACTATCATAAGCACACCTTCAGTGATTTCGGTATTTTTTACAGCAACTCGGGCGTTTTCTCTTGGAAAAGCGGATCCCAATTGAAGTCGGTATTTTTGTTGTTTAAAATTACCTGCAAGTTTGGTGACGAAAGCAAAGCACATGGGAGCGGGTGTTACGTGTTCTTATAGTCAGGTTTTACGTTAAAACTTCAGCACGAAAACACCTCCAATTCACGTGTTTGCTTATATCATCGCTTTAAAGGCATTTAAACATGACGCGCGCGATGTTTTTACACAGTTTTATTTAGCTTTACCCCGTATATTTGTTTGTTTATGTCATTATGTGCATCAAATCTTGCAAGTTAAATTTCAACCACTTCCCAGTGTCTGACAGAGCTGAAATTTGGTATAATTCCGTAGTTTACATGACAATTAGAGATGGGCCGACTAGGGTTTTTGCCGACTACACAATCGGCGGCCGACTAATCGGTTTTCAAATTGCCGATTAATCGGCCGACTAGTCGGCAATGCCGATCGTAGGTTTTGGCTAAGTTTGGGTGCAATTGGAAACGCTCGTTTCGCTTCGTCCGCCAGCCATGCCATTGTCTATCACGCGGTAATTCAGTTTTGTTTACGAACCGGCGCTGACGTGTTTGATGGCAAAAAGAAAACAAACACTAACTATTACTACTAATAGTAATAAGACATTTAAAACTTAGAAATATTAAAGTTCATAACTAAAAAAAGGGTTAAACTTCTGCCAAGTTCTTATTTTCCTGTAGATACTAAAGTGCCGAATATTCGGCATTTTTTGCCGACTAGTCGCCGACTAATCGCCGACTACAAATGATGCCGAATAGTCGGCTTTCCCGACTAGTCGGCGACTAGTCGGCCCATCTCTAATGACAATGCTACTTAGGTACAGTGAGCAATAAAACTGTGAACCAAAAGACCTTTTTTGAGAGTTACTTGTTTAAGAGTTCTTTTACCATACCTGTCTGCCAACGATGTCTATCAGACTTTGATCATATGCCAGATTTGCTCGATATGAAAGTAAGAAAATGAAGCTCAAATAAACACATAAGCTCAGCTCAACTTTAGAGTGGAAAGAGTCTTGGCAATCACTGGGCTCAGGTGTGAGTATCTGGAAGGGACATACGACTTGAAACGAGGCTGACACGGAGTTTAAAGGCGTTTACACACGATACGCGAGATTTTTGCTTTTCAAGAGTCGACTAGACATAACAGGCGTCCTGGCAGTTTTTGGTGTTGAAAGTTATGCCACTTTGGGTCGTTGCGCCATTGCAGTGAGAGTACTTTTATCACGAACTAGCGACCCGCCCCGGCTTCGCACGGGTGCAATTATACATAAAAACCTTCCCCTTGAATCACTCTATCTATTAAAAAAAACCACATCAAAATCCGTTGCGTAGTTTTAAAGATCTAAGCATACATAGGGACAGACAGCAGGAAGCGACTTTGTTTTATACTATGTAGTGAAGACTATCTGCCAACGATGTCTGTTATACTTCGCCATATTGCTAGAGCGGGTTCACAATTTCATTACGAAGTTATGATTGAATTCATTGATAAATTGGTCATGCAATTCTGAACCCGATAGTAGGAGTACATGAAACAGACGAATGATGCGTTCAAAAATCGATCTGGCTTCAAGCTGTTCGAAGTGAATAGATTCCTCCGTGGAGACAGCATACGCCTCAGGGCACGGAATAAATTAGCTGCAACACAGAGCCAATGTCCACGCGGCTTTAGTTTTCACGAGATCTACTGGATATGTGGAATGTGGATGACATCTGTGGTTTCCGAGCCTGCTGCATAAATGTGCACAAATAAAGCGTAGATATAGTCTGGCTGGGCAATAAGTGCAGTAACAGTGGAAGTAATAAGCTATACTCACCCCTTTTTTTGTAGCGAGAGTACTAGCGTAAGAAAGAGATAGTATTATTGTCTCTGTGCTTGAAGTAGAACAGACCCTGGCCAAACTATAGCTCTTCAATGTGCCTTTTAATGAAACGTTTCTTCCATCCAAATCATCTACCTAAACGATATAGCTTATTTTTCAAAAGTCAGAGGAGTAACGCCGGGTTCACATTTGCGAGGTGACGGATCAGGGGGGGTGATTTTTGAGATTCGAGCACTCGAAAGTGACATTTAAAACTCTGAATAAAACGATGAAAATTATGTTTTAAAAATAAAAGCGATAGAAATTTAAAATAATGATTATTTAAACTATTAATTCCATGCGAAAAAAATAGCGATAAACTTTTGTGTGCGATTATTTTCGAGCTTGAATTTTTGAATTCGAGCGTCCGGCTGTCAAAAATCGGCCCCCAGAACAGTAATCGGTTTCATACATTTAATATGGCTGCGTTCACATGTTTTTCTCTGACGCAGTATGCATCGAATGTGAACCTGGCTAAAGTCGTATTACGCAGTCGTGCACGCAACGCAGGCGATGTGGCACCTGTCATATAATCCCAGATATTACAACCGGCACGCGCGTATTGATACTCCGAGCGGGATCCGTACCGTACAATGCTTATCCTCCTTAACGGTTCGATTACATATGATATTGTTAGGTGTCAGGCATTTTCATTATTCAGCTTATTATTTCTGGCGAGATTTATAAGTTGATCGTGCCAACTTGGCTTCGGCAGAAACTTTCATAATAACGCCAATCTCATTATTATCTTAGAGATGATCCTTTGTGTATATACGAACACTAACCTACGTCCACGATTTTTTTAACATCTTTTAGTTTAATTTGCATAACATAAGGCTACGAGTTCTACGCAGAACTTTGTTATTGTCGCACAGTTTTTTTACTTTTCTTACCTACAGTTAGCAAAACAAAGATCCAAATAGGGTTTCCAAATTCCAAAATGGACATATCAGAATTTCAATAAAAGTAGCAAATAAGTATTTTTGAAGTGATGCCAAGCCATAGCGGACATTTGTATACGAGAACAACTCTTGGTTTTGCGTTGTTTTTGAAAAAAAAAAACGTAAATAGTCCCACCGGACCCGTCAGTTGCTATTCGGTGCAACCTAATCTACCTCAGCCCGAATTTCTAAAACGAATTCTACATTGTATAGAATAAGGTCTATAATTGAAAGTAGGTTTTTGTGACACAGGGTTGAAAAAGTAAGTGGAATTTTATCTTTGACCGGCTGATTGACGTATTTGTGCTCAGTGACGTTTTTAATGAAGGCTTGTTTGGGAGGCTCCGATTTTCAATCTAGTTTTGAGTGACAATTTTACTAACTTGTTTTTGATTCTTACGTAAATATATTATGTTTGTAATTATTTCTTAGTCAAATTCAAATTTGATATCCACTTGCAATCGTTCGGTGTCTTGAACTAAAATATAGACACATCTATTATATGTAATTAAGTTAAGTAAGTATACTTATTATATTCTTACTATCAAGCAGCTCTGATGATAACATCGGAAGATAAATATATAAACTTTCTTGAACAAAATAAGTTTATTTTTGCAAATAGTAAGAACTTGATCCAAACACTTTTGCAAGTACTAAGCATAATTAAACTACGCAGGTAATATGCGCTCTAATTTAATGCAACTATTCGTCTCCTGAAGTGAATAACGTAAATAATAACGAACAAAATTTTGCGTAGAGGTATATCGTATCATAACATATCATATTTCATTAACAAGTGTTAACCAAGTTTGTCGCCAATTGCAAGACCCAGAAAAACGTCCCTGCCAAGCTAACTTGAGTAGAATTCTCCACGTCAGCCTGTCGGGCCCGTCCGACGTCGCACGAACGGAGCACGAACGTGACCGCCCGGAATTAACTCGCGACCCTGCTAAACGACTCGCAAAACCCAAATCCGACTTTATCACCATGCAATACGACCAACAACAACTCAAACAACTATGCATGGCAAAACACAAATGGCATATGCAGCTGTTCCGCGCTGTTCTCGACTTTACGTCTACGTGTTAACGACTTTGGATGATGCGGGAATTACTTACGCAACTAAAGGGTTGTCAGAAGGCATGAAAGCAGTCCGAAATGTCCGCGTCTTTAGTCCGTGGTCTCCGGACGGGCCCAATTTGTCTCTTATAAGATTTATGCTTTCCATTAGAGAGGCTGTGCGGGTAATCTATCCTGTTTCTGAACGTGTCCCTTAAATTGAAAAGTGACACTTTGGTGGTAAATGATTTAAAGAATCAGCATTTTTAAAAGGAAATTTAATCTATGTTCAATCGTTCTGACCGGTTCCTCCTCAAAATTGCTGCTGATCAGATGATGTCAACGGAAGACTGCAATGGAAAAATAATTAAGCTACCAATTACAAAAACTATTTAAAACGGGATATTTACCATGTGAGTTTTTTATTGTGAGCTTCCGATATTTCGGCACAGTTGCATGCGCCACCAAATGCATGTTGCATGTGTTGTTGTGACAACGGACGAAAAAATCGAACTCGAAAGAGGGTAGATCGCTATGGTGTGTGGGTAGACCACAACTGACACTCGCAGCAACTTCAGTTACTCCGTGATAATGGCGCATGCAACTGTGCCGAAATATCGGAAGCTCACAATAAAAAACTCACATGGTAAATATCCCGTTTTAAATAGTTTTTGTAATGTTAATGACCATGTTACTCGTAGCTTAAAATCGTATAATAAACTACCAATATTGAAATCTTCAGATTTTTTCGATAAGTAAATGTGGACTGTAAAAGACCAAATGGACTACATTTGATTATTCAACAAAAAAGTAGGCAAAACACCCTTAGTTACTTTTGTAGTTTCATTTACACAATTTTTGATACACAATAATCGCCAGTAGGTAACCATTACAACCAAATTGGTTCATAACTACACTAAGCAGCAATGACTAGAATTAGGTAAAATGATAGGTATTTTATCGATGAAAACTGCTATTTAAAGATCGAACGATCCATATTATTATGTTAACATTTTCGTATCTTACATCTTCCGTCCTCCGTAATAAGATGTAATCAAAAGTGTAAACATACATATATATCTTTGACGTGTACAGTATATAGCAATGTCCGCAAAACTCGGTGACATCCCCTTTGAGAAAACTATTTGTTCAGCAACGTTTGTGACTTGGACGAGAGCGAAAAAACTAAATTACTAACTTCGCGCTGTCCCTTTCACTCTCTTTTACAAATGTAAAGTTGAACAGAGTAAGTGTAACTTAGTTCTGAAGTCAAGTTGTTGACAAGTTAGTATTTCAATTTAATTCTTTGAGTATCGAGTCTTTTAAATATCGGTGTTAGATTAAGATGGAAAATGTGCAACAAAAATACTATAAAATCGAATATAGTACATTTCTGAGCGTTAGTTATAAAAACTATTATAATAATTCATATATTTATCTGTTATTTATGCATATTGGTGAATTCATAAAAGAACATTGTAATGTGTTAAAGACAACTCGAGTCTTTAAAGCCCTCTACTTCGCCATTTCTATTAGAACCCGGCTAGCAAATTTTCTTCTGAACAACAATTTCAAGACAATGTTTTGATTCAGTAAAAGAAATCCATAACTCCCTAGGAAATAATATTCCTGCAGATCATGACAAGCCGTGGAAAGTCATTATGAGTAAGTGTGATGAAAAATGTATATATACGTAGCTTAGTTCAAATAACAATATTCAATTTGAGAGGAACGTTGTCCGGACAAACATCCTCCGATAGCAAACAAGACGTCTATTATAATATCCCTTATATTAACATGACGGTATTGTATTTTTCCTTTATCTTTATTTATTGTGTTTTCAAACGTGCTTAGTAATAATTTTGCGTTAGGCGATTTCAAGCTACATAAATTTTATGTTGATCTGAAAATCTATTGTGTTGGTTTTGTTCAAAATGAATGAGGCTCAAGTTTTAAATTATACAGGGTGTCCCAAGAAGTAGTGATATACTGAAGCTGGGAGGTAGAGGACCTAGAGGGTTATCTGAATCACCCCCTTTTTTTCTTCTTCGTTACATTTTTTTTATTCCATTCAAAGATCTAACGATAGTAAATGTTACCATACTCAATTGGCCTATCTATCAGCTTAGCACACAAAGAAATCAAGCATCTACCGCAATAATTCACGTCACCAAAAAATCTCATCGTACTCGGCGATAGGTGAAAAATTAAAAAAAAAGTAGTAACTCCGAAAATACGAAAAATTGCGGAACATACATGGGGGTGATTAAGATAGCCCTCGAGGTCCTCTACCTCCCTTCAGTATATCACTACTTCTTGGGACAGCCTGTATACTGGCCGTATTTGAGCTTTGTAATGGGGTTGGCCGGTGGAAAGTATTTACAGATTGCGCCAGCATAGCTGGTACCTGTCAGTCCTACAAATAGTGTCAAAATCTTGTTTTTTTTTTTAAATTTTTTTTGACCTGGATGGGCTAACCTTTAAGCCAAATCCCATACAACAATACTAGTGAAAGGGACCTAGCTATGCTGGCGCCATCTGGTCAAACCGTTGACAGTTGCCAACCCCATTGTGGTGGTATACGACAAGTCTTGATCACTCATACAAAGGCTGTCAGTTAACCTTTGAGAGAGTTTTTCTCTCTTAACCGCTTCTACTACTGATCTAAGGTAAACTCGGCAAAGACCGTCAGTCGGCGAAGATCGGATAGTAAGCAATTACAGCAAATTCTGCATAGCTTTTTTTACGAAATGGTAAAATTGTTGTAGAACTGTTCTAGGACAATTTTACCATTTCGTAAAAAAAGCTATGCAGAACTTTCTTGCTATCTCAAATCTTCGTCGACTGACGATATCGCCTTATATACCTTAGATAGATAATTTCAAGGCGATAAAGAGCATGTTCCTATATTTGTGACCATCTTGGCCGCTCCGAAATATCTGATGGCGACTGTACTGTAAGGTGCAACTGTGTATACATATTTTTGGCGTTGACTACTTCAAAATTAATAGCCGGAGAGCGTCTTACAGAATTCCTCTCCCCAGAATAGTTTTAAATTGCAAAAATTAAGCTTGTAGAGGCGCCAGTCCAAGACAACAGTAATAATGTAAGTGTGAATTAAAATAAGCGCCAGTGCTGCTGTTAAATTGGCTCGACAGCATGAAAATCGTCCTGTGTATTTGGAATGCAAAACCAACTTACCCCGACATCCTCTTATCTTGTTACGGCGCTTTTAAAAATGGACTGTATCTTGAAGACATAACGTTTAATTTTGTAGAGTGTGGGAAAAGATGGGAGAAGAGGAAAGTAACAAGTGTAAATGTAGTTTCTTCGCCACTGATCGCTACTTATTTGTAGATAGAGCATGTAAGACTCGACATCAAAATTTTTAAAAATGGACTGTATTTTGAAGTTATAAGGCTCAATTTTGTAGAGTGTGGGAAAAGATGGGAGGAAAGGAAGTAATATCCATAACTGAGTAACAAATAATATTCTCGAGTTTCACAGGAAGTCTCCTCAGGTCCATATTATAATACGACCGTTTTACAATTTTTAAGATAGGGTCGGAAATTATATCCAGAGAAATGACGTTTAGTTGCAGTTTCCACGACGCAACCGCATGACTCACGGTATTTGAGGTCCCGACGTGTAAAAAAGTCGCATGTTGGGTTAGGTTTGGGGTTTGTGTTCGCATTGTGCGGCTCAAATGCCGCGAGCCATCCCGTTGTCTCTTGGACACTAACTATGCGCCATTTCTTACTAAGCGGGATCTAGTGAGAGATATTCAAAGTTCGTCTCCCACTAATTTGGTGCTCGAAGAAGTTCGTCTTTCTCGAGCGGCCGAATTTAGCCCGTCCTTTGTCGGAATTCTATTTAAGAACGGTTCAGCATTCTATTATAATGTTTAATTTTGGGTTTTCACGGTGAGCGCGCAAGCATTCGGATTCGTGAGGGTGTAGTGAATGTTGGGGAAGAAGTGCAATCGCAGAAAATTGTTTATCCTACCCTACAGTGTATTCATTAAAACACTCTTAAAGACATTATCACACTTTTCTCTGGGATTATCACTGAAAATGTTGTTAGAACTAAATAAACGCACAAAGTATTGAATTCAACCAAGTAACCACTGAAAAATAAAATTTTTAATAAAAAAGAATTCAATAATTGAAGTTACGAACGAATGACCTCAATAATAACTAACATTACGTAGTCTATAATAACACACGTTTGTTTACATGATAACTTGAATCAAGTTACTTGATAATGATATGATAAGACGAGTAAGGATGGAAGAATTCACTGTAGAAAATCCTTTTCAGTTACCTATTAGATATAAGTTCGCACCTAATAATGTTTATCATAAAGCTGTCCAATACTATTTATTATCTTTCATCTAGATTCTTGTTAGCTGGAATTGTCTACAACCTACATAAGTATATTATTTTAATGGTAACTAATTCATGACATGTGACTTTTTAAATGAACCTTTAAAACCAACTTCTAAGTTAAAAAAGGTTAAGTGAAATTCATATTTATCGACTTCTTTGTCTCTTACCGATTTCTTTAATAAAAACTGGTAAGTACCTACATAGTTAATTAAACGCACATTGAGTCTTTCTACTATAGTTGTATGATATGATTTTTTGTCCGAAAATTTTGTAAAGAACAATTTTATCATTTAAGTACCTTTACTTTTGAAAAAGTCAACTTTACTCTTGATAGGTTACTTACACTTCAGCTGTCAAAACAGCGGCTATGCCTCTATGAGTAAATTACGCGTCAAAGAAAAATTATCTTTGTACCGTAATAAACCCACTGAGGAAAAAGCGCGAAGCCCCGTCTCCCACGCACTCTGATACAGTCAGCGTTATTATATTATATCTCAATTAATGAATGTGGGCGGAAATGGCTTCTGACTTCACCGCCGACCTGAAAGAACGAGGCTACTTCACGTAGGCGAGTGACTTGTAGTTTGTTGGGACACACGGACGGATACGACAGCAATGCTGCTGCAGATTTCATTGTGAAGTTCTTAATTAGGCAAGCCAAAAAAAAGTTGAAAACATCAGCCAAAGGTCTAACGGAGGAAACTAGGGGGGATTCAATAATTCGATCCTAAAATATTGGCATTGCTTGAATAAGAAATTTATGTTTTATACAAAAAACAAACACTTAATCATTTGTCAGTCAACCATCAAATGTAATCTAGGCGACTACATTGCCCTCTCTGCTCAATAATGCCAGCACCTGACCGTACACTAGTAATAATAATGTACACTTCACCTACAGCTGTATGTACACCTGTCATCTCGTGCTCGTGACCCAGTTTTGGGAGTCGACTTAATAAGTGATTATTTCACTCTTTTGTTGTTCCCCTTTCGTATTCCCCCTCGACCTTGAAAATACCGGTCACGGGGTCGATTTGTATAATTTATTTATGTTGACTGATAGGATACCTCTTAATTCGACATGTTTTGTACATTAACTTATGTTTTTTTATTTTGCTATTGCTCCGCGATTGTTTTTTTGTAATATTTATTTGAGGGATTTCACTGTCACAAATATTGTTTGTACAAAATAAATAATAGTTTGTACAAGTAAATTTGTCCGTTGTGTCAGCAGAGGTTATAATATCAAGGTAAGTTGATACACAATTCAGGACTTTCGCTTACTCGTAGCGTCTTAATTAGTCAATATAATCAATGTATATATGCAGTGCGCTAATAAAATGGATCTCCATCCTTCTTGACTCTATATCACATAGATAAATCAATTTGAGTAATAATTGGTCAGTGTAATTAGTTAATTACTTCAAGAAAAATTTTAACAGCACAATTCACGATTTTTACATATTCCTAACAGCGTCATCTACTTAGAAATTGGATCACTAAATACGTAGTGTGCCTTTGGTTTCCACGCCAAACCACCACGCCGTTACTCAGATCCGACGTTGCAGTCCCTTACGGACTACGGTGATTACCAAGCGTCAAGATCAACAACGCCAACTTTGGTTTCCTATGGTTCCCCAACCTCCTTATCCCTATATCGCCTAGTGGTATTTGTTAATTTCTTGCTTGCTTGCGTGGCTCCCGCAGCATTAGATAAGTGAATTAAGAGATTTAAGAGCTCAGTTAAGTGCACTGCAAGAAAAACCTTAATAGCGCGATTCAGGATTTTCACATCCCCGGAACAACGCCATCTGTTGACAAATCCGTTCACTAAGTACGCAGTCCACTAATCGTCACTTTTTCTATGGCTATCTATCCTTCCTGTCCCTATATCGCCTTGTGGTATTTCCGCTGCGTGCTAGCGTTGCTCCCGCGGTATTAGATAAGTGAATTAGGTAAGAGCTCAATTAACAATAACCTTAATAGCGCGATTCAGGATTTTCACATACTCGGAACAACGCCATCTATCGACAAATCCGTTCACTAATCGTCACTTTTTCCATGGCTGTCTATCCTTCTTGTCCCTATATCGCCTTGTGGTATTTGTTAATTTCGCTGCGTGCTTGCGTTGCTCTCGTGGCATTAGATAAGTGAATTTGTCCTCCCGGTCTCATGGCGAAGCGCTAATGTTTCCTGTTTACTCCTAGAATTAGGTTATGCCACTAAAAGCTGGGCCTTGTGTTTATGTAATGTGCTTTTATATGATTTGCGGCTGCAAAGGTGTTTTTCTTTTGCGTATAATCTCGCGCATTACGAATATTCGGCCACACGGCTCACAATGCGGCCCTATTTTATACAATATTTTTGTACTTATAAATAATAAACAAAATAAATATTCTGAAACAATCTTACACAAATTAATCTAGTCCTCATTAAGGAGTGTGTTATGAGTATCTCAGCGATGACAAACATATGCAAGAACTACGCGCACGACCTAAATAATAGCGATGCCCACTAAAACATGTGTGTTCTTTTATACTTGTAATTTTCATAAATTTTGAAATACATATAGAACACCCTGAGATAGATATCTTGTACCAACCAAGCTATTAAACTTCGTAAATCCAAATATTTCAATAACTTCCACTTCAGATGGTTTCGCTTACATGGATGTAAGGGCTTTTATGGCTTTAAAAGGTTTATTTAACTTAATGGGAGAAAGAAAACAGTTGACAGTCAGTAAGTAAAATACAATTATGCCCTTAAAAAGATCACCAGTATTTTTGTTACACCTTATATAAAAAAGTGCATGGTACGAGTATATTCTCGCACCCTTGACTCCTGGAGCGTCAAACCGCTCGATCACCCCCCCCTTGTCAATCTCGTTGACAACTGTAATGAATGTGTGACGCGGGTCTTATTAGGCCCCACACATTCACCTATAACCTGAATTATTAACAAGCCAATATTCCTGTGTAGGCACTCTTATGATTCCGGTAGTTTTAGGCACCAGCCGTCACCCTTATTACCTAGGCATTAAGTTCAATAAAGCGTGCCAGTTTCAATCCGGAGGTTTTCAACGTTAGTAGCTGAAATAGTTGAGTCGGCAGAGTGTCATAAATAAATAGTCTCTAAACCAGGGGTTGGCAACCTTTTAGCAGCCAATGGCTACTAAGCTAAGGAAGTTGACGCGGGCCGCACTTTGTTAATAATTACTTACATTACATAACAATTCCGCATATAAAGATCTTTAGGTAAATAGGTGAAAATAGTCAGGGACGCTCGTGGGCCGCCTGTTGCCGACCACTGCTCTGCTGCTGAAACAGTAAAGCCGAGTTTTGAACACCCAGTGGCTTAGTTGCCTCTGCTGCTCAGTACCAAATGTACCAATAAATATCTCGGAACTGCGAAATATAATTTAATACTTTCCAGTCGCTTTTAGGTGAAGGAAACAATCTTGAGATCAGGTCAAGGTCAGGTCTTGGTAGTTGTAAAAACTATGTCCTATGTAAATTCTTGGGATTAGGTTGCGGAGTGAAGTCTCGTTGCCCAGAAGCTTGCTGAAAGAGCCGTAGTAAAAAAGCCGGGACAGCGCCAGAAAGATGGAGGTTACTGTTGTCTTGCACTGAAATATAAATAAGTAAATAAAATAAATAATTAAATATTAGGGCAATCTTACACAAATCAACCTAGTCCCGCAGTAAGCTCAATAAGGTTTGTGTTGTGGGTACAAGGCGACGATATATATAATAATAGATATATATTATATAAATACTTAAATACGTAGAAAACATCCATAACTCAGGAACAAATGTCTGTGATAAACACACAAATAAATGCCCTGCCCACAGGATTCGAACCCGGGACCTCCTGCTTCATAAGCAGGGTCACTACTAACTAGGCTAGGAGGCCGTTTCGGAGGATATATCGTGATAAATTGTAGCTAAAGTGATATTTAACAAAATGGAATATAAGTAAAAACAAACCAGTCTTGATTCACCAAAGGATTTTTGATATTTTTTATTGCCCTCTGTATAATCCACAGGCTTCATAGAACCTAAATTAAGCTAAGAGCTCGTTATCTGCTGAATAAATTCAGCGTCCGGCTGAAAGGCAAACAATTACCGGAACGTACCGGATGGAACCGGTTAGGAGCAGTATAAAGCGAACAGCTTGTGTGATTCCAAATGTTTACCGGCTACCGGGAAATCAAAGGCTTTACGCCCCAGCCTTTAAGGGGGCCTGGGAAGGGGACTGGTTCTTTTGACGTTTTGATAGTCAAAAATAGCGGAAACGGAACTCTCCATCATTGGCTGCAGCGTCTTTTCAGATGATTGTAATAACTTTCACAAAGATAAACAAATAGTATTTTGTGCAACAGTTACATAATAAGGGTTCTTAAGATTCGAGGGTTGAAGTTACAAAATGAGGCAAAGCCGAATTTTGTAAAAACAGACCCGAGAATTTTAAGACCTAATTATGTACCGTTGCACACAATAGTTTTTCTACGAGTGCTAGGCAAGCCGGTAAGCATTGAGTTCGACGAATGACCTGCTGCCTCTATACAATTGTCTTCAATCTCCCGGCGGATTGTGGCGGCGCCCGCCTCGTCTTCAGCGACGGGTGGCGGCGGTGCGGGGCCCGCCCCGGCAACAGACCCATTATATCCCTAAGAATCGATTTTTGAGTCATCTTATGACAACGTTCATAAAGTATATGCTTTGAATATACATGTCAGTCATTTTATTGGCAAATTAGAATGCAGGAGTAGAAAAACTACATTGAATATCTCAGGCAGGCTACCCACAGGACCCCTAAGGCGATTATCACACTGGCGACGGATCCGCATGCGGCGCCAGTGTGATAATCACCTAAACTGAACTCTTATAATGAATAAAAAATCCCGTCGGAGCCATTTTGTCGAGAGTGAAAAGTCGTGGTGCGATTCATATCTAGTTGTTGTTTGGTTTAAAGGTGGACCCCGATTATAAATTTCATTCAATATGTAGTTTTAATGATATAATTCGACCAATGATATAATTCCATAGATACAAAAAAAACCTAATTGACCAGAGTCCAAGTCACATGGTTTCATTTCAAAAACTATTTAAAACGGGATATTTACCATGTGAGTTTTTTATTGTGAGCTTCCGATATTTCGGCATAGTTGCATGCGCTATAATAATCATATACGGTTTCATTTGTTTAAAATTTCAAAAAAAAACATGAAATGGACTGTAGTTCTTTATTCATGACAAAATTTGTCACACTGTTTGATTGTACGATACTGTCCTTCGTTCAATTGATTGTATGTAGCTTAAATTTATCATACGGGTTAGTACGACGTTTTTAATCGGGATCTTATAAGGCCTATCCCAATTAGCTGGACAATTATTTATCGATATCAAGGTCACATAATACTGGTTGGTCCGTGTACGACACTCGCCCTCGCTCGCGGTCAACTGGCAATACGCAGCCTTATCTAACGGATCAGAACGACGTGTTTTATTGGGACCCTATCAGACCGAGCCCGATCTGCTGGATATTAATTGATGGGAAATGGGAAGTGAAATTTTGTTGCCTGAATAGACCCTTTCAAGTTTGATGTTCATTGCAATTTTTTTCTCGTATTTTTTTCTTTACTGAATGCTAAATTTACCGAGGTTTTTTGGTTTCCTTTTTGAGTGGATTTGTGCCCCATACTTCAAAATTCAATCTGTATTGGCATTGGTTGCATCACGCACTATTAACGTACTCATCAACGTAAATATGGCGACGAAGCTGTCATCCCATAGAAAACTTCATATAAGATTTTATAAACGATAACGTTGACGTTAACAGACGGTTTGTTGCAACCGGCCCTTAATATCCCTTGTCTTCCAGATTTTTTTAGAACAAACCCTTTTGAATGTTCTTGAAAATCATGTATTCCAAATAAGACAGGATCCCAATCATTTTCTGTACCAGTATTCCGTTGTAACTAAAGACGAAAAAGTAGAAATAGGCCCTATTTTTTTAAAACGAGAAGCGATGCGCTATTAGCTAATCTAGATTATTCTACACCCCTCCACCATAAATTAGCGTTGTCTAATCTCAACTGGCCACTTACGCTAACGGCTTACGTGTTTAGGCACGCAAAGTGCCCTAGGTATCCTGGGTATCCTAGGTATCCTAGGACACAAGTGGCCGACACCTGGCTGATCGCGATATATCGATCGAACGGTTTCGGAATACCGAGTTGGATACCACTTAAGGCTAATGGGCACTACATGAAGATGGTGGCAACGTTTTATCGTTTATTAACGTGAATGTGATATAAGTTTGTTTCGATAAGAAAGAGCGAGAGTAATACTTATTAAAAAGATAAAATATATTTATTCTTCAATTTATAGGCAAATTACAATACACTTATGAACGTCAGAGAGAAAAAAGAAACTACCGCTGGTTCTAACCCTACACCGCTGACGAGAAGTATTACTTATTACCGGCAAGAAACTCGGCGGGACTTATTAGGTATATCGAATCCCTTGTCATAATGTTATACCCCATCCACTTCAGTTCACATCGGTGCTTATTACTAAAATCTTAAAAAAACAATACAAAAAAAAAAGTTTGAAAAATGCGATGGTCGATGATCAAACTCACCAATGGCTATAGTATGATAGTAGTTTTATTATGTATACTTGTTTTGAAAATATAAGACCCCAACCCAATCGGTTGTAAATAGCAAAAACTTATTTATTTCTAGCTGTTTAATTGTTTCAGTGTATAAATGCATTGTGATGTGTATATCATTCTAAATACATTTGTTTAGTTATTATAGAGAATTAGTTAATAATATTTAAAGAAAAACATCGACTCCTGATTGCAAATCTGCCTTTATCAAAGTTTAGATTACATTTCCGGCATACCACAGAACCAACAATAACTGACGTTAGGAACTTAGAAATGGGATTTTTGTCATCAATTCCGCTCACAATGGCGGTGCAACTATGCGCTAATAACATCGTTATTTACCGCCTGCGGTAATTGCACCTTAGCATGATTTGCGGCCCCTAGCTGGCACAACTTCTACCATAGATACTTTATCCATGTGTCGTTAGGGAGCGATGATGTTTTAAAACTATAGTTGCCCGTTGCTTTCCGGGTTTGAGGCCGTTTTGCAGTATACCGTACTCATCCATTATCTTATAATGTAAACAAACAGTTATCAAGGACATTATTACACTTCTCTCCCAAACCAAAGGCGTACCCGAAAAGCTTCGTACCAAAAAGTTTTTTCAAGTAATTTTATGTGACTACATTTAGTATCAAATCAACCCAGAGCCATAATGAATTAATGTTGAAACTTGATACTATTTTTACTTAAGTAAATAAATTCGTTATCAGTTATCACCCCTTAGATTCTCAAATTTCAACCCCTATTAGAGTTAACTAAATTCCATGTAAACTGTGTCACGGATATTTAACAGCAAGTCTTATATTTGCCGACTTTTTCACATCGAAGTAAAACCGATACTACCTTCATGGTACTTACATTTGCTGCATTCGAGCACTTTACGGCATCAAATTGATATTTGACACTATCTCGCGCTCGTGACGTTTACGAGTGAGTCGCGGATATAAATCGACCTCTAACTTCAATAAACTCGTATCTTCCATCCTCAATCAATAGAAAGCACGGACTTAAGCCCTACGAAACAGAGGTTATTATTGCATGAAGTGTAATGCAGATCGAGAGCTTAGAGAAGTCCTGCATCGAAATACATTAGTGAACATTTTACCATAACGTCGCGGAAGATCGCTTGAGAACGATGCTACTTGATATGAAATGAGTTTTTTGTAGGCATATCGTAGAACTTTTAGATTATATCTTACACATTTTAGGGTGGCTGGAGTTGGCCTGAAGATGGCATCTGTTACGTTTCACCATAAGGCATCTCTCTTATGTTAGCGTTTATCCCAGTTGCATCGGCTAGTGCATCGAGGCACAGAAAACTGAAGTCGATGTCGTAGCTTAGGAAGGTTCGGCTTGATACATTCATTCTCTTATTTCTCATTATTTATCACTCTTAACTCTATGACTACGGTGACGGTTTTATGTAACATTTGAATACCTAACTAGTTACTATAAGTACCTACCTGTGTCATTGGTGTTAATATCATTATGCATGTTGTGTTTACATCAAGAAGCCACGTACCAGCTATTATTTGTATAAGCTTGTTCATGTAAAACCAGTTTTTAACCACAATACAGTGGACTATACTGTTTTTTTTTTGTTACCAGCAACCAAACTTCGTCTACCCAGTAAAGTAACTTAAGAATTGGGACTTTTGAGTTATAATCGAATAAACTTTATTTACTCCTTACCGAATTTTGATGCCCTTTTTTTTAGTGTATTCGCTACCAATTATTCTATTCTTAGATCTCATTATATTTCTAGATAAATTATGCAAACGCAACTTCGTAAGTATTTTCGACACGTTCAAAGTTCGAACCTTCTTTTGTAAGTAGTTCCTTTGGCGCACTTACACTAAGTTTCTAAGTCCACTTGTGTTACCACGGATACTCTAAACGTACTCGCCCAAGTATACACGAAATTGCACACAAACCCTTGAAAGAAACTCGAAGTATCATGACACGGTAAACAGCCGGGTATACTAACTCTTCCGAACCAACTACCCCTTGCTGATTCTCTTTATCTTGAACCTTATTTTCTAGGGAATACTTTTCCCTTTCGATAAGACGCTTGTGGGTGCTCAGGAAACAAGTTGTAGTTTAGGTAACTGTTGGCAAACTGTAAGGAATTAACGTAATGTGCGAGCGTTGCGTGTACAAGCTAGGAATACAGTCCAGTTGCGCGATAATCTTCTTTAAGACATTGTCTTAAGCTCTTGTTTAACTGGTGAGAAGTTGTGGTGCTTCCTTAGAATGTAGGTGCTTGTACTTGGCTTCTAAAAAGACTAGGTGCTAAAAGGAAAAGATAAGATAGGATATCGCGAAGAAAGGAGAAGCAGGCGCGAATAGATCATTAAATTATTGTTACAAAACATAGCTACAATAAATTCTTCTTCCTACGCCGAAGTGACATCGACATTCCAAGCGGTGGTGAATCCAACTGTCATCAGTCAAAATTTAAAGACGTTTAAACGTTCGTAAATCCTTAATCATTGTCATCGTCCCTAATATCTAACAATACCTACATTATAAAGGAAGCAGGATCTAAAATTGGAAGAAGATAATCTTCAGTATCTGCACCCTGATTCGACATGCCAAACTGTGACACATGTATATCTATGTGAGATCACTGCTTTTTTAACACATGTAGTCAAAGTAGAATGTCGAATTGGCATCACCGACGAATTGAACAGTTGCAATCCTCTGCCATATCCATTTTATGGGGCAGATTCGCGTTTCCGCGCGGTATCGACCCGTGCAACAGTGCAATATTGTGCATCGTTCCGTGTTGTTCATTTTGTGCATTAGCCACCTTTTAACATTCACGCCAAATTTATGGCGGCAAAGTTGGACTAGTGGGGCTGGGGGAGCGCCGTTGCTTCCTCAATTTATGGTTTCTCAGCGCGTTTTGGATGCACTTAGGCTTCTTATAGGAAAGTCGATTGATATTATTTGTGAAGTCGACTTAATAATGTTTTCGTTTGTACCCAGAGGGCCTACCGTGAAGTTCGAAAATCGACAACACGTTGGCCCCGTCTCTATCGCTCTTGCATATACGAAAGAGAGTGATGCAAATAGACGATTCGATAAACGAAGTGGTTCGCGGTTGTAGGCTTTACTGGAACAACCACTTATTTTTGAGTTATGTTTTCTGCTTGTTTGAATGATTTAGAGTTGATTATTGTTTGTTTCATATAACGTTGAGGTGTTTGATATAAAAGTAGCGAGTGTTGACGCACTTTTGCTATTGTATTTTTCAAATAGGATTGCGCGTGGGACACATGTCATTTCATAAATTTAGTGAATCAATCCAAAAATTTTGTTCGATTATCGATAAAGTGTGCAAGGAAATCGTAATCGGACAAAGGTAGAGTGTATCGACCAAAATTGACAGTTAACGCGAGTGACGCGATCTTTTACATTCGATTGCACGAGTCGGTCACTGTCAAGCACTAATTGACATTTCATTCCACATATAGGGTGCATTGGCGGTTGAATTGTTTTATTTATAATTATATTTAACATGTATTGAAAGTTGCAAAACATTGTTTCAAAAAGTCGTAGTATTCAATTTATAAATTGTTGTTTAAAAATAATTCAATTGCATCCCACATTTTTTTAATTTACTGCTGATTACTTTGTAGCAGTGTTTGCATGAAATTTAAAATTTTCATGTGTTCCACGCACAATGCTATTTGAAATAAATAAATACCAATATATTTAAATTAATATTCCCTTAACAAGGATTTGGCATTTTATTGTTATAATAATAATAATAAAAGCCTTTTATTTCCAGTAGGTTTTTTACAATAGTATTCATGCATTATCATATACAAACATTCCTTTCTTATACTTTAAATAATATATGCTTAGTAGAGAAATTATAATTTTAAATTATTGTTTTAACATTTTCATTTAAAGAATTACAATTAGTTATACAATAATATTCATGCATTATCGTATACAAACATTCGTTTCTTATCTATTAAATAATATACCTATGCTTAATAGATAAACTATAATTTCAATTATTATATTAACATGTTCATTTAAAGAATTACAATTACTTATAAGTTCATTAATATATACTTACTTACATAACTTGTTATTTATTATACTTTTTATTTATTCATATAATTATGTATATATACCTATCTACTGGGCTGTCCATCTTTGGACACAGGCCTCCTCCCTCCTATTCATTATTGATCTCACCTTTAATGTACCAATATAAAGTTTTTCAGTAATGTGTTTATTTTTATTATTATTTCTTTATTTACATTTGGGGTTGGAGTGGAGGGTAATGGTCTTATCTATTTTATTGTTACTAGGTGCAAACTAGTAACTATCAAAAAATATCAGCAGCCTTTGAATACCTTTCATTGCAGCACGTGAAATCTTTCGTTTTTAACGCAATTCGTGATAAATCACCTATGCACTTTTCTATTATTATGGCTCAATTTAAACCACAATTACGATTTTAAAAGCCATATTTCTGAACGCAAACGCCATATTGTAGACTAGACGGTCCCCCGAGGTCTTACTCTAGATTTAGAGCAGCCATAAACATTAGCATCGATTGGACAAAGTTCGCGCCGCGGGACCAACGCCGCACGTTTGCTTTACCATACTTTCCCGTATGCTTTTGTTATACTAAAACCAGAGACTATTGTACTACTAGTACGCTATTTGTTACTAGGTGGAGTAGCAGTGCAGGTGACATTTCTCTTACATTTTCGGCATCTTTGACATAGATGGTGCAATCGACTTGAGCTTCAAAAAGTTCTTAGGCTGTGGTCATCTATATCTCTATAGTCTCTGCTAAAACCAATGTAGGTATATTATGATTTTAAACAAAAAAAGAGCCGACTTCACTTAGGATCCGCTATTCCAAGATTAAGTGGCAGAGATGCTGTAAAAAATAGTGAAATCACTAGGTGTGCCTATAATAGTTGAAGAGTTCCCCCGATTTCTCCAGGATCCCATCATTAGATCTGGACCTGGTGACAATGGGACCAACTGTGAAGTAGGTATACTCTTTCAAACAAAAAAAAATTCAAAATCGGTCCAGCTGTCTTCGAATAATCGGTGAACATACATAAAAAAAAACATAGCAAAAAAAAAACAAGCAAAGATCCAGACGAATTGAGAACCTCCTCCTTCGAAATCTTGAAGTCGGTTGAAAACCAGTGTATATTAAATAATAGAAGTCGCTACCTAAATAGAAATTGCTAAACTTCAATTGTTCAGCAAACGTCGCTCAGTGTTCTAGAACTTTGAAAGTTTTGAAACCGAATTTCACCTCCTGTAACTAAATCGTTTGAAGTAAATTTCGTATTGACGTTAAGCATGATATCAAGTCGACAATGATCGCTTTTATACTATATCGTGACGTGCGACGGCATGGTATAACTCAATGGTTTCATTCATGAATAGTGAAAAGTCTATAGTCTATGGTCGATTTGGTAGATGCTGTAAAAAATAGTGAAATCACTAGGTGTGCCTATAATAGTTGAAGAGTTCCCCCGATTTCTCCAGGATCCCATCATTAGATCTGGACCTGGTGACAATGGGACCAACTGTGAAGTAGGTATACTCTATCAAACAAAAAAAAAATTCAAAATCGGTCCAGCTGTCTTCGAATAATCGGTGAACATACATAAAAAAAAACATAGCAAAAAAAAAACAAGCAAAGATCCCGACGAATTGAGAACCTCCTCCTTCGAAATCTTGAAGTCGGTTGAAAACCAGTGTATATTAAATAATAGAAGTCGCTACCTAAATAGAAATTGCTAAACTTCAATTGTTCAGCAAACGTCGCTCAGTGTTCTAGAACTTTGAAAGTTTTGAAACCGAATTTCACCTCCTGTAACTAAATCGTTTGAAATAAATTTCGTATTGACGTTAAGCATGATATCAAGTCGACAATGATCGCTTTTATACTATATCGTGAGGTGCGACGGCATGGTATAACTCAATGGTTTCATTCATGAATAGTGAAAAGTCTATAGTCTATGGTCGATTTATGAATGAAACCATAGAGTTTTACCGTGCCGTGGCGCGTCACGATAAAGTATAAAAGAGACCATTAATTTCATAAACAATGAATATAAAGTAACTATGTACTCGTAAACA
Source organism: Pammene fasciana (assembly GCA_911728535.1). Lineage (NCBI taxonomy): Eukaryota > Metazoa > Arthropoda > Insecta > Lepidoptera > Tortricidae > Pammene > Pammene fasciana. The sequence goes on from OU452285.1 coordinate 2,728,832, forward strand.
AAGGAATGAACTAAATTAGCCAAAATCACATCTGACAGGTTCTAGTCTTTTTTAATATCAAATTAAATTCAAATAAATAACAAATCTCCGAGCGTTTGTCGGATTTTTACCACGGTTCTATTGAGCCTGGGATTCGCTCGGCAACTTAATCCCAGAAATTGGCGTACGCACTAGTTTTTACGAAAGCTACTGCCATCTGACTGTTCGGGCCGGTTTCCTTGCGATGCTTTCCTTCACCGAAAAGCGTCTGGTAAACATCTAATGATATTTGGTACATAAATTTCGAAAAACTTAGTGGTACGAGCCAAGGTTTGAACCTGAGACCTCCAGTTTGAAAGTCTTGACGTCTTACCGCCAAGCCAAATGCGCTTCCAGGACTGTCTGGAACACAGTATATTTATGATAATTATGATTTTGTAGCATGGTAAAACTGCGATATACAAAAACTAATTTTGTAAGTATTTTTATTTTCTGCTGTGCCAATATTTCTTCCCAAGCAGAAAGGAAGCGGAAAGCAAGCGGAAAAAACACACATTTAGGCTCAATATAAATGGGAATAAGATAAGATAAGAATAAGTGACGTGTTTTCTTCCCATATTGCCGGAGCTAGACGTCTTGGCATTTCTAATATGCCTAGGCCAAACAGCGCACGCGGTATTTCATAACTCGGGGTATTGTTTGTTTTATATTATTGTCCATTGAATACTGAGGTATGGAGTGGTTTCACTGTATAAGTGATTCTAACGATTATAATTTCTTGTTTAAGGCTAGCAGACAACCCATAGCAAATCGTTGAAGAACTTAGTATTTGGACTGCTCACTGAAGTATGGAACAATCCAGTAGTGCTGGGCTTGAACCAGACCTTCAACCAGTTTTTCTAACAATATGTCTTTTTGGACCCGGATTACTGCCGTTGCAGATTTTTCCTTGAATGATTACCGAATACCTACTTGGAACCACGCGTAACTTGAGTTATGCTGTTAATTCCAGTACTCGGACGTTGAAAAACTTTTACGTTCACTTTAGAAAGTAAAACCCAATCTGTTAAAGATAGATTCTGAAAGGAATCTTCATTTTAATTAAAATTTAGTGCTGGAGTGTGAATCATATCCATTGCTCGACTCGTAACGCGCCCCGCGGGGGTCGCTACCTCCTGCTTTTTCTGGACTCCTGGTACTGAACATTTAATTTAACGCTTTGAATCAAAAAATAAATGCCTCCCTGATGGATATTGTTGCTTGCACTTACGATTTGAAAACCTGCTACGGTTTAGAAATTTTTATTTGAGGACATGACGTAATAGCAAAAGATACATATATATATAAAAAAAAAACCGAATGCAGAACCTCCTCCTTCTATGGAACTGAAGTCGGTTAATAAATGGGAGTATCCAAACCAATTGGACCTTGTCCCACAGAACTTAATAAAGCTTGTATTGTGTGGTAGGTACTAAACGAATATTAGTAAATATTCGGATATAAATAAGGCCTTAAATACATTGAAGACATTCATATTTCAGCCGTATGTGTGATAAACACGCAAATAAATGCCTTTTTCCGTGATTGTAAGTATTGTAATCCAAGACCTAAAACTTAAATGTCAAAATAGAGCTGTTAGAACAACTGATAACCTATCAGATTAATCAAATTCGGGCCGTATGAAAATGGGACAACCTGTATACGTTGTACAAGATATTACTGTTCTAAAATACCAAATCGCCTTCAAAAGTGGATCCTTAAAACTCCAAGCACATGGCCTCCCCGGCATCCGACGATGCTCAAAACTAGCAGTTCAGCTCGACAAAGGGCTGCCGATTGTTGTCGGATGAAGATTCAATTGGGGCACAATAAATTAGTTCCCCGAACGGGCCTGTCCACAGATCACTTACTGGCTGATGGGGCATAAACGACGGATCGAAAGTTGCGAAAGCGTTTACGACTTGTACTTATACTAACAAAACTGAGTTCTATGGGTTAAACTTTAAACGTATTAAGTTGTTTTGCATGCAAAACTATTGAGTGACTCGCTGAGTGGCGAGACTCGTGGCGAAGCACATACGAGTAATTGAGTATCTAATGTGGTGATCGTAATAGAGTCTTAATTCTATATTTCCTAGTTTTGTTTCTGGGGCGTCAAGATTTTTATTTTCCTTGTTTTAACGAATAAGTAATACGTTATCATAAAAAAAACTGGTTTTTGCATAATTTTAGTGATACTTCATCGTCACTGCTACAAAAAATTACACTGCGTTAAAATGTCACCACATTGTTGGAGGCCAAAAGTAAGGTATAATAAGTTTAAGTTAATATGAAATTTGTTATCAACCGATTTCAAGATATCGAAAGGAGGAGGTTCTCAATTCGTCGGGATCATGGTTTTTTTTGCTATTTTTTTATGTATGTTCACCGATTATTCCATGACGGCTGGACCGATTTAGAAAATTCTTTTTTTTTATTGAAAGAGTATATACTCTGAAGAAGTTGGTTCCAATATCAACATGTCCAGATCTGATGATGGGATCTTGGAGAAATCGAGGGAACTCTTCAACTATTATAGGCACACGTATAGTGATTTCAGTATTTTTTACAGCAACTCGGGCATTTCCTCTTTGAAGAGCGGATCTTAAGTGAAGTCGGTTCTCTTTTTGTTTAAAATGATGATCCAAATGCTTCATTATGCGTTGTCTGTAGTAGGTAGCCTTTGGGCCGGTCCCTTCATTTGCACAGCAGTGAACGGTATCACCAAGTCATTGTGTAAAACCCTTTAGATAGTACACTGCCCGTTTATTGTTATTTGGGAACGTATCCGGGTTACCGTTTTGTATTGAAATGGAAGTCGGTAGTTGTAATTTCTCTGTGGCGGGCGAGAGTGCCTATTCTAAATTTAGATCATAATTTGTTACGGATTTGTACCCCCTATATACAAGGTGTAACAAAAATACTGGTGATCCTTTTTAAGGGCATAATTGGTATCGTATTCTTATTATGAAAAACTGTTCAAAAATTTTTTTTACGCGAAAAATATTTTTGGTTTTGTATGGAGGGTTGGCCGGCTTGGACGACGTGTCCCATACAAAAAATTTTTTTTTGGCGTTCAAATTTTTTTCTTCTACTTTTTCTTACTCGCAATACTTTATTAATTCGTGCGCAATACAATACCAATTATGCCCTTAATCGGATCTCCAGTATTTTTGTTACACCCTGTATATATTTTTTACAATGCCTGTATAGTACAATGCCAATCGGTCATCCGCTGATGGGACCTCAAGTGGATTCCGATATTAAAACATGTAAGATATACTACCAACCCCCGCTAGTAAAATGTAGTTGAAATTAACAAAAGCGATCGGTCCCTAGTCGATAAAAAATACAAAGGGTAGTTAGCCGAGCGTCAAACCAGGTGCCACTACTCCTTATGGTATTCGAATCCTATAGGGATGATGACACATGTTGAATTAGGCAATAAAATTAATAGGATGCAGAATGATCAAAATATCAAAATAAAGTAAACATTTAAAAAATCTATTGAAATGGTGCAAAGATATCAGGCTTCAAAATTTCATTTTTTTTTCGAATTTTGAAAATACGAAATTAGAAAAAACCAATGATACCATTCGATTTCTAACGTTTTATTGTGAAATAAGTTGTATGACAAGACAACCATATAAACGCAATATTTCACTGTAAAAATAGCAATTTCATAATTTTTCCATACTTTAAACAAGGCAACTATGAAGCCATGACGTTACAGCTTTATATCATTTTGTTAGGAGCGTTTTGAGAAACAAAAGCGAATCACAGACTTTAAGTCTCTTTTCTGTCTTTTATGTTGTTCTGGCAATTGGCCCCATATAGACATTTGATCCTCCCAACAAAACGAATCCAATGATACCACGCATGAAAAAAAATCATCTAGCCTATTGACAAAGTGTCTTTTTTCTATTCGCCGACTATAATGCTTGGATTGAGACTTTGTACAGAGAACTACTAGCGCATACATTTCGATGGTCGATTCGCCGCGTGGCCGGGGGGCGCTCGACACCTATTTTTTTAGTTTTGTGGACAAAACTAAAATGGATTTTCATACAATATTTTAGTTCTCTCAGGTGTCGAGCGCCCCCCGGCCACGCTGTCGCGGTCGGGCGGCCCTCGACACAATCACCGGGACATGGTCAGATGGAAGTTACTCAATTATATAGAGCAGCAGATTGTTACGCATTTATTGAACTCTATTCCAACCGACTTGCCTAATTTGAGTACTCGTAGAAAAAGTATTGTATACAATAGTGACATAATTGAGCTTTTCAGTCTCGTACCTTACTTAGGCCACTCAGCAAGCTTCGTGGCCTAAACACGGTACTCGACTGTAAAGCTCTTTATTATGTCACGATTGTATACAATACTATTTGTCCATTCTTAATAGTTTTAACTGTTTCACTGTTCAATGTTTATTGAATGGTTTCCGTGTTGAAGGCAAGGCGTATTGGCAGTATCAACTGTTGGTTTATGTTCGAGCATTATTATTTATTAGGCGAATGCAATAATGAGTTTTCTATTGCATACTGTTTTGTGTTCATTTTATTTCACACGGTCTCTGTTAGTGGTGGAATATCATTGAAATTCCTTAGTGATGATAGTAAATATTAATTAATCTTATTGACTGACATGCCATTGAAAATATCTATTTGTGAATGATTTATTTATTGTTATGTTATAATTAGTAATGCAAGTTTTAATTGACATTGACATAATATTCATTTCTGTTCTGTATTATTTCTGTGTTAACTGTTGTGTTGCATGTGTATATATATAACTTAATAATTGTACTAGTTAACTATAATGTAAGCTTAGTAAGTAAGGTACATCATAGTTGGTACTTTGTAAATAACCTGCCACATGTACTAAATGTATTAACCCTATGATGACGAAATAAAATGATTGATTGATTGAAATAAAACTTTCGTGGGGCATTCTAACAACATACCAGTTCACGGTTTAAGTGAAGTTTATTTAGTCATTAGGCGCGAGTTACGGTGAGCCTAGGTCTCCATCTTCAAGCACTAACCCCCTTATTCATGAACGTTTTAGAAGCATCATTTGTTTTATTTATTTATTTTAACTGTATTGTACAAAATACAAAGTAACTTACGTACAAATGGCGGACTTAATGCCTAAAGGCATTCTCCACCAGTCAAATACAGGGCTAAACAGAGAAATTTAAACGTGGTGCAAAGAAAAAGTGGGAATGTATTAATTTTAAACTTTCTAGAAACTAACAGATGAATAATAAATATAAACTACATGTAAATGTACACAAATAATATTGGTATATAAAGTACATATACATCCTACAATATACTACTACATATTTCATAAATACTATAATTATTATGATGGATGCTAATCGCATTCATGTTTTGTCTCTTTCTAACTAACACGACTGTAAAATTTACAGATTATTAGATAAATGAGGCGTATAATATAAGACGTTTATGAATAAAGGGGTAGGAGTGTCATGTCTAGGGTTGCAAACTGTGATTCGGAGATTCGCGGTACATTTACGATCACATTGCGGGACCAGGCTTAAAACCGCGGGACACCTACACGCGGCCTCACTCACAAATCACAACCTTAAATAATAGCCGCCATAGACAGGGACAGGGAGTGTCGAGCGAGCGAGTGAGCGTTGACGCTAGCGCGCGTTACTCGCGGTATATTCAAGTAAAATTACACGCTTTAAAATGATTGTAATATGCAAATCAACGCTCGTTTTGGTGCTGAAATACTGATGATCTAGTCTAGTCTGAAAACGGGACAATCGGCGTCCCGCGTGGACCCCTTGCGGGACGCATGCTCTAGGGCCCCAGAAACGGGACGTCCCGCATATAGCGGGACGGTTGGCAACCCTAGTCATGTCCGAGAGTGTTGGTAGCGCGCCGTCATATAATAGTGCACGTGCCGTGCTGGTCTGGCTAAAACTCAGGTCTTGAAGACGGAGACCTGGGCTCTCCGAAACATGTCACTAAATACCATAAAATTTATATCGTTAATACAAATAAGTTCCATGTTTTTATCATTACTCACCCGATGAATCTCAATAATTGTGTTTCGCGAGATTATCCCTGTTTGTGCATTTAGACCACGTCGGGTTTTAATTAATTTTGGTAATTGCCATTTATTGTCATTTGCGTTATTGGATTGGTGAATTTATTGCAAATAATGTATTAAGCTTCAAACGACACGCTTGTGAATTCTAAATATACACAATATATTATATGTGATAATTCATATTGACTCCTTTATGGCGGCAGGGGCTTAGGTGTATTGTACCGTCAATTGCTGCAACTTTGCCTACGATGCTCAACTTTGCCTGGCTTGAAAAACATTGTGTTCTTCACCAAATAGCTATTTATATCTTATTTGTGATATACTTCACTATACTACATCCACCAAACAAACTTCAAACGAAACAGAAAATAAATCAAATGAAGAAAACATAAAACTTTTAAAAAGGCTAATCTGATCCTAAAATCCTACGTAAGGAACATACATAAAATACCTAAATACATACAGTCATATACATACATACACAGGGCTATATAATAAGAAACTTGTTAGAAAGTTTTCATTGTTTACTATTATTTATAAAAATGTTATAAAATAAACTAAAACTAAAAAGAATGAAAATAATCAGAATACATTAAGAAAAAAAACCTTAACCCCCTATTTCTGAATTCCAAGCAGGCCTTATTATCATATTATCTCCATCTAGCAAAGGGCCGTAAAGTTAGGTCCCAGATATGGACTTAGACTAAAGCTAGAACTAACTAAACCTTTATAACTCAGTACTTAAGAGTACAAAGTTTTTGCAAGGGCATGCGTGACCTGAGTATGCGATTAACTAACGCAAAATGCTCCTTTTATTATTTCTACCCGTCAATTTTTTTTCAACATTTTGTAGGTATAATTTATATTATCTGATTAAATCTCTTTAAAATCAGGTTCATAGATAGCATGTGATGTGTGAAGTGGACGGACCGTCGGTTCAACTTTTCAATAACACATTGACATGATTGACATTTCGCTGTGCGCATTTGACGATTTGTTCAATTTGTTGCGGTGTAATAAAAATACATAAAAAAATAGAAAAATTTGTGAAAGACAATTTTTTTAATTGATTAGCGTTAACCCTTTTTTTAACGTAAGGGATGTGAGTAGGGCTTTGGTTTAGTTAGATGAAGCCTTAGTAACTTTGAGGCCTAATCTTCAACATCCAAACGTGTATAAATTTTGACAGTAAAATCTGCAAGAACCACATACAAAATAGCGGGCACGCTAATCTTCACACAATATGCCGTGATTCACTTCACACAATGAGACGCGCAATTTACTGCATTAACTCTAAGTCCGCCATTGTAAGGAAAAAGACACCGAAACTATTAGGATTGTACGCCCACTAAAGCCGCAGACCATGTGCTGAACTAGACGCACTAATTGCATTTAGCGTGTATTTTTTAGGATTCAGACACTGACCATCACTCGGTTGCGCTCATTTTCCGTGCCATTCTGTACAATGTTGGTTACAATTACATATATAAAAAGATTTCTATGCACCATAATTTAAAGGGTATAAAGCTACCCTTTATAAAATGACAATTGCTATTTTATTTGTTATTTTGAAGTTTGTAGAAAGGATGGAGGCGTTACAATAAATTAATCCCCCTTTTATGTACTAGTTGATTTTTTAGGAATTTATAATCTTAAAAGTGTTTGGTCTCATTTTTTCACTGTATTTCCGTATATTTTATGAACACTGTTAAACGGTTGCATTTTATAAGACACAAGCTATTGCATAATTTCGAATTTATAATCTTAAAAGTGTTTGGTCTCATTTTTTCACTGTATTTCCGTATATTTTATGAACACTGTTAAACGGTTGCATTTTATAAGACACAAGCTATTGCATAATTTCAACTGAAGTTAAAGTTGACGTATCCAATCATAATTATTGCTCGCGTGACATCACAGTGGGGTATGAAACTGACAGGTTGATTGTCAGTATTGTCATACTACTAAGGTACTTGCTACATCTAGTTTACTCTATAGTCTGTGGAAGACACCGAACTATTAGAATAGTCCGACAAAAGCCTTCGTCGGGTAAGCCGGAGCTGTTTGCACAGAAGGCAATAATGGACCATGTTCCAAACATTTGAATAGGCAAACTGAGGATAGGTGACGGTGGGATAAAGGATTATATTGTAGAGCGTTTTGAATTTACACTTTAGTCTGTATGTGATCTTATTTGAATTTCATTTTGACATTCGCAGTGCATATCGACGGTATAGGTTTTTTATCTACACCTTAGAGCATATACCTATGGAGTAAGCTTAGGTACATTTCCCCTCTGTCAACGTTATTAGCAGGAAAATCTAATACGTTTATAAAAACTATTTCAAAAATCGATTACACGCATTTCGTTCATCGTTTTCAGTGAGTAAAGAGCTCCGTGAAAATGCCTTTATGTATTGTTTTTAGGTGTAAAAAATGTTCCACTATGTCTTGTTTACAAAAATATGAAATATAATTTCACATGTAATTATAGTTTTACTTTTTTTATCATTACTATTATGATTAAAAAATTAATCCATATCGAAAATCCGGCGTCGTTTACAAAATCGATTCAAAAATAATCGTTACTTTTCTGACGGGCAGTAACTATTTTGACGTTTGACACTTATGCATATTTAACGCCCCTAAGGATTACTGCCTTCTATATTTTGTTTGAAAATACAAGCAAAAATGATCCTTGGCTTTTTTGTTTGACATTTGCAAAGACTGCATCCGATAATGAACCATATTTCAACATATGTTAAGTCAACTATCTGTTGCTCCATTTAGTGTCGTGACTTACTGTCAAATATGCGTGATATTCTCAAGTCTAAGGTACATCATTGTCCGTTATCAATAAGGCGATGCTACTATAAAAATTCATTTAGAAATAAACCTTATTAACAACCGACAATGATGTACCTTTCAATAGAAAACGCCATACGTATGCTACCTCGCCCCCCTCAGATTTTGGCAGACTTTTTTGTTTGGAAAGATGAGGCGATGCGTCCTCCAGGTATAGAGCTTTATGATCTACACCCATATCATAAACCCTCCATGATGCGTTCAAAAACCGCACGTTATGACCACCATAAAAAGAGACTTTTTTGTTAGAAGTTAGAACAAATGTCTTATCTGTAACGATGTTATTATTATCAAATAATAGGCAAAAATTCGATATCATTATCAAAATCCGGCCCTCGACAGCCGCGCCGCGCGATCCTCCGACCACCGGCACGCGCCCCGCCGACACAATCGAGTTGGCCATGGCGATGCAATCTGTAAAATGGCAGCCATTTTAACAGTTTTAGAACGCGTCATTTAGGGTTTATAATATGTATGTAGATAAAGCAGTGTATGCAACTGTACGTAATTAGGCCTTAAAACACTCGTGTGATCTTATTATGAAACTCACTTGAGTAGGACCTATTACGTAACAGTTACATAAACTACTATAAAATTGACATGCGAATCAAACTAATGGTGAATTCATTCTACGTTGAAAAGAACTCAAAATAACACTGACAAAAGACTGACTGACTGGTTCAAAGTTGTTGTGCGTCTTTCTCTATTCAGTGAAGCGCGTGACGAATGTTTGAGGTTCTGTGAGAAGATTGATGTACTCTATTGTAACATTAGTACACAATTAAGTCTAGTTATTAGTCTATGTGAACAATGCTCCCAGAATTCACTAGATTTTCTCGTTTATTACAGTATTTTGATATCATGGACGAGAATTTTTTCTCCATGTAGTTATAAATTATATTGCCAAATATAAATTACTGGGAATAACGAATCAACGATCCCGGAATAGAGTGTCGAGTTTCCTATTATTGGGGACTGCTTCATTCTATATTGAAATCTGAATTTCAGCAGCATTTAAAATGGGAACAGTGGCGACACTCGGCATCTTTAAAGTATAATATCTTAGTAGTGCTTCGATGCAGACTGGGCTGTATAATTGCACTTAAGAGAGATTTTTTTAGGAATGAAATTAATTTTTACAAGCTTTAATTTAATTGAAATGATTTGTCTGACAGTTTTGTTATTTAAGTAGGTAGTATTTTATGACCCAGATTTGAACCAGTTCCTGATGTCATATTGAGATGAGTTTTAGCATACCCTGCATACCTGTACGTAAGTTGGATGGTAATAAAATATATCGGTACTTTCGGGCGGATCAGGTGATTGGTCATAATAACTAAGTGATAATAACAATATTTTCTGTTTTGGGATTTTAGAATGGTCTCGTTACTTTAGATGGGTCCGCGGCCACACTTGGTTAAATGTGGACGGACCTATATCTTCTGCTTTGCTTTAGCTTAGCTGGCTAGTATTTCTAAAGTCAGCATTTTCAAATTGACTTCATAAATCGCGTTTAAAAATAATGAACATTATTTCAGAATTACAATTGTAGCTAGAGCTAGCTAGAAGTAGAAAGAAAAGAAAAATCGCTCATCAACCGACTTCAAGATTTCGAAGGAGGAGGCTCTCAATTTGTCGGGATCCTTGTTTTTTTTTAAATATATGTACCGATTATTCGAAGACGGCTGGACCGATTTGGAAAATTCTTTTTTTTGTTTGAAATAGTATACATCGCAGTTGGTCCCATTGTCATCGGGTCCTGATCTGATGATGGGATCCTGGAGAAATCGAGGGAACTCTTCAAGTATTATAGGCACACTTATAGTGATCTCACTATTTTTTAAAGAAACTCTGCGACTTCCTCTTGGAATAGCGAATCCAAAGTGAAGTTGGTTCTTTTTTTTATTATTTATGTCTTCAAGTCTTCATATTCACAATTAAACCTAGAGGTCTCAGTACCTACTAAAATTGACTTGAGCCATTTTTTCCTTTACGTTCCCTCATACTACAAACTAAACTTACACCGGGTAATTATTTCCGTTATCCACAAATTCTTATACCAAAAACAGTAAAATTCGGTTCAGCTGGGTGTAAAATTAATGTTGCCTGATCGATCGGGAGCTAGAGCAACGTGATTTTCTCGCCAGTATAAATGCGCTCTCAGATTACGTATAGTAGTGACTAAAGTACAGGTCACCTTACAGTGGTGTAATACAGGGTTGCCAATGACAAGCCATTTGCTTGCTTTGTCTGGTGGTTATTTCGGTACGTCCAGACTGCAGCAGGAATCAATGTCAACCCTAATTGGGAAAGCGACGACGGAGACATTTTTGTTTTCGCGATCGATAGCGCTAACAGAGCAACTGTGTTGGGATGATTAAAATACTCACTCATTTGGGAATTGAAATGGAATCAATAAAAAAAAAACCTTAAATAATAGTCTGTACTACGTAGTACGTACACAAGTTATAATTTATACTGAACGTGCCTAAACGTGGTCATCTCCCTTTATAGCGTTATATATTTCGATTATTCGCGGTGCGGTCATGAAATTCTTAAGAATTTGATCGGACGATGATGTTTATATGTTTACGTCACTCTGGGCGGTAAGTGAGATTTGCCGCCCACGGGCGCATCGGCAAATCTCACTTCACACCCAGGAGAAGACGTAAAATTGTGTACGCACCACGGGCGGTAATAAAGAAGGTCTCAGATCGCTTGTTTATGGCCCTTACCTTCGGTTCGGGCCACAAATGCCCGCGACCTGAGCCGTTCTTTATTTTACCGCCCTAGGTACGTAATGTACTATTCTGCCTGGATCTGTAACTAACAAGCCCGTAATCCGTGACAAACTAAGGTGAAGCCCTGTTTTTCTAGTACTAAAACAGTACTTATTTCTTGATTCTATTTAGTACGAGTATAGACCTACTATTTAGTACTAGATTAAAGTACCCTAATGTATTAAAATAAGTACTAGAAAACATAACATGTTAAAGCGAGAGTTGAGTTTGATATCTCCGGGATTTTTAAAAGCAGAGACAGGGTCTGAAGGAAATGCAACGACATTTAGACGCAATCAGTGTTGTAAAAAGTAATGGCGGTGCTATTCAGAAAGTACTGACCGAACATTCCCTAAGCTCGCCGAGCGAGGGCGACTCTATTGACGGGGAGACAGTCTAGTTAGATACAGTACAACTTATACTGTAACAAAATACTGGTGATCCGTTTAATAATTTGTATCGTATTGCGAGTAAGAAAAAAAAAATTTTTTTTTTGTATGGAACTGAAATTTCCAAAATTTATTTCGCGAGAAAAAATTGTATAAAACCGCGCAGGAAAATCTATGTACGTTTGACCGTCGTTTTTTTGTGCCCACACCATACATTTCGAACGTACAATCGTACAGTCGCCATCAGATATATCGGAGCAGCCAAGGTGGTATGAATATCTAAACAACGCCTCTATTATCAAGGCGACAAGGTGCATTTAGATATTTTTGAGCACCGTGACCGCTCCGATATATTTGATGGCGCAAACTCGCTTTCGCTAGCTATGTTGGAATAACTGAAACGAAGTTCCGGATATTCTCAAACGGCCAATATACATTTGAATATCAGCTGCATCTCCCGGTAGCGGAAACTTTATAAAATTATGAACCAAGTGCTTTCCTGTCTTTGTTAGGTTTTAGGGATCCATGGTCAAGAAGGAAATTGATAGTTTCGCCACGTTCTTCCGTCTGACTGCGTAGCTCTGAGACTATATAAGTATTAAAGTTATTCAGAACTGAAAGAACAAATCAAATTAATTTTAATGAATATTTTGATTTGTTTTATTTTAAGTAGTCACACTACTGTATGTTTTATTATTGTATTGTATTGTGTTGGTCACTTTTTCCTTTGTTTTATAATTAAAGTTATTCTTAATTTAGATGTAAACAGATTCCAAACAAACGCACGCATGATATACTCGTAAATATCCATGTCGACAATACTGCAATTTGCAAAGATTTGTCGTCTGAGAGACATATTAAATACTAGCGACCCGCCCCGGCTTTCGCACGGGTGCAATTATATACTTGGACACTATAACTACGCGCCATTGCTTTAATTAATATTATTCCTCCCAAGTCTCTAATACCTACTTATTACAATTAAACATGTAAGTTTTATATATCTTTCTAACCTATTGTTTTAATGTAATTTCTAAAATGTTCGTATTAACGAAAGAATATTTTTATATATGTATCATATACATTTTTGTAATCAGCGTGAAAAGCTCTTCATTTTGATACCCCACTCGATAGGTTTGCAAGATTTTTTTTTCTTAGGTTTGCGCAATCTGGAATATTTTGTCCGCCATATTGTTTTTACGGTGACGTCACATAGCCTATGTTTCTTGGGATAACGTAACGATTCTAATGATACCCCATACATCTAAATCGGTTCAGCCGTTCAGTTGTTCTAGTGGAACAAAGAATTTTATTTTAGCCACATACATACATGAACCCTGACAACAATACACTCCTTTTTTGGGCAGTCGTGTAAAAATAGCGCTCAAAGGTGCGCCGCGGTACCGCGACGGGCCCGCCGCGGGCCCGCGGCGTGCGCGCCGCGGTGGTATGCATGCGGTGTCGGTGTGTATCAGACCGCGCGTGTCACGCGCGCCGGGCGCGCGCACTCCGCGCTGCTGGCGTCCCGCTACCGCCCCGCGCTTCGGTGTGCAATGGCCTTTAAGATCTAATATAAGCATACATACAGACAGAGAGACAGACTGCAGGAAGCGACTTTGTTTTATACTATGTAGTGATTGTTTAAGGACACTTGCGTTATTTTAGGTCTTTTTTCATCAACATGTTTAAAGATGATCATCGTAAATTGATCGTAAAAGGATTACTTAAGTGATTTGCTTCAAATACTGTTTAATATTACATAAATATCATTATAAAAATTAGAAACAACACGAAAACAAACAGCAAACTAAGTCTAGAAGTGTACAATCACCGGCAATAGTATCTTCCTACATGAAGGCCGCAAAAATATGTGACACGCTCTTATTTGTATTGCCATAATAGTATAGTCTCATATTTTTGCGGCCTTGGTGTAGGGAGATACTTATTGCCGGCACTGTACTCATACAAGAAAGATTCACTAAAAGGAAGCAGCAAAGCAAAGTGAACATAGCGATTAATCTAATTATCATGTTCGTTTGTCTAATGCCAGAACCAAGGTAAAAACACCGCTGAAGATTGATGACTGGAACTCCCAGATAAAGATGTTCTTGTATGGGAGAGGTGTTTGATCAGACAAGGTCCTAACTGACTGCTAGGTGTTGGTTGGATGGGCCTTTGTTGTATTGAGGGGATGGTCGCTTCAGAGTGGAGCACTTATTATCTTTGCTTAGGTGAATATAGAGGAATCTGAATAAGGTAAAAGTAGAAAATGTAGCGGTGTGAAAGGTGCGATTGCACAATTTTTTACTTTTCTACTAAAATAATAGTCATAGTTATTCGGCAGATTAAGTAGTAAATTAAACATATTCCTAAATATCAAGATGTGTAATAAACTGTCACGGAAGATTAAGTCACATTAAGGTAGATCGAGCTGATATGTTTATATTTAGAGAAAAACACGTCCAGCACCGTGCCAAGTGGAGAAAAGCGTACAGGGAAGAGGAAAATAACAGATCTTATTTCAATTTCATTTTTATTTATTACACACATATAAACTAACAGTACGTAACAAAATCACTTACACGGTAAATATAACACAAAAATTATCAAATAACACAAATTAAAAGCAATATTAAAAATACAGCATTACTGTTCTACAAGTATCTAACGGATTTGAACTTTATACTAGTTCAAAGCCAACATGGCTACCCTGAGTAGAAGGCACACTCCGATAATATCAATAAGTGGCTCCGGAAGAAGAGTAAAACATAAAATGCGATAACAACTTGTCTAAAAAGCCGACGGGGTCACGTAAAAGGCACCCACGAGCACCACTCTTGAAACAGTACTTCTGACAAAGCCACCGTCTAAAATAAACAGTAGGGAAACTGAACCGTATTCGATTTGCATACGAAAAAAGAACTCAAAGCGCTTCCATGAAAGATACCCATGTGTAACACGATCTTATTTAAAAGTCACACCCGGTGCGAGTTTATAAAAGAATGAAGAAAACGTGTATAAGTTTCAACGTGAAGAGTATGATATATGCAGCAATTCTGTCTTTAAATTATATTCCCTTTGTTCTTGGGGTGTATTTTATTTCGCAGTTTCGAGTTACGTCTGTTGGATGAGGGAAGGAATGGTTTTTTGTAAAGTGAGACTAGGCTTTTCATGACTTTTGCATCGTATTGTGTTTTTTCGCTTGTACTCTTATGAGAAAAGTATGATCGAGTTCTTTGAAACTGCTTTTAGACACATAGTTTCGTAGCTTTCATTGAAGTATCATTTTTTATTAAGTTTGTGGCTTGCAGCAAAAATAGAAATATTTTATAAACTTTTATTTTGTCACGCAGCTTTCACGTTTATCCAGCAAGCAAGCGGTTGCAATTGGCATATATCAAATGGAGGTACAGTCGCCATCAGATACATCGGAGCGGCCAAGGTGGTCACAAATATCTGAACAACGCATATATTGTCAAGGCGATAAAGTGCATGTTCAGATATTTTTGAGTACCCTGGCCGCTCTGATATATTTGATGGCGATTGTACCGATAACTTAAGTTATTCAATTATTTCTGCGCTATCCACTCGGCACAAAATAAGTCTTTCATACAGAATAGCCAAGTTTCACCTCGCCCCAAATGGAATTATGTACGTACAGTCAGCATCAAAAGTTGCTAAGCGGGTGAGGTGTTCAGACTCCGCTGCGTCCGTTTGACAGAAAAAAAAAGATAAAAGATATTTATTCTTCAATTTAGGCACATTAAAATGCACTTATGAACGTAAGAGAGAAAAAGAAACGACCACCGGTTCTAACCCTACACCTCTGACCCGAGAAGTATTACTTATTACCGGCAAGAAACTCGGCGGGACTTATTTTTTCAAAACAGTAATACTAATACATTAAAGATACTATATACAATAATGCGTAGTTTTTCAAGAAGGCATATCAAAACAGCTGACAACTGACAGTCTGTTGACACTTTGACGTATATCCATATTTTGAGAACAAATATTAGACAGTATTCAATAAACAATGTACTTGAAATAAAACAACTTTGAACGGATTATATCGTGTATGCTGAATTTAAATTACATCCCGACGTTTCGAACACTTTACAGCGTTCGTGGTCACGGGTTGGCAACCGTAGACAATATTAAACAATGTACTTGTCAAAAATATACATAAAATGTTAGACGTCAGTAAATTGTATGGATAAATGTTAAGCAGTCTATAAAGATACAGGCGGTGTAATTTTACTCAAAGAATATAAAGGTTCTGTTCTCTACCCATGTTAGGGCAGTAATGGAGATATAAGGCTAGGCGTAGGCGAAAATGGGATATTTCTCTTTGTACTTAATTCTGGAAAGAGTAGTTTTTATACAGCTTGCAACGAGAGGAATAAGATTTTAAATGCTTCCATTAAGTTCGGAAGTGTTATAAATAAGTAGCAGAGTCAGTGAGATAGGTAAAACACTAGTTAACGTGGTCAATAATATAAGCAAGTGTCAGTAAAAAACCATATAAAGGAGCCGCAAAATAGTATTATATATTTAAAACTGTGACAAATATGTCGTAACACGTGATTACTCTATGTCTATAGCCAGTGTATGCTACCCCTACCACCGATAAATTATAAGAAAATATAAATATCAGCACGCCTAGCACATGATTGACACGTCAGTATCTCGCGCGCGAGATAGTCTATCCGTCCTTTTCTGACTGTGTCAATTAGAAAGAGACGGGTAGTCTATCTCGCGCGCGAGATACTGTCGCATCAGTCATGTGCTAGGCGTGCTGGAATCGCTAAAGCACCAACTTTGTCTATTGATACTGATAGCGGGTCAAGAGATTGGCATTAATCGATTAATCTTTTAGTTAACTAATCAATCGATTAAAAATATCAATCGTAATTTTTTAATCGCGATTAATTTAGTTGCGATTAAATTAGTTGTGAGAATGTTCGGCTAACAACTTAATTAGTTTTAGTTTCAATCTACTAAATTTCATGATTAAATCTAGGTATATTAAAACTACGTAGTCGCCACTCGCCAGTTTTTGCATTTTTTTGTCTTGCAATATTGTAACTACAAGTAGGTATGTACGTAACATTGGAGGTGCTCGTATGTCGTAACACTTGTAACTATGTTAGTTTGGGTAGAATTTTGCGACTTATTTTGAAGCAGATATCTTCAACCGATTGAGCTAAAATTATGTCATCAATGTCATCATCATCAACAGTTGTTCCCTCAAAACTGAGGATCGTGACATCATGTCCAGTGAAATTATGTATACACGTTTAATTTGAAATGCTTGAATGACAATCCAATATTATGGGCCATAATATTGTTATAACGATATATTGGTATTAGTAACGACAAATAGTCGTTAAGATGGCCTAATCAGTCTGTCAACATATACCGAGGTTTTCTATTCAATTTGCTTCTAACATTAGTCGCGAGTTAGTCTAACTAATTAGTCGATTACAAAATTTAGTTGTCCGAAATCAATCGGCAACTAATTTAGTTGCAACTAAATTACATACAACTAAGATTAATCAATCGTCGTTTTCAATCGTCCGTCGCAATTAATTCTTGAAATCTTAATCGTTAGTCGATTACATTTTGCCCATCTCTGGGTGGTAAGGTGTGCGCAGAGGCCTTACCATGAGTTATCACGTTGACGTTTTTGAGAACGAGTATCGGTGTCTATCTGTGCATCTTGCTTGTAACATATTAGTGTAAACGAGATGCACAAATAGAAAATTCGTTACTCAATGTCAATGTCAAACTCATGGTAGCCGTACAGAAGGTTACTTGTACCAGTACCACTCCAAATGGCTTTTAAATCAATCCCCTCCTATAGTTTAATTATCGAGAGCGTGGAATTGCATATGTAGTGGTTGTACCTTGTTGTGCCTCTTTGTGTGCGGATTCAAATATAAAATGCCTGTAAACAAACAATACTACTACATATGCAATTCCACGCTCTCGATAATTCATCTATACCACTGAGTTTCACGGAACTTATGTACCAAATATCATTCATTAAATATTTACCAGTCGCTTTTCAGTGAATGAAAAACTAAGGTACCGGACGTCATCCCGATCAGCGTGCAGATTTTTTTTCGAACATACAGAGAAAAGAGTATTAATAGTATTATAAATTATAATATATGTATATATCATTACAACCCTTCAAATGGTTATCCGTTTTCTTTTATCCTTATTCTGAATTTCCCGCGCCAATAAAATCAAATTCGCGGTCGGGTGTTTTCTTTTTCGAATAGTGAATAAAAGGGGTTTTTGCTCTTCTTTTTACCGCGTCCGTACAAATACGGGCAAACCGGACACTCGTGCACGAAATTTGAATTTAGACGGGATTCGACTAATTTCAATTTAGAGCGAGTGCGAGATCGAAAACTTAATTAATTTTGGATTTCTATTTTAGTTCGAATGCGCATAATGTATTGAAGAATTTAGTGTTAATACATAAAAAAATACATATACAGAGTGTAACAAAAATATTATAATTATTTATACTAATAGTATTGCAAGTAAGAAAAAGTAAGAGAATATTTTTATGGATACGAATTTTTTTTTGTTTGGGTAACGTCGTTCCAACTGACCAATCCTCCATACAAAACTAATTTTTTTCGTAAGAAAGTTTTTTTCTTACTTTTTCATAATGAGTATACGATACATCAGTATTTTTATTTAATTATGACAATATAAATATACATAGAGACTGACACGTTTTTTTTCATTCGTAGACCGCAAACTTTTGCCTAATAGTTATTCTAAAAGGCTTAATTTTCGGAAAAAATAAAGGCGTTAAAGTGCCGCAAGCAAGCTTCACGCAGATAAGATCACGGGAAGCTGTCAGTGAGTAATAATTTAAGATGTTTATCTCCTGCACTGGGTTATACCGGCCATGTTGGATTACTCTATGAGGCGAGATGACAAGTTAAGCGGCCGCTCGTTGCCTAATGTCGGGGATAACCGACACGCTCGCGATCGATTAAAAATGTACGTCCGTACACCGACGTGTTTACTCTTCCCGGCTTAGTTTCTAGAAGACTCGCTATTATCCGATAAGCACGAGAGAATTGGCTTACTTTTACAAATTTTTCCTATTCTTAATCTTTTAGTATCAACCTTGTAGTAGATTTATTTTTTATTTTTTATATTAGCCTGTTTAGGTGTCCCACTGCTGGGCAAAGGCCTCCCCTCCTTCCCGCTATTTAGCCCTATCTAAAGCACACTCCCGCCATTCTTCAAGATATGTGCCCAGGTCGTCCCGTCAAAAAAAAAAAAATGTGTTTTTCCTCGCCACACAACTTTTTTTTAATAAGAAATTTTACATTTTTAATATCACAAATGAATTCTGCATGTCTGTTTTACACGGAAATGATACCACACAACCCCTAGCAGCCTTAACCATAGAATAATAACGTATTTCACAGGACCCCTGATTTTGACGTGAAGGTCCAAAAATTTTACGGACCTCCAATACTAAAAAATATTTATCGTGGGCCATTCTATCCATGGTCAAAAATTCACAACTTTTTCTCGATGCGCACAATTTTTACAAATTCGAGCTCTGCTACTATGTTTGAGATGTATTTTTTCTGTATTTTAAAATTACAATACGGCACAGGCTTCCAGTCACTTCCATGATGAAAGTTCCATCCTATATCCACTTTCCTGGTTTTAATATTTAACGCTTAAAAAGGTAATTTAACGCCTGAATAAGGTCTACTTTTAAACAACGGTTCCGTCAAATTAGTCACTAGGCACACAAAGTTACAACACGTTGTAACTTAGGAATATAATGCGGGAATCGGGAAGTTTCGTCCCATTTCGCATTATTGACTAAACGATCCGTAAAGCGGCGCCGAAACTCGCGTTACTTTGTATATTGTTGGTCTGTGATGCTAGGTTCCTAGAAGCGACTTACCTATTGCATGTTTCACAAAAAAAAAACAATTTTCGCTGACTCATACTTACTACACTTACTTACTAATTTTTTTACTTGATAAACTTTGATATTTACCAATCGCTATTCGCTGAAGGAAAACATCGTGACGAAACTTGCATAGGTATATCTGAGGAGAAATTCAAAGGTGTATGTGAAGTCCCTAATCCACTTAGGGCTAGCGTGAGGACTATAGCCTGATCCCTCTCGAGCATGAGAGGAGGCCTGTGTCCAGCAGTGGGACGTGTATAGGCTAACATTTTTTTTTTGCTGGCGGCGGCGAGCGTTTTAAACAAACGTATGAGCTTCTCTAGTCACGTGCAAGGAAATTCGCTCCAATTTATGGCTCAGATTCGTGAACTTCGAAAATTAAACAAAAAAAAGCTGTTTGGTGAAGAAAACCATGTTTTTAAAGCCTGGCAAAGTTGTAGCAGATGACGGTATTTAACAGATTGAATGAGTAAATGATTCATTCGCCACATCCAGTTTTTTTACCGCTGCCGCACTAGTTGGTAATTTTTCAGCCGCGAGCCCGGCGCTGGCACCTAATTTATGGGGGCCCCGGCCACTGGGAAGGAAGCGGAATTACCATACGACGTCCGCCAACAAAGAAACCGGTGGAAAGTGCTCGCTTCCTCCGAGATACCACCATGACGCATGGCGACGCACCAGAACTTGCTGGAGACTTGCCTTCTAGCGTGGTATGGTGGGCATACAATTGTCAGTGAACTTTGAATCTAAAGGCAAAGGAAATAAGGAAGCCATATGTTTTGTTTCCTCTGTTCAAATTACAAACGTTTTAAATTTCTTTGCAGTTATTTTGTACTATTATTAGGACCGTGGGGCGCTAGAGGATACGTCTTGCTCATTCAAGTGGCTGTGAGGACTAATTCCCTTATTCATAAACGGCCACAAAAGTTAAGAGATCGCTGATAATCGTTTGTCCCTTTCCCTCTTATATGTTGGACGGAAAGGGACAAACGATTATCAGATACCTCTTAACTTTAGTAGACGTTTATGAATAAGGGGGTTAATAGCTACAAGTCTTCGAGTTTTAAGGCCTTGATCGCCGTTATACAGGTGCCGGTAAACTTCTTGAACAACTTGAACAATCGCCATCCCTTTCTTGCACGTAGGAGTTAGGTACGCAAACTTTCCCCCACCACCTCGCCTAATAAAGAAGTTTGCCAGCACCTGTACCACCATGACGCATGGTGACGCAGCAGAACGTGAAGACTTGCCTATACGTCTTGTTCATTAAAATGGTTGTGAGGACTAAATCTTCAACCATATGGTTTATTTGGGGCGATGAGATCTTTCTCTCTCTCTCTTTGCCTAGCCTAATTCCATTTCACTTGGGGTCGACACTCGTTTCTATTCTCGTCGTCGTCGAGACATCTAATAGAGCTTTCTTAAGGTCGTTCTTAATAACGGATATTCAGGTCACAGCCGCTTTGCTTACTTATACGTCTTGATTATTAGATGCCACATAATCTACTGTCAACCGCAATTGGTTTCAGGTACGCAACGCATATTTGAACTAGTACACGATACGATTGTTGGTTTCAAGTCGTATCACGCTAAATAATGCACTGGACTAGTTATATTTAGTCCAGTTCTTTGAAAAAATATCAAACAGTGACATCTATTATCCCGTACAATATTCAAGTCTGAAGACTTTTGTTTTATAATGATAAAACAACAGAGCATCGCAACGCATTCTCAAGCTTACCACTTGAGCTGAATGTTGCAACCAATCAACACGGAGTTCCATGACGCAGTATTTAAAAATCGAATACAGGAATTGGAACAGGCACGAAGCGGTAACCGTTCGTTAAAGACCGCGACCGCTTCGATCATGTAGCGACCGCGACACAGCTGAAACCGAGCCGACACCGCAATACGATGCCGTCGGGTTTCAATCACAGATCAACTCATGCCCAATCGAAACGTTGGCCCAACGTTGGCCTATCTTAGGGACGCAGTTATGCGTTAGAGGAAGCTAGGGATATTCTAACTTCATGCGTTTAGATTCGCTGTGTTTGGCCCAATCTGTGGATCGGGCGTCAACTACTTGTAATGTAACATCTTGACATGTTGCTGTCATACAGTCCGACCCGAGTATGTTTTACGGCCTAACTTTTTTCATATTTCTAAATAACGCAGTCAAGTTTGCAAAGCGCACATAGTTAGGTATATATTACGGACCGTTTCGGAACCAAACTAATTACGCCTAAACATAAACTAAATGGATTTTTTCAGTTTTTCTTTTACTTGTTTTCTTGTTTTCATTGCAACTAGTTATTACGCCGCGTAAATAAACCCCGCTTCTTAATGAAACAACACTAAACACGTGTCAGGCGTACTGCAATATAAGATTCAACGTAAAGAACCCATTCAACACATGTTACAAAAAGCAAAACCCATTACTCAAATATACTAGAGACTAATCCACGTCCGTTCCCGACCGGTTCTATCTAGTTTAAAGCTCTCTGAACCGCCGCGGACCGGTTTGAACCGGCGCGCCCCGGGCCAACGAGAGCGTTAGGCCGATATTGCGATCGCTCAGCTAGCCACCAATCAGCATAGGATAAATAATTCTGCCCTGTGCAAAAATTCTACTGTATAATAGTTATTTCGGAAACTAGAAAGTTTGCTATAGTTGGACGAGCTTAGGAGTATTCCACAGAGGTGGTATTCGTAGCTACGAAGTGGGTGGAAGTGGGACACGGTAGCTGCCTGGGTAGCCATTTTTGACTTTCAAGCGCTCGGATACAAATAAATTAAGGATGAGATTACACTCAAATTTGGAACCTTAATTTTTGCAAGAAAACTACTTAAACAATTTGCAATTGGCAATTTGATACAAACTACCATCGCGTATATTTCTAAAATAGGTACTAATACTAAATATTTTATTGTTTCTGACTAAGTTTTAAGTGTCACTTTAGTCGAAATATTTCTCACAAATATTGTGTACAAGCAAGGAAAAAAAATTCAATCAAGAATACCAATGCGAGAATATTATTGTTTAAACATATTAAGTAAATATCGTCTTGGACGAATTATATATCTTTAGTCCAAGATATATTTATTTTACTTGAGTAAAGACATTTTACTTTCTAGACAAATTGTATCCACGTGTATACAAAACAATAATATCTTGATGAAGATACTGTTTTCCCGTGTGGCTTGACATCTTTATAGGTATCTAGGTCGTACTGGTTAGTCTGAGCGTTCGGCAAGCCCCGGGAATGCGGGTTGGAGTCCGCGCGACTGCGCATCCGAGTGACGGCCAATTCCGCGGCCCGTGTGCGCAAAAAAAAAAGAACTCTAGATGAGTAATTGGAGGAATTGTTTTAGTTTGTGGTATGTGCTCGTTTTCAGGACATCTATGAGGTTGAGGGTGATACCGAAAGTTTTTGGGTATTGGATACAGTATGAATTAGGCAATCAATGATTTATTTGCCTCTGTTTAGGAATCATTTTTGATAGCGCTTATATTCCTATACGATATTATAATTATAGTAGATTTTTTAGGGAAT
The DNA here is from genome assembly GCA_911728535.1 of Pammene fasciana. NCBI lineage: Eukaryota > Metazoa > Arthropoda > Insecta > Lepidoptera > Tortricidae > Pammene > Pammene fasciana. The sequence continues at coordinate 2,752,497 of OU452285.1, forward strand.
GGACGGGGATAAAGACCGTTGAAGAACTGTTCAGATTAGCACTCGACAAAGATAATTTTAAGAAGCTGACTTCAACAACAACCAACCTTCAGTAATGGAGAGGCACCTGAAGAAGAAGAAGAAGAAGTAGATTTCACAATTCCTTTTCATTATTTACAATATTTCGGACGGTTTGCAAGACTATTTACTCTTCCGGTACTTAAATATAAATAAAGTGTTATTAACGGTAGATTAAATCAACTGGTACTGCACGCAGGTTAACTGGAAGTGATCCCAACATGGGAAGGAACTGGAAGGGAAGGTGTTTTACATAAAAGTGGCGCAAAAAAGGGTTTCTAAGACGACCGGTTTTGCAGAAGAGAGCCAAGCTAATGCAAATTATAATTTTCTATATTATACGTTAAATACCGGTAACAGATTAAAATTATTCGAATAGTCCTTCTGTATCTTCCCGATTCGCCTATATCCGCAAGTTTTTATCACAAGCTCAATAATCAACATAATTACGTCATTACTCGACACGAAAGGTCATGGAGGAGGGCCTCTCCAAATCGGCCCTCTGATTTGTAAAGAAACACCAAAGCCGGTGAATCGGTACTCATGGCACCCGGAACCCGGATGCCTGTAATTGAGTCAGCGGGTACTCAGAGTCGGTGAGGCTATTAAGATAGCGGATCTTCAACCTCCGAGCGTTTTTCTCAGCTTTTTGCCTCGGCTCAATAGGCTAGATGAATGTTTTTCATGCATGGTATCAATCGATTCGTTTTATTGTGAGGATCAAATGTCTATATCGGGCCAATTGCCTTAAATCAACATAAAAGACAGGAAAAAGACTTAAAGTCTGAGATTTGCATTTGTTTCTCAAAACGCTCCTAACAAAATGATATAAAGCCTTGACGTCACGGCTTCATATTTGCCCTGTTTAAAGTATGGAAAAATTATGAAATTGCTATTTTTACAGTGAAATGTTGCGTTTATGTATATGGTTCCCATATAATTTATTTCACAATAAAATGTTAGAAATCGAATGGTATCATTGGTTTCTTAAATTTCGTACTTTCAAAAATCGAAAAAATTTGAAACTTTGAAGCCCGATATCTTTGAACCATTTCAATAGATTTTTTTAATGTTTACTTTATTTGGATATTTTGATCATTTTGCATCCTATCAATTTCATTGCATAATTCAACATGTGTCATCACCCCTATTGAGCCTGGGGCTATAGATACACTGCAGTAAGCACTAGTTTCTATAAAAGTGGACGCATACCCATTGGGAAATCTGGTCTTCAACAGAAGGACACGATCCTCAGCAGTAAGGGATTGGCCGATCATAATGGTGTTCCATCAGATTTTCTTACCCAGAAGGCTTCTGTCTTGTTTTCTTACGATTCTTCATTGCGTTTTGGTACTTCTGAATACGTCTCCGATATAGACGGACTTATCAACATTTTGCGAACGGTTTATCCAGGTGACAGACAAGTGCAACCGACCCATATAGCGAACTAGCGAACTGATTAACGTTAAATATGGCAGCGTAGCTATCATCCCAAAGAGAACTGGCAAACCTTTCATACAACAAATTTTTAACTATGATTTTGACGTAAACCAGACGATTTGGTGCAACCGGCGGCGCTAAGTCTATTGGGTCGACGAATAGCTCTAAATTTAAGGTATCGATGCCGAGATCCAACAGTCAATTGATACTCGCTATTCTCGTGGCCCTCTTAAGAATTCGCGGCGGATACGAATCAATGCGATGAATAGGCGAAACGAATCGCAGAATCGATGAGTTTGCTACAGATTCTGACTGATATCGGATACTTTGAGCGGCAATACGCCTTCGATAATCGCACCTTGACTTGATATTAAGATTAACCTGATTTTGTACTTTCGGGGCATTTCTCAAGTACTCCAAGGAAGTAATTTTAAAACTGACTGAATGATCTAGCTAAAAGCAATGCTGATTTATACTGTAAATAAAACAGTTAATAAATTTACGTTGAACCAGAATATCACGGCCTAAAAACCAATGCTTGTCTTTGTCTTGAAAAATGTATCTAAATGACAATAAGGGGAATAAGTCTATGAAGTTTTGTACTCACAAGTTTGGTAGCTTTAAAAGATGTCGCTGTACGGCCTCATGCATTACGCAGGAACTCTGAAGGTCTGAAGTGCCATCTGAACCAGAGCAAACCAGACAACCGCAAACATTTCTTAGACCGTGTCCCTCTACTTATACATTCTCTTTGGTATAACGGCAAGTACAGCAACAGCCAAACCCCCGAAAGCCAAAATATGTTATGTTAAATTAATTAAAGATTAAGGGTCTGTAATCCATGTTCGTCCAGGCCCAGCGGCTACGCTTCATAAGTGAACACTTAATTGGCAAACTAAGTTATACAAGTCCAATGATCTATTATGGACGGTTCTGCTAACGAACCTATTCAACTTACAAACTGACTTTCCTTGGAGCTGTAATTATTGGGCACGGTTTGATTGCCGCTGGATTATAGGCTGCGGGTTTGAGTTTGGTTTGAGGCAATTTGGATGGGGATGTATGATTAGTGTTTGCTGTGGTCTTTGTTACGCATTTTCAGGGGAAAGTCTTATTATCAAACTTAGTGGAAACTGACCAGCTGAATGAACTTGAATGTAGTCTCATTTGATGGAGAGTGAAGCCATTATATATTTTTGTGTACACACAACGCCTCACTAGGTATACACTTTTGAACGTTATTACAGCGGAATAAGGTTCAAAAGTGTATACCTAGTGAGGCGTCGACTGTACCTCTCTCTCACCTCTGTTTCAAGAACCCAGAGTTCCAAGTCGAGTTGTGGAATCACCGACAGCAATGCGCTAATCTGTAAAAAAAAATCCTTGTTTTAAAATATTTTTGTTTCATCGTTAGCAGACTATAGTTGTTAATGTGACTGTTGCATAATGAAGGGCATTAAAATACGAGTGACGGTTTATAAAACGAACGAAATTAGGCTAATAATAATATCATAGGAGCGTTTTAATGCTTTATTATATACAGTTACTTACGTTACTTTATCCACACACATATTAAATATAACTCCTCAATGACGTGTTCGAGAACCAACTGTAAAATTTAATAGTGTTAATATGTCTCACAACAGTTTAATTCAATAACTCTCCGCTGTTAACTTATGGCTAATACTATTATTGCTACCCGAATCAAGTAATTAAAATACAGTAGCAGAGCAGAACGTTGTTTGTGCAGCCGGGTCCATTTCCAGATGCCTCCGCGGATAGCCGTTCAACTGCTGGATCTGGTTTGCATAATACCGTCCGGCTGGCTTGGCCGCTATTCACAGTTCATATCTCGACTTCAAGTTGAGCCAAAACTGCTTCAAGATGTGTGTGTATGATTTCGAAGTCTGAAATCAGTGAGAGAACGAGAAAGAGGAAGATTACACTTGTAAATTTGGTCACGAATGAGAGATGACTATCACTATCTCATTATATCTGTCGGCGGCCGATCGTAAGATCGGGCATATCGTGAAATTCCTAGGCATATCGCGAAACGTGAAAAATCTTTGACTCGTTCCCTGAGTCATCGGAGCCCCGCTACGTGAGGCTCCTATTTCTGGGCAGTTTGCCCTTCGGGCATCTGAAGCAACCTAACGAACCTAACCTATCTGTACATTGGTTTAATGTGACTATTGTTAAAACATTACACAGGAACATTACGATCTGCCTGATTTTACGATCGGCCGCCAACGTATCGTGAAACGTGAAAATCTTTGACTCGTTCCCTGAGTAGCCAAATATAACCCTCATAATCATCATAATCATCATCTCAGACATAAGACGTCCACTGCTGAACATAAGCCTCCCCTTTAAGGGGGGGTTTGCCATGCGCGCCACGCTTGGCAGGCGGGTTGGCGCACGCAGTTTTTATTTTTGTTTATTGTTGTTTAGGCTTTCGGAAGATGCTGCTGCCCATTTCCCGGTATATTTCCGTAGCAGACTCCTACTGCAACCACGGGACGATATGGTGGAGGACAGTTACTAAGGCCGGGCACCCCACGGCAACTAACCCGGCAACCCCACGGCAACCCTCATAATGGATTGACTTTTTCCGACGGAACTACCATTTTTGAGCTACAAGCAAAGAACTGGAAAAAGAGCAAACATTTTGCTATTATTTTGGTGCCAAAAGTTATGCACACCTGCTGGGATTGTGCAAACTCGGATTACACGCATTTAGGACCAAATGGAGTTATTAAAATGAATTCCAGCCTGGTGGGAATTAACTCCTCAAAACGCTTTTTATAGGTCTTATTTGCTTCTCCCATAATAGCAATAAGCTTGGAATTTCAGAATATCAGCCGCCGCCATTACTACGCATTATATATTAATGCCCCCACCCTACCCCCTAAACGGTTGCAGACAAACACTATCGGCACAGTCGACCGCTGAGAAACAGTAGGATTCGCATGAAGCTTCAGTGTTCTTCTAGCTAGAGTGTGTCGCTATGTTTGAAGTGGTGAAGAGACATCAACAATGTCAGTTGAACTCGGTCAACTGTCAAAATAGTGAATCACTTATCGAACTCGCGGAGCGTAAGCGAAGTGAGTTCTTACAAACAACTCCAGACCGAACTGTCACCTGGCTACGGCGTCTCGGCATTTGGACGGCTTTTTGATTTCGATAGTTTGTCGGACGATAACTTTAGTAACGTTTTTCAGATTTTTATGAAATTTCATGGGGCTGTAGCAGAGATACATAAAATTTGTAAGTTCGTATATGAGCAGGATCGATCAAGGAGTTATAGAGCTAGAAGGAGAAAAGGGAGGGGTCCTCCGAAGGGTCTTGTTATATTGGTCAACTCGTTTGCAAGTAAATCGCGAGTTCTCAGTTCGAGGCGGACTACTAGTATAACTCCTATCAACAAGGAACAAGGAACACAAGTCATTCATAAAAAAAGATTGAGTCCTGGCCCAAAAAATGGCGCCCCAATCATGTACACAGAGAATAAGTACGTCATAAAAAGTGTATTAATAGCAATAAGCTGTGACATTCAAATTATCGTCCGCCGCCGCCATTAGTATGTACAAAAGTTCATGTTTACATTAAAATCCATAGGGTCTGAATTTCTGATAGACATTTCATACTGTTCCTAAAATGTATTGCAGGAGCAGCTTAAGAGCTTGGGTGTTCCAACTATTAAATATTTCAGAGAAAATCAATTACAAACCGCGAAAAAATAAACGAAGATGTAATCGTTTTTTGTATGTTTTTAAATCACGAAAAAGGTTTTAATTACGATAGGCGTTTTTGTCATTCCCCGTTCAGTTTTAAGTTACGCTGTCATTGTCATCCGATTAAATTACGAAGTCTTTAATTAATTAGTCACATTGCTAATGTTCTTTGTTGTTGCTTTTAGGATTAAATATACTGTTTTAAACACATACACTATGGTTTGAGTTATATCGTACGACGGTTGACAGTGTCCTGTCCCCTCAGGATGCTGGCAAGCTGGCAAACATGTTTAGTACAATGTACAGATCACTTAGCAACCGCTAGACAGATGAGTGAAAGACTATTTGCACTTACCACTCAAAATACATGCGCTCACGCATTTTTGGGATCAATACCATCCGACGGGGAAAACTGATTTATACTAATTTAAACACATAGGTGGTATGCAACGAATGCAACGGTGTAATGTCATGTTTTTGAAAAATCAGACGAATTAATTTAAATACACAACTAGAAAATTTAAGTTGTAATATTACAAGATTTGGACTGCTTATAAACGCAGTGTCTCGCCGCAAAATTACTAGGTTCTTCCCTACTAATATTATAAACGTAAAAATATCTATATCTGTCTGTATATTACCTCTTTACCCTTAAACCTGCGAAATATAGTTCGAATCCCCGTGAAGGACGTAGTTTTATCATGCAAATCCTTTACTATAATTCGTTTTTTTTAGATTAGAAAAAAGTTGAAAGGCGCGCGGCATGTACAGGGTTCTTTATCAGGCACGATACGGCATGATACATGTCACAAGTGTCAAAGTGCCAATGCGGCCAATAAAAAATATTTAAATATAAGTATTTGTATTATAATAAAGCCATTCGTTGGTATTTGTAAATGTTAAATTGAATAATATTAATTATTTTACAGTATTGTAATAGTAGTAATTATTACGAAATAATTTATTCTTATCATTGTTAATGTTTTAATGAATGTTGCACAATAAAAAACCTGGAGAAAAAGAGCTTCGAAACATATGGTTTTCGATTTATAACGAATGCGTGTGTCACTGTCAGCTTTTCAATTGTCATGTGTCTCTAACGTGATAATCAAAACGAAATTGTGTTTTTATTGCTGTTATGGATTATAATCTGCAAATTGTCATTATTTATTTACAAATGTGAATTCTTCATCATGTTAACTAATCGTTTGTCGGTGCGCTTGCAGTGTGTTTAAATTGAACATTCAAACAGGCACATTCTGTTTCTATGTTTACTGAACTTTTAATCTCAAAAAAAAAAACGAAATATAATTCTACACGATACACGGAAAAAAAGTATCTCAGACATATTTTCATCGAAGACAAATCCTCTTCGTCAAAAATATATTGTTTTGTATATAACGAAAACAATTTGCCTGGAAAGTGTTATTCAAGTAAAATGTCTTTATTAGAGTAAAATATATCTTGGGCTAAAGATATAAAATTAGTCAAAGAAAATATTTACTTATGTTTAAACAATAATATTTTCGCATTGGTATTCTTGGCTGAAGATATCCTTTTTTTCCGTATAGTCTTCTCTCTAACGAAGTCTCGGACAGAAGCCTATCCTTTATAATTGCATTTGATCCTACAGATTGTATGTAAGGATCAAAATTCGTATTTTCCGCATATTTTTTGCGGAATCTGTAAGCGGTAATCTAAACCACATTCGCACCACAAATCTTAAGATCCATTATTGTTTACGTGCCGAAGTGCCCCACTTTTCCCCCTCAATATTTGTTTTCTGAGTCTAAGAAATGCGGCGCTTATCTTTGCCGATTTAAGTGTAACGCTAACTCACGACAATCATAAGAGCCTAAGTTTAATTGGTAGAACATGGTAGAACATGTGTGCATGATAATGGATGTCTCTAGTCTCTTAACAAACATTAAAGTGTTCATGTTAATTTGCGAATTTCTAGTAATTTTTTTCTTCATGATTGCATTTATCCGTTATTGAAATAGATCTTGACGTTAGCCTTCCTATTATCTCTGCGCCATTCATAGGGTGTCCTTCTCCTGTACCGGATTGAAATAGAGTATTAGGAAGGTATAACCCTGAAAAAGGGACAGCAATTCAACCGTGACAATACAATACACAATACAATATTCTTTATTGCACCAAAAATAAAATAAAATTGTACAGTAATAAAAAGTTTAGAATCTACATCGGTAGCAACAGGCGGTCTTATCGCTAAAAAGCGATCTCTACCAGACAACCTGACTTTTTCTTCTATGTTCTAACTCCGTTTATTCCAATATCCTTAGCGCCACTTCCTATATTTGTTCCATTGTAGTATTTCTGACTAATAGGTACGAAGTTATGCACTGAAAAAAAAGTCTCGTACTGGTAACCAGAATCCGGTTATCTCTACAGTGTTGTCTTGCTGTATATGTGACGACTAAACACTTTGTAAACGTAACAAAACTTTTCTGGTTATATCAAAATCGTGAGTACTACAATATGAATTGTACTGATAACTATAAAATATTGTACTGATAACTATAAAATATTGTAATTAACATGTATCCACTAGACAAAAGTTATGTGTGTATACATTGTTATTTTTCTTTTTTTTTTCTTATTCTTTTTTTTTGGCCTTTCTGCAACCGAAATCCAGGTTTTTCCAGGCTTAAGCTCAGTGGTACCCCAGCCGGGATTTGAACCTGAGACCTCCCGATTGAAAGTCTAACGTTCTACCCGCTAGGCCACGAGCGCCTTAGCGGTGTTCCGTGAAAATATTAATCAGTATTTCGAATTGTAATACAATGCGTCATTGTGCAGACTACGATATATATTGTAAATAACACAAATATTTTGTATTTATTACGATTGCGTTTAACCAGACTCGTCCAGTAACGTTTACAAACAAAATTTTACAAAATACAATTTTTTTTTTACTTCCGCCAGATTCTAGTAAAAATAACTATATTTTTCACAACAACACATTCTTGTAGTATTGTAGAAAATAGTAGATTGTACAACAAGTGCATAAAACGCACCATTTTACGCGAGGCGTTTATCCATACGAGCGAGCTTGCGAGCGAGGATGGATATAAAGTGCGAGCGTAAAATGGGTTTTATGGACGAGTTATACACTCTACTTTTTACTTCGATTGTGAGGAAATAAAAATAATAGGAATTTCTTTCATAAGTGTTTATATTTTTTTACTTCTCATGCTCGTAAAGTTTCACTTTATGCTGGGTATAGGCGGACTAAAACTCAATTTTATGCACAAGTGCATAAAAATTGACTTCTTCTAAGGCTATTTTGACAATGGCAATTTTTTATGCACTTGTGCATAAAATTGAGTTTTAGTCCGCCTATACCCAGCATAAAGTGAAACTTTACGAGCATGAGAAGTAAAAATATTTTTTTCGGTGTGTAATTAATATGAACAGTATTTGCACGTAAGAGAGCAGTTCTCGTTATATGATTTCACTGAAAAAATATGCAACGATTTCGTCGCTTCTGTGATGTGGAACTTCTACAAAACGAAACCAAGCAAAGATGTTGAATAACTTTCGTATTCAAGTATTCAAGAAATGAGGTAACTAACAACTACAGTTACTTGGTAAACGGACTGGAAGCTGATTCTACCTTAAGCCGTGGGGTGCCCGGCCTTAGAATTGTCCCCCACCATATCGTCCGTGGTTGCGGTAGGACTCTGCTAAGGGAATATACCGGGAGATGGGCAGCAGCATCTTCCGAAAGCCTAAACAACAATAAACAAAAAAAAACTGCGCGCGCCAACCCGCCTGCCAAGCGTGGCGCGTATGGCAAACCCCCCCTTTTAATGGGAGGTCCAAAGGGGAGGCCTATGTTCAGCAGTGGACGTCTTATGGCTGAGATGATGATGATGAATGAGCGATCCTATCACGTCACTCGTACACTCAAAACCGATAGAGATGGAGATAGTCAATGAATATTTGAAGTTCGCGATGGAGCCGCTGATCATGATCATAATTATATATATTTCTCTTACGCAATACCGAAAAGTGACGTAATGGTTAGTTATTTATGAATTGCACGATAAAAAATGTTAAGGATTTGTCTAATACTTTAGCTTCATCATTATAGTAATAAACAGCTTTTTAGCTGGGCACAGGTATTCTCTTACACAAAAAAAAGCTAATTCTTTAATACTCTAGAACCTTTATTAACCTCCAGATGTCCAAAAATCAAACATTACCGAGACAATTCAATGTTGATTCGTCAAAAAAACATAGCTAGGATGGATAGCAGGATCTGTCTTTACATATATCTGTGCAGAAAGAGGATAATAATATGATATAATTGAAAACATCAGCGATCTTTACATTTTTGGCCGGAATCGGAAGTAATGTAATAATGTATTAAAAATAGCGGCCGCCATGCTGCAAAACGCTCCGTCAGAGAAGATAATTCAAGGGTTATGGAAACCTCACGTGATATTAGCGATATTGATGATTTGCACTTATCTTACAATGTTTGATAGCGGTATTAAAATTGTAAATGACTTGACGGTTTTAGTTTTAGTGTGTTTTTCGTTTATATTTCCTGATTTTGTAAGTTTATGCAGCTTAATACAACAGAGTCATCATCATCATCATCTCAGTCATAAGACGTCCACTGCTGAACATAGGCTTCCCCTTTGGACCTCCATAAGTATCGGTCGGAAGCGACTTGCATCCAGCGTCTTCCGGCGACCTTTATAAGGTCGTCTGTCCATCTTATGAGTGGACGTCCTACGCTGCGCTTGCTAGTCCGTGGTCTCCACTCGAGCACTTTTCGACCCCATCGGCCATCTGCTCTGCGTGCAATGAGGCCTGCCCATTGCCACTTCAGCTTGCTAATCCTGTGGGCTATGTCGGTAGCTTTAGTTCGTCTACGGATCTCCTCATTTCTGATTCGATCACGTAGAGAAACTCCGAGCATAGCCCTCTCCATAGCTCGTTGAGCGACTTTGAGCTTTGAGATGAGGCCGATAGTGAAAGACCACGTTTCGGAGCCGTAAGTCATCACTGGTAGTAAGGTGCAAATAATTATGAGATTTTGACGTATGGTGCCTTTGTTTGGTCAAGCTTTCGTCTAAAAGTAGATTCGGTGAAACGTTTTAAGCGAAGCAACTATCGAAATGACTTAGGTATCTTAAACATTTAAGTATTAAATTACTAAACCTTCTATACATATATCTGTTGTTTATTCTGTGCTAAAGAGTAAATTTCATGAATGAAAAACATTTTCCAGCTTTTTACGAACAATAATTGTGGAGCTATTTTTGTAAATGCTTTTTTACTTCTCATGCTCGTAAAGTTTCACTTTATGCTGGGTATAGGCGGACTAAAACTCAATTTTATGCACAAGTGCATAAAAAATTGCCATTGTCAAAATAGCCTTAGAAGAAGTCAATTTTTTATGCACTTGTGCATAAAATTGAGTTTTAGTCCGCCTATACCCAGCATAAAGTGAAACTTTACGAGCATGAGAAGTAAAAAAATATAAACACTTATGAAAGAAATTCCTATTCTTTTTATTTCCTCACAATCGAAGTAAAAAGTAGAGTGTATAACTCGTCCATAAAACCCATTTTACGCTCGTACTTTATATCCATCCTCGCTCGCAAGCTCGCTCGTATGGATAAACGCCTCGCGTAAAATGGTGCGTTTTATGCACTTGTTGTACAATCTACTATTTACGCGTTACTTTTTCTGTTTTTCATTTTCAATTTTATCGTTGTCTGAATAAACTCAGTCTACTAATGATGATTTGTTTGTTTACAGATATTGGAACCCTGTCGCAGCAAGGGCTTCAACACCACACCCGTAAGTACAACCCTAATGGTATATATTTAATTTCAATATTAAAGTTAATAAATCAAATACGATTTTCAGCTATACACATCACAAAACTGATGAAAAAGGTTATACGACAACCGCTCGTAAAAATATCGTACTCGTCAAACTATTTAAAGCATCAAAATCCGAATTTCCAAAAGATGGACTATTGTCATAGTCTTAAAATATCGATCTATCAGCACTGGAATGAATTATCAAGTCGAGCGTGTTTTTTTTTTAGAAATGTGAAATTTTCATGTAAAAGGTACAGTCGACCAACGAAGTTTAAAACATGCACGACCTTGTTGTCTCATGACGTTCAAACGAACCTCAACTCAACCGTAGGGTGGTAAACCACATTTTTGGTCGACTGTACGTCATTGTCGGTTATCAACAAGGCGTTAATGTCATAAAAAATCATTCAGAAATAAACTGTAATAACAACTGACAATTATGTACCTTTGACTTGAAGTCTTCAAAATTGATGTTGACAGTTTTTTGTTTTCTGAACAACAAGACGTGCATTTCTAGACCAAGCCAAAGAAAAAGCCAACATTATGTCGTATCAAGAGCTAAAAACATTAGCGGAGAACAGGACTGAATGGCGATTACTCCACCGACAAGAGCAAGGCTCTTAAGATGATGATGATGATGAACAATAAAGGTGTGTCCAGCTCTTTTTAAACACTGCGCTTACAGGAATGCTTTGGAGTTTGAGTTGAGGTTTAAAAACTTTGATATAATCTATATTACTTATACCAGAAACTATAGAGATATAGACGACCACAGCCTAAGAACTTTTTGAAGCTCATGTCAATTGCGCCATCTATGTCAAAGCCACCTAATGATACCGAAAATGTAAGAAAAATGTCACCTGCATTGCTACTCCACCTAGTAACAAATAGCGTACTAGTAGTACACTAGTTTTGACATAGATGGCGCAATTGACATGAGCTTCGAAAAGTTCTTAGGCTGTGGTCGTCTATATCTCTATAGTCTCTGCTTATTCTCGTAGAATATGGCTAAATGTGTATATTAAAAAACAAGGGGTAAAAAAAACAGTGGTGATCCGTTTAAGGGCATAATTGGTATCGCATTCTAATTATGAAAACTAAGAAAAAAAATGCACGCGTAGAAAAAATTGGTTTTGTATGGAGGATTTACCGGCTGAGACTACGTGGCCTACACCCTTTTTTTTTGCGTCAAAAAATATTTTCTCCTACATTTTCTTAGTTGCGATACCAGTTGTGCCCTTAAATGATTTATGATAGTTACAGTCAACATCAAATATATTGTAACAGCTAGAGTAGCCAAATAGTTCGTCACACCATACAAAATATATCGTGTGAAGAACTATTTCATCACTTTGGCTGTTACAATATATTTGATGCTGACTTGTACACCTTGTATTTTATTAATAAGAATTCTGTTTCGGATTTCGATTAGCTTCTTACTACTATGCTAAAATTATGTTTATAAAACCTTAAAGGTAGAGCATGTTGGAAAAGCATTTGACGAAATTAAACGTTTCGTGCCGGAGTCTCGCTGGGCAGCGTACTTGGAACCAACTATTTAACCAAATGTCGTCTTTGTGGCCTTTGCAATAAGGCTCATAATGTATCAGTTAATTGTGGAGACGGTGGTACTATAGTATCCGCAGAATGAATTGGCGACCGAGTTCATAATGCTGTCTCCTTCTCTTTTGCAGTGGCCGGTCAAGTGTGAAAGAGAAGTTTTATGACCTCAGTCGCCACTTAATTCTGCGGATACTATAGAAGCCACATTCTAAACTGATCATTGGACGACCTTATGTCTTTGCAATAAAGACTATAATGTGTCAGAAAGTATTGACGGTACTTGGAACCGATAAATTACCTTCATTACTTTGAAATGCATTAAAATACTAGTAAAAAAGCACAGTCTTGATGACGTCAGACACGGTAGGGTGTAATTTGCGCCGTTGTATTTGAAATAAACTTAAATGTTTGTGTTGTAAACGGCTCAAGATTGCCTAACATGTCGATTGAAAAAAGAGCAAGTTTGCAGTAGACACTTGAAACTCAACTTTGAAGTTTCGTATGATGGTCACAAAAAAAATTCTTGCATTATTTTGACAAAAACGAGACTTAATCGAGCGTGTGTGTACGACACGCGAGAAACGTCAGGAAAATAATAAAAGTATAGTAACGCGATTAAGTCCCGTTTTTGTCAGAATAATGAGTGCCTACACGGAAAAAAAAGCTTCCGGGATATTCTCAATCCAAGACATTATTATTATCTTGAAAATATTTCCTCGTGACAAGTATTTTTTTCCTTTGAGTAAATAAGAGAGATTGTACTTTATTCAAACAAGTACTGTCTTAGGTAAAAGAAAACTAGAAAATCTGTAAGAATATATTCGCTTCGTTATATTTCAAACTATTTTATTTTCGTTAAAGGAAATAAATACTTGTCACGAGGAAATATTTTCAACATAATATAATAATGTCTTAGATTGAGAATATCCCGGAAGCTTTTTTTTCCGTGTATGAGTGTTTTATTTTCTTTTTTAATAGTTTTACTTTATTAAGTAGCTAGCTTTTGCCCGCGACTTCGTCTGCGTGGAATTAGTAATCCCCCGTTAAGGAATGAATTCTGGATATCAACGATTCTATATCCTTCCCCAGAGCATCGTCAGCGTTCAACGGTTATAGATTCACCATACAAACTTTCAACCCCTTTTTCACCCCTTCTAGGGTTGATTTACGGGATGAAAACTATCCAATGTCGTTTCCGGGACTCAAATTATCTACATACTAATTTTCATTTTAATCGGTTAACCGGTTAAAATTTTTCCATACAAACTTTCAACCCGGTTTTCACCCGCTCCAGGGTTGATTTTTGGGAAGAAAACTATCCTATGTCCTTTCCCGGGACTCAAACTATCTCTATACAAAATTTCATCAAAATCCGTTCAGCCGCTTTCACGTGATGCGCGGTCAAATAAACAGACAAACAGATAAACAGACCAACAGATAAACAGACAAACAGATAAACGGACAAACAGACAAAAATTCTAAAAACTGTTGGAACGTGTTCTGTTATCGTATCTAAGTATCCACAGCCAACTTTTTTTCGAATATCTTCCATGTACAGACTTTCGACCCTCTTCAGCTTTATTATATGTATAGATATAGATACTGCTCATTTTCTCTCAACTAAGGCTCGGTTGCACCAAACTGTCTGTCACCGTTAAAACGTACGCTAAATTTTATTGTATGGAAATTTTCATAGTAATCTGCCGGTTGACGCTGATGAGTCCGTCAAAAGTGGTTGGTGCAACTGGCCCTTAGACATCAACCGTAAACGTTTTATACTAGTCTAAACAAACACAGTGTTGATAATACTGATAATTATTAATCTGTCTTAATATTTTTGTAAATAAATTGCAAACGAATACAAATTGGTAGGTTCCATTACGTTTCAAATTATTTAAAATGGAAGGTATCTTGTTTGTTGTTGTGTATTTCAATGAATTCCAGGAATCTTTCAGCATTTAGAAATTTGCTCGTTATATCAAGTTTCTTTATATTTCTCATTATTTTCATAGACTAGCGAAATGCTGATATTTTGATGTTTTTACTAAAAGAAAGAAGTAGATAACTATGAATGTGCATTTTTTTTTATATCTATGGCTTTGGGATTCGTAATTCAAGAGCTTTAAAACAACATTTTTGTACGATCATTACATGTGATTTGTATGTACCGACGGGTTCAGAATTGCATTACTAATTTATGAATAAACAGTCCATTATGTACAGTCAGCAAGGAAACACCTCAAGTGTTCACGCGCTGCTCAGTGACTTATATCATATTTATTTAAATACATAAACAATACATTAAAAACACAATCTATCTCAATCATAATCATAACCCCAACACACAACATATAGTTAGTTAATTAACCAATATTAAAGTTGCATCGGAACAATTTTCAAGCAAATCCTTGGGCCGTATTCTAACTTTAAAACACGCACAGACACGATCCAACTTCAATGCAAATCCAATGCAATAACAGCTAACGCCTACACGTCTGAATCAAAAATGACGAAATTTGCTTGAAAATTACTGCGATGCAACTACAATACGACTTCAATATTGGTTCATTATTGGTTGAGTGTTGGAGTTATGTTTAAGACAGATTGTGTTGTTAATGTATTGTTCATACATTTTAAAATTAGAATACGGCACCTGATATTTTATTCAGACGTGTAGGCGCCAGCTGTATTGCGTAGGTTAAGGCTATCTACAGACCTAAGCGACTAGTCACCTGCGATTTTTAAGACATTGCGGTTTTTGATCCATCGATTGATTTCGTTGCACAGGTCTCGAAATCGCGCGCGAGTTGTGTCAAACTTACGCTGATTGTAGAGGCCAATGTGCCGTATTCTACTTTTAAAATGTAAAAACAATACGTTAACAACACAATCTGTCTTAAACATAACTCCAACACTCAACCAATATTGAAGTTATATTGTAGTTGCATTGCAGTAATTTTCAAGCAAATTCCGTCATTTTTGATTCAGACATGTAGGCTTTAGCTGTGTTGTGTTGTTATTGCATTGGATTTGCATTGAAGTTGGATCGTGTCTGTGCGTGTTTTAAAGTTAGAATACGGCCCCAATGTATGCATTGGAGTTGTATTGAAGTTGGTTCGTGTCTAAACGTGTTTTAAACTTAGAATACGGCCCTAGTATAAATGAATAGGTGTTTAATTATTCAGAGGTTCACAATTAAAAGGAAGGACGTGATAAGAAACGATTTAAAGTAATCGTTTATATTGCCAGTCGCCGTGATAGACTGGTTTCTGTGGTGTGGATATTGATTTTAATTAACAAATCACTCCATGAATCACGTATCATTACTTCTTTGACCTCCCTTGACCTTTGTGTTTTAAATTTATAGGACTTTTCATTTTAATGATTTTTAACTTTGATAATGTTGCAAAAGTCATCATCATCATCATCATCAGCCCTTTATCGCCCACTGCTGAGCATAGGCCTCTCTTCGTGTACGCCACTTGTCCCGGTCCTGTGCCAATTTCATCCAGAAGTGACCCGCAACCTTCTGAATGTCGTCTGCCCAACGAGCCAACGGACGCCCGGGGCTTCTTTCATCTGAAAGCGGCCACCACTCCGTCAACATTTTATTATTTTATTATAACTTTATTACAGACAACAATGATCCATAGTTGGTTAGTTAAAAAACAAAATCAAGATTGACTTATTACTATGTTAGTACACTTACAGTTAAAAACTTAAAAACTAAATATACTATACAATCATTTGTAGCAACGATACACCGGGACATGTAATGAGGCCCAATATTTAAAAAAGGGGCTGTCAAGCCTCCTGCCTATTTCGGCCAGCAGGCTGTTGGTACTACCTCTCAGCCGGTACCACTGGGATGCTATCCGTTTTCGCATTATGGCGTAGAAGTCATCCATACGTGCCTCCGCAAACATCCCAGAGGCACTGCAAAACCGAGGCAGCCCCATCAGCATTCTGAAACTGTTATTGAACTGGACGCGCAGGGCGCTGTAAGCCCGCTTCGTATGTCTGATCCACAAGCTGCATGAATAAAATGTTTGGCAGTACGACTTGAACAAATTTTAGTCCACCTGCCGTCATTCTGCCTGGCAACGTGTCCTGCCCAACTCCATTTAAGTTTGGTAATGACGTATCCCACGTCTCACACCTTAGTGCGACGCCGAATCTCGACATTCCTCACTCGGTCTTGAAGCTTGATGCCGAGCATGGCGCGTTCCATAGCTCTCTGTGCCACTCGGATTTTGTGCACCGTCTCCTTTGTGAGCGTCCATATGTCTCGGCTCCGTACGTCATGGTGGGCAAAAGTAGAACAGGTAAAATTATTGTACAAATTATTCAAGTAAAACTTGATCGAGCGAGTAAACTTGATTTAGTATAACATAAGAAATATCTGATATACATATATAGTCCTAATGTATCGTCTACGCGGTAAAAAAGGATATCGGTAACTTAATATTCTTAGCACTGCTTAATGGTAGCGACTAATGAAAGAAAGTATTAGAGGGCAAGCGGTCTAAAACAAAAAATAACTTCCCCTTGTACCAATAATTGGTCCACATTATTTTCCGACATCAAACACTGCGTCCGCCACGGTGACGCGGCACTTTCGAGCTAATTGTTTGCGATACGTGATAGCCCCTAATCGGAGGCATTTGATGAAGTCCGGGTATATCTAACATGCACCTTGCAATATGGGCACCTTCTTGCCATCAGTAAAAAAGGCGTTAAATTAGTAACTTTCTGTTATCAAAAAGCTGTAGAAAAGACTTAGACCTAGAGATTTTCTTAAGAGACTGCGGTATGGGGTAATCCAAGAAGAGTACAGTTTTTGAAAGAGTCGACAAAGGTCAAATGACATCCCTCTTGTTGATAAGACTCGTTGAAGTATCAGGTAGCGTTTCCATAAGGAGAGTGAGAGATGATTTTCCACTGTCGTAGTACATATTAAAAAAGGTGAATACTTAAATAAATAAATATTATAGGATAATCTTACACACACCTACCTAGTCCCACAGTAAGCACAATACGGCTTGTGGTATGGGTACTAGACGATGTTATATATAACTAGCTTTTGCCCGCGAATGCGTGGAATTAGTAATCCCCCGTTAAGGAATGAATTCTGGATATCAACTATTTTATATCCTTCCCCAGAGCATCTCCAGCATTCAACGGTTATTGATTCGCCATACAAACTTTCAACCCCTTTGTCACCCCTTCTAGGATTGATTTACGGGATGAAAACTATTCTATGACGTTTCCCGGGACTCAAATTATCTCCATACTAATTTTCATCTAAATCGGTTCAGCGGTTGAAAATTCTCCATACGAACTTTCAACCCCCTTTTCACCCCCTCCAGGGTTGATTTTTGGGATGTAAACTATCCTATATCCTTTCCCGGGACTCAAACTATCTCTATACGAAATTTCATCATAATCCCTTCAGCCGTTCTCACGTGATGCGCGGTCAAAACAGACAAAACAGATAAACAGACCAACAGACAAAAATTCTAAAAATTATTGGAACGTGTTCTGTTATCGATTCTAAGTATCCCCAGCCAATTTTTTTTCGAATTTCTTCCATGTACAAACTTCCGACCCTCTTCAGCTTTATTATATGTATAGATAGATAAATACTTAATAAATACAAAGAAAACATCCATACCCCAGGAACAAATACCTGTAATAAATAAGCATACAAATAAATGCCCTGACCAAGATTCGAACCCGGTACCTGCTGCTACGTAGGCAGAGGCAGAGTCACTACCGACTTGGTTAGGAGGCCGTCAAAACGGACACTACTTGACATATATTTTTATATAATACTTTACTACCCCTAACACCAATAATTGTTACACATTTCTTTCTGACATGAAACGCTGCAGGCATGTCACGGTGACGCGGCACTCTTGAGCGATTGTTTGCGATACGTGATAGCCCTTAATCTGAGACCCTTAATGGAGTCCTCGTTATCCTGATATGTACCTTGCAGGTGGTAAAGAAGCGTACAAGAGTATACGAGTAAGAAGTGTGATGGATACAAAAAATTGGGCAGTCTGACGCAAATCGACCCGCTCACACAGCTCATAAGGCTTGTGTTACAAAGCCATTTTAGACTTGACATTTTTTTATGAACAATAAATATTATATACTTAGTAATACATAAAGTCAGGAATAGGGTTTCCAATCTTGGAATTATTCTAGGATTTTCTGTACATAAAAATCCCATCATTGGAAGCCCTATTCATAACACAAAAATATGTTTTTCTGGAAATATATCAAGTCCTGATTTTCAAGTCGCTTAAATAGAATAATACAGTTATTATATGTATCACCTTAATATAAAATATATAAAAGCTAAGAATATACAACACACAAACGCACACACATTCGTACGTACAGATTAACGTTAATATCAAAATATAGTATAATTTCCTTCACTTTTGGTACGACCGGTTCGGAGTACTCTTAAAATCTATGAAACTATAAAATTCCGATAAATTTTCTTAGCATTATTTAATTTAATCAAACACTGTAACTTCGATCTTAACTATTCTTAATTAAGGCGTATGATCGTAGCTCCAAGTCATTAGTTGCTCTTTTGTTTTTAAGAAGCAATTAGCATGTCGGAGAAGTTGGACTTCGGATGAATCGTCAGTTAAGTGCTGGCCGCCGGATCAAGGCAGAGAGTGGGAGGGACGGTTTTTGCAGCGATATATCGGTGACTTAGGTATTGAAAGGGCCAAATTATGTCACTATTATTTAGATTTTATTACTTTTTTTATCATAACATGTGGTATAGTATTAACAGAAAACAAATAACTATAAATAAAGATTAAGAGTGATCAGATCTTCAGAAGGTCCGCAAGCAAGTTTTAGAGCATTCTATGAATCGACTGAAATAACTAAATGAACTTTGGTCTTCATTAAAAATCGACGGCTAAAGGCTCGTTGATGTCTTTTACCATTCTCTTTTTGTGGCGATGTGTGACTGGTCACATTCATTTTAGTTCACTTAAATGTACCTATAATTAAATCGTAATAGTTTACTCGGGAGCTCCATAGAGAGCTGTTATGCGAATATAAAGTAGTCGGCTAGCAGAAAAAATCATCGCCTTTTCCGCTAGGTATAACGAATATAATTAGTTCCAAGACATTTCAATTGCAAGGCCTTTCACTTGGCTTGTTGGCAAAACAGACACGAAAAATATTGCTATTTATGTAAACTAAACTAAAAATTAATATATTACTAACACATTATAATAAGTTGTTACCTACTAGTTGAATATTAAACAGAAAACTTATTATTTTACTGTCATAACTCATACATTATGAAAACATCAAACAATGTTGAAATGAGTTTCTGTATTAGATTAAATAAATGTTGTTTTGATAACGTATTCGTGTAATATCTATTATATTGACTGAAACTATATTTACCTTTGAATTGAATGAAATAATTTAATATTTTAAATGAGCTGTAGGTACGTTCGTTGAACCTACAATAAACACCGTTATCTTCTAATCAAGGACCGTATATAATACGTGGCCTGGATAACATCATACTCTTGCTTGAAATAGTTTAAACCTAAGCCTTTAGGATCGGCAACGCGCAAGTGACACCTCTGGAGTTGTAGGCGTCCGTAGGCTGCGATAGCTGCTTTATCAGGCTGTAAGTATGCTTGTTAGCCACCATCGTAGTATAAACAACATGTTGCTGTCCTGTTTAAACACTCGAACGCAATACACACTATAATATTATAAATGCGAAAGTGTGTCTGTCTGTCTGTTATCCCTTCACGCTTAAACTGCTGAACCGACTTAGATGAAATTAATGTCGAGGTAGTTTGAGTCCTGAGAAAGGACAGGATAGTTTTTATCCCAGAAATCCTTTAAGGGGTGAATAGGTGGGGGTGAATAGTGGCGGCTTGCCTGATTTTCAGACACCTGAGCAGTTTTTCTCCAGCTCATCAAGAAAATTGAAGCCATATTAAGCTCCGGGTTGCTTAAGAAAATTTTTCACCCACTGCTACACATGGAGAATCAACAATATCACACATTTGAACGAACGGGTAAAATATCGTTTCTCCTATTAAACACTAAAGTATAAAACTGCAATCCGTCAGACGCTAGGAAGTGGCCTGGAGCATGTTAACCAATCGCAGCTCTAATAGCTCCGAGTTTGATCAAATTAAACTTATTCAACGCCTGCTACGTGAAGATCACTCCTGCTAGACAGAGCATTCAAAATCGTGGGCCGTGGAGCCACACCCATTTTATGACAGTGCGGCCACATATTCCAGTAGCGGCTGCGTTTACAATCTTTACTGAAATACATATATCAATAAATTATGTTAGGTAAAGACAGCTTGTTGTATTATACAAATAGTGAGGAATACAGTGTGTAATTGAATAGTACATAAATTTGGTTCGCGGCGTATCCAAATTACAAACATCGAAATTAGAAAATGTACTATGTATCTGCATTCCTGTCACTCTTGTATATTGAAGCGATAGAGACACAAACTGACGAAAGAGTGAACAAAGTATTTCGTAGTTCTACCCTAGTTTAAATATTACAAAATGTAAAGATCCTACGTGTTTAAATTACTTGGTAAACGAACTTAGTGAAGTCTGCAGGAGGTAGTCTATGACTGCAGTGTTCAGTTCTGATTGAAAAACGTGTCATATCTATTAGAAATTCTTGTGACTTATATCTTTTCGACACCAGCGATTTCAGAAGCGCTGGAACGAAGTGCTACATTACTTTTCGAGTTTAAGGAACTGAATTTTGTAAACCGAGTCAGTTTAACATTGAAGTTTATCGATTGGTGTTGCATTTTGTTATATTCATTTCATTGATATGAAACGCATATTTTCAAAAGCCACATAATTCTTTTCTGCCTCGATTACTACAGCTAAGGAAGGAAGTGCCTGCCTGCTTGTTCCTAAGGGTCTACAATATGGGACTCTTCGAAAAAAAGTATACAGATTTCTAAAGGAGGATTTGTAGGAGGAGCAGGAGGAAAGAATAGGCGCCCATAGGCTACGGTAGACGCTTACGCTTACGCGCGGTAAAGCCGAAATGGATTAGCAAAGGTCTAAAAAGAAGCACTAAGAATAAAAGAAGGATTATGTTCAATTACTATAAAAATAAGACGGAGCAAAATAAAATAAAATATACCAGATACTCTAGATTATTAAAGAAATGTATCATTTTAGCTCAAAAAATCACAAATCGTAAATTTATACACAATAGCAAAAACATATGTAGAGCATCGTGGGCTGTTGTTAAATCTGAAACGATGACAGCACCGCAACATAAATGTATAGACAAACTCGTCATAAACGGTAAAAGTATTACTCAGGCTTCCTGCCTTGCTGAAGAGTTTAACAATCACTTTATTAAATCTACTAATATATAAACAGACAATTTCTCAGGGATGTTGGAAATTGATAAAACTAGTATAGTAAATAGCTTATTTCTGGTGCCCTTTAGTGAACAAGAGATCTTGAATATTATGACTTCTTTAAACAACACAAATGCAGAGGGATATGATGAAATCGCCACTAAAATAGTAAAACAATGCAAATATGAACTAGTAACTATTTTGACATACTTAATTAACTTATCATTTGAAACTGGGTACTTTCCAGATAAATTGAAATTTTCCATTGTTAAACCCGTTTATAAAAAAGGAGAAACTTTTGACATAGAAAATTATCGACCAATAACTTTAGTCCCCATACTATCAAAAATTTTCGAGAAAGCGATGCACAAACGCCTATTAGATTATTTTAACAAATTCAATATAATTGCAAAACAACAATATGGCTTTCAGCAAAATAAGTCAACCACCTTAGCATCATTTAATCTAATTGATGAGATAGCGACAAAGTCCGATGATAAAAACTTCACAACTGCCATTTTTTTTGATATGTCAAAAGCATTTGACTTCGTTGTACACGATAAACTGTTAAGAAAGCTAGAGTTCTATGGTGTCAGAGGACTACCTTTACAGTGGATTAAGACATACCTGCAAAATCGATCACAATGTGTCGAAGTAAAAAGTATTAGTAGTAAAAATATAAGCATTTGCCATAGATCAACGTTTAGAAAAAACGAAT
The DNA here is from genome assembly GCA_911728535.1 of Pammene fasciana. Taxonomy (NCBI): domain Eukaryota; kingdom Metazoa; phylum Arthropoda; class Insecta; order Lepidoptera; family Tortricidae; genus Pammene; species Pammene fasciana. The sequence goes on from OU452285.1 coordinate 2,775,298, forward strand.
TTGGTGTGCCACAGGGAAGTATCCTAGGACCACTCCTTTTCTTAGTTTATATTAATGATCTTGTAGACAAAATTCATTACAAATGTGTCCTATTTGCAGATGACATATCGATTATAGTTAGCAATGATCCATCTATGGGTATTAATTATCATGAGTTTCAGGTCACTGAAACGGTAAAGCTTGTAGTGAAGTGGTTGAAATGTAACAACTTAAAGACTAATTTAGAGAAAACAAATTTCATTAATTTTAATAATATTGATCAGCAATTAGACATAAACTATGACGGACATAAATTAAAACAAAATGACACCACTAGATTTTTAGGAATATTAGTTGATAGTAATTTAACTTGGAATGATCAAATAAATAATGTATGTAATAGAATTTCCAGATTTGAAAATGTTTTACGAAGGTTGAGAAAAACTTCTGATCACAGAACAGTTATGGCTGCCTATTACGGCTATGTTGAATCTGTGTTAAGATATGGTCTGATAATTTGGGGGAATGGTGGTGGTTTACAAAGTGCCTTTGTTGCCCAAAAGAATTGCGTTCGTGCAATTTGCGGGGTTGGCCCCTTTGAACCATGCAAACCCTTGTTCTTAAAATTGGGCATACTACCTCTTCCATGTTTATATATACATGAAGTGACTAAATTTGTAAGAAAGCACAGTGAACTTTTTAAAACTGCGAAAGATTTATTTCCGCGCAACACAAGAAACTGTGACCGACTTGTTGTAGCTAAACAGCAAAAATCTGCTCGATTCAAAAAGAACTGCAGTGTTATGTGTGTAAACATTTATAATAAAGTATTTTCAAAATTTAAAGAAGTGCCAAACAATCTATTTAATAAAAAAGTACGTGAGTGGCTTTTAGACAACAGATTTTATAAATATAATAAATGACTTTCTGGAACGAGATTTGACATGAAAATAATTAAATCAAAAACCTGACTTGACCAAATGAATTGACTTGTAACTATAATTATATTTTATTACAATTAATTGACCAGTTAAATTTTTTTTTTTTTTTTCCCTTGTTTGATACACATTATAATGTTTTTGTATATATGTAAATAACTAGTATTAAGACTTATAGTAATATTTTGCATGCTATGAACTATAGTTGATTAAGGAGTGCATTATATTATAATAACACCTGTAATCTAACCCTTTTTCGTGCAAAATAAATAATTTGATTTGATTTGATTTGATTTACCATAAGTCATCGTGGTACCTTTCATTATTACTTCAGTTTTATTTTTCTAGTTACTGGAATCTAGGGATGATGATTTTGTTGACATAATTGTTTTTATTTCTAAGTTATAATTATTAAAACAACTTGCACATTGATTTTATACCGATAGAATTCAGGTTCGATGTATACATTTTTAAGACCTTATTTTTACGTATTCTCGCAAATAAATATTTCATTTCATTTCATCACAAAGCAAATAAAAATTAAGCAGCAGTATTGGCTGAGCTTTTACCCGAAGGGGGTCCATACATTAAACGAATAATACAAAATATAATAATACAAAATTAAATTGCTGCATGACATTTATATAATAAGGACACATTGATATTTAATTTATTTTATGGAATTGACTATTTTTTGACGTCGAAATTGATTGTTCTGTCTATTGTTACCTAGTGAAATTTCTTGTATCATGTATGGAATTAATAAAGCTATTTATTATATATATTTATTATTATTGGCTGAGCGGGCAAGGTGATGTCGAAATGAAAAGGATCTTGGGCCGTACTCTTACTAAATAATACGCGTTTAGACACGATACAACTTCAACACAACTCCGATGCATAAACTACGCTATACAGCTAGCGCCTAAACGTCAGAATTAAGAAAGTCAGAATCTGCTTGAAAATTATTCCGGCACCTTGACAGTTGACACTCTCTTGGGTTACGTCTGCGCTAAAAGTGCTGCTAATACGGATAGTAAAATGTAAGGATGACAATCTCTTATATGAGAACCGTCTAAAAAGTGTCCAGCGGCGGGAAACAGCGACTAAAAGTTCTAAATCTCTCCACGTAGCGCCATCGTAGCGCTAGTATTGCTTTCGTGTATGAACCCGGACGACTAAAGCTAAACTGGCGCCACCAATTCCACGCCTTTTGGTGGACACTTTTGTAACAGAGAGATTGTCATCCTTACCTTCTACCATCCATAGCTGCTAATATCCAGTCGTATTTTTACTGAACATTCGAATGTCATTTACTCGCGAGCGTTCGAAACGGCGTAATGCGAGCGACACGTTCCAAAACGTATATAAATCTAAAATTAAATTTATCAATGTTTGCGCATTAATGTTATCGGTTCTCTCCAAATAAATTAAAACCATTTCGCGTATACCATTACCTGTCAAAAGAGGGGCGGATTTTATTCAGCAGGGTAAATATTTGCTCTTAGATAATGCTCTTCTGGGGCGCGTGGGGTTGCCCTGTTATTTCGGGAATATTTCATTTTGTTTTTCTATAAAAGGTGGCAACATTGGAAAACAAAGATGGCGGGAATTGGGATCGACTTACGATGCTTTTAGCAGGTTGGAAATCCTGTTTGAAATTGGTGATAGGTGTTTTAATCGGGTAGAAATAAAACGTACAGTAACCTTGTGACCCAGTTGCCGAATATTTGCTATAATCCTTCTAAATAATATAATCCTTCTCCTTCACTCCCGTTTAAACAGACAAGGACTGAATTTAGCTTCAAATATATCGGAGCGGCCGAGGTACTCAAAAACATCTGAACATGCACTTTATCTTCTTGACAATAGACGCGTTGTTCATATATTTGTGACCGCTCCGATATATCAGATAGCGACTGTACAAAAAACAAGTCCTGTTTTATTTCCAGGAAGTTTTTCAATAGACAAGACCTATTGTTATTTCAAGATGTTTTGTCCGAACAAGAAATAAAGGTCACTCCTCTATACCGCATAATAAGTTCACGCTTACTTCGAAAGGGGCTTAAATGCCTTAGCAACACACGGGAACTTGGAACCTTTTCGGTTACTCGGAGACGCATGTGTTCAATTGTCGTTGGATAGTATTTTCTTAGCCCTCGTTCTGGTCATAATTTCTGGGACTTATACCTTGTCATGTGAAAATATAAATACGCATATTTTTTGCTGTTAAGAGTCGCCAGGACGCTCGCGTGAACTCGCGTCCCCATACAAACGTAGTTTAGCTCTCATTTTAAAACGACATGCTTTAGAACCACGAAATTGGGCATGGGCATTCTACTAGTAATAGTACAGATCTAGGTCGGATATTCGTTTTCGTTGCTAAAAATTGTAATACAAAGAAACTATAGCAAAAATAAGTTATGTATGTAAATCTGTAACTGGCTGTATTTTCTTTGTATTACAATTTTTAGCAACTAAAACGAATGTCCGACCTAGATGTGTACTACTAGAATGCCCATGCCAAATTTCGTGGTTCTAAAGCATGTCGTTTTAAAATGAGAGCTAAACTACGTTTGTATGCGGACGCGAGTTCACGCGAGCGTCCTGGCGACTCTTAAGATGGTTCTATGAATATAATATTTTCGCGTTACGTAAACTTCTTTCGTCTTTTTAGTTAAAACACAGAGTGTTTTTGTGTGTTAAAAGTTTTTTACTTAGAGCGTATCTTAAAAATGTTTATACTTAGTCTTTTTCTTGCTTTAGTAGATACTATCATCCAAAAACTTCAGTTTCTTTTCTAGTAATATAAAAGATTAGTCTGGCTACGACTTACTAAATACATATTTCGTGGCTGATTTTTGCAGACATTACGATATATTCCATTTTTCGTTACTACTATTAGCGGCAGTAAATATCTTTTTTTGTGCTGTGTGGCCACCGGCTTTAATAGTACCACCCCGTCTCTTCCCGCGGGTGTCGTATGAGGCGACCTCTGATTCCTACTACTCGTGAGAACGCTGTGGTTATCATTTAATTAATAATCATCCGCATGGCGGCGATGCGGTTCGCCACACATCACGTCTCGTTCTTCACGGGGGCGAGATGCGGCTCACGGAGAGCCGTTTTGCTGCATTGATCGTAGCAAATGGAAATCCGTGATCTCTGCCTACCCCTTTTGGGATATAGGCGTGATTGTATGTATGTATGTAAATATCTTTTTATTTATTTATCGAGTTGGAAGGAAAATAAAAAATATACTAAATTTGAAAATAGATTTGTGTACTTTTTATACATTAATCGGTTATTTTCCCATCCCTAAGGTAGAGCTGACCCTAATGAAGTCAAAAGAATCCTTAGCATCAACAAAGACCATTTAATCAAGGAGCCATTTATCATAGTCCATTATATGTTATATTCGGACAATGGGCTGGCTTCAGCTTCTGCGAGATTAACATCAGCTGTAATAAGTATGTGAAAAGGGGAAATTATTGTCGGCCCCAAATCTTAATTAGCTTTCCGGTTGGGTATACGCTGGGGTTTAATTTTGAAAAATTACCGGGGGTATTGATGTTCGATATGGATTCTACCGGTATTATTTATTGGATTTTCGTCCCTTATCGATTTTCTACTTACACAATTAAGTCAGGTTGAACTCGCCTCGAATGATCTCTCTGATATCTCAATAGCATTCCAGCTGTGTATAAATAAAGTCTGGTGCGAAAGGGTCCTGGATTTTTCTCCCGGCTGCGACACAGTCCGATACCTCTACTTTGCACTGGGTTGGTTATTCCCTTAACAACAAAGGCGTGCTACGATCATTTTGGACACCTCATTCGCTAATGAATGTAAGATAACTCTTGAGATTACTCTCACTGTATCTAGCTCGTATCAATATCCAGTCGGGATTTTTAAACTTTGAATGCGGTTCTCGTGTCTTTAACACTGTCATGCCATGATGGATGCATCAATGTCTAACGACGAACCAATTATAAAAGTTAGCGCCAAAGCAGATGCCTGCGCTAGATCCGATGGCAATAATTGATCAGCAAATCGAGGTAAACATCCACCTGGCCGGCTGTTGCGTCCTAAAACCCAAAACGACTTACTTTAACTACTAGAAATTGAGCATTTATAAAACCTATTTGACGGAGACAAGGCCTAATATACTCAAATCTCCCATCATCACTTACGTTCTTTCATGATTGCGAAGCAATATGATTGCCTTCAATAATGTACCGCTCACAGCACGACACGGCTACCCGGCCGAATGGAATCTCCATCGATACGTATCGAGCAGTTGATGAAGGAAGGTATTCTGTACACGGCGCGGTTGGAGCCATTCATAATAAGCGTGCTGTCGTACAAACCTAGCAACAAGGGTTGAATGCGCACGCCATTAAGATATTCAAAGCTGATATAGTACGATCGTGCTTGACGTGTAATTTTTAATTAAATTTCCAATTTCGAATTCGCAATCGCGTTTGCTACATAGGATTCAAGCCTACGAGTCTAAATTAAAAGTATTTAACACTGAAAGGATTATAAAGGTGATTTACCTACAAGCACACCATATTTATACTTTTTTAGTATTTGTTGTTATAGCTGGAACAGAAATACATCATCTGAGAAATTTCAACTGCCTAACTATCACGGTTCATGGGATTACAGCCTGGTGACAGACGGACAGACAAAACGAATCTTAGTACAATAATAGGGTCCTATTTTTACCCTTTGGTATAAACCGATTAAGCACACTGATCAATATTAACTAGTAGTTCTGTAAACTGTAGACTTCGGAGCATTTCCCCACTTTTCCCCCCCCTTTCCCCCTCCCTCGAAACTTCTTTTTTTACAACACTCTCTAAGGAAGTGTGGGCTTGACCTTTTACCCGAAAATTATTGAAATCCGTCCATAAATAACGCGACAGCAAACTTACCCCCTTTTCCCCCTAATTTCCCCCCCAATCAAAAAAATGTGTCGACAATTTTTGGCAAATAAATCAAGGAACGTACATGCCAAGTTTCATCGAAATCGGATGAAAAATGCGACCTCTAGACCGACACTGACCAACCAACCAACCAATACACACACATCAATCTGCCGAATCGTCGTACCAGTAAAAAAGGGAAACGTTCGTCGCCTCGCTATGCTCGGCTCCTCAGTCAATTATTCCTATATTAGAGTGTGACTTATCTATAATTTCTAAATATAAAATCATTGTAGCACTCACTAATCAAGGATAACCACTTTATGGTACAGTCGCCGTCACATATATCGGAGCGGCCAAGATGGTCACAAATATCTGAACAACGCCTCTATTGTCAAGGCGATAAAGTGCATGTTCAGATATTTTCGAGTACCCTGGCCGCTCCGATATATTTGACGGCCACTGTACATTAATTACCATTGTTTTCAGACTATCACTCTCTTTCGAATATTCATGATTCGAGCATTTCCGCCATTATTCAAGTAAAATCTACCACTAATCCTCACGGGACTAAGTAATCTAAAGGTGGATTAATCCACCGCCATCCCTCAATAAACGAGGCCTCAATACCTCCGTAACTCAAGGCAGGCGAAACAGTTTTTAAGGCCCCGTCAATCAAACGGACTATCATCCCTACTTGCGGGGATGAGTAGACACCTGTACCCTATTAATTACGCCCTAGTCTCGCTAATTATAAATGGTAGCAATATATTATATGCTTAACAAATTTGGTAATTTGCCCCTCGAGCCTCGTTCACACCGGCTAGTTGAATGTAAAGTTGGATTTATTTTGCCGGAGTTTGTAGTTTAACTTTAGGATATAAATTAGTTTGGGTAGGTATTTTTAATATGAAATAAGGCTGAGGTTTGTATGTATTATGTAATATGTATGTGTGCCTGTGTGGTCTATTTTTTTGTGGCACGGAAAGAAAACATGCGGTGATAGGGTTCAAAGGACATATCTCATTTATTTATCTTTAAACGAATAATTGGTTAAGTAAAATGTTTTTATATCTGATTAAATAATATATATTACAGGCAATCTTACACAAATCGCCCTAGTCCCACGGTAAACTCAATAAGGCTTGTGTTATGGCTACTAGGCGACGGTATAAATATTAGATAAATACTTAAATATTAAGAAAACATACATACCTCATGAACATCTGCGTATAGCCATTATAAACATTAAAATAAGTAAATGCCCTGACCAGGATTCGAACCCGGGACCTCCCGCTTCATAGGATTTAGGTTAACACTTTCCGTGCCATAGTTCGCTACGCACTACACCCATAGCCAAACCTACTGTTTTCCTCTTATGTAGAATAATTGATTGTCAGATGGACTCCATGTTTATTATTTATTAGTTTTATTACTAACATAACACCGTTTATAAGTAGCTATCTTCAAGTAACTTGAAAATGTAAAGCGAGCCCAGCCGGTAACGACATGATTATGATTAAATCGTCAAATTACAGCTGGCTTCCTTTGAAATGGGACCCTCAATTTGATGGCATGCATCTCCTAAACAGACTCTTGGTAACCAACAAGTGACTGAGAGTCGACATTAACTGACTTCTTTAAGGGGTATTACGCGTTGTGTGCTTGAGTACCGAATGTGCACGTCTAGTTTATTTAGACGAGGTGGCCTTACAGAATACCATGATAAATAGCACTAAACCCTGCTTGTAGTGATGTGTTGCCGGTAAGTAAGGTTACCAGAAAGCTCAAATAGAATGCAGTGTGTTGACACCGTGGAGCCACCCCCCCCGATTGTATCGAAAAAAGATATGTGATATAATATGGAGTGCCCTTCCAGTGGCAGGCTGCTTTAAAATTAAAATGGTTGTTATTTACAGTTAAGAAAAGTGGTAATTTTAATAACTCCGTATATATATAAATATATATGTCGGCGGCCGATCGTAGAATTAGGCAGATCGTAATGTTCCTGTGTAATGTTTTAACGATAGTCACATTAAACCAATGTATAGGCAGGTTAGGTTCGTAGTAGTAGTAGTAAAACACTTTATTGCACAAAACAAGTACTTGACCATTAAAAACTAAGGTTAATGTGTACAAAGGCGAGCTTATCCCTTTAAGGGATCTCTTCCAGCTAACCTTTTATTTCGTTCGTTAGGCTGCTTCAGATGCCCGAAGGGCAAACTGCCCAGAAATAGGGCCCCGCGTAGCGGAGCTCCGTCGACTCAGGGAACGAGTCAAAGATTTTCACGTTTCACGATATGCCTGATTTTATGATCGGCCGCCGACATTATACACCCTCTTAAGGTTGTACGAGCAAATACGGCTTTTAAACAGGAAATGTGAGTCAGACATAAGGTCCACAATAGCTGAGGCTGCGCTGAAGTATTATCCGGCCAAACTATAATAATATTTTCATAAAAATTAAACTTACTCGTATTGTTATTGGCCAAATACGATGTAATCCGATTCTCGTTTGTTCTATTGTACACTAAAAATAAAAATGGGTGGGATTTATATTTTACCGGGTTTTATTACGGTGAAGTTTTTTTTTCCATTTACGTGCCCGAGGCTTTCTAAGCAATTAGACCTAACAAATATTTCTGTGCTTTTGCAATGACGTAAAAACGTGGTCAATGTGTACATAATACGACTCTTTGACATTAAGATATATAGTCGATGTAAAAGATATGTTTACACTTTTGCACCTTATTACAAAGGAGTAAGATGCAAACGTGTAAACATATCTTTGACGTCGACTGTATCTAAATGAGTTTTATAATGGAATTTGCTGTTGGAAATTGGTGTCGGTATTGGTGCATAGTTTTTCGTAATTTTTGAGGTGTACGATTTGTTTATGACCGGGTTCTTCAAAATCTTGAATCTGTATAAAAGTACACACTGGAAAACAGTTACGCCAACTTGATTAGTAGTGAACTGAAAGTAAAAACAAGCATGCCTTGGCAGTACATACCTAATAGTTTGAAAATAGCCGGCGGCGCGGCGGCCAATTTTAGATGGCGATCGAAGCCAGGTTCACTTCACCAGTTAAAACGGGATTTGGAGGCAGGTCCTGTCTGGGTCTAGACGTTAATATGTACCTATATTTGTAGTACAAACGGAATAGAATTGTGTACTTTGTGTACGGGACAGTTGTGCCCCGGACATGAAGGCGTGCAAGCAAGAATTAATATTAGCTCTTTCGATTTAATGAGGCATCTCATAACCGGCCATCGAAACCAATTTCAGTTGAAACTGGATTTGAAGGCAGGACCTTTCTGGGTCTGTACGTGAACATGGGATTGTATTCTGTACTTTGTGTGTACTCTGTACGGTAGTGTTCCTGACACGAAGGCGTGTAGAAACAAATACCCTTTGGACTAATTGAGACAATGACAATTTTAACGGCGACCAAAACCAAGCTTACCAATTAAAACGAGTTTTGAAGGCAGGAGCTTTCTGGGTCTATGCGTAAATATGGGATTGTATTCTGTACTTTGTATGTTGGACATTGGTGACGGACACAAAGGCACACGCGAAGTAGAAAAAAATACAGGGCCTTTGGAGTAATTTAGACAATGAAAATATAAACGGCGCGGCGATCGAGACCGGGTTAGTCAAGTTAAAAAAGGTCTTGAATTCAACATCGCCTCATAGGTACTAAATGTTGTTCCTCATACTTTGAGCCTTTGAAAAATATTTTTTGGTGGTGACAGAAAAAAAATGTGTGTCTTTTAAGCCAAACCATTTAAGAAACAAAAAACATAACTGTATAAAAAAAAACAAAGCTAAATAAAGCCAAGTCCGTAGAGATAAATTACCGCGGCATAGACAATCGCTCCGTTTTTCTGACTATAAAGTGTTTTCACTTGTCAGTGCGTAGATAATTCATTTCGGACAGTTTAAGCGTTTCGTTCCTTGTTTTTTTAGGGTTCGATGTAGAATGAAACCACTTTAAAAGTTTTCATAGTTTTTTTTTGTAGAGCTTGAAGCGTAATGCTGTGACAAATATATTTCATAAATGACATATTTTATTCAAAGCCAGACATTTCAGTTTATGTTCATATAACTTATCGTGAATGAAATATTTCTTAAATAATTGCTATTAGATAAACTTATTAGATGTATTTAACATCCATTTAATATTATGTAGTATATAGTTATTACAACATTGTAAATTTTTTCAGTGATGGATTTAAATTATAGTAGTAGGTAGTAACCTACTACTATAATTTAAAGTATAATCCGACATTTTACGTAAAAATTACTGATAAATCAAAAACTTGTCAAATCTGGTCAGCAAAATGGTTAACCAGAAGCGATTCCTTACAGAAAATACGTTCGTTAGTACTTAATTCCTTAGAACTTTAAATATTTTTTCTTCTTCACTCGAGAGCAAAAGTTTCAGGTCACTAGCATTTTCTTGAATATCTCAAAAGATATTCATTTTAAAGATATTAAAGTTTATGTTACTGACCCGAAATTTTTGCTCTTGAGTGTATCATATTTTTATTGTTACTTCTTTAATAAACACTAGTGTTTACATAAATACGATAAATAAATGAAGCATACTATTAATTTTCGATACCGGTTTAAAAAAGAAAAAAGTGTCCTAAACCTTATCTTACCGGGTTCGACACGCACTTGGCCATTTTTTCTCCCTCTCGATTGACACGGGATTTCGCGGCCTTCCATCGTTACTGGCTTGATGGCTTGTAATTATTTTCTTCACATTAACAAGTAATAGGTAGTAATAAACACTTTATTGCACAAAAGGAAAGTATACGAGTAACAAAGGCAAACTTAAACATGGGTCTTTTACAGCTAAACTTATAAAATAACTTCAATGTATACTTACCTAAGACAACAGAACAACCAATGACAATGACAATGGTGATTGGTGACAATGGGACCTAGGGGTTATACCCGTTCGATTAAAAAAAATTTGAAAATCAGTTCACGATTCACGACGATATCGAGTAACATACATACAAAAAAAAACAGTCGAATTGAGAACCTCCCTTTTTGAAGTCGGTTAAAAACTAGGCTACAACTTCAACTAGCCAGCGACACGGAAGCAACAAAGCGGTTGATTGCAGTCGCCGCGTCGCCCGCCGCGCGGCAGTACCGCGGTGGCCGGCGCGTGGAACGCGCGTCGCCCTACGAAGCTACGCCGTTGCGAGTGCAGTGTCCAATATACATGTATGTGTTGTGTACAGTGACCATGGAGTTTGGATGCGTTCACATGTGGTATTTTTTAAATAGTTTTTTTAATAGGTATTACTCGTAATTAGTAAGTTTAGAGTATTATTTGGAGCTGATAAATAATCAATAGTGTTTTCGACGAATTTTCAGTTAAGTTTAATTTGCTTACGGCGTATTCTGAGTACGAAATTTGAAGGGTGATTATAGTTTGTATTTGTTTATTTTTGATATTAAATAGAAAATAACTATTCAGTTTTTGGAGTCGGAGAAAACTGATTAGGCAAAAAATTACAAGGTTCGTGTAACTTGTATATTATGAATGAATGATTGAATTACGTTTATTTTCAGGCAACTAGAGGCCCATAGATAAATTACCTTAAATACTAGCATACATATATAGGTACTAAAACTATTGTTTTGGTGACACGACGGTTTCACGGTTTCACAACGCGATTATAGACTTGACATATGATTTTTATACTTGTTGGTACCATTGGTCAAAAATGGTTCAATTTTTTTTCAGTTTTTTTTTACACTTGACAGTTTAAGTTCTTTATTAACAAACTTACTTCATAAATAACAAGTTACTCACATATATGTTGAGCTTTTTTATTATTATATGTCTTTGTTTTATGGATATAGTTTTTTTATTTGTTAACAAGTATATTTATTTTGACATATTTTTTTTTGTATTGGACACGTCGTCCCAGCCGGGGCCAACTATACAAAAGCATTTTTTTTTTCGCGACAAAATAGTTTTTCTTGGTTTTTCATAATTATAATACGATACCAAATATGCCCTTAAAAGGATCACCAGCATTTTTGTTACACCTTGTATATCGTATAACGGTCAAGGGTAGTTTTAATAAAAAAAACCTGTAGTTTTCATGAAATTGGAAATATCGAGAGCAAAAAAATTGGGTTGCTTTTCCTTTTGGGTTGACTGCGGCTATCTTAAGATTAAGTCTCCGAGCGGAACCCGGACCCCTATAGAATACAATTGGGATCGAGCTAAGACGGGGGTATTAATAAATATTGTAGGACAGTCAACTTAATCCCACTGTAAGCTCAATAAGGCTTTTGTTGTGGGTACTAGGTGATGATATGTACATAAATTTAAACAAAAAAAAAGAGCCGACTTCACTTAGGATCCGCTATTCCAAGAGGAAGTGGCCGAGTTGCTGTAAAAATAGTGAATTCACTATAGGTGTGCCTATAATAGTTGAAGAGTTCCCTCGATTTCTCCAGGATCCCGTCATCAGACCCCGACTTGGTGACAATGGGACTATCTAGGGGTTATACCCGTTCGATTAGAAAAAAATTAAAATCAGTCCACGATTCACGGAGATATCGAGTAATATACATACAAAAAAAAATCTGTTGAATTGAGAACCTCCTCCTTTTTTTGAAGTCGGTTAATAATGGATAAATACTTAACTTTATATCCACGATAAATACTTAAATATTTTAGAAAATATCCATACCTTTAGAACAAATATTCGAGATAAAAACACATGCCCTTATCAGTATTAAATAGAACCCGCGACCTCTTTGCTTCGTAGAGTTCGTAGGCAGGGTCAATAGCCACTATGCTAGGACGTTAAATATAACTATGTACTTATATGAAATGACTGAAATCTTTTAGTACACACCTATAATGTGAGAAGCGGTTATCGCAGCCTACGGACGCCTTAAACGTCACCAGAAATTAGGCCGAATTATCTACTATTGTCAAATACCACAGACTACACAGACACCTCATCATTATTATCATCACCTTATCATCGCTAGGGAGCACGAGGTCACCACACATAAGCGCAATTTTATTCGTAAATTTCTAAGATTCGAACAGCACATCTCAATAGTATTCTACACCAATTTGTAGCATAATAATCCAGGTTCACCCCTGTTACTTGATTTTTGTGGATATTTTTAATTCACGTGAGTAATGATCAAGAACGAACTCATACAAAATTAGTACGGGAGCACCTATGTGTGGTGACCTCGAGTTGTACTTATGATCTATCTAGTGGTTGAGGTTATCTGTTTCAAATACTAATAATAAAATACTCTTTATTGCGCACCTCAATACAAGAAATTAAGACAGAAAATTTACAAAAACTTAGGTAAAGGCGGTCTTATCGCAAAGAAGCAATCTCTTCCAGACAACCTTAAGGTAGCGGAAATTATATGTATTTTTTGTTATTATTTTATTATAATCAATTTTTCATATTTAGCTTTTAGAGTTTCGTATACAAAGTCGTTCAGTCGCCATCAAATATATCGGAGGGGGCAAGGTACTCAAAATATCTGAACATGCAGTCTATCGCCTTGATAATACAGGCGTTGTTCAGATATTTGTGACCACCTTGGCCGCTCCGATATATCTGATGGCGACAGTACATTGAAATTGCGGTAAAATCTATTAGAGGCTTGTATTCAAGAACGTTTGGGAATAGCCGCTGTATGGCGATCCATCACATCCACTTTGAATGGGGCAGATTCACTTAGACCACAGACCACTTGCTCGTAGACGGAGCATTTCAGTATAAAATCTGTTAGAAGCTTGTAGGCAGGAACGTTTTGGAATAGCCGTTGTATGGCGATCTATCACATCTGCTTTGAATGGGGCCTCAGATTCACTTAGACCACAGACCACTTGCTCGTAGACGGAACTTAGAACAAAGGTACCGCCGATCACAGGCCAAAGAAGGGTAAGGGTAAGCGAAAGAGAGTGATGGAAATATTCGATTCGATGAACGAAGTGCTTCGCGGTTATAGGCAAGGGATATGTATTTCCTTGCGCCTTAACATTAATTGATCATACAATATATCTCTTGGTCAGCACACATTGGCGCTCGCATACTTAACAGGTATGATTTTCACTCATGAAAATCTTGTGTGTTTTAGTCAGTAGGTACAGTTGCCATTAAATATAGCGGCTATGTAACGGCTATAGAGCGGCTATACCGGGTATACAATCCAAATGGGTCAGTATGGAGAAGTCGGAAACTATGAGAGATAGCGAGATCTGTTCTTAGGAACCATGACGTCGATTTTAGATTTAATAATAATTACATTCAAACTTTTTTATTAACTCTCATACATAACCGGGAATCGAACCTGGTCAAAATCAATGTGTATAAATTCTGCAAGTCAAATGGCATTTTGAACATTTACTGAAATAAAATAATTCTCTTATTGGTGGGTTTTTCTTTCAATTATTTAAACAAGATTCCATTAGTGTTGTGATTCTTGTGATTTGCAGAATTTATACACATTGATTTTGACCAGGTTCGATTCCCGGTTATGTATGACAGTTAATAAAAAAGTTTGAATGTAATTATTATTAAATCTAAAATCGACGTCATGGTTCCTAAGAACAGATCTCGCTATCTCTCATAGTTTCCGACTTCTCCATACTGACCCATTTGGATTGTACACCCGGTATAGCGGAAATAGATGGAACTTCAAATATTATAGGCACATAGTTATTTAAGTATTTTGTACAGTAATCCGGGTATTTTCTCTTGGAACGATTTCACTTGTCTTGTCAGCACGTATTGGCTGGTATTCTTTAAATGTATAATCCCACCAGCTTGCCTAGTTTTAAGCCATCGTATCGTTACGTAACTGACATTCGGACCCATTTTTAGGGTTCCGTAGCCATATGGCAAAAAACGGAACCCTTATAGATTGGTCATGTCTGTCTGTCTGTCCGTCCGTATGTCACAGCCATTTTGCTCGGAAACTATAGACGTATCATTATCAAATTTTTACATAAAGTGTATTGTGTGTGCCGCTACTTAGTTATGTAGTGAAATTTCTGAAAAAAATATTTTTAGGGGGGCACTCCATACATTCACGTAATTGTCACAATATATTTTTTTACCAAATATCAACATGTTGCACATTGATCGATAGGTATTTAAAAATAACATTGAGGTTGTTATATATTTTTTTGATTAAGTGGATATATTCAGAAATAATGACTCCGAAAGTCTAAAAAATTGTGTCCCCCTCCCGTAACTGAATACAGAATACAGATACGACCTAGCGATAATAATATATTCGATAGTAGCCCTTCATACGCGAGTCTGACTCGCACTTGGCCGGTTTTTTTTTACACTTTCCGAGCCTTGTTCTTTTTTGGCTTGTCTTTTTGTAAATATTGGTATCATCTTAAAGCTGCTTGTTTTCTTGATAAACTGTTTAATTCACTTTTAAAATAATACGCAAGTCGACAAATTAATTCGGAATTAAAGCAAATGTTACCTAACCGACTCGCACGCAAAATATGCCAATATTTTGTCCTACACGTAGACGTAGATTGTATAAATTAACAATTTTGTTAAAACAAACTAGATGAAAAACGTACCGTTTTCATGGAATGTTCCTAAAAATCCAAGCCAAACTCCAGCTTACCTATTTTTTTTTTACTACCGCAACGGCTGTCGATACCTTGTAGTTACAGCTCATAGAATCTGAAAATGTCTAGTCTATTTTAGCCCCAACGGTAGGCTCATGGGTATCTATTGATGTATCTGTGAATAGGTTCTAGCAGGTATATTACATAGCAAATGTCTCCAAAGGGCCACTACGCGTTGGATCTATATCTCTACGCAAGCCTCTCAAAGGACTGAGATGTGTAGGCCCGTGAATCTTCAAATATAGTTATTACCTATATACCATTGGTCTCCCCCCACCACTACCCACCATGTTTGCTGACCGACCACTGACTGCAATTTGCGCCCGTTCAATTTTGCACTCGAGCTCACACAGACGCACGCAAGACGTGCAAATGTAATAGTGCGGCGAGTCAATATTAGCACAGTCTGAGGGCTTGATAGTACGTTCAGCCGAGTGGCATATGTATATAACCTAAGTACAGTTATCGTCATTCAAGAAATGATTAATAACTCCCCATAAAATTATAACGGCGGCTGTTCGTAGCCTTTCCTGTACATACGAGGTTAACGGTAAAATTGGCTAAATATGAATTTACCGTGTATCTACCGAACTGTGACACGGAAAGTATGTGAACGTGTCTATCACGCCGCTATATCACCTAACCTTTGCCGAAATTCGTAACCAAAATTCGTGAGTTTTAAGTACCAATACTGCTATGTAAACTATAAATGGAATTATCATCACATCACTACATAGTATAAAACACAGTCGCTTCCTGCTGTCTGTCCCTATGTATGCTTAGATCTTTAAAACTACGCAACGGATTTTGATGCGGTTTTTTTTAATAGATAGTGTGATTCAAGAAGAAGGTTTATAAGTACCTATGTATAATTGCACCATGTATATTTCATAAACAAAAGCCTCAACCGTCGCATATTCTCGTGTAGGCATATACTTTTAACTCGTGGGCCGTATTCTACCTTTAAAACACGTTGAGACACGATCCAACTCTAATACAGCTCCAATGTATTCACTACGCAATACAACAGACTTCTAAACGTCTAAATCATGTGCCGTATTCTAATTTTAAAATACATAAACAATACATTAACAACATAATCTGTCTTAAACATAACTCAACCACTCAACCAATAATCAAACAATATTGAAGTCATATTGTAGTTGCATCGCAGTAATTTTCAAGCAAATTCCGCCATTTTTGATTCAGACGTGTAGGCGTTAGCTGTATTGTGTTGTTATTGCATTGGATTTGCATTGAAGTTGGATCGTGTCTGTGCGTGTTTTAAAGTTAGAATACGGCCCCAGGAATACCTATTCGAATTTGTTTGAAAATCATCCCGATGCAATTCCAATACAACTCGAATATTGGTTGATTATTTGTTGTGGATAGATTCTAATGTATTGTTTATGTATTTTAAAGTTAATGTGCCGTAAAATCTATATGCAGTAACTCGGGCATGCAGTACCGGTATTGCATGCCCTAGCAGTAACCGATCAAATTGCAAACACATTATATAATGGATTGACCGGTTAACCGCATTTGAAAATCCGCAGTCGCAATGAACGCTACGTACATTGACACCCAGTGACATTGACTAATGCTTCGGCCAAGCCTAAATAGGTTCACCAAAAAGATTAAATAAAATTTTCCGGCAAGTATTAAAACAGCGCCAGGTAACTTAAAACCACAGACTATACAGATACAGACGCTCAGCCAACTACACCCAAAGCGATCCCGCCTAAGTATCCAAGACTTGTATCCCAACTTGATTACATAGAAACGTTATCAGATGGCGGCACTGAGCACGAGGAAAATGGTGTTCCAGTTGCGACATCTATTAAAGTTCCAACACACATTAAGTTACCTGCTACCTTATGTTAATAAGTTGAAATGTCACTAGATGGCGTTTTACAGACACTTCAAATAAATTTAACTACTAAACACAATTATTTAACCACAACTCTGATTTTTATCGCCTACGTATCGAATGACAGCAGTATGTAGCGTTGTACCTAAAGCTGTTAGCTACGCTGTATCGATATAGATAAAATAATTGTTATGAATATTGTAGAATCATCAGAAAGGATATCAATAAAACAATACTATTTAATTATTTTATTACTGTTTAATTACTTTAATGGATATTCAGCTACACCTTAACAACTGGATCTTATGTTTATTGCCACCAGCGATACCAGATATCATAAAATAATCATTTAAAAGACAGGGCGAAGTACGGTTTCCTTCTTCCAATTTTGGAATAAATCCATTCTTAGACGACTACAGCATCATTGCGGTGAAGTGAATCTCGTTCTGTGAAATGAATACACAAGATAATATCGTTAGTAGAATAGAAATGTACCTCACTACAACACTGTTGTTTAGAAACTGATTCATTTTCAATTTCATAGATTATCATTTTTAGAATATTATTATTTTAGTTTTCATGCATTAACCCAGGAAATTGGTACTTAAATAATCCTATACTTACCATTCAATATTAAATCCAGCTTAGGTATCCAGCCATGACTGCCATGAGACGTCCGTTTTTAGGCTTTTTTGACGTACCGTGGTGTAATATGTTCAGTTATTAGGTCAAGGTACTTTTAAGGTTTATGTATATATTTTCTTGGTTAAAAAGCACATTTGCTTTAAATTACACTTTATTCTTTAGCTTTAGTACGGAAAATCGAAACAACGTTTATTATATTGTCTTGACACATTGACATGTAATAATTGACAGTTCATGTGGCGAAAGATGGAATAAAGCGTTTGGTTGCAGCAAAATAACATACTATCCTATAAATACAAAAACACTACATTTAAATCATAGAATAAGTATGTATACTTACTCTATGATTATTAATTTATTTAAAAATCTAGGTCTCTTCCTTTTATACGATTTTATTGAATTGAATATGGAGTACTTTTTAAAAATAAAACGCACACACTTAGAGCTTTAAACCAAGCGGAGTAGCCATTGACAGGCGCTCCCCTCTGCCGAATGAGTATGACCAGTGGTCATACTCATTGTATGGACTGACGTTTATTTGACGTGGCTATTTTGACGTTTCGCATACATTTGACGTTCCCCTCCCCCGCAAAAAACGGCAAACTTTTTCCGATAGAAATGAGAGCCCGTCTCGCATCCGGTTGGTTAAATAATCAAAGCGCACATAACAACCTGAAGAAATTGTGTCAATGGCGATAGAATACCGAGGAAAGACCCAAATATCGATTTTAGTACTTTATTTTTGCTTTGAGTAATTAAGAAGTGTCCGTTTTAATTTATTATATGTACAAAATAGCAAAAAATCTGCTATAAATTGTCGTATATATAGCATGCTTGTTGAAGTGTAGGCTAAATTCGGCATGATCCTTTGATTTTCAGTTCTGTTCAGTTCAGTTCTTTTATGAAAATAAATGGCATCTGCCCATTATATTGGGACAATTTTGCCAGTGTCGAAGTAGTGGCGACAAGTGTACGGTTAATTGTGAGTTTGCTCTTGGAGCTTGATGTTGTATGGTGTGGTGAGGCCTAGCGTTTTGTAGAAAGCTTCTTTCTACAAACAGCACGTGCCGGCCGAGGCAGGACAACCGGTGACTGGGCCCAAACAGTAGTTACACGCGTTTCGAGTATAATTCTTCATTAGCTGGCACTTGTTCGTTAGATCCCTGCACAATAAGCTACATATTTATTATGCACTGAACAACGAAAATGAAAAAAAAAACAAAAAATACTCTCGAGACACAAGTTAGTTATTTTGTGAAAATAAATGGCTCTGCCCATTGGGGCAATTTAGCCAATATCACCAATATCAAAGTGGTGGCGATAAATGTACGGTCGATTAAAAGTTATGAAAGATTTTAAAGCTTGACTTTGTACGGTGAAACAGGTTTTTGTAAAGTGATAGCTGTATTTTACAAAGAGCACGTGGCGATCAACCACGGAGTTAACATTCGATGATCAAAACATGGAAAGACACGTTTTGAGACACCACTTATTCGATAGATCACTGCACAATACGCTGTCAATATTACACACTGAACAACTTTAGTGAGCAAAAAACAAAGAACTATCCCCAAGATCAACCCGCCATGTTGGAATTCGAATGCAAACCGCCCTCGAGACACAAACCGACAAGTTTGTGTCCGGAACCGGAAGTCCTCCTTTGATTTTTATTGTTTAATAACAAATGTCATGTGCGTTTTGACAGTGCAGTTGCGAAAGATATCAAGTATGAGTCATATATAATTATACTATATAATTTATACTATAATTCAATTGTCACGTCGTCCGTCTTTAAAGTATGCAATATTTTGTTTTTATTACCTTATTGATATTTGTTAACACATCTTGTGCTAAATTCTTTATTTCTAACGCGAAATGAATTATTCGAAATTGCATGTATGAAATGGATAAACAAAACGCAACTAATACACGATAAACGGCTTGCTATAGCACCATCTAGTGGCGGTGGACATTATTACTTAGAAAGATCGTTGACTACTGCATGGTTCTGCTCCTGGTGCTGTCGGCTACCAAATAATTATTGATACCAACATTCTAAACTAATGTACTGAATTTGTGTTGAAATTGTTGTTTATATTTCATATATTATGTACTTAATTTATTACACTGCAAACATCACGTAATATGTTGGACAAATATTTTACAATGTACGATCGAGACCCACAGCGCCCTCTATGATATAGATTTAACAATAATTATATCATGTTCGAGATGGGAGGGCATGCTTAAAACTTATGTAAGAATCATCGCGGATGTAATACCGTATTATAATTTTAAAATACATAATAAGTACATTCAAAACACAATCTATCTCAAATAATCAACCAATATTGAAGTTTCATTGGAATAATTTTCCAGAAAATTCTGATATTTCTGATTCAGACGCGCTAGCTGTATTGCGTAGTTAATGCATGGAGTTGTATTAAAGTTGCATCGTGTCTAGAAACGTGTTTTGAAGCTGAAATACTTTACCGAGCCCCTAATCTTTACCGAGAACTGTAACCCAACGGACAACAATTTATTTTATTTTTATAATAAGGAATAAATAATAATAATAAACAGAAGGGGAAATATGTTAGGGCACCTGATACGTCATGATGACTACATAAAAACGATTATTGAAGGGAGAATAGCAAAACGAAGAGGCCGAGGAAGACCAAGACGTGCATTTCTAGACCAAGCCAAAGAAAAAGCCAACATTATGACGTATCAAGAGCTAAAAACATTAGCGGAGAACAGGACAGAATGGCGATTACTCCACCGACAAGAGCAAGGCTCTTAAAATTATGATGATGATGAATAAGTAATAAAGTTTTAATAATAAGTAAATGGAGACATTCGTTTGTTTATATGCAAAACACAAACTAACTAATCTACAAAACGTACAACAAAATGCAAATGATAACAACATGACTTCCTTTTCACGTGAATTAGGAAGTTCGAACATGCTTCGTTCTTATCTTTCATCATAATTATTTTCCGTCTGCTGTCCAAAAATCTCTTCTACAACTTTTCTCTTTCAAGTTCCCAAACTGTATAACGCATCTAATCCTTTATTAAATGTCCCCAAACTTCCCGATGAGATGTTTATTTGTCTTACCGAAGATTTGTCGATTTTAATATTTCAAGGGACGTCAATTTGGACGTCTAATGAACCGTTAAAGAAGCGATCCCCCGTTTTTAAAAATTGAGAATATAAAGGGCATTCATCTCGGGGGTCGGACGGGGTCTTTATGTTTTCGATAATTTGGTTCGGAGGGTTCTAGGCTCATTGTGTGAATATTTTTCAAACAAAATCTATTATGGATAATGATTCAACTTAAATGTTGGTTCTTTAGCTTCACTGCGTGATGGCGATGCAAGGACATTCGCCTTGGTCATCCGGTATTTCTGAGTGGCCAAGGTCATAAATATCTGAAGAACGCCGATTTTGTTAAGGCGATAAAACGCATGTTCCGATATTTTGAGTACCTTGGCCCATTTAATATATTTGTAGGCGGCTGTACCTGCAGACACCCATGGCCCTCAATTACGTGCCATTATAAATAATAACAATAGATCTGTGATGAGCTCGCATGTTGAACTCCGATGTTGTCTGTGATGACTGATGAGCTCCCATGTGGCTAACGTAGCCAATTTTGTTGAAGAAGGTACGCAAACATTGCGGACATGCGAGCACACCGTCGACGTAGTTATAAGTTATCGCCGCAGGTGGTCGGGCCTTGATCTCGTCGCGCTTAGCATCAAGCTGAACGCGCCGCTGGGTCTCAAACTTGTTGACTACCTCGTTTACGGCCTCGGTTAGGCTGAAATATATAGATATAGGAAAAGATACGAGGAGACGACCGCATTCAGATATGTTTGCCATATTCACCTAAACAGAGTTTTTATTGCACATTAAATTGAACTTTCTGAAAGTAGGTACTTATTTATTATGTGGTTCACTGCAGTGCGGCCTCCATTCACTTCTAAGTAATTTCGTAAAAAAATAAGTTTTTAATTTATTTTATAATTTACTTGCCATTTCAATTACTTTGCGAAAAAAATTAAGGCATGTGAGAAGCGAACCCTCATTTAGGGAGCTCGCGCATTGCTACTTTTTGTAGCGATACAGCCGCGACGCAGTAGCGCGACGGTCTAGCTACTGTCGCGATGCAGTTGCGTCACATACCCGCATATGACAAGCGTCCCTCAGATAGTTTTATTGTATGGATTGCAGCTTGAATCTCCTCGAGTCCTCAGAGTACCCCTATGTTGCAGTTGAACGTTTAAAATACAGGCTTTGTTGTTTTTTGATGCTCACGATAGAACAGAGGCCGTTTATGCGTACAAGGTTGTTCCTGCATAAATGAATGCAGCGAGGCAAATTTGTAAAGCAAAGTAACCAGTGAACTCTTTAAAATACACGTACCTAAGACATCGAGCCACCTCTTCACTTACATGCATCCATCCATCTCCTTACTCGTATACTTTTGTGAAAGGAATCGTGGTCATCGAGTTTGCACGGACTTTTCTATTGTTTTCCGCCATTCTTCTCTACTTAGTGCTTCTCGGACAGATTTAAAGCTGATCCGGTGAGAGCATTCACCTGATCAGTCTTTCGCATTGAGGGGCGTATAATTATGCATGCGCGTCGGACTCCAGGGTTCTATTAAGAAGACAAGGATGGAGAGCATTACACGTAGAGCGACTTATAGTGGTCACGACCCTCAGACATGAGGATTCGACTTAGAAGAAGAGATGCATCCATAGATAACAAATTGTTAGCAGAATTGGGTACATAAAAATAAAATGTTGTAGTAATATTTTCAACGAAATACTGCACGGTATAAATTTCCACATAAAAACCAGGGCGAAGAGTTGGAAACTTGCCAGAGCACCCCGACACTATGTTTGCGATGAAGGTTGTGCATTTATCCCTCAATCAGTCAACACAATTAATCCTTTGCTTTATAAATGGTCAGAACTTGCAAGCGTAACTGTGGGTAACGTGACCGCTTTTAGGTTACACTTTAGTTTGCGACCGTGACGTTATTTAAAAATCTTTTTAATGTCTGGCCTATGAATCGCCATTCGCTTGCACTACCCCATTAACTTAGTGTCAGCTCAAGATGTATTTTTCTTCCTTCCTTCTCTGTAGCACGTCATTTCATCTTGCACATTCTTCTTTTTTACATAGTTCATCCACCTTTTCCTTGGATGTGTAAAATCAAGATCTGTCTGTATTTTTTCGTCACTAAAATCATCGTCTACATCAGCAGTATCAGCACATCACACGCCCATACCACGCAAGGCGATTTGCCATTTATTTCTATTCTGGTCTGTGAATACGAGTATGAGCTCCATGCAAAAAGAAATTCCAAAACCGTAGATTAAATCCATGATTTAACTAACATTTCCTCTCGAGAAGCCTTTGACGCGCCATGTTGATTTATGGCATAAGTTGGAAACTCTTTTAACCCTTTTCAAAGTGTTTAAATTCCTTTTAAATAAATTGTCGTAAGATTTGGAATGAAATTTGTTGCATAGTTTAATTAAAAGAGAAGAAGCTTATTTATTTAGGGAGACAATTTTACATAGATCGAACTAGCCCCAAAGTAAGCAAAGCTCACAATATAAATGATAAACATCTATATCTCAGGAACTTCAAAGTTAAAGAAATTCATGATAACACATGTCTTATAGGGATCCGAACCCCAAAACCTCTATAGCTTCATAGACAGTGTCACTACCGACTAGGCTAAGATCTGCCCACGTAATACCTCGCTCCATCAGAAACTCTTCAATAAAACAATAGCACTTTCAATAGAAGCCACTATATTTGAAATAGTGACGAATTTCCTTACATTTTATCTTTGTTTGCTTAGGACGACGTCGGCAAACAAGACTCAGCTAATACTGTGCCGAGTAATAAGTGTCAAGTGTTCGTGTTCCGTGACAATTGTCATCTGGACGGGTATTGTCATGGGCTGTCATTGGTTGAGCGCGGGCGAGTCTATGTGTAGCGTGAACTGGTTTATTCTGATCTCGATCTTTTGGATAAATCGAATTTTAGTTAGTTTTTACTGTACTGTATACATTTACGGTCACTCCTGCAAACACAAGTCATTTACGGCCGCGAGTAAAACGAATTTATTTCTTTACAATGGAGCTCGGAAAATGCTCTTTTTAAGGGTAATGTCGTGTATAGAAAGCG
Organism: Pammene fasciana; assembly: GCA_911728535.1. NCBI lineage: Eukaryota > Metazoa > Arthropoda > Insecta > Lepidoptera > Tortricidae > Pammene > Pammene fasciana. The sequence goes on from OU452285.1 coordinate 2,799,551, forward strand.
ATTTTGCATAGTACTTTTCTGCACAACCGGCCAGGCGGCGCCCGCCAGCCACCGGCCCGCCCGCCACAGTGCTAGTTAAATAAATAGCTAGCTAAATCCAATTATTATTATTTATTTCCTCGCATGATGCATTGTAAAATGTTGTATGCTATATTTGTATAAAACAAGTAAATTCCGACTCGTGTCGGTGTTAAAACACTCCCTTCGGTCGTGTTTTAAATCACACCGCCACTCGTGTAAATCAAGGTATAAATTGTATAATGTCAAATAATTGTCACATCGATAACAAGCTTAACTAAGACTACGCAAAATTACGAAACAGTTGATCAAAAGTAGAATTCTTCTTAATAAATTAAACCCAAGTACGGTTAAGTTAGTCAAAGCCTACCTTTTGCGAATACAAATGTTTCCATTTTTACCTCAATAACAAACCCCGCAAATACATCCACGAAAATAATGATCAGGTCAAAATATTCGGTAGGAGCTGGTGGGTAAATTGAAAAACTCGACGGTATATTTTCAGGGAAAAGTTTCCCCACAATAAAAAAGGCCCAAACTTGCCCACTCCCGACTTTTTTTGCCTCGGGAGTTCCGCGAACTTGCGGCTTATCTTGGACTAATAATGATTCGTATTATGTTTAACATTTTCTTTACAATAGATTATATTGTCGGTAACATTGTAAGCCGTAATGAGCTTATACAAGGTTTTTTCGGCTTTAAATAGAATTTAATGCAATATTTTAACAGTATTTAGATGAGGATTGAGAACCTTTATTTACCTACCTAGTTTACCTTCACATTTATTAAAGCTTCATAAAGGGTCAAATACCCTTTGAAGTTGCATAAATGTTTGTATTATCTTTGATATTCAGACATTATTAATTATTATACATACCTAATACACCTACTTACTCAAATCTTATTTGTTAAAGTAGAAACGCTTTGCGAGTGGCGTATTCGATTGAAGTTAGAGGTATTAAATATATTACAGCACTAATAGTTTAATACTTAAGTTAATAGAGGATTATAGTTTAAAAAAAAGATAAAAGATATTTATTCTTCAATTTAGGCACATTACAATGCACTTATGAACGTGAGAAAAAGAAACTACCACCGGTTCTAACCCTACACCCTCTGACCCGAGAAGTATTACTTATTACCGGCAAGAAACTCGGCGGGACTTATTTTTTCAAAACAGTAATTCTAATACATCAAGTATCATCGTCTTTGTGTATGTTTTACACTAAATCTATGTACATCAAGGTTTATAAATAATAGTTTAAACTGTGGAGAAATTTTAAGTAAGTTAATAAGAGCGCTGGTAGCCTTGCGGTAACACGTCCGACTTTCAATCCGGAGGTCTCGGGTTCAAACCCCGGCTCGTACCACTGAGTTTTTCGGAACTTATGTACGGAATATCATTTGATATTTACCAGTCGCTTTTCGGTGAAGGAAAACATCGTAAGGAAATCGGACCTAATCCCAAAAAGGCCTAGTTTCCCCTCTGGGTTGTAAGGTCAGATGGCAGTCGCTTTCGTAAAAACTAGTGTCTACGCCAATTTATGGGATTAGGTTGTCAAGCGGACCCCAAGCCGGGATAAACGCTAGGAGGAAGAAGAAGAAGAAGAATAAGTTATTTGCTTTATAAGTACATATAAATAGGTTGTTAAACGAATGGACGAAATTACGTAGGGTGGCACAAAATGTTTCCGAAGTTACCTACCTGTTAAAATCTTCTTACAGTTATTTTGTAACCTATGCTCCTGTAATTAAGAAAACTGTTTCAACATACTCATTCTTAAGTCGCATGAGTCCATATATTGTTAGTTATTTTTTTTAATGAATGAAGTGCTCAGTTCATATGACCCGGTCGCCAACTAATTTCAACACATTATTTCTGTATTTATTACGAAAAAAGATAGGAACTTGTACCTATTTGGCAGTCTCCTAATGCTGTGATTTATAGTTATAACAAAACCTAGACAGCATAAGGCGACGTGTCACCTTTTGGCAACTTTCTTTACTGAGCAATAAGAAACACGTGTCAACCGTGCTGACGGTGAAAAGGCAAGATAAAACAAATGACGGAACAGATGTCGGCCCATCACGATAACTCTAATCCATGTAGCATGACTAGCTGCTATGCGACGCTAGTAAGCCGTAAGTCCGCCTCGAACTTTTGTAGTTGTGTTGTTTTAACTTCAAACGTATCGGGAAGAAACTAGACCGTCTCCCACGGAATCCGCATCGATATGAATTTTGATAGCGGTTTACAGTATTAAGCCGCTTGAAAAATGCGGTTAGGAGGTATAGGCCCTGTTAAAGTTGTAAAGGTTGTTCTACCGCTAACAGTCTTACCATTGCGTGCTTACATTCAGCAGCAAAAATAGCTAATTGAGTTAGATGTTCACAATTATCATGGCTAGACTTTATTTCTAGGAAAATAAGAGCATATTACTCTGGATACGAATAATGAAGCAATACTTGGAAACCGAACAGCACATGAACTAACAAAAATTGTTGAATACACCTTTTTATAATAAATAAATAAATGAAATAAAAATGATTTATTCATTAACGGCCTCCTAGCCTAGTTGGTAGTGACCCTGCCTATGAAGCAGGAGGTCCCAGGTTCGAATCCTGGTCAGGGCATTTATTTGTGACTGTTAATCACGAATATTTGTTCCTGAGTTATGGATGTCTTCTATGTATTTAAGTATTTATCTATATCTATCTATTATATATATCGTCGCCTAGTACTCATAACACAAGCCTTATTGAATTGTGCTTACTGTGGGACTGGGTTGATTTGTGTAAAATTGTCCCATAATATTTATTTTATTTATTTTATTTATTTATTAACTTAAAAACCTTTATAGAAATTCAGGTTGGTGTCTCTTGTTAAGTATACAAGATACCTGTGTCAAGAGACACCGCTATTCCTTATTGGTTTGCTAATGCTAATAACACTTAGAATAAACAAAAACGTATTTTAAAACAACATTTTAGTTTTATAAAAATAAATATTTTATGAAATACGAAATGTTTATTTAGTGCAAAGAAATAAAAATAACAAAAATAAAATTTTCTTACACCAATATGGCTGCCACTCAGCATGTGTTGACAGGGTTGTTTTACATGTACTGTCTACTGGCAAGTGATCAGTGGGGAGAGGTCAAGGCGCGATAACGGCGCGGAGCACGCGAAACCAATCACGCAAGCGTCTGGCTACTGCTTTACTAAATATTTTCGGCTTTATTCATAAAAACCTTTAACAGGTTTTTACGAAGTTTTGTTTACTTGAAGCATAGAGTAACTAACTTATATAGTAGAGCAGCACAGTCTTAGAATTTTTTGAAGTACAAGTCAATTCTGCCATGCTAAGCTGGAAAACCATATCTCAACATTAAATCTATTTGAAAAGGGAATTCTGAGCTGTAAAATTTAGCGTATACATTTGCATTTAACTTTTTTTGAGATAGAGTTTTTCAGCCTAGCAGGGCAGAATTGCGCCCTCTGTCCGAAAGCCCCCTAAAGATACCGAAAATTTAAGAGAAAATGTCAACCTGCACTGCTACTCCACATAGTAGCTACTAGCTGTGACAGTGAATTTGCTTGAAAATTAATGCCATGCAACTACAATACGACTTCAATATTGGTTGATTATTGGTTGAGTGTTGGAGTTCTGTTTAAGACAGATTGTGTTGTTAATGTATTGTTTATACATTTTAAAATTAGAATACGGCACCGGGTATAGTGGCAGTTGTATATCGTAGTAATTGTTGCAGCAACCATATCATTCGGTTATTGCTTATCTAACGAGCTGCATGTTTGTTTGCCACTGTGTAGTATAAAAATAAAAACATTTCTAAAACTCAACATAAAACTTAAGGGGCTACTTTGAAAAATTATAGGTTTTTTCAAACGCTCTAGTGACTAAACGGGAAAAGGGAGTGAATTTATTTTCGAATATACATTATTAGACTATATACTCTTGTTTTTGGCACAAGCCGAAACACGATTGCTGAAAGTTGGCTCGATAGAAAAAAAATCCGAAGTTGGGTCCTGTTGCCCCTTATTTTTCTTAGCTTACGTAAACTATAAGAGATTAAACAATATAACTAAGTAAAAAATATGGTATTCTGGTTTATCTAAAAAGTCAAAGAAACAAAATTAGACAAAACTTTATAGATTCGCTTATTTATCGTATTTTAGTCAAAAAGTTTGATCCTTAAGAGCGCTGCATAAACGTGTCTCTAATGGATGGGCGTGGCTTGTCCGAATCGAAGAACGGCTTTAACCGCTAATAAGATATATTATGTCTGAATTATCTCATTTATCTCCGACTTTTCTGGCACATTCCATCTCAATATTTATCTAACTATTCACCTCCCATTTTACTTCTTTAAGGATAGGGTACAGTCGACATCAGATATATCGTAGCCGTCAAGCTGGTCACAAATAACGCCTCTATTCTCAAGGCAATAAAGTACATGTTCAGATGTTTGTGAGTACCCTGGCCGCTCCGATATATTTGATAGCGACTGTACAGTAACGGACTGTAAGTGAAATTTGTTCAGCCGTTTAAGCCTTATTGAGTATGTAAGTAGAATACCTTTTCGTTGAAACATGAAAGCTTCTACATTATGCTATTTATTCGTATTCAGTAAAGAAATACAAGGCACAGCACAGATTCTAAAGATAGCAAATGTATTAATGAATAGCACTCAAGAAAATATATTTCCATTTTTTAACAGATCACAAAGTCAAGCCCCTTGTGCCAACAAAGTCGCCGCAGAAAAAAAACGAGTAGAGAAATCTCGTTAACGAGTTCCGCCTTCATATTTTGTTGGTAACGATAGTACAGAATGCGATTCGAGAGTTGAAAGGTGGATTCAACTGGAACAAGTCGGGTTGTTGCGTCGTTTGAGATATTGTGAATTTTAAATTGGAATGAAGATTATTAGATGAATAGCAGAAAATCTGTATTAGTGTTTGTGAAAAATTGATTCATGCAAGATCAATCCTCAATCTCAGACGATTTAGATGCCTGATAGGTTTACCCTATTTACACACTAAATGTGATGCCGGACTCGCTTTACACTTTCACGACCAGGACCCCGCTAGGCGGGCTCTCTGTGCGTAGACTCTTTCCGCTACGGACGAGAAAACGCAATGATCGTCTATGAGCGTAGCGCGTACCAAGTGTGTTACGTATGAGTTAGGGCACTGGATGAATAATAAGGGGCCGTATTCTAGCTTTAAAACACGATACACGATCCAACTTTAATACTACTCCAGTGCACAAATAACGCAATATCATAAAAATCTAATTTTGCTTGAAAATCGTAACGATACAACTTCAACACAGCTCCAATATTGTTTGATTATTTGTTGTGTGTTGGAGTTATGTATGATATAGATTGTGTTTTTAATGCGGCACAAGGTCTATGTACAGAAGGAAGTTTAACTGTGTAGTTGTGCTTGACGTGCCTTAACGTCTTGTCTGCGAATAAAATACTTATAAACTGGTGTAACCTCTGTTGTCTTTGCTTCATAACGCCATTACTTCTGTGATCAATAAGCTTGGCGTCTCAGTGACCCTCTTTCCCAGTGACCTGCCGCAATATTTTCATTGTGGCTGCAACATTCTGTATCCCGCAGCTTAACAAATGTCTCCCTGGCCTATTCTTGGCAGTAGTTCGTCTGTAAATAGTAAATAGTTTTACAGATGTTAAAGCTTACGTGAGACATACTAACACTATAAAAGTTAAAGTTTGTTATTAAATACATACAAAGTTTGAAAACATTGAAAATATAATCAACCCAGCAGGACTTGAACCTGCATCGATACGCCTTGCCGGGGCTCGATCACTTTACCAATTAAGTTACGGGTTCAGTTACTGAGCTGACGAAATTCTCAATGCCTTCAAATATCTTTTTGTATTTATTTTTACATCGGCTTTACAGAGCCCCGGCAAGGCGTATCGATGCAGGTTCAATTCCTGCTGGGTTGATTATTTTTTCAATGTTTTCATACTTTGTATGTATTTAATAAATAACAAACTTTAGTTTGAGTGGAATGCACCACTTTAAAAACATATAAAAATAGAATAATTAAGACTATAAAAGTTAGTACACTCACGTATATTTAATCACGCTCGACATGTAACGGTAAGTCTCAATCATCATCATCAAGCACCAAAATTCGTCTAGTAACTAAATAAATGCTCGTGAAATGGTTTTTTAAGAGATATGTTTTAACTAAAAACTTATCTGTTTAATTGTTTAAACCTCACGGCTCACGGTGGCTCACGGAGAGCTGTTTTGCTGCATTGATCGTAGCAAATGGAAATCCGTAATCTCTGCCTACCCCTTTTGGGATATAGGCGTGATTGTATGTATGTTGTTTAAACCTTGAGTATAAGGTATAAACGGTCTTTACATCTGAAATAATTTGAACTATGTTTATGTACAGGAGGTTCTTCACTAATACAAATTCAATACTCTGATGTTATTATCGTATTTCTCTCGGAATATATCGAGCATTTTGTTCGCTGTTGCTAATTTAATAAAACTAAGTATTAAATGGCTGTTAAGTCACAAGTGTGCATCATTAAAGACGAGGGGTATTGAGTGTGTCTGATAGGATTATTTGTCTTTTCTCTCGGTGTGGTGCAGACTATAGCTTTGTCTCCACTTTGTTCCTAACTCTGGAGTATTTGTCTTCATATGTATGCACTTTATTTCCTTTGTCACGTTTATTTATTATGCGTTCTCGGTAGTGGAATGGATGGTTGGCGTTTAGATTTAGTGTCGCTTAAGTGTTTTCTTTGTAATATTGTCTACGGTCGCCGCGATAGTTATTCATGAAATAAAACAACTTTGAACGGATTATATCGCGTATACTGAATTTAAATTACATCCCGACGTTTGGAACACTTTACTGCGTGTTTTCTTTGTACTAAATATGGTGTAAATAAAGAATAAGTTATAAACTTATATAGATGTCATATACTAAGGAAAGAGTGACCGAGGCCTCAGTGCTCAAGGCTGGGATCAAACCAGCGTGTTATGCATTCGCGGCAGACGCCTTTACCGCATTGGCCACTTGGGTCACAGAAGCACCGGTCGAATTTTCCCGTGTATATATACGTACTCTTTGTAAATGCTTAAAGGCGCATAAAGTATAAGTTTGTTAGATTTTACATATTGAATATAATACATGTGGTATGACAGAATAAAATTGATGACAGTAAATATAACGCTTCATATGTTTTAAAAATGACTCATTCACCTGAATGGTGACACTCTTGGAAGCTGTTATCGGTTTTCGCTTTTAATGGTTATTTAGCACAATTAGGTAAAATTTTATGTATCTGCTACAACCCCAACAAATTTCATAAAGATCAGAAAAACGTTACTTAAGTTATCGTCGAACAAACTTTCAAAATCATAAAGCCATCGAAATGCCGAGACATCCCAGTAGCCAGGAGTTGTTTGTAAGAACTCACTTCGCTTACGCTCGTTCGATAAACAGTTTGTTTACAACTTAACACACTGTTACTCCATTACCGCTTTAGCATAACGCGGTCCCATTACCTTCAGTCGAAATACTCGAAATAATCTTACATATCGATATATAAAAGTCTCGGTGATATATTCTTTATACGGTTTTTTATCCTTTTTCTGTCCTAGTATCGATTGAACAAACAACAAAACGTTAACGACACAAAAGTAAATCTCCTGCCCCTTTTAACGCACGCCAGACGATAGCGAAATACGAAAAATACATTTCTCAGAATTTACACTAAATCGAACTAGAGCGGGCTGGCAAATTGAAAACAGTCTACTCGGGCTCGTTATGGGAGTCGACTCCACCATTTATCTTTATTCGGCCTTTCAATAGAATTGCCAGGGACGTTTTCCGCAACTCAAACGGTGGAACTACTTATTATTTCGAACCGCTCGAGCTTAACGATTTGGCATGAACGGTGCACCTGTCTCCTGCCCGCGTCGTGTCTATAGTACGATCGTACGTTGTTTGCCGAAACGCTATGCTTGCTTTACTTTGGAACCTATAGGGGCTGATGCATTTTATACTTTGTTTCACTCATCAGCAAATTTGAATTTAAGAGATAGTCTTCAGGTTTTTCTTTTTAACGCAAATCTACGACTTCCTTCATAGCGCGTCATGTCGACATTTTTTCATTTAATTTAACCAGTAAACTTTTTCCAGGTGCTTTTTTATGAGTAACAATTAAAGGTCTCCTATAATTAAGCCAATAATTTATTTTTTCAAAACTTCTATACTTTATACTGATTCTAATTTGACTGGTCCTCTAAATCTTTATGAGCACTACGTGTCAAAAATTGTTGCTTAAACCCTAACATGAATAGAACTTTTCATATATTTACGCTACATATGGCACCTGTCTCTTCCTACGCCCTGTGTCTGCCTTCGAGCGGACTTTGTTTGCCAAGCTGCTTACGTGTACTCCGCTTGTGTATTTTGCGAACTTATAGGGGCCGATACCCTTTTTTCTCTTACGTGTATTATAAGCAAGTTTTTAATACTTAACAATACTTTTTGTAAACTTTGGTCATGAAAATGCGACCTGTAATATTTTTTAATCAGACTAGACTAATTAAATACATAAATAAACATTTAGAGACTATTACACTGTTAGAACTAGCCCCAAAGTCAAGAGAGCTTGTACTATAGATGTTAGGCGGCGATATACATACTTATATATTATTATAAATTGTGAAGAAGCCTTAAGTTGATCTGTTTTTGTACCCACTTGATGCAGGCAGCGCGCGATTTAAAAATTGTGGGTAAAAGAATCATACATTAATTTAATATATGATATTATTAGCTAGTCTGTCTTTTTATAGATGTCGGCGGCCGATCGTAAAATCAGGCAGATCGTAATGTTCCTGTGTAATGTTTTAACGATAGTCACATTAAACCAGTGTATAGGTAGGTTAGGTTCGTTAGATTGCTTCAGATGCCCGAAGGGCAAACTGCCCAGAAATAGGAGCCCCGCGTAGCGGGGCTCCATCGACTCACGAACCAGTCAAAGATTTTCGCGTTTCACGATATGCCTGATCTTACGATCGACCGCCGCCATAGACATTAACAAACAACATAAATTAAAAGAAAAAGATCGACGAAAACGTCAACTCAGAAACAAACTCAATGCAGAGCTAGTCTGGTTAGACTCTAGTTTTCACTATTAGTGCGAATAGTTTAACATAAATTAAGAAAACACTTACGAAATAACAACAGTCGTTTTCGTATTCCAAAGACAACAATCAACTAGATCCGTAGTTACACAGTCTCTATAACACAATTTCGGAATTGCTTCACAAACGCAAACTTCTCACAAACTGTCTCACAGTCACAACACTACATTAATTAACCATTCTATTATTCTAATTGTGTTGTCGGCGTCAGGTCGGACGGATCGGATGGTCGGATGGTCCCGCAGGATGCAATGACAATTAGGATAATGCACTGTAGACAATGGATGCACGTGCGTTAAAAATGCTGTGTGCAATTATTAGCAGAGATAGCTAAGCAGCGGAGGTGTTCCAAATGATCTTGGAACGAATTTATTATTAAGAAAAGAGCGTGTGACACTTTTGAACACTTTATCTGCTAAGCTACTTCGAAAATCGAAAAAATTTCGTTATCTCCGTCTCTATCGCTCTTGCATATTCAAAAGAGAGTGACGTAGATGATCCAACGACCAAGCGATTTGCGGTTATAGGCTAGCTGCTGACGCGTTTGGTTCAAGCGACCGTCCTACCGTGACTGCGCCAATACGAAATCAGTAATTGATTTAATAGGAATTTTTATTCATGTTGGTTTGAAAAATTGATTATTGCTTTTAGACCGCAATAAATCAAAACTGCGTCCACCTGTAGATTAAAAAATACTTTCAATGTATGAATCCATGGGCACACTGAGAAAATGAAACGGCTAGAAATAAATAAGTTTTTGCTATTTACAACCGAGTGACTCGCTTCGCATGGAGCCTGCAAAGTTCGTTGCTTAAATCAAAGAAGTCAACTTGGCTAACTTACGTATGTGAAACTACACCATTAAATTAGTTAAAAATAAATAAGGGAATCAGGGAAGGGTTATATTTACTAGGACACTTATTTGGATTTAAATAAGTGCTTGGTAAAAATAACCAAGAATAGTTAGCAATAATTGCTTGTTTGTAATTAACAAAGCTTAATTGCGTGATTTAAATAAGACTTGGTTGTATATAACCAAAAATATTTGAACCGACCCAAATTGGTACTTTGCTAACACACTATTTTTTCCGTGCAATGACCAGACCAGAGATAGCCCAAGGATTTATATATACTTTGGCCTTAATTACGGATCATGTGGGGCCATAGGTACTACAAAAATTATGATAATGCATTAGACAATGGATGCACGTGTAACGAAAAATGATTTGTACATTCGCAATCTAATATATTGGAGCGGCCGGGGTATTCAAAAATATCTGAACATGCACTTTATCGCCTTAATAATAGAGGCGTTGATCAGATATTTGTGACCACCTTGACTGTTCCTATATATACGTATAGTAGCGACTGTGCCCGGTGCAAGCGACCGTCCTACGCGACTGCGCCAATACATCTGATAGATTAATAGCTTAATAGGAATGTTCGTTTGTGTGTGCTTGCTAATGGATTCTTTTAATGAAAATACGAAGCCACAAAAACAATACGACCTGGTGATCTTTATTGCAGTTTTTTAATAAGCTTACATTACACGTTAACATGAACTTTTACTTACAAAGTGAGATTGAATAGGTTATTATCAAAGAGAATTAAGTACCTAGAGTGTTCTTTCCATACATGGCTAAATGCGTATATGTAATAAGTTTTAAGCGAGCTTTGCTAAAAGTTATTATTCAAAAGATTACAGCTTAATACGTATTACGATTTAAGTGTGCTTAAAACTTAGTATAAATGAGTTAAACCATACCTCCCATACGACTTATTATTTAATTAGTAGTTTTGCTATGTATGGAGTTAGCAATCTATCTACTCATTTATCTATGGTTATTATTAACCTTGTATAAATACTTGGCTCTGTCGTCGCTATTACCTGGTAAGCGCAAATATTGAAATTCTAAGATCTTTTGCGTCTTTCTTGTGTAAATAATTTAAGAGCGATATTTCAGGCAAGGACACGGACGACAGTTTGTTATAAAAGAAAAAAATAAGTAGGTTGAAGGTGTATTTATAAAACTTGACCTTTAAATGGGGTCACATTACCCGCAATTGACTAAATGATCCACATTATTTAGCGGAGAATAAAAATTTCCAAATAATACCCCCCCTACCCATAACCCTACTCATAGTGTGGGTTCTTGCTGGTGAGTAAGGTTGCCAAAGAGCTCAAAGAGGACCCAGTGTGTTGACGACGAGGGACCTCTCTTGTTCCTTTAGCCGGCAACACAGTGAATCCTCCTGTTTTTAAAGGGTCGGCAACGCTCATGTGACACCTCTGGAGTTGCAGGCGTCCATAGGCTACGGTAGCTGCTTACCATCAGGTGGACCGTATGCTTGTGTGCTAACGTCGTTGTATAAAAATAAATAATGTGATAGACTTTTTGGTGCAACTGGCCCATTCTACTAAACCACCGTTTTAAGCTAACCGTAACCTGTTAAATATACTGTCCTAATCTGGCTCCATACTTTAGGCTGTCACTTAAACCGTGGGTTAGCTTTTGTCCCCTTTGTCGGTTACGTGACTGGGGTCGCAACGGGGGCTTAGCCGGCGCTTGTCGGGGCTAAACGGATCGTGTGCCGTGTTTGCCGTCCCGAGTTTTGATTGACAGATATATTGTACCTTTGCCTTGGTTGTGGTAGGTACTTTTGGTGTTTTCAATTCTGTGTGGATTTTGAGATTCGTTGCGCTTGCAGACAAAAGTGACTCTAAGAGCGGCCACCGACTATCAGTCCGCCTGCAGTCCGCCTGACGATATCGGCCTGTCAGTTGTTCGGAGCCGGCAAATTTTTGTTCTAACTGACAGACCGAGATCGTCAGGCGAACTGATAGTCGGTGGCTGCCTTAAATTCCGTCACTGTAATTTTTATGTGGTAGATCTTTTTCTTCTTGTCACTCTAAAGATTTAACACTCTGAACATTTAATTATACGATTTTCCCATAGTATGCATGTGATGTTAGCATCAGGGCTTGTAACCGTTTAAAGCAAAACAAACCCCGAAATGACTGAATATATTTAATTATTTTATGGTTTTTATGTAAAACCAATATTGTATTTAGGTTTTCACTTCATATTATAGGATTTTTCGATTGAATATAAAATAGTACCGAAAAGAACGAAAGCCCTGGTTAGCATGTTAGTGGAAAATAAACAGTATATTTTTTTCCCACAAACTACGTGCCTGTCTAGTTACAACAAAAAAATGTTGTAATAAACCCCCAGAATAGAACCAGCAAAACTTCCTGTTCCTCTCGCAAAAACTTTGTTGGAAAACTTCACAGCTCATTACTTGAACGAAATCTCAGTTACCCATATACACCAACATTTTTGCCAACAACTTCATTAACAAGCGTCGTATCTTATTCATGTTATTCAAATCCCCGGTATCGCCTAATTCTTTCTCAGAAACACCATCAAAACATGCGACGGCAAACATCTCATCCCAGAAGCTTATGTTTAAGACAAATAAGCACAATAAATACTTGTTGCCTTCAGACATTCATTTCTGTTACATGCCCTTCCGAAGACTCATCCATTCAACAAATTTAAAATCTATTGATTAGACCTTAAAGTTGATATTTGGAGAGTGAAATGGGTACCAGAGTTTTTGAAAGTTAGGAGATGATTTCGCTCGTATCTTGTTTTACGAGTTTGAATTTAAATGTTAAGTTACGCACGAGCATAGCTTGCTTTCCAAATATCGTATATTAACAATTATGTTATGGAAAATTAGGCCTTGTGGTTTTTGTAATTGGGATTACTTTTCAAAACAGCTCTCTCTTGTTACAGTGGTAATGAATTTTGCAGTGGAGTTTAAACGTTTAATATTTTTGTCACGTGTGTTTTACGAGTGACTTGAGTTAGGCTTAAGATTTTTTACGGTACAACACGGATTTAAAAGGAGGGTTGTTACTTAAGATTATGTAGGACTTGCAAGGAAAAGTCAAAATACAACGAAATGTAAACGATAGATAATTGCTGATGATGACATTACTACAAGATCCTCTTGAGCTTTTTAATATCCTCAAGGAAGGCCAGAAACTGCATGATGGGATCTGGTTCGACAAACTAGCCGATCAGAGGGCGAGACGGCAGGGTTGTAACACCAGCACATCAGTAGCAATATTTAACTGTGCAAAATGTGGGCGCGCTTGCCACTCCCGTATTGGTTTGTACAGTCACCAAAGGAAGTGTCTAAGTTGATTTTGGACATTGCGTCTAATCGTCTGCCATAGACGTTACAGGCCAATGATGATGATGAGCTTTTTATTCTCTGGTGTCAACCAAACGCGAGTCAAGCCAATAGAAGCACTTTCTCGTTGTATGTCATCTTTTCTTATCACCATTAATTTATTGTAAATCAACTTAATTTATAACATCGAAATAATAATAGTAGTGTATAACAAATAATAATAAATAATAATAATAATTCACATCTCTGCAATGCAGGGTTGGGTGAAGTTTAGTTGGTGTTGGGAATGGCTGCTCCGTCTTCAAATCCCAGCAGTTTCGCTGCAGATGCATGTTTGAATTTTTGGCGTGTGCCTCGTATGCTCCTGCTGGTGGCTCGAATTGTAGCAATGCATATCTTTGTTCTAAGCCAACCTAGTATCGTACTCGGCGATTTATTCCAGCGGTGCGCGAGGGCTTCGCCTATGTGTTTGACAAAGGAGCTCATCTGTAGTGCGAATACGCCATCAACGGAAGTCACGAGGGGGGTGAAGGTAGCATGTTTCGCTTCACAGGCAGCAGAGTATTTTCTTTGTTTTTCAGTTTCAGCAGATTTTAGGACAGAAGTGACACGGCGTGCAATGTAGGAGGGAGCGTCGGTGTCTATGTCATCTTTTCTGTTTTATTTTATGTGAACGAATAAACTATCTCTATTCTAAACCCAGCACTATAGTCAGTAAGTAGTCAAGATGCGTTCTGAACAGTGCGACGTCCCGCGAGACGGCTAAGTGGCCGACAAAGAGCTTCGTGATTTACCGCCTGCATTCCGGTACATTAACTTTGTATAACGGACACGCTGTGTATTTATAATGAGGGCTAAAATGCGGAACATAAGGCTATGATCTAGACAGTTGTACTACTAGAATGGACTAGACTTAAATCGTCGAACTAGGCAACGCGAAATTCGCGAATAGAGCCTGCGAAGGAGAGCGCGGTAGTAAAAAGTAAAAAAAAACCGCGATTGTTTTGTCCATTTTGCGGTTGATAGACGTAAAGATGATATGAAATGGAATGATATGTGTGATTAAATGTCCTGGAGGGGACCGGAAGCAGTCAAGCTGTTCAAAAAGCTGAGTCACTTGCTCATCCCGTCCTCCGGTGACCGTAGGGCTGGCTTGTTCCTCGCCCAGCGAATCAGTGTCGCCATCCGGCGAGGCAACGCAGCCAGCCTTATGGGCACCTTGCCAAGTAGCAGCAATATAGGGGACATTTGTATATATAGTTTAGTTCCTAAATTGCCTTTCCTCGACACTTTTAAGATGAACCGTGACTGTTGAAATAACTTCGAAAATAAATCATTCTCAACGAAAACTTGGCCCAGCCTAAAGGGAAAACTAACGAGAAAATCTGGGGCCAAGTAATTAGTAGTTTGCAACAAGTAACAAACCATTTCATTTCCTAAAACATCGTATCGCCCTTTAAATATTTAAGTGAGAATGAACCTTGTGATTTGCAGCGAAGAGTGCATGTTAGATTGAACGGTAATGTGACATTGTTTGAATTAAGTAGTTGCAATTTTAATTCGCTACTCAGCGGTAGGTGGCGTTAATCTCATAAGGTTAACCTGGCTGAATGGAAGTTTTGTGGCCTTGTCATAATTGTATGTAAACAAGTGTATCTCATGAATCTCATGATCGAATACTGACCGTAACTGAGGATTGAACAGGCAATGTTTATGAAATGAAATGAAATGAAAAACGTTTATTTTCAGGCAACTAGTGGCCCATAGATAAATACCTTAAAGACTAGCATACATATTACAGATTTATCAGACGTTTGTTATCGATGCAATTGTTGCCATGGGTAAAGAAAGGGACACCGTGATTCGCGTCATCCTTTGCTGTCTATTATCACTTTTGTTACACTCAGGGCTTGTAACCGTAACCGAAATCCATAGTAAAAAACCGGTTTGTTTTTTCGTTCTTTTCGTTACTGTTTTATACTCAATCGAAAAATCCTATAATTTGAAGTGAAAACTATAATAAAACATCGGGTTTTACATAATAACCATAAAATAATTAAATATATTGGATCATTTCGGGGTTTTTTGGATTAACCGGTTACAAGCCCTGGTTACACTGCACCGTGAGACTCCAGTACAGGGTGCATATATTTTTCAGGCCTTCAAATCTGAAAGATCGATAATTAATTTAGCAGCTCAATTAGACGCTATATAAATAACGATATAAGATCAATTTGGAGGGTTCGTCATTGTAGACTCAATAACTAAATTATTTTCACATCATTACTTTCTATCTGAAATCAAAATCAAATGTCGAATCATTAAATAAACAAACAGGTAAAGGTACACGACTTCTCAAATTCACTTGTAACAAAATACTGCCTAAATATATTCGATTGCCAAATACCTTAAGGTCGGAAATTGCATGATGTAGCTTCCCCCATCTACCTTATCTTTGTCATGTTGTTAGCAGTACAAAGCTATCTTTATTGCTGACGAATCATGTTTCGGGTATTAAATGGGGGCAGTCCACGAACTATCGGCTGCAAAGTTTAGTTGGCGTTAAGACGAACGATGACAACCTCGATATGGATAGACTGAAGTATTTTTAGTTGTTATTGTCTAAAAATAGCGGCAAGAATGGGCTACATTGTTGATAAATAAAGCTGAACTGGAATCTACAAAAAGAAAAACATAAATAAAAAAATCTTATATAAATACTAAAAATACCAACCCCGGGTTCAAGCACTCCTTTCACACCACAAAAATATTCAAGAATCACAGTGATCTACTTCGATCGATTTTTCAACCTCTTGACGAAGCGATTCCAACAAGAAAAGTGACAGTAAGAAATATCCTTCGATCCGACGTCAAAATCTCAATGTTACCAGACCCGAAATTGAAACGATTTGTTTTTCTCAGACCAAAACGCCAACTATGTAATTAAATAATGAACAATATTTGACAAATATATTCTTAAATATATTATCAAATGCTGTCTGCTTTATTTTCCTAAAACAAAATTATTATATGCGAGATTTTGACGAAAGGATGGGTTTACCAAAAATGAAAACGTTTGAGACAATTTTAAAGACATTATGATAAAAGTCACCGAAACAGTTTTAGACGATGAAGCTCAAATAGTTCGATGACAAGCGAAAAGGGTTTCACGGAAAATGTGTTGAAATAAAATTAATCAAATTTATTTGTACTGTCCGTGGTCTCCACTCGAGCACTTTTCGACCCCATCGGCCATCTGCTCTGCGTTCAATGTGGCCTGCCCATTGCCACTTCAGCTTGCTAATCCTGTGGGCTATGTCGGTAACTTTAGTTCGTCTACGGATCTCCTCATTTCTGATTCGATCACGTAGAGAAACTCCGAGCATAGCTCGTTGAGCGACTTTGAGCTTTGAGATGAGGTAGCGTAGGACGGACGTCCTACACTCACAAGATGGACAGACGACCTTATAAAGGTCGCCGGAAGACGCTGGATGCAAGTCGCTTCCGACCGATACTTATGGAGGTCCAAAGGGGAGGCCTATGTTCAGCAGTGGACATCTCATGGCTGATTTGTACTGTACAAAACTGTTCCGAGAATAAGAGGATGTGCACATAATTATGGAAACCTAGCCTTAGAAACCATTGCATGTGTTCACTGTAATGCATCTTGCGCTTTTACCCAGAGTGACTAAGCGTCCCACTTTCGTTTATCAATGAGGGTGCTCATAGATCAAGCGCTCGGCGCGCATACTAATCTGTTATCAAGCGATTGCTCCCTGCCAGAATCTGGAGATGGTTACATGAGATCCTCAAAGCAAGCATTAAGTAGAGACCACGCGTGCACTGAAAAAATGAAACAGCCATAAATAAATAAGTTGTTGATATTTACAACCGAAAGACTCGCTTCGCATGGTGCCTGCAAAGTTCGTTGCAGGCTCCATGCTAAAATCAAAGAAGTCAACTTGGCTGACATATGTATTTAAAACTATACAATTAAATTTGTTAAAAATAAATAAGGGAATCAGGTAAGGGTTATATTTACGAGGACACTTATTTGGATTCAAATTAGTGCTTGATTAAAATAACCAAGAACGTTTAGCAATAATTGCTTGTTTGTCATTAACAAAGCTGTATTCCGTGTTTTAACTTAACTAAAAAAAATTTAACCGAGCCAAATTGGTACTTTGCTAACACATTTTTTTTCCGTGTGCGCTCAAGAACATAACATAAGCAACGCGATTAATCTGACAACACATACAGTTATTTTTAAGAATTCACTCATTCTTGCTAGTAACTTATTAAGTACGTTATGAGGAGGGGTGCTGACCTGCAGCGAATGTGGCCGCACATTTACTGCAAAGATTGGCTACGTCAGTCACCTGAGAGCGCACCAACGACGCTCTCAGCTGTAGCAAAGCAGTCGTTGTAGCCGAAAACGGCTAGGAGATGATGATGATGATGAAGTACGTTATAATTTGAAGCATGTGCGTTTAAGGTAAGGTGCACTTTTGAAAACACGATCCGACATATTGAATCATACATTTTTAGTGAGCGCATTAAATTGCCAGTAAGCCGCAGACAACGAGTAAATAAAAGCAATATTTATTTACTTTGCTATTACATAAATACTCCGGTCTACTACTATGAGCTGCACTATCTGAAATTGCTTTGCGGGGTAATTGTTTATGTTTTAGGTTTGTACGAAAGATGTGATTTTATCGTATTTAAAAATAGCTTAGAGTACTTCTACTATGGTTCATAGAAAAATGAATATCCAAAGTAGCTCCAGTAGCATTCCTGACATGCCGCCTTTGATACCTAGAAATTTTTGAAACCTTTTGAATGCCAAGAATCCGAAATGCGCCGTGTTTGTGTAACACATAGAAAGCTTATAATGCTATTGCATGGCGTATGCTTAGTCATACTACTTATGTATTAAGTTTTTTTTTGTTGAAAACCTGCATTTTAAGATAGAAGCAAGTCGCTTTGTATCGTGATAGTAGAGACCCACAAACAGTAAAAACACATTGTTTTTAAGTACCATTATTGTTCACTATATTTCACCTCTTAGGATTTGAGTTTCAGCGAGGTCTGTTAAAAAAATCTACTTTACTATTACCGACCACTCACTAGCTTTTGAAGTTAAGTAAAGCTTTTAAAATACTATTTATAAAAGTTGTGGGTGTAATATAATTATATTACAAAAAATCGTCTTAGCTAACAAGTCAACCCACCCACGTACACTTGAAAAGTTTCTAATATTACGCCTGCCTATTCTGCATAAAAAAAAATAGCTAGCTATGATAATCTATAATGTAGCTGCGCATATATATGTAGCAGCTTGGCGGCTCCGATATATTTGATGGCGACTGTACATCGCCATCAAATATATCGGAGCCGCCAAGGTACTCAAAAATATCTGAACATGCACCTTATCGCCTTAACAAAAGAGGCGTTGTTCAGATATTTGTGACCACATTGGCCGCTCTGATTAATATCGGCTGCACTTAGTTTAGCTATTGCCTGACAAATAGTACTAGCGTTCTGTGTTTCTTTCTAGAAGTAAATTATGCTTGTGTGAATAGTGTTGTTAGGACTATTCAAAATAGGATCAAATGGAATAGGTACGATGTAATCATTTTAGAGGCTAATTTAATCTTTCTATACCTAAATATTATACTTATAGGTTCGGGATACCTCAGTTCCATTGTATACTATACCAACACCAACACCTATCTAGTAGTGGCGTGTGTCGATTTTACCAGTTAGGGTAATTTTTCTTAAGGACTTTTAAAACGAGACGCCCAGAAATTGGGAGTCGATTCCACTGACACCTCGTTACTGTTGTCAAACAATGTTCTTGTTGTTGTTGTTGTTGTCTTCCACTTCAGTCCTTAGTAGTAATGTATCGCTTGACAGCCAAGCGATACCTTAGTACTAAAGATTCTCAAGAAGAAATACGGAGGCCCTTACTGTGGCTCCATCTTTGTCGCTGCAAAGTAGCTTGAGTTTACTCTACCCTTGTAACGTAAAACCCACCCAACCCACCTTAAAAGCGCCATTAGTTAATGTAACTTGTAAATTGAGATGCCTTAACCAAGGTATTTTAAAACCAACAATTACGGACAAATTTCGTCGTGAATAATTCAAGAACTCGTCCTATTATCGGCTCTTCTCAATTTGGAATCAATTAGCCTTTGCACACAAACCCGGCACACAAAGTGTGTGCACAAGTGATTACGTGTGTGAACCGATTGTGTGACCTTGTTTGCGCGTAGATTTTACAAGGGTTTTTGTTACGATTCATTTCATCATCATCATCATATATTTAAGAGCTAGGCTCTAGCCGGTGGAGCAATTTCCATGCCTGTCTGTCATTTGCCTTCTCCTTTGCAGCCTGATACGGCACGACGTTTATTTTTTCCTTTACATGATCCATGTATGCTCTCCTTGGCCTGACAATTAATTTCACCTGGACGGAACTCTTATGTGTATGACCCTGAGGTCAGAGTCATTTGTTTGTTATGTAGTGACTGATATTAGTAAGTTCAAAAAAGGTCACTTGGAACCGCATTGGATACCCATGCAGTGTTACCCATTTTCATTGCTCTTGTGAATATTAATTATGATTACAATTGCACTTCGCGGTTGAGGGTCCTCTTTTCATGCTCTCAACTAACTGTAGTGTTATGTTAATATTACAATTAACTCCTAATTAAGAGCACATTTACATCCCCCAACCACAACACGCGAATATCAACCTTAAAGTGTAAGTAAAACGGGTCACGATCAGAAAATGGTGAATCTATCTCGTTACCACGCGAATTTAGACTCTAAATTCTATGTACGAAGGTGATTTTCGCTGGAATGGAAGGAATAAGGCTCGCTACACATATCCAGACAAAGCGGGCTACAAGATGCAACCGGAATGGCGTAATAATGCCTTGCTTTTAATGAGGTTTTAGGTACTTTGAGGTTGTGTGCTCACTGTATGTAATATGGAAATATATGATAAGGCTGAAATCTTAGAGCATTTAACCAACTGGAGCGGCCATTGACAGGCGCTCTGCCGAAAATATATGACCAGTGGTCATACTCATTGTATGTACTGACGTTTATCTGACGTGGCTACATTGACGTTACGCATACATTTGAGGTTCCTCTCCCACGCTAAAATCAGCAGATTTTTTTGTATAGAAAAAGACAGACATGGCCGGTCCGGTTGATTGAAAAGTCTAAGGGTGAAATGGTACAGCCATAGATTTAAACTGATTTATTTCTGATGGCATACTCAGTTCAGTATCATCATTTATTTAAGAGCTTTGCTCTTGTCGGTGGAGTAACTGCCACTCATTTCGCCTCTCCGCACTTGTTTTAAGCCTCTGATAAGACACTACATTAACCTTTTCCTTAAGCCTGAGTCATAAACGCCCGTCTAGGCCTCCTTTAGGCACACAGAATGTACGTATAAAAATGAGAGACATACGTATACTTACTCTGCGTCCCCTAATCGATGATTCCCTAATAAGAACTATACTATGTCCTGAAATAAAAATCCGGCAATCTGATTATAGTTGCATCGCATTAATTATATTAGTTAGTAATTGGCCCCGCCCTCAACTACATCAAATGTCGTAACAAAAATTTCTACCTATTTTCCCTCCCTAACGAGTTCAATTCAAAGAAAATTATTGCTTATTATATTGTTCTATACTAGATGTTTGGAAAATAATTACCTACTTAAAGGTATGCTTGTAGTGGGTAGTTTTAATTTACTGTTTTAAGTCTATAATAGCACCAACGAATGCTGGAAAAATAATTATTCCTTTAAATTATATACATATTATATATTAACTTTAAAAAGTAATCGTCGACTGAACAAAGTTGTCGTTACTAACATCAAGCTTTTTGACTGATATCGACCTTATTGTCTTTGGCTCTTGTCGGTGGAGCATTTTCCATGTATATCTGTCCTTTTACTTCTCCTTGATGGCCTGATACGACACGACGTTTACGCAGTCACAATACCTATTTCAAGAACCATGCCTTCTACTCTGTCACTGAATATTTAAATAGCAATATTGACATTAATAATTTCGATTTGGTAATGCTAAATCCTAATTCAATTTGATAATATTTTGATACATTTTTATATTGATGTTTGTAGCTATCTAATGACATACCATGTAATGATCATATTACTTTATGGAGAAAAAATTAAATAAAATCGAAAAAAAAGTTAACTCTGCAAAAATGCCACGGCCGACGTCAAAGATATATTTACACGTTTTCACCTTATTACGAAGGAGTAAGGCGCAAAAGTGTAAACATATTTTTGACGTACGGCCGGGCCGCGGGCAAAGTGTAATTCTCTGACAAGCGAAACTCAAGAGTATCGCGAGCTTGTAATTAACGAGGACCTAATTAAACAACCAGCCATTTACATCCAGATCGCTTTGGCAAAGTGCTAAATTGCTCCAGAATATCATGACTTTATATCCTAGTGCAGCTGTCGGAGCTGTTCACGAGCAGCTCAGTTGAGGGGTTGACTGTTCAAGAAAACTCCTGCTTCACCCCTCGGAGACTGGTTTACACGCTGGTGCGTTAACAGCAACCAAGTATTTTTTTTGTTTTCAATGTGAACAGGAAAATTTAGGGATTTTTTTACTAGGATTTTATCGACACTTACATAATGAGCTGAAAAAAAGTTTATTTCAAAACCTAGCAATATCAAACAAAATATGTTAAGTATGTTTAAAATCTATGTTATCAATTATTAAAAATAAAAATAAAAAAAATAAAAAAGCCTTTTATTTCTTGCCTATTTGTTAAATATTGACAATTAATTTAAAGTTACATAAGAATTAAAATTAATATTTATAATGAGAGTTTTAAATTGTCATGAATGTCACTAATATTATGTCAGTATAGTTTGCCATTACTTGTCATATAAGTTACTTGTCCACATAGGCGTATATAGAGGGGGGGCCGGGTGGGCCGTGCCCACCCCAGAATAGCCTGGTGCCCACCCCAAGATGATAGGTTACCGATTTGAAATTCTAGGCTGGGCACAAAAAAATTATCACAAAATAAATGACCTATTAAGTCCTAGAACCGACAATTCACTATTACCTATTAGTTCAGTCATTATATATTTTGACCCGTGAATAATTAGTTCTTGGATTTTTTTTCGTATGTCCCTCGGGGACGTCACTGGGAGTGTAAATTCAAAAAGTAAACTGAATCAGGCTCCTGCGTATATTCAAAAACGGTTTCTCTTAAATAATCAATTATTACCTACATCTTAGTCACTATCGTTGATAAGAATATTAGCTTGTCTCTTTCTCACGCGCGTGGCGTAAGGCGCGCGTCCATTTAGGGGGCCCACCGACTATCAGTCCGCCTGACGATATCAGCCTGTCGGTTAAAACAAAAAATTTACAGCTCCGAACAACTGATAGGCCAATATCCTCAGGCCGACTGATAGTGGGTAATGGGGCCCCCTATTACAATTAAGTTTTCGTGCGAGGCCGAAAGAAGTAATGAGGACCACTTTTGTGTGAGGCCGAAGGTCGTCCCAGGAGGCCTGAGATCGGTCACTGCATTCTCTGCATGGTCTGCTGCACAGTCTTATCAGTTCATCAGTGAGAAATCAGTATCTTTATCAGAATTATTTTTAGAATATTGAAGAAATGCTACGACTGTTGAGTGATATTTTCATTTAAATTAGCTTAGAGCTTAGAAACCTTCCCGTTCATTTAATATGACCGTATCGTCAAGAATACTACCAGTTCTATTGCTATAGTCCGTTGAGGTTCAGTAGGAATTTTGGCAATGAGGTAATGCAGTCGAGTCTGCAGCCCAAATATGCTGTATATTGGTATAAGGAGATTTTCCTTGGTAGGGAGCCCGGAATATTTCCGGGCTCCAGTGGAATGGAACGTCATTTGGGATTGACTTAGCCCACTTTAAAGCCTTTCCTGCACTCAGCGCGCCTCGATGCCCGCGGACGCGTTGTGGTATGTAGCATACGATTACTGAATAAAAATGAAAAAGCATATTTCTGTCGATTTTATTAACTTTATTTGAAAATATATAGGCCAATCGGTGCAAATTAATTCTTCGAAAAAGTCAATTTGATTGGCCTAATTATACATGGTGTTAATTTAACTCTCGCTGCCAATAGGCGCCGCAAGCGGTTAAAAAGCTGTTACCCCTGACGGAACTGACCAGCTGTAAATGAATGTGTTTGTGCGATAAATACAGTTTTGTACACGTATTTATGTACAAAACTGTATTTATCAATTTAGTTACAGTTTTCTGTATGAAAATACAAATGAAATTCATAGATCCTTGGTAACTGCTAAAAACGGGCTACAAGTTATTATTTATGACAGTGGGGCAGGTGAAACTAAAGTCCTTGTAAAAAACAAGTATGCTACTGACCTCGTGTTAACAAGCGCCATAACCGCGTGTGAACTGAGCCGCGATTGAATGGTTATGCTCATGTGGTCACGGTTCTGGGATTCTCCAGTGCTTGCACGAGTTGCGATTCTATAGAACTACATTTGTGTAACGGTTATGGGATCTGCTGTTCGAAGTTAGTCCGTAACAGTCGTATGGGTGACGAATCGCACTTGAGCTCTAAGGAATTGTACGAGCGACATGCATGGTGCTTGTTCTTCTCAGCTATTCCTCATGTTACCTTCATTCGAAAAGGTAATGAGCTCTTTCAGGATGTCCTAACCGAGTCCAAAAGCCCATGAAACAGCATGAGACCTTGGTATATCAAAGATTGTTAAGCTGGTTTGAAGCTTTTTATTCATGTGGAGCTAAGAGCCATGTCATTCAATGCTTTATTTAGCCTGAGCAATCGATTTGTTTAAAATACCCTTTGCCAAGTACCAAACAGAATTCCACCGCGAAATTCACTAGAAAAATATATTCAATCTAGCTTTCTGCATTCATTGTACAAAGTTTTACGAATGGGAGACTGTTTTATCGAGTTTCAATGCGTGACTTGTACGAAGTTTGAGTTTGAACTCGTGTGACTTTAGAAATATAATCGGGCCAAGGACGGAGCCTTGTGTAGCGAGAGTTTTTCCAATTGTTGTTACATTACTTGTTATCCCGCATTGCATTCTTCGCGGACTCCAGACTGTTATTATTCCGGGCGTATGAACCAACTATTATATCAGGATAACTTTATATACGAGTATAACTATTATAAGTTACACAGGTGCTTCAAGATTGACGTTTCTGACGTAAATATGTCCGCGCTCTGTAATGTTCTGTAGACGGGCTTTTTGAACCTTTCCACTCACTTCATAGACAATGACGTCAATGACTCTGAAGAAATGAAATACATTACCTAATTTATAGTATTGGTCGCAAAGTTTCTGAATAGAATAAACCTGCTCTAGTCTCCTGGTTGTCTGGAAGACATCGCTTATTAACGATACGGCTGCCTTTTGTTTGCCTCATCATTTATTTTCTATTGTGTGTAATTTTTGAAGAATAGAGTAAAGCAACATAATAAGCCTTTGCCGTACCTAAGTTTTTCGCACCAATTTCTCTGAAACCCATTTACTATGTCCCGTCATACGTTGTTAGTTATCGTTAACTTCCCTTTCTTAGCTCTTATTGCAATGTGATAAGGTTTATTTTAAGTCAGTCGAGTGTTTCTGTTAGCAAATGGCTTCACTGAACTATTTTTTCTGGCCTAATGATTTACTTCACAATTTGGGAGCCCTAATAGCGGGGCGAATGTGGGTAGCCTCTATATTGTTACTGCGAATGGGCGCAATTATTTTGCTCTTGAAAATAGAATTCGGAAGCCACGTTGCTGCTACCCTATTATTTTTGTTGTAGTCGATTTGAGCATTAAGGTTACATTCCATTTCTAACAGCAGGTAGCTACTAAAGCACGGAAATCGGTAGTTTTTTTTTCGGTTACTGTTTATGTTTAATCAGAAAATCTTATCCAACGGTAGTCATTCATTACCTGAATTTATAAGTTTTACTTGAACAGCATTAATTTACCTACTTAACTAATATAAGACTAACATAAATATATAAAATGTTCGGGTTACTCACTTTAATTAGGTAAAATCGATATGTTTCGTTTAATTTACGATAATTATTATCACGAGCGCCCTCCCGCGGATCACGCCTTAATATTTTAGACTTAAATTAATTCAAAATATTGGTTTGTATCTGTTTTTGCGAGTACCGGTTGCTGTAAGAAATGGCGCCGGGCAGGATTAAAACGATGGGTTCTGGTGAAGGGTTTCTTTAGTTCTGAAATCGCTGTCAAGTGTCATTATATTTCGTCTAGCGTTATTAAAAATTCAAAAATTCTGTACTTTAATAAAAGTGTACATTTATAGTACCTACATACATACTTACACATACAGAATACACACATATACAGACCCTGAAAAAAAGGACTACTACTACAAGACCTAATTTGGCTATTTCATTAGTAACCAAATTTGGGTAAGGAGTTAATAAAGTTTATTGGATTATAACATAACTCAAAAGTTTACGTATAAATAACATAACATTTTAGTAAGTAATAAGCCTTAGTTCTGAAGTCCCAAAACTTTAGTTACTTGACGAAGTTTGGTTGCTGGAAGCAAAAATAATCAGTGCATACGATTTAGTACTAAGAATGTAAGCTACATACAAAAACGATCACGTGGCACAAATAGCGCTCAATCTACCGGAGCAGAAAAGAGGAAGAGGGGGACCGCCATACTCCTGATGGACAAATATAGAGAGAGGCCTCAAGAAAGCCCAGGTGCCCCAACAGACAACCCAAGACCGCAGGACTTGGCGCAGGACAGTGAGGAGACCCGACCCCAAATAACGGGAACAGGAGAAGAAGAAGAAGAAGACTGTAAGCTACATACATCTTGAGAGGAGTATCAATCTTAAATTTCAAATACCGGAGCAGAAAAGAGGAAGAGGGGGACCGCCATACTCCTGATGGACAAATATAGAGAGGGGCCTCAAGAAAGCCCAGGTGCCCAACAGACAACCCAAGACCGCAGGACTTGGCGCAGGACAGTGAGGAGACCCGACCCCAAATAACGGGAACAGGAGAAGAAGAAGAAGAAGACTGTAAGCTACATACATCTTGAGAGGAGTATCAATCTTAAATTTCAAATACCGGAGCAGAAAAGAGGAAGAGGGGGACCGCCATACTCCTGATGGACAAATATAGAGAGGGGCCTCAAGAAAGCCCAGGTGCCCAACAGTCAACCCAAGACCGCAGGACTTGGCGCAGGACAGTGAGGAGACCCGACCCCAAATAATGGGAACAGGAGAAGAAGAAGAAGAAGACTGTAAGCTACATACATCAGAGCATTCTGGCATCAATCGCTACTCGTTCTAGGTAATAATTCAATATTTCTGCAGCGATCTCCAAGATTGAGAGGAGTATCAATCTTAAATTTCATCAAATACCTTTGAGTTAAAATAGATTCAGGACTCAGGAGTGTTGTAACATTCTATTAGGATCAAGTCGGACTGACTTTACTGGGTACTAATTATTTTTTTCCCACTGTTAAGACTACATTATATTCCACTAAAAACTATAATTAAGTGAAATTGGTTTAAGTATCGCCAATTAAAGACTTAATTAGATATCACATACTCAAGGTAAAATGAATAAATCCCTCCAATGTCTAATGTCACCCCATGGTATGTGACAAAACGGAAATTAAAATATCAATAAAATTATTTTTAATGTGACTAATTGGTTTTTACAGGTTTATAAATAATATTCAGGTCGTATGAAGTTTAGCTTTTTAGTTTCATTTCATCTATTTATAGGAAATTCTATCTGACCTCGTAGTTGGGGTTAAGTGGGATAGCAATGTTGTGAGCTGGGAAAATTGCTAGGGTAGACATATAACTCAGTAGATTTTTTTGTTTTTTTAAATTACTCTTATCATCATCATCATCTCAGCCATAAGGCGTCCACTGCTGAACATAGGCCTCCCCTTTATTAAAGGGGGGGTTTGCCATACGCGCCACGCTTGGCAGGCGGGTTGGCAGGCGCAGTTTTTTTTGTTTATTGTTGTTTAGGCTTTCGGAAGATGCTGCTGCCCATCTCCCGGTATATTCCCTTAGCAGACTCCTACTGCAACCACGGGACGATATGGTGGGGGACAATTATAAGGCTCGGGGTGCCCGCCGCGGCAACTTTTTCATACTAATTGTATGTTCTTTTCTTCATTATTTATGACTTCTTGTGCCATAAAGTTCGCCAAGGGCCTTCCACAAACTCCAGGGCTCATTATTTTTTTCCAGCCTGTATATATCGCTCCAAGGAATACCTACTAACAACTTTGACATCGCGTTGTAAAGGGACGTGACTTACTAAACATATATTTACTTGTGTATATTATCATATGTGCGTCAAAGCTACAAAAAGACCATTAAACTGAATCCCGTCGATCGAACAAGATGCGTGGCTCGGATTATGCGCCTTTGATCTCGAATAATAAAGACGCCACGTTTCCAATCGGTATGCGCAGGTTACGGGTTTAAATGCGTGTCTTTTCTGCGTAATGATTGGATGCGGAGATAGTCCTTCTATCTCTCTTTGGCAATTATTATTCCTATCTAATGGTGGGGTCTGCCTTCCTTGTTTTCTCAGTTCATTTTGCCCTGCATGATGTGTCAGCTTCAGAAACGTAGTACCAGAGTACACCCGTTTACAACTTCGAACAAAAAAACTGAGCGGGCCGCGGGCAAAAACAACTGACGACGCGTGTAACCGACCGAATCAGACATGATTAGACATGATGGAATAAAGGGGCTACCTGCTGCAGTGCCACCGTTGCGCGAAACGACATGCTTGGTACATCCATGCGTCAGTTTTTTTTTGAAAGGAATTTTTCTTTTTTTCGAAGATGGGTTACTGGTCTAAAAGACGACCTTCCTTATACTGTGGTAGTACTCCAGGTCTTTATTAATCAAGGCCATCCCCGGTTTTCCGCTCCCTCTGGAGCCGGGGATTTGGAAGTGAATAGTGGTATTCAATATATTGTCAAGAGGTACTTTACAGAGACAGTTGCGGAGATCATTTTTGTATTTATTTCGTTTGCTTTTGTTGAATTGCTGTACAACATTTATCAAGTTTAAAAAAGTTTCAAAAAAGGAGGTTTGCGGTATGAGAAGTACTGTGAGATTATCACTTAATATATTTTTACTAAAAAGGGATTCTCTAAGGTTAAAAACCTGTCTCTTTATCAACCAAAATGAGGGTCCGAAATAGCACAGTTCAAAGAAAACTTGTAGAGTTTGTACGGAGAGAGAACTGTAGAATTCACGAGTTCCCATACAATCACGAAAATTCTCTTTTCGCATAAACATTTTTTTTAAATTATTAGCCTGTAATGCATGTCCCACTAGTATGCAAAACCCTCCTATACTAACTATAGAAATCAAAAATGGATATTCTTAAGAAGTTCAGTAAGCATCTCCGAACTAGGCTATGCCCGAGCTAAATAGAATACAGACGAACCCGGAATGACCTAGAATCTTGACCCGATTTCATTTCTTTGGGAGCTCCCTATCTGAATATGCCACGTCATTAGAGGTCTAATAGGGTATGAAACACTCAATGCTAACCCTTCATTAGAAGGCTCTTTTGAAAGAGTCCTCGTGGAGGTCTAATTCGTCTTGGGTTGCTGATTGCGTCCCTCTTTGTCGGTAGTTTGTTTATATTTGGGTGGGTTGCTACCGAAATTTGTGATACTAATAAAAACGGGGGAAACGACGGCTGTGTAAATTTTGCCTTTGAATTTGAAGAAGAAAATCGATTGGTTACACGAAAGAAAAAGCTTCCGGGACATTCTCAATCTAAGACATTATTTTATTATGTTGAAAATATTTCGTCGTGACAAGTATTTATTTCCTTTAACGAAAATAAAATAAAGTTTAAAATATAACGAAGCGAATATATTCTTACAGATTTTCTAGTTTTCTTTTACCGAAGATAATACTTGTTTGATTAAAGTACAATGTCTCTTATTTACTCAATACACTTTTGAAACAATATATTTTTGTATTTGTATTTTAAGAAAACGTGGTTTTATTAAGCCAAGAATCATATTTTTGGTAAAGAAAATAAATACTTGTCACGAGGAAATATTTCCAAGATAATAATAATGTCTTGGATTGAGAATATCCCGGATTTTTTTCCGTGTAGATTAAAAAAGTTTATTAAATGTATTATGGAAACTAATTATTCAAACTAAAGGATAACATCGCCAATCGCTTATCGATCGCAACGTCCTGACGCTCGTGCAAAAACGCTTGTTGTGAATATTGCTGGAAGGAAACTCCGTTGTTTGGTTCACACGCTCTTCGGCTGGATGACGCTCCGAGCGTATCGTATTCCTCGGGTACTAGTACTATAGCTGTAACTAGCTTCAAAGTTTGTAGTTAGTCTATATGCTGTAGTCGAAACCCTAAACTCAGGCACTCATAGGATTGACTTAGACCTCAGGTTTGTTTAGTGGTCTTAGTCAAAGCCCAAAACGTAATATCGTATTTCGACATTTGACTAGTGACTTATAGTTCTGCAGTCGAACTTGGGTAAGTCATACCCCGAAAGGAAACGAAAAACGATCGTATCAGGATTTAAGGGTTGTCGCAACGCGAATTAGTATTCGGAATTGAAGAAAGAGAAAACTGTAACACAAACACAACAACACACAACAACAACACACAACAACACAACACAACACAACACAAGTGAGTACAGCCGCATGCAGTGATAATAAAGAGAAAACCGCTTTGGTACATAAAGTTGAAAAATCCCACAGAACTAGAGTTAGGTTTGTTAGTTACCTTGTATTTCTTTACAACGCTGCCCAAATAATATCGAAGCTTTATCAACCTCCTAGCGTTGGTTCCGGCTTTGGTTTTACCAGGCCCAATTTAGCCTGAAATCCGTTAGTAATATACACACTTATCTCCTAAATAACGTCTTCACACAAACATTGATGACTTCTTATCAAACAAAAAACCCGCCATAATAATTCCTATTGATTGGTGTCTCATTTTTATTTCAGAAGGCTTAGTGACCATTCGAGTTTCGCTTGCGGCAAATTCAAGGGAAAAGGTCGAGTAGGTGGGGCAAATTGAATGGTCCAAAGACGCAGTTTCTTTTAAAAGATATTTAAAAGATAAAAGATATTTATTCTTCAATTTAGGCACATTGCAATGCACTTATGAACGTCAGAGAGAAAAGAAACTACCACCGGTTTATACCTGATAGCTAGAAATATGGATGGCTTTGCGGTCAGCTCAGCATTCTTTCGCACTCATTGTTAGCGAGCGCGACATTCTTCCAGCGATAACTTACAAATATTTCTGTACCGCATCCAAATCAACAATAAAAACTCTGTACATGCGATACACTGTCGCCCGGTGAAGCGGCCCATGTAAACTTGCAGATATAGACGCGGCAATGAACATCGATTACTCATTACTTTCGCCCTGTTTGCCCATTGTGCCCTGACGTCTCAATAGGACCTTTTGTTATCGAATTGTGCTAACATGAATGCGTAAAGGGATCTTGAGCCCGGAAACTGTGGGGTTATCGACTGATACCTTTGGGTCCGTTGGGTTCAGTTCAAAGTATGGGGTTGGTTTGGAAATGCTTTTTTGTTACAAAATTTTGGACGTGTAGTTGTTAACTTTGGGAAAAAATACTCTTATTAAATAAGGTCTAAAATTGAATGCATTTTTTGTTGCAAACTTAGGGAACGTACCCAAACTACGTGACCCATTTTTTCAGTTTTTGACCCCCCTCCCCCCCTCGGTGACCATCCGTAGTAATTACCAACCCCCCCCCCCCCCTAGTTGTCACGTAGTAAAACTCACACATATGGTTTAGAGTGATGTTTTGGAGATAGAAAGCAAATAAACATAATTTTGCATACTTATTGCCTTGTATTAACACGACACTGGCCGCGTGACGCCAAAAGTGCGTGGAAACCTATAATTAGAAGCGCGAGATTTGAGCATAATTATTGACTACGTGACAGAACCTGAGACTCCCCCCTCCCCCCTGTGACCTAGAGTAGTATTTTGACGACCCCCCTCCCTCCCCTAAACGGGTCACGTCGTTTGGGTACGTTCCCTACCAGCGACTTAAGTAACTTTATTGTTGAGATCCTCCTAACTGTGACTGTTGGCTTACATCACATTACACCATTTAAGTCCACATCAACTCGTTGCCATACAATAATATGGTGACGTCACCAATGGTGATCATACCAATTACGCGATGGTGGCGATTTAACAATCGATACAAGTGGTCTATAGAATAGTAATGTTACAATACCTGCTTAGTTAGTTACATTACGCCTTAGTAAACATTGTACATGTAGGTACAAATCTCGTCCCGTATACTCAGTACAAGCGGGGCATTATCCGTGTCCTGTCACTGCAAAATACAAGCACTGATGCAAATACAAGTAATTATATACTGAGGAGGTACTAATTCTTTATTATAGGTTTAGATTATTATATTTAAAATACCCTGAGGCCTGTGCCTAACAGTGGGACGCATGCAGGCTAATATAATAATAAAGACTGTGTACGTTAAAATCCGGCCACGCATGGTATGGTACATCTCCCTTTCGGATACACATTTTCAAGCAGTTCTTTTTTATAAATAACCTCTAATCATAGTAATATATAATAAAAATAGAATCATATTACAATTGTATGGGCTTGTCTCAGTTTTTACTGAAGGTATTTCATCATATCTTTAATGTTTTGTCCAGCGTTTTTAAATAATCTTCACTTGCTTCCTGCTACATTAGCACAATTTTATTTATATTTTCACAACCGGTTTTATGGTCAATAGAATGTCATCTTACAAAAAAAAATGTTTTGAAACTCTATTCTACTTGAGGTAGTCAGGAAAACTTTCTACTCCAAGCACTGAAAGCAGGGCTTTAAATACCGTTAAAAAGTTGGTATCGTTACAGCTGTCAAACAGATTTAACGTTAAGTTGTTATTAACGTTAAACCATTTACCGTTACTTCTACTACTTTTTACCGGTAAAAAAATTGTAACGTTACCAGCTAATGCATAGAGCTAACGTTAACTCAAAGGTATCGTTAAATAATTTTAACGTTATTATTTAACGTTAGTAGCATAGCAGCTTATTTAGATACACTGATGGATACCATCGTTAGATATCGAACGAGTGCTCATTCACGTACGACGCCGCCGGCGTCCTAGTGAGTGATTATACCAAATTGAGTTATTAAAAACCGGCCAAGAGCATGTCGGGCCATGTTCAATTGTTCAGTGTAGGGTTCCGTTCCGCTGCCGCTCGTGATGTTTTCTTTTACTTGCGTCGATATTATTATGGTACGGAGATGTAAGATGGTGTTGTAAAATTGTTAGGTATTTCTTTTTTAGGCACGTATTATATTTTTTTGCTTTTTGGCAATGTATTATTTAATGGTTCAGTTGCGCTATTTTTTTTGTAAAAATCGTCGTGGTATGGTAGTAGTTTTTGACTAATTCGGGTGTGTAGATTTAGAAAATAATGTCTGTTTTAAAATCCAAGATGGCGGCCATCGACCTTTTTCGTAAAAATCGCCATGGTAGTCGTTTTCGACTAATTCGGGTGTGCAGATTTCGAAAATAATGTCAGTTTTAAAATCCAAGATGGCGGCCATATACTTTTTTCTTAAAAATCGTCATGGTAGTAGTTTTCGACTAACTTGGGTGTGCAGATTTCGAAAATAATGTCTGTTTTAAAATCCAAGATGGCGGCCATATACTTTTTTCTTAATAATCGTCATGGTAGTCGTTTTCGACTAATTCGGGTGTGCAGATTACGAAAATAATGACTGTTTTAAAATCCAAGATGGCGGTCATCCAACTTTTTGTAAAAATCGTCATGGTAGTCGTTTTCGACTAATTCGGGTGTGCAGATTTCAAAAATAATGTCACTTTTAAAATCCAAGATGGCGGTCATATACTTTTTTCTTAAAAATCGTCATGGTAGTAGTTTTCGACTAACTTGGTTGTGCAGATTTCGAAAATAATGTCTGTTTTAAAATCCAAGATGGAGGCCATATACTTTTTTCTTAAAAATCTTATGGTAGTCATTTTCGACTAATTCGGGTGTGCAGATTTCGAAAATAATGTCAGTTTTAAAATCCAAGATGGCGGCCATATACTTTTTTCTTAAAAATCGTCATGGTAGTAGTTTTCGACTAACTTGGGTGTGCAGATTTCGAAAATAATGACTGTTTTAAAATCCAAGATGGCGGTCATCCAAATTTTTGTAAAAATCGTCATGGTAGTCGTTTTCGAATAATTCGGGTGTGCAGATTTCGAAAATAATGTCAGTTTTAAAATCCAAGATGGCGGCCATATACTTTTTTCTTAAAAATCGTCATGGTAGTAGTTTTCGACTAACTTGGGTGTGCAGATTTCGAAAAAAATGTCTGTTTTAAAATCCAAGATGGAGGCCATATACTTTTTTCTTTAAAATCTTATGTTAGTCATTTTCGACTAATTCGGGTGTGCAGATTTCGAAAATAATGTCAGTTTTTACATCCAAGATGGCGGCCATCCACCTTTTTGGTAAAAATCGTCATGGTAGTCGTTTTCGACTAATTCGAGTGAACAGATTTCGAAAATAATGTCTGTTTTAAAATCCAAGATGGCGGCCATATACTTTTTTCTTAATAATCGTCATGGTAGTCGTTTTCGACTAACTTGGTTGTGCAGATTTCGAAAATAATGTCTGGTTTAAAATCCAAGATGGAGGCCATATACTTTTTTCTTAAAAATCTTATGGTAGTCATTTTCGACTAATTCGGGTGTGCAGATTTCGAAAATAATGTCAGTTTTAAAATCCAAGATGGCGGCCATATACTTTTTTCTTAAAAATCGTCATGGTAGTAGTTTTCGACTAACTTGGGTGTGCAGATTTCGAAAATAATGACTGTTTTAAAATCCAAGATGGCGGTCATCCAAATTTTTGTAAAAATCGTCATGGTAGTCGTTTTCGAATAATTCGGGTGTGCAGATTTCGAAAATAATGTCAGTTTTAAAATCCAAGATGGCGGCCATATACTTTTTTCTTAAAAATCGTCATGGTAGTAGTTTTCGACTAACTTGGGTGTGCAGATTTCGAAAAAAATGTCTGTTTTAAAATCCAAGATGGAGGCCATATACTTTTTTCTTTAAAATCTTATGTTAGTCATTTTCGACTAATTCGGGTGTGCAGATTTCGAAAATAATGTCAGTTTTTACATCCAAGATGGCGGCCATCCACCTTTTTGGTAAAAATCGTCATGGTAGTCGTTTTCGACTAATTCGAGTGAACAGATTTCGAAAATAATGTCTGTTTTAAAATCCAAGATGGCGGCCATATACTTTTTTCTTAATAATCGTCATGGTAGTCGTTTTCGACTAATTCGGGTGTGCAGATTACGAAAATAATGACTGGTTTAAAATCCAAGATGGCGGTCATCCAACTTTTTGTAAAAATCGTCATGGTAATCGTTTTCGACTAATTCGGGTGAGCAGATTTCGAAAATAATGTCTGTTTTAAAATTCAACTTCCAAGATGGCGGCCATGTACTTTTTT
Source organism: Pammene fasciana (assembly GCA_911728535.1). Taxonomy (NCBI): domain Eukaryota; kingdom Metazoa; phylum Arthropoda; class Insecta; order Lepidoptera; family Tortricidae; genus Pammene; species Pammene fasciana. Next base: position 2,834,659 of record OU452285.1, read on the forward strand.
CGTGAAAATCGACCAAAAATATACCTAATACAGACATTTTGTAAACGCTCAAGTTTATCGAGCAGATCCTCATTAAGGTCCAGGAACGCTATGTCACCGTAATCTAGCAGGGGAAGCAGGAGGGATTGGGCAAGAGTAAGCTTAGTCTGGAAAGGGAGAAAATTTTGCAGACGCCTAAGAGAATGGAGTGAACCAAACATTTTTTGACTAACCTCGGCAATATGGGGCGACCAAGAAAGCGTCTGATCAATAGTGATACCTAAATTCCTGACAGAAGAGGAGAAGGGGATAGAAGTACCATCAAAAAGAATATTAGGTACCACTAAATCCGAGAGCTTACTCGTTATGGGTATTCTCGATTAATTCGGGGATGTAGATTATGAAAACAAGAACCGTTTCAAAATCTTAGATGGCGAAAATATACAATTTTGTCATAATCATCATGATAAAAACTGAAATGTATAGCCGCCATCTTGGATTTCAATACTACATTATTTCCGAAATCTAAACACCCGAATTAGCCCAAAATGACTACCATGATGATTTTGACAAAATAGTATTTTCCATTTCGGATTTTCAAACGGTCCTTATTTTCGGAATCTATATCCACGAATAAACAGAAAACGATACTCATAACGTGTTTAAAGAAAAAGTGCATGGCCGCCATCTTGGATTTTAAAACAGACTTTATTTTCGAAATCTACACACCCGAATTAGTCGAAATCGAGTACCATAACGATTTTTACGAAAAAATGTATGACAGCGAACTGGGATTTCAAAACCGATATTATTTTCGAAATCTGCACCCCTGAATTAATCGAAAACGACTACCATGACAATTTTGACAAAATTGACCATTTTCGCCATCTTGGATTTTAAAACTGTCTTTATTTTTGAATTCTACTGCCCCGAATTAATAAAAAACGACTAACATGTCGATTTTTTTGAAAAAAGTGTCCGCTATCTTGGATTTCAGAACAGACATTAATTTTCGAAATCTACACACCCGAATTACGCCAAAATGACTACCATGATGATTTTGACAAAATTGTTTATTTCCGCCATCTTGGATTTTAAAACGGTCCCTGTTTTGGAAATCTACATACCCGAATTAATCCAAAAGACCCCTAACGATTTCTAAGAAAAGTGCATGAACGCCATGGATTTTAAAACACACATTATTTTCGAAATCTGTACACCCGAATTATTCGAAAAGGACTACCATGACGATTTTTACTAAAAAAGTATATGGCGGCCATCTTGGATTTTAAAACTGACATTATTTTCGAAATTTGCACACCCCACACCCGAATTAGTCGAAAACGACTACCATGACGATTTTTACAAAAAGTATATGGCTGCCATCTTGGATTTCAAAACAAACATTATTTTCGAAATCTGCACACCCGAATTAGTCGAAAACGACTACAATGACGATTTTTACGAAAATGGTCGATGGCCGCCATCTTGGATTTTAAAACTGACATTATTTTCGTAATCTGCACACCCGAATTAGTCGAAAACGACTACCATGATGATTTTCACGAAAAAGTATATGCCCGCCATCTTGGAAGTTGGATTTTAAAACAGACATTATTTTCGAAATCTGCACACCCGAATTAGTCGAAAACGACTACCATGATGATTTTTAAGAAAAAAGTATATGGCCGCTATCTTGGATTTTAAAACTAACATTATTTTTGAAATCTGCACATCCGAATTAGTCGAAGACGACTACCATGACGATTTATACGAAAAAGGTCGATGGCCGCCATCTTGGATTTTAAAACAGACATTATTTTCGTAATCTGCACTCCCGAATTATTCGAAAGCGACTACCATGATGATTTTAAAGAAAAAAGTATATGGCTGCCATCTTGGATTTTAAAACTAACATTATTAAATTTTTAAACTAACATTAAATTTTCTCCTACTTTTTCTTACTGGCAATACGATACCAATTAAGCCCTTAAGCGGATCACCAGTATTTTTGTTACACCCTGTATTAATCACAGCCAAGTCACAAACTGTTACCAACCAACAGTCAACACAAAACGTCGCGCAATACCCACCCGCATTCGGTTCGAGCGAAATGTGCAGGGTTCAAGACTCTCGGCAACGTGTCACGGAACGGAGGCCAGTGCACGAAGTGGCAACAATGCGAATCAACTAGCGCCGCGCGCCGCGCGCCTTTCTGGTAGGGCGGTGTGGCAACGTAGCATTACTGATCAAAATAGTGTTACTTAGTTAACGTTATTATAATGTGAATTGGGTAACGTTAGCCAGCCCTGCAATGTAAAGTAAATTTACCGATAAAAAGTAACGTTAATTGGGTAACGTTACCATAAAGTTATGTTATTAAGTAACGTTACATTTTTACTACCGGTACTAAGGTATTTTTATGGTTTTACCGTTACCTAACGTTATTTTATAATGTGAATTGGTAACGTTTTAAAGCCCTGACTGAAAGTAATTTTTATATGGCAGCCATTTTTTTGTCAAAAAGTCTAACTCACCAAAGTTAGAACACCTTCGAACTATTTCAATCTAAATACACTTAGAAAAATGTTAGCTATGGTGAAAAGAGAATTTAATAAGGTATCATTTGATTCATCTTATTTATAAAAAAAATATAGGCACTGTGGAATATATAGTGATCAAACTCATAGACAACGTAACGTTTATATTATGTTTTAAATTTTATTATGTAGCTTGATAACCCCAAATTATTAATTAGAAGTGTTGGTTGAATATGCACATTCAATAAAAAGATGTACCATACCATGCGTGGCCGGATTTTAACGTACACAGTCTTTAGTATAACACCTCGGCCCATATATGTAAGTACGTATATGAAAGAAGTGTGTCTACTGTCACTCAAAGTTAAATTTTGAAATTAATTAGAAGTATATAAAAAAATGTACCTACTTAATTAAACAACTAGTTTTAATGGAAGCCCAGTTTTAATTTGTGAGTTCAAAGTGCATGCTCAAATCTAAATTGCAACCCAGTGCTATTTCAAAAACAATTTGACTGCCTAGATTAAATATTTAAACAGCGCTGATCCTAAAGCAAATCGCTTACAACTCGCGTGCCGTTCCACTGTAGCTTACCCTGATTCCACAAACCTATCACGGCAGGCACTTACCTTGACTGGAGTACGTATTTATGGCTATGTTGCAGTAATAGACCTATTTTTTTATACTCTCAAAATTGCGTGTGTATTCCACGAAGCCTCTCCGAACCAACAAATAGGGCATAAAAGGGCTATTTCGACCGAATTCACGCACACAAACGGCTTCTATAACTCATCCGGGCCGCGGCCAAAGAAAAAATTACCCAATAACTAACTCCTTGGGAAAGTAAAAACCCGGACGGACAAATGTGTGCTTTAGCGACTTATTTATCTCGCCCGTAATTAACGGATTCCTGGCTTGCTGCGGATTTCTTCCGGTTTTTTTCCTGTTCGAAAAGTAGGCACTGCTCTGATATTCATTAAGGACGTGACAGGCAAGAAATACTCCCTAATTATTCATCGGCCCCGTCGCTAAATCGTCAGCCTGGCCGCCTTTTAATGGCGGAGAAAATAAAAAAAGTTTTAAACATAACAAGTGAGGCGTGGCCGGGCCTGTAAGATATTCATGAGGAGCTGAGAAGTTTTCACAAGAGTATTTCCAATGAAAATTTAATTACACCGTCTGAAGCACGTGGTAAAACTGGGCACTGTATTTCTGAAATAATTGCAAAGATGTAAAATTTTGTAAACCACCCTTTTTCATCGACAACCCTTAGCAAGCGAGGCACTCATATTGTGATGTAAAGACTCCAGAAACTATTTATAAAACCTTAATATCGTTACAGGTACCTACTTACTCGTAGGTATCAGCATACATCGTAAACTGCGAGCGAAATCCATTGAAATGACGTAACAACCCTAGTACTTCAATGAATTTTGCTCGCACTTTACGATGTATGGTTATCAGTCTATCGAGTACATGTGTCTTTCTTTATTGGTATGTATGTATGTGCAAAGCCGAATAAAGCATTAGAAATATCGGAACTAATAACTTTTAAAAACGCATATTTACATACATTCGAATCGAATGAGGCACGTAATCTTACATTGTTATTTGATTAATTATAATAAAACACTGTAGTTGACGAACTAACATCTAACATCAACTGAATAAACCGTTATATATACCGTTATATACCGATAATTGTATAACGTTATAAAGACCCGTAGACATCGCTCATTGTCTTGAGCATCGTCCTAAGAACTCTTGCTTATAGGATTAACACAGTGAGGGCGGCGTCCGTTGTTATAATTATAACTATATATATTGCCTCGTTATAACTAGTACAAACAGCAACACACTTAACTGACCATCGATAGACCTTATGTCCTTGCAATAGGGAGTACAAATGGTCAGTTAAAAGTGTCGGCGATGGTACAGTGGGCTTAAAGTTTGGGAACTTAATTAATAAGTTTGCGTGTACAATATTTTTTTACTTTGATGTTCGGGTCGGCTGAGTCCGGGGTGGCGTCCTTTATTCATCCTTTTGTTGCAAATTAGTTGGTTAATGTAAGATTTAACCATGATCCGTGGGCTAATACATATCGGAGATGAACATGACGGCATTATCTGACAACGCGCAGCCTAAACTGTTAGATGAAGAAGAGAGACTTGAAATTTTGAATGAATACTAATGTCATGGAGCGGTTGATTCTCAACTACAGGGTATAAATAAGCGTAGGGTTTTTTATACTAGGTACCTAATCATTTTATTGACATTCACTATGCGGATATATCGGTAAGTTGTTACTTTTAACCCCAAACTGATAAGAAATTTGTAACTGTGCGTCTTTGTAACTGTAATCTGTAGGTATATCTAAATCTCAGTCTTTAGATCTTAAACGCATAAACAATTTAAAGTGCAGTTTTTAAACCTATAATTTTTCTGTCGAAATATGTCTTGGATTGTACATTGAATGTTAACTCACTTAACTTCAATTTCACTCGTTTTTAAACATACTTACAAATGTAATAGGACACTTACCTATCATAAATGTAGAATGCCCGTGGACGCAAAAAGGTTGAGGATCCCTGGTCTAGTGTCTATCTCCGCGATCTACGCGAGGCTGATAAACAAACGTTATGGAAATCGGTTGAGCATTGGAAACTGCGAGGAGGCACGAACGCGGCGCGGCGTGGAAAAATATGTAGTACCAGCGGTCCCGTACTTTTTTAACGGTTTTTTTAAAGTTGTACCTAGTGTTGCCTGCGTCTGCAAAATGTTATCAATTTAAAAACAATAGAAACACTATCCCTCTAAACCGCTAGGCTCAAATGGGATTGGGCTGGCCACGTTCATCGCATGCATCCGGAGAGATGGGCTAGCATAGCCACCAAGTGGGTGCTGGTAGAGGGGCGCGGGCGCAGCATGCTCAAACGGGGATGGCCGGATGATTTAGATACCACTGAACTGAAACTCAAATAGGCTAGTATAATAATAATAATACTCCATTTGCCGAGGCGAGCTAGCAAAGCGTCATCTCTTTTGCACTTTTGTATGCAATTGGACAAAAGAAGGTCGTTGAAGGTGTAAACTTTATATAGTTGGTAGCCACGTTAGATGATGTGATGTGTTGCTTACGCTCAGTGGCGCCTCTAATAAAATGAAACTCACTTTTATCGGACTGTATCAAAATTGAGCTAGCAGTGAATTTTCTCGACCAGAACACAAAGGCTATTAGAAATAAATTCTAATAATGTAGGTATTATTTCACGATAAAATAAACAAAAACTAAAAATACGTTTCTATGGAACTCTGATAAAAAAAACTTGTCCTTTGTAGAAATGGCTCTCGTTATCAGAAGAAGCGAGGAGTAGATAATTTAATCTGAAAGGTCGAGGCAACTTTTATTATTGTATGGAAGGCAGCTCGCTACATTTGCATGAAAATGACGTTCATGTTTTCATGAAAATTAAACTTGTCTTGAAAGACAGATCTCATTACGGATATTAATTTGAGAGGATATAAATTATTTTGTGTTACTTTTTATCCGTCTACATCAAAAGCGCAACTAAAACGAGTTTTGATTTGAGCAATTTTTTATGTTTATATTTTTAGTACATATATTAAATATGTTATTATAATTATGATACAGCATTTTAAATTTTAATGTCCCGGACCATTTATTTACATTTCCGTCTTCTAAAAAGGAGCTTTCTATTTTCGCGCGCTCTTTACGTTCTTGTTTAATAAACGGGTCACTCACGTATTAATGACGAATCAAATGATCCAAATAAAACTGATAGTAAACAGAGGTTATGATAGTTTCAGAGCACTCTAGAGATGGTGCCTAATGTAAAGTGTATTTTTTCTAATTCTAAATTACTTTTGCGTTACTATAGCACGTAAGTCACCCGTTTTAAATTACTTAGGCACCTACAGATCCGAAACGGGACAGTTATTTCTCTTTACATAGTTATTTGTGTTTCGTATCGTAAAAAATATGAATGACGTATAATGATTATTTATAAACGGGTCACTCACGTACTATGTTACTATGATAAGTGAGTGACTCGTTTTAATTTACATGACCGGAACTTCTTTTTTCATATTTATTTTAGTTTATGTTTTCCGAAGTCATGACATGTTTTTTAAATGATAACGTGCAATTTCAAAAGCTACAACCATCAATAATAACCTTGGGTTAATGCGCGTCAATCGTATCGCGTCCAGTAATATCGCAATACGTCACCGGGCGCGTTATCGCGCGACTGTCGCTAGCGATATTTATGGCTAACTGCGCCGCCATTTTGAATTCGATTTTTGAATTGATCCATCACGCTGGAGCGGTTTAGGGTATTACCCACTATCTGTATGAATACCGAAGTAAAATATTGAGATCTGTAGTGCCTGTTAGCCTGTTACGCACTCTCTCGCTATTTACCTTAACTTACCATTTTAAAATGTGTATTTTTGCATAAAAAAAGAGAAATGAGGCTTTAAGGCGATCGGTTATTTGTAAAGTTTTGTAAATGTGTTGAAAATTGTATATGTGTTAACATTTTGTATTAAAAGTGTGTAACCTTGGAAACATACGAATAACGAAAATTTCACTGCTAACCTGACGTATATCACGCCGCCCTGCAGTTTAAAGTATTACAAAAATAAAAAGAAATACCAACACAAAGCAAACACGAAACAAAATCCAACGGGCAAAGCTATCTGTCAATTCATCAAAACGTTATTTTGGCTGTATCACGAGCCCGGCCACTTCAAACGGCGTGAAATATTTAAATGAGCGGTTTTTACCGAGGGTTCCGTGCAAGGACGATGTAAGCCTGGACTGACAATGTCTATACAAAATCGCTTTTCCGTTAAGTTCTTCCGAATATAACGAATAATATAACCATATTTTATATTTTTATTTCCCAAAACAAGTTATAGCTAAAAACTGTTGTAGTCAATTTGGAGGTCATCGGGTGTTGTCAGCCTCTTAAGATACATTAGCGCTATTCATAGCGGTAGATTTCAGTTCCATACAAGGTTTCGTCGAGTTCGCACTGTCCAAATTACTGTGCTTCCGTTCAACAGATGGCACTGCGGCACGTTATACCGGAAACTACGCCAGATCCTGATTTATAATTGAACGCGACTTCGTACAGACATTGTCAGTCCTGGCTTATAATCGTCCTTGTTACTAAGGGTTCCGTGTATGAATAGGTAATTCTTAACAGGAGCCTTGGGCCGCGTGACGCCTACTCTTCAACAGTGGTCAGGGTTGACCATGATCACGAATTAGAAATTCTTGTTCAGATATGATAATTTCTTTGAGGATGTTTTATCAAATTAGATCATAGGCAATACTTACTTTACTTTTTGTTCTATAAGGCACACTCACTAGTGTCACTACAAGGCGTCGTTAGAATCCTAAGGCTACCGGGCCTAATTTAGTTTGCGTTGAAGGTAATGTAGTTTGAAAAAAAAAATCATTTATCAGGTCATTATAAATTTCTCTGCTGACGGTACTCAGCACAGCAGTGAATCATTCTAAGATCACTGTGTCAATGTAACAAGCGGCAGGGCTATAATTAATGCATCCAACTCCTGTGCAAGTAAGATTGGGATCGTTGCTTCCCGAGATGTGACGAAGATGCCGTGAAATTTAGTCCAGGACGACCCGAGTTCCGAAGCAATTAAATCGGACAGAAGTGTGATTAAATTATATATTTATACGAAAAAATGATCTACTAAACGAAATAAATACCTATAACTAAAAACAGCGCAATCTATCAACTTGAAACTATCTTTGGTGTATCACCTAACATCTGCCGATCGACGGAAAAAATGGGAACATTCGTTTTTATGCAATAGCACTCAGACAAACAATGAGTCTTGACCCTTAAATCCCTAATTGAATATAACGTCCTCGTTGGGAGAAAGGAGCAGGGAAGAAAAATCACAGAAACTACTAAGCTTGATATAAAAATGATGCAGATCTTCAAAACACAATGGAATACTTGTAGTTAATGCATCAAACTACATCCCAAGTTAGGTAGGGACTGTCTTGACACCCATAAATGTGGAAAAGGTGAAATCTTACTGAAGATCAGTCTTCAGTTTGAAAGCAATGCAATACTACACAAAGGTGATATAGTTAGACGAAGAAATATATGCAAAGATCTACAAAGAGCCGCTTCAATGCAACACGAGCTGTAATTAATGCATCCAACTCCGACCCAAGTTAGATTGGGATGGTCTCGCCTCTAGATGTGGCGAAGGTGTCGTGAAATTCAATTGAAGACGTTAAACTGGTATAGTTTCTTGTTTTCATTTACATTATCCACATTAAACAAAGACTTTATTGCGATTCAAATATTTATTGATGGTACAAAGTTTGGATTTGTGGCATATCGTAAAGTAACTTTAAGTACCTAAATATATGTATACTGTTCAGTTAAATAAGTACTTTTAATTCAAGACAATAATCTCATAGCTCTTGCCATACAAAGTGGTTTACAATGTATGGCAGGACCTGTCAGATTACTGTCCTGAATTAAGAATAAGTTCAAATCGGCGAAAACCGTCAGTCGGTGAAGATCGGATAGCAAGCAATTACAGCAAATTCTGCATAGCTTTTTTTTACGAAATGCTAAAACTGTTAATAATTGTAACGTGCTTGGTGGATGGGTACAATGGTTAAGTACGACTACGCCACAAAAATGTAGCTACCAAACACCAAACAATAGTTATTATTTTCAACTATTCAAGTCTACTATGCTTAACTATGCAAATTTAATTTGTGTCTTGCAAATGTTCAGTCGACGCTGCTAGTATAAGATAAAAAGAACACAAGCGTAATGTAATCAAAAAAACAACTCGTGTATTACGAGTATCTTTTACTTGTACGTTTTTTGGCGATGCCTCTAATTGGCTTTTGCCCTCAACCTTGCCCTTCTCATAGGTCGGGAACAATTTGCACAGTCTGGCAACTAATCGACTATTTATGACGTTAACTTTATTATCTCGGCTGCTAATACGTTAATGTTATTATATTTGTTCTGAAAATCATGTTAGGAGTTTATCGTATTATTTATTAGGTGGTTTAATTTAGTGTATACTGTTATTGGAGTAGTGCTGATTTGGACTTTTAAAATGTCTCGAATTTATTTAATTTTTTTATTTACAATTTCAAATGGAACCAATACCAAAAAAATCTGCGGGTAGACCTTCGTGATAAGCAAAAAATAGTTCAGTTAGTTAGTCACGTGTATGGTAGTTTCAAAGTTTTTTTTTTTAATTTGTAGTAAGGTCTCGTTTGCTCATCGCCTTATCCAATCATTTCGTCATACGAGAAAGCCTAGTTATTTATTCGAAAACATAAACATACATTATCATTTAATTCATTTATTTCTGCGTAATTCCCGGCCGGAAAATGCTATTTAGTTCCCGCTACATGTATTACACTTTTGCTACACTTTGTTTTGATAATGATTTTATAATACTAATTAACATGCACATACTTAAGTTTCTTTGTAACGTTGCCGGCCGCTCCACCCCTATCTAGTATTGCATGCATAATAACACCCTTATGAATATTACATACTTCTTTTGTATTGTACGAGTAATAAGTCTGTTAAGACTGTGATATTTAATATCCAAGTTCCGACACTTACATAGTTATGAGTAATTAAGTACTGTTAATATTTTGTTAAATTTTCAAATTTTGTATCGTATATTTGTATCAGGGTTAGTATGTATTTCCATGTTTTTGTAGAAAGGAGCATGTGAATGTTTTTATTAAGGTAAAAAATTGTAGCGCACACATTCATAGTAACTACCTAATTTAGGAAAAGAAAACGAATAATTATTATCTTAAGAGTACTAAATTACTTTACCGACATTACCATTCGGGTCACTCATGCGTTAAAGTAAATTATATATGTGAGTTATAGTGAGTGACCCGTTAAAAATATAGCTAAAAAGTGTCCAACACCGAGACAGTACAGGCTCATAATAATAAGTATTAAATTCTCAGGGAATTTTCTCTTTAAAATTGCCGCCCCGCACGAATTCTCACGTCCGAAATTCTTGAATGTTTAAATAATCATAAAAGCCCTGATTAAATATCAGCAAAACAAAAACAAAACAAAAATCGTTACTCCACTGACCTCGGCTTGACCGGTTATAAAACGCCTCAAGAGTACCATCAAAGGTCCAGCCAACAAAGTTACTTCTACTCCAAGTTACTTAACTTGGACCTTGGGGAGCGGTGATTATAGGTAAAAAGCTGCTTAATCTTAAGAAAACTCTTGATTACTTAGTAAAGTTTTGTTAGACTTTTTTAGCGTCTGTTATTTAATTCTTAGTTGAGGCTCGCCATTTTATATTTGACGGCATTTGCGAACCGTAGGCGGGCGTAGAACTAGGACTTAATTTAATTAGTTACTAAACTTATTAAGTTATTAAAATTGTGGCGGTCCATGATTTTATTTTACGAAACAGTATTTTATTTCTACCGTTTAATTTTTATGTGGCGATTCTCTTTATTTGCAAACTATAGATGAAAAATTTAAAATTTAAAAATCTCACTCCTAAAACTTAATAACAGCTGTAATTTTATTTTCTAGTAATATGTTACAAAAACTCCATGAGAGAGTTTATACTTAAAAGATATACAACGTGACCTGCTGTCAAAATTCTCATAACTGATCGAAACCTGTCGAATGAAATTCGTTTCATTACGTGAGTGACCCGTTAAAACACGCCCACGATTCTAATAAGAAAATGATGTATCCACTCACCACGCAGCCTTACAATATCGAATAGACTCCAGTAAAAGCATCAATAAATGTTCAAGCACCCAATCCAACCCTTCGTTAAGCCTATTTCGCTCTGTAACGATCTACACCTCCTCATTACGGCTGTTCGTGAATGACATGCACACTGAATTACTCCCAGAATCTGGGCCGCCGCAGGCCTTGGGCTACACTAACGCTGACTACCAAAAAGGCAAAAAGTCTATGACACAGCCGTGCACTTATGACTTTTTAACCTTGAACAGGGTATTATGCCGCTCTCAAATCCAAAAGGATGAATGTGAGCATAATTTTATGTGAAGATTGAACGTTTCGGCGGAAGGAAGTGACATAAGGGTAGTATGTAAATGATGGGTACTTGGTGAATTAACTATGAGCCCCTAGCTTAGTAGCTTAATTGTTATGAATATGAACTATCTCCCCTATTCTGTCTTTGGTGTATTTATATTTTTTTGTTATTTTTCCATTGCAGTATGAGCTAGATCATAATAAACTATTGTATTAGACTTTGGGAATCCATATTGATAAGTAAGTACTATAACATTGCTTGCGTATTCCATTCAATATTATTTTAAAATAAGCGGAATAGCAAAGTAATGTTGTTCTAGTCATATAATAATTACATATTAGCAATGTATTATTTACTCGTTAACTACGATTGTGGTGTAAAAATACTCGTACTTACTGTCTTTTTTTATACAGATCTAAATAAATAGAATTAAATGCTAAGAAAACACACCTTAACCATAACTCGAAAGGGTAGAACGTGCCTAAGATTAACAGAAATTCAATAACAAACATCATAATATTTCCCGCTCCGACCCTTTTTTGCGGATAGTCTTAACTAGGGATGTCACAAAATGTTGCCTCTCGCATTCGCGAACGCGAATACAACTATTCAAGATGCGAATGTTTGAATGTGAATGCGAATACGGAGTAGCTTAAAAAAATACAAATTCTTTGTCATAATTTTTATGTTTCTGTAGTTCAGTAATATACCGAAAATTATGTGTAGGTGAGTCTTTATAATTCATCAAAATGAGTCAAGTGTTAACTTCGTTTTCTCGTCCTATGTATGAGCAAGCATTTTACCAGCGCCCGGCCCGGGTCAGTGCGATCAAACAAAACACAACGCGTTCTGTAAACATTCGCATAAGCAAAATATTCGCATAATTTTATGCGAATACGAATGTCAAAAATATTCTTAGAACGGCCGTAAAAGGAAACGAAGCAGATGATGGTTAAATGAAGATATATTAGGAATAATGCGAAATAGCACTGAATACTATTTTTCTGTCGTAAAGCCAAAGGGAGAGTGACCAGCAACAAGCACACGAACAAAAGCCGTCTAGAATATTATTCAAACCTTGGTTCGATGCCCGTTTACACGGTTAGCTATTACTAAATAAACAAGATTGTTTACGTTTACGGAGCTAATCTCTACTAACAGTACTAACAAATATTGCGAATATCGCAATGTACGAATGCGAATACGGATATACGTGACACCCCTACTAGTCCCTAACCTGCAATACTCGTACAATAACTCGGAGCCCGAAGGCGCCGCCTGAATGTAGATCGCAAATATCAATTATCAGCCGAGCCGAGTGCCAAATAGCGTATAAGGCAATTTAAAAATTATATCCACCGCTTTATTGGCTTTCCACGTCTTCTTCGGTGTGGGCTGGGGAAATTTATCTTTTGCTTCTTTTGTGGGTTGGCCTATATGCGCTTTTTATTGCCGGTGTGTGTTGTTTTATTTAGGTGTTTTAGCTGGTTCACAGTTCAAGTTTTGTCGATTTGAAGTTTGGAGGGTGAAATAATATTCACGGTTTATATTGAGCGAGGTGATTGGGTAGACCATACTGAATAACTTTTACTATGGGACCAACTTCGAATCGCGAAAAAAAAATTGGGTACCTCATAGTAAACGACAATATCTCACTGGTCAAAATATGAAACAGCCAAAAAAATTCGCAATTTCGGAGTTGGCCCCATAGTAAAAGTTGTGCAGCCTACTTAATCACCTCTCTCAATATGAACGGTGAATATTATTCCACCCTATTGATTTAGTTCTATTGAACGTTATTCGCTTTCGATTGTTTTAAGCCCAAATTGTTATATAGCTCAAACCTGCTTTCGGATCCAACAGTGTTTTTCCTCTTGATTTTAAATCTTATTAAAAAGGTAGAGCTTTTAGGTAAGCTCAGCTGCGTACTTAAACAAATAAGTGATCGAAACTCTTCATCTGACATCAAAGGGCCTGAAACTCATCCTTCTAACGCACATCTGCAAGAATTGCTAATAACAATGAGAAATCGAAATGCGAAACACGCCACGTCACAAGGGTTAAAAATTGCACGTTCTATGCTCTTAGGACACATCTGGTGCTTGCGAGGTGCTCGTAAAGCTGGGTGCATTAGCGGATTACATCGATATAACGCGAGAATTTAAAATGTAGGAGGAGATTGTCCCGGAGAGATTAAAGTGTACAGGAAAAAGGATGGCGTGTAGACAATCAAAGTGTTACCTTAACTAGGAAGAAGATATTAACATCATCATCATCATCTATTTAAGAGCCTTGCTCTTGTCGGTGGAGTAACCGCCATTCGTCTCGCCTCTCCGCAATTGTTTTAAGCCCCTGATTAGACACTACATTAGCCTAAGTTATAAAGATAGGCTTGTAATTACGATTTGATGATCAGAAATCTTCTAAGAAGACATCACACTAGATATTTTTATGGTACACATAAAAATGGATATAATTACATACGGCATTTTGGGTGGACGACATTCAGAAGATCGCGGGTCACTCCTGGATTTGATTAACCCAGGACACGGGACAAGTGACTTTCTGGAAAAGAGGCCTGAAGTGGACGAAAAATGGCTAAATGATGATGATGAGACAAACAAAACAATGCTTGTAACACAAACTTACGATGTATCACGAGAGTAGATGTATTATTTCTAAGTAGTCTTAGTATACATGTAATTTAATATTGAACAGGGTGCGGCTTAACTTTTGTTATACTCGTACAAATGCGTATCATTAGGACGACAATATCAACGTTGTGCGAGTTTTTCTGCGTCTGCCCTTGTTTTGCCTTTTACTTAGTTTCTCTGTGATTTGTAAGGCTTACTGCTGCTGTGTTGAACATAATTTACTGAAGCTCTGAAAGTCGTTTCTTTTGTTGGATTCATGTGAAATAAAATATTTTTGGAACAGTAACATATATGCGCATAGTTATCAACCATCAAGCTACTTGATAATAAAAAATCACGCAATGCTCGTTTTGATCCCAGAATCTACCACAATTAGGTACACTAGTCCACAAAATTTTGCATTTAGACATATTTCGTTCTGCCATATCCTGTTCCCATTTTGCGTGGATATAATGTACATTGCAGTCAGCAGCCGAAGTAGCTTAACGGGTTCAATTAAAAAAGGCGCTCTTATTCTCAAAATTAAAGCCGTGTAAAGCTCATTTTGAATACCTCACCTTGTATATGCACCATCAACAAATACTTACCCCAAGATCCTCGACGAATATCTGGAATATCTTCAGTAAAACTAAAACTCGAAGAACGCCGCATTACATTTGCAGTTTTGAGCGCCCAAGTATAATGGGGTCAAATTCAAGGCTCAAGTCTTCTCTATGATTCCTCCTCGAAATTTTATCTCTAAGTTTTCTTCAACAAAACTTTACCGAATTTGGCACCGTTTCTCACCCGGGGAAGTGAAATTTTGTGTTCCGTGCCGTGATCTCTTTCCCGAGTTTCACAAAGCAATAAGGACCGTGAAATATGTCTGTGCCTAGTAATTCTAGTGAGTGCTCGTATGTGAACGAAGTAAGTAGTGGAATTAGGGATTTGTTCGAAGTGGAATAGATGTGGCGTTCGAGAGATAGTCTTGCATAGTTAAGTGGTCTGGTTTTATACTGTTTTCTAGAAGTTCTACAGCACACGTTGTTTGTGCACTTTACTTTGGTAATTTCAATGATTTAATAACTTGACTTACAAATTTACAATTCAATGACTAAATAATTGTTGCCACGTTTATTTTTAGTCTGAAATAAAAAAGTTTCCCATTTTTCTTTACCATTAACAACGGAGGATTATACATAGTATGTGCTGATATCCCTTACATCACTAAAAATTCACTTTCAATTCAGATATTTTCAATATAAGCCCATACAGTTTTATAATTTGTTACGGTACCTTTTGACATTGACTGTTTTTTCTCAAAAAATCTTAACACCACCAAAACATGTATTGCCCCGGACACGCAAAATGTTTGCACGCGATGCCCAGCAATTTATAGAGCTGGCCAGCTGTATAGCAGCTGTATAATAGCTGCTTAACACGATGCATACGGCACTAGATAATAACTGGCCTAAAAGCGTTCATCAAGCTTCGTTATGCAAACTGCCTCTTGAAATATACAGGTATTAGAATTACGAGTATAAATTATAGCCTTAAATCTTTTTCAGCGATAGTATTTTTGAATGTTAGCTCAAACTGACTTTAAAGATCCAAGACTATTACAATATGTAGGTACTGAAAATACGATTTGGTTATATTTAAGGCGGCTTTCACACTGCTGCGGTTCCCGCGAGATAGCGCTCTGCATGTGTATAGCGCTGTCACGCTTGCACACCGTTGCCGCATGCGGTTGCGACACCAGTGTGATAATCGCCTAATGCGATGTTATTTTGTAAAACAAGCCTAAAAACTCCCCACAGAATTTGGAGCATCGCTGTGTGGATTTTGGTTACTGAATCACTCGAGAGATGTCGCTATAACGTTTAAAGGTATTAACTACATCGCGCTTGCATTTGTTTCCTGTAGGTTTATAATTTTCGATCGTTGGCAACAGTAGGTACCTACGTCTACTCTAGTTTATTATGAATAATGGAAAGATTAAGCCTAAACCTTTTTGTGTCCAAAAACAGTATTTTGGTTTCGTCCTTTGTAAATAAAAAAACCGCCATCAATATTAATGTATACGGCATATATTATTGTGTTAAAGATCCTATCGATTTTTACCATTATGGCCGCTCTTCTGAAGTACGGTTTTATAGTGCTTCATTTATAATTCATATTGTACAAAAAGGTTCTTTATTATACGCCCCATTTTACCCTTCACATAGACGTAGATAAAATGTTCGTTCATCCAGGTTTCTTTCTATTCTTTTTAATATATTTACTTATCTTCAATGTGTTTTTACATGACTGCTCAAAAAGGTAGAATGTAGTTTTTTTGATCATTATGTATTGTATGTAACGCGAAAATCGCACTGCAATTGTAAAAAAAAACCTGGATATGACATATCCATACATCACGACCATCTAAGGCTTTACAGCCCGGGGTGAGCCTTGGCCTGGTCGAGCAACTTTTCGATCCTGGTCGGTTCATGGCTTGTTTTCTCCAGCATCTAACTTCTAGGGTTTTGAAGTTGTTCTGAACCATCAATTGAGCTTAGGCCTGCTTTTACCGCGGCGTCTAATCCATACACATAATGTTATATTATTATATGCTAAGGAAGTCACTATAGCATTATGGGGTCAAAAAATTGCAATACTTTGTGTTTTACCTCATTTGCTTCGAGTTTTACGAACTCGACTCCTTATTTTCAATTTTGGCACATAATAACTACATAGGTACAGTCGCCATCAGATATATCGAAGCGGCCAAGGTGGCAAATATCTGAATAACGCCTCTATTGTCAATGCGATAAAGTGCATGTTCAGATATTTTTGAGTACCCTGGCCGCTCCGATACCAATGGCGGCACGTCAAATATATTCGTAGACAAGTCTGGTATATCTTTCCATTTCTTAACGAGCTAAAAATTAGGCAAGCCTGTAGTAACCCAGTACTTAAATTATATAACTATTGTTCTCTAAAGGTATTAAATTGCAATACCTCTTATTACCTCTCAAGCCCAAAGACGCGTAAACCAGATTTTGATTAATCCTATTTCGGACTTCGTTAGAAGAGCTTAAATTATTCACGAACGAGAGAGCTTTTACTGACTGAGAACTTTTAGCTATAGATCAATGAACGATAAAAGTATAGAAATCGTATTAGCAATGAAATATGACCCCACATTATTGTCATCCATCCATGCCATCGGGAGCGAGGCATACATAATGACAGCAAGCCGTTTATTTTAGTTTAACCACGTATGACGTTTGACACAATATGACTGTATTGTACGGAATAAACAAATGAATGAATGAATGACGCATAAAATTATACTTTAGCCAAGGAGAACTTAAGATTTTATTTTACCCAATCATGACTCTTGAGACAATATGTTGCATTGTACGGAATAAACAAATGAATAAATGAATGACGCATAAAATTATATTTTGGCCAATGAGAACTTAAGTTTTTCTTGGAATTGCGTACTATTTCTAGGCGGGGAAGGGAGTGAAGTACAGTGGCGGCAGGTGAAAGGTTTTCTTAGGCAAGCCGGAGCTTAATCTGGCTTAAAATTTCTTCATGATCTCTAGGAAAACTGCTCAGGTGCCTGAAAATTAGGCAAGCCGACAGGAATTGTATTCTATGGACGCGCCGCCACTGTGAAGTAATATCTCCAGGGGAATATCTCAGGACTATTGAGGACGTCGTCTATATGTTATTTCATCGTAGATATATGGTAACTTTCCATGAGGATGGTAATTAAAACGACTTGCTAATGTTTTCGGAAACGGATGTTTTGTCTAATTTTGGACTTCGGAAACCCATTGAAGGCAACTTTTGGAGAAAATATTATAAATAAGTATGAGTTAAAATATTATTACTTGGTAGGTAGCTAGTGATTCCGCTTACGTAGATATACGTTCTACCTACATTTATTTTGTGTCAATGCTGTATCTTCGACATTTAGAAAACAAAATAGATTAGTCTTCACAATGAACTAAGGACTCCACATTATATTAATTTATACATAAATAATCAGCATGTGTAACAATATCTTTAAAATTACTAAGCAGTGGCGGCGCGTCCATAAGAATACGATACCTGTCGGCTTGCCTAATTTTGAAGCATTTGAGCAGTTATCATGTCATGATGAATTTTAAGCCAAATAAAGCTCCGGCTTGCCTAAGAAAAAATCTACCCACCGCCACTGATACTTCGATGTAACTACCTAACGTAGTGGAGTAATAGACAGCACTAACGCCCTAATTGGCACACATAAATCTGCATCACTCGTCCCTGATGGCCCATACACACACTCGCACACATACACACACATACACAACCACATACACACTAACACGTAGTACTATTATACACGTAGATGCACCTAGCTTCCATTGTTCGTTATGTGTTTGCGTCGACTACCTCCCGTAAACCTCGCAATGGGAAAGGTAACTGTTTAAGGGGCTACTTTGAAAAATATAGGTTTTTTTCAAACCCTCTATTGACTAAACGGGAAAAGGGACTGAATTTATTTTCGAATATATATTACTAGACTATATACTCTGGTTTATGGCACAAGCCGAAACACGATTACTGAAAGTTGCCTCGATAGAAAAGAAATCCGAAGTTGGGTCCTTTTTCCCGTTATTTTTCTTAGCTTACGTAAACTATAAGATATTGAGCAATATAACTAAGTAAAAAATATGGTATTCTGGTTTATCTAAAAAGTCACAGAAATGAAATTAGACAAAACTTTATAAATTCGCTTATTTATCGCATTTTATTTTATTTATTTATTTAAACTTTATTGCACAAACAAAAAGTGTACAAGAGGCGGACTTAATGCCTTAAGGCATTCTCTACCAGTCAACCTTTGGATCAAACCGAAAACTTGAATTAGTGCAGGATCATAGAAATCGAGAGATATTTAGAAACACAAATCAACATTACTATTTATTTAAAATACACATACACAAATAAGAACATAACATATACATACATATACAGATACATAAATAAATATATAGTACCCATGTATATAAGTAATATGCAGATAACTAAACCTGAAACGAGTTAGGCTAATTTGAAAGGTGCTTACGCAACATACGTTTAAACGAAAATTTGCTCTGTGCTTGTCTTAAGGGGAGTGGGAGATCGTTCCAAAGACGAATAGCCTGTAAGGCGAAGGAGTTGGATATAAAGCCGGTGCGGTGAAGAGGGATAGAAAGTATAAGACTACGGGAGGTGCGCAACACGCAACCGGGACGCGGCGCTATGAAGTCAAATTTAGATTTGAGGTAGTCGGGAGCAGCTGGATCAAAAAGGAAAGTATAAAGGTAGCAAAGCATTCTGAGAGACCTACGTTCACGGATAGGTAGCCAATTTAATTTGCGGCGGAAGGCCGAGACATGATCGTATTTACGGAGTCCGAAAATAAATCTAATGCAATTATTAAGTAGCCTATCTAATTTATTTAGTAAATCTTGACTAACGCTAGAGTAACACACATCCGCATAATCGATGACAGGTAACACCAACGACTGAATAAGAAGAGCTTTCGTGCTGACTGGCAGAAAGTGCTTAAACCGGTACAGAGATCTTAATATGTTGGTCACTTTACGACAAACGTCCGACACCTGAGGAATCCAGGTGAGACCACTGTCTACGATTAACCCTAGATTTTTTACGTTAGCCATAAACGGCACTACATTGTTTTCAAACAAAACCGGAGCAAGTTGAGAGAGGTCAAGTAGAGACAGCAGACGCGGGCTACCCAGTATAATGGCCTGACACTTTTTCGGGTTGACGGATATCCCAAAACTACGAGACCAAGCAGAAATCCTGTCAAGGTCATTATTTACATGCCGGATTGCATGATCTAAACCATCAGGGCTCGTCTGGGTGTACAGTTGAAGGTCATCAGCGTACAAATGGTGAGAGCAATTTATATGATTCGTGATCAAGTTTATAAAAATCGAAAAAAGAAGAGGAGATAGAATACCGCCCTGAGGTACGCCAGAGGAAAGCTCACACCATTCAGAGGTGGTACTATCGGTGCGAATCGCCTGATTGCGATGTTGGAGATAAGAGGAGAACCATTCAACTGCTGGTGACGATATATTAAGAAATTTCAAAGTTGTAAGTAGAAGCTCGTGATTGACGGCATTAAATGCATTTGAAAAGTCGACCAGAACAAGCACAGTCAATTGAGTGGCCTCCATGCCTTGCTTCACATCTTCGATAACCTTCAATAATGCAGTAGTCGTACTGTGGCCAGAGCGAAAACCAGATTGGAGGGGAGAAAGAAGATGATTATCGAAGATATGTGCAGACAGTTTCTTGTGTACAACCGCTTCTAGAACCTTAGATAGAAAAGGGAGTATGGAGATAGGACGAAAATCTATCGGTAGGGTCGGATTAGAGACTTTCGGTAATGGAATGACATAAGCGTTTCGCCACAATCCCGGAAAGACGCCAGAGAGCATAGAAAGGTTTACAATATGTGTGACTACGGGTAAAATGCATTCCAGGATGTGGACTATCATAATCCTACTGATGTTGTCATGACCAATCGCGTTAGATTTAATTGCCAAAATTGCCTTACTGACCTCATCCTCGGTGGCTGGAGAGAAAGAGAATTGAGTTTTTGAAGGACAGGGCAAGGCATTGATATATGAAATACTTTGAGTTAGAGTTACGGGGTCCAAAAAAGAAGATTTAGCGAAGTGGGAATTGAGATCCTTCAAAGAGATAGACAATAGAGGAACTTGTTTGCTGACAGGTTTCCCAATTCCCAGAGTTTTTAAAAATTTCCACGTATTGGCCGGTGAGGAAGAGGCAATGTTATCATAAATATGTTTTCGCTTAGCTGCTCTCACCATTTGATTACACCGGTTCCTAGCAATTTTAAACGACGCCCAGTTCTCATCGCACCTATCACGTTTAAATTTGCGAAACGCCCGATCCCGCCTTGTCATCGCCATCCGAACGGCTCTAGTCATCCAGGGCGCTGGCGGGCGCTTTACCTTGACGCTACGAACGGGGGCGTGCGTGTCATATAGTTTTACGACCACCGCGTTCAACGTAGCCACTGCCTCGTTCACTGACGGGGTTGTCAATATTGGAGACCAATCCTGAGAACTCGCGTCCTGCCGCAATGCATCAATGTCTAGCCTCGCGAAACTCCGCATCCGTACTGACATTGAGCGTGCCTTGGGTGGTCGGATACGATAACAAAGAAATACTAAATCGTGATGCGAGAAACCCGGCGCAGGAAACTGACCTACTTTGTCCACATGATCAGTGGAAGTGGTTAAAATGAGATCTAGCCAGGAGTCCGTCGTGTCTATGTTGTGGTGAGTAGGTAGAAGCGGAAGCACGGTTAAGTCAGCAGATTCGGTGACTATCTTTAATTTACGTGACCTAGGATTTTCTTTCATTAGATCGGTGTTAAAGTCGCCCATGACTATGAGATGTGTGTACTCGGTACTTTTATTCAAAAAGTCTGATCCTTAAGAGCGCTGCATCTCTTTCTTTCGTGCACGGGAGCCATAAACGTGTCTCTAACGGATGGGCGTGGCTTGTCCGAATCGAGGAACGGCCTTAAGTGTCATTTCCAACAGGGGTCCTTAAATAAGCTAACTTTGCGTGACGGAAAGTACTTTTTTATTTATTTTCGCGAAAATGACTCTTTGTGTTCTCTCGGTCCGGAAAAAAAACCCACCGGTTTCTGAAACTAAAATTAAAATGCTGTAGCGTCATAAGGATGGTTTTTGACTAAAAAAATCGATTTGGCTGTTTACGGTTTTCGCACATAGTTAAGGACCATTTTTTCCCTTTCTCTCATGGTATGAAATTTGAAAGAGCGCCCACTACAGGGTGTAACAAAAATACTGGTGATCCGTTTAAGGGCATAATTGGTATCGTTTTACGACTAAGAAAAGTAGGAGAAAAAAATTTTGGCGCGAAAAAAAATTTTTTTCTATGTGACAAGTGGTCCCAGCCGGCCGACCCTCCATACAAACCCAAAATATTTTTTCGCGCGAAAGATTTTATTTCTTACTTTTTCGTCATTAGAATACGATACCAATTATGCCCTTAAAAGGATCACCAGCATTTTTGTTACACCTTGTATAATAACTTTTCACCGCCATTCCCCAATGAAGCGTAGAAAAAGACGAGAAGGTAGACTAGACACGCGCAGATCGCGTCGTCGTTTGCGCCAATGCGTGTTGATCGCATGTCGTT
This sequence comes from Pammene fasciana, assembly GCA_911728535.1. Classification (NCBI taxonomy): domain Eukaryota; kingdom Metazoa; phylum Arthropoda; class Insecta; order Lepidoptera; family Tortricidae; genus Pammene; species Pammene fasciana. The sequence continues at coordinate 2,857,170 of OU452285.1, forward strand.
TTATATACTCCATCTATAAGTTGGTAATCCGTATGCATTCGCCTGCATATTCCATAACACTATAGAATGTTAGTGCATGTGGTTCGGCTATTATTGTTTAGCCACGAGACAGCCCAAGTTATCTATCTTACCTTTAACGTCTTCCTAGCCTAGTTGGTAGTGACCCTGCTTATTAAGCAGGAGGTCCCGGGTTCGAATCCTGGTCAGGGCATTTATTTGTGTGTTTATCACAGATATTTGTTCCTGAGTTATGGATTTTTTCTATTTATTTATATCTTTCTATTATATATATCGTCGCCTTACTAGGCCCACAACACAAGCCTTACTGAGCTCACTGTGGGACTTTGTTGATTTGTGTAAGATTGTCCTAATATTTATTTCTTATTTTTATTTATTTTATTTATGCCCTATATTCAGCAAGATTTATGTTTAAACTTTCTTTTCTATTAAGGGTTCCGTGTCTACCTTTAAAGGTTACAATCGGAACCCTGTTTTTACTCCGCTGTTCGTTTCTGTCTATCAATGGACTGTACAATCACCATCAAATATATCTGAGCGGCTACGGTACTCAAAAATATCACTTGCAGTTTATCGCCTTGACAATAGCGGCATTGTTCAGATATTTGTGACCACCCTGGCCGCTCCGATATATCTGATGGCGACTGTACATAAACAAACAGCTGGAAATCCTGACTAACATATAAATACATTTTTTTAAACACATTTCCCTATAGAATGTAAATGACAAAAGTTTTTAATAACGTTTCTCGTGAACTCTAATAAATACTGCAAAATTTGTGAAACTTCGTTATTTCTTGTATTCGACATTTTTAATTTTTACGAAATCTCCCGGTCTTGTGACTCTCCGACAATAATCTCGGGATTTGCAACAAGTTGTGAGCGAAGAGCGGTTAGCGATTTTTAGGATATTTGGCATTCAGATAAAGCACTTGCTTTCTTCTATTCTAACACACATAATTTTATAGTGACCGATGACGAATAACACAATTCAACACCATTTTAGTTTTACAGACATGAATGAATATAAAAAAAATAAGGTAGGTAACAAGTAGGTTAGGTAGGTTCTGTTTTTCTGTACCAAGCCGTTCTATATGCAAAAAATACTAGCAGTTTTTTTTTCTAATTTGTCTTCAGATAAATATCATACATCTCATCTGATGCTGTAAATTTACACCGACGCGAGCATTTATTCAATTTCCGACATAGTATTATTAAAACCCCAAGTTTATCGAGTGACAATTCGTCGTTGCTTTCCAACTCTGGTATATGGTCTCTGTAGACCTTATACCCTCTGTAGGCCCTTGAGTGCCTTATCTCCAGTGATCGTACATTTTTCAGCAAAACCGGTCCAATTACGTTTTTTGTTTATTTGTTATTTAATTATCAACTACCTCTACATTACTACTTAGTTCTAAATGGCTTTGATTTTATTTGATACTTGGTTTAACTATTTAATAGCCTAAAAATAATAACAATCCTAGTACCGCACCAAAAATGCTAGAAAATCTACGATCAGTGCTTATCTCCAACCCGCCCCCGCTTTCGCTCGTCGCCCCCCTCCTCCGCTCGTCTCCCCCGCCTCCGCTCGTCGCCCCCGCCACCGCTCGTCGCCCCCGCTCGTCGGCCCCGCCTCCGTTCGTCGCCCTCGCCCCTCTCTCGCGCGGTGGCGTTTACTCGCCGTCCGGTGTACTCTAATTAAATTCCCCTCAAGTTTAGCGGGTGACGACTCGTCCCTAACTCGGAATTGCAATTTCTTTTAAACTCCATAAGTTACGTTTTAATTTAATTACCGAGGTCGTTTATAATTTTTGCTCGAAGTAAATTGGTGAAGTTCAGTTATTTACCGTCGAGATCTGTTTGACAATAACGATGCGCTGGTTATCGTTAATTTGTGGAGTTTGTTAAAGTTATTCTTGGTTACTTATTATGGGGGGTAATTACAAATGGTAATTGTGGAAGTTGGTTCGACTTTGGCAACTTAAAGTACTTATCTACGTGAGTTAGAAGTGGATAATACGTTTGTAATTAACACGTACAGTCAGCAGCAAAAGTAGCAAAGCGGTTAGTGTTCAAAATGAGCTGGACACGACTTCATTGTTAAGAGAATAAGAGCGTGTGTAGGTTCTTTGAACACTCTACCCGCTTAGCTACTTCTGCTGCTTACTGTACTAAACGACCATGTTTTGTTGTAGTGTTGGGGTAGTCACAAGTCACCGGTTTACGGAAATAAGGTTTTCAATCCTTTTAATTTTACGTTGTACCCAACACTATGGTTTACCATCAAGTAACCCTAAAAACTGTCACATTAAATAGGTACATACCTATGTATGTATGTAAACACTTTATTGTACATAAATAAACAATAATTTTAAACAAAAAAAGAACCGACTTCACTTAGGATCCGCTATTCCAAGAGGAAGTGGCCGAGTTGCTGTAAAAAATAGTGAAATCACTATAGGTGTGCCTATAATAGTTGAAGAGTTCCCTCGATTTCTCCAGGATCCCATCATCAGATCCCGACTTGGTGACAATGGGACCATCTAGGGGTTATACCTGTTCGATTCAAAAAAAAATTTTGAAAATCGGTTCACGATTCACGGAGATATGGAGTAACATACATACAAAAAAAAAATATATGATAAAAAAAAATAAATTCAGTCGAATTGAGAACCTCCTCCTTTTTTGAAGTCGGTTAAAAAGTTACAATAAAACATGATAAACATGATAGGTACTCACTTCGGTACTGCAGTAGCGGTGGCTAATTTTTTTCTTAGGCAAGCTTGGAGTTCAATGTGGCTTCAATTTTCTTGATAAGCTGTAGAAAAACTGGTCAGGTAGCTATTTGAAAATTAGGCAAACCGGCGGGAATCCAATTCTATGGACGCGCCGCCACTGTTCGGTAGCAGAAGGTATCCTAATTCAATTATTACTTAAGTTTTGCTTTGTTAGATACATAAAACAATGACACAAATCTATTAAAAACAAGACAGACTCTTTTAGGTCAACTATTTCAAGTATCGCGAAAGCTTTTATAAACAGACCTAGAAACTTTTAACTATCATTACTGGAATCGCCAGACGTTGCACTCCGGTTGCAACAATAGCCCGGGCAAAGTCATAAGTATTTATTTAATGGGACAATATTTCAAAAATGCACTTGGTACTGCAAGTTTAATAAGATTTTTGCGGTGGTAACTTGACCAAGAATGTATAATCAATTATTGCAGATAAAATTCAAAGAAAAAAAATCTACAATCTGGGATAAAAAATAACTTGTGATAAACACAAACCAATGCCCTTATCAGGATTCGATCCCAGGATCTTTAGCTTCGTCGGTAGGATCATGACCCACTAGGTAACGTAGGTACATTCAAGAATTTTAATCAGTTAGTATCTAAGTCAAGCCTTATTGAGCTTGTTGCGACGTTTGACGTCTTTATGTAACTATTCCGTGTATTGTTAAAAACTGTCACAAATATAGCGACTCAAAACAGGACTGGCATTTTGCTAACTTCCACTAGGTCAACAATTTAAAGTCCCACGATACCTTACACCGACCTACAAACTCTAAACTATCATAACTGGAATCGCCCGATGGCTCGGAACTCCGGTTACCACAATAGCCCGGGCAAAGTTAGAATCTAAATGCACCGAAAGCATTTCGACGCCTAACGGAAAGTTCCGGAACTTTTAATATGGTTTCGCGCACCGCCTCTGTACTGTTTGCTTAGTCTGTAATTGGTTAAATAGCCGCGATTTTGGAATAGACTGCCGTTTAGTATGAAGGTTTGTTAGCTTGGTTTGTATAAGCAAAACGATTACATTATCGTTTTGCTTATAAAACGTTTTGGTGGGAGGAATCTGATACATATCAGACTTCTCCCATGGATATTGACTACAGAAGTACGGCTTGCGATACCGTTGTTATATTTTGGAACTATTCCGAAATTGCTCATACAAAAAAAGTACTGGTGTTACAATAGCTCACCAAACGAAGACGACGACGCCTGATAGGGGAAATAATTCGCGTATAGCTGAATTTTGGTGTAGTTGTAGATAAAAGTTTACTAAGGTTTCCTTCGTTGGGTGGGCTACAAGCTCCACCGAAAAGCTTAAGAGTCGCCAGGACGCTCGCGTGAACTCCTGTCCCCATACAAACGTAGTTCAGTTCTCATTTAAAAATGACATGCTTTAGAACCACGAAATTTGGCATGGGCATTCTAGCAGTACAGATCTATGTCGGTAATTCGTTTTCGTTGCTAAAAATTGTAATAAAAAAAATATAGCAAAAATAAGTTTTGTATGTAAATCTGATCTGGCTGTATTTTCTTTGTATTACTAATTTTTAGCAACGAAAACGAATTACCGACATAGATCTGTACTACTAGAATGCCCATGCCGAATTTCGTGGTTCTAAAGCATGTCGTTTTAAAATGAGAGCTAAACTACGTTTGTATGGGAACGCGAGCGTCCTGGCGACTCTTAAAATTTACCAGCAATTTAACACATTAAGCTGATTGTATAAAAGCGTACATTCGGGCCGTCTGACAGTTAGCAGTTATCGTAGCTCTAGCTTACAATTTTATTGTGTCATATTTCTGTTCTTTTCTCTGTAAGTATGTAACATTATTTGACACATAGAAGCGCCATAGTAATGTTACATTATTTTGCGTCAAGTGCAAGGTATTATTGTAGGTCAGTTGCTAGAAAATAGCAACCAGCTTCATTTATTTATCTCACAAACCCTGACAGGGAAGGGAGCTTGACTAATTAGCAACACATGGGCTATCTGCCACAGACTAAACCCTCCGAACAAACCAAACGAAGAAAGCCGTAAGAAAATATTCAGTTGATTTTCAGTTACTACCTTTTGCCGTTGGGCGGTGCTCGCCGCCTGCTCTTTATGTTCCGATCGATGGCGCATGTGTGGATAATATGACGTATAAATATCTTGGGTGCACTATTAAAAATGTAACGGGAATTATGCGAAGTAAATACTCTTATAGCCTTCGGATATTAAAGGGATGGCAACAGCTAAATTCCATCCCTATCTTTTTCAGCGCGAGTGAAAGAGCAACCCTGCATTACGATTATATTTCGTTTTTTTTGAGATTAGAAATTCAGTAAACATAGAAACAGAAGTTGCCAACCTGTTCTAACCTGTTCTGTTTGAATGTTCAATTTAAACACACTGCAAGCACACCAACCAACGATTAGTTAACATGATGAAGAGTTCACATTTGTAAATAAATAATGACAATTTGCAGATTATAATCCATAACAGCAATAAAAACACTATTTCGTTTTGATTATCACGTTAGAGACACATGACAACTGAAAAACTGACAGTGACACACGCATACGTTATAAATCGAAAACCATATGTTTCGAACCTCTTTTTCTCCAGGTTTTTTATTGTGCAACATTCACTAAAACATTAACAATGATAAGAATAAATTATTTCGTAATAATGACTACTATTACAATGCTGTAAAATAATTAATATTATTCAATTTAACATTTACAAATACCTACGCATGGCTTTATTATAAATACAAATATATTTAAATATTTTTTATTGGCTGCATTGGCACTTTGACACTTGTGACATGTATCATGCCGTATCGTGCCTGATAAAGAACCCTGTACTTACATGCGCCTTACAACTCTTTTCTAATCTACAAAAAAACGAACTATAGTATGCAAATTTAACAAAACGATAAATTAAAGAAAAACAATAAAGTTTTTAGTATTAGTAGAAGAAGTAATTAAGCAGTTATGTTCATAAAAGTACCTCACGACGTGCCTCGTAGTCAGTCCCAACGGTTTCCTCTCTAAAACATGTCGCGCTTATCAATAATATAAGTATGTTATTTCAACGGTACCTATAATACCAGTACTCATTGCCTAATTCCTTACAACATTAGTACAATTTTGAACCGTACAAAAAAGGAACACTACCCAAACAGGTTCTCTGTCTTTTCGCCGAAAATTGTAATGCCGAATTTCACTTGCCAACCAACTTTTCGCAGAAGTTTCATTAGGCCGAATTTCATTTCCCAACTTTACATAATCCAACCTAACCTTTTTTTTTTTTTTTTTGTCCCAGAGAAATGCTTTACGCATACCTATACGTAACATTAGGCCCCCGGGGTGGAGCCAAATATTACGCATAAGTTATGTGGGACTCTCCGGTCTGGACCGGCCTACCCACTAAAACTCTGGGATGCTGCCATCTCCGTGCCTTAATGGTGGTGCAACGGGATCGAAACTGCAACCGCGACACCACCAGCACTGTCGCCCTAGGGCGAACCCACTCCGCAAATAGAGCACGCTGTAGCATGACCAGCGTGCTCTCCGCCAACTGGCCTCTCTTAACCCCGGAGAAGCCGGGACCGGTATTCCGGTCCCACCCGCACAGCACCAGGAGGACAAACGCCCCTACCCCGGCACCCGTGTAGTGGGGATGCCTTCAAGGAAAACGTCCCTTCCAGCCATACCACCACTACACTCCGCCCCCAATTAGACGTGGAATCTGCCTAGGCAGAGTCACGCTGATGGGTCTCCGGGTGGTTGGGCTAGCCTCCAAGAGCGGGTCACCGGCCACCTGCCTATCCGCGTCCCTTCATCGGCCACTCCAAAAGTGGGAGCAAAGGTTAGTAAGCTAACCAATGCCCACCCAAATGCTGCCCATAACAAACAAAGTCTGGTCTAGGCGAGACGGGTACCTAAGAGTGCAAACCAAGACAATGATAGCTATCTGCAACATCTAGGATACTTCAACCACCCTCCGCCACGTGACTGAGTTTTTGCGATGAGTTGGCACCCCATAGTACCAACCCATGGCCCCAGCCTTAAATACTGCTCTTTTCCGCGAGTCCAGGCCATGGCACACCTCCGAAGAGGCGCCCCGCCCTCTTCCACCACTGTACCTGGTTCGGGAACTGCAGTACATAAGGCCGTCCTCAGCCTCCCTCCTCCCCAGCGCCCACCCCACTAATCTACTCTGTTACCAGAGAGCTCGTGGAGGGACTGACAGGATATTGGCAGCAACGGTAGGCAATACCAACCGATATTACCTACCGCGGCCCCCAGGGTGCACCGTCCAGGAACCCTTCACTATTCCCCCGGATCCACCTGATCAAGAGGAATGAGAAGGGACCTGGCACTCGAGGAGGTTTCCTGTCCCACACCCCAATCCAACCTAACCTAACCCAACATCATTTCATCTCCCGACTATGGGGTTGGAGAAATTCTGCAATATAATTTTCGGCGAAAAAGCAGGATACCACCCAAACAATACTTATGTCATCTACCATCGTTGTCTGCCTCGATTCACCACATCTTTTCAGTTTAAAATCATAAATCAAATATTTATCTTCGAATCAGTGTACAAATGTGTATGTATACCAATGTATCGAGATACCGCATTTTGCTCCCCTCAGGGCATGCAATAATTTCTAAAACAAACACGTCTTATTTCAGCTGCAGCTTTAAATTTCGCTTCGCCCCACGTGGGTGTGCTTCGGAATCTAGATGAGATGCGGTTCAAATCTAATTTCATATATCTCAAAGTCCGATTTTCTTAAGATACGTTTCCACTAGAGATGAGCGAAGATGCGTTGCGAATGGTTGCGAGGAATGTGTTTTTTAAGAACCAACCCTAGAGCTGCGATGTGCGTGGATAAAGAAATGAAGGGTACACGGAAAGAACATATCTAGTCCCTTTTTTCGTAAAATGAGATTTTTGTATCAAAATGTAGAGCGTGCAATGAACTATTAGCAACAACTTCTGTAACAGCTGGAATTTTTAACATAAATCCACTTTTTAATTCATAAACACCTTCTAGTTACGAAAAGAGTATGGTTAATTGAATCGTTCCAAACTTTAATCCGCTATAACTCAAAATGTTGTCAAAGTGACTAGACATGTTCTTTCCGTGTACCCTTCAAATGAAGTGTTTCTATTGGTGCTTATCAAACACATTCGTCAAAACGCATCCGCGCTCATCTCTGGTGGGCATGCAGCCGTAATGTGGTATGTGTATTAAGCTGATTTGGTGTGTGTGCAGATCTATATATGCTTCCCACTAATTCTTTTAGAATTTGATTTGTGTTTTCTCATCTTATTTTTTCCATCATTTTGTAGCGGGTATTGTAGCTTAGTCTGTTTGGTTTCTTTCCATGTTCTCAAGTTATAGTATACTCACGGACAATGATAATGGGTCACTTCGTAGGTATATATTTTTCATACAACTTAACCCGTTCATCTTTGAGTGCTACCAAACGATACATACGTAATTCAATCGATGTAGCGTCGCCGTGATATTATTATATTGTAAGTATGTCTTCTAATTACACAAAAAATTAATACTTATCAGTGACAAGTTACCACCTTCATAATTTCATTTTCGTAAACACCAATGAGTATACCTAATAATGTGTTATACCAATTCATAAGTAACCTTACGATAGTTCAAACTAAACCCCTATCCCAAATCTAACACGTACCTTCAGCCTGTGTAACTATCAAACTCGTATAATACTAAATTAAACACACGTATTCGCGAACACGTATCGTACCCATCACGTACAGGCAATTTGCAGTTTTTGATTTATTGCCTTCCTGATAATTGGTGCTCGTCAAACGAGCCGAACGGGGATTTGATAGAGAGTTCTGTCGGGCTTGGGGCTTAATTTAATTTTGTGCCTTTCGCCTGAAAATATCTCAAGGCACAAACTACTTAAGTGGCCACTTGAGTGATCGCGACGTAAACAATTGTATGAGAACGTATGAATGCAAACTGGGTGGCCAGATGCAATCGTATGGGTAACGCTCAAATTTCCTGGAAGTTGACGCAGCGCCAGCCGCATCGCCGTTCGCGTTCAATCAGGCCACTCCCATAGCTTTTCATTTGTGTATTAACACGTCACAATCAGTTGGTCGCTGCCATTTTGAGCGGCCACTCAGTTTGTACAGTAGGCTCGGCGATGTAACTAGCGCTGCGTCGTTCCAAGGGATTGATCTGCGTTCACTGAGAACACTCATATATGTTTGCATTGATTTGTTATGAACGCTGTTTCGATCGCTGCCGTAAGGCTGTAGCGGTCATTTAATTTGAATCTTTTTTAACGCCGATTATCGCGCTGTGTTGTTGGCTGCAAAGTCCTCTCATGTCAAGTTAAAATTCAGTGCAAGCTTATTTATTTACATAGTTAAAATAAAAATTCCGAAAGTGTATTATGTAACCTTTCGTGGTCGAACAATCGGGAATACATGGGAAATACGAAAATAACTGTCATTTCTTCACGCTCAAAATGCTGAACCGATTTATAGGAAATTAAGTATGAAAAAATTGTTTGAGGCTCAAAGAATAGGAAAGTGTCTATCGCGGAAATCATTCAAAGATTCAAAGAATTTATTTGCACAGAATACACGTACATACATGCAGATCATATACAAAAAAAGAAAAGTCCAGCGTATTCAGTCTGCGTGCATACATGCAAACATTTACAGAGGAGCACATTCTAACATAAAGTCATAAAGCAATACAAACATACGTAATTAGTCTAAAAAATCAAATTAAAAATTCAAGTGCCTACTAATTATACGCAGACAGAGTCGCAGGTATAAGCTAGTATACAATAAAATATTGGAAGTTTCACTGGCTTTCAACACGAAATATTAAATACCTTTATCTACATCCCACATTAAAAAACACAAGTTTACAATAATGTCTGCAAAGCGTTCACCTTAGTTTTTCTTCAATGATTTTATATATACTAGATAAGAAATCAGCACTCCAAATGTGGCACAGTAAAAGACGGTGCAACGCAACTAATTTTGCCGAAGAGAGCCGAGCCCGAGCCGAGCGAAGCCCGATCGTTCCGACGAGTATATTTACAAAGGACTAACAAACGTTTCGTTAAAATATTACCAGTGTAAGTGAGACTAGGGATTAAGCTAAAATGCTACAGCATGAAGGTCAACGTACTATAGGCACAATCGGCGATAGGAAGTAAAGGTTTCGTAAATTTAAACCGAACTGACAGCATTGAGGCATAAGGCTAGTGGAGTAGTTGTTGTTTTTTTTAAATTACGAAACTCAGAAAATTATTAAAACTTATTTAGTAAATTTTATTATTATATTATATTTTATAATGTTGAATCATTTTTTATGGTTCCGTGGCTAAATTGGCAAAAACGGAACCCTTATAGTTTCGTCATGTCCGTCTGTCCGTCCGTCCGTCCTTCCGTAAATATGCCACAGACATTTTGACACGTATCCTTATAACATTTTAACACAAGGCGCCACTAGTGAAATTGCTAAAAAAATTATTTGAACATTATCGGTTAAGGAGTTTTTGAGTGATCTCCAAAAAACTACGTACATAGGCAGATACGACCTTGTGATATAACTTGTGATTTTTTTAAATAACTCTCTGTTATGCGTGGTCCGACACGAACTTTAGCCGGTTTTTGTAAAATATACCTCAAATGATACCGTAATATCCTCATATCTAATCCCAAGAAAGCAATTATGTAAATATTTTCGTTTATTATTTTTTCATTATTTCAAAGTGTGATCTGTCAATTTTTGAATTAAAGATTTAAAAAGAAAGCATGAAATACTATGTTTACCGAGCTATTGTGTTTCTTTTGATTCTAAATTTGTCTTGAGCATGTACTTCGCCCCCGCATGGGCCGCATGCCTGCTTCCCTTTCTGCTCGCTCGGCGGCCGAAAAACTCAATAACCCTCACCCGCCACCCATTGTGCCCGTACGGTTTACACGAACACAAACAAGGAACGGTCAGAACGCAAACAAGTAAACATAACCGACCGTGTGCAGTTTTCATTCCATTCTGGAGTCGAATCAGGCAACCGATCTGGGTACCTGACGTTTGCCTACAACTTTTAACATTCGCCTCACAAACTTAGGTAGAAAATCCGTCCGAGAGCATGTCGGGCCCTCCTCAATGTTGGGTTCCGTATTTGCCGGCCCGTCACAATACACAATACACCAAAAACGGTTTAAAACTCAACCTGTTGGAACTATGTCCCTAGTTGTCTACAGAACCCCAAAAAGAATTAAAAAGGTTAGGGGGTCACAATTAAGTATACATAATAAACAAATTAAGTATACATAATAAAGTAATTGATCCAAGAGCGACTCCATTGCTCTTATGTGCCATGTGATTTTTGAACGCCAGATGAATGACAGGTGACATTTTATCATATCTTTCTTCTAATTTGTAATACAACCTTAACGATGTTAAATAATTCGCACTGGCCGGCTACACATTTTTTTGTGCTATATTTTCGGAAAATCTTGTTTGTGTCTGCGCCTCTATTATATTATAACTCAATGTTTTTCTTACTCCAAAAGTATCAAATTTACGAGTACGAGTACAGGGTTGGGCAGAGTAACTGTCCTAGTTTAAAAGTTGTATAAAAGTTTAAAAACAATATAATATGAGATGTTATGTTATTAATTATATTGAACACACTCTATATATTCCACATTAATTGATATGTTTTATTCTCTCCTCCTTAGCTTGTATAATTTTAAGCATCTTGCCATAAAAGGAATTTCACGCGGCACGCACGTCCTCTTCTGCCTAGTCGTCCCATATTTGACTACCCGACCCTAGAATAAACCCAATAACTAGCCTTATGTCATCTTAATAAAGCTCTGCATATATCCTCATACCGAAATATCGATAGTTAATTAGTTCTCTAAGGATACGTATAGCGTACTTTGTAATGTAAAGAGTCAGCCTCAAATTCCGACTAATGTGGTACATTTCCCCATGAAGTTATACCCTGACTGCCTGGCTTTTTGGAATCATCTTATGGCTAATATATGCTCCAGGGTACCTCTTAATAAGACACTATACACTCCATTAGTCTGTCGCTTGTCGATCTCCTGTAATTAAAATGTATTTTCTTTGCATAATGGCCGCCGTGCCGCATACATTATAGTTAATCGTAGGTGCATGTAAACGACCTTGCTCGACACAACCATCAGAAATGTACCAAATTTTCACTTGATTTCAGCAGAAGAAGATTCATTGAAACGATTTTTGGTGCGCAGTATTAAACCTTATAATGATTTTTAAATTTTTCGGTTAGCTGAACATCGCGTTAAATTCTAAATGTTCTCTGAACAATGTTCCAACTGCACTACTTTTAACATTTGTTTTTAAAAATACACATAACATAGTGTAATCAAAGCGTCTTTTGGAAGTCATGAAGGTGATACTATAGACGTTTTAAAATTATATGCAGGAAATGAAAATCTATATTATTGATTTAAATAAACGAGTGTATTGCAATAGGACAGTTACTCTGCCCAACCCTGTATATCACGTTGAAATATTCCACAATGTTTCCTATTTGGTGATTTAATTATTTCGAGTGGGTTGTGTTACGTTGCTCATTAGGATTAGACCAAAACTTGCAAAACACTACATTAAAACTTAATATCTCCCAGTTTTCCTGGAAAATATCTTGTATAAAAATTTTCTGCATGTAATTAATGAATTCTGAAGATGTATTATACTTAGTTTTGTAAATAATAGTGAGAATTTAAATTAATAAAGATCCAAGTAAGGACCGAGATAATACCTAGATGGACAATGTCTTTACAAATTCAATTTTATTCATAATTCGGGTTGCCTCTGTGTTTGATAAGTTGATAACAAGTTCCAAGCGTCGTTTCTAGATCGGAAGTTAAAGTTTTCAGTGCCTAAAATCAAATAAAATTGTATAGAACTGAATTTCGCTGCCTCACTGACTTAAAAATTAAATGGTACTTACTTTACTTCGTTTTTTTTTTCAGATTAGAAAAATCGTGCGATTGTCGTCATGCGATTTTTGGGAAAGCGATTTTTGCCATTTTGCATCGTATTGGCTTAAGCGTATCACTAATAGTGGAAAAAAGTAGTTTCATTCATGTTTTGCCCAGATATGGCTGAAAAAAGGTACAGCTAAAATGTCGAAATCGACCGTTATTTTTCTAATCTGAAAAAAAACGAGGTATAGTGCGTCCCGTAATTTAGAGAACCCGATTTTATATACACTTACAGTCTAGGTATTATGTGGTCGTTGGTTCCAAGCATATCGTATACAAAATAAAGGAGTGTCGCTACTAAACTCACTCGAACGTCTTTGATTATTAAACCAACCGGATGCGACACGCGCTCTCATTTCTATCGGAAAAAGCATGCCGTTTTTTGCGGGGAGGGGAACGTCAATTGTATGCGAAACGTCAAAATAGCCACGTCAAATAAACGTCAGTCCATAGAATGAGTATGACCACTGGTCATACATTTTTGGCAGAGGGGAACGCCTGTCAATGGGTACTCCGCTTGGTTTAAAGCTCTAAGCTCGAACGTTGAACGACTAATTTGAAGCAAAACTCACACTAGTCGGCCCATTAATTGTCAAACTTCGCTTGCAAGACGTGATATCCTTCCGGCAGTCGCAACATGCTTTACACGTATGACAATAAGGATTAGTTTGCCGTGCTTCAGCCGTACTGCAGCCAGCCAAATGTCGGGTTATCTAAAGGTCGTAATGTCACATGAGGTGTTTGCTATATGTGTCATTTCGGTTTGGGATCGAAGATGATCCCTTAGGGCGTGAGGCGATATCAGGCTTTGGGTAAATTTGAAATTACGCTAAGACTAGGAGAGCTGTATCGGAAATAAATTTATTGGTGACAAAAGTTAGCAGGGCCCAGGGTTGAAATGATGTGGCGAATAGTGAATTGTTGTCGGACTAATTCTTTGAGAATAAATTTAATGCATACCTTTCCTAATGAAATGAACTTGATTTATTAAAGACAACACAATGGTCCAATCAATATTAGTATTAACCTAGTCTTATGTTAGTTACATACTTAATAATATATACAAAAAAGTGGTTTAGTCCCCATTATCCACAGCAGAGGACAGTCTAGCTTGTTAGCTATCATGCTTAGGACCCTAATACCTACTTATTCGGTATCCGGCCTATCCAGCCGTCAAGTTTAAAAATCTGATGAATACCTACGTGGTAAACCACCAAATAATTAACTTACTTATCAAGTAATCAATTATTCATATTGTAGTAGTTTATGTAACTGTTACGTAATAGGGGTCCTTAAAACACGAGTGTGGTTTTATGAACGAACGAAGTGTGTTTCATAATAAGATCACACGAGTTAAGGCCTAATTACGTACAGTTGCATACACTGCTTTATCTACATACATATTATAAACCCCAAATGACGCGTTCTAAGACTGTTCAAATGGCTGCACTTTCACAGAATGCACCGCCGTGACCAACTCGATTGTGTCGGCGGGGCGCGTGCCGGCGGTCTGAGGAGCGCGCCGTCGGTCGAGGAGCAGGCCGGATTTTCATAATGATATCGAATTTTTGCTTATTATTTGATAATAATAACATCGTTACAAATAAGATTTTATGGTGGTCGTAACGTGCGGTTTTTGAACGCATCATGGAGGGTTTATGATATGGGTGTAGATAAAATATGTAGTTAATTTGGTCACGTGATTCTCCCATTCAATAAAGTGCTTTAGGTAGCTTGAATTTTTTGAACAAGTTAGACGTACCGGTCAAGATGTATTATTTTATTTCATAGTTAATCTATGCTATGTCCAATGTAAAGTGAACCGTGAAGTTCTAATAGGAAACAACTCAGTTGTTAAACTTAGCAGTACGTAAAAAGTAATAGACAGAGAGCTAGCCACGTCAGATATGACACAATAATGAGAGCGATGAAACCCCATTCGTTAGTTTGCTTTACTATGCTTATTTATGGATCTGGACATCTGGCAGCTGCAAAATAGTGGAGGTCAAAGAATGCAAACCACTTCAAGAAACAAATCCAAGAGTACTGGTTTTAATGCAATATTATGTGAAATTGTATAAACAATTAGATTATATTTTTTGCCAAAAGTTTCTGTTGGGGGAAAGTAGTGCCAAACGACGTAAAGTGTAATTCATGGTTTGTTGCCTACTGTGTTGGTTTCCGCAATAATATGCAATGTTTTTTGTTCTAATGTGAAAATATAGGCCCAGTTCTCTGTAACTGAGACAACTTTGGCAGTTTTTACCTATTTTGGTAGTACTATTATCCAACTCAAAAATTTTGCTAGTCTGTAACTTTGACCTCCACCTATTAAAAGCTGCCAGATGCCCAGATCTAGCAATAAGGATAGTACTGCAATCCTACTAGACGGGTTTCGTTGCCCTCATTATTGTGTCATATCTGACGTGGCCAGCTCTTAGACCATAAGGGCGTTTTATTTAATCTGCAAAGTGACAACTTATTAATACCCGCAATTGCGCTATTGTTCCACGAAATTGCAAATGGTGTGGTGTGATATCGTGTTGTGTGTGACGTCATCGGCAAATAAAAATGGAATTAAACTTTAATGGCGAGGCGTTAGACACGCACGCGCACATAATTACTGTTATTGGATTAAAAAGCACTGTGGTTTTAGGGAGGTCGTGAACAGAAAAAAATACTATTTCATTTTCATTGATTTGACTGAGCTTAAAACGAAAAAATTTTATTAATTACAACTGTCTTTTGTTTAGTAAAATCTACATACTTTTTTGTAACTGTTATGCGGATTTTTTTTATTACAATGAGATGTGTTTTTTTGAAAGTTGCAGCGCTACTTACTTACAAGTTTATCTTCTGAAAATATTAACTCTATAGTATTGCCTGGTCCATAGTTATGAGGATCAAGAAACCGACGCGTTGAAAAAGGGTAATATAAAGAAAGCTGTTATAATTCGTTCACTAAATATGCTCCGACATCTTTAGACACTACGATGTACCTTATTTTTTCGCTTTCATATTTTAAATCAAGCAGACTAAGTTCAAAGTCTAATATTGCAGTTACTAAAGACTGTGCACGTTGAAATCCGGCCGCGCATGGTGTGATACATATTTTTATTGAATGTGCATATTCAACCAACACTTCTAATTAATAATTTGGGGTTATCAAGCTACATAATAAAGTTTAAAACATAATATAAACGTTACGTTGTCTATGAGTTTGATCACTATATATTCCACAGTGCCTATATTTTTTTGTCCACAGTGTTCTGACAGTGTTTACCAAATTTTCCTGTTAAAAATAGTTTTTTATTATAAATAAGATTAATCAAATGATACCTTATTAAATTCTCTTTTCACCATAGCTAACATTTTTTAAGTGTATTTAGATTGAAATAGTTCGGAGGTGTTCTAACTTTGGTGAGTTTGACTTTTTGACAAAAAAATGGCTGCCATATAAAAATTACTTTCAGTGCTTGGAGTAGAAAGTTTTCCTGACTACCTCAAGTAGAATAGAGTTTCAAAACATTTTTTTTTGTAAGATGACATTCTATTGACCATAAAACCGGTTGTGAAAATATAAATACAATTGTGGTATTGTAGCAGGAAGCGAGTGAAGATTATCAAAAAACGCTGGACAAAACATTAAAGATATGATGAAATACCTTCAGTAAAAACTGAGACAAGCCCATACAATTTTAATATGATTCTATTTTTATTATATACTACTATGATTAGAGATTATTTATAAAAAAGAACTGCTTGAAAATGTGTATCCGAAAGGGAGATGTACCATGCCATGCGTGGCCGGATTTCAACGTGCACAGTCTTTAATCCCGTCTGGCCAGTTGCTTTTTGAATTCCACAAGTTAATTCATACGTGAGCGCTGGTGAAAATAGCCAGAAAATAGAAATAACTTCACCAACAGAATGTTTTACATATGACGTAAATACTTTCTCATACCGAAATCCAATTAGAGTGAAATAAAATATGCAAATGCCCTCCCATTTCGCATACCTAGTTGGGATTCGGAACTTAAAGTTTCTATTTTCACCAACAAACAGCTTTTTCGGTAAGTAATGTATTCAATTCGGGCTCGTTTTAATTTCAGACTGTTTACCGAATTTTCGTTTAATATTATGGGCAGTAATATTGCGCTATGACTGCCCATTTGGTTATTTATGAGCGTATTTAAAGTGTATTAATATTTTATGTCTCGGTAAAATGAATTTTTAGATTCAGTTACCTTTTTTGGCTGGTTTTTAAAGATAAGTAATCGTTAAGAATTTTACAATGGCATTTTTAATATTTTCATTAAATATCTTTATCTACACCCTTATCATAAACCCTCCATGATGCGTTCAAAAACCGCACGACGCACGTTATAACCACCACAAAAATAGATTGTTTCGTTAGTAGTTAGAACAAATATCTTATCTGTAACGATGTTATTAATGTTATTATTATCAAATAATAAGAAAAAATTCGATATCATTATGAAAATCCGGGTGGGCCCCGCCCGCCGGCACGCGCCTCCCGACCGCCGGCACGATCGAGTTGGCCATGGCGATGGCAGTGCAATCCGTGCAATGGCAGTCATTCAATCATCATTTCGGGTTTATAATATGTGTGTAGATAAAGCAGTGTATGCAACTGTACGTAATTAGGCCTTAAAACACTCGTGTTTTAAGGACCCCTATTACGTAACAGTTACATAAACTATTTACTATTTTGAAATCGTTTTCGTTCGAGCTCTATTTTGATTGGTCTGTAAGTATTTGTTAATGTTTGCCATAACGTGTATTTATCAGTGTATGTATACAATATCAAACACTAGTCCCGGGCCCTAAGCTGGCTAGGGCAAACATAACGGGGACGGCAAACACTGTTCAACGTAAATGTTTTTATTTTGCACAATACGTGCACGCCTCTCGCCAAAAACGAAATCGACGTATCCCTTTTAAACACCCTTCCGCTAAATAAACATAAGCTTAGTTTTTTAACACCCTCTTTTGTCTCCTCGTGCGTATGAGTTGACCACTGTGCCGCATTATTTTTACCTGACTCTTTTGTGACACCGGATTATGATTTTTGCATTTTTTCCTGCGCTCCCCATAATTTCTTTAGTGCCCCATCTGGCACCTTTAAGGGCGATATTACGGGCCCCATTCATGCAATACTGGGGATCATAAACGTGGGTAACGATCTAATACTCTGCCACTTGCCATATTTTTATGTCAGAATAGGTCACATCATAACTTTTGGTCTCTGCAGGAAATAAATATCAATAATATCATTATCTGAATTCCATTATTAAAGAATCCTTTTCTTGAGAATTATGCCGATAATTTCGACATGTGATGCGGATTATGCGGATATAAGTGACGACTACACATACACTCCCTTTATTTAAAATAGATTAGTATTATTATACTGTTACTTCTAATCTTTAATATAATGTCCGTGTTATTCGTCATACTTATCAAGTCACAGTCGCTTAATGAGATATAAGGCTCAGCTTAGATTGGCATAGTTTGCATACTATTGTGCTTATGTAACATACTTTTTACCCTAATAAATATACCCTTTGCTTACTAACACGCTTACCTGGACTACAAAATTTCACAAATATAGCTGAAATTCGACCAATCACCGTGCAGATATACCGCATCTCAGATCACAACTTACCCAGGTAGTTCGGTTATTGTTCCAAGAAACTAGTTAAAGGGGGCGAGGGAGTCTTGTTTTTCCTAACCGCCGATCCGTCTGTTTACCCCCAACTTCAGAACTTGGCTCCAATTTAACTATTCCATCAGGATGTAAATTCGTAACTAGAATGTTAATCAGCAAACAGAATGATTAATTAAGCTCCGTATCCACGAGAAGGTCTTAAGTGGAACGGGGAAGACGGTTTCGAACTGTCTTGTAGGGTGAGCGAGGTTGTCGGCGGTATCTTTGTCATTATAATGGGATGATTCTAATGCAAACGTCTTGTTTAAATGAGTGAAACGCGGCTGCAGCGAGTTGGGGAGTTGTCAGATGCTTGGAGTTTAACAATGATGCATGGATGGGGTTGACGCAGATGACTTGTTTGGATGAAGCATATTAATTGATGTTAGATGGCTTATTGCAACGTCGGCGCGTCAAAAAAAATCGGAAGAGTAACCGTTTCTCTATGAGGCACAGTAAAATTAGGTATCTGGAAGAAAATTTGGCTAGCCGACGGGAAATGTTTTGGTCGCTCCACCACTGATGCAGAATTAATATTATTTACATTTATTTGATTTCGACCCGTCTCTCTGTATTGTTTTTTTTTTCAATAAGCACGTCTAATATTTATAGGGCGGACCTTCAATGATTTTAAGTAGGCAGGCATTATTAAAGCAATCTGAAGCAAAAAAAATACGACTTGATTGGTTAAGCCATACAAAAGTTCTAAACCCTTTTTTGTACATTCAATGTACGATTAAGTTCTTTATGATTTGCAAAAGTTTAAAAACAAATAGATCTGTATTTTTTAACTTCCTTAGAGGCAAATCGGTCAAAAATTATCCCATGGTCCGGGTCACAGGACAAATAGGTTAATTAGCTAACAAGTTTTCTATTTCAAAACAGTGAAAGACATACCTATAGATTTTAAAGTACCTATGCGGAAAATACCACAATTTGGAAACCGATGTCTGTTTCCAAATTGTGAAAGATAAAATCAATATTTTTAATTAAAAATACGTATGCGGATTGCGGAGTCTAATTGGGGGGCCTATCATTTATCGGTAGATCGCTTGTAAACAGAGTAACATAACGGAACACACAGTATGAGATGCTGTTTCCAATTAGTTTGTAATAACATTACCCACAGACTGACAGTCAACGTACAACTTAAACCCGAGGTAGAACTTTGACGCCTTTTGTGTATGTCCGCGGCGGAATCGACACCGCGGTACCGCGTTATAGGTATGGTTGCGAAACTTAAGCGAATCGAGAGCGAATCAAGAGCGGTAACGATAAAGCGGAACCGCGCCCATGAATTCGCTCCTGTTTCGCTCTCGATCCGCTCAGGTTTTGCAACGAAACGAGTAGCGCGGTACCGCGGTGTCAATTCCGCCGCGAAGATGTACAAATGCCCTATAACGAACAATACAAGTTCTGTTGTTTAGTGTTTGCTAGTTTGTTTGTGTAGTAATATCTATTTTCACATCACGTCCAAAAATAAAATGATAAAATCAACTCTTTATACCGTGCAAACAAGATAGGATTCGCGAGAAATCCTCTACTGCGCCTAGACGTGACAAATCGAGAAAGGTCCGTCTCAAACAAAACTCGAGCGGCTCTAGGCTCGGTGCTAAATAAATAGAAAGCTTCGACACTAAATAATTAAGGAACACCCGAGCTCAAGAAATAAGTCATAGGCATTGTCCTAATGAAACGCGAATGCGCGATCATCGCCAGTTCGCGCGAACTTTACTCGTACGAACGCACGATCAAACATATTGAACTCGAATAGGTGTCCTCACTAACAATCGCACAATCGCGCGAATCGCATCGAACAGGCGATGATCGCGCACTCGTGTTTCATTAGGACAATGCTATACTCATAACTAATGAGTGCGCGATTCGGCACTGTGCGACTGCGGCGAAGAAGGAAGAAGCTCAAACCATCGAGTATATTATACAGCGTTGTCCTTTTGAAAAAAAAAACATTTATCGTCGTAAAAAAATAGACACACAAAAAAGGCAAGTAACATTCACTAGAAGTAAACAGAAAAAACAATACACAAGAAAGGAAAGAAAAAAAAAACAAACAACTTAAGAACTATTAAACTACTGATTTCGCGACAATAGGCTCGGCGCTCAGCATTAGCTGCGAGCTTGGTCGGCTGCACAGCGCTGTTTTTCAGCCCGCGCCTGTCTCTTGGCTTATACAAAAAAAATTTAAAAAGCTGGCTATAGGGGAGACATCCCAATTACAGCGTGCATTTAGTTTTTAGTTTTTTTGCATTCTTTCTCCGGGCGCCCTATGGATCAGTTCAACCTCCGGGCACAATCTCGTGGCTCGGGACCCTGAATGTGGACTTATTTATAACTATAATTTTATAGCGAAAATGTTTATGTATATATGCTGTACGCCATACGATTAAATAAAACACTAAACCGAATGCAGAACCTTCTTCTTCTATGGAATTGAAGTCGGTTAAGGAGTGATGCCTTGGTAATTGGTCAATGGTAGTCTTTTTAGAGTTCGGTACTCGAAAGGTAAAAACGGGACCCTATTACTAAGACTCCGCTGTTGGTCTGTCTGTCACCAGGCTGTATCTCATGAACCGTGCTAGTAAGGCTGGATTTACACTTGTAAGTTTTACTTACGTAAGTAGGGACGAAGCTATTGGCGATATTCGTATCTCATTCTAACCCATAGCTGCGTCCCTACTTACGTAAGCAAAACTTACAAGTGTAAATAAGGCCTTAGACAATTGAAATTTTCACAGATGATGTATTTATATTGCCGCTATAACAACAAATAATAAAAAACAAATATTGAAGAGGGATCCCATACAACAGGCATGATTTTTTTGCCGTTTTTATAGATAATGGTACCCTTCGTGCGCGCGTCCGACTCGCACTTAAATAGCCAGTTTTTTTCATTTATTATTTAGAGACTTCATACAGTTACATGATTTATGCCCTCTCGTACCTTATTTCAATATTCTGGCGTTTTTGTTTCGATTCAATATGATTAAGTATTCGTAGTTTGTTAGAGTGATATTTGGACATCTGCTACGACATGACGAATTTATTAAGAACATCATAGAAGGTAAAGTTGAAGCTGAAAGGAAGCCAGGAAAGCCAAGAATAGCGTACATGGATCAAGTCAAGGAAAAAATAAACGTCGTGTCGTATCAGGCCATCAAGGAGAAGGCAAAGGACAGACATACATGGAAAATGCTCCACCGACAAGAGCCCAGCTCTTAAATAATTGATGATGATAAGAGTGATATTGAAGATATAGGGTAAATTGCTAGTAACTGGCCACCGTTCAGTAACTGGCCACCTCATACTAATTATGAACTCTGTGCACCTATAAACATAATTCATTTTAGTATAAGGTTTTAATTACTTGTCATTGTCACCTTTCAACAACAGGCCAAGTTATACTAAAATGAATTCTGTGTGTAAATAAATAGAGTTCATTTTTAGTATGAGTAGCCAGTTACTGAACGGTGGCCAGTTACTGGCCTATTACCATATTGTGTTTTTAATGTATTATAATCGGTCATGTTAGTTGTCTTTATTATCCAACTGGAAAAACTCAAGGCAATATTTAAATCCTTTTCCCTAGGACTCACTTAAATAACCATTTATTCCACGTAGTATGCATTCCTCTTTCAAACGGATATTGAATTTTCATACAGATCGTCTCTTATTGCAGCTCCCGTTTTTATTTATCACAACATTTAAGCCGTTGTTGACAGGAAATTAATGCAACTGATTCGATTTAACGCCAACGAGTGAGCGGGACCGAGATATTTGGAGGTCAATTGAATTATTTCTGGATCCTTGGTGATTTTATTTATTATTTCGGAGTCGGCGTTTCGAATGAACTGCGGTGAATGAAATACGGACGGAATAATAAAGTGCTTGCTTGTAATTTGGAAGGAGAATTTATTGTTTGAACCCTTTTTGAATGAAAAATATTGAGTTAATGTTTTCATAGCGCCAATAACGGTTATACAGTGTGAATAGAATCTATGGGTTCTGGAGGAGAACTACTCTAAATCATTAAAATAGCTTATTACTTATTTATTTAGTACAATGGTGTACCTAAGGTGTAGTCTAGTGCTATTGAGAGGCTTGTTCAGATTGATATGACGGGTACATAACACATCTGGTCGGACGTATATGTACTTTTCTATGTACATTTATTTTTGAATCCTTGGGATGCTGATATATTTATGAACTCGACTATACCTATAGCTGAAGAATCACAGTTATGTATAGAAATTATTGTTCAGTGTTATTTGGTCCATAACAAAGCATAACATATCCTAAGGGGCAGTCTTGACTGTGGGGAAATTTCAACTAAATCGAAATATCTTCCTTGTTACATCATTAACTATAGTGCCATCTTATAGTACGGAATAGCGCTTTTCCGCTATCCAGAGATAGGTACCTCAAAATACACTAAATACAAGTTACAAATAACAAAAGCAGAGCTAAAACAATGTGCGGTGTCTATAATTGCTTACTTTGCAGTCGGTTAATCCATGAACTACACAAGTTTAATTCTTATGGTCATACGATTCGCAAATACATAAGTTTAATAGCTGACCGTACGTGCAAGCTAAGCATACAGAGATTAAAAGATATTCACAATAAAATTTAACAGACACACATAAAACTTAACCGTTTTCCGATATCGCTGAAATGAGTACTATCAAAGACTATAGAGATATAGACGACCACAGCCTAAGAACTTTTTGAAGCTCATGTCGATTGCGCCATCTATGTCAAAGCCCCCTAAAGATACGGAATATGTAAGAGAAATGTCACCTACACTGCTACTCCACCTAGTAACAAATAGCGTACTAGTAGTACACTAGTAGCTACTAGGTGGAGTACCAGTGCAGGTGACATTTTTCTTACATATTCCGTATCTTTAGGGGGCTTTGACATAGATGGCGCAATCGACATGAGCTTCAAAAAGTTTTTAGGCTGTGTTCGTCTATATCTCTATAGTCTCTGGTACTATTCAGTAATTTCACCATGGCTATGATAATGTATCGATGAAAGTTTACAACTAAATAGCGTTATTGTGGTATCCTGAATTTGTATGCGTAGTTAAAACTCGCTCGATAGTGTAAAGTTTCCTACCGGCAAATAGAGACGCAGAGACGCAACTATAGCTCAGAATGAGAGGTGAATATCACCTTTTTTTATTAAAACTGCGTCCCTATACACGGAAATAAATTCTTCATCGAAGACAGATTTTCTTGGTCAAGACAATATTGTTTCGTGTATAGGTGGAACAATTTGCCTAGCTAGAAAGTTGTTTTGATTGAAGTAAAATGTCTTTATTCAAGTAAAATAGGTCACCGATACAAGTTTCTTAATATAGGCTGTTATTTTTTCGTTACTGAATAACTAAAGGGAAATTATGATATGGGTGTAGATAAATATATGTACCAACTATCTACCGATACCATTTGCATGCCTCCGTGCCCATCGCGCGGCGCGAAAAATCGCGAAAGCGCGACCAAACGCGCGCGGCCGTGATTTGATGACGGCGCGTAATCCGCTGCAGAATGCACGCTTGATTTACGAACGGCACCATTTAGCAGGGCTGAAGCTGTCAGAGTACAGTCGCCTTCAAATATATCGGAGCGGGCAGGGTAGTCAAAAATATCTGAACATGCAATTTATCGCCTAGACACTAGGCGTTGTTCAGATATTTGTGAGTGTGACCATGTTGGTCGCTCCGATATATCCGATGGCAACTGTAAAAAATCCTCTACAAGTCAACCAATGGGACGTAGTTCGCCTAGAAAAAAAAAGTGAAATATTTAACTAATTTTTTTATAAGACACGTTAAACTGCCCTTGTTGCCTATTTGTTGAATATAAATGTGAATAATGTTAGCAAAGCATACATGTCTTTGTCACTCATTATTTCGACAAAACACGGGACTTAATCGCGTACACTTACTTATGTAAATTTCCTGACGTGAATAATCAAGACCAAGTGCGGGTAGTTCGGCAAACCCGCGCGGCTAGGAGATGCTGACACGATTCCTTGCCAGTCTGCCTGCGGCCACGAGCGTTATACACGCTCGAAATGTCAGCAAAATTACAAAAGCAATAAATATAAATAACTACTTAAGTAAGTCCCGTGTTTTGTCAAAATAATGAGTGAAAATCGTATGAGTTTAAATCAGTACATGTCTTTGTCACATTAAAATGTATCCATATTTTCAGACATGACCGCTGCCATTGGTTTTTTTACATGTTTTTTATAATACATACCTACGTCGTTGCCTATTAACTGAGAAGTACTTTTAATAAATAAAGTGATCGACAGGCAGAATATTCATACAACGTTATTAATCTATAACCTAAGTGAACATTTCAAATTTCGTGGCTTTTTCTAGAAACGTAAGTAGAAACAATGTATTCACAGTTTCGGCAGCCCTAAATGTTGGTTGGAAGCCGAATGGCAACGCATTGGCGGCTGTGTCAGCGAGTTCGGTACAGCTCTCCGAATTTATAACTTAGAGCCGAATCCGCGTGATTATGCATAGGTACATTGCGTCGGTTTAATCGCGATTTTTAAAGCATTTTTAGGGGTATACGGAAATATATTACAAAACTGTCTATCTGTCTGTTACAGAACTCTGTCTCAATCTCAAACAACGTTATAGGTAATAAGGTGCGCTGATACATAACATTAGATAAGTTTAACATTTTGGAGTATTTAATAACTTTTTTTAATTTTTCCTGATAGTTTATGCGAAACCAATCTCGTAAAATTGTATGGATATCAAATATTTAATCTCTCTATCCCTATTTCAATGATATATTGCTAACAAACTAAATATTGCTTTGTGAATAAAATAGTGTATAGTTGAATTATCGAGAGCGTGGAATTGCATATGTAGTGTTTGTACCGTGTTGTGCCTCTTTGTGTGCGGATTCAAATATAGAATGCCTGTAAACAAACAATACTACTACATATGCAATTCCACGCTCTCGATAATTCAACTATACCTACTATATTACTTACATAAATCCGTATTGGCTAGCATTAAGGGCCTGTACACCATAAGCTTTAGTGATAAGAGGCCCTATTTGCCCAACAGTGGGATTCATATAGGTCGGTGACATTGAAATAAGCATTTCACAAGATTCGTGAAATTTTATTAATTAAAGTCTGTTCACATAACTGACTGAAATTTTAAGCGTAGAATTATTCGTATTTTCGTCATATCTCTCGATTTCCATAGACGTCGATCGATACTTAATTTTCCCGTATTATCCTGCCGTTTAACAACAGCAATTTGGTCTATTAAGCACACAACGTCATAATGCCAGTAATTTACCCTAATCCGTCTAAACTACGTAATTAGACAGCTGTCTCTATCACACCTACCGAACCAGAGCCGTGCGAAAAAGACGAAAGATCTAAATCCCCGTATAATCTCCTGTTGAATATGACGCGAGGCATATTATGACATTTGGGAGTATTATGGGAAGTTGTTCCCAGATGTATTTGATGTGTCAGAATTATATCGAAAATCTATTGAATACGCGACGCGGCGCGAATTATTGTACTCAGGTGTCTTTACTTTTTTTTTATAAATACAATGGTTAAGAGGATGATAAGAGCTAAATTCCCTCCCTATCGTTTTCAGCGCGAGTGAAAGAGAAACACTGCGTTACGATTAGTATGGGAGCTCATTGCAAATTTTGCAAATTGATGGATTAAAAAAAAACTATGCATTAATTGAGAAATTTAAGGCAACGAAGTTTTTAGTATTAGTGTGGTGGAATGTTGTCCTTAATGCAATGCTAAAGACGTGCAATTGTTTTAAGCTAATTTTAGATGTAACTTTGGAATTATTTTCTATCGAGCCGATTTCGTCCAATTGTGTATTGGAATTAACCAAGTTCTTTTAAATATAATGAATATTAACATATATTTTTTTTACTTTTCCAAAACAAGTAGTTATAGCTATATGACTGTTTAAGTAAAGTCAATTTGAAGGTCATCGGGTCTTCTCAGCCTCTTAATATTATCTTATGGGCCCACCCACTATGAGTCGGCCTGACGATATTGGCCTGTCAGGTGTTCGGAGTTGTCTAATTTTATTTCTAACTGATAGTCGGTGCCCCCCCCCCCCTACTCTTACGAGCCATCGTTACGATTTACGGGTTCATATTTTACTGTTTCTGAATTTACCTCATGGAGTTTCGCTAAAGCTATGGATTACCTGACGTGGTGACAAGCTGCCAACATTTGTTTTAGCTCACGCAACGCAATCATACATTAAACACACAATTATCGTAATTTTAGACTGTGCTTTGGGATTAAAACATATCGCGTTAAATACTTATTGCTCTATTTTCGGATAATACGCTTGAATTTGTTGAATTAATAATTAAAACATTTTTGTTACAGTCGATCATAAATGTGGTTTACCACCCCTACGGTCGAGGTTTGTTTAAACGTCATGAGACAACAAGGTCGGGCATGTTTTAAACTCCGTTAGAAATGTCAACCTTAGCGATCGTTAGGTCACGCAGAAACTTTTGTCAAAACTGGTAGACCACTTTCTTGGTCGACGGTACTGCGAAACAAAATTGAAACAAGGTCCTCCCATGCTTTCTTGAAATAGTTATTTGTGCAACAAGAGAGCAAAGTTAGTTTTTGCTTCGAGTGTTTATTTTGAGTCCTGAGCAAGCGAAAGATTCTATAATTTTTTTTTTTTGACTTTCCTTACTAATTTAACTTTTTTGAAAATTTTGAAATTTCTGATTATTGTAATTTTGGAAATTTTTGTAATTTTAGAATTTTTAAATTTTTGAAACATTAGAAACAAATGAAATTTTGAAATTTTTGAATTTTTTGAATTTTTTGAAATTTTTGAACTTTTGAAATTTTTGAAATTTTTGAAATTTTTGAAATTTTTGAAAATTTTGAAAATTTTGAAAATTTTTAAATTTTTGAAATTTTGGAATTTTTAAAAATTTTGAAATTTATGAATTTTTTGAAATTTTTGAAAATTTTTAAACTTGTAATTTTTGAAATTTTGGAAACTAGAAATTTAAGAAATTTTTGAAATTTCGGAATTTTTGACCCTTTTTTGACTATTTTTAACTTAATAAGAGAGGAGGAGCTTCGTTTGAAAACATTGTAATCACGCATTGATTAGAAACTAGTGCCTGCGCCAAATCTTGTGATTAGGTTTCCAAACTAATTTGGTGTTCATCGGGGTTCTGCTATTCAAAAAGCGACGTTATGACGTTTGAAATATTAGTTTCTCTTTCTTTTTACTGCAGAATTTTCAAGGTCATTTTGTCTCACTCAGTGAGCAAAATCGAACTTTGCTCACTGAATTTAGGCGGTAAAGAACCCTTGTTCGAGCTGCTGAGGTGAAAAAACTTTGGTGCCCGTGCGTTTACTTACGGGACTTTTTTCTTTTCTTTCCACATCTAAAAGGTAGGTAATAAAAATCTCTGAAATAATCATTATAAATAGTTAGTGTCCGACCGAAACACGTTTTTTTGCCGAAACCGAAACCGAAACCGAAGGTTCGGCTCTAGGTGCAGTTTCGGCCGAAACCGAAACCGAAACCGAAACTTTTATAGACACGTTAAAATCGTTGAGTTAAATGTCAATAGGCCGTTGTAACTTGTACAGGATAGGTGGTATAAGAAGAACAAGGTTAGTAAGTTTTGATTGATCATCCTCCTAGCGTTTGTGCTGGCTCGGACTCAACGGAGCCTGAGGTCCACTTGGCAACCTAATCCCATGATTTTTTCTAGTTTGTACACAACTCCAAATTATTTCGGTGTAAGGCGTATTTTGATCCCTAAATTCGTTTCTTCTTTCAGTTTTTTTTTCGCGAAATAAATGCAGAGCACGAAATATTTTCTAATAAAGGTTTCATATGAATAAACATAATTATGTAACTTTTTAACAACTGTAACGTAAAATTTTACCCCCCTTATTGAAAGTACAATTGTCACAAGTCGACCATGTTTTCGTACATAGATATGTACGCAAACGTGGGAAACAGACAGATGTCTGACATCAGTTTTTTTTTACTTTGGTATTTTTTAGGATTTAGGATCTGCTACGTTAAAATTAGCAATAAATAACCCACACGATTTTAAACTTGCAGATGTATTTTTAGAGCAGAATTACGATCAGTAAACAAAATAAAAATATTAAAGTTTTGTTCGATACCTGGAGTTAAAGGTTTATAGCATCTATGTATCTCTATGGTTAAAGTAATACGTTTTGTTAAAAAAAAGTACGAAGAATATATGAGTTGGAAAAACAAACATTTGTGCTTTATTAAAATTGGTATGTTTTCTTTTAAATTATGAAAACGATTTTTTAAATTTGTGTGTATTCATTAGTTATACTGCAGTTAGTTATACAGCAAAGTTTCATCGACTGAGACATCAATGCTGTTAACAAGTCTCTATAAAATAATTCGCCAAGATTGCATGGACTATTTTAATTTTACAATCAGTATTTCAAATAAATCGTCAAGTGTATCATTTCAGCGTAGGCCGACGCAGTTCTTTGGGCAGTCTCTTGCATGAACTCGAGAGTTTAATGTTAGATAAAATTAATACTTAAATGATATTATCATATATAATTGATGAAATAATCTTCCAAACACATATGTACACTTTTTTGATACTTATTTATTATTATATTATCACTTAAAAACGTTACTGAGACAGAACTTGTGGACCGATTAAGCTCAATGTTGTAAGTTTCGGCGCGGCCGAAAGTTTCGGCCGTTTTTTGGCCGAAACCGAAACTTGGGCCGAAACACGGTTTTTTGGCCGAAACTGGCCGAAACCGAAACCGAAACCGAAACTTCGGTCGGACACTATAAATAGTCTTCTGTACTGTCGCTTCATAAGTTGCTTGTACGCACAATCTTCATTGGCTCTAATCTTGGTTACTCCTGACCTGATTTCTGCGCGTGACACTGCGCCACCAACAACACCAATAACAGCTCTTCACTGTAAAACTCATTCAAATTGTTACCATATTCTATCGCAACAAAGTCTAAATTCAATTTGGAGTTGCAGTGGCTCTTACGGCTTTTATACGTATTAGGTCAAAACGCTCATCGATCACTGCTGATGCCGGATGTCGCATCTCCATCTTAATTACTTAACTTGTGGTAATGGCCTAGTCATTTTAAAGTTAGGCACAATTATTTCAGCATACAGATATATTTGTAGACATTTAGACATCCCCCCACGCTAGTCTTCGGCGTCTAATCAGAGCTATGGTTGCGCAACGGAGACGCGTCGCCATTTGCTAAGGGCTGCCTAAACGCTGACGCTCAGAAGACGCTAGTGTGGGGTGTCTCTTAATGACAGGAACTTGCAAAAAAAGGAAGAAATGTGCAGTTAGTAGCAGAAGAAGTGACCAAAGGAAGTGCCCGGCAAAGAGGTACAAAAGTGTCGTAAATTTGGGGTCAAAATCGCTACTTTTAACCTAGTCTGCCGGGCACTTCCGGCCATGCAAGAACTGGCAGATAGGATTTTTCAGTACCTAAAAACAAATTACTATTTGATGCCACAAGGGTCATTTTTATATCCAATGCCGTAGGTAAACGCCATCCATTTTTTACACCGGAAGTGGTACATTTTTGCGCTTTCAGCCAATTCTATTTTTTTTTCTATTTTTCGGAACTCAGCATCACTTTTATGAACATGTGCCATGGGGCTTATTTTCGTATCACGTAACGTAGCAGATCTTACGGTCTCCGCCAGTACTATTCTGTAAAATGATCTGATCGTTCCATCAAGATCCTTTTGAATACCATACTCACTTGGCTACATATGCTTTGACTGAACAAGCTGACGGCATCCCCGAATTGGTTTAAAAGACTCCTTATTATACGCTAATTTAGTAACATGTTATACAGCGACTTAAGATTAAAAATAATGCACATAAAACGATTTCAAGTTGCTCTAGGTGAATTACATAACTAAATTACAAGCGATGATAAAACGGTACCCGCATACGTCAACGCCAACAGACTTAGAACCCAGCTATATATTAACTAAGTTATATCACCTAAACCAATTCTACTAGGTTCTATGCAAATAGCTTTATTCGAGGCATCGCCGGTCACACCTGGTCCGTTCTTATTGAAGTTATAAGTTGTGCAAACTGCTGCAGACTCCATCCTATCATTGAATATTTAGTTCGGGAGGAACTATCTTCCACCTGAATTTATGTCCGTAGAACTTTGCTTATTTGACGAAATTGTAGGGGCTAAGGGGAATGGAAATCTTAATTTGTCGTGGTAGAGGGATGGTTAGGCCTGTGAATCTTGAATGTCGGTTAGGGTATTAGGTCATACTATACAGGAGGTTTAAGGATTTAAAATGCGTAATATCTACTTCGAACGACATGACTTCAGCGTTGAAATAACGACTGCTAACATTGCGATTTCGAGAAATAAATAACACATACCACCAACATTTTTACCAACCAAAAACATTTTGAATCGCCAATCCATTTCGTAGGGGAAATATCAAGCCCCTCTTGTCTATGAAGGCTTCCACTTAGCAGTGGGATCTATAACTATATACCTATTGATAATAAGGGTGATAATTAGTACTCGTAACATATCTATCTAAATATGTATATAAATCAGTCGCGCGTATCCAGATACTGCAAGTTTAAATAAGCCGTTGAAAACTTTAGAACATGTTATACATGTGTATTCTCCAAATGTTATGAAACTCTGGTAAGATTTTTGTAAGGAAAGTAGACGAGGCCTTCTTATTTTATAAGTGAGCAGTAACAGGACTAGCAGCTTTATTTATCAGTGTAAATGAAATTGTGGCGGTAGCGGCCGCAAACGAAATACTTTTCCTTTATTAAATGCTCTAGACGGCGGCCGCAATACCATTTCTCAGTCGGTACTCCCAGATTACTATATTGGTCTTTCTAAAGGCGTATCTCACTTAGTATTATTAATTTCAAAGACTTGGAGTTTCGGCGTTCCGTCTACTATAAATTGGAAACTAAGTATGTTACATGTTTAGGTTAGGAATTCTTGGTAGGTTGAATGGGTACAGCTGTCCATTTTGACCAAATACTGCTTCGAATAGTTGTGTTTGACTTAGTATTCTGTGTGAGATTGCATTCAGCGTGTATTTGAAACTTCTGAATTCTGTTCATGTCGAGTATTTAGGTCGAAATGTGAAGAACATCAGTGTAACTTTTGTTCTTGTTGTTTCTATTGTTACGAAGTAGGGAAAAAAAATATTTTAAACATTTATACGTTCAAAGTAGCAGATTACAGTTAAAAAAGTTAAACTGTCGCACGTCCGCTCGTTTCGACGTCCATAAACGGACTGAAAGGGGCAATATGGCTAATAAGCTGTCAACCTACCCACATTTTTTTTTATATCAGCAAACCACAGTGTATTTCAAGAACGCATTCCAACTCCTACGGTCGTATGTTTTGTTGTTACTCAGCGGTTGACTGAGTAACAACACGATTCCTTATGTTTTCAGGTGTAAACGAAGAAAATCGGCGTCCATGATACTGGCTGCAAACGATAAAAATGTGTTTTATTGAGAAAAAACCCGTGCATATTAAATTGAGACGAACGTGCCAGTGCAGTGTTACCCGACGCCAGTGCAGTTGAGAAGAACAAAATAGTGCTTATAACAATGGAATATGGTTGAAATTCCACCGCCGCTTCAACCAAACTGTGCTTCCATATAAAACTCGCGCAGTGAAACCCTTTTGCTTAGCTAACTTTTCGCCCTAAACTATTAACAAATAAAAAAATCGTGTTATATCATTGTAAATATAGTTAAAAATTCAAAATCTTCATCGTCTACGTGTTTAAATATTATACAATTACTAAATATATAGATAATAGATTTTCGGAAAATTTTAATCATCGAAGCGGTTGTCGTATTTTTGTGATATAAATAAGGTTTTATTAAGTGGCAAAAACTCGGTTGTGATGTGTATAGTTTCGTTAATTGAATATAGACTTTATCGTAAGTAGTATAAGGTTTGGTTTTGGATGTCGCGCGCGCCCGCCGCGCGGTGATGAGGGGGGCGGGGCGTGCGCGTTGTCACGTGTTTGCTTGCGCAGGCGCGGCGCGGCTGCGGTAAGATGCGAGAGCGGCGCTCCCCGCTCCACTGCATCGCTCTACTGTGCTGCATGATCTTCCTGTGCCGAGTTGACGCCTCCGGTGAGTTGATGATCAATTTTAGCGATTGGTAAACTCTCATTCGTTGCCCATAGCCGCGATTTGGTGATCGAACCGCACATTATAGCGATGAGCTTTGATTAGATAAATCTTTAGATATGGATCTAAAAACTGAAAGAACCAAATTAAGATGGACTCTACTACTTAAGAAATCGCCCATATAAAAGGTGTCTTGTTAAATTACCAACCACACTGCACAGAAACTTTCAGCAGCGTATACGCAGTGACGCGTCTTTTGTGTCCCGGTATACAGTTTTATTTGCTGCTATATCATTTTAACAGTAACAGGAAATAAATACATGGAAAAGAGAGGGTGTTATTTCAACCCTTTGCCATATTGTGGTCGTACTGAACAACTAACTACTTATTTACTGTGTCACACATTTCATTCGATAATATGTTGATTTTTTTGTATGGGAAAGCCAAAATTTGTTTTGCGATTTCAAGGTCGGTTCCATACCCCATAGTTAGGCATTGTCCTAATGAAACGCGAATGCGCGATCATCGCCAGTTCGCGCGAACTTTACTCGTACGAACGCACGATCAAACATAACGCACGATTGAATTCGAATAGGTCTCCTAACTGGAAATCGCACATGTAATCGCGCGATTCCCGCGATTGTCAGTTAGGACACCTATTCGAGTTCAATACGTTTGATCGCGCGTTCGTACGTGAAAAGTTCGCGCGAACTGGCGATGATCGCGCGTTCGCGTTTCATTAGGACAATGCCTAAAAATTGTTAGGTATGGCCGTCCTAATCTTATCGAAGAATATGGGTGAAGAAAAGTTGAATAACACATTGTACGTATATGTAATTAGAATCTTCGTTTTTATTAGTTTGTTGATCTCTATCATCCTATAAAATGCGTGAAATTACGTAATCATATCGTAATCAAATGTCATATGTAATTAACGAATGAGGGTTTACGTTATTATTTTATAATTAATTAAGTTTAACGTACGTTAAATTATGTGAAAATGGGACAACGACGAATCGACACTATTTTCTATTGTATATGCTAGTAGTAAAACACAAAGTAACGTTGTTTATTAGGTACTTAAAAATACTAATATACTTATTTTATCATTATTAGAAATAATATTAGTGAATTAAAAAATAAGTATGTCGGAGGATCGGTTTTCATAAAAACGTTTCAAATGAATAAGATACTTAATATCTACAATTAAGCATTTTTCCAATATTCAGGGTAGCTGAAAAAATAAACAGATAATTTAACCTGAAATAATCAGGCATTTACGAACCATAAATATAGAGGTAATCATGAAAAATAACTAAAAATAAAATTCTTTTAGATTTTTTATTGATTACAGTGGAGAGAGATACCACAATGTTTAGAAATAAAGGAAAAGTAGAAATATCCACTGCCTCAGGCGAGACTCGAACTCGCGACTCTGGGAAACATATCCATCACTCAGACCAACTGAGCTACTGAGACTTACCTGATGCTGATACGTCAACCATCTATAAAAAATCAAAAGCTCATTTTTCTATCTAAATAGTTTATTTTATTCAAGTTGACTGTATTTGCATATTTCCAACACTCGTGTTGAAATGTTGACTTAAAACACGCTCAGGGTTAAATAGTGGTTCCGTATGAATTCTCCTCTCATATTCGCCCATTAGCATAGAGGAGCATGGGGCACGCGAATTAGCATAAAGCTCTGGCCAAAAATCCCCAGTCTATCCTTGCCGCATAATTAAATATAACACTGCTTATAAAACGGGAACTGAGTGTGGTCTTCAAATTAACAAGGCTGGGACTGATTTTTTAAAATTATGACTAGCAATTTAAACTTTATATGTATCAGCGGCAAGCCGGTGCTGAATTTGGTTTAAAATTTCTCCATGAGCTGTAGGCAAATTGCTCAGGCGCCTGAAACATAGGCAAACCAACGGGAATCGTGTTCTATGGCCGTGCCGCCACTGATATGTATACATATAAGCGAGGCGAAGTTTAGCAAGCTTCATAAGGTTCAATGATACGAAAGGATTTGAACCCGGATTTGCCTTGTAATTTAAATACTTTTTTAAGTTAATTTGATATTTCACGCGATGAATTTCACTTATACTTGTTGATTATATGGAAATGAAAGCCGTTTGATTATTTTTGACCTAATCTTAAGTTAATCATTATGTAAGCTCAACGCACCAAAAAGGTTTTCAATTGAACGGAACCCTGGTCCCGCGACCACTTGACCACTTTCTGGTTACGGCAATACATTATACCGCGAGATTAAGGTCTGCGTAATATTACGAATACTTATTGTTGTTTTACTTCTTAAATTGTTATAATGCCAACATTAGGGACACGCGGCGCTTACATTTGCATAAGCGGGCCGCGCCGCGGCTGCGCCGGCGATAAAACGACCGACGTCGAACTTATGAACGCAATTAATGAACCAAATGATACAACAATGCGCCCCGCCTCCAAATTACACTTTTTACCGACGTCCCAAAACACTAACATATCAAATCTAGACTTTAACACGCCTGGACAAGTTCCAGAGTCGATTAAACCCGTATTTACAACCCTGAAATTGGTTTATGTCGGCACATGTTGGTAAGAGTAAAAAAGATTTCGCATCCAATGTCTTTACGACACCCTAAAAAATATATTAGAGACGTGACTACCCGTCGATCCCGATTACTAGAGCGATTTAAAAGAGAAAAAGTCTGGTTGTTAATTTGCATTTTAACATGCACAAGGGGATAGGCTCTGGTATTGTCGGGTCGAGTACTCGCACAATTTATGCATGTATACAGATGAGCCAGTTTTGAGGCTGACGGAACATGTGGTATTGAGTTGTGCCTACAAACTATCACGGAAATGGTTTAACGTTCTGCAATCCGTACTCCAAAATGGTTATTTGGTCCCAAATTGTTACCAAGAAATTTAGATCAGAGCGGTCAATTATTTCCCTTTAAACAGGTACTACGTTTTAAATAAGCTTTTATTAAATGGACATACCATTTTTTTTACTTTCATTACAAAATGGCGCCCAACCGATCTTGAAAAATAAGTTAACGTTCAAAATTTAGTCCAAGACTCATACGCAACAATTCCAACTTGACGTTTGTTGATTGATCGGTAATAATAAAATAGTAACGCCCCATTTTAATCTGATCAGAATATTAAAAACATCGTCAATACACGTCGGTACCGACGCCATGTGTCTCGAGCAGATAATCTAAATGCTAATATATCTACGTCAGGACTGCAAACATCTTCGCGCCGTTTTACCTCTCGTCTCGTCGTTAAAATATCTTTTCCTCATATCATATAAGGCTGAGGCATCAAAAACGACACGTACCTATTTTTTTTACTTAGGGCAGATCAATCAAAGCAAATGGTGATGCGTGATAGGTTTAAGGAGTTAATCAATATGGTTTGGTTTTATAATTTGTTATTCATTGATGCAGAATACTATTTTATGAAATCGTTCAAAATTTATAAAAGTTTTATTTACACAAGGCAAGGCTGTATTTCAACACTCATTATAAGTACCGGTTCCTTATATAATATAACAACTAAGAACATAACTCTATAGTAAATATAGGCACCAAAGACCATACAAACTGAACATCCGAGGCCATAAAACCCGCTGTCAAAAAGGTGGCGTAACAACTACACGTGCTTATCGATGGTTTACCACCTGCGTTGGAAGTTACTCTTTTTAAGCCTCTTGGTTTCCATACATTACATTTATAGTTTTTTCTAATATGTAGGTTTCATACTGTGCGAACGGTTTGAAACGATTGGTTGCCAGCAAGTTTGCGTTTAAAAAAGCTGCTCGTGCTTCTTTGCTAGCAGAATAAATATTTAAGTGTTTCAGTTTCGTGAGTATCGTCTTTATATATATTTATGTAATAAAATATGTATGTATCGCATATTATATATATATTTATATATTATATTTATTTACATTTATATTTTGTATGTATTGCTTATATGTAAGTATTGTAAGTTAGGTTTCAAACGTATGATGTCGATTAACTAATATTAGCACCGCCCACAACTTCTCTGCTTTGCCTTAAGGTTGACTGGTAGAGAATGCTTCTTGGCATTAAGTTCGCCTTTTGTACTATAAGATTTTCTTTTGTGCAATAAAGATTAAATAAATAAATAAATAAACGGTTTACACGATAATCATTTAACCATTTAGTAATTGAGATTGAAATTTCAAGAATAGAACGAAAATCTAATATTACAGTCGCCATCAGATGTAGTAACCGATATCTGAACCCAACCCAAGGTTGTAACAGATATCTGAACATCACTTACACTCGTATCGTCATGGCGTTAAAGTGTACGATAGAATTTTCATTGAATCGCAGCCTTTATCATATCTCTCCTTAGTAATTTTCAAATGAAACTTTTTGGATTCCTTTATTTTTTCCTATTCTTTCCTTTTCTTTTACAAAAATAGGCAACCCAAAGTACGTACCTACATATATTTTCCGTAGACTCGTTCTAGTTCTTAACTTTGCCGCTGGCTTAACACTCAATGTATCAGAGAAGCGCTCTCAACTAGGGTTGCCAGGTCGGAGAACAATTTTTTTTTGCAATTTGGCCTAGCAGTCTAGAAGATTCGAGGCCTTAAGTGAGTTCATGGATTCGTTGTTAAGCCTGTGAGGCTGTAATATCGTAAGGGTATTACCTCACCAATCGATTGATGACATCGATCAATTGGTGTGGTAGATTTAGCTGATACAAGATCAAATCGAGCGATGCGATTGGTGTAGAACACCCTTACATCGAAAGATTTTTGTCGTGTTTATGTGTGAACCAAAATCTACGATTTATAAATTTGATGTTGATTTTTTTAGTGATGTCCGTGTCTCTATCTTTTTGGTCTAATAATGAATCTTAACTTAATGAGAAATTAAAACAAATAAAATGTTTTCCGAATCCAGACGAGGCCCTGGCAGCCCTACTCCCGTCCCGTCATCCACATCTCATGAATATGAATGAGCGATAATTCCAGCCTCTTCTAGATAACTGTTATTGTTATTCTGAATAGCGAAATTCCATATCAAACATTTGTAGCATCATTTTGTTGATTTTAAGCTTCCGTTATGAAAATGAGTTGTTGAGTTTTCAAATTTGGAATTATCTGGTCAATTGTTTTAACGTCTTACCCGGAAGTTGCTCCTGTAATTTTAAATGAGCAACGAATTATTAATTACGGGAAATAATTGAGATAACCAGGAAACCATGAAATATTTTTATTTTTATGTTCAAGATAACTTTGTTGTTCACGTTCTAATTATAAAAGCGATAAATAAACGAAAAAATATAATTGAAGAATTGTCTCCAGTGACCTTTCTTTAAGGCAGCTGCGGTGACATTTTACGGCATGACTAATTTAGAGAATCAGCCATTGAGGGATGTAGGAACTGCTTAAAACCAATGCAAATGGTCGCAAAAATTGTATTCTTTATAAGATTTCTAGAGTGGCTTTTTATCCGGATTAACTTTTGCCAGTTAGTATGACAAGAATTGTGGAGAATACTCCCCGCTTTTCAAAATCGTCCGTTTTAGGAGCTCATATCTGGACAACCATTAGTGATAGGTAAAAAGTGAATTCATAGAAGTCGTAGAGAATTTTATCAGCTTCAATGATGTACTACAACAAAATTGTCTATGATGCATGGTTTTCAAGCTGTAAGCAAATAACCACAAAAACGGGACCTTCTTTGCCACTCCTCCTCGGGCTTACCTCCAGGGATGACGACTTTTAGTATATTAGTCTCCTAACTAGTCTTAACAATGTTCCAAAGTCAAAGCTTCTGCTTTCCGCTTTTCCAGCTAGACCCCTTTTTGTGCTTTCATTTGCCAGACTAATAGATCACATCAGTATAAGTTTCTGAAACCTGTTAACATAATTCTACCTACTCATCCCATATCATCTAGCAAAACTATTTTTTTTCTTCCATCCTCAAAAAAAAAACCCGCAAACAAAGAGCCGGTTAAAAATCCCATCTGGCCTCATCCTATAGATATTAATCCCGTTCCAATAATCGCTTCTGATAAGGGATTTTCTTCCTATCCCCCTGTAATAGGAGTTTCTGCATGAGAGCGCGCTGTTATTTAAGTTTAATAACGTATCTAGGCCCAAGATTTTATCTATTATTGGACCGAGGTTTGGCTCTTCAATGCAGCGACAATGGTTCCCGAAATTGTTTTTTGTATTTTTGTTGATGCCAACTTTGAAAATGTCAATTGGTTTTACTTATACCCTCGAAGTGTTCAATACTAAGTAGTTCTTTTTTTATTTCTCTTGTTATTCTCAGTTTGATTGAATAAATAGCTTTTAGTAGCATAATTCATACGTGAATAAAAAATAAATATTAATTAGTGTTTGTAAAAAAATAATAACATCAACCACTAGAATAAATAAATCTGATACACAATGAACTAGAAATACAAATTTGTAAAAAAGCTTTGGTAATTTGAAACTGTTCATCAAAAATATCAAAATATAGTTCCATTCTTGAATGTAACCCATAATATAGGCCTTCTATTGTCTCGCGTTATCCAAAGAAATTTACTTCCATGCCATTAATTTTCCATTTCGCCTCGAAACCAGCTATTGAGAGGCTCAATCGGCGGATTTCGAGCGACGAAATCCCCTTCCTAACTTATTATTGGGTCTTTGATAGGTCAGTGATCGAATTTTACACTCTTATTGTCATCATAAACCGGGATCATAAAAACAAACGTGAAACAAAGGAGCGCGGGTTTCTTCAAAGTCCGGGTCATCTTGTTATTTCCAAAGAAAAATTGGCGCAGCAGGATGCCAGGTCTTTTACAGTGGGAGCAAACAAGCCCGGAGATAAGCCGTATTCAAGGCGAAATTGTGAAAGCGTCGAGGGCCCCCGACAAAGAACCTTATTAACCTGCCACTAACTAATGGACGATAGGGTTACCGAATGACCCAAACGCCGGACCTTTGAAATGCTAATACGGGATACTCGCTTGAGGTAGATCTTGACAACGGTATTACGAATGCTGTTACAAAAATTTTCAAACATATTTTTGTTCGGTCATTTGAAATCCGAACTATGTTTTTTTTTAACGCTGACACGACAAAAGTAAACTATTCAAAAGCTTGTATAGCACAGAGATCGAATTCAAGCCCCTCAAAAGATGGCATCTCGAGTGTTGGTAAACCTGTTCGCTTTGAACGGGCGTTTTTTCACCCTTTATGTTGGCTGAATGTTAACTAGTGCGAGGTGGCCGGCTGAAAAGAGATGCACATACGATACATGCATAGTGTAAGAGGCTTTGCTTTGCCGAAGTTAATGGGACTTGTAAAAGGAGATGGGCGTTGGGCTTATCTTGCCAGTTTAAGAGTTTCGCGTACCGTTTTATCGCTTTTTGGAGTATTCAGTTTTAGAGAAAGTTTTTGGACTTAATAATCCAGGTTTACTTTCAAATAGGTACAGACTTTGTAACTTTTGGTCTTTACAAATGTTGGAATATATTCAGACGACGTACTTTAATGAAAATGTATAGAATTGGGAGACTTTTATGGATATTTGTATCGATATTGATCTTTAATATCCTGTGTCCACTTGCAATAGTACCCAGCCAACACAGAATATTTTAAATCCGTTTTCATTTATCCCTTTAACGACTGTCGACTTATTTCCGTTCAAACATATCTAAAAAACATAGTCGGCAAAAACGATAACTATACAGATTTTTCTTTGTATTCATCGAATCAAAATTGCATCGCAAAATGAAATCCATTTTCTATTCCGATCATAAAATACATATAAAACAATGCAGCACAAGACCGGAATAAAAATCGATTACAATAAAATATATGAAAGCCAAACATACATTTCAATTGTCGAATACCTACTGTGGGTTTGCTATGCATATCAAATTGCGTTTAAGCGCTCGTCCATTTTGTGGTGTGCCGTATTGGAATGCACTTGAGCATTTTTGATAATATATTCATCATAATATAGTTTATATTTTGGCCAAATTTTCTAACTTAATTTCATGGTTCTAAGGTTAAAAAGATGCCATTTTACGGCCGGTTGCTTCAAGTATGTGAAATATGTTACCGGACATTTCAAAATTTAAACAATTAAGTAATGCCAAAAAATGCTGTTTTAGTCTTTTTATTCAAGAGAGACAAGATGGACAGACGACCTTATAAAGGTCGCCGGAAGACGCTGGATGCAAGTCGCTTCCGACCGATACTTATGGAGGTCCAAAGGGGAGGCCTATGTTCAGCAGTGGACGTCTTAAGGCTGAGATGATGATTCAAGAGAGAGCAATGTGAGCATCCCTAAGCGTTCTTTTTCCTCCTGCATAGGAAAAAAATAATAAAATGGCATCTTAACCGGGCCGTAGGGACCGTAATCTCGGCTGTGTCTCAGCAAACCGCCGCGGTGACGTCAGACGGCGTATGACGTTGTCTAATCATGAGATTAGCATGTCCAAACCGGCTGCCATACAAACGTTGCATATTAAAGTATACGGGAAGCATTTCAACCGAGATTTTTGGATGTATCTCAGCGACCCGCCATGATAAATTCGCATGTCCCAATTAGTTGCCAATTCAGAGATCACTGTAAGCATAAAGATAGAATAAATTTTAACTATAAGGTACTTAAATACAAAAAATTGCGCTAAACCCTTTTACCCTTGCAGCTCTCAGGGCATTAAACCGAAAATTAGGAGTAGCTGGCACTAATGATTAACGTATAATACGGAATATAACACAGCATAGCAGTAACAGCGCGTCAAAAAAATTCTAGCGAAGGCTGGGCCCAATTTTGCTTTTTCATTTATTCGTGAACAATAGAAATACTGCTCAGCCGCTTGAAAATTTGGCAGGCCGTTAGGAATCGAGTTCCATGGTCTCGCCGCCACTGTAAGTTGTAACATAGTAAGAAAAATTGCATTGAATGACAATCATAGATATTTAAGGGTTTTAAACTTTTGTTCAAAAGAGTTCAAAGTAAAAAGCAACGAGGTAAACGGAAAGTTGGATCAATAGATCCAAAACAGAGGATAAATAAAACACGTTTTGTAAAACTCCTAAATACTCAACCGACTTAAAAGCGAAGAAAATAATAAAAAGAAATCATCCAGCTTTTCTGTTATGCGTTTTCATAGAAATGTTCGCCTTCTTTATCGTTTTCTTTAACAATTTGGCATCGCTTGTGCGGCGGCCGTGTACGCCTTAATCTGGCGCAAGCCGCGTGAAGATCCCGTATTGTAAGGTTTAGAGGGGATTTCCTACCTTTTGTTTGATGTGGAGTCCTATTTCAGAGATATTCATGTTTGTTTATGTCAGTGAGAGGTCACAGATGCGGATCGCTGGCAAAAATCCTTTCTATGTCGTGTTTGCCTTGGAACCTATATACTTCTCTTTTTTCCTTTTTAGTTTTATCTTTAGGTATGCTTTTTACACTGTTCTATTTAACTATGAATGAAATAGGTAAACCTTTAATACAGGAGGCACTTGTGCTATCTAGTTTTCTGTTTTGTGAGAAAATTTTACAGACACTTGCATTTGATCTAAATTTTGGATTGTACTAAAACAATCTTCATTGCTAAAACGAACTCGATGGTTTTTAACAGTCTAGCAACTTTAATTTTACTTGCCATTATAACACTGATCTATTAATTAAAGTGCCCAGGATGAGCTCTTTAATATTTTACAAAATTTAAATGAGCCCTCAGAAAAATTAACTTAATACTACGAGTAGGTATGTACCTAATATTCCCAGACCACATACCCACGGCACGTGTAACTTTAACTGCGAACAATTTGCTCCAGGCACAAAGCGCCGGTTTAAAATTCCCCAAAAGTGAAATAAAACTGTAAAGTGCTTTGACAACACAAGACGTAAAGGAGTCGGAGTGCTAAGCATGCGCTGTTTTACAACACTTGGTAATGCGGATAGTTGGTGGCTCAACACTTCGCTTTTACGGTTCTTCGGCAGTTCGCTAGGCTGGGTACCAGAGTTCGGATTAAGTAAGCGTTCTATTATGAACACTAGCTATTTCTTTGCGTGTTTGTGTAGAAATGTGGTGTTGGTGTAAATTTTTAGGACATCTCATGGACTTTAAGCTTCATTCAATATTACACAAGTACAAGCTACATCACCTGTGCATTGCGCTATATGTGTAGAATTACAGATATATTACTAGTGCATGCGCTGTGAGCATATTCTTGGAAATGGCGGGTATGTTACTAGCATGTCATGCTTTAAGCGCTTTACGCATGATTAAGAATGAAGGATGTAACTAGTAAGTTTAAGATTTCTCTACAAGCGAAATAAAACTGTTAAGTGCTGGAACAATATACAAGACGTAAACCGGAGTCGGAGTGCTAAGCACGCGCTGTTTTACTTTACAACAGTTGGTAATGCGGATAGTTGGTGGCTCAACACTTCGCTTTTACGGTTCTTCGGCAGTTCTCTAGGCTGGGTACATGAGTTCGGATTAAGCGTTTTATTATTAACACTGGCTGTTTCTAGTCTGATTTGTGTTGCAGTAAAAGAGGAATCTACTGGACGGTAAACTATTGTATTTATTGTGCAACATCTTAAAATTGGAACCCGCTTCTTGTCTATAAGAGAATTCCGGGTTTTATTGTCAGTTAAGCTTAGCATTGGACTAACACTGTTTACAACAATATATTAAACACGGATATTTGAAATGTGGTATTGCAGTGGCTCACGGAGAGCCGATCTGCTGCATTGCTCGTAGCAAATGGAAATCCGTGATCTCTGCCTACCCCTTTTGGGATATAGTCGTGATTGTATGTATGTATTGCAGTAAAATGGGAATCTACTGGACGGTGAACTATTTTGTCTACTTATTGTGCGAAATTGGAACTCGCCTTTATATTATTAGAAACTTCTGGATTGGTTTGGTCATTTGACCCAACTGGGACCGATAGCATAAATATCCTTGGAATACTACAAATAAAAAAAATAGAAATATGCCTTATAGAAACACGTATACACTAGGAACACTGAGCATATGCTTTACAACTGTTGGTGGAGTTACTCAGAGTAATGCAGATACTTATTGGGTTCGCTTTTACGATTCTTGGGCTTCGCTGGGATTAAATGCTT
This sequence comes from Pammene fasciana, assembly GCA_911728535.1. Classification (NCBI taxonomy): domain Eukaryota; kingdom Metazoa; phylum Arthropoda; class Insecta; order Lepidoptera; family Tortricidae; genus Pammene; species Pammene fasciana. The sequence continues at coordinate 2,901,177 of OU452285.1, forward strand.
TATTATGAACACAACTTGTATTAGTTATTTATAGTGCGAATTTTGGTTGGAGTAAAAGGCAATTTCCTGGGCGGTGCATTATTTAAACCAACATACATTTACATTCTGCAAGAGCTCAAGATTGTACGGCGGTTCCGTTAGGACAATTTCTTGACTATCCATTCCAAATAAGTGTCCCATTTTTGGATCATGAAATTGAAATTGAGTAACATATTTTAACCTCCGGAAATGTTTATTGGTCCTACCACGTACTTATGCAAAAGTTTCTAAGGTCTATATATATAAATTATTAACTTGTTCTACATTTACTATATCAGTTAACTATGTTCAAACAATAACGCTCCAGATGGCAGTGAAATCAGTAAGAGTAAAATAATTCTAGTCTAAAAAGTTCTAAAAAAACCGTATCTGACATACAAAAACACTTGTACCCCATTAAAATAAAAATTACCTCCCTTAGGTCCATAAAAAAAATCCAGTGAAATCCAGTTTCGATCCCCAATATGGGTTTTATTAAGTCACAGATATGCGTCGTTATTGCGGTAGCTTATCGACTATATCATTCTCAGCTTCGTATCTCAATTGTTGAGCATGTGTAAATTCAACTTAAATGTAAAGATAATAAGGTTGGAATTCCAAGGATGTGGGGATAGGATATATGAGGTTGCGGAATTGAGAAGTTATGTCGGTCAACTTATAGGGGACGCACGCGTTGGGGTTGCTGCTGTAATTTACATCAGAAACTTGGGGTTTTACGTGCGGTTTGGTGTTTTAAATACGGCTAAATGTTACTTTTGGGTTAGTTTATATTGTGAGGAGCTTTAGTTTCAGTTTGGTGTACTGGTAGGGGCAACACAGATTTTTAAAAGGTGCCGGCTAGAATATTTGTACGCGGCCCGCGGTTAACGCCGTATTAGGCGATTATCACGCGGGCGCCGCAACATACACATACAATTAAAATACATTCATAAATAGAATTAAAATGCATAAATTATTTAATTAGGACTCTAGTCTAGTATTACCGTGTGCTTCAATAAACGAGCTTCAAGACGATATGACGAAAGTGTAATTTTTATTTTATTTTATGAAGTTAGAACAGATTTTCACTATAGTAGCCCTCAACCAATGTGACGACCGGGGCCATAAAAGTCCACAATGCAACACAATGGATAACTGATAACGCGAGCTCAAGGGTTTTATGGCCCCGGTCGTCACATTGGTTGAGGGCTACTATAAGCATCTAGTCACCCAATAAATCGGCCATTCCCCCATATTCATTTTTTCCGCACCCGCTAATCGTCCGACATTTCCCCTCCAAATATTTCACTCGGGATTAAAGAGAAGTTTTGTCCATTATCCTGCCCCTTCAAAGATCAAATTGTTCTGCCCTTTGAACGATTTCGAGAGTCCATTAAAAAAAAGTACGAGTCGCGCGTAAGAATAATAAAAAAACTCTTGAACTTTTTTCATTAGTGTTGCGTTCAGTTTATAAATAAGTACATTGTGTAGAATGGCGATACAGCCAAGAATGTTAAAGTGTAATATAAGTTCGACTTTGAAAGACCTTCATATTTGTTATGAACTGAGATTTAAATTTTAATCTCATTGTTACATTTGAGAGTAAATAAATGTGATAATCCAAACCAAAAGCGCCCCTACGGCTCCTCCTTAGTGCCTCATAAATCCTGAAAAAAATGTAAATGACAGATGCATCATCGTATATTACAAAGATGGACGCTAGTATAGTAAGAATTTTTTAAGATGTCGGATTTGTAGGTAGAAATCCCTAGTAAAATTCCGACATGTTAAAAATTACTACCTTACGTATAATAGCGCAAAATGTAATAGCGATTTTTTTTCTGTCTGTCTGTAGTGTTCCCAAAATAAAAGACCGATGAACATTATAATCTGTGGGTTTAATATCTCATTAAATTTAAGTTTGTTTTCGTGCATATTTATTGAAAAATGGACTCTAAAGTCAAGTGAATACTAGTTCAGGTAATCAGACAGCCGACACGGCGAACCGTCTGGGATTTAACTTGGACCACATTACCATGAACGTTGACCTGCCCGCGTTCTGTACTTCAAAACACAGATCACACCTACTAGACCAAGCAGTTTTCCCGGGCAGATTTTACCACCACCATATGTTTCACCTGTTATACTAAGAACTGGTAAATTTTGGACTTGCGTAAATAAAATGTATCAAACTCATTTTAAACGTAATGTGCCATTAAAAGATCTACAATTGAAAAAACGCCTGCCTTTACTGCATCAAAAAACGCTCCGACCTAATTAGCTAATTGACTGCAGCATCAATATTGAAATTGGATCGCTTGCAGCTTTTTAAAGGGATGATCAAAGCATATAATGCCCTCAAGTCAATGCTGATGCTCGTAGTGTTGAGATCTATACAATGGTTTTAATACTTTTAATAGGCATAAGGCAGTTGACGACCAGAATCCAGCGTGTAGTGAAGTCGCGTTGTATAATGATATTTCTTCCTCTTCATAAAAGCGTAACAATCAGTCGTGTTAATTTAGTAGTTGGGACCTATCCACAGTTCGTAACTAGGACGATCGACGATTTAGCTCGGCGGTTACGCTGTAACTTCCGTCAGACTTTGATAATACGTTAACTATGCGGAGTCTATATGGGTCTGTCTACATCCAAGCCTAGTTCGCAACTAGGACGATCAAACACGTTTAGCTCGGCGGTTACGCTGTAACCTCCGTCAGACTTTGATAATACGTTAACTATGCGGAGTCTATATGGGTCTGTCTACATCCAAGCCTAGTTCGCAACTAGGACGATCAAACACGTTTAGCTCGGTGGTTACGCTTTAGCCCACGTCAGACTGTGATATCGTCACAACCAGAGGTCGCTGGCGGTTACGCTAATTTGCTGCGATGTCTGTATTACGTATGCTAAGTCATGCTGGATTTGCTCCTGTTAAACCCTCCTCTCGTAAGTTAGGCTATTTGTTGCAAATCGCGAGATGAAATATTGGCGGCTCTTTTCATGAAATTATCTAATACTTGTATGACTTTTAGTCGGGTTTTTGACGTGTCTTAGTATAATGCAAATACTGCCATCTTGGACGGACGTTTTCACTAAAACGTTTCAGTTGTTTTATCGTAAATATTGTCCCAGATAAAGACTGCCTGAATTGGACATCAAAGTAATTTAGTGATAGCACGATTTTTTCAAACTACCAGCATTAAGCCGGCTATCACACTGCTGCGGTTTCCGCATGCGACGCCGGTGCGCGAGCGAGATAGCGCTCTGCATGTGTAAAGCTCTGTCTCGTTCACTCGAGTGAGAAATCCGGCATAGCTTTTAACGTTTTTAAATTATCTTTTAAGAATTAAAATTTTCTGGTGTGATGAGAAAGTTTCTTCAAATTAAAACCGCAAGGTGACCAAATAAGCCGCAGCAGTAACATATCAAACAGCTTTTGAAGATAACCAATACAAATGTCGTCTCCGATCACATAATTGTTACGGATGTGAGTCTCCAAATATACTGGACGTATCTTGAATTTGGTAATAAATTTAACTAACCACTGATATACCTTATCTCGGTGCAATAGGGTTGACTATAAATCAGTGAACTGTGTCTACGATGGTAGCTCCAACCGGACCCGTCAGCTCTCAGCTAAGCCGGAGCGAGGTAAACATATGATGGCGAGTGGCGAGACATAAATAATTATACGGCCGCTGAGCACGGCCCGGTTTTGTTTAGATGCTCTATGAGTTCTGGTATCGGTTTTGCATAGAGTTGGGCTTTCTGGTGAATATCCTCCGGTTGTGTGGGGAATATTCTCGAGCGAGAGCTATAGTTTCGACTGCAACTTCAACATGAGTTCAGAACATTTTCAGTTTGAGGAAGAGGGAAATTTTGTTTACAACATCCACTGCGTAGATGTATGGAAAAAGTACATACATTTTCTCCAATTTCTGTTCAAAGTACAGAATTCACTTTTAGAACAGGGTTTTGTGGGATAAGTTTTTGTCTTATTGACATAATGCTGGACCCACACTTCGGATATTCGGCCAAATATTCGTGTTGCGTCTCTTTGTATTTTTATCGTATAGAGAGAGATATAACGCGAATATTCGGCCGAATAACCCGAAGTGTGGTGCCAGCATAAAAGACACTCGTTTCCTAATTTAACAGTAGGTAGCGCTATCGCTGAAGAAGTTACTCTCTTTTCTGTGTGGACTTCCATCCCTTGCAACAAATAGAACTGATATCTATCGTCTAATCTCATAGTTTTGATAAACAACGCTTTGAAATGCTCCATAACAACGTCTCTCGGTTTCGGTATCCGGTTTCGACCTGCGTTATTTCGGTTTCACCGTAAATCTACACTTTCCGCACTAGAAGGAGTTATTAGCCCGAACGGGGACCTCTTTGTTGCGTGTATGTTTTGTACCTGGCCGAATATTCACAGCGCTATGATAGCTAACCAGGGTTACGGTGAGCTCTGTCCGTTCTAAGTGTCACTATCCAGTGGTTTTATTTATAGTGGTTTGCATTTAAAGTTGGTGTATAGGAATAGCACACTTAAAATGTGTACCGGCGAAGTTTGAGGAGTTTAAATGTAAGCTCCCGTTACAGGCTTGACATAGTGTTTGCTATTTTAGGACTCAGGCGCTCGGGATTATAGTTTCGTTTTCCTTTAGCATATTTTATCGTACGACATATATTTTTAATACCTATGTCATATTATGGCACTTACATTGTTATAGGATTAAGTTTTGTATTGTGCTTATTTGTTAAAGTAATCCTAGCAGTATACATTTGGGTAGTTTGTAGGTACATTATTCAATATTTTTTAAATCTATTGTTGTCGTGAAATACTGACGCTGACGCACCTATCAGAACCCCAACGTAAATAATAATCGTGTTTTTCTTTCGATCTCTTCACATTCATATGAATTATGTTCGTTATATTATTATAACAAATATACGTTACATTCAATACGTAAGCAGCTTATGTTCTTTCGGTATCGCGAATTCCAATAACGTCGGAGTTTTACTAAGCTCGTAAATGCTTGAATGGTAATGAAAATTACAAAATGGCGTACCTGTTGAGCGCAGGTCTTATTTTAAAGGAAACAACAATCAACATATTTAACATATAGACTATATTTCCACTTACACTACCGTTAAACTCAACTACAGATATATTTTCCCTACCCTCTGTGGCCCTAATTGTACGGTATCGTACAGCACCAAAAAAAACGCAATGCAAGTTTATCGATGTAGAACTATTTATAAACACGCCGAATCTTACATGAAATAGTTGTTTTAAAAAATATTTAGAAGGTCGGCGCTGATGGTTTGTAACAGTGAGACTTTGTCACGATATCTGACGTTTACCACCCTCGTGGTATAAAAATAATCTGAGTATAGGACGTTGAGTTGCCATTAGTAATTTGTTGCAATTTGATAACATCAAATTGTCACTCTGACTCCAAAAATGAAGTAGCTAGCTAACATTACTTTAATAGGGTATGTCATAACACTTAAAAAACTAGTGAAGTCCGCTTCGATGCCGCCTGGTTGGTGTGAAACGTACATTAAGAAGAATATGCACACCATTGTAATTAAAAAACCACGGTGTGGTTTTTTTGGCTTTTTAGTTTACGTATCCGAAGAGAATCTTGTTTCTTATCTTCCGCCATCTGTTTGTCCATCTGAATCTGTACATATATTAACGAGTTGTATTTTATGAAACGTAATAGAAATTATAACGACAAATCCAGTCCCGCATAATTATGATTTCCAACATAAGTCCCGTATTGGTCCCAGCTGGGCCCTACAAAATCTTCTTAAGCTAGTTTTACTGTACATGTTTCCACAAAAATCACTAACAGGCTCACTAACCGAATAGGGTAAACCAATCGACATATATCATTTGAACCGACCGCTTCAAAAGTTCCAGAATTAGCCCGCCGGTCGCAGTTCGCGGCCGCATTTTAATTTGGCCCCGGGCATGTGGAAAAACTCGCTGTAATTAGCTCTCGACCCTGTTTGCCAGTATGTTATATTTTCCGAGAATGCGCGACGGCCGGGCAACTCGTGCGATGTAGGTTGCTATTGTTATAGTGTGAGTTGTATGTGCCATCGTTGTTTAGTTATGATTTTCAGTGATCGGCGAAAAGGATTCCACACCGCGGGAATACAACTAGACATAGTATTATGGATGCGCCGTTTCGCCCGCGATACCAATTAAACTGCTCTAAAATATACGTGTTTGTATTATGTTTAATACAATGAATCAGTGTCGGTTACGACTTGTAATAACTGTAGTCCGCCCCGAACTAAGAACTCGCTCGTTGACCAGTAAAATATTGGTTTGTTATTTTAATTTTATAGAGATGAAAAAACAAGAAATAATATGCGAAATAAATAATTTCATGAAAATACTTAATTACAAATCTTTGTGAAAATTACTGTAATTTTATTTTTCTATCCCGCAAATGGCGCGGCATATCCATACTAGCATAATGAGTGACGTCATTCACCCCGTGTGGAATCCTTTTCGCCGATCACTGATGATTTTACAGGCTTTAGTTTTGGCCAAAGCGGGCAACAACAACCCCTGCTCATAGTGCTCATTAAAAAAAGTGAATATTTAGAATTGACTCGAATATGGTCACATCTGAAATAATTCTTAAGAATTAATACCTCAGCAACGGAGTCGTAGCTACATATTTTTGGTACATTAAATGTATCCATATTTCTAAACTTGACTGTACAGATAGTAAACGTAAACGCAAATGGATTAAGCAATCACGCTCCCATAAAAAAATAGTACGAAAGCGAGTAAACACTACTTGTTTGATAGTAGACTTGTAGGTGGTTACATATAGTGGTTTTATGGCAATTTTATCGGTATTGAAATAAGTAGTTAAAAGTCAGCAGTGCATAAGTTCACCATAAAGTTAAAGTAGCATTATGAACCACTATCACAGCGATATAACGCGGTAGTCAAGGCATGCAATAACCACCTAATAGTACTTATAATATAAATTGCTGCATCACAGCAGAGCGCAGTAAAGTCCAACCATAAAAATGTACGACTTGTGTTGGATGCAAGCAGAATTTTTAACCAGAGTAACGTGACCTGTAGATTCCTTGACAATTTGCACAGTTATAGTAGTTTGCTTTAGCTATACATTCGCTCTTGTTTGGTTGGCGGTTGGATCATCATCGCAGGTACACATCTGCTTTAGTGTGTTGATGTTCACCCTTATAATAACGTTCCTCTTCTTGCGCCCATATTTTATGATGAGTTTGCGTAGGTCCTATCGCCAACTCTGTTAACTGCCTATTTGTAACCCTTATTGCAACGGCATAAGGTCTACCAATGGTCAGTTAAGAATGTTGCTGTTTGTATATGTAAAATATACACTAGCCCTTACGATTTAGCTAAGGATTGTACGTATTTTGTATAACCAAACGTATACTTAAGAAGAAATCTATTGGGCTGTAAAAATCTTCTCCATCCATGGTACTTAAAATATACAAGAAGTATATACATTACCATAAAGATAAATATGTATAATAGTTGTGTTATATTACTACTAAGTCTACTAACCATGATGGGAATCAAGACAAAGTTAAATTACAAAAAAATATTAAGGAAACCTGCGATCGACTACCTAAAGAAAACCACCACAGAAAGACGAATTCTTTTAAAAATGTACAGACGAATCCGAACTGCGGAAGTAAAATAATATTATAACAAGTAAAAGACATTAACCGGGAAACCTTACGGCTTACTGAGTGCTTTGATTAATTAAGTTGTTCCAGCCCAAGTAGCAAAACACATTTGCCGAGAGAGGCTTTTGTGTACTTCTTTATTGACGGCGCCATTTTCTCGGAGAAATGACAGAACTGCTTATGAAGTGTGTCGATGGGCGAGTATAAGACAAATATGTAAGTAACTTGTGATAAGTGGATTATTATAGTGCTAGTTATTGGCTTAGTGGAATAAGAAATAAGAAGTAAATCTAATGTAGTCCTAAAGGTGATGACTTGCCACCCCATCATAAATATCGCCAAAAGGCTTTTTCATGATACGTATGCCATGGACTAAGCATGTGATTAAATTCCTAGACATATTATAAAACTCTTAGGTATATCAAAAAACAAATATCTTCTTTCTTCAAATACCATATTACTTATAATAAAATAAGTCGGGTTTATTGACGTTCATCGTTATCATGCATGTAATGGAAAAATAAATGTAGAGCTTATTTTAAATAGCATTCCAGTTACTGCATGGTTTTTACAAAACAACATGGATGCACATGTCAGTGGTTTCATCAAAATCTATATTTGAACCGGATAGCAACAGCTTTATTTGTGTGCATAACGAGATAGTTGCATTTCCGGAATTCAGATTATGTCCATATGAGATTAATTCTTGTTTCTATTCGTAAAACAAAATACCGGAATTTTCAAATAAGTCGGCTTGTGGGAAAGCAGGATGTAAGAGGATTTACCTATAAAATACGCTTTTAGAGTAGGAAGGAGTGAGTCATTATGGCTTGGTAACGTGCACTATAACGGAACAGCATGTGAATCTTTATTTTCAACCCCAGTTTTAGCTAAATACGGAAAGGCACAGTCACTGGTCTAAGATTTTAGAAATGGTGGTAGATCGATAAAAAGTTTGACGTTATTTTTCGGACTTTAAAAACATCAGACTGAAAATTTTATCGTCTACGTAAGCCGTTTACTTCCGATAATAATGTAGCAATTAAAAATCTGTAATTTTAACTTCGCCAGTTAAGAAACTAATACTTTTTTGATAAGAAGATTAATAAGTAAGTAACATCAACTTTTATCATAGATACTTACATGTCCAGCATTCGTGGTGTCAATTTTCATGATGTATCTGCTTGAAAAGTTTGAAGAATGATTTTCTGTTTGAAAGATCCTCACACACTTCGGACCAATCGATACACTCAAATATGGTCAAAAGTAATAAAACAGTCTTCTTACACGGCGTCTTTCGGTAGTCATTTTAGCTGCCGTTAACGTAATAATATTTTATGGGTGATAAAATTGTTCGTTAGGGCCTGATAAGGCGTTTTGTTTCCATTTAATGTCCGTTATATTATAAGAAATACGTAAAAATTGCTGTATATATTGCGTGAATCGCTATGTGCGAAGTGCATGGTGGGGGTAACGAGAACGATCGCAGTGCTCAATGTGACAAGAAATGAAACTGCAAATCCCCTGTCTGCTGTCAAAATAGTGAATCAGCCAGTTACATTTCATATAAGCAAGGAATACAACCTATTTATAAAAAAGGAAAAAAAGAGATTGACCACCTGCCCAAGAGATGGTGCCACCATCTTGCACACAACGAATATGTGTCTAATCTGAAGAACTTTCTTTACAAAGCTAATAATGAAAAAATATTGAATCTCTATGTTTCCTATAATAATTCAGGATTTCGGAAGTCAATCCCGTGACAGACGTCATTAAGTATTACCTGGTTATATATCTCTCATCTGATGTTTTTTAATCCTTTTTCAACCACCGTTGGGTGTAAATCCCCATCAGCGTCTGTTTTGCAGTTTAGTGTGACCACCAGTTTATCGCCTTTTTTCATCCAATTCTTTTCAACCTCTCCATCTCGCAAACTAACGTCCAGAATTTTTATACACCTACTAGTACGTATACTGCTATAATTATATTCTTAGTCCCATAAATATGTACCTCAGTCCTCGAGAAGTACGATAAAACGTCCTTTAAGAAATTATATTTTGATAACCTCTTTCCTCCTAAATGCTCTGCAGCTAATACGTGATCTCACAGGTAATCCAGTTTGCTGGTGACGTATATGAACGTACAAGTTTCTTCAGGCGATATTGAATTAGTGGTAACACGATTTGGACCATGGCTTGCACTTAGCCGGACATTTTGGTTTCAACGTCCAGCGTCGTAGTTAGTTTACTAAGAACATCTTAGGTTGGCCAGGTAATTATATTTGGCGCAGGTAATATACACAGCTTATAGCCAAAATGCTCGTAGGTATGAGGGAAGTAGCGTGAAAGAGCGCTATCACAAACTTTTTTTTCGGAAAGTCGATGAAACGAGCAAGTGGCTTTTAGAGGAATGAATAGATATACATAAAAGCCAATATGTCTGAAAAAACGCAAGCAAGATCAGCACAAAAGTAACAATCCGTTATTACGTAGTATTTCAAAGATCCTACTAAAAAACTGTTTGCAATCAATGCAAAACTTTCAATTCCGTTTTACCCTTCCAGAGGTTGAAATACTTGAAATTCGAAATCTTGTCTTAGTGGAGCTTGACATTTTGAAGTCCTAATTTCAAGGTTACAACGGCTTAGGCTCTAACACGACCCCGAGTTCAGACTTCCACTACAGGAAATAATATCTGCTAAGCCTTAGCTTATATGATATTTCCCCTTCCCCATTCCGCTTGCCCACACAATTTTGACGACACGTGTATTGGATCCAATTACTATGCAATAATAAAGTACTTACATTCTCGCAAGGGTCATATGAGGGTAAGTGGAATGAGCTCAAGCGGCGTGATTATGTTAGCCGATGCGACGTCACTCCATAATTTGTGTCGGATGCCCGGGAATTGGGTTAACAGACGTATGAAATCATTTTTAGGTAGGGAATTTTTATTTTAGTTGGGATTATGGTTATGGGAAATGGTCAGAAAAGTATTATTTTTTGTTAGGTACAATTATAGTTATAAATGAAGGCCCAGTTCATGTATTCATCTATCGCTAGTATTTATACGTTTGTGCTATCGAGATGCGCTACTGGTGATGTCAAATTTATCTTCTTTAAACAATTTGTAAAATTCAAACTTCGCTTTAATTACTTTAAGGGGATGACTATACGTTACAATTAGTATGGGAGATTTTGCAAAAGGATGAATAAAAAAAACTACGCATTAATTGAGAAATCTAAAATAAATGAAAGTTTTTAGTGTTAGTTAGTGGTGGAATTTTGTCCTTAATTATAAACGTATTAATTTAAAGGTCATCGGGTGGGTCAACCTCTTAATGGCGAATCAAAAGGAGAAATGGTTTTTAATGAGGTTGAGACACTCTTAGATTACAATTAATTAATTGGTTCCAAGTTTCTTTTGTTTTTGATTCTTCTACAAGTTTCGAGCCTTCTTTTGCTTATGATGTACTCTTGTAACTTACCCAATTAAATGTTTTTTAACGGTTGTAGCGCCGGCTGCTAAAATATTTGTTATTGTTTTAAAATCAGTTATTAAGATTTTGACATTCGCAGAGTAACCCCAGTAACGTAGCTTCATATTTTTTTGCTGGAAAACCTTAACTTGGTTACCAGCGGCCTATCCAGATGCAAGGCGTTTTATAAGTAGCATTGGTGCTTTAAAAATATGTTTATGCTCTTAACGACGTGATACCAAATGGCTTATATCCATCAAAGTCTTTTCATTGACGATTACATTGTCAGAGTTGAGTAGGTACATAGAAGTTTGAAAACTACAAAAACAAACAACACTTGAGACATTTCATTGGTCGAAGGTCATATCGACCGGTCTGTTACCACGAGGAGCTTGTTAACGCCCATTTATTAATATTTATAGTGGCTGCATACTCGCTAGTGGTTTTGATTTTATCGGAATTCTCGGTATTTCTTATCCGTCTTAACGGCTTGTTAGCATTATAACTAAATATTGTTCTATGACTGAAGGAACTTAACCTACCGAAGAACATAAGGTGATTTCTATGTGATTGCTTATATTGCGTCATTGTCTCTGATTCTGTTTTTCCTGATCAGTTTAAAACGAGATTATTTTCGGCAGCTCGGTTCCACAAAAGTTCCTGTGGTAATGCAATGCATCTACCTACGTACTTTTATATATGTAGCTACGTGTCACTAAAGTTTTAATGGTCGAAATTTATCTACATTCTACTCGTGCAACTTTAGTAAGGTAGACCTCATTTTGCACATTTTGTATCACAATGATATGGCTTATTTAGTAACGAATCATATCAGCCCCTCTTAATCAAACAATTTGTTGCTATGAATTTTCTTAGAAGACCCTGTAACATTACGATATTATGTGAAAGAGATTAGTCCCACTTTATCGGTACCTACACAGAGACTTAATTCACTAATAGGTAGCGTATATTGTGTAGTACTAAGAAGTACTAGTAAATAACTTCATATCGACAAAGAGGGATTTATTTGAGTTTCTTCAGACAGACTTACGAAGCAAATACATCCCAATATGGGAACGTACCCAAACTACGTGACCCATTTTTTTCAGTTTTTGACCCCCCTCCCTCCCCTCGGTGACCATCCGTAGTAATTGCCAAGACCCCCCCCCCCTCCCCCCTAGTTGTCACGTAGTAAAACTCGCACATATAGTTTAGAGTGATGTTTTGGACATAGAAAGCAAAAAATCATAATTTTGCCTACTTATTGCCTATTATTTACTCGACACTGGCCGCGTGACGCCAAAAGTGCATGGAAACCGATAATTAGAAGCGCGATATTTGAGCATAATTATTGACTACGTGACAGAACCTAAGACTCCCCCCTCCCCCCTGTGACCTAGAGTAGTATTTTGATGACCCCCCTCCCCCCCCTAAACTGGTCACGTAGTTTGGCTACGTTCTCTATAAGAAAATATGACGTCACGACCGACAGTAAAAATATTTGAGTTTCAAAATGCGCTCTTATCTAGATAAGTAAACACTCGACTAAGTTAAAAATAAACACTCGACTACCAATCAACAGAGCCAATATTGCCTTTGTTTCATCCTGCCCGTTCAAAACTACCGTATTGACCTGCGCCATTTTAAACTATGCTGAGTATTTTTTGATATAGGTACTTTTCCATCCAATATTATTCTTTCAGCACATTTTTCGTTTTTACGTTTTCTTGTTTCAACTAGTAAGTAGTTATAAGAGATAATGCTTTGAACGTATTATATAAATAAAGAATAGGGGTTATCGGACTCTCAAAATGGTTGGGCGTTGAGTGATAAGATTTGTATTATTATAATTGTCTTAAATGCTGGAATATGTCCATAACTGGATATATTTAAGAGTCGCCGTCGTGCTACTAGAATGCCCATGCCAAATTTCGTGATTCTAAAGCATCTCGTTTTAAAATGAGAGCTAAACTACGTTTGTATGGGAACGCGAGCGTCCTGGCGACTCTTAAATCCCAATCATAATTATCCTCCCAAAAACTGGAGGCAAGTCATATGCTAGTTCCTGAGATCTTGGTTTGCTGAGGCCGTGGATTTGTCTTGTTATAAGCCTTCCCAACGAAATATCCCAACCTATTATTCCTTTAGTGATTGGATTTAATAGCAATGTGCATATTCCAGAAGTAAGCATGCTAATGCCACTAAGCCATGCACCTACGCTGATTTCATTTACCACTGACTAAACTCTAGTTATTTTAGTTATATTCCCAACTAAAACCGCATTATAAATTTAATGAGCGTACACACGGAAACTAAAACTAACTTCGGTTCCTAAACGTAAATCATGGTTGCAACTGGTAACACATATTAGGTAGGTAACCAACCGCGCCGCAGACGGGCGGTGAGGCGCCGAAACGCACCAAGTTACGGTAGTGTTGTGAGTTAGACGATCGAGAGTTGAGGACTCGAGGCTATAAAATAAGACTTCTGTATTTTTAAATAACGTCGAATCTCTCATATTACGCTGGGGTTATAGGTCCAATAACGTATTGTGGAGGTAAGACCTTGTGCTTTAAGTAATCTAACGATAAACTCGACATAAGTTTTGCTAACTTACTAGACTTAGCTCTTTAAAATCCTCCAAGGTTAGTCGCTAGTCTAGTCTGTCATTTATGTATATCACAATTTCAATAGTCTTTAATGAAATTGTAATAAATATTCTTGTCATCAAGTTTGAAGGTTTCAACGAATTGTATGCTACAACAAAATGTTGGCTGTTTTTTATTTTTAGTTTTCGCTATAATGACTCGAATTTCTTCACAAGTCTCTAACTCGAATGATGAGGGACCTATTCAAAGCTTGGCCTAAGAACAGATTTGAATTTCATGGACTTTAGTCTACCGGCACTAGCATCGTGTTAGATAAATTGGATTTTATTTTATGGTACTTCGAGAGCGATGAAATTGTGGCATGCCTCCTACATACACGCTGTTCGTTTTTCAACGTTCAAGCTTGTCTTGCTCTTTTTAGTTTTATCTCTGTGTTTGTAGCGACGTTTTTTTTAAATTCATCGTAACTACTCACTGGGAAACCAAATGGTCACTAAAAATGAGGTAATTTTTTTAATTCCTATAAATGTTTAAATACCCCATATCACCTACGGTTTCTCAATTGAGAACCTTTTTCTAGTAGAGGGAATGGTTGGCAAAACTATGTGTTCGTGATTATACACTAGAATAATTACTTTGATTTGGCTCTTATAAAGCCTGAAACATTTAAGGTAAAACTCATTAATGTTTCAAAATTGACCTTGAAATTACGTGTAGACCTGAAAAATTGCCCGTCCTTAGTAATCATTATACGGTTATTAATCACATCCTGTATTTCCCTCTTGGATTTCCTTTTTTTTAAGCGGGGTAATAATAAATTTTCCTAATTTGCATTTCATTTTGGACGTAATTTCTCGGTTCGGCCGGCACTCGACCTCCTTTTGTGGTATCTATTCTTGCCCGTCTATTATAATGAGTTGGTAGAATCGTTCATTGTATGCGAGTCACTTTCTTCGGACTTTATTACTGGCATTTATTTGATTTCCAGGCGAAATGTGGAGAGAATTTTTGGGAGATTACATGGCCATCTATTATCGATAACTCTTGATGCGCGAAATTGGTGCTCATAGTGATAGCGAGTAAAAACACGGAGATTCATGTTAGATAATAGGGACGATGACACATGTTAAATTATTCAATAAAATCCATTTGATAGGATGCAAAATTATCGAAATATCCAAATAAAGTAAACATTAATCTAATGGTTCAAAGATCAGGCTTCAAAAAATTTTAAAGTACGAAATTTTATAAACGTATGATACCATTCGATTTTTAATTTCACTGTAAAAATTGCAATTTTATAATTTTTCCATACTTTAAACACAATATATTATTCAACAATTAATCATAAAAATCAAAGAATCGCTAGAAGTTAGTACATCAAAAAAGATTCCAAAAAAACAACGAGCTATCAAACCTTGGATTACCCCTGGGATCTTAAGGTGTATCAGAAACAGAAATAACTTACAACGGAAAGCTAAATCAGATCCTGATAATGAGACCTTGACAGTCACATTTAAGAGATATCGCAATTTTTGTAATAAATTAATTAAAAAAGTTAAAAGACAATATGACAGGGAACAACTTGAAATGGCCGCGAAAAACTCCAAATCATTATGGAAAACTATTAAAAAAATAACCCATTATAAATCTAAGGATAACAACAATAATCTTGAATTACTTAATGCCAAATCATCTCCTCCTGCAGCTGCTAATCACGCTAACAACTTCTTTGCTACTATAGGACAACATTTGGCAGAGGACATACTAAAAAATAATAACACAAACCATCAAACAAGGCAGGTCTCACCAGCCTCAAAGAATACTTCCTCATTTGTGCTCCTTGACACAGATCCCAGAGAAGTAGGGGAAATTCTAATAAGCCTCAAAAATGATAGCGCCCCTGGATGGGACGGAATCTCTACTAAGTTCTTAAAACTCGCCAGTCACGTAGTTGTCCCAATTATTAGTCATCTCGCTAATTTGTGTTTTGCTCAGGGAGTGTTTCCAAAGCAGCTGAAACAGGCAATTGTTACACCTGTTTACAAGTCTGGTGAGAGAGACGATGTCAATAATTATCGGCCAATAGCCGTACTGCCATCTATCTCTAAAATTATAGAGAAACTAATAAACTATAGGCTCACAAATTACCTAGAAAAATATAAACTTCTATCAGATGCCCAGTATGGATTTAGAAAAGGGAAATCCACAGAAGATGCTGTCTTGGCACTAACAAATAAAATCACACAGATCACAGATAAGGGCGATAAATGTCTTGCAGTATTCTTAGACCTTCGGAAAGCTTTTGACACCGTCTCTCTTCCCTTGCTTGTGGATAAGCTTGAACAAATTGGCATTCGGGGAACTTCGCTTGATCTATTTAAGAGCTATCTTAATGGCCGTACACAACGGACAAAAATCGGTTCACATGTAAGTGAGGAGAATGTGGTAACATTTGGCGTCCCCCAGGGAAGTGTTCTTGGCCCTACGCTCTTTCTTACCTATATTAACGACCTTACAAATCTCAAGATTGACGGGGGATGCGTCTTCTCGTACGCGGACGATACAGTAATTGTGTTTGATGGCAGCTCCTGGGATGCGGTATTTGATAAAGCTATACAGGGGTTGCACAAGATTGCTTTATGGCTGAATCATAGCTTACTTACGCTTAATATCGCTAAGACCAATTATATATGTTTTTCAAAGTACGGGAACACGCAACCACCTAAAGATCTTAAAATAAAAATACATACATGCAACTTAGTAAACACCCAGATTTGCAATTGCCAACCCATTGACAAGGTTTCGTCAACTAAATACCTCGGTATTATCCTTGACCAGCGTCTCTCCTGGCATACCCACGTTGACTATCTAAATGGAAGAATCCGGAAGCTGATATGGCTTTTCAAAATCTTAAAACATGTTGCATCTACTAAATTACTTACCCAGATATATACTTCGCTTGCCCAGTCTATTGTGACGTACTGTATTCCCATATGGGGTGGAGCCAATAAAACGAAGTTTCTGGAGGTTGAAAGAGCGCAAAGGTGTTTGCTCAAAGTAATTTTTTCTAAACCCTACAGATATCCAACAAATACTTTGTATGAAGAATGTAACTTATTATCTATAAGGAAATTATATATTTTGGGATGTGTTATAAAATTGCATTCAACAATAAAGTATGACCCTGTCATTGTACATCGAAGGAGGAAGCCCAAAGCTGCGAAAGTGCCCTCTCTGAACTCTAAGTTTGCTAAAAGACAATTCTGCTACCTATCTGCCAAACTATATAATTATGTAAATGAACAACTAAATATCTATCCACAACTAAGTTATGTCTGCAAAAAAAATATTACACAATGGTTAAAAACATTATCTTATGCCGAAATTGAATCCTTCATGTAACATGCACTCTCAAACACACACACACACACACACACACACACACACACACACACACACACACACACACACACACACACACACACACACACACACAAACACACACACACACATGTCTATTACAAATATATTGCGCCTACGCATGTCTATTATGCTAACCTACCTTAAAATTAAGTTCTTTAGAATAAGAATAGTTACTTAAATTTTGTTTTAAAATGTATACAATTTTTGCCTTATATGTATGTATAAGCATAAATGTTAATTATTATTGTGTATTAAACATAAGTATAAATTGGTTTGTAACCCTCGAAGCTTATTGAAGAGCGGAGCCTTCTGGCACAAGTAATATCTTACTTAAAAGAAGACTTCTGTTTTGTTTCTAGTAATGTGTTAAAGCGTAACCAATAAATCATTTTCATTTTCAAAAAAAAAAAAAAAAAAAAAAAAAAAAAAAAAAAAAAAAAAAAAAAAAAAAAAAAAAAAAAAAAAAAAAAAAAAAAAAAAAAAAAAAAAAAAAAAAAAAAAAAAAAAAAACACGGCAACTATGAAGCCGTGCGTGACGTCACTGCTTCATATGATTTTGTAAGAAGTGTTTTGAGAAAGAAATGCAAATCTCAGACTTTTAAGTCTCTTTTCTGTCTTTTATGTTGATTTAAGGCAATTGGTCCCATATATTTGATCCTCACAACAAAACGAATCGATTGATATATGCATGAAAAAAATTCATCAAGCCTATTATGGTTATACCTAAGTCACGGAATAAATTATACTAGGTATTCGCGGCAAGCTTTACAGTTGCACTGCAGCACTCTACTAACGAGCTATCTACAGCAGCTATAACCTCCTATATCCACCTTATACGATTTTCTTCCTCGTCAACTGTTTATTTCCTTTGTTACTAGTCGCTCAATAGGTGGATTCCAATGCAATTTAAAAAAAAACGCTATAAAATGTATTAACTCAGGATATGTCAATCCCTAAATCCACAAATCGCAGTCAACCGCTTAACACTCACCGCCAACCTGCCCGCAATCGCAACAAACTTTAACAATCAACGTCTCGATTACCACCAACTTAAACCAAGTTTCAGCGGATTCCTAAAAATTTTCGCCGGCCAGTCTCATCAATCATTAGCCCCTTTGCCCGAAGGCTGATAGATGTAGCCTCTGAGATTGCGTTGCCCTTCCTTGACGTATCAATTTATAAGACGAAGAATGAACTGTCAATCTCTCAATGGATTAACGTTAAACATTCACAAGTCTCGGATAGTCCGGCGCTTTGCAGCTTAAACGGATTTCGCGATGTGAATGATTTCAGGGAGATATTTTAATTTTAGCCGAGGAAAATTGGATTTTAGGGTGTTAGCCCGGGCAAGGTCGAAACGCATATTTTACTGGTTTTTGTCCCTGCCTTTCATAAAAATTTATTGGGATATCTTGTCCATCGATCACTAATGCGGCAACCCTATTAGTGAATTTCAACATATTTTTCCAGAAAATTTCAAATCTGAAGCTACGTCTTAGTTCAAACTTTTACTTGAAGACACAAACCCGCACGTATCCCTGGTGCCTTTATATCGACTGTAAATATTTTTCAAGCGTCACATCGTATACAGGAAGATCGTTGGAAACCGGCCAGATGCCACTGAATAATGTTTCGCAAAACAGGTTTTCAATTACCTAGACTGATTCATAAGTTGTTTTACGTTGGATGTGGTGCCTTTGTGTTGTCTTCGTTTTAACGGGTTATGTTATGACGCGAATATCTTTCAGATATTCTGGATCCCTTCAAATTTTTACAACAACTATAATCATTTTTATGCTTACTTACAAATTTACTTTCTGAAATACTTACTTTTATGAAATACAAAATTGAGGCCGTACAAATGTAATAGTATCAAATGAATCGTAAGGTTCCTGTGGTTATGGGATATCCTTGAATCGATATTTAAGTTATGGATATGTAAAGGATCTGTGACAATTATGTGCTCTGAAAGATTATATCTGATTGTTGAAGTTTTAGCCGTATTTTTAAAAATTATAATGGGTATAACGTTGTTCATGGAACAGCTGTTGCTTTAGCCTTTTCGCTTCTGTTTGACTGCTTGTTTTGTGCTCTTGTTAAAAATGGAGTTCGTGAGAAACGCGATGAAGGTATGGGCATGACTATTTTTCAATGGACTCGATGTTTTGTTTACGAAGCAAAAGAGAACATCAACTTTTATTTTATTTTTTTACCGACTTCAAAAAAGGAGGAGGTTCTCAATTCGACAGTTTTTTCTTATCATTATTATGTTTTTTTTGTATGTATGTTACTTTTTGAACCGATTTTCAAAAAATTTTTTTTAATCGAACAGGTATAACCCCTAGATGGTCCCATCGTCACCAAGTCAGGGTCTGATGATGGGATCCTGGAGAAATCGAGGGAACTCTTCAACTATTATAGGCACACCTATAGTGATTTCAATATTTTTTACAGCAACTCGGCCACTTCCTCTTGGAATAGCGGATCCTAAGTGAAGTCGGTTCTTTTTTTGTTCTAAATTATCACGTAACTTTTTCATAATAATAATCATGTTTACGTTCTTGTTTCAACAAATCTCTTCTTTGTTTTGTTTTTTCAAATCGGCGTAGGTATAAACAATTAATGTTCTATTTACATGAGATCTTGAACCTTAAATGATCCAAATTTCTTTCACACTTAAATAAGACGGAGGAATACAATATCCGTCACACACGTCACCTCGGCACGCATCATGAGTTGGAGCAGGGTCATCAGTCGTACTTACAAATTGATCCGTCTCCCTTAAAATCTATCGGTGGCCAGCGCGATCTGTCGTCATGATAGATCGAATTGGAACTAAGATTTTGACGTGGCGACGAGGGTTCATTATTGGGGACATGGTAATCTATTATGGTCTCAGAGCTATTTGTATCAATTATGCATTTGGGGAAATATTCAATAAAATTGTTGAAATGCAATTTGGCATTATTTAAATAAAAGGCTTTAGAATATTTTGTAGATATGAAAACGGCATATAAATTTATGTATTATCTTTTGTCACCTTCTTGGCTTAGCTCTGTACACATTTTTTGAATTAATATGCCCATTTTTTGGATCCACAGAATCTTAATTAGTGTAATTTCCTAAAAACCCAAAAATATCTAAACCTTAGTTTTGTTAATAATGATTTACCTGTTTTCACCTTTCACCGTTGATTGGGGTGAAACAATTTCACGCATGTTACTTGTTACACGTGGTCTTACACAAAGTGAAGTTTTTTGCAACATTCAAACAAACCACGAAGTACAATGTACAATTTGTACATAGTAACAAACCAGCAAGGCGAAATCCTGAAATGTAACAACAAACAATCGCACTAGAGTCCGACCGAGCGTGGAACTTGAAAGTTTTAAACAACACCGACATAGTTTCTCATATTTGTATATCAAAAACATAAATATAAAAACAGGAGCCAAGTTCAATATTGTTACACCGATAAAATAAAAAACCTATCTATTTAAATGTGTACCTATTCCTGAAGATAATGAGATAACTGAGTACAAGTAAATACCTTTAGAAGTTAAAGACTGGACTTTACTAGCTACCTTGCTGTCGGTGATAAACATTTTAGCAGAATTTTTAAAAACAATACGCAGTTGTTTATGATGTTTGGGCTTTTAGTTCGTCTAAGGGGTTTTTACAAATGAACCAAAATTCACGTGTCGTACACTTGGAAGTCAAAAGCATCAATGGGTCAATGGTTCGTGTAAATATGATCGTGTAAATTAAATATGGCCCGGCTGCTGCGTCGCCAGTTTTCCTAAGCTTGGCTTGACGCGGTCGCATGTCTAGATAGTTGGTATTAGTGAGGACTGTACGTTGCTCGATAACTTAGTTTCGTGCGATGAAACCACGACCTGTGGCGGTAACGTTTGAAACATTCTAAGTGATTGTGCCGGAGTTAGATAATTTAGTTTGTTTTAGTTGTAGTTATAATTATTCTACATTGATCTTTAAGATGTCGAAATTAACCTATGAAACGACCATGCGGGTTTACTGATAGAAATCTGATAGAACAGACCTGACCAGCCTATGAACGGCAGCAACCAAGACACCTTGCGAGTTTGCGGCCTTTTAAAAACTGTTGCTCTCCATCTTTGAAGAACTCGCTGTACTGTAGACCATCGAGAAAACCTCGGCAGAGAGCCCTTCCAAAACATATTCTATCATGGAACTCCTAAAAATGTCGGAAAATTCCTTCCGGTCTCTTGGCAGGAATTGTTAGGTAGCTTACGAGTATACTTGCTGCAGTTTTCAAAACTTGAAGAGATCTGAAATTCTCCCCAGCGACCATCAACAGGATTACCTTTTTTCTCCAAAACAGCTTCCAAAGTTCTTGGAACCGGAGACCAGTGCAACGAAAATGTTTTCCAAGCAAGCTCGTTACGGACTCGGAGGAATTCCGCAAGTCCCGGTGCGACGCAAGAATCCGATTTGACACCGCAGACATTCCACAACGCAGATTTGTTCTCAAATTTATTTCCCTTGGCTTGATTTTGCGGGATAAGATTATACGAGGTGTGGAATATTAGGCGGATTGTCGGTTTCAATTTATTTACCGGGTTTTGTATGCTTACAATGTCTGATTCAATTTGTGTCAGCCCTATTATTAAATAGAATGAGAAAAAGAGGTTATATAAAAAAACGATATTATACGCTGAAAATATAAAAGGGCTCGGCTCTAGGCATTGTAAAATACTGTGAGCCTCTTTAAGCAAATAAAGATCTAAATTAATGTTCTTACACTTTTTCATTGCTTCTAATTTTTCTATATTTAGACATTCTTGTTCACCCGCTAATTACTCGTTTTATTACAATGAGAAATAATCTAAATGTTAATTTACAAATAAGTCAAAACAAGAATGCGTTCTTTTAAGCAAAATTATCAACACATTAACACACAAAAGAATCTGAACGTTCGTGTAAAATAAACAAAGAAGTTATGTTAAAATTAAAACAAAAGAGCAAGAATTTCGAAAGACAATTCACGGAATTGTAACAAGGGAGGATAATTGTTTTCTTGATTAATTCAGAATACGGAAGCTTTCCGCCGGCGCGACTTTACACCGACTGCGTAATTAAAAGCGATCGATGTTTATCACTGAATAATAAAACGAACTATTAAGGCAACTAATAAAATGCACAAAATTGATGATCGTTAAATCTAAAGGACGGAATAAAATGTACTACAAAATTGATGATCATTAAATTTTGAAACGACGAATATAGATTACCGAGACTGCTATGGGCTCTTCCACATTTTGATGTATTTTTAATTTGATGTTCTTTATTATTGAATGGCTTTTGTAAAGTATAGGAAAGGTTTGTCTTTTTGAATATATCTCTTACTCGCGATGCTTATTGAATGTCAAGGAGATGCTCGGCTCAGGTAAACATTCATATTTGATTGAAGCCCTTAACGAAAATGGTGCTCATTTCGTCAATAAACCTTTTATGTTTGGAAATGTCGTCGATAATAATATTAATTCGTTATTCAAAAGACGCCTAATGATAATTTGGTTTTAAGGTATCTTGCATCATATTTATCGGATTATTCTGGAATTATTTATTTCTTTATTTATTTATTTAATACGAACCGTATTCACGAAGCTATCGAGCGGAACAAGGGCTGTAAAGTATTTTCAAGAGATCTGTCTATTGGACAAAGCCAGCTCGCTAAATTACGGACTGAAGATGGTAGAATGGTTTCATCTAAACCCGAGCTACTGAGAGAGATAGAGCGCTTTTATGGGCAGTTATATAGATCAACTCGTGGACCCGAAGTTAGCCTGGCGAATGACCATAGAGCTAGGCTTACCCGACACTATACCGATGACATCCCGGACATCAGCTTGTACGAGATCAGAATGGCCCTGAAGCAGCTCAAAAATAACAAGGCGCCAGGTGAAGATGGAATTACAGCCGAACTCCTGAAGGCGGGTGGAAAACCGGTCCTTATGGCCCTTCAGAAGCTGTTTAATTCCGTCTTACTTGAAGGGAGAACGCCAAAGGCATGGAACAGAGGGGTGGTGGTGTTGTTCTTCAAAAAAGGTGATAGCACCTTGCTGAAGAACTACCGACCCATCACACTTCTGAGCCATGTCTATAAGCTGTTTTCTAGAGTCATTACAAATCGACTCTCGTACAGGTTAGACGACTTCCAGCCTCCCGAACAAGCCGGTTTCCGAAGAGGGTTCAGTACCGTAGACCACATTCATACGCTGCGTCAGGTTATACAGAAGACTGAGGAGTATAACCTGCCCCTCTGTTTAGCGTTTGTGGACTACGAGAAAGCCTTCGATTCGATCGAGACTTGGGCTGTACTACAGGCTCTCCAGAGGTGCCAAGTGGACTACCGTTATATCGAGGTAATGAAGTGTTTGTACGAGAACGCCTCTATGTCAGTCCGACTCCAGGACCAGAACTCGAGATCCATACCGCTGCAGCGGGGAGTCAGGCAAGGAGATGTAATTTCTCCAAAACTGTTCACCGCTGCCCTGGAGGACATTTTCAAGGGTTTGGACTGGGGAAGGCTTGGCATCAACATCAACGGCGAGTACATCACTCATCTTCGATTTGCCGACGATATCGTAGTCCTGGCTGAGACCATGGAGGACTTAAGTACGATGCTCGACGACCTCAGTAAAGGCTCTGAGAGGGTTGGTCTAAGGATGAACATGGATAAGACGAAAGTCATGTCTAACGCCCATGTAGTACCAACCCCTATTACAGTCGGAGACTTTACGCTCGAAGTTGTAGACGATTATGTATACCTCGGACAGACAGTCCAGCTAGGTAGGTCCAATTTCGAGAAAGAGGTCAATCGTCGAATCCGTCTCGGTTGGGCAGCGTTTGGGAAGCTGAAACATATCTTTTCGTCCAATATTCCGCAGTGTCTCAAGACGAAAGTCTTTGACCAGTGTGTGTTGCCAGTGATGACCTATGGCTCTGAAACGTGGTCGCTCACAATGAGCCTCATTAAAAAGCTTAAAGTCACCCAAAGAGCAATGGAGAGGGCTATGTTAGGAGTTTCTTTGCGTGACCGTATCAGAAACGATACTATCCGTAGCAGAACCAAAGTAACCGACATAGCCCGTCGGATCGCTAAACTTAAGTGGCAATGGGCAGGGCACATTGCACGGAGAACCGATGGCCGTTGGGGCACTAAGGTTCTCGAATGGCGACCATACACCGGAAGGCGAGCAGTTGGTAGGCCCCCTACAAGGTGGACTGATGACCTGGTGAAGGTCGCTGGAGTCCGCTGGATGCGGGTGGCACAGGACCGGTCATTGTGGCGTTCAGTGGGGGAGGCCTATGTCCAGCAGTGGACGTCTTTCGGCTGAAATGATGATGATGATGATGATTTATTTCTTTGAAATATATACAATACCAAATCTAGTCCTGAATTAAGCTGGGAATACTCAATATTCACAACTTGTAACCATCATTTATTTGGCTATCCACTCGATCAAAACCATCCATAGAATAGCGATAAAAATAAACATTAATAGTTGGCACATTACATTATTTGTTGTTTTTCGTCCGTAATCTTTGACATTCTGAAATTGTCACGGAACCAATTTTTCTCAAACATTTCCATTTTATTTTATTATATTTAGCGCTCACGTTCCCATAAGTTGGATCTAATATACTGAAGTCCTTCGGTAATTTCTCTTTATTTGAAATGAAAATTAGGTCTCGGTTAGTCGTTACCTTTACTTTGTTGATGATATTGTGACCTAAGAAACTGCTCAATTACCTACAGTTTTCGGCTTATAATATATTGATACTCAAAATATCTAGTTTAAATGTTTATAGCAAGATACATCTCCATTAAAACGAAAACTAAAATCCGAACAAATTGTACAGGTAGCTAATGTCACAGTCGGCAGTAGATTAATTTTCAATTTACAGCCCTCCTCTGAGTCTTTGCGAAACTTCTCAACATTTACAGAAGAAACTATTCCTACACCTTTTTTTTCTTAGACTGTCTCCTTCACGCTCCAGCCTGGATTTAAAAACGGAATAAATTTCTACAACGCAAAATCTTTTCACATTAAATTCCTTCCGTAACCTATTTAAAATCATGAGCACTTGTAGCAAATACGAACGTTCGTCAGCAAGTTAGAACTTCACTAAACTCATGGTAACAAAATTTTATGGTAATGGGTAATATTCTCTCCGAATTCAACTTCGGTACATATGTATTATTACGAATTTGAAACGGTCGGCCGCTATTCAAATGTCGACGAATACAAATGCTTCCGAGCTCATTATAGTACTAGGGCATGCATGCATATGTATGCTTATACCTTCGTTGTTTGGATTGAATGAAATGAGCCTTTTATTCGCATGTTTTTTTTTAATACTTGTTCGTTTTGTTGCTCATTATCTTCTCCCGTTAGTTTTTTATCTTCGCATTTTGATGTACTCGTTTAGTTTAATCACGGGAATTTGAAGAAGGGATTTTTCATTTACTGTGTAGGTTTCTGATTTTACTCGCGAGTCGCCGGTGAACCAAGGCTCGTGCGGCAGGATTTCTGTTTGCCTATGTGCCTACGCTACGACTGGGCACATACAATTTTGCTGAGTGCTTCACTGTGAACGTTATATTATGCAGTTAGATTACACCACGAATTTTGGTATCGGCATTTAATTTTTTTACTTTTGATCTTAATATTGTTTAAACATAGTATTTATGTGACGTTGTTATGTATCTGCAAAATACCGTTTTATATTTAGCCTTAGTGTAAAGCAAACATTTTGTCGGATTTGTCTTAAACATGCCCAGTTTCCCCTGTGTATGCGTCAATGGATTTAAATATGTTTGTATGGCATATAATATGTCATTTACATAAACGTTCTATGATAAAGTAGCTTGCAAAATGGAATTGCGAAATGATTTTCGGTGAAATGGCACTACACCGCGTACTGTTAGGAATTAGGTCGATAAGCGGATTCAGCCCTACTTTTACATATAGCATGTGACGTGGCCATGTATTGAGATCAAGTAATATTGGCACGTTTTTTAACAATAAAAATCTTTGTTAACAGAATCCCGTGTCGCGTTTCTGATCTGGGTGGTGTGTTTAAACAACAGGGTTTTGTAATCAAAGCTCGATTGGAAATTCCGTGCTAGCCACTCGCTATCTAACGCGAGATACCGGTGTGTGCATTACTCCCACCTGTTTCTGAATCGATCCAAGCCTGCTGGACGAGGCTTGCGTACAAATGATGCTCTAATTGAGGGATATCTCACGTTACTATCGGAGTATAAATAGGTTTACACTAACCGTTTATGAAAATTCCCTAGTAGGTTTTTTTATTGTAAATAAGCGACTATTTTATAAAAAAACACACATAAGAGTAAAGACAAAGCATGAAATTAAACAAAGAAATAAAATGCAAAATCAACCAATGTGTACGTGAGGGAGAAGGCAGCTTTCAGAATAGTGTAGTAAGTATTATGCTAAAAAGATAATAAAATAACAAGAACACAAACAGGTACTTTTACTTTTTGCTGTTGCTTATTGTTTTATCAAACAAAGTACTAAAGCATTGTCTACTGTAGCTCAAGTTTTTGTAAAATACAATTATATCATGACCTCATAATAAACTAAACATCTCTGTACTATAACCCTCCGCTTTTGATTACAGAAGTTTGTGAAACGCTTCAGTTTCCCGTGTAATTTGCTTTCTATTTAGCCCCTTTCCAGCATTGTTACAAATGTTCCCCGATAAGCATTTCGTAATCATCTGTGGGCGTGATTCGTGCCTGGAATCCCCGATGGTCGAAGTATTTAGATAGTAAAGAGCCTTATCGCCATTTTTATGTTATACCATCTGTATTATTAGGCACAGTTAATACGGTAGCATGATTACGGGCGCCTAGTTATTTGTGCTATCGCGCGTTTGAATTGGGTTGTTGATTTTTATGTGTAGTTTCACGATGTGTATCAGCTTTATAGTTACCGATTGTATAAGGCTGTTGTGTTATCTATTATTGACTCTACGCTTTAT
Source organism: Pammene fasciana (assembly GCA_911728535.1). Lineage (NCBI taxonomy): Eukaryota > Metazoa > Arthropoda > Insecta > Lepidoptera > Tortricidae > Pammene > Pammene fasciana. Next base: position 2,928,486 of record OU452285.1, read on the forward strand.
TTTTCGTGGCTTCCTAGACGTTTAATGGATAACTATTGTCCTTGGCCCTTTTATCTATGCACGTCACATATTTTAGGGCTTTATAAAATATAAACCTTTTAGTTCATAAACGTCTTATAAGCCTAATTTAATTTATTGTTTTGTCTGTTTATTAACAAACAACACAAATGCGAAAGTAAAAATAAATACCTAAAAAAAAACTAGTTCTACTCATACCAGCCTATAGTACAGTCGCCATCAGATATATCGGAGTGGCCAAGGTGATCACAAATCTCTGAACAACGCTTCTATTGTCAAGGCGAAGGCAGATCCGATATATATGATGGTGACTGTACCTACATTACGTTATTTTTTATTTCATCAATGTTTTTTTACTTCTTCATGTACAGTAGTGTTCGCACTGAAAAAAAAGTCTCGTACTGCGTTTAACTAGACTCGTCCAGTACTTAACGTTTACAAACAAAATTTTACAAAATACAATATTTTTTGGTATCTTCACCAGATTCTAGTAAACATAACTATATTTTTCACAACACATTCTTGTAGTATTGTAGAAAAATATTTTTTTCGGTGCGAGGACTAACTAAACTAGCATGTGTATCCGTGGGACACGGCACAGATTCAAATCCACCCAACATTTCTTCAGTTTCATCGACGGTGCTGCCCTACCCAGCCCGTCTACCTCTGCCCTGCACTAATGCCACGTTCTTGTTGTTAGCTAATGATTAATTAAAATTGTAACACTATTTTACGTGAAATAAATCATTTGAGGTTTATATACAATAACATACAGAGAAAAAAAAAACTAAACTAGCAAGTTTAGTTTATATTAGCAATATAAAATTTAACGTTCAAATAATGATATATTTTAAGATGATTACCCTGCAATTCTAAGTATATAAGCCAATATTAACCTGACTCGTTTAATAGACTGGGAGCAAAATCTCAAATTCGCTCTCCTTCTCCATGCGACAGGCAAATGATATTACTTTTGGGCAACCGGGCTTTTTACGTGGTTTAGACCCTGCTGTATCCGAATCGCCGGTTGCCATCAAAGAAACTACAACCAGAAGTGAGATACGGCCAAAAAAAGGACCCGTTTTTTAGCTTTTCTTAAATAACTCGAAAACAGTAGCACCTACCAAAAAATGTTCTTCCACTTAAGTAATCTACATAAAATTCTCTATAAAAAAGGTTCTATACAGTTTTTTGCTGGGATCAATGTTTAATGAGATATTAAGGGACTAAGATAGACAATAAACATATATACTAATTAGCTTTTTCCCGCGAGTTTGTCTGCGTGGGATTAACATTCGCTATAATAAATTAATGAAATGCCGTAGTATAATCTTACAGCAAAAATAAATTTAACGTATAAGCTTTTTTACGTCTACAGTAAGCAACAATTCCATACCAACTTAAACCCCCCGTTTCATTCCTTTAAAAGATGATTACTGGGATAAAAACTATCTTATATCCTTCCCCACAACTCAAACTATCATCACACCAAATTTCATCTAAATTGGTTCAGCGGTTTAAGCGTGAAGAGGTAAGAGACCCACTGACTAGTCCAAAATTATTACATTCTCTCTCCTTCTCGATGCGACAGGCAAAGCATATTACTTTTTGTTTACAGAAGGGTCCAAATAGGGTAAAAATCTATTTGGACCCTTCTGAGTTCGAAATTTAAAATATTTTTTTACCGGAAGTGAAATATTTAAGGTGGCGGCCAGTATAAACCTAAGCGTCGAAAAATCTATGTTCCTCGTATGGATACCCCCATTCATTATGCTTTATTTTTAACGATTGTTAATAAGTATATGCGCGAACATGACGTAAACTCACTCCTGCAGAAGACCAGGCATGCGGCGATGCTGCCGCCTTTACATTCTTTACACCCACTTTTTACACCTTTACAACAGCTCCATCATTCGCCTGAAAGGTTCCGAGCTAGAAGGCCCTCAAGTATTCCGAGGTGCCGTCAGCGGAGGAGATTGCACGAGCAGAATTACAATGGGTCCGTAAGAGCAACGACGACGGGGTACCGGAGGTCTGCAGACGTGTTCCCAAAACCCCGTCCACAAAGCGCGTGGTGGAATACAGTGTTGACGGCGATTTATAACTTTAAAGACCAGTATATTTGGAACCATTGCAAATAGGTAATCTTTTTTTTTTAAATACGTGTCATTACAACTGTTATTCCCAAAAATAACAATCGTTAAAAATAAAGTATAATCAATGGGGGTATCCATACGAGGAACATAGATTTTTCGTCGCTTAGGTTTATACTGGCCGCCATCTTAAATATTCCACTTCCGGTAAAAAAAATATTTAAATTTCGAACTCAGAAGGGTCCAAATAGGGTAAAAATCCGTGTAAACAAAAAGTAATATGCTTTGCCTGTCGCATCGAGAAGGAGAGAGAGTTTAATAATTTTGGACTAGTCAGTGGGTCTCTTACCTCTTCACGCTTAAACCGCTGAACCAATTTAGATGAAATTTGGTGTGATGATAGTTTGAGTTGTGGGGAAGGATATAAGATAGTTTTTATCCCAGTAATCATCTTTTAAAGGGATGAAACGGGGGGTTGAAGTTGGTATGGAATTGTTGCTTACTGTAGACGTAAAAAAGCTTATACGTTAAATTTATTTTTGCTGTCAGATTAAACTACGGCATTTCATTAATTTATTATAGCGAATGCTAATCCCACGTAGACAAACTCGCGGGAAAAAGCTAATTAGTATATATGTTTATTGTCTATCTTAGTCCCTTAATATCTCATTAAACATTGATCCCAGCAAAAAACTGTATATAACCTTTTTTATAGAGAATTTTATGTAAATTACTTAAGTGGAAGAACATTTTTTGGTAGGTGCTACTGTTTTCGAGTTATTTAAGAAAAGCTAAAAAACGGGTCCTTTTTTTGGCCGTATCTCACTTCTGGTTGTAGTTTCTTTGATGGCAACCGGCAATTCAGATACAGCAGGGTCTAAACCAGGTAAAAAGCCCGGTTGCCCAAAAGTAATATCGTTTGCTTCTCGACAACGATTTCTTGAAAAAAAAAACCAGACTATAAATAGCAGCAATGTTATTGTCATTTTAGAATCCCGTAATTCGACCATTAAGGTCTATAAAAGCAAACGGGCGCAGTTTTATAACACTTTATGCAATTTTCTTTCGCACGCCGATTTTTGTAATTTCGTTTGCACAGTCACGCGAGACTCCCAGCCCTTGGTGTAAAAAAAGCTGTATATGCGCTTTGGACTCTTTTATATACGACCTTTTTCTGTATAAGAGAAAGTACAAAAAGGGTGCATGTTTTAATTAAAGTCATACGCACATATAACCTTTTATACTGTAGTGTAGCAGCGTTTATAATGCTTATAACTCGGCGTGTTACTCATTTGCGGTTTATATCGCTGTTTAGTGGTAATAGGGTTGGTTGGGGCTGCCGAATTATGGGGTTCATTTCTTGTTAAGTTAATTGGGATACGTCTTGTTGTCACGGCTGTGGGACACGGACATTTTGTATTGGATAAGAGGCTCATTGCGTCGTTTCTCGATATATACGTATTTGTATTCGTAATTACAAATGAATCTAAAAATCGTTTAAGTTGGCTGTCATATGAGTGTCCACTGTATATATTTATAGAGAATTATAACGAAATTTTGAAATAAGTTTGTGAATTTGTATATGCTTTTTACCCAGTACTATAATATCTCATTGCCTTGGGTATGAAACAGAAAATATAATTAGATTTACAAGAATGTAATGATATCTTGTTATTCCCGTTAAGTATTATATTGTTATCAATAGTAAATGCGAATTATGCCCAGACCAGTGTTATTTAAGATTGGTAATACCTCGCTTCATTGAGTTACGGATGTCTGCCAGTCAATCGATTGAATAACATTTTCCAAAGACTGAAAAATAGTCGCCAGCGCATTGAAATTCAAAATTGTATCCCAATATTGGCATCGCCCGGTCACGGCAAATCTGCCTGGTCGGGAATTAACATACACAGTGGTATTTTTTCGGAGTGCGCTGCCCTTTACGACCGACCATTACGGCTAACGGCCGGCCGAATAGACGCCAACTAGCTGCACGGCCAGGGTTGCCAAAGTGCAACTTGAAAGTGGGCAAAAGTTTGAATCTTTCGGCTTTTGTTAAAACCGGACTTTGCGAGCTGTGAAGTCTAGCCTTATACATGGAGGGAACGTATAGAGATACGTTCCCTCCGTGTATAAGGCAACTAGAGAGTAGGCAAGGGATCTAGAAGAGTTAGACGAAAAAAAAAGGTGTGTGAAAACATGTTTTATCAAATATTAGTTTTAGTAAGTCGTTGAAAATTGAACACTGCTGTTGAATAGATAGATATGTGTCAAATAGAAGTTTGTCAAACAAGGTCCTACTAAAGGCGTAGACTGAATTCAACCAACCACTATGAAATTGCAATGAAATTATTTTTGATACAGTATATGTAAAAAACAGTATATGTGCGTTTTTCATCTTGCCACAATTTCAATGCATGGTGCATACAGATAAATTATTGATACGCAAATTAGGTTACCAATATTTTGCTTCAACGGTTTGATTAAACAAGTCTAAATGTATGTCAGCTGTTTATTATTTAATATTCAATACCCAAGTTAACCGGTATATAATTATTTTATAACGGCGAACCATTCCCACGGATGACAAATCGGTAATATGACAAGTTTATTGAAGTTTGTTTTCAGCATCATCAGCAGCATCTTCCGAAAGCCTAAACAACAATAAACAAAAAAAAACCGCGCGCCAACCCGTCTGCCAAGCGTGACGCGTATGGCAAACCCCATAAAGGGGAGGCCTATGTTCAGCAGTGGACGTCTTATGGCTGAAATGATGATGATGATGATATTGTTTTAAACATGCTTATACAGCCTGCCTCTGAACTTGGAGCTTTAAATGCGAGGACTGATTATGATCTATAAACCAAGCTACTGTTAGTCTAAAAGTATTTGAATAAAGGTTATTAATGATTATATTTTTGTCATACTTATGCTAAACACTATTTTTAATATACTTCATCCCTTGAAGCAATTGACATCGTCCATCACGGTTCATAAATTGGGGATTTAACAGTAGGTACATTGCTTGTCAAATAAGTTTTGAACTGTATTTGTAATTATATGTTTTAAACCAGTTATTTTCAAAAGTTGTAGCTCAATTGTAGTTCAGTTTTATGACTTTTATGAAAAAAATCGATTCTTTTACATTTAAAGCCCCATCAGAGGCACACTGTAAAGCTTGTTTAAAACATAATTATGATAATAATATACTTACACGTGAAATTTTATTTACACATAATAAGCAGCCAGCTTTGACCCGAAGGCAACCCTGGCTGGCCATTCGATTCAGTTGGGAAATCGGGAATTTCGACATACTCCTTTTTGTTGCAATCGCTCGGTTTCCAGTACAAATCGTCGTTATGAAGAACTTTTCGGATTCAACAACAGAATTTCATTCGCGATGTTTAGAGCAATATCATTCAATATATAATGTCGGATTGGAAAGTTTCGAACCGGGTTTGATTGTATAACGATATATTTGAAGTAGGTACTGTTATTGAATGTACAATTTCTATTTTCTTTTTATATGAAATACGATAGTACCTGAAATTTTATAATGAAATCTTTTTTCTTTAAAATGGTTTTTACTTGTACCTATTTGTGTTCCGCTTATCATAGAGAGAATGCTTCCTTTTCTTTAGTGAATATACCTTAATTGGTATAGACTTCATCTTCATGTGTAATATTAAAATAACCTTTATCTTCTCTATTAATTTCGTATTTCATCCAGAAATGTTCTAACTCAAGTTCTCGATAAAAATTGTTTATCACCCGCACTGAATCTCTTAATAAAATTAAACCCCCGACCGCTCCGTAAACGAAACAACATTCACGATTTCGATTCGCTTCGTTTCGGGGCTACTTTTTCTTGGAGCCTCTATTAAGACGGCCATAAAGAGAATGGCCGCGGAAATGGCCGACCAAACTTACCTTATGGGCTTTCGATGAAGCTGATGCTACGCATTTGAGAAATAGGATCATCATGTGAAAAGGATGGAGTGGAATGTATGGTGTGACAAGAGTTAGGTTATATTGCGCCCTTGGTAGCTTAGTTTGGAATCGCTTTTTCTTGTAACTGAGTAAGGGTCTGTTTTTTCATACCATCTGTCACTGATAACATGTTCAATACACTCATTGTATGACAATGTAATGATGTTCTTTGCTGAGTTACTTTGGTCACTCCGTCAACTGGTCCTATGTTCTACACATATACGTTTTCTAGCATTATCGAACGAGCGGAGCGTAAGCGAAGTGATGTTCTTACAGACGACTTCGGACACAACTGTCTTCCTGGCTACTGGGACGTCTCGGCATTTCGATGGCTTTTTGATTGTAAATAGTTATTGCGCGATAACTTTAGTAACTTTTTCTGATATTAACGAAATTTGTTGTGGTTGTCAATCAATACAATTTGAGAATTCGTATATGAGCAGGATCGATCCCGGGTCATGGAGCTAGAAGGCGCGAAAAAATCATCACAAGGGTCTTGTTGTATTGGTCAACTCGTTTGCAAGGAAATTGCAAGTTCTGAGTTCATGGCGGACTACTTATAGTATTTTGCTTTAAACATTTACTGCACTCAATTAGTCTTACAATTGGTCATTATATTTGATTGATTTTCTTTTCGAAATCAACTCGAGCATACTTTCAATGTTCTAAAATAGGTATGGATCTTTTATCAATAGTTTTTTATGGCGAAACTCGACAAAACAAAATGATTAAAACGGCCAGTTATATAATACCTTGTCCTCGCCTTATTTCCCGCAGACCTGAGCGTCACCAACAGATTCATACCTTTTGTGAATATTTTATCAGCCAGTTATATACTTATAAGGGGAAACTAAGGGTTTATAAATGTAGAAGACAATTTGAAATGTGGCGTTTTCAAGTAAAAGGTACATCATTGTCGGCTGTTAATAGAGTTTATTTCCAAATTATTTTTATGGAAGTAACGCTGACCAACAATGATGTACCTTGTAAAAAGACCCAAATTATCAATCGTATCAGTATACGCTCGAAGCTACACTATGATATTTCCATGTTTTAGAATTATAATGACGTTGATGAGATACGTAGCGTTATATGGACATTGTCTCTCTAACAACTCTAATTGTCTATTAAAAGATACGTTTGACTTATTCAAATCATTATTTTCTTGTTATCGATTGATTCCAGAGTTCACATCAAATACGTCATAGAAAGAGAGTGTTTAACACGTTCGCTAACAGTACGTCGACAGGCGGGATAGGGATAGGTATTTATGGGCTTAACGACGCTTAACTGTTGCACGTTCAGCGAAAGTGTCAAACGCTTAAAACAACAATGGTCGTCAAAATGACAATTTGTTTACTCGCAGATATGATTTTAACTACAATAAAATGTAATTGACTGAGGAGCCGAGCGTAGCGAGGCGACGAACGTCTCCGTTTTCACTGGTACGACGGTTTGGCAGATTGATGTGTGTGTATTGGTTGGATGGTTGGTCAGTGTCGGTCTAGAGGTCGCATTTTTCATCCGATTTCGGTGAAACTTGGCATGTACGCTCCTTGATTTATTTGCCAAAAATTGTGGAGCCATTTTTTTGATTGGGGGGAAAATGAGGGGGGAAAGGGGGGAAGTTTGCTGTCGCGTTATTTATGTCTCCGAAGTCTACGGTTCACAGAACCACTAGTTTTTATAAGTAACAAATCTTAATTTTAAGGTTACAATACCCTTCCTGATTTACCGACTTATAAATAACAAATGCATGTTTCGTAATCTCGGCCACTTCCCTTAAACGAGGATTTAATTTCAATCAATCGCTTTCAGCTCTTGGCTTTGTATGTAAATATGTTTTATACAAGCCGGTAGTTGATTCTCTAAATATGCTTTTGCGTGACCGAGCTGTTTATTTTCGTTTTTAACGATTCAGCCTCGAATTACGTCGGTTTTCGTCCTGAAATGCATATGCTGTTGTTTTAAGTTTCCGGTGTGGAAATTCAACTTGATTTCGTTCCTGTTTGTTTGGTTTAGTTTTTCAGTTATATATTAATGATAATAGTTGGGAAAATTTAGCTACTACTTAAAAATCTTTCGTTAAAAAAAATATACTCTTACCCGCTTATAAGCAAAAACGTATTTCAAACATGTTTTGCAAGTTTATAATAAACACATCTGTGACAGATCAGGACGAACGATTATTTAGTTGAATGAGGTTTGAAATACGTTTATGAATAAGCGAGTTTATCTTTAAATGGACCATAAAACTATCAACATTAATAAAACTCGAATTAGCTTGAAAATCCGGAAGCAAATACATTAGAAAGATCCTTTTAAATAACGAAATAAAAGGGAAAGTTTTGTCCAGAAAAACTTACCAAAAAGATAGGTACTTACACGCGTAGAAACAACGTCTCGACAAATCCATTATGTGCTAAACGACCTAAGTAATGTATCCATTTGACTGTCCTCCTTTTACTTCCAAAGATCATCCATTATAGGCATAAAAGGTTTTTTAGGGGTCCTTCCGAATCCACCCGACCGGACGATCTACAGCCCCTCATGTGATCGTAGTTCAAACAATTACAGATAAATTGTCTTATAAAAGACCTCCTCTTGACCTGACTGTTATTTTAGCAGTTAGCTACCTAAAAGATATTCGGTTCTGTTTTACTTTTAGGAACATTTCTATTATCCTAAATGAACTAGGTAATTTGGGATGACATGAAAATATCCCCTTCAACTAGTTTGCTGTCGATAGCGTCAATTTAACAAAATTTATCTTAATATCAGCAAACGCTTGCGGTTGTATGCCAATTATCATAATGAGTGGTGGTCGGGCTGCGGTTTACTTTGCAGCGTTCAAACAATGTCCCCGGCTAGCCTAACCTCTATTTCCACTCTACAAACAGTATATAACAGTGTGTGCGAGACCACCCATTATTAATTATTATCTATGGTCCCTTAAATTGGCGCCCAACGTGGGGCCTTTATGTTTGATGATTTATGGTTATAATATAAATAGTAAATCCGTGTTAGGAAAATGCTTGAGTCTCTTACAATTCGCTTTTGTATTCGGCTTTAAGGAGTTGAGTGGAACAGGCGTGGGCTTAATGTAGTCTACAAAGATAAACAAGCTTGTAACGAACGAGAACATTCTCTCAATTCGTATGCGTAAAGTAACTTGAGTATAAAATAAACCTTCCCATTCAAAACTAAACGGTTTCACGAACTAAAAAGCAACATTTTCGGCCAAATATTATCATTTTACGAGCGACTGAAATATTTTTATGTTCAATCGTAAAACCGCTCTTGAAATACGTCAAAGGACTGTTTTTGCCACACACAGTTGAACATTCTTGACTTGATTTCATTTTGTAGATATTGCATTTTATGACACAAATCCTGATAAAACGGGGCACTTTGTGTGCGACTTGCGTTTGCTACCGCTTGAACTGTAAATACCAAGAGATATTAGTTTTTCAGTAGTACTAGAGGTAGCATTGACGCTGTTTGAAATATTACTCTGTCTTGAAACTAGCGACTTTTATATTACGTTGCCGGCTATTTGCTCTTGTATATATAAACCATAAAATCTAGAAGATTTTCGATTATCTCCATTTCATTTTCTTTTGTCTAAAAGAGGTAGGTGCCAAACCGGATTGCCTCCTCAAAAGACAATACATAACCTCTTAGTCAAAGGTAAAGAAAGAAAAGCGACGAATCTAATAAACGGTCCCCCATATCCATTCCGTTTGTTGCCACGCATCCAGTACCTAGAGACCTGTAGTACGAGTTTCATTTCACCTCCAAGTCGTATATCAATATGACTTTTGGACGGCAGAGCAGGTCCATTTTGAGTGGTTCTCATTCGCGTCCAATTTTACGAAATGGAAGGGTGCACCCTTAGGAGATCTCACAATAGATCCGCCTCAGTGAGTGCTATTAATTCGTATCTTTGTTTTATAGTGTTTAATGTGATTTTTAGGAGGGTTTCGCAAAAAGCCTGTTGCTCTTATCTTCAGTACAATCAAACGTTTTTATTATCACGTGGGAGCGCTAGGGATCGGATAAGATAAGGCTCTCGCATTGAAATAAATCAGGTCCAAGGCGAACAATATCATGTTTTGTATTCTTTCTTTTTTTATTAAACCGACGGGTCAGAGCGATGTGCCAGATTTACGAGTGTTTGCGGAGAATCTGTTCATACCGCCCGATCCTACCCTCATGGACGGACATAAAATCTTTCCTTGTATTGGGTCTTCAATAAAATTTTCGATTTTATTTCTTGCAACGATGAATAGCCGCTTGGTGGAATAGTATGGACTTGTTAAAGAAGGGAGAAATATGTTACTGAATTGAAATTTTTGTGTCCTATTGTAATATTCATTCGGCTGCTGCATCATTAATTTTCACTTCCTTATTTATCACGCGAGCCACACACTTGGCCGCGTTGTGGCAAACATGTTTAACTAGGAACTTTTGTTTTACTGCTATAAATAAACAGAAGCAAAACGAGAGAAATGTCGTGGTTTATGTGTACTAATGCATTCTAGAACACTTCACTAACCGCACTGACTTCATCTACGGCAGCGAGAATTTGAGGCAGAGCGAGCTCTGTATAAAAATCTTGTTTTAATATCTGGCTAATGCCGAGGTAAACGTAACGAGTTTTAAAATAAAGCCGCGCGTACAGCCATTCAAAACGCAAGCTTTTGTCGCATTACGGCCTGCGTAATGGTCCAAAAAACGGTTCCACCAAATTAAACTAAGCCCGAACTCCGTGTCTTTAGCCCGAATACGGCTTACATCGATACGGGCCGAAATTTTAACATTTACTGCGCGCCCGTTATGTTTTTATAGGCGGTTCATAAAATAACTTTTCGGAATACGTTAGAAGGAACGTTTAGACCGTCTACGTTTGCTTTCGAGTCATATTTTTAACGTTTATTGGTCTTTTGCATAAGCCCCGGGTGTATAAAATGTTTTTCGAATAAAGTTCCGAGTCCGGGAGGAGTCTTTTTTCCGGTAATAGTCTATTAGTTCTGAGGTGTGATTTGGGTAATCCTTGAAAGGGTTGCTTAACGAACGCCCTTTGAGGGTCTTTTTGTTTAGAGTTCATTTGCGAACGGTTTTTGAGAACGTCTTGAGTCCTTTAGCTAATTTTTGTTTCTGTAGCTTTATGTAGTCTGCTTTAAATTTAGGTATTTACTTATATGGACAGCTGGAGTTACTTTGTGGAAAACTAAAGTGGAAATTTTTCTTCTTAATACATATCGATTTTTAATAACAGATTGTGCAAGTTTATGTAAAAAATAAAACGTTGAAGCGATTTTAACAATGTGTGTTCCTTTTACCAACCATTCGTACCTAGGTGTAATATCAAAACGTTTGAAACGTGGAATCGTATAACAAACGAAATCGCGCATGAAACCTAACAGAATACCTTTCGATGATATATCCACAAGACGAGTGACTTCTCCTCTGTCCATACTTTTATTTTAGAAATACGAACCTGTACCTTGTTAACAGAAAGTTGAGGTCGAATTTGAAGTGGACTTCGAGAAGAGATAAGCCGTTTTGAAGCAGTCACTGGAAGCTCAGCTGGATGTGCATTAAGATTGTATATCTATGATTTTGATTTGTTATTAGTCTAACCGCATCTCGCTTGCACTTAGCCACTTATATATAGGCGAGGTGAGACGGATATCAAATCAATATCATATATTTGAAGCCTGAAAGCGCCTCCTGGGACTCAGCCGGCTGCCCTGCGATCTCCGTCATTTTTCACGCCACTCTGAAATTCATAACTCGTCCCGACGTACGACTCGGTTCCCTGCGGTGACCACTCATCTCGAAGTGTAGATGGGATAATCCTGTTCTACCTACTTTTATTAATTCCACACGTTCATAAGGGAACTGTCAATGGAAACTAATAATTATGCATAGACATTTGTGGACGAGTTTAGTGCAAGGGACCACTTTGTCGATTTACAAGGTCACTTTTTTCTTTCATTAATAAATAGTGCATATTGCGTAGTTTTAGAAATATCGACAAAGTGGTCGCTTTGTGCGTACACTGCCAAATTTATTGACAATTGCTATATTGCTAACACACGGGAGAGAAACGGTTCTATAACTAAAAAAATCTCGTCTGAGGGAAGTATTTATAATTTTAGAATTGCCATATTATGTAAAAATATATTTGATTATTTCTATAAACTGTAATCCCAACTAGCATATATTTCCGCCTTTCTTTATCTTTCTCACAAGGGTGTGCTCCTCATTAATTTATTATAGATATACACATAGATACCCATTCAAATTAGAGAAAACAATTGACGCCATCAAGTGATAGATACTCGTACTTGGCCAAACGCCACAAATTAAGTTTTGGCAAGAGTCCCGGTTGCTACCGAGCGTGTGGTCGCATTACTCTTGGCTCATTCCCTGAGGATCTCTACTTATGACGCTGTCTCGACTTCTTTGTTCTAACTCATGGGCACCCTACGGATGCTTTGAGACTGGTTAACGATGAGATATCTTATGTTCATCTTTGTAGAACTGAAAGAACAAATCAAATTATTTTTTTAATGAATATTTTGATTCGGAGGCGTTGGTCACTTTTTCCTTTGTATATGACATCTATACAAGTTTATAATTTATACATACAGTAGTGTGACTACTTAAAAATAAACAAATCAAAATATTCATTAAAAAATAATTTGATTTGTTCTTTCAGTTCTATTGACTGGCAGCGCCATCTCTCTCGCATTCTATGAACTCCTAAGAGCTCAAGAATGGAGGTTATGACTCATAATGTTGTAACGTAGATGATTGGCCAAATGCGCCTTAGGATTTACAAAGATTGCATATACACGGGAAAATTCGACCGGTGCTTTCGTGGCCAGGTGGCGAAGTTGGTTAACGCGTCTGCCGCGAATGCAGAAGACGCTGGTTCGAATCCAGCCTTGGGCACCGGAGGCGTTGGTCACTTTTTCCTTTGTATATGACATCTATACAAGTTTATAATTCATCTTTGTAATTTTTCTTCAAATGTTGACTTCATGCAGGAGATTGTTTTGTAGCTACTATTGTCATATTTAGTTTTATACAGGACTAATTATGAACATATTGGTAGACTATTCTTCAGACCATATTAAAACCACGACAATGCCAATTTTGTTACATCATGAATGTGAAAAAGCGACTTTGCTCTAAAACTCGGTTTTTTTTTTTCAAAAAAAGCGGTAAAAAATACGGATTACGTGTGTATCTGGCAACACTGGATATCTACACAATAACCCGCTTATTCATAAACGTATTGCAGACCTCATTTAACTAAATCATCTTTTGTCCTTATCTGTCACATTGACAGTTGTGTTTGTTAGAAACAGACAAAATACATTTTAACTAAATGAGGTTTGAAACACGTTTATGAATAAGCGGGTAAGTCTCTATAATTTAGTAAAATACGCATTGTTTTTGATTTATTTTCGCTTACTGTATATACATTTTATTAGATATCTCATAAACGGGAAAGCAGAATTAATTAAGTACCGTGTCCTGAATTATGAAATAAACTGGTATTTTTTCATGCCCACGATTTACATAGCGTTACCTTGGAACGCGAAGGAGAAATTAGAAAAAAACCGGCCAAGTGCGAGTCGGACTCGCGCTCCAAGGGGTCCGTACCATTATCTATAAACTATAAAAACGGCAAAAAAATCATGTCTGTTATATGGAGCCCCCTTAAATATTTATTTAAGTCTGGTTTTTGGTATTTGTTGTTAAAGCGGCAACAGAAATAATCATCCGAGAAAATTTCAACTGTCTGTCACGGTTTATGAGATACAGCTTGGTGACAGACGGACAGACGGACGGACGGACGGACGGACGGATGGACGGACGGACAGACGGACGGAGTGACGGACGGACGGACGGACGGACGGACGGACAGCGAAGTCCCGTTTTTACCCTTTGGGTACGGAACCCTAAAAAACCGGCTCCACGTACTTTGTTTACCTCCTAATTAAGTGGAGATGAAACATTTCCGTTTGATTCCCGCGGGGAACCGACCGCAGCAAGATTTGTTGTTATTGCATTAATTAATTAACAAGTGTATAAAAAAAAACAAATAAAAAACAACGCCCTTTTGTTTTAATTGGCGCGGCTGGTAATTTATTGACGGCGCAAAATTATATTTTGGTTGAGTGATGCTTTAGAAGCCTTAAGCTTACGATATTTTGACTTTTAAACCAGCTTTATTTCGGTATGCGTTATTTGATTGCAAAGCTGTTATATTACACCGCTAACACTAACAGAGATAAAAATCACTTAACGACATGTTTTTAGTTCTATCTTTTGTACATAGTACAGTCAGCATCAATAGTATCTTCCTACACGAAAGCCGTAAAAATATGTGACACGCTCCTATGGCTCTACAAATACGAGCGTGTCATATATTTTTGCGGCCCTCGTGTAGGAAGATACTATAGATGCTGCCTGTACCTACTTAAAACTGATAGTTAGGGAGGCGAGGTAGCTAAATGGCGTAATTCAACGGCGCCGTCGAGACCTATCAAAATCGAAAGATAAAATAATTTCGAAAAGAAAAGCTCTTATGGCAAAAACCATTTTAGCGGTGGGTTTGGCGTGTACGGTTTTTCAAAAATGTTAAAAAAAACAGTTACTTGGGCATTCTCGAGCGCGTCAGATATTCATACTACGTATGCCCCGAGTGCCTCTGATAACAACGGTATACTAATCTGCCGGTTTGCGTGGTGGGGGTAGGCATATAAAGTAGTCAAAAATCCAAAAAAAAAAAAATTACTCGAGCGCGTCAGATTTTCGGAAGGGGTGTTAAGTAGGCCCCAAGGAAGCTCCCTTTAAAAAAACTGACGATTTCGGCGTGACGATAAGTTACGATGAATTTTTGAAAATGCAAAAAAATAAAGTTTTTTTGAAATACTCGAGCGCGTCAGATTTTTATAGGGGAGGTTTATCTCGGTATCCTGAAAGCATATTTTTTTAATCTGACAAAAATGTTGGTGGGTTCTCTTAATCTGACCGGGAGTTTGAGTTTTTATGATGCTTCAAGTCAAAAAGTTTTAACTTTGGACAAAAATGTAAAAGAACCTTTTTTGTGTAAAATAAAATTACCTATTTTGTTTATTTTAACTTTTTTTTTTTGTAAAATGTATCGTTCGCGACTTATATGCCGTAACGCGTTCTTAGGAAGACGAAATGGCTCCTCCACACTTCCGGTCATGCGGAAACCGGCAGATTTTGTATTTTTAGTAAGTTTTAGATTATATTCTTCAAAATAAAAAAATAAAATATCGCGCTCGAGAATGCCGGATTAAGGTTTTTTTTTTTACAAGTTCGCGACCCTATAACTCGGCGGCGTCAAGGACTTATCGTCAGATTAGTTAAATTTAGTCTTTAAAAACTAAAATCAACCCCCAATATCTTAATCTGATGCGCTCGAGTATTTCAGACTATCCATTTTTTTTTACTAATCTGATCGTCTATCCTAGGCGCGCGTCACTACATATAGAGCTAAATACTTTACAATGTTGTTCTATTAGGTCTAAGGTATCTCTCATATCTTAAACTGCCACGCTCGAGTATTGCAGAAAATTCCCCTATTCGCCTCCCTAACTATGAGTAGTGGGCCTTGTCATAACAACCAGCTTTGAAATTCAAACATGTATAGTCTGGCAAACCAAAAAGCGCAGTAACAGTCAGAGTAACATGCTATACCCATCCCTTTTTTAGTAGTGAGAGTAATAGCATTAGAAAAAGACAGTATGATTCTCCCTGTCTATGCTTGAAGTGAAACAAACTCTGTCGAGACTATATAAATAACATTTGCCATTTTCTGTAAAAAAAAAACTCTGGCCTTAGCAGTTCGATTTTCAAATAAACCAACCGACAGCGTTCTAATTCCAAAAATCGCAACCGAAGAGATACAACGCGCGTCGATTTGTTTCCTCCGTATACGCCCGATAAAGCAATGGCGGAGTCGTTCGGCCTCGTTCAATATACTGCAAATAAAGCTTCATCATGTACGCTCAACTTCCGAATATATCTATACAACCTTCGCCTTATTACAACTAGTTTAAGGTTCAAAGGTGTAGACATGTATTTGACGCGCATCGGTGGGTGAATATGCCACTTCGCGCGAAGCTGGGAATAAATCAAATTTCCCGCCAGCCTCCCTTTTAGAGACTGCTAAGTCGAATACGCTATACATTCGGCAACAGATAGAAATACTAATGAAGGCGGGTTAGCGGGAGTTTGGGTACGGTATTTGGAGACGGGTGTATTTCTTATAGGTAGGTAAATATATACAAAGACTTAAATATATAGTAGACGGCCATAGCCTAAGAACTTTTTGAGGCTCCGAGTATTTAGCGCCATCTAGATCAGAGCCACCTAAACAGAGCCAATATGTATGAGATAAAATCAGCGCCACCTAGTAACGACTGGTGTACTACTAGTACCTACGTTATTCGTTACTAGGTGGCGCTGATTTTATCTCATACATATTGGCTCTGAACTAGATGGCGCTAAATACTCGGAGCCGCAAAAAGTTCTTAGGCTATGGCCGTCTACTATATATTTAAGTCTATGGTATATGTAAGTAACAGTGCTTCTTGTTAGAATCCTACGGATAAGGTGCTCACATTTTCTCAAATTTGAAGCACAATATGTACGTTCGAGGCTAATACACTCCATTTTATCGATCGGTAATTGTAACGGCTGAAATATCTATATATAAAATAACCAACAAACTGCCAAGGGAATAAACTCGTGTTTCACGTTATTTAATAGTCAACATATTGCGTTAACAAAATCGTTCCACATTTATATACAAATGTTTCGAAAATTCGCAATCCCTTAGGACGCGTATTAAAACCGAAGTTAGATTGAGACCCGGTGTACCTTTTCTGAAACTTATCTCTGCTGCGTGCTTTTCGAGTTTGAACTTTATGTATATATCAGCTAGGTTGTTTTTAGAATTAGAATAAAAAATTAAGGCCAGTTTACACTTGCAAGTTGACTTGCGGCAAGAGACGCAGCTATAGTTCAGAATGAGAGATGAATATCATTATTTCATTCTAGCATATTTATAGCTGCATCCTTAACTATCGTAAGTAAATTTGCAAGTGCAAACCGGCCTATAGACTACCACCCAGGCGGCTGCACTTTGTACCCGCGGTAATGTTTTTCTATAGGTAGAAAATCACCGGTTCTTCTCATAAAACTGTGCCGGGAGAATGCCTTAGTTACATTCCCATATACTTCATGACTTGATGGCATGATTTATGTCATCTGTCATCTAGCATAAGTAAATTCACAACAGCTGATACCGATAGTCTATAAAAATCTTGTCAGTTTCATACAAATCTCGCGTCAGCTTTCATGGAATCAACCGAAGTAATCTGTGTACCTACATAACTATGTGGGGGATAAAAAAAAAAAGATAAAAGATATTTATTCTTTAATTTAGGCACATTACAATGCACTTATGAACGACAGAGAGAAAAAGAAACTACCACCGGTTCTAACCCTACACCTCTGACCCGAGAAGTATTACTTATTACCGGCAAGAAACTCGGCGGGACTTATTTTTTCAAAACAGTAATACTAATACATTAAAGATACTATATACAATAATGCGTAGTTCTTCAAGAAGGCATATCAAAACAGCTTGAGAGACAGACATGTACCTGCCTATTGTGTAATTAAAATGAAAAATAAAAATAAAATCCAAATCTGACTGCTCAATGCTGCTCAATGTTAGTCTGTGTCCGTAGGAAACACCTAATCTCTGGGTGGTGCTAAAAGAGTAACAAACTTGGCAGCTGCACTGTCCCATCTGGACCTCGCAGCACTCACTGGATTTTCTTCACCCCCTACTCTCCCACTACTATTACCACACATGTGAGAAGAAATACCTGACTATATCCAGTGACGTGTATACGATAAATTATTTAATACAGATGAAAAGATTGTACACGTATTTAAAGCATTCGTTTGCCTAAATTTCATCGAAACAGTTTAACCACATTTTTGCATATAAGAAAACGCACTTTCAACCGACCAAACCTACCCCTATTCGTAAACATTTAACGCCTGGCCCCAACATAATTACCCTCTCTTCCGGCTCCATACAGGGTGAATAATTAACTGATAAACCTTCAATTATCCCGTCCATTAATGTTTACAGTTTTCTTTTAGCAAGTTGGCCATTAGGCAACTCTTTATCTTCATTAGGATTCATCGTTTATCTGAAAAACCTTTTACCTGGACGCGTCAAACTGTAAAGAGAATAATAAATAAACGGTGGAGGGTCGGGTCCGGTCTAGTGATGTGAAGCCGATACAATGTTTGTGATATTACAAAGATAATCTCATGGCTGCTCTACATGATGGGCCATCATAGGGACGCAGCTATACGACGGAACGAGTTAGCAAAATCGTTAGCTACCTCTAACGCATAGATGCGTCCTTATGATGGCCCATCATGTAGAGGAGCCATCATTATGACGTCGTATTAACATTGGAATAATATGTAATGAAGTCGAGGAGTGTTTGAAACACGATAATACCGACCTTATAAATAAAAGAGATCTATTATTAGTAATTTTCATGACTGGTCGTCCGACGTCACCGTCGTTCATATTCATAGCACGAGTAATACAGAAAATTAGCTACATAAAACAAATAGAAAGTACCCGACATTTCATAACGTAGAATGAATTTAAGGTTATCAAGTGCTACACCGGCCTACATGAGTTGAATTTTTTGTAAGACATACCTACAAGTTTAGTATAATAGTGTAGTTTTAATTTCTGTACGATGAATATCTTGCTACATTACTTATCCCCAATCGTTACTTTTGAGTGATAGTGGTAATATTACCAATTACAATAATGACCCCTTAACTACAAAATGTCAGTTCCGACGTAATATTACTCCCCCATCCCTATAACTCCCGGCCTACCCAGATAATGTGTACCGTCGACGTTTAGGTTCAGACGAACCAAATTAGCTCTTTCACAGAGTTCCACCTGGGGCCAGTCTGCGTTGCGATAACGCTGTCCTTTACTTGCTCCCACACATTCAGTTGCAAGAGGGAGACAGAAAGTATGTATGTATATATATAAGTAACGAGACAAAGATATTAAATCACCGTGTAAGTGATATTTTATTTATTGTCCAAAAGGATCGAAGCTACAGCGCCGAGCTCCGTTTAAACCGTGATCAGACCAATAGTCATATATAGGTACTCCGCAATAAGAATGGGTAATACCAAATCTATGACCTTAATATGGGAAATATTTTGAATCCCTAAAAAGTAGGCTATCGTATAGAAAACTCCAAAGATCCTCCGAGATCAAAAATGTATAAAACGGTCTTTCTTGTATCATTTGGTCTCTATAGGAGTAAACTGAAGGTGACAAAATTGACAGTAAGATAAATCCCACAGCTCAGTCTCAACTCAATATGACATATGTAGATGTGAGGTCATTACCTGTCGTCATGTTAAGTGACATGCAATCAATTAGAGTGGCCGAGGCGGGCGACAAGCGAGTGACATGCCACTGAATTAATCTAAAATAAGAATTTCTCTGATAATTGAGTTTTCTACTTTACAGAGAATTTAAAATAAAACATATATTCGAATAAATTACAAGAACCTAATCGGTGAAATGATTCTAATAGGCATTGATGATGACAAAAGCAATACGAGAATTGTTACAGATTCGGATCGGATCCATTAATTAAAGACAGTCACAGTCGATATTCGCTCTTTTCGTGTCGACACTGAGTCGCTAGTATGTTGCCTTTTAACAGCAATGATTGCTAACCCTGCAGAGTTAGGTAATTACAGAAGCGATGCCTTGCTTTAAGGTAAAACCCATTAATTAAAGGAAAAATGTACAGTCGATTCCCCATCCCGTGTCGACGCCGTGTGGCTAGCATGTTGCCGCGCCTTTATTCAGCATTTTTCTTGTTTTAAACAGCATCGACCTTATTTACTGTCTCAGTTATGAGTAAGTGATTAAAGAAGTGAAACATTGCATTATCGCGTTAGGATAAAAGCTATTATTTAAAGACTACTTTAACAGTCGATTCCCCATCCCATGCCGACGCCGTGTGGCTAGCACGTTGCCTCACCTTTATTCTGCATTTTTCGTGTTTTATACATCCTTGACCTGATTTACAGACTCAGTTACGAGTAAATAATTGCAATAGCGATGGAATTCATGAATTATAGATTTTTTTAGTAGTTGATTCCCCATTCCGTGTCGACGCCGTGTGGCTAGGACGTTGCCACGCCTTTATTCAGCATTTTTCATGATCCAAACAGCATCGACCTTATTTACAGACTCAGCTACGAGTGAGTTACAGAACTGATACATTGTAGTAACGTATCAGGATATTATCCATTCATTAAAGACGTTTTTTGCTAGTTGATTCCCAATTTCACGTCGACACTGTGTGACTATCTTCTTGCTTTTCAGCAGCAACTATCTTGCCTACCGGTTGAGTTTGGTAATTACAGAAGATATACCTTGCAGTAAGGTAATAGGGTGAAACCCATTAATTAAGGATATAACTCACAGTCGATTTCTTATCGACGTGGCAAGGCGACTTGCGGGCTTCACGCATACCAAAGTATAGTATATGTTGCTGGTATGATAGTCAAATAGGGGTTCTAATAGAATAGGAAAATAGGGGAATAGGAGAATAGGGGGGTAGGGGGGTAGTGGATTCCAATTTTGGCTGTCGCAACTTTGACGAAACCTGCGCTGTGTATGTGAGGTGTGTAACATTTTTTTTCTGATAATACCTCGTGTGTTCATAAGTTTTGAGACGAATGTAAACTCAAACAGTTCAGTTACTAAAATGTAATACGATTATATAAATATTTCAAATTAACAACCATGCTATAAGTAGTTAAAATATATTGAATTTATTTGAAATGGCCTTCTGTGGTTATCATTCTAGTCGTTTAATACTTTGGTATTTAGGGGGTGAAGGCACGACGCCTAAAATTTTACGTTTAGTAGAGAGAAAGCAACGGAAGTATAATAAAACTGTAATGGATGAAATATTAAGTTATACAGCAAAATATTGAGAAATAAATCGAGTTCTATGCTGAATAACCAATATTCTATTACCATGCCTGTATTGCGTTAGGTAGGATATTTTCATACGAAGGTATTTTTTTTCTTCATTTTCGAGGAAAGGTGCCCAACTGCCCAATTCCAAGTGTAAAATTGTCGGACAGACTATTTGTAGAAGTTATGGGCATTGATCTTTGATCAATAATATGAAGCAAAATAAGAAGAAAAATAATATGAAGCAATTCGATAATTATTTATTTAATTTTCATTACTTGACTTTATCGTCGTCTCAAAACTTATGAACACACGAGGTAGATGTTTATGGTATACTAATAGGGGTTGGTTAGTGTAATTTAGTACGTTTATCGTTTCAAGATAATATATCGTAACAGATTTAGTTAAGTATTTTTGTAAATTTTATGAGAATATGGGAAGGCACCGAGGTTGGTCTTGACCTTCCCACAAAACTTTGTGGCGGTTGCACAAAAAAAAACAATCATGTCCCGCCCAACCCCTATTTGACTGGCGTATCCAGCTACGTTACTCCGGTAAATTCGTATCGGATTACACAATTAATTCCCCGTAATCGCCGGACAAACTTATTATTATCCCATTCAACGCAAATTGGAATTTAATACATCGCGTTGGTTGTTTAGGAGTTTTGTCAGCGCTAATGGATTTCTGTTTTTGCAGTGAAATCTGAATAAGTGAGCGTAGGACTAAGCGATGATTTTTGCCAAAACGATGTTCTATTTTTATTTTTTGCGAACAATTACATAGACCAACCTCCTCCCAAACTATAGTATCCGCAGAATTAAGTGGCGACTGAGGTCATAAAGCTTCTCTTTCACACTTGCACCGCCACGGCAAGAGAGAAGAAGACAGCGTTATGAACTCGGTCGCCACTTAATTCCGCGGATACTATGAGCAAAGCTTGCCCTAAGGGTACTCCGCAAATATATACGTAAATAATTAGAAAAGTATATATCTTATGTGAACGTCACGTAACGTCAACGGTAACGTGTTGAGCACCAGCAACGTCAAACTTATATTCAAAATGGCGTTTATGGTGACAGTTTCACAATTTGCCTCTGCAAAATCTACGCAGAGTTAGCATGGTCGGACTCTTCATACAAAGTCACAGAAACTTAGTTTATTTCACTTTCTCAAAATCGAAAACTCTATCTTGTACATTGAAAAGATTAAAGCATTCGTTTTCAGGCCGGGACACATTAAGAAACTTTTTAAAAGATGACACTGGCCGCTTCTTTTCTTATACTCCCAAACTCAGGACAATGTTGTTCCCGTGTCACCTCCGAACTTTCAGAGCACGCTCAATATTCACGAGACGTAGCAACAAAGCACTCGTAGGCCTTCATACAAAATCGACCTTATCCGCAAACAGATAAAGTGTGTTATCAAATAAATGAAACAGGCACTATGTTTTAAATTGTAAAGACGAATATAGCATTCGAATGTAGAGGGCGCTCTGCGCTCAGCTTTTTAAAATGGGAAGCGAAGTAGTAATCGCGGTACGGAGTATCAATTCTTTATTTAAAAAATAGCGGTTAAACTGACGTTTGTTGGTAAACGGGTAAATGAATTCGTATTTCTAGGACAACTTCACACGCCACTGACTGCACAATATAGATTGATAACGGTTCTAAACGCTCGGCTGCAGTGAACAATAAATGTATGTTTATTCAGTTTATTTGTGTTGTTTCTAAGTTCTTTGTAGTTTGTATATCCATACGAGTATTGCAATATTAGAAGAATAAAGCTGTGTGAAAATAATTCTAGTGTATTTCGAATTTTTCGATACGTCTGCCCTCAGATGGCGACCCTACCAGCAACGGAACTTTTTCGGTTTCAAAGGTTTCGATTATACAATTTTGCCACCAAGTCGAATTCGATACTAAAACCTCATTTATAAGCTAGATAGGTAAGATCGTTTGTCAGTGGAGCATAAGCAGAAAAAGTCATATTGTCTTTGATGAATATATTATTTTCAATGACACAACTGGTTTATCAGAATATACTAGGCCCGAAATTGTCCCAATCAGATTACAAAAATGTATCGGGTTGCGTGTGTCGCTGTTCTTTCATCGTTCAGTTAGTTTAATTGGAAACATGATTCAACTGCTGTTTTCATATCGTTTTTTTTTCGGACTGCAGTCGTGTACAAACAGCAACACGACCTTATTACAAAAGGCATAAGGTTCACCGATAGGCAGTTAACAGTGTGGGCGACGGTACGTCAAACGTTTACGTTGGCCGATTTGATATTCAGTAAAGGTTATACTCGCTCTAAATTTAAAGTGAGTCAATCAATGGTGTCAACCATTTTGTTAGTCCCACTCAGTCAGAAGGCCATCCATGGTTGTCATTTTATCGCCTATCGCGTCATGCGGGATTCGAACCCGCGTCCTTCGGTTTTCGGCTTGTCAGGTTATCCTTTTGTATAATAAAAAGATTGTAAACAGAAATAGAAACAAAAATAATATACATTTTGAGTTTCCATGGAACTAAAATAAACGTACCTACATAAGAATTATTATTAGATATTTACCAATCAATCGGTGGAGCATAATATACATAGTAAGGAAACAAGGTCTTGATTCCCCTCAAGGGCTAGTGTTTCAAAACTAGTGCCCATACCAATCTTGGTATTCATTTGCAAAGCGGGCCCCAGCCTCCATTGGAACCGCGAGAAAAATCCAAGACAAACTTTTTAATTATGACGTCACATGAATTCTTACTTCCTTTTTTTTAGTATTTCTTACGCTCATCATATCCTAATACGTGTGTTGTCTTTACTGATATAATATCATTGTTTCGTCCGAACACTTTTGCAATATACGTATGATCTACTAAGCCCCGCGACGTGATGGAAAAACTTCCCGGCCGCCATTTTGTGATTCGCCCATCGCCTGTAATGGCTTACGACCAATAATCGGCGCACGTTTATACCTGATTCGGAAATAAATCAGCTATAACCTTGACCGTAATTATTAAGCTTTTTTTGGTAGGATCTTTCAGCTTAACTGGTTGTAACAAATCTGATGTTATATTTTGGCTCAAGTGAGAAGCCTCGAAGCTGGAAAAACCCTCATTACAATTGTATCCCTCGAAATCTTCATTCTAATGACAGTCACTTTTGAACAGTCTCTTCGCTATCTCAGCATAGGCCAGAATTTGTATCTGTGATCATGTTTTAATGTAAAATCGATTGACAAAATTAATTTCAATAACTTTTGAGTAATTAATTAGTAACGCTTTGACATAATATGTGAGTTCAAATATTTTAATTTTAACGACTAAATACAAAAATCGCAGAAAAGACGTAGAACAGCAAAACACAGCAGAGAAAATTGTGTCGCAAAACACCATCCATTCGCTAGCTCGTGTTTCAATTCCACACTCGCGGTTAAAATACAACTTTGCTCCCTTGTATGACAAGCTATTTTGTTTAAATAAATTAGATAATCAAAGAAAGAGTAAGTAATAAAAATCCATTACAGCTTATAAGATGTTATTTTTAAAAACACAACCCCTCCCGAATTCGGTTTAGGTTCTACCTAACACGGGCACGGTCAATTTTCCCTATTTCCACTTGGTACAATAGCCGTTAAAAGTATACCAGGAAATATGCACCTTATCCAATGGTAATAAAGCGGGATATGTTTATATATTTTTGAATATGTGCGGAAAATTCACCGACACGGTATTAAGGCAAGAAGTTTGACTCCGCAAGCTGCGTCAGTATATATAGGGTTGCCACTTCCTGTATTCTGGGGCATGTTCGGATTTTGGCCGACATGTACTGTAGCCATCAGATATATCGGAGCGGCCAAGGAGGTCACAAATATCTGAACACCGCCTCTATTGTCAAGGCGTTAAAGTGCATTTTCAGATATTTTTGAGTACCGTGGCCGCTCCGATGTATTTGATGGCGACTGTACATGGACTTTGGCAATATTAGATCTGCAATCACCTAAGTATTCCTTTGTTTTCTTAAAACTGAATATAAAAATTAATTTAACACAAAGAAGTAACAACCATTCTATGATGACAATACCCACACACTGAATATTGTATACTCTGATTCGTAATTAAATTCTAAAAATATAACCTCAGTTCTTCACCGGTTTCGTGTATTTATACGTTCTGTTTTAAAAGAAATGCCACTGATATAATGTAATAATGGTTATTTTTATCCTCTGATGTAAAAAAGTAATTTCATTTGCCCTTATTCAGAGAAATAAAAGCTGAAGGTAAGCGAGTGAGGTTATATTTTATTAATCTAATTTAATGAAAATTACTTCATCTTAAACTAGGTCATTGAATATTGAAAACAACAACACCAGCACGTGTTGCACGCTTGTTGCGATTATGTCAAGTTAAACTTGAAATATGACTTTTTAAAGTGAAACTTTTATTCCATCGCCGCAAAAATGTAGGCTTCTCTTCCGCGCGACATGCGTTACAAGTTGTAACGCTGATTCTCGTTTGTAGTAAGGTGAGGCTTATTGCATAAGCAATAAGGTTCATGTCATGTTGGCAGTCAACCGCGGTATACAAATCTGTATTTCGCGTCTTAGCGTAACTGCAGCGGTGGCACTGTGGTATGGCATGAGACTTACGATCGAATGGGCGAGGGTTCAAACCCCGTGGGACGAATTATTTTTTTGTAAATTTTAGAAACATATTTAGATTATATTTAATGAATTACATTTGGCAAGTCATTCCAGCTCTGTACGTCTAGCATGACAAACCAATTGGGCACCAATTTCTAAGCGCCATGCTAACATAGTAAAGTTTCACTTGCATCGTGGTTTCATAAAACAACACAATGTTTTTTGAAATATGAAATAAACTTGAAATATGAATTTTTCGTGCGGCCTTTTTAGAGTATTCAATTCCACCCGTGACAACCCTAAACACACCGGAGAGAAGCCAACTCCCATTCAAACCCGCGACTCCAAAACGAGGTTAAAACCTTCCCACGGAGTGACGTTTCTGTCCTTACTTCTCCAGAAAACCTCTCCTTTGAGTACGGAAGCGGATAAACACGTCTATGTACACATTTCGCGAGAATACTGCGATATATCGATGCTCGTACGTCGTGCGAACGATGGACCATGAATTATTAATAGAATGTACGTCACTAGACTCGAGACGTCCATGTAATACGTATAAAACCTGACTTAGATCGACAAACGCATGGCTGAACCGATAAGATAGGTATATTCACTATAAAAAGACCGGCCAAGTGCGAGTCGGACTCGCGCATCGAGGGTTCCGGTTTTCGCATTTTTTCCTTTATCTGTGCTATAACTATAAGACGTTGCTTCGTAACAAATTTCAAGACTCTGACTTCACGGGAAGTACCTTGTAGGTTTTGATTCCCTTGCGAGTGTCGAAAATTTGCGGCATAAACGGTTGTATCTTTTGATTGCGTTGGCTTAGAAGTTTGTTTTTTTCACAGCTCCAAGGGACACTAGACCTGATTATTTGATATAAATTCCAGCTTGATACCTCCACGCGTTACTGAGAAAAATGATCTTAACGGAAGGATAGACCGACAGACGGACAACAAAGTGATCCTATAAGGGTTCCGTTTTTTTCCTTTCGAGGTACGGAACCCTAAAAATAATAAACAAAAACATCAGGAGCGAGATGTGTTCCTTAGGTAATAGAGGAATAGCTACAATAGATTTTTATAATAGTTTCAGTGTTTGCGCTTAATATAAATACAGGGTGGTATTGGAATCGTATAGCAGACCATCAAGGCGTGATACAGAAGATGAACCTTATGATGGTAATCATATTTGTTTGTCAACAATATTGATAATTATTTTTCAGATGATAAGCGGCGCGCGAACAAGATAGCGTTCTACATGTGTGTAGCGCTGTCACGCTTGCACACCGTCGCTGCATGCGGTTGCGGCGCCAGTGTGATAAATAATAAAATGGAAAATATTTACATTTTATAGCAGCACACATTTACACAATGTGCCTAACAAATTATACTGAACAAATTACGTGTAAATCGCTTACACATTGATTAATTGTTCGGTAAATGACCAGGCTGTGGATGCGGCCGCAGTAATGTTTAATAACAGTAACCTATCTTCAAAGCCGTTATATCAAGTAACGATATCTGCAAATTATTTATAACCATAACTCAGCCGGTGTACAACACAAATAATTCTGTAGGTACAATGTTAAGATATATATATGTATATTAATATTAACTGTGATAGTATATGTGTATAAATATGTCGATTAATAATTGGTTTCAATGCATTACATTTACCAGCAATAATATGTATGATGAAGCGTACAAAAATTACTGACACAATCCTATTTGTAGCGTCATATAGCGTGTACTTCTAATTTCTAAATACATATCTCATTAAATCACCATCTATCTCAAATAAAACTCCAACACACAACAAATATCAACCAATGTGGAAGTTGTATTAGAGTTGCATTGAAGTAGGTAGGTCGCAAAAATTTGTGACACGGGGTTAGCCGTGTCACAAATTTTTGCGACCTTCCTGGTGTAACATATGCTACTGTACAATTTTTATAATCTACGTAATCTAGTACTGTATAATCTAGGTAAAGTGTTGGTAAGGATGCATTCTCTTTTAAGATTAGAATATTACAACTCAGTGTCACGATTTTTTTATTACTTACGTATATATAACTACTAAATAAAAAATCGTTACTTCAATGAAAATCCCGATACCCTACAAGCCTTGAGAGCAAAAATCGAGGATACAATGTATCCTATATAAGGATACAAACTGATAGGTAACAAACTATGTAAGTACCTAAATAGTCATTTTTTTCTTATTTTATTGTGTAGGTATATATAATGTATATGTATGTACGTATGGACTATGTAAGTTTATTTGTATTTTTATTTCTTTTATATGTGTAAGTGTATTAATGTTGATTTGCATTTGCTTTTGCAACACCTACTTATTTGTTAATTTACAAAGGTTTCCGCTTCCCAAAGGTTGTCTGGAAGAGATCGCTTTTTAGCGATAAGACCGCCAATTGTTTTACCTCTACTTTTCTGTTTGTAAGTTGTGTATACTCTGTTTCTTTAATTTGAGGTGTGCAATAAAGAATATTTATGTTATGTTTATGTTATGTTATATTTATGTTCCGAAGCTGACAAAGATAAACATTAAGAAACATGCCTCCTTACGTACTACATACATCGCCAATTTCCACCTAAAATAAGCACCACTGTAGCTAGCGACACCAATCACCACTTTCCCCTATACCCTTAATCCCGCCATTTCTTACCCAACACCCCATAGATAGTTCCCCTATTTTTTATTTTTCAACATCAACAAGAGATGAAACTTCCGCCGCTAACTTTGCCGCGCTAATCCCGCGGTGGCCGCGCTAAACTCGCGATTTACTTTGTTGCCGAGTTGGGGCTTAGTCCAGCATATTTTTCAGCCACTTCTAGCGGTTTCTCACTCGGTTTATTCGGGCAACGTATTTTATCGTTACTTAGCCAAGTTTCTATCCCGATGCTGTAGTTTAAAGTACACAAACAATACTTTAAAAATCTATTGCCAACACTACTGCAACGCACAACGAAAAACAAACGTGGCGGTCCAGGAAAAAATTAAGTGTGAAAATGAAGTTTAGTGAAAGAATTAAGTGTCCTTGTAAATCGACATAGTGGTCCCTTGCACTAAACTGGTTCACAAACAGTATTGGAGTTGCATGGCAATTTTCAAGCAAATTCTGGGGCCGTATTCTAACTTTAAAACACGCACAGACACGATCCAACTTCAATGCAAATCCAATGCAATAACAACACAATACAGCTAAAGCCTACAAAAATGACGGAATTTGCTTGAAAATTACCGCGATGCAACTACAATACGACTTCAATATTGATTGATTATATTCTGATTTAGACATTTAGATGTTAGCCGTATAGCAAAGTGAATGCGTTGGAGTTGTATTGGAATTAGATCGTATCTTAGCATGTTTTAAAGTTAGATTACGGGGCCAGGGCCAGAGTTAAAGTTAAGCCATTGGTAATTACAGGTAGGGCGCTGCGGCTGCGTAATACTTTATTCATTATCAATATTATCATAGTTGATGAGATTTCAAGGTAGATGCGCCTCCAGCTATGGCCTTGTACGGCTACCATGAGTTTGACATTGACATTTTTCGTTTACATGCAACGAATTTTCTATCTGTGCATCTCGTTTACACTAATATCTTAGTAATAAGCAAGATGCACAGATAGAATACTCGATACTCGTTCTCGAAAACGCCAATGTCATAACTCATGGTAAGCGTACTGTTTTTAACCCAACGATAATCGATACCCCTTACGAAATAAATTCCTATCTATATTCTATTCTTGGCCGCTCGAAATGAAAGTCCCAAAAATATAGAAGTAATAGAACTGACGCCAGCTTATGTTTATAAAAAGATAAAATACAGTCCCAGGGTGAGATTACTTTGAAAGTTTTATTGACAAACTGCGCGAATCCCGGCCCTAACAAAGTTTCAACTGACCAATGTCCAACTTTTACATCGTTCTGTGTTATTGATACTGGAGCCTTTTGGGGGCCTAGGCCGCGCCCCGCGGGATTCCTTGCCTCCGACTTATTCTTAGTGTTGTGGACTCGAGTTTTTCGTTTCTTAATTTAAAGGAATCAACTCCATTTTATAAAATCCGGCGCTTATAAGACTCCCTAGTTGTTGAGTCATGATCATGATTCAAATCGTTACGATTCAAGTCGTTATGATTTGTATAATAAAGAATCGGAACTTGAATCATGAATGAGAATCCTGAACATTAAATATGTCCTTTTTATGAATCTTAATTTTTATAACATTTTTATATACCTACATTTTGATACAGCACTAATAACAACATTCCATGTATCCAATTAATTAGTAGTTAAGTACCCTCACATGATAAATAAAAAAATGTATATGACCTGTAAAATTTTCATTTTACCAATAACAATAATATTGTATCTGTAACTGGTCTTGGAAGAATCATCATCATCATCATCTCAGCCATAAGACGTCCACTGCTGAACATAGGCCTCCCCTTTGGACCTCCATAAGTATCGGTCGGAAGCGACTTGCATCCAGCGTCTTCCGGCGACCTTTATAAGGTCGTCTGTCCATCTTGTGGGTGGACGTCCTACGCTGCGCTTGCTAGTCCGTGGTCTCCACTCGAGCACTTTTCGACCCCATTGGCCACGCACGCACAGCTTGGAAGAATAAGAAAGTAAATATTTAGCAAAATAATTACCGGTAGGTAGTTTACCAATTTGCTGATATTTTTTACCAGTTTACATTGTATAGCTTAATATTAAGGAGTCGGGCTACGACTCATTGATTAGACTCTATTTAAACCGAGTCGAGTCTCCAAGACTCGAGTCGTTACCAACACTATGTCCCAATACGCCTCATTTCAATAAATAACGCGAGCTTCTCCGCTTATGTTGCAATAATATATCATATCATCCGTTGTTAATATCAGTTTACATCGTATAGCTTTATATTAAGGAGTCGAGCTTTGACTCATTGATTAGACTCTATTTAAAGCGAGTCGAGTCTCCAAGACTCGAGTCGTTGCCAACACTACGTCCCAATACGCCTCATTTCGATAAATAACGCGAGCTTCTCCGCTTATGTTGCAATAATATATCATCCGTTGTTTATATCTGCGCGTCCTTTCCTTCCCTAACTTTGCACCGTCGTAATATGTAGGCGTGCGAGTAAATACTATAGTATAAAAAACGGGTCAAGTGCGAGTCGGAGTCTCTTTTGAAGGGTTCCGTACTATAACACAATTTGTAACAATACTTTTCCTCGAGACCGCTCACGCTTGATTAATCTTTATTAAATTATTTTAATGAATCGTAATATAAGATTTTTTTTTCTCCGCTTGCTTTTATAATGCAATAATATAATATTTATTTACATACGTTTGCTATCCTTTGTGGCGGCAGTTAGAGACGTTAGCCAGAGCTTTTCTTTAGAAGAAGTACTGTTGTCTTCAAATTTGCAAGCCGGTGTGAATCGAGTTCAATGCGTACCCCACCGTACGGACTGAACTATTAACTGGTTACTAGCTCGAAGCTTGACATGGAAGGCGTGAATATCTGACTTAGCTAGCTTTCCGTATCTATGCCTTCGGGCTAACAATTAGTTGTATGGATTTGAACACTCAGCTTACTTAACACATTCACTGCCCCCAACGCACATGTACGTCCACCGTTCACCGTCGTACATGTTTGTTCCTAGGCCACGCCCCCTGGCAGTGAATGCGTGAATGAGTATACGGAACCCTAAGGAACTTTGTTTTTATCCGCCTTTTTGCGTGTAGCGCGGCCATCACAGCCTCCCTGCACGTGCCGATTTGATTTATAGTATCTTGAATAAATAACTTTGGACTACTTTTCGCGTTCCTTATCTAACAATATACTCTTTATTTGGCCCACGACTGGCTTGTGTAAATCAAATCAAATAATTTATTCAGCGCCGCCGTTTTTTTACGTTAACGTCAGATTGAAGGTTTCATGTGTAGGAAATAAAAGTGTTACGTGAGAGCCCTGGGACTACATTTATTCTGTATTTAGGTCTATATCGCACAAGTTTTTCCCGAGGTTGGTATGAACACGAATCTGGAGTCAAATTTAATAAAACACAACGCAAGGTCTGCTTTTTGTATGTAATGTAAGTAATAGATGCTCATTTTTTTTTTTTTTTTTATCATAATTTTTTTTTTTTTGTATGTATGTTACTCCATATCTCCGTGAATCGTGAACCGATTTTCAAAATTTTTTTTTGAATCGAACAGGTATAACCCCTAGATGGTCCCATTGTCACCAAGTCGGGATCTGATGATGGGATCCTGGAGAAATCGAGGGAACTCTTCAACTATTATAGGCACACCTATAGTGATTTCACTATTTTTTACAGCAACTCGGCCACTTCCTCTTGGAATAGCGGATCCTAAGTGAAGTCGGTTCTTTTTTTGTTTAAAATTATTGGTCATGAAAAGAAGTTATACCTACGACTCAGTTTGTAATCATTTTATTAAAACGTTTGATAAATGATTTTTATACATACATATAATCACGCCTGTTTCCCAGAGGGGTAGGCAGAGATCACGGATTTCCATTTGCTACGATCCTGACAGACCACTTTCGCTTCACTCACTCTCATAACGTTCTTCATACATGCTCGTCGGTTCAGGGTACTTCTGACCTGGTCTTTTTGTAATATTTCGCCGATTTGGTCGAGGAAAGTTCGTCTAGGTCTTCCACTTCCAACTGATGATTTTTATTCGTTTGAATTTCTATGTATAAGTTTTTGCCAATATATAAATCATTGAAAAAAACTGAATTTCTACTAAAAACAATCTGGGTACACTGAAAGAGCATGTCTAATTATTTTGACACCTATTCGATTTGGGACGATTCACTAAACCATACCATTTTCGTAATTAGATATTAAATATTAACTGTAACTGAAGTTGTAAGGAATTTTATGTCACTCTGGGCGCTAAGTGACATTTACCGCCCTAGAGCGCAGCGGCAAATCTCACTTCACACCCACGAGAAGGCGTAAAATTATGTACGCACCACGGGCGGTAATAAGGAAGACCTCAGATCGCTTGTTTATGGATAATACACAAATACCCGTGATCTGAGCCCTTCTTTATTTTACCGCCCTAGGTACATAATGTACTAATACATCATTATAAGCACTAGGTTTTGATACACAAATGTCATTTCCCACAAAAAAGGACTGGACATATTTTTTCATGTACCCTTAATTATTAAAAATATCAGGGTCTATGGGTTGAGCTCATCATGGCCGCAGCCCTTCGGGTACAATTTTTTTGGTTTGGTTGTTCATTTTCGTGGTTCAGTGTGTAATATTGATAGCTTAGGTGATCTAACAAACAAAGGAACAGCTACCTAATGAAGAATTAGTCTTAAAAGGCGTATAACCATTGATTGGTTGAACAACCTGTAGCCTTCTTGTGCCTTTTGTACGGAGCTATCACTCTACAAATAGCAACTAGCAAGGCTTATGCCACTTCTACCGAACAACGTTGCCTACAACTTATTTGATTAAACAAAATACTTATTGATTGAAGACATTGTACCATGCATTGTACCTAAAAATTGAATCTTACAAGCTCTTATTTCCCGCCTTTTTATTATACTCAACATTGGCTACACGCAATACCGCCTAAAGTCCATAAGAAAGAAAATAAATGTCGATCAATTTCGCGCACAAATGCCTAATAACCTAACACAAATATCGGAGACCCACCTACAGCTTAACTATCAGACATCAAAAGGCCGTCCCGTTATCAGATTGCTATTAAAACTAAGTTACATTGAGATGTTTAACTTCGTCGATCCGTGACGTCACAGTCCCCGTCTTTGAGGCATTGATTTGATTTATCTACCCCGCCGATTCCGCCAGCAATCTTCAAAGTGCTCTGTACCGTGACGTATCTATAACTATACGTATGTACTATGATTTCTTTTATAGTATATTTGATTGTAGTGTAGCAAACAGGTTGATTTCTGGGTTACAAAATTCTTCAACTTTTTTTTATCTAATAGCTACATGTCACTGGATATAGGCATTTCTTCTCTCAGGTGGTTATAGTTGTGGGAGAGTAGATGGTGAAGAAAATCCAGTGAGTGCTGCTAGGTCCAGATGGGACAGTGCAGCTGCCAAGCTTGTTACTCTTTTAGTACAACCCAGGGATTACGTGTAGGGTTGTCTAAGGTGTTTCCTACGGATGCAGAATAACATTGATTCTTAAACTAATTCTAGGCCCACGGTAAGCTTAACCTTTTCCACGCCAAAGACGTATATATCGGCACCGCAGGTCCAACGCCAAAGACCGATATATCGGTCACTGACCACAGAGCAAAATAGACCTACATGCACACGCATAAAGTTTAACTTCAGTTTTGACATTTAGATGGCGTGGCGTCTGAGTGGTAGCTTTTGCGTTTGACTTGGCGTCGAAAAGGTTAATAAGGCTTGTGTTGTGGGTACTAGGCGACGATACATATAATAGATAGATATAGACAAATACTTAAACACATAGAAAACATCCATAACTCAGGAACAAATATCTGTAAGTAACTCAATGCCCTGACCAGGATTCGAACCCTTCTGCTTCATAGGCAGAGTCACTACCAACTAGGCTAGGAGGCCGTTAAATGAATGTACTACATCATTCTAATAAGTCAGAATCAATATAAACGTAATGTGACACTTGATAAGCCAACACAATGTAAAATTATAGGTACATTACCTTACATGATACTACAAAAATCTTTATTAAATATTTATAAAAGTTCCACTGAAAATGCATATGTATTCCGAACCGCCAAAACAATATAAAGCGTATGGATTTTCAAAAACAACTCGGAGCAAAATGCAAATGGCTTCCGCTACAATTTACAGTCGAGAACGAGTTTGGCACAGAGCAGTTTTACAGCGGGAGCACTTGTTAAAATAAACGCAGAGTACATTTTAATGCTATTTAACAGTGATATAGTATTTTGGGGTACTATATCTCTAACGTGTCATAATAAACCATAAAAAGATGAAAAAATCTAAGTTTGCAATTATGATGACGATGGTACTTTGCATGAAAATTAAACAATTGTTGTTGCGCAACGTTGTTATTTTTTTATAATAATTTAATGTTTAGCTATAAGATTCTCTACGCTTACCATGGGTTATGACATTGACTTTTCGAGAACGAGTATCGAGTGTTCTATCTGTGCATCTCGCTTGTAACATATGAGTGTAAACGAGATGCACAGATAGAAAATTCGTTACTCATTAACGAAAAATGACAATGTTAAACTCATGGTAGCCGTATATTAGGGCTTCGATAGCTAAATATGGGTTCAATTTAATGGAGCAAAGATAAACCAAACAGTTGTCAGTGAGTAAAAGTAATGTACTAAAAAACAACAAACGTATTGTCATACATGCCTTCAAATACAAAAATAAAATAATATAAAAACATAGACAATAACACCTCAACAGGAGTATGAATAACCACTACAAAACGACAATTAATTCGTCCACGTTTAACCAAATAATTAACTGATTTGAAGCGTTTTTTCGGTCCAAGGAAGACTTTGTTTTAAGTTGGCGCCCTGACCGCTGTTAGGTTTCGTAGTTTTAACAAGAGGACGTATTTTATGAATAATGGTTGTTCTTGCGCATCGCCATTAAAGAGAAGGCTTACTGCTACTTATTTATGTACCTACAGTCGACCAAAAATGTGGTCTACCACCCTACGGTTGAGGTTCGTTTGAATGTAACGAGACAACAAGGTCGTGTATGTTTTAAACTCCGTTAGAAATTTCAACCTTAGCGATCGTTAGATCTCGCAGAAACTTTTGTCAAAACTGGTAGACCACTTTCTTGATCGACTGTACCATCAACGATGTTGGTGTTCATTATTACAAGGTATCAATATTAGTTTCCTAAATTGTTTTATACTCAGGACTGTCAAGAAACTGAATTGACTATGTAGACAAGATCAGTACTTAATCAGCAATGTATTGTTTTCATAGCGCCGGGTTTTGAGTTTTTTTGATAAAATATTTCTTATACAATACTACACTACTAATTAAATAAATCTACACCTAACTAACTTAAACTAAAGGCCCTAAAGTAAAATTGCAAATATCCCCAATCCCGCTGCCACCTGGTAGGGTGCCCATAAGGCTGGCTGCGTTACCTCGCTGAATGACGATTCCAATAATATTATTATATTCCGCCGGGTTTATAATCCTTCACGGTTGAATATCCAACCAAACTCAAGAAGCAGTGTACAACAAAATAATATGTGTATTTTTGTTTTGTTAATTTTCAATTAAAATTGAAGATACTAGAAAAAGCAATGTAACGAACTATCTCGTTACTTATTTGTGGTTGTTAATATACTATATAATATAATAAAATTCTATTAAATTTCTAATTTGAATAAATCTGAACATAACAAATAAACATCTAATCAAATAGCCATTTTACTACTTTCTTGTCAAATAAATGTAGTGTCCAATAAATACTACTTGAGGTATGTATGAGGCGAGTAGGGTGTTCAAAATGAGCTGGACACGACTTTATTGTTAAGACAATAAGAGCGTGTGTAGGTCATTTTGAACACCCTACCCGCTTAGCTACTTTTGCTGCTGACTGTACATAATAAATACAAGGTTTTCTTGAATGGTAGCTTTGATCTATGTTTACAATAAAGCAAGCAGATTATAGAGACATTGTGAAGTGTTTAATGTATGTACAGTTTACATAATCCTAAAGCTTAACACCGGCCTCGTGGCCGTTATCCTTCAGACGTGCTTGCTCGCTTGCCAATTATTACACCACAGTAAACACCATTCACACACATCACACACACACACGCGCATGCACGCACGCACGCACGCACGCACGCACGAACACGTAAGATGTGTTGTTTGGATAAATAATAAATAAAATAAATATTTGGGGACAATCTTACACAAATCAACCTAACCCCAAACTAAGCAAAGCTTGTACTATGGGTGCTAGGCGACGATATACATACTTAGATAGATAAATACATACTTATATACATAGAAAACATCCATAACTCAGGAACAAATATTTGAGATTTGCACACAAATAAATGCCCTTACCAGGATTCGAACCCGGGACCACCTGCTTCGTAGGCAGGGTCACTACCAACTGGGCTATGGAGGCCGTTAAATAAATGGTTAACGGTTTGTTTAATAAATGTTTTCTATTCTATTCTTTTCATTGCGTAGATAATGCTAATACATATCTACCAGATCTAAAACATTCCATACTTATTTATTTGTCGTATGGCTACACGTCACTGGATATACATAGGCTTTTCTTGGTATGGTAATAGTAGTGGAAAATTAGATGGTGAAGAAATTCCAGTGAGTGCTGCGAGGTCCAGATGGGACAGTGCAGCTGCCAAGTTTGTTATTCTTTTAGCACCACCCAGGGATCACGTGTAGGATTGTCTTAAGTTCCCACGGACGCAGAGTAACATTGATCCCCGTCAGTATTAATGATAGTTGTATACCAATCTGAGACGCTCTTTACTATGTTTAATAGGTGACTGGATTTTTATATACGAACATATTTCACCTTACTTACATAACTAAATATACAAATACTAAACTAAATTAATAACTAGCTCAAATCTAAACTAGGCCCTTGCGGCATTGTACCAAGGATGCTGGCGGCATTTCCTCGTTGTATCGCAATTCGCAATGCTGATACGCTGTGCGAGGAAACCGCCAGCTCTTCGGTCACCAGTTACTTAATTATTTGTTTCGTTAGCTATTGCAATTTAAATAAAAGCCTTCCTACGTTATCACAATAGTCAAATTAATGAAAAAATATTAATATTTATCGCTTTTTAGCAATAAAACCACCAATTGTTTTACCTCCACTTTTCTGTTTGTACCTTGTGTATACTCTTGTTTGTTTCTTTAATTTGAGGTGTGCAATAAAGAATATACAGTGTGTTTCTGTAATAGGGGCAATAAATTAAAACGTAGATTCTACTCCTCAAACCAGGAAACGTTTGTTCAGCGACTTTTAAAAATAACGTATGGTTTGATTTTTAGGACACTTTAAAGTTTTTTCGAACACGCAATGTATTCCTAAATTGACTATGTCTGTAGGGTGACAAGCAATGTCAATTAGACGGATTGGCTGATACGGATACGGCTGTATGAAAAAGAGACAATCTACAAAATCACCATCGAGGTTAGACGCGGAAAAATGATTGGCCATTTGATACGACACGACCAATTCTTCAAAACTATTTTGGAAGGAAGAATAGATCGCAAGAGAGGTCGAGGCAAACCCAGACGCAGTTACATGGACCAAGTGAAGGAAAAAGTAGGAGCCGCCTCGTATCAAAAGGTCAAGGAACTGGCGCAGGATAGAAGTAGATGGAATATACTCCACCGACAAGAGAATCCCTCTTAAGTTAATGATGATGACAAAATACATATTTTTTAAAAGTTGTTGAACAAAAGTTTTGTAGTTTGAGGAGTAGAATCTATGTTTTAATTTATTGCTCCTATTACAGAGACACACTGTATATGTTATGTTGTATTAGTACCTACTATGTAATAGAAAACTCTTTCTAGATTATAATTAAAATGAAAGTAATTAACTTAGTCTTTTGACCCAGTAAAAGGGTCTCTATAATCTTACAAAAACCCAGTAACTCGAAGAGGGCCAGAATTCTAAGATTTCCCTTAATTTGAATAAAATAAGACCCTCGATAACATTCGTTAGTAAAGTATAAACCTAATTAATTAAAGGTGGATCTTAGCTACACAAAACGTTTATAAACCAGTATTTTAATTAGTGGAAATAAACGCCACTAGGACTTTGTTGCTCCTATGTCCAAAGTCTTAAAGTTTAATCTCTATACTATTTTGAGATATGTATTACATACATACATACAATTGATTGTATAAGCTTGAGCTTATATCCCAAAAGGGGTAGGCAGGGATCACGGATTTCCATTTGTTACGATCAACGTAGCAGAACGGCTCTCCGTGAGCCGCTTCTCGCCCCCGTTAAGAACGAGA
Source organism: Pammene fasciana (assembly GCA_911728535.1). NCBI lineage: Eukaryota > Metazoa > Arthropoda > Insecta > Lepidoptera > Tortricidae > Pammene > Pammene fasciana. Next base: position 2,967,419 of record OU452285.1, read on the forward strand.
CGTGATGAGTGGCGTACCGCATCGCCGCCATACGGATGATGATTAGTTAAATGAATCACCACAGCGTTCCCACGAGTAGTAGGGATCAGAGGTCCCCTTATCCCTTAGTCGCCTCTTACGACACCCTCGGATATATACTACTTTATCCAGTTTTCTATATTATACATCTACATTTATAATATAGAAAACTGGATTACTAAAGTATTTAACCAAGAACGCGTAGTTGGTGATTTGAATGAATCCGGTGAACCTAGGAAACAATTTTGATCACTGGATATAATATATAATGTTAAAATAATACTGTAAATAAATAATTTCGTTGAAATCACACATTATGGACAAGTTTTTTCCTTCGCAGGCGTATGTATGTTTCTCTTATTGAATGTACGATCAGATAGGCATAATAAAATAACATAATTATTTAGAAACTATTGGCATAAGCATCTGCCTTTGTTTATTGAGCTAAATATTATACGTATCAATGTTGGTTCAAGTTCAGCAAATTTTCTTTTAATGTTTTAGGTGTTTTTATTAGATTTAATTATTAACGAGTGTATGAGTGGAATGTCCTACTCTAAAAAAAAATTACCTACAAAAATAGTTAAACGCTGTAAACCTAAGAAAGAATGCTCAAAGTGATATTTTGTCCTTGCTCGTGCCGGCCGCTACACTTTGTTCGAAACTAATGCGGCGGTTGACAAGAGTATTGAGCCACACTATGAGCGTTTTTTTCCGTAACCCGCAACTCAACAACAGCAGCGTCGAGCGTTTCGATCGAGTCACAATACTGCGTCCGCACACCGTGTGTTGGCATTGTAAAACTCCTGTTTGGTCCCGCGAGGCGGGTCGGGTTAACGAGTACTGGGAGCCCCGCGGGCCCCGGTGATTACTCTAATAGCTCTGATAGAGGCCCCTTGCCCCTGTTCCGTCATGCTACTGCTTTGTTTATTTTGTACCTGTTATAATGATTTGAGAATTATAGTTTGTATTTAGAAAATGGTAAAATAAAATATTTTTAAACAAAAAAATAACCGATTTCACTTAGGCTCCGCTTTTCCAAGAGGAAGTGCCCGAGTTACTGTATAAAATACTGAAATCACTATAGGTGATCAACTGATCACTATAGTAGTTGAAGAGTTCCCTCGATTTCTCCAAGATCCCGTTATCAGATCCAGACCTGGTGACAACGGGACCAACTGCGAAGTATACTTTTTCAAACAAAAATAAAATCCAAATCCGTCCAGTCGGTGAACATGCATTGAAAAATGATCTCGACGAATTGAGAACCACCTCCTTCTAAATTTTGAAGTCGGTATATAATATGTTAGCCTCTATACGTCCCACTGCTGGGCACAGGCCTCCTCTCATGCACGAGAGGGATCAGGCTATAGTCCCCACGCTGGCCTGAAGCGGGTTGGGAACTTCACATACACCTTTGAATTTCTCCGCGGATGTATGCAGGTTTCCTCACGATGTTTTCCTTCACCGTAAAGTCGGTATATAAATAAAAAAAATTACAAATATTTATACACTAACACAAACAACATAAATTACATTAATACAAGAAATTACCAAAATTGTGCAGTGAAATGGATGGATATTCTGCGAGACCGCTGGTTTTCAGCCCCAAAAAATAACTTAATTTTAAAACTTACCTAAGTTACCTGTTCAATAAATTGAGTGGACTATTTGAAATAACTGTATTAGGAATATATAAATGAATCTTCATTTATATATTCCTGTAACTCAAGTAGAATTCAAGTAACGCGCCTATTTGGAGGTTTTTTTCTTGAAGCTCGGAGCATTTCGTGAAATAGGCACGGAGTCCACACATCGTCTTAATGAAGTGGCAATCGTTGTTTGACAACGTCAATCAAAATTATTAATGGAAAACATCACGTAACTTTTCGATCCCAACAGTCCGTCCGATATATTTCTGCATTTTTATATTCCGTTTCTACAAACGATCGTCATCTTGACTGCGGCTTCTGTACTATAAAAACTCCGTAGCAAATAACAGTTGTGCTAGACAGATGCTACGAGCTACGGCGTAGCGCGTAGCAAACCGATCGAACTCGTAGCTCTCGTAGCTTTGTCTTAGAGCATTCAAACCAGGAGTAGCCATGTCTGTCATTTTCTATACAAAAAAAGTCAGCCGATTTTGAGGGGAACGTCAAATGTACGGCCGGCCGTTTGTACGTAACATAAAATAGCCACCTCAGATAAACGTCAGTCGATACAATCAATATGACCACTGGTCATGTTTTCGGCAGAGGGGTACGCCTGTGTGGCCAACCGGAGTGGCCATTGACAGCAATGAATGCATTAAGTTTGCAGCAGATTATAAGTGGGCCGTATTCTTACTTAAATACCTGTTATCTTAAATCTATTCTTCATTTCCTGCTGCCCAAAGGTTGTCTGGAAGAGATCGCTCTTTAGCGAAATATCTTGTGTTTTGGTGCAATGAAGAATATTTACTTACTTATAAACACATACTTAGGCCACTTAGCTTCGTGGCCTAAATACGGTACTCGACTGAAAACCGCTTAATTATGTCACGATTGTATAAAATACTATTAAATTGGCTGCCCAGTTCAGCAAGTAACGAAGTATACTTGACAATTTCTATATTGTCCATGTATAATTTTATTTACAGCGTTAAAAGCTTTATTTGGTATGAAACAAACAGATTTTGTATACGTTCGGTAAATATTTGTTAATTTCCTGAATTGATTACGTCCATGGCTGAGTACGCTTTCAATTGTTTGTCTCTAATGGCGGTTTTGTTACACATTCAGATTTCTGATAATTAATTATAATTAAATGTGTATGAAGGCTTTCATGTTCTCATTTACTCTATAATAAAAAAAATTAAGGATACACGATTATATAAATTTACACGATTTTTACTCCTAATTTAAATAAAAACAGGACTTAATCGCGTGCACTTATTTTTTTAAACTTGAAACCATAAGGGGAAAAGGAGGTGTGGTTTTTTTTGGTTTATTTAGAGACAAACAGTCTTATAAAACATATACTTATGTAAATTGTCTAAAAACTAAATTAATACTATATAGACCTATAGCTCCCTTTCTTTACAGTAACAACAATAAACATTCCGCAATGAAAAGTAAACTTATAAAAAAAAACTTACAAACTAAATAGTTACGTAGTTTTAGCGACTTACGAGAAAAAGATGTGGCAAAAAATTATTTGCACGGATCAAAGTCCCTTTGTTTATTTGCTTTTTTTATCTATTACTTTGCCTGACGTTTCGACTGTGCCGTGACGCTCACAGTCGTAGACTGCAGATTCAGGCTTAGTAAGAAAAGTAAGTGTACGCTAATTTCTGAGAGGTTTTTATAATAACTGACGTTTTTTTAAAAGCTCGAAAGCACATTATTTATCTGAGTAAAAAAATACTATTCGAATGCCCATAGAATAGACACATAAATGTTGACCTTTAAAAAATATCCAGACCAAACGGTGTAAGTGATTCTACAGCCGTCGCTCGGCCTACATCTCCCCATTGCCCCGTCGAACGGAAAATTAGTTAACTCCGACATCGCGGTCGCGATCTTATTTAATTTGAATTTCGCTACTCCGAGTGCACCGGTTAAAACCGGTTTTCTACGGAACGGTTTGAAATTGGACTGTAAAAAGTACCTTTTTACTTCTCATGCTCGTAAAGTTTCACTTTATGCTGGGTATAGGCGGACTAAAACTCAATTTTATGCACAAGTGCATAAAAAATTGCCATTGTCAAAATAGCCTTAGAAGAAGTCAATTTTTTATGCACTTGTGCATAAAATTGAGTTTTAGTCCGCCTATACCCAGCATAAAGTGAAACTTCTTATGAAAGAAATTCCTATTCTTTTTATTTCCTCACAATCGAAGTAAAAGTAGAGTGTATAACTCGTCCATAAAACCCATTTTACGCTCGTACTTTATATCCATCCTCGCTCGCAAGCTCGCTCGTATGGATAAACGCCTCGCGTAAAATGGTGCGTTTTATGCACTTTTTGTACAATCTACTATTTATACATAGATTTAGCAGATGATTTTTATGCAATATACTTTTGGGAAATGTTTTTTTTTACTTTGTAATACTTTCTCTGTGAAATGTAATTTGAAGAGAGTGTAGAATTAGATGGTCGGTAGATTTTGTAAAGATTTTTAAAGAAGGTAGATTAAATAGTACGCTCAAGGACAACTATAACATGTCGCATAATATTTTTACGTCACTCTGGACGCTAAGTGAGATTTACCGCCCTAGGGCGCAGCGAAAAATCTCACTTCACACCCAGGAGAAGACATAATAGTACATTACGTACCTAGGGCGGTAAAATAAAGAACGGCTCAGATCGCGGGCATTTGTGGCCCGAACCGAAGGTAAGGGCCATAAACAAGCGATCTGAGGCCTTCTTTATTACCGCCCGTGGTGTGTACACAATTTTACGTCTTCTCCTGGGTGTGAAGTTAGATTTGCCGCTGCGCCCGTGGGCGGCAAATCTCACTTACCGCACAGAGTGACGTAAAATTATGTACGCACCACGGGCGGTAATAAGGAAGGCCTCAGATCGCTTGTTTATGGCCCTTACCTTCGGTTCGGGCCACAAATGCCACCGATCTGAGCCCTTCTTTGTTTTACCGCCCTAGGTACGTAATGTACAATTAACAAGAATGAACTGTTTTTATTGCCCTTGAGTGTAAATATAATATATTACTTCACACATTGAAGATTTAGAAATCAAGTTAGCTTTATTTTTAGTTGTTCTACATAATATTAGCACCGAAGCATTTATTTGCATGTGATAGTAACCTCTCTCAGCACAATTTTCTGATCCATGCATGTAGTAGTAGTAATAAAACTAATAAAAAACTTCATTGTACGACAAATGAAAAACTCCAGAAAGAAAAAATCCATAACATTTGTACAAAGGCGAACCTCCTCTTTAGGGATCTCTTCCAGTTAACCTTCCTTGTATGTTTACTTCAAACATCTGATGATACACTGCCGTATGCTATTCAAATCTTCCAAAGGTTTCTTCATAATTTTTCAGTCGTTGCATCCGTACGAATCGGCAATCGGCACACGTAATAACGTTTTTTACGTCTCAAACTACGATAGAATAAATATGGACGGCGTTCACAGTACGTGGCTCCCAAAAACGGTCCTGATATCACTGACACTGACAGTTATCCCTTCTGGCTTTAAATATGACCCATACACAATTTCTCACTTCTTAAAAAAAATTGATTGGTCAGTCAGAGTTTTCATTGGATAAAATAGTATTTTATACATCAAATCTCATGCGCGTGTAAACTAAAATAAACGGCGTGCAGTTATTAGCTTGTAAAAGAAGAAAAAAGTCTTTTCCATGATTCCAAAATACTGTAATCTGAAGGAGAAAATTAAGTGAATTCTGGGACAAATTGTTCACATAGTATAAATAACTAAACCAATGTGTTCATGTTTGAATAGTTCTATTGAATTCAAGATATAGTATAGTCACGTCTAAAAATATGGATACATTTAATGTGACAAAAATATGTAGCCACGACTCTATTACCAAGGCGTAAAGTCTTGGATACATGTTTGTGTCACATTAAATGTATCCATATTTTCAGACGTGACCGTACACGTTAAAATAGAGTAGTTTTCCTTACAATATTGTAGTATCGGTTACAAAAATCTATTTTACTAATCGTTCTGGTATAGTTGTCATTTTATATTTCCGTGATACGCACTACCTCCGATGTCACATAATCATCATCATCCTCCAAAGTCAAAGTCAAAGTCAATATTGTCTTTATTCAAGTAGGCATAGCAACAAGCACTTTCGAATCGTCAGTAACAATTTAGCTTTAGCATGACTGCGTCATGTCATGCAGGCCCTGCAGGAATTTCTATACTTTTATGATTCACTGGTCTCAAAATCTCCACATTAACCCCCCCATGTCCCGACATGGCGGAATTCCTCGGAATTCCGTTTCAATTACGGGGCGACTTAGAGAATTTAAATAGAAGGGGGATGTACCCATTTAGTTAATCCGCCGTTTTCTTTCGCGGGCCTAATCCGATTACGAATGGTATCAGTGCGTGCTGAACGCTACAACGCGGTATATTACTTTTCACCTCAGCAGTTCGAACAAGCCTACTTTCCTCACTCCCTGGAGTGACGAAAGTGCGACTTTCATCACTCCAGGGAGTGAGGAAAGTTGCGACTTTCGTCACTCCAGGGAGTGAAATTTTGTTTCTAGAAGCTTTTCGTCATAATGATGATGCCTTTCATTCAGGAATGTAAATAATTGTGTTTTTTTAACTTTAATATGTTCTCACTACTGAGGTGAAAAGTTGTATGTGTCACACGAGAGGAAAGTTTTTTTACATCACGTGTTCTCGAGATCCCTCGCTACGCTCAAGATTCAAACTTAGAATCTTTCGCTTACTCGGGACTTAAAATCAACACTCGCAAGAAAAACCAACTTTCCTCTCTTGTTGCACAAATAACTATTTTAATCCGTAATAGCGTGGATATACGCATTTTTACATACAGACACACATACTGATCTTCTTTAGAAACCATATAAAACAGGCACATTATACAAGGTGGAACAAAAATAAATTGGAATCTTTTTTTTATTAGCCTATTTTCGTGTCCCACTGCTGGGCAAAGGCCTCCCCTCTTCTCCTCCATTCAGCCCTGTTTGTAGTATTTGTAAATTGGTATCTTATTCTAATTTAAAAAGTAAGGAAAAAAAATCTTACAAAAAAAAATAATTTTGTATGGAGGGTTGGCCAGCTGTGACGACGTGCCCCGTAGAAAAACAATTGCGTTAATAATTTTTTCTCTTCTTTTTTCTTACTCACAATACGGTACCAATTAAGCCCTTAAATGGATCGCCAGTATTCTTGTTATAAATACTGATAGTCAACGCACAGCCAAACCTATTGAAGGTAGAATATAGACATTTTTATCGTATAGTCAGCAGCAGAAGTAGCATAACGGGTTCTGTTCAAAATTACCTTCACGCGCTCTTATTCTCTTGCCAAAACAGACTACACAGACACCTCATCTTTAAGCTTTTACAGGGAGCACGAGGTCACCACACATCAGTGCAATTTTATTCGTAAACTTCTACTATTCGAACAGCCCATCTCAATAGTATTCTACACCAATTTGTAGTATAACAATCCAGGTTCACCCCTGTAACTTGATTTTTGTGGATATTTTTAATTCACATGAGTAATGATCAAAAACGTTAACTCAATTGAAATAAGCGGTCGCGCTCTCATACAAAATTAGTACGGGAGCACAGATGCGTGGTGACCCCGAGTTGTACTTATGATCTATCTAGTGGTTGAGGTTATCTGTGCTTGCCAATAAAGTCGAAGCCCACCCGATTAGCTACTTCTGCTGCCAACTGTACCTACATATCATACATGATGGAGCTCAACTAAGGTCGGATTTTTGAAAACTGAACCCCTAAGTTGTAGGTCATTTTGAACACCTCACCCGCTTAGCTACTTTTGCTGCTGATTGTACAAGGATTGACATATCATATGTACAAGAGATTTTTAATTTCAACGCCATCTGTACGATGCTTTGCGCGTTTATCCTCGTTAGATATTTTATTACGTTACCCGATCATGATTCACAGCAGCCGCTAAGAGCAAGCAGCCGAGACGGTGACGATTATTTGACACTTTTAAACGATTTCGTGTTAGAAACTCGACCGGGTGCCATATTCTAATTTTAAAATGTATAAACAATACGTTAACAACACAATCTGTCTTAAACATAACTCCAACACTCAACCAATATTGAAGTCGTATTGTAGTTGCATCGCAGTAATTTTCAAGCAAATTCCGTCATTTTTGATTCAGACGTGTAGGCGTTAGCTGTGTTGTGTTGTTATTGCATTGGATTTGCATTGAAGTTGGATCGTGTCTGTGCGTGTTTTAAAGTCAGAATACGGCCCCGGGGCGGTATTAAGGCTGGCTTGGCGCCCCAGATTTGGGACCTAGGGGTTTCTTCTTACATTTCTGTCCTACCTATTGCTAAGTTATAGTACATTACGTACCTAGGGCGGTAAAATAAAGAACGGCTCAGATCGCGGGCATTTGTGGCCCGAACCGAAGGTAAGGGCTATGAACAAGCGATCTGAGGCCTTCTTTATTACCGCCCGTGGTGCGTACACAATTTTACGTCTTCTCATAGGTGTGAAGTCCGCCCGGAGTGACGTAAAAGCTATTACAGAATTCCCTCCATAAAAATAGTCTAATTATTTCTTATTTCTCGGTATGGTAGATATCCAGGGACAGATAGGCAGTGGCAACTGTTGAAATGGGTTATTTGTTACAATTTTCCAATAGTTATCTGTAGTTGGGTATACAGTCAACAGCAGAAGTAGCTAAGCGGTTGAGGTATTCAAAAGTACCTTGGCACGACTTTATTATTAAGAGAATAAGAGCGTGTAAAGGTCATTTTGAACACCCTACCCACTAGGCTCCTTCTGTCGCAGACTGTACCAGATTTTTCATCATTTATCTGTAATTAATCGATCGGTAATAAGTCATATTCGTTCTAAAATATATGTACTCTCAGGGACAATTAAAACTGGTGCTATCGTATAGAACCTTGTCATTTTCATTGCCGTTGAGATTTGCCATAAGCTTCACCCAATTTCACACTTTATTTTTAAATCTGAACCGCTATCGTGCGAGTCTAACAAATGGGACTCCGGTGAACTCGAACCACATACTACATTCACTTTGGCAATATTTCAGACAGATAATGCCATATTACCGTAGGTACTTTGTGGCATAGATTTTCGTTAGCTTAACTCAGTGGTTCCTAAGCTCTTGGGACCACGAAAAACCAATTTAACGTGTAACAGAAAGTGGTTTGAAAGTAAACTCGACCTGTTTCACTTGCTTGCTCCATTGCCCCCGCAGAAAAGCTTAAAGCTCCGAGGTAATTATTTTCAAGTTAAATCGCAAGTCTAACTGGACGAAATAGACTAGTATGGGTGCGGAAAGAGAAGTGTCCTAGAATTAATTAGTTCCTGAGTTCTATTATACAAATTCTATTTTGGCGACAATCGTGCACACAGGTTAAAGATATAGACACATAAATAAATTTGAAAGAGGGTTTTCTGAATCGATTTTTTCATCAGGTGGCAGCACTGTGGCGAGATGTCCAGCTGTCATAATTCACCTATCATGTTTAATCATTTTTTTATTGGTGGATTTTGAAAGCTGCTGTCAAAAAGACCTCGTCACAGTGGCGTCACCTAGATTTCCGGAAACCCTCATTCATAGCACAATAATTGCACTTTCCAGTATTCCAAAGCCTAAAAGAGGTTAACGAATAAAGAATATGTATATTTAAAAAAAAAGTATTTAAACGCGTGAAAAAATACAGTTGACAAAGTCCGTTTTCCAGTTGAATAGGCAAACAAATTAAGAAACAAAAGAATAGAATACGCTTTAAAATTTATTTGAAAATAGTATGATATTAAATTTGTATACGTATGATTGAGCGATTTCACGGACTGTAATTTTTCAAATTTCAACCTTTTTGCTAAGTGATAAGTTTTATTTTAGAAGTTACGTAATACGATAACGGTAAACGGCACTCGGCCAGTACGCTGGCCCAATATTACAGGGTTCTATGTTTCACTTTTATCTAATTGAAATTTGAACATTATCATAGTGACACTAAGTCTATATTTAAGTACCCTGAAATGTAACATAGAACCCTATAATATTGGGCCAGTAGGTAACGTCGTTTGTCACAAGAAAATTGTGGAGGTCGCAGTCACAGTCGTATATCTTGCATCCCATTTAGCGTTGGACGAGGGAGTGAGATAGCGCTAAGGTTTGCGAAAGCACATAAAACTAGTTTGGGGTAAGATTCAATGGGTTCTGCGGTTTACGGGAAATCTAAGACTTTGTGTGGATATTTATTTCAGCTTTATTTACGTCTGCTGAAATTGTCAGAATGGGGCTTTTTAGATTTAGATAGGGTCGCTATGCCGGTTGGCGGACAATTAAGGAAGTTGCTGACTTCAAACCCCTTAAAAAAATAGTAATTTACGATAAAATATGCTAATTTCTATACCAATACGTTAGAAATATAGTCTATTTGTAAAACAAATGTGAATACTGGCTGCTTTGCATGTAAGTTTTGATAAAATTAGCGATAAGTGAAAAAATACCCGAAATGCCGGTTTGCGGACAGTTTTTTCAGTATGCGGACAATAAGTGCTAGTTGGCGGACATGCAGTTTTATGCAATAAAATTGCAACTGAACCGAGTTTTATCTGTTTACATTAGGCTTTATTAATATCAATGGTACTATATGAACACCGTTTCTATCAAAATATAGTCTCTTCGCGGTCCTTACGACCTTTAAAAAGTAGGATTGTTTGTTTGAAAAAAACGTCGTTTAACTGACTATATCCAAAGTCGAAACGACGTTAAAAGCGTTGATTAAACTTGATATTCTTTGTTCTTTCCATACTTTATGGACGGTGAGTTCAAAAGCGGGGGGAGGGGGGTAATGAAATTAGATACACAAACCTATTATTTTGTAAACTAATCACTTAATCATAAAAAACTGTTAGCAACGTCGAAGCTTGTTTTATACTATGACGGTAAAAAATAAGCGTGCGGCTTGTCTAATGGTAAGCCGCTATCATAGTCTATGGACGCTTATAACTCCAGTTGAGTAACAAGAAACACGTTGCCGTCCAGTAAAAGAACAAGGATGTTGTGTAGATAGATTACGAGACAAATATAGACCGCTCACAACCTACATACTGCATCGTTGGTAACTATCTAAAAGACCTATGGGATGCTATACCGCATATTGGTCAATCTTAGAAACTACATGAGAGATGCGGACTTAGTAACGCTCTTTAAGGAAAAGGTCAATTATAGATGACTGCTATATTTATGAAGAAATATAATATTTTAGCAAAAGACTGGAAACTTACATACATATGGCAGGAAAAAGTTGATAACTCAAGATATAAAAATTGAAGAAATTTGAACCTTATGATTTTTTTCAAGTGCAAATTTATTAAAGTTTTTGCCCTGACTTGTCAACTTCTTCCCGCAATGTACGGATTATTAAATAATATTAAATTTAGTACACTGCTTCGGATAGGTTGTCTAAATGTCTACCTATTCTACTATCTTTGATTCTTCCATGATACGGCAGCCCACACTACAGTCACTCCCATACGTTTTTTGCGCCGCTGGTTGCGTCGGTTTTAACTCATTTCCACCGGGATAGAAAGTTCTCGAGTAAACTGCGTCCTAAGTATCTCAACCAGTACGCCTAGCACATGAGTGACGCGACTGTATCTCGCGCGCGAGATAGTCTATCCGTCCTTTTCTGACTGTGTCAATTAAAAAGAGACGGGTAGTCTATCTCGCGCGCGAGATACTGTCGCGTCACTCATGTGCTAGGGGTGCAGGATTACTGAAGATCTGCTCAAGATCGTAAGGAACCGTTGGGTGAGGGCACAGCACGACCTATCATTGTTGAGATCCTTAGAAGTTTATGAGAGACCTATGTCTAGCACAGGCGCGGTCGCAGCAATTTTGGGGGACGACGACACTAATGAGAATTTTTTTTTCCAATTATTGAGGGGGTCAGTAAAAAAATTTTTCAATTTGATATGTACGATTTTGGGGGGGGTCATGTGTCATGTGCACCCCCCCCCCCGGGAGCTTTGAGATTTGTGTCTGGACCCAGTGTGTTGACGACGAGGGACCTCTCTTGTTCCGTCCTTGAGCCGTCAACACAGTGAATCCTCCTGTTTTTAAAGAGTCGGCAACGCGCTTGTGACTCCTCTGGAGTTGTAGGCGTCCATGGGCTACGGTAGCTGATGAAATGAGCGTACAAACTACATAACTATTAATTTACTTTCCTAAAAATCCCACGTGTCCGCATACTGAAATCACATTTTACGTAGTCGCGGTTGACCGGACAAGAGTTTATAAGCGATTTTAAAATTAATTTTACTATCGATTTTAAACGAATTAAGTGGTCGCAAACTAAAAAATAAGTAGTTCTGCAACTAATATTAACATATTATAAGTATTTAAGTAGTATTTTTAATTATGTGTACCACAAAGTGAAAATCAAAAATCGGTCTAAGATGCCACTAAGCGGACACGTGTCCGCCAACCGGGATACCTAACAAATTTGCATACCGGTTGCGCGGACAGTCAATATTTCTATAACTTTAGAAAGATCATGAGAAAATCTCTGTAAATAACGCACATTGGTTCATAATTAATCGAACTAAATGCCTAACACAAATGTAACACGAATACAAAAGAAGAAACTTACGTTTATCCGCGCGCCTTGTTCTTAATTTATTCGTAAGATATCGACCATTTTGGCCACTACTGAGGAGGAGCGTATACAAACATTTTTTTTTCTGGCTAAGGGATGCATCAATTGTTTTGAAGTGAATACATTATTATTGCATAACTATCTGAGTATCACCAAACAAATTAATTTTATCACTAAGAACAGCAGGAATCTTATTTCTTGCATTTTAAGAGAAGTTGACGGCCATTTGTCCGGCTACCGGCACTGTCCGCGCTACCGGCACAATGACCCTACTTACGAACTTTCATGTTTTAGAACACAATACAGTGCAATTTAATCATCTTAAATCTATAACGGGGCAAATGAGGAAGTACCAACTTCCCTCTGTTTTTAACCGACTTCAAAAAAGGAGGAGGTTCTCAATTCGACTGTTTTTTTTTTGTATGTTACTCCATATCTCCGTGAATCGTGAACCGATTTTCAAAATTTTTTTTTAATCGAACAGATATAACCCCTAGATGGTCCCATTGTCACCAAGTCAGGGTCTGATGATGGGATCCTGGAGAAATCGAGGGATCTCTTCAACTATTATAGGCACACCTATAGTGATTTCACTATTTTTTACAGCAACTCGGCCACTTCCTCTTGGAATAGCGGATCCTAAGTGAAGTCGGTTCTTTTTTTGTTTTAAATTATATTATGTTCTTTGCTTAACAAACAGTTTGCCATCGCCGTGGTATTAAAAAAAATTGATGACAGCCAGACCAGACTGTTTGACAACCATTTTAACTTGCATCACAAATACATAAGTAAATCTCTCTTTGTCACCCACATTGAAAGTAGCATACTACTATCCTGTTCAATCTTAGTATTATTCCGTTGTGACGACTGTAAGTATACTTACTTGTAACACCTTGTAAAAATATTGGTTCATATAGTGCTACAATGTCCGACCCGGTGCGCGCAGGCGCATACCATCATTGAGGCAGTTAACTGACTATTTATGAACTTTATCGTAACAAAATAAAGTCTACTTTTGCTCAACTAAGTGTGTTGCAGGTAAAACCTTCATAATTAAAAGACATTTCTTAGACTTTATTACAAAGGCCATAAGGTGTATCAATGGTCAGTGAAAAGTGTACATTTCGTTTTCATTTCCCCAGCGCTCAGCTAAATGAAAGGTAAACTAATCCCGAGAATGGAGCCCAAGATCCGGGACACTTCATTAATAAGCCGACACTTTTAATAACGGAATTTCCCGACAGTGTCAGATTAATATTGCCCGGGCCGATTTGTTATGAAAATTGGTGGTTCGTTACAGAATATCGAGTCGAAAATGTCAGTGCTTTTTGAAATAAAAGTTTTCGCAAATAGGTCAGCGACTTGCCTTTCAAATAATAATCCTGTCCTTTACTTAGCGGATCCAAGAATGATGAAACCACAGAGCGACACGCCGTACTACAAAACTAGTTTGAGCGCTTATGTGTGCTTGGCATGACTGTATTGCTTAAAAGCTTCAATGTGTGCGTGAGAACCTTCAACCTATAGTATCCGCAGAATTAAGTGGCGACTGAGGTCATAAAACTTCTCTTTCACGGCAAGAGAGAAGGAGACAGCGTTATGAACTCAGTCGCCACTAATTCTGCGGATACTATAACTGACAAGATAAGCTTCTAGTTTCCGACCAATCGGCGGCCGTGGGGTAAGTAGCGTCATAGCGTGACCGTTCTGTATGAAATCGTAAGATGATGATGAATTCTGTGGATGAAACTGTAAGATGATGATGAATTCTGTGGATGAAACGTAAGATGAGGATAAATTCTGTGGATGAAACCGTAAGATGATGATGAATTCTGTGGATAAAACCGTAAGATGATGATGAATTTTGTGGATGAAACGTAAGATGAGGATGAACTTTACTCTGTGGATGAAACCGTAATGTTTATGTATGGAGGGTTGGCCATATATGACGACGTGCCTCATACAAAAAAAAATATTTTGCGTAATGATGTTTTGCCTACTTTTTCTTACTCGCTATACGATACCAATTAAGCCCTTAAACGGATTACCAGTATTTACAGCCTGTATACCCAAAAGCAACGAAAAGTAGCCTTTTTCGTCTTGCCCCGGGCAACATAAGTGAAGTTTCTCTTACCCAAACTGACCTTTTTTGTATACATCTTTCTGCTAACTGATATCTTTCTGAGTTTTCTGACCCTAACCGTTCAATGTTCCGTCAGAAATTAGTTATTCAGCCAACGCTCGACCTTATTGCTCAAATTAAAAGCCGACAAACTTCGAGAGCGATTGATTGTTTTCAGTTTAATTACGAACTTCTCACCTCCCCGAGTTTATCGGGTTTCCTGCAGTGGTTGTCAGTTTCTGGTACAAATTATTTACAAACTGACACAGATCTCGGTTCCTGCTTTTAATTAGGAAAAGCGTTACAATGAGATTTGTGAGGTGGGTATTAGCATAATAAAGAGAATAGGGTAAATTGCCTATTACTGTCCACCCTCCAGTTGCTGGCCGAATCGTAAAATTGTGACATAAGGATCTAGATTGTAAACTCTAACTACCTTTGTCGACGAGGATATAGTTATAGTTTTTATAGCTGTATATTTGTACCCATATTATTGTCTTTGATTACTTTATTGTATATTTTGTATATCTTTTGTTTTATTAGGTGTCAATAAATTTTGCACAAGTTGGTCGGCTGTTTTGATCTTAAAACACAGTCCTATCGAATTATCCATAACCTTACATGAACAAGAACTACATATAATTATAGGTAAGTACATACGAATTATATATCCAAATGTCGACGAAAGTTGTGACCAGTAATTAAACAAATAGGGCCAGTTATTGGCGATTTACCCTATCTACTTTGTTTGTATTCGGATGAGATATACGAGTATGTATACTCTCTAATATCTTACTCTTACGAATAACAGTGACACTTATCACTCGAAGACGTGTAGTTGTGTTCTACAATGAGATCAAAACCGCATTGCCGATTGAGTAGAAACTCTTTAAACTAGACGTCCCGCTCGCTCTCACTGTCATCTCTCGCTTCGCATCTCAGCGTTCTGTACCTATTTTATTGCCCTATTGCCACGTTGTTTTTGAATCTACAACAGTCAGTCACAGTTACACATTTGCCGCTCTGACCATACAAACTTTCTTGTTGATAAACACACGCGAAATAAAGTCGATAGGTATGTGCCAGAGGTTATAAAGCCGAGTTCACACGTTGCGCGTGACAGCCAAGAATCGGCAGGAATCCCTTTGATGTTTTGTGAAAACGCGTTTTTGCGCCCCGGTTGCCTTTGAGCGAATTTCACGCCCTTACTAACTTTTCGGGGGTATCCGTCGACAGTAAAGTCAATTTGTAATACAAATAAGCATTTTTAGTGTCAAATACGTTAGACAGTACTTAATGTATTTGCTACTTAAAGGAGTGCAGTTTAAAATAGTTGAGGATAAAAATAGGCAAGGCTGGATTTGTCGATAAAATTAGTCTTATTTACTATATTTGGTTGACATAATTATCCACTATTAGCTGTCCACACATACTATAAATAATTGTACCCATATATCATATATATATACATATATATATATTGTTCTGAACGACACATACATATAAACTTTCTTAATAGTTAGTTCCGATACCCTTTTTTTAACCCTGACCAGAAATATATGACTGGAACTAAATTTTTCATACTAAACTGAACTGTCACCATATATGAGAATAATTTTAAACAAAAAAAGAACCGACTTCACTTAGGATCCGCTATTCCAAGAGGAAGTGGCCGAGTTGCTGTAAAAAATAGTGAAATCACTATAGGTGTGCCTATAATAAGGTACCTGAGTCGAATATGGCCACGTTAAGGTTTGACACTAGATATATCGTACTGTATAACAGTAGAAGTTACAGGTCCCAATTTATTTGACAATGTATATATTTATGTATTTTATCGCAGGCACGAAAAAACCTAGGACCGCATAGGTTAGAATTTGTGTGATTTTTTTGTGAAGTTGGGAAAATGGCCATATTTCCGACAGTGTATGTGAAGATGGCCAAGTGATGGCCGTATTAACGGTATGAACTGAACACGGAGATAAATTCTGTTTGTAAGGGAATTTACAGTGCTATAAATAAAATGAATTTATTAAATGAAATAAAGCAACAAAAAAATCAACTTTGAACAAAAATATCTAGTAATTATGTAACTAATTCAATTTCTCTAATGGCAGCGGATAAAACCTTCATGGGACCACTTTTAACAGCTGCTATTGCTGATTTCATATCAGACTCTGCCCAATTTCCTCGGATATGTTTTGAAACATATCGTGGAGCCATATTCTGAAAGGAAAAAGAAATAAGTAACATTGAGAAAAATATCTACGGTTAATATAAAAAACTCATATGGTCGGGGGGTGCCGAAAATATGGCCACTGAGTGGCCATATTTTCAGTCATACTCGTATTTTACTTAAAAGATCAAAACCAAAAATATACAAAAGTAAGCCTGAAAATAAACATACATATATAAAATACGATTACTAATGATTAAAATTAAATAAATATTTTTAAGCAAAAGTCAATAAAAGCAAAAAAATCATCGAAACTTACAAGTGCATATTTGTATCCGTGACACGTGGTTTCACTTCGACTGTCATTGCGGGACTAACGGGGCCGCGGGGAAGATGGCGGTGACGCCTAATCATTACTCACACATAGACGTTTTAACGCGTATAAACAAAGTTGTAGTTGGCGCCATATTTTTGGATATGTAGGGGTGTGGCCATATTTTCGGACTGGCCATATTCGACCTAGGTACCTTAGTTGAAGAGTTCCCTCGATTTCTCCAGGATCCCATCATCAGATCCCGACTTGGTGACAATGGGACCATCTAGGGGTTAAACCTGTTCGATTCAAAAAAAAAATTTGAAAATCGGTTCACGATTCACGGAGATATGGAGTAACATACATACAAAAAAAAAATTATGATAAAAAAAAAAAATCAGTCGAATTGAGAACCTCCTCCTTTTTTGAAGTCGGTTAAAAAAAGCGCCCTCTTCTTGACAATGATCATTTCTGGTCAGGCTTTATCTCCACTCTTAGTACATATCGTCTGTTGAACATTTAGTGAAATTGGGGCTTGGTTGTCGACCTTTAACTACTAGAAAATCTTCCCTTACCGCCAGACTATATGTAGATATCCTCGCAAACAATTAAAAGATGCCGCAATCGACACTGGAATGTGCTATTACTTCTGTTTGAACTTCCAATCGTTTCAAATCGCGCGGCGTATAATTTTAAAACAAAGAGAACGCGATCGTCATTCTTTTCTCCCAATCCCTTTAACCGCTCCTTTTATTCCATATTCAAAAATGGCACCTCAAAAGTCTTAGATAAATTGTTTCAGACTTTCACTCTATTCTCCGCTGACAATCCCTTGACGTGTTTTATGTCCTAATTTAAATTGCTTTTATCTTGAACGCGGTCGTTCCGCATTAGGAAAATGGCGGACCCGGAATCCTATTTTTCACTTGCAAACGTTAAAACTGCCTTCTGCCCTCCCTAATTGTTTAAGAGTTAATAAAGATGTTGATTTCTTTTTAACGCCATTATAAATGTCGGTTTGTTTTGCCATGTTTGAAAAACAATGTATTGTTGATACTATCTTTAAGATTCAATGTATTACTGTTTTGAAAAAATAAGTCCCGCCGAGTTTCTTGCCGGTAATAAGTAATACTTCTCGGGTCAGAGGTGTAGGGTTAAAACCGGTGGTAGTTTCTTTTTTTCTCTCTGACGTTCATAAGTGCATTGAAATGTGCCTAAATTGAAGAATAAATATATTTTATCTGTTTTATATTTTTATGAATGTAAATTGAATTTATTAATAAGGGTATTTGTAATAAAGTAAAAAAAAAGATAAAAAGATAAAAGATATTTATTCTTCAATTTAGGCACATTACAATGCACTTATGAACGTCAGAGAGAAAAGAAACTACCACCGGTTCTAACCCTACACCTCTGACCCGAGAAGTATTACTTATTACCGGCAAGAAACTCGGCGGGACTTATTTTTTCAAAACAGTACTACTAATACATTAAAGATACCATATACAATAATGCGTAGTTCTTCAAGAAGGCATATCAAAACAGCTTGAGAGACAGACATGTACCTGCCTATTGTGTAATTAAAATGAAAAATAAAAATAAAATCCAAATCTGACTGCTTCGCAATACGTTTGATATTCTTTCTTACTTGAACTGTGTCCTCTAAATGTTAGATGATTTTATAGATTCTGGTTTGGGCCATGCATATATGTCTGTCATATAGTCCTCGACCCTGTTATAACCCTTTGACATTAAATTTTTTTTCAAGTATTTCTACTAATAGTTGTATGAAGGTTTTATCTGTTTTCTATAGATGCAGAATATGTAACTTCATGTACAAAAACATGAACGCCATGCTTACTTACTGGTTTCAATCTTGGGCATACTCTTAAAGAATGCATAAAATGCGCTTTTAAGAAAAATATGAATTTTGCCTCTCTTTCAGACATAACAGCAAACGAAAGAGAAGGCACGCGTCAATCGAGACTATTCAATGAAATGAAATAAAACAAATGCACTCTGACGTCAAATTCAATTGTATATTTGCTCTCGAGTTTCGCATTCAATATTTCGAAAGCGAATATTGGATAGAGTCGGAAAATTTAATTTTAAAGTATGAACGTTCTGAAGAATATAACGGTTAAATTTAAATCTAATTTCGAACTGTTCCAGTTATGCTATAAATAAAAATGTAATCCCGTTTGACTTAATTATGTTGGTTGTAGGAATCTTTCTACAAAAAAAAACATTTCGGGTTTTAAAAGTTTTAAACTTTTGGGTTGGGAATAATAATTTAGTTTATAAAATAACACGGTTACACTCACGGCACTTTAGTCACGTCTCGCGACATGTTTAGGAGAGCCTAGGTCTCCATCTTCAAGCACTAGGAGTGCTACTTGAGCCGGCCCGTCGCGCACTGATAATCAAATTGTCGTCCATATTAAAGTCTCTACTAATGACTATTAATAAGAAGGCAAGAAAATTCCACAAAAAAATCGTGGTGATCAAAAAAGTGCTTTTCATTCTCCTAAGTACATTGTTTACAGAGACCCGTATCCTCAATACCACTAAATGTGCTTAGTTTAGCTGGTACAGCTAGCAACAGAGGTAGCTAAGCGGTTGAGGTGTTCTCCGTGGCTACCTTATAATTGTCAAGACAACAAGAGTGATAAAACCTTGAACATTTTACTCGCTACTTATACATCACAACAACAATACACTAAGTGTTTTTTTTTTACATCTTCTGCTGGCAATAGGATAGCTCAACGAAGTCACAAAAATTATTTAATACGGGATACTTACCTGCCATGTAAGTTTGTTTTCGTGAGCTTCCGATATTTCGGCACAGTTGCATGCGCATTATCACGGAGTAACTGAAGTTACAACTGAACTCACATGGTAAATAATAGTTTTTGTAATGTTAATGACCATGTTAGCTTAAAATAGCTTAACGATACACTGGTTTGCATAGCTGTTAAGCTCTCTTAGTCGTGTAGCAGTGTTAATATAACCAGCCAGTTGTCAGGTTA
Organism: Pammene fasciana; assembly: GCA_911728535.1. Classification (NCBI taxonomy): domain Eukaryota; kingdom Metazoa; phylum Arthropoda; class Insecta; order Lepidoptera; family Tortricidae; genus Pammene; species Pammene fasciana. The sequence continues at coordinate 2,987,439 of OU452285.1, forward strand.
CCTAATTGAAACTGGGTCTTTATAGGCAATCGCTTGCCCAATGCAAAGATTAAACCTTTGATTCCCATAGCTCTTTTATTTTCGTAAATACCGAATTGGAAATGTTGACTATTGTTTCTTTTGTTGGTTGGTCAAGCGTTACTCGACCGAGATTGAATGACCCTTTATATTTTTATTCAATATCTCACTCATCATCATCATCATCATCATCTCAGCCATAAGACGTCCACTGCACTGACGGGATTTGCCATACGCGCCACGGTTAGCGTGCGCGCAGTTTTTTTTGTTTATTGTTGTTTAGGCTTTCGGAAGATGCTGCTGCCTATCTCCCGGTATATTCCCTTAACAGACTCCTACTGCAACCACGGGACGATATGGTGGGGGACAATTCTAAGGCCGGGCACCCCACGGCAATATCTCACTAATTATACTTAAGTATTTAGATATAGGACAACATGATTAGGTCATTTGCATCATTTAGATTCTCGTCTCTCGGTGGATATTACTAAAGCTATGAAGGTTAATTTCCTTATCCTTATAAAGAGGTAGGTAGGTACATGTACTCATTTTCTTCCTTGCGTAATATAATCTAATTAGCTCATGTAAATTATTATGAATGCTCTTTCTATTTCTGTTATGTATTAAATTTACAACTGTAATATTACCTCCTCAACCGTCCGGATTCACATTAAACTGATTACAATTAAACTTGTATTAAGAAAAAGTTCTGCTAACGGTACCACAATGTTTAGAAATGTATGTTTAAGTAGAAAAATCTACTGCTTCAAGCGAGACTCGATTGTATTCCGGAATCGTTCGAGTCTCGCCCGAATCAGTGGATTTTTCTACTTTTCCTTTATTTCTAAACATTGTTAAGCTATCTAATTCACAACATAAAAAAAACGAAATAAAACCCATAAATCAGTCAAACCCTCCTATATTAATACATTACCGCCACATTACTTATTTACTTTACGAGCGTGTTGTCCGGGAAACGAAAACTCGTCGGCCATCTTTATTTTTACTTTTTTATAACATGGCCGCGGGCTTAATACCTGTAGCCCGGTTTGAAAAACGAGCGGCGGTATTAGGAGTCAGGTAATTTACCTGGCTATTTTGTTTTGAATGTCTTGTCGTACGAGTGGGCTGTTTCACACAAAGGAAAATATAGGTATTACATTCAGAGGAGGGAACTAGAACGTTTACGTATGATCTTAATCAAACCAAATAGAATTCGATACAAAATTTGGTTCCTGCGTGTGACTATTGCATTGAAGTTATAATACAGAACTTCAATGCAATAGTCACACGCAGGAACTAAATTTTTCATCGAATTCTATTTCAAATCAGGATTACTAACAAATTTTCATTTAGTATTCGCCTTTAGCTTTTCCCCGAAACGGTATTAGAAGAGGTGTTTAGCTCCAGGGGAAGTTTTCATTTAATATTCCTTCTCACGATTCACATTTCATATGCTGTGCGGATTACATAAAGCCCGTAAACTTTTCGTATAACTCATTTTTAGAACTCCACTTCAATAGTTTCGGGAAATGTTTTAGGTTTTAGCTGAACATAGAATGCGGTGGAGTTTCTTTGATAATAGACAACAGGTTTTCGCGGAGAATATTTTTCAAAGTTTAATATGTTCTAATTTATATGTTTTTGGTTGTGCTTGATATTCTTTGACGTTTTTGAGGAAACATGAAACTTATATGTAGTAATGGGTGTTATTTTCGGTGGTATTCTTTTTTGCCCTCGTCGGTGTAGTTAAAAGAAAATTCTCCATTTTATGCAACCAACCTCTATAAAACAATTTGATGAAAGTTTTTTTGTGTATAAAAAGTTAAAGATTGTTCCAATTTTTTTTAACAAGTCCTTGGTATACCGTGTAGATGCATTTAGACCGTACCGTACCTTAAGCCAGGAACAAATTTCGTTGGGCATCGCGTTCCTTGCGACAAAGTGAAGCGATTGTCAAGTGGTTAAGAGCTATGTATAATGAAGCCTCGTACAGGTCAGTTGCCTCTCCGTTGGTGGGTTGAGGAACGGCAGTTATTTATTAAATATTAAAAATCTTCACTCAGCCGTATTGTGAAAAGACCGTCAGATAGTCACGTGAATATACGATCTTCAGGGCACAGTAAGAGCATAAAAACTATTATCTGCAACCTTTCAATCGGTACGCGATGACCGCTTTTTGTTAAAGTGGTAAAATTGCCCACCAACGGAGCGGCAACTAACCTTCCCGAGGCTTCATTATACATCGCCCTTAATCACAAGTTATCGCCTGAGACGTGATTGGCCATGGAATCTGTTCCTGGCTTACGGTCCAATTATTTGTTTATATTACAAAAAAAGTTGCAATTATTCACCAGTGACCTAGATATCTTATTGGAAATCTCTTCCTCTTTTGAGTTGAAACGAGTTGTACTTAAAGGTATAAAAATGTAAATATAGAAAGTCAATACTTTATTCTTAAAGGTTAAATCTGCATTTTCAATAAGTACATACACTCATTCAATTATTCATTGAATAGCTCCATTTTGTCAGAAAGACCGATTCCGTTGAACCCATACAATGGCCGCTGGTTAAAATTACATTTTGATTAAAGTATAAGTTTCAATTGTAATAAAAGCTACGTTGAATATTGAATATTGAGCTTGGGATTACTTTGTTCAAAAAGGGCACAAGAGGGATAAAATAGCTATTAGAATACGCTATTTTGTCGCCCAACAAACAGTAATTGCTGTTTTAAGTGGTTTCCCATAGATAGAACTCCATCAAACGCTAGTGAGTTTTAATTATACTAACCAATTTAACTTGGGTTAAATTGTGTGTTATTGTTAGTTCTGTGGAAAGTTTGTGAAACGGGTCAGCGGTACGATTTCCTGGCCAAGGCCCTTGTGTTCATAGTTTGTGACGCGCGAGGATCAATTCTGTTATCTTACTATGAATATATATTATTAATGCGTAAACGTAAATTTTACGTAACGTAATGTTCTGAAACGGTGACCACGTACTGAAAGACGCAGTGTGGGTAAAGTCACCGGCAATAGTTCTTCCTACATGAAGGCCGCAAGAATATGTGACACGTTCTTATTTGTAGGGCCATAAGAGCGTGTCACATATTTTCGCGGCCTTCGTTTAGGAACATACTATTGCTGGTACACTGGGGCTTGCAATCCGGATATTTTGAAATCTTAAGGGGCTACTTTGAAAAATTATAGGTTTTTTCAAACGCTCTATTGACTAAACGAAAAAAGAGACTGAATTTATTTTCTAATATATATTATTAGACTATATACTCTTGTTTATGGCACAAGCCGAAACACGATTGCTGAAAGTTGCCTCTATAGAAAAAAAATCCGAAGTTAGGTCCTTTTTCCCCTTATTTTCCTTAGCTTACGTAAACTTTAAGAGATTAAGCAATATAACTTAGTAAAAAATATGGTATTTTGGTTTATCTAAAAAGTCACAGAAACAAAATTAGACAAAACGTTATAGATTCGCTTATTTATCGTAGTTTAGTCAAAAAGTCTGATCCTTAAGAGCGTTGCATCTCTTTCTTTCGGGCACGGGAGCCATAAACGTGTCTCTAACGGATGGGCGTGGCTTGTCCGAATCGAGGAACGGCCTTAATTTGTATGGAAACTACGTATATATTATCCTTAATTGCAAGTCTTATACATGCCTCCTACAAGTTGGATCGATTATTTGGTGAGGGCGAGATTAGGTTCAGTCGCCATGAAATATATCGGAGCGGCCAAGGTACTCAAAAATCTCTGAACATGAACTTTATCGTCTTGACAGTAGAGGCGTTGTCCAGATATTTGTTACCTTCGCCGCTCCGATATATATGATGGCAACTGTACCCCCGTTGACAAAAATCCTTGACAAAATTACCAAAAAACATCAAAAGCTTCACACGAGCTGTCAAATCTCTTAATGAATTCACAAGACCTCCAGCATTGTGCCTATGTACGTGGCTTCCATTAGGAATTCCGTGTATACTAAGATATTCAGAGTAATTCATGCTTTACGACTATGTACGGCTAACATGAAAATGAAATCATAATTCACGCATCTGTCCCGGCTAAGTAGAACGCATAGCGAAGAACCGAGTGCATAAAGATGTTTAATATTCACAACGTGTAATGAAATTACCACAACAAAGCCTGAACCAGGTTTTAGTTGAAAATGAACGTAAGCGACAGACAATCTCGTAAGAAAATACACTATTGAGAAACAGCGGGCAGCCGAGCGTAAACATTGGAGGTAATGGTCCCGCTGTAAAGCTGTAAGCTGTGGTTTATAAAAAAATACTTCAGTATAGTACATTACGTACCTAGGGGGGGTAAAACAAAGAATGGCTCCGATCGCGGGCATTTGTGGCCCGAACCGAAGGTAAGGGCCATAAACAAGCGATCTGAGGCCTTCTTTATTACCGCCCGTGGTGCGTACACTATTTTACGTCTTCTCCTGGGTGTGAAGTGAGATTTCCCGCTGCGCCCGTGGGCGGCAAGTCTCACTTACCGCCCAGAGTGACGTAATAGTACATTACGCACCTAGGGCGGTAAAATAAAGAACGGCTCAGATCGCGGATATTTGTGGCCCGAACCGAAGGTAAGGGCCATAGACAAGCGATCTGAGGCCTTCTTTATTACCGCCCGTGGTGCGTACACAATTTTACGTCTTCTCCTGGGTGTGAAGTGAGATTTGCCGCTGCGCCCGTGGGCGTAAAATCTCCCTTACCCCCCAGAGTGACGTAAAGGTATTTTTTAATATAGGTAATTTATTATTCTTGTATAATGATAGGATAAAAAAGTAATCGTGAGCATGCCAAACAGCTATAATTATTTAATTGACACTCTCTCTTCCTCCTAGCGTTTATCCCGGCTTAGGGTCCGCTTGACAACCTTATCCTATGAATTGGCGTAGACACTAGTTTTTACGAAAGCGACTGACATCTGACCTTCCAACCTAGAGGGGAAACTAGGCCTTTTTGGGATTAGGTCCGGTTCCCTTACGAGCTTTTCTTTAATCGAAAAGCGACTGGTAAATATTATCAAATGATATTCCGTACATAAGTTCAATAATAATTTAATAGGGAATATTACGCAAAACTCTGCGTAGGGGGCGGCACTAGCACATCCAGAGGGCCTACCACGAAACACGAAAATAAAAATTTCGTTACCTGGTTCTCTGTCACTCTTTCATATTAGAGCCATAGAGAGGCACATGTCAAAATTTCGATTCTCTCGTTTCACGATAGGCCCTCTGTAAACAAACCGCCTTGGTGCGCATATGAGATATTTATTCGTTATAAATTATCTATGAAAACTTGTAAAAAAACTGTTTAAGGCCTAGTATGTATTAAAAATTCTATGGTTTACTGGTGTGCTAGTGCTGCATTCTGGTGGCAGAATATTGCAGTAATATCCCCTATTGGCGCGTATTAACTATTCAACCGAAATGTAGGAATTAAAAGTACTTTTAAATATTTAAGTAACTATTATATAATTTTAGTTCAAGCCGTAAGTAAATTGAAAGTTGAAATATAACTTCATTTAATAATAACTTTCTATTAGAAAAGTCAGTGAGTGTTTACCCTAGCATCCCCTATTCCGAAAGCGCTCGACAAACCACTACGAAAACAGCATTCGCCTGAAATTTCGATTTAATTAAAACAATTGAGGCGGAATATTCGTTATTTATTCAAAGCAAGAATGGCAGAAAGCTCCGACGAAGATCCAATACGCAAATTGAAAATATAGACAATAGGAGACAATCGCGAGGTTACAGTCAATTTACAAAATATTGGAGGGAAGTATGCCTCAGTAAACTCGGTTGTATCCTAAGAACCAATAAGAATCTTCAATCAACGGTAAAAGTAAAGTAAAATCGGATCCGAATCGGAGCACGCGCAATTTTAATTTGAGTAAGTAAATTAAAATGCGGCCGCCCGGCGGACCGTTTGAATACAAATGGTTTATTGCCCCCTGTTTCAATTTGCCCCCGTACTCATTAGCCCCACGTCTGGGCTCTAAAGTTATTTATGTGCCCCCCTTTTTTATTTATCTCCAGACCGAAAGGGTGTTCGATTTGAGTTTTTTAAGCATGGCGTTATTAAAAATATTACGGCTGAATTGGATGTTACTTTTTAAGGCTGCCTTTTGTTTTAAAAAATTACGTGGTTGAATACCAGATTGTATCTAGTGGGAAAATGAATTAAAATCCTTTAAAGAACTTGCTTATTTATTATTATTTATTTGGTAATGGAAGAAGATAATAGCAACATTAAACGTCAAGGAAGCATAGAACTTCAGTTATGATAATATTTTTTAAGTATCAAAACCTGTCAAATTACACCTTACTGCTCCGTCATAAGCATTACCAAAAATGCACTTTAAAATTCAAATTAATGGCGTGAGTGAAAATTCAAATATATGGTCGATATTTGAACGAGTTTTCCAACGGCTGCTACGCTATTTATGCGTGGTAGCTGATGCACAATATTACATAACAAACTTTATAACACACAGTAAAACTTACAGCAAGGCTGCACTTACGGGTATTATGGTAACAACGGTTCCAAGAAAAGAACCGTTGTAAACTCAACTACAATTAGGTTTCGCGTAACGGTATTGACGTGACCGAATGTGGTGCAGTTATGGCATATGTTAGTTTGGTTTCAACCACTGTGTTTATTTGTTTAATTAGGCTCAGTTGTAATTTAGACCACATTTTGAGCGGTTTATTAAGAGTAGTATTTAATTCTTGTACTTTTATTGTTTACTAGCGACCCGCCCCGGCTTTCGCACGGGTGAAATTATACATATAAACCTTCCTCTTGAATTACACTATCTTAAAAAAAAACCGCATTAAAATCCGTTGCGTAGTTTTAAAGATCTAAGCATACATAGGGACAGACAGCAGGAAGCGACTTTGTTTTATTGTGATTTTCCGGGTTGAAAGGACTAACGATTTAGAGGAATTTACTTCGAATTATGATTATAAAGAGTCAATGGCAAATCTTTTACGACTTTTTACACATGTAAAATAGTATCCGTTATAATGATTTCCGTGGAAAAACATAAAACGTTAAAATTTTATATTTTTTATAGCATTCGTTGATTTAACTGTTTAAAACAATGTATACATTCTTTAGTTATTGATATCTTTTAAATTGTTTTGAATTTTATTCTTGGTCGTTTTCCGTTAAACATTCACAGATCTTAAGTCGCCCGAACCGCTCCAGACACTGTCAGTAATAATGTCATTATTTCTGTGCCTATCCTTTTCTACGAGATGAAGACTGACAAGGATGGGTAGAGAAATAATGTCATTATTACTGACAGTGCCTGGTCGGCTCTACACATTTTTCAACAACGATAAATAGGCACAGTAGGAAGCCCAAGTCCCAACGCAATCACCAAAGAGCAACTGTTCCACATAATCTCGTTTCTTGTAAGTCGGCAAAGATGATGAAGCATGATTTATTGTACACTTGCTAGTAATTAGATCAGACGCACACGACACCAGGTGGTAGGAAAGGAATATTCTATTTAACCTTATATTTAGACAACTTTATTCTTATAAGCAGTGATCGGAATCACCGGAGTGAAACGGTAACAAAACGTGTAAGGGACAAGTTTTAACCAAGAAAAATACGATTATTTTTAGCAAACTGGTCTAGAATCTCGAATCAAAGTGAAACCTCTAATTTATAATGTGTGGGTATAGGGATATGAATGTTTTTATGGATGTTAAGGACTCTTTTATGTCAGCTTGACAAGTTTTGTTATCGTTCCACTCCGGTGATTCCGATAACTGCTTATAAGACCTGCCAATAAGCAAATACCAAAAAATCCCATAAAAAATTTTTAATGCAAGAAATAGTTGAAACTTTGCGTCTAAACGAAACAAAGTAAATGCAATGTTCCAACGAAAAACATTTACAAACTGAATAGATGTCTATTCTCAAACTAAAAATGAGCTCTATTCACCTACCAACAGTATTCATTTTAGCATGAGGTTTTAATTACTGGCCACCCTTCAATAACTGGCCGCGTTATACTAAAATTAATTCTGTTTGTAGGTGAAAAGAGTTCATTTTTAGTATGAGGTGGTCAGTTACTGGAGGGTGGCCAGTTACTGGTGATTTACCCTACCTTCTTCAAAAAAAGTGACTAAGTCCTCCAGTGTCAGAGGCCAGATTTGCACGCCTAGCACATGATTGACACGTCAGTATCTCGCGCGCGAGGTAGTCTATCCGTCCTTTCCTGACTGTGTCAATTAGAAAGAGACGGGTAGTCTATCTCGCGCGCGAGATACTGACGTGTCAATCATGTGCTAGGCATGTTGAACTGACGTTTTCAGCCCTCGCGGCTGACGCCCCCCTGACCACTAGACCACCCGGTCACGGCTGAATGTAATTATTTGTTAACATAATTACAATAGAGTTTGATGAGAACTTTGGGCTGTTTGTGTAAAAGTGACGTCATACTTCGCGATGTCTTGTGTTTCGTATCAAAATTGATGAAAATACTATGGAATCAACTTCGCATAGTAGGTGTTCCTTTTAACGTTAGGAATATTCCATTAGCTAAAGGGATGATCTGTAACGGAAGGGCTTCTGATCCTTATGCTATACTTTTCGTCAAGTTGGCTCATTTCCTTCTTCGTGTTTTGGGACTTTTTCCCGAGTTTTTTTTTCATAATTTTGTATTGATAAGAGAAACAGGATAAGAGAGAAGTGCGGAGTGGATGTAGATGTAGTGACAAAAATTGAGATGGGTATGTTAACACTTTCCGTACCGCGTAGCGCTACGCGCTACGCTCGTAGCGCGTACCCAGGTATTCCTCGTATGTAGCGCGTAGTAGCTACGAACAGAGAACCCGACAGTCGGGTGCTGAATGTGTTAAGATGGTTTGGGCATGTAGAGAGGATGGATGAAAGAAGATTAACGAAGAGGGTGTATGACAAAAGAGTGGAAGGATCAGTTGGAAGTGGAAGACCTAGGCGAACTTTCCTCGACCAAATCGGGGAAATATTACAAAAAGGCCAGGTCAGAAGTACCCTAAACCGACGAGCATGTATGAAGAACGTTATGAGAGTGAGTGAAGCGAAAGTGGTCTGTCAGGATCGTAGCAAATGGAAATCCGTGATCTCTGCCTACCCCTCTGGGAAACAGGCGTGATTATATGTATGTATGTATGTATACCAAGTAAATAATGTCTTGGACTTATTGATATATTTTACTTGAATAAAGAAATTTTACTTGAATCAAGACCACTTTCTAGGCAAAATGTTTCTACCTCTATACGAAACAATATTGTCTTGACCAAGAAGATTTGTCTTCGATGAAGATATTTTTTGTCCGTATACTTTTGTCCGTATATTTGTCCTTCTTCGTGTCGTGGTACTTTTTCCCAAGTTGTTTTTTAATAATTTTGTATTCATACATTTCCACATCTACCAAAAACATCAAATCCGTTACACTACATTGTGCATCCAATTTTAAATCCACCGCAGGAGACCGTATTTGCACACGTCGGTTCAAATCGGCTTCTATATTCGCGTATTTTTCCGGCACCCAAACTTTGACACCTTATTGCCTCTCATGCAATATGCATGGTGATACCCCCCCTAAGACAGCGCCCCCATAATTGGTGAAAATCAACCCGCCCCCTCCTATAACTTCAACGGAAAATTTTCCTCCTCCAACATACTATTATGCCTTTTCTTTTACTGTACCTTAGACTTTATTATTAACTTAATACGGTTGGTTTTGAATAAAACATTTAAACGCAATATGATCTTAGAAAAGTCGAGTCAAAATAACACGACCAACTTTATTGGACTCGGCTTACAATACTATCGTAAGAATTAGCAAGGTCATTTTAGAATGGAGTATTGCTATATCCTTTCCTATTACGCTCAGCAGTGTATCAACGCGTTAAATAAGATAAGCTTCTGGAGTCAACCTTTGCCGGTTATTGTATTTATCGAAACTCGGAACTCTACAACTGTACTAATTTATTCATAACTGCTGCTTTGTGTTCCTAAAGTGTATTGTAAGGATTCTTGGAATCTTCTCATTAAACCCGTGGAGTGGGTTTCGTTAGGTACTTTGCATTGTTAACAATTTCGATACTAACCTAAAAAACTTATGTATTATGAGAAAGTTAGTATCAAGCGCGTCACGTAAAAAATAAAAATATATCCACGACGTTATCAATCGTGAATGCAGACAATTTAAAGATAAATAAATTCAGAAAAAAAATACAAACAATTTTTATTTATATTTTACAAAAATTGCGATGATCGCTCATTTATGAATATGTACTTGTATTCATAAATGGTTGAGTTATAGATGTTTTCTATGTATTTTAGTATTTATCTATATCTATATATTATATATATCGTCGTCTAGTACCCACAACACAAGCCTTATTGAGCTTACTGTGGAACTAGGTTGATTTGTGTAAAATTGTCCCATAATATTTATAAATTTATATATTTGTATTTCTTGTCAATACTGTTGCTTTATTTGGTACGTGTAAACTTTTATACATTTGTTACCAAATCAAATCAACATGTTAGTACTAAACAATTTTTCCTTTTTCTCAAAAATGTCCCGCAAGGTTGACTTTTACGGTTTAATATCAGGCGGTGAAGTGCTTCGTTTATGGTCAGTTAAAAATTTAAAAAGTTACGGAAATTGCAGTCTCGATTTCGATCCGTAAATTTCCAATACAAATTCCATTATTGTCGAGGTACATACTTTTTTTTAAAAGTAGTAACGGCTATAGAACTAGGTGGAACAGTTCCTAAACAGCCAAAATAGAGAACTAGTTACAATTATTTATAATGTTGGTACCGCGTGTTTTTAGCTGTCTCAAATAGATTGGCGTTGTTCGGCAGAAAAATACACTTCTATTGAATATTAAAAAAAAGTAAAAGGCGGTAAAGCAAATGTTTTTAAATAATTGATTACTTCTTTAAATTGTTAATATTTAATAAAATTTATTTCGATTGACATACCTACTTATTTTTATTTTCTTGCACCATTTTTGAGAAAAGCACTATATTTGACTCGGCGTGAAGAGCCATTGCCGGCTTCGTATTGACTTAAACGGACTCCCGTTCCGGTCGTCCGTTTAAACATAACACTCAGCCCGCAATGGGCTACTTCACCTCCTCGACAATAATGTACTATTAATCCATCTGGGCACATAATACAATTTGCACTCACACTATTTTATGTCTAAATCATCCTATAGTTATCTATAGTGAATCTTCCCTATTGAATACCTTTCCATCCGATCGGACAGACAAATTGTTTGCGGGACGAGAGTGACAATGATAAATTAATGTAGTCAAGCTATGTCAATATCTTGCAAAAATATATCGCTAAAGATCGATGATCTTTCGGGATTTTCACACCTATACCTTTGCAGATAAAGGCCATGTTGTCTCTGATATTGAAAATATTTTGATTCTTACCATCGTTGTTTTCTATTAGATTAATACAGTTGTTATGACTTTTCGACGAGTGCCTTTCCTTGGGATTCATCCTGATTTTTAATATTTTAGGTACTACACAATAAGGGAACTTTAAGCTTACTTATACAAGAGTTACTTAGACAACTAATCTTTCAACAATGAAAATACGCCGTTAAAAAACGTCATTAGATCTGTCAAATCCCTGTCAAGTCTAAACTTATTTAGGAGTGGAATATATAATCTGTTTTTAATATGATACAAAATCCATTATATTATTCTGTGGTGTCATACATGAATGGCAGTACATCGCCACCAGGAATGCATTTTATAGGAACTACAAGCTGTTTATCTCATTCTAACTACCATATTCGTTAGAAAGAGAGGTAAACAGCATTGTAGCTTTATAAACCGAGCCAGCTGTCGTGCCGGCGTCGCGTGCCGCCCGAGCTAATTAGGTCATTGTGGCTACGAAATTATTACAAGTCTTCGACGCGTTAATAATTTATACGTTGTTTACTACATTGTAAAATGCCAGCGAACTGGTCAATAAGAGATAGTGATTTGTACGCACCGACTCGATTTAAGAGATTATTATCTATGGTTGTATTATCACAGTCTAATGCCGGTTTTATGAAAAAAAACGCGCCGAGAGTTCGTCGCTTGCTTCAAGAAAAAATGCTGCGATTTGAAGCGTTTTTCGAACTGACAAGAGAGCTCATGCGTTTGTTTCAAACGCTCGCCAATGATATCGTTTTTTTTTCGCTTTTCGTGAAACAGTATATAAAGCGGTGGCGTTATTAGTTTGTTTCACAACCATCCGTCAAAAAAGTCTGATACGAGTTTAATAAACCGGTACTTTCAATTCAATTTTTAAAATAAATGGCATTCTGTCCACAATATTGGGACAATTTTGCCAATGTCGAAGTAGAGACGACAAGTGTACGGTTAATTAGTTAAAATTTCGCTCCAAGAGCTGGACGTTGTACGGTGAGGTTAGGCTTTTTATAAGGAGATAGCTACTCCCTACAAAAAGCACGTGGACTAACGGATATCTAACTCAAACAGGGGTTACACTTGTTTTGAGATTAATTCTTCATTAGTTGCACACTAGTTCGTTAAATCACTGCAGAATAAGCTATATATTACACACTGAATCACGAAAATGGACAAAAAATAATAAGTTAATCACGAAACCAAACCACCTTGCTCGACAAGATGGCCGCAAGTCCTCAAACCGGTACTTAAAGTTCACACATTCGCTCTTGGACCACTGACATGATGCCAAGCAACTGACAGCTGTCAACCGCCAAACATGGCCAACACAATTTGTTGTAGATAGCCCATCTATTTAGAAGAATATATAATAAATCAACGCTTTTAAGTAGTTGTACTTGTAGACAGTTTACTTGTAAAAAGTAAGTCACAGCTAGTCTCAATAAAGGCCTTATGGTAAGTGCGAGTATGCAAAATGTGGGACTGTGGGTTATGATATGAGATGCCAAATAAGCAGCTACATGATTCTCTGCTTAGCATAAATCGTATTATTTGAGGCACTGACACAAAACAAAACATAAACAACTTTAGGGCTTTAGTGTACATTCGCGATCAGATATATCGAAGCGGCCAAGGTGGTCACAAATGTCTGAACAACGCCTCTATTGTCAAGGCTTTAAAGTGCATGTTCAGATATTGTTGAGTACCCTAGCTGCTGCGATATATTTGATGGCGTCTGTACTTATCAAACCTTAGACAGAAGTTCTAAATGCAACTGTAAAAACTAATTAAATAAACGCATTAGTATTTTGTATTTGTATATTCAATTAATTTAGCAGGAGAATAACATTAATAGGTAACGTGCCCTGGGCAGACTATATTATCTAACCGATATAAGTACCAACCCTTTATTAAAAAAAAAACTTTTTGTTTTTCCTAATTGTTTATAATAGCCGCCGTAATTAAAAAGCTATAACCGTGTATTAAGCTTAACAATGTGAATTTTCAAAAAAGGAATTTACAATTTTTAAGAGGGCGGCGACACGCATGTGAAACTCCTGGCGTTGTGAGCGTTCATAGGCTACAGAGAGTGCTTACCCATCTGGTGGGCTGTAAGCTCGTTTGACACCAACGTGGTTTTTATCTTGTTCAATTTTACCGATCACGATTTCCGTAACAATATAAACTTGTTAAACGCACAGACGACGTCAAATACCTTAGTACAAAGGGGTTAAGGTTCAAAATTGTAAACATATCGACGTCGACTGTACGTAAAAGTTTAGGCAACATATCATAACTTGTAGACTCAGAGCTTACAAGTAAGTTTTAATACACTCGCTCCGTATGTTCGTACTTGTTTTATAAACAGCTAGGCCTCGCCCGCGATTTTGTGCCTACGACAAGTCGTTAGAATGGTTTCCTCGTATTCACCACCTAGAGGTTCTATTCCGAAAATCGTAACTTATGGAGCTTCACGACTTTTAAAATTAAGGACCGGAACCGGTTACCAATGAAGGGGTATTAGATAGGGTATTTGATACGATTGTTTTTACAATTATCAACTCGGTAAGCACATGATTGGCTTACCCAATGGTAAGCGCTTACCGAATCAAAAAACCCCAATGAGGTTACCCTATCAAGTGTTTTTAGAATGCGATCAAGCTATTGTAAACTCTATCGTTAAGACGTTTTGATAGGAAAACCATATTGAATATGGTTAACCCTATTAAAACGGTTACCGTAACGATAAGATTAATCAAATGAAGGGGTTTTCCGGTCCCTGTTTAAAATTAATAACAGGTATGGTCCGAATTTAAGGTTTTTTATGTTAAAGTTCTACTTTTACAATTATTTTAGTTGGCTTACAAAATGAGTAACAGATTCGCGAATTTTATAGGATAATTCTGATAATTCTCCGAGTTTTACCACAATGTTTCTTATAGAAAACACTCTAAAATTGGACTAGACATTCTTATTTATAGCTACTTATAGTACGGGCGGGGACTGTAAGATCTGCTACGTTACGTGATACAAAGATAAGCTCCATGGCACATGTTCATAAAAGTGATGCACAGCTACTGAGCATAGAAAATAAAGATGAAAACTGATCCTCCAATGAAATCTGCTGATGTGTTTTGCTATGATACTATAATCAAATAAATTACGAAGATGTGTATGTCGTTTCTTCGTTGTCCCATTCGTTAGCTGATTTATTTCTGTGTATAGTTATAAGTTATTTAGTAAGTACGTGTTGTATTATAAATAAGTTGTCATTCCACATCATTGATTTGATACAAAATTTAATTGTACATTTGTAACCTGTATTGTGAGAAAGAGTAAAGCCCACCCACTATCAGTCCGCCGGACGATATCGGCCTGTCAGTTGTTCGGAACTGTCAAAGTTTCGTTCTAACTGACAGGCCGATATCGTCTGGCGAACTGATAGTGCGTGGGCCCCTTAAAACTTTACGTTCGAAATATATATACCTATTTAGAAATTTAAACATGGTGACATGCGAGCGCGCAAGGCAAACCGGCTATATTTTGGACGTGAAATCACGTCCAGGCGCTAACAGCACGACTTTCCGTGCGCGTGATATGACGGCTTTGGTGTTCAAAGGGTAAAAAAAGTCGTAGAAGCGTTCTTAGAATGACGTCGCGTCGCCTCAGTCAATATTCCACAAACGCATTAACTTTGATGGCGCGCTGCAATATTATTTGCTGCACTCAAAACTTAGTGCAGGTGCACTTAGGGGCTATATTAAAAAGGTTTACGGGCACCTGCGAACCAAATGAGATAATGGTTAACGTACATTGTTGGTTTTATTGTGGGAAACATGCGAGTGCCTCACAGACCACTTACGTGGGTCAAATATGGTTTGGTTTTGACCACAAAAATGAAAAAAAAAAGATATAAAACCAGGGCTTGGAACCGGTTTTTTTTTTAAAACCCCGAAATAAACCATTATATTTCATTTTTTATGGGCTTTGTGTACAAATCAATATTGTATTTAGTTAATGATTTCGTATTATAAGATTATTCGATTAAATATGAAATAGTAAACGAAAGAACGAAAAGAACGGAAAAAATACCGGTGTGCAGCAAATACCGGTAAATACAATTTGATATAGGTATCAAACTGTTTTTAATAATTGTAAAACTCGGTAGCTTTATACGTGGCGTGTTGTTGATTTATTTGGATAAAAATATATTTGGCGAAACCTGGTACTGCGTACTAGTATTTATTTAATTCTTTCATAGAAATCAATAGTACATTGTTGTAGAGGCTGGAAAGTAAGCTATAGGTGGATCGAGTTAGTTCGAGGGCCGACCCGCCAGGGGAGGCCCTCGAAGATACGAGTCCACCTATAGCGCTTTCGGCCGAGACATTACATAGTGCTTTTCACGACTACTGTGAGGAAATAAAATAAAAAATTAATTGGCATATACAAACACTTTAATAGATACTATTTATAGGTATATTGACGGTTCATATGCTTTTCACAAGCACGATAAAGTAAACGAGCATGTAACTTTCTGCAAATAAATGCTTCTTTTCGCCATCCTTCCATAATATGAATTGTTCGTCGGATATTATATTGTATACAAAATATCACTGTTCATGGGCCTTCTTATTTAGGACGCGATTTCACTGGTAACAAATTTCTACGCCTGTGCAGTTTCTTGAATTTCGGTGGGCGCCAGCGTATTAATAACATTTTCTACACTTATTGAACTCATTTTTACTGCATAAATACAACTTTCTTGTTTTTCAGTCAAACATTATCCAATTCAATATGTATTTTTCTCGCTCCACCTTTATTACTTTTTTTTTCACTTTTAAGAAGCGTTTTACGATGTTTGCTTCAATCCGACTCAAACGGCTATTAGACATTGCAACCTGCAGGGCCCAATCTGTCAGGTTGGTAGGTATAATTAAAGGTAGGGCCCGTAGGGAGCTGAAGGAGGGAGAGGGAGAGGCAGGGTACACAACAGATTGGGCCCTGCAAGTTGCCATGTCTAATAGCCGGTTCACTCCTTACCCACTTTTTGATAGAAAACCACAAACGGTTAAAAAGGTAAAAACGCCTTAAGGGTGATCTGAATGATTTTGACGTTTCTTTTTTTTAAACAAGTAAATTGGTTCGATAAATATTTTTTTAAATGTTTTAAATGATTCTCATTGGCGGGTCCAATGCAATGACATCTGGATTTTACTTTTCTACTATGACATTTCATTGCTGCAAAATAGCAATTCTTGTAGTGGTTGTTCAGATGCTACAGCAATTGCTTACTTTCCAGCTTGGATTTTGATCTTCTTTTGCCACATTTCCGAGCAGGTGGCGTGAAAAAATCATATAATGACTGAGGAAATAAAAATAAGCATGTCTTTCCTGCGCCCCCAAGCGTAACGGCACGCTCGAATGTGAGGCAAAATAATAAACGTAAGTGTATGCTATTGCTCGGGTAAGTCCCGTTTTCATTTAAAAAAATACCTTTGTTCCACATCAGGTTTACGCGAAAGTCTACCACATTTCATTAAATTAGAAATACCACTAGAAAATCAACTTGGGCTACTGCAGTATAAAATCTGACTCGCGCCGTAGAATTTGACGAGTAAATAGCCCATTTATAGCCACGAATAACCATAAAAGCTAAAAATACGGAGTCTATGAGAGAAACTCCGTGGCGAGGTTATTATTACAGTGCAATTTCAACGCTGAAAGCTTCTTAGAGGTTCCGGGAACTTTTGGAAATGGAACTCATGGTCATATAATCCAAGAGTTGTTTAGAAATCACTTTAAAATTTTCCCCTTTACAAAAATACGGTTTGAAAATAGTTTTTTTTTGTTTCGTGCCTACAAACAATCTCACTTGTTTTTAAGGAATAATATTGTGTAAGAGGCACTAATTTGCTTATTCTAGATAACTAGATATTGACGTTTAAAAAAACGGTGCCATAAACATCAAAAGTATTGATGTTTAATAGGCATACTATAAAGGCGCGAGCACACGTCGCGATCAGGGACCGGAACCGGTTACCATAACCTGGGTATTTCATAAGGTTATTTTTGAGGTTGTTTTAAAAACCCTGATATAACGGTAACCTTATGATGAGGTAACCGTATTGATACGGTTACCGTATCGATCAGGTTAACCTAAGGTAACACTAACCGCATTAAAAACCCAATCAATTCGGTTACCGAATCATAGGGTATTGAGGCAGCTCAAACGAATGTGATCTTTACGAACACTCAGATTAGGCTCATTATTAAATTGCTGTAGTGGCTTTGAGCACGGGGCTGGTCAACTAAGCTCCCAGTACAAACAAACAGGTTTTGCCGGAAACGTCGCGCGTCGTTTATTGTGTTCATCTTTAACAATATTTGTACTTTTAGGTTGAATTGAAATTGGAGCGCGGCTGCATTTCGTTTGGTTATTTTGTTTTTACATTATTACTATACTAACTTTGGAGAAATTACGGATACGGATTCGTGCATAATGTGCATATGAATTAAAATGTATTGTTGTAATTATCAAGTATGTATGTGTTATGTGTACAATAAAATATGAATATATATATTATTTCTCCAATGTGCTCGGAAATTTTCAGCTTACTGTATCAAAATGAGTACGTGAAGTTCTTCATTTTTTACCAAAACGAATAAAAAAAAATCATTATTTACCTGTTTTAGCGGCCGTGAAGTAATTTGTCAACGCCATAAATATGTATACACTTTTGCACCTTACTCCATTGTAATAAGGTTCAAAGTGTATACATATTTTAGGCGTTGACTAGTAAAATCCATTACTGTATTGTTTTTTACCTTTTAAACTTTCATCCGACTAAGAAATATCATTTCAAACAGCCAATACTTAAGCGACGTCTATACACCGTCTGAACGGCAATCCCTTCAAACTGTAGGATAGAGCGAGATAGTTAGATCAAAAACCTTGGTTGTCTCGTTCTTTGTCATAGCACCGCGTCTGATCGTGCGAATGAGGCTTAATACAATCATAGACAAAAGGCACAAAACAACTATTTTTAAGGTTTAATCTTGTATCTGTTGCATAAAAGGAGCATATTTAATACTGTCTGAAATAACTTTTGACGAAAATTTCTTTTTAAATATTATTTGAATGAAAATTGGCAGTATACTTAGTTCTTAATACTTTAAAAAAAAAATATAGAGGGAAGCTAATTCATGACATTGCACGCTAATAACGTAACCAAAATCTGTAATTTATTTCATTTACTTTACTTTATTTCCTCGCACATTTAGAGAAAAGCACTATATATGCCTCGGCGGGAATAGAAATTCGTGGACTCGTCTTATTTTTTCGGACTCAGCTGCGCTTCGTCCGAAAAAATCGCTCATCCACGAATTTTCCTTTCCCGTCCTCTGCAATAATGTACTATTTTTTTATTAAAATAAAAATAGAGTAAAAATAGAATAAAAATAGAATAAAAAAAAATTAAAAAAAAAAAATTGAATAAAAATAGAATGAAAATAGAATAAAAATAGAATGAAAATAGAATAAAAATAGAATGAAAATAGAATAAAAATAGAATAAAAATAAAATAATATAAAATAAAAATTAAATAGTATAAAAATAGAGAATAATAATAAAATAAAATTTTATTGTTTTTGTGTGTTTTTGATGTATTTTTGTATTTTAATTTTATAAAAATATTGTAAAAAACCTACACTAAGATGAAAAATGAATAAAGAAAATAAAATATAAAAAAATATTTTATTTTTATTTTATTTTTATTTTAATTTTATTTTATTTTTATTTTATTTTTATTTTATTTTTATTTTATTTTTATTTTATTTTTATTTTATTTTTATTTTATTTTTATTTTATTTTTATTTTATTTTTATTTTATTTTTATTTTATTTTTATTTTATTTTTATTTTATTTTTATTTTTTTTATTTTTTATTTTTTTTTTTATTTATATTTTATTTTTTTTTTAAATTTTATTTTATTTTTATTTTATTTTTATTTCATTTTTATTTTTTTTATTTTTTTTTTCATTTTTATTTTATTTTTTTTTTCTTTTATTTTTCTTTTATTTTTATTTTATTTTTATTATATTTTTATTTTATTTTTATTTTACTTTAAAATTTCCTTTTTTTTTCATTCTTATGATATTTTCATTTATTTTTATTTTATTTTATTTTTACTTTACTTTTTTTTTCATGCTTGAGCAACGCGACTACTACGATAATAGCTCTATACGGGTAGTTAGCTAGTTTCATTAAATGTTAAATCTCGACATTAGCTTTCAATAGTATTCAAATGTAGGAAAGAAAAAACAACCCAGGTTAGAATAACCCAATAAAAACCCTTAACAAATACCCTATCGCGATGGGGTTTTGAGGTTAACCGTGTTAGAGGTTACGGTTACCGCTTCAATACCTGTTACCACTATGATTCGGTAACCTCATGATACGGTAACCGTATCATGAGGTTACCAAATTGATTGGGTTACCGAAATGATAGGGTTAAGCCTAAAGAGGGGTTTTCCGGTCCCTGGTCGCGATATTTCACAGCACGCCCGCCACGCCACGCGTAAACAAATCGGTTTCCTATCACCGCTGCAGAAGTGATCGCTACGAGTTAATTGTACACATTAATATGAGCGCCGTGTGTTGTATTGTTTACAGATCTCTGATTAGGTGCATACAAATGTCAGTATTGCTGAAGTATTGGCATACTATAAAGGCGCGAGCACACGTCGCGATATTCCACGGCACACCCGCCACGCGTAAACAAATCGGTTTTCTATCGCCGCTGCTGGAGTGATCGCTCCCCGGTTAATAGTACACATTAATATGAGCGCCGTGTGTTGTATTGTTTAGAGATCCCTGATTAGGTGCATACAAATGTCAGTATTGCTGAAGTATTGGCATACTATAAAGGCGCGAGCACACGTCACGATATTTCACGGCAGCGGCACACCCGCCACGCGTAAACAAATCGGTTTTCTATCGCTGATCGCCCGCTCTCCCGTTAATAGTACACATTAATATGAGCGCCGTTTGTTGTATTGTTTACAGAGGTCCGCATTAGCGTGGAGAATTTTTGTTGGGGTCGATAAACAAATCTATTGAAATCTATGCAATACCAAAAATGTATGTAAATCGATTTTTATGTACATAGATTTTTCTGGGATTTGTTTTTTACAATTAGGATCAATAGAGCCTTTCATTCTGAGAAGAAATAACAACTTTTCCCGACGTAAAAAAACACTTTCATTATATAAAAAAATCGTCAATCGAGGTGTTCATTATATACCTACTTAACAAATTCACCGCTATGCTGAATGCATAGCTGATAATATGGGTTTCCGGCTAATATGTAGCGAAAATGCTTCGTAGAGGCGTGATGACAACGTGTCGTTATTAGCCCGACAACGTAAGTTTGTTTAGGATATTTTGAACACCTCACCCGTTCGGCTACTTCTGCTGCTGACTCACAGCAACGTGATGCCTCTAGCACTTAACTCGGCAACTCGCTCAGTCTTAAAACGCCTTCGGTAATATCGGAGATTTTTTTCGTTAATAAAACAACGCAGGAACATTCTGCGGGGGGGGGGGGGGGGGGGGGCGCGCAACGCGCCCCCGCCAATCCTAATATATTCACAGATCACTTACATCTATAGCGCATAAAACTACGATACACACATACGACTCTCTGTACCCGACTGGCGCCACTATATGTACTCGTGTCGTGTGAATACTAAGGTATCTCTTAGATGCTCTATTATGTTGACAGTCCTATAGGATAGTCCTATACATAATACTTTAGTAGTCCATACCTGTTTTTGTTTAACTAGTGTTAAATAAAATCACAAGCTGCTTCTTTAAGATGCGTCCACTTTTCTGAATTGTACCCGTGTAAATCACAAATATCAACTTTTGAGGAAATCAACTGAGTAAGTATTGCAGCAGGCGACGCATATGCTGCATCATTAAATTCTATCAAATCTAGGTCCGTCACTGTCTTATTAATTAATTGATAGTCAATTTAAATAATTAATGATTACAACTAAGTTGCCTATTAGGCCTGTATGTAAAAAAGCGCGTAAAAACATTGTTAGAACAAACATTTGTTCTAGTTCAGGAATATTCACATTGTAATACAGAATTTAGTTGCATATTTAAAAAAAATGGCAGTTATAGGGACTGCCGATAGAAGTGAAAACTTTCCATATTAAAACTTGAAATTTTATGTTTGAATTATAATTATCAACACCAATCTGGTCTTCTCCGAGCACCATATATTAAAAGCATAAGAGAAAAATACTACTTACAAAATTAAACTTTATTAGAACAGCTATAAGTTTAAATATCGAACGAGCCTTCCAACCCAAGGAAAATCTTGTGATGTCTTTTTGTTTTCGTGACGGTGTCGGTGACGCGAACTCATAAGATTTCCCCCTACCAAAAATTGCCCAACGCGGATAAAGAAGTTTTCACTTTAAAAAATCTTTTTATTAAAATAGTGAGTCTCCGAAGCCTTTATAATGTCGAGTCTAAACGTGGTGGTCCCCGAACCAAATATCTGATTCCTTAAAAAAGCGGCTGCCGATCGTCTCAGGAAATTGAGTAGAATAAGCGCATCGTTCCTGCTTAATGGTCCTGAATAATAGTTAGTTATGCTTTGATTTATAAGGCAATCCCTCATGTATGAAATATTTTATGCGTTCGACCCAGTTAAGGGGAAGTTACCTTGAATATAGTCACGTGACGCTTTTATTTGGTCGTGAAAAACGTGCGCATGAAATAGCTGTTTGTTAAATCTGTGTGTAGATTGATGTACAGTCAAGAAGAACCTTCGGGAATCGGCGATGACACACGAAGGTAATATTGCTGTTCTGCTGTTTCATGTGTCATTGTTGATTGATACCCGACTTCTCTTTCTAAAACCCGAAGGTTCTTTGTAGAGCTCACGGACTGTAGCTGTTTGTAAAATCTGTGTGCAGATTGATGTGGCGAATATGGTAATGTTATGTTATGTGGATGTTTTGTTTGCTATGCGATGTTTATATATTCGGGCAGGTTAGTTTTAGATCCGCAAAGCGCATATATTTACTTTTTTTGTGTTTTGATGGCAAGGCTAAACGGCTTTAAGTAACGTCATTCAAAAATAATCAAGCATGCACTCGAAAACAATGACACTTTAATATCAAGACATATTTATTTCATTTTGTTTTAAACCCAGGTTTTCAAACACTATACAGGTGTAACAAAAATATTGATGATCCGTTTAAGGGCATATTTGGTATCGTATTGCGACTAAGAAAAAAGGGAGAAAATTTTTTTTGACGCAAAAAAAAAGTTCTATGGAACCCGTCGTTTCAGCCGGCCAACCCTCCATACAAAACCAATAATTTTTTTTGCGAGAACTTTTTTGTTCTTAGTTTTTCGTAATTAGATACGATAACAAATAATTGTGGCATAAGCCCTTAAGCGGATCACCAGCATTTTTGTTACACCTTGCACTGAGCACTGAGAGTGCTATACCGACCCGTAAACCCCGTAATCGAAAAATATTAAATAAATAAATAAATAATAAATAAATATTATGGAGCAATCTTACACAAATCAACCTAGTCCCACGGTAAGCTCAATAAGGCTTGTGTTGTGGGTACTATGTGACGATATATATGATAGAGAGACAGATAAATACTTAAATACATAGAAAACATCCATAACTCAGGAATCCGTGATAAACACACAAATAAATGCCCTGACCAGGATTCGGACCCGGGACCTCCTGCTTCATAGGCAGGGTCACTACCAAATACTAACGCTAGGAGGCCGTTGATTGAGTGAGTGCACAATTGTACACTACCAGCTACGAGGTCCCTTGGCACAGGCCTTTGTCTACCTTTGTTTATTAAGATGACGATGAAAACAAATGCCAATCATTTTCCTTATTTATTATTTCATAGAAGCTACCCAATTAAAATCGTAATATTTTCCGTGAACCCACTTCCCGAGCATTACAGAAAAATATACGTTTGTTGCTTTTCGATTTTCCGCTCTTCTTTTTTTTCACACCAAAGCTCCTTTGAAGGAAATCCGCTTTGTTTAGCGGCCATTGTTATAATGCCGCCAAGTTAACTGCTGCCGTCCGCGGAGTTAAGAAGCGACTCAAAAGTCGTGAGATTAGAAACGAAATTAGTTTGCAGTTGCGGTTTTCGGCTGCAAAACTTAAATTGGTAACACCGTGCTTTCTTTATTTTTAACCTTTTTGTCTAGTCTCGAATGCCATTCATTTAGTCTACTAGACGGTGGCATGTTATGATTTTTATCGCTCGTATGTCGAGTGGGTTAAGATTGATTTTCGTTTGATTTTCAGTGGAATTCCTTAATGGGCTTATGTCTGGCGCCTAATAGAATGTAAGGCGCTTATAATTTTCATATTTTGACGCTGAATTTTAACGTGCCAGTGCCGTTAGTATTGTTAATTGGAATAAAAGAAAAGCTTACACTCAAAGGAAACGGGTCACTTTGCATTGAACCTTAAGTTTAGGAAGAATTTTCTTACCGGAAAACTACACAACTATAGTCCAAAAGTTCCCAACTATGGTCCAAAACTGACTCGAATATCTACGATTAGGTGTTACTTTTATTTGAATGATGCGTTTAATTTTAAAAGGAGGTTCATAAATGAATAATTTTCAAAAGTAAAACTAAAAATATAATTTTAAACAAAAAAAGAACCGACTTTACTTAGGATCCGCTATTCCAAGAGGAAGTGGCCGAGTTGCTGTAAAAAACAGTGAAATCACTATAGGTTTGCCTATAATAGTTGAAGAGTTCCCTCGATTTCTCCAGGATCCCATCATCAGATCCCGACTTGGTGACAATGGGACCATCTAGGGGTTATACCTGTTCGATTAAAAAAAAAATTTTGAAAATCGGTTCACGATTCACGGAGATATGGAGTAACATACATACAAAAAAAAAAAAAAATATGATAAAAAAAAAAAAAAAAAATTCAGTCGAATTGAGAACCTCCTCCTTTTTTGAAGTCGGTTAAAAAGAAACTGGGATTGATATTTAAATTACGTATTGAAGCTGTGGACCATAGTTGCAGTACTGGACTATAGTTGTGTAGTTTTACTGTACCTAGTACTTAAAGTTACAATACAATATAAATTTCTAGAGATGCGCCGAATATTCGGTAATAATTCGGTATTCGGCATATTCGGCGTGTTTTTCAATGTTCGGTATTCGGCCGAATTATTCGGTAAAACTGCCGAATATTTACCGAATAAACATATGATATTTATCTGATAATAAATTAATCATTCATACAATTTTTAGCTCTAAAACTTAAGTTATTAAAAGATATATAGAAAACTTGATTTTTGTAAGCTTTATTATTCAGTTTAAGCACTATATTAATTCAGCGTCTATAATAAATATCTACAACCATTGCAAATGTTGACATTGTCGTTGACAATGCCAAGGTCGCATACACATATTATTTTACTAGAAATAAAAAAAAACGCGTTCAGCGAGCCAAGCGGACCTGCAATCTGCATAAACCTGTTTAGTTTTACCGAATAATTCGGCCGAATATTCGGTTCGGTAAGATCTGAACCGAACATTCGGCCGAATATTCGTATTCGGTAAAGTCTATATTCGGCGCATCTCTATAAATTTCTTTGTCACTATCGGCGATAAACAGTGTTCAGATTAAAATACGCAAAAACCCTATCCCCCTTATTCATAAACGTCTACTAAAGTTAAGAGGCATCTGATAATCGTTTGTCCCTTTCCGTCCAACCTATATGAGGGAAAGGGACAAACGATTATCAGTGATCTCTTAACTTTAGTGGCCGTTTATGAATCAGGGGATATACCTTTAGGGCTAAATGGTGCAATACGGTTTTTACCTCAAAAATTATGCTTAAATAAATAAATAAAATAAATAAATATTTGGGGACAATCTTACACAAATCAACCTAACCCCAAACTAAGCAAAGCTTGTACTATGAGTGCTAGGCGAACGATATATATACTTAGATAGATAAATAAATACTTATATACATAGATAACATCCATAACTCAGGAACAAATATTTGAGATTAGCACACAAATAAATGCCCTTACCAGGATTCGAACCCGGGACCTCCAGCTTCGTAGGCAGGGACACTACCAACTGGGCTATGGAGGCCGTTAAATGGATGAACTTCGGGATTTTAGGACACATGTTGTTTACTTTAGTTACAACGAATATATTTCAATAACATTTTAACAACTATATTCGCATATCAAGTGTATATTTTCCACCGCGTTGCACCCTAAAATCCGATCACAGGTACACGGTAGGACGTTTTTACCCCTGAACCACTAAATCCCCTACTCTTCCTAACCTGAGGCGAACATTGGTTTGCGCGAGCAAGCAGCTCGCCTGTTTAACTTAGCGATTGGAAAAGCATCAGTACACAGTCCTCATACCGAAAGACATAACATAAGCGTCAAATATATTCTCCGTATATTCAACGACCTGCACTGGACTGCAATGTCTATACAAAATCGCGTTTCGCGCCATCTGTCGGTTTGGAAGCGAAGTCTCCAATCCACTTTGTTCGGCGATTTGACGCTGTCAAAATAAGAACTTCTGTTCAGTAACATGCGACGATTTTTTTTTATTAGATATTGCAGTCCAAGTGTTATATGGTCTTTGCTACAATACTTTTGTATCAAACGGAGAAACCGTAAAAAGGTGTCGTTTTATTTCAGAATTTCCGAACGCCTATAATTTTATTATTGCTTCCCAATGCGTGGGTATTTGTTTATTTTATTGAAAAATACCTTCACATGATGGTAATCGAATACGTTCTCAATGCGGAAAGTAAAGAAAATATACGTACGTCGGTTTTATTAAATTGATTGTAGTTTACACAAATTGAAAAGGCAAATATAAGAACATATCTTATTAAAACGACCGAACCAACTAATGCATGCTTGAACCTGATACACATTAGAAACACTTACTGACAGACATACGGACAGCCGAACCCTCAACCGTTGGTGGTAGAACCTCAAATTTTGTAATATACAGGATGGAAAAGATATGGGCCCTGGAGGCAAACTGCCTTAAAACGTTGAGATAGCTCAATTCACTGAATGGAAACATTCTTTAAAAAGTAAAACTGTATCACAGATTTTGTTGCCCTTTTTCCATACTAATTGTATATTTTTTTGGCATTATTATGGCTTCTTTAGTGCCTGGTTGGTATTAAAAAGTTTTTATCTTTGCGGGAAATAGGATCTATTGGCATCAATCGTCATAAAAATAGTTTTTGCCAAAAAATTAAATTTTTTTTGTTGACTACCTTTACCCGAAAATTTGTAAATGCCTGTAGTTATATGCCTTTTTAAAAATAAAATAATATTTCCTTTCAGTGAATTGTATCTCAACATAGGTCCTATAATATTTTTCCATCCTGTATAAGTATTATTCATATTATGTTACTTATTATAGCTCATACTTAATAAAATATAAGCGTCAAACTAATTATTTCCTTTATTCTGGTACTCACAACCAACACGACAAAAAAACAATATTTCATTATTTGTATTGTACAGCGATATTCTTTCACAAAATCATACAAACTACAATAGAACTATGAGTAATGATAGGAACTATGCACGTCAAAGAAACAGATATAAATCTTCACAGGAATCGATATGCCCAATGTTTATTTATTGCATAGACTCAGCCATAGAGATATCGAGTTTTTTTCTCAACAACAAAGGATGATTTATGGTTTTTGTAGAACGAAGTAAAAGACACGAATTTATATACAATGTGTGTCAAAGTAACTCGGAATATTTAACCACGTATGTAAGGCGGCTTTCGCACTGCGCCGGTGCGCGAGCAAGATCTCTGCGTGTGTCACGCTTGCACACCGTCGCCGCATGCGGTTGCGACGCCAGTGTGATAATCACCTATCTATGTTATTAGGTTATAACGAGCATATTCAAATTGACTGCTTTGGTAAACCTATTTGATCAGAAAAGTAATGCAATTATTTCACCATCACGGCTACGGCTGTTTCAAGAAATCTCATAGAATTATCACCGTCTAAATTTCGTAATATCTTAATTGGTAAAATGCTTCTCATCGATACGTTTAGATTCTATTAGTTGATGGTTAAAGTTTTCCAGATATTCGGATCCACCGTGTATACAAGTTTCGGTGTTTATTTTGGTTTTCCCAGCTTTTGCCGGGCCGAGTAGAAAGTTGAGAGCTATGGGAGCCAACTAATTGGTGCATACGGGAGTTTTGTTCCCTAACCCTTTTAATAAAACATGGACACGGTGTATGCCAACAAACTGTTATCGCATGGCGAGTAACATGATGCTGTTAAATGTTTTATTTTGCAGCATCATGTTACTTAAATTTTAAATTCATACAGTAGGGAATTGTCTAGTAAATTTAATTTCAATAGAATTAGTTGTAGTAGTCTGGCCGCTGAAACAAAAAAATATTATAATTCTTATATTTTTGGTGACAATTAGGTACCTATATGAATGATTTAGTAGCTCAGTAAAAAAAGAGAGAATTATTAAGAAGGAACTTAGCTTTTAATGTGCACCATTACACATAGCACGTCTGGTCTATGCGTCAATAGGCTTATTATCGGACAGACCCACACATACAGCCTTGGCCAGAATTGTTGAGCACCAATGCGATTTTCATACAAAACTGGAAAGTTTAGTCCATCTTTTCCATCTTTGTTTAAGTTATTTTGTCAATTAATTTAAACTAACAGGCATGTTTTGTTGAAGTTAGTAGTAACTGCATAGAATATTTGCAATATGTCGCACCGACTTAAATTTACATTTTTGGTACCTTCTGTTTTCATATTTTTTAAGTACCTCGAAAGTGTTATTAAGTGAAGCTTTCTATATTTATAAATAAAATATAACATTTACCGTTACCGTACATTGTTAGGATAGGGAAATAATGCTTAACATCAAAATTGTAAACAAAAAACACCTATGCTCAATACTTCTGGCCAAGGCTGTAGTATAACTACATCACTTTTACTACACGTTATTAGTGATCAATGTAATGATGTGTAGTGATTGAATATAGTTTATCTTACACATATTGAAACGTTTTTATGAATATATTGCTTGCAATCTGTTTACTGTGCGAGCCAGCTCGGCTCAATATGTGAAACTATTATCGGATTCCCACTAACTTTCATCATCATCATCATCATCTTAGCCATAAGACGTCCACTGATGAACATAGGCCTCCCCTTTAAGGGGGGGTTTGCCATACGCGCCACGCTTGGCAGGCGGGTTGGCGCGCGCAGTTTTTTTTGTTTATTGTTGTTTAGGCTTTCGGAAGATGCTGCTGCCCATCTCCCGGTATATTCCTTGACTAACATTACTGATTGAAAATTATAGAATATCGTATGTTCATAATAAACCTTTTACATATTTAATGATGTGGAATGAATATACTTTCAGTGTAGCATGTTTTTGTAAATCCAAAGGCAATATATTTTTTATTACAAATTGTGTTATTGCCTTTGGATATATCTATAAAAGCAATATAGTGTAAGTAGATTTAAGCAAAACAAAACAGCCAAAAAACAAAACCAAATAACAAAAATACGACGACCGCTCGCGTTCAAACGTAAACTATTTCCAAACAGACGAAACTGAAGAACTCGAAGAAACCGAGCCTCCGGAAGTGTACCTACAGAATCTACCAAATCTACCAAACCTACCAAACCTACCAAACCTACCGAGCCTGCCGACCCCGCTGCCTACAGAAGAGAGGCCTATAATAATACCCCCTCTGCCGCCCGTCAACGATTCTGGAAACATTTATATCAGATATTTGACCCGTAAGTTGATTGACAAGAGTTTGGTCTGTTTCAGGAGCTGTATTGCTGAAGAAGATGTGTATTTTTTCTATGACTTTCTGAACACAACTGTTACTTGATGGTTTCCTTTTATAGTAGTTATTACTATTATATAGCTTTATTTCGTTATAGCTAGCAGTAGTTATTTCAATATTATCCTCATCGATTTCGACAGCGATTCTAACGCAGAGCTTATCTAAGTTGACTATTATGATCCTTGATATGGCTGGTGAGTTTGAACTTTGTCTTAAATACTCTTTTGTGGCATCCTAATGTGGCAGTAGAGCTGACCAGTTGTAGGTGTACACGTACACTGAAAAAATGCCTTGGTTGATTTTACGAAATTTTTATTGGTTGATTTCGATTTTGTAAAATTTAGTACAAAATTAGTTAATATCACAAAACCTGCAAGATTGAAGTTACGAAACATACTTGGATTGACGTCGTAAACAAGTACTTTTGTAGATTTAAGCTACACGATATGTAAAACTTACCAAACTGTAGGAGTATATTTTACAAAACGTCAAGTTTAGTAAATAATACAAAATCTATTTGTAGATTTTGCACACACAGTACGTAATAATTACCAAACTGTGTAAATATAATTTACAAAACTATGGATTTATTAAATAATACTATATTTTCTTGTAGACATTAGTAAATACAATTAGTTAAACTTACCAAACTGTATTAGTAAAACTTACAAAACCTTTACTTTAGTGAATAATACTAAATATTTTTGCGATTTTTAGAAAACCAGTTTGGTAAAATTACCAAACTATATAAGTAAAACTTACAAAACTATTACTTTAGTAAATATTACTAAATCTCTTTGAGAATTTTAACTTACCAGTTTGGTAAACTTACCAAACTGTATAAGTAAAAGTTACAAAACTGTTACTTTAGTAAATAATACCAAAATCTCTTTGAAAATTTTAGCAAACCAGTTTGGTAAAATTACCAAACTATATAAGTAAAACTTACAAAACTATTACTTTAGTATATAATACTAAATCTCTTTGAGAATTTTTAACAAACCAGTTTGGTAAACTTACCAAACTGTATTAGTAAAACTTACAAAACTATTACCTTAGTAAATTATACTAAATCTCTTTGAGAATTTTAGCAAACCAGTTTGGTAAACTTACCAAACTATATAAGTAAAACTTACAAAACGATTACTTTAGTAAGTAATACAAAATATCTTTGAAAATTTTAGCAAACCAGTTTCGTAAACTCGTCAAACTGTATAAGTAAAAGTTACGAAACTATTACCTTAGTAAATAGTACTAAATCTCTTTGAGAATTTTAACAAACCAGTTTGGTAAACTTACCAAAGTGTGTAAGTAAATGTTAGGAAACTATTTCATTAGTAAATTATACTAAATCTCTTTGAGAATTATAGAAAATCAGTTTGGTAAACTTACCAAACTGCATAAGTAAAAGTTACCAACTGTTACTTTAGTAAATAATACCAAAATCTCATTGAGAATTTCAGCACACCAGTTTGGTAAACTTACCAAACTGCATAAGTAAAAGTTACGAAACTATTACCTTAGTAAATTATACTAAATCTCTTTGAGATTTTAAGCAAAACAATTTGGAAAACTTACCAAACTGTATAAGTAAAGGTTACAAACTATTACCTTAGTAAATTATACTAAATCTATTTGAGAATATTAGCAAACCAGTTTGGTAAACTTACCAAACTGTATAAGTAAAAGTTACAAAACTGCTACTTTAGTTAATAATACCAAAATTTCTTTGACAATTTCAGCACACCAGTTTGGTAAACTTACCAAACTACATAAGTAAAAGTTACGAAACTAATACCTTAGTCAATTATACTAAATCTCTTTGAGCATTTCAGCGAAACAACCTTTGCCAGAATTTCATTTAACGTGATTTCATAACTATACTTTACTACAATAGCCAATTTGCCATTATCAGTGTTATCCATAATAGTCACTTGCCATATGCTTGCCATACAATTTTATTGCCATATTGAATAAAAAATCTCCTATAAATAAGTCCCTAATGTTGTGACACCCAACCGGATGTGACACTCGCTCTGATTTCTATCGGAAAAAGTCTGCCGTTTTTTGCGGGGGAGGGGATCATCAAATGTATAATGTAAATAGTCACGTCAAATAAACGTCAGTCCATACAATGACCACTGGTCATACATTTTCGGCAGAACGCCTGTCAATGGCTATTCCGCTTGGTTTAAAGCTCTAAGGTTATTAAAAATAAAATATGGAAAAAAAGATGTGGCATACGTCATACGTAACATTCTGGCATCAACATCAAAAATAACGTTATGTTAAATGAATATACATTGTATTGAGGAAAAAATAATTAAATATGCATTCTAAAATTATGGCAAATGAAATTATATGATATGAATGTCTGGCAAAAGTAAGAGAGTTATAGCTTATTGAGCTTATTAATGGAGCTAGTTCGATTTCTGTAAAATTGTCCCCTAACCCTAACCAATTTATTACTTTAATAGATATTCATAACATGACAAAAAAATGCTTGAATCTCTAAGATTCTGACTTAGGACTACTTGTGCCTTAGGTACATTTACAAGCCATAATTTATGAAATACCGGATAAGGGACATCACACACTTGATCTGAATTCAGAACTTCGTAGACATAATGCTTAATTTTTTCTATGGTTTCTTCAATTTGTCTATGGTATCTGATTTTTGTATGGAGGCCATAGATAAATTTCAGCCACCATAGACAAATTTAAGCATTTCCGTCTGATTTTGTCTATGAATTTCTGAATTCAAATCAGGTGTGTGATGACTGATGTCCCTTAGACGTATTTTATACTAAATTTTAGTTGGTATAAAATATGTGTTTTTTAAACAAAACCTAATCAAAATACATACCTACCTGATAAGACGAATTAAACATTTAGGTCACGGCTTATGGTACCTAAACCTAATGTTTATATATGAAAATATAGAGGTCTTAAAATATTCAAATAAGCTACGTTAGGGACAATGTTTTTTTTATAAGTTATGTGTGTTATGTGTCTTGACACACTATAATTTCAATTTAAATGCGCAATAAAAAAATAAGCATAACAAGAGTTAAAGGGCAGATATCCCGTTTTTGGCCGGCTGGAATATACTATAGTTCGTTTTTTTAGATTAGAAATAAGTTGAAAGAAGGATTTACAGGGTTTCTTTATCAGGCACGATACGACACGATACATGTCACAACTGTCAACGTAAAAATATGTGGCCTTTAAAACTATAATGATACAGGGTGGGCACAAGGAAACCGACAGATCTTACCCGCGCATTTCTGAGACCAAAAGGAATAAAAAACGGTACCGGTATGTGAGTTTAGGTGAATCTCGCCAAAAAAAATCTATTTTTTTTAAATTAGAACTAGACATTTTCATGTGCACAGAACTGTGCACATGAAAATTGAATGTTATTTTTAAAATGAACGCCTAAAACGAAATGATACATTTTATCAAAATAAAATATAGTTTATGCAAAGTATTCCTTGTCACTTTGATATAGTCTGTCAATAAAGATGTATAAAATACTAGTATGCCCAATAGTGGCAACAATGCCATCAATAAGGCGTTATGTGCTGAGTAATAATAATAATAAAGATTTTTTAAATTGGTATTAACTCTGAAACTAGGCATATTCCAGAAAAGTTTATAGGACATTTTAGTCTGTAAACATGATCACGAATACACTATTAAAATCTGTCGGCTACTCGTGCCCACCGTGTATATAATTATTTGTGTGTATATTAAAGCCATGTAAATGTTAATTAGAATAATATGAATTATTTAACAGCATTTTAATATAATAGTAGACATTTGTACGAAATAATTTATTCTTATCAAGTTTGCACACTAAAAAACCTAGAGAAAAAGAGGTTCGAAACAAATGGTTTCCGATTTAAAACGTACAGTCACCGGCAATAGTATCTTCCTTCATGAAGGCCGCAAAAGTATGTGACACGCTCTTATGGCCCTACAAATAAGAGCGTGTCACATATTTTTGCAGCATTCATGTAGGAAGATACTTTTGCCGGTGACTGTACGTGCTTCACTGTCAGTTTTTCAATTTTCACTTGTCTCGTATGTGAAAATCAAAACGATATTGTGTTTTTATTGTTATGTTAGTTCTAGTTTGCAAATTGTCATTATTTATTCACAAATGTGAACTTTTGATCGTGTTAACTAATCATTTCTTGGTGCTTTCAGTGTGTTAAAATTGAACAGTCAAACAGAACAGATTAGAACAGGTTGGTAACTTCTGTTTCAACAACTTTTTGAAAACATGTGTTTTTAAGATTGTATTTTTTTCATGCAAACTTAATAGTATTTTCAATGTACGTTAAAATCTTATTGACATTGCTTGTCAGTCTCGTCACCATACATACATAATCAATTTCGGAATACATTGCGTGTTCGAATAAACTGTAAGCTATACTAAAAATCAAACAATAAGTTATTTTTAAAAGTCGCTGAACAAACTTTGTCTTGTTTGATAATGATCAGTTATAAATATTTGAAAACGTCGTTTAGTTTGAGAAGTAGAATCTACGTTTTAATTTTTTGCTCGTTACAGGTCACCCCGGTATATACCTAATACTCGTATAACTAGTAGACAAACTTGAAGAAGCTATTAAACGAGCATTTGGAATAATTATTTGTATTCTTTCTGTGTAGGAACGTACAAGGTATTTATTGGAAATAGTAACTGCATAATGTGTATTGCGCAATTATTTACCAAAGTAGACTACTAAAATTAACCCAAAATGTTTTGTAAATTATACAAAATTTAATTTGGTAATGCGTGGCAGTGAGAGGGCGAGATATGTAAACAAACGTGCGCGCACGAGACAGCGCTTACGCTCATTCTTCCGCCCCGCCCGCTCCCCACCAGCGAAAGACGCGCGTGCGCCAGCTCTGGCAGCTGAGGATGGCCAGCGGCCATTTTGATCTAACAGCGAGCCGAGTCGGCTGCATCTCGCAAGTTTTGCGCTGTTTATGATTCTCTAGTTTACTTTTACTTTTTGTGTTAACTTAACTGTGCTAGGTGCTATGTTCGTGTACAAAATGGCACCTAAAGAAGATGGAGACAGCCTGTATTTAGAAGATTGGGGTTTATCGAACACCACCATCAATAATTTTGCGGGTAAGTCTTGCCTATAATATTGCATCATCATCCCGTATTTACCAAATTATTTATTAATTCTCTTTTTCATAATGTACAAATTCTGGATTTTTGACATGCCCGAGATGCGCGTATACTACGAATCATATTATAGAAAAAATAATTAATGTGTGTCGTTTGGCGTTTACGAAACAAGAAATTAAAATTTTACGAAAGTCAACTTAAGTAAGTAGGTAAGTCCTTTACCAAATTAAAATGGCATCGCTTGTTTTTTCTTTCAGATAATGAAATAACTTTCAAACATATGAAAGAAATCCAGGACTGAAAGAGCTGATCCCAAATCTCTAAGAGAGAATATTATTCAAGAGAGGTCTCGTGAAGTTACGTAGGTAAGTAAACAGACTCGATTATTATTTTCTCGTGTTGAAATTATTTGCACAGAGGTATTCTATACGCGAGGCCTGTATGTTATCTTCTAATAACACTTGCTACGGACGAGTCCGACTCGCGCACTGAGGGTTTCCTGTGGCCACGTCACTGAAATATACTTGTTATATGTATCGGATTTATAAGTACCTACCTATAAGAACCATCCCAAAGGTTCAAAAATATTTGAGCAATAATACGCAACTACTTTATTAAGGCGTGTTGACATATTTCTAACCACTTTGTCTGTGCACGTATTTCTAACTTGACTGAACTACATGTACAGTCGACATCAAAGATATGTTTACACTTTTGTTCTTTGCTTCTTTGTGATATACATAATCCAAAAGTGTATACATATGTTTGAC
The DNA here is from genome assembly GCA_911728535.1 of Pammene fasciana. Lineage (NCBI taxonomy): Eukaryota > Metazoa > Arthropoda > Insecta > Lepidoptera > Tortricidae > Pammene > Pammene fasciana. The sequence goes on from OU452285.1 coordinate 3,022,821, forward strand.
GTCGACTGTACAGTCACTGCCGTCACTGGCAATAGTATTTTCCTCAACGACGGCCGCAAAAATATCTGACACAATCTTATTTGTAAGACCTTAAGGTCTTACAAATAAGACGCTCGCTCTTAAGAGCGTGTCACATATTTTTGCGGCCGTCGTAGAGGAAGATACTATTGCTGCTGACTGTAAATATGTCAGGCCGCATATTTACACATAAGACGCTGTGTGAGAAGCTGTGTTTTCATACATCTGACACCTTGCATGATGCTCAATGCTGTGTCATGGTATCACAGGTTCGTATATCTCTGGTGGATGCTCACCCTTTCTCTGATATTTGATCTTATAAGTGTAACAGTCATGTATTTTTGTGTATCTGTCTGTGGCGTTGTAGTACCCAAGCGCATGAACAGATTTGAGTCTGATTTTTTTAAATCGAATTTACCTGCCGCAGATGGTCGTAATAGACGGAGAGCTGGCCACGTCAGATACGACACAATAATGAGAGCAACGAAACCCCTCTAGTTAGTTTGCTATACTATGCTTATTTCTAGATCCGGACATCTAGCAGCTGTAAAGTGGTGGAGGTCAAAGAATGCAAATAACTTGAAGAAAACAAATTCTAGAGTTCTGGCTTCGATCCAATATTATGAAAAATTATAAGACGTCACATAATGCATGGACTAACAAGATCGTACAATTTTGTCAGTCGATGCATTATGTGATGGTAGGTACAGTCGAATACAAAGACATGTATCCACTTTTTTACCTAGATCCAAAAGTGGATAACTGACTGTACCATAAAGCTGGTCGGGTGTTAGTGGTGATGGAGATGGAAAATGGCCACAAATATTCTCTCAACAAGTTCATGATTGTGCTAAAAAAGACAGCCTGCAACAAAAAATGAACATTTTGACAGAAACCTGTGTTGTTCCCTGATGCCTAGCATAATTTTTTCCATGGCTTTTTGGTAATGTTCTACTTCAAATCAAGAAGCAGTTCCAGTAAGAAGAAAAAGTTTAAATAAAGTGCAGTATCAGAGTGTACCGGCTTACTATGTGCTTAGTGCTCAAGTCTAGTGCTTCGTTCAGTACCTAATGCCTATAGTGTTTGACTTTTGTACCTATGTAGTTTTCAAGTGTTTTTAGTTCCGTGTTTTAGAAGTATTCAGTGTATTAGTTTCGGACCAAGATAGTGTCCAGTGTTTTAGTGCTCATAGGGTAAACGCATCTATTCGCGGACCCGACTACCCGAAGTGTTCCATGTTGTTTCGGGCCTAGATGTTGTAGTGCTGTATCAAAGTGTACCGGCTTACTATGTGCTTAGTGCTCAAGTCTAGTGCTTAGTTCAACACCTAATGCCTATAGTGTTTGACTATTTTGTACCTATGTAGTTATCAAGTGTTTTTAGTTTCCGACCTAGATAGTGTCCAGTGTTTTAGTGCTCATAGGGTAAACGCATCTATCATATCGCGGATCCGACTACCCGAAGTGTTCCGTGTTGTAGTGTTGTATCAGAGTGTACCGGCTTACTATGTGCTTAGTGCTCAAGTCTAGTGCTTAGTTCAATACCTAATGCCTATAGTGCTTGACTTTTGTACCTATGTAGTTATCAAGTGTTTTTAGTTCCGTGTTTTGGAAATAGGTACTCAATGTATTAGTTTCGACCAAGATAGTGTCCAGTGTTTTAGTGCTCATAGGGTAAATTTTAACGTACCTATTCGCGGACCTAAGAGTTATATGTGTATATAGTATTTTCAGTAAAAGTAAGCCATAGTGTACATACCGAACTGTTAATAAATAAAAATCGTAAGCGTAGTGAGTGTTTCTATTAAAGTCCCATTCTACAGTGGGAGGAATTGAGTTCCGAACCAGCGAATGCTCGTGATCCGGGTAAATAAATGCGGCGCACTTGCAAGTTTACAATTTTATCTCTACGCCCTAACCTAGCTAGGCTATTGGAAATAGGTTGTATTGTATAGGTAAAGTACCTATGATGAGGAGGAATGCCTCACGGCGCCTCTCTGTACTTTCTACGGCTCGGCTCATAGTTTGAGAACCCCTGATCTAAAGAAAAGTACAGTCAGCCACTAAATCGTTTACTGTAAAAAAATTAGAAACTTTAGAACATTTAGAAAAAAGCTGATTTAGAACCAATTCCTGCTAATCAATTTAATACCTACTTATATAATTGTCTAAAGAAAAGTAGGTACAGTCTACCACAAAATCGTACATTGTCAAAAAATTGCAATCTGATTTAGAAACAATTATAGAACAGTAATGAAATGAAATTTGTTTTATTCCAGAAATTGCTTGCATATACAGAGTGGATTTTCTTTTTGGGTCAGTGAGGGCAGCTACCAGTTCCCGTGCTGCTACGTGAAAATGATCTTAGAAGACCTTCCCTCCATTGCAAATTAATGAAGGATCGCATTTACAGATTTTAAAAAATCATACAGGTTGCGAGAAAAAGGTCATTTTTTACGAACTTTTTTTGACCCCATTCCTATCCAGGATCAAAAGCTAGTACGGGACCAAAAAAAAATCCGGCTAGAAAAGCCACAAACTGAGGAAACATTTTCCCATACATTTTGTATGAAAATTAAAACTTTTATTTTTCACATGCATTTTTTTTTATACCAGTTGATTCCAATCCTATTCAGTATCAATAGTTTCCATGGGGTCATGTACGGTAATGTACCAAACAGCTAGAAATTGAAGAAACTTTTTCCGTATATTAACTGCTTTAAAATCCACGTTTTTTGATATTTTGAATGACTTTCACTGTAATGTCCTGATACAGTATTATTGTCCGTAACAGGACTTATTAGCGTGATTGATAAATGTCAGTAAAAATTCTCATTTTTTCCATAGTAAATGTATGGAAAAGGTTTTTTCAATTTGTGGCTGTTTGGTACATTACCGTAAGTTGACTCCATGGAAACTATTAATACTGAACAGGAATGGAATCGATTGGCATAAAAAAATTGTTAATTTTATCAACTTGTGCACAGCCCTCGGAGCAGTTGCTTCTTTACTTGCGGTCGACTTTCGACTCGTACCGCTCGCGTGTCAGTCAAACGAAAAGCCTAACAAAAGCCGGACAGGCCGGACGAGCAAATATTTGGCCGGACACACCCGTAAAAAGCCAAACATGTCCGGCTAAAGCCGGACACCTGGCAACCCTAGGAATGGGATCAAATGGCATCAACAAAAAAGTTCGCCAAGAATGACCTTTTTCTCGCATCCTGTACGTTTTTTCCAAAATCTGTAAATGCGGTCCTTCATTTATTTGAAATAGTTAGAGGGAAGGTCTTTTAAGCCCATTTTCACGTAGCAGCACGGAATCTGGTAGTATTTGACCGTCACTGACCCAAAAAGAAAATCCAGCCTGTACGTACAGTCGCTATCAGATATATCGGAGCGGCCAAGGTGGTCACAAATATCTGAACATCGCCTCTATTGTCAAGGCGATAAAGTGCACGTTCAGATATTTTTGAGTACCTTGGCCGCTCCGATATATTTGATGGCGACTGTACCTTTGTAAGTATGATACAAATAATAAAAATTTTAGTAAATTAAAATAATACAAAATAAAATCTAAAAGCTCCGTCATGCTATATATAGCCTGTACAGTCGACGTCAAAGATATGGTTACACTTTTGCACCTTACTCCTTTAAGGCTAAAAAGTGTAAACATATCTTTGACGTCGACTGTACCACGGTTCACCTCGATAATAAGTTTATAATAAATTACAGTTTTATCTTAAAACGCGTATCTTGAATCATAACACTTTCTCAATAACTAGTAGATATTAAAAGTATTGTTAAAAGCGTTTTTTTTTTAACGCGTCCTCTTTACTAAAAATTCTAAAAACATAGTTTCATGTACAGTCGGCGGCAAAAATATGTTTACACTTTTCCACCTGACTCCATTGTATGAGGTGCAAAAATTTACAAATATCTTTGACGTCGACTGTACCTGGTCCTCATGTCGTTTGTACAAGGGATTTTTCAAGATAATACTAATAGGTACTTATCTCGGCTAACGTTCAATCTTATCCCAACGCACCTCGCATGAAATAATCTGTTGCCAAAGAGTACCTATGCATTTTTTGGAACGCAACTTTTAGAAAGGGATTAAGGTCCGCCTGCTTGCCATCCCTCTCAGCTCATTTTTTTTTTTCATCTTGGTCGAACGAAAGTAAAACTTAAAGTAACATACACGGTGCCCGTGAGCATTGCGAGAGATTTTAACCACGAATTCCTGAGGTCATAAGGAGTGATAAATGTTATATAATTTTAGGTTAATTTCACCAAAAAAAAATTTTTTTTACTTTTTTAAATGCGAACATAAGAAAATTAATGTTATTGGTAAAACTATCGAGTAAAATAAATTGGTTCATTTTTATTCGTAAAAAACGGTTCACGAAAAGTATTCCTTGGAATTTTGATATCTGTCAATAAGGATGTCTAGACTAGACCCCATAAAGATTGAAATCTCTATGAAAAAGGCGTTATTCACTGAGTAACAACAATCAATGTTTTTTTATTTAATTGGTAATCACTCTGAAACTAGGCAAATTCTAGAAAAGTTTTTACGACATTTTAGTCTCCAGTTACGATCAGGAATACGCTATCTCTCGCAATGCTCACGGGCACCGTGTATATTAAGCGCATTTGACTTATTGGTATTTTTGACACTACTTAAGTATATACAACTTTCTTGGAGTCCATAAAGTTATTATTTCAAACTCGAGTATACTCTTCGGTTAAAAAGTGAGGCCGGCGAAAGAGAGCGTCATAGAGGGAGCTGCGTCCCGTTTTGACTAAGGAGTACACGTAATACGTGTAGTAGCAGATACTATGGATAATATAGACAGCCAGTCTAAGAACTTTTTGAAGCTCAAGTTTACAGCGCCATCTGCACGAGAGCAACCTAAAGATATAATAAAAATAGTAGGAAAAAATGACATTGCATCGCAGCAACATCTAGTAACGAGTAGCGTACCGTAGTAAATGTAATTATTTCCTAATATTTTTATACCTTTAAGTGGCTCTCCTGCAGATGGCGCTGCAGACTTGAGCTTCAAAAATGACTGTGGCCTGTGTCTGTCCATATTATCTATAATCTCTGGTGGTAGTAATAATAGTAGTAGTAGTTATATTAGTAGCGGTGTACCAAATACAGTTGTTTGTTACAGAACCAGAGTGAAATAAACTGGAGCAGTACCCGAAAATGCATCTATCCAGAGGAACCACCTTCCATCCGCCGCTGGTGATTGCCGTCAGACCAACGAGCAAGGACTTTAAGGATTTTCACGTAGCGGTTGAGTCATTTCTCTACAAATACACCGAATTTTTGTCATATTATCTCTAATAGAGACTATATTTATATATATTTAGATACACGATGTTAAAGTTAGAACATTGCTTAATAATTAGATTACGATAGCGATCAATTAGTTTCTCACTTGCGGGTTTTTTTAATGTACCTATTGGTCTTGCTTTTACATAAATGGTCTGATTTTTTTTACCAAATACCAACATGTAACGTCAATCAATAGGTCATGAAAAATAACATTGAAGTTTGAACGTTTTATGATAAAGTTAATATTTTCAGTAATAATCACCCAGAATGTGAAAACAAATGTGCCGGGCCGTCCTTTAACTTTTGAACCAGAAATCCAAAAATATGAAAAAAAAAGATACATCTTGGGCACATTTGTTTCTTACTTAACTTAAAATATATATTATTTTTTGCATCAGTTTTACTATAAAACTAAGTAGCGGCACTTAAAACACCCTGTTTGTATAAATTTCATTGATATTGGCTTATTTTAATAGACGTAAGCTTGACTTCAGACAATTTTTTTTGCATGAAACTTTTACCGTGTAGTGGACGATAGGTAGGTAGGTACTCGTATAGGTAAAAGCGCCCAAAGGGTTAATAATTGATTCAAAATAATATTATACTAACAATTGTTTTAAAGTTTCAAATATACATTAATACGGTCCTTTTTCATACTTAGTTTAAACCCCATAAACTACCTTTTTTATTGTTTTCAAGGCCAAAATGGAACCCGTGTTGTTTCTTCATGTCCGTCTTTCCGTCTGTATGTCACAGGCATTTTACTCGTAAACCATAAAGCAAATATCCAGGAAATGTATACGGAAGGTTGTGTTTTGAGTGCCGCTACTAGGTTTTATAGTAAAATTGCTGAATAAATATTTATTGAGGCTTCCTATACATGTAAATAATATAATGTAAAAAAAACCAAACACAGCACGTAATTTTTGCATATTGTGTTTCGTTTTAATTAAAAGAGATTAATAATTGAAGCCAAATTATTATTGTCATGCGTATATACATACAAGTAATACGTTTAAATATCAAAACACATTTTTTTTGTAAGTATTGCCATGAGAATAAAATAAATATTTTTTTAATTTCTCAATTTGTTGTTTATTTCTCGTTTACCCTGTCATTTTAGATGTGATAGACCCTGTATATATCGTTGTGTTTATGCAACTGTGCATAATTTTATGAAATGAGCCGAAAGCTGAATGCCAGCTTCATTAAGGTTACACGATTGTTTCATTTGATTTCATTTATTTATGTATCATTTATTTATTTCAAAGCCAAGTTATGCACAGTTACACGAGTTACACATTAAATTACTGGTTGCTATATATCTAGGACCTAATAAATATCTAGATTCTAGGTATACATACATACAGCATATATTGTTATTGTGTGCCAATTTACTCTATGTCTACTTTTACAAATCTAACTAAGTGGCTTTTGTTATTTTTTGCTATATTGTACATTGTGGTGAACTGGATTAAGTAGCTTTTTTATTCGCTTTGACATCATTTAGGTTTAAATTTTAGTGATAAGTTTGTTCCTTTTTATGCTACTGCTTTGTAATTGCATATTGGTTTTAAAACGATTGTGATCATAATTATACAAAGCCAATATTAATTTAGTAAGAAATACCAAATTATATTAGTATATTGTACAAATTAAAATGCATTACAGATCCAATAACCATACCATTATATGGCCGCATGCCATAAACCTATATACATATATAGAGGTATAATGCATATGGTCATGTAATGGGACGGTTATTGCATCTGTATTGCATTTTAATTTTTATATTATACTAATATAATTTGGTATTTCTTACTAAATTAATATTGGTTAATATACGAAATATAGTAATTTGATATAACAAAATCAAGTTTCGTAATTTGTACGCAAGTAAAATATTAAAATCCACAAAAGCCGTTTAGTAGAATTTATTAGAGATATTTTGTAAATTGCACCTAAGTAAAGTAGTAAAACTTACAAAATTAGTTTAGTAAATCGTACAAAATCAGTTGCAGTAAACTATGCGAAAGCGCTTTAGTAGAATTTACTCAGATAAACCAGGTAAAATATACAAAAGTTAAGTAGTATAATTTACTAGAGTTGTTTAGTAGAATTAACCCAAGTAAATTTCGTAAACTATACATTCCTTAATTTAGTGATATCTACGAAAGTTCAGTGCGTCATAAATACGAAAGTAATTTAGTAATTATTACAAAAGTATATTACTTGATTCCACTGAAGAAGTTTAGTGATATCTACGAAAGTTCAGTGCGTCATACATACGAAAGAAATTTAGTAATTATTACAAAAGTATATTACTTGATTCCACTAAAGAAGTTTAGTGATATCTACGAAAGTTCAGTGCGTCATACATACGAAAGAAACTTAGTAATTATTACAAAAGTATATAACTTGATTCCACTAAAGAAGTTTAGTGATATCTATCACAGTTTAGTGGTCATACATATTAAAGAAATGTAGTAATTATTACGAAAGTAAATTCGTACACGCTACGACAATAATTTAGTGAAGCATACAAAAGCTTTCGGAGAATTACTAAATCAATTTCGTTAAAAGTACGCACAAAGTCCGTAAAATTTACTAAATATATTTTGTCAAACGTACCAAATTAGTTTTACTAAACTAGTTTTGTAAAAAGTTATTTACTAAACTAGTTTTGTAAAAAGTTATTTACTAAAGTAGTTTTGTAAAAAGTTGTTACTAAAGTAGTTTTGTAAAATTAATTTACTAAACTAGTTTTGTAAAAAGCCAACCAAAGTATGTTTGGTAAATTCAACAATACTTGTGTGTAGGTCCCAATTTAACCCATAAATTTCGTAAAAATTTCGTAAAATCAACGAAACTATTTTTTCAGTGTACAGTCGCAATCAAATATATCGGAGCGGCCAAGGTCCTCAAAAACATCTGAGCATGCACTTTCGCCTTGACAATAGAGGCGTTGTTCAGATATTTGTGAGCACCTTGGCTGCTCCGATATATCTGATGGCCACTGTACACATAAGAGGAGTTAGGTCTTTCTTTACGCATAAGGTTTTGAGACTTTGAGGAAAAAAATTAACTGTTCAGTCTTAACTACTAATCTTTAATACAGATATTATCGCGTAAGTATTCACCACAAGTTTTATACAAAATTAGCTAACTAATGCTGCACAAGAAAGGGCAGACAAAATCATGCAGGTAAGTCACTATTATTATGTGATCGTCTTAACAAGGGATCTATCAGGCGCTCGAAGGTAACGGTCGATCATAACTGGGTCTTATTTATACGACTATCTATCTATTTATTCAGCCCGTATCCACCCACTGCTGAGTATAGGCCTCTTCTTTATCACGCCACTCTCCGTCCCGTGCCAGTCCCATCCACTGCACCCGCCGTTCGGCAGATATCATCTGACCATCTGAGGCCAGTTTTATAAAGCTACAAGTTACAATTTACAAGCGGAAGTCTCTTTCTAACACATAGGGTTAGAAAGAGACTTCCGCTTGTAAATTGTAACTTGTAGCTTTATAAAACTGGCCTCTGGTTGACGGTCTCCATGCTGACCTTGTAGCCAGTTTTAGCCACCATTCCGTAACCCGTCTTGTCCACCTTTACTTCTCGCCAAGTGTCCTGCCCACCTCCACTTTAATTGTGTGATGCATTTGCCAATATCCGATACTTTCGTACAGCATTGGTATTTCGCTATTCCAAAATTATACGAACAAAAATGTTACAAAGTCAAAGTCTCCATCGTCAATCTGCCATATGTAAAATTAATCTATTCAAACGATCCCTTTATCGTATTTTAACTAAGCGATTATTTTAAACAATAAAAGAATTTTCAACGTATAAGTATAGGAAATCGAATGGGATATTCGAATATGCTAATGTGTTAATACCAACTGCTCCCGTTCGTAACGATTAAATGAGCATTTAATACCTCCGGATATAAATTTTCACTTATGTGCGATGTAAAACCGATTTTGGGCGGACACGTCCAGATTATTGTCATAAATCGGCTGCGTTAGGGCTGATCCTGGCCTGATAATTCAAATTTCGAAAAATTGAAATTACGTTACCTGCGTCTCTTTCTTTCAAATATGCAAGTGCGATAGAGAGTTGACAATTTCGATTATCGATGTTCGCTGCAGCGGTTTGCGGACTGATTGATATAGAATTTGGGGTTATTTTATTAATAGCTAAAATAATTAACATTGTAATGTTCAAGCTGCTGAAACGTTGGTCATATGAATTGAATACATTGAGGCTCAATTCTAGATGCACTAGCTTTAGAACTGGATCACACAATTTATGGAAATTTAATAATAGTAGGAATGGCTATTCCCTTTAAAACTACCGTATACCTTACATATGATCCTAGCGATGGTAATTTCTTTGTTCTGCTACTAAAAAATAAGAAGTCATCCAAAGCTATAAACGTGTTATGCTTATGCAGACGAAGTATTACTGTTAGAAACAGTTTATTAATGCCTTATCTAAGGATTTCCGGCGTTTGTGCGCTTTGAAATGACAAATAGGATGGATACACAGTTGTTTTAAATTCACTTACAAACTATGATACAGCTATGGAAAAGACATCCTTAGAGCATGCTGACAATTTATGCCTACCTGATGTGATACCGCACAAATAATCAGCTTATTAGGTAGCAGGTATTATCAGGTAATAATCAGTTTCCGCGACAGCCCTCGTCCGTGCAACAATGCCTGTATTGCGCGGTAAAGTGGAAGCCTTAATGAAATGCCGCCCCACTAAAGTAGCCTCGTCCTGCAATGGTTGCGCCAGTTAATATTGTTGTTATGGCCAGTGTAACTTGGCCACGAAGCGGGTTCATAAAGGCCCGCAAACTATTTAAATTCCGTGTAATTATATTGGGTCTTCTTATCAATATCCATAATAATGAATTAGCCAAGTTAAGTCAAGACAATGATGTCTTTATTCAAGTAGGCATAGCAACAAGCAGTTTCAAATTAATGATACTCTAGAAAATTGTCCATACTGGTATGGATCTCAAAGTTTCGTACTTATAATCTGATAACCAGTAGACGAATCCCCGATTTGAGGGGTTTTCCCTACTGAGAGATAAATAGGTAACAACAAACATGTTGTTATGAATTAACATTAAAATGAATGATTAAAAATGTAGGTAGTGTAAATTATGAGAAACATTTAATAGAAACAAATATTAGGCTTTTAAAATTAATGCAAGCTAATAGGAGACTGACAGACAGCGCTTATACGGGAGGTCCGATTTTGAAATTCGTACGTAGCTCAAGCGGTTTTAATGACAGCCATGCAATTGAATTGAATGCAATTTATTCCAATAACCGTTCTGATATAATTATCAAAGGATGCAGTAATCGGCCCGTTATTGATTAATGATTCGTATTCATTATGCGACAATGTTGGAGCAATTTTGCGGTAAATTTACTGAAATGCAGTCGTTTGAAAGAATGTTAATATCAAGAAATGTACGTTTATTTCACACTTACTTTTATATAAGTTAGAATACTTGGTTTTCTGATAATCTTCTCATCTATTTACCTACGATAATAAGTTTTGAAAGTTCCTCAATTCATTAGGACTGCAATATCTTCAGAACAGTTTATCAAGAAATACAAGTATGGGCCCAATCGGGAACTATATTCCTTTATTTTATATTTTAATAGTTTTCGTAAATGGTGTAGAGATGGCAGAATCAGGATTCGGCATCTGAAACCTCAGGAGCTTTCATACTTTAAAGATAAATATATCGTTTTAAATTCAACTTATAACGATTTATCACCGCAGCAGATACTGATGTTAAAATATGTCGTAGCGACACGATCTTCAACGCAATCCGTAGTTTCGATTCCAATCAATTACGAACGTTTTAATACGTGGCCATTTTTAAATTTAAACAGCGGACGGCGGACTCAGCGTTGGTTTTACAACGGTGTACAAGGCTCAGTTGTCGGATGTATTATTTTAATCGGTAATACTTCCGACCAATAGGTTCTGAAACCTGATAGTTCGTATCACAGCGATTTTACTTCAGTGAATAATGGATACTCAACAATAAACGATACCAATATATTCCTCTGTTAAGCGGTATGGATTTTTGTCCCACAGTTCGGATTGAAGGGCTTGTAAAATTTTATGATTTTGCGTTGTTTGCGTCTCGTTTCAAATAATATTTTTTTATGTCGTTAATAGTAAAGTTCGGGTCGTAACTATGCACATTTTTTAATAATATGCGTAGTCATACAAAAGTAATATGAAGGAGTATCTTTTTGACTTAACGTTAAAGATTTCTGTTGGTTCTAAACCTGCTGGATTTTTTACCGATTTTCTACATTTAGCTCGTTTTGGCACCTACGGTTGGATGCAGTCAGATAGCAGATTATATATGTTACAAATTGTTCCTATCAATCAAAAGTGTGTCTTATGTATGATAGAAATATGAATGTAAGTGTATAATATAGGTACTGCTATCTAAACCACAAACATTGTCTAGCCAACTCACTGATCCAACTGTTTCAATCGTCGTGCAATCCAATAGTATATTAGCCAGGATAAAGAACTTCCCGCAAATCCTATTTTCATCTAGCGGTCTGATTTAATCCGTCCCAGCTAAAACTCTTTTTTATCGAACTGGGCACGTGCCCCGTTTCAATTCCGCGCGGGGACGTGACCATTCACGGTGGTCCATTGAGAAATAAACACATCCGTCAAATCCTTGTTTTGATTACCCCTTTGGCCAAAGGTCAGGGCACGACATTCTTTGGGAGAGAATTGGGAGAACCAACATGTAAACTCTACGCGGAAAAAATGAAACAGCTAGAAATAAATAAGGTTTTGCTATTTATTGTACAACCGAGTGACTCGCTTCGCATGGAGCCTGCAAAGTTCGTTGCTAAAATCAAAGTAGTCAATTTTGCTAACGTATGTATACATGTAAAATTGTAGCATTAAATTTGTTAAAAATAAATAAGGGAATCAGGTAAGGGTTATATTTACTAGGACACTTATTTGGATTCAAATTAGTGCTTGGTTAAAATAATCAAGAACGTTTAGCAATAATTGCTTGTTTGTCATTAACAAGGCTTTATTCCGTGTTTTAAATATGTCTTGGTTGTATGCAAATAAAAATATCTTAACCGAGCCAAATTGGTACTTTGCTAACGCTCATTTTTTTCCGTGCAGATGTAAAGATGTAATGGCAAATGTACTGCTTGCATTCGGTGGTTTGTTGAGAAATAAACACGTTCATCAAATTCGTGTTTCAAAGGGCTGTGGCTCAAACCATTCAGTACATAATTGAAGACTGCCCCATATCACGCTATACCGCCGGTCCTCCAGATGATCTGATCACCCTGTGCGACGAAGCCATCAAGTGGCTGACTGGTCTTAGTGTTAACATTTAATACCTACTTTATTGATAATGTATTATGCTTCTGTTTTTTCTTTTTGCCATACGATTAAATTAAATAAAGGGCAGATGGCGAGACATTCTTTGGGGTTAGTATTAGTAGAAGAAGACTCAATAAAAAATGAGGGGAGTGTAATGCAAGGCTCTATCTATGCGATAATTTATTAGGAAATATAATGGCAAACTAAATAAAAAAGATAAAAGCTAATTAATACATTAGGTGGATAGGTGGATTGTTAACTAAGTAATCAAATCAAACATTACGAGTACCTTTTATAGTTTAAATCCTTGGGGAAAATACTCCTTGAGCGCAATTTTGGCACACTTTTATGTAGTAATACGGCGATTCACATTTAATAATAAAAAAGCGGATGTCACACTTGTATTCATAATCATAATTCTCATTATAGTTAGCGTGGTTGTCAATGAAAAGAAATGTATCTGAATGCCAACTGTACATCAAACAAAATTGTACAAAATTGTTGTTTCTTATTATTTTACTCGTCTTAATCCTCAATAAGGTATCTGGTATCTTTGTAACATAATATTGTAATTTGTTGCTTGAGGTTATTAATTGAATGAAACCTCACAAACCTCGGCTCGGAACCCGGATAATGTGTCAAGCTGATCGATATGGGATTGAAATAGAGACCGTAATTGTGGGAATCCATTTTGCGAATGAATTTTAGATATTCCGTCGTCGAGAACTCGATATATGTATTATGAAAAAAAATGTGTACCTGATGTAATATGAATGAAACTACATTCCTTATCGCTTGTGTGTAAGATTATTTTCAATCGTTCAAAAGCAGTACTTATAAATTTAGCTGATTTAAGTCTTAGATTCTGGATCTTTCGAATTTTAATTTTAAAGGGCAAAATAGAAAAATAACTTAACAAGACATTTTATAATAACAAGCGTAGAACTTTACTCGTACTTGTCTGACTGGTTTATTTATTAACAGACATAACGAAATGTACCTACCAAAAAAAAAATATATTACAAAAAAGTTAAAAAAACAAATCAGCTCCAGTTTGCCAACGGTAAGATAACGCCGTATAAGCGCCATCTAGTTAACCAGAACCCTCGCTGTCAAACATGGAGCACGATTATTTATTAGGTTCTTTTATCCCGCCAATATAATCAGCAAAATGCAGTTTAAAAATAACTAAACCAACTTTCGAATTATATAGCTCAATGGTTATATCAAAAACGTACTACAGCCGATATGCTAATTCATCATCATTGGCCTGTAACGTCTATGGCAGACGATTAGATGTCCAAAATCAACTTAGACGCTTCCTTTGGTGGCTGTACAAACCAATACGGGACTGGCAAGCGCGCCCACATTTTGCACAGTTATATGTTGCAACGCAAGCATATCAGTTGCAACTTGCAACTGATATGCTAGTGTGATTAACTACAGTTAACTGACTTTTTTCACGAAATTGTATTACTAGTATATCCAAGCTTTGTTCATAAAGAAATATTTACATTATTAACGTGGCGCTGCGGAGCAATCCATCAAGTCCTTTCAGCTCGCCAGGAAGATGCAGTTTGTTTGTCATCTTACTTGAATCCATCTTAGTTGCATTAAATATTGTATAACGAGGAGTTAATATGGCCGCTTTCTTATCAACCGACTTCATGATTTCGAAGGAGGAGGTTCTGAATTCGTCGGGATCTTTGTTTTTTTGCTATATATTTTTTATGTATATTTACCGAAAATTATTTTTTTGCTTGAAAAAGTATACTTCACAGTTGGTACCACTGCCACCAGGTCTAGATCTGATGATGGGATCCTGGAGTAATCGAGGGAACTCTGTAATTGTACACACATCTACAGGTGTAACAAAAATGCTGGTGATCCTTTTAAGGGCATAATTGGTATCGTATTCTAATTATGAAAAAGTAAGAAAAAAAAAATTTTAAGGCGAAAAAAATTTTTGCTTTTGTATGGAGGGTTGGCCGGTGGGGTGACGCGTCGCTACAAAAAAATTTTTTTTTCGCGTCTAAAAAATTTTTCTCCTACGTTTTCTTACTCGCAGTACGATACCAAATATGCCCTTAAACGGATCACCAGTATTTTTGTAACTTGTGATTTCAGTACTTTTTACAGCAACTCGGCCCTTGGAATAGCGTTTCCTTTTCCATTTCAATTAGGATCCTAAGTGAAGTCGGTTCTTTTTTTGTTTAAAATTATATGTAATTAGCTTCTGCCCGCGACTTTGAACACGTACTTCCATACTAATTCCTCACTCATTTTCAACTCGTAAAGGGATGATTTGATGTTAAAAACTGATAGAATAGTCCTTTCAGATGTTCAAGCTATCCAGCCATATTCTCCATGTATAATTTTCTAATACTTAGAGTACTAAGGATAGTTTGCATCTCTTATTCTTCTAATCTAGGCTAAATTACTTTGAATTTTGCAGTGTTACACAAATTAACATGTTCTTGATCTTACGAACACAATAAACTCAAAAAGACTTTTATTTTACGTAAAATTCGATATAACCGGAAACCAAGGCCTAACTAGACAACGGATATATAGCCCGTCCTGTCATCACGTCCTAAAACTAAAAAAAAGTGGCGCAGATTAGTCCTCCACATATTTTTAGAATTTGCTGCCTTTTTTGTCCAGCGAGACTATACAAAGATACCGCTAACCAGCGTCAAAGGACGGAACCGATATAGATTGTTCGACCCCCCACTCCTGTCAAAGGGAGCCCACCTTTTTCCACATATCTCTAATCTGAGCCCGCCGCGGTGTCCGTTCCATGAATATTTTAACTGAACCGCCGAAAATACGCCACTCTTTCGTTTATTAATGTCGCATCGAGCCCAAGGGAGTGGCCTCTACGAACTAAATGGGATTTCATTTTCTAGTTCAGAAATCAAACGGCCCCTAGTGCAGTGTGTCCAGTCCCTTTGGCTATTCGTTTCGGTTCGTTTAGGCGTTTCGGGAGACGCGTATGGTGTTACATGATGCTTGTTGATTTCATTTTTTAGATAGTTGGTTGAAAATATAAGGCGTTAGTCGATGGGTGCGGCCGAATTTATTAAAAAAAAACGACTTAGACCCCACAGATTAGCTTCAATTTGCCTTGTATTTCGGGTTAATAATCGTTATTAATATTACGGTAATGTGCACTACACTGTACATGCCAGTTGCACTTTGTTCCCTCGCCTAACCGTTTGGCTAAATAAATCTGATATTTATAAGGTACAGTCAACAGGAATAGTGCTTAAGCGGGACAGATCTCACAGTTGTAGGTGTAGCACTATTGGCTAACAAAAGTTTTGTGCGGAATTGCATCAGATTTCCGCCGTCTTAATGACTGGTTTTGTAAGTCGTCTGACGGTATGTATACTGACATGTCTGTGTATTATTTTGTCGTGTTGGTTTATAGAAAGTCAGTCAATCGTATAATGTATGTCAGTCAGCCAGTCGACATGTCAGTCCATGTTTGGTCGGCGTTGGAACCCCGACAAGATGGTACCTTTCCCATTCTGTTATATCTGATGTGGCCTATGCATATATTACTAGTTAAATAGTCACATAATATAACCAGCAATGGACGCGTTCCCTGCGAATCCTGGCTCACATAATTGTTTGGAGGGCGCGCATTTTTCCGTGAGATAATGCTATTAATCTCGTCGTAATGAAAATGTACCGTGTTCGCGTCAGCCGCGAGCTAGGGTTGCCCCTGCGGTAGTTAGAAATTTAAACTCTTTTTCCGCTCTAAGGGATAAAGAAGAAAAATAGTTGTAATCAAAATGAATGATGATCAACGCGTAAATCAACACACTAATGGTAGTGCAATCGTTTGAAAAATCATCTCTTTGGATGTGTCAAATCCATACCTATAGAAAAAAGTCTGTAATTTTGTGTACGGTTCAAAGCGAAATACAGTTGGAACCGATTATAATAGTATATAAGTGGGTTTGAAACTTATTGAACGATTTCGAAATGTTGTAGTCAACTAACGGTATCTTCACTTGTTGAACACCGTATGTTTTTAAAATTATGAAATTAAACCTTATCACTTACTTAGATAGAATATTCTTTAAAAAATAGGTAATAATTTGTTTTAGATTTTATGTCATACCTGAAGTAATTACACAATTAGAGTTAAAACAATTCCAAAGTGCCACAACAGATTTAACTCTTAAGAGTTGGCAACGAGAATGTATGACACCTTGAAGTTACAAGCGTATATTACGGTATTCGCTTAGCATCGGGCGTGTTGTACGCTTGTATCTATGTACCTTCGTATAAAACTCGAAAGTGCCAGCCCTGCGTCCAGCAATGCATTAGGGAGCAATTTTGCCGGATGCCGTCACATTCGCTAGTGGGACTCAAAAATGGACCAATTACCGCGGTTTCACTGGTTTCACGCAGTAAAACGGTTAGCGGAAGAACTCCTTTGAGCTTCATTTACTAAATCGCTGTGGAGCTGGATTTTAATTTAACTCATGCACGTTTTAATGAGTATGTATAATAATAATCTTAGAAGCTAAAACAATCTTCTTGTACGAATTTTATTTTTCTTTAAACAATCACCTAGAAATTATCAAGACGATTCTAAAGAGTCCAAATTCAATGAAGTTCTGTTTATAATACACAGCTCCTAAGTAAGGCCTCTAATCTTCATTGCTAGACCAGAGTCGAGTTTAATGAAGTTACAATGTATAATAAGGGAGGCCTTTGCCCAGCAGTGGGACACTACAGGCTAACAAAAAAAAAGTATAATTTTGCTATTTGCATCTCTTTCTATCAGATATAGTTGTCGTCTGCAACTTCAGTAACTACATGCGCGTTGCCTCCTCTCAACTCAAACGGACAATAATTATGTCCTACGTAGTGTCCTGTAATAATTGTGTCGTCAGGTATTCAAATATATAGACTACTTGTCTTTTTTTGTAGTCTGTCTGTACATAGATAATCGAACGAGCGGAGCGAGTTCTTACAAACAACTGGGACGTTTTGATGATTTTGTGAGTTTGTTCGACGATAACTTGAGTAACATTTTCTTGATCTTTATGAAATTTGTTGGGGTTATAGCAGAGATACATATAATTTGAAAGTTCGTATATGAGTAGGATCGACCAAGGGGTTATGGATCTAGAAGGAGCGAAAGAATCATCACATGGGTCTCGTTATATTGGTCAGCTTGTTTGCAAGTATATCGCGAGTTCTCAGCTCAAGGCGGACTGCTAGTTGTATGTAAAAATACTATGAAACTAATTCGGATCGTAACGATGACCTTTGGTGAGCAAAGCAAGGCATACTAGTATATCCTATTGAATATTTTATTTCAGGCTTCTAGCTAGCCCCTAATTTATTCATTGTCGAAAATAGGGTCCGAATGGTCCAAAACAGTAACGAGTCCATAGCTCGTAAAAGAGCCCTTGAGGTCTAATACATAATTCATCTGTGACTTGGCGAGCCGGTTATGCGACAGATATGTTGGACAGAAAGAGCACTAATAGAAAAAACTGAACACAAAGTTTATTTACAGTCACCATCAGATATATTGCGGCCAAGGTGGTCACAAATATCTGAACAACGCCTCTATTGTCAAGGCCATAAAGTGCATGTTCGGATATTTTTGAGTACCCTTGCCACTCCGATATGTTTGATGGCCACTGTACAGTAACCACACGGATATTTTGAGCTACTAGCCAATTGTTTCTTAATCAAGCCGTTTAATCAATGACCTATTTTACCGAGTAGCTGTCAGCAGTCAGCCAGCATGGTCATTTATTACACGGCCAAATTTAACGAACAATGGCCAATGGATCAACAATCCCGTGCCGTGACTATACATATAGCAAGCTGCAAAAATGCATACTCACAGTATAAATTATTTCATCATATGAGTTGCAGAATTGCCTCTGTTCATTAATGAAACCACTTACAGATGAACATAACAGGAGTCTTGTTTTTAGTTTGATTAACTTTTTTTTTAATTGACCAAAAGCGTTATATCAAATTTCATGTTAGACTCTCTGAAGCGTCGTGGAAAAGTCAAACCCCCTTATTCATAAA
The DNA here is from genome assembly GCA_911728535.1 of Pammene fasciana. NCBI lineage: Eukaryota > Metazoa > Arthropoda > Insecta > Lepidoptera > Tortricidae > Pammene > Pammene fasciana. Next base: position 3,041,675 of record OU452285.1, read on the forward strand.
CGTCTCTCTCAATTAGTTAATTTATTTTTCGTCTTTTCCTAACAAGCACAACTGTCAAAGTGACAGATAAGGAAGGACAAAACATATATTAACAAATTGAAGCCTGAGATATGTTTATGAATAAGGGGGAAAGCGTTTTATTATTTAAGTGATACATTTATTTTAATCTGTGTTTCAGAATTAGTTTCACAAGAGTTATCGTCCCTTAAATTGAAGGTTTCGCATATTAACATACATATGGCCGGCATAGATTAGTTTTTATTAGATTTCCCACTATGATCTTTAGAGATAAGCTATTAAAACTGTTTCATCATTACTGTATCATCAAATCATCATACCTAATGGTAATTAATTTGAAATTTTCAGTCTTAAACAGTAATTTGTCAATTTATTTGATATCAGTCCTTTTACACCGCGATATTTTTTTTTAATTTTTGATATGGCTGTCTGCCTTCATTGAAAATATCAGGACATATCTTTGCCAACCGTTTTCGCATAGTAGGTCGGAGTTGAGTAGGCGACCTATTTAAAAATATAATACCTAGTTTCAGGAAAATTAGTTACATTAAACCTCAAAATGGAAAATGTTGTCAATTATTTTTATCAAAAATAGCTCGAAATATGGTGGAGATAGTTTTAACACCGATCTGCCATAATATAATAAGGACTTTCAATAACAATTGTGTTCAGAAATCTTTCAAATCAATTTCAACCCTAACGGAACTAAATACGGTCATTTTCCGTCTGCAAGATTCAAAAAACAGTTGTGTTCAGAAACCTGTCAAAGCGATTCCACCCCTACCCCCTACTAAATACGGTCGTTTTCTGTCTGTGCAGATCCGCCCGAGATCACGATCCGGCCGCGCAACCTGCAGGTGCGCGCGAACGGCATCGCCGCGTTCTACTGCGCGGCGCGGGGGGACCCCGTGCCCAATATCCAGTGGAGGAAGAACGGGAAACGAGTCTCAAGTAAGTACACTTCATGATCATAATTAATCATAATTTTAAGAGCCTGGCTCTTGTCTGTGGAGTGTATCCTGTTCTCCGCTAATGTTTTTAGCTCTTGACACATCATTATGTTGGCTTTTTCTTTGGCTTGGTCTAGAAACACGTCTTGGTCTTCCTCGGCCTCTTTGTTTTGCTGTTTTCCCTTCAATAACAGTTTTTATGTAATCATACACACATAACACTAAGTACACTCATAATTAATTTAAATTTTCGTAAGATATACTAGCACTTTATAAACTTCAAACAACATGTACTCACTTGTGTTTAGTCACTCGCGCGACATGTTTCGGAGAGTTTAGGTCTCCATCCTCACAAATTACAAGTGAGTACAGCCGTTTCAAATTCATAAAGAACACTTTTCGAACAAGGCATGATGCTCAGGGCATCAGGGCTGGAATCGAAGCAGCATCATCCCAGCATTCGCGGCCGAAATCTACTTAAAAAAAGAAAAAACAAATGAAAATATTTAGTAAAATTATTGATGTGTTCTCTAGTTCCTTTAGATCATGTTTGTTCGCCTATTTTTGTGATGCCAGTGGTCGACCAAGCGCAGTAAGCTCATAGAACCAACGGTCAACGTATTTAAACCAAACACAGTGTACAATTCGAATATTAGAAGGCTTAGCCTGGAGGTTAAACTCAAACTCAAACTAAAAATTTCGTTTGTTCAAGTACATTAGGTATAGCAACAAGCACTTTTGAATCGTCAGTCACAAATATTATCTAAGTTATTAAAGAAGTAACTTAAGCAATTAAACTATTTTTTTGTCAATGTGTCACAAAGGTCTTTGTTTGGGATGAACTAGCACTTGTATTTTTTTATTACTTAGGTACTTTAGTACTAAATTAAGTACAACATAGGTACATGAATCTGTGAATTCGCGAATGTTTCTTATATTGGTTAGGAAATAATTTATTTTCATTACCATCCGATCCCCTATTAAGGGGGTTCTCCACCGTTAAGGGGTTTATGAGGATTCGCCCTGTTGACAACTTAAGGGAGTACCTACGTTATACGGTCTCATGCCGTTAACGGCCGCCAGGACTTTGCGGGACCGGCCGTTACTGACCCAAGTTCGTGGCAATCGTGGCATGCTTCATATGCCGTGCAGCTTTTGTTCCGCGCAACGCCGGCATCTGCCGCGCGAAGTCGTGACAGCGCGCTTAGGCGATTATCACACTGGCGACGGATCCGCATGCGGCGCCGGTGCGCGAGTGAGATAGCGCTCTGCATGTGTATAGCGCTATCTCGCTCGCGCACCGGCGCTGCATGCGGATCCGTCGCCAGTGTGATAATCGCCTTATGGCGGCTTTCACACTGCTACGGTTTCCGCATGCGGCGCCGGTGCGCGAGCGAGAAGGGCTCTGTATGTGTATCGCGTTGTTACGCTTGCACATCGTCGCTGTATACGGTTGCGCCAGTATGATAATCGCCTATGAACCCGATCCAAGTGTTCCCTATCGAATGTCGGGCCCGAATTGTATAATGTATATAGAGCGACAAATTGCGAAAGAAATAAGATGAGTAGGGATGCATTACGAGGGATGTGTTTGTTAAGAACCAACCCTAGAGCTGCGCTTTGCGAAGATAAACAAATGAAGTGATTCTATTGGCTTTCAAAAACACATTACTCGCTACACATCCTCACTCATCTCTGGTGGAAACGCAGACTAACATCATTTTTATGATGTCATGTAATGACCTCTTAATTATGATATTCAAAATTTAAAAGTAGAGGAATTAATTTCTTTTCACATAATTTTCATTATTTCCTATTCGCTATGTGCGAAGTGCATGGTGGGGGTAACGAGAACGATCGCAGTGCACAATGTGACAAGAAATGAAACTGAAATAGCCCCTGTCTGCTGTCAAAATAGTGAATCAGCCAGTGACATTTCATATAAGCAAGGAATGCAACCTATTTATAAAAAAGAAAAAAAGTGATTGAACACCTGCCCAAGAGATGGCGCCACAATCGTGCACACAGCGAATAGGTATACGATACCCTCTTTAATTGCTTAATTGGTTTTTCATAGTATCTTGAGCGCACTTGACAAATAACTATCGCACGACAACATTTTTAAATACGAAACATACCTATTTGTACTATTTGTATACATAACTATAGTTTGGCCAGGGAGGCTCTCACCTAAATCAAGGAATCATACCGTCTTTTCTAACGCTAGTAATATCACCCCTAAAAACGGGATGACAATAGGTTTTTCTTCTACTACCACTGACAAATTCAGTTTATCTGACGATATTAAATGTGTCATTCCACTGACAAAGGTAGTTACTTATACTTTCTAAAACTACGAAATATGCACTATCTATTAATGAAAGAAAAAAGTGTCCTTGTAAATCGACAAGGTCCCTTGCACTAAACTCGTTCACAAATATGTACGAGTATGTCGGCAAAGAGAAAAAAGCTCTAAGGCTACAACATACTTGTCATTTATCTAGATTTAACAATAACAAGAAGGTGTTCTTCAAGAGCTCACACTAAACTCCATGTACAGTCAGCCAAAATAGTGGTCTACCACTTTTCGACTCTATTCATCAAGTAATAGAGTCGAAAAGTGGTAGACCACTTTCTTGGCTGACTGTACGTCGCGCAGCTCAGTAATTTTAAATTTTACAATAAGTTAGAGCGCGAGATAAGCCCCGGCTCGAGGTGTGGAATTCTGTACAATTCGCAAGTTCTTGCCGTCGAACGGTAGAATGCTGTAAGTCAAAAAACCTTGTTAAGGGAACATTTTAAACTCCTAGAATGGAATGGAAAGGATTAGTCAATTTCATTCTAGGATTTTTTACATTGTTGCCAAAAAATACGATATTTGGTCAAAAATACCATATTTTGGCATAGTAAATAATTTGATGACAGAAGCAGAGCATAACTGCATAGTCATGATCAATTTACAGTGACATTACTTGTTTTACCTTTTTCTTAAAGTATCACCTACAGGCATTAGAATCTTGTTCATAAGTGCATTGTAATGTGCCTAAATTGAAGAATAAATATCTTTTATCTTTTGATTTAAATATACTGTTAGAGGTACTAACTGCAAATACTAATGCTACTGACACTTATTTTTTCTGCAGGCGTAAATAAGAAAGTTCATTTAAATATCAATTAGGAACGACTATATGCTTATATGAATAGTTTGATATGATGGAGTCAAAAATATTGTGATAGTTTTTTTAAGATGTCGAAATTGTAGGTAGAAATCCCTAGTAAGATTGCGACATATGAAAAAATTACTACCTTACTCAAGTTACAGCATTTCGCCATTGACGGCAGTGCTGAGTTAACCGCACCACGTACCAATGTTACTCAAGTTTGTTAGATCCGTATTGGCTGTGTGCATGAGTGTGGCGCCATCTCTTGAGCAGGGGGTGAAAGGGTTTTTTTTCTTTTTTATTAATCGCATATACTCCCTGCTTATATGAAATGTCACTGGCTGATGCACTATTTTGACAGTTGACCCTACGGGTGATGTCAAATATTTTGAAATGTGATATTGACAAGAGCCCAATTTCTTGTTACCTTGTGCGCTGCGATCGTTCACGTTACCCCCACCATGCACTTCGCACATAGCCAATAGTGTACTACTCACTCATGCAAAGACGGGTCTTGACAAAGTTAGTAAAACTAAAACTAAAGATCGAATACGAATACCGTCTACTACTTTACATACCTACCTGATGCATTTTCAACATTGATAGGTATACAGTTAAAATCTAAAATTTTACGAAGACTAATCCCCTTATTCATAAACAGCCACTAAAGTTAAAAGCTCGCTGATAAACGTTTGCCCCTTTCCCTCGCATAGGTTGGGCGGAAAGGGACAAACGATTATCAGAGTCCTCTTAACTTTAGTAGACGTTTATGAATAAGGGGGTAACATGTTATAAGGAAATTCAACTATACATGTGTCTATCTGAAAATGGCTGACAATGCGAAACGAAGACGCTGACATCATTTTGTCGCTTAGATGTCCGACTAATACATTTAACAAGGAATTTAGGAAGTCCATAATCTTAACCTTTAAAATGTTTTAAGAGCCCAGTATATGTAAAAACAGTAGACATTACGAGGATTGGAACCTTTAGATATATTTGTATTCGTGTAAACCTGTGCCAAAATTCAAGCTTAATTTTAACGTCCCGTCACTATATCAAAAAAGTCATAAATCCTTTACTCCCGATAAAACAGCTAACAAAGAGTCCGCAGATAACGTGTTATGACGTCTATAATTTTGTCCCTGATTGAAATGTAAAACCCTCGCTTTGGAGCCATAAATATCTGGTCCGGTAACGACATCTATAAGCCCGGGGCAATGAGCTGAAAAAACGAATCGACCGGCCACGCACGCGCTTCGTGCCTTTATGGGGCTCCTAGAGATGGGCTGTCGCTTGTCATGTTACCGTGGGATCCGTTTTTAGTCAAAACTAAAACTAAGGTTAGGAAAAGTCGTTTTATTATTTTAACAAAAACGGGATTTAATCGCGTACTCTTACTTTTGTTATTTTCCTGACGTTTGACGAATAATGAGTGAAAATTGTGTGAGTTTAAATCAGTATACAGTGTAGTTTTAGCTAATGAAAAAGTTTCGAATAATAATGATTATTAACTCTATTGACGATAATTATTTTTTTATTTAATCGTATGACTAGATACATTATTCCTATATGCACATTAGATTCGCTCTGGAAATACAATTAAAATACAATAACTAATGTAAAAGGAACGTGTTATTGTGTTATGATTTCGTGCCTTCAATTATTTAAAAAATTCTGAAATTTTCGATTTAGAGCTGTCGCTAGTCATATTAATAAAACGTGACTAGTTTTATGGTTTAATTAATACATTTTTAGTCACCACTACGCGAGACATGTTTCAGAAAACTTAGTCTCCATTTTCAAGCACTGAGAGCTGAGACCACTCTGCGTTGTTGACGCGCCTTAGACACGAGTTACTTAAGACTTGTGTGAAACCGGTGTAGTATCTATTATATTTCTCCATAATTATATTATATGTACAATATTTTTTTCGGTGTATTTTGTCCGGAAAGAGAAGTGTCGTAGTTTCTATGGTAACTAATGAATTCTAACAATTCTCTTTCCGCACAGTACTAGTTACGCTTACTACACTACACTTACTACGAGCACTGTTTCTGTAACAGACTTTAGTAAAATATTGGGCACATCACTAGCCCTTCCAAATAGTTTGATCGCCTCCCATGAAAAATGCAATCTATTTCATCATTCCGGGGTTGAGTAATGCTGGCGATCTCGCCTATTTCATATTCCGGAAGCTTTGTCAAACTTCGCAGTTACTTGTGATTTCGCGAAGTGAACGCTTGAAGATTCAAATTTGGAAGACTTGTGATGTTGACCGTTTTAAAGCTGTTGTGTTTAAGGTTTTTTTTTCTTAGCCTGGTAAGGTGTCCCACTGCTGGGCAAAGGCCTCCCCTCCTTCCCGCCATTTGGCCCCGTCTAATGCAGAAACAGAGTCGCCCAACTGCGAAGTATGCGATTCTCTCGAAGATGTGCAACACTTCCTAATGGAATGTGTTCGGACTCGAGCCAAGAGGGTGCAATTATTTGAAGAGAGGGGCTATGCGGTAACTGACATTGGGATATTCCAATCTATATTAGCTCATGTCTCAAAGTGCCAAATTTGTGTACAGTTTTTTCGATGTGAGTCAGATGCAGTAATACTGATTGATATAAAACTTTGTAATGTAGAGGCCCAACGGAATCGACATATCTTATCGACAAAGGTTCCATAAACAAAAAAGATAATAAAAAAAGGTATTGGGAGTTACAGGCAAATGCAGTAATTAATACAATCGTGCATACAATCAGCAGCAGAAGTTCCTAAGCGGGCAGGTATTCAGAAAGACTAAAGTCAAGAATAAAGTCTTGTCAAGCTCGTCTTGAACACCTCACCCGCTTAGCTACTTCTGCTGACTACTGTACAAAGCTGGAGTTCCCAGTAAATATTATTTATTTATTTATTTATTTAAACTTTATTGCACAAACAAAAAGTGTACAAGAGGCGGACTTAATGCCTTAAGGCATTCTCTACCAGTCAACCTTTGGATCAAACCGAAAACTTGAATTAGTGCAGGATCATAGAAATCGAGAGATATTTAGAAACACAAATCAACATTACTATTTATTTAAAATACACATACACAAATAAGAACATAACATATACATACATATACAGATACATAAATAAATATATAGTACCCATGTATATAAGTAATATGCAGATAACTAAACCTGAAACGAGTTAGGCTAATTTGAAAGGTGCTTACGCAACATACGTTTAAACGAACATTTGCTCTGTGCTTGTCTTAAGGGGAGTGGGAGATCGTTCCAAAGACGAATAGCCTGTTAGGCGGAGGAGTTGGATATAAAGCCGGTGCGGTGAAGAGGGATAGAAAGTATAAGACTACGGGAGGTGCGCAACACGCAACCGGGACGCGGCGCTATGAAGTCAAATTTAGATTTGAGGTAGTCGGGAGCAGCTGGATCAAAAAGGAAAGTATAAAGGTAGCAAAGCATTCTGAGAGACCTACGTTCACGGATAGGTAGCCAATTTAATTTGCGGCGGAAGGCCGAGACATGATCGTATTTACGGAGTCCGAAAATAAATCGAATGCAATTATTAAGTAGCCTATCTAATTTATTTAGTAAATCTTGACTAACGCTAGAGTAACACACATCCGCATAATCGATGACAGGTAACACCAACGACTGAATAAGAAGAGCTTTCGTGCTGACTGGCAGGAAGTGCTTAAACCGGTACAGAGATCTTAATATGTTGGTCACTTTACGACAAACGTCCGACACCTGAGGAATCCAGGTGAGACCACTGTCTACGATTAACCCTAGATTTTTTACGTTAGCCATAAACGGCACTACATTGTTTTCAAACAAAACCGGAGCAAGTTGAGAGAGGTCAAGTAGAGACAGCAGACGCGGGCTACCCAGTATAATGGCCTGACACTTTTTCGGGTTGACGGATATCCCAAAACTACGAGACCAAGCAGAAATCCTGTCAAGGTCATTATTTACATGCCGGATTGCATGATCTAAACCATCAGGGCTCGTCTGGGTGTACAGTTGAAGGTCATCAGCGTACAAATGGTGAGAGCAATTTATATGATTCGTGATTAAGTTTATAAAAATCGAAAAAAGAAGAGAAGATAGAATACCGCCCTGAGGTACGCCAGAGGAAAGCTCACACCATTCAGAGGTGGTACTATCGGTGCGAATCGCCTGATTGCGATGTTGGAGATAAGAGGAGAACCATTCAACTGCTGGTGACGATATATTAAGAGATTTCAAAGTTGTAAGTAGAAGCTCGTGATTGACGGCATTAAATGCATTTGAAAAGTCGACCAGAACAAGCACAGTCAATTGAGTGGCCTCCATGCCTTGCTTCACATCTTCGATAACCTTCAACAATGCAGTAGTCGTACTGTGGCCAGAGCGAAAACCAGATTGGAGGGGAGAAAGAAGATGATTATCGAAGATATGTGCAGACAGTTTCTTGTGTACAACCGCTTCTAGAACCTTAGATAGAAAAGGGAGTATGGAGATAGGACGAAAATCTATCGGTAGGGTCGGATTAGAGACTTTCGGTAATGGAATGACATAAGCGTTTCGCCACAATCCCGGAAAGACGCCAGAGAGCATAGAAAGGTTTACAATATGAGTGACTACGGAAATATTGTGTATATTAAAAGTATTTGTTTTCGCATTATGTAGGTTTTCTATGGATTTCAGTATTTACCAATTAATTACTTATATGTCGTCTAGTACCCACTATACAAATATTATTTTATCATTTCTCCTACCAAAAAGTGCCCAACGCGGCTATAGTACATTTCGATATTAGTGCGGAAAGTATGTCATTACTTCACGAGTACCGAGATATCTTTTTCAAGACTCAGGACGAGTGAAGAATGACATTTACGCACGAGTATCGAACGACGTTTTTTAATACAGTTGCGGAAAAATTATAAAATTGTCAATTATTCACTTTGAGATTACTTTAGTACATGTATCCGAACGCTCCGCGCGGTGCGGTGCGGCGCTGTGATTGGCTGTCTGTCACTGTCATTAGCTGTGATTGGCTGGAAGTAAAAAGCACTAGTGCGCGATATCAAACTTTCCGCACGCTAAACCACTACAAGAAAAGCACTTTTTTGAGCAACTGTATTAAAAAAGAAGTTTTCACTTCAATAATTTGCGTGATTCCGATATGAACCGCTCGACGCGGTTCTTTCTCTGTTCGCGTGACAGAATTTACTTTGTTACACGTCAAAATGGTTCCCAAATGTCCTAAAGATATTCTTATTTCCTCTGTACATACTCCTTTTTGTATGTAAAGCTCTGAACGCTATGCGCATCATAATATTAATTAACCGCAGTAAATTAAGCGTATAACTCAGCATTGAGCGAACGTGTTACTAAATTTATTGTTGTGAGCTAAATAATTACTATGCTAATGATTACATTAAATTATTAATATCGCCGACAGTTATGGATGGGGCTTTATATAAAATAATTGCGACGATTATTCATGCACAGCCAGTGATTTTTAGTGAGTGTCTAATGGCTACGTCAACGATATCTATACAATTTTGCATCTTATTACAATGGAGTAAGGTGAAAAAGTGTAAACATATCTTTGACGTCGACTGTACATATGTAACCAACTAGTTAAAAGGCCGTTGCGAGATATTGGAGCTCGCTTTTAAGGGAATTTTTCGGGCCTTATGTATGATATATCATAACATAACATAACATAAATATTCTTTATTGCACACCTCAAATTAAAGAAACAGAGTATACACAAGTTACAAACAGAAAAGTAGAGGTAAAACAATTGGCGGTCTTATCGCTAAAAAGCGATCTCTTCCAGACAACCTTTGGGAAGCAGAAACCTTATCATATTATAGAAGGTGTAACAAAAATGCTGGTGATCCTTTTAAGGGCATAATTGGTATCGTATTCCAATTACGAAAAAGTAAGAAAAAAATTTTTCGTGCGAAAAAATCTTTTGGTTTAGTATGGAGGGTCAGCCGGCTGGGATCACCTGTCCCATAGAAAAATTTTTTTTTCGCGCCAAATTTTTTTTTCTCCTACTTTTTCTTAGTCGTAACACGATACCAATTATGCCCTTAAACGGATCACCAGTATTTTTGTTACACCCTGTATTTAGGTAGGTAAGAGTCATGTTTGCGGCGAAGAAAAACATTAAGACCGCAAAAAACGTGCATGTACTACCTGCTAAGAAATTTAAAGCCTAATATTTTTTTTATTATACCATGACAATGGCAAACAAACACTTATACTAAGCGGTCACCGTTGCCTATGGACGCCTGCAACTCCAGAGGCCAGTTTTATAAAGCTACAAGTTACAATTTACAAGCAGAAGTCTCTTTCTAACCCTATGTGTTAGAAAGAGACTTCCGCTTGTACTACTTGTAACTTGTAGCTTTATAAAACTGGCCTCAGGTGTGTAACACAACTGTGCGTTGTTGACTTTTTAAAACTAATAAATCTGTGAAAACACTACCTACGTAATAAATGTAATAATTACCATTACTAATATTCTTACCTTTTACCTTTAATTACCTATACGTTAAACTCACGTAAAATCCCAGCCCCAGTGCCTATAAACCATGTTGTATTATAGTGATCTTGAACGTATCCAGTTTAGAAAATGTTATCTGTGGTTGTCACTTTGACAGCTCACCTTTGCCCTTCCCCAAGGCACATTAACATATCGCTCGCATTCATAATATTTGTTATAAATATTAATATCTAAGTTTATGATTAAATAAACACTACAAAAGTTTATACAGATCTTTTTATTAAAAATAATACACATGTACCACCCTGTATACATACGCAACGCATCTCAAACAATCTCCACGCGAGTTTTCCAAGAAGCCGAGCAATAAAATCTCAGCGAACAAAGCTTCAAGATTGACAATCAGGAGACTCGTCGTCGCGCCATGATGGATTACGCGCTAGTTACCAGGCGTTTGAATTTTTTTGAGACACATATTTTTATTCAGCCTACCCACATCCCTAGACATTTGTACTGGATATTTAATGTGAAAGCCCAGTAAATCAATATTAATAATTATATTGATTGAGCATTTCTATGACTTCCATAAATAATAGTGTGAACTTTTTTTTTTGACATCTACAACATGTGTTTTTTTTACAATTGTATCAATATGTCACCCTGTATACATACGCAACGCATCGCAGACAATCTCCACGCGAGTTTTCCAAGAAGCAGAGCAATAAAATCTCAGCGAACAAAGTCTCTTCAAGATTGACAATCAGGAGACGCGTCGTCGCGCCATGATGGATTACGCGCTAGAGTTACCAGGCGTTTGAATTTTTTTGAGACACTTATTTTTATTCAGCCAACCCACATCCCTAGATCTTGTTACTTTAATGTGAAAGCCCAGTAAATCAATATTAATAATTATGTTGATTGAGCTTTTCAATGACTTCCATAAATAATATTGTGAATTTATTTTTATTTTTTTGACATGTACAACATGTATTTTTATACAATTATATTGATATATATAATTGTATGCTGCGTGGCCCCGGCTTCAGAATAGTGCCACCCCGTCTCTTCCCGCGCGTGTCGTAAGAGGCGACTAAGGGATAAGGAAACCTCTGATCCCTACTGCTCATGAGAGCGTGAGAACGCTGTGGTGATTTATTTAATTAATAGTCATTCGCATGGCGGCGATGCGGTTCGCCACCCATCACGTCTCGTTCTTCACGGGGGCGAGAAGAGGCTCACGGAGAGCCGTTTTGCTGCATTGATCGTAGTAAATGCAAATCCGTGATCTCTGCCTACCCCTTTTGGGATATAGGCGTGATTGTATGTATGTATGTATGTATTAATATATTGCTCTAAATTATTAATTAGTATTAGCAATTTTAAAAACAAAACTTCCGTGAGAATCAGACATATTAAATAAATAAACACGGGTTACTCACGTCTTTTAAGTCGAATATTGCTCGACATGTTTCGCTCCCATTAGTATTAGCTTAAGATAGTTGTTACTGACGATTCGAAAGTGCTTGTTGCTATGCCTACTTAAATAAAGACAACATTGACTTTGACTTTTGACTTTAATAGTTTTTTCTTAAGACTAGCTAATTTTTTTAGGTTACACTGGCTAAGTTTATTTTTAAAAATGCGTACACTTGCACAGTCGGTGGTAACTGTCTACTTAATTATATTACATTACAAATGTCTTCCTCGTCGACTAGGACTTAAGTCTTTTTTTCAGGAGTTGTCTAAGAAGTCATTTTATATTATTTACTTTACTTATCTTCCCTCTCAGTGCACTTAGGGGAGTAAATAAGGCAGCGAAAACTGCGATAAAAGGCGTAGCTTGAGACTACAAGATGCCTGGCGCGGCGGAAAATGGATTGCTCGTTAGTGTTGCTAAGCATAGAATAAATGCTTTATTTTTTGTTAAAAAATTTACTCCATGTAATATCAGTTAAATTCAAGCTCTTTATTTTTTCTGAACAAGAACTTTCGCTTCGTTGTTTCGATTTCTTCAGAACTAAAGTTCGCCGAGAAATAATGACGATTTCTTCAAAATTAAAAATGTTTCTAAATCAATTTGATTCCAGTATGAAGTTATTATTTTTTAATTGAGTTAAACTGTATTGTACATAACACAGTAGATAAATACCATAAACAAAAGATGTATTTTTTTTTAATTACAGAGTAATACAACAAGTAGAAGTGTAGTAGAAGTAGAGTTATTATTAGATTATTTCGATGTCTGATTGTTATTTGTTAGAATCATTTTCTTACAGACGTAAATCAACCTTACCTTAAATTTTTATTCACATTCAAATATTCTGGGGCCTAAATCTAACACTGCATTTCATGCACTTGGATTAACCATGACATGACCTTAAAATGTGGTACAAATAACAATTTACAGAAACAGTATTTTATTAAATATATCCACGAAGTCTTTTAACGTATGGCAACCCTATGCGTGGCGAAGGCGCGTGACGCAGATTGGCTACAACCTTCTCTACAAATGCTGTGACATATAGAAACTTGATATTTTCAGGGTACCGCGCTTTGCATTTATTATTAGGGTATTTTATTTTATTTGAGCTATTTGTACAGTTGAAGTAAATATTGATCTTGAAATCAAATATTAATAAAGTATCTCATATTCCAAAAATAAAATGAATGCTAGACATAATGATAATGAGTATAATGACGTGGTATATTGTTATCGATCTTAACTACTCAACACATTTTTTATTTGTTTTATCATCAAACTTTAACGTCTGTTTGCAGGTAATTTTGAATGTACCTACGGTCATTACAGTCAGTATATTTCTCTAGCATCAGAGGCCGTTAGAGTAACACTCATCTGTCGACAACAACATCAATTTTAATTTAGTTATATAGACAGGGCACAAAATTTCAAAATCGCTCTCCTTTTCGATGCGACAGGCAAACAATATTACTTTTGGGCAACCGGGCTTTTTACCTGGTTTAGACTTAGCTGTATCCGAATTGCCGGTTGCCTTCAAAGAAAATTTGACCGGAAGTGAGATATTCAAGATGGCGGCCAAAAAAAATACCCATTTTTTACTGTTTCTTAAATAACTCGTAAACCGTGTCCCCTACCAAAATATGTTCTTTTACTTAAATAATTCACATAAAATTCTCTATAAAAAAGGTTTTATACAGTTTTTTGCTGGGATCAAAGTTTAATGAGATATCGAGGGTATAAGACAGCCATTAAACATATAGACTAATTAGCTTTTTCCCGCGACTTTGTCTGCGTGGGATTAACATTCGCCATAATAAATTTATGAAACACCTTAGTGAAATCTTATAGCAAATATAAATTTAACGTATATACCTTTTTACGTCTACAGTAAGCAACAATTGCATACAAAGTTTCACCCCCCTTTTCACCCCTTCAAAAGATGATTTCAGGGATAAAAACTATTTTATGTCCTTTTCCATAACTCAAACTATCATCATACCAAATTTCATCTAAATCGGTTCAGCGGTTTAAGCGTGAAGAGGTAACAGACACACTTTCGCATTTATAATATTAGTATGAAAAAATTGTGCGCATTGAGAAAAAGTTTTAAATTTTTGACCATGGATAGAGTGCCCCACGATGAATATTTTTTACTGTTGGAGGTCCGTAAAATTTTTGGACTTTCACGTCAAAATCCCCTCTGATGTGATTTGAGAGTTTTCCCTCTTCGCAGAACTTTTTTTAAATATAGATTTATATTTCTTTTCTATCAAAAATGAATTGTGCATGTCTGTTTTATACGGAAATGATACCACACAACCCCTAGCAGCCTCAACCAGAGTATTTAAAATATAATTTATCTTTAAACAGTTAGTGTGTCTGTTACCTCTTCACGCTTAAACCGCTGAACCGATTTAGTTTAAATTTGGCATGATGATAGTTTGAGTTATGAAAAAGGACATGAAATAGTTTTTATCTCAGAAATCATCTTTTGAAAGGGTGAAAAGGGGGGTGAAACTTTGTATGGAATTGTTGCTCACTGTAGACGTAAAAAAGTATGTACGTTAAATTTATATTTGCTATAAGATTTCACTAAGGTGTTTCATAAATGTATTATAGCGAATGTTAATCCCACGCAGACGGAGTCGCGGGAAAAGGGTAATTAGTTTATATATTTAAGGTCTATCTTATACCCTCGATATCTCATTAAACTTTGATCCCAGCAAAAAACTGTATAGAACCTTTTTTATAGAAAATTTTATGTGAATTATTTAACTAACAGAACATATTTTGGTAGGGGACACGGTTTACGAGTTATTTAAGAAAAATTAAAAAATGGGTAATTTTTTTGGCCGCCATCTTGAATATCTCACTTCCGGACAAATTTTCTTTTAAGGCAACCGGCGATTCGGATACAGCAGGGTCTAAATCAGGTAAAAAGCCCGGTTGCCCAAAAGTAATATCGTTTGCTTCTCGACATGGATTTTTTGAAAAATGGAACTAGACTAATAGTGTTTCATACATTTTACCTGCAGGTATATTGAAACAAAGTGACTATTCGGTCGCTTTGGGCATTCCGATATATTCCTAAAATTCCTTACTAATTACTATCAACTATTATCATCTGAACGGATAGCATGGTTGTCATTTTGTCACCTATCACGTCATGCGTCACTTTTGCACTTACATACTTGTTAGAACGTGACAACTATGGTGACAGACGACAAAAATCCGACAATATTAGGCTACTGCTGGATCCAAGTAACACGATATTTTCCGCAGAGAAACCCTCGCAACACACCTGAACTTGCGAACACAATTTATAATTACCAACTTGTTGCTTCAGAAAACACTTCGAATTCTTTTTCATTAATCATTTCAAAAATTCATGGAACCAAAGTAGCGGTGAGGTAATAAAATGGAAATGTTTTTTGAATAGAGGCGAGTCTTAAGACAGTGCGGCGAATGAGGTTTTGTTCTTTTTATGCCATTGTGGCGCGTTTCTGCTGCGGTTATGCCGCGAGATTTATTTTTACCTTTCTCGAGCATTGCATTCTTTGATTTTATTGTGATACTTTGTTGAATACGGAGCGAACTAGTCTTCCTGCAACGCTAATGTCGGTGGAAATATAGGCTAAAAATGTAATTGTTTTGAAATACTATGAATACGGAAGAAAAACCAGGTCAAACAGATTTTTGCGCTTTCAATTAATTAAAACTCGGCAAGAACTCGTACAAAGGCATCGTATAAAGTTACTCGTATTTTTAACAACATTACGTAACACTACAGGTTTCGAATTAAAAATATCACGTTTTGTCACTTAATTGAAAATAAGGAAAGTAAGCAATTAGAAGAAGTGAAAATTATATTTGAAAGAAGTATTTAAGTATCTATAACTCGGGAAGGTATATTTGTGCGCATTACATATATAATTGTACTTATCGGGTTACTAATCCAAGGTCACTATACACTGTCGTATACCGTGTGTGGCCTGTAACACGAGCAAAAAATTAAAATGAAGATTCTACTCCTCAAACAATAAAACATTTGTTCATCGACATTAAGCAATAATTATGTAGTCTTTGGATTGTCTCTTTCCCATACAAACTAATTAGTTAGTATTTTTAATGTACGTTAAAATCCATCTAATTGACATTGCTTGCCAGTCTTGTCACCCTACAGACGTAATCAATTTCGCAATACAATGCGTGTTGGAATAAACTTTAAAGCGTACTAAAAAGTTATTTAAAAGTCGCTGAACAAACGTTGTCTAGCTTAATAAAACTACGTTTTAATTTATAATAATTTTTTGTTTGTGTTACAGGCCAAACACACGGTATAGTTTCGAACACAGTATCTATAGTTTTAAGGCTGAATAAGTTAGTTGGGATTAAACTCTTAAATATTCATGTGCCTAAAAAATACGTTTTCTGCGGAACCGCTTAAGCTTATATATTTCTTGTCACCGTCAACGAATCATTTTTGCATTTGCCAATATTAGAAGAGCTACCCAAGTGCCTTTAACATTGTCACGCGTTTTAATACAATTTCCTTATCGTGCGATTAGCAGTCTTATCTTTGAACGGCTAAGTTTATATTCTAATAACTCAAAAACTGTAATATGTGTGATGGGACTTATATTTTAATGAGTATCTAATTCCGTGTATGATCTTTCGAAAGCAAATTTGACGTAACATATTTTTATACTGAAATAATTGTAGAAATAAAACTTAAAATTTAAAGATTTCAAAAGTTGATCCGAATTTGGGATTAAGTAGCTAATATAGGTACTTACTTGATAAATTATTATTATTATCGAAATAAATATTTTTTTATATTACCTACTAGAGTAATACTTATTGGAAATACATATTCAATTTAATTAAGATACACGTAACATGTTTAAACTGACAGTCAGTTAAAAGTAAGGTATAGAAGGTAATAACGAAAATTTATATTTAACTTCAAGAAACTGTTAATATTTTTTATATTATTCATTAATACACTAGCAGCTCTTGGAGCTGATCCGTGTATATCTCAGCTCTTGTGTTTCTTTTGCACTTTATAAAGTTCTAAAATAAGAGTCTAGTCTATTTTTGAAAGAGTTCACTGTCGGTGCACTAACAACATATTCTGGCAGTGAGTTCCACATATTCACCACACGATTCGGTAGGAATTGTAAGTGTTTCTTATGGTTCTTATCACACAGAAGCTTGACAAGTTTTTTAGTGTCCTGTTAGCCAAATGGATAACAACATTTGATCAGTTTTGTTATGGTAAAGCTATTCCCAAATTTTTTTGGTACACAGTTTTATTGCTAACTGTACTTAGTAGCATTGCCATGTAAACTACGGAAGTATACCAAATTTCAGATCAATCAGACGGGAAGTGGTTGAAATTTAACTTACAAGATATGATGCACATAATGACTTAAAGAAAGAAATAAATAAACAAACAAATATACCGGGTAGAGCTAAATAAAACTGTGTAAAAATACAGTTAGTTTGTAAAAACACTTACATATTAATAGACTTAACTTGTTGATTTTTGGTCACATGTGCCTGGCCGTTCAGACTTCACAGACTGCATATACTTGACATATTTTGCAACAGAGAGATCGAAGTGTTTTAGTATAAAATAGTGATATATGTATTTTACTATGACTATTAAGACAAATATTTCAGTTTCAGTGCGATGGTCCCTTAGAAACACATGGTATGTTTACACAATGCAGACAATTGACTGGCTGTGTTTAATTAACCCCGTTTCAGGCTGTTTCAGGCAGGTTCAGTTAGTTATTCGATAGCACTTCAGTTTATATTGTAAAGTCAATTGTTTAAGCGCCGGTGAGTTAGCTATGTAGAATGCGGTTTCCCAACCAGCGTGTTCAAACCTTGCGCACATACCTACCAATACCGAGTACGAAATATCGTTTTCACCTCAGCAGTTCGAACAAGCCTACTTTCCTCACTCCCTGGAGTGACGAAAGCGTGACTTTCATCACTCCAGGGAGTGACGAAAGTTGCCACTTTCCTCACTCCAGGGAGTGAAATTTTGTTTCTAGAAGCTTTTCGTCATAATGATGATGCGTTTCATTCAGGAATGTAAATAAATGTGTTTTTTTAACTTTAATATGTTCTCACTACTGAGGTGAAAAGTTGTATGTGTCACACGAGAGGAAAGTTTTTTACATCTCGTGTTCTTGAGATCCCTCGCGCTCAAGATTCAAACTTAGAATCACTCGCTTCGCTCGTGATTCAATTATAGAATCTTTCGCTTACTCGAGACTGAAAATCAACACTCGCAAGAAAAACCAACTTTCCTCTCTTGTTGCACAAATAACTATTTGAGTTTTGCCAGTCGCTTGGCGAAATAACATATCGTGAGGGAAACGGAATAGATAATCTTAATAACAACTATATCAAATTCATCCTCACTTCTCAAAGAAATTATCACACTTTTAACACAATATTACCTCACAAAGGCAACCATGTTGAATTCAACCATGTAACCTGAGAAAAATATCATTTCTAATAAACATTTCTTTAATTACCGAAGTAATGAACGCATAACTTCAAAAACAAATGACATTACGATGTCTAAATTGACACACGTTTTCTTACATGAAAAATCCATTAAAGATGAATTCTGTATAGTTTTCTCTCAGTTACTTTTGTGCCGTTATATGTTGTGGAGTGGGGTGGCGCCACTGTGCCTTTGTTTGTATAGCTCTCCGTATTTTTATTAATAATAAGTGTTTCCCGCGAATAATAAGTATTAAATATGTTCAAGTGCGAACAATTAAAGGACAATTAATCATCAGATTAAATAGATACTTTAAAACTATTCTTAATAAATGGTGAAAACTAAATAAATACGGCTGGGACAAAACCTACCTACATAAGTGCAATACCCAAAACATTAACAAACTATTTGAGGAAAAGTGCGGGCTGTGAAAGCAATACCAGTGACAACTTATTCAGGAACATTATCACAGTGATTTGAACAAGTGGATAACAATAATAAGCCTCTTAGATCGAGTTAATATCGATAATTTATTTATATTTTTGATTTTAACGCCATCTAGCGACTAATGCTGGAACAACAACAGCAGCCAACCAAGTAAACTATAGACTACTCCTATCTGTCAGCTAACTGAAATCAATACCAAAGCATTCCTATTATCCCGCTAGACGGCGTGAATATTAAACTACGCAAAAATGAGTGGCCTAGAGCAACTTTTAAAGGAAATGCGAAATGAAATCCAAGAAAAATTTGCAAATATTGAAAATTCCATTGCCAAGTCGGAAGAGAAAATTACGGCCAATATTATAAGTAATATGAATAAAGAATTTAGCACTTTACGATGCGAATTAGATTCGTTACGCACTCAAGTAGAAGTACAAGAAAAGCGATTAGATGAAATCGAAAAGAAATCCGTGCAGAAAAACCTGGTATTCTTCGGCATAAAAGAAGATGAAAAATCTTATTTAGAACTGCAAGAAAAGGTCCACAAAATTATAAATGATACAATTAAATTAAATATACTCGAAACAGAAATCGAATCAGTTAGAAGAATTGGAATAAAAGGAAATAAAATTCGACCAGTGTCCGTTACTATGACTACCCTGGGAACAAAAATTAAAATATTAAAGAATAAAAACACATTAGAAGGATCCGGCATATATATCAAACACGAATATCCAGCAAAAATTTTGAAAGTCAGGGAAGAGTTGAAGTCACAACAAAAGCTTGAAATGGAGAAGGGAAATGAGGCTTTTATACACTACGACAAGCTTGTGGTAAGGCCGAACAACAAGAAAAACGGTAACAAAAGACCCCTATCGATATCTCCGCTGCAATCACAAGGCGAAGGCTGTAAAGCAAGAGAACCACTGAAAACAATAAAAAAATACAAAGTTAATAACCTCATCACAGAGTATATGAAACCTTCTGAAGGTACAACCTTTGAAGTGACAGATACCAGCACAACGGCATGATATAAAGTGGCCATCCCCACCGACTACCGAACACAACATAAAGAACAGCACTCCACCTCCCAATACGGCTGGTCCCCGCGGGAGAGTAAGACCATTACCCTCCACTCCAACCCCAAATGTAAATAAAGAAATAATAATAAAAATAAACACATTAACTGAAAAACTTTATATTGGTACATTAAACGTGAGATCAATAATGAATAGGAGGGAGGAGGCCTGTGTTCAAAGATGGACAGCCCAGTAGATAGGTATATATACATAATTATATGAATAAATAAAAAGTATAATAAATAACAAGTTATGTAAGTAAGTATATATTAATGAACTTATAAGTAATTGTAATTCTTTAAATGAAAATGTTAATATAATAATTGAAATTATAGTTTGTCTATTAAGCATAGGTATATTATTTAATAGATAAGAAACGAATGTTTGTATACGATAATGCATGAATATTATTGTATAACTAATTGTAATTCTTTAAATGAAAATGTTAAAACAATAATTTAAAATTATAATTTCTCTACTAAGCATATATTATTTAAAGTATAAGAAAGGAATGTTTGTATATGATAATATAATGCATGAATACTATTGTAAAAAACCTACTGGAAATAAAAGGCTTTTATTATTATTATTATTATTACTTTTGTGCCTGCACTAATCATAACTAATTTTTCTCCAATAGACATTAATTACAAATAAAAAAATCGATAAAGCTAGCATTAGCGCCACAGCTTAGGCCATCTAACCTAATCCGACCATAAAAACATTTGCCCATCATCTCAGCAAACTCTAGACGAAAAAAAAAACCACTCACATTACCTCCCCTAGAACAATGATTACAGTAATAAATTCACCGCCACAATCTTGTCTGCTGTATGAGAATTCGGCCATTTTGTGGCAATAACAAATGACGGTGGCGCCGAGCAGATTAATCGTTTATTGTTTGCTTTTTCGCTCGTGCAGACAAATTTATCACTTGGATGCACATATATTTGGTGATATTAGGCGTTTTGTGATATGGAGGTGAAGTTATGACGTATGAGGCTTCCCGTCTCTTCATTTCTTGTGAGCGGTTTTATTAGTTGTATACCAAGATGGTTTTGTAGCTATGATGAGTTTCAATGCACAATCTGGAACGGATTTATTAGAAATCCCTAGAGGTGATATCTATATAAAGTGACCTAAATACATATACATTTTTATGGACTGAAACAATGAATTCATGAGCTCTTCACGTTATTGCAATTCTTTTAGTTATATTTCTCTCTATGCGAACACGGATAGAGACTTTTGCAACTGTAATTTTCTACAAATATGTAAATATTATTTGTAAACTGTGTAAACGTCTAAATATGCCAAATAAACACTAATATTCATTTTCCGCATCAGAACCGCCATGTAGTGGGTTTCTGCTACAAAGCGGGAAATCACTGGAATCGTCTACGAGCGTAGTGCTTAGCGAATTGCGATACGGATAGTGTCTATGGAACCTTATGACAAGTGTTAAGAAACTCGTTAAAAAAGCACTAAAAGCGACTCTCCACGATTTTAGAAAAATACACTAACAGACTCTAAATATCGAACACAAGTCGACATCTAAATCGAATCTCAAGCATCCTTAAACTCTCAAGTCAAAGGGAAATAAAAGCGGCGGTTTAAAACCGCGGTCACGCTGACGGCCCTATTATTCTCACTTGTCGTGAGATACATTTTCTTGGCACATACAACGAGTGGCGATTTAGCTTTGTCGACCGCTAGGGTTGCCAACGGGTTAACAAATGTGGAAGACCTGAGTGAAAACCGTTCCCATACAAACGTAGTTTAGGTCTCATTTTAAAACGACAGGCTTTAGAACCACGAAATTTGGCATGGGCATTCTAGCAGTACAGATCTATGTCGGTAATTCGTTTTCCTTGCTAAAAATTGTAATACAAATAAGTTTTGTATGTAAATCTGTATCTGGCTGTATTTTCTTTGTATTACAATTTTTAGCAACGAAAACGAATTATCGACATAGATCTGTACTACTAGAATGCCCATGCCAAATTTCGTGGTTCTAAAGCATGTCGTTTTAAAATGAGAGCTAAACTACGTTTGTATGGTAACGCGAGCGTCCTGGCGACTCTTAAAAATGTTTTTTTTTGTTTTGCATTTGGGTCAATCAACTATTCTTTGTCAGCAAAATTTCGCATACCTCGACTAATAGTGATAAAAATAAATTATGCGGATTATATTTAACTAAGTTATGCACTTTATATAAAATACAGATAAACATGCTACGAATTGCAATCTCTTCTATCACATTTTAACACGTTATATCAACATTACATAACAGTGGACATAGGTGTCCCTCACTTTTGTATGAAAGTAACGGCTCTTCCGCTGGGTGACCCATTTTTTTAATGAATAATGTGTCGTTATTATTTATTTTCCTGATCTGGTATGCGTGTAAAGGATCTTGATTCATGTTGACATTGTTATAACCCACAAAAGTTAAACTAATAATGAATAAGGGCAATTCTCGCAAAAAACAAGAAAAAGTTGATTGACCCATTTGATTCTGTTGCTTGTCGTTAGACGTATCTAAGCTGAAATCGGCATTCATGATACAATCACCCGTTGCAATCCCATTTCAACTTTATACCCCGACATCCAACATTTAACGAAGTGGTAGCCCTAAAGCAACTTCAACAACCAACTTATCCGCACAAGTGCTTTACCAATTTAAACTTTATCCCCTCGAGTTACGACTCGCCGGGGACGCACGTTGTTTTTGCAATCTTGACGGGAGGAATGCAAAGTGCAAGGATGCCTTACAAAGGAAGTTGGGATTACCCCGACGTTTTTAAATTTTGTATTCTTGTCTATTTTATGAAAATTACGTATTCTTTGTCTACCTAGGGAGTGTTTAGACGTCAACAACGCTGTTTAGGATGTGAATATTTGAGTTTTTCTGTGTTGTTCAACTAGGTTGAAAACTTCTTAGGTTTTTGGACTTGTAATAACCAATACGTCTATTCGTATGCCATTTATATACGAACAACCCGATTAAAGTACCCACATTTACCGGATTACCATTTTTATCAATATCTTAATAGGTCTACCTACATTACAGAACTAAAGATGTATAGAATTTTAACTTCATATTTTTGGCCTGTATGATGTTATGTGAAATAACCTGTAGCAGAGTAATAACAGTCCTGTCGATACCGATGGAGTACACCAGGAAGGGTGGCTCTACATATACAACTATTTATTTGCCCTTTTCGTCTTCCTGAATAAAGCCCAAAAAAGTCGTACAAAGTAAAATATTACAGTAAAAAAAATTCCACGTCTGGTTTAATGACGATGACGCCACCAGGAACAAGATGAATTTACGTACACTAAAAGTTCCTTTTATACCCCAACACTCAAATCCTAACTTTTAGTGACACCCCTAACCTTGAAACCTCTTCAACAGGCATGCAGTCCCGGTACCAGGTGTCGGCCATGGACCAAGTGACGGAGGTGGGCGCCAACGGCGCCGTGCTGCGCATAGAGCCTGTGCGTGCGCAGCGCGACGACGCCACGTACGAGTGCGTGGCCGAGAACGGCGTGGGAGACGCCGTCACCGCCGTCGCGACGCTCACGGTCTTTGAAGGTCAGTTTACTTTGTCTCTTTGACGACTTTCCGTGCGCGTGATTTGACGTCTTTGGCGACCAAAGGGACTTTGTAAAATTCACGAAATAGCTACAGATTATGTCGTGGAGGTTAACACTATTAATTTAAGTACTACTTTCTGGTATACACTAAAGAATAAAGATATATTATGGGCAAGTTGAGCGACATTCAATATTAATGTTGTTATTATACGGGTAAAATACATTATTTTATTTTATTAATAGGACATAATAAGTCGAACATACGTAACGTCATTTATAACTTTTTGGCAGATATCACGAGTACACTTGAATAAAAATAAACTGTTTATCGTTCACCGTCAAACATCGTGAGTTACAAAACTATATCTTCCAAGCAGTCTCACACCACTTTTTGATGATTCGATATATCTGATGGCGACTGTACGTCAAACGAGACCCTCCCTAGACAGAAAACAATCGATAAAACAGTTTGGGCCTCTAGAGCAGCATATGAGTGTCAATATGCACTTACCGGCATCAATATGCAATATGCCACGCTCAAACTTGGAGTGCGCCTTTATGTCTTTTTATATCGTTCACAATTGTTGATATTCAATGCCGTGACTTTATGATGTACAGTCGCCATCAAATATATTTGAGCGGCCAGGGTACTCAAAAATATCTCAACATGCACTTTATCGCCTTGACAATAGAGGCGTTGTTCAGATATTTTTGACCACCTTAGGCGTTCCGATATATCTGATGGCGACTGTACGTACGAAGGATCTTGAATGTTTTAATTTTAGGATTTTGTATGCGAGTTTTAATTAAATTAACGAAACACTATATTTTCATTGAACGAAATTTTGCCTCATGAAAAGCATATGAGTGTCAATATGCACTTACGGGCATCAATATGCAATATGCCACGCTCAAACATGGAGTGCGCCTTTATGTTTTTTCATATTGTTGACATTGTATGCATTGATATTCAATGCCGCGACTTTATGATGTACGTACGAAGGATCTTGAATGTTTTAATCTCCGGATTTTGTATGTGAGTTTTAAATAAATTAACGAGTAACACTATATTTTCATTGAACGAAATTTTGCCTCATGAAAAGCATATGAGTGTCAATATGCACTTACGGGCATCAATATGCAATATGCCACGCTCAAACTAGGAGTGATCTTTATGTCTTTACATATTGTTGACATTGTATGCATTGATATTCAATGCCGCGACTTTATGATGTACGTACGAAGGATCTTGAATGTTTTAATCTCGGGATTTCGTATGTGAGTTTTAAATAAATTAACGAGTTACACTATATTTTCATTGAACGAAATTGTGCCTCATGAAAAGCATATGAGTGTCAATATGCACTTACGGGCACCAATATGCAATATGCCACGCTCAAACATGGAGTGCGCCTTTATGTTTTTTCATATTGTTGACATTGTATGCATTGATATTGAATGCCGCGACTTTATGATGTACGTACGAAGGATCTTGAATATTTTAATCTCGGGATTTTGTATGTGAGTTTTAAATAAATTAACGAGTAACACTATATTTTCATTGAACGAAATTGTGCCTCATGAAAAGCATATGAGTGTCAATATGCACTCATGGGCATCAATATGCAATATGCCACGCTCAAACTTGGAGTGATCTTTATGTCTTTTCATATTGTTGACATTTTATGCATTCATATTCAATGCCGCGAATTTAATATTATGATATACGTACGGACTATGGAGGATCTTCAATGTTTTAATCTCGGGATTTTGTATGCGAGGATCTTGAATGTTTTAATCTCGGGATTTTGTATGTGAGTTTGAAATAAAATGAGTAATACTATAGATTTTCATTTAATAAACAAAACTGGATGATTATGATAGAAAACGCCTATTAGTGAATTAAGCCATAGCCACTTATCTAAGCTATCCTGACAGAATTAACAAAACCGCATTCAAATCCGTCTTTCCGTGTAACGTTAAACTTATAAGTCTTATAATGCCCACTTTTTCTACCCTTCCATTCCAATTGGCCGGTCGTTAAAGCCGTTTGCGCCTCTCGATCAAGTCAATCAGCATGCTCCACACTTTGTTACTCGCTAAGTTGGTGTAGAGATAGCATGGTCTAACTATAACAACGTAAAATTACAAGCCAACTGTCTCACTGTAGGAAAATATTCATTCATAGATCCAGCTGCAGCTAAGCTGTTTTATCTGCAAAAGATCGGATTTTTTGGTCTTATTACAACGGAATAAAGTTCAAAATTGCAAGAACGATGACTCCATCCATAAAGAACTTAAAGTAAAGGATTGCACGATAGGAAGTTTGTTCCCATTGAGGCTTAGCGCCGTGACCCTACAACACAGATCACTTAATAGATGGCATAAATATGTATAGAAACACTCGCGGTCCAAAATTGGCCGTTCAATATTTTTCTCAACTGATAGTCGTTGATGATTTTTTCGGAGCAGTAACAGCCAGCGGCTTGAAACTTGAGGTTTTCCCAGAGTGCTACAGTATGAGGTTCTTCAAAAAAGGAGTGTATAGATTCTTAAATGGTAGGCAACACGCATGTGAATCCTCTGGCGTTGCAGGCGTCAATAGGCTACGGTAACTGCTTACCATCAGGCGGGCTGTATGCTTGTTTACCCCCGTCGTGGTATAAAAAAACTGCTCGTGCAGTGTGCAAATAGCGGGTTTAAGCATGCAACTCATATACCAGGTCTAAAATTAAGCCGCCAGGCTTCGTACACGCCTCAAGCGGAGTCTGTTGGAGATTGTCTATGGCAGCCACATAAAATTGCCTCGGTGACACTATGATCCCACAGAAAATAACTCGCCCGAAGACAAGCCTTTCAATAAATAAGCATTAAAACCGCCCTCGGACGACGTTGGCCCGATAATGAGCTCTCTAAATTGCAACTAACGACATCTAGTGACGTGCCGAGAAAACATGAAACATTCTCATTGGGAAATAAAAAATTATACTAGATTGAAACCTGATCGAAGATTTTATATACATCAGTTTAAAATTTTAAGAAAATTTTAATGGAATAGGTATTCGTTGGGCGTTTTTCATAAATGTTTCTGAAATCGAAAATGTGGATATTTAATCGTTTGTCTTTTATAGAGTTATGTTTATTAAATGTATAAGTTATACAATCACGGAAAAAACATATTTTTGAAAATTTTTTTTCAACCCCACCGATAAAATAAATAATTATTTTTGCACTGTGCAATGACGACCGTTCCTCTAAACCAGCCATTCTCAAAGTGTGCTCTTCTCTCAAAGCCTCTGTGGGGGCTCCGCGAGATACTTTCAATATTGGGAAAAACAATACAAAAACCAGCTGTTCTCTGTCCAGCAAATTTTGGGGCTCCATCAAATATTTCCCTTTTCAAAAGAGTTCCGTCACCAATAAAGTTTGAGAACCGCTGCTCTAAACGCGCTAAATATTAGGTACCGGGAATATGACAACTTATTTTCCATATCAAACATTCCGCATTCTCTTAAGTCGGCACATCACTAAACGATACCCCAGCTAAATAATACGTCGACAATTTCTGTTGTAAATGAGAAGAATTATTGTTCGTCTTAACGCCTCGATTTAGGGTTCTGCAGTCACATAATTGACGGGTAAATCGTGATAATTATGTCATATTTCAAGGCGCCGCCGCCGGTATATTTGCGGAGTTTGGCTACACGGAGATTACCTCCAGTAGACTGCGCGTTATAAAATAAATAAAATAAATAAATATTTGGGGACAATCTTACACAAATCAACCTAACCCCAAACTAAGCAAAGCTTGTACTATGGGTGCTAAGCGACGATATACATACTTAGATAGATAAATACATACTTATATACATAGAAAACATCCATAACTCAGGAACAAATATTTGAGATTAGCACACAAATAAATGCCCTTACCAGGATTCGAACCCGGGACCTCCTGCTTCGTAGGCAGGCTCACTACCAACTGGGCTATGGAGGCCGTTATAGACCATCGACGCTTATTTAAAGAGTATTTTGTTTAATTTCATTCTAATTTGATAGTGAACAGGATTGTGTCGAAAGTGAAGTTGGCGTTATCAAATTACCATTGTCTTGTTATCAGGTTCATGTTAAATAAATATCAACATTAGTTTGCTTAATTTCAGCACATTATGTTTAATGTAGTGACTACTCTTACTCTTTTGAATCACAATTTGTGTAGATTGTTTATAATAAACCTGATTTAAAATATTATTTGTTTACAATAAATCTAATTTTAAAATTAGAATCAGTAAACAACTGTACATGCTAAGTCCAGTCAGCAGCCGAAGTACCTAAGCGGGTAGGGTGTTCAAAATGCCCTCATCACGCTTTTCGCCTAAACACGAAATGATTCGTCTAAACATGTGATCTGTGGATGTGTTTAAGGGGATGGTTCGTAATTAAGGCAATTTAAATGAGTTATGAATATTCATATTGAATCATCGCAATACGAATTTACGTGTTATAAATGTTGTAATATATGAGCTTATTATAATTATTCTGCTAATTACTATCTCCAAGCGCCTTATCGATGCCTCAGGTAACCAGAAGGCTGGCAGCTATGTATTTCGGCCAAAAGATAAGCCTGGCCATCCAAAGAGGTAACGCTGCCAGCCTTCTGGGTACCATAACCCACGAAGGCGACTTGGGGAGCATCTTTTATTTATAAGTTTATTTTAGTTTTATATATAGGGTGTAATCTAAAACGTGATACAAGATAATCAAACCTGAATCTATTCATGATATTCAACAACTTTTACTATGGGCTCAACTTTGTAAATTTACAAAAAAAATTAAACTTCTCATACATTTTCGTCTACCTATCCTTGACTTTTTCTATGGAGCAGCTCAATTTTTTTATTTTTTTACAAAGTTGCTCCCATAGTAAAAGTTGTTGAATATCATGAATAGATTCAGGTTTGATTATCTTGTATCACGTTTTAGATTACACCCTGTATAGGTTTATTGTTTCTGTAGTTTTTTGTACATATTTAAATATAAAAAACTATCACACACATTACCTCAATATAAAGCTGCCATAGACTAGCTAGAAGAAAGATTACAACAAATTGTATTCGAATTTCGTAAAAACCTGAGCTACCCGTTTTTGTGCATTATAAAACATATGAAGATAAGCCACTTGTAAAATCCTAATAGCACAGTCAATTGCAATAGTATCTTCCTACAAGGAGGCCGCAAAAATATGTGACAGGCTCTTATGTCCCTACAAATAAGAGCGTGTTACATATTTTTGCGGCCTCCTTGTAGGAAAATACTATTGCTGGTGACTGTACTCTTATAAAGTACTTAGTAGATTGATAAAAAGGTATTTACGTCACTCTGGGCGGTAAGTGAGATTTGCCAGGACTTGTAACCGTAACCGAAAACCATAGTAAAAACCGGTTTGTTTTTTCGTTCTTTTCGTTACTGTTTTATACTCAATCAAAAATCCTATAATTTGAAGTGAAAACTATAATAAAACATCGGGTTTTACATAAAAACCATAAAATAATTAAATATATTGGATCATTTCGGGGTTTTTTGCATTAACCGGTTACAAGCCCTGAGATTTGCCGCCCACGGGCGCAGCGGCAAATCTCACTTCACACCCAGGAGAAGACGTAAAATTGTGTACGCACCACGGGCGGTAACAAAGAAGGCCTCAGATCACTTGTTTATGGCCCTTACCTTCGGTTCGGGCTACAAATGCCCGCGATCTGAGGCGTTCTTTATTTTACCGCCCTAGGTACGTAATGTACTATTACAATTTACAAGCGTTTTTATAAACTTCCTCGTTTTTCCAAACAAGCTTGAAAGAAAATCTCATTAACACCCAACTCACGCGTCGTGTTATTTGCAATTTATTCGTAAACTTTACGCACGTGGCATGTTAAATATTGTTATAATACTTAAATTCCTTGGCTTATAGAACTGGGACGGCACAACGCTTCTGTGAAATGAAACCGTTTTTATTTTTCATCAAGAAACTGTTTTCGTAAACGGTATTACTAAATATAACTGTTTTTTTTTTGTGAGACGAACGAATTTTGATGCAGTATCGAGGGAGGGTATCCTGCCTTTTCGCCGAAAATTGTATTGCCAACTTTCACTTGCCAACCAACTTTTCGCAGATGTTTCGTTTGGCCGAATAACTTTTATCAAATAATTATTTCGCAACCTTTTCATTACCCAACCCCATAGTTGGGAAATGAAAATTACTTACTAGGTTGGGTTAGATTAGGTTGGATTACGTAAAGTTGGAAAATAAAATTTGGCCAAATGAAACTTCTGCGAAAAGTTGGTTGGCAAGTGAAATTCGGCAATACAATTTTCGGCGAAAAAGCAGAGACCCATCGAGGGAGACTAGTAGATCGTGTTTGCTGCAATCACAACGTTGCAACGTTATTTTAATTGTTGTAACTAAATACCTAATATAAATATAATCTTTAAAAAGTACTTATACAAAAAGATCAGATGAAAAGACAGCGTTATTGCTAAAAGGTTATGTCTTCCAGATAACATTTATATTTTGTTTACGTTTTACTTGTAACGGGTAAAGCTCACTGTTTAGTAAGTTATAAAACCGTTTTATTTCCCAAAAATAAACTGTTTCTCAGTCAAAAAACGCTTAGCTCTAGAATGTTGGACTTAATATTATTTTTATAGAGTTTGTCAGTAGCTACCTCAAAGTTAGAGAGCAAATAATACACCGGGCAAGTTCCGCCTTATTTTTATTGCGTTTTAATATTTTAAAGCTTTTTACATAAGGTACTTGGTTTTATTTATGGCTTGTCTTTCTTAGAAGGCGGGATGAAAATCGTTTTCATTTAATAACGTTGCGGAAGACTTTTAAAGTTCATAATGCGTTAAGTACCGGCACGTGCTTCAACTTTGCCTACGATGCACAACTTTGTCTGGCTTGAAAAACATGGTTTTCTTCACCAAATAGCTAATAACAATAAAGATCTATTGCAATTGTCTAAAAATGGCGCCTAGGGGCCATAGTCTAACTTTAAAACACATTTCAACACGTTCCGACTTCAGTACAACTTCAAGGCATTAACTACGTAATACAACTAGCGCCTACACGTCTGAATTCTGAATCAGAGTTTGTTTAAAAATTATTCCGATACAACTTCAATATTAGTTGATTATTTTTTGTGTGTTGGATAATGTTGAGATAGATTGTATTTTAATGTATTATTAAAATATTTTAAAATTAGAATACGGCACCAGGCCATCATGTATTGATTTTTATACAAAGCTTACATCAAATTAGGTCATCGCTGAACTGAACTATGTGCAATAATTCTGACCCCTAAATATAAAAAATGGTTTTCCGGCTGACCGGATTCCAACATGGCGGTTGCGGTTTCCGGACGGACAGCAGCCGATTTAGTTTGACTCATTTGACAACGCGTTTGTCCGGTTTGCCGTAAATTATGTGAGATGATTCGTGTAATGTAAATATTTGTTTGGGTATACGGCGCTATTTTGTCATATTGCTCTAACCGTATTGCGGAGTGCTGAATGTTGACTTACGAAAATGTTGGGTTAATCAGATTCTGGCTAATCGGAGGACGGGAAGATTTCTATCCTTAAATGACGTTTACAAGTTTATGTAAAATATAAAGTCGACTTAGAGCTTAATTATCTAACAGTATTTGGTTCTTAAAAAAGGAGTGTTCAGATTTCTGAAGGGTCGACGTGCATGTGACACCTTTGGAGTTGCAGGAGTACCTACATGGGTTGCTGCTTATCTAGCCTATGCTTGTTTGCCACCGTCGTTGTATAAAAAAGATTAGGCAAAATCAATCAATTAATTCAATTTAATGTCATAAAACACATATCATATAATAAAAATATACAAAACAAAAATACAGTAACAAAAAATAACACGCGTACTTAATACACAAGAAAAAATAACACTTACTTAATACCTAATAACAATCACAAATTAAATCAAAATACCCACTTAAATATACCAAATATCATAATTTTAAATTAAGTCAAAGAATAATACATGTAAATCGGGCACAAAAACACCGTAAGTAAAAAATAAAATAGGTACACATACAAAAACAAAACAGCACATTTTTCGAATAAACCTGTGGCTAATAATAAACGTTTCGCATCAAAAACTTAGCCCCATTGAAAACTTACGCGTGTACCTGTAGGCACTCATTAACATAACACCGCAAACTTACAAGTTTCTTCACAAGATACATGTATCGATTGTTTACAAGTTCGCAAGTTATCTTTAATATGAAACCGTTAGTTACTCGATACTTTTGCTTACCCTAGTCGATAAGTTTAAGGAGCTGCGGCGTGTTGGTTGGTTTCGATCGATCTTATTACATGGGGTGTTAAATACAAATAGCGAGGGCAAATCAGAATATACAGTGCTCAGATTATTTTGAGAACATTGCCCGCTTATTTTGAAAAGCTTGCCTCTCAAATGTACCGTTTGCGGGGCATCACCAACGGCTTACTATACCTTGTGCAATCTAAGAAGCAGTTTTTGACACCTGTCATCTCAGTACATTTTATAACCTAAAATCGATTTTAGGCCATAAAATGTACTGAGATGACAGATGTCAAAAACCGCTTCTTAGATTGCACAAGGTATAGCTGATACTGTCCGTTTTTCCGTCACTGGGCGTCTTTTCATCGTGCTGTGTACCAAGACCCCAAATATTAATTTTATTTAAAAATTGTGAGACCTAGATTAAGATTAAGAAGTACTAATTCTAATAATATCTGTAAACTAACACTATGATCAAACTGGCCTGAAATAAAGAATTATTTAGCTACTTCAGCAGCTGCTGACTGTAGACAAATGTGGGTACGGTCAGGTAAATCTTAATCATATCTGTAATGCCTTTTATTAGTACGTATTTATGCGGCCATACACTGTTTGTATTGATACGAAGTTTAGTGGCTACGTTGTGCCACACAGTACGTGTCGTATCACAGGCAAATAACAACATGATGAGCAATATAACGAGTAATTAAACTACATACCAGTACAGTACAGTTATTATGCTAGTACTAATCACAGTCCTTGTGCCGTATTCTAATTTTAAAATACATAAACTATACACTAAACACCATCTATCTCCAACATAACCCCAACACTCAACAAATAATCAACGAATATTGAAGTTGTGGAGTTGCATCGGAAAATTTTTCAAGCAAATTTTGACATTTCTGATTCAGATGTTTAGGCGTTAGTTGCATTGGAGTTGTTTTGAAGTTGAATCATGTCTAATCGTGTTTTAAAGGTAGAATACGCCCCCATCTATCTCCAACATAACCCCAACACTCAACAAATAATCAACGAATATTGAAGTTGTGGAGTTGCATCGGAAAATTTTTCAAGCAAATTTTGACATTTCTGATTCAGATGTTTAGGCGTTAGTTGCATTGGAGTTGTTTTGAAGTTGAATCATGTCTAATCGTGTTTTAAAGTTAGAATACGCCCCCATCTATCTCCAACATAACCCCAACACTCAACAAATATTCAACCAATATTGAAATTGTATTGGAGTTGCATCGAAATTTTTTTCAAGCAAATTCTGACATTTCTGATTCAGATGTTTAGGCGTTAGTTGCATTGGAGTTGTTTTGAAGTTGAATCATGTCTAATCGTGTTTTAAAGGTAGAATACGCCCCCACCTATCTCCAACATAACCCCAACACTCAACAAATATTCAACCAATATTGAAATTGTATTGGAGTTGCATCGAAAAAAATTTCAAGCAAATTCTGACATTTCTGATTCAGATGTTAAGGCGTTAGTTGTTTTGCGTAGTTGCATTGGAGTTGTTTTGAAGTTGAATCATGTCTAACACTCAACAAATAATCAACATTGGAGTTGCATCGGGATAATTTTCAAGCAAATTTTGATTTTCAGATTCAGACGTTTAGGCGCTAGCATAGTATTGAGTAGTTAATGCATTGGAGTTATATTGAAGTTGGATCGTGTCTAAGCGTATTTTAAAAATAGAATATGGGTCCTAGTCTAAATACAACTGAATGTGCAGCAGTCATGAATCGCATACAAACTATTCCGAAACCTAATCTTAATAAGTCCTTTCCTCTCTCGGTTGAAAGGTCACTTTCGTAAAAATTAGTGTGTTTGCAATTGCATAGGATTAGGTTTCCAATCGGATCTCAATAGAGCGTTGGCAAGACGGGACAAAGCGCTAAGACGATGATAGGTAAAACTTGATGCCAATTTAACTATAGTCATGATGAAGTATCAAAAGTACCTACGTGTCTAAACACAGGATGTGCGGCGCATTATCGTCGGAGCCCGACAAACTTTTGATTGGTTATCGCGTCTAATCCGATTAGTCTAACTTATAATGACAGTCGCTATGCTAATGGCATCTTAGCTTTGAACTCGTAGGTCTGTAGGTGATGGTTAAGAGTTTCTAGAATGAAAGGATCGTCATACACTGGTAGCTAGTTTTTTACCTTTCAGTTTTGACCACTTAAAAAAATTAAAATTCATTTACTGTCGCAACAATAATAATACACACACAGAAAAAACGTTACACAAGAAGTAAACAAAAAAACTTAACGTAAACAATACACAAAGAGGGACAGGAAGCAAAAAAAATACAAGAAACAATCAATGAAAAAAAAAACTAAACTAAACTCGGCTCGGAGCTCAGCATCATGTTTTAGCAGGAATGATAAATTTTTGAATGCAAACTTACTTATGATGATTATTTACTCTGTTCATTAAGTTGTGGACCACGTCAGGTTCTCCTAATGACCATCAGTGGTCCGCGAAACACTGTATGATACACATGAACAATAGGCCAACAATTATGGATTGATCTTTAACACGGATGACATCATGTCGCGCGGCTAACGTGGCAAGGTAATCAAAATTATCACATGAACGATAAAAATTTCGACATTTTCGTTCTATACAGGTCTATATCGCTCATTGCTGCCATTGCTGCAAGATAGATTGCTGAAGATAGCCAAGATGCCTGGGCATCGGTGCCATTTCTCTATTGTTACTTAACTAATTAAAAACTTATTTATCGGCCGGTAAACTATTCCCCTTACTATTACACTGTCTGTAGTGAGATAAGGGTATAAGCAGAGAAATAGAATGCTTGCGGCTTCGCGTGGGGGACTGGTGCTGATAAGCCGTGATTGACAGTAAGTTATTGAGGGTGTATGGATTATTGTGTATTACGCGTACTTAACACATCTCTGCTGTTTGTTGAAGATATATTGAACTATTAAGGGCTATTTTGTACTACTTATATGTATTATGTAAAAGAATGTTAATAATGATAAAAAAAAACTCAAAAAAAAACCATATTGTCGTTTACACTAAGTAAAATGATTTTTTTTAACAATTTTTTTAATTGGTGTTTTTTGACATTAAACTAGACGGCAACATATCGAATTATTTGTGATTTTTGCGCCATGTAAGATCATCATCATCAATCGTTCCCTCAGAACTGACAGAAATGATAATTCTCTCCAAGCTATCCGAGGAGCGCCGTGATAAGTATCTAAGTAGGTAAGATGTGCGAAGGTTATTTTGAATACCACATTCGCGCAGCTACATGCTTATGCTGCTGACTTTACTACTGCACAAACAATAATGAAAACAAGAATGGCTTAATTAATAAACCGATAAGTATCCGCGACCGCAAAACCCGTGAAAACTGCAATTTCGACCGTGGCCGGTTTTCAATAATTGTGCGGGTAATAACGGACCGGTTCACTGATTTCAATCGTAAATCGGTTAATTTGTATTATTCAGACTCTACAGTTGTCGTCAACACACCGCTTATTACTCTTTTTGCCACGTCTCTGGCAACCAATCACCCAGAAATCGGAATGATTGTGGAAGGGGTCGAAATAATATCACGAATGATCACGTCGGTCGGGGAGGAGTGTGAGAAAATATCACGTGTAATGTGACTATTTCAATGATCACCTAACATCACATCAATTATTGAGTCTAATCATTAGACGGCGACTAAAGCGACCATAGTGAGTAAAATAAGTGTTATAGTTTGGCCAGAGTTTGTTTCACTTCAAACATAGACGGGGAGAATCATACTGTCTTTTTCTAATGCTAGTACTCTCACTACTACAAACGGGAGAGGTATAGCATGTTACTCTGACTGTTACTGCGCTTTTTGGTTTGCTAGACTATGCTACAGTTATTCTTGGAGTTATCATCATTATCGTTTTAGCCATTTGTTGCCCACTGCTGAGCATATGCTCAGCAGTCCATATGGACTGAGAGCCGGCCACGTCAGATTTGACACAATAATAAGAGCAACAAAACCCAACTGGTTAGTTTCATCAATAGGAACGTGTCGAGATATTTATGAGCATTGCGGGCGCTCCACTATACGAATATCATATGTTGACCGTACATCGTTTAGGCTCGCTTGACTCGCTAGCCACATTTTATTGGCCGGCTATTGACACCGAGTCCCGACTCAAAGGCGAACAAATCGAGCCTGTTTTGTACATAACGGAGTAGAAATAGCCCGGCTGTACTTTAGTAGACAGTTGTATCTTAATTTAGAAGTATTTTTCTAAAAATGAGCATTCCAGTTTTAAATTTAACATCTTCGTATGGTTATGGCATGATTACATACCGTCAAATGCTACAACTTTGCCTAGTTGTAGCATTTGACGCAACTAACAAAGTTGTAGAAGTTGACGTAATTGGATATGATATTGATATGGCAAGCAGTAGATGTGGCAAAATAAAAATAAATGTAATAATAATAATAATTATGACAAGTATTATAAACCTAGTTAGTTTTAACTGCAGAAGTATTACTCGATCTGTTGAATGTGTAAGAAAGCTCTGTTGTAAGGCAGATATCATTGCACTGCAGGAAACATGGCTACTGCCGCATGATATACCATATCTGGGAAGTATAAACTCAAACTTCGGATACACCGGCGTTTCGGCAGTCGACACATCGACCGGGGTGCTCAGGGGCAGGCCTTATGGCGGAGTGGCCCTGCTATGGAACAAAGCTATGTTTCCCTGTGTTTCGATAATAGTGTGTAAGAGTGCGCGACTCGCGGCGATCAAAATCGCGCTTAGTGACCGTGCGTTGCTAATAATATCAGCGTACATGCCTACTGCCTCAGCCGACAATATAACGGAGTTTATTGATTGTCTCAGTGAAATTAGTGCGATAATCGAGAGTAGTGACGTGGAAACCGTATTTATACTCGGGGATTTTAATTCACACCCAGGTGAGCAGTTTTACTCTGAACTAATGAACTTCAGCTATGAACAGAATTGGTCATGCGTAGATATAGATATGTTACCGGCAAGTACCTACACTTTTGTAAGTGACGCGCATGGCTGCCGACGCTGGCTGGATCACTGCATAGTGACGAGTGCGGCGCGGCAAGCAGTTGTAAATACCTATGTTTTAGATAAGGATGTTTATTGGTCTGATCACCTGCCAAGTTGAATGTGATATTACTAATATTGTGTCTAAAATTATAACTTATCCTGTAGCCTGTAACAAAGTAGTCTGGGGTGAAAGGGATAGTAAACAAATAGAACGCTTTCATGAATATTGTAATTCAAAATTTAAAGACTTTAATTTTCCTTCCGTGTTTACTGGTTGCGCAGATAAATTATGTATTGATCAACATCATAGATCACTTTTGGATACTATGTACTCAAATATAGTATGTATACTTACGGAGGGCGCGCAACTTTCTCATAACGCGCCGAAAAGTAGGAAACATAAGTACATACCCGGTTGGAATAAGCACGTCAGTTGTGCTCACAGGGAGGCGCGGGAATGTTATCTAATGTGGTTATCGTGCGGTAAACCGGTTTCGGGAGATGTTTACGCTAGAATGTGCGAATCTAAAAGAATTTTCAAATCTAAATTAAAATATTGTCAAACTAATCAAGAACAGATCCGAATGGATATTATTGCGCAGCTACATTCTAGTAAAAAATTTGGTAAATTTTGGAAATCGACAAATAATTTAAACCCTAAGGCGGCCTTGCCTGTGAGCGTAGCTGGGCTGCATGAGCCGGTTGAAATAGCCAATGCGTTTCAGCGCCACTTTAAGGTAGAATCGCCGTTGTCGCCCCCGTCTCATGTGTGCGATGCTGAGAAACGTCCTGAAGTTAATATTGTGAGATTCTCGGCTAAACACGTAGCTTCAGTTATTAATAAGATGGTGCGAGGGAAATCTCCTGGTAAGGATAGCTTAAGCATAGAGCATTTGAAGTACGCGGGTGTACATCTACCTAGAACTCTTGCATTGTTTTTTAACCTTTGTTTAAGTCATAGCTACCTGCCGGATGAACTTATGCACACAGTAATTGTCCCGATTATTAAGAACAAAACGGGCGATGTTTCTGACATGTCCAACTACAGGCCAATCTCGTTGGCCAATGTAATTGCGAAGGTTCTGGACAGTCTGCTCGACAAACAGCTGGCTAAGCATATCCACCTGCACGACGCTCAGTTCGGCTTCAGACCTGGCCTATCCACCGAATCTGCCATCCTATGTCTGAAGCAGACTGTCCAGTACTACACGGCAAGAAAAACGCCTGTATATGCCTGTTACTTGGACCTGTCAAAAGCATTTGACCTCGTATCTTATGACATGCTGTGGCATAAGTTACGATCTGATACTGATTTGCCTTATGAAGTTACCTCGTTGCTTAAATACTGGTATGGTAACCAAGAAAATAGTGTGAAGTGGGCTGGAGCGTATTCGGGGTCATTTAGGTTGGAGTGCGGGGTGAGGCAAGGGGGGTTAAGTTCGCCCCGTCTCTTCAACCTTTATATGAATCAACTGCTCGAGGAGCTCAGCAGTGCCAGTGTTGGATGTTCCATAGACGGAGTGCGCATTAACAACATAAGCTACGCGGATGACATGGTGCTGCTGAGCCCCTCAGTGGGTGGGTTAATCAGTTTATTGCGCATATGTGAGTCATATGCGGAGGCCCATGGGCTCAAATACAATGCAAGCAAAAGTGAGTTTATGCTATTTAAAGCGGGTAATAAGACTTACAATGTGCCCCCTGTGACTCTTTGTGGTACTCCTTTAGCACAAGTGAAGCATTTTAAGTATTTGGGCCACTGGGTCACTGATGACATGTGCGACAATATGGATATTGAGAGGGAACGCAGAGCGCTGGCTGTGCGCTGCAATATGCTTGCTCGTAGGTTTGCACGATGTACCGAGAAGGTGAAGGCTACGCTTTTTAAAGCATACTGCCAGTCCTTCTACACGTGCAGCCTATGGGTCAGCTATACGCAGCGGGCATACAGCGCTCTGCGGGTGCAGTACAACAATGCGTACAGGGTGGTATTTGGGCTGCCGCGACACTGTAGCGCCTCCGGTATGTTTACGGAGGCAAGGATCGATGGCTTCCACGCGATCATCAGGAAGCGGTGTAGCTCGTTGTTGAGGCGGTGGCGCGCCAGCTCTAATGCCATCCTGTTTACGTTGGCCGATCGGTGGGACTCACCGTGGCTGAAGCACTGGGTGCAGCTACATGCCCCAGTATGTCAAAATTTGTTTTAATGTTTATTTGTTCTAACCCTAGATTTTAAGAATTAGTATGTTACTAACACATTATGGACTTTTGTTCGAAATAAATGATTATTGATTGATTGATTGATTGATATGACTCGTCACAATATCACATCAATCAATCAAACTTCGCTTTTTTCGGCAGTTATTTTTCGAATAATTTATTAAGTTTAAATTTAATTTCAAACCCGCCTTACATATAACATGGCCTTACTGGGATTCCAACTCGGGACCATCAGCTCTTCGCAGCAGCAGCTACGTAAGCTAAACCAGTCCACGTATACCTATACAACTTTTAATAGTTTTAATTAGGGATGTCACGAATATTCGCATTCGCATTCGTATAATGCGAATATTCGCATAATTTTTTACATTCGTATCAACATTCGCATTCGCATCAACTGATTTTCCGAATGCGAATGTTGGCAGAACGCATCCTGTTTTGACCGCGCTGACCTGGCTGATGGTCATATGGTTGCTCATATACAGGAAGCGACAACGATGGTATCACTTGACTCCTTTTGATCAATAATATAGGACTCAATCACATACCATGTTCTGTATTTATGAACTATGGAAGCATGACAATTATAAGCAAGATTAACTTTTTGGAATCTACTCCGTAACATTCGTATTCGCATTCGCATTCGGTCATTCGCATCCTGAATATTCGCATTCGCATTCGCCTTCGTAAATGTGAGGAAAACGACATTCGTGACATCCCTGGTTTTAATATAGAGTAACATATATAGTAGAACAGCACAGCCTAAGAACTTTTTGAAGCTCAAGTCAATTGCGCCATCTGTCCGAAAGCCCCCTAAAGATACTCAAAATGTAAGAGGAAATGTCACCTGCACTGCCACCTGCACCTCCTCCTAGTAGCTACTAATGTACTACTAGTACTATATAGTTTACGCTATTTGTTACTAGGTGGAGTAGCAGTGCAGGTGACATGTCCTCTTACATTTTGAGTATCTTTAGGGGGCTTTCGGACAGATGGCGCAATTGACTTGAGCTTCAAAAAGTTCTTAGGCTGTGCTGGTCTATATACTATATATAAGTCACTCTATGGTTTTAAACATGCACGAACACGTCACTGTGGCATTTAGCTATTCAATCCTTGATCTACTTAATGAACCTAATTCAACGTCAATCTCTAATACAGCATCAATTTGCATCTTATACACACACGTTTAAGGTTTAATATCGATAAATACGGGTATATGATCCGCGGCATACGCCGAGAACAGTCTATTAGGATTATAACCGGAGCCAAACTGCCACTAATATCTATTATTGTAAATCAAGCTTATGAATATCGCAGTTACCCAGCCGTATTGATCTGATTTACGCGAATCGAGTTCGTTTGGCTTGAATAGCGAAAAATCGATGACTCAAAGAGATAATGTAGTCCAATTCCTGGCATTATAAATGTGAAAAAATAGGTACAGTTCTGAATCTTGTGGAGTACATACGACTATACTAATTCGAGTTAACACAAAAAATGACAGAAAGTTTAATTTTGATTTCCATCTACGTCATTTTTTCTCCCTCTTCCCTGATGGTCTTATGATATGAGCAAGGATAAATTTTATAATACAAGGTGTAACAAAAATACTGGTGATCCTTTTAAGTGCATAATTGGCATCGTAATTAAAAAACATTGAAAATTTTGATTTTGTATGGAGGGTTGGCCGGCTGCAACGCAACGACGATGTCCCATACAAAAAAAGAAAAATTTTTTCGCGTCCAATTTTTTTCCTACTTTTTCTTACTCACAAAACGATACCAATTTTATTATGCCCTTAAACGGATCACCAATATTTTTGTTACAGCCTGTATGAGATTTAAAGTCATATTGCCCACAAATCCACGAAACATGGCGATGGCGTTCAGAACTATAAAAGCCATGGATCGTCCGAGCCGCGCCCACCTGGCGTTCTAATCTGAATATAAATTATCCATAATTAAAGAGGACTTGGACATGCGGGGAATAAATGCGACCACTTGAAACAAAGCCGAGGGGGAGAGTGTCGGCCACGGGCGATGGCGGGCGCTCAAACTTACACCCTGTTGGTGTTCTTTTATTTTTGTTAAAAAAAACACGGAGTAACGATCTAAAGAGAGTATTGGCCTTGGAAATGAGAGCACGCCACGTGTCCCGATCCTGCGCAACTTCTTGCCAGTTATTGACGCGAAGCTGCAGCAGATCCGCTTCCACGCTGTCTCCCCAACGACTCATGATAAGGTCTTTTAAATTTATCTAGTTCATCCACCCACGGCTAACGGGCTAACGCAAAGCGACCACTGCGAGTGGTTTTTCTAAAGCTTTAGAGTTGCAAGTATTATTTATTAATTATTACTCTCTTGACGGATCACCGTAATTCCTTTATTTATACGGAGTTTGCAACCAAACATTTACTTAACGAACGTAACCCATGTACCTGTACCTATTCCAAAAATTACTGATCTTTACTACTGGATCAGTAGCTTAATCTTTAGTACGGGAAACAAGCTTAGGTACTATTTCAAAAACAAAAATACCGAAAACTAACACGATGAATCGATGATTCTTTTAATCAATGTATTAGTCACGATCAAATACCACTTATGTCTATACCTACTGCTTAAAACTAAAACTCTCCTACTCCAAAAGTTTGCCAAGTGCAAAACAAGCACGCACTCGGAACACGTTCGCAAACAGCATTGTAAAACTATAATTGCAATACTCGTGTGGAGCTCCGTAGAACTCAGGGCATGCGCGGTTGCGTCCAATAATATTAATAATGAAACTTTATAACTATAGTGGCTTTACCAACTTTGTCCGATCTATTGCCTTGTGGACGGCTGCATTTGAAAGCCAAATGCAATACAAAATGGAGTCGCAATTCAAAATCGCTGCCAACGTAACGGGTTAAAGTAAAGAGATTTTTTTTATCGAATATTTATACAGAATGTCATATTAGCTACAGTTTTATAGATTTCACTGGATATAGATATAGGCATATCTTCTTCCCGTGAGTGCTGCGAGGTCCAGATAAGACAGTGCAGATGCCAAGTTTGTTACTCTTTTAGCACCACCCAGAGATCACGCGTAGGGTTGAATAGATTTCACTAGCCTTATAGAAGTTATTAAATACATCATCTTTACACATGCAAAACCTTGAATTAGTATTATCAGCCTCGAAGTTGATTTAGAAATAGCAGGTCAACATGCAACCAGACTGCAAGGCAGTGGTAAATGTTAAAGTCTATGACTTTGAGACTTGGCATAGAGCTTTACGCCTACCAAGATAGCATGCGAGGAAACTCGACCACCTGCTGCTAGTCGCGGTAAGTACTATTACATAATAGAATGGTGTGCTTACTTGTCATATTATTGAGGTTAAAGCTGTACTTTGTTCTTTGAGTAATAATTGAATCGGGCGATATTGTATGGAATAGGGATGTCACGAATATTCGCATTTGCATTCGTATAATGCGAATATTCGCATCATTTTTGACATTCGTATCAACATTCGCATTCGCATCAAATGATGCGAATATTTTTCGAATGCGAATGTTGGTAGAACACAACCTGTTTTGACCGCACTGACCCGGCCCATGGTCATATGCTTGCTCATACACAGGAAGTGAAAACGACTGTATCACTTGACTCCTTTTGATCATTAATATAGGACTCCATCACATCATGTTCTGTATTTTTGAACTATGGAAGCATAAAAATGATAAACAAGATTAAGTTTTTTGAATCTACTCCGTAACATTCGTATTCGCATTCGCATTCGGACATTCGCATCCTGAATATTCGCATTCGCATTCGCGAATGTGAGAAAACGATATTCATGACATCCCTGGTATGGAATACACGGGTTCCATGTAGAAATATTTTTTTGCTATTCTAATTGAATGCGTTGCGACTAGATTCTGTTCCCTTTCTTGCAAATTTTTACCTATATGAAATCATTGCTAAGAATAGAAAAAAAACTACGGAATAAGTATTTAGAACGTCTATCAATACAATTCTTCTCATTAACCACAAAGCCAATAAAATTACAGATAATATCGATAGCTTTTATCACAAATCTACACTTTGATCTCGTGTGGTGTAACTCGATAACTTGGACCCCATCTCTCAGCTGAGCCCTTGTAATGCGAGCTCAAACGACGCCATATTTTTAGGAGGCTTTTGTGGCCAACTGTTCTTTCGCCGGTTTAAAATTGCTTCTGGATAGTGTTACCATTTAATTTATCTCCGCAATTTTGCGCATACTGATCGAAACTACCTATTGGGACAATGGGCTTTCGCTAAAATCTGATTGTTATGTTTGAGCGGGAATCATTTTATTTGATTCAGTTGTAACAATATTGTGATATGTTATTTGTTGTAAATACAATGATTCTGTGTAGTAGTACTGACCGCAGTGGAGTAGGAAAATGATTTGTAGAATAAAGATAATATTGCAATCATTTTCTTGTATGTTAAGTTGTTAAATTTACATGTCAATATGTAAATTCAACAACATTCAGGATGCGAGTATCATGTGTGTAACATGTCGCGTGTAGTGACTAAACACAAGTGAGTACAGCCGCATGCATAATAGTGATAAGTTGTATTTTTATTTCAAAATAAATGCTAAAATACAAAATAAATCAAACTTATAAACATATAAGGTAAGTATTAGAAATACAACGTATTCCCATCATCTAATTATGTATTACTAAAGCAGTAAAACATTGGCAGTGAATTCCGAATTCGAATCAAAAAACCAGCAGAACGTTACCTCAAGAACCGTAACGACTATTCATAATCGCAAATCGTTTTATGCTGGTTCACCAAACGACCAACTTGTTTGAAATAACACCAGTAACTAGAGCATACATTTCTCATGAAAGTTGTTGCATGTGCATAAATTCCGAGTATAGTTTCGCAATATTTGTCAAGGAGCAACATCTGCATAGCTCTGAATGCGA
This sequence comes from Pammene fasciana, assembly GCA_911728535.1. Lineage (NCBI taxonomy): Eukaryota > Metazoa > Arthropoda > Insecta > Lepidoptera > Tortricidae > Pammene > Pammene fasciana. The sequence goes on from OU452285.1 coordinate 3,086,039, forward strand.
TCCCGAAGGACCAACAAAGCGCCAGGTAGGGTCGACTACAAAGAGATGTATCCACTTTTGGACCTTGTTACAATGCAATAAAGTGCAAAAGTGAATACATATCTTTGTAGTCGACGTACCTAGACTATTTTATGAGGTTAAGTGAGATGGATCGCTCGTTTCGTTTTAAGCCTGCTTACAAGTCTTATAGAGGTTTAATATATTCGAGTAGGCATTTATCCCAAAAACTGCTTATCTTCAAAGTAGATACTGAATACATTTACGAGAGAAGAATTAACGAAGAATATTTTATATAAATTAAACCGACTAGTAGCTAGCGTCCCATACATATACGTATATTAATTATGCAGTATCAAATTGTCTTACAATTAATCACTTATTAAATGAAAAAACACACGGTAGATGTGAAAACATAAATGTATGGATAGGTAAATATCTTTACGAACATATTATTACCAACTATACTTATGTCTGCAATTGTCAAAATAATCTCTAGAGTTTCAATATAATTTTAATCAAATAAAGAACCGACTTCACTTAGGATCCGCTATTCCAAGAGGAAATATAATAGTTGAAGAGTTCCCTCGATTTCTTCAGGATCCCATCATCAGACCCCGACTTGGTGCCAACGGGACCAACTGTGAAGTTGGTCTACTCTTTCAAACCAAAAAAGAATTTTCCAAATCGGTCCAGCCATCTTCAAATAATCGGTGAACATACATAAAAAAATATCAAAAAAAAAACAAGCAAAGAACCCGACGAATTGAGAACCTCCTTCGAAATCTTGAAGTCGGGTGAAAATAAAAATTCAGTAGAATTGAGAACCTCCTCCTTTTTTTAAATCGGTAAAAAATGTGTTACAACTTATGTTTTAGACTCCTAACTAAACACAAAAGCAAGCTCTCCAAAGGTCGGCCTATTAACGATCCTTATCAACTCTCTTGCTCAACTAACTTTAGTTTCTTTTACCTCAAGTAGCGAAATAAATTCACAAGGGATTTAGCCCAAAATTAAGCCTCAAGACAGTTTTCTAAGTAAACTAAATACAACTAAAAGTTACCGACAAACTGTATCCAGTAGTGGTGTTACAGAGTAGAATTTTTCGAGTCTGAACTCTCGAATAAAGTCCAGATACGACTGACTCAAGTCGGAATGAAGTGACGCTTGAGCCAGCTGTGTTTGGGGTGTGTTACCTTCCATTTTTTTTATAAATAGGGGTAAATTTAATATCGTGGAAATCATCATTAGATTTGTATGTGTGTGATAGCCTGTAGCTGTTTTACGTTGCTAATGAACTGTGTGTATAGTTTTTTTAATCATTAAGATTTTTTATTTATTTTGTCATAGATCTATTTATGTTTATCTACTTCGTCTTATGTTTTTTTATATTTTTAATTTTCTGATCTTATTCTGTGTGTTATTGCTATAAGTACTTTGCAGTATTCAAATAAATTATTTATTGCAGTATTCAAATAAATTATTTACCTATATTTTGGCCAGAGTTTGTTTCACTTCAAGCATAGACAGGGAAAACAATACTGTATTTTTCTAATGCTAGTACTCTCACTATTAAAAAAGGGATGGGTATAGCATGTTACTCTGACTGTTACTGCGCTTTTTGGTTTGCCAGACTATATCTGTCTGTCTATATCAGTTGTTAGATTAATGAAGTTATGTAATTCCTCCTCCTCCTTGATTCGTATTCCTCAGTACTGAGGGTCGTGACATATCCCTTTTGCATCACTTTCTCTCGTGTGATCTTTCTCCATCTGTTTCTATCTCTGGCTACTACCTACTTCAATAGCGATAATTATCGCTAACTCTTAAGTAGATAGAAGATAGAGGCTTTAAAATTGTTTCCAAATTCTATATTAGTTCTTTTGAATCTTACTTAGAAAGAAAAAACCGAAAAATGATATTAAAGACTAACCCGCTTATTCATAAACGCATTTCAAACCTCATTTAACTAAATTATCTTTTCTCCTTATCTGTCACTTTGACAGTTGTGTTTGTTAGAAACAGACAAAACATAATGCAACTAAATGAGATTTGAATCACGTTTATGAATAAGCGGATAAGAAATCTTAAGCGTAGAGTTTCATAAAATTGAGTCAATTTCAAATGCAGACTTATGAGACTCGAGTCCTGGGTTTTGGCCAACACTATTACCCGGAGCGTAGGTATTGATCCCACAACTTTCCAACTAAACTCACCTCTTAGCATATCTCGCCACGTTTTGCCGGTACTCTCTCGAAATATTGGATAAACTTCTGTAAACTTATTACAGTACGAAATACTTTTTTATGTCGAGTGTAAGAAGTTTTGAATAGTGTCCTTTCGAGCACGAAACGCTCTTATGAAGTTTTAACAACGTAACATACCGTGTCACATTGACGAGTGGATCCGAAGTGTCCTTTCAAAACTAGAAGTTATTTAATATATTCTGACTAAAAAGTTGAATATGAAGTATGTGCTAAAAGTTTTATGTTTAATACAACGAATATCATTTATTATGTTCTTTAAAACATTAGAAGGAATGAATGTAGACTTCTCAAAGGCAACAGATGAATAAAGAATATTTATTTGAGGTACGATTCGTCTCGAAATTAATCCATTTATGAGAGTACAATTATTTATTTAACTTTTATATTACTTATAACTGCAAAAGAAAACATGGTCGATGATATTGTGGAAATCGCTGGGAAAAGCAGGATGGTCACCGCTCAAGATAGACAAAAAATTAATAATATGGAGGAGGCTTTCACCTTATAGGGGCCATACAATAAACAGGATTAAGATTATAATTTTATAACTATATGGATAAACAAAGCTATAAGAATAATAATTACTTACCCGCTTATTCATAAACATGTTTCGAACCTCATTTTGTTAAATTATGTTTGGTCTGTTTCTAACAAATACAACTGTCAAAGTGACAGATAAGGACCAACGATGATTTAGTTAAATGAGGTTTGAAGTACGTTTATGAATAAGCGGATTAGTGTTTACACCATGGCGGGTCAGTACCCGCCATGGTGTAAACACAAATCCGCTTATCCGCGCAGAGACAGTTCTCTGCGTGCGTTCAGGCAGGGAGGTCACGGGTAGGGGCAGCAACTAGGGTTTGGTTTAACTTTTTTTGAGAGAAATATAGTATTTTCCAAACCTACATCAAAAAAATATAGTACACCTTGTTGTTACCTCATGAAACGTTCCAAAAATATAGTATGTTCATCTTTTTTGCATATTTTCAACAGTACACCAAGCCAATATAGTACGATACTATATATTATAGTACGGGTGGCAACCCTAGCAGCAACCGCTTAGTGTATCCCTCACTTTTCATTAAATTGTCGAAAGGGCCTCTGCGCGTTAGCTTCGGTTCCGCATACGCCTCGCAAAGGTCCGGAACACCATTGTTCCGTAATCGGGAAAGATATACAAATAAATAATTACTTAGAACAGTAAAAATATTTTCATAAAGTACGTAAGAAGTTCGAGTAACCGCAGAAAGCTGTCTAACTAAAACGTAAACATAAGAATTCCATTTTCCGCGATGTTAGCACTCGGCGATCCAAGTGCGAGCGTACGTTTAAACGTCGGAAATAAGCGTCTCGGTACAGCGAGCTATTCCAAATGTTATATCGAAACTCGTACTATTTGCCTATTGATACTTTACTCACACATAAGTTACTACGAATATTGAGCTTTAGATATAAAACCATGTTGCTGCGAAAGCTGTTAACGTTTTTGGAAAAAAGTATTGTGAAGAGACGCAATTCATTTATTTGACAGCTTGGCGTTCAAGCTTTTTTTATGTTTATCTGAATGTCTGTTTGTAGTATTAGCTCCCCTGTTTTTGTAGGATTTGTGCGAGAGGAGAGATTTCGCGGTTTATATAGGAACTCATACATTCTGCGAGGCTTTCTCTTCTTCTTTGTCTAATGTCACGGATAAAGATATTTCTATGTACAGATTTATTTAATTTAAAGTCTCGTCTGTCCAGCTGTCTCTCGCATCCTCGATTCTCTCTGGTGGAAACGCTACTTTAGATAGATTTTAACGCACTAGAGGGCCCTGTCGTAGTTTTAGGTTTTTATGTAATTTCGGCTAACTATGATTGGATCGAGCCTGTTTAATAATGCCATATATTGTAGGCATGTTTGCGTAGCGTGCAGGCAATTGGCCTGTGTTTGCCAAGGTGGGCGTGTTGGTCCAATGTATGCCTGTTTGGGCCAATATTTGGCACCACCGATTAATGCACAAAGGAATGCTAAATGCACCGACTGTGTGCCAGTGCGTGGTTTGTTTTGAATCGGTTTGATTCGTCCTTTTTATTGGCTAGTTGTACAATTTGTAACATGGTTGCTGCTAATTAGACAGCAATGAAAATACTACTAATTATGTAGCTTCAATTGTTGCATTTCTTATGGGAAGCAAGTTTGCCAGAATTCTTGATTATGCATACCTAAAATACAAATCCGTAGCAAATAGAAATCCGTGATCTCTGCCTACCCCTTTTGGGATATAGGCGTGATTGTATGTATGTATGTGTATAAAATAATAATAATATAATAGCTCCATAACCGGTTTCGGTCACGGCGACTGCTGTCAACTCCGGTGTTGTCTCTGATGAGCTCGCATGTGGCTAACGTAGCCAATCTTGTTGACGAAGGTACGCAAACATTGCGGGCATGCGAGCACACCGTCGACGTAGTTATAAGTTATCGCCGCAGGTGGTCGGGCCTTGATCTCGTCGCGCTTAGCATCAAGCTGAACGCGCCGCTGGGTCTCAAACTTGTTGACTACCTCGTTTACGGTAGCCCTCCACTTTGAACGTATGGCTGCCTGCCTTTCCCATTGTGAGGGCTCTACTCCGCATTTCCTCATGTGTCGCTTAAGCACATCTTTGTACCTGTGTATAAAATACAAAGATTACAGTCAGGTATTGATTGGATTTCTATTCAAGACCTCTTTCACTATGCCACTTTTGTATGCTGACTGTAGGTAATTCGGAATATTATGCTGACTGTAATTCGGAAATCCATTGTGACACTTAATGAATGTTTGCCGTCAATTTGTAGGCATTTTTGCCCACATGCATCAACTTTTTTTTTTAAATTGTCGGTTGGCATGACTTAATAATGCTTTAAGAAACACCAAAACGGATCAATATTTCATACCTGTATAAATATTAGAAGTCAGATCCACTTGTAAATCAACATCACGGTGTACCAGAATTTACAAGAACCAATAAAAACTCTCATTAAAGTCACGTTTCGTGAACTCCCGGAATTATGTTATTTTGTACAACTCGTACAATTGGACTCAATTTTTATGGCGAATTTCTCATACTCGATCTCGAAATCAAACCCTCATCAATGGGAAGTAACGAGCTTATTCGTGAAGTTTGTTGCAAATCACAAAGTGCTTGGCAAATTTGGCCCAGCGAGAGACTTATTCGCACATTGAGAGTTGTTACATGCTTAAGGCGGCTTTCACATTGCTGCGGTTTCCGCATGCGGCGCCGGTGCGCGAGCGAGAAAGCGGTCTGCATGTGTATAGCGCTGTCACGCTTGCACACCGTCGCTGCATGCGTTTGCGGCGCCAGTGTGATAATCGCCTAATTCTATAGATAATCATAATTTGGTGACATTTCGATTATGAACGCCGACCTACACTTGCTTGGTAATCATTAGGTACCTACTGTTTGTAAGTAAAATTGTGTCAGGAAACCTCAGTCACCTCATTACCGTACCAAAATTTTGACTATTGTAAACCAAAATTATTCTCACAAAAAATACAATATTTAGACAACTCCCTGTCTTTCCTTGTAGTATCGAATTTTCCATGTTACCCGCAAAAAAACATATACATAAAGCTGTTTATATTTCGAACAATCGCCAACATTCCTATCCAAAATTAAAACGATCTTGAACTCGAGACCCCATAATTCTGGCACTTAATTAATTTTATAGCATTGACATTTCCCCGCCTCCCCTAATATCGCGATACTGCAATCCGCTTCTCAAATTGTTTGTGATTGCCACGGCGCGAGGTGTAATTTTGCTCCGTATTATTTTACTTTGTGTCAACGAGATTTCGTCGCTTGTTATTAAAATTTCTGCACTTGGATTCAATTTTCTGTGTAGCCAGATTTGATATTGCAGACTGTTACGTTAGAAGCTTTTCCTTTTTAGGCAATCGAGACTTTTTTTACTTTCTATCGATCATTTTTTTTTTTCGAGTAAAAGCTTCACAACTTGCTTGTCAATCTCTAGATAAAAAGATTGTTTTATTTATTCAGACATGTTGACCCGTAACACGTTTTTGACAAAGATTTAGGCACTCCTAAGATCTGAAACAAATACGAATTATACATTGTATGTAATCTACCTCAGTGCTACTTTTGTATACAGTAAATATTGTGTGGTAAGGCTAAACCGTACATAGCTTTAGGTATAAACATATCATCCCCTTAAAACCACACAAAATCAAAGAGATAATCGTCTTCAATATGAACCTGTACTCTTTTCCTGTTGGGTTTGCTTAAGACGATTTATCTCATTAAGAACGTTCTTAATCTCAATCTTGTCATCACGCGGCCCCTTTGTGATCTGGATTACCATCGACGTGGTCATTAAAAGATGGAGTCCATTTGATCTGTTTTTGGACCGCGCCGGTGTCACCGAGGGCTCTTCAAGTCGCGTCTGTAGAGAACACAACCAGTAGTGACGTGCGGAAATGTTTATAGGCTTTTTTTATACTACGACGGTGGTAAATGAGGATAAGGCCCAGCTGATGGTAAGCAGCTAGCGCAAACTTGTGGCTACCTACTTCAGAGGTGTCAAATATGCGTTGCCAACCCTTTATATCCTGTAGGGACACTCCATTTGTGATGAATCCCGTACTGTAGTTTCATTTTATAGGGTCCACTGATCAGTGGCAATTGCCTTAGGCCCAGGCAATGTATTTTCCGACTATACTTTTTGTTTTGCTCTACTAGGTATACCAAATATTTCGATGCGACTCCGAGATCTCCACATATAAGCAGTGTGACGTCATGCAGCATTACTGCGCGAGACTCAACATTACTACTTACTTCGAGCTTCGTCGACACAGTCGTTGTTCTAATAAGTCTTCATGCTTTTAAATAATTAGTCACATGTATTTCTGGCACGACTAATTGTTATTGAATTATAATCTTGTATTGAATAGTCCTTTTTGAACCATTAAAAATATACCTTTGAAGGCTACAGGAGAGTTGCCGCAGATTTAGCAAAGACTGTAACATCACTACTCAAGGGGAGTCACCGGCGGCGCCTCTTATGTTCTCGGGGCCGACTTTGTTCTAAGGCTTTGTGCTTTCAATTAGTGTGTATTTTAGACAGAAATTAGTGTTTGAGAATCATAATCTTGTACTGAATAGTTCCTTTGTTCTGGAGGATAATTTAATGTGGCTTCGATGGCGTAGTAGGAGTTCTTGGTCAGCTAAAATTTGCTAGGCTGAACCTATTTTAGTAAAATATGTCTAGGAGCGCTCGCTAGAAAACCTATTTGCAAATTTAAAAATAAAACACATTTAAGGGTAGCAAACTTATTACGCCCTTCTTTTTTTAATGGGGGCTTAATAAAATATGAAGATGAACAACACTCTAGGAAGAAATAAAACTGGTCATCTAGTATGGAAATTTGTATAACAAGCAGGGCTTGAAACCGGTTTTCGCAAAAAAAAGTAGTAGTAGTAGTAGCACTTTATTGTACACAAAGAAAAATACAAAACAATTTTAAGAGATGTAGGTACAAAGGCGAACTTATCCCTATAAGGGATCTCTTCCAGCCCCCCCCCCCCCCCCCAAAAAACCCCGTTTTAACCCAAAATGTTTAATTATTTTATGGTTTTTATGTAGAAGTCGATATTTTATTTAGGTAATGACTTCATATTATAAGGTTTCTCGATTAAATATGAAATAGTAGACGAAAGAACGACAAGAACGAAAAAAATTACGGTATTTTAGTATGGAGCAAAATCGGTTTCCGAGCCCTTATAATAAGTGACACGTGAGTATCACTGAGTATCCATTATGAGGTTCTTTAACATAGCATAAAAAACGATTTTCGTCGCAAAACTGACATAACAATCCATACATAAATAGTTAGAAGGAAAGGAAACGACAAACGTACATAGCTTGTTTAAAACTCGATGATCAAAGGGAGAGAATTGGGACGGTAATGAGGCAACTTGTAGTCGTTACAACTTTTTAGGGTTGTGTCCAAGGACCATGTAGCATCTGGAGGGACAATGTGTTCAAAAAATCCCGTAAATCAGGCACATACAAAAAAAAAAAAAAACAGAAACCCTCGTTAGCTTAGCGGATGTTCAAATTTTGTAAAAATAGAATAAAGTATAAACTTGTATAGATGTCATATACAAAGGAAAAAGTGACCAACGCCTCCGGTGCCCAAGGCTGGATTCGAACCAGCGCCTTCTGCATTCGCGGCAGACGCGTTAACCAAAAAAAAACCAAAATCAAAATATTCATTAAAAAATAATTTGATTTGTTCTTTCAGTTCAATAGAATAAAGACCAAAAAAACGTATCCCAACTAGCAAATGATGTGGTATAAAAATCATCAGCACGTTTATTCGACTAAATTTAGTCTTATAAACGTGATGTTTCTAGTTGGGATCACCTCGTACAAAAAAAACGTTGTGACCCACTGAACATCCATTTTCAAGTTACCAAGCCTAAAATTACTTAAAATGATTGTCGTCGCTACACATTTTTTACAATCCAGCAGACGTGATAGCACTGCGGCAGCTAATACCAAAAATAGAGATAGGTCTTCTTCTTCTTTGTCGTATCCTCATGGCTGAGGGACGTGACGATTGTGGACACTTTTCACCAACACTCTCCAGGCCAGAGATAGGTATAGGTACTTATTAATTTTGGACGAACGTGATTGTGTATAGACACATTCAGTTCAGTGTCATATGGTCCTTGGTTGTGTCAAATACATAAGCGCTAATCTCTCTGTTAACAAAAAGGACACGTAAGTACATTGTGAATTTTGTAAAAGGCTATTTAGGACCCTACTTAATGTGTGTCCGTAGTATATATTTACTGAGTATGTATTGTAGTCAATCCTCGAAACTCTGACACTTTCTAATTTTCAAATACATAAACAATGCATTAAAAATACAATCTATCTCTAACACAACTCCACCACACAACAAATAATCAACCAATAGTGAAGTTGTATTGGAGTTGCATCGAAATAATTTTCAAGCAAATTCTGATGTTTCTTTTTTTTTTTTTTTTTTTTTTCTTTCAACAAAAAGAGAGTTACAATTTATCAAATTTACTTATCTGCCAAACTGCGCAGCAGTTTGTTGGCAGAAAACTTATTCTACCCTCCACACTTACCATATAGGTAGTACTTATACAATATATATATAGCTGTGGGAGTGTCTGCCTGCTCCTTTGCAATAACGTACGTATTTACAAATGAGCAAGCAGGCACTCGCCGTGCGGCCGCTTTCATGAAACACTTAATTTACGTTAAAAAAACAATAAATAATGATAAATCCCCAAAAAGATATCTTATTGCATCGTTATGTAAACTACGATGTTAAACCAAATTTCAGTACAGTCAGACATCGGAGACAAAAACCTACAGAATAAATATTAATGATAATGACAACAAGTTCCATTAACCCTTATCTAAAACTTAAAAGTAAGTAGACCACTGTATAATGAGCTGTATTTACATATAACTTGCGTTGTTTGTTAGATCACATGGAATTATTATCGCTCGTTAATAAGATAAACAACTTGGCTGGTGTTTCAATCAGGTGTGTTCTGTTCGAGCCTAAGCATAAACGATTTTTTTTTTTTTATCTGTTTTATCTGTTCCAGACGTTTAGGCGTTAGCTGTATTGAAGTTGGATCGTGTCTAAACGGGTTTTAAAGTAAGAATTAGAGATGCACCGAATATCCGGTTAATATCCTGTATCCGGTCTATCCGGCCCTTATTTTAGTATCCGGCCGGATACCGGATATCTTCGTACTATCCGGCCGGGTACCGGATGTAGTCAGAGTCACTCACTACCGTAACCGCTGTTACACAATAACATTACAAACTAATTTTTTTGACACAAAAATACGCGAGCGCGTGTCGTGTGTACTTTTGAGAGCTGAAGTCCTTACTGGCATAATAAAATAAAACTCGTTTTGTTGCCTAGGAATGTGTCCGCGCGATCGTTCACTACGAAAGAGGTCGAAACCTGCACGACGCGCGCCTGCGAACCTCAAATTGTAGGTATAGTACCGCCGGCCGAATATTCGGCGGCCGGATACCGAATATTCGGCAGAGGGTCAGGCCGAATATCCGCCATATCCGGTATCCGGCCAAACCACTATCCGTTGCATCTCTAGTAAGTATACGGTCTCTAGTCAAACCTGTTATCAGTAGCCAAAGACCAATTTTGATAACATAATTGGGCTAGCCCGTTACCGGTATTAATAAATAATATACCGAAATTGAATACCGGTTGATTTGTATCTATGCACCGGTTAATAATACTGGTGTGCGATCTCTGGCGTGTACCTCTCAGAATACCCGTAACCCGTAATTGTCATAGACCTTCATTTCTAATCTCTGGCATTGCTACCATGTTTTTCGTAATTTGCGACTACTTACAGGTTAGGTTCGTTAAGTTTCCTTTTATCCCTTAGAGCGGAAAAAGAGCGTTCCCCGTTCCCCGATTTAAAATGTAATTTTGCGATCACTCACAACAAAATGCAATACGAGTAATATCAAAAAACAATCAAATTTAAATCAAATGTAAACTACAAAATGCCTCGTATTTTCAATGCATCCTAACCAACCAAATATTCTACCTACCCACTTTTCAAACGTATTTTGAGACGTCAAGCAACTCGAAGACCGGTATAACGAATACACGAGCCGAATACCTGGATTACAAATATCTGGATACCGAATGCTTGGGTATATTTCGCGGCTTTTGAACACAAAATATGTTACATGCGGTGAAAACTCGTAACGAATGCGCATAAAATTTGAAGACGGGCGGCTGGTTGGGTTGGGATTCCAATCGCTAGCGACGGGTGAGTTGATCGCTCTTTAAGCCAGTTATAGGTGCAGTTATTTAATATTAAATATTTTATATCCCCATCTAGAGCTCAAATTACCTCTTCTCTTCGACTTCTCATACAAACTTCCGGTGGCGGCGCGTTAATAGAACACGATTCATATCGGCTTGCCTACTTTTCGGGCACCAGAGCAGTTTTTCTACAGCTCGTGATGAAACCTTAAGCCAAATTAAGCTTCGGCTTGTCTAAGATTTGTTTTGACTCGCCGCCACTGCAAACTTCCACCCTATTTTTCATGATGACGGGTTATCGCGTCGAAAATCAAGATTTTAACGCGAGACTCGTGAAAACTTCTGAGTTCTGAACTCTAATTTTCATACACTGACGTAGCTACCAAAGGGCTAGGCGAGGCACTGCCCCGGGGCCCCCGAAACCTGATTAGCAAACCTCTTATTGATTGAATATAAAGAGCTGTCTGTGTGTGTATATTTTAGGGGTCCCAGTTTTTTTTTTACCCCAGGGCCCTTGGTCACCTAGCTACGCCACTGTTTTCACAATAAAAGTTTAAAACAATCGAATCCAATAAACAAAAAGCTACCATGGATTGTTCTACCTTCTGCTTAACTATTACAAGAAAAACTTTACAACAACTCCATTTAACTTACAAACAATCAAACACTCCTTGAGAGCCATCTCTTATTTTTGAAAAATAAAACCCATTTCTCCAGTACTGTCGCGCGCAATCGGGTTTGTGTAAAAATGTCCTCTGCCGACGTGCGCTAGTTAACACTACGTCACGAGGTGCAGCTGTACTGTCGGGCACACAAGTGATATAAGTTTTCGACAAAGGATACATGTATGACTAAAAACACGTGTTTTATAAATAATATTCTATTTAAACCGTGATTGGCACTCATGAAAATTAAGTTGTAGAAATCGTTTTTAATATATTTATTATTTATACATAAAATAAAATTATTTGAAGGCCTAACCTAAGAACAATGAGAAAAAAAATTATTTGAAATATTATTATATACTTTTAAAATAGTTTTGTAATGATAGTAAACTAAACAAAATCCTTTAAGTAATCACTTGTTAAAACAAAAAGGCCCCTTTTAAACGATTACACACTTAATTATAAGTATTGTTAACATATTGTAAAGCGACATACAATAGATTTATATGACACTACAACTTATGCAATTTTATAATTGAAAGGAAAAATGGAAAAATTCACCGCGTCGAGCAAGACTCGAACTCCCTCCCTCCCTCCCCCCCCTCCCCCTGACGTAAGCAAGAAGGAGTAACAGATGGAAAGATTCACCGGGGTTGAGTAAGTGTCGATAGCACAGTTGGCAGTGCGATCGGACCGGTGTTCCGAGAGGTCGCAAGTTCGAGTCTTGCTCGACGCGGTGAATTTTTCCATTTTTCCTTTCAATTATAAAATTGAAATATCGTTTGCAGACGTTTCTGCTGATAACAACAATTAACAACTTATGCAGTACCTAATCACAACCAAATTTTATTATTTTTCTATCAGTCGTGAAAATTTATACCTAATGGAATGTACTTACGTAAAATAATAAACTTTTTGTTACCAGCAATATTTTTTTTGTTTATAACTAAGTTAAACTAAAATATACTATATGAAGGGTACACGGAAAGAACATGTCTAGTCACTTTGACAACATTTTGAGTTATAGCGGTTTTAAAGTTTGGAATGATTCAATTAACCATACTATTTCCGTAACTAGATGGTTTTTATGAGTTAAAAAGTGGATTTGTGTTAAAAATTCCAGCTGTTACAGAAGTTGTTGCTAATAGTTTATTGCAAGCTCTATATTTTGATACAAAAATCTCATTTTACGAAAAAAGGGACTAGACATGTTCTTTCCGTGTACCCTTCATATTATCCCCAATGCACACCTCACATGGTATAATTAATGATTTATAATAAATCCAAAAAATATGAACATAGAAAATAAATATAAATTATTTTCTATGTTCATATTATGACATCAATTTTCTTATTTTTGTCCTTATAATTTACTAATTTATTTCTTTAATGAGTACAATTTTTATTTTATTTAATAATATATTTACAAGACTTTCTCGCCGGCCAGTACCCGGTGCCGAAGTGTCTCACGGGTAATGAAAGGAAGTGTTCTCCTGAACATGGAAGCTTGCATTACCTCGCCTTAGTCTCTTTTTAAAAGAAAAAAAACACGCCCTGGGAAATCTTTGACTGTTATTTCTAAAGAATGCAGACGTTACAATTGAGTTTGTTTTGAAAGGTATTTGTCGGGTATTATTAAACTAGAGTTTATTTCAATAATACATGTTAAACTCATTAACCCCATTTATTATAAGAAAAAAAAATGTTACACACCTCACATCCACAGCGCAGGTTTCGTCAATGTTGCTACTGCCAAAATCGGAATCCACTACATGCTTCGTCAAAAAAAAACACAAAAACAAATCCGCAAGAGGCCTCGTCAAAACATACCTTCTTAAAACTAACATAAAAAGAAATTTAAGACCCGTACTGATCCCTACCTGGCCCAAATGTTCCAAATACGCCAGCTGATTAATTGAGTTTACTTACATTGTGTTTTGGTTTTTTTTTATTACTCCATAGGATAGGATTAATGTCATAATCATAAAGCAAGAATATTTTTGACCGCTTTTTAATTAACTTAAAATCAAAAAAAATAAATTGCACTTTCAGTCAAAATATTTCAAAGTTGGATAGTCAAAAGCATATGTATCTAAACTGCTAAGGTATTCAAAAAATGGAGGCACATGCAACACCATATTAGATATTAAAAAAAACTGCAGTGTGTTGAGATGTACCCATTACTCATTATGGATGAATTATCGAGAGCGTGGAATTGCATATGTAGTAGTATTGTTTGTGTACAGGCATTCTATATTTGAATCCGCACACAAAGAGGCACAACACGGTACAACCACTACATATGCAATTCCACGCTCTCGATAATTCAACTATACTTACATTAAATAATAATATAGAAAGGAACCCACCATTAGAGAATATTAGTCTAGTATCAATAAATTTCCGCTACAGTAGAAACTTTACCAGCACTAGGATGATATCAGGTTAACCTTCTTTCTACTTAGCGTTTAACCTGGGTCGTTCCGTTATTCCACCGGGAAGCATATTCCGACTTAAAAAAATCGCAACTTAATTGGTTACTGATCTGATTTCAACTTTATATGATAGACTGATCAGAAAGTGGAGGTTCTCATCAGGACGCCCCTAAATTTCTGCACGCGAAATGCATTATAAAAAAATATCTGGACACAAATACAAAAGTTTTGCAACAACCCCCAAGAATACGATCTTGCCATGATTAGCAGTGAGAGCAAAACACACTGCAATGCAATTGTGTAAAATTCAATGTTATATCAGTAACAAAATCAAGTTAAGATTTATAACCTACGAATGCTGCACCAGGAAACTAATGCATAAAAGGTTAAACTTGAGGATTGTACGTAAAGTTTAAAGAACAACTCACTAGAAACGGAGACAATGGTTTTAATTTTGCAGTATAATAGCGCTTTGCACGCTGCGAGTGGGAATGAATATGCTTAGTTACGTTTTTAATTTTAACCTTTGCAGGGTTAATATTTTTACGTACACGGTTTTTCGTTGTGTGCACTGTTGTCATGTGTCAGATAAGTACATACATGTTTCCTGTAATACGAACAATAAATTAAAACGTAGATTCTACTCAAACAACAAAACTTTTGTTCACCAACTTTTTAAAAATATGTATTTTGTAGTTTGCTTCTTTTTCATACAATCTAAATAGTATTTTCAATGTACGTTAAAATCCGTCTATTTGACATTGCTTGTCACCCTACAGACAAAATCAATTTCGAAATACATCGCGTGTCCGGAAAAACTTTAAAGTGTCCTAAAAATCAAACCATAAGTTATTTTTAAAAGTCGCTTAACAAACGTTGTCTGGTTTGAAGAGTAGAATCCACATTTTAATTTATTGCTCCTATTACAGGAAACACCCGGTATACGTGTGTACAGATTCTTATTACGACATGTTTGTTTTTGAAAACTCGGATGCTTTTTTCTATTTCATTGTTGAAATGATTTATTGAGTTCAGATTCGTCACTTACCTGGGGCTATATATATTCTAACTTTAAAACACGTTTGTACTATCAGCTGCAGAATTGCCTACCCAGTTTATGAATGAATTCATTGATAAACTGGGTAGGCAATTCTGCAGCTGATGGTACACGATCCAACTTCAATACAACTCCAATACATTAACTACACAATACAAGGGGCCGATTTTTGACTTACGAGCGGTCGAATTCAAAGATTTTAAGCTGGAATATAATCGCACACAAAGGTTTGTTGCCATTATTTACGCACGAAATTAATATAATAAATAACGAAATTAATATAATTTAAATTACTGTCGCTGTTATTTTTAAAACATATTTTCTTCGTTTTATTCAGGGTTTTAAATGTCAGATTCGAGCACTCGAATCTCAAAAATCACCCCCCCGCTTGCGCTTAAACGTCTGAATCTGAAATATCAGAATTTGATTGATAATTATTCCGATGCAACTGCAATACAACTTAAATATTGGTTGCTTTTTTTGTATGTTGGAGTTATGTTGGAGATAGATTATGTTTTTATCACGTATTTTAAAATTTGAATACGGTACCTGTTATCGTAATCTGATTGAATTTTCAGATTACAACTTCATATTTTTTTACATAACTGTAATTGAATTTTGAATAACATTTTAGTAAACTAGTGCCCTCGGTTATTCATTTAAATTTTTTCCTGTACCACTGGTGTTCAAATTCCATTTATAAGATATATTAAAACTACCAGAGCCCTTTCGCTTTTGTTGAAATTAAAAATAAAAATCACTGTCTGTTAGTGTTCCTGTGTTTAAAGCACAGACTAGACAAACCAGCATTAAGCGTTTACAGGGAGCACGAGGTCACCACACATAAGCGCAATTTTATTCGTAAATTTCTACGATTCGAACAGCACATCTCAGTAGCATTCTACACCCATTTGTAGTATAACAATCCAAGTCCCTCAACCCCTGTAACTTGATTTTTGTGGATATTTTTAATTCACATGAGCAGTGATCAAAAACGTTAACTCAATTGAAATAAGCGGTCGCGCTCTCATACATAATTAGTACGGGAGCACAGATGTGTGTGGTGACCCCGAGTTGTACTTATGGTCTATGTAGTGGTTGAGGTTATCCGTGCTTTGAAGCCAGTTGTTATGTCATGAATGGCTCCAAAACAGTGCTTGAGTTTACAAAAACGCAACACAACAAACCTTTATTTTTCATAAATATCACCGCCATGTCGGTACATAAGCCTGTTTGTTCGGCTGTAATCCGCCCACACCTCTTATCTGCAAATCAAATATAAACAATGTTGTTTACATAATATATAAGGCTTTCGAAGGTGAATTTATATGGCTTTTTGCGATTTTTGGGATGCAGGAAAAATGTGAAGCATTTCGTAACAGCATTTGTTTAATGCTTCCCTGACACCCTTTTATTTTTCAATTGTATTATTATGTCGAAATCTTCAAAGGTAATAAGCTTTTTGTATAATGCATATATAAAAGCAAAGCACATTAGGCTACCAGACACTGTCAGTAATAATGACATTATTTCTATTATATCTCTCTCTTCCGTCCTTGTCATCCTTCATATACATACATAGAAAAGGACCTGTTTATGTAGAAATAATGACATTATTACTGACAGTGTCTGGTAGCCTATTCATGTATTATTATTAAATTTAGCTTTAATAACTTGGTGTGTGACGCTAATTAGAAAAACTGTTGTTGCCGGGAAAATTGTAATATTGATAATTAACAAACACACCAGAAAAAGAATTCGGCAGAATGGTAAAATGGATCTAGAATTTTTGAAAGGAGATTGCTTTTTGTTTGTTTCTTAAAAATATTTTCTTTAATTAATTAATTAGGAAACAATAGGGCACGATCTCATTATACCTTAAAAGAAAAACATCTCATTAGCAGCTACATTTGGCGTATTGAACTGAAAAAAACTGAAATATTTTATGTAACGTAAATTAAATCAATCTTAAAAAATGTTGCTACGTGTTTCAAAGTATTTACCTACCGACACAAAGAAACATACATGACCTAAATAACATATGAAAAAACATCGCAAACAACAAAAATAATGACAAAATATCCAACTTAAGAAACCTACGCGGCTTAATCCGTGAAAATACGAGACGGCCCCGTTATTTTCCACAAAAAACAAGAATCTCCGTATAATCTCGCTGGCTCATATACGAAGCTTCATACACTTATATGTTAATATATGAAGTTAATTAGACTTTTCGCATGCGTGAAATAAGCTCGGATTTTGGCTGAGATACTTGGGTTCTTAGGTAGATATAGCACAGGAATATGCCTTACCGTGAAAGCCTACGCCATACATAATAATATATAGCGTTTTGGAGCAATGTGGAAGCCGAGCGTTAAAATGTGCTGCTGGAGAACTGAAGGTTCAAATCCTGGCTCATACATACATATGCGTAAACTACTTGTCTTATGATGTATCATTTAATGTTTTTTTTTTTTTTTTTCCGTAGCCTATACTGTGTCCCACTGCTGGGCAAAGGCCTTAATGTTTACCAAAGAAAAATCTTTGGTGAGCGAAAACGTTGTAGAAATCCGAAGGAAAAATGTTTTAATTTTTGACATTCATAAGTGCATTGTACATAGTATTAAATTAAACAAATACATATAATATAATTAAGTAATTCTTTGTTCTTGAAGCACCCATCCCACGGACCAGTGCCACATAGTGCCATCTTGTGAGCTTTCGTGTAACTATGTTGTTTATGTATTTTCTTAGTATTATCAATAATGAAACTGTTTAGTTTGATTAATTATTTTGTTTCAGCATTATAAGTATGGGTTTATTGGATAATTAACGGTTAGTTACTGGCAACAAGCAGGTCTGTCTGTATCGGCTGTAAGATTCTAAATTTGACAATATCTTTATTATCCCATAAAAACATGTTAATGTCAATGTCGAACCCTTGACTCGTTAAGCAACTTCTACAGCTAACGGGATTACACTTCGCCTGCCAAAAGGATGTGTCCTTACCGCCTCGATAACAATACAAGTACACAAACACACCATTATCCTAATAAAGCACAAGAAATCCCACCACTCGAAACCAAATCCGACTTAAGTCTGACCTAATGACGTCAGAATAACGAGGGCTATCATAATGCCGTGAGCCTGAAAGTTGTCGACAAAAGGAGCTCATATTTCGCCGGGGCCATTAGAGTGGGTAAAAATCGCGACACGTGTAGTCGTGTAACTTTACGCCGCAGATGGCCTGCCATTTGCTGTTCTTTCTTCTACTTACCTGAGGGAGCGTTGGGATGGAACGAGGTACTGGCATGTTAGTAAAATTTGCACCAAGTGTTAAGCGCTTTGCGTAGCTCAAACATAAATTGTGAGGCCAAAAGATTCGTTCATGTCAACAACAATATAATGCATTTACAGTGAGCCAGCATTGATAATAATGATATTTCACCAAGTAAGAGAGTAAAAAATACAATAATAACTGCCACTGGCCTTTTTTATTCAAACTAAGTAGTTAATAGATCGAAATAGTATTTTGTGCAACAGTTACATAATAAGGGTTCTTAAGATTCGAGGGTCGAAGTTACAAAATGAGGCGAAGCCGAATTTTGTAAAAACAGACCCGAGAATTTTAAGACCTAATTATGTACCGTTGCACACAATAGTTTTTCTACGAGTGCTAGGCAAGCCAGTAAGCATTGAGTTCGACGAATGACCTGCTGCCTCTATACAATTGTCTTCAGTCTCCTGGCGGATGGCGTCGGCGCCCGCCTCGTCTACAGCGGCGGGCGGCGCCGGTGCGGGGCCCAACAGACCCATTATATCCCTAAGAGTCGACTTTTGAGTCATCTTATGACAACGTTCATAAAGTATATGCTTTGAATTTACATGTCAGTCATTTTATTGGCAAATTAGAATGCAGGAGTAGAAAAACTAGTTAATAGTGCCCCAACTGTCCTCATTTTGATTTTAACATCGATATGTGCAATGTAAGAAGCAGGTACTGAAGTCGAAGATCGTTTTAACACATTCACTGCTATGCTACGCGCGTAGCGCTACGACGTAGCCGATAACATGGGTTTCCCGCTATGTAGCGAAACTGCTTCGCAGAGCCATGACGACGACGTGTCGTCATTAGCAGTGAATAGGTTGAAGACTAGTTTAGTAAGTTTTCTAAAGTTAGGTAGGTATACTAGGAATTATATGTCATGTTACGAGAGAAGAGAGTCTCACATACCCCCCAAAATGGCCCCGGGGGATGCCTAAAGCATTTCCTCTGCGTCAAAAAAAAGTTATAATATCATGTTGTTACAGAGTAGTGTTATAAATAAGTAGGACTCGTAATTTGGCAATTAATAAAACTCTAAAACCGAGAAATTTAGTACACAAAAAATTTACAAGTTTAGGCGATTAATCTTCCCTCCTACAATACTTTAGCACCTTACCTATATTCCGACCAAAAAGTGTAGAAATTAAAAAGTGGAAACATCGTAGTGTCGTCCCTTTCAAATCAATCTAAGAAAACGGAACGACACTACGATGTTGCCTGCCACTTTTTAATTTCTACACTTTTTGATCGGAATATAAAATACGCCTAACTCGCCCAACTACTGGCATCAAAACCATCCAGCAACTAAACGCAGCATGAAGTAATTCAGTGTCGTTCCACACAATGGCCGCGGGTTCAAATCCCGGCGTAACCGCAAGATGGCGGGTTATTTTTTGAATCCCAACTAGCAGAAGAGCTCGCAATTGTGTTGAATAACGTATTGTAAAGTTGGCCGTTATTATACTGATATTTTCTTTGTATTTTAACGTAGTACGATATTTATCGCAAAAGATCTTAGATGACATCAAAACTAAGTACATGAAATATAATCCTCCTAAGATTCGTATGAAGTTATACATTTATAAATAAAGAAGGAAAATACCTACCATTATTTAACTACAAGCTAATACCCGTATAAGAAATTGAACAGACAATTATAACAACAACTACTGTCATCATCATCATCGTCATCTCAGCCATAAGACGTCCACTGCTGAACATAGGCCTCCCCTTTGGACCTCCATAAGTATCGATCGGAAGCGACTTGCATCTAGCGTCTTCCGGCGACCTTTATAAGGTCGTCTGTCCATCTTGTGGGTGGACGTCCTACGCTGCGCTTGCTAGTCCGTGGTCTCCACTCGAGCACTTTTCGACCCCATCGGCCATCTGCTCTGCTCTGCGTGCAATGTTGCCTCCCCACTACTGAACTACTGTACTATATTTTATTTATATTTAATCATAAATATCATGGTGTCCAGCTACGATTTTTGTGTTTTTTTTTAATATAATTTCCACAAGACGCTGTCATATTGTATTTAAAATAAAAGCTTGGTGATGTACAGCCTTGGCCAGAAGTGTTGAGCACCAATGCGATTTTCATACAAAACTGGAAAGTTTAGTCCATCGTTTCCATCTTTGTTTAAGTTATTTTGTCAATTAATTTAAACTAATAGGCATGTTTTGTTGAAGTTAGTAGTAACTGCATGGAATATTTGCAATATGTCGCACCGACTTAAATTTACATTTTTGGTACCTTCTGTTTTCATATTTTTTAAGTACCTTGAAAGTGTTATTAAGTGAAGTTTTCTATATTTATAAATAAAATATAACATTTACCGTTACCGTACATTGTTAGGATAGGGAAATAATGCTTAACATCAAAATTGTAAACAAAAAACACCTATGCTCAACACTTCTGGCCAAGGCTGTATATATTCTTATATGTTAGTTGTGTCGTGGCAGAAAGAGCAAAGCTATTATATTCCATATAACTTTATTTTGCGATGTATAGTAAGGAGATCTCGTTATGTTTCGATGGCACCGCACTGTATAAAAACGAATTAACTTCAACGAGCTATACTCTCGGTTACTGCTTTGCTTACACCGGCATCGGCAGTGCTGCCAGTGCTTATACTTAACGCTGGCTTATTACAGAGTAGACTCGCAATACAGTAGTCTACATTCCACCTGTTACACCCCCTGGGTCGGCAACCTTTTAGTAGCCACGGGCCACATAGTCACTAACGAAATTGACGCGGGCCGCACTTTGTTAATCATCTAGCTGTCTGCGGACCGCCTGTTAGCGACCCCTGCACTATAAAATGCGAAAATAAATTGAAATGCACACAATCGAACTGAGAACTCGTGATTTACTTGTGAACAAGCTGACCAATATAACAAGAACCATGTGATGAGTTTTTGGCGCCTTCTAGCTCCATAACCCCTTGATCGATCCTGCTCATATATGAACTCTCAAACCTTATGTATCTCTGCTACTACCTCAACAAATTTTATAAAGACGAAGAAAACGCTGCTCAAGTTATCGTGGAAGAAACTCACTAAGTCAAAAAGCCATCGAAATGCCGAGACAGCCAAAAGTTGTTTGTAAGAACTCGCGGAGGAAAGGGGTTTAGGCAACTGCTTAAAGTTGCATATAAAACGTGACTTCCCAAATGTTTCCAGGGGTCCAATTTTTGACTTTCGAGCGCCCGAATTCAAAAAATTTAAGCTCGAAAATAATCGCACACAAAAGCTTACCGCCAATTTTTTCGCATGTAATTAATAGTTTAAATACTCATGATTTTAAATTAATATCGCTGTTATTTTTAAAACATAATTTCATCGATTTATTCTGAGTTGTAAATGTCACTTTCTCAAAAATCACCCCCCAGATATCTTACTGTTTTCAATCCTAGTACTGTGGTGAACCTCCAGCTCACAGCTTGATACGTACAGGTTTACTTGTACATTTTGTCTGAGGTAGCAAATATTAATATCAACTTTAGCACACTTACGTTCCACGAGAGCGTTAAGTTCTGTAGGGGTGTCGATTTTCATTTTGAAGTTATAGATAAGCCACTTTAGAAATGCTAATATCATATATCTTACTGGTTAGAGGATTATTTAGTGTATTTGAACGCCATTTCCAAGATCCTCCTTGCTTGAATGTGCGGCCACTGTGACCACACATTCTACATTTATGATCTGAATTTTTGTAAAAGTTCTTAAGATAATTAATAAATAAAAAAAATATTGTTTATTATTTTGTCATATTTTACGATGCTAATTTGGTCTCATTTCATTTTGGTCTCATTGACCTACAAATCTTGTCATAATTTATTCGTTGTTCCTTGACTTTCCATCTTTTTCTACCCCACTAATCAAGTAACCAGCTTTTATGTATGAAGCCACATTTTCGCGATTGTTATATTATACGGGCTACAGTATGAAGGTCTTTAAAAAATAAGTGTATAGGTTCTTAAAGGGTAGGCAACGCGCATGTGAATCCCCTCTGCTTACCATCAGGCGGGCCGTATTGTTTGTCACCGTCGTGGTATAAAATAAAATAAAAAATATCCTCCAGGAGGATAATTAGGCACATTATTATATATTTTTTAAACATTCTTATTTACCTAGACCTCCTATTTTATGTGCTTCAAATCTAGTAACATTTTCAACCACTTTGTGGTGTTTGACAGAGCTGAAATTTAATGTTACGTAATCAGTCAGCAATAAAAGTGTATACAAAGAAGTTGGGCGTTAATTGTTTACCTATTGAACTATACTATACTATACCTATATAGGCACAGGTTCTTGAAAAAATACCCTATTTTTAACGGGACGTGCACAAAAACTAAAAACTGCCAACCCTACCCGCACAGATTTTCACCGTTAAACCAACGAGCAGGTTTATTTTAAAACCAACTACGAGATATTAATGTCTATTTATGAACTAGGAGGCTGGCTTAAAAGCCTGGCAGGGAGTAACTTTATATATCTGTAGTAAACGTGCACATTCTTCGTGATATTGTTCCTGTAGACTAAGAGCTAGGTCCGATAAATGGTATTTTATTTTGAGAACAGCGAAACCTCGTTGTTAGAGTCTGTCCGGACCATACCCCGGGATTTTCGGTGCGGGAATGATTTCGTGTATTTATAACTTTGTTTATTGTAAAGTAATTACCAAACTATGAATTAAAAGTAGGTAGTAAGCTCCAAATGTGCTTAGAAATGTTAAATTAGTATCATTTTATACAGTTTTTACCTGTTATTTGGCTAGTGTATAACGTTCCCGCACCGAAAACCCCGGGGTATGGTCCGGACAGAGAAGTGTCTACATGTCACATGTCACTTTCTTCTGGACAGACTCTAGTTTGCGATAATATTCCTACTAGAATCGAGGTCTTTAAAACGGGCCAGTTTAATTCTCCACATATGTGCCCATTTCATTTATCCTTGAGAATAGGTAGCCAGATGCAGAGAGGTCAGAGCGACAGGCCAGCAAAACTTTTCAGTTGGGGAAAAGAAATGCCCAAGTAAAAAGTGCCGAAGTTGTCTCATTTATAGATAACAAGGTTTATTCATTTTGTAATCACAACAAATTACATTCTGTAACTTATACCTATTTTTCAAATGGTCTTCATTGTATGCCCTCCACCGATGAACAATTGCCCGGATCTACTAATAAGGATATAGTTAACTACCTTTTTAAATGTCGTTGCTCTAAGGGCATCCGCGCCAGTTAACGCCGCTCATACTACATATTTCACCCGACTTCAACCTCTCATACTATTCGACCCGCTCCATGCCAACCTCGGCAGTTAGCATATGACCTTACTGATTGTAGGATGTGTGTGGTGAAGAGGAAGAGACAATGGAACACTTAATGTGTGCATGTCACGCTCTAGCCAGACAGAGAATGAAGGACTTTGGTACTGGCTATCCAGATCCAGAGGAATTCAAAGCACTGCCCTTGAGCTCCATCATCCAACACATGGAGATGGTTGAGAAAGCTCTCGAGTAGGTGTACCAGGGGGCAACTACACAAAAGATCCCTTTGGGTCGAAGTGTATCCTTACGGGCCCCCGAATACAATAAGATAAGATAAGATAGCATATGACCTTAAATTCATACCATTTTCCGTCACTAGCTCTCCACCTACTGTAACCATACTTCAGTCAGGGAGGGTAATCCTAATATGCAGATGTGACGGTGTAATTCACTTAGGTTGTAATAGCGTTCTTGTGGCTTTGCTCGGCTTTGAACGGGTGTTTACAGGCGCCTCTGAACAGAGTAGTAGCTGAGCGTAGGTGTTCATAATGAACTTAACACAACTTTACGTCACTCTGGACGCTAAGTGAGATTTACCGCCCTAGGGCGCAGAGGAAAATCTCAGTTCACACCCAGGAGAAGACGTAAAATTATGGCGGTAATAAGGAAGGCCTCAGATCGCTTGTTTATGACCCTTACCTTTAGTTCGGGCCACAAATGCTAGCGATCTGAGCCCTTCTTTATTTTACCGCCCTAGGTACGTAATGTACTATTATGATCAAGATAACACTATTGTTATGTACTATAAAACAACACGGAGAGAAAATTTTACTAGAAACAATTAAAAAATAGTAATTCCCAGGACAACAACAAACAAACAAGTAAACGTTTACTAAAAATAAGGAAAGGCTTTAGTAAACGTTTACTTGTTTTCAGTAAACGTTTACTTGTTTTTAACCGACTTCAAAAAAGGAGGAGGTTCTCAACACGACTGTTTTTTTATCATTTTTTTTTTGTATGTATGTTACTCGATATCTCCGTGAATCGTGAACCG
Source organism: Pammene fasciana (assembly GCA_911728535.1). Taxonomy (NCBI): domain Eukaryota; kingdom Metazoa; phylum Arthropoda; class Insecta; order Lepidoptera; family Tortricidae; genus Pammene; species Pammene fasciana. Next base: position 3,110,973 of record OU452285.1, read on the forward strand.
ATTTTAATTTTTTTTTCAATCGAACGGGTATAACCCCTAGATGGTCCCATTGTCACCAAGTCGGGGTCTGATGATGGGATCCTGGAGAAATCGAGGGAACTTTTCAACTATTATAGGCACACCTATAGTGATTTCACAATTTTTTACAGCAACTCGGCCACTTCCTCTTGGAATAGCGGATCCTAAGTGAAGTCGGTTCTTTTTTTGTTTAAAATTATTAGTAGACGTTTACTTGTGCTGGGAATTACTATTGTTTACTTGTTTCTAGTAAAATGTTCTCTTCGTGAACTTTCCGCATATTATTTAAAAGATATTTAGGTATGTAAATTGGTATAATTGTTATACAGTAATTAAAAATGGGCGGCGTCCATTACTTGCCGGCCTATACAGTTAATTTTACCTTGATTTTACCTATTGGTATGAAATCCTATGAAGTCGGTAATTATTTTTTTAATTAAGTTCTAATTGAGTATGATACTTGATGATTATGGATTTATTGATTAAGAATGAACTGGTATTTTTGAACAGTTCCTATATTTTTATTTCAAATAAATCTGTTGCAGTTAATCGTACCTCCATAAATATTAGCGATTAAGATATTCGTATTCGTTGCATCATTAGAAAATACGTAGTTACGGCAGGTAATGAACGGTCGCCATCAAATAAATCGGAGCGGCCAAGGTGGTCACAAATATCTGAACAACGCCTTTATTGTCAAGGCGATAAGGTATATTTAATGGCGACTGAACAGGCCTATATTCAGCAGTGGACGTCTTATGGCTGAGATGATGATGATGATGAACAATGAAATGTGAAATTACTCGGAATTATGAACAACCCTTGTTAAGTTAACGATAAGTGTAAATGCTCAAATAAATTATAGAAATGCGAGTAACTCAAAGCTTTTTGAACATAAATCTATAAAACCGTGGAGTAATGTTATGTTTAAATACACGTAACCAAGGAGATTAAATCCTATGGAGTTGGCATCTTTTTTACCCGGCTTGAGAAAAGTATATTTGCTTATTATTTTCGCTCTGCAGGATGATTCTATTGAATGTGGAATAGTTGCATTGAATTCGCTGTTAACAGCTGCTGAGCTACTGTCAAGGAAATTACCCTGAAGAAAAGTTCAGCGATTCCAACGTACAATTTTTTTTTGTTACTAGCAACCAAACTTCGTGTTTGGGACTTAGAAACTAATGCTTATTACTTACCTAAGTGTTTTGTTCTTTACAAGTAAACTTACTAAAAATAGCCTTTATTACTGAGAAGATAAAGATACAGTAGGAGTAAAATAAATAAATATATACTGATAAATTTTTTCATATTCTTAATACTAATCACTTTTAATGTTTTGTTTTTAAATAATATCACGTAACTCAGTTTGCCTCATGGCAAAGGTCTCGAGTCAAAACTTAGAGTTATAAGCAAATGAATTTTACGAACTCGAATTTTGGTTAATATCTAGGGGCCCGCCGGATTTGTCTGGCGGATATGACCGCTGGAGGGATCCGTCTATTTATGGCGCGAATTGGACACGGATTTATCTGCGGACACATCTGAATAGCGCCATACATGGACGGATCTGTCAGCCTGGCATATCCGCCGGACAAATCCGGCAGGCAAATCTGTGCGTGTATCCCAAGCTATTAATAAAATAGCCGAAATAATTCGTCTGTCTTCTTTTCAGTGATAATGTCATGAAATTAGCCGCATTTTGGGCTTCAGATTTTGCTTCTACACGCAAACTCCACTGGCTTTAAGCTCCCTGCAAGTAACCATTAAACATGACGGCTGCAGTTTTACCAAGCAATAGTTTTATTCTTTGCTCGTTGGGGACACGTATAATTACTTAAAGTTAATTTATTTAATGTATTTGAAGTAAATAACTTTACGGAACTCCATGATAGGTACAGTCTGCAGCATAAGTAGCTAAGCGGGTAGGGTGTTCAAAATACCTACACACTCTCTTATTCTCTTAACAATAAAGTCGTGTCCAGATCATTTTGAACACCCTACCCGCTTAGCTACTTCTGCTGCTGACTGTACCTAAATATGAGAATGAATATTTATTTATTTATAATTTAGTAGAGCAGCAGGTAATTATATGGGTAAATATTTTTTGCATTTTCATTGAATACTTTTTTTTTTTTTTTTTTTTTATTCAGAATAGGCAGGCGTTTGACTACGATCTCACCTGATGGTAAGTGATGATGCGGTCTACGGTGGGGCACGCTTACCTATGAGATACCTATTTACTCGCGCTTTGAAGAGACCCAAATTGTACTCATGTGGAAACACAGACTCGGGCAGAGCATTCCACTCTTTGGCAGTTTGCATAAGGAATGTTGAAGCGAAACGCTTACAAGTTTACAAGTTTTAAAAAAATGTGACCAGTTTGACTATCATATCATATCCTGAAATTAGACCATATACGTAATGTGCAATTATTTGTATTTTTGCAATGTCATAAAATCGAGAATTTTATTTTTCAACTAAAGTTACCGTTTACCTTTCCAAGCCTACCTATTAGGTACTTAACCATCTTATACACCTCTTTGATGAGCTAGTGCTAGTCTGCATTATTAAAAACCTACTTCATAAACTTTTATAGATGTCATATACAAAGGAAAAAGTGACCTAGGCCTCCGGTGCCCAAGGCTGGCATCGAACCAACGTCTTCTGCATTCGCGGCAGACGCCTTAACCAAGCCAAGTTGGTCGATCCCAGCCTTGGGCACCGGGGTCCTAGGTCACTTTTTCCTTTGTATATGACATCTATATAAGTTTATAATGTATATTACAGTAGTGTGACTACTTAAAAATAAACAAATCAAAATATTTATTGAAAATAATTTTATTTTTTCTTCAGCTGAGCCTCCTCCTCCTCATATTAAACAAAAAATTATAAATAATAAAAACAAATTATTTTTATCTAACGCTTGCAGCGTATATAGCGATGTTAATAGCTGAAAACCTCGTACTGTGGCACGCCATCTTTAATTAAAATTTCAAAGCACTTTTAGGTGGTTCTAATTTTCGGCTTGTATTGTTAATACTTAATTTGTTTGTGTACTTGAATACTCTACAATTACGGCAAGTTAATTAAGCGAAATGGAAAAATTGTATAGCTTGTTGTTTGGTAAATGGATGCGATGTATTTGCGAAATTTTCGCCAGCAATTGATCGCTTATTGAATACGATATAGTAATTGATGGAGTGTTTTTGTTTTGTGGGAAGGGGAGCTACCTACTACATTAAAAATTACACGCACATTCACGTCAAGACGTAAATGCACTATTGAGACGCGAAGAATTGCATTGCGTCTTTGTGATGTGCATACTGCATATAGCATTGCATCCCGTCACGATTTTTTTATCGTATCAATATTTAATAAAAATACGAAAATTTTGCATAGTATTTCAATTGAAGGCATATATGTTTACAAAAACAACATAACTTAGAGCGGTTGACACTTTTTTAAGAACATAGTTAATCGTTTCAGGTGTCAACCAGTGTAGTCAGTTATGTTGTTTTTGTCATCCCTTCAATTGTAGCGGTAAAAGTAGCTCAAATCCCAAATACTTTGGAATCATCTGTCAACTCGACGCCGCTGAAATTCGTTTGTGTTTATTCAATATGTAAAGTGTAAAGAAATAATAACTTTACAAAAACATTAAATCATAAACGCACCTAAGCTAAGTTTATTACAAGCCATTCCAAATCCAATACGCCGATAACGGTGTCGCGTCGCGCGTCGGGTGACGCCATCAGCGCCGCCATTTTTCACCCGACGCCGGCGTCGGGTGGCGCGGGACACCCGACGCGGAGAACAGCGCTCCTTAGCGTTAAGTCGTGACTTTGGTGAAATTAATTCCACCTTGAAGATGATCGCGTCTGAATAAGTAAAGTTAGCTGATCTATTGTCCATTAACTGAAGCGATGACGTGAATGGCTATTCGCGCAATGCTTTGCTAAAAAAACGTACCCTCACGTTTTTTTGCTTTCTGATATTTATGAGCAGTTATACTCACAATATACATGGTAGTTGCCTTTTCGCCCAAAATTGTATTGCCGAATTTGACTTGCCAACCAATTTCAAGTTTCATTTGGCCCAATAACTTTTACCGGATAATTATTTCGTAACCATTTCATTTCCTAGCCCCATAATTGGGAAATGAAAATTACCTGCTAGATTGGGTTAGGTTAGGATTGATTATTTAAAGTTGGGAAATGAAATTCGGCCCAATGAAACTAATGCGAAGAGTTGGTTGGCAAGTGAATTCAGCAATACAATTTTCGGCGAAAAGGCAGAGAACCAATATACATACATACAAGATTAAAATTGAACCAAAAAAATACAGTAACAGATTTACAGTGAAAATATTTGGTAACAACAGACATGGTGCTTATAATATTTTGTCTCAAAAAGCTTATGATTCACCATTTTCTATACTATGTCATTCTTTTCACTTCGGCTGCGATGACGGTACCAAGCATGTAACATGATCTTTTAAACCCGTTTCGGCCTGGATAAATATTAACCTTAAGTACAGTCGACCAAAAATGTGGTTTACCACCCTACATAACACAACAAGGTCGTGCATGTTTTAAACTCCGTTAGAAATGTCAACCTTAGCGATAGTTAGATCTCGGAGAGACTTTTGTCAATATTGGTAGACTACTTTCTCGACTGTATAGTGGGGTGGCCAAGTTGAAGCGGAGAATTCTTCGTAGGACTGAAAAGGAACCAACAAGTGGTATCGTTGGAATCAGCATAAGCTACTGATTATTAAACTATCTCTTGTCACTTCATAAAGTGGAGGAATGAGTTTTTATGACGTCACAAAGATGGCGCGTGACTTAGGGTTAGATTTTGTCGATTATTTCAAAAACTATTTAGTCAATTTAAGCAAACAACGTGTCATATGATTGATATTTTCATGCTTAATAAATGTAAATCTATCTTCAACCAAAAAGTTAAATAAAAGCCAAATTGATTTTTATTTAAATTTCTAACACGCATTAATTTACATTATTAATTATGTTAAACTTTATTGCACAATAATAAAAAAATAAGTCCAAAAGGCGCACTTAATGCTTTAAGGCATTCTGTTCCAGTCAACCATAGGGCAAAACAGAAATTTTCTATGGTGTGTGCAGTGAGATAAAAGGATTGTGTAATTATTAGTCTCATATTTAAGTCCTAATTTCTAACTCTACACATTGTAAAGAAATATTTGTAGCTAATATATATGTATATGTAGTATATGTGTACCTATATGTAATAATCTTTACCTTTATTTAGCCTTACCATTATACATTTAATCATTAAGTAGTGTATTTTACAGTGTGTTTTTAACATATTGTTTACGCTGTTGGGGCAGCTCTTGTAAAACAGTTATCATCGAGGCCAAAAGAGCACAGCGTGCTGTCCTTAAAACAATGTTAAAGAAACCCTTCCGGTATTCCACACTTTTACTATATAAAAAGTCCGAAGTGTTGACGGTTCGTCAATTTACCTACTCAAAATTGTTGTTGATAAGCACAAGCAAATACTTGAAACGAAGAGTGTATCGAACACAGGTTCCGTCCGTGAATAATGCCCTTGCAAAACGATTGTAATGTGCCTAAATTGAAGAATAAATATCTGTTATCTTTTTTTTTTTTTTGAACCGAATGTATCTAGTTTTGTTTATAATTCCGTGACTAGACACTTAGACATTAAAGATAAATCCGTTTTTAAAGCCAAACAAGTCATTACAAAAGCAAAAGCAATGGCTAGCCACCTTAACCTATGAATATACTGAAGATATTATCCAAATCAGAAAAAGTTAGACCTTCGTGATAGTCAAAATAAGCTTAGAGTTAATTTGATGCACTTTTACTTAAGTATAGTTAAAATAAATTAGCTTAAGTAATATGAATACTTATATATTGTGTTGGTTGTAGACAACATCATACTTTAAAAAATAAATCTTTAATTAGTCAACCGGTTATAGCATATATTGTCATAACATGTGATATTGGTCTCCGCGATATAGGCATGCCTACACAGATAGAAAAAATCTCTTCAACCAAAGAAACCTATTTGAATCAAGAGATATCCAGTTTCCCATATAAGGAAAAAATAAAATTCTTTATTTTAAGATATAAAATGTTTCAAAGTTTATTACTTAACCTAATAAATTCAATACTTTATCCGAGATATAAAAATCTTCTTTTTAAAATAGCTTAATATTCTCACGAAGGGCGTTTGAATTTTGTTTTTGTATTGTATTTTTTTTAAATTGAACTTTATGTGTCTTAGTGCAATACATAAAGAACTTAAGCCAAGAAACTTTGTTTCTTGGATGAAGACTCATAGTTTAAATTGAGAATTGAATTTCTCCACGGAAACAAGAAATCGCATTAGTTCAAGAGCATGTGTTACTTGATGTAAAATATATTTTCACACCAAGATCTAAAATTTCTTGGCGTATGAAATCGATTACTTGAAACAAACAATAACATTTTCTAAGGCGGTTATCACACTGGCGCGGATCCGCATGCGGCACCGGTGCGCGAGCGAGATAGCGCTCTGCATGTGTATAGCGCTATCTCGCTCGCACACCGGCGCCGCATGCGGATCCGTCGTCAGTGTGATAATCGCCTTAGTGTCTCAGTGCACTACTTAAAAAGCTAGTAGCAGAAACTGTGTTTCTCGGGACTAATCCCAAGAAAGGAAGTTTAACTAAAAGTAGATAATACAAATATAAATTATGATTATTTATATACTCACAATTTATAATCGTATTAACTAGAGCTGAGATTGCTATTGTGAATCTCAAATAAGCCCGGGTAAAGCGGCGAGGGTCATGAAGTTACGTTGAACAAACGTTCGCGTGTTCTAACCTACACGCAGAGACATCTATTGATGCGCAGGGTAACTAACGTCCAAGATTTAAATGTTTCAAAGCAAAAATTATGTGCTTCTTCTTTGGAATAGCTGTGGCTCTTGATTGTAAGTTGAAAACATCAAAGCAAAAATTAATCTCTCTTGCCTAAAAACTTAAAAATCTCAAATCTAACTTTTGGTGCTACTTCTTTAAATTAGCTTTGGCTCTTAGCTGTAGATTGAAAACATCAAACCAAGAACTAATCGATCTTACGTAAACACATAAAACTCTTAAAGGAAAATGTTGGTGCTTTTTTGCCGTAAATAATTATTATCTTAACTCAAATCATTACTATTCGCTTTAAAAATAGGTAAAGTTAAAGCTAAATAATTTTAAATCTTCTTTTAAAAATCATGATATTTTTAACTCAAGTCATGTTTATTGGTCTAAGGTATTTATTACTCTCTTTAAGAAACCGCGTGCAAGAGAGTTTTGCGTTTTGAATTAAGATATTATTTCTATCTGTGTAGTGCGAGTATCAAGGTTAACTTATTTATTTATTTAAATTTAAGGAGTTCCAACAACTAATATACAAACAGAGAAGTTCGGAGTGAACGAATTATTCTTTTGCATTACATATGTCGAGCACCCAAAGGTTGTATGGAATAGAATGATCTGGTGTTCGCACAGCTAAAAATATGTATATCGTCGGGTAAATTAGGTACATAATCCGATATCGTTAGATAGTCTTTATTGCGTTTCTATTTAATTGTCCTGTGCAACTGCGAAATCATTTTATTTATTATAAAAATAAAGACTTCTAATATTGGAACGGCCACAATGAACTGTTGTTAGTAAACTCCAAGTGGGGATTGAGTTCTAAGGACACCGGCTTGGTTTTCTTTAGATATCAATACTTTTTGTGGTCTAAGAACAGTATTGCCAGTCTTGTGTTTTTTTCACATGTAATGTTTTTAATGGGATCTCATTCCTTTTTGTAAATAAGTATGGCTCCATTTTCTCCTTCCACGATCTTGCCGTGCACATTCCCATACCTATTCTCACCCATGAACCCGTACGCATGCCCACATCCGAAGGTATTAATGGGCACCTAAAACTGCCTTTATTTTACTATCAACTACTATGGTCAAAAAAAGATCAAAATTTTATCAACTGAAAATGTAACTTTGCAGTTCTTTATATGGGATTGCAATGTACTTGTAAGGTTTGTAAAACTAGGCAACCCGGCTGACATTGCAGTATGTTAAGATTTTCAGAGGCTTTATAGCTCTAATGCTAGATGTATTCAAAATTTGGAGCTTGTGGATTAGCTAGAGTTAGAATTCGTATGATCTGTCATATAATAGTCAGTCAGTAACAAAACTAAGGAACTTTGACTTGCAATAATTCTTAAATTATAAGTTAAAATTAAATGATTTTGAGAATGTGTCTTCCTTGTGCTATGACTTCTTTTTCACTGAAAATTAAGACTTCTAGCTACCACCAAACACCAGAATACTAGAATTAGAGGGCGTCGAAAATAGCTTGAATGGCTACGGGAAAAGGATAGTACGGCCGTGAAAGAGACTAATAATTTCACAATCCTTTTATCTCACTGCACACACCATAGCAAATTTCTGTTTTGCCCTATGGTTGACTGGAACAGCATGCCTTAAAGCATTAAGTGGGCCTTTTGGACTTATTTTTTTATTATTGTGCAATAAAGTTTAACATAATTAATAATGTAAATTAATGCGTGTTAGAAATGTAAATAAAAATAAATTTGGCTTTTATTTAACTTTTTGGTTGAAGATAGATTTACATATTTTATTAAGCATGAAAATATCAATCATATGACACCTTGTTTGCTTAAATCGACTAAATAGTTTTTGAAATAATCGACAAAATCTAACCCTAAGTCGCGTGCCATCTTTGTGACGTCATAAAAACTCATTCCACCACTTTATGAAGTGACAAGAGATATTTTCATAATCAGTAGCTCATGCTGATTCCAACGATACCACTTGTTGGTATAAACCTTTTGGGTCCTACGAACATCGAAAATAAGATAGCTCCTACGAATTGGCCTTTCCTCTAGTACCTGGTTACCCAGATTTTTCGATGAGCAAACATGAAGCGACCATTCAGTTTCTGTTAAATTCATTTTTGCCCTGTCATTGGGTGTCTATCAAATCTTAATACAAAAGGGCCTGTGACCGTCCCATCAGACTCGCTGAAGATAACGTCCGTAATGATATCATATCTAGTCGGAGGAGAAACAAACTCAATTACCCGATGTCGGGAACCCAGAAAAGTTAGTACAAATGCGATTTCAGTCAAACGGCCATCTGTATCAAAGGATAGGAATCGGGATAACTTAATTCCGGGATGGTTGGTGAGTGGGCGAGGCAGTGTGGGTGCCCTCTGCTTTGATGAATGTTATGTTTTCGATTGATAAATTCGTAAATAAATATGCTACATACCAATTCATTTTCAAAATCCCAATACTTCCTTCTAACCAGAGCACCGATAAACGGTCGAGCGTTAGCATCGAACGAATTTGCCTGCGGTTTTTTTTTCGAGTTACCTATCTGTTTGATGCGCGATTTAGTTTATGGAATTTCATAATAATAAATAGATTACTATTTCTATGGTATTCAGCTTAATATATAATAATTAAACGCTGGTAACGAGTAGCAAAATATTTAATGCTAATTGGTGGTTGAAGATAAAATGGCTTTATTGTTTTCCTTTGAAATAGTTAAATTTAGAGAAATATTTATTAAAAATATCTAAACATTAAACTTACATTCAGTCACGCTATCATCTGCGAATAAAAAATTCTAACATTCTTCGACGCCAATTTGTTTTCACAACCCTTTCTTTTTTTTTAAATCCCGCGCCGCGAGTTGAACCGCCTAATCCTAAATTGAAAACAAAAGACCCGACAAAAATCTCAGGTAAGTTCCTCGCAGAGTTAATATCCCTTTGAAGACTAATTCAATCTGGAATTGGAACGGAAATGTCCGTAAATCTTAAAATACCCGTAAAATGTATATAGAAATGTTAATTTACGAAATTAAATCTCATCCCCGAAAGGAGGTGAAATTTGATTATGTTCGTAAGACTGACATTATTTCGAGCAGAACCGAAGTTTGAACAGTTTTGTTGAGGGGATTCTTTGGTTGTACTGGGAATGGGGCGATGGAATAAATTGCATTATTCTGTGGCTTCGGGTCTGGTCGGGGTTTGAGATGAATTTTTGATTCGTGTCCTTAATGAAGTCGTGATGTTAATGGGCATTAGGACCTGACGTACGCTTAATTAAAAAAATGAGCATTTAATACATATTCTGAGTCCGAGTGCTTTCGAAGTAATAAGTTGGAATTGAAATTTCATCAGAAATTTTTAATAACCCTTATTTGTGTTTCACTTACAGAAATGAATTCGGGCACATTTTCCTTATATAATAATAACTTATAATGAACCGACTAAATATAAAAGGAGGATTTTATGAGAACAAGTTTTTTTTTTTTATCTGACGCACTGCTTTACAGAATTGACCACTTCCGTGCAGTTATTTTTTAAATAACTTGTATTTGCTTTCTTAATGAATTGAAAGATTATCCTTTCTTTTTTTGCAAAATACCATTTTGTTATTCATCAATAAACTTTAAATAAAACTACTTTAGACGAGTCGTATCATATTGAAATCTCTTTCATTAACAAGAAAACTTTTAAGGCAAAGTGAAACTTATTAACAATTCACATAAAGTCCAAGTTTAAACAACAACCAAGACGTAAGCATTAATATTCCACTAAAACATTCCATCTAAAAGCTAATTAAGTAAAAGATAACTTATCTCCGGTCAGCTTTATTACGAAAACCCTACAGAACCCGAATAAAAACGGAACAGTACATTTCGGATTCAACTCACCTCTGAATTTTGAACTTGTACAAAAGAAAAGTTAGATATACAAAACAAGACTTAAATTTTGCATGAATAAGGTCGTAAATTGAACGGATAGGCGTCTTGCCTTCATAAATTTGCCACAAACTTGATATTAATTACAGAGCTTGTAGAGAACCCGCAAATTGTAATATATTGTAGCTTCGTTATAGGTTTTGCTTCAGTTTTCAGCTTTCATTTTGCTTCGTGTTTCATTAAAAGTTGCTCTGAAATGTCTGATTACACGATGCTCTGTTATTACAGTTCCTGGAACTTAAGGAAATGCTTAAGTGGCTAATATTTCTGTTTGTAAAACAGAAAACACACAAGTCAAAGTAAAACATTTGTAACTTTTTTTAAGGCTTATTATTTGAACCAGGCGTTACCTACTATGGAATTCTGCAAAATATAACTATTTTACCATCAGGAAGACATATTTTTTTAGTGATTTTTAATTAGACGCTAGCTAGAACATATAGTTTTGTTATATTATTAATTTATGATTGTTATAATTAAAATGGCATTTAGCAAATCAAAACTTATTAATTATTATAGATGTTTTGTACTACTAAATAGTATTCGCTATGTACGAAGTACATAGTGGGGGTAACGAGAACGATCGCAGCGCACAATGTAACAAGAAATTGGGCTCTTGTCAATATTAAATTTCAAAATATTTGATCAGTGATCACCTATAGGGTCAACTGTCAAAATAGTGAATCAGCCAGTAACATTTCATATAAGCAAGGAGTATATGCCATTAATAAAAAAGAAAAAAAAACCTTTAACCCCATGCTCAAGAGATGGCGCCACACTCATGCACACAGCGGAGGGGAATAAAGAAGCAAAGCTATTTCGTAGTCACTTTTTTACATTTTCAGTTGCATGGTGGACTGGTCATTCTTATAAATATATTATTAGTAGGACCATTCTACTTTTCGTCTTACATACATAAGTTTTGGACACTTTTTGGTAGAAATCATATTATAGAATACTTGGCCAATACTTTCATTTGCTGTTTTGTGACGGAGAAAGAGGCTTAATTAGGCCACTAATTCAGATAGCTTAGTTTAATAATAACAACTGTAAATATTCTTAATCACAGTTATAGTAATAGCAGTGGTTTTGCTAATATTCGTGACATCCCTATGTAAACGTATATGTCATAAATATATAACCAGGGACTATAGAGATATAGACCGCCACAGCCTAAGAACTTTTTGAAGCTCAAGTCAATTGCGCCATCTATGTCAAAGACCCCTAAACATACCGACCGAGCACTGCTATTCCACGTAGTAACAAATAGCGTACTAGTAGTACACTAGTAGCTACTAGGTGGAGTAGCAGTGCAAGTGACATTTCTCTTACATCTTCGGTATCTTTAGGAGTCTTCGACACAGATGGCGCAATTGATTTGAGCTTCAAATAGTATTTTATACAATCGTGACATAATAAAGAGCTTTTCAATCGAGTACCGTGTCGTGGCCTAAGTAAGGTACGAGATTGAAAAGCTCAATTATGTCACTATTGTACAATACTTTTTCTACGAGCACTCAAATTAGGCAAGTCGGTTAGAATAAAGTTCAATAAATGCGTAACAATCTGCTGCCTCTATATTGTGTCGTGCGCCGCCCGGCCACGCTGTCGCGGTCGGGCGGCGCTCGACACCTGAGAGAACTATAATATTGTAAAGTAGTAATTATTTAAGATGTCGGAATATTACTAGGGATTTCTACCTACAATTTCGACACCTTAAATAAAACGTACTATATGAAAATCCATTTTAGTTTTGTCGACAAAACTAAAATAGGTGTCGAGCGCTTCCCGGCCACGCGGCGAATATGCGACCATCGAAATGTATGCGCTAGTAGTTCTCTGTACAAAGTCTCAATTCAAGCATTATAGTCGGCGAGTAGAAAAAAGTTCTTAGGCTGTGGCCGTCTATATCTCTATAGTCTCTGATATAACGTAGATACTTTAATGTTTTGTGTGTACACTCGGCCTGTCCTTTAATGACGTCACATAAAGGTCCTCTCGGCATTAAGTAGAATGATTTCAAGAATCCTTCAAAGCGTCCATTTTATACGATGTATGGTTAATGGATTGTGGGGTGAGGAATATTTGAGGAGTTCCTTCCTTTATAGAATAATACGAAATCAGGTCACATCGTTTTTAATATCTGAAATTTATTTAATAAATATATATCGTTTGTAGTATCTGAAATATATTTTAAAATTCGTGTAATCATGTATTAGAATGTACTGTAGAGTATCGTCACAACTTTGCCTACGATGCACAACTTTTCTTGGCTTGAAAAACATGATTCTCTTCACCAGGAATAAGATATCTGGTACAGAAAACCATGTTTTTTAAAAGCCGTGCATCATAAATAAGCAAAGTTGTAGCAGTTGACGGTAGCGTAGATTTTCTACTACATTTTCTTCAGTAAACCATTAGTTCTGATAAGACAGAGATGGTTAGATACAGGTTTTATCTTTTTCAACTTTGTCCACGTACAGTTTAAAAATAAAAGCGTGTTAGCTTTATTATTCGTAGGAGTTCGTAGGTAATGAAATGTCACAAAGTGACTATTAAGCTATAACGCTTAAATACTCGTATTATGGGAGGATGTTTATACAACAACTACTTAAAGTTACTAACAGTAAATGTTAGTAGATGTAACTGCCGTTAGTTCCTAGTGTTCCTACTCTAATACAATAGTTTAATTACTGACGTGAATTCTTAAAACGAATCATAATGTATGTATGTATGTATGTATGTAAACACTTTATTGTACATTAAAAAAGTTACAATAAAGCATGATAAAAGAGAAAACAAAGTACAAAGGCGAACTTATCCCTGTAAGGGATCTCTTCCAGTAATGTCCTATAAACAAGGACATAGCTGATCATTGTCATCTTCCTAGTTTATCCTGGCTTTCTGTCACGGTTCAATCGAGCCTAAGGTCTGCTGGGTAACCTAATTAAATTGGCGTTGTCACATACAAAAGCTACATAGCTATTATGCTATTAACCATGCCTCTTCACCCGCCACAGTCGCTACGCGCTACGCTGGTAGACGAACTGATTGCGAAGATAAAGACAATGGTCTTTGTCTTAGCAATCGCTATATGAGAACTTGCGGGTTCCCGAAAGAGATTGTGTTAACATCAGTGCTTATAATGTTTTTTCCTTGTTTCAGCCGACAAAGTCCCCCCCGGCTTCCCCTCCATCGCGCCGCCATCTTCAACCATGGTGGTGGAAGTCGGGCACACTGCCACGCTTCCCTGCCAGGCTACCGGCACACCGACGCCTAAAGTGCGCTGGTTGTGGAACTCGCTGCCTCTCGACATCGCGTCTAACCCGAGATACGCGCTGTTAAACGATAAGATGCTAGGTAAGTTGACGCTTTTTGTTACGTGTTCGTGGAAGAAATTCTTATAGCATCAACTGCATAAAAGTAGTTAGGCACAGAGAGACATTCCCATTGGTAGCGGAAATCAGGCACAATACCACGCTACCCTGCCAGGCTACCGGCACACCGACGCCTAAAGTGCGCTGGTTGTGGAACTCGCTGCCTCTCGACATCGCGTCTAACCCGAGATACGCGCTGTTAAACGATAAGATGCTAGGTAAGTTGACGCTTTTTGTTACGTGTTCGTGGAAGAAATTCTTATATCATCAACTGCATAAAAGTAGTTAGGCACAGAGAGACATTCCCATTGGTAGCGGAAATCAGGCACAATACCACGCTACCCTGCTAGGCTACCGGCACACCGACGCCTAAAGTGCGCTGGCTGTGGAACTCACTGCCTCTTGACATCGCGTCTAACCCGAGCACCTACGTGGTGTTAAACGATAAGATGCTAGGTAAGTTGACGCTTTTTGTTCAGTAAATGTTCGTGGAAGTAACTCTTATATCATCAACTGCATAAAAGCCTAACCCTAAGTGCGCTGGCTGTGGAGCTCGCTACCGCTCGACATCGCGTCTAACTCGAGATACTCACGAGGTGTTAAACGATAAGATGCTAGGTAAGTTGACGCTTTTTGCTACGTGTTCGTGAAAGAAACTCTTAAATCATCTACCTAAAAGTAAATTTAAGCACAGACAGTTATGGAAGGCATTAGAAACACGCTATTGGGGTTTAAATAAAACTTCGCACATGCCCTCGACTAACCGAGAACGCCGGAGAAGCATTATAATGTGGTTTAAAGAAACGAAAATATTGCACTAAGTTTATCGTAAGCGACAGAGAAGCTATCTCTTAGGGAGATCGCGCATTGCTACTTTTTGTAGCGATACATTATCTTGGCCTATGCCCGCATATGACAAGCGACTGTATCGCTACAGAAGAAATAATGGGATCTCCCTCAGAAAAAGATGCATGTTCTACCCATTTCACATGAATATGATTAACTTTCTATATTGATATACGTTTAGTAATTAGAAGTAAACACTAGGAATTTGCAAACTCCCGGTCACATACGGCTATAAAGGTCGAATTAAGCTCTTAAACTTACCCAAAAAATTTACACATTAGTATACAATTTTTTTTTTAATTTGACTAACTTCTACTGTTCCCATTTTTTTTTTCATACAATAAAATGATCCTCTCATAAAACTGACTAGATCTGCGTCAAAAAAAAAATTCAATAAAATTATTAATTTTTAGGGACAACTCTCACTGGACCAAAATTTTGACTATACCAAAAAAATTTTCTCAAAAAAATACCTAATGTTTCCGAAGACAGTTTCCCTGTGTCTCCTATACTTTAGGATTTCCCCATACTGGCCCACTTAAAAAAACACACTGTATAGACATCGACAGACAAATCAATTGTTTGGATTCCTAAAACTTGTAATTTATATTGCAACTGGCGCTTATCATAAATCATTCATTATACTGGTACATGCTAGAACTATGCTTTGTTTCTTGTAAGATTAAAAAAAAACCTAATCCGCCCATTTCCTAACATATTTTAGCTACCTCTAGAAAATATTAAAAAAAGTTTACTTGTTTAAGAAAATAAGAAGCATGTTAGCAAGTTTCAGAGTATTTTTTCCTAGAAATAACGTAACTTATCTAATCTTAAAAAAAAACGATGTATAAACTCAGGGCGTACGTGCTAATGTGTAACCAGTGCCTTCCAGACGACCGCGTCGGCGCGCTATCTAAAATGAGATCTTAACATCAATCAAAGGTGAATGCCGTCAAATCATATCCCAGTCGCTATTGACACCCGGAAACTAGATGGTTACGTTCCGTGGCTCTTTTTAATGTGATAGAGAATGAAAAAAAAAGGTGTGTAAGAACATATATGGGACTACAGTATACAGAGTTACAGACACTAGAGAACAGTAAAAAGAAATGTGCATGCAGATTTTAAGAGTTGGCAACGTTATGCCTTTAATTGCAGACATCCATAGGCTATGGTGAGCGGTTACCAGGCGGGCTATTTTTGAAAGCGGAACTTGGTGCCCACGACAGTTTACGTTTACTGTTTATTTATTTAATCTTTATTGCACAAATGAAATTCTTGACGTACAAAAGGTGAACTTAATGCCATTGAGCTTTCTCTGCCAGTCTACCTAACAAACACTTTCCAGTGTGTTTACCGAAAAAGCTTAAACTGCACTTTGTAGTACTTTAAGTAAGTACTTGGCGTAAATCTGCAGTCCCACTTCTTATTTATCACGAACACAGCATCTAAGACCAAGCGGAGTTAACCTATACAATGTGATAATGTGAATTTAATTTCTCGCTTTTTTATTGCCACAATTAGCTAGCTAAACTATTAACTGGTTCGCGTAGAGTAGACTAACTTCTGCGCTGTATACAAATGGAATGCATACCGAGGTTTCTGATCCCTTTGATTTATTGGACAAAGTCCTCGATCTATTGGCGATAAAGTTATATATACTGGTCCACTTAAATAGTTTAGTTATTAAATTCCAAAAAAAGGTTGCGCATTTCGCCCTATCCTTACGTCGCTGCGCGCTCAAAACGGCATACTCCTGGTTAGCAATTCCTGGACTAGGCTAAACATTTCATAAGCCCATTGAAAATCGTTTGACGTACTCATAGCTAATATATATATTTTGAACTAAAGCACGTCACTGACAAACTAGGGCGTCTTACGGAGCCCTAAGACTGGTATAAGCGCGTAAGTCTCATAAGCCGAAGTTCCCGACCTTTGACAGTGTTAATACCCGCTAATGTGATGACGTATTATGAGATTAGACCCTAGATCAGCAGTCTAGGAACAGGAGATGGCTAGGTTGAATTGTGTCATAGGGTTAACATGGATAGATGCCAAAGTACTACTGGAAGAGCATTCCATCGTTACGTAACCGACATTCGGACCCATTTTTTCGACTTTCCGAGCCTGATTCTTCTTTGGCTTGCCTTTTTAAAGTGTAATATTAATATCATCTTAAAGCCGCTTGTTTTCTTAATAAACTGTTTATACTATTACTATAATACGCAAGTCGACAAATTAATTCGGAATTAAAGCAAATGTTACGTAACCGGCTCCCATGCAAAATACGCCAATAGCCAATACTCTGTCCTACACGTAGACATTATATAAATAAATAAAAATGTTGATGAAAACTTACCATTTTCATGAAATGCTCCTGGAGTATGTGGTCTAAAAGCTCAGACCACATACTCCAGGAGCATCAAAGTAATCATCATAAATTATCAGGTGATGTGGAGTTGAATAAAATAGTAATATCCATATATACCAGCCACAACTCGTGTGCTTATAACGGTACCTATCGTAATGACTGGTCGATGTGGTAGGTTAAAAATAAAATTCGGTTTCTGCGTTTTTTCTAAGGAAGTAGGTATTGTTGTTGACAGCTGCGAGTGTAAAAACTCGTAATAATGAAATGAAAACCACGGAAACAATGCTTAGAGCTCATGTCAAATAAATGTCGTCCCCTAAGGCATTTATCCCCGTTTTTCTCTTACCAGTTCGAATTTAATAATATAAAGTAGTTCCGCTATGTATATTAGTCTTCATAAAGAGCTATTTTCATCGCCCTACGAAACTAAACTCGTCTAGAAAATCCCAAAATATCCAAAACTTGAGTGTAATTATTAACGACGGTCGTGATTAAAAAACGTCCGCCCGCAGAATACAATGAGGAGCCGCATTCCAATTCAAAGATATTATCACGAGTTAATATTCGTCACAGTGTATTTTACACTTTGACATCGATAAGAACAAGATACACTTTGACTTATAAAAATTTGGTTCAAGTCAAGATCGTATTTTTAAGATCGGAATGCGGCCGTAGGGAAACTTAATGAAAGTTCGGCGCATGCCCTGTTTGGCCCGCGATATGATAAGCTTCTGAAGACTGCGAAATGTTAATTATAAGCTGCTTAGGGGAGCGGCAGGCGGGCAGTTAAAACGCGGCGGTTCACCTGCCGAGAATTAACTTTAATGAATCGTAAGATGTCGGTAAACTGGTGCGGGCCTTGCAAATATTGTGGTCGGTGCTTCATCTTCTAAAAACTGCAATAATTAAATGGCTTCTTCTTTTTATATTCATTTTATGATGATATAAATATTTAGCGACTACTTTGGAGGATACCTTGATAATTTACCTACTATTAAAATATGACAAAAATATCTCTAATTTTTTCATGAATAAACACAAAAAAATTGCTCAAACGATTGTGATTTGAACTATGCTGTTTTAAATCATTGCTGCCGCACAGGAACCTATAAAAGTTTCCCAAATTCCTAAGTTAACCGCAGCTCCACTTCGCTCGCTGTGAATTCGCCGTAAAAACATAAAGAAAACTTATAGTTTGGCGAAACATAAAGCGGATGCGAATAAAAGTGCGGATGCCGCGCCAACCGCCCGGCTGCGGGCGGCCGATATGCAAATAATTTCACTAATAATGCCATTATGCACTTGCCGAGGTGCGAACCACTTTAAATTCAGTTAAACCAAGACCGCCGTGGGCTCCAAATCTCATTAATTTTAATTTATTCGCTTGGATTATTTCTCCTTGGTTGCGTCCGCTGCGTAACTTTTTGGTTACGTTGATTATAAATACATTTCGTGATAGCGCAAAATTTGGGAGTTAATTAAATATATCATTTTCATGGGGCGCCATAAGTCATGAATATTATAATTTAAACTTTTAAAGTACTAACAAGATTTAATAATATTAATTAAAAAATATATTTTATCCATACTTAACAGACATGTTAGTATACGTTCAAGCGAAATAAAATTTCAACTGGTATTTAGAATAAAAGTAAACTGATAGAAGTAAAATAAGTAAATATAAGTTCAATATGGCTAATTCCGCCATAAAAGCTATTCCGTCCATTGGCGTTTTATCTCGAACTTCGCAAAAAAATTGATAATTCCTCGACAAATCAGCGATTTCTTTTAGTTTCAGCAATCAAACGTAAATGGTTATTTTTAATTACGATTGAAAAAAAAAAAGAGCTCGTAGACGAAATATGGATTATGGAATACGGCTTTCCAAGGGTGGCGCGTATGGCACCCCCCCCCCTTAAAGGGGAGGCCTATGTTCAGCAGTGGACGTCTTATGGCTGATGATGATGATGATGATGATACGGCTTTCCCACGCTGGCTCAAAGCGGGTTGAGTTTATCTACCTTTTAATTTCTCCGCGAACATATGCAAGTTTACAAAAGATATATTCCTTCACTGCTTTCTGTGAAATAAAATAAGTACATTCAGGCATTTTTACCCGATGATGGCAAAGCAAAACAAAAAAGTTATGGTTTTAGCAGTCTATTTGTAAGTACCTGTTATTTAGATAGCCTAGAAACTGTACGAGTTGGAGCGGCAGTAAGTTTGTTAAAATGTCTTAAGAGTCCCATTCCGTTATTCAGAAGTAAAAATATTTTCGAAAGCAACTTCAGTATAACCGCCCTCTTTATGAAAAGCTAATATTAACCGTTTACTTTCTAAACCTAAGTAACTTTCATTGTTCTACTTGAAACTTATATTTTAACTCCTGACCTGATCCATAAAATTAGCAAACCTATGTTTAATTTTGTTTTTCTCCAACAACCATAAATTTATAAATGAAGGATAGAGACAAACGATTATCAACGGCATTTTATATTTAACGGATGTTTATGAACGTCATAAGTTTAATAGCCTTAGTTTAGTAGTCCCAATTCTTAAGTTACTAAGTAGTAGACGAGGTTTGGTTACTGGTAACTATTTTTTTTTGTGTAGACTGGCCCTTTCTTTGACTTCTTCAAGCCTCCATAAGCCTCCATCCAGGGTGACAACAAAATGCGTCAACACCAGCGTAATTAAAAGAAAAATACGAGCTATTCATAAACGTCAGACAGAATAGAGGGTACGACGCGGCTTTACATACTGA
The DNA here is from genome assembly GCA_911728535.1 of Pammene fasciana. Lineage (NCBI taxonomy): Eukaryota > Metazoa > Arthropoda > Insecta > Lepidoptera > Tortricidae > Pammene > Pammene fasciana. Next base: position 3,131,197 of record OU452285.1, read on the forward strand.
CCAGCCAAGTTTGACCTCTGTCTTCGTCTTGTATCTTTGCAAATGCATTTCAAGGTACACATTCTTCTGCGAGCACAGGGGTCATATTGGAGTGGCCAAGACAACTTTATCACAGGACACGCTTAATCTAGCTCTCAGAGGGGAAACGGACGATTTACTCGGCGCCCACTGGTTGATTAAGTAGGAGGTTATTTCCTGGACTGCCTTATATGAGGACGACCATTAATGGACGGGGCGTAAAGTATAATTTGCGAGGTAATAATATATATAGATAAGATCTGGAAAGATCGCGGCATACAGAGACAGACTAAGACTAGACTTGTGCGTGCCCTGGTGTTCCCAATTTTCCTATACGGTTCTGAAACTTGGACTATTAAAGCAGACATGAAAAGTCGTATCGATGCGTTTGAGATGTGGTGTTGGCGCCGGCTTTTACGGATACCTTGGACTGCGATGCGCACTAATCAGTCCATATTAGAGGAGCTACGCATAAAACGCCGGTTGTCGACGACGTGCCAGGACCACATACTCAAATACTTCGGACACCTCTCAAGACGCTCCGCGGATAGCTTGGAGAGAATTATAATGACGGGAAAAGTTGAAGGCACGAGACTTAGAGGCCCTCCCCCTGCAAGATGGTGTGCCCAAATTACTGCACCCATGCAATTAAAACTGCAAGAAGCCATGTGCGTAGCAAGGGATAGAAGCCTGTGGAGGAACCTGATCTTCAACAGAAGGACATGATGTCACGATCCTCAGCTTTGAGGGAACGACTGATGATGATGATGAATATATATTAGGAAAATAAAGGTGCTAGAAAGGAAATTGGAGTAGATGGCCAGGGACAGAAGATCAGAAAAACTGAATTAAGATCATATGAGGGAGGTTTTCTTGAGGGACTATTTATTGTATCAGTCTGCAATGCCAGGGCAGCAACGCTCCCATCAATCGGGCACTCTCACTCTTGAACGAATTGGCTATACGTCATCCCAATGTCTTTCAATGTCATCCATCTGTAAATAATAACCACTTAAGCGATTTGGTTCTCATCTGTACTGTAAGCTTAAATTATGTGTGATAATAAAAGTCTAATCTTTAATCTTTAAAAACAAGTGTAGGTACTAAGCGAATGAGATGTTCAAAAGACACTTGACTTACTCCGCTGGCTCAGTGACCCGAAGTGAGTCTTGACCTCCAAATTCCAATACGAGTTGCAGCTAGCGCGCCCTATTTTGTGCAATATCCTCCCAGTTTTCCGCTTCCACGGCGCGTAGGTCTCTCTCGATTTGGTCTCTTCAGCGGTACTTAGGACGACTTGCTGGGCGTCGACCTTATACAATATAGACCCTTTTTGGCAGTTTTGGCCATCCAATGTTGGCCCTATCGCCTGACATTATTTTAATATGCCCATGCCAGCGGAGTCTTGCTGACTTGGTCTCGCCGTTAAAAAAAGACACATAACTTTATTCTTGACAATAAGTTAGTCTGTCGTGTTTTGCCGTATCAAAATCATTTTGATCACCTTGACAATCAGCAAGTAGCTACATCTGTTGCAGACTGTACCTAAATGGAAATAGAAACTTGACACAGAGAAAACTCGCAACGCCGATCGCTCAATATTCCAATACGTTCATGTAAGCGTTTGTATATAAGCTGTTTATGTAGTTTGTGTACAATGGTTGCACCGCACTGGGGGAGTTCGTTGCAAGTTTATTCCACGATGCATTGGCAACTTACAAGACAAGACAGCACGGACATGTGCATAGGTAGACCACGCAAACGTATTTGCTTCTGCCGAAGATATTCTATTGGTACATGTATGGTCAAATCTACATCTATCCTTTTTATTACTTAACTATCAAACTCTCGTGAGACTGTAACATACAGGGTGTAACAAAAATACTGGTGATCCGTTTAAGGGCATAATTGGTATCGTATTGCGAAAAGGAAGATAATTAGAAAAAATTTTTGGACGTGAAAAAAAAAATTTTGGATGGGCGTGTCGTCCCAGCACTCCCAGCTAGCCAACCCTCCATACAAAACCAAAAATTTTTTTCGCGAGAAAATTATTTTTTCTTAGTTTTTCACAATAAGAATACGATACCAATTATGCCCTTAAAAGGATCACCAGTGTTTTTGTTACACCTTGTATTAAAAATGAGTGATGCAACGAATACAAAAGAACGAGTATTCGTAAAAGTGGTATTCGTTGCATCACTATTACAAAAATTCATAACAGGTCACTCACGTCTGCCGTCGCGCAAGGCAGCTCAAGATTGTGATATTTTTTTGCTTATTGGATAACACGAATACATTGTTGGGGATTTTCAAAGTCCTTCGCAGTTCATTTTTTCATTTGTAATGGACATTTGTTTCCAATTTTTGCAATGGTCCATCATATAAAACAGGAAATTAACAGTAATACCTATGCTTAATCAAAAATATCATGAGTAAGGGACAATTTGCTTGTCGCAAGACGACACCGTTTTCGTCTTTATTGCATTGTATAGATTACCTATAAATAGATAGAACCGACGATCTACGATCTGAATAATTTAATCTCAAAATAAAAATAAATAAATAAATAAATATAATGGGACAATCTTACACAAATCAACCTAGTCCCATAGTTAGCTCAATAAGGCTTGTGTTGTGGGTACTAGGCGACGATATATATAATAGGTAGATATAGATAAATACTTAAATTCATAGAAAACATCCATAACTCAGGAACAAATATAATCTATAGTGCAGGAAACTGTTGGATGAAGACAGCACATGATTTATCATGCTAGCAATTTTTTTTTACGAACTTTGTTCACTAATTATTAGACTTGACTGAACTTACTGTTATAAGTTAGTAAGGAAGGCACAATTAACATACAAAACTATTTAGCGATACATACGACCTCTGTTCCCACACATATCTGCCGGCCAGGCGAGGCGCGACACCATGTTTATTGGGTGCACTCTGTTCTAACCGACTGCGAAGTGTTTACGGCGCGTGACTTCGCCAATCTTGGAACTGTACGCTGGTACGTACGGTTCGAGGTGCACGTCTGGTTTTGCGATTTACACAAAAACCTTTACAAGATTAACGTGAGACACAGAGAAAGCTACTTTATGTTCTGTAACATATCAACAGAAATCTTAGCTTAATACTCATATGATATACGTGTTTAAGTATGTCGGACCTTTAGAATGAAACCGACCTAACTCAACATTAACTCAATATTGAATTAGGTCGGTTTCATTCTGAAGATGCGATTTACAAATAAACATTTAAATTTCAATCGGGGTTATTATTTTGTAAGCATTAATAAAGTTTTTCGTTTAAAAATATTTTTGGAGGAAATTACCTCACATTACACAAAAACGTTCTCACGGTCAAAAAAATATACATCTATGAAATAAATCGTGTAGTCAAATTGAGGAATTTCAAAAAACTATTTTTAAGTCAAAAACTAGGCTTGCAGCTAGGACATGGCTTATACTGGATTACATTTGAAAGCGACTTTTGTACAAAGTGCATACCAAAGAAGTAGAAAAAAGGCGCCGCTGGAAGTGACACGACCCCTAATCCACCCGCCCCCCCACTGTTATTGTTGTTCGAATTAAACCCGGCTTTTTGCTATAACAACAACCAACCGTTGCCCATTCAAACTTCCCAGGATTCGGCATTTGTATGTAAATTAGTCCTAATCTGGCGTAGGGCGCAATCACGGCAGTGTATCTGCGTCCCTCAGGGCAAGGTGAACACAGACCATAATAACTGGAAGGCTCAGGGCATAATCTCCCATTGTTTTGAGGTTATAAAGCATGAACACACGTGTTGTGCTGTAATTTATATTCTGGGACCTTTTTGTTTACGAGTCTAAGGCTAGGGCCGGTGGATTTAATAAGCACGGTTCGCCGTTAAACTATACTTGAATTGCGACAGTTTTAAGGAGCTTTAAAGCCGGGGTGAGCATTTGAAATGTCTCTTCCATTAGCATTCGGTGACACTATAAAAGTTAGTTTTATCGCTTTAGGCTATCCGCTATATGGAATTTCTGTGCCTATTTGGTATAATGAGAATCATTATTTTGATACTGGGAATGTGTTGTTCTATAATGATAATAGTTTAACAAATGACTACATTGATTAGAAATTATTAATTGAGTTATTCTATCTTGTCTAAAATGCGTTTTATAATTAGTTTATCACATCTTTCATTTTAACACTTTCCGTAGCGCGTAGCCAGGTATTCCTCGTATGTAGCGCGTAGTAGTTACGAACAGAGAGCCCAACAGTCGGGTTCTCGGTGCTGAATGTGTTAATATTGTACATACATACACACATGCATACATACATACATACATACATACATACATACATACATACAATCACGCCTATATCCGAAAAGGCGTAGGCAGAAATCACGGATTTCCATTTGCTAGGTACGTTCAATGCAGCAAAACGGCTCTCCGTGAGCCACTTCTCGCCCCCGTGAAGAACGAGACGTGATGGGTGGGTTTAACATTGTGCTTGTTAGAAAGTGACAATAATTAAGTACAATAATACAAAAAGTACTCCAGTATGCTCCAACTAGGCTAAATACAAATATTTAGATATGCAATGTAAATATGAGAAAAAATTATGAGAGAAAATGTGATATTCAGGTTTCGTTATTATAAAGGACATAATAGGTATATTGCCGGCTGGGATCTAATGTATATCTATTTACAGTAAAACCTCTTCAAATACTACTCCAGAATAACGCGAACCTTCGTGTCTGGTTAAAGTTAGCGGGCCAGAACTGGCTTATCAAAGGACCCGGAACAAGGGCGCGGCATTGCGCCGGCGCCGGGCACCTGCCGCGCGGTGCAAGTGATGTCGGAAAAAGTAGAGTACACATTGTTTTTAATACCAAAATTAGGCTTCTTCTAGTAATTAATTTGGCTGTCCAACAGAAAACAGCATCTGTTCTAACCTCCATCGAACCGTACAAAAATTAAAAAAAAAATCCTGGTTTCGGAGTTGGCCCCATAATAAATTAACTTATCACCTCGTACACTAAAGGCTAAAAGGTTGAAAAAGCAACCTGTATTCATGGATAATGTTCATGGGATCAAATAAAAAAATCTAAATTACCTTTAATATTTTTTCAACCCGCGTCATCTTCCGCACTTGCGCCAATACCAAGATACAAATCGAGAAGCCTAGGGATCAGGAGCGCCATATTTTTTATTCCATCGCTTTGATTCAACGATCGCCAGATTGAATGTCTATCTTATTACAATATCGTGGATTCTATGTAAGACTTACTGCGGGTATTGTCTTAGTGAAGTTTAGAATTCGCAACCTTTTGTTACCTAATTAGAAATTAAACACATGTCTAAAAAATATTCATTTTTTTCTTGTCTAATGTTAATAAAGCGCCTTCCAAATTCTGTATTCTCAACTATAAGCTATTTATTAATATTGAGTAGTGACTTATTTTCTTAGTGTAAGAATTTGTGATCACTGAGCTCCTAAATCTATATTTGTAAAACAGTCGCGTTACTTGAAGATTATCAGACAAAGCAAAAAATTTACTTGCAGGTTTAGGGCATATTTCTTAATTGTGATGAAGCTGAGCTAAAAGTGGATATTTATAAAATATATTATTTAGCAGGGTAAGAAAATGCTGAAAGTGATTAACGATTACCACGCAGAATATCCGAAAGCGGAGACGTTTAAATGAGTCAGACATACATGCTTACATATAATGCATAATATGTTAAAATTATGCACTGTATACATTTCAATTAAAATCTCCTATTCTACGGTAAACCCAACCTCAAGTTAGTCTAGCTAGATAAATCACTTCAGGAAGCAAGGACAGCGTTCGTAACGCCTCTGAGCTTTAATAATACACAACACGGGACGGTCTGGATTTCGTAGTATTAAGGGTGTAACGGACAAGAAGACATCACGGCTTTAATTAACTTTGCGACACTGGACGTTGAATACGTTTGACACACATACTCGTACTAATTTAGTGGTACATTAGTGGAATACTCAAACTTATTTGATCCTTTTTTATGATTACATATATTCTCTTAAATATTTAATGAAGCGTTGTATGACAGACGAAAGGTTCTAGTTAGAAGAATAAATTGGTTAGGTACTTAAGAGAATTTCGTTGTAAGTGTGTGACCCTGCCTATGAAGCTGGAAGTCCCGGGTTCGAATCCTGGTCAGGGCATTTATTTGTGTGTTTATCACAGATATTTGTTCCTGAGTTATGGATGTTTTCTATGTATTTAAGTATTTATGTATATCTATCTATTATATATATCGTCGTCTAGTACCTACAACACAAGCCTTATTGAGCTTACTGTGGGACTAGGTTGATTTGTGTAAGATTGTCCCATAATATTTATTTATTTATTTATTTATTTATAAGTACTAGAATATAATAATCTCAATATTAACGTAGAGAAAACTTTGTTTACACAATTTCATCACCACAATTCAAATCTATTTGTCAATCTTATTATTAATCTTAATAATACTCCAATTGTAGAATCTCATAGTGCAAAATTCCTAGGTTTGATTATTGATAAATATTTAAACTGGAAAGATCATGTCGACGCAGTATGTTCTAAATTATCGCGATTTGTTTTTGCCTTGAGAAAGCTTAAAAATTCAATTTCCACTCAGGCCGCGTTAGCAGCATACCACGGATTTGTGGCATCTTCTCTTAATTACGGTCTACTCCTATGGGGTAATTCTGTTGAAGTTCAGAGAGTTTGAGTTTTTATGATCCAGAAAGACTGTGTTCGAGCAGTGGCTGGCGCTAGATACGATGACGGTTGCAAACCTCTTTTCCAAAAGTACAAGATTCTCCCCCTAGCTTCTATGTATATTTTAAAAGTATGTATTTTTACAAGAAACCACCCAGAGTATTTTATAAAACGCGAGGCGATGTTCAAAAGAGAACTTCGAGGTCAGTACCAACATCTTCTATACCAGCCAGATTGTAATTCTGATGTATATAAGAGAAATGCACTCAATATGTGTGTTGTAATATTCAATAGCCTCCCTAAAGAACTCAGAATGCTACATGGGAAAGTATTTAAAATAAAATTGGCTAAATGGCTACACGATCATTGTTTTTATAGTGTTAAGGATTATTTAATAAGTGGTGTCTATGGTTTTAATTATAATCCCTGATTTCAATTTGACATATATTATGTACCTATAATAGTTTAATTTTTTATTTTATTTTTTTGACCTAATGTACCTATTTTTCAATTATAATATTATTGACATTCGTAGATTTATTATAAGTACTTATAGGTACTGTATAGATTTCTGCATGATAGTGATTAGTAGTACCTGTACAAATTTGTAAATATTTTGCATGTCGATTTTGTGTTGACTGAATACTGTGTCTGAAATTATTTGATAAAACCTATTGTACGTATTCATGCAAACAAATATTTCTATTCTATTTCTATTCTATTCTATACTTTATACTAGGGATGTCACGAATATTCGCATTCGTATAATGCGAATATTCGCACCATTTTTGACATTCGTATCAACATTCGCATTCGCATCAAACGATGCGAATATTTTCCGAATGCGAATGTTGGCAGAACACATCCTGTTTTGACCGCGCTGACCCGGATGGTCATATGCTTGCTCATACACAGGAAGTGAAAACGACGGTAGCACTTGTCTCCTTTTGATCATTAATATAGGTTATATAGGACTCATCATATATCATGAGTCATGTTAATTCGCATCCTGAATATTCGCATTCGCATTCGCTAATGTGAGAAAAACGACATTCGTGACATCCCTGCTTTATACTTTATACAAGGTGTAACAAAAATACTGGTAAAGGGATCTTTAAGGGCATAATTGATATCGTATTCTCATTATCAAAAGCTAAGAAAAAAAATTTTTCGCGGAATTTTTTTTTGGTTTTGTATGGAGGATTGGCCGTCTGGGACGAAGTGTCCTATAGAAAAAAAAATTCACGTCCAAAAATTTTTCTCCTAGGTACTTTTTCTTACTCGCAATACGATACCAATTATTCACTTAAACGGATCATCAGTATTTTTGTTACAGCCTGTATTACTGTACATATTACTGGTGTATTTGCAGAGTTTTATTCAAATTCATATACTTTTATAAATAACCATAACATTCTATCTGGGCACCATTTTTCATGAATTCTGTCCCTGCATCCAAGTGTCACACACATTTATTTTTTACCACAACATGCTAACCGCCTTTTACTCGCACTTTAGCGACCCAGCTGCGAAACATCGCCTACAAAAACTCTTTAACTGTTGCCTTTTGTCTTCAAATCAAAAAGCGGGGACCTTCGTCAGAAACGCCCTAACCTATCGTCGGGGCTGTCACGGGCCCCCTGGCCCCGACCACGTAGGGGTCGGTAGTTTCATTTTATTACTCGCGGACCGCTGGGACCGCCGCGATTTTAGAGCCCGAATCTGTCTTCACTTGAGGTTCTATGTATTTTTTCTTTAGATAGAGAACACCGATAGTCTTCATATATTTTGGTGCTTTATGCTTCGACTTTTAATTCTGGCACCCAACGTGGGGCTTAACTTTGGCGACGATTATATTACTGTTGAATACCCTTTTCAGCTTAAGGCTTTCTGAGATGCATCACCCGGTTTTGCTAAACAATCCAAAGATTTGGCGATAGCACTGTGCTTTAAGATGACGATATTATCTGACTTTCCAAATCAGAATGGTTGTACAACTTTTTGGGATTTTGATTGGTTTATTTACGAACGTTCTTACATCTTAAAGTCATCTCACCATAAAAGAGAATGAATAACATACCTATTTTTGTTATAAATATCTGCAGTTTTATCTAAGCTATTTATTGTAAAATATTGCAGAAAGTTGCATTCCAACTGGCGCCCAACGTAGGCTTTACGTTGGCGACGATGATCCACATTTTTATTTTAAACTGTCATCACTACTTTCAACAATCCGGTTTATTACTTTACTGCAGTGGGATTGCGCCCGTAACTTTGTTTGTGGGTTGAAAATAGAACAAGACACTTGAACCTAGAATGCAGTGAAACGGTTGGAAATAAAAGTAATAACTTTGAATTTTGATACCGTTGCGAAATTGCAGGGAGAAAATATACGATGTTAGATGTTGTCTTCAAGTGTCTCCAGGGTGGAATAAAGTCTTAAAAGACGCATGTACGGTACATGATGGAAGTATTAGCATTATAGTCACTAAAAGCTGATGACATGCAGTTCTTTTCCACTAAACGTACATAAGAGATTAAAAGAAAGGTGCGTTTTAGACGAAATATGCTCTAGTAGTTTTTGATAAAAAGGCTACTATGTGTTGACACATTTGGAGACCTGCCACAAAAATAATCAGATATTTACTCCGTTAAAAAGTAATGAATAAAATGCATAACGTGTCGTTTTCTTTCTATTATAATAAAACATACTATGGTGGAACCGTTGCCGTGCTGGGTTCTATTTATTTATATAAAAAAGAGCATGTTGGCATTGTTGGCCCGCGACTTCGACTTAACTGTCATAGTATGAAATAAATGATAGCATTGAAGCTATCTTTTGGCATAGGTTTCATAAGTATTGAGGATATGGACCAGACTCCATACTAAACTACACCATACTTTTATGAGCCACAGGCTTAGAATAAACGTTATTTAATTTAATTTTAATTTTAACTGCCCACGGTCCTTTACTTGCAATTATCGTTATGTTTGACGTTGAAATTTTGTTACAATTTATTTTACCAAAGCTTAACTTTACAATTCGTTGAACGCATTAAATTTCAATTTGTCGTATCGCCGTATAAATTGATAGCCATAAACTGCCCGCTCGCCCGGCCCGCCGGTATCATATTTCCTACTTCCCTGACGATGTTAACTTTATGAAGAAGAATACCGCACACAAAACCGCTAACAATGTTTGAATGTTTTCGTTTTACGTTTTTAAACGACTTCAATTTTTATCGTATGGGATGATTGGACTTTTCCCAGATAGGTTGGGTACTCGAATAAATAATTTTATGTCCTGGATTTAAATCAGATATGGAATATTTTTAATCTTTTTTTCTTGTTCCATTGACGTTGGTTTGCATGATTTATGACGAGTGTTCAGTATCCGGCGGGAAAGCCATATTTTATGCACTTTTAGAAAACGCTTTTAGCTGTACAATAATAAATTACTAAAACCTAGCATATGAATATTTATTTTTCAACATGTAAATGCTATCCTAAAACCGTGCGTATATATTAAAAGAGCGTATTTTTTTCTAATTATTAACCTTTTTTTGTCAATTATAATGTTTTGTTTCTTTGTTAGGAGTAGCTTTTATTTATTAGGATTATTCTCAACTAATTTTTTTTCGTTATTGTGTTGCATTTGTATTAATTTACATAATTTGACCTATTGAAATTAAAAAATTAATTCAAGTACCTACTTAAATTACAGATAATTTGATTAAAGTATTAAACTAAAACTACTAAACCTAAATAACCAAAAAATAACAAAGAATAAAACGAATTATAAAATACCTCACCAAATTCACCCGTTTATAAATATCCGCAACACAGAATTCGTCAGGTGGCATTGGCTACAAATGTAAATTGCCGAAACAGGCCTCGTCTCATATAAACCAATGGTGAAATCCGCAACAGGCTTCGTCAACCTTATTCGCTAACAGGAGCTAGCTAAAGGACCCGTCCCGGGTCGTACCTGGCTCAAATGTCCCCATTACGCTGGCAGCGTTACCACGTTGAATAGCCAGCGAGATATGCATGTAAACACTTTATTGTACATAAAATAATCAAGAAGTAACAATACAAACATAATATAAGAAGAAAAAATAAAGTACAAAGGCGCACTTATTTCTGTAAGAAACTAGATATGTTGCAGGAGATATGATCTGAAACACGTAAAACTATTTCAATCGATTACAACTATTGAAATAGTTTTCCGTCTTCTGCGTTTTAAACTATTTACGTATGCAAGCAGGTATATATAAAATACTTGCTTTTCAAAATCAGTTACATAACCGATTTTATTTGTTTATATCTCCAGCAAAGCCCAAAACAAGTAAAACACAAAACTCATTCTGCTCGATTATGATGCTACGTCTTATGCATTTTCATAATTAATTCCTATGGCATCTCTTCGCCAATTTGTTGTCAAAAGCTAATCGAAACGAACATCCTTCAAAGACAATCTTGCCAAGTTTTAATTTCGCCGGCGGCTAAGTAAATAATATCCCCGCGATGCCCTGGGAGTGGGCTGTTTTTATTAAAACTACGTCTGTCCAGTCCTCCATGTTTCATAGTAATTACATTTTCTTTGTGTTTGTTACCGGATTCTGGTACATTTTCCCCGTTTTTTACGGATTCGCCCGGTTCAGACATCGCAAATCTCACTGTTTTTGAATTCTGTACGTTATTACTCACTTCGTGGCGTTTTTACATGGGATTGGCATCTAAAAAATAACTTCGGTTACAAGGAATTTTGTAATCAATCCACAAATACATTAAGCTGTCTGATATATTATCAAAGCTTTTAATCAATTTTCAATATCATCTATATTTATCAACCAAAGTCGGTCATTTCAAATTATTTTAACGTCGAACCGTAACTACCATAAATGTCAATGAAACGTAGACTACTTATGTGGTTAGCTGTCGATTTTTTTTAAATAAAAAGCCAACTGCAGTAAAAAATAGGGTAAACCACCAGGTTCTATGAATATGGTCTGTATTTTTTGTAGACCAGACGAAAACAAATCGTGCCCTTAAAAAAAGGAACTGTAGGTCTACCTCAAACAGCGAAATCGACGTTTATGTTTACCACATTTGCATTGCAAGGACAGCCATACAGAAAGTTCTGATTTCAATTATTCGCATGTACAATATTCGCAACAGAATGCCCGTGACTCTTGGCATGTACTCTGACTGAACATCAGCGATCCATCGAACCTCGCACATTATTTCCATCTGATTTGGTACCCCGTAAATAGCTCCGCAAATGCTGTTATTAATTCCCACCATTTGAGGTTTAATATAGGGTCTAATATGCGTCTAGGCAAGCATGCTGGAGTAATAAGCGAAGTCACGGTTGTATAATATCTTGCTTTATGACTTATAGTATCTTAAGTAATTAGTTTCTCCTTCGCTTTAGTGTTTTCCCGGTTGCAAAGATAGTCTTAGAGTAATTTTAAAAATATTTTTTTAGTGTTTTCTCCATTTATATTGGATATTTACCTTTCTTTCATAATGAAAATTATTAATTTTCTAGTTTAAAAGAAAAAATATGGTCAAACAAATTGTCTTAATATATTTTCTAAGCTATAAGTGATATAAAGTTTCAGAAAATAGGTCTGGTTTCACATTGCATTTTTGTTTTAATTTCAAAGGTATATTTTTGTATTTGTTGATGTTGTTAGGAATATTTTTTTTTACGTTGCTCTTAAGATATTGTAAAAACAATCAGTAAAATTTTAAATCGCTGCTTGAAGACACATCTCAATTCTAAATCATCTAAAAGCTATAATACTGGCTAAATAACCCCTTAGCTGCATGAAAGGTCTATAAACACCCCGTGGAGTGACGCATGGCCGCTGGACAGCCTAATGGCTCCCTCGAGACCCGTGTTATTAAGTCATAAATCTTTATCTATTTACATGGAACACGTTACGAACACAAACTAACTCAAATAAGTTCCCTATATCATCAAGTCTGACCAAGTTGGTCACTTAAGTTTACTGCCTATATTTGCACATGTTTAGGACGTTTTGGAACGGCACCAATTTCTAGCATCACCGGAGAAATGACAAACGCTTTTTAGGTTACATTTGTTCATTTTACTGTTACCCGTTTTGGAACGTACCGTGCAATTTGTAGACACTGGCTGGAGAAAAAACTAGCTTTGAGGTTATGTTTTACATTTTCGCTCTCTTTCTAGGTACCCTGCAAATTGTGAAGAGCGAAGAAGAGGACCAGGGCAAGTTCGAGTGCGTCGCGGAAAATTCTATCGGAACTGAATTTTCAAAACCCACTTCGCTATATGTCAAAGGTGAGTTTTATTTTTACTTTTTCTTACTTTATCCCCAAAGTTTTACGAGGTTTCACTGTGTGAAATATTAATGAAGAGTAGAACCGACTTGTCAAATAAATTCGCTTGTAGGAAGGTTCTTTTTTTGTGGTTTATTTTTATTCAAAGTTTTAAATAATATGTACCCATCTTTAATGTATAGTGAATATAGTAAAATAAGAATAACAACTAATTTGTAATAATACTGTCCTACTGTTTTTGTTAAGTTAAAATTTGGTCACTGACATTCGCTTAATGCTACATAAATCTTACCTACTTAGATTAGGACTTAAGCTATTAATGTAAAAAAAGATACGGGGTATTTAATCATACAAAAAGAAAATCTTGAAATCTTACGTAGTAAAATTTTTATATGTGTAAAAATAGGTATACACGCAGGCAGAACTCTTAAAATTAAATGGACATAATGGATCATAAAAAGCCCAAACTTGCGCGAGTTTGTAATGTATTAAATCTGTATTGTATTTGTAGGAGCTCCATCAGGTAGACCTTAAACCAGCGCAATCACCCTACATGGTTGAAGTAGTCTATTTTACCATTTGATATTTAGAATATATTCCTCCCAACTATTTTACAGCAAGTTTCCCCTGATAACGTCGCGAACTAAAGTGTTTCGCGTCTAAACGCGCCACATTTAGATACCGCGTGACTGAATACTTACAATTAGTTTCAACTTAGAAGCACTGCAGTACGTTACGTAAAGTGCAGTTGCTAACTTAATATTTTCTATCATTTACATGTAGGTACTTAAAGACTGTGTACGTTAAAATCCGGCCACGCATGGTATGGTACATATCCCTTTCGGATACACATTTTCAAGCAGTTCTTTTTTATAAATAATCTCTAATCATAGTAATATATAATAAAAATAGAATCATATTACAATTGTATGGGCTTGTCTCAGTTTTTACTGAAGGTATTTCATCATATCTTTAATGTTTTGTCCAGCGTTTTTTGATAATCTTCACTCGCTTCCTGCTACAATACCACAATTGTATTTATATTTTCACAACCGGTTTTATGGTCAATAGAATGTCATCTTACAAAAAAAAATGTTTTGAAACTCTATTCTACTTGAGGTAGTCAGGAAAACTTTCTACTCCAAGCACTGAAAGTAATTTTTATATGGCAGCCATTTTTTTGTCAAAAAGTCAAACTCACCAAAGTTAGAACACCTCCGAACTATTTCAATCTAAATACACTTAGAAAAATGTTAGCTATGGTGAAAAGAGAATTTAATAAGGTATCATTTGATTCATCTTATTTAAATTAAAAAACTATTTTTAACAGGAAAATTTTGTAAACACTGTCAGAACACTGTGGACAAAAAAATATAGGCACTGTGGAATATATAGTGATCAAACTCATAGACAACGTAACGTTTATATTATGTTTTAAATTTTATTATGTAGCTTGATAACCCCAAATTATTAATTAGAAGTGTTGGTTGAATATGCACATTCAATAAAAAGATGTACTATACCATGCGTGGCCGGATTTTAACGTACACAGTCTTTAATTGAATTCTTGCATTTGTAGTAATAAATTTCCTCTAATTACGTGTGTTTGGCGATTAGTGAATGACACCCTTAATTTTGTCATCAGTAGGTATCTTGGCCCTGTACGCCCCAGGCGTCATTTCAGTGGTCAATGTCGATTCGGATTTTGGTACACGTTTAGTTTTTTTGACTAACTAGTCTGACTAAACAGTCATATGATATTTAGGGTCCCGATATAATCAGTCCCGAGAAATTAACTACGGCAAACCAGAATTTTAATGCACAACCTCTGGATTGCAAGCCGCGGGCTTTACTCCGCTATACAGATGCGCCAAGGTCCATATTCTAACTTTAAAACACGTTAAAACATGATCCAACTCCAATGCATTAACTATTCAATACAGCTAACACCTTAACGTCTGAATCAGAATTTTATTATGCTTGAAAATAATTTCGATGTAACTCCAGTATTGGTTGATTCTTTGCTGTGTGTTGGTAATAGATTGTCTGTGTACTGTTTTCTAAAGTTAGAACACGGCACGAAGTAAAAACGATTACGCCAAAACCTACATTTTATACACATTTTACGTCACAATTTAAAGCAAGTAATGAAGTTAGGAAACTTGCTGCCGGAGTCTTATTGAATTAGTTGTCGAGTCGGAAAGGGACGCGATTATGCCCCTCTTCAAACTGTACCAGCGGCCGGCGTTTTTGTTCACTTTTCTTTTTGCTGTCTCTGCTTACATTTTATATACATATAAGTACTTTTTGTTCCAAATACTGGGTCAAATTACAACTAGGTTTTTTGGTTATTAGTTTTTAATCATGGAGTTTGTCGAATTTAAGATTTTATACTATCAACAGCAGAAGTTGTTTAAATAGATTGAGAATAGAAGATCATTTTAAACACCACCGGCATAGCGAGTTCTGCTGATGATTATACCCTGCTTATGGTTTTTTTAATAATCATGAGTTGTTGAATCCAATCCCTCGATATCTGCTTCCTATGGAAATTAAACTGTACCTATCCAATACACATGTAAATCAAGATATACTTCTAAAAAACGACGCCTTTTAAAGCCATAATGAATACTGCTAAAATGAAATGTTTCGGCTGACGTGGTATAAACGTACCCCGACGTGCTGACACAATGAAATTGCGCATCACTGTCGTTTTTGGGTTAAAGCTGGAAATAACAATTACTATTTGATTTGTCGTATTCACGGTAACCCGTGATATTGCTGATTTTACAACATTGATGTGACAAACACAGATGGTACAAACCTGTATTTAATACGTAAATTTGTCAAATATAAGTATTTAGATGTGTATATTTCAGGACTAACTACAAATATTGAATTATTTCATAAAAACAAGTTTCTGCCACCTTCCGGCTCCATGCCATGTCATCATAATATTGCATTATCACGCCATATACATATGCGTGCAGAATTTCAGCTCAATCGGAAACCGGTGGGTCAATTTAAATTTGCTAGATTTGATTATAAGATGACAGGTAAAAGTAAATAAAAGCTTGTAAAAAGCCCGTTAGGGGGCGAATTGAGAGCTGAGCAAGACAAAGGGATCAAAGCCAATAGCTTCATAGCGGGGACGATAACTGTCACAAATCGAGAAAGTCCGGCTAAGGCACTGGTCCCACCGCGAGCTAGTAAGCTATGAGCTATCGGCTATAAACACGAACAGAAGATAAGCACTCCCGTGTGAATAAAAGAGACACGGCGATATTTATAGTTACTCGCCCAGCGGTGAGCTATAATATAATAACCAGTGCCTAACGGGGTGGAATGGAAGAAAAACGTCCATTCGTGTTTCTGTGCTAGAACCAGTACGCGGGAACAGAAAACATCCTAAGTTTTTTACAGGCTTATTTGCTTGTTTAGTTTGTAAGGATTTAATTTTGCAAATTAGATAAACAAATCATACGAGTATACTGTTGTTTTGATTACGTTTTGATTGAAGACTGATATGAAGGATAATAAGATGAATATTTTTTTTAAGTTTTTTTTTTTGTCTTAACACCAAGTGTTGAACAACAAATTAAGTTAAGGTTGACAAAATCAGTAAGTATACTACTGTTATGTTGTAAACTTGTATAGATGTCATATACAAAGGAAAAAGTGACCAACGCCTCCGGTGCCCAAGGCTGGATTCGAACCAGCGTCTTCTGCATTCGCGGCAGACGCGTTAACCAACTTCGCCACCTGGCCACGAAAGCACCGGTCGAATTTTCCCGTGTATATGCAATCTTTGTAAATGCTAAGGCGCATTTGGCCAATCATCTAAGGTACAACATTATGAGTCATAACCTCCATTCTTGAGCTCTTAGGAGTTCATAGAATGCGAGAGAGATGGCGCTGCCAGTCAACAGAACTGAAAGAACAAATCAAATTATTTTAAAATATTCGATAAAAATAATTTGATTTGTTCTTTCAGTTCTACTGTTATGTTGTTTTAAAACTGTAGCTATTAAGCCTAAAACCAAAAAAAACTGTATAATATTCCACACTGATACCATATTTTATCTCCGCCAAAATTACAAACCGAATCCCCTATTAATATCCCCAAGAGAACTGCCAATTGTACTGTACATGTTCTTTTGCGGCGTCATGTGGCCGTAAAAACGAGTGTACGTGGAAAAAACACATTCCCATCATCTACGAAAATCCAACATAATACAATCTACGAGTCAATATAGCTGTAACGTAACTCAAGGTCTTGGTACACCGGTTTATTGCAGTTGAACTAAATGGGAATCAAGCCAGGAACGCCACTGTCTCTCTGACAGTGACAACGGTACGACTCCAATAACGGTTTAAAAAACTCCCTGATGACCCTCACGTGTGCCGTGCTTTGCTAAAAGGACGGAAGTTTAAGTGCTTCAGATGTACGTATTTCGCTTTTCAAAGTAACGCGGATAGACGGGGCAGCGGGCTAAAGGTTGACTCTAAATTTGGCGTTTGGGGGGATTTGGAAAAAAGAAATCGATGTGAGCCAAAGTGTTCTTTGTATTGGGGTTATTTAGCAATACGTTATCCTAAAAAGCAGATTTCTAACCTATAAAGCTTTTTATAAGTTAGTGTCCAGTTAATTCGGCACTCACACTACGTATTAGTTACACAGATTCTTATTTAATTCAAGAAACCCTTATCTATCTCTTAAATTGAAAATTCCTTTGCCAGTTTAGGTATTTTGATCCGGGAACCAATTACATTCTCCGACTTTAGTCTCGTGTTGCATAGCAAATGTCACCCATTAATGTAAATTATCCTAAGTATTTTTAGCCAATAGGAATTCTTAGAATCTAGTTTGTAACAGAAGCAGCTATGTGGTAGAGGTGATAAAACATATTGACTGGCTCTTCTTGCCTTTACAATATTGTTGTAACATTTGTAGTATTGCTATTAGTCGATATTTGTAGTTAATAAGTTAAGTGTAGTAATACTTCTGTTAATATATGATTCAGTGAGAGCTGTTAACAGATTAAGTGAAACCTTATCTCTAGCTCACTTATTTCTGTTTGCTTTCCTAATAAATAAAATAAAAATAAAAAAATCCTGTGAAGCTAAATAACTATGTGACAAATCTGTCTAAATTATTTTCAATATTGAACGTTCAATACTATCAGCTTTTACAGGTTGCCACTTCATTATGTCTCTCGTATAATTATGATCCATTTCGTCAGCCAAAATGCCACGAAACCACATTGCCGCAATACCAAAAACCACATAGTTAAATAAACCACAATACGCTTAACCTGCTTAACAAAAAAGCCGTAGCATTTCCACTGTAACTTCGCAACCGTCAGACGACTACAAACGAACATAACTTAGAGCTTAGTGCAACATCGTCAATATAGCTTCCACGAACCGACAGTTAAACAAGACACATATTTTACAGCAGACTACTTTATAGAGACTTCGCATTTAGGGACATTGAAGAAGACTAACGGTTTCCACATAGGCACTGTGAGCACCATTTAAATCTATTTATAATACAACAAGTGATTGTTTATAATACAAACAAGTTATAGACTAACACTTCAGAAAAGAGCGGGTGTGCTTTTTTACAAATTAATTAAGTAGTTTAGTGGCAATATATGTGTCAGTGTACGGAAAAAGGGACCACTTTGTCGATATGGAGTTACTTGTACTTTCTAAAATTATGCACTATCTATTAGTGAAAGAAAAAAGTGTCCTTGTAAATCGACAAAGTGGTCCCTTGCACTAAACTCGTCCACATATAACTTATAACCCGTTAGTAAACTTAAAAGCTCCATCTAAAGAGTAAGAGATCTGTGTCTTCAGTTAATGGTATGGCCTGCGGACAAGACTGCATTTACCGAAACGTTATAAGTGTGGCCTCTACGAATACATACGAATGCCCTTCGGCTTGCCAACGCTCCATAACTAGGAGCTGGCCACTTAATTAACATAATGGGACTTCCCAAGTCGAGTAAATGTTTTTCTACCTTTGTCTTTCCGTTACTTTGACGGCTACGAAATGGCCGCCCGCCTACTTCATTAACAATGTGTTTAACATAATGAGATTTGTAGTGTTTCGGAAAATATATACCTACAACCGTTGACAACAGAAACTCGTGTTTGAGATGATTACCAGCAGGTACATGTAAAGATTCATGTTTCCACTTTTGTGAATAGATCAGTCCCTTTTTTTAATATTCTGCCTTGTAAGAAGGGATCAAATGACTTAAGCCATTCTTTTCTTTGCCATTGAGATTAATCATTATGTGGTCTTATGATATAACATATGCGATTTTCCTGTCTGAAACTTTCTTTGGTTGAAATTATGAATTTCGGTGGAGACGGAAGATGCCATAGAAAAAGCGCAACCGCAATAAGCTAGAATGGTCTTCATAAGTAAATATTTGACCGTCAATACAAGCGGTAATCAAGTTTTTTATAGCAAAGTAGCCTCTGTTGGCGACCTCGTCATCTTTGAAGTCGTTAATATCTCCCATCTTTGAGACTGTATTCATTTGGGGATACATTTTGAGTAAAAATTATCGTGTCATTTTGTTAGTACCTATTTTCGCCAAATTTCATCAAAATCCATTAACGTAATATAACAAATTTTTATATTTATAATATTAGTTGGTAGAATTCTCCTTCCTCAGCGTTGTTGGACCTATATTTAAGATTGTGGTTTATATATATATATATATATATATATATACAATAAAGTGTTTACGACTAGTTTTCCCTCTGGGTTTTTTTTGATAATTGGGTGGCAAGCCACCCTGTGGAATGTTATGTAACCGAAAACGCGGCGCTATCGGTATATGTAAGGTCATACGGCAGTCGCTTTCTTAAAAACTAGTGCCTACGTCAATTCCTGAGATTAGGTTGCCGAGCGGACCCCAGGCTCAATTGATCCGTGGCAAGACCGGGACAAACGCTAGGAGAATGAAAGTGTTTACGACTACTTCTAACCTGATATTTTGTCAACAGTAAGAAGAGTGGCACCGCAGTTCTCCATCCCACCGCCGCCGCGCACCGAAGTCATGCTCGGAGGCAACGTCACTCTAAAGTGTGTGGCCTTCGGATCCCCCATGCCCACCGTCAAGTGGAGGAAAGGTCAGTGTATTTCGAAATTTTCCGAAAAATTGCACTTAAATCCCGCTAGTTTATTACAAATGCTTTCCCAGATTCTTGGCAGACAGGCCAATCAACAGCATACAAACTGAAACAAATATATATTGCGGCCATATTTTTACCTTAAGTGTCTGAATTGAGGTAAAATAGTATTATACAGTTAAAACTTTCGCTTACACAGGTTTAACGAAATGGCTAACACCCGAAGACAACCCGCCTCTCGGCCTCAACAACTTGAAGCTCGAAAACATCAGGGAGTCCGCCAACTACACCTGCGAGGCCGCCAGCGTACTCGGCGTCATTGAAAAGACCGCAGAAGTCAAAGTGCAGTGTAAGTATTCTGACACTAGAGTCCGCGCTTTCGGCCTCACATGACCAGACGAGGCCGAAAGAGTACTTGGAATTTCGACAAAACAATCGCAAATTTCGTAAGATTATAATCGCAGATTGATCGTTCTAAAGTAGGTCTAGAATACATAGTAAGTCCAGTCCAGACAAATTATTTGTATTTCGAGTTTGATTGTAGGTACTATTGGGTTCAGAATTGCATGGCCAATGTAACAATGAATTCATTCATAACTAATAATGCAATTTTGAACGCGATGGTACATTTTTGAAATGGACATCACAATAGGCTAGATGAATGTTTTTCATGCATGGTATCAATCGATTCGTTTTGTTGTGAGGATCAAATGTCTATATGGGACCAATTGCCTTAAATCAACATAAAAGACAGGAAAAAGACTTAAAGTCTGAGATTTGCATTTGTTTCTCAAAACGCTCCTAACAAAATGATATAAAGCCGTGACGTCACGGCTTCCTATTTGCCCTGTTTGAAGTATGGAAAAATTATGAAATTGCTATTTTTACAGTGAAATGTTGCGTTTATGTATATAGTTGCCATACAATTTATTTCACAATAAAATGTTAGAAATCGAATTTTATCATTGGTTTTTTAAATTTCGTACTTTCAAAAATCGAAAAAATTTTAAATTTTGAAGCCCGATATCTTTGAACCATTTCAATAGATTTTTTTAATGTATACTTTATTTGGATATTTTGATCATTTTGCATCCTATCAACTAAATTTCATTGCATAATTCAACATGTGTCATCACCCCTATTCTACAAAGGCGTATGAAACCTTATTCATTATTCTTGTAAACTTTAAATTAAGAAATAAATTCTTGTCTTTTTGCTAAAGTTTTTAATTACGTATTTTAGTTTCTGTATTATAGGATAACTTTCAAAAGTTTGAGAAGTAATTCAGATTAACTTCTTTGGGACTAAGTTATACTAATAAATTCAAAAATCTAATTAGTAACTGTGTTCTTTATTTTCATTACAAACTCTAATTAAAAACATATTTAAATTAGTTTGAAAGTAGGTACATTGGATGGATTTTTCTTTGATTTACTTTTGTTCACTGCTTATTTATTATTTATTAACGTTTAATGAAGCTTTTGTCCGTCTTTACGATTTTAAATACAAAGCTTTTGGTAATGCCTTGGAATGAGCACCTGAGCGGACTCTAGGTTTTAGGACGTGAAACAGTTAGGAAAACATTGTATGAGAACCGACAAGAACGGTAGCAATCACAAGAAGACTTGTAAAGCGATGTCAAAAGGTAATGGATTTCAACATTATATTGCAAATTACATTTAGTAGGTAATTATTAATTGCATATATTAAATTTTGTTAAGATTGTGCTCGTAAATAATACTATTATAGTGTCCGTTTCTAAATCGTCAAACTGATTTATATTTACCTACAAAAAATCGAGTCTTGTTTCGACTAAGTTATATCAGAGACTATAGAGATACTCGTATAGACGACCACAGCCTAAGAACTTTTTGAAGCTCAAGTCGATTGCGCCCTGTCCGTAAGCCGCCTAAAGATACCGAATTTGTAAGAAGAAATGTCACCTGTACTGCTACTCCACCTAGTAACAAATAGCGTACTAGTAGTACGCTAGTAACTACTTGGTGGAGTAGCAGTGCAGGTGACATTTCTTCTTACAAATTCGGTATCTTTAGGCGGCTTTCGGACAGAGGGCGCAATCGACTTGAGCTTCAAAAGTTCTTAGGCTGTGGTCGTCTATATCTCTATAGTCTCTGGTTATATTAATTAATATTCTACTACATGCTTGGAGTAATCTCAGCTATAACCTTCCGCAAGTTTGCTTGCAATACATTTCACTGTAACTACTTTATAGTAAGTGCGATGAAAACAATATTTACTTACCAAACCGCCTCGTATTTATCCTTCCCGAGCCGAGTACTCAAATCCATTACAAAAGGAGACTTCGAAGACCGACTCAATCAAATTACATTCATAATTTCTTTGAGTAACTGTTGCAAATTTATGGTAATAACTCCTCTGAGGTACAAAGAGGGTTTTAGGGGAATCAAATTGATAAATTGCGCCAAGTCGTCGACATTGATTATGAATTAGTGTTATAATTCATTAATTGAAAGGGCTGCGGAGACAAACGAGTGTCAGACTGATTAATGATTAATTATTGTTCGCCGGGAATTAATTTAATTCGGATTTTATGGTTAGTTGACTGCTGGCTTTGGTATTTGTTTGCAATTTGTTTAATTAGAAGCCAGAGCGCCTACAATTAATATGATTCTTTACCAAGTTTTGATAAACAAAGATGTTCCTAGTCACATTTTATATTTGAGCTTCCATCATTCTCCTAGCGTTTGTCTCAGTTTCTGGCACAGCTGAATTGAGCCTAAGCGTAGGCAATAGTTTTTACGAAAGCGACTTCTATTTGACCTTCCAACTCAGAGGGTAAACTAGGCCTTTTTGGGATTAGGTTCGGTTTCCTCACGATACTTACCTTCACCGAAAAGCGACTAGTAAATATCAAATGATACTTCGTACATAAGCTCTGAAAAACTCAGTGGTACGTGTCGGGGTTTGAAACTTTGAATCCGAGAACTTCGGTTTGGAAATCCGACGTCTTACCGTCGTTAGGCCACTAGGGCTAATGCTATATACGCTTATGCTTGTGGATTGTTTTAGCTGCCATAGCTAAAAAAAATCCGTCCGTCCGACAAGATTACAAAGCTTCAGAACATCAGGTACAGAAGTCGCTTGTGACTTTGTGACACCATTACGATGACCAAATTGTTTGTCCCGTCGATGTTTTGAATCTATCATTTCCCGCTCTTAAGAAATACTTGAAAAAAACTTTAATGTCAAAGGGTTATTACAGGGTCGAGGACTATATGACAGACATATATGCATGGCCCAAACCAGAATCTATAAAATCATCTAACATTTAGAGGACACAGTTCAAGTAAGAAAGAATATCAAACGTATTGCGAAGCAGTCAGATTTGGATTTTATTTTTATTTTTCATTTTAATTACACAATAGGCAGGTACATGTCTGTCTCTCAAGCTGTTTTGATATGCCTTCTTGAAGAACTACGCATTATTCTATATAGTATCTTTAATGTATTAGTACCTATTACTGTTTTGAAAAAATAAGTCCCGCCGAGTTTCTTGCCGGTAATAAGTAATACTTCTCGGGTCAGAGGTGTAGGGTTAGAACCGGTGGTAGTTTCTTTTTCTCTCTGACGTTTGTAAGTGCATTGTAATGTGCCTAAATTGAAAAATAAATATCTTTTATCTTTATCTTTAAAAATTCGCTGTGATGTATTGAGGATGGCCTGGTGTAATTGGGAGTACATTGACCGGCAATCCGAGAAGGCAAGTTCGAATCCTGCAGTTTTCCAGAGCCCTTCACAGTTCCAATTTATGGTTAGTTGTGATAAAAAGAAGACTGAAGATAATCTGTTTGGTTCCCTTGCTGCAAGATTACATAAACTGCACGTACTCGTATTTCTTTGAAGTCCACTAAATCAAAATTTTCTTTAGCTGAAGGGTTTACATTACCTACAGTAGGTATTATAAAACTATAGTCACAATGTTCATAAAGCAGTGTCATAAACACCGTGTCTTTGTCATTGATACTTCAATACTTTCAATAGTGACCCGGCCCTTTGAAAACGAGATAAAAGACTTATGTTTACGAAGCGAAGGAATAAAACAATGTCCCCAAATTGGCTTAAAAGAGTTCAGGGGAAGTTTCTTTCAAAGAGTTTGTCGGCTGAAAGTAATTTATAAGACAGTCTTATTTTTGTTTAAATGTTAGGTAGTCCGTTTGTAATATATTTTGACTCTTGTAATTGTAAATTCTTTTTTTTTTACTAACTGAGATGCATTGCAAGTATTATCTAGTTAGGTTGATTGTTTAGTTAAAATGTGCATAGTAAATTGTTCCTGTTACATGTTTATATTTACTCTTGTTTTGAAGATGTAAAATCGATTAAGGCCGTTCCTCGATTCGGACAAGCCACGCCCATCCGTAAGAGACACGTTTATGGCTGCCGTGCACGATAGAAAGAGATGCAGCGCTCTTAAGGATCACACTTTTTGACTAAACTACGATAAATAAGCGAACCTATAAAGTTTTGTCAAATTTTGTTTCTGTGACTTTTTAGATAAACCAGAATACCATATTTTTTACTTAGTTATATTGCTTAATCTCTTATAGTTTACGTAAGCTACGAAAAATAAGGGGAAACAGGACCCAACTTCGGATTTTTTTTCTATCGAGGCAACTTTCAGCAATCGTGTTTCGGCTTGTGCCATAAACAAGAGTATGCAGTCTAATAATATATATTCGAAAATAAATTCAGTCCCTTTTCCCGTTTAGTCAATACAGCGTTTGAAAATACCTGTGGGTCGGGCGAAGTCAAAATACCGGATAACTCGAAATAATGTATATTTGAAAAAACACATGAAAATTGCACCATCACCTTCTAGTACCGAAAACAGTCTCCCCGCTTCCAACGTTACATTTTTGAATATCATTGTTAGCTATCTCTTTCATACACATTGATGCAGTCGTTATGCTATCCCTGTCACACACCATTCATTCCATAGATCACTCTCTCACTCACTCACTCGTTCCTTGCGTTCCAATCCGCGCATCCTACAGATCGGCCGTCCTACCAACTAGTCTGGCCTCCAGACTATAAGGATACTGGCTCTACAGTAACATCTTACTCAATTGGAATGGAAGGAACTTTCATAATGCTACTCTAAAACATCTGTGAGATCATAATGTAACATAACAATAATTTCTGGGTATTAGAACCTCTTGTGAATATCAAGCAACTTTGAGAGTAACAATTTTTGAATGCTAAACATCTTTGAGAATAACAAATCTTAAATACTAAGTATCTTGAGAAATAGCAAGGGTTAAATACTAAACAAAGTAATGCTACATTCAAGTAGTACATCTTAAAAACTAACATTATACTCATGACACGGAATAGGTATGAGTTTTCATATGCTAAGTACATCTTTGGCTACCCAATAAATCTAAGGCACATATAGTTTCGATTCTTAGGTACATAATGTTTATAATATCGTACATCACGGGCATATGTCAGGTAATCAAGGAAAACATAATGAGTGTTGACGGAAGACAACAAAGAATGGTATCTAAGCGCTCTCGCTCGACTGAGGCATGCCAGAATACGTGTGGCGCCCTCTGTTGAGATAGCATGAAAATGGAACCTTACCTTACTCACTCTTCGCTAGGCCAGCGCTTCATGTTGTCACAGGAGGTAGTAGTATTGCGTGGACCTTCAGCAGCATCATCCAGTTTTCTCACTTGGTAACGGTCACGTCCCATACACCCCACGACTTCATATGGACCTAGGAACTTAGGCTTGAGCTTCATGCCAACGCCAAACTGAGTCCTCTTAATGGCGACTTTGTCACCCTCAACATACTGGGTACTCGGCTTCCTTCGCTTGTTGTAGCTCCGTCTATTTTCTTCTTGAATCTGTGAAATTTGCTCCTTTGCTCTCTTTCTCATTTCTTCTCTGACTGCCATGAAGCTGTCTCTATTTTCTTGCTCTATCAAGTCATAAACTTCATAGTCTTCTTTTATCTTCATCTTTGTACCAATCAGTAGCTCGAACGGGGTGGTGTTTATGCTCCTCTGATGGGTACTGTTGATCGCTCGCTGGACTCTACTGACATGGCGGTACCAATGTGTTGGTTCCTCGATACATAGCTTCGTCAGAATACTTGTCAGAACTCGGTGAATGCGTTCCACCTGTCCGTTGCTACGAGGGACACCGGTGGTAATCTTAACATGGTTAATACCTTCTTCCTTACAGAACTCCTCAAACTGAGAGCCCGTAAAAGCTGTGCCTCTGTCAGTGATGATCCTCGATGGATTCCCAAAACATTGCTGGAATATCGTCATTTTGTCTACTGTTTCTTTTGCTGTAGTACTCTTAACTGGGAACAGCCAGACAAATTTGGTAAATGCATCCACAACCGTCAAAATATGGTTATACAACTTCTTGGTTTCCGTCATTGGACCGATATGGTCGATGTGAAGGGTATCCAGTGGTAGCTCGTGCTTGTCGATGGGATGCAAGAAACCTTCCAGCTTTCCACTCTTTCTCTCAGCCAACAGGCATGGTATGCAGGTAATTATAAATTCTTCTATCTTTCTTTCTAAATTCTTAATGTAATAATCTTTGCTGATAAGCTCGATCATCTTCTTTTTTGAAAAATGGCCATTCTCATGTGCTCTTTTTATAATCTCGGTTTCCATTGTCTTTGGTACCACGAGATGCTTCTGTACGCCTTTGTAGAGCAAACCATTTTCAAAGTAGTAGTCCTGGTACTGCAACTTCTGTTTGAGAACTTCCATAATCGCTTTTAGGCCATCATCATTTTCTTGTGCGATTCTCAGCCGATCATGGATGGCTGTGTTAGAGACTGCCACATACGGGTTCCGACTGAGTGCGTCTACGTGGGACATTTTACTGCCAGCTCTGTGCTCAATCTCAAAGTCGTACTCTTGCAGCAGGAGTATCCACCTGGCTACTCTGGTTGACATGGTCAAGTCTTTCTTATTCAATGTCATTTGAAAAGCTTTACAATCTGTGAAAATCTTGAAATGTTTTCCATACAGGTAACTGCGGAATTTCTTTATTGCTTCGATTATAGCCAAACCTTCGTGTTCATAGCTAGTGTACTTGCTCTCTGCTGGTGTTGTCTTTCTACTCATATAATACACCGGGTGCAGCTGTGCGTCCTCACCCTTCTGTAGCAGAATTGCAGATATCGCTACCTTGGACGCATCCGTGTGCAGCTCTGTATGTAGCTTCGGGTCAAATATTCGAAGCACTGGTTGACTGACCAATCTTTTCTTTAATTCTTGAAATGCGGCTCGGCATTGATCATCAAATTCATAGGCATTTTCTTTTCTTAGCAGGTCTGTCAATGGCTTGGCAATCATTGCGAAATCTTGAATATACTTTCTAAAGTATGATGTCAGACCTATAAAACTCTGTAGTTGCTTGGTATTGGTGGGCTCGGGGAATCTGGCAACCGCGTCCGTCTTTTCTGGGGAAGGCCGCACCTCTCCATCTCGGATTACATGACCAAGATACTCTACTTGTCGTTGGACAAGCTGCGACTTCTTCCAGTTGATCTCCAGCCCGTACTGCGAAGCCACCTCCAATACTTCCGCCAACCGGACCACAGCATCGTCTTCAGACTCTGCGGGAATAATCAGGTCGTCAATAAAAATTAGGACAATACCCCTAGCGATCAGATCCCTAAATATGGCTGTGATAAACCTGGTAAACACCTTCGGACAGACCGATAATCCAAAAGGTGCACGCAGGAACTCGTACTGCGCTGTCATAGTGACAAACGATGTATATTTAACCGACTCCTCATCCACAGGTAGATGAAAGTAACCGTTCTTCAAATCTAGGGTACTAAACACTTTAGCACCCACAAGTCGGTCAATGTGATCCTCTATCACCGGAAGAGGATACTCGTCCTTGACTATCTTCTCGTTCAACCTCCTGTAGTCTACGCACACTCTCGTACTACCATCTTTTTTCTTAACTAAAACTAATGGGCTTGCATAATCAGAGTAACTCACCTGTACTATGCCGTCTTGAAGCCACTTAGCTACCTGCTGGTCTACCTCTTCCTGTTCCCTCGGAGCCAACCTCCTTGGTCGCTGAGCCACAGGGATGTCGTCCTTAAGCACGATCTTGAGCTTGATCGGCGCCTCCTTCGTCTTTCTAGGAACATAAGATTCCACCATGCTGTTCACTTTTTCCCGGACCGCTGGGCTCACCTCGTTACCTACAACAAAAGAGTCATCCACACATATTTCATACACCCAGCGAGTAAGCGGTGTTAGTGTTACAATGCTGTCTTCCATCAACATCGTAACCGTGTTCAACAACTCTAGCCCAATAATCATACTGAATCTATGTACCGGCAACATTTCGTCCGGAACAACATAAAACAACATATCGTTGTACCAATATCCGTCGATAAACAACGTTAAGTAAACAAGTCCGTAACACTTCACAGTACCGCCAAGTCCCGTTAACCAATCATCTGGATCGCACTCTTGCAACTCCGGCGCACGTAATTCTTCATAGCAATTAATTGTCAGCAAGTTCACATCACTACCGGAATCAATTAACGCAGAAACATCCTTACCGCACGCGTTAATTCGTTTTATCGGCTTCTTGTTTACACCCGGTCGCCGGCCACCATGTTGCTTTTCTCGTTTGACAGTTGTGAAACACAGCGATTCGTAGTCCGTATAAAATACATCGTGGCCGCCGTTCGAAGTGAAGTTCGTGACATCATCAGCTTGGCAGACAAAGGTTTGTCTTGCACCAGTGGCGCCACCCGCGCCACTTGAGTGAAACTTCCTGTTGCTAACTTCACTGCTGCTTCCAGCTGCGTTTACGCCATCCTTTCCTGTGCCGCGTGAAGTCGTTGCATATGCCGGTGATTCTCTACACTGCGAAGAGATATGACCAAAGGAATTACACCGGAAGCATTTTAACCCTTTATCCTTATGCGGGCACTCGCTCGACGCATGATCTGTCTCTCCACAGCTGTAGCAACGTTTGTAAAAACGCCTGTACGTCTTGTCCTTTTCCGGCTTCTCCGTTCTCTCCGCGTTCTTACATTTATTAGCTTCTTTGAACTGCTCGTATATCTTCAGTTTTTCCTTAAGCTCACTGTACGTCGTGACCCCGTATAACATGATTTTATTGATTTCGTTGTCCTTAATGCCTTCGACAATATATTTTATCGCCACGTAGTCCGCCATCTTACCACGTTTTCCCAACTCTTTCATTGTAAAAAGGTATTCTAAACACGACTCATTGTGTTTTTTGTACCGCGTACTCATTAATTCGTGAATTGCTTTCGCGTCGATGCTGTCAGCAAATTCTTTAAGTAACGCCGTCTTCAATTCTTCCCACGTCTTGAATGCACGCTCGGACCGGAACCACAGTAACGCCGTCCCTACCAACGACCGTCGTGCCATCAGTAGCTGTTGTAACGGAGTCCACCCACAGAGTTCAGCGTTATCCTCTACGTCTTGTACCCATCTGGACGCAGGATACGTCTTCTCCTGGCCACTGAATTTAGGGATAAGCCCTTCCGTAAGGTGTAACATGCTGGGTCCACTTGATCCTAAAGCCGCCGCAAAATCGTCTTCGTATTCGTCTTGATGCTTACTAGCTCGCTTGTCCCTCTTTGGTGACATCTCAAGCGTATAATCGTCTTTAAATCTTCAATTGGAGTGTCTTCGGGAAGGTCACGCGAAGGTCGTCTTTCGATGGTATTTTCACGTCGTCGTCGTCTTCCGTCGTGTTTTATTTTATCCGATCCCCACTTCTGGCACCAAAACTGTGGGTCGGGCGAAGTCAAAATACCGGATAACTCGAAATAATGTATATTTGAAAAAACACATGAAAATTGCACCATCACCTTCTAGTACCGAAAACAGTCTCCCCGCTTCCAACGTTACATTTTTGAATATCATTGTTAGCTATCTCTTTCATACACATTGATGCAGTCGTTATGCTATCCCTGTCACACACCATTCATTCCATAGATCACTCTCTCACTCACTCACTCGTTCCTTGCGTTCCAATCCGCGCATCCTACATACCTATAATTTTTCAAAGTAGCCCCTTAAAATGTAGGTACCATTTTCCTGAAAGACTTTCCAAGGTTCCAACTCACACTCAGCTACCGGTATAAAAAGATGGCAAAAAGTATGTAATCTTCCGCAGCGCTCCCGGGTCCCCCAACCGACGTGCGCGCATCGGAGATTACCGCCACAAACGTGCGTCTCGCCTGGTCGTACAGCGGACCCGAAGAACCGCAGTACTACGTCATCCAGTACAAACCCAAATATGCTAATCAGGTTAGTTAATGTTCTCAAGCGTTCCCAGATCCGCCCACTGATGTGCGCGCGTCTGAGATCACCACCACAAACGTGCGTCTTGTCTGGTCGTACAGCGGGCTGGACAACCGCAGTACTACGTCATCCAGTACAAAGCCAAATATGCTTATCAGGTCAGCTCTAATAGCCCACAGTGCTTCTCTGCCGCTGTCACTTTAGGGTGGCATTATAAAATATATGACAGAGGCCTGCCTAACATGCTTACATAGTGAAGATTCTAGAAAAATAAAGCTTCTTTGTTATCATTTCCTTTCGAGAACAATGCATTCAAGTTAACGTTTTTGACGTCTGTAACTGTGCAGAACTCACCTATATTAATCTCTACAGGCATTCAGCGAGATCTCCGGCGTGATCACCCAATACTATTCCGTGACAAACCTCTCCCCATACACGGAGTACGAAATGTTCGTTATCGCCGTGAACAATATTGGCCGAGGGCCGCCATCAACTCCGGCCACCATCACTACTGGGGAAACCGGTACGTGCAGATTTATATAATATTGAATAATAACAAAATACACGATTCGGGAAAACCAATATTTCGAAAAGAATCGGAAATAAACAATTTGAAAACATTAGAGGAACATCAAATATTAAATATGTGATGCTTGTAAAATCATGTCAAAGCGACTACAAGTGAACCAAATGAACTTGTATAAATGGAAGACAATAGTAATTATCGACATTTACAAGAATAACTTACGGTCAACCGATTTCATTCCAACGTCACTTTAGAACCTAGACGTAATTACAGTTGCCAGTGGATGTCACTATGCCCTACTAAACTAGCTACACAAGGCACAAGACAAGGTTC
Source organism: Pammene fasciana (assembly GCA_911728535.1). Taxonomy (NCBI): domain Eukaryota; kingdom Metazoa; phylum Arthropoda; class Insecta; order Lepidoptera; family Tortricidae; genus Pammene; species Pammene fasciana. Next base: position 3,162,635 of record OU452285.1, read on the forward strand.
TAGAGTAGTCTAGAAATCAAATTGTTTGAATGATTTATATCTTGTTACACAGGTTTAGATGTACCACTTAAAATTAACTTGTACTCAAAAGAAAGAGCCTAGATTTTTACCACATGGCGGAATGAACCTAGTACCAATTGTTATGATAAAAATATGATTAAAGTCGTATTTGTATTACATAAAACTGAAATAAGAGTTCAAGATGTTTCAAAAGAGTAATCATGGCATAAAGAGTTTGTCTTGCTTCTCAATAAAAGTTGACAAGTTAATAATCAAAGCTTTGACAATTTCAGCATACTTTGTAAAAAATACCTATGAAATTTTTAACTACGAGGATTTTAGAGAAATGTACGTAGTTGTATTCTTCAAATAAAACCACATTTTATTTGGTTTATATAGAGAATAACATTGCTATGAATACCTATATGTTGAACAAAATCCAACACACGAAAAAAATTTAATAACTCATAAAATCTCTTTCACATAAACTGTGAGCAAAAAACTAGAAAATAGACTAAACAGAATTGATTTATATTTCACCAAGCTCCCAATTAGGTACATGTACAGCATTTTACTATTTCTAACTTCAATATGACTTTATTCTGTGTCTACTCGTGTCTTTTTCCAGGAAATTGAGTTAACAGATGTGATATTATTTACCCAAATCAAAGCTGTTATAGGACAGTTCGGAAAGATTCTCAAATTGACATATCATTACATTGCCGATATCAAAGCAATTTTTTTCTAACGTATCGATTTGTACGCAGTCATCCATACGCTTGTTTCGTTTCATTTCGACAGTATCGCTTTTGGGTCCCTTTATTTGCTTTGGAATTTAGTAAATAGGTAGTAATATTTGTTTTCTTGCGCTGAGCTCTGAGTTTAAGGTATTTCTTTTGATCGTATTTCATGCCCTCAATAACGCGACGTACGACTATCGCCGCTTCATGTAAGTTCGGTTTAGAGTGGTTTTCTTACAATACTTTTATTTATTTCATTTGCACATTTATTTTTATTTGAAGTAGATAGTAGACTTAGTGCGTGACCTGTTTCAGTTGTTAATTCATGCACCATTACAATTTTATTATCGATATTAGGGTCGTTATACACCTTCCCCGTTTTTGCACCGTTTGTGTGATGTTTGATAAGAACTATGTATTCTATTGACTAATATTATATTTTTTCGTGCATCCTTGCAGTGGATTCCTTATATGGAGGTGCCAGTAAGTATATAAAAACTCGATATATTATGTAAAGGTTTATAACATGGGTGTCTAATAGCATGTTTCGTTATCGTTACGTTATAATTTTGCATGATGGTGTAAATTAATGGAATTATTTTCAAAGGTGATTCTAACAGGGTTTCTCGATACTTGACATATTTCTTGCATTTTGAAACATCTGTTTCACTTTATCCTTCTTTAATAGAGTACCTCTTAGTCGGATGGCTTTCAAATAATCCCGTAATAAAATTCTCCCCTCTGTCGGAAACAACATTTGATGTAAAGAAATAATAGAACATTTTCTCGCTCCCTGTCAAGCAGCTATCATATCAAATTTATCATCCTTAAATATTAGAGTTTTTTTTAACTCCCACTCGAGTCGTCTCGATTGCCGTAGCAAAACAATAATGGAACTCTGATGAGATGCTAATAAAATGTTGTCATACGAAAATTGCAGCTGTTTGTTTCTTTTACATTTGTAATAAAGGGAAAGTTGATGCGGGCATCGGGGACGAGATTATGTCGTTTTAATATTACACCGCGGTCGAAAAACTTTTATTGTTTCGTCCTTTCCGAGTATTAAAAGCCGAAAGAGATTTTTCATTAAGTGACGCCCCCTTTTCCGTGGCGCGATTAGACCGGCGCATTGTCCCCCTGCTTATTCCCGTGTTTTTATTTCAATTTTGTTCATAATTGACAGCATCCCTGTCTCATCTTAATTTGATATTGCGTTGTTTGCGTATTATTACTTTTACGACAATGGGCTTTTAATTATTAGGGCTCTGTAGGGAAGACTTGCGAAAGACTTTGTCATATTAATGCCGCCGCCGAAATTACTTAGCAGCGAGTTGATTTCGAAGATACCTTAAAACAGACAAAGTTCTTAGCCGCATAACTTTTGTAATAATCATTATGAGGAGTGAAAGATTGTGGAACTAGTAACTCTATGAATGAATCTGGGTATTTATTGTGCTTTGGAAAGATCACGAGGTTAAGATCAGCTTATGTACTTATAAGGAATAATTATTTGATTAAACTGGTACCTACCAATAATTTAAAACTGGTACCTACCAATAATTTAAAATATGCTTTAAAACTAACCCTTTTACGCTTCAAGGAATTATCTTAAATGATTGGAAATTGTAAAAAAAATATTTTTAACCTTTTGTACTAACGGTTCAACATAATAATATTTCTGAATTAATACTATCAAGTTACGCATTAGTACGAACGTAGGTGTATCCATCAATATAATCGACACAACTCAAATGTAACATATTCTGAATATTTTTATTCCTAAATGGAAACTAAATTAATTGCTTTTAAGCTTGAAACAGATTCGGATTTATTTTTATGATACATGGCATCAGTGGATATTGACACGCCCAGTAATGGAATCAGTGTATCTTATTAAATGTTAGTTTGAAACACGTATTTATGTATCGGATTTGTTTAGACTTCACCGTATGGTTGATTAAGTTGATACAAAATCCGGTTCGAAATTGTTTTAGTTATTTAAGCGTTTAAAGTTGTCGCACACTAATAGGCACGGTAAGAGATAGACACGGCCTCGATGAGACGAGGCCCATATGCAAACAAGCCGAGGCCGCGCCCTTCCGATGACGTTTGGTATGCATTACAGTATGGGCTTTCATATAAAGAATACCATCGAGGCCGCGGCTATCCCGTTCCGAGCATATTTAGTGAGCTTCAAAGTTTTTTTTTTTCATGAATTATGGCCCGCATCGCATTACTTCTTTAAACCATAACGAAATTTGTGACATAGGCGTTTATTCATAACTGCTTACGGGTTTTATCTTATGCTCTAACCAACCAATGGTTTCGCAATGTAGAGTCAGACCGCGCCAAGTTTGACATGTTGCTCTCAATTATCACAATTATCAGTAACTTAGCGTGAAATTGTTGTCGTATAAAAGTGTCTATATTCTAACACTTTTATACGACAACAATTTCACCTCACAAACAGGAATGACTTTACTGCGGATACTATTAGTTGGCGAGGTTATATTTGAGGCGCGGTAAGCCCAGGCCGCTTTTTTGTATTTTCTGTTTTATTTTAATTATGAAACCACTTACTAAATATTCTTACAATTATATAAAATTAAAAAAAGCTTAAAGGGATAAGCTTGCCTTTGTACACATTTACCTTAGTTTTTAATGGTCATGTACTTGTTTTGTGCAATAAAGTGTTTTACTACTACTATATAAGTTTCGCTCAATAGAAAGTCCAAAATGGATACATCGAAACGGCCTGGGCAAATCTGCTTAGCGGTATAGTGATGTCCAAACGGGTACAGCTTCAGTAAAAACGGAGACAATTAAATAATGTGTTTGTTTTTAGAACCGGGTTCAGCACCGAGGAACGTGCAGGTCAGGCCGCTGAGCTCCAGCACCATGGTCATTCAGTGGGACGAACCCGAGACGCCGAACGGTCAAGTCACTGTGAGTACAGACTAATGTTGTTAGAACCGGGTTCAGCGCCGAGGAACGTGCAGGTCAGGCCGCTGAGCTCCAGCACCATGGACATTCTGTGGGACGAACCTGAGACGCCGAACGGTCAAGTCACTGTGAGTACAGACTAATGTTGTTAGAACCGGGTTCAGCGCCGAGGAACGTGCAAGTCAGGCCGCTGAGCTCCAGCACCATGGTCATTCTGTGGGACGAACCCGAGACGCCGAACGGTCAAGTCACTGAGAGTACAGACTAATGTCGTTAAAACCGGGTTCAGCGCCGAGGAACGTGCAGGTCAGGCCGCTGAGCTCCAGCACCATGGTCATTCAGTGGGACGAACCCGAGACGCCAAACGGTCAAGTCACTGTGTGTACAGACTAATGTTGTTAGAATCGGGTTCAGCGCCGAGGAACGTGCAGGTCAGGCCGCTGAGCTCCTTTTTTACCTACCGCCACTGCTAGATACTAACTGATACCTAACTTTAAAAAGCAAAGAATGAGCCTTGTCAGAAAGTATCATTGCAGGAGGTATCTAAACGACAGTGTTCTTCGTTTTCTATAACTGCTTTCGTTGTAGCTGAACCACCATTAATTATTTATGTTTTATTCTCAGGGTTACAAAATCTACTACACCACAGATCCGTCACAGACCCTTCAATCATGGCATTCACAAATGGTAAGTGCTCACTTTGTAGGGAAGTAATTCTAACTTCAGCTTATATCCTTTATATTCTTAGCATAACACAAATCAATCGCATTCGGCGAATCCTTCAAAGAGACTGTACTCAAGTATAATAAATTCTCAGGAACTCTCTCGATTTAATTGGCCCACGCATTGATCGATACTATTTGATCTAATTTTAACACCGTTTACACCGTATCCCATTCGCGAATAATATAAAAATAAGATCAAATGTTTGAAAAGTTCGAACGCTACTTCTGTACTAAATTTTGTTAGGTAGCTAGACAAAGCAATGTGTCCCGGTTTAAAGAAAAAACAGCTACTTTACTACGATCTAATACACAACGTAACGTAAGTCTCTTTAACCAACACATTAGTGCGAGAGATATAGTCTGGCCAACCAAAAAGTGCAGTACTTACCTATTAATATTCTTTATTGCGTTAAATTAAAAGTAGAAGTAATAAGCTATACTCAACTCTTTTTTAGTGGTGAGGGTACTAATGTAGAAAAGGACAATATGATTATCTTTATCTATGCTTGAAGTAAAATAGACCCTGGTTTAACCATAGATTACAAATAAGTATAAGTACACATATCGGTGGTGGCAGTCTTTAAAGGTTCCGATCGAACTCAATCGGTCAAAGAAACTAGTTCAATTCAGTCTTTTAATTCCTTTTGTGCAGTTTAGTTGACTAGTCGCCATTGAGGTATCGGATCTTGGGTTAAATAGGAACTATCGATCTCTACTAGATACTTGAGACAGTTGGGACGACACGAATGGATTGCATTTAAACTAAATTTTATTTTTGTTGAAAGGAGTGGTTTATTATCTACCCACTGGGATACGTGATGTGGCGTTTTAATGATCATATTCGTATACCTTGATGACATATTTTCATTGGCAATTACTCTAATATTATATGCGCCACTCTGACTCCTATTTATTAATTTTATTTTCTATTTTCAGTATCTTGTGTCTATATTTTTGTTCCTTCAACTGAAATATATCATTATTCATTTCATTGTTATATAAGGTAAAGTCTAACAACTTTCTACTTGGCTCTGAGAAAGTGTCGCTAATAAACACATATTATGTCAGTATCGGAAATATCATTTATCAACGCCTAATTGCAAAACACTGTTTATTGAAATGGCAATCCTTCATCCTTTTTTGCTATAAATATGTTATAGTATTCACAAATTTTTTCTTAGAGCTTTGTGAATCGTTGACATGGTTGTGGTAAAATCGTTATAATTGCGATTTTTTTCTTGTTTACTTTGGTGACTTTCGATGAATTACGACGCCTGTTGTCAAAAAGTTTCCATTATAATAAATTTAGTACCAATGATATTCCGCAACATGGCGAGGGCCAAATAGAAAGTTGTCGTTACCAAACTAAACAAACAACAAAAAACTGGTCTTCTGTTTAGATGGACAACAGCCACCTGACGACTATCAGCGAGCTGACCCCACACACGGTGTACACTATCCGGGTCCAGGCTTTTACCTCTGTCGGCCCCGGGCCCATCTCCGCTCCCGTCCAGGTCAAAACACAGCAAGGTAATGTGATGCTGAATGGGCTACTGGAATAGCAGACTTCTGCAAACAATGATCACTATCTCTACACTTTTTAATTTCCTTTAATTAAAATCTAGCAAATAATTAGTTTAAATCAGGCAAATACATAGCCAGGTCACATATTATTATTATTTGCGATGCGTGATTTGCAGAGGCATCAAACACAACCCACAGTTTTGTTGTTGTTGAGCCAGAAGTATTTTGGCATGTTGATTAATGATATATATGTATCAAATTATGCAAAAAAAGATCATATTGATCATCTACACGACTGTGTAAGTGTGTATCCGTTTAAGTAGTCCGCTCTGCGCGTTCTAGTGTGCGCGTGTTCTAACTTTATCTTGCTTCCAAGCCATAGAAATGGGGATGAAATATTTCAAATTCCACACAATGGTTACACGAACCCCTTCTAGCACTACAATTAGGTACTATTAAAACAGGGTATTTAACTCACACATTTGTATTTGTACAATCATCAACAGAGCCCAAGTGGGTGTTCAATATCTTGACATGTCTCTATTCCCATTTTCTTGCCAGTAAATTCACTTCAATTCTATTTTATCTCGTCAGCAAAGGTTGCTCATTGTACTTGTATTCTAGAAGTAATTTTCAATCCATCGTTTTAGGAGTGCCATCACAACCGTCGAACCTAGTGGCGGTGGAAGCGGGCGAGACGTCAGTAACTTTGTCGTGGCGTCGCCCGGCTCATGCCGGCGACAACATCGTGTCGTACGAGCTGTATTGGAACGACACGTATGCCAAACAGCACCACAGGAAGTAAGTAATTATACTTGTATTCGTGCTAGGCAAACCGGTAAAAATATAATAGAAATGAATGGTATTGTTCCGAAAAACTGAGTGGTAATGAGGCGAACTTAGTAAAATTAGTGATATCCGGAGTAAAAACTTGACGTCTTACCGTCAAGCTATCAGCGCTTCGAGGGCGTACTAAATTATTTAAAATGTGCATTGTAAACATTATAAAATAACACGGTTACACTCACGGCACTTTAGTCACGTCTTGCGACATGTTTCGGAGAGCCTAGGTGACTAAAGTGCCGTGAGTGTAACCGTGTTATTTTATAGTGTATTGTAAAGCTCATTTATTCTCCTTTTACCGCTTTCATCATTTCAATGAAGATTACCAATTACCTCTCTTAGATTAGCAATCGATAAAATCAACCAACCAACTTATTACATTACGTCTGATCTGATGAGCGCTGGTTTTTAATAGACTATTGCTGATTGCGTCTGAACTTTCATTCACCGTCTGTCATTAAATTACAGAGCAAAAACATGCAAAAAAATTAACAAGTTTCCAAAACATAATATAACAAAGGCAATCAAAGCCCCGCTAAAATTTAACTCCACCAAATGGAGCGTCCAGATTGATGTTGCTATTAACCAGACGAGCGGTGAAACTATGCGCTGTGCATTAAAATTAACAGGCCCTTTATTCTAAAAGCGCCCTTAACTTAATGACCACTTTAATGGCGGTTTTTAAATTTGACGAGTTGAAGTGACTTGAGCTCGGGCGGTGATGACGCCGAGTTTGCGACGGAATGTTTTTAAGTGACGCAATTTGTTTATGACACTGTTTTTTTATTGTAGCTGTGTGAGAGAGGGTTTTACGGTTATAAACACCACGACAATTGTAATTTTTTGTTGTCAAAAATTCAAAATCAAATCAAAATTCTGTAATTCCCTAACAACCAGTACAAATACTGTATTGACCGGGGTCTCCTTGTACCTAAGTTATCTACAGAATAAGCTGTGCCAGGAGGCACCGCTCTTACATATCTACAATTTATAATTTATTTATGTTTTTTGTTTTACAATTTATATACTTGTGTACAATTCTTTAAACTTAAAACTTATTAGTCTTATTACGTATTTTCCTTTTGTTATATATTAGTCAAAACTTACTCTGCCAATTTCGCGTGTATCTTTTGTTATCTAAAACAAAATCTTTTTAAGGACATTAATGTCCAGTGAATGAATGTCCACATCATTTCTTTTGTCTATCAGACTAATTTTCTCATTGCTACAATTTTAATTGTAACAATGCGTTGTTGTTTTTATGTCTGAAACTTTATTCAAAGTGACAAGTTTCTCTAGAAGCTGCTAGATACCAATTTTTTATTACTCAGACGCATACCCATCACGGAGACGTACACCCTGAACGGGCTCTACCCAAACACTCTATACTACATCTGGCTCGCAGCTCGCTCGCAGCGCGGCGAGGGCGCGACCACGCCACCCATCGCCGTCAGGACCAAGCAATATGGTATGCGGTTTGGATGAGTACGGGACGATATTGTGGGGAACGGCTCGGTACTTCACTTTGAACATGATTTGAGGATTTCTTAGCTGGAGCGTTTTACCCGTTTAGGTAGCTAACTTTTCAGAGCGTAATATTTTCTTAAGAATATCAAACGCGCGAAAAAACAAGTGATAATTTAGGTAGGGACTGTGTGGATTTATAGAAGTGATCAGTTGTTGCGTCCGAGATTAAAACGAAAAGCGTGAGTTTCTAAAATAGGTTTCGAGGTTGTATGTATTTTTTCTACCTACTGTTTTCACATCGCTTGCATCAGCATGTTGAAAAACGCCGGGTTCAGAAATATAGTTGAATATTTTCCGGATAAAATCTAATACTTATTTGTTATTTTATTCCTAACTTTCAATGAACAATTTTACTTTTAAATATTGTTATTTAATTTCATATTTGCATATTATTTACGAAACAAGAAAATAAAAACAGCAAACAAAGAACAGGTAGGAAATAATAGATGAGTGGCATGAGTCAAAACGAGATATGTCAATATAAAGGTACCGAGGAGCATTGGAATAATTCATATTCCGTTTAACGATAATAATTCCATTGCACTCCGATAGCTTCCAATGTAAGACTATTGGACAGGACACTGAAGTCCATAGTTGTACAAAACCATTTCTTATTTAACGTGCAACTGACGGAATTGTTTCTTTTTGGTGGAAGTAGGTATGCATGTTCCACGCGAACAAAGCTTAAGCCAATTGCTTTCTTTTCAACCCACTCACAAGTGCGGAAATAAAATTACAACAAGCAAACGGCCTGATTAACCCCGTTGACGAGAAAAACTTTCGTGGCGAAACGGTTGTGTTGCCGAGCCGAGCACGTTTTTTTAAAAATGCCAGATTTGAGGCGAAATTTCAAAATGTGTGAGAATGCATTTTGGTGACAAACTTAGACTGGGTCGTTCTCGCGTTTCGTGCAAATCGGTATTATATGCGATTTACCAAAAACCTTGTCATGTTTTAGAGTAACTGTTAATGCAATGTTATTAGATAGGGTCTAAGGTATATTTATCACCATAAAGCAAATGGTAAAAGGTGTTAGTTTTCTGTATATGTGTAATAAATACCCCCTTTTTTCATTCATCTCTACATGAAACTCGTGAAGGTATAACTTTAGCTTTAAATTTGACCTCAAAAAATTTGCAATAGAATCCTCGTTGTTCGTCCAATCAACAACTAATTAAGTTAAGATTTTAATCATATAATATTAGCATCTGGATACTAACAACTAAAATTTTACAGCCATATAAGTGTATGGTTCCAACAATTTCTTCATTACCGCCGCGAGAAAGAGATTATCTATATTTCGGTATATAGAGACGATGTATAGCGGCTACCGTAGGTAAAATATATCGTTCGTGGCTCAGTTGGCCTCTTGCTACCGCAGGGTACGCCCTTGTGTCGCTATTGGCGAACTTTCGTAGATTCTCTGGTGTCGAAAAGGGGTGTGGTACGAGTTTTAATTCATCGCCATCCAGCGATTTATACAGTAAGTACCAAGTGTAATACGTTGTAATTATACCTATTATATGTGTTTTTAAGTTGCCTTGCACGTGGCTCATTCTGGAAATTGAAGGTCAGATATCAATCGACTTAGGCGGCCAAAACTACTAAAACTTCATTCATATCTGTTTCATTCACTTCTTTTCCTTCCAATTTTAGAAGGGAAGGTAATGAATGAATTAAGAAGGTAATGATAATTATGTTCGAGGTTATACATTCAAAGAAATTAATGAAAATGAAGGCATCGACAAAAGAATCTTCTGATGTTAAAAAATTTAATAAAGAGGTGCCAGGTCTGGATTCATAGTCTGAAAACGACATACCTGGTGAAATACCGAAGTTTGATGAAACAAATACAGAAAAGCTACCTACTCGTATACTCAACGACAAAACTTATGATCAGAATCAGGACTCCCCGACCATTCGAAACATTATTAATATAGATGATGCTGCACTCCTCGACCAAATTGATGACCAGACTTTTTTGGAGACAAGCAAAATAGATTCACCTAATACAACCATAAATGCCATACCCATACCATAAATACCAGAACCCATAAATAAAACGGCAGAATATCTCCTTATGTCACAATATTGCCTAACGTTAAATTTGATTGGCAGAACTCTAAATTTTGTCTAAAACCTAGAGCTTCAATCCGGTCAACACGAGTTCAAAAAATGTATATCTGGTACTACTGAGCAGGAAATTTTCACAACGGATACTAAAAATGATACTATACTTTACTTACTTACTTACTGCAGTGGCGCAGCGACCCAAAGTGGATCTTGGCCTCCGACACTAAAGATCGCCAGGCTTCTCTGTTCACAGCCGTCTCTGTCCAGTCAAAGGCGCCCAGCGCGGTGAGGTCCTTCAGCTCCTCATCTTTCCAGCGGTACCTAGGACGCCCAGATGGTCTTCGACAAGTCGGCTAGCCAGAGTATGCTCTCCAGACAGCACGATCTTCACCCATACGAACTACGTGTCTGAGCCATCGGAGTCTGGCGGCTTTTGTTTCCCCAATGATGTTCAGCTCGGACACCAGATCTTCAATTTCCTAGTTCTAACGGTGTTTCCAGGTTCCATCCTCTCTGCGAATGGGTCCCAGTATTTTGTGGTAGATTCTTCGCTCAGCCACCAGCAGTGCCTGTTCTTCTTTTTGAGTTAGTGTCCAAGCTTCACGTCCTTATGTCAATATTGGCCTTATAATGGTTTTGTATAAGCGCAGTTTCGTCTTTCTGATCATTAGCTTGGACACCAACACTTTGTGTAGAGCAGCTGCGCAACAAAGAGCGCTCTGGGTTTGGACCTGTATCTCGTCTTCCCTCTGGTTAGTATCAGTAACGATGCATCCAAGATACTTAAACCTATCCACCCCCTTGTACGAGGTATATCCTACCGTGAGAAGTTTCCTACGAATCTTTGTGTTTCTGTATCTCTTCATATAAAGGTATCCAGTTTTTTCGTGGTTAATTCGTAGGCCAACCTTTACAGCTTCTTCCTCTAGTTTCTGGGCGGACCTGCAGACGCTTGCTTCGGTTTCTCCCGTATAAGTGCCAGATCGCCAGCATACCCTACAATCCGATGTCTACCATTTAACTCTACTCCGCCATCAGGAACAGTGGCCTTCTTAATGATATATTCAAGCGCCAAGTTAAATAAGCTAAGGGAGAGCGCATCTCCTTGTTTGAGCCTATTTTTAGCTTTAGGCTTTTCTGAAATCCACAAAGAGGACATTACAGCTCTGGGCACATTCCCACTTCCGACCAGATATGCTGAATTATGTGGAACACTCTTTCCCGTTAGGGCTGGAAATATGGAGGTACGGCTTAATACTTCCATACTTCACTTGGCAGTCAGTCAATGCCAGGAGCTTTGTTATTTTTTAGCCTCATGATCGCCTCGGTGACTTCATCAAAAGATGGTGGGGGCACTGGTTCGTAATTGCTTTCTGCTGCTATGGAAGTGTTCTGACTTAACGGGCAGTTGAGAGGGTCACAAAAATAATTCCTCTTTCTATTAGGGCCTGCGTTTTAGGTTGACAACCCTTCCTTGTCACCCTTACCTCACGATAAAAGAGTCCAGTCTCAGATGCTATTATGAATATTTCCATACTTGATACCAAATCGTCTAGGTGTTTCCGTTTCGCCTGCCTTATGGTGTTTTTACAATTTTGGCGCATCGTCGCATATTTAGCAACCCATATGGTGTCTTGGTCCGCTAGTATCTTAAGATACCTTCTCTCTTCCACTGCCTTTTCACATTCTGGGGTCTTTTAATCGATACTACCTACATAATTCTAATTACATTTATTTACATAGAAGTGTGTGTAATTAGATTTACGCGGGCAGAATTGTTTGAAAATTTGCCAAACTCAGGCAAGAAATAAGAAGAATATTAAAATATCTAATTACTTTAAGATAAATTTAATCATAAAAACTATAGGTAGGTACGCGAAAGAATTCTGACACGCATGAGCTGGTTTATAGTTGTCATTATCATAGAGTAACTTTTATAGTAGAGCAGCACAGCCTAAGAACTTTTTAAAGCTCAAGTCAATTGCGCCCTCTATCCGAAAGCCCCCTAAAGTTACCGTAAATGTAAGAGGAAATGTCACCTGCACTGCTACTCCATCTAGTAGCTACTAGTGTACTACTAGTACGCAGGCCAAGTCAGCTTGATTGTCCGTGCGGAGTGCTTTAGACACTCACTCTTAATGTTATTTTTTTTAAGAATGGTTTTTTTTTCAATAAATACAGCTTTTATGTTTGATTTCATGAGTTTGTTTCATTACATTCTATTGGAAAAATTACCATCCCATGGAATTTTCATTTCTTTCCTTTTTCAATCATTACCATCTCAGCATATTTCATTACCAGCGCGTAGTTCATTACCAGAAGTCTCATTAAATAGAAAATAATAAGGTTATGACGGTGCCTTTCCCATAAAAATGTTAATCAATGAATCCACTCTTCATAAACACCAAAAAAGTTACCAAAAAAGATAAAAATTACAAATCAAGAGAATATCACCGATTTGCACGAAACGCGAGAACGACCCAGTATTAGAATTAAAACTGCGAGTTGACGAATTTTAGTGCCCAATAGACTCAATAAGAGATGCCAAATTCTCCACCGAAGTTGCGAAGTAGGCAAAACTGGAAATGGAAAAAACGCTCCCGCGATATTGCATTTTGAAATGGCTTTTAGTTATTATACCTACGTGACGTTCCGAGCCCGTTTTCTTGCTTTGACAGTGTGAGAGTGTTTAGTATCAGAAAGAAATATTCAAAAGAGAAATGAGAAGGATATTTTTACATAAAATAATAAAATATTTTTTACGTTGAAAGGAAAAAAATCCGCTCATTGCTCTTTTGATATGTTTTCTGTCTGCTACAAAGCTAAGTTTTACAGGTAAATCGTAATGTAATTTCACATAAAGCACCTGCCCGGCACGCCGCCAGTATTACAGCACAAGCACCAAGTTTTATCACAATATGTGTTTTGTAATTGTAACCGTCGAAACGGTAAAGTGTTCGCACAAGTACAAATATGCAACGAATTTAAATTGTGTACTTTGGACGATGAAGTAGTCTTTGGTTACAAACAAATAACTGCTCATTAAATTTTAAATAATTGACTATTTTATTGGCGACTGTATGGAATTTCAATTCTTATGGAAATTATAGTCGCGAATTTCAAGTATGCGTTCACTTTACCCTAGTAGTAGCTTAATGTCGTTAGTAGGTCAAGTTTACACAGAGGTGTACACCTCAAGTTATTTTATATTATTTTATTTGAATCCCACCGCCAACGACACGAATGACATGCCATGAGAGTCGATAACCATTATTGACAATGGGAATCATAACTAATACTGGAAACTTCATGAAAATGGAAACTTCATGGGACTCATGTTTTCGCGTCGCAAGCCATAACATAACGTGCACAGTTTTGTTCCTACAGGAGAAAGTATGACGGAAAGAGATGTATGGGCGAGCGGATCACACACACCACACTAACAATGTGCATGCTCGATTATTTTAACGACTTACCGTCGTCTTTCATTTTATTTCTGGGCACTGTTTTGTTTCAATCGCATTCAGTGATTGCATCGGTTAGGTCGGTTAACTGGGCTGGGCCCGTTTCAGTTGCAGGGTATTTATTTTTGAGCGAAATTTTAGTTCCCGGAGCGCCGCCTATGAACGTGACCGCCGTGGCGGTATCACCGACCGCGATTCGCGTATCGTGGCAACCGCCGCCGGCCGAGCGCGCGAACGGTCGGATCGCGTATTACAAGCTGCTTTGTGTGGAGAGCGGGAGGGGGGATTCTGAGGCCACCGTCGTGAAGCTGAACCACACGACATTCGAGCTGGACGAGCTGCGCCGGTGGACGGAGTACCGGATCTGGGTGCTGGCCGGCACCAGCGTGGGCGACGGCCCGGCCTCCTACCCCGTCACTGTGCGCACTCATGAAGACGGTACGTGTCTATGCATATAATTGATCTGATTTGTATTTTTGGTTATTGTGCGGCGGGTATAAACTACCTAGCAGCTGGTATAATAAATATCCAAAGTATTTTATAGCAACTTTGTTGACTGACTTTGTCACGTGCTTTGTCACATGAACTACCATTTTGTACATAATTACGACGTTAATAGTACATTACACAACCAGGGTGGTAAAACAAAGAAAGGCCGAGATTGCAGAAGTTTGCGGCCCGAGCTTGAAGCGAGGGATGTAAATAATTATGTGATCGAGGGCTTTCTTTATTACCTCCCGTGTTGTGTACATCATTTTATGTCTACACTTGGCCAGAAAGCGTCTAAAAGCCGCCGTCTAGCAGCTGGCCGCAGCGTGCGGATAAAGCCACTTTATGGCCAGGTGTTGCATAAAGAGTTTTAATTTACGCGATTCAATTAGTCCCAATATTTCATTCAGAATAGATTAAATTATACTTAATATACAGTCCTTAGCTACAATTATTTTGCAAAAGAGACCCAAAGAACACATTATCTACTTCGCTACACGGTTTATGAAAGGACTGGAATGACTGCAATTGCAGTAACAGCCGGTAGTTTATCTCCGCCGTTTGAAAGGATCACTCGGTTTAATGAGCACTTGACTTTATTCTGAAGCCGGAAGGTTTTGAGACCAGGTTTTAGTATAATTTGAATTTAAAAAAAAATTACGGTATCTATCTTAACGTTTTCCAGTGGAGCTGGATTATGTATTAATAAGAAGTTTCTCTTGAAAGAAAAATGAAAAAGAAATATTAAAAAAAATTCCATGCTTATTATGCTTCAATGTTTAAAAATTAAGGAAATAAGGAAGAATTCGCAGCTTCGGGCGAAACATGAACTCTCGACTCTGATTTTACCTTTATTTTTAAACATTCGAGCTTAAATTTTGCAATATCCAAATTAAAATAAAACATTTGTTTTGCTCCGCCGTGTTCAAAACCCTTATTAAAATTTTATTAAAATTCTAGTAATATGACCAAGACGTTAAACTGGAGGATCCTTTATCTAAAGGCGAATTTGATAACTGTTCGCCTTTGGTTATGCAATATCAGGAAACAACGGTAAACACCACAGACAAAATAATATTTAAAACGATGAATGTATATTATATTATTTAATATTTAGATAGTTAAAATTTAGAAGCTAGGTACTTCAATAAACTGGAATGATTGCGGAGTACACCCATTTACAATCAAAGTCTAAAAGACCACCTTTAACTGTGATAATACTGATAATTGTTTTCCTGGTATTGCTTTTAAAATTTTCTTTTAATTTTTATCATACGTTTAACTGTAATATAATAATAAGATGTATGAATTTAATCAAATTACTTATTAACATTGGTATATTCGGGTTCTAAATTGGGAATCTCATGGGTACCTATTATGGGTTGATTTCAACAAAATCATTCATAAGTTATTTTTAAATGCTAAAATGTCCCAAATTGTAATGACAAGGCTTATGGATGGTTTTGATTTTGACTTGTTTGATTGAAACAGAATAAATGGAATTTATATCACGATTTTCAAAATCGATTCACATATAAATAAATTCCATTTAAACTGTTTGCTGTTTGTATGAAAATTTTTACTTATTAACATTGGTGGTGGGCAACTGTGATGAAATGAAACTTCATTAACAATTCTTTTCAAAGACAATTTCATTATCACTTCAAAATCCTAAGCGCTAATACTATCAAAATTACTAATGTCATTTTTTCTTTTGTTCCTTTTTTGAGAGCACATAGCAGGAATCTAAACAAGGAGGTTTATTCTCGTAACGTTTTACTATGCTTGCCGATAAATATCCATGTACTATCATGTCACAGACGACCATGTTGATTTCACTGTATTCTAGCCGCTATAACTAGCGGCGTAGAGTCGATATCTCCACTCACTGTCACATGTAATGATTTCTTTTGCCGCGTTGATTCTCGATGCATAAGATGGCACTCACTGAAATGCAAAGTTTATACTGCACCTGGTATATTCGACGGCACTATTATACTTGATTTTGGCGCACACTTATTGTTGAGTATTTAGCGATGGACACAATTTTGCATGCTTTTTACCCACACAGCACCGTTTTCGTTCAGTTTATTTCACTGGGCACCAGATAGGTACGTCTTGCCGCACGCAATCTATAGTTTTAAATTGCGTGGGGTATAGACTGCACTTTTAGGAAGCACTCAGCACTTAGCGACGACACAAGGTGAGAGAACGAGTGCGTGACAACACAAGACCGGTGTTTAATGGACTCGCGAGCGGCAGCGCGCACTGTGCGTCGGCCCGCAGCGCGCAGGCCGGCGCACTACGCGCGCGCCTCCGCACGTCCACACCGCACACGCACCGGCCCGAGCGCCGCATTTGAATACCAATACCGTCCCACACCACACGCGCGCATGTTCAACTCACAACTTCTCTACTCACTGTACTCTATACTATCTACTATTAGCGGAACGGCTGCGGATCGAAGCGAGTCCCGTCCCGAGGATCCGATCAAAATTTCACTTCATATTTCCAATTGGCTGTATTAGCGGAATCCGAAGGATAGATCCGTGCCACGCTCTTCGCCTGTACTCGACTGCTCAGCTCAGTGACTAGACTTCGCACACTTTCTTGTCTTTCTCTGTCTCTATCTATCTAACTCGCTCTGAAGCTACAACTTCTTGCAAGTAGCGATTTCTGTCTCTTCCTTCCTTCTTCTGTATTATCTATCAGACTTTCTGTCGTGCATGCACACTAGATATTGTGACATACAATACTATGCCTTAAAGTACGCTATCGCCGTAAACTACGAGCCGGTCCAAAGAACGCTGCGAGACATTTCGGCAACGATCGCTCCATCTGACCCTTTAACTTAAGCGGAGCACGCCGAGACAATGACACTCTGACACTGCCACAAACATCACAGAAGATACCAACACAAGGTACGAGGCACACACAGAGAGATGGCGCACACAGCTACCACCACACTCAGACCACCGCCGCCGTCGCGTAATCAATACATGTGCGTGTGAGTGACTTCTCAGCGCCGAGGGACCAACAATTAAATTCAACTGCAAAGCCTTTTTCTATTCGAACAGCTCCTTCGGGAGAAACGGAGCGCAAAATCAAAATACCCCGCATAATTCACTTACACACACAAAGATTCATCGCGACAAGAAAATGTTTCGCGCATTTCCAAAGACATTTTAGCTCCATGCGAGAAATGAATTCCCACTCGCATTTGTTCGACGTAGTAGTGAACAGAAAAAGGCAATGCACGCGAACCTAGACTGACGCGGGTGTCCCAAGCGGCTTAACCCGAATGCGCCTCCTAAAGAGCTCAAATACACAAGGAAATAAGAGCACCCCCCATTTTGCCGACAAGCGTTCTACTCGTAATCTCTCACTTAGTAGTTCCGTTCGCCCTGCAATGTTCGCACAATTTGTCTTAAATGTATTTGAATGCGTTTTTCTCTTTTTTCTCTCGTCACTGACTTTGTATGGGCCGCTGGTAACCCGTACAGCCGTAAGGAGTGAGTACACTTTACTATAGTGCTTGTTTAGCTGTGCGTTTGTGCTTGTGCCTAAGCTTTATGTAGATTGATCTTCCTAGCGTGTAAACCTAACGAACTCTTCTAAGCAGACTGCAAGCGGTACCTAACCTTTAAGAAGACGCATGTCTTGAGTATTCTTGATGGGTTTAAAGACTTTGGTGTGTCCCCTTGTAACTTGCAACCGATGCTCCCAAGTCTTACGCCCCCAAGCATGAATCCCTTGCAGTGTGTGAATTTTGAAAAACAAATGCTGCTTATGGAAAAACTATAGATGAAAACTTACTAAATGTTCTCTTTGTGAACTGCTTGACAATTTTAGTTGTTCTAAACGATGTGGATTGGAAGGTAATGGATTTTAATTGGTTATGGTGATGTAAAAGGGCGTAAATGATATATAAGTGTGTGTTGGTATTCAAATGCCCGATCGAGATGCTGAAGGCTCGTGTAGACACTTGCCTGGACCGAAGTACTCTATCAGCATTGCGACGGCGACTACCGACCGCACTCACTGCGAAAACTTCTCTTGCAGTAACCCTCGATGCTTAATCCAATTTAGGCCCTTGAAAGTTGAAGCTTTAGGTAGTTTTCTAGCACGCTCCCGTAGATGCTGATAGGGCATTAGGTCTGTATTAGAACAGTTCTGGGATGGTTGTGAAACATTCCTTTATGTGTACAGTGCCTGGGGAGCCTCAGGACGTGAAGGTGACGGCCATCAACTCGACGTCACTTCACGTGACTTGGAAGCCGCCTACTGAGAAAGAGAAGAATGGGATTATAAGAGGCTACCATGTGCATGTACAAGAAGTGAGGGAAGAGGTAAGGATTTGTGCAGCTCTATCTCAAAAATGAGTAAGAGTACAAGATCGCTACCAATAACAAACTAACCAATATTTATTTTCTCAGGGCAAGGGCCTTCTAAACGACCCAATGCGTTTCAACGTGATGGACGACACAACACTGGAACTGAACATATCAGGGCTGCAGCCCGACTCTCGGTATAACGTGCAAGTGGCCGCTTTGACGCGTAAGGGGGATGGGGACCGGAGTGCGCCGGTGTCGGTGAAGACGCCCGGCGGGGTGCCAAACAGGCCTCAAGTTAACCTCAAGTAAGTAGATGGTCATAATCATAAGTCATGACATAAACGTTTCGAGGAACCGGGGCTGGAGAAAGGAAGGCGTCTTCAGGGCCGTAGCTAGGGGGGGCATTAGGGGGCAATGCCCTACCTTAAAATACTAATGCCCTACCTTAAATTAGCACTGCCCTATCTTAACTGCAATTCTGGCTATGGCCCCGTCTCACCTTTGGACATCGATAGTTAATGGTTAGGACACATTTAACGAGATATTAAAACATGGCTATAATGTTGCAGTTAGAAAATTAGGCTTTAAAGTTCATTCATTTTTACACAACTAACACATTTGAACGCGACTAGGATTCCGACGACAAGCTTAAGCGGAATCTTTATAGACATTTAGGTAGGTACTAAAGTTCACCAAGACCCCCATAAAAAGCAATGTTTGAAATTTTATCTACCATTCGGGCGATCGTGTAGTTGAGATTTGGTTAAGCAGATTGAACTAGGGATTTTCGATTCCAGTCTCGTCGCTTGTAAGCGTGTATTATTTTTTGTGCTTTGATATTTGTATTTATGTCTAAGTGACAAAAGCGATAACTTCATCCAGAGACTTATACAATATAATATAGACATCCGCAGTCTAAAAACTTTTTGAAGCTCATGTCTGAAAGCGCCATGTACCCCAGAGCATTCTAGAGCCACCTAAAGGTAGCTCGTAAGTAGGAAAAAAACCTAGCTTTACTGCGGTACGCTACTCGTCTTTAGATGTCGCTGCGACGCAATATAAAAATAGGAAGAAAAAATTACATTGCGCTTTCATACATGAGCTTCAAAAAATCGTATATTGAGCTTCAAAAAGTTCTTAGACTGTACTACTCTATTATATATATTACCCTATGCTGCATCTTAACCAAACGTTTCTGTTTCAGGGTATTGGAGCGCGAGCCAATCGTATCGATTGAACTGGAGTGGACTAAACCCACACACACCTATGGAGACTTACTAGGTTATCGGTTAAGATATGGTATTAAGGATCAGAATTTGGAAGAAGAAAATTTCGCTACCAAAGTCACGTCGCATAAAATTATGGATTTAGAAAGAGGAGTACAGTATGAATTTAGAATAGCTGGTCGTAACCATATTGGTATAGGCCAGGAAACTATCAAGTATTGGCTAACGCCTGAAGGTGCCCCTAAGGGACCTCCGGCAAATGTTACATATCATTTCCAAACTCCTGATGTCATCAGTGTCACTTGGGCCCCGCCAACAAGAGCTGATAGAAGCGGTCAGATCAAGAAGTACGACGTCCAGTTTTTGAAGAAAGGCGATCAGTCTTCTCTTATAGAAAGGACTACGCAAACAAATAAAACAGTGTTTACTGGATTAGAAGAAGATGCTCATTACACGTTCAAGGTTCGCGCGTACACTGATCAAGGGCCTGGACCATACAGTAAGGAGATCACAGCGCATACAGAACGAGACATCGGTAGAGCACCCATGTCGGTTAAAGCTGTTGCCACCTCTGAATCAGACGTTGAGGTATGGTGGGAACCCGTGCCTTCCAGAAAGAAGATTTTAGGATACGTCATATTCTACACTATGACGCCAGTAGACGACTTAGACGAGTGGCAGCAAAAGACGGTTCATGTAACGCATTCCGCTGATTTGGAAAATTTAGAGAAATTCGCAGAATATGCTATCGGTGTAGCTGCGAAAACGGCGGACGGTCTCGGAAGGTTATCAGAAAAGGTTACAGTCAAAGTGAAACCGGAAGAAGTGCCTTTGTACTTAAGAGCCCAAGACGTGTCCACGCATTCTATGACCCTGTCCTGGGCTCCGCCGTTACGCTTAAACCCCGTTAGCTATAAGATTTCGTACAACGCGATTAAAGAATTCGTTGATTCATTAGGCATGACTCAAACGCAAGAAATACCTCGAAGAGAAATCATCATCAAGCATGATAGAACAACGTACTCGATTAACGATTTGTCTCCATTCACCACATACAATGTTAACGTTAGTGCCATACCCAACGATGATTCTTACAGGCCGCCTACAAAAATTACGGTCACCACTCAAATGGCGGCACCAAAACCAATGGTGAAGCCTGACTTTTACGGTGTCGTTGAAAATGAAATACTAGTTATTCTACCTCAAGCTTCCGAAGAATACGGCCCCATTTCGCATTATTATCTAGTTGTAGTGCCCGATGATAAGGCCCATAATCATAAGAATCCAGATCAGTTCCTAACAGACGAGTTAATAAAAAATAACGCTCGTACTGACGACGAAAACGCTCCTTATATTGCTGCCAAATTCTTGCAAAGAAATATTTTGTACACTTTCCACCTTGGGAATGATGAAAATTATGAAGGTTTCATGAACAGAAAATTAAACCCGACGAAGAAATATCGCGTATTTGTGAGAGCTGTTGTAGACACGCCTCAAAAGCATTTGTACACATCAAGTCCATTCTCAGAATATTTATCTCTCGATATGCGTGAAGCTCCACCCGGCGAAGAACCAAGCAGGCCTGGCCCAGATAAAGATATTAACGGAGACCCAGAAATTAGAATAGAAGAGAACAGAAAGGAAGCGGGCATGTTTTGGATTATTGGTCCCATTATTGCGGCGTTGTCTCTTTCTCTCTGCTTAGTAATGCTGTTCTTTGTGAAGAAACGAAGACAACCATGCAAAACACCTGACCAGGCAGCGGTCACGCGGCCTCTCATGGCTGCAGATGTTGGCTTTGGAGCACCATCCGACCCCGTCGAAATGCGTCGACTTAACTTCCAAACCCCTGCTATGATTTCTCATCCACCGATTCCCATCTCAGAACTGGCTGAACACATCGACAGGCTAAAGTCTAATGATAACCTCAAATTCTCACAAGAGTATGAAAGTATCGAACCAGGTCAACAGTTCACATGGGATCATTCCAACATGGATGTCAATAAACCAAAGAATCGATATGCAAATGTCATCGCCTACGACCACAGCCGAGTCATCCTTCAGCCTATAGACGGAATACTTGGAAGCGATTATATCAATGCTAACTATTGCGATGGTTACCGCAAGCATAATGCCTACGTTGCTACTCAAGGACCCTTGCAAGAAACGTTCGCAGATTTCTGGCGCATGTGCTGGGAACTGCGAACGTCCACGATAGTGATGATGACCAAACTTGAGGAGCGAACAAGGATCAAATGCGATCAGTACTGGCCGAGCCGCGGCAGCGAAACGTATGGCATGATGACCGTAACCATCGCGGAAGTTCAGGAACTCGCCACTTATTGCATTCGAACTTTCCAAGTAACGAGGAACGGAGGTGCTGAGCGTCGGGAGATCAAACAGCTGCAGTTCACAGCTTGGCCTGACCACGGTGTGCCGGACCATCCGGCTCCTTTCCTGCAATTTTTGCGACGTGTACGAGCTCTGAACCTGCCTGATGCCGGTCCGTTAGTTGTTCACTGTTCCGCTGGCGTCGGCAGAACTGGCTGCTTCATCGTCATTGATTCCATGCTAGAGAGGGCCCGACACGAACGCACCGTCGACATCTACGGTCACGTCACTTGCTTGCGAGCTCAGCGCAACTACATGGTCCAAACCGAAGACCAGTACATCTTCATCCACGACGCTTTAGTCGAGGCTGTCGTCTGTGGTGACACCGAAGTGCCGGCCCGCAACCTACACGGGCACATCCAGAAACTTATGCGTATCGATACTATTGAGAATATCACTGGGATGGAATTGGAATTTAAGAAACTCGCTAACATGAAAGCCGACTCTACCCGCTTCGTCTCCGCCAGCTTGCCTTGCAATAAGCACAAAAACAGACTGGTTCATATCTTGCCATTTGAGTCTACTAGAGTCTGTCTGACGCCTAGAGATGGCTCTGATTACATCAACGCTTCGTTCGTGGATGGATATAGGTACAGAGCGGCCTACATCGCTACGCAGGGCCCTCTGCCTGATACCACGGACGATTTCTGGCGGATGCTTTGGGAACACAACTCTACAATCGTCGTGATGTTAACGAAACTAAAGGAAATGGGCAGGGTGAGTCGACAGTTTTTTTTCTATCCTGTCGAATGTTTGAAGTTGTTGTGTTTATTTGTAGTTCATTGAGTAATTAAACTAAATTACTAAATGTTGTATTAATTTTCAGGAAAAATGCCATCAGTACTGGCCGTCGGACCGCTCTGTGCGCTACCAATGCTTCGTAGTGGACCCTATAGCTGAATACAACATGCCTCAGTACATCTTGAGAGAATTCAAGGTAACTTTTAACCCTAAATTATAAATATATAGCAACCGACTTCTGTGTCTCAGTTATTAAGTTCCAGGTTTTTCAATTCCTTTAAAATATACCTAGCTAAATTAACTTAAGCTAGATTTAACTTAGAGATTTTTTGAAACCCAGCGTTAATAAATATTTTTAGACATACTGACTCGACTTCATAATACAACTAATGATCTGAAAACGAATCAAATATATTATTTTAGTAACTTAAAAAAGATTAGTGCTCATCCGGTTATGTCTCGGTGCTATGTTTTGTACATATGTTTTTTCTTATGATTTGTATGTATTAACATTAGTTCTATAAGTAACTTTTATGTTTTTGTTTTTGTTTCAATACTAACACTTGTATGGGCTTTGCCTGAAATAAATGATTTGAATTGAATTGAATTGAATTGAATAATCGCTTTGTAGTCAGTGCATTAGGTACAAATTTTATATAAATCAGTCCCCAAACCAATCAACGCTGTCAGTGCTGTCACTGACCGTATTAGCAAACCCTCAGTGTTTTGATTATAAACTAACTCGATAATTTTGTCATCAGGTAACCGATGCCCGCGACGGAGCGTCCAGAACGGTGCGCCAGTTCCAGTTCACCGACTGGCCGGAGCAGGGGGTCCCGAAAAGCGGCGAGGGCTTCATCGACTTCCTAGGACAAGTCCACAAGACCAAGGAGCAGTTTGGACAGGATGGACCCATTACTGTGCATTGCAGGTACGTTTTTACAAGAGTGAAACCGGTTAATAAAAAAAATAAAAAGAAGTGCACAAGACTAAAAAACAGTTCGGACCGAATTAGGTCAGAATGGGGTCATAACATAACCCACACTAGGGTTAAACCGGTTGACATAATTAACCGGTTACCATAATTAAGCGGTTTAACATTTACGAAACAGCGTATTAGAGTAGGGATTTTCAAAAGGCGGGCTTCATTTACTTGATATCAACAGATTAAAGGCTACCTACGGCTGGTTCATGACTAAATATTATATATTACTAGCTTTTGCCCGCGACTTCGTCTGCGTGGAATTAGTAATCCCTCATTAAGGAATGAATTCCGGATATCAACTATTCTATATCCTTCTCCAGAGCATCTCCAGCGTTCAACGGTTATTGATTCGCCATACAAACTTTCAACCCCTTTTTCACCCCTTTTAGGGTTGATTTTCGGGATGAAAACTATCCTATGTCGTTTCCCGGAACTCAAATTATCTCCATACTAATTTTCATCTAAATCGGTTCCGCGGTTGAAAATTCTCCATACGAAATTTCAACCCCCTTTTCACCCCCTCCAGGGTTGAGATGAAAACTATCCTATGTCCTTTCCCGGGACTCAAACTATCACTATACGAAATTTCATCAAAATCCCTTTAGCCGTTCTCACGTGATGCGCGGTCAAATAAACAGACAAACAGATAAACAGATAAACAGACAAACAGACAAAAATTCTAAAAACTGTCGGAATGTGTTTTGTTATCGATTCTAAGTATCCCCAGCCAATTTTTTTTCGAATATCTTCCATGTACAGACTTTCGACCCTCTTCAGCTTTATTATATGTATAGATGAAGTATTAGTATACACAAAGACAATGGGAGTAAAAGAGGATCAAATTCTAGGCATGTTCTTTTAGACTGGTAGAAATTCTCATTGATTAAATCTGTTTATACCTACCGTAATCAAAGTGCACTATTCGAATTTGCATGCCTGTTTTGCGAAATGTTCTAAATTGTTTGTTTTTGCAGTGCGGGCGTCGGGCGTACGGGCGTGTTCATCACTCTGTCGACGGTGCTGGAGCGCATGCAGTACGAGGGTGTGGTTGACGTGTTCCAGACCGTTCGCACGCTGCGCACCCAGCGCCCCGCCATGGTGCAAACTGAGGTATAGTACATACATACAATCACGCCTATATCCCAAAAGTGGTAGGCCGAGATCACGGATTTCCATTTGCTACGATCAATGCAGCAAAACGGCTCTCCGTGAGCCACTGAGGTATAGTATTTTCAATTTTATTTATCGTATGGCTACATGTCACTGGATATTAGGCATTTCTACGCTCTAGTGGAAAAGCAGATGATGAAAAAATCCGGTGAGCGCTGCGCGGTCCAGATGGGACAGTGCAGCTGCCAAGTTTGTTACTCTTTTAGTACCATCCAGGGATCACGTTTAGTGTAGGGTTGTCTAAAGTATTTTCTACGGACGCAGAGTAACATTTATCTCCGAGTATATAGTATCTTCAATGATGATTGATGACGTAAAAGCACCTTGATAACATATAAAATTAGTTTATAATTCCTAAACTTAAATAATCAAATCTAATCTCACCGCTAGCCGTCAACAGGGCATTTCCTATTGGTTCTGACATTTTATTTAATCATACAAAATAGAAATACTCTTTATTGAAGCCCTCAAAAGAAAACCAGTACACAAAGCAAATTAAAATAGATATGAGGTAATTCTAAAATAACATTTAAATAGATGTAATCTTTGCTGGTTAATTAACTAAACAGAAACATAATTATTACCCAGGTTTGTAATGATTTACTGCACTATGCAAGTATGGATGTACCTAAACGAACCAGCAGCAAAAACCCGTTAAGATGCATTGTATTACTGATTATGGTTTTCCTTTAATGTCGAAAACCCGATTTGGATAATAAAACCGATTTCCGGTAAAATGAGATTTACAATTTTTTTTTAGTTCATAAATTTAAGATTTATTGTGACAAAGTATAAATAAATCATATTTAACACAATACAAATACAAATCAAGTTTAAACTAGGTTCTAACTTAAAATTAATTTACAGAATCACATAGAAAAAAAAGATGACACAAATAAAACAAAGCTACAAACATACATAATCCAAACTATTAGCCCCTAGTCAAATAACCCACCCCGCGTCATTCCAGGCGCAAAGGTGCCCTACACGCTCACCGCGTTTCCACGTTGAACCGCGATGGACAACCTTTGCAACAAGAATGACCCGGAGCGGGGATCAAGGTCTTTTGTATTACAATTGATTTCCATTTTCAGGACCAATACGAGTTCTGCTACCGCGCCGCCCTCGAATACCTCGGCTCGTTCGACCACTACGCCAACTGACGGTCGCCCAACGTACTCGTATAGTCGAACACACGCTTAGCACTACGTATGTACTTAACTTAACGCATTTACTCTCAAATTACCGGTTGGACGGGTGAGCGAGCCAAAACAGTGGTTAACATAAATTTTGTTTACAGTTTCGTAAAAAAATATGCAGTAAAAAATAAGTTTATTTTGGTAGCGTTTATGATATTTGACAGCTTTAACTTTGTTCCGTTATTTTGTTTCTTGTTTTGACGTCGGCGTCGCTCTGGTCATTTTGACGTTTAGTAAGTTCCGAACCATCCGCGATCCGTCAGAATTCAGTTTGGGAACGTGAATTTCTTATTACACTTTCTGTAACTTTTATTGACATGTTTTGTCAAAGTTTAGTAACTTTCGCGAGAGTTAGCAATTTCTGGCTCGCGCACCATATCAGCTGTACCGTAGTGATGTTCGACCTACCATTATATTGTTAATTCAATGTTGTAGCATACCATTATGAAGGGTAAACATGTATGAGTGCCTAGGAACGCTACTTATGACGTATATATAACGAATGTGACCACTAAAAAACATGATTGTGAGTCGGAAGGGTAATAACTATTAATACTTAATCCCGTATCTCCTTATGATATTATACGATGCTGTTCATGCTATTTTTGTCTTCGAATAGGAACAGTTAATGTTAAATTCCATATAAAACGGTTGAAGTATAGATGCATTTAAAATATTACAGATAAAAGGACGGTATTTAAAAGTCAGTGTAATATTACGCCAAAAGTATAATTTGCTATCGGATAAAGTAATTAGTAAATGAAAACAGTGCGCTTAGAGACTACGATCTTTGCAGGGATGCTTTTTACGCTTTTTATGGAAGCCATGGATTAAATGGAGACTTAATTATAATTAGACGTCCAACACGATATCGTTTTAATTCATCGGAGTACAGAGCGTTCCTGCAACAGACGAGTAGATAACTATACGCGATATAATAAATAATCTCTGGTCGTCACATATTCTACATAATATTGTAAAATGTATAAATAGTTATTGCAGCTGTAATTTAGAAGTTTATTTTTCATATCGTGTGTTAAATATGTTAAGTAGTGTAAAATGACGGTAACACGTTTCATTATTGCAATACACGTTAATCTTTAGACGAATCGGCTGTGTCGTGTGAAATGAAATTATATGTCGGTCCCGTGTGTAGTACATAATTTTGTGTACATAGTTGTATGTGACGTGATTTTGTTATTTTTTGTACACCCAGTTTTGTAACAGCCAGTAATATTTGTATTTAATTTTATTAAGGGTCCGCAATAGGTAAACTTGGATGTGTCAATTTAATATTGAAATGGGAGTTCGGACTTAATTGTATATGAGTTAAAGTAGGATTTAATGTACTTATTATTGGAAGAGTTCAACTATAATCATTAAATATAGAAATGAAAGTTACCCATTGTGACCCCTTAATATTGACGCAAGCTACTATAGCTGTTTTTTTTTGCTCAGACTTGTATACTTCTTTTTATCGTACATATACCTATTTCTTAATACGTATATTATGTAGTTTTTATCACCGCTTGCTTCTAGATGAACGTGATTCGATGACATATCTATATTTAGGTAGAAAAAATGTTTTGTCGGTGTGGTAATGTTTTAATGAATACGAGGGTAGTTAAAAATTAATTTGCATAATTTTGGGCGTGATGCGTAACTACAGTGCGGATGAAATATTGAAAATAAAATTAGATAAAGTATTGAACGTGTGACTCGAAAAGTCGAGGCGAATTTATGATATTTTCTTTGTTTGAGTAATTATTTTTAAAATAATACATTAAATGAACTTTCCAGTGACTAAGGACTTAACTGAAGGTTCCAATGCCTCTATAACCCTACTTTAAGCTATCTCTAAGTGTAGTACGTTGTTTAATCTTTTACAGTAATCCCTTGCCTAGTATCATGTAAGATTTTTAGGTTTTTCACTAATTTTATACAATATACCTACTACCTACTTATACCTATCGAAGTTACGTATAAGTTAGTATTAAAGTTGAGCTTCTAACTTAGGAAATACGACGCGTCTATGAATCGAACTAAATAAAGCGGCGAATTCAAGTGATTTCCGTACACAACCTTGTGTCAGGCGTTCAAGCCACTCGACCAAGCGCACTAGACGACTACTCAAACATCGTTGAGCGGCTACAAGTGCCGCTTTTCAGTTGTTTAGTTATCTTGGCCGAGTCACGCGGTCGTTCATGTAACTGCCAATCGTTTGTCTTAGCTAACAAACAATAAATTACGAAACGTACGTAGAATTAATGAGATAATTGTTAAATTGAGGTTATAGCGAAATTTTAATACTCGTTAATGAATTGAGGACCGAGGCATTGCTTTATAATGCTCTCCGAATGAGGAGGCTTGAAGATTTCACTTTACGTTTTATCATTTTGTTGGCAGAGTATTTAACGTCCATTCCAATTTTTATTTAATTTGCTTTTACTGTTTTAATACAATGAGGTGGCGTATCTGTGTAATTGTATTAACGTCCATTCCAATTTCGATGTTTATTGTTTTATTAGTTTTTTCTTTTATATCATCTTTTACTTTTATTAGATGAAGGTATTTAGGTAGCATTTATTTTATGACGTCCATTCCGTGTTTTAATTACTGAAGCCCGCCACGATCCATCTTGCAGTCCGTCCGAAAAGGCAGTTATTACATTCGAGTGAAACGAGTGTTTCATACTTCCGCGCCTTTCCTTTTTCGGGTGAACGGCAAAATAGATATTAGTTATTTAGGCTCAAGGCAGCTTTTTCTTTCTTCTTGCCATATGGCAGCTAAACTGGAAGGTTTCCAACGCACATTAACGATCTCTTGTACAATGTCCGTATGCTTAGGTAACCAAAATATTGTTAGTAATTTTCTTAGCATGTTATTGTAATTATTGCCATCAATAAAATACTGGAATTGTTTTGTATAGATTCATACAATTAATAAACTAATATTCACTTCACTTTGTACGTTTCCAATCATTTCATTTGTCGGTAACGTAAAAGACTGATATGTTTTCGATGTGTTCTTTATTAGAAATTATTTGATTGTGTAATCTTTATTTTCAAATGTATCAATTTTAATGTTAGATTTAACATTTATGTATAATGCCCAAGGTTGCTTAATCCTAGTATAATTTGTACAAACGATGTTACGTACATTTTGTTTAAGGTAATTCCACTGTGAACATCTATAGCTTTTTCGTAAAAATAAACTTTCTTATATTTATTTGATAAAATACTTATCAATAATTCCGTATCAATTTGAACGCATCGCGTGCTACTAATCGTGCTTGGAAAGGCACAATGTCTATCGTCTTTGCTTTAAAAAATAATTATTTTAGTGCAATTAAAATGGCGCCCGCATTATTGCAAATGGCGGGACGATGTAAATGTAGCAGTAAGTTTGTAGGCGATGTTTATTTTGTAAAAATTCCCGCGTTGCGTCTCGGGGCACAGTGGATTCGCAAAATTATACATATGTATATGAACAAATAAATTATGTGAGACCATATAATTGTGATTTCATTTTATTAACCGCGTAGGTACCTCCCCCAAACAAGTTATTACAGTATAAATATTTACCCTAGTTACGTTTAATAACTTTTCCTTGTGTGTGTGCTATTTGATAAAAGTAAACATGGACACCATGGAAACCATGGATTGTTTACTCGAAAACCGGTTAAATCCCCGAGGAAACGTTAACCGCCCGAGATTATTTATTTAATTTAAATCCTATCTTGGGCGGATTATGCTATTTAAATAAAATGAAACATCGAAACCGGTTAATTGTTTAGTTGAGAACCGGTTAATTTCGAATATCGTATTAGTTATTGTAATGCTAATGGCGTCCTTGAGATAGCCTAGAGGTGATGGCAATATGCCAAACTCATAGTTCGGTTGAATGAAATATGAATCTGATGGTGACTGTAATGTACAGTTACAGTCAACATCAGATTCAGATATATCGGAGCACCAAAACGGTGACAAATATCTGACAAGCTTTATTTACATCTTATTCCTGATTCTGAGATGGGAAAGAAACGCCATCTCAGGAATAAGATACCTATAAATAGCTGTTTGGTGAAGAAATCATGTTTTTCAAGCCAGGTAAAGTTGAGCATTGTCGGCAAAGTTGTAACAGTTGGCGCACATAAGTTCCGAATAAATCCAAAAATAAAACCTCACTCGCTTACTTTTCCCTTGTATTTCTCTGAATAAAAATAAATGTTTAAAACACACCTACCTATTATATACATGAAACTGATGAATGAGTGGAGTTACATTTTTGGACTTGAATCATGTAGTATAGATAGATACGGCCAAAGTACACGAACTAATAATTACGTGGTTAAAACCACATTACCAACGCGGAGATTAGGTACGATTGAGCTTATACCAATAATTTGTGCGTCAATGTTTGCGTAAACTTTGCGATAACTAGCTAACAACAATAATACAACTTGTAATAGATATGACTCAGTTTACATCTAGCTTAGTTATTCTGTGTTTGTTGACTACGCATGTTAACTCATGTTAATTCCTGTGTCCTGATTCCGTGAGTTCCTTACCTGAAACTTATAGTACTATTACACCTGCCTAAATCGGGCCATTACGACTAGGACGCTGCAATACGCTAGACACGTTCGGAAATATTGCTTAACGTGCCTAACGTATATTTAGTCGTTAGGGCCCGATTTAGGGAAGTGTAATACCGCCATTACGTATATCGAAATATAGTTATGTACATATAAGCAAAGATTGCCATGATAGAGCTAAGTTATAGTTAACTATTGGTACTGTCAGCTGTATACCTCGCACGATAAATACAATATCTTAGCAAACTCTTGTAAAAAACGAAATGACTAAAAGCTATATAACTATAGAAATCGCTTATAAAATTTCACGAGAATCAGTTGAGAAACCTGACTTGTAAAGGAGAACAGCCCGGAAAGACATATTTATGAAAGAATTTTTGCTCAGGCTGAGAGACCTTCGCTATCGCTCGGTATATAATGCCAATATTGTCGGGTCTAAGTTACATATACATACATACATACATACATATAATCACGCCTGTTTCCCAGAGGGGTAGGCAGAGATCACGGATATCCATTTGCTACGATCCTGATAGACCACTTATAGTTATATCTAAGTTATAGTTCAGATAAATAACGTTTCACGTAATTATTTCTATGTGTACCTATGTATTTGTATACCTTGCCAACCACCTACTTGAAAATCGCATTTCATTCGAGTTCAAGTGAATTTTAGCCCCAACCGAACTTAATTCTAACGACGCACACCTTAAAATTAATACCACATTTTCCCCACACAGTTGAAAATCAAATGCAGTGAGTTTAGGCCCTCAGCGGTGCGTACAATTTAATTTGCATATGATATGGGAGGAGGGTGCGCCAAAATTAATTCTTCAACAACAATGGAAGGCTTTCGTAGCAATGGATTACTTTTAATTGCCCATTTAATCTTTGCCAGTCCTTTGTAACTATGTGAACACCCTTGAAATTGCCTCGAAGTCTATTTAAAGGGTTATGTTGGATAAAAGCTACAATTTTATGGGCACCGATATTTTTGGAGGACATGGGATCTGTATTGTGTAGGGGTATAATATATGGTTTAACTACCTAGGAAGATTAAACGAAAGAAAAAGAAAGCTAGTTAAAGTATATAAAATGTACTTAATAATGGAACAAAAAAATAAGACGGTATTTTATGGCTATTACAGTTTATAGGTGCTATTTTGTCCGTCTGGATCATCTGTTCCTGTCATTCAAAATAAATAACTTCTATTGATGTCATGCGGCCTGCTTGTGCCTAAGTATTTCATCACATTTGTGAATCTAGCTGGGTGGGTCAAATCCTAGCTGCGGGTGCTGCGGTGATTCTATTACACGTACTAATGTCTTATGTGACCCTGGTACTGTTGATGATTGTTCTGACCATGTTTGCCTAAATACAGACCATGAATTTATATAAAGTGGATCTAATTCTTACACTTTTACCCTAACCACAGTTGAACCTTATTACCGAGCATAACATTGATTACAGGAGACTATTAAAAAGTAGTAAAAACGTTCCCATAGGGAGCATAAAGTAGGGGGCGGTGTCCCACTCGCACTCGTTACAAAATTGTCACATTTGATGGACATTTGACACATATTGATATTTTGATTGTCTAATGACGTCATTACCTCCTTAGTCAAAACGAGACACAATCCCCTAGATAACTTTCTCTTTCAGCCTCACATTTTGACCGAAGTATTTCATCCACTTCATATATATCCATGATACAGACTTATTCATTATGCGACCTGTTACGAATTATTTGATCCTAGTTGTCAATGCTTATTGTCATTTTTTATGCCATGCGCATCGAGATCGTGAGGGGTAAGTGAAATAGAAATATTGTAACTAACTAAAGCGAGGTTAAATTAAACTAGCAAGTTTACTTGCGGCAAGTAGGGACGCAGCTATATGCTAGAATGAAATAGTGATATTCATGTCTCATTCTGATTTATAGCTGCGTCTCTACTTGCCGCAAGTAAACTTGCTAGTCTAAACCTCGTTTACGAGATTCCTACGAGGGATGCGCGTTGCTTTTATATCATATAATGATGAATATCGAATCTAGTTTTATCTTCATAGTCATTTAACCGTTATAGTTATACAAGCAGTACTAGTTACGATATGAAGCTTTTGACGTGATAACGTCTCATAAATTGATGAACACCGGTAGCATGCACGAAAAATTGAAGTGTATGAAGCCTACTAGGGGCTCAGAAATTCACTAGCAAATAGAGGAAGATGAACTTTGACAAACTTGACCAGAAACATTACTAAACATTTTATCGCGAGACTAGGGTACCATGGTGTATGCGAGGTTGGTTGGTATTTTACTCTTTTTAATTTTATTAGATTTGATCTTATGTAGTTATAAAGCCTACTAGAGACCCAGAAATTCGCTAGCAATAGACGAAGATGATTTTTTATTGAGAGATTATAGATAGAGACAAAAAAGGTCTGATGGTAAGCAGTTCCCATAGCCTATGGACGCCTGCAATCAACTTCCTACCCTTATAGTTTCGCTGTCCGTTTGTCCCAGTCCGTCCGTTCACCGCTTTGCGCAGTGATGGTTAGTACTAGAATAGTTAAACTTCGTATGAGTATGTGTTTTGAATACGCAGACAAAGTTTTAAAACAAAATCTGAAAAAATATTATTTTTTAGGGTACCTCCCGAACACATGAAGTGGCGAGTAAATTCTGTTTATTAATCCACCCCTAATGTGTGGGGTGTCGTTAGATAGGTGTTTTAATATAAATATGGGTTTTCTAAAACAATTTTTAGACAAAACTAATAGTTTCGTAAAGGAGCTATTAAGCTCCGAAAGTTTCTAAAAGTGATTATCGTATTTCCCCGAAATCTCATTATACATTGATCTCAGCAAAAAAGTGTAAATAACCTTTTTTATAGAAAATCATTTGTGGATTAATTAAGTAGAAGAACATTTTTTCGTATGAGCCACCGCTACTGAGTTATTTACGAAAAGCCAAAAAAGGGGACCTTTACACCCCCCTCTCCCCGTTAGCGGCACCCCTATCCATGGGTACTTTTAGTATGTTGTGTAAGACACCTTTATCTACAACTTCACCAAAATTCAGCTATACACGAATTATTTCCCCTATCGAGCAGTTAGTGGGCTTCCTTCGGTGAGCTAAAAGAGGCCCACTCGTAGCAACCACCACCTCCGTTGCCATGTTCCAGGTCGCCGGATCCCTTCGGGTCGGACCCCGATGCTGAAGAACTAGAACTATTATTATACAAAATAATTATAGTTATAAAATATATACTTAAAAGTATGTAATTTTTAACCATATTTTCTTATGGCGTTATCACGCAAAATTATAGTCCGTAAACCGACTTCACAGACAACCATTTTTTTTTCTAACCACTGATGCTTTTCGGTATGGAAGCATGCCGCTTTACATAGAGAAAGATAACTTCTTTATTTATCATTAAAAAAAAAAACAAGTAGACAAAAACGAAAGAATCCCAAATTGTTCTTTTAAACTTTATTCCTAAATATCTCCATGCAAAGCGGCTTGCTTCCATACCTATATAGAAGCAGCTTTTTTTTCATAATATGTATAATATTTATTTAATATAATATGTATAATAATTTTCATAATATCATACTCTTTTCTATTAGCCTTAAATTACTCGCAAAAGTAAAAGTCCTCTTAGTAGGGAGTAAATAAATTATCAACAGGCACCTGCGTATCTTTACGAAGCCAATTTTGAAAACAACAGTCCAATAATACAAGAAAATATCAAAAAAACTCACCGAAAACCTGAAATAAGATACTATTTAGGTAAAAGTGGCGGCGCGCCCAAAGAATACGATTCCCGTCGGCTTGCCTAATTTTCAGGCATACAGCTCAGGATTTATGTTAATCCAAATTAAGCTCCGGCTTGCTTAAGAAAAACTTTAACCCACCGCCACTGAGGTACCTTATAAATCTTATAATTAATGAAAGAGTGAAGCCTTCTAGCACAAGTATTTGTTTTACATAAAAGAAGGTTCATATTGTGTTACTAGCATAGTAATCTAACCAAAAAAATATTTTTCATTCCATTTTATTTTACCGTATTTTAATAGTCAGGGCCTTTATTCCTTTTAATAACGAAAAACAACATTTTACTTTTAATATTAAGGCAGCTGACAAATGTACAGCCCGCCGTTTAATTATGAAAAAAAAAACACAGAAAAAAACACCTTTATTTGCACCTTGAAGGAGAAATATGCAATTTGCCAAGGCAAGTAATTATGGCGAGGCATTCTACTTAATTCTTAAACAAGAGAGGCAAACGGTGTCACGCAGAATAAGGCTTAATTTGGCTGAAGTAATGGATATTACAGGCAAGCTCCATTCCGTAAAATGTAAGATAAGTGGTCATGCTAGTCCTGCCGCCCCTGCCGGTTTAAAAAACAATGGAAAAAGTTGCCAGATACGTACACCGTCTTTCTTGGTTTTTGTCACAATTTTTTTAATCCGGTTTCCCCTTGTTTCGTTCTGTTTAAGAAATTAGGAAACGGTAGATAGTTACCAGAATTAAAATGACGTTGTAGAAAACATTCAATATTTTTGTAATTAGTTTAAAAATAATATTTTGCAGAGTTTCTAGATTAGGATTGCAATACAAAAAAAAATTGGGTATTTTCCATGATAATCCGGGTTTTTAAAGATCTGCTTCCGCATTTTCTGCTTGTTATATGGCAACATTGCTCTCCTGTTTCCTTGTAATTTTTACTTTTTTAAAAACAAAATGGGTTTACGGCGTACTTGTTATTCGTCCGGATCTTAGATTAAATTAAATTGGCCCGACAAATTGCCTCTAAACCAACAGTACGGATATTATAGCGGCACCGTCTAAAGTTCATCTTTATTCTTACGCCAAAGTTAACCTGGTGGAGATTTCTCACGATTCCCATTATCCCATTAAACTCGGTGTTTGGGAAGCATGGTTTTACGAATTTAGTCACCTACGAATATTTGGGATAGAAATTATATCAAGCGCAATAGGCGGTTATTGTAATAAAAATCGTTTTATAGTTATTTAAAGTTTAGTTTAATAAAAATGACATATTGATAACACATACACCCAAATACCCTTAGGTTGTCTAGAAGATATCGCTTATTAGCGATAAGGCCACCTGTTCTTTGCCTCTTATGTGGTTCTGTATTTTCCATTGTTATGGAATTTATGTGGTGGGCAATAGAACAATTCATT
This sequence comes from Pammene fasciana, assembly GCA_911728535.1. NCBI lineage: Eukaryota > Metazoa > Arthropoda > Insecta > Lepidoptera > Tortricidae > Pammene > Pammene fasciana. Next base: position 3,198,820 of record OU452285.1, read on the forward strand.
AATTTTTTCAAACACAAAAGGTATAGCTTGTTTGTAGCTAGTTACTCTACTTAAACCGATAAATTCTCCAATATGTCATTATGTTCCAAACCCATATTTTTTTCCAAAATAAGTAGGTACCTATGACAAAACATTTCATCGCTTTGTTTATGCGTAAATTATTATTTAGTTAACTCTTCCCCGGTGGGTGGAGATCTTTATTAAGTGACACAATTCATTTGGGGGGGAAGATTAATGGCAGCTTTTATAATAACCGCCGTAGAAGGACTCTTCTTACGTAATCTAAATAAAACAGAGTTTCGTGGAAAATACAGGTTTTTAGGTCAATGAACTTTTTTTGTTTGTTCATGATGTTGGATACAAATACCTATTCTGTGGTCAGGGCCAAAAAATTTCGTCGTTTAATATAGAAGGAATTTAAAAAAAACTTAAATTAAATTTTTTTAAAAAATCTCAGAAAAAAAGCTCAGCATAATATCTCAACTTATAGAGATTTTATGCTAAGCGAAATAGAGTTTATAATAATCTTAGCTTTACAATATATTATATATACTTAATTTTTTTAAGTTTTACATAATTTTGTTTAATTAGATCATGTTTTTTTAGTACGTACTTAATTGCAGTTGTGCAAACAAAGGTTTTTAAACAATTATTTTTAGCTTATGGGTTTGCTCTCCTAGGTTGTCTATTATATTCAGGAAACTATTTAGGATGTGTGGCAGGCAACTCTACCAGACTCGCCGGCCATAGAAATTGTTGCTAATTAACATCTTAATGTGCCGCCTATTTTAATGGCGCTAACAATTGACACCAAAAAACTATAATTAAAATAACCTTAATCTTCTACTTAGTACATTAGACAGAACTCGTCGGTTCCATAGACAAGTGTCAGTCAGTTATTTATGGCGGGATTACGCGGCCCAATATGGCGGCTAAGCCGATGATTTAAGCCGCGCGCCCGTCGATTTGGTAAAACACGAAACGCATTAATCATATTTTTAGCCCCTTTTAGGAGACTTAGGGTAAGTACGGTAAAGGCGAATGTGAAATTGTGAAACAATCCAGGTACTTTTTTATGGAGTTTTTTATATTATTTATGGGCTAGGTACCTACCTACATGATAAAATGGGAGAAATCTAAATAAACGAAACTTTTTCATATGTCGATAATTTTATTTATGGACAAAACACATCTGAGCTTGATTCAGCAAATTTATCGACAAAATGCTTAAATTTGTCTATGGCCTCCATACAAATTTAAGCAACCATAGACAAATTTAAGCATTTTGTCTATGAATTTTCTTAATTCAGCTCAGGTGAGTAGTTGGCCTTATTTAACAAGAAAATAGCTTTCTATCTAAGTAACTTTTCTTCAGCCTTTTCTTTCTCCTTCACTCTATAACAGTTATTACAATGTAAAAAACGTAATTTTAAAGAAAAAGGAACCAACCGACCACCAACCAACCGCCAACCAACCCCAATTGGCTAAATGGCTACTCACCAAAAAATACCTACTCCAATCACTAAAGGTGCCCCCTATAATATTTGAAGACTTCCCTCGATTTCTCCATCAGGGTCCCATCATCAGATCCTGACCTGATGAGTTGATGACATACAAGCGCGTTGCCGGCCTTTAAGATGGGAGTACCTAAGTACGCTCAACACTGACTGGACTATTTTTTCCGTGCCTAAAGACAAAACGATAAAATAGTTAGATACCTCATTCAAGCTAAAGCTCTTCATTTAAGCTAAAGTTTCCTGCCATCTAGGGTGACCTAAATCTTAACCTGAGCCCAGGTTATCAGCTCAATAATAGTCGCCAAGGAGTTCATCCGATTGATATGCTAACTCAAGTCGATTTCGTAAATCACAATTCATATTCTCGGCCAGTGCCAGTCGCATATTGAGGGCGTTAAAGGCAGCTTGCTTCGATTTACAAAGATCAAATGGTCAAGAGTTGCTGGAAAGGACTAGCATTTGTCCCGACTACAGCTCAATTGAGCCTAAAGTCCGCTTGAAATCCTACTCTCATAAATTAGCGTCGGCAATCGTTTTTACGAGCGACTTTATTGGGACTAGGTCCGGTTGCTAACGTTGCTTTTCTTCGCCGAAAACCAACTGGTGAAAATCAAATGATATTTCGTATACATATACTAGGCAAGTTCCGAAAAACTCAGTAGTAGGTATTCACACGGGCCAGGGTTAGAACCTGAGAACTCCCGAGACCACATTAAAACCCCCAAGTAATTATTAAAATAGCGGTCTCTTCCAGTTTTTTATGCGCTCAAGTCAATTCAGGCATCGGTGAATAGACCGGAGTTCACAATGACCGGCCAATCTCACAGCGCCAGCGTATTATAATTAAATCATACCCTACTCGAACATAGTAAACGTTCCTTCCTACCTGCGACAGGGATGAAGCAATACGTTAGACAAACGCTGAAACTGTTTAATATACTGCACCAGCCCACAGGGATGCAGCAGCTCACGACAGCGTCAGGCCCTAATTTTAGGGAATTAAATGGCCGTATGCCGTAAGGCTAAATACCGTAACAAGTGGAGGCGTCTTTACTTGGTGGTAAAGAGTGAAGGACTATGACTGCCCGTCATAGTAAACGAACGGAAAATAGGGGGTAGATCTAGAGAAGAGACGAGACAAAGCCGCTCTCCAAAAAAAGGTAGTTGTCTCTTTCTTATGATAAGCACAAATATCAAAATGAGGGAGTGGTATATCTGTCAAGCAATTTGACAGATATATTTATTAATATTTAAGAGTAAATAGTACATTGTTGTAGAGGCTGGAAAGTAAGCTATAGGTGGATCGAGTTAGTTCGAGGGCCGACCCGCTAGGGGAGGCCCTCGAAGATACGAGTCCACCTATAGCGCTTTCGGCCGAGACATTACATAGTGCTTTTCACGACTACTGTGAGGAAATAAAATAAAAAATTAATTGGCATAACAATACAAACACTTTAATAGACACTATAGGTATATTGAAGGTTCATGTGCTTTTCGCAAGCACGATAAAGTAAACGAGCATGTAACTTTCTGCAAATAAATGCTTCTTTTCGCCATCCTTCCATAATATTAATTGTTTGTCGGATATTATATTGTATACAAAATATCACTGTTCATGGGTAGGGTGACCAGACGTCAGGAATTTTCCTGACATGTCAGGAATTTTGGACATATGTCAGGAATGCGGCCGGAACAGGAAAATGTCAGGAATTTTCGACAAATAGAGAAAATTGTATATACTGTAAACTTTTATTTGAATAAAAAAAATATTATGTAAAAAATTAGTTTTACGAGCATAGAACTTTTTAGTTGCTGGTGTAGCCATTTAAATACGGCTTTTCATGAACAAGAGATTTCTCTCGTCATGATTGTTCCTTAGGACCCAAGGATGGCTTTGAGAAGTGGAGCCACCAAGATTTTTGATGTAAATTTTTAGGGGGGAGGCTCTGAACTTTATCTTTATATCTACATCAGTTAAGGTACTTGGCCAAGTTTGGTATCGTCATATGAATCGAAGACGCCGAATTGATTTAATGTATCGTCTTGATACCGATCAAAAACATGTAAAATAAACATATAGTATCGGGACTTTTTGATTAGGTTTTTAGTAGTAGTAGTAATAGCAAAACACTTTATTGTACAAGAAAACACAGCAAATACGTACAAACATAACACTGATTTAGACTTTCACGGTTTTTACTCATAATTATTTGTAATAAACGGGACTTAACCGCGTATATAATTTTTAAATTACCTTCGACGTTTCGAGGACGACATTGTCCCCGTGGTCGCGAAGAAAGACTGGCTCCAGATGACATCAACATCTTCTAGCCGCGCGAGTTTTTCGAACTACCCGCACTTGGTCTTGATTATCAACTTGAACACTAGGGATGTCACTCGGTCGACACACAAAACTCACAATGTCCGGCTTTCGAACCGGCGGTAATCGTTGACGCCTACATTTACTAATGACAGGATTCCATGTAGATGAGATCCTAAAACCATCGTCCCGATTGAAATTACAGTGTTTTTTGATTTCAATGGCTTCACGAACTTTTCTACTATAAAACCGACGATCCGTAGAAAGGATTTTAGGATTATGAAGCTCTATCCAATGGTTCGGTCCTGACTCTAGCAAATGCTCAGCAACGGCAGACTTGTTCACCTGACGATTTTTGACAGCTGCTATATGTTCCTTGACTCTTTCTGCGATAGTTCTCTTTGTTTGTCCTATGTAGGAACTACCACAACTGCAATCGATCTTGTAAACGCCAGGTGACTGGAAAGGTATAACGTCCTTCGGTGACCTTAGATTTTCCCCGATTTTAGACAACGGTGTGTATACGGTCCTTATGGAGTACTTCTCAAGTACTACACCAATCTTATCCGTTATCCCTTTTACATAAGGCATAAATGCCGGTTGTCTGGACACATTTGGACGCTTCATTCTTGCCTTCCGTCTGGGTTGCCACTTTTTCACTTTATACCCATTCCACCTAAGTACCTCCTGAATATGCGACATCTCGCCCTCCAAATATTCAGGGTCACACAGATCATGTGCTCTGTTCACTAATGAGCTAATCACTGATTGTAAATGGCGGGGATGGTGATGAGAAAGAGCATTTAAATACCTATCTGTGTGTGTCGGCTTCCTGTATACAGTATGCTTTAGGGTTCCATCCGAATGACCAATCACTTTGACGTCCAGAAAGGGCAAACTGCGCTGTGTTTCCAACTCATACGTGAAATTAATCTTGGGATGAATTGAATTTAAATGTTGGAGTAATTGCTCCACCTCCTGCTTTCCACCCTTTATAATACAAAAGACATCATCCACATACCGCTTCCACAACTTCACTGCCCATTGCTGTAAGTCTATACCGGCCTCGATATGTTCCATCCAGATATTTGCCAAAACCGGTGCTACAGGGCTTCCCATGGCAACTCCATCGATCTGGAGGTAATGTCTTCCGCAATACAAAAAGTAACTACCCTCTAAGCAGTTTCTTAGCAACACCATAATTGACTCCGACATGCCACAATCGCTCAGCTTCTTTCTGACAACTTCTAGACATTCTTTCACTGGAACATTGGTAAACAGCGACTCCACGTCACAAAACTCACCATTATGTCCTCCGCGACCACGGGGACAATGTCGTCCTCGAAACGTCGAAGGTAATTTAAAAATTATATACGCGGTTAAGTCCCGTTTATTACAAATAATTACGTACAAACATATCCCTTAAAGGGATTTCCTCCCTTCTTCCAGTTAACCTTTGAGCAATTGAGAGAGAGAATACTTTTCAAACAACCCCCCCCCCCCCCCCCCCCCCCCCCGCTGCAGCGTAATAAAATAAAACGCGTATCCCGCGAGCTCAAGCTCGTGTCAGGAATTATGACCCGAATTCAGGAATTTTGTCAGGCCTTTTGAAATTTGTATCTGGTCACCCTATTCATGGGCCTTCTTATTTAGGACGCGATTTCACTGGTAACAAATTTCTAGCGACCGCCTTTTTCTTGAATTTCGGTGGGCGCCAGCATATTAATAACATTTTCTACACTCATTGAACTAATTTTTACTGCATAAATACAACTTTCTTGTTTTTCAGTCAAACATTATCCAATTCAATATGTATTTTTTCCGCTCCACCTTTTTAACTTTTTTTCACTTTTAAGAAGCGTTTTTACGTTGTTTGCTTCAATCATGCTTCAATCCGACTCACTCCTTACCCATATTTTGATAGAAAACCATAAACGGTTAAAAAGGTAAAAACGCCTTAAGGGTGATCTGAATGGGTTTTGACGTTTCTTTTTTTTAAACAAGTAAATTGGTTCGATAAACAACCTTATTTTATTTAAGGATGAAAAAGTGGTGCCAAAAAAAGACCTTTTAATATTTTAAATGATTCTCATTGGTGGGTCGAATGCAATGAAACCGGATTTTACTTTTCTACTATGACATTTCATTGCTGCAAAATAGCAATTCTTGTAGTGGTAGTTCAGATGCTACAGCAATTGCTTACTTTCCAGCTTGGATTTTGATCTTCTTTTGCCACATTTCCGAGCAGGTGGCGTGAAAAAAATATTTACTGATCACGGATATTTTTAGTGGTACAATATAAATGTCATGTTACATAACAATAACGCCATAAATATCTATACATATATGCGCGAGTAAAAACTTAATCCGATATAAGTATTTAGCATATTAAAGAACAAAAAAATGCATATTTTTCACAAAGGTTTAAATTCGAGGATTAAGGAGGATAGGTAGGTATTTAGAAAAACACCTAAATAATATTAAAGTATATTCTTACCAATAATAAATAAGAATTCGTTACAAATATTCCCGATTGGACATTACTTATTTTCGGCATGCATGTTATTCCCGACCGTCTCAATCTACATAAATAATTACCAAATAATCCAATTACTGTAAAACCTATAACAAAAAGGATTACATTAACAATGGTGAGCAATTATTCCGCCGGTCTAATACCGTAGTAATCCCATTAAAGGCAAATATTATCTGTAATCTGTAAATCGGACCAATGAATTGGCTGTTAATTATAATGGCTGAGTGCTGGGAGATTAGTCAGACCGGCGCTAGGCCATTCCAGTGTAATATTAGTAATGTAAACGACCAAATGTTTGACATGCTAGTGCCCAGTAGACACGATTTCGGTACGTAACCTTTTCTTTATACATTTTTTTTAAATGACATGACGTGTCAGTCGATCTATGGTCGATCTACACCTATACCTATAGGTACCTTGTGCAATCTAAGAAGCGGTTTTTGACACCTGTCATCTCAGTACATTTTATAGCCTAAAATAGATTTTAGGTTATAAAATGTACTGAGATGACAGGTGTCAAAAACCGCTTCTTAGATTGCACAAGGTATAGTTCCGTTCCGGTCACGCGACAAATATTTTTGTGTATAAAGCCTACCAGGGGCTCAGGAATTCACTAGCAACAGAGGAACAAAGAGGATATAACCACTACGTTATAGTAGAGGAAGATGAACTTTGACAAACTTGACCAGAAACATTAGAACATTACTAAACATTTTATCGCGGAACTAGGGTACCATGGTGTATGAAAAGTTGCTTGGTATTTTACTCTATTTAATTTTATTAGATATACCTACGGAGTACTTAATACGATTAAAATAGGACAAATCCATAAATCTCCCGGACAGTCCTGAAATTTGGTATGTATTTTAATTAGAGGTCTCCAGCACCTTGGAAAATGTCGTCCATCCCGAAGAATTTCGCCTGGAGATTCCTCGAGGTCCTGGAACATGAAATGGTCTGGACATAAAAACGGGACCTCAAATTAATATACATCCCAAATTTTAGGACTGTCCGAGAGATTTTTGGATTTGTCCTATTTTAATCGTATTAACCATTTAACTATATACTACACGACTTTATTTTTAGGAGAATAAGAGCGTGTGCAGATCATTTTGAACTCCCAACTCACTGAGCTACTTCTGCTGCTGACTGTACAAAACAGTAAAAGTGGAGGTAAAACTATCGGCGGTCTTGTCGCTAGAAAGCGATCTCTTCCGGACAACCTTTGGAAAGCGGAAACCATTGAAAATTATCAGAAACGTAGGTGTTACAGATGCAAATACAACTAAACATTAATAAACTACCCTACCTTACCTTTTTACTTTTTTTTACGCTGGAAAAATGCTATGAGGAGTACCAAAAATAATAAAACATAAACATAATTGTTACCCAGTATTTTAAGAGAACCAGTTGGTGTCCTTTTTAATTGCATGATTCTAATTAAACGGGGTGTAACAAAAATACTGATGATCCGTTTAAGGGCATTATGGGTATCGTATTGCGAGTAAGAAAAAGTAGAACAAAAATTTTTTGGACTCGACATAAAATAGTTTTTTTGTATGGGACACGTCGTCCCGGCGGGCCCAGCCTCCATACAAATCCAAAATTTTTTTCGCGAATTTTTTTTATTCATACCTACTTTTTCATAATAAGAATGCGATACCAATTATGCCCTTAAAAGGATCACCAGTATTTTTGTTACACCTTGTAGAATTTAGTATTAGGTACAGTCGCCATCAAATATAAGTGGCCAGGGTACTCAAAAATATCTGAACATGCACTTTATCGCCTTGACAATAGAGGCGTTGTTCAGATATTTGTGACCACCTTAGTCGCTCCAATATATCTGATGGCGACTGTACTAACCCAATAATCATTTTTTTTTTTTTTATCAAAAGTACAAAACATTTAACAACATTATGTTACTCGCCAAACTGCGATAACAGTTTGTAATTGAATAGATAATCCTTTTAAATTTCTCTGAACCGCGTGAAACTCGCATGGTGTCCACGAAGTAGGTACCTATAACTTTGTTTGAAACGCACATTTATCAATTACTGAAATAGGGTGGCATCGAGCGAAATTGAAAAATAAGTCACTCGCGAACAACTTTTCAGCTTGATTGAGATTTATTGTCCACATTCAACCTTTCCATTGGTTCATTGATTTATAACAGTCAAGCTCGAGCTGGCACTAATCTGGCGCCAATTTGTGATTGTCAGGGAACACGGAAAACCAACTTGTTTTACCGCTGTGGCCTTTTAAGGGTTTGTAAGGATTCTCAGGGCTAAAGGGGATGCAGCGAATTAATTTCGGTAGAATATATTGATACTTTGAGCTTTACTAGTAGGCCGCCTCGAACTGAGAATTCGCGATTCACTTGCAAACGAGTTTACCAATACAACAATAAGATCTTGTGAAGATTTTTTTCGCCCTCTAGCTCCATAACCCCTAAATCGGTCCTGCTCATATACGAACTCTCCAATTTTAGCCCCAACATGGCCCCAACATGGCCCCAATAAACATGAAGATCAGAAAAACGTTACCTACCAAACTTTCAAAATCAAGTCATCGAAATATGCCGAGACGTCCCAGTAGCCAGGTGATAGTTGTATCCGAAGTTGTAGGTAAGAACTTCGCTTCGCTTACACTCCGCTCGTTGGACAAGTTTCTGCAGCCACAAGATGTGGCAACAAGAGAGCAAAGTTTACTACTACAGTATCCGCAGAATTAAGTGGCGACTGAGTTCATAACGCTGTCTCCTCTCTTGACTTGCCGTGGCGGTGCAAGTATGAAAGAGAAGTTTTATGACCTCAGTCGCCACTTAATTCTGCGGATACTATAGGGCTAATTTTAAAGCTCCGATCCAGCGAGATTGCAGAACTTACTCACGAGATATCCAGTGATACTAATTTAGAATCACATAGTACCTACCACGAGATGACAAACACTTTAGAGTTTGTGCGGTTTTTTTAATGAAATCATAATGAGTACCTAAATGTACCAATACATAAAAGTGACAGTGACTACGACTAACATAGTTAGCTCAATCCCTTTATATACAGCCTTGGCCAGAAGTGTTGAACTGTTGAGCACCAATGCGATTTTCATACAAAACTGGAAAGTTTAGTCCATCGTTTCCATCTTTGTTTAAGTTATTTTGTCAATTAATTTAAACTAATAGGCATGTTTTGTTGAAGTTAGTAGTAACTGCATAGAATATTTGCAATATGTCGCACCGACTTAAATTTACATTTTTGGTACCTTCTATTTTCATATTTTTTAAGTACCTTGAAAGTGTTATTAAGTGAAGTTTTCTATATTTATAAATAAAATATAACATTTACCGTTACCGTACATTGTTAGGATAGGGAAATAATGCTTAACATCAAAATTGTAAACAAAAAACACCTATGTTCAACACTTTTGGCCAAGGCTGTATATATATATATTATATAGTCTAAAATTATAACTGCATACAAAACCTTGTAACCAAAAAATAATATTATCGCACACACCATACGTTTCAGCAAATTAATTCCGGGGCTTATTTAAAATTCGCGTATCCTTTAAAAACACGCATGCTGTTTTTTCAGCCTGCCTGTTGCTAATTTTGCTCCGTTAACGTCGAATTTTTACGAAAAAAATACAATTATGCGAGTTTAACGTAATAAAACCTCAATCTTTAATTTTATAGTGTTAGTAACTTATTTATTAATATATGTACAAAGTTACATACTATCTAAAAAATAAAACTAAATCTAAACTTAACAAATAAAAACTATACTAACAACTAATTTAAAATTATGTATAAAAGTAAACCTACCTATAAAAATCCCAACTACAAAAAGAATACCCCGTCTAAAATGTCCGCCTGCGGCATGGTCCCCATTACGCTGGCGGCGTTAAGGATATCCGCTGGGAGAGGTACGCGCTAGCTCTATGGTCCCCTGTAGTCTCGACCAATCGGGCCGCCAGGGCAGTGTTGCAAAAGTTCCCGATTTATCGGGAGAACTCCCGATTTCAGCAAATATTTCCCGATAAAACGATTTTAGGGTTTAATCTCCCGATTTTTTCCATGTTTTAGAAAACTTAACTTATATTGTACAAATTTTGAGGTTTGTATACATCAATCGTGTGAAGTACGACTACATAAACGGTAATTCCCTAAGGCACGCTAAGCTTTAACTCGTAGTAATTAAGGATTGAATATTATTGTCATTAGAATGTAGGGATTTCCCACGTTCATTTAGAGTAAAATACAAAATATCATTCAAACCTGCAATGGAGTGAAGATACTAAGGAATAGGGTTCAATTTCATAAGACCTTAAAGAAATAGGAAGTCCCTACGGGGAACATTTTTTTCCATGCTTATGCATTAATAAAAATCTGACTGCTGTTTAGCCTTTGGCTGAAATGACGGAAATTTCTGCAGTTGCAGTGTTCTTCTTTAAATATTTTAATTTGTTTATATTCTTGTTTCATTGATGTAGCCAGCCCACCGTTTCCTTCAGTAAAATGGTAAAAAATTAATAAATTAAGGCGCAGAATGCGCCATTTTTACTGATAAACGAGTGTTGCCGAGCTCTAAGTAAAAGTTCCCGATTTTTCCCGATTTTTAGAACGTAACAACACCGATTTTATAAAAGTCAGTTTTGCAACACTGCGCCAGGGCCTTCATAAAGTAATATTAACTTAGTTAGTAACTTATATAGTAGAGCAGCACAGCCTAAGAACTATTTGAAGCTCAAGTCAATCGCGCCATCTGCGTTAAAGTCCCCTAAAGATACCGAAAATGTAAGTGGAAATGTCACCTGCACTGTGTCCCTATCCCTATTAGCTACTAGTGTACTAGGTACTAGTACGTTATTACTCTATGGTGTTAACAATCAAGTTCACTCAACTACTTACTCCTTTTTGTCATTGGGTTCCGTAGCGGAATCATTGCACTAATATTTCAGGCTAAGGTTGATTATCCCACTGGCGCCGGTGTGCGAGCGAAATAGCGCTTTGCGTGCGTATAGCGCTATCACGCTTGCACACCGTCGCCGCATGCGGAAATCGCAGCAGTGTGAAAGACGCCTTAGTAGCTGAACAGGTTTTTTGATCGAGTATATGAGAGAGTATACAGGATACTTTCGAAAATGTCGCGTAGAAAACAGCACAATTGTATTATATTTAGGTAGGTATTTGCAGCATCTCAATGTGATCATCACATCAGTATTTTAGTGATAGTACGGGCGGCGGCCGTAGGGTCTGCTTCGTTAAGTGATACAAAGATAAGCCCATCCATTTTTAAAACCGGAAGTGGTACTTTTTTGTACTTTCGGTAAACTCTAATTTTTTTCACTATTTTTTCGAAACTCAGCATCACTTTTAAGAACATGTGCCATAGGGCTTAAATTATAATATATTTTTTTAAGATTAGTTTTTATTTATACTTAAGTTTATTGTTTACAGTTATATTCATATATGAAATAAAGTTACACTTACTATGTGTCAATTATCGTTGTATCACGTAACGTAGCAGATCCTACGCCGCCGCTCGTACTATGATGTGATGATCACATCACAAAAATACTGAAATGCAAATAAACCGTCAGTTTTTTTATGAATTGTATTTTTTTCCTTTTTAACCGACTTCAAAAAAGGAGGAGGTTCTCAATTCGACTGAATGTTTTTTTTTGTATGTATGTTACTCGATATCTCCGTGAATCGTGAACCGATTTTCAATTTTTTTTTATCGAACGGGTGTAACCCCTAGATGGTCCCATTGTCACCAAGTCGGGGTCTGATGATGGGATCCCGGACACATCGAGGGAACTCTTCAACTATTATAGGCACACCTATAGTGAATTCACTATTTTTTACAGTAACTCGGCCACATCCTCTTGGGTTAGCGGATCCTAAATGAAGTCGGTTCTTTTTTGTTTAAAATTATTACTTTATTAGGCTCTCCACTGACTCCACTCTAGGTTGCTAAAGATTTTTTGATCGAGTGAAATATATACAGCCTTGGCCAGAAGTGTTGAGCACCAATGCGATTTTAATACAAAACTGGAAAGTTTAGTCCACCGTTTCCATCATTGTTTAAGATATTTTGTCAATTAATTTAAACTAATAGGCATGTTTTGTTGAAGTTAGTAGTAACTGCATCGAATATTTGCAATATGTCGCACCGACTTAAATTTAAATTTTTGGTACCTTCTGTTTTCATATTTTTTAAGTACCTTGAAAGTGTTATTAAGTGAAGTTTTCTATATTTATAAATAAAATATAACATTTACCGTTATCGTTCATTGTTAGGATAGCGAAATAATTCAAATAATGCTTAACATCAAAATTGTAAACAAAAAACACCTATGCTCAACACTTCTAGCCAAGGCTGTATATAGTATTTTCGAAAATACTTATCGCTTCGAAAAAAAAGATGCCAAAGAACCCTCTACTTAAATACTGTTACAAAGGAATAAGGTGCAAAACTGTAAACATATGTTTGTCGTCGACTGTACCAGACGCACTTGGTTTTTGTTGCATTGATGTGAACCAGTGTGAATTTGTAATCAGCCAGGAATCCATTCAATAGTTCTTCCCAAATTCCCAATATTCCAAGACTTATAAGCGCCCTCCAAGGCTCCAATCCATACCGAATTCGCAGCACGAAATTTTAATTACAATCTAACTGGAAAATATTCAAATTAACCAGACTCTAAACAACAGAAATTCATTCTGAATCCAATTTAATTTGGGCCAGCCGGGCTTAAGCGCTTAAATGCCGGCTTCCATAAAATGATATAGGTTTTAAATGACAATTGAACCTTAATAAACGGGTCTTTGAACGGTTGGTTATAGCAAGTGACCTATTATGTTTTAATGAAATTATTTGAAGCTATATTTCGTGGTCACGTCCACAGCGTCTAATAGTGCGATCACATGTAGTACGGGCGGAGACCGTAAAATCTGCTACGTTACGTGATACGAAGATAAGCCCCATGTAAAAAATGGATGGTATTTACATACGGCATTCAATATAAAGATGACACTTGTGTGTCTATATTTAGTAATTTGTATTTAGGTTTACAAAAAAGTTAAAAACATATACAGGGTGTAACAAAAATACTGGTGATCCGTTTAAGGGCGTAATTGGTATCGCATTGCGACTAAGGAAAAGTAGGAGAAAAAAATTTTGGCCGCGAAAAATTTTTTTTTCTATGGGACAGGTGGTCCCAGCTGGCCGACCCTCCATACTACCTAGTCGGTCTATAAGTTCTGTCACAAGAGTTTTGCCTGATAAAACAAAATACAAAGCTTTTATTCAAAAAATATAGACAAGATTAGAAAGCATATTTCATACAGATTGAAATATACTATTATTAATTTAAAATCACGATCACGTATTTTATGGATCCATGTAAACTTGGTGATTGTTGTCTGACAAAAATACGCTGATGATTTGTGATAAGTATACTTCACAAAAGTTGGTGAAGATCATGTTGTAGCTGTCCAGGAGTTACAAATTGTTATTTTTAGGAAAGTAGAAGATTAAATCATAATTCGAAACCTATGTTTAGCTGACTTACAAGTCTTTGCTTCAGCTATTCTCCTCCTGAACCTTGCCGTATTTTTCAGTTTTGAGCAAAACGGTTAGATTTTGCTTCTACACATCAAGGTAGTCTAACGAAATTGTGTATACCAGCCTTCTTTTCAGTCAGACCCATGTAAATTATATATTAAAATAAAGGTAAAAGACCAAGCTAATGCAGCATATAAGATATTAGTCTCTTAGAATTGAATAAAAATAATTAGGGTCTAAAATAACTCAAATAGGGCGCGTGTATTTGACGTGATTTTTTATTGCGCTTTTTAAAATGTTACAAGGAATTGTGTAAAACTGCCACAACTATTTGCATTCAATAATATCTTAAATTGATCACTGTTAAACAGGCTTTCTAACCATATATGGCAATAGTAAGCATTTGCTATCAGTTCCTATTTCACCAGTCAAAACCCGAGTGACAGAACTTATGAACCGACTGAGTAAAGCAAATTTTTTTTTTCGCGCGAAAAATTTTTTCTTCCTTTTTCATAATTAAAATACCCATTATGCCCTTAAAAGGATGACCAGCATTTTGGTTACCCCTGTATAATGCAAAGGTCTTTTAGGTCTAGGAAATTTAAAACTCACTATCGACTACTTATATCCGTAATGAACCGTACTAGTAACGAAATAAGGTTGATTTCCGGATTTTTCGGAATTTGTGAGGTTTACTTGTCACCCAACGATATATTCAGTTGGTAGGTCAAAGAGTAATTAAAACACTTAACACTCGATTCAAATTATTATAATCATATTACATAATTATGAAATTAACAACACACGTCAGGGCACATCCCTTGTCCATTACAAAATCAACAAATAAAAATAAATGCAACTTTAGACACTTAAAAACAAAATCATGTTACTCCTATAGATAATTCCTTTGAAAAGTATGAGTTTCCTTCCCACGTATTGGCAAAGATATAGCTGGCGTGTCTGATATAAAACTTAATAACATCAATGGCAGTGATATTATGTAGGTGTTATAGGTACCTTATGTTATGTATCTTATCTTATGGTCCTATACTGAGGGAGAAGTGAGGGTATACAAGTTCATCTCTTCAATACTGGTCTGTAACAAAATAAAAATACATTGTACATTTACTAATTAATTTTATGCCACACCTGGCCATAAAGTGACTTTTTCCGCACGCTGCGCGTACGGAAAAAGACTCTTTCTGGCCAAGTGTAGACATAAAATGATGTACACGACACGGGAGGTAATAAAGAAAGCCCTCGATCGCATATTTACCTCCCTCGCTTGCAGCTCGGGCCGCAAACTTCTGCGATCTCCGCCTTTCTTTGTTTTACCACCCTAGTTGTGTAATGTACTATTAACATTTATATATACATTGTTGTATTTTGTGCAATCAAGTTTCAATAAATTAATAAATAAAATAAAATAAATTAATTTGTTTATAGCACACGATCATAGAAAATACGTATACGTAATACTATCCTCTGCCCGCTACTTTGCCTGCATATAATTATTATTTTGGGTAGTTTGCACTTTCATAGTAAATTTCTCGCCCCTTTTTAATTTCCTCAAGGGGTGATTTTTGTGCTAAAAACTATCGTAATATCTTTCCCTGGTACTCAAACTATCTCCATACATAATTTCATCTAAATTAGTTCAGCGCATCAAGCGTGACGAGATAACAGACAGACAGACAGGGAAGCAGACAGACAATTTCTTTTGTATTTGGTATAATGGATATAACGTATTTTTTTCTATTACCTCTCTTTAAGGTACATTATTTCTACTAAGTACAGTCGCCATAAAATATATCGGAGCGGCCAAGGTATTCAAAAATATCTGAACATGGACTTTATTGCCTTGACAATAGAGGCGTTGTTCAATTTTTATTTGACCCTCCTGGCCGCTCCGATATATCTGATCACGTGACTTACTTTTTCTGAAATCCGAATTTGCTCAAAAGAGTAGGCTGGTTGCTTGGCACGGAGACAGTTCGCTTCAATCCTGGGACTCTGCAGGTAGACTTCTTGAAGTTCGGTTTGCTCGGCTGACTTAGTGGCAGTGGTCTTATGAGGGCATTATATGCTGTTTTTGGAGGGGAGGTGCCAAAGGATTCCTGTGAAGTAATAATAATTAAACATGCTATAAAAATAAAATAATAATATTTTTGGTTTTTAATGAACGAAATAAAATCATTTAGGTCAACAAAGAAAATATATAAATACAAACACAAACACTTATGATATTTGGCATTATTGCTTAGCTTATTTATTTTTTGGCACTGGCGTTAAAGGTACGGCGTATTACTTCGCCAGCTGGTGGTCAGAAGGTTTAAAAAGAGAACTCTTTCTTTCAAGCTTTGTTTCGAAAACAAAGGAAGTTCATAAAAATAGATTGCAAAATCTTATCTATATTTTTAATTTTAATGATTAACCTTTTCGACGCCATGACTGAAAATAACCCAAACCAATAATGAGTTTATAGTAGAAGGACGTATCATATGACGGATATATTCGTCATTAGCGTCGAAAAGGTTAAAAAAAATCTTATTTCAGAATTTTCAGATCATAAATACCTGAGAATCCACGGGAGTAACCAAATTCTCCATAGGGTAAGTGTTTTCTATCACAGAGTCTTCGCTTAAAACTTCTCTAGAGACCGTTTCCATTCTAACCCTATACATGTTCTTATTTCTAGGACTAGGCTCCAAAATAGGACTGGGCAATTTAACAGGACTATTGCATGGAGAATTCTCCTTCTGAGAACCTCCAAGCTGAGAATCTTCTATTTGCGAACATTGGGAATCTATGTCTATTTTCTTCTCTATTTTAAACGGATTTCTACTTATACGTTCTGGAGATTCTTGAGAATTTATTTCAATATTATTCTCGATTTTAAATGGATTTTTACTAACGCTTCCTGGTGATTCTTTTTGATGATTTTCATTCTCAATTTTAACTGTGTTTTTACTCCTTTCTGGAGATTCCTCTATAGTGACACTAGGTCCATTGAAAAACTTACTTTCAACTACATTACCTTCTAGAGTAGTTCTAGGGAATTTGCTCAGTCTTTTTAAAACTGAATAAGTATTACTTAGACTTTTCTTGAAGGATCTTTGTTTATTTTCTAAGATAGGAGATTTGTTCTCAGGTTTTCTTTCGATTTCTTCACCATGGAAGGCTCTGTTTGGGTGTTGGGAGTTTAGGGAGTCTAGATAGGTGTCACTTAGGTCTACAGTCGCGTCTGGGTCTAGTTTTGGTTTCTTTAACGCCGGTTCTATGCAGTACATGTTGCTTAGTGTTTCTATTGATAAACTGAAAAGGAAAAAAGTAGGTATGTTAAGAGCTACACAAGCTGCTATAGAAGGAAATACAATATTATTTTTCAGCTTACAATATGTAGCAATCAATAGAATTTATTGAGTTCTTAGAAAAGATATTTAACATCATTATATTCTACCTAAAGTTGGACTTGCCTTTGCTTCTTGCTGCTTTTATGACTTTGCTTATGTTTTGCTTTATTTTTACTCATTTCTGTACGGTTCAACCATATACATATTTAACATATGGAATAGCTAAGTATGTCTAGGATTAAGTATTTTTTTCTACTGTTCAAAGACTAATTTAGGTACTTACTATTAATCAAATCTACATTTAATCAAATCTACAAAATTAGACTGAAAAACTAATTTAAAAACACGAAATCGTGTGGTCCTTGTAATGTTGACTTTATAAGTATGATAACAAGGTAGACTATCAGAAGTATAAAAAACACCTGTCATTCTCAAACTAAAGATAATATACCTTTCATCCTGAGTCTCCGGGACAACTTTAGCCACCAAATTGACCACTTTCCTGGTCCTAATCGTAGGAACCGCTATGATGGGCTCCGGTTTCTTAACCTTTTTTAACCAAGGACTGGTTTCGGTTAGGTATTGGGTGAAATCTGGGTTCCATATACTGGGGTGGGGGGCGGTTCCTTTGTCTTTCCAATTGTCAGTTTTTATACCGTTTTCCTGTAAGGAGAGTGGTAGAGATTAATTAATTGCGTGTTCCTACGAAACAGCAGGGGATCATTTCATGTAAAGAAAAAAAAATGGCTGAATATCGATGCGAAATTTAAAAATGTTATTAGAGAAATTCCGCACGCACGGAGCAACACTTGAGAGTGGCTGTGAGGTTGTCGAGAGGTGAGTCTGCGGTAGCCAGATCCCGGTGTTCCGTTCAGCAGGCCGCCGGCGTTATGACATTTTACACTTCCAACCTGGAGCATAGGTCCCGCTCTTGCGACTCCACTCTGGCCGGCCAGTTAAGGCAAGTACAGAGGCGAGGGCCAGATGGAAAGGGCCCTCTGGAATAGGGGTCCGCGGTGTCGCCACTCACCGTCAGCTCGCCACAAGCTGCCCGCGAGGTTATTATTATTGTTATGGATTCTTATGAATGTTAACTCACTACAGGTCTATAGTCGGGGTGCCAATCGTCCATCTTCTTCAAGGAGAAGGGGTCCAAGTTTCCTAGTGCCAGCTGGAATGCTGTCTTAGGATCCAGTAGTTCACCAGCGTTCACGCACAATGCTTTCTCTATGTCTGAAATAAAACACAACAGGTAATTTTAAACACATGCTTCGTGAGACTCACACATATTAAAATATATAGAAACGGGTAGCTCACGTTTTTTAAGTCGAAGATTGCTCGACATGTTTAACTCCATAACGAGGAGCTTATTCATAAGCTATTCGCATTGGCTGACCGACGAAGACTCAGTCTTCTTCCTCATAAAATATGGAGCAAAACATGCCGAGTAATATTCGACTTGATAACCGTGAGTTACCCGTTGCTATTACCTAATATGTCTTACTGTACAAAAGTTAATTATTGAAACAGTACGTAACGACGATATTACTTTAAATTTCCATATAATTTCCTCAATCTTCTTACCTTAATTTTAGCATTTTAGCTTTTCGAGTGCAATCTGCCATGTTAGAAAAGCGATCGGAATTGAGAACGGGCCTTACACCACGCTTTTAGTAAGTATACGCCATATTTATTTACTTACTTGTCATATGCCCAAAACTCTCTAACTACTACCACAGCTATAATGAACCATACTAGAAACAAGACAAGGTTGATTTTCAATTCATTTTTTATTACGCAGAACGTCTGCTAACGATACTACAAGTCCCTGAGGCAGTGGATTTTTCTACTTTTCCTTTATTTCTAGACATTTAGGTTGATTTTCGTATATTTACCTTCGTCATCAGGGTCAGTCAACCGCACCATCTGCCTCTCTATGGGATCGTAGACATACTGGTGTTTGAAGGTGGCTTCGGCTTTCAGGAAATTCTCTCGATATTCATCTGATACTGTTAGGCTGGAGCGGTTGAAGAAACTTGGCAGTTTCTTCAGAGCCTGCAAAAGGTAGGATTATCCATAATAATACCCGCATTTTTTAAGTGGTTTTTCATACCACGAGGGTGGCAAACAAACAATACACGCATACGTTTCGTCCGATAGTAAGCAGCTAGCGTAGTCTATGGACGCCTGAAGGTCCAGAGGTGTCACATGCACGTTGCCAGCTTTATAAAAGAAGGATTCACTGGATTTCATAGCGAGAGTTTCGACCAAGGCTTGTCGCAGACTGGATGCTAAAAACATGATTCAGACGTCTATTATAGCTAAATTCGATAATAAGCAGGAGTCTTGAATGACTGATTATCGAATTTAGGTATAAGGAATTGAAGCTATAAGGAATTGGAGCTATAAGGAATTGGAGCTATAAGGAATTGAAGCTATAAGGAATTGAAGCTATAAGGAATTGGAGCTATAAGGAATTGGAGCTATAAGGAATTGAAGCTATAAGGAATTGAAGCTATAAGGAATTGGAGCTATAAGGAATTGGAGCTATAAGGAATTGAAGCTATAAGGAATTGAAGCTATAAGGAATTGGAGCTATAAGGAATTGGAGCTATAAGGAATTGAAGCTATAAGGAATTGAAGCTATAAGGAATTGGAGCTATAAGGAATTGGAGCTATAAGGAATTGGAGCTATAAGGAATTGAAGCTATAAGGAATTGAAGGTATAAGGAATTGGAGCTATAAGGAATTGAAGCTATAAGGATTTGAAGGATCAAAATCGCGAAACCTTTTTTTAATCTCCTTGAGCATCCACATAAGCTCCGCATCGATTTGCTGCGGAGGCGGATGCGGATGCGAATATTCGCAACATTCCTGCTAGCCTACTATGGTCGGGTTTTTATCGACTGTCACCATAGCTGGCACGTTCTAACAAGTATGTAAGTGTGAAAGTGACGCATAGCGCGATAAGTGATAAAATGAAATGGCAACAATGGATGGCCTTCTGGTCCCTAGTTCCCTGTTTCAGTCAGCAATTCAGCAGTAGTAAAACACTGGGACACTAATGATAGATTATGTCGATAATTAAAACATACATACATTAGCAAAATTGCTGTCCTGCGTGGCCGTAACGAACTGCCTCGCCTTAGCCAACCCAATCCCAGGCAGCGAGGCCAGATAGTCGCAGCCGGACATGATGCACATCTGCCGGAACTTGTCGAAGCGGTAGTGCTCGATCGGGCAGCGCATCACGAGCGGCAACTTGGCGGTCTCCACTAGCGTGCCCGCGCCGTCCAGGTCCATTTTGAAGAGCACCTGGGAATTAGTATAGTATTAGTTAAAAACCGGCCAAGTGCGGCTTTGCCCCGCGCCAACCATGCGCGTTTTTTTCTTGCTTGACCAATATCTGTAAATTTAGCTCTATTTCTATAATTAGAGATGAAATTAAAAATTGGAAGCTCCTCATATCATGGGTTTTTGGCCAACTTGGCGTGGGCTTCTTAGGAAGCCACTATACAGTCAGCATTATTTGGCTACACTTCTTAATAACACTCAAATCCATAGAGAATAAAGGCTACTTATAAATATATCAAATAATGAACTTCCCTTAGTACAGTCGCCATCAGATATATCAGAGCAGCCAAGGTAGTCACAAATATCTGAACAACGCCTCTATTGTCAAGGCGATTAAGTCCATCTTCCGATATTTTTGAGTACCTTGACCTCTCCGATATATTTGATGGTGACTGTACATACAACCAAACAGTATTAAATCAGAATCCTCCGTAATAACCAACTGGGGAGCATTCAAATATTCGAGTTGCGTGTCAGGCTCATAACGAGAGAACGATATTATACAGCCCACATTTTGTTCACGACACCCCTTACTCGAAACCATAGAGAATAGAATAGCTTACTCTTACTTACTAATTGAATGGACTTACCTTACTACAACCAAACAGTATCAAGTCAGAATCCTCAGTTATAACCAACTGGGCTATGTTTTTTATATTCAAATAAGCAAGTTGCGCGTCAGCCTCATAGGGAGCCACTATGCAGTCAACGTTTCGTTTGCGGCACTCTTTGATGAGGCTCAGCGCCATCGCGTGCGTGATGTCGACGCTTCGTCGCATGTACGAGCGCGCTTCTTCGATCTGAGGAGGTTGTTATGACTTTTAAGTGGTTTGATGGAGTTTAAAATAGAAAAGTAATCTACGAATATCATCCTAAGTATCTTAACAATCTAATTTTGATATGTACAGTCGTCATGAGATATCGGAGTGATAATGTTGGTTACAAATATTTGAACAAAGCTTCTATTATCAAGGGGATAAAGTGCCTTTTCAGATATTTTTGAGTACCCAGGATGCTTAGGTATATGTCACAGTATAAGGAAGAAGGTGTTCTCTGTATATATATTTCATGGCAACTGTAATGATTTTTAATTGGCAAGAATTTAGCGTAAATTCATGTTGAAGATCAAGGTATGTGTGAGGGAAAATGTGGTTTATAAAAAAAGTTATACATCTCATGTAACATATACCTTTCCAAGACTTAATAATTCGGCTGCTCTTTTCTTTGATATATCACGGGACCTGAAATTAAACACATAATACACATATTTTATTCAAGTTATTTTGATTTCAGCCTGTTAAGTTTTATTTGACATAAATGAACAGTGATCGGAATCACCAGAGTGAAATGTTAATAAAACATGTAGGGGAGAAGTTTCAACCAAGAAAAATACTAATATCAATATCGGTCTAGAATCTCGAATCAAACGGGAATCTCTAATTATAATGTGTGGCTATAATTGAATTGCGTGCGGCGGGACTGAGCTGGGTGGAGGCTAGAAGGATCGCTGAGGATAGGAAGGCGTGGCGCGAGTTAGTGAAGGCCCTCTGCACCTCTGGGGTGCCTTAGGACAAAACAACAACAACAACAACAACATAGGGATATGAATATATTTATGGCTGTTAAGCACTCTTTTATGTCAGCTTGACATGTTTTGTTATCGTTTCACTCCGGTGATTCCGATCACTGTAAATGAATTACATGTATGATGAATTTAGCTAAACCTTATCTTGAATAGTTGGTGGATCTAACAGATAACAGAAGCACTTCAGAGACATTCAGCAGATAAATTTAAAACTGGGCCTTCTAGAATTCTCAGAAAACAAAGAAATCATGTTCATAGACAACTGTGGAATGTCCTTGATGATAATAAAGCAATACAACACATACTCTCTCCTCTTCGCTTCAGTCATAGCTTTGGCTGGTAGGTGGCATCCATCAAACACTAGTATTGGCTTGATGTTCTTGGACAACAGCATGGTCACATACTTCAAACAGTACTTGATATGTCTGTAATCAAAAAGTTTTATTATTATTATTGGGAGCCTATAGTGTCCCACTGCTGGGCAAAGGCCTCCCCCCACTTTTTCCATTCCTCCCTATCTTGAGCAGTATCTGGCCATACTTTCAGAAAAGAGTCAAGCTCGTCTCGCCACCGTCGGCGGGGTCTGCCGGATCCTTGATTTGAGTTATCAGGTTGCCACTCAGTGGTAATCTTGGCCCACAACTCATCAAAAAGTTAATATGTGAAAATATAGTTTGGTCAGGGACTATCTCACTTAGAGTATAGACACAGACAGGGAGAAATATATTAAAGTCAACTCAGTGAAGACCGTCAGTTGGCGAAGATCAGATAGGAAGCAATTAGAGCAAATTACTAATAGAAGTGCTCTAGAAAAGTTTTAAAATTTCGTAAAAAAAGCTATGCCGTATTTGCTGTGCTTGTTAGCACACAGACAAGATGAATGTGCAGGCCCCATAATGGTCAAAAACTAAACTGATAATTTACGGCACACCTAAGTAAATAGCCGTGTCTACACCTAGCGCACCGTCTTGCGAGGAAATTGCCGCACGCGGCAGCTCGGCTAGTGTGGACTTGCCTCGCCCGAGGCATTGCGGACGCGCGTGCGTTTGTCTCGGCCGAGGCACGTCCACACTAGCCGAGCTGCCGCGCGCGGCAATTTCCTCGCGAGTCGGTGCGCTAGGTGTACAGTACACACGGCTAATGATGAATGGTTGGTAAGTATTTCAGTTGAAAGACCAACACACATGCACAACAATGATGTTTTCTACAATTAGAATAATTTAATTTGACTCTATTCTACTAATAAATACAACCTATTTTATGGTTTTCATTGATTGAACAAGAACGAAATATTAAATATCCAAGCAACTCACACATCAGTCTCTTCTCCTCTCACTAACTTGTCAGCACAGGCAAAGGCCCCCTTGTGCAGCCAGCAATACGAGTCTATGACGACGGTGCACCCGCTGAACTCGCCCACATTGGCTCGCCGTGACGCCTTCTCCAGAAATGGGATCAAACCTGTGATACCCATATTGGAGATATCGAAACACTTACAAACACGATTTATTTCTATAAACTATGATATATGTCGTCAAGACATGATTATACTAGCAATTATCTTATAAATGCAGTCATAATACTGATGAATTACGAATATTTGGGATAAAATTTGCCCAAATTCTTAAAAACATTGAACTAGAAAATTGACATTGACAGCTACTGTCAAAACATAGAAATCCCGCCTTTTGCACATTGAAAGCTTGTTCATAAAGCTTGCTACGAATTTGTCTTAACACATTTCGGAAATAAAATTTTAAGCGGTATTACACATTGCAACCTGCAGGGCCCAATCTGTTGTGTACCCTGCCTCTCCCTTCCCTCCTTCAGCTCCCTACAGGCCCTACCTTTAATAGGCAAGATGCAGTGTTTTCATTTATGCTTTCATTTGAAAGAATCGCACGTAGAATAGACCACGAGTGTGTTAAAAAATTAAAATACTATAATTTATAGTCACAAAATGCTGTTACAAACTGACAATTTAAATTTTCGCGCCTAAACGGATCTACAGTTCCTGTGACGTCACTCATGTATGTGTCACTCGCCATATTTGTTCGTCCCTGTCAAAGCTGCCAACAGTGTCAAATTCTTTTTTTTTTTTTGATCCGGATGCTAGCCCTTTAAGCCAAATCTCATAGAACAAAACTAGTGACAGTTGCCAACCCCACTAGCCATCATACAGGTGTGACGTCACCAGACGCTGATTGGTGGATTAAAACACGTTCCGTTTCACGTGACTTCAAATCGTAATTATTGTTTGAAATTTGTATAAACTAAAGTAAAAACGTTACAATGCCTATTATTTTATGTTTTTTCAACGTTTAGATCACAAAGTAATGGTAAATATTATAGCTGCATCTTCCCTATTACACTTACCAACCTGACAGATTGGGCCCTGCAGGTTGCAATGTGTAATACCGCTTTTATATAGCGAATTTATTTATTTCTGCCGTGATTGTTAACCCCACGCGAATATTAAATTATTGTAACTAATTAATGAGGATTTTTCTTTGTAAGTATGTTTTTTTGAACAATCGTGTATGTGCAATAGATTGTAGAGTAAAATAAATAAGTAGATGAGGGTAGTTCACAATCAGTCGCCATTTTCCCAGTCATGTATAACAGCACAAATTGACCTCTTTATTTTATTTCAAAGCATAAAATTTTAAGACCGGTCGTATTGAGCTAAAAAAGTTCTATTTATGATTCAAATTCAACTAAAATGATATTTACTCCACGTTTGGTGTCATCGGCTGCTGCAATCGTTGTGACTTGTTTTGTGTCGGCCGCGGCCTTGTATTACAGAAGTCGGAAAACCGAGATCAATGAAGTGATGGTGTTCTGTAAATTGCAGTACAATGTATACAACTACTTCGACAAATTACTAAACTTCCTTGAATCTGCGACGAAAAGTGTTAACGTCTGCATGCCTAGCATCCACAACCCGGCAATACAAGGCCGATTGGTAAGATTGATCAAAAAGAAAAATATCAAAATTCGTATCATAATTGACCGAACAGGATACAACGAATTTACTGAAGTCTTCATCAGAGAACTAATAGATGTCGGTGAGTTGCCAATACCTTATGAAATACCTAACACTTTTATAAAAAATTACTATTTATATACTTAATTAAACTAGTGAATGTAAGGGTGCAGTGTTATTATTCTTATTTCAGGTGCAGAAATAAAATGCAAAATTAATGAACCAGTTAATTTTAAAATGCAACATAAGTTTTGCTTAGTCGATGATAAAATCCTGATGACGGGAACCCTCAACTGGGGAAATGACCGCTCCTTCGACCATTGGAACTACGTCTACATAACCAGCAAGCCACAGCTAGTTAATCCGGTAAAATCCGAGTTCTACGTAATGTGGGATGATTTCTCTGGCGACTTGAAACTGGATAGTCCGTCTGAAACTTACGACAGTGATTCAGAAATAAATGAAGAACGTCAGGAAAATGGAACCCTGGTACATTTAGAAAATGGGGAACGCAATGACGTGCTGGCGATAAAGAACATATCTACAGTCGACAGGGAGACTCAGGTCACACCGGATCTAAGCTGAATTTAAACTTTAATATCATAGCAATAAGGTCGGTTTTAGGGCATTTGTGTAATACTCCAAAACGTCAACATGACGTTTATCTAATGACACTTCGGGACAAAGTGTTGGTTCAATTTTTGACTATTCCAACAGATTTATTGCACAAAATGTTCAAAAGCTGACAACCCTATACAGCAACGTGTACTGCGACAGTTACGAATTTTGTAATTGCTGTTTAGTAGACTAAATAACTGGCAATACTTTCATATTTATTACTAATTTATTAATATTTTATGTAAGAGACTTTTAGATACGAAATAATAATGAATTTATTGATGAATTAAATAACAATGTATAACTGATTAATCATAATTTTAATATAATTAAGTTAAGGCTGGCCTTGGCCATTATTTCAATTTCTGAAACTAAAGCTTGTCTTTCAATATTATTTTTCAATTTAGAAAACACTTTTAGTAGAAAGTGTTTGTGAATTTCTATTTTTTATTCTATTTTTCAATGTATACTCATATACTCTTATAACTTATTTCAATTTTAATTTTTCATTTTATGGTCAGCTATTTGTAATTTTAAGAGAAATAATTAAATGAATTTTAGAAAAGGATGGGTTTAAATCGAACTAAGAATATTCCATGATATTTTATGCATATATTAGACTAAATATTATTTATAAAAACTAATCTTATAAATATCAAACAAGGGTACATTATATAGTATTATATCACTAACATATAGGCTGAATGGAAATCTTGTTGGACAGAGAACTTAAAAGAACAAATCATCAAAAAAAAATCTGGGTTGCATTTTATAAAGCTACAGTTCATAATTTCTCTGTTTGCCTCTCTTTCTACACATGATTTTCAGATAGAAACAAAAACTGTTAAAATTGTATTTTGCTGGAATCCAGTATACTAAAGGGTGATTGACATCTCATGAATTCATTAAGAAATATAAAGAGGGCATTATAATTTGTTGCAAGAACTAAATTCTGTCAGGTCGAAAAGTTTCACACTATAATTGTGACGTTTTCAAGCAAAAGGTACACCCAGGGCTTTAAAACGTTACCAATTCACATTATAAAATAACGTTAGGTAACGGTAAAACCATAAAAATACCTTAGTACCGGTAGTAAAAATGTAACGTTACTTAATAACATAACTTTATGGTAACGTTACCCAATTAACGTTACTTTTTATCGGTAAATTTACTTTACATTGCAGGGTTAGCTAACGTTACCCAATTCACATTATAATAACGTTAACTAAGTAACACTATTTTGATCAGTAATGCTACGTTGCCACACCACCCTACCAGAAAGGCGCGCGCCGCTAGTTGATTCGCATTGTTGCCACTTCGTGCACTGGCCTCCGTGACACGTTGCCGAGAATCTTAAACCCTACACATTTCGCTCGAGTCGAATGCGGGTGGGTATTGCGCGACGTTTTGTGTTGACTGTTGGTTGGTAACAGTTTGTGACTTGGCTGTGATTAATACAGCTGTGAGTAACAAAAATACTGGTGATCCGCTTAAGGGTTTAATTGGTATCGTATTGCCAGTAAGAAAAAGTAGGAGAAAATTTAATGTTAGTTTAAAAATTTAATAATGTTAGTTTTAAAATTCAAGACGGCAGCCATATACTTTTTTCTTAAAAATCATCATGGTAGTCGCTTTCGAATAATTTGGGTGTGCAGATTACGAAAATAATGTTAGATTTAAAATCCAAGATAGCGGCCATATACTTTTTTCTTAAAAATCATCATGGTAGTTGTTTTCGACTAATTCGGGTGTGCAGATTTCGAAAATAATGTCTGTTTTAAAATCCAACTTCCAAGATGGCGGGCATATACTTTTTCGTGAAAATCATCATGGTAGTCGTTTTCGACTAATTCGGGTGTGCAGATTACGAAAATAATGTCTGTTTTAAAATCCAAGATGGCGGCCATCGACCTTTTTCGTAAAAATCGTCATGGTAGTCGTTTTCGACTAATTCGGGTGTGCAGATTTCGAAAATAATGTTTGTTTTGAAATCCAAGATGGCGGCCAGATACTTTTTGTAAAAATCGTCATGGTAGTCGTTTTCGACTAATTCGGGTGTGGGGTGTGCAGATTTCAAAAATAATGTCAGTTTTAAAATCCAAGATGGCCGCCATATACTTTTTTAGTAAAAATCGTCATGGTAGTCCTTTTCGAATAATTCGGGTGTGCAGATTTCGAAAATAATGTGTGTTTTAAAATCCATGGCGTTCATGCACTTTTCTTAGAAATCGTTAGGGGTCTTTTGGATTAATTCGGGTATGTAGATTTCCAAAACAGGGACCGTTTTAAAATCCAAGATGGCGGAAATAAACAATTTTGTCAAAATCATCATGGTAGTCTTTTTGGCCTAATTCGGGTATGTAGATTTCGGAAATTAATGTCTGTTCTGAAATCCAAGATAGCGGACACTTTTTTCAAAAAAATCGACATGTTAGTCGTTTTTTATTAATTCGGGGCAGTAGAATTCAAAAATAAAGACAGTTTCAAAATCCAAGATGGCGGAAATGGTCAATTTTGTCAAAATCGTCATGGTAGTCGTTTTCGATTAATTCAGGGGTGCAGATTTCGAAAATAATATCGGTTTTGAAATCCAAGATGGCTGTCATACATTTTTTTCGTAAAAATCGTTGTGGTACTCGATTTCGACTAATTCGGGTGTGTAGATTTCGAAAATAAAGTCTGTTTTAAAATCCAAGATGGCGGCCATGCACTTTTTCTTTAAACACGTTATGGGTGTCGTTTTCTTTTTATTCGTGGATATAGATTTCGAAATTAAGGACCGTTTTAAAATCCAAAATGGAAAATACTATTTTGTCAAAATCATCATGGTTGTCATTTTGGGCTAATTCGGGTGTTTAGATTTCGGAAATAATGTAGTATTGAAATCCAAGATGGCGGCTATACATTTTTTTCTTAAAAGTCGTTATTTCGACGTCTACTATCATGATGATTATGACAAAATTGTATATTTTCGCCATCTAAGATTTGAAACGGTTCTTATTTTCATTATCTACATCCCCGAATTAATCGAGAACACCCATAACGATTTTTAAGAAAAAGTGCATGAACGCCATGGATTTTAAAACAGACATTATTTTCGAAATCTTCACTCCCGAATTAGTCGAAAACTACTACCATGACGATTTTTAAGAAAAAAGTATATGGCCGCCATCTTGGATTTTAAAACAGACATTATTTTCGAAATCTGCACACCCAAATTAGTCGAAAACGACTACCATGACGATTTTTACCAAAAAGGTGGATGGCCGCCATCTTGGATGTAAAAACTGACATTATTTTCGAAATCTGCACACCCGAATTAGTCGAAAATGACTACCATAAGATTTTTAAGAAAAAGTATATGGCCGCCATCTTGGATTTTAAAACTGACATTATTTTCGAAATCTGCACACCCGAATTAGTCGAAAACTACTACCATGACGATTTTTAAGAAAAAAGTATATGGCCGCCATCTTGGATGTAAAAACTGACATTATTTTCGAAATCTGCACACCCGAATTAGTCGAAAATGACTACCATAAGATTTTTAAGAAAAAGTATATAGCCGCCATCTTGGATTTTAAAACAGTCATTATTTTCGAAATCTGCACACCCAAGTTAGTCGAAAACTACTACCATGACGATTTTTAAGAAAAAAGTATATGGCCGCCATCTTGGATTTTAAAACAGACATTATTTTCGAAATCTGCACACCCAAATTAGTCGAAAACTACTACCATGACGATTTTTACAAAAAGTATATGGCCGCCATCTTGGATTTTAAAACTGACATTATTTTCGAAATCTGCACACCCGAATTAGTCGAAAACGACTACCATGACGATTTTTACAAAAAGTTGGATGACCGCCATCTTGGATTTTAAAACAGTCATTATTTTCGTAATCTGCACACCCGAATTAGTCGAAAACGACTACCATGACGATTATTAAGAAAAAAGTATATGGCCGCCATCTTGGATTTTAAAACAGACATTATTTTCGAAATCTGTTCACTCGAATTAGTCGAAAACGACTACCATGACGATTTTTACCAAAAAGGTGGATGGCCGCCATCTTGGATGTAAAAACTGACATTATTTTCGAAATCTGCACACCCGAATTAGTCGAAAATGACTACCATAAGATTTTGAAGAAAAAAGTATATGGCCTCCATCTTGGATTTTAAAACAGACATTATTTTCTAAATCTGCACACCCAAGTTAGTCGAAAACTACTACCATGACGATTTTTAAGAAAAAAGTATATGGCCGCCATCTTGGATTTTAAAACTGACATTATTTTCGAAATCTGCACACCCGAATTAGTCGAAAACGACTACCATGACGATTTTTACGAAAAAGGTCGATGGCCGCCATCTTGGATTTTAAAACAGACATTATTTTCGAAATCTACACACCCGAATTAATCAAAAACTACTACCATACCACGACGATTTATACAAAAAAAATAGCGCAACTGAACCATTAAATAATACATTGCCAAAAAGCAAAAAAATATAATACGTGCCTAAAAAAGAAATACCTAACAATTTTACAACACTATCTTACATCTCCGTACCATAATAATATCGACGCAAGTAAAAGAAAACATCACGAGCGGCAGCGGAACGGAACCCTACACTGAACAATTGAACATGGCCCGACATGCTCTTGGCCGGTTTTTAATAACTCAATTTGGTTTAATCACTCACTAGGACGCCGGCGGCGTCGTACGTGAATGAACACTCGCTCGATATCTAACGATGGTATCCATCAGTGTATCTAAATAAGCTGCTATGCTACTAACGTTAAATAATAACGTTAAAATTATTTAACGATACCTTTGAGTTAACGTTAGCTCTATGCATTAGCTGGTAACGTTACAATTTTTTTACCGGTAAAAAGTAGTAGAAGTAACGGTAAATGGTTTAACGTTAATAACAACTTAACGTTAAATCTGTTTGACAGTTGTAACGATACCAACTTTTTAACGGTATTTAAAGCCCTGGGTACACCATTGTCGGTTGTTAATAGTTTATTTCAAAATGAATTATTATGGCAATAATGCCTTATTGACTACCGACAATAATGTACATTTTGCTTCAAACCGGCACATATAAATAAAATGATTTAATACCCTTCTCCTGTCTTAATAGCCTATGACAGTTGTTTTGCTTAGTTTATACTTCCAGCACTAGCAGCAAAATTGTGTTTACAACCAAACTTAAGCATTTTACTCAATCCTATTTAATATTTATAGTTTGGAAATAGAAGTGTCTTGGTTTATATGGGAAGTCATATCTATTCTATAACATAACAATTCACTTTCCATACAAACAGTTACATATATAAATAGACAGTATGATATTTTTCAACCATAAACACTTATCATTCTACCAGAGCTGGTAACATAAGTTACATCTTAACCTACTAACACTTTCCAACTTTCAAAAAGGACTTCTCATTGCCTTATTAACTGAAATGAAATAGTACCTTTTGGCTGATTAACTAAGGCATTTACAAGTAAATGTTACATCATTGTCTGTTGTCAATAAGGCAATACTGCTATAAAAAATCATTTAGATATAAACTCAATTAACATCTGACCATGATGTACCTTTTACTCGTAAACGTCACAGATATATTAAAGGTTAATAAATCCCGAAACTTAAGTTTAATCACCGCCCCTAACAGCCTTATATTTAGCTATTTCATTGGGGAAGGTTTTTCCGAGTTCACCAAGGAGATGGCTCTTGAAGCGCTTGTAGGAATCTATCTTGCCTTTCACTTCCTCGTTCTTGGCCAGCGCTTTGTCAATGCAGTCTTTGGTGTACAGCTGTGGGTTGCGGCCTTGGTCTATGTAGCTGGAAAAATAATAATTTAATTAACAAAAAGCCTTGTCTTTGGAGTCCAAAACAAGAATTAATGGTAAACCGTGCAAAGGAGATACAGGTTGGTTTGGTATGGGTTGATTTATGAGAGCTGGCACGAGATTTACATTGAACAGGCAGGTCCACATCTGACACACAACCCTGCAAGGAAATTGCTGCGTGAGGCAGATTGACTAGTGTAGATGTGTTTCACCCAAGGCAAGCACATGCGCTGCTGCAATACCTCGGGCGAGGAACGTCCACACTAGTCGAGTTGCCTCGCGTGGCAATTTCCCGACGTGAGGTGGTCAGGTGTGTCAGGTACGGACCCACCTAACTGTATGCATTTTCATAGACATTAAATGCCAGCTCTTGTGAATATATTAATAAGATAAGACCCAATATTCGCAGAGAGCAGCACACACACACACACAGACACAGTTTTAAGGACACCTATAGTATAAGATGCAGAGTAAAAAATTCATAATGAAACAGCCACAAAACTATTTGTGATATAAATATAGAAATGGTTTTAATTTCCAATACATTACTATAATTTTGTTGCTCTTGCTATTATTTGGATATCGAAACTTTCATCGTATTATGCAAGTAAACAGAAACGTTAAAATCGCAACGTTTACTTACTCAAACACTTCTGTAGGGACATGGATGTCTTGAACTTGAGATTTCAGCTTATCGACTTCCTGCAGACCCGTTACGAGCGATTGACTGAAAAATTTATCCAATACGTTAAAGAAATGTAATAAATAGCAACATAAATCAAAGGTAGAGCTAAAACACTTACATCTTTTGATTTAGAACGCTTTGGCCCTGCGGTTGAAAGTCGCTGACTATGATGCGTATTTGGCGAACGTTCTCAATGAACATTTCCAATTGCGTCTCCAGGTTTTCCAGCGGCGAAGACATTTTTAAAGTTAATGTATTTTATTTTAATGTTATAAAAAATACGCGTTTCAGCTAAATGGTTAAATACGCTAAATGTTTGACTCCATTCACATTATTGACGGAATTCACAGAATTGACATTAATGACATATGAATTTTGGTGTCTTTACATAGCGCGATTTGGCGTCATCGTCAACTCGTTCAAACTCAAGTCGCTTCGACTTGATTTTCGATGTTTTCGAAAGTATTTTTTTATAAAACTTGCAAATAACCAAAATTATAATTTTTTAAGCATATCATCAAAACTTTGTAAAACAAAACTATAAAATCATTCAATTCAACGCCCAAATTAATTGTCAAGACAAGCAATTTGTTAATTTTTGTCTCATTCGAACTTTAGTTTTCTCTCACTTAATCCGTTGATCGGTTGCTCCTATCGTAGACACCTTTTCACAGAAAATAAATAGACATAGACTAGCAAAGAAAAAAATGTCACTCATGTCACTGTTTCTACCTTCTTTATCTGTGATTTTTTTTATGACCGGCGATGGTGGCGTGTTGTGTTGTGTTTTTAGAAATTTAGAACTTAGAAGAAGGAAATCCTGATTGTAGGGTTTTTCTATAAGCAAATCCCCCTTATCTTCAAAATGTCGGAGAAAATGGGATTCGAGACGTTACGAGCGAAGTACAAAGTATGAATATTTTTAACCTTTCATTTGCTTTTCTGTTTACTATCATTTTTAACATTTATTAGTAAATTCTGATAACTTTTGCAGGATGTACTCTCAAAAGCCTTCAGCACTAATAACATTGACTTGCTGGACTCGTTCTCTAAGAACATTAACGAATCTGATAGAAAAGCCGCCATGGACCAAGCATTCCGAGACAAACTTCTTGAGCTGCTATCAGAGGACGCGGAGACCCTCGAAAGCTACGTCAGCTTCTGCATAGAATCCTGCCGACGGCACATGGTGACTCCCACAATGCCCGTTGTACTTCTGGGCGATATATTCGACGCCTTAACTTTGAACAAGTGTGAAAGTATGTTCACTTACGTTGAAAATGGCGTGAATATTTGGAAAGAGGAGCTATTTTTTGTCGCTTGCAAGAATAATTTGTTGAGGATGTGTAATGACTTGCTACGGCGTTTATCTCGGTCCCAAAACACTGTTTTCTGCGGCAGAATTTTATTATTCTTGGCCAAATTCTTTCCTTTCTCCGAGCGCTCCGGTTTAAATATAGTCTCAGAGTTCAATTTGGAAAATGTAACGGAATTTGGTGGAGACAACACAAGTACTCTAAAAGATTCTTTGGATGAGGAAATGATGGCGGAAGAGAAAACGAAGCTGAATATAGACTATAATTTGTATTGTAAGTTTTGGAGCCTGCAGGACTTTTTCAGGAATCCAAATACATGTTATAACAAGATACAGTGGAAAACTTTTGTTGCTGTAAGTATTTATTACAGTAAGTATAGTCACCATCAAAAATATTGGAGCCGCCACGGTACTAAAAAATATCTGAACATGAAGTTTACCACCTTGACAATAGAGCCGTTGTTCAGATATTCGTGACCACCTTAGCCACTCCGACCTGTCCGATGGCAACTGTACCATATAGAACAGGGGTCTCCAAACTTTTTTACCAGAGGCTTTTATTTTGCAAAAATGCAAAATAAAGGCAAAAAATACGAAAGGTCTTACAACATTTTAAAAGAAATGAATGTATTTAAAAACTGTTTCACATGTCTTCTCATTTTCTAATATGTATATATATTTTATAATAGTCAACTGTCAACCGCACGGTCAAATATGAAAATTTATAAAAAATAATTTAATTTATTTCTAACGTATTTTACACGCTCAAATAAACAATAGCGCGGTTAGAATCGCCGAGAAGAGTAGTGACTGTAATATTCTGAATCAGTTTTCGCCGACTGAAGAAAATCCCTTTTCCAAAGTGACAACGAGGTGATACACAATCTGCCGCAAAAGACTTCTTCGTTGCCCTCCTGCTAGCTTCCGGCAACTGTCAGCGCCGTCAATATGACAATGTTTACTTATTTATTCATATGTGTTTACGTTTTTTGTGATTTGTATTGTGTTTTGTAAGAATGTTTAGTACTCTGGCCCAGTTAGTGGAATGCCCCATTTGCGGTGATCAAAAACTCTACAAAGGTGATCGTGGCCTGAAGATACATCTAATCAAGAAGCATGTTCCTCGAATAGACCCATCGCTAACAGTTTCCTCTCTCACTAACAGACTCGGGGCTCCCATTCCCAGTACTGCTGCCTCTTCAACAGACCTATCCGCGCGCCTAGCCGCGTTAAAAGCAAATACTAAAATAGCCAAACGTATTCCGAAGGGTGCTAGGGTTGCTGTAGCACGGAGTTTAACAGAATGCTTGGCCAAGGTTGTATCGAACAATGATTTTTCTGCATGGGAAGCACTACTAACTTTTATTTACAGAAATTGCCACATTCCTCGAGACAAAACAAATCGCCTCCTATCTACTATTATTAAAGAAAACGTTCTGCACCCAGACTTCCCACCAGATTCCGCAGAACCGCCAATAATTGACCACTGTAACACAAATCTAAATTATAAAATTAAGGCAATTGAAAACAAAATTTCGGATGGTAACATTAAAAGTGCTACGAAAATCTTATTTTCTAGTGATACCTTGGCCTCTCGTTCTGACGAAGTCTTCGCCGCACTCCAAGATAAACATCCGTCAGCTAGTACACCATTGCAGCTTCCGATACCACTAGCTACGGCTACGCAACCCCTACAAGTTACCGAAGCTGCCACTTTACAAGCAATAAGCTCATTTCCAAATGGCTCTGCCGGGGGTTTAGACGGCTTAACCCCCCAGCATCTTAAAGACCTTACCAGCCCACTGATGGGAGATGCTGGAGAATCCCTACTAAAGGAACTGACCGCTCTAATCAACTTAATGCTGTCCGGCAAAATTTGCAATGAAATCGTCCCTATCCTATATGGTGCAAACCTGATAGCATTAAAGAAAAAAGATGGAGGTGTTCGTCCAATAGCGGTGGGAAGCTCACTACGGCGGCTCGCTTCGAAACTATGTTGCCGCGAGTTTCATACCCGCCTCACAGACAAGTTCAAACCTAAACAACTTGGTTTCGGGGTCAGAGGCGGGTGTGAAGCCGCTGTACATGCTACACGCTCTTTTATGACAAACTCAAATTTTGAAGTCCTAGTTAAACTTGACGTTAGAAACGCCTTCAACTCTATTGACCGAAGTACACTTTTACAAGAAATTCAAAAAGAAATTCCAGAGACTTTCGATTACATAACGCAATGTTATGGTACTCCGACTAAATTGATGTTTGGCGAAAAAGAAATCACCTCAAGCGTCGGGTGTCAGCAGGGAGATCCCCTTGGGCCTGCCATGTTTAGCCTTGCCATACACCCTATAATTTCACAGTTAACTTCTGAACTAAATATATGGTACTTCGACGATGGAACTCTGGGAGGGATGGCATCTTCAGTATTAAGTGACCTCAATACTATTACTCAGCGCTTCTCAGAAATAGGTCTCGTACTAAATTTTAATAAGTGTGAGGTTTTTATTTCAGAGAAGCTGTCTGCTAGCGCTCGGGCTGATATTATTCAACATTTTGACCGCGTTACACCCAATTTTACCCTTCAAACCCGTGAATCTCTTATTTTACTTGGCGCACCCATATACGAAGATGGTATTTCCCCAGCCATAAATTCAAAATTAAATAACTTCCACGATGTTTCGAGCTTACTTTTCAAAATTAGCGCCCATATAGCCCTTTACATCCTACGCTTGTGCCTATTTTCACCCAAATTCTTGTATATCCTTCGCTGCTGCCCTATATGGAAATTCCCCAATCTAACCTCTACGATTGACAACACTCTAAAAGATTCAGTCTGCAAAATTTTAAACATTTCGTTAAACCCTCAATCCTGGTCCCAGGCTAATCTACCTATCAAATATGGTGGGTTGGGAATTCGCTCCACGGGGGATCTGGCTCTCCCTGCTTTTCTCTCATCTGTCCACAGCACCGTCACCCTCATCAGTGATATTCTTAATGTCACTAATCCCACTGATGTGGTAGTGGCGGGCTTGGCAGAGGCAGAGTCTGCTTGGGGAGCACGTTTCCCTGGAGAGAGCCCACCTTCAGAAAAAACTAGCCAAGCTGCCTGGGACTCAGTAAATATAAAATCGACCCACAAAACCCTTTTAAATAGCAGTTATAGCCCCATTGAGCGCGCTCGATTACTGGCAGTGTCTGAGCCGGAGTCGGGGCATTGGCTGCACGCTTTGCCGTCGAGGAACATCGGTTCCCTTTTGGACCCGGCTTCTCTGCGTGTAGCTATATGCCTCAGGCTTGGGCTCAAAGTCTGTGAACCACATCCTTGCTGCCGCTGCGGTAACCCAGTGGACGACTTAGGGCGCCACGGACTTTACTGCCAGTCGAGTGCGGGCCGATATTACAGACACACAACCTTAAATGACCTTATTCGCAGAGCCCTTGGGACGGCAAACATACCATCCACCCTGGAGCCGGTCGGCTTGTCTGCGGCAGACGGGAAACGCCCTGACGGTTGTACTCTTGTGCCCTGGTTTTTGGGGCGACCTCTGGCGTGGGACGTGACCTGCGTGGATACGTTGGCCCCTTCCCACGTCAGGCGTTCGGCCCAAAGGCCGGGAACCGCCGCAGACGACGCACAATTGCTTAAGTGCCGCAAATATGCTTTTTTGAAAAACAATTACATATTTGCGGCACTTGCAGTGGAAACTTTCGGCCCGTGGTCATCGGACACAAAAAACATAGTGAAAGATCTATCCAAAAAATTGATCGGTGTGTCTGGCGATCTACGGGCAGGTTCCTACTTCGCCCAAAGGCTGAGCTTAGCCATCCAGCTGGGGAATGCGGCTAGTGTGCTGGGGACGATGCCCCGGACTAGTTTAAGTTTTATAGATTCAATGTAGTATGTGAACATGTATTTAGGATTATAATAAAGTATATGTATTTAAAAATAAATATAACCTATTTGTTTCTGACCACTTTTGGTCTACAACATATCATGCAGTCATCTTGAAATATGCGTAATTGCCTAAATAGTTAACCTTCTCATATTTATTTTTACGTATCTTTCCAGCATTCCGGCAGTGTCCTATCTGCCTTCTCCTCCTACAAGCTAGAAGCGGTAGAGCTCCAGAAATCCAAGATGAACCGCCTGAAGCCGGTCACCATTGACATGCAGGGCACGAAGGAACAGCACTATTTCGCCAAGTTCCTCACTAACCAGAAACTGCTTGAGCTGCAGTTGTCAGACTCGAATTTTAGAAGATGTGTGCTTATACAGTTTTTGATACTGTTCCAGTATTTGTCTTCTAGTGTTAAGTTTAAGATGTAAGTATACCTAAACCACAGATAACCTCAACCATTAGATAGATCACAAGTACAACTCGAGGTCACCACACATCAGTGCTCCCGTACTAATTTTGTATGAGAGCGCAACCGCTTATTTCAGTTGAGTTAACGTTTATGATCAATGTGAATTAAAAATATCCGCAAAAATCAAGTTACAGGGGTGAACCTGGATTGTTATGCTACAAATTGGTGTAGAATACTATTGTGATGGCAGGTCGAATCGTAGAAATTTACGAATAAATTTGTGCTGATGTGTGGTGACCTCATGCTCCCTGTAAAAGCTTAAATGAGGTGTCAGTTTAGTCTGTGACCTAAACAGAAAGATGGAGGAGGCTTTTACCCTGTCTTCAAACACTACAACTAGGTACAAACATTTAAACCTAACCGACCCTAACAAAAGCAGATGTGTGAGAAAGAAGTTTTAATAAACCAAACATATAGGATGGTTGCCATTTATTCGCCTATCGAGCTCACTAGCATACTTTTTAGAATGTGACAGACACTAAAAACATGTTGATTTAGAAATTGAAATACTGCAGTGGTATTCCTACTTTTTATTTCAGCACTTACCCAGTGGCAACCTGAAAGAAGGTTAACCTTATTAAGATCAGTTTGCGCCTCATCACTTTCAATACAATGTTCATGAAAAATTGTATAAGCCAGGGTTTAAACTTGCAATCTCTGTTTCAACTTAAAGTTGCTATATGTTCTTAGAGGTTTTAAAGATTCTCATTTTTCTAGGGAGACTCAAGAACTAAAGAAAGATCAGACAGACTGGGTGAAAGACACCACCACCATGATATATAAGCTGCTAGGAGAGACCCCGCCGGACGGGCAGCGGTTTGCGGAGTGTGTACAGCACATCCTGAAGAGAGAGGAACATTGGAACGCTTGGAAGAATGATGGGTGTCCTGGTAAGAAAGAATAACTAGTTTAATAATAGGACCTAATTTATTTAGGCCTGATAGGAAAAAAGAACTGGTTGGAGTATATTTTCCATCACTCAGTCACATCATTCAGTTTGTTTAATAAAATACTTGCAGCATAATACACTCAAATCGTGTCCGCCTGCAGCAGTTTATGTGCAATTGTCATCAAATATACCAGAGCGGCCAAGGTACTCAAAAATATCTGAACATGCGCTTTATCACCTTGACAATAGAGGTTTGTTGTTTAGATATTTGTGACCACCTTAGCCGCTCTGATATATCGATGGCGACTGTACTCAGTTTAGTTTACCTGTGTAGATCGTGAGGTATGATGTTCATGTATACTTATAGTGTTTTTTTTTTTCCACAGGCCATTCAAAAATCAATCTTATATCAATGGCATAAACATTGTCATGGAAAAACATTTCTCACTGTACCTATAGGTGTGCAAATATCATCTATGAATGACTATTAGAAATCCCTTATAGGGATAAGTTTGTTGTGCACACTTATAAAATATTTGTTGGTCATGTATTTGTTTTGTGCAATAAAGTGTAAAGTGTTTTACTCATAGTACTAGTAAACTTATAGCTACTATGTCCTAGGTCTTTGATCGCAAGAGACATCTTATATCATCAATATTCCTGATTAGGAAGCCAGATATACTTACTCGCATTTCATGCTTGACATTAAATTATTGTGTGTTTTTATTATTATCAGACATGATTTACTGTCGTATATTTTCTACAGAGTTCCAGAAGCCTAAGCCCCCAGTGGGAGGCGATGAAGAGATACGCAAGACTAAGGTTCGCAGACGCCCCGTCGGCGACATTATTAAAGAGTACGAGGGGCAACAGAAGTCCTATATGGGAAAGTGAGTATTGAAAGTGACATTTTCTGCCACGAAAACTGTTGAGGATATGGGCAGAGCGGAACGGTGTGGTTAATAGAAACAAAGGTTTCAATATACTGAACAGTCATCAGTCAGGCGGGTTGGCGCGCGCAGTTTTTTTTTTGTTTATTGTTGTTTAGGCTTTCGGAAGATGCTGCTGCCCATCTCCCGGTATATTCCCTTAGCTGACTCCTACTGCAACCACGGGACGATATGGTGGGGGACAATTCTAAGGCCGGGCACCCCACGGCAAACTGAACAGTGAACTGATTTATATAATAGATAATGGGCAAGGCAGACGACCCGATTACAGTAGGGGTAGGAAGGTGAGACAGAGAAGAGATCAAGTAAATCAAGGTTTTTGACATTGACAGTTCACAGATAAAGACTACAGATAACATACAGTAACAGTAAGGGGTGCACATTCCAACAAAAACAAATATGAAGCATCTGTCTCCACCTTTAGCCTGATGTGTGGTTTTATTTTGCATTTTTACTCTCACTGCAGCCACCAGCTACCGGCTTTTTACCACACGGAGATGTTGGCAATTAGGGTGATGAGTCTTACATATACTCGAAATATATCTTAACTGTAAATATGTTATTTTCCAGTAATGAACTGACTAAGCTGTGGAACCTGTGTCCCGACAACCTCTCTGCTTGCCGGACTAAAGAAAGAGACTTCATGCCTTCACTGCGTAAGTTATAAATAATTTTAAACAAAAAAAGAACCGACCCCACCTTTCCAAAAGGAACCAGAGCTACTGTAAACCCCGCGATTTCTCCAGGATCCCATCGTCAACTTCAGCGACCCTTGTATCTTCATACCCCTTATCCTGATCTATCACTTTGTTAGAAAGAGACAAACCATAAATTAACAAATTAAGGCCAGAGAGATGTTTATGAAGGGTAGCCTTTTGCCATGGCTATTGTGTTAGTTTGTGACGTATTAATTTGTCTTTTCGTACCGCAGACAGCTACATGGCGACAGCGCTGGAGCCGGGCGCGGGGGGCCGGCGCACGGCGGACGGAGCTTGGGGTTGGAGAGCCCTGCGGCTCCTGGCGCGCCGGTCTCCGCACTTCTTCATCCACACCAACACGCCCATTGGCCGCCTGCCCGACTACCTCAACGACATGGTGAGTTCAACACCGTTTTCATCCCTTAACCCTTTCATCCCCAAGCATCAGACGAAAAAAAATCATCCCCTCACCGCCAGCGCGCGCCAACCGGTTATAATTTGGACGTGATATCACGTGCTGGCGCTGAGGGCCCGACTTTCCGTGCGCGTGATTTGACGTCTTTGGCGGTTAAAGGGTTAAGCTATAAGGAATCCATAGATATCATAGATATAGAAGATAAAGTATCACCGGACTCTAACAAAATTTAGAAGAAATATGACATATAGAAATTTATTTATTATGATTGTATTTAAGATGTAATTAAAAAAACAACCCTATTTCAATTTCAAATTTCTTATAAATTATACCAAACTAAACCTTATAACCAGTGATCGGCGAAAAGGATTCCACACCGCGGGAATTCAACTAGACATAGTATTATGGATGCGCCGTTTCGCCCGCGATACCAATTAAACTGCTCGAAAATATACGTGTTTATATTATGTTTAATACAATGAATCAGTGTCGGTAACTAGTAATCCGCCCCGAACTAAGAACTCGCTCGTTGACCAGTAAAATAATGGTTTGTTATTTTAATTTTATAGAGATGAAAAAAAAAACAAGAAATAATATGCGAAATAAATAATTTCATTAAAATACTTAATTACAAATGTTTGTGAAAATAACTGTAATTTT
This sequence comes from Pammene fasciana, assembly GCA_911728535.1. Taxonomy (NCBI): domain Eukaryota; kingdom Metazoa; phylum Arthropoda; class Insecta; order Lepidoptera; family Tortricidae; genus Pammene; species Pammene fasciana. The sequence goes on from OU452285.1 coordinate 3,240,511, forward strand.
ATTTTTCTATCCCGCAAATGCCGCGGTATATCCATACTAGCATAATGATTGACGTCATTCACCCCGTGTGGAATCCTTTTCGCCGATCACTGCTTATAACAGGTTTAGTTTGGTATAATTCATAAGAATTCATCTAATGTTGTACATAATTATCCTTTTTATAAAAGAAGTCACTACAACGTTTACAATCCACTTTAATGTGTAATTTTAAGCGTTCTGATTATGATTCTCAGTATTATATGAATTTAATAGAAACATGAAAACATGAACAAACAATATGAAATATCATTATTCTATTGTATAGGTAAAACGCGTGACGCGTGAGGCCGCGCTCGCCGAGTCCAACAGTAACGGAGACTCCGGCAACTCCATTAAACAGGAGCTCAAACAGGTCAGTATAGAAGTCGATGCCCACCGGCTTGCCCAATCTTCTGTGGGCTAGAGTACTTTTATTACGGCTTATGGAGTAAAGTAGAGCCAAATTAAGTTAGGCTTCCCTAAAAATTGTATGACGCGCTGCTATTGTTACCTATTCATATCAACGCTTGCATCAGCTATCTTTTACGTCGTTTTCCCCTTAGTGTCGAAAAACAAACAAACATACGGGTCGAACTGAGAACCTCTTTTTTTTTAAGTCGGTTAAAAATCAAGAACGCGAGCCCGTATTCCAGAACTTTGACGCACCGTATTTTATGCTTGACTGACACAATAAAAAATACATGTCTAATATTTTTTGATAATTCGACTGACGGACGGTACCCCGGATCCTTAGACGTCTCACACTGCTGCGGTTTCCGCATGTGACGCCGGTGCGCGAGCGAGATAGCGTCCCTCACTATGTTAACGGCACTTGACGACATATTTTCTTTTCAGGAGCCCGCCGAGGAGGAGGGAGGGGAGGAGCAGATGGAGGAGGTCATGATAAAGGAGGAGGACAACAATGACATGGAACAGGTTATTTACATTGGTTTTACTTACTTAAATACAAGATGGCGAAATCGGATTGGTTTGAGAATAGTTTTTTGTTCATTTAAGTAGTTCGTTGTATAACTAATATTGATAGTTTATTGAGCAATCATCTAACGAACAAGTGTGCAGCTAATGAAGAATTTGCCTCAAAAAGCATTTAACTACTCTTTGGTCAACACCCGGCAGTCTCAGGGTTGAATGGGGACTTAAAACGACTTACCGAAGTGATTTATCCATTAACTGAAATATATGTCTTATACATACAGGGTGTCCCAGAAGTCGACGTCAGGCCGTGAATGGATGATAGACCAAGCTGTACCAGTTATCAGAAAAATAATGACGAGATAGATTTTTTTTTTGTATTTTTCTGATAACTGTTATAGCTTGGTCTATCATCCATTCACGGCTTGACGTCGATTTCTGGAACACCCTGTATGTACTTCAGAAAAAGTAACCAAGGCCTCCGGTGTCTAAAACCAGATTTGAACTGGCGTCTTTAGCTTTCACGGCTGTTGCCCTGACCACTAGACTACCTGATCACTTACAAACTGCAAATTAAAATATCTTCAACAGATTTTGATTTGCTTCAAGATTTTTTTATTTGTTGACTTTACTTCACACACACACACACACACACACACGCACACACACACACACACACACACACTGTTAATTATAATTGTATACCTTTTACTTTAAGATCTTTGTAATTTTAAATTAAAACTTCAGCGTAGCAAACTGTTAATGTTTAAACTGGTAATTGTTTCACTTGATCCCACGAGACAGGCCTAGCCTAGTGTCATAGGTAAAAAACATGTATTTACGTTTTTGGCAAATAAACTATTTCTTTTTTTTTTGCATTGGTGGGACCAAATAATTGAACATAATTTGATGCAAATATGTATTGTTCCTAGGTCCCAGACTCCACCAATGATGAGTACGACGACAAAGCAGCCCGCTCCAGGGTCCACATGTTAACCCCCGCCCAAATGGACGCCCTCTGCCCCACGCTACTCGACTGGAAGAAACTCGCCGCCAAACTTGGCTTTAAGCCCGACGAAATACAGTATTTCGAGTCAGAAAACGCAACAGACCAGTTAAGAGCCAAGAATATGCTGCAGTTGTGGTGTGATGATGATGAAGACGCGTCGGTTGAGAATCTGCTTTATATTATGGAGGGGCTTGGGATGGCCGAGGCGTGTGAGGCCTTAAAGAATGCGAAGTGATAAGTGTACTTTAAGTAAAAAACATTTGCATGGAGATTGTTTGAGTTTTCCTGCAATGCAGATTTGTAATAAGTGGTGTTTAATTTTGTATTGCGTCAATCGATATGACGATTATTATTGTGACTTAGTTTAAGTAATTTAATAGATTTTGCTGCTAAAAAAGTTGTGTTAAACGAAAAAACTTGTAGGTAGGTACCACATTGGTATGTGTTTATGTACGTATTTTTTTCGTTTGTTCTGTACTTATTTTCAGTTATAGGACGGTAAAAGTAGTATAGACGTACAGTCAGTCGAGGTGTCCAGTCGCTATCAAATGTATCGGAGCGGCCAAGATGGTCACAAATATTGACACGCCTCTATTGTTAAGGCGATAAAGTGCATGTTCCGATGTTTTTGAGTACCTTGGCCGTCCTAATATATTTGATGGCGACTTGGCGTGTTTAAAATATTCCATATTACAGTCGCCATCCAATATATCGGAGCGGCCAAAGTACAGTCACCATCAAGTATATTGGAGCATCCAAGGTACTCAAAAATATCTGAACATGGACTTTATCGCCTTGACAATAGAGGCGTTGTCAATATATCTGATGGCGACTGTAAAAAGTATAAGTTTCAAAAGTAAAGACTACCAGCCACAAGCATCTGGCTGATTATTATTGTATAGTAAGATGTAAACAGTGTAAACACATAACAAAGTGATATTTGTTTTTTTCCTTTTCTGAAATTTGTTATAAGCTTGTGGTACCTAACTTTGAATTGTGAAAAAAAGACGTTATAATCTTGACCAAACTTTAAAAACAGTAGTAAGTAAGATCCTGTTCTGCTGGAGGAGTAGGTGGCTCCGGCAGACTACCGCCACCTACCTGCGTGTGTCCTGCGCAGTGGAGCGCCGTGCGCCGGGATGCAGGAGGCCTGGGGGCCGAGCCCCCGGGGGGTCGGGTCAGTTACCTCCCGCCGGGCAATATGCCCCTTCGGTCCGAATTTCAGGCCAAACGGTGGCCCTGTAGCTAGCCCCTACAGGGTAATGGACGCGCGTCCCGTACGGTCGAGGTGGTACGGTCCGCAGGCGAGATGTAGCGAGGGTGGCAAACACTGGGACTCGGCCATGCTGACGGGGCGAGGGCGTGTGGAACCACTGGGGGGAATAGGATCGTTTCTCCCAGCCATACGTCTGCAGCTCCCGATGTCGCGCAGGAGTCCCAACTCGATGCATCTATACCTCTCGGGTAGTCCTGGTGTCTAAGGACATCCCCAAATGTGCGGGCTCCGTGGAGGGTGGGAAGCTCGAGGGGTGAAAAATTAAGAATAAAAACTATGAATAAACAAAGATCTAAGCCTAAAAACGCTTTTACGAAAGCGAAAAATTCTAGATTAACTAGCATACGGGCGAGAAATAGTAAGGTTCCATCAATGCCTGCAATGAAAAAACAAAAAAACCGCGAAATCAAACTTGCGGACAACTATTTCGCAGTCATGACATCCCCTTATTATGAACTAACAAAACAGCAAGTCGACGATATTAGAAGATATCTCGAGGAGTGCATAAAGAATTTAGCTATTCTCCACACCGACGTAACTCCCCAGCCTCACTGCCCTTTATTCCGAGGTCAACCATCGTACAGTGAAGGCGTGCTTAAACTACAATGCGAAACTATTAGAGACGCGGTATGGCTGCAAAGAACCATAGCTAGTCTTACGTCACCGATCCCAGGCACTCGGCTAGTTGTTAAACGTCAAATGGATATCCCTAGGAGAGTAAAATGTGCAATTCTACTCCCATCTTGTTCAGACGATCCAATCACAATTCACAAAGTCCTGATGTCTCAAAACAAGTATCAAATCAGCAAATGGGCTCTTTACAAAACTGAGCAATTTGAGGATCCTACGGGTACCTTTTTAGTTATAGGTATACCGCTTGACGAGATATCGGTGATAATGGCTAGGGAACGTAAGGTGTATTATAGGGAGAAATTTGCTTATATCCGCTTCTTTGGAAGCGCAGGAATGCTGCAGGATTTCCCACCAAGCCCTGCTGTTACTGCATCCGAGGAATACCGTAGTAATTTGCCCGAGATCTCTATAGATTCGCAAAAAAATAGTGAGAATAATCAGGGTGGTAGCTCGCCCATGTCCCACTAGTCATTAGTAGTTTCCAAAATGCAGTGCGAGCTGTGCGAGCCCATCGACACTGATCTGACAGTCCTCAACTGAAACAGGTACGCTACGGATGCAGTTTACGTCCCCCGGCGACACCAGATTGGGGGCAACAAGATATGCAAGTTTTTTCATAAAAATAAATTAACTTTTAACTGCATCTTTGGCGGGAAGTTTTCCTCCTTATCATATTTACGAGGAGCCAAAAAGATCAATCAAAAGTTTCGTGCATTGATATGCTATTTGGTCAATAGGGTACTTTCCAGTAGATTAATTTAATTGTTTCGTTGCATTCATAAAATCGAAATATGAAAGATACACGGGAAAATCCAGGTGTAACATATGTGTTTGCGCTTTAAATTATTTTATAATGGTTAAAGCTTTTATAAAGGAGATGTATTGACGATCATATAGTATTGTGACGTCACAATATTAGTCTCCCATATAAACTTCATATAACAAATCATTTTGACGTTTCCTAAAGAGTAGCTGATTTGACTTCATAGGAAATTAGCCTATTTTGATGAGGGATTCCTCACGCCAAAAGTTAAAGTTCTGACACACAAAAATCACCTATACACAAATCGGATGACGTTAGTGAAGTACGTTTAACACAACCCACAATGGCAGAAATTGCAGGTACCGGAGTTTGGAAGTCGAATACATCCACAGATGGCTGGAAAAAAGCGGAAAGCAAAAAGACGAGGAGGTTTGCAAGCAGAAAAGGCGCAGCGGCAGCGAACTCACATAACAAGTTCAGAGCAGCGGACATGAGGGTACCGTTGTTTATATCGAATGTAAACAAAGAGGCGGCAGAGGAAGACATTTGTGACTACATTAAAATGAAGACAGGCGAATGTGTTACTCTTCACCAAATAAAAATGAAAAAGGAACGTTTTTACAATGCATTTAAGTGTTACGTATCTAAGTGTAAGCTGAACACATTTTTGGATGACCAGTTGTGGCCAGACGGAATAATATTTAGGCGTTATATTCGGCGTACGAATGAGGAAAATAAGGACGATCGGCAAATAAACAATCATAATCAAAATAATGGAGAGCAACACATCAACAATTAGTCTGGCTACTTTTAACTGTAAGAATGTGAAAAGGTCATTGAACTGCGTACGATCGTTATGCAAAGAAGCTGACATTAAAGTATTACAAGAGCATTGGCTGTATGACCATGAATTAATCTACCTGGGTGAAATAGATCCAGGGTTCAGTTATACCGGGAAATCTTCTATGGACACGTCAACGGGGATTATAAGAGGAAGGCCGTACGGAGGTGTAGCTATATTGTGGCGTAAAAGCATGTTTCAATCTGTCTCGATCGTACATAGTGCAAATAACCGGTTTTGTGCAATGAGTGTTTCGATGTGCGATAGGTCGTTTATGGTTATTAACATTTATATGCCAACGGATAGTGCGGAAAACCTACCATTGTTCACAGAGTGCCTTGGCGAAATGTATGCCATAGCGGTATTGAGACAGTTTTTGTGTTAGGTGATTTTAATGCCCACCCAGGTGAGCCATTCTGTAATGAACTTTTAGATTTTTGCGAGGAGCGAAATTTATTATGTCAGGACATAAATAGCTTTGGTATCCATTCGGGGACGTTTACATTCATAAGCGAAGCGCATGGATGCAAACGCTGGCTAGATCACTGCCTAGCCACGCGATCAGCTGTGCGAACCGTAATGGAGGTCAAGGTTGTTTATGACGCGTTTTGGTCGGATCACTTTCCTATGGTGATTAAGTGTAACATTAGTGCAATTAGTCTAAAAACAACATTTAAATCGCCTTTTTATAATTATGTGTTATGGGGTGAGCGAAAGGCACATGAAATCGATACCTACTAAAAATATTGTAACAATGTATTAAAATCTATTGATTTATTGCCCGAGTTTTCCTTATGTGCAGATAACTGTTGTAATGATCCCTTTCACAAAAAACTTATTAAGGATATGTATACACAAATTGTTTGTACACTGTGTGAGGCAGCCGTACGCAGCAAAAATATTATGCCGCGCAATAATAAGGTCCGGGGTGTGCGGGGGTGGAATCAGCATGTCAAGGAGGCGCACGCGCAGGCTAGGCAGGCTTTTCAAACCTGGAATGCGTATGGTCAGCCTAATAGTGGACCTGTTCTTGAGAATATGAGAACTAAACGTAAAATATTCAAATCAAAGTTAAAATGGTGCATCAAACAGCAAGAACAGCTTGAGCTGGATAAGTTGGCGTCTCATCATTCTCAAAAACAGTTTTCAAAATTTTGGAAAGGTACTAAGAAGTTGAATAAAAATAATAGTTTACCTATTAGTATTAATGGAGTTACAGAACCATCTGAAATCGCAAATCTTTTTAAGGATCATTTTAGGATGACTGCGCCTCTAGGGTCGATGCAGCGGGTGCGCGGGCGGGGGCCTGCGCGGCCGGGCGAACGCCTTGTCTTCAGTTGCAAAGAAATTAAAGATGCAATTAAGGACATGAAGAGGGGGAGGTCGCCTGGCCACGACGGGCTCAGTATCGAGCACCTGCAGCATGCTGGCCCGCACTTACCGAGGGTGTTGACCCTGTTGTTTAATCTGTGCTTAGGTCACTCGTACCTCCCACAGGACTTAATGCGAACACTAGTTGTGCCTATAGTGAAGAACGGAACAGGAGACATAGCGGACAAGGGTAATTACAGGCCTATTTCGCTGGCTACTGTGACTGCGAAAGTGTTTGATAGTGAGATAGACCGGCATCTCAGTAAACACACTAAGCTTCACGATGCACAGTTTGGGTTCCGCGAGGGCTTGTCAACTGAGACTGCTATACTAGCGTTAAAGAACACAGTTAAGTACTACCTAGACCGTAAAACACCTGTGTACGCTTGTTTCCTGGACCTGTCGAAGGCTTTCGACCTGGTGTCGTATGACGTTCTGTGGGGGAAGCTCGAGGATGCGGGTGTCCCTGGCGAGCTCATACGTGTATTGTCGTACTGGTACCAACATCAAACAAATAATGTAAAGTGGGCCAACACGTTGTCTGACCAGTATGGACTTGAATGTGGAGTAAGGCAGGGGGGTCTTACTTCTCCTAGGCTCTTTAACATTTACGTAAATCAGCTGATCGAGGAACTCAGCAGCACCTACGTTGGATGTCATGTGGACGGAGTTTGTTTTAATAATATAAGCTACGCAGACGACATGGTGCTGCTGGGGCCTACGATTGGGGGTTTGCGTAAATTAATAGCTATTTGTGAGACCTATGCTGAAAAGCATGGGTTAAAATACAACTGCAATAAGAGTGAGCTCTTGGTATTTAAAGGCAAAAATAAACTTCCAACACCTGTTCCTCCAGTTTACCTCAATGGCTTGCCATTGCAGAGAGTCTCGCAATTTAAATACCTTGGGCACATTGTAAACGAGGAATTCAAAGATGATTGTGATATAGAGAGAGAACGAAGGGCGTTATCTGTAAGAGGGAACATGCTGGTTCGCAGATTTGCTGGTTGTACACTTGAGGTCAAGGTCACGCTTTTTAAGGCATACTGCCAAACTTTCTACACCAGCAGTCTGTGGACCAACTATACTCAAGGAGCGTACAATACCCTGCGTATATTGTACAATAACCTGTTCCGGGCGATGGTGGGGCTTCCTCGATACTGCAGCGCGTCAGGCATGTTTGCCGACGCGCACACTGATGACTTTTATGCGCTCATGCGCAAGAAAGTCACGTCGCTGATCAGACGAGTCAGGGGAAGCCCCAACAGTCTCCTGCAGGTCGTGGCCGGGAGGCAGGACAGCGCCGTGCTTGGCAGGTTTAACGAGCTGCATGCCCCGATTGGGCGTGCGCCTCGGTGAACCACCATCCACGGCTCAGCTGGTCTGCAGGGCTTTTAGTCTAAGCTTTTATTGTTATTTTCTTATTACTAACCCATTGTATAGTTTTAATGTCTTAGTTTTAAAATTTAGGTTTAACTTTAGTTGTAAGTTTGTTGTACTAACCATCCTATGGACCTATGCAGTCTGATAATAAACAATTTTTATTTTATTTTATTTATTTTTTATTTAAGTATATATCACTTATGTTTGAATATAAAATATGTGTTAAGGGTCAATAATTACTGCAACTCTGGTGTATTGAAAATGTGTCGATTAATCTTCCTTACTATCAGAGATGATGATGATGATGGGATGATGAGATGGTGTATGGTATGTCCGAAGTTTGCGAGGTCCGCTATGAATTCTAAATGACAGAACTAATGCCAGAATGTGTAATAAATTTTTGTATGGAATATTTTTTTTATTTAACTTCTCTACGATAACTATTGTAACTGTGTACAGTGAACCTCGAAAGTCAATCAATTCTACACCTGAAATACAATTGTAGTGCATTTGTCTTACTAGAGTTACTAGGTAAGCTCAGGCGCGGTCGCAGACGAAAATTTTGGGGGGGGCACTAATGTAGATTTTTTTTTCAAATTTTTGAGGGGGTCTGTAAAATTTTTTTTTCTATTGGAAATGTAGGATTTTGGGGGGGGTCATGTCCCATGTGACCCCCCCCCCTGGGACCGCGCCTGGGTAAGCTACGAAATGATTGAGATATTTGTAGTAAGTAAGTTGCATAAAATATGTGTTACTTATAAACAAAGTAAAGAATTAAGGACAAAAGTCATATCATACCTCCTTCCTTTTCTTTTTAATTTTATTAATGTGAGCAGATCAGATGTTACCAATTTTTTTTCATTGGGTCAATAATTATTTTGAGTACTGACTTTGATCGATCGAAGTTCGTGTTTACGATAAATTCCCTTAGTAGATATTTTTGAATTTCTGAGCATTGGCTCAAAAGTCAATATATTTTTAAAAGTAATTCAGCAATCTCGTTGAAATATAGTTTACGCAGTCTTCAAATCTACTTTGACTTCTCGAAGATTCTTAAAACGCCTGAAATTGATGGAATGATAAATAGCTGTATAAATTGATCGCGGCTTGAAATTCCTCCCGATCATAAACATTTTTGCCAGATTTACAGAACTATTCAACGGCTCCGAAATTATACCTTGCACGCATTTCCTCATCGCTGACTCACGGTGCTCCCAAAACAGAACTTATGGCGTACCAATTTCAAACAAAACATTGTTAACGAAATCCCACCTTTATGCAAACGGGTTACAGTGTATAGAGCTTTTCGGTTAGGGCGGGAGCAACCGCCAGTCAGAGTTGACCCATCACACCTCCCACGTTCAGTGATATCCGAGACGATAACCGTAGGGGCGCGGTTTGGGCGAGCGGTCAATGCTCGCTGGCCGCGCGTGGTGTTTACAGAATCGCGGAATAGTGTTGCACCGAATTAGTCCGAATGCGTCAATGGTCGTGGCGCGGCGCGCGCGCGTTCCTATGCTATCCCGAATTATCGATACCGATTTTTACGATTCGACGCGGTATTTTTATATTAAATTTGGCGGGAGTGACGTGACGCGTGTGAAGGATTTTTGAGCACGATTTTTTTGTAAGTTTTTTCATCGGTTTTGGTACTTTTTTTTTGTTTAGGGATCGCACTGATCCAAGAAATGTATTTATTGTGCAACAATATCCTGCATGAAATCATTTTTCGTGTAATTTTTTTTGCAACTTTAGTAATGTTCGAATATTATAATCCCCCTTCTTTTTCGTCTTTCTTTTTTAAGTTAATTTTATGTTTCATACCAAGTAATTTTCACACGTTGATATGATCGTTTTGAATGCTTTAAAAGTGTACTTGCCGCCATCATATTCTTACTTCTGAAAGATCCTGAAAAATCTCTGACAAAATAGCCCACGTAGGTTCTTAAGTAAGTAGGTACTTCCATATCAATTCTACTTTAGTCAGTTAAACTGAATTCAACAGTAGTAGATGTACCTGTATAGGTACTTTATTTATATGCAAATATTGCAAAAAGTTTTATACAAAAAACGGCTGATAATTTTAAACAAAAAAAGAACCGACTTCACTTAGGATCCGCTATTCCAAGAGGAACTGGGCGAGTTGCTGTAAAAAATAGTGAAATCACTATAGGTGTGCCTATAATACTTAGTTGAGGAGTGCCCTCGATTTCTCTAGGATCCCATCATCAGATCCCGACTTGGTAACAATGGGACCATCTAGGGGTTATACCTGTACGATTAAAAAAAATAATTTGATAATCGGTTCACGATTCACGGAGATATCGGGTAACATACATACAAAAAAATAATAAAAAAAATTCAGTCGAATTGAGAACCTCCTCCTTTTTTGAAGTCGGTTAAAAATCTTCACCTTAAGCAAAATTCATTTAGCTATAAAGTGTATATGCAATTTTGCATTAACTGTCTGCTGAGAGACAAACTGTACTGACGTTTGCTTAAAATTAAACCCCGGTGTTATTTTTAAAATATGAGGATCAAACCGTGGCATGCCAAGCCGTAAACTTTTATGACGAACGATATATGATCTTTAAATATAGTACGTTGGTTCGTAACATAAATTTAGCTCTCATATTCTTCAGAAATAAACTGCTTGAAGTGGAGTACCTAGTTAACAACTAAGTGTTACATAAAACCATATTTCGTTAGGCATTAATGGAGTGTGAACGAAAATAACGCGGTTTCAACGTAAAGATGAAATTATACAGAGATTCAGATTATAAATTGTATTTTTGTACTTGGCAGTTAAAAAAGAATAGTAACAAATATAACACCTAAGTACCAGTGGCGGCGCGTCCATAGAACACGATTCCTGTCGGCTTGCCTTATTTTCAGGCACCTGAGCAATTATTCTACAGCTCATGAAGAAATTTTAAGCCTAATTAAGCACCGGCTTGCATAAGAGAAAATCTTTAGGTACCCGCCGCCACTGCTAAGTACGTCCCACTTCTGAATCTTGTTATGCTACTTACACCTCAATTGGATAAAACAATTTATCAGATGTAGATATTTCACAACTTTATAGTTAGGTAACAAAGAATACCAAGCTAGTTTTTTTCATTTATCCGCGTAAACAACTAGGTGTAGGTAGGTACTTTAAATCTATGTTCAGTACTGCTGTTTTATTACATTGATCTGTGCAATATATAGGTTAGTAATATTTGTATTTTGACTTCAGTACTGCCTATAACCCACTATAAGGTACCTAAGTTACCTCTAGGTGTCGCAAATCTACCCGTGTCACATTTTAATCAAGGATGTTAGTTTGTGTTAACGACGCACGGACGTTAAACCACGATCGTGACAGACGTGTAACGTGTCTGATAACGTATTTACTGCATTATCGTGACAGAAAGCCAAGTAAAAGTGGCCTGTTTGTCGAAGAACCTGAGGAATGCGTATACTGAAAGATTCAATCGAACGTCAAGTTTTCTCATTTATTAGAACGAAGAGGTTTACCTTTTTTTTAAATGTATTCAAATGATTTATTTAACGTAAAATAGTGTTACAATTTTAATTAAACATTAGCCAACAACAAGAACGTGGCGCTAGTGCAGGGCAGAGGTAGGGCTGGGTAGGGCAGCACCGTCGATGAAACAGGGTTTTACCCGTGGTACCACGGTTTTTGTACCACGGGGGACCACGGGAATTTTTTTTTCCCCGTATTTTCCCCGTAGACCCCACTGCTCCAGTTTTAAGCTATCTTTTTGAATACGAAACTGTCCGTGGGCCCACGGGTCATTCCTCGAAAATAAATATTTCCCGTAGTCCCACAGCAATAGATATGTCACAAATTACGCCTCTAAATACTATTCTTTTTTTAATAGGCAAGGTAGGTTTTGGTTATTTTTTTTTTGCTGTGCCTTTAAATACTAGCAAATGAATACCATTCTCGAGCATTGGGTCTATGGGGACAAAATTAGTACTCGTGGATCCACTGAGGGTCATAGCAGTGGGACCACGGTTAATACCCGGTTCTTTTCAATTACCCATAGTCCCATTTCGGTGTTGTGGGTCTACGGGGAAAAAAATTTACCCGTGGTCCCCCGTGGTACAAAGGCCGTGGTACCACGGTTAAAACCCGTTTTTTTTTAAATGTATTCAAATGATTTATTTAACGTAAAATAGTGTTACAATTTTAATTAAACATTAGCCAACAACAAGAACGTGGCGCTAGTGCAGGGCAGAGGTAGGGCTGGGTAGGGCAGCACCGTCGATGAAACTGAAGGTTTACCTCGTCAATCTTGATCATCATCATTAGCCTTACCTATATCACCCACTGCCGAGTATAGGCGCTCTCCGTGTAGGTATGCCACTTGCCTCAGTCCTGAGTCTATTTTATTCAAAAAAATTTCAAACTTTCTAAAGTGTACTCATAAAGGTAACGGTCGACAGGGAGGCAACATTCTGGTCCGCCCTGCCATCAGTTATTTGTTATAATCTTTATAAATGGACAACTTTGGAATCCTTCAATCCGGTCTCGGGTTCAAACCCCGGCTCGTACCAATGAGTTTTTCGGAATCATTTTTTATTACCAGTCGCTTTTCGGTGAAGGAAAACATCGTGAAGAAACTGGATCTAATCTCAATATGGCCTAGTTTTCCCTCTGATTTTTTTAAATGCAGAATAGGCGTTTGACCACGATCTCACCTGATGGTTGGAAGGTAAGATGGCCGTCGCTTTTGTAAAAACTAGTACTTACGCCAATTCATGGGATAAGGTTGCCAAGTGGACCCCAGACTGAATTGAGCCGTGTCGAAAAGCCAGGATTAACGGTATGAGGATGATGTTGGACTACTATGCAATCCGGCAATCTCCGACAGATGATTTATTTTATATATCACTGCTAAATTTTCAACCATCTTACTTCCAGTGCAAGAGAGCAGCAGTGCAGAGAGAGTGTTCGCTGGCAGACGGTATTAGGACAACAGAATTATTACTCGTAGGATCTCGTTACCCTTGTAGGGCCATATAAAGCAGTAAACGAAAAGATTCGCCTTATTGATATGGAATCATAAGCATTGTGCTTGTAGTCGGGCTCGAATGATTTGTAATGCAGACAAGGGGTACTAGCGTTCTAGATGCAAATATCGTCTCATTGTATTGCAATGTTTCCGTTAGCACAGGAGCATTACCAGAGACTATAGAGATAGCATTACTTATACCTACTGTAGTGTAAGTTGCCTGCTTATACCTCAGTATGAAGTTCTGAAGTCTCTTACAGGGCTTTAAATACCGTTAAAAAGTTGGTATCGTTACAGCTGTCAAACAGATTTAACGTTAAATTGTTATTAACGTTATACCATTTACCGTTACTTCTACTACTTTTTACCGGTAAAAAAATTGTAACGTTACCAGCTAATGCATAGAGCTAACGTTAACTCAAAGGTATCGTTAAATAATTTTAACGTTATTATTTAACGTTAGTAGCATAGCAGCTTATTTAGATACACTGATGGATACCATCGTTAGATATCGAACGAGTGTTCATTCACGTACGACACCGCCGCGCCGGCGTCCTAGTGAGTGATTAAACCAAATTGAGTTATTAAAAACCGGCCAAGAGCATGTCGGGCCATGTTCAATTGTTCAGTGTAGGGTTCCGTTCCGCTGCCGCTCGTGATGTTTTCTTTTACTTGCGTCGATATTATTATGGTACGGAGATGTAAGATGGTGTTGTAAAATTGTTAGGTATTTCTTTTTTAGGCACGTATTATATTTTTTGCTTTTTGGCAATGTATTATTTAATGGTTCAGTTGCGCAATTTTTTTTATAAAAATCGTCGTGGTATGGTAGTAGTTTTTGACTAATTCGGGTGTGTAGATTTAGAAAATAATGTCTGTTTTAAAATCCAAGATGGCGGCCATCGACCTTTTTCGTAAAAATCGTCATGGTAGTCGTTTTCGACTAATTCGGGTGTGCAGATTTCGAAAATAATGTCAGTTTTAAAATCCAAGATGGCGGCCATATACTTTTTTCTTAAAAATCGTCATGGTAGTAGTTTTCGACTAACTTGGGTGTGCAGATTTCGAAAATAATGTCTGTTTTAAAATCCAAGATGGAGGCCATACACTTTTTTCTTAAAAATCTTATGGTAGTCATTTTCGACTAATTCGGGTGTGCAGATTTCGAAAATAATGTCAGTTTTAAAATCCAAGATGGCGGCCATATACTTTTTTCTTAAAAATCGTCATGGTAGTAGTTTTCGACTAACTTGGGTGTGCAGATTTCGAAAATAATGACTGTTTTAAAATCCAAGATGGCGGTCATCCAAATTTTTGTAAAAATCGTCATGGTAGTCGTTTTCGACTAATTCGGGTGTGCAGATTTCGAAAATAATGTCAGTTTTAAAATCCAAGATGGCGGCCATATACTTTTTTCTTAAAAATCGTCATGGTAGTAGTTTTCGACTAACTTGGGTGTGCAGATTTCGAAAATAATGTCTGTTTTAAAATCCAAGATGGAGGCCATATACTTTTTTCTTAAAAATCTTATGGTAGTCATTTTCGACTAATTCGGGTGTGCAGATTTCGAAAATAATGTCAGTTTTTACATCCAAGATGGCGGCCATCCACCTTTTTGGTAAAAATCGTCATGGTAGTCGTTTTCGACTAATTCGAGTGAACAGATTTCGAAAATAATGTCTGTTTTAAAATCCAACTTCCAAGATGGCGGGCATATACTTTTTTCTGAATAATCGTCATGGTAGTCGTTTTCGACTAATTCGGGTGTGCAGATTACGAAAATAATGACTGGTTTAAAATCCAAGAAGGCGGTCATCCAACTTTTTGTAAAAATCGTCATGGTAATCGTTTTCGACTAATTCGGGTGAGCAGATTTCCAAAATAATGTCTGTTTTAAAATTCAACTTCCAAGTTGGCGGCCATGTACTTTTTTCGTGAAAATCGTCATGGTAGCCGTTTTCGACTGATTCGGGTGTACAGATTTCGAAAATAATGTCTGTTTTAAAATCCAAGATGGCGGCCATATACTTTTGTCGTAAAAATCGTAATGGTACTCGATTTCGACTAATTCGGGAGTGTAGATTTCGAAAATAATGTCTGTTTTAAAATCCATGGCGTTCATGCACTTTTTCTTAAAAATCGTTATGGGTATTCTCGATTAATTCGAGGATTATGAAAATAAGAACCGTTTCAAAATCTTAGATGGCGAAAATATACAATTTTGTCATAATCATCATGATAAAAAATGAAATGTATAGCCGCCATCATGGATTTCAATACTACATTATTTCCGAAATCTAAACACCCGAATTAGCCCAAAATGACTACCATGATGATTTTGACAAAATAGTATTTTCCATTTCGGATTTTCAAACGGTCCTTATTTTCGAAATCTATATCCACGAATAAACAGAAAACGACACCCATAACGTGTTTAAAGAAAAAGTGCATGGCCGCCATCTTGGATTTTAAAACAGACTTTATTTTCGAAATCTACACACCCGAATTAATCGAAAACGACTACCATGACAATTTTGACAAAATTGACCATTTCCGCCATCTTGGATTTTAAAACTGTCTTTATTTTTGAATTCTACTGCCCCGAATTAATAAAAAACGACTAACATGTCGATTTTTTTGAAAAAAGTGTCCGCTATCTTGGATTTCAGAACAGACATTAATTTTCGAAATCTACACACCCGAATTAGGCCAAAATGACTACCATGATGATTTTGACAAAATTGTTTATTTCCGCCATCTTGGATTTTAAAACGGTCCCTGTTTTGGAAATCTACATACCCGAATTAATCCAAAAGACCCCTAACGATTTCTAAGAAAAGTGCATGAACGCCATGGATTTTAAAACACACATTATTTTCGAAATCTGCACACCCGAATTATTCGAAAAGGACTACCATGACGATTTTTAGTAAAAAAGTATATGGCGGCCATCTTGGATTTTAAAACTGACATTATTTTCGAAATCTGCACACCCCACACCCGAATTAGTCGAAAACGACTACCATGACGATTTTTACAAAAAGTATATGGCCGCCATCTTGGATTTCAAAACAAACATTATTTTCGAAATCTGCACACCCGAATTAGTCGAAAACGACTACAATGACGATTTTTACGAAAATGGTCGATGGCCGCCATCTTGGATTTTAAAACAGACATTATTTTCGTAATTTGCACACCCGAATTAGTCGAAAACGACTACCATGATGATTTTCACGAAAAAGTATATGCCCGCCATCTTGGAAGTTGGATTTTAAAACAGACATTATTTTCGAAATCTGCACACCCGAATTAGTCGAAAACGACTACCATGATGATTTTTAAGAGAAAAGTATATGGCCGCTATCTTGGATTTTAAAACTGACATTATTTTTGGAATCTGCACATCCGAATTAGTCGAAGACGACTACCATGACGATTTATACGAAAAAGGTCGATGGCCGCCATCTTGGATTTAAAAACAGACATTATTTTCGTAATCTGCACACCCGAATTATTCGAAAGCGACTACCATGATGATTTTTAAGAAAAAAGTATATGGCTGCCATCTTGGATATTAAAACTAACATTAAATTTTCTCCTACTTTTTCTTACTGGCAATACGATACCAATTAAGCCCTTAAGCGGATCACCAGTATTTTTGTTACACCCTGTATTAATCACAGCCAAGTCACAAACTGTTACCAACCAACAGTCAACACAAAACGTCGCGCAATACCCACCCGCATTCGACTCGAGCGAAATGTGTAGGGTTCAAGACTCTCGGCAACGTGTCCAGTGCACGAAGTGGCAACAATGCGAATCAACTAGCGCAGCGCGGCGCGCGCGTTTCTGGTAGGGCGGTGTGGCAACGTAGCATTACTGATCAAAATAGTGTTACTTAGTTAACGTTATTATAATGTGAATTGGGTAACGTTAGCCAGCCCTGCAATGTAAAGTAAATTTACCGATAAAAAGTAACGTTAATTGGGTAACGTTACCATAAAGTTATGTTATTAAGTAACGTTACATTTTTACTACCGGTACTAAGGTATTTTTATGGTTTTACCGTTACCTAACGTTATTTTATAATGTGAATTGGTAACGTTTTAAAGCCCTGGTCTCTTATTTTATCATTTATCCCGACCCTGAGCCGGCGTTGATTTTTTTTGTTTAATTTCGTCCAAATGGACAGGCTAAAGCACTAAGCCATACTGCCTTTGTCATAAGTATTTTTTTTCTTCCATTGTGGCTTTGCTTTTTGTAGGGAGATAGCTACTTCCTACAAATAAATAACACACGGCAGCCGTGGCCGGGAAGCGGATGTCTGATCCATCAGTGGTTACACGCGTTTTGAGAGTAATTCTTCATTAGCTGGACACTTGCTCGTTAGATCACCGCACATTATACATATACAAGGTTGCTAAAAAAGACTGAATTCCCGTTGGCTGTAAGGTTTTGGGATGCTACCAATCCTCCCTAGATTGTTTTGGAACCTCTCAGATCGATTTTATTTTTGGACTTTTGTATGGCCATTGCTTGGCGGCGGCGGCGGTGAGTAATACTACACACTGGACAACAAAAATGAACAAAAAAACACAAATAAATCTATTCTCAAGACAAAACCAACATGGCTGGCGTCTAAAAACCGAGTCCCGCAAGCGTTGATACTTCACTCGGTTTCCGGCAAATCCTTTCACATCCTTTTTTGTGAGCCCTCACCATTACGAGTACCTACTTTACTCTTTGGACCTAACTCTCACACACATTCTCTGACTACTAAAATCACTCGCAAAAAAAATACATTGAAATCGGCTCAACCGTTTAGCGCTACGGTGCCACAGACAGCGATCAAAACGTATTTCATCATAACACTCTCTTCACAATCACTGCTATGCTACGCGCGTAGCGCTACGCCGTAGCCGATAACATGGGTTGGAAAATGCTTGGTTTTTGTTCAATATTAATTTAATGTTACATTTACTCATTCCCAAAATAAATGTAGGTATAGGTACCTATACTATACGCTTTTATATTATGTTTATATTTTCACACTTCCTTATGCAGATACATAACAATTAACCCGTTTAGCATTCGTTTTAACGATAACATAACTCTCTTATTAGTTCAGGTCTTTGAAGTCGTTCCTGGATTGTTTTAGTGTCTGTTGCTACCTTGGTTATACTCGCAAATATGAGTTAGTGACTGTGTTAACCCGTTTGTTTGTTTATACTTTATTCGCTATGTGCGAAGTGCATGGTGGGGGGTGGTGGGGGTAACGAGAACGATCGCAGTGCTCATTGTGACAAGAAATGGAACTGCAAATCCCCTGTCTGCTGTCAAAATAGTGAATCAGCCAGTTACATTTAATATAAGCAAGGAATACAATCAATTTATAAAAAAGGAAAAAAAGAGATTGACCACCTGCCCAAGAGATGGCGCCACAATCATGCACACAGCGATCGTCTAAGGCTCAAAACACACCTAGCGGAATGGAGGCAGTAATGTATGGAGCTTTGTCGATGGTAGCTTAAATTTGTCTATGGCCTCCATACATTACTGCCTCCATTCCGCTGGGTGTGTTTTGAGCCTAAATCAGTAAACCGGTTTACCGGCTTGCATTCCATAATGGGACCGTGCACTGCCATCTAGTAAAGCCATCAAACTTGGAGCCTCAAAAAGTTCTTAGACTGTGCTCATTGCTCATCTATGTATACATACATTGTATACATACGTCAGGCTGTAAGATAGCAGAGTGCAAGCGATTCAAGGGATGTAAAAGGTCTATGCAGCGCCGGCCCGAGCCCTCGATCAGGGTAGAGCGAAATCGGGTTTTGGCGCCCCTCGTCGAAGCTTTTTACCCAAAAGCGTTAGAGAAATAGGGCTAGGTCATAAATGAACGATAAAGGGACTACCCCAACTTTAGTATTTTTTGATGTATGTTATAAATAACCAATTTACAACAAGTTTTTTTTTAAATATGGTTTGGCATATAATCTAGTTAGAACAAGCTATTTCAAACCCTCTTAGAACCGTACAGCATTTTTATAAGAATGTTTGTGCCAAAATATGCCAATTCGCCCAGAAGATGAACAAAGTACCCTGATTAATGAACGGTGTGATTCAAAAGATGAACCAGTACAAAAGCAAAATCAAGTACCCAAAAATTAATGATTTGATGCCAATAAATGAACAGTGGCCTCCTAAGGCCTATACAAGCAAAATTGGGAAATTTGATTGATTTAGCTTTGTGCAATAATTGAAGTGGTATCCTGCCTTTCTGCCGAAAATTGTATTGCCGAATTTCAATTATCAACCAACTTTTCGCAGATGTTTCATTTGGCCGAATAACTTTTACCAAATAATTATCTCGCAACCATTTCATTTCCCAACCCCATAGTTGGGAAATGGAAATTACTTACTAAGTTGGGTTAGGTTAGGTTGGATTATGTAAAGTTGGGGAATGAAATTCGGCCAAATGAAACTTCTCCGAAAAGTTGGTTGTCAAGTGAAATTCGGCAATACTATTTTCGTCGAAAAGGCAGAGCACCAATTGAAGTAAACAAAGGTAAATCAACTGTTTAAATTTAAAATGATTTCATTTTTTTGAATTTAATAAACACTATAATTTGAACCGTGGGCCTTCAAAAATAGTATTAGCAGTGGCGGTGGGTCAAAAAATTTCTTAGGCAGCCGGAACTTAATTTGGTTTAAAATTCTTCATGAGCTATAAAACTGGAAATGCTGGAAAACTGGTCAGGTGCATGAAAATTAGGCAAGCAGCCGGGAATCATGTTCTAAGGACGCGCCGCCACTGATAGGTAGAAGATTTCTCTAAAAATGTTCAGTTTTGAAATTGCTACCTAAAACATGAACGGATAAATTTAGTTAGTTCAAGTTTTGGAATGCAGCCTAAAAGATGAACTAGTAAATTCTCGTAGTTCAAATTTTAGGTATAGTTATAGTTCTGTTAGGTGAACATTCCCGTTTCCATATTAAAGTAATCCACATGATTATAGAGTGAAATAAAAAAGTTTTGTTCATGTTTTAGTCATAAGATCAAGTAACAAAAAGCAATTTAAAACATAAACGGTGTATGTTTTTTATGAGAGTAAGAATTTGAAAAAACTAACCCCGGCCCAAAAGTTGAACGCTATTAATCCATTGCAAGAATGACAAAATATTAGAACCATGACTTGAACAATGAATATTTCATAACATAAGTTAAAATATACTATTCAAAGTCATGTAAGTTCATCATTAAAATTTATAAATTTATACACAATTATATCTTTTAATTTTAAACCATTCTTAATAAGATTTCCATACAAAGGGCGATTTTGGCGAGAGATATAGATTTGGCGAGCTCTCGAGAAGTTAAAGTCAGTACCTATCGGGAAAGTAATGCAGTTTCAATAAAATAAAATAAATACAATATTAAGGCCGAATGTTCATGTTCTAGGGGTCGTTAAGCTTTATATTTGTTTTGCCTTCTTTACGTTTTCGGCGCCTTTATAAGCCGTAATTTTCCGCCTTTCGAGATCAAAAGCAACGATTTAAAAAAATAGATAATAAATTTTTCGGCGCCTTTATCAGGTTTCATTTCGCACCTTTCAAGATTAAAAGCAGTGATTAAAAAATAGTCCTAAAATTCCCAATTGCTTGAAAAATTTACAAAGAACGTTACGTTTTCATCGCCTATATCAGCCTCTATTTCGCGCCTTTCAAGATCAAAAGCAACGATTAAAAAAATAAATAAAAGAATGCAATCCTGATAAACCAGATCACTTAGAAAAATATAAAGAACGTATCTTTTTGGCGCTTTTATATCGCGCCCTTCAAGATTAAAAGTAGCGAGTCACGTCTGATGAAACAAGTTGAAATAATAAAAATACCAAAAATTATATACCAAGAGGTAAAGGTACCACCCGCCGTCACACCACTCCACTCCAAACGTACATATTTTGCGCCCGCGCCACACTCGCTTTAAAATTTTTTTTTTCTTTAGCCATTTTGGCGCCCCCCTGCCATCCGGCGCCTAGAGCGCCCGCTCCACTCGCTCTACCCTAGGTCCGGCCCTGGGTCTATGGGTTGAGCTCATCATGGTCGCAGCTCGTTAGGATTAATTATTTGTCTTTTGTTCATTTTCGTGGTTCAGTGTGTAATATAGATAGCTTATTGTGCGGTGATCTAACGAACAAGTGTGCGGATAATGAAGAATTAATCTTAAAAGGCGTGTAACCATTGATTGGTTCAGAACAACCTGTAGCCTCCTCGAGCCTTTTGTAGGGAGCTATCACTCTACAAATAGCAACTAACAAGGCTTATGCCACTTCTACCGAACAACGTTGCCTAAAACTTATTTGATTAAACAAAATACTTATCGATTGAAGACATTGTACCATGCATTGTACCTAAAGATTGAATCTTACACGCTCTTATTTCCCGCCTTTTTATACTTGACATTGGCTACAGGCAATACCGCCTAAAGTCCATAAGAAAAAAAAAAAAGCGATTCAAGCACTGGAAAGATGTTAAGCGTTCTACTGACTGACCAATTCGTGAGCAATTTAGGTACATTTATAGAGTCTGACTTGGCCAGGTTTTCAGCAAGTTGGCATTGGATTGTCATAACCAAACTACCCAAAACGCTCCCATACATTGGTATGACTATATGTAAATATTTTTTGTTAAAATATGGAGACGATATTGGCCCGAATCAATTGGATCAAAAATTATGACCAGGACCAGGGAACTGTTCTTTTACAAAAATACTTTAAGTAAATTAGATTCATTTCAAAATTATCTCTGCACAACTCTTAAAAGTTTACATTACCGAACAAACTTTCTCTGCAATTTCAATATAGGTTAATTCGTCTAATACAAACCCTCGGGGCAGAAGATACATCCCAGAGTTCCAGACCAAACAAACAGAAAAATACCATCACGGTCGGTCTGAAATAGAAGCGTTTCAGATCTAGGACATATTGCCACAGACACATGGATAGACCACGCGTACGAACAACGTTTTTATAAACAACACACAACATAACCGTTATTTCCACGTTATTTCAGAGATGGGCAAACTACATTGACGTGTTACCTAGGTACCTTATCTTATCTTATTGGACTCGGGGGCCCATATATATACACTTCGACCCAGAGGGATCTTCGTTACCTACCTACTCATACTGTTATAAGTGTAATAGGTACATTAGGTACTCCTTAATGAATTGCCTTTATAATAATTAATAATAGACGGACTTTTTTCAAGTTTGAATTTGATTAAAAATTTTAATGTACGATATCATTATAATACAAAGATTATTATTTGCACTTAAACCACCGTAAGTTTGTGGACACTTATTAATCAGGTAACTAATTTTAATTTCATTAAATTCCGTTGGGCTAGAGTTCTTCAACCATCAATACCGCAATTTATAATATGTATCTGTTTCTGCAAAAATGTGTCCACTAAAGTGACGCGTACGATCAAATTTTTGATGGACAATACGGTTTTTCACATGAGGTAAGTTGTGTAAAAAAAAAACTAAAATAAAATAGACAAAAACCTTTCATTTAAGAAAATTTTAAAAATAAACACGTTCTCCTATCTACATATAGAGTAAGTATAGAACCATGGAATGTGCTTTCTATATCAATTCACAAATTTGATGTTTGTGCGGTCTACCTAAATATATGTCTGTACATATTAAAGATTCCGTAATAAGATAACCGTTACATTTTTTAAACATCCGATGGATGCGGAGTGTGTTTCAGCAGCCAATTTTTCAGATTCGAGATGTATTTCGGGAAAGTGGGGCGACTGCCATAAACATAGGGATGTTATTCGTAAAGACGAACGAATATTTACCTCTAACTCGGGCAAATCAGATAGGGGAGACTGGGATGGTTGTCGCAGCAGCAATAAAAAAAACTGAACGAACGAATAAATTAATTACCTCATCTAACGGTGTCGAAAGATCGAGAGAGCTTTCTGCAATTAAAGATGCTCAAAAAATCTAAACATGTACTAAATGAGTAATGCGCGCGTAGTCAATATAAGTAGCTGTGTTCAGGAAAACCTGCACTGATATACCTATATGTAAAGCCTAACAAGTTCCTTTTTAGCCCTGATATAGTGTCGCTACAAATAGTTTAGATATATAGTTTGGCCAGAGTTTGTTCCACTTCAAGCATAGACAGGGAGAATCATACTGTCTTTTTCTAATGCTAGTACTCTCACTACTAAAAAAGGGATGGGTATAGCATGTTACTCTGACTGGTACTGCGCTTTTGGTTTGCCAGACTATAGCAACAATACGTGTACGTCATGAAAATTCGGGACAGTGTGTATTGGCATCGTGCAAGAGCGAGTGAGATATACAATTATTATGTTATGGTATGTTTAGTACCAAAGTAACAAGTTTATTACAACCGCACTATCAATGTCAGTACCCGTCATGTCAACAACTAATTTCACAACATTGTTTAATGGAATGCTACTGAATTCCTCATCCTTTTTGTGTCGTAAGTATTTTAATGTATTTAAAATTATTTGATTTGCATCGGTGTGAAATTTTTTGGGCATTTTGATTGCAAAATCTATTAATATCCTGAAATATTTACAATTATTTTCGATTTGTTTACATCGGTGTCATTGACTTTTAACGTCTGTTGTCAAAAAAAATTATTGCCATTAAAATAAATTAGTTCCATTGAAAATCCGCAACATGGCGAGGGCTAAAAAGGAACTTGTTAGGCTTTTAAATAATAACGGCTGTAGTTGTTACCTAGTAGGTACCTATACTAGACTAGGTTAATACCTACTCGTAGGAGTCGTAGGTAATGGCCAATGTAAAATGAAACTATAAATGTTAAGTACAGGGTGCAACAAAAATACTGATGATCCGATTGATCCGTTTAAGAGCATAATTGGTATCGTATTGTGACTAAGAAAAAATAGGAGAAATTTTCTTGGACGCGTAAAATTTTTTTCTATTGGACTCGTCCTAGATGGCCAACCCTCCATAGAAAACTATTTTTTTCGCGGTAATTTTTTTTCTAAGTTTTTCATAGGTAATTAGAATACGATACCTAATACTTTAATATTAAATATGCTCTTAAACTACATAGCTACACCATACCATGTATCTACATGTCTATTACATTACAACACTGTTTATACGTCTCAATGTACACTGCTTTATCTAAGGCAATTGCTAAGTGCTATAAACACCAAACCTTCTACATTTGTGCATAAATCCGTAAACACAATACCAAAGGCGCGATGCGCATTAATTTTGATTTAAAATTAGACGGAGCGATTGCCTCTCAGCGCCAGCGGCGTCAGCAACTTCACGGAATTCGACCAAATTCAAACTTCAAAGCATATCAATAGTATTTTGTGCAACAGTTACATAATAACGGTTCTTAAGATTCGAGGGTCGAAGTTACAAAATGAGGCGAAGTCGAATTTTGTAAAAACAGACCCGAGAATTGTAAGACCTAATTATGTACCGTTGCACACAGTAGTTTTTCTACGAGTGCTTAAGCAAGCCGGTAAGAATTGAGTTCGACGAATGCCGTGCTTAACCTGGTGCTTCATATAATTGAGTAACTTCGATCTCTTGGTGGATTGTGTCGGCGCGGCGGCGCCCGCCCGACAACAGTTTCACAATATTGTATGGAAATCCTTTCTGTGATTGTTATGGATGCTGCAATATGCGACCATACAAGCTCTATCGAAAAGTATGCGCTAGTAGTTCCGCCAACACAATCTCAATTCAAGTATTACAGTCGCTGAGTATAAAAACTAAATTTTAGTTTTGTTTTATGGCATTATAATTTGACAACTACATATTATGGATTAAAGACCTCGGATACTTAGGTACCTACTTCTACATATCATAACAAATGATAAGTATTGTTTAAGCTGCTCTTTCATTTGATTGGATTTCGATATGTTAGAAACAATAGAAGGCCTTAATAGTTTTCACGATTTTAGATTGTTTGTTAAAAGTTATTCAAACTAGCCTATGGATTGAAAATTAACCCTGTATATAAAAATATCCTTTCATAAATTATTATAAGTTCAACCGACTTCAAGATTTCGAAGGATCCATGTTTTGCATTTTTTTAAGTAGGTAAGTATGTTCAACTCCATAGTTGGGAAATGAAAATTACCTACAAGGCTGGGTTAGGTTAGGTTGGATTATGTAAAGTGGGGAAATGAAGTTCGGCCAAATAAAACTTCTGCGAAAAGTTGGTTGGCCAGTGAAATTCGACAATACAATTTTCGGCGAAAAGGCAGAGAACCCTACTTAATACATCCAATATTAATTCAATATATTTTTTAGTTACCCTCCTCACCTATTTATAGGACTACAACACGATATCTATTAATAAAACTAGTTTACACAACACGTATTTAACGTGGCGCTAACTAACTTGAAGCAGGAACTCTCCGTTGGCTATTCTATTACACGACTGAACATTCACGTCAACCCACATATCTAATTAGAAGTACCCCGAGATTTGTGGCCGGAGTGTGTATTTCTAATTTAGATATAGAAATTTCTGTGCTACTTCTGAGATGATACATAGAGTAGATATATCGCAGCCATTTAACTGTTATATTAATTTAATGGCTGGGCTGTGGCGTATAAAAATTGGTTTCAGTCTTTTCTAAAATTAATTCATTATTCATAACATTTCACTAAAGTAATGAAGCAAATTAGCCTCTGCTATACATTGCTATAATGTCCTGTACACGGTGAAATCGCCAGGACGCTCGCGTGAACTCGCGTTACCATACAAACGTAGTTTAGCTCTCATTTTAAAACGACATGCTTTAGAACTATGAAATTTGGCATGGGCAGTCTAGTAGTACAGATCTAGGTCGGACATTCGTTTTCGTTGCTAAAAATTGTAATACAGAGAAACTATAGCAAAAATAAGTTTTGTATGTAAATCTGTAACTAGCTGTATTTTCTTTGTATTACAATTTTATTATTTTTTATTTTATTTTGTTGTATTATTTTTTCTAGGCGACCCTTAATACCTGAATGAATCTACTAGAACCATTTTGTGATTGAATTTTAAATGTGAACCTAATC
Organism: Pammene fasciana; assembly: GCA_911728535.1. Taxonomy (NCBI): domain Eukaryota; kingdom Metazoa; phylum Arthropoda; class Insecta; order Lepidoptera; family Tortricidae; genus Pammene; species Pammene fasciana. The sequence continues at coordinate 3,266,880 of OU452285.1, forward strand.
TAGCCAATAAACTATATGACTAAAACTACTATTGACTAAAACTACTATAGTTTTAGTCATATAGTTTATTGGCTACATTAGGTTCACATTCACATTTAAAATTCCATCACAAAATGGTTCTCACAAACTCGCGTTCCCATACGTAAAGTACACTAAATAAAACTTAACTAAAAAATAAAAATATTATTGATTTGTGATTTCGTACAACTTTTACTATTGGGGTGTTACTATTTTGTGGGGCGGTGCTATTGGTTGTACCTAGGGTTGCCATACGTCAGGATTTGTCCGGACATGTCAGGATTTTTGACCCTTTGTCAGGATTGCGGCCGGACTTGGCATGTGTCAGGATTTTTAGAAATTACCTCATTATACGCTTATTTATACGTAGAAAACAAAAGTGTAAGTATTAAATTCTCAACAAAACTATAATGAATTTGTTAATATTTTGTTATTAAAATCGTATTGAATGTTTTGATTAAATATACTGTACTTACGTATTCAAATAGTATAATATTTAGTTTAACAAGATATAAAAGCAATTTTTGGAAGGTTTTTAAACCGAAAGTTAAATAAGTAGCTCTACAACTTAATGACAACTATTGAATGTCTTCAACCAACTAATTAATTAACTGCTCTTATTACAAATATAGAAATATTGTGTATTCCAAAAATTATAACGTTTCTAAATGTTAAAAAAAGTGAAAAAACGCTAATACTGCGTTTCTAACCAAAAAACTCTAAGTCATGTTATTTATAATTATGATTCCGGTGGCGCGGCGTTGTTTTAGCTTTAAGAGGGTATGGGCACTGCAAATATATGTCATATGTTGCGGCACAGCTCAGCTAATGAGAACTCGATCAAATAGGGAGCAGAGCCCGACTAGGGAAGTACGTCCACCATACAGAAAACCACAGCCAAATAGCACTAGACTCTTTACTCATAGTGTTGTGTTCTCTGGCGACCTTAGAAAGCTCTAAAAGGATGCGGAGTGTTGACGATGGGGGATTATCTTTTCTCTTTAAATAGCCGTCAACACAGTGAATCCTCTTTTCTAAGGGATCGGGTCGGCAACGCACATCAGACACCTGGAGCTGCAGGTGTCCATATTTTACGGTAGCTGCTTACTATTAGGCGGGCTGTATTTTTGGTTGCCACTGGCGTAGTTTCTAAAAAAAGCTACGCTAAATCGCAGTTATTTTATTACAAATGTCAGGACTTTTTGGGTGATGTCCGGATTTTTATCAGGACATTTCATTTTTCCATATGGCAACCCTAGTTGTACCTAAACGCAAAAAAACTTCATAAAATCTTTTTCAGACATTTTGGTCTACGCTCTTCTACCCTTTAACTGTCAAGACCTTTTCTAGAATAGCAAATTTTTTGCATTTACAATTTTGAACCCTAAGCACCACCCCCCGAAGTAGTCTACCTATAGTCTAGCAAACCAAAAGCGCAGTAACAGTCAGAGTAACATGCTATACCCATCCCTTTTTTAGTAGTGAGAGTACTAGCATTAGAAAAAGACAGTATGATTCTCCCTGTCTATGCTTGAAGTGGAACAAACTCTGGCCAAACTATAGTAGCCCCAGTCTACCCAGAGACCTATATAATAATTATAATAAAGCAACAAGCTACGCTACCTAGGTAGCCATAGCTAGGTAACCATTATTATATAGGCCACAGGTCGTAAAATTAAAATATGACATTATACAACACTTTATTGTTATTTTTACAGTCGCTTAAGTTTAACGTGTGTTGTTTTGCCACTTTACATTTCTCCAGACCACAAATGTGTAATCTATTGATAAATATTTCAGTTTATTAACCCAAATATCAATATCAAAGCCAAGATTTTCGTTTTGTTAAGCTTGATGTCCCCAACAAAACGGATGGACTCGTTATCAACCCGTTAATAGTCCATTAATGTCAACACAAGAATGAAACAGACAAACTTATTCTTTTTTAACAAAAATACTGTAAATGTCGACGGAAGAGTATCTATCAACTGGAAAATCTGTAAAGATTTTTCAACTGTCTAAACTTGCGGCAGCTGCTGGAAGGCACATTATTTGTTATTGTTGATGTTCCAGTTCCAGTCCATCTGTAGTTTTAAGTATTATACCTAATATAGTTTTAAGTTTACATTTACCCTATTAGGGTATCAAAGTCAAAAGTAAAAGTTTTTATTATGTAACACCAACATGAGAGCAAATAAAGTTATCTATTCTATAAATATTCTTGAATTGTTTACTATAGATATATTCTTCACTACATAGTATAAAACAAAGTCGCTTCCTGCTGTCTGTCCCTATGTATGCTTAGATCTTTAAAACTAAGCAACGAATTTTGATGTGTTTTTTTTTTAATAGATAGTGATTCAAGGGAAAGGTTTATTTATATGTATAATTGCACCCGTGCGACAGCCGGGACGAGTCGCTTAGTAACTTTAAAATGCAAAATAAAGTAGGTACCTAAGGACGAGAAGTAGAAGCTCTCTCAAAGTGCTCATCATTATTCACTGACCAAGTGTACGTTGATGCGCTATAAGGCAAGTTAATCCCTTTCCCTCCTAGACAAACTACCTTATCACACTACGAAAGTGCCAGTCTCAAATTAGACTGTCCATTTTAGTAGTTTCACTAGCCTCTGAGAACATCATAAAGCAGTTAATATATGAAATAAAATCTGGGCTCTCATCTCACCCACAAGTTTTCTCACTCAACGTCTTCTAAATCCGTATGTGGCGCTTCCAACTGTTGACACTAGTGAAAAACATGCCATCCGATATCCGATCCGTTCTTGGAATGAATTTGGAGGGGCGATCGAGCTTCCGAAATAAACCAAAGTTTATACTGTACTGTACGGGGCTTCCTCTTCCGTTTGCGTTTAATAACGAACATTAATATGGTAATGATATAGCTATTTTGCAGTATCCGTTATTCATGTGATGTAATTTGTCAATAGCGCCTAGCCGTTTCAGAAAGATTGCATATACTTGAGAAAATTCGACCGGTACCGCCGTGACCGGGTGGTCTAGTTGGTGATGCAGGGCGTCATCCGCGAAAGCTGAAGACGCCAGTTTGAATCTGGCCTCGGACACCGGAGGACTTGGTCACTTGAACAAAGTATATGACATCTATTTCAGTTTATAATTTATTTCATTTAATGTGATCCTCAATCTTAATATTCTTAATTAAATATATGTTTTATGTCTACGTACTACGTATTATCGTGCCGAAGGAGTTTTTTTTAAGGCCATGAAGAGCATGCGAAAGATGACAGGCAGATTACGAAATGCCCATTTTAAAAACTGACCGACCCGCCCTAAGTAATTTATTAATTGAACTTTAACAGTAAGTAGACAAGAAAGGGATAACAATAAACACTTTCAAATAAATCTTGGAAATGAGAGTTAATTCTATGTCAGAGTTGCCAGATTCCTAATTCTATGATCTGGTCGCATTTCTTGCGTCTTTTAACCTTTTCAACGCCAAGAGCCATTAAAGTGGTCGAGTACTGTCGTGTCTACCACGCCAACAACCACTAAAAAGGCTATGGCAGACGCTGTCAAATCAATTTTACTGTTGACAGATAAGGTTTAAATTAGTATCTCACTAGTTGAAATGTTGGCGTGTATGCCACATTTTGATGCGAGAGAGAAAGCGTTGAAAAGGTTTGACATAGTAGACTGTATCTGGGTCTTTGCACCTCGCATTCATGCTCCCGTCCATGGTCTACATTCGAAAGATCACATTCCACACAAACATGTCACCAAAAACTTCCGCTTCCTCCATTATTAACCAGCGCCTTAATATCAATGGAGCCGAATTAGCGCACTACTATTAGCAGCGATTTACATGCGTTCAACTCATTGGATATACTAACAGCATTTTATTTGACCGAAAATAGACTTTATCTCGATGCAACAAGGCTTACTAATGGTTAGTCAACTTTGTCAATGATGGTATTTCTAGATTGCACTTGCGTTCATTCATAACGCCCGGACAGTCCTATTGCGACGGCCTATATCTATTTCAAAGATACTAATTGGGATGTCAGAATAGAGAATTGGGAAGATTACCAGGAAAAGTTCAATTGTTTGAATAATTTCAATTGTTTTTAACAAAATAAATGATAACTAAAAAAAAAATGAATTTGTAGCATATTATGGCAATTAACCATCGTAATAAAAATATTTCGATAATAATAAAGTTCATGCATGTACCCAATTGTTTCAATCATTTCAATTGTTTTTTAGAGTGTTAACCGGCAGGGTCTTAAAAAAAATCTTGCGAGGTTTTCGGACGTTTTGTATAACACGTGACACCGATAATGCCTGCCTTCACTTGATCTAATAAAACTGCACTTCGACGTTCCAAACATTGCAGTTTTGTTTATACTTAGGTATTGAGTACACTCTATTTTCTTGAGGAATTTATTGTGACTTTATTTACGCAAAAATACCTATAAATACCGGGGGGACCGGGGACCGATCCCCACATTGAATAATAGAGAAATCCGAGAACTTCTCCATATTTCTGGAAACTTTCAGCAACTTGCAAATCAGTAAATCGAAGAAACAGTTGCATGTGCGAAGTGGGGGGGGGGGGGGGGGGATTTTCTGGAAAACGAGCAACTATACGTATAAATATATAATTCGGTCGGAACCTGCTTACCGCCTAGTTGACAAAGCGATATATAAATAAAACTTTAAAATATCGCTAACAGCTTTAAACACGAACCAAACTGGAGCCGCCATTACTCACCAGAATCCCCCGTTGGAACGAAAGATGCTCGACAATTAGAATGACATATGACCCGTTATTAATTATTTGAAAGGAATCACCTAATTACTCCGGCTTCCTGCTATGTTGGCAACATTGCAACGGATGTAGTGACGCAAACTTGAGTTCATGCAACTTATTAATAGACTATTTGAACGGCACACGTGCAAAATGTCGGGTGTTTTGGACTTTGTTGACCCCCGTCTAATATTGGCGGTAGTTTAGCTACACCTACATACGAACGCAATTAGGATTCTAGACTGTGTGTCTAGTGACATAAATCTCATTATCGTGGTGGTATAAATATAGACGCGATTTCATAAGCGCCCGTTTCGTACATCTCAACAATCAACATGTGATGGTCCTTCGAACCGGATTCGAACCACACTTTGTAAACAAACTAAGATCTTGATCAATATTATAGAGCCCTAAATATGATAATTATAATACATTTTGAAATTGTCCCAATTATAACAAATGTGGATTCAAGATGTTTTCATATCCGACATCTTTTAATAAATATCTAAAATACCCACAGGGCCACAGAATATGTAATATACTTGTACTTAGTAGGTAAATAAAGTTAACATTTTCTAGTTTACATCTTTATTATATCACCGATGATTTGGCGACTTACACAGGACTAAATTATTGCTCGGACTCTACTTCTACGGAGAGGTAGTGTAATAAGATTTGGGCTAGTTAGTGATGGTAGTGAGACAAGGGGCCGTAATCTAACTTTAAAAAACATTCAGAAACGATCCAACTTCATTACAACTCCAATAAATTTACAACGCAATACCAAATTCCTGAATCAGAAATATCAGTATTTGCTTGAAAATTATATATATGCACCTCTTAATATTATATATGCAACTCCAATACAACTTTAATATTGGTTGATTATTTGTTGTGTGTTGGATTATGTTTGAGCTATATTGTGTTTTTCATGTATTGTTTATGTGATTTAAAATTAGAATACGGCACTAGGGATCAAGAGACAGGATAATAAGAAGTAGGATCCGATAAATAGCGTAGCATATTACACGTTTTAAACCAGACCAAGGGGGTGATTTTTGAGATTCGAGCACTCGAAAGTGACATTTAAAACTCTGAATAAAACGATGAAATTATGTTTTAAAAATAAAAGCGATAGAAATTTAAAATAATGATTATTTAAACTATTAAATCCATGCGGAAAAATTGGTGACAAACTTTTGTGAGCGATTATTTTCGAACTTGAATTTTTTGAATTCGAGCGTCCGGCTGTCAAAAATCGGCTCCCAGTGGTTGTCATTAAACCTACCGTTTTACGGTCCTCGGAAGTGGGTAAACGCTTGGTGACAGACACATGTTAATATTAGGCAAACTCGTAAAAAACTATTGGTTTTCAATAAACGTATTATGTTGGTCTCAAAAGAACGTTGAGTTTGATTTTCAACCTTAGCTCGGTAGTATAAGGTGTTTTGTAAGTATAATTTAAAAAAAAATCTTACACGTGCCGTGTTCGCCACGTGCTGGCAAAGACCTGTTGTTATTTTGAATTCACGCTAAATAAAAAAAAGTTATGTAAATGAAAGTTTAATGACCCGACCAAACCATGCCTACGAGACAAGATTAAAAGTCTTGCAAACCTAAAAATTTGTTATAAAAAAGTTTTGACGCCCACAGTGACGTAAGCGAACAGCTGTTTTCCTGTCAAATTAATTGGTCTAGATATTTTTGAATTAGTTACTTACGAACAGTCAGCTGCCAGATTTTTATTGATTGGGTCATGTCGTGACCATCTATCCATGCTGTACCGGTTGTGCGTAGCCCAGGAATCTACAAGGTGTAACAAAAATACTTGTGATCCTTTTACGGGCATACCTAATTGGTAAATATCGTATTCTAATTATGAAAAACTAAGAATTTTTTTTCTAGCGAAAAAAAGAATTGTTTTTATTGGAGTGACCGGGTGGACCGAGAATGACCCATACAAAAAAAAATTGCCTGCAAAAAATGTTTTCTATTATCTATTTCTATTTTATAGCTCGGTTAATGTTTTGCCAAACTAATTCAAACCTTATTACCGAGCAAGTCAAGTGTTATCTAATTTCAACTTTCGTGAGACATATTAACTCAAATAAAACACGCAGTACGGGCCGGTTCAGGTAGCACTCTTAGGCCTTGGGTTTTCTGACCACCCGTCGCCGGCGGCCGGCGACCGACGCCATACAAACATCCGATCGAATCCGATGTTTTGTATGGCGTCGGTCGCCGGCCGCCGGCGACGGGTGGTCAGAAAACCCAAGGCCTTAGTGCTTGAAGACGGAGACCGAATTAAGCTTTCCAAAACATGTCGCGCGTATAGTGACTAATAGCTCGCCAAACGAAGGAAAACTTAGGGGAAATAATTCGTGTATAGCTGAATTTTGGTGAAGTTGTAGATAAAGGTGTCTTACACAACATACTAAAAGTACTCATGGATAGGGGTGCCGCTAACGGGGAGAGGGGGGTGTAAAGGTCCCCTTTTTTGGCTTTTCGTAAATAACTCAGTAGCGGTGGCTCATACGAAAAAATGTTTTTCTACTTAATTAATCTACAAATGATTTTCTACAAAAAAGGTTCATTACCTACACTTTTTTGCTGAGATCAATGTATAATGAGATTTCGAGGAAATACGATAATCACTTTTAGAAACTTTCGGAGCTATTATTTACGAAACTATGAGTTTTGTCTAAAAATTGTTTTAGAAAACCCTTATTAGATGATCAAACGAACTTACCTGAAGTGAAGTTCGATCTAAATTGTAATGTCTTCGCTGAAAGATTTATATTTAATAACGAAGGTAGTAGTTGCCTTGCAACGTCACAACGGATTCGCAAGTAACCATCACTGAGCAGGTTGAAGAGGGTATTTTTTTACTTTTTATTTTTTATGCCACGACGGTGGCAAACAAGCATACGACCTGTCTGATGGTAAGCAGTTCCCATAGCCTATGGACGCCTGCTATCAACTTCCTACCCTTATAGTTTCGCTGTCCGTTTGTCCCAGTCTGTCCGTTCACGGCTTTGCGCAGTGATGGTTAGTACTAGAATAGTTAAACTTCGTATGAGTATGTGTTTTGAACATGCAAACAAAGTTTTAAAACAAAATCTGAAAAAAGATTATTTTTTAGGGTACCTCCCGAACACATGAAGTGGGGAGTAAATTCTGTTTATTAATCCACCCCTAATGTGTGGGGTGTCGTTGGATAGGTCTTTTAATATAAATAAGGGTTTTCTAAAACAATTTTTAGACAAAACTCATAGTTTCGTAAATAATAGCTCCGAAAGTTTCTAAAAGTGATTATCGTATTTCCTCGAAATCTCATTATACATTGATCTCAGCAAAAAAGTGTAAAGAACCTTTTTTGTAGAAAATCATTTGTAAATTAATTAAGTAGAAGAACATTTTTTCGTATGAGCCACCGCTACTAAGTTATTTACGAAAAGCCAAAAAAGGGGACCTTTACACCCCCCTCTCCCCGTTAGCGGCACCCCTATCCATGAGTACTTTTAGTATGTTGTGTAAGACACCTTTATCTACAACTTCACCAAAATTCAGCTATACACGAATTATTTCCCCTATCGAGCAGTTAGTGGGCTTCCTTCGGTGAGCTATAAAGAGACGCGAGTGTAGGCGCGGATACGGGAGGGGGCAACCTGTTGCAATTCCAAAATCCTTTACTCTTTTGGTCGAAGACATTTAGCTTCGTGTAGTATAACCCCAGTACAGAACAGTTTCAACAGTTAACTTTAGGATCTCGCCGTATTGCACATAAGTCGTCAGTGCTGTTCAGGGGCAGTAGCTTTAGAAGTTGATCCTTGGGGGTTGGCCAGCAAGCGCAGAAAAGGGGCCCAATGCGATTTTGGAGACATTGCGGATGCAGATGGCGACAAACGTGAAGGTTAAGATAAGATCAAAGATAGTGGTCAATATTATAGATTTCTTACCAAAGTACTTGACCAGACCTGAACATTCATGATCGGCGAAAGATCTAAGGCTAAATATTTAAAAAAAGTTTTACATGCTGATGAGTATAATAAATTTCCTACTTCTTAACATTCGTTTGTTTAGATCTATGGATCAGACACTAATTTATGTTTCTACACGGGCTTACTACATATATTTTTCCATCTGTAAAGTTAATCCTACGCTTTCCTTGCGAATGTTGATTATTTAGAGACCGGCCTTGCGCTATTCCGGCCCTCGATCGGCCCGAAATACTTTTCGTTTTAATTCCAATGTACGCGCGTCAATGTTTTCGCCAAAATCATTTTTTACGGCGTCGTTGCGCTCCTTACTCATTAAGGCCATACAACTGGGGAAATGCAATTATATAATGATACCCAACAGTGACAGGAATATACATATATATACCATTTAATTGCCCTAGCTTGCATAACGATATTAGTCTTGGATGTTACAAACACAAATCATTAGAAGATGACTTGAAGGCATCGAAGACTTTTGCTTCGCTACTACGAAAGTAAAACTTCTTGTTTCGAGGAAGGTTTAAAAAGAGTCACATGTTCACATCACAAGGAACTGCTGAGGAAGAAGGCAGCGCCTGACCAAACTTTGTTCCTAAGGAACACCCTAGAAAAATTCTTTTGGCGAGCGGTCCACTCGGACGAACGATGTCCACAAGTCGCTCCGTTACTAAATAATAATTTTATTTTAACTCCTTATACGACTCTTTAACGGTGATTTGAATAAATAAAATTAAATAAATAACCTAGGAGGTATACCTACAAAATAGAGACACACACCTCACAGTTTACAGTCATGTCTAATTCTAATACAATCTGTGAGTGGTCAAACCCACCTGCACGGTACTGGCCCCCTGCCAGCTGATAACAACTAAATCCGAAGCGATTCTGGGAGGAATCCACTAAAATAACAGGTACCGCTGATTTATACTCAACTTATAATAGTTACGAGTACAATGTCGTCGGCACTCGAATATACTTTGTTTTGTACTCAATGGATGACGCACGGAGTTGTGTCTCCGTCCGGGGAGATCTCTCAAGAAGTCAAGAGCGACGCAAGTGAACAGTAAATAAATTATATCTTCTTTTTTGTTAGGGTACTATTGTACCCCACGGTATAATTGCTATTGGTATCAAAAATGGTAAGGTATTCTGTTGTTTGAATACTTACTTGGTCTGAAAAGTTGTAGGGTAACGCCATTTGGGAGCAAGAGTTTTACAGAGTTTTCCACGCGGGAGGCAGCAAAAGGGGGGCTCGGGGGCGGAGCCCCCGCTAAAAGAAAATCACACAGTACCATAGCTATTTTTAGCAAAAATGGTAAGGTTGAATATTCTGTTGTTTTGCCTTAAAACTCAATGTAAAGCCCGATGCACAGCGCACACGGCTGTCAATTCTACTGAGGGAATCAACCAATAGCATCATCCCCTGCCTCAGTGGAAAGGCAGCCTATTGGTTGATTCTCGCACGTCTCTTCACCTCCGCTGATCTCCGCCTCGGTGGGATGACAGCCTCACACAGATAAGGATTCGAGGTTATCTGTGGGTACTCAGCATGAAAATGCATGAGTTGGGCCATTTTTTTTATACCCAACACTTTTTTTATTTATTTGGAAAGTTTTAGATGATTTCGAATCAGAATCACGAGCTCTTTCTGTCTGATAGGACACAAATAGTGTTCCAAAATTTTCGTACCCGTTACTGCCATAAAAAGTCTATGGAAAAATGTATGTATGTTCATCGATTATTATCGATGGCAGGACCGATTTGGAAAATTCTTTTTTTGTTGTAAGAGTATACTCCAAGCCTCCAAGGATGATGGGATCCTGGAGAAATTGAGGGAACTCTTCAACTATTACAGGCACAGCTATAGTGATTTCGTATTTTTTTACAGCAACTCGGGCACTTCCTCTTGGAAAAGCGGAACCTAAGTGAAGTCGGTTCTTTTTTTGTTTAAAATTATTTATACCTAAGTCCTTTTACTCGATCGTTCTTGACTTTGTTTGGAACATGGCCTCTTTCCATTTCGTTTTGGTTGCAGCAGTTGACCCGAAACGGGAAGCTATTTTTTAACAAGCTTTATTAACGTCCAGGAAAACTTTCTCCGAAAATTAGGTCGCAAACAACACTAATTTAATGTTGCAAGGTAATTTATTATCATGACAGTGGCAACACTGAAATCCACCGCATTGGGACAAACCGAAACACATCAAAGCAGCGAAACACACACATTTATATCCTACTAATTTTAACATGTAAATATTTTTTATTGGCCCAACGTCTACACGGAAAAAAAAGTATCTTCATCGAAAACAATTCCTCTTCGTCAAAACAATATTGTTTTGTAAGTATATAATGAAAACAATTTGCCTAGAAAGTGATCTTGATTCAAGTAAAATGTCTTTTTATACTCGGCGACTGTAATACTCGAATTGAGATTGTGGTGGCGGAACAACTAGCGCATACTTTTTGATAGAGCTTGTATGGTCGCATATTGTAGCATCCATAACAATCACAGAAAGGATTTCCATACAATATTGTGAAACTGTTGTCGGGCCCCGCACTGCGTGTCGGGCGGGCGCCGCCGGCACAATCCACCGGGAGATCGAAGTTACTTAATTACATAGAAGCAGTAGGTTGTGCACGGCTTTCGTCGAACTCAATTCTTACCGGCTTGCTTTAGCACTCGTAGAAAAACTATTGTGTGCAACGTTACATAATAAGGGTTCTTAAAATTTTCGGGTCTGTTTTTACTTCGACCCTCGACTCTTAAGAACCCTTATTATGTAACTGTGGCACAAAATACTTATTGAGGTAAAATATATCTTGGGCTAAAGATATAAAATTAGCCCAGAAAATATTTGCTTATGTTTAAACAATAATATTTTCGCATTGGTATTCTTGGCTGAAGATATATGATTTTTTTCCGTGTAAGAAAGGAGTTTCTTGATTGGCATATACTTCACTATAGCTTTTATTTCAAACTCTACTTTTCTTTCCTTATTACAGGAATATTGTTACTAACAAACCTTCGGCTCGCTTCATAATATAATAAGGTCGTATCATCTATTGGCATCACACTCTTTCGTATATGCAAGAGCGATAGAGACGGGACCATCGTTTTGTCGATTTTCGAACTTCGCGGTAGGCCCTCAGGCGCGACACACACTTGGGCGAATGTCATAGACAAATTAAAATAGCCGGAAAGTGGTTGCGCTTACAAATGCAGAAATTCGTCAACACAAAAAACTCATTAAGAATGGGAGACATGATATGTGCCCGGCGGACAGATCCGTCCATATGTATGGCGCAAATTGGACACGGATTTGTCTGCGGACACACGCGCCATACATGTGCGGATCTGTCCGCCGGGCATATCCGCCGGACAAATTCGGCGGGCAGATCTGTGCGTGTATCCCTAGCTATTGAACCGAAAGTTCCCGAACACGATTAGGTATAAATCTTATTTATTAACGTCACCGTCTCGTTCGTGTCATGGCTGCTCTACATGATGGGCCATCATAGGGACGCAGCTATGCGTTAGAGGGAGCTAACGATATTGCGATCTCGTTCCGTCGTATAGCTGCGTCCCTATGATGGCCCATCATGTAGAGCCCGCCAAGGCGAAACCATAGACAATTAAACAGCTCAATGTTTATATCTAATTATCTATATAATAAAACATTTATTTACATAACTAAATATACAGAGGTACTACAGTACAAATACTAAACTAAATTAATAACTAGCTCAAATCTAAACTAGGCCCTTGCGGCATTGTACCAAGGATGCTGGCGGCATTTCCTCGTTGTATCGCAATGCTGATACGCTGTGCGAGGAAACCGCCAGCTCTTCGGTCACCAGTTACATCAACCAGACGCTTTGCGATTTCTGCAAAAAACTTGTGTGCGCTGGGACCCCATGGACCTAGAGTTTCAACTCCAATAGGTACAAAATGGTACTCTCTACCGAGACTAGGTATACTGTTATCTATTACAAATTATTTTAAAACTGTTTCATGATTTACAAAAAGTTTATTGGGTTCGTAATAAGGCGCATCGCACATTAGAGCGGAATTCAGCTATCATAGACAAAAAGTGGAAATTCTAACTTCTGGCTGAATTTTGTCTATGGTTTCCATACATGTAGACGGAATTTACTCCAGCATGAGTCTAACTAGACAGGGAGTCAGCGTGCAGCGTATACCCGGTAAAGGGACAGATATATTTTGACAGTTAGGAGGTTACCACGAATATAAAATTTCCCATTATTTTGTCATAAACGTAGTGCGCCTTAAGGTGAGAGCAGGGTGGCAACTATTGGGCATTAGCGTGTCGAGGCGTAGGACTTTTTTACCTTATAGGTACCTATTTGATTATGTAATAAAATAACAGAATTACTCAAATACATATGCATATTGCATATTAATGAATAATCTCATCCAAAGGACCTGCAACGAAAGTCTCAATGTTTAATATTCATTAATATTGAATTATTGCTATGGCTATCGACATACAGCGAAAAAGTTTTCAGAGACCATAGACAATATCCGTACCTACACGGCGGGAAGTTGTTGATAACTCGAGATATAAAACCACTATAAAACTGAAGAAATATGAACCTCATATCATGTAAGGTCAACTCGGCGAAGATCCGATAGCACAAATTCTGCATCCGATTGCTTGCTATCCGATCTTCGTCTTCGCCGAGTTGACCTTAATTCTATTTTAAGTTCAAGTATTCGTCCCGACTTGTCAACTTCTTCCCGCTATGTACAGTCACGAGCTTTAATTTGGGACCCACCTAAGGTTGAATATCGTGTAGCAAACTTTCGCCATTTAGAGCTATTATGTTAACGCTGTCACTGAAATAAACAATAAACGTCGTAATGTCAGGGGGGTGCAACTCAGTGTAAATCTGTCATAAAATTTGAGTTTGACACAACATATCCGATACGTTTGCATAAGTGCGAAAGAGAACTTGTCATGCGTGAAGAAGGGACAGCATGATTCGTGACGATAATGTTTACCATCGACAACTTTACGTTTCTAGGGGTTCGTCAATAACTTGGTTAATAACTTTTTGGTCCTGTGGTCCCATAAGAAAAAAACAAACAAATAAAAAAGTCGTAATTAGAAAATCGTAATGATAGCTTTTTGCAAAGAGGTTATCATTTCATAGGTCGATTAGATAAGACATTTTATGTCTTAACTTGACATTCAACATTATTGCACTAAAGTTTCGACCTTATTGCATTATGATTGTTCTAACAACATTTAACGGAAATGGGTCACAAATTAAAGCTCGTGACTGTACCTACGGAAGCCAAAAAACAGATGATTAATTAAGATCCCTGCGCGACGAACCTTAACCGTTAAAATAACTGACCTGATTTTCTCCGAAACAAAAATCGCATTAAATAAGTCTTCAACGCCATCTTACCACTGACACCTTTACAACGTTAATAGGTCATGAAAGTCGCCGTTTTTCTTTAGTAATGATTCTGGACTTCCGCCGCGCGACAAGCATCCAGGGAATTCATGACGCCGCAATAAAGCTGTCTCTTTGGTTAATCCTGACGAATAAATTATTTTAGCCCATAAACATGTTACGGAAATGTTCTGAAACAACGAAAGGTTGAAGAGTTGCTCTAACTTTTGTTTGTAAAAATTTCTGACTGTGTCATAATAAACACCCAGATTCAAATTTGCATGAACAATTTATCAATGAATTCATTCATAACATAATGTATCCATGTAATGTTAAATATCATTCTCACTGTTCCCAAAGACTACATAATAACCCTAGACTCTAGACTCAGTCTAGAGTCTAGAGATAACTCGACTAAACAATCTAAAATATGAACTTCTATATTACTTTTGAAGGCGAACTTCGATGTTATATTCTTCTAATGTTCTTCACAGATGTGGATATTACCTTGTACCGATAATTAATTTTCCCACTGAACAGTAATAAGCTTTAGGTTCCAAGATTTAATGTAGTGAAAATGCATTGAAAATGTGTGACATTAACAATTATAATTTACCTAATCAGATTTGCTATACTAATGTTAAGAAAAATGTATAATGATTAATGACTATGTATGTACCTAATGTAAACTATGCATGTTATGTAATAGGACCCATTTGGTGATACAGAAACAAAATTATTTTTGTATATCACCAAAATATGTTAAGATTCACATGCCTAATGGCAGAACAGAATGTAGTGTATAAGTGCATGCTCTGTGTGTATTGTATGTTATGTTCATGTGAATAATAAATCATTCATTCATTCATTCATTCAAGCATTGAAATCGTACTATAATATCCTACATTGTTCCACCATCCACGTAGCCTCGACAACCGCCAAGCTTAAACGGCTATTAGACATTGCAACCTGCAGGGCCCAATCTGTCAGGTTGGTAGGTGTAATTAAAGGTAGGGCCCGTAGGGAGCTGAAGGAGGGGTAGGGAGAGGCAGGGTACACAACAGATTGGGCCCTGCAGGTTGCAATGTCTAATACCGGTTTTAAGTAGGACTGGGCGGGACACGTTTACCGCATGCCTGAAGTATTGCGCGCCAAGAGAACTACTACGTGGGCACCCAACATTTTTTTTAATGACCAATATATTTTATAGGTAATCGTTTTCATATTGTTTGGAGATCAGATTTTGGTATCAGACATATTATTTCGGTGATACATATTATTTGCCGGAAATAAGTCCTTGGTAATCGTTTTGATATTATTTGGTGAAACAATTTAGGTTGCAGATCTATTATTTCAGTGACCAATCTTATTGTTTAGGTGCTTATTTGGGAGCCATGTTTTTACTGTGGACTTCCTTTTCATTTCGTCGTAGGTATCATTTTGTGAAATGCTACGAGGGTCAGTCGCAATTTTTCTGTACCTTTGTTCCATCTTTTCTTAATTTTCTCAGTTTCGTTACGGAAATTAGCCATACATTTATATGGCTAAAGTAATTATCGTAAGGGCGGCCACCATCAGTCCGCCTGCAATCCGTCTGACGATATCAGCCTGTCAGTTGTTCGGAGCCGAAATTTTTGTTCTAACTGACAGGCCGAGATCGTCTGCGGACTGCAGGCGGACTGATTGCATGGATATATATGAAGTGGATGAAATACTTCGGTCAAAATGTGAGGCTGAAAGAGAAAGTTATCTAGGGGATTGTGTCTCGTTTTGACTAAGGAGGTAATGACGTCATTAGACAATCAAAATGTCAATATGTGTCAAATGTCCATCAAATGTGACAATTTTGTAACGAGTGCGAGTGGGACAACGCCCCCTACTTTATGCTCTCTATGGGAACGTTTTTACTACTTTTTAATAGTCTCCTGTAATCAACTGTTATGCTCGGTAATAAGGTTCAACTGTGGTTAGGGTAAAAGTGTAAGAATTAGATCCACTTTATATAAATTCATGACTGATTGTCGTTGGCCGCGCCTTAACGAAACTGAAAAAATTAAGGACAGATTATATAAAGATACAAAAATTCTACGATTTATCGATGTGTGAACATCACACAATGCCATTATTAATGTCATTAGCCTTGTTGAAATAATTACGTAATTAAACTACGAACAAAAGCCGTCTCAATTAAATGTTCCCCGTATGCTTAATGCTTCAGTAAATAGCCTAGGAAATGTGTTTTGGCAGGGTTTGGCGGGTCTATTTAAACAGCTAGTTGTAAACAGTTGTGTTAATGTGCAATACATCTGAACTGTGGGCATGCGAAGGTTGCTCTTTGTTAATGTAATGTAATGTAAAAGTGATATCAAGTGTAAATAAGTTAATGTGTTCATCTAGCAATTTTATTTGATGAATTTGACATACTAACACTTGAACAGTAAAATGAGGCACATGAGCTTTTAAACCAGCGTAGCCAGGATTTATTTTTAAAGTACCTAAATTTCGAAACTTATGGTCATTCTAAGGAAATTGGTTACCTCTTAAGGTAAAAACCTCTTTGATCTTCAACTTCAGCAGTGATCACAACTCTTTGTCGTTAAGTATGTCTCTACCATAGCACTCGTGTGTCGCTACACACCAGACATACTATTAAACTCAAAATTGTTGCTAAATTGATATATATTTTATGGTGTCTGATCTCATTTTTGTTAATAGGTGTATTGTATAGATTTATTTCCGAATTTGTTGAATATGTTTGTTATTTTTATTTACCGTGTAAGCGCTTTGGTCTTTACTGTAAGCTTATGTGTGAGAATAAACGAAATTGAAATTGAATTGAAATTGAATTAAGCTGCGGCCACGGTAGGTACTGAAAAATATCTGAACATGCACTTTATCGACTTGACAATAGAGGCGTTATTCAGATATTTGGGACCAACTTGGCCGCTCCGATATATATGATGGCGACTGTACAAGCTAATCGACAAGTATTTACGTAGTATTTTCACTATAAAGCAGTAACTAATTTATTTTGACGGCCTCCTAGCCTAGTTGGTAGTGACCCTTCCTATGAAGCAGGAGGTCCCGGGTTCGAATCCTGGTCAGGGCATTTATTTGTGTGTTTATCACAGATATTTGTTCCTGAGTTATGGATGTTTTCTATGTATTTAAGTATTTATCTATATCTATCTATTATATATATCGTCGTCTAGTACCCACAACACAAGCCTTATTGAGCTTACTGTGGGACTTATAGGTTGATTTGTGTAAGATTGTCCTATATTTATATATTTATAACTAAATACTTACTACAAACTACGGCGTAGCGCTAGAAAATTAGCTTATAGTAATGAATTAAGTAAATGATAGAGGCCCTATTTTATTATTTTGTTCCATTAGAGATAGAGATAGACAGATCTTTATTTGCAACCAAATAACCTTACAAATCTTTTCTTTAATTAACAGACGTATCAGAAAAGCAAGCAGCCACCGGAGACGAGAGAGATTTCATCAAAGAAAGAAAAAAGCATCAAGTTCTGCATAAAATTGTCTTTTTCCGCTTTGCTGCTGATTGTTCCCAATGTCAACAGCAAAGTGAAAAGGTCGCCTTTATGAGAACGGGCTCCGAACTACCAGTTGCAATGGACCCGCCGGCTCTTCTACTAATTATACTAGACTTGTCGGACCACAGATCATTAACTTACTAAACATTATAGAAGCCATAACAAGCCGACATCACGACACGACACACATTGGCGCTCTCAACCGTAAGCAGTGGCGATGCGTTAAACGCATTCGCAGGGAAGCTGAAGCTAATTTGGCTTTCCTTTTCTGTACAAACAGCAACATCCTTAACTGTACATCGGTGGACCTTATTACAAAAAGCATAAGGTCCATCGATTGGCAGTTAACAGTGTGGGCGATGGTAGGAAGTGACTTTTTGTTGAAAATTACATGTGGACAATATTTGTTTTTTGATTGCCGCCATACCCATACCTACGTAAGAATATAATATGTATAATAATTCGAGCACGCTAAGAAGTTTTCACACCAACCATGGCGCTCCCATACATTGCCAAACCAGTGCAAACTTAGCGTAGACAGACTAGACCTAGTTTACATTTTACCAAGACGATCATGACTGCAGTCTTTGGTGTGACTATTGTTATTAAGACGCGTTTTATGTTAAATATATGACTTTATCATTTAAAATCACTTGTACAACTGAACAGACATATGGTCGTAATCATATTTCATATCATGTCCAAACGATTGTCGCTGTAAATTACATTGTCAAAATCACAATTTACTAAATATCCTGTGACTATCATGTTTTACGTCAAGTGAAATTTATGCGTTTACGTGTGAATGTTTTGTAGTTACAGGCAAATACGGCACGGAACATCGAAATTCGAGGATCGTCTATCTCATTCTCTGTTGCTTTTGCTGTATTGGAGCGACTGAGATGCTCGGATTTGGACGGGGTTTGATACATGATACCTTCGGGAATCAGCGATGACACACGAAGGTAATATTACCTACTGTTCTGCTTTTTCATGTGTCAACGTTGATTGATACCCGACGTCTCTTTTTAAAACCCGAAGGTTCTTATTAGGGCTGACGGACTGTACGAGTACTCGTTGTAAATGGGTGTACTCTGGTACCGTGTTGATAAAAAGCTGCTAATGGGCCATCATAGGGACGCAACTATGCGTTAGAGGGAGCTAATGATATTGCGACCTCGTTCCATCGTATAGCTGCGTCCCTAGGATGGCCCATCATGTAGAGCAGCCATAACAGTTTTCAGCAGACATTCCTCTAAAATTGTAGCAACATTTGTACAACATAAGCTGTCTACGCTTTAACGAGCGAATAAATTCAGTTTTTGCTGTTGGCATCCGTCGGGCGGCCGTAAACCCGCACTTGTCTTAAATTAGCGGCAATAATGCCGTAAATCATGTATCTGGAGCGCTCGGAAGACGGTCCAATCATAAATTCATAACCGTATAGATAGACAGTGGCGGCACGTAACATATTTGTAGGCAAGCCGGAGTAATTTAGCGTAGCTTTTCTTTGTGTGCTGTAGGAAAGATTTCTCGGCAGTTTGTTCAACCTCTCTTGCCCTCGCACGCTCCAGATTATATTTTTTTCATTTTGGAACCGT
The DNA here is from genome assembly GCA_911728535.1 of Pammene fasciana. Classification (NCBI taxonomy): domain Eukaryota; kingdom Metazoa; phylum Arthropoda; class Insecta; order Lepidoptera; family Tortricidae; genus Pammene; species Pammene fasciana. Next base: position 3,286,272 of record OU452285.1, read on the forward strand.
TCGCTGGGTCGGGTCTCTCTGTGGCCCTAGTGAAAAAGGTCAAAATGGCTCAGCGAATAAGAGTACAAGTGCCGTAAATTTTATAGGACTTCCGCCCTTATTCGCAAAGCCTTTTTGACTTGTACCCTTTTTCACTAGGTCACAGATATATAGGTAACTATAAGCACGGGAGGGGAGGTTTAACAACAACTTTGCTCAACGCGTCTTGGTATTACTACGGGTACACATACAATATACTAATAGGCAGGCACAGACTACACAGACACCTCATCATTAAGCTTTTACAGGGAGCACGAGGTCACCACATACCAGCGCAATTTTATTCGTAAATTTCTACGATTCGAACAGCACATCTCAATAGTATTCTACACCAATTTGTAGTATAACAATCCAGGTTCACCCCTGTAACTTGATTTTTGTGGATATTTTTAATTCACATGAGTAATGATCAAAAACGTTAACTCAATTGAAATAAGCGGTTGCGCTCTCATACAAAATTAGTACGGGAGCACAGATGCGTGGTGACCCCGAGTTGTACTTATGATCTATCTATATCTAGAAGTTGAGGTTATCTGTGAGGTAGGCATGTAGATATATATTAGTTTTTAACAAAGTATTTTTTTAGTGTGCCGTTATAATTATAAATATCCGCAATGTCAAAGTTTCAGACAGTTTTCGTAATAAGTAATATATAATTATGTGTTTGTGTTTTACTTGGCAGGTATCCCATTTTCAATTTTCCACTTCATCCAGTTAGTTAATCATTCGTGATAAGTATCCAGATGTTGGTTTATTTTATTTGACATTGAGTGTATGAGTCAAATATCATACGAACCATCATCATTCTAGTAGCGTTTTTCCCGGCTTTGAGCCAAGACCCAATATGAGCCGGACACAAGCTGAATTGGTGTAGGCACTAGTTTTTACGAAAGCGACTGCCATCTGACCCAAAGGGGAAACTAAGCCTTATTGGGATTTGGTTCGGTTTTCTCACTGTTTTCCATCACCAAAAAGATATTTCGTACACAAAGTTAAGAAGAACTCTGCAATGTGGTCTGTGTAATACACGTGTAATATGACAGAATGCGGCACAGATAATGAATAGGCGGTATTTAACAAGCCGCTTTTCTTTAAAAAAATATCTTAAAAATACGTAGTATCATTTTGGTAATTGAATAAAAAACCACGAGATAAGTTTTGCGACAGGCCAACCTAATTTGAGCCTAATTTAAGCACCTTAACTCAAAAGATTAAATGTGGTCGATAAATCGTTTTGACGCCTAAAAAAGGGTTAGCGTGGAGTTCAGTCGATGAATAGGTACAGTCGCCATCAGATATATCGGAGCGGCCAAGGTGGTCACGATATCTGAACACCTCTGTGTATGTTCAAGTGTGTATGGATAGGTGGGGGAGACCCTTAGCCGCTCCGATATATTTGATGGCAACTATACTTCTGCCGTACACGGTATACGTAATATTCCTGCATCATATTTCGAATGAATCGATTATATGCCGTTATTTTGTTATAGTCCACCCACGCCTCTAGTGCATACCAGAAAATGGGGAATAGTCCATGGCCCGTATTCTAACTTTAAAACACGTATTAGACATCATTATCCAACGCTAATGCAATAACTACGCAATACAACTAGCGCCTAAACGTCTGACTGAGAAATATCAGAATGTGCTGGAAAAATATCCCGATGCAACTTCAACATTGTTTGATTATTTGTAGTATGTTGGAGATAGATTGTGTTTTTAATGTTGTGGTCATGTATTTTAATAGTAGCTAGTTTATGTAACTGTGTAACCACACTCGTGTTTTAAGGCCTAATTACGTACAGTTGCATACACTGCTTTATCTACATACATATTATAAACCCGAAATGACGCGTTCTAAAACTGTTAAAATGGCTGCCATTTCACAGAATGCACCGCCGTGGCCGACTCGATTGTGTCGGCGGGGCGCGTGCCGGCGGTCGGAGGATCGCGCGGCGCGGCTGTCGAGGGCCGGATTTTCATAATGATATCGAATTTTTGCTTATTATTTGATAATAATAACATCGTTACAGATAAGACATTTGTTATAACTTCTAACAAAACAGTCTCTTTTTATGGTGGTCATAACGTGCGGTTTTTGAACGCATCATGGAGGGTTTATGATATGGGTGTAGATAAAATCAATTATTATATCAGTACTTCTACCATATAAAGTTTTACAACATTTGCTTTATTTGAATTGTAGTTCAGCTTTGGGCAGTCACGAATAAAATGCAATTGAGTGTTCACAACATTTATTTATTTAACAAGTAAAATTTTATGACCAAAAAAACGCTGATAGTGATCGTATTTAATTAATATAGAACTCTATGACTGTGTCAATTAAGTCTAAATTAACTTATCTAACATATGACCACTTTTCATGCTTTTAATAGTAATATACCAAAAACAGTTGTAGCCGGCGAAGTACACTCGCCATCAAATATATCGGAGCGGCCAGGGTACTCTAAAATATCTGAACATGCACTTTGTCTTCTAAACAATAGAGGCGTTGTTCAGATATTTGTGACCACCTTGGCTGCTACGATATATCTGATGGCGACTGTACAAAATATTGTAGCTGCAAATTTGACAGCTCAAGTAGGTGGCACTGTACAGTCGCCATCAGATATATCGGAGCTGACAAGGCGGTCACAAATATCTGAACAACGCCTCTATTGTTAAGACGATTAAGTGCATGTTCAGATATCTTTGAGGACCCTGGCCGCTTCGATAAATTTGATGGCGACTGTACAATGTCACCTAAATCAGCTGTCAAACTGTAACTTGCAATATTTTGAAAATATTTATTTAAATAGTATACAGGAAAATATAAAAAAAATACAGGATGTTTTTTTATTTAGTTTTAGCCATACTTTGCGTGGTAAATAAGTAGGTACGTAAAAAAGTTCAAGCGGTCCCATAGGAGACATAGATCTGATCCATTAAAATGTATGAAACAGTATATTTTTCTCGCGATTATTGGGCCCATAGTAAAATTTGTTTTATGTAACTATCAGTGGCGGTGGGTCTATAGAACACGATTTCCCGTCTTCTTGCCTAATCTTCATGCACCAGAGCAATTCTCATATAGCTCATGAAGAAATTTTAAGATAAATTTTGACCCACCGCCAGTGGTAACTATTGAACTCAAATAATACATAGAATTGCAGTCGGCTTTTGCTCGGGTGTTTTCGGCAAAATTTGTCGTCACAGACTACACAGACACCTCATTATTAAGCTTTTACAGGGAGCACGAGGTCGCCACGCATCAGTGCAATTTTATTCGAAAACTTCTACGATTCGAACAGCACATCTTATTAGTATTATACACCAATGTGTAGTATAACAATCCAGGTTCACCCCTGTAACTTGATTTTTGTAGATATTTTTAATTCACATGAGTAATGATCAAAAACATTATCTCAATTGAAATAAGCGGTCGCGCTCTCATACAAAATTAGTAAGGGAGCACTGATGCGTGGTGACCCCGAGTTGTACTTATGATGTATCTAGTGGTTGAGGTTATCTGTGATTTGTCGTATTAGGACCCTTTGCTCAATTCATACAACTAGCTATCAGCCCGAAAGCTTGACAGCATGAAAGGCATGACGACTAGGGGGACAGAGGGCGGGGCGGGCAGGGGGCGCGAATACAAGTCTTACACCGGACGCCCCCGCCCTTCTCTCAGTCCCCCTAGCCGTCTAGCCTTCTTAATGTCAAGCTTTCGGGCTGATAACCAGTTGTGTGGAGTGAGTTCAATGTATACATTTATTTGTTTTGAAAACTCATTGGTATAGTATGATTTTTTTAAGATGACCGATTTGTTGGTAGACATCTCTAGTAATATTCCAATATTATAAAAAATACCACCTTATATGAAGACATGTATTGAACTCCACTTTTATTCTCAAACTTTCAATCCAGGGATAATTTTAACTAAATTAGTGGATGTGGCTTAGTTGATTCTGCATAATCTGCAACTCTGGTGAACATAAATCTGGTCCTGTGCTCTGCAAGGTGGCCACATCCACTAAATTAGTTAAAATTACCCCAAACTTTGAGAATCAAAAGTGGTGTTTGTGACGTAATGAATGCTATACCTGTCTTCTAAGGATTTCAGCACACGGCGGCGTAGCGTAAGCGTTGAGTAAGCGTATCGTGAGGCGAGAGCGGTACGAGCACGAACATGCTCAAAGAAGTCCACACACGAAGCGTCGTTGAAGCGAATCGTATTCGTAATCGTAAATCGACGCTCCGTGTGCGGTGCGGACTTCTTTGACCATGTTCGTACCGCTCTCGTCTAACGCGCGTCTACCGATACGTTTACTCAACGCTTACGCTACGCCGCCGTGTGCTGAGGGCCTTATATCATAGAAAAATCTATATAAAGATTTCTCCCTCTAATGTTGGTCAAGGTGCGCATAGACCCGCCTCAGCTTCTCTCTCTTGTTCTTGTTGGCGTGCTTCTTCTCTAGCTTCCACGGCTTGCCGACCATCTGCTCTGCGGACTGCGCTCCGACGATGCTGGAAATTAAACCTTATTGTAATGTGGTAGGGTAGGTTTAGGATGTCAATTGTGGAAACTCTAAATTCGACATCATTTAGTATTATATTATCCGCAGAACTAACTGGCGACTGAGGTCATACGGCTGTCTTCTTCACTCTTGCTGCGGCCATGCAAGTGTGAAAGAGAAGTTTTATGATCTCAGTCGCCACTTAATTCTGCGGATACTATAGTCTAAATTACAGTAGAGTAATCGTAACGCGTAGTAATTTGGGATTTACCATATTTTAACGACGAAGATAAATTAAGTTAACAATTTGTGAAAGTTGACGTGTCTAAAATAAACAAAATTATTCTGTAAACCAAAGATTTTTATTTGCCAATCAACTGTATTTGTAACAAGTTTAACAGGAGAGAAATAAAGAAGTTAAAATTTGTATTGCATTTTTTGTATAATGATGTTATAGTTCATAATGTCCATATTTCTACTCCTAGAAAAATTTTATGTAGTGGTAAGTATTTATTGACTAATTCATAATTAATGCTTCCGTTTTATGAAATGTCTAGACATATAAAAAAAATTGCCGGTTTTGAAATCTGGCTACGGTATTAGTACGCTTCGTTAAAAGGATATCGTCGATTTTGTTCGGAGTATTGGCCCAGCTCATTCAGGAGCGTAAGTATAAGAATGAAATCTAAAAAATCTAGATCAGGACGGTGATAAAATAATCATGAAATCTAACGGGGAAATTGAAAAATCACACATTTAAAATATGCCAATTTTTTTTTACTCGATTTAACAACTAGTCATGTTTCCACACGCCGCCTCGTCGTATTTCTCTCTGTGTGGTCGCGCGAACTAGGGAAACGCGAAGGGCGCCATGAGAACTGGCGGCCGGCCAATAGGAAGGCAATAACGAGGGCTCAAGATCATTGGCCCAAATGTTGAATATTCTGCGTTGTACGGCGTTTTCTTACTATTTGTTACAAGTCATGATTCTGTTAACTTTTTATGTTACATAAGAACGATGCTGAGTATTCTTTGTTTTTATTTAAGTCTAGAAAAAGGTGCGACTACCACCGTGTTATTTAGTAATAAAACGTTTTCAAAATTGGCTTATATGCCTCCTTTCTTTACAGTATTTTTTATCATTAAAAAAATATGTAGGTATTATAATATTCTCGTGAGATTTTAAGTAAATTAAACGTTGTCCTAAAATCCAAAAAAACGGTATTCGATCAGTAAAACGACATAGCTTGAATACAATAGGCAACTTTTCTATGAAGTCAAATCAGCTACTCTTTAGGAAACGTCAAAACGATTTGTTATATGAAGTTTATATGGGAGACTAATATTCTGACGTCACACTATTTGATGAATGCATCTCCTTTATAAAAGTTTTGACATTTTGATATTATCTTACCCCATGATCGGTTTTCCTTTGACGTGCGCCGCGGTTTTGTTCATCGCAAAAAACGCCTTGTCGATCTCCGCGGACTTGCTCACCCACCCCTGAACACAAGACACATTTTATTTTATATTGTGTATATAATTGTGGGGTTGGGACAAGGATAATATAGATATGGATTGACAATACAAAATAGCGTTCCCGTATTTCAGGCCAACTCACTAGCGCCATCTATCGGTCACCACACACACTAAGTCCCATTGTCATGTCATATGTTTTGTTCGGGGATTAACGCTGACAGAATAACTCGACCCAGACTCGACAGATGGCGCTGCGGCACTTAATATGGAAAACAGTCGTGTAACCTGAAGTTTGGAGGAACGCGATTTAGTATAGACATCGACATGTCTATATTATCCTTGGGAGGAAACAATTTGCGCGAATACATGCTCGCTTTTAAGGTTCAAGATTATAAACCTGAGAACATCGTGTCCAGACTCCAGATGTCACAATGAGGGTTTCCGCGATCGAGTTTTTCTCGCGAGCAGGCGCGGTCGCAGATGAAAATTTTGGGGGGGGACACTAATGTAGTTTTTTTTTTTTCAAATTTTTGAGGGGGTCTGTAAAAAAAATTCTATTAGAAATGTAGGATTTTGAGGTGGGTCATGTCCCATGTGACCCCCCCCCCCCCTGGGACCTCGCTTGCTCGCGAGAGGTCTTTTTGACAGCAGCTGTCAAGATCTACCAATAAAAAACATGATTAAACATGATTGGTGGATTATGACAGCTAGATTTCTCGCCACGGTGCTGCCATCTAGTGGAAATCTCGATCGCGGAAACTCTCACTGCAATGACTGAATTTGATGGACGAAGGCTGGTGTAATTGGAAGCAGATTTGACAGACGACAATTCATAGGAAACGTATTCGAATACCATAGTCTTAAGTCCTTCAATGTTAATTTAAAAAAATATTTGTAATGGATATCTGTATCCAATTTGGTATGCCCTTGAGTACAGCTGTAATTCGTCACGTGTATACAAACCTCGACAGCCCTGGTCTCCCTGGGAGTGGGCTTCCTCCTGCTGTCCTTCAGCAGCTCGTCGACGGGGGCCAGTGGAGTCCCGGGGGGCAGCTCGGCCCAGCGCAGGCGGCCGTTAGCCGCGTCCTTCAGCAGTAACCGCGCCGAACGAGACTGGTCCGGCTGTCCCGCCGCCGTCATGAAGCCTCGGTTAACTAAAAAAAACATTAGTTTAAAGAAAAAACAACTTACTTAGACTACTCCGCCTTTCTTAAAGCAAATAAACTTATATTTGAAGTCATTTTTTAATCCACCATCTTAAAATGACAGATAAACTGTAGAGGTTGGTTAGAAACCTCTAACTGGTCGTTTGATATCGAAATATTCTATATTCAAACTTAAAGTCAATGTAAATAAACAATCATAAATCCAAATCAGTGGCCATTGCCTTAAAATAAAATCTAAATAAATACATGAAAACATCAAGCTTTACCCCCGTGTTTTACTGAGCTACAGCACCCCATCACAATACCATACAGGCGAAGCCGCAGGCGTAGATAATATACTCACAGGCATGCGCGGTCAAGATTTGCTTGTAGGTGTACTCTGCTTCGTCTTGCGGAAGAAGTAGTCCATACTTCGTCTCGAACACATGTTTCCCGACCAGTTGGCACAGTCGCGCCATCGCCGCGTCGTGGGAGCGCATCTGAACGAACACATTTAAATAAGATACTAGTAACTTGTATAATATGCAGTTCAAGAATGATTGTGAATTGGGAACATGCGTGAAAAATATTTAACTGAAAAATAATAAACACGTTCAAACACACCAAATTTATACAAAAAAGTGGAAATCCGTAGTAATTTTCTAACATGTTTGTTAAGATGTTGCGGTTTAAAAAAAGAAAATTTGAGGATTTTTTTACTCCAAATGTACATATTTTCATAACCTCTATTCGATTACTTGTGTTCTAACGAGAAATAAACACTTCATGCCTAAAATTACAAAAAAATCCAAAGTTCTCCGCAACTTTGAGGCCAGTGACGTCACAAACCTCACGCTTTTTGTATGGGGCATTTTGACGCGCGGCGCAGACGCCTAACGTATTTTCGCATTTTTGACGTTTCAGGGCTTCAACAGGTAGTAGGTTTTAGATTAGAGACATTTGAATCTAACGGGAAATAGAATCGAATGACGTCTTTCAAAGAATTCATGCATGTTACTCTTATGCTAGCACTCCACTTGGCGTTGTGGTGTTCGGGTGGCGTATTCGCCGTCTTCGTCTAAATATTAGTATGAAATCCGAACATCACTAACACGACATCCACATTTTGTGTGGCCACAGGAAATATATCAAATACGAGAATAGCACTCACACCACTGAGTGAGCCATGTGAACGCAAATATTCCTCATTTGCGTTCTTTGAATAATTTGATGTGTGCCCAGAAACCGACCAGCGGGTGGCTAGTGTTAGAACTGAGCTCTGGATGTGCCGCGTGTGGCCCGGCGTTGAGCTCAACTATAATTATTATTGAGTACCTACCTGGTCTATCGGCAGCACAGCTGTCAGCAACAAGTCAGGGGCCACGGCGTAAGCGGGCAGCACCAACCCGGGGCAGTCCAGCACTTGCAGCTCCGAGTCCAGAACCAGGCTCTGGATGTGTCGCGTGTGGCCTGGCATTGAGCTTACGCTCACCTGTAACATTGTTTCTTGGATAAGGTTTTTAAATCACCAGTCTGCCTGCGAGCGTTACGACACGCTCGAAACGTCAGGAAAAATAATAAAAGTAAGTGTACGCGATTAAGTCCCGTTTTTGTCAAAATAAAAAGGAATTAGCGTAAGAAGTGTAAAATATTTTTCCTACAAAATTGAGAGAATTCTAGTTGCCTTAGTATGGGGTCTGTAAATCGTCTTTGAATTTCACTGTCAAATTTGCATATAAGTACATATGTACACCAAGGTTTTTAGTGTTAAGTTTAGTAGAGATTAGGTGTACAACTTGTATAGATTTTTAGGGCATAATTAGGCTTCGGCGCCTCACCTTACATAAATTGTGATAATAATAAAGCAGGCAAATTAACCATAAGTAGCCAAATGAACAAATACAGAATTCATCACCTACATTTTTTTTCATTTAAACATGTTTTTTTCTATATTAACCCTTTAACCGCCATTGACAGCAAATCACGCGCACGGAAAGTCGTGCTCTCAGCGCCAGCACGTGATATCACGTCCAAAATATAACCAGTTTGCCTTGAGCGCTCGCGCGCGCTGGCGCTGAGAGCACAATTTTTCCGTCCGATGCTTGGCGTTCAAAAGTTTAACATAAAAAATCTGTAAAAAAATCTGTTACATTATAATACTTAATGAAGCACTTACCTTCTTCGTTTGCATAAGAATGTTGACAGTACTAGATTTCCCCACATTCGGATACCCTATCATCCCAACTGTCACTCTAGGCGGGTTCTTCAAACGACTCAATTCTTGCTTCTTCAAAACCTCCAACAACCTATCTCTATCAAATATCTCATATGAATTCTCCATTTTATTAACATCTTTAGAATCTTCACTTTGCAAAGGTTCTATCGGCTTCCCTAATCGTAAGTTCTCTAGAACTGTGTCTAAGGTATCTTGTATCTTGCTCAATCTATCAGCAGTATTACAAACGGCTGTGTCGAGATCTTTAATTTGCTTTTTGAACAATTCTATGTCTTCTTCAGTACTCTTTAAGGCTTCTTTTTCGTCGATGGAGTCTGAGTCGGCGGATTCTGTGTCGGAATCTGCTTTTTCTGTTTCACTCTCTTCGGATATCTTTCTCTCTTTGTTTGTTTCTTTAGCGGCGGAGAAGAATATTATGGGAACATTCTGTAAAAACATTATGTAACTGAAAATTGGTTTTCTGAATACCTATACATATAATAACAATCCATATATACAAAGCGTAACATAAATTCTGGTGATCCTTTTAAGGGCATAATTGGTATCGTATTTTATTTATGCAAAAGTAAGAAAAAAAACTTATTAATTTTTTTACGCGTCCAAAAATTTTTCTTTTACTTTTCCTTACTCGAAATACGATACCAATATTTCACCAAATACCACCCAAATAAAGGCGTAAGGGTACTTCCCAAAACCCATACAGTCTATGGTAAAAAGTCTCTAAAATAATTTAGGTTTCCAATAAATTAAATACAGTTTGTCTACCATGGACAAAAATCAGTCGGAAGACAGGCAAATCTAAGGCGCAAAACACACTTGAGCTGAATTTAGCAAATTCATAGACAAAATGCTTAAAATTGTCCATGGTAGCTTAAATTTGTCTATTTATTTAATCATATGGCGTATATACATAAACATTTCAAGAGCAAACTATACATACATTATTATAATTAGCTAATGTCTATGGTAGCTAATTTTTGGTATGGAGGCCATAGACAAATTTAAGCATTTTGTTTATGAATTTTCTTAATTCAGCTCAGGTGTGTTTTGTGAAACTTCAGCTAAGTACTAGTAACTACCAGAAAAATTCAGCTAAGATCCGACTTCCGGCTGATTTGTTTAAGAAAGCTGAGTTCCGCTCAAATGTGTGTTGCCTTAATATCGTGAAACATACCTCTTTGCTGAAGTACTCTGCCCACGCCCTCCTCTCATACTCTGTGGTGAGATCGGCCTTGTTCAGGAGCAGGATACATTTGCATTTCTGCTCGCTCGCGTATTTCTCCAGGTCCGCACACCTGCAAGTACGTTCGTACAAGTTTAGAAATAAACTTTGTTTTACTAATGGGGCCCAAAGTTCATGAAATGATGGTATTGCCCATACAAAAATATCACAAGTATTACAAGGCCTACTAGGAAAGTACTGCAAAATCATAAAGCCATGTAGATTACGCACGTTCATGCATGCGTTCAAAAATAGTAAACCTGAAGAGCAGCGGGTTCCTGGCGTCCAGCAGGATCAGCACGACGTCTGCCTTCTCCAGCGTCCGCCGTCGTTGTTTCCAGAGCTCCAGGTTACTCTCGTACGGCGTCAGCGCCGCACCTAACATTCTTATATGTATGGTTGGTGTCACACCTGAAGAGCAGCGGGTTCCTGGCGTCCAGCAGGATCAGCACCACGTCTGCCTTCTCCAGCGTCCGCCATAGTTGTTTCCAGAGCTCCAGGTTACGCTCGTATGGCGTCAGCGCCGCACCCAGTTTAGCCTATGCAAAGAAACTATGGATTCTAGAACAATTTTGAATATTTCCAGTTTTCCTTCATGTAATGTAAAATACATATCAGTTTTAATCAGAAAGTAGCTAGTGTCACCACTGTAAGGCACTAGCGGCGACACTAGCATATAGCTAGCTAGATATATAAAATAAAATGCCAAACATTAGTATAGTTAAAATTTAATTAACTAGTATTGTCCTTCGCTGCCTGAAACACAGGGAATCCTAGTTCAGGCATTTGTAAACCACCTGTCGTTATATAATCTTAGCCTGTAAGAGCAACCACTGTACTACTTTCCTCAATAATTATTTGAAATTTGTGATTTATAATAGACTGTAGACCAACATTAGCACAGTTCTCACTAAAATTGTACCTGTAAGTCATTCAGGTTGCGACGCCAGTCAAGGAATGATTCTCTTTCACGGTTAATTTGCTCCTCCGCAGTGATGCCAGAGCTCCAGGCAGGCCTGAAAAAAAATTTTTGTCTATTTTAGAGTCCCACTACTGGACTAAGGCCTCAGCCTTATTTTCTCCACTCAACCCATGGACCCTGCTCCTTATATCTCAATCACAGCAAACTTCAAAAAAATTTCTTGTTTCAAAATAACAAAAAAAAAAGGTAGAATATTATATTCTATACCTCGTTTTTTTTCAGATTAGAAAAATAACGGTCGATTTCGACACTTTAGCTGTATTTTTTTCAGCCATATCTGGGCAAAACATAAATGAAACTACTTTTTTCCACTATTAGTGATACGCTATTAATGATATAATTTTAAAATCGTTTTCCCAAAAATCGCATGACGACAATCGCACGATTTTTCTAATCTGAAAAAAAACGAAGTATAGGCTCAGAAACAGTTACCATTATGTATTTAGAGCCAGAAAGCACCACTTTAGCATTGAATTTGTGGGAAGCTATAAAGTAGTGTTTATTTTATGTATCATAATTCATAGTATTTAGTAAATTATATAACGGCCTCCATAGCCCAGTTGGTAGTGACCCTGCCTATGAAGCAGGAGGTCCCGGGTTCGAATCCTGGTAAGGGCATTTATTTGTGTGCTAATCTCAAATATTTGTTCCTGAGTTATGGATGTTTTCTATGTATATAAGTATCTATTTATCTATCTAAGTATGTATATCGTCGCCTAGCACCCATAGTACAAGCTTTGCTTAGTTTGGGGTTAGGTTGATTTGTGAAGAAAAAAAAAAAATTGTGTGTTTTATGCCTAAAGGACCCTTATTTTTTGGGCAGCCATGTAAAACAATACTCTAACAAAAAATAAGCATTACAGCTAAATGTATGGAATGTCACATTTGTCGATGTGATGTTAAGTTATTAGAAGCCATTTGCTCAATACCTTCTAGGCACAGTAAGCGGCTCATCAAAGTTAGGCTGTGACGTTGCTGCCTCGACCTCACTCGGCACCGACTTCACATATTTCAAGTTCATCTTCTCAGCTGTGAACTCTCGCTGCGCCAGCTCAGCTGTGGAGAGGAACTCCTGCAGCGAGGACTCGGCTGTCACTGACTGGAGGTTCAGCCGACCCCAGTCGTAGCCATCGTTGATCTCTGTTGTGTGCAGCTGGAATCAATAAGTACCCATTTTTATCAACTTATTATTATTTTGTAAAGATATGTGACTAAAATAATACTTAGTTTAGCTACCCCACTTATTAATGTTTCAAAATTTCTTTCTAGACAATTGAGACCTCTATTTTGTAAACTTGGGGGTTAAAATAATATTGTACAACATGAAGAAAATCAAATCCAAAGTAGGAAGTTAAAAAATATGAACATATTCAAATGAAGGTAGGTTATTTCATACACAAAATCTACATTTTTTATTAGAATCGTGCCCACTATTTAAACAGAGCATACGATATTTCCATTCCAATTTGTTACAGAATACTGATCAAATTAAATTACAAAAAAGTTTAGAAGAAATAAAACCAAAATGTAAACAAATTACCATAGTGTCTTCGACATGTTTTTTGTGTCGATTCTTTGAAAATCTGTCTTTGATTAGAGCGCGTCCTAACGACTCTTTATTTTTCTTTCCCATTTTTCACATATGTTTGAACAAGTTTCCTGTTAACTAATAATTATTTTAAAATAAAAATGTACGTATCCAATAAACGCAACACACAGTTTCACTAGAGCTGTCAAGAAAAGAAACACATGTTTTGTTTTGACACTTGATTCATGTAGGTTATGTTCCGAAACGTTACAAATTTCATTACAACGCATTATATTTTCCAGGTATTTTCCCATGCACAGTTGACACAAAAACGAAAAGAGTGTAGAAGATAAACCCACTATGATAAAAATAAATAAACTGCAAAGCAATTGAAATTAATATTTTTAGAAATCGCATTTCTTGATTGGGTTAGCATAGGCTTCACGATCATTTCTGAACGTACCTGTATCATTAAAAAAGTATACAGGATGAGCAAGCCACATGTGTCGGAAGGAGAAATTTGTAATAAAAGCAATATGAACCTTTAATTGAGGTTGTTCATGAGGTTACTTAAATTTTCTTGCGACTCCTGAGGTAATTAAAACTGCATTTCGCACATTTAGAGACAACAGAATCGCTTATTATTTTTTCATACCTACTGATGAAGTCACCATACTGAAATTGCTGAATGAATTTTACCCAACAACCTTCCTTTTCCTTTCCATAATTTTAGTAGGTACCTACTTAGAGATAAATAATTCCACTTTAATGCCTTCAAACCCTTTAAGTTCGTTTATTTCAAGAATAACGTGCTCAATATGAAATAAAATTATGTTTTTAAGATTCATTTTAAGTACTAATTATATAGAATACCTACCATTTTTTTTCTTTACGGGTTGATATGATAGATAGATACGTAAGTACAATTCGTTGGACAGACATGTAGTGATAGAAAATAGAAATCCTGCCATAGAATCGTATAAAGTTATACTTGTTTATGAAACTCAAGTAGAAGACGGTTTTTATAAAAAAAGGGATACAAAAAGGTATTACTTAAGTACTTACATCCTTTGTATAAAAATCTATGATTCTTACATATTGATTCATATTGATTAAACTTATTTTAATTAAACCGAAAAAAGTATTGTCAAGTCTAGTCTATACTCTGTACTTTTAGGTATTTAAAAAAACGTAAACAAACCATTAAAAGGGTAATTTATTGGGCAGGTTTTGGTTCCTGTTAAATTTTCAATTTTAAAAAATAACAGGTTACAGATTCGTTCCATCCTATTTCAGCAACCTGTAGTTACGCTGGATTTTATGATATATATACACATATATAAATTTACCCAATTATTTATATCACATTAAATGATTAATAATTTTTTATAGTAAATTGCCTCATAAAAAACACCCAATTTTGCAGATGTGCAAAACGCAAGGTTATAGTTATGAGGATAAAATACGACTAGATTACAGAGTACCGTTTTTAGTGTAGCAACACGTACCTTGTGTCACTTTTTAACCGACTTCAATTCCATTGAGGAAGGAGGTTCTGATTCGGTTTGGTGTTTTTTTTTTATGTATGTTCACCGATTACTCCGAGACCCGTGGTCCGATTTGAGTAATTCTTTTTTTGTTTGAAAGGATCTACATCCAAGGTGGTCCCATATTAATATGGTGCTGTTCTGATGATGGAATCCATGAGGAATTGAGGGAACTCCTCAATTTTTAAAGGCACATGTATGGTGATTTGGGTGTTTTCTTAAGCAACTCAAGCATTTTCTCAAGAAAACCACCATTTCGATGCAGTGGACCTGATGATGATGATTGTTTTGATGATAATGATGAAGATTTTTTTATGCAGGATGTTCAGCGATTACTCCGAGACCCGTGATCCAATTTGAATAATTCTTCTTTTGTTTGAAAGGAACTACCTCGAAAATGGTCCCACATTTACCTGGTGCTGTTCTGATGATGGATCCATGAGCAATTGAGGGAACTCCTCAATTTTTAAAGACACGTGTATGGTGATTTGAGTGTTTTCTTAAGCTACTCAAGCATTTTCTCACGAAAACCGCCAATATGATGGAGTGGTCCTGATGAAGATGATTGTTTTCGTGATAATGATGAAGATTGTTTTATGTAGGATGTTCAGCGATTACTCCGAGACCCGTGGTCCGATTTGGACAATTCCTTTTTTTTGTTTGATAGGAACTACTTCGAAGATGGTCCCACATTAACCTGATGCTGTTCTGATGATGGGATCCGTGAAGAATTGAGAGAACTCCTCAATTTTTAAAGGCACATGTATGTTGATTTGGGTGCTTTCTTAAGCAACTCGAGCATTCCCTCTTGAAAACCACCAATTTGATAGAGAGGACCTAATGATGAAGTCCACATATGATACGTGGACCCTTCCTTAGATAGAATGGGTGTATTATGAAGTTTTTTATATATCTTTACCGATTGTTCCGAGACTTTTTGTCCAATTTTGATAAATATATAACCATAAAAATGGAAAAATTAAAACTTTTTACAAAAAAAAGATAAACCGACTTCAAAAAGGATAAAATGAATCATTATAATTATTTATATGCGTTACCAACTGATATGTTTGAAGTCGGTGCCAAGCCACAAATTACAAAACCGGTCAAATCAGCTTTAAGTGTGAACATTACAAAACATCGGTACTAATAATGCAAAGGTGAATGCGATTTCATATGTTACATTTTCATGTCTAAACTACTAGTCCTATTTTGATGAATAGCGACAACGATATATATATTCTGATACACGTCTGCTTTGTCAATAATCAGAACAAGGCGGCAAATAGAAAAAAAATGTAGACGCGTAAGATTGACCTTCCATATAAAATTTGAATATCGTGCCTTTTTACTGACACGGCGTGTGTATGGTACATGTGAGTATAGAAAAAATAAACTATCAATTGAATCCCTTTTTACTTCGGATTAAACCTTAGATGAAGAAGGATAAATAATTCAAATCGAACCACGGGCTTCGTTCGACATACGGATAGTCCCAACAATGTGTTAAGGGGCTACTTTGAAAAATTATAGGTTTTTTCAAACGCTCTAGTGACTAAACGGAAAAGGGACTGAATTTATTTTCGAATATATTTTATTAGACTATATATTCTTGTTTTTGGCACAAGCCGAAACACGATTGCTGAAAGTTGCCTCGATAGAAAAAAAATCCGAATTTTTCTTAGCTTACGAAAACTATACGAGATTAAGCAATATAAGTAGGTAAAAAATATGGTATTTTGGTTTATCTAAAAAGTCACAGAAACAAAATTAGACAAAACTTAATAGATCCGCTTATTTATCGCAGTTTGGTCAAAAAGTCTGATCCTTAAGAGCGCTGCATCTCTTTCTTTCGTGCACGGGAGCCATAAGCGTGTCTCTAATGGATGGGCGTGGCTTGTCCGAATCGAGGAATGGCCTTAACAAACAAACATAGGACGCATGATTATACTTTCTGTACCTACTTGCCTTACAGTTAACGCATGGTCGAAAGGAATGTATATCTACGTGCGATTCATACCGTATTAGATTAGTTATGTAGTAAAAATAACAATTCACTGAACACATCGCCTCGTTCGTATTAACTCTTCCAAATTTGGCTTGGCACCGACTTCAAACATATCAGTTGGTAACGCATATAAATAATTATAATGATTCATTTTATCCTTTTTGAAGTCGGTTTATCTTTTTTTTTGTAAATGTATGCAGGTTTCTTCACGGTGTTTTCTTTCATCAAAGTCAAAGACCGACTGATAAACTCAGTGGTACGGTCGGGGTTCGAATCTTCCGGATTGAAAGACATCTTACCAGTTACCACCAGGCTACCAGTGCTTATGGGTAAGATGTCTTTCAATAGTACATTAATTACTTTAAATAATATACGTAATTATAATATTTAAGGTTATTAACATAGGTAATAATTATATATCACTCGAAAAAGGTTCTAAACCCCTGAATCTGTCATTTTTGACAGCTGCTGTTTGTTTACGTTTTTTTAAATACCTAAAAGTACAGAGTATAGTTATACTTAACTTTATTATAACATGTTTATCCATAAACGATATATTATTATCAAAATAAAATTAATATATGTTTAGTATTCTGATACTGATAATAAGAAGTCTACAAATGTCACCAAAAAAAAACATTCACACGAAAATAAGAAATCGCCTGATTACTTTGATTTAGACCGAGCATGTAAGATCGTTAACGTAATATGAGACAAGCAAACTTTGTTTCGGCCGACGCTCAGACAAGTTAACATTGCGAACAGACATTAAGCTGGTGCCTGTGGTATAACCGCATCATCACAAAAGATGTAATACACGACAATGGTTTGAAAGCTTGGTCCTTGTCCTTTAGATCCGCCCATCATTTCCTTTATTTCCACACTATCGTTTTTCCCAGCTAGCGCCTGGATCTGGAACAAATGTAAAATAAACCACAATAATAGTGTAAGTATGAGCGTACCTACGGTAGGGTACGGTATGGTAGGGAAAAGTTAGGCTCTCTGACCCAAAGCTAAGAATTTTTAGGCAAAATTAATATATTGACATGTTAAATATTCATTTGTGTACTATAAAAAAATGCCCCACCCCTTAAAAAAGTACTGAGTACACCCAAGTAAACATACTTATTTTAGATTTATTGGGATGGTTATCGTTGACAGTGACAGGATAAGAACTAAGGGACAAAGTGGACCAACAACGTCTCCAATATCTTTGCAGCATACCTGGTCTCTTCGTGAATTTCGGGGAAGGTAAAGAGTGACGGAATTGCTAATTTTTCGAGCTGCTTTCATCAGTTCCGAAGCAGGACGAGGTTTAAGCGTCTCCATGTCAAAGGGTTTATCCTGAAAGAAATGACGGAATACTGATAAAGCATGCGATGGCTATTCCAATAATTCAATAGGAGGTATGATGTTTACCAAAGAGAAATTACGAGTAACACTACGTTTAGGTATCTATATGTATAAATACATAGGTCAGTAAGATGAGTGACAGAAATCTTATATTTCTTTTAAGATTATTAATCCTCTTTATTCATTATTAAAAGGTAAGTAATAATCAGAATGGACTGAATGGAACAGTTTCTTTCAAAAGTTGGGTATTAAATCGAATTTTTGGCAGGTAACATTTTCGCCAATGAATGCGTATGTATTATTAAAATTATAACCTTTACATAGTCGGGACCGCCCCAGGGTGGGCTTAAAAACACCATGTCCGCTTTCAGGGTCAGGAAAGGCGCCAAATTAGACAATTCAAAGAAATCTCCAACAAGGAACTCAATACGATCCTCCACCTCATAAATTCTAGAATTGTGGCGTGCCATTTCTACCTTTTTCGGGTCTATGTCAACGGCCAGAACTGAAAATAAATTTATAATAAGATATAGTTAACAAACTCGTGTATAATAAAATGAGACGTGTTTCAGGAGCAAACTGCCCCGTATTTCCTACCCTCAGTAGTTGTGAGACTTGTGAGTTGATCACGATGGGCGCTGTAATTAAGATTGCATTTAAAAACCGGTTGGACTACTTTAAGTACAATTTATGGGATAATGAGAGTTTCCTGTCATATCTGTTTTATACTGGTATTGTCCGAAATTTACACCTTGCTATATTCCCGGGAATGGAAATATAGCAACGGCACATCACTATCATCACCAGACTGGCTGCTCAAGGCCATATTGGTTGGCCTAAATATCGCTGAAGATATTGTTGTCTTAGACATCTTGTCTACATATTATATAGTCTCGTTCTTTTTTTATCGAAGGACTGCCTTTGTATTAATTGTATTTAGTAAAGCTCACCTTGCTTAACGGAAGTTACTCTTAAATATATGATAATTAATTAATAGTTTGTAAAATAAAGGCGATAACCAATATACTTAGGTAACCATGCGATGACTTAAGTCACGTTCAACATCAACATTACCTCTTTTTCCACAAGTTTTAGCGAATTGTATGGTGTTGCCGCCAGCGCCGCAAAAAGGGTCCATAATGTAATCATATTGTCGTCTCTCTGCGATCATCCTCGCAATGGGTTCTGGCGTTACGCTGTACCAGCTCTCTTTGTCTAATTTGATGCCTTCGTCGTACCTAACAATAGATCAGATTGCATACAAGGTGTAACCAAATGCTGGTGACGCTTTTAAGGGCATAATTGGTATCGGATTCTGATGATGAAAAAGTAAGAAAAAAAAATTCTCGCGAGAGAAAAATTGGTTTTGTATGGAGAGTTGGCCGGCTGAGTGAGACGGCTTGTTCCATACAAAAAAAAACTCCTACTTTTTCTTACTCGCAATACGATACCAATTATCAGGGGAGCGTCTTGGGCCCAACTCTCTTTCTTTCCTATATTAATGACCTTACAGATCTCAAAGTTGACGGCGGATGTGTTTTCTCGTACGCTGATGACACTGTAGTAGTCTTTAACGGTAGCTCCTGGGACGCAGTGTATGAAAAAGCAGAAAAGGGATTGCACAAGATAGCTACATGGTTGAGGCAAAATTTACTTACCCTAAACAGCGATAAGTCTAATTACATGTGCTTCTCGAAATACGCGAATACACAGCCGCCTATAGATCTTAAAATAAAAATACATACCTGTAATTTAATTAACACTCAACTATGTACCTGTCGAGTCATTCAAAAGGTCACTTCGACTAAATATCTGGGGGTTGTAATAGACCAGCGGCTCTCCTGGCATAGCCATATTGAATATTTAAATGGAAGAATCAGGAAGCTTA
The DNA here is from genome assembly GCA_911728535.1 of Pammene fasciana. NCBI lineage: Eukaryota > Metazoa > Arthropoda > Insecta > Lepidoptera > Tortricidae > Pammene > Pammene fasciana. The sequence continues at coordinate 3,306,216 of OU452285.1, forward strand.
TATGGCTATTTAAAATTCTTAAACATGTTGCTTCTACACAACTACTTACCCAAATATATGAATCACTTGTCCAGTCAATTATAACGTACTGCGTTCCTGTCTGGGGCGGAGCCAACAAAACCAAGTTCCTACAGGTTGAAAGAGCGCAAAGATGTCTGCTCAAAGTTATATTTTCCAAACCATATAGATTTCCTACAGATGACTTGTACAAAGAATGTAATTTACTATCCATTAGAAAGCTATATGTTCTACAATGTGTCACAAAGCTACACTTGACAATTAAATATAACACTACCATTGTAATTCGGAGGAGAAAGCGCAAAGCTGCACCAGTACCCTCAGTAAACTCTAAATTTGCTAAGAGACAATTCAATTATCAATCTGCCAAGCTTTATAATACTATAAATGAACAACTGAATATCTACCCACTACAACTATATGATTGTAAAAAAATCATAACAGTATGGTTAAAAATGTTAACATATGCCGAAACTGAATCAATCCTGCAATAAAATAAAATTAAATAAATAATTGTGAAATTAAGTTAAATGAAATAAATAAATAAATGTGTAACACACAACCACGCACGCACACACACACACAAACACACACACACACACACACACACACACACACGCACACACACACACACACACACACACACACACACACGCATGATTAAATTTAATAGAAAAGTAAATACTAATAATAATTGTTTGTAATATATAAAAAAAAAAAAACGATTTATCTTACCTTATAATTATAATTTATAAGTATAAGAATTAATATAATAATATAACATTAAGATTTGGTTAACTACTACCTCATAATTAATGGAAGAGCGGAACCTTCTGGCACAAGTATTTGTTTTACTTAAAAGAAGGTTCTTGTTTTGTTACTAGTGAAACCACATTTTGTAACCAATAAATTATTTTCATTTTCATTTTCATTTTCATTTATTTTCAATTATGCCGTTAAACGGATCACCAGTATTGCTGTTATACCCTGTTTAATCTGATTTATGGTTGTAAGACGTAAAAGGCCAACAGAGACAGTTAGTAATCATGGTATTATTTTTTTACTCATCCAACATAAGTATATCCTTCATAGATATCTTAGAGCGGCGGTTCTCAATTTTTTTTTTTGGTAACGGAACCCTTTCGGAAATGAAATATTTGACGGAGCCCCAATATTAATAAATAAATTATATGTGCTAGACAGATAGAAGTTTTTTTTCTCAATATTCAGAGTATTCTCGCGGAGCCCCTACAGAGCCGTAGGGCTCCGCGGAGTACACTTTGAGAATAGCTGCTTTAGAGAAAAGGGCAGGTACAGAAATAATGACATAATTAGCCTTAAGTCTTATTTATATTACAACGAAAACAATCCTTAGTATCAGTACTATCAGTTATATTTTGCAGGAAATGTTCATAGAAATTTCATAGTCATGGTCTACGTGTACCTACGTACTTGGATTTAATTATGTATTGAGTTGAATTATGAATTTGACTATTTTGACTAAACTTAAGGATGCTGTACATAATTTTCTATATAATTAATTACGTCTACAAGGTGTAACAAAAATGCTAATGATCCTTTTAACGAATTAAGAATACGATACCAATTAAGTATGCCCATACTTAATTGGTATCGTATTCTTAATACGTATTTTTTTTATTAGTTTCGCAAAAAAACATTTTTTTTAATGGAGGGTTGGCTGGCTGGGACCACGTGATCCATACAAAAAGATTTTTTGCGTCCAAAAAATTTTTCTCACTCGCAAATCGATATTAATTATGCTCTTAAAGGGATCACCCGTATTTTTCTGTATAGGTATGTATTCTGTACCTGGAGAAAAGGTAACGTCGTTTTTTCCAATATTTCCACAAACTAGGGTCTTCTTGCAACTCAGGCGGCATTATTGCAAAGTCTTTTGGCATTTCCGGATTGCATTTTGGCACTGCGATTGCGATGCTTTTTGTACTCTCTACATTTAGACATACAAAGTAATATAAACACACAGAAAAAGCAAATACCTAATATTAATTTAATTTAATTTTGATAAAACCTTTTCATAAAGTGCAAGTTAACTCGACAAACTTAACGAATGTATAATAGAGACTTGCAGATGGCCTACCGCAAACCACAACTTTCCAGAATTGGAAATTTGTCGGTTCATTCAAGCGATAAAGAGCAAATAGATGGACGAAGTATGTGGTTCACGTTAAAGGCCTCATTTTGAATGCTAATTATATAATTAGCGCAATTTCTTGATGGGATTTACCTTGATCGAAAAAATTTTGCCCAGCTGGTAAAAAATTCGATAAATCCTGACGTGCGACGATAGGCGACCACGTACTTGCTCCAGCGGATGTTCCAGCAGCAGATTCATGTTGTGATGGAGTCTGTACCATAGTATGAAGTTTAAATACATAGTTATCTCGTAATACACTTCGTTTGTTCAAAACGTAATTTTACGGAAAAATGATTAGAAATTCACAAGCTTGTTTGCTATTGAATTGAAAGAGATATAATTGTGAAACTGTTTTTTTCTTCTGTCAGTTTAATAGTTGCGTCGTAGAAACATACAAAACTAATTCTATTCGATCTGTTGGATATTTGTATCAGCCATCTCTACGAATTTTAGTAACAAGCTTAAATTTTACATTTGAGGTTAGATAATAACTGAAATATCCCAGACAGAGACACTATTCCTCTGGCTTATGTGGATGAAGTTGCTATGCTTCCATATTAGCTGATCACAGTGAACCGTCAAAGCTCTGCGCTCCCATTCTATGTCCTGGTAATCTTGTGGGTTCTGGGGGGGGGGGGGGGGGTGACCCCCCTACTACTACTTTTTTTTTTAGAGGGTTGTAAGATGTTTATGAACTTAATCATTACCTGAGCCAGATCCATTAATTTAAGTGTTTCCCTAATTGCATTGATTCTCTTGTTTTTTGGCTGCCGCTGACGCCGGCGGTTCACTTTTTTCTTATTTATACCCTTCCCTTGGTTGGCTCGGGGTATAGGCATCTTGCTTGGGTGTTCTGATGGTAAACAAGCTAATTTTAATACGCAAATGCAACGCAATTGATAAAAAAAGGGTCAAATGTAATCACTGCTGTGCATGGTGCATACCTACTACTTCTTTGTTACTACTATTTCGATGTTTTTACATCGAAGTAAGTAACAAAGAAGTCGTGAGAGATATATAAATATATTATACAGAGATGTGAAACATAGTACGCAAAATATCTATGTACATTTTGGGGCTTTATTGTCAATTAACCGTTGACTGATTAGATTTACCTGATTTTTGTCCAACTGCGTCAAGATACATCGACTCTTGGCCAATATCTACGTTGGCAGACCAAGCACCAGAATAATTTTCCTGCACAATTAAAGGTGAAACTTTGGTACCTGGTAATTTATCTCCTAAATAACATTTGTGTAAAAACTACAGCACTCATATTATACTACTGCTTAGTTCAGGGGTTGTCAAACTATGAGCCGCGGCGCCCTGGTGCACCGTTGAAAGTACAGAGGGGCGCCGCGAGGCAATCCTCCTCACCATACTACACCTGTCTAATTCAAATATCATAGGTAGGTTTGGGTGCCGTGACCATTTTGTATACTCGCACGTACGCCGTGGGCTAAGATTGAGAAACCCTGGCTTAGTCTAAATTACCTAGTTTAATTTTAAATTTTACCTCATTAGTTGTAGAACAATTTCTACTACCACGTTTTGGCCTTGTCGGAGGCGTCAATGCGCTCGGTTTTTGGTTGAGTGTCATTCGCCAAGCACACTCAGGTGCAATCTGTCAAGTTTAGAAATCCATATTAATCAATACTTTTTTTTAACAAAAGTGCTATAAGGGGGTTAAAAACATCGCGAACGAGTCTGGTACAGTGAAGCCGAGGGCATTTATGACTGAAGTAATATTCTTCTTACCTACCGAGTTACACACAATCACAATATTTTTCATCACATATGCAAACAAAAAATAAACTTTTGAGCCATTATCTTACTAAAATTTCCATAACTCCCAAGGAACTCATTTTTCTATAACTCCCGCTACGCATGCGAGAAATTGCACGCTTTGTGAGCAAATGATTGCACAGCCCAAGAAAATTGGAGTGTGGGGGATTTATTTAAAGGTTGAATCGAAATTAGTACTTAAATGAAAATATTCATATTTTTAACATCAATGACACAAGTAAAAATACTTTATTTTTAAAAAATGCTTTATTATCGCGTTTTATTAACGTAAACTAGGCTTACAAGGCGTATAATAAAATACAACACATTCACATAAGGGTACCTATTTCAGTCATTATTTTTGCATCAAGTTTAAGTGGAGAAAAACTAGCATAATATTTACACTACCTTATTTTCATATCTACGAGTATGAGGAAAAAAAATACTGTCCCACACAGTGATTTCACCCTGTATGGTTGGACATGCTAATTTAGAAGTTTAATATAGGATATTAGGATGATAAGATATATTTATATTGTTTTAGACAGCAAAAATAAATATAAAATAGGTACCTATACATATTCCCAAAGTTACATTTCTTCAGGTAAAAACCAAAAGTCACTAATTGCAAACAAAAACTACTGAATTAGATGACAATCAACATTGTTTTGGTACTGGTACAGTTCATTATGGCCATTATGGGTATCAACTTATGGTAGTAGTTAGTGTGTTTGGGTTGCTACCTGACGATTTATGTTACGTATTGTCAACTTTTGGATAAATATGCAAGTATTTACGTGTACCTTCTGACCTATAAGTATCTACCAAACCCTGTCTAAACTAAACTAATATGAAAAGTGGTGAACTTTACATATAAAATTGGACTTGAAAAATAATGGAACTTTACCTTTAGTGGACCATAAGTTTTAAGTGTTTTTAATGCGTCATTTCTTTTCATTGGCTGGCGCTGACGCTGGTGGCGTTGGCGGTTCACCGTTTTCTTATTTACCGGGTTATCTCTTTGTTTTGGCATCTCTCATTCATTAATGTTCTGGGAAACAGTATTCGCAATGCAATATGAAACTAGTTGAGACTTGCAACTGCAAGTGCAAGAGGTCAACAACTATGCTGCGCTGACCATAGAGATAAAATGGCGCTCGCTAGCGCTCGCTTAAAGAGACGGGAAGCGCGCAATAGCGCATATGAACATTCTACTAGTGCGAAAGAGATACACAAGTGTTCCAACTTTTGACTTTCAGAAAACACCACAAACACCACCGTCGCGAAAGCTCATATTTTATCGCGTAAAATATCAAACAATCCAGAACAAAATCACTTGAAATGAAAAAGTAGAAACGTAGTATCGTATTGTGTACCTGATTCCAACATTAAACACAAGAAAAACCCAGGAAATTACTCATTTTACAGGCAAATATGATATTCCGATCGATGTCTTTGAAACCATATTTTACCGAATTGGCAAAATAAATCTTGAAAGTAAGTACTAGATACAATAGAATATTAGTGTTTCTTTCTTTGTGTGGTAATATTTTATCATTAAAGTTAATATTCAAGATTATTTTGTGTAAAAATTGAAACTGTTATTCTACGCTAGGGATTGACAAAACGTCATAGGATATTATATCGATATCTGTTCGATAAAAAATACTGCCGATATCCACGTTGAAGTTCAAAAGCGACAAATTGCACCTGTTGCAATGGACAATCAACGATATTTTAGACGCTAGGCCGTTAGTTGGGGTTTAAAGTGGTTAATGCGTCAAACTCAGACTTAATTATATAATAAGTCATCAAATTAAGTATTGAACATTTTATAACTTCAACAAATAAAATACATTATTATTTTACTAAATCTAACATGACTTTTAGCGTAAAATATGAATATAAATGTGGGTGCATCTTATCGATAAAAAGTCAAATGTCGATAGATAATTAACCTGTTGTACTTGGCTGCACTATTTTTACACTCACATAGACAATTTACCCATGTGTGGGTAAATTCCTTTTTTGTCACACTTTTGATCATTGTCAATGGATCTATACTATAGGGTCGCCACACACCTAGCGGTTTTCCTCGCGGAATTACCGGAAGTAGCGGAAATTTGTCTATGGTAGCGGAAATTTGTCTATGGTAGCAGATTTTTTGTATGGAAGCCATAGACAAATCACCGGAAGTAGCGGAAATTCATAGACAAAATGCTTAATTTGTCTATGAATTTCCGCTACTTCCGGTAATTCCGCGAGGAAAACCGCTAGGTATGTGGCGACCCTTAACTAGATCTGTGGCGCTGACGCAATCGAAGTGACAGTTGAGAAATTTGTTAAGACCATAAACTAATAGAATAGGGGAAGTCCGGGAAATGAAAACCACTGTCACGATGACATTTCTAACAATGGTCCTTAAAGCGGTATTAGACATTGCAACCTGCAGGGCCCAATCTGTCAGGTTGGTAGGTGTAATTGAAGGTAGGGACCGTAGGGAGCTGAAGGAGGGGTAGGAAGAGGCAGGGTACACAACAGACTGGGCCCTGCAGGTTGCAATGTGTAATACCGCTTTAAATTGGGCAGCCGTTTTAGCTTTTCTAAAACGGCTATTACACATTGCAACCTGCAGGGCCCAATCTGTTGTGTACCCTGCCTCTCCCTTACCCTCCTTCAGCTCCCTACAGGCCCTACCTTTAATTACACCTTCCAACCTGACAGATTGGGCCCTGCAGGTTGCAATGTCTAATAGGGTCACCACACACCTAGCGGTTTTCCTCGCGGAATTAGCGGAAGTAGCGGAAATTTGTCTATGGTAGCAGATTTTTTGTATGGAAGCCATAGACAAATTTCCGCTACCATAGACAAATTAAGCATTTTGTCTATGAATTTCCGCTACTTCCGCTAATTCCGCGAGGAAAACCGCTAGGTGTGTGGTGACCCATACGTACCGCTTTAATAGCTAAGCGGTATTACACATTGCAACCTGCAGGGCCCAATCTGTCAGGTTGGAAGGTGTAATTGAAGGTAGGGACCGTAGGGAGCTGAAGGAGGGGTAGGAAGAGGCAGGGTACACAACAGACTGGGCCCTGCAGGTTGCAATGTGTAATACCGCTTTAAATTGGGCCCTGCAGGTTGCAATGTCTAAGGGTCACCACACACCTAGCGGTTTTCCTCGCGGAATTAGCGGAAGTAGCGGAAATTTGTCTATGGTAGCGGAAATTTGTCTATGGCTTCCATACAAAAAATCTGCTACCATAGACAAATTTCCGCTACCATAGACAAATTTCCGCTACTTCCGCTAATTCCGCGAGGAAAACCGCTAGGTGTGTGGTGACCCTAATACCGCTTTTAATTAATTAAGGGTCGCCACACACCTAGCGGTTTTCCTCGCGGAATTACCGGAAGTAGCGGAAATTTGTCTATGGTAGCGGAAATTTGTCTATGGTAGCAGATTTTTTGTATGGAAGCCATAGACAAATTACCGGAAGTAGCGGAAATTCATAGACAAATTAAGCATTTTGTCTATGAATTTCCTCTACTTCCGGTAATTCCGCGAGGAAAACCGCTAGGTGTGTGGTGACCCTAATACCGCTTTTAATTAATTAAGGGTCGCCACACACCTAGCGGTTTTCCTCGCGGAATTACCGGAAGTAGCGGAAATTTGTCTATGGTAGCGGAAATTTGTCTATGGTAGCAGATTTTTTGTATGGAAGCCATAGACAAATTACCGGAAGTAGCGGAAATTCATAGACAAATTAAGCATTTTGTCTATGAATTTCCTCTACTTCCGGTAATTTGTCTATGGCTTCCATACAAAAAATCTGCTACCATAGACAAATTTCCGCTACCATAGACAAATTTCCGCTACTTCCGGTAATTCCGCGAGGAAAACCGCTAGGTGTGTGGCGACCCTAATTATTTTTTCGAAAAACGTTGGCAAAACGACCATCCGTAGAATTGATAGTTATTAAAAAAAACTACGAGTAGTCTATGCATTCCATTCCATTCTACGCTCGATCACTGGAGTCATACTTATATCGATTTCGTGCATTTCGTGACATCTATTATTATTATGCATATGAGAAAACGAAACGTAATTTTGACTGGGCATGGACTGAACGCGGAGTCTCCAAGGAATTATTTCGTGTATTTTCACTGTTTCGTACTGGTAAGTTGATTATTAATTAATTATTTCGGTGTATATTGAACTACGAGTGTCTGGACTATCGAAATAAGTCGTATACTTGCTAGTTTCAGTAATGATGTCCGGGTATTATGACCAGTACCATCGCTGGGAGCCACTTGCTGAATTCCATTTTAACATTGATAGCGATGAAGACGAACTGTTTGATGAAAATAATTACATCTACTGCTTATGCAGCAGAGTTTGCATCAGGTATGTAACTTTATTTTTAATCATAAACAGTAAATATCCCTGAAAAATTTAACAATAATTAGTATATATTATTTTTGACTACCTTTGCTGCTTCAATATATTTGATGGTGACTGTAAAGTCAGCAGCAGAAGTAGTTAAGTGGGAAGGGTGTTCTAAAGGACCTACACACACTCTTATACTCTTAACAATAAAGTCGTGTCCAGCTCATTTGAACACCCTACCGGCTTAGCTACTTTTGCTGCTGACTGTACCTATATCTTAAAATAAGAATTTTAATAGAATGAAACATGAATAAATCGTTTTAGGGATGGCGTAAGAAGACACGTTGAAAAGGAAGAAGGCAGTGAGAGTGACGTGGAGGTACTCCGGGACTCCCAGGACCAGGAGTGGGAAGATGAATCTCATGTGCACTTCTCAGTTGATACTTCGTACAAGGTGAAGTGTGAGGTAAGGGTTTGGAAAAACAAGATCTCCAGCATGCATGCTCTTTTGTTGAGACAGGCCGGCAGCAGGGGCAATTACCCCCTCTGACACTAGAGCTTCGTATGTTACCGCCATAGGTGAGGAATCGTGAGATTTTTTGTGAAGGAATTGGCCCCCCCGGAATGAAATCCTGGAGCCGCACCTGTGTTGAACAAACACCTCTAAAGTATTTTAAACCTGATAAATGTATTTTTTCTAAGCCTATTTTATCTTGATTTAGTTTAGCCTAAATTTAGTGTTATAAAATATTTCACACTAAAATTATTTGAGCTTTAATCTTCGTCATCATTTCAGCCTTTTATTGCCCACTGGTGAGCATAGGCCTAGCTTTAGTCTTGCTTGTGCATCATATTGTACATACATAATATTTTTATTTATTTAGCAATTTAAGTCCCTTTTATATTTTTATTTATACAGAAGGATGAAGGCGCCAGTTGCTACTGCAGTGCATCTCACACTGACAACTACTGTTCCACTGATGAGCATGACCCTGCTCAGCACCATCTGTCCCATGCTCTACAGCCCAGCGACAGCGGCGCTGACCTCACCTACCCGGACTGTCTCTCCGACAACTACAAACTCGAGAAAATGGACCAGGACTACCCAACAATAGAAACAAAAGAGAATTATCTAACCGAGAATACTTGGGACAAATTCTGGGCTGTCAACGGTGAAAGACTCATTTGGGCATCATGGATCAAAAAGTATAGTGACTACATAAATCCCAATTATTTGGATGAAAACAACGAACTGTCTATGGACGAAGAGAATATACCGAAACAGAATTCTGTGGATGCTATATTCGAAAAAGAAACTGATAGATTTAAGAAAAATGAGGAAGAAAGTATGAGAGACAGAAAGTTCTCTTATGATTCCAAAGTGAATCCGTATAAGAAGAAGAAATCTAATCAGCCTGTAGAGAAGAATGATAAGTATGTCGAAGGGAATAAGGATGATATTTGGTTGTCCATAGGCAGAAGACGGTCATGTTCTGAAAATGACAGAATGCTCAGTCCTAGGACAATGGCGGGTACTGACTCCATGACTAATGTGACTAAGATAACCCTCTCCAGTTATGACGTCACTTCTAGTCACGTCACGTCAGAATCAACACCGACTGACGACTACAGCGTATCATCATCAACATCTGACGATCAGTCCAATGATCAGACAAGAATTGCCAACATTATAGAAGAAAATCCCGAGCCTTTATCAGATGACTTAGACACTGAGCAGTATTGGCAATTCTTATGGAAAAAGCATTTCGGAGAGCAATACGCTTTGCATTACGCGAACTATCTCGAAAGTCATCCAGCATTACCTGAAATAACTATACATACTCTTCCTGATAAAAAAATAGAAGAAAAACTACTTGACATCGAATGTGAGAACAGCGAAGGTAACTCCCAAGAGACACCAACAGTTATAGAAGTACAGGCTCAAGTCGATAAAATTAAGTTAGACGATAAAGTTAGTAAACCTAAGAAGAGGAACAAGAAATCAAGTTCTCGATATCTCGGGTCAGTCGGAGTGCTATTGCAGAATTTACTTAAAGAAGAACAGAAAAAGAATCAAGATGCTGAAGTAGACGCTACAGAGGGTGGTGATCAAAATAAATCAACTAATGACAATCAGAATGATACGGTAAAAGATTCAGTAGATGGAGTAACAGCACCGACAGTTCAAAATGATAGTAATAGCAGATTAGTTGAAGATAAAGGTGATGGAGATGATGATCCGCCAGAAGAAAGAACAGTATCTTTAAAAAGAAGGTAAGTAACTCTACTCCCTCAGAAACATATAGCTTCAAATACTTTAATATTCCCTTCGGTTTTCAGCCACGAACTCGATGAAGACACAGAAGACACGTCAGAAATAATCAAAGACACGCTGGAAACAATGGGATTTTGTCTAAACTCGGACAATATGCCTCGAGGACAGTTGGTGTACAAGAAGAGGGTGGCGAGGCTGAGGCCTCCGCGCAGTCGCCGGTATGGGGCTCCGAGGAAGACGTACTTTGATGATGATGGGAATCCCTGTGAAATGGATCAGGTAAATTGTAGTAACATTTTAGGTCTACTATGCAAAAGACGGAATAGATGGACATATCTGTGATGAATTTAGTAATATTAGTAAAATTATCACTTATTTGATTTTGAAAAGTATATTCGTCGTTTTGAATCGTCATATTTAAAGACGCTACTCAGATGACACGTGCGTCAACATCATTGATGCAAACTAGCAAAATATAAACATTTAAGTTGCTATAAAGTATGAAGGATAACTACTTATAGATGAATTATCGAGAGCGTGGAATTGCATATGTAGTAGTATTGTTTGTGTACAGGCATTCTATATTTGAATCCGCACACAAAGAGGCACAACACGGTACAACCACTACATATGCAATTCCACGCTCTCGATAATTCAACTATACTTCAATGTTCAAAGGTTGAACATTAACCCAACACCACGTTTTTCAACCCATGAAGCAGTTTGCGTTTGTATCTTGTAGTAGTTAGTAGTAGTAGTAAAACACTTTATTGCACAAAACAAGTACATGACCATTAAAAACTAAGGTAAATGTGTACAAAGGCGAGCTTATCACTTTAAGGGATCTCTTCCAGCTAACCTTTGCTGGCTTTTGGCTTGTGTACGAATCGCGTTTGTATCGATACAAACGCGCGTTTGCATCGATGTAGGTGTGCAAAGGTCTACAAGCCGCGTCTGACTTGCGTATGAATCGCGTTTGTATCGATACCAATGCGCTTCGACGGCGCGTTTAAAAAACGCGGTAACTTATTTTCTTAAACAGGGCCAAGAATCCCACGATGAACGGGAAATGCAGACAGACGAGGAATGCGCTGTGAAATCGGACACGGAGAAAGATGTGCCAAGTTCAGCAGATGTCCTAGCGACCGCCTCCCTGGCAGAGGCTGCTTCAGTGGCGTTGCCGGAGGACCCTGACGATTCCGAGGAGCAACCGGTGAAAACTGAGGAGGAGGCTGTGCCCAATACAGCAGGTATGTGTTATATATTGTTGACATGATCATGTTAATCTATACTTCCATACTAATAATATATATACGTGTGATAGTGTGTCCGTCTCTTCGTTACCTTTTTATACTTAACCCTTTGACCGCCAAGGACGTCAAATCAGCTCAGCGTCAGACAGAGATATCACGTCCAAAATATGATCGGTTTGATTTAGACGAAACTTAATATGAAGATAGTTTGAGTACTGGGGGAGGACATAGAATAGTTTTTATCCCAGATTACATCCCTTAAAAATGTGGATAGGACAGATTTACTCAAAAATGATTTTGTAGGTATAAGCTTACTTTCTAGCGTTCTTAGGCCCGTGTGATTTTTAAAACCTAATATTACTTAAGGTATCTGCTTAAAAGTCACGTGTTTCTACTTCTAGTTTTAGTACCCTTATAAACTACATGTTTCATGCATTCTGCCAGCCAGGATCACACGTAGAAACTAAGAAATCGAACTATATAAAAAAAAAAAAAAAAAAAAAAAAAAAAAAAAAAAAGCCTTTTATTCTGTGCAAAAAAGTTACAGTAAGGTAATAAATCTTAAAATTATATCTGGCTTGCACAAGAATCCCTAGAGTGGGTAAAGGCCTCCTCCAGTGATGCCCACTTGTCTCTATCTTGCGCTACTCCTATCCAGTCTTTTCCTGCTATTCTTCTTATCTCGTCCTCCCATCGCGTGATTGGTCTTCCTATACTCCTTTTCCCTAGTGGACCTTTCCATTTCGTGACTTTCAAAGTCCACCTCTGGTCTGATAATCTTGCTGTATGGCCTGCCCACTTCCATTTTAGTTTCTTTGCGTAGCTCAGGGCATCCGTTGCCGCAGTTTTTTTTCTTATGTTTGAGTGCCTTATTTTGTCAATTCTTCTTATGTTGAGCATGCTTCGTTCTAGTCCCCTTTGGCATGTAGTGATTTTCTTAATAGCGTTTGCTGTGAATTTCCAAGTTTGGCATCCATACGTCATACATGGCAAGATACTTGAGTTCAGGACTTTAGTTTTAATGGCTATTGGCATGTTACTTTTGAATATATCTTTTAGGCTCCAGTACTTATTCCATGTTTGTTGTATTCGCCTTTCTATTTCCCTTTCGTTATTATTTTTATTAAAACTGATATTTTTCCCTAGGTAGATATATTTTTCGACATATTCTAGTGTGTTGCCATTTATGGTTATTGGTCTTTTCCAGCTATTTGTCATTGTCTTTGTCTTGCTTTGGTTCATTTCTAATCCTACTTTTATACTCTCTAGGTGTAGGGATTCTGTCATGTGCTGCAGCTGCTTGCCTGTCTCCGCTATCAACACTAGGTCATCAGCAAACCTTAAATGATTTAAGTAGTTGCCATGTATGTCAATTCCCATTTTGCTCCATTTTAGCTTTGTGAAGATGGTTTCGAGAATGGCGATGAATATTTTTGGGGACAGTGGGTCGCCTTGCCTTACACCTCTTTTTATGGGAAAACTTTGGCCCAGAGACTCTAGCTTGATTCTTCCAGAGTTTTTTCTGTATATGCTTTTGATGGTTTCTATGTACGCGTCATCCACTCCTTGCTCTTTTAAGCTTCCCCATATACTTGTGTGGGTCACTGTATCGAAGGCTTTTCGGTAGTCTATGAAAGCAAGATACAAAGGTCTCTGTTGCTCTTCATATTTTTCCATAATTAATTCGAGTGTGTGGACGTGATCGATAGTCGAATATCCTTTCCTAAAGCCTGCTTGCTCTACTGGTTGCTTAGCTTCTAATACTGTACTTATTCTTAAGTTGATTATTGATGAGAATAGTTTGTAGAGGCTTGGTAGCAGACTTATTGGTCGGTAGTTGTTGATGTCCTTATGGTCGCCTTTTTTATAGATCAGTATAATGTTGGATTCAGACCAGTCAGATGGCGTTTCTGAGCATTGTAGTATTAAATTGAACAGTATAGCCAGTGGTGTCGCCAGAATGTTGCTTGCTATTTTTAGTACTTCATTAGTGATGTTGTCTGAACCGGGGCTCTTGTCTAGCTTTAACTTCTTTATTGCTTCCAAAATTTCGATTTCGTCTATCGGTTTGACATTGCTTTTGACAGTATTTTTGCTATTCTTGTTTCTAGTCTCCAGTTCCTGGACGCTGTATAAATTTTTATAGTATTCTGTTGCCGTTTCTATAATATCCATTCTGTTGGTAAGTCTCTTGTCCTGCTTTTTCAGTTCACCTATCCATGTTTTGTAAACTCTTAGTTCCTTGTTGGCCTTCTTTGTGCTTCCAGATTGTAGTAGATGTTTTAATGTGGTTTCTTGTCTGTATTTCTCATAGTCTTTTCGTATATATTTGTTTACTAGTTTATATAGTGCGGAGAGTTCATTTTTCTTAGCCCTTGTTTTGTTTTTCATTTTTTGTAACTCCAATCTTCTTTTTAAAAGTTGCGCTGTGCGTTCTGATAATATTTTCTGTTGTTTTGTTTCTTCTGTTTTCATTTTCCCCTGTTTTAAGCTGTATGTAATTGCGGTTTTAATTGTGTCATAGTAAGACTGCACTGTCATGTTATCCTGGGCGTCAGGTAGGTATGGTAAGTTTAATTTTAAACATTCTAAAAACTTTCCTTTTTCATCTTCGTTTCCGAGTTGAGTTAGCTGGTTGTTAGAAAAATTTGCTCGACTTAGTTAAACTAAAAACCAAAACAAAATCGAACTATAACAATCTATAATTGTTGTTGCTTATTCTAGTGGCAAACTCAGAGTCGACAAAACGCAGGCGCCGGCAGAAGCGACACACGAAAGCCGATGACGTCACGGACATGCCAATAGAGTTGCAGGGGAACCCCAAAATGCTCAAGTACTGGAAGAAACGACATTCGCTCTTCCACAGGTAATAATCTAAGTTACGCTACACCATAATTGTTATGTTTCTCCTTATTAAACTATCATCATCATCATCATCATCTCAGCCATAAGACGTCCACTGCTGAACATAGGCCTCCCCTTTAAGGAAGGGGGGGTTTGCCATTAAACTATACAAAAAAATATTCCATCCGGTAAGAACGAACATATATTAGGTCGTCTTACATTCACGCCGTAAACGACGTCTAGCCTCTAGTTCTGTAGAAATGTCGCTATTTATCCGTCGTCAACCAGAAACCATTGCCTTATAAGATATACCTTAAAAATAATACCATGGAGCGCATTCTACGAATTATTTTTACAAATGAATACAATTACAAGAAATGTTTGTGTAAAATTGCATTGTTGTTGTTTAAGGTTCGACGAGGGAATAAAGCTAGACTACGAGAGCTGGTTCAGCGTGACTCCAGAAAACGTGGCGTGGCACATCGCCGACAAACTGCGGTACGACGTGATGCTCGACGCCTTCTGCGGCGCCGGGGGCAACACCATACAGTTCGCGCATACTTGCAAGAAAGGTACTCACTGTAAACTTAAGAGTCCGGTAATGTTTTTCTTCAATTTCGCTCAACTTTTTGATATGATTTAGCCATTAAAGAGGCCTAAATCTACAAATTTTAATGCATTCATTGAAAGATCGTTTCAATAGAAAGTGAATAAGTGTAATATTTTTTCTATATTGTTATTGTATTTTGAATAATCGACCTATTCCGAACAAGTGTTTTGCCAATTTTCGCTCGGAGAGGTTCGGACTGATATCGATTTCGAGATCTTATTGATGTCGTATTGCTATCGTTTTTTTTTTATAATATTAGATGAATAGTCTTATATGGAATAAATACAAAATATTATACTGATTTGATACAAATTTTATCGGAAAAATAAAATTTTAATCCGACAAGTTTCGGAAAAAATACACGAAGAATAACCGCAGTTTGTGGCTAAATGCATGATTATTTGTGAAAAACAAGAATACAAACCTAAACTTCAGCTTATAATGAACCCAAATAAAGTAAAATATATATACCATTTCATAGTAAATATTCGTAAATAGAGCACTTCAAATTAACCTAAAACTTGCAATAAATTATGCGAAGCAACGCCAGCGCAGTCAGTCCGCTCTCCGAGCTCACAGACACAGGACGTGTGTCGCTCCGCGCAATAATGATTTCGTAACTTCGAGAGCGCAAAGGCACGTGTATATTGGGAATAAAAAAATATCGCCCAGTCGTTGACATTTTGGGACCGTTAGAACTCATTTTAAATTAATTTTTATTGAGTTATTTCGTAATTGTTGTAAAATAATGTCGCTGGCCTTATTTCGACTTGTAAATATAGAGCGCTGCAAATGATCTTGATCTTAGGGTACGTTAATCTATACTCGTATATATAAAAGCCGAACTACTGGAACTAGAAACCTAAAATTTACAACAGAACTTCCTTTTATGACGTAGGCATGAAATAAGTAGGGATTTCTGCAAATTTCGTCCCTAAAGAGGTTAAATGGGGGCGTAAAATTTGTGTGGAGGACACTTTTATTTTTAAGTTAGAGAATTAAAACTTTGTAGGATGATTACTTATTAAAATACTTAAGAGTACCTTCAGCGTTTTGGTGGAAACACCACCCTTGAGGGGTTTTAAAAGAGGTGCAAAATTTGTACGGCGAAAACTATCTTTTGGAGTAAGAAACTTAGAACTTTTTAGAACCCCCCCCCCTCCTGGGAGAGTTAAAGAGGGGTGCAAATGTATGGGGATTTTTAGAAAGATTACTTATTAGAATAAAACAAAACACAGTACTTTTAACATTTCGGAAAGTTCCACCCAGCCGGCCTGTTACAATAAAATTCATTAATTGAAAAGGTCGTTTCTTACGGGAAATTTGGCAACGCTTACGTCATGTCACTTACGTCCTTTCACTATGGGTTTTTGAGTGATAATTCGGATCCACGGTTCAATAGTTACATGGGGGGGGGGGGGGAACCCACTGTTTTTCGGAGCTATTATTTACGAAAATATTAGTTTTATCCAAAAACTGTTTTAAAGGATCCTAATTCTTTTTAAAAAACCTATCCAACGATACCCCACACAACTGGGTTGGAATGAAAAAAAATCGCCCCCCACTTCACGTGTACGGGAGGTACCCTAACAAAATATATTTTTTCAGTTTTTATTCTACCATTTTAATGGTTAATGCACATATTCTAACCAAATTTCAGATTTCTAGTGCTTACGGTCACTGAGCTAGACCGCGGACAGACGGACGGATGGATATGGCGATGATATTTTGGAAAGAATCATGACAGTGAGACCTAATAATTACCTTCAATTAAAACTATATTGAATTAAATAGGTTGAGCCTTTTTTGAGTTATCACTCAAAAACCAATAGTGAAAGGATGTAAGTGAAATGACGTAAGCGCCGCCAAATTTCCCTTAAGAAACGACCTTTTGAATTAATGAATTGTAACAGGCCGTTAACTACGGAACACTACACTGAGCATGGCCCGACATGCTCTTGGCAGGTTTTAATTGGTGGTACGCAGTTTGAAGCCTCTTGACTTAAAAATTCAACATTTTAATATTCAACTTTCTGGGAATTCAACATTTTGGGAATTCAACATTTTAGGAATTCAACTTTCTGTTCCTAAATGAAATTTTCGGCATATTCAACACTCCAAAGTATTTTTTTTTCAAATAATTTCTTATTAGTTATACACATTATAAATGTAACAGATTCCGCTAAATTCAACTTTCTAGTTTCTGTAGTTTCGGCTCGTTGTTAATCAATTTGTCAGTCAGTCTTTACATATGTACCTACCTATACGCATTTAATAACGCGCATATTTGATATTATATAATACGTGCGTATAAATTTAAATACCTTCATCTCTAGGTAGTACAAAACAAGTTATAATAATTACCGTAATAATAATAGGATATATTAAACGATTATCAAATTTACTTACTTAACGTTTTTTACCCAACAAAATTTCAGATAACGCAAGACCGCAAGAGCTACTAAAGTATCAATACTGTTCAATGCGGTTGTAAGTTTCGTGCGCGTGCGGTTCCTAGAACTCTGCACCTGCGGTGAGGTTACTGTGTAAACCTCGTATCTTCGCGCGTTTTCAAGTCATTACCGGACTCTTAACCACAGTAAAATCTTCTGGGCAGCACTATAACCGCCATGTTGTGCGCTCGAGTACTTCAAAACCGACACGCGTTGATATGCCGTTTCCATATTATTCCTATTTCATTGGTTCGCGCACACTTGCAAGAAAGGTACTCGCTGTACTCGGCCGTTTAATTAGTACTCCTCGCTCGTTCGTGCGCTTTTGCTAAAAAAGTTTACATTTACGTATATTAATATATATCAATGCTATGTTATAAGTGTCATATGAGTCATATCCTATAGCCTATGGCGTAGAATACGTATATTTATGGTAAATAAATGGAATGTCACTTGGTACATATATGTAGGTGAAAATAGTATCGGGATAAAAATCGTAAATTCAACATATTCCATGTCGTGTGCATAATTTGTTTTGTGAGTTGTCTCTTTCTACGCCATATCTTTTGTTTTATAAGTAAGTAAAACATTTATTGCCACGTATAAAAAAACCATTACAATTAGGGTCTTTTACACCAAATCGCAATGTAAAATTAACCTAGACATTGTCACTATTATTGTGTATATAAAACTAAAAGGACAGTCTCAGCTATATGCTGGAAGCCTCGCCTTTACGACGCGGGTTCAGCGCTGGTTTTCAGCCTGCCCAAAGCTATGGGGGTGACAAAAAGGGCGACTGCTGCGTTAACTTACAGTTAAACAAATAGAAAAAATACGCATGTACGTTTTATAAGTCATCAATTTATCTATTTTTGGCAGTGATAGCAGTAGACATCGACCCGGCGAAGATCGCGCTGGCGCGGCATAACGCCGAGGTGTACGGAGTAGCGGACCGCATCGAGTTCGTGGCGGGGGACTTCTTCGAGCTCGCGCCGACGCTGAAGGCGGACGCGGTGTTCCTGTCGCCGCCCTGGGGAGGACCCTCGTACTCGGAGGTAAGCCAACTTCATAAAAGATGCTACTAATAATCTGAAACAAAAAAGAATTCTCTAAAAATACCTTAATCACTTAAATACTTTTTAAATATTTTCGTGGCCAGGTGGCGAAATTGGTTAACGCGTCTGCCGCGAATGCAGAAGACGCTGGTTCGATCCCAGTCTTGGGCATCGGAGACTAGTCACTTTTTCCTTTGTATATGACATTTATACACGTTTATAATTACTTAAATCACTATTAGGTGTGCCTATAATATTTGAAGAGTTCCCTTGATTTCTGCAGGATCTTAATCAGATTCTGAACTGATGACAATGAGATCAACTATCAAGTAAACCCTTTCAACAAACGAAAAAAAGGGTTTTTCAAATTGGCTCAACTGTCGTCGAGTAATCGGTAAATATACATAAAAATAAACAAAAACAAAGATCCTGACGAATTGAGAACCTCCTCCTTCGAAATCTGATCTGTTGAAAAGGGGTGTTATGTACGGAACTACACTATTAGGTACAGACGACGTCAAAGATATGTTTACACTTGCACTTTACTCCTTTGTAACAAGGGCCAAAAATGTAAAGATATCTTTGACGTCGACTGTAACTACAGATTATACGTAGTACCTACGATCAGGGCCATAACCAAGCGGGGGCATTATGGGGCGATGCCCTACCTTAAAATATACCCAATTACTATGTCAATAAAGTAAATGTCTCTACTTTAAAATTGGCCAGGGGGCCAATTCTCGGGCCGTTCGAGATGATGTCTATTAGACATATCTCGAAAAAAAATGGCGGATGTCGAACGAAAACTAATTTGTGGATTCTCGAAATCTCACACTCGAGATATGTCTACTCCCAGCGTTCGAGATGCAACGAGTGGTCGTTAGCGATCGAGATGGTGTTATCACTGATTTTATGACATTTGATCTGCGAGTTGCGGGAGGTTTTGAGAGGTTAATAGTTGGCCGAAAGAGAAATGAAACAACGTAACATAAATATTTTATTAAAATATTTCTTTCTACGCCATGGAGTTAGTTGAAAACATTAGAAAGGTCGCCCATACACTGCACTCAAGCTAATCGTTTTCAGCACCGCAATATGTTCCTTTGACACGGGTGCTGCCGGAGGTCCTCCTTCCGTAGATGCCGCTGAGAAGCGGCATGCAGCACTTCTTTTTTTTGCTGCGGCCTTCGTATCTTGCCATGTCTAAAATAAACAATTACTTATTTACCAAAATTTTCATCTACTGTATAAAACTGTAAATATATACATCATTCTGTTGTCATTGGATTTGTATAAATGAGGCTCTCATTTAGTAAAATTTTCAAGACTGCACGACTGAAAGTAATAACTACGTCAAAATAATTTTACCTTACGCCACTCCTTCCACTCCCTCTTGGAGCCGGGTATGCTGTTTAGCTCCCCGGCTATGATGCCCCACCGTCTTTCGCCTTCCTTTTTAGTAAAGGTGGAGGAAAACTTGCCCCGCCGCAACTCATCATCGACTTCCAACAGCGCGATAAGCGCGCTTTTTGAGCTACGAAGGGATAAGTTATTTTCTGCAACTGCAATTTTTTTGTATTTCCCATATTTTATTATTTTCTTTTCTCAAACTATAGTACATTGTTGCCGAGGTACGGAAAGAAAGGAATTTTCTGACGAGGTACTTGGGTGCCAGGGCGAGGCTTGCCGAGGCCTGGCACTAGTTCCGAGTCAGAAAATTCCTGTTTCCGCTGAGGTATACATAGTGCTTTTCTCAAATATGTGAGGAAATAAAGAAAAAATTTAGGAAAAACTACAAGTATGTTATATTGGAAAAGTTGTGTTGATACTGTGTTTTATAATAATAGGTAATACGCATAGCATAAATAAACCCCACCATAGTTGGCTTCTTGTTTTTTGATAACTGAAATAAGCTAAAACACATTTTCAGAAAAGATATTAGCATTTATGCTCATCTTCGAATCCATACATAGGTACGTCATAAACATAAACCCTTTGTCTCTTGACCTAGCAGGAAGCAAGTAATCCACTATTATTCTTTCAAATTAGGCAGAGCGCTATCAATTTCCGCACTACATTCATTTCTTAAAATCATTATTTAAGTTTATTTTGTACTGTAAAGTAAATAAACAACGTAACGAAGTAAATTATCATAACCAACCTCAAAGCAAGCATTAACTAGAGCTGGCACACGTGTACCCCCGTATGGGATAGATATATAGATGCCCATAATCACTTCTACAGCATAAAACAGAACAATTTACCAATCTTTTCCTTAGCCGACACAACTTTCTAGGAAAACTAACAGCTTTTCTCGTAGCAATCACAGAAATTCTTGAAGAAATCGTGCATTATATCTGTTTGTTACCCTCCACTGCTAGAAGTAACGCGTGGAGGGTAATAGAAACTATGACAAGGACCAACGATAATAGCACCTCTCTGCCGTATCTATTGAAAGTGTAATAAGACCATCCCGTTCTATCTTGGTATTATTAGTTCCGTGTCAGATCTATGGGTGGTATATCTATGTAACCAACTAACTTTTCCGCTTTTTAAATTTATTTTTAATAAACCATAGACAAGATAGCCCGACACAGTACGCGCATGCGTATTCGCGCGCGCACTTTGTGAAGCCCTCTACACACGGCTGTTTAAATGAATTATTTTGCTTGGCTGAATCCGTTTTTGCCTTGGCCCATTAGATTTATATACAAATATGAGAATTTTAAAAGTTTAACGCAGCGGAAACTCCTAGGAGTAAAATGAAGCACTTTCCGTATTCGATTTAGGAATAAAATGCGGCCATTTCCGAGCATCTTTGAGAAAATGAAATTAGGTATTTATTAGTTAAATTAGGTATAATCAATCAATTTTTGCGTATTATGGCTCCATCAGGGCTTGATGATTCCGCCAGTGTCGAGGTTGGATAAAACACGGCCAGTATGTTGTGTCGCTGTACGGTGATGTGCGGTGTTCGGTAGAGTATCCATCCACCCTACAAATAAACATAAACTACTTGACAAAAGGACAGCACAACTACTTATAACAAATATGGACGACACAAGTTACAGACGCTATGTTAGAAACTTAAATTAGGTATTATAACACACTTGGGAGACACTATGTTTTCGTTTGTCAAGTCAAGCTGTCAAATTAAAAAAAGCCGCGATTTTGCGCTCCGTTTTACGAGGTAGGTGATTAACGAGCAAACAATTAAATATTTATATGTCATTGATGCACTTAAATTAATTGATAGGTTTTATGTGTTAAAAAACCTTAACACATAAAACCTTAGCGCATTATATCATTGTAAAGTAATAACACTTTTAGTTTTGGCATGAGAAATATTTAATTCAATCGTATGTTTTACACTCGATTGAAAACAAACACAATCGAGAAAAACGGAACGCGTATTGTAATAGACATTGAGATCGCCATTCGAGATTAATGTCTATTGTGCCCCAGAATACGAAATGTTGCATCCTTCGACATTTTGGTGAGATTTTCAATAGACATTACGTCCTTCGAGATCATCTCGAAGAGTGATACTCTCGAACGGCCCGAGAATTGGCCCCCAGGCCTTCCTATCTTAAATTAGCACTGCCTAGCATCTTAACTGCAACCCTGGAGTGGGACACGCACATGTTTGGATATTTTAGTTTATGCCAAAGACGGTGTTTGAATGACGCTTTTGTATAAAATGTATGAACTAAACGGTTGAATCTTCTTTCCAGAGTGAAGAGTACGACATAGAGACAATGTTAGAGCCTCGGCCGGCGTCGGCGCTGCTGGAGGCGGCGCGCGGCGTGAGCGCGCACGTGGCGCTCTACCTGCCGCGCAACACGAGCACCGACCAGGTGGGACATTACTCTTTTTTGTACCCCAATTAGCCTTAACCTTTTCTTAACCCATATTATGCACAGTGGGCCCTTTTCGACCCTATTTATTTATTGAAATAAGATTAGGAGTGAGTTGACGTTCAGACACCAGGGTCGAAAACGACCGTAAAAATATGGGTTAGTTGACTAATTTTAGTTGCGAACATATGCCATATAAATGTACTCAGGTATCGAGAGAGTAGCCATGCAACAATCTTCAGCAGAGACGAATATTCATTGTAGTCATACTATGGCGACTGCACATTAACTCTGTCGACTTTCCCCGTTATTCATAAACTCTCGCAGGCATCAATTAGTTGATTTATGTTTTGTCTATTTCTAACAAACATAATTGTCAAAGTGACAGATGAGGACATAACATAAATTAACTAATTGAGGTCTGAGAGACGTTTATGAATAAGGGGGTTTGTCACTGCAAAGTCCACGCAGAGTTAATGTGCTCTAACTTTTTTTATGCCACTCATATATGGTGCTCCAATAGGATATATTACGCAAAACTCTGCGTAGGGGGCGGCACTAGCACAACAAGAGGGCCTACCCCGAAACACGAAAATAAAAGTTTCGTTACCTGGTTCTCTGTCACTCTTACATATTAGAGCGATAGAGAGGCAAAAGTCAAAATTTCGATTCTTTCGTTTCACGATAGGCCCTCTGTAAACAAACCGCCTTGGTGCACAAATGACATATTTATTCGTTATTAATTATCTATGAATACTTGTAAAAAACTGTTTAAGGCCTAGTATGTATTGAGAACTCTATGGTTTACCGGTGTGCTAGAGCTGCACTCTGGTGGCAGAACATTGCAGTAATATCCCCTATTGGATTTATCATATATTAAAACTGCAACTATTTAACAATATACTCCTTATTAAATTAAATCCTCTTATGTTTTGGAGCCATTTATTTTACGACTTATGCTTTTGAGTTTGTGCAACTTTTACCCTTTGACTTTCAAAGCCGTTATATTACGTGCATGGAAAGTCGTGCCGTCAACGCCAGGACGTGATATCACGTCCAAAATATAACCGGTTTGCCTTGCGCGCCCGCGCTGAAGGCACGTTTTTTCCGTCCGATGCTTGGCGTTCAAAAGGTTAAAAGAGTATTTGTATTCCATTCCATATTTAATGTTAGCGAATTCCAAATCAATGTTAACGAAATTCATGGTTGTTCTAGATCTTGTCGCTCGCCAAGGAGGCGGGCGGTTCCGTGGAGGTGGAGCAGAGCTACCTCGACCGGCGGTTCGTTGCTATCACGGCGTATTTCTACTAACTACGGAGAGAACCCTAATTCTAAGTATATCTAACAGGAAAGGTGACGAACTTAGCTAATAATTGGAAACAAGAATATATAATCACCCGTTTTATTCCAGCAGCAAAGTTTTTCTGCATAAATTCCTTGAATATGTTATATCTATATATTTTAGCACTAGAACTTTGAACCAATACACAAGACGTAAATCAGTGATAAGCATTTCTTACGTTGCAACTGTCTGCTCTCGCTTGGTTATTGACTGATAGAGAATGCCTTGAGGCATTAAGTGCTCTTTTTTATTAATTTTTACTGTGCAATAACTGGCATAAATAAACTAATTTTCAGGACAACATATCTATACTATTTCTTATACTTTGGTGGCGGTCTTTGGTAAACCTGTGTCCTACATTATCCTATATTCAATCTTGATTTACACAGAATATTACACGGATATTTGATAAAGATATAGTATCCAGCGTACTCAGTAGAAATTGTAGCTGTCTGTGCATTTAGAATGTATGTATTGTATCTGGCATTTATAGTTAAATTTTACAATAAAATTACTAATGTCAATTTCTCATTTGTGGAATATAATAGCATTTATTGTGAAATTTGTCTGGTACTATATGGTCATGTCTGAAAATATGGATGTATAAAAAACATGTATCCAATTTACCAATAACTAAATAAACAAGTTTAATATAAACACAGGCACAACACAGCACACAAACACACCTATATAAATTCATGATCTGAATGTCTATGGCTTATGAATATTTAATCTGTAACCTAGAAAATCTGTGAACATAGACAATCTTCGGAATTTGTTATTGGTTCAATCTTCAATACAACATATTTAAAATTGTATGTAACTGATGTCTAAATGTGTGTGTGCCAACCAGTAATATCAAAATCAAATATGCCTTTTCTTCTATTTTAATGGCTCCTCTACATGATGATGGGTCATAATAGGGACGCAGTTATTCGTTAGTAGGAGCAAACAATATTGCGATCTCGTTCTGTTGTATTGCTACGTCTCTATGATGGCCCATCATGTAGAGCCAGCCTAAAATTGGTCAGGAACCAATTTTGATTTGTAGTTAACCTAACCTTACCTATAAATATTTAAGTACATACTACCACAATTTGAGGGTATATGTAGCAATAAACTAGCACAAATATTGAATATGGGATTCACTTTGTGATAAAATAATTTAATATTTAGCACAATTATATGCGTATATATGTATAAGTCAGTAGATTCCAAAATAATACTGAATGACTGGAATATAAGAATATGTGTGATTTATTGCCTATGTAAATAACTGTTAAGCCAAATATAATCATTATTCAAACATTGACTTTTATTTCATTGTTCCTCATCTCTCATTATTTTGTGAAACTGCATGTTTAAAAAATGTGTGTATCCCCATATACAAAATCCAAAAAAAACAACTATACCTTATCCATCCTTATTTGTTTTATCATGTAAACAAACGTCTGTCAATCTAGAAGCCGAAAAGTCATTTATTTTGGGGGTAATTCGTTTTTTTCTTCGATTATCGAGGTAAATTTTATTAGAAGTGATTGTTTTCAGGTGTTACTAGATTTAATTAAATACTGGGTGAGTTTCTGTATTTAATATATGACAACATTTTATTATTATATAACACCACCAAGCGTTGAACAAAAATGACGCGCCACCGACGCCACGTAATCGCGTTTTGTCAAGCGAAATTGAACTTTGCGGAAGCCCGCGTAGGTCCCTATTACACTACAAAGCCTGTCGGCTGTTGCCGTCGTTGGCATCCATGACACGACTTTTTGATGTCGGCCACAGCCCACTGTGGCAGTCAAAGGGTTAAGAAGTGTTTGTTTATATGATAAGACATAAGGAATAATATAAGGTATAGACAGCAAATGTTTTCCTGCTGTGGCCTCCCCAAAGAGTATATTGAATAGTATGGTATCCGCACACCTATAGATGCAGAACCCTAATAGTTTCATTCAGTGTTGAAATACAAAATACCATACAGGCTTGGAGTAAAGGATTTTTTTCAAATAAAAAACAAAAGCTGGAACAGATTCTTATTATTTAAGAAAATCACAAAATTGAATATTTCAATTCAACAGTTGCAATTTGGTGCACTGTTCCACAAACACTTCCAGTTTTGGAGTCCATGAAACTGACTGAAAGGATCTATTATTTGTAGTTACAAGGCAATTTCCACATACTATGACTCTCCCATATAAAGAAGTAGTTGATGAAAGCTTATATTATAAATAAGAAAATCCATTGGTTACTACAGTAATCACAAACTCAAGTGGATAGGCATACTGCCCCCAGGAATGTGTGCATTGAATTATATTTTAATGTGTCATTATTCTGGTAAAGGTACCATTTGGCAGATTGGGGCTTATGCTTTATTGCACAAATACAATATTGAATCTGCACAGTGTTAGCACCAGCCACCAAATGGTACCTTTACCAAAATAATGACATATCCTTTACCAGTTTCATGTTCTCGGTAAGTTCAATTACCCTTATACACTTATTGTAACTTATAAAGATGATTAAAACTAAAAGTTATTCTTTCATTTCTCCTTCTTCATCCTCTTCCTCTGCTCCTCGCACGTACAATACATTGTTACATCTGATTAGAACTTCTCCGAGATTACCTGTAAAATAAAGACCCATAGTTTAGGATTATAATATAACTGGATCACAAACGCTCATCTATGGAGTATCACCGGCAAACACCCGTACACAAGGAGATACAAGTACATAAATGGCAATGTAAAAAAAATGTGGGTGGTAAAATATGTATGTATCGCATATTATATGTATATATTTATATATTATATTTATTTATACTTATATTTTGTATGTATTGCTTATATGTAAGTATTGTAAGTCAGGTTTCAAACATATGATATTGTTGTCGATTAACTAATATTAGCACCGCCCACAACTTCTCTGCTTTGCCTTAAGGTTGACTGGTAGAGAATGCCTCTTGGCATTAAGTTCGCCTTTTGTACTATAAGATTTTCTTTTGTGCAATAAAGATTAAATAAATAAATAAATGGATTGGGCATATCCCCAGGAAACCTGACACTCACTTATCCAAGATTGATCTGACCTGGAGCAAACGGAATAGGGGCCGCCCCAAATTTACTTGGCACCATACAGTGGAGCAAGAGATGGGTGTATTGGGTATGTGATGGGAGGAGGTGTCCCAGACCACACTGGACCAAAGCCAGTGGAAGTATTTAGTTCGAGCCCTACACCCCAGCGGTTGGTAAATGGATGAAAAGAAGAATAGTTAATAGTTTAGTATTGCTATACATCCCGGTATGCCTAGGGTGACCAGACGTCAGGAATTTTCCTGACATGTCAGGAATTTTGGACATATGTCAGGAATGCGGCCGGAATAGGAAAATGTCAGGAATTTTCGACAAATAGAGAAAATTGTATATACTGTAAACTTTTATTTAAATAAATATTATGTAAAAATTTAGTTTTACGAGCATAGAACTTTTTCGTTGCTGGTGTAGCCATAAAAATACGGCTTTTCATGAACAAGAGATTTCACTCGTCATGATTGTTCCTTAGGACCCAAGGATGGATTTTGAGAAGTGGAGCCACCAAGATTTTTGATGTAATTTTTTAGGGGGGGAGGCTCTCAACTTTATCTTGATATCTACATCAGTTAAGCCACTTTGGTATCGTAAATTAAATGTGGTAATGTAAAATAAACATAAGAAAACACAACCAGAGATAGAGAGATATATAACACAGCAAATACGTACATATATCTTTTAGGGATTTCTCCCCGTTAACCTTTGAGCAATTGAGAGTTAGTTTTCAACACCCCCCCCCCCCCGCTGCAATGAAGGCTCGTGTCAGGCCTTTTGAAATTTGTATCTGGTCACCCTAGGTATGCCAGGACATGACCCAGTTTGAAGCAAACTGACCCAGGCACAATAGATAGTCTTGGTTTGAAAAACAAATATATAGAAATGAATTTTTATACTGGTATTTCTCCTCCCTACTCTATTTTTGTGAAATTGTCCCAGTCAATATCTCCATATTTATAGCAATCCTACCATGTGATAGAAGTTACACGAAAAGCAAAACTGTAAAAAGCAAGAGTATTTGTACCCAAACTAACCTGTACATTTGCCATCAACAATTTCCTCTGTATTAGCTAACTGCAGATTCATATAACCATCGGCAGACACCAACAGGCCTTTGTATTCATGGCCCCATTTCAGTCTTACAAGCACGGATTTCCCTGTCAGGCTGTTGAGGAAGGGTTTGGGGTTGATAGGCATAGCGGCTGCCATTTTTGGTTATTTTTCTGAAAAAGGCACAATCAATTTATTAAATTTATGTAAAAAGTTAGCAACAGATCACTTCGGAATATTTAGCAACAGTACCTTTTTCTTTTTATTAGTGAAAATAGATAAAAATTCAGTTATTCACCGAATAACCTACAAACGTACACTAATATGATATGATGCCGCCACAATTTTTTTTTAAGATTTTGTTTATGGGAATGCTACACTTTTTTAAATTCTATGTTTTATGGTCAAAAGCTATTCCAGTTATGAAACTAAACGCTGAATCTACTCATTCAGAAAAAAAAAATTAGTTGACATTGACGTTACGTTATACATATACATTGCTATATCTGTGGTCGCACGGCACGGCACGTCATCTTTTGCCAGCAAAACATTGAATTGATCACTGCTCGTATTGGCAAATTTAAATTTGTTTGTAAATCCTATCAAATTATACAATGAACTTGTTTTTAAATAATAGTTCAGTGTTTCATAATAATTAATATTAGTGAAATAAACAGATAGGTGCTTGATGCTGCGATAAAATGTCGTCTACGTTTGCCGGGTTTAGTGAAGAAGATTTGAAGCGGATGAAATCTGTAGAGACTCTGAATGCAAGTTCTAACATCGGTAAGCATATAATTAACTTACTTGACATAAACCTGGTAGTATCTACTACATTTTAATAAGTCATAACAAACTAAAATCAGCCAAGAAATAGAATGACCCCATTTAACTCCTTAAAAAGTTGTTCACCTAGTATTCAGTCTTTCTAAGAAAGTAGCCGTATTAAAACTTCATACCATACCATTACACCTCTTTCCATACAACTTGAAAGTTGTGAATTAATTTGTTATGCATGGATTATGTTTGTATAATTCATTTGTATCTTTTATTATCCTTATTAATAATTCATAAAAGATTTGCATGGTAGGCATTCTTACGTCATCGTGAGAGATGAGATAATTGCTAGGTTTTGTTGTAGCTGCAACATTAGCATTCTCATATTTTTTGTACTCATTCACATAATCCATGTATGTAATCTTTACCACTAGTTCAGTACAATATTAAGTGAAAGGTTATTACTGGCATTGCCCATTCTGCTATCTACTCAGACAGTTCATATCGTTCAATTTAAATAAAACATTTTTTCTAAACAGATACAAATGTAACTAACATCAAAAAGGCCCAAATTGGCGTAAAACAGAAGAGACCAGCTAATCAATACAAATTACCTCTACAAAAACAGAGTTCCGATGAAGCAATAGACATCATGTTTGATAAATGTCGCCTCAGTTTAAAAAACAAACCAATCACAGAGTATAACAACAATGAATCAAGCGATTTAGACAATATTAGCACTAGTACGATTGATTTAAACAATGATGATGATGTATCCAATGAAGAAGCGAATGAAATAGATGAAAACGAGTCTAAAACGGAAATGGATAATCAACATAGCAGGAAAAGCAGTACCGGTGTAACTCCGGATTTGGTGCGGAGTGTTGATTACACGGAGGATGAGTTGGCGGCGCACGGTGCCAAGTTGGAAGAACTGCAGCTGAAGCAGAAGATCATGGAGGAGCAGAACAAGAAGCGGAAGGAAATGCTGGCTAAAGCTTTGGCTGACAGGTGAGATACTTACACATTTTTTTATTACGTTTACAGTTACACAAACAAGCTTATTACAAACTTTTTTGACAATGGTGGAGGTGTATGCCCTTCTTGATAACATTTATGCAGCATACTTGTCTTTAGTAGTGTATTATCTTGTGCCTGGGACTTCATATGCACCTAAATTTGTTTATAAAATATTATAAACAAAAGTTATAATATTATTTTTATTTAGCCGTTATCTCTAATAAAAATACTATATTTTTTAAATTTATGAATTGGGTGTTGCTTTCAATTACACATCATTTAGGAGTTAGAAAAAAAACCTGATTACCAATTAATGTAATTTCAAATCTGATTGACTTAATCAGGGGGAGTTGACATGAGTAGGAAACAAAAGCATTAGTAGGTACCTACTATTAAGATTAATAAACATTCATTGGATGACTTCTAGTATACCACTTTGAATAGCATCTTTTGTGTTATTCAAATATATTTTAAGCCTTTTTTCGACTTATCTCTTAATCCACATAGAAAATCATAAATTCCTTTCTATCAAAATCCTTGCTTTGTTATTGTACAAAATAATTCATGTCCCAAAGAAAATCTGCATTAACAAAGTTAAACACAACAAAACGGGTCTAACGCGAGATAAAATTTATTTTACGTTGAGTTCTTGAGTTGAATGAAATTTTATTTCGCGTTAGACCCGTTTTGTTTCGTTTAAGGCTCAAAACACACCTAGCGGAATGGAGGCAGTAATGTATGGAGGGCATAGACAAATTTAAGCTACCATCGACAAATTTGCCTACTAATTTGGTTAATTTCGCTCAGGTGTGTTTTGAGCCTAATACGTGTATAAATCGCGAAAGTTTTAAAGGCATAAACAAAGTTTTCGTTATTTTAGCAGCCAGCCCAGTTGGACAGTGTGAGTGGGAGTTTCAAATTTAATCTTGACATGATTCATGTCATGTTATCACATTCAAGTAGTTAGATTAGTTATCACTGTCACAATTTCGTACTTTTTATTGTATTTGGAAATCTCGTGTGTGAATACTGTGAAGCATGGTTGGATGTGGTATGAAACTATGTTTAATAACAAGTTTCTCAATCTCATTAGAAAACCTATATGGTATGATAGAAGTTTTTTTTTACTGTTTATGTACTTCCAAAAAAGGGGAGTTTCTTAGTTAGACTCTATTTATGACAATTTTCCGGTAAAAGTAGGATTTGGCGGCCGGCGCTTCGTATTATATTTGATTTGACAAATTCAATATTATATTCAAGCAATAAAAGCTTATGTGTACCTTTACCAAAATAATGTCACATATTTATGTACAATGTAAAACATTCTCATTATTCCAGTTATCATTAAAGTGACTTAAATTTTATTTTGTTTAAAGTAAAGTTAGAATTAGATAACAATTAGATATTATTTGTAAAGTTACAATTAGAATTCGATATTATTGTTGAAAATTAGTTTTTAATGATCGCTCACAATTTCAGGACAAAACAAACAGCGGAAGAAGTAGTGAGGTTAGAGAAGATAAAGAAAGAGTTGCAAGTGCTGGACGGGCAGTTCTCACAGGATGTGTCTCTGCTACGGAAGAAGATAGACCAGGCGTGCCTGAGTTATGCAGACGCAGAGTAAGTACTTATGTAGCAAGTAAATTATTAACATAGTGTTGTGTTCCTGCTGGTGAGTAAGGTTGCCAGAACTCAAAGAGAATGTAGTGTGGTGACAATGACGGACCTTCTTGTCCCTTCAGCTGTCAACACAATAAATCCTCCGTACTAAAGAGCCGGCAACGCGCATGTGACACCTCTGGAGTTACAGGCGTTCATGGGTAGTCGTTTACCATCAGGCAGGTCGTATGCTAGTTTGCCACAGTCGTTGTTTATAAAAAAAATAAGTAATGCAAATCAACCTTTGTTATGCAACTGTCCAAATATGGTATTGAATAAGGGACCCTGAAAGTGTAAATAAAAATCCAAATCGGGGAAAGATACACGGTACAGGAAAGTTTGAGTTGCTAATCTCTCTTGAAATATTTACGGTAATATTTTCTTTATTTCAGAAAACATTACCTGAAAATAGAAAAAGAGTTCCTCCAGGCGAAAATTAACTTACAAAAGGAGAAAGAGAAAAAGGAGTTATTGACAGAGCACCTCTGCGCCCTCATTACCCACAACGAAACTAGAAAGGCTCAGAAACTCGAGACTTTAATGCTGGAGCTTGCCAGCGACCGGACGGGGTCCGTGAGTGACCGAAAAGAGTCGGTGAGTGACCGGAAGGGATCCGTGAGCGACCGAAAAGGGTCGGTGAGTGACTGGAAAGGGTCTATTGACGTGAATTCGTCACAACTGTCGACACCGGAGGACGATGATATGATTGTGGATGGAGTGTGTGAGAAAACTGGGAAGATGGTAGAACTGTGAGTTGACAACGAATTTTATAAAGTTAAATTGTGGTTTTTGCCATTGCATGGAGTTGCACTAAGGTCGAAGTATAGTATAAATATAATATAATAAAGAAGAAATATATAGGCGCGTTTAAGAGAGTCGATGGTAAAGATATTAAATGAAGGATGAACAAATCAAATTAGTTTAATAAATATTTTGATTTGTCTATTTTATGTAGATAGACACACTACTATAAATTATAAACTTCATATATGTCATATATAAAGGAAAAGTGACCTAGGCCTCCGGTGCCCATGTTTACAATTTACTAGGGAGTATAAGTGCAAAAATTATATATATCGCTGGCCCAATTACAGGGTTCTATGTTACATTTTCAGGGTAGTTAAATTTTGACTTAGTGTCACTATGACAGTGTTCAGATTTCAATTAGATTTATTTATTTTAAACTTTATTGCACAAAAATAAAAAGTTTACAAAAGGCGGACTTAATGCCTCGAAGCATTCACTACCAGTCAACCGTAGGGCCAAACAGAAATTTGCTAAGGTGGGTGCAGCGAGAAAAAGGATTGTGAAATTGTACTAATATATGTTATAAGTTATAACTTGTTTTATTTGACAATCTTGACATTGACACTGACAGTGAATTGACATAGCTATCATCAGATAGTTATGTAGTAATAAATCTAATATACTAATTTCTAATTTAAGTGAAAAATAGAACCCTGTAATATTGGTCGAGCAATATTTTTGCCGACGACTTTTTAAGCTCTCGTGTCTCGTATATTGCCGCAAATCTAGAGATAGTTCTTATATTACTTTATACAAGTATTTTTGCATTTAAGAAAGATAATTAGCATTACTGAATGTGGTGCCTTAATACAAATTAACAAATTGGTCAGTGTACTATAAAAGTATTCACTTAAAGTGATAATTTATGATTAATATTAAGTAGAATAACATTTTAATTGTGTAAACATGACAGTTGTACCTAAAAGCAATAAACATGCATATTTTATTATTATGATTAGATTGTAATATAAAGTAGTATATTTTTGTATGTCCGTTAAAAATAATAAGTAAGATAAAATAAAACAACAATACTTCAATATCTATCTGGTTTTATTTTCAACATTTGTTCAAAACTTTACTATACAACTATTAATATTACTATACAATTTACGAATATAAAAATGCATTAACAAATTCGAAGTATCTCTGAAAATACTCTTTGAATGCTGTCATAACTCTAATAATACTGTAATAGGTACAAATCATCATAATACTACATTATGACAATGTCTATTGTATTGTGTCGAGTCCAGTGGGTTAGAGCTTTAAACCAAGCGGAGTAGCCATTGACAGGCGTTCCCCTCTGCCGAAAATGTATGACCAGTGGTCATACTCATTGTATGGACTGACGATTATTTGACGTGGCTATTTTGACGTTTCGCATACATTTGACGTTCCCCTCCCCCGCAAAAATCGGCAGACTTTTTGTATAGAAATTGCTAGACATCGCCAGTCCGGTTGGTTGAATAGTCAAAGGTTTCAACTTATCTCGTCCGGTTAAAATATAAAAAACTCAATTATTGTATGTTATCTGTCGTGTATTGGACTAATTTCATTAAATTTTCAACTCTATTGATGACACGTCAGAGTTCAAATTTAATCGTTTTTTTATTTATTGGCTGATTAAGGGTTAACGTATATATTAACGAATAGTTGTAATAAATTCAGGGACTAGATTCATATGTAAAAGGTGTTTTATCTCGGCGATTGACTTCTGGGTCGTACGAAATGTTCTGTGCCTAATATAGTTCGTAATATTTTTCGTTAAAGACAATGTTTAGAAGTGAATATTCGATATTTAATAGTGGAGTGGTGGTTTTCAAATGTGTTTTTTCGTACAGGTAGGTAGTATTAAAAACCCTCAGGTCCGAAATCTACAGTGGCGGCCCTAACCTTCGCGAGGCCCGCGGGCGGCCGTGGTAAAAATCTGCTCTGCGAGGCCCTTGTAAGCTTGTAACAATCTGATCGGGTTGTTGCGAGGCCCTTGCATGCGTGAGGCCCCTGGCGACTGTCTTGTTCACTGCCCAAAGGCCGCCACTAGGTGTCCACACTGGTTCAAACTGTGTTGAATTATCTAAATTTTTAATAACGGGCATATGGAATAGGATTCTTCACTAATCTAAGCCTCAAATTGCTCCAATATCGATATCATACGGTACATTTTGACAACTTCGTGTAGTGTTTAAATATTAGAAATCTGCTGCTGTTGGTGTGTCATTCTTCGACATTAAATGCGGTTGCCATTTTTCATGTACAGTCAGCGTCAAATATATTGTAACAGCCAAAGTGATATTTTGTATGGTGTGACGAACTATTTGGCTACTCTAGGTAGGGTGTACGTAGTTATACCTATATATATTTTTTTCCTTGTTCAATGTAGATATCTAAGAAGGTCGAATTAGCACCCTGAGTCCAGTTGCTAGATTCGTCAAACAACAAGAAACATTATGACATCCTTAATAGTCAATCACTTTATTAGAAGGATATCTACCGGCACTTGCCAAAGAACATTCTCTTTCCCGTATATGCTATCATTGCTATCCCTAGTTCCAATACGAGTGCTTCTTCATGTGACTTATTAGTTACTTAATGTGGACGTCGAAGGTGTGGACTCTTTCCTCGTTTGGTTCTAGTCGGGTGAGCTCTAGGGCTCTGAGCCTTTATTAGGCAGAGGATGAGGCCTATATATCACCTAAAGTTTGAATAGCGGGTCGATGGAACGGAATAGGATTCATCCCTAATTTAAGCTCTATTCCACTTATTTCCTCCCTTATTTCCTATGTTTGATACATCTTTCGGTATATTGTCATGTTCATGTAGATTTTAAATTCTAGAAATCTATCATTTTCATTTTTGTCTTTAATGCATAATATTCCCATTTTCTGTGTATAGTAACCCTTTTTCTCGTTGCCGTTGAAAGGCAGTTAAATTGCTCTCTGAGCCTGAGTCGTTCATAGATTTGTCAAACATCAAAAAATCCAAAACATGCGATTTCGAAACATACTTATCACATTATACAGAAGAATGTCTACCGGCACTTGCCAAAGAACATTCTTCTCCCCGTATGCTATCCCCAGTTCCAATACGAGTGCTTCTTCTCCTTGTCTTTCAATATGGCCTTAATGTTAACATCTGCGTCGTAATGCTCTTTCCTTTTGTCTCGTTCTAGGCGGATCAG
Organism: Pammene fasciana; assembly: GCA_911728535.1. Classification (NCBI taxonomy): domain Eukaryota; kingdom Metazoa; phylum Arthropoda; class Insecta; order Lepidoptera; family Tortricidae; genus Pammene; species Pammene fasciana. The sequence continues at coordinate 3,341,848 of OU452285.1, forward strand.
CTCTAGGCCTCGCTTGGCGGCGCAGTGGTAGCGCTGGCTGAGCGAGGCCTCGGAACCTTTGATCCGAGGGATGTGGCCGGTGTAGCCGGCGATGGGCGGGAATTCGGGGGATATCGTGTTTTCTGAAACAGAAATAAATAATTATCATAAGGATGTGTCAGTCAACAACACTGTTAATAGTTGGCCCTCGACAGAACTTTCACCTCGCACCACGGATTTGGAATGATCTCCCTGCCGTGGTTTTTTATGTAGTAATAAAACTATGCAAACCTTCAAAAAAGTAGTGTAAAGTGTTTGAAAGAGTCGGCAACGCACTAAGATGTCATGTCTCAAATGTACTATCTTATTAGGTTAAGACGCGACGCCGCGTCGACGCTCGAAAGACGCTAGTGTGGAGTTAGCCTTACCGCGCTGTGCGACGCGTGGCATGGGTCCAGTTTAGTCGGTCATTTAGGATTTTAGTAGTTTTATTCACGCACCTTTGTACTTATTAATTTCTCTAAACCGATTGAGGTCTCTTCGTATCTCGTCTCTCGTGTGCACGGTCTCCATCTTGGGCGCGCTCCTGGAGCGCGTGTGTGTTCGGCTGAGATCGGCTCGTCGGCGCAACGTCCGCTGGTTCTCTTCGAAGTCCGCTACGCAGTCGTCCGCTGCCCGCCCGTAGGATTTGCCATATCTGGAAAACCCATGTTCAACATTCAAGTAGCAAAGGCACATTATAGTTGCCTCTTACGTTGATAGACCGGAACTTAAGTCTACCATGATAAAATTAAAAGAGTCTAAATTATTTAAATTTAAAGATTGTTTTTGCCATGACGTCTTTTGATTTGGTACTCTAGTTTGTACAGTCATGCCAAACATATGTTTACATTTTTGCACCTTACTCCTCTGTAATAAGGTTCAAAAATGGATACATATTTATGGCGTTAACTGGTACTGGTACTCTTATTTGTAGAGCCATAGGAGCGTGTCACACATTTTTGCGGCCTTCGTGTAGGAAGATACAATTGATGCTGACTGTACCTACTTTTGGACGGCGGACGATTACCTGAAGTGCATGCCCGGCACGTAGCCAGTGTAGCCGGTCATGTAGGCGGGCTGCCGACCGATGCCGTCGTACGCGTCGCGCCGCGGCTCGTCGCAGCGCGGCATGCGGTCTAACTCGTAGTTGTCGCCTCGACGGTATTCCAGCGGCTTACTGCAATAGGAGATGGCAGGTAAGGGTGTATTTCCATCTGTCCTCGCCCCAGTGTGGCGATGGCGGGGACGGATAGGAATGATTATTATTAAAAACGCTATTCCCAAATATCGCCAGCAGCGGCTGTTGTACTTGCATACCGAGAAGACAAACGATCTAACTATTTAGGGACAGTTAAGTAACAACTATAGTAAATATGTAAAATATGTCCGCAATTCTGCTGTTTGAGCGGGTTAAATTCTTGTCTTGTACTTTTCTGGGGAAAGCTGGTAGAGGGAGATATTTTATTATCTAAGAATCATCTATAGACAGCAGCAGTAGAATACTATACGTGGGAGACAGTTGTTACCCGTGTTCGTCACATACCGAGTAAGATGATGTCTATCGGTATAGGTGTTTCATCTTGTAGCTTAATTATTTACTATACATATTACTTACTTGAACAGGCCATTAGACTTGATCTCCCTGAGTATTTGCCGCGTGTTGTCTCCGTAGCATTTGCCGTACCGGAACTTTAGCATAGGACAGTGTCCGGTGTATCTGCAACAAAGGAACAGTCAAATTTCAGGTGATGCTATGCAGAAGATAGTGGCTTGAAAAAATGTGTAGGTAATATTACTAGTAATAAATTAACAACTATTTTCAGTGGCAGCCCTAACTATCGCTACGCCCCGGGCGGCCATTGTAAAAATCTGATCGGGTTGTTCCATGCACGAGGCCCTTGCGGCTTGCATTACGCGAGGCCCCGGGCGACTGTCCTGTTCACCACCCTTTAAGGCCGCCACTGCAAACAGCAAGTAAATAAATAAATTTGAATATGCACTTTATCGTCTTGACAATAGAGTCGTTGTTTGGATATTTGTGACGACCTTGGCCGCTCCGATATATCTGACGGCGACTGTCACTACAGTCAGTACTTTTACTAGAAAAATGGATACCCCCATTTCTATAAGTACGACAGCGAGCATGACTGCTTGATGCTTTTTGTTCTAAAAATACGAAACTTTAATAAATAATTTACGATTGTAATGTTGCCTGTCTTACGATTGAAACCAGGCCTAAAAATAATACAAATATTTACACAAAACAGTCACGAATAAAACGTGTATCCACAAATTAGACATGAAAGGTTAAATTGTTGGCTAACAATGTACCTAATAACCTTGAAGGGAAAGAAAGTTCGTGAAGCCAATATTATTAAATCAAAGGGTAACCTTGTTATCCTCGTAAAAGGGATATTCAATGAATTTACGCACGCAAGGCACAAATCGCGATTTTTGCTAATTGGGTCATCTTATTAAAGGTTCATGATTGGTGCAGGATGGGGAAATCTTGTCTTGTCTACAAAATACTACGAAACAGCCATGTTTACGAAACTTCTATGGCTAAAAGTATTAGCTCTGACTGTTTTGTAAAAAAATTCTGTAAAAACAACTGCAAAGCTCCCGATAAAGTGATGCGATGCCGACTGGGGTATATGAGGAGACTGTTAATTCAATTAGGATAAAATTAAATAAGTTGTTGTAACTAGTTGTATACCCTTTGGGGGCTTTGGGCTTGTATGTAGGTGTACCTACAACGTCGCCATGAGATATATTGCAGCAGCTGTGCAATGTACTGATTTAAACTCACACGATTTTCACTCATTATTTTGACAAACACGGTTAAAAGTAAGTGTACGCTATTAAGTCCCGTGTTTGCAAAATAATAAAAAATAAGGTGGACACAAACAACAGCTCTTATATTGTCAATACGATAAAGTGCTTATTTCGATATTTTGAGTAGGTACCTATGTGATAGGCAGATGCGCATATCTACACGTAGTCGACGTAAGGCGCGTAATCCACGTAGTACAGATAAAGCACCTCTCCATACGAGAAGGGATTTCCTCTCATGAGCACGTAGAGTGAGTAATATATATTGTGATGTATTGCTAGAAGGGGAGAATGGTCTGGAGTGCAATAGTGAATAGTATAGCTACATAAACTATGGCTTTATAACCTGTGTTTGGTGATTGAACCCCTCTACATCCCAACCCGGCGCTGTGCCTATTTCATGGCGACCGTGACAGGACCCTGAGGAGTATTCGACAGGGCGCCGGGGACCGTGACAGCGTGTGACACCATGACATCGTGACACCGTGTCATTAAAGGATATTGCTGTGTGTTGTGTGTGGACATGAGGAAGGCGGCAGGAAGATCGAGCGAATTACACGAGTAACTATAGTATAACCAACATGGGTGACGACGGCGGTGAAGGGGACTGTGAAGAGGACGAGCCGGTGGCGTCGGATCACAACTAATGGCGCGGCTAACTAAACTGCTTCATCGACTGCTGTGTAATCGACGGAGGTCCAGATGGCTACGGGCTTCAGCTACACGTCCGGCGTGGCGGCCGGGTGCTGGGAGCGTTCGAGGTGAAGTTTTTTTTTTTGTGTATTTTGTATGTTATGAAAAAGTATTTTTTTTTTGTGAGTTATTTTACATAATCTTATACTTGGTTGACTTTATGGATTTATTAGAAGTAGTATATAGTAGTGTGTTTTAAGAATATAGATAAATTGTTAACAGGAGTTAGTGTAGGCATTTAGGAGTTTAAGATGGTTGTAAAGAAGTCGCAGCTGTAGAACTTAAAAGTAACGTTAAAAAACAGCAAAACGGTTGAATATTCTAGGGATTAGAAAACTTTGATATGGTATCGAAAATGGCTCATTTTACTTTTAATTTTATTTTTTATTTTTATGGCTGTGAGGAAGTTTTGTAGTAGGCATGGGAAACTAGGGATAGTGATTAGGGCGACAATTTCATTCTCAAAATGACGATATTAAATACGAATTTTGCTTACGGCAACTATAACAATAATGTGAGTCAACAAGGTCAGCAGCGTACAGCGACAGCGATTTCGCGAGTAGGCAGAAAAGCGCAATGTCAATGTTAATGCGCACATTACTTAGATAACAGATGTGATGGATAAGAGTTTTTTTATATAATGAAGAGTAAGTGAAGGTTCAAGTGGAACGGTAGGTACTGTCCAACAATGTTGGTTATGTGGTGAAAAATGTTAAATTGGTGTGAATCAAGATTCTCCATGGACGAAGGCACGCTTAGACGTATCGTTCCGAGACTTGGTTAAGTTGTGGAAAATGTTAAATTGAAGGAATCAAGATTCTCCATGAACGAAGGCACGCTTAGACGTATCGTTCCGAGATTTGGTTATGTTGAGGAAAGATAGTAGAGTTAAAATGATTTCAATAGGGAAAATATAGATGAAAGAGTGTGTCTTGTGCGACAAAAAAAATGAAATACCTATTTAAGTTATACACGGAAAAGAGACAAAATGAAATACCTATTTAGGTTATGTATACAAGGAAAAGGAAAAAAATGACGATTATGAAATATGTAGGAGGAACGAACACGGAACTAACTATGACTAAATTATAACCCAACCATTGTTAAGTTTAAGATATTTGGTATTAATTAAGGACAAATGTTAGAATAAACTAAAGACGTACATTGAGCCCCATAGGATAAGTATAGCATAAAATATCCTAGTTTAAAAATAATATAGACTACTTAGTACATAAGAATAGAGTTAGTTTACAAATAGTGTTCTTTTCAGGGGGAGGGAACCCCTTACCTTTTCAGGGGAGGTGTGATAGGCAGATGCGCATATCTACACGTAGTCGACGTAAGGCGCGTAATCCACGTAGTACAGATAAAGCACCTCTCCATACGAGAAGGGATTTCCTCTCATGAGCACGTAGAGTGAGTAATATATATTGTGATGTATTGCTAGAAGGGGAGAATGGTCTGGAGTGCAATAGTGAATAGTATAGCTACATAAACTATGGCTTTATAACCTGTGTTTGGTGATTGAACCCCTCTACATCCCAACCCGGCGCTGTGCCTATTTCACCTACATACGCTATGATAATGGCCTAATATTAATTATCATTGCTCAATTGAATCTTTTTTAAAGTGAATCCCTGTGGCCAGCAGTGGGGCTTATATACAAGCGCTACCCCTTGATCATAGGGTAGAGCAAAATAGTATTCGTCGCCCATTTCTCAATTTTTCGTGGGGCAGGCCCATTTAGATGGTACGAGTTTCTCGCCCATTTTGGGGCGAGAAATCGTATGACATTATCGTACGCAATAATCGCCGGGCGAGAATCGTATAAAAATGGTTACATTAATGCGAGAAATAAAAACTCGTTTACGATTATGTCATTCGATACTCGTACGGAGATTATCGCCAGGCGACATAGTTTACACGAGACGCTGCATTCTACGGAGATATTTGCTGACGATGTCTCGACTCATCTAAACTAAACTCGTTCTCGTATGACATTTTTTCACGTACATGCGAGTATCGCACGAATCGGTCAGAACCGATTTTCAATCAACTCGAAATACGATTCTCGCATTGCATTTATGTTTACACGGAGACTGCAACCATGTAAGGCGAGGCGATTTTCGCCCCTTGCCATACGATATCGTACGTGTAGTTTATATGATGTGATGACATATTTTTTCTCGTGCTACAATAATCGTACACTCGAAGAGAGACACTCGTACCATCTAAATGGGCCTGTAAGGATTTGGTACGGTCAGAACCGGTGCTGCTTATGCTTAGGCTGATTGGTGATGACTTCAGTTGTAAAAGTTTTTTCTCTCTCCATCGAGGTCCAATAAGGCAGAAGACGTTAAGTTTACGTAACTACGTAGAATTCTTATCACTGCAACCTGCTGTAATCGCGGCGTGGGCGGAGGTGATCCTCGTACCAGGCACATTTCTCTACTTACTCGTATATTTAACCTGAATCAGATAGTTCAGATACCTAGTACACTACCTATAGGTAACTGACGCATACTGTACTGACTGTAGTTACTTAGTAAACGGCAGCGACGTTTTAATTGTATAGACGTCTACTGAGTACAGTCGCCGTCAGATATATCGGAGCGGCCAAGGTGGTCACAAATATCTGAACATAGCCTCTATTGTCAAGGCGATAAAGTGCATGTTCAGATATTTTTGAGTAGCCTGGCCACTCCGATATATATTTGATGGTGACTGTACAAAGAAGTGTCGGTTTGTCCATCATACCAAAATCGTCCGTTGCATTCGGTAGCTACATCTACCAGGCGTTACCGTCAGTCTTAGTTGTTACAAGGCGACACAATTTTATAAAAAATGTTAAAGCAGTGAGAGGTCACTCTCACCTCCATCTATGAATAGCTGCCATAATAAGCATAGTACTTAATGTAGGTACTTATAGCAAGCTAACTAGAGGGGTTTCGTTCCTCTCGATATTGTCATATTTTCTGGGGTTAGCTTTTAGTCTATAACAGCTTACTCTTAGAGCGGCCACCAGTTCTACTATCAATCCGCCTGCAGTCCGCCTGACGATATCGGCCTTTCAGTTGTTCGGAGCCGGCAAATTTTTGTTCTAACTGACAGGCCGAGATCGTCAGGCGGAGACTGCAGGCGGATTGATAGTCGGTGGCCGCCTTTAAAAGTTTAAACCGCGATGGCGCAATAAACTATACAGGCAGTCTTCATACTAACAAAAAATATGGATTGTTAAATCTGAAATAAATATTATTCATTCATTCATTATTTTACCTAGGTATATCTTGAATAGGTTATAAGTACCTATAATTACAGCAGCTTACCCCTTCACCTATATTCTATCGGCTAACGAGGTTCGTGATAAGGCATCGTTTTTCGGTACTTTGCTTGATAATAGCTCGTTTGATCCGCACGAAAGAAGTTCGCAAGTTGAAAGGGTATCGGAGCGAAGTCTTGTAAAGTTTCTTGTTTAGTTTTAGTATTGTTTACGTTGTGAAAGGGCAAAGTTTCACAATATTGGGTATTGTTTATATTAACAAAGGAGAAGTAATGTTAGGTAAGTAAGAAAATATTATTATTAGTTTTGTTCATCCATCATTGGCCACATCATCTGTTGTAGATGTTTGTTGCAGCGCTTGTGAGTTTACGGATTCCCGCATCTCCGTTGATGACTATAGAGTCCTATAGCAGCACGGCATTTCTTGCCACATCGATCGCACACAAAACGTGAGTCCGCAGGAGGTGGTAGAGCACGTCGAAGACTTTTCTGCTTAAGGTTCTCCAGCCAGTCATCGTCATGCTTCGAAGTTCCGACTTTAATATCGTGACGCCACTCGGGTCTTTGGTCGGGAATCCAGAGCTTAGCTGGCTTTCCTTTATTTTAAAAGGCTTGAGGAAAAAATTTGCTTAATATTTTATTAGCACGGCAGTAAGATGTTATAGCTTCGTCAAGTTGTAAAAGTGCCACCCAAGTTGTACCTACCATATTTATAGAGGCGGCAGTGACGGTACGTTGAAATATTCGCAGGCAAGATTGGCTGCCGCGCGGGCCTGAGGGCCTGACCCTGTTACTGTCACGACCCCAGAACTGTAGCCCTTTAAGAGGCCAAACAGTTAAGTTATGTTCAAAAAACTCGCAGGCAAGCTAGAATTGATTTTACTATGATTTTACTAACATTTTGGTGATCTGCGGGATAAGTGTTCAACTTTTTGAAAATTGTGCGAGTTGGGAATGTAGCTTCATGGACGCCCCGCCATTATACGAGTACCTACCTAGATGGTTTGGAAAGAATGTGCATTGTCACAAGATACAGGTCTCGGAAGGACCTTCATGCCTGCTTCTACGTTCTTTTTAACCGACTTCAAAAAAGGAGGAAAGTCACATGTTCACGTTCAGATGTAAATGTAAGTTCATCATTTAATTCATTAGGCCCTTCTCTCACGAGGCTACTCTCAAGTAGGGTTGCCATACGTCAAGATTTGTCCGGACATGTCAGGATTTTTGACCCTTTGTCAGGATTGCGGCCGGACTTGGCAAATGTCAGGATTTTTAGAAATTACCTCATTATACCTACGCTTATTACAAAATTTAAGTACATACAAAGTATAAGTAAGTACCTTTTCAATTTTCAACAAATCAATAATGAATTTGACAATATTTTTTTATTAAAATCTTTATTAAATATGTACGTATTATAACTTCAAACAGTTAGTTTAGCAAAATACGTATTAAGCATTTTTTGGAAGGCTTAAAGCTGACAGTTAAATAAGTCGCTCTACAACTTAATGACAACTGTTGAATGTCTTTAACAAACTCATTAATTAACTGCTCTTATGACAAATATAAAAATATTGGGTATATCAAAAACTATAACGTTTCTAAATGTAAAAAAAATGTGGGAAAGAACGCGAATACTTTTTGACCAGTAAACTCTGAGTCATGTTATTTATAATTATGAGCTCAAGCTTTAAGAGGGTATGGGTACTGCGTATAAATGTCATGTGAGGGCACAGCTCAGCTAATGTGAACTCGATGAAATATGGAGCAGAGCCCGACTGGGGAAGTACCTCCACATTACAGAAAAATAGCACTAGACCTTACTCATAGTGTTGTGTTCTCTGGCGACCTAACAGAGCTCTGAAAGGATGCAGTTTGTTGACGACAGGGGCTATATTTTCTCTTTAGCCGGCAACACAGTGAATGCTCTTTTCTAAGGAGTCGGGTCGGAAACACACATGAGGCACCTGGAGCTGCAAGTGTCCATATGTTACGGTAGCTACTTACCATCAAGCAGGCCGTTTGCCACCGGCGTAGTGTTTAGAAAGAGTACGCTAAATCGCTGTTATTAGAAATGTCAGGACTTTTGGGGTGATGTCCGGATTTTTATCAGGACATTCCATTTTTCCATATGGCAACCCTACTCTCAAGCGATTTGTGTTTCGTACGCGTATCCTACGCGTCGCATGTGTGTGAGTACTCGCCATATTTATTCACTTCGTTTCGCATACGACGCGACGCGTCAACGACGCGTTTGATATCAGTCGCACGATACTGTCCTTGCTGGTCGCATGCTCCTCGAGTCGTATAGGTACGCGTTGCATATCAGTCGCGTAGCATTTGAATAGCCTCGTGAGAGAAGGGCCTTGCTAGGTATATCAATGCTTGTTTTTCTTTCACAGACTTGACAGAAATGACAAACTTCTATAACCAAGGCAAAAAACCTACGGCTCCAGACCCGTATTGCGTTACTGTCCGCAATAAAGTACGTGAGCCAGTTCTAAATGGAAGCAATCCTCATAAAAGTCATAAACAAACCTATTCGCACAATTACCGAGCGTGCGAAAACACAAACAAAACTGCAGAGTAAGTAATCGTGGGAACACTTTCGCACTCAGTGTAGCGGCGGCTTTGAGACAATGCTGGTTGCGTTACTTTCTTTGCTTGGATTTTGCGCTGCTCTTCCGAGTCAGAATTTCCGATGTCTTTTTTACAATGGCGAATGTGAGTAATGTTATAATATCGGGTAGGTAGTATTAAAGGCACAGCGCCGGCTTTAGGTCATGAACAGGGTACAGCAAGATTAGGGTTCGGCATTCTGTTAGAATTTTCGAGAGATGTCATATAAGGGTAATTTGCAGAAAAATGTACCTTTCCTTTTTTTTAAATTTCATATATATTTTGAGTCTATCGCATGCAGAATCATGAGCTCTATCGAGTCTGATAGAATAAAAAAAATGACCCAATGTCCCAAAATTTACATACAAAAAATTCGTTACGTTCATAAAAAAAATGTAACGAGACTGATAATTTCTCAGTTTCGTTACACTTTTTTTATGAACGTAACGAAATTTTTGTATGTAAATTTTGGGACAGTTGGGACTAAGTAAAGGTACATTTTTTCTGCAAATTACCCATAGAGAGGAAATAATCCTCGAATCCCCAGCCTTTTGGCGCTTAATGCGACCGCTCAACTCGCTTCGGCCATGTGTAATTGTTGTATACCGCAAATGATCTTTATAAAACGCAATTGGATTTAGTTACACGCAAAGAACAAGAGTATCGTGCGAGTTTAATTCGCAGTAGATCCATATGTACATATATCAAGCATAAAATATATTTTTTTCGGCCTGACACTTTCCTTCTTTAATTTAATTTGCTTGGCCACCTCTGCTGTTGAAAAGCGGGGTTTCCCTATCCATCGGAGCTAATATTACTTTACAAGTTTCTAATTAAAAGCGGTATTACACATTGCAACCTGCAGGGCCCAATCTGTTGTGTACCCTGCCTCTTCCTACCCCTCCTTCAGCTCCCTACGGGCCCTACCTTCAATTACACCTTCCAACCTGACAGATTGGGCCCTGCAGGTTGCAATGTGTAATACCGCTTTAAGTGGAATTAATGAAATTTCAGGTGTAAACCAATGTCCGCGCAACATGCACCCGTACCACACGCGGTGCGACCAGGACGCCGTGTCTCAGCGGACCTGCACCTCCAGACTTATCTATCCAATAGGTAACATCATTGCCAAAGTTTTAACAATACATTTTAATGTATGAAAGCTTCCAAGTTGTTTGCCGCCCTTATGTCTATCCCAAAAATTAATACCTACATAGGTAGAGTTTGTTTATTAGCCTCTCTTGTGCTTTTTCTGGCCAGGTCCTGAAGAAAGTGCCCAAATCGTGAGAGAGTTTTAAACCGTTTTAGACCGTTAAAATTAAAGATTTGTGGCTCTTTGAGAGTTCGGAAACTGCTGATTGTTAATAAGCATGCGGGCTCGATATACTAAATCCTGTTCTAGTGTAGGTATAGATTGCCTGCATACATATGTATATATTAAACGTAGGCATATTACTGTACTGGATAATTGTGACATTCCACGAGAAAAGGTACCTTATGGCGGTTGAGACTTACGCTATTTCTAACGACGCTGCAATACTAATGCGTTGCTTCGCAACGTAAGCGCCAACCGCCATAAGGTACTTTCACCCGTGGGACGTCACAATTATCGCGACGCAACTTGTAAACTGACGTAAAACCCGACTTCGACCTAGCTTTACAATAGGCAACGTACAAAGTTTATTTTAGAGTCGCCGTCAGCGAAAGCGTTCAGGTTCAAAGTGTAGTTCAGTCCGTGAGCTCTTGAGCATTTAAGAAAAACCTTCATAAATCGGCGCCGCCGTGACACACGAAGGTAATAAATACTGCTGTTCTGCTTTTTCAATGTCACCGCCGATTGATATTCAATGTCTCTTTCTAGTGCTCACGGACTGTACAGTCAACGCCTCACTAGGTATACACTTTTGAACCTTATTCCGCTGTAATAACGTTCAAAAGTGTATACCTAGTGAGGCGTTGTGTGTACCTACGGTACTTTCTTGCGAATGACTCGCGACCCTCAAGATCCCAACAAACATTTGACAATGACAGTAAAACTATACATTCCCAGGGTTCACTTGCGGTTGGTCGCGTTGCGACTGCAACGCCGAGTTGGTATTGGACGAGGATCAGATGATGTGCTTGCGTGAGGAGGAGTGCCCCGACCCCAACCTGCGCCGGCGCAAGTCCAAGAGGCGGCTGCACCTGCCCAACGATAAAGACAGCGAGGAGCTCGTCCAGCACATTGGTGGATGACCTCCTTACTAATCTTACTATTACGTGCTATTACTATGATATGACATCAATAAGATGTACCGGTTCTTCTTCGGTGAAAAAGGGTTTTAAAGTTGGAAAATAAAGAAATGAAATTCGCTATAACAAGTATTACGTAACGCAATTTTTGAGGATTTTTGACCCCCCCTCCCCCCATGTAAATGTAACGCGTAATTTCCTTTGTCTGTAACACAATTTTTGAAATTTTTTGACCCTTCTCCCCCCTGATCGCGTTACGTAATACTTGAACGCTCCCTATTTTAATATTGTAATTAGAGTTATTAAAGTCGGTGTATGATAAATATTATGTACTTTTTTTTAACGCCTATAAAATTCTCGCAAGGAATGTGGGGCTTTTGCCTCGCTTCTCTTCATGAGCTGTAAGAAAATTGCTAGACATTGCCTAGCCCTTTGGTAGCTACGCCAGTGATTCCTTGGTGTTCAACCAGCTAAAGGCCGCCCCTATTTCACCACGGTGACAATTGTCGCAATTTCTGACATATCCAAATTACTGTCGTCACAGGCGTTCACAGGCTACAGTAACCGCTTACCAGCAGCCGGGCTGCATGATTGTTTGCCACCAGTGCCACCACCATGACATTTTTAATAAAATTAAATCGTTAATAAATAGGTACTGAGTTTACTAAAGTTCTCATGACAATTGTCACGAATAACCATAGTTCTTAGAGGAATTGTAAATATTTCTCGAAATGAGATTAGGCTTGTGTCGGAATTTCGTGACAATTGTAGTGTTTTTTGATACATATGCATATGTCAAAACCTCTGTTTACAAAAGTAGTAGGTAGTTTTAGTGATAATAAATGAAGTTTTTCTTTAAATACTACGCTGGTGGCAAACAAGCGTGCAGCCCGCTCCATAGTGAGCGGTTTCCGTACCCTATGGATGCCTGTGACGTCAGTAATTTGGATATGTCAGAAAATTACAATTGTCACCGTGGTGAAATAGGGGCCCATGTGCCCACTATTTTTATATGTACCTAGGTACATATATACACTATATACAGTGTGGCCCATAACCCGAGCGAAAAATTAAAACGTAGACTACTCTTCTAACTAAACAACGTTTGTTCAGCGACTTTTAAAAATAACTTACGGTTTCATTTTTAGTATATTTTAAAGTTTATCTGAACACGCAATGTATTGCGAAATTTATTGTGACAAGCAATGTCAATTAGACGGATTTTAACGTACATTGAAAATAATATTTAGTGTATGAAAAAGAGACAAAATAAAAACTACATACTTATTTTTTTTAAGTTGTTGAACAATTAATAGTTTTAATGTTTAAGGAGTAATCTACGTTTAAATTTTTCGCTCGGGTTATGGGCCACAGGCCACACACTGTATAACGCACATTCGCTGCAAAAATTGGCCATCCAGCCCAGCGTTACCTCTCAGCGGTAGAACGCAGCCTGCAAGTTACTAAAAACGTTTACTTGTCCTGGGATTTAATTTTTTACTTGTTTCTAGTAATTTTCTCTCCGTGCGAAAATGAATACATGATGTGCAGGACACTCGTCCACTCTACGTCTTGATAATTAAATCGAAAACAATATTTCGCGTCCCTAAATATACAAAAAAAAACCCACCTTCAATGGGGGAGGCCTGTGAAACATTATTGATACAGTCTTAGCATAGTAGAGCAGCACATCCTAATAACTATTTGAAGCTCAACTCAATCGCGCCATCTGCGTGAAAGCAGGGATGTCACAATGTCGTTTTTCTCACATTCGCTAATGCGAATGCGAATATTCAGGATGCGAATGTCCGAATGCGAATGCGAATACGAATGTTACGGAGTAGATTCAAAAAAGTTAATCTTGCTTATCACTTTTATGCTTCCATAGTTCAAAAATACAGAACATGGTCTGTGATGGAGTGCTATATTATTAATCACAAGGAGTCAAGTGATCGTCGTTTTCACTTCCTGTGTATGAGCAAGCATATGACCATCAGCCTGCTTTGACCGCACTGACCCGTCAAAACAGGGTGCGTTTTGCCAACATTCTTATTCGGAAAATATTCGCATCATTTGATGCGAATGCGAATGTTGATACGAATGTCAAAAATGATGCGAATATTCGCAATACGAATGCGAATATTCGTGACATCCCTACGTGAAAGCCACCAAAGGATACCCAAAATGTAAGAGAAAATGTCACCTGCACTGCTACTCTACCTAGTAGCTACTAATGTACTAGTAGATACGCTACTCGCGTACTCTATTTTACTTTATTTGGCGGAATAGTTGAGGTATAATTTTCTTGAAAACCATTGTGGAATTTGCAGTGAAACAGAAGTTTCGCGAATAAATAATTCAATATGGCCTAAGTGCATGATAAGTGGGGCAGGTTGGTAAATACTAAATAGTTAAGATAATGATTTGGCTTTCTGCCAGCAAACGAACGGAAATTAGGTCGCTTTAGAACTTACACATATAGAAATAATAAGTAAAAAACACTTTTTTTGTCAAATTGTTATGTCGTTTTGTTACTCATATTATTCCAAGTTTTTTTTATAGAACAGGTTGCGTCCACAGTGTTTAGAAACAAGGGAAAAGTAGAAAAATCCACTGCACCAGGCAAGACTCGAGTTTGCGACTCCGGGTTACATGCCCGTCGCTCTAACCAACTATGCTGCTGAGACTTACCTAATGGCTGCAATTTTATTTCACCATATCCTTATTTATATATGCTAAATTATTTATTTAGGAACATACAAAGACTACCAACTACAAAATTTATATATTGTATTGTATTGTATATTATTTATTTCAGATTTCAATTCAATCCATATGGTGTTAGTAATTACACATCTTAATCATTATTAATTGTTAGTATAACTTGCACATAAGACTAGAATTGAATGCTAATATTAATTACAAGTAGAATAATTACTTATAATATGTATATGCGTCTAGGGGGAGGTTTATTAATTGCACAGCTTAGGTACTATTGTCTCGATTAGCGCGGTATCTAGTGGGGTATGTTTTTTCGTTACAATTAAATTGATCATGTTGCTTGCTTTCGATTCAGTGACAAAGCTCTTCTTACAATTGCAAACAAAACACAAACAAACAGCCATACAAAGTTTGAACAAACGGCGGAAATTCATACACTGAGTATCATCCTCTTTCATACCACATAACCAATTTAATCTCAAAGCGGACTGGCTGCAAAATGGAGGTCTCAATTTTTTTTACCGCGCTGTTAATTAGTATCGTTAATTGCATACCAAACATGTACTTCGAACGAGTGGAAAATAAAATAGAATGTTTAATGTATAATGGCACATGTAAGTATCGAAACATTTATTTTCACCTCTCTAGCTCGGAATGACCTTTTTTTATTCACAAGAGTTCAAAGAATATTTGAAATTCGAACGTGTTATTACTTAGTTACTTTTTTTAAACATAATAACGTGTAAAGGCCACTCCAGACAGGACAATATTCGCATATTTTGTAAATGCTTTCGTTTAATAAATGAAAAAAAAAAAAAGTTTTTTTTATTTTGTTTTTCGAAAAATCATATTTTTTTCTTGTACCTGTGTAGTATTCTCCTCGCTTTAGTGAGGTGAAAAGATTTGTGTTATACACGGTTGCAATGTTATATTTACGTCTCGTGTGTTGCGACACTCGATTCTATTTTTGAACTAGGTACCTACTCTCTTCGCTCAGATATCCGGCGTGACCGTCCCTCTGCTTTCTCAACAACTAACCTATCAATGTGTAGTAAATTTACAACTTTAACTTTTTCAGGCGTAGAACGATGCCCAGAGCACATGTATCCAGTCCACAGTCGGTGTCAACCCACATACTCACAGATAACGTGCGACGAGCCACGCTCGGTGCCTCTTGGCATCATCTGCGACTGGTCGCGGTGCGACTGCGAATTTCCGTTCGTGTTGCATATCGATTCTGGCTACTGCTTTCTACTTGAAGATTGCCCGTAGAATAGTTAATTAGTATTAGAAATGTAAGATATGATAGTGAAATAAAATTTGCATCTAATTTTGGAAGTCTGAATACTCCTGCTCAATTCAACACAATTATTGAACCACTTTTTATTTTAAGTAACTGTAGTAGTGCATTACGCACCTAGGGCAGTAAAATAAAGAACGGCCCAGATCGCGGTCATTGGTGGCCCGAACCGAAAGTGATATGAGGGCCATAAATAAGCGATCGGAGGCCTTCTTTATTACCGTCCGTGGTGCGTACACAATTTTAATTACGTCTTCTCGTGGGTGTGAAGTGAGATTTGCCGCTGCGCCCGTGGGCGGCAATTTTCACTTACCGCCCAGAGTGACATAAAAAAAAATTGATCTTTACGTAACTAGCAACACGTTATTTGGCATGGCAACAGATCATTTTCAAGAATCAAACGAGGCTGAAGGTATCTCGTGCAGTCGCGATTATTGTTACCGAGAAAATTTTGTAATATCATGGTCTGGTAAATTCGGAATCGATTACGTTAAACGTTTTCCTGATATACGGAAAGATGATTCTTATTATATATTATATGTATTCGCTGTTTTATAGTGTTATCGATTCTTATTATTAGGCATGATTTAACCAATCACCAAATAAATATAAAGTTGATATTATATGGTGATAAAACTGTTGTCCAGTGATGACAACCATTTTATCACCATATAATATCAAATCGATCACATAAATAAATATTTAGGTGTACTTAAAATTCCCGGAATATTATATGTACCAAAATAATATGTTTTATACAAAAATCGGGTCTCCAGTCCAAACAATATGAAAAGAGTCGTGTCCAGTGCGCCAAGCGACCTAGACGCATTGATGAGTAATTAAATAAATATTAATTGCGAAATTAGCGCGGCCCGTCCGCTGCTAGTGAATTGACACGATGAGTGCCTCCGATCAGAGTCAACCCGTCGTGAATGACTTCCTCGCCTTTCTGCAGCAGAAGGAGAAAATGCTGCGGGAAGGAAAGATGAATGCGGCCACCGGTGTCCAGTTTAGTTCGTGGGCATCGAGTTTCTCCGTCGAAGACATCTGTGAGGCAAAGCAGGTGTTGTGCCAGTCCCTTGGGATCGTCGGCACGTATGTACCTCACCGGAAAGGAGATGAATCCGGGAAGAAGACCCTTGCGGATATTATGAAAATCCTGAAGGAGTATGAAGAGCGAATTCCGGAGTTTGTGGTGGCGGATGCCTCTATCCTGCCGTGTCATATTCCGGATAATATCGACGTTTGCTGCTTGTTTAAGGACATCGTGGCCCTTAAAACAAGTTTAGCTGAAATCATTTTGAAGTTTGAAGCGGCCCAAGTCACTATCGCCGAGTTACGTAACGAAGTCAATAGTTTGCGAAATGCTCCAACTCGGCCGACGGCATCAAATTTCAAGAGCGACGACCGACCCGTTGCTATAAACGCCGAGCCTGTCAGTTTGCATGTTGCTGACACTGTAAAAAGTGTCGCACCCGCCGCTGCGCCGCCCGCGCGCCCCCCGCGCGTGCCGCCGCCTCTTGTTTCCAAGTCACGTCAGCGTTATGCTGACGTCGCCGGTCAGCCAGTCGCAGCTAACCGGGTCACGGTGCCTTCTAAGGCATGCGTGGTACGGGTTCCTGATAAGGAAAAGTCCTCCCGCATCAATGTGGATAAGGAGGGGTTCACAATGGTGAAAAGGAAGAGCAGGGCGCCTCGTAAGACTCTGTGTGGCACTTCCGAGCCGGTTAATTCTGGTCTTCGGATTGCGATACCGAGTAAGGCGCTCTACGTCTCGCGGTTGCATCACTCCGCCGTGGCCGACGATGTGGTGGAGTACGTTCACCGGAAGACTGGCTTCTCATTGAAGGTGCACCAGCTGCGGTCCCGACACTACGTGCACTTCAGCTCGTTTGTGGTGCGCGTGCCGCGGCCGCTGCAGGAAACCATCGCGAGTGCTGACTTTTGGCGAAGGGTGTCGTGTTTCGGCGGTTCCGGGGCACTCTGCCGAATCCTACACCAGATCAGACGACGCAACGGGGCCACGCAGTTACGTCGCCTAAATCCAACTAGTTTTAATTATGTCTGTAATATTAATTGTTTGTAGTTCACAGTGCCTTGGTTGTATAACTGTAATGCTGTGTAACTTATTTGAATAATAAAACAAAAAAAAAATAAAAAAATAAAAATTAAAAAGATTACTTACCTAAAAAATAAAATTATATCCCTAGGAAAAAGACTGATTATTAAAAGAAACATTTTATCATCTTATAAGTCGGTTCTGCCCCTCCGTTTTTTTTTGTAATATAAAAATTTACGACATATTTATATTATTTGGTGGTAGATTTACTATTCTGTCACTACAAATCTGGCAATCTAAGTTTAATATTGGATATTTATCTAATAACAAGCCGCTCAAAATGTGCAGAATGTAACAGAAAACAAGGCAAGCACTCGTACCTATTTTTACAACTGCTAATTACATAAAATACCCATTATTAGCTATTCACAGTTTTCTTTATTTACTGTATTATTCATTAAACGTGCTATCAAGGCGGCACTCCAATCGCTTGGCGAGCACTATTAAATAGTAACTCTAATTCTAACACAAAGCTAAATCAAGTAAGTATTTATACCCGGAATCCCAGATAATAAGCTGGAAACTTAATAGGTAAGTTGGTTCTTTAAGTTGTCTCAAAAATCTTGGAAAACTCGTGTTTGGGCCGGAAGTTACGAGTAAGTATTCAAAGTCACACGTCAAAAAAATTGTTTTGTTGCAATTGTTGGAAATATCAAGGTTTCAATTACTCCTATGATATTAATATGTATGGGAAAGTTATAGGATAGGAGTAATAGAAACTGATATTTGCAACAAAACGATTTTTTTGACGTTTGACTTTGAATAACTTCCGGCCCAGACACAAGATTTTCCAGGTTGGTTCCTTAGTTTGGCTAATTTAGCTGCACTATAAGTACTAGTAGTAGTAGTAGTAGTAGTAAAACACTTTATTGCACAAAACAAGTACATGACCATTAAAAACTAAGGTAAATGTGTACAAAGGCGAGCTTATCCCTTTAAGGGATCTCTTCCAGCTAACCTACTTACTACACTAACTTACTTACTTAACGTACTTTCTTGTAGACAAATTAAAGTTTATCGATTTCTAGCATGCCTATGATGGATTTGTTATTATACAAAAAACATAGTTGTGTTACAATGACAGGTTACTTACCTAGTTGAATTATTATATACTTAAATAAATATTGTGGGTACAATCTTACATAAATCGATCTAGTGCCACAGTTAGCTCAATGAGATATCTCTTTTGACTACTTGCGGAATAATCGCCTGTAAACGCTTATCGATTGCACCCTGTGCACTGGCCTGTATACACTTAATAATTGCTGCCATCATAAAGATTGTAAAAGCCCTATGGAAAAAGCAGTTATCGCGTCGATAGCGTGACATACAAGTTTGCCACGATCCTTATTGTTCATATGATGAACCTTGTCACCTTTTCCACATACAATGTTATTCATGACAACAAATACATCATAGGCCTACAGGTCACGTTACACTGGTAAACCTAAAAAAACTCTTCCAGCTCGCGCTCGCGCAACTGTTGCCAACGTCTAATCAGGAGAAATTGAGCAGCACGGCGCGGCGGGGCGGGGACAGTCGTGATTCGGAATGAACTCTTTATTTTTATTAGAAATTTAATCGTGATTTGCATTTAAGACGTTAATTCCTAAAATATCAGATCACCAATAAACTATACCTTAATGTACCTACATCATGTAATATACTAATATTCTACTAAGTATGGTCGAGATGATGGGAGATGGAGCCAGCGTGTCCTAGCATAGAGACCTCGATCAGTAAGACCAGATCATAGACCTCCAATCAGATGGGAGGACGATATCAAAAAGGCGGCAGGCCCGCTCTGTAGAATAGTAACCGCGAACCGGGCTTATTAGAGGAAAATTGATGGAGAGACGTATGCCCAACAGTGGGCGCATACTCGCTGAAGAAGAAGAAGAGAAGAGAGAAGTATGGTTTGTGCTAAAGTATGTGTTATTCTGTTCATTCGGTGTCCTTCTCGCCTGTTATTTCTTTGGGGTGTGTTTACGGTCAGTAGGTAACGTAAAAGATTGTACCTAGTACCTAATAAGCAGTGGCGTGTAGCTAGGTGACCAAGGGCCCGGGGCAAAAAAAACTGGGACCCCTAAACTGTAGATAGGTACACACGCACACACACACACACAGCTCTTTATAATCAATAATAAGAGGATTGCTAATTAGGTTTTGGGGGCCCTAGCCCTTTGGTAGCTACGCCAATAAATAAGCGTGTATTTCCAATAGTTGCCGCGAGTAAAACTTCAGAATCAAATCAAAGTTATGCTCCGACAGCAGCTGACATACAGACTATTTTTGTTTTACAGAAAAGAGCCATTCGCTTTATGTATAACTTAAAGGCAGGTACATCAATTAGAGAATTATTTAAAGAAATTAATATTTTAACTCTTGCGTCCCAATATATCTATGATAATATTATTTTTGTTGTAAAGAATATACACACATTCAAGAAGAATTCTGACATCCACAGCTATAACACTAGAAATAAAAACAAGCTTGCTACCAGACGATGTCGTGTCCGCAAAGCATATAAGTCATTTTTTGGCCAGGGTATTCATATTTATAACAAGTTACCCGTCGATGTTTTGAATCTATCATTTCCCGCTCTTAAGAAATACTTGAAAAAAACTTTAATGTCAAAGGGTTATTACAGGGTCGAGGACTATATGACAGACATATATGCATGGCCCAAACCAGAATCTATAAAATCATCTAACATTTAGAGGACACAGTTCAAGTAAGAAAGAATATCAAACGTATTGCGAAGCAGTCAGATTTGGATTTTATTTTTATTTTTCATTTTAATTACGCAATAGGCAGGTACATGTCTGTCTCTCAAGCTGTTTTGATATGCCTTCTTGAAGAACTACGCATTATTGTATATAGTATCTTTAATGTATTTGTAGTACTGTTTTGAAAAAATAAGTCCCGCCGAGTTTCTTGCCGGTAATAAGTAATACTTCTCGGGTCAGAGGTGTAGGGTTAGAACCGGTGGTAGTTTCTTTTCTCTCTGACGTTCATAAGTGCATTGTAATGTGCCTAAATTGAAGAATAAATATCTTTTATCTTTTTATCTGATATGTAATCCAATCAGATACTCATTCGAGCGACTATGTTATCAGTAAAACCCATTCCATGACCTTGACACGAGGTCTTTATACACCATGTCAAGGCTAGCCATAACCATGGCAGTTCCGGTATTCGCCCTAATTTAAAAACACTGTCTGTATTAGAAACCAATAGTATAAGTTGACCTATGTATTCCTGACGGCTGTTTGTAATCGAGGATCATTCTTATGTTGGATGGTTGAGGCGATATACCTACTCGATTAGCATTGCGATATTTTAGATCAGAAAGGCTTTTGTTAAGGAGGGCTATTCGACTGTGCATAAATGACAGTGTCATGCAATAGCACCACAACACCTCCGCCATATCTCACTTTTGAGTGACGCAAAGCTTCACTAAAGTGAGATAGGTACTTACGTCAAAATCACAGATCAGCAATGCGTATGTGCGAGCGCTATTAGGACTAGATACGTGGTTGGACCTAAGATGCTTGTATCACTCTTGCGCTTTGCGCCCCGTTAGCGCCAGTGTAAGTTTGAGATTTGCGGAGCTAACATTATCAGATTCTAAGCAAGAGAATAATTTTATATAAATGGATGAAGTAGGTATATCATGACAAAAGTTCCATAAATACTCATTATTATACAAACCCTTGTTACATTTAGTGCTTGCGTAGTATTACTGCTGAATGATTAGAATGATTTTTCAGATTATCTCATCAAAATATGTATAAATGTATCGATCTGTGTACCCCAACGCTATTAGCACAGATATCTGACAGCTAAGACAATTATTTGTCAAATATACTAGCACGGTCGATTCCTATAGAAACTATAGACAAGGGCGCCTCTATCCTAAAAACGACTACGCATAAAGAGATCAGTCCTCTGTGAGCGATACCTACTGTTACTGTGACAGATAAAACCAACAGCAATACCAACGCAATAGAGCCGCAATACAATCGCAATAGAGGTGACATATGTTAGTGTTACACTTAGTCGAGTCGAATAGAGGTCAAGGTTGTTTGAAAGCTTTTACGCCATTTTGGAACACGTGTTAGCTTTATTAAAATGTTTTGGTTTGAATATTAAGTAACTAGCTAACTAGGGCAGAACCTTTAGTTACTGCGTTGCGTTTGATCCAGGCATTAAATAGATGCTGTTTGTATTTGTATCTAAATGTTTAATTTGAACTGCACCATAGATTAAAAGATCCGTTCGTGGGTAAAAACATCTATGTACTTAATATTAATAGATTGAGAGGAGTTACTAGTTTTCAGTAAATATTTTTCTAATGAGGTCTAGATTTTTAGAGAAAGACAAATTTAAAATGTTTAGAGAAAATAGTGGTTGTATCCTAAAACACGTATCTATCTGCCAGTGACGCAGCGTCCAAAGAACTTGATTATTACCAGCTTGCCTAACTAACACAGTGTAGGTATTATTATGCCTCATTAAGAAAATAATTTAAGAGATTAGGTTTGGCTTCCCTACGCGTTTTGTGACGTACCGCCATTGCTACCGACCTACAAAGACACTGCGATATACCTACTTATTTAGATTTACTCCAATCCTTCCATAAACACGAAAAAAGTGTTTATTTTTTTTATAATTGCCACATGTCACGTAAACTAGCATAGCAACTTTTACGGCGTTCTTATTTAATTTCAGCTAGACCAAAGTTTCATTTCAGGGTTTTCAGGTCATTAGTGCCGGCCTACACTGCATAAGTCATACATTTATAACTCGGCCACACACAACACGAAATGTTACTGCAAGGTACAGTCGCCATCAGATATATCGGAGCGGCCAAGGTGGTCAAAAATATCTGAACACGCACTTTATTGCTCTGACAATACGATTCCCATCAGCATGCCTAATTTTCAGGCATCGGAGCAGTTTTCCTACAGCTCATGAAGAAATTTTTATCCAAAAAAGCTCCGGCTTGCCTAAAAAAAACCCACCGCCACTGTTACCTAGTTTACCTACCTACTTTTTTTGCTATAAATCTTATAACAAAAACATTCAGGGAAATTATCTTTTAACCTTACAATAACAAACAAATGTAATGTTACCATACATCTGAAACTACATCTCCATCCGTGTTTACATCTGTTTACATTACAATGTTACGCTACGCTAATTAAACTAAGTACATACATAGTACGTTCAAATAATGAATGAATGAACGATAAACTCACCCCGGTATAAAAGATCCATTCATCTGCGTCAGATATTTATGTCGTTCGCGACTACTAACGTCCGTCCACATGTTTAAAGTTTAGTCGCGCATCGCGTGACGTCGGCGCCGCGAGAGGGTTCACCCGTGACTGGCACGGGGCACCAGCGGCCTATCGAATGGAAAGAAAGTGCTGGCAATGCGCGCGCAAAAAGGAAACCACCAGTATAACTTTAGCTATAAGATATTCATTGTATAATATAGACAATATAGACATCACTTGCTGTGATATTTATAAGTCACTCCCTTAGATTTGAATTAGACGCATCGCATTCAGAATTAGGTGCCTACACCTATAACTCGAGAACAGCTAAATCGATTTTAATGATGTTTGTTTTTTTTGGATTTCTCTCCGCCCCGAATAGCAGAATAACTATTACCTAACACATTCACTGCTATGCTACGCGCGTAGCGCTACGCCGTAGCTGATAACATGGGTTTACCGCTATGTAGCGAAAATGCTTCGTAGAGCCGTGACGACAACGTGTCGTAATTAGCAGTGAATGGGTTAAAATATTGGAGAAAAAATATTTTGTTGGTGGTACAGTCACCGGCAATAGTATCTTCCTACATGAAGGCCGCAAAAATATGTGACACGCTCTTATTTGTAGAGGCATAGGAGCGTGTCACATATTTTTGCGGCCTTCGTGTAGGAAGATACTATTGCTGGTGACTGTACGGTACGCACTTCGCCGGGTCAGCTAGTAGATAGGTAAGGCAGGTGCATTTTAATAAAACCTCAATATTATATGAAAATATTTTAATTCAACCATTTCCATGTCACAATTTTATTTTTCCATTAATCATAAATTCTCCCTGGTCTGTTTATAACCTCAAGAATCAAGGCCATTAATAAATATAATAATTCATTATTACAAAAATATAATAATCTAATATAATACAACATTATTATTTACAATTTATGAAGTTTTTGCAATGCCCAGAAAAATATCACGTGTAGAATTCATATGCGCTAAATCCCTCCATTAGTTAAAATGTATCTGGCGATTGCAAAAACACTCTAATAATTATTTACTGTATAAATCACACAATTAAGTTTGCAAATTATTAACCTTTTCACCGCTATGACTCAATTATTTATAATGACTTCTAATATCAAGCACATCGTTAATACTGTAGCCAGATATTTGTTGAAGAAAAAAACTTAATAGGTACTTCTCCTATGGTACTTATGGGAGTTATGGAAAACTTGCAAAAACTTATTAGTCATTGTCATTATAATCTATTTCCCGTAGCGATGTGCGTGGGACTGTCATTCCACAAATTTACTGAAGGGGCTAACCAATATTTTCTTTTCGATTATCGATAAAGTGTGCAAGGAAATCGTAATCGGACAAAGGTAAAGACAAAAATTGACAGTTGACGTGAGTGACGTGATCTTTTAAATTCGATTGCGCGAGTCGGTCATTGTCACGCAATATTGACGTTTCATTCCACATGTGGGGTGCATTGGCGATTTGTTTTGTTTATAATTGATAAAATATATATTGAAAGTTCCAAACATTGTTTCAAAAAGTCGTAGTATAAAATGTGTCGTTGTTTAAAAATAATTGAATCCCACAATTTTTTTAGTTTACTGGTTGATGATCAGATTATTTTGTAACAGTGTTTGAATGGAATGAAATATGTTCATGTGTCCCACGCACAATTCTATGGGAAATGCACTGTAGGTACTTACGAAAAACAGTCTTTACAATTATTATAATACAAAAATAAACATGTTCTATGTAACAGACCTTAGAATTGGACCATTAATTGTCACCTGCAGTGAAAAGGTCCAATAAAACAAAATCACTATAATTAATTAAGCGAGCACTTGCAATTTAAAAATGCATAGGACGTACCGATAATACTTAGAGATATACATTTAGACGGACATACTGCCTCAACTCTTTGGTTCGTTCGGTGATTTGTTATCTGTGGCACTCAATTCCGGGAACAACTCCATTACACATAGATCGAGGAGGTTATACACCAACTGTAACAAGCAGATAGTATAGAAATAAAAATATAAACAAAAATCTAGTCTACTTTTACGCATTGATGGAGATTTAACCAAATATTTTAGGTATTAGATATCAAACTATACAGCTGTGACTAAAACCCACGCATTTTTCATGGAAACACGAAACTTTAGTGCACTTTTGCAGTACATTTTTTCTATTTTTACATCGGCGATAGTCTGAGCTATACAGGATGTTTTTTCAATAGCTAGCCATATTGTGCGAGGTGATTTGGTAGGCCATATTAAACCACTTTTAGTAATGGGCACCACTCCAAAATCACAATTTTTTTTGGCTGTTTCATACATTTATCGCTGTTTCCTACGTTGACGTTTTCTATGGGGAAGCCAAAATTTGTTTTGGGATTTCGGGTTTGGTTCCATAGAAAAAGTTGTTCAGTATGACTTACCTAATCACCTTTCACAATATGGCACAGTTATTGAATTATTTTAAACAAAAAAGAACCGACTTCACTAAGGATCCGCTGTTCCAAGAGGAAGTGGCCGAGTTGCTGTAAAAAATAGTGAAATCACTATAGGTGTGCCTATAATAGTTGAAGAGTTCCCTCGATTTCTTCAGGATCCCATCAGCAGACCCCGACTTGGTGACAATGGGACCATCTAGGGGTTATACCCGTTTGATTAAAAAAATATATTTGAAAAGCGGTTCACGATTCACGGAGATCTCAGTAACATACATACAAAAAAAATGATAATAAAAAAATATCAGTCGAATTGAGAACCTCCTCCTTTTTTGAAGTCGGTTAAAAAGCACTCAATATGCTACATACCTGTTTAAATAAATAAATAAAATACTCTTTATTACACACCTCGATACATGAATTTTGACAGAAAAAGTTACAAAAACTTAAGGTAAACAACAGGCTGTTTAGTTACTTGCAGTCGGGGTGATATAACAGTGTGCTATATGCTGCATACCTGCTTGTTGAGGTGCGGTCGCTGCAGCAGCTCGAAGGCCGTGTCCAGCGCTTGTGCGGCGCGAGCTCCCAGCGCGGCGGCGGCGGCGGGCGGCACGGCGCGCCGGAGTTGCGTGTGCGCTATTTGTCGCTGTTTAGCCGCTGGCAGTCGGGGTGGTATCGTTTTTTTGCCGAATAATATACCTAGGGAAAATATAAACAGGTTAACTTTTAATTCTACCTATTATGGTGAATCTTCCAATATACGCTAAAACATACTATATCGTATAAATAAAATGACAGTCATTGGTATTGAGTGACTAAGGTAGATAAATATAATTGATGAACTGGTGAATTAATGAGGACAAACGAGAAATTATTTTTTAAATAAATATCTTAACTAAGCAACAAATCACTTACTATGACCTAGTCTAATAAGATGCGCCAGCCGCCGCTCGCACAGACTGCTGGCCAGCGCTGCGTCCAGCCAGCGGTCCGTCATGTCGTCCAGCACGCGCCGCACGCCGCCTATCGCGCCGCCCAGCACGCACACTAGCCAACTACGTGCGTGGACCACTTTTATCACTACGACAAAACGATAAAACATTTAACACAGGCCATATTTGTTCAATTTTTCAGTTTAACATTTAATGTAAGTAACAAAAATTATAAAGTTTAGAGTAATCATTTGTAGACTGGTTGTGAGAACTTTCTATATATAGGCCAATCGAAAAAGATCCATATTTTGCGGAATAAATTTTCAGCACGCAGGACTTCCTAGAATTAGGCAAACTCGGACTACACGAATTTAGAACCAAATGAAGGTATCAAAACGATTACTGACTTGCTGGAAATTAATTCTTCGAAAGTCTTATTTGAGTGGGCTAAAATTGTACTGGAAGTATATAAATCATGCTTAACTAGTATCAATTTATCTGCATGTCTCTACGGCATTACTTTTGACTCACTTTTGCACCTAACTACACCTAAAATCAATATCAGGCTCTGGGTAAATGACTCAACTTTAAGAAAAATAAAGATTTACCACTCAACAACAGCAACATTAAATTTGTTTCATTTAACACATCGTCAGGTGACAAGCAAAACTCACTAATTACAAAGAAATAATATGTTGCTAGTATGGTTCATTATGGCTATGAACTTGTGGTAGTACTTAGTGAGTTTTGTTTGTTATCTGACGACATAACAGAATATCAAAATACTTACATAAATACATAAGACACTGCGTGAACCCTTTCACCTTATCTTGATAACTGCCATCAATAATTTCTCCACTAGGCTCCACATCGAAGTTATTACCAAACAAAGATTCTCGTATGTCGCGGCGGTGGGGACGCTTGCTTAGTTCTTCACTCACTTCTAAAGCCTCTTCTACGCCTGCACCTTGCTTGCTATATTTAAATGAAGAAAGAACGTTTTAGTTGTTTTGTTTTTATCCCGCGTATTGTCCAATTCCAGTTTTATTTTCTATGAAGTAATTTTTCTAAATAAAATTATATTGTATCTGCGATTTTTATATTCGCAAAGGTTAAAGGGAGATAGATAAGAGAAAGTTACCTGACATAGCTACGCTGGTTGGCCTCTGGTTTTTTTAAATATTGCATAGTTATACTTACAGCGCTTGATATCGCTCCAGATCCGCAGAAAGCAAATAATTCTTCAAAAACGACTCCAAATGCTGGCCCTTTTCTTTCCTTAACCGATGAGTGACCGCCGTCACCATGTTGCCTATGTCTGGTCCGTTCAGAGCGGCAGCGGCAGCCGCCAACGCGAAGTCAGTGCCAGAGAGGAACAGCCTTAGCAGTGCACTGCTTTGAAGTAATGGGGCTTCTAGGGCGCGCTGAAGGAAGTCTTCGTATTTGTAGCGCAGCGTTTCCAATGGACTGTTGTCTCTGTATATGTGAGAAAAATTAATATGCGGGGGCAATTGGAAGAATGATTGATGTGCCAGTTGGATTTTGAGAAATAAAACTGTCATTTTAAATAAACTGGATTAGAATTATGCGTCATAGCCCTACCATACTTAACAGCTCAAACAAGAAACATTTTGTTCACCCATTCTAAACTAATCGCAGCCCTAAATTAAAAACTACTTAGCTCCGACTCCGTTGCTAAGTTCCAATTATCTCTCAACTGCTCAAAGGTTGACTGGAAGAGATCCCTTAAGGGATAAGTCCGCCTTTGAACAAATATTGTGTTTTCTTGTTGTATTTTTCTTTGCTGTACAATAAAGCATTATACTACTACTAATAAACTCACAATAGCGGAGCACCCTTAGAACTCAATGTCCTGATGTTCTGGACACTGGCTTTTCATTTCGAAACAACTTTGGATTTGTATAACACACTGCCACTTAAAAGCATAAAGCATAGAGTAAACTTGGACACGATACATCGCTCCCCGCAGTACACACACCGTGGACACGACACAGTACCTCCTGGACGGCAGCGGTAGGTCGTCCAGCAGGCTCCCCGTGGAACTCCTGCAGCTTGCTCGGCAGCAGGTGGAAGTCGTGTTCGCTCCTCTCTACGCTCCAGGTGCGAGGCTCGCCCCCTCGCTCCACGCAGTACACACACCGTGGACACAACACAGTACCTCCTGGACGGCAGCGGCAGGTCGGCCAGCACGCGCTCGCCGTGGAACTCCTGCAGCTTGCTCCGCAGCAGGTGGAAGTCGTGTTCGCTCCTCTCCACGCTCCAGGTGCGAGGCTAGCCCCCTCGCTCCACGCAGTACACACACACCGTGGACACGACACAATACCTCCTGGACGGCAGCGGCAGGTCGGCCAGCACGCGCTCGCCGTGGAACTCCTGCAGCTTGCTCCGCAGCAGGTGGAAGTCGTGTTCGCTCCTCTCTACGCTCCAGGTGCGAGGCTCGCCCCCTCGCTCCACGCAGTACACACACCGTGGACACAACACAGTACCTCCTGGACGGCAGCGGCAGGTCGGCCAGCACGCGCTCGCCGTGGAACTCCTGCAGCTTGCTCCGCAGCAGGTGGAAGTCGTGTTCGCTCCTCTCCACGCTCCAGGTGCGAGGCTAGCCCCCTCGCTCCACGCAGTACACACACACCGTGGACACGACACAATACCTCCTGGACGGCAGCGGCAGGTCGGCCAGCACGCGCTCGCCGTGAAACTCCTGCAGCTTGCTCCGCGGCAGGTGGAAGTCGTGTTCGCTCCTCTCTACGCTCCAGGTGCGAGGCTCGCCCCCTTGCTCCACGCAGTACACACACATCGTGGACACACAGTACCTCCTGGACGGCAGCGGCAGGTCGGCCAGCAGGCGCTCGCCGTGGAACTCCTGCAGCTTGCTCCGCAGCAGGTGGAAGTCGTGTTCGCTCCTCTCTACGCTCCAGGTGCGAGGCTCGCCCCCTTGCTCCACGCAGTACACACACACCGTGGACACACAGTACCTCCTGGACGGCAGCGGCAGGTCGGCCAGCAGGCGCTCGCCGTGGAACTCCTGCAGCTTGCTCCGCAGCAGGTGGAAGTCGTGTTCGCTCCTCTCCACGCTCCAGGTGCGAGGCTCGCCTCCTCGCTCCACGCAGTACACACACACGGTGAACACGCGCACGGTTCCTTGCCGGGGAGGCGCTTGCTGGAACATAGCGATAACTATAGTGACCCTGATATCGAATGGGCGATAAATAACAGTATTTTTATTAAAAACGCCTGTTATATTTGAGATGCTCAAGGTAATCGTTTGTCCTTAGCCAAAGTTTTAACTTTTGTGTCTAAGAATATGTTTATTTCAACTCATAACACACACACGAGACAAAATTGAACACAGTTTGGCGTCATTAAAGTAAGCTTGAAAGGGTATTTGGTCAGATAACCCTTAAATAAAATACCTAATACATACTTCCAATGTCGACGCTGGTGAACACTAACTTATAATACATAGGTTAGGTAGCTTATCATACATTTCATCAGCAAGTTGTTCCAGACACGCCAATAGGGCTCCATAGTCATCTTAATCTTTGCCACATACAAGGTTGGAAGTGTAACAAGACTTGTGAAATTTATCAAATGTCCAAACTACTGCCAAAAGTTCCTTTTCAGACATGCTATAAAACGTTTTGCTTACATATACTGTCCTGATTTCGACGCTAGTCAACACGACCATGTAGGTGACTAGTTCATAAGCAAGGTACTCCAGGGTTCTAATACTTATTCGGAAGTGCAACAAGGCTTGTGAAACTTCTTGACGCCGCACACTACTGCCAACACTTCTTTATCAGTCATGCTATAAAGCTTTTTGCTTACCATTCTAATGTCGACGCTGGTCAACACGACCTTGTAGCTGATCATCTCATCGTCTAACCCATCGGCGAGGTGCTCCAGACAGGCCAGTAGGGCTCCGTCGTCGCTATCGTCGTTGCCGCAGTGCTCCAACACCAGGCCGGATATGGGTGCGCGTGGCGGGCCTTTGCGGACTGGTGGAGCCCTACACAATAAGTTTTTGTGAATTGTGGAAAGTAAGCAATTCAAAGAAATTCCGTACGAGTGTCGAATTGGCAATATTTTGAAACAGTAGTGTTCCCTCGCCTTTTACAGTGACACATGTTTATAATAATTAACTTATCATCATGATTCGCTTACCCTTGTCCCATTTACTTGGGGTCGGCGTAGCATGTCTTTTTCTCCCACATATCTCTGTCACCCGTCATCTCATCACTCACCTCCTTCCTTTTCGTGTCATCTCCCACACAATCCATCCACCTTTTCTTAGGTTTTCCTCTTTTTCTACATCCCTCCACATTCATTCCTAATAACCAGAGCTCGGATTTTTCACGGCAAAACAAAACACTAGCGTAATTTAGCCAGTGCTTGAAATATTATTTTATCGATATCGATAATTCAGAACTAGAAGAAATAAAAGTCACCAAATAAAATTAATATGTAATGAAACTAATAAAAACATTTGTATAAAGTTACTATATATTAGAAACAGACGCAATTTCTTCTTCAAAATCTACGTCAGTACACACAGCAGCACAAGACATTTTATTTGGGTAATAGTGATAGGAGTAGATGATCATTATCTTTTCAACATTCTCTGGGAGTAAACAGTTGCGTTTATCACTATAAATCCATTTATGTACACTAAATGTACGTTCAACTTCAGTTGACGTCAAGGGAGCAAATTTATAGAATTCATTATCAGTTCGGGTAATATTTTCAGATATGTCTCTTAAAATTTCGTAATCAGGATTTCGTTCGAGCACGGCTTCAAATTTACGTATCACTGGTAACAGTTTACTCCAGTTTACGTAGCAACGAACAGTATCCAGAATGAGGAAGGATTCCGCAATGGATAAAGTCGAACATTGCAATTGTTCTATTGAAGAGGCTATTACTTCGTAGTTGTCGCGAATGAAATTTAACTCCGGTCGTAGTTTGCGTGTTTGAAAACATTTTTTTGCAGCTCTTATAGCTGCCGAGTCATTAGCAAGTATGGAGACGACATCACGTATTTGCTCATAGTATTGAGCGTAATATACCGCAGCAGATATCCAAGTTCCCCATCTGGTGATAATTGGCTCGGGAGGTAGGGGAATGGACGGATATTTTGCCTTAAAAAGGCGTACACGCTCTGGAGATTTTAGGAATATCTTTTTGACTTTCGATATCAACCCATCCACACCTTTGAAATTATCTCGCACTTCTTCGGCAACCCGGTGCAGACCATGAGCTAAACACGTAATGTGTTTCATACGAGGAAACGTTGCTTTTAAAATACGACCGGCTTTAAGCATATATGCGGCACTATCTGTGCAAAGTAAAAGCAAATTGTTTACGTTATCATTGAAAGAATTTTGAAACAAAAATTTTAATTGGTTTATTATTAGGTTTGCCATTGTTTCCCCATTTACCTTCTCTAAAACCTTCGACCCCAAAAGATAAAATTGCTTAGAACAATTTTTTTGCAAAGACCGAATCACCACGTTTGTCACACATTTTCCCATGAAATCTGGTGTTTCGTCTATAGATGAACATGAACATGAACATAGGTACCACACCCAGCCAGGGACATGCCTGCTCCGGGCAAGCCGGCATACCGGGGGGCACAAATTTGTAAGGAGACACGCTCTGGGATGGGAAAGGACGAGTTACCACCGCAGCCGTAACCCACAATCGACCGGCTATGCAGCCTTAAGCCAATATAGGATTTGAGGAGAGATGGGTTAAGTTGAAGAGGGATGAGCGTTGATGAGGTGCTGCTAGCTGCTGTTGTTCATCGACGTTACTTGAGGAAATGTATTTTCTCTTTCTTCAACCAGTGGTTTTTAAAATTCTTCGTTTCTTACATTCCTGTCGAACGAGTTGCAAAATGATTATTTTTCTTTCCAGTTTGTTTGGTGCTCTTGGTTTGGGTTTTCTTGTACAGTAGACTGCGATATTTAAAAATGTCCAATTTCGCCAATCTATTTTCTCGTGGTTGTAGAATAACTTTTAGATATTATAAACAAAACAGCAGTTGTAGCACTATTCACTAGCAGACATATGTGGGTCATGTAACTCATGTAGTACACACATATTCATGAGAACCACTACACAAAAACAAAATAATCCAGAATCGAATAAAAAAAACACTGTCACTTGATTGATGCAGCTTGCTGGCAGGCAATTTAAGTTTTTCAAGTGAAATAGGGCTGTAACCGCAAACCACTTCGTTCGTTCGTTCGTTCGTCCATTTGCATCACTCTCCTTCGAATATATATGCAAGCGCGATAGAGGCGGAGATAACGATATTTCGATTTTCAACGTTCGCGGTAGGCCCGTATGGGTTCCGAACTTCACGTGGGATCCATTTCTTGAGGTTCGTCTATCCTGTCCACTTAAAACATGAGGTCCTCCTTGACTTTGTGTCCAATCTACAGTTCCTTGACAGATTGTTTATTTTGCAGCCTCAGCGGTTGTGTGTTACTTGACTATGCAACTCGCTCGATTTTTTGTGTAGCTAATGCTGGCATGCAAGTGTCTTACACTTGACATCTCCGACCTTTCTTCGGGTTTTGTTTTTGTCGATTTTATTACCTAGCACGTTGTTTGTGCACAAGTGGCATAGATCATTGAAAAGAAAGAACCTTTTTTTCCATCACTGTTAAGTAGGTAGCAGGTTTGCTGGGAGTGAATGATATCTGCGTTTTTACGTAATTTTACTGTATACTTTGTTTTAGTCAAATTTTGTGACATTGATTGCAAAAGCTGTGATAACGTGCCTTTACCGATCAGGTGGGTAGGTACTAGGTATGTACTATATAACATTCGGTTGATTCGGTTGTTTAACAAGTTTAACTCTTAAGTAAACCGTTATTAAATTATCACGCTTTGCCACTTCTTAACTTTCAAAAAATAACGTATACAGACAAACAAACCACTATTCACAAGGCACAGGTCATGTAATTATGTTAAATATGTATCACTATTTCACTCATAAAATTATTCGACCCAAAACACTGCATAAAACAAACATCATTAATACGAATACATTCAAAACACCGTACTACGAATACATTTGGCTTCCAAGTCGGCAACTTCTGTGTTTTTCAGGTGAGAAAGGTTTCAGCTTCACGAAAATCTTGAAATAGTTTGTCTAACGTGGCCACGTCATATGCATAAGATTTTTCTTGCCTAGGTACGGTACGAGTATCCGTACCTCTGATCGTTCGGTGTTCGCCAGCTGTCAACTTCTGGTATTTTTTTTAGCAGGCAAGTTTAAATATTTATTCTGTTTATGCAATTTTCAAAGTCTGCCTTGTGTTATTTGTACCAGATAATGGATTAGTCGGACGTTTCTCGTGAAGGTGAATGGACCCAAATATTTCTTCGATTTGCCTTTTGTCGAGTTATTATAATTTTTTTTTTCGCAATAGTGGCACGGAGCAATGACGGGTTCCTTTACTCTTTTCTTCTAGGCATTTGGTGTTTGTTGTCGACTTCGATCGTTCTTTTTGGATCATTTGGCAGGGCACTAGCTTGACCACAACTTGACAACCAGGCACTGACTGTGCCAGCGATGCGGGGAACCTGAAATACCTATGTATACCTGGACCTCTATTCGACTCGACTGTAACACTAACATATGTCACCTCTATTGCGATTGTATTGCGGCTCTATTGCGATGGTATTGCTGTTGGTTTTATCTGTCACATTAACAGTAGGTATCGCTCACAGAGGACCGATCTTTTTATGCGTAGTCGTTCTTAGGATAGAGGCGCCCTTGTCTATAGTTTCTATAGGAATCGACCGTGTTAGTATATTTGACAAATAATTGTCTTAGCTGTCGGATATCTGTGCTAATAGCGTTGGGGTACACAGATCGATACATTTATACATATTTTGATGAGATAATCTGAAAAATCATTCTAATCATTCAGCAGTAATACTACGCAAGAACTAGATGTAACAAGGGTTTGTATAATAATGAGTATTTATGGAACTTTTGTCATGATATACCTACTTCATCCATTTATATAAAATTATTATCTTGCTTAGAATCTGATAATGTTAGCTCCGCAAATCTCAAACTGACACTGGCGCTAACGGGGCGCAAAGCGCAAGAGTGATACAAGCATCTTAGGTCCAACCACGTATCTAGTCCTACCAGCGCTCGCACATGCGCATTGCTGATCTGTGATTTTGACGTAAGTACCTATCTCACTTTAGTGAAGCTTTGCGTCACCCAAAAGTGAGATATGGCGGAGGTGTTGTGGTGCTATTGCATGACACTGTCATTTATGCACAGTCGAATAGCCCTCCTAAATTTTTCGCAGGGTCGATTCGTCCGGTAAAGAAGTCATAGAGCAGTCGCAACATAAATACTTGTTAAAAAAATGACGAAAATTATTGTTGTTGACTGTTGCCCATGGTATGTTGCATGAAATAAGAAAAATAATTAAATCGAAATAAAATTGATGTTTCCTATTTGGTTGCCCCGAACGGTAATTGTGGCGGTTGCTTTTCACATGATTCTCAATATTGCATTTCTTCAGTTTTAGATGCATATCGCACATAGAGCAGTATATAGTGGAGGTCACTTCATTATAGACTAACTCAGGGTGATTTTCAATCCACGTTTTGATCCGATCTTGTACATTACTCATTTTTGTATTAATTGATACCTTGCAATATTAAGTTATTATACGTATATCCAACACGTCGGATTCAATGCGTTGCGAAATAAATAATACCTAGATGCAATTTACGTTTTATACGTAATGAAATGACAGTTAAAGTGTGAATGTCATATGTCATGTGAGATGAAATTTGCAGTCGTTTCTATCATTTTAAATGAGGTGGTATAGTTACTTCGTTCTAAGTTGTACATGCAGACCTACCTCTTTGTTGCTCGACTATGGCAAAGCTAAAATGAAAAGTTATTTTATTACTTATACAGGATGTCCGGTAATTAATGCACAACCTTCTAACCCCCAGTAGGTCACCTTAGACTGGTCAAAATATTGATTTTGAGCTCTAGTAAGTCTCCTGTTTTTCGAAATTTTCGCACGTTTGTTAGTTTTTAAATTTTGACATTCACACTGATAGGTGTACCATCGAATAAAAAAAGAAAAAATGTACTGAGGCAATACCTGTCATATACTCTAGTAAGACTCGATAGGTGTCGATAAAATAATATTTCAAGCACTGGCTAAATTACGCTAGTGTTTTGTTTTGCCGTGAAAAATCCGAGCTCTGCAATAACTTTCTCGTAACATGACTTTCATCCCTCCGCATAACATGCCCATACCACGCTAGATGATTTGACCTTAATTTGTCGGTTATGGGTGCAACTTTCAGGCTTCCTCTTATATATTCATTCCTTATCCGATCCATTCTCGTCACCCCACACATCCATCTCAACATTCGCATCTCCGTTACATGCAATCTCTTTTCATCAGACACCTTTAGGGCCCAACACTCTGATCCATACATGACGACAGGTCTTATGATAGATTTGTAAATTTTCCCCTTCAAGCCTATATTAATTAACTTATGTAGTTTATTAATATATCGGTTTAAAAAGTTCCTATTTGACTCCCATTAGTAATTGTAATACTCTTGCTTATTGTACAGTCGCCATCAGATATATCAGAGCGGCCAAGGTGGTCACAAATATCTGAACAACGCCTCTATTGTCAAGGCGATAAAGTGCATGTTCAGATAATTTTGAAGATCCTGGCCGCTCCGATAAATTTTATGGCGACTATACATGTACAATGTCCAATTAAAGGATCATTACTGACCTCTTATTTTGTTTTTGGTAGCCTGTTGGCACT
This sequence comes from Pammene fasciana, assembly GCA_911728535.1. Lineage (NCBI taxonomy): Eukaryota > Metazoa > Arthropoda > Insecta > Lepidoptera > Tortricidae > Pammene > Pammene fasciana. The sequence goes on from OU452285.1 coordinate 3,378,210, forward strand.
CTTGATCCAATCAATATTTTGTAAAACTGTAACAAACAATATATTTCATTACGTTCATAATCATGTATGTTGTTGATCAGTAAATATACTAGTAGTCCGCCTACTCACGATTTACTTGCACGAGTTGACCAATATAACAAGAGCCTTCGAAGGATTTTTTTCTCCTTCTAGCTCCATAACCACTTGATCGATCCTGCTCATATACGAACTTACAAATTTTATGTATCTTTGCTACAGCCCCAAGAAATTTCATAAAGATCAGAAAAACGTTACTAAAGTTATCGTCCGTCAAACTATCGAAATCAAAAAGCCACCCAAATGCCGAGACGTCCCAGTAGCCAGGTGACAGTTCGGTCTGGAGTTGTTTGTAAGAACTCACTTCGCTTACGCTCCGCGAGTTCGATATAAAACATGTCACTAAACTAAATGTTTAATTTTTTTTATTTAATGAAAACTCATCCTTAATTTTAAGGGCCATTATCACTCATATAAGCAAATATTTTAAGTTAAGTTACTAGTGCGATGTAGTATTGCCCGGTTTGTTAGAAAAAAGAAGATATCTGTTCGTAGTTTAGTGTTATTTTGTCTCACCTCCTCGCTGTGTAGAAAGCGGGGCAGCAGCACCTTTTCGAGCGTCGCGTGCGCTTCGCTCGCCGCCGTGAACAATGCTGGGCACGTTTGTAATCTGCACAAACATCACGGGTCGTATACAGCCACAATGTACCTGCTCACCCTGGGGGGTGATTTTAGAGATTCGAGCACTCGAAAGTGACATTTAAAACTCTGAATAAAACGATGAAATTATGTTTTAAAAATAACAGCGGTGGAAATTTTAAATCATGATTATTTAAACTATTAATTCCATGCAATAAATTGGCGAAAAACTTTTGTGTGCGATTATTTTCGAGCTTAATTTTTTTTAATTCGAGCATTCGGTTGCCAAAAATTGCACCCCTGAGGCCAGTTTTATAAAGCTACAAGTTACAATTTACAAGCGGAACTCTCTTTCTAACCCTATGTGTTAGGAAGAGACTTCCGCTTGTAAATTGTAGCTTTATAAAACTAGCCTCAGGTCTTTGAATTTTTACGAATTATCGAAAAACTGGCCGCCCTTTCGAAGTTCTTTATTTATGTGACGTTTAAAACTAGTAGTTCTGTGAACCGTAGACTTCGGAGCATTTTCCCTCTTTTTCCCTCCTTTCCCCCTCCCTCGAAACTTTTTTTTACAACAACCTCTAAGGAAGCGTGGGCTTGACCTTTTACCCGAAAATTATTGAAATCCGTCCATAAATAACGCGACAGCAAACTTCCCCCCTTTACCCCCCAATCAAAAAAATGGCTCGACAATTTTTGGCAAATAAATCAAGGAACGTACATGCCAAGTTTCATCGAAATCGGATGGAAAATGCGACTTCTAGACCGACACGGACCAACCAACCAACCAATACACACACATCAATCTGCCAAATCGTCGTACCAGTCAAAACGGAGACGTGAACTTCAGAGAGTTTTAGGCGGAACTACAGTGTCACCCATTCTACTACGCTTTTTATGTTAAATATAGGAATGCTACAAACATGGAATGCTAGAGTTAACAAATTTAATATGATATATAAAGGTTGTTTTACCGGATACACTAAATGAATGTTATTGTTAATTTTCAAGAGTTACATAAAATAGGATTTCTGCTACTGCTTCTAAGGATCACATTTCTTTTTAGTCCAACCATTTGATGCGAATTTTACATAAGGTAAAGCACCTAATTGGGTCCATACAAAATCGTTCCGTCATCCGAACCGAAATATTCCGAAAGAGGCGAGGCTGCAACCTGTAAAATTCCGAAGAGAATTGGTTACCTCCTAAGATCTCCATCATATACAGCGCTTGTTTTCCCGCGGCGCGCCAGCAGCTCATCTGCCTCGCGGAACATGGTCGCTTGCTCTTCGGCAGTCGGTCTCAGGTTCGGGTCTAGCAGTTTCGTTTGAAATAGTTCTGGGGACAAAAAAATAACTTTGAGGATGTTTATAAAGGAATGAGAGTACATAACATAACATAAATATTCTTTGTTGCACACCATAAAATAAAGAACACACAAAATAAAAGTTACAAAAAATTTAAGTAGCGGTTAAACGGCTGCCTTATCGCTAAATAAAAAGCGATCTCTTTCATTTCAGACAACCTGTCCCAGTACTTTATATGAATGTCACGAATATTCGTATTAGCATTCGTACGAAAATATTAGCATCATTCTTGACATTCGTATCGATATTCGCATTCGTATCAAACGATGCCAATATTTTGAGAATGCGATTGTTTGCATAACGCGTCTTATTTTACCGCGCTGACCTCTGATCATACGAGAAAACGAGTTATGTTATGGTATACTAACCTTGACACAAGAATTTCATGAATATCTAGTTATTTTATGGACGCCGCATCAAATCGATCGCGCGCCGTGAGAAATGCAAGAGTGCATATACAAGGACGTCTAAATGTAAAATAATCAATTTAATCATTGACAGATATTTTCGCGTCGTCATTCTTTTTTATAACACGTCGGTAGCAACCCGCGTAATGATGTTTAGCGGTGTTACATAATCTACTCAGCAATTCCTCATACTGTCAAATTATTTTAGAGCTTTTTAGAAAAGTCTGGCTGATGGGCCGCTGGTAAGAACTTCACCTAGAAAATCTGGAGATACGATACTCACTGCTGTCTTTATAGATGCCGCGGCTCGCCCAACAACAGTACCAGGTTTATTCGAAGAAATCTCGCCCGCTCCGCCTGTGAATAATCTAGTCTAGCTGACGGACTGGTAACCAAAGAAACTCCACCTGGAACCTCTCAACTGGGAATACCTGGACCTATACTCACTGATGTCTTTATAGAACTGCAGCAGCTGCAGTTGGTTCGTAGACTTGACGTGCTGCATGAACGCGTACAGGTGTCGCGGCTCGCCCAACAGCAGTTCCAGGTCTATGCGGAGAAGCCTCGCTCGCTCCGCGTGCGAAGAATCTGGTTGACGGACTAGTGTTGATAGGAACTCCACCTGGGGAAAAATAGAGTAAAATTATAGGTTTTTTTATAGCAGGATTGTAGGCACTAGCAATTTATGGCGATAATGATGGTGAACAAAATTTTGGATGCCATATGGTCTACAAATCTCAGTCAGGATTAGTAGACCTTGTAACGTTGCAATAAGGCTAATATTAGGTTAATTAATTTTAGCTCATTATGTAGTACAGTCGGCCAAAAATGTGGTCTACCACAACAAGGTCGTGCATGTTTTAAACTCCGTTAGAAAAGTCAACCTTAGCGATCGTTAGAACTCGCAGAAACTTTTGTCGATACTGGTAGACCACTTTCTTGGTCGACTGTACCGATGTGGACGATGTGGTATTAATATCAGTAAACTATAATAAAGTGAAGACTTTAGTTGTTATCCTTTATGACTATATGTTGATATAGTCAGGTATTACTAGTGTGTTCACGATGTAGCACTGTTAGACCTTATATCGTTGCAGTAATCATATTGGGTTAATTCACCCTATAGTCAGGCGAGCGTTATATCGTTGCAGTAAGGTTCATATTGGCTTGACTAACCTTGTAACACAATGTAGCACTAGTAGGCCTTACATCATTGCGGTAAGGTGCTTATTGGGTTGACTCACCCTATAGTCGGGCGTGGCTGGCAGCTGGGCCATGGTCTCGTCTCCTGTGGCCAGGATTATGAGCGCGTTGACGATGTAAGGGTCGGCGAGGAGGTCCGTCAGTGACAATAGGACCCAGCCGGCGAATATTTCACGGACAAGCACGCGAAATACTCTAAAAAAGAAATATTCTGTTAATAAATAATTTTAAACAAAAAAATAAACGAATTCACTTAGGGTCCACTATTCCAAGAGGGAGTGGCCGAGTTGCTGTAAAAATTAGTGAAATCACTATAGGTGTGCCTATAATAGTTGAATAGTTCCCTCGATTTCTCCAGGATCCCATCATCAGATCTGGACCTGGTGACAATGGGACCAACTGTGAAGTATAATCTTTCAAACAAAAAAAGTCCGGTCGATGAACATACATTAAAAAAAACAAAGATCCCGACGAATTGATAACCTCCTCCTTCGAAATTTTGAAGTCCGTCAATAAACGAAAAACTTCATATTATCTCATACCTTTGACTTTTAAAATGATGTAGTCTTATCAAAGACGTTACATATGTCCTCTTAACATAGTTAAGCGTTAAAAGATCTCAATATTTCATTCCATACATGATGGTTTCAAACCAAATGGTGATCGTGGCTGATAAGGACAGGGGGGTTTCACTATGTCTCTTTCCATGGTACCTGTTTTTTAAATTTCGCGCCCCGTGCCGGCGGCTTAATGAGGGCATGGTTGGCACATCGCTTATTATCTTATGGGTGCGTTCGAGAATAATAGTTTATAGTAGTAGTTTTGCACTAAAAAAATAATTAGATTGGGCAAATAAGGTAAATAAATTTGATATTTATCTAGTTTGGTATTAAATTTACTGATAGATTAGGTAGGATTAGGTAGATTGAGTAGGATGATTGACTAGTTACTTTTTATCTGTAGATACCACGTGCACGGAATGAAGCACGTTGACAACCCTATTTTATTTTTTGCACAGATAACATTTTCATCTCTGTAGCTAAATGTCAAATTCAGGAAGGAGAACCTTCTGTACTTGTTCATTATTCTGTGATAAGGATGTGGTTTCTAATTAAAGCTTTGTAAGCATGTTATCAAGTATTGATAACTAGTCGTCCGCCTCGAACTAAGAACTCGCATTTGACTTGCAAACGAATTGACCAAAATAACAAGACTCTTATGAAGATAATTTTTCGTCTACTATCTCTATAATCCCTTGATCGATCGTGCTCATATACCTACGAACGGTACGAACCCTTATTGAAATCGAAATAAAATTATTGAAATTGAAATTAAATTAAATTATATGGGTCTCTAGTACAACCCCAACAAATTTCATTATATTGAAACAAACATTCCTTTAATATTGTTTATTGAAATCTGTCTAATGTCAGAATTACATTTTAAATAAAAGTCAACAAACACATCACCCTGATGGCCAGTTCCAACACTCCCCCTACATCAGGGCAGGCTTACACACCATACCCAACAAGGTTCGTGCTTTGAGAAAGCTTTCCTTGGGCAAGGCTTTAGTTAACGTATCCGCTACCTGTTCCTTGGATGGTACATAGAGGACGTTGATCTTCTTCTCACGATGCAATTCTTGCACGAACTTATACCTTGTGTCTATGTGCTTTGTCTTAAAATGAAACACAGGGTTCTTGACAAGCTTGATAGCACTCTGGTTATCCACAAACATCGTTGGTATAACGTCATGTCCTCGTATTTCTTTATACAGGCGGTTGAGCCATATCACCGTCTGAGCTGCAAGGCTGGCTGCAACAAATTCGCTTTCGGTCGTGGAAAGGCTTACACATCTTTGTGTTTTAGAAGACCACGACACTGCTCCCCCTGCGGCCAGACATACGTAGCCAGAAGTCGACCTTCTTGTGTCTTTGTCGCCGGCGTAGTCTGCATCGCTATATGCTACGAAGGAATTATCTTCAGCGGCTGTCGAATACTTGTATAGAATACCAAGGCATTTTGTTCCCTTCAAGTATCTCAAGACTCGTTTACCGATTGCATAATGTTGCTTGTCCGGTTTTTCGACATGTTTTGATAACATATTTACTGCAAAACTTATGTCCGGTCTGCTCACTACCGATAAATATAATAATTTTCCGACCAATTCCCTATAATGAAAATTATTGACACTGTGCTGTCACCGTCGGAATTAAAATTTTCTGTTAATTGACTTTTGTCAATCGGAATGAGTACTGAGTTCGCATCGCACATGTCATAATGTTTTAAAATAGTTTTTATGTACGCTTCTTGGTTTATGAATATCGATCCGTCGTTAAGGCGATGTATTTCTAGACCAAGATAGCAGCTAACTTCGGAAGTTCGAACTTGAAATTCTTCGGTCAGGGCCTTCAGGAACTCTTCCATACACGTCTTATCTGGAGATAGGACCAGTCCATCGTCCACATAGATCATGACGATGAGTTGCCGATCTTGGCTTATAAACAAGCATGGATCCGAGTCACTTTGTTGTAGTTCATATTTTTGCAAGAACGAACAGAACTTCTTGTTCCAGCAACGTGGTGCTTGTTTTAAGCCGTATAGACTTTTAAGGAGCCTGCAGACACGGCCTGATCCATCGTCGAATCCCACAGGTTGCTTCATATATATTACCTCGTCGATGTCGCCGTATAAAAAGGCCGTCTTGACATCAAATTGCGTTATGAGCATTTTTCTAAGAACAGCTTCGCTCAACATAGCGCGAATTGTATCCCAGCGAACCACAGGACTGAAAGTTTCGTGATAATCAATACCTTGCTCTTGGTTGAATCCTCTGATGACAAGTCGAGCCTTAAAGCGTTCAATAGAACCGTCAACTTTCGTCTTGATTTTGTAAACCCATTTGTTACTGAGGGCTTCTCTGTCTTGAGGTAAAGCTACAAGAGTCCACGTGTTATTTTCTTTAAGAGAATTCATTTCCTCTTCCATGGCATTATGCCATTCTTCATGGTTCTTCGACTCTATTGCTTGCTTGTAAGTCTGAGGTTCATCTTCTGAAAGGCAGACACAGCAGTTAGATCGAGAACTTTGAAGTAATTGCCTATCCCTTAGATTGTAGCGATTTGTTTGTTCTTCATGAGCATCAGCATTAGCGTCAGGAGTTTCAACTCCATTGGTGTCGGATATATGGGGTAGTTGAGGTTCATCCGGAACATTCTTACTATTAGAATCGTTTTCTGTTTCAGGAATCTCAGATGTTTCTTGATTTCCTTGCTCGCCCATGACATATGGAAGCTTGCAGAACTCCGAAGAAACTGTTTCTGACCTGAACAATACATCTTTCGAGATGATCACGTCATTCTTCTCAGGTATCCAAATACGAAACCCATCTTTGTCTCCACAATATCCCACCAAATATCCTTTTATAGCCTTCTTATCGAGCTTCTTACGTTTCTGCTTAGGAATATGTACAAAGCATTCTGTGCCGAAAATACGTAGATGGTCAATACAAGGTGTCTTGTTGTACCATAGCTCATAAGGTGTCTTCCCTGTAATTTGTGTTGGTCCAGTCCTATTAATAACGTAACTCGCAGTATTGATGGCTTCTGCCCACAACTTCTTGGGTAGGTTTTTATTGAACAGCATGCTTCTTGCAGCCTCCACAAGAATTCTGTTCTCTCTTTCTGCCGCACCATTCTGTTCAGCAGTGTAAGGCATACTCATACGATGATGTAAGCCGACTGCTTCTGTGACACGATGTACTTCGGCATTGTTGAATTCTTTTCCGCCATCTGTGAGTAATTCTTTAACAACGTGACCAGCCGTTTTAATTTCAGCAAGAAATTTGGGTAGTACACTGGCTACTTCGGATTTTTGCTTGAGAAAGTATACTCTTCTGAACTTCGTGAAGTCGTCTTTAAATACAACGAAGTATCGTTTTCCGCTAAGTGACATTTCTGACATAGGTCCACAAACGTCAGCGTTAATTTGATCGCCTGGTTTGGTACCACGATGTTGCCTTGTACCGAATGACAATCTTGTCATTTTTCCATATACACAACCATCACAGTCAGCTTGCTCTGGTGAAAATTGAATACCGTTGCGTGTAAGAACATCCTTTACATGCCTTTTGTTTTGGTGACAAAGCCTTTCATGCCAAATTTGTAGGCTTGTTCCTTCTTTGACTACACAAGCATTTGCGGTTATTACTCGCGTAAGAAGTTTATACAAGTTACCATCTCTTATGCTGACAGCTTTGATTTGGCCGCTCTTGTCTTTGAATACGCGCTTGTTCTTGTCGGCCCACTCAGTATATCCATGGTCTAAGGCTGAACCAGCTGAGAATAAATTTTGTCCGGCTTGTGGAACATACCAGACATTATTCAGATGAGCACGATTCCATTTGCCATGTACAGACATTTCAACGTCAATTACTCCTTGTCCGTAAGCGTACATAACTCGATCATCTCCGAGGCGCAAGGCTCTTGGGTTATCAAAAGGTGTGTAGCTTCTAAACCAATTGGCGCTTGACGTAACATGATGAGATGAGCCCGAATCAACCATCCAATCTGAGCTTGAATAATTACGACTAGATAGGAAAGCATCACCATCACCCTGGGTGGACTCGTTACTCGTAGGCTTCTTTTTGTTGTTTCGCTTCTTAGCTTTCTTGAGCAAGAAGCATTGTGAGCGCGTATGCCCATATTTAAGGCAGTGAGTGCACTTCAGGACGTGTTTATTTGATACGAGAGCTTCGTCAGACGTAGAGGTGGAAGGATCAGTACTGAGATCACCAAGTCTCTGCTCATGAAGACGCAGGCGCTCCATAAGAGTGGAGATACTTCTGTTTTCTTTAGGTACGGACTCCCAAGCATTTTTGAACTCAAGGTATGTTGAAGGTAAGGTATTCAAGATCCTGTTCATAAGTAATGACTGTGGGAGTGCTCCTTCTTCCTTTAGCTCGTCGTTTAGTTGTTGCCATAGTGTATGTAGCTTAGAGACGTGCGTAGCAATGTCATCAGCTTCATCTTTTGTATAAGTAAACAACTGGCAATACAACAAGTCGAGTCTTCTCTCATTCTTCTGCTCATATACGGAGTGAAGTATGTCCCACATTTCCTTACCGGATTTCGCAGTAAGAATATGTCGTTTAGGCTCGGCGGACACACTACATCCTATGATGCATTGTAGTAACGCATCACGTTCTTCGTATTGGGTGAGTTTCTTCTGATAGCTTGTAGTTTCGCTAGCCGACGCGTCTGCACTAGGCGGAACAGGAATAGTCTCGACGCCTTTTACTATACCTTGCAGTTTATGCATAGTTAAGTGTAGGTTTAAATCGAACTTCCATTCTAGCCAATTGTCCAGGCCACGTAGCTTCTCAATGTTAAAGCGATCAAATTTATGACCACTCATTTTCACGAAACACAAATCAAAAGGTAAACAAAATAAACCCAAAAATATACGGAGAAACTAGGTTTTAAAGGTTTATTTGTATATTTTCTCCATAACCTATTGAAACAAACATTCCTTTAATATTGTTTATTGAAATCTGTCTAATGTCAGAATTACATTTTAAATAAAAGTCAACAAACACATCACCCTGATGGCCAGTTCCAACACATTAATATCAGAAAAATGACACTAAAATTATCGCGGAACAAATGCTCAAAATAAAAAGCCATCGAAATGCCGAGACGTCCCAGTATGACTCCTGGCGGTGACAGTCCGAAGTTTTTTGTAAGAACTTCGCTTCGTTTACGCTTCGCTCGTTCGATAAAAAACTCCTTTGGTTAAAAATACGCACGCATTGTCAAATCGCCATCATTAAAAATAATAAATCAATAAAAATGTGGCAGTAACTGAGACGACGTAATTTACAGTGTTCACATTAACAATCTTCAAAAAATCTAATCTATTTTTTTGTCTACCTAAATTTAATAAAAATTATTTATTTATAGGAGCCAAGAGTGTTCCACTGATGGGTTATGAGTCGCCAGGACGCTCGCGTGAACTCGCTTCTTCATACAAACGTAGTTCAGCTCTCATTTTAAAACGACGTGCTTTAGAACCACGAAATTTGGCATGGGAATTCTAGCAGTACAGATCTATGTCGGTAATTCGTTTTCGTGGCTAAAAATTGTAACACAAAGAAAACATAGCAAAAATAAGTTTTGTATGTAAATCTGTATCTGGCTGTATTTTCTTTGTATTACAATTTTTAGCAACGAAAACGAATTACCGACAGAGATCTGTACTACTAGAATGCCCATGCCAAAGTTCGTGGTTCTAAAGCATGTCGTTTTAAAATGAGAGCTGAACTACGTTTGTATGAAGAAGCGAGTTCACGCGAGCGTCCTGGCGACTCATAACCCATCAGTGGAACACTCTTGGCTCCTATAAATAAATATTTTTTATTAAATTTAGGTAGACAAAAAAATAGATTAGATTTTTTGAAGATTGTGAATGTGAACACTGTAAATTACGTCGTCTCAGTTGCTGCCACATTTTTATTGATTTATTATTTTTAATGATGGCGATTTGACAATGCGTGCGTATTTTTAACCAAAGGAGTTTTTTATCGAACGAGCGATCGTATTACAATTTTTAGCAACGAAAACGAATTACCGACCTATGTCGAGATCTATATCTATACTACTAGAATGCCCATGCCAAAGTTCGTGGTTCTAAAGCATGACGTTTTAAAATGAGAGCAAAACTACGTTTGTATGGGAACGCGAGCGTCCTGGCGACTCTTAAGGCCTCTCCTTCCCTACCACGTGTCCCGGTCTTGAGCCATCTCCCACCAGTTTCTATCGAAGACGTCAAGGTCGTCTCGCCATCGCCGGCGAGGTTTGCTGCGTCCCCGGGTTCAGTTTTTTTGAATAAAATATTCCACATAAAACAAAGAGAATACTCACGCATTATGCAGCTCGCTATCATTGAGCAAATAAGGCATAATGGCGTCTGTAACGCTCCGCAAATATCTAAGTTCAGCCGCGCGGCTGCTGACCGCCGCGTGCACCGCCAGCCGCCCCGCCCCCGCGCCCGCCTCCGCTCCCGCACCCGCGCCCGCGCCCGCCCCCGCCCCCGCACCCGCCCCCGCTTCAGCGCAGAGCGTGTAGTGGCGTAAAGCGCATGGGATTAGCCGCTCCGTTAGAAAGCTGGCGTAATTCACCTGAAATCACTCAATTAGTTCAGAAATAGGAGAGATATAGTAAAAACTAAATGTGTCCTTTTCAAGCAAAACGTACAGCATTGTCGGTTATGGTTGCTGAGATGTTGCTGATTTTGTAAATCAGTTCGAATCTTACGAAATTTTATTTTGCATAGATAATTAAAATAATCATCTGAATTGTAGAATGGCTACAAATTTTAACTAAAATTAAGATTATAACACGTACAAAGTTTAACGACTAGGGTACATCATTCTCGGTCGCCCTTACAAATAGCGTACTAGTAGTACACTAGTAGCTACTAGGTGGAGTAGCAGTGCAGGTGACATTTCCTCTTACATTTTCGGTATCTTTAGAGGGCTTTCGGACAGATGGCGCAATTGACTTGAGCTTAAAAAAGTTCTTAGGCTGTGCTGCTCTACTATATAATATAAGTTTCTCTATGGTAGTAGCCATAAGGTCCAGATTACCTTGAACACCCTACGCAGAAGGCTACCAACGTTTGTATATCGCTCGTATCTTGCGATAATGTGCCGTCTGCCTTACAGATAAGGTCTAATTTACCTTAAGAGCCCTACGCAAAAGGCCAGCCGATGCTCTCCGAAGCTGCAACCGTAGTTCATCAACGAAAAACGAGCGCTCCGTCAACCGCCCGTACCACGCGTTGATAAACTGGTCCAGAATTGCGTTGTAAAACTGAAACCACAAAATTTTAAACAGAAAGGTTTAATCACCAGTAGCTGACCACTTCATATACGATTTTAAGCTAACATGGTCACGAACACTAGTAGTTCTGTAAACCGTAGACTTCGGAGCATTTCCCCCCTTTCCCCCTCCCTCGAAACTTTTTTTCTACAACAACCTCTAAGGAAGTGTGAGCTTGACCTTTCCCCCGAAAATGATTGAAATCCGTCCATAAATAACGCGACGGCAAACTTCCCCCTTTTCCCCCCAATCAAAAAAATGTCTCGATAATTTTTGGCAAATAAATCAAGGGACGTACATGCCAAGTTTCATCGAAATCGGATGAAAAATGCGACCTCTAGACCGACACTGACCAACCAACCAACCAATACACACACATCAATCTGCCAAATCGTCGTACCAGTGAAAACGGAGACGTTCGTCGCCTCGCTACGCTCGGCTCCTCAGTCAACTACAATAACTATATAATACGACACTCGCAGGAACTTCAGTTACTCCGTGATAATGGCGCATGCAACTTATTCCCATCAAAACAAACTTACATGGTAAATATCCCGTATTAAATAGTTATTGTACTGACCACCTCATTATAAAAAGGACCTACAAACAGAATTCATTTTAGTATAACGCGGCCAGTTATTGAAGAGTGGCCAGTAATTAAAACCTCATGTTAAAATGAATTCTGTTTATAGATGAATAGAGCTCATTTTTAGTTTAAGGTGGCCAGTTACTGGCGATTTACCATACTCCTTTAGAAGTAAAGATCAAGGAGACATTTGTTTGATTTACAATGCATGTGCTCGAAAAGTGCGTTTCCTACGGAGCCATATTTATTATGCGGAAAGTAGTACTTTTCCGCACTAGTGCTTTTTGTTTTCTACGGAGTCATATTATGCGGAAAGTAGTACTTTTCCGCACTAGTGCTTTTTGTTTTCAATTTGTAGAGATGCGTGTAGCGAAAATAACGCCTAGAAAAAAATTCGTGTGACAAAATTATCTGTTGGTAGAAATAATGTATAAAGAATAAAGATAATTTAAAACAAAAAAAGAACCGACTTCACTTAGGAATCTTAGGCCGAGTTGCTGTAAAAAATAGTGAAATCACTATAGGTGTGCCTATAATAGTTGAAGAGTTCCCTCGATTTCTCCAGGATCCCATCATCAGACCCCGACTTGGTGACAATGGGACCATCTAGGGGTTATACCTGTTCGATTAAAAAATACAAATACAAAAAAAAAATTAAAAAAAAAAAAAAATTCAGCCGAATTGAGAACCTCCTCCTTTTTTGAAGTCGGTTAAAAATGGAGAAAAACGCGAATGGAACTAAAAATACTGGAAAAAATTTTTTTTGGGGAATTCATCTATACAGTCTAACCAACTCTGCAAATGTTGAACCAAAAGATATATATTGTCTAAACATTGGATATGTCAAATCCATACACCTAATATGGTATGGTACAGACAGTTCATATACACAAAGTACAGATCATCTGGGGATGACCAAATTCCTCAGTTATGAAGGTATGACCAAAGACAGAAGCAGACAATATCACAGTGTTTTTTGTATCCCAAAATTTCCTCAATAGCCTTGTCTACACCTGGCGCACCGCGTCGCGAGGAAATTGCCGCGCGCGACAGCTCGGCTAGAGTGGACGTGCCTCACCCGAGGCATTGCGGCCGCGCGTGCGTTTGCCTCAGCCAAGGCACGTCCGCACTAACCGAGCAGCCGTGCGCGGCAATTTCCTCGCGAGGCGGTGCAAAAGGTATGGACACGGCTAATTTCAATAAAATAAAATTACAATTGAACATATAATTCTTATCAACTACAGCTAATTATATGAATTTGATAAGTAAATTGTAACCAAATGGAAATTTACGGTATTAACAGATCATAATCATAATTACAATTATCAACTAAGTAAATAGTTGCTTATTCATAAACATCTCATAAGGCCTGGTTACACCTAACGAGTACAGTGGCGAGACAGCAAAATGCTACTCGGCCGAGAGAGTAAAATAGCCCGGCCCAGTATGCGGCGATGTGTTTAGACCTTGCGAGTAATCGGTCGAGAGTACTGACTCACCACTGTACTCGGCAGGTGTAACAAGGGTATTACGCTAATAAATTTCATATACAAACTAAAGACTTTAGACTTGGACTATTTAAGATGTTTACCTCTTCAATGGCTTGGTCCAGCTGCTTGTGAATTTGGAGCCCCACCCAGGGCTCTGAGGATGCTGCGGAGTCATGTCGGGGACAATTACTGGAGCCGCATGTAGCACAATCCTGGGAAAAAGTTATTGATAAAATAGATGTAAACAATTGAAGTTATTTTACATTTTTTTTTCATTTTGGAACATTCTATTTCATCTACAAAAAATTTTTTACATGTCACTAACTTTCTTCATTGATTTAACAACATGAGTTTTGAGTTTTTAATGCTTTTTCAACTGACTTCAAGATTTCGAAGGAGGAGGCTCACAATTTGTCAGGAATTTTGTTTTTTTTTAAGTATGTTCTCCAATTATTCAAAGACGGCGGGATGTATTTGGAAAATTCTTATTTTGTTTGAAAGAGTATACTTCACAGTTAGTCCCATTGTCACCAGATCCGGATCTGATGATGGGATCTCGGAGATATTGAGGGAACTCTTTAACTATTATAGGCACACCTATAGTGATTTCAGTATTTTTTACAGCAACTCTGGCATTTCCTCTTGGAAAATCAGAGCATAAGTGAAGTCAGTTCTTTCTTGTTTAAAATTATTAGTTCTTTATAACGACTCACCTCTAATTAATTTTTACTGAAACTGTTTGAGAATTAGATATCAACAAGTGTCCAAATAATTTGGTACTTATAACTCCATTACAAATTCCTGCATGCTTACGCAGGATAATGAGTATAATGAGATCCTAATAAAGAGGCGTCGACGCAAACGACCTTACAATAACAAGGTAAACATAATAAATGGTGTCAGTTCAACTCACTGTTTCGCCGTTCGTCTCGGCTTCATCCAGTTCATCCTCTACGCTCCTCATCACAGATTGGCACTTTATTTTATTCACTAAACTGTCCAGAACGTTGGAATTCAGCCCGTAATAACAAGCCACACATCCCAGCACATAGCTAAAGGCTATCGTCGCGAAGTGAAATCTGCAAATTTTGCAAAGCTGTTAACAATCTCCAAAGCAACGATACAACTCACCGGTTAATAATTTTAATATTGTACCTGTAAACATATAACACAGCTAGCGAAGCAACAAGAATTCCCCCGTAAATAACATAATTTTGATTTTCAAATTTTTCCGTAAACTTCGTTTGACATCTTTCAGTCATGGCTAAGCGAACAATGGTGACATTGGTGACGTTTGTTTTTTCTATTGTGGCAAGTGAGCGATTAAGGATTAATTTGAAAAGTTTAAAATTAGTCGTGCAGAAACAAAACGCAATTACCTATTCAATTCCATGAAGTTGGCCACAAGCTGTCATTTTTTAGGCAGTGCTAATAAATAAACAAAACATCTGTTTTAAGATGTGAGCGTGAAAAACGTGTTCATTAGAATTTTGTAGGATAACTATTTAACAGCTAACTTCACAGTTATACTGTCACTTGAAATTTGGGTCCGAATTGAGCATGTAAATTACGCTTAAATATTGTCTCGCTTACACTAAGCGTTACTTATAGTGAGAAGAGTGAAATAGAACATAATGTTTTGGTTTTGGTGGTTGTAAAAAATCTTCTTGGTAAAACACGGACCATGGACTGAGGCAGCAAAGGACCCATACCCAAGCAAATGTCAATTTATTTACAGTAGAAAGTAAAAGGCGATGGGTGTGTGCTTTGTGTTTAGTATGTTTAGTTAAGACACAATAAAAAAATAGTTCGTAGTGTAAATAATATCCATATTTATTATGGAACATTAGTTACTGTGTAGAAATATTAATTAATAAACTGTAAATATTTTTACGAAATATTGTTTCCGTAAACGAAGGTTGTTATGTATTTAAATGCAAAACTAATTAGACTATCATACAACATTAAGTGCTATGTTTTCATTAAGTGATTCCGTTAACAACGAGATGAAAACATTAAATTGCGTGCTATCATGAATGTCTAACGAAAATATCAACAATGGCTATTCTGGGAAACCCCATGGCGCGTAAACATGGTCAGAGTCTGTGAGCGCGTTCGAGATTCAAATATTCGCGATGGCTTCGCCGTGCCAGAAGGGTGGGATGCGGTTAAGCGAGGCTCTCGACAACATGCAGCTAGCTTACAACCCTATCACTAAGCAACTGCATTTTGTGAGCCCCAAATTGGAGAAACCCTCGGAAGATTCAGACGATCTTGATAAGTTGTCTAAAAAGAGCAGTTTCAGTGATGAAGGCAATTTCTCGATATCGACATGTGAAAAAAGTGACACAAGTGACTCCCCAAAGAGTACTTTGAACTGGGGTGGTAGTGTGAGTGGCCATCAGAGGGGTAAAGATGGTGGATCGTTTTCAAGTACAGTGTCGAGTCTTTCGGAGTGTTCTTTGGGATCTAGTGCCTCTAAGGAGGATATCGGTGAAGTGTCATCAGATCAGGAGCAGAAGCTGAAGAAGAAAGGATTGTCGGGATTTTTCAGCCGGTAAGTTGTACCTCGCTTTGTGTGTTTATGCCATAATAAGTTGATGTGCTAGGTAGGTATTTAGGAACTGGTCAGTGTTAGGTATTAGAATTGTGTATGACATTTAAAGTGGTAGGTAACAGTCATAGATAATAAAATAAAAATATTATTGCTATTTTTAATTTCTTATAATTCCTAATTTTTTTGCATATGTATAATTAATATGATATAATAAATAAAATTTTCCTTTATAACATGATTGTAATAATGTAGGTACATAAATCTCTTATGATAGTGTGAGATTTATGTGCGAGATAATGATATCACTCTGATAATATGTAAGACTTGCTACTTAGTGATTGTTAAGATAATTATGATTATACTTATTATTGCAGAAATCTTAAAACATGCATATTATTTATGATCTTATCAATTGGAACTTGGGTAAAATAAATCTTAAAATGATTCAAGTTAAACTTATAACACAAAACTTAAGGCGGTTATCACACTACTGCGGATCCGCATGCGGCGCCGGTGCGCGAGCGAGACAGCGTTCTGCATGTGTATAGCGCTATCTCGCTCGCGCACCGGCGCCCGATGCGGATCCGTCGCCAGTGTGATAATCGCCTAATATGTATTAGGCGGTTTATGCCATTGGAGGCCCTTATTTTTGGGCTGTTGACCCAAATTAGTTTGTTACTCAGATCATGCTGAAAAAAATGCCTAAATAATTTTGGTAATTTTGGATAAAATAGTTCTTGTTATGACTTTTAAATATGAATTTTTCAAAACCTATCAGTAGTGATAGAAATAAAGCAACATATTTGAAATAAATAAACTTTATTCACTTCAAAATACTTAATAATATACTTATATATACATTTAAATAACAACCTTGGAAATTGCAAATGTGGAATGTAAATACAAAATACCCATTTTCATAAATACCAGTCTTCCATTTTTTTTAAACTCAATTAATGACTTATGCTGTACAAAAGCAATCTTTATCTATTTTGACTAGGTCACAAGACATTTCAAATAGTTTTTTCTGATGGTCCACATTTTTGGAAA
Organism: Pammene fasciana; assembly: GCA_911728535.1. Taxonomy (NCBI): domain Eukaryota; kingdom Metazoa; phylum Arthropoda; class Insecta; order Lepidoptera; family Tortricidae; genus Pammene; species Pammene fasciana. The sequence continues at coordinate 3,395,404 of OU452285.1, forward strand.
ACTTGTTACTAATGCCTTCAATGCAATTGCTGATGTATAATCCTCCTTTCTTCTCCAAGTCCTTGTTGAAACACGCGTGGAGAATAGAAATGGCCCCTTTTTCTGGGCTCTTGAAGAATAATTTCATCGCCCATGGAAATACTTTTCTAAACAATGTTCCGTTAAACAAATCTGTGTCAACTATTCCAGGGTGTACGGAGTAACATCTGACGCTGTCGCCATTTTCTTCTAACATCTTGTTTATGTATCTCGCTGACATTATCTGTAACAAAAATAAAATGTATTTTATTAAATATGTTACTCTAACAATTATGCGTAAACCACAGCAGTGTGAAAGACGCCTTAGGCGATTATCACACTGGCGCGGATCCGCATGCGGCACCGGTGCGCGAGCGAGATAGCGCTCTGCATGTGTATAGCGCTATCTCGCTCGCACACCGGCGCCGCATGCGGATCCGTCGTCAGTGTGATAATCGCCTTAGTATGTATTAAGGCCAATAAGATATGTAAATTACCTGTGCCAGTTTAGACTGTGAGTAGGCAGCTGATGGTTCATAATAATGTTCAGAATTAATGTCCTCAAAGAATATCTTTCCAGGATAATGAGCGCATGACGTCACATTTACCACCCTTGAGCATTCCCCAACATTCCCGCCCCTTTTCAGAGCTGGCAACAATAGATGTGTCAAATAGAAATGTCCAAGATGATTGACAGCTAACTGGGTTTCCAAGCCATCTTCCGTCAATTTATAATCGCCAAACATAATCCCAGCATTATTCACCAGAACATGTATCTCAGGGAATTTCTTTAAAACACCCTCAGCAAAATCTTGCACCGATTTCAGAGACAGCAAATCCAATTGGAATGCATGCAAATTTTCTCCATTCTCAAATTGTTCCGCCAGTTTCTTGGCTAATTCAGGTTTTCTAATTCCCATAATCACAATCATGTTCGCTTTCAATAGTCCCCTCACAACTTCAGTGCCAATCCCGCGAGCTCCGCCGGTAACCACGGCGATTCTCTTGTTCGCGTCTGGCAACACTATTTTGTTCCTTGTCATATTCACCAAGTCGTCGATAAGGCCTCCGACGCCCGCGCCCTGCATGTCCAGTGTATAGCGCAGCTCCCATAAAATGTGCTTTATTGGTTTATGCCGGTTCACGTACCAGTATACACAGGCACTTGTGACGATTATAGCGGAGATGATCGCGAGCTCCATTTTGAGGTTATATCGTCCGTCCGACGCGACGCGGGGTTCACACTGCCGTTTGTTGGCTTTCACCGAGCGATCCTCGCTTTCTCTAGCGTGTTTGTATTCTTATTGTGTACCGTTACACGGGTTTTCGATTTAAAATTGGGTTTTACTTGTAACTTATTTACACTAATGTAGAGCTGTGTTTATCGCTCTACTCTGTCAGCGACTCTGAAGAGTCTGAAGTTGACTGAACTGACGTAACGTTTTGTTATCACTGAATAAAATAAATGCAATTCTCCTATTTTTTTTTTTTAATGTCGCCAGTCTGGTTGAATATAACAAACAAGTTTTTAAAAGTGTCAGACGGTCAAGGTCCTTTTTGCGTTAGATTAAAATTGAATTTATTTAAGTTGGAACCGTTATTTTATACAAAATTTATTGTAGGTACCTAGCTACAACATGGATGAGAACTACAAGTGAATCACTGCAGAATCCAATGGACATGTAGAGTCGTGACACTTCGTACTGAAACCTTTAGAGTGAACCAAACAACCTGACCGCCAGACACCGCAGACACGATGAGACGCAGCTCTTAAATAGGACAAATACCGTGTGTTCAGCCGAAAATATCAAATATTTACCTTAATGTGTTCACACTTAAGTCTGTTATTGGTTCCGGGAAAATTCCGCGTATCTATGCTTATTTAGAATCTAATATTAATTAAGATTCAATTACGTAATTACCCCCCGTAATACAGGCTTTTATTAATCTAAAATTTGTTACAAATATATTTATCCAAACCGCAGTAATATGCAAAAGTGACTTTGAACAAGCGTGTTCCCGATTCCCGCTATTACCGCTGACATGTGTCAAGTTCTGTCAAACTTTTTTTTTAATTGCGTCAAAACCAGGTTTTTGTCTATGATTTTACCAGAAGTGCCAACATAACGCGTCTAATCTATCAATAAGCGGTGGATCAGATATGAGCAGGATAATTTTTGTTTATGTTATGAATCAAGTAAAGTTACAAGCCCGAATTAAGCCTAATCAGCGTATCAACTGGTTCGAATATCAGGCGCCGATTAAGGATTTTTTATGAATACGGCTGCTAGTGTTTGGGATAATTTGGTAACTAGTACGGAATAAACTACGGTTATTTTTTTCATTCGGAAATACTCGAATATACTTTTCTTTAATTAGGTTATCGATTTAGTATTCTAATGATGGAATCCACGGGTCAAACCGGATAGCGATGGTTTTGCGACTTGCGGTTACTGGTTTTAGGGTAACGGTTGCAGACCGTAAGCCTGCGTAGGGTCAATGCCCTTTCCATAACTTGGTAGGTATCTAAATATGTGTACTAGGTACTTTTCTATTTAATGTTATTAAAAACATGCGAATATTTAATTTTATAATGTACCTATAATCAGGCTAGCGTAGAGCGAACTGAATAGCTGGTTATATAATGCGATCACTTGATAAATAAGGAAAAATAATAAATCCCACATAATACGTGGGGAATGATAATCAAGGGTCTGCTGGAGCTGGAAACCATTATTTATTTAATGACCTCCGTTTTTAAGCGAGTTTTCTTAACAGCTATAAAACGTAAATGCAATTGAGCGTGACGCACTGCACCGAGCTGCGGTGGCTGAACTGGTTGCGCGGTGCTCTTTGGTGACGTCACTTAATGCAATCTTTAAGTACGGCCGAACTTTGAGACCGGCATGATGTCATCAAAACGAACGAGTTGCCTACGGCGGTAGAATCAGTATGTAATCAAGAGCAAACAATTTGTTAGGTTTTATTTATACCTAGAACAAGGACGCCTAATGGCCTCTAGCCTAGCGCGAGTGGCTTAGCGATAACAATATGCGAAGTACCTTCCAAAGGTCAGGTTCGAATCCCAACTCGTAACACTGACTTTTGATAACCCTTATAGGTGAAGGAAAAGATCTTGAGAAACCGGATCTCCCATCCAACCCAAACAAGGTCTAGATTCTTCTATGTGTTGGATGGTCAGATGGCAGTTGTATTACTTTCGTGTGCCTTCCCCAATTCTTGGGCCTAGATTGCCGAGTGGACGGCTCATCCTCCGTGGCAACAGCAACCGAGAAAACTTTAGAAAGATAATAATGACAAGAGCCCGTATTCAAACGTAATCAGTTCCTACTTTACGAGCGCTTCACAAAACAGGACGTCAGGGTCGTCAGGGGCCAGCCTACCGCGAAGTTCGAAAATCGACAATTCTTTGTCCCCGTCTCTATCTCTTGCATATTCGAAAGAGAATGATGCAAATAGAAGATTCGACGAATGAAGTGGTTTGCGGTTATAGGACTGATTCTAAATGGAAGAAACGCCCAGGATTTTATATTATAATTATTATAACGTTCGATAAAACATCAATGATGTGTAAGGTATGCATGCATAAACAATCCCCAGGCACTGTGTGGATTGGCTTGCCCATAACCATTTATTTGGGTCGGCGCAGCATATTTTCCTCTTTCATACCAACATCCCTATTGTCATCTTATCATTTACTTCCTTATCATGCTCATTTCGTCTCTCATATAGTCCACCAATGCCCTAAGTAATTATAATTAAATTACGATTAAAATAATAACAATATCTGTCTATCCAAAACAGGATGTTACTTAGGTACGATCATTTAAATAATGAGTGCACTGATACACGTAGTATTTAATCTGATAAATATAAGAGCTTAATGGACTATACAATGATATATTGATAAGATGTCATTCAAATATGTAGTAATAAACTAATTGCCATGGCAATGATACATGATCGTCATCGTCATGTTATTCTTAATTACTTATTACCACTGAAGGACTTGTTATCCATGGTCATTCAAATTCCAAGTACCTATACCAACCTAGTCGGATACTTTTCACAGCTCAACATAAGCTCATGTCATAAAAATCTGACAACTACCACAAGTTCTCGCGCACAGTATTTAACATTCACGTAACTTTTATGTATGTAGGTACAATGGCCTATCCCTACCTGACCGGAGTAACCTGTTTCGGCCCGGCCAGTCCCTTCCACCAACCCTGACCTTGTATCGTGAACCTCCATACATTGCTGCCTCAACGCTTGGACTTTTGAGACAATGGATTTCACGAGAAGTGCAATGTAAAGGAAACATATCATCATCTGTAATAATCCTCTTATGGCTCTGCAAATAAAATTGTGTCTAATATTTTTGCGCGCTTCGTTGCTAGAGGCCGGATATTATTTTACTTATTTACTTTAAGTTGTCATTTTTAAAGCACTTTTATCGAACAAAGGCATGTTTTTGTGCATTGTTCATGAACGTTTAAATAACTTACATTATTGTAGCGAAGCAGGTGTCGATGATACTGCCGATATAAGCACCTGATGTCTTTGTGTAGGTAGAATGCTCGCGCGCACGTCTTACGAAGGCTCCATTGCCACCTGACGCTTCTGAAGCATCTGCCTATTTTTTTGCAATATTTTGCGCATGCATCGGTGACGAGAACGGTGTTAGATAAAGAAGGAAAACAAATTAAAATAGTTGACCTAGTAAACTTCCAAAATTCTATCTTTTGACAAAAAACATCACCAAAAGGAGATCTCCAGAAGAATCCAGCTGGGTTGGGCGGCATTTAACAAACTTGCGGACATCCTTAGACCGGTCAACATTCCACAATGCTTGAAGACTCGCCTCTTCAACCAATGTGTCCTGCCCACCATGACGTACGGAGCCGAGACATGGACGCTCACAAAGGAGACGGTGCACAAAATCCGAGTGGCACAGAGAGCTATGGAACGCGCCATGCTCGGCATCAAGCTTCAAGACCGAGTGAGGAATGTCGAGATTCGGCGTCGCACTAAGGTGCAAGACGTGGGATACGTCATTACCAAACTTAAATGGAGTTGGGCAGGACACGTTGCCAGGCAGAGTGACGGCAGGTGGACTAAAATGTTGACGGAGTGGTGGCCGCTTTCAGATGAAAGAAGCCCCGGGCGTCCGTTGGCTCGTTGGGTAGACGACATTCAGAAGGTTGCGGGTCACTTCTGGATGAAATTGGCACAGGACCGGGACAAGTGGCGTACACGAAGAGAGGCCTATGCTCAGCAGTGGGCGATAAAGGGCTGATGATGAGTAAACTTCCAAATACTTGCAGCTTTAGTTTTAAGCATAGAAAAATTGGAATGCTATCAATTTTGGAAAATGGAAGGGTAACCTTAGTTAGGTTACCTGCCTAATCAATTCCAAAGGTGAATATTTTTGGTGCTGTGTTGTGTTGATGACACTGGAGTTATCTTCTCAACCTGAAGCTGCTAAAGATGCAACCAGTTTTATGAGTTATATTGTATTAATTAAAAAATGTCAAATACAAGTAAAAAAGTACAAGAAACGGAGGGTTTAATAACTCTCCAAGATGAGATTCCAGGGTCACACGGCAATCATTTCCGCGTCTCGCTCGCGTCTGACCCACACGGCAATGTCGCATTAATAAAATATGCATTAGTGGCTTGCGGTTCTTTCATTCACGACTTTATGCAACTCTTGTGTAATCACATTTATTGACCCTTTAACCTACATTGCCCCTTAGTGCCTTATGAAATGAAATGTTCTAAAAATTGTTCACATCACTTAATAAAACAACATGTCTAACTGCAAATTCCGGAAAGGCCTGCCAAGAGAAGCCATGTTTCTCTCTCAAAAAGGTTTTTGCCCATGGCCGTCCAGATACAGGAACGGACTGTAATATGCATTTAAGGTAATTTAAAAACACTAAGTATTTTCGCCATAACCTCCGAAGAAAATGAAGCATTTCGAAAAATACGCGCTTTTTGGGACTAAAGCCTCTTAAACGCCAGAATCTTAACTAGTTATTAGTGCTACCTGAGTTCTGGATTATCACTTGTTAGTCGTTCCATCATGGCATAGACTCATAGGTTTATGTAGGTACCTCGCATTCCGATCTACGACGCACGGAACGGAACGCCTAGTCTGCATTTGGCAGTCCACTTGAATGTTTCGCTCCAGTGCACCGGAATTGTTATTTATTTTAGCGTAAGAATTCGATTCAGAGCTTCGTAGTAAGTTGGAAAGTATCGACAGAAAATTATAGGAATCAGAATTTCTACAAGTTGCTCCCTAGTTTAAATGGTTTTTACTTGAGAGCTTCTTGCGATTCGCGGTTCCTGACCGTATTAAGAGCATTCAAAGATCGGAGAATGATTCACAACCCTACTTGAGTTCATTCGTCTAAAATAACTTCTGTTTCTAATCACGTTGCATATGACTAATAAGTAGCCTATGACTTGTTAGGTACTTCCTTTGTAAATATGTCGGAATGTAGCCATATATGTGTTTTGCAGCTGCTAGCACAATACGCAGGGGTTACGTCACTACAATGGTATTGTACGGGGTTTTAGTTGAAATACGAATGTACTTTTGGCGGCTTTATAATAGCAGCAAGACTATTGTTTTCGTGAACAATGCGTAGTTGGGGTCTTATCGATATCGATAGCCACAGAATTCATTGCCAGATCAATCTTATTGAGGTATTCTCAGCAAGAGTAATTTTGCAGGCGTATCATCGGATGATGTTCATTTAGAATTTTTAGACCAATAAAAAACTGCCTGATGTAGGCGGTACTGTGTTGGAGGATCTATTTATAAAATAAATAAATATTATGGGACAATCTTACACAAATCCACCTAGCCCCACAGTATGCTCAATAAGGCTTGTGTTGTGGGTACTAGGCGACGATATATATAATAGATAGATATAGATAAATACTTAAATACATAGAAAACATCCATAACTCAGGAACAAATATCTGTGATAAACACACAAATAAATGCCCTGACCAGGATTCGAACCCGGGACCTCCTGCTTCATAGGCAGGGTCACTACCAACTAGGCTAGGAGGCCGTTTATTTATAAAAGCACCGTACCCTTCGATTATATTTGTCAATTTTGCCTACCTCTACAAATAATCCTCATCCATTTTTCCATAACGACCTAAATAGATAATATTGTTTAAAAAAGGCAGTAGTGCATCGGAGCTTTGAAAGAATCTTATTTTTTCTTAAAAAAAGGTATGTATGACTATAGTTTTTAATTTTACGTTTCATCAAAACAATAGAGCGTATTTACTGTGTGGATTATGTAGATAATTTTGGACCAATTGGTTACTTAATACGTGCAAATAGCAAATCCTACTGCTTTTGCTATGTTTCATTAATCATTATAAAAACATGTTCATTATAAAAGGCCGGAAACTATTAAGTTCACAGTTTTTGCAGCTTAGATTCTGCTTAGTAGACCACACAAAAAGCTAATGATTCGAACTCATTAGGTCTTTGATAACACTAATTACTCACCAAGGAAGTGATGACTAACTAAGGCACAAAACAAAACGTTTGGTCACATTTTACATACTGACTCACTATCAAGAAACAATGTGGTGCTATAATGATTGACCTATAGGCCCCCACACTAGCGTCTTCCGAGCGTCGACGTCGCCCGAGCGCCCGCGCAGCGGCCGCACGGCGTCGACGCGAGGACGCCCGAGCCTCGGCATCTCACCAGCGTCGACGCTGCGCGGTCGCTCGGGCGACGTCGACGCTCGAAAGACGCTAGTGTGGGTGGGCTTAGCCATAATCGCGAATTCCTTGTTGCGTTCGTTCGTCTACTTATGTCGCTCTTTCTGTGTTTGTCATACAGTTAACGAATTGTCAGTCAATTGGTGTGACCGATTGCACTTTGGCTGTTAACATTTGTTTGCAGTTGATGTCTACAGTACAACTTGTGACTTTTATGTTATGACTACACTAACTAATTGTATTGTGACTCACTAATGTTGGAAAAACAATCAAAATGGCCAACTATATTAAAAATACAAGATGCTGAAACACCAATTGCAGATTTTGCAAACAGTTGGTCAGCATTCAATATCTTAATAGTAGTTAATAGCGAGTTTCGGCATCTTGGTTTTATGTAAATTTTGCTATAAACTTCAAGGATGTACCTATTCTTTCTTAATGCATAATATATGCAATAAGTAAATTGAATATCAGTTGGTATTCCCAGAAATAACATACGTTGTAGAATCACAGTAAGTATTGTACAACAAAGCTTTTTTGGTATCTTGATTTAAATTTAATAAGAAAGAAACTCCAGCCAAAAGCTGTAAAAACTAAACCCCGCTTTCTGTCGTAAAACAAACTTATACCTTGGCTTTGCCAATACAACCAATTTTGGTTAAGGTCGGGAATTAAACGAAACGTAACCGCGAAGTAAGTTACGAGACTTATGGCTCCTCTACATGATGGGCCGTCATAGGGACGCAGCTATGCGTTAGAGGGAGCTAGCGATATTGCGATCTCGTTCCGTCGTATAGCTGCGTTGCTATGATGGCCCATTATGTAGCAGCCAATAGAGGCCCTCCCCCTGCAAGATGGTGTGCCAAAATTACTGCACCCATGCAATTATAACCGTACGAAGCCATGTGCGTAGCAAGGGAAAGGAGGAGGCTCCTCCGAGGAGCCTGGTCTTCAAGAGAAGGACACAATGTGACAATCCTCAGCTCTGAGGGAACGACTGATGATGAATCGTGAAGTTCGAAAATCGACAATTCGTTGGGCCCGTCTCTATCGCTCTTGCAAATTCGAAAGAGAGCGATGCAGATAGACGATTCGATGAACGAAGTGGTTCGGGGTTATAGGCCTGTTTCTAATGGCAAAGGACATAGTATTAGTACTATTTGTAGTAAGGTAGGTATTAAGTACACTCACTTGTTCATTGTATGAATGGTTCAACGCATATCTTCGTTAATGGGCCGGATTACTAAAGCGTAAACCGATAATATTTTGGAAACATTCCGCTATTATCTTTACGCAATGCCTTATCTCGTATTGCATGATACTGCGATTACGAAATGGACAATAGTCGCGTGAGAAACCTAGAAATGTATCAGTTCATCAGCACAACTCGAGATGTGAAATTAACACACTACAAAGTGAAAGTAAAAAGTGGAGATGTATGTAATATAATATTTCAATTGCTTAGGTACCGTAACAGTATAAAGTGCGCTTTTCAATTGCGCATACCATACCTAATTGTTACTGATATAGTTATTGATTACGCAAAGCCAGAGATTTAAGAGATGGAAGGAATAGGTTTCAGTGAAGACGCGTCCATAGAACACGATTCCCATCGGCTTGCCTAATTTTCAGGCACCTGAGCAGTTTTCCTACAACTCATGAAGAATAATTAAGCCAAATTAAGCTCCGGCTTGTCTAAGAAAAGTTGACACGCCGCTAATTAGGTTTATAAAATGAGCCCCGTCTTTTTGTAAATGCGAAATCCGAGAGGAAACTTTGCACAAATCACGCGCTCGGTGAAAAATATAGAATTTTCAGGCCTAGGTTTTTAATAGCTTAGCAAGCACAGCACAAGCGACTCAAAAGTTCAGTAGGTATTCAATTTTTTTTATAGATATGCACTCCGAGTCCACATGATTGTAACTTTACTCTGGTATATTGTATCTTCGTGTTCGAGTCAGATGACTTAGGTAATTAATGGCCACGGCTTGTCCACTTAAATAATTCGCCATACGGAAGTTACGAAACCCATTCATAACTTACTTGTTATGGAACATAAATGTGAAATAAAGCTCGTTTACCGCCTGCAGTGGAATTAAAATCTTTGTCTTCAACGTTTAATGGCCTTGCACTAATGCTTTTTATGTGTATCTTAGTGGATTAAATAATGCTTTTTTGTTTATGTGAACAAGGCTTAATTGCACATTCGTATACAATGTAGTTATGCAATAATATAATATATGCTTGATTTTATTAGAATAGCCAAACATTATACTTATATTGATGTCTGGCGGAAAACTTGATGCTTACGCTTTTGAAGTTTGTTTTATGTATTCAACAAACAAAGAGTGATACAAGGTGGCCCGAAACAAAATGAATTAACTTGAATCTGACAAGCAAATTTTTTTTTCAATCTCGTGATGGTAATGTCAATGTCAAGAAAAGAGGGTCAATACAGTCAGTGTCTGTAACAGTTTCAAAGGATCGCGTTTCGTGTCCCATTACGGTCCATTCAATTGTTAAGGTCGTTCGAATGTTGAATGAATGAACGGAATGTCTATTTATAATCAAATGGAGGCAATTTAGACGATTGCGGTTACAGCCAAGTGGACACGCGGACAGGCAAAACAATAGCGTGTAATACTCAATGGTTTCAAGCGAAGGAAACGTGTAGAGATACAACCCGTTTGTTCGCAACGCCCCTGAAATACAGAAGAGTACGAGTAGGAGTCTCTATGTTTATATTATAATGAAAACATGCCTCATTCAGCGTGACTTTCCTATAGCCTGACTCCGAATAGCGTCTATGCTCACGAGCAGATTGGAATGTAAACAGTCTCGGTGTGTTGACCCGCCGCTGATACAAAGGCATCCATCCGCATTATTCCGCTGGATGTGAGTCTTAACCCGAACGTGCCTCGAGTTACGATACGCACTTTACAATTACATCGGAGTACAAGGCAGGGGACTTGTATTGTATATTTTTGTACCATGATGGCTTATTATTTTTCTAATGTATCGACCGAGTTTTAGTGGGAGATTCTGCTATGTCTCAGTGTCGCACACTACCGCATTCTGAAATTAGGTACGACATTAAGTATGTAGTTGGTTAGGTTACAGGTATCTCCTAGTTAAAGGGTCAGGGATACGTTTATATGCCGTAGTTAAATTATTTATACACAATTTCATAAAAGCGGTGCTGGTATATAGACTTGTAGAGTGTAGAGTTATCACAAAGAAAGAGAACATAACATTATGTCAACTGTAACATACATTTATGTGTTCGGCGCGTTCTTGTTTTCTACTCGTACCAATTGAATCACATAGATTCGTCTACGCGACCTAGGTAAAAATTATCTTAATAGTACAATAAAATATGTACTCCGATGTAATTACCTTCCCATAACAAATGTTGACGTGCCATAAAAGTCCCATTATCTAGAACAGTACCTAAAATAATGCATTAGTGTATTCTTCATAAGGTCGTTTATATCTGGGTTATCAGGGTGACCTGTAATATCCGGGGCAGAATTATTTAGCAGCCACACACGCGTCACTGCTACAAAATAAACATATCATAGGAAAGTAATGTTACGTACACGTCACAGCTTTCTGACGAACGGTGGAAACTGCCTATTAAGTTATAATAACGGGAATAGGCTATTACATAAAAATGGGTTATTATATTATAACTGAGTTTTCCTATTTGTAATTGCGTTTAATACCGTTTCGAAAAACGTACAGCTCGAATGTTTAACATACTCTAGCTAGAACGCGCTAAACATTGACATAGGTATTGATTATTATGTTCACCCGTATTATTGGTGGTATTAAGAAAACATTCGAGGAATTGTTATTGAAGATATTTTGCTGCATCCTCAATCCTCAGCCGCTGCATTCAGGGTCTGCTATTTGACCAAATTTTCATCTCTTTCGGACGGTCTTCGGCATCTTCTTATGCAGTCTTGTCATCCCGTGTCTACAAAAATAGTACCATATGTTATGATTTCATTACAGTTCATTAATTTCATTATTATTTCTCTGATAGAGAAATTACAACTGTATAATTGAAAGTAGGTTCGAATGTCACTTGAAATGAAACAGACCATGTAACTTGAAACAGTTTAGAAGTTTGCTTACAAAGTTACACATATACAAAAAGGTAGTACTAAGATTCGCCTTAAGCCGCAACTGGCCAAAATTCTAACCGATAAAAAGGAACTATAAAGAATGAAGACCTATTGAATTAACTGCTCTGAGCCCGATAAAAGCAGATGAAAGCAAACATGGATGCACCATAAACGCATGTACTAACCGAAGCCATAAAACAGCGCTGGCGAGTAACTTTATTAGATGAAGCGATGTCGTTGAACTAACTTAACTGGTTTTGGAGCGTGTGAACAAAATACGAATATCGACATTAAGAAAATGTTGCACTAATTTATAATTGCATAATTTTATATTGCTATAAAAAATGTAGTGAGGAGAACTGTTTAACTCAAATTGTTCTTAAAAGGCTCGAATCTAATTTGTTCCTTATACCTAAATTATCATACTTACCAGTTATTGTCAATTGACATTAATCGCAAAAAGAGCCTTTTCATTGGCATTAGAATTTTAAATAGGTATCTTGTTGTTTTCCTGTTTTTTTTTAAATTAAGTTGTGCCATATTTCAGGTCGGGTTCACTAGTAGGTAAATAACTACTTAAATATCAACTTGGGAGTGGGACGAGCTTTATTTGTGCCATTTTCAAGTAAAAGGTACATCATTGTCGCTTGTCAATAAGGCATTACTGACTTATGGCAGTAATGATTCTGATTATTAATTGATTAACAATGGGGCTGACTTATGGGCTAAAATAGCCACCAACTGGGTCCCACGCAATCGAACCCGGGGTCGCGGCAAACCCCGACGGCGATGGCGGGACGACCAGAGGCCAGTTTTATAAAGCTACAAGTTACAATTTACAAGCGGAAGTCTCTTTCTAACACATAGGGTTAGAAAGAGAGTTCCGCTTGTAAATTGTAACTTGTAGCTTTATAAAACTGGCCTCTGGACGCCTTTGATCGAGACTGGTGGGAGACGGGTCAGAACAGGGATACGTGGAAAGCGAAGAGGGAGGCCTTTGCCCAGCAGTGGGACACTCTAGGCTCATATAAACAAATAAATAAAAAAAGATGAACGTTTTGCTTGAAGGCGTCACATATGCTTGCAAAGTATTGCAAATACATTCAGTCGATTTTCTACATGTTCTCAATTAAATGACCGCAATGTTTTCAAATATTAATTAACATGCAACCGGTTTTGCGTAAAATTCTAAGTTAAATGTATTGCACCAACTTGTTGAACCAACGGTCGGCCGAATTCATGTAAATTACGCAAACCGTTTCGCGGATTCTCTCCTTACTTTCGTTATTACGACACATTAGGTAGATTTTCTATTGTGCGGGGCCATAAAACGCCAGTTTGAATAATCGCTGTATTCAGTTACGTAATTTGGGAGCTTACGTTTGAAATGATATGCAGCCTGCTTATAAAAAAATACGCAATTAGAACAAAAATAGTTGTATTGCTGGGTTATTTGCAGTGCACCGCGTGTAACGATTTATTCGTGATTCCGTGGGGATATATAAATATAATTATATAACGTGTGGTTAGAATGTAGTTTTGATTGTTTAGAAAATTAGTTAGGATTAGGGGTAATGTTACATTAGGTACTAATATTCTGGGTTCCTATTGGCCAGACGGCATTTAATCATAAAATCTAAATTATACCTAACAGAATGAAGATGCCATCTCGTCAGTTATGTTATCATAGTTTAATCTTGTACGGCAGAATCTATCATCAAACTTAGCCGAGATGCAAATCTTGATATTGCACGTCAAATGCTTTGATGTAAGATTAATTGCTCAAGAGAACCGTCTTTCAATCAGTAAACGGGCGACGGATGTTATGAAGAAAGATATAAATCTCACGATCGACTTGAATTATCTTCGTAGAAAGTTTAATTTAAGCTATCATAAGTAACTGCTGGAATTATTGCAAGTACACGCTTTCTCTTCGATTTATAAGAATGGTAAATTGTTTTATAAGAACTGGGTAACGATTATTTTATTCCCAACATGCTGACTTCTTACGCGGCAACCTATGATTTCGGTACATTGTATCCTTCTGAAGTGCAATATTTAAATCGAATGCCGCGATGTAGCTAAACTCATATTCTTGTGACATCGTCTATACAGAACTTAGGTCTTATGTTTCCTGTTTGCGTAGGTGTATATGTTTGACATGTAGGTAATACGAGTGCGTTGACAATTGCCGCTAAAATTACGATCAAGTCAAGAGTAAAGCTGCGTCATGTCTTAACTGCGTCATGACAGAATTCCAACTTTACGGATATATTTAATGTAAAATGGCCGTAGGTACTTAAGTTTTAGGCAGAACAGAACAGTCCATGTACTGTTGTTGTACATAATATATATAAAAAGCAATAATATTAACCTATTTAAATATCGTCGCATCGACATCTGTTTTCAGTTACAGCTCTGTATTGTTATGATAAGGTGTTCACGGGTCTCTTCGCTTATCCAAATACTGTGTTTGTGTTCTTCATTTTGTGACTCGTGTACTAAGTTTGTGTGGAATGTGCTCGAAAACTGAGTAAGTAAATATGTAGTATGCTTGAATATTTCGTCATTATAGTGCTCCATTCTTGTACTGCTCACAAAACTGCTAAACAATAGCAGAAAATCATTGTAGCGTAGCGATGGAAGATACACACTTCAAACATTTTGTTTTTGGCTTGGTAGTTAATAAGCTTTCAAAATACTTATAAACGACTTAATTTAAATACCTTAGACTCTGTCTGCCACTTACCTGAGTTGTCTGTAAGAAACAATAAGCGTCTTAAGTCTTATGTTTAATGACTTTAGTGAGATTTTATGTCAACTTCGCCAAACGCTCTGCTAACATTACTTTAGTTTGTAAAAAAACTCCACGGAAAACTTGAAAGTTCTATATATATGCTGTCATATAGGCCTAAAATCGTGAACCACTTCGTTCGTCGGATTGTTTATTTTCATCACTCTCTTTCGAATATGCAAAAGCGATAGAGACGGAGAAAAAAAATATCGATCGAAATTTTTTTAGAACTTCGCGGTTGGCCCACCCCACTGGACTAGTGGTATGATCAGTTTATCGATTGCCCATATTACCCTTATACGATTTTAAAGAGCAATTATTTGGGTCAGTATAATTTGTAAGAGGAGTTTATTATTTACTCTACCGGGAATATTGGGATCATAAATATTTGCGTTTCGGAGTATTTCGGACCCGATTATCCGCGGGGGCCGCGAAAATAGGTCTCGGCCTCGCGTCCCAGATACAAGGTTACGCTGATGATGTATAGGCAATTTCCTTTGAGAAAATCTTGAATTTCGTTGACAGGAACGAGGTGTCTGGCGATTCGCCTTTCTTATTTGTCGGTAAGGAAGATTTGTCATTGCTTGCTTGACAGTTGTACATCATGTTTGAGAAATGAGGAATCAAAACAATATATGAATAGTATAAGTAGTGTGAGCAGGGGAAGTTGTCTTTTGTACCTAATCATGTTTTGTTCGACGACTTTCTTTTCCGACCGTTTCTACGTGTTTTTTGTGCTGTAGAACTAGGACTGTTTAAAATAAATAAATATTTTCAAATGTAATTAATATGCTGTAACTACATGTACAGTCGCATTCAGATATATCGGAGCGGCCAAGGTGGTTACAAATATGTGAACAACGCCTCTATTGTCAAGGCGATAAAGTGCATGTTCAGATATTTTTGAGTAGCGTGGCTGTTCCGATATATCTGATGGTGACTGTACATACAAACACGTTGCCTTCACATCGCTCGGTCGTTGTTACTGCCCATATTGAAGAAATAATGTTGATGAAATTGTGTTTTCCCAAGAACATTATTATTATAATTTATTTTCCCTAATGATTAAATCCAAATTAAGCTAAGTATTAACCTTACCTTGGCTTTCTCGATCAAGTAGAACTAGAAATAGCTAAGAACCGTTTTGTATAAATGTCTCGCAACCTTGACGTTTCGTACGTTTAATGACGTGACGTCATTCGGTACGCTTATTTATTCGATAGAACAGCTGGCAGTATATTGAAGCAATAAAACGGTTATAGTCCATCTTGGAATTGGTGTTTATGTAATTTGGCGATCTTTCAAAATATACACTTTTATCTGCTCTTAAAAGTGGGCATGACTAATAACCATACTACAATTCTGATCATATACCCTGCATACTTTAAAATATGGATAAAAGCTTTCTGGTTACACCACCAGATCAACTCCATGTTAGGATTTTATTGCCTTCTTACGAAAATTCAGCATAATTCTGATTTCACTGGGGAGTGAAAATTACCGTACAAAAATGTATTACTCCCCACTGAAAACCAGCGCCATCCTATTTGACGTTTATGTGTTGTTTTGTTATTCTATATATTTTTGACGCTGAATAAATGTATTTTTAACACAGTTGCTCAAATCTAGTAGTAGTTTATAATGCGAGAAGTTGGATTTCTCGCACTAGCGCGTTTTACTTTTCCAGCCAATCACAGCTCAGGATTCATGATCACCGCCCTGCATCGCACGGCGCAAGTGTTCGGATGAAGTAACCTCAAAGTGACATATTGTCCATTTTTATAATTTTTTCGCAACTTTATTAAAAAACGTCGTTCGATACACGGACGGAATGTCATTCTTCACTCGTCCCGAGTTTTGCCACTCGCCTGCGGCTCGTGACCAAATGTCTCGGAACTCGTTGAATAATGACATCCTTTCCGACCTAGTATCGAAATGTACTATTTTAATACAGTTGCTCAAAAAAGTGCTTTTCTTGTAGTGGTTTAGCGTGCGGAAAGTTTGATATCGCGCACTAGTGCTTTTTACTTTTCCAGCCAATCACAGCTAATGACAGTGACAGACCGCCAATCACAGCGCCGCACCGCACCGCGCGGAGCGTTCGGATACATGTACTACTAATGTAACCTCAAAATGAATAATTGTCAATTTTATAATTTTTTCGCAACTGTATTAAAAAACGTCGTTCGATACTCGTGCGTAAATGTCATACTTTCCGCACTAATATCGAAATGTACTATTTCTGTTTCTTTGTCTATTAGAACGATAAAAAAACAAACAACACAACACAACAACAAACAAAGCATGTAGAAACAGCAACGTGCTTGTCTTTCAGACTTAATCAAAGATGATATTAAAAGATAAGAAATAATCTCAGTCTGCAACTGAATTCTTAATTACCTTACACATGCCCACTGACTGTGACGGTTGCATTTCTATCATTATTTCTATAGCGATCATTACACTCGGGTATTTTTTTTAATGATGTGCATCATATTTATTTTATCTGGCACGTTGATCTCTAACGTCATCCGCAGCTGCATCTCAAGTTCAGTCTCAGAGTCTCAGACAGACTAAAAGAGTCTCAGTTTATTTTCATTATATTTTTTACGACGGCATCAGCATTTTTTCTCAGTAACCGGATCTGAGGTGATAAAAACATAAGCGCCTCAAACATTGAATTTAACAATTAGCTACGCGATCTGCATCATTAGTTTCATCCTTAATCTTTCTAGGTTCCTAGAAATAAGTTTTGTAAGTTAATACTAAAGTAAGTTTTGTATAATGATCGTAAGATTTGTTAGATAAGCAATTAAGCATTTTAGAATACCTAGCATTAGTTTAGTTTAAACTTATATTGTTATTACCTGTGAGTTCCTTTAATTGACTTTCTGTGTATATTCGGTTGTATTACTATAATTTATAGCTGTTGGTTCTCCTCAACATAAATAATGACGCAAAAATACGAGTATATCATTAACGTTAAGTTTTTTGAGGTGAATGGAAGGTCTTTAATAAAATTCGGATAAATCGGATATCCTAGAAAATTAAGCTGTATAAACTCTAATGTCACTTGAATTCGGGATCGCTCCCCGGATTCACGGCTATAATTTTAAAATATATCCTTTAGCTTTGAAACTGGAATTTAGTTAACAGACGTACTGCTCATGCTCACACACATTGTTTGCGGTTGGTATTAGTACCTTTGGCAATGTTGGTAGTGGAATGATGATCAGACGATGATCACGTTTCCTTGCGACACTAACTTCTCACGGTTGGCAGTGTTGGAACGTCTGTGTGGAGGGACCGGAGGTTGCGAATTGTTGCCAAACTACGTTGACAGTTGACACTAGTTTCGAAACGTTTTTGGAACGCATAGATGTGCATGGAATATACCAGCTCATTGTTTCCAAAATTTGTAATTAAATGCATTTATTTTATTAGGCCTTACTTATTGAATTGTTGTAATTTTAATAAGCACATTGTTTGATGAGAAAGGTAACATCGGGGTACTTCATACTGGTCGTGGGTTCGAGTTCCAGCTTGTACATTTTGAGTAGCTTTTTAATAAATGAAAACCTCGCAATAGAAACCTGATTATCCGATTAAGATCTAGTTTTCCATCTTCCGACCCTTCTGGGTTAAGGGTAAGAAGACTAAGAAGGCAAAGTGGCAGTCTCTTTCGCAAAAATTCTTACGATAACATTTCCATGTCGACTCCAGCCGTCTTGATATTCAATTTCAGACATTTTGGATACCTAATCTGATGGACATAAATTTCTTACAGGTCCTCGAAGGTTGGCACAAAATGTAAATACGCCCTAAGGCACCTCTGTTACTGGTTAAAGTGGCTCAAACCGGTCGTAAACGTGTCAGTCAATGTCAATCTCTGCGACGGACAGGCTGCAGGTTGCAGTTTATACTAAGTTACTGAGCTGCATTCTCAATGAGAAGTACTTAACATTGTAAGTTTTATTATATGTACTTATATCTAAACAATAGAAAGGAGTATTGTTACATTGACAGTTATTTGATAGGCCATTCGTGTCGCGTTGTATTTCATAAATTCTTATTAGTTATTTAATATGTCGATTTCGTTTTACATACGAATTCTGAATTAACATTATGTTTTCGTAGTACTTTTATTTCATTAAGAGTCCGGTAACGATTTGAAAACGAAAATCGCTAATAATAACATTATACACATGAATTGCATTTGGTACGATAGCTTGAAGTCTTGTTATTGCAAAAAAGTACTTTAGGTCTATTTATATTAATATTTAATACCTTAAAACTCGATTCTTACAGAGCATGTTTAGTGAGGACGTTGATTCATGTAATTTTGTCGTACGATTTTTAATTATTATTTGTTATGGACCCTAATATGTTTTATACTATCTGAATAAAGCATAAAATGAAGTTTATTTTTGTATTTTTATGTTTGCAAAATACTTTAGTATCTTTCCAAAAATATCACCTAAACTTCGGCAATTTTTAGCAAAATTGCTCTAGCAAAACACACTCTCTCTCAAAAAATATATATGAAAATGAAAAAAACTGTTACACTTATTCCTCAGGTGACTCATTTTCCAATGTATTTATATATTTTACATACTTATATAACTTATTTTAAATCAATAAAAACCTTACTCTTTTCACCTCTCCAAGCAAAAATCGCGAAACAGGTGTTAGATTAGGGTGAATTATTTATAAATAAAGCATAAAATTAAAAAATCGTTGTATTTATTCCATCCAAAAAGAAACGATCTTTCATAATATGTATACAAAATTATAGAAGTTATGTTAGTTACTGCAAAATCGCATCAAAAAGTTGAGCGAAATCGAAAAAAAACATTACCGGACTCTTAAAAACATTTCTTTACACTACTCAGCAAATACGCCTTTTTTTAAACGTGTCTCAATGGCGGCAATTTACATTCCTCACAAAAGAGGCATTAGAATGTCCTGTTTCACTTGTCTTTTTCAGACTGGTACCATATTTAATAGACAACGTTGTCGAACAGACGAGCTTGCGAGTCCGTTTAACATAACAAGAAACCAGCAATTGCCTTGCCAGCATTTAGTGCTTTTCCTGAAACTGGAGTGCAAAAATATGTTGAAGCAGGTTACAGTGGCGGCGGGTCAAAATTTTGTTAGGCAAGCCGGTGCTGAATTTGGCTTAAAATGTCTGACCTGTAGGAACACTGCTCAGGAGCCTGAAAATTAGGCAAGCCGACGGGAATCGAGTTCTATGGACGTGCCGCCACTGGCAGGTTATGATGTTGCTGTTCTTTACCCACGAAGTAAAATAAAGCTGAAAACAATACATACATTTGTCATTATTTATTGTAGGATGGAATCGGCCATCAACGAGAAAGAATGGAAATGTATTATGTATGCCGTTTCGCGGGCCTCTGTCGATTCGCAGGCGGATAAAGATTTATTATTGTGTTTGTAACTTTGTACATACGTGGATATGTAAATTAGATAGATCTATAACTATACCGGAATCAGTAGCGGATCTCGGTGTAATTCTTGAAATTCTTTACAATTAGTGAAGAAATTCTTTACAATCGAATATATTAGGCCACGTGTCTTTCTATATGAACTTATGCTCGATAAATAATTACTGCACTCAGGCACAGATGTACCATAGACATATCTACTAACAAAATATCACCATCCTCAGTCTACATGCTTCTACTTGCTCATCGACTTGAATTTGAAAGCTAGACGTTGTTTTTCGTTGCTCATTTGCATTTGGCCGAACAACAACATTGTCCAATAAGCAAAGCCAGACAGTATTATGATTCACTTGTTTTTATATGCTAGTGCCGACACTACCGACTGCCAGCTCAACCTGTCTGTTAAACTTTTTTCCTCTCCATTGTAAAAATTTAAAAAAAGTTTGAGCTTAACGAGGTGTACCTAACCAAATTATAATCCGCAATATAAACCTCATTAACTAGAAAAGAAAATTCTAATTGCCAAAATAGTTTGCATAAATTAGGCTCATTCGACTCCAGCCACCTATACTATGATTACCATTGATACCATCGAATTGAATACGCAGTGGAAATATTTTAATTTTAGACCTTATTATAAATTGATATAGTTCACAAAATCGTATTACTGAGTTTAGATACTATGTACCTACAGCATACAGCACACACTGGTTGCAAATATTTCAAATGCTATGCCATTAATTTAAATGCGCCTTGCATTGCGCGCAATTAATGTTTGTTTTCATTTTCAATCTAGTGCTCTCCCTTATGGCCTATGGGAACATAGTTCAGAGCTGGATACGGTTACCTTCTTTTAGTATGTTGTTGGGTACGACACCAGGACCCCAAAACTGCCGAGAGACGGGGACGTCGATGAATGTCTCCCGAGTAATGACGTCATAAAAATGGCTGCCGCTTCGTTGCGAAAAGTGTAAATTTCATCGAAACTGTGCATTGCACCTATACGTGTGTAGTATCAAACGAAAGAAGATTAAATGTGCTATATTGTTGTAATACATTATATACTACTGTATATTACAGTTTGACAGCTATAAACGAAAACCCAAAATCAGGCTCAAAAATAATTCGGATATTTGCATTTTACAACAAAATTATAAGTTAAACTTTAAAGCAGTGTACTACAATAACAAAACAGTCTAGTTAAGCTATACATTGCTATATAAATTATTAAAATCTGGTAATAATTGTGGCAGCTATGTTCAAAAACATGTCGGCACTGCCGAACTATTTCCTTAGAGTGAAAAATAACAATTTTCACAATTTACAGAATATCCGCAGAAGCTTCGAGTATATTGTTGGTCAAATAATTTGGAGCCCCTAAATGTCGGAAAAATATCTATATAGTGACTGAGGTCCAAATAATGACGTCATGAACGTGACCGCTACCGAAATTTGTAAAACATAAATTAAAGCTATACCATGACACATACACACATGTGTGTAGCATCGATCGAAAGCTTATTGAATTAACTACAATACATACATACATTATTTGTGAAAATAATGTATAGTTTAGGAGTTGTTGACAAAATAAAATATTTTTTTAGGAAAATAAAATGTATATATTAATTCTGTGGCCAAAGAAAACACAATACAGTAATGTTTTGTATAGCATTAAAAACACCAACTATTCAGCTTTAAGACACAGTTTGAATTTAAAAAATTTGATAAGAACTATAAAAGTTGTGCTTACAACTCTAAAGCACACTAACTATTTTACCTACAATGCACTCATACTATGATAAGCTTGGGCCTAATTATTGACTAGTTTTTTCTAAATTTTGTAAGGATTTTGGGTTCCTTGCCATTAAAGTAAATAAAAAAACCGGCCAAGTGCGAGTTGGACTCGCGCTCCGAGGGTTCCATATACATCACACAATTTTAACAATTTGTATTTTTAAGACCAACTTACGCTTGACCGCAGACTTTTTAGTGTTTTTTTCTGTAATGTACAGGTAAAAAACTATAATAAGTTTTTTTTCTAAAATGTAGTTTCTTCGGTTTCCGAGAGACGGAGGGGAATGGTCAATTTTCGCCTTTATTCTTGAATAACTTCAAAACTATTAAAATTAAAATTATAAATGTTATATATTTGTAGTTTTCACATCAAACCCTTTCATTTGATATATAACAAGGTATAGTTTGTAAGTAATTTAAGAAATAAGGCGAAAATTTTCCATTGCTCTCCGTCCCCCGGAAACCGACGAACCTACATTTTAGAAAAAATACCTAATATAGTTGTTTACCTGTACATTACAGAAAAAAACACTAATAAGTCTGCGGTCAAGCGTAAGTTGGTCTTAAAAATACAAATTGTTAAAATTGTGTGATGTATATGGAACCCTCGGAGCGCGAGTCAACTCGCACTTGGCCGATTTTTTTATTTACTTTAATGACAAGGAACCCTAAATTCTTACAAAATTTAGAAAAAACGAGTCAATAATTAGGCCCAAGCTTCTCATAGTATGAGTGCATTGTAGGTAAAATAGTTAGTGTGCTTTAGATTTGTAAGCACAACTTTTATAGTTCTTATCAAATTTTTTAAATTCAAAATTCAAACTGTGTTTTAAAGCTGAATAGTTGGTGTTTTTAATGCTATACAAAACATTACTGTATTGTGTTTTCTTTGGCCACAGAATTAATATATACATTTTATTTTCCTAAAAAAATATTTTATTTTGTCAACAACTCCTAAACTATACATTATTTTCACAAATAATGTATGTATGTATTGTAGTAAATTCAATTAGCTTTCGATCGATGCTACACACATGTGTGTATGTGTCATGGTATAGCTTTAATTTATGTTTTACAAATTTCGGTAGCGGTCACGTTCATGACGTCATTATTTGGACCTCAGTCACTATAGTGATATTTTTCCGACATTAAGGGGCTCCAAATTATTTGACCAACAATATACTCGAAGCTTCTGCGGATATTCTGTAAATTGTGAAAATTGTTATTTTTCACTCTAAGGAAATAGTTCGGCAGTGCCGACATGTTTTTGAACATAGCTGCCACAATTATTACCAGATTTTAATAATTTATATAGCAATGTATAGCTTAACTAGACTATTTTGTTATTGTAGTACACTGCTTTAAAGTTTAACTTATAATTTTGTTGTAAAATGCAAATATCCGAATTATTTTTGAGCCTGATTTTGGGTTTTCGTTTATAGCTGTCAAACTGTAATATACAGTAGTATATAATGTATTACAACAATATAGCACATTTAATCTTCTTTCGTTTGATACTACACACGTATAGGTGCAATGCACAGTTTGGATGAAATTTACACTTTTCGCAACAAAGCGGCAGCCATTTTGATGACGTCATTACACGGGAGACATTCATCGACGTCCCCGTCTCTCGGCAGTATTGGGGTCCTAGTGTCATACCCAACAACATACTAAAAGTTGGTATCCGTATCCAGATCTGAACTATCACTTAGGCCCTCTCCCATAACGGAGGGGACTAATCGTGGAAAAATTGGCAAAGGTAGAATTACCATCAGTAAAACTTTACGGACTTGGTGAGTTGATGTTAAGAATATAAACTTCGAGTAATGTCTAACTTTGAATCTATATATATATCTTTGAATAAGGAATTTAAGGTTTTCTGATATTAAACCTATTACTAGATTAGCCGAGCACTGTGTCGTTTTTGCATAAAATGGTCGCAGAGGTAATTTTCCCTTTAGAAAATGTACCATTTCCGCCGGCGTATGATAATTACGAGTATGAATTATAGCACTTGACAGTGACACTGACGGTCACTATGTCGATAGGTCTTTAACGCTGTTGAAACGTTTTTTTGTTGGAGCTAAAACAGTCATTAACTTTTTGTCGGACGGCAAAAACGTGAAGTTGAAAATAACGCGTTTAGAAACAGCTGAATGGGGGAAGTTGAAGAACCTTGCCAACAATCCGCCTTTGCGTGGGAATTGTTTAGCTGCCTCACTAAGTCGTACATCGTAGAGTAAGTTTACCCTAAACTTACTCTACGATCTACGATGTAGGGTAAGTGTCAATATATGTTGTCTCGCAGGTCAATTATTGATTTAATTAGGTACTTGACCAATGTTTTTTTTTAAATACATAACTATCTATCGAAAAGAATACTCAATAAAAAAGTAGCACAATGTTAAAATTTAAACGCTATCTGTACGTTACTAAAAATATTGAGACTACTTACGTTAAAGTAGTTTTCTATATTTGTTACACGTCGCTCTGTTGCCAAATTGAGCTGATCTAAAAACAACTTGTCTCTATTTACATTAGTATCAATGTCGTTTACTTTAAAAATGGCAATTCCTAATTAGGCAAAGTGAATGGAACTATTTAATCGGTTGTAAAATACACATTAACAACTAAAAATGCAATTCTAAAAGTAAAAGTTGTCAAAGGGAGATATATCTACTGCGATTACTTTCATATAGGTACGACTTAGAAAAGTTATACTTAAGTTGTTTTGCTAACTTTAAATGCAAATCAAATCGCACAGATCAAATGACACTTTAGTTGTTGTGTTTTAAATTGTATTCTGCAGACTGCAATGAAACCTAACATTGCGGAAAGTTCCTGATACTGCACGAGATAGTCATACTAGCGTAAACTAATAAAGCTTGCCAATTTATCTCAAGTTTATCAACAACAATGTTATATTATAAACATGCAATTTTATGTTATAAACGCTGTGTACGCTTAAAAAACCATTTATAAGACGGGTCACGATTTAATCCATTCCTAAACGAAGCAACAGGTACCAACAAACTCTTCCCTGGCCTGGTGTATTATTGGTTATAGACTTTAATACATTAAAATAAGGTCTACAACAAAATCTGTTATTGTAACCCACACGGAGCATACAACAATCAATGATGCCCAGAAGGTCGCGTACACAATGGAATGTACGGCCAACAATAGTTGGGCGCGCAGGCCGAATACATTGTCGAAGCAATAAGCATTGATCGAGTTTAATATTCATACGGTTAGGTAAGCGGTAAGCCACATATTGCATAACTTGGTGTACAAGAAAACACGCTAATATAGAAATCAGCGATATACGTAATGTAGCCTGCAGATTTAAATATTTTTGACTTTGACTTTGATCTAGACACCAATACTAGAGAAGTACGAACGGTCACACGTCTGAAAATATGGATATATTTAATGTGACTGAAGCATGTATCCAAGACTGTACGCCTTGATAATATTAATATAGAGTCGTGGCTACATATTTTTGTCACAGTTAATGTTTCCATATTTTCAGACGTGTTCTATATCCTTTGCATGTACATAACATATATATGTAGATTATGGCTACCCTCCAACATAAGACTCAGTCATCAACCTAATAAACAAATAAGATAAGGCATATAGAATAACGATCTCTTTAAAATGATAATTATTACATTATGATTATGACGGCAAGTTGTCTTACTATGTTTAATACATCAGTAGTAGAACAGCCTAAGGCGAGAGGTACGGCACCTTCTACCTTGGTGGTCCAATGTGCAAAGAGAGATCCAGAAGCAAAATATCAACCCACAGACAACACAAAATAAATATCTTTGGCGCAAATGTACGGGAACACCCGACCCCAGATAAACTGGGAAAAGGGTAGGGAAAACAAGATACAAAGAAGAATATACCAGTGGTAGAAAAGGCTTGGAATTTAATTCCGATCGGCTAGTATGCTAGCTTGCTGGCTGCTGCAGACTACACCTAGTTTTATTCCCTGTAATACCTTTTTAATGAAACGCTATTTTACATATCATGTAGCTTTTAACTAACTTTCTAGCTTGTGCTTGTAAATAGTTTCGAAGAAAGTCGTCGTCAGATAATTCTGGCTTGACCTACGACCTCTCCTAGGTTTATCGTGTCTGTCATGCCACGAACAAAGAGTTGAGTGGCAACGTGTTGCTTATCTCTTAGTGAAAAACATTCAAGATTGTAACAATTTTACAAATACATTTACCAGGAACCAACCGCCACTACTGCAGTCAATTTATTTGCTTCTTCAAGAATGTAGGTGTGACACGTCATATTTCTGCCGTGACCTGCGACCTCGCGTAGGTGTGTACTCCATCAACCAGTAGCCACCTGCCGTAGCCAATGAGTAATGTACACTGAAATACCTAAGCCACGTGTAACCTTTGCTTTGAATAAAGACAGAACCGGTAACTTACTGTAATTTTTCAACTAAATAGGGTAATTATTATAATTATGGCTTCCATTTTGCGGACAGTTAAAGCTTCAATAAGTCTAAGTAATAAGTCTAACTACAGTAAGCCACATATGCCATATACCGCGTGTATATTTGATATTACCACAAAAGGAAACCAGAAGCAGGTTTTGATGTTTTAAATCGACATTGCAATAAATATTTAGTTAATTGTTAATTAACACCGAGTAATTAATTTTTTAATTTATTTCACTCGGCAATGTACCGCGTATACAGTACAATGTGATGTGACACATATCAATTGTGACGTTTTAAAGGCAAAGTAATCAGGTGGGAGCAATACATTGCGTGCTGAAATATTTTATATGGAAAAATAAAAGTCGTAAAATTTTAATAAAACATATGGAAGTATGTTTATTAAGGTCTATACTAACTACCCATAGCTTATGTGGTAATATCAAAAATACACGCTGTATATTATATTAATTAAAATTGAAGTCAAGACCAATGATAATCGATTCAGCTACATAGTTTATGCATAGCGTAAACCACAAATGGAAAACGTAGTTAATGTGTTAATGATATTGGAGTCAAGAACAAATCAAATTTAAAATTGATTGGAAGTTAATGCATCATATGCATCGTCACCCTTTTTCGATACAATCTTGAATCTAATCCTCTTTCCATTCTTGAAGATCTCACGTCCGACTCCGATGCATTTTAGACCTTGGTCTTTGACGGAAAATATTTTTCATAAGAATGTTTCGAAAGACCCCGTTCCCACTTGTCGGATATCGGGCCCGGATTCTAATCGGGTGTCGGCGCCTCATACAAAATTGTGTCGTGCAAGTGGGAATAGCTTCATATAAAATGTGCTGCCACTGGAACACCCGCTTAAAATCCGGGCCGGACATTCGACAAGTAGGAACGGGGTCTAAGAGTATGTCCAAAGTATAGCTGCTCAAACAATAGCTCGTAGTCGTAGCTCAAGTCAGCTGTTGAGAACACCTGGCTGTTTGCGCTACTGATAACCAAGTTTACGTCACTGCACGACGTAACGCAAACCTGTTCTAATGCCTGCTCAAACAACGGTACGACTACATTAGTAATTCCCAAGCTGTGTTGTGATTTACTCTGCCTTTGTGTTTGAAGTTTCCAATGTTTCCATCATGGGTTATTGTTGTTGTTGATTTGATTGAGCGAAGCACTTTGGTTCATCGCATTTCTGTCAACATCATCATTGATTTATTATGTATTCTACTAGATGTGACACCTAGAACAAATTTTGTTCGCCATATTTGGTACAAAAAATCTTAAGGATGTCATCCCCTGTTACCTACTCAATGAACATCATATAAGTTTTTAGACAACTGTAGTGTTACCAGATGGGAGAAATTGAGCATTTCAATTGAATTACAACCTCGAAAACAACTTCGCTATCTAACTAACCTGTTGGATGCTTTGTTTTTTTTTTGCGGTGGAGGGGGAAATACTCATGTATACGGCCAGGATGCTTTGTTTTGTCAATCCTAATGTAACGTAGAACGTAAATGTTATAACTACCATCGTAAACATGATCTACTGCCTGCTCTAAACTAGTGGCAGAAGTAGTTAAACATCTCCATTAAATTAATAACAATAGTGACGTTATGTTTCTGCCTTTGTAGTTGTGAGTGCAACAACCGATCTATCGATACTACACTGAAGGGTAAATAATATTTAGTTAGGTGTATTAGTAGATGTACCTATAAATTGTGCATGTGTTTGCAGTACCAATAAGAGTCTGTCAGTACATTTCGTGCCGTGCCAGCCCGTACCAGGACCAGCTAAGATTAATTTATACATAAGTCAGGTTAGATAAACCGCTCGAGATAAACTGATTTGCATATATGTTTTTTGTTGCATACAATGTAACTACTTTACATATTTCTCAGACTCGAAAAGGCTATTATGACCATAAGTTAGACCAAATAGTAAGCAGTTAACTTAAAAGATTAAACATATTTTAACATGTGATTTAGTTTCCTTCGTTAAAAAACTTAAATTAATATTTTCTTTAGTTTGCTACTTATACTCACCAATTTCTTGCATGCTTGCAGTACGGACGGAAGCATATCTATCACGATCAAGGAAGACGGTGATTACTACTTCCAGCTCATAATGTCAACTTAGGTGTATATTATGCTTATGAAAAAGGAAGACCTAATCTCCTCGCACTGAAATAAAAAATGTAGAGTGCTAGAGCAGCTCGAATATTGAACTAGTAGTAGTTTTGACTAAAAGAGTTATCTGGTTTCTCAAGCAAAAGGATCATGGTTAAACTCTCCATGCACTGCGGTCTGCGCCGGCGCGTACCAAGCACGCCCCGGCACGGAGCCCCACCAACTTTTCAATCCCGCGCAATTGAATGAACGCGCTGGCGCGGGCGACGTTATGCAATGTTTTGTACTCCGTACTAGAGGTGTGCGCCGATGCCAAAATCATCGGCGGCGGCGTCCGATCGTTTTTTGACCGGCGGCGGCGGCGTGATCGGCGTGAAATCGGCGTGGTATATATTTCTAATATTATTGGGGAAATTGAAAAAAATACCCTCTAAATCGAAGCCTACTGAGTTATTAAGTATAACCTGCGTAAATAAAACTCCCCAAATCTCTGACCATGTATGATTAGAGAATTTCACAAAAGGTAGAATAGTTATATAAACATACTTATTTGTTTTATCTATGTAGAACTGGCTACACCAGTTGCCTGAACATCGAATCCGATAACACAAAAGGCCCCGAAGTTAATAAGTGCAAAACCGACTGATTTCGCGTTAGTAATTCGTGAGAGAAAATTGTACGTCTAAAAGACAAGGATGTCAGATGAAGAAGATGCATTCTGATTCTAGTTTAGTTCATTCAGTTCTAGTTATATAAAAGTGGATATTTTTCCACATCGGCAATCAAAACAATACACGTGGCTCTTGCCGCCGCCATTTTGTTACGTTACGTTACGAAATTACACGTGGTGCGAGCTCGGCATGGAGGTTCTTACACCGTGACGCGGCCTGCGAAATGCCGCACTGCACCCTCACCGCGTAACCCGCGCCAATCAGGAAGCCTGCATTCAAATATAGGCGCTCGGTAAGGAAGCAGTAAAAAAATATCGAACATCCTTTACTGCGCCGATGCCGTATCGCCAAGTCAGGTAGTGGCCTTAAATAGTTCCCTCGATTTATCAAGGATCGCAACATCAAACTTGACTTAAGGGGCATATAACAAATAAAAAGAAGAGTAAGGAACTACACGGGCGGTTCTAGGGCCCTCACGGGACACGTAGACCTGCTCGCATCGGTGAACTGGTTACGATTTGGGGACATCTTTGAAGAAACCGAGGGTCTTGCCTGTGCAATTGCGGACGAAGTTATCATGACTAGGGCATGTAAGACCGGTATTGTATGCCCGAATCATAACGATAATATATGCTGTCGCCGTCCCGGATAGTCACTCAGGCATATCATCTCTGGTTGTTCTCATCTTGCTAGCGGCGAGCACTCGCAAAGACATAATCTCGTAGCTAGGGTTATAAACCAGCAGGTTGCTTTTATGTACGGCCTTAGGGACCGCGAAGTGCCGTACTACAAGTACACACCTGTGCCAGTCCTCAAAAATGGTCGTGCCACGCTCTATTGAAATCAGTCTATCATCACGGACAGAACTATTGCTACCAGTAAGCCTGATATCGTGCTGATAGATCACTCGCAGGGCAATGCTCGTCGACATCACCGTCACGAGAACCACTTGAAAGGAGAACCGAGAAAGACAAGTCCAGCAAGTACCTAGACTTGGCTTACGAGGTAACCGCCATGTAGAAGGTTGATTCGGTTCGGCGATTATTGTACCGACAGTAGTTTTTGCGTATGCTCTCATTGCGAAGAGTCTCGGCCAATATCTTGAAAGACTTTCGGTTCGGGGTTGAGGTTGGTTCAAGGGTCAGATTCAGATGGCGGTAATTCTGGACACGGCGCGCATAGCCCGAAGGTTCCTCTCTATGCGGCCCTGACCACTGGCAGCCTGGGCCTTGTTCCGTTGCCGGAGAATGCCTAGGTTAGGGTTTTCATAATATCTTTATTGTTTTTGTATGTTTTTGATCTATTTTTGTATTAGACTTAGGTATATAAAAATATTGTGAATAACCTAACCTAAGACGAAAGATAAATTAAAAAAGATAGATAACAAATAGACAAAACAAATAAAAGCCTATAATCCAAAAACCAGCCGTCATAAATCAAATCGCCGATAAGTCGTTGACGTAAATCTTACAATAGCATCGAAATGACGTCAGTTGATGTAACTGGCAAAAGTGGCAAAGGATAAGTCAAGAAGCAAAAGCATCTTTAAAAAACACGTAGTATACTGGCCACTCATTAGTCATTTACTGTTTTCGGGCATTAAAACACTTATAATTTGCCACGCCGATTTTACGCCGGTCAAAATCATCGGCGGCGGCGGCGTGGAAAAATCGTCGGCGGCGGCGGCGCGGCGGCGCGGCGCACATGTCTACTCCGTACTCTTTCACGACGTGCAGCTTTTTTGTTTGGCTGTTTTTTGTGTTCATGATAATGACTCTAATGAGATTATTTTAAAAGCGTAAACACTATTTGAAGTCGGCAGTTATCTTTAGTTCTCGCTATTTATATAACGAAGTTAAAGACAAATAACTTATTGTTTTAATTGATGCTGTTAGTTGTTTTTTGTTTGCGCTACAGTGAAAGTAATTAACCAGTTAGGTAATTTCCGAGGCTACGGCTACTTAACTCAATAAATATTAAAATTAAGTATCTCTAGCTTGGAATAGGATGCAACATACTTGAGATACTGCACGTCTATTGGTTTTTTTTTAAATATTTTTAGCAGTTTTGATAGAACATAATTATGTACTCGTAGTTTGGAAAATGCCTCTATTTATTATACCTGATATTGAATTGTTCACAAATTGTTTTTGTGAAACTGTATTCTCATTTAAAGCGTTATCTATCCATCGTGCGTGTTCTCCATATATTTATTGCGTGCCAATTTACACAGCATCATTTTCGAATCGTGCATACACTAGAGGATAAAAACCGATTTCCTTTGCTTTTAATATCTATGTACATATCATGCGCAAACACACGAAGGTCATATGTTATTTGACTATAATAGATGCGTGGAACTAATCGCTCAAACAATGTTTTATGGTCCATCGTGTGTTCTGCATATTAAATAATTATTATTGCCACGGTTTATTGCGTATGTTGCGGTTCTAAATCTATCAAGCTGACCAGAGCAAATTTGGCAAGTCTAGATAACAGTGATTTTGATTTCAGGAAATGTATGTATATTTAAACTTGTCAAACCGGTCTGTAGTGCCCTTGATTTGCAAAGCAATAACGGACTAATATTAAATACATAGATATACAGATTTAGGCAGCCCTAATTGGCTCTCTTATTTACCTACTCATCAGCCAAAATATCGATCACCTGAAGAATTGGACGATTTCACGCAATCATTTTATTTGGATACTCAGTCATAAAATCGATGCGTTCGAAATGCTCTTAGCCCTTAGGTAATAAAGAGGCTCTCGTCTCATGCAATAATACTCAAATGCTTTTCAGAAACCGTAAAGGTCATAGTTCAAGCAACAAAGGTTTACTTGTTGAGGGTGACTCAAATGAAATACAAGTGCTGGGGTGGCAAATAGGGGTCGAGTTCGCGCTCTCCCACAGGTAATGATATGCTATTCAACACTAATGACGTGGGCCTAGCAGCTAGGTAAAAAAGAATTTACGCTACGTTTTGTCTGGTGGAAATAAAGGAAAATTTTTAAAATCACTGAATCGACTGAGACTCCGGGATCGTCGCTCTGTACAGAGTGACAGACGGCGATAGTGAAACAACAGCTTCGATGAATATATGATTGATTTTGCCCCAAGTTATGCAAGAGAAGAAGAACGTCTGAAAAACGTCCAAGAAACAAACAGGGCTTGAGAGGTCGGATAGTGTAACACCCCCTTATCTCGGAAACATGGTTAAGTTTAGTACTAAGTTGATTGATAGCTTTGCGCGGCGACGTAAGGCCAAGCTCTTGACCTTTATGACACAGTTAGTATAAGGAGACCTGAGAGGCTGGTATTGACCGCAAAAATAGTTACCGTTTTAAATGTTATATCGATGGTTTGTTAATATTTCGTGATGGTTCCATTGTTTCACGTGTAGTCGAGTAACAGTTAAAAATATTTTATAGTGATTTTGAGGTGCAATTTTTTAAACAAAATGACAAGGTTGCATTGTTGCTATAACTTTATTTTTCCATCTACCAGAAACATGTCTTGATTAGCAGAATTTTCTGCAAACTGATTTGTTTCTATATTTTTCAATTTATCAGAACCTATATTACTATTCAGTTATATAATAAGTACCAATTGAAGTGCAGACCAATGGCATATAATCAGGCGTGTACCGTGTACTCCCACACATGCTCCGTCCGGCTGATGTCCGCAGACATTTCCTTTGGCAATGCGACACAGATTGCAGACACCAATTATTGAAGTCGTGTCAGTATTCAAAATTCCCACTGAAAACGTAGACAAAAAGTGTATGTGTTCCTAAAAGTAATGGTGTACCTAATGGAAAAATCCTGTGACCAAAAATGTGTGCAATAAGTTTATTAACTAAAGCCAGTTGTGTATTTGGAAAGGAGTGAATTAACATGATCACAGTGAAGCTTCCGTATGTACTTATAAT
This sequence comes from Pammene fasciana, assembly GCA_911728535.1. Taxonomy (NCBI): domain Eukaryota; kingdom Metazoa; phylum Arthropoda; class Insecta; order Lepidoptera; family Tortricidae; genus Pammene; species Pammene fasciana. The sequence continues at coordinate 3,428,609 of OU452285.1, forward strand.
TTTATAATCATGTATGAAGGAAACATACTTTGCGTGTAACAAGCCGCGTCTCTGTGCCAAGTTCGCAATTTCACCTTTCATGAGTAGCTCGAGTGTCAAGAGCGTCGTCAAGTCCGGTCTGTATATTCGCTAAACAATTCTCAATTGTAAACATCTATTTGTTTTAATCTTGACCTCGATATCAGTAACTCTTCTGCGGAATTGGAAGTGTGACATATACTAGTTATTTGAAAGAGGTATACATATACTTAAGTATGAGCATTGTGAATAGACTGATTTGCAATTATCTGATATTATTGGCTAATAATCTACAATTAAGTAATTCGCTGATAAAATTATCACGTTTCCATGACAGTGTCGATAAACTCCATACGCAGTTCTCTTGCGGTGTCGCTCTTGTTTACTTGTTCTCATTGAAATGTGATATATTATTGTAAGTGACACAGTTTTTGACCAACAATAGTAAGATATAAATATATTTTAGTACAATTGGATATAAAGGCAATGAATAATAATACTAGCACTCACGCGACAAATATTGGTGTTTAATAAACGTGTAACAATACGTTGTTTAAAAAGTGGAAAACATCGGCGTGCCGCTTCCGCGATGTGATTAATGTTTTAGTTACGACTGTTAGTTAGTGTGTCAATAGGTTTCCTCGGTGTTTGTTCAATAGCTTTTCACTACACTGCACAACTAGTTTGATACGTATTATGTATTTATAAGGTAGCTTAAAAGTTTGACTAGGTGCACATGCAGTAGAATACCTTCCCTTAAATGTTTTCAAGCATCATGCAGTATGAATGCGTTATTCTATTTAATTTAACAAAGTGTAAACTAAAGTTCCATATTCAATATGAACAATTTATAGTATATATGTATATTTATACGTGGCTTTAACCTTTACAAGCTTCTGATATGTTATTGCCTATAGGGTACAATACATGACTCTAATTTACTAAGTGCTTAGTTGGTACATCATTTGCTAATGAGCTAATGATCGTCAGTAACTTTAAGAAAATACCTCTGGTTTAAGAATTAGAATATAAGTTCTGTCTAAATGGTTCTTTTATTGAAAACTAAACGTCTTTATAATAACCTATATGGCCACAAATACATAAACTTAGAAATCGGAATCTAAGCTAATAGTAAAGCCTTGCTTTTGTAGCCTCTTTTTCGTGCCAATCAGTATTAGATTGGACTGAATTTGAGAAGATACACCCTTAAGGCTAATAGGTATTTCCCAACGAAGAACTTTCCTTTGTAATACGGACAAGCATGTCTCGAGCGCTCGTGACCTATTCAGCCCTCGATGTCCGAGCGTCGTCGCATCGTGCGAGCGCTGTTAGCCCATCATTATTAGCGTTTTGTGTCGCTGTGAGAACGATACGGTCAAGTACCTTCGCAAATTTTATGCTAGGTATCAGCTAACTAATAGGAGTGTTGTTCAACTTTCTTAGAAACTTCTAGGTTTTGCAATATAATTTATTAACATGTTCATTTTGATCTGATTCTGGAGTCCCAGCTCAATTTACCTTCGGAAATCGTAAATATAAATATGCTAAGTGTTCAGTTAGTGTTCAGAGTTTTGAGACGTCTCTCATCGATATGGTAGGATTGTTAGGTACTAATCTGTGTGGTAATAAATTTCTGTCAAGATGTGTCTTGATTTGATTGTAAGCTATTTATTACTATTAGCTTGGTTGGCTATTATCTTTATCAGTATCTATTAATAATCAGTGGCTAGACAGTTAAATGTAGGTGACAATCAAAATTAGTACTTTATCTCGCTATTGTCGTTAACCCAAACCTAATTTCAAACAAATGAAGTAGTTTAGGACTTGCAGTAGTTATGTACAATTATCGACTTCTGACGCGCCAATCAGACGGATGACCGGACTTATCTACTCTAATAACGTATAATTTCAATATTATTGCACCTGCCTACGGTGTTTAAAGTCAGTAACAACTAAAATAAGAAGGTACGAAGATAGGTATACAATATGATGTTGTAAACACTTTGTTTCTTGACCTTTTATTAACCTTAGCATTTTAGCTGCCTCAACACAATTCATAAGTAATCGTTTTTGCGATTAGACTTTTAAATTAAGTTTACACTTTATTTAAGACTCGTATTAGTGAGAATCTGGGCAATTATTTAACTTCACTCTGATACTGCTACTGCTCCCAACCCAATTATGGTCAAAGGGTCACTTTGGGATGGTGAGATCAGTTGTTTGTCATATTTATTGTTACAAATCTTAATTACATATTTGTAAGAATCAAAACAAGTTACAGGTTTTTTTTATAGCTGAAGGCATTGTTGCTACTTTCTTATTAATCAGAAGCCCATATCTATTGTTACAGAGGCGTATTTCCATGGAAGAGCAGCTCATCATCCAAAGGTTCCTCCCCAACATCGACTCCAAGCTGGCGGCTGTTCGGCAGCCGCTCCAGCGGCAACCTGCCGCGCGAGCCTGCGCCGGCGCCGCCCGCGCCCGCCACCCCGCACCACCATCGTCGGCAGGGCAGCTCGGCCAGCGACAAGCAGTTTGAGGACCTCGTGGCTAGCTCCATAGCGCTTATACAGCATGACAGGTCAGTTTTGATGCAGAGATGTACTACAAAGCGGCTTATAGCCATGGTAGACGAAGAGCCTGCTTCCCACTCTGATGTCCACCGGTAGGTACGTCATTGTGACAGGCCTCCGGATCTAGTGATACTAAGGTTGCTTTGTCGATGGTATCCCTACCATATGACGAAGACCAGTGATAGCCAGCAGTGGAGGAGTATATGTCAGTATGAGACAATTTTAGGTCCTTGTGGCTAGTTCCATAACATAGCCCTAGGTTGTAAAATAGCTCACCGATTTAACGTTAAAGCCGGATCGATGTACTTACTCGAATTACGAGGAATACTGGTGTTTGAAGTGTTTATTTATAAGATTCAACTATAAATAAACATACTTTAAACAGCAAAGCCCTCTTGTTTGGTTCTATCGCGAATTTATCCACTTGTAATTTAATTGGCCTAAGTGTTTGATGTGATTTGAGCTCTCGTATCTTCATTTACTTAACAACATAAATGAAGCAATAATAAATATACAATAGTTTCAAGTGATTCGGTGTAGCTGGGATTTGCCCAGACTTTTTTCCCAAGCTTGTGGTTTCGCATAAAATGCAACTGTAAAGTCGAAAATGTTACGAAGATACAGGAAAAAGCTTGTTCTTAAATTGATTCTTGGTTTTTTTGTGTTTCGTACCAAACTTAATTGGTTCACGAAACACTATGTTATCACTCGGTCGTCGAAATTGGTAAAACGCGTCTTTCTCAGATACCACAGTTTGAGGTGGAATAGAAATGTGGAATAGATGTAGAAAATGTCGTTATAACAATGTAACCACTTTTGTACTTATTTTATTTCATTTTAGGAACAATTAGAATTAATTAACGCTGATGGTTTAAGTTGACTTGTAAATCTAAAGCCAATTCGGGACTATAACTTCGATGTCCTAGAAATTAATGAAAAGTAATTGGATGACGATGACATACATTCCATGATTGAATGAGCGCAGGGCGACAACCTTACAACTAGTAATCCATTAAACGTTCTGACAGTTCATGGGGTCAGGTCATGATAGTCAATGACAATGTAGCACGAAAATACGTAAGTAGTTTTCTTACTACTTAAGTTGTTCGGACTAATTATGTTAATTTAAAAAAGAAATAGTTTAGATTTTCTTTTTTCTATTAACCTAAAAAACTTTTGATTAAAGAGTTGACAGATAAAGCGAAGTTGTACCTACAAAATAATTATGACTTTTTAGAAGTTAAAAACACGAAATAATGGCAAGCCAAAAGCCGATTCAAACATAGTTATTTTATTTCGATTTCATAGGTATAGCTCTCAGTAGGCCACCATTCATGAGTCTATTTTTTAACCCTTATTGTTGTGTCATTGTAAAAGTAACAAAGAAATGTTCACATATTAACATTTCCTTACTGCGTTGAAAAAAATGATCGCTCATTGTATTATTTCCTTATTGACGTGACATGACACCATTTGCGTCACGCGTTATTTACGCCTGGAGTCAGACAACGCGATGTGACGTGCGTTTCCCGACTGCAGCTACTGAAAACCATTGTTTTTTTTAAAGTAACTATGGTTTTAGTTTTTATAACAAGATAACGTGCCTAATAAACTGCTTATGTACCTAGTACAGTTGCCATCAAATATATCGGAGCGGCCAGGGTACTCAAAAATATCTGAACATACTCTTTATCGCCTTGACAATAGAGGCGTTGTTCAGATATTTGTGACCACCTTGGCCGCTCCGATATATCTGATGGCGACTGTACAGTGACGTCTGAAAGTATGGACACATATATGGCCAATATAATTTGCTCAAAAAAATCATGACTACAAATTTTTGCGTAAGTAGGTATCCTACAGGTCCCAGCGGCTTATTAGCCTTTGTGTTAGAAACAAGTTTGTATGTGTGTGGGTGTGTGACAGGCTGACAGGTGTAATCGTGACCCGCCACGTCCCAATAAGCAGTTTTCGTATCGGTTTCGCTCTGTTAGCGGTCATTAGCTTTATAAAGTGTGGTTTGTTCATTTCATTTTGTAACTGACTAAGTATTTCGTTTCTTTTCCTTAATTACAAAGACTGGCTTCGAAGATTCATTACTAATGTTCTAGATACGCAAATAACCGTATCTGTAGGACTTTTTCAGTTTAAAGAAAATGTTGATGAATTTATTGCAAATATCCTTTGACAACCCTATCAAAGTAGTACAGCAAAACGATCCTAAAGTAGTATGAAGTGCCCCTCGCGCCTCCAGCGTACAAACAGCAACACACTTAACTGACCATCGATAGACCTTATGTCGTTGCAATAGGGATTACAAATGGTCAGTTAACAGTGTTGGCGATGGTACACGACCGGCAAATTGTAGGGCTGCGTAAAAATTATACAGGCATTTCCGCTTCTGTGGACCCGACATCGCATTCTGCCTTTGAAAATTGCTGTAATAGAATTTTAAATCGTTTTGTGTTGGAGGATTCCTTTTTATCGCTGTGGTTAAAGTAAATAGCTAGTGAGATGTTGATGTATTTAAACATATCGTGTGGCCAATTGCTTTTTCAATGATTACAGTGAAACTACACCATTTACCAGTACCAGGTAGCGTAAAAATTTAGGTATTTACACTAGGTATTCTATTCATTTATTGATTACTATTATGGCTCCTCTACATGATGGGCCATCATAGGGACGCAGCTATGCGTTAGAGGGAGCCAACGATATTGCGATCTCGTTCCGTTGTATAGCTGCGTCCCTATGATGGCCCATCATGTAGAGCCAGCCTTAGTTAGAGGTTGAATTTTCATATCGCAGACTATTTAGTTGAGGTGATCTGCTATTTGTAAGTCTTCACCACGCCTGACCAAAAACACGTGACGATCAACAAAATTTCTAATGTCTTATAGCTTCTTATGAGGAGTCCAGTGTAACCGAGGCCTCCGAATATACATACTTGTTACGGATATCAGATTTTTTATACTAGTTGCGAACTTACAGATGTGTTTGTGAATAGATCAGGCTTTACCTGACCCAACTTGTGTAGTGACACGAGACTCGCCTAATCTATTACATGTAACATATTAATGTACAAGGTAGAAGGCCGCAAAAATATCTGATTCAATCTTATAGGGCCAGAGGGCGTCACAATTTTTTGCGGCCTGTGTGCAGGAAGATACTCTTGCACGTGACTGTACAACACTGTACAGTCAGCAGCGGAAGTGCGGGCGAGATGTACACAACATGAGTGTGTAGAGATCATTTGGAATACATAACACATCATCCGCTATGCTACTTCTGCTGCCGACTGTACGTGCCCAAAGTGCGTGTTATAAGGCGAACACACACAAGCGAAGCGAGATCCTGACCTGTCAGGAATACAAGAATTCACAAAAATAAATGTTTACTCCGTATGTATGAATGTTCTTGACTTACAATATTAATATGTCTCACAACAGTTTTAATTGAAGAATACTAAAAATTGTATGACTTAATCGTTAAACTGGAGAATACGAGCCCTGAAGGCATCTGCGGCGGTCACGAACCGGCACTTAGGGTTTGCTCCCGGGAAATACCGGAACCGAAAGTACCGGGAATTCCCGGGATTTCGAGTCGTGTAAAGAACCGGGACTGGAAAATAAAAATCCCGGTACTTTCGGGATTTTCGGGAAAAACATTTTTTACCTTTTTTGGGTTCATTTATTCTTCGGAGTTCAAATATTTCATCGCGTAATGTTTAAAATAAACGCGGGCTGTCCAACCGGCGACCGTGGTCACGGCGGTCGCCCGCCAGGCGTCGAGCTACTCGTACCTGGCGGTGAGGGCAGCTACGCCAGTTACCAGATCCCGTGCTGCTACGCGAAAATGGCCTTAGAAGACCTTCCCTAGATTTCCAATGTATGAAGATTTGCGTTAACAGACTTTGGAAAAAACATTCAATGTGCGAGAAAAAGGTAATTTTTGACAAACTTTTTTGTAACCATTGGATCCCATTCCTATCCAAGATCAAAAGTTTGTATGGGACCAAAAAAATCTCCGGTTAGAAGAGCCACAAATCGAGGAAATTTTTTCCGATACATTTTGTATCAAAATGAAAACCTTTATTTTTCACGTGGTGTTTTTTATGCCAATCGATTCCATTCCTATCCATTATCAATAGTTTCCTAGGGGCCAACTAACGGTAATGTACTAAAAAGCCACAAAGAAAAATAAAAATTTCATACATTTACTATATAGGAAATGTGAATTTTCATTTTTCAATCACGTAGTCTACACACGTTTAAGGACCTTAATAATGTATGACATCATTACAGTAAAAGGCGTAAAAGCATAATATCAAAAACAGGGATTTTAAAGCAGTAAGTTTAGTTTAAGTTTTTTTTTCATACCAAATGTATGGGGTAGCTTTTCTCGATTTGTGGCTTTTCTAACCGGATTTTTATTGGTTCCATACAAGCTTTTGATCCTGGATAGGAATGGGATCAAATAGGAATAAAATTTTTTTTCAAAAAATATCTTTTTATCGCACCCTGTATGTTTTTTCTAAAATCTGTAAACGCCAATCTTCATAAATTTGAAATCGAGGGAAGGTCTTCTAAGGCCATTTTCGCGTAGCAGCACGGGATCTGGTAGCTGCCCTCAGCGCCTTGGCGGCCGGCTTGACGCCTGGCGGGCAACCGCCGTGACCACGGCCACCGGTTGGCCGGCCCGCGTTTATTTAAAACATGACGCGATGAAATTTTTACGACCGAAATCAACGTCAGAAGTTTTAGAAGATTTTTCCCGAAAGTACCGAAATTACCGGGAAATCCCGGTTCCATTATTGGCTAGTACCGAAATTCCCGGTTCTACGAACCAGTACCGGTACTGCATTCCCTACCGGCACTATTAGCAGCCCGCTTCCTGCTGCAATTACTCGCAACATGTGGTTATGTAATTATAACCAACATACATACTTATTAACCGGACAGTGCATAACCTGTGCTGGAGGCATTCAGTGGCTTGCAAATACGAAAGATTCGCATTCAACGGTGTAACCTGAGTGTGGAGAGATTATCATGTAAAGAGTAAAGACTGACTTCCAGTCGGATTGTATTTTATCGAACGAGCGAAAAGTAGCGAAGTAAAGTTCTTACATACCACTTCGGACACAACGGAACTGTCAGCTGGCTACCGGGACGTCCGTGCAATTTGATGACTTTTTGATTAAGAATGAATGTGTTGTTATTAGCATACCCCGGGGTTTTGGGTGCGGGAATGAATGACATAAGCCAAAGAATATGTATGAATTAAATAACAGAATGTATACTTACCTACTGAATAATTTATTGAATAAAAAATACAAAAAAAACATACGTTCAATTATTGATTTATTTGAAAATATTTCAATTAACTATGCTTACGAAGCCGCGGATAACATCTCGTATGATATCATATAAATAATTTATTATCAACCTCTTCAGTTCAGTTCTTACTCATGTATTTATAAATTAATAAACACTTCAGAGATATCTAACGTCAAGATTGATATTTGACATTCAATGTCTGTCATACATACCATGCCTATGCATTGTTACAAGGCAAAGAAATATAATTGCAATCGCAAACACACCGTGCAACAATTGACTTCTTCAAAAAATTTAAATTTGCACCTATTACGACTGCCGACGTAGAAAGATCGATTAGTTTGTTGAAATGGATATTTACAGCTAGACGCCGAAGCTTAACTGTTCCAAATATAGAAAAAATATTAATTGTTTATTTTGAAAATCGTGTTAATTACTAATTGACGGCAGGTAATTAATTAACATTACTTTTATTATTATCTCGAAGGGCTTGGTAGAAATGCTAAAGTCCCTGCTACTTAAGTTAAATAGTTATTTGTTATACAAGTGGTGAAAGTTGTATTTTACGTGCGAGTGTTATTTGAAACACGAGCTAGCGAAAGGATTCTATTATTGACCACGAGCGAAGCGAGTGGTTCAAAAATAGAATCCTGAGCGTAGCGAGTGCTTTAATACACGAGACGTAAAATAACTTTCACCCGCGTATAACACAAAACTTTTCACCTCACTACAGCGAGGAAAATAAGAAAAAGGGTGCATTTTGCTCGGTTTCCCGTAATTCCTCAGGTGTTTAATACTTCTTCATCACTCGAATCACTAATTTTTAACAAAACAATCTAGAAAAACATGCGAATATTTAACGTTGATATGATGGATGAATTGAAATGAAAAGTTTTGACGTAAAAGATTTTAGTAAATGTCAGATGCGTTTTGTTCGTACGTAGACTTATTCGGCTGTCAGAACAATTTATCCGTTTTTACAAAAAGAATGAAGATTAATGTTGAATGCTGATATTTATGAATTAAAATAAAGTTGTCAGACTGTATTAAGTGTTTTTACTCGATGCAATTCATTAATTGCGATGTTAAAAATTCTGCACTTTTAACGTTTTACGTTTTGTTAGCTGTCAAATGTCACTTAAGCCACTTGTCACTTATGTCAAAACTCTTTCACCACATGTGGATAAAAAGCGATTTTCACAATAGATATTAAACAAACAAAAAGGGCTTTCCGAGCTAGTGAGGTGAAAATTAAATTGTAGTTTGTTTACAATTCGCAGGAAGGTATTTATTCATTAGGCACAATATGATTATTTGTCAATATAACCTATCTGTTTATCTCTACTCTTTCTCAAGTTATTCCCGCACCCAAATCCCCGGGGTATGGTTATTAGGAACGTTTTTGTGATCTTTATGAAGTTTATCGGAGTTGTATAACAGAGATAAATATAATTTGAGAGTAAATGGGATTTCTTTATATGATCAGGATCGTTCAAGGGTTAATGAAGCTAGAAGGCGCAATAGCGATCTTCATAAGGGTTTTGTTATATTGATCGACTCGTTTGTAAGTAAATGGCGACTTCTTATATAGTTCGAGGCGGACTACTAAGTTTAATAGTCATCGATTCTCCCAATCCTAAATCATTCAGTCAGCATAAATAACTAAACGGACGTGGTATTCTAAATACTTTTGACACTCTAGTTTTCTGACAATAAAGTCGTATGAAGTTGGATAAAACCTCACCCGCTTAGCTACTGGTGAATGCTGCCGACGAATGTACTACATAGTTAGCCTAAACACAAAGCTATGGATAAAGACATATACTGCAGTGCAAAATAGGCACGATAAGCGCAATGTAGGCTAGTCGTGAGCTACTTAGTTCTGTTCTGATACAGATTAAGACACAACAATGTAGAACCTCCTGCGAGATTTAAGTAGGACGCGGTGCCGATGCCGGTGGTAGTACCATCAGCAACACCCGTAACTAACCATCGGTAGACCTTATGCCATTGCAATAGGGATTACAAATGGTTAGTTACGGGTGTTGCTGTGTGTACGTCGAATAAATTGCATTCAAGCGCGGCACCATACTCAAAACAGATTTGTCTGATGCTTCCAACACACTTATTTGTCCAAATATTTTTTCGTATAATATCTCTTTCTTTACTGTGGAATAAGAAAGAGACTAGATTATTTGAACAAATAGGTACACCAAGAGTTTAGGCACCTAAATGTGCCAGCACTCAGAAAGGAAAATTGGCGTCATGGCTGAGAATATTTCTAGGTATACTAGAATTTTATTTCGATCAAATGCTAAAGATATTTAAGACGATTTTCTTGTTTTAGCCTTCTCAGAAGCGTGCGTAATCGCATCGTGCAGATCGGCTCTTATCCTGTTCTAGGGCCCGAGATCAAGATCCGTATAAGAACTAGCTAAGGAGAAACACCTACCTTATGTACTAACAACACCACATTACTTTCTTGGGTTTCAAGTACTAAGTGACCAAAAAAGAACTAAATTCCCGTTGGCTGTAAGGTTTTGGGACGCTACCAATCCTCCCTAGATGGTTTTGGAACCTCTCAGATAGATTGAAATAAATTTAAATGTGTAAATATGTAAATATTATTATATAACTGTATATTTGCATGTATACTTGTATACTTCTAGCAAATAAATTAATTTGATTTTGTTTTTTTTTTATTTTGATTGGACTTTTGAACTTTTGTATGGCCATTGAGCGGCGGCGGTGAGAGTTATGGCCGTTATGGGCCATAAAAAAGTCCAAAAATCAAATCGATCTGAGAGGTTCCAAAATCATCTAGGGAGTATTGGTAGCGTCTCAAAAGCTTACATCCAACGGGAATTTAGTTCTTTTTGACCACCCTGCATAACATAACAGCTATAACTCTTTGTACAGTCAACAACAGGAGTAGCTTAGCAGGTGTTAAGAAATAGTAGAAATACACTCAAAGCAAATGATACCTTATCTGCCTGTAATAAGGCCTGATCGTTTAATCAGCTGCTGGTATAAATAAGTGAAATGGGAAAGGAAAAGAAAGACGCTATGCGTGTCCTATCAAACACCTGCAATCTTAGGAATTAATTCAATTTCGTCCGGTCAGTCGACTTAGTGATTTGTTTGGCTACGTGACTACAACAGCTGCGGATTACATTACTGCTTGTGTAAATGTTTTGGTCTGGCATCTCGTTTATCAATAACAGAAGAGCTATTGATAAAACAAAGACTATTGACTACTATTATCAGTTTTAGAATAGAGTTCGCTTACTAACGGATAATAAGGATATACCAGGGTACAAAGGCTACTTGGTACTTACCCCCATATTCATAAACGTCTACTAAAGTTAAGAGGCCTCTGATAATCGTTTGTCCCTTTCCGTCCAAACTATATGAGGGAAAGGGACAAACGATTATCAGCGATCTCTTAACTTTAGTGGCCGTTTATGAATAAGGGGATTAGTATATGTCAGCAAGACATCTAGATGAAAAGAGAGGTGCAAAGCAGATTCATGGAAATATATATTATAAGCATCTCTTGTATTTAATTCTAGCCCACAATATTAAGAAATACGTACAGTATTTATGTAATGTAACTAATGTAAGGTAGTGGATGTATACTTTGATCAGTTCAGTAGCAGTATACTCAATGTATTGAAGAACAACATTAGTGCTGCATGATGTGTACAAATCCCGCCCAATATTTGTTATAATCTCTTTGGCCTGCAGTTTCTCTGCCAAGAACTATTTTCCGTATGTATATTATGTACAAACGCCGGGTATTCAAATTGGCGAGGAACAAACGAACGCAAGATGGGAATAGAACGTCCTTCTCGCACAATACCTAAAGCATTTTGGTAATCCGGCGTTGTGTTGCAACGCCAGTTATAAACTGACAGATAATCTTGAGTAAGTGGTCATAGCTGGCAATTGTGGTTGTGTATACAAGCGATCCTCGTGGGTAAAATTATATCGTGGCAGTTTGCATTAGCACTAGTATACCGGTCTTAAGCCTTGGGCAAACAGGCCGGCGGGACGCAGCGCCGCGGTCGCGCCGCGCGACCGCGGCGTCCTTAAATACATGCTAACAGGTTAGCGACGTCAAACAGACTGCGTCCCGCCGGCATCGCGCCCCGCTTCTGTCCCGCCCCGCGCCGCGCGGCCCCGCGCGTCCACTCGGCGCGGGCGCAGCGCTGCGCAAGCGGACGCGGCGGGACGCGGCGGCACGCTACCCCGCGCCCCGCGCCCCGCGCAGGGTAACAATCGTACGGGACGCGCGTCCGCGCCGCGTTCACGCGCGCCTTGAGGGCGCGAGGCCGGCGCGATCCGCGCGCGCCCTGTTTGAACAGTCATCGCGTCGGCGTCACGCGCTGCGGACGTCGCGCTGCGCCCCGCCGGCTGTTAGCCCAAGCCTTTAGTTCTGTATCTATAACGCGGCATCAGTTTTTAAGTTGGTTGCATAAATCGACTTCCGAATACACTAATTGGATTTCGGATACTATAACAACCGATGTAGTATAGAGATATGTCTATTATTATTTTCGTTCAGGTATTTTAATACAGTCGAAACCTTTTATAACGTATCAATTATAACTTTTATATTAAAATAACACCGGTTATTACGAAATCTCGGATTTAACGTCAAAATACGGTGGTCCCTTTGATGTCGTTATAAAAAGTTTCGACTGTAGTTTTAAAGTAAACTGGTGGCCGTAAAAAGAGATAGGTAAAATTTTAATTACTTTCATTTGATTGCATCGTAAACGCGAGGGGAGCCCATGCTCAATGACAATGACGATGATAAAAAAAGCTGTTCCATTTTCTAATTTAAAAAGTTATAAGTACGCACGTGTTTCTGAATAAACATTTTGTTAAAGTGAGGTCTCCTTTCTCCATGCTTGTTAAAGGGCAGATGAAACCCTTGATGAGCTCTTTTATTCGGCGCACAATCGATTCCATCTCAAATAATCGAAGCCCACATTCCTCAGACAACAATAGGTACATGATAAGGTACCTTTTCGGGGGAAGTATTTTGATTGCTTATTGAGCGTACGTAATGGGTATTCAATGGCTATTCGTTACCCGCATCGTTTGTATTATTTAGTTGACCATATGCTAGTTTCTATGAATCCAATGACACTGTGACCATTAATTTTTGGGTTTTAAAACTTTTTTTAAAATAAATACCTTAATGTTAGTTCTATACAAAGAAGATGATTTATACAAACCATACATAATCTTCAATGGACTGGCATAAGTCCGTCTGTCCCTTTGAATAAATAATTCTATAATGGATTTATATAGATTTAATACCTATAAATGTATCTACTTTAATTTGGGAACCTACTGGAAAAATAAATTAATGTAATCGTTCATTAGCGGCCTACAGTGTGCTGCCCAAACAATGCAAGGAAATCGCTATTTTTAGCCGAATTCCGACCGAAATACCGAAACTCACTAATGTCCGATAGGAATGCGGTATTGTCGAGAGAATATAGGCGTGCCGAATTAATGCGGGGTCGGGCTTTGGAATAATAAATGAAAGTTGATATTGTACGGTCTACTGGGCCTATAACCTAATAGTCGAATTGCAGACTTAAATGACTCCAAAGGTGAAGTGCGTTTGAATGAAAATAAATCCGTCTCATTTCGTAGCTATAAGGTATGATTTTCAAAAGGTTCTTGTCATTGCTGACAATATGTTCATAATAGTTTTTAAATTAATACTCCCATTATTTACATTATATATGCAAACTATGCTTCGCTATTGGCAATAGCCCGATTGTTGTAAACGGAAGAGACCAACCCAGTCAATTTAGAAATCAAATGGAAACAGTTGCTATAAGTAGTTACTTCAGTGTAATTTATTTCGACATAAATCTATTTGCAATATGCCTTTCAGTGAAGACACTTTTACGCCGTTCATTTATTTATTTTTCCCGAAACAATAGTGTGTCAAAATATATCTACATAGACGTCATAGACTGGGTAAATTGACATCGCTATAAACTAACTAAATTACTACAAACTAGAACACGCTTAAATTATTTTAGTTATGGATCCAGTACTTCTGAAAGAATTAATATTTAACGCTAAGTTTTCGTATACGGGTATTACGGGTGTAACAAAAATACTGGTGATCCGTACAAGGGCATAATTGGTATCGTATTACGACTAAGAAGAAGTTGGAGAAATTTATTTTGGACACGAAAAAAAATTTTCCCAGTCCCAGCCGGCCGACCCTCCATACTAAACAAAAAATTTTTTTCACGCGAAAAACTTTTTTTCTTACTTTTTCGTAATTAGAATACGATACCAATTATGCCCTTAAAAGGATCACCAGTATTTTTGTTACACCTTGTATTTACATACATATAGTACATGTACCTACAAACTGCAACACTCTTAACTGTACATTGATGGACCTTATTACAAAAGGCATAAGGTACACCGATGGGCAGTTAACAGTGGGCGATGGTATGTACTTACTTAAGTAACCAGATTCATAAAATAAAAACATTTTAAAACATACATAAAGACGTCGTAAATTATTATTATCATATTTTAATAAAAATACCAACAATACAAGCCGTTATCTAATTTTAATAAAAACGTAAATAGCATAGTTAAATTAAACACAGTACGGCTGATACCGGCTGATTTATTGTAAATAATGCGTACCACGCCATCTGCAACCCGTGCATCCGTGCAAGTGCACCGAACGGTATAGTGGCCAATGAAGCGAAACCACTCCGCAACTCAATCCAAGTAAACAATTCAATCACGTGTGGAAAAAGATGCTTGAAGAGTGACAGTAAAATTTCCAGTCCAAGTTTAATAAATCCGCTTGATATGTATGTTCTAACAAACTTACTTCACCATTCCTCGTCCTCTTCATTGTAAATTCTGCTGGACGCATGTTATACATGTACGAGTAGTCATATACAGTCAACGCCTAAAATATATATACACTTTTGAACCTTATTGCAATATTTGCAATGGAGTAAGGTGCAAAAGTGTATATATATTTGTGGCGTTGACTGTATGTGTCGAGCTCTCACGTCGATAAGCCTGTCCATCCTATTCTGTCTGCACGTCAAAGTTCGTCGTTATCCGCGAATTCCTAAAGCAGAATTCATTTGAGTGGAGTAATTTGACAGCACTTTACATACAAGAGAACAGGAGCTGTCAAATTACTCCACTCAAATTTGAGTACTACCTTTAGCTCCTGGGCTGAAGAAGTGTTATTTTGTATCTAACTACTCTAATAGACGCAGCTGGCTAGCTGCTACCTTTTTTCTAATTCCTTGCATCCGTTCCTTAGCGGTTATAGTAATTGATGGAAAAACTACGTTACGGAAGCTAACTGTACCACGTTATAAGTCTACTAGAGTAGTTAGTTAGTCTTACTGATTAAAAAAATTAATCTTGCCGTAATTAGTGTTTGATGCTGAAAATGAAAATAAACTAAACAAACAGTGGTATTTTATTATAAAATTTGTTAAAAGACACCGCTTTCTTTCAAGTATACTTGAAGATGTGATAAAAACCGACGCCAGCGCCACTCTTTGAGTATTTCACATCAGAATGCCGGGAGAGGCATGCGATTCGCAGGATGCACGGTGTCGAGTGTCACATCCTTTACCACGCCCGCATATTTCATCTCCACTCCGCGATGATTTACTCTGAAATGCGACACTGATGTACGGTTTTGCCTCGTCTATATTGGGCAAACATATTGTAAATTTCCGTGGCTTAATTTCAAAATCCAAGATGTTTTTTCAGGTAGCCATTTAGATGTACTATCGGGTTCAGATTGCATGGCCAATTTATCAGTGAATTCATTCATAAATTGGTAATGCAATTCTGAAAACGATAAACTGGCAGATCGTGCGCGATGATTGCGTAATCTTACTAGGTATCGATCAGGGCTGAATATTAATATCTCGTTCGGCACGCAAATCTGAGGCAATTAAAGGTATATATCATGTGTTTTTACGGGGTATAATTGCGTGTATGCATGTACACTTTGCTAAACTAGCTTTAGAATGTGGTTATTTTGCGAAGTGATCATATCGTTCGAAATGAAAATCTGGTTTTCTTAAAAGTATGGTTACTACAGATTTTTTTATTCGGATAAACTTAGTGAAGTTCTATTTTAATGGAAAAGATTTAGGTGTACAAATAATATCGAGTATCGAGAAACTCCGTTTGCTCAGGTTTCTTAGTAGTCAAATGATCTAAAGGCTTTTATGAACTGATGAAGCTCTAAGAATATTCTGTGAACGTCACACCATAGGTTAAATTCTGTAAACACTTTAGAATGTTTTTCTGACGAACATCTATTCCTTACAATAATAGCAATGTTGCCGATAAGTGCTTAACTTTCGTGTTATAAAGTTAACGGTTATCCTTTTGAATACGGGTTGCATATCGAGCGGTATTTATTACCCGTCCTTTTCTATGTATATTAATGCTGAGAAGGACGGGTACAATGATTATGACGTTACACATTACTATTTATTAGTGTCTGGATCGGGTGCAGTCATAAACACATAATATTGCAGTGTTGTGGCGCTCTTCGTGTTCACGTGAGTTCTGATTTTGACACAGTGAGGTAACCGCCGCCCGCCGCCGTGTCGTGACGCGCCAATTCGTTAACGATTCCATTACCCGCTGCAATTTGTGCTCTTGCTTACCGCAAATTGCCTGTTGAAGTGCTTTTTAATTATTACTAAGTTTACTAACCTCTTTGTAAATAGATGCGAACACATCTAGTTTTCACGTTTGTTTATTTATGTTTACTGTCGAATGTCAACGACCGTAACAATAACAATGATTTGCGAATTCGGACACAGTAGTTTGAAATTGAAATCATTCCGGCGACGGTTCGACTTTCAATGCTTCTGTTGTTCCATCCAATTCAATGAGTATTTTTTTAAATAACAAAAACTGTTTTAAACTGGACAGTCATGCATTGCCGTTCAAAGTTTCTGCAACGCAAAAAGGCATGTTATATGTGTTGTGTAATCTGCGTTCTTCGGAAAATCTATCTTTTAGGAGATTTAGTTTAGCCTCGATTAGTTCTCTTTCAAAGATTTATAACTCTATGATTGCTTTTTCTGTTACAGGCCATCAAATCTGCCCGCAAAGACAACAGAAGAGGCACTCCGACACAAAGCAGAGCACGCGCGAATTCTAGAGGCGGCGCGGCGGCGCGTCGAGCGCGAGTCCGCCGCGCGGCTGGCGCGCCTGCAGGAGTCGCTGCGGCAGGAGGAGCGGCTGGCGCGGCATGCGCGCGAGTGGCAGGCCATCCTGCCGGACTGGCCCGCACAGTGAGTCCACTTTTTAATTAACATCACGGACACAAAGCGTACTCGCGGATCCTCGAGACATCCTGAAATTCTCCTATGTCGTTATTGTCAGTTTTAAAAATGTCTGAATACTTGTTAACTAAATATTCCACTTTTTCTTGGTCATTCTGTGTGATTAAAGGTTCTTGTTTGTTGTTTGTGATGTTGGTTGTCATACAACATGCAATTAAAGTGTCTTCGTGAGTTGAATTGTCAAAATATTCTGTATGTGTGGGCGTAATAATACATATTTTGCCATCTGGACCATGTATAATTCTTGCATATACTGCGTTTTGCCAGTCTTTCCCTAGTATCATGTCAACTGGTAAGTTTTCACTGATTGCTACCTGAGGCATAATATAATCAATTTTTCCCACCTGTAATCTTGCTGTTATCCATCCGATGGGTGTGATCATACTGCCGGCCACCTTGTATGAACCTTTCTGCCATGGGTACATCTGCATGTCACTTAGGAGTAGCTTCTCATCCACCATAGTTACCACCGATCCGGAATCTGGGAGTGCTGACAGTTTTATGTTGCTGTAATTTTCTCTGTCTGAAAGGTGTTGTACTGGCTGGTTCAATACAGATAACCTTACACGTGGACATAATAAGACAGGAGCACACGTGGACAGATACGGAGCACTTTATCACAGCCCTTTCATTAGAAAAGAATTGACGAATGTGTGACAAGGAGCGAAACTAATAGGCTGTCATAATTCTTTTTATACACACAATGTAGAGCAGCAATAACAAACTGACACTCTCTCTTTTCTATTTTGTTCGGTGTTCATTGTTGTCTACCGTGACTGTTTTGACACGGCCAGGAAAAGCGTACCTAAAATGTGTTTAAAATAGAATTGGGAATACCTGTTGATGTTTTTATCCTTACTTATGGTGTCATGAGTTTGCGTGAGCTATTTACGTGGTTTGATAGTACGAGAATAAACATTGCCGGATGTTATTACGTGTGACAAACATTTATGTATGAGTAAATAAAGGTAAATAAAGTAAATTAATAGTTACTTAACTACTCGTTTCTGGCTCGTGTAATTCTTAATTCTATGATGGTTGTGGTAGAAGAAAAATGGATTCGGAAAAACCTAATGATACCCTTGGAATGATAAATTACATACATTGGAATTGGAATGATAAATTAATCGCAGGGAAACAGGAGCTAATTTAGCTATCCATTTCTTTGTGACCTGCAGGAAAAATACCTATACCGACTCTATGAAAATAATATAGGAAAATCAGTAGGAAGTTGATAGAAGTCCATAGAACGGACAACTAGCCACTG
The DNA here is from genome assembly GCA_911728535.1 of Pammene fasciana. Lineage (NCBI taxonomy): Eukaryota > Metazoa > Arthropoda > Insecta > Lepidoptera > Tortricidae > Pammene > Pammene fasciana. The sequence continues at coordinate 3,447,207 of OU452285.1, forward strand.
GACTTACCTAACAACATGATATTTTAACCTAAATCTAATTCATTACTGTTCCAAATTATTGAATTTCAGAGATCAGTTATTATTTGTTGCTTTGAAGTATCAGGCGTTGATTGATGATGTATCAATTTGATACATCTTAAAAATATTTATAACGGGTTACTCACGTAATTTTTGTCGATTTTTGCTCGACATGTTACCCCCGACCCGACCCGTTATAAATATTTTTCACCTCAGCAGTTCGAACAAGCCTACTTTCCTCACTCCCTGGAGTGACGAAAGCGCGACTTTCATCACTCCAGGGAGTGACGAAAGTTGCGCCTTTCCTCACTCCAGGGAGTGAAATTTTGTTTCTAGAAGCTTTTCGTCATAATGATGATGATGCCTTTCATTCAGGAATGTATATAAATGTGTTTTTTTAACTTTAATATGTTCTCACTACTGAGGTGAAAAGTTGTATGTGTCACACGAGAGGAAAGTTTTTTTACATCTCGTGTTCTTGAGATCCCTCGCTACGCTCAAGATTCAAACTTAGAATCACTCGCTTCGCTCGTGATTCAATTATAGGATCTTTCGCTTACTCGGAACTCAAAATCAACACTCGCAAGAAAAACCAACTTTCCTCTCTTGTTGCACAAATAACTATTTAATATGTTATAGTCTCACGAAAGTTTTATAGTGAAGATTGATACATCATTTACTTTTATATTACTTAATCAATGTTCCTTCTGCTTTACAGGAAAAACGCAAAGCGCACCCAAGAATTATGGTGGAGCGGACTCCCCCCCTCCATCCGCGGCAAAGTCTGGCAGCTAGCCATCGAGAACAAACTCCAAATCACCCATCACCACTACCGAGAGTTCGTGGAGAAAGCCAAGCAAAGGCTCCACGAAGCACAACTCAGAAGGAAGCGGTTGAAGGTCCACAGGGAATCCATATGCGAAGACGAAAAGACTGAAGACAAAGAACGCTTAGGCTTACCAAGGAATTTTAGCGAGCAGAATCTGAAGCACAGTGAAACAGCAACTCCTAAATGCTGTTCGAAGTCCAACCCAAACCTGTTAGATCGTAGTGACGAGTGCTCCATGGAGTTGATAGAGCTGGATATCGCGAGGACGTTTCCACAGCTGTGTATCTTTCAGCCGGGCGGGCCGTACTTCACGGTGCTGCATGAGCTGCTGGCGGCCTATGTGTGCTATCGGCCCGACGTCGGTTATATACAGGTTAGTGATCACTCCTCGACTTTGCAACCTCACAAAAGTCACAAATAAGTTCCTCGAAAGATCACCGTAGCGTAGATGAGGTTTACAAACCCGCTGATAACTATCTTTTGGAACTTCTTTAAGATGCAGACTTGAGTATTGTGTATGGATTTATCATATCCAAATAATATTTATTAAATGATTTCAACGCTTTGCGCGCGCTTAGCCTCATTGTTAGTTACGTCTGGGGCCTTAGCATGACATGAGTTGTCGCGCGCGACTCCATACTTCGAGTCGCGCCGCAACGTAAGTCATGCTAGACGTACTGATATGGTCTCAGTATTGACGAAGTATTTCTTGTTAAAAATTGCTCTGTTATATTTGTTACTTAAATAGATTATCAATATTAAAGTGAAACAAACATTTTCAGGGCATGTCGTTCATCGCGGCGGTGCTGATCCTGAACATGGAGGCGCCGTGTGCGTTCGTCTGTTTTGCTAACCTGCTGGAGACCCCCGTCCTTCGGGCCGCCTTTACTCGCGATGGTAACACTATGCAGGTAAGCACTTCCATAAGAATTTAATAATTTTAGATACAAATTCCACAGATATTCCACAAGATAATTTGTACATCTTTTTACTCGTTTTTACAAGTCTTAGAGATAATGACCTGAATTTCTCATGTGCTTCGTTCGGTATAGTAGTATTTTTTGTTATTAAAAGTAGTCCAAAGGTATTTTTTTTTACAAAATGGTTAAGTAAAACCCTTCGTCTTCAAATTAAATCATTTAGTGTTTTCAAAAGTATAAAAATATCGGCTGGGTTGGCTATCTTGTCAGACCATGTTAAAGCAAATTTCTGCCACATTGAAACTTTTTGATTGATGCCTTAAAGGAGGTTTAGACTAGCAAGTTTACTTGCAGCAAGTAGGGACGCAGCTATATGCTAGAATGAGGCATGAATATCACTATTTCTTTCTAGCATATATCTGCGTCCCTACTTGCCGCAAGTAAACTTGCTAGTCTAAACCTCGCTTTACATTCGCGTCCCCGTTTTGTAAGCGATGCATAATTTTTCTTGATACTTGATCACACTTCGGTTACGAGAAATTAAGACCAATGGAGATAATCACAAGAGCTAGAGAAAAACCAAGCGGTCACGTTCCCTAGTAATAAGGGACTGACAAAGAATGTCACTAATTCCTACGTGTTGCGAATTCCAGCGATTCTGGCGAGCATACACCCGGCTACTCAAGCATAACCTGCCGGACCTAGCGGATATGCTGGCGCCGGAGCTGTACCTGCTGGAGTGGCTGTACACGGCGTTCGCCAAAGCCATGCCGCTGGACGCGGCGTGCCGCGTGTGGGACGTGTTCCACCGCGACGGCGGCAGCTTCCTGTTCACGACCGCGCTAGGTACACAGAAAAAAAAGATATCTTAATCCAAGATATTCATCGATAAAAATCGATAATTTCTTGAACCAAGTATGATTTTGTTGATCCAAGATAGAACTTACTTGGTTCAAGATATTTTTTACTTGATTTAAGAAATTATCGATTTTCCTTTTATACAAGAATGAATATCTTGGATTAAGATATCCTTTTATCTGTGTATATACAGTACACTGTACAGCACAACCTCCCCGACCTGGCGGACATGCTGACGCTGGTTGTTGTGCCTGCTGGAGCAGCTGTACACGGCCATTCTGAAATGAGACTTCTCTAGTATTTAAAGCAAAGACTTGATCCTTCTACACAGCAGTTACATGCCATATGTGAATGGTAGCGCTACGCCACAGTTGCTTGCGACCATTGATGCTGCCATTTAATATTATGGTCCTAACTTTTATATAGAAGGTTCATATTATAGTAGTTTATGTAACTGTTACGTAATAGGGGTCCTTAAAACACGAGTGTCTCTCACTTCGTTCGTTTCATAATAAGATCACACGAGTGTTTTAAGGCCTGATTACGTACAGTTGCATGCACTGCTTTATCTACACACATATTGTAAACCCTAAATGATGAATGAATGACTGCCATTGCACGGATTGCACCGCCATCGCCATGGCCAACTCGATTGTGTCGGTCGGGGAGGCTCGTGCCTGCGGTTGGATGGGCGCGTGCCGGCTGTCGGGGAGCAGGCCGGATTTTCATAATGAAATCGAATTTTTGGTTATTATTTGATAATAATAACATCGTTACAGATAAGACATTTGTTCTAACTACTAACAAAACAGTCTATTTTTATGGTGTTCATAACGTGCGGTTTTTGAACGCATCATAGAAGGTTTATGATATGGGTGTAGATAAAATTACTTAATTCCTACATAAGAGGAATACCTACTCCAGTCTTGTGATGTGAATCATGATAAAATAATTTTGCTTAATAACTGACCACTCCAATGGTTGGTTAAATATTCCTTATACTTTTAAAGTGACGCAAGATTAAGAAGTAAGTAGTTACCGTAGCCTATCGACGCCTGCAACACCTTGGATTCTCATGCACGTTTCCTAGCCTTTACCTAATGATATCCACATAGTGTGGTGTAAAACAAAATTGAGTATTAAAACTCTCTAAACTTCCATTATTTGGTTCCAGGAATCCTCCACCTGTACCAAGACGAGCTCCGCGACATGGACTTCATCTCCGCAGCCCAGTTCCTCACCAAACTCCCCGAGGACCTCGACTCCGAGGCCTTGTTCAAAAGCATCAGCTCCGTCAGCATGACCCTGGACGGCATGAGCTTCGAGGAGCTGGTCTCGTGCGAGGAAGTGGATGATGAGAGGTTATGATGACGGTGGAGTGTCGCTGAGCTGGTTGAAGCTTTGGCATCGAAGGTTGGGTTAGTGACCTAGCTTAAAGACTGCTTGATTCGCGATTCTCTTTTCAGCCACTAAGGTTTACCAGCTACGAAAGTTTCAAGAGACGTCACGCATATTCTCTGATGATTCTTTAGTAGAGTTTAGAGTGATTCCCTTATGTTGAAGAAAATGTAATCTTAATAGCAAATGGCAAGAAAATCGTGCTGCAAAAAGAGAGTATAGTGTAGTTGAATAACAAAGTGATCTTTGAAAAACACTTTTAACAAGAATCCTATTCAAATGGTCAGTTAATAACAACTATTAAAAACGAGGTACAGTCAACGCCAACAATATCTATACATTTATTCTTACAAAAGAGTAAAGTGCAAAAGTGTGTACAAATTTTTGGCGTTGATTGTATATATTTGTAAATACTTACTCCGTTTTCAATAATGGTCATAATGTTAATGGCCATGTTAATATGACATCGCAGGTCAGATACATGTTAGAAACATGAGTTTTGGGGAGCAAATTGAACTAGAAATTTAACGGTAATGATAAATTGTCCAATAGTAATATCGAAGGAGGCAGCCGGTAATGAAAGTTGCTATTTACGGACGATTACTTTTATTAGCAGTAAAGGAATTTGAACCTTCAATACAGTAGTTACGTTTCATATTGCAATGGCAGCGGTAATGGTCGCGAGCATGCGCGAGCACGCGGCGTGGCGCGGAGCTGACATTCGAACATGGAACGTATCTCCTTACATTTAAGGTGTTATTTCCTTTGGTTCTAGTAAAACGCGCGCCGACTCCGCCCGTTCGGTGGGAATCGTACGAACTATGATACTCTAAAGGGTATATAATTGGAATCTCAGAATTTATTATGAAATTATTTTAGTATGTATGGATCAAAAAGACAGACAATTTATGTTTAATTTTGAGCGTTCTGTGCGCTGAATATATTTCTTATATAAGTAATTAGCTATTTTAAATAAAATTATTTATACTATATTGTATTAGCAATAAGTATCACTTGTTTTATAACGGCCGACCGATTTCATATTTATGTTAGAATTTCTCTGTCCCGTACACACTGAATTACTTAAATTTAATGTGACATTTTCAGTGAAAAGGCACCGCGTTGTCTTGCGATTGCTGATTTAATCGCAATGACAGTAACTCGTTATTTTTACCCTTTTGACTGAAAGTGACACAAAATTATATTTAAAAATATATTGTTTTCTCAGACTCTATCAATTTATATAACAAATATAATAATAGCGGTCGCTGTTACACTGTAAATATTTTGTAAATAAATAAAATTATTATCACTTGTTCCTTCAGCAATTCAAACACAAATTATGCCTTAAGGTTGAGTGTAAATTATAAACATATGGAACATATCATATTCTCTAGAATATAAGCAAACGATCATTCATGTACCTGCCGATAACTATATTACATGTATATAACTAAGATTATTTATAATAGAGTTCTTATAACCAATTCTATATATAAAAATGTGATTATGTGTTAAGGGCTTGTATAGCATACTTCTCAAATATACTTTTGTAAAGCATACTTCTCAAATATACTTTTGTAAAGCAAGTCTCTTTCACACTTCAAAAACGATAAAAAAATTCGGTACTGACTTTTTTCAAAAATAATTTTCGTCCTGGCGTTATCTCGGCTTGCTAAAAAAAACCTATCCGCGCGGTAACCTAATTCCAAGAAAATGATTATTAGTAACTTTTTGCAAGTCAGAAAAAGCTTTTTTTCTCAATGGGGAAGGCAATTGACAATTTGTTCGTCTATATATGGCATGTATATGTCAAATCCCATTCAAAAAAAGGACCATAGTAAGCAGCGCCAACTAGTACTCATTGAACCAACTGTTAAATATCATATAAAAAAAGGACCATCGTACGCAGCGCCATCTATGATGACTTTTCACCGGGCTTCCCCATTGGGCTATTTAGAAACTTAAATAATCGAACGTTATGCCTCACGGCTAGCCAACTTCTATGACTTCGGTATATCCTACCTAACACTCTTACCAGCTCACATACTGTAATAGAATAGCATAAATAGGGGTGATGACACATGTTGAATTATGCAATGAAATTGATAGGATGCAAAATGATCAAAATATCCAAATATAGTAAACATTAAAAAAATCTATTGAAATGGTTCAAAGATCGGGCTTCAAAGTTTCAAATTTTTTAGATTTTTGAAAGTACGAAATTTAAAAAACCAATGATACCATTCGATTTCTAACATTTTATACCATATACATAAACGCAACATTTCACTGTAAAAATAGCAATTTCATAATTTTTCCATACTTTAAACAGCCGTGACGTCAAAGCTTTATATCATTTTGTTAGGAGCGTTTTGAGAAACAAATGCAAATCTCAAACTTTAAGTCTTTTTCCTGTCTTTTATGTTGATTTAAGGCAATTGGCCCCATATAGACATTTGATCCTCATAACAAAACGAATCGATTGATACCATGCATGAAAAACATTCATCTAGCCTATTAGGGTTATTTTGGTTAAATACCTATTAAACCCTAACTACTCTTAAACTTGTATAAAGCCAACGTTAGTAAATACTATATTTCCTGTAAATATACGTTTATGTCAATTATATCTGAATAACTATGTATAACTATAGTACGTAAACGGACAACGAGTAGTAGGACCGGCCTAATGAAGTAGAACTTCGAAGTTTTCGAAATAATCTTAAAGCTGCTTACTTATTTATTGTGTATATAGTTATTGTATATCGTAAACATTATTCATAGTCATCGATGAGTGTGCGTGAGGGTCATTTTATACTATTTTGAGTAAAACTATTGCTTAGTAATTTTTCATTGTATACTTTATTATAATTTAATAATTAGGGTAGAATTATATCTGCCAGCATCCAATCGCATTCTGTCCATTGAAATGGCCGGTTACTCGTTTAGTATGAGATTAGGCCTTGCAATCCGGATATTTTGAATAGTAATTTGTATGGAATTATCCGGATCGTAGCCATATTGTTCGGATAATTGCTCATATCATATCGTATATGAGATGCCTACGCGTGCGTTCTACTAGCCGTATGCGTAGAGTTCTCGAGAACTATGAGAAATATTCTTGAGCGGTAACGTTTCCTATATAAAACGGGTAACTCTCGAGAATTTTCGGTTTTAGTACGCATGCGTACGCATCTCATACTAAAAGGCCCATTTTCAATAAAATAATGCGATTGGATGCTGACAGATGTGATTCCACCCATAGTCACATAAGTGGAGCTTTAATTTGTTTTTAGTGTTAATTCTTGCCACCACTATAAAAAGCCAATGGACACCTTTTTGTCTTTGCTCACTTACATTACAATTCGATTAAAAATCAAAACGTTAAAAGATATATATAAATTATTACACTAAATCCCTCTCCCGTATGTTCCCGGTGCAAAGGTGCCCGTAATGCTTGCGGCATTTCCAGGCTGGATTACTATGGCCAGCCTTTGCACCAACAACGACTCGGAGCGGGGGGGTCCTCCCCTTTTTGCCGGAGTCGATGCCCCAACTGTCAATGTTAAATGTTTGAATTATTTACCTTTTTCTGTTTTGAATTCATGTTTTAAGGTGATACAAAACTAAAGTTGTGTTCAGCAGATGTAAATTTACTCGAAGCATATTTGATTTACGAGTTTGATACTTTCAAGAATGATTTACGACTATATGGCCGAGGGATTTGTAGATGGAAAACATAATTGGCTACAATTTCCTCGATACTTTTATTTTTCAAAGTCAGGTCTTCTTTTACCCTAAAACTGATTTTGTTGCTCAATTATAAAGAATATAAGGATATAATTGGAGTATGATAAAGCCATTAACTAGTTTTAGGGAATTGTAGATTGACAATTTAATTCGTTGCTTACTTTTACCTCGAGATGGCATAATGTGAAATGACGCTTACGACATTTCATAAACGCGCTTCCAGACTAGCTCGCGCTCCTTCCCGGCGACACGAATTACCTTAGCGCTATCCTTTACTACATTTGATCAGTCTGTCAGCGGCCACTGCCAACGACGGGTTCTTGTTTGTCGGCGTCAGCGCTTATTTTTACGAAAATAAGGTGCCTTTAATTATTTTTTAGTTTTATTACACTCTATTTGTAGATCTGGTTACAAAAATGTTTTTTGCGTTCTTCGAGCTTGTACCTCCATACAAAAATACTCGTGTAATATTTATTTTAGTTATAGACTAGTCGTTTCAACAACAGAGTAAACATCAGTAAGTTCACTTCCACTATACTTGCGCACACGGCGAGACACGCCAGTTTTGTAGGTACTAATCAAATAGGTACCATTTGGCGGTCAGTGCTTACGTCGTATATCTTGTACCGATTTAATATTGTATTCAAGCAATAATGCAATGAATGCGTAATAAGCGCCGACATCCTAATGGTACAGTCGACGTTAAAAATATGTTTACACTTTTGAACTTTATTACAAAGGAGTAAGGTGCAAAAGTGTAAACATATTTTTGACGTCGACTGTACCTTTGCCAAAATAATGTCAGAAATAGTATTAATTACAAGATGATTATTTGCGTAATGGACAACTTTTTTGACGCGAGTTAAGTTTCTATAGGTAAGTAGGTACAATTATACATAACAAGCTGTCACGCTTGCACACCGTAGCCGCAGGCGGTTCTCTTCCTCTATCTACCCACTAGTTACTCAAAGCAAGTAGGTAGGTATAATTGAAACTCGTATTTGCCCAGACACAGACAACACGCAACGCGACTAATTTTAAAATACGTTCCAGTCAGTGATCGGAATAGGTAGCGTATATTATTTACCTAAACTTTGGGGTCGTCCAGAAATCATGTGATCGTATTTGGCCTATTTTTGACCACCATCTAGAATTGAAACCCGATACTTGAGGATATTTAGGGCCTCTTATTACGAATCTGAAGTAAAAAAATTAAGAATCGGGCGCGATCTTGAGTTTGTTCATTTTTGATCCGATCATGTTGAAAATCGATATCTAAGGATCCGCCAGACCCCTTAATATGAATCTGAAGTCAAAATTCTAAAAAAAGGGCGCCATCTTGACTTTCTTCACTTTTTATCCGATCGGTTTGAAACCCGATACTTGAGGACATTTAGGGCTTCTTATTACAAATCTGAAATTTTTTTTTTAATTGGGCGCCATCTTGAGTTTATTCATTTTTGATCCGATCATGTTGAAAATCGATATCTAAGGATATGCCAGGCCCCAGGCTATGAATCTGAAGACAAAATTTAAAAAAATGGGCGCCATCTTGATTTTCTTCATTTTTTATCCGATCGGTTTGAAACTCGGTATCAGAGGATCCTTAAGGCCCCTTAATACGAATCTGAAGTCAATATTGCAAAAACGAACCGCCATCTTGAATTTCGTTATTTTCGATCCGTTCGTGATGAAAATCGATATCTGATGACCTTAAAGGCCTCTCAATACAAAACTGAAGGCAAAATTGCAAAAATGGGCGCCTTCTTGATTTTCTTCACTTTTGATCCGATCGATTTGAAACTCGATGTCTGAGGGTCTATAATAGGCCTCTTAATACGAAGTTTCGCATTAAAGGGCCTGGCGGATCCTCAGATATCGATTTATAACTTGATCTGATCAAAAATAAAGAAATTCAAGATGGCAACCGTTTTTACTTATTTTGACTTCAGTTTATATTAAGGGGCCTTAAAGATTCTCAAATATCGAGTTTAAAACCGATCAGGCAAAAAATCAATAAAATGAAGAAAAGGGGCCCTAAAGATCCTCAGATATCAAGTTCCAACAAGAACGGATCGAAAAGAAATAAATTCAAGATGGCTGCCAGTTTTTTCAGATTCGTATTACGGGGCCTGGCGAATCCTCAGATATTGGATTCAAGCTTGATCGCATCAAGAATAAATAAATTTAAAATGGCGCCTATTTTCATATTTTGACTTCTGTTTCGTGTCAAGGGACCTTATAGATCCTCATGTATCGAGTTTTAAACCGTTCGGATAAAAATAATAATATTTAATAGCCTCCTAGCTCAGTTGGTAGTGACCCTGCCTACGAAGCAGGAGATCCCGGGTTCGAATCCTGGTAAGGGCATTTATTTGTGTGTTTATCACGAATATTTGTTCCTGAGTTATGGGTGTTTTCTATGTATCTAAGTATACAGGGTGCTCGCGAGGAAACCGCATAATTTTGCCAGCGTATTCCTGAGGTCATAAGAAGTAATAAATGTTATATGAACTTATGTCGAATTCACCAAAAAAAAAATTTTTGTGCCTTTTATTAGATTTTTTGAATGCTTTAGAACATAAAAAAAAATATGTTATTGGTAAAACTATTGACTAAAATAAATTGGTGCATTTTTATCCGTAAAAAAATGGTTTACGCAAACTATTCTTTGGCATTTTGATATCTGACAATATGAATGTCTAGACTAGACCCCATAAAGAGAGAAATCACCATCAAAAAAACTTTTTGCACTGAGTTACAATAAAAAATGTTTTTTTTATTTAGTTGGTAATAACACTGAAACTAGGCGAATTCCAGAAAAGTTTGTACGACATTTTAGTCTCCAATTAAGATCAAGAATACACTGTTAAAATCTCTCGCAATCCTCACGAGCACCGTGTATATTTATCTATATAAGTAGGTATATCGTCGCCTAGTCCCTATAGTACAAGCTTAGCTTAGTATTAGTTGATTTGTGTAAGATTGTCCCCAAATATTTATTTATTTAAATGAAAAAAAAGCAAGATGGCCATTTTTGCAATTTTGACTTCAGTCTTATATTGAAAGTCCTTTAAGATCCTCAGATATCGATTTTCATCACGAACAGATCGAAAATAATGAAACTTAATATGGCGGCTAGTTTATAGCTTATTAGCTTAACCAATCATGGCGCGGAGCCCGGGCTGATCAAATGGATTATGAACATGCTCAACAAAAGGACAATAAGGTATGCAGGTGAGCCACAGGCCGTAGCAGCGGTGCGGGGATGCCCACAAGGGGGAGTCCTTTCACCGCTATTATGGAACCTAGTAGTCAACAACCTTATAAGCACACTGAACGAGAAACACTTTTTCACAATAGGCTATGCTGACGATCTGGCGATACTAATATCAGGTAAATTCGCCAGTACTGTCTGCGACCTCACCCAGTCTGCTCTTAAAATCGTAGAGCGATGGTGCAAGGAATTTGACCTATCAGTGAACCCCACCAAAACAGAAATGGTAATGTTCACCAATAAAAGGGCACTTGGCAACTTTACCAAACCTACACTGTTCCAAGCTGAGTTACAACTGACAAATGAGGTAAAGTACCTGGGTCTCATTCTCGACAGTAAACTCAACTGGACCAACCACATAAACAACCGGATAGACAAGGCGGGTGTCATCTTTTGGCAATGCAGGAGGATGATTGGTAAGAGGTGGGGACTAAATCCAAAAATCACACTGTGGCTCTACAAGACGATAATCCGACCTCTATTCTGCTACGGGGCATTGGTCTGGTGGCCAAGATCAAACATTGCCACTGTACAAAACAAGATGCAGAGACTACAAAGGCTTGCATGCGTTGCCACTACTGGCTGCATGAGGAGCACCCCGACTGCAGCCATAGAGACCATGCTAAACCTTTCACCGCTTCACCTCCACATACAACAGGAGGCTGCCCTCTCAGCGGTAAGGCTGCAAACCCTTAACATATGGTCCAACCAGAGGACCCTACACACACTATGCCTGGAGAAGGTGTACGAAGAATTCCCAGTGCTCAGGGCAGGCACAGATCGGATTCAAAAACGTGCTGTCTTCGACAAAAGGTACAAAATACAATTATTCGAAGATGACAATCAGGAAGGTCTCAATCCACGAGAGCTGAGAATCTTCACTGATGGATCAAAGACAGATACAGGGTCAGGCTCGGGCACGTTCTCAGAAGACCTGAACATGTCAATAATCACTCCGCTAGGCGCCCATAACTCAGTTTTCCAAGCCGAGTGCATGGGAATCATCAATGCGGCAGCTGCCATCACTGCAAGGAAAGTAGCAGGTACCTCCATCCGCATACTCTCTGACAGCAAGGCAGTTCTAATGGCTCTAAAAAGTCATATAACTACATCAAAACTAATACACGAATGCCACGAACGACTAACGGAGGTATGTCATCACAACAATATTACCCTCCAATGGATCAAGGGTCACAGCGGGTCCCGGGGCAACGACGCTGCAGACGAGCTGGCTAGGCAAGGGTCAAGTGCGGGGCCAATCGGCCCGGAACCAATCCTTCCGGTCCCTTTTAGTAAGGTACGCTCGTTGCTGCTCGAACGTACCGGGAGACTGCACTCAACATACTGGCAACGTCAGGTAGGATGCAGACAGGCCAAACAGGCCATGCCTAACATCAACTGCAGACTCACTAAGACACTTCTCCATCTCGACAAAATTCGTCTAAAGATGGTAACCAGTGTAATAACAGGTCATGGACCATTTAATAAACATCTTTTCAACATAGGTGTTACAGACAGTCCTCTGTGCCGTGGGTGCATGGAGACGGAAGAAACAGCCTCTCACGTGGTACTGGATTGCGACGGAGTGGCCCCATACAGGGCTAAACATCTCGGTTCCCCGAGTAATATCCCCGAGGTCCTACTCAACATAAAAGGTTTGATAGGATTCCTTGAGGAGTTGGGTTGGCTGGACTAGCCACTCACCCATCACGCAAAATAGGCGCTAGACGTCGAGTTGCGGAAACTTGCCCGTTCTACAATACAATACAATACAATGGCGGCTAGTTTTTGAAATTTTGAGTTCAAATTCGTAAGGGGCTTTAAAGAAAGATCCTCTGCTATCGAGTTTCAAATTGATCGGATAAAAAATGAAGAAAATCAAGATGGCGCCCATTTTTTGAAATTTTGAATTCACATTCATATTAAGGGGCCTGGCGGATCCTTAGATATCGAGATCGGATAAAAATAAACAAATTCAAGATGGCGCCGAATTTCTGGAATTTTTACTTCAGATTCGTAATAAAGGTCCCTAAATATCCTTAGATGTCGAATTTCAAACCGATCGGATAAAAAATTAAGAAATTCAAGATGGCGTCCATTGTTTTCAATTCTAACTTTAGTTTTGTATTGAGAGGCCTTTAAGATTCTCGGATATCGATTTTCTACACGAACGGATGAAAAACAAAGAAATTATAGATGGTGGTCAATAATAGGCTAAATACGATCACATGATTTCTGGACGGCCCCAAAATTTATGAATAGGTAAATTATATACGCTACCTATTCCGATCACTGGCTGTCTAGTGCCTACCATTTTAGAACATAATTATTTTAAAATTAGTCGCGTTGCGTGTTGTCTGTCTCTGGACAAAGGCGAGTTTTAACTAGAGATACCTACTTGCTTTTGAGTAATTAGTGGGTAGATAGATAAAGGGAGAGAACCGCATGCGGCGACGGTGTGCAAGCTATGCCAAGCCAATGTCCATTACTTAACTCTCAAATTATGTGTATCTCTGCTACAACCCCATCAAATTTCATGAGGATCAGAAAAATAGTACTAGTCATCGTCGAACAAACTCTCAAAATCAAAAAGCCATCGAAATGCCGAGACGTCCCAGTATAAGTAGCTAGAAGTGGTTTGTAAGAACTCGCTTCGCTTGCGCTCTGCTCGTTCGATTAGTACTATATTTCTGACATTATTTTGGCAAAGGTACCATTTGGCGGTCGGCGCTTACGCATTCATTGCATATTACTTGAATAGTACAGTCGCCATCAAATTTATGAAATCGGCCAAGGTAGTCACAAATATCTGAACAAGACCTCAAAATTAAAGGCGATAAAGTACATGTTCGGATATAAAGTATAGTTATATTGCATAAAATCGGTTAAGCCGTTTTTGAATTCTAGCTCAAAAACTCATGTTAAAAGGACTTAAGTGCCGCAAAATATCATATATAAAACGACCTTTTGATTGGGTGTTTTGTGAGTTTTGTGACGGACCGGTTATTATGGAACCTTTATTTACATTGAGCATGGCTCGACATGTTATGATTATAAAATGTGCTCATTTGTACCTTTCACTTAGGAGGTACAGTCGCCATCAAATGTATAGAAGCGGCCAGTGTACTCAAAAATATTTGTACATGCACTTTATCGCCTTGACAATACAGGCGTTGTACATATATTTCTGACCACCTTGGCCGCTCCCATATAATATATCTGATGTCGACTGTACGTAATTTACAATAAAAAGTAACATCGTTCACAAAAACTAAATCAAATTCAGTTTAAAAATTACCGTCTCGCAAAGCAGATTCTCCTACTGCAAAACATATCGAGATCTAATTTGTTCCGAGTGAACTTTCTGCGAACCTCTATAGCGAAGTGCGTAGTGACCGAGTTCGCAAGGAGGTGGGGCTACGCGATGATTGCTCCGCCCAAATCGAGGTACATGTTCTTTTGAGTCCTCGTCTTAAGTATATAACAGATTTCTATATGAATGTATAAATATCCTCAACATTAATTAAAAACATTGATTAACGACTCGTTTCTAATATACCAACAAGGTCTAAAGGCATATTAATTACGATAACTACGCTGATAAATATTCTGAAAAATATTAAAAGTAGTATTTTTAATTAAATACAGTAATCTGACAGCTCTTGCCATACAAAGTGGTTTACAATGTATGACAGCTGTCAGATTACCGTCTTGAATTAGATATACTACTTTAGTACTCCTATAAATTTATCAAATACAGTGGCAAAACCAAAATGTAGTTTTTTCTGATGATTATAGCAACTTTTAAGAAACTAAGATAAGTTAGGCGCGCTATATAAAATGTGCAGATTCTATTCATGTAGTCCACCAAGATCCCCTACTCAGATCCTCCAGTGTGTGATCCTCCGAAGTGTTGTTTTCCAAAAACATTTCCTTCACAACTTAACTGTTTCTGGGCGCTTTGCCTTTTGAGCATCTGAAGCTACCTGACGAACCTAACCTACCTACGTTTACCTTAGGGGGATCTGACTAGGGGATCTTGGTAGACTACACGATTTTATTCTATTTTATTGACATGTATAATGTCAACTGTAATCCAAGGAATTAAAGTCGAAATTCGATGAACGCAGCTCTTGGATGTTGTTTGTACTAAACTTGTGATGAGGACTGATATTATATTGTATGTAATGTATTGTATATTGAACGCCATCTCATGTAACTTTAGTTAGTCTTATTTCATTGTAAATATTTTTTAAACTAAAAATTTGGCCCCAAAATAGTGCGGTTTGTAATGCGTGTATTTTTATTGTAAAATAAATTACATATGCGAATTGATTAGCGCATTTTTATTCAATTCAATAGAGTCAATAATTTGGCCATAAGGTTTATTTTATAAAAAGAAAAAACGTAAATAGTTTAGTCTGATTGAATATCGCAAGAAAACTACGAAGCGTAGTTAGATTACCTACACAGAAACAAATAATGCTGTCAATTTGGTTGCTCACAAGTGAAACTAGGACCCTTTTTTTGGCATAAAAGTATTCTAGGTCCATCGAAAGGAATTTTGAATTTAGAACATGATAGGTTTCAAGTCGGTTTATCATCCAAGTACCTCAAATATGCCCGTAATTGTGACCTTTCTATCAAAACTTGCTTACAATAACTGTTTAAAACAAGATATTTACCATGTGTATTTATTTTGTCGAGTTTCCGATATTTTGGCAGTTGCATGCGCCATTAGCCGACCAGACACTGTCAGTAATAATGACATAAATTCTCTACCCATCTTTCTTATTCTTCATATGCGTAGAAAAGGATAGGTACAGAAATAATGACATTATTACTGACAGTGTCTGGACCACTATTAGGGTCACCACACACCTAGCGGAATTCCTCGCGGAATTAGCGGAAGTAGCGGAAATTTGTCTATGGTAGCGGAAATTTGTCTATGGTAGCAGATTTTTTGTATGGAAGCCATAGACAAATTTCCGCTACCATAGACAAATTTCCGCTACTTCCGCTAATTCCGCGAGGAATTCCGCTAGGTGTGTGGTGACCCTTATCACAGAGTAGGTAACGGAAGTTGCTGAAAGTGTTAGTTGTGGTATACCCACACACCATATAGCGATCTACCCTAAATAGTTTTTGTAAAGTTAATGACCATGTTAGCTTAAAATCACAAGACTTGCTTACTTTGAATCTCCTTATAGAACAGATAATGACATTACATACAAACGTACTTTAGCTCTCATTTTAAAACGACAGGCTTTAGAACCACGAAATTTGGCATGAGCATTCTGGAAGTACAGATCTATGTCGGTAATTCGTTTTCGTTGCTAAAAATTGTAATACAAAGAAAATATAGCAAAAATAAGTTTTGTATGTAAATCTGTATCTGGCTGTATTTTCTTTGTATTGCAATTTTTAGCAACGAAAACGAATTACCGACATAGATCTGTACTACTAGAATGCCCATGCCAAATTTCGTGGTTCTAAAGCATGTCGTTTTAAAATGAGAGCTGAACTACGTTTGTATGGACACGCGAGCGTCCTGGCGACTCTTAAAGCGGCGATACTTATACTCGTATCTTAGAATCACATAGCAACCGATTGCAAAGATTCGAAGTCAAACCGCGGGCTATCTGTGGTGTGAACAATTAACCTAAAGTAAATTCATTATTAAATTAATAAGAGATAAACGCACTTCATGAATGCCCGGACACGTTAAGAAATTATGTAACATTAATGGGTACAAAGATCAATTTAAAAAAAATTGGGCTAATCAACTTTTCACTGTTGCTTTACAGTGACATCTGGACTACTGAAAACGATTATAACGACTAGTTTTTGAATAGGGATTGGTGAGGGTCCATCGGGAGGAGAGCTACCGACAACTGCTACAACTTTGCATACGATGCACAACTTTGCCTGGCAAGCAGCAGCTATTTATATCTTATTCCTGGATGGCCCCCTTTCTCCCATCTCAGGAATAACATATAAATAGGTTTGGTGAAGAAAACCATGTTTTTCAAGCCAGGCAAAGATGTAGCAGTTGACGGTACGCGAAAATAAAACTTTCTTTGTACAGCCAGCATCAAATATATTGTAACAGCCAAAGTGATCAAATAGTTCTTTACGCCATATATTTTGTATGGTGTGACGAACTATTTGGCTACTCTAGCTGTTACAATATATTTGATGTTGACTGTACCAACTTTTTAATCTTTTAACCGCCCAAGCCGCACAGTTAGTCAGCCGAAAATTCGAATGTTCCTGACGGTAATAAATGTGTCATACCTACACGGAGAGAATTTTTTACTAGAAACAAGTAAAAAATAGTAATTCCCAGGACAAGTAAATAATTTACTAAAAACAAGTAAACGTTTACTAAAAACAAGTAGACGCTTCCCTGTTTTTAGTAAAGTTTACTTGTTTTTAGTAAACGTGTACTTGTTTTTAGTAAAAGTTTCCTTGTTTTTAGTAAACGTTTACTTGTCCTGAGAATGACTATTTTTTACTTATTTCTAGTAAATTTTTTCTCTCCGTGTACTTTTATGACGTCGTGGCTTCTAGATACGGATATCCGTTTACATGATTAGGCGCTCAAAGGGTTAATTTGATTGACGATTGGCATTCACAGATTTTAGAAAAAAACGTGTTTTGGTTGCTCAAGAAAGCAGCGCAACCTGAAATAAAAAAATCACCAAACGTGCATTTTAGAACAACTTGTATAGGCAGGTAGTCAGTTTGAATAATTTGTTTTCCTAACATCCTGGACCCGAAAGCGTATATTTGTGTAGGTACCTACCTAACTATAGGTAGGTATTTGATAATGCTATAACTATAACATCCATCAAAATTGATGGTCAGGGATGACGCAACATCTATGGGGTGCGTTTGCTGTTGTGACGTCAGTAGCTAGAGTTCTCATCTCCCCGCCTACTGAATGCAAGCAAGAATCTCGTCACAAAGACCAGTGTAAGTTAGACCTCGAGATTTGCTATTCTTATACGCAATTGGATATTTCATTGATTCTACGTTGGTTCTTCGGCTTGCGTGACGTCATCGTTTATCAACAAGGTTCTTAAACTTGGTCTACGAGTAGTTATCAACGCCTATTGTTGAGAGTTCTTTGGGGTGTGTCCGGGTCAACGTATAATGGAATCGTAGCGATAACTTCTATTCATACCTACATATCAATGAGTACCGAGAATAATATAAATATATCATTTTATAAAGGGTCGGCAATGTGACACCTCTGGATTTGTAGGCGTCCATAGGCCACGATAGCTGCTTACCATCAGGTGGGCGGTATGCTTGTTGGCCGCCGTTATGGTATAAAAAAATGTGATCCTAATGATCATATTATGGACGTAGGTTAGCCTGTTGGAGTATAGACTCCAACAGGCTAACTTTCTATCTAAGGTGCGTTGGGGTAAGATAGAAAGGTATTTTTTTAGGGATAAGATAAAAAGTAGTCTGTAATGCTCCGAAATATGGACGATTTTTTGTCTTACCCCTAAAAAAATACCTTTCTATCTTACCCCAACGCACCTTATGAAACTCTTGAAAAGTTGCGTCATACCTACTTGTACCTAATAACAAAGTTCAACAATAATTTGGATGTTGATACTTATCGTAACTTAGCAACTATGTTCACGGGATATTAAGTTAGAACCACGTAGATATCTTGATAATTAAATTAAACTTCAGTAAGTGCGTCGTGGTGCAACTTTCCATTCCGAAAAACACTTAATGACGCAACTATTTCACCAATTTCAACCCTTATTTCATCCGCTTAACTAAGTTTCCTGTGCAATGAGCACCTATCCTGGGGCAAAAGTAATGATCAAATTGTGCAACACCCACTCACTATACATATATATGCCTAAATTGTGACATAAGTGTAAGTAAACATTATACTTATCAAATCAAAGCTGACATACCGATATTAGTACAAAGGTTATCGCGGTGCTATTGACAATAAGACGCAAGTGGAGTCCGCCATTACTGAGCGAAATAGGGGTCTGGGACGCGCGCATGCGTATTGTGACCGCGGGGCGAATATATACCGACCCAAACTCTACGCGCCGGCTGTTGGAAATAGTCCTTCGAGCGATTTTTGACTAACCATAAATTAAAATCTGTTTATTCTTAAAAAGTTTTGAGTGAAAAATGCCCGGGAAAACTAACGGACCTGCGGAGCCTGGAGAGACCATAGAGTTATTGGACAAAAAGGTAAGTTTTTGATTAAGTGATGTAATGTCATCGAAAGGTCATTTTGCTTTGAGATGAATGATTCTTATGTTGAATATATAGGGGTTGTTTTCGCTTGTTTTTGTTTCCATATATTTTTGGTTATGCACTGGGCGGTTGAAGGTCATTACAGTGTATTTTGAAAAACGACATGTTTGTATGATACACGTACAATTTTGTTGGAATTTGTAAAGAAAACTTATTAATTTTCATAAATATTAATAATTTATAAGGTGCCTGCCTCTACGTAAACATTTATCCACGTTAAATTAAACATAACGCCTTTTGGCCACGTGTTATTAAACAAGTAATTTAGGTACTAGGTACACGCAACACATTTTGCGCTAGACTTTGCAACACACTTCAGGCCAATAAAGTTTAATGAATGAAATTTTTGTAGTAATGTATCTAGTAGTATATACCTAGGTATAACAACTTGTTTATATTTAAGTACCTAACCTACCTATATTGTGCGTGCCGTCCTCAAGGAAGTTTTGAAAAGTCAAGTTATCATTTTCCTTCAGTAGATAGCTAATACAACCCATAATTGTTTTTTTTATAGTTATGGGCAGTTATTAATTAATTAATTATTGGAAGTCAAAAAAACGTTGGTAGCAATAGCAGTAATTAATTGTTACATATATACAATTTTTTTTACATGGTTAAGTAACTGTAGCGCTCAGTGATGACCTTAGTGAGCCCAAAGACAGTCTGTTGTGCTTAGTAACTAGGCTGCCACAGAGGGATGTGTAGCCCTTTTATATTGTCTAAGTAGATACTTCTTCCCATATCTCTTAATTTTTGTATCCTTAAAAATTAATTTAGTTGATTAAATCACTTGATCACAAAGTTTATCCTTGACCTGTACTTACTATCTAACTATTAAGCAGTTAGAAAATAATATATAGGAATAATAGCAAGTGCTACGCGTACAATTTTACTAGTGAAAGTAATTTTAGAAATATGAAACAAATATTGAAATTGAAAATTGTGTGATCTTTAAACTTTAAAACTTCAACTATTCGGAGACTCGGAGTTGAAATACTCGTATCCATGTCCATCAACCTAGTTTGAAGTACCCGCACCACGTGGGTGGGGTGGGCGGAATGTTTCGGCTGTGGTTTCGGCATTTCAAATAGAACACAGGCCTACAATACCGAGGTCGCGCACTAATTGCATCTGAAACCTATATTAGACTCATTAATAGCTTATAACTGGAACGATGTTTACATTGCCTTTAGCTGCAATTTGTTACACCGATAAACCCTATCGATAAGCTACTCGTATGTAAATATTAGATTCGTATCAATTTGTAGCTCCAATACTAAGTACGAGAAACTTAGACATTAATGATTTATTTAACATGCACGTTATATTTTTCACCAAAAATATATCCTTCTCAAGTCTGGCCATTTTTACAAATACAAAAACTTTTAGCAATCAACGAAATTTTTTTCATTGCAAAAAAGCAGGTATAGCAGGTACAGGATTTTCGCATTGTACCTATTGTAGGTACATTGAGGACTTGAAGAGCCTACGGGCTACGGCGTAGCGCTACGAGCGTATGTCAGCACTACAAGTGTAGTCTTTTAGTTTGTCTGTTTTTATAATTTCTATCCCACATATGTATCATATTATAGTACAGTACATTTTAAAGAAAGACAAATAAAGCTGGATAGGTACAAAAGACCTTTTGTTATAGGTATCTCAAGGATATTTGAACATCCTTTGAAAGTCGTAGGTTGTATCTATTTAACGGCCTCCTAGCCTAGTTGGTAGTGACCCTGCCTATGAAGCATGAGGTCCCGGGTTCGAATCCTGGTCAGGGCATTTATTTGTGTGTTTATCACAGATATTTGTTCCTGAGTTATGGATGTTTTCTATGTATTTATCTATATCTATATATTATATATATCGTCGCTTAGTACCTACAACACAAGCCTTATTGAGGTTACTGTGGGACTAGGTTGATTTGTGTAAGATTGTCCTAATATTTATTTATTTATCTGCTAGATATTTTAGCATTTCTGTGTAGGACAAAATTACCATTTGGCGGAAGGCACTTACGTTGTGCGTTGATCAGATTCAATATTGTACCTACTCTAGCAATAAAAGCGTAGGGTAGGCCGCCACATGCTAACTTTTGGTCTAGACTACACATATTGTCTGGTTTAGGTACCAACAAATACCTACTTTGATAACAAACAGAATGATAAAGACACAAAGCCCCCACTAGCTCAAAGGATATTTTAAGACGATTGGTCTGTCTTATTCTATATATTAGTTAAGTGCACAATGGATGCTGTAACCAGCAAGATGAGAGACATCCGGTCCGTGGTGGGCCGGAGAAGTGCGTGGGTGAGACCAACTGACTCGTGATACAATAGTTAACTATCTGCATGTAAAGATAGTGCCACACGCAAAAGTCTAGTACTTAGCTAATTAGTTAACGTATCGGATAATCACAAGTAAATACTCGTACGCACTTAAATAATTAGGGACAGTTTTAATTTCAACGTATATCATTTATATCACTAAACGTCTTGTTTGCAATAGGTAAGTAGCGTATCGTAGTTTAAAAAAATTCAACTTAATCCAACATACCTACTTATTTCATATTTTTTAAATTATTTGCCTTACGCTTTGTTCTTTATAATTTAACATAAACACACATTTAAATATATGTATATGCATTTCATAAATAATTAAAAAACACGTTATACATCGAAAACCATATGTTTCGATCCTCTTTTTCTCCAGGTTTTTTATTGTGCAACATTCACTAAAACATTAACAATGATAAGAATAAATTATTTCATGAAAATAACTACTATAACAATACTGTAAAATAATTAATATTATTTTATTCAATTTAACATTTACGCATGGCTTTATAATAAATACAAATATATTTAAATATTTTTTATTGGCCGCATAGGCACTTTGACACTTGTGACATGTATCATGCCGTATCGTGCCTGATAAAGAACCCTGTACATGCGCCATTCAACTTTTTTCTAATATAAAAAAAACGAGAAGCTTTCCCGCGCGAATCGGAGCGCAACTTTCCGCGTTCAAAGCTTTCTTCAACAGCCTCTCGGTACAGAAATCTCATCGTACTTCGATTTTCCTTTTACTAATGCGGATAGGTAGTTTCCTCGGAATTAGCTCACCGAAGGAAGCCCACTAACTGCTCGATAGGGGAAATAATTCGTGTATAGCTGAATTTTGGTGAAGTTGTAGATAAAGGTGTCTTACACAACATACTAAAAGTACTCATGGATAGGGGTGCCGCTAACGGGGAGAGGGGGGTGTAAAGGTCCCCTTTTTTGGCTTTTCGTAAATAACTCAGTAGCGGTGGCTCATATGAAAAAATGTTCTTCTACTTAATTAATCCACAAATGATTTTCTACAGAAAAGGTTCTTTACACTTTTTTGCTGAGATCAATGTATAATGAGATTTCGAGGAAATACGATAATCACTTTTAGAAACTTTCGGAGCTATTATTTACGAAACTATGAGTTTTGTCTAAAAGTTGTTTTAGAAAACCCTTATTTATATTAAAAGACCTATCCAACGACACCCCACACATTAGGGGTGGATTAATAAACAGAATTTACTCCCCACTTCATGTGTTCGAGAGGTACCCTAAAAAATAATCTTTTTTCAGATTTGGTTTTAAAACTTTGTTTGCGTGTTCAAAACACATACTCATACGAAGTTTAAATATTCTAGTACTAACCATCACTGCGCAAAGCCGTGAACGGACAGACTGGGACAAACGGACAGCGAAACTATAAGGGTAGGAAGTTGATTGCAGGCGTCCATAGGCTATGGGAACTGCTTACCATCAGACAGGTCGTATGCTTGTTTGCCACCGTCGTGGCATAAAAAATAAAAAGTAAAAAAATACCCTCTTCAACCTGCTCAGTGATGGTTAGTACTTGAATATTTAAACTTCGTATGAGTATGTGTTTTGAACACGCAGACAAAGTTTTAAAACAAAATCTGAAAAAATATTATTTTTTAGGGTACCTCCCGAACACATGAAGTGGGGGGTAAATTCTGTATTTTAATCCACGCCTAATGTGTGGGGTGTCGTTGGATAGGTATTTTAATATAAATATGGGTTTTCTAAAACAATTTTTAGACAAAACTCATAGTTTCGTAAATAATAGGTCCGAAAGTTTCTAAAAGTGATTATCGTATTTCCTCGAAATCTCATTATAATTACATTGATCTCAGCAAAAAAGTGTAAAGAACCTTTTTTGTAGAAAATCATTTGTGGATTAATTAAGTAGAAGAACATTTTTTCGTATGAGCCACCGCTACTGAGTTATTTACGAAAAGCCAAAAAAGGAGACCTTTACACCCCCCTCTCCCCGTTAGCGGCACCCCTATCCATGAGTACTTTTAGTATGTTGTGTAAGACACCTTTATCTACAACTTCACCAAAATTCAGCTATACACGAATTATTTCCCCTAAGTTTTCCTTCGTTTGGCGAACTAAATGTTTTCCTTCACTTCTTTTGGTAACGGCCTTTTAAAGTAATAACAATATTAACGTAAAATAGGTCTTACATTTATATTAGGGATTGTACGACTGTTCTGTCCCCAAGAATTCAAGACAGTAATTTTCAAATGATCCACAAATAATTGATATAGGGCAAAATGTGGAGGTGGTAATTTATACACGTCATACGCGTGACTACTTTCTACGATCAAATAAAACATGCATGGAAAACTGGAACGGAATGATAAGCATGGAAATCTTACAATCATGTATTATGTATTATCGTAGTTTTAAAATGACTACCGGTACTAAGAATTATTTTATAAGCAATTAAGAATATCGCTTATATATCCTTTCCTTTTTGGGTTCTGTAGCCAACAAGTTTCGCCATAATATCCATTCTTCGCCATTTTTGTCAGTTCGTTTTTCCACGACACTAATAGTAAACTGTAACTATGTTGGTACACTTTTAATGCCTTAAAATTAAATTTAGTTATAATACTTATAACGTTAATTGCTTCAAAGTCAAAGTAAAAATGTGTTTATTTAAGTATAGGCATAGCAACAAGCACTTTCAAATTATTAGTGTGAATCTGGTTCAGTCTCTGTTTATGAAATTAATTTTATCATTATCAAGACTTAAGTTGGTAACATGTTAAATTGTAACGTCACTTGAATGGCTTGAGTACCTACGACGAGATATTTTAAGTAGTGGCAGGTTACTTCATCGACCCAGTATCATAAACTGACACACATCAATTATAACACATTACGTTTAAATAATTCACTGTCAAAAGTAGAGCGCAGACTTACCGACCTAACTCTGAACTAGTGACCCATACGTCGGCGGAACCACCGGGCTTGTATTAAATATCGATTAAATATGTTTCCTATGTGGATTACCCATTAATAGGTTTAAAGATAATCGAGTTACAAGGACGAGTGGAAGATGTGGAAGGAATGATTATAAAATTTCCTTTCGTTAATCGCTTGGTGGATTAGTTGAGTAAACAACAGATTTAGGTATAGAGTGCAAGTTTCACACTACTGCATACGTAGAAGTGTACTACACGCAGAACACCCTATAAATATATATATATATATATATATATATATATTTGTTTGAGGTCGTAAGTACTCCCGTTTCTAAATAAGTCCATTGAGTAATCTTTTAATGCCGATGTTTATTATTACTTACCTATAATTAACTTATTCCAACACTAATAGGCAGAGGCAGGATTGCGGAAATATACTTCCTACTGATTCTCGGAATTGTACTGAAGTGGTGTAGATACTATTACAAAATATTTTACATAATGAGATCGGATTGCTGCGTGCCGGAGATCAGTTACCTACTAATAGATTATCCCTGCAACGAAACATTCGATAATTAATTGGTGATTCTTGCGTCTTGCGTCGTCTTACGTTAGTTTCCGTATTGTGGACATTTTTTTCAATTTTTTTTTTGGCGCTTGAACCATTCATTAATTTTTTATCCGGTTGAGTAATGTTTAACGTACGTAGGCAATTGAGGTTTGCATCTATAAGCAATTAAGCAATCTATCCTTTATTTCATAAAAACCTTGACGTGTTTTTATAAAACAATTATCTAAGCAACAGTGATCGAAAAAAGTCTAGAAATACCTACTTAATAGTGATAGTATTCGCTCTGAGAAATCGCAACTTTTTTTAAATACTGCATATTAGTCTATATTCAAAGCCGGGAAGGGTGTGAAGGAATTACTATCCAGGGGAATATAAGGTCTGTTTTTGGGAGCCATGTAGGATAAAATTAATTTAATAACGGCTCCCTTGAATTGAACAGATACAGAAGAAGATTATAGGAAACAACACAGACACTGACGACACGAAAGTGCTTGTTGCTATACTTACTTGAATAAACAAGTTTTTGACTTTGACTTTGAAGCACAACTAAATTTAATTTTAAGACATTAAATTTGGTGTACTAACTACACAGTTTACTAGTGTAGTGAAAAAACCAACTGACAGGCAGATAGATATAATGGCGAAGCTTGTAGGCTACTGGACCCTAAAAAAAAAGCATACATGAACGATATGCTTCATTGCTTATAAAAGTTATAAAATGATTTCTTCAAATCAGTAATAATTTTAAAACTTCGATAATACGTAAGAGTACGATTTCCATGCTTATTATAGTCCACTGTGACAACACTTCATTTGCAAATGAAAATGAGCGATGCGAGATATACATTTTGTAGTTATGTAATTTTTTTAAATCAAATTAATTTTGCTCTACTTACAATATGTATGTGAGCATTGTAAACGATTTACTCTTTCTAAAATCAATGTTATACGTGTAAGTAAATATACCTAAATTAAATATTCATGACAGCACTTTCACCAAATTTTCAAACCAATTAAACTAACTTAGAGTACTTACTGAAAAATACACTATTTTTATTCACAATTAATCGCAACATGCGAATCGAACGGTACCGTAGCCACATGCATAGCTGTAACACTGTAAACAGAAACACGTTGCACAATTTCTCAGTCATTCATCATTCAGTACACTGGCCTAGTCGGCACAGTGAACTCCACCATGCAGCCGATGCAGTGTGAAAACCAATGATTAAATGCATTGAGCGCGCTAAACCAATCTCTCCTCGTTAATAGAAGTTTAACTATTTATTGGACTAATCTAACCTCTACTAAGGCCGCGCGCCAGTCTTACGCGGGCTACACGGCGAGAGGGTTTCCCGCTATCGACTTTGACACTTCATTTGGCGGGAAAACCACCATAGACAAGAAAAAAGTCCTGTGAAATTTAGTTTTAATTTCCGCAACACGGAGCTAAGGAGTGTAAAAACAGCCGTTATTATTTCGGGGTTTTGGTGAAATTATAAACATGATCGGTGATAAAATTGGATTTATTGTTGAGAAAAAGGAGAAAGAAAAGTGCGGTTACGATAATGCCGGGTTCGTATATACGGAGAAGGAAAAGGTCCCGAATAAGGTTAGTGTTTTTATGTTAGAAATTTTGCAGTGTTGAGTGGGGAACGAGTGTTTCTTCATTTATTGACGCAAGGATCGTAAATGTTAAATTAGTGTTGACCTCGGCGGTTGCTGCGCCTCCTGGTGCATGACGGTTTAAATAGATTAAGTTCGTACCTACCTACTTGAAATCTAGTAAACAAATGGTTCCTTTTTTATTATTTTACCTTGCCAGTTTTTCGGAATAACCGTAGATAGGTACAGTCAGCATCAATAGTATTTTCCTACACGAAGGCTGCAAAAATAAGTGACAGGCTCCTATGGCTCTACAAAATAAGAGCGTGTCACATATTTTTCCGGCCTTCGTGTAGGAAGATTCTATTGATGCTGACTGTACATAGCAAAAATCACATAGAGAAGTTCCACGTCAAAATACCTACAAATGCATTTTTGCATTAAAAATATTTTGTAACGAAAATTGATTAATCTGGAATAATAAGGCTACTACTGCTAGTTGTGGTAAATTCAAAAATAAGTACGAGTAACAAAAATACACTTTACTTAGGACCCTTTTTTAAATATACTCAATATAATAATTATTTATCGTACACCTCAGTAAAAAATAGAGCAAGTAGGTAAGTATTTACACGCGTTTTTAGTCAATAGGGGTTCTTATACTTAGAGAGCGATCTCTTCCAGACAACTTTGATGGGGTAGCGGCAAATGAATACTGAAGTGTTTGTTTCATGTATCATGGTTTATGTTAAACCGATACGTATTCCCTATTCCTGGAGTCCCGCAAAATTAAATTCAATTAGTTTTTTTTAAAGAACAATGCCACTCATCTATAAAGATGTACCTACCTTAACATAAAAACTATAGTTACTAAGTATTGATTACGAAATGGAGTTACTTAGTTGCGGATTCGTTTTTCTTGCTAAGTAATGAGAAAAGTTAATTGTAGATGGCACTTACCGACTGTTTAAGTTCTTCCCTTTATGAAATTCGAACATGGGCTATTAAGATAAGACGATTATTCCATTTTATGCAGGGAATTCGACAGTCAAAATCAAAAAGTAGCCTGCATATTGCAACTTCTTTTAAGGGCAGGAGCTAATGAAGGGCAAAGTTTATTTTAAGTAAACCGCAGTTTAGCACGGAGCAGCACGTGTGTGCAGAAACGTGCCGTTTGCTAATTGCACTGTTTAGTGTTTACGTACCTATATTGTAATGAACTGGCTTAACCATCATTGCCTACTAACGACAATGGAGTACTGTCGAACTTTAAAGAAAGAAGTCTCCACTTTTAGATGTATTATTTTGTATTTATTATGGTAGGGAAACATATATTAATCATAAATATTATCATCATCATCATTTTAGCCATTTGTCGCCCACTGCTGAGCATAGGCCTCTCTTCGCGTACGCCATTTGTCCCGGTCCTGGGCTAACCTCATCCAGAAGTGACCCGCAATCTTCCGAATCACCTACCCAACGAGCCAACGGATGCCAAGGACTCCTAATATAAATATCATAATGTTAAAAAATAAAGGAAAAAAAATCTACTGCTTCAGGCGAAACTTCAACTCACGACTCCGGGACCCATGTGTGCGAGAAATTCGCAGTCATCAGTAAGTCTCAGTACCTCAGTTGGTCAGAGCGACGAGCATATCCCGGAGTCGCAAATCAGAGTCTCGCCTGAGGCAGCGGATTTTTCTACCTTTCCTTTATTTCTAAACATTGTGGTACCGTTAGTAGACGTTCTGCTTAATACAGAATTTATTAATTTTTATGATGATATGGGACTGTTAGGCCCTTCTAGAAAACCTAAAAGTTTCCATTCTCCGAGGTTTCCATAACAACTGACGCGCTAATGGGCAGTGGCCACGCAAACGAGCTGTTATGTCAACACCGTTTACCCACTTTTGACTATCGAGCATTATTTTGCAATTTAATCTGTATCGGTTTCGATTCTAATTGTTTAGACACTTTAGAGCGTGAAGTAACCTTGTAATGTATAAAATTAATTCGTTACAATTAGGTCATTGAGTTTACTACGTTTACTTACTTTTAGTAGATTTACCTACAGAGAGTCATCCGAACGCTCGAATCCAAGAATTTTAAGCTCGAAAATAATCGCACTCAAAAGTTTGTCGCTATTATTTTCATATTAAATTAATAGTCTAAATAACCAAGATTTTAAATTCCTATCGCTGTTTTTTTTCTTCTAATGTTATTTTTAGAATACCATTTCATCGTTTTAGAAAGTTTTAAACGTCAGAACGCTCTAAGTTCAAAAATCACCCCCCTGGTCTCGGGTTCCAACCCCGACTCCTACCACTGAGTTTTTCGGAACTGAAGTACGGCATATCATTTGATATTTATCAGTCGCTTTTCGGTGAAGGAAAACATCGTGATGAAAAAACCGGACCTAATCCCAATAAGGCGTCTAGTTTCCCCTCTGGGTTGGAAGGACAGATGGCAATCGTTTTCGTAAAAACTAGTGCCTCAATGGAGCCATAGCAAAAACCAGGACAAATGCTAGAAGTATAATAAAATGGATTAAATGGGCACAATAAGTTGCTGCTGCTTTAGTATCTAGCGGGCGAGGAGTTCATAATTATTATTTATTATTATTTATTTATTATTATTTATTATTTTACACGCGCTCTTGTTTTCTTTACAATGAAAATATCAAAGTTTTCAAAAGGACTCGTCTGTTGTATTAAATGTGGTAGGGATTATAGATTTTATAGTCTCTAGTCTACGAAAAAGATAAAATAAAGCTGAAAATATTTATCTGGGGATAAAAATAACTCTCAGATAAAATAAGAGTAGTGTCTATACCATGCCTAATCGTGATTAGCGTATTTACCATGTTTGCACGTGGGAACTAGCTGATATCTGCCATGTTATTATGATGAATGGCCTCTCTTAAATACTTCGTTTTAAGAAGTGAATAAAATAGAGCAAAAAACAAGCAAACGCAAAAAAATTGTAAGTGCCTAATGCATTATTTTGTGGGACTTTAAATATTAAACTATGTAGTGTAGGTTCCTACATTAGATGAATATGTATTGTGTTATGCACACACATTTTGCTTGAAACTTTGGGATATACTGTTCATTTCAGGTACTTATTATATAGGCTGTATATTTTTAGGGTTTCGTACCCAAAAGTTTTTTATCGTGTTTTATCGATAGACACATAAAATCTGTTCAGCCTTATACATGGTGTAACAAAAATACTGGTGATCCGTTTAAGGGCATAATTGGTATCGTATTGCGACTAAGAAAAGGTAGCAAAATTTTTTTGTATGTAATTTTTTGAATTTTTGCCCCATATGTCCCATAGAAATATGGGACATATGGGGCAGATGTGGCTGCAGGCCGACCCTCCATACTAAACCAAAAATTCTTTTCGCGCTAAAAATAGTTTTTTTAGTATTTTTTAATTAGAATACAATACTAATTATGGCCTTAAAAGGGTTACCAGCATTTTTACTACACTTTGTATGTCTTATTTTTGAGGTTTTTTCGACTTGATTAGAAATGATTTTTTTAGCGATTACTTGGTTGAAAACAATACTTTGTAAGTTTATTTAAGTATATAACAAAAATTTCAGTAATAATCTCGGAAAAATGTGTGATAAAGTATTTGAGAAGTGTTTGTTTCCATTATAAGACAAGTAAGGATGAATTCTGGTCTATGGTGGAAAGATAAGTCGGGCCCTGGAGGGAAACTACCTTAAAACGTTGAGATAGCTCAATACACTGAAAGGAAACATTCCTTTATTTTTCCTAAAAAGTAAAACTGCATTCACAGTTTTTTTTCAAATGATCCCTTTGTTCGATACTAAAATTGTATGATTTTTCTTTTTTCATTATTTATGGCTTCTCTTGGGCCGTAAATTTGGTTGGTATTAAGAGTCGCCAGGACGCTCGCGTTCCCATACAAACGTAGTTTTGCTCTCATTTTAAAACGACATGCTTTAGAACCACGAACTTTGGCATGGGGATTCTAGTAGTACAGATCTATGTCGGTAATTCGTTTTCGTTGCTAAAAATTGTAATATAAAGAAAATACAGCCAGATACAGATTTACATACAAAACTTATTTTTGCTATGTTTTCTTTGTGTTACAATTTTTAACAACGAAAACAAATTACCGACATAGATCTGTACTGCTAGAATGCCCATGCCAAATTTCGTGGTTCTAAGGCATGTCGTTTTAAAATGAGAGCTGAACTACGTTTGTATGGGGACGCGAGTTCACGCGAGCGTCCTGGCGACTCTTAAGAAGTTTGTATTCTTGTTGGAAATAGGATCGTTCGTCATGAATTGTCATAAAAATTGTTTTCGACAAAATTTACAAAATGAGTAGTTTTTTTTGTGAATTGTACATTTACTCGAAAATTTGTAAATGCAGATATGTCTCTTTAAAAAAATAAAGGAATGTTTCCTTTCAGTGTATTGAGCTATCTCAACGTTTTAAGGTAGTTTCCCTCCAGGGCCCGACTTATCTTTCCACCCTGTATAACAATTTGTCACTCGAATGACATTATACTTAGATAATTGTATAAATTTTTTTTAATGATTTTTTTCTTTTTTTGCCGGGAGATGGGCAGCAGCATCTTCCGAAAGCCTACAAACAATAAACAAAAAAAACCGGCCAAGAGCATGTCGGGCCATGCTCAGTGTAGGGTTCCGTAAACTGAGACCATTAATTCAAAAGGTCGTTTCTTACGGGAAATTTGGCGGCGCTTACGTCATTTTTACTTACGTCCTTTCACTATGGGTTTTTGAATGATAACTCAAAAACGGCTCAACCGATTTATTTCAATATAGTTTTTATTGAAGGCACTCATTAGGCCTCAGTGTCATGATTTTTTTCAAAATTTTAGGACCCAAGATTCAAAAGTTAGATGGGGGGGACGCCCCGTTTTAAACTTTCGGAGCTGTTATTTCCGAAAGTATTAGTTTTATCTAAAAACTGTTTTAGAAGACCCTAATTTTTTTTAAAGACCTATCCAACGATACCCCACACAACATGGTTGGAACGAAAACAAATTTCGCCCCCCACTTCACGTGTACGGGAGGTACCCTAACAAAATATATTTTTCGCGTTTTTATTCTACCGTTTTGTCGGCTTGGTTAATGCACTTATTCAAACCAAATTTCAGCTTTCTAGTGCTAACGGTCACTGAGCTAGACCGCGGACGGACGGACGGACGGACATGGCGAAACTATAAGGGTTCCGTTTTTGCCATTTTGGCTACGGAACCCTAAAAAACTGCGCGCGTCAACCCACCTGCCAAGCGTGGCGCGTATGGCAAACCCCCCCCCCCCCCCTTAATGGGGAGGCCTATGTTCAGCAGTGGACGTCTTATGGCTGAGATGATGATGATGAATTTTATAACCGGCTAAACCCATGCTAAACCTGATTCAACGTCTCCATATGTGATGAATCCCTAAATAAACATTCCTGAACGCGATGTGCAGTTATTATAAAACGACAAGCTTCGCGTGCCATTTCTCTCATTTCATAATGAGCAAAAAGACGCGCGCCCCACTTATGTATGAGCAATTAATATAAAAACGCTGCATTCAATCATTTCAAGAGTACTCAATCATTTGAAATGATACGATGCGTCAATTATCATCGACATATTTTTCTTTATGATATGTAAATAGGTAGGATGTGCGATTAGCTATAGCGAAGCGACGGGTCAAGTTCTACCTAGGGCGAACTAAGTACTTAGTGGGATGCTACCTGCGAAGACACACTGGCACCGTCCCACCTCCAACGGACTAACGTAAAAGCGGGCGCAGCGGCGGAAAGCGCCGAAATTTCAAAACGTAATAAATATAAAAGTCTCGGTAGAGAGTACCATTTTGTACCTTTTGGAGTTGAAACTCTAGGTCCATGGGGTCCCAGCGCACACAAGTTTTTTGCAGAAATCGCGAAGCGTCTGGTTGACGTAACTGGTGACCGAAGAGCTGGCGGTTTCCTCGCACAACGTATCAGCATTGCGATACAACCAGGAAATGCCGCCAGCAT
This sequence comes from Pammene fasciana, assembly GCA_911728535.1. NCBI lineage: Eukaryota > Metazoa > Arthropoda > Insecta > Lepidoptera > Tortricidae > Pammene > Pammene fasciana. The sequence goes on from OU452285.1 coordinate 3,480,066, forward strand.
CCTTGGTACAATGCCGCAAGGGCCTAGTTTAGATTTTAGCTAGTTATTAATTTAGTTTAGTATTTGTACTGTAGTGCCTCTATATATTTAGTTATGTAAATAAATGTATACTTATAGTACTTAGTTATTTAATGTGACCTGAAAAAGTAACCATTTGTAACAGGAGGCTGTTTCATTTGCAATTTAAACATACATATAGAAACATATACAAATACAAATAATGTAATAAATGTGCATATCGCTAGAGCCACAGAGAACATTCTATGTATTAGATATTCACAGTAGCCGCACTCTGACTCCTTAGGACTTATACTATACTGATTCAAGAAGCTAAGAAACATTTTTGTGCCTATTTCATAAGCTATTTATTGTTTTTATTTTGGCTTTGAATTACTACATAATACTATGATGAAAACAAAACTTGCATTTCCCCATTTAAATCAATGACAGTTAATTTAATCACAAGTCACTGACCGGGCCAAACACTGAGGTTCGTGTCAATGACTAGACAGGTATTATGGCCATTTATAATTTGCGCGCATCGGTAGTTCAGATGATTAATTATTGATCGGGGATTGTATTGCTGTAGTTAATGGAACTTTCAGCAACATTTTATATTGGTACTAAACACGTACCTGTGGTTACAAATTATAATATCGTTATCGTAACCCGACGATTAAATACCTTCGTCTAGCAACGGCGTCTATTTCAATCTTAACCTATTCACTGCTAATGACGACACGTTGTTGTCACGGCTCATCATTCATCGTCATTTTAGCCATTTGTCGCCCACTGCTGAGCATAGGCCTCTCTTAGAGTACGCCATTTGTTCCGGTCCTGAGCTAATCTCATCCAGAAGCGGGCTCTACTAAGCACTTTCGCTACATAGCGGGAAACCCATGGCATCAGCTACGGCGTAGCGCTACGCGCGTAGCATAGCAGTGAATGTGTTAACTGCATCGTACGTGTAAGAGAAGGCAACTGACCCTGAAACCTGATGGAATCCGAAGTAGGGATGCTAAGATTCCAGGATAAAAACAAAAGAAGAAGTAAGAGTAAGATGGGATTTTGGTTTTGTAAGAATAGACCGTCATGGAACCTTAAACTTAAATGGGTATAATGTTTTTCGGTTTACCCTAAGGCGGTCACCAAAGTAGTTTAATACTTATATCGAGAGTAGGTTAGATTTGAATCGCAATCTTCGTGTTTAAGTTGTAGCACGATACCTAGGAATTATCGTTGAAGTTTATTAAGGCATTCGATCTCTGTCACCTACTTTCTTGAAATACTTAAGTATTAGTAGTACTTAGGGTTTTTACTAATTCCTTTTTTACTAGATTAAGAGCTAGCCGCAGAAAATATATCCCATTTGCAGTTGCAATTAGGGTGACCAGATGTCCCGTATTTTACGGGTTGTCCCGTATTTCAGGCACGAATTTATTACTGTCCCGTAATTTGGCGAAAACAATACGGGACAATGCATTGTCCCAGTCCAGTATTTTAACCTCGAATCCCGTATTTTCAATGCAGTTGTCCCGTAAAACCGGAAATCAGATCTGGTCACCCTTTGCAATGCTCTCAAAATTATACAGTATTTTCTATACGTTACCCATACGACGTCATCTATACGTTTGTCTTAGTTATATTTTGGAGGGTACTACATTGTCAATGCATAATTCACACAACAAGTGTACCTAACACTTTAGACATGTAATTGGTTGGATTGCAGAGCCTCCGAAGGTGAAAAACACCTATAAATTAATTGTGTTCATTAGTTTGTTTGTCCTCGCCTGAGTCGCCTGGTCTGTTACTGGAAGTCTCATTTTATGGTTCAAAATTAAATATTTACCTACAGTGTGTTTCTGTAATAGGAGCAATAAATTAAAACGTAGGTTCTACTCCTCAAACCAGGAAACGTTTGTTCAGCGACTTTTAAAAATAACGTATGGTTTGATTTTAGGACACTTTAAAGTTTTTTCGAACACGCAATGTATTCCGAAATTGACTATGTCTGTAGGGTGGCAAGCAATGTCAATTAGACGGATTTGAACGTTCATTGAAAATACTATTTAGTTTGTATGAAAAAGAGACAATCTACAAAATACATATTTTTTTAAAGTTGTTGAACAAAAGTTATGTAGTTTGAAGAGTAGATAGAATCTATGTTTTAATTTATTGCTCCTATTACAGAAACACACTGTATAATGAATTAAATTGAACTTAAGATTGACTAGATAATTATTCTTGCCCTTTACAATTATTTTTACTTTACTTATATTACTCAAATGATAATTATGTTAGAGAGTACTAAAATGTCACAGACTTTAGGAAATCTGATGTGATTGATATTCATCTCAATGACCTGATCAAGATCGATCTTTAAACATTTTTCCGTAACAAGTAAATACCTACATGACATAACTAAATTATTCTAAGTACTTATAAAACTTATACTAGCCCTGTGGGCACACACCATCAGCATTCCCCGCTGGATGGCTAAATTCAACCTTTGGGCGAAGTAGGAACCGATAAACCGATCTTAACTCGGTAAAAAAACACTTGATATTTCTCTATTGTGTGCGTTGAAATTTTATATATCAGAATTTTGGAAAAAAATAAACCTCTTTCCCTAATCAGGATGTTTATGCACACACTAAAAATAATAATCAGGGAACCTACTGAGATTACGGTAGGGTTTACTGAATAATCAGTAAGCTTAACTGATTATTCAGTAAACTTTACTGTGATTTCAGTAGGGATTTTTCAGCGCAATGTTTACATTATCTACCTGTTTCTCCTACTCCTGGTACTAAATACCAGTACATATATGGTATAAAATATAAAACTAAAGCAGATTGTACGTACAGGTGCGGAGCTCTCACAAGGCTCTCTATTCGTCGACACACTAATTAGCTAGCCGGAGTTACAACGCACTTTTTCCACGCTTCATGCCGGATTCGATGACGAAGGATAATGTGGATAAATAATGATTGAATGTGAATCTACACCGTACTAATAGCTTCAGGATTTATATGAGTGTCTGTCGTGGTAGCACCCAAACAAAAGGACGAACTGATTTCAGATGCGAGATCATAGACTCGGCCGGGGTTATTTTGGTAATTACTTGTTTAAAAAAATAATACAATACAGTTAAAGTATTATTTATAAAAATAAGTAAATACTAAACTAGAAACTTACAAATAAAAAATAGGAACTTACAAATAAAAAATTGGCTCTAAATCAGAGGGTGCCCAGATTAGAACGCTAGCAGCATTGCCGCGATGCCGATGCGTTGGACAAAGTATGCCAGCCTTCTGGTCACCCGTTGCGTTAATCAGGCGCTTGGCTAGCTCTTTGAATTATTTATTGCACATGTGTATAAATACTCCAAAATTTCTTCCTCATTTTAGTTACGACAACGACAAAAAATTAGATCGCATCTTAGATTTCGATGTTTGAAATATTAGAAGGCTGCTGGTACCTATCCTTTATAAGGGTGTTTTTATACTATTGATCACTATCATTGAAGGCCGTAACGTACGTAATTATATAAACATCCGGTTTAAACGTAGATACGACCACCGAGTTTGTCATGTCATGTTCAAATCTATAATTCACAAAACATTTATAGCAATACAGCTCCCCAATCTAGCATAACTATGTTCTCATGATCCATCATCACTATACTTATTAAGTTATTAGGAGATCACACTTCTCTGGTAGGTACATTTGGTAAGTGTTGGTACAGTCGCCATAAAATAAATCAAAGCAGCCAAGGTACTCAAAAATATCTTAACATGGACTTTATTGCCCTGACAATGGAGGCTGTGTTCAGATATTTGTGACCACCTTGGCCGCTTCGATATATCTGATGGCGAATGTACCTAAGCTTATTAGGCAAGTGTCAAGAGTGTTACCAGTTGATATTTTCCGCTTATAGTTTGCTTTTCACATTAGTCGGGAGATATCTAACAAGAACCTTGTTATGACACGCCGCTAATTCCATCAGTACATGCGAATATGTGAAACGATATGTAAACTTGGTGACCATTATATAGTTAGAATACTTAGAATAGGTTATTTCCTTAGATGTACTTATAAGTTTTACCCTTACATGGGGGTTGGTTGTACGAGTAATAGACCAGTAAAAAGAGATTCATACATTTACGGACTACATTTTAGTTGTTTCTAGTAACTACTAGTTAATAACCACTGTTACACACTTTACGAAATTACTAAGTATTTAACCGTACCAACCAACTGACTCTCTTAGCTTTCAACTGTAAGGGAAAAAACCTCGAAAAAGTGGAATACATAATTATAATTTATGTCCTAAATATATTAATCATTCTAACCACTGCCTGGTATCGACATGCAATGCACTAGCGAATGTAAAATTGTAATGAAAAATAATAATTTTAGGATAAGACTTGCAAGAATACGTAAATATCCAAAGCTATCAATTTTCACTAGCATTTATACTTTACCTTAATATTTCTCTACTATTTACAACATAATTGTCTTTCGGTCAACCCAAGGACATGTTAGTGGCCCAATTGTAGGAGAAAACTAGAACGTGGAATGTTCCCTTGACCTGTTGCTATCAATCCAATGTTTGGATTGTTGGTATCAATCTAATATTTGGATTGTTGCTATCAATCTTAAGGTTTAGGTAACGGTATCGGTAAAAAAATATGTAGTATTTGATGTACTTTTTTATCATTCGCTAGTTAGAATGCAGGGAATGAATATCATAATTCATAATAATGTAGAAAATGCTGAAGCATAGAAAATAACATAAGCCTAGAAGTAATTTATTTGACAAGGAATCATACTATTCAATTCAAATGCTGAATCACCCTCTTAACTACTCGTATTTATTGTTTGGCACAGACGGCTCGATTTCAGGTTTTTTAAAATGAAAACTACCCTACATCATCATCATTCGCTTGCCCTTGTCCCATTTACTTGGGGTTGGCGCAGCATGTCTTTTTTTTTTCACACATCTCTGTCACCCGTCATCTCATCACTCACCTCCTTTCTTTTCATATCATCTCTCACGCAATCCATCCATCTTTTCCTAGGTTTTCCTCTGTTCCAACTTGCATACCTCAGTCTCACATACCTTGGTTCCCGGGCTCGCTTCTTACGTCGTCCCCACCCGGGCTGGCGCGACAACCCTCGTCCATTTCCCACAGGAGCCGGGTGCTGCCCCTGCGCGTCGCCTCCGGGGTACGCCCTAGCCCTGTCGCTCATCTCATTTGATACCATAGCAAAACTACCCTACATAAAAATCGTAATAAACATACTACATAATAATCGTACTGCACATATCTAAAATTAAGCCGTCATAGAAATATAATATGCCTTTAATATACAATAAAATTATAATTTATGCCTTAAATTATAATTTTATATTATTCTATTCATAGACTAATTTCGGCTTCAATTTACATAGTGACGACACAACTGGTTATGTGTCATTAACGTCACGCGTTGGCCTCGACATTGACACTGCAACTGGTTCGTGGTCGTCTGCGGAACGGATAATCGCATATCTTAAGTGAAATACATTTATTACGTACTAGCTTTTTCACACATCTTTGAATGAATTTCGTGAAAAAGACTATCCCACGTTCCCTGGGATTCAAAATAAATTCATCGAAGTAAATTTAAGATAAGTATGACAGATAGACAGACCGACAGACAGTTATTTTTGTAATTATAATATTCGTATCATCTGATATTTACCAGTCACTTTTCGGTGCAGGAAAACATCGTAAGGAAACCGGATTTAATCCTAACAAGGCCTTAGTTTCCCCTCTAGGTTGGAAGGGCAGATCAGTTGACAGTCGCTTTTGTAAAAACGAATGCTAAAGTCAATCTCCAGGATTAGGTTGCTGAACGGACCCCAGGCCCCAGACTTGAGCCGTGACAAGATCGGGACAAACACTAGGAGAATGATGATGATAATATTAGTCGATTCCTACGATTGAAATACCGCTCGTTATATGACGTCACAGCTTATTGTGTCATTAACGTATTTGTGCGTTGGCCTCGACATTGACACTGCAACTGGTTCGGGGTCGTCGGCGGAACAGATAGACGCACATCACAAGTGTTCAGGGGAAACTATCCTAGATTTATTGACCGAGCGAGCAAAGACCGTATGTCCGGATGCCTGAATGTTCTCCGCTATGAGTCGCAATCCTTGACCGATTTTTGTGAAATTTTATGAGCAGGTTAATTCTTTTAGTAGAAGACCCCATGACACTGAACCTAGTTCGATAAGTCTCCCGGATGATATATATATAATTAGACGCGTTTTTAATAGGAGAACACGAAATGCCTATGCTGCAATCCAAAAAAATGGGCGGCATAATAAAAAAAAAATTTGAAAAATTAAAAAAAAATCGGTCTCTAGTACGATAAATCTCCCAGGTTTCCTTTGTTCCTCGAAGTAGAGGAGAGTTAGGGCTATACGATAATGCGGTGCTGCAAGCCCCCGTGACAGGCCTTGTCAGTTGCTGCAGCATTATAAGGGATCGGTTTTTTTAGGTATCTAGTACGATCGATCTCCTCTAGAAACCAATGCTCATCTGAAAGATCATTACTTTCTGTGTAAGAAAAACCACTGCTGCATTTCCCAAACATGGGAGAAGGTGGTTGCTGCAGCGATTGAAGGTCGCCCTCTGAGCAGTTCCATACGGCGTTACAATTCAACCGATTTTATTCAATATAGTTTTCATTGAAAGTACTTATCAGGCCTCACTTCCATGACTTTTTTCAATTTTTTTGGACCCACGGTTCCAAAGTTAGATGGGGGGAACGCTCTTTTTTTAACTTTCAGAGCGATTATTTAAGAAACTATTAGTTTTATCTAAAAACTGTTTATGAAAGCCTATATTGATTTTAAAAGACCTATCTAAACATACCCTACACGATAGGGTTAGAACGAGAAAAAAAAATCACACCCCACTTCATGTGTAAGGGAGGTACCCTAATAAAAAATATTTTTCCAGTTTTTGTTATCCCACTTTGTCGGCGTGATTAATGCACACACTCATACGAAATTTCAGCTTTATAGTGCTAATGGTCACTGAGCTAGACCGCGGACAGACGGACCGACGGACAGACTACGGAACCCTAAAAAGCGCTAGTAGCCTGGCGGTAAGACGTCTAGCTGACTTTCAATCTGGAGTTCTTGGGTTGAAACCCCGGCTACCACTACCACTGAATTTTCCAGAACATAGAGAAATAATAAGCCTTATAGAGTGCTTACTCCATACAACTGGTTATTAGCCCGCAAGCTTGACATTTTGAAGGCTAGACGACTAAGGGGTTGAGGAAGAAGCGGGCAGGAGGTGTGATTAGGGCACCCGTTGTAAACCCTTAGTATTCACGCCCCCAGCCCGCTCCTCCCTCAACCCCTTAGTCGTCAAGCCTTCAAAATGTCAAGCTAACCTATCTAAACATACCCTACACGATAGTAGGGTATGTTTAGATAGGTCTTTTAAAATCAATATAGGCTTTCATAAACAGTTTTTAGATAAAACTAATAGTTTCTTAAATAATCGCTCTGAAAGTTAAAAAAAAGAGCGTTCCCCCATCTAACTTTGGAACCGTGGGTCCAAAAAAATTGAAAAAGGTCATGGAAGTGAGGCCTGATAAGTACTTTCAATGAAAACTATATTGAATAAAATCGGTTGAATTGTAACGCCGTATGGAACTGCTCAGAGGGCGACCTTCAATCGCTGCAGCAACCACCTTCTCCCATGTTTGGGAAATGCAGCAGTGGTTTTTCTTACACAGAAAGTAATGATCTTTCAGATGAGCATTGGTTTCTAGAGGAGATCGATCGTACTAGATACCTAAAAAAACCGATCCCTTATAATGCTGCAGCAACTGACAAGGCCTGTCACGGGGGCTTGCAGCACCGCATTATCGTATAGCCCTAACTCTCCTCTACTTCGAGGAACAAAGGAAACCTGGGAGATTTATCGTACTAGAGACCGATTTTTTTTTAATTTTTCAAAATTTTTTTTTTATTATGCTGCCCATTTTTTTGGATTGCAGCATAGGCATTTCGTGTTCTCCTATTAAAAACGCGTCTAATTATATATAATTATATATATCATCCGGGAGGGCTATTCGACTGTGCATAAATGACAGTGTCATGCAATAGCACCACAACACCACCGCCATATCTCACTTTTGAGTGACGCAAAGCTTCACTAAAGTGAAATAGGTACTTACGTCAAAATCACAGATCAGCAATGCGTATGTGCGAGCGCTGGTAGGACTAGATACGTGGTTGGACCTAAGATGCTTGTATCACTCTTGCGCTTTGCGCCCCGTTGGCGCCAGTGTCAGTTTGAGATTTGCGGAGCTAACATTATCAGATTCTAAGCAAGAGAATAATTTTATATAAATGGATGAAGTAGGTATATCATGACAAAAGTTCCATAAATACTCATTATTATACAAACCCTTGTTACATTTAGTTCTTGCGTAGTATTACTGCTGAATGATTAGAATGATTTTTCAGATTATCTCATCAAAATATGTATAAATGTATCGATCTGTGTACCCCAACGCTATTAGCACAGATATCTGACAGCTAAGACAATTATTTGTCAAATATACTAACACGATCGATTCCTATAGAAACTATAGACAAGGGCGCCTCTATCCTAAGAACGACTACGCATAAAGAGATCGGTCCTCTGTGAGCGATACCTACTGTTAATGTGACAGATAAAACCAACAGCAATACCATCGCAATAGAGCCGCAATACAATCGCAATAGAGGTGACATATGTTAGTGTTACACTTAGTCGAGTCGAATAGAGGTCCGGGAGACTTATCGAACTAGGTTCAGTGTCATGGGCTCTTCTACTATTTTTGTGTAGAGAAAATGTCTGCAAGCGTCCTGTCATGGCGCAGTGAATGTACCGCTATGTGATAGATCTGAACGGTCTGCGTAGACCGTTAATCATTTAGCAAAACCTAAGTTTTAAAAAACAATCATTGTATGATGCTGAGCCGTGAAAAATCCCAAGGTCAGAAATAAAAACACCGCCTTGAGCGAGGTTCGAACTCGCGACCTTCTGAAACATCCTTCCAGTCGCTGTAAGCCAACTTTTTTGTATTATCTTAGAGGGTAGCTGGGTTCAGCCACTTCAGCCTACGCTTGGCCCCCAGTTTTGTCACTACTATTTGTAGGTAGCTAGTACCTATGCTTCACTTAAGTTAAATGAGCTATGAGTAGGTACTAACTAGATAATGTCGTGTCATACTCATTCCGTGTGAAATTTAAATGTAAATAATAACCGGATGTAGTATTTCCAACGCTCTGAGTTTAGAATAAATTGTCGTTGGGTAAAAATATAGAGACAATACTTAGTTTTGCATACTTACACAAGTTTTTACCAAGAGTCGCCAGGACGCTCGCGCTTCCATACAAACGTAGTGCAGCTCTCATTTTAAAACGACATGCTTTAGAACCACGAAATTTGGCATGGGCATTCTAGTAGTACAGATCTATGTCGGTAATTCGTTTTCGTTGCTAAAAATTGTAATACAAAAAAAATACAGCCAGATACAGATTTACATACAAAACTTATTTTTGCTATATTTTCTTTGTATTACAAATTTTAGCAACGAAAACAAATTACCGACATAGATCTGTACTGCTAGAATGCCCATGCCCAATTTCGTGGTTCTAAAGCATGTCGTTTTAAAATGAGAGCTGTACTACGTTTGTATGGGGACGCGAGTTCACGCGAGCCTCCTGGCGACTCTTCAAAATTTTTGAAGAATTGAACCATTTGGAAAAACTCTCTGCAGTTTGACATCTTTGGTGTTAATCTGTTTTTAAGTGGGTAAAATATGTGATAAATACAAGAGTAAGTTATACATAATAAAACAAACAGATAGTATCCTAAATAATAAAAAAACCGTAATTAGACCGCGAGTTAAACTACCAAAATATATTAATTATTTTTTGTTAATCATACAAATGCGGTTGAGATATGTATGTACAAAAAACACTAGGTAGGGGTCCTAGTGCCCATCGGCTCATTTCCTCTACAATCTTCCGAAGAGGCTAGTAGACATACCAGGCGACCGTAAAGCTGGCAGCTTCCTCGTCCTACGGCAAATGGAGAGCATGGCATAGTTAACTGACAGTTGCTAGCAATTCAAGTATGGATCGTAGAAGGTAAGGATAACAATCTCTATGTTACAAAAGTGTCCGTCAAAAGCCGCTAAATTGGTGGCGCCACGCTATCGTGGCGCCTATAGAATATATGGTAGCACATATGCAGCGCACGTCACTCCGCCAATAACGCTAAGGTGCTATAGCTATACTAGCGCCACTCGGGGAGATTTGGAACTATTATTTACTGTTTACAGCTGGATACTTTTTAGACCGTTCTCCAATCTATAAGAGATACCTTATCCTCCTTAATACCATCCATAAATTGAAGTATGATATCTTTCTTTTCAGAGACGCACCACTGATATTCGCTGTATACGAATATTCGTATTCGTATTAATTGCATGACTAATTTATTTTATTACCCAAATGTCAACTTGTTTTCCTTTTTTTATGTGTTTTAAATTAAAATCTGAATATAAAATAACCGATTACAGGTTTAAACTAAGACAAAACAAATGCAGAAAATAACAATATATGGACCAATCTATACATATAATAAACGCGTAAGGAGAAAAAAAATGTACATTGAAGATATTTGAGAAAATCTAATTTAGGGGGCCTTAGAAACGTTGACTGAATACATTTTGGTGATTTTTGGAATTCTTGTCTGTCTGTCTGTGAGTTTGTTCGCGATGTACGCAAAAACTACTGCACAGAATTTAATGAAATTCTGTATTATAGTAGTTTATACCCCAGGGTAACATATAGGGTAGTTTTTATCCCGCTTATTTAAAAACATTTTTTTTTCCAATTCAAACAAGTCTGTTTGGAAAGAGAAGTGCCGTGGTTTATATGGAAGCTCATACATTCTACGACACTTCTATTTCCGAACGAGTCAATTTCGTTGTGAAAGTTGAAAGTAACCGAAAATATAATTGTCGTCACCTAAAGGATGATGCACGGTGTTCCGGCCCGTCTCCGACACGACAATTCCGAGACTTAATTTTGTATAGAAAAGCGTCACGTGATCCTAGGAGGTCCTGTATGTGTGGTGAAGTGTCGGAAGTGTCGTGTCGGAGTCTTAATACGTACCTTCAATTTGTGGGATATTTTATTCCATAAATTAAAAGATAAAATGATCTATCTGGTTCATTCCTAGCCCTGTGCAGCGGAGGCCTAGGCCACTTTTTCCTTTGTATATGAAATACATATAAGGTTATAATTTATAATTGTAGTGTGTCAACATAAAATAAACAATTTATTCTTCATTCTTGACCGTTGAGTTTTGTCTGGTCCCGTCCACGCTGCTGAAGAAATTCTCGCTACGATGTTCCGTGGCTGAGCCCTATGCGGTACTTGGCATTTGGCCTTCCCATCGATTACATTACCAAGACACATGACCATTGAGTATATACCCGGCCCTGTCATTCTGCTGATGGAGAAATTCTCGCTGTGATGTTCCGGGCCTGGGCTCTGTGTGGTATCCGGCCTTTTGGTCTTTGTATGTATTGCCGCTCCCTTGGGCCTTTTTCCCTCGGGTTCGCTAAGACACTTGACTATTTAGTTTATGCCTGGCCCTATCATGCTGCTGCTGAAGAAATTCTCGCTGCAATGTTCCGGGCCTGGGCCCTATGTAGTTTTGGCCTTCGCATACATAGCCATTCATCCTCGGGCCTTCGGCCCTCGGGTTTGCTAAGACACTTGACCATTGAGTTTTATTCGATCCCTTTCAGGCTGCTACTGAAGCAATTCTCGCTGCGACATTCTGTGGCTAGGCGATATGTGATACTTGACATTTGGCCTTCCCATATAATGCCGCTCACCCTCGGGTTCGCGAAGTTTATACCCAGCCCTGTCATTCTGCTGCTGAAGAAATTCTGGCTGCGACGTTCTGGGCCTGAGCTCAATGTGGTATTCGGCCTTTGGCCTTCTTATACGTTGCCGCTCCCTCGAGCCTTAGGCCCTTGGATCCGCGAAGACACTTGACAGTTGAGTATTGCCCTATCCCTTTCATGCTATTGCTGAAGCAATTCTCGCTACGACGTTCCGTGCCTGGGCACTTTGCGGTACTTGGCATTTAGCCTTCCCATACATTACCGTTCACCCTCGGGCCTTCGGCCCTCGCGTTCGCGAAGGAACTTGACCACTGACTTTATACCCGGCCCTGTTATTCTTCTGCTGAAGAAATTCTCGCTGCAAAATTCCGGGCCTGGGCCTGAGCTCTATGTAGTATTCGGCCTTTAGCCTTCTCATAAATTGCCCTTTCCTCGGGACTTAGGCCCTCGGATTCGCGAAGGCACTTGACCATTGAGTATTGTCCGGGTCCTTTTACTGCTAAAACAATTCTCGCTGCGACGTTCCGTGCCTGGGCACTATGCGGTACGTGGCATTTGGCTTTCCCATACATTACCGCTCACCCTCGAGTCTTCGGCCCTTGCGTTTGCGAAGGCACTTGACCATTGAGTTTATACCCGGTTCAGTCATTCTGCTGCTGAAAAAATTCTCGCTGCGACGTTTCGAACCGGAGCTCTACGTGGTACCTATTCGGCTTTTGGTCATCTCATACATTTGCCCCTTAAGTTTATACCCGGCCCTGTCATTGTCATGCTGCTGCTGAAAAAAAATCCCGCTACGACGTTCCGTGCATGGACACTATAATGCGGTACTTGGCATTTGGCCTTCTCAAACATTCTCTTACATAATTAGTCAATGTTACTCTGCGTCCGTAGGAAATACCTTAGACAACCCTAAACATGATCCCTGGAAATTGCTAAAAGAGTAACAAACTTAGCAGCTGCACTGTCTCAGCTGGACCTCGCAGCACTCACTGGATTTTGTTCATCATCTGCTTTTCTACTACTACTATCCGAGAGTATAAATAGGTACCTACCTATCTATATCCAGTGACATGTAGCCATACGATAAATAAATAATTAGCAACAAAAATTTACCATTTAACGTACAGAAAGCGTAAGTTTTAGAGTAGGTATTGGTCTGGAAATAGTCAATGAAAATACCAAACCGCCTAAACACACGCGGGCGAAGCCGCGGGCACAGCTAGTATCTAATATATGAATGAAGTCAGTGGGTATCAACAAATTTATTTATTATATTTATCAACATTTAGAGACGTAGATATTACCTACGGTTTTCTATAGAAAGATGTACCCAGAAAGAGCAAATTAACATCTAACTTGCATGGATATTGGTAAGTATGGCTTATAATTAAAAGCAGAGAACCACAGATTTTTTTATTAATTTGTTCTTATGCAGAAAACGAAAACTGTTGGTGCGAATATTTTTTCCGCAAATTCTGAAAGAACAAATTAGTCTTAGAAAGCGAAAAGTATTTCAAATCAAACTTATAATGTACCTGTCGCCTTGAGTACCCCACAGTTGGCACATCGCACAAGGCCATATAATTCTGGTTTTTTTTCATTATGACGAATTATTTTAAAACGGACAAAATGTAAAACGATTCGAGCTGGATACAGCCGATTACACGCTTTGAATTGGATGACGCCATGTTACTTTTGACGACAGTCTGTATAGAAATTTGAGACTACCCACCTAAACTAACAAATAGTGGATATTTTACCTGTTTTATTTTTTTTTAATCCCAAAGATGGCTTGATTATTGAGTGATGGTCTATCGAATCAGGGTAAAGAAATTGCGAAATAGTTAACAAGTCTAATGTTATGAAAGTATAATAATCTACCGTTACAATAACTGCATATATTGAGTACGGACCGGATTGTTCAACTAGGGTTTCCTGAAATCGAGGTGGCGACACTGTGGCAAGAGGTCTTTTTGACAGCAGCTGTCAAAATCCACCAATCAGAAATAATGTGATTAAACGTGATTGGTGGATGCTGGACCTCTCGCCACTGTCCTGCCATCTGGTGAAAAAATCGATTCAGGAATCCCTCATTGTTTATTCCTTCTTCACTGGATGTGGGTACCTAAGCATTGGCAAATATATCATCACAATTACTTTTAATTTGAATACGAAACCCATTATTATAACTGATAATTAAGTGTTAATCGTCAAACCATTACGTAAAAAACTATTGTTCTAAACGTTCCGTAATTGATGTAATCTCTGTTTATTATTTATTGACAGCATTGTAGTTACTTCGGATGCGATGATATGTCTCCGTGGTTTGTATGTCACAATCACAAGTACAATACAAGTAAATCTATTTAAATGTTAGAAAATGGAAGCTCAGAAAATCATGATTAAGTTTTGAATCATGCGAATAGTTTCAGAATAGATAACATATAAAACCAGATAAATAACCACTTTCTTGACAAAGCTTAATGCAAGGTAACATAAGATAACATCTGGTCGTAATCGGTTGCAGAGACTATAGAGATATAGACGGCCACAGCCTAAGAACTTTTTGAAGCTCAAGTCAATTGTGCCCTCTGTCCGAAAGCCGCTTAAAGATACCGAAAATGTAAGAGGAAATGTCACCTGCACTGCTACTCCACCTAGTAGGTGCTGCAGTATTAACTTGAGCAGCTTGAGCTTAAGCAAAAAGTTCTTAGGCTGTGGCGGTCTATATCTCTATAGTCTCTGTCGGTAGTAAAAATAATCTCCTTTTGTGCTTTGATATAGATTCCTAGTAAGATGCAAATATATACATATTTTTACTTTAGAAAATAGAGAATTACCAAGGTTGGTGGATGGTATTTGGATTTATAGGTTTTCTAACCCCGGCTAAAAACAACAGCGTTAAAAATGATGAAAGAATCAAGTCAGATGAAAAACTGTAAATAATCTAGTGCAATGAATCATTAAAGGCATGTATTTAACCGGGCTGCTAAATAATTGTATTTGGGCAGCTATAAAAAATCAAAATGGGTACCAAAATTATTAGGTTGGCGACTAATTCGAGGCGACTAATTATTTCAATATGGGCTGCATTTTAATGCTTTTACAGGTATTGTTTAACTATAGCCAGGTATCAAATAATTATATTGACAACTGAATTAGTAACTGGGAAGCAATTTAAGAAGCCTTTTTTAAATAGAAAACGATCACCTATTAATTTAAAAATCAGCATATTTTAAAATATTTAGGAAGCAATTAAAATGCGTTAAATATTCAATATAAGTACAACGGGCAACTTTACACGAGCAGTAATTATAAGATAAAAAGGATTCTTAAAAAGTTACTGGGGTCTATGAATATTGGTAGGTAGGTACCTATAGGTAGGTATCTACTGTCAGATATCTAGTACCAAATTTCATTGATTATATAGACTTTGTATAGGTATTACCTAAATACCTACCTAGTTAATAGAAAATGTGAATGAGTCATTTTTAGGGTTCCTTAGTCAACTAGGAACCCTTATAGTTTCGCCATGTCCGTCTGTCCGTCCGTCCGTCCGTCCAAGGTCTAGTTCAGTGACTGATAGCACTGAAATTTGGTATGAGTATGTGCTGCACTGGAAAATATTTTTATTAGGGTACCTCTCCTACACATGTGGCCCAACTCACAAGGGTGAATTTTTTTTTCGCTCCAACCCTGTCGTGTGGCCCCCTATCCAAATTGGATCCGTTGGATAGGTCTTTTAAAAATAGTCGAGGTGTTTGAAAAAGAACACTTTTTGGATAAAACGAATTGTTTTGTAAATAATAGCTCTGAAAGTTCAAAGTCGGGCGTCCCCCCAATCTAACTTTTGCACCGTGGGTCCAAAAAAATTTAAAAAAAAATCATGAAAGGCTTAACAAGTACTTTCAATGAAAGCTATATTGAATAAAATCGGTTGAGCCGTTTTTGAGTTATCACTCAAAAACGCAAAGCAAAAGGACGTGAGTGCGGCGTAGTATAATGACGTACATAAGCGCCGCCAAGTATCCCTTAACAAACGACCTTTTTGAACGGATGAACTGTAACATTCCTTCAACTACGGAACCGGCATGGCCGGGCATGGCCCGACATGCTCTTGGTCGGTTTTTAGTATGTTTTAAATTGGCCAACCTTCAATAACTGGCCAGTTATACTAAAATGGATTGTACATATTGCAATCATACACGCAATATTTCACTGTCAATCGTTCCTTTTTTAACATTTTGGTTCAGAACCCTAAAAATATTCCAGTTTCCTGAAATTTTACTGCTCCCGTAATTAAAATTATACCTGCAACTGGTACACTCATTATGGTTAATTAGGTAAAAACAAATAGCTGGCAACAAATATTTAAAACAAGCCTGCTTTGAATAATAGATGCGAAGTTAATATTTTAGATGCCAACCTATTATTTTAAGTTCCCTGATAATTTTTGGTGTGCTATATTTTGCTGCCGTTTTTCAACGATATTGATGCCACATGTTTGATGCTTATTTTAATTTAATGTCGCTAAAATATTAATACACAGCCAATTTATATTATTATATGCCTTAGAAAAGTTGCCGATTCGTATTTTAGACGCCCGTAAAATTATAAGCCATCATTAAATATGGAAACACATTTTTTCCTCTGACTGTTTACCTAAAGCTTGTCTTAGCTTGATGGTCTCTTAATAAGTTTATTCAAGTTATTTCGAAAAAAAAGCTTCCAAAACGACTATTTACCACGACTATTTTTGGAAACGCAAATTATTATTTAAAAAATACGCACCTGTTACTCTAAGTACTTTATGAAAGTATGAAAAAGCCTGATTCTAGTGATGACATTTTTGAATTGCAAATTAAATTAATACTTACTGCAATTAATGCAATTATTATTCATACAAGGGTGTGTAATACGACTAATACGTGACTAAAACACAGTCATGGCACAATCATACAGTGCGGTTTGTGTGACGTAAAGGGGCTCGTCGCGGTCTGCCCACATGAAATCAGGACTAGGAGGAAAACGACCCCGTCGTAGGTCAGGCATAAACCAACCTACACCTATCCTAGTCATAATTAACACAACTTGCATCCAATGTTTTTTTACTAAGGATAAATTATACTCGTAATCCGCACAAAACTACTTCCAAATTTAATTCTTAACCTAGAAATGATTATGTTAAGGTATCTCCAATCCGGTTGGTCCCCGTGGAGGAGTACGACCAACACCCCCCAACTAGAAACCACATCAACAACAAAAAAGAAGTGTCTAAATGCAGAGAACTTTATGTAGCCACTTTAAATGTGAGAACACTGCTAAACGATTGTCGAATAACAGAACTAGATTATGCTGTAAAGAAGATAAAGTGGGACTTAATTGGTCTGTGCGAAACCCGAAGGGAACATGAAATGATAACGGAGTACCCAGACTTTATTTTATATCACAGTGAAGGGAAAAAACGTAACTACGGCGTTGGATTTTTAGTAAAAAAGTACTTAAAACACGATATCATTGGTTTCAGTAGCTATTCTGAAAGAATAGCTATCCTTGAAATTAATTTTGACCGGAACAACACATGGACAGTAGTCCAAGCATATGCCCCTACCGAAGCATGCAAAGAAGATGAGCTTGACCAATTTTACGTAACCCTAGAGGCAGCAATAACCAATTCTAATACCAAAAAACTAATCATAATGGGTGACTTTAATGCTCAAGTCGGTAGTGCAAGGCAAGGTGAGCAAACAGTATTAGGGAACTACTCAAGTGGAAAGAGGTCTAACCATGGGCAGCGATTAGTTGAGTTTTCAATGGAAAATAAGTTAAAAATTATGAACAGCGTATTTAAAATAAAAGAAAACAAAAAATGGACCTGGGAATCGCCAAATGGTTTGCACCGTAACGAAATTGATTATATTCTCACAAACAGGCACCAAGATATACATAATTTTGATATAATACAAAACCTGAACTTCAATACCGACCACCGATTGATACGATGCAAGATAAATACTAAGAATTGGAAGACAAGACGCCCGGTTACACACAAAAACACGATTGCAAGAGATCTACCTATTGTGACCGGAGCTAGTGCAGAATACTGGCGTGAACAATTCTCGGAGGCTATTGAAAAAGCACCAGATATACAAACACAGTATAACAACATTGAGAAGGCTATTAACAATATACGCAAACAAATACCGGCTCAAAGGAAGGCAGAGACTGACATGATGAACCAGGAGACACACAATTTACTAGAAAAAAGGAAACTATTATTTAAAGAAAAAAGATCGCCGGAAATAAAACGCAAGATCACAGTTGATAACTGTGATAGGAAATCAATAGAGTAATAGATAAGAATAAGAAACAAAAGAGACGGAACATATTGGAACAACATATAAACAAATCAGGAGCAATTAAAAAAGCATACAAAGAGCTACAAAGAACTTCGCAATGGGCATGAAAGACAAGCAAGGGAAAGTTATATCTAACAGAGTCGAAATTCTAAATAAAGCTACCTCATTTTACCAGGAGCTATATACGTCACAAGCAGATTTTATACAGAAAACATTTACAAGGATTCAAGGAGACAAAAATGTTCCAAAGATTGTTGAAGCGGAAATTGATTATGCCATCAAAACTCAAAAAAAGGATAAGACACCGGGAGAAGACAGAATCACAAACGAACTTCTGCAGTCTATAGTTGAACCTCTAAAACGTCCGCTTACGACCCTGTTTAACAAGATCCTATTCAACAAACAAATTCCCGTAGAATGGTCACGATCTACTATCACTTTGCTACATAAAAAAGGTGACAGAGGCGACCTAGGGAATTAAAGACCAATAAGCCTAATGTCTAATTTGTACAAAATATTTTCGAAAATCATATTGAATCGCCTTTCAAATACACTGGATGAAAACCAACCACGCGAACAAGCTGGTTTCCGCAAACGATTTGCAACCACAGACCATATACAAGTAGTTACACAGATTATAGAAAAAGCGAAAGAATATAGAAAAAATATTTACATAGGCTTTATTGACTTCCAGAAAGCGTTTGATTCACTAGAATATAACGCAATCTGGGACGCACTTGCACAACAAGGAATAGAGGAGCATTACATAGAACTCTTGTACAATATATACTCAAAACTCACCGCGAAAATTAAACTTGAACGAGAAGGAAGAGAGTTTCATATCATGAGGGGAGTCCGCCAAGGAGATCCGATATCACCGAAAATATTCTGCTCAGTGTTGGAGATGATCTTTCGAAACCTCAACTGGGAGGACAAAGGATTAAAAATCGACGGCGAATACCTAAACAATCTGCGTTTCGCAGATGATATTGTGATTTTTGCAGAAAATTCAAGCCAATTAGAAGAAATGCTCCGAGACTTGGCTAAGGAAAGTAAAAAAATGGAATTGTCAATGAATACCTCAAAAACAAAAGTTATGTCAAATAGTACACCTGTAACAATATACGTAGACAACGAAGAAATAGAATACGTCCAAGAATACATATATCTGGGACAAGTTATCTCACTAGAAGAACAGACTGATAAGGAAATAAATCGCCGAATTGCCCTTTCTTGGGGGAAGTACTGGAGCTTACGAGAAGTTATGAAAAACAAAGACATACCCATCAGTACTAAAAGGAAACTATACGAAATAGCAATCCTGCCTTGCTTAACATATGGCTGTCAGACATGGGCTCTAAGTCAAGAACAGGAAACAAAACTAGCTATAGCGCAGAGGAAGATGGAACGTAGTATGCTGGGAATAAAAATTTCGGATAGAGTAAGAAACGATTGTATTAGAAAAAAGACCAAAATAACCGACATCATAGAGAGAATACGAAGTTTGAAATGGAAGTGGGCTGGACATACTAGTAGAATTAAAGATAATAGATGGACGAGGAAAGTTACAGAATATACACCACAGATAGAAAAAAAGAGGCAAAGGAGCACAAATTCAAGGCACGAGTAGTCAAAGGACGCAGTGGACAGACATAGGAACAAGAAAACAAGGTCGCCAAAAGACACGATGGGCAGACATATTTATAAAACGATGTGGAGCTATATGGGTCAGATTAGCTAGAGACAGACACATTTGGAAATCGTTGGGGGAGGCCTACGCCAAAGAGGCGACTTCCATAATTAAACGTGAATGAATAATAATAACATATATAATATAATGTATAAATGGTATAATTAATTAAATTTATATGAAATGTTAAAATAGTTCCTAAATAATTTTGAAACCGATTTAAAAAAAAAGGAATAATGGAATTGCAAATGAATATTTAAATGTAAAGATTAATGGAATGTCTAATAATTTTTATGTTTGTTTAAAAGGTAATGTTTAAAAATTCAATTGAATTAGAAATGCATGTGGAACCATTTCATTATAATTATGTCTAGGATAAGATTGTAAAGTGCTATTAATTATGGTAGAATAAAGGCTATTTTTATTTTATTTTATTTTATTTATGTTTATTATCATATCAAATTGTACATTTATGGTATGGCATAACTAATTACGTCGTAAGTACCAAAAATACCTGCGGTATAGTGAATTTATCCTTACTTGTCTTATGATGTAAACAAAAACTTCTCGAAGAAATTATCACACTTTTCTCTGGGATTATCATTTAAAATGTTGTTATATACTTAAAGAAACTCACAAAGTATCTTTTTCAACAGTAACCATTGAAAAATCATTTCTAATAAAAATGTGCTTCAATAATCTAAGTAACGAAAGAATAACCTGAAAAATTAATGGGATTACGATGTCTAGATTGACAGATGTTTGTTTACAAGATAAGACAAGTAAGGATGAACTCACTTTATAAGTCAATAAAATACACTGCAAATATCTTATAAGGAAAATTGTGGGTTTTACCGGTTCATTATCGAAGATATAATACAAATATAACTATCAGTAACATGATCAAAAAATAATTATTAAGGAAATAAATATCGAGCTAACTTGGAAATCGCAAATGTGGAAATACTTGTGTCTCCTGAGACTTGTCTCATATTTAGGTACTAATCTGAAGCCCTTATTTTTTGTAATATGCCTTTTCGATTAGTGATATAGAACATTACAGCAGAGGCCGGGAAAAGAGGGATTACCGGCCAAGTAGGTATAGACCCGGATAGGGATAAGAGGTCGAGATTTCGTTTCCATACCAAGGCATGTACGAGTATAATACATAGTGCTTTCCTATAAAAAATCTGCTGATTAAGATTTAAAACCCAATACTTCACCGGGTACCTGCTCATATGTACCAAAGGAAATGAATAAGGAATAATCAAAAGAATCATGGAAAGTGTTTATGAAACTACCATAAATACTAAAAAGTAACATTCTAATCGTAAACAGGAAAATTTCGTAGTTGTGGACTAGCTAATAAAACTTGTGTACACATAAGTATGCAGATTGTTAGATATATCGCCAATAAAGTAGCAGAACTACTTTAAATGTCATTCACGGATTCAATATTCCCAATCAACATATTTCTGCCTCAAATACTCGTCAGTGGTCAGTTTTAACAACATTATGTTGTTTAAGTGTTAAAAGAATGTGTCAATATTTAGACAGCTAAGGTGGACACAACCAGCGAGTGTCCGAAGCACACGCATTCGCGGTTAGGACGAGTCAGGGGGTTTTCGAAAACTACTACAATATCCATAACGTGTTTTTAAGGAAAACCGACGACTTATAAGCTTATGCGCGGACGGCCCGCGCCCATTTGTACCAGTTCCCTATTCTAGTGCATTGAAGTGATTTGAGCATGGAGTTCGATAATTACGCGATAAATTTGAGGACTTATAAGATCTATGAAGAGCCGGATAAAGAGGTAAGTTTTAGTTGCGCACATTTTAAAAGGCAATGAAAATCACATATAGTCTGGCAAACCAAAAGCGCAGTAACAGTCAGAGTAACATGCTATACCCATCCCTTTTTTAGTAGTGTGAGTACTAGCATTAGAAAAAGACAGTATGATTCTCCCTGTCTATGCTTGAAGTGGAACAAACTCTGGCCAAACTATATATGCGCAGTAGCACGCAGTAATGAAAATAGTGCTGAACTATTTAAAGCTCTAAAATATATGCCCTAGACAGTATGTATTATATTTTCATTAGGATGATTTTTTTAATGACCGGATCATCAGTATCATCACACTATTTTATTGTACTGTTCTTCTAACTCTATAACAGAAAACTTCAAAAAAACCTAAAAATATATTTTATTATTAAAAATTGCAATCGTGTAGCTGTAATTAATATGTAATAGGTAGATACTTGATTTGAAGAAATTTGGAAAACAACTCGTTCATTTTAATTTAACCCTAGTGCTAATCACGATCACGCCTCTATGAAGCATTTTCGCTGCATAGCGGGAAAGCCATGTTATCGGCTACAGTGTTATAGCGCTACGCGCGTAGCATAGCAGTAAATGACTAAATGAGTGTATCTATGTATTTTGCCTAATCACAATGACTACTACTGACTACTACTTTTGTTAATGACTACTAAACTAATGTGGCTGATATCCTATAAACGAGAAAATGTACCTACACGTTTGGTGAGAGAGGCAATCTATGAATTACAATAATTGGTTCTAATATCAATAAGCTATTCAGCGATTATTGATGATTATCTATCACCCGGATAATTCAGTAAAAGTCAGAAGAAAAACAACACTTTGAAAATTTTAAACGTTGAACAAAAAGCTTGGGTAGAAAGCCCCAGAAAACGAATAAGTACCTACCCTACTCGGGTTACATCCGTAGATTATTTTCTATGCAACGGTGATGTGTAGGGTGCAGCATAGAGTATATTGAATATAGTAAGTATTATTGGTGTGCAGTGTTATTCCATCGATATTACAACCGCAGCCCCATAAGGAAAATGCGTGCTGGCTGCTAATTCTAAAAAAATAAAAACATAAAATTAATGCTCAAAAAATAACATTTAATCAAAAATGAAAAAGAAATCTCCTACTTATATGTGACACATAAGGAATAGGAAGGAATATTATTAAATAATAAAGTTACTAAAGATAGGCTCACAATCTCACATGCATCATAGCTAATATACCTAATTTTGGTTTATTAGAAAGTGGAAATAAATGTTCCGCAAATATATCATATGAAAAAATACTGACTTGCAAGAAAAAAATGTCAATGCATATCAAATCTATGTTTTGATGTGTTTTTTTTTTCTATAGGTAGGTAGTAGGTAGGTTATGGTTATTTTCTTAGTGCACTATGTTTGGCTGTTGACAGCTGCCGCTTAATAGCTTAGCTCAGACTTTTACCAGCTTAATTCACAAACCTGTTTCAAACCTTGTTTAACTAAATAATCGTTCGTCCTTATCTGTCACTTTGACAGAGATGTTTGTTAAAAACATATTAAACATTATTTACCTTTCTAAACGAATCCGGAAACAGACAATAATCAGATTAGTTATTTTCACTCTAACTTTTGTCGGAAAGAATTGCTTAGGGACGTCATCTCCTGTTACTCAATGGTTGTACCTTTAAATAGCCATTAGAAATATCATCGTCCAATCATCAGTGAACCACGTGTCACACACGCTCTGCGCTCAATTGGCCAATTCATTTTAATATTCATATGTCTATCATTCAATCACACGAATCCGAAATTTCCAAACTAAGGATGACCTATTATATGGAGAATTCCCAGCGGGATAATTAATAACTAACTCAACAGTCATACCTACACTTTAAAATATTCAAGATTGATTTACTCAGATACGAGATTATAAATGATACTGTTAAATACTGCGGATACAGAAACCAAAATACGATGTTTACCTGTTGCAATGAATGCTTTTTATTTTGTTTTTGCTACTACATATTATAATAAAAATGTATTTTTATTATACTCGTTCTTATTCAATAACTTCAAATTAGGTATTCTCGAATTATCGAAGGTTTTGCAATTAAAATATAAAAACCGAAGCGGCTGATTCAATTTTAATAATACATTTAATTCGGTTCAACTGTTTTAGTGCTACTGCGCCACAGAAAGACACACACAGTTGTCAGACTTTCCTTTTTTTCTTTGGCAGTGGCAAACAAGCATACGGGCTGCCTGATGGTAAGCAGTTACCGTTGTATATGGACGCCTGCAACCTCAGAGGATTCACATACACGTTGCCTACCCTTTAAAAACCTACACACTACTTACTTCGGGGATAATACAATAAAATAAGCAGCCA
Source organism: Pammene fasciana (assembly GCA_911728535.1). Classification (NCBI taxonomy): domain Eukaryota; kingdom Metazoa; phylum Arthropoda; class Insecta; order Lepidoptera; family Tortricidae; genus Pammene; species Pammene fasciana. The sequence goes on from OU452285.1 coordinate 3,504,321, forward strand.
AGAAAGTGGTCTACCAGTTTTGACAAAAGTTTCTGCGAGATCGAACGATCGCTAAGGTTGACATTTCTAACGGAGTTTAAAACATGCACGGCCTTGTTGTCTCATGACGTTCAAACGAACCTCAACCGTAGGGTGGTGAACCACATTTTTGGTCGACTGTAGATACTTGCGAGTATAGGTATACTCTCTGGGAATCCCATGCCACAAAATATCTAGTAACATCAATTTAAAATGCCAGGAGCGCAGTAAATAGTGGTTAGATATGTAAAACAGCCGCAAGTAGTGGTTCCGTGTTGTATTGCATCATATACCTAAATACTGGTTGTGCATTATTTCACAATCTTATGCTACGGTAATTCAGAATGCACGGTAATTCTTCAGAATTTAGTAGGATAAGGCGGTTATCACACTGCTGCGGATCCGCATGCGGCGCCGGTGCGCGAGCGAGAGAGCGCTCTGCATGTGTACTTATAGCGCTATCTCGCTCGCGCACCGGCGCCGCATGCGGATCCGTCGCCAGTGTGATAATCGCCTTATAAAAGCGATTGAAGTGTGAAGAGCCGGTAGAAACGCCAAATTTCACTGATTAACATTTTGCCGCTAAAAAATCGATGTTAAGAGTCGCCAGGACGCTCCGTGAACTCGCGTTCCCATACAAGCGAAGTTCAGCTCTCATTTTAAAACGACATGCTTTAGAACCACGAAATTTGGCATGGGCATTCTAGTGGTACAGATCTAGGTTGGACATTCGTTTTTGTTGCTAAAAATTGTAACACAAAGAAAATTTAGCAAAAATAAGTTTTGTATGTAAATGTGTAACTGGCTGTATTTTCTTTGTATTGCAATTTTTAGTGACGAAAACGAATTTCCGACATAGATCTGTACTTCCAGAATCCCCATGCCAAATTTCGTGGTTCTAAAGCATGTCGTTTTAAAATGAGAGCTGAACTACGTTATGTACGGGAACGCGAGCGTCCTGGCGACTCTTAAATCTGTATGATCGGACTTTATTACCGCCATAGTTTGTTTTGTTATACGGCTCGTCCTGCATTAGGCCGGTATAGTGACGACGTAGATTGTTTACGGATTCCTTATAATTTCAGTTTTTTTTTCTTAGGATGTTATGTCGTCGCCATTTGTTCGTTGGTTTGCGGCTCGCCCCGCGCTAGGCCGGTGTAGTGACGACGTAGTGACCATTGTGCATACGGAACGAACCATTACCGTGCACGTGGCTAAGTGGGCACTGGACCAATGTCAGGGTTAGCGGCGTATTCTAAATGTAAAATAATGATTTGTTACGGATTTCTTATCAAAATAAGATCACTTTGTCATAAAAATGACATCGAAACAAAATTTAATTTTGACCAGCTGCAGCAATGTCACTAAAAATGTTGACATGCCGTATTTGGCGTTAAGCAATTTCTTTTTCGTGAAATTTATATTATAACATGGAAAACATGATTAAAGTGATACAAAATGCTAAGATCAAACTAAAATCAAACCAGTAATCTTATGAATCTTATGATACTGGAACATATTAGAATAAATACATATTAAATAATAATAAAAATATAAATAAATAATAAAATAAATTAAGCACATAAACTAAAATTCACAAACCTACGGACTAAATTGACAAATGACTGACAGGTAAAATGATACCAGAAACGGCAAAATAAAAATAGTGAAGAGTATATGTCGATAACAATATATCGACAAGTTGTAAAGCACAAATAACAGACTAGTTTAAATCAAAAATATGTATATTAGTTTCAAATAAGAGGTACAAATCTTGGTTTGTTCGATTTTCGAGGTAGTGTAGGGATAACATGCGTTTTTACCCACACTAGTTTTAAAGCATAAAAAGGTTTCCGATCCTGTAGGTAAAAATAAAACTCGTTCGTCCTGCGATCTGTCTACCATCTCATTATAAATATAAGTGAAAGCTCGATGAATCATCTCTTTTTCAGTTACACTAATTGATTTTTTTCTCCTTTTTGTCTGAGGCGAACATTTTGATGAACATGGCTCTGGTCCCGAATCTTGTGAATCCATAATAACACGTAATAATTTCAATAAACACTCGTAATAGCAATGGCAACGTATGTCGTTAGATACATAAACGTAGTTTGTTAACAGCGGTCAACTATTTCTGAATATACCCACTTTTTTTTGTTTAAATGATGTTTTAATATATATTATTTGATAAATAAAATATTATTGGATTACATGACGTCTTGTTTTTATTTATATTTTAGCTAGAGGTAATTTCATATTAGATTGTTATCTAGCCAGTTCAGCTGAACTATAATTGTTGGCAGAACTCCTTAATCTTAAATGATATATTTTACCAAAGAAAACAGTAATGCCAACATAACGTAACAATATGGATTACCTACGTAATAAGATGGATTTGTTGGGAATTTGAAAGAACAATAACTTTATTAATTAATTTGATTAAATGTATGTATTCAATAAACTAATTTTAAAAATTTTGTTGGTTTGAAATTAAATTTTTATCTCTAATTAGGGGTCTACAGATCTTTTGATCTGTCGAAATCACTGAAAAAAGTTGGTATATAGATTAGCCGATCAAATTGCCAGTTTTACCTATATTGTCCCGTCTGGTGGACCCTTAACCTACGATTTAAGAGGCTGACAAGACCCGATGACCTTCAAGTTAACTTTACTTTAACAGTCATATAGCTACAACTACTTGTTTTGGAAAAGTAAAAAAAAATATGTTAATATTCATTATATTTAAAAGAACTTGGTTAATTCCAATACACGATTGGACGAAATCGGCTCGATAGAAAATAATTCCAAAGTTACATCTAAAATTAGCTTGAAACAATTGCACGTCTTTAGTTTCTTGGCTTATATGTCTGTAATTAAGGACAACATTCCACCACACTAATACTAAAAACTTCGTTGCCTTAAATTTCTCAATTAATGCACAGTTTTTTTTTAATTCATCATTTTGCAAAATTTGCAATGAGCTCCCATACTAATCGTAACGCAGTGTTTCTCTTTCAATCGCGCTGAAAAAGATAGGGAGGGAATTTAGCTCTTATCATCCTCTTAACAATAATTTTAATATCGATGAGAACGACACTGGCCAAACTGTGGCAACACTTGTTCATACTTAGTTGTCAATTTGGTCCGTAGGTTTGTGGATTTTAGTTTAGTTCCTGTTTTTCTAATTTCTAAAAGTATAAATTCTCATACAGAAAATTCGGACGTAACTTATTGCAGCAAAAAACGACTTACGGTTGCATTCGATGTATTTATTTTCAACCGACTTCAAGATTTCGAAGGAGGAGGTTCTCAATTCGTCGGGATCGTTGCTTGTGTTTCTTTGCTATTTTTTTTCATGTATGTTCATCGATTATTCGAAGACGGCTGGACCGATTTGGAAAATTCTTCTTTTTTTGTTTGAAAGAGTATACTGCACAGTTGGTCCCATTGTCACCAGGTCCAAATCTGATCTGATGATGGGATCCTGGAGAAATCGAGGGAACTCTTGAACTATTACGCACACCTTTTTTTACAGCAACTCGGGCATTTCCACTTGGAAAAGCGGATTCTAAGTGAAGTCGGTTCTTTTTTGTTTAAAATTATTGAAAGAATTAATTTAATTGAACGAATTGGGGTAAACATCCGAGTACTCGTCGTTGGCCCAGAACACATCATCTTTAAACTTAAGTATATCATTAATAATAAAAAGTAGGTACCTAATTCGAAATATTAAAAGTTTGTTGAAAATTTCGGGTATTATATTAAATTACTAGGTAATGTCAGACAATTCCAATATATTTCCATAACAAGGACAAAACAATGGAAATCTTCAGACATTAAATGCCCGTCTACTGTTTTTTTATTTGAGGAAAATCAACCGCGGAAATGCTAGATTTGCGTGCGCGTACGACATAAAATTCATAGCAATTGGAAGCACATTCTGGTTAAAAAATATGATCTTGATTAATAACGTTTAAAAAAATTATTGCAAGAAGTGTCAAATCAGTATGAAATTATGACACGACCAAATAAAAAAAATGCATGTTTGTCCGAGCGGATTTGCAGTTCTGTGCGTGAGTGCTGTCAAATTAATAAAGTAGCTGGAGCAGCTTATTATTTATAAGTTCGAATACCTCATGTTTTGTGCAAAAGCCATCAGAAGGAAAATCGTCTGTTTTCACTAGATTAGTAAAATAACGAGTGGGACTGATAAAATTTATCTTCACTGTATAGTAGTGTAAAGTGTATACAGAGTGATCAATCTAAAACGGTCAGAATGGAAAAGTCACCAACTATGATATAGCCGCATTCGAAGTCATGTAAACAACGTTAGGTATAAATTCTGCGAGTTTTTTCGTTGTTATTGTGTATAATACGAATCTTAAGTCACTATCTTTCAGGATCAATTATGCAAACAAATACTATTTACACGCGATTACATAAAGATTGACCAGGTTCGATTCCCGGTTATGTATGAGAGACTCATCTCCATGTCTGATCAAATGAATCAAGAAATTAACAGAAGGGTCACAAATGCATGGAAAAGGTTCTGGTCTTTAAAAACCATTATGAAAAACAAAGACTACCGCATCTCAATAAAAAGAAAAGTTTTCAATATGTGTATATTGCCTATACTAACATATGGATGCCAAACCTGGGCCGCAACAGAAAAAATGACACAAAAACTAATAACGTGCCAGAGGGGAATGGAGAGAAGCATTTTAGGGTACACAAAAAGAGACAGAAAACGGGCGACGGAAATAAGAGAGGTCACAAAAGTAGAAGATGTTACTCAAAAATCAAAAACTCTAAAATGGAAGTGGGCGGGCCACATGCTCAGGGAAAAGCAGAAGTGGTCAAATATACTAACCGAGTGGACCCCACGCTACAACACAAAAAGAAAAAGAGGCGGACAATTCAAAAGATGGTCAGATGAGATAAAGAAAACTGCTGGTCCATTATGGACTAGCTAGAGACAGAGAGGCATGGAAGGCAATGGAGGAGGCCTTTGTGTCAAAAGGACACGGCGAGCCGACGGTTGTTGCAACAACATAAATAAATATTGTATCAAATATCATTAATTAACTGTATGTTCGTTAATAAAAGGCTTTGAAATTGAAATTGAAATTGAAATGAGAGATTTAAAAAAAGATTGAATGTCATTATTCTTAAATTTAAAATCGAAGCCATGTTTCCTAAGAACAGATGTGGCTCTCTTATAGTTTCTGACTTCTCCATACTGACCGCTTTGGATTGATCACCCTAGCTTGTTTAAAGCGATGACGTCGTTCGGCAAATAAGCGGCGTAATAAAGATTAAGTACTCCACGCCCTGCGAATACCAACTGCTACATTACTTGTTGACTATTATGTGTAATGTAATGACAGACACTGCGTGTTTATTCTAGTACAAAGGCAAACTGAGGTAAACTAACTGTTTTTCTCATATCATAATATATCCTCTGTTTCAGTGGTACCTTAATCATCGCAGTACCGTTACCCCTACGACCTATAAGGGCGACCACCGACTATCAGTCCGCCTACAGTTCGCCTGACGATATCGGCCTGTCAGTTGTTCGGAGCCGGCAAATTTATGTTATAACTGACATGACAGGCCGAGATCATCAGGCGGACTGCAGGTGGACGGATAGTCGGTGGCCGCCTTATGGGAAACAGATTTTACCCCAAAATAAACACCACAATTAATTTGTTGGTGTCCGGTGGTAGTCAAGCGTAAATAGGTACACTAGGACCGCTGGTTTGATAGTCAGCTAAAACATGGACGCTAGCATTTTTAAGAACCTACCGTAAATCTATCTGCCTCTCTATTGCCCTTGCATATTCGAGCAATGGAAAAACATATAATATAACGAAATTTCTCACTCATTGACTGTGTGTCTGTGTTTAACTTACAAAAACTATTTAAAACGGGATATTTACCATGTGAGTTTTTTATTATGAGCTTCCGATATTTCGGCACAGTTGCATGCGCCATTATCACGGAGTAACTGAAGTTGCTGCGAGTTAACTTAAAATCATATATTGTGTTTAACTAATTTTTTTTTATACCAGTTGGGTGTTAAACAAGCTCGATTTCAAGCGATTAACGTAAGACCATAGCCTATGGACGCCAGCAACTCAAGGGGTGTTTTTTTTTTTTTTTTTTATTATATTAGATAACATGTTCCCCTGACGTGTGTAAGGTCAGAGACTATTTTTTACTTACATATTTTTCTTATTTCTATACACTATACATATGCTTATTTACATAAATGATTTATACTACTGTTTTACTTATTTATAATTATATACGTACATTTTACTTTATCTACTTTTCGTATTTCTCTCGATTATTTTATTTGCTATTTAATTATTATGTTACTCCTTTATATACAATTATACAAGTGAGAACATAAATTATTTACTTGTTTCTGATTCTAACTATTTTAACTATTTTGGTACAGTAATCTAAAAATGTTGATCTCGTATGTTTATTTGCCACTATATGACGTATATTATCTAAACTTACCCTCATATCCAACTCATTTTCACACCTCATTCTATCATATTCGTGTACTGGGCACTCTGTGATTAGATGTTCAACTGTCTCGTGTTTGTGCGGTTCGCAGATGCATGATGGGTTATCCTTGCACTTGAATCTATACAAGTACGAGGAGAAGCCACCATGCCCTGTCATCAGTTGAGTAAGCAACCCCGTCGGCTTTATTTTGCGCACTAGCCTGTATGCTTCTATTGCGTCCGGAAAGAAGATCTTAGTCACGGAGGCCGTTGAACCCGAATTGTATCTCTCTGCCCATTCGGATACCGTTTCCTCGCGTATGAAACGTTTGGCAAATGAGATGGGACAGCAATCGTAATCTAGCTTTCTCCTTGACAAAGCTGCAGATTTTGCCAATTCATCCGCACGCTCGTTACCAGGCAGTCCTGCATGTGCCTTGACCCAAAACAAAGACACAGTTTTACCCTGAGCCAAGGCGGCCCTAATGTTTTTCCGGGTTTCGAGCGCCAGGCGGTGGAGCGAGTCTCGGCTCACCAGCGTCTCGAGTGCAGATCTTGAGTCGCTAAAAATGCCGAAGCTCGCTTCACGCCTCTTTTTTATTTCCTCAGTTGCCCTATGGATGGCCAAAAGCTCAGCCTGATAAACAGTGCAGTAATCGGCTAGTTTGATTTTTACGGATTTTTCCTCACTCTCATTTTTCCATATGGATAGAGAAGCTCCGACACCCCCGTCAATTTTGCTACCGTCTGTATATATTTGAATTTCCTGCACCGCACACGCATCCAGTGCTGCACGATCCACCAAGCTCGTGAAGTGTAGGTCCCCACAGAGGGCAGGATGAGGAGTTTCTGAGTAGTCCACCAAAATTTCTACTTCTCTATCATCCGGTAGCGCCCGAGATCGCCCTCTTCTTGCCTCATACATAGCCGCTGCTTCTCGTATACGAAGGTCCAGGGGCAGAATACCAGTCAACAGTAGGGCCGAGTTGAGGGAAACAGTACGGTAAGCTCCGCAGAGCTTTTGGACAAAGCCTCTCTGTACGGCTGCCAGCTCCTTTTGTGTACCTATCTTCTGCGAAGCTGACACCCACGCCGCAGCGGCATATGTGATAACGGGCTCTACAGCAGCGGTGTAGATCGTGCGCGTCACTTTGGGGTGCAGTCCCCAGCTAACTTTTGCGGCGGTTCTGAGTATTTTATATATATTCAGCGCTTTTTTGCAGATATTCGCGACATGCGTGTTGAAGGTAAGCTTGTCATCAATCGTAAGACCCAGAACCTTCATCTCTCTAGACATTTCAATGATGCGTCCCCCCATGTTTAGGACCGGAGTGTCATATTTAAGCTTCCTAAACTCAAGGGGTGTTAGATGTATATGGCCAACCATTCAAAAATCTGTACACTCCTTATTGAGAAACTTTTACTGTAGTCCTTACAAAATCCTATTAGTAAGTAGTCCACATCTGATAGAAAAATATAATAGACAGAAAGCTAACGTTTAAACTTGTTTTTTTTTTGACTGAGGAGCCGAGCGTAGCGAGGCGACGAACGTCTCCGTTTTCACTGGTACGATGATTTGGCAGATTGATGTGTGTGTATTGGTTGGTTGGTCAGTGTCGGTCTAGAGGTCGCATTTTTCATCCGATTTCGATGAAACTTGACATGTACGTTTCTTGATTTATTTGCCAAAGATTGTGGAGCCATTTTTTTGATTGGGGGGAAAATGAGGGGGAAAAGGGGGGAAGTTTGCTGTCGCGTTATTTATGTTCTCCGAAGTCTACGGTTCACAGAACCACTAGTTTTATAAATTAGTGTCTTTTTTGTAGGTACATTCTATAAGTAATAAGTACATAAATAAAATGGCTGATGATAAACTATTTTCCTGTTATGAATCTTGAATCAGTGCTTATTGTACTCAAAGGTTCGCACAGATATCGTAAATCGTGTAAATACCTATCTACTTAATTATAGGGTTCGAATGTACATTGATTACTTTAAATAACATTATAAATAAATATTTATTTTATCATAATTATTATTGAAAAAAATGAAATGTCTGTTGGTAAACATAATACTTTTATTTTACTTTAAGGTTCATTGAAAAAAAAATTGTTATGTGTAATGTTAAGGAACCCTTTACTCACTTGAAGATGTTTGTTTGTAGCGAGTAGCCCCAGAATCTTATGATATTATTGTAAAATGTTTAAAATCTTGTTATATTTTAGTATCTACTGATTAGAAGCAATTTTAAAAAGCAGATTAAACTCGGTATAATGATTTTGTCCTCAGAATTAATTAATTTTTCGTTAATATAAAATATAATATAACCTAAGTAAAAATAGTAATTTTAAGATTTTCGGAAAATTACCAAGATAGTCAAAGCTGATAAGGATGTCTAGTTTGAGGATAGTTTATCTTCGCATAGATCGATAAAGCGCGTTTTCGGACGAACACAAACATGAAACGTGCGTACCGGCGCCCGCGCAGCCTTGCTGCGACACGTGCACAAACTCAGATATGCATGAGAGACGGACACTTTGATAATTCTGGTAATTTGAGAGTAAATTAACATCCCTGTTTTATTAACAAACTGTGGTTTATAAGATTATACATTTTTAATAAAGTAGTTTTAGGTAGAAAGTTCAAAACATCAATGAAAACAAATAAAATAAACTCCCGACGTGTGAAATAGAGGAAATCATAAACCTAACATAAAATTAAGTGATAAGACGTCCGACTTTCAATCCGGAGGTCTCGGGTCCAAGCCCCGGCTCGTACCACTGAGTTTTTCGGAACTTATGTACGGAATATCATTTGATATTTACCAGTCGCTTTTCGGTGAAGGAAAACATCGTAAGGAAACCGGACCTAATCCCAAAAAGGCCTAGTTTCCCCTCTAGGTTGGAAGGTCAGATGACAGTCGCTTTCGTAAAAACTAGTGTCTACGCCAATTCATGGGATTAGGTTGTCAACCAGACCCCAAGCCGGGATAAACGCTAGGATAAAGGAGAAGAAAATACTTATATATTAAGCTAAATAGGCATTAACATATATTTGAATTATAATATTGGAATTAGATCAGCATGTTAAAAGAAATTTGGTCAATATTTATATTTAATATATAACTACCGTGCTGCACGGTTAGCACAAGACTGACGCGGCAGTGCCGGCAGTATCTCGCGCGCGAGATAGACTACCCGTTTCTTTTTAATTGATACAGTCAGAAAAGGACAGATAGACTATCTCGTGCGCAAGATACTATCACGTCACTCTTGTGCTAACGGTGCAGCAGTTGCCAGCACCCAATTCGAATCACATTAGACACACCTTTTCATTTGTGACTACTTATTGAATAATTCTGACAATAACGCCGAGCCGACGATGGTCCGCCCACGACCAACGACTATTGTGATGTTGGACAGTTCAAACCATAGGAGTAGTTCGTGAATGCATCACAATAATATTAAAATTCATACCCCCACAATGAAATAAGGAACAATGAAATTTAAATGAAGGATATTTTTAAAGAATACCTGTGTTTTTGAGACTTAAAAAATAGGTTCGACTGTTTTCAAATGCTTCAAAGACGATGAAGACTAGTATAGTAAGATTTTTTTAAGATGTCGGAATAGTAGGTAGAAATCCCTAGTAAGATATCGACATCTTAAAAAACTACTACCGTAGCTAGCATGCAAATTAACATTGCAAGCAATAGTCTTTCCAGGACCTAACCTTACCGCGAACTTCGAAAATCTAAATTTCGTTATCTTTTGCTCGTATAAGAAAGTGCACGGATATAACGAAATTTCGATTTTCGACGATCACGTGTAAGCTCGCAGCACGAGCCTTGTGCTAGCATACCAGTACCTAAGACTGGTGCCAGCGACTGGCATCGTCTAATTCCCTATTTACTGCATACAGTTGGCGCACCCTTATGTGGTTAAACGCTACATATTCCGTTTCTGTACGTCATAGGGCGGGTACCAGGAACTCTGAGCCTTGAATATTTAGGGCAGGTTTACATAAACATTGAAAGAACTGGAGCTACATATCTACAGTTAGTAGGAATATTCCTAGTCGCTTTTTTTAATTTCTGGCTAAAAAAGTCGCTCTTACGTTTTTTGACTACTTTTGGTTTCAAGAAAGAGATAATATTTTTTGAGTTTCATAGCTTGAGGTGTGGTAGTTAAGGCGTGCTGAAATATAATTAAGCTAAGCACCTAATGTATGCGTAGATTTTTCATTGCGGTAGTAAACCTACAACCTACATTTTAGTCTAGATCACAATCCATTCAATTAGTAATTTGATGAGGACCTTATCAATTATTTTTCTTTAATTATGTAAATGTAAAATATAAATAAATATTTTTGCATGTTCTTCGCCTTCAGTCCTCATTTTTTTAATCAATACTGCACCGCATTTGACCTTGACATTGAAGTCGTGCTTACAGCTAAGTATACAATCTAAAATTCATGTAATATTTTCTTCGAGTTTTACGATCGTAACTAAACTCATTTAAATAAATCGGTTTTAGTGCAACACTCAATGTCGACATACGTTTAACTCTTTATATTAATTTTTACACAATGTGGGTAGGTTGGTATAGCAAACAACATGAGTTTCTTCCCTTTTCTCCTAATCATATTTTATTAGAGAAATCCAATACAAGCTTATTGAGTTGTCTTGTAATATTAATTGATTATTATTGAAATATCTACGCACAATTTATAACTCATAAATATCGTTTAGAAAATAAAAAAATCCCTGAGTTGACTTTATCGTGTTTTAAGGTTAAATGATTGGCAAAATAACGTATCTGTTGAGAGATGTTTCGACTACGTTCACCCTGTTGATCAATATTCACTCGGTTCATTGTGAACTAATAAAAACCATTAACATGCATTCTTATACGGTCCACGTCAAAATGGAATATAAGTACGTTTTTCACTTTATTACGACGTAATACGGTGCAAAACTGTGAGTGAATACCATATTTTGACGTCAGGCGTGTGTGTGCAGTTGGGCAGTCGTGTATAACATTGCAACGGCACATATTTTTCAATACAGATTCACATTCAGATGCAAATAATGGAGCGATTTATATTCTGATTCTCTCAATTTAAAAAAGATAATTTACAATTTACGCCAGCACTTCTATTAGACTCTGTCCGGAAAAGGAAGTGTCGTGGAATGTATGAGTTCCCATATATGCCACGACACTTTTCTTTCCGTACAAACAGTAGTAAGTAGTTCACTTTTTTTACTAATCAGGTGTCGATAAGCCTTAAATAAGAGTAAATGTAATGCAACTCCTATTTCGGTATCATATCTTTTAATTATAGGTGTCTACCTATATTAAGTAGGAAAAGTTTTAAAATAGTAGGAAGTAAATTAATAAGATCAATCAAACAGTAGGTTATAACAACATCATTCCAGTAAACAAGTTGGCCCTTACAATAAAATACAAGATAATGCCATAAGATAAATCCATGTATGTCTGCACTGTGTCGCTTCATGTGAGGCGTGCCCGCCTAGCGGTCAGTACTGTCGCGATCTTCAGGAAAATAGGCCGCCGACTGGCAGCCTTTGCCTGACAAATAAAAAATAAAAATCGAAAGTTTACTTTTTAAATAGTTCGAGTTTAATCGTTTTTGTTTTAATTGTAAACTGCGGTTTTGTTTTCGGCCAGTCTTTGAAACGGTATTTTTCGATTGTGATTGATTGGTGAGTGCCTAGATTTTTTTATTTTTGCAAAATAATTTAATGTACCATACGCGTGCTTTTTTATTACTTTCAGTACAAGCGTAGCAGGTTTTTTACAAATTAATGATTAGATAAAAATTTCTTAAAAACTAATTATTAAGGAACAGTTAATTCTCACAAACATGGTGCTGCTTCAGTTATTGTCTACCCTCCTACCCACAATATTTTTAGCTCTCGAGAATTCCCTTCTCGATTACTTACAATAAGATCCTCCCTGCTATAATATCTATTTGCACAATGCGTGTCACATCCAAGAGTTATTGTGATTGTAGGAATAACGCTTAAAATAAACAAACTGTTAAGATTTTGTTCGTGCTGTTTATAGCTTTAATCTATTTATTTGCATAGCAAATACCTAGAATTTGTCATGGAAATAAAAGACTTAAAAGAGTAATCCACTTTCATACGTTTGTTAACCTTAACACCATGTAGTCAGAAATCCTTAGGTATAGATAAAACTACCTACATATCTACCTTAATATGTAAAACTACAAAGAGATTACATATTGTAAGGTATATGATAAAATATTCTAACCTACCTAGTTAAATTACGTGGATTTAAAATAATTCGCAATTGAAAACTTTATTCACGCGAGGTCTCATTTAATCCTATATTTTAATAACCTATACCTAGTTTTTTTTTCAAATTAGAAAAATTTCGCCATTGATGTATCTTTTTTTCTGCCATATCAGGGAAAAATATAAGTGAGACTATTTTTTTTCATTATTAGTGATACGTTTAAGCCGATAAGATGCAAAATCGCGAATTTTAAAATGTTTTCCCAAATATCGCACTACGACAATCGCACGATTTTTGTAATCTGAAAAAATGCAGTATAAGTAGATATTTACCTAAATTGAGCATATTTTACTACTGCCCTGAAATTTCGTAGGGCTAGGTCCTTAATAAAATAAGCAAGTACCTAATAACACAATTAAGAAAATTTGTTCAATTAATAGAAAGGCTATAAAATAAATCTTTCATAATTATCTATTTAATAGTACAAAATAACATCAGTTAACCTCCTGAGTCCCTCTATCTTTTGTTTTTGTAATTGGAACCTTCTCACATTCAGTGTAAGTTCAAATTATTTATTTTATTGTATCCTTTACTCTACTCTCTAGGAGACAGGAGGATTCAATAATAGGTCTGTAAACATGTCAAAAAATATTGTCTCTCTGAGACCATGGCGTGCCAAGCAACCACAAAGCTCTTCAAATGTATCATAAATATATCAATCTGAATATCAGTCGTGTGTCAAACCAAGGTCGAGGAAGGGGAAAATATATTTTTATTAGCAGTATAAATGGAAGTAAAGATTAAACTAGATACCTGCTTTATTATCAATACCACAACGACCATTAAATAAATAAATGACAAGATTATCAACATGCAATTTGCAGCGTCTCCCAACGGTAAGCATTTGATGACTGCAAAAAAAGAATTATTATCATTAACATTAGTGTATTCGTGTGTTTATCTCAGATATTTGTTTCTGAGTTATGTATGTTTTTCTAAATTTCTATGTATTTAAAAATTCATCTATATCATCTAACCCACAATACAAACCTTAATGAGCTTACTGCGGGACTAGGCCGGTTTGTGTAAGATTGTCCCATACTTAATATATTTTTCTTTCATTTCATTAACATTGAAAGTATTAAAACTCTCATTATTATTCTGAATGCCTGTCATAACAGCCGTAACAGGCACATCTGGAGTATCTGGACATGTATTTGTCGTGATTCCACGAACATATCAAGTTCCAAGATAATTATAATTGATATACGACGGTTCAACACTCGCGTATTTAAACAAAAACCAGTATACTCTAAATAAAAATAAAATTAAAAATGTTACATGTTACTTATTAAAATTAAAATTGTTCGTTTCGTTTAGGTACTTCATTGAAAACATTTTGTAAAGACTGTATACGTTAAATTAAAATCCGGCCACGCATGATGTGGTACATCTCCCTTTCGGATACACATTTTCAAGCAGTTCTTTTTTATAAATAATCTGTAATCATAGTAATATATAATAAAAATAGAATCATATTACAATTGTATGGGCTTGTCTCAGTTTTTACTGAAGGTATTCCATCATATCTTTAATATTTTGTCCAGCGGGTTTTGATAATCTTCACTCGCTTCCTGCTACAATACCACAATTGTATTTATATTTTCACAACCGGTTTTATGGTCAATAGAATGTCATCTTACAAAAATAGTTATTTGTTATACAAGTGGTGAAAGTTGTATTTTACGTGCGAGTGTTATTTGAAACACGAGCTAGCGAAAGGATTCTATTATTGACCACGAGCGAAGCGAGTGGTTCAAAAATAGAATCCTGAGCGTAGCGAGTGCTTTAATACACGAGACGTAAAATAACTTTCACCCGTGTATAACACAAAACTTTTCACCTCACTACAGCGAGGAAAATAAGAAAAAGGGTGCATTTTGCTCGGTTTCCCGTAATTCCTCAGGTGTTTAATACTTCTTCATCACTCGAATCACTCATTTTTAACAAAACAAACTAGAAAAACATGCGAATATATTTTAACGTTGATATGATGGCTGAATTGAAATGAAATTTTGACGTAAAAGGTTTTTTAAATGTCAGATGCGTTTTGTTCGTACTTAGACTTATTGGGCTGTCAGAAAATTTTATCTGTTTTTACAACAAGAATGAAGATTAATGTTGAATGCTGACATTTACGAATTAAAATAAAGTTATAAGACTGTATTTAGTATTTTTTACTCGATGCAGTTCATTAATTGTGATATTAAAAATTCTGCACTTTTAACGTTTTACGTTTTGTTAGCTGTCAAATGTCACTCAAGCCACTTGTCACTTATGTCAAAACTCTTTCACCACATGTGGATAAAAAGCGATTTTCACAATAGATATTAAACAAACAAAAAGGGCTTTCCGAGCTAGTGAGGTGAAAAAAATGTTTTGAAACTCTATTCTACTTGAGGTAGTCAGGAAAACTTTCTACTCCAAGCACTGAAAGTAATTTTTATATGCCAGCCATTTTTTTGTCAAAAAGTCAAACTCACCAAAGTTAGAACACCTCCGAACTATTTCAATCTAAATACACTTAGAAAAATGTTAGCTATGGTGAAAAGAGAATTTAATAAGGTATAATTTGATTTATCTTATTTATAATAAAAAACTATTTTTAACAGGAAAATTTGGTAAACACTGTCAGAACACTGTGGACAACAAAATATAGGCACTGAGGAATATATAGTGATCAAACTCATAGACAACGTAACGTCAATATTATGTTTTCAATTTTATTATGTAGCTTGATAACCCCAAATTATTAATTAGAAGTGTTGGTTGAATATGCACATTCAATAAAAAGATGTACCATACCATGCGTGGCCGGATTTTAAAGTCTTTATTTCTGTAACTCAACAGAAGATAATTTTTCAATCTTACAAAAATCTATCTAGTATTTTTAATCATCAGAATCGGCTACTTCATTACCCTGTTAATATTTTATTTTATTGCACAGAAAACGAGACAAAATACGGACTTAATGCCAGAAGGCATGCTTTGCCAGTCAACCATCAGACCAAAAAAAATACAAAAAGTTATGTTGCGGGTAAAATGTGAAAGATACTTTCATATTTTAATAAATAAAAATAAATAAAACATACCTATACAATCTATACATGGATATATCGACATGTACAAGAAAGGTAATTTATAAAACTTGAAAATAATTATAACATTCGGGTATATGTGTACCCAGCTTAATCGCTGGCGGTGTCATTGATCTGTGTATTGCGCCTGCGACTATACATATGTATGACGATCGGAAAAACTGCATGCGGCCTTATTACTACCGAGTGCAGGAAAGGAATTTCAGTGGCACCGGACATGAGCAAGAACTGCAATGAATTCCGAACCTTGCGTGCTAGGGTTGTTCAATGATGCAAAATAAAAAAAATAAGATTTATAAATACGCATAATACCTGCGCTTACTCAAAATAAAATTATATTTGATAGCACATTACATTAGAGATAAAATTTATACATTCAACAAAGAATAACACGAATTGGGAATAAATATCCCTCAAAATTGAAGTTGGTTAAAATTCTTGTCGAAATTCTTTTCGACACCAATTTTATGTAGCAGATTAAAAACGACAGAAAAAACCTATGGCGTTATTCGCAAACACCTGTCAAAATAATCAAAATTAAAATAATTAAAATGTACTTTATTTATTTTAATATATATTATTAAGTTCAAATGACATATTTTTTTTAACAAAAATATTTTATTCGTTGGCTTAAAAAACACAAATTACAATATCTGTATCTGCACTGGTGCCTCTTTTTAAGTGAGAAGACACTTGTGCTAAGAGAGCACCGCTCTTCCAAATATTACAGAGTTAGTCCCGCCTTTTAAAATTTAAACTTTCAACAACGTCGGTAGGTACATTTAATAGATAAATAGTACCTACTTAAATAGATAAAATGTAATAGTAATCGGTATCTAAATACTTTAAATATGGATTTATGATTTTGTAATACATTATATCGATATCGCTAATCGGCCAAGTTGTCACGATACTCACGAAGAAGTACCCGTGAGGGACAATTTTAATGGCGTATGATGGATTTACAATTATTTTATTGTTCGTATCATATAAGTACTTATCACTTTTTATCGTTTAATAGTTGTAGCTATAATAGGATAGGATCAAAACGTTTTTGCATAAACAGGTTTAGTCGTATTTCATGTAAGCAGATTAAAACTAATATCTGGCGACGTCACACCTGATTTATATTTTTTAAATCACCTAGGTACCTAATTTATTTTTATGCATGTGACGCCCCTGAATCCTTGATTATTTGCTCTTTTGAGGAAAGTAGACTATGAAGAGTTTCACACTCGAATTTAGCTCTTATTATGTCAGTATAAAGTCGGTCGCTATTGTACATTTTCCGGTTTTACGCAGAGTCAAAGACCTTTTGATTTAAGGTTACTTTTAATTTAAGCATTAACCTATTAACCATCTTATCAATCCGGATATCAAATTTATTACAAATACTATAAAAATAACTATGGTTAAAAAATAAGGAACTAGATTTTGTCGTGGATGAAATGAATAATAGGTAGTAAAAAAGAAGCACGTACATTTGGTTTTATGCTTTGGAATTGCTTTTAAGTATATCGGAAGTATGAAAAGGGCCTTTAAATTTTATTATTATTATCTTATTGTTGCATTGTAAGTGACAAAACTTTGTAAGGCCTTACCTCGTCCATAGTCTATATCTATTAAGTTATAAAATGAACAGCAGTTTACTGTGAGTAATGTAAAATTAGTTATGTACTTAGATACCTACCATTAGATAATTAAAGCAAATCATATATTTGCATGTAGTTGCGCTCTCTCGGAAGGGTTTTCACGGAAGACCAGCGTCGTGGTCCTGAAAAGGCACCATTGACATTAAGCTGAGTGGAAACCATTTCAGTGACGCTTAACAATAATAATATATCTATGTTTTTTCTTAAAATAATAATATGGTTAAAACTATGTTACAGAGGTACTACAGTACAAATACTAAACTAAATTAATAACTAGCTCAAATCTAACTATCTTAACTCTCTCTCTCTTTCTATCTAACTTTATAAATGGGTATAATAGTGATCGTTATAATACAGGTTACGTTTATTTTAATGAATTTAATTATGTGTTACCTTGTTCGTTTTATTATTTTATTTAAAAAACCAACGGTTGTCCTTTATAGTTGCATATAAATAAATTCTAATTAATTATCCACTTATATGCTGGAAAAAACATGACCACCAAAATCAGGTATAGCTCTTGACTTTCCTCAACCCTCAATTGGGTTTAAAAACCCAATCTGCCCATTATATTTACAAAAAATATGTAAATTAACGTCGCCACTTGTCCATTATCCAGTTAAAACTGGCTCGGATGACATGCATACAAGTAAAATGACATGTGCAGTGTAATTATTGTTATTATGCAGGAAAATGCAGCAGAAGAGCAATTTACTTTAAGTGCCGGGCACTGCTGGTTATTATGACGCTTTAATGAGACTGAGTTGAGTATTATATTATACCTCAGCTCAGTGTTGGCCATTAATTTCAATTAGAATTAAAAATTGATCAATAAGATTGAAGATTAATTCCGTAACTAATCAATTACACTAAGCATGCGTCTTCTCCATTTTCCAAGTAGTTAGAAGCAAAAGTCGCATCTCACAATCCATAATCTTTAGATTTTCTTGTAGATTGCAATACAGATTAAATTATTAAATAAATGGTAGGAACATTGTGGTGTGGTATTAGGTACAGTCGCCATTAGATATATCGGAGCGGCCATGGTGGTCACAAATTTATCGCCTTGACAATAAAGGCGTTGTTCAGATATTTTTGAGTACCGTGGCCGCTCCGGTATATTTGATGGCGACTGTACGTTACGGTAACCTATACCGATGGTCAATTGAAATGGCAAACAATGTAAACAAACTAATTTACCTTAATTGCTTTGCAATCACGAACTTATAATAAAGCAGAATGGTCCCATCGTCAATTCATACACATAAACGTGAAACATGTTATTTATCCATTATTTTGTAGTGAAAATATCTATCAATTATAAGACTTAATTTTTTGATCTTAACGGAAAATCTTCAGCTGGACTTCAGGTAAAACCACAGGTGACTGTCTCAAATGGAACAATTAATAAATAATATAGTTAGATTAACTTTTTTTAATTCTATATTTTCATTATGAGTAAAATGCAGTGAATGTATTCATGATCGGAAAACTTGTTTTTTATTTTGAGTTTGTAGGTCGCATTTAGAAGTTTTATCCTTTATTTTCATATAGCATCTGCTAATGATTCATTATCAATTATACGTAACTTAATATACTAAATATACTTATTACATTAAATTTCAACGATACTATCCGTACGTACTGACCGGATATGCTCATCTGTATCATTAATAAAGAAAAAATAATTATTTCCTTAATTTTAAAATATATTTAACTATCGTGTAGGTATTTTTAAAAGATGTGACTCCTGTTGATGAAAATTTAGTATTATTAAAATTTCGGACGAATGTAGCCGACTTAATCATAAGATGTATGGCTTATAAAATAAATAAGATTTTAAAAAAACAATTCGGACGAATACTACACTCTTGTTAAACATAATAAATAAGAGCATCCTTAAGTCCTCTGGTAAAATAAATTCTTTATATTGCCAAAGTTGCTTGCTTTTAATAGAATCGGCGGAAGTGTATAAAATATACAGGATAAAAGTATACAAGGCGGACGCGGATGCAACTGAGGCCGTCCTCGGTACATGTCAGCTCCACATCACGTGAATGTAGGTCCTGCGACAATTAGCGAAATTAACATATATGTTGCAAGTGCAATAGTGCACGTGTCATAGGCATTCATTAAATACAAGGTGCCACGTAATTACAAGCATCGTTTGTTAAATAAGTATAGGGACTATTGAACACTGAACAGGCCTATTGAGCACCGGAATCGAACTGTTGTCGTTAAAACTGCCAGACTACTAGTTTTTCTCCTAACTTAGCAAAATACATATATAAACCTAAATGCATCCTATGGAGACAGCGAACTTCCTATTCAGGACAATTAGAACGATCTTCATACAATTAGGTACAGATGGTCAGCGTATTTACGGGCGGCCACCCACTATCTGTCCGCCGCACGATATCGACCTGTCAGTTGTTCGGATTTGTCAAATTTTTGTTCTATTCTATTCTAACTGACAGGCTGATATCGTCCGGCGGGCTGATAGCGGGTGGCCGCCCTAAAATGTGACCGCAAAGTTTTAGAGTAATAAGGAAACATGAGCCGCAATTTAAAGATTAAAATTTAACAAAAACTAACAAACGAAATCAAGTGTTATTTTTGACCTTACCCTATTTCTATGAAGTTAGTGCTACATTTTATCTCATTGCAGATCAAAAGATAATAGAAGGTAGAGACAGATTTCAAGACGCATGTAATCTCCACTAGAGATATAATTTAATCTGACTTGATGATAGCGCGGTGAGGTCTCCATCACGATTGACACTTGTATTGATAAAACTAACATTGTGATCTTTTATCTTATATCGATTTGTTTAAAGTAAAATTGTAAAGAAATTAACAACATTTTGCAATATTGATTAATATTAATAAAATTACTGAGTAAGTAAAAATCTAAAACGGGATTCATGATTACAAGTTTAATTTTTTTGTACAATATCATATATTCTGATCTGATGAGAAGAGTAAAATGTCAAATCAATAAGTCAGTATCAGAAATTAGCCTGGTTAGATATCAAGAAAAAATTATGAATTCAATCAAAACCGAATATACTTTCGGTCTAACATAATCAGCCTGGGCATACCTAGTCTTAAGAGGGATCCAAGGATCCCTAAAAGCACTTGCCAAAAACAACTTACATAACATGCAATCATATCAATGTTATCGCGATGTCAAAATTTCCACATTTCTTCTGAAATCGCATCTCAAACCGATATCACACTGAAAATTGTGTCAAGAGTTCTTAAGAAATTCAAACGTATTTTTATAGATTATTCTGTGAAGTGTTTATAATGTTTGGTTCTTTCGGGTCGGGTGTAGCGACGTTGGGGGCCGCGACTGCTTTTGGGGCCCCTGGTTTGGCCGGGGCCCTGGTGGTTAGGGGGACTGTTGGGGTGTTTAGCGGGACTATGGGAGACATGTGTTCTAGTTCTGGATCCCGTTCTGCGGTAAATATACTACTTGTATTTGTATTGTCGATTGTGAAACTGAAATATAGCTCAACGGTCAAAAATGGGTTTTTACTCTCAAACTGAATGGGTTGGATAGTTAAATAATCCAGGTGTTTTGGACCTAGGGCCTAGGTGTAATGACTATTGACTAGCCAAGGACATTTTTTCTGAAAAAATTTAAAGCTAGAAGAGGATCAATTTTTTGGAGGATTTTTAGTCTACCTTTAAAGACGCCATGCTCGGGAATGTCTCGGTTGTTCCTTTCTTAACATGTAATTTTTAAAATTAAGAACACAGAATAATACAAGAACAGCAAAAACTAGTCTAGGGAAAGCGCACTAGTAAATTTGACTACCTAGTGTGTCTTTTACTAACTATTGCGAAACGTTTTCCATGTAGTCGCACATCACGCTCTAGCCTGCACAATATGTACCATTCTTAAAGAAGAATGGTGCATATTGTGCAGAGCCCGCGTCACGTTTTGAAAACGTATCGAAAGCGTTCGTTATCGTTTCACTACTGTGGAAAAACCTCGACAACAAAATATATTAGGTAATTACCATAACAGAAACTAGTGAATGCGCGTCCAAACATATAACTTAAACTATTGATTTGTGCATGTTTGTGCACAATGAATGAGTTTCGCGCAGTTAAAGTAATGAGTTTTAAAGATTCTGGAGGGCAAGTGAATGTTTGCGAAATACTATCGTTATCAGACGAGGCCGTAGGAAGGTACCTAACTCTCAAGCTTCGTTTTAAAGTTATGGCTCTAATTATCTCGACAGTTAGGCTATTGTCGGAAAAACAAATTATTATATGACTTAAACACAAAAAAGAACATAATTTGAGTGAGAGGAAAATAACAGTTAGGTAGGTGTCATGACATTGCTGCGATATCTTCCACTTTTCGCAACATTTAATAGTTTAATCTTATTTTTCCTAACAAACACACAAAGGTATTTACCGACATGGAATTGTTTTTATTTCTGATTTGGTAGATACGAACATATTTATTTCTATTGAAGCAGTTCCCCATATCCATACGAGTCAATATTCCATATCACCAATAAAATGAAATAAAACTGCTATTAATGAATTGCGTTGTGCTCATAAAAATAATGCCGGTGACGTACGTGGATAGGTAATATGTTTTATTGTTTTTAGATTTATCGAAATGGCGCTAATATATTAACATAAAATAACAACCAACCAATTTTTTAAGGATTACGTAATAGTACATTTCGATATTAGTGCGGAAAGTATGTCATTACTGACATTTGACGCACGAGTATCGAACGACGTTTTTTAATACAGTTGCGAAAAAATTATAAAATTGACAATTATTCACTTTGAGGTTACTTTAGTACATGTATCCGAACGCACCACGCGGTGCGGTGCGGCGCTGTGATTGGCCGTCTGTCACTGTCATTAGCTGTGATTGGCTGGAAAAGTAAAAAGCACTAGTGCGCGATATCAAACTTTCCGCACGCTAAACCACTACAAGAAAAGCACTTTTTTGAGCAACTGTATTAAAAAGGTATATTAATCAAGTGAATAGTTACTTTTTATTATTAGAAGGTATAGAGTTCTTTCCTTTTTTTTACCAAAAAATGACAATTGAATGAAAAACCTTGGGATGGTTTTAAATTACCCAGGTACAGTCGCCATCAGATACATCGAAGCGGCCAAGGTGGTCAGAAAAATTATCTGAACAACATCTCTATATTGTTAAGGCGATAAAATGTATATTCAGATATTTTTGAGTACCCTGGCCGCTCCTATACATTTCATGGCGACTGTGCGTACAAAAAGGAAAAGGCTAAAATATCTAGAATTGAAACTCGTCGCAGAATTAGGTATTTAAAGTAAGTATCTTAAAACTAACTAGGTATACATGGTTGAGTCATTTCATTGTGTGTCATGAGGAAGTGCCCAATTTCGCGTTTGGCTCTAACTGTTCCGCGTTCGTATCATTCGTGGGTGATGGGAAACTGAAAACTGTAGTTCAACTCTTGATTTGATCGTTAGGTACAATCGCCATCAGATATATCGGAACGGTCAAGTTGGTCATAAATATCTGAACAACGCCTCAACAACAAGTGCATGTTCAGATATTTTTGAGTACCCTGGCCGCTCCTATATATTTGATGGCGGCTGCACCTACTCTATATTAATTAAGTAGGTGTCAAAACACTAATTAGTCATGGAAATAAATATTTAGGAACATTAAATGTGGAACAAATAAAATTCATTTTTTATTACACGAAATGTGTACTTATGTAATGTATGGATATCCAGGAAATCCTACTAGAATACAGAGGCGGCGTGTCCAATTGTCCATAGAACAGGATTCCCGTCGGCTTGCCTAAGTTTCAGGCGCCTGAGCAGTTTACAGCTCATGAAGAAATGTTAAGCCAAATTCAGCACCGGCTTGCCTAAGAACATTTTTGACCGACCGCCACTGATAGAATGCCTATTATTTATTAATTAACGTTTATATTGGCTCTCCACACTTTGGCACTTGCAAAGTCTGTGCAATTGTGCATACGAGTAGTTAGAGTGCTAGATATCATTAAAATGTAAGTATTACATATTTAATTATTAACTTGAGTCGAGACTATAAAAAATTTCATTGATTGACATTCAATTGACTGCATCAATAAAGACTCGCAGTCACGAGTCAAGAAGCGTGCATGTTGTAAAACTACCACCCGCATTTATTCCTCCTCCTCCTTGCATCGGTTTCCTCATCACTGAGGGTCGTGGTCATTTAACAGCTTCTCTCTGATGATCTGGCGCCATCTTCCTCTATCTGTTGCCGAGTGAAGAGCATCGTGTACTGTAGTGTTGAGAGCTGAGCGAATTTGGTCAGACCAGCGCATTGGGCTCTTATATCTTGATCGTTCACCTTCGACTTTACCAGTGATGACCAGTTTCTCGAGGTTATCACTGTCTTTTCTAGCAACGTGGCCAAAATATTCAAGTACTTTGCGCAG
The DNA here is from genome assembly GCA_911728535.1 of Pammene fasciana. Taxonomy (NCBI): domain Eukaryota; kingdom Metazoa; phylum Arthropoda; class Insecta; order Lepidoptera; family Tortricidae; genus Pammene; species Pammene fasciana. The sequence continues at coordinate 3,528,415 of OU452285.1, forward strand.
GCAGACGGTAGATAGCATTTATTCATCCGTTATTATATAATTTTAAACAAAAATGAACGGACTTCACTTAGGCTCTGCTTTTCCAAAAGGAAATGCCCGATATGCTGTAAAAAATACTGAAGTCACTATAGGTGTGCATAATAGTTCCAAAAAACATTATATTTAGGTAAATTAAACATAAAATCACATAAGTGCTAAACTTATTCAGTTTAAAACGTAACGGTCTTTCAATGTATAAATAATAATAGGAGTCTTGTTAGTTACTGAATTTTTTGAGTGAAATCGAAAAAAAAACGTTACTGGAGTTCGATTTTTGAATCTCACCGGGTGACTTATTTCGTACTAAATAGTCATCGGCTGCATACAAAAAAAGGCACCGGTGAGATTCAAAAATCGAACTCCTGGACTCCTAAATCTTTTTCGCATACTTATTTTATTAGATATAAACTGCGCAAGATCGAGACAACTGGCGTAAACTCGTGTCGGAGGAGGACTCACTTTGGGTCGGTGCGCCATGAGTAGTAGTAGTAGTAGTAGATATAAATTATGAACATAAAGTTTTTTTTTTAATGAAGACACGGATGTTGCAGCTACGTTTCATTTGCATAGCTAACAAGATCTAATGACCGAGTCAAGGGCGCCGGCGCAGTAGCAATGCCAATGTCAAGTGCGTGCGTCCACCTGCGCGCACGCCGCTAGATCAGACATCACGTAGACTAGATAACTTTGAGCTAGGTTCAGTTCTAAGTCATTTAAGTAACTTTTTATACTTGTTACACCTCTTTCATCCGAACTCCGAAAATTTACCCCGTCCGAAGACTAGTGGAGCGTTCGGATTAGAAAGAAAGAAAGAATATAATTTATTCAGAACGCTATAAACATTAAATTCATTATGAAATTGTTACAGGAACATTTTAAATATAAATTAAATTAAATTAAAAATTAAATAATCATTTATTTCAGGCCGTGGCCCATATTGGTGTTAGTAGGTTACAGACTTATATTTTTAACTAATGTTAGTAGGTATATACAAATTTACAAATTATTATCATTATCATCTTACTAAGAATATAACTATTATAATTAAAATTTAAGCATTGACATAAAATGAAATAATCATAAAGCAAAATTGGAAATAAATTATAAAATCAACAGGTAAAATATTATTAATTGCCAAAAAATCAAAAATTGTAAATTGTAAATATTAAAACATTATAAATTAAATTAAATAATATAGCGTCACTGAAAAGGTTTTCGCTCAGCTTGGTGTTAAGTAAAGTCAATTTTATGAAATTTGTTGGGGTGTAGCAGATATACATAAAATTTGTGAGTTCGTTTTAGAGCTGGATCGATCAAGGGGCTATGGAGCTAGAAGGCGCGAAAAAATTATCACACGGGTCTTTTTATATTAGTCAGCTTGTACCTATGCAAGTAAATCGCGAGTTCCAGGCGGACTACTAGTTTTATGTCTCATGGACCTCATGGTGAAATTGCATATTTTACGAGCAAATGTTGCGAGTTTATTCTAGAAACTAAAAACCATAATTAGGTGGACTAAACTAACACTATAAACAGAGTTATTATTCATACATCTGACAGTTGATTGACAAGTTTTCTATGAAATCTCCTGTCAATTTAGTTCAGCTAATTATGGTTTTTAGTTTATAATAGATTTTTTCACGATGACGTTGCCGTTAACAGACGCCACAGATGGTTTGGTGCAAGTGCAAGGTGCAACCGGCCCTTACTCTATTTGATGGCGATGCGATACAGTACACAATCAGATGATTACGCGCCTGATTAAGTTTGTATTGCAAAGTTCGTTTCCTCGTAAAATTACGTAGGCGTATTACATTAATATGTGTTAATGATCACGGAATGAAACTATCATTATCACTGATAGGAAACTAAACTTAAATTAAGTTAAATCACTTAAAGCAACTTGAATCGAAATGTGGCGGCTTCTCGTTGGTGCTAAATCGTGCCATAAGCTCGCTGTGCACATTGGGCCAACGTTGGCCCAACTAAAGGACGCAGCTATGCGATAGAGGGAGCAAGCGATATCGTGATCTCGTTCTGCCGTATATCTGCGTTGGCTGCGTCCCTAGATTGGTTGGCCGACGTTGGCCCAATGTGTACAGCGGGCTATATAAACATCAATAGCATCATTGTTACTACCAACATAATAATAAAATACCGGTTTTCGCCTCACTAGCACGCGCAAGTGTCATTTCAGAGGAGTTTTTCCACGGAGTACTCTATCCGCTGACGTTTTATTTTTACGAGCAATCACCAAACTCAACGTCTTTGACAAGGTCACTTTGACAGCGTATCATTGGTTGTTTGAATCAACGTCATCAACGTGTCAGATCTGTCAGATAAAGAAAAATCATCTGTGTTGCTGTCGAGTTTGTTGTTCATAAACACTGAAACTCGATACAACACCGTCAATTTTGTTATTGTGACTGTGCAAATGCAAAAGAAACAGTTTGCATCAAGCAAATGCACGTTATGGACGTTTGTTTTACTGTGCTAATACAATTATCATCCGTTTAAAATGAGGTCGTCTCTATTTCGACGTAATCATGTCCCTAATACTGAGACGGAGCCACTTTTGGCTGCAATTCCAGCAGTACCTGGACCCAGCATCTTCCAAAATGAGGTATTTGCGCGAACAAACCATGGGAAATTCCATAAATTTTGTACAAACAAACCTTTTTCATTACTTCTGTTTTGTGCGCTTATTAGCGAGACACTAATTCTAGGTCATTCAATTGGCATTGTTTGGCTAATAATGACCATTATAATGAATTTTAAGTAGTGGAATGAAAAGAATCGATTGTTTTTTAACCTATACCAACTGGAATGTATGAGCCATTTATTGTTTTGATGATGTAACATCTTATTTTCTTAGATAAAAATGTTTATGAATATTTTAGATAGACACCGGATATTATCTTACGATAAATTTTAAAAGCATTTTTCTCATTCATTTGACTATAAATGAAGTTATTTAAGCAATAAGTAAAACCTTGGATAACTAGTACCTAAGATGATTAGAAAGGATTACTGATGTATTACCAAAAATTATTTGCCAGATTTTCACTTCCCAAATAATGTTTCCCAAAAACATAAATACCAAATAATCATTTCCCAACTAAATATTACGCAAACATTTTTTTGGCAACTCAACAATATGCAAATAAATGTTTCGGCAATTCCTTATTTTGACAATTTTCACTTTACCAATTCTTAACTAACCGAATGCATTAGTTGCCAAAACATACGAATCGCAAAACAAGTCATGGCAAACGTATCATTCAGCAAATATATTTTTAGCAAATGACCCGTTTGGTAATTTTTCATTTCACAAAATTTCATATGCCAAATCATCATTCTGTAAACTAATTTATCCCAAATCGTCATTATTTAGGCAAATTATTTTTTAATCAAAAATCCGTTTGGTAGTTTTTTCATGTTACAAAAAATCGTTAAATTTGAATTGATTGATGATTTCAAACAAATTACGGCAAACAATAAGACAGTTAATGTTATTGTTTACTAGGATTTATGACAGAAATTAATTTCCGTGGGGTCGCGGTTCTAACCTAACCTAACCTACTTTTCTGACAGAAGTTCATTTCCGTGGGGACGCGGTTCTAACCTAACATAACCTACTTTTCTGACAGAAGTTCATTTCCGTGGGGACGCGGTTCTAACCTAACCTAACCTACTTTTCTGACAGAAGTTAATTTCCGTGGGGTCGCAGTTCTAACCTAACCTAACCTACTTTTGTGACAGAAATTCATTTGCGTGAAGTCGCGGTTCTAACATAACCTAACCTACTTTTCTGACAGAAGTTCATTTCCGTGGGGTCGCGGTTCTAACCTAACCTACTTCTCTGGCAGAAGTTCGTTTCGATGGGAGGCCACAGTTCTAATCTAACCTAACCTACTTTTCTGGCAGAAGTTCGCGGGCTTCTATTTCCGCTCTGAGAGGCAAAAGGTATCTAACAAACCTACATCGGTAATGGCAGGGACGTCTTCGTCTGTTTATGCCCGCCAACATGTCGACGAAGCCCCGCTTCGCGGGGTTCTATTTTCGCACTGAGGAACATATTCAAAATAACACACCTACATCGGTAACCTAACTTAACCTACTATTCTGTGGGGGTACTTTTCCTTTAACCTTAAGGAACAAAATATTATGTGAGCATTGGTTTGGAGTGTTTGTTTTGTTACTGTCATTTATTTGCCAAAATAAAAGTTGCTTGTTCAAGTACATTTGACAATCATTATTAGCTATATACACGCACAGATCTGCTCGCTGGATTTTTCCGATAAATATGCTCGGCGGACAAATCCGTCTATGTACGCGCTATGCATCATTCATGCGCTGGCGGATATGCGCCAAGCATATCCGCCAGACAAATCCGGCCGGCAGATCTGTGCGTATACCCCTAGCTATTTGACTAAACATTACTTTAACTATAAAACTTTCGTGAGACTCTATAGACTCTACACTTTTATAACGGAAACATGTCGAGCAAAAATCGACAAAAATTACGTGAGTAACCTGTTATAAATATTTTTAAACATTACTTTGGATTTAAATAATTTGTCCAGTAATTTATTAGATAAAATAATAGTTGAGTAAATATTGTCTGTCCAATTAAAACATTTAACAAACAATATTTGACTAAACTATGCTTTGGATATATATCATTTGTCCACTGATTTATTTGACAAAATGAGGGTTGAAGAAACATTTTTTGTCCAACTAATACTTTTGATAAACATTTTTTGTCTTAACATTTATTTGGATAAAAATCATTTGTGTAATCATCTATTTGACAAAATTAAAATTGTGAAACATTTTTTGTCCAAGTGAAACATTTGGCAAAACATCAGTTGGTCTATTGAAAGTTGCTTGAGTAATAATTTGGGAAATGATCATTTGTCGAAACTTTAATTTGACAAATAAGTATATGGGAAAGATTGGGTTGACAAATGTGCGGTTGGGAAAGTTTGGTTGGGAAATGAAATTTGGTCAAAAATATTTTGGTCAAATGGCAGGATCCCGATTAGAAATAAATATTTATAAAAAAACAAAATTTTTTATGATAAGAAGAAGTTACTTAGAAAAGAGTTATTATCAAATATTACTTGATCTGATTTTGAATTTACAGTATTCATATACATGTGAAAATTTTGGTAAGCTAAATATCAGTGGCACTTTAATAACATGATTCCCGTCGGCTAGCCTAATTTTCAGTCGCCCGAGCAGTTTTCTACAGCTCATGAAGAAATATAAGCCAAATTCAGCACAAGCTTGTCTTGTCTTGTTGTGCACACTTTAAAATTCAATCATAGAATGAACCTCAACTTATCATACTTGGGTTTTAGATTTGTTATTATGTTATTAAAAAAATTAAAATGCATGGATTTAACTTTTAACACTATAAACAGAGTTATTATGGTATAAAATAATATATAGACCAACATCATTCATATCCATGGAACTGAGCTGAATGAGTGCGGCCTGTAATCTACACTACATCTTTACTTATAATAACTTCTCCCCTTATTCATATACGGCCACTAAAGTTAAGAGATCGCTGATAATTGTTTGTCCCTTTCCCTCATATATGTTGGACGGAAAGGGTCAAACGATTATCAGAGGCCTCTTAACTTTAGAATATTACAAAATGGGGTGAACACAGGGGTTAGCAGGTAATTGATATTCACTGGACGACTAATCTCTCGTGGAAGAAAATCATATATTGGGTGACGTATTAAGGGACATTCTAGGAGTAAATGGTTAGTAGTGCCTTCGTCTAGTCCACATTCACAAATTGAGCCGTCCCTTATTCTCATCTTGGCCAGACGTACTGGCGAACAAATATGACCAAGTCGTAACCTGATGATGTTCGAAGTATTTAGCTTAGAGTAGCCTTTGTTCTTAAAAAACCAAGGTTTAGGGGGAATATTTGGTTGTAAGTTGCCATAATGTTGACCCTTTGATTTGCGGGATTGCTGCCATAAATTATTCCATTCATCAAATAAAATATGCCTAACCGAAGCTCTTATGTCGCGAGCAAAGCACCTTTGATCAGAAGAGAAACTCTGGTGTATAGCAGCCTTTGCACATTCATCCACTACCTCGTTGCCCGTGATGCCTGAGTGGCTAGGTATCCATGTACCTGTTTAGGTAACTAACTAGCTAACTTATACCTGTAAAGGGGCCCACCAACTATCAGTCCGTCTGACGATATCGGCATATCAGTTAGAACAAAAATTTGACAGCTCCGAACAACTGACAGGCCAATATCGTGCCAATGCTTGTTTCACATTATTAATTGCGTCATCTCTTCTGTTCCAGCGCACCGACGGGATGGCGAACATTGGCGTTTCCCACGATGTGCTGGTGGAGCCCCGTGACACCGGCCGCAAGCTGCCTCAGTACATCGCTGCATTAGCAGGTAATTTACTAATCAATTTTGTATTGACCTTTTGAACGCCAAGCATTGGACGAAAAAATCGTGCCCTCAGCGCCAGCGCGCGAGAACCGGTTATATTTTGGACGTGATATCACGTCCTTGCGCTGCCAGCACGACTTTCCGTGCGCGTCGTATGACGGCATTGACGGCTTTCGCGGTCAAAGGGTTAAGCGGAAAGCGTCTGCTAACGATACAATGTTTAGAAATAAAGAAAAAATCCTGAAGTATGGTATCCCCAAGTCGCGGGTACAAAATGATTTTCAGCTTGATATCAGCAAGATATTAAGTCGATTGTATTCAATTAATCCAATCTATCAATTCAATCAATGTATACAATCTATTTCTACAATTCTACAGAAAGAACACATGGCCATAATTGGAAATGTAATACCATGAAGATACTGTATTTTGTCATTGAGTGTGATTAAGTACGCGATAATGTGGGTAATTTGCATAACGATGTGCTATTAGCCTTGCCTTTGTTTTATACTTAGGCGATTATCACATCACACAAAGTTCTGACAAATAATTACGGCAAAAAAAACAATTATTTAGAAAGCTAAACCTAGTCGGCTCTTACACTGCTGCGGTTTTCGCATGCGGCGACGGTGTGCAAGCGTGACAACGCTATACACATTCACTGCGCTATCTCGCTCGTGCACCGGCGCCGCATGCGGAAACCGCAGCAGTGTGAGAGCAGCCTTATAGGTTTAGCTTTCTAAATAATTGTGTTTTTTTTTGCTGTAATTATTTGTCAGAACTTTGTCTTATTAACAAAATTCTTCATTATACACTTCGGCATCGGCAAATGTGACACGTTTTCGGAAAAGGTAGCATTTGGAGGAAAGCGCTTATATCGAAAAAATTTACAACGTACGCCGTAAGCGCCTTCCGCCAAATGGTACCTTGGAAAAAGTGTCACAAATAGTAAATTTATTCAAAGTTACGTTACTGCTGTAAAAATTAAAAGAAAATCGGCCTGTATAGAGTAAATTAGGTTAACCTTACATTTATCATTTCCAGCGACCCTGGGCGCGCTCGCAGCCGGTTCTATGCTGGGCTGGTCGTCCCCCGTGGTCTTCAAGATCAAGCAGGAAAACAGCACCGATTACGATTTCCCCGTCTCCGAGTCGCAGGGCGACTGGGCCTCGTCCATGGTCAACCTCGGCGCCGCAGCGGTCTGCTTCCCCATAGGACTGATAATGGACGCTATAGGCCGGAAGAAAACTATGTTGTGCCTAGTAGTGCCCTTCACTATTGGCTGGTTGTTGATCATATTCGCTTCTAACTTGGGTATGCTTCTAGCTGGTAGATTCATCATCGGTATAGCTGGCGGAGCTTTCTGTGTCACAGCTCCAGCGTACACCAGCGAAATCGCACAGGATTCTATCAGAGGAACACTCGGAAGCTTCTTCCAATTGATGATAACTGTCGGTATCCTATTCGCCTATGCTGTCGGAAGCTACGTCCCAGTACTAGTGTTCAATGTCCTGTGCGCTTTGATCCCCATCATCTTCGGCGCGGTATTTTTCTTCATGCCGGAAAGCCCCAACTTCTTAGTCGTGAAGAATCGTCCCGATGAAGCGCGTGATGCTTTAATCAGACTCCGCGGAAGGAATTACGATGTCGATACGGAGTTGAACATCATGCGAGCGAAAGCCGAAGATGCGAGAAATAACCCAGTGTCTTTTACCAGCGCTATAACTAAGAAGACTGCGTTGAAGGCTCTCCTGATCTGCTACTCGCTGATGTTGCTCCAACAACTGTCCGGAATCAACGCCGTTATATTCAACACGTCTGATATTTTTGCTGCCTCCGGCGCATCCATCCCTGCACCTATCGCGACCATCATCATCGGGATCATACAAGTGGCCGCAACGCTCACATCGAGTCTCGTAGTTGACAGACTCGGGCGACGAATTCTTCTGCTCCTGTCCGCATTGGTCATGTGTTTATGCTCAACCGCTCTAGGCGTATTCTTCTTCCTGCAAGCCACTCACGGTGCCGATGCTGATATAGTGCAACAGATATCATGGCTGCCTCTTTTGGCGCTGTCTCTCTTCATCGTCGCGTTCTCCCTCGGATTCGGGCCTATCCCGTGGATGATGGCCGGGGAGCTGTGCACCATCGACATAAAGGCGTTCGTGGGATCGACGGCGGGCACCCTGAACTGGCTTCTGGCTTTCACCGTGACGAGTACCTTTAATTCTCTGAACGCTTCCATCGGGCGAGGACAGGTGTTCTGGCTGTTCGCGGCCGTCATGCTGCTCGGGTTCGTGTTTATCTTCTTCGTGGTGCCGGAGACGAAGGGCCGCAGCGAGGACGAGATCCAGGTGATGCTCGGCGCTGAGCCGCGGCAACGTGTCGAGGAGAAGAAATAAATAGACTGAGTTTAGTATTTTATACTGACTTGAAGCGTATTGCTTAAAGACCGCTCTTCGTTTGATTGTCTAACCTCAAAATGTTATTTTGAAAACAATCCCAGGTGACAATGTTATTAATGTTGCAGTTACATTTTGAGGTCACGATTTTATTAGACTTGAGTGAATCTTAGCTTGTTTGTGCAGGAATGCTTTGAGTGACGTTTATGAATAGTGTGCGAGTACCAAAGACATTTCCCACGGCACGGTACGGCCTACTGCGCCGAACCGCTTATTTAAGTCCGATGTTGAATTTATTTAATTTTAAAATATTTATTAAAATTTATATTATATTGTATGTTGTTTGATTGTTGGCAGCTTGCTGGTTATGTCATTTGTGTGTAATATGGAAAAATAATTCGATGTTTGTAAAGTATATTTTTTCTCTTGTCTTATTTAGTTGTTTCTAACCTCAATACCTAAGCAATATTTTTGTTAATACAACTAGTTCTTATAATGTTACTTTGTAGGAATTGTAGGTTATAAATGAGAAGTATCTGCTTTAGCCAAACAGTTGCCAAGTTACGTCCCCTTTGAGGTTAGTTGTGTTGCTAAATAAGCCAAGCAAAATAAAGTGTGCTTTAACACGTTGGTGGACAGCTGACGCCTGTACGCGTCATTTATGTCTACCACAGTGTTCACCAAAAGCTTCTACTTACCTATAAGTGATGAATAAAAAAAACTACTGAATGAATTTAGTAATAGTTCCCGTGTTAAGCTTTAAAATGACCAACGGCAGGCCGTAGAAACAACGTAGGAACAATTCCAGACCACCTCCATGCTACATCATGGCGATATTGTACTGTACATCATATATCATCCAATATCAATAAATATATTCACTAGACTCACTAGATTGTTGTAAATTGTTATTAAAGATGTCGTGCAAATTATAAAACGTAAAAAAAACGCCACGAAATCCTCGTGAAATGTTCACTGTAGTTTTTTATATAAATATAAAGGAAACGTGTTATATTAATATATATTTTGAGACGAAATTATATTTTAATCATGCATAAAATATTTTAACCTAATAGGATAAGTGATGTATATGAATGATGTTACAAGTGAATGATATTATAGATGTAATTTATATTTAAAAAATAGTATAATTACCCTATTGAGCGTATTAATTGTGAATGCATAAAATGTGTCTCCGTCGCCAGTTTTAACGTACCTACAATAAAAACTTAATTTAATGTCGCTTTCAATAGGGCAAAGATTGTGCATTTAAAATATGTTAGATCGCGCTGTGAACACACAGACGAATTGTTTTTAATAGTTTTGACATTTGTGATTTTTGTATGTTTTTGTCCGTATGAAATATAGAGCCAACGAGCCGAGACTTTGAAGTTTTTTGTAGGCATTTTTATTAGTGTATCTGGCCTTATGTAATGATGAGATGTGTTATTAAGAAATACTACTTAAAAATATTTTGGTCTTAGTTGTACATTTGCCATAACATAAACACTTGTAATTTGTAAATGTATATTGTTTAAAAAGTTATGACAAAGATTTCACACTTTTGTACTATTATTTTAGTTGTTTATCTAAATTATGAGATTTACTTGCGAGTTACTTTAACGTCAATTGACTATATCTGCGTTAGTTAGCCGTATGCTGTGAGTTAATTTAATTAGATATAAGTTACCTAAAATTTATTTACCGAATTAAAATGTTGAATATGAAACGATCGAGTTGTATTTTTGGTATGTCCGTCCGTCTGTCTGTCCGTCAGTCCGCGGTACCTATATCTCAGTAACCGCCAGCACTAGAAAACTGAAATATGGTATGAGTATTGGCGTTATCATGCTGACAAAATGGGTAGAATAAAAAATGAAAAAAAAAATCGTACCTGAAGTAGGTAGTGGGTGAATATTTTCGCTCACCCTACTGTGTGGGGTATCGTTGAAAAGGTCTTTCAAAACATTTTTTTGGATCAAACTAATAGTTTTGTAAATAATAGCTCTGAAAGTTCAAAAAAGGGCGTCCTCCCATCTAACTTTTGAATCGTGGGTCCAAAAAATTTGAAAAAAACTCATGGAAGTGAGGTCTGACATGCTCTTGGCTGATTTTATTACTTACTTAAATAACCCTTTGTGTATAATATAGATACATACAGTGGAATTCAATCGACCATAGACAAATATCCACATTCCAGCTAAATTTCTCTCTACGGAGTCAATACAAAAATTCAGTCACCGATGTCGCTAGGTAAACAAACGTTATGGCTGATAAATAGTACCTAATCGACTGAATTCTGCTATGTTGTGCTGCACCTACGACTGGGTAACTTGCACGGAATTTAAGGTTTTTATTAATTAAACTGCAGACTGTTAGTGATTAGTTATTCAGTTGGAGCAATTAAATTACTGAACGCGAGTTCAACAGAGACCTGATGATTAATTCCAAGAGACGCGTTGCGTGATTAATAAGTAACCTTTGAATTATTAAAATAAATTGCTCATCACAACAACTATCTTGATGTATCTAATCTACCTATTCTCAAAGATAACGTTAATAGTAAACAACTGAACTGAACACGTTGATTAAACAAATAATTAAAGTGTAGATGCATTAGGTGTGACTCAAGTCCGCAAACATTACAGAAAAGGATATCTAGTAGGTACTATACGATCTGGGCCAAAGGTTCGAATTTCAAACGCGATGAGTCCTTCAACTCTACTTGCGCATTGCATCGGACACTAATTTGTGTAACTCGTATCTCGTTTAATAATGATGTAGCAAATTAGTTCTTTTCTTAAAGCACATAGGATTTAATTTCCAATAATTGATATGCCAGGTAATTCAATAAACATGTCCTACGCATTGCACATTTGATTATGGTCTTGGTGTGCATTACCGTTTGTTAGAAGTATGCGATTGAAATTCAATCGTATACAAAAATACATAAGGTTGAACTTAAAATCCTTAGTAATAAGTTTGCGAAATGTTATCAGTAGTAACCAGAGTTAAACACAGATCGGTAGGTACAAAAATAGGTATATTTTTAGGCGTATAATAATACATTTTATGACTTTCATTTGTTCTGTTGGATATGTTTATATTACATGATTTACATGCTCTGATTGGAGTAGCCAGTGAGTTATTAATTATTATAAAAGTAACTGGTAGGTAGGTAAGTAAACATGATCTAGAAAATAATCTTGAATTTTATTTTAACAAAAATAAAACTAAAATTGCTTGTACAGTATCAAATAGGTAACTATCTTTAAAATTATACTTACTAAATAAGTACTTTGACAAAAAAAGGTTTACGCAACTAGGCGGTTAATCATGCAATAATATTTTTCGATTTTTTAAGGAGGAAACAAAATACATAGAAGAACATTTGATTTAAAAACATGCACAATATAAGAATAAGATAGGTAACAACCTAAATTCTACATAAAATACAAGAGGAAATTATAACAATCTATAATATTCCGTTTCCACCATAATTCATTATATTATGTACTATTAGATTACCTATTCATGAAATATGATAGCTTGTGTGCAGGTATTTTGTATTCATGTTAAAAGTATGATACCAGTAGGTACATAATATAAAAACGAACTAAATATTCTTAAATTCTATATTTCATTTATATTTTTTTACTATTTAAGACCTTAATTTGACTAAGGTAGGCAAGAAATAACCTTCCTTTGGTAACTGAAGTGCAGTACAGTCAGCAGAAAATGTTATTAAATTAGATTTATTATATTATGCATAGATTTTTTGAGCTCTTCAACTTTTTAGATATACTGCCAACTGTACCATAAGGACTAATCCTTAACTTTGGGATTTCGACATATTAGCCTCGAAGCTACCTCATAACTGCCCTAATTTCTAATATGATTGCGACATTTACAGATAATATTCAATATCATACAGACACTTAAAGATAACATCACAGACAAGCCAATTATAATCAGTGTCAATATTAAACATTAAATAATTCCCCAATATAGCAGATTAAATAAACAAACCATTGTCCATTGCAAATTTGATAAGTATAAATATCGTCAAAATTAGGAAGAGCACATGTGCTCTCGCACCTGACATACCCAGACTGGTTTTGTAGAGGTACCCTTAAATTTCAATATACTACACATAGTACACACTACAGTCAAATTTCTTTAATTATTTTGGCATGCTTAGGCGTATCCAGTAAGTAGCAGTGATTGTATATAGACTGAAAATGGTGATGATTTTTATATTGACACTATTTATCATTTGCTGGTCTCTGATAAATAATTAATATGTACATTCATAAATAACAACTACGTAGTTTAATGAATATTATCTACAACAGGTTTAAATTAGATCCACCTCCTTCTATCTTAGAATATGCACTTCTGTAGAAGTTACAACAGAACAGTGAATTCATGGTTGCATTGAGGGATGACGAACTCTGAGTGCGGTATAGTCCCGACGACACGTCGTCGCACCGCGGAGCACCCATGAACTCGCGCAAGTCACTCTTAGGAAAACCCTCACTATAATATTGTTTGATAGTATCATATGCATCCATAATAACTGAGATGAACAAGCTCAGTACAACATATATGTACAAACTGATAAATGAATACAGGTATATACGGCTGAACCACCAAAGTAAGTGGGACTTCTTGGACATGACAGAGAAGGTGGCAAACATGTCATCTCCGTTTATCAAAGAGAAAAGACATTCGGACGTTGTGGCGAGTGACCGGAACTTCATGTGGTACGGGCCCAGTATTAACCAACCGCAGAATGTGAAACCAGCATACAGGAGGAGCGCGCATATTGAGAATCTGAATATCTTAGGAGCTGCTTTCTTTAATGTTAAGATGACAACATTATAAGTCTTGAAAAAGCCTAAGTATCTTAGTACTCCGAACCAAACTAATAGGTTTCCAGTGCCTAAGAATAATGAGCAGACATTCCATTGATCATTGGTGTATTGGTTGCGCTCAATTTGCTCCTTGATGGCTGAACCCATGATAATTAGGATGTCATTTACGATGATCATGATGTACCAAACATTTAAGAATTCCAATCTTCCATCCAAGCTTAGTTCTTTACTGTAGGCCTGTCGGAAGAATTGGACCGTAAGCTCTTTTAAAAGTTGAGCTCGATAAATTGCCCGACTACACAATATGAGAGATATAGAGCAAATCAAAATAACTAGGATGTTTAGAATGCTTCGTAATATTTGATCTATTTTATTGTCCGTCACATACTCCTTGTCTCCTTTACAAGTCAGTTTATATGGTTCAGCTTCCAAGCTCAAAGACATTTGCCCGTCATGGTCTTCATTGTCAAAAACTATAGCAATGTCAAAACGGAAACAGTCCGGGGGAGTTATAGGGCCAGCAGCTCTGAAGTTTATAGTTTTAATAGAAAACACTAGTTCTGCTCTAACCAAAGATGCAAAGTCAACTTCTAAGTTTGACTCTTTTATGAACTTTTGGGAGCGGAATAGCCCTTCAGTTTTAGTGAAATTAACACAATTTGACACTATTTCTGCATTAAATTCGTAACTTTCATTAAATCCATTTATAATGCCTTTTTTGTAGTTAAACTGGCAGAATACTGGAGGGGGCGGATCATTGTTTTCATCATTGTACGAGTATGGGCCAATGGCATTGGAAAGATTGTAGTATCCAGCATAAGCATAGTCTAGAGTATTATAGAACTCTTCCAGTTTATAGACAGCCAGTGGGCCTGCGCCCGGCGGGTACGTGTTGATCTCGCGCGTCGAGTCCCAGCCGAGAAGAAATAAGTGTGAGAAGCTTACTCTGTTATCTTCGGTATAGTTGACGTGATTGTACCTGTTGTGAGCAAACAGGCAGAGCTGAAACGTCACGAGCACTATCTTGATGAGTTGCACGACGAACTTGTATGGAAACTTCCGCTTGGCCTGCCACTTCTCGATCGGGTTCATAAAGAAAAACTGTAGCTTGCGACGCATTTTTTCTTCTAACTGTGAAATACTCGCGGAAGTCGTCGCTTGAGGAAAACCTTGATCATTGTGATTTCCTGGTGAATCCCTGGTCATTTTTCCGGCTTCCTCCCCTTCTGAAGCTGTGTGCTCTTCTGGCGACGAGCTTATACCTTCCATTGCTATCACTTCTATTATTATTACGCAAGTAAAGAAAGATCAGATCAGATGAATCTTTAATATCTTTGTTTGGACATAAAGCTCAGTCCATATATAGAACTCATTAAAGCCCACACACTGACAAGATAACGTAGAATTATGGGTATTATTAAGTTGATTTATGTCCTTCGTTGTTCAATTAAATTACATTTTCTGATTTCTTTTGTCACTTATTAACACTACGATGTTCAATCACATCCTCGCGTAAATCACGTTAGTACTTTGACTACTTTTTGTTTTGTTTCGTTCACCCACTTTTGCACACCACAGATAAACACAAGAATGGAATGGAATGCCGAATGGTATCATTCCAAAAACAAATATGTATCGTATTCGTATCATAACACCATGTTGGCCAACGTCAGAAAATAAACCGGTAACACGTTCGTTCAGCGTTTTGCTGTTTGCGGTATGCACTACAAACGTCAAATTAGAAAGAAAACACATCTATAGCTTATGGTATATATTGTACAATACATCACGTTCACGACTTTTCTTGAAGAGAAATTCGAAATTATTAACTTTCATTCACTAAACAAAGTAGTGTAAGCTTAAGTAATCTACAGTTTATGATCTCAGTTTTAAAACCATGGCTTTAACTGCGGAGAGGCTTAGAAACGACGAAAGGTATTAACCATTACGTTTGTTCTACTTACGTATTGGATGATATTCGAGGGAAAGTTTGCAATAAAATTTGGCTATAGATCTTACGTGCTATATTTAAAGTGCCCAATTAAACAACAGCGTGATAAGTGTTTATTTTCAGGTTTTCTGGCGAGAACGTTACGCAATTTCTCCTGTTTTTGCCATTTGGACTATGCCTGTTTGTAGTGCGGATAATATTGGCTTTAATTTTATGGGTGGCTTCGATAATACTGCCAAACAAATCGACGGTCAGGCAGATGCTTTCGACGCTCGCCTGCTGGACATTCGGTGAGTAGCTTTGCTGCTAATGCAAAAACATGATAGTGTAAACACAAAACAAGCTGCCCTCGTAACACGCGAGTCACATATGTTTCGTGCCACCTCGGGTGTAAATTAGGATTTCCTGTTTGTGAAAATATCGCAGTGACAGCTTTAAAGGAGATAAACATGTAGTATTATCTTGTAGGCTACAAATCATGAAATTTTACTTACTACTTCTTCTACTGACTTGTTTGTTATTTCATGATTTAAATGTAATCACAATGTAGGTAATTACTTATAGGGGAATATCATTATTTGTGAAATAATTCATGGTAAATGTATTGAGCAGACCAGAGTGAACTTCTTTAATGCTTTATCAAGAGATAATAGGGTTATAGGCATACACATTAAATATGGCCAGCATAACTGAAAAAAAGGCATACCTACATACATGTTCCCTGCACCTATTAATTATGTTGGCCATGATAATTTTATCAGTAAAACTGATAAACAAATATAACTTTAACTATCTGCTTTCCGACACTTATCTACATGTAAGGTGTGATTTAAAGTGCTAAAAACATAATAATTAACTCTAATTAGTTGTATATTGTTTATTGTATATGTTTACAAGACTTGCTGGCAGCTGCTCATAGTTACAATATAATATAATAATATAATAAAGCCATTTATTCCGAACATAAAACAATTTCATCTAACCTAATTACTTATATACTACAATATGTAATATAATAATAATAATAAAAGACGTTTATTCAATACGTTCGCATAAGTACATAATAAGAGTACAGAAAAATGCTTAAAACATATTGAATAGGAAAGTGGCTCAGCTTGTGTCTGTGCAAGAAGGCATAAAGGCACTAGTACCCTACCACCTTCAGGAACGGACGCTGTTATTCTGTCACCCCCATGACTTAATCTAACTTAAGATCTAACTTAATCTAATCTAACTAGTATACAATACAACCGTTACACTACTCAAAATTACAAAATCTGTCAACCAAAAGTGAAAGTTACTTCCTTTTGAAGGTCCAGTATGAAAGCTTTACACCGTTTTTTGAAAACCGCCAGGGACTTGCAATTAATTACTGGTGGTGGCAGATTATTCCAACATTTAGAGGCAGCATAGCGAAAGCTACCTCTAAATGCCTGAAGCCGGACTGGAGGAAGCAATGTAACTTCTTTATGCTCCCGCAAATTCCGTTCACTTCGGTTACGCTTCCACATTAGTTTGCGCGCGAGATATGGAGGAGTAGCGGATTGTTTCAGGGAAAAGACTAGTGCCGCCAGCTTTAGCATACGTCTGTGTGCCATGTTAAGTTTCCCTGATTTGTTTAGGTAAGGGCTTATGTGAGAGCGGCGAGGGATATTTTGACAGAAACGCACGCATGAATTCTGTACTCGTTGAACCGCTCGTTCTGTTCTTTTTCTCAAGCGTGGTCCATATATAACGTCACCGTAGTCCAACTGGGATAAAACTAGTGCGTCAGATAAGCGTTCGCGAACGTTTTGGGTAAGATAGGGTCTTAGTTTGTACAGTGATTTTAGGGCACCATAACATTTGGGTATTTTAGAGTTTATATGTCCTTCAAAACAAAGAGACTCATCCATTACAATGCCTAAATTTTTGACCTCCTTTTCCTTTGTGATAGGCAGCCCAGATATACGCAAATTAAGTTCTGGTCCCTGAACTTCAGCAATTTGTTTTTTTGTTCCTAAGACCATGAAAATGGACTTTCTGGGGTTAATGATAAGACCGTTTTGCTCAGACCAAGCTGCCACTGCTTCCAAGTCACTGTTGATTTCCGATACTGCGAGTTCGATTTCAGCCTTTGTGGGGCGTATATGTTTCATTATTTGAGTATCGTCTGCATACATGTGGTATGTGCAGTTTTTAATCACCTCCAGAAGGGTTGTAGTGTACAAACTATACAATGTCGGACCCAGAATCGACCCTTGGATCACTCCTCTCTCAAGTTTTCTAGGTAATGAGCGAGTAGGTATGCCTTCTGCATTTGAGCATTCGACGATTTGGTATCTGTCGGAGAAATAGCTACAAAACCATGTACAAAGGGACTCACTAAAACCGAAGCGTTTCATTCTGTTTAGCAAGACAGGGATCAGAATGCTGTCGAATGCGCGACTAAAATCAAGCAAGACAAGTATTGTTGCCAGTCCATCGTTGGAAGCCTTTAAAGTCTCGTCCACTAAATGAGCAATGGCTGTTGTCGTGCTATGCTGTTTTCGAAATCCCGATTGAGCTTCTGGCAAAATAGAATTTTCTTCCATGTACTTTCGCATCTGCTCATTTACCACTTTCTCTTGAATTTTAGAGAGCACTGTCAGAATGCTGATCGGGCGAAGGTCACTATAAGATTCTGGAGATGCGTTTTTGGGTATAGGTTTGACTATGGATGTCTTCCAAGCTGATGGGAATCTACCGGTTAACATTGAGGTGTTTACGATGGCTGTAATAGCTGGAAGTGAGTGTGGTAAAGTCAGTCTTATCATGGTTATAGAGACGCCGTCACTACCAATAGCATTGGAGCTGATAGAATTGATAATTTGGTTTATTTTGTGTTCTGATACACTATGCAGTTGCAATGCGTCGTATCGTGTTTCAGGAGCGTGAGCCGTAGCGTCATATGGGATTTGATGTAGGGGTGGAGGTACGGAATCTATAAAATAGTTATTTACTTGGTCGGGTACACGTAAGTGTTGGGGGATTTCGTCACGCGTCTGTCTACCTAAGATGTTATTAACTTCTTTCCACATTATTTTAGGGTTGTGGATATGCATATTTACTTTTTTTGTCATATATGCAGTTTTTTCTCTACGTCTTGCCGAAGTCACTAAGTTGCGAAGTGATTGGTACGTTTGCTTCTTCTCAGGACAATTAGATTTTTTAGCTTTTAGCCTGGCTTTATTCCGTTCCTTCATCATTATTCTTATTACATCAGTAATCCAGGGTGTGGGCGGATCTTTAAAGGTTTTAGTAGTTACTGGTGCGAAGTGGTCGAATAAGCCGAGAATAAGTTTATTAAATCGGTCAACCATTAAGTCTACATCGCGGGTGGCGGTAACCCAATCCCAAGGTGTTATAGAAGCAGCCCAACTATATGTGTCGGGGTTGAAATTATTAATAGGTCGGTATGTAATAGTTCTTGGCGGTGGCTTAGAGACCAAAAGAGGGAACTGTGCATAGATGAACCCATGATCACTTAGGTCCTTGTTATGTGTGACTGACAAAGCTGTCGGTTTAAAATCAGGTCTGCAACAGATGATGTCAATTAAAGTTTTACTGGTATCCGTAACACGTGTGGGTTCCTTGATTATTTGTGTTAGTTGATATTTATGCAGCAGTTTCATAAAACGTATTTGGTTTGCTCCCATAGGCATCAGCAGGTCAAGATTTACATCACCGGTAATAATGATATGATCGTAACAAGGTACAAAGATGGACAAAACATCGTCAAGTGAATTCAGAAACGAGTTGAGGTTGCCATTAGGTGGCCTATACACTGCACCAATAGCTACCTTATGTTTGCGCAACTGAACCTCGACCCACATTTGCTCTATATCCGAAGGTGGCAAATCTAACAAACGCGATTTCAGATTAGACCTGAGGTACATGCCAACGCCGCCACCGATCCTGTTCTTACGCGGCACGTGCCAAAGACGATAACCAGGTATTTTACACATATTCATGTCCGAGTGTGGAGTTAGCCATGTTTCAGTAATGCAAGCAATATCAATATTATTATTTCTTACGGTTTCTCTAAATTCGTCCCTGCCGGTATTCAAAGACTGCGCATTAAGAACACCCAAGTTAAGGTTACAATTCTTGTTCTTTTTAGACATACTAATATATTTCTATTTACATGTGTTAGAAAATTATGAATATGGAAGATCAGAGAATCAGTTTATCAATAGGTGCACAAAACAGTTAAACATATAAGTCGGATATATCAATACAGATTAATTTACAACCGCGGTGCTAGAGTCTACATTAGACTTGATCTTCACGATAGCTGGGCGTCCCCGAATATATTTAATAGTAATGTCCATTTTACCATCTGAAATGCGCTTGTTTAGTTCTTCTCTCAAGTGCTGTAGATATTCTCTCTGCTGGGGGGTCAGGTCCGCCTTGATCGACGCAGGCCGCTGCAGCTTCTTCTTATTTCGGAGCACATCCAATGCATCCTTCTTGCTTCGCAATACAACCTTCAGGGGCCGTGGTGTCGCGTCGCCACTGCCGTCAGCCTTGGCTCCCAGGCGGTACGTCTTGATTCCGACGCAGCTCACTTTATTTGAAACATTGTTTATAATTGCCGAGCTCTCCTTGAGGTCATGCTCCTTCCGTTCATTTACATCAGCGCTCGTTGACTCCGGGATATCATAAATTATCACGTTTTGGGCTCTATATGTTCTCTCAGCCACCTCTTGTATGGTGGACTCCATAGTGAGCATACTTTGTCGAGTGCGTAGTTGTTTTACTTCTTCAGTGAGCTCATCAACCTTTTTTATTAACATGGGTAACTGGACCATGGCTGATTTACAGTCTCCGCATAGGTAACTCATTACTCTGACCACAGTTTTCAGCTCAAACACCCTTATTTCCGTAGGGGATAGGCCGTGGCAGTCGCTGCATAGTAGGCATTTACATAGGTCGCATGTTACCGACAGTTTCTTTTCGTTGGGTATCTTACTGCATTTAGCACACTTTGCCTTAATAGGGATCATTTTATAGTAGATTTATTATCTTTTATACTGGCAACACAGATGTGACAACGTCAATGTCAACAGGTATGACACTTATGACAGTCGGTGTAAACAAATTTGCGACGAGGCAATGAGGGTAGATATACAAATTTGCAAATATTAAAAATGTCAAGCACGTATTTTTCGCACCAATAACTCCACTGTTCTCACAAGCCACGTATGGATAACATTATCACTGCGTCCTTAGATCGGCGCCAACCGGTTAGTAATGTTTTACTGTCTATTAACTGGCTATTTCACTGAATTCGTATTAAACTCGCGAGCGCGAAGTCACTGTTGTCAGGTCGTTTGACAGATGTCTCTAAGTTCGGTGTGCCGCACATAGTTACTTGTTCATATTTATGTACACATAAAACTATATGGTTCTGTGTAAGTGATAAGTGTGATACCAGTCTAATTATTATTGCATTGAATTACATTACAAAGTCATTAATCTATAAAGGTCGACTCTTATAAGTATTGATTGCTATTTATTTTTTTATTTATATTAACTCGGCATTACAGTGCTAGACCAATACACCGAGTAACTAAACTAACTAAAGAATAAGTAAAAAAAAACAAACAGGAAGGAACAAATCATACACAAGTGCTGGGTATCCTATTATCTGTTTACAAAATCTCAAACATTCACGGCGCACAATCATCCAACTAGATGCAAATAGCGCTGATGTCAGAACAGAAGTGCGTTGAGCAGTGATAATGCTCGATGAAGCAGTGAGTTCTTGTGTGGTGCGCAGCGCTGGCACCGGCAACAGCGGACGTAGCCGTGGTCTCAAAGACATCTTGGAACTTATAATCTTAAGACGCCCACCACAAGTTCGGGGCAGTCTGAATCGCCGCGTAGAATGCGACGAGCGGTAGTCAACAAGTTTGTGTAGTGCCTTAGTTCTAGGGACTTGAATGACGCCAGATCTAGTGTGGTACGGAGCTGACCCGAAACTTCCATGACGAACGAACTGGTTTCAAACGAATTTGCAAATAGCGCAAGCAGCTTTGGCAAGAAGCCTAGACTACTAAGCTTGCTTAGTAACACGACTATGTCTACGCGATCAAAAGGCTTTTTAAAATCGATATATACGACATCAACCTATAAATAGAAATCAAATTATAATATCTTAAATAAAAATATACCAGAATTTTAATAATATATTCAATATTTTGTTAACTTTCGTTAATGATATTGATAATAAATATTGTGGGATATTTATTTTTGCAAAACAAATGCTATCATTATTTTAACATTAAATAACACTTCAATATTATATTTAAGTTGTTATATTTCCTGTGTAACATATTGAGTCAACTGATTTGCATTGAATGAATTGTCACAAACACTGACCTTATACAAGTTAAAGTAATTGATTTTGACGAAACCTGTTTTTCTTATCACATCGTTTAAGACCGGCTATGCTATGATACTTTTATTAATGTGATAATTATAGCAATCCACTATAGGTTATTTAAAGTTTTATAACTTACTAAGACCATTTTAAACGACTTTTTGTACTTAAGTAGATAGTTTCTCGGTCATTTAATCAAAATTCTTAGTTTTCATTTTAGCTTTAATATTCATGTATTTCGCTAAGTTCCCCACGTCACAGGCTCAGCCTAGTGTGGGGATCACTTATTGCCTCCCACTGTAAAACCAATATATGAAATAAATATATTAAATTATATAAAAATATAGTAGCTCAAATCCACCTGTCTACCTATTAGTTATAATATATCTATTGAAAAAAAATTAGACTTGTAAATGTGTTGTTATATAGGAGTCTCGTTTGAGACACGGTCCGGGGTGGTTGTCCCTTCGAGCGGCTCTCTATTAACGTTCATAAATGTCCCAAAACTCAGAAAACAATAGCCGGTCCTTACCACGTGTTCGCGCTTTTGAGTTGTCCGCTGCGCTGCGCTGCGGCGGGGCGGGGTAGCCTTTGTGAAAGTCGGTTCTTATAGAATATAAATACCTAGTATACTCGTAGTATGCGTGGTATATGTTCATTTTTGTTTTCGTAATTTCGCGATAAGTAGTATAATCCATAAAGCAGTGCAACGTGACGCGTCTATACAATTATTATTATTACGTGCAAGTGAATTTAAGTGAGTGTACGGATGACTCCGCTCGACCGTTCCACGCCTGCCCACTGCGATATGACTTGAGAAGATAACGCCATGCGCTACCACACATCGACCCGGGTGAGATCTTTCCATAGTTAAGTTCTATACTAGGCCTTTCCCTTTAAGACCAGACCAGTGGATTACGCAAAGGTCATTTAACGCAACTGCAAGAACCACTGCCTGGACCATCGGGTCCAAGCTACTTGTTGTAATCGTACAACAAGTAGCTTAGCAGTAGTACTATTACTATACACACTAGGACTCAGAATTTAATAAGCGAAACTATGTGGACGTGAATCATATGAAAAAAGGGTATTATGCGCGTGCGCATCACGGTGATGCGATTAAAAGTAACGGTAACGAGATTTTGTCACCATATTGACAAGCGTGCACAAGTTCTAAGTGCACACTCATATCCTAAACCACTACGTAATTGAAGCATCTATACCTCACATATACATAGACTACTGTTTGGGGCTAACTAAAAGCTATGTAGATATATACCTATTTCACACCTGTCTAAATCTAGAGATCATATGAGGTATAAGAGCATTGCTGCGTACCTACGTTACTTTGCAATTAATAGAAAACAAAAATCTGCCATCCAAAAGGGCTCAAAAACAAGCCGGCAAGAACAGATTCACATATTTTTGTCCCACACAAAACAAAAATATCTGACAAACCATACCTACACTTAAAGAGGAATATTTAATGAATTTGGTACTAGTACAAGTAATGCAACCATCGGCCTTTTCTCCTGGAAGCAGGTATAGGAAAAAAAGAATCCCGAACGCTATTCAAAGGATCTGCACATCTGCTAGCTAATAACCAATAAGTTATGAAACACTGAATACGAGCGGGCAATTGATGCAAGGTCCGTTAGGCGTTTTATCCATCGGTCTGCCGCCCGCCTATTGTCTTTGACCAGGTCGGCCATAAAGATGACACAAAAACAATGCCCACAGCCAGAATTTAGCAAAAACAAACTGCGGCAAAATGAAGACATGGGAATTAGCTTAAGTATTTATGAAAATGAATTTACACTCATATTCGAATAAACAACATGAAGCCGGTCGTGCCTAGGTACCAAGAAATGGATCTGCATTAGGAAAATCTAAGTATACTTGGGATTATCAGTTTGGTGTTTACTTCCAACATATTTTAATAAGTTGTTAGGTTGAATCTACTTAGTTTTATTGCTAGAAGTTATGATTACGTGCAATACATAATAGTGCGTAAATTTTCAACTCACAAATTAATAAGTGCATTCCGTGTTGTGTACTGGTGTTTGTTTAATAGGTGATATTAATTAAGTGTTAAGTGCGAATGTATATCAATATGCAAATGTAAACAGTTATAAAGAATTAGTGTTTTTTATTTTGTTGTGTTAAAATAATTAAAAGTGTCAAGTGGTGTTATGTGTGAACATATCAGTGATGTCCGCTAAATACGGAAAATATTTACAGGGAAAGAAAATAACGAAAATTATGAAAGTCTGCAAGATCTTACACTACATACACTTGGAAGAACTCCATCATGAGAGTCGTTATACCAACAGATCGTGTATTTACTGGGAACAGCTATCTGCGAACAGAGACGCCTAAAGAAATAGGTAAGCGGGAAAAACAATATAAACATTCGGAAACATACACCGAATCAGAGCTAGAGGAGACGACAACGCAATGCCATATATCACTCGAAACTTCGAGAAATTTGAGCGAGAAACGAAATAAGAAGAGAGCTGTAACTGCTAGAGCGCCAAAATTGATAGCTAAAAATGCAAAGGACAAGAACGGGAGGGAATCTAAGGGGAAAGGGTCCTTAAAGCAGTCACGCCCTAGTATCTATTACACACCAATTATAGTATCTATCTTCCCCATGCTGGCTTCACGATGCTTGTATTCGGGTCGGCTCCAACCTCCTGTCTCTCCTATCATCCCGACTGCAAACCTACACTCCAGTCCTATCTACTCGGTGCTCCGGTGTCTTGGGCAGGTCGATGGTGCATGCGGTAGGGCGGCAGAAGTTCGTGCTTTACTGGATGGGGGTTCAGAGTACCCGGTCCTATTTAGCATTTGTGGTTTAGTCGGGGTGGTATGATACTAACGCACTCTGCCGGCTCTCTATCACTTATGCTGAACCAGGAGGGTAAACCGAGCCCCTAATGCCGTTCTGTCCCAACACCCCCTCCCTCTCGCAGTCTCCTCTTCCGAGTCCTTGCAGAAGTACTTCTGGCTGGAGTTACCACTCGTATCGTATCGTATCGTATCGTATCGACTTGTAAATGTGTTGTTATATATTTTATTTAATATACACTTTGTAGATATTGACGTAGAAGTTTAACGTTAGACGTAAGAGGTTTTCCCATTGTCTCGCGGATCAAAACATAATTTATGCAGTGTCAAAACAACAGTTCAATATTATTTTTTGTATTAAGCAGAGCGTCTGCTGACAATACCACAATGTTTAGATATAAAGGAAAAGTAGTCGTTGGTCAGAGCGATGGGCGTGTTTCCCAGAGTCGCGAGTTCGAGTCTCGCCTGAGGCAGTGGATTTTTCTACTTTTCCTTCATTTCTAAACAGCTCAATATTAGTTAGTAAATTAGCATGTTTTGAATTGTAAAAGAGATATTAAATTAGAATTATTTATTAAGCTAATTCTTCTGCAATTTCCTATATATAGGAATCTATAAAAATCAATTAAATTAAGTACAGTCACCGGCATAATATCTTCCTATACGAAGGCCGCAAAAAGATGTGACACGCTCTTATTTGTAGGGCATTTTTTGTTGTAGGGCCATAAGAGAGTTTTGTATATTTTTGCGGCCTTCGTGTAGGACGATACTATTGCCGGTGACTGTACATAAGTGTATAAATTCGTCATACCAAACTATAAGTATGCATATGTATAGGTACTATAAGTTTAATTATACGACACACACTTACAACAGTTTTATAACCATGAATAATTTTGTATTTACATATTCTTGGTTTTGCGTGGCATATCTATGATACGTACATATAGCGTTACTGGTCACTTTAGAAGAAACTTTAAAATGATTTTAGATTGATATTATCGTCAAACTAAATAATCGAAACATGATTAAGGCATTGGTATTAGGTAGTCAAATTAGAAGACCTCACATATAGTGGCGTACAAATACAGAATTAACTTTTATAACTCACAAGTGCGCTATTTTTTGTAGTCTGTTAGAATACTCTGAGAACTACTCCTTATAAAAAAATATATCGGATCTTGACGTAGATTTAGGTATAAAGTAGGTATTTGTTAGCAGGCCTTATTAATTCAAGGTAAGATTATACAAGCGGTAAGTTTCTTCATGATATAATCCTATTTAACTGTTTGAACATCAACTGTCATTTACTAACGCATTTGTCAAGAGTTTGTTTCAGGATAATATAAAATGCTGAAAAAATTTTTTTTTTCACAAAAAGATTACTAAAGTGTTTTATGATTACTGAAATGTATTGAAAGCTATCAAAGATAACTATCAGTTTAATTTATAATAGATTCATCAATAGATCGATTTTATTTAAGCATTTGAATTTTAAAAAGCGTTGTCTTGACCATAAAAGAAATTTAGAAAATTTCCAAGTCAGAGTGTTTAGTTTATTATCGTTATAGTAATGTATATACACAAAAACTAACGAATTCATCAATAGCTGAACAGTGCACGAGCTTATCAGTTCAATTCGTCATTTGAACGCAAGGAGATTTGCGCGGCAGTCTAAAGCGCGGTCAGCAGGAGCGGGTCCACCAATCACGACGCGCCGTAGCTTGTCATTCACCTTTCATACAACATTATGATAAACCCTTAACCGGGCCAGGCAATGTTTTTACTTTTGAATACGAATTGCGGTAGCCCACAGTATTGAAATAAAAGTATTTTTTTCTTGGTTTACTTTTAATATTTTATCAGAAAATACTTTATCTAAAGTAAGGTTTGATCGAATGAAACAAGGTTATAAAGAGTGTCCCAAAAAGGACGCAAGATTTGAAATTGATGAAAAACACATTTTTTTCGTTATCGTTATAATATATTTGTATATAAAATCTTGAAATACATAAAATAGGGTTATTTGTGGAATAATACGTCAGGCAAATGTCCTCCTAGGCTTTGCTGGCACATACGCACTCTTTTGTCAAAATTGTCTATGACCATTTTGCATAGATGCGGCTGAATTTCTCCAATGCAGCGTCGAATTTCCTCTTTTAAAGCATGAGTGTGCTTATTGGCATAGACTTTTCGGTTCACTGACTAACCGTCCCGCCGGCGGGTCATGTCAGGCTCCGGCGCATAGGTATTTAACCGAGGCCGCGCGGGAGTTTCATAAGCCTGCCATAATAGTCTAGAGGCAAATTAAACAAAAGTCGTCTCCTTCACGATTTTCGTAGACATCTCTTCTAAATGTCTAAAACTGGTATGGATGTGTTCCTCGTAGTATCCTGACTACGAATTGACGGGTTTTAGTTTATGGAGGGGAGGGGGGGGGGGCAAGTCGGTAAAAAAGGGGGGGAGGGCAGATGTAGGGAATGCAATACCCGGCCATTTTTGGTACCCGGGTACCGACTTTGATTTTCAAAAACCCGGGTAATACCCAGTTTTGAAATTTTTTTTTATTAGTTATTGGTTTTCATCGTTTTTACGGGTATTTAGTAATAAAATGCACTTTTGATTGCTGAGTTATTAATTGACAAACAATGATTTCGTACATGAAATACATAAATTTAACAACTTATACTATTAAAACAGCTGTAAATCACAATATTAATTTAGAGAGCATAAGACGTTAGGTTAGGTATACTTAATATTTCTGTTTATTAATCAGAAATATCAAAGTTAACGGGAAATATGGAATATTCAAATGTAACAATAGATCTTCTTCTTCTTGTTAGTCGTATACTCTTGTCAGAGTAGTCGTGGTCATTGAGGTCGTTGTACAGCATTTTGTGTAGTTCTCCGCCATCCTTCTCTACTTAGTGCATTTCGCACGCACAGATTTAAGCGTGATCCGGTGAGGGCCTTCACTTGATCAGTCCATCGCATTGAGGGGCGTAATCTGGGTCTTGTACCATCCACTCTACCCTGAACAACAAGTCTTCCTTGCGCGTCACGTGGCCGAAGTAACTAAGAATGCGAGAGTGCACGATTGCTGAAAGCCTTTGCTTAACCTTGAGCTCTTGGAGTATAGATATATTAGTGCGGCGCTGAGTCCACGATATCCGCAGCAATCTCCTCCAGCACCACATTTCCAAAGCATCAATGCGTTTTCGTTCACTTTCTCTTACTGTCCACGTTTCTGCACCGTAAAATAACACTGGGAAAACGAGAGATCTTACTAGGCGAGTCTTAGTTGCTCTTTTGATATTGCGGTCTCTCCAGATCTTCTAGAGTTTCTCCATTGCAGACCTAGTTGTTGCTATGCGTCGCTTGATTTCATCTTCGGAGCCTCCACCGTTTGAGACCAGTGACCCCAATACATATAGTATGATGATACAACTCCACAGTTTCCAATAGTTTTTGCCTTATTGCTGTTGTTACGGTCCACGACCATCATCTTGGTTTTTAGTCGGTTGATCTTCAAACCGAATTCGAGACTAACTGTTTCAACGCGACGCAATAGCGCTGCTATACAATCTTCGCTTGTTGCTGTGAGTGTGGTGTCGATGTCGTTAGCGTAACACAGATTGGAGATATTCTTCCCACCTATTGGAATACCATCCGTCCAGCCTTCAAGCGTTATCCTCATTATGTGCTCAGTATAGATTACAGAAAAGAGCAAGGCAAGGGCGATAGTATGCACCCTTGACGTACCCCATCCGAAGGGTGGAGTGGCTCTGACATTGTATTGTCCACTTTTACTGACGCGGAGTTGTTCTCATACAGCCCTCTTAATATATGGACGAGATTGTTGGGAGCGCCCATTCGTAAGAGAACATCCCACAGCAGCGGCCATTTAACTGAGTCAAATGCCTTCTGAAAGTCAACAAAACATATGTACGTTGGTCTGTCGAACTCTCTGGCTTTCTCTTTTATCTGGCGCAATATGAGAATCTGTTCTCTAATTTCTTTTTCTCTAACAAATCCGGCTTGTTCTGGTGCGATTTATTTGCTGATATACGCTTTTTGTCTCTCATTTAGGTTGTGCAGTAAAATTTTACTGGAATGATTGATTAAAGCTATCAAGCGATAGTTAGAATTGAAGTGTAAAATATGTTCGGAACATTTATGCTATGCCTTTTAATTTTAATTTAATAGTTATAACACACACAGTAAGGTAGGGATAGGGATACAGTTACAGAAGTAATAGAACATTTTGTTTTAAGTTTATTCACGTTTTCCCTATTTTTCTACCGATTTCTAAATTACGGGTAAAACCCGGGTTTTACCCGACTCCAAATATAGATAGGTACCCGGGTACCCGGGTTTTCGGGTACCCGGGTTGCATTCCCTAGGCAGATGGCGGCCGAACGTCATCGATTATTTTTACTTCTGGAGTCCTATGAGACCAAACGATTCGTATGAGATGTCATTCGAAAGATTGTTAAATGTACTACAATTGTTTATAAATAACCGTAGTCATCACTTTAGTCTTTTACAAAATACTTATTTAACAAAAATATGTTTTTTTTATCGTGCATGTTTGCGTAAATACTGACAAAACATGCTTATAACTCAATAAATTATAACTTTACCACAATTAATGTTATGACAAAATATACGGGAAATTTTATGAGCTTTCGTTTTGATAATGATTCATTTGATAAATAACCTTTCGCAAATAATCACTGAACAAACAACAATTCGTTTCAACAAGTCATTGCTAAATATGTTCATTTTTATAAAATAGACAAATATACATTTAGTAACTATATTTTTTTTTACTTTTGACTGACATTACTTTGGTTTTTATTGGCAGAAAACAAGATACATGAGTGAATAAAATTAAACTATACCTATAAATACAAACTAATATTAAAAATAAATGTTATTTTTTTTTTACTATATTAAAACTAAATTAAAAACTAACTTACAAAAAAACACACCTAGATCTGCCCCCTGCGGAAGGGTGCCCATAATGCTAGCTACATTTCCTCGCTGAATAGCGATGCCGATCCTTTGGCCAAGAAATGAGCCAGCTCTAGGGTTCCTAGTGGAGTCGCGGAGCTTTCTTCCCAATTCCTTAAATAAACCATGGGCATCCTGACACCACGGTCCCAGGGTCTCAACCGCGAAAGCCGCAAACATATAGTTGCTCGACAAACCAGCATATTTGCGACGCTTCAGGGCTTCAGCCGCTGCTGCTGCCCCGCCAGCCCTCGAGGAAGTAGAGGCTAAATGGGACGAAGCCAGAGTATCCACACAAGTGGCATCCCAGATGAGCGGACGCCCCATTCGCCAGGGGATAAGGGTCATGCCGTCAGGCCTCTTTCCATCATCGCGCAAAAGACCAGGCGGCTCTAAAACGGCGGGCACACCAACGCTGACAAGGGCCCGGCGGATGACGTCGTTGAGGCTGGCGTGGCGGGACAGCCGACCAGCACTCTTGCGACAGGAGAGGCCGTGGTAGCCACGACTATCGACTTCCGTTCCACACGGACAGCGATGGGGGACAATTATGTCCGCACCCAAATGGAGTCCGACAGCCAGTCTCAGGGAGTTGTTGTCTAAAAGGGTAGCACAGTTACTGGAAGGATACGCGTGAAGCCAAAACCCCGACTCCGCTTCAGAGGAAGCCAGAAGACGGGCCTTTTCCTCGCTTGAAGATGCAGAATCAAGGAGCGACACTTGAACTTGACGACAGAGTGGTTCATCCCACACCCTCTGAATCTGCACTTTGGAAGGCACGTCTACCAAACGCCAGGCATTTACCGCATCCGACAGGTACGTCACCTCGAAGTCAGGTATTGACGGAGTGAGAATCTTTCCTACGAGGGATAACGTACCATGAACAGACGACAGAAACGCAGGCAATGCAATGCTCGAAATTTTCCTTAAACCCAGTCCTCCAAAACGGATCGGCAAAGTCGCTTGAAGAAACTGCCTGTCATCCAACCTGATGTTAAATAATATCTGCATTTCAACGTACATTAAGCTAGTTGTCTATGCTTAGTAACTTGGACGCTTTATAAACATATTGTAAGACAAATTATTATTTAACCAACGTTCATTTCGTGAATAAATCGTTTTTAAAATCCGTTATTTTGCAAAATGTCAATAGATAAGTTATTGTTTTTTACTGAATATAATCAGTACAATAAATAAATGCAAACTAATTGAGAACTCCCTTAATTGAAGTCGGTTTCGGATAAATTTAGGGACAATAGTAAAATAAGATAAACAAGAATGGCTGACTGACAACTGTATTTCTAAGCAAAAATAGCATTTGACACAAGACAAAATATTATAAAAGAATTTCGTTTTCACTGAAATATAAGTAATTCGTGGATATTTTTACTAAAACTAAATGAAAATGGTAATTTTATGTGTAAAAATTGACAATAAAGCCGTGACTGTTTTTTAAAAATAAGTGATTGCGAAGCAATTAAGATAAATGGGTATGTTGACATTACGGGTATTTTACATTTCTATTAACCCTGACATATGTAAGTTACTAGAACTGTAAGGTCGCAGTTGATTAGCGTGGTAGATTTACCACGCTCCTCCTCGCTTTGCTCGTCGTCGCATCTATCTGGGCTCTCTCAAATCATAGTTGTCCGTGATAATATTCAACAAAAACAAACTTAACTTTTAAAGTACAAAATATATTTTTAAAATGTTGTACTCGTAGATAATACACGTATAAATGGCATACACACCATGAGATTATTAAACGAAGAATTTAGGTACCAAATAATGTATTTTACTAACGTTTTACCATGCGTTATTTTGTTAATTGCCCTGAATAGGAAATGAATAATTTGCCAAATAATGTTTTGTAATATAGTGTTTTTGCAAGCAAATAATTTGTCTTTTGAACTATTCGTGAAACAATAATATATAAAATTATTTATGGGAATCATTGTGAAATGAATATTTTATTTTGTTTGTGATATGAATATTTTATGAAATGTTGTTTGCCAAATGATTGGCTACCCTATGTAATACTATATAACGGAGTATTGATGAATTTTGTTCAGAATGGGTCACTACGTTTCGTCTTACAATGGCAGCCGACCGTCGTCGTATTTTCATTATTTCTCAGAATCTATTTAACGGATCAATTTGTGATTTGTGTCATTTGAAATTATTTTAAATTTACTGAAATAATCAGTTCTTTGAAGTCTAAGTTGCAAAATTAACCATTTTTTTAGGATTGTAACATATGTATTTACTCTAATAGACTGGAAGAAACGGGCATATTTGAAGAAAAGTCATCATCGACATTTCTTCCAAATACCTAAAACTGGTATATTCCTCATTGTGATGGATGGACATGAATTGGCCAGTTTTATTTTATAGAGGGGGGGGGGGGGGAGTCAAAACCGGACGCGGTAAAGATGGTGTCCGATCGTCATTGAAATATGTTCACATTTCGGTCTATGGGACCGATATATTCGTTTGAGATGCAATTTTAAAGATCATTAAACGTACTATAATTGTTTTTGAATAATTGTAGTCATCACTTTAGCCCTATACAAAATATTTGAAAAAGTATGATTTTTTACCGTGCATGTTGGCGTAAGTACTGATAATACATGCTAATAGCTCAATTAATTGTAACTTTACCGCAATTAATGTTATTTTCAAATGTTTTGTTTTGTAAACGACTACATTGATGACTACGGTTATTTACAATCAATTATAGTACATTAAATAATATTTACACACGAATTTTTCGGTTCCATAGGACTCGAGATGTAAATAAATTTCGATGACGGTCGGCCACCATCTTTCCCCCCTCCTTTTTTCGACTCGTCCCCTCCTCTTAAAATAAAATTGATCAATTCATATCCTGGAGACAAGGAGGACCATATCCATATCCGTTTTAGGTATTTGAAAGAGATATCGACGACTTTTCTGCAAACAAGCCTGTTTCCACCAGTCTATTAGGTAAAAATGTTACGTTTTCAAAAAAAATCTAAAAACTGTTAATTATACATCTCAGACCTCAATTAACCTGTTATAGTAAATTTAAAATGCATTCAAATGATACTCATCAGGATTTGATCCATAAAATAAATTCCGAGCAATAATGAAAATACGACGTCGATCGACCGCCACACGCTAGTTTTTTGAAAGCTCATACATTTTCCCGTCTACTTTATAATAATACATACTTTATTTATTGAGTTATAAGCATGTTTTATCACTACTTTATCTAAACAGGCACGGTAAAAAATTCATATTTTTTCAAATATTTCGTAAACGACTAATGTGATGACTGCCTCTATTTAGAAACAACTATAGTACTTTAATGGTCTTTCAGATGACATCTCACACAAATCGATCGGTCCGATATGATTCGAGTTGTGAACAAATTTCGATGATGGTCGTCCGCCATCTTTCCCTCACTTTTTTCGTATCCCAGTGTATTTTGTAATGAAACGTGATTAAATAATTTTAAGAGAAACTGATTGTTTTTTATTTGTAATATTTATTTTCAATCTTATAACATGTGGTACTTTAGAAAAACACGACCGAGCGCTGTGTTTCATTTTGAATGTAATTATTATTTAAGTATACTTATAATATAATTACTTAACCCTTTATATTTACTTAAATTCATATAAATATTTAGTAGCTATAATGTGAGCGATATTTTGATTTTTAAGTTTTAAATTTAAATCATAAATTAGGTACACACAACGCCTCACTAGGTATACACTTTTGAACGTTATTACAGCGGAATAAGGTTCAAAAGTGTATACCTAGTGAGGCGTTGACTGTACCATTTTTATGCAATTAACTCTCGCTTCAAATTTTACCAAAATCGCCCTTGTTATACAATAATCATAATATGTGTTACGAATTAAAACATTAAAATGTACCTATCTGGATTTTTTTTGTATACCACGTTAATATTTGTATGCAATATAAGAATCTAATAAATAATATAGGTACATCATAAGTGTAGGCATATGTGTTACTTCTGCGGCATTAATCTATGCGCCGAGGAACATTGGCAACATGGCGTCGCACCGCGAACAACAATTATTTTAATTTACTGTTACATCAAACTTTGCGCTTATTTACCGATGGAATGTAATTCCGTGGCTTCTATTACTTTTATTAGAATTATTAGTGCAGTTTTATACTACGCACGAAGCCATTATTTTTAATATATTTTTTTTAATTTTTGACGCTTGCGTGGCATCATGTCTGCGGTCCAAGACAGAATGTCAGGCTGATCACTTAAAGTCGAGTAAATCACTTAAACTCATGGCTGAAAAAAATTGTATGGGATGTCATCTCCTGTTACTCAATGGTGGTAATATGGGTTTTAGACCATAGTCATACATACTATACAGACTTTACGAAATTAGACTTAAAGGACATAACAATAAGAACTATGAGAAGTGAAATTATGTATACATATTAGCACTAGAGCTTAAATGTACGACAGACTTTTAGAGCATGAGAAGTGAAAAAGTAGGAATGTCCGCTTTTTCATTCATTCGCACCATAGAGGGGCATGCTCTCAACAAAAAAAAACATCGCACTTTATAGTAATCATTATCAAACCAAGCTTCGCATTAGGCAGTCATATTATTAACTCTGTGGACCAAACGTAAAGATACAATATTCGCGTGCTTACTGGGTTACCATGCAAACAGCAGACAGGCAACGGCGCGCAGCGGTCAGGCAACAGCGCGCGGCGCGTCGTGATTGGCCCCGCCGCTAGCGCCATGCCATGACGCGATAGACTCCCGCTTTAATCTCCGCGCGTTTGGATTATGTTTAGAACTGATAAGTTCAGAAAACTTCGAGCGATTGATAAAATCGTTAGAATTTTGATGCAAGTTTTAGTATAAAGATAATGAACAGAATGCGCCCACTTGAAAATTTCGGAGATTTCTTATATAGCTATTAGAACGCTTTAAAAATTCAATTGTTCATTAAAAAATAATCTATTGAATAATGTGTTATAAATCAAATCTATTACTCGCCTTAGATAGTTTTTAATATATTTCAGTTAACATATACCACTTAAATTATCTTTTGGAGGAAGTATATTTTTTTTTATTTGTTTTAAATTTAAATAAATACGGCCATTGGTAAATCTGTTAGCAAATGTCAGGGTACATTCATATAGTTAAATCCGATAGTCGAATGAAAAGAAATACCACTCGAATTATCTTATCTTGAATTTACGAGTGTCGCAAACAAATACCTATATTATACCTACAACACCCTCGAAAACAGTTAGAAAAAAATTTTCGCCGTTAGTGCTCATTGTACTCTTATTGATAATAAAATAAAATCGGACTTGTGAGTTATAATTTTTTAAGGCCAAATATAACGTTCCAGTATCGGCCTAATATACACACATAAACTTTTGAAGACATGGTTTTGATACTAATAATATTTACCTTTTTTTATGGCCTGCACCTGCCTGATTTAAATTACTGATGCACTAAAAGCGGTGGACATTTCCCATTTATGTTATTAGTAATTAATTAGTAAGGATTGTGCTTTTACCTAAAAACGGTGTTATATTTTATAATATATAAAAAAAGGATATTAGGTACCTATTCACTTACACAAATGACATAAACTACATTAACACAAGAAATAATCTTAGAAAATCTGAAATAATAATTCTGATCAATCTGAAAATATTAATCTTTTAAACGCTATTTGTTATATCCGAAAAGGGCAGGATCCTAACCCAGCACGGATGAAAGGGTATGGTTCAATGAATTGGGATTTTGGGCCAAGCTTTTTCCAATTCTTTGTACTTTTGTTTTATTTACTATGAAGCAGAAGGTCCCGGGTTCGAATCCTGGTCAGGGCAGTTATTTGTGTATTTATCACAGATATTTGTTCCTGAGTTATGGATGTTTTCTATGTATTTAAGTATTTATCTATATCTATCTATTATATATATCGTCGCCTAGTACCCACAACACAAGCCTTATTGAGCTTACTGTGGGACTAGGTTGATTTGTGTAAGATTGTCCTAATATTTATTTATTTATTTTTATTTATTTAAATGTCTGAATTCAGAGGCTCTGTTTCCTCCAAAATAGCTGCATCCTGGCTGGCCTCTTGGATATAAATCGGAAACATATTTACGACGAGTCTGGCTGTAGAATGTTTTTTTTTTTCATGGGTACCTTTTACCCACTGATTTTAGCGAAGTGGAATCTGCCAATTGATTTGTCATTTTCTCAAAGAGAATATGTTATTAGCTTATTTGGTTTTTTATCGTCGAAAGGTTAACAGCAGGTGGTTGGTTCCAGGAGTGTACGTGAAGGTGAAGGGGCAGCGTGACCCTCGCTGCAGCATGCTGGTGGCCAACTATGCGTCTTGTCTGGACTCCCTGGCCGCGGCGCATGCTTTAGGAACTATCAGTGTGAGTACAATAAGTACATCATGGAAGTTTCCACTTTTAAAAGATCTTTTACGTCACTCCGGGTGGTAAATGACATTTACAGCCCGCGCATGTAGCAGAAAATGTCACTTCACACCCAGGATGAATGTGTACGAAGTACGAACCAGGTCCGAAAATAAAGGCCTCATCGCTTAGCCTTCGGTTCGGGGCACAAATGCCCATGATCTGAGCCGTTCTTTATTTTACCACCCTGGGTGCGTAATGTACTAATTACCTACAAGTAGGTAACAAGCAAAACTCATTACTACCACAATTTGGGCGTATGTACTTACCGAAAACAACCGTCCTCAAAAATTTTGACATTTAAATCAAACTGAATTTTGACCGAAAGTTCAAATTTTGATCGGATCGGATCATCATCATCATCATCGGATTGCATCATCTAAACTACGCCCAGTTTATTAGAAAGATGGATGTTTGTTATTTTTTTGCATACCTACGTGTTTTTGTTATCACTTGACGATTTGTTATACCTACGTTGTCAGCTATCGGTGACGTCACAATGAATGCAACGCGGAAACCAACCAATATAAAGACGTGTACATATTCATGGAGCAAACTATTCAAATGTAATTATAATCATGTGTTATTTATGTGAATATTGCAGCTAAGGAAATGGAAGGTGCCGCCATTTTTTGCGTCTACGCTAGGAATCAGGAACGCAGCACAATTTGTTAGAAAGTAAGTACAACAAGCGGTTTATATGTTTTTTTTTTTGAAATATTATTCCATAAATATAACCGTAATGTAACTAACTTGTTTAGCATCTTAACTGTTTTGCCGCCATTGCCGCCAAAGCATTTGTGACAATGTTCATAAAAGTGAATAATTACAGAACCGTAGAGATGGATTCTTCATGTGCATTCTATGTTATATCGATTTGAAGTAATGCGCAAAGCTATACTGCCCTGCTTAGCCGAAAAGCGGTATCTCTAATCAAATGCATTTTAAAATGGAATTCTGAGCCTTAAAATTCAAGGTATACATTAGCATTCAACTTTTTTTCTATTTGGCTTAGTAGGGCAGTATACGCGGTGTTGGCACCGAGATAGTAAAAAAAAACATCTCGTGATATAATTACCAACCAACCAAAACTAACCATAGATACCTACTTAAAGTTTCGACTTTTGTCTACAATCTGTGGGCAATAACTATTAACTTTTGACCGTCAGGTGGTGAAGTAAAACGTCTGTCCCTGACCCTAGAAAAAACAATAGATAAGCTATGCTAAACATCATAATAGGGTTGTAGGACTGGTATTTTATTGTTTTTGAACACGGACTGTTATTGACGTTAGTGGCGTCAGTGATCCGACTTACCGTTGCCGAGACCGGCCGTCATTGGATCTCGAAAGGTTAATATTGTAGTAAGTAGTTCCAGCAAGGCAAGAAACAGTGCGGTAACGAGGACGGCTGGTGAAGACTTTATGTAGAGGGCGTTGTTCCATATTCCATACAATAAGAGAAAGAGACACATAATGAGAGAACGAGAGAGCAGATTAATGGTCCTTAATTAGTATGCAGTCAAAAAGCTTTTCTAAGGCAAAAATATGTCTTGTGGCGTTAATCTACAGCATTTAATTTTAGTGTATTCCAGTAACCGGTGGATATCAATTTCGGAACAATTCAAGACAAAACATTGAGTAATTAAAAACTGCTTCGCGCCATACAAATTTAGCTTTTCTAAGGACCAATGTCGGAGATGTCACTTTGACAGTTGCCTTCCGCATTTAGACACTCGTCGCTCGCTGCTATCTCTTCGGGCCGCTGACAGTAGTCGTTTGTTTCTCAGAGAGCACTTCGGCGAGTGTACAAGTGCGCCATTACTGCTGCAGCCGGAGGGCGGGCCGGGCAGCGCGCGCGGGCTGCTGCGCTTCGCCGACTGGCCCTTCCCCGTGGCCCAGCGCGTGCAGCCCTTGGCTATCGGTGCGTACTGTGTGTATACTATACTGTGTGTATGACAGAGACCACTCTGAATAAATAAACTCAATTTTTATAATATTTTCGCTTTTAAGCTGTATAGTGAGAGCGTTTTACTTGCAATTTGTTTGTTAAGATAACGTGAATTTTTGTTCAGAGGTGGAGCGAGCGTTCACCACTGTGACCGTCCACACCGGACACGGCACCGGGTTCCCGTGGAGAGATGCCTTCTGGTTCCTACTAGCACCCGTCACGGTGTACAAGCTGACGCTGCTGCCGCCCGTCGCGGCCTCCAGCGAGAACGTCACGGAGCTGGCGAGTGTGATCGCTGACCACCTGCAGGTTAGTATCTGTTTATAAACGTTCTGGTTCCTACTAGCACCCATCACGGTGTACAAGCTGACGCTGCTGCCGCCCGAAATGTATGACTGTGATTTAAAAGAAAAAAGAGATTTCGGAGTTGGTCCCATAATAAAAGTTGTTTAGTGTGACCATGTGATTAGGTAGGCCATATCATAGGGACCAAATCCAAAATTGCGAAAAAATTGTTGGCTTTCCCATAAGAAACGACATTTGATCGGTCGATATGGATGAAATAGCCAAAAAAAAATTCGTGATTTCGGAGTTGGCCTCATAATAAAAGATGTTCAGTATCTCTTACCTACTCACCTCGTTCAATATGAATGGTGGTTGTTATTTCAGTCTGTATATTGACAGTTAACTTTGCCAGATTGAGGTGACGGACGTCCCGTACTCGGCGCTGTGCCGGCGTGTCGTGACCCCTCGACCAGCTCCAGCAGGCCCCTCGCGCGAGGCGTGGCGGCGCGCGCAGCAGGTCAAGGAGGTGCTGCCGCGGGTGCCGCTCAACGACATCATGAGGGACCTCGGTGAGTGCCCGAAGTGACCGGTGCTTGAGCTCGAATGAGGATAAAACGCGCCAAGTGCGTGTAAAAAAAACCTGAGTAACAGTCTCTTAATAAATTTAAGATGCTAGAAAATAAAAGACTGGCACGGCACTCCTTGACGATCTTGGGAAAGGGCACTGTGTTGGGAGTGTCACGTAATGGGGCACCGGCGCCCAGGGCCGTTTTTATCCTTCGAAACGACGATGTATCTGATCTATTAATTTGATTTAACATGCCAAATTTTATCAACCAATCAAGTTTCTATTGACTATTTACAATATTTTACAATAACAAGACATTGTAAGGAAGTGAAATGATAATTTATTGAATAACTAAAAAAACTTATAAACATGTTTTTTTAAAGTGTGTAATTTTTTTTTCAGCCATCACTCGAAGCGTAGACGTGACGGTGACGAACTTTCTTGAGGGCGTGACGCCCTACACGCCCGAGCCGGCGCCCGCGCCCGGCGCCCCGGTGGCCGGGCCGCCCCCGCCGGCGCCCCCCGCGCCCGCCCCCGCGCCGGCGCCCCGCTACGTGACGCCCCCCGCCGCGGCGCCCTTCCCCAAGAGCGCCAAGGAGCGCCAGCTCAGCTTCCAAGAACGGAAAGCACAGATGATCGCGGACGCGCGCCAGAGGTACATAGAGAAACATGGGCTCAATCTGACTATGACCGGCTAACGATTAACGATACGTTACATTTTGAATTAGTTTTATTCGAGTCGATCGACTTTTTGTTGTGTCGCTGTTTCTTAGAGAAACAAGCTTCGGAAATTCAAGGCTGGTTGCATTGAGGCAACATCTGCTAGACTAATTTGTGGCATTTCTGACCATTTTTTTATTTCTTTTTACCGAGCAATGTTTATGTAAACGTGTATATAAACAACACAATCAAAACAATCTACTGGTAATCTTATTTTGAGCTAGCAGTGATGAATGCCTTATAAATATAAAAATCGGCGACTACTACTCTTCAGTACCAATCGTTGACTAATCTGTACTTTTCTCTGGGAATATCACTTAATAAAATTTTATTCTATACTTTACAAATCTAAAAAATCAACCAAGTAACCACCGAAAAATATCTTCAATAATCGTAGTATCTGAATCTGAAATTACGATTTCTAGATTGACATGAGATTAAACATGATAAAACAAGTAAGGATAAGAATAAATTCGATGTTACACGATTGCATGTCAGCTCAACCGAAAATCTAATCGCAAATAGTAGATGTACAGTTGCCATCAAACATATCGCAGCGGTCAATGTACTCAAA
The DNA here is from genome assembly GCA_911728535.1 of Pammene fasciana. NCBI lineage: Eukaryota > Metazoa > Arthropoda > Insecta > Lepidoptera > Tortricidae > Pammene > Pammene fasciana. The sequence continues at coordinate 3,568,984 of OU452285.1, forward strand.
AATATCTGAACATGCACTTTATCGCTTTGACAATAGAGGCGTTGTTCAGATATTGGTGACCACCTTGGCCGCTCCGATATATCTGATGGCGACTGTTTATCTCATATATCTTCCTCAGAGTAAGACTCGGCGACTACAAGAAAAAGTTGATTGACCCGGTTGACATTTTGTCAGTTATCGCGTGTGCGTGACAGCGAATAGAATGAAAGAGTCACTATATTCCTTGATTTTATGTCATAATTTATCATTTCTTCTCATTTTTCATAAGGGTGTAAATCACAACTATACTTTTAGTATATTTTATTGATAAAGTAGGGATAGAAAAGAAATATAAAAATTACACTTAAACCCGCTCCCGGATGTTCCCGGTGCAAAGGTGCCCATAATGCTAGCGGCATTTCCACGCTGGATTGCTATGGCGACTTTGGTCCTCCCCCTTTTGCCGTAATCGATGGCCCAACTCTTATAGTGTTTATTGTTTGTTTGTTTTTGCTTAATCTATCGATATTGTGATAATTATGGCGTTTATAAATTCTTGTAATCGGTAAAACACTAAGATAGTGCACAGTTCGTGAGCTTTAAGAAGAACCTTCGGGAATCGGCGATGACACACGAAGGTAATATTGCTGGTCTTCTTTTTCACGTGTCACTGTTGATTGATACCCGACGTCTCTTTCTAAAACCCGAAGGTTCTTCTGAGAGCTCACGGACTGTAAGTAAGATTTAAATTCCCGAGTAGTACGGCATAGTGTCCGGAAAGAGAAGTGTCTTAGAATGTATGGGCTCCCATATAAACCACGATACTTCTCTTTCCGAAACTGTAGCATTCATAGTTTAATACATAAATGTGAATGAGAATAATAATATGTCTGAATAAAGCGTCAAATAGAATTATCGTGTTTTTGTTTTAACCTTTTGACCATCATAGACCGCTAAATGTAAATAGTGAATATTTGTTACTTGGAAATATTTTTTTAATGCGTGATGGTTAAAAGTTTAAATAAAAAAACTACAGCTCATTCAAAAATATTTTTATTTATGCATTAGACATCTACACAAGACTGCGTCGACCGTCCAGTGGCGCCTTCATTAGGGGGATTGTATTTACTAATAAACGAATCAATTTCTGTATAATCCTTCACGTTAAGAGTCCGGTAACGATTTGAAAACGAAAATCGCTAATAATGAAATTACTAGCATGAATCGTATTTGATAACATAGTTTGAAGTCTTGTTATTGCAAAACAGTACTTTAGATTTATAGATATAAATATATAATACCCTAAAACTCAAGTCTTACAGAGCTTGTTTAGTGAGGACGTTGATTCGTGCAATTTTGTCGTTTGATTTTTAATTATTATTTTTTATGGACACTTAATATGTTTTATACTATTTGAATCAAGAATGAAGTGAAGTTTATTTCTGTATTATTATTTTTGTAAAACACTTTAATATCTTACCAAAAATATCACCTAAACTTCGGCAATTTTTCATAAAATTGCTCTACCAAAACATACTCTTCCTTTAAAAATATATATGAAAAAAACTAGGGTCGTGTCGTATCAGGCCATCAAGGAGAAGGCAAAGGACAGATATACATGGAAAATGCTACACCGACAAGAGCCTAGCTCTTACATAGTTGATGATATTGATGATGAAAAAAACTGTCACCCTTATTCCTCAGACGATTCATTTTCCAATGTAATTATATACTTTATGTACTTGTATAACTTAATTTTAATCAATAAAAACCTTACTCTTTTCACCTCTCCAAGCAAAAATCGCGAAACACATATAGATAAGGGTGAATTATTTATAAATGAAACATAAAATAAAAAAGTCTTTATATTTATTCCATTAAAAAAGAAACGATCTTTCACAATATGTATGTATACAAAATAATAGAAGTCATGTTCATCATCATCATCTCAGACATAAGACATCCATTGCTGAACATAGGCCTCCCCTTTGGACCTTATCATTAAAGGGGGGGTTGCCATACGCGCCACGCTTGGCAGGCGGGGCTTGGGTTGGGAAGTCAATGTTAGTTACTGCAAAATAGCATCAAAAAGTTGAGCGAAATCGAAAACTCTTAAGTTGTACAGTCAGCAGCAAAAGTTGCTAAGCGTTTGGGGTGTTCATAGTAACCTCCACGCGCTCTTATTCTCTTAACAATAAAGTCGAGCTCGAGTCAAGCTCATTTTGAACACTTCACCCGCATAGCTACTTCTGCTGCTGACTAGTTCTACTAATTCCGCAACTTATGATTTATGTGATACAGTTTTATATTAGGCTTTGGTCTCCTATTTTATGCTATACGCGACGTCTGGCGTCAGCGTCAACGTTCCTATACAAAAAAGCCAACGTCGACGTCTGAAACAGACCACAACAGTACTTCTCTATAGTAAGCATCGTGACGCAGACGCTGTACGCGGCCGATGGCGTTTATAGGAGACCATAGCCTTACTTACTTTTGGCTTCATTATCTAAACGGAAAAAGTGGCCACCATTTGTAGTTTAGAGGTAGGTAATTATGCAAAAAATACTAAAATTTGCGCAATTAGTAGGACTATAACTTAACACGAGGGATTGCTGAAATTGATTCGTTAATTAGGAAATACAATCCGCCAACGAGGGCGCCACTGGACGGTCGACACAGCCTTAAGAGTCGCCAGGACGCTCGCGTTCCCATACAAACGTAGTTTAGCTCTCATTTTAAAACGACATGCTTTAGAACCACGAAATTTGGCATGGGCATTCTAGTAGTACAGATCTATGCCGGTAATTTGTTTTCGTTGCAAAAAATTGTAATACAAAGAAAATACAGCCAGATACAGATTTACATACAAAACTTATTTTTGCTATATTTTCTTTGTATTACAATTTTTAGCAACGAAAATGAATTACCGACATAGATCTGTACTGCTAGAATGCCCATGCCAAATTTCGTGGTTCTAGAGCATGTCGTTTTAAAATGAGAGCTGAACTACGTTTGTATGGGGACGCGACTTCACGCGAGCGTCCTGGCGACTCTTAACCTTAGTGATTATATTTTGCTATCAGTGGACGAGTAATGTTAGTCTTGTATAATTTTATGTTTAATATAATTGTTCTTGATTTTATTGTGTTATTTTCATTTTCTTTTCCTATTAAGTCAAATCAGCTACTCTTTCGGAAACGTCAAAAAAAATTGTTATATGAAGTTTATACGGGAGACTAATATTGTGACGTCACAATTCTATATCCATGACATGTTAACACATGTTACACCACCTGGACATACCCGTGTATTTTTGAAATTTCGATTTAATGAATGCAACCCCTATTGAAAAAAAATCTATGGTTCGTGCAAGAAGTCTATGAAATTTTGAGCTATGGATGGTAGAAGGTAAGGATGACAATCTCTCTGTTACAAAAGTGTCCACCAAAAGGCGTGGAATTGGTGGCGCCACTTTAGCTTTAGTAGTCCGGGTTCATACACGAAAGCAATACTAGCGCTACGATGGCGCTACGTGGAGAGATTTAGAACTTTTAGTTGCTGTTTTCCGCCGCTGGACACTTTTTAGACGGTTCTCATATAAGAGATTGTCATCCTTACATTCTACTATCCATATTTTGAGCTATAAACGGGCGCTGGGATGCGCGAGTGTTGCTTCCCTACGATTCGGACATCGTGCGCGAATCGTAGATATATGTATGTTCAGACGCCATCAAATATATCGGAGCGGCCAAGGTAGTTACAAATATCTGAACAAGGCCTCTATTGTCAAGGCGAGTAGATTGCATGTTTAGATATTTTTGAGTACCTTGGCCGCTCCGATATATATTTGATGGCGACTACTGCATCCAAAATCATAAACCTGTCTACATTTTTAACCTTAAGTAATTGGAATACACATCAGCGGCGGTGGGTCAAAAAATTCCTTAGACAAGCCGGTGCTGAATTTGACTTAAAATTTCTTCATAACCTGTAGGAAAACTGCTCACCTGAAATTTAGGCAAGCCGACGGGAATCGTGTTCTACGGACGCGCCGCCACTGATACACATTTGTTTTCATGTATATGTATAGAAATATATGACTTCCATCTTTCAATGCATGAAAATTGTTAATGCTGTTCAAAATTGTATTAGAAATATCAGAGACTATAGAGATATAGACGACCACAGCCTAAGAACATTTTGAAGCTCAAGTCGATTGCGCCCTGTCCGTAAGCCGCCTAAAGATACCGAAAATATAAGAGAAAATGTTACCTGCACTGCTACTCCACCTAGTAACAAATAGCGTACTATTAGTAGTACACTAGTAACTACTAGGTGGAGTAGCAGTGCAGGTGACATTTTCTCTTACATTTTCGGTATCTTTAGGCGGCTTTCGGACAAAGGGCGCAATCGACTTGAGCTTCAAAAAGTTCTTAGGCTGTGATCTTCTATATCTCTTCGTCGTCTCTGGAAATATCTTAGTAACTCTCTGTTCAAGAGATTAAATTGAAATTAAATTTGACGAACGATAACATGGCTGCATTTTACGCACAAAAAGCGACCTTCCTGCCTTATAAGGTCGAGAATTGATACGTTAAAATGCAGACTTGTTATCCACGTGATTGTACTGTACCTTGATTTACATGAGTTATATAAATAAATAGGATGTTTCCTAATGCTTGTCTCAATCGATAACCTATTCAAATATCCAATTTTCTAAAAATATGGCCCACATTTCAAGTGTTTAATATTGTATCAATAAACAATCATCAAACCCATTGTAGTTAAAATTCAATTTAAAAAAAATTGGCATTGTTTTTTTTAAACAAGTAAAACAATTAAATTAACCGAAGCATTAAGTGTTTATAGTGCAATATCTATAAAACACTTTACTTCACTTTTCCCTTATAACTGCAATCGTCCACTTTACTGGACAACACTCAAATTATGGCAGTTGAAGGGTTACATTAAAATACTTTAAGCCTCATTTTGGTGTTTAGATAGATCATGTTAATATATTTCTGCGCTATCCTTTATTTTAATTAAATTAGAACATAATCGAACTAATAAAACAAATATTTTTATGAGAGAGATTAATGTTAGTTTTAGTATAAAATTGTGCCTAAAATGCTAAAATAATGTTCACTGGCCTAATATTGTCAAGTGAAGTGGATAACAATTAGGTCCGTGCAAGATAGGTTTATAAATACCGTGTATTCAAAATGGGGAAGGCCGGTGAAAACTTTTTGTAGAGGGCGCTGTTGCAGATGCCATACAATAAGAGAGAGAGAGAGAGAGACACATACAATGAGAGAAAGAGACAAGATGAATGGCCCTTAAGAGTCGCCAGGACGCTCGCGTTCCCATACAAACGTAGTTCAACTCTCATTTTAAAACGACATGCTTTAGAACCACGAAATTTGGCATGGGTATTCTAGTAGTACAGATCTATGTCGGTAATTCGTTTTCGTTGCTAAAAATTGTAGTACAAAGAAAATGCAGCCACATACAGATTTACATACAAAACTTATTTTTGCTATATTTTCTTTGTATTACAATTTTTTGCAACGAAAACGAATTAAAGACATAGATCTGTACTACTAGAATGTCCATGCCAAATTTCGTGGTTCTAAAGCATGCTGTTTTAAAATGAGAGCTGAACTACGTTTGTATGGGGACGCTAGTTCGCGCGAGCGTCCTGGCGACTCTTAACTAGTATGCAGTCAAATAGCTTTTCTAAGACAAAAACCGCTGCATGACGTTAATCTACAGCATTTTAATTTTAGTGTATTTCAGAAACCGGTGGATTTCAATTTCGGAGCAATTCGATACATTTTCGCGATGATAAATAAAAATTTTGTGCCATAAACATTTAGCTTTTCTAAGGGCCAATTAGGGATGGTATAAGGAGGATAAGTATCTCTTATAGGCTATGTGCGAAGTGCATGGTGGGGGTAACGAGAACGATCGCAGTGCTCAATGTGACAAGAAATGAAACTTTAATCCCTTGTCTGCTGTCAAAATAGTGAATCAGCCAGTTACATTTCATATAAGCAAGGAATACAACCTATTTATAAAAAAGGAAAAAAAGAGATTGACCACCTGCCCAAGAGATGGCGCCACAATCATGCACACAGCGAATAGGAGAACGCTTGAAAGTGTCCAGCTGTAAACAGAAAATAATAGTTTCAAATCCCTCCGAGTGGCGCTAGTATAGCTATAGGACCTTAGCAGATATTGACGGAGTGAAGTGCGCTGCATATACGCTATAGCTATTGTGGCTTCGCTTCTTGACGGACACTTTTGTAATTTAGAGATTGTCATCCTTACCTTCTACCATCCATAGGACCAATGTTGGAGATGTCACTTTGACAGTTGCCTTCCCCATTAGCAGTGGAGTTACACTGACTAGTTAGTGAAGTTAGCCTACTGCGGAGAAATTGGTTCAAATTAAGTACTAGTAAATGTATTATGCAAGTTGATATTTCGCAATGTCTTTATGTATTCTTAAATATACTATTAAATATTTAAATATAACGTAGGAGGTCCTTTATGATAACTGCTAAAGGTAAAGGATTAGACCGATTCGACGTATTGATAAGAAGATAACTTAAAAGATGCATTTGATTTTGAATGACGAACGTATAAAATGGTCCAAACTAATGATGAAGATATCCGAGAATTTTTAGAATACGCCAAATAATTTTTGAAAACGGAAATAATGAGATATTTGTGACATTTTCAATCAAAAGCTACATCATTGTCGGTTGTTAATAGAGTTTATTTCTAAGTGAATTATTGTGGCAGTAATGCCTTATTGACAACCGACAATGATGTACCTTTTATGTATTTGAAAACGTTACATTTTACCACTGCCAATTAGTTTACAAAATAGGTGTTGGAAAAATAAACAGCGAAAATGTATTTTTTTTGGCATTCATAGTAAGTATTAATTTTTTGACGTAGATACCATTTTTCAACTGATATATAAACATAATGTGAGAGGTTCGGAGCTGTGTACATAAATTGTATGTTGACTTTCAAAACTTAATGAAAACATAGTGAGTTACAAAACCGCTGTGAGTCGAAAATGACAAATGAAGACATAAGTCTGTCAGTTTTAGTATATATATATTACCATTTTTTTATGATGCGCCATCTATATAATGTAATATGTATGTATAATGTATGGAATTTCAAAACACATGTAAAACCGTTATTTAACTTTTTCCACGCCAAAGACGTATATACATCGGCACCGCAGGTCCAACGCCTAAGACCGATATATCGGTCACCGACCACTAAGCAAAATAGACCTACATGCACACGCATAAAGTTTAACTTCAGTTTTGACATTTAGATGTCGTGACGTCTGAGTGGTAGCTTTTGCGTTTGACATGGCGTCGAAATGGTTAAATTATGACTTATTGAAGGTGCGTCCAGTTCTATATATATTAGAGGGCGCCGTAAGGCTCATTTGTGTACGTATTTAGTATCTCTTAGCGAAGCCTTATATTATAACTTAGCTGTTCAAAACTTTTTTTTCACATATTTTGAAATTGGTGCATTCCACTCATTGCAACTGTCACTCGACGTTCAAGACTTACTGGGTTGATTATATTTTCAATGTTTTCAAAGTTTGTATTTTAATTTAAAACTATTATTAGCTGTTCAAGTTTATGAGATGACGAAAAATAAATAAATAAAATAGTTTTGTTCAGTAAAACAAGTTTTATTTCGATCACTTATAACTAAATACATTGTACAGTCGCCATCAGATATATCGGAGCGGCCAAGGTGGTCACAAATATCTGAGCAACGCCTCTATTAAATTGCCAAGGCGTGCATGTTCAGAACTTTTGAGTACCTTGGCCGATTCGATATATTTGACGGCGACTGTACCCGTACTGTAACGTTTACAATGATGTTTTAATATAAATAAAGTCAAACTTATGGTTTGAGCAAACAATTAGCGGATAACATTTTTAACGCCAATAAAAATTGGCCACGAAATGTTTTTTGTATGGTTTTCACTCAGTACAAGTTCGTCAAAAATTGAATTTCACACTTTTAATTTCATAATTTTAAAAATGATTTCTTCATGTCTGTTTTATAGGAAAATGGTTACACTACACAAACCCTAGCAGTCTCAACCAGAGAGTATTAAAATATAAAATGGGACATCCTTTTAAATGTGGAGGTCAAAAACGCCGTAATAGTACAGTAATAAGCTATAGTCATCCCTTTTTTTAGCAGGGTACTAGAGTAATAAAAAGACAGTATGATTCTCTCCGTCTATGCTTGAAGTGAGACAGAGCCCCAGAGTATAATTTAGGAGGAACGTGCACTTGACAGCGTTCAATAGATGGTGCTGCGATTTTTTATACACATTCTCTGTCTAGGCGTTACATGAATTACTTATGTGTTTGTCTATGGCATCGTATTAGTATTTGTTTTTAACTTGGTTGGCAGGATAGCTTGTAGACACGTTTGGTGGAAATTATACTGTTGAGTTTATTTATTTATTTTATATCCCGAACCTGGCAGGTGTACGTCGTGGGGTACTGAGTCCCGGCGTGGCGATCTCTTGCTTGATGGGCACGTCTTGGTCCTTCAGCTTCCTGTCTTCGGCCATCTTGAGTTCGGCCGCTTTCATCTCTTCCTCCATGCGTTGGAGGTGCACTGCGGCTTCCTTGCGTTTGTCGCGATTTGATCTGTAATAGTATTTTGTGCAACAGTTACATAATAAGGGTTCTTAAGATTCGAGGGTCGAAGTTACAAAATGAGGCGAAGCCGAATTTTGTAAAAACAGACCCGAGAATTTTAAGACCTAATTATGTACCGTTGCACACAATAGTTTTTCTACGAGTGCTAGGCAAGCCGGTAAGCATTGAGTTCGACGAATGACCTGCTGCCTCTATACAATTGTCTTCAGTCTCCCGGCGGATTGCATCTGCGCCCGCCTCGTCTACAGCGGCGGGCGGCGGTGCGGGGCCCGACAGACCCATTATATCCCTAAGAGTCGACTTTTGAGTCATATTATGACAACGTTCATAAAGTATATGCTTTGAATTTACATGTCAGTCATTTTATTGGCAAATTAGAATGCAGGAGTAGAAAAATGTATTTATGCGTGAAACACAAGGATAAACGCGCAAAATATGATAGATAGTGTTGCAATAGTTTTTTTTAATGTCCAATCTATTATCATACATAGAAATTGTCTGTAACTTTTTGTAAGGGTTTTAAAACAAAAGACAATAGGAACGATTATAATGTAACCTAATTGACAGCGCGTCAGTGTGTAAAAAAAAATTGTCTTTACTTTATACAGACTTGGTTAATTAAGTTTTATTGCAAAAATAACAATTTTTTCACTAAGATTGATAATGTAGATACTGACTTGCCGGTCTCCTTGACGGAGAAGAACATGGGCCCCAGCTCGGCCAGCCAGCGCCCGTCCACCGCCGTCACGCAGTGCATGTATTCCTGTACAGAAAAATTGTATAAGTACTTATATAGATAAATTAGTACGCATAGAGTGGTCACTTAGTCGTCTACTCTAGCCTTCATAATGTCAAGCTTTCGGGCCTTAGACTATTCAAGCAACCGGACCAGCTATGCCCGTCATTTTCTATACAAAAAAAGTCTGCCGATTTTTGCGGGGGAGGGGAACATCAAATGTATGCGAAACGTCAAAATAGTCACGTCAGATAAACGTCAGTCTATACAATGAGTATGACCACCGGTCATATATTTTCGGCAGAGGGGAACGCCTGCCAATGGCCGCTCCGGTTGGTTAAATGCTCTAAGTTTCGGGCTAGTAATCAAGGAAACGGAGGCCTTGGTCACGTTTGGTCCTCTTGGTCCGTTATATTTAAATATTTAAGATTCTTTTTTGTTTCCAATGATTTGTGAGTTACCAGCTTGTACCGGCTGATTATAAGTTAACTTACTTTGCTGGTCATCATGAGCTCGTGGTACACCACGTAGTCGGGCGAGTCTCCCAGACCGAACAGCGCTGAGGTGGGGTGCAGGTGGCACGGCATGCCAGTTCTGCTGTTCACGTATTCGCCGATGCCTTTCAGGCGCGCCGCTTGTTGGAAGTATGCTGTAGAATAACACGAAGCAGTTAGTCTAAATCAATTATTTATAGATAGTAGTAGCTCAAAGACTAAAGTGGGCTAATATGTTGGAAATTGGGTAGTGTTTGCGCGCGAAGAGATAAGAGTCATAAAATTCATTCGTTCCCTTATTTTTAAGTATATAAATCATGTTATGCCCTTTCCAGCGTAAACTTTATTATGAAATCAAAGGCAAAATCTAATAAAAATAATTATATCTTCTACATGTAGGTAAAATATGTACATCCGTTCATGAAACAAGTTACCAATGAGGTGGGCAAATAAAAAAAACGTCGATAGTAATATGTAATTCTACAAAGATACCCAAGGGAGTTCACGAAACCTAGCTTCGCAATGTGAAGCAATCCATTAAATTGGACGTAAGAAAGGACAATCAATCACGACCACCTGTCAAGTGTAAATGTGATATAATAATTTTACCAAAAAAAGAACCTACTTCACTCAGGATCCGCTTTTCCAAGAGGAAATGCCCGAGTTGCTATATAAAATACTGAAATCACTACAGGTGTGCCTATAATAGTTGAAGAGTTCCCTCGATTTCTCCAGAATCCCATCATCAGATCCAGACCTGGTGACAATGGGACCAACTGTGAAGTATACTCTTTCAAACAAAAAAAAAAATTCGAAATCGGTCCAGTCGTCTTCGAATAATCGGTGAACATACATATATACAAAAAAAAGATCATATGACGTCACGAGGGAACGAGGAATGAGCACTCACCGGAGCAGATGCATTTCCGCACGGTGTCCCAGTCCGTGCCGCAAGACTCTAGAGGCAGCCTCTGCGCCTGCATAATATCCTTGAGCTGTTGCCGGACTTCGCGAACCTTGCGCATGGCTTTACCGTGCACGAAGTGCTCCGTACACCACGAGCTTGAGTAACTGGAAAATTACAAGTTAAAGGTGGTTCAATACTAATTTAAAAATAAAATTAAAATATCTAGTTCTTGCCATGGAAGTAAGTCGTAAGTTCCCGTAATTCAGAAAAAGGCACTAGCTAGCTAGGCATATTATTAGGGTGCGCTTCCACATGAGAGAGTGGAAACGGCTAAGCGGGGCGAGGTTTTTGGTACACAAAACAAGAGAAGGGAATGTGTTGCGAGGTACTGTACGACGTTTGACAGAGACTCTCATTCCCATCCATTTTGTTCGGCGATTTGATGCTGTTAAAATAATACATTCATATCGCTGGCCGAATATTACAGGGTTCTATGTTATTTTCGGGGCAAATTTAAACTTATTGTCACCATGACAATGTTCAAATTTAAATCAGATTAAAGTGAAACGTAAAAAGGGCACAGCGGCACCTAATACCGAAAACAGGGATAAAGCCAGGATTTTGGAGGAACGAGGATTTTTATAGACATTGCAGTCCATAAAAATTCGCGTCCAGAAAAGTCATCCTCGGTTATTCATGAAAAAATTGATGAGCGTTACTGCGTTTAACTTTCAAATCTGAAGTCGATGTTATAAAGTATTTAGCATTTTTTTTACCAATGAATTTTTATGGGAATAGCCTAAAAATATCATGTGATGTTTACCAGCAACATTGCGCTTAAGAAAAAAACATGAAACCCGTATTGTGCAAATAAATCAAAAGGTGTGAAGTGCATGATCTGCTTCAGACTAGGGTGCCAGTGCCACTATAATGCCCAAACCCTATTGTATGTATGTACGTACAATGAAACATTTGTGGCGACATCGGACATGTAAAAGGCATGCTATGATGGTAGCTTACTTGTTGGATTTCCACTGGTTATAGAGATGCAGCAGGGTAAGATGATCCGACTCGGGCACTTGGAACTTCTCCTTGACGGCGTCGGCCTCCTCCTCTCGGCCCTGTGGTCGGTAGAACACGGACGGCACCGATAACATTGACACTGGGAAACAGAAGCACTCTTCAATTACAAAGAAACTATAATAATCCATGTACCGTACGGAAGTTAATTAATTATCAGTGGCCTAAATAATAAAGTTACAATTGACAATTTACAAGCGGTAGTAAATTAAGCTTGTAAATTGTCACTTGTAGCTTTATTAAATAGGCCCCAGCTGTTTCTTCGGGAAAGAGAAGTAACGCCGCCAGCCGAATGGGGACATTGGGGACCCCATGCCGCAGGCGGACATTTTAGACGGGGTATTCTTTTTGTAGTTGGGATTTTTATAGGTAGATTTACTTTTATACATCATTTTAAATTAGTTGTTAGTATAGTTTTTATTTGTTAAGTTTAGTTTTAGCTTTATTTTTTATTGGGAATACTTCTAAAGCCTGACAACTTTCTATTTGGCCCTGAGAAAATGTCTTTAAGAACAGTTTATATTTTGCCATATGGTATAATCGTTTATGATTGCGAAATCTTTTTTTCTTGTTTATATACTAATAAGTATATAAACAACTCTTCTCTTTAGTACTCTGTGTATCTCAAGAATTTTCTCCTCCGCGGGACAGGCATTGCTTAGTGTGGAGGTCAGTAAAAACTGTAATCGTATAATTTTTCAGCAATAAATGATTTTGATTTTTTTGATTTTGATATAGTAAAATTGACTTTCGACGTCTGTTGTCAAAAAATACTCATTGCCAGTAAAATATGGAGAGGGCTAAATAAAACGTAGGCTTTAATGTGTTGTGACCGCAAAGGCAGATTGGAATTATACAATGCCCATCTGTAACGTTCACGAATAAACATAAAAGTTTGGGAATGCCAGGTACAAAATTGCATCTCATGACTTTAGCTGCATTAGGTAAGAGTTTAGTACATGATCTGTATAATAAAACTGAATACTTACCAACGATGAGCACCTCAGCGCTGCACCCCATCTCAGCAGAGACTATGAGCATCTTACACTGCGGAGGGTCCAGAGGGAACTCCGCCATTTGCCGGCCCAGCGGCGTCAGCGCGCCCGTGCCGTCCAGGGCGCCTAGGATCCAGAGCTGGTACATTGAGTTCAGGATTGTGTCCTGTAAAGAAAACATATCTTGTGTGATCAAGGTTTAAATAGACTACACGAATCCTCGTATCATTTTATCAGTCATTGACGATTATAAAGTGAAAAGCTATATCTGGGAACGGACGAGTCATGCCTGTATTTTACGTTGTGTAGAGACAGCTTTGTAACCTACTATTTCTCAAACATGTGCGGAAATGTTGTCGTTACGTTCGTGAAAATAGACTCGAAAGTATCACGTTTCGGGCGCCGTAGTGACATTTGCTATGAAAAGGATTTTCATACTACTTTGCAGGCCTGCTGTGTAGCCGGCGCCCGCCACTTGTCGCGGGGCGCGGGGGGCCGGGCGCGGCCGGTCCCTGCCGGGCGGCGCCCGGGCGCGGCCGGTCCCTGCCGGGCGGCGCCCGGGCGCGGCCGGTCCCTGCCGGGCGGCGCCGGGCGCGACACGGCCCCGCATTATACCGAGAGATACGGAGTGCGATAGACTTTTAGGCTTTAAGTATTAGGTTTTAGGTCTTATTTCCACCCATTATTTTGAGAAAAACACTATACATGCCTCGGCGTGAAAACGGATTCCCGGCCTCGTATCCCTATGCGGCCTCGCTACGCTCGGCCGTATATACCTACTTGACCGGAAATTCTTGTTTTCCCAGCCTCTGCTGTAATGTACTATAACTGACCTGTGGCGGTGGATCCATAAAGTGGAACGCTAGCAGATCCTCCACTCCCAACGATTTCAGCAGTAACACAGTATTAGCTAGATTAGTTCTCTGTATCTCAGGCACAGTAGAGGAGAGTAGCTCATGTGTATACTGCCGTTGTGTGTAGAGGCAGTAGGCCTTGCCGGGGCCCGTACGACCGGCGCGGCCGGCGCGCTGACGGGCGTTGGCTTGGCTTACCGGGTAGATCTGAAAACGTATATATGTATTTACTATAATTTCTACTTAGTTGTTACACGTTATGAAATGACACGAATAAATTTTGGTGACACATGAATTTTTATATTTAAGGTATCTGTCCGATTCGGTCGGAGATAGTTCTCACCCCTATATGGATATAAAAAGCCTTATACGGAAATATGATTACATGTAATTACTAATGTAATGTATGTACATTATGTAAGATGTATTTATACAGGTGCCCAATTGATTAGGATTGACACTATGTATAATCTAATCTGAAGCATTCATCGGTGCCTATAGCTAATTAAGGTTGATACTCGTACAATACTTCCATTTAAGAATGAAACATACCTGCAGTGCGTCCATACCGATTCTAGGGTTGTACACTTTCAGTTTGCAGTAACCACAGTCGATCACGTACATTATGCCATCCACGGTTAGTGAGGTTTCTGAAATGGTTAACGGAAAATTTAAATGTCATAGTCATAGTAGCATGAAAGTTTCTTTAAGAGACTTGCTGTGACGTCATGCTTTATTATAGTAATAGGGATGATGACACATGTTGAATTATGCAATAAAATTTAGTTGATAGGATGCAAAATGATCAAAATATCCAAATAAAGTAAACATTAAAAAATCTATTGAAATGGTTCAAAGATATCAGGCTTCAAAATTTCAATTTTTTTCAATTTTATTAAGTACGACAGTAAAAGAAACCAATGATACCATTCGATTTCTAACATTTTATTGTGATAGCATCCATATACATAAACGCAACATTTCACTGTAAAAATAGTAATATCATAATTTTTCCATACTTTAAACAAGGCAAATATGAAGCCGTGACGTCACGACTTCATATCATTTTGTTAGGAGCGTTTTGAGAAACAAATGCAAATCTCAGACTTTAAGTCTCTTTCCTGTCTTTTATGTTGATTTAAGGCAATTGGCCCCATATAGACATTGGATCCTCACAACAAACCTAGCCTAGCCTATTGCACATCCTTCATCTGAGATTTCAGTGATGTTCAAGTACCTCATTGAATGCGTAAAAACATCTTTGACCTGGTTTTCCCCGTGCATTTTCTCAAATTCGATTTAATTACAGATACGAAACAATTGAAGGGATGTTCACAAAAACAACATAACTGCTTAGAGCGGTTGACACTTATTTAAGAACATTGTTAATCGTTTCAGCTGTCAACCAGTGTAGACAGTTATGCTGTTTTTGTAAACATCCCTTCAATTACATGGTAAGAATTAGTTTATTTTTCTTGGACTTACCGGCAATGTTAGTAGCCACTATGCACTTGCGTAAGCCCTGTGGCGCGCGCTGGAAGATCTTGGCTTGCAGGTCAGCTGGTAGTTGAGAGTAAATTGGCAGCACTGTGAGGGGAGGAGCACTGTCCAGGTCTGCTAAGCGCTCTGTCAGGACCTGAAAAAAAAGAGACATTCTTTAGGCGGTGTGTGTGTTTTTTTACTGAATAACGAAAGTGACTTTCATGATTGATTCATGTGTAATTTTATCAGGTTTCAAAATTGGACAAGAGTGAGCCTATTAATATATCGAAGTGGTCGAGGCCGAGATGCTTACAAATAAGTTTTTTTTAAGGTGTATTATGGAAGCCCCGGTACTCTAAATTTATCAAATTTCCCACCGATAGACTTTCATTAAGTGGTAGATCATGTTTCGGAGATTAATACACAAGTTTTAAAGGTCCGCCGAAGCTCCAGTTACTAGAATTATCGATAGGAAATCTTTGACCGCCGAGGCTCCAGTTACTAGAAGGTAAATGAGCATCTTTAGATAATAATTCTCCAGTCCTTAACAGGCTTCTTAACTTTTTCCAAGAAAATTCAATAAACATTTCCGAGACTCAAATAATTATAATCTGTCGAATTGCGACCTTCAAACTACACAGTTCAAGCAAAATATCGTTTAGTAATGTTGGGAAAGCATATATTATTCATATTCACCTCGCAGGTCACTTCGATGTCCTCCTGACCGGGCATGAAGATGAGAATGTCACCTTCCTCCGGCTGCAGGTGGATTTGTAAGGCCTGGAACAAATTAATATATAAACATTATAATAATAAGGGCAATTCTTAGTTTACCCCTAGCTTTTCATTAAATTGCCGAAAGCTCAGCGCGTTGGCTTCGGCTTCGCATACGCCTCCCAAAGGTCCGGAGCACCACTGTTCCGAGGTTGGGAAAGACATACAAATGGGAACAATTCTATCTCCAGTTGCATACTTCTCTACTACATTAGAACTGGGGATCAGCTATCCAAAATTTATATCTTAAGGGCTTAAGAAAAACTAGGGCCCGAAGGGTGACCCAGGTAATTAGTAACTATGGCAAAGAGCGACAAGAAAAAGTTGATCTATCCCACTAAATAAATATTAAATACACCATGGAAGGACATTTAAAAGGAAAGCGACCAACTCCAAATTAAAAATAGACGTGCATTATTATTTATCTAAGAACTAGCGATGTCACGAATATTCGCATTCGTATAATACGAATATTCGTATCATTTTGGACATTCGTATCAACATTCGCATTCGCATGAAATGATGCGAATATTTTCCGAATGCGAATGTGGGCAGAACGCATCCTGTTTTGACCGCGCTGACCCGGCCGATGGCCATATGCTTGCTCATACACAGGAAGTGAAAACGACGGTATCACTTGTCTCCTTTTGATCAATAATATAGGACTCCATCACATATCATGTTCTGTATTTATTTATGAACTATGGAAGCATAAAAATGATAAGCAAGATTAATTTTTGAACCTACTGTGTTACATTCGTATTCGCATTCGGACATTCGCATCCTGAATATTCGCATTCGCATTCGCGAATGTGAGAAAAACGACATTCGTGACATCCCTGCTAAGAACACACATGCAATGATAGTAATAGTCTTAAAAATGTAACGTAGCCATGTTAAAAAATCTTCGGACATTTCTTTTTTATTTTTTATTTTAGCATTATTATTTATTTAATAAAACATATTTGTATTTCGTTAAGATCCCCACGTCACAGGCTCAGCCTAGTGTGAGGATCACTGTACTGGCTCCCACTGTAATACCAATCTTTGAAATAAATATATTTTGAATTTCAATTTGACCATGTTGTGCGTAGCGTAATATGAATCACACTAAATAATGCGCACATAACAAATCTCTTTGTTTGTACATAATCTAATAACCGCTTCCCAAGCTTAACTTATAATCCGTTGAGACTAAGGCTATTTACTAAACATATCTCTAATCGGTTGCAAACTAGCTCCTAGTGTAACTTGATCCTTAGATTTAAAACTATTGATCTTCCAATAGTATCTGACTTACATTGGTCTGCCTGAAGCAATGGTAGTGAACATAGTAAAATAGCCATCCTGGTCCAATAGGATTACAGTTGCATCGCAGTGACGTCAGAGCAGGCAAATAGGTATTACCGGATTAGAGACAAATGTGATATCGAATTATAATATGAGCGTGCGTTCGCTGCGATACAGATGATCCGTTTGGCTAACAAACATAATCAATAGTATTGTGGGCTGGTCTGGTAGGTAAATTTACATTAAATTATAGTGCGATTGGAATTCAATATTTAGTAGTACGTGTGAAATTGACAAATTATAGTCGAGATAAGTAATAGTAACATTTGCTGGTGTAGTTTGTTTAAGCGGAGAACCTTAAGAGAGAGTTCAGTCAAATATAGTGTTGCTCTCAAAAATTGGTTCTTCAATGACAAACTCTTCAATAATAAACATAAGTAAATTATTTACAGATGAGCCCGTGGTCGAACGTCGAATATCGATTCGGATCGTATATCTCCGTGTCTAAGACTTAAGTGGCAGAAACAAAAAAATGTTTGTCTATAACTGTTTATAATCAGTGATCGGATTTTGGGGTGCAACACGGCGGAAAACATACTTATTTTGCGAATATACTTAGTTGTTTCATCACTGTTTATTTTATAACTGTCACACTCCACACCAGACTGCCAGGAACAGAACTAATGCATTTCAAAAACCCATATAACCTATAATAGCCTGTAGCCCAGGTAATGCATTAATGCCTTAGAGGTTAGAGGTAGGTATAAAATAGGACGTAGGTCACGCCCTTGCGGTAACCCTGACCTGCAGTGCTGCTCGTTTATTGACTTTCGTTGGAGTCTAGTAATTAAAAGTCGAGAGAAGTCTATTTGAGTTTAACGGTGACTTCGGAATTTATAAACGTATTTAAAACTAATTGCGATTCCAAGAACGAGTAAAAAATTGTATTACGCGATCCCAAGTTAGATGAATTTATTAATATTGAATAGGCAGGTCCCTTAATTGGTTTTCTACTAAATAAACTTGTGTTTATAGCAACAAATATTTACAAAAATGTAAAGGTCAAACTTATTACACGCAATGTGGCCATCAAGGGCTTGAAAGTTCAAGGCCTTGATAAAAACCTTACAGTTAAGGGTCGCCTTACTAAGACAAGCCTCGCTTACAACTACAAATTCCCAGACAGTTGCAAGTCGTAAGGCTCTCAGAAATTTCTCTAGGGATACTTAAATAAAAGTGTACCACGATACTATCGTTATTTAAAAATGCAAAAGATAAAATTGGGTTTAAGCTCTCGAGAGTTTGCAGCAACTAAGTGGAAATATAAATCATGTTTTTGGTTCCCCTATCTTTGGCATATTTTTTTTTGTAATAATTCTGTGTTGCATAACAACGTTAAGCATAAATTACTGTTAGCATAAACTCTTTTAGCATAGCCAAGTTCCGCATATGTACTCTACGCATAATTTTCATCACACGAAGTAACGTTTGGCATAAAGTTAATGTCCGAAATGACGCATGGCATATTTTTTATTTCGCATAATTTTCTTCGTAATAATTCAACATTTCATAAATTATTTTAAGCATAAATTACTACAAGCATATAATTTTATGGCATAATGAAGTTTCGCATACTTCTAATAGAATTACGCAAATATATTAAGGCCGAATAATCTATAAGTACATTAAAAAAAAGACGCACGGGTTGGTTGCTAATCCAACCCACTTTTTTGCAGGCGTTTGGGTTGGTTGAGGGTCACAGTTCTAACCTAACCCACTTTTTGAGCAGCCGTTTGATTTGGTTAAGGATCACAGTTCTAACCTAACCTAACCCACTTTTTGCAGCCGTTTGGGTTGGTTGAGGGTCACAGTTTTAACCTAACCTACCTAACCCACTTTTTAAGCAGCCGTTTGATTTGGTTAAGGATCACAGTTCTAACCTAACCTAACCCACTTTTTGCAGCCGTTTGGGTTGGTTGAGGGTCACAGTTTTAACCTAACCTACCTAACCCACTTTTTAAGCAGCAATTTGGTTTGGTTAAGGGTCACAGTTCTAACCTAACCCACTTTTTTGCAGCCGTTTGGGTTGGTTGAGGGTCACAGTTCTAACCTAACCTAACTCACTTTTTGAGCAGCCGTTTGATTTGGTTTAGGGTCACAGTTCTAACTTAACCTTACCCACTTTTTTGCAGCTGCTTGGGTTAGTTGAGGGTCACAGTTGTAACCTAACCTAACCCACTTTTTGAGCAGCCTTTTAATTTGGTTAAGGGTCACAGTTCTAACCTAACCTAACTCACTTTTTGTAGCCGTTTGGGTTAGTTGAAGGTCACAGTTGTAACCTAACCTAACCAACTTTTTAAGCAGCCGTTTGATTTGGTTAAAGGTCACAGTTCTAACCAAAGCTAACCCATTTTTTACAGCAGAACCAAGTAATCTGCTAATTGTAATTTATGCATAATTAGTTTTCGTCAAAGTAAACATTCGCCTAAAGCCTATTATGCTAAACAGATTATGCTGATTATTATTTTCGGACAGTTGAATATAATGCAAAACAAAATTATTCTTATCAAAAAGCGGCCATGTGAATATTAGCTGATTTCAAATTCGGATACGCAAACATTTAGCCAATTGTATATTATGCGAACCGATGATTTCTGCAATGTTAATATTCTTCGAAAAACAATTATGCCAAATATGTTATGCCAGATGCGTTTCTGGCCACAGAAGTTATGCCAAATGGATGGAACCCCATGTTTTTCAGTTTTTCTAGATTTCGTAGTAGCCCAAGTTTGATACATTTAGTTTAATTTTAGTTTTAAAGCTTTATATTAAACATTGTCTAGAAAAAGATACTATTCATAATTTTAAATAAAAAAAGAACCGACTTCACTTAGGATACGCTATTCCAGGAGGTTCCGAGTTGCTGTAAAAAATCCTGAAATCACTATAGGTGTGCCTATAATAGTTGAAGAGTTCCCTCGATTTCTCCAGGTTATTAGTTACCTACTTAGCTACCTTATTTTGAAAATTTGTTTCAATCCTACTTAGATTAAGAATTATTATGTAAGCAATAGCTACTTTATATGTGCATGCCGAGTTTGCCTGTAATTGGGTGGATACTCAAGCAAGCTCATTTTGTACCTAGTTATTAATAAGGATATTGTATACCACCTGTTGGCCAACCTTAAATAAATAATAATAATAATAATCCCATCATCAGTTTGGTGACAATGGGACCATACAGGGGTTATACCCGTTCGATTAAAAAAATATATTTGAAAATCCGTTCACGATTCACGGAGATATTGAGTAACATACATACAAAAAAATTCAGTCGAATTGAGAACCTCCTCCTTTTTTGAAGCCGATAAAAAAAACATGAAACGATAATTTTGGCCAATAGATTTTTACGCAATCCTTCTTATTTGGGTCAAATTCACGGAAACGAAATTTTGCTTATTTGAGTCACATACAGCAATGAAAAACTGAACAATAGAAACAATTTTCAGTCCAGAACATTCCCCAATCGTATAAGCCTGAAAATAGCGTGCGTTAATGACATAGTAAAGTAATTCGATTAGCCTCGTTTATAGGTGCTATGGAGAATTTCGACGTTCATTTCATCCATTGGCTGATGGCGAATGGCTGTTAAAATCCATGACGACATGCTCAAACATAAATAGGATACATTGAAAAATATTGTGATCCTTTTTGCAGCCGGGATGTAAAATAGTTCTGTAGAATTCAACGCTTGCCCAAATAAGCCTTGTGAAGTTTCAGAAACTAGTAATTAGCAGCAAGCGAGAGGCCAAATATTTGGAGCTCGCTTAAATTAAACTGGGGCCTTAGTATGACGTGCGTTGTCGCGCGCGACTCCTTACTTCGAGTCGCGCTTGAAGTATGGAGAGTCGCGCCGCAACGTAAGTCATGCTAGACGTACAGCTGTTATAGTTTTCAAATGCCAGATGATGATACTTTCCTTTAGGCAACTAACTGAACCGCCAGGAGCCGGCAAGTCTACGGAATCGCGATCCGCAGCAATTCAACAATTACTAATAACTAGAATTGAAACTTCCTTCTCCAGAGGATAATTTTAAAATACTATAACTACTATAAGTAAATGTTCCCTAACCGACGATGTAAATTTCTAGATATAGCGGGCGCATACCAAAAGCAATCTGCAATTCAAGATAGTATAATTGGAATGGGACAACGTTTCCAAGCGATGCTAAGTTTGGATAAACATTTCTTCCAATTGAAAGAAATAATACACGTTAGTCCGAAACTTTCCGCCTTGGCCCGTCCCCGTCTCGCTGGACAAGCGCTACATAAATTACAGGTGCTATGTGCTATTGAGCTGTTTGTTGTCAGCATCCATTAGTTGATTGCAAACGGTATTGTAGCTCAGTTTGTATGAAAATAGAAACGAGGAATACAAAACGTTCTGAATAGCTAAAAGCGAGAGAGAATTGCAAAGTTTTCGGAAAGCTTTGTTGAAAACTAATTCAAACAACGATTATTAATTAGTCTGAAAGCTAGAAGCTAAGTAAGATAATAGTAACTAAAGTGTAAAATCTAGGCAATAAAAATAAATCCAAACTAAAAGTTAAGAAATTTTCTCTCGTCTCACTTTGCCAAAACTTTTGAGTGCTGTTAAAATACTAAGATAACTACGATTTAGATGATGTAGATATAAACACAATTATTGCAAAATTTGTATTAAGCAGAATGTCTGCTAATGATATCACTATGTTTGTAAATAAAGGAGAATTCGATAAATCCACTACCTCAGGCGAGCCTCGAACTCCCCCTAAAACGCATACAGTATCCGGGTGGAGAAATTTGCAGCCATTAGTGTAGCATCAGTAGCTTAATTGGTCAGAGTCTGAGGTAATGCATTTTTCTACTTTTCCTTTATTGCTAAATATAGGGTTTGCCCGGAAAGAAAAATGTCATGGTTTATATGGGATCTCATACATTCTACCACACTTTTCTTTCCGGACAGACTCTATTATGATATGACGATATACAGCCTTGGCCAGAAGTATTGAGCATAGGTGTTTTTTGTTTACAATTTTGATGTTAAGCATTATTTCCCTATCCTAACAATGTACGGTAACGGTAAATGTTATATTTTATTTATAAATATAGAAAACTTCACTTAATAACACTTTCAAGGTACTTAAAAAATATGAAAACAGAAGGTACCAAAATGTAAATTTAAGTCGGTGCGACATATTGCAAATATTCTATGCAGTTACTACTAACTTCAACAAAACATGCCTATTAGTTTAAATTAATTGACAAAATAACTTAAACAAAGATGGAAACGATGGACTAAACTTTCCAGTTTTGTATGAAAATCGCATTGGTGCTCAACACTTCTGGCCAAGGCTGTATAACGCTACCTATCCTAACCCAACAATTAGTATCAAGAGCACCACATATCGATTGTTCTAGTAGCTACCTAATTAAATTTGCAGTTCGTGTACCTTGGTCGAGCGTTAACCTGGCACACCTACAAAGTACACAATACCTTGACAAGTCGTTACGGCCCTGATGGATATTGACACGTCAAACAGCTTTGCAGAGAATTCAATTAGTAACCCGACACTAAAATGTATCGAATAGGCTAAGAGGTAACAGTTTCTAATTACACCTAGTACGTGTGGGCGTGCTATTTCCAAATGGCTACTTTCGTAACTAGGGTTCATCAACAAATTATGTCACGCCTTCATAATTTTTTGACCCTTTACCCCTCGTTGTTACAGATTGTCACATTTGTGTACCCGTTCGCGCCAGGTGTGACGTCACATTCAGCAATTTAATTTTCAATTTAAATGAAAACAAAGGTTCGAAATGATAAATATAATGCACATAAATTATTTTCGATGATATCAACATTAGAAATTAAAAATCCATCCAGTTTTCATGCATTTTCTGCCCGAAAATAGCTGATTTGAATACCTACGGATTGTATGTCAGTCCCAACCCTTGGGAATGCCCGCCAGTACATTTTGTTTGCCAACCTCTTTCCCTTAAAGTGTGACGTAATTAATGGATGGCCCCGAGTCTAATGAGCTACTCTTAGGGCCGGTTGCACCAAACTGTCTGTGAACGTAAACGTAATCGTAAAAAATCTTGTATGAAAAGTTTGACAGTTTTATATGGGATGACAGCTTCGTCGCCATATTTAACGGTGATGAGTCTGTTAATTGTGCGTGGTGCAACCCACCCTTAATGGAATGGCAATACGATATGTGAGTAAGTTCCTGCGGGAGATTTATATTGAGAGGACAAAACAAAATGTATCTTCATATAATGTGATGAAACTGATGAATTGACTGATTTGTACGAGTTTTTTCCAATTTTAAAATTGTTGAAACCGTAACAAACTGGTTTTTCCCGTTTATAAACACGAAATTTTTAGTTTTTCTTAGTTTGATTTATTAAGAACTTTTACAGAACCAAACGAAATCATCTTTACTCAAACTCTGTATATCTAAGCAAGTAATGTATACCATCAATTTGCAAAATACCGAAGGAGTATGCCAATCTGATATAAAGTCAGAAGATATAAAACAGTTGCATATTTAATAGGAACATTGTTTACGTGATATTGTTAAACAAGAACAAAGACAGACCTTGCGATTCATTGACACCGGGAACGGACAGGGTAAAACAGTAAGTGCATTTCTTATACCACGACGGCGGAAAACAAGCATAGGGCCCGCCTGATGGTAAGCAGCTAACAAAGCCTATGGACGTCTGGAATTCCAGAGGTTGCACCCTTTATAAAAGGTTAAATGGAAGAACTCCAAGGTTAACAAGAAATCCCTTAAAGGGATAAGGTCGGTTTTGTACGTATTTGCTGTGTATTATATCTCTCGTTGTGTTTTCTTGCACAATAAAGTGTTTTACTACTACTACTACTACTACTACTATAATAAAAAGGAGGTCACTATGTTGACGGCTAAAGGGCCAAGAGGGTCCCCCGTCGTCAAGAAACTGCATTGTGACAAAAAAGACAAACTTTTAATCGATAAACGCCAATATATACCTAAATAATGTATGACAATGATCACGTGAGTTTCGTAGTATATGCCGTTCCAATACTTAATTTTTTTACGTTTGACGTTGTCGATAAATGATTGCATCTTGGCGCAACTACGGTTGCCGTTTGCATCGTGCCAAGACCTTAACAAATTATATGATAAGTAAAAAAATATTTGTAAACTGGAGCGAATAAGATAGGTTTGTGTCAGAGCTGTGATGAATTCAAGTTAAAGCAGAAAGATTAACCGAATAATAAGCATCAAAGATAAGTTATACAACTGGAATGTTACAGTCACTGCTTGACAGATTAAAACTTTGGAGAAAACTTGTTCTTTGAAACTTATCGCTACCCTACCTCGTGAACGATGACATAGTAATGCTAAAAATCTTATTTTAATTACAAAGTTTTATCTCATGTAACCCATTGAGTTAACTAATTACAACTTCTACTTGGATAGATGAGAGAAATATGTGCTCATGCCATTCGCCTCATTCATAAATTGTCACATTGCACATTATTACAAACAAAACAAGATCACACGTCAATCATGAACATAAGTAAGTTCATAATCCAATCCGTTACATATCACGAGAGATATACATTGAAATGAAAAGTCATGACATTATCATGGCCATGTGTGGAGCTTGAGTATTGATAACTTGATAAGTGCACTGTACGAGTAAATATACGACACGAAACGATCACGATCTCGTGTAGTTTACTTTTTCGAAATAACAGGGCATTTTCAATAATCGTTGTAAGTTCAAATCGTTTAGTGACGCGCACGTGACTCTGATTGCAGGCATAGGCTATGGTAGCTGCTTACCACCAGGTGGGCGGAATGCTCGTTTGTCGCCGTCAGGGCATTTAAAAAAGCTACTTGTAAATATCAAATCATATGTAGTAGTAGTAGTAGTAGTAGTAGTATAATACTTTATTTTACAACAAAGAAAAATACAACAATAAGAAAACACAATTATTTACAAAGGCGGACTTATCCCTTAAGGGATCTCTTCCAGTCAACCTTTGATCAGTTGAGGGAGAATTGGAACTGGTAGACATACCTGGCTGGAATATGTCGTACGTAAGTTTCAAAAAATTATATAATACGATCCACCCGACACAGTGTTTGAAACCCAGACCTCCAGATTGAAAGTCGGGCGTAAATATTACCACCAGGCTCCTAGCGCTTCTTTTCTGTGAGTAAATACATACTAGTAGTATAACACATACAGTCAAAAGACTGGGTAGGTATACATTGAGACCACTTTTGAGCCCAAGAATATTGGAAAACTCGTAATCTAAAATCTCTCGAAATCCTAATAATACGATTGGTTAAAACGCCCGCTAAAGCTAGGCATGTCTTTGTTGACTCTGTGTTGCACGTGATTAAAAAACCACGAGTCAATAAGCTGCTTTGCATAACGCGTGATAATTGCATCTCATACATAACAATTAACCTGAGAACGGTCTTTAGCCTTTGGACAAGATAATTTCATGTTTATATGATATTGATAACTAAGATAAGGGTAATTAGAGTACTCGCAAAGCGAACAATGAAGTTTAAGTCATTTTATGAACGTAAAACGGTTGCCTTTTGGTCTTCAATCTCCTACTTGAAGATCGTGTCCGTTACTACTGTTACTATGTTGATTGTAGAACTTAATTACATTGATAATGCAGGGTAGTGTCAGTTGTCTCGGTCAAATGTGCTGTAAGAAGAAGAGTATGCAAGGTCACCGTCAGAAAAAACAAAACAAGAAAGATAAAGGTCAGACACACTCTGAGAAAAAAAACTTGGTTTCACTGTTCCCGAAAAGATGCTACGTATAGAATATGTACCATCGTGCATCGGGTTCGTAATTGCATGGCCAATTTATCATTGAATTCATTCATAAAATGCATTTTTGAACCCAATGGTACCTAGTTAGGAGACACGAAATGGCCTCATCTCAGCACGAAGCTGGTGATTGCGCTGAGATGAGGCCATTGAGCGCTGCTAGCCTAATATGGTCAGCTTTTTAACCCCGACCACCATAGCTCTCACGTTCTAACAAGTATGTAAGTGCGAAAGTGATGCATGACGCGATAGGCGAAGAAATGGCAATCATGGTTGGTCTTCTGATCTTCCGATGAGACTTAATGATGATGATGAGAATTTCTGGTTAGACTAAATGATGGTGATGACAACTTATTTTGTCGAAAATCGCTCCCGACGCCGTTTCGCTCTTTGGGCGACCGTCTGAACCGACCGCTGACCGTTTATAAAACCGCATATTGGAAACAACACAATGATTACCTTCTATATATTTTTTTGATATACATACTTATTATATTGTCTATATTGAAACAAATCTAAACTTTATATTTTGAACCGACTTCAAGATTTCAAAGCAGTTCTCATAACGTCGGAATCTTAGTTTTTGCATTTTTTATGTATGTTCACAGATTATTCGAAGACGCCTGTGCCGATTTGAAATAGTTATTTGTTATACAAGTGGTGAAAGTTGTATTTTACGTGCGAGTGTTATTTGAAACACGAGCTAGCGAAAGGATTCTATTATTGACCACGAGCGAAGCGAGTGGTTCAAAAATAGAATCCTGAGCGTAGCGAGTGCTTTAATACACGAGACGTAAAATAACTTTCACCCGTGTATAACACAAAACTTTTCACCTCACTACAGCGAGGAAAATAAGAAAAAGGGTGCATTTTGCTCGGTTTCCCGTAATTCCTCAGGTGTTTAATACTTCTTCATCACTCGAATCACTAATTTTTACCAAAACAACCTAGAAAAACATGCGAATATTTAACGTTGATATGATATGATGGATGAATTGAAATGAAAAGTTTTGACGTAAAAGGTTTTATTAAATGTCAGATGCGTTTTGTTCGTACGTAGACTTATTCGGCTGTCAGAACAATTTATCCGTTTTTACAAAAAGAATGAAGATTAATGTTGAATGCTGATATTTATGAATTAAAATAAAGTTGTAAGACTGTATTAAGTGTTTTTACTCGATGCAATTGATTAATTGCGATGTTAAAAATTCTGCACTTTTAACGTTTTACGTTTTGTTAGCTGTCAAATGTCACTTAAGCCACTTGTCACTTATGTCAAAACTCTTTCACCACATGTGGATAAAAAGCGATTTTCACAATAGATATTAAACAAACAAAAAGGGCTTTCCGAGCTAGTGAGGTGAAAAATTCTTTTTGCTTGAAAGAGTAGGTATACTTCACAGTTGGTACCATTATCACCAGGTCAGGTGGGATCCTGGAGAAATCGAGGGAACTCTTCAAATATTATAAGCACACCTATAGTGAGCTTTTGGATAGGCGAGGGCTATTTGAAGCCGGTTCTTTTTTGATTCAAATTATTATAGACGCTTATTACTTGGTTTCCCTTTTACATACCCGCCGCTACATTGTACAAATAGTGTATTGGGGTCCCTTCTGTGTCATTACGTCGTCTTCGCTTACCCAACACTTAACCATAAAAAACACGTTAAACTTTATCGACCTCTACAGATTTATTTAACAATTTCTCCTCAATGTTTGCATAACTCGACAGCCGGGTTAGTTACGTCTGTCATCGATTTTAACCGTCGGTTAATATAATAACCGTGGATTATTGGGGCCGGTGGACTGTGACCGCTCTTCCTTATTGCGGTATCGTTTAATAATCTATAGTTCTAAAACCAGCTTCCGACCGCAACTTAGGTTTTACCATATTTAGAAAAATATTATTATGACAAAAACGGGACTTAATCGCGTATAATTTTACTAAAATTAACACTTAATTTTGTTTGTCAAACTAATGAGCATACCCCGGGGTTTTGGGTGCGGGAATGAATGACATAAGCCAAAGAATATGTATGAATTAAATAACAGAATGTATACTTACCTACAGAATAATATATTGAATAAAAAAATAAAATCCTTTATTTCATTCAATAATAATTACTTAGTCCACAAATTTTCAAATCCGCATCGCAGGCTTCGTCAGGAGGATACAAAAATAGCTTCGTCACACAACAACCAATATTTACAAGAAGAAATCCGCCACAGGCTTTGTCTGTAGTAGCTACACACTAAACCTTAGTTACACGGACCACCCCGGACCGAAGCTGGCTCAAACGTCCCCATGACACTGGCCGCGTTGCCGCGCTGAACCGCTAAGGAGATCTGTTTATAAAAAAATTAAAAAAAACATACGTTCAATTATTGATTTATTTGAAAATATTTAATTTAACTACGCTTACGAAGCCGCGGATAACATCTCGTATGATATCAAATAAATGCTCAGTAATTTATTATCAACCTCTTCAGTTCAGTTCTTACTCATGTATTTATAAATTAATAAACACTTCAGAGATATCTAACGTCAAGATTTATATTTGACATTCAATGTCTGTCATGTCATACATACCATGCCTATGCATTGTTACAAGGCAAAGAAATAGAATTGCAATCGCAAACACATCGTGCAACAATTGACTTCTTCAAAAAATTTAAATTTGCACCTATTACGACTGCCGACTTAGAAAGATCGTTTAGTTTGTTGAAATGGATATTTACAGCTAGACGCCGAAGCTTAACTGTTCCAAATGTAGAAAAAATATTAATTGTTTGTTTTGAAAATCGTGTTAACTACTAATTGACGGCAGGTAATTAATTAACATTATTTTTATTATTATCTCAAAGGGCTTGGTAGAAATGCTAAAGTCCCTGCTACTTAAGTTAAAATTAAATTGTAGTTTGTTTACAATTCGCAGGAAGGTATTTATTCATTAGGCACAATATGATTATTTGTCAATATAACCTATCTGTTTATCTCTACTCTTTCTCAAGTTATTCCCGCACCCAAAACCCCGGGGTATGCTAATGAGTGGATATCCCAGAGTTTAAATCAGTATTTTGAAACCTAATTTCAACTCTCTGGGAACAGTGGAAACGAATTACAAAATAAATATTAAAGACTATTTAGTCTCTGACTTGAGTCTCTTCTCTAGAATCTCTAGTCTATAACCTTTTCTAGGTTATAATCTGCCTGTGCGTCAAATTTCATCCAAATATTTTCAGCCGTTCTTGCGTGTAGATGGAACATACCCCCCAGCATTCAAACATAAGCGAGACAATTCACTATCAACTAGATACAAGTATGAAGGTAGACCGCCAGGTGACCTGTTGCCTTCTGTGGCCTGATTTGGATAAAATTTAGTTTGAGTCCCGTGGGGACATAGTTAAGTAGGATATATTTATTAAGGAAGTGAACTAATGGAATATACTTATAATGGAAGTGCAAAATCAATGCAGAAAATGTCGCGGACAGAAGCTAAACGAGTTGTGTAATAGTTTTATTGCAATTCCAAAGTTATGGCTGTACACTAATAATATTATTTTTCGTTGAATTCGCTATGTAATGCGATCCGTTGTGGACAAATTTGATCAGTTACATTTAAAACGCTGTGCCATGAAATGATATTACAGCAACATCTTTTTATAACTAGCCGGGTGACAAACAACTATAATGAATATTGATATAAGCTTTTACAGATTTCGAAGGAGGTGGTTTACGAAATGGTGAGATTTTTTTAAAGATTAATTGTGATATTGAATACATAGTCGCGTTTGGATTGTTCCCCTATTCTAAGAGACCAATTTTGAAGTAATAACAAAAATACGTACAGTCAGCAGCAGAATTAGCTAAGCGGGTAAGGGTTTTAAAAATGACCTACACACGCTCTTATTCTCTTAACAATAAAGTCGTGTCCAGCTCATTTTGAACACCGCTTAGCTACTTTTGCTGCTGACTGTACCTAAAGATAATGTAGCTTTGTTTTTATATTAGCTTTATCCTTGACCTTATTACACGAAGTATGATAAGCAACCATAAAAAAGCTAATAAAAGAGCACGAAAATGATGGTATAGCTCGTTACATTACATTTGAGTTGAGCTTGCGACTCAGTCACATTCGAACTTTTAAAATTCCAACTTGATATTACTCCTACGCAGTAAGTAAATCTTGTTTGTACTTACGTAAATATGACATTACTCAAAAACATCGATTTTGAAATCAATTCCGAAATCGCGTAATAAAAATCGGCCGGTTTAGATATTGCGAATAGGCCGAACAGAGTTCAGAGTGTTCAGACAGCCAATTTCAGGGTTAGTCCCATAATAAAAGTTGTTCAGTAGGACATACCTGATCACCTAAGTGATGTCAAATTAATATCAAATAAAGTTAGATTTCTAAAGTACGAATGCAGCGCAGCTACTACTCATTTTATTAAATGCATATTGGAATTGCTTGTTTTTTTAGGGAAATTATACTGAGGTTCGTTTTTCATTGAAAATGAAAACATGAAAACGACTACGCGAACCTAACACAGCTAACATTTGTAATAGAATTGTTAAGAAAATGGAGAATGTTTTATACAAGAGAGAAATTGTTAAAACTAAAAGTATCTATTGCAGTTTAAACCTTTTCTTTTAAGGCAAGTAATATGTAAGTAAGAGAAGACTTTCCTAAAAAAAAAATCTGAAACTTGCTTTATGGCTGCGAATTTCTCCACCACATACTTTTTATATGCGTCTTAGATGCCCCATGGTGATGGTATCGTTAACTGAAGTTCTGTTTAAGGGACATCACACACCTGATCTGAACTCAGCAAATTCAAATTTGTCTACGGTAGCTGATTATTTGTATGGAGGCCATAAACAAATTTAAGCAACCATAGACAAATGTAAGCATTTTGTCTATACTGATTTCAGATCAGGTGTGTGGTATCCCTAATACAGAATTAAAATTTACCTGTTTGACGGCGCCATCAACGTAATCTTCACAGACATTCTTGGCGAAGAAAGTCTCGACGGGGAAGGTTCTCCCCGGGATGGTGAAGGTCGGCACGTTTCCGAAGAAGGAGGAGAACTTGGAGGAATCCATGGTGGCAGAGGTCACTATTAGTTTGAGGTCGCTGCGACGCGCTACCACCTGAGGACAAAAAAAAGATATAAATATGGTTTTCAGACGGGTACAAGTAAAGATAATTTGTAAACACTAATTCTGCAAATACGAAAATCAAATCTAAATAATAAAGGTGGCCATCATATATGCAGCGTTACCAAGCTGGATAGTGATGGATAACTTTTGCTTCAGGTAAGAATCGCAAAGATTTTTATGGTGATCATCGATCAAACGTTATCATTGAAAACATTATCAATTTCGTTGCTAAATTGTTAAGACAAGTTGTCATACCTACTATGAAATAAATGATACTACGATTATTGACAGACCGTTCGAGTTTTTGTTGCAATACATTCTCCATAATTGTGCATGTTACTCTCCCAACATAACATTCTTATGAGACTTTCGAGTATAAGTGATACGTCGAGTAGAAATAGAAACTCGAAAAGGCGTTAATAATAGCAATTACAATTAAAGTACAATTTCTCGCTTCGCCAGTTCCGACGCTATTTGCGTAACCTGACCGAGTATTCACTTCGCTAGTAAGCACAGGTGAATCGTTTAGGTGAACTATTTAATGTGGGTCGCGGTTCACAAATTACTGGACACAATGATGATCATTTTGCTTTAATTGATCAATAAAAGTTGAGGTAAGAATTTGTTTATGCCTGTTTCAAGAAAAAGACTCCTAAAGCGTTTTATATACACCTTTCATGAAAAAACTAATCAATTAGGTACCCTTCAGTTTCGTGAACATCATACTAGTCTAGTAGAGTCGACATCAGATATATCGGAGCGGCCAAGGTGGTAATAACCAACTGAACAACACCTCTATTGTCAAGGCGACAAGGTGCATGTTCAGATATTTTTGAGTGCCGTGACCGCTCCGATATATTTGATGGCGACTGTACCTTTGTTTCACACATTCGCCAACTGCGTCAAAATCTGAGCAATATCGTTTTTTTTCGTGAAAAAGGCATTGAGATGTTATTTTACTGCAAAAAGCTCTTTACTAATAATTCGGTCTTTTTTTACCGTATTCCGTCTATTGGCTCCTCCACATGATGGGCCATCATAGAGACGCAGCTATGCGTTAGCGGGAGCTAACGATATTGCGATCTCGTTCTGTTGTATAGCTGCGTCCCTATGATGGCCCATCATGTAGAGGCAGCGTGATAATCGAATAGATCAATTAATTCAATTATATTGGTTTACCTCATGGTGCGCCCGCGAGTAGATACTACAACATAGTAGGGTTTTGTCTCAGTACAAATGCGAAAAAAATTGTGCGCATCGAGAAAAAGTTGTGAATTTTTGACCATAGATAGAGTGAGCAAAGATGAATATTTTTTTGTATTGGCGGTCCGTAAAATTTTTGGACCTTCACGTCAAAATCAGGGGTCCCGTGCAATATGTTATTACTCTCTAGTTAAGACTACTAGGGGTTGTTTGGTATCGTTTCCGTGTAAAACAGACATGCAGAATTCATTTCTGATATTAAAAATGTAAAATTTCGTATTAAAAAAAAATTGTGCCGCGAGGAAAAACACAATTTTATTTTTATTTTTTTAGGACGTCATATAACTAATATATATCCTTTATTTCAAATAATAAAAAATATTATAAAGAAGAATATTTAATATAGATTATAGAAACATATACATTTTATACACCTTTAATACAAAAAACTTCTGTTTTTTTTTTTTACTTAAGTTGAGTAACGGAAAACAGACGTCGCGTCGTTTGAATTGTGACGGTTTATGTTAAAGTTAAGGAGGAAAACTATGTTTTTATTTATTGTATTTTTTTATTTCTGCATTTTGTGAAGTTATTATGAATAAAATTTACTAATAACAAGCAATACATGCATTTTAAGGTCAATACGCTACGGATGTTCACGTTCACATTGAATATCGATACTTACTATGGAGAAAACATATACACCACGAAGCAAACATTTTTTTTCACGTAGTTTTTGTATACTATAAGCCTAAAAATTTTATATATTTAGAAACTACATTAAATATGCTCCTTTATAATATTTTTTATTATTAGAATTTTTTTTTATATATATTAGTTATATGACGTTCTAAAAAAAAAAAAAAATTGTGTTTTTCCTCTCCACACAACTTTTTTTTTAATAAGAAATTTTACATTTTTAATATCACAAATGAATTCCGCATGTCTGTTTTACACGGAAATGATACCACACAACCCCTAGCAGCCTTAACCATAGAGTAATAACGTATTTCACAGGACCCCTGATTTTGACGAGAAGGTCCAAAAATTTTACGGACCTCCAATACTAAAAAATATTTATCGTGGGCCATTCTATCCATGGTCAAAAATTCACAACTTTTTCTCGATGCGCACAATTTTTACAAATTCGAGCTCTGCTAACACTAGAAAAACCTGCCATTAATTTGTATTGTTTGTAAGCTTCTTTTACTTACTTTATTTATATATATGTACCTTAATAAGGTACCGAAATAAGGTTGTCTTTGCAATATTGTATCAAGAATGTGCAATGTTTTTCACATTGCAAAGAAAACGCTTTGTGTTTATTTATAACATTTTTTTGCTTTTTAAATCAAGAGCCCTTTGTGTGAAACTACGACTGTTTTTCTTGTAAAGTGATTTACAGTTTTTGCTCATTATTCAGTGCAGTAGCCGACCGAGGTATTAGGTATAGTTAGAATTTTCCGAACTTAAAAAATCTTTCTATAAGACCTGTCAAATGACCAGGGCATGAACAACGAGTAGATCAGTCTAGACCTTAACCGTTTTGAAATAAGGTTTGTTTTCATTGTTTTTGAGCGTATTGATCATGCCAACAACGGCACCATTTACTCCAGCTTACTAGAAACTCAGAAAATGGTGAGGTTTTTGGACCCCCTTCAAGTCAGCACAGGGTGTTGAAGGTCGAAGACTCAGGATTGTCTTCCTAGTAATCCTAGTGTAGGTACCCGTAAATAACCCGAAGTTCAGTGTATGCGGCTGTACTCACTTGTGATTTAGTCACTACGCACGACATGTTTCGGAGAGCTTAGGTAATAGTGTTAATATGTCTCACGAAAGTTTAAATTCATTATATAACCCGAAGTTCCATTAAGTTCCGAATACTTTCTGGGTAAAAAACTCTTTTGGTATTAGGTCTGGTTTCCTCACGGCGGGTATCTTTCAGTTCAATAGGTATATTATCGTTATTTTCTATTTTGCCGCTGTTACTGAGAAGATCCTGTTAAATCCTAACAGGTATTCACGAAGGTCTAGATACTCTAGGACAAACATAACTCTGACCTCAAATTTTGCAGACTTGCCACAAAACGAATGACCGATTTAAACTAGTCACGTCACAGTCACAGGAACACACTTATCTGATCATTGGTAGTCCTTATATCCTTGAAATACAGTTCTAGATTGATTACACAATGTTGAAAGTAGCAGTTTGTGAACAGATACTCGTAGGCTTATCAGTATTCCGCAGACGGTAGGCTTCATTTGTTCGTTTGATTACATCTGATTCAATATCCCGGGCTCAGCCGGGGATATCACGGCAATTTGGTCCTAATGAGACAGAAGATTGGGTTCGTTTTATCATGACACGCCAGGCGGGATTAAATGGTTTTGTAGCAAGATTTCAAGACGAAGTATTAGGTATAGGTAGAAATATGTTGAAGAAGTCTTGTAACATAATTGCCCGCTCAGTAGCTGGTTGCTCCCGGTACAGGTTTTCTATGGTTAGATTTTAGAAATTTCCCGGTTTCAGTACGGATTCAGTACTTACCTAAACCTATGAAAGCCAATACCAGAAGCACTCCCTAATGTTTGTCCAAACAAGAATATCTATTAATAACAAAAGATATAACAAAGTATTCTATCTGTCAATTGAAGAATAAGGTCTGCTAAGAATTTCACTGATGGTGAAAATACTTGCTGACGGTACCTAATTAAAATATGTAAACATGACCAGACGGACAGTAACACCTTATCGCCTATCACAATTACATTGAAACCTGTACTCATTCAGATCAGGTTAAACTCGATTCAACTCAAGCGCAAGCTGGGTAGGAGCATTCCAGTGTAGCAAACCTATCATATCTGGTCGTGGAAGGGTCCTGCAAACTCTGACTAACCATCCCAAGAAACAGTACGCTCTCTTTACCGCTCTAGTAGCACAAAGTCGTAGTCAGGATTTAAAAATACCTGTTTTTGGACACGTGTAGATTGTACGCGGTTACATAAAGTCGATTAAGAGGCTGATAATCGCCCAGTTCAGTTGCTATCTCATTGAACGAGAGTAGAAGTCATAACTAGAGATTAGATCGTGTCGTAAAATCAGAAAAATATGCAACAAGGACGACCTTAGTATGAATATGTCGGAATTCTTAGCTCGATTACAGACCTTTACTTAAGTTAACTCTTAACGTCAATCGAACTCCTCAACTGCTCAAAGGTTGACTGGAAGAGATCCCTTAAAATATTGTGTATTCTTCTTGTTATATTTTTCTTTGATGTACAATAAAGTATTATACTACTGCTATTAAAGTTTAAACAAGTCGTAAAACTCCTTTTGAAGATTTTAGAGGTTTGCGACTTTAGTCAACGGTATTTATTTAATATTGTCTACGGTTGCCGCGAGTTATTCATGAAATAAAACAACTTTGAACGGATTATATCGCGTAAATATACTGAATTTAAATTACATCCCGACGTTTATTTATATTTACTTCACAAAGCACTGCATTTTTATACAGTCACCTCTGAAGTATTTCTACAAACGGTACGTATTTCGCAAGGCGCAAAAGTTACGAAAACGATGTGAAGATAAAGATAAAAGTGCACATTTAAAGAGGCGCAGCAAGGGTGTCGTTGGGTGCAATTGCAAAAGATTAGGCCCGACGCCTGCACTGCATTTGCGATGATGACATGCTGGGAGGTAATGAACTCGCGGAAGAAGCAGTACAACTAGGTACCGTCAAGTCTGGCGACTTTGCCAAAGGTTACTAACTTTGCCACCAGCAGAGTGCATAAGGTAATCCTTTCATACCACCGACAACGTATATTTTTTAGTGTTGTGCCTACTTTTAGTAGAAAATTTGGTTATCAATTGGCAAAATTATTATGAATGAGACAACACCACGGCAACCATTTTCTTACCATTTCAGTTCCAAATTCGTCACTCACATAATCATAAAAGTTAGTGCTCAAGAACTTTAAAAAGTTTAGAGTATAAACATCGCATCCAGGTACGTAAATTTTAGATATTATGTTATTTAAATG
Source organism: Pammene fasciana (assembly GCA_911728535.1). Classification (NCBI taxonomy): domain Eukaryota; kingdom Metazoa; phylum Arthropoda; class Insecta; order Lepidoptera; family Tortricidae; genus Pammene; species Pammene fasciana. The sequence goes on from OU452285.1 coordinate 3,605,610, forward strand.
GTAAGGAATGAATTGATTACTTTATAAATGCCGTAGTGTTTGAATTGAGTCCCATAATTGTTTTAGCAAAGTTACCAGACCACGCCGACTAATATGGGAGGGCATCTTTGCCATGTTTTGTAGCGGCCTAGGGTTGGTACACAAGCAAAAAATTTAAATTACATTTTTCGTAAGATAGATACTTTTTAGGGTTCCGTAGCCAAATGGCAAAAAACGGAACCCTTATAGATTCGTCATGTCTGTCTGTCCGTCCGTATGTCACAGCCATTTTACTCGGAAACTATAAAACGTATCATTATCAAATTTTTACATAAAGTGTATTGTGTGTGCAGCTACTTAGTTTTGTAGAGAAATTGCTAAAAAAAATATTTTTGGGGGGGCACTCGATATGTGTAAACTGTAATTTAAAAAAAAAATTTTTTTGCCAAATATCAACATGATGCATATCAATCGATAGGTCTCTAAAAATAACAATGTTCAAATAACTGAGATTTCTTTGAACATTTTTTGATTACATGGATATTTTCAGAAATAATCGCTCCGAAAGTCATAAAAATTGTGTCCCCTCCCCCTGTAACTTTTGAACGGTAAGTCCAAAAATTATGAAAAAAATCAAGAAGATACACCATTTAATATTCTTTCAACCAAAATTATTTTGAGCATTATCGGTATAGGCGTTTTTGAGTTACCTCCAAAAAACTACAAACTTAGGCAGATACGACCTTGCGATAATAATTTATTCGATATGGTCAAAGAGCTGGCCACGTCAGACGTGACACAATAATGAGAGTTTTGTAACCAGTCCAATCAGATTGCATAACAATCCCTATTGCTAGATCCGGGCATCTGGCAGCTTTTAATGGGTGGAGCACAGAGTGACAGACCAACAAAGTTTTTAAGTTGGAAAAAAGTTATACCGAAATAGGTAAAAACTGCTGAAGTTGTATCATTTATAGAGAACAGGGCCTATATTTTAACATTAGAATCACAATTATTTGTGATTGGTTTTGTTGTTAACAATTGTATACAGAGTGTATGTTTTGTTTAAGTAAAAGAAAACACAAAGTTAACTGTGACATACTTATTTTATTGGTAATAATTACTACATATAAGTGTTTTGTTTCGATAATACTTTTGTTGGGAGGCGACGAGGCAGTTCGTGACGAAGCCCTTTTTTAAATATCTATCGTCAAGTTTAAATAGGTACCTAGGTAATCACAATTATTTACGAGTGGACCTGTGATAGGCCTCTTAAAGAGTTTTCTATGTTTCGTTTTTGATAATATTTTAATTAAGGTGTCTTTTATGTTTTTCCTGAGTACTTATGTAACCTGATTACTCGTATGTAACAAAATAAATAAGTACTTAAATAATTAATATTTTTTCATTTGTGTCAACCCTGACCACATTCACTGACTTTCTATGAAATTTTCTTAAATGGGTGATCAACTTTGCCACTTTTGCTGTATCTTTTTTTGTAATAACATATCATTAAGGATCAAATTCCGAAACTATTGTATCCTAAATACTGAATATTCTTTACTAATATTGTAAATACAACTAAATTACTATACAACGTAAAAATGCAGTTGGCAAAGATGCCACATGGTATAGGTAACTTTGCCAGTTTTTTTTAACTCGTAAAAGCTTATTATCCGGATGTTAATTTATAAACCATCTTATTTATGCACTCGTTGATAAATATATTATGTGTCGCGTCATTCATACCTCAGTGGTTTCATATGAATTTTGGTTAAAAATGTACTATGACTTTTCAACACCTGTGAAAAGTGGCAAAGTTGCCAGACTTGACGGTACCTTAGTAATAGTAAATTAAAAACATTGTGTAGGAAAGTATTACGAGATTAATAGACGCCCGAAAACAAAAACAAAATATTGGGAACAAGAGCTATTAGAAATTAGAAGACGAAGCCGAATTTAAATGATTACTGGGTTTTCAATGTTCTTCATCCGAATTACACACAATGGTTTCACTAAGTATTGCTTCGGGGTATAATGTGTAGATCACAGAACAAAAAAGATATTATACTATTTATAAGTAGCAAGTACCGCCAACAGCATGAAACCGCGCATGCCAATTTATTCACGATGATAATAAAACTTCGCTATTTACACGGCCAACATTTCTGGATGAATAATTACAATTTCTTCACCGTAATAGACCATATTCTATAGTAGAGATTATAATGTCTGACAGTTGGAAAATCACGAGTTCATGATTTGGATAGGTGATTTTTGGACACATAAATAACACGCGAAGAACAGTCAGCAGTAAAAGTAGCTAAGCAGGTAGGGTGTTCAAAATGACCGACACTCGCTTTTATACTTTTAACAATAAAGTCCAGCTCATTTTGAACACCCTACTCGCCTAGCTACTTTTGCTGCTGACTGTACGAGCAGTAGCTGAATCTATTTTCTGTGGTATAGATTAAATTCCATAGCTTTATGTTTTGTTCTAAGTGCACCGACTCCCTACTGATAATAATAATAAGTGAGCGTCATTCTTGATATAGTACTTGTCGTGAACAATTAGCGTGTTACAGCATAGTATTATTAGCACCTAAACCTTTCATTTCTTTCCAATCTGACACTTTATAATGACAGCTTCGTGTCAGCGTAACAATAATGCCTTTCTTCAATTTCTTGCTTACCTATTACGAAACCGCGAAACATGGCGTCTTCATCTAATTTCCCAGTCAAGTGACATCATAGAAAGCGAATCTGTCAACGATCAACATGTTATGCATTGTCATGTCATGTCCCATTGTCGTCCCAACTCAGAAACTTAGGCTTTTCAACCAACCGGACCGGCCACGTCTGTCATTTTCTATATAAACTAGTAGTCCGCCTCGAACTGAGAACTCGCGATTTACTTACAAACGAGTTGACTAATATAACAAGACCCCAAGGAGGATTTTTTTTCTCCTTCTAGCTCCATAACCACTTGATGGATCCTGCTCATATACGAACTTACAAATTTTATGTACCTCTGCTACAGCCCCAAGAAATTTCATAAAGATCAGAAAAACGTTGCTAAAGTTATCGTCAGACAAACTATCGAAATCAAAAAGCCATCCAAATGCCGAGACGTCCCAGTAGCCAGGTGACAGTTCGGTTCGGTCTGGAGTTGTTTGTAAGAACTCACTTCGCTTACGCTCCGCGAGTTCGAAAAAGTCTGCCGATTTTTGCGGGGGAGGGGAACGTCAAATGTACACGTAATGTCAGTTTATACAATATCAAAGAGAATTAAGTGCCTAGAGTGTTCTTTCCATACATGGCTAAATGCGTATATGTAATAAGTTTTAAGCGAGCTTTGCTAAAAGTTATTATTCAAAAGATTACAGCTTAATACGTATTACGATTTAAGTGTGCTTAAAACTTAGTATAAATGAATTAAACCATACCTCCCATACGACTTATTATTTAATTAGTAGTTTTGCTATGTATGGAGTTAGCAATCTATCTACTCATTTATCTATGACAATATTTAAGTATGACTATTCGTCATGTTAATTTGAATCATATTTTACACACTAGACGTGTCACGAATGTTCGTGTCGACATTCGCGTTCACATCCAATGATACGAATGTTTGCAGAATGCGTTATTTTTTTTAACAACGGAAACATTTTGCACCCCGTAAGCCCACTATTACAGCTATTTCCAGTTATGAATCAATTAACATTTTAATAGAGACAACATCGAAGACAGTGGCTGAAATCCATAAATATGCAGGATTAATTAGCTAGCAGTGGCTACGCATAATTGTTTTTGGCGCACAAAATTATGACTCTCATGTCACCATTCACATTAGACCAAATGTCACACACTCTGAAAACATCAGATATTTGTACAAATGTTCGACTATCAATTTACATTGGACGAAAACCGTTGATCGAGTAATAAAATTTAAAATAAGAACATTCCTAACCGGCGAGCCTCTAGACACGTGACAGAAACGACGAGAAACAAACGCCGGCGTCTCATTGGCGCATTTAAATTTAGAATTGCGCGGCAGTTTGTCGAGTGCCGATTATCGTGTCTGGCGCGCTTTGACATATCTTTACGTCTCTCTGGGCGGTAAGTGAGATTTGCCGCCCACGGGCGCTGCGGAATATCTCACTTCACACCCAGGAGAAGACGTAAAATTGTGTACGCACCACGGGCGGTAATAAAGAAGGCCTCAGATCGCTTGTTTATGGCCCTTACCTTCGGTTCGGGCCACAAATACCCGCGATCTGAGCCGTTCTTTACTTTACCGCCCTAGGTGCGTAATGTACTATTACGAGAACACTACTATAGAAAAATAAACTATAAATCCAATAGGAATAAACTCTATATTCCTTTAGAAATTCTCGTAATCGTATTTTGATAATGGTTTTCATTATCAAGATGACCGGTATTAATGGCTGTACTTTCAACATTTGTTAATGTAAACAACTCTTCAATTAGCTCAATCGATTCATACAAAAATAATTCAAATTGATCCCACTTTTGTTAGGTTTACAGGCATTTTGAAAACTGATTGGTACTTTTGACAGATTTAAGTAGCGTCAACTGCAACAACTTTGCTCACGATGTGCAACTTGGCCTGGCTTGATAAACATGGTTTTCTTCATCAAACAACTGTTTATAATTCCTGAGATAGGAAAAAGGCAGCTATCTAGGAATAAGATACAAATAGGTTATGATCCTGGAAACTGTTTTAAAGTAATGCTCAAGAAGCTACTCTAAATATAATTAAGTATCTAACGTTAAACTAAAACAAATATATCGTCCTATACATCATCATAATCATCTCATCCTAGTCGATACGGCTACGGCGACTGCTGCTGGTATCTTGGGCTCCTCAGATGTGCTCGAACGTGAATCACATAGCAAACTTTTGCAGTGAAAGTACGTCCGCATTTGTCAGGATCCCATTAATATAGTTGTAGTTGATTGCCGCAGGTGGTCGGGCTTTAAGGAGTAACGAATTTTCTATCTGTGCATCTCGTTTACTCTATATGTTACCTAAGATGCACAACACTCGATCGATACTCGTTCTCGAACGTCGATGTCATAATCATAACTCATGGTAAGCGTACTGAAATATCACACTATGTAGGATATAAAAATATGTAGGATTATCGCAAATTAATATTCAAATATTAGGGACAACGTCATAATGTACTGCTTTAAACTTACAGGATTTTCACTCATTATTATTTTTTAAGTCCCGTGTTTTTCAAAATAACAACGTCATAACAAAAGCCAAAAGCAAGCAGAAAGTGTTATTTTATTCCTTTGAACTGTTCTTAACAACAATTTTATTTTAATCAACGCCACTCAACGGACAACTTATTTATTTCAACTATGCACATAGCAACCATTAAATTTAAATGAAGAATGTGTGAAAAGAATGTGACGTCAACGATGACGTCAATGGTAATGACATTGATGTATCGTGTGGGGTAAAATAACACCAAGTGAACCAGAAATACACCAGTTACGTTTATTAATAACGATTAGATTAGTTAACGGGTTAGATGCAGGACATTTTTTCAGTTTTGTAAAATACATGTAACATTTTAGGGGTGATTACACTGATTACATAACATTTTCTCCGACTTTTGGTCCTGCTTATATAATACCAATTTATTTTTTCAAGAACCTGTCGAAAATTCTTTCTTTAGTAAATGAACCCATATCTTAATTGGTCCTTTAGGGGCATAATGTGCCTAACTGTCAAAAAAGTTAAAGGGGCATAATGTCTACTGTTAATAAGTCCGAAGGTTATAATGTCATGATGTTGGAAGGTCCAGATTCCAGATGTAATAATATCAATTTGTCATAAAGTTACAATGTTATGTTATGTTACCCTAATATCAAAATGTCTAGGTGTCACAATGTCACATTTTATATTTCTCATATGTTAAAAAGTTTTGGGGTCAAAGTCTAGATATCATGTTTCCCTTATGTCGAAATGTCCTGGTGTCAAAATGTCCACCTGTTATATTATCCTTACCTCGGGAAGTCAAAAGTCTCATCTCGAGTGGTGTATCGAAAGGTAGCCAAAAAAAAATACGACTAGAAGGTAAACACGGCGTAGATAGAGCCACAATCACATGTCTCACTCCAGTATGTTACAGCAGTGCCGCATCTAACTCTATCGATAGCTCTAATTTCTCCGACCGTGGGAGCTAAGAGCCAAGTGCAACGATCACGTGAATGTCCAGTCCGCGTATAGTAACCTAACAGAACATTATTTATAAAATACCAGCTTCCGTCCGCTCCTTGAATGAATGAATTCCGATGCACAATCCTTCTGGCGCCATTCATGTATAAAATGTATATTCATGTACAGTCGACGTCTTAGATATGTTAACACTTTTGCACCTCATTATAAACGAGTAAGGCGCAAGTGTAAACATATCTTTGCGGTCGACGTACTTATGATGATTTGGGAGGTAGGGACGTCAACCATGTTTAAAATTTTCTTACGATAAGATTACGGGGGATTCTTATATATAACCCGCTTTTAGTCACAAAACAATAATTATTAATTTTATCAAGTTTAAGATTTATCAATTTTGACAATGAAGACCGCCATTTCGTGGCTACATCCAGTCTAGCCGCCGCGTCGAGCCACACAGGGCAATGGACACATTACCAAGCCGGTAACCTCGACACGTGCCTTTTCGGGAAAACCACCCGTTTTTAATCGTAAAATACCGGTCTGGGCCAACCCATGCATGAAACCGACTTGACAATTTACTACCCTATCCAAATAGGGTAGGAAACTATCAAGTCGGTTTCATGCTATTAAATCACTTTCGCCTGTATTGAATAATTATGGCTCGGGATACATTCGGTAAAGTATTTCAACTAGCGGACATCAAATAGTATGAAAATATGAGATCGCAAATTATCTAGCCTTACCATAAAAGATTAACCTCATGGAGAATGCATCTCTTTTACCACATTATTGAGAATGTTCTCTACCAGGGAGTTTCGGGAAACAAGCTCTACGGTGAGAGCTCACTTACTTTCTATAAGTACTTAATTTGTATTTAACGAAAAGTAGCACTTACTTCATTGGGAACATGAATTAGCTATATATAGGAACCGGACCCGGGTATGTCCTTATCTGCGTCCGAAAGAATGGTATTTTACAACGTTAAGTGTGAGCACAGCTCAGCGAATGAAATCTCGCTTAAATCTGAAGCAAAGCCCGACTGGTGAAGAACCTCTACAACGTGCAATACGTGAGTCAATTGTTGGAGTCGCCTTCTGTTGGTGTTGAGTTTAGTTTCAATGTTCGTTTTAGACCACACGATAGCAAAGGAACTCGCACACAGCTTGCAGTTACCCAAGTTGCACTGCAATATATCAGACAAGGGGAAAACACATTTTGCAAGATAGACACGGTTTATGAGCTTGTAGGCGTTATGAGATTAAACCCGTATTAATATCTAGCCAGCTTTCACGACTGGTTCACTTAGGCATGGTCGACGTACTCTAAGTAGTATAGTCATGATAAGAAAACAGAAAATAGAGAACTTACAACGGGTCCCGATGGGACTGGGTGGTTTAGAGGTCTATGGCGCCAGTCGCAAAATGTGAAGACCTCGGTTATAACAAAAGGTAGAAGTAGATTTTTTTCTACTTACGGTCAGCAGGAAGGGCATAAGAAAAGAACATGCGATACTTTCTTTTATTCTTTACTTACTTAAGAGTCGTCAGGACGCTTGCGTTCCCATACAAACGTAGTTCAGCTCTCATTTTAAAACGACATGCTTTAGAACCATGAAATTTGGCATCGGCATTTTATTAGTACAGATCTATGTCGGTAATACATTTTCGTTGCTAAAAATTGTAATACAAAGAAAATACAGCCAGATACAGATTTCCATACAAAACTTATTTTTGCTATATTTTCTTTGTATTACAATTTTTAGCAACGAAAACTAATTACCGACATAGCTCTGTACTACTAAAATGTCCATGCGAAATTTCGTGATTCTAAAGCATATCGTTTTAAAATGAGAGCTGAACTACGTTTGTATGGGGACGCGAGTTCACGCGAGCATCCTGGCGACTCTTAACTATTGACCTAAACCAAATGTGACAGTCTACACGAAAATGTACCATTTGGCATTTACGTTGCACAGAACAGATTAAATATTGTATTCGCGAGTAAAAGCGTAAGCGTCGGCCGCATAATGCTACCATTTGATGTAGAAGGTCACAAATGATGGTAAGACTTGTGACTAGTAAAACTGTTAAATCTAAAAATTCTGAAGGATTATAATTCTTATTGGTAGTAGGAGAAACGTATAATCATATAAATGTTGCTGACATAGACATTAAAATAAAAGATCAGGCGCCTGAAAATGTTATTACTGCAACATAGAAAGAACTTATCTCAGTCTGCATCAGCAATACCATACCTACAAGAGATTAATCAGTAAATCCGTGATGTATTTCATAATCAGGTCGCCAGCGATCGATTACTGATGGGACATTGTATGTCACGTAACCTGAGCATGTACCACACTGACTGGCCAATTCAGCACCTTATTGCAAACGCGATAAAGTCTATTGGTCAAGATAGTTGAAACAGCGTAATTACCATTTTGGTGTGTAGCGGTTTGCATTGGTTAGCGCTGGTTACCTTTGGAATGCATTGACGAGGAAGTAGGATGTTGATGGATGTTTGAGTTGTATTGAAGGATGTGTTTATGCAATTCTCTGTGATTAGTTAAATATACGTGGTCGTAAATTGCTATAAAATTTCAGTGTAACACAAATTTCACGGGTGAAACAGCTGAATTTTGAATATTACAACTAAGCTTTTTTTACGAAATGGTAAAACTGTTCTAGAACAGTTCTAGAATAATTTGAATACTTATTTAGTAAAAAAAAGATATGCAGAACTTGCTGTAATTGTTTGCTATCCGATCTACGCCGACTGACGGCCTGCGCCGGGTTGACCTTATAGAAAACTCAAGGTGACGTTTTGACTGTATTTATTTAGTATATTTATTTACAACACCAATAACAATCTTATGTTTATTTGATAAAATATTTCTTGTACAATACTACACTACTAATTAAATAAATCTACACCTAACTTAAACTAAAGGCCCTAAAGTAAAATTGCAAATATCCCCAATCCCGCTGCCACCTGGTAGGGTGCCCATAAGGCTGGCTGCGTTACCTCGCTGAATGGCGATTCCAATACGCTGAGCGAGGAACGAGCCAGCCCTGCGGTCACCGGTGGAGCGTACACCAATATGTATTTATGTTTGAAAAATGAGAAATGTTACGTACAAAACAACCATTATATACGTCTACAGATCTTATTCGCTGATTCATTACGAATTATCTATAATCCTTACACATACCGTGCACGTATAATATGACGTACTTTAGCTATAAATAGCAATTGTTAAGACGGATATACGTACCTATTAGGTACCATGTATGTACTAGTTAAAGCAGTTCTATTTATAAATTTACACTGACACCTACTTTATTCATGACTCATTGTATAGCGGAAGCTATTATATATCTACGTGTTGCATTAGGTTTTTCTTGGCTGCTATTTATAGCCTGGAAAATACTTCTTCTTCTTCTCGTGCCATATCCTATCGGATGTCGGCGATCATCATGCGAAAGTTTTCTCTGTTCTTCGTCGTTCTGGAGAGAGTGACGGCGTCTTTTATACCGGTCCAGACCCTAATGTTTTTACTCCACGTTGTTCTAGGTCTTCCTCTACTTCTTTTACCTTCTATGGCGCCTTCAATTATATTTCGTATTATATCATATTTCTTATTTCTGTAAATGTGGCCAAAGTATGCCGTTTTCCTCCTTTTTATCGTTATTAAAACTTCCATTTTCTTTTTCATTCTGTTCAGCACCTTTTTATTAGACACTTACTTGGAAAATACTTACAAAGATTAAATAACCAGAAAATGGTAAGGCCAACTCGGACCCCAGGCTCAATAGAGCAAAAAGCTGGGACAAACGCTAAGAAGAAGAAGAAGGAAGAGGGGTAAGGTCAACTCGGCGAAGACCGTATATTGTTATATGCAAATACAGCAAAAAATAATAATTCCGTAGTATATGATTATTTTTATAGTAATTCCATAGTATTTATTGTAGAAGGAAAAGATAAGGGGGGAAAATGATAGAAATGAAAGGATTAGAGGTTGTAGGCAGGGCTTGTAACCGGTTAATGCAAAAAACCCCGAAATGATCCAATATATTTAATTATTTTATGGTTTTTATGTAAAACCCGATGTTTTATTATAGTTTTCACTTCAAATTATAGGATTTTTCGATTGAGTATAAAACAGTAACGAAAAGAACGAAAATACAAACCGGTTTTTACTATGGATTTCGGTTACGGTTACAAGCCCTGGTTGTAGGAAAAAGGATGAAGTGTTGTAATGTTTATTAAATACGGACGTCGGACCCAGGAGTGATTTCGTCCTTTATAAGGCGAATAAAATAGATGTCTTTTTAGCGATACAATAATAGTACATTACGTACCTAGGGCGGTAAAATAAAGAAGGGCTCAGATCGCTGGCATTTGTGGCCCGAACCGAAGGTAAGGGCCATAAACAAGCGATCTGAGGCTTTCTTTATTACCGCCCGTGGTGCGTACATAATTTTACTTCTTCTCGTGGGTGTGAAGTAAGATTTGCCGCTGCGCCCTAGGGCGGTAAATGTCACTTAGCGCCTAGAGATCCGTAAAATAAAAAAACTCATAATGTACGCCTAGACCAATTGTCGCATTTCCTATTTGAATTTCTATCAAGCCAACTGTGTATCCATTTAGTAATAACACAGAATCTTAAATTAATCACGTTTATTACATGACTGTGGTACATAGATCTAGATAAAAAAAGAATCGAACCAATCAGGCTGAGCGCAACATGCCTTACGCCACAACTATTCAATACATACAATTTTCCCACAAGATTCGCGCGGTGCCCAACTCCCACGGGAACAGAATCAGGTTTTCTGCACCCGGAGCTAAAGCGGGGGTGTACTGGTTCGACACTCGGACGCAGATTATCATATGGCTCCCAGGATTGTTATTCAGTGCGGCCCACGCATTGCATTGTAATACAAGTTATGAGCGGTTGGTGTAAATTGTGATGTATGGGCCAATCAACATTTTGACCGACACAAATCTGTCCTCAACTTTTAAATTTCGTTTGAAAATTTCACCTATAAATAATGACTTTTCTGTGTTTCTCTTTATGTTGTATGTCGAAACAATAGAGCCCCCACCTATTAAACCTAATAAACAGAATCTATGTATATTAGAAGTCCGATTTCTTGGTAACTCCAGAGACATTTTGAGTAACGCAAGAGACACTCAAAACTGTCGGTCAAAATGTTGATTGGCCCGTATAAAAAAAGGCTTGTTGATAAGGTTCATTTCTAAATTAATTTTATTGAATATAGCTCCTTATCGCCAACCGACTATGAGGTAACTTTTACTTGAAAACGTCAGAATTAATTTCATTGTCTGTTCAATTGACGGCTCAAAGTATGGATAGTAGAATGTAAGGATGACAATCTCTTATATGAGAACCGTCTAAAAAGTGTCCAGCGGCGGGAAACTGCAACTAAAAGTTCTAAATCTCTCCACGTAGCGCCATCGTAGCGCTAGTATTGCTTTCGTGTATGAACCCAATAAAGCTCTATACCTGGAGTAAGCTTAGGTACATTTCCCCTCTGTCAACGTTATTAGCAGGAAAATCTAATAGGTTTATAAAAACTATTTCAAAAATCGATTACACGCATTCAGTTCATCGTTTTCAGTGAGTAAAGAGCTCCGTGAAAATGCCTTTATGTATTGTTTTTAGGTGTAAAAAATGTTCTATTATGTCTAGTTTACAAAAATATGAAATATAATTTCACATGTAATTATAGTTTTACTTTTTTTATCATTACTATTATGATTAAAAAATTAATCCATATCGAAAATCCAGCGTCGTTTACTGAATCGATTCAAAGATAATCGTTTATTTTCTGACGGGCAGTAACTATTTTGACGTTTGACACTTATGCATATTTAACGCCCCTAAGGATTACTGCCTTCTATATTTTGTTTGAAAATACAAGCAAAAATGATCCTTTGCTTTTTTGTTTGACATTTGCAAAGACTGCATCCAATAATGAACCATATTTCTATATATGTAAAATCAACTATTTGTTGCTCCATTTAGTGTCGTGACTTACTGTCAAATATGCGTGATATTTTCAAGTGAAAGGTACATCATTGTCCTTTATCAATAAGGCGATGCTGCTATAAAAATTCATTTAGAAATAAACTTTATTAACAACCGACAAGGATGTAAGTACCTTTAAATTGAAAACGCCATACGTATGCTACCTCGCCCCCCTCAGATTTTGGCAGACTTTTTTGTTTTGAAAGATGAGGCGATGGCTCCTCCAGGTATAGAGCTTTATGATGAACCCGGACTACTAAAGCTAAAGTGGCGCCACCAATTCCACGCCTTTTGGTGGACACTTTTGTAACAGAGAGATTGTCATCCTTACCTTCTACCATCCATAGCTCAAAGCAAGTTTAACTCGTCAGTTGACAGTGACACACTCGTGCGCTCAAGAAGGACAGAATACACACAACGCAACGCGACTAATCTGAAAACACGTTTGATGTCTGGCCTATCACCGCGAAGCACTTCGTTCATCGAATCGTCTATTTGCATCACTCTCTTTCGTATATTCAAGAGCGATAGAGACGGGACCATCGTTTTGTCGATTTTCGAACTTCGCGGTAACCCACCTGATAGCATACCTACTGTAACTAGCAATTGACGGTAGCAATAAGGATAGGGGTGATGCTCTACGTAATGATAAAAATATACACTCAAAGCGGTCCAACTTATAAAATAAAACCCCTCTTTTGCGTCGGGAATTAAAAACGGGTCACATTGTATGAAAATTGTTTACAAAGCGGGCCGTTTTCGGTGACCTTGAGTAAACAATTTATTAAGAGGCAATAATCTAATAATGATCACTAACGTTTTTCTATTCAGTTAACCTACCATACCTAGTTGGTAGATGAAAAAAAAGCTTCATTTCAGCGCCAATGAAAATACTTATTTTTTCAAATACGATAACAGCAAATCCTTTGAGGTTATAATATAACTAGCTCATGCAACGCTTTCGCTCATGACGTGCACTCATCCAATCTGCAATCCTCATCCGACACCCGCGTATCACCTTCATTATACGCTCAAATACCAGTCCGAGGATTTCTCTTTAGTGTGTTACAGACCAGTAATGTTAACACCAGCCAGCTTACGAGTATTCTGATGTGTTGGAGCATTCAGCCACTGATGATGATGATTATCCTTCCGGCCGATTTTGACCAAGGCGATCACTTCAACTCCTAGTTAATAGTTTCTGAAAATCTTTGTATCTGAGGAGTTGCCCGCCCTGTTTCCGCTTACCCTCCTCTAGTTCAGAATAAAAGATGCGCTTCAGCCACTATGCAGGCAATATAATGGTGATCTGGTGGTGTACCCGTTTCGAAGCGTCAAATATTTAAGATTGATCGCGGAAAAAGAAAGTTAAGGTACGGTATTCGTACTTGCTTTAGGAACAAGACGTAAAGAACCCTGACCGGCCTGACCCCGACTGAAACCCAGGCTCCAGAGTAAACTGTTTCTCGTTTATTAATAACTTTAGTGTCTATTTTATTGGGACAACCACTCACTTATTCCTCTCTCACTTCGTTCGTTCGATAAATTACTATACGTAACGTAACAAATTACTATGAAATTAGTAAGATTCTTTATTGATAGTACCTAGTTTTGTTTTCTTACTAGTTAATAACTCTATTTTATAGAAGTCGTCGACCTTAGGAAGCTGGCGGCTGAATAAATCCGGTCCTCGTGTTTCGTATCGTGAAGCGTAAGAGAACAACAATGTAGGAATTTGGCTTCGCATTACGGAAGCCGAGCGAGGAAGCAGACTTTATTGTGCAGACGACATTACATTTTACGATAAGGTCAGTGATACTACTAATAGTACGAATCAGTTTACCGGTAATCGCTTCCAGCTGAATAGAGTAGTCAACGCGGTTTGCCAACCTGTCGTCAGAAGAGCTGTACAAAACAGGTCAATGGACTTAAATTAAATGTTTTTCAAAGTGTTGATCTTCATTTTATCGATAAGTACTTACTAATTAACTTATATTTTAATTGTAGGATTAATGAGGTTATAAACGATACATTCATAATTCCGTTTTAACATTAAGTCTAAGTAAGTAAGTCACTGTAAGTCAATAAAGATGTGGTGAAATGTGGTTTTGATAAACCATTTAACAGAATGAGAATATTCCGTCTAGGTACAAATGTAGGTTGGACGTTTTCATTGACTATCAAATGTATCTGCTGCAGAATTAGGTATGATTAATAATAAATTGCAAATATGTAAGTTAATCTGTCAGCTTATAATAATGTAATTAAAATATGGTAATGTAATTAGGAGGTACTGTCGTTGACAATATTCTAGCATAACAGAAAAAAAATACAAATATTCCGACGAATTAGAACCTCCTCCAAAATCGTCGGTTGATAATAACGTCGGTTGTAATATGAATTAACGTAACCGCCAAAGAATCCTTTGGCAGTTACATTAATTCATATTACAACCGACGATAAGTTCATGATGTGTAAATTAGGCTACAAAGTAGTTCATAAAAGAAATCTTTATCGGGCCCATTAATTTCTGGAACTTTATTAATATCTCATAGATTTGCAGCATCGACATTAAATATGAGTATTTCAAGTGAACACAACTGCATAACCATAGGGGCATGTTGTAGCCTTCTTTGTGCTAGATATTACTGTAGATGACTGTGCACCCTGACATAATTGTTGACAACATGTTTAAAAACATTCACTTTCCTTTTCTCCAATTCCAATAATAAATGACATTTGTATTAGGAATCGGAACCAAGCACCTCCGCGGAATGCGATGAATTTTAGACAGGTTTGGCAAGTTGGTATTTGACGTCACATTTTCATGCTACGGCACGTCAACGGATGTGGGTGGGCGATCATAGCTAAGAACAATAGGAATTTCATGTTTAGTGATTTGTGGCTTCGGATATGTAAGTTCAGTTAATAATACGTAATAAGAGTCGGCGCGTTTTTCTTTGAAACTGAAATACTCAAAATATACTTACTTAAGAAAATAGCTTTGTGACTACAAATATTGTCTTTATCAAAGCAATTTTTTTTCTTAAGTATGTTACCAATTTGCTACTCGCAATGAACTCACTTCATTATCATTAGGAAGATTAAATTGACATTGGAAATGGGTCAACAACTTAAGTAAATTACCCTGTCGCGTGCTAAAATAGGAACGTTTAGTTAAAACGTTGGGTCGGTGGGTAAATAAATTAGTGCTTTTTGAGGAAAAGGCTAATAATGCTATCGGTATACAAATTAAATTACAACTATTTAGAAAGTAGGTTTAACAACTAGTAAATAATTTTTGTTCTCGAAATATAAGCCAAGAAACCCTTCAAATTCAGACGTCCAGAAAACAAGACAATTCATTCATATTTAATAACGAGGAATAAAATGTTATGGTCCATGAAATACAAGTGAAATAATAATTAAACTAAGCTTTAAAAACGTTTTAATATTTTTTTGGTGTATTGAGATAAATAAAATAAAGAAGTTTATATAATCTCAAACTGTTCTTATTTACAGATCGATAAAGTAGATCTTGATTAGATAAGTAAACCGAATGGAGATAACAAAGAAAGATAAGAAAAATCACCTAATTATATTAAAGAGAGTATAAAGACAGTAGAGGCCACATGTGCGCTTCGATAGTAAACGGACTTTTGTTTCGGAGTTATCTTATAAGATAATGTTATAACCGAATTACCCTCAAAAACATAATTTTAAGAGCCTAGTTATTATCGGTAGAGTAATAGCCATCCCGTTCTTTTATCTGCCAATGTTAATGTTCCGTTCTTTTCTCTGGTAGTGCCAAGCTCTGTCATTGAGTCGGTTTTCTGTTTAGCTTGTTCCAGAAACGCACGTTCTTCCTCGGACTCTTCCTTTCCATTTTTCCCTCTTACGCTTCGCCGTACCCCGTCGATAGTATTTCGATACACACGGGAGGCGTGGAAAGGTCACAAAACTAGATCAGTGTCGATATTGGAGACGACTCGTTTTAGTCAAGGCTGCGTCCTATATCTCGAATGTCTAAGCAGATTTACTAAAAATATGGATTGGCTTACTCGAATGAGTATTATAGACGCTTCAATAACAAACAAGCAAAGCTAGGGTTACTCGTTCCGTTTCTTAAATGTCTAAGATATATAAAATATGGCCGTTTTACGTCAGAGATAATAAAGCTCAAGTGGTATTTAGATAGGAGATTTTTCGCAGAAAAAACCAGGCCAGAATAATATCGTAAAGTTTGTATATACAGATCTGAAGTACGTAAGATATCGACCGTTATTGTGTATCTGAGACTTTAAATAAATAAATAAAATAAAATAAATAAATATTTGGGGACAATCTTACACAAATCAACCTAGTCCCAAACTAAGCAAAGCTTGTACTATGGGTACTAGGCGACAATATACCTACTTATATAGATAAATATATACTTAAATACATAGAAAACACCCATAACTCAAGAACAAATATTTGTGATAAACACACAAATAAATGCCCTGACCAGGATTCGAACCCGGGACCTCCCGCTTCGTAGGCAGGGTCACTACCAACTGGGCTAGGAGGCCGTTAAACTTTAAATGTTAAATCAATTAATTAGTTAAACCATTTCTTTGAGTGTTACTCTTGGTTGCATATTAAAGTCACGCCTTATTTCTCGTTCCTAAATTAGAATATTTTTAATATTTTGCTGTGTATCTACACTATCTATTTCTGCTGCCGATTCCATCATGATTATCATGAACACATTATGAATGAATTCGTTCATAAATTGTCCATGTTATTTTTCAATCTCACTGTGCGTCCACAGATTTGCTTCAGGTGTACTTATTTAAGGAACGTTTTGTCATATGTTTCGGATCTGATAACACTACCGTAACATGACGACATACTCGATCAGTCAAAACCAAAAATAAACGTTGAGGTAACTCATACTAATTGTTTAAGTTATGATACTTATGATAAGATTGACGTGAGCAACTTCACATTTGATAACGTCATGGAAACGCCACTTTTTTGTCTATTAGCCACACTATATATTGTCTAGTGTTTTAGGTAGTCAAAATAATTTAAAGAAACAAAACAATCTTCTCGACTGGTACTACATATGATGGAATTATGTTTGCACTAGCAACTAGGCACGACAGTCTGGCATATGCGGTCTGTGATAGGGTCGATAGGGAATGCAACCCAGAATCTGAAGTACCCGCGATTCTTAGATTATGTTTTAATTTACTTGCAATGCAAGTCGTTACTGCTTAAATTAAGTAGGATTTTATTTTAAATTTAGGATTTTAAGCTAAGAACACTTAGATTAAACCGTAAATAAAGAGTCACGTCACAAGCTCTTATGTCATGAAGCCGTGACCAATCCTTCCCACTGCGTACTTATTCCGACTCTGGAAAGTAATACCGGTATTTTTTATATATTCCAATACCGGTATCCCGGAATTTACCATACAAAAATACCCGTATTGCATTCCCTAGCTTCCTACTGACTATAGATGTAGTTTTAAAGTTTCTGGTCTAAATGAAATCAGTACTCCCGTTTGGTACAAGTGTGTCACTATCTCGTCTCGACTCATTTCAATTGAATTATGTCGTTTCTGTCACGTGTCTCGACGTGCACGGAACAAGACCGATTAAAGCCAGACAACTGCTATTTATATTTGAAGGGATGTTTACAAAAACAACATAACTGCTTAGAGTGGTTGACACTTTTTTAAAAACATTGTTAAATTTGTTTCAGGTGTCAACCAGTGTAGTCAGTTATGTTGTTTTTGTAAACATCCCTTCATTTGCAATTTAATCGTCTGAACATGCTAAAGTGTCTGTAGTTTCTTCCTTGACATTTTAAAAAGACACAGAGATCAGTATTCGTCTAAAATTAAAATATATGACTTAAGAAAAGTCGTCAGTGCCACGTTCGAAGTCAAATGCGTCCCCCTATTTACACAAATATAGCACCGTCATAGAAGTTGTGGAACGAATTACATTGACAGCTACGATAGCTTGCAGTAAAACTAGAGTAGAGTAATCATCCCATCAACCCCATTTGCTTTCTTGACAGTTGTGGATTGCCTGTCATTATCTTTCCGTCAAAGTATTGACCTGAGTCTATAAATAATGGCTATGATAGTGATAAATTGTCTTTCTACAATGTCAATCGGAATGGTGATTTTTTCATGAAATCGTCAACACTGCCACGCTGGGCTGTGGACGTGTGGACTGCAAGAATTCATCGCGCCGCTATGATAATTATCTTGTCTGTGACACAGTATCAAAGAAGTAGTACCTATTCATCTGGATAGGGGCCGAGAAAACTGCTCGGCTAATTTTCTGCTTCTATACAGATTCTTCTATCAGCAGGGGTCCACAACCACAACGTTTTACACTATGCGTATCAGTCAACATTATGCTAGAACACTACGTCCCCTAGGGTCTGAAATGGAGAGTCAAAATCAACGCCCCCCCCCCCCCCCCCCCCCCGACTGGTTGGAAACTGTTCTATAGCTCAAAATTTTAATCATAATTCGTGAGTAGATATGTGATTATCATTATATGGACAATTATTTCCAAACTCCAAAGGACTGTACAGTACATACAAAGCTGAGTTGTAACGAATGGACCAAAAAAAGGGGTCTTAAGGATTAGAATAGACTATGCAATATATATGTACGTGACAGCGGGAGCGTAGCCACAGGGGCCGAGGGCGATCACCGGTAGTGTTAACTGAGTCATATATATTAATAAGTAATTTTTCCAAGTCCTTGCCCTGCCTACATTTAAATACGCTACGCTACGCACATGTTAGACTACAGGAGTACAGAATGGCGGATTAACTTTCATGTCTTCAAGTAACTTAATCTAAAAGAATCGTTGAGATTGATTCGGGACCTTAAATAAAATGAACAGCTTGGCCTTTTAATGTTGATAACGAAGCATGTCTTTAAAGCCTGATTATAAGGTTTCGCGATTTTGCAACACGACAAAAATACTTACTCATAAATTACAGAAAGAAAAGAAAGTGTATCGGGAAACAAGCATACTCGAATAAATGAATTGTTCTTCCTCTGCCTTTTTTTAAATGTTGACCAGTCGACGTCAAATAAGGTCCGTAATAAGGTCCGTAATAAGGTCGGTAAGGACATTTGTAAAGGTCCAAAAGTGTATTTTTGACGTCGACCAACCAAACCATCTGGCTCATGGCTTTTCGTCGTCTGCTAAACTCGTTTGAGTAGACAGAGAGGATTTTATCTTACGCTAATACCTACTTACTACAGAAAAAACATTGAGTTCCTTTTTCTACCGCTATAGTTGTTTTGTCAGGCTACCTGGTACCTACATCCATTTACTGCAATCATTAGCTGTCTGTTGCGCGACATTCGATCCGCCATACGCTTGAGTAATCGGATGCCGGCCAGGCACGTGACGGGCAGCGTAGGCGCCGTCTGGAGTCTAGGATCATCGAGAAACCTTCTTGGTTGTGCAACAATAAGCAAAGTGGGGAACAGTTCGCATCAGACAAACAACCTGCATCCATCCATTTATTTCAATCAATTCGTTCGCTGTTGTGGGACATTCGATCCGTATCCGATGCGTGAGCGCTGGGTGGAGTCTGGGATTGAGGATCCATGTTGCGTAAAAAGTAAAGGGAAGTGGTACACAGACATCAGCCGAGTACGAGTTCAAAATGGACTTGACCGCTTGCTACGACTTCGTTGTTCAGAGAACAAGCGCGTAGCTACTAGTGTACTACTAGTACGCTATTTGTTACTAGGTGGAGTAGCTGCGCAGGTGACATTTCTTCTCACAAATTCGGTATCTTTAGGCGGCTTTCGGACAGAGGACGCAATCGACTTGAGCTTCAAAAAGTTCTTAGACTGTGGTCGTCTATATATCTATAGTCTCTGTAAATACTAAGTTAAGCATATTTCAATGATGCCACCCAAATATGATACCACTAAAACCTACAGAAATCCATACCTGAATGAGCTACAAGATAATGTATTACTTACATTTATAAAAAAATTGTAAATAGATTAGAAACTATATACCTAAGCCTATTCATTAGTAGCCCATAAATTGATAGCCATATAATCACGACTTTTTCTCAACGTTAAAGTAAATATTATACTATTCAAAACGTGTTAGCAGACTAATGTACAATATAAATCACACAACGTGCTTGGCAATATGAATCATTGAGTACATTATACGGTGTTTGTGCGCGCCGTATATTTGATCAGGCGATTACCATAGACACCTGCGCTTAAAGCCCTTTGAAATGATATTTATGTCAATTTCGGATACGGAATTTTCACTTTTACGGCCGGTTTAATGCGGTCAAAACGCGACGCTGTATCCAACATTCGCTTTCGGAAAATATTTATTCATTTATTTAAACTTTATTACACACTACAGAAAAATGGCGGCACATGGCGGACTAAAAAATAAATAAAAAATTCGCATCAATTGATTTTGATGCGAATGTGGACACGAACGATAAACTTGATGCGAATATTCGCATTATCCCTATTCAAACTGGACTTACCATGACTTTAATGCAAAGACAGATTTTGATCACCTTCGTCTACGGCTATTTATGCTACTGACTATACCGCTGTATGTAATGTTTGAGGTTGTAACTATTCCTGATGTATATTTTAACCCTTTACCAGGCGAAGGGATATATTCCTCCCACAACTTATATCGGTTACCGTAGTCAAGTTTTAACTCCAAACCTCCTACAAAATATTTTGTCAATCCCTGAAAATAGTTTTATATGATCTTCATTCACAACACGCTTCTAAATCGCGTAATATATTTTTTGCAACCGTTTAAATTCACCTGAACTCTTATGAAACAGAAGTACATAGGTCGAACAATTTTTTGATATTTTGTAGATTTTGAGTGTTGAAAGGTAATGTAATCGTAAACATTGGTAAATATTCATACATTATTGTGTATGACCAGAATTAGGATGTGGGTTGACATTATCCCATGGCCTTATTAGAGTTTAACTGTGTGGGAGCTATTCTTCCCATGGCCCGGTAAATTGTCTTGTCATGTTATAAAAACTCACGTAAGTAATAAAACGGTAAAGATCATAAAATAATGTTTTCAGTGATTGATATAATGTTTCGTAGTAGATTTGGAATTAAACCTTGACTATGATAACCGATATAGGACGTGGGAAGAATATATCCCTTCGCCTGATCAAGAATATACTAAGACAAAATCGAGTATGACAGTTAATTACTTAGCCAGGCGATGGGATAACCGTAACCCACATTTTTATATCTGGTTTAAAGGAACATCTCCGACTTTTGTAAATACATTTTTTACAAGGCGTTCAATACGGTTGTAACAGTATATACAGTACGTAAGAAGACTCGCTAGTTCTTCGGGGCCTTGTAAAGGGTTAAACTAATCTGTATAAATAATTTACTAATTTTGTAGTGCCCACGTTATTTAGTAATCGACACAACAAACAGAGATTAATTATCAATTGTCATGTTAACACGCAGTTCATCGCCCTAAAAACCGTAATGGCTCCTCTACATGATGGGCCATCATAGGGACGCAGCTATGCGTTAGAGGGAGCTAACGATATAGCCATCTCGTTCCGTTGTATAGCTGCGTCCCTATGATGGCCCATCATGTAGAGCCAGCCTAACTCCCAATCAATATTTGATCATAAAGCAAAATAAATAAGGCTTTTAATCGAAGGACCGTATTACGACGTAAATAGAACCAGATTTATGTAGAGTAAATAAACAAGTGGGTTATTTAATTAATATTAAGGAAAATGGCGAACCGTAACAGACATATCGTCTGGTGACAACCAAAACTCACTAAGTACTTCCACAAGTTAATAGCCATAAGGAACCGTACCAGTCACAAAACAAGGTTGATTTTCGTTTATTTTTGCAATTAGTGAATTTTGGTTGTCACCTGACGATATTGTCTTTATATTACGGAAAACTTGTCTAGTATATAACCCCGAACTATACAGCCTTGGCCAGAAGTGTTGAGCATAGGTGTTTTTTGTTTACAATTTTGATGTTAAGCATTATTTCCCTATCCTAACAATGTACGGTAACGGTAAATGTTATATTTTATTTATAAATATAGAAAACTTCACTTAATAACACTTTCAAGGTACTTAAAAAATATGAAAACAGAAGGCACCAAAAATGTAAATTTAAGTCGGTGCGACATATTGCAAATATTCTATGCAGTTACTACTAACTTCAACAAAACATGTCTATTAGTTTAAATTAATTGACAAAATAACTTAAACAAAGATGGAAACGATGGACTAAATTTTCCAGTTTTGTATGAAAATCGCATTGGTGCTCAACACTTCTGGCCAAGGCTGTACTTCGTCTATATGTCTCTCTGTTGCTCGAACACGCAATAGCGATAGAAAGGCATACAGTAAATTTTTAAGTTCCCATATTCAAGCCTGGAGCCGCATCCGAAATTGATCAAGCTCATCCAATTTGATTTGATGTAAGTACGAGCGAGCACTGCAAGTATTGTTAAGTCAATATCAAATGTATTAAGTTTAGATGCTGCTTCTGTTTGAGGACAAGTAGATGGTGGTAGGACGCCATCTAGTCCGGATATCCTGTCGTGAAAGCTGTTGGACTGGATCCCGCAGGACGGACGCCGGGGCAGAGGTAGACCAAGACGGAGATGGCAGTACGATCTGGACACATATCTTGAGGAATGGCGGGAGTGTGCATTAGACAGGACCAAATTGCGGGAAGGAGGGGAGGCCTTTGCCCAGCAGTGGGACACCTTACCAGGCTAAGAAAAAAAAATCGTCATGTCGCAGCAGATGTCCAAGCATCCTTTCTTCAAAAAGCTTAGCACATCGTAAATACCTGCCAGTACAGTCGCTATCAGATATAATTATCAGATTGGCCAGGTTCACCCTGTTTTCGCATAATCATTGTGGTAATAATTATATTGTTCATAATCTATATGATCATAATTAGCTGTAAACATAAACTGTTTTGGCATACTTATGTTGAGCATAATTGGCTTTGGCAGATTTTTATTGGTCCGAATATTAGTTGGTCATAAAGTCATTATTCCGAATCCTAGTTAGGCATAAAGTGTATGTGCAGAAAAATTAATTGCCGAATATTCTGTTGTATTTATTTGGCAGAAAAGTGTTAGGGCCGAATTGCATCATTCAAATCACAGGCAGGTCATATTGTATAAGTACTTACTGTCACGTCAATGCAGCAATGAAGGTGTGATGCGTTTCTTTGGATTGGAGGGTCATAGTGCTAACCTAACCTAACCTACTTTCTGGCAGCCGTTTATTTTTTTGGAGGGTCATAGTTCTAACCTAACCTAACCAACTATTACGCATAAGTGCCCTTACATTGAGGTCGTAATTCTAACCTAACCTACTTTCGTAGCATTTTTTTCTTGTTGAGGTCGCAGTTCTAACCCACTTCTGCGTAGTAGTACCTACTTGCCTCTCAAGGTCGCAGTTCTACCTGACCTGAGCCAATTTTTTCGCAGCAATGCGTTTTGGGTTCGATATATGCCAAAAAACTTTCGAATTTAAAAAAATATGCCAAATACACTTATGTTTATTAAGTTTATTCGTAATAACATTCGGCTACAACAGTAGTATGCAAAATAATTTTCGGACAAAGAGAAATTCGCAATATTGTGAATTATACCAAATAAGGTTTATGCTACATTATCATTCGTCTAAAACAAATTATGCCAAGTCAGTTATGCGACATGGGTTTCGGACAAATAAAAGTATGCCAAATAGAGGGAACCCGATTGGCCAAGGTGGTCATAAATATTTGAACAACGCCCCTATCCTGTTGTCAAGGCGATAAAGTGCATGATCAGATATTTTTGAGTACCCTGGCCGCTCCGATATATTGCTTACATGCTTTTCCTTGGATTGAATAGGCTACCTATATTATTCTTCGTATGTTAAACTTCCTTAAAGGTAGTAGCAGGTCCATTCCGAAATAATGTTAATTGTGTGCCGTTATTGGCTACATTTAGGCACGTTTGGCATACGTACCTAAACAGGATTCTAGTCACAGTGAACCTTCTGTACATACTTTATTTATTCTGGTGTTATACGTGACGAAGCTGACGTTAAAATGCTTTTCCTTGGACTACATTCGGTGGCCTTTACATAAATATTAAAGACCTCAGACTAGCTTTAAGATGGCACTTTTATGTTGGAAAGACTAATGATAATTTGTGCCGAGGAAAATGTCATGGATGGGAAGATTCAGCGGAAATAGTTGCATAATAAAATGCAAATAAATAACAAATAGCGAAAATGTACTGTTCGTCTGTCTGAGTTGTTGTCTGAAAGAGACGCTTAAAGCGGTAAAACTGCCTGTTACGATCATTATTTTGAACTGTAAATCTGTTTCCTTTTTTATTTGTGCTGCAATAATCTGATCTATATAAGTACCGAGGTATATCATCGCCTAGTACCCATTGTACAAGGTTTGCTAGTTTCAGACTAGTAGGTTGAGAGTCGCCAGGACGCTCGCGTGAACTCGCGTCCCCATACAAACGTAGTTCAGCTCTCATTTTAAAACGACATGCTTTAGAACCACGAAATTTGGCATGGGCATTCTAGCAGTACAGATCTATGTCGGTAATTCGTTTTCGTTGCTAAAAATTATAACACAAAGAAAACATAGCAAAAATAAGTTTTGTATCTAAATCTGTATCTGGCTGTATTTTCTTTGTATTACAATTTTTAGCAACGAAAACGAATTACCGACATAGATCTGTACTACTAGAATGCCCATGCCAAAGTTCGTGGTTCTAAAGCATGTCGTTTTAAAATGAGAGCAAAACTATTTGTATGGGAACGCGAGCATCCTGGGGGGTGATTTTTGAGATTCGAGCACTCGAAAGTGACATTTAAAACTCTGAATAAAACGATGAAATTATGTGTTAAAAATAAAAGCGATAGAAATTTAAAATAATGATTATTTAAACTATTAATTCCATGCGAAAAAATTGGCGACAAACTTTTGTGTGCGATTGTTTTCGAGCTTGAATTTTTTGAATTCGAGCGTCCGGCTGTCAAAAATCGGCACCCTGGCGACTCTTTATTTGTGTAAGATTCCCCAAATATAAAAAAAAATTAAAGAAGCTATCAAAAACTTAAGGACAAGGTTACAATTGAACATACTTTCTATTAGTTTTTATTTTATTTCGCAATGTGTAGTCAAAGGAGTTGGTCTGATGGGGGAAAAACTACAGGTTTGAGTAGTTCCTTCACTAAAAACTTATTCGCGTGTCTGATACAATGCAGGGATACACTGCAAATCACAACACTGGAAATTTTTTACTATGCGTTACCAATTGAAGTTACTGTGGAAGTTTTTTTATTAAAAGATGAGCCCAATATTCATACTCAATGTCATATGCGCGTTCGCGCAGCGCAGTAGCCTCAGTCACAAACAGTTTAATAGGGAAAACGATAGTTAGTCGTTATTTTGCTATTCACTGTATCAACTAAAGGTCGTCACACAAACAAGTTACTGGCATTTTTATGTCACTTTATTTAAGATGCATACATAAAAGATGGCTCATTGAGTTTTTTGGTACTGGTAATTAAAACATCATCTCACACACAGTCATCAACTTGGTAATTAAAACATCAAACTGGGAAGGAAGCTAGGAGGATTAGTCGCATTCTCAGAGCATTGAACCAACCGGAGCGGCCATCGACAGGCGTTCCCCTCTGTCGAAAATATATGAACAGTCAGTGGTCGTACTTAGGCCTTGGGTTTTCTGACCACCCGTCGCCGGCGGCCGGCGATCGACGCCATACAAAACATCGGATTCGATCGGATGTTGGTATGGCGTGGCATCATTTGGCACTACTTCTCCCAACCGAAACTTTTGGATATTATGTAATCTAATTAATTACATAATTTTTCATAATATTGGATCAAAACCAGAACTCTAGAATTTATTTTCTTCAAGTTATTTGCTTTATTTTACCTCCACCACTTTACAGCTGCCAGATGTCCGGATCTAGAAATAAGCATACTATAGCAAACTAACTAGAGGGGTTTCGTTGCTCTCATTATTGTGTCATATCTGACGTGGCCAGCTCTCCGTCTATAATGTGTTTTATATTGAGACCACACGAACAGATGACAATAGACTGGGGCAATAAAAAGAAAACACACTCAATATGTAAAGCCTCTAATGATGTCAAGTACGCAACGTAACGAAATGTACAATTAATGCAAAGCATGTGACTAAAGCTGTACAGACAGCAACAGCACCGGCCATTCATATACCTTATGTATATAGCAGTAAGGATTACTTCTTACTTTCTGTGTTGCCGATTGTACGTGCTCCAAAATGTGTACGTGAAGTTATCTGGCTATCTGCCATGTGCCCACGCTATACTATACCAGAAGCAATACCCAACCAATATGAACCTTAACAATCAGCTTTAGAATACAACTTTCAATTATCAATAATGGGGCTAAAGGTCTTTTGCTCTTAAGTGTTAGGATATACACACTCGTGATTTTTAAGTAGGTAATACTCTTGTTTTTGCACATTTTTTCAGGTTCAACGTATTTTTAAATGCAAATAACGTCCATTGTCGACGAAAATGGCCTTGCCTCTTAAAGTAAATGCTTACAAAAGTAGAGTTTTTTTTTACTGCAAATTCGATTAGGCTTAAAAGGAACAAGTCGTTTTTACAAGAAATTACAACAACTATGTATACTTAAGAAGTAAGTTTTAAGTTAGTTCAGAAAAAAGAAAAAAAGATGAAGTAAATAAATATGTTTTTTGAAAACAAATCATTGAGTTTCGATTTACTGCTCATTTTTACAAATGCCTGACAATAATAATAATTTTTATTTTTAATAGTTACAGGTAAGGTAAAATATAAATAGTTACAGGTATAAAAGGAACGGATAAGTTCTTAATATGATACCTAGGGGGGCATGGGGGAGGGGTCAGGATGTTGCCTGATAATCACTTACTTATACTTCTGGGGCCCATCCACTATCAGTCGGCCAGACAATATTGGCCTGTCAGTTGTTCAGAGCTGTCTGTTTTTGTTCTGACAGGCCGATATCGTCAAGCGGACTGACGGTCGGGGGGGCCCCTAAAACAGTAATATACAGCATGAGTCTCAAATATCCACTTATTAAACAAAAAGTTATCAGGACATAAATCATTACTAAGTGTAGGTAGTGTTATGACTGTTCTATCAGAATCTTGGCACAAATCCAACAGCACTCAGAATTTTCATTGCTAATACTCAAAAAACTATAAATGAGTGCAGTTACGAAAGTACTAGTACAAATCTGGCTCGACATTGACCTGACACTCATCTGTTGTCAACAAGACATCGAAATTTGTCAACAATTTGTTCTAGATTGCAAAATAATTACAAATTTAGCATCTTCATGTGAAACAAAAAAATAAACTTCAAATATTTGTAATCTTCAAATATTACGATATATATGCAACAACTGTTCTAATGATAAAATATTAAGTGTAAATATCAGCGGACCTAATATAATGCCTTGGGGTACACCAAATTTTCTATTGAATTACACTAACTAAAAATGGGAGTTAAATGGCTACATGATACAAAGTATACAAACTAGGCCGCAATCATGTGAGGCTTGAAAAACAAGATTTTTCTGACGTTTTATTCCTGGCATGCTGGGCATGCAGCCACCGACGCCCGGCGCTCGCTTGCGAAAATAAATGTTCAAGACGAGTACCAACCCGTCTACCTAGCCGATACCGTAGTGATTGTCGTGTCTGCCAAGACATCAGCTTAATTTCACAAAGTTCTATACAACATTGTGTACAACCAAGATAGGACTTTGTGATAATGAGTGAGTGCAATGTGCGTAGTACTGCAATGCTAGCGGGAATGCAATTGTTACTATAAATAGACTGCACGTACGTCGTAATGTTTTTATTACATTGGAACTAATGTGACAATTGTTGACATGAGTAGCGTTGATTAAGTTTGTTGTATCTGTTTGAGCATTATTAAAAAAAAAATATATATATATTCGTGCAGTTAGCAATATAAATAATTTAAAACAAAAAAAGAACCGACTTCACTTAGGATCCGCTATTCCAAGAGGAAGTGGCCGAGTTGCTGTAAAAAATAGTGAAATCACTATAGGTGTGCCTATAATAGTTGAAGAGTTCCCTCGATTTCTCCAGGATCCCATCATCAGACCCTGACTTGGTGACAATGGGACCATCTAGGGGTTATACCTGTTCGATTAAAAAAATTTTGAATATCGGTTCACGATTCACGGAGATATGGAGTAACATACATACAAAAAAAAACATAATAATGATAAAAAAAAATTCAGTCGAATTGAGAACCACTTCCTTTTTTGAAGTCGGTTAAAAAAGTACCTTGGTCCTTGATGATAGTATCCAGATGGATAATTTTGAAACAACTGCTTCACATTAAGGCCGTTCCTCGATTCGGACAAGCCACGCCCATTCGTAAGAGACACGTTTATGGCTCCCGTGCATGATGAATATGATGATGAATATAAATAAGCGAATCTATAAAGTTTTGTCTAATTTTGTTTCTGTGACTTTTTAGATAAACCAGAATACCATATTTTTTACTTAGTTATAGTGCTTAATCTGTTACAGTTTACGTAAGCTAAGAAAAATAAGGGGAAAAAGGACCCAACTTCGGTATTTTTTTCTATCGAGGCAACATTCAGCAATCGTGTTTCGGCTTGTGCCATAAACAAGAGTATATAGTCTAATAATATATATTCGAAAATAAATTCAATAGAGCGTTTGAAAAAACCTATAATTATTCAAAGTAGTCCCTTAAATACTTAGTTGCTGTGAAAAAATATTTTGTCATTTGATATCATTCAAATATGTAATAACAATAAATCAATTAATATAGAGGCACAATTATATGCAACTAACATACAATTTGGTGAACTAGATGTGGCTATTTAATTTACTGAAGACAAGAAAGCACATTACATTCCATGGCAAGAGGTCGGATACAACCTTAAAACCGGGTTAACTGTACGAGACATATTTTACTTAGTCATTGGCGTCATTGCACTAGAATACCAAAAACAGAACAATAATCTTACATATTAATAAACTGAACAATTAAGATTTAGATCTTTACGACACTGCAACTGTCGGCGACGCCTTGATGCGACACAACAATTGTCTACAAAAGTTGTCGGTTATACTCTTCGAAAACATAAATATATAAAAATAAAATAAAAATATATTGAAATTGTATCAGTGTCGTATTTTGAGGATGGGTGGAAATACGGGTACATTCTCGAAGGATTTAAGAATCTGGTCCACAAACAAAAGTAATAAAAAAAAACCAAACAATGTAAAACTATAAAGGCACTGGGATATCCAGGTAAACTAGGTTTATTTACCTAAAGCAAACGTAGAAAAAAAATACTAGTTGTTATAATTTATTATAAACTAAATCTTCCTTCACACTGCACGACCAATTATCATTTAACTTTTTTCTTTTTCGGTTGTTTGAGGAAAAACAAATAGGGAAAATAGTGGAGAAGTCCAGAAAGTAGAAGAGTAGTCTTGAATAAGTAAATACATAATTTAAATACGCGGTATAATCAAGAGAACCTAACGGATCGAAGTCCCATAATATGTTATAGAAGTAATTCAAAGAAGACTCCAAACCAAACACGCTAAACCGATTTACAGTTGGAAATCGATACCGCTATATATGTAGTTCTGGAAGAATTGGAAGAAAGGACCCGCCGCTAGTAATGATAGGGTTAGTTTTTCGTCACTAGTTCCCTTTTGCCTTCGTGTAGTATATTTTCGGTATGTGACTTAAAGTGAGGTTAATTGAACATTTCATGGCCAAAGGAACGAAATGCCTGTCACGTAGACGTAACTGATAAAAGATCATTCGCATCTAATTAGGTGGTCATTGCTCCCAGGTACAATGTCCTTAACAATTATCAGTAAGTACACTAGTGACCGGCCGGAGTTGAAACTTAATTTTAATGGATATGAAGGTAATAATTTGAGCGATTATGAGATTTATGATATGAATGAAAAACCAAGCGATCGAAAAAAAATTATACTCCTGTTAAAAAGTATCAGATACTACGATTAGGAAAAGCCAATGTAAGACGTGAAAAGATGTAGATACTTGCGTTATTGTGAAGAAGAAAATGTTGTTATGATACGACTTGAGACGATGAGCTTGATTTTGTCCATGTTACTAATAAATATCACCACTGGTGATGTTTTAATACCAGGTATTAAAACACAATGAACTCCAAAAGTAAAATGTAAAAAAAAAAACTGTCATTTTGTTTCGACACAAATTACCAATTTATTTACAATGCTTTTTCCTTGTGATCGTCTTTAAACGAAGATCGTTGACTTTCGGCTCCGTTCGGTAATGTATTAATAAATAATCGATTTACATTGAGTTCATCAATATGCAAATTAAACGGAACCGAGAGTGTGTACGAGAGACACCAATCTTTATTCTAATTTTATAAGAAAGTTTTTCGTGTTTTCCTTTAAAATGAATCGTTTCAATCCGAATATAGTCTGGTTTTTTTTTTCAAGAAATCGTTGTCGAGAAGCAAACGATATTACTTTTGGGCAACCGGGCTTTTTACCTGGTTTAGACCCTGCTGTATCTGAATTGCCGGTTGCCATCAAAGAAACTACAACCAGAAGTGAGATACGGCCAAAAAAAGGACCCGTTTTTTAGCTTTTCTTAAATAACTCGAAAACAGTAGCACCTACCAAAAAATGTTCTTCCACTTAAGTAATCTACATAAAATTCTCTATAAAAAAGGTTCTATACAGTTTTTTGCTGGGATCTATGTTTAATGAGATATTAAGGGACTAAGATAGACAATAAACATATATACTAATTAGCTTTTTCCCGCGAGTTTGTCTACGTGGGATTAACATTCGCTATAATAAATTAATGAAATACCGTAGTTTAATCTGACAGCAAAAATAAATTTAACGTATAAGCTTTTTTACGTCTACAGTAAGCAACAATTCCATACCAACTTCAACCCCCCGTTTCATCCCTTTAAAAGATGATTACTGGGATAAAAACTATCTTATATCCTTCCCCACAACTCAAACTATCATCACACCAAATTTCATCTAAATTGGTTCAGCGGTTTAAGCGTGAAGAGGTAAGTGACCCACTGACTAGTCCAAAATTATTAAACTCTCTCTCCTTCTCGATGCGACAGGCAAAGCATATTACTTTTTGTTTACACGGATTTTTACCCTATTTGGACCCTTCTGAGTTCGAAATATAAATATTTATTTACCGGAAGTGGAATATTTAAGATGGCGGCCAGTATAAACCTAAGCGACGAAAAATCTATGTTCCTCGTATGGATACCCCCATTGATTATACTTTATTTTTAACGATTGTTATTTTTGGGAATAACAGTTGTAATGACACGTATTAAAAAAAAAAGATTACCTATTTGCAATGGTTCCAAATATACTGGTCTTTAAGGTTAGAAATCGCCGTCAACACTGTATTCCACCACGCGCTTTGTGGACGGGGTTTTGGGAACACGTCTGCAGACCTCCGGTACCCCGTCGTCGTTGCTCTTACGGGCCCATTGTAATTCTGCTCGTGCAATCTCCTCCGCTGACGGCACCTCGGAATACTTGAGGGCCTTCTAGCTCGGAACCTTTCAGGCGAATGATGGAGCTGTTGTAAAGGTGTAAAGAGTGGATGTAAAGAATGTAAAGGCGGCAGCATCGCCGCATGCCTGGTCTTCTGCAGGAGTGAGTTTACTTCATGTTCGCGCATATACTCCGCAGCCTCCTTTTGGGTCAAGGAGGACTGAGTATTGTAATCTAAGACTCCCTAAGTCGAAACTTCCATATAAGATGTGTATTATTACTACTACCCTTTCAACTAATTTTGCTCACTACAATAATATAAAAAAAACGAGAGATTTCCGTCCAAAAAAAGAATAGTACATTTTTGAAGCCTTGCTGGACCTGGACACCATCTTCTATATCTTACTTCCGGTCTAACATTATTTGATGGCAATTGCAAAATATTATAATTACAACTGTTATTCCCAAAAATAACAATCGTTAAAAATAAAGCATAATGAATGGGGGGTATCCATACGAGGAACATAGATTTTTCGACGCTTAGGTTTATACTGGCCGCCACCTTAAATATTTCACTTCCGGTAAAAAAATATTTTAAATTTCGAACTCAGAAGGGTCCAAATAGATTTTTACCCTATTTGGACCCTTCTGTAAACAAAAAGTAATATGCTTTGCCTGTCGCATCGAGAAGGAGAGAGAGTTTAATAATTTTGGACTAGTCAGTGGGTCTCTTACCTCTTCACGCTTAAACCGCTGAACCAATTTAGATGAAATTTGGTGTGATGATAGTTTGAGTTGTGGGGAAGGATATAAGATAGTTTTTATCCCAGTAATCATCTTTTAAAGGGATGAAACGGGGGGTTGAAGTTGGTATGGAATTGTTGCTTACTGTAGACGTAAAAAAGCTTATACGTTAAATTTATATTTGCTGTAAGATTATACTACGGCATTTCATTAATTTATTATAGCGAATGTTAATCCCACGCAGACAAACTCGCGGGAAAAAGCTAATTAGTATATATGTTTATTGTCTATCTTAGTCCCTTAATATCTCATTAAACATTGATCCCAGCAAAAAACTGTATAGAACCTTTTTTATAGAGAATTTTATGTAGATTACTTAAGTGGAAGAACATTTTTTAGTAGGTGCTACTGTTTTCGAGTTATTTAAGAAAAGCTAAAAAACGGGTCCTTTTTTTGGCCGTATCTCACTTCTGGTTGTAGTTTCTTTGATGGCAACCGGCGATTCGGATACAGCAGGGTCTAAACCACGTAAAAAGTCCGGTTGCCCAAAAGTAATATCATTTGCCTGTCGCATGGAGAAGGAGAGCGAATTTGAGATTTTGCTCCCAGTCTAATATATTTAGTAGAACAATGTGGAACGCGCTTACCTAAAATATAAATTTCTTAGCTTCTTCAAAATAAATAAATTCTCCGAGAGACTGTTACACAGATTGACCTGGGCCAACCTAAGCAAACCCTGTGAGTAGGTACATATGGGTATGGGCGACGATATACGTACATAAATAAATAAATAATTACATATAGACAAAACGTCAATAACTAAGGATCAAATATGCGTGATAAATCCACAAATGAATCGCCTTACGGGAACTAGAGGCTACGGAGGTTGCCGGTACATTTAGCTGCTGGGACATACAACAAATAAAATTATTTTTACGTCACTCTGGGCGGTAAGTGAGATATTACGCCCACGGGCGGAGCGGCAAATCTCACTTCACACCCAGGAGAAGACGTAAAATTGTGTACGCACCACGGGCGGTAATAAAGAAGGCCTCAGATCGCTTGTCTATGGCCCTTACCTTCGGTTCGGGCCACAAATATCCGCGATCTGAGCCGTTCTTTATTTTACCGCCCTAGGTACGTAATGTACTATTGTCGTTCACAGCAAAAAATTAACTGAAAACGAAGTATGTCGCAGCACACATTACTGAAGATATATCCCTCGTAATTGCTGTTGTGGAAAATCAGTCTAAATATAGCACATAAAAAAAGAGCACTCTGACATTCTCCGACTATCTACAAACACCCCATCCTGTGAACATAATGTAATATCTATTTTTAAACGCATAAAACGACTCTTGTGTCGCGCTAAATGAAGGCTCCCTTCAAAGCTATTTAAAGAACTGCTACTTATGTTAAAGCTGAACCGTATTACAATGACATAAGGTCTAGAAATACTTGATAGTGTTTATAACAAACAAGGACATGAACCGCATTCTGCCGCGACGGCAAGTGACCGCCATAAATGGAGTTAAGTTGATTAAGCTTAAGTGTTAGATAGGCGATTATGCTGAGAATACGAGTTAGTGTTCTGATGAAAGCTGTGCTTGTTTAGGAGAGAAAAAAGGCTGGTTAATAAAGTAAAAGCTTAATAAGATTACGCTACGACGTACGTTGTCCGTGAAGGACTAAAATTTCGATGAATGTCAAAAGTGCGGTGGTTCTTCTCCAAAATCCTTTAGTTAAGTACACATATCCGCATTCAAAATAAATCGTGAATACAATCAAAAGCTTGGGAACTTTCTTGCGATCCAGAAACATCATTACAATGTAGGGAAATTTAATATAGGAAAACATCCATGTTTAGGAATGTTAGGCATTCCCAAACAAGAGTTTTATTACACAGTGGACTTTCTGTACGTAAATAATTTGAACAGAAACTATCAATATCCGATACTGCACATTTGCACAACGATACTTAGGTACAATAGGTACTAGACTAGCGATTGAATTAATAAGACAGATGTGGGACGCGGTTCCAACTGTTTGTCCGTTTGAACAAACAGCCTTCGATCTGAATAGCGAATCTACCTATTATGTTTGTTAAGAAAGCGGAATTTTATAGAAAAACAAGCAACGAGAGAATGTTATATTTTTGCAGATATCTAGGCTTTAGGCAGGTTTTATTGCGGACAAAATGAAAGTAGGCTACTCACCGACATTACGAGATTAGATTACAGGACATAAAATAGGATCAGGTCAAAGATTTTACTTTTCGGTACAAATAAACTTTCCAAGAATAACTAGCACGCCAGTTAGGGCGATAAAAAATCTACTAAGCAAGAACTCAAAATTACCTAACATGAGACATGAGTAACAGCTGCACTGTCCCATCTGGACCTCGCAGCACTCAATAGATTTTATTTATCATCTGCTTTCCCACTACTACCCCCAAAGAAGAAATGTTTATCTAGGTGTATCCAGTGACATTTAGCCATACGATAAATAAATGAGAAATATGCTTGTAATCTTCTGCCAAATATCGGGAACTAAAAAATCGAATAAAATAGGTCATAGTGGTGTTTGTAGAAGAAATCAGTACTGATTTTTTCTGATTGTAGAAAAGGTCACTCACTGCCACTTCCCTAAGCAGTACGCACTCGCACTACATTTTTTTTAATACCACGACGTTGACAAATAAGCATACGGTCCACCCGATGGTAAGCAGCTACCGTAGCCTATGGACGCCTGCAACTCCAGAGGTGTCACATGCGCGGCAACGCCCCTTTACAAAAAGGAGGATTCACTATATTGACGGCTAAAGGAACAAAAGAGTCCCTCGTCGTCAACACACTGGGTCTTCTTTGAGCTCTTTGGCAACCTTACTCACCAACAGGAAGACGACACTATGAGTTAGGGTCTAGTGCTATTTGCCTGTGGTTTTCTGTAAGGTGGAGGTATTTCCCCAGTTGGGATCTGCTCCAGATTTGAGCAAGATGACATCTCGCTATGTGTGGTAGGGCACAGCACAGTGAAGCTGTGCCCTACCACACATAGCGAGATGACATTTGCAGTACCCATACCTCTCTTTTGGACGTAGTTTCAGGACATACCTGTGTCCAGGTTTACATGTTTCGAAGAACCCGTTAGTTCTCCATTTGTCGCGCGACAGTTCCAATATCAAGTTACGCACTTATAACTTATAACCGGTAATTAGTATATCATCGATAAGGTGTTGGAATTCGTGCCGGACTGCCAGTGCAGTATAAATAAATTAGAAAGTGATATAAGTACAGTCACCGGCAATAGTATCTTCCTACACGAAGGCCGTAAAAATATGTGACACGCTCTTATTTGTAGGGCGATAAGAGCGTGTCACATATTTTTGCCGTCTTCGTGTAGTAAGATATTATTGCCGGTGACTGTACAAGTGCGGACAGACTGGTTGGAGGTTGTCGAAGTCCTCAGCAATGTAGATGAAAGCAGTTTCTAAGTTCAAGATTTAGAGGGAGATTTGGGAGACCGTTTCGTAGAGACCGTTTTAGGTACTAAAGTTAAAAAATCTGTACGGATTCATTCGGTCATTATGAGTCATCGTACATTTTACAGCAAAACCTTTAATTATCAACCATCTTTACTTACTTCTAAATGGCTTTGATTTTTTTATATTTGATTAATCAATTTTATAGCCTCAAAATAATAATAATCCTAGCACTGCACCAAAAATGCTGGAAAATCTACGATCATTGGTCATTATTCAGTTTATGTACCTACTGTTTATTTTGACACATCACCCGCTTAGCTTAGCTTGAATTTCGTGACAGGAGCAAGAAGCAGGGTAAAGCAGTAGGTATTCATATTGTGTAGGTAGGACTTACTACAGTTTTTTTTATATCTTAAGAACATAAATATGTAGTATATGTAAGTATAGAAGTGTGAGTTCAATCGTCAGTGTAAAATTACTTTAATTTTATCCGAAGCATAAGGGCTAAGGAAGGATTATCTAAACCTTTGCTTACTACCCTGAGCACACGCGCATGCCCTAGTGTAATAACGATCACGTTGAAGATGACCTTCTTAAACGTAATTTGAAAATTTTATGACAGGCATTAAAAGTATTGTCACACTGTTGCACAAAATGCTTGTAGCCTTGTACCTATTACTATGTAGATAGAAAACGTGAACGAAATAACTACATTCAGAAGTAGATAAGGTAAAGCAATTTTCAGTAATTGGTTCTCGTGAGTGTTACAGAAATACTTTTCGATTTGTCAGCGTCACTTTTACAATTTCTTCGGACAGGATACCTAAATATGTATATAAAACAGTCATGTGACTGACAGACAACACACATTTCCAGGTATAAATTTGGAATATATATGTATGTACTCGTATATGACTTCAAACTTTAAGCTGCCTTACGACTTCGTTCCGATTGCGGTGGAAACCGGTGGACCCTGGTGTTCAGAGGGGAAAAAAATTATTAAAGATCTGGGGCTTCGGTTGAGGGACCGGGGTTGTGGTCACCGGTCCGGCTCATACCTGGTCCAGCAAACATCGTTGGCAGTGCAGCGCGGTAATGCAGCCAGCATTTTTGGGACGTTTGCCCCGGGTACGTGTCGTCACGGGGATTAACGTGAAGGCATAAGAACTTACCAAAATGTTATATTTATTTATAAGTAAACTTGGAGTTATTATCTAATAAAAAATGTATTCTTTAAATGTCATAGAGTTCCACTAAGAAATGATTTTTGAGAAATTCAAATGGTAAATAAAAGGGCTTGAAATTTTTGCCGACTCCACAACGAAATCGCGAGAGCGTATCTATAGTATGGGCAGTACTCAATCAAATATGGGCACTTCACTTCTCACGCCCAAATCATTGTATGTACTTAAATGCTTTGGACGTGTTTATTGTTTGTGTATCAATCCTTATCCTGAGGCTACTTACTATATGACCTATATATATGACGACTTACCCTCAAGTTAAGGAATTTTCCGTAAATCTGAATCCGTATGGCCCCGTTTTATTATTAATTTTAAAAAAGCTGCTATAAGGATGAAGACACATGGTAGTTACACCTCTGTTCACTTGTATTATGCAGTCGATTGATTTAAGCTAGGCGTAGGGAAGTTACT
Source organism: Pammene fasciana (assembly GCA_911728535.1). NCBI lineage: Eukaryota > Metazoa > Arthropoda > Insecta > Lepidoptera > Tortricidae > Pammene > Pammene fasciana. The sequence continues at coordinate 3,643,442 of OU452285.1, forward strand.
TTATTTTGGAACGTGTTATAAACCTATAAATACCTAAGCAGATAGCTCTTTTTGGAATCGCATACTGACTGTTGTGTTCGTTATCTGACAGTCAATAAATTCTATTTATATTGTGCTGATTGTGGGGGTCAAACGCACGCGATAACATTTGACTTGACATCAAAACAATTTATGAGTATTGTAGCTGCAAGTAACATCTGTTTGTCACTTATCCGAGGCACTTTATTAAACACTCATTTCATCTCTTTTGGAGTAAATTCATCATCACCATCATCACCAGCCTTTTATCGTCCACTGCTGAGCATAGGCCTCTCTTCGTGTACGCCACTTGTCCCGGTCCTGTGCCAATTTCATTCAGAGGTGACCCGCAACCTTCCGAATGTCGTGGCGTAAATTCCGGGATAAAAAGTACATGTGTACCTACGTAATTTATCTGTGTCCCAAATATTTATCTAAATCTATCTAGTCGCTGCATTTGGCCTTGAATCACTCATCATATTGGAATCTATTGAAACTTACATATTTTTAGGGTTTCTTACCCAAAGGGTAAAAACGGGACCCTATTAATATTAATAAGAGTTCGCTGTCCGTATGTGTGTCTATGTGACCGTGTGTCACCAGGCTGTATCTCATGAACCGTGATAGTTAAATAGTTGAAATTCCACAGATGATGTATTTCTGTTGCCGCTATAACAACAAATACTTAAACCAGAATAAAATAAATATTACAAGGGCTCCTATTCAACAGGCATGATTTTTTTGCCGTTTTGATATATAGATAATGTTACGGAATTCTTCGTGCGCGAGTCCGACTCGCACTTGGTCGTTTTTTTAAATACAATAGTTGTTATGAAGAATCTAAAATGTTATTTAACACGTGTGGTAGTCTGGTGTAAGTTCTCTGTAACATTAAAATTCTTGCTAGATTCTATCAATAAATCCACTACCAAAACTCACCCAATAAAGCATAGGAACTTGCAAAATGGCATCATAAAGCTGAAATTGAAGCGTGATTCCTAGAAACGATTCGAAATTCGACGTGTACTTGTAAATTCGATTGAATTTGTATTACTCACACTGAACGTTGTGCCAACTGCTCCACGTGTATTGAATGGAACTTACCTGAAATAAAAAGGACTTTATATATACGAAATAGTTTCAAAATTCGCCATCAGATATATCTATCGGAGCGGCCAAGGTGGTCACAAATATCTGAACAGCGCTTTTATTGTCAAGGCGATAAGGTGTTTGTTCAGATATTTTTTAATACCGTGGCCGCGGCGATATATTTGATGGCGACTGTATTAAGTAAGCGACTTATGTAGAACAGGCATACAAAAAATATACACTTGGCAGCCATAAAAATGGGCCAATCTCTACTCAAAACCTGTCATTTCGTAAAGGAATTGGGGTATCTGGCAAATTCCAAACAAATAGGATAGAATATACAACAAGTAAGTGTTATTCATTCTAGAGGAATTAATGATCAAATGTCAAACAACAGACCATTTAAATCCCTCGTGACACTCGTACATATATTTACGAGCAAATGCAAAATGGATCCACGACTTACAATAAATATTTACATTGAACTACTTGGAGATTATCCAACATATGAGCATCTTAATTCCTCATCAATTGCCCAAGTCGCGTGACATTTGATGGAGCCACATTCAGTATGTAAACATTGTTCCTTAAATATCTGCTATATTTCATGATGCTGCAGTGCCAAATGGCCAGGGCATATTCAAAAAGTTTTACGAGCAAAGCTTTGGGAGAACCACTATAAAGTGCGCTGCTTTAAATGGACAGCGAACTACACAAGAGGAATCCTTCACAAAAGGGTTGTAACTTGTAAAGCAGTGTATAGTTTGACTAGGGTTTGTCTTAATTTAGTCTTCAAGCATAGACAGAGAAAATCATGCTGTCTGTTTCTTACGCTAGTACCGTCACCACTAAAAAGGGATGACTTGACTATAGCTTATTACTTCTACTGTTACTGCACTTCTTGGTTTACTTTATTACAGGACTAGCTTTCGCCCACTGCTTCTTCCACATAACAATAATTCGTAAATAAAGCAATCGTTGCACTATTTACGAATGTAGACCAGACTTAATACTTTGTAAATAAGCTGATCCTTCGTTAGCTTTAAGGTTGTAAGTATATATTAATTTAATTGGTAGTTAAGATGTTTTTGGAATGGGGCGGGGCGTGGCGCACCTAATGTCGTTGGTAAACAGAGCATAATGGATTGGTGACATATGTTTCTTGGCCTTGTCCTAAAATAAGCTATTAAATAAATCAAATACGACTGCTTATTTGATCCGACTGCTGTTGAAAGGCAAGTAATGTTTCAATAAATTCCATGGCAAGTTCCAGGGCCGAAGAGTTCTAATTAAGGCTGTTTTTACCACAATATGCTATTCATTTTTTAAAGGTACGTCCTGAAATATAACTGTAATTCAGGTCGCGCAACATGAAACAAATTGTTTGAATTCGCTGGATCAGGGGGTAATTTTTGACTTTCGAGCGGTCGAATTCAAGGACAATAAGCTTAAAAATAAACGCATATAAAAGTTTAAATAAACATGGTCCTAGATTCCTTTCGCTGTTATTTTTAAAGCACGATCATCGTTTTAGGTCGTGTTTTAAATGTAAGATTTGAGAGCTTGAATCTCATAAATTGCCCCCCTAGACGAAGTAGGTATAAATGAATACGCCTCTAATAGGGTTAAAAAACCAGATTGCCCGTTCTACAATACAATACCCAGATTTAAATTGTAAAAAAGAAAATATATGTCCATTGTACAATCTGGACCCAGATTTGGATAGTCCTTTTACTACTATTACAAAAACACATACAAGAGCAATACATGTTTCTGTGGAAATCTGCATGTAGAAATTGCTTTTTTTCACATTAAACTCGATTAATATTTATAAAGAAAAAGTTGAATATTTTATGCAAATCATCCTAAAGCATAAAAAATTCAAAATTCAAAATTATTTATTATTAGTCAGTAAACATCAAAACATAACTGAAATATCTGTCGGATCCCAAACTAGGCTGGGCCTGTATCTTGGGACCCTGGAGTGCTATAAATGTGACACAACATGTATGTCACATTTATAGCACTCCAGGTAAAATAAATAACACTTCGGCCAATAGTTATAACCAGTTAACGATAATTATTATGGTGCTTATGTACCTACAGGTTTCGTTGCCCTGATGTTTATCACCATTACAATCATTACGTTACATTACATAACTAATTATATCTGATAAAAATACATAGAGACAAATTAACCTTCAATTCCATGTTGCGTAATCGATCTTTGACATCTAAATTAATTGGCTTCGTGATACTTTTATGCTATAAGGAGATAAGATACATGAAACATTATGTACTCGTAGTTTTTATATTTCTTTACGTCACTCTGGGCGGTAAGTGAGATTTGCCGCCCACGGGCGCCGCGGCAAATCTCACCTCACACCCAGGTGCACGTAAAATTGTGTACACACCACGGGCGGTTATAAAGAAGGCCCCAGATCGCTTGTTTATGGCCCTTACCAATGCCCACGATCTGAGCCGTTCTTTATTTTACCACCCTAGGTACGTAATGTACTATTATGGGTGTAGACCCATATCATAAATTCTGCGTACGAAAACCGTAAGTAATTACCACCATTATTGCAACCACCTACGGTAACGTAATGAAAATCCAGCTTCCTCCCCGACCGCTGCCATGCGCCCCCCTGACCCGTACAATTAAATTGGCCTTGGCGGTGCAATAGCGGTCATTCTAATGGTTTCCGAATGCGTCATTTAGGATTTATAATAAGTGCGTAGATAAAGCAGTGTCTGCAACTGTACGTAACAGTTACATAAACTACTAATTCCGGTGAATAGACGTTGCCCTCCTCCACAACCGTGCTATAATATTGTATGAAAATCAATTTCAGGATCGTCGACGATGCTAAAATATGCGACCATACCTAATCACAAAAGTTCCATCAAAAAGTATGAGCTAGTATTTCTACAGTCTCAATTCAAGCATTATAGTCGAAAATTAGAAAAATATTGTTTTTGTTCAATAAAGTTTAATTAATGATGAGATTCAATAAAAAAAATAACATGAATTTTTTTTTTGATGTAGTCATTGTGAATTGTGACTAAATATCTACTTTCAGGATATGATTCAGATCTAGACTGTAATCCTCCGATAACATCGAACATTTTGACACCTAAGTTTGATGAATATGATAGATAAGTATCGTAAATACAAATTATTGTGAAACCTTCTCATACTGTTATTTTTTGAAAGTCTGAAGGTTTTGATGATTACATATTCAATCGAATTGTGGGAATCATAGACGTGACTGTTCAGGTTTCTTATTCATGTAAAGCGGCTAAACGGATTACGATACATGTGACTACTGTGTCTATAGGTAATTTATTAATCGGATTAAGTAATACAAAAGCGTGTTTTTAATATAGAAATGACCATACTTATAAACAGTTGAAATTAGGGAGGGATGTGTGTAAAGGAAGGGCAATTAACGAGTTCTATCAAAACTTTTCAATTGAAATCATGGATTGGAATTGTACTGGGTCGACTAGAAATGGCTGTTGATTATAAATGTTATTGACGAAAAAACATGTTGTTCGAAAAACACAAACAAATAAATAGATTTCTAATTTTGATTCTCGACATTAAATAAATGTCTAAATGTTATTTGCCGTTTGCGTTTTACTCACGATGTTTTCAAGGAAGTGATCATTTATACCAGCCAAAAAATTTGTTTTAATTAGCAGAAACATTTGATGGTCGGCATAGGTTAGGTTACTTTTGCTGTTTTGATCTGCTAACTAAAATCAGATTTTTTGCAGACCTGTTCCCTTTATTAGCGTGCTGAGTCAGCACTGCTGACACTGGTGGAGTGGGTATCGATGTAAATTATATGAACCATACATGGAATAAGCACCTGCCAGTTAATTAAAGCCAACCATAAGGAAAACAAAAACATATTAAGACTTAATTAAAACTAAATGAGCCGCGGAAGTCCGTGTACGAAGTGCCAAGCCAATGTTGGACAATTTAATCAAATGCAGTACAGAATTTACAGAACAATGTTTGGTCTAATTTGGGCGTCTGTAGTGTTTGTAGCGTGTGTTGATTTGATAGATATACATATAGCGACTGTAATGGATTGCACAACATGACAAAATACCGTAGACGAATATAAAGATATAGTCTCTTGGACTAGACATGATTCTATTATACGTCTTTGCAGTGGCGGCGCGTGCTTAGAATACGATTCCCGTCGGCTTGCCTAATTTTCAGGCACCTGAGCAGTTTTCTTACTGCTCATGAAGAAATTTTTGGGCCAAATTGAGCTCCGGCTTCCGTAAGAAAATTTTTGACCCTCCACCCCACTGCGTCTTTGACAAACTGTAATATCATTAGCAATATTTGTAATATGTGATTTATCTGAATTTCAGCGGTCATTTTTGTATTGTGTCTGTGCTTAAAAACTGTTTTCCATGAATTCCACGACGAGGAGAAGATTAAGCAAATAAGGCGGGAAATTCCTTCTTTATTAATTTAGTGTAAACATTGCACTTATGACAAATGTTAGTTGAAACGTTATCAGATAACACGAAGGTCAGAAATGCAATGATGCGAAATGCGCAATAGATAGCGCTCTATGTGTTAATTATAAATGTTAGTTCGCGTCATACGAGATTAGCATGGCTAATGGCATGTGTATGAAGAGCGTTTGTGACGAGTATGGAGAGAACATTATAGAGTACAGAGCACATGTGTGACATGCTACATCAAAAGGTATAGTTTGACGGCCGGAGCTTACGCTTTTATTGCTCGACGACAATTAATTTTACACATATTGTACAGGGTGTTTTTTTCAATAAGTAGCCATATTGTGAGACTGTTACCTCCCCATACAAAACGGCCGGTCTGATCGGCTAAAATATTTCATCCAAACAATTTTTTTGTGAATTCGGAGTTGGTCCGATAGTAAAAGTTGTTTATGTTGTAAATTCTACCAAACCACCACGCACAATATGGCTAGTTATTGAAAAAAAAACCCTGTATTAAACTACTTGCTAATAGTCAGAGCATTAGGTAAGTAGGAATTAGTAGGATACACTCATTACATTCATCACAAAAAAACACGTAAATATGTAGGTACATAGAAACCGAGGGTGGCCCAAATTTTGTACACTCCCTCCAAAGTCCCAGAAACCGTAATGCTAACAACGTTAGCTCGTAAAAATGCCACGGAGGTGTGAGCGTGTTCCGCGAATTTCAATAATGTACGGAATTCCCGAGATCCGGTTCGAAGGACCGACGTGAATGATAATAATTAATGAATATCCGTTGTACAGTGCAAAGTGTTGCACATAATAAATATCATGAGTTAAATTCCAGTCTTATTGTCGATAAAATAAGTAATGCCTACGCCCTAGAGTAATTTGTATTTCACAAAGATTTAAACAAGTAGGTACACAGCGGTTTCGAAGTTATTAACGTAATTTGTTTAGTTGGTAGTCACCCTGCCTATGAAGCAGGAGGTACCGGGTTCGAAACCTGGACATGACATTTATTTGTGTGTTAATCGACACAGTTATTTGTTCCTGAGTTATGGATGTTTTTCATCTATTTAAGTATTGATCTGTATCTAAGTATCCATTATTATCGTCGCCTAGTCCCACAAGACAAGCCTTATTGAGCTTACTGTGAGACTAGGTTATTTGTTTGTAAAAGATTGTCCAATAATATTTAAATAGGGCAGATGCCCCGGTTTTGGCCACTTCAAGTAGAGTTTTTCTATTTAGTCGCCAGTAATTTTGTGTAAATAAGGAATTATGACACTCTGAATATACTGAGTCATTGAAAATGTATTACTTTTTTATATGAATCACCGCTGTTAAGATTCTGAGATTACATTTTATTTTATTCTTTAATGAAATGTCAGAAAAGGGCCCAAGAGCCAGTTTTGGCAGCTTTTTTCTATGGCTCCTAATAATTGAATGACAACTGATACTTGACACATGACAGTGCCAAAAGCGGCACAGTGGCCAAACCGGGGCATCTGCCCTATTTATTTCTGTGTAAATACAACTTGGAATCAACTTATAAAACTTATAATAGGCTTCGATATTGCCTCTGACCAAACTCACAGATTTTCGCGTTTATAATACAAGGATTGCTCTATTAGTGATTAAAATTACTTTTTTGAATCGACATTGACATTAGACGCAAGGCCAAGAGGCCTTTGACTTAATACAAATGGATTAATTGGTCCGTACCTAGAAAGGATTACAATAGATAAAGATTACCTAATCAGAGGGCAACTAATTGATCACGATTATACTACATTAAGAAGGATTATTCGTACTATCAATTATAAAATAGATTACATACCATAGACGATAGTAAAACACGTGCGCGTAATGCCCACGATACACTTCGCGGTGTTAACGCAAATATATCTGTGTCACTTTCGTTTGTGGTATTAATGAAAGAGATGCTACACGAATAATTTGGAATATTTATAGAGCGTGTGTTACCGGCATTGGGGTAATATTTGTCAATCTATTGGAATTTCCCGTTATCTAGAGACAATAAGCTGTGACCTGCCGTGCAGTCAATCAGTTCTTACGCTTTCTGTTTTGGTATGCGGGACTTTATCACCTATTCGTAACATTAGGTGGATAATTTTAAGAAAGTAGAAATATCTAGAAGCTTCCATTTCTTATCATCAATTTAAAAAGGTACTTCGTCTTTATTATGGGTATTGGAGTAATGTATGTACGTCAATTGAACAAACCAACCGCATTGAAAAGCCGCACCGCTGAACGGAAACATTTATCAGACGTGGGCATCACAACTGACAATATAGTTATCAACAACTCTTACACAACACAACACGTGTGTAAGTGTAGCGTTAGGGTGAGGACCAAGATTGACCCTTGTATGCCGATACTGATAGAGATATCAATGAAATATGCCTAGGAATGGCCTGTGTGTGACGGCAGAGATTGAGCTTTGTATACAGATCTGTTTTGTAAAAGCAAATCAAATAATTTTAGTCCTGCGTTGTCCGAGGCCAGATTTGAAGTGGCATCTTCAGCTTTCGTCGCTGAAGCCCTGACCACTAGACCACCCGCTCACGGCGGAACTATGTATAGTCATGAACTTAAATTGTCGAGCTATTTACTGTTGCCTGCAGTCAGTATATTATGAAGGATAATAAAAACGGGTCTCTCTATATAGAAATATCCATAAAAGAAAACCTGTATCCATTGTCTATGAGTATAGGTATTCTAACCTTAAAGCTAGACATGTATGTAAATGTATAGATAAATACCAATAGATAATCAATGTTTAAGGAAAAACCGTACTCTTAAATAACTTGCGATATCTAATCGATACGTCATATACAAACACATTTGTACTAGCACAGTTGAGGATATAAAATTTTTCACCGTCTCAAAAGTCAAAGTTCTCAAATAATTCGTGAAGTAAAAATAGTCATACACCTCACAAATTTTCAAAGTGAAGAGTACATTACAGAGGCGAGCCGTCAAACCCACCGCTCATCACATGCATACCGGAAATGGAAAGTCAAATTAGCTCCGGCTTTTACTCACGATGTTTTTAAGGAAGCGATCATTTATAAGTACCAGCCAAAAGATAATACTCGCATACTCGCATATTTTCCCATGATCACATTTTCTATTCAAGGAGAATGCAAATCTAGTCGGATAACAAAATCCCCAAGCAGGCACAAGGGTAATATCATGTAGGTTTTGTGGAAATAAAATGTTTGTAGGAATCACGATAAAGTTGTTTAAGCAACAATAGACTCTATGCCAACGGTTTAAGGCTTTTCTGATGTAAAATTTTCCTTGCTTGTGGAAACATTTTTCAAGGATGTGAAGCCTGCTTTAGGAGATTAGTGCGTAAACATCTATATGGAGATCGATAGATATGGTGGGCAATGAGACATTAGCATGATATCGTTTTCTCAGTCTTGGCAGTGGTTATCTTTAATGTATTACTATTACTGTTTCGAAAAAATAAGTCCCGCCGAGTTTCTTGCCGGTAATAAGTAATACTTCTCCGGTCAGAGGTGTAGGGTTAGAACCGGTGGTAGTTTCTTTTTTCTCTCTGACGTTCATAAGTGCATTGTAATGTGCCTAAATTGATGAATAAATATCTTTTATCTTTTTTTATCTTTCGTTGTCATGGTAATGGTTCTACAATAATGATGGTTATCGTTTCGTGTTCTTCCACAGCAGGCACCGTTTGCGAGACGTCTCCAAGTCACTTAGTTGTCCGCGAAGCGTGTGCTTTGTCATCAGTGATCGGATTTTACGGTGCAACGCGGCGGGAGACATACACTTATTAAGTAAGAATAATTATTTTAAACGTTAATTGTTATTGAAATGTATTTGTTGTAATAAACGAACACAACGTAAGTTTCAAAATCGTGGGGCAAATCCATAATTATTAGAATAATTTTTGAGGTCTGTCACTCCGTGGTGCATCAATCATCCGACCATTGACTATCATGCTTTGTTATATATCAAGTAGGGTATGAAAGTTTGGGTGGTAATAAATTACAGTGGTATGTATTACCTACCGGTGGTGTGTCAACAAAATTTCGTACAAATGTCAACTCTTTTGAGAGTCACCAGTTTTCACCAGTACATTAATATATCCTTTGTACACGGAAAAAAAAGCTTCCGGGTTATTCTCAATCCAAGACATTATATTATCTTGAAAATATTTCCTCGTGACAAGTATTTATTTCCTTTATCAAAAATATGATTCTTCGCTCAAAAGACCACATTTTCTTGAAATAGAAATATAAAAATATATTAATAAATATATAATCTAGGTCCATGGGGTCCCAGCGCACACAAGTTTTTTGCAGATATCGCAAAGCGTCTGGTTGATGTAACTGGTGACCGAAGAGCTGGCGGTTTCCTCGCACAGCGTATCAGCATTGCGATACAACGAGGAAATGCCGCCAGCATCCTTGGTACAATGCCGCAAGGGCCTAGTTTAGATTTGAGCTAGTTATTAATTTAGTTTAGTATCTGTACTGTAGTACCTCTGTATATTTAGTTATGTAAATAAATGTTTTCTACCTAAAATATATTGTTTCAAGAGTATTTACTTGAAATAAGTTGATATGGAGAAATTGATTCAAGTAATTCAAATCGTTTCGGGGCAACTAAATATCGTTTTCATAGCAAAAATGCATTTTATTTCAATCAAAATAAGTTTCTCTGGTTAAACACAAATGTGTTCTTCACATAAATCAATTCTTCTTTGTAAGGAAGATTTTTCTTTTCGTTAGATCAAACAACTACTTTCGAATGAAATTTTAAATTATTGGAACTAAGTTATTTTAATCTTTATACAAAATCATTGAAATCTTATCTCAAGTAAATATTTTCTTGCGCTAGTTTAGTTACGTTGCGCGCCAATAGATGTCTCTGCGTGTAGGTTACAACATGGTAACGTTTGTTCTACGTAACTTCATGACCCTAGGCGTCTGGCAAAGGATTATTTGAAATTCGCAGTAGCGATTACAGACTAGGTAATACAATTACATATAAGTTATGAATATGAGATATTCATAATTTATAATTGTATTATCACTTTATAATTAAACTTCGTTTCTCGGGTTTAGCCCTAAAAAAACAAAGTTTCTAGTATAAGCTTTTTAAAAATGTCAATAGTTCACACGAAGTTGACGAGAACTCTTAAATCAAAAGAACCGTATTGTTAAGGTGATAATTTGCATTCTCTTGGATAAAAATAATCGTATTCTCAAATGAATGTGACGTGATTCTCACTTAAAACAAATATTTAATTGATTTAAAGACATGATTCTCTTAAATTGAATACAATTGTTTTTGGTCTCAGACCATATTCATTTGCCGACACTATTTAAAAGTTTCAGTTTAACATAAATTTCTCAATATGATGAAATAAGATTTTTAAATGAGCAAATATACTGTTTTACACCAAGAGTGTAAAATATCTTTACTTGATAGAAACACTTCGACTTAAAATAAGAGTAGATTGTTCTTTAAAGAAACAAGTATTATCTTAGTTAAAAGAACACTAAAAAATCTGTATTTAAGAATCTTATTCGCTTCGTTATATTTAAAACTTTATTGCTTTGCATGGAAGAAATTTGCTTTATATTAAGAAGTCTTTTTTTTCCGTGTACGTATCTAATCAAACCATTGTTTTCCATTTCCTTCTATTATATTTACTTTCGCATGGATTTTAAATTTATCAATATTACTCAGAATATGCAACAACTGATTAAGGAATGTAAATGCCTACGTGCATATGTCAGAATTATTAATCATAAACTTTGTTCTCTCTATTTCTCTAGGTTTGTTATTTTTATGTTCAAGGAATTAATCTTATCGCTATATTCTAGAACTCTAAAGTGATAAGTTAATATTTTAGGTACTTATGACATGTACATTTACCGCAAATATATTGGTAGTTTTGCTTTCAGACTCAACTGTTTCTGTTTATGTAACATTATTGTCCACATCAGATGTTTTATCATCAATTATGGAATAAAGAGTATATGCCTGCCTATCTTTAAGTATACTACGATATTAAAACCGCCGTTATCTTGAGCTCATCTTATTTACAAGGTGACCCGTGTTCTTCCGTATGTTATCACCATCATGAAAGGGGTTGAAATCAATGAAATTTCAACGTAAACGCATTTTGATCCAGTAACCAACGGGTTCGATTCCTATAATTGATGCAGTTTATTCCATAGTAATGAAACATGAAAATACAAGACTTATGACTATGTTAATTCAATGCTTTCCTTTTAAGGCTATCTTATTCCCAAGAGCTGAAAATATCCGAGGAAGTGCCAGAGGCCGTGCGGCGGAAATCCGAATTTGGTTACTAAATGGCATTTCATTTCGCTAAATCTGTCGAAGAACCGGTCCGTTGCATACATATATCAATCATTATTTTTTGTTTATTTTTATCAAGCGTGTTAAAGACAAGGAGGTGGGTATTAACAGTTTCTGTAATAGTGAGTAAAGTTATAAATGTACAAGTTTTATCAGTGCGAAAACATAATCTCAAAAATCGCAGAAGCAATGTTCCTGTTTGCTGTGAGAATAAGAGTAGGAAAGGGTATCATTCCATCGGTCAAAAGTTAGATCAGACAAGCAAATAGCTGTTGACATAATAATTGTTTGCTGCTAAAAACTAGACCAGCGGAGGAATCAGAAAGCATTTTAATTCCTATAAGGGCAACTAAATACAAGTAATAGGTACGCGGAGACTAACAAGGTTATGTTCAGAGTTCAGACAGCCAAATAAGTGCGTCAGGAAGACGTGACGTCAATACATACTGTCCCATGCGACACTGTTAGTAGTGACATAAATATAAGGCCCAAACATTTACGACTAGTAGCCAAAAATAGCCTTAACGGGCCGTAATAAGTTTCGTTATTTCCCCAAGTCCCTAAAGGTCACGGGATGGAAGTCTAGAAATAATAAATCGTCAAGGCAACAGACGAAAACAGATTTTGTAATAGAATTATATTGAATATTATTTAAGAGCTAATTAATATTCTATGTTATGCTTTGATTCTTGTTTACTGGAATTAGTTGTGGATGGAAGTTTAGTAGAGCATAGTAACGAAAATTTAACCGAAAATCTAAATCTAGAAAGTCTAGCAGCGTGTTTTAATAAAAGTAATTTAGTACGCACATATATAATACTACCTGGAATAACAAAAACAAATTCTAAAAGCATTTTAAGATAAAATTACATAAGGGTTGTTCAAAAAATTTACGAGAATGTAAAAACTTTGACAGTTCAAGAGAGAAGTCTCTACTTATTTTACGAGCAAATGTCACGGCAACTCAGCCATTATATGAAATTACTTTTTTCTCAAATATTTATATTTGCTAGGTTTAAGTTTTATAACCTAGGTCACGAAATGCGATAAGAAGCGGCAACTCAAGGTGAGCGCAGATTTCTTATCGCCTAGTATCTAAATGAGTCAAACGTGGGGATTAAACTATTGCCGTCTTATCACGTTTCTTGTAATCTTATTGGAACGTCTGATTTAAAATATCTTAGTGGAGAAAGGCTAAATTTACCGAGAACCTAAGTTTTATGAATAAGGTTAACAAGTACAGTCGACGTTAAAGATATGTTTACACTTTTGCAAATTACTCCTTTGTAATAAGGTCCAAAAGTGTAAAGATAGCTTTGACGTCGACTGTACCTAGCCTAAATGTTTAGAAAAAAAGAAAAGGTAGAATTTCCACTTTATTAATCAATTGTTAATACCTAAAGTCTATGAAATACTAGATAACTTGAATTGAAACTTGAACGCGACAATAGCTTGAAGACCTTGAGTACAGCTAATGAGATTATTTGCCAGACAACCTTGTATATTGATAAGGGCAAGTAATATTATATTTAAACGGGGGTATGTACTGCTATACAATATGGACATGCTATTATTTAATATAACTCTTAAGGTTGCACGATAAATAAACAATTACATTATCTAATCACACTTGAAGCATAGGATATGAACTCTTTATTGAGTTAAAGGAGGTAATTCGTTATCTTTTTTTAACCTCTTTTTATCAAAGATGATATGAACTGTTATAAATATTCACATTTTAACTTCTTCAGCGTAGAACTCGTAAAATTGCCAACTCTCCCTCTTACCCTACCTATCACGCCTAGTTGTATGCGTACATTGAATCTTCTTTTCACCTTCTTAGGGAGTTAAGTCTGATGTAAGAAGTACCGTAAAACCACCGAATTATAGTCCAGTACCGCAACTACGATTACGGTCCACAAACTTCAATAAGTACGTAGTTTTATATCACATTTCATGTTATAATTTGCCTACTGGAGTATTTCCCATTTTATTCAATAAATAAGTGTATGTAATTAATATTAGCCGAACACGAATACAAGTGGCTTATTTATGTGCATAATAGACGTTAACCAAATATTAATATTATCAGTGTAAAGTGTAATCGTTAAACAATATGAGTTGTTTGGTACAAACATTAGTAGGTATCTACGCAAATATTGCGTTTTGCCGAAATCAAACAACAAAGTGAAATTACGGTCACATCGTCTAAAATAAAATCACAGATATTATCAACAGAACAGACAGACGGAAAGTTTTATGTACTTCATCAGAGAATATATGTACAGTCAGCAGAAGAAGTACATATACATACTTTGCTCAACAGCGGTTGAGGCTTTCAAAATGATCTTCGCTCCTCCTCCACGGGACAGGCATTGCCTAGTGTGGAGGTCAGTAAAAACTGTAATCGTATAATTTTTCAGCAATAAATGTTTTTTTTTTACTTTATTGTTAATAGAATAAGAGCGACGAAGTATGTGAATAGTGTACCCGCTCCGCTCAGCTACCTCAGCTGCTGGATGTACCCAGAGGTAGGTAATTAATTAACATTATTGCTACCAATGTTTACTCCAGGTTAAAACAAAAGAACAAACGAATTTGTTAGTATTCTACAAAGAATATAAACACTACCTAAAACTCATCTTAAACACCATTAATAAACTAGGGTCCATATATTTATAGGAATTCGTCAACATGTACTTTTTTGTTCCAAAAAGTTACCGTTATTAACTCGATACCGATTCATCCGATTTATATTTGGGCTGGTGGAAAATACCACGTTAAACTTTGATCCGTTCTATCTTAAAGCGAAAGTCAAGTACCGTCAAATGTCAAAATGATAGCGTTATCACGGGTCATGTTTAGTGTTTACCCAAATCTTAACTTGGTATTTTACCCGAATGTTAAAAACTTTTGTCGGAGATAGAAATAGAGACAGGTCACAGAATAATACACAGGCAGGTATTTAAATATCATTTGTCCGTATCATTTGGAGATGAAATTTAACAAAGTTTATTTGGTATTTTTAACATATAAGTAAGTATATGTGGACGAGTTTAGTGCAAGGGACCACTTTGTCGATTCACAAGGACACTTTTTCTTTCACTAATAGATAGTGCATATTGAGTAGTTTTAGAAAGTACTAGTTACTCCATATCGACAAAGTGGTCCCTTCATCCGTACACTGACATATATATTGTTAATTGCAGCGTGTTCGATCGCGATAGTTTGTTTACCTGCACTCTCGCTCAGGTTACAGGCTCACGCGACAGGTTACAGAATAGCACATCTACCGCTACTTAAATCGTTCAATCAATATCGTTCATTTTATCCTATATATTTACCTTCTAAGTTCTACCTACCTACCTTCCTTCCTACCTACCTTCGTTTTGACATTTGTTTCTTAGAAAGAGTTGGGAATTAACAGAGGTTTGCTAGATTTAACGACTTCAATTTATTTAAATTGTCCATACGTCGTATACTGCAGTGTATTCGCAACTTGCAACAGTTTGTTTACATCTCTCGCCGACGTTTACCAGTGATTGAGGAAGGTCGGAGACAGAAATAGAGACAGGTTACAGAATAGCACACTAACGCCTGCTTAAATGTCATGCGTGACGTCATCGCGGGACATTTGTGATTACACTCTGTGACGTAATGCAGGTTTAAAAATATATTACTGCACTCGGTAAGTTTTCGCTTGTATTTCTTTGGATAAAGGTAAATGAAATTGCTGTTTTTTATGGGTAAATATACCAGTAAATAGTTTCTATTAAAAAAATACACATAAATGCCCTCCTATATTTATATCCGTATCCTTGCTATATTTTTAGATTTGAATTACGTCAAAATAAAATATATATACGACCTTGACGCCTCCGATAGAAACAGGTGGGAGACGGCTCAAGACCGGGACACGTGGAAGGGAAGGAGGGAGGCCTTTGCCCAGCAGTGGGACACTCTTGGCTCTTATAAATAATAAACATATATATAATAAAATACTGTTTTTTCCATTGATATTTACAACTTTGGAAACCCTAAATGCATATTATATTCTGTCACATATTTTTAAATTATAAAAATGTATTAATTAACGTTATTTACACAATAACACACGTGATTTTTGATCACGTTTACGCTCTGGTACATATTATAATATATGTACAGTCGCCATCAGATATATCGGAGCGGCCAAGGTGCTCATAAATATATGAACAACGCGTCTATTGTCAAGGCGATAAAGTGCATGCTCAGATATTTTTGAGTACTTTGGCCGCTCGGATATATTTGATGACGACTGTACATGCTAAATATCATTCACAAATATTATTCTGCTAGTTAAAAATGTCTTATAAGTATTCCTTGGTGTGATATTCTGTGGATATTCACAATAAAATTTAATATGAGATCTATTTATCATCGAACACTTCTGTAGCTTAACTATTTCTGCTACTAACTGTACCTACTAATTAAGAAATTAAACTAATGTAATTGATGTAATTTAATTAATTAAGAATAACTAATAATAACCAAATTCGAACTGAATTCAAAAGACATAATAAACAATGTGAGATTTTTCAACCAGTCCTCTGCTGCTGGGGAAAGGTGGTGAAGTTCCTTGAGGCCGCCAGAGAAACAGTAAAGCGGGCTCTGTTCGACAATGTGGATTAAGGTTTGGTCTGGGGCGCCGCAGTCACAGGCTGGGGAGTCTCTTGGCCCCATTTGAAAAAGTATAAGGAATTTATTAAGATCGCAGTGAAATAAAATGATGAACAAACAGTGTATGTTAATACTAAAATTAATTTAATTAAAATTACTAACTATCTATCTTTAACTTATTTATGACGGTCGACGTCAAAAATATGTTTACACTTTTGCAACTTATTGCTCTGTAATAAGGTCTAAAAGTGTAAACATATTTTTGACGTCGATTGTACCTGAGCATGATAATAAATCCTATTACCTATCTGTTACAAAAAACATAATTAAATAACACAAATAGAAATAGATTTATGCATACATAGAAAATTTACATTTAAAATAAAGCTAAAAATAACTTTTTTACAAAGTGACGCTTTTTGCGGTCTAAACTGCGTACCAAATCTGATACATGAGACTTTAAAAACAGTTTTTTAGAACAATTCGGTAAAAACGACAAATGGCACGTGAATATCGGTATAATATTACAAGGTCGTGGTAGCATTCCAGTTTTTATATAATCTCTTTCAAACAAAACAAGTCTGCAGCTCGTATTAGGTGTGCAAATATTTTTGATGTCATTGTCACCTTTTAGGTCATATCGGTCACATTATGAGGTAACTGAGAATATGGAAATTTTATTGCAAATACATCGTCAGTTGTACCTTTAAGAAATGTCGCCTTGTAGCCGTGTTAGCTTTCGTGCATAAAAAAATTGGAGCGAACTGCAGCGGTGTTACATGCGCGTTGCCGCGTTAAAACCTGTAAATACACTCCTTTTCTGAAGAATCTGTACTAATTATAGTCCCTCATGAAAACCAAGGCCAGGAGCTCAATCCACAGACGGAGCTTTAGCAGAAGGAAAATTCTCTGAAACTGTATAACTCTTGAGGTGTGACTTGTGACGTATATTGATTTGATGATTATACCTGTATCCCAAACGAGTTACAAACGAATGTCATATAATTTCCTCCATCAATTGTCTGACCTGAGTTGACCCAGTTCTGGAAGTCTTATTATAGCTTTTCAGTCCATAATATAGCGATTAAACATTCAACAGTAAGTAACAGACGGCACGCATCGCGTTCCGTGGTAGCGTCCTTTTCTATAAAAGGACTGTTTCAACTGAGGCCTGAGTAATTTTGTGCTCAGCAGATTTGAATTTAATCGTAAATTACCAACCGACTTCAAGATTTCACAGGCAGTTCTCAATTCGTCAGGATCATGGTTTTTGCGATTTTTTTTATTAAAGTTCACCGATTATTCGAAGACGGCTGAACCAATTTGTTTGAAGGGATATACTTGCCAGTTGGTCCCATTGTCATCAGTTCGGGATCTGATGAGGGGATCCTGGAGATATCGAGGGAACTCTTCAAATGTTATAGGCACACCTATAGTGATTTGAGTATTTTTTTTTTTACAGTAGCTCGTGCTCTTGAAAAGGTGGAGTAGCCTAAGTAAAGCGGTTATTTTTTGTTTCAAATTATTTGATATACGACTTTGATATAATTAACCAAGAGTGTTTTAAGTACAATTAAGCTTAGCTTCTTTAGCTGCTGGCTGTACATGTTAGCACACTAAAAGCTTTGTCCAAGAGTCGTAATCGCCCGACACTACGTGCTAGTATTAGTGACCCACTTGCTATTATACCATATGTGGGGCAAGGCTTGGCTTTATTTGGCATAAAACTTTACGGGGCCAGCTGTACAATTCCGAGCGACATAATTACTATTTATAAAACTGTCTTTTTACGGTAGTAGTATATATATATTGCTTCTTATTTTAAATCAGTAGAAGTAATTTCACTGGATGAGGTGTTACAAATAATCTTGACACTTTTGTTGTCATTAATTTTGATAATCAAGTTGTGGTTAGTTTATATTGAACACCTCGCACGCTTAGCTACTTCATCTACGTGTTTTTAACAAAAGAAACATTTTCCCAGTATGGCATAATTATGCTATATCACTTACATACAAAACATCATCATTGGCCCTTACGTCTCTAGCAGTCGATTCATGGTGTAAAATTAGGGAGACACCGTTTTTGGTGGCTGAACAGCCCGATGCGAGAGCGGCATTTCTTGCCGCAGGCCCGACAAGAGAAATTTGCAGCAGTTGGTGCTGACTCGGTTTCATGTCGTTATTTCCTTTTGTCAGCGAGTGCCACGAACCAGGACTCATCGCACAACTTACGACCCTCCACAACACATTTCTGCCACTCAGTCCGTTTCTCTGCGGTTTCCTCCCATTTTCGGTGGTCAATGTGAAAGGCAATCATATCCCTCTTGGCACAGTCTTTAAAACGAAGCAATGGCCGCCCAACGCTTCTTTTTGCATTCGCTACTGCGCCAAGAAGAACACGACGTGGCAGTCGAGAGGGTTCCATTCTGTGCACATGCCCTAGCCAACGCAGTCGTCTCTGCTTGAGAAACGCGGTTAAGCTAGGCAGCTGTGCAATTTCTAGGACCCTTTCGTTTGTCACCCTGTCTTGCCAGGATATTCCCAAAATCTTGCGTAGGCATCGCATACAAAACATACATATACACAAAGGTACTACTGACAAGGTCAGTCGTAAACCCATTATACATTATTTTGTAAACATGGAGTAACAAGGAGTAAAAAAATGATAATAAGTTAACTATGCTCACACAACAATATACTACTTTCGGAGACCTTTTACATTGTGTGACTTAAGATAGAAAAACTATTCCCCTCTTAACAAGATTAAAGGAAAAAAACAAACTAACCAACGTCGATTTAAAACCAACCATCAACCCTACTCTTAAAGTTCATTTTAGCTTGGGACTTGGTTTAGGGACCGTTGGCAGCTTACGTGACTAAACTCACGGAGCGGAATGCGTGCAAACTCGCACGAACTGCCAAAATGCGTAACGACATTTGGAGGATCGTTTCGTTCTAATGGTTTTGATTACATCGTATGGTAGTACCTTATTATCGTGAGGGCGATTAGGTAGTAAAGAATTTTGATGATTACCGGTTGTATATACAACAACATAGGTTCCGTACGTATTACTTAGGATATACCTAGTAAATACTAACCTTCTTATGCGTATATGTCTCTCAGGTCTTAATTAGTTCATTTATGTTTTGTCCTTATATGTCACTTTGACAGTTATCTTTGTTAGAAACAGACTAAAGATGAATTAACTAAATGAGGCCTGAGAGACGTTTATGAATTGACTGCTTCAAAATTATCACTACATTAAAAAATATACGAGATAGTACACGGCAACTTTTTTCTCTAGGTATTCTTATTGAAAACAATAGCAACTCCAATCGAATTTCAAGTAATGTATGGAAGCCATTTTTATCTTGGCTACTACGTACCTATTACCGTACAGTTGACTTAAAAGATGACTTGTTTACACTTTTGCACCTCACTCCCACATACCTATTACCAATTCTGGGGCTTATATGGATCGTAAAAGAGATATACGGTTGGTGCATATTTCTTGCCAATTTTAATTAAATCATACTGATTATCAAGTGTGGGGCTTATAAGGAAAGAGAAAAAGAGATTTGCAGATACCATATGGTCACGTTTTATAGCCAGAGGGAGGTCACACCTAAAATTTAAGTTTATCGAGCTACTTATAAATAAGTCTGTCACTTGCATATTGTAATATTAGAACACTTAAAACGTAATTGATAATAAAACCATCTATAAGTGTGCTATAATGATGAGGGAGAGTTATGTCAGTATCAATTATATTCTAATAATTTAGATTATAATAATGGTTTTATCTTAATGACTTAAGTACCGGCGCCAGTTAGGCGGGTTAATAAATAATACTGTTAATAGATTAAATATTTACTTTATAAATTATCTATATTTTCTTCAATACTTTAGATTAACAAAACTAGGGCTCCTGATATCCGTGATACACGCCGATCCGTAGCTACGGGTTCTTAAGCCCGGCGGTACTAAGATCACGAATTTCACGAACACGGCAAGGTACGTACCACGTACCTGCGTTCGCGTCCGGATTCACGTGACACGCCGTGACCGTGACACGCCATGATACGTAGCCCGTACCTGCGTAAGCTTCGGGCTCGGTTCCGTTGGATACTTATCGCATGTCTCGTAGGTTCGAAACGCCCGGGAGAAAAATAAATAAGGACTAAGTATTATTGAATTGAGTTACCACTTAGTATATTGAATACGGGACGTTCTTCGGACAAACATTTACGAGTCAATTAAACTTAAATTGTATTTTTTGGTTATATCTAGAAATAATTTATGGGGTTATTCTCAGGGGGGTAACATTACTCACACATATACACTGATGAAAGAGATGTGCGCCTACACAATCCTACGCGTGCAAATGAGATGCAATGACACATTTTCCGTCCCTCATCGCGTATGCGTTTTTTTTGCCTGCCACCGGGTGTCTGCCATCAAACTGTCACTGTCACTGGCCTAGTTTAGGGTGGCCAGTGCTTTTAAAGTGACTTTACCCATCAAGTTGGGTAATTATTGTGTTAGGTAATATTGAAAGTTTAAACTTTAAGTGTGAGTGAAATTATTGAATTTCACGAAAACTCTGACAAACATTTAAATGAATATGTTTTACTAAAATAATTGTTATGTTAGGTAGTTTAGGTAGTAACTTAGACAAATATCTAGCTTTTAATTACTTTGAAGGTCAGATTGGGCTGATTGAGTCAGATTGCCCAGATTGAGCTGTCATTGCTGTTGACTTGTAATATATATTACCAATAAATGAATATGAATATGAATATCATTTTAGTATCTGGAGAAAAAAATAATAATATGAAATCTAGAATTATGGTAAAATAATGGGGGATTTTCTTTACATGTGGCATCACAAATCTTAGCTGTTAGAATATAGCTGTCCCTGTCGGGTATACGCTGACTCTCTGTCTATTCTATGGTAGGTCTATGGTTATTGTGTTTTCTGTATAATAAAGCTATCGATTTTAGTCAAAACTAGCGACCTGCCCGTTACATTGCACTAATATAAATATAAGGTGTAATGTAAAACTCCCTAGTAAGTATCATTATAATTATGAACTTAAGCAACGCTATGCTACTGGTTGTTATTATTCAATCAAGAGAAGACATTTTTTCTGTTAAGTATTAATTAAATGAATGAAACACTTGTAAAAGCTTGCTACTATCAAAGAATATAACGTAGCCTAAATATAATACTCCAGTAAAGATACGTTTTTTTCAAACATTAATTTATAATAGCGATTTTTTTGTTTATATAGCTTTAAGATGTCATTATAAGATGACTGAATGAAAAATCCTACAAACTTTCCATCGGGAAGTAAATATTCATCAAAATATATATGAAGGGTTTCTTTTTTTTTGTCCGATTTTCCATCATCCATAAATAACGTGTCTTAAGGAACCATAATAAATAATAAAATATATATATATTTATTTAAGCGATTTTTTAGAAATTAATTAAATAAGGATTTTTTCAAGGTCAAATTTTTGTAGAATTTTCTGTCTACATATTGATTAACATGCCTTTTAAGCCATACAACTAAATACTTCTGCTATTATGAATTATTTCTAAATTTGTCATTTTTCCCATACAAGTGAAAATAAAATGACTGTACTATTATAAACAAGGCAATCCTAATTCAAAAGAAACAAAAGGGTAAATTTCTGCAAATTTTCGGTAGGTATGATAAAGGTAATACAGGTAAACAAATTCAACAAAAACACATGTACGGGGCCACGGAAAAAAAAGTACGCAGCTGCAGCTCTTATCAGTTTCGAACTTTCGGCACATTAATGAGTACTGATTATTTCTAGATTGAAGGTAATAATGACATATTATTGTTAGAGTGTTTTATTGTATGACTAACAAGCTAAGCCAACCTACCGGGTTTTTTTTTGTAGATAAGAAGTGCAGTTGCACGTGCAGACAAAGATAATAAGATTTGCGAGCGACTTATTAAAATGAAACAAACAATACACATAAGTAGCCGTGGGCTTTACCTTTTGTTTGTGAAGTTGAAAGAAGTGACCGCGATATTTTGTTTTACAAATTCGTGGTATTTTTTTATTTGATCTGGAGGGGGCAGTTTAGAATTTTGAACTCATATTCATTGTCATTAGTTACTCCTGACATCATAGTTGGTCTTCAAGTTTTAATTTAGCCGTGAATTTAAAGTTGTTTTTGTTGATGTTTCGTTATTTTTTGTTTTGTTATTACTCTAATAGTGTGTTTAAACTATTAACAATGAAGAGAAGTTGGATATGGAGATTTAACCCTTTTATTAAAGTAGCTATTCATTGTAATTAATGTTTGGTTCGTAAATTTATTACTGATTAATATTTAAAAGGCCGTACTATTGGAAATAAATTTTAATTCAAAAGTAATGAAACGCAATAGGCTAGATGAATTTTTTTCATGCGTGGTATCATTCGATTCGTTTTGTTGTGAGGATCAAATGTCTATATGGGGCCAATTGCCTTAAATCAACATAAAAGACAGGAAAGAGACTTAAAGTCTGTGATTTGCTTTTGTTTCTCGAAACGCTCCTAACAAAATGATATAAAGCCGTGACGTCATGGCTTCATAGTTGCCCTGTTTAAAGTATGGAAAAATTATGAAATTGCTATTTTTACAGTGAAATGTTGCGTTTATGTACATGGTTGCTTTACAATTTATTTCACAGTAAAATGTTTAAAATCGAATGGTATCATTGGTTTTTTAAAATGTTGTACTTTCAAAATTCGAAAAAAATTAAATTTTGAAGCCGTTATCTTTGCACCATTTCAATAGATTTTTTAATGTTTACTTTATTTGTATATTTTGATCATTTTGCATCCTATCAACTAAATTTCATTGCCTAATTCAACATGTGTCATCATCCCTATTAGAGCTATGAACAAAAAACTCACGATACATTTTTATTCGTAGCTCTTAGAGACCGCATCGTATCTTCACTCAACGTCGCGGGCGGACCGAACCGGCGTGTTCTTAAGATACGTGAAGCCGTGATCACGCCTACACGGATCTACACGGATTCACGTACCCTAATTTCACGTACCCGAATGTCACGTGCGGAACGGACCAGAAAACCGTTGCCGTGATTCACGAAACCGGGTGCACGGCTACGGGTTCACGAATCACGGACACGACCGCGAGCCCTAAACAAAACTGTCATCACCGTACCAACTGTCCATAGTAATACCCAAGTGACAAGTATCTATTCGCGAGTGTGGTAATTCCACAAAACGAGTATCAATAGATTCATTGCCCGATGCAATTAAGAGTGAGAGATTTCCTATACTTACCTATACTTCTATTGTAGTATTCATGATTATGAATCAATGCAGTGATTCACAAGGAAATGTGTCGTTATAATTATTTATTATGATAAGAATAGATAAGCCGTATTTATTCGAAGTAAGCTATTGAACACATAATATTCGAATCTAAATCATTGCCTACATCTTGGCGAGTATCGTAAATACTCGGAATACTTGCACTGCGAGACAACAGGCTCATAATTTTCGACACAATTGGTGTATTTAGGAAGCATGCGAAGCTGCAGAGCTAGAGACACCAGAATTCTGCACTTCTGGATGAAGTTACGTTGTTAGGTGGCTACGTCTGGTCACGTAAAATGGAAAGACTTTCTTCAAACCAATGTCAAACAAAAGGGCAAGTGCAAAGTTTAAAACCATAACCTTCTTACTGCTCAACCAGATGATTCTATTCTCTATTCAAACAAACCCAAACACAATGAGCTTCCTTTGTTTTATCTCAGAATTACTATCACCACCTTCGGTCTACATCATAAGACCAGCTCGATGGTAGGAAAATATAGTATTGTCACCAAGTAACGCAGGTATGCCAAACTACATCCCAATCGGACTTCAGGAACTAGTCCAAATCTGGTTTGCAAGATTTTACCAAAACAATAAAGTAACTGATGAACACTTTGAGTTAAATAAAAGCTTGTAAATAGAGAGGCAAACATTGAAACTGTATAAGTAAATTGTAGCTGTATAATACGCGACGATGAAGACGCTTTTAATCAAAACACATTATGGCTTAAATCGTCAACATGTCTTAACTTAACGTATGATCTTGCCCTAAATACAGATCTAATCATCTTGTCCGTCATGTGACCATCTATGCAGCCGTTATCAATGCTTCGACCACACGGGATTTGCAGATTCAGACCACGATTAAAGCTATCTTATTGAGGAGGATTGATAGCTCTGATACAAACGGGCTTGATGGAACTTTCCTAGCCTGTCTTTTCAATAATTTGCCTTCAGTAAATAGGTATCAGAAATATATTACTGTGCACGCGGTAAAATTATTAAAAAAATGTTGACGAAGTTCATTTAGGTGCAAACGAAAACTCATGTTTATTTCTAATTACTTATTCAGATTTGCATGATAAGTGAGCTTTGAAATTGGTAATTTTGTAACATAAATTATATTATTTATCTCTTTGAAATTTAATTTCGCTCGTCGTCATTCGTTTTGCCGTCGTTTGTACTCGTATTTTGTTTTTCTTCTTCATGATATGATATTGTTATTTTTTAAAGGTGGTTCTACTCTCCCGTATGGACCTTTTTTCTCAATTTTCCACCTTCTTACTTACTTGAGCTAGGACTAAAACATTAAAATGAACAAACCCTAACCAAAAACCATAGAAAACTCTCAGGACGAATACGGAAAATTCTCAAGTTTAAAATAAAGACTGTAACGTAAAATTCCTAATAAACAGCAAGCATGTTGACGTTAATTAATCTATCTTCCGTAGCATTCACCTCTGAGCTAACGTTGTTTGATGTTGACATTTGGTAATAGCACGTTACTCTTGGTGTTATATCACTAAATCATCTCAGTGATGTGACGTACTATAGCGCAAAACGATATGTGATCAGATGACTAATGATGAAACGTCATTAGTTTGCGAATTTGCATGCGTTTCAAGACGTATTTTGACGACGTCAAAGAATGTTAAGACTTTCGTACCTCATTGTATTATAATGAATAAGGGCGAAAATGTACAGGTACTTGACATTAACCCTACTTCGTGTAAATATTCACTAAAAGTTTAGGATTAAATATTCGCCAATGTTACGCAACATCTCAATACCTATAAGAAAAAAGGCAAAAAACTGCTACACGTCTGCTACAGATGATAGTAGCCCAATATTCCCACTACTGACTACTGTTACTGTTGAGGATTATGTAAAGTAAAAATATAATGAGAGGAAAGACAAAAAACCGGCCTAGAGCATGTCGGGCCATGCTCAGTGTAGGGTTCCGTAAACTGAGACCATTAATTCAAAAGGTCGTTTCTTACGGGAAATTTGGCGGCGCTTACGTCATTTTTACTTACGTCCTTTCACTATGGGTTTTTGAATGATAACTCAAAAAACGGCTCAACCGATTTATTTCAATATAGTTTTCATTGAAGGTACTCATTAGGCCTCAGTTTCATGATTTTTTTCAAAATTTTAGAACCCATGATTCAAAAGTTAGATGGGGGGGGACGCCCTGTTTTAAACTTTCGGAGCTATTATTTCCGAAAGTATTGGTTTTATCCCAAAACTGTTTTAAAAGACCCTAATTCTTTTTAAAAGACCTATCCAACGATACCCTACACAACTTGGTTGGAAGGAAAAAAAAATTTGCCCCCCACTTCACGTGTACGGGAGGTACCCTAACAAAATATATTTTTCGCGTTTTTATTCTACCGTTTTGTCCGCTTGGTTAATGTGCATTAACCAAGCCGATTCAAACTAAATTTTAGCTTTCTAGTGCTAACGGTCACTGAGCTAGACCGCGGACGGACGGACGGACGGACGGACGGACATGGCGAAACTATAAGGGTTCCGTTTTTGCCATTTTGGCTACGGAACCCTAAAAAAGAGGCAAGAGTGTGTGGAAGTGGAAGATTGATATCTTGCTGATGCAAACGACACAACTGGGAAAATGAAAGGCAAAATCGGGATTAATCCTAAAATAGAGAGCAGATCAGCAGAAATACTTTTTTTGGACAAATTACAATCGCTATCAAAAGCTGACTGCCCTCTACAGTAGAGGAGAATGCTGAACACAAACACAGCTCTATGGTAACTAAAGAGCTGTGTTTGTGTTCAGCATTCTTTTGGTATCTCGATTGAGAGATTAGAAGTGGTATTTTTTATATGCTAATCGGTTAGTGACTCTGACTTGAGATTATTGTTGATATTGTCTAATAGGATAGCAATAATGCCGAGTTGTGGCGTTTCACTTTCTTATATCTAATCATTATTATAGATTAGGCTTGTTTTGATGAAAAAAATCTAGTTTTTATCGATGGTTTGATCCATGTGACCTGATAGGAGTGTATGGTACGCGGAAAATAGCGAATTCTTTAGATAACTCGACTGCCCTGCCTTCTACTGTGTGATCCGTAGGAAGTAGAGTTTTATTATAGGTATCATATCAGCCAAAAGACATCTGTCATGCTGACACAGAGACTACGAAAAAAAATCCAAGAATAAATTATTCACGGGTAGGGTCGGTGTTTTGGATATAATGACTGAACTAGATTTACCAATTTTCTATAATCTACGATATTTTACTTTAAAAGTCCAAAGTAAAGTTCATATGTATGTGTATCTGCTAAATTAATTATGTAATTAATTAAACCGCTACAAGAAAATATTTAAATATTTTCATATTTTTTTAGTGTTTTTTGCTCACTCTCTTTGACAGCCTGATACGATACGTTTATTTTTTCCATTACTGAATCCGATGCATGTGGGTGTGTGCTCTTCTTATTTTTTTTACAATGTAGTAATGTAAAGCTTCGTGTACCACAAGTGTACGAATGGTATTATCACTGTCTGCTACAAAAGGTATGCGACAAGCTTGCCTTGAACCACCTGCGTAATAGAGCACACCTACTGGTTTACCTTGGTCTATTGAGACTCTTCTATAGTTTCCTCTTCCGTAGTAGCAAAAAGCTTGAACCAGCTTTTATTTCTATCGGGTTCCATCCATTTGGCATAACATCTGTGGCCAGAAACGCATCTGGCATAACATATTTAGCATAATTGTTTTTCGAAGAATATTAACATTGCAGAAATCATCGGTTCGCATAATATACAATTGGCTAAATGTTTGGGTATCCGAATTTGAAATCGGCTAATATTCACATGGCCGCTTTTTGATACGAATAATTTTGTTTCGCATTATATTCAACTGTCCGAAAATAATAATCAGCATAATCTGTTTAGCATAATAGGCTTTAGGCGAATGTTTACTTTGCAGAAAACTAATTATGCATAAATTACAATTAGCAGATTTATTGGTTCTGCTGTAAAAAATGGGTTAGCTTTGGTTAGAACTGTGACTTTTAACAGTTTTAACCATATCAAACGGCTGCTCAATAAGTTGGTTAGGTTAGGTTACAACTGTGACCTTCAACTAACCCAAACGGCTGCAAAAAAGTGGGTTAGTTTAGAACTATGACCTTTAAACAAATCAAACGGCTGTTCAAAAAGTGGGTTAGGTTAGGTTAGAACTGTGACCCTCAACCAACCCAAACAGCTGCAAAAAAGTGGGTTAGGTTAGGTTAGAACTGTGACCCTCAACCAACCCAAACGGCTGCAAAAAAGTGGGTTAGGTTAGGTTAGAACTGTGATCCTTAACCAAATCAAACGGCTGCTCAAAAAGTGGGTTAGGTTAGGTTAGAACTGTGACCCTCAACCAACCCAAACACCTGCAAAAAAGTGGGTTAGGTTAGGTTAGAACTGTGACCATACTGTGACCCTAAACAACCAACCCGTGCGGCTTTTTTTTAATGAACTTATAGATTATTCGGCCTTAATATATTTGCGTAATAGAAGTATGCGAAACTTCATTATGCCATAAAATTATATGCTTGTAGAAATTTATGCTTAAAGTAATTTATGCAATGTTGAATTATTACGAAGAAACTTATGCGAAACAAAAAAGATGCCATGCATCAATTCGGACATTAACTTTATGCCAAACGTTACTTCGTGTGATCAAAATTATGTGTAGAGTACATATGCGGAACTTGGCTATGCCAAAAGAGTTTATGCTAACAGTAATTTATGCTTAACGTTGTTATGCAACACAGAATTATTACAAAAAAAAATATGCCAAAAATAGGGGAACCATTTCCATCTTGTGTTACATCTTCATATTTCAATGGAAATGTGTCTAAAACCCCACAGATTTATTTGTTACAACTGCTTCGAACCAAGTCTATTAAGTATTGTTCTCTACGATTATTTGAATGTCTTTCTTTAGGTTTGGTTTAGGTAGGGTAGGCTTTTAGTTTTGGCGTTTCTGTTTCAAAAGATGTATTTTTTCCAAACAATTGCAGCGTCATCTCAGCTTATCTTTGCGCATTCACCCTCATTCATGTGTAGCTATTACTAATTTTAAATGTAGAACAGTAGAATCATTAGAACTGAAACCGATGGTAAGTTCTATAAAGGTATTTTGCACGGTCTACAACATGTGACGTGATACCCTTGAACCGACTGTATAGAGGCGCCTACTGGTTTACCTTGGGCTATTGGGACTCCCACGTCTCATCAGACATAGTTCCGGACGACCTTCATACCACAAAATATGAAGTTAATCATTAGATTATCAAGATTCGTCTAGGCTGAAAGAGCTAATGGAAATTCAGCTATGGACATAATGTCATAAGGTTGTAATTTAAACTATTCTAATAAAGATGACGAGACTCTTGTTGTTTTGTTTTATTTATTTGTAATTTGTTTGAATAACTACTGGATTTAGAGTCAAGTTTGGTCGTTAAACTTGTTGTGTTTTACGGGTTTTAAACTTTGATATAAAGTTAATTATCGACATGTAGGTACACACAGTTTTATGTAAGCTGATCAAATTAGTGCCTTATACAATGTACGTAGATTATAAGTAGGTATGTTAAGTACAATCATAATTTATTTATATAAACGGAAATAATCTCACTGCATTTTTTTACACTAGTAACAGCACCTTAAAAATGGGGTTAAGTAGTTTTTCTTCAGAGTGTACTGCTAATACTAGTAGTAGACATAGGGTAAATTAAGAATTTTAGAGCCTTATGATTTTTAGGGTGGCTGATCCAGATCTCGTAAAACCCTGCCTGTTCGCCTGTCTAAGGTAAAATCCACAATTCCACGGACTGATTTGACAGCTCCTGGCATACAAAGCGATTGTCAAATGTTGAAAAGAGCTGTCAAATCAGTCCGCGGATTTATGAATTCTACCTTAGCAGATGGACCTGTCTTCATAGATGGATGACGCATGATGATGAGTCGTTATTATAGTATTAGCGTGTAGACAATTTTTAATGTTTAGACTGTATAGGAACGCTTTAAGCGTGACATTGACAGTAATTACAGTAGCTGTCAATTTAGGCGCGAAGCGGTAGACTGTCACTCTCTTGGACGCCGATACGCTGGTCGGACATTCTTTTATATTCTGATTTAGTTATTTAGAGCTAATTCCTTGATTTCATTGTAAAACCTTTGATTATAGAACCCAAGTTTGATCTGGAAGTGTTTCATTTCCAAAAACAGATTGACAATTCTTGAATTTCGTTTTTATCGAACGAGACAAAACGTTTAATTTTCTTAGAAACATAATTGCCAATTTGACGTTTAACCTATAACGAATTTCTTTTAGTTAGCATTTGTTACAAGCAGCTTTTAATTAACTTAACAAAGCACATCGCAGCGCCCCACGCTCCAGAGATGGAAATAACTAATTAATTAGTGAACTAATGAACGAAGTTATTTCAGTGAATGTAACAATCTGAGTTAAGGGGCCATTAAAGATTGGAAATTTGAAATAAACAAGTTTATTTTTTAAAATTGGTACAGTCAGCAGCAGAAGTAGCTAAACGGGTAGGGTGTTCAAAATTACCTACACACGCTCATATTCTCTTAACAATAAAGTCGTGTCCTTTTCTAAAGTACAAGTTTTACATCAACTTTGTTTTTACTAAAGTAACCCTTGTAAACCAGTATAATATTACATTGTATTATTAATAATAAAAATGGTCAACCACATCAAGTATTTTTCATCAAATTTTCAAAGTCATATTTATATGTATGAAAAAAAAACTGTGTTCTTAATTATCTGGCCACGACTGTATGTATTTGTCTATTTTGAGCAAAACTGCATTTATAGTTCAAAAAAAGTTCAAAGTGGAAATAAGCCCTTTTTTAATGCAGTCCTTAAATATACTTACCATTATAATATAATATAAAAGCTGTTCAATACGAGGGCCCTAATCAGAAGGTCATGGCGGTCACCTTTATACGCAGCATTCAGCATTTACGCAGTATAATATATTAGTTGGGTACCTATACCTACCTAAACTTTTTTTTTTCATTTATCCATTTAGTGTGTTTTGATGTTAAACTTGTTTATTGTGCAAAAGTGATATGTAACAATACATATATACGCCTATATGCATACATATTACATGACATGATACAGGTACAGACAGTCACGTTTGAAAATATGGATACATTTAATGTGACAAAAATATATTTAGCCACGACGACTATAGGTACAGGATGTCACAAAAATCCTCGTGATCCATTTAAGGGCATAATTGGTATCGTATTTCGAGTAAGAAAAAGTAGGAGAAAAAATTTTTGGACGCGATTTTTATTTGTATGGGACACTACGTCACACATGGCCAACCCTATGGCGTAAACAAATCCAAAAAAAATTTCCGTGACAAAATTTTTTTTTACTGTTTCATAACTAGAATACGATACTAATTAATTAATTATGCCCTTAAAATGATCACCAGTATTTTAGTTACACTCTGTATTACCAAAACGTAAAGTCTTGGATACACGTTTTTGTCACATTAAATCCATATTTTCAGACTTGATCGTAAGTAATGTATATGTAAGTATATATATCTTCTAGAAATGTCAATATCAATATCTCTACACGACTAATGACTTGCTAAAGGGGACGCAGGCTGGCCTTTTGTCCAATTTCGGAGGAGGAAATGGTTGAGAGCCAGACCTTAATTGCGAAGTTTTTAATGAATAAAACATATAAGCTTTTGTATTTAATAATGAGGTCAAAAACCTTCAGATTATAAATGGTTCTAATTGTCTTTTGTTATGGATCGATACACAAGTTTACTGATTTTTTGTATGGATGAAGAAACCAATGAGAAATTTTTAACGATTTCATCGCCATCTGGGCGTAGCTTTGCGTGTTTACCGTCATTGGTGACTTAAGAGTTCGGACGAGTATTTTATTATAGTAAACGCGGGTAGGTTTTTAACATAAATGTTGAGTGTATAAATTATACCCACACATACCTACGAATCAATACCTGAAAGAATGTTCCCGAAAGATAAATGTATGTTAGGTGGATGTAGTATTAATTCAATTGAGCTAACTACTTGTTCTACTTAAATTAACTTGCCTTCAAAGAAGAGTAACATTTAATCTCCGAACAAACATTCTGGGAATCACACGGGTACATTTCATAATACAAACAGTTGGAGCAATAACAACGCGAGACTCGCAGTTTCTCATCACTAAAAATCCTAAAGCAAAACGTGCTCACGACAAATACATTAAGATGTTATAGTGTACGATCAAAAATATGCTGAAACTGTGTTATAATATACTCTGCCTTGAATCGTACATGAAACGTACAATGTTTGTCATAAGGTAACGTAGGATAAGACGAACGTAGTTTATTTGGCCCGGGAAAGACATGGCATACCATATAACTGTTTGACTTATCCCGGTGTTTATCTTACCCAACCTTACTTTAAGTAATTCGTAGGAAGTGCAAGCACGAACTGCTTGCCTTTTAGGGAATGGTCCACGGCGACAACGGCGCCTGGCCATAACCGCCAACCACTTCGTTCATCGAATCGTCTGTTTGCATCACTCTCTTTCGAATAAGGAAGAGCGATAGAGACGGGGAACACGTATCGTCGATTTTCGAACTTTGCGGTAGACCCCCTGGCCGTTCACAGATTGCATACACTCGAGAAATGAAATTACTTGAGCCGTCATGATTTAGTAGCGGCGTTAGCCACGGAGGCTAAAGATGGCCGTTCGAATGTAAATACGTATTCCAGTTTATCATTGAGTCGCTTAACTTCATCGAATAAATCCATCTGATAGATTATGCGATTTTGGTATTAAAAAAGGTACCTAATAGGGTAGATATTTGCCGAGGGTCGAATGGATTTATCCGAGTTTGAAGTGAAGTGATACAATTTATATACATAACTAGAGGGTCTGTTCGGAAAGAGAAATGTCGTAGAATATACTTATGAGTTCCCAAATTCCCATATAAACCACGAATCTTTTCCGGACAAACTATAGTAGTATCAATAAAATTATGTTAGGTCTCAATAATGTAACAGTGGTCATATGTTACACTACTTATTTCTAATCGTTATTTTTCTGTGATCTCTGCAACATTTTGTTACGAGGAGGTGTGTCCCATGTCGGCCATATTAAATACCAAGTTGTGTTGCTCCGAATTTTAACCAAATAATATTCCGCCTTTTCCATTTCTATGCTAATGAAAAACATGTCAAAACGTCTGCCGCGAAAAATAGTGTTATTAATCTGAATTTATATCTAGTATTAGATTCCCAAAACCTACTCAGTCGAAATAGGTCACGGGCATGACTGAGCTGTCAAGATGACGGATAAGGGATCTCGATATCTCGAGACGCATTTTAGATACTGCGCAAAAAAACGGGATTAGATTATGATGGAGGGGCTGCGATTTGCAATAAAAAACCACTGAATTGTGTAGGTAATTTTCTTTGACACATGAGAACGATATTAAGGTTCGATCCAAATCTCTACTATAATATTTATTGTAGTAAAGTTGAAGAACTGGCAAGTAAGTATTATAATATCTTATGGGCGCCATGTTGTTATGTTAATTTTTTTTAGGATTATTTGGAGCGGGCGTCGTGGTGGCTAGTGAAAATGTAAGGTAGATGATAGAGAAGTGTCGTGGTTTGTATGGGTACTCATACATTCTACGACACTTCTTTATCCGGACAAACTCCACCTGCGTTACTTTCAACAATGTTGCAGCCGGAGTGTTATCAGTAATTGCACTTTTTATAGATATACAAACAATTGTTTGCACAAGTCAATGAAACGTAACATGACGCAAAACCAAATTTGTCGAATGAATTAGTGAACTATACATAATAAAAACGTGAGGGCATTTTTAGCGGGCACACGAAAAATACGTCAGTCATACATAATGAGATCTAGCGCATGACAAGGTGACAAAACAAAAGAACGATATAAGATTGATGACGTTATTTAAAACCTTACTACAATAAGAATAGCGACGCTTTTATTTTCAGCATAACTTCATTAGACGTCTCATAGTAAATACGATAATGGGTTTCGTATAATTGGAATAGCAAAGAGTGCAATTAGGACTGCTCTGCCATTTACTTTACGGTGACATTATAATTGGCAAATTGTAAGTTAATATGTTTCATGCACGTGGTATTGTTATGTCTGGTATTTTCATGCTGAATAGTAGATACGCAATTTAACTTTATTTTCTTAATAATGTTTAAAAGAGCACAGTGTGCATACGCAACATCGTCCCATCTAAAGGAGTACTGTGCGCAGGTGTAAATAGGTTGATAAGGCAATCAGTGGAAAATATTTTGATATAATATGCTTTAGCTGCCTCGCTGTAATATCTTATAGTGATATTTAACAAGATTTACGCGTCACGACGCTTGGATTGTGCAAATATGCCGTTCGTACTGGGGGGTGACCGTACAGACGACCTCGGGTGATTGCGTGTTGGGAAAGACAAACGCTTCGACTAACCAGTGTAAGAAGTGCCACACACTGCTCGTCCACAAAAAATCTGCAATGTACTGAAAATTTTCTATAGGCTTCATACAAAAAACCAAAGATAATTTTAGAACAGTGCTGATTTTTTATCTGTATGCTGAAGAACTTATAAAGGTCGCCGTAAGACGCTGGATGCAAGTCGCTTCCGACCAATACTTATGGAGGTCCAAAGGGGAGGCCTATGATCAGCAGTGGACGTCTTATGGCTGAGATGATGATGATGATGATGATGCTGAAGAACTGAATAAGCGTCGACCAAACTGACATCGTTTAATATGTTTGCAAAATTTTATTGTTCGCATGGGAATTAAGTTTCATAGAATCGAAGTCAGCAGATTGATCAGTCTTTGTGTTTGGTGTTTGGTTTGATGTCACAAGTAGTCAAGTAGGTGGTACTTTTTTCCATTTTATTGACAGATTGGTCGTCTTGAATTTATGAAAAAAATGGTCTGTCTAAGTTCGACTTTTCTACGCTCGGAAAATAATGCGAACGAATATATGCCTTAAGTTCAGTATAAGTCAATGAACTAAGAAAGTCATTTATCATTTTCTGAGTCATTTCTTTTCGATAGAAAAACGATGTGACGCGCGTTCCATAAGTTTTAAGTGGTTTATATAGTTTCGAAGTATTGATGATCTAAGTTTGATAATATCTGTTTAGTACAGTCAGCAGCAGAAGTTAAGCGGGCGAGATGTCAGAAAAAAAATCTTAATCCGCAGAATTAAGGGGCGACTGAGTTCATAACGCTGTCTCCTTCTCTCTTGCCGTGGCAGTGCAAGAGTGAAAGAGAAGTTTTATGATCTCAGTCGCCACTTTATTCTGCGGATACTATAGGTAACTTTTGCTGCTGATTGTACCGAGATCTTTTGTCTGGTCTATTTTGATTTTCTGTTAAAGAAACATTTAGTTACAAACTATTATTTTGCCATGAGATGCCTACATACATTGAACAATATTAAAATGGTTAGAATGCAGTTGAAACAGATTATACTTACAGATAATTACAGTCGCTACTTAACAAACTCCACGTAAGGCAACGACAATCCATCAGACAGACACGGAGTCGAAACTACTGAGAAGTTCTTGCCAGCTGCATATTATGCAAAAGTATAATTCAAAAAACTCCAATCCACGCTGCACCTAACGAACTCCACATAAGGTAAACAATCCGTAAGACTGCTGAGGTCACTACACTTCCGATGGCAACTCGATACGGTGTCGGAACTACTGAAGAATTCTTGCCAACTGCATATTATGCCAGTAGGCGCGTCGGTAAAATTCATAAACATTTTCATAATCCGCGCATGACTAAATCAATGTTAGTTTCTGCCTAAAATACTTACGAAGTTTTCTGGCTAATTAAATATTAAAATATCTCGACTCTACTGCGTTAATTGGATTTTAAATAAAAACTAAAAAATCATTAGTGTATTTTTAAGAGCGAATGTGAGACATTTAATATCGTGCTGTTAGTTGCATTTTTCCGGCATTTTTACATGCGACAATGTGCAATCAAATGACTTAATGATGCTTTGTTTAAGTACCTATTTATTATAACAATAATATTAGCTGTTAAGGATAAAGACTAAAAACGTCGCAAAAACGTTAAATAAATACTTATTTATTTATTTATTTATTTATTTATAGCCTTACATCAGAAATACAGATTATATATATATTTTAGTTTTCCTTAATCTACGGTAACAGATTCTGTGTGCCTTCGGGCAAAGGCCTCCCCCATTCTTCTCCACTCTTCCTTCTTGTGTACTAATCTGGTCCAGGTTTTGGTCTTTCCAGCCATTTCTTCAATTTCATCGGCCCACCTTTTAAATTGCCTACCTCTGTTTCTTTTATGGCCTCTAGGGTACCATAGTGTTGCAATTTTGCTCCATTTATCTCCGCCTCTAATAGTATGTCCAGCCCACTTCCATTTCAGTTGTTTTGTTTTGTATGTAACATCAGTTAACCCTGTTTTGTCTCTTAAATTCTTATTACTTATTTTGTCGATTCTTCTTTTCTTTAAAATGCTTCTTTCCATGGCTCTCTGAGTTATGCTTAATCTTTTACATTGTGCTTTGGTGAGTGCCCATGTTTGGCAGCCATATGTAAAGATTGGTAGGATGCATGTGTTGAAAAGTTTTCGCTTAATGTGCATACTTGTTTGGCTATTTTTCATCACTTCTTTCAAAGACCAAAATCTCTTCCATGCATTTCCAATTCTTCTGTTTATTTCCTTAGTTGTTGAGTCGTGGTTGGATATTAGTTGACCTAAATATATATATTCTTTTACATATTCAATGGTGTTGTTATCTATTTTTATCTCTTTGGCATCTGTGCCTTTCGTCATGGCTTTTGTTTTCTGAAAATTCATTGACAGTCCTACTTCTTTACTAGCTATATTCAGTTCCACCAGCATTTGCTGTAATTCTTCTGCCGTATTGGCGAACACCACTATATCGTCCGCGAATCTCAAATGTGTTAGTTTCTCGCCATTTATATTTAAGCCGTGTTTTGTCCAGTCTAGTGTCCGAAATACTTCCTCTAGAACTGCTGTGAACAATTTGGGTGACAAAGGGTCGCCCTGTCTTACCCCTCTCAGAATATTTATGTCGCAGCCTTCCTTTTCCATTTTGATTTTTGCTGTGGTGCCTGTGTAGATGTTTTTAATTATCCTTATGTACTTATGCTCGACACCCTGATTTAGCAATGCTTTCCAAATTTTTGAGTGATCAAGTGAATCGAACGCCTTGCAATAGTCTACGAAACAACAGTAATATTGAATGTTAAATTCTTTGCATTTTTCTACTATCTGTCTGGCTACGTGTATGTGATCCACTGTAGAGTAGTTGTTTCTAAAGCCTGCCTGTTCTCTAGGCTGGTTTTCGTCTAAAGTTTTGGTTATGCGGTTTAAGATAATTTTCGAAAATACTTTAAACATATTGGACATTAGACTTATGGGCCTATAATTACCAATGTCGTCTCTGTTGCCTTTTTTGTGTAGCAGTTTAATAGAGGATACTGTCCATGATTTTGGTATCTTTTCTGTTTCCAGGATAAGGTTGAAGATTTTAGTCAGGAGTGGTATAGTAATATCTTTTGTTTCCAGTATCGCTTCATTTGATATATTATCAGGGCCTAGTGCTTTGTCTCTCTTCTGAGTGCTAATTGCTTTTTCAACTTCTCTCTGCATAATAAATGGTACTTTGTCCGAGTCAATAAGTTCAATGTGTTCGGTTGATGATCTTTTTGAGTATAAGTCTCTATAATAATCTGTTGCAGTATTTATAATATCTGGTCTTCTAGTTTTGTCTTTACCGGAATGGTCTTTTAGCTTGGGTATCCATTGCTCCTTTTCTTGTAGCAATTTCATGGCTTTTTTAGTTCCTCCGGTTTTTTCTATTAGACTCTCCAATGTCCGTAGTCTATGATGTTTCCTGTCTTTTCGCATATTCGTTCTTAGATCTTTACTTAATTGAGTAATGGCTCTTCTGACATCTGTTGTTTTAGGTGTAGTTTCTAGCATTTTGGCTCTGCTTTCCATTATTTGTTTTGTCTTTTCTGATAGATTGTCTTTGCTTTTTCCAAATTTTTCTTTTTCCCTATTACATTTACTTAAAATTTCTGCGAGTTTGTTGTACGTTTCTAGTATATTCAGTTCTGAGAGATCTTCCTCTAAGTTCTTCAATTCTTCCTCTAGTTGTTTGTCTGTTAATTGTTGTTCTTTATTTTTCGTTACATTTTTATGATTCATTGCGAATTTCCTGGTAGGTTTTATTGGTGTAGGTTTTAGCCGGGTTCGGACCATTTGATGGTCCGTATTAAAGTTCAAATTTGCGATGACACCACAGTCTTCGAATGATCTAGCACGGTTAGTGAGTATATAATCGATTTCATTCTTGTAACGACCGTCAGGAGATGACCATGTCCATCTTCTATTCTGTTTTTTCTTATATACTGAATTTAGAATTACTAAGTGTTGTTCAAAGGCTAAATCTATTAATTTCTGTCCATTTCTTGATCTTTTCCCTTGGTAGTGGGGTCCCATTATAATTTCCTCACCGTCTCTCCTGTTTCCTATTTGAGCATTAAAGTCTCCCATCAGGATTAAATTTGTTGGACTCAATTCTGTTAATGTGTCATTTAGTTTTTTATAGAAGGCCTCAATGGTGCTTTCAGAGGATTGTTCTGTAGGAGAGTATACTTGTACTATGGTCCATTCACTTTTATCTGAAGGTAGCGTGATTTTAAGGACTGCAATCCGCTCGGAAATCCCATGAACTTCAATGATATTATTTCTCAATTTGTTATGTATCATGAAACCTACGCCATATTTTCCTGGTGTCTCGCCTTTAGAGTATAGAACAAAATCACCATAGTCTTCTATTTGTTCGCCCATGCGCCTTACTTCACTGATACCTATTATACTCCAATTTATGTTCTCCAGTGCCGTTGTTAATTCCAGCAGACTATCGTCTGATCTCAGTGTGCGTACATTTATGGTTGCTATATGTATCTGGCTTGTTTGTTGATATTTTTTTGGGGGGATGTGGTCTAATTCCCCACGGGGACC
Source organism: Pammene fasciana (assembly GCA_911728535.1). Taxonomy (NCBI): domain Eukaryota; kingdom Metazoa; phylum Arthropoda; class Insecta; order Lepidoptera; family Tortricidae; genus Pammene; species Pammene fasciana. The sequence continues at coordinate 3,682,628 of OU452285.1, forward strand.
AGCCGGGTTGGGGAATGTTATTTTTGTTTGATTTTGTTTGGTTGTTGTATTTATTTTAGTTTGAGTTTCTCGGTTACCGTAGTTTAGTTGTTTTTTGATTGAGTTTGTTCAAGTGAGCTCCCTTCCTTCGTATTTATGTTATAATTGTTAGTTTTTGGTACTTTATTGGGCTGAGAGTGTGACACTCTGTTCTCTCCTGAAATCACACTGAAATTATCTGGCGGGGTCTTGGGTGGGGAAGACGGAACCCGCTTTCTCTTATCTTTGTTTTCTCCCTTTTCACGTTTCTCCTTCACAATAAGTACGTCGTTTTTAATGATGGCATACTTGCCAGCCTTTCTGGCTTCTATCATTTTTGGGATTAAGGCCTTTCTTTTTTCGAGGGTCTCTTTTGGGAAATCCTCAGTTACAATTATATTTTCTGGGAACTTCTTTCTGTTTTTAAGGAGTTCCATTTTTCTCCAGCCAAGAGTGAGTACTACTTTTACTGGCCTGATTTTTGTTTCGTCCTTTTTCCCAATTCTTTGCACTTGACTGATCTCCCACTTATCCCAGTCGCTGGATTCTATCGAGGTCCTATTAATATTGTTCAGAGTTTCCAAAACTATGTCCATAAGTTCTATATTTTCGTTTTCTTCTTCTTTTATCCCACCGATAATTATGTTATTTTTTCTGACATCAATTTCTAGTCGCTTCACTGTATATTTTAGTTTATCTATTTCTCTTTTCATTTCCGCATTTTCTTGAATGATAGGTTTTAGTTTTTCATCAAATGTTAAGGAAAGCGATGTGTGGATCGACTCAGTAATAGCAGTGGTCTGCTTTTCTAACTCGTCCTTCAGTTTGTTCCAAAGTAAATCAAACTGCTGTTCCATTTTATATTTTCTACCAAAGATGGGTAACTTTTCTACTCTGGTCACACTGGTTGTCAAAACCGTGAAAAATATTGTGGTTTCTGAACGCAATTTAATTTGTTATGTTGGCTAAATTGCCGCTCCTCACTCTATGTCACTTTTTGGTTTTGACACTGACAAGTAACCTCACTTTAGCACGAAGGTTTAATCTTGAGTTATTCGTACTGTAATCCCAGGTTATGTCGAGTTTTTTATTTGTTCCGACGCGCGGCCACATAAACTTTATGGGAAAAGTCACTACTATAGGTTATTGTTCTTTTTTCACACTGTTTCGCGTAAGAAATACGGGAGCTTTTCACATGAGCGTCTGAAGTATTGTAGTACCACAGATAACATTCAACAATTACACCAATTACAAGCAATCAGTTTGGTTTCACAAAGGGACGTTCCACAACCGACGCTGCTGCAGAACTCATTAAACATATTTTCAATGCTTGGCGAGACAAACGTTATGATGCAATTGGTATATTCTGTGACCTTTCAAAAGCTTTTGATTGTGTAGATCATAGAACGCTCATTCTTAAATTAGAACACTATGGTCTTTCAGAAAATGCCCTGAGTCTCATGTCTTCTTACCTTAGCAATAGAACACAAACAGTTGTTGTAAATAAAACCCAATCTAAAGGGACTTTAGTAAAATTAGGAGTGCCACAGGGTTCCATTCTGGGCCCATTCCTGTTTTTGGTTTATATAAATGATTTACCTTGTGTAGTACAAAACCTTTGTGGTATGATTTTGTTTGCCGATGATACATCTTTAATTTTCAAAGTTGAACGGCAATCCAATGATTTATCTGTAATTAACAATACACTAGCTGGCGTACTAAACTGGTTTACTACTAACAATCTGTTACTTAATGCTAAGAAAACTAAATGTATTCGATTTGTTTTGCCAAACGTGGCACCAATGGACACTAATATAGTTATAAATGGTGAATGTTTAGATATAGTAGATAAAACTGTGTTCCTTGGTTCAACGTTGGACAAAAATTTACAATGGAGTCCTCATATAAAAAAACTCGCTCTTAGACTAAGTTCAGCCGCTCATGCCGTTAGAAAAATTAGACAACTGACTAATATTGAGACAGCTCGCTTAGTTTATTATAGTTATTTTCATAGTGTAATGTCATATGGAATTCTGGTTTGGGGCAAAGCAGCTGACATACAGACTATTTTTGTTTTACAGAAAAGAGCCATTCGCTTTATGTATAACTTAAAGGCAGGTACATCAATTAGAGAATTATTTAAAGAAATTAATATTTTAACTCTTTCGTCCCAATATATCTATGATAATATTATTTTTGTTGTAAAGAATATACACACATTCAAGAAGAATTCTGACATCCACAGCTATAACACTAGAAATAAAAACAAGCTTGCTATCAGACGATGTCGTGTCCGCAAAGCATATAAGTCATTTTTTGGCCAGGGTATTCATATTTATAACAAGTTACCCGTCGATGTTTTGAATCTATCATTTCCCGCTCTTAAGAAATACTTGAAAAAAACTTTAATGTCAAAGGGTTATTACAGGGTCGAGGACTATATGACAGACATATATGCATGGCCCAAACCAGAATCTATAAAATCATCTAACATTTAGAGGACACAGTTCAAGTAAGAAAGAATATCAAACGTATTGCGAAGCAGTCAGATTTGGATTTTATTTTTATTTTTCATTTTAATTACACAATAGGCAGGTACATGTCTGTCTCTCAAGCTGTTTTGACATGCCTTCTTGAAGAACTACGCATTATTGTATATAGTATCTTTAATGTATTTGTAGTACTGTTTTGAAAAAATAAGTCCCGCCGAGTTTCTTGCCGGTAATAAGTAATACTTCTCGGGTCAGAGGTGTAGGGTTAGAACCGGTGGTAGTTTCTTTTCTCTCTGACGTTCATAAGTGCATTGTAATGTGCCTAAATTGAAGAATAAATATCTTTTATCTTTTTTATCTTTTTATCTTTTTACAAGCCAAGTTATAAGTTGTAATTTTATTATTTTATATTTGTAAATATGGAATTGGACATGAAGTCATAATTATTTATATCAAACTTAATCATTTGTGACATCTTATTCTAGTCTATTTTATTTTGAATTTCAATTATTTATTAATATTATTATGATTATTTAAAAGACAAACCTTGATTTCATGATGCTAATTTAATAATAAAATGATCAAAATTATTTTATATGCACTAACATGTAGCTAAAGGATATTAACAATGCTTATGGAATCGCAATGTTCTGAAATAAAAATATTTTTTTTTTATTTTTTATTTTTTTTTATGAGTCTGCTTCGTTTTTTTTTATACCTACTACGTCGGCGGCAAAGAAGCATACGGCCCGCCTGATGGTAAGCAGTTATATGCAGTCCTACTACCTTTGGCTGGAAACGTCTTTCCACTAAAACGAGAGCAAGATGTCAAGGTCATTAGATCGATGACCCAATAAAAGGGGCCAATTTTCCTTATCGCTTTATCGGGCCCCCGCATCCTGTCGGGTGAGTATCAAATCAAATGTATCAATACGGAATTATTACAAAGTACCTACGCCTAATAAAAAGTACGCTTATAACGCATTATAGGGCGATTTTCACACTGACGCGGTTTCCGCGCGCGGCGGCGGTGCGCGAGCGTGACAGCGCTATAGACATGCATAGCGCTGTCTCGCCCGCACACCGCCACCGCGCGCGAAAACCGCATCAGTGTGATAATCGCCTAAGAAGCCCAAAAAGAGACGATAAAATATTTTCGAAGTTATACAAACACGGGACTAAATAAAAGACCGTAGTGCATAGGTACAGTCGCCATGAAATATATCGGAGCGGCCACGGTACTCAAAAATATCTGAACAAGCACTTTGTTGTCTTGACAATAAAGGCGTACAGATATTTGTGACCACCTTGGCTGCTCCGATATATCTGATGGCGACTGTACCTTCGCCTTATAAAAAGTTTAAATACGGTGTTCAAAATGACCAGGACACGACTTTATTGTTAAGAGAATAAGAGCGTGTGTAGGTCATTTTGAACACCCTACCCGCTGTACAAATACGAAACAAAATGGAAGGCCGAAGTGATCGCGTAGTTAGGTAAGTAGTTACATGCTCAAAAATATGTCCCAGTATCATAATACATAATTATAATCGGTACCTATAGATTGTAATACGGATGCCGGCATAATTAGATACAAAGGTTATAAAAAATCATAGTACGGGCGGCGGCCGTAGTATCTGCTACGTAACGTGATACAAAGATAAGCCCCATGGCACATGTTCATAAAAGTGATGCTGAGTTCCGGAGAAATAGTAAAAAAAAATAGAATTGGCTGAAAGCACAAAAAAGTACCACGTCCGGTTTAAAAAATGGATGGTATTTACCTACGGCACTTAATATAAAGATGACACTTGTGGCAACAAATAGTAATATATTTTTAGGTATAGAAAAACCCAGTCAGCCAGTTCCTGCATGGCCGGAAGTGCCCGGCAGACTAGTTTAAAAGTAAAGAATTTGAGTTTTGACTCCAATTTTACGTCACTCCTGAACCAGTCTGAGTACAAAGAAACTATAGTAAAAATAAGTTTTGTATGTAAATCTGTAACTGGCTGTATTTTCTTTGTATTACAATTTTTAGGAACGAAAACAAATGTCCGACCTAGATCTGTACTACTAGAATTCCCATGCCAAAGTTCATGGTTCTAAAGCATGTCGTTTTAAAATGAGAGCTGAACTACGTTTGTATGGGAACGCGAGCGTCCAGGCGACTCTTAACATCGTCGATTCGTCGCTTAGTATTTATTTAGGTTATCAAACTTATAATTCAATTATGGGACAACAGTTACTCAACTTTTGACCGCCACAGCGTTCTTATATCAGTGTTATTCGCCTCTACATTTTCAGGTTAAAGCAATATGTTTATCTAATCTACGTACATACATATCTACATTATTTACAATGCCAAAGCGAATTGGCAATACTCATAATCGGCGCTTACTAACTTATTTACAAACAGTGCAACTATTTATTTACAATCAAACGATGGCATACGCATAAGACGCTCAATTTCGCGCCATTACCAAACACCGGAAATTCTTTTTTTAGTATTTACATAATTAGTCATAATCACTGCGTGAGTACGAATACTGAATTGAAAAAACTGGCGCCGGCGAGGCGGCCGGAGGGGGGCTGTGAGGTCAGTCTCGGTGCAACGGAACGCAGTGATGAGGGAAGGGTGTGTCGATAGTATCGACAGATATCGATATAAGGGTGTCGATAATTTGGCGAAGAATATGTTTTTATTGAACAACAAAAGACCAGTACACGCAATGGCTAAGGTTGTAATATTTGTAGAGAACATACAAAGGAATTGTTCATGAACAGCAGGATTAGAAATGGCAGCCAAAATGAGATATTTCCACAAACAAATTGGATGGCGGTTCATAAGTTCGCGTCATCACATTTCAAAGTAGCTACCGATACCGTTACCGTTAACTGACTCGGCCAGCCAGCAGTTCTGCTGCAAGGACTCAGAAGCGTGGTCATACAAGGGAGGGAGGGACGGAGAGAATCAGCGACAATGCTCAGATGCACGTACTGGTACGGTTCAGGCCCATCGGTCGGAGGTGTATAGTACGGCAGGTAAACAACCTCCGTCCAGATTAGCTCACTCCGAAATAGGACGTGTATCCGCGCCTTTTCTTGTGCTCTTTCCGTCGTCAGCCACCCCGGCATGCTCAGCAGACCCTCCTGCCCGAGGCACCGGCGAGTCAAAAATACAGGATGGGTGTGTAAGGCTTGTGCAGTCAGGAGAGGATAGATAGGAAAGTAAGAACCAGGCTGAATACCAGCATCGTACCCAGAGTAGGGAAAAAATAAATAGATAAGTGTGTAAAATATGTACGACAGGATATAGACTGCGATATTTTATGAATGTGCTTGTAACGTTTTTTCAATGACAGCTCGACGTTCTGATCATTAGCGGTCTCGTTTTCGTAAGTTTCCCTTGGTTTATATTCCGTGTCTGTTCCGATTGCTTATACACTTGGTTCACTTTTCCCTGTTTTGAGCAATGGATTTCCCGTACGGCGGACTTTTGTCTGTGTAACGTGTGATATCCTGCTTCAGGGATCTATGTCTATTTGAGCTACCACTCTTTTTGGCTGTAGCAGGTGCAGTTAAATCGTCCGAAAATGTGTCCATGGTCGCATTTCATCACATTTCAAAGTAGCTCTCGAAAAACATTATCATTTCTTATTTAAAGCAATAATCTTATTTAATTTACTTGCAAGTAGTTATACCTACCCTACGGTCTTTGGAGAAATAATTCATTCACCTATACGTATGGGTTTTGTTATCAAAACTCGTAGAATGCTTGATTTGATAACTAATTTATGATTAATAAGGGGAATCCGGTCGAGTTCTACAAAACGAGAAGAAACCCATAACGCAAACACACCAAATAAAAGATTCAAGGAACAATCATCAGTCAACACTCAACAATCAATAAAAGATTCCAAGCAGACATAAGCATTGACGCCACCGCCCCACGGAATCTAGATCAGAGATAAAAGTCGAAGTGTATCATAAAATATAGTAATTTAATTGAGCTGACGCCACGATATATCCCCCATCACTAGAGAGGTCAGGCAGTGGGAGGGTACCCCCTCCTCCACACCCCTGCTGCCCCCTCCGCCGTATAAAACCCGGCCCGGCCACGCGCGCCGCGTCTATTTGCCGCATCGCCGCCGTGTAGCTCACAACTCTTGTCACCGCGATCTCACGCGATCAAAATTGTGAAAGTGTTGCATATAAAACGCGATTTCTCGACAGCGAGAGTACCGTGCCTTAGGCATTTTAAACAAATAGTGTTGGTGGGAGTGTGAATTGATATTGAGAACTTGGTAGAGGGTTCAATGGAAGCGAGGTTCGTGACCTGCCGGAGTTTCCAGCAGATCAAGCCGCCTGAGAAGAGCCTAGCGCCGCCGCCGACGGTGAAGGGGCTGCTGTCTCGTTTCGGAAGCCAGGCCCAAGCTCTCTTCGCGCCGAAGAAACCCCGCTTCGGATCTTCGGTAGCGATCCACAAGCTCCGCGAAACAAAGTGGTTCAAGCATGAAGAACAGAACATCTTGTGCGCTGTTCTGGAAACCGGATTCATCCTTGAAGTCCGAGCGGAGGATCCGCTGCCACCAGACTCCTGTCTCTCTCCAGATTACCATATGTACGCCGTCGCCATGTGGAAGAAGGGTAAAGGTATGTATCGTAATTAATTAAAGCTCTATTGCATAAAACGTACTCGCAATAGTAGTTTATCATTGTAATTGGGACATGCGATAACGTTTACGTCGCGCGCGGCACTGGATTTAGCTTAGCACGTACGCACCGCCATTGTAAATAAATCATGTCGTAACCGAATGAAATCAACTGATGAATGGCGTGCGCTCTCCGGTTAAACAGGAATGCGTAAGGTCAAGAAAAGTGTTTAACCGTTATTTTTCTTCGACAGAAAAAACAAAAAACCCGGAACAGATAGAGGTGTTCACGGTGCAACAGAAAGGTGTAAGAAAACGCGTCGTGAAGACTACACTGAGTGCATTCTGGAAGAAGGACTCGGTGATCCGCATCAACAATGTGGATGACAAACAGGAATCGCCGAACAGCGAAAAGGACATTCGAGCAAAGGTATACTAGTCGCGACGAGTTTCCAATTCACTTTGACTTCTCACATTATCTCTTGCTTACCGGAGTCATCGTTCTTGCGTCCTTGATTAGTCACCTAACGGCATACCACATTCTCGAGGTTTAAGTTTCTCAAGAGGATTCTAACGAATTTTAATAACCGAACGGCCTTCAGTCGATACTACTTTCAACTCTGTAAATCGTTGACATTTACAACAGAGTAATTACGCGCTCTGTTTTCCAAACAATCCCTCGGTTTGCACTCGTTTTCAAAACACGCGCTGCGAATCATGAGATTCCTTTTCAATTGACGCCTTGTTTTAAATGCAAATTCACTATGACCTTATTACTGCAGACGCGTCTAGCCGCTGTAATTGTCATGCTTCGTTTACGCCTTAAATAGGACATCTGTTTCAACGCGGCGCATAAAGTTCTAATACATTATTGCATGAACTAACTAAACTTTTAAACCTTGAATGGTTTCTTCAAACGATTTTCGTTGTTAGGCGTGCGACGTCAGAATTGGAAAACTCTCTTTTCAGATTGCGAAAGCCTTGCGCTTTCGTTCTTTGGAAACTGTGGGAACAGTTTGATGGGAGCTACTAAGGAGCCTTCTCCTGATTGCAGCTGGACATGGCCACTAAATCCAGGTTCGAGAGGAACTGGCATAATACCCTGCACTTCGTCCACTGGTGCCGGTACGGGGAGACACCTCAAGAGGCTCGCATGAGACAGGTAACTAAAACTCCTACTAAGCATGAAAGTAAATTTTAAATTTCGAGCGAGATTCTAGAACCTACAATATAACGGTCGATAACGGTTCGCGCGCGTAAAGCGATTTACGCCGATGTATAAATCCAATTTTCCGTTTGTTTTCGATTCTAGAATTGATATTTGTGATTGCATGCATAAACGGGATAATTCAGCAGTCCCTTACCCGTATGCATGTAATCTTTCTATTTTAATTTCTTTTCAAATCGATGCTTTTGTGATTGTCTACGCTTAAGTTACGTTAATGTTCAATCGGAATTCTCATTGGAAGAGGCGGCGATCACCGGGCACAATGTGCATGGGGCATCATCAGGCATGGAAACTGGGATCTGAATAAAAAATACGAGATCGCACAACGTAGCCATTCTGTTACAGATCAGCTTAACGACGTCGAAAACACCCATGATTATCATCTTTTGATGGTAATCGTTGTGGCGCTTTGGACTCTCAGCTGGCACCTTAAGACACCGGTGAGGATTTCTTTTTATACCGATTGGTAAAGTCAGGATGTGCCCCTTATATGTGTATGTGTTTTATCTAACTTAGCTTACACGTATCTACTAATATTTGTTATTCGTTGCGTGCCCCGTGTATCGAGAAAAACGTGTTTAAGCACGATAATCGGATTTTGCATAGTTTCTTAACTGATAATTATACTGATTACAAAAGAATGCGCAGAATTAATCAGAATTCCTTTTCCTTAATCATGCATAGATTAAACTGTTGCGAAGCGAAAAAAACTTGCACATAGTCAAGAAAACAATAAAAACACGATACATACACGTATTTAAACTTAACTGAAATTTTATAATTTAAAATATGATTAGTCATACATTTAAAAGCATTTGTAATAAATAATAAAGTACAAATGGTTGTTAAAAGTGCTAGGTCTTCGCCTTGAATTAAACAATGGCAATATTTGATCAGCTTGGTATATGAACGTCATTCCCAGGCTTTGTCTGTTAATATTTTAAGTACCTACAAAAACTTTATTAATTTTATATTTAAATATATTTTTTGAGTTAGTATATGATATCTTTTTATTCGTTTTTTTTTAAAGATACTTACTTTAAACTACATAAGTGTAGAAACCGAACATAGTTTAGAACACGTGTAGGAATGTAAAACATTGTCACTGTGCATAAAATCCAATCGTGTGCATAAAGGGAATTCTACTTTGCATTTGCGTCACGATGAGGCCCCAACTGAGTTTGTTAAGGAAAAATAACTTCGTTTCCTTAGGTTTTTTCTTAATTGAACGATTAATTCAATCAATTGATACCTACTTTGATTTGTATCAAGATGCGTTTATGACATTCCTTCCATAGTTAATTATTTTACGTCTAATTTGGAATGGACTAGCTTTGTTATGAATAAGTATGTATTTATATATGTGTGAATATAAAATGTATGTTTATGATTATGAGTTAGGTCGTTTTTATTATAAACTGTGTGATATCTATATTATTACTTATATTTGTGACGTATGGTGGCAGGGAGTGTGTTTGATTTGAGGTTAAATAACTATCATTATCTTATCTTAAAATTCTAATCAGATATAATGATATTAAAAGTAAACACTTGGTTCGACTCCTAGTAAGTTTTATACAATACATATTTGAAAATGTTTACTTGGTGTGGTGGTTTTAGGATTCTACGACAAAGAAAGTATAATAAGTATGTAATATTGTTCTACTACAGTCAGCATCAAATATATTGTAACATTCAAAGTGATCAAATAGTTCTTAACACCATATATTTTGTATGGTGTGACGAACTATTTGGCTACTCTAGCTGTTACAATATATTTGATGTTGAGTGTACCCGACTGATTTAAGTTTTACACTGCAAAATTACATTTTTTTACATTAACTCCGTATTATTGACATAGAGTAAGTAAATGTCCAGTTAATTTGAATTAGTTCAAGACGTGGATATTTTGCAGCGGTCTGACTGATCACAGAGTTTATTATCATGAAGGCTGAATCGAATTCTGCAGCAAATCTTGAATTTCAAAGATAGTCTATCATCGACTCTATCGCTCTTAATAACTAGGTATTTCAGTAGCAAGATAAAAAAAACGATTCCTGATATTAGCTGTAGGCCCCCAAAATCCGACTGTAACTTCATAGGTAGCCACGTGATTTGGTAGCACAATTTGTGTCATATCTGACGTGGACAGCTCTCCGTCTATTATATTTGTAACAAAACGTTTTCCGAGTTTCGCTCCCATTTAAATAGCCTTGACTTAGCTATTTATACAATACGAAGGTTATCATAGTTATCGGTCAAAAATACAGCGTACGCGGATATACTTAGGTATACCAAGTAACTAGATACATACATACATCATAATCATCATCTCAGCCATAAGACGTCCACTGCTGAACATAGGCCTCCCCTTTCATTAAGGGGGGTTTGCCATACGCGCCACGCTTGGCAGGCGGATTGGCGCGCGCAGTTTTTTGTTTATTGTTTGTAGGCTTTCGGAAGATGCTGCTGCCCATCTCCCAGTATATTCCCTTAGCAGACATACAATCACGCCTATATCCCAAAAGGGGTAGGCAGAGATCACGGATTTCCATTTGCTACGATCAATGCAGCAAAACGGCTCTCCGTGAGCCACTTCTCGCCCCCACTAGATACTTTTGTTTGTTTGTATTAGTGATTGCATGATAATATCGGTGTTAAATAACTGTAGTTCTGACGTAAGTAGCATTATCATAACGTACATGACTGAATAGTAAAAAAGTATTTACGTATTTATACTTTAAAATTAATCTTACAGGAAGTATTTATCACAGTCTATTTTTACCGTCTTTATAACTGTTTTTTACTACGTTATTCATATTATAAGTACTTTAAAATTAAACTCATAAGCATTATCTAGTTGTTGTTAACTATTTTTTTAAACTAGTTTGTATTAAAAATAAATTCGGTAACAATTAAAAAAAATACACAAGAAAAATCTGTGTGCGACCAAGAAGCATATAACTAAATAACCGTGAAAAAAACCAGTAGGTATACTAGATATAGTTAATGATAATGACTTAATAACTATTGTTCTAGTTTAATCGGTATTTAATGTTTCCTACGGAATATGCGTTGTATAAATACCTAGTAACTAGCTAATATTAGATTGTACTAGTACCTACATATTCTCATTATGTACAGTCGACGTCAAAGATATGTTTACATATTTTCACCCTATTCCTTTAAGAAAAGGTGCAAAAGTGTAAACATATCTTTGACGTCGACTGTATCTAATCGTACAGGTAGTGTAGGTAGTATAGGTGTAGGTAGGATTTCTTTATTAGATCTTATCAGTCTTTGAAAAAAAAAAACATGGCAGTTAAAGTTAGATTTCTGCCAATTCTTCTCCAATTTTCGGTAAGGCAAACGGTAGCCTTACCGAAAATTGGAATTACTATCATTTAATTTTACAACTATAAAAATGTGTTTAATCTTCTTTTAAAATCACATATTTCTAAGAAAACAATGTAATGTTTAAGTGCTTAAACTCAAATTTTTACATGAGTGGAGCTGGCATATAAAGCTGTCAAATTACTCCAGTTAATATCATATAACGACACAAGTCGTATAACGATAATCTCCTTGTTGCAGATAAGCGAGTCGCTCAAATGGGGTAACATCGGCATGAACATGGGAGTTATGCTCGTCAGCCAAAACAACGGCCGGGCGAAAGCGAAGTCGGTCTGATCGCAGCCAGCCAGCGGCACCGCTGGCACATGCTACGCCTGCTTCTGGCCACCGAGTGTAAAAAACATTGACCATGTTTAAATTTGGAACGCACTTCCTTTTCGGGTTTCAATTGTTTTTTTAAGCTGGCACATGCTACGCCTGCTTCTGGCCACCGAGTGTAAAAAACATTGACCATGTTTAAATTTGGAACGCAGTTCCTTTTCAGGTTTCAATTGTTTTTAACGGTGTCTTGGAACGAACTTTGAGAGCTCTCAATTCAGGTCGTTTTATAACATTTGGATACATTCTGTGTAAAACTGGAACACACCAATTTAATTTCTTTTTGATTTTCGACTTTCCGTTTGGAAAATTCAGCCCTTTCTAATTACAGTTCCTTTTTTTTTATTAAAAAGGTTTACTTAACAACTGCTAGAATTTGGAGACATAACTTAGGTATCTTTCGACTCTTTGAATTTCGAATGTTTTTAACAGCCAGTATATATTATGGGAACATTGATAATATTTAAATTTAGAAACAGGTTTTCGAGCTTGTTCTTCTTTTGAGCTTCGAATGTTTATTATTACCAACTGCCAGTATCTGGATACTTGACGCTTCTTGGAACGCGTCATTGGAGCCCTCACTTCAGTTCCACTCTTTTCAATTTAATTTTTTTTATGACTGCCAGTATTTTGCTCCACGGATTGGAAGCTTTAATTTTATTAAAATTTAAATTATGTGACAAAAACGTTATAGACATTCCTGTACTAAGACAGATCTGTGACATACATATATAACTGATGAGATATTTTCTAACTTTTAATCTATTGGTTTTTATGCCTAAAGTAAAATAGGCTATAATTTATAGATATGTTGTGGTCTGGGTTGATACCAGTCTTATGTCATGAGTATATTCTGAACGTTCATTTCTGATCGAAAAAGACTGTTCTGTTTTTTTAAGAAAAATATAAAACCGACTATGAATGATTCTTAAATATATAGCTACTGTTTTGAAATTTCTAACTTATTAATAACAAAGTTTACAAACTTGCGTAGACTGTTTCTATAACTTGTTAAACACATATATCTCCTAATTCATAGTCGGGAAGTTACGAGAGTATTTTGGCGCGGTATGAGAGTATTTATAATATTTATATTTATTTATACCTGCATACTAGGGCCTAATGTTTTTAAGAGTATTGTAATTTAAATGTCCTATTTATAATGAAGCATTTTTATAAATAAATAAGTACAAGACATGTTTTTGTATTATTTATACACCACCCTCTCATTCGAAATTGCGTTTCCCAAGCGCCCTAACAAATATAGATGATAAATCATCATCTTCCTAGCGTTTGTCCCAGTTGCTGCCGCGGCTCAATGGAGCGCGCTCGGCAACCGAATCCCAAGGAATGGCAGTTAACGATAGCGAATGCCATCCTAACCTTTCAACACAGAGGGGAAATAACGCCTTGTTAGGTTTGTTGGAGGGAGTGGAAGTATAGAAGATAAATAAATAAAAATATATGCAAGTTTCCTATTATTATTATATTATTTGATTTGTCTTAAATAATTATAAAAATTGCTTGCTTTGCGTGCATTATTTCCATAAATAACGCAATGTATGTAATTGTTTGTGTGCAACTAATTAAATTTAATGTGCATATTATGGCTAATACACGAAACGCGCTCAACACAAATATAAGTTTCCTTTTTTGCCATACGAAGAAACATGTGCCCAGAAGTAGGACAGATATAGGCTAAGTCCAACTAATCGGTGAATATGAAATTCACCTTCATGAATTCATGATTAATTCCTAACCTCAATGTTGGCGACAAAATACATATATTCAAGCGTAAAGGTCATTGGAAAGGTCATGCCTTGCATTTTGTATTAAAATCGAAGTAAGTATTCAAATCAGTTCCTAATCGAAGTATGTAACAGTAATGACACGCTGGTGTAAAGATATGCCGTAATAGTCATAACGAATCGGTTTTACAGCAATTTAGTTGTAACAAAGACGAACCTAGCGACATCTAGTTATCAATGAATAAGTTACAAATGTGTGTAAGTTTTGTTACCACGATAACAGATGGCGTTGTACAACTAAGCCAATTGTGGTCACAGGGACTTGGATTTCCTTTGTTGAGAGTTAAAGTGTGGCGTATTTTCACTAGATGGCGGTAGTAAACAAGTTGTATCAAACGAAATCGGCGAATAGATAAAAACCCTAAGACTCGTATTAGGTTCGTTAGTCTACAATATCTATCTAAAGTTTGAACTGTGAGATGCTTCTTTTCAATTCTCGATAACTCGCTCATATCCCGTCACCAAAAAAGCCGCTTCTACTCAATAGATGGCGCTAAATTTGTACATCTAAAACAGGCCGAAGAGCATATCCGTAGACAGCGACCTCTCGTGAGCTTCGTCCATAATGATGGCACAGTAGTTGTCCAAATCTCGTTCGCGTAAACCCTTCCTTAGTAGTATACCATCGTTACAATAGATGACCCTAGAAATAGGGCTGGCAGTCCTTTGCTCAATTTGCCGTATATTGCCAACAGATGGCGCTGAAAGTAACTTACCTCTCTCAGTAGGCCGAACAGCATATCCGTAGACAGCGACCTCTCGTGGGCTTCGTCCATAATGATGGCACAGTAGTTGTCTAAGTCTGGTTCGCGTAAACCCTCTCGCAGTAGGATACCGTCGGTCATGTACTTGATGACCGTGTTGGGCGACGTGCAGTCTTCGAAACGGATTGCGTAGCCGACTTCATCTCCTGTGGAGAAAGACGATTTTATTAACAAGTCACAGACTAAACAGACACCTCATCATTAAGCTTTTATAGGGAGCACGAGGTCACCACACATCAGCGCAATCTTATTCGTAAATTTCTACGATTCGACCAGGACATCTTAATAGTATTCTACACCAATTTGTAGTATAACAATCCAGGTTCACCCCTGTAACTTGATTTTTGTGGATATTTTTAATTCACGTGAGTAATGATCATAAACGTGAACTCAACTGAAATAAGCGGTCGCGCTCTCATACAAAATCAGTACGGGAGCACCTATGTGTGATGACCTGGAGTTCTATGTGATCTATCTAGTGGTTAAGGTTATCTGTGTAACAAGTATTAAAAAAAAACATTATTGTTCCAAGCTTTTATCGCTAACTGTACTTTTCTTTGTCCAATCTCTAACTGCTCACCAAGACGAATGCAACCCAAATACGATGGGATATTTAATGCTGAGTAGTTGAGGAGTTCCTATGGCCACCTTCCAGCTCCATCATCAGATCAGCTCCATGTCATCATAATATTGCATTGTCACGCGACGCGATACACAGTCTGCTGACTGTAAAAGTAGCTAAGCGGGTAGGGTGTTCAAAATGAGCTTGACACGACGAGCGTGTGTAGGTCATTTTAAACAATCCACCCACTTAGTTACGCATATGTACGCGTGCAAAATTTCAGCTCAATCGGAAACCGGGAAGTGGATCAAATTTAACTTACAATATTTCATTACAGACAACGGGACAGGTGAAACTAAACAAAAGCTTTTAAAAATTGGCTAACAATAGAGTTACACTCGATTAGCTAAAGCCAAAGATATATCACACTGGTTTAATTGACAAAGTATACAGGGTGGCCAAAAACTTACCGCCGCCGCTCAATGGCCATACAAAAGTCCAAAAATCAAATCGATCTGAGAGATTCCAAAACCATCTAGGGAGGATTGGTAGCGTCCCAATTAGTCCCAAAACCTTACAGCCAACGGGAATTTGGATATTTTTTGGCCACCTTGTATAAGCTTGCGAGTAATTACTTTCAAATTTATCTTCTGGGTAGTTACTCAGTTTGGTGTTAGTCTCGTCGGAGTAAGATTTAAAAAAAAACAGATCTCCGGGTTTTCAACCATAAATCAACAGACTCCATTTAAGCGTTTCGGAAGTAACTTCGCTGTGATGAATAGAGGAACGTCTGGTGTAATTGGAAGCATGTTGGACCGGCAATTAAAAGCCGCGGGTTCGAATCCCGTGATATTCCAGAGCTTTTCACAGTTGATTTTTTAACTGTATTAGACATTCATGCTTAGAAATAAAGGAAAAGTAGAAAAATATACTGCCTCAGGCGAGACTCGAACTCGCGACTCTGGGAAACATGCCCCTCTAATCGCTCTGACCAACTGAGCTGCTTAGACTTACCTGTGGCTGTGAATTTCTCCACCATATCCTTTATTTCTGAGGCTGAGGCAGTGGTTTATTCTACTTTTTCTTTATTTCTAAGCATTGTGGTATCGTTATCAGACGTTCTGCTTAATACAAAAATGTAGGTAGATTGTAGGTAGTCCTCTTAGTGTAGGTATTGTGTCAATTGTATCGTTTTAAAGTATAAATAAATGATAACCCTAATGCGTAGTAGAGTTCGCTCGAGGATATCTACAGATATCGCTAGTGACTTGTTCATGATTACATTGATTACAATGGCTAAATTCGCTGTCATTGATAGAGGAACGTCTGGTGTAATTGGAAGCATGTTGGACCGGCAATTCAAAGCTGCGGGTTCGAATCCCGTGATATTCCAGTACGTCTAGCATGACTTACGTTGCGGTGCGACTCTCCATACTTCAGGCGCAACTCGAAGTATGGAGTCGCGCGCGACAACGCATGTCATGCTAAGGCCCCTGTTTCACAGTTGATTTTTACTTTGTAATGAAGATCTGTTTCTAATTAACCGACTTCAAAAAAGGAGGAGGTTCTCAATTTGACTGAATTTTTTTTTATCATTATTATGTTTTTTTTGTATGTATGTTACTCCATATCTCCGTGAATCGTGAACCGATTTTCAAATTTTTTTTTAATCGAACAGGTATAACCCCTAGACGGTCCCATTGTCACCAAGTCAAGGTCTGATGATGGGATCCTGGAGAAATCGAGGGAACTCTTCAACTATTACAGGCACACCTATAGTGATTTCACTATTTTTTACAGCAACTCGGCCACTTCCTCTTGGAATAGCGGATCCTAAGTGAAGTCGGTTCTTTTTTTGTTTTAAATTATTTGAGGTGTATAACTCGCCTAGTTTGGTGTTCATCTCATCAGAGACTCGTTTGGCGACGGACATGGCGGCGACACGCCGAGGCTGCGTGCACCCGATCATCCCGAGACGACTGTACCCCTCTTCGTGTAGGTACTGTGTCAGTTGAGTGGTTTTACCGCTGCCGGTCTCACCTGTTAAAAAAAGCAAATACTAAAAAAATTTACTTACGTAATAAATGGACGACCCCTTTTTTAATTACGTAAGATAATTTAGGGGGCGGGGATTGACCATGCCTTACTTCTACTTACAACAGGAGGATTTTTCTTACCTAGGGGCGGAAGGGGTCCAAAAAATGGCAAAAATTAGCTAACGTAATAAATGGACGACCCCTTTTTCTACTCTAAAACCTTCTCCAGAGTGTAACAAATATTTTTTTGAAAACCGCATCAAAATCGGTTTAGCCAAACGCGAGATAATCGCGAACAAACATACATACAAACAAACAAACATACAGGTCGAACTGAGAACCTCCTTTTTTTTGAAGTCGGTTAACAAACATACAAACAAACAAACATACAGGTCGAACTGAGAACCTCCTTTTTTTTGAAGTCTATTTTTTAAATTATTATTCAGCCCAAAACGCCTTTTTGATGGCGTTGTTGCCACTATTGGGCATAGTTTACACATCCTTATTGACATATATCAAAGTGACAAGGAATACTTTGGATAAACAATTTTTTTTTTGGAAAAAATGTATCATTTCTATTTAGGCGACCATTTTATTAATAACATTTACTTTTCGTGTGCACAAAACGTTCAAAAAATTTAAAAAAAAAATATTTTTTTTTTGCGAGATTCACCTAAAGTCACATAACTTTTTCTACTCCTTTTGGTCTCAGAAATGCGTGGTAAAGATCTGTCGGATTACTCGAGCCCACTCTGTATTATACATATAAGTTATAGTTGAATTATCGAGAGCGTGGAATTGCATATGTAGTGGTTGTACCGTGTTGTGCCTCTTTGTGTGCGGATTCAAATATAGAATGCCTGTACACAAACAATACTACTGCATATGCAATCCCACGCTCTCGATAATTCATCTATACTCTATGATTCTTACCAACTATGATGACAACGTTGTTTTCGCGAATAACTTGCATCAACTCTTCTCTCACGGCAAACACCGGTAGGAACCGCCTCTGCTCTTGAATGGTCTTGTTCTTGACGAATGCTGACTTAGATTCCGGCTCCTTCGCGTCTTTAGTATCTGTAATATTTATAAAAGTGGGTTTTGAAAGGTTCTTAATTAGGATTCCGTAAAGGGTTAAACGAACGAGGAAGTGCTGCAAATTGTTGGAGAGAAGAGGAACCTACTGAAAACCATAGAGAATAGACGAGGCAAAATGATAGGTCACTTGATAAGACACGACACTTTCTTTAAAACTATATTAGAAGGCAAGATTGAAGCTAGGAGAGGAAGAGGAAAACCACGAGCACGCTATACACAACAACTAAAAGAAAAAGCAAATGTCGTGTCTTACAGGGACCTAAAAAGCCTAGCCGAGGACCGCGAAAACTGGCGCATACTCCACCGACAAGAGCCATGCTCTTAAATTTTGATCAAAGGATTAAAACGAGACCCTATTCCTAAGACTCCGCTGTCCGTTCGTCTGTCACCAGGCTGTATCTCGTGAACCTTGATAGTTAGACAGTTGACATTTTCACAGATGATGTATTCCTGTTGCCGCTATAACAACAAATAATAAAAAACAGAATAAAATAAATATTTAAGGGAGTTCCCATACAACAGACTTGTTTTTTTTTTAGATAATGGTACGGAACTCTGCGTGCCCTTTGTGATTTACAAAGCTGTAAGATTACTGTCTTGAATAAAAAATACGATATTACAATAAGTAATTAGAAACTAGAATTACAGACAGTCCTCTGTGCCGAGGGTGCATGGAGACGGAAGAAACAACCTCTCACGTGGTACTGGAATGCGACGGAGTGGCCCCATACAGGGCTGAACATCTCGGTTCCCCGAGTAATCTCCCCGAGGTCCTACTCAACATAAAAGGTTTGATAGGATTCCTTGAGGAGTTGGGATGGCTGGACTAGCCACTCACGCAAAATAGACGCTAGACGTCGAGTTAGGGAAACTTGCCCGTTCTACAATACAATACAAGTAATTAGAAAATCAAGTGACTTACCATTATCCACATGTTCTGCGTACTTGTAGGCTTCTTTCGTGGGCCCGTCCTCTGGTTCGTCCTCCTTTTTTTGAATGCCCATAATGTTGCCTGTGAACAAAATAGGTAAAAAAATATTGACATAAATAGCCGTATTTATGAAACGAGCGCCTATATGTTGCGGGTCTTTGATTTGGTGTGTATTATTAGTATACGATTCTACTTTCTAGACAAGCTAAATAGTTTTCCACTAGCCAGAACATGTATTCTACTTACGGAAAAAAGTTTTTGATTTAGTAAACAATATCATAGACATAGAAATGAAGGGATGTTTACAAAAACAACATAACTGCTTAGAGCGGTTGACACTTTTTTAAGAACATTGTTAATCGTTTCAGGTGTCAACTAGTGTAGTCAGTTATGTTGTTTTTGTAAACATCCCTTCAAATATATTTAACCTTTTGACCACCGTCGTCTGATTATATGAGACAAAGTGACAATGTGAATGACACCTTCATAATTTATGACTGAGTTCAAAATTGATAGTTCTATTTTTAACGTATGGCAGTCAAAAGGTTAAATATACTTTTACCTCAAGGGCAGTTCGTATAAAAGAATCTAAGCAAAGTGACCAACTTCCTTCTGTAGTGTAGTTAACGTTAACTCTGCATCTGGTTTTCCAAGTTAAGTCATTTCTATAGTCGATGAAAAGTTAGCTTGGTTTTCCTATACTTATCATTGTCTATATTTATGTGTGTTAATAAACTTACCAAGTTTAGTGCCCTCGAGTTTCCAATGCTTCTTCTGAGCCTTACGCCGTTCTTTTTCAAGCCTAAAAGCCTTTACTAGGGCCGAGCCTTTACGGGCGTTCAGTGCCATGTCTGAAGTAGGATCTTTCACCTGCAAATACATTCACTCATAAACATGTTTTTATTAAATTAACTTTAAACAATAAAAGAACCGACTTCACCTAGGACCCGCTAATCCAAGAGGAAGTGGCCGAGTTGCTGTAAAAAATCCTGAAATCACTATAGGTGTGCCTATAGTTGAGGAGTTCCCTCGATTTCTCCAGGATCCCATCATCAGATACGGACCTGGTGACAATGGGACCAACTGTGACGTATACTCTTTAAAAAAAACTTCAAATCGGTCCAGCAGTCTTCAAATAATCGAGAAACATACATAAAAAAATAGCAAAAAAAAAACACGCAAAGATCCCGACGAATTGAGAACCTCCTTCTTCGAAATCTTGAAGTCGGTTGAAAAGCTATTCAGGTACCATGTTTAACCACTTATAAATATATGTAGTTAGTACAGTCGCCATCAAATATATCGGGGCGGCCAAGGTACTCAAAAATATCTGAACATGCACTTTATCGCCTTGACAATAGAGGCGTTGTTCAGATATTTGTACGTACAGTTTTTCATAAATATATGAGCAGCTATTTTTCAGTAAGTTTTGAACACACAGCATAAAGCGTCAAAGGTATCTAAGCAACAAAAGGGGTCACAAATATCTGAACATCGAAGGAAAATATACCTTAAGTCAGTAATTTACAATTCAAAATCTATTTTTTTTTGTTTTGGTCTAGGGTTTTTGTTTTGTAATTAGTATTATTTGTAATTTTAGATATATCTGGTTTTTTATTGTATAGCGTTTTATGTAAAATTTTGTCATGTGATGTTGTTTTGTGTTTTGTGAATATGAATAAATAATAAATATTCAAAATACCTAAGTCACATTTTATGTTCACAAATATTTAAATTTGGGATGACATTTTTGACACATAGTTATAGCGTATTTATTGTTAACTGCAATGACATTGAGTTGAACTTTAAGGTAACGGCGTAAGATATATTTTCCTTTAATGTTCAGATATTTGTGACCCCTTTTGCTGCTTAGATATCTTTGACGCTTTATGCGTTCAGATGTTTTTTCCTCGCTGTGTGTTCAGAACTTACTGAAAAATAGCTGCTCATATATTTATGAAAAACTGTACGTACAGATGTTATTGGCCTCATGTAGTGTAAAGAATTTATTGAAATTTGAGGCTGCTCAGAAGTATTTGAGGACCTCGCCCGCTACGATATATCTGATGGAGACTGTACCATTGATTTTGTTTTTTATTTTTTTATTTTAATGGCGCAAGTATGCTTACAGAGAGAGTGGTCGTTGGCTGTATGTAATATTTCCTTTGTCAGTCTAATCTTGGTGAGCAAATTTAAAAAGTTAGAGCAGCGGACAATAATGTAAGTTTCATACTAACTCCCTACATTACTTCTTGGCCTAAGTCAAGAAGTAATGTCAGGAGCCATAAATGAGCAATTTCATGTCTTCATTTCGTGACATTAACGCATACATTTCGGAGTATGTTGGAGAAATAGTTATTTGTGCAACAAGAGAGGAAAGTTGAGAGTGATGAGAGTCTTACGAGATGTAAAAAAAATCCTCTCGTGTGACACATATAACTTTTCACCTCAGTAGTGAGAACATATTAAAGTTAAAAAATAGTACATTGTGCAACATGGGGGGTAAGAGGAATATTACTAACGAGAGTCTAGTTAAATCGCGACGGCTTGCCGGAGCGATTTAAAGACTCGAGTTTGTAATATTCTTACGCCCCGAGTTACACACAATGTTTTTCATCACACTTGCGAGGAAAAAACTAAAATTTAAGCGAAATAATTCTTAAATACGGTGACGTTTCAAGTAGGTATTCGATCGCCATTTTGCTTGCGCCGTTGCTTAGCAACGCGGTACAAACATTCCGTGCGTTTTTTATTACGACATAGTTTTCGAACTAGATTTTGCAAAATTATTATAACAATATTTACCAAAATTAATGATAAATACTTTTAAATATTAAAAATAATGAAGAAATATACCGTATTAGTTTTATATACTTTAAAATTTGCTTGTAGTCAAGTTTGGGTGACATAACAAAAAACCCTGGCTGAATATAAATGTCCTGAGTCTGAAGTAATGTACGAGTGGGTCAACATTTTTAAAACTAAACCTATAACTCCACACTGTGGAGTTATAAGAATTCCTAACTCCCGCGGGATCAAAGTAGGCCTTTGTCCTTCAGTACACCCGCATGAAATAACACCATTTACGAGCAGGTGTGATGAAAACACATTTATTTACATTCCCGAATGAAAGGCATCATCATTATGACGAAAACCTTCTAGAAACAAAATTTCTATTTCACCTTAGCAGTTCGAACAAGCCTATTTTCCTCACTCCCTGGAGTGACGAAAGTGCGACTTTCATCACTCCAGGGAGTGACGAAAGTTGCAACTAGAGAGGAGGAGGAAGTTGCAAGTTATTTGTGCAACTAGAGAGGAAAGTTGGTTTTTCTTGCGAGTGTTGATTTTGAGTCCCGAGTAAGCGAAAGATTCTATAATTGAATCACGAGCGAAGCGAGTGATTCTAGGTTTGAATCTTGAGCGTAGCGAGGGATCTCAAGAACACGAGATGTAAAAAAAATCCTCTCGTGTGACACATACAACTTTTCACCTCAGTAGTGAGAACATATTAAAGTTAAAAAAACACATTTATTTACATTCCCGAATGAAAGGCATCATCATTATGACGAAAACCTTCTAGAAACAAAATTTCACTCCCTCACAAACCAAAGTCGCACTTTCGTCACTCCAGGGAGTGAGGAAAATAGGCTTGTTCGAACTGCTGAGGTGAAAAAATAATTTCCTAATCGGTGCAGTCTTCGAATTAAAAATCATTCCGAAATGTAGAGATAGCTAGGAGAGTGGTATAGAGTTGAGTTTACACACCGGTATAACAGGTTCGGGCTGTTTGGTGAAGACTATCCGGCCATCCAGGAAGGGCGGCACGATGTTGTGAACCAGCAAATGTACTCGGTCTACGCTTTCCTGAAAATAATTAAAATTTTACTATTGTGTTTTCAAATAGGATTGTGCGTGGGACACATGTCATTTCACAAACTTAGTGAATTCATAATTCTTTATTGCCTGAAAGTGAGTGGGTATAAAAGGTGTTATATATACAAAAGTTCATCACAATCTGCCGAGATCCAGCACGCAATAACTTGTTGTGTAACACTTAAGTTACAGACCTAAATTTCTTACTATAAAAACATAAATTAATAAAAAATAATTAATTACATTACACACAACAAATTATCAATTATCATTCAAAATTAATTACAAATTATCATTCAAAATTACACAATATTGTCATTCGAAATACATATTTTCTTTACTAATTGTTAAATTAATCTATAAATGCCAAGAATTCTTTTAGCGAGTAAAACCGTTTATTTATTAGCCACTTATTTAATTTTCTTATGAATATGCTTTCTGGGTTTTCTCTAATTTCTCTTGGAATTTTGTTATATATTTTAATTATCATATGAAGAGGCTAATCAAAGAGAATATAATGTAGTAATATATCAATAAAACCTTTTTTTGTCGATCATCGATAAAGTTAGCAAGGAAATCGTAATCGGACAAAGGTAAAGTGTATAGCGTCAGGTGACAACCAAAACTCACTAATTGCAAAAAAATAAATAAACGAAAATCAACCTTGTTTTGTGACTGGTACGGTTCCTTATGGCTATTAACTTGTGGAAGTACTTAGTGAGTTTTGGTTGTCACCAGACGATAGACTAAAATTGACAGTTGACACGAGTGATGCGATCTTTTAAATTCGATTGCGGGGGTAAGTCTTCTTTCAAGCACTATTGACGTATCATTCCACATGTGGGGTGCATTGGCGATTTAATTGTTTTGTGTATACATGTATGAAGAGTTCCAAAACATTGTTTCAAAAAGTCGTAATATTAAATTTATTGTTGTTTACAAATAATTGATTTTTTAATTAATTAATTATAATATGAGTCCTATTAATTACATATTTACACGGAATCGATGCGGTGTAGGATTGGAGTGAGCCGGTATTGGGTTTGATTGAGCCGGTATCGGGTTTGATCGAACCGGTACTGGGTTAGATCGGCCCAGCATTGGGTCGAAGCAACCCAGTACTGGGTCACATCGACCCAATAACAGAAAAAACATTGTGTGGTTTTATGAAACCACGATGCAAGTGAAACTTTACTATGTTAGCATGGCGCTTAGAAATTGTTGCCCAATTGGTTTGTCATGCTAGACGTACAGAGCTGGAATGACTTGCCAAATGTAATTCATTAAATATAATCAAAATATATGTTTCTAAAATTTAGAAAAAAATAATTCGTCCCACGGGGTTTGAACCCTTGCCCGTTTGATCGTTATTCTCATGCCATACCACAGTGCCACCGCTACAATTTACGCTAAGACGCGAAATATAGATTTGTATACCGCGGTTGACTGCCAACATGACATGAACCTTATTGCTTATGAAATAAGCCTCACCTTACTATAAACGAGAATCAGCGTTACATCTTGTAACGCGCGACATGCAGAAGAGAGGCTTTAAAATTTGAGGCTATGGAATAAAAGTTTCACTTTAATAACGGCCATACCTCGTCCATGTCACTGTTAACATTGACAGCATGCACGACACCGCTAGTCAGCATCCTGTTCCGCTCCCACAGTTCGTTATCTCTGTCGCTCTGCTGCCTCTGTGCGGAAACTTTGCGATTCCGTCTCTTTTCAATTTGTTCTTCTTTTTTCGCTATGTACTCGGAGCTAGTGCCGGCAAATGGGTCGGATTCATCTGTTTCACCTGAAATGATTTTGGGGCTTATAGTGGTTGACATTGTCAGATCCAGACCTGGTGACAACGGAACCAACTGTGAAGTATACTCTTTCAAACAAAACAAGAATTTTCCAAATTGGCTCAGGCTCTTTCGAATAATCGGCGAACATACAAAAAAATATTTGCAAAAACAAAGATCCCGAGTAATCCTGACGAAATGAGAACCTCTTCCTTCAAAATAATGTACGTAAGCAACATATTTACCATTGCGGCTCAATGTTTATTTCAATGGATCATACCTTCTCCCATGTTGTACCATTCTCTGTCCAGTTTCTTCTCTGCCTCCTGCCAGTCAGGGTCGTCCACATCCATACCTCGACGAGAGCTCACCCATCTGAAAATAGTACATTTAGATGCTAGTGCGGAAAGTAAGTCATTACAATGAAGAATGATATTTATGCACGTGTATCGAACGCCGTTTTTTAATACAGTTGCGAAAGAATGATAAAATGGACAATTAGCCACTTTGAGGTTACTTTAGTACTATATATCCGAACACTCGCGCGGTGCGGTGCGGCGCGGTGGTCATGAATCCTGAGCTGTGATTGGCTGGAAAAGTAAAAAAGCGCTAGTGCGAGAAAGCCCAGTGTGTTGACGACGAGGGTCCCTCTTGTTCCTTTAGCCGTCAACACAGTGAATCCTGCTTCTTGTAAAGGGCCGGCAACGCGCTTGTGACCCCTCTGGAGTTGCAGGCGTCCATAGGCTACGGTAGCTGCTTACCATCAGGCGCGCCGTATGCGTGTTTGCCACCGTCGTGGTATTAAAAAAAGAAATAGTTCATGTTCCAAATTTTTATGAGTCGGAAAATTCGTTGTTTCCGCTAATGATCCCAGCAGCATTAAGGCATTATGGAAATGTTTAGACTGGTGGTGAAAATAAGGCCTCTACCGACCAACGCTACGAGCAACCTTTTTACATTTAACCATACTTTGTTATGCTACCTCTACTTTGACACTGGCAAAATTAAGTAACAGAGAGGTCATTTATTCTTAAAAAAATATTGAGGACTTACTTATGAGGCGTAGCCCTAGGGGTATTATCGTAAGGCCGTCCCTTGTAATCCCTCATGGGCCTCCGTTGGGACCTCTCCGAGCCAGGTCCCATTTCCCGGGGCTTAGGTGTCGGGAAGTCCCAGGTGGACTTGCGAGGAGGCGCCCTGTCGTCATCATCGTCATCCCACGCTGTGTTTTCAGGTGGCTTCAGGACTTTCAAGCTGAAAAAATTTGTGAAATGTATTGAACGGCAGAAGGCACATTACTATGACGATAATATCTAATTTGGCCTACATCGGCAATAAAATTAAAATAACTTAATAATACATTACGTAACTAGGGCGGTAAAATAAAGAACGGCTCAGATCGCGGACATTTGACGAACCGAAGGTAAGGGCCATAAACAAGCGATCTGAGGCCTTCTTTATTACCGCCCGTGGTGCGTACACAATTTTACGTCTTCTCCTGGGTGTGAAGTGAGATTTGCTGCTGCGCCCATGGGCGGCAAATCTCACTTACCGCCCGTTTTGCTAGAGCAATTTTGCTAAAAATTTACGAAGTTTAGACGATATTTTTGGGAAGATATTAAAGTATTTTACAAATATATAAATGCAAAAGTAAACTTCATTTCATGCTTTATTCAGATAGTACAAAACATATAATAATTAAAAATCATACGACAAAATTGCATGAATCAACGACCTCACTAAGCTTTGTAAGAATTGAGTTTTAAGGTATTCAATATTAACATATCATGTATAGACCAAAAGTACTTTTTTGCAATAACAAGACTTCAAGCTATCTTATCAAATGCAATTCATGTGCATAATGTAATTATTAGCGATTTTCGTTTTCAAATCGTTACTGGACTCTTAACCACTTCTCAAGTTATCAGTGTTATCACATGGAACGCGATTGGTCACGAAATCTATTCCTGGCTTACGGTCCATTATTGATTGTCCTTACTTAAATAACATTTCTGCGACTCTAGTGAAAGTACCGTACATTTTATAGGACTTGGCTTTTTCTCACTGAGATTTGACATACCTGTTTACACTATAGCTACAGATTTAAGGCTGCAAAGGCAGGATTCCATACTGATTATTAGTTTTAACCGTTAATGATGTTAATAAAACTTAATGTAGGTATAATACAAAAACTTGAACTGAAAGAACAAATCAAATTATTAATAATGAATATTTTGATTTGTTTTATTTTAAGTAGTCACACTACTATACATATAAATTATAAATGTATAAAGATGTCATATACAAAGGAAAAGTGACCAAAGCCTCTGGTGCCCAACTTCAGTTCTACTGACAGGCAGCACCATCTCTCTCGCATTCAATGAACTCCTAAGATGTTCTGAATGGAAGGTTATAACTCATTATGTTGTACCTTAGATGATTGGCCAAATGCGCCTTAGCATTTTACAAGGATTGCATATACACGGGAAAATTCGACCAGAGCTTCCGTGGCCAGGTGGCGAAGTGGTTAACGCGTCTGCCGCGAATGCAGAAGACGCTGGTTCGATCCCAGCCTTGGGCACCGGAGGCCTTGGTCACTTTTTCCTTTGTATATGACATCTTTATACATTTATAAAATAAACAACTTACTTGGGAGTCCTGGGCTCATCTTTAAACCTTGGCTCATAATAGCTCCTCCTAGAGCTGTCTCTATTACTCCTCTCACTGTCTCTATCCCTCCTATCACTCCTGTCACTTCTATCATAATCTCTTCTATCCCGGTCCTGCCTATCATCTCTCCTATCTCTGTCCCGGTCTCTCCTGTCGCCTTTGTCTCTATCGCGGCGGTCGTAGCGGTGACGGTAGTATGAATCGTCATCTTTTGAGCGAGACTTTTTTTCTTCTTGAGTTGAATTGTGGACGCCTTTCTCCTTGGCTTCTTTTTCTTTTCTGTAATATAATATATATGGAAATTATAGTTAATGAAAAGGTCATTTCTTATATTTAGGTAGCACTTTGTGGCTTTCAAAATAATATTTGATTATAAAAGAATTTGTACTAAACAGAAATATTAATAAATACCAAACATAAATAATTTTGTAGTGTGAAGTCTGCTGATAGACTCTGATTAAGCAAGGTCCTAATGCCAAACACTTTAGCAAGTAAGTAGCCATTCCGATAGTTACTGCCAAGTTGATGCAAACTTATTATTTTACAATAGGAATAGATTAATCATGTAACCACAAAATCACGAGCACTGCAAAGAGCTCGAAACGTCAGAAAATTTAAAGTTACTAGTAACACGCAATGAATCTGTTCTTATTGTAATATTATAATAAGTTGTTATAGTGGCAACAGAAGACAATATCGATGCAAACTTATCTCAGATGGATATTACATACATACAGTCACGCCTATATCCCAAAAGGGGTAGGCAGAGATCACGGATTTCCATTTGCTACGATCAATGCAGCAAAACGGCTCTTCGTGAACCGCTTCTTGCCACCGTGAATTATATTCGTCCATTAAATTAATAGCCACAAGAGTGAATGTATATTAAAGGCATTGATTTGGTATCCATTCATAATAAAAAAGGAATTTCGCAAAAATTTAATTCATTGCACCACAAAAACAAACAACATAACCTCAAAACTAACAAAACAATGTCAATTTTAACCTTTGTGTTCGCTCCAACTGCCTTAAAACCGCTGCCTCCGAGATACCACCAGTGTAAGTCGGGGTTTCTTCATTATGTTTTCTATATTTTCGCTCTTTAACGCCAGAAATTGCAGGTTTGTCATCCTCCTCGTTTTCATCTTGTTGGAAGGATATAAGCCTGTTCTGCTTCCTTTTAGCTGCTGCTAGCTTATCTAGACCTAGCAACGAAGGCCTTGCGAACTGGAAATCGGCTGGTTTATCCTTCTTTTTGATGATTAAGCCGCCAACTGCATCGCCAGACGTGCCCTCCAAACGATGGAGGTTTTCTTCACTGTCGGACATCCTGAAATGTTTTCTTCAAATACAATGATTTACAACGTCAGAGGACTAAGATTTTCATCGCTCAGTTGATCATAAATTATCGGCAATTATTAAAAATACACAAATAAATAAGCGCGAAACAACCTCGAAATAACGTAAACTCGGTTTGACGATTTTGACGTTTAACAGCTGTCAGTGTCAGTCAGTGTCAATGAACTAAAATTTATAAAGGCCTCCAAAGGCCTCTACAAACGTAAGCGACTAGTCAAACGGTTAGAAGGAGATAGACCTATTGTTAGAATGAGAGATCAGCTGTCAAAATAACTCAAACTAGAGACCGCATACGCGACTTACTCTAAAGGACAGAACGCACGAAACGCGACTGATTTTAAAACACGTTTCAAGATGGCTGATAGCATACTGTAACTAACCTAAAATACATAATTTATTCGGTTTCATTGTTACCCTTCAAAGAGCGGTGGAGGGTAATAAACGGTTCTATTGTACTCAGGGCCTTTTGGAAGTAAGCAATAATCACAAGGGTGAGTCTATGATAAGGACCAACGATAATAGCGCCCGTCCCGTTCAATCTTGGTAGTATTATTTCCGTGTCAGGTCTATGGGTGCTATGTCTATGCAAAATAATCGAATGCGCCGGCGACCGGCGACTTGAAATTGGGTATTCCGTTTTATGATATATTTGATATTAGGAAAACAAAAAATACTAAAGGAAATAATTTGCTTACAAAAACATAACTATTATTAGTAATGTGTTAATATTAGTCGAAAACGTGTGTGAAAATAAACGTTACCGTGAAACCGTCCAATTTTGCCCGTTTTTAGGGTTCCGTACCTCAAAAGGAAAAAAACGGAACCATTATAGGATCACTTTGTTGTCCGTCTGTCTGTTTGTCTGTCTGTCTGTCAAGACCATTTTTCTCAGAAACGCGTGGAGGTATCAAGCTGAAATTTATATCAAATACTCAGGTCTATTGTCCCTTGAAGCTGTGAAAAAATCAAACTTAAAAGCCAACGCAATCAAAAGATACAGTCGTTTATGCTGCAAATTTTAGAGTTTTCGGTACTCGCAAAACCTACGGGGTACTTCCCGTGAACTCAGAAACTTGAAATTTGGTACGAAGCAACGTCATATAGCATAGACAAAGGAAAAATTATAAAATGTAGAAATTTTTAGTAAAATCATACAAAAAATATATATTTATAATTTTAAGCTTACTACCTTTTTCCTCGTAAACGCGTGAAGTTATTAAGTTGAAATTCATGTCAAATACTCAGGGCTATAGGACCTTTCAGTTGTAGCAAAACCAAACTTTTATGTCGACGCAATCAAAAGAAATACCAATTTAAGTTGCATATTTTGAAACTGAGTACTCGCGAGAAACTCAAAACCTAAAGGGTACTTCCCGTAAACTCAGAAACTTGAAACTTGGCACGAAGAAACTTTATATAGCACAGATAAAGGAAAAATTACGAAAAGTAGAAATTTTTTGTAAAATCACACAAAAAATATATTTTAAATTTTAAACTTACTACCATTTTCCTCGTAAACGCGTGAAGTTATTAAATTGAAATTCATGTCAAATACTCAAGGCTATAGTACCTTTCAGATGTAGCAAAACCAAATCTTTATGTCAACGCAATCAAAAGAAATGCCAATTTAAGTTGCATATTTTGAAACTGAGTACTCGCGAGAAACTCAAAACCTAAAGGGTACTTCCCGTAAGCTCAGAATCTTGAAACTAAGCATAAAGCAACGTCATATAGCACAGACAAAGAAAAATTATAAAAAGTAGACATTTTTAGTAAAATCATACAAAAAATATATATTTATAATTTTAAACTTACTACCTTTTCCCTCGTAAACGCGTGAAGTGATTAAGTTGAAATTCATGTCGAATACTCATGGCTATAGGACCTTTCAGATGTAGTAAAACCAAACTTTTATGTCAACGCAATCAAAAGAAATAGCAATTTAAGTTGCATATTTTGAAACTCAGCACTCGCAAGAAACTCAAAACCTAAAGGGTACTTCCCGTAAACTCAGAAACTTGAAACTTGGCAAGAAAAAACTTCATATAGGACAGACAAAGGAAAAATTACGAAAAGTAGACATTTTTAGTAGAATCATACAAAAAATATTTTTTTTAATTTTAAACTTACTACCTTTTTACTCGTAAACGCGTAAAGGTATTAAATTGAAATTTATATCAAATACTCAGGTCTGTAATACCTTTCAGCTGTAGCAAAACCAAACTTTTAATAGCAATTTAAGTTGCATATTTTGGAGCTGAGTCCTCGCAATAAACTCAAAACCTAAAGGGTACTTCCCGTAAACTCAGAAACTTGAAACTTACTTATCACGAAGAAACTTCATATAGCACAGACAAAGGAAAAATTACGAAAAGTAGACATTTTTAGTAAAAACGTACATAAAATATTTTTTTAAATTTTAAACTTACTACCTGGTTGCCTCGTAAACGCGTAGAGGTGTTAAATTAAATTGGAATTCATATAAACTCAGCTTTATGATATCTTTCTGCTGTAGCAAAACGAAACTTTCATGTCTACGCAATCATAAGAAATAGCAATTGTTCTAGGTTTTTACGGAACCCTCGGTGCGCGAGTCCGACTCGCACTTGGCCGGTTTTTTTTTTACTTCTGCTAACAGAGCATCACGGTCAATGGAATTAAAAGCGTTTTGAACATCTAATTTAACAAACACGTCATAGTCCGGACGATTCAGAAAGGTACGCGCAGCGTGCACCGCCGCCTCACAGCCGCCCTTGACGCCAAAACCCAGCTGCCGAGGCTTGAAAATATTACAATAATTAACTTTCGACTAAATAAATTTTCGGCAGCAGAGTTTCGACGCCAAGCGTCTAAAAGGTACAACCTACGGCTATCGGGCGGGCTTTTGGTCAGGGCCAGACAATCTCCGGGTTTAAGTGGCCGGCGGATAGCATGATGTTAATTAAAGCTGTAATTTCCTTCAGTAAATCTGACCTCGCATCGCCAAGTGACATCGTGGTTAAGTCTTTCAAATACTGCGGTGACAGAGCATCTATCCCGCTGGCGGAACCGTTGGGGAACGATGCTATAGCTTGGATGACTGCATCTTCGGACACGACGATCGAAGGGTCATCAGCGGCGGGAGGATCTGGCAGACTCGAGGAGACGGATGGGACTGGGTGTTTTTGTTGTAAGGCGGCGTAGGTTTCGGCAGAGTGCGCAGCCAAGTCGTCACGAGAGAATAAAAGCCGGGCAGCGCCACTCACGTTACCTTCGGAGAGTTTATTTTCAATTGATTTTGAATACAATTTGAATTTTGAGTACAGAGTGAAATTTCGAAAGTTCGTCTCTTACTCACTAGTGAGTCTCAGCTGCGGTTATTGTCGCAAACTCGAAAATGAAAGGTACCCTACCTATGTGTCTAGGTTTGTCTATTTTAATTTGTTTAACCGATCTGAGATAAAATAGATGAGTTATTACAAAACTAATTCAAAACAATATTTATCCCAACAATAAGTTCAATAATTTTTTAAAGGAATATCTCCAGCAAAATAATAATTTTATTAGTTTATTACATTAAAGCGTTAATTAAGCAGTCCAGCGCTATAAAGTAACAGCTAAGTGCTATAACGTTGCTCTAGTAAAGTACAATTTTGAATTAAATACCTTATTAAAGAGCTCAGATCGCGAGCATGTGTTTTACGGTCACCACTAAAGTTGAGCGAAAGCCTTGCGAGCTTGATGTTAGATCGCCATACAAAGCTAAAGCTATACATACACCGTGTCCAAAAAGTTCGAATACACTTTAGAAGTCTTATAACTTTTTTGTACGAATAGTTATTGTAGTAAAATCTGTATTTTATTAAAGCTATATTAATATACAAAATGTGCTTCAAATATTTAGAATTAACTCCACCTCTAACTTATTTTACTAGCTGACTACATTTTTCAACTCAGACTCACGCGGCACGCATCGCTTCTGCGGTTATTTCGTCCCAAATATTCTTGATGTCTTCTTTTTACTGTCCATATTTGCTATTTTATTATATGTAGACTTCAAGGCATGTGAAGACATACAAATTAATGTTATAAGCGCAAAACCGGAGAACGGAGTGAGTTACTTTAGGCAAAATAATCAATGAAATTAGCTTTTCTCAAAGGTTGAACAAAATGAACAATGTTAAGGAAAATTGGTTTCACATATTAACTGACACACAACCAACAATAGTTCCCTCTGGAGTCTGGGAACATTAACCTCATAGTTTAGGATGTTTTCTATACTTGCTGCTCACAAACGACCGTTTTGAGCATTCTGAGGCTGTTTGAATTCAAAGAGTTTCTCCTCAGAAAATTAAATTATTCCTGCGTGCCAGGAATGTATTGAGTTGGATTATGTAGTCTTATTTTCTCAATTGCTATAGAAAAACCACGAACTCCACACTTATTGTAGGCATGACATCCAAGGTCCACCTCCAAAGTACCATTTAACGGATCTCCTCAAAATTTCAGATCAGCAGTTGATTTTCGGATAAATGGGCATTTTTCCTCCAAACTCGCACTCTCACGATGTTTAATATTTTATTGGTTCTACCTGAACGTAGCTGACCAGATTTTATCCTGTCTTCCAAAGAGGAGCTATTTTAAGACTTTCTCATTGTACTGTAAACTAGATTGCGTTTGATTACAAAAAGTTTTAACGCCTTGTAAATAACACCTTAGCAGTCGCCATATATATGGAAAATGCTCCACCGACAAGAGCCCAGCTCTTAAATACTTGATGATGATGAGTCGCCATTACGAAATTTTGTGACGATAGTTGATAGAAAGTACTTCATCGAGGAGTGAAGACAAATAACAAGTCATTGGCCTTTTTTACTGTTATATTATGTTGAAGTTAGCTTTTTCTTTAGATTAATATAATAATTGGATGGCCTGCAGCCTGTATGCCTTCAGGGTCAACGCATAAAATGTGTATTCGAACTTATTGGACAGGGTGTACATAATTTTAAACAAAAAAAGAACCGACTTCACTTAGGATCAGCTTTTCCAAGTTGAATGGCGTTTCGATTTGGTAAGTATAGTGAAACTCATACCATAAAATGAATGCATATAGTAAGTAAGTAAGTTCTTTATTTGCGTTAAATGTGGTAACAATAGGTCAAAGTTTTACAATAATGGTTTTATCACACATTTAGCCGTATTGCGGCATGCAAAATGTATTCCCTAAACTAAATCTTAAATCTATTAGAGCATGCAAATATTATACATGAATAACAATATGATACAATATAGTATGTCGTTAAATGAAAAATAAATAATACAATACAAAACATTACAATAAAATTAGTCAATTTTACAAAAAAATCATTTAAATTATGAAAACATAGCTGGCAGTTTGATGAATAATCTAACTCCACCGTTGGTAATGCAGTTTCTAACTACTTAGTACGGGCAGTGATGAGCATTGTTACAGTCATATAGTAACTTACAACTTAAATAATATATAAGTAAAGTACCTGTACCTTACCTTTTGTACCATTTCAACCATCATTTGTTGTTGGTTTAATAAAGTTATTTTTATTTAATTTTTAATTTTATAGGGTACTTAATCACGCACTGTTTTGTGCAGTAGGTTCCACTTTGTTTTTTTTCCTTTCTATGGCTGCCGATTACGGCACCTACCGCTAGGCGGCGGCGCGGATTTTCAGTAACATGTGAAGTCATAAAATATTTGGGCGGCCCCGCCAACCGAGGGATTTACTGCTTCATTCCACCTCACCTCATTATTTAGCGTGACACATGAGCGTGCGTATATGAGCGGTTGGATAAAAAACTGACCAAGTGCGTGTCAGACCACGCATAATGGAGGGACTATCGCAAGGTAATCTGCCTATTTAGGAAGTTTTTTTAGAGATAACTCAATAACGGCTGCTTCACCAATAATATTCAAAACAATGTTCGTGGAAAGAATATTCAAAGTATCCTCTTGAATTTTTTCATATTTTTTTGGACTTACGGTACGGATTCAAAGTTACAGGGGGGATTTTTGAAGACTTGTCGATTGATGTGCATCATGTTCGGCAAAAACATGTTTTTGTCAATTATTTACATATATGTTAATATATAATGTAGTGCCCCCTAAAAATGTCTTTTTTAGCAATTTCACGACATAACTAAGTAGCGGCTAGCGGCACACAAAATACACCTAATGTTAAAACTTCATAAAGATACCTACTTGTTATAGTTTTCGAGTAAAATGGCTGTGATATACGGAAGGACATGACGAAACTATAAGGGTTCCGTTTTTGCCATTTTGGCTACGGAACCCTAAAAAGCATTCAATTTTCTGTAACCAGCTTTGTAACGCTTTATACGCAGAACAAATAATACATTTATATACGTCTGAAATAATTTCCGTCCTCGTAATGAATGAGGGAGCGAGTACGTATATTTTACATTGTTTGCAGCTTTGGGGTAGGAATTTTTTACGTTACTGTATAGGTTCGCCAACTTTAGGTCTCACATGTCTACCTAATATTTGGTTTAAAGGATAGGACCTGGTGTTACAGAATAATTTAATGCCTGCTGTTGTAGATAGTAACCTCTGTTGTGTTAGACTTGTCCTTTTTGAAGTCTTCTATATTTTTGAATTTTTGCCTAGTTACTTCGAATAAACACTCGTGTCAGAAAACATCTTTTTACAATTTATTTTTACAAATCCTTTAAATACCCGCTCTTCCAACACCAGCTTCCCCCAAAGTTGGGCTCTTATCTTTTATAAATAAAATTAATAAATAAATATTACAGGACAATCTTACACAAATCAACCCAGTCCCACAGTAACCTAAATAGGGCTTGTGTTGTGGCTACTAGGCGACGACTAGGAGGCGATCCATAACTCAGGAATTTAATTGCATACAATTTTTTTTTCTACTTTCTGCATTATCTACAGTATCTACTTATCATACTGTATTTCTCAAATACGAGTAATATACGATAGCTCTGCCTAATGACAAAAAACTTTTTACAAAAAAAAGATAAACCGACTTCAAAAAGGATAAAATTAATCATTATAAGTATTATTTATATGCGTTACCAACTGATATGTTTGAAATCGGTGCCAAGCCAAATTTGGAAGAATTAATACGAACGCGGCGATGAGTTCAGTGGGTTGTTCTTTTTACTATATATGTAACTAATCTAATACGGTATGAATCGCACGTAGGTATACATTCGTTTCGACCATGCGTTAACTGTTAGGCAAGTAGGTACAGAAAGTATAATCATGCCTCCTATGTTTGTTTGTTAACACATTGTTGGTACTATCCGTATCTTGAACGTAGCCCGTGGTTTGGTTTGAATTATTAATCCTTCTTCATCTAAGGTTTAATTCGAAGTATAAAGGAATTCAATGGCTAGATTATTTTTTCTATACTCACAAACACCCAGTACCTACACACGCCGTGTCATTAAAAAGGCACGATATTCAAATTTTTTATGGAAGGTCAATCATAGGCGTCTACATTTTTTTTCTATTTGCCGCCTTTTTCTGATTATTGAAAAAGTAGACGTGTATCAGAGTATATATATACCTATATGGTTTTCGCATTTCATCAAAATTAGATTAGTAGTTTAGACATGAAAATATAACGGATGAAATCACATTCACCTTTGCATTATTAGTACCGATGTTTTGTGATGTTCACACTTGAAGCTGATTTGACCGGTTTTGTAATTTATGGCTTGGCACCGACTTCAAACATATCAGTTGGTAACGCATATAAATAATATAATGATTAATTTTATCCTTTTTGAAGTCGGTTTATCTTTTTTTTTGTAAAAAGTTTTTATTTTTCCTTTTTAGTGGTTATATATTTATCAAAATCGGACAACGAGTCTCGGAATAATCGGTAAAGATATATCAAAAAGTTCATAATACACCCATTCTATCTAAGGAAAAATCCACGTATCATATGTGGACTTCATCATTAGGCCTTCTCTATCAAATTGGTAGTTTTCAAGAGGGAATGCTTGAGTTGCTTAAGAAAACACCGAAATCAACATACATGTGCCTTTAAAAGTTGAGGAATTCTCTCAATTCCTCATAGATCCCATCATCAGAACACCACCAGATTAATTTGGGACCATCTTCAAAGAAGTTCCTATTAAACAAAAAAGAAAGAATTGTCCAAATCGGTCCACGGGTCTAGGAGTAATCACTGAACATCCTACATAAAAAATCTTTATCATTATCGTCAAAAAAATCATCATCATAAGGGCCACTCCATCAAATTGGTGGTTTTCGTGAGAAAATGCTTGAGTAGCTTAAGAAAACACCCAAATCACCATGCATGTGCCTTTAAAAATTGAGGAGTTCCCTCAGTTGCTCATGGATCCCATCATCAGAACAGCACCATATTTATATGGTACCACCTTGAATGTAGATCCTTTCAAACAAAAAAGGAATTACTCAA
The DNA here is from genome assembly GCA_911728535.1 of Pammene fasciana. Classification (NCBI taxonomy): domain Eukaryota; kingdom Metazoa; phylum Arthropoda; class Insecta; order Lepidoptera; family Tortricidae; genus Pammene; species Pammene fasciana. Next base: position 3,720,103 of record OU452285.1, read on the forward strand.
ATCGGACCACAGGTCTCGGAGTAATCGCTGAACATCCTACATTTTAAAAATCTTCATCATTATCATCAAAACTATCATCATCATCAGGTCCACTCCATCAAAATGGTACTTTTCGTGAGAAAATGCTTGAGTTGTTTAAGAAAACACCCAAATCACTATACATGTGCCTTTAAAAATTGAGGAGTTCCCTCAATTCCTCATAGATCCCATCATCAGAACAGCACCATATTTATATGGTACCACCTTGGATGTAGATCCTTTCAAACAAAAAAAGAATTACTCAAATCGGACCACGGGTCTCGGAGTAATCGGTGAACATACATAAAAAAAAAAAACACCAAACCGAATGCAGAACCTCCTTCCTCAATGAAATTGAAGTCGGTTAAAAATTAACGTCCTCCATTACTTCCATAGAAAAGAGGCTTCTATCCCCTGAGCGACCATAAAAAACCCAATGAGCTTACAGGACACGTGCGGGCGTAAAAAATATTATATGAATTAAGCCCGCTACGCACGTTGGGCGACCCAGCCCAGTATGCCCGATCCACATGTTGAGACAACGTCGGCCAATATCAGGGAGGCAGTCTTTATACGTTAGAGAGAGCAAATGTGTTATGATATAGGTACTTACCTTAAATTAGCCGACGTCGGCCCAACGTGTGGACTAGTCTTATTAGCTTTTAAATAATGATTCCACAAAAAATGTGACCATGGGGCATGCAATGAGGCATTCAGCACAATGAGGTTTGACGTCTAAAATATAATTATAGCCAATTGAAACTTTGATTGACCAATCAAAAATTTTTTTTTAATAGCCAGAAATTGCGTATTGGTTAATATTTAAAGCAGGGGACCTTATTTGGGATCCATTTTTATACTGAGAAGAGTTAAGAGATGGCGGCATCTTGTATAGGTATCATACCTCAATAATGTCGCATTACTAGTCTGGTTTTTTTTTTCAAGAAATCGTTGTCGAGAAGCAAACGATATTACTTTTGGGCAACCGGGCTTTTTACCTGGTTTAGACCCTGCTGTATCTGAATTGCCGGTTGCCATCAAAGAAACTACAACCAGAAGTGAGATACGGCCAAAAAAAGGACCCGTTTTTTAGCTTTTCTTAAATAACTCGAAAACAGTAACACCTACCAAAAAATGTTCTTCCACTTAAGTAATCTACATAAAATTCTCTATAAAAAAGGTTCTATACAGTTTTTTGCTGGGATCAATGTTTAATGAGATATTAAGGGACTAAGATAGACAATAAACATATATACTAATTAGCTTTTTCCCGCGAGTTTGTCTACGTGGGATTAACATTCGCCATAATAAATTAATGAAATGCCGTAGTTTAATCTGACAGCAAAAATAAATTTAACGTATAAGCTTTTTTACGTCTACAGTAAGCAACAATTCCATACCAACTTCAACCCCCCGTTTCATCCCTTTAAAAGATGATTACTGGGATAAAAACTATCTTATATCCTTCCCCACAACTCAAACTATCATCACACCAAATTTCATCTAAATTGGTTCAGCGGTTTAAGCGTGAAGAAGTAAGAGACCCACTGACTAGTCCAAAATTATTAAACTCTCTCTCCTTCTCGATGCGACAGGCAAAGCATATTACTTTTTGTTTACACGGATTTTTACCCTATTTGGACCCTTCTGAGTTCGAAATTTAAATAATTTTTTTACCGGAAGTGGAATATTTAAGATGGCGGCCAATATAAACCTAAGCGACGAAAAATCTATGTTCCTCGTATGGATACCCCCATTGATTATACTTTATTTTTAACGATTGTTATTTTTGGGAATAACAGTTGTAATGACACGTATTTAAAAAAAAAAGATTACCTATTTGCAATGGTTCCAAATATACTGGTCTTTAAAGTTAGAAATCGCCGTCAACACTGTATTCCACCACGCGCTTTGTGGACGGGGTTTTGGGAACACGTCTGCAGACCTCCGGTACCCCGTCGTCGTTGCTCTTACGGGCCCATTGTAATTCTGCTCGTGCAATCTCCTCCGCTGACGGCACCTCGGAATACTTGAGGGCCTTCTAGCTCGGAACCTTTCAGGCGAATGATGGAGCTGTTGTAAAGGTGTAAAGAGTGGGTGTAAAGAATGTAAAGGCGGCAGCATCGCCGCATGCCTGGTCTTCTGCAGGAGTGAGTTTACGTCATGTTCGCGCATATACTCCGCAGCCTCCTTTTGGGTCAAAACTGTGACACTGAAGGTGGCTACTGCCGCCCACGCCACATCACTATCGGCCGTTAGGCGAATTAGAGCCGGTAGTGCCAGGTCTCCTCCTATAGCCACGGAAATGACAGCACGAGGCTCCGTTCATGCAGGGCATTCTTCGAACCCTTAGATGGCAATTGCAAAATATTATAATTACAACTGTTATTCCCAAAAATAACAATCGTTAAAAATAAAGCATAATGAATGGGGGTATCCATACGAGGAACATAGATTTTTCGACGCTTAGGTTTATACTGGCCGCCACCTTAAATATTTCACTTCCGGTAAAAAAATATTTTAAATTTCGAACTCAGAAGGGTCCAAATAGATTTTTACCCTATTTGGACCCTTCTGTAAACAAAAAGTAATATGCTTTGCCTGTCGCATCGAGAAGGAGAGAGAGTTTAATAATTTTGGACTAGTCAGTGGGTCTCTTACCTCTTCACGCTTAAACCGCTGAACCAATTTAGATGAAATTTGGTGTGATGATAGTTTGAGTTGTGGGGAAGGATATAAGATAGTTTTTATCCCAGTAATCATCTTTTAAAGGGATGAAACGGGGGGTTGAAGTTGGTATGGAATTGTTGCTTACTGTAGACGTAAAAAAGCTTATACGTTAAATTTATTTTTGCTCTAAGATTATACTACGGCATTTCATTAATTTATTATAGCGAATGTTAATCCCACGCAGAAAAACTCGCGGGAAAAAGCTAATTAGTATATATGTTTATTGTCTATCTTAGTCCCTTAATATCTCATTAAACATTGATCCCAGCAAAAAACTATATAGAACCTTTTTTATAGAGAATTTTATGTAGATTACTTAAGTGGAAGAACATTTTTTGGTAGGTGCTACTGTTTTCGAGTTATTTAAGAAAAGCTAAAAAACGGGTCCTTTTTTTGGCCGTATCTCACTTCTGGTTGTAGTTTCTTTGATGGCAACCGGCGATTCGGATACAGCAGGGTCTAAACCACGTAAAAAGCCCGGTTGCCCAAAAGTAATATCATTTGCCTGTCGCATGGAGAAGGAGAGCGAATTTGAGATTTTGCTCCCAGTCTATACTGACTTTTTCTCTCCATTGCTTGGTCCGTGCGGCCGATATGCTGACTCCACATTTGAACCGCGCTTAAAATTCAGGAATGTCATTCCAACTGGCTAGCAATTAGCAAAGATGACTCAAAAGCTTGGATATCCCGATTATCCAGCATAACCAAACCATTCCAGATAATTTTATACCGATTTTGATGTAATATATTCGTCTGGTGACAACCAAAACTCACTAAGTACTTCCACAAGTTAATAGCCATAAGGAACCGTACCAGTCACAAAACAAGGTTGATTTTCGTTTATTTATTTTTTTGCAATTTGTTAGTTTTGGTTGTCACCTGATATTATCATGTTTGTTGGGATAGGAATAAATACCGTTTCGGGCGCCTTATTTATTTTAGCGGCAAGCTGGACCCGACTAAAGCATCTAAGTGCACTCTTCCATGTAATGTACAGTCGGTTCGTAAAGAAAAGTGTCGTAGAATGTGTGAGCTCACACATAAACCAGGACACTTCTCTTTCCGAACAAACTCGGTTTTGATTTCTATTTCATGTGATTCATGTCATATTACTTTACACGAGAACTCGATAGCCCGCGCTCAGATACTGGGAACACTCGTTCAGAATGAGACCATAAACCATGACCTTTGCGAAGGTCGTTGTACCACCAATAGATTACATTAGGACTGGTCGGGATGTCCTGACAAGAAGGATCATTCCTTATGAATCGGTATTCTCCGAAAAACCAGTACAAGAAAGACCTTCGTTTACGCGTCGAGCTTACGGATTTGAATATCTCACTTTTACTGGTCTGAGTGATTGTTGCCTAGCGAAGGGAACTAGTGGACAAGTCCACGAGCGAGCCACTTCAAGACACAGGATGCTTCGAGCAATAGTTTAATAGCAGCAATTTGTATGCAGACACGCTTTGACGTCTGTTAATAAATCAATTAGGATGCTAAGTCGAAAATGAATATGTCGAGTTTTTTTTTTCATACCAACAGCAGTCTGGTTTAATGATACGCGTTGTATCATTCTGCGATTAAATCATATGGACTCTTGAGACCGGCTCAATTATTGCACCTATTGCAGGCGTCCATAGGCTTCGGTAGAATAGAATAGAATAGAATAGAATAACTTTATTCGTAGACACATACACAAACGAAATACATTGAAAAATAAATAAAATGAAAGTGCCACGAAACGGTCGCATCTCAGCATGGTGCTAGCGATTGCCAGCGCTGATCTTCCGATGCGACCATCAGGTGTGAACAAACACGACAGGTAACACGAAAGCTGCTTCTCATCAGGCGCGCCGTATGCTTGTTTGTTACAGTATAAAAAAAGTTATATCGATTGTTGAACCACCTTATAATCGAGCGCTTTTAGTCATGTAAAGTCTGATGCTGTATGTAGTTACGTTTTGTTATAAGAATGGATTATATTCACAACACTAATTGGTGTACTTGTTAAAATGTTGACTCTCTACCGCTTCAAAAATAATCCTGCAGTCATCGTCATCACACAAACGTTCGGGAAAACCGCCGTCCCATTATTCAAAGAAGATAAACAATGTTTTTAAATTGCAGTAAGCATTTCAAATCATTTCGTTTGAAGTAATTTTCTGATTCATGGCCGCGTGACCCAGGGGAACTCTAGCGTTTTTGAATTTAGAACGTTCTTTTGTTTTTATAAGAGTTCAGAACTCGATTTATTATTAGAATTCATAACTTAACCTACATGTAGGTACGCGGGGACTTATGGTTATGGTAAAATAACGAATGACTCGTTTGCAGCTACGCCTGGCTTCGAAACCAACCGTTAGCACTCTATCTTTTTTATGACACGATCTCTTAGCATCCAAAAATACGTTTTTTTTCGTTTTGCGAACAATCATATGTATTTCCTTCTAGATACATTGCAACCCAAAGTGGTGTTATCAACACTAGTGTACAGGTTTATCTTTGGCAGTAACTCTAAAAATACTAGAAATTATGCTACTTTATGACAGTTACAGCAATTACGTTTTCTCCTGGCAATTAAAACAGATCCAGACACATAAAGTAAACTAAAATAAATCAAATTCGTTCCGTGCAATTGCGCGCGGTGTATACAAACAATAATATTCCCGCTTAATTGCACGTGCGAATAAATCTTTTCATTTTGTACAATCAACTAAAATAGAACAGTGTTTGACCAACGCCTGACGCATCGCGACGTGTGTGCCGGGCTTTAAAAAAATCACGAGCGTTGGCGCGAAAAACTGCCGCAAACGATTTAATTTTTTTTAAGGTTCTTTATTGGTGAATATACTATACTTGTGGTAAAAATAAAAATTACAATTTAAAATGAATTAAAAGTGTTTTCGTGTGAAGCGATGCGTGACAAGGTATATTTAGTGACAATTTATAGTGACTGATATAATAAAATTCCAGTGATTTGTGTTGTGTGTGTTGTGCTCGTTTATTGTCATGGCCGACGGAGAAAATCCAGTTGAAAAAAATGAAGGTAAAAGTAACATGTCGTCGAAAACGTTACCGATATTCCGAAGGTCGCTTTTAATTGCTTGTTAGTTTAGTATTTTATCCAAGGCAAACCAACCACTAAATACCGAGCTCTCCGCCAACCAATAAATATTAATTTTCCAGGAAATTGCCATTAGACGAAAGCCGTACGAAATGATAACATATTATATTCGTAAGTACTTGTATGCTGGAAGCAGGCTGTTAAATAAAAATAACTCTCTATTATACGGTTCTTTATAACACGGCAGGATACAATGTTCCATGACAATGACGCGTGCTGAAAAAAGTAGGTAAATGTCGTATTTTAAACTTAAAAAATATATATAGGATATTTCCTGTAATAAGAGCAATAAATTAAACCGTCGATTCTACTCGTCAAGCCAGACAACGATTGTTCAGCAACTTTTAAAAATGACTTATGGTTTGATTTTTAGGACATTTTAAAGTTTATTTGAACACGCGCTGTATTCTGACATTGATTGTCTGTAGGGTGACAAGACTGACAAGCAATGTCAATTAGACGGATTTTAAAGTACAGTCAAGTGTAAAAATATGGTTACAGTGAAATTACTCAAAAACATGTCCTAAAGCTCTTTCACTGATGTCTGAATGAAGTCTTCGGACATATTTATGAGATGATGGTTTCGATACTTATTTTTGCAGCTGACTGTACCTACATTGAAAATACTACAGGGAAGGCCATTAATGACTGCACTTTTATAAATAAAAAATTAAAAACATTTTATTTTATGGTACCTATCGCGCTCCTGGCGTATTCAGTCAGACTCAGTAAAACGGGGAAGCGGAATTAAGAATTAAAATACGTTAAATACGCTTATTTTATGTAAAGTTAACGTTTTGTGGATATGTTTTACTGGAAAAAATAAGAAGAGGCTGAATGAAAATATATCCCAGGTTTTATATTTTCAAATATGTCACAGGTTATTAATATTTTCAAATAGTTCTCACACGACGATGACTCGGTTTTTAAATAATCATAGTTAAAATTTGCCAATGACACACTTTCTTTTGGAAAATACCACAAATTGGAAACAGATGATCATGAACATCATAGGATTCGAACCCGCGTCCTTCGGATTGCTGGTGCGACGTGCTTCCAACACCATACAATCCTCTGAACTCGAACTTATTCTTTATTAAAAACTAGCGACCCGCCCCGGCTTCGCACGGGTGCAATTATACATATAAACCTTCGTCTTGAATCACTCTACCTATTTAAAAAAACCGCATCAAAATCCGTTGCGGAGTTTTAAAGATCTAAGCATACATAGGGACAGACAGCAGGAAGCGACTTTGTTTTATACTATGTAGTGATATAGTCTTCTTCATAATATAATCATTGAAGTGCGTCATGGAACTTTATTTAATACGTTGATATAAATTCGAGCAACCGACGTAAGCCCGAGAAATAATATAGGTATAAATTATAAATACCCCACAGAAAATCTACGAAATGCCGCCAATTAAAACCCTAGAAAGGCTAAGGAGCTAATTATACTTGTAAATTTAATAATCACCAGCCCGCTAATGAATAATTTGAACGAATCTTAGGATTATAGTATAAATTAACTTTGCCGCGGCTTGGCACAAAGTTTTCAGGATTGAATTAAATATTCAGTAAAAGTGGAACATGTGTTAAGAAAATAAACGTATATTTGGATGCTGATAAGCAATAATGTGTTAACCCACATACATGCTCACCATTTCGAGAAAATGGCACCTAAAGATTTTTATTGGTCTCTGACGATTAGTTCTACATATTTTAGATTTTTTTATAATTGTTATGGTTTACCGGTTAAATATGATAGTATTTTGTACAATCGCGACATAATTAAGCTTTTCAATGGAGTACCGTGTTTAAGACTAAGTACGGCACGAGGTTGAAAAGCTTAATTATGTCACTATTGTATACAATACTTTTTCTACGAGTACTCAAAATAGACAAGTCGGTAAGAATTGAGTTCGACGAATGCGTTACAATCTGCTGCCTCTATACAATTGTAAGTAACTTTAATCTCCCGGTGATTGTGCCGGCGCCCGCTGACGACGGCGGCGTGGCCGGGTGGTCTCCGCCTCGAGTGCAATAATATTGTAAGAAAATCCATTTTAGATTATTCTCCATCGTAAAGTATGACAAAGTCTCAATTCAAGCATGTCGACGAGTAGAAAAATAGTTTTATTGATTTATGACATTCGAAATAAATTTAAACTTAACGCAATAATCCACTTTTTGTTTAGGTATTGCATTAAGGCGTAAATTATTCTCAAAAACGTGTCATGATACTTAACACAGTGCTGCTAAATGTATAAAATTGGAGATATACTCTTAAAATAAACATGTTATAGTTCGTAACATTTTTTTTAAATGTTTTACTGATATTATCAATGTTATTATTTATTAAACAAGAGTACGGCCTCCTAGCCTAGTTGGTAGTGACCCTGGCTATGAAGCAGGAGGTCCCGGGTTCGAAGTTCGAATCCTGGTCAGGGCATTTATTTGTGTGTTAATCACAGATATTTGTTCCTGAGTTATGGATGTTTTCTATGTATTTAAGTATTTATCTATATCTATCTACTAGTGGTTCTGTGAACCGTAGACTTCGGAGAACATAAATAACCCGGCAGCAAACTTTCGCCCTTTCCCCCCTCATTCTCCCCCCAATCAAAAAAAATGGCTCGACAATTTTTGGCAAATAAATCAAGGAACGTACATCCCAAGTTTCATCGAAATCCGATGAAAAATGCGACCTCTAGACCGAAACTGACCAACCAACCAACCAACCAATACACACACATCAAAATGCCAAATCGTCGTACCAGTGAAAACGGAGACGTTAGTCGCCTCGCTACGCTCGGCTCCTCAGTCAATTATATATATCATCGTCTAGTACCCACAACACGAGCCTTATTGAGCTTATCGTGAGACTAGGTTGATTTGTGTAAGCTTGTCCCATCTTCTTCTTCTTTCGTGTCGATGGTTCCTATATGATGGATGCCCAGAAGGCAGCGGTATTGACAGCCCTGGTCGTCGCGTCCCTCAGGTCAAGTTCCGTTACACCAAATGATACATGCGATTGTCCCATAATATTTATTTATTTATTTAAGAGTTAAGTGACATCTTCTTCTACCTAGCGTTATCTCGGCTATTGCCAGGGTCCGCGTTCCTGCTCGCTTTCCTCCACTTTGCACGATCCTGGGCGTCTTCTTTAATGAGCCCGTTTTCGCTCATGTCGGCCTCCACGACATTCAGCCATCGCTTCTTTGGTCTTCCGGGACCGGGTCGAGGACCATGGGGAGCTAGGTAGGCATTTGATCCCTATGTAGTCCGTATGAGTTAAGTGACATACCATAATAATTAAAGAAGATATGACATAATAATTAAAGAGGTCAAAAACGACTATGTCGGATCTGTAAAATGAGATGACCAGTTCTGGAGAGAGGCTATCTCTAGACCTGCAACGGTAATAACAATACCAAGATTGAACGGGATGGCTTTTCACACTTTCCATAGATATGACAGAGAAGGCGCTATTATCGTTGGTCCTTGTCATAGACCCACCCTTGTGATTATTTCTTACTTCCAAAAGGCCCTAAGTACAATAGCAACGGTTGTTTTTGTTTCCCTTCACCGCTCTTTGAAGGGTAACAATGAGACCGACTAAATTATGTAGGTTAGTTACGGTATGCTATCAGCCATCTTGAAACGTGTTTTAAAATCAGTCGCGTTGCGTGTATTCTGTCCTTTAGGGACTTTAGGGCGGTTCGCGTATAGAGTCTCTAGTTAAATTCTTTCTTTGAGTTTTAAAGTTAAAATGTTAACCCACCAAAAAGTGACTATAGGAAACTATTTAAAATCTGTAAAATCCTACCAGTAGCATCACGACTGAAATACATGTTAGCTTTGAATAACCATAGCAGCCAGGTACACTTGAGTTTAGTCAACCATAATCATAACACCAGGACAATGACCGCGGGAAAATATGTCGTACCCAGAGTCTCAAATTACTACGGAGATAGGACGCTAAATAAACGTGTACCCTACCTACTTAACACTCTGCCCGCGGATATTGACCAAGAGGCCAAAAAAACCAGGTTTAAAAACCGCCTTAAAAGGTACACTGAGAGAAATTTGCTTTGTGAGTCTAACAAATTCGACTTGTTGCGTGTTTATCAGTTTGAAACTAAAGTATTTTAGTAAACGGAATCGATCAGCAATATTGATAATACAAGTCGAATTTGTACGAAGAACAAGGTTAAACTTGTTAAAATATATTGGATTGAATCAGCCAAATATATGTTTAAAACAATATGTGCCATGTTGGTTTTATGTAATCGAGTTGTTGATTTAAATAACACTTAAACTAAAATGACAAGTAACTTGTAGAATGAACTAATTAAACTTAACAAAATCGAACTTGTAGTTTTAATCAAAGAGCTTGTAGGCGCTATTTTAAAATGAGAGTTTGGTTGAACGAACGTGAATTCTGGTTGTTTTTTCTCTCAGTGTATCTCCTGGGTGCTCTATAGGGGAAACGTTCACCTATGGACCTAGGAGATACCTACCACACAAATCTTATTTGTTGTTTTTGTTTTTATTATGTGTTCTTAATTAAGTCAGTGATATAATTATTTGGTGTAATAAATATAGGTAAACTACTTGACTCCACAGTCAAACTTAATTTAGTTTTGTGGAACACTGTATATAATTAAATTTGTAACCTGTGTTATTAATAAATAAATAATAAAAAAAAATAACCCAGACTGGTTTCTATTATCCTCGATCCACACACTGAGCCAACGTCGACCAATCTAAAAGACACAACTAAACCACATACGACAGAAAGAGATCGCGACATGTACCGCTTGCTCCCTTTATTACTTTCTACAATACAACCCATAAAGTGCTACGTCGTCGTAGCTCGTAGTATCTCGATTAGTATTTAAAACCCCGTTGAATTGAAATGCAAAGCAACTAATTAGAATCAATTGCTATTTTAATTTCATTCTCTCTTCCTCCTAGCGTTTATCCCGGCTTGGGGTCCGCTTGACAACCTAATCCCATGAATTGGCGTAGACACTAGTTTTTACGAAAGCGACTGCCATCTGACCTTCCAACCCCGAGGGGGGAAACTAGGTCTTTTTGGGATTAGGTCCGGTTTCCTTACGATGTTTTCCTTCACCGAAAAGCGACTGGTAAATATCAAATGATATTCCGTACATAAGTTCCGAAAAACTCAGTGGTACGAGCCGGGGTTTGAACCCGAGACCTCCGGATTGAAAGTCGGACGTCTTACCGCAAGGCTACTAGCGCTTCTAGGCTACCAGCGCTTCTCTATTGCTATTTTAATTTCATTATTAAAATAAAAAAACTAAAAATCACAGGATATTTTTTTATCATTTCAATATAATTGAAGTAAGAATTATTAGCACCACGTAGTTGTTTCGTTATAGTTAATCGTCATCAGTGGCGGTGTATAAAATTTTTCTTAGGCAAGCCGGTGCTGTATTTGGCTTAAGAGGATGATAAGAGCTAAATTCCCTCCCTATCTTTTTCAGCGCGAGTGAAAGAGAAACACTGCGTTACGATTAGTATGGGAGCTCATTGCAAATTTTTCAAAATGATGAATTAAAGAAAAACTATGCATTAATTGAGAAATAAAAGGCAACCAAGTTTTTAGTATTAGTGTGGTGGAATTTTGTTCTTAATTACAGACATATAAGCCAAGAAACTAAAGACGTACAATTGTTTAAAGCTAATTTTAAGATGTAACTTTGGAATTATTTTCTATCGAGCCGATTTCGTCCAATCGTGTATTGGAATTAACGAAGTTCTTTTAAATATAATGAATATTAACATATTTTTTTTTTCCAAAACAAGTAGTTAAAGCTATATGACTGTTTAAGTAAAGTCAATTTGAAGGTCATCGGGTGTTGTCAGCCTCTTAAAATATCTACACGAGCTGTAGGAAAATTGCTCAGGCGCCTTAGCAAGCCGACGGGAATCGTGTTCTATGGCCGCGCCGCCACTGATCGTCATTGACCCTATTTTAATATCAATGTCAAATCATATATCACTCTTTTATTTTTAAAAACGCTTTATTAAAACGTAGCGAGTACACCCACAGTATCACTGGCCGAATATAAACGGCTAAACGCATGAATTATAAAACCGGGGTCGCAATTCCCGCCGTTTAATAATTCATAGAGTGTGCTCGTGTCTTTGGCGCGGATTGAAAATAAAAAAATGTTTTGCTTTCGGAATGAGGGTGCGATCATTGGGAAAAAACATTTTCACCTCAGCAGTTCGAACAAGCCTACTTTCCTCACTCCCTGGAGTGACGAAAGAGCTACTTTCATCACTCCAGGGAGTGACGAAAATTGCGACTTTCCTCACTCCAGGGAGTGAAATTTTGTTTCTAGAAGGTTTTCGTCATAATGATGATGCCTTTCATTCAGGAATGTAAATAAATGTGTTTTTTTAACTTTAATATGTTCTCACTACCGAGGTGAAAAGTTGTACGTGTCACTCGAGAGGAAAGTTTTTTACATCTCGTGTTCTTGAGATCCCTCGCTACGCTCAAGATTCAAACTTAGAATCACTCGCTTCGCTCGTGATTCAATTATAGGATCTTTCGCTTACTCGGGACTCAAAATCAACACTCACAAGAAAAACCAACTTTCCTCTCTTGTTGCACAAATAACTATTGATGTTGTCACTGGGATGTGAAATAATTTTAAACAAAAAAAGAACCGACTTCACTTAGGATCCGCTATTCCAAGAGGAAGTGGCCGAGTTGCTGTAAAAAATAGTGAAATCACTATAGGTGTGCCTATAATAGTTGAAGAGTTCCCTCGATTTCTCCAGGATCCCATCATCAGATCCCGACTTGGTGACAATGGGACCATCTAGGGGTTATACCTGTTCGATTCAAAAAAAAATTTTGAAAATCGGTTCACGATTCACGGAGATATGGAGTAACATACATACAAAAAAAAATTATGATAAAAAAAAAAAAAAAAAATAATTCAGTCGAATTGAGAACCTCCTCCTTTTTTGAAGTCGGTTAAAAAGTGGATTGTGTTTGGAACTTATTTTTTTAAATTTTATTTTAACAATAATCGTGTTGCGAATATTTAGATGTACAGTCACCAGTCATAGTATCTTCCTACACAAAGGCCGCAAAATATGTGACCCGCTCTTATTTGAGGGACCATAAGGGCGTACGTGTCACATATTCTTCCGACCTTCGTGTAGGAAGATACTATTGCCGGTGACTATCTAAGCAATGTTGTTGCAGACGTTCTGCCTAGTACGAAATTAATCTCAATTTGTCTGTTAGCTCTTTAGCCAAATGTAAACAAACAAAACCGCGGACTCGGTCACTTTCTCTCGGTCATCTATTCTGCGTTTGACCTCTCGTTGCCGACTCCTGAGTGTCTAAATAGTCATTTAAATTAAATGTATAGTCTGGCAAACCAAAAGCGCAGTAACAGTCAGAGTAACATGCTATACCCATCCCTTTTTTAGTAGTGAGAGTACAAGCATTAGAAAAAGACAGTATGATTCTCCCTGTCTATGCTTGAAGTGGAACAAACTCTGGCCAAACTATATCAATGAATGTAGGTATTTATCTTTCAAAAAAGATGGTAAAAACTAAGAAAATATAATTGATTCCAACTGTCTTTAATTTAAGAACCTTCTACCTTTCTTTTTAATGAAATGAAATGAAATGTCAAATTCGATGCAAAGAGAAAGATAAATATAACATAACTACGCCAAAAACAAAAATATTTTACACCAAAATGGTTGCCACTTAGCATGAGTCGTGCTGCCGCAATGCTGATTTTCAGGGCAAATGTTTCGTGTATTTTGTATGGATTGGACATATTAAGGATGATTCACGGTGTCATGTTCCGGGTCTGCCACGTCGACGGGCCGACACCGGGCGTTCCGAGCATTACACGAGCAGTGACCGGGGGTTCCGGATCCGAGCCTTTCGACACTGCCCTGCGGCGCCCTGTTATATACTTTTGTATGTAATTTAGGTTTATCACGAATAAAACAATTGATTCTGATTCTGATTCTGATATGAGAGCTTCAGTCGAGCTGGCACGAAGCGAGCAGAGTCCGGGCTGTTTTCGGTCCGACAGATCGTCACGTGGTCACTGCTTCTTGTTTCAAGTAATAATAAACTGACCGAGTAGCAAATTAGCTACTCCCTCATATTTAACATACAATTTATTGAATTTTGCAACCTACCTTACCTACATATTTTGGCAAATATATTCCGACATATTCCGACGCCTTGCATGGGACGAGCCAGGTCCGAGCATTGTTTGTAGCTTACGGCCGTCAAACAACAAAACATGACCGTCCCGTCGACGTCCCGGGTACGTAACGGGCCTATTACGACACACGGAGGTCACGTGATGTTTTCTATACAAAATGAAGTGTCTTATCGGACCCGGAATATGATACCATGAATCATCCTTTATCGTACAAGAAGCGATGGTAGATTATCCTCAATTCCTCATTGATTCATGTTCGAACATCGCCCAACGTGTCTTGTTTATTCTCAACGAGGCAGGATCTCGTAAACTTCACTGTCAACCGTTTGATGGCTGTTAACGACACTTCAAAGGCTATCTAAGACACTGAACGTATCCAAACATTGAGACAGCGTGAACGAATATTGCGAACATCTAACAAGAATTGATTACCCAAATGTATGGATCATTCTAGAAACATTTGAAAGTAATTATTAAAAAAAAGAAACAGTCTGTGGAAACAATTTGCCCCATAACAATATGTAAGTACCGTAAACTGCTACAACTTTGCCAGGCTTGAAAAACATGTTTTTTTTTTCTACCAAACACCTAGGTATTTATATCTTATCAGGCCGCATTTCTCCCATCCAGGAATAAGATATAAATAGCAGCTGTCTGGTGAACAAAACCATGTTTTTCAAGCCAGGCAAATTTGTAGCAGTTGAAGGTACTTACGTTATGGGGCAATTTTTTTCCACAAGCAGACTGATTTTTTAAATAATTACTTGAAACGCCAGGCAATGTTGTGCATCGTAGGCAAAGTTGTAGCAGTGTCGAATCCTAAGTGCCCATAAGAAAGAGAAGATAAAAAACTTATATACCGTCATCTTCTCTTTCTTATGGGCACTTAGGAGTCGATCGTACAATTAAGATACTTATCCAAAATAAAAATAATATATATATAATTTATTGTAAAAAAAATAGCGCCAACTTGATCAAGATAAATCGTGTGACATCTTTTTTGTCAACGTCGTCGACTCAGTATTTTATAAACTGCCAAATTATAACTCTTCCCGTTGACTAATTAATAACTATGTACGTGTAATGTAAGTACGTAAGTAGTTAACTTGTTAATTTCACAGTAGGTACCATAGAAGTCATAACACCAAACATAACACTAACACTGATGGCAATTTCACGGTTTGTACCACGGTAATTGTACAGCGGACTCCTTCTGTAGTTTAATTTGGGCTTGAATTAGTTTAACTAGTAGTCCGCCTCGAACTGTGAACTCGCAATTTACTTGCAAACGAGTTGACCAATATAACAAGACCCCAAGGAGGATTTTTTTCTCCTTCTAGCTCCATAACCACTTGTTCGATCGATCCTGCTCATATACGAACTTACAAATTTTATGTATCTCTGCTACAGCCCCAAGAAATTTCATAAAGATCACAAAAACGTTACTAAAGTTATCGTCGGACAAACTATCGAAATCTAAAAGCCATCCAAATGCCGAAACGTCCTAGTAGCCAGGTGACAGTCTGGTCTGGAGTTGTTTGTAAGAACTCACTTCGCTTACGCTCCGCGAGTTCGATTAAGTGTTAGTTTAAATAGATTCAGGTTCTGCCCCTCCCTTCATATTTAAGGGTGCAGCCGGGCGAGTACCTACTGAACTTGATACTGAATTCATCTTTACTTGTCAAGTTGTCATACTAGTAGTTCGCCCCGAACTGTGAACTCGCGAATCCTGTGTTTCGCCATAAATGTGCAATAGTAGAATTATTACAAATACCAAAAATAGGTATCGGGTATTTTTTTCTCAACTAACCATCACGGTGAAACTAAACGTCCATATTAAATTGTGCGGCTAGCAGCCAAAGCTCTAATAAATTAAAAAAAAGTCAGTTGTCAAAATATTTAAACCAATATCAAAATATAATTGAAAATAGTTTTGAAATCAATTTTATGTTGCTAAATTGTTATGAAACAGTAAGCAGTTAATAAGGATTTGACGAGAGTGTTAATCAATACCTTTCGTTTGATACCAAACTCAACCATACTTGCTCGTAAAAGTAGCAAATAAGATGACCAATGTAACAGGACCCCTTTACAAAACCTTTTTAGGCCTTCTAATTTCAGAACCCCCGTCTCAATCCAGCTCATATACGAACTCGCAAATTTTGTTGGTCTCTGCTACAACCCCAACAAATTTCATAAAGATCGGAAAATCGTTACTAAAGTTATCGTCGGACAAACTATCTAAATCAAAAAGCCATCCAAATGCCGAGACGTCCCAGTAGCCAGGTGACAGTTGTTGTTTGTAAGAACGATCTTCGCTTACGCTCCGCTCGTTCGATTATGTAAACATACGTGTGTCAATCTAGACATAGTAATGTCAGCCATTTCTTCGGTTATTGAAGAATATTTTATTAGAAATGATATTTTTCAATAAGTATTTGGTTGAATTCAATACTTTATAAGTTTCTATATTTTTTAACCGACTTCAATCCCATAGAAGAAGGAGGTTCTGCATTCGGTTTCGTGTTTTTTTTTAATGTATGTTCACCGATTACTCCGAGACCCGTGGTCCGATTTGAGCACAATTTGAGTAATTCTTTTTTTGTTTGACCGGATCTACATCCATGGTGGTACCATATTAATCTGGTGCTGTTGTGGTGATGGGATCCATGAGGAATTGAGGGAATAAGATCTTTTCGTGCATGAGCTCGAACGTGACTTGCAAAACCAAGCTTTGTTTTGAAAGTTCGACAGAAAGAGACACAGTAGAGCTGATTTTCACTGCAAGTTTTGGGAATAACATTTTTTAGGGATGTCATTTCCTGATACTCAATGTTCTAGATAGCCCATCTAGTAGAATGCCTAATAAATAAATGATGTACTTAGTTTTGTTTTCCTTCACTGTTACTCGTAGTTTTTATATAATACTTATTTGATGGCGGGGTCTGCTTTTTTGTGCTATCTTCTCCCACTGTGCTTAGCACGTGCTCTGGTTGTACTTCAGAAGGACGAATCAACTTATTAATGTTGTTTACTCTGTCCCCGTTGTCCGAGGGACATCTTCATACTATTTCATAGAAAATCTTTGGTTGTCCAAGGGACGTAACCATAGCAACCAGACGCTATAAAAAGTTGATTGACTCAGAAACATTAAAGCCGTCTTTCATAGGTCGTTAATATCCTTGCCCTTCCTTATTGTTTAGACTAGAAATTTTAGATAAGAATTTTAGCTAGTAGATTTTTTGCTGATTGATCTTAAAAAAATATGATAAACCTGCATTAGAAGTCACTAAACGTCGTATAAAACGGTTGACATTCGGGCTCAATGCCAACAGAAAAAACTTATACACGCTTTCTGTCACTGGCGCCGTTGGCGGCCATTTTAATATTTTTTTTAGGTTCCTAATAAATAACCCAGATATTAAATATTTGTATTGCACTTATGTGCAAATTATTAGTCCGAATGACAAATGATATTCATTTTAACCTGGAGAGAACAATCTCTTTTTGAAATTTATTTGACATGATAACAAATAGAAAATATGAAAATATCTAAATAGGCGAGTAATTCTGGTCTATGTCAAGGATAACATAAATAGTCTTCATTGTCATAATTAAAACAGTGCGTTTAGCTGTATATGTAGATAATAGTTTCATGTCACGTCAAATTTGACAGTATAATCAACGCTTTACTTTTTGTCGACAGCTGTCAGCAACTTTTAGTGTATTCACAAAAACATTTTATTTGCATTCTGATGGAAAAAACGTGTCACTAAAATCCATCTGTTATTGTTTACCTTGGAACGGTGGCATCACATTCCTTGTTATTTATTTTTGATTACTGAGCCAGTAAGTGTAATATTTCTTGGTCATAAGTATTAACTTTTCAGTAATACCTACAATGGATTGAATATCAAATGTCAGACCTTCATCAAACAGAAAACAAACGCGGAAGTGAGTAATTTAATACAAAAGAAATGTTCCCAAATTAATATAAATTTTTGGTCAACCGATACGAATATGGAGTGGCGGAAAAAGTGCAACCAATAAATAAACTAATTAACCATCGACAGATCCCAAATGTCACCCGAGCAGCATCGGTTCGGTGACATGAGCCGAGAATACATTCCTGGCCGGCTTCCAGATTATTCGGCCCTAGTCGATTCAAGTTCACTGTCGGAGCAGCGAGAGCTCAGTTCCGTGAGTGGTATCTTTTATGCAGGTGTACACACAGACACAGTTACGGAATATTTCCAAAAAGTTGGAAATTTTACTAGAAATTAAATAAAATTCCATGTTGTAAACGAACACATTCAATGTATGGATTAATCAATGCCTCGTATGAGACTTGAAATAGGTACACTGACTACATTTTTTTCTCCCATATCCTTCATATCAAAAGATCATCTTTACCTTTTATGTAAAATATTCAATCGCCATACACGCGACGTGATTCATATATGTAATAATATACTTATATAACTGTCTGACTTATTTTTATATTATATTTATTACTGATTACAAATAGGTTACTTTTCTTTGAAGTCAAATCAGCCACTCTAATGAAATCGTCAAAACGATTTGTTATATGAAGTTTATACAGGACACTTATATATTATTGTGACGTCACAATACTATATTTTAACAATTATAAAATCATTTAAAGCGCCAACACATGTTACACCGGGATTTCAGAAATTTTGATTTTATGAATGCATCGAAACAATTAAGTTTATCTACTGGAAAGTACCCTATTGTCGGGTTGACAATATATTTTGACATCAAAATATATTGTCATGTGTCAAATGTGTTAAAGTCACGAGGGTTGTCATTTTCATATTGTAGTATTTTACATTGTCTCATTGCAATGCCTACGCAATAAAAAGTATACTAACCCGAAAATTTCGTGGGTTTTCAATTTTTTTCCCTGGAGGCAATGACAAATGCCGGCGTACAAACCCACATATCCAATCCAATAAGACAATATCAGTATAGGATTCGTACCAATTATTACAAAATAAAATGTAAACAGCGAACACCCAAATGCGTAGGTAGGTGTTATTAAATCCATCTACCATGTTAATTTAATTTAGGCAGGGCATCGAAAATACTGCAAATAATGTTGGAAAATGTCACAATGTTGTTGCTTATCGTTAACAGCTAACATATTTGACACACTAATGTAATTACATTTCGATCCATCAAACAGGAAACACTTTAGGACAACGAAAAAGGGGTACTAAGAATAGAAATTTCCATGAAAGGCGATCCATTACGCTGATACTTTTTGTAGAAAGGCGTTTTCGGAAATCGTTGTAAGTTTAAATTATGTTCGTATTCCGCGAAAATTGTTATTCCTGCTCTGAAAATCGAGTACTTTTGATTCTACTGGGACACATGAAGGATGATTCACGGTGTCCATTCCCGGGTCCGGTCCGTTTGTCTAGGTTCTTATTATTGCATTGAACTTACAGCATCGTATTTTACCCTGCAAAGAGAATAAAATACTATCATCTAGGTATTATCGCCATGTGCACTACCTACTATGTTTAGTACGTTTCTGCCGATATACTCGTAGTTTTAGATTTTTCTTCCGATAGCACCAAATTATAGGATTGCGACCGACTTTAAGCACAAGGATGACTAATTTGTTAGGTGGTTTACTAAACAAATGAGTAAGTAGATAGAAGAAAACTTACATATATATTTCAATCCGCAGCTTTTGAATTTCAGCAATATCTAAGTTAAATGCAAATAAAATATAATATGACAATGCCTAAATATGACAATATTTTTTACTGTCATAATTGACACATTGTATGAAAGCTGAGACGAAAGCAATCGTGCCATGTCAGCAGAGCTTCGGCCAAAGCAGTGACCACGTGACGATGTGTCGGACCGAAACCAGCCCGGACTCGGCTCGCTTCGTGCCCAGAAGCTCGACGGAAGCTCTCATATATAAGGGCGGTATCGGAAGGCTGGTCCGGAACCGCCCGGTCACTGATCGTGTAGTGCTCGGAAAACGCCCGATATCGGCCCGTCGACGTGGCGTCCCTTCCCTAGGCGGTCGAATCCACTTACGCTACTTTCCCATGTGGGCTCTTATAAATAAGACGTAGCGTAATAATGGCTTAGAAACCGTTTTCACAAGGTAATATTCAAACCCGTCGAGTGTTTTACCAATAGAGATTAAAATGGGTTGATCCCGTTCTAAAAACAATTAATAGGGAAACCTCACTAGGGGTTTTTGGTTACAGTAAGCGCTTGAGTTTAAGTCACCGATGTGCTTGCCAAATTGATAGGGTTTGTAATAACCCTACCAAATATCCGATCTAGTAACCCTTTATCCGATTCTGGTAACAAGCAAAAAACAATGAAGAGTCCATTATAATCTGTGGGTTTAACCTCAATGTCTTATACGGCAGGTGTTGTATATTAAATAGTAGATTGTTTTACAAGCAATGATTTTATGTATACTAGATAAGAAATCAGCACTCCAAATGTGGCACAGTAAAAGTCGTTGCAACGCGACGGGTTTTGCCGAAGAGAGCCGAGCCCGAGCCGAGCGAAGCCCGATCGTTCCGAGGGGTATATTTATTTTACAAAGGACTAACAAACGTTTCGTTAAAATATTACCAGTGTATGTGAGACTAGGGATTAAGCTTAAATGCTACAGCATGAAGGTCAACGTACTAAAGGCACAATTGGCGATAGGAAGTAAAGGTTTCGTAAAAAACCGAACTGACAGCATTGAGGCATAAGGCTAGTGGAGTAGTAGTTGTTTTTGTTTTAATTACGAAAGTCAGAAAATAATGAAAACTAGATTTGAGCTAGTTATTAATTTAGTTTAGTATTTGTACTGTAGTACCTCTGTATATTTAGTTATGTAAATAAATGTTTTTCACATGAAAACTTATTTAGTAAATTTTATTATTATATTATATTTTATATATTATGACTATGATATAACTCAATGATTACAAGGGAGCAAAATGACTTATTTCGGTCGAGGGTAGCGTGTTGAATCCCGAACGAAGCGAAGGATTCCAGACGTGACGTGAGGCGTGGTTTTAACGTGGAATCCTGAGCGTAGTGAGGGATTCAAGTGACCCGAGATAGAAATAATTTTGCTACCGCGTAGTACACTCTACTTTTCACTCCTTCTATGAGAAAAACGAAAACAAAGCTACTAAACTAGCTATCTGCTAGAAAGAGAAGTTATATAATGTTGTCTCATTTTAATCGGTTGGGAAGACAAGGAAAATTAAAAAAAACGCACTGCGCGACTGTAAATGGGCAACAAATCGCAGAGGGATCAAAAGTCACTTTTGCTCCCTGTAAATGGGCAACAAATTACCCTTTTTCGAATAGTAGCGGTGAAAAATAAATATAATCTATGTCTAGGCCCATCAGACCCAAAGGTTAAATAATTCAACTAGTAGTGTGAAGATGTTTTGACGGCCCTAAAATAATACCCTCGGCTATCCACGACTAAATATGATTTTAATTTATTTACATATGTCGATCGTTCTATGCGACGTGGCTTAAAGGGCAGGTGTAGGGTTCTTATACCTGTATGTCTAAGTTATAACTATGTAACTATTATGTTTATACAGTAGATATACAGGCTGGCTTTTCTTTTTGGATCAGTGAGGGCAGCTACCAGATCCCGTACTGCTACGTGTAAATAGTCTTAGGAGACCTTCCCTCGATTTCAAATTAATGATGATTCGCGTTTACAGATTTTAGAAAAAACATATAGGATGCGAGAAAAAGGTAATTTTTGACAAACTTTTTTTTGACGCCATTCGATCCCATTCCTATTCAGGATCAAAAGCTTGTATGGGATCAAAAAAATCCGGCTAGAAAAGCCACTAATCGAGGAAATTTTTCCCCATACATTTTGTATGAAAATGATAACTTTTTTCACGTGCTATTTTTTTATGCGAATTGATTCTAGTACTGTTCAGTACTTATCGCTTGTATTGTTCAGTACGTATCGCTTTCATGGGGTTAACTAACGGTAATGAAACAAAAAGCCAGAAATTTAAGAAATTTTTCCATACTGCTTAGGTACACGTTAAACCAAAGCAAGCAATCAAAATGCTAACCCCCTTTCACACAACTGCGTTTCCTTCTGAACGCATCTGTGAAATTGCTTTTAAACAGAACAAACATGCAGAAGGTCCACTTTTATAAAAAAATATCTAAAGTGCATTCCATATGCATCTAAAAGTAAAGTAAGTAAAAACCACGTAGCTCTGGAACGCGACCAATGAGACCGTAGATTCGTATCTATGAAATAATATTATTGGCCATATGACCAAATCACATAAGGATTCGTTTGACTATTTTTAAAAATGTGTATAAAATAAACTATGATACAATGTATGAGCATGTATTGTGGTAATCTGGTAATAGAAAAAGTATCTAGCGTCTAATTATGACAACGTTAAATGTACGTTACGTAGAACATATTAATTCGGTAGAATAAATCGTGCATCTGAAAAGGATAAGAGACGATGTTTGATTGGGAAACCGGCCTCTGAGTGGTATCTTGTTCTAACATTTTATGACTTTGACAGCTAGCTTGCTGGTGTTCCTAAGAAGTGGACCTGGGGTATGTCCTTAAATTACGTCCAAAAGAGAGGTATGGGTACTGCGAATGTCATCTCGCTATGTGTGGTAGGGCACAGCACAGCGAATGTCATCTCGCTCAAATCTGGAGCAGAGCCCGACTGGGGAAGTACCTCCACCTTACAGAAAACCACAGCCAAATAGCACTAGACCCTACTCATAGTGTTCCTGCTGGTGAGTAAGGTTGCCAAAGAGTTCAAAGAGGACCCAGTGTGTTGACGACGAGGGACCTCTTTGTTCCTTTGGCCGTCAACACAGTGAATCCTCCTGTTTTTTAAAGGGTCGGCAACGCGCATGTGACACCTCTAGAGTTGCAGGCGTCCATAGGCTACGGGAGCTGCTTACCATCAGGTGGGCCGTATGCTTGTTTGCCACCGTCGTTGTATAAAAAAAAGAAGTGATCTGTCTGCATCTAATCCAGCTGTATTAGAACGTCATGTCTGTCATTTAGTCCCCTCCGTTATGGGAGAGGGCCTAAGTGATAGTTCAGATCTGGATACGGTTACCAACTTTTAGTATGTTGTTGGGCACGACACTAGGACCCCAAAACTGCCGAGAGACGGGGACGTCGATGAATGTCTCCCGTGTAATGACGTCATCAAAATGGCTGCCGCTTTGTTGCGAAAAGTGTAAATTTCATCTAAACTGTGCATTGCACCTATACGTGTGTAGTATCAAACGAAAGAAGATTAAATGTGCTAAATTGTTGTAATACATTATATACTACTGTATATTACAGTTTGACAGCTATAAACGAAAACCCAAAATCAGGCTAAAAAATAATTCGGATATTTGCATTTACAACAAAATTATAAGTCCAACTTTAAAGCCGAGTACTACAATAACAAAACAGGCTATTTAAGCTATACATTGCTATAAAAATTATTAAAATCTGGTAATAATTGTGGCAGCTATGTTAAAAAACATGTCGGCACTGCCGAGTTATTTCCTTAGAGTGAAAAAATAACAATTTTCACAATTTACAGAATATCCGCAGAAGCTTCGAGTATATTGTTGGTCAAATAATTTGGAGCCCCTAAATGTCGGAAAAATATCTCTATAGTGACTGAGGTCCAAATAATGACGTCATGAACGTGACCGCTACTGAAATTTGTAAAACATAAATTAAAGCTATACCATGACACATACACACATGTGTGTAGCATCGATCGAAAGCTTATTGTATTTACTACAATACATACATACATTATTTGTGAAAATAATGTATAGTTTAGGAGTTGTTGACAAAATAAAATATTCTTTTAGGAAAATAAAATGTATATGTTAATTCTGTGGCCAAATAAAATACAATACACGAATGTTTTGTATAGCATTAAAAACACCAACTATTCAGCTTTAAAACACAGTTTGAATTTATAAAATTTGATAAGAATTATAGAAGTTGTGCTTACAACTCTAAAGCCCACTAACTATTTTACCTACAATGCACTCATACTATGAGAAGCTTGGGCCTAATTATTGACTAGTTTTTTCTAAATTTTGTAAGGATTTAGGGTTCCTTGTCATTAAAGTAAATATAAAAATCGGCCAAGTGCGAGTTGACTCGCGCTCCGAGGGTTCCATATACATCACACAATTTTAACAATTTGTATTTTTAAGACCAACTTACGCTTGACCGCAGACTTATTAGTGTTTTTTTCTGTTATGTACAGGTAAAGAACTATATTACGTATTTTTTTCTAAAATGTAGGTTCGTCGGTTTCCGGGGGACAGAGAGCAATGGAAAATTTTTGCCTTATTTCTTAAATAATTAATACAAACTATATCTTGTTATATATCAAATGAAAGGATTTGATGTGAAAACTACAAATATATAACTTTTATAATTTAAATTTTAATAGTTTTGAAGTTATTTAAGAAATAAGGCGAAAATTTTCCATTGCTCTCCGTCCCCCGGAAACCGACGAACCTACATTTTAGAAAAAAAAACCTAATATAGTTTTTTGCCTGTACATTAAAGAAAAAAACACTAAAAAGTCTGCGGTCAAGCGTAAGTTGGTCTCAAAAATACAAATTGTTAAAATTGTGTGATGTATATGGAACCCTCGGAGCGCGAGTCAACTCGCACTTGGCCGATTTTTTTATTTACTTTAATGACAAGGAACCCTAAATCCATACAAAATTTAGAAAAAACTAGTCAATAATTAGGCCCAAGCTTCTCATAGTATGAGTGCATTGTAGGTAAAATAGTTAGTGTGCTTTAGAGTTGTAAGCACAACTTTTATAGTTCTTATCAAATTTTATAAATTCAAACTGTGTTTTAAAGCTGAATAGTTGGTGTTTTTAATGTTATACAAAACATTCGTGTATTGTATTTTCTTTGGCCACAGAATTAACATATACATTTTATTTTCCTAACAAAATATTTTATTTTGTCAACAACTCCTAAACTATACATTATTTTCACAAATAGTGTATGTATGTATTATAGTAAATTCAATAAGCTTTCGATCGATGCTACACACATGTGTGTATGTGTCATGGTATAGCTTTAATTTATGTTTTACAAATTTCGGTAGTGGTCACGTTCATAACGTCATTATTTGGACCTCAATCACTATAGAGATATTTTTCTGACATTTAAGGGCTCCAAATTATTTGACCAATAATATACTCGAAGCTTCTGCGGATATTCTGTAAATTGTGAAAATTGTTATTTTTTCACTCTAAGGAAATAGCTCGGCACTGCCGACATGTTTTTTAACATAGCTGCCACAATTATTACCAGATTTTAATAATTTTTATAGCAATGTATAGCTTAAATAGCCTGTTTTGTTATTGTAGTACTCGGCTTTAAAGTTGGACTTATAATTTTGTTGTAAAATGCAAATATCCGAATTATTTTTTAGCCTGATTTTGGGTTTTCGTTTATAGCTGTCAAACTGTAATATACAGTAGTATATAATATATTACAACAATATAGCACATTTAATCTTCTTTCGTTTGATACTACACACGTATAGGTGTAATGCACAGTTTGGATGAAATTTACACTTTTCGTAACGAAGCGGCAGCCATTTTTATGACGTCATTACTCGAGAGACATTCATCGACGTCCCCGTCTCTCGGCAGTTTTAGGGTCCTGGTGTCGTACCCAACAACATACTAAAAGAAGGTAACCGTATCCAGCTCTGAACTATATTCCCATAAGGGAGAGCACTAATTGGAGTTACAGGGGTGGAAACATGAGCTCCGTTATGACTGTCGTCAGTCGTCGAAGCGCGGATGATTTCTTGTTGATTTCCCGTGCTACTTAACGTGACTTATAAAAAGGTTTGTGATCTAAGAGATGTGTACGGATGTACGCTTACCAAGAGTTATACATTGACGTTTTCGAGAACGAGTATCGAGTGTTCTATCTGTGCATCTTGCTTGTAACATATTAGTGTGAACGAGATGCACTGATAGAAAAATTCGTTACTCGTTAACGAAAAATGACAATGTCAAACCCATGGTAGAGGTAGTTAGTTCGTGGGTTAAATATTCATCGGGCATTTTTTTTACAGTCACCGGCAAAAGTGTCTTCCTACACGACGGCCGCAAAAATATGTGACACGATCTTATGGCCATACAAATAAGAGCGTGTCACGTATTTTTGCGGCCTTCGTGTAGGAAGATACTATTATATTATAAGATACTATTGCCGGTGACTGTACATAAAAAATGACACATGCTAATATTATATGATATTTCTGATTCAGACGTTTAGGCACTAGTTGAAGCATTGGAGTTGTACTGAATTTGTATCGTGTATAATGGTTATTTGTGCAACAAGAGAGGAAAGTTGGTTTTTCTTGCGGGTGTTGATTTTGAGTCCCGAGTAAGCGAAAGATTTCATAATTGAATCACGAGCGAAGCGAGTGATTCTAAGTTTGAATCTTTAGCGTAGCGAGGGATCTCAAGAACACGAGATATAAAAAAACTTTCCTCTCGTGTGACACATACAACTTTTCACCTCAGTAGTGAGAACATATTAAAGTTAAAAAAACATTTATTTACATTCCCGAATGAAAAGCATAATCATTATGACGAAAAGCTTCTAGAAACAAAATTTCACTCCCTGGAGTGACGAAAGTAGCAACTTTCTTCACTCCCTGGAGTGATGAAAGTCGCCCTTTCGTCACTCCAGGGAGTGAGGAAAGTAGGCTTGTTCGAACTGCTGAGGTTAAAACGTATTTTAAAGTTAGAATACGGCTCTTATCTTTCTGTCCGTACTACAAAGTAGGTATCAATATATTTAAAATAACGAAGCTCCGAGGCTCATTAGCATTACACGTATTAATACCATAATAGCATTATCGCAGTCGGATACACGCGTGAATATCAAGCAACAGGTGGTGTTATGTTTATTCTCGCTGTAGGTACTGACAGCAACGGCAATCTTTATAAACTAATCTAAATCGTACCAAAGTGTTGTCGGTATGTATATTAGATAGTATTGTTATTGATATCAAAATAAAATCAAATTGAGATCAAATTGAAAAGTTTGAATGCCCCGTTAAGTAATGTGATTATTACGATATGAATAACTTTAAGCATGAGTCAACTCATTCTTGCCATGTTATTAGATTCCTTGGAATAAAAAATATAGTATATTGTAGCATATTTAATATGGCAACGAGTGATGGGTCTTATATTTATTTGGGTTTTTGATATACCGTCGGCAACGTCGGTCAACTTAAAAATATTTTTAAGGCCAAGGGGTAAATCCACGTAAGAGCGTAACGCCAGTTACCAATTATTCGCTCACTGTTTTATTTATGGTACAAATTTAAGTGAAAATATATCTAGGGATCTATTTTATTCTTACCTAGCGATAAATTATCGTTCACAATAGCGTCAGAAATAAATAAACAATGAATGAAATCGTAACTGGCGACATTTCCATCGAATTGCCCCAAGTCACTTTTAATATTTAGTACTAGCTTTTGCCCGCGACTTCGTCTGCGTGGAATAAGCCGAATAAGTAATCCCTCGCTAAGGAATGAATTCTGGATATCAACTATTCTATATCCTTTTCCAGCGTTCAACGGTTATTGATTCGCCATACAAACTTTCAACCCCTTTTTCACCCCTTCTAGGGTTGATTTTCGGGATGAAAACTATTCTATGTCGTTTCCCGGGACTCAAATTATCTACATACTAATTTTCATTTTAGTCGGTTAAGCGGTTGAAAATTCTCCATATAAACTCTTAACCCCGTTTTCACCCCCTCCAGGGTTGATTTTCGGGATGAAAACTATTATATGTCCTTTCCCGGGACTCAAACTATCTCTATACAAAATTTCATCAAAATCCGTTCAGCCGTTTTCACGTGATGCGCGGTCAAATAAACAGGCAAACAGATAAACAGACAAACAGATAAACAGACAAACAGACAAAAATTCTAAAAATTGTTGGAACGTGTTCTGTTATCGATTTTAAGTATCCCCAGCCAACTTTTTTTCGAATATCTTCCATGTACAGACTTTCGACCCTCATCAGCTTTATTATTATTATATGTATAGATAGAAGGTCCATACATGGGACAATTTTAACGCAAAAATCACATGCCATTTGGATACGTTACCGTCTAAATAGGTGTAACGAAATCTATCGATAGATCAAATGCCGCGATTGTGATTTGTTGCACGGCATTACGTTACCTTACCTATAAGATTTATAATAACACCCGTGTGGCCCCGACGGAAGACCAGAGCTGGCCTCCCAGGCTAGCACCATGCTGAGTCGGGACCATTTCGTGGCAACTTTGTTCATGCCTTAATTATAATTAACTAGTAGTCCCCCTCGAACTGAGAATTCGCGATTTACTTGCAGACAAGCTGACCAATATAACAAGACCCATGTAATGATTATTTCGCGCCTTCTAGCTCGATAACCCCTGCATCAATCCTGCTTATATACGAACGCTCAAATTACATGTATCCCTGCTACAACCTCAACAAATATAAAGATCAAGAAAACGCTACACAAGTTATCGTCGAACAAACTCTCAAAGTCAAAAAGATATCGAAATGCCGATATAGATTCGTTCAATTATTATCCTTAGATTTAAAAAAAATAGTTTGTTTGCATGTAGAATTTGCATTATCCGAATATTATTCTGATAATATCGCTACTACTATCCGAATAATTCCATACAAATTACTATTCGGATAATTCAGATTGCAAACCCTATTTGCATGTTATTATTTATTGTTGTCACGATAAAAGTTTTTAATTTTTATTTTTTATTTAACAGCAATATAGTTTTAATAAATCTGTAATTTTGGTTAGTTTCGGTCGGGACAGACTGTTTTGCGGACGCTTCGCAGCCGTCTCGGTTTTATTTGGCCGATGGGTTTATTGCTTTTCTGCGACTGTCCGAAATAGACGAAGGTCTCGGTTAAGTTCGCTAAACCAAACTAATCCGACATAGAAAGTTCCACTTCGCTTCACTGTGACATAAGGTGTAAGGATTTTGTTTCTCCGTAGGAACAGACGGTGTAATTATGATTTTTCGCTCCAACTCTGTCGTGTGGGGTATCGTTGATAGGTCTTTCGAAAATAGTAGAGGTGTTTTAAAACACTTTTTGGATAAAATTAATAGTTTCGTAAATAATGATAGCTCTGTAAGTTCAAAATGGGGCGCCCCCCCGTCTAACTGTTGAACCGCGGGTCCAAGAAGTTTGAACAAAATCATGAAATTACTTAATGAGTACTTGCAATGAAAACTATATTGAATAAAATCGGATGAGCCGTTTTTGAGTTATCACTCAAAAACGCATAGCGAAAGTTCGCATGTCGGCAGATAGTAAAATGATGTAAGCACTGCCAAGTAGCCCTTAACAAACGACCTTTTTGAACGGATGTACTGTAACAGGACGGCAACTACGGAACCCTACACTGAGCATGGCCCAATAATATGCTCTTGGCCGGTTTTTTGTTTCCAAACATTCAACCTTAGTCAACTAAGTTACCCTGGTTATAAAGTACTTAAAAATGTATCTCTGGATGTAACTTGCTTTGTGTGTGTTTGTAGTCAAGATAATACCCCTTTGAAGGCTGAACACCGCGACACTGATGTAGGGCTGCCTCCTGTCTGGACATTTCTAGCCTAGAATTAAATATTAAGTTGTAAATAAAGTAATTTAGAATAATTACAATTATATTTATGTGATGGGCACTTGCATCTGGAAGGGTTTGGGCGGGTTCTTTGACTAGGTTTTGTTTAAGTTTAATTTTATTTAGTTTATAGGTAGCCCATTTAATAATTTTTTTTGAATATTGTTTTTTAAGTTCAAGGTTAACTTATAGAAGCAGTTTAATAGCTATACGAAAGATGAAGTAGTGATAGAATAGCTAGCAGATATATATATTATACTGTTTTTATCACAATGGCATTCGGTTTCGTAAACACTAATACATACGCCAATAATTCTCGAGATAATGTATCCAAATCGGACCCCAGGCCCCACTGAGCCGTGGCAAAAAGCCGGAAACAATTGATACTTCCCTACTCTACCAAAGAAAAACATAATTCAAACGACAAATTAAACTCTTGGGCGCAACCCTGGCAGCTAGCTACGTTTGCAGAGCGAACGACGTTAAGCATCATAAACAAAAGCCTGGCTCTCAACGCGGCTCTTATTAAAAGCGGCTGAATTTTAGGGAAATATTCTGTCGAATTAGTGATCCGCGGATAAATAACGGGTTACGTTTCAAAGTGTTTTAGTTGACGAAATATGTTTCTAATATTATATGGTTTTACTAGCTTTTGCCCGCGACTTCGTCTGCGTGGAATTAGTAATCCCCCGTTAATTAATGAATTCTGGATATCAACTATTCTATATCCTTCCCCAGAGCTCAAATCTCCAGCGTTCAACGGTTACTGATTCCCCATACAAACTTTCAACCCCATTTTTACCCCCTAAAGAGTTAATTGTCGGGATGAAAACTATCCTATGTCCTTTCTCGGGACTCAAACTACCTCTATACAAAATTTCATCAAAATCCGTTCAGCCGTTTTCACGTGATGCGCGGCCAAATAAACAGACAAACAGACAAAAATTCTAAAAACTGTTGGAACGTGTTCTGTTTTCGATTCTAAGTATCCCCAGCCAACTTTTTTTCGAATATCTTCCATGTACAGACTTTCGACCCTCTTTAGCTTTTCTTTGGCTTTTTTTAATGTATAGATTACTCAAGTCTATAGACAAAAATAATTTTGTGGTGTTATTCAGAGCAGGTATACGTATTATACGAGTATTAAGGTAATTTATATCAGTAAGTAATTAACTATTTAAAAAGTTCATAATTTGTGGGTGAATTTGGAGAAAATATTTTTTTAGGATCTTTATTGGGTACTCTTCTGGTTGGCTGGTTTGTTATCGAACGAGCGGAGCGTAAGCGAAGCGTTGTTCTTACAAACAACTTCTGGCTACTGGGGCGGGACGTCCCGGGCCGCGGCATTTCGATGGCTTTTTGTTTTTAAGAGTTTTTTCCGCGATAACTTTAGTAACGTTTTTCTGATCTTCATGAAATTAGTTGGGGTTGTAGTAGAGATACGTAAAATTTGAGAGTTAATCTATGAGCAAGATTGATCAAGGGCTCATGGAGTTAGACGGCGCTAAAAAATATCATAAGGATCTTGTTATATTGGTCATCTCGCTTGCAAAGAAATCGCGAGTTCTCAGTTTGAGGCGGAATACTAGTTTATATGGTGTTTTGTATTAATTTTAATTTATTTTTATCTGAAACACAGTCTGCCTTTGAACGTCGACGTTTGTTATTGTGCTTGAATTAAATATTTCGTTTTCCATTACTTGTTTCCGCGACCATTTCCACTTCCATACAGGATACAGGTCACCAGAAGGTATCACTTACAAAAGAACGAATTGTTTTTTATTCGACTTGCCTCTTCGTACGTTACACAGTACACACATCACAGGGTCAGAATTAACGAACCTAGAACTGGACTCGTACGGGGTCCAAAGTGGCGGAAGTAATCTTTTTATCGCAACAAAGCAACTCGTTTTTATAGCAACAAAGCAACTTGATTTATTTAAATCGCAACATTTGTGGTTGTGGTTATTAGTAATATTTTCAATAATAATCAGTGTAAAATATATTGCTTAAAAAAACCGTAAATGTTTAAAAATAACGTAGAATAGTTAAAAAAGTACACAAAATACTTTCCGTTTCAGTTATTTAAATAACAATCATGATATTTTCTGACATTATAATCCGCTTAGTGATGTTTCATGTTTGGTATTTACGACATCACGGTACTCGTCACTACATTCTGGGGTTCTTCAAAAAGGCGTTCGACGCGCATAACTAACACTCTTGGACTTTTATAGGCTACGGTGATCGCTTACCGTCAGTCAGGCTGTATGCTTGTTATTATAAAGTCGAAGCCCACATGAACCGCTGTCAACAAATGCGATTAGTTACCGCATCTTCAAGGCAAAACCGCCTTTGTTACCCAAAAATAACGTAGCTTTTTGCCTGAACACGGCACAAATGGTCAATTAAGCGCCTTCGTTAGCTACGTTGCTTATTTTTTGCTTATTTTTCAGTCCACTGAGCCAGCAAAACGTTACGAAATCTTTTTTCAGTTGATTTGGTTGATTCAGTTGTAAATTGTTGTACCATCAGTTTGAAACATTGATTTTACTTGTTGTATATAAAATTAAATTACTAATGTTTTATTGAGTCATTGATCTATTTAACATGGTATAATATGTCAGTATAATTTGATTGATTAGGTGTAAAATGTGTAATTACTATCATTGATATTAATTGTTTACCTAATTCGAAATAAAAATATTGAATTGAATTGAATAATAAGCGGAAAGCCGGACTCCGGCAAAAACTCCGGAAAAAAAGGTCTACAATTTAGAGAATCCCCCTTCCGTTTTTATTTAATCTTAAGTTGTATCGCACATGGCAAGGTTCCATGAATATTTACTCTACAACACGTTTGTTAGCCTGCACCGAGGACCATCTGCCAGGCGCCAGTACCGTAAAGTATGAATGGCACATTGACTAGATTATTTTTGTTGCTCCTTAAATTGAGAACCTTGTTTTTGGGTCAGCTTGTCAAACCATTAAAGGTTTGGGAACTTAAGGAACAAAATAGTGGCTTAAAAAGTCTTTCCAAATACATTAAATGTCAATAAAAACAGGTCAATTAGTATGAAAAATTCTGCACAAAGCAACCCGTTTTCATTCCCCTTGAGTGTTTTATTGTAAGATTTTATATGAATACTCAAATAGAATAAACAGGGTCCAAAATAGCTTTAAAATATTGTTGCGCTGGTTGGCTAAAGATCAGGCGATAAATATCCGCGATGTATTACCACATTTGCGTGCTAAATGGTATCACGGTAATATTAGCATCGTAGGGTTGCTAGATAAAATAATATTTTATACCAACGTGACATAATGAAGAGCTTTTCAGTCGAGTACCATGTTTAGGCTACGACGTTTGTTTAGTGGCCTGAGTAAGGATACAATTTGTTTTTTACGAGTGCTCAAAATAGGCAAACCGGTAAGAATTACGTTCAACAAATACCTTATACAATTTTGTACCTGCTCCCTCTATACGATTTTGTAATTTTAATCTCCCGTGGATTTTCGGGTATAACATTTTGGATAAATTTATTTAAATGTGCCAAAAACATTTATCCAAATTTTACGCTTTGGTAATAAAGTCATGGCGAATTGGCTACATATTTTTATCACATTAAATGTTATTATATTAACAGAAATCGATCTATAAATTACTTGATTTTGATATAGGTACAAGATAAATGATTGAAAAACAACTTTGACGTGAAATTTTAACGCTCGATAAATCCCTGATAATTGGTCGTCCCAGCCGACGACGTAATAAAAGTTTAATGACGAATTCGCGGATACTGTGGGCAGATACGGATACCGAGCTATATTTACACTGTTCATAGGAAAATCATCATAAATACGTGGTTATGTGTTATTTTTTACGTGTGCTTTGCAACACTGACTAGGTATATAAAACATCATGTTTGTGTTGCTGATCTCTTTTGGATATTGCCTGTATGCTGACTGCAAAGGTCTTGCTTAGTTTGGAAGTTTATAGAAACTGTCTAAGATAACTTTGCATCGACAAAGTGTTACATCACTACTCTGAACGTCATCCGTTCATAGGAATTTGACGTTGAGACCAGTCGAGAAATTGGATAGTATTTTTACACTATTTCTCTAACCACAATTGAAACTCCTTATCGAGCAAAAAAACGGTCCGATAGAGAGTATAATATAGTGGCCGGTGTCTCACATGCATTCGTTACAAAATTGGCACACATTGGCATTTTGACTTGTTGTCATGGTGGCATTATTGTGTGATGACGTCATTACCTCTTTAGTCACGAGACGCAATCCCCAATATTAACCTCTCTTTTGGCCTCAATTTATGCCCGAAACTACTTGGTATACTCACTTTATAATTTATAACTTTGTTATTTTCCAAGTCGATGCAAACTTAACTTGGTCGGAATCTAGATCTATGAAGTTTGTATTCAAATAAAGAAAGAATATTAATTATAAAATCGCATTGCTTTTGACAGCTCATGACAGCACCAATGTTACATGTGCCATTGCTGCCATGTCATGCAATTTGGCAAATATCCATTCCACTTACATTTCCTTGAGTTTAACAAAGAAATCTCTTCAAATTACCTATACCGTTCGGTGGTGTTAATTTCCGCCAAATTGGCCATATCGTTTCCATGTTACGAGCTGTCATTTAAATAAATCGAATTAGCCTCAATAGTTCAAAGGCCCGATTGCGCCAAGCTGTAATGAGGTCATAAACAGACATCAAATTTAAAATGTACCTACTACTGTTTAAATTTTACGTGTAGTGGCCTAAGTGCCGCGTTGGACGTATATTTAAACCCGTGTCAGATATATCGTAGGTAACCAGCATACGTTGACCTTGTAGCCAGCATACGCATATGCATTATCAATAGTAACAAGCTTGACTTGACCTAACGTGACCTAAGGCTAGGGCTGCCATCCGTCCGGGTTTCCCCGGATTTGTCCTAGTTTGGAGGCCGTCCGGGGTAGGTCCGGGGGGGTTTTCAATAAGTGAAAACCCGGACACTTTTTATGTGAGGAAACAACCCATTGAATTTAATGATTTATTGCCATTATTGATTTGGACACGTCCGGGGGAAAAATGCGATTTACGCCAAATCTCCGGGTTTTTTTAATTATTGTCCGGGTTCGGCGAATTTAGAGATGGCAGCCCTACCTAAGGCTAACCCAACACTTCCGAGCGTCCGAGTGTGGGGGCAACCTAACGGTAAGGATTTCCAGCTCATAAATCTATCTTCATGTTTAATATGTCCTCATTATATTATCAGTCAAATGATGTCCAGGGGCCGCATTCTAACTTTAAAACACGCACAGACACGATCCAACTTCAATGCAAATCCAATGCAATAACAACACAATACAGCTAACGCCTACACGTCTGAATCAAAAATGACAGAATTTGCTTGAAAATTACTGCAACGCAACTACAATACGACTTCAATATTGGTTGATTATTGGTTGAGTGTTGGAGTTATGTTTAAGACAGATTGTGTTGTTAATGTATTGTTTATACATTTTAAAATTAGAATACGGCACCAGTGCTGGATAATAGTCAATTTAACTCTACATCTGACTGTAGCGGCATATAGGACTTAAACTGATTTAAACACACGCGATTATCGTTCATTATTTAAGTAATGTAATGATCATTGATTTATTATGTAAATAGAACTACTTGTGTAGATTTGTGTTAGATGTGACATCTAGGACAAATTTTGTGCGCAAGGCGTGGCGGTTGACACACGGTTGACAGTTATTGACTGAATCAGACGATAAGACTTGTAGTATTTTTCTCTGCAACTTTTGGGACAAAAAAATCTTAGGGAGGACATCTTCTGTTACTCAATGGTAATAATAAGGACTTAATCGCGTAAGTACACTAATTTTAACGTCACGTAAGCTTAGTCATATAATAAACAAAAGAAAACGAAAACATGAAATAAAGTCCCGTCATTATTTAAATAAGCAGGTACTCTATAAACTGCAAATAGTGCAATAGTTATTTGTGCAACAAGAGAGGAAAGTTGGTTTTTCTTGCGAGTGTTGATTTTGAGTCCCTAGTAAGCGAAAGATTCTATAATTAATCACGAGCGAAGCGAGTGATTCTAGGTTTGAATCTTGAGCGTAGCGAGGGATCTCAAGAACACGAGATGTAAAAAAAAATTCCTCTCGTGTGACACATACAACTTTTCACCTCAGTAGTGAGAACATATTAAAGTTAAAAAAACACATTTATTTACATTCCCGAATGAAAGGCATCATTATTATGACGAAAAGCTTCTAGAAACAAAATTTCACTCCCTGGAGTGATGAAAGTCGCGCTTTCGTCACTCCAGGAAGTGAGGAAAGTAGGCTTGTTCGAACTGCTGAGGTGAAAATGCATTTCCTGGGTCAGATCCTAGACTATTGAGATATTTGTTTTCTCTTTAACATAGTTGAGATTACGAAACTTGATTGTGCCACAAATATGCTAGAAACTTGTACCTTTTACATATAAATATGGAGTACATATTACTTTACAAATTCCTTTACCGAGAAACCATCCTTGGGAATATCGAAAAGACCAACATTGCCACCTTTACCTCAGTGATCACCGTCGGGATTTCAACCCTATTGATATGAAAATAGGGTTATATTTACGTTAAACTTGTATAATTTACTGCATAGCCGAAGTTTGAAGTGTTGGAAATTTAATCAATATCCGATATCGACTTTGAGAATGGAACTTAGGTTATTCTGTGCACCCTTTGCACAGAAATGTACCTTCGTAAATATTAAAGAATTTATGTAAGGTGAGAGAGAAAATACGTTGACAACCAACGTTAGAAAGAAATATAATATATATTTTTTCAAAGCGTTATATTTTCGTCTAATGATCCCTATAGGGTGCCATTTTTTGGATATTCGTAAATAACTCAGTAACGGTAGCTCATACGAAAAATACAGGCCACACACGGTATAAGTAGTGTATCGTCAATATTGTCATCCAAATTACGCAGGTATGCTAAATGTAGCTCAGTTGGACAGAAATTGATTAAAATCTGGCTTGCAAGATTTTATCTAAACAACAAACTAACTGACACAACAACACTGTAATAAAAGCTTTTTAGAATAATAAAAATGTCTAACTCAAAAACCTTGATTAAATCATACAGCAAAACGAGGAAAATGGTACGTACTTACCGTAAATGTATCATAGTATTTAAACAAAGGGGTTATCACTGTATTTGATTATTTGAATGTAAATAAATAGTCATGCTCATGCTACTTTGTTGCGGTTTGAGGTTAAACGAGTATGATTAAATTATTTAGAAATACGAAAATACCGGACGCGTCAATGTTAAAACTTTAAAACCGAGTCAACAAGTGCTAAGCTGGATATATAAGTATTTTTTAGTATTAGGTATTTAAGAGTAAAGATAGACACTTAATTAAAATGTAGGTAATATACAGGCCAAATAAAAATATTAGGCCTTCAAAAAAGCATCGTAAGTAGTAGGTACAGTCTACGTCAATAATATGTTTACACTTTTGCACCTTATTACAAAGGAGTAAGGTGCAAAAGTGTAACCATATCTTTGACGTAGACTGTACTTCCAATAGTTTCCAAAGCGAAATTTTGCACATCGGAAAATTCAATTGATTCAGTTCAAAACACTTCATACATCTTTCTATGGGAAAGTTTCGGTCTTCATAACCATCTTTTTTATGAAATATCCGTGAAATCTTCCTCGAAGTCACGACCTACAACTTCCACATCTGTAGTCGTAGAGTCTGTGTGTGTTCTTAATAATTAATGAGCAAGTATATATGTATCAAAAGTATAAAAAAAAAACAAAAAGCAATCTGGTACCTACCTAGTAAAAGCAACCTGCAATACAGACATAGTCATAGTCATTTATTTATAATATAATATTTTGAATACTGCATGTCAAATTACATTATAATACAGTCAAGTGGTACTTATTTATATTACATTATTTCCTACTTAAATAGTATTTAGATATTAAATTAACAACTAATTTCCTATTACATTTAATTATGTTTATTACGTTGTACATGTTGTTGGTAGGTTATAGAATCTGGACTCTTTTCTGGTCGGGCTTATTGCGGTATACAGGATAAAATTAATATCTGTTTTTTAGCTCTAGACACAAGCTCGATAGTACCTATAAGAGCTCGTTTTATCTTGTAAAGACTTCTAACAAAACTTAATTTTTCCGCTACATTTCCTCAAACATACTACGTCATTCATGTACACATACTAATATATACTGAGCATAGTTTATACAGGCTGATTCAGGAGACGTGAGCAGGAACAACCCTACATACTTAGTTAATGATAATGAATCGGCCGGCCGCCATCATATTTAAGTGAAACAATAACGAATTTTTATTCTTAGTTACGTAGAAATGTTGTCCTCTGTAATCATGGTCACCCTACAAAAACAAAAAAAAATGCGCTAATTACACTAATAATGCCCAGCAGTGGGACACTCTAGGCTCATTAAATAAAATAAAACACTAATACTGGTTTCAAACAATAGCTTGTTATTGACTCAATCCTTAGTGTTAATCCTGCTCACGTCTACTGAATCAACCTGTTTATATCCAATTTTCCTGTGAATGATACTGTCCATCATCAGATCTAAATAGCTGTGTGAAATTAGCTCCTCTTCCGATGTAATAGGACCTTGCAGATCAAAGAGTACGTGGAGGAGGTGAATTGAGTAATATTTTGCTCTGAATCGTCAATAGTTGATGTTGCGATGACTGAGATTGACCGGATCCGATCTGACTGTTTGGATTAAAATTAGACGAAAAGTTAGTTAACGTTTGTTTATTCTTCAAGTTTGTTTATCGAAGTAAACACTCGTTAATAGGGGGAGCCATGATCTGTCATTATTTTGGTAAAGGTACCATTTGGCGGACTGCGTTTACGTCGTACGTTGTACAGATTCAATAAGGTCAATTCGGCGAAGAGCGTCAGTTGGCGAAGATTGAATAGCAAGCAATCTCAGTGAATTCTGCATAGCTTTTTTTTTTACTAAATGATAAAATTGTTGTAAAACTGTTCTAGAACTGATCTTCGCCGACTGACGGTTTTCGCCGAGTTGACCTTATTGTATTCGAGCATTAGTGCCGGCCGCCAAATGGTATCTTTACCAAAATAATGCGACATATAACTATGTACATTGTCATTATCAGTCTAGTGTTCATTCCCGGTTTTTTTTTTCTGTAACATAATTATTGTACTCAATGTATTAGTGACCCAAATAAAGCCATACGATAATAATAAGACCCAGTCGGCAAACTATTCGGAAGTTTTGGCGTCTCCTAATTGTTGGGATTACCTGCTTCCGATTCCAAACCAGAGAGTAACCTAGGCTTTATTGGGTCCGGTTTCGTCACGATTTTTTCCCTCAACAGCATTGCAAAAAACTAGGACGAGACCTAGGAACAATTATTCAATCGCACCGTATAAAATAACCTTGCCTGTTTCATTTATGCTAGTGGTTTACATTACTTGAAATAAGATAAGAAAAGATAAAATATTTATTCTTCAATTTAGGCACATTACAATGCACTTTATTAGACTAACTAGACTAATGCACTAACGTCAGAGAGAAAAAAGAACCTACCACCGGTCATAACATAACCCTACACCTCTGACCCGAGAAGTTCTTATTATGACCGGCAAGAAACTCGGCGGGACTTATTTTTTTACAAAACAGTAATACATTAAATCTTAAAGATATACAATAATGCGTAGTTCTTCAAGAAGACATAATATATCAACACAGCTTGAGAGATAGACAATGTACCTCTTGTGTGATTAAAAAGAAAAAATAAATAATGAAATGCAAATCTGATCTGACTGCTTCACAAAACGTTTCATATGCTTTCTTATTTAAACTGTGTCCTCTAAATGCTAGATCATTTTGTAGTAGTAGTAGCCCAGCACGTTTTCCAAGATCTGTTAATTTTCCTGCTCTGCAAGATCCTGGGTGGCCTCTGCGAGCCTGTTTTCTCTCTTGTCGGCATTGTACAGCCATGCAATCTTTCTTAGTCAAGTGCGAGGATGACAAATACTGAGGTCTAGGTCAAGGCTTATGTAAATTCTAGGTTAAACCAACCAAAATAATCAACCTACGAGAATTATGAAACCATCGGTAGCGTCATTTGAAAAGCACCTTCGTAGAATCGATGTTTTGCATTTATTTTCAACCGACTTCAAGATTTCGAAGGAGGAGGTTATCAATTCGTCGGGATCTTTGTTTTTTTATTATGTATTATGTTCACCGATTATTCGAAGACGGCTGGACCGATTTGGAAAAGTTCTTTTTTGTTTGAAAGAGCATACTTTACAGTTGGTCCCATTTTCATCAGGTCCAGATCTGATGATAGGATCCTGGAGAAATCGAGGGAACTCTTCAACTATTATAGGCACACTTATAGTGATTTCACTATTTTTTACAGCAACTCGGCTACTTCCTCCTTCCTGAAGTCGGTTCTTTTTTAAGTGCCTTTTTCAAGTGTTAAAACTATTAAGTGTCAAGGTCTGAAAAACTCCCTACATCCTCGCATATCAACGAATTGTTTCATGTATTTGCGATGTAGAAACATCTAAGGGCTAAAGAGGCTCCAAGGTCACGCACAGAGAAAGATCAAACGATAATTCTCAAGGAAGATACAGGGAATTATTTCTTTTTAATCTGTTTCCGGCGTTAAATTGGTTTTGAAGGAATGTTTCGAGGAAGTTTCCGCAAGCACACACAATCACAATAAAATGAGTATTTTACAAAGTATGTAGTCCATTTTGATTGCTTTTGAGTATAGCTACGTCTTCAAGAGCGTGTAGGTAACTGAAACTATATCGATAAAGAAATAGTTTACGCAATGGCTCTGAATGTGTTTCTTTTTTTCTTGTGAGGACTTAAAAAGTCTACATAAATTACATCAGTATTCAAACAAATTAATTACACGGGTGTGTTTGAAAGTTGATAAAAAAACGAAGAAAATATTTTTATTTTCAACCGACTTCAAGATTTCGAAGGAGGAGGTTATCAATTTGTCAGGATTTTTTTATTTGTGTTCACCGATTATTCGAAGACGGCTGGACCGATTTGGAAAATCCTTTTTTTTGTTTGAAAGATTGGTTGGTCCCATAAGTCCCATTGTAACCAGGTCCAGATCTGATAATGGGATCCTGGAGAAATCGAGGGAACTCTTCTCACGATCATAGGCACGCCTATAGTAATTTCACTATTTTTTACAGCAACTCGGCCACTTCCTCTTGGAATAGCGGATCCTGAGTGAAGTCGGTTCATTTTTTGTTTTTGGCCGTGCCCAAATCAATTATTGTTTCGAAAGGACTCAAACGGGAATAGGTCCAAATAGTGATGAGATCCCTGACACAGAGAAACCTATATTATTATAAACCTGTATTATGTAACGTCTACACAATTTGCGGCCCTGAATGCTCGCTTACCTACCTCCTTGGCCACTTTGTAGATTAATTCGCTGATCGAGTCCAGAACCAATTACGTCTTGCGGGTAGATATCTAGAACCACTTGTCAGATTCCATAGCAACATGACTTAAATAAACACTAAGCTTAACGAACTCAATCTACTATGCCTAATAATGGCCCAATAAATAAGAGAGTCGGCTAAACCAACAATGAAATGAGTCCGGAATAATAATAAATTATTCCATCCTTTTTATACTTAAACTTTTTAATACAACTGGCTTAGTTATACTTCCTTCATTTGTGTATAGGAAATAAAAAAAGTGCAGCTCTGCTTTTGGGTTCGGAATACAAAGTTAGCTGGCTAGATTTTCCCGCTAAAACGGCAACGGTTTTCTCGTTTTCCCTTCAGTACCGCCTCGGCAGTCTAGGAGGGAGGTTGCGTTCCGTCCCTCCCGATCCTTCATAAGTTACGTCGCGTAATATTCCCGGGATTAGTTTTGTGATTGCTTTATTTCAGTTTTTTGGTTGTGTATTTGAATAATGAGTTTTGTGCGTTTTTGTTAAGTTTACGTGAAAATAATGGCTGATTTAGACAAAGAGGAAGATGTTGAAGGTATGATTGCATTTGTTTATCTATTCCATAATATATAGGTACTTATGCCACAAATTTTTTTTTGGGGGGGAGGGGGGGTGCCTAACTAACTTTAAGTCATAAGATTCATATGTATGTACAACACTGAAAAAACTCCCATATCGCGTATAATAAACTCCAAAATAGGTACGTTCTTTTATCATTATATTCATTATACTTACATATTTTTTGTATTTATTTAAAATAATTTAAGATATTAAAGAAACTAGTGCTTCTCAATGAGTTAGAATCATAATTATTTAAATTGTTAAAATACGAAAATGTATTGAAATCAACCAAATCTAATTAGAAAACAGTACGAGTACCGAGATTTATAAAATTACAAGTTCATGCTTAGAGCTGTCTGAAAATGATGCCTACTTTAAATAATTATTTCAAGGTTAGCGTATAGCTATACCTACAGGTCAATTAAAATGCTTACATTGGTTGTGGTAATCAGGGTAGTTTTTAACTCGTAGTTTTTCTTTACGTAATAGGTAAATATGTTGAAAATACTGAACAACTTTTACTAATAAACCAACGTCTAAATATCAAAAAATAAAAATGTATGTGGTAGGTATTATAAAATCATAATATAGCCTTCTTTCTTTAGCATTTTAGGATTGGTTTGATGGTAAAAGTTGTGGATTTTGTATGACCAATACATGGCAAAGTAAATAAGGTTGAAAACATCCTGTATAAAGTAGTTGTATATAATATAGATACTTATATCAATGTAATGCCTCAAATTCGAAACTTGTATTCGAGATACAATTTTTATATTTAATACGCTAGCCTCACAAATTAATTAAAAAGATGCAAACAATTTCTTATCTCCAAAAAAATTCTGTGATATCACAAAACCCTCGACGATTTTTATAACAATCCAACATTACCATAATTATATTGTACAAATTGCAAAATCGAATAAATCGATGCAATGAAACTTTCAAATAATCATTTTCCAACTTTATTAATTGTACAAACGTTTAATTATCCAATAATGTTATAAATATTTAAAGAGAGAGTGTTTGAAAGTATTTGAGAATG
This sequence comes from Pammene fasciana, assembly GCA_911728535.1. Classification (NCBI taxonomy): domain Eukaryota; kingdom Metazoa; phylum Arthropoda; class Insecta; order Lepidoptera; family Tortricidae; genus Pammene; species Pammene fasciana. The sequence goes on from OU452285.1 coordinate 3,763,163, forward strand.
GTGTTATTTTTATTTTACACATGTTTTATTTTTATTTGGCATTGTATAATGATTCTTTTTGACATTTTAATGGTGTTATTTTTATTTTTTTATCATGTTTTATATTTATTTGACATTATATTATGATTTCTTTTTGTACATGTAATTTAAATTATGAAAAATGTAATGACTTAGGTTTAACCTGTAATATTACGTTTTTATGAATAAATAAATTGAAATTAAAGATTCATTTATTCAATTATTACAGCATTACAGCTTTCAGCAAAACTAAGTGTTGAAATAAAGCTATAGAAATAAAATATGACAAAAACTAACTTAATTAAACTATGACGAATCACAAAAATTTAGGAATTCTTCATAAAGGTTATGATGTTATCATACCAATAATAGGTAGGTATAATAATTCGCAATAAGTTAATGTAAGTAGGTAGTAGGTACCTACATATCTGAGCTCAGGTACTCCCCTAATCACATCCGTATTAAATTAGGTATGTAACGAGATTTTTCGATACTGTATACGAAATGTTATTTTATGTTTACCTGGTGATTCTAACAAATTAAACAATGACCGCAATTCATTTTAAGTAAGTTGTGGACTTCGACACAATAAATCAGGGGACTATGGGCTGTATTCTAACTTTAAAATACATTAAATGATATTGATCGGAGTTGCATTGGGTTCATTTACATACAAGCAAATTTGGATTTAGACATGTATGCGTTAGCTGCATTGTGTTTGTATTGGAGTTGGCTCGCGCCTTCACGTATACAGGGTGGAAAGATAATTCGGGCCCTGGAGGGAAACTACCTTAAAACGTTGAGATAGCTCAATACACTGAAAGGAAACATTCCTTTATTTTTCCTAAAAAGTAAAACTGCATTCACAGATTTTTTTCTAATTTTCCCTTTTTTCGATACTAAAATTGTATGATTTTTCTTTTTTCATTATTTATGGCTTCTCTTGTGCCGTAAATTTGGTTGGTATTAAGAAGTTTGTATTCTTGTTGGAAATAGGATCGTTTGTCATGAATTGTCATAAAAACTGTATTTGACAAAAATTACAAAATGAGTAGTTTTTTTGTGAATTGTACATTTTTTCGAAAATTTGTAAATGCAGATATGTCTCTTTTTAAAAATAAAAGAATGTTTCCTTTCAGTTAATTGAGCTATCTCAACGTTTTAAGGTAGTTTCCCTCCAGGGCCCGACTTATCTTTCCACCCTGTATACCTACCTACAACTTATACACTATTGCAAACACGTATAAGGGGAGTTAATTCAAGTGTTCAGTACAGTCGCCATCAGATATATCGGAGCGGTCAAGGTGGTCACAAATATCTTAACAACGGCTCTATTGTCAAGGCGATAAAGTGCAAGTTCAGATATTTTTGAGTACCCTGGCCGCTCCGATAGATGTGATGGCGACTGTACAAATACACCAGTGACCTTCCCGCTGGCATCTTCTTAAATTTCACGAGTCCAGGTTATTCACAAAAACCAGTATAAAGTGACCTCTTATCCGTCGTCTTTATTAAGTATCTTTAGCTCAAGTTATAATAGAAGTTTGTAATAGGAATTAAATGAGTGATCGTCTAATCAGTCTCGCCTTTTTACTAGCGAGTGACGCCGATTGTTAGTCAAGGTGAAAATACTTGATCTACGTTACAAACTGAAGAGTACCTAGACTAGAGAAGAGCGCAGTTGATATTTCCTGGACAGTACGGGCGACAACGACACTGAATAAATAAAATCAATAAGTAACCTAAGTATACTTGCTTTTTTATCGAGATTAGAAAAATCGTCATCATCATCTCTCTCGTTTCTTTTTCTCTCTGACGTTCATAAGTGCATTGTAATGTACCTAAATTGAAGAATAAATATCTTTTATCTTTTTTTTTCATCAGCTTTGCCCTTGTCGTGAAAAATTGTGTGATTATTAAATTTATACTTTAGTGAAACATTAGTCACTGCAAAATAAAACGGTTACACTCACGGCACTTTTATCATTTCGCGCGACATGTTTCGGAGAGCCTACGTCTCCATCTTCAAGCACTAGGAGTGCTACTTGAACCGGCCCGTGGTGCAGTGCTGATGCTGCACGTCGCGTTGCCGATTCGAAATCATGTGAATATAAAGAACTACTAGAAAAACGATTTTTAAAGTCTTTATTTTGTCTCTTGTGGTCTTAAACGTATAACGGAAACTATAGTCTCGTTTATATTTCCCTTACACAGTTGAAAAAATAAAGGTACCTACCTACATAACCGACATCGACCGTTATTTTTGTAACCCTAAAAAAGAGGTAGGTATATTTTGGGGACTGTTTTTATGCTGTTGTAAGTTTATTCCTATACAACATTGCATGTTTATGTGTGTACCTACTGGCTATAAAATAATCGTTATTACGACATCTGACAACGGTTTAAATATAGCATATCTAAAACGGCTTGTTTATATGTTTTTGTATTGTCACTTGCAACTTAATATATTATTCACCAATTGTCATAACTGTCATACATCTCGATTTGCTACTAGATATTTTATTATACTGGCCGTGTTTTACCCAACCTCGACACTGGCGGAATCATCAAGCCCTGATGGAGCCATAATACGCTGAAATTTATTGATTGAGATATTTATCCTATTATTCAAACAAGTTACACAGAACATAACAGTAATAAAAATCAAGGCACTGTCAACTATAAAAAAATACATAGAAATACTTAAAACTACTTGGATTTAGGCGACTTACCAGCGTGGCTTCGTCGCGTGTTGTGATCTGATACCTCATAAATCTTACACTTGGTCTGTAGTCAGCTAAATTATTATAAGCTACTCACACTCATTCACGACACACATGTATACCCCCTACTCACATATACACATAAAACTTACACACCACACTTAGTTAATCTAGGTTAACAAATTTTCATGTTTTATAACTACCTACTACAAATGATGCATTCCAAGATAGCTTCAGCCTAGTTCGGAATGCACCAGACAACCCGTGCCATGAAAACTGTTTAGCTGTGCTTGAATTAATAAATATTACTATTTACTATCTACAGATTTTCCAAAATGGTTACTGGACAAAATGCTCCAGCTTTGGCTCTGGCTGCCAGGTAGGTACAAAACATAGTTATTTAGCGTGTAATGCCCTAGATAAGTGGAGCGAATCTTGCTAGTCGATGAGGTTCCAGCTCTACTAACTACTAACTCTGCTAAAATCCTCAACCCTTATTTTAGTAGCTCAGTTGAAATACTGTTTTCTTCTATTTCACTGTGCCCGGTCATTGGCCTTGAAGCAGATTTGGCAGCTTCCCAACATAGTTTTGCGAGTTCTTAACCCTATATCATCGCTAATATAACGGATTAAGGTTTCTATTTGGATAACACGACTGAAAACGGCTTGGTTTGATAATGTCCGGGCGGAGACAATTTGTATCAGTTTTCATGTCTCAATTTGAGTTTATGATTTTAGAGACAATACAAGTACGTGACTTGTTGTTGTCAACAAGTCTTATCTTATGTAGTTTCGCTGTTTGTTAGTAGCCACGTAATTATCTAATATCTACATGAATCATGATGGTCTAAGAGCTGGCCACGTCAGATATGACACAATAATGAAAGTAATGTAACCAGTCCAGTCCAGTTAGATGTTACCAGTCCAGCATAACCATCCTTATTGCTAGATCCGGGCATCTAACAGCTTTTAATGGGTGGAGATCAGAATGACAGACCAACAAAGTTTTTAAGTTGGAAAAAAGTAATACCGAAATAGGTAAAAACTGCTAAAATCGTATCATTTATAGAGAACAGGGGGCCAATTCTCGGGCCGTTCGAGATGATGTCTATTAGACATATCTCGAAAAAAAATGGCGGATGTCGAACGAAACCTAATTTGTGTATTCTCGAAATCTCACACTCGAGATATGTCTACTCCCAGCGTTCGAGATGCAACGAGTGGTCGTTAGCGATCGAGATGGTGTTATCACTGATTTTATGACATTTGATCTGCGAGTTGCGGAAAGTTTTGAGAGGTTAATAGTTGGCCGAAAGAGAAATGAAACAACGTAACATAAACATTTTATTAAAATATGTCGTTCTATGCCATGGAGTTAGTTGAAAAGATTAGAAAGGTCGATACACTGCACTCGAAGTAATCGTTTTCAGCACCGCAATATGTTCCTTTGATACGGGTGCTGCCGGAGGTCCTCCTCCCGTAGATGCCGCTGAGAAGCGGCATGCAGCACTTCTTTTCTTGCTGCGGCCTTCATATCTTGCCATGTCTAAAATAAACAATTACTTATTTACCAAAATTTTCATCTACTGTATAAAACTGTAAATATATACATCATTCTGTTGTCATTGGATTTGTATAAATGAGGCTCTCTTTTAGTGACATTTTCAAGACTGCACGACTGAAAGTAATACCTACGTCGAAATAATCTTACCTTATGCCCGCCACTCCTTCCACTCCCTCTTGGAGCCGGGTATGCAGTTTAGCTCCCCGGCTATGATGCCCCACCGTCTTTCGCCTTCTTTTTTAGTGAAGGTGGAGGAAAACTTGCCCCGCCGCAGCTCATCATCGACTTCCAACAGCGCGATAAGCGCGCTTTTTGAGCTACGAAGGGATAAGTTATTTTTTGCAACTGCAATTTTTTTGCATTTCCCATATTTTATTATTTTCTTTTCTCAAACTAATGAGATTGGGTATAACACTCTTGGGAGACACTATGTTTTCGTTTGGCAAGTCAAGCTGTCAAATTAGAAAAGCCGCGATTTTGCGCTCCGTTTTACGTAGGTGATTAACGAGCAAACAATTTAATATTTATATGTCATTGATGCACTTGAATTATTAAATTTATACTTTCGTGAGACATATTAACATTATAAAATAACACGGTTACACTCACGGCACTTGAATTAATTGTTAGTTTTTATGTGTTAAAAAACCTTAACAACGCATTATATTATTGTAAACTAATAACACTTTTAGTTTTGGTATGAGAAATATTTAATTCAATCGTATATGTTTTACACTCGATTGAAAACACACACAATCGAGAAAAACGGAACGCGTATTGTAATAGACATTGAGATCGCCATTCGAGATTAATGTCTATTGTGCCCCAGAATACGAAATTTTGCCTCCTTCGACATTTTGGTGAGATTTTCAATAGACATTACGTCCTTCGAGATCATCTCGAAGAGTGATAATCTCGAACGGCCCGAGAATTGGCCTCCTGGGCCTATATTTTAACATTGGAGCAAAAAACGTTGTGTATTATTGCGGAAACAAAAACGGTAGGCGAGTAACCAAAAATTACATTATACATCATTTGGCACTACTTCCCCCAACCGAAACTTTTGGATATTATATAATCTAATTAATTACATAATTTTTCATAATATTGGATCAAACCCAGAAGGCTAGGGTTTGTTTTCTTCAAGTTATTTGCATTCTTTGACCTCCACCACTTTACAGCTGCCAGATGTCCGGATCTAGAAATAAGCGTAGTATAGCAAACTAACTAGAGGGGTTTCGTTGCTCTCATTATTTTGTCAATCTGACGTGGCCAGCTCTCCGTCTATGACAATCTGTACCTACATAGTTAATAAGGAAATCTCTGTACCTATATGCACAACAATCTCGTAAAACTTCATAGCTTTTTTTATTAAGGTGTGACACGGTATCTACTGACCGCAGACGTGACTCGTGAGTCATAAATGTTCAACAAAAGTGATCCATTTAAGAGCATGATTGGTCGTTGCATCGTATTGTAATTATGAAAAACAAAAAATAATTACACGAAAAATAACTGGGGCTGTATGAAGGATTGGCCCCAGGCTGGGACGACTTTTCAAGCTTACCAAAAAAACGTCGTTATCGAAAATATATGCATTTTTTTTACCTCTTATTTTGCTTTGTGGAACTTGTAGTGGCTGTGTTTATTTATTTTGATGCGCGTAATTGCTCCTCTACATGATGGCCCAGCGCTGGGCCAGCGCTGGGCCAGCGCAATGGCCATGCGCGCAACTACACGATGGCGACATTCAGTTGTGATCTATACGTTTTCCAGGATGGACGTGGAAGCATTAGCCGCTGCAGCAATCTATTTATGCGCCATGTACCACCATTTTCTTAATGTACTCGTACACAATAATAAAGTTATTAATAAGAAATAGCGTAGAAGATGAAAGATGTTATTTATCCAATGCTTAAATTTAAATTTACGCAAAAACTTTTAAACCCTACTGAAAAAAACATAACTTATCTCTTTCTTAATGAGCCGCTATGTTTTTATTGTGTATGTATGAATGTATATATTTTACTATTGGTATTTAATGTTATAATTATTTATTTATTTATTTAAGTTGTACTGTATGTACTGTCTGCGTAAAGTATGTGTAATTTTACTATTCCTCTGATTAATTAAAAATAAATTTAATGCGTGCACTACCAGTTATAATACGTTCTGTTCTTATATCCTACTACCCTAAGGTTGTCTGGAAGAGATCGCTTACAGCGATAAGATCGCCTGTTGCTGTCTTTATTTACATTGTTTTGTTTTCTTTGTGGTGCAATAAAGAATATTTACTTAGGTACCTACTTGAAAAGCTACTTTATTTTCTTTACATTCTTATTATTAGTTAGGTCCTGATTTTAGTATCTCTATGATTCAAAATAAAAGCCATATAACGCATCCCCGATAAAGTTCTAAGAACTTCATAATTTCATGATAAGGCCACGTACTCGTCATTTTTTATTTAAAAAATCGTGTATTAGTTCAGATATAATAGAGTGCACGCACGTCCGCACCCAACCGCGTTCGAGCACGCACTGAGGAATGGGCCACGTGTGGATGCGCACTGCCATCGCTGGCCCAGTCCCTTTGATGTGCGGTCAAAAAACCGACACCGTGGCCATCCCAGCGCCATCCGCCACGCCATAAGCCATCCGACGCCACTACCCTCTCTACACGCTGGCCCATCATAGTGGGCCAGTGTGATGGGCCATCATGTAGAGCAGCCATAATAGCTGCTCTACATGATGGGCCATCATAGGGACGCAGCTATACGACAGAACGAGATCACGATATCGTTAGCTCGCTCTAACGCATAGCTGCGTCCCTAGGATGGCCCATCATGTAGAGGTGCCCTAACAGTAGCGGTGGGTCAATATTTTTAACCGACTTTAAAAAAGGAGGAGGTTCTGAATTCGACAGATTTTTTTATTTTATTTTTTTGTATGTATATGTTACTCGATACTCGATATCTCCGTGAATCGTGAATCGATTTCCAAATTTTTTTTAATCGAACGGGTATAACCCCTTATTGGTCCCATTGTCACCAAGTTGGGGTCTGATGATGGGATCCTGGAGAAATCGAGGGAACTCTTCAACTATTTATAGGCACACCTATAGTGATTTTACTATTTTTTACAGCAACTCGGCCACTTCCTCTTGGAATAGCGGATCCTAAGTTAAGTCGGTTCTTTTTTTTTTTATTATTCTTAGGCAAGCCGCAGCTTATTTTGGATTTAAATTTCTTTCTGATCTGTAAGAAAACTGCTAAGGTACCTGAAAATTAGGCAAGCCGACGGGAATCGTATCTATGGACGCGCCGCCACTGGTGTGTAATAAATAAAATAAATAAATAAAAAATAAAAAGCATTTATTTCAGACATACGTCCATCAGGGTTAGTTGCATATAAAAACAAACAAGGCTTAATAAATATTATTAGTAAATTTAAAACAAAGACTAATTTACAATTACACAAACTTACACGCTAAATAGATAAAATAAAATAAAAACATCAATCCATGCCCCTTGTAAATTGTAGCACTGGCGCATGTAGTCGGAGCCAATGCCGTAACTGAGGACTATCCCACCTCTCTGATACAATGCCGAGGATTCTATAAGGGCTGACCCGTATCCTACTGAGGGTCGAGGCACACCTCTTTCGCATGATGGCCTGAAACCCATCAATGCTGGCCTCAGCAAACATTCCAGACGCACTACAGTAGCGAGGCAGCCCCATCAGAACCCTGTAAGCATTGTTGTATTGTACACGTAGAGCGTTGTAAGTCTTTTGCGTATAATTGACCCATAGGCTGCAGGTGTAGAAAGATTGGCAATACGCCGTGAACAGCGTCGCCTTGACTTGCTTCGTACACCGTGCAAACCGACGAGCCAACATGTTGCATCTGACTGACAACGCTCTACGCTCACGCTCCATGTCCAAGTTGTCACTCAGATCTTCCGTGACCCAGTGACCCAGATATTTAAATTTTACAACTTTGTTCAAAGGAGCCCCGCAAAGTTTAAGGTGTGGTACATCTGGATAGAATTTGGAACCAGCCTTAAACACAAGCCACTCACTCTTTTTTACGTTGTATCTGAGCCCATGTGTCTCGGCATATTTCTCACAAATACGGAGAAGAATCATCATCGCATTGATTGATGGAGTCAGCATAAAGCGCAGGTAAGTATAACCTTATGTTATAACACTTATGACGCTGAAGATTTGCTTTGCTAGGTCGCATGCAGTGTCCTAAATAGGTACAGTCGCCATCAGATATATCGGAGCGGCCAAGGTGGTCACAAATGTCTGAACAACGCCTCTATTCTCAAGGCGATAAAGTGCATGTTCAGATATTTTTGAGTACCCTGGCCGCTCCGCTATATTTGATGTTGTCTGTACTATGGTTTCACCAAATTCAAGCACACAGAAAAGTAAAAACACAATAAGGTAGACACATTACATCACGAAGCGCTATCATGCCTATCATGCTCGCGTGTGACATCAGTTTATTAGCCTGAGACCACTCCTCGGGGCAATTAACTATAGACTGGGAAGGGTTAGTATAGGGCACCGTTGTTATGAAAACTACACTTTTTCGCATTACGCTCTTTAAACATGATTCTTAGGGCAGATGCCCCAGTTTTGGCCACTTTAAGGAGAGTTTGTCTGTTCAGACGTCCATCATTTTGTGCCAATAAGAAATTATTTCACTCTTTTTGTACTAAGTCAGTGAAAATATATTACTATATTTAAATGAATCTCCGCTGTTAAGATTCTGACATTAGATCTATTTTTTTTAATGAAATGTCTGAAAGGGGTCCAGGAGCCAGTTTTGGCCACTTTTTCCAAGGCCCCTGACAGTTGAATGACAAATTATACATGACAGATGACAGTGTCATCTGCACTGCCACATTTTACTGTTATATTAACCATAAACCATAGATTTGTAAATTTGTCTATACATACCTTAATAAATTTGAAAATGGCTAAAACCGGCACAGTGACCACAACCGGGGCATCTGCCCTATATCCTTATATCAGAAGCGTTTCGTTGTAGTTTAGACTTGTCAGAGTTGGGGACACAAATGTGACCCATATTGAAAGGGCCCTTATAATAATTTAAAAAAAGAGACACTGTTTTGGTGAAGGTATTTGGCAGAAGGCGCTTACGTTGTATGTACCATCGGGTTCAAAAATGCATGGGCAATTTATGAATGAATTCATTGATATATATGGGTTGTCAAATATTTCTGGACCAATAACATTTTGGAAATAGGTACATTTGTGTACTATCAAAGAAGTGTATTATTTATTTATTTGTTACACGACCTAAGTTCAAATATGTTACATTTCTTTACTATTCTAACACTTTATTAGATATTTTTGTTATTTGACGTGTTCAAGTCAGTTATTACTTATTACTGGATGAATCAGCTTAAGTACATCATCGTACAGTACTACAATAGTAGATTTTAATTAGTAGGCTGACTGTAGCAGACGTAACGAAGTGTACTGTGTATTCTTACCTATTATGTAAAAAAAACTCTTCTTAATAGTAGATTGTATTACAAGGGAGTAAAATGACTTATTTCGGTCGAGGGTAGCGTGTTGAATCCCGAACGAAGCGAAGGATTCCAGAATAGAATCCCGAGCGTAGCTCGGGAGTCTAACGTGGAATCCTGAGCGTAGTGAGGGATTCAAGTGACCCGAGATCGAAATAATTTAGCTACCGCGTAGTACACTCTACTTTTCACTCCTTCTATGAGAAAAACGAAAACAAAAGTACTAAACTAGCTATCTGCCAGAAAGAGAAGTTATATAATGTTCTCTCATTTTCATCGGTTGCAAAGACAAGGAAAATTAAAAAAAAAGCAGAGGGATCAAAAGTCACTTTTGCTCCCTGTAAATGGGCAACAAATCGCAGAGGGATCAAAAGTCTCTTTTGCTCCCTGTAAATGGGCAACAAATTACCCTTTTTCGAATAGTAGGGGTCAAAAGATATTATCTCACTTTTCTCCGGGAAACACTTAAATTGTGGTTGTATAATTAAAGAAACTCACAAAAGATTAAATTCAACCAAGTAACCACTGAAAATATAATTTTTAATAAAGTAATGAACGAGCAACCTAAAAATAGCTGACATTACGTCGTCTAGATTGACACATGTTTGTTTACACGTTAAGATAAGAATGAATTCAGTATAGTATACCTTAGTTTTATTTTAGAGTCTGTCCGGAAAGAAAAGTGTCGTGGTTTTTATGGGAACTTTCATTCTAAAATTTCTAATTTGGAATTTAAAATGATTTATTTGTTAAACATAGGTAACATCAGGTCGAACAATTCATAGCGATCTCTATGTTTTGCCTCTTCGGCGTACAGGCTACAAAATAGCATGCAGCATTGTAATAAAATTAAAATGAGTAAACTAAATATATCAACATTTAATTATTGAATTGAATAAAATGATATAATTGCAAACAGTATTACACTACGATAATCTTTACCGGACAGACTACATGATAACGTTATTTATCTACGCATATTATTATTGTTATTTTTTCTCGCGAAAAATTTTTTGGTTTTGTATGGAGGGTTAGCCAGCTGGGATGACTCGCCTCATACAAAAAAAAAATTTCCCGTCCAAAAAATTTTTCTCCTACTTTTTCCTACTCGCAATACGATACCAATTATGCCCTTAAACGTATCACCAGTATTTTTGTTACATCCTGTATACTGTAGTTGGCATGCGATGTTACTTGATTGACTTGATTCGATATTGTTAGGTTTCTTTTGTTTTATTTGTTTGATTTGTTTGGTTTCTGATATTAGAATTTAGATTTAAAGGGCACATAGGAACATATCTTGGCCCGCATTCTATAAAACACGTTCCGAAATTATGCAACTTCAATACAACTCCAATACGGGTCTCTATTGGTTCCCATAATTTTTAACTTCCGTTTTTGTCAGTCCATAACGTTTTCGATCATAATTTTTATTAGTCATATTGTCAATAGTCATAAAATTTTACAATCTAAATTGCTGGTCCGATTTTTGCAGGTCATAATAATTGTTAGTCATAAATTCTGTTACTCATAATATTCAAAGTCCAAATGGTGTCTATTACATAATGTTGAAGGCAATAAACTTGCTTATAATAATTGTTTTAAGTTCTTTAATCGTAGATTATAATGATAACTAGGGGTGTATATCGGTTTGCACAAATTTTAAGTTCCGATTTTTTATAGTCCATACCCTACCTATCTCTGGGAGCAGTTTCGTTTTTAGGGTCATAAAAAAAATAAACCTAACCTATCTATCTCTGGGAGCAGTTTCGTTTTTAGGGTCATAAAAAAAATAACCCTAACCTACCTATCTCTGGGAGCAGTTTCGTTTTTAGGGTCATAAAAAAAATAACCCTAACCTACCTATCTCTGGGAGCAGTTTCATTTTTAGGGTCATCAAAAAAAAATTACCCTAACCTACCTATCTCTGGCAGCAGTTTTGTTTTTAGGGCCATCAAAAAAAAATAACCCTAACCTACCTTTCTCTGGGAGCAGTTTCGTTTTTAGGGTCATCAAAAAAAATAACCCAAACCTACCTATCTCTGGCAGCAGTTTTGTTTTTAGGGTCATCAAAAAAAAATAACCCTAACCTACCTATCTCTGGCAGCAGTTTTGTTTTTAGGGTCATCAAAAAAAAATAACCCTAACCTACCTATCTCTGGGAGCAGTTTCGTTTTTAGGGTCATCAAAAAAAATAACCCTAACCTACCTATCTCTGGCAGCAATTTTGTTTTTAGGGTCATCAAAAAAAAATAACCCTAACCTACCTATCTCTGGGAGCAGTTTCTTTTTTAGGGTCATAAAAAAATAACCCTAACCTACCTATCTCTGGGAGCAGTTTCGTTTTTAGGGTCATAAAAAAATAACCCTAACCTACCTATCTCTGGGACAACAATAAGTTTATGGAAAACAAAGGGATGACATTAAAACGATATGATTAACGACTATTAGTCCGATAAAATATATGCCTTAAAATATTTCTGAATAATTATTGATAGACCTTCGAATGTTATACACATAAATTTTATGCCTTTTGCGATTATAGTGTTTAATATTATAGATCTTTATTATTAGAACTATGAAATGTTATGCTTTACAAAAATTATGACTATTGATGTTTATGCCCATAAATTATATGTATATCAATTTCTGACTATCGAAATTCGAAACAACAAGTTTATGGGAAACAAAGGGATCCCCTCCAATACATTAGCCACGCAATATAGCTAGCGTCTACACGTACACGTCTGAATCATAGATATCAGAATTTGTTTGAAAATTATTCCGATGCACCTTGCCATTTTGACAACATTTAGATACACACCAAGGATCGATCCGCGTGTAGTGTAAAGACCCGTGGCGCCGTGTATTATACTCGGGTACACGGACCTACACGATTACACTTCTCGAACGGGTCATTAATCCGGGTACGTGTAGTTTGGAAACGGGCATTAGAAACATGTACATGAAATCCGGACACGATCGGGAGTCTTATTTTGTGACGTTTTCAAGTCAAAGGTACATTGTTGTCGCTAGTTTTAATAAAGTTTATTTATAAATGATTTTTTTATGACCGTAACGCCTTACTGCCATCCGACTATGATGTAACTTTGACTTGAAAGCGTCACAATTAGAGTTACCGTACTTAAAGTTTGGAGCGATGTCATGAATCATGTCAATCTGAAATCACATTATGTATTGGTATGTTTCTAGTATTTATATTAGTCGAATCGGGTAAGTAATAAAAGATATAAGAACTTATTGTATAATATTCATATTATATACGCTCATATTGCATAAGCTTGTTTTGTATACCGTTCAAAGTCTATAATGAACGTTTGATATAACATCAAAATATCTAATTTTGTTAAGTATAACGTTGTTTAAGTATAATATCGTTGTATATAACGGTCATAATGTATAACGTTCATAATACCTTAGATTTATAATGTATAATATTCAATACATCTAACACCAAAATACATAATGCTCGTATAGAATAACGGGTTGTCTAAATCGCAGCTCGTGTACATATCAACTCGCCTAAAAGCAACTGGTCTACACGATTTTTTAAGTAGCAGCTAGTCTAATTAGCTATTCTAAAATTCTCAAAATGTTGAATCCTCAACTTAACTAGACGGAGCCCCGCTTCGCGGGGCTCCTATTTCCGGGCGTTTTGCTCTTCGGGCATCTGAAGCTACCTAACGAACCTAACCTACCTATTCTACCTATTGATTTAGTTTGAAATCCGTGAAAACATTACACTTTGGGGAAAAAGGTTGGAATGGAGTTTATAACCTATTTAGTATATCATACGCTATTATATTTTGTAATTATTATACTAAAAGATAGTATATCTTATGATCGATATACGTTATGTATGTTATATTAAACAAATTTAGAGTATTTGAGTGTTATATGATAAGTTATTATACAAAATGAGTGTTATATTAATTGACCGTTATTCCTAATAAAAATATAGATTTTGTTGTTATAGCAAACGTTCATTATATCTTGTGAACGTTATTAATATGAAATTATATATTTTGTAGTTATATCTTATGGGACGCACCCATATTAGTCGAATCGAATATGTGTAGGTAGGTATTCAAGGTTTAACATTAGCTGATTTGTGGAATAATTTAATACGAATTTCAACAATGTTTAGGCTGCGTCTGTCTTTCTCAGCTAATCCTGTTTTATAAATTTAATTTTAAGCGTAGCCGTCAATCCGTGACCACAAACGCTGTAAAGTGTTCGAAACGTCGGGATTTAATTTAAATTCAGTATACCTACGCAATGTAATCTGTTTAAAGTTGTTTTATTTCTTTAACCGTAGCCTTTCAACAAAACAAAACATTATAAGTAAGACGTGGAAACACGTCCTTTAAAACTTAGCCCCATTGTTATTCACACTGATGCCTCTTTAATTAAGGCGCCGACTCCACAAACATGTTCAAAGCTACTTAAAATACGTTACATGTTTACATGTTGTTTAACTCAGGAAGATTCAGGGAGAAGTTGCTCCAACATACGTGTTACTTTACGTACAGTCAGTAGCAAAAAGTCTTCGCAAAATCACGAAACGCATTGTGGAGTAAATTGTATCATTTATACAAGTTTGTTTTCTGTGGCTTAAATATTTTTACTTGTTACTGTACAGATAAAGGAATTCGGTAACCATCTTCATTACATTTATTTGTATAAATATAATACCTACTGAAGGAGAGCGCTGGTAGCCTTGCGGTAAAGACGTCCGACTTTCGATCCGGAGGTCTCGGGTTCAAACCCCGGCTCGTACCACTGAGTTTTTCGGAACTTATGTACGGAATATCATTTGACATTTACCAGTCGCTTTTCGGTGAAGGAAAACATCGTAAAGAAACCGGACCTACTCCCAAAAAGGCCAAGTTTCCCCTCTGGGTTGGAAGGTCAGATGGCAGTCGCTTTCGTAAAAACTAGAGTCTACGCCAATTTATGGGATTAGGTTGTCAAGCGGACCCCAAGCCGGGATAAACGCTAGGAGGAAGAAGAAGATAATACCTACTGAAGCTTTAGCTTTGCAAAGTTTTCAACATCAGATAACAACTCATTTTGTAAAACAAGAAGGCATATTTGAACTTATTAATTGATGTCAAAGAATATTACTTTTTTTATATTTCGCCCGTATATGTAAAATATAAATGATAAAAAAATCACGTTTTGGAATTCATCGTCTCGTGACCAGCGTCCTATCCAGACATGTGCCCTTTTCTATTTGCGATGGTTTTGTAGCAGGCACCCAACTTTATTGAAGACCTTCTCATTTGTTATTTTCTTATTTTCCCCGTCTAGCTTGTTCTTTCCATACGATGCAAGTACAACCTTTCATAAACTCCAAGTAGGTCTCATATATTAGGTTACCTCGTTTTGAAATAAAAGAAGTATCCACCTAGAACGATATATGTGACATTCCACGAGAAAAGGTACCTTATGGCGGTTGGGGCTTACGCTATTTATAACAACGCTGCAATACTAATGCGATGCTTCGCAACGTAAGCGCCAACCGCCATAAGGTACTTTCACCCGTGGGACGTCACATATACCTAGGTGGTATTACAGCCCAAGGAATCTGGAAGTTACTGGATTTAATAGGAATTAGTAATGAATCATAAAAGGCAACCACAAACATCCATTGTGACGTCACTATTTTCCTATTTTCACACTGCTCCTCGAAGTTGCAACGCAGTAACTCTATATGCACCTCATACATAGTTACCACATTTTTCTTTCGAGTGCCAAAACAAGATACAAGTTTTTTTCAAAGTAGTGACGATATAATGAAAATGAAATGAAAATGAAATTATTTATTTCAGGCACAAGTCCCATACACAGTTAGTATAGTAGTAGTAGATATATACATAATGACTGGTCGATATCCGTCATCTTGATAGCCCAAATGATACTAAACTCTATGGTTAGATTAACTACTAGTAAAATATTCAGTGCCTAATAGTTCAAGCTAAGCCACTTAAGATAATTGCCTAGGCTTAAACCAAACTCAACCAAATTGAACTAATACAAACAGGTATAGATAAGGAACTGTGAGTTTGTCCAATGCTATCAAAGACAAACACTCTAGGCCAGAATTTAAATTACTTCGCACCCTTAACTTGATAAAGTTGTAAGTGAAGCATTGTTCATAGTGAGATGAGACTTTGTTGCACTGAAATAATGACTTGTCATTTTAATCGGTAGCCAGCTAAGCCGAAAACTTTTTAAGCTTTTCGCTCAAGAACGTCTTTCAATTTGATAAAGTAAAGCAGAATTTATGCTTGATCCGTGGAATTTCAAAAGAACCCTATTGTTTCAGAATAAAGGTGATTTTTAACAGTGTTTGTTGATTAGATCCCAGCTGACGAACAATATGTTATGCTGATCTTTTAAATTGTTAAAAGCTTGGAATTCGCAAATCGCTGAATAAACTATTATTGTTATAGGTATATTATTCTTAAAAAAAAACAGTTGCTGGCTACAGTGGCTATTAATATTTATTGGCTTAAAACCTAAAATCAGATATGTAGAGACATCATTTACACCATATATTACACACACACACACACACACACACACACACACACACACACACACACACACACACACACACACACACACACACACACACACACACACACACACACACACTGTTTAGAAACAAATTTCGTTAATATAATTTAGTAATGTATACTTAAAAACACCTTGTTGTTAATTTTACTTTAAAAAATCATATACTTATTGATGACTTATTGTTATGAGGGAGCGAGGATTTTCCTAATACAGATATTGGTAATAGGAATATTCCACCTTGTTGTCATTATGTTACAATTTACGGAAATAAAATATTTTTAAATTTTCATCATTACAGTAGGTATGTACTGCGCTTTTTTCTTCATCTTTCCATAGAGACGAATGGAACTTTTTAAATCCTATTTTTATCCTTCCAAAAAAGAAACATCTAAACGCTGGTTTTACTTGCAAGTTTGTTGACCTATTCCCCGAAGAATAGTGTTTTCAATTTGTTATATAATTTGTTTATACATATAAGGGGGGCTGTCTTGCAAGTTTACTTGCGGCAAGTAGGAACGCAGCTAAATGCTAGAGGTAATTAGTGATATTAATTTCTCATTCTGAACTACAGCTGCATCCCTACTTGCCGCAAGTAAACTTGCAACTGTACGAGCCCCTAATACATTGTAAACTGACCTATTGTTTTTTGAAACTGTTAAGAAACGTGTCTGTTAAGAACTTAAACAAATTTTCAATTTCCCTGATTACTAAATCACTCTAGATTACTTTCCCGGATCAGCGCCAGGTCAAGCGCAGGATACTATCAAGGAATCTATTATGAGAGACAATGTGATTCCCTTCTAATTGTGTGGGCCCTTGTGTTGAGGGCCCTCGAGGGGCGCTGAGGGTCGAAATATCTGCTGAATTTGTCGTGTTTTTATAAGATTAGTCTATAGGATTTACATTATAGAAAGACTTTTATACTGAACCGAATGATATTTTTACGAGATATGTAAAGACTTTATTTACTTAGTCCACTCATCCATTGTCAACTTTGTCAAACTAGCTTCGAATACGAATAATTTTAACGAGACTGCAACACAAATTGCAGAAGATTTTGGGTAGCTTTAACAAGATGTTGTATTAGTAGTAGGTACTACTAGTAGACTGTCCGGAAAGAAAAGCGTCATAGAATGTGTGCGCTCCCATATAAACCAGACGCTTTTCTATCCGGTCAGCCTATCTACTAGGGCAGAGATATGTTATATTTAAATTACGATCGGACTGGTAATACATACTTAAATAATTGTTACATTAGTAAAATGTGTTAGGCGGTAGTTGTTTCTCTGCTTAATACACAAAATACAATTAAGTTTATATGATACATAAAATACAGTTTTGAAAATTTGTGAACGCAATTAAAAACGCAAAAAAATTTACTGGCCATTACCGTCAACTGCTGCAACTTTGTCTACGATGGAAAACTTTGCCTGGCTTGAAAAAGATGGTTTTCTTGACCAAACAGTTATTTATATCTTGATCCTGAGATGGTCGCCTTTCTCCCACCTCAGGAATATGATATAAGTAGCTGTTTGGTGAATAAAACCATGTTTTTCTAGCCAGGCAAAGTTGTGAATCGCAGAAAAAGTTGAAGCTGATGACGGTACGAATTATTTTATATCATGGCGGTGGCAAATATCATGAGGCTTACCTGATAATAAGCACCTACCGTAGACTATGGACATGGACGTCTATAAAACCAGAAGGGTATCCTGCCTTTTCGCCGAAAATTGCATTGCCGAATTTCACTTGCCAACCAACTTTTCGCAGAAGTTTCATTTGGCCGAACAACTTTGACCAAACAATCATTTCGCAACCATTTCATTTCCCAACCCCATAGTTGGGAAATGAAAATTACCTACTAGGTTGGGTTAGGTTAGGTTGGATTATGTAAAGTTGGGAAATGGAATTCGGCCAAATGAAACTTGTGCGAAAAGTTGGTTGGCAAGTGAAATTCGGCAATACAATTTTCGGCGAAAAGGCAGAGAACCCTCTAGAAGTTGTCACATGCGTGTTTCAAACCCTTTCCGTTTTGTTAATAACTATTTTCATAGCTTGTGGATGACTCACAGTCATTAATATATAAATAAAACATATTTTGTACAGATGAATTTCTCGATTTCGGGTCGGCCTTTAAAGTAATGCGAAAACAAGATAGGGTATTATATCAAAAGGAATAAATATTAAAGAATTGGCCTTATATTTAATTCTAAAACAATAGATTTCAGTCCATTAGTTGTTTATGTTACCATAACCTCAAAGTTCCGGTTGCGACACGATTAGATTCGGTAATTACTTCATGAATAAATTAGGCAAGGTTCAAGAAGGCAGACTTTGATGAGGGTCGTGGTTGAGTGATAAATTGATGATGGTTTTAAAGCGACATTAAAATTAATACATTTAGTTCGCTGGTTTTACTCAAGCAATAGATATTAGTAAGTACTTAGGTATTAAATGTAAAACCGACAAATATAATACGTATAAATTATAGCTCAAGTTGAGTTAACCAAATTAGACAATCAATAAAAACTTTATTTTTTTGGTATTTTTCAGTTATGTTTAATTATTAAAATCAAAACTGAGTAAGTAGGTTTTAATTCGTCTCCATACCTCGCTATTAATAATGACGTGTATACAACTATACATATTTAAAACATTACACGAAAAAGACGAAACCATTTTTTTACCCACGTCACATGGCATACGCTCACATGTAGATATTCTTTTTTTTAATTTTGCTACAATCATAAATAGGTATCTATTCTATCTTATACAAGAAAAGATTTACCGTCATCAAAATTCTAACAGCATACCTACCTCAGCCCGAGGGCAGAAAGGCTACTTCGCAGATTCGCTTTCTCGGGGGACCTAAAACTTTCACAAATCCACTATTGGAGATAAATCTTAACTTTTCCACAATGGAAAAGTGACACTGCCAAAATTCTCGTTCATTCGATTATTTACCTAATGTATTTTTTTATACCACGACGGTAGCTAACAAGCTTACGGCCAACCTGATGGTAAGCAGCTACCGTATTCTATGAACGCCTGCAACTTCAGAGGTGTCAGATGCGCGTTACCGACCCTTTAGGGTCAGAGCTGTGCGAGAATGCGTTTAGAGTAATGTGTTTTTTATGAACTAATAGAAACGCTTAATTTACCTATCCTCGCTCAGAGCAGAGAGAGGTTTTGGTACATAAAAAAACAAGTGTAGGGTGTGTGCGAGGAATGTGTTGCGAGAATTGTGTTGCGAGGTTCCTAGACCGCGTTTGTCAAGGCGAAACGCCCTCGCTACGCTCTACGCTAAACCTCGCTGTTCAGCAAACCTCGCAACGCATTTTCGCACCGCTCAGCTACCTCGTACAGCTCTGGTGGAAACACTCACACATTTCCCACATCCTCGCTACACATCCTCGTAGTGCTCATCAGCTTCC
Source organism: Pammene fasciana (assembly GCA_911728535.1). Classification (NCBI taxonomy): domain Eukaryota; kingdom Metazoa; phylum Arthropoda; class Insecta; order Lepidoptera; family Tortricidae; genus Pammene; species Pammene fasciana. Next base: position 3,783,071 of record OU452285.1, read on the forward strand.
TAGCACATCTGCTTCCAGTGGAAGCGCAGCCTTAATATGAAGGAGGATTCACTGTGTTAACACGGTTACACTCACGGCACTTTAGTCACGTCTTGCGACATGTTTCGGAGAGCCTAGGTCTCCATCTTCAAGCACTAGACGTGACTAAAGTGCCGTGAGTGTAACCGTGTTATTTTATAATGTTAATATGTCTCACTAAAGTTTAAATTTAAGGATTCACTGTGTTAACATAAGGAAAAGAGGGAGGAAGAAGAAAGGGGAAAAGTGTTAATCTTTTATTTAATTAAATAAACAATTTTTTTTGAATCATTTATTTCGTAAGAACTTGTAACAAAATACTTTTTTTTTGCAAAATCTGTTGCTTAATATCCAGGATTATGAGCCTAAGAGCGATGTAATGAAAACCTCGTTACGAGCAAGCATGTTTAAAAATAATTTACTTACTAGTTAGATATTTTAAGTGGCTTTCACACTGCTGATGCTGCGGTTTCCGCATGCGGCGCCAGTGTAATAATCGCCTTAACCTAAAGTCCCCAACAAGTCGGCCGTTTCTTTTGATTGCAATAATAATTTTACCATATTTTTGGCTTTAGCACGTTTTTCCTTCAGAGAATCTTCAATCTTGCCTTTTAACTTCAGGCTCTCTTTAATGGCGTCCTCTATAAGTAAGCAAGCTTCACACGGAGCCTTTTCAAAAGAGATAGTCGGTTCAGTGGTAGTATCAGGTGATGCGTCGCACGCGCACGGTTGTCTGGGTGAAGTGGTCACGGTTTTAGTTTCAGTAGGCTCAGACCACAACCTGTTGTCTGTTGCTCCTGACAATCTAGTGTAAAGTTGCACTTCGTATGTAGTGTTCGGGTAAGGAAGAAGTACTTTTAACTTGCAGACTACATCTCTATCATCACAGTCCGGTGGTGTATCTGTGTTCGCCTGTCTCCATGCTTCACTCAATGCTTTTCGGCGATAGTCTACACGATATTCACAATTAAGTCCGCAATGAATTGCTTTCCAACCCGATTTTGACACCGAAGCTACTCGTATCAATAAGTGTCCAAAAGATATACAGCCTTGGCCAGAAGTGTTGAGCACCAATGCGATTTTCATACAAAACTGGAAAGTTTAGTCCATCGTTTCCATCTTTGTTTAAGTTATTTTGTCAATTAATTAAAACTTATAGGCATGTTTTGTTGAAGTTAGTAGTAACTGCATAGAATATTTGCAATATGTCGCACCGACTAAAATTTACATTTTTGGTACCTTCTGTTTTCATATTTTTTAAGTACCTTGAAAGTGTTATTAAGTGAAGTTTTCTATATTTATAAATAAAATATAACATTTAACGTTACCGTACATTGTTAGGATAGGGAAATAATGCTTAACATCAAAATTGTAAACAAAAAACACCTATGCTCAACACTTCTGGCCAAGGCTGTAGTATTGTTCACAATGAAATTTGATAGTCCAACAGCCCGGTCTATTTTTAAAATAGAGTTTGTATTTAAAACATATGTTTGATTGTTGCAAGTTATCGAATTGCAAGTTATTAGTGTAACTGAAAAATTACTATTTGTGACAAATGATTGTTGCCCCTTAAATTTGATATTCCATTTAAAAGTATTATTTGTTTCCGCTAGTGTATCGAAGCATATCGGTGTCTCACTTTTATCTTCATGATCGAGGTCAGTGTAGAACACTGAAAATGTAAGCCCACTGTAAGAGTAGCGCCAGTCACATTCTAATATGATCCAGCCACGTATAAGGCACCGGAAATCCAGACATTTTGCAATATAGTCGACTATAACGGACAACGTACTCTCCACCACGGTCCCGGATTCGTCACCACGCTTTCCTCCCGTGCACCAGTAGGAATAATTTCCTATAGGATTCCCTCGTGTCCTATGGATTATTGTAGTACTATTGGCACTTGTTGGTGTGTATGTGACGTTTGATACACAGTGATCAAATAACATTTCAATACTGAGATGATTAATATCGTCGCCACTACATATCACCTCATAATCATCTCCAAATGGCACAAAATACGTTGTCTCAGTGATGAATTCATTTAGTTTTTGAATACTCGGTGACGTGGCCAAAATCGAGGGTAACACGTGAACACTAATAGAATCTTTGTAAAAAGTTTTATTGTCCACACAACTGTAATAAAATTCACCTAGATTTGGCCTTTTTTCAAAAAATTGTATGGTGGTTGCATTTATTAATTTAGATTGTAGGGTTTTATTTCCTTTCGTAATTACGAGGTTATTAACATCTTCAGAGGAGCAACTAAAAAGTATACCGTTTCCGTACATTAGTAAATAATTATCCATGTAACTAACGCTAATATTTGCTGCTATCTTAGGTGATGCTTGGTCCTTGGTAAGTTCTTCTAACTCGTTCTTATACATTTCGTCACTTTCCTGGCTATAGTAGTCGGAGTACTCGTAATCTTCATCTGCAGCCCCAGCAAGTGCCGTGCCGTAAAACAACGCCGGTAGCACCAACACCACCACCATCAATTTCCAAACAGTCTTAGTAGCACACATTGCAGAAATCAATCATGTTTCAAGAAAAAAACTAAATAGACGTTCCGAGCTTATGAGCTTCCTTGTCACGTTCACCAAAGTAAGTGGCTAATTGGAGCGATTTTTCCTGGACGAAGCATAATGCTAATGAGCCGGTTTGATAGCGTTATCGTTCTTGTATACACGTTTTTAGGGTTCCATAGTCAACTAGGAATCCTTATAGTTTCGCCATGTCCATCTGTCTGTCCACGGCTTATCTTAGTGATGGTTAGCACTAGAAACTGAAATTTGGTATGAGTATGTGCATTAATTATGCGGACACTGGCAGAATAAAAACTAGTTTTTTTTTAAATTAGGGTCCAGTCAACATCAAAGTTATGTTTACACTTTATTGCACCTTAGGCGCGAATTATGCTCATAAGGCGTAAGGCATAAGGAGCAGCGCAGGCACGATGCCGCCTAGAGTAGAGACTTGTTCATACAGAATATAGGAAGGCGACGTGGTCGTGAATTATACTCAAGCGGCGCACCTCCAGGCGGCATCGTGCCAGCTCCGCGCCTTATGCCTTACGCCTTATGAGTATAATTCGCGCCTTACTCCTTTGTAATAAGGTGCAAAAGTGTAAATAACTAAATATATCTTTTACGTCGACTGTAGGTACCTCTTACTATCGTGTGGGATATCGTTGGGTCATAGGTCTTTAAAAAAAGGGTATTTTAAAACAGTTTTTGGATAAAACCAATACTTCCGTAATAGTAGAAGAGCCCATGACACTGAACCTAGTTCGATAAGTCTCCCGGATGATATATATATAATTAGACGCGTTTTTAATAGCAGAACACGAAATGCCTATGCTGCAATGCAAAAAAATGGGCGGCATATTAAAAAATTGTTTTTTTCAAATTAAAAAAAAATCGGTCTCTAGTACGATTAATCTCCCAGGTTTCCTTTGTTCCTCGAAGCAGAGGAGAGTTAGGGCTATACGATAATGCGGTGCTGCAAGCCCCCATGACAGGCCTTGTCAGTTGCTGCAGCATTATAAGGGATCGATTTTTTTAGGTATCTAGTACGATCGATCTCCTCTAGAAACCAATGCTCATCTGAAAGATCATTACTTTCTGTGTAAGAAAAACCACTGCTGCATTTCCCAAAAATGGGTGAAGGTGGTTGCTGCAGCGATTGAAGGTCGCCCTCCGAGCAGTTCCATACGGCGTTACAATTCAACCGATGTTATTCAATATAGTTTTCATTAAAAGTACTTATCAGGCCTCATTTCCATGACTTTTTTCAATTTTTTTGGACCCACGGTTCCAAAGTTAGATGGGGGAACGCTCTTTTTTTAACTTTCAGAGCGATTATTTAAGACACTATTAGTTTTATCTAAAAACTGTCAATGAAAGCCTATATTGATTTTAAAAGACCTATCTAAAGATACCCTACACGATAGGGTTAGAACGAGAAAAAAAAATCACACCCCACTTCATGTGTAAGGGAGGTACCCTAATAAAAAATATTTTTCCAGTTTTTATTATCCCTCTTTTTCGGCGTGATTAATGCACACACTCATACGAAATTTCAGCTTTATAGTGCTAATGGTCACTGAGCTAGACCGCGGACAGACGGACCGACGGACAGACTACGGAACCCTAAAAAGCGCTGGTAGCCTGGCGGTAAGACGTCTAGCTGACTTTCAATCTGGAGTTCTTGGGTTGAAACCCCGGCTACCACTACCACTGAGTTTTCCAGAACATAGAGAAATAATAAGCCTTGTAGAGTGCGCACTCCATACAACTGGCTTGAATACCAAGGGTTTACAACGGGTGCCCTAATCACACCTCCTGCCCGCTTCTCCCTCGACCCCTTAGTCGTCTAGCCTTCAAAATGTCAAGCTTGCGGGCTAATAACCAGTTGTATGGAGTGAGCACTCTATAAGGCTTATTATTTCTCTATGTTCTGGAAAACTCAGTGGTAGTGGTAGCCGGGGTTTCAACCCAAGAACTCCAGATTGAAAGTCAGCTAGACGTCTTACCGCCAGGCTACCAGCGCTTTTTAGGGTTCCGTAGTCTGTCCGTCGGTCCGTCTGTCCGCGGTCTAGCTCAGTGACCATTAGCACTATAAAGCTGAAATTTCGTATGAGTGTGTGCATTAATCACGCCGAAAAAGAGGGATAATAAAAACTGGAAAAATATTTTTTATTAGGGTACCTCCCTTACACATGAAGTGGGGTGTGATTTTTTTTTCTCGTTCTAACCCTATCGTGTAGGGTATCTTTAGATAGGTCTTTTAAAATCAATATAGGCTTTCATTAACAGTTTTTAGATAAAACTAATAGTTTCTTAAATAATCGCTCTGAAAGTTAAAAAAAGAGCGTTCCCCCATCTAACTTTAGAACTGTGGGTCCAAAAAAAATGAAAAAAGTCATGGAAATGAGGCCTGATAAGTACTTTTAATGAAAACTATATTGAATAAAATCGGTTGAATTGTAACGCCGTATGGAACTGCTCGGAGGGCGACCTTCAATCGCTGCAGCAACCACCTTCACCCATTTTTGGGAAATGCAGCAGTGGTTTTTCTTACACAGAAAGTAATGATCTTTCAGATGAGCATTGGTTTCTAGAGGAGATCGATCGTACTAGATACCTAAAAAAATCGATCCCTTATAATGCTGCAGCAACTGACAAGGCCTGTCATGGGAGCTTGCAGCACCGCATTATCATATAGCCCTAACTCTCCTCTGCTTCGAGGAACAAAGGAAACCTGGGAGATTTATCGTACTAGAGACCGATTTTTTTTTAATTTTAAATTTTTTTTTTTATTATGCCGCCCATTTTTTTGCATTGCAGCATAGGCATTTCGTGTTCTGCTATTAAAAACGCGTCTAATTATATATATATCATCCGGGAGACTTATCGAACTAGGTTCAGTGTCATGGGCTCTTCTACTATAAATAATAGCTCCGAAAGTTTAAAACAGGGCGTCTCCCCATCTAACTTTTTAACCGAGGGACCAAAACATGAGGCCTAATCAGTACTTTCAATGAAAACTATACTGAATAAAATCGGTTGAATCGTTTTTGAGTTATAACTCAAAAACACATAGTAAAAAGGACGTAACTACCGAATAGTAAAATGACGTAAGTACCGCAATATATCATATAAAAAACAAGCTTTTGAGTGAGTATTTTGTGACGGGCCGGTAACTACGGAACCCTGCACTGAACATGGTCGGACATGCTCTTAGCTGGTTTTTTGTTAATATTTCCTTATGCGCAATTTGATGCTGATAAGCAATAATATGTTAATCCACTTGAGCACTATTTTGAGAAAATGGCACTTAAATATTATTTAGCAGTTTTTGATGATTTCTTAAAAAAAAGTGATTTTGTTAAAAAAAATGTTTTACAGGTTTCAAAATTCTAGTTTTAAAGGCCATACAAATAAATCTCCGTAGCTATAATGGCAAAAAATGGAACCCTTATTAGGGTAATACTCGTAAAAACCAAAAAAACACAACTGAATTGAGAATATCCTCCTTTTGAAATCTTGAAGTCAGTTAAAATAGAACTGCTCTGATTTCATGAAAGTTGCACTTTGGTGTTTCATTCTTTTTTTTACGTTGAATGTCATAAATTGTCCGTATTTCTACGGCACTTATTACGTTCCTCAGCTGAAGATTTACAGAACTCGTAATTCGGCATGAAATTATGTATTGTTTGTGGCATTTTGGAGTTGTTAGCGCGGGATGGCGCGGGTGCCAAGTGTTGTTTGTTCGAGACAAATGTTAGGGTAGCGCTGTACATTATAATTAGTCGCCGTGTGGCTAGCAATAAACATTACCATACGGATTATAAACTTATACCGGGTGTTTCCTGTAATAGGAACAATAAATTAAAACATAGAATCTATTCGTCAAACCAGACAACGTTTCTTCAGCGACTTTTAAAAATGACTTACTTATGGTTTGATTTTTAGTACACTTTAAAGTTATTTCAATCACGCAATGTATTCCGAAATTGATTATGTCTGTAGGGTGATAAGACTGACAAGCAATGTCAAATAGACGGATTTTAACGTACATTGAAAATACTATTTATTTTGTATATTCTTAAAGAACTAACTTATTTTGTATGAAAAAGAGGCAATCTAAAAAAAACATTATTTTTAAAAAACTTTGATTTCTTCTCAAATAATGTACTGTATCGAATAAATTAATAAATAAATAATAAAAATAAATTAAATAAATGTCAAAGTACATGGATCCATGTATTGAAAAATATGATTTCAGCTGCTTTGACAATCGCACTTGCTTATATGAGCAAAAGAGATGCATGTAACGAGCTTTCAATTTTCAGAAGTTTGCGGTAAGCCCTTGGATGGCTATTATGATAAAGGGGTTTCAACTAAATTCGTTATTAATTGACCCTCGACCCCGAACTGATATGTATCTACACAAATTAATATTAACTTCAGGAAGTAATAACTAAACTAGTACACTAATACTAACTAGAGTCTGTCCGGAAATAATAGTCTCGTAGAATGTATGAGCTCCCATATAAACCACGACACTTTTCTTTCCGGACAAACTCTAGTTATGTAGAACATTTATTAAATGAGGCTGTTGAAATACAATATGTATACTTATTAGGTAAAATAAATTATTATAACAACATTTTTTTTTTGTGAATATTAGTTAAGATCCAAAAAACAGTGTAAGTGCGAATTGTAATACTTGCGCCCCAAGGGTTCCGTACTTCAGATAATTTTAACAATTTATTTTTGTAAGTCTGACTCACGCTGGACCGTAGATTGCTAAATCACATTTTTTTCTTTGCATGACTGGGTACAGGTACAAATGTATTTGGGTCAAGTTCGGCCGTAGAAAAAAAAAAGGTCAACTCAACCCGCGGGCTAAGTGCCCTGTGGGCTCATTTGACCACAAAGCGGTTTATTTTTGTCCTCCTTATTCAGCTTTCCACAAACAATATGCAAACAACACAATTGTATTAAGTGCTAATGTTACAATTACAATATAAATGTCAATGCTTATGTAAGTAAAAATGTCAACACAATTAATCTAAATTCTAATGTCATTTTATAATTTATAGTTACAAAATAATGACTTCTTCTATTAAATACTTAAGCATTTTCCGAGATAAGGGAGCGACAGTGGAATGAATATTTAAAAAAAATGAGACGTTTTCAAACAAAAGGTACTAGTCTATTATCACTGCATGCGGCTGTACTCACTAAAGTACTCACTAATATTGTTAATAGGTCTCACGAAAGTTTAAATTCAATAGGTACTAGTCTCTTGTTAATAGAGTTTATTTTCAAATGAATTATTATGGCAGTAAAGTCTTATTGACAACCGACAAAGATGTACCTTTTATTTAAAAATGGCACATATGTTTGAAATTATTACAACAAATATTTTCGTAACGTTTTTATTTTCGAAACATTTTTTATTTTCCATAATTACCTGTTACCTCCGTTACATGTTTATTTCCTTTATTTACGTTACCCTTCCGTTTTTGGGTTTTTGGGTATTTAAATTGTTTGTTTTCAATTGTCCACAGAAGAGGAGGGCACAGAGCTTGAACTCGAAGCTCTATACCGCCGCTACTGCGTGCGGTTGAAACACGCGCTCTTCGTGTCCGCGCTGTGTGTGACGCTCGCGTTCACGCTCATGTTGCTGTGTACTGTGTGCATACTACATGCCGATGTAAGTACCAGATCAGCTGGTTATAGATTGAACTCGAAGCGCTATTATATGCCGCCGCTACTGCGTGCGGTTGAAACACGCGCTCTTCGTGTCCGCGCTGTGTGTGACGCTCGCGTTCACGCTCATGTTGCTGTGTACTGTGTGCATACTACATGCCGATGTAAGTACCAGATCAGCTAGTTATAGATTGAACTCGAAGCGCTATTATATGCCGCCGCTACTGCGTGCGGTTGAAACACGCGCTCTTCGTGTCCGCGCTGTGTGTGACGCTCACGTTCACGCTCATGTTGCTGTATACTGTGTGCAACTGCATACTATACATACCGATGTAAGTAAAAATACTCTAAACTTCGAAGTATGAAAATGAAAATGAAAATGAAAATTTTATTGGTAACAGTATTGTTACAGGTCAGGTCGTTTTGTAACCAACATTGGTTGTTTATAACTAATACATCATTCGTCATTATGTTATATTTAATCTTACATCATTAAATTGATATTACAATTCAATACAATTATATATCTGTTATAGGGTAAGTGGTTGGTCAAAAAATTCATTATAGTTGTAGTACATATTTTTTAGTAACCACTTTTTTAAATTAGTTTTAAATGCTGCGGTGGAAGGTGCATTTCTAACATAATCAGGCAGACGATTATACACAGAGGGACCGAGGCAATAGACCGACTTCTCTGACTTTGCTAAACTGTGCTCCTCCGCCACCATCCGATTTGCATGTTTATTGCTCCTCAATGGGTAATTCAAGTTTATTCCCTTACGTTTAAACAGCTTACTATTTGCAAAAGCAAAAATAGCTACCTGCTGTACAAGAATGCAGGGGAGGGGCAGGATTTGGAAGTCTATGAAGAGCTCTCGGGCTGGGGCGTCGATTGGCATTTTGGCCATTCGACGAAGAGCTCGCTTTTGCAGGGAGAAAACGCGGTACCAGTCTGCGGCGCGGGCCCACAGTTCCACTCCATATGTTAGCGCGGAGTGGACCGTTGCAAAATAACAATCCCGCACCGCGGCCCTCCCTGCGGTGAGAGCTAGTCGGCCCAGTGCGAAACATGCACTACCCAGCCGACCGCACAGCTCGTCTATGTGCGTCTCCCACGTCAACGCCTTGTCGAGGTGGAACCCGAGCAAGCGCGTGCAGGACACGTGCTGTATAGGGGCACTGTCTGCACACACTTTTAGGCTCTCACAGGGATGGCTGTTTAGTTTGACCGTCATAAAACAGGTCTTCTTTTTGTTCAGCGCCAGCCCGTTTGACTTGAACCAATCGTTCAGCTGTTGGATCACGCTATTTGAAGCTGATTCGAGTTGGTTCTTCGTTGGCGTACTTACTACTGCCGTTACGTCATCGGCGTACATGAACAAGTCGGCGCCCTTTATTGCCTGCGGTAAATCGTTCAGGAGGATGCTGAAAAGCGTATTGGAAAGGCAGGATCCCTGAGGTACTCCTATCAGGTTAAGGCGTTCTGAGGATGTCACGTTACCCCGATCTCCGACCACCACCTGGGCCCTACCCGTCATGAACGACAGGAGAAGTTTTAGGGCTGGGCCGCGGACTCCGTAGTGTTCGAGTTTGTCTGCGACAAGCGCATGGTCGGCGGTGTCGAAGGCACGCGAAAGGTCGCAGCAGATTATCGCTACATAACGACCCGCCTCGCGAGCGCGAAGCACAGTGTGTACTACCTCTCGAACCAGGTCGGTGGTCGAACGGCCTTGCCGGTACGCATACTGATTATCTGACATTACGTTTCTAGGACACCAAAACGATAACAGCCTTTTGTTTAGTCCTACCTCAAAGCACTTGCTGAGAACCGGTACCAAAGCGATAGGGCGGTAGGATTTCGGGTCTTTTTTGCTACCTTTGCCTTTGAATAAGGGACAGACTTTTACCTTCTTCAAACACGTTGGATATGTGCCTAACCGCATGCAATTGTTAAGTAACTGCGAGAGCACGGTGCTTATGACCGGGCTGGCTTGTTTAATGAGATTAGCGGGTAAGTCATATACGTCGGTGCTATTTTTTGCTGCAATACATTTAGTTAGGATGGTGTTAATTTCGGTCGGGGTAAAAGGCTTCAGTCTTAATGAGCTATCGCTAAGGGGCGTTCGGAAAGATAAGGTAGTCAGGCACCGCGCGCGATCGGCGGCAGGGGCGCCGCACGCGGCTCCTGCTGTGACGAACTCGTTGTTTAGTGCGTCGACCAATTGTTTTTTGGATGTGAATGGGTTACCGTCGCAGTCAACGAGCAGGTCTGTGAAGTCAACACGCTCCCGGGGTGCTCTAGCTAATTCGCAGTTAATAGCTCGCCACATCGCCTTGCTTTTGTTTAGGCTACTGTGTATTGTGGAGTTAAAGAACTCCGTCCTCTTACTCTGCAGTTTGCGGTTGTAGGTGGTCAATATTTTTTCCGAGAAAAGGCTTACGTGGCTATTATTAGGATGAGCTTTTGATATTGCAGTGACGTCGAACAGCAGTGATTTAAGGTTAATAAGTTCGTAATCAATCCACGGATTTTTTTTGTGATGTATTGTTACAGCCTTAGATGGTATGTGTATATCAAGTAGGTTAATTAGAGTATCAATTATTTTTGACGCAAACTGTTCGCATTCGCCCCGGTGACTAGCAACTAACTTGGGCCAATCTATGGACTCCAACGCTCTAACGAATGAACTCCTATTTTTATTGTTAAATACGCGTTTCTTAATTGTTGTCGATCGCGGCAATGAGGAATGCCGCGGGACAATAAGACGCTGCGCCATATGGTCGCTGAGGTTTGTGATAACGCAGGTCGCGGACACACGGGCGTCTCGGATATTCGAGTAGGCGTGATCTAGCAATGTTGCACTATCGCCATCTATTCTAGTGACTTGTTTTATATGCTGATCGAAGTTATGAGCAGAAAGGATGTCGCGTAGATTTTTTTTTGTAGCGGTGTTACTACGGAGGTCGATGTTTATGTCGCCCATAATGATCGCAGTTGCCTGCTCGTCATTTATTTTGGTTAGCAGGTTATCAAATAATTTAAGATATTCCGCGTGACTCGTTAAATTTGCACTTAATCCTCTAATATTTTGATGACAAAGCGTGAGGGTTCGCGGCGTGTGTGTGTCACATTTAATCGCACTTGATGCTTGCGCTGGCGACCGGTTACCGTGTGCTGGCGGGGCGGCGATCTCGGCGGCGGGGGGGAGCGCGCCCGCCGCGCCCGGCGCCTGCGCGAAACCACTCGCTCACCTCCGTTCCGGATGGCCAGATATTCGGGGACATCAGTTCGTCGTACTTACTGGATGGGACAGTTATCGCGAATGACGCGTAATGTTCATGCTTTAGGCGCAATTTATCTACCGTGCAGTTTGTGCATCCTGTTTGTTTAGCTATATAGGACCTAATTGCTTCCGCCGTAGTGTCACTTTTGAAAAAACAGGCGTGGATCTTTTTACCGCGCTCTATAGTATGAAGGTCAGTGTCTACTGGGCCCGTCCCGGTAAAGGAAGTGTGGGAGGTTTTGGGTTTTGGATTTAAATGCATCCGTCCCCTTTTATAAGACACATTCAGAAACTTGTTTTCATCTGTGGCCCGTGGATGAGTTATTTGATCGTCGTTTTCCTCCTCAGCCTCAGGGTTAGTTAGCTCCGTGTTGGAGGAGCCTGGAGTCATGGACATAGGTAAAATAGAGGATGGGATCGCTGTCATTTTCTCGGTAGGCGGATTCGGGTCCGGTCGGCTTACCTCGGGCGGTGTCGTAACGTCGGGTGTCTGTGATCCGCTCGCGCTACTAGCGCTTGATTTTTTTGCAGCGGCTGTCGCGGCTTTTACCCTTGCTTGGCGTAGTGGGCGCTTCAGCGCTGGCAGGACTGGTGGCGTACAATTGATGGACTGACGTTTCTTCGCTGCTGGAGTACCCTCCGAGTTAGATTGTAGCTGTTTAATCACTTCTGTTTGTTTGTTTATTTTATCACTTTGTTCACAAATCTTCGTTTCCAATGCACATAATTTGCTCGTCATTGTAGTTACTGTCTGTTGAAGCTCGCGAATCGCGGCTTCGAGGGCTTTTTGCGCCATTCTGAGTATTTAATACGATTTAATTTACCAGAGGCTGTCCGACCTGTGGGGGCTACCGACTACCCACCGAATAGTATGGGTAGTAGTATGTTATGTAAGTACTCAAGCTTATTGGAAATTCCAACTTAAATAAGGGACTTATTTTCATGGTGTAAACGACGTAACTTCTTATTCAGCAATCAATTCAGCATGTCAAGGGAACAACTTGAAATCCTCTGTACGCTTCACTTGTAACTAAATTCCATTGTAAGTAAATAAATTGTGAATAACGATGTAAAAAAATCTTGCTAGTCCGGTCGACGTCAAAAATATGTTTACACTAGAGATGCGCCGAATATTCGGTAATTATTCGGTATTCGGCATATTCGGCGTGTTTTTCAATGTTCGGTATTCGGCCAAATTATTCGGTAAAACTGCCGAATAGTTACCGAATAAACATATGATATTTATCTGATAATAAATTAATCATTCATACAATTTTTAGCTCTTAAAAGTTAAGTTATTAAAAGATATATAGAAAACTTGATTTTTGTAAGCTTTATTATTCGGACAAGCCACGCCCATCCATTAGAGACACGTTTATGGCTCCCGTGCACGAAAGAAAGAGATGCAGCGCTCTTAAGGATCAGACTTTTTGAACAAACTACGATAAATAAGCGAATCTATAAAGTTTTGTCTAATTTTACTTCTGTGACTTTTTAGATAAACCAGAATACCATATTTTTTACTTAGTTATATTGCTTAATCTCTAATATAGTTTACGTAAGCTAAGAAAAATAAGGGGAAAAAGGACCCAACTTTGGATTATTTTTCTATCGAGGCAACTTTCAGCAATCGTGTTTCGGCTTGTGCCAAAAACAAGAGTATATAGTGTAATAATATATATTCGAAAATAAATTCACTCCCTTTTCCTGTTTAGTCACTAGAGCGTTTGAAAAAACCTATAATTTTTCAAAGTAGCCCCTTAAGCACCATATCAGCGTCTGTCACCAATTCACCATCAATATTATCAATAATAATTGCAAATGTTGACATTGTCATTGACAATGCCAAGGTCGCATACACATATTATTTTACTAGAAATAAAAAATCGCGTTCATCGAGCCGCGCGGACCTGCATAAACCTGTTTAGATTTACCGAATAATTCGGCCGAATATTCGGTTCGGTAAGATCTGAACCGAACGTTCGGCCGAATATTCGTATTCGGTAAAGTCTATATTCGGTGCATCTCTAGTTTACACTTTTGCACCTTACTCCTTTGTAATAAGGTCCAAAAGTGTAAACATATTTTTGACGTCGACTGTCCATTGTCATCAACTTCTAATACTTAGTCGAGTCAATACAAAACTTTGCAAGTTGTTAGTTATTGTTGTCCATCTAGTGGACTAATCTGACAAAACCTAGGTACATTAGGTGAGTCCATAGGGAGGGCCCTGTAAGCAGGGATGTCACGAATGTCGTTTTTCTCACATTCGCGAATGCGAATGCGAATGCGAATATTCAGGATGCGAATGTCCGAATGCGAATGCGAATACGAATGATACGGAGTAGATTCAAAAAATTTAATCTTGCTTATCATTTTTATGCTTCCATAGTTCAAAAATACAGAACATGACATGTGATGGAGTCCTATATTAATGATCAAAAGGAGTCAAGTGATACCGTCGTTTTCACTTCCTGTGTATGAGCAAGCATATGACCATGGGCCGGGTCAGTGCGGTCAAAACAGGATTTTTCTACCAACATTCGCATTCGAAAAATATTCGCATCATTTGATGCGAATGCAAATGTTGATACGAATGTCAAAAATGATGCGAATATTCGCATTATACGAATGCGAATGCGAATATTCGTGACATCCCTACCTGTAAGGCCCCCCACAGGTTAACGCTACCTCTGTGGTCACGCTTCCTAGTCGTTCAAACGCTTATTAATTTACCTAATTACGGAACTCTGCATACAGCTCGTGCAAACTCCCCTTAAGTGATGTTTATTAAGTCTGTAAACTAGTGAAGATTAAATTCGTTAGGCTGTGGTTTGCGGCTTGTGAAGCTCAAAATATGTTACGTGTATTTTGAGGTAACGAACATAATGGATAATTAAAGTTATAATAAATAGTTACATAAAACAAAACTGCCGTGCGATGCAGAGATGAGTACTTAAGAACGTGTCTTCTTCTTCCTCTTAGCGTTTGTCCCGGCTTGGGGTCCGCTTGACAACATAATCCCATGAATTGGCGTAGACACTAGTTTTTACGAAAGCGACTGACATGTGACCTACCAACCCAGAGGGGAAACTAGATTTTTTTGGGATTAGGTCCGGTTTCCTTATGATGTTTTCCTTCACCGAAAAGCGACTGGTAAATAACAAGTAAGTAAATATCAAGTGATATTCCGTACATAAGTTGCGAAAAACTTAGTGGTGCGAGCCGGGGTTTGAACCCGGAACCTCGGGATTGGAAGTCGGACGTCTTACCGCAAGGCTAGCGCTTCTACTTTAAAACGTGTGTAGTTTTGTAATTTAAAAATGTTTGGATTTTTTTTGCTTTTTATCTATAAAAACGAGTCTTTACAGATTCAATATATACTTACAACGTGAATATCATTTCTACCCTACTACCTATAAAAGGAAATAAGTATCATACATATTCAGGGGCCGATTTTGCCTAGCTGGATCGATGTCAATCGAATTTGCCTCGCTACGTGCCATGGCGTAGCAATTCGTAGCAGCTGTCTCGCTTAGTTACCGTATAACCGTTTGGGGAGGTGCAGCTAAAAGACGTTTTATAGACTTAGAAAGAGCACAAAGGGCATTGATTATGTATTTTAAAAAGATTACATTTCCTACTGATCTACTGTACCAAGTCAGTGGACTTTTGTCGGTTCGGAAATTATATATTTTACAATCAACCTTAAAAAAGCACAAGATTCTGCCTTATAACCCGAACTATAAAAAAAGACTAATTGCTAACATAGCTATGCTACCTAAAACTATTAGAACCAAATTTGCTAGCTCACAATATCAGATACAATCCTCACACCTCTATAATAAATTGAATAAATTACTGGACTTTCACTCAAAATCATATCGTGAGTGTAAAAAACTACTAATAAAGTGTTAATAAATAGCTTCAAAATGCCTTCATTTCAAGCCAAATAAATAGCTTCAAAATGGCTTCATTAGAAGCCAAATAGCTTCAAAATAGCTTGATTTGAAGCCAAATAGCTTCAAATTGGCTTCATTTGAAGCTAATTAGCTTCAAGTTGGCTTTATTTAAGCCAAATAGCTTCAAAATGGCTTCATTTGAAGCCAAATAAAAAGCTTCAAAATGGCTTCATTAGAAGCCAAATAGCTTCAAAATAGCTTGATTTGAAGCCAAAAAGCTTCAAATTGGCTTCCTTTGAAGCTAAATAGCTTCAAGTAGGCTTCATTTGAAGCAAAATAGCTTCAAATTTGCTTCATTTGAAGCCAAATAGGTTCAAAATGACTTCATTAGAAGCCAAATAGCTTAAAATTGGCTTCATTTGAAGCTAAATAGCCTCAAGTTGGCTTCATTTGAAGCAAAATAGCTTCAAATTTGCTTCATTAGAAAGCCAAATAGCTTCAAATTCGCTTAATTTGAAGCCAAATAGCTTCAAACTGGCTTCATTTGAAGCCAAATAAATGACTTCAAAATGGCTTCATTTGAAGCCAAATAGCTTCAAATTGGCTTCATTTTAAGCCAAATAGCTTCAAATTGGCTTCATTTGAAGCCAAATAGCTTCAAAATGGCTTCGTTTGAAGCCAAATAGCTTCAAAATAGCTTGATTTGAAGCCAAATAGCATCAAAATGGCTTCATTTGAAGCCAAATACTATCAAGACGGTGCAATGTAAACAACAAGTTACTACCAAGGCACAGTGGCAACTGCACAATACGTCGTGAAATATGATTTCTCGCATAATACCCCATTTTATATGTATTCTTACAACTCAAGGTCCCCTGAGTTTTACCGTCGTTCGTTCATATGTGGAACCGTCGTGTCACCAAAATAATAGTTTTACTTTATAATGTAATATGACGCTAGTCTTTAAGATCTATGCACCACAAGTTGCATGAAAATAAACATATTTCATTTCATAAATAATATGAAGGATATGGTACGGATGATGATCATGAAGGAAGTCACTAGATCGAGTCTCGGCTTTATTATTATTGTTACGTATAATGTGGCTTGGAACTTAATTATTATTATTTATCCATATCCTTCATATTATTTATTAAATGAAATATGTGGTGTAATAATTTGTGGTGCATATTAATTATTAACGAAGCTTAGAAGATACGTTATGAGAACCTCAAAATGAGATCTAATTAGTTACAGAATTTTTAATGCAAGTTGAGGTAATACATACGTTTTCAGCGGGGAGCTCTAAGCTGCTTAGGTATTAAATTTCATTAAGAGCTTCCCGGTCCTAAGCCTCATGTTAACTTAATAAACGCCGCTAAACCACAAGCATGCCCAGAGAACACACACCCGCCATTTTAATCAAAATGCGGCGCGCATTCCAAGATATAACTGGGAACAATTGACAATATTAAGGAGTCAAAGGTAATAAGTACGCTCTTAGCAAAATCCATTAAAATATATATTAAAATAAAAATAAATAATGCTCATGCACTTTTCCATGATAACTGAATTACGTCAGGTCTCATCAGGGATATATCACAGTCGCCGTCAAATCGGAGCGGCCAGGGTACTTAAAAATTCTGATCATGCACTCTATCGCCTTGACAATAGAGGCGTTGTTCAGATATTTGTGATCACCTTGGCTGCTCAGATATATCTGATGAAGACTGCACCTGTACAATACCTCACTGCACTATAAATGCATCGCATTGTGATTAAAAGTGATATTTGCCGTCAAACTGTAATTTCACATCACGCTATCCAGCAAAAACCTGCTTAGTGTGGTGAACGAATGATTCTGGAAAAGTGGAAAGCAGAAATTTTCACTTTAGAACTTTATTAAGACTTGTTAAAAGACTAACATACTAAAAGTCCCCAGCCCCCGGAGGTGAGCCCGAGGAGGGGGGAGGCAAAGAACCCCATCAATTCATATCCTATTTTTTTGGTTTTTTGCTTATATATTTAAAACCATGCGTCATAGACAATTTTGTTGTAGCACACAATTAAAGCTGATAAAATCCTCTACAATTGTTATGAACTCACTTTTTACCTAACACTAATGGTTGATCTGATATGAGCTCCGGAAAACGGATGATTTTGTAAAGTAGGGGGTATTTCTATCTATTATCCACAATTCTTGTCATACTAATTGGCAAAAATTAATCTGGATAAAAATCACCCTAGAAATCTTATAATGAATTAAATTGTCTTTCAGAATATATGCACATATACTGATATATACTGCTTCAATAAGTTCGCATACAATTTAGTATTCTTTAAAAAAAAACAAATAATGAATCTGTATTGATACTTATACAAAATCTATAACTCTGACAAGAATTGTGCAGAATACCTCCCACTTTACAAAATCGTCCGTTTTTCGGAGCTCATATCTGGACAACCATTAGTGTTAGGTAAAATGTGAGTTCATAACAATTGTAGAGAATTTTATCAGCTTTAATTATGTACTACAACAAAATTGTTTATGACGCATAGTTTTAAAGATGTAAGCAAAAAACCAAAAAACAGGACCTTCTTTTCCTCCCCCTTCCTCGGGCTCACCTCCGAGGGCTGGGGACTTTTAGTATGTTAGTTTCCTAACTAGTCTTAACAAAGTTCTAAACTCTAAATTTCTGCTTTTTGACTTTTCCAGCTAGACCCGTTTTTGAGTATTCATTTACCAGGCTAGCTGTGCTTTTTTTAATATTTGAAAGCGCAGGGGGCTTTTGTTTTGTGCTGGACAAAACGGACCAAAACAGTGCGTGGGTTTTCCAAAGTGTGAAAATACATGTATTCTTTTTTAAGTAAATGCATCAAACTTGAGAGTGGAATTTTCAAAATGAATCTAAGCATAATTATTTAAGAACATCCACCAAAACCGCGCGTAAAATATGCAACTGACTATGTTATCCTATCTGCCAGAAGCATGATACTTCGGCAGTAATCTCATAAACCCATAATTGTGTGGGACGGAGTCTTAACACGATCTGCAGTGACCTTAGACCTAATCCTGTTACTGTGTGCTCTGGACTAAAGGGCACTATGGGATTAAATGGGTTTCAGATATGACATGGCAAATACGAGACTCCCAAGTAGTGGTCACGGTTTTAACCCGTTACTTTCAAGTTTTTCTGAACAACTAGTTAATGATGTAGGTATAAAATATAATATGATTATAAAATTTGCGAAAGTCCAGATAAAAGGTACCATTTGGGAACCGGCGCTTACGCATTTAGTGTTTGAATAAAATGATGAATTTGTAGAAAGCAACGTCGGCAGTAACACTAAGTTTCCTACAAATAAGTTACTCAAACCTCACGCTAGATTGAGCTGTTCAAAAACTTCCAAACAACACGCCTAGCACATGAGTGTCACGTCAGTATCTCGCGCGCGAGATACTGACGTGTCACTCATGTGCTAGGCGTGCAGCTCTATTTCTACATCGCGCTAACGAAATTTTTATTAAAAATTGGATCCCATCTTAACTCATCGCCTAGTATCGCCTAGCACCTTCACTGCTTTGCTACGCGCGTAGCAGATAACATGGGTTTCCCGCTATGTAGCGAAAATGATTCGTAGAGCCGTGACGACAACGTGTCGTAATTAGCAGTGAATAGGCTAGTATCGCCTAGCATCGCCTAACATCGCCTAGCATCGCCTAACATCGCCTAGCATCGTCTAGCATCACCTAGCATCGCCTAGCATCCTAGTCCGGTTAGATATTTAATATTTGTACGTATATTAAATTGGTTGTGCTGTTTCTTTAACAGCTAGATGCAGTCCAGTACTTTGCAGTCATTCTATGCCATTAAAAGGGCGGTGTAGCGCGAGCAAGCGCCCGGACATGGATCATCATGTTATCTAAATAAATCGTATTTTTAATTCAAGATAGTAAACTGACAATTCTATTATATCCATATATCATTTTAACAAAAAAGGAACCGACTTCACTTAGGCTCCGCTTTTCCAATAGGAAAATGCCCGAGTTCCTGTAACGAATACTGAAATCACTACCTATAGGAAGTGGTACTATTTGGTGCTTTCGGCCAATTCTAATTTTTTTACTATTTTTTTGGAACTGCATCACTTTTATGAACGTGTGCCATAAGGGCTTATCTATGTATCACGTAACGTAGCAAATCTTACGGTCTCCGCCCGTACTATAAAGCTCTGTTATGTCAGACTAGTACTAAGCTTGAAACTGACCAGTCTGACGAATTTACGAGGCTGATGTGGAGTCAGCAGTAATCCGATAGTCATAATTGGCTCGAAGACATGGCGTTTGACCTTAAGAGTCGCCAGGACGCTCGCGTGAACTCGCGTCCCCATACAAACGTAGTTCAGCTCTCATTTTAAAACGACATGCTTTAGAACCACGAAATTTGGCACGGGCATTCCAGCAGTACAGATCTATGTCGGTAATTCGTTTTCGTTGCTAAAAATTGTAACACAAAGAAAACATAGCAAAAATAAGTTTTGTATGTAAATCTGTATCTGGCTGTATTTTCTTTGTATTACAATTTTTAGCAACGAAAACGAATTACCGACATAGATCTGTACTATAATAAATAATTCTAGAATGCCCATGCCAAAGTTCGTGGTTCTAAAGCATGTCGTTTTCAAATGAGAGCAAAACTACGTTTGTATGGGAACGCGAGCGTCCTGGCGACTTTTAATGCGTTTACTGTATCCTGAGTGGCCAATACGTACATGCATAATCCTCCGAGCGCTTGACTCGGCTCTTGTGATGGCTTAATTGAGGCTGGGATCCGCTTGGCAACTCTTAGCAACCCACTAGTTTTTACGAAAGCGATTGCCATTTGACCTTCCAACTTTCCATTTCCTGAGCTGTTGACGGGGTTTTCTTTTTATAAGTGGGGTTTCTTTTTTAGGTAAATTTAGATTTATATTTATTTTTAAGTAGCTTTAAATTTCGTAAACTTTAATATTAAGTTTTTAGTTAGTTTATCACACAAGTCATTCTCAATCATGTTTAGAATCCAGAGGGGAAACCATGCCTTATTGGGATTAGGCCCGGTTTCCTTATGATGTTTTCCTTTACCAAAAGGTGACTGGTAAATATCAAATGATATATTAGTACATTCTGTTCCAAAAAATATTGTGGTATGAGCCGGGGTTTGAACGCGAAACTTCCGGATTGAAAGTCGAAAGTCATACCGCCAGGCTACCAGCGCTACGCAATACACATAGTTGTTGTTGTTGTTGTTCCTAGGGCACCCCGGAGGTGCATAGGGCCCGCACAAGATCCTTCCACGCCTTTCTGTCCTGAGCAACGGTCTTGGCCTCTCTCCAGTTCATTCCTACGGTTCGTAGCTCGCTCTCAATGCTCCTCCGCCACGTGTGTACAGGGCGTCCGCTGGCTCGCTTACCGTCCTGAGGCCGCCACTCGAAAGCGATACTGGCATTATCCGACGCTCCTCTTCGAAGAGTATGTCCGATCCATCTCCACTTCCGCAGCGCTACTTCCTGGGCGATCGGAGACTGATGGCATATACTCCACAAGTCCTCATTTCTTATAGTCTCCGGCCAGAAAATGCGGAGGATCGACCGAAGGGACTTATTGACAAACACTTGTAGCTTGTGTGTCAATACACATAGGGGCTATTCATAAATTACGTCATTTCAAAATAGGGGGGGGGGAGGGGTCTGGACATCGGATGACGGTAGCATAACGTAGGAGGAAACGGGGCCATTCGAAGCATAATCTTTGGATGATTTTAGGGGGGGGGGGCAAAAATCGATGACGTAATTTATGGACAGCCCCATACGAGTACACTCTCTCTAAAGCAAAAAAAGTCCTTTGGCAGTGATATTAAATTTATAGGTAAGAGTTTTGTTTTGAGGATAAAACCGGAATTTTCCAATTGACTGAAGAGCCTGCGCCAAGGATAATTTTTAAATTTAACCATTAATTACGTTTATACAACGTATAAATTGACTAGTTCAAATTCGTCGCCATACTAAATCTACCATAATTTTATATGCAACTGTTAAGTAGTTTGGCTCTTAAAATTTTAAATACGAAGTTCAAAAAAACGAGTAAAAACATGTCTATGCTATAGGTAACTATTCTAGTTTATTGTGGTTGTGCTGCAGAAAAAAAGAAATATTTCTAGGTTATTCTTATACTAGCCTATTTGAGTGTCCCACTGCTGGGCAAAGGCCTCTCCACTGGATCTCCATGTCTTTAAGCTATATTTTTGTTAATTCTTAAAACAATGCTATTAACTCGGTAGAATTATTAGTAGAATAGTTAGAACACCCACTGACTGTGTATAGTTTCCATACATTTTTAAGGACCATTCATTCATCTTTTGTCTCATTCTCTCTTTGTATGGAATTTGCAAAAGCGCCTTCTACAATAAGTTTTCACCGGCCCTCCCCTTTGGAACCCTGATTGCTTAAAATCACTTAGTCAGGTTACAGCACAACTCAACGCCGAAGGATGGTCGTAGGAAGATATTGGAATTCCTGTCTCGTCCATGTTTTCATGGCTGCTCTAATTATCAGGCTGTCGCAATCTGATGTTATTGCTCTTTGTAATTGAAAATTGTAGCTAGCATTGTTTGGAATGTTTGTTGAAGTATATAAAATTTACCTGTAATGTTATTTGCTTTAAATTAATATATATTTAGGGAATCAGAGGTTAATAATAGGCCTATTAGCGTATTCGCTGGTAGTTGGGGTCGCAATAGTCACTTTATAGTTACCTATCTTTCATCGTGTCATTTCGTGCTTTTACACGCTGGCCTTATACCTTGTGCAACCTAAGAAGCGGTTTTTGACACCTGTCATCTCAGTACATTTTATAAGCTAAAATAGATTTTAGGTTATAAAATGTACTGAGATGACAGGTGTCAAAAACCGCTTCTTAGATTGCACACGATATAGCCGAAGTTATAGTTGATCAAATAGATTAATCCGTGGAGACTTATGGACTTTTTACTGGTACATATATTTAAAAAATTGGTTAAATCGGAGTGTACCTAAGTGTAAGAAAATTGCAAAATCGTGTCTAAAAATACTAATAAACGCTGTCACTCTCGTTCGTAATATTTTTCTAATGTTCCATAATATACTATTATTATATGAGCCTAAAATGCACTTAATGTGTTTATTATCAGCTGAAAAATGAGCGTCATTTTAATTATCAATGATTTCCTGTAATTTTTACCACAAACCACAATCGATATCTGCAGTAAAAAAAAGTACTGCTAGCGAATCTTTCGTAATTGTAAAATTAAATTGCTATTTAATCTCACATCAAATCAATCAAATACAGCTGTGATCTGACAGACGTCAGAAATGTCGAATGCATTAATTGCATTTCTGTTATTACGATTTGATAATTAGTTGCAGCTCTGCTTATTCTATTGTAAAGCTAGTTTGAAACAAATAATATTTTTACTTGTTTCAGCAAAAGAGCTCAGATTAAAATCAGGGTTTTAGTGGGTGTGCTTAGCTCAAATGTTGTATGGGAACCTTGCATTTTGTGACTATGCGCTGGCACTTGCTGCAGTTGATCTTTAGGTAGTCTGCATTGGATTAAGACCGGGTGGCGTCGAGAGGCGAGTTGTATTTGGTGGGGGTAAGGGGGGGAAGTTTAACTCCGCGGCACTTCGATTGAAACCATTTTTTTCCTAAACCATACGTAAAAGGGTATGTAATATATCATTTTCGGATAAACTAAAGATGAGGAATATATATTTAGCACAAAAACAATGGACTTTAAAGCAAAAAAAAAAAAACAAATAATTCTTTCAATATTCATAATTATTTTTATATGTTTTTAAAGTGGTGCATTCCACTCAAACTACAGTGTTTTCAAAGTTTGTATTTATTTAATAACAAACTGTAGTTTGAGTGGAATGCACCACTTTAAAAACATATAAAAAATAATTATGAGTTGATAGCAGCGCCATCTAATTTCCGTTGTGACACTTGCGATAGTGTCGGCGGGAAAGGTGTTTACTTCTGGTAGCACCTAGATGTCGCTTACGGCTGCTATAAAGCCGATGTAAAATAAAAATGCAAAAAGATGTTTGAAGACATTGAAAATTTCGTCAGCTTAGCAACTGAACCCATAGCTTAATTGGTAAAGCGATCGAGCCCCGGCAAGGCGTATCGATGCAGGTTCAAGTCCTGCTGGGTTGATTATTTTTTCAGTGTTTTCAAAGTTTGTATCTTTCAATATTAACAACATGTTCGTGTTTGAAAAGGAAATATGTTTGAATATATGCCCATCTTCTATTTTTAGTTTGGAGGTATATTCGATGCAAAGTCGTAGTGTAATTATTATCACAAAAAACCGGCCAAGTGGGAGTCGGACTCGCGCATCGAGGGTTCCGTACAAACCTATTACAAGGTTAAATTGCTGTTTCTTTTTATTGCGCTGATATAAAACTGAGTTCACGGGAAATACCTTTAGGTTTTGATACCCTTGAGAGTAGGTATACTCATTTTTAAATTATGCGACTTATATTGCTATTTCTTATGATCACGTGGACATAAAAGTTTCGTTTTGCTACAGCTGAAAGGTATTATAGACCTGAGTATTTGATATGAATTTCAATTTAATACCTCTACGCGTTTACCAGGAAAAAGGTAGTAAGTTATAAATAAATAAATAAATTTTTGTATGATTTTATAAAACTGTCTAGTTTTTGTTATTTTTCATTGTCTATACTTTAAGACGTTGCTTCGTGCCAAATCGTTTCTGATTTTACGGGAGCATAAACGACTGTATCTTTTAAATAGACCTGATTATTTGATATCAATTTCAGCTTGATACCTCCACGCGTTCCTGACAAAAATGGTCTTGACCGACAGACAGACAGACAGACAGACAGACACACAGACAGACAGACAGACGGACAACAAAGTGAACCTATAAGGGTTTCGTTTTTTTCCTTTCGATGTACGGAACCCTAAAAAGGGACTTAATCGCGTAGACTTACTTTTATAATTTTCCTGACGTTGACTCTGCCTGCGACCACGAGCGTTACGACATCAGGAAAATGATAAATGTGAGTGTACACGATTAAGTCCCGTGTTTGTCAAAATAATGAGTGAAAATCGTGTGGGTTTAAGCGAGCACATAGTAGTTAAATGTTTTTAACTAACTTAAAAAATATACTTACCCCTTTCCGTCCCTCCTCTAACCCTTTTTTTAATACAAGCCAAGTTTTGCATTTCATATAGGGCAGATGCCCCGGTTTTGGCCACTTTAAGAAGACTTTGATTGTCTAGACGTCCGTCATTTTGCGTTAGGAATTATGACATTCTTTGTGTACTGGCGTCATTGAAAATATAATACTATATTTATATGAGTCAGCGCTGTAAAGATTTTAACATAAGATCTTATTATTTTCTTTTATGAAATATCAAAAAGTGGCCCAAGAGTCCGTTTTGGCCAATTTTTTCCATGACTCCTGACAACTGAATGACAACTGATACATGACAGATGACAATGCCATCTGCTCTGCCATAATTTACTCTTACATTAACTATAAACCATAGACTTGTAAATTCGTAAATATCTTAATAAAGTTGAAAATGACCAAAACCGGCACAGTGGCCAAAACCGGGGCATCTGCCCTAATAAATGGTGTGTTCAATGCGTGTTTTAAACAGTACGTAACCGTGCTTCACGGTCTTCACGCACGACCTAGTTCGAAAATCATCCTGACTCGCGCTAAATATTATTTTTTATTCCATATGTATTAACACATATAGATATTAATGTATATATTTTTAAAAACTACATAAATTTACCTTTATGCCAGTATTTTTTGCTTATAGGTATTTGTTGTAGTTTTAAAAATAGTGAGGTAAATGTAAAAAAAAATATATTGGGTATTAGTTATATCTGGTCTATTTGTTTATTTTGTTCTAAAGTGCATTTTGTTTGTACCGAAACTATATTTTTCGTTCTTATTTTATCCGAAAATGATATATTACATACAATTTTATATATGATTTTAGAAAAAAGTCGGAGTTAAATTTCCCCCCCTTACCCCCACCAAATACATCTCGCTTTTCGACGCCACTCGGTCTTAATCCACCTAGGGCCACCTAGAGACCAACTGTGTCAAGTGTCAGCGCATAGTCACAAAGTGCGAGGTGTCGAAGCTTAGCACACCCACTATTTGTTTATTTGGTTATAATAGGTAATGATTGCAATTTTTAGAATCCACAAATTTTAATTGTTTGTTTATTTTTATTTATTTGCTTCTTAAACACATGTACCAGCTAGTGCCTTTACTGATTTAAACTCACACGATTTTCACTCATAATTAAAAAAAGATACTTAACCACGTACATGAACTTAGTTAACTTAGGAGGCCTGCAACCATGAGTGTTAATAATAATATTTTTTTATATTATCAGTACGATATTGATTTGATATTATTTTGCAGTGCACCAGACGTCGACTGCGCTTATGAATGAGTATATTATCAAATCAAAATCAGAGTTTTGGTGTTTTAATACCACACTAGCGGTCGCGCTTCAGGTAAAGGGCATTTTCGCACTGCGTCCGATCCGAACCCGTGAAAATAAGATACGAAGTAACCGTAGAACTATTTTTATGGTAGTTTTCGCACTAGATCCGATCTCCATCATCCGATTTCTTTCCGTCATTCTAGAATTCGCCACGGGTTGACGTCACGTTCACGGTTCACATAAGCAGTATCCGAATCCGGTCCGAGTTTTCTAGACCCATATTTACACGAGTTCGGATCGGATTCGGATCGGACGTAGTGCGTAAACGCCCTAAAGGTTTGCTACGATGGGCTCGGAACGTGCTACGAATGTTGCGTTCTACGACTACAAATAGTATGCTACTCTGTAGCCTTTTCTCGGGAAAATACGTTGGATTAAGAATGTAATTACTTTGAAACCTTGCTTTTAATTATATTAGATTGGGTTTTAATTGAAGTCGGTTATACGAGAAGAGAAAGAAATACAGTTTCAATTGTACAGTCAGCATCAAAAATATGTATACATTACGGCACTTATGTCTGTGGGATAAGACTCAAATTCGTATACATATTATTGATGCTGACTGTACAAATTAAAGCACATTATATTAGTCTAGAAAGTCGGTAAGTTATTTGCTCATTTAAAATGTATATTTCCACAAGAATAAATCTGATGTTGATCCTAATCGGGAGGTATTTTCACTGTTTTTTTTTTTAAATTTGGATCTCAATTGCAAAAACACTGGCACAAATTAAAACGGATTTAGTAATCTTGTATGATATAAATCTGGATGCAATAATAATAATAAAAAAATAACACATCACGGTCAAAGTTTTAATTACACCTCTTTTTTGCAACGAAAGTTAAGAAAGGATAAATTGTCGTTAACTGACGTTAATGTTAACGTTAACGTAGACGACGTTAGTAGCCAAAGTTTCAAGAAAGAAAAATGATTGTTTTCTATGTACATCATCATCATCATCATCACCATCTCAGCCATAAGACGCCCCCTGCTGAACATAGGCCACCCCTTTATTCAAGGGGGAGGGGGGGTTCTATGTACAATCACCGGCAATAGTATCTTCCTACATGAAGGTCATAAAAATATGTGACACGCTGTTATGGCCCTACAAATAAGGGCGTGGCACATATATTTGCGGCCTTCACGTAAGAAGATGCTATTGCCGGTGACTGTGCCGCCAACACTGTTAACCGGCCATGTGTAATCCCTATTGCAACGGCATTAAGGTCTACCGATGGCCAATTAAGGGGCTACTTTGAAAAATTATAGGTTTTTTCAAACGCTGTATTGACTAAACGGGAAAAGGGACTGAATTTATTTTCGAATCCATATTACTAGACTATATACTCTTGTTTATAGCACAAGCCGAAACACGATTGCTGAAAGTTGCCTCGATAGAAAAAAAATCCGAAGTTGGGTCCTTTTCCCCCTTATTTTTCTTAGCTTACGTAAACTATAAAAGATTAAGCTATATAACTAAGTAAAAAATATGGTTTCTGGTTTATCTAAAAAGTCACAGAAACAAAATTAGACAAACTTTATAGATTCGCTTATTTATCGTAGTTTAGTAAAAAAACCAGATCCTTAAGAGCGTTGCATCTCTTTCTTTCGTGCACGGGAGCCATAAACGCGTCTCTAACGGATGGGCGTGGCTTGTCCGAATCGAGGAACGGCCTTAAGGATGTTGCTGTTTGTACTACTTTTTTTATCGCAATCGTTCTAAATCATTCATATCATATCACATTGTATATGACAGCTAACACTATAACCCCATTATGGTGCCATTATGATTTGAGTGTTACGCGTATACCTAATAGGTTAGATAATATTTGAAGGCTGAATTATAATCGATGTCCATTTACTTGTACTCTAAGTAAGCCCCGAATATGGTTATCAAATATGGCTGTCGGTTCAAATATGGACCATGCTTTATTCTTAAGTCCAAAAAATATTACAATATATACTAAGTACACGGAAAAAAAAGGCTTCTTAATATAAAGCAAATTTCTTTCATGCAAAGCAATAAAGTTTTAAATATAACGAAGCGAATAAGATTCTTAAATACAGATTTTTTAGTTTTCTTTTAACTAAGATAATACTTGTTTCTTTGAAGAACAATCTACTCTTATTTTAAGTCGAAGTGTTTCTATCAAGTAAATATATTTTACACTCTTGGTGTAAAACAGTATATTTGCTCATTTAAAAATCTTATTTCATCATATTGAGAAATTTATGTTAAACTGAAACTTTTAAATAGTGTAATGGCAAATGAATATAGTCTGAGACCAAAAACAATTGTATTCAATTTAAGAGAATCATGTCTTTAAATCAATTAAATATTTGTTTTAAGTGAGAATCACGTCACATTCGTTTGAGAATACGATTCTTTTTATCCAAGAGAATGCAAATTATCACCTTAACAATACGGTTCTTTTGATTTAAGAGTTCTCGTCAACTTCGTGTGAACTATTGACATTGTTAAAAAGCTAGAAACTAGAAACTTTGTTTTTTTAGGGCTAAACCCGAGAAACGAAGTTTAATTAAAAAGTGATAATACAATTATAAATTATGAATATCTTATACTCATAACTTATATGTAATTGTATTACCTAGTCTGTAATCGCTACTGCGAATTTCAAATAATCCTTTGCCAGATGCCTAGGGTCATGAAGTTACGTCGAACAAACGTTACCATGTTGTAACCTACACGCAGAGACATCTATTGGCGCGCAACGTAACTAAACTAGCGCAAGAAAATATTTACTTGAGATAAGATTTCAATGATTTTGTATAAAGATTAAAATAACTTAGTGCCAATAATTTAAAATTTCATTCGAAAGTAGTTGTTTGATCTAACAAAAAGAAAAATCTTCCTTACAAAGAAGAATTAATTTATGTGAAGAACACATTTGTGTTTAACCAGAGAAACTTATTTTGATTGAAATAAAATGCATTTTTGCTATGAAAACGATATTTAGTTGCCCCGAAACGATTTGAATTACTTGAATCAATTTCTCCATATCAACTTATTTCAAGTAAATACTCTTGAAACAATATATTTTTATATTTCTATTTCAAGAAAATGTGGTCTTTTGAGCGAATAATCATATTTTTGATAAAGGAAATAAATACTTGTCACGAGGAAATATTTTCAAGATAATATAATGTCTTGGATTGAGAATAACCCGGAAGCTTTTTTTTCCGTGTATGAGAGACGCATTTTCTTATAAAGTGTAATTTAATAAATGAGTGTGTTAACCTATTTTTCTTTTCGATTTTACGTACATACATACAATCACGCCTATATCCCAAAAGGGGTAGGCAGAGATCACGGATTTCCATTTGCTACAATCAATGCAGCAAAACGGCTCTCCGTAAGCCACTTCCGTCAACCGGGGTCAATGGGGACAATTTTGAACTTTGAGTAAGATTTTAACGGAATATTTCCATGAACAACCCCAATGTTATGGTTTTAAAACTTTAATCTTATGTCAGAGAACCTATTTATGATTGTTTAATTACCATACAATCAATCAAAACCCCCTTTTTCTTTAAAAAACCCCTCCGTCCCTATTCACGCTGCATACGGGGTCAATAGCAACAAATAAGGGATCAATAGGGAAAAGGCTATTTAAAGGGCTAGGGTTGTCACAAAAATAAAAAGCTTACAAAGGTAAGTACCTAGGTACCTTTCTACCCAGTAGGTATTGCAAAACTATGGAAATTCAATAATAATTTTGGCAACCCTGTCCCAATACGTACCTTATCGTATCGTCCTTATTTGAACTAATTACGTCCCTATTAAGTGTCAAAGCCGACCCGATCGACCCCTTAAGCCGTCCCTATCGACCCCCAAGGCGTCCCCATAAACCTCTGTTTCTTTTCAAAAATTTCTTAGGTTTTTGTTTCCCCACTTTTGATATCAAAACAAAGATAATTTCAACTTACCGTGACTTAAACACCTGCTTAATTAAATGGTTAATCACTTTATAACTGCCAGAACTGTCTAAATTTGTTAAAAACATATATTTTTTCAAGACTCCCGGAGCACATTTTTACGGGTCAGAGACAGCATCAACTTTGAATTGTCAGTTCGACCACCTAACGCTACCTTCATGCCTGTCCAGTGTTGCCATTGACATAAGTATATAATCTACTTTTATTTTTAAACGCTCGTACAAATATGTGTGGAGTAGTTATTAAGATATTATTAAGTACATGTCGTTTCCGAGTTTGTCCCTATTCACCTCGCCATCCCTATGCACCCCAGTTGACGGTTCTCGCCCCCGTGAAGAACGAGACGTGATGGGTGGCGAACCGCATCGCCGCCATGCGGATGACTATTAATTAAATTAATCACCACAGTGTTCTCACGAGCAGTAGGGATCAGAGGTTCCCTTATCCCTTATTCCTTAGTCGCCGCTTACACCTGCGGGAAGAGACGGGGTGGCACTATTCTAAATCCGGAGCCACGCATCAAATTTCGATTTTAAGTGAGTTTTATTTTTCGTATTCTATATATTATGTCCTTTCTTGGCATATTTTTCGTTAGTCTCATTTTTTTTTAAATCAGGAGCCAAGTTGAAGGGCTTTGCGGAAAGTAAAACATTTCAATGGAAACGGTCTCTCATATTTTTCGTCAAAGTGCGTCTTTTACGAATATTATTCCTGTTATTGCCAAAGTTTCTCCATTTAAAGCAGTTTCCTTGACTCCAAGACACAAAGACACGCTCGAATTACCATAGATATATAAGTTATATAACATCATATCGCGATATTGTTTTTGGCTTAAAACAATTAATTTGAATAGGAAAGTTTTCTGTGTACAAAAGAGAGATGAAATTAAATATTCTACAGTATATAAGTAATATTTAAGTAAGTAAGTAATATTTATTAATTCAAACATTGTTAAACAGTTTACACGGGTTGTCTGGTGCATTCCAACCTAGGCTGAAACCTGTATCTTGCAATGCACGTAGAACGTTATAAGTAAGGGTTTTTAATATCAAGTTAAACTGCCAAATGATCGAAATGATGAAGATCTGAAAAAAATTAAAAAATCTGAGTAGAGTTTGTTTGGTAAGAAAAATGTCGTAGTTTATATATGGGAGCTAATACATTCTACGACACTTATTTTCCCGGACAGACTCTAACTCCATTCAACAGTATTATAGTCTTATTTCCAATACATTTACGATCTGAAAACAAAGTGATTAATGGATTTACTTTATATTAAATCTGAAGTAACCTTAGAGCTTTAAACCAAGGGGAGTAGCCATTGACAGGCGTTCCCCTCTGCCGAATGAGTATGACCAGTGGTCATACTCATTGTATGGACTGACGTTTATTTGACGTGGCTATTTTGACGTTTCGCATACATTTGACGTCCCTCCCCCGCAAAAAATGGCAGACTTTTTCCGATAGAAATAAGAGCGCGTCTCACATCCGGTTGGTTTAATAATCAAAGGAAGTAACTAGCATTCGATACATTTTGAACGATAAAACAGATCGTAGAGATTTTAAGACACAATATCCAATCACCAAATGGAGGCGACTAAATACCAGCTCAAGTTTCCTATGATCTAATTACTGTCTTTGTTACCGTAACCATTCCTCGGCTCTCCTCTTTCAATCACAATCAATTGTCTATGGCAGTAAGAGGTTAGGATATAACCTCAAACTGGGTCCCTCGCTAAGATTTTCCCATCAATGTTAAAAAGACTAATCTTCCTTGATACTTACAGGCGATTACGTCTTTTTTCTTCCAAGAATATGATATGTTTGATTCTTATCAAGTTACTCTCATTGTTCCCAAAGGTCCCATTGCTTGTTTGTTTCTCTCTAGGGGTCTGGCTTTTCTAACATGGACAAAAGTAATTAAGTTAGGATAGGTGGGGACGTGAAGGTTAACTAAAGACATGCAATACGGATTTAAAATAACTTTAAACATATGAGTGAATGTAACCACTCCATCTAAATATCCATTTCTTAATCATTTTGATCGTAAAATCAAAGATAACTTTTATTTTATTTATTTAGCGTGTACGTTTGTGTAATTGTAAATAAGTGTTTTTTTATACTAATAATATTTATTAAGACTTGTTTTTTATATGTAACTAACCCTGATGGACGTATGTCTGAAATAAATGATTTTTATTTTTATTTATTTATTATTTTGTGAGAAAGTAAAAAATAATAATTACTTACATATAAATTTTGCAATTACAAGCGCTTTTGATAAGCTCGATAATGGTAATTAAGTAGATAAACTGTATTATATTCGTGATATTAAAATACTTAAAAGCCAAGAAATTTAACATTAACAATTGTTTTCATAACTCAGAAAACAAATTAATTTTAAAGTACATATCCGTAATTATTTTATACAAGGTGTAACAAAAATACTGGTGATCCTTTCAGGGCATAATTGGTATCGTATTCTTATTGTGAAAAACTAAGAAAAAATAATTTTATCGCGAAAAAAATTTTTGGTTTTGTATGGAGGGTTGGCCAGCTGGGATGACTAGCCCCATACAAAAAAAATATTTTTTCGCGTCCAAAAAATTTTTCTCCTACTTTTTCCTACTCGAAATACGATACTAATTATGCCCTTAAACGGATCACCAGTATTTTTGTTACACTCTGTAGACACACTCCACAAGTAAATGAGAAGTGTAAGCTATTTTTTCTTCGACTTATTTAGTATCCTGCCGAGAAAAGGCTTAAACTCTTTATATGCTATAAAATTATTATAAGGCATCATCTCAATTGTTTCAGGAACTTCCTCAACAAGTCCGAACTCTGGCCACCCTCTCTGTCATCCTCTTCGTGCTGTCCATCGTGTTGGCCATGGCGTTGTTGCCAGCTGCGCCGGAGTGGGAGGCACTAGCACTCTCCGGCTCGGTGCTGGTGACGGCGTGCTTAGGCGCTGGCACGCTGATGGCCACGCACCACGCGCCGTTGCCGCTCTTCGCTCTCATACTGGTGAGTGGAAGTGATGTTGCTTGCTGCGCCGGAGTGGGAGGCACTAGCACTCTCCGGCTCGGTGCTGGTGACGGCGTGCTTAGGCGCTGGCACGCTGATGGCCACGCACCACGCGCCGTTGCCGCTCTTCGCTCTCATACTGGTGAGTGGAAGTGATGTTGCTTGCTGCGCCGGAGTGGGAGGCACTAGCACTCTCCGGCTCGGTGCTGGTGACGGCGTGCTTAGGCGCTAGCACGCTGATGGCCACACACCATGCGCCGTTGCCGCTCTTCGCTCTCATATTGGTAAGTGAAACCACCACACCACTCTCTTGACGATTATGGTGACGCACCATGCGCTGTTGCCGCTCTTTTATCTCATACTGGAGAATGAAAGCGCAGTAACGTTGGAGTGGAAGGCGATGGCGCTGTCTATCTTTCGCTCTCACGAGTACGATATACACAAACGTTGCATTATTGATATTATGTCAATACTCAATAGGTACACGGCCTTAATAGCCCCGTCAGCTGTTGAGAAATCAGAACGGCCTTAGATCAGAGGGATAAGATATAATTAAAAAACCGGCCAAGAGCATGTCGGGCCATGCTCAGTGTAGGGTTCCGTAAACTGAGACTATTAATTCAAAAGGTCGTTTCTTACGGGAAATTTGACGGCGCTTACGTCATTTTTACTTACGTCCTTTCACTATGGGTTTTTGAATGATAACTCAAAAACGGCTCAACCGATTCATTTCAATATAGTTTTCATTGAAGGTACTCATTAGGCCTCAGTTTCATGATTTTTTTCAAAATTTTAGGACCCACGGTTCAGCAGTTAGATGGGGGGGGACGCCCTGTTTTAAACTTTCGGAGCTATTATTTCCGAAAGTATTAGTTTTATCTAAAAACTGTTTAAAAGACCCTAATTCTTTTTAAAATACCTATCCAACGATATCCCACACAACTTGATTGGAACGAAAAAAAAATTCGCCCCCTACTTCACGTGTACGGGAGGTACCCTAACAAAATATATTTTTTGCGTTTTTATTCTACCGTTCTGTCGGCTTGGTTAATGCACATATTCAAACCAAATTTCAGCTTTCTAGTGCTAACGGTCACTGAGCTAGACCGCGGACGGACGGACGGACGGACGGACGGACGGACATGGCGAAACTATAAGGGTTCCGTTTTTGCCATTTTGGCTACGGAACCCTAAAAAGAGCAAACTGGATAATGTGCCGTAAATGTTACGTGACTTCTCTAAGCTCAAATATGTTAGAGCAAAGAGTATACCAACATTTCGTTCCTCTACATATATTCAGAAATGGCCGCTAGGGCTCAACTTTTCAGGTAAAGTTTCCAAACAAGCAATAAATAAATCGCAACTTCAAAATCCCTTGAGAGCGGAGGCTTGTTATCCGGTAAGCTCTGGCAGCCGGCGACATTCATCCGGTTATTATCCGGATCAGGCCGGAAAAAAGCATATTGGGGCGTGTGAGGTTTGGCGGTGAGGCCGGCGAGATTTCGGTTATCTGTGTTTACTGAAGTGCTCACGTTTGAGTTGAAAAGGGACATTTTTAAAGCCCGATCAACTGATTACGCACGGACCTTGCAAGCGACAATGCGTGAAAGAGAGTGTAACTGAAACCTACAAAACCAATAACTGAGTCGAAAATAGAAATGAAAATAAGTGATCAAGTTATTGTTTTGTTTTTGTATTTACTGATATTTGTTTCCTGATTTTCACTTTTTTTCTTATAAAAACTGCTAAAGTTGCAACAAAACTGCCAGTAAACAAAATATTTTGAAAGACTTTGTAGTTTTTAGGTTATGCAACGCAAATACGCAACTACTTCAAAATCCCTTAAGAGCGTTATCCGGTAAGCTGTGGCAGCCGGCGACATTCATCCGGTTATTATCCGGATCAGGCCGGAAAAATACCATATTGGGGCGCGTGAGGTTTGGTGCTAAGTAAATCTGAGTTATATGATAAGGGGAGTCTTTATGATTGAGAAGAGATTACGAGGCGTTTTTAGAATCCAACCATATGAGTACTAAGTGCCGGTTGCATTAAACCGAAGATGATTGTAAGTAAGTAGCTACCTAATATTATCAATAATAAATGAATGTCGCACCATAATATAAAACTATGGATAAATTATTCAATGCCAAATAGTGATCAGAAAAGTGTAAACATTTACACAACTAACAGTAATAGACCGGGCAGGAAACAAGCGTTTTCTGGTCCGACAGATAATTTGACGGCTGATAGATGTACACAAAGTGGTCGAAATGAATAATTTATTTCCCGGTATTTTATCTGATTGAAGTTTTGATGTCTAATTCTTAAAGGTGATTGATGAATTTGTATCAGGTATTTCGGATCAATCTACATTTTTTTTGGGCCATACAATTTTCCGCCTTTCGTTAGATATAAATTTAATTTAATGGGAAAAACGTTATAAATGGCTACATAAACTAAAACTACTTAAAAATATGCTAATATTAAAACTAGATTAAAAACTAAATAATAATAAATATAAAATAAACCTACCTAAATAAAAACCCTAAGCTAGGTCCCCCAGGTCTGATCCCTGCGGAAGTGTGCCCATAAGGCTGGCTACATTACCTCGTTGGATGGCAATTCCTATTCTTTGCCCGAGGAATGAGCCAGCCCTCGGGTTGCTTCAAAAAGTTTTTTTTTTAATAATTTAAAGAATATATGGGCATCCTGACTCCACGGCCCTAAAGTCTCTACTGCAAACGCCGTAAATATGTGATTTCTCGTAAGATCAGCATATTTGCGGCGCTTGAGGGCTTCAGCCGCTGCTGCCGCGCCGCCAGCTCTCTTTGACGTGGAAGCCAAATGGGACGGCGCTAGGGTATCCACACAAGTGGCATCCCAAACTAGCGGCCGTCCCATTTGCCAGGGGATGAGGGTCATATAAATTCAGATAATATTTCCACCATTTTAGTAAGGAACGTTGGAAGTAGATAAAAGTACACAATTCCTAATTTTAGGACGGGAAAGTTTTAATAGATTATTCATGATATTGAAATATGTCAGCAAACTCAAAGTAACAGTCTCAAGGGACTTTGTAGTTTCAGACTTTTGTACTGTTATTTGGAAAATAATTTTACGCCTGACCTTTTTTACCCGACTACGATAATGCCGTGTTTATGCACTAATTTAATTATTAATAAACTTTTGTCTAAATTAAGATTCCATTGTACAGTCCCCATCAAATATATCGGAGCAGGCAGGGTACTCAAAAATATCTGAACATGCACTTTATCGCCTTGACAATCTTTAGTCTAACGCCTCTGGGCGTTGTTCAGATATTTGTGACCACCTTGGCCGCTCCGATATATCTGATGGCGACTGTAATGTGTTTGTTCTCTTTCGTCACTTCGAGAAGCCTGTAAGAAAGAGGTACATAATAGAGACATTACACGGAAAAAAAAAGCTTCGGGGATATTCTCAATCCAAGACATTATTATTTTCTTGAAAATATTTCCTCGTGACAAGTATTTATTTCCTTTACCAGAAATATGATTCTTCGCTTAATAAAACAACGTTTTCTTAAAATAGAAATACAAAATGTATTGTTTCAAGAGTATATTGAGGAAATAAGAGGGATTGTACTTTAATCAAACAAGTATTATCTTAGGTAAAAGAAAACTAGAAAATCTGTAAGAAAATATTTGCTTGGTTATATTTAAAACTTTAATTTATTTTCGTTAATGAAAATAAATGCTTGTCACGAGGAAATATTTTCAACATAATATAATAATGTCTTAGATTAAGAATATCCCGGAAGCTTTTTTTCCGTATATATAGATGTCAAAAGTGACCAAGACCTCCGGTGCCCAAGACTGGGATCGAACCAGCATCTTCTGCATTTGCGGCAGACGCGTTAACCAACTTCGCCACCTGGCCACGAAAGCACTGGTCGAATTTTCCCGTGTACATGCAATCTTTGTAAATGCTAAGGCGCATTTGGCCAATCATCTAAGGTTTACATGATGAAAATAAATTAAAGTTTGAAATATAACGAAGCGAATATATTCTTACAGATTTTCTAGTTTTCTTTTACCTAAGATAATACTTGTTTGATTAAAGTACAATCTCTCTTATTTACTCAATATACCCTTGAAACAATACATTTTTTATTTCTATTTTAAGAAAACGTGGTTTTATTAACCGAAGAATCATACTTTTGGTAAAGGAAATAAATACTTGTCACGACGAAATATTTTCAAGAAAATAATAATGTCTTGGATTGAGAATATCCCGGAAGCTTTTTTTTCGTGTACGTTTATAATTTATACTTTCAGTTCAACTTAAAGATACCCAAAATGTAAGAGGAAATGCCCCGCTGCGTTGCTACTCCATTTATTACTCCGATATTACGCGTAACATTTATATAATAGATCGAAAATAATCTCCGGTCATAATCTCAGTAAGGAATATTTCTAATAAAGGACCTGTCGTAGACAGGATCCAGCTAGAGATTTAATTATATGTAAATCAAACACGAGGATATAATATTAAAGACATTAAAGTACATATATTTATCATGTTAATTCAATCAGCATTGCGTTATAACGAGGAAATGCCGCCAGCATCCTTGGTACAATGCCGCAAGGGCCTAGTTTAGATTTGAGCTAGTTATTAATTTAGTTTAATATTTGTACCTACTGTAGTGCCTCTGTATATTTAATTATGTAAATAAATGTTATAATTTATTTAATCTTACAATTCAGGTGCAACAATACTAGTAACTTCTCTCAACTGTTTTATGTTTTATTTCACGAAAATACAATGTAGCTTGTTTTATTACGACTGTACCTAGAAGTCCCAGAATAATTTGGACCCTAGTGTTATTACAATTACCCTTAATCGAAGGTTATTTTACACTGGCCCTGCTTCACCACTGCTGTATACACAGCAACACCCGTGACTAACCATTTGTAATCCCTATTGCAACGGAATAAGGTCTACCGATGGTTAGTTACGGGTGTTGCTGTTGGTAGGTCATTTCGTGAATTGCTCCGCCGAAATTAGACCTTGTAATTAAAATAGCCGCTACAACGCACCGGGTAGTCGTACTTCATTACAATACAACAGGGGAACGCTCAAGTCTTTTTAAATATAAAATAATTTAAAAAAAACGCTTAACAAGGAACTGCTTCGGGACTGAAGCTACTATTACATATGCTCTAGAATAGCATGCTATAAAAGCATGCCCAAAAATCGAACGACCGTTGATTATTGAGCAGACTCGAAATGAGCATGCTTATGTTTAGACACACATGCTACAAAGTAG
This sequence comes from Pammene fasciana, assembly GCA_911728535.1. Taxonomy (NCBI): domain Eukaryota; kingdom Metazoa; phylum Arthropoda; class Insecta; order Lepidoptera; family Tortricidae; genus Pammene; species Pammene fasciana. The sequence goes on from OU452285.1 coordinate 3,821,380, forward strand.
CAAATTGGTCAATAGTGGCATGCTTTCGTGCTAGTTATTATCAAGTATACTTAACAGTAGCTTGAAGTTTGCAAGCTTCTGTGGCAGGGTGTTAAACTGATCGATGTAAATAGTATTGCTAACCAAATATCGTAGCAGTATATCATCATCATCATCATCATTTCAGCCTTTTAATCGCCCACTGCTGAGCATAGGCCTCTCTTCGTGTACGCCACTTGTCCCAGTCATGTGCCAACTTCATCCAAAAGTGACCCGCAACCTTCCGAATTTCGTCTACCCATCGAGCTAACAGACACTAGGGGCTTCTTTCATCTGAAAGCGGCCATCACTCTGTCAACATTTTGGACCATCTGTCATCACTCTGCCTAGCAACATGCTTAGCAGTACATATAAGGATTTATTTTTCCACTCTTGGCAGAGCAATTACTGAGTAATTGTCATTTCTAAATAAACCATCCTAAACTTGGGTACTGTACCGTCGAATAACATCCATTAGATGCGCCGTGTACAGTTGTACGGTGTCACCCTCTTTCATAGACAGAAATTTCATAGAATTTCGTTTCCCAGAAATTATTTCATAGATTATTTGGTTCATGTACTTTCTGTTCCAATATTATTGTTTCATAGACTATTCAATTGGTAAAAACATATTTCACAGACATTCATTTCCATGTATATTGCTATCGAACTTTTTTAATTTACAGAGTGATCAAACACTAGAATCAACCATTATACTTTCGGGTAGGTGAATAAAACTGAGTAACATCAAGTGCATAAAATTTAATAGTTTTAAAATATTTATTATTACTTTTTGGCCACCTAAATAAAATAAAATCTATGATTTATTAACGCTAATCACCTACCAGTAGTAGTTTCCTAATTATATCTGAAAAGTTACACCTTTTACTCCACTTCACTTTTTGACAACACAATGGCAGAGGTAGCCGCTATCAAGACTTCACTGACGGGCTTGTCAGACTTCTTTAAGCAGCAGATGGCTGAATTTCAAACAAGCCTTGGCGCAGCAGACCCGGCAAACCCTTCAGTGGCTTCGGTTTCAACGAGCTTTGGTTTCTTCAAGGATTTTGTACTGAAAGCCCTGGAGACCCTGCAAAAGCAAGTTGATCTTGTTACACGCCAGGTAGACCTGCTGGACAAGGAACGGCGACGTCTATGTCCTCGGCAAGGATGGAGTGCGACGTCGTGTAAACAGCGTTGCTGAAGTTAAGGCGCTGCCGTCTTCGACTGCACTGTCTGCTGCTGAGACTGGACCGTCCTGGGCCGCGTCGTCGACTCCGACTGCTAAGCCGGCTCCCCAGACTAAGCCAAAGAGAGCCAGGCGTGGAGTTTGAAGACCCGGTCATAATCTGAGTACCTACTTGTACTTGCTGAGCTGAGCGTCGTGTTTCGTGCAAACTTCTTTCTATATTTAATCGTATTATAATGATTTCTCGTATCCATCTATATTTAGTCGCATAACATTATTATATTCTACCTTCTTTTTATTTTCATGTTTTGTTGTGACTTTGTTTTATTTTGCAAACTTGTCAATCATTTTTGGTTGTCACTTGTCATTCTTGACATTTTGGTCCAGTATTGCCATACTGAAAATTTGCGTTTTGTTTTTCCTAAGTGATGAGTTGGTAAAATTGTAACTGAATATTAGTTTTCTTCCAATCTACTGGCAGGTAGTGTTAGTGATTGTAGTAGATACATTTTACTTATAGGTATAGTTAATATTATTTAATTTATTGTTATTATATAGATATATATATATATATATTATTTAGTTATTTATGCTTAGCAATAGCAGTGCCTCCAACTGTAGTGATAATTTTGTGTCATTCTCTTCTGATGGAAGTGTTTCTGACGAGAGTTTCAAGAGCTTGCCACCTTCACTCCATGACCTTCTTGACTCACAATTTAGTATGTAGGTAAAAATTTAAATTTTGTCCATATTAATGCACAAAGCATTCCAGCGCACTATAGTGATTTATTAGCAACCTTTGATTTAAATAATGTCCATGCGGTTCTTGTTTCGGAATCCTGGCTTAAACCTTGCTTGCCTTCCACTTCCTTCTCATTGCCTGGATTCCACCTGATACGCAATGATCGCTTAGGCAGAGGTGGCGGTGGAGTTGCAATTTATCTTCGTTCTCACATCCCCTTTTCAGTTGTGTGCACGTCATCTCACTCTCCTTCCTCCGATACATCCGAGTATCTTTTTCTCGACATCTCCTTCTCTCACACTAAGCTTCTTCTTGGGGTATTTTATTCGCCATCGCTTACTGTGAATTATTTCGAGTCACTAGAGAAGCTTATTGAAGACCTTGTACCCTCCTTTGACCACCACATAATAATGGGTGATTTTAATACTTGCCTTCTTAAAGATGATCATCGCTCACGCTCCCTTAAATCCCTGGCACATGCCTGTAAATTGAATATCCTCCCTTCTGGCCCTACACACCATTTTCCAAACTGCACACCTTCTCTCTTAGACCTTACTCTCACATCTTCACTGTCTCATGTCGCCAAGTTTGGCCAGCATCCTGCTGATGCTTTTTCGTACCATGATCTTCTTTATCTTTCTTACAAAGTCAGACCTCCAAAGCGTAAAGCTAAAGTCCTCCTTCAGCGAAATTTTGGTGGGATGGATGTTAATAAACTTCGTAAAGACGCATCGGAAACTGACTGGGGAGTAATCTCTGGGGCTGTCACCGTTGATGACCAGGTGTCACTTTTTAATTCCCTGCTAATTAATCTCTACGATGTGCACGCCCCAGTCCGTTCAATAAAGGTGAAGCATCTTCCTGCTCCTTGGCTTACTAAGGATATCAAGGCACTACTAGAGAAAAAGAACTTTGCCAAAGCGAAATACAAGTCCAACTCCTCTGACGCCAATAAATCTCGCTATCTCACTCTCCGTAACCGCTGCAGTACCATCTGTCGCGATGCTCAACGACGTCATATCCACCAGTCTGTCGAAAATGGTGACCCTGCGAAGGTGTGGAAATTTCTTAAGTCACTTGGAGTTGGGAAGCCTCAAGAGAACTCTTGTCCTAGAGACATAAACCTCAACCAGCTTAACAAGCATTTCTCTACTTCCGCTGAATTTAGTGGCCCTGAAAAAGTTAAGACTCTTCGACATCTTTCTTCTCTTCCAACTCCTGACTCACCTCCTTTCTGTCTTGCTCCTTTTGACGACAGTGATATTAGGAAGAATGTTTTGTCCATAGCGTCTAATGCCGTTGGGGTCGATTGCATCAGCCGTAACATGATCATTCCCCTCCTGGACCTGCTCACTCCCATTATTTCCATTATTCTTAACACTTCTATTTCCACAGGTTCCTTTCCTTCACTTTGGAAAGATGCTCATATCGTTCCCATTCCTAAAAAGTCAAATCCATCCTCTTTTTCTGACTATCGTCCCATTTCTATTCTCCCTTTCCTGTCCAAAGTGCTTGAGCGTCTCGTGCACCAGCAGCTCACCTCGTACCTTAACAGGTGTAATCTCCTCAATCCCTTCCAGTCTGGTTTCCGTCCTGGTCATAGTACCGCTACCGCTCTCGTTAAGATCACCGATGACATCCGGGCGGGGATGAATAGTCAGAAACTGACGGTATTGACGCTGCTAGATTTTAGTAATGCGTTTAATACTGTAGATTTTGATATTCTCCTTGGGATATTACATTCTCTTAATATATCTCCTGGCGCAATTGGATGGTTTCTTAGTTATTTAACAGGCCGTCGGCAGCGCATAAAGGTGTGTGATTCCCTTTCTTCTTGGTGCAACACATTGGCCGGCGTTCCGCAAGGCGGTGTGTTGTCTCCCTTGTTGTTTTCTACCTTCATCAATTCTATTACTCATAACCTTTCTTCACATTATCACCTGTATGCCGATGACCTTCAAATTTACTCGCAGGGTGGCACGGGGGAACTTCCTTCTGTAATAGCCTCTGTAAATAGCGATTTAGAGAGCATCTCGAATTGGAGTCGCAGTTATGGCCTTAAAGTAAATCCTGATAAGACACAGGCTATTATAATTGGTAGCCCAAAACTACTTCCCAGGCTTAATTTTGATGATCTCCCACCTATTTATTTTAATGGCGTTTTGATTCCTTTGTCACAACAAGTAAAAAACCTTGGCGTCATTATTGATAGAACTTTATCATGGGGACCTCAAGTGAACGAAGTTAGCAGGAAGATGTTCGCGGCAATTGGTTCACTCAGGAGATTACGCAACTTCCTTCCTATTCCCACCAAAATAGCTCTTGCTCAAACTCTTCTCCTCCCTATTTTGGATTATGCTGACGTCTCTTATCTCGATCTCACTGAGGAGCAACTTAATAAGCTTGAGCGTATCCAAAACGTCTGCATTAGATTCATATTTGGGTTACGCAAGTATGACCGCATCTCCCACTTCCGTACGCAGCTCAAGTGGCTTCCTATTCGCTTTCGTCGTAAATCACATATTCTGTCCCTTCTGTTTTCTGTTCTTTTCAACCCCGCAACTCCCCGCTATCTCAAGGTGCGTTTCAGTTACCTCCGGTCGGAAAGATGCTCCCGGAATTTGCTTCTTTCTGTCCCTTCATCCTCCTCAAAATTTTATAACGGTTCTTTCACATTTCAAGCGGTTCAACTTTGGAATTCTTTGCCTCTTGATGTCAGGTGTGCTCAATCACCCGCTTCATTTAAAAAGCTCCTTAAACAGCACTATTTGTCTCGTCCGTGATACTTTTCTTCTTTCCCCTCTATATGTAGTTGGCACTGTATAATTATGTGTATATGTATGTATGTATATGTATGTGTGTATATTTTTATTTATTTATTTATTCGTTTATATATTTTGTAGTGTATTTTAATATAGTTATGAATTTAATTATAAATTGTTTTGTGTTATTATTATTATTTATTTTTTCTGTAACTAGGCTTTCTTCACTGTTTTGCAACACCTACTGTTTTAGTTTATTTAATGAATTTCCGCTACTTAAAGGTTGTCTGGAAGAAATCGCTTTTTAGCGATAAGACCGCCTGTTGTTTACCTCTAATTTATTTTTTTATTTTTTCTCCTGTACTGGTTTTGTTTTTGAGGTGTTCAATAAAGAGTATTTGTATTTGTATTGTAGAATCATATTTCATGTATGTTTGTTTCGTAGACACAGATTTCACAGATTGTTGTTTCATAGTTATTATTTTATATAATATTTAGTTCCACTCTTTTCTTTTCCGATATTATTATTTTAGGGGTCGTATCTGGTGGAATACAAACTATTGTCATATTTTGATTCACATAACACTTTTCGCATACCCTTTTTATGACCCTAAAAACGTAACTGCTCCCAGGGATAGGTAGGTTAGGGTTATTTTTTTTGATGACCCTAAAAACGAAACTTCTTCCAGAGATAGGTAGGTTAGGGTTATTTTTTTGATGACCCTAAAAACGAAACTTCTCCCAGAGATAGGTAGGTTAGGGTTATTTTTTTTTGATGACCCTAAAAACGTAACTGCTCCCAGGGATAGGTAGGTTAGGGTTATTTTTTTGATGACCCTAAAAACAAAACTTCTCCCAGAGATAGGTAGGTTAGGGTTATTTTTTTTGATGACCCTAAAAACAAAACTTCTCCCAGAGATAGGTAGGTAAGGGTTTTTTTTTTGATGACCCGAAAAACGAAACTTCTACCAGAGATAGGTAAGTTAGGGTTATTTTTTTTTTGATGACCCTAAAAACGTAACTGCTCCCAGGGATAGGTAGGTTAGGGTTATTTTTTTGATGACCCTAAAAACGAAACTTCTCCCAGAGATAGGTAGGTTAGGGTTTTTTTTTTTGATGACCTTATAAGCGAAACTTCTCCCAGAGATAGGTAGGTTAGGGTTATTTTTTTTTGATGACCCTAAAAACGTTACTGCTCCCAGGGATAGGTTAGGTTAGGTCTTCTATGAAACGAAAATATTAAGTTTGATAAAATGAGAAACAACATTCTATGAATATGCAGGCTTTGAAACAAGTGTTATACAAACTAAATACTACACGGATTAATAATATTTGAATTAAAACGTTATGAACTGAAATTCGAAAAACTAATTATCTGAACAATAAAAAATATACAAAACCAGATTCTACAATGTAAGAGCTCTGAAAAATGATCATTCTATGAAATGAAAATATGAGAAACATTTTCTATGAACTAATATTCTGCGAAAATGTAGTCTATAAAACAACGTACAACCACAGTTGTACACGTACAGTCGCCATCAGATATATCGGAGCGGCCAAAGTGGTCACAAATATCTGAACAACGCCTCTATTGTCAAGATGGTAAAGTGCATGTGCATTTTTGAGTACCTTGGCCGCTCCGATAATTTGATGGCGACTGTACATAGAACATCGTGGAACGAATGTTTCAATTCACTGATTGACAAATTACTAGACTTAAGCTATGAGCCATGACCTAGTCCACGAGCCGGGATTGAGAGATAAACAATCCTTATTTTCATCAGCGAATGGCCCCGAGGGGGATGAATGGATTAGCACGTACGCTTCTAATTTAATATTGCTACCCCCTTGCCCTTGGTTTGTTTGCTTGGTTTTTATTAGCTGCTTTCATATTTATTCGGTCTCTTTTCGTTTATGAAATATATGATATAAAGGGCCATAATATATACAAGGTGTAACAAAAATGCTGGTGATCCTGGGCATAATTGGTATCGTATTCTAATTATGAAAAAATAAGAAAAATATAATTTTCGCGCGTAAAGAAATTTGTTTTTTATTTATTTACTAGCGACCTGCCCCGGCTTTGCACGGGTGTAATTATACATATAAACCTTCCTCTTGAATCACTCTATCTATTAAAAAAAACCGCATCAAAATCCGTTGCGCAGTTTTAAAGATCTAAGCATACATAGGGACAGACAGCAGGAAGCGACTTTGTTTTATACTATGTATGATTATTATGGAGGAGGCTGGAACCACTTTTCCCGTTGATTTTTTATACATATTCTAAGTCGTAATACGATACCAAATTATGCCCTTAAACGGATCACCAGTAGTTTTGTTAGATACTTTTTTAATGCGGTATAGGCATGCGGTTGACCATGATTTATCCTGTAATTATGCCACTGATTTTTAAATACTAATCTAGGCTTGTTGATAACAACCCAGTAGAACATTTGTTAATGGTGGAGTTCAATGCATATCAAAATAGATAATAAGCTGTTCAAAAAACTAATTTATTTTTGTCATATAAAAAAAATACATATATAGACCCAAAAATTACAGAGGAATGGTTGGAATACAGCCAACAGAACACATAAGTGAATGAATGAATGATTGTGTTGTAATTGCACAAGTATCATGTTGACACCAATTCGCGGCAAAGGATCATTAACTGCCTCCATAACTCGCATAAATATAAACCGTAGGTATTTTAAACACATGGAACTAACGTACTTTGAAATTACATTTGCATAAAATATTGCAGATAAGTATAAGAAAAATGAGCACTATGCAAAAATAGGAAAAACAAAACCCTTCGTACAAAAGAATCTTGAAAGTAAGTTGCCCGTAATCTCACTAACAACCTTAATGTTACTACCTCGCGGCGGGATTTATTTTTCAATTTTCCGCTCTTGGTTTTCTGAGCGGTTCATTTGTTACCCCTTTCAAGTTCATGTAACAATAACAAATTCTATGAATAATGATACGATTTTACAATAGATTGTTAACATAAAATAACAGATAGTTATTTTGGGAACATTAATGCATGCAAACAAAATACGCCAGTAAGTTAACGACGGGCTAGTATTTAGGGTTTAGCGGTGAAACCCGATAAGTCGAGAAAATGTTTAATTGTAATAAGAACTCAACGTAAATCACGTATCGTTCGAATTTCGAAAACCAACTTTATATACTTATCGGGTTTGACCGCTAAACCCTCGAATAAAGATTATCAGCTTTTCTTTATGAGCTGTAAGACTACTAACTTTCTGCGATGACATAATCTAATAATTTATTAATTTCTTATAATATTCCATCAAAACCAGAACTCTAGGATTAGTTTTTTGAAGTGGTTTGCATTCTTTGACCTCCACCACTTTACAGCTGCTAGATGTCCAGATCTATAAATAAGCATAGTGTAGTAGCAAACTGACTAAAGGGGTTTCTTTGTTCTCATTACTGGGTCTTGGCTTAGCTCTCCGTCTATTAGATTGTCTTCATGTAGGTGAATATGAACCTCTTCTAAGTATTTACTACTTGAAGTAAGTAGTAAATACTTAGAAGAGGTTCATGTTTTATATCTTAACATCAAAGTAGGTACATACACATTCGTTGCTTTTATAAATTCAAGGTTGAGCGTTTTCCTTTTCCTTTGTAAAACCTTTTCTGTGTACTAAGTGTATTTGGATTTGTTACCAAACTACTTGTTTTGGAAAAGTAAAAAAAATATATGTTAATATTCATTATATTTAAAAGAACTTCGTTAATTCCAATACACGATTGGACGAAATCGGCTCGATAGAAAAGAATTCCAAAGTTACATCTTAAAATTAGCTTTAAACAATTGCACGTCTTTTGTTTCTTGGCTTATATGTCTGTAATTAAGGACAAAATTCCACCACACTAATACTAAAATCTTGGTTGCCTTATATTTCTCAATTAATGCATAGTTTTTTTTTAATTCATTATTTTGCAAAATTTGCAATGAGCTCCGATACTAATCGTAACGCAGTGTTTCTCTTTCACTCGCGCTGAAAAAGATAGGGAGGGAATTTAGCTCTTATCATCCTCTTAAGTCCACTGAGCCTACTAGTAAAAATAAGATTGTTTTCTATACTACTGATTAATGCAATAAAAATAAAATTAATATTACTTGCAACGAAACACCTATGTTTTACAAGAGTATCCTTTAGGTATAAAAAAAGTGTAAGTACAATCAGCAGCAAAGCTAAGCGGGTAGGGTGTTTAAAATGTTAAGAGAATAAGAGCGTGTGTAGGTCATTTTGAACACCCTACCCGCTTAGTTACTTCTGCTGCAGACCGTACTTAAACTCTCAAAATTTGCCACGACTATTATTACCAAGGCGTAAAATCTTGGATAATACATGTTTTTGTCACATGTACCTATCCATATTTTCAAACGTGACTGCACGGAAAAAAAAGCTTCCGGGATATTCTCAATCCAAGACATTATTATATTATCTTGGAAATATTTCCTCGTGACAAGTATTTATTTCCTTTACCAAAAATATGATTCTTCGCTTAATAAAACCACGTTTTCTTAAAATAGAAATACAAAAATGTATTGTTTCAAGAGTATATTGAGTAAATAAGAGAGATTGTACTTTAATCAAACAAGTATTATCTTAGGTAAAAAAAAAACTAGAAAATCTGTAAGAATAATATTCGCTTCGTTATATTGAAAACTTTATTTTATTTTAGTTTAAAGGAAATCAGTACTTGTCACGATGTAATATTTTCAGCATAATATAATAATGTCTTAGATTGAGAATATCCCGGAAGCTTTTTTTTCCGTGTGTAGATTGCTACTCGTACCGAGTAGGTATGTACTTTTTTCGAAATTCTCCTCTAAAATAAACTCGCTACTCGCTACTCTCGCTAGTTGTCGACGGTTCGCCAGCAGCCTTAATATGAAGTAAAATGATAGCTGATATAATATTTCCCGAAATGATTAAGCTTGCGTACATTATTGATGTCCCTCGCGGGACAGGCCAAGGCCGGGAAGTGGTGCGTTCCATTGAATCACTGACGATGATCGAGAATGATCCCATTACGATGCGAAGTATTACATACTTATAAATATTGGGTTATTGTCGGGTTTATAGGCAATTTTCAATATATCGTTGCTTGACATCATGTCCACTGTTTTTGTCAGTGTCAAATATCTTATTTAGTCGGTTACAATCTAAACACACGGAGTTCCATTTGCACATGCACTATTCTATTAGGCTGGCTCTACATGATGGGCCATCATAGGGACGCAGCTATACGACGGAACGCGATGGCAATATCGTTAGCTCCCTCTAACGCATAGCTGCGTCCCTATGATGACATGTTTGACATGTTTGACACTAATGGCCCATCATGTAGAGGCGCCATTAGTGTCAAACATGTGTCAGCAAAATACGTTTTAAACTTTTAACCCACCATGCCATAATAAGTGTCTCAAAGTTGAGGTGATGAATGAATTTAAGAAAGTGATTAACTTTACGTAATCCAAATCCGTTGATTAGAGGAATTGAAATAAAACTTCGAAGGTCGCAATATTGAATAATAAATAAATAACAAAATTGGGAAAGATATTCGTATGTTTAGTTCTCATTTCTTCTGGTTTTATTATTAATAAAGCATTGTTTATATTATATGATTACATCATTAGGTGTCTTCCGACTATTCTCAATATCACGATCGCTCTAAAAATGATGAACAACATTTCATAATTAACCCTTTAAATTACAGCAGAGGCTAGGAATCCGTTTTCACGCTGAGGCATGTATAGTGCTTTTCTCAAAAAAATGAGTAGAAATAAGACCTAAAACCTAATACTTAAAACCTAAAAGTCCATCGCACTCGGTATCTCTCGGTATAATGCAGATAACCGTGTCGCGGCCGGCGCCCGCCCGGAAGCACCGCCCGCGGGGGAAAGCGCGTGGCGGGCGCCGGCTACTTTGCAGGCCTAGTATGAAAATCCTTTTCGTATCAAGTGTTACTATGGTGCCCGAAACGTGATACTTCCTAGTCTATTTTCACGAACATAACGACAACATTTCCGCGCATGTTTGAGAAAAGTCTTTAACATCCCCTTTCTTACAGGGGGGTTATGTAAACAACTGCACGTTACATGCAATGTGCGATTAATTGCAAAACGTTCATCAACGTTTGCCTAACTTTACCGTGCCGAGTTACCGTCAGCAAAAAACTAAGACTTACTTAACGTGAAATTTAATTAGCTAGGTACTTAAAACACTTAGGGAAAAATATTATTAGTTTATGAGACAATTATATACCATCGTTCAAACTGCAAATTTAACTGAGAATTTAACTATAAAACTACTAGCTTTTGCCCACAACATCTGCGTGGAATTAACATCGAAGAGCAAATATTAATTTAACGCATATGCTATTTCAAGTCAACAGTGGCCAGAAATTCCATACAAACTTCGACCCCCTGGAATAAAAATTATCCTGTCCTTCTCCGGGGCTTAAACTAGCTTCATACCAAATTTCATCTAGATCAGTTCAGCAGTTTAAGCGTAAAGTAGTAATAGACAGAACGACACCCTTTCACATTTATAATATTAGTATGGATTACTTCGGTCTGCCTACGAAGCTGGACATCTTGGTTTCGAATCCCAGTACGAGAATGAATTTGTGTTGTCGCGAATGAATTTTATGTTAAAGTAATTATTTCTTTATATAAATGCGCTTTACGCCATTTCGTACCCATAGTATAAACATTTTTTTCTGTAAGCCTAGGTCTATTTGTATAAGTATATTTTTTAAAGCCGTTTTACTGTTAAAACAAAAAAACATACGGTAAGTACATTATGAAAATAGAGCAAAGCCTAACTCTGTACACTAGCAAATTTAGAAAACTATAATCCTCGTCCGCGATGACGGTACACGGAAAAAAAAGCTTCCGGGATATTCTCAAACCAAGACATTATTATTTTCTTGAAAATATTTCCTCGTGACAAGTATTTATTTCCTTTACCAAAAATATGATTCTTCGCTTAATAAAACCACGTTTTCTTAAAACAAAAATACAAAAATGTATTGTTTCAAGAGTATATTGAGTAAATAAGAGAGATTGTACTTTAATCAAACAAGTATTATCTTAGGTAAAAGAAAACTAGAAAATCTGTAAGAATATATTCGCTTCGTTATATTTAAAACTTTAATTTATTTTCGTTAAAGTAAATAAATGCTTGTCACGAGGAAATATTTTCAACATAATATAATAATGTCTTAGATTGAGAATATCCCGGAAGCTTTTTTTTCCGTGTAAGAGGCCCGACGGCATGACTCTCGTGCCATGGAGAATGGGACGGCCGCTGGTTTGGGACGCGACGTGTTCCGATACCCTGGCGCTGTCCCATCTTCATGGTACCGCGGTAAAGGCTGGCTCGGTTGCCAATTCGGCTGAGCTCCTCAAGCGGCGAAAATATGCAACCATAAGGATGGATATTTTAGCCGTTTGGGGTTGAGACCCTGGGACCCTGGGGAGAAAGCGCTCACAGGGTCTTCAGAGAGTGTAGCCGTAGGCTAGTTGAATTGACGCGTGACCAGAAGGCTGGGTCAATTGGGTCATATCTAGCACAACGGATCAGCATTGCAATTCAACGGGGCAATGCTGCCAGCCTTCTGGACAGCGATTTGGGGCACATTTTTTACTTATATTTTATTATTAAGTTAATTTTTTAATTGTTACCTTTTAATTTTTATTTTAGTTAGGTATGTATTTGTTATATAATAGAGAAATAAATCATAACATCTAACTGAAACTGAAATATTTCTCAAAGAGAATGCACAAAATAGTTTCCTTAGAGTCCTTAAGCCCCAACTTTTGTTTCAAGGAGCGACGTCACAAACACACCTTTTGAAACAATAGTCGGGGGAAGAAAAAAAATACCTTACATTAAATCGTACGCTTTTGGAAGCTTTTTCTGATTATTAAGTAGGTTCCTCAGATTCCCATTATACATTTTTCCCCAGTGACGTCATTGTGCATTTCAGGAAACCGGAGTCATTCTAGACATCGTCTGGAACACTACACTGACTAAATCCTACGCTCGGGATCTATTACTATTATATTTGTTAAAATAAGTGATGACTAACTTAAAGATTTCCCGAGTTGTTTAACCGAGCTTTTGTCGATAAGCTTCATTAAGGGACTTTTTTCTTTTAATTTATAAAAAAGTGACTTAGAAATTCGAACACAATTCGAAAATTTGGTAGTATGGTACTAATACGGATCTAAGTGTTACAGTAATTTTTCACCACGGTGACACGTTTAGATCCATATTAAAAGATTTTTTTTTCATTTTATTTGGCGTATACGATCACTTTATTGATACCTACGCTAGTGAATATTTTTTTCATAAATTGACAATTTATTTAACATACATAATCATAAAAATATCGGAAATAGACTAAGTGCTTTTCGAACAATCAATATAAACAGCTAATACTTTAAGGTTCGCATTTTAAAAATTCCCGCCTCCGCGCCAAGGTTACTACGCATCATAGATTCCTTACCTATTTTTATTAGATAGAGCGTATCCGAAGACTTGCAAGTAACACAGATCGGTAAAGAGATTATTTATTTCAACTTCAATATTGTCGATACTATAAAATGTCATTATATTTGTCATAAACACTCTGAAATTTTGACATTACAATATGAAATTACATATTGGTTAGATATAACCAATCTGTAATTTCATCATATTGTAGTTTTGTACTGATATGAATAATTGAATATACTATAAACAGTTGACTAGCTAACGACTGATGCAGCCCTACTATTAGTTCAGTATCTGGGAGACAAGTTCCATATATTAGTCCAATGTCGGCCAATCTTAAAGAAGTCATGCCTAGAGATATGTTTGCTATACCTACTCAAATATAATATCAACAATTGTCATTTACACGATTAAAATGGTGTCGGATAGAACCGAGTAATGCCGTTCACACCTGATTTGGTGGTCATGCCATGAGACATCGTACTTACGCACTTCATAATGCGTAGTCTATGAGGAGTAATCTTTACCCTGCATGCTTTGCGTGGTGCGTTTGACGTATACCTATATTTTCGTTGCTAGGATACCGATCGGCGACAGGCGAATAGTGTTTGTTTTGGAGTTTTCGGCCGGCCGGTGTCATACTCATTGCGTTCATGTTGGTGTTTACTGCGCGGAAATACTAATTTACAATATCTGACTGTTAAGATGAAAGTGCAAAATGGATTGTGTAACAATTTGTTGATTGAAGCTGTCACAGTGTTGCGCGTAATTAATTACTTTTTGTAATTAATTACCAATTAAATTACATGTAATTCAATCACAAGTAATTGCAATTACATGTAATTGAAATTACTTGTAATTGAAATTACTTGTAATTGAAATTACTTGTAATTGAAATTACTTGTAATTGGTAATTGCAATTACATGTAATTTGTAATTGCAATTACTTTTTTCTCAATTACTTTTAACTGGAACCTCGATATCTCTCTAACGATACATGTTAGAAAAAAGTTTACTTGACAGTTTATGCTTATTTTTGCGCGTTTTTTATAGTGAACTGAAAACAAAATATATTTTGGTCCAAAATCATCTAAGTCCTGAAATAGATTCGTTCGACCATCGTAGTTGAATATAACGATGAAAAGAGCGATCTTCGGGAATAGTTTATATAACGTTTTGTGCTTCTTTTTAAGCATTGTTTTCAATAGAAAAAAACAAAAACCAAAAAGTAAGAAAAAAAAAATTGATGGTAATTTCTCTAAGTCCCAGATAGCACCGCCGTCATCCGCCGTCTAACATATCGAGTATATCGTTGAAAGAAGCGATTTTGGGGAAAACTTTATATGACACTTTGTGATTCTTTTTAAGCATTGCTTTCGATAGAATAAAATTAAAACCAAAAACTATGATAAACATTTTTGATCGAAATTTCTCTAAGTCCTTGAGAACTTCGCTTCTGATCCATCGAAGTTAAGTATATCATCGAAAAGAGCTATTTTGGGAAAAAGTTTATATGATATATTATGCTTATTTTTAGGCATACTTTACGACGCAATTGAAAAAAAAACAGCAAAACATCAAAATAAAATAATTGACAGAAATTTTCTAAGTCCTAAAAACCGTGTGCCGATGGCCGTTGATAGTTTGCTTGTTTAATATTGCATGTTTCTGAAAAGGGAGATTTGTTTCAAATTTAATTTTACAATTTTGTGATTCTTTAGATGCGCACTTAAAATAAAAAACTGGCCAAGAGCATGTCGGGCCATGCTCAGTGTAGGGTTCCGTAAACTGAGACCATTATTTCAAAAGGTCGTTTCTAACGGGAAATTTGGCGGCGCTTACGTCATTTTTACTTAAGTCCTTTCACTATGGGTTTTTGAATGATAACTCAAAAACGGCTCAACCGATTTATTTCAATATAGTTTTCATTTAAGGTACTCATTAAGCCTCAGTTTCATGAATTTTTTCAAAATTTTAGGACCCACGATTCAAAAGTTAGATGGGGGGGGACGCCCTGTTTTAAACTTTCGGAGCTATTATTTTCGAAAGTATGTTTTATCCAAAAACTGTTGTAGAAGACCCTAATTTTTTTTAAAAGATCTATCCAACGATACCCCACACAAGTTGGTTTGAACGAAAAAAAAATTCACCCCCCACGTCACGTGTATGGGAGGTACCCTAACAAAATATATTTTTAGCATTTTTATTCTACCGTTTTGTCGGCTTGGTTAATGCACATATTCACACCAAATTTCAGCTTTCTAGTGCTAACGGTCACTGAGCTAGACCGCGGACGGACGGACGGACGGACGGACGGACGGACGGACGGACGGACGGACATGGCGAAACTATAAGGGTTCCGTTTTTGCCATTTTGGCTACGGAACCCTAAAAATTAAGATAAAGAAATTCGTAATTGACTATGTCGATTGCTCAATTATGTAATTTGTAATTGCAATTATTTTCTGCTCAATTACTTTTCACTGAAACTTCGATATCCCTGTAACTATACATCGTAGAAAGAAGTTTATTTGACGTTTTCTGCTTATTTTTGTGTGTGTTTTACGATTGAACTGGAAACCATTAAAAAAATAAAAAATATTTTTTTGCTCCTACATTATGACTGAGTATATCTTTGAAAATAGCGATTTTGGCAAAAAAAAATATTTGACGTTTTGCGCTTCTCCCTAAGTATTGTTTCGACAGAATGAAGCCAAAAACCGAAAAGTAAGAAACATTTTTTTAAGGCAAGTCCTAGATAGCACCGCCGTCTAACACATCGAGTATGTCGTTGAAAGAAGCGATTTTGAGGAAAACTTTATATGACATTTTGTGATATTTTTAAGCATTGCGTTCGATAGAATAAAAATAAAAAGCAATAACTGAGAAAAACATTTAGATGGAAATTTCCTTGAGAACTTCGCTTCTGATCCGTCAAAGTTAAGTACATCTTTGAAAAGAGCTATTTTGGGAAAAAGTTTATATACGCAATAAAAAAACTGCAAAACGTTAAAATAAAATTATTGTTATAAATTTCTCTAAGTCCTAGATAGCACCGCCGTCTAACACATCGAGTTGGAAGTATATCGTTGAAAAAAGTGATTTTTGGGGAAAACTATATGACATTTTGTGATTCTTTTTAAACATTTTGTACGACCGAAAAAATAACTAAAAAGTGAGGAAATATTTTTATGAAAAATTTCAAAGTTCAAAATATACTCGAAAATTTTGTTAGAAAAAAGTAATTTGTAATTGAAAAAGTAATTAATTACCAATTTTAATTACAAAATGTAATTGGTAATTGAAATTACAAATTACATTTTGTTATTGCATATCGTCGCTGCGCGTGCAAAAGTCGCTATGTGAATTTTGACGATTTTTGGTTTTTAATGCCATTATGATCCTTATTTCAATACACATATGCTCCGAAAATCCTGTCAGGCTACTTTCAGTATTTCAGGATTTGACAAATCTAGCTATGTGACGTCCATACATTGAATGCGCCTACTATAATCGCTAAGTGAAATAAATCACATAACGATTTTCGGTCGCCATAAAAACCATTTTTAGAATGCGCCTGATATGTGATTCTTGACACATAGCGATATTTTTCGCATAAATTAACCAGAAATGTTCACCCGCTATGTAGCATTTTGCACATAGCGATATTTTTGTACTAGTTTGGATCGCTATTATGTTCGTAGACGCGACGCGAGACGTTGTTTTACGGTACATAGCGAGATTTTTCTATAGTACCTATATTCAGTCTACCGCATGTTACACTTGTATCTGCTTGTATCTACCTTCAAGTAAAATAAACATATTTTCTAGTAAACCATGAATGCCATCACTGGCAGTTCAATCGAATTATTTTGGTAAATAAGTGGGTACTCTGAAAATATAGTTGCTTGTGTTTGTTACTCGTAGCAGTTTAAGGTATAATAAGTGAATGATAAATCACATTTTTTTAAATTTTATTCAGATTAAAATGCAATTTTCGTGAACTTATTTATCCAAACCATACACTAAATAGTTATTCTTCTTCTTTTCTTATGACGGGATCAAAACTTTAAGCCTAATTATTTTTTACCAATTATGGTTAAATGGTTTGCCACCTCTTATCTCAGGGATGTAGCTTACATGAAGTCTTATATAGTACACATACTTGGATAGAGGGAACACTATGTTGCGTTGTTTGTAGGTCGCTACATTCGCATTTTGCATCTCTGTGTTCCAGGCTGATTCCCTATTTAAGAAGATTGCCTTTTGATCGGCCAACTCTTGAGCTTTGTCTGTTTACAGCAGACTTCTACGCCACCGTTGGATGTCGAGAATCCCGCCGTTTCTTTTCGCGTTCTGCAGTTGTGTCAAGTCCTTATGTATGTGAGGAGGAGCTATTCCGCTCATATGGTAATGATGATCGCATTTGGTAAGTTTAAGACATCCGGTGATTAGTCTACAGGCTTCGTTGAGAGCAGTATCTATCTAATTCACGTGTGCAGAATTCTTTTTCACTGGGTACGTATACTCTGCAACCGAGAAACTTGACGCAAGTGCGGTAGTGCTGAGGGTATGTAGATGTGATCCGAAAAATGATGTTATTTGTTGCCGCCACTTTCTGTTTTGTATCAAGACAGTGTGATATTATATTCAGGGATCTGTCTCCGTTATGCCCTTGATATTTGGGAGCGAAGGTGATAATCCAGTCGACAACCCTCCCAAACAATGCATAATTATTTATTGCATGTTTTTAAAGTTGGGCATACTACTCAGACAATCAATCGACCTCCCAAACAATGTTTAGTTGTCTCGTGCCTGTATATTTTTGAGTTGAAAAGTATATACCTATGCTTAAGCCGGGTTTGGTCTGAGTTCATATTTCCTGATAGTGCGTAGAACGTCTCTGCCTCCTCGAAAGAGTAGGAAGGGTTTTCTGCCTTTTCGCCGAAAATTATATTGCCGAATTTCACTTGCCAACCAACTTTTCGCAGAAGTTTTATTTGGCCGAATTTCATTTCCCAACTTTACATAATCCAACTAACCTAACCCAACCTAGTAGGTAACTTCTGCGAAAAGTTGGTTGGCAAGTGAAATTCGGTAATAAATCTTTCGGTGAAAAGGCAGGAAGGATACCAGAAGGGTTTGACGTTAGCTTTTATGGCTTGACCGTTTCTAGAAATGTTGAATAATGCTGTTCAAATAATAATTCAATAGAGTGATTCAAGTAGGTACGAAACATATATATTACGGCGAAAAAATCCTTTCGTACGTGTAAACTAAAAGTCTTTCGGATTTAATTATTATTTGCCAGACCAGAACGTATTGAAAACGTATCTGGAAGGAGATGTTTCTATTTGATAAAAGAATACCTTTTAGCTACGGATACCTAATTATCGAAAGAGATAGGCAATGAAAGTAACAAGAAAATCCGGAGATTGATTCATCGTACTTACTGATTTTTCATTATAACTATTTGTCTAACCATAACTTTCAGGTTTTTTTATATACCTAATATCATGTCATAAAATAACTATGTGACAATAACGCAGGTTAAAAACACATGGCGACTTTTGCACGCGCAGCGACGATATTGTAATGTAATTGAGGCCTCAATTACTTTTTCCATGTAATTGTAATTTGTAATTGCAATTACATTTTGTAATTGCAATTAGTAATTTGTAATTCAATTACTTTTTGCCCAACACTAGCTGATACTGTGACTGTGATAAAAAGTGGACTCGCGACTTTGATTAAATTTAGTCATTTACGAAATGATGGTTTGTCGTTCCTTTTCGAAAGTGTTGACGAGATACGTCTGCATATGACATGCAGGAAAAAGTAAATGTAGTTGTTTTATTATATTCACCTATGTCACAGACAACACTAGAAGAACTAAAGTACATTTTTGGCAACCTAAACTTCCTTTGAATAAATGGCGCTGCACTAAATATTGTAGCTAATTGTGAAATATTTCCGTTTGTTTACTTAACAATTTTACTATTATGACAAAAATACGCTACCATATAATACATCAAAATAACATTAAGAACAATATCTGCGCAATGTGAATTTAAAAATAATTTAACTACTAATCATATTTTTTTCATCCTGTATATTTTCTTAGTACGCATGTACGTTACGCCTTTCCTCGCTTCTTAGATACCTATGACGGTCAATGACCTACATTTGTGCGCGTAAAGTACCTGCGGCCGCGCGTCTAGCCTTGTCCTCCCCGCCCCGTGCCCCGCAGCAATCATGTTTGTTTTATTGATTACTGATTTTACAATTAACGAAAATGCTCAATGTATTAATCGGTGATTTTTTTATATTGTGAAACATATTATTATAGCTAAAAGAAGCATTAAAAACTATGAGCGTAGAATTAATGCGCGTATACGAAAATCAATTAAAATCATTAAAAAAATAGCAATAATAAAGTCACCGGCGTAATTTTTTTTTTAAACTAAGCGTAATAATTGTCTAGACAATATAGTGAAAAATCACCATTTATATAATTAGTGTTTGATTATTATTGAATTTTCTAAACATTTTTATTTTTTCTATCGTATTCTCCACTTGATAGGTGGTGACTATTTCAAATACTGTTTTAAATATTCAGGTAGTCCCGTGGATAAAAAATCTCTAGCGTAGGATTTAATGTTTGTGGTTAATAAAAATTTTAATTTTCAATATTTTTTTAAAAAAAAAGCACAATGTATTATTTGGGGAAAACTTAATACGTATTTTCAAAAAATGATGTTTTATCAGATCCCAAGGATAAAAATAGGGTACGATTAAATGTGATCTCCTCGAACAATTTAAAGTTTAGTGACGTTCCCTGTCAGTCGTGTGTTCTCAACTTGCGTGTTTAAGCGCGAGTCGAGCTGTCACGAGAACAATCTTGGATTATTTCTGATCTTGAAATAATTACGTTTTCGTAATACTCTAAATACTTATATTAACGGCCTCCTAGCCTAGTCGGTAGTGACCCTGCCTATGAAGCAGGAGGTCCCGGGTTCGAATTCTGGTCAGGGCATTTTTTTGTGTGTTTATAACGGATACTTGTTCCTGAGTTACGGATGTTTTCTATGTATTTAAGTATTGATCTATATCTATCTATTATATATATCGTCGCCTAGTACCCACAACACAAGCCTTATTGAGCTTACTGTGGGACTAGGTTGATTTGTGTAAGATTGTCCTATAATATTTATTTATTCAGGTTATTGTTTTCCCGGTAATATACTCACGATTCAGAGATTTTACCGTTTAGAGACAAAACTAGGACTTAAAGGCTTAGGATACACTCACAGAACTGTCTGCCGGATCAGTCTAGTGGATGTGCCCAGCGGGAAGTTCTGTCAATATAGGGCGGGGTTGGACACGGATGTGTCAGGGGTAATATATTCACGGATCTGTCTATGATGATTACTGATCAGACAGATCCGGCGGGAAAATAGTGTATGAGTGTATCCCGAGCGATTTGAAATAGTCAGGGTTATTCACAATGGTTTTCTTACATAGTTACTTAGTTACACCTACATAATTAAATTAAATGTACGTTTATTTCAGACCTGTAATTATTACCTATTACGATTACGTAGTCATTTTTTTCCCTTTTGGCTTTTATATTATGCATATACAACTTGATCTATTTGCTCGACTCATCGCTATTGGAATTGCTTCCCTTTCATAGCTACTAGTACCTTAGTCTACGGCAAGTTCCACAACTATTATACACTTTATCTTTATTATTAACACAAGAACGTCGTATCTCCATATATGTTTCTTACAGACTTACGTCCGTTTTCGATTATAAGTCGGTAGCGTCGCAAACGATACTTCTTTTGATTTTCTTTGCTGACGCTATTCTTTCTTAATTGGTTTGTGTTCGGAATTTAATTTTAAAATTGCAATAAGTTTGAACTAGTTTCGTTATCTAGGGCGATACCTGTTTTAATACGCTTGAAACAATTTTCTTTAGCGATATATATAAGTATTTCAAACTTATTGCACAAAATATGATAAAACAAAGATACAAATGGCGGACTTTGGTCGGTGTATGATTGAAATGTCCTCAAAAACTAAAAAAAAGTTAGCAGCAATGGTATCTTTCTACACGAAGGCCGCAAAAATATGTGACACTCTCCTATGGCTCTACAAATAAGAGCGTGTTACATATTTTTGCGGCCTTCTTGTAGGAAGATACTATTGATGTTAACTGCTATTTTGTTTATAGTTGTTTATAGTTTTCTTGCGACAGTCCCCATACAAATCAAAAGCCCTAAAGACTCCAAGAATAGCTCTAAATCTAAGTATGTACTACTCATAATTTACAAAAACAATTGAATGAAGAATGCCGGAAATCATTTTCATCATCCTCAGCGTTCTGTAAAAACCTACCTGTCTGCACCGTATTAGGAAAATTCAGAGGACATCATTAAAATGCACGCACAAAAACTAAACAGCACGAAAAACATTGTCATGTTATTGCGATTAATACGTAAATCCGTGGACATTAGGTTCAACATAAACAAATCCGTGTTGTAACTTCGGTTGTTATTCGTTTCAAACAATATTGCAGTTCAGGGGTCATACTGCAATAGGCTGTTTTAGTGCCGGCGAGTTGGGCGCTCAGGTAAATCAGAGAATTTCCATTTTTAAAAGCTAAGAACTCTGATTAGCTGTCATTGGAATAGACAGAGATAGATGATCTAGACATACGGCTGCGTTTCAGCTACACAGATAGAAATAATATCTTAATTCAAAACGCAAAACTCTCTTGCACGCGGTTTCTTAAAGAGAGTAATAAATACCTTAGACCAATAAACATGACTTGAGTTATAGCTAGGGTCTTAAGCTCAAAACCTAAATTTTTTATGCACAAGCATAAAATTTGGCACACTTGTTTATTGTCCCCAGAAAACCCGATTAAGATCGGTACCCAAAGGTACCCCCCCTTCTGGCGCCGGGGAGGGGGGGTTAAAATACCACTCCACCCGGCTTCATTCAAAAAATTCTAACAGTTCACGTTTAGCTAATAGGTCAAGTTTGGTATCATTTTCGGATAAAATAACCACGTAGAATTCGTTTCTGGTATTAAAAAATGCAATTTACGAAGTAATTTAAAAAAAACATACGAATTTCGACAATCTCAACAAAAATTTTCATATTCCAGTCATCATAAATATAAATTTGCTAGTTTTTTTCACAATTTAAAAATACAATATTAAAGCATGTTTCACGTAGATTCAAAAAAATATAACATATGAAAACTTTTACTAACAGAAAATAGCATAAAAAAAAATATTTTACGTCGCGCGTCGCGATATTATTTTTGCCGCCGTCGGCATCCGCGGTCAAAATATCCAAATAACGCACTGTGGATAGGTACCATGTAAACTTGTTATTTATTGAAATCAATTGTATATATAACAACGATAAAAATTGTACCTGAAAAAATGTGGTATTCCGTCAGAAAAGGGACTTTTAGTATAGGAGTTGTGTGCGTAACCTCTTTTCCTCGTGCTAAAATCTTGGGGTTTATAAGTGGTATTTATGAAGCTATCAAACGGGTCCTTGAACCAGTTGCTAGGAAAACAGCCCCTCTGGACACGAACAAGAGCTATAATTATGGATAGCCAAATGCAACTCGACCGATGGGTTGTACAGTATACAAATCTCTATTCGAGTCCAGTTGATATACATCCGGAGGCTATCCAAAGCATGCCCACACTGGCTGTTATGACCGAGTTAGATAATCTACTGCCTGTAGAGGAGTTTGCCAAGGCTATTAAAAGGCTGACGTGCGGTAAGAGTCTCGGCGGAGATGGCACCCAACCCAAGCCGAAATAATAGAACTCGAATGCATGCGACCACTTGTGTTGTACAATCTGCTGTGAAAATGCTGAGAAGCGGGAAATGTGCCAGCTAGCAAGTTTTTTGGCCAAGTCGTTCTTTTAAGACTCCAAAAGCTTGCAGAATGCGTTTATTCTGAGTCGCAGTGTGGCTTCCGCTTCGATCGTTCCTCAGTGGATATGATTTTCACACTTCGTAAAATGCAGGAGAAGTGTCGTGAACAAAATACCCCCTTGGTTATGGCTATTGTCTACCTTAACAAGGCGTTCGATACAGTCAGCCGGGCTTATACACAGCACTCGAGAGCATTGGGTGTCCATCGAAGCTTCTGAGGCTAGTTGTATCCTTCCACGAAGGTATGAAGGGCACAGTAGTTTTTAACAGTGCGTCATCAGCGCAGTTCGATGTCTCCAGAGGAGTGCGACAAGGCTGTGTAGGCTCCTACCCTGTTTGGTATATACTTCTCGCTTATATTAAGTACCGCTTTTAGCGATAACCAGCAGGATATCCATCTGCATACGAGGGCCGATGAAAAAATATTTAACAAAAGTCAAAAAGAGACCTCGAGAATCTTTTCTTCGACAGTCTTCTCTATGCCGATGACGCAGTCTTCGTTGCTAACTCCAGTCCATGGTGAGACAGTTATATCAGGCTTGTTCCCTGTTTGCCATGTCCATAAATACGAGAAGGACTTGCGGAGCTCCCTCTATTTCCCTCAATGGCACGCTTTTAGAAGTAGTTGACAGTTTTTGCTACCCAGGGTCGACCGTAACGAACAACCTTTCGCTCGATGCGAAGGTCAACATTCGTATCGGTAGAGCGACAACCACATTCGGGAAGCTTAGTACTCAAGTATGGCAAAACAAACATCTTAGAATAAAGACCAAGATGTTAGTCTTTCAGGCTTCCATTTTAAGCATACTCTTGTATGGAGCTGAAACCTGGATGACGTATGCAAAAGTCAAACGTCGTATAAACTCTTTTTACATGCGATGCCTACTCAAGATTTTCGGAATATGGCAAGACAGGGTGGCAAACGAAAGGGTCCTAGAAATTGCACAGCTGCCTAGCTTGAAACGCGTTTCTCAAGCAGAGACGACTGCGTTGGCTAGGGCGGTATGTGGCCAAAAAACTTGCCAAATATGCTCAATATGGAGATACCGCGGTAATTGTTGCAGTCGCCGCGGTCACCTTTCCCTTTGTATAGTGTGATATTGGCATCACGCATATCCTGAGGCACATTTCCGGCTTCTCAACATTTGCACAGAAAATTGTACACAAGTGGTCGCATGCATTCGAGTTTTATTATTTAGGTTTAGGTTGGGTGCCATCACCGCCGGGGCTCTTACCGCATGTGAGCCTATTAATAGCCTTGGCAAACTCCTCTACAGGCAGTAGATTATCTAACTCGGTCATAACAGCCAGTTTGGTTTGGGCATGCTTTGCACAGCCTCCGGATGTATATCAACTGGACTCGAATAAAGATTTGTATAGTGTTCAACCCATCGCTCGAGTTGCATTTGGCTATCCGTAATTATAGCACCGTTCGTGTCCAGAGGGGCTGTTTTCCTAGTAACTGGTCCAGTGACCCATTTGATAGCTTCATAAATACCACTTATAAACCCAAGATTTTAGCACAAGGAAAAGAGGTTGCGCACACAACTCCTATACTAAAAGTCCCTTTTCCGACGGAATACCACATTTTTTCAGGTACAATTTCTATCGTTGTTATATATACAATTGATTTCAATAAATAACAAGTTTACATGGTACCTATCCACAGTGCGTTATTTGGATATTTTGACCGCGGATGCCGACGGCGGCAAAAATAATATCGCGACGCGCGACGTAAAAAATTTTTTTATGCTATTTCCTGTTAGTAAAAGTTTTTATATGTTATATTTTTTTGAATCTACGTGAAATATGCTTTAATATTGTATTTTTAAATTGTGAAAAAAACTAGCAAATTTATATTTATGATGACTGGAATATGAAAATTTTTGTTGAGATTTTCGAAATTCGTATGTTTTTTTTTTTAAATTACTTCGTAAATTGCATTTTTTAATACCAGAAACGAATTCTACGTGGTTATTTTATCCGAAAATGATACCAAACTTGACCTGTTAGCTAAACGTGAACTGTTAGAATTTTTTGAATGAAGCCGGGTGGAGTGGTATTTTAACCCCCCCTCCCCGGCGCCAGAAGGGGGGGTACCTTTGGGTACCGATCTTAATCGGGTTTTCTGGGGACAATAAACAAGTGTGCCAAATTTTATGCTTGTGCATAAAAATTTTAGGTTCGACGTTTTTATGTGGCTTAGGATCCTCACTATTAAAAATAGCATGATTTTTAAAAGAAGATTTAAAATTATTTAGCTTTATCTTTACCTATTTTTAAAGCGAATAGTAATGATTTGAGTTAAGATAATAATTATTTACGGCAAAAAAGCAGCAACATTTTCCATTAAGAGTTTTATGTGTTTACGTAAGATCGATTAGTTCTTGGTTTGATGTTTTCAATCGCCAAAGCTAATTCAAAGAAGTAGCACCAAAAGTTAGATTTGAGATTTTTAAGTTTTTAGGCAAGAGAGATTAATTTTTGCTTTGATGTTTTCAACTTACAATCAAGAGCCACAGCTATTCCAAAGAAGTAGCACATAATTTTTGATTTGAAACATTTAAGTCTTGGACGTTAGTTACCCTGCGCATCAATAGATGTCTCTGCGTGTAGGTTAGAACACGCGAACGTTGGTTCGACGTAACTTCATGACCCTCGGCGCTTTGCCGGGCTTATTTGAGATCCACAATAGCAATCTCAGCTCTAGTTGATACGATTATAAATTGTGAGTATATAAATAATCATAATTTATATTTGTATCAACTACTTTTAGTTAAACTTCCTTTCTTGGGATTAGTCCCGGGAAACACAGTTTCTGCTACTAACTTTTTAAGTAGTGCACTGAGACACTAGGCGATTATCACACTGACGACGGATCCGCATGCGGCGCCGGTGTGCGAGCGAGATAGCGCTATACACATGCAGAGCGCTATCTCGCTCGCGC
Source organism: Pammene fasciana (assembly GCA_911728535.1). Classification (NCBI taxonomy): domain Eukaryota; kingdom Metazoa; phylum Arthropoda; class Insecta; order Lepidoptera; family Tortricidae; genus Pammene; species Pammene fasciana. The sequence continues at coordinate 3,847,561 of OU452285.1, forward strand.
ACCGGTGCCGCATGCGGATCCGCGTCAGTGTGATAACCGCCTTAGAAAATGTTATTGTTTGTTTCAAGTAACCGATTTCATACGCCAAGAAATTTTAGATCTTGGTGTGAAAATATCAAATTTTACATCAAGTAACACATGCTCTTGAACTAATGCGCTTTCTTGTTTCCGTGGAGAAATTCAATTCTCAATTTAAATTATGAGTCTTTACCCAAGAAACAAAGTTTCTTGGCGTAAGTTCTTTATGTATTGCACTAAGACACAAAAAGTTTAATTTAAAAAAAATACAATACAAAAACAAAATTCAAATGCTCTTCGTGAGAATATTAAGCCATTTAAAAAAAATATTTTTATATCTCGGATAAAGTATTTAATTTATTAGATTAAGTAAGTAATAAACTTTGAAACATTTTATATCTTAAAGCAAGAAATTTTATTTTTTCCTTATATGGGAAACTGGATATCTCTTGATTCAAATAGGTTTCTTTGGTTGAAGAGATTTTTTCTATCTGTGTAAGTTTGTCCATTACAATGAAAAAAAATTACTGTGAAGAACCCCTGGAACATCACGGGTTTCGAACCCGCGTCCTTCGGATTGCCGTTCCGACGTTCCAATTACAATAAAATATTTATTTTATGTAATATATTATACTAAAATATTTATTTTATATTAGGTGAACATTACCCTAGTGCCATTTTTCGCCCTTACTAACTTTAATGACCCATACACTTGCAATTTCGGGATTATTGTTTATAAATCTTCCTATTTTCGAATTCTGAATTTTAATAAAAAAATCATTTGACTGATCGAAATATTCTGCCCTCAGATAATATAATCACCACTCATCCAATAATTACTTAATTACCAGACTACTCACCACTCATCAAAACTCTTGATTATTACTTCCATCAAAAACTTATCAAGTGACCCTGATGATGATATTTTGTTGAAAAAAAGAAAATTTCATTGATAACAAATCCATAATAATTGAGTTACGAGTATAATAACAAGTATAACAACTCTATACACTCCCTCGACCAACAAGGACACTCGGTTAACGCATCCACATTATCCACAAGTCTCAACCAGGCGAACGATGCAAATTGAATTTGGAATGGTTGGAATGCATTTCTTTTTCAACAACTGTTTATTTTTACTGTCTGGATGCAAATTGCGAAGTATATTCGTCTTGCTTACCATGTACTGGTGAACTAGTAGTGTAGTGACCTACTAGTAAAATACGATTAAATTTTTGAGTACTTGGTACTTGCAAATCCGTTTTTACCATAAGGCCACACGTGGCCCGTGCCCAGAGCCCCCATCCTCATAGGGGGCGAAAGATCTTAGACGACGGTTTTTTTTACAGTCAACGTCCCTCATTGATTTCCTGAGGGCCCCTGATTTTCAAGGATCCAAGGGCCCCACATTTGTATGTGCCCTAGGGCCCCTCACGTGTTAACGACGGCCTTGTTGGCACTAAATATCTCAGAACATTTCCTCCCAACACGGGCTGTAACCACCTGACCTGACCTTAACTATTAGCTTGAGTCCGTCTTCCGTCTTCCTCACGTTGTTTTTATTTACAAAACAAAGGGTTAAGTATCAAACGGTATTTTATACAATACGTTGCAGGAAATATATGGAATCCCCTGCTTGGAAGCCGTAAGTATCAATATTTAACGAGGGCTAACGTTTTTTTACTCATCGATCGGCACCACTGTAGGCGGAGGTCCGGAAATACAGCTGTAATTTTTCTAAATAACTTTTGTAAAAAATAAATTTACGCTTAAATAACATTTAATACAATAGACCGTACTGTAAAAATATCGACGACGCCGCAGTGTTGCGCAGTTCCGCTTTATAAGAAATGGCTGAATTTCCTAGTTCCGCTTTTAAAACATTCAATGACTAGTAACTCATATTTGCCTTAATTAATATTAATTCAGGGCAAAATATTCACAATATTGTTAATTTAGAAATAATTGCTCGATTCTCAGTTATTACTATGGAATTCGACACAGGACCTCCGTGTACACTAGCGCCTCTAAAGGAAATTCCTCATTAGAGAGCGATATTAGGTACCTACATATAATGGTTTACTGAGTCTGTGACTTAGTGCTTCGCTTTGCCTGAACTACCTTAGAACAAAACAACGTTCCAAAGGTTGATTCTTCAAGTGTTTCTATTCGACCGACCGTGTTGTTAGAATGGAATTAATTACAATCTCTCAGTTCAACTTTTTTTTTGCATTTTTATCCAATAAGTATAGTGTTAAAGGCCTTTTCACGCCACCTGCTCGGAAATGTGGCAAAAGAAGATCAAAATCCAAGCTGGAAAGTAAGCAATTGCTGTAGCATCTGAACAACCACTACAAGAATTGCTATTTTGCAGCAATGAAATGTCATAGTAGAAAAGTAAAATCCAGATGTCATTGCATTGGACCCGCCAATGAGAATCATTTAAAACATTAAAAAGGTATTTTTTTGGCACCACTTTTTCATTCTAAAATAAAATAAGGTTGTTTATCGAACCAATTTACTTGTTTAAAAAAAAGAAAGAAAGGCGTTTTTACCTTTTTAACCGTTTGTGGTTTTCTATCAAAAAGTGGGTAAGTAGTGCACCGGCTATTAGACATGGCAACTTGCAGGGCCCAATCTGTTGTGTACCCTGCCTCTCCCTCTCCCTCCTTCAGCTCCCTACGGGCCCTACCTTTAATTATACCTACCAACCTGACAGATTGGGCCCTGCAGGTTGCAATGTCTAATAGCCGTTTGAGTCGGATTGAAGCAAACATCGTAAAACGCTTCTTAAAAGTGAAAAAAAAGTAATAAAGGTGGAGCGAGAAAAATACATATTGAATTGGATAATGTTTGACTGAAAAACAAGAAAGTTGTATTTATGTAGTAAAAATGAGTTCAATAAGTGTAGAAAATGTTATTAATACGCTGGCGCCCACGGAAATTCAAGAAACTGCACAGGCGTAGAAATTTGTTACCAGTGAAATCGCGTCCTAAATAAGAAGGCCCATGAACAGTGATATTTTGAATACAATATAATATCCGACGAACAATTCATATTATGGAAGGATGGCGAAAAGAAGCATTTATTTGCAGAAAGTTACATGCTCGTTTACTTTATCGTGCTTGTGAAAAGCATATGAACCGTCAATATACCTATAAATAAAAGTATCTATTAAAGTGTTTGTATATGCCAATTAATTTTTTATTTTATTTCCTCACAGTAGTCGCGAAAAGCACTATGTAATGTCTCGGCCGAAAGCGCTATAGGTGTACTCGTATCTTCGAGGGCCTCCCCTGGCGGGTCGGCCCTCGAACTAACTCGATCCACCTATAGCTTACTTTCCAGCCTCTACAACAATGTACTATTACTCGCGAAGAGGTCCACCAATCTTAGTTAGTTATATAATAGTTTTAGTTAAAAATGCAATCTTATTAGTTTTTTAGTTAAAAATCTAAACGCCTACATAGACATAAAATATCTTGTTAATTTAATAGTGTGTGGAATAAAAAGGCTTTTTTATTTATTTATTTTATAAGTATAGTGTTAAAGCTAGGCTATATGGGGGAAGGCATTAAGCGAACTTTTATGGATCCAGGTTTTTGGTACTTTACAGTACTGTGGAGCTTGGCAAGTAAAACGCTTCTTTGTGAATATTTTTTAAATCTTCTTTTCTCCCTTTAGGCGAATTACATGAATATAGATTCCGTTAGTGATAGGTTGTAGCAAATAGTATATCAATAAAACTTTATTGCAATTATGCTGCTTTATTCATATTACACGTAATAAAAATTAAATTCTTCTTCTTCTCTCTTCTTCCTAGCGTTTATCCCGGCTTGGGGTCCGCTTGACAACCTAATCCCATGAATTGGCATAGACACTAGTTTTTACGAAAGCGACTGCCATCAGACCTTCCAACCCAGAGGGGAAACTAGGCCTTTTTGGGATTAGGTCCGGTTTCCTTACGATGTTTTCCTTCACCGAAAAGCGACTGGTAAATATCAAATGATATTCCGTACATAAGTTCCGAAAAACTCAGTGGTACGAGCCGGGGTTTGAACCCGAGACCTCCGCTCCGGATTGAAAGTCGGACGTCTTACCGCAAGGCTACCAGCGCTTAACAAAAATTAAATTAAAATGACTAAACTAAATTAATATTAAAATAAACTAAATTAAAACTAAATACAAATATAAATATATAAAACTACCTAAAAGCTTACCTAAAATCCCAACTACAAAAAGAATACCCCCTCCAAGAGGTCCCCCTGCGGCAGGGAACCCATATATCAATTAACATACTCATACATAATTAATGAACATGACATGATATATTATGTATAGAAATGTTACACGACAACAGAGCTTTATTTACTTGTTTTGTTATTTTAGTGCTGTGTTATTTGTAAGATGTGTTGTTTCAATAAATGTTTTGTATTCTATCATATGTAAGAAGAAGATTAGTTCTTTCGTAAAAAAAAACCATTAATGATTGGTCGGCCACGTCAGAAAAAGTTTATAGTTTTATATTGTATAATGTCCTTTTTAATATTTAATATATTTATCCTTACTATGTTTACATTAAACTATTCAAGACAAAGTAAATACGTAAGTATTTTCTTGACCAACGTATTTTTTGATGGAACTTACATGAACCCGAGTTAAAAGTATGCTAATGGCGTTATTATGCTAACTCACGCGTAAATATGATAATGATAATAGGTTTTTTAATAGCTTGGAACAGGGAGGGTACAAACTAATAAAATATTAGTGAAATGCATTGCTGAATTTTTCATCGTTTAATATTAGGTACAATCGCCATTAAATATATTGGAGCGGCTAAGGTGGTCACAAATATCTGAACAACACCTCATTGTCAAGGACATAAAGTGCATGTTCAGATATTTTTGGGTACCCTGACCGCTCCGATATATTTGTTGGCGACTGTACGCTATGCTTATTTTACAATGTGGATACGGGCGAGATGATCAAGCTTAGACATACTTAGGTCAGGGCTCGGAAACCGGAATTTGCTCCATAGTAAAAACCGGTTTTTCATTTCGTTCTTACGTTACTGTTTCATATTTAATCGAATCCTATAATATGAAGTGAAAACCTAAATAAAACATCGGGTTTTACATAAAAACCATAAAATAACTAAATATATTGGGTTATTTCGGGGTTTTTTGCTTTAACCGGTTACGAGCCCTGACTTAGATACACATAAAGTACACATTTTCCAAAGAAACTACATTTATTTAATTGAATTTTGAATGATTTCATAATGGATAATAAATATCACGTTGCAGCCCCTCGGCCGCTCAGTAACTTCTGTTGCTGACTGTACGAACGTTGCTAACTGTACGTATTGATTATAATGATGCTCGAGGATTAATTACAGAGAGAACCCGTTCATTTGAGGTTCATTTGAAACATGTATTTAGTATAGAAACCTATTTCCACCAATGCAACTAACAGACGATGAAGCTTTATGCGTTTGAGAGCCTTGTTTCTGACAACTGCGGATTTCAGACATGAACAAAGGCCTGTTCGTACACATTTAGTGGCTTAGTGGTGTAGCTGTTTCTCCGTTTTAGCGGTTGTTAAGCACGATCGCGTTTATGTAGAATTTACGCTGTAGGCCTTGATCAGGCCCATTTGGCGTCTTTTTTTAGTCGAGTTTATAGCAGGCAGCAGGATATGCCCGGCGGACAGACCCGTCCGTGTATGGCGCGAATTGGACACGGATTTGTTTGCGGACAAATCTAAATAGCGCCATACACGGACGGATCTGTCCGCCGGGCATATCCGTTGGACAAATCCGGCGGACACATCGGTGCGTATATCCCTAGCTATTATTACTTAGAGCTATTGCTCCACTCGCTCTACCCTAGTGCAGAAGCACTAGAAATGAGTCTAGCTCAAGATTTTTTGCTTTCCTTATATATTATTTATTTAAATCAGTGTTTCTTATATAGTAGTAAATGGTAATTTATTACAATAAATAGTACAAAAACATATGAACATATGGTATCATTTGGGAAAGAGAAATCTAATGCTCAAGGACGGGTATACCACAGCCATCTTCGTATCCAAATCTTTTTATGCTTCTTCGCGGTCCTCTGATTCTAATGGAGACCGTTGTGATGATTGAGATTGGTATTTTTACTTTGATCCAGTTTATTATTTGCGAGTAAGGCTTGGACCATTTTTCGCATAGCTTAAGAGATGTTTTTTTTATAAAGGATTCATATTCAGTTCCGACAATGCCATCACAGGAGACCACAAGGGGAGTGAAAGAGGCTCTAAGATCTTCAGCAGCCAGGTCATATTTGCGATGTTTTTCACGAGCATGTATTTGGGCAATTGTGGGCCATGTGAGTGGACCATACGATGCGGCGTCGGCATTTACGATGCGAATGTCAAAGAACGCTTTCCTCGCTGGCTCCCATACATTTTCCAATAGTAAGTCGCTTATTAGCCCTGGTTGATCTAAGGTTGCGGTTCGCATTATATTAGTTCGTGTTTCTTATATTAGTTCAAGCACGCAAAGTGTGCAAGTATGGTTATGCTTGCGCCAACTCGGTGCATGCAAACTTAGTAGACGCGTTTTATATGGTTTCAACTAATTTTAAATGTAAGGACATATATATGTAACACAGCCAAACAATTTTGCTTTTACGAAAAAAACCCGCGTGTATTCAAAATGGTATGTTTTTTCGAACAGTATAATTAAAACAGCCTAGGCCTAGTCTTTTTGGTCAGTCAGTTTTCTCCGTGAAAGCATGCTTCCCTCATACACTAAAGTTGTGTACTTTAAGCAAGAATCTACCGCTAGAGAGCGCCATAGCCATGCGCAAATCACTCCCGCGTGCGAATGAATTCGCAAACTGACTACTTTGCACTCCAGTATTTTATAACCTTTTTGCAAAAGTTTCGCTCTACGCACATTAATAATCGCATAGTGACCTACAATGACGAATTTCTCTTTGTTACAGATGGTGCACACGATGATGCCTATAGCGCGCTCCATAGCTTTAGCCATGTCTGCGGCCCTCACTGTTGCCTACATGGGTTTGGCCCTCGGCCTAGGGCCGCAAAGCGTCGAGAACAAGTTCCATTTGCAGGTTCGTTACATAGATTAATCTCTAAAATAAATAGTTAATTAAGTATAAGTACCTATAAAGTCTTGCTACGTCCTAGTAGGGCCCATGTCTGTACTGGTTAAACTCTAAGAACATCTTTTGTAATAAATATCAGTCATTTATTTTTAAGGTTATGCATTCGTTACTTCGATTATTGAAGAAATTATATTTGAAATGATATTTTTCAGTGGTTACTTGGTTGAATTCAATACTTTGTGAGTTTCAATAAGTCTATAACAATATTTGAAGTAGTAATCCCAGATAAAAGAGGGATCATTTCTTTGAAAAGTGTTTGTTTACATGATAATAAGTAAGGATGAACAGGGTATATAGGTATGTATGAAATCACACCTAAATTATAAAAATCAATTGGGTCCATTGACATAAACAAAAACATTATGGTTCGGTTAGGTATTGTTCAACTCGTGTTGACTAAGATGATTTTTATATAAAATAACTTAAATAACAATATTTTTTTCTCTTTGATGAAAGTTCAAAATGTTCAAGTGTAAGAAACAACCTAAGTTTCGACCTGTTACAAAAGTCTTGCTCTAACTCATTAAAATGGGATGAGTGATCTCCTCAATCCCCTGTAACCTAAAAAAAATCGCCCCATCATGGGGCACATATGAGCTAATCGGATTTTGCCGTTAGATGCACAGTCACCGGCAATAGTATCTTCCTACACAAAGGCCGCAAAAAATTGTGACAGGCTCTTATAGCCCTACAAATAAGAGCGAGTTAAATATTTTTGCGGCCTTCTTGTAGGAACATACTATTGCCGGTGACGTACCACGTACCACGGTCAGCCATGTTCTAAATCTGCCTTTGTACTTTCGCCTACCAAACGATGCATGCAAATGTAGTGAAAAGTGGACTTTGTGTCCAGGACTATAACCATATTGTTCAATCGCTGGAACATGGAACGACTCCCGTTGAATATTCATACATTTGTTAATTTTTGTTTGCACAGCTCTGGAAAGCTCAGCCATTTTCAGCACCCGCAATAATATCTTCCACACACAAAAATGGCTCTTATGGTTCTACAAATAAGATAACGTCAAATATTTTTGTGTTATTACAGATTGTACCAAAATATTAAAAAATATTTATAACGGGTTACTCACGTAATTTTTTGTCGATTTTTGCTCGACATGTTTCGATCAATTTACGATGATCATTCTCACGAGCGGCCTTCCGCGACGGCAGCGCGTCGGCTACTGCGCGCCTGCGCGCGGTGTGCCCTGCTGCTGGTGGCGGGAGGCGGCGGCGGCGGCGGCGGCGGCGGCGATGTTGTGACAGATCTACCCTCATCCCCTTTATCATTTTTGCCGAAATGTTTGCACACTACACTCACGACGTCATTTGCTAAAGGCACGTTCACACTGTCCGACACCGACGTAGTACCCAAGACCGTTCTCCAACTAGGGGGCAATGACCAACCACCATCACGATTGAAATTCGAATGACGACTTATTTCTATAGCCTCCCGTATTTTCCGCTGAATGAGGAACTTCTCTCTTGCAAGTACGGTCACCTTGTCAAACCTAATATAGTGCGTCGAATCCGAATCCAATATATGCTCCGTCACCGCGGAACCCTGACCATCTCGGTTTTTCATACTACGTATGTGTTCAGATAGCCTCGTCACAATGTTTCGGCCTGTCTCTCCAATGTAATTCTTCCCACAGGAGCAGGGAATCATGTAAACACATCATCATCATGTGGTGTTTACATGATTCCCTGCTCCTGTGGGAAGAATTACATTGGAGAGACAGGCCGAAACATTGTGACGAGGCTATCTGAACACATACGTAGTATGAAAAACCGAGATGGTCAGGGTTCCGCGGTGACGGAGCATATATTGGATTCGGATTCGACGCACTATATTAGGTTTGACAAGGTGACCGTACTTGCAAGAGAGAAGTTCCTCATTCAGCGGAAAATACGGGAGGCTATAGAAATAAGTCGTCATTCGAATTTCAATCGTGATGGTGGTTGGTCATTGCCCCCTAGTTGGAGAACGGTCTTGGGTACTACGTCGGTGTCGGACAGTGTGAACGTGCCTTTAGCAAATGACGTCGTGAGTGTAGTGTGCAAACATTTCGGCAAAAATGATAAAGGGGATGAGGGTAGATCTGTCACAACATCGCCGCCGCCGCCGCCGCCGCCGCCGCCTCCCGCCACCAGCAGCAGGGCACACCGCGCGCAGGCGCGCAGTAGCCGACGCGCTGCCGTCGCGGAAGGCCGCTCGTGAGAATGATCATCGTAAATTGATCGAAACATGTCGAGCAAAAATCGACAAAAAATTACGTGAGTAACCCGTTATAAATATTTTTAATATGTTAGAGTCTCACGAAAGTTTTACAGATTGTACACTTCAATTTTTTTTTCCGCTAAACGTCGTCGGAAACGTAGTCGAAAGAAAACAAATTAAGGGTGGGAAAACTGGTTATTGTTCCCTCTTATCTCCTGGAGTTCAGAGCAAATCCTTTTCGAGTGTTCTTATTGCTTGCTTCGTTTTGGATGCGTAACTAAGTCGAGTCTCGGGAAACGAGTATAAAGTGATCTCTGGATCAGTAGGTTACAACTTTAGCATCTTTCTTTAATATTACAAAAGAACAATTCCTTATTTGCCAGAGTAAGAACTACGAAATAAGCGACAATGGGTGAGGCACATTGCTCTTATAGGACCGATGGTCACTCGTTGGGAAGTCTTAAGACATGTGAAGCAGTGCCCTAAATAACAGCCAATATCCCAAGCGACATGCTTCAGTACCATCGCCAACACTGTTAACTGACCAGTTGTAATCCCTATTACAACAGAATAAGGTCTATCAATGGTCATTTAAGTGTGGTGCTGTTTGTATTAGCAAAATATGTATGACCCACCTCATACCAAGAAAAGGTGTGAGAGATGATAGTGATTGGGACGGTATTTCTTGAGCTCCGATCTTAGGTAACAGATTTAAGTCTATGGTAACAGGAACAGAAAATGAACCGCGATGAGAAAACGATTCAGATAGCTGTCAAACCCAGATCTGTAGCCAACCATATAAATTTTTTACGTAAGTTATGCCAGATATGTCAACTCAAATCCTATTCTAATCGCGGTTGTAATGTTCATTGATCAGTTAGTGTTGGAGAGGAGCCATATATCCAACTGATTGGCTAATAATTATTACTGGGTCGTATCAGCCTTCGACTCTCGTGTCTTCGGTAAGCTGTCGGAATTACAACCCCTGTTCGCTGGTGTGAAGAACAATGGATTTGGAGCTTGGTTGTACAGGCGTCGGTTAAATCAGGCTAAATCTCTCGGAAATCTCTACATTGTCTCTACAAAAGCTGATTAAAAGCTCTCTAGATTGTCAAAAGCAAGACTTTTAGAATTGGTTTTTTCTATTTAGTCTAGCTGCTTTCACTGTGAAATAGGTACATCTGAATTGCTGCCCAGAACAGTTGTGTCATGTCTTATTGAGATGAAAATAATACTTATTATGACCTTAATTGTGGAATTATTTGTCCAGTCAGTTTACAGTATCTGTTCCACCTGTACTTACTCTTACTGCTAATAGTACCTTTAACAAAGTCTTTAATAGTAAAAAATCCTACAATATGATTTCTTACAATCATATAACCGTACCTATTTGTGTTATTTAGTCTCATAAATACTACTGAAACTCCAGTTATAATGCAAGTCAACTAGCCGCCGTATCTCACATAATACTAGACGCGCGAAGCTGTGAACCTTTTTAGATGTTCAATGTTCATGATGAGCGCCTGCCGACGCGCGATAAGCGACGTGTAGTAATTGGAAATATTTGCTCATTAATTTTGTGCAGGCGCTCGCATGTGCATACATTTCATAGAAGGGAGTTAAGATTATTAAATATTAAACTAGTGTTACTCTTCTTGTTCATTGGTTAAGGTAATAAGGTATGTACAGTCAACATCAAATATATTGTTACAGCTAGAGTAGCCAAATAGTTCGTCACACCATACAAAATATATGGTGTGAAGAACTATTTGGTCACTAGTTTTGGCTGTTACAATATATTTGATGCTGACTGTACAACATTTTTATAAATGACAGTATGACCTATTACTAAGGCTCCGCTGTCAGTCCGTCTGTATATGTCTGTCTGTCTGTCCGTCTGTCGCCAGGCTGTATCTCATTAACCGTGATAGTTAGACAGTTGAAATTTTCACAAATGATGTATTTCTGTTGCAGCTATAACAACAAATACTAAAAAACACAATAAAATAAATATTTAACGCTCTCATACAACAAACATGATTTTTTTTCCGGTTTTTCCGTATTTGTCTGTCACCAGGTTGTAATCTCATGAACCGTCATAGGCAGTTGAAATTTTCAAAGATGATGAACAAATACTAAAAAAACTAAATAAAACAAAAATGCATGTAATGGGCTCCCATACAAGTCATACAACAGACATGATTTTCTTGCCGTTTTATACATAATGGTGCGGAACCCTTCGTGCGCGAATCCGACTCGCACTTGGCTGGTTTTTGAGTATTAATACCGAGTAGGTTGACAACGAAATTTAAATCAGTGCTAAAGAACTGAGTTTTGGTTTTGACTGTACGAATACGTTATTACCTAATTAGGGAGCGTTCAAGTATTACGTAACGCAATTTTCGAAGATTTTTTTACCCCCCCCCCCCCCATGTAACGCGTTTTTTCCTTTGTCTGTATCGCAATTTTTGAAATTTTTTGACCCCCCCCCCCTGCTCCCTGATAGCGTTACGTAATACTTTAAGGCTCCCTTAGTAAAAATATTAGATAATAAATGAGTAATGAGGTACTAAATGAGTTAGAACATTAAGTTTTGGTAGGTTTTGCTTCATCTAATATTCTCTAAGATTGTAATTCAGTAAAAGTTGAATACGTGAATATCGTAAGACTTTCTCGGTCTTGAGACTAGAACTTTTTACGACTTATACGAATAACATCTAAGAGAATTGATAAAGTTAAGTAATCAAAGTTTATTTAGAGATTAAACTTTATGAATGCGCACAGATGTACCTAAGCACTTATGGACATCATCATTTCAGCCATAAGACGACCACTGCTGAACATGCCACCCCTAAGGGGGGGTTTGCCATACGCGCCACGCTTGGCAGGCGGGTTGGCGCGCGCAGTCTTTTTTGTTTATTGTTGTTTAGGCTTTCGGAAGATGCTGCTGCCCATCTCCCGGTATATTCCCTTAGCAGACTCCTACTGCAACCACGGGACGATATGGTGGGGGACAATTCTAAGGCCGGGCACCCCACGGCTTATGGACATGTTCTTTAATAATTACTGCACAGATAAAAGGATATCTTAATCCAAGATATTCATTCTTGTATATAAGGAAAATCGATAATTTCTTAAATCAAGTAAAAAATATCTTGAACCAAGTAAGTTCTATCTTGGATCAACAAAATCATACTTGGTTCAACAAAATCATACTTGGTTCAAGAAATTATCGATTTTCCTTATATACAAGAATGAATATCTTGGATTAAGATATCTTTTTTATCTGTGTGGCTACTTTTGAGTTATTGTTGTTGTTAAAGCAAAATATTATGGCCTCTATAATCTGCGCAATTTTGACAAAAAACTCGCGCGCGATTTCAAGACATTGCCGTCTAGGTAGGTGCAACGAAATCAATCGATGGATCAAAAACCACAATGTATTAAAAATCGCAGGTGAGGAGGTCGCTTACGTTTGTAGAGGTCTTTACTCCTGTATTTATAATGCGTACTTGGCAGTGCGGCAACACTGCCGTGAATGAATAAAAAAACCGTCATTATTTACAATCTTTCGGTGTCCACTGTACCCCATCTTTTTACAGACGATATGCCATTAAAAATAGCTATTGCTCCATAAAATTACAGACAGAACTGAGGAAAAAAGTTATAGTTACTTAATTAGTAGGTTAAACGTCGTGTCGTATCAGGCCATCAAGGAGAAGACAAAGGACAGATATACATGGAAAATGCTCCACCGACAAGAGAAAATAATGAGACAAAAAACGTGTGAGTTTAAATCAGTACTTAATAACCTACTAATTCATCATCATCATCAATTATTTAAGAGCTGGGGCTTAAATAATTGATGATGATGATGAATTAGTAGGTTATTAAGTACTGATTTAAACTCACATGTTTTTTGTCTCATTATTTTGACAAAAACGTCAAAGAAAGGTCAGGAAAATATATATTTAAATATATTTTGGGGACAATCTTACACAAATCAACCTAACCCCAAACTAAGCAAAGCTTGTACTATGGGCGCTAGGCGACGATATACATACTTAGATATATAAATACATACTTATATACATAGAAAACATCCATAACTCAGGAACAAATATTTGAGATTAGCACACAAATAAATGCCCTTACCAGGATTCGAACCAGGGACCTCCAGCTTCGTAGGCAGGGTCACTACCAAGTGGGCTATGGAGGCCGTTCATATTAAATATTTTTATTATTAGTAGTGTACGCGATTAAGTCCCGCTTTTTGTCAAAATAATGGGTAATTAAGTACCTAACTATTGCTATAGTTTTATCATAATTAAGTTACTTAATACACCTTAAAAAGAGTAAAATCCAGAATTTCATTGTTAAATAAACTTATGAACTATTATAATAGCCAGTGTGCTCCGCAGAGCCCTGAGGCCTCTGTGGGGGCTTCGCGAGAGTACTTTTAACATTGAGTAACATAAATTAAAAACCATTTTTAACCGAATTCATTAACCGACTTCAATTCCATTGGAGGTTCTGCATTCGGTTTGGTGTTTTTTTTTATGTATGTTCACCGATTACTCCGAGACCCGTGGTTCGATTTGGGTAATTCTTTTTTTGTTTGTAAGGATCTACATCCAAGGTGGTTCCATATTAATCTGGTGCTGTTCTGATGATGGGATCCATGAGGAATTGAGGGAACTCCTCAATTTTTAAAGGCACATGTATGGTGATTTGGGTGTTTTCTTAAGCTACTGAAGCATTTTCTCACGAAAACCACCAATTTGATGGAGTGGACCTGATGATGATGATTGTTTTGATGATAATGATGAAGATTTTTTTAAATGTAGGATGTTCAGCGATTACTCCAAGACCCGTGGTCCGATTCGAATGATTCTTTTTTTGTTTGGAAGTAACTACCTCGAAGATGTTCCCACAATAATCTGGTGCTGTTCTGATGATGGGATCGATGAGCAACTGAGGGAACTCCTCAATTTTTAAAGGCACATGTATGGTGATTTGGGTGTTTTCTAAAGTTACTCAAGCATTTTTTCACGAGAACCACCAATTTGATGGAGTGGACCTGATGATGATGATTGTTTTGATGATAATGATGATGTAGGATGTTCAGCGATTACGCCAAGACCCGTGGTTCGATTCGAGTAATTCTTTTTTTGTTTGGAAGAAACTATTTCGAATATGGTCCCACATTAATCTGGTGCTGTTCTGATGATGGGATCGATGAGCAACTGAGGGAACTCCTCAATTTTTAAAGGCACGTGTATGGTGACTTGGGTGTTTTCTTAAGCTACTCAAGCATTTTCTCACGAGAACCACCAATTTGATGGAGTGGACCTGATAATAATGATTGTTTTGATGATAATGATGAAGAATTTTTTAAATGTAGGATGTTCAGCGATTACTCCAAGACCCCTGGTCCGAATAGAATAATAGTTTTTTTGTTTAAAAGGATCTACCTCGAAGATAGTCCCACTTTACTCTGGTGTTGTTCTGATGATGGGACCCATGAGCAACTGAGGGAACTCCTCAATTTTTAAAGGCACGTGTATTTATTTCCTCTCGAAAACCACCAATTTGATGGAGTGGACTTAATGATGAAGTCCACATGTGATACGTGGAACTTTCCTTAGATTGAATGGGTGCATGTGTTACGAACTTTTTGATATATCTTTAGCGATTTTTCCGAGACTCGTTGTTCGATTTTTATAAATTATATAACCACTAAAAATTGAAAAATAAAAACTTTTTACAAAAAAAAAGATAAACCGACTTCAAAAAGGATAATATGAATCATTATATTATTTATATGCGTTACCAACTGATATGTTTGAAGTCGGTGCCAAGCCAAAAAATTAAATCAGCTTCAAGTATGAACATCCTAAACATCGGTAGATACTTACTAATAGGTACATAATGCAAAGGTGAATGTGATTCTATCTGTTACATTTTCATGTTTAAACAACTAATCCAATTTTGATGAAATGTGGTACCTATGTATATATACATATATACTCTCATACACGTTTACTTTGTCAATAATCAGAAAAGGCGGCAAATAGAAAAAAATATGTACATAAACGCTTAAGATTGACCTTCCATAGAAAATTCGAATTTCGTGCCTTTTTCTACTGACACGGTGGATGTACTGGGTATATCTGAGTATAGAAAAATTAACCTAGCCATTGAATTCCTGTATACTTCGAATGAAACCTTAGATGAAGAAGGATGAATAATTCAAACGAACCACGGGCTTCGTTCGAGATACCGATAGTCCGAACAGTGTCCTAACAAACATAAGACGCATAGCTATACTTTCTGTACCTACTTGCTTAACAGTTAACGGTCGAAACGAATGTACCGATACCTAAGTGCAATCCATATCGTATTAGACTAGTTATATAGTAAGACTAACAACTGACTGAACGCGTCGCCTCGTGCGTATTAACTCTTCCAAATTTGGCTTGGCACCGACTTCAAACATATCAGTTGGTAACGCATATAAATAATATAATGATTCATATTATCCTTTTTGAAGTCGGTTTATCTTTTTTTTTGTAAAAAGTTTTTATTTAATCTGTCTTAGCACGTATAATTACTTTTTTTAATTGTGGGGCTCCGTGAAATGGTTCACTATCCAAAAAAAACACCACTCCAAAAAACCAAAAAAGTCCGTCACCAAAAAAGTTTGAGAACCGCTGATATAATTGTATCTTCGTAAGTATCTATGCCAGCCGTGGGGTGCCCGGCCTTAGAATTGTCCTCCACCATATCGTCCCGTGGTTGCAGTAGGAGTCTGCTAAGGGAATATACCGGGAGATGGGCAGCAGCATCTTCCGAAAGCCTAAACAACAATAAACAAAAAAAACTGCGCGCGCCAACCCGCCTGCCAAGCGTGGCGCGTATGGCAAACCCCCCTTTAATGATCGGAGGTCCAAAGGGGAGGCCTATGTTCAGCAGTGGACGTCTTATGGCTGAGATGATGATGATGATGATGAAGTATCTATAACTACGAGTATTTAGAGAGGATTCAATAACTTAAAACATACATGAAATTTTAATCCACGTAAAATTACAGTTTAGTTTGTTTTGATGAGTCTGGGGTTTACATTGGAGCAGACATGAGTTTGGTTTTGATAAAGTTTGCAACAAACTGAAAGTAGTTTTTATTCTATGTACAGTTGCCGAATATATCGGAGTGGTCACGGCACTCAAAAATATCTGAAAAAGCACCTTATCGCCTTGACAATAAAGGGGTTGTTCAGATATTTGTGACCACCTTGGCCGCTCCGATCTATCTGATGGTGCCTGTACATACATACGTGATGGGATTACGGGGCAAGGAACTTTAGTCTGATAAAATGATGTGTCTGGCGGTGCCTTGTATACAATAGAGACATTTTTATACTACTTATGGAGTAAATAAAGATGATTTAAGATTTCTTAGCGTAGGTAGTCGTTTTAATTATTTAACTGGAGAAGTTGAAAATTTAAATTGTACAGTCGACGCCTAAAATATGTATACACTTTTGAAACTTATTACAATGGAGTAAGGTGCAAAAGTGTACACATATTTATGGCGTTGACTGAACTTACGTTCCTCCAATCGCCATTAAAAATGAACCGTGTTCTTTTACTGATTATTTCAATCGTATCGAATGTACCTTTTCCTTCTTTTTTATTAAATTATGGTCAGAATCTCAGAAAAAACATGTACAGTGGTCTACAAAGAGATGTATCCACTTTTTCACCTTATTGCGTTGGTCCAAAAGTGGATACCTATATATACATGTCTTTGTCGTCGACCCTACCTAGTACGGTACGTCAGAAAGAAATGAAAAAAGTCTTCAAAATAACAGTTTTTGCCTTATATAAGATTTGATGTACCAAAATAAAAGGTCTCTTTTCTTCCCTCGTATCTCTCTCGTGTCTCTGATTATAGGAATGCGTTGTGCATTCCAAAAAGCTCTTAGGCTGTGGTCGTCTATATCTCTATATAGACGACCACAGCCTAAGAACTTTTTGAAGCTCATGTCGATGGCGCCATCTATGTCAAAGCCACCTAAAGATCCCGAATATGTAAGAGATATGTCACCTGCACTGCTACTCCACCTAGTAGCTACTAGTGTAGCTATTTGTTACTAGTAGAGTAGCAGTGCAGGTGACATTTCTCTTACATTTTCGGCATCTTTAGGTGGCTTTAACATAGATGGCGCAATCGACATGAGCTTCAAAAAGTTCTTAGGCTGTGGTCGTCTATATCTCTATAGTCTCTGCTATAATCTAAGAATTTCCTCACTGGGTTTAAATGGCGTAATAGCCGTTTAAAAACCAATTTGAATTTGGAATTTTTAGTGCTAGAAAACCGTAAGGGTATCCTGCCTTTTCGCCGAAAAATGTATTGCCGAATTTCACTTGCCAACCAACTTTTCGGTAAGTTTTCCGATAGCTCTTGCTGGCTGTACAGTTAGCAGATGTAACTAAGCGTGTAATGTGTTCAAAATGACACGCTTTTATTTTACTTAGGTACTATAATGTGATATATTATGTTTGTTTTAACTGCATAGCTTCAGCTACCGACTGTAGGGTCGACTACAAAGAGATGTATCCACTTTTGGACCTTATTACAACGCAATAAGGTGAAAAAGTGGATACATCTCTTTGTAGTCGACTGTACCTATGCCTGGGGAGTAGAATACGAGACTACGCTTCAATGATAAATGGCATTCGCTGGCATTCCCGACAGCATCCTTGATTTACATAAAATGTTACACTTTGTACACTGAAAAAAATGCTTGGTTGAATTTACTATATAAGCTAAGGTTGATGGATTTACGAGGAAAATCTAATATATATTACAAAAATGGTATGTTGAATATACAATCCCACAATGGTTAGCAAGCGCTATCATACTTTTAGTTGTAAATACATAATAGTACTGCAAATTTAACACAAACTGTAAGTAGTTCATTGTTTTGTATTAATTATCATACTCCTTTGTTTACTTTAACACACCTAGCATGTTGAACTGACTAAAGAAATTTTTACTAGGCATAGTTTGCTTATTTGAACTAAACCATACTGTAAATATTACAAAACGATAGATTACTGTTTCGTTTTGTATGTATAACCGAATAACGTTGATTGATTCAACAGATTTCGCTTGTTAGATTTACTAAAGCGATTTATAAAAGTTACAAGAGTACTTTGATCGATTAGTTTCATGTGGTGATACAATACTCCTTTGTTGACTTTAACACACCTAGCATGTTGAACTGACTAAATCAATTTTTACTAGGCATAGTTTGGTTATTTGAACTAAACCATACTGTAAATATTACAAAACGATAGATTACTGTTTCGTTTTGTACGTATAACCGAATTACGTTGATTGATTCAACAGATTTCGCTTGTAAGATTAACTAAAGCGATTTATAAAACTTACAAGGGTACTTTGATCGATTAGTTTCATGTGGTGATACAATACTCCTTTGTTGTCTTTAACACACCTAGCACGTTGAACTGACTAAAGCAATTTTTACTAGGCATAGTTTGGTTATTTGAACTAAACCATACTGTAAATATTACAAAACGATAGATTACTGTTTCGTTTTGTACGTATAACCGAATAACGTTGATTGATTCAACAGATTTCGCTTGTTAGATTTACTAAAGCGATTTATAAAAGTTACAAGAGTACTTTGATCGATTAGTTTCATGTGGTGATACAATACTCCTTTGTTGACTTTAACACACCTAGCATGTTGAACTGACTAAATCAATTTTTACTAGGCATAGTTTGGTTATTTGAACTAAACCATACTGTAAATATTACAAAACGATAGATTACTGTTTCGTTTTGTACGTATAACCGAATTACGTTGATTGATTCAACAGATTTCGCTTGTAAGATTAACTAAAGCGATTTATAAAACTTACAAGGGTACTTTGATCGATTAGTTTCATGTGGTGATACAATACTCCTTTGTTGTCTTTAACACACCTAGCACGTTGAACTGACTAAAGCAATTTTTACTAGGCATAGTTTGGTTATTTGGACTAAACCATACTGTAAATATTACAAAACGATAGATTACCGTTTCGTTTTGTACGTCTTACCGAATTTTGTTCATTGATTTAACAGATTTCGCTTTTTAGATTCACTAAAGCGATTTATAAAAGTCACAAGAGTATTTTGATCGATTATTTTCATGTGGTGATACAATACTCCTTTGTTTACTTTAACACACCTAGCATGTTGAACTGACTAAAGCAATTTTTACTAGGCATAGTTTGGTTATTTGAACTAAACCGTATTGTTTTATATTACAAAACGATAGATTACTGTTTCGTTTTGTACGTATAACCGAATTACGTTGATTGATTCAACAGATTTCGCTTGTAAGATTAACTAAAGCGATTTATAAAACTTACAAGGGTACTTTGATCGATTAGTTTCATGTGGTGATACAATACTCCTTTGTTGTCTTTAACACACCTAGCACGTTGAACTGACTAAAGCAATTTTTACTAGGCATAGTTTGGTTATTTGGACTAAACCATACTGTAAATATTACAAAACGATAGATTACCGTTTCGTTTTGTACGTCTTACCGAATTTTGTTCATTGATTTAACAGATTTCGCTTTTTAGATTCACTAAAGCGATTTATAAAAGTCACAAGAGTATTTTGATCGATTATTTTCATGTGGTGATACAATACTCCTTTGTTTACTTTAACACACCTAGCATGTTGAACTGACTAAAGCAATTTTTACTAGGCATAGTTTGATTATTTGAACTAAACCGTATTGTTTTATATTACAAAACGATAGATTACCGTTTCGTTTTGTACATCTTACCGAATTATTTATAGCTATTTGTAAAGGTAGATATAACGAAGATTGCGTTCCTCTATTTCAGAAATAGCACATGCTTCCACTTCCATGTCTTTATATTTAAAAAATCTGCAATTTCGTAAAATCAAATAATATTTTTTGAATTAAAGGAACGATATTATTCAACGACAAACACGTCAGAAAACTATGTCCCGTATAAATAAACCTGTGAGTAACAAGATGATGAATGAAATGCTTACAACATGTGCATCATAATTTATAACCATCAGACTAACTTTAAAAAACAAGGAAATTTTAGTTGAAACCTATCTAGCCTAGCTTCTTGACAAGCTTATAGGTAATACCCTCGGATATTGGCATGCGTACGGATTTGTGTAGGAAGAGGTATAGAAATGTGTTAGGGGTATCAATGTGGGTGGAGAAATGGGAGACCTACTTACAAAAAGAGATGAAATCTTATCGAAAAACATTACATGTACAAAAATGCCAGTCCCGCAACGCAATGTAGATCTCCTACTGCAAAAAGTATTGAGATCTAATGTAAAACCAAGCCGATGTCCATAGAAAATCAATCCTCACCGGAGTTTACTATCAAAATGTCACTGAGACCCTTTGGATATTACATCTATTTTTTTATAATAAATAGAATGACTTGGTAATTGTCTACTAATATCATGTGATGTGAATACGTATTGTGAATATGTGCCCGTGCCGTGCAATGGCCAAACAATTCCTATTTAAAATGTTTAGATATAAGTAAAAGAAAAGTATAAAAATCCAGTAGCTCAGGCGAGACAGTGAGGCGAGGCGAGTTTTTTTCTACTTTTCCTTTACTTCTAAACATTGTGGTACTTATCGTTAGCAGACGTTGTAATGATTTGATGGGATTGCCTTTTTTCCTATTTTAGAATATTTAGCTTTATACGGAAATACTCGTATTTGCACGCTTGCTTGCAAGTAAATACACTAAACAAACTGTATATATGTTACTGTAAAAGCCCGAAGTGCTGTTAAACCTAGGTTTTACCGGTAACACCTAGGTTTTAACTACTCGATTCGGTAAAAGCCCGAAATGTTGAGATATCTTCTTTAATTTCGGACTTTTACCACCGTCGAGTCGGTAAAACCTAGGTTTTACAAAAGCGACCGGTAAATGTTGACAAAAAAATGTAGTCCTTGCCACGTTCTTGTGGAATTTGCCGAAATTTTGTGTCACAGTGTAAATACGCTAAATTTGCACCCAGAACCCGCGGGGAACGGTAAGTACCTATGGATCGAGCGTCATATCGTCTCATTTTTCTAGGTCTGTAAAGCTGATCTGCTTCAAGGGCAATAACAGTCCCCGCGTAATGCGCTTTATGCACCAGGTATTTGCTGGGGGGTGGAGACACCACAAGGCAAATAATGGGGGATTGTGTTGCAATTCTAAGTGACTAGATTTAACTGCCTGTGTTTGTCCTGCGTAATCGAACGCCGTTAAGAAGTTGGCCCTACCCACTAAACCCCACTCCGGCGTTTCACCCTCTTTGCTGTTAACAAGGGCGCCATGGGTTCGAATAACATGCTACATTGGCGCCCTAGCCCTAGCACGAGAGGAGGGGGCAATCAGAAACTCTTGATCATTCCCCCGATCGAGTACTAGGGGCCGTGCAATGCGGGTCCTGAACCCGCTGGTCCCACGCCTCAATTAAGGGTCTTGTCTATTAAAGACAAGTCGCCTTCGACCTTGCTGTCTGCGCTGGAGAGGCAGCGCATCCGGATTATCTTCCCGTTCCCTCTCTGCCGCCTCGTTCTGTTTCATTACCTGTTCACACAAGGAGACCACCGCGTCCCATTTCCTCTCGCTGCTATTAAGCAGTGCAGCGAGAGGTCCGCTATCCTCGTTGCCGCCACAAGGGCCGCTCGTTCCACGGCCCAGCGATTATACCCCTCAAGTGTGTGCTGGGCCATGTCATCCGCCGCGCCATATTCGGGTTATTGGGGCCCTGGTTCCCTCCCTATTAAACGCAGGTGGTGTCCGAAGCAGCCGTGCCCGGACATCACCTGCGTCATTCTGAACGTCAGGATCCCCTTCCGCCTGTCTAACCACTCGTCCATTACCAGTAATATAGCCCCTATAGTTCGCGTGCCATAGCGGCTATCCTCCAGCGCGTCGGCGCGTCCTTCCCGCACATCCGAAGGCATTCTGGAGCCCTCCGTGCCACCCTCTCAGCCTCCTCCTACTGCTGGTATCTCCCTGCTAGTACCACCGCGTCTAACTCCCAGGGCGGGTTGCCCAAGCAAGCACGTCGCAGCTTGAGAGGTAATGCGGTACGCCCTAACTATTCTTTGGGTCACCACCCTCTGCGTTCGACGGAGCAACGCCCTCGTTCGCTCCGTCAGTCTGCCGGTCCAAATTGGTGCCCCGTAGAGCGCCATGCTTCTAACCACTCCCGCATAGAGCCGCCTGCATGGGGCATTAGGCCCACCCAATATGGGTGGGCCTAATGCCCCATGCAGGCGGCTCTAGCCAAGGAGCAAGCTCCATAGCAGACACGATTGCACGGCAGGCGTCGTTAATGGTGCCCCTCACCTATGTTCCCCGACTTGGCCGTCTGCTGCAGCACCGTCTGAGCAGCCGAGCGTGCCACCTCTATAGGGTCCTCGCCTTCCCTCAGGGATGTCTGGTCATTCCAGGGGCCCTCGTCCTCCGTCTCCTTCTCTTCGGAGTCTTGCCCCACGCTGTTTAATTGGCCTCGTACGGCCGACATCCCGACGTGGGCTCCCGCTGCCTTTTTTTAGCTCCTCGAGCAGGCAGACTCCTCAGCTTCAGTCGAAGAGCCAATCCTACTACGGAAGGCTTCCTTCCCCTACGCGCCGAGTTGATTTTCGGTCCGTTGTCCGGCACCGCATCATCTTTTGCATAAGGGTGAACCCTTTTGCTCCCTGACGTGAGACCCCCCGTGAAGCCCCTGTGTCCGTCGCGTCCGTGAGAGATAATATCCCCTTTCGGGCAAGGCCCCAGTACCGTTTTCTCACCCACGCCCGAAAACAACGTTTTCCCGCTCAAACAAACCGTCCTTTTGGGATATGCTCCCTATGGGAGGGGGGAGTTACTTCCCCCCATCGATTCACCCCCGCCCCACCATGCGAAAACACCCCCTCACCGGGCAAAATCCCACGAAAAAGCAACCCACAAATCCGACAAAGTTAAGAAAACGCTGGTTTTCGGCCCTCCACCACTTTCTCCCTTGCAACTGCCAACCTGCCCTCCTGCCAACCAAACTGCCCTCTATACGATGATATAAAGCGCGAATTTTTAACTTCCCCCCCCCCCTCAAAAGTAACGGCAATTACAAACTTAATGCAAAAGCTAGATTCCCCTGATAAACAGGAATAGCAATCTACGTTCCCTCGAATAACTTCGGAACTATACGTCCTAAAATTATGCAGTAAACGCCGACTGCTAGACCTTGTCAAAACACTATTTTTACGCTATAGAAATAAAAGATAAGATAAGAAAAGAAAAAGATATGAATTTTTTAGAGATCAAAATAGAACTGCAAAATTTCAACACAAACCCTATTGTCCCCAATAACTTTTGAACACTAAGTCCGAATAAATTTCAAAAAGGTCCATAGTTATACGATTGTCTTTACACTATGACACAAAATGTCGGCAAATTCCACAAGAACGTGGCAAGGACTAAAATATTTTGTCAACTTTTACCGGTCGCTTTTGTAAAACCTAGGTTTTACCGACTCGACGGTGGTAAAAGTCCGAAATTAAAGAAGATATCTCAAAATTTCGGGCTTTTACCGAATCGAGTTTGTAAAACCTAGGTGTTACCGGTAAAACCTAGGTTTAACAGCACTTCGGGCTTTTACAGTAACATATATATCAACATCTACAACTGTATTTTAGCAAATATAATCAATTGATCGATTACGTTGATTGATTCAACATATTTTAGCTTGTTAAACTTACTAAAGCTATTTATAAAAGTTACAAGAGTACTTTGATCGATTACTTTAATGTGGTGATACAATACTCCTTTGTTAACTTTAACACACCTAGCATGTTGAACTGACTGAAGCAATTTTTAATATTATTATAGGCATGGCATGGTTATTTGGATACAAAACTATAGCTAAAGTCTGTCACAGACGGAGCTATAATTAGAGATTAAACGAACTTACCTGGAAGTGAAGTTCGATCCTAATTATACGAAGGTTTCGTCCGAAGATATTAGCATAAAACACACATGTATTTTGGGAACTTACCTATGTACGAAATATCATTGGATATTTACCAGTCTCTTTTCGGAAAAGAAAACATCGTTAGCAAACCGGACCTAATCCCAATCAGGCCTAATTTCCCCTGTGCGTTGGAAGTTTATATGGCAGTCGCTTTCGTAAAGACTAGAGCCTAAGCCAATTCATAGGTTTATATAGACTCACTTGAGCCGTGGTAAATTAGTCCTAGGCCGGGAAAAACGGTATGAGGATGATTTACGTATCACCCATTTTTTTTAAAAGCTTTAGATACTTACTTAAAAATATGTATATTTTAAGAAATATTAAATAAGGTCGGTTCTTACCGGACTAATTATCGACACTGTGGTAAAGCCCTTGAGTTATTTGATTAACTTATCTAACGATTCCTTGAATTGTTATGGTTTATTATAATTAAGCATAAAATATATTTTCGATACATATTTTTAACTCCCACATATATGCAACCGCTTTTATTTAATATATGTCTAAAGTGAGTACATTGTATATTTTTTCATAGTGAAAGATCGATCGGACTATGTTCAAAACCGAACTCTGAGCACTGTATGCAATGACAGAAACTGTTAAAACAAAAACACTGGCTTGCGGCATTAAATTAAAGTCCGACCTTGACCCGCAAGGCGAAGATCGGATTAAATCGTACAGTCTAATCTAGCCGTTACTCGTAGTTGTAACTTACATAAAACAAGTATTATAACGATAATATGGATAATGAACACACAAAAATTTGACAAACTTCGTTGGTTGTTGAGATACGTAGCCACGGGAAAGGGTGACTGTATACCTACCTAACCAAGTACCTACACTATTACTTACCTACCAACAGTACCAACCTTCAACGTACATTTAAGTGTACCAGTAAAACTTCGACCAATATCCGAACAAAATTCGAACCATATGCAAAAAATACCTACTTACGATGGTTCTTTTCTTAGGTTTGGTTTGGTTCAACCATTTCTCTATCGGTAGGTTAGTACCTAGGTAGGTAGGTACCTACGATCGAAAATTATTGGATTCAGGATTTCACGTGTATTTAGAGAGTTAATTAACTAACAATGGGTATATACTTACTAGATTTGCATTACAATTAGGTATTCTAAGCATTTAAATAAATTTAAATCACAGCGTACAAATTAATTTTACATAAGTCAACTTAACTATAAACATTGCTGCCGTTCGTCGTCGTTTCCGGTGCAAAAGTGCCCATAACGCTAGCGGCATTACCCCGCTGGATAGCTACGGACAACCTTTGCTTTTGCCTTTAAATAAAACAATCAAACAACCAAAATACATGTTTAATAAGTAACTAAGTAGGTACCTAATGTGCAAAATTTCAAACTAAGTACCTACCTAGGTAATTCAAACCAACATTCAAGCAGTCAACCACGCAAATATCATTTTTATACTCGGCGACTGTAATACTCGAATTGAGATTGTAGTGGCGGAACTACTAGCGCATACTTTTTGATAGAGATTTTATGGTCGCATATTTGTAGCATAATTGTAGCATCCATAAAGGTGCTCTTAAGGTGCTCTTACACGGGCGATAAAAATTGCCGAATTGCCGCAATTTTGACGTCACGGCCATATCAAGCAATTTCAAGCAATACGAAATATTGCTCAATGTGGAGCAATCATTGCTCCAGTAAGGCGCCATTCTTGCTCCACTTAATTGCCCCATTTGCAGCAATTCGGGAAACTAGGCAAATTGCCCAAATATTGCCCGTGTAAAGGCACCTGAATGGAGCAATGATTGCCGAAATAATTGCCGCTATATCTAGAAATTGCCTCGTATTGCTCAACTAATTGCTCCATATTGCTCCATTAGTTTCAGCATCGTATTGCCGGGCAATAATTGCCCGAAAAATCACCCGTGTAAAGCCCGTCACAGACGGAGCTATAATATATATTAATATACCGTAAGATACCGAGATATATATTATTATAGCTCCGTGTGTGGACTCTGTTAAATAGTAAGTAAAATATATCGTAAGATACCGAGCTATAATATATATTACAGCTCCGTCTGTTCTGTGACGGGCTTAAGGGTTCTTAAGATTCTAGGGTCGAAGTTACAAAATGAGGCGAAGCCGAATTTTGTAAAAACAGACCCGAGAATTATGTAACCGTTGCATAAAATACTTACTATAGTAGTACTAGTATTAGTAGGGTGATTGTACTGATTGTGCTAGTTTTCGTCCAAACTTAATTGATATGTATATATTCAAGTTGTTTCCATAATGAAAGCTTAAAATGAAAAAAAAAATACTAAAGAATTAATTATAAATACAAATTTTGTTGACCTTCAAAAGAGTATCTAATTTAGGCACTTATTTGCAGCAATGGGGTTGGCAACTGTCAACGGTTTGGCCAGATGGCGCCAGCATAGCTGGTACCTGTCACTTGTGTTTTTGTATGGGATTTGGCTTAAAGGGCTAGCATCCAGGTCAGGAAATTCCAAAAAAAAAACAAAAATTTGACACAATTGGTAGGACTGACAGGTACCAGCTATGCTGGCGCCATCTGTAAATACTTTCGACCGGGGTTGGCCGCATTTAATGAAAAGAATTTACCTAATAGTACGGGAGGCGGCCGTAGGATCTGCTACGTAACGTGATACAAAGATAAGCCCTATGGCACATGTTCATAAAAGTGATGCTGAGTTCCGGAAAAATAGTAAAAAAAAATAGAATTGGCCGAAAGCACAAAAAAGCACCACTTCCGGTTAAAAAAATGGATGGTTATTTACCTACGTCATTGGATATAAAGATGACACGTGTGGCAACAAATAGTAATTTATTTTTAGGTATAGAAAAACCCAGTCTGCCAGTTCCTGCATGGCCGGAAATGCCCGGCAGGCTAGTTTAAAAGTAACGAATTTGACTCCAAATTTATATCACTTTTGAACCAGTCTGCCGGGCACTTCCGGCCATGCAGAAACTGGCAGACTGGCTTTTTCTGTACCTAAATACAAATTACTATTTGTTGCCACAATAGTCATCTCAGTATCAAATGCCATGGTAAATACCATCCAGTTTTTAAACCGGAAGTGGTCCTTTTTTGTGCTTTCGGCCAATTCTATTTTAGGTAGATTTCGAAAATCGAGTCTACCTATTCATTTCTACGACACAATCGAATTTTGAAAAAATTCTTTAGGTCTAGTTATGACCCCCCGATTCCAAAATGACCACTGGTTCAAAAGTTTATATATATATAAATTATGTATGTATGTATGTATGTATGTATATATCCGCAGCCCGATTTTGTCGAAAGGTTATTTTTTTCTCTAAAATATTCAAAAACTATATCTGTCGGAAAAATGCATGGTTTTCGAAAAAAAAGAAAAGGAAAAAAAAATTTTAAAGTGCGGATTTTGGCCTTTTTTAGCAGGTCAAAATTCTTTTGCCCGACTTTTACTGTTAAAATCATGTTAATATCACAAAGGTCGTACTAAAAAAATTGTAAAAAAAAAACTTTGAACTGGTATCCCATGCGGTACCATGCAGCGCCCTTATCCATTCATCCACAAGGACAAGATGCGAAATCTACCTGTGCGTTCCCCTTGCGGGGACGGATTTTTTTTTTACTATTTTTCCGGAACTCGGCATCACTTTTATGAACATGTGCCATAGGGCTTATCTTTGTATCACGTTACGTAGCAGATCTACGGCCGCCGCCCGTACTATAATGAATGAAGTGGACGGTAAACTGGCCTTGAACGGAAAATAGCACAATCACCCTACCTAGCTACCTACCTATTCAAACATACAAAACTTTTCTATTTGTAAGTAATATTAGGTTCATACATAATTAGTGAGTTATCAATCATCATGAGTAAGTACCTATATATTTAGTAAAAATAACTATTGACTTTGTTAACAACTTACTTCAACTTGTACCTAACCAGTTCTACGTAAAATTTTTGCGCATGCGCCGGGTCTGGCATCTCTATCACACTTTCATTGGAGCGACAGAGAAGGAGATCTCAACGAACATTCCAGAATTTCTAACCCCTCCCACCTGCCAGCGGCGATGCGCGCGCCCGTGACGCGACGCGAGAGCAGTGCGGTTCCAGAAATCATAAGTTGATGTTGTGCGCGTACGCATCGATGTTAGTGAAAATTAAAACATAATCATGGACGATAGCCAAGATAGTGCCGTCGTAGTACAATATCTCACGGACTGGGGTCTGAGTGAAACCGCCATAAAAAACTTTGAAGGTGAGTAAATTTATACATGTCATAAATTCATACCCCGGGGTTTTCGGTGCGGGAATGATTTCGTGTATTTATAACTTTGTTTATTGTACAGTAATTACCAAACTATGAATGAAACGTAGGTAGTAAGGTCCAAATGTGCTTAGAAATGTTAAATTAGTATAGTTTTTTACAGTTTTTACCTGTTATTTGGCTAGTGTATAACATTCCCGCACCGAAAACCCCGGGGTATGCTCATAATTTAAATACGTATTTTGATTCCACTTTTAACATTTACTTAAGTTAAGTTTGTTCATTGGCGCTAATCTATATACCTATTTGTGGTTTAGATAACCAGATTACATTGAATTTGATGCAAAATATAAAGGATCCAGAGTTAAAGGAATTAATACCCACCCTTAAAGAACGTATACTATTTAAAAATGGTTTGGAGAAGCTGCAATGTATCATACACGTAAGTAGATCTTACTTAAGTATGGTATAAATTATCATACTTTAGTTTAGTAGGTATTATATCTATTGTAAACATTACCGTTTAGGCTCAAAACACACCTAGCGGAATGGAGGCAGTAATGTATGGAAATGTAATGGTGCAGTAATGGTGAAATTTTGTTAGCAGAGGCTCGATTTTTGGTTTTCAAGCGATTTATTTACATTTAGGCCTTAACTAATCGCGAATAAAATTTAGGTATCACCATTCTCTCCGCAAGTTAACAGTAATCATTGATTGACAGTAACAACAACGATTTTAAGTTACTATCGCTTATATTTCTATAAAGTTTGATTAGGCGTGTTTACACCTGGCGCACCGCCTCGCGAGGAAAAAGCCGCGCGCGGCAGCCCGGCTAGTTTGGACGTGCCTCGGTCGAGACAAACGCATGCGCGGCCGCAAATGGCTCGGGCGAGGCACGTCCACACTAGCCGAGCTGCCGCGCGCGGCAATTTCCTCGCGAGGCGGTGCGCCAGGTGTAAACACGCCTATTCACACACAGAGCGGATGCGGGACGCGGGTCCAAAAATCCACTGTAGCTGTTCAATTTTATATTGTTTTTAGGATACTGAATCTGAAGATACTGCCAGCGTGGCCTCGAGCGTAAATTCCTATGTTAGCGAAAGCAGTTCAGTATCTGGAGCGACTGAAAGAATTCCTGTAAGTATTTAACTTTTTCCTTTGTAACTATACTACTTAGGTACACGTGTTTATAAATATTTTTTAGCTAGGTAGTAGGTATGTCAACTTAAAATAAACAAATTAAAATTGTTTATTAGATTCGTTCATTGAGCTTGGCTCGACATGGATAGGATATTTGTAATTTGTATACCTACAGAGGGGCTCATTACATTATCATTGCTTCCAAGTAAGTAAGTTGAGGTGTAATTAAATGTTTTTTTTTAATACAGAGAGTCGATTTAAAGACCATATTAGAAAAAAATAGTTCGGGAGAATTATGTCTAGCTGCCTTAAATAAAAACCATAAACTGGATCCATCCTCTCGTGGTTACTTGGTAAAGTCTGTGGTAGAGTACTATTTAAAGGAGTTTGGCGTTATGAAACGAGAAGATTTCGAAGAAATTGTCCAACAAATTCGTATACTCGTGCCTACAGAAGAAAAGGTAGAAATTATTAGAGTTATGGTAGTGAAGACAAGTACCTACCTACGTAGCAACAGTAGATAGTAGTAATGGTAGATGCATAGGTACAAAGTAGTGTAGGTAATTAGAATTGGCGTGACCAGGGGCGGACTTAGCCTTCGCGAGGCCCTGAGCGGCCCTTGTAAAAATCAATTCTATGAGGCCCTTTCAAAATGTGTTCGGGTTGTCGCGGCGCCTTTGCAAGCGTGAGGCCCCGGGCGACTACCCCCTAAAGCCGCCACTGGTCAGGGTATAGCAAAGGGGGCGCGATCTCAGGACTTAGAATATTTTTGTAACTTTTTTATTTATTTCGCACTTTTGCTATCTTTTTGATTAAAACTTTATAGAATACATTTAGATAAGCATCTTTTATTGATTACAATTTTTTGATTAACTTGCCGGTTTAAGAACTAAAGCGGTCCAAAGTTGCGAGTTCGCCATAGGATCACTACGGAGCTAGGGACTTGAAAATTAATATTGTACATTAGATTAAGTCGGTTCTGGCGCTCGCCGGCCGCTACCGCGGCACGCTCGCTTCGCTCGCTCGGCTTCGCGCGCTGTTAAGTCACGGTTCACCTAACACACTCCTCCTCGCTTCGCTCGTCGTCGCACCTATCTTGGCTCTGTGACACAATTTCGGAGCCAATATCTCCGTAATTATCAAGTATAGAAAAAAGTTGCCCATACAAAACATGCTTATTTTAGCGTCCTTTATACGATAGCATCATAAAAAATAGGTGTCATAATGACACGACCACCATCAAAAAAGTCCTGCGCCCCCTTTGCTATACCCCAACCCCGCCACTGATTATGAGGCCCTTTCAAAATGTGTTCGGGTTGTCGCGGGGCCTTTGCAAGCGTGAGGCCCCGGGCGACTGCCCCCTAAAGCCGCCACTGATCAGCCTGCTGGGTCAACTGCCATACAATGGTGATAACCAAATGCACGAATTCGCTCGAAACGTAAGCGAATATGATAATCGTCAGGTGACAACCAAAACTCACTAATTGCAAAAAAATAAATAAACGAAAATCAACCTTGTTTTGTGACTGGTACGGTTCCTTATGGCTATTAACTTGTGGAAGTACTTAGTGAGTTTTGGTTGTCACCAGACGAATTATGTTGAATATTGTAGTCGCTTAGAGAAAAGTTGACTAGTTAACCCTTTGACCGCCAAAGACGTCAAGTCACGTGCATGGAAAGTCGTGCCTCAGCGCCATCACGTGATATCACGTCCAAAATATAAACGGTTTGCCTTGTGGCAATGAGGGCACGATTTTTCCGTTCGATGCTTGGCGTTCAATAGGTTAATTATCAAACTTACTTAACTTATACTTGTGATTGAATTTTCCTAGGAAACCTACTATATCCCTTGCCAAAAGTTCGGCCTCAACAAATACATACCAGCTAGAGGGAAATTAGTAGACAAATACAATAATCAAAAACGAGTTCTTCGCAAATCTGGTATATTACCAACAAGACGTCCTGTACGAGCCCTAACGTCCGAGCCAGAGACGTCACATGCTGTTGTTGACGATGAAAATGGTAATTATGTTTTAGCAGTTTATATTAATTTACGTTTTAAATGTCTTTATCTTTACCATAGCTACTTTAACCCTTTGACCGCCAAAGACGTCAAGTCACGTGCATGGAAAGTCGTGCCTCAGCGCCAGCACGTGATTTCACGTCCAAAAAACGCGTTTAAAAGGTTAATGTAAAATACGTAGTGTTGCTCTGTTATGTTATGTGTGTGTGCTTACCTGCAGACTATTTTTGTCGTTCTTTCCGATTTAATATATAGAATTTGTATCCAAAAATGTGTCTACGTTATTCGTCACTAATATTAATTAAATACACACAGTCAAAATTTTAAAGTGATACATGTAAATTTAATCCGAATGTATGCGTTTTTGATAGGTAGGTATTATAATTTTATATATTTGAAAATGAAAAGTTACTTAACTTGTTCTTGTTCTAGTTTCTGATGAAGAATTTGAAGAATTAAAACTCTGGCTTAAGTTTAATAAGGAGCCGTTAAATGAAATAATAGAAAACTGGAAAAAAACATCGAGGCGTCGTCTCCAAGAACTGTTATCTGAAAAATTTAAAAGCATCCAGGATGTACTTATTGACTGGCCGGCTTATAAATTAAGCATTGGTTATATATTGGTACGTAATTTATTTATTCAATTTATGATTGCTAGTACTGGTACAGTCAGCAGCAAAAGTAGCTAAGCGGGTAGGGTGTTTAAATTGAGCTGGAAACGACTTTATTGTTAAGAGAATGAGGGCGTGTGAAGGTCATTTTGAACACCTCACCCACTTAGCTACTTAGCTTACTGCTGCTGACTGTACGAGCCGATTCGATAAATACATCTTTTTCAGATTGAGCAGGATTTTGAAGCCAAATTCCCAGGCCTAGGAATAGAACTTTATAAGAAATGGCCAACATTCTTACAAAAGGCTTTACCGCACTTTAAAACAATTAAAGCTGCGGAAGAGTATATGTCATGTGCAATCGAAACTCAAAACGAAGGTAAGTCTAGTTGGTTTCTCTAGGTCCTTTCCTTATACAATCATCTTATAATTTTTTTTGTAGTTTTTTGGGAGAATATACAGGTTAGAAAAAATAATGGGCTTTGGAGGGGAACTACCTTAAAACGTTGAGATAGCTCAGTTCACTGAAAGGAAACATTCTTTTCACCTCAGCAGCTCGAACGAGGGTTCTTTGCGGCCCAAATTCAGTGAGCAAAGTTCGATTTTGCTCACTGAGTGAGACAAAATGACCTTGAAATTTCTGCAGTTAAAAGAAAGAGGAAGTAATATTTCAAACGTCATATTATCGCTTTTTGAATAGCAGAACCCCGATGAGCACTAAATTAGCTTGGAAACCTAATCACAAGATTTGGCGCAGGCACTAGTTTCTAATCAATGTGATTACAGTTTTGACGAAGCTCCTCCTATCTTATTTAGTCAAAAATAGTAAAATTGCTAAAATTACTAAAATTACTACAATTACTAAAATTACTAAAAATAATCAAATTACTAAAATTACTAAAAAAAATAAAATTACTAAAATCACTCAAATCACTGAATTTACTAAAATTTATAAAGTTACTAAAATTACTAAAAATAATAAAATTACTAAATTAACTACAATTACTAAAATTACTAAAAATACTAAAATACTAAAAATACTAAAATACCTAAAATTACTAAAATCACTAAAATTACTAAAATCACTAAATTTACAAAAAAATATAAAGTTACTAAAATTACTAAAAATAATAAAATTACTACAATTACTAAAATAACTAAAATTAATAAAATAACTAAAATTACTACAATTACTAAAAATACTAAAATTACTTAGAATACTCAAATTACTAAAATAAATAAAATTACTAAAATTACTAAAATCACTAAAATAACTAAAATCACTAAAACCACTAAATTTACTAAAATTTATAAAGTTACTAAAATTACTAAAAATAATAAAATTACTAAAATTACTACAATTACTAAAATTACTAAAATTACTAAAATAAATAAAATTACTAAAATCACTAAAATAACTAAAATCACTAAAATCACTAAAGTCACTAAATTTACTAAAATTTATAAAGTTACTAAAATTACTAAAAATAATAAAATTACTAAGTTTACTACAATTACTAAAATTACTAAAAATAATTAAATTACTAAAATTACTACAATTACTAAAATTACTAAACTAAAATTACTACAATAAATAAAATTACTAAAATTACTAAAATGACTATAATCACTAAAATCACTAAATTTACTAAAATTTATAAAGTTACTACAATTACTAAAAATAATAAAATTACTAAAATTACTACAATTACTAAAATTACTACAATTACTAAAATTACTAAAGTTACTAAAATTACCAAAATGAATAAAATGAATAAAATTACTAAAATTACTAAAAATAATAAAATTACTAAAATTTCCAAGTTTCTAAAGTTTTTCTGCTATGTTCTCACTGCTGAGGTGAAAAGTTGTATGTGCAACATGAGACCAAAGTTATTTGCACCTCGTGCCTTTGAGTCCCTCACTACGCTCAAGATTCTAAATTATAGAATCTTTCGCTTGCTCAGGACTCAAAATAAGCACTCGAAGCAAATACTAACTTTGCTCTCTTGTTGCACAATGTACTATTTATTTTTCCTAAAGGCCATTGCACACCGAAGCGCGGGGCGGTAGCGGGACGCCAGCGGCGCGGAGTGCGCGCGCCCGGCGCGCGTGACACGCGCGGTCTGATACACACCGACACCGTCCGCATATTACCGCGGTGTGCAATGGCCTTAAGGCGGCTTTCACACTGCTGCGGTTTCCGCATGCGTCACCGGTGCGCGAGCGAGATAGCGCTCTGCATGGGTATAACGCTGTCATGCTTGCACACCGTCGCCACATGCGGTTGCGGCGCCAGTGTGATAATCGCCTAAAAAGTAAAACTGCATTCAGTTTTTTCCCGCTTTTTCCATACTAATTGTATGTTTTTTTTTTATTTATGACTTTTGCGCTATAAACTTGGTGGGTATTAAGAAGTTTATATTCTTGTTGGACATAGGATCGATTACCATCAATTGTCATAAAATAGTTTTTGGCAAAAATTACGAATAACTTTTTTTTGTGCTGTACATTGTCCCGTAAATTTGTAAATATAGTCATGTCCCCTTTTAAAAATAAAATAATGTTTCCTTCCGGTGAATTGAGCTACCTCTACATGTTAAGGTAGTTTCCTTCCAGGGCCCATTAATTTTTTCCACTCTGTATATCACGAGATTCACGAGCTAGATTGCATTAGAGCTGCACAGTCAGTGTTGGCCGTAATCGTCAATTAAAACTAAATAAATAATAAGAGGTAAATTGAAGATTAACTTCGTAACTGATCAATTAAACTAAGCATAAATATTACTGAATTTAATAAACTAAGCATAAATTTTACTGAATTTAGTTCGGATTGAATTTGTGACGAGGTTAATTATACTAACCGTATGCCGCGATTTTTTTTCTAATAGTTTCCTCGTATGCGGATCCACGTTCGGCATACAAAGGGTTAAATACTACTGATGAAATAGCCTATTACCCTCTCTCACACCTCTAGTGCATCCTCCGCGTAAGGTGTAAAAGCAACGTACATAACTGATGTTTTTTTAGAATATACGGTTCTGACGCCTCATCATCATTTCATTATCATTATATTCATTATTTGGTTCTATCCAAAGTCAACATAACTGCATTTTTTTCAGACGTTAGAGACTTCTGTTACTTGTACACAATTGGTTTTAAAATAATTCCAACTACAAGAGTAACGTATAAGGACACAAATGGACGGAAGAAATCTGTCAAACCAAGCATACAAGAGGCATTAAACGCCTTTGTTCTCCATGCGAAGGTAATTTTATCGTTTTTTATCCCCCGACGCAAAAAGAGGTGTTTTATATACTCGTATGTATATAAGTTAATTTGACCGCTATAGTAGGGCAGTCCCAGCTGAGAATGGACAAAATAACAATTTTTCTTTTCAAGTACTTGTTAGGTCCATAGCTTAATGTTTTTGATAGGAACCAGCTCCTCCGTCGACAATCTTTAATTTTAAGGCAGCCATTTTGAATTATATGTAGGTATATCATTAATATCTCGAGTTCTAAATAACGTAGAATCACAAACTTAGTGTCTAAATATACATTTATAGGGTCAAGGAAGTCAACTAGATATTTTTTACAGTCGAGTTCCCAAAGGATATCAAACAGAACCATGTTCCTTAGCTTCCGCTATCCATCCGGCTGTCTACGTATCAGCAACAGCTAGACAGTTCAAATTTTCACCGAAGTTGTTTTTCTATTGCTGCTTTAACATACATTCATAAAAATAAAAATAAATTAAAAATTGAACAGTGCTCCGATACATGAAACGTAATTTTATGGCGTTTTTTTGCCCGCCCATAACAATCGGTATATCTCTAGAACCGTAATATGTAGACACTTGAAATTTCCGCAGGTTATGTATTACTACAGTCTATATAATAACAAGTAACAAAAATATAGTAACGTTAATAATTGACTTTTAAACATAACTTAAACCAACTGTAAGAACAAAGATGTTTTACATGTGCAATGTGCATATAACTGAGATATCGGTAAAATACTTATCTAGTTGAATTCCCTGACCCCAAATATGTATATTTAGTCACCAAGTTTGTGACTCTAAGTGACTTAGAGCTCGAGATATTCTTAATTAACTATAATTCAAAATGGCCGCAATAAAATTAAATATGGCCGACGGAGGAGTTGGTTCCTATCAAAAACTTAAAGCTATGGACCTCACAAGTGCCTGAAAAAAAAATTGGTGCTTTTGTCCAGCGTGTCCACATCTGCGACAATTTGTTCGAGCACTCTGCCGTACTACTACGTGTGTCTGAGTGTTGTCTGTGGCACCGGTTTTTTATTAGAAAGCAGGTGATCTTATTAGACTTGTCGAAGTCGGTTCAGCCGTTTCCGGGTTTATTAGGGATTTTAATTGTTTTGTATAATAGTTTTTAATGCGACCAATGCGAACCAGCCACTAAAGCTTCTATTATGTTTGTCTGTCCGGCCATCCCACTTATCACATGGCTGTAGCATCATATCGCAGGACATCGCCGCCCGGCCAACCCTATACAGGGTGGCTCATTCAAATTGGCCAGTATGGGAATGTCTGAAACTATAAGACATACGAAGATTTGTTCTTAGGAACTATGTCACCGATTTTGATAAAAAAAACTGCATTCATACATTTGAATAAAAAACTGTACCCAGCTAGGGAATCGAACCCGGTTGTTTTGAAAAAATACACTTACACTTTTTCTATTTAAATATCGATTGTGTAGGTCTTAAGCTGTAAATGTCTCTAAGAAACATGATGTCTAAAATTATTAAAATGCATTGTTTTGACATACTTTAATTTATCATAGTATTAAAAAAATGAATAAAATGCATTTTGCATTTTATTATTTTAGACATCATGTTTCTACATTTACAGCTTAAGACCCACACAATCGATATTTAAATAGAAAAAGTGTAAGTTTATTTTTTCAAAACAACCGGGTTCGATTCCCGAACTGGGTACAGTTTTTTTTCAAATGCATGAATGCAGTTTTTCTTTTTATCAAAATCGGTGACACGGTTCCTAAGAACAAATCTTCGTATGTCTTATGGTTTCAGACATTCCCATACTGACCGATTTGAATGAGCCACCCTGTATATGTTAACCCTATATGTACTAACCCTATGTAACAAAAATACTGGTGATCCTTTAAGGGCATAATTGGTATCTTATTCTTATTATGAAAAAGTAGGTAAAAAAAATTTTTCGCGAAAAAAACATTTGGTTTTGTATGGAGGGTTAGCCGGCGGGGACGACGTGACCCATACAAAAAAAAATTTCACGTCCAAAAATTTTTTCTTCTACTTTTTCTTACTCGCAATACGATACCAAATATGCCATTTAATGGATCACTAGTATTTTTGTTACATCCTTTATAGAGGATTTAAATAGAACATCTGTTAAACCATAATAAGCGGACAATAAAATTTTCGAGTGTTTTTACTATGGCGGCTGCTATAAATACAAGTAATCATAATTAAATTTTGAAATGAAATGAAATGAAATGAAAAAATGTTTATTGCCACAACCTTATCTATTACATTAAACCTTATCTATTACACATATAAAATTCTCATCTCAATTATTATGAAACTGTGTTTCGTATGAGTACACAATTTTATCTACCTAGCTAAATGCCAAGTTTCAGCTTTGTAGGTGACCTGGAAGTATTCAATGTTTTGTATGATTGGTAAAAAAAATCGGACGTCAATATATCGTGAACTGTCGTGTGTCTAGATATTATAATTGAAAAGTTATAGCTATCATTCTTACCTTATTTGTTATTTACAGAACCAAAGTGAAGTTCGGACTAAGCTTGACAGCTGGAGAAACGTCCAATTATCCAAAGGACTTAGATGCCAACCTGTGATAATAGTAGTCGGCGCTGCTATTAACACCGTATCACACTTTTACGTTTCATACGATGACATCCTTTACAAGCACGAGTCTTTTCTGAAAGCTGTGGATAGCTGCTTCAAGACCTTTCATTGCCTCGACGCGAAATATCCAGAGGAAGCAATTCACATCTGGACATTCGTGCAAAAATATTTCTATAACATGGAATTAAGTTCAGACAAGAAGCTTTCGGGAGTTGCATCTTTCATGTCAGACTTGAAATAACTGGTAAAATTATTTTATAAGTACTAGGTATAAGTATAAGTACTTTATAAGGCGAATCTTACTGTCGATTCAATTACTTTTAAGCTTAAATAAGGCATAATAAAGGTGAAATTACCTCCTCTTATGCGGGCGAGGACTGTCGTCATTTTTAACTTAAGTAATAGCAATTATTGTTAAGTAATCGTTGACTAAGTATGATTGTTTTTAAAGTGTTATGTTTTTAATTTCATGCTTTTAGATAGATCACGGCCCAGGTAATATACAGTAGTTTCCTCTAGCGACTTAAATATTTTAGGGCAGATTATAATTTCTAAATTTACCCACGACGGCCTGACGTTCTGCAGGCTAGTACGACTGTACTAGCCTGCAGAACGTCAGGCCGTCGGCGTACTCGACCGAGTTCGTTAATATCGACGCGTCCAACTGAACAAACATATGTGAACACGACCTTATACACATACAAATAAGGTTCTGTTCACGTAATTTTGTTCAGTTGGACGCGTCGATATTAACGAACTCGACTGTACAGTCACCGGCCTATTGCCTATCTTCCTACACGATGGCCGCAAAAATATGTGACACGCTCTTATGGCCCTACAAATAAGAGCGTGTCACATATTTTTGTGGCTTTCGAGTAGGAAGATACTTTTGCCGGCGACTGTACACGATACAACTTTCTGCGGCATCTTGCGAGATTTTGTCCGAGAGAAACGGTATATCACCTGTTCCTGGCTTTTATGTTCCTATATGTAAATCAAAGTTTTTTTATCGTTGCCACGATAAAACAACTAATAAAAACGGATGAGGTATATCGCGTATACCGAATTTTAAATTACATGACCGACATCTCAAACACTCCGCAGCGTTCGTGGTCACCGTGGTAAACAGGTTATTTTAAGTATGAAAATAACCGATTATTCGGTTAATAACTGGTTATTTTCATACACATAATAACCGGTTTACATTCCCTACCTTTAAGGGACATCGCGCATTGCTACTTTTTGTAACGGTGCGTATGTTACAAAAACTATCGCAACAGTAGCGCCACCGTGGCGCTACTGCATCGCGAATCGCGACTGTATCGCTACAAAAAGTAGCAATGCGCGATCTCCCTAACCCGTCAACATATTGTACGTATACGCAATAGACATCCGTTTTCAGTTGTTTTATTTCACGACAGGGTACTCCACAATGGGGGCAGATGGGAAGGGTGCATTCCCAATTATCATGTACCTATGAGATCACTGGCAATTTATTTACCCACTTATTCATAATCATAAACCTCCTTCAAACCCACTGAGAATATGTTTTGTCCTTTTCTAATAATCACAAACGTCAATCTGACAAATAAGGACAATATTTTAACTTATTTTGGTTGGAAGGACGTTAATGAAAAAAGTGGTTGTTATTATTTTAAAAATATTATTAATTTTCGTTTTGTGCGTGTGAGTGCGGTGAGTCAAGTTCTCGTTTTATCTATAGATAGACAATTATAAAAGAAGACTTCATTTTGATTTAAAAAATAACTTTTCTTGCATTTAAAGATTTTGAATAATCGCTTGTCTGATCGGTTCGATTTTCGGTTCATGTAAAAACATTGGCTACTTTCCTACAGAAAGAGTCTGTCCGGAAAGAATAGTATCGAAGAATGTATGAGCTCTCATATAAACCACGACACTTCTCTTTCCGGACAAACTGCAAACTTAATTGTTTCGCAGCATTCATAAATTCAATTTTTCAATAATACACTGTATAATCCAGATCTAACATTTTATAATATGCATAAACGTTTAAAAGGAGATGATGTATTTATTTTATCATTCCTGTGATACGAGCAGAAAATTAAGACGTAAATTCTACTCCTCGGACAATAAAACATTTTTAAACACCTTTTTTTGAAATATGTAGTCTTTGCCTCTTTTCCATACAAACTAATTAGTATTTTCAATGTACCGTCGGGTTCATAACTGCATACCCAATTTATGAATGATTTCATTCATAAATTGGGTATATGCAATTATGAACCCGATGGTACTACATCTACATCAAAATCCGTCTAACATTGCTTGTCAGTTTCAATTTCGCAATATATTGCGTGCTCGAACAAACTTTAAAGTGTACTAAAAATCAAAGCATAATCAGCATTTTTAGGAGTAGAACCTGCGTTTAACTTTTTTGCTCGTATTACAGGCCATCCGGTATAGAATTATGTCGTCATAATATTAGTCTCCCATAGAAACTCCATAGTACAGACAGTTTTGACGTTTCCTAAAGATTTAACTTCATAGGAGAGTAGCCTATTCAAGTATGTAATGTACAATGCCTACTTATGCTCAATTAATAAAAAGACGATATATATGTTAATGGTTTCATTTATTTTTCTCAGTTATTGCTAAAACGTCTGTGGTAGTATTTATCGATAGTAATTTGTAATATTTACTGATGTTGAACTAGTACTATTTACCACATGTCTTTGGTGTATATATATATATATATATATATATATATATATATATATATAGTATATAATACCAAGTATTTGTGGTAAATAATACTAATTTAAATAAGTAAATATTACAATTCGAGTCTGGTAGTATTTACCACAGTATGTTTAGTAACATCTACAATATACACCCGTTTGAAAATACTAAACATCTGTGTTAAATATTACGAATTTTAAATAAGTAAATATTACAATTCGCGTCTGGTAGTATTTACCATAGTACGTTTAGTAACATCTACAATATACACCCGTTTGAAAATACTAAACATCTGTGTTAAATATTACTAATTTTAAATTAGTAAATATTACAATTCGCGTCTGGTAGTATTTACCACAGTATGTTTAGTAACATCTACAATATACACCCGTTTGAAAATACCAAACGTCTGTTAAATATTACTAATTTTAAATTAGTAAATATTACAAAACACATATTATAGTAGTTACCGAACATGTTCGGTTAATGTAACTAATTGAATATCAGTAAATATAACAATTAACATCTAGTAGTAGTTACCTGAAAATGTTTTGTAATATTTACAATATGATTATGATTAAAAATACTAAATCGAGTGTTGCATCTATCATTCTCATTTGGTAGAATAACACGTTACCCCTGGTAATTTGTACCATACAACTTTAATCGATGATATCAAACAACATTAGTAAGAAGTATCAAACGGTATTTAGTAACGATTACTAAGTGAATCTTGTAAGTTGTACATGAGAAGTTTCGTGAAATCTACCAGAGTATCTATCAAATATGTATGTAGATTCTACTAAAGGAAATTAGTGATTATTCAGACAAATTACAATTGCAGTTTGTTAAAAACAACCCAACAACTTAGTTAAAAACGAGCACACAGGTTTGGTAAACACTGTCAAAGTACTCTGATAATAATAATAGTGGGGTACAAATACAGAATTAACTTTTATAACTCACAAGTGCGCTATTTTTTGTAGTCTGTTAGAATACTCTGAGAACTACTCCTTATAAAAAAATATATCGGATCTTGACGTAGATTTAGGTATAAAGTAGGTATTTGTTAGCAGGCCATATTAATTCAAGGTAAGATTATACAAGCGGTAAGTTTCTTCATGATATAATCCTATTTAACTGTTTGAACATCAACTGTCATTTACTAACGCATTTGTCAAGAGTTTGTTTCAGGATAATTTAAAAGGCTGAAAAAAATTTTTTTTTCACATAAAGATTACTAAAGTGTTTTATGATTACTGAAATGTATTGAAAGCTATCAAAGATAACTATCAGTTTAATTTATAATAGATTCATCAATAGATCGATTTCATTTAAGCATTTGAATTTTAAAAAGCGTTGTCTTGACCATAAAAGAAATTTAGAAAATTTCCAAGTCAGCGTGTTTAGTTTATTATCGTTATAGTAATGTATATACATAAAAACTAACGAATTCATCA
Source organism: Pammene fasciana (assembly GCA_911728535.1). NCBI lineage: Eukaryota > Metazoa > Arthropoda > Insecta > Lepidoptera > Tortricidae > Pammene > Pammene fasciana. Next base: position 3,890,209 of record OU452285.1, read on the forward strand.
ATAGCTGAACAGTGCACGAGCTTATCAGTTCAATTCGTCATTTGAACGCAAGGAGATTTGCGCGGCAGTCTAAAGCGCGGTCAGCAGGAGCGGGTCCACCAATCACGACGCGCCGTAGCTTGTCATTCACCTTTCATACAACATTATGATAAACCCTTAACCGGGCCAGGCAATGTTTTTACTTTTGAATACGAATTGCGGTAGCCCACAGTATTGAAATAAAAGTATTTTTTTCTTGGTTTACTTTTAATATTCTATCAGAAAATACTTTATTTAAAGTTAGGTTTGATCGAATGAAACAAGGTTATAAAGAGTGTCCCAAAAAGGACGCAAGATTTGAAATTGATGAAAAACACATTTTTTTTCGTTATCGTTATAATATATTTGTATATAAAATCTTGAAATACATAAAATTGGGTTATTTGTGGAATAAATACGTCAGGCAAATGTCCTCCTAGGCTTTGCTGGCACATATGCACTCTTTTGTCAAAATTGTCTATGACCATTTTGCATACATACGGCTGAATTTCTCCAATGCAGCGTCGAATTTCCTCTTTAAAAGCATGAGTGGGCTTATTGGCATAGACTTTTCGGTTCACTGACTAACCGTCCCGCCGGCGGGTCGTGGCAGGCTCCGGCGCATAGGTATTTAACCGAGGCCGCGCGGGAGTTTCATAAGCCTGCCATAATAGTCTAGAGGCAAATTAAACAAAAGTCGTCTCCTTCACGATTTTCGTAGACATCACTTCTAAATGCCTAAAACTGGTATGGATGTGTAGTCTCCTGACTACGAATTGACGGGTTTTAGTTTATGGAGGGGGGGGAGGGCAGATGTAGGGAATGCAATACCCGGCCATTTTTGGTACACGGGTACCGACTTTGATTTTCAAAAACCCGGGTAATACCCGGTTTTGAACAATTTTTTTTATTAATTATTGGTTTTCATCGTTTTTACGGGTATTTAGTAATAAAATGCACTTTTGATTGCTGAGTTCGCATTTATTAATTGACAAACAATGATTTCGTACATGAAATATATAAATTTACCAACTTATACCATTGAAAAAGCTGTAAATCACAATATTAATTTAGAGAGCATAAGACGTTAGGTTAGGTATACTTAATCTTTCTGTTCATTAATCAGAAATATCAAAGTTAACGGGAAATATGGAATATCCAAATGTAACAATAGATCTTCTTCTTCTTCTTAGTCGTATACTCTTGTCAGAGTAGTCGTGGTCATTGTGGTCGTTGTACAGCATTTTGTGTAGTTCTCCGCCATCCTTCTCTACTTAGTGCATTTCGCACGCACAGATTTAAACGTGATCCGGTGAGGGCCTTCACTTGATCACTCCATCGCATTGAGGGGCGTAATCTGGGTCTTGTACCATCCACTCTACCCTGAACAACAAGTCTCTCCATGGCGTCGTCTTCCTTGCGGGTCACGTGGCCGAAGTAACTAAGAATGCGAGAGTGCACGATTGCTGAAAGCCTTTGCTTAACCTTGAGCTCTTGGAGTATAGATATATTAGTGCGGCGCTGAGTCCACGATATCCGCAGCAATCTCCTCCAGCACCACATTTCCAAAGCATCAATGCGTTTTCGTTCACTTTCTCTTACTGTCCACGTTTCTGCACCGTAAAATAACATTAGGAAAACGAGAGATCTTACGAGGCGAGTCTTAGTTGCCCTTTTGATATTGCGGTCTCTCCAGATCTTCTAGTGTTTCTCCATTGCAGACCTAGTTGTTGCTATGCGTCGCTTGATTTCATCTTCGGAGCCTCCACCGTTTGAGACCAGTGACTCCAATACATATAGTATGATGATACAACTCCACAGTTTCCAATAGTTTTTGCCTTATTGCTGTTGTTACGGTCCACGACCATCATCTTGGTTTTTAGTCGGTTGATCTTCAAACCGAATTCGAGACTAACTGTTTCAACGCGACGCAATAGCGCTGCTATACAATCTTCGCTTGTTGCTGTGAGTGTGGTGTCGGTGTCGTCAGCGTAACACAGATTGGAGATATTCTTCCCACCTATTGGAATACCATCCGTCCAGCCTTCAAGCGTTATCCTCATTATGTGCTCAGTATAGATTACAGAAAAGAGCAAGGCAAGGGCGATAGTATGCACCCTTGACGTACCCCAGCCGAAGGGTGGAGTGGCTCTGACATTGTATTGTCCACTTTTACTGACGCGCAGTTGTTCTCATACAGCCCTCTTAATATATGGACGAGATTGTTGGGAGCGCCCATTCGTAAGAGAACATCCCACAGCAGCGGCCATTTAACTGAGTCAAATGCCTTCTGAAAGTCAACAAAACATATGTACGTTGGTCTGTCGAACTCTCTGGCTTTCTCTTCTATCTGGCGCAATATGAGAATCTGTTCTCTAGTTTCTTTTTCTCTAACAAATTCGGCTTGTTCTGGTGCGATTTATTTGCTGATATACGCTTTTTGTCTCTCATTTAGGCTGTGCAGTAAAATTTTACTGGAATGATTGATTAAAGCTATCAAGCGATAGTTAGAATTGAAGTGTAAAATATGTTCGGACCATTTATGCTATGCCTTTCAATTTTAATTTAATAGTTATAACACACACAGTAAGGTAGGGATACAGTTACAGAAGTAATAGAACATTTTGTTTTAAGTTTATTCACGTTTTACCCTATTTTTCTACCGATTTCTAAATCACGGGTAAAACCCGGGTTATGAGTTAAAAACCCGGGTTTTACCCGACTCCAAATATAGATAGGTACCCGGGTACCCGGGTTTTCGGGTACCCGGGTTGCATTCCCTAGGCAGATGGCGGCCGAACGTCATCGATTATTTTTACTTCTGGAGTCCTATGAGACCAAACGATTCGTATGAGATGTCATTCGAAAGATTGTTAAATGTACTACAATTGTTTATAAATAACCGTAGTCATCACTTTAGTCTTTTACAAAATACTTATTTAACAAAAATATGTTTTTTTTATCGTGCATGTTTGCGTAAATACTGACAAAACATGCTTATAACTCAATAAATTATAACTTTACCACAATTAATGTTATGACAAAATATACGGGAAATTTTATGAGCTTTCGTTTTGATAATGATTCATTTGATAAATAACATTTCGCAAATAATCACTGAACAAACAACAATTCGTTTCAACAAGTCATTGCTAAATATGTTAATATTTTTATAAATCATTATTAGACAAATATACATTTAGTAACTTGGACGCTTTATAAACATATTGTAAGACAAATTATTATTTAACCAACGTTCATTTCGTGAATAAATCGTTTTTAAAATCCGTTATTTTGCAAAATGGCAATAGATAAGTTATTTTTTTTTACTGAATATAATGAGTACAATAAATAAATGCAAACTAATTGAGAACTCCCTCCCTTAATTGAAGTCGGTTAATAAGTCGGTTCCGGATAAATTTAGGGACAATAGTAAAATAAGATAAACAAGAATGGCTGACTGACAACTGTATTTCTAAGCAAAAATAGCATTTGACACAAGACAAAATATTATAAAAGAATTTCGTTTTCACTGAAATATAAGTAATTCGTGGATATTTTTACTAAAACTAAATGAAAATGGTAATTTTATGTGTAAAAATTGACAATAAAGCCGTGACTGTTTTTTAAAAATAAGTGATTGCGAAGCAATTAAAATAAATGGGTATGTTAACATTACGGGTATTTTACATTTCTATTAACCCCGACATATGTAAGTTACTAGAACTGTAAGGTCGCAGTTAATCTACCACGCTCCTCCTCGCTTTGCTCGTCGTCGTATCTATCTGGGCTCTCTCAAATCATAGTTGTCCGTGATAATATTCAACAAAAACAAACTTAACTTTTAAAGTACAAAATATATTTTTAAAATGTTGTACTCGTAGATAATACACGGATAAATGGCATACACACCATGAGATTATTAAACGAAGAATTTAGGTACCAAATAATGCATTTTACTAACGTTTTACCATGCGTTATTTTGTTAATTGCCCTGAATAGCAAATGAATAATTTGCCAAATAATGTTTTGTAATATAGTGTTTTTGCAAGCAAATAATTTGTCTTTTGAACTATTTGTGAAACAATAATATATAAAATTATTTATGGGAATCATTGTGAAATGAATATTTTATTTTGTTTGTGATATGAATATTTTATGAAATGTTGTTTGCCAAATGATTGGCTACCCTATGTAATACTATATAACGGAGTATTGATGAATTTTGTTCAGAATGGGTCACTACGTTTCGTCTTACAATGGCAGCCGACCGTCGTCGTATTTTCATTATTTATCAGAATCTATTTAACGGATCAATTCATGATTTGTGTCATTTGAAATTATTTTAAATTTACTGAAATAATCAGTTCTTTGAAGTCGAGTCTTTGAAGAAGTTGCAAAATTAACCATTTTTTTAGGATTGTAACATATGTATTTACTCTAATAGACTGGAAGAAACGGGCATATTTGAAGAAAAGTCATCATCGACATTTCTTCCAAATACCTAAAACTGGTATGGATATATTCCTCATTGTGATGGATGGACATGAATTGGCCAGTTTTATTTTATAGAGGGGGGGGGGGGGGGAGTCAATAACCGGACGCGGTAAAAATGGTGTCCGATCGTCATTGAAATATGTTCACATTTCGGTCTATGGGACCGATATATTCGTTTGAGATGCAATTTTAAAGATCATTAAAAGTACTTTTCACGCCACCTGCTCGGAAATGTGGCAAAAGAAGATCAAAATCCAAGCTGGAAAGTAAGCAATTGCTGTAGCATCTGAACAACCACTACAAGAATTGCTATTTTGCAGCAATGAAATGTCATAGTAGAAATGTAAAATCCAGATGTCATTGCATTGGACCCGCCAATGAGAATCATTTAAAACATTAAAAAGGTCTTTTTTTGGCACCACTTTTTCATTCTAAAATAAAATAAGGTTGTTTATCGAACCAATTTACTTGTTTAAAAAAAAGAAACGTCAAAATCATTCAGATCACCCTTAAGGCGTTTTTACCTTTTTAACCGTTTGTGGTTTTCTATCAAAAAGTGGGTAAGGAGTGAACCAGCTATTAGACATGGCAACTTGCAGGGCCCAATCTGTTGTGTACCCTGCCTCTCCCTCTCCCTCCTTCAGCTCCCTACGGGCCCTACCTTTAATTATACCTACCAACCTGACAGATTGGGCCCTGCAGGTTGCAATGCCTAATAGCCGTTTGAGTCGGATTGAAGCAAACATCGTAAAACGCTTCTTAAAAGTTAAAAAAAAAAGTAATAAAGGTGGAGCGAGAAAAATACAAATTGAATTGGATAATGTTTGACTGAAAAACAAGAAAGTTGTATTTATGCAGTAAAAATGAGTTCAATAAGTGTAGAAAATGTTATTAATACGCTGGCGCCCACCGAAATTCAAGAAACTGCACAGGCGTAGAAATTTGTTACCAGTGAAATCGCGTCCTAAATAAGAAGGCCCATGAACAGTGATATTTTGTATACAATATAATATCCGACGAACAATTCATATTATGGAAGGATGGCGAAAAGAAGCATTTATTTGCAGAAAGTTACATGCTCGTTTACTTTATCGTGCTTGTGAAAAACATGAACCGTCAATATACCTATAAATAGTATCTATTAAAGTGTTTGTATATGCCAATTAATTTTTATATTTTATTTCCTCACAGTAGTCGTGAAAATCACTATGTAATGTCTCGGCCGAAAGCGCTATAGGTGGACTCGTATCTTCGAGGGCCTCCCCTGGCGGGTCGGCCCTCGAACTAACTCGATCCACCTATAGCTTACTTTCTAGCCTCTACAACAATGTACTAATAATTGTTTTTGAATAATTGTAGTCATCACTTTAGCCCTATACAAAATATTTGAAAAAGTATGATTTTTTACCGTGCATGTTGGCGTAAGTACTAATAATACATGTTTATAGCTCAATAAATTGTAACTTTACCGCAATTAATGTCATTTTCAAATGTTTTGTTTTATAAACGACTACATTGATGACTACGGTTATTTACAATCAATTATAGTACATTAAATAATATTTACACACGAATCTTTCGGTTCCATAGGACTCGAGATGTAAATAAATTTCGATGACGGTCGGCCACCATCTTTCCCCCCTCCTTTTTTCGACTCGCCCCCTCCTCTTAGAATAAAATTGATCAATTCATATCCTGGAGACAAGGAGGACCATATCCATACCCGTTTTAGGTATTTGGAAGAGATATCGACGACTTTTCTGCAAACAAGCCTGTTTCCACCAGTCTATTAGGTAAAAATGTAACGTTTTCAAAAAAAAACTAAAAACTGTTAATTTTACATCTCAGACCTCAATTAACCTATTATAGTAAATTTAAAATGCATTCAAATGATACTCATCAGGATTTGATCCATAAAATAAATTCCGAGCAATAATGAAAATACGACGTCGATCGACCGCCACACGCTAGTTTTTTGAAAGCTCATACATTTTCCCGTCTACTTTATAATAATACATACTTTATTTATTGCGTTATAAGCATGTTTTATCACTACTTTATCTAAACAGGCACAGTAAAAAATTCATATTTTTTCAAATATTTCGTAAACGACTAATGTGATGACTGCCTCTATTTAGAAACAACTATAGTACTTTAATGGTCTTTCAGATGACATCTCACACAAATCGATCGGTCCGATATGATTCGAGTTGTGAACAAATTTCGATGATGGTCGTCCGCCATCTTTCCCTCACTTTTTTCGTATCCCCCCCTCCCCCCCCTCCATAAACTAAAACCAGTCAATTCGTATTCTGAAGACCACGGGGAACACATGTATACCAGTTTTAGGTATTTAGAAGAGATGTCGACGACTTTTCTCCAAACAGGCCGATTGCCTCCAGGGTATACTATTTCCTACCGAATATGGAACAATACAACAATAATTTTGTATGCCAATAGGCAAAACACAGAGCACCTTTGTAAATTAAGACCCTATTTGTACCACCTGTGTTATACAAATAAACATTTCATTTCATTAAAAAAATACATTTTTCGGAAAATAGTAGATTGTTTGACAAGGGTCTAAAGTAAGCCATATTACCACTAGGTGGTTATTTTCCCGAATCAAGTGAGGAAAAATTGTTCTTGTGGTAATATGGGTTTTAGACCATAGTCATACATACTATACAGACTTTACGAAATTAGACTTAAAGGACATAACAATAAGAACTATGAGAAGTGAAATTATGTATACATATTAGCACTAGAGCTTAAATGTACGACAGACTTTTAGAGCATGAGAAGTGAAAAAGTAGGAATGTCCGCTTTTTCATTCATTCGCACCATAGAGGGGCATGCTCTCAACAAAAAAAACATCGCACTTTATAGTAATCATTATCAAACCAAGCTTCGCATTAGGCAGTCATATTATTCACTCTGTGGACCAAACGTAATAGTACATTACGCACCTAGGGCGGTAAAATAAAGAACGTCTCAGATCGCGAATATTTGTGGCCCGAACCGAAGGTAAGGGCCATAGATAAGCGATCTGAGGCCTTCTTTATTACCGCCCGTGGTGCGTACACAATTTTACGTCTTCTCCTGGGTGTGAAGTGAGATTTGCCGCTACGCCCGTGGGCGTAATATCTCACTTACCGCCCAGAGTGACGTAAAGATACAATATTCGCGTGCTTACTGGGTTACCATGGAAACAGCAGACAGGCAACGGCGCGCAGCGGTCAGGCAACAGCGCGCGGCGCGTCGTGATTGGCCCCGCCGCTAGCGCCATGCCATGACGCGATAGACTCCCGCTTTAATCTCCGCGCGTTTGGATTATGTTTAGAACTGATAAGTTCATAAAACTTCGAGCGATTGATAAAATCGTTAGAATTTTGATGCAAGTTTTAGTATAAAGATAATTAACAGAATGCGCCCACTTGAAAATTTCGGAGATTTCTTATATAGCTATTAGAACGCTTTAAAAATTCAATTGTTCATTAAAAAATAATCTATTGAATAATGTGTTATAAATCAAATCTATTACTCGCCTTTGATAGTTTTTAATATATTTCAGTTAACATATACCACTTAAATTATCTTTTGGAGGAAGTATATTTTTTTTATTTGTTTTAAATTTAAATAAATACGGCCATTGGTAAATCTGTTAGCAAATGTCAGGGAACATTCATATAGTTAAATCCGATAGTCGAATGAAAAGAAATACCACTCGAATTATCTTATCTTGAATTTACGAGTGTCGCAAACAAATACCTATATTATACCTACAACACCCTCGAAAACAGTTAAAAAAAAATTTTCGCCGTTAGTGCTCATTGTACTCTTACTGATAATAAAATAAAATCGGACTTGTGAGTTATAATTTTTTAAGGCCAAATTTAACGTTCCAGTATCGGCCTATAACCCAGAGGGTTTAGCAGTATATGGCTACTAAATAACTTTGATAAATAATTTACCAAAGTACTTTCATTAAGAAAATGCTACTAAAGTATTTTGATAAATAATTTACTAAAGTACCTTGGTTAAGAATATGCTACTTAAGTACTTTGGTAAACAGTTTACCAAAATTAATTTGGTTAAGAATATTTACTAAATTAATCTAGTAATAAGCCTATCATAATTTTTTTGTAAAATCAACAAAAATTCGTGATAGGACCGTGAGCAACCTAAAATTTTGATAAAAAAGACACATAATCAGGTTAATTCAACCAAACATTTTTTTCAGTGTACTTAGCGCACTGAAGCAGCTCTTGTATTTGAACTTACATGCACGTTGGCTATTTCAACTTTACCTCTAAACTTGATTTATTGCCACGAACTCGCGTTTCATTTTGAGAATTTACATAGGTATAATTCATGCATACATAGGTGTACCTGTACAGTCAGCTGCAGAGAATACTAGAGTCTAGTAACTAGATCCTCCATGCATAAAAACATCTACAGGGTGTAACAAAAATACTGGACATACTGGTGATCCGTTTAAGGGCATACATGGTATCGTATTGCGAGTTAGAAAAGGTAGAAAAAAAATGAGGTAGATGCGATTTTTTTTTGTATGGGACACGTCGACCTAGCCGACCCTCTATACAAAACCAATTTTTTTTCACGACGAAAAATTTTCTTAGCTTTTCATGATTATAATGATATAAATTATGCCTTTAGAATGATCACCAGCATTTTTGTAACACCTTGTATAAGAGTTCTACTTATATACCATACAGGGGGTTTGCCGCCTGCCTGTTAGTTGGATTAGGTATAGCTGCAGAAAGTCCAGAATATAAACAATAAAACTTTTACGCGTTTGTCATAGTACAGACTAAAAGCTGAAATTTAAACCAAAGCAAATGCTTTGTAAATTTATTTCAGCTCAAGTTGATAGAAGCGTATTAGGCTGCGTTTCCAGAGCTGAGCGAGGATGTCTTGCGAGGAATGTGTTTTTAAGAACCAATAGAATCACTTCATTTGTTTATCCTCGCACAGCGCAGCTCTACGATTGGTTGGTAACAAACACATCACTGGCAACGCATCCCCGCTCATCTCTGACGGATTCGCAGCGTTATGGGGCCCACCCACTATTAGTCGGCCTGAGGAGGAGGGGTACGACCTAACCTACATCTTAGTACCCCAGCTGTCTCGCCTGCACGCGGTCCTTCTGCTGATCAACAGAAGAGATGGCAACAGAGAAGGAAAACTCGAAACAAACCCGGTTCGATGCCAGCCGTTACCCATTGCAATAGAATGCAAAACCGAAGAATACCTTTTAAGGAGTCCGGTTCTCCTCAAAAAAGCCGAATAGAAGACCGCTGAAGAGAGCTCAGCTCTGATATAGCGCCCCCACGTTCCCTAATACCGAAAGTGTGGAAGACCCGAGGTTGGTTGGTTAGTCGGCCTGACAATATTGGCATGTCAGTTATTCGGAGGTATCAAATATTTGTTCTAACTGACAGGCCGATATCGTCAGGCGGACTAGTAGTCGGCCCCCTTAACGCTGTTACATTACTAATTTTGTTGGTAAAAACGGGACATCTAGATTGCGCTAATGCCGCTAAAAATAAGCTGACGCTAATGTGAATGATAGTGGGGTACAAATACAGAATCAACTTTTATAACTCACAAGTGCGCTATTTTTTGTAGTCTGTTAGAATACTCTGAGAACTACTCCTTATAAAAAAATATATCGGATCTTGACGTAGATTTAGGTATAAAGTAGGTATTTGTTAGCAGGCCTTATTAATTCAAGGTAAGATTATACAAGCGGTAAGTTTCTTCATGATATAATCCTATTTAACTGTTTGAACATCAACTGTCATTTACTAACGCATTTGTCAAGAGTTTGTTTCAGGATAATTTAAAAGGCTGAAAAAAAAATTTTTTTCACAAAAAGATTACTAAAGTATTTTATGATTACTGAAATGTATTGAAAGCTATCAAAGATAACTATCAGTTTAATTTATAATAGATTCATCAATAGATCGATTTTATTTAGGCATTTGAATTTTAAAAAGCGTTGTCTTGACCATAAAAGAAATTTAGAAAATTTCCAAGTCAGCGTGTTTAGTTTATTATCGTTATAGTAATTTATATACACAAAAACTAACGAATTCATCAATAGCTGAACAGTGCACGAGCTTATCAGTTCAATTCGTCATTTGAACGCAAGGAGATTTGCGCGGCAGTCTAAAGCGCGGTCAGCAGGAGCGGGTCCACCAATCACGACGCGCCGTAGCTTGTCATTCACCTTTCATACACTATTATGATAAACCCTTAACCGGGCCAGGCAATGTTTTTACTTTTGAATACGAATTGCGGTAGCCCACAGTATTGAAATAAAAGTATTTTTTTCTTGGTTTACTTTTAATGTTTTATCAGAAAATACTTTATTTAAAGTTAGGTTTGATCGAATGAAACAAGGTTATAAAGAGTGTCCCAAAAAGGACGCAAGATTTGAAATTGATGAAAAACACATTTTTTTCGTTATCGTTATAATATATTTGTATATAAAATCTTGAAATACATAAAATTGGGTTATTTGTGGAATAAATACGTCAGGCAAATGTCCTCCTAGGCTTTGCTGGCACATACGCACTCTTTTGTCAAAATTGTCTATGACCATTTTGCATAGATACGGCTGAATTTCTCCAATGCAGCGTTGAATTTCCTCTTTAAAAGCATGAGTGGGCTCATTGGCATAGACTTTTCGGTTCACTGACTAACCGTCCCCCCGGCGGGTCGTGGCAGGCTCCGGCGCATAGGTATTTAACCGAGGCCGCGAGTTTCATAAGCCTGCCATAATAGTCTAGAGGCAAATTAAACAAAAGTCGTCTTCTTCACGATTTTCGTAGTCATCTCTTCTAAATGCCTAAAACTGGTATGGATGTGTTCCTCGTAGTCTCCTGACTACGAATTGACGGGTTTTAGTTTATGGAGGGGGGGGGGGAGGGAAGGTCAGATGTAGGGAATGCAATACCCGGCCATTTTTGGTACCCGGGTACCGACTTTGATTTTCAAAAACCCGGGTAATACCCGGTTTTGAACAATTTTTTTATTAATTATTGGTTTTCATCGTTTTTACGGGTATTTAGTAATAAAATGCACTTTTGATTGCTGAGTTCGCATTTATTAATTGACAAACAATGATTTCGTACATGAAATATATAAATTTAACAACTTATACTGTTAAAACAGCTGTAAATCACAATATTAATTTAGAGAGCATAAGACGTTAGGTTAGGTATACTTAATCTTTCTGTTTATTAATCAGAAATATCGAAGTTAACGGGAAATATGGAATATTCAAATGTAACAATAGATCTTCTTCTTCTTAGTCGTATACTCTTGTCAGAGTAGTCGTGGTCATTGAGGTCGTTGTGCAGCATTTTGTGTAGTTCTCCGCCATCCTTCTCTACTTAGTGCATTTCGCACGCACAGATTTAAACGTGATCCGGTGAGGGCCTTCACTTGATCACTTCATCGCATTGAGGGGCGTAATCTGGGTCTTGTACCATCCACTCTACCCTGAACAACAAGTCTCTCCATGGCGTCGTCTTCCTTGCGCGTCACGTGGCCGAAGTAACTAAGAATGCGAGAGTGCACGATTGCTGAAAGCCTTTGCTTAACCTTGAGCTCTTGGAGTATAGATATATTAGTTCGGTGCTGAGTCCACGATATCCGCAGCAATCTCCTCCAGCACCACATTTCCAAAGCATCAATGCGTTTTCGTTCACTTTCTCTTACTGTCCACGTTTCTGCACCGTAAAATAACACTAGGAAAACGAGAGATCTTACGAGGCGAGTCTTAGTTGCCCTTTTGATATTGCGGTCTCTCCAGATCTTCTAGAGTTTCTCCATTGCAGACCTAGTTGTTGCTATGCGTCGCTTGATTTCATCTTCGGAGCCTCCACCGTTTGAGACCAGTGACCCCAATACATATAGTATGATGATACAAGTCCACAGTTTCCAATAGTTTTTGCCTTATTGCTGTTGTTACGGTCCACGACCATCATCTTGGTTTTTAGTCGGTTGAACTTCAAACCGAATTCGAGACTAACTGTTTCAACGCGACGCAATAGCGCTGCTATACAATCTTCGCTTGTTGCTGTGAGTGTGGTGTCGATGTCGTCAGCGTAACACAGATTGGAGATATTCTTCCCACCTATTGGAATACCATCCGTCCAGCCTTCAAGCGTAATCCTCATTATGTGCTCAGTATAGATTACAGAAAAGAGCAAGGCAAGGGCGATAGTATGCACCCTTGACGTACCCCAGCCGAAGGGTGGAGTGGCTCTGACATTGTATTGTCCACTTTTACTGACGCGGAGTTGTTCTCATACAGCCCTCTTAATATATGGACGAGATTGTTGGGAGCGCCCATTCGTAAGAGAACATCCCACAGCAGCGGCCATTTAACTGAGTCAAATGCCTTCTGAAAGTCAACAAAACATATGTACGTTGGTCTGTCGAACTCTCTGGCTTTCTCTTCTATCTGGCGCAATATGAGAATCTGTTCTATAGTTTCTTTTTCTCTAACTAGGGATTGCAATTGCTGGATCCAGCATCCAGCAATCCAGCTGGATCCAGCGCTTTTTTCGGTCTGCTGGATCCAGCACCGAATGCTGGATCCAGCGCTGCGGATCCGCAAGTCATAGATTTCCAAATAATGGGGCAAAAACCTACATTTCCAGCACCGTATTAGGTAAAAACCAAGCAAATTGTTTTAATTTATATATTCTAAAGTTAAATTCATCTGTAGAAACCTGTAAACTACACGTTAAGTAGTCAAACCGTAAACTTTTACAGTATTGTGTTGTTCTGTTCAATAGTCAAATTCAATTGTTTTATTAGCCATGTGATAGTAGTGATCCATGTGAATGTGATTCGTGTCAAATATACATGTAAACCTTTGACACTTTTCAATTGGTTTTTTGTATTTTCGTCATAAAGTGATGTAGAAGGATGTTTGTTAATCCGAATATTATAATTTGTTAAAGTAATTTCCATACCTAACAATTTAACCTATTAATTAGGATGTACTTACTTCTATAGGAAAGCAGCGTCTTCATTAACATTATACATAGTTGAATGAATTATAAGCATATATTATTAAAAACGACTCTAGTAACCAACATATCGGAAAAAAACAGATATTATGTCCGTATAAATAACTACTTTCAAATAGTCAAACATTCAAACATGATAGAATGCTGCAAGTCGTATAGGTACCGAAATGCATGGAGGAGCTATTAGTCACTGAAGAAGTATGTATAATATTTGTAAAGTATATAGAAATGAAAAGTTTTTTGTGCTTTACCTATTGCGTTTTTAATTATAGCAAGTTATACACTGCACACACTTTGTCATTGAATTGAACACGTTATTTGCATAGGGCGCGTTGAAGAATTCGGAGTAACTTAACACCTATTTTGGAGACCTTTCAAGGCAAGGTTACGTACGTGAAACGAAGATAATGAACACGTTTATATTGTAGCAAGACTCCTATAGAAAATAATAATGCGAATATGGCATTTTTAATACAAAAAACTGGTTTACTAGTAAATAAAGATATAGGTGCTGGATCCGCGCTGGATCCAGCTGGATTTATGTCAATCCAGCAAAAATCCAGCTGGATTGAAAATGGTGCTGGATTGCAATCCCTATCTCTAACAAATCCGGCTTGTTCTGGTGCGATTTATTTGCTGATATACGCTTTTTGTCTCTCATTTAGGCTGTGCAGTAAAATTTTACTGGAATGATTGATTAAAGCTATCAAGCGATAGTTAGAATTGAAGTGTAAAATAAGTTCGGACCATTTATGCTATGCCTTTTAATTTTAATTTAATAGTTATAACACACACAGTAAGGTAGGGATACAGTTACAGAAGTAATAGAACATTTTGTTTTAAGTTTATTCACGTTTTACCCTATTTTTCTACCGATTTCTAAATTACGGGTAAAACCCGGGTTATGAGTTAAAAACCCGGGTTTTACCCGACTCCAAATATAGATAGGTACCCGGGTACCCGGGTTTTCGGGTACCCGGGTTGCATTCCCTAGGCAGATGGCGGCCGAACGTCATCGATTATTTTTACTTCTGGAGTCCTATGAGACCAAACGATTCGTATGAGATGTCATTCGAAAGATTGTTAAATGTACTACAATTGTTTATAAATAACCGTAGTCATCACTTTAGTCTTTTACAAAATACTTATTTAACAAAAATATGTTTTCTTTATCGTGCATGTTTGCGTAAATACTGACAAAACATGCTTAGAACTCAATAAATTATAACTTTACCACAATTAATGTTATGACAAAATATACGGGAAATTTTATGAGCTTTCGTTTTGATAATGATTCATTTGATAAATAACATTTCGCAAATAATCACTGAACAAACAACAATTCGTTTCAACAAGTCATTGCTAAATATGTTCATATTTTTATAAATCATTATTAGACAAATACACATTTAGTAACTTGGACGCTTTATAAACATATTGTAAGACAAATTATTATTTAACCAACGTTCATTTCGTGAATAAATCGTTTTTAACTTCCGTTATTTTGCAAAATGGCAATAGATAAATTATTGTTTTTTACTGAATATAATGAGTACAATAAATAAATGCAAACTAATTGAGAACTCCCTCCCTTAATTGAAGTCGGTTAATAAGTCGGTTCCGGATAAATTTAGGGACAATAATAAAATAAGATAAACAAGAATGGCTGACTGACAACTGTATTTCTAAGCAAAAATAGCACTTGACACAAGACAAAATATTATAAAAGAATTTCGTTTTCACTGAAATATAAGTAATTCATGGATATTTTTACTAAAACTAAATGAAAATGGTAATTTTATGTGTAAAAATTGACAATAAAGCCGTGACTGTTTTTTAAAAATAAGTGATTGGGAAGCAATTAAGATAAATGGGTATGTTGACATTACGGGTATTTTACATTTCTATTAACCCCGACATATGTAAGTTACTAGAACTGTAAGGTCGCAGTTAATCTACCACGCTCCTCCTCGCTTTACTCGTCGTCGCATCTATCTGGGCTCTCTCAAATCATAGTTTTCCGTGATAATATTCAACAAAAACAAACTTAACTTTTAAAGTACAAAATATATTTTTAAAATGTTGTACTCGTAGATAATACACGGATAAATGGCATACACACCATGAGATTATTAAACGAAGAATTTAGGTACCAAATAATGCATTTTACTAACGTTTTACCATGCGTTATTTTGTTAATTGCCCTGAATAGCAAATGAATAATTTGCCAAATAATGTTTTGTAATATAGTGTTTTTGCAAGCAAATAATTTGTCTTTTGAACTATTTGTGAAACAATAATATATAAAATTATTTATGGGAATCATTGTGAAATGAATATTTTATTTTGTTTGTGATATGAATATTTTATGAAATGTTGTTTGCCAAATGATTGGCTACCCTATGTAATACTATATAACGGAGTATTGATGAATTTTGTTCAGAATGGGTCACTACGTTTCGTCTTACAATGGCAGCCGACCGTCGTCGTATTTATCAGAATCTATTTAACGGATCAATTCGTGATTTGTGTCATTTGAAATTATTTTAAATTTACTGAAATAACCAGTTCTTTGAAGTCGAGTCTTTGAAGAAGTTGCAAAATTAACCATTTTTTTAGGATTGTAACATATGTATTTACTCTAATAGACTGGAAGAAACGGGCATATTTGAAGAAAAGTCATCATCGACATTTCTTCCAAATACCTAAAACTGGTATGGATATATTCCTCATTGTGATGGATGGACATGAATTGGCCAGTTTTATTTTATAGAGGGGTGGGGGGGAGTCAATAACCGGACGCGGTAAAGATGGTGTCCGATCGTCATTGAAATATGTTCATATTTCGGTCTATGGGACCGATATATTCGTTTGAGATGCAATTTTAAAGATCATTAAAAGTACTATAATTGTTTTTACTTGTGACGAGTGGCGGAAGCGAGGGGAGGCCTTTGCCCAGCAGTGGGACACAGTATAGGCTACGGAAAAAAAAAAAAAAAATTGTTTTTGAATAATTGTAGTCATCACTTTAGCCCTATACAAAATATTTGAAAAAGTATGATTTTTTACCGTGCATGTTGGCGTAAGTACTAATAATACATGCTTATAGCTCAATAAATTGTAACTTTACCGCAATTAATGTTATTTTCAAATGTTTTGTTTTGTAAACGACTACATTGATGACTACGGTTATTTACAATCAATTATAGTACATTAAATAATATTTACACACGAATCTTTCGGTTCCATAGGACTCGAGATGTAAATAAATTTCGATGACGGTCGGCCACCATCTTTCCCCCCTCCTTTTTTCGACTCGCCCCCTCCTCTTAAAATAAAATTGATCAATTCATATCCTGGAGACAAGGAGGACCATATCCATACCCGTTTTAGGTATTTGGAAGAGATATCGACGACTTTTCTGCAAACAAGCCTGTTTCCACCAGTCTATTAGGTAAAAATGTTACGTTTTCAAAAAAAATCTAAAAACTGTTAATTTTACATCTCAGACCTAAATTAACCTATTATAGTAAATTTAAAATGCATTCAAATGATACTCATCAGGATTTGATCCATAAAATAAATTCCGAGCAATAATGAAAATACGACGTCGATCGACCGCCACACGCTAGTTTTTTGAAAGCTCATTCATACATTTTCCCGTCTACTTTATAATAATACATACTTTATTTATTGCGTTATAAGCATGTTTTATCACTACTTTATCTAAACAGGCACGGTAAAAAATTCATATTTTTTCAAATATTTCGTAAACGACTAATGTGATGACTGCCTCTATTTAGAAACAATTATAGTACTTTAATGGTCTTTCAGATGACATCTCACACAAATCGATCGGTCCGATATGATTCGAGTTGTGAACAAATTTCGATGATGGTCGTCCGCCATATTTCCCTCACTTTTTTCGTATCCCCCCCTCCCCCCCTCCATAAACTAAAACCAGTCAATTCGTATTCTAAAGACCACGGGGAACACATGTATACCAGTTTTAGGTATTTAGAAGAGATGTCGACGACTTTTCTCCAAACAGGCCGATTGCCTCCAGGGTATACTATTTCCTACCGAATATGGAACAATACAACAATAATTTTGTATGCCAATAGGCAAAACACAGAGCACCTTTGTAAATTAAGACCCTATTTGTACCACCTGTGTTATACAAATAAACATTTCATTTCATTAAAAAAATACATTTTTCGGAAAATAGTAGATTGTTTGACAAGGGTCTAAAGTAAGCCATATTACCACTAGGTGGTTATTTTCCCGAATCAAGTGAGGAAAAATTGTTCTTGTGGTAATATGGGTTTTAGACCATAGTCATACATACTATACAGACTTTACGAAATTAGACTTAAAGGACATAACAATAAGAACTATGAGAAGTGAAATTATGTATACATATTAGCACTAGAGCTTAAATGTACGACAGACTTTTAGAGCATGAGAAGTGAAAAAGTAGGAATGTCCGCTTTTTCATTCATTCGCACCATAGAGGGGCATGCTCTCAACAAAAAAAACATCGCACTTTATAGTAATCATTATCAAACCAAGCTTCGCATTAGGCAGTCATATTATTCACTCTGTGGACCAAACGTAAAGATACAATATTCGCGTGCTTACTGGGTTACCATGGAAACAGCAGACAGGCAACGGCGTGCAGCGGTCAGGCAACAGCGCGCGGCGCGTCGTGATTGGCCCCGCCGCTAGCACCATGCCATGACGCGATAGACTCCCGCTTTAATCTCCGCGCGTTTGGATTATGTTTAGAACTGATAAGTTCAGAAAACTTCGAGCGATTGATAAAATCGTTAGAATTTTGATGCAAGTTTTAGTATAAAGATAATGAACAGAATGCGCCCACTTGAAAATTTCGGAGATTTCTTATATAGCTATTAGAACGCTTTAAAAATTCAATTGTTCATTAAAAAATAATCTATTGAATAATGTGTTATAAATCAAATCTATTACTCGCCTTTGATAGTTTTTAATATATTTCAGTTAACATATACCACTTAAATTATCTTTTGGAGGAAGTATATTTTTTTTATTTGTTTTAATTTTAAATAAATACGGCCATTGGTAAATCTGTTAGCAAATGTCAGGGTACATTCATATAGTTAAATCCGATAGTCGAATGAAAAGAAATACCACTCGAATTATCTTATCTTGAATTTACGAGTGTCGCAAACAAATACCTATATTATACCTACAACACCCTCGAAAACAGTTAGAAAAAAATTTTCGCCGTTAGTGCTCATTGTACTCTTACTGATAATAAAATAAAATCGGACTTGTGAGTTATAATTTTTTAAGGCCAAATTTAACGTTCCAGTATCGGCCTATGACCTATAAATATTCTTCTTTAGTGCCACATTTTCCTGCGTCAAGCAATTCTAATTTTTTAAGTCAACGTAGAAAACACGTGCATGGGAGACCTAGACATAACTTCTTAGTCAATATTTGCTACATCGATCTAACAAACAATGAGCTCGCTAAGTGCATTAGCGATATAGTAAACTAGTAGGGCAGTTTCAGCTGATAATGTGGACACGCTGGACAAAAGCACCATTTTTTTTTCAAGTACTTGTTAGGTCCATTGGCTTTATATTTTTGATAGGAACCAGTTCCTCCGACGGCCATCTTTAATTTTAAGGCAGCCAGTCCACCGTGTCCACATTTACGACAATTTGTTCGAGCACTCTGCGCTACTAAACTGTTGCAACTATGGATTAGTCGTGTCATGTAAGGTATAACTCAGATAGAGTCGGAAAGATAAGTGTCGTAGAATGTATGAGCTCCCATATAAACCACGACACTTCTCTTTCCGGACAAATTCTATATGCCTTATCCTTTTTTTTCATGAACAATAAAATTGCGATGAATTAAGGTATTTTCATGGTACCTTTAACCTAGGTATCTTCTTCTGCTATCCTGTCGCAATAATGACGGTTTTTGCAGAGTTTTAGTTTTCCAGGAAAAAATTTTGAGAATTCAAAGATGGCTGACGATATTTACGACTATATTGTCTAAGGAACTAAAATTTGCCGTTGAACATTTCATTGTATGCAAACTAAATATTGCAACCCCTATCGTTTAGTTTCCAAAAATGAAGGGCTCGTAACTTATGTGGGATCAAGTAAGGACACATTCTCACATTAATAACGTCCTTGAAACGTTCTAAGAAGCTCATAATCTTACCTCAATATTCAAGAGGTATCGTCACGCAGCCATGGGAGGGTTAAATTATGTTATCTGAAGTTGCCGCGGTGCATATACTTAATGATACTGTAACTAAGTTATCGAGGGTTAGATAATAGATAAGGCAGGTTCCCGATCGATCGAGGTATTCGAAATATCAACTGGTGTATTTAATGATTAATTAATAATTTTAATGGTTCCTTTATAAACATTTAATAAACACAAATAATCTTTCGCAAAAATTACAATTTATCCGCAGAATGTTTTTTTTAAATCTGATAAATCCATCCCGTATACGATGCACAGAAGACTATAGATACACCAAGTATGTATTAGACAGGTATATTAGATTACACGCTCCATACGCCCCATTCTGAAAACGTTTAATGAAAGCGCGGCTGAATCTTCCATAGTCTGTATTTTAACTTTAAAATACGTTTAAGATTATCCAATTTCATACAACATAACTTCAATGGAATTGAACTGGAGTTGCTTCAAAATTATAAAGATAAAAGATATTTATTCTTCAATTTAGGCACATTACAATGCACTTATGAACATCAGATAGAAAAAAAAGAAACTACCACCGGTTCTAACCCTACACCTCTGACCCGAGAAGTATTACTTAAGTCCGGCAAGAAACTCGGCGGGACTTATTTTTCAAAATAGTAATATTACACCTTAAAGATAATGCGTAGTTCTACAAGAAGACATATTAAAACAGCTTAAGAGACAGACAGTACCTATCTACCTATCGTGTAATTTGACTACTTCACAAACGTTTGATATGCTTTCTTACCTGAACCGTGTCCTCTAAATACTAGATGATTTTGTAGTATTTCCTGGTTTGAGCCATGCATCTATGTCTGTCGTATAGTCCTTGACGCTGTAACAACCCTTTGACAGTTAAACGTATCTGATGGCAGCACAGTTTTCATTGTAGATTAGTTCAGTGTTCGCCTGTCAGCCGAAAACCTTGACACTGTGACCTTCGAACGCGTGTAACTAAGAAATTATAGGATCGTTACTGTCTCTGGGCGTGAGTGACGTGACAGTGATGACGATAATGAAGAGGTGTAACATGACACCTCCAAGTGTAACACGTGTAAATGAGGAAGCTAAGTATATCGGCGATTAATTGTAAGCTTAGTACCTAATTTACTTATCTTGTGTCTTCATTACAATTGGATCGCTAGACACCATTAAATAAAATCAAAGTTACCTAAGTACATAATTTTCTATAATTTTCTTTAACAAATTGTTTTTAAACCCACAAATTAAAAATAAATAAAAGGGATACATACATTTATTTCTCGTAAAAATCATTAAGGAAATTGAATAAGATTGTCAGGAAAGTGGGACAAATACCCGCGACATAAAGTTCTTAAGGTGATACCTGACTGAGGTTGTGCTCAGCAGATTTAAATTTTCTCGAAACATACTTGGAATACGAGTTTAATACTTTCAGGAATGATTAATGACTATATGACCGAGGGATTTGTAGGATGAAAACACGATTGGCTACAATTTCCTCGATAGTTTTATTTTTCAAAGTCAGGTCTTCTTTTACCCTAAAACTGATTTTATTGCTCAATTATAAAGAATATAAGGATAAAATTGGAGTATGATAAAGCCATTACCTAGTTCTAGGGAATTGTAGGATGAAAATTTAATTCGTTGTTTACTCTTACCTGGAGATGGCATAAAGTGAAATGACGCTTACGACATTTCATAAACGCGCTTCCAGACTAGCTCGCGCTCCTTCCCGGCGACACGAATTACCTTAGCGCTATCCTTTACTACATTTGATCAGTCTGTCAGCGGCCACTGCCAACGACGGGTTCTTGTTTGTCGGCGTCAGCGCTTATTTTTACGAAAATAAGGTGCCTTTAATTATTTTTTAGTTTTATTACACTCTATTTGTAGATCTGGTTACAAAAATGTTTTTTGCGTTCATCGAGCTTGTACCTCCATACAAAAATACTCGTGTAATATTTATTTTAGTTATACAGTAGTCGTTTCAACAACAGAGTAAACATCAGTAAGTTCACTTCCACTATACTTGCGCACACGGCGAGACACGCCAGTTTTGTAGGTACTAATCAAATAGAAATGCGAATCATGCGATAAACAACTATAAGATACTTAAGTACATGTGTCACTATTTTGGCAAAGGTACCATTTGGCGGTCAGTGCTTACGTCGTATATCTTGTACCGATTTAATATTGTATTCAAGCAATAATGCAATGAATGCGTAATAAGCGCCGACCGCCTAATGGTACAATCGACGTCAAAAATATGTTTACACTTTTGAACTTTATTACAAAGGAGTAAGGTGCAAAAGTGTAAACATATCTTTGACGTCGACTGTACCTTTGCCAAAATAATGTCAGAAATAGTATTAATTACAAGATGATTATTTGCGTGATGGACAACTTTTTTGACGCGAGCTAAGTTTCTATAGGTAAGTAGGTACAATTATACCTAACAAGCTGTCACGCTTGCACACCGTAGCCGCAGGCGGTTCTCTTCCTTTATCTACCCACTAGTTACTCAAAGCAAGTAGGTAGGTATCTCTAGTTGAAACTCGTATTTGCCCAGACACAGACAACACGCAACGCGACTAATTTTAAAATACGTTCCAGTCAGTGATCGGAATAGGTAGCGTATATTATTACCTAAACTTTGGGGTCGTCCAGAAATCATGTGATCGTATTTGGCCTATTTTTGACCACCATCTAGAATTGAAACCCGATACTTGAGGATATTTAGGGCCTCTTATTAAGAATCTGAAGTTAAAAAATTAAAAATCGGGCGCGATCTTGAGTTTGTTCATTTTTGATCCGATCATGTTGAAAATCGATATCTAAGGATCCGCCAGGCCCCTTAATATGAATCTGAAGTCAAAATTTTAAAAAAGGGCGCCGTCTTGACTTTCTTCACCTTTTATCCGATCGGTTTGAAACCCGATACTTGAGGACATTTAGGGCCTCTTATTACGAATCTGATTATTTTTTTTAATTGGGCGCCATCTTGAGTTTATTCATTTTTGATCCGATCATATTGAAAATCGATATCTAAGGATATGCCAGGCCCCTTAATATGAATCTGAAGACAAAATTAAAAAAAATGGGCGCCATCTTGATTTTCTTCATTTTTTATCCGATCGGTTTGAAACTCGGTATCAGAGGATCCTTAAGGCCCTTTAATACGAATCTGAAGTCAATATTGCAAAAACGGACCGCCATCTTGAATTTCGTTATTTTCAATCCGTTCGTGATGAAAATCGATATCTGATGACCTTAAAGGCCTCTCAATACAAAACTGAAGTCAAAATTGCAAAAATGGGCGCCATCTTGATTTTCTTCACTTTTGATCCGATCGATTTGAAACTCGATGTCTGAGGATCTATAATAGGCCTCTTAATACGAAGTTTCGTATTAAAGGGCCTGGCGAATCCTCAGATATCGATTTATAACTTGATCTGATCAAAAATAAAGAAATTCAAGATGGCAACCGTTTTTTCTTATTTTGACTTCAGTTTATATTAAGGGGCCTTAAAGATTCTCAGATATCGAGTTTAAAACCGATCAGGCAAAAAATCAATAAAATGAAAAAAAGGGGCCCTAAAGATCCTCAGATATCAAGTTCCAACAAGAACGGATCGAAAAGAAATAAATTCAACATGGCTGCCAGTTTTTTCAGATTCGTATTACGGGGCCTGGCGAATCCTCAGATATTGGATTCAAGCTTGATCGCATCAAGAATAAATAAATTTAAAATGACGCCTATTTTCATATTTTGACTTCTGTTTCGTATCAAGGGGCCTTATAGATCCTCAGATATCGAGTTTCAAACCGATCGGATAAAAATAATACTATTTAATAGCCTCCTAGCCCAGTTGGTAGTCACCCTGCCTACGAAGCAGGAGATCCTGGGTTCGAATCCTGGTAAGGGCATTTATTTGTGTGTTTATCACGAATATTTGTTCCTGAGTTATGGGTGTTTTCTATGTACCTAAGTATACAGGGTGCTCGCGAGGAAACCGCATAATTTTGCCAGCGTATCCCTGAGGTCATAAGAAGTAATAAATGTTATAAGAACTTATGTCGAATTCGCCAAAAAAAAATTTTTTTTGTGCTTTTTTTTTAATTTTTTGAATGCATTTGAACATAAAAAAAAATATGTTATTGGTAAAACTATTGACTAAAATAAATTGGTGCATTTTTAGCCGTAAAAAAAGGTTTACGCAAACTATTCTTTGGCATTTTGATATCTGACAATATGAATGTCTAGACTAGACCCCATAAAGAGAGAAATCACCATCAAAAAAACTTTTTGCACTGAGTTACAATAAAACATGTTTTTTAGGGTTCCGTAGCCAAAATGGCAAAAACGGAACCCTTATAGTTTCGCCATGTCCGTCCGTCCGCGGTCTAGCTCAGTGACCGTTAGCACTAGAAAGCTGAAATTTGGATTGAATATGTGCATTAACCAAGCCGACAAAACGGTAGAATAAAAACGCGAAAAATATATTTTGTTAGGGTACCTCCCGTACACGTGAATTGGGGGGCGAAATTTTTTTTCGTTCCAACCAAGTTGTGTGGGGAATCCTTTTAAAAAAAATTAGGGTCTTCTAAAACAGTTTTTGGATAAAACTAATACTCTCGGAAATAATAGCTCCGAAAGTTTAAAACAGGGCGTCCCCCCCCCATCTAACTTTTGAATCGTGGGTCCTAAAATTTTGAAAAAATTCATCAAACTGAGGCCTGATGAGTACCTTCAATGAAAACTATATTGAAATAAATCGGTTTAGCTGTTTTTGAGTTATCATTCAAAAACCCATAGTGAAAGGACGTAAGTAAAAATTACGTACGCGCCGCCAAATTTCCCGTAAGAAACGACCTTTTGAATTAATGGTCTCAGTTTACGGAACCCTACACTGAGCATGGCCCGACATGCTCTTGGCCGGGTTTTTATTTAGTTGGTAATAACTCTGAAACTAGGCGAATTCCAGAAAAGTTTGTACGACATTTTAGTCTCCAATTACGATCAAGAATACACTGTTAAAATCTCTCGCAATCCTCACGAGCACCGTGTATATTTATCTATATAAGTAGGTATATCGTCGCCTAGTAGGTACCTATAGTACAAACTTAGCTTAGTTTGGGACTAGGTTGATTTATGTAAGATTGTCCCCAAATATTTATTTATTTAAATGAAAATAAGCAAGATGGCCATTTTTGCAATTTTCACTTCAGTCTTATATTGAAAGTCCTTTAAGATCCTCAGATATCGACTTTCATCACGAACAGATCGAAAATGAAAACTTAAGATGGCGGCTAGTTTTTGCAATTTTGACTTCAGATTCGTAAGGGGCCTTAAAAAAGATCCTCTGCTATCGAGTTTCAAATTGATCGGATAAAATATAAAGAAAATCAAGATGGCGCCCATTTTTTGAAATTTTGACTTCAGATTCATATTAAGGGGCCTGGCGGATCCTTACATATCGATTTTCAACATGATCGGATAAAAATAAACAAATTCAAGATGGCGCCCAATTTCTGGAATTTTTACTTCAGATTCGTAATAAAGGTCCCTAAATATCCTTACATGTCGAATTTCAAACCGATCGGATAAAAAATGAAGAAATTCAAGATGGCGTCCATTGTTTTCAATTCTAACTTCAGTTTTGTATTGAGAGGCCTTTAAGATTCTCGGATATCGATTTTCAACACGAACGGATGAAAAACAAAGAAATTATAGATGGTGGTCAATAATAGGCTAAATACGATCACATGATTTCTGGACGGCCCCAAAATGTATGAATAGGTAAATAATATACGCTACCTATTCCGATCACTGGCTGTCTAGTGCCTACCATCTTAGAACATAATTATTTTAAAATTAGTCGCGTTGCGTGTTGTCTGTCTCTGGGCAAAGGCGAGTTTTACTCGGGAAGGTAAGAGGTTTGAGTCTGCACTTTTGTCTCAGGCGACGCCGCTTGGAACGATTGCTTGTTAGGTCAAACAAAGCTGATTAAGTCCCGTAGCCGCGGGATCGAGCGATGGCTACCCCCCAAAAAAGAGGGGGGTAATAGTCGGCTTCCGAGGTCCAGGTTGTGCTATATTTCTGGCGACCATTAGCTACTAGGTCGAGCTTGATATCATTTTCGTATAATTTGGGTGCAAGGCATTCATTTCTGAAATTATTTTTATACTTTTTCATACAAAAAAATTAACTTATGCATGAAATATTAAAACTGAACTTAAAATTTTGTCACTATTTTGGCCCTGATAATCGTAATTTCGTGATATTCACTAAATAAAAAATATAAATATATCATTCATATCTTTTTTAATCTGTAAAGTATCACTATAATGTCCATCTTCATACATTTTTTTTGTAAAAAAAAATAATTTGTAGCGTGCGGTAGATGCGATTCCCACACAAATGGAATTATGATCGGAGGTGAAAGGCATTTTTTTTTACAATATATGGAATAAATTGCAGAATAAATACATGAGTGTAATGTTATACTACTAATTTCATGTGACTTTGCCTGTTCCTGGTTCAAATTTGTTGTTTTTATTTTTGCTTTCATAGGAATTTTCACCCCTCTTTTCACCCCCTCATAGGTTGATTTTGTCAAATTTTATTTCATTGTAAGCTGAAATGCGTTATACGGATTATATGTTTAAAATATCAACTCCATATCTTGAGTAGTTTAGGTTGTATCATGCCCAAAAGTCAAGTCAAGTTCTCACTTTTATATGTCTTATTACTATGACTTACTACACTACACACACACATACTCAATTCTTGAACGGTTAAAGATATGAAGTAAAAAATGTTAACATTGATTTTAACAAGTTAATAAGTTAAAAAAAAACCGAAATGGGTTTTGAATGAAATCAACAGATTTCGACATCCTGCTTTGGATAAATTGTTCGGTTAATGTATCTCATGCGGTAACCGAGTGGTTTCGTAGTTATCTTGTCGGGCGGCATCAGCGCATAACGGTGGATCATTTCTGTTCTTCTTGGTGCAGCACTTTGGCTGGTGTCCCACAAGGGTCTGACTTATTTCCATTTTCATTAAATTAATTACTCTTAATCTCTCTTCGCACTACCACCTTTATGCTGTCGATCTTCAGATTTACTTACTGGCTACCTCCCATCTGTTATTAGGACTGTAAATAGCGACCTAGTAAGTATCCCGAACTGGAGTCAAAGTTTTAGTATCAAGGTTAACCCAGCATAGACTCAAGCTAATAATGATTGGAAGATCTAACCTGCTTGCTGGACAATTCCAGCAAAATCAATATTTTGACCATATCGATCCTATTTACTTTAAGGTCGTACTAATTCCATATTTGTAGCATGTTAAAAACCTTGGTATCATCATGGACAGTACTCTATCTTGGGGGTCTCAAGATTGCGAAGCTAGCAGAAAGATGTTAACTGCCATAGCTTCGCTTAGGAGATTGCGGAACTTCTTACCCATTCCTACCAAAATTATGCTGTCAGACTCTTCTACTCCCCATCTTAGATTAGCTCATGTTTGCTATTTTGATATTACTGAAGATCAACTCAATAAACTTAAGCACATTCAGAATATCTGCATTCGATTCATATTTGGATTGCGCAAGTATGATCGTGTTTCCCACTTCTGTTTACATCAACTGGCTCCCTATTCGCATTCGTCGCAACTCCCGCATTTTGTTACTTTTTGTTCCATTATTTTTAACCCCGCAACTCCCCGCTATTTCAAGGTGCGCTTAAGTTATCTCCGTTCAATATCCCCGGTCCGGTAATTTTATTTTGACCAAATATATATTATGTTTACAAAGTAGGATAGTCTTCGTTCTGTCAGAAGTTACCGAAATTTGCTTCTCTCCGTACCGTCATCCTCTTCAAAACAGAAGGCTCAAAAGCCCGGCTCACTCAAAAGTTCGGCTTTGGAACTCTGACTGCCCGTGGGCGTAAAATGAGCAGTCTCCCATATGTAAATATGTTTATTTTAATGGATTTTATTTGTATGATATAAATATTTTGCTACAATTACTATATGTGTGATAAATTAGGATCGCGTCGTGATTTTCAACACCTGACCCAACACCCACTGACATTAATAAATTAATTAATCAACTACATTAAGGTTATCTGGAAGAGATCGCTTCTTAGCGATAAGACCGCCTGTTGTTTACCTTAAGTTTTTGTATTTTTTCTGTATCGATTTCATTTACTGAGGTGTGCAATAAAGAGTATTTTATTATTATTTTATTAATGGGTTGTAAAGTGGGGTGAAAAATTGTATGAAAATAAAATTAAAAACAACAAATTTGAACCAGGTACAGGAAAAGTCACATGAAATTTGTACTATAACATTACACCCATGTATGTAGACTGCAATGTATTCCATATTTTGTTAAAAAAATACCGTTCATCTCCGATCATGATTCCATTTAAAAGATAAAATAATAATAAAAAAATCGATCGAATTGAGAACCTCCTCTTTTTTTGAAGTCGGTTAAAAAATATAAAATTCTTTAATTTAGGCACATCACAATGCACTTATGAACTTCAAAGAGAAAAAAGAAACTACTGCCGGTTCTAACCCTACACCTCTGATTAATAATGCGTACTTCTTCAAGAAGACATTTGTTTGAGAATCGCATCCACCGCCCGAAATATTTTTTTTTTTACAAAACATACGTATTAATGTGAACATAGATGTGGTATGTGGTACTTTACAAATTAAAAAAGAAAAAGGCTAAATATTTATGTTTTTTATTTAGTGAATATCACGAAATTACGATTCTCAAGCGCAAAATAGTGACAAAATTCAAAGGTCAGTTTAAACATTTCATGCATAAGTTTATTTTTTTGTATGAAAAAGTATAAAAATAATTTTAGAAATGAATTCCTTGCACCCAAATTATACGAAAATGATACCAAACTCGACCTAGTAGCTAATGGTCGCCAGAAATATAGCACAACCTGGAACTCGGAAGCTGACCATTACCCCCCTCTTTTTTGGGGGGTAGCCACCGCTCGATCTCGCGGCTAGGGGGCTTAATCAGCTTTGTTTGACCTAACAAGCAATCGTGTCAAGCGGCGTCGCCTGAGACAAAAGTGCAGGCTGTTCCATACATATCTGTCTGTAAGCGTCCCGAGTATTTTAACTAGAGATACCTACTTGCTTTTGAGTAACTAGTGGGTAGATAGATAAAGGGAGAGAACCGCATGCGGCGACGGTGTGTAAGCTATGCCAAGCCAATGTCCATTACTTAACTCTCAAATTATGTGTATCTCTGCTACAACCCCATCAAATTTCATGAAGATCAGAAAAATGGTACTAGTCATCGTCGAACAAACTCTCAAAATCAAAAAGCCATCGAAATGCCGAGACGTCCCAGTATAAGTAGCTAGAAGTGGTTTGTAAGAACTCGCTTCGCTTGCGCTCCGCTCGTTCGATTAGTACTATATTTCTGACATTATTTTGGCAAAGGTACCATTTGGCGGTCGGCGCTTACGCATTCATTGCATATTACTTGAATAGTACAGTCGCCATCAAATATATGAAATCGGCCAAGGTAGTCACTAATATCTGAACAAGACCTCAAAATTAAAGGCGATAAAGTACATGTTCGGATATAAAGTATATTAAAAGTATATTAATATTGTAAAGGATATTGCATAAAATCGGTTAAGCCGTTTTTGAATTCGAGCTCAAAAACTCATGTTAAAAGGACTTAAGTGCCGCAAAATATCATATATAAAACGACCTTTTGATTGGGTGTTTTGTGAATTTTGTGACGGACCGGTTATTATGGAACCTTTATTTACATTGAGCATGGCTCGACATGTTATGATTATAAAATGTGCTCATTTGTACCTTTCACTTAGGAGGTACAGTCGCCATCAAATGTATAGAAGCGGCCAGTGTACTCAAAAATATTTGTACATGCACTTTATCGCCTTGACAATACAGGCGTTGTACATATATTTCTGACCACCTTGGCCGCTCCCATATAATATATCTGATGTCGACTGTACGTAATTTACAATAAAAAGTAACATCGTTCACAAAAACTAAATCAAATTCAGTTTAAAAATTACCGTCTCCGAAGCAGATTCTCCTACTGCAAAAAATATCGAGATCTAATTTGTTCCGAGTGAACTTTCTGCGAACCTCTATCTGAGCGAAGTGCGTAGTGACCGAGTTCGCAAGGAGGTGGGGCTACGCGATGATTGCTCCGCCCAAATCGAGGTACATGTTCTTTTGAGTCCTCGTCTTAATAAACCGTATCCACTTTTAGTAGCCTTGCAGTCTTGGTGACGTAAAGTCGGTACTTCGGTAGGTATCATTTTAGGTAAATTTTCCAAGAGCAAAGGAATAATGTATAAAGCGAGTCATGGCTTAATAAAAATTAACCAACCATGACTCAAACCAAGTACCTGCTTACGTGCCTACGTCACTTTGAGTCAGACTTGATGCACAATTTTCCTTTTGCTTATCCAATGAGTCTAAATTAAAAACCTGAATCCGAATTACTAATATGATTTTTATGCAATTACAATACAAGTCTAATATATTAATATTAAATATACATGTAAAGCGAGTCACTATCTTTTTATTTTTCTCAGTGTACCAAGTGGCAGCGGGATATGGCATAGTATTTATGATTTTGCTTAAGGGCTCACAGGTTTCGTTAATTTTACCAGAGACTATAGAGATATAGACGACCACAGCCTAAGAACTTTTTGAAGCTCAAGTCGATTGCGCCCTCTGTCCGAAAGCCGCCTAAAGATACCGAAATTGTAAAAAGAAATGTCACCCGCACTGCTACTCCACCTAGTAGCTACTAGTGTATGTACTACTAGTACGCTATTTGTTACTAGGTGGAGTAGCAGTGCAGGTGACATTTCTTCTTACAATTTCGGTATCTTTAGGCGGCTTTCGGACAGAGGGCGCAATCGACTTGAGCTTCAAAAAGTTCTTAGGCTGTGGTCGTCTATATCTCTATAGTCTCTGGTTTTACTGATACATTTTAATATATTTTAGTAGGTATGTATTGAAAGAAGATTCAGAACGTTTGCGTTGCATTCCTAAAACTTTGATTACCTTCTTTGCTTATAATATAATAACTGGGCATGCTATCAAAACTTCAGTTTGGTGATGTCATCATTTAGGTTATTTGATTATTGATTTATTAACAAGAAACATTAAAAGAGAAAAGATATAAAAAAAATATTAATATTCTTCAGTTTAGGCACATTACAATGCAGAAAGTCAAGGAGAGAAAAAAAAAACTACCATCGGTATTTAAGTCCAATATGATTTAAGATATGATTTATATTCAACATATCTTTCTTCCACAGCTGGTCTGCGAATTGGCGCTTCTGATGTCAGCCAGCGGCATCGGGCTGTACTACCGAGCTTTGACCGAGCGAGCTCATCGCAACACCTTCGCCGGCACCAGGACTTGCCTGGAACAGCGAGTCAAGCTGGAGTGCGAGCGAGAGCAGCAAGAGAGGCTGCTGCTCTCTGTCATACCTGCGTACATCGCTGCTGAGGTAAGGCTATTACCTAGCTTTGGTTTTGGTGCTAGGACCTGCTCCTAATCGCTGCCGAGATAATGTTTGTATCTTAGTAGGGACAACTTTGGTACTAGGTCCTGCTTCTAAGTCTTCTAACCGCTACCGAGATAAGTTTATAACCCAGCAGGGACCACTTTGGTACAATTACCTGTTTCTTATCGCTACCGAGGTAAGTTTATATCATAGCAAGGACTACTTTGGTACTAGGACCTGCTTCTAATCGCTGCCGAGGTAGTTTATAACCAGAGACTATAGAGATATAGACGACCACAGCCTAAGAACTTTTTGAAGCTCAAGTCGATTGCGCCCTCTGTCCGAAAGCCGCCTAAAGATACCGAAATCGTAAGAGAAAATGTCACCTGCACAGCTACTCCACCTAGTAGCTACTAGTGTACTACTAGTACGCTATTTGTTACTAGGTGGAGTAGCAGTGCAGGTGATGTTTTCTCTTCAGAGGGCTTCAGAGGGCGCAATCGACTTGAGCTTCAAAAAGTTCTTAGGCTGTGGTCGTCTATATCTCTATAGTCTCTGCTATAACCTAGCCGGGACTACTTTGGCACTAGGACCTGCTTCTAATCGCTGCCGAGGTAGTTTATAACCTAGCGGGGACACCTTTGTTACCAGGACCTGCTTAGCAACACAGCTGGCAAGCGAGATTGATACTCCCTCAAGCGAGATTGTTACTCTGTCATACCCGCGTACAGTCAACGCCATAAATATGTGTACACTTTTGCACCTTACTCCATTGTAATAAGATTCAAACGCACTGACTTAGGAATATCAGATATCTGTGTTCAAAGGTGTATACATATTTTAGGCGTTGACTGTACATAACTGCTGAGGGAAGGCTGAGTGAATAATTTGATAATATTTGTAGCTTTATATTGACATCCTTCAGAGTTTGGATGTGAAACAATAATTTAAGTGGCAGAAATATTGAATGATGTAAGTACGATGAGTATGTGTATACATACCTATATTATTATAAACTTGTTGCTCGTAAGCTTAATTGAACGGGCTGCAAGAAGAGTCCTGTGCGTTGCGAGTTTGAAAAACATTTTTCTTCTTTAAAATAATCCGCCATGTAGTAGGTCTGTACCTACCTAGGTAAATTTAATGCAAATCTCACGCAGCATCCCAGCTTGTGAATTTATCTGTAACTCCCAAAAGAGCAGAGTTTTCAATAAAAAAATTCGTTCATTTCGTATTGTAATAAAAACAGCACCAGGGAAATTATACAAATTAATTTAGTTCGAGTTCAAATGAAATTTTGCGATTTTAAATGTAAAACCTGTAGGGAATGTAGGGACCTGAGTATAATAGAACATAATATAACTATAAGCGCTAAGTATGTTTAGAGATTTGTTTGTTTATAAGTATAAAAAGTGAAACATTTAAACCTCACAAAAGCGGCTTAAAAGGCCTGTTAGAAATAAGAGCATTACCTTTCAGAACAACATTATCCCGAAATAATGAATTATAATGGGCGACATTTTGCTTTGTGAATGACAAAAGACTTGACTATGCCCATTGTCGTACGTTAAAAATTAAGTTATTTTATTCTTACCATAAAATTTTCATTTTATTTGAGGTTTATATTACAATTGAGAACAATGTCGATTCTTGTCGCACACTCCAACTCGGGTGATTCCGAAAATCATGTGACAATCCATATCTTAATCATAATAAAAATTTAGTTTTTGAGTTATCCGACATACCCCATAGGCCCCTACTACCGACATACTACCACAGTATAATAATGGAAGATAAGTAATAATATACGTAGATAAGTAATATAAGATAGGTGGTCTGTTAGACCAGTAACCCATTTTCTGAAAAAATCAAACTGAACGCGACATGTTTCGGAGAGCTTAGGTCGCCATCCTCAAGCACTACACTAAGAGTAAGCTCTCCGAAACATGTCGCGGGTATACTCGTTCAGAAAAATCCAGAGCTGTAAGAGATTAACGTCTTATCTATTGTGTTCGGACTGCCACCGCACGTGCCATGATGAAAAAAATGGTTTGGTTACACGTAAGCGTTGAATGAATTTCTACTATATAGACCACGCAATAAGATTCAATATGAACTAATACAAAAAAGCCCTAAGTTCTTTACGGTTGCATCCAGCGCAGGCGACTCAAACGCTCGGGGACCAGCGTAACTTGAAATCGAGATCCCAAATAGATATGCGTAATGCGGAGAGCGCCCTTGCACAGGTACTACGAGCGCCCGGCTAGTCAGCTCTTAGGAGGCCAATGGAATGTTTCTTACCTCGCAGGTAAAAACAGGGTCGGATTCTGATTGAAACATTTGAATTGATATACGCTTTACTTTTCTTTATTAAGAAAATAATAAACATGACTTAAATAAAACATTGGGTAAATATAATTACAATAATAATAAGTCAACTATTAAAACATTTCGTGGCAACGCTGCTCCAGTTTTAGTTTTATTCTTAGATTAAGCATTTGTCTAATTTGTCACGAATCATCATTCATAACGAAAGTCTAATAATAAAAATATTGTGCTGCATTAAAGCCTAATGAAACATTAACGTTATTTAAAATTAGACAAATGCTTAATCTAAGAATAAAACTAAAACTGGAGCCGCGTTGCCACGAAATGTTTTAATAGTTGACTTATTATTATTGTAATTATATTAACCCAATGTTTTATTTAAATCATGTTTATTATTTTCTTAATAAAGAAAAGTAAAGCGTATATCAATTCAAATGTTTCAATCAGAATCCGACCCTGTTTTTACCTGCGAGGTAAGAAACATTCCATTGGCCTCCTAAGAGCTGACTAGCCGGGCGCTCGTAGTACCTGTGCAAGGGCGCTCTCCGCATTACGCATATCTATTTGGGATCTCGATTTCAAGTTACGCTGGTCCCCGAGCGTTTGAGTCGCCTGCGCTGGATGCAACCGTAAAGAACTTAGGGCTTTTTTGTATTAGTTCATATTGAATCTTATTGCGTGGTCTATATAGTAGAAATTCATTCAACGCGTACGTGTAACCAAACCATTTTTTTCATCATGGCACGTGCGGTGGCAGTCCGAACACAATAGATAAGACGTTAATCTCTTACAGCTCTGGATTTTTCTGAACGAGTATAGTGACTAAACACAAGTGAGTAGAGCCGCATGCAGTGATAATAGTGTTAATATGTCCCATGAAAGTTTAAATTCAATGATTTAAACTCACGTTCATAATTAAAATTTCTGACGCAGGGCTGTACCAAGCATGTTTCGCGCCTACCGTTGCGCCGCAGTTAAGTCTCCCCTTATTTCGTCATGTCTAATCATGCCTAATTCGGTCGCGTTACGCGCGTCGTCAGTTGTTTTTTGCCCGCGGCCCGTTTAGTTTTTTTGTTCGAAAAAGGACTACTTTGTAAATGGGTGTAACTGCCGAAAAGGAAAACTTTCGATAGTATCCGAATTAACCCTAAAATTGATTTTTGAAGACGTCCGAATTTTCTCCTTAAAAACAAGAGCAACATTTGTGTTATTAGACGTAAAGTTACTATATACTAACATCAGTTAAAATTTGATCTTGTAAAATTTGTATACTATACAATGGAGATGAAACTGAACCACGCGCGGCATAGCAAGCAGTTCACTGTTACTGGCCCAGTTGCATTAAGGTCATCTTCCGGCCAATCAGGTTGACCATGAACCCATCCTGTTGTTGGGAACGTCATCCTTTTCAACCGACTTCAAGATTTCGAAATTTTTTTTGCTTGAAAGAGTTCTCAGTTGGTCCCATTGTGTCCAGGTCCGGATCTGATGATGGGATCCTGGACAAATCGAGGGAACTCTTTAACTATTATAGGCACACCTCTAGTAATTTTACTATTTTGTACAGCAACTCGGCCATTTCCTCTTGGAATAGCGGATCCTAAGTGAAGTCGGTTTTTTTTTGTTTAAAATTATACATCGACGCAATATTTAGCTTGTATGACATCATTAACAAGTTGCCCAAGGAACGCGCTTCACAATAAAGTTTGTGTTTACATATTTTTGTCAGACTGTTCGGATTGATATTTCTGATCTTAGTTTAAGCAATCAAAGTTGGTAATAACTTTTCTTTGGCATTTTTTGTCAGGTCACGTTTCCAGTAGTAATTAAACTTGAACTTTGTGTCGCGAGACCTCCAATGGACCGCCATGGCTGATTTGTTTACTTTTTTGGTTTTTATTCTGACGTGTCTGAAATTGTGGCTAACCTAAGTGAGATTATTGATATTTTATGCAATAACATATCACTCAATTAAGTTTGACAAGCCTCTAGTCCTCGCCAAGGAGAAACGATATATTCCCAGGATGCTGCGGGAGGCTATTGAGATAAAGAAATATCCAAACTTCAACAGGGAGGAGGGCTTTTCTTTACCACCGGCTTGGGATCCAGTGGTTCATTTGATCAAAGAGCAAGCAAGACACACGACTGTGAGGCCATAGCTTTGGATAGTGTTAACATATATTGCTCTATTTTGTAAAATAATGTAGACCTATTAATTTCTAAATTTAACAGTTTGTTTGCTACCTTTTAAATTAATTAATTAAAGTTTGTAGTAGATCGATAATTAGCTATTGTAGAACTAGCTTTATTTGCCCTTCTGGCATGTACACTCACCTTTATTTGTTTGCATTTAATGTTATACATGTGGGTAGTCTTTTGTACATTGTAATTTTAGATGTGGGTAAATATGTTTTCCTCAGTCGACCCGTGACCACGAACGCTGTAAAGTGTTCGAAACGTCGGGATGTAATTTAAAATTCAGTATACGCGATATAATCCGTTCAAAGTTGTTTTCTTTCATCAATAACATATAACTTATGCCTGATAGGTGACACATTGTAAGAATTTTTAACTCTATTGTCCTGACTTTCATAACCATCTATTTCATTACTTATGTTTAGGCGGTTATCACACTGCTGCGGATTTGCATGCGGCGCCGGTGCGCGAGCGAGACAGCGCTCTGCATGTGTATAGCGCTATCTCGCTCGCGCACCGGCGCCGCATGCGGATCCGTCGCCAGTGTGATAATCGCCTTAGTATCTAAAAGGGCCATAAGATGATAATAAATATTAAGCAAATAACCAAGATTATTAACCTTTTCGACGTCATACGCCAAACCAATACTTACTTTAGAGTAAAACGTATGGTATCGTATGACCGATATATCCGTCATTGGTGTCCAAAAGGTTAAAGGTGACCATCAGGACCAAAATATGTTCGAATGTTACTAAAGAGCTTTTCCCAAAATTTGGACATCTTGTAAAAATCTACGTATCAGAGGCAGTTAGCTAGGCAAGCCAGAGGTAAATTAGTTTTCTTCTTTTTCCTGTAGGTAAGGTTATCCTGTTGGTAAAAATGTTCAACTATTATACTTATTTCAAAATGAGGCAAGCTTGTATCAAGTTTTATTGTCAACCCTCTACTGATATCTATACTAAAATAGGTACTGCAGCAACATGATGGAGTTTTTCGAGAAGGAATGCACATGTTTTTTTAAAGAATTGGCAACGCGCATTTAACATCCCTGTATGTACAGTCAAGGAATTTGATTCGCGTACCGTTTCGTTGATTTATTGCTTGAAATGTCGGAATATCATAAGGCTTATATTTCTTTAAGCAAGCGAAGAAACATAGCCCTTAGTACTATTAATTGTCATCAGTAATTTAGACTTAAGACGGTACGCGAATCAGATTCCTTGACTGTACGCCTAGCATATCTTGACGTGTGACGCGCGAGTTCATACTCCAAGCGCGACTCGAAGTATGAAGTGACAGGCGAGTCAGGCGACACCGTAAGATATACTGGTGTTGCAAAGCTTCCATAAGCTACGTTTAGTTGACGGGTGTATGCTAGCTTGTCTTCCACGTGGTATGCAAAAATACATCAGATATTATTTTGCCTAACCAATAATAGTACAGTCCGTGAGCTCTCAGAAGAACCTTCGGGTTTTAGAAAGAGACGTCGGGTATCAATCAACAGTGACACGTGAAAAGCTGAACAGCAATATTACCTTCGTGTGTCATCGCCGATTCCCGAAGGTTCTTCTTAAAGCCCACGAACTGCAGGTATTACAACCAGAAACTTTTAGGCTCCTTTTGACCTGTGTCAAACTGAATAAAATATTAGGGGCCGAAAGTGTGGGTGGCATCAAAGAAGGTTTTATGATAACTTTCGGACTTGTTATTCATTGATTATATTATAAGGAAGTTCATGTACAGTTCGCTACTCACAAGTTATGTTAGCCGTGCCTAGCTGTCACTGCTCAAAGGTTAACTGGAAGAAATCCCTTAAGAGGATGATAAGAGCTAAATTCCCTCCCTATCGTTTTCAGCGCGAGTGAAAGAGAAACACTGCGTTACGATTAGTATGGGAGCTCATTGCAAATTTTGCAAATTGATGGATTAAAAAAAAACTATGCATTAATTGAGAAATTTAAGGCAACGAAGTTTTTAGTATTAGTGTGGTGGAATGTTGTCCTTAATTACAGACATATAAGCCAAGAAACTAAAAACGTGCAATTGTTTTAAGCTAATTTTAGATGTAACTTTGGAATTATTTTCTATCGAGCCGATTTCGTCCAATCGTGTATTGGAATTAACCAAGTTCTTTTAAATATAATGAATATTAACATATATTTTTTTTACTTTTCCAAAACAAGTAGTTATAGCTATATGACTGTTTAAGTAAAGTCAATTTGAAGGTCATCGGGTCTTGTCAGCCTCTTAAAGGGATACGTTCGCCTTTGTACATATTTGCTGTGTTATATATTTCTGGTGTGTGTTTTTTGTACAATAAAGTGTTTTACTACTACTTTACTACTACAGTACTGTCATAAAGTTAATGAATAATATTTGGTCACATTATTTGTTTATTCCTTTTCAATATTCTTCTCCACTAAATAATATAATAATGATCAATGTCCTCGACATAATATTCTGATACTAGTAGGTACGAGTCATATTTAGTCATATAGTCGAACCTGCGCAGCAAAGGTGTAGAAATAAAATTAAAAATGTGTAAAAAATTCTAAGTACTCATTTATTCATAATATTATTAACTATACGATTCTTAATAATACAATAAATCTAAGATTAAAACTAGATCAGTCACAATTGGTCGTTTACATTATAAAAATCCCGGAACTTTCTTGTTCACAATATAAATGGAGGGTATAATATTTTATTAATATGGTTTTCTAAGACAACTGAATTCTTCTGATGTCTGTAAGAATGATTTAAAAAGCTTGCTTTTTATATGTGTTTGGTACATATTTAGAACGAGCGTTACTCTCACTTAAAATTTACTAAATATTAAATCCATAAGTGATAGCTATCAACGTTTGAATGTTGATGTTTATAAACTGACTACTCTGAGTTTTAAACATGTGTTCAGACTGTTACGTAACAAGGCTGATAAGTGATAACTGAAATACGTCACAAGTTTTATCGAACTTACTGAACCTTTGACCTTCTTAGTAGGAAATGATACCATTTAAGCTCACAGTTCTCTTAAGGCCAAAATAACTTGGCCTTCGTTATAAGTTCCGGTAGCGATTAAAAGCAAGACAGCTAACTCACTGAGATAGTTGAGCAAAGTGTCTAGGAATCACACATCAAACTAACAGATGGCACTAGCGTCTTGAGAATTTGAAGCGGCGCTCCGATTGGTCATAATGGTCCACCTCTGATTGGGTTTAGACTAGCGCCAATGCTTGAATAGTAGTATCCCTTATATCACAAACCAATCTCTCATTAGACTTCTCGAAAATGTTCAATAAATTATTCATCCTCACACCGATTATGATTCCGCATAATCTTTCCTTTCAGCATCGGATTTACCAATATTAACATGAATCGTAATCGCCTCGTCGTTTTCAGATTTCATTATGACATCATTCCACTGTATTTCAGCTTTCTTGCTATAATTCTCATTTTCAATAAGGATGGCTGACTTTGTACTTAGTGCTTTAGATTGGAATTCGACTAAAGCACAGTAGTCGCTTTTTCTAGATTCAGATTTGGCGTCTGCGATGTATCCTAGTTTCCTTCTCATCACTTCTACTCTGACGTGGTAGTTGTAGATGCATACTTTGATGATGAAGGCGCTTTTTTGATGGAGAAGAATGATCTTATATTTAGTTCTACAGCAGGCGGTTTTCTTCAGTTTGGTTTGGAAGTTTTCTATGAGAATCTTGATTTTTTGTGAGTAGACGGCGATGATGTTGTGGGTACCCTGGAGGTGGGCGGAGAGTTCTTCGAAGGGGATGGAGCAGCAGTTGGCCGTGATGGGGCAGGTCATGGTGTCGAATTTGCAGTCTTCCTCGTGCTTCGGTCTAGTAGCTGCAGTGAGGAGCTCTGTGCAGCCGCGTCTGTTGACAAACAAATTATATATATATTTATGTGTTGTCATTTAGGTACACTACGTAGCTACAAATAGTAAATAAATGAGGAAAAAATAAGTGTTATTGAATTGAGACAGTTTTTTTATAACAGTGTGACATCAGAAAATTCTATTTTTCTTTTCAAATTACTTTAATATTTTCTCAGAATATTACATCTCATAAGACTTTTAGTTTGGTCCATTTAATTGACACAAAGAAAATGGCGGCGATAGATACAAGAACCATGAATTACGCGCAGTGCATAGAAACCGACAGTCACGTAGGCAGGTTGAGTAACATGAGGTTATTCCACAATTTCTAGTCGTATTTGATACGTCTGCATTCTAGCTCCAGTTATGCTAATAGCTGTGTACGAGAGCCAGTTAACTCTATTTTGACACATCGTTATTCTACTATTTTTTCTACTAATTCTTACACATAATAGCTTAAACAGGCTATTTTTGTCGAACTGCCTAAAATTACAAATTGGCTATTAACAACTTTATTTAATACCTTACTATGATATAGCGATCTAGTTTTTGCAAAGGTAGATACGTGCGTTATATTTGGTCTAAAATACGAAGGGAGTCGGGCATTATATTGTAAAAAAACAAAATTTATGGTTATGACTAAAAGTTCGTCAAGTAGAATTTTCAAGTATGTTCATAAAAACGATCGAAGTAAAAAGCATGTCATTGGTTATTTTGCAGACGTTATACTTTAATAAGTTAATGGAAATCTGTTTCCTTCGGTTGAAAATAAGTTACATCAGAATATGAACATGACTTCAGAAATGTTTATCGCGTGTTTAACATTTTTACATTGGTTGACGTTGTGTTGTGGTTGTGTCTCTTGATGCTGACTGTACAAATATAAATAAATAAATAAAATAAAATAAAATAAAATATTTTTATTTCAGAACATTGCGTTTCCATAAACATTGTTAGTATCCCTAAGCTACATGTTAGTGCATACAAAATAATTTTGATCATTTTATTATTCAATTGGCATCATGAAATCAAGATTTATGGTAAAATAAACTTCAATAAATTTAAATAATCATAATAAAAATGAATAAAGAGAATATTAATAAATAATTGAAATTCAAAATAAAATAGACTAGAATAAGATGTCACAAATGATTAAGTTTGATAAAATAATTATGATTTCATGTCCAATTCAATATTTACAGATATAAAATAATAAAGTTCATATGGCGAGGTACACTAATGAATAATTTTAACCCAAGCATACAGGATGGAACTATCTGGTCTATCAGCTATGACCTTCAGTATCCCGTTGTCGCTGCGCCGGATGCGGTTCAGAATCGATGCGACCCGTTTTCGCCTGATCGCATAAAAGTCATCAGTACGCGCCTCCGCAAACATCCCTGACGCACTACAGAACCGAGGCAACCTCAACAGGACTCTGAAGGCA
Organism: Pammene fasciana; assembly: GCA_911728535.1. NCBI lineage: Eukaryota > Metazoa > Arthropoda > Insecta > Lepidoptera > Tortricidae > Pammene > Pammene fasciana. The sequence goes on from OU452285.1 coordinate 3,931,463, forward strand.
TTATTATACTGGATACGAAGAGCGTTGTAGGCTTTCAGCGTGTAGTTGACCCATAGGCTACCCGTGTAAAATACTTGACAGAACGCCTTAAATAGGGTGATTTTAACTTGTTTTGAACAACGGGCAAACCTACGAGCCAACATATTGCTTCTGACCGCCAACGCTCTCCGTTCCCTCTCCAAATCGAGATCGTCCTTGAGGTCTTCCGTCACATAGTGCCCAAGGTATTTAAACTGTGAAACCCTTTGTAGGTTATTACCATTCAAAGCTATAGAGGGCACATGCTTAGGGTTCATTTTGTTCGACCTGAAGACCAAGACTTGGCTCTTTTTGGAGTTGTATATAAGGCCGTGAGTTGCTGCGTAGGCCTCACAGACACTCAACATTTTCCTGAGTGCACTGACAGAGGGGGCCAGCAGCACCATATCATCGGCATAGCTTATATTGTTCACGCTAACGCCGTCGATATAACACCCCACCGGCATTCTGCTGAGCTCCTCTATCAGCCCGTTAACATACAAGTTGAAAAGCTTCGGTGATGTTAAACCCCCCTGCCTCACCCCGCATTCCAACCTGTATGCCTCCGACTGTGCTACCCCCCACCTAACCGTATTGGTCTGGTTGCCGTACCAATACTTAAAAACCTCTATCATTTCACGCGGGACCTTACTTAATGATAGTTTATCCCACAGGACACCATATGACACCATATCAAAGGCTTTTGATAGATCAAGGAAGCACGCATATACAGGCGTGCTTCTATCTGTGTAGTACTTGACGGTGTGCTTTAGACTTAAGATGGCGGTTTCGGTAGATAATCCTGCTCTAAATCCAAACTGTGCATCATGTAAGTTTAGATATCTATCAAGTCGCATGTCAAGCACGCCGTCAAGCACCTTAGCTATTATGGTAGCCAATGAGATGGGCCTATAGTTACCTGCGTCTGACACATCCCCGGTTTTATTTTTAATTACTGGCACGACAATAGTCCTTAACATCTCATCCGGCAGATAGGCATGACCAATACACAACGAAAACAGCATAGTTAACACTCTAGGTAAGTGTACTCCGGCGGCCTGCAGATGCTCGATGCTGAGCCCATCGTGCCCAGGTGACTTTCCTCGCGTCATGCGACGGATCACATCGGACACTTCCTTACATGTGAGCACGGTGAACTCAGCACCGAACTTAGCTTTACATGACTGCAATGTGGTACCCAGTGGCGACTCAACTTTGAATTTATCTTTAAATAACTTTGCTATTTCCGCTGGCTCATTACATCCATTTACACTAACTGGCAGGCTAGGTCTTACATTAAGGGAATTAGTGTGCTTCCAGAATGACTTAAAATCGGCCCTTGACCGATGGGAGGCCAATACATCCATTTTAATTTGGTCCTGATGATTTTGACACCATTTTAGTTTACACTTGAATCTGCGCCTACTATCACACATATCACGGTATATAGGTCCAGCCCTGGGCTTACCACTAGCTACCCACTCCAGAAATTTCTGTCGCGCCTCCCTATGCACCTCACTCACATGTTTGTTCCATCCTGTAATATAGCCTCCTTTCCGCTTTACAGACTTCTTACAGCTCAATACAGACGCTTGTGCTAAAATACCTACAATTTTGCTATACAGGTCCTTTATAATCATATGATGTCCCACATTATCACAATTTTTGTCACAACACCCTCTGAGCTCCTCAGGAAAGCCAATATCACGCAACCTGTTACTGCAGGCGTCATGATACTCACTCACCTGTTCTGAACTCCTTTCACCCCATATTACATAATTTCGCGGTCTATTGATCATATTGACTTTACATCTCACAATGTTCATGTTAATTTCTAGCTCCATCGGAAAATGATCGGACCAAAATACATCATTATCTATTTTAATATTAACAATAGATTTCAACATCAACTCTGATACTAAACAGTGATCTAACCAGCGTCTAGATCCGTGCGCCTCACTAAGATAAGTGTAGGTGTCCGACTGTAAACCTAATTTCACAATATCAGCACAAGTCATATGATTTTCTAAGCAAAATTCTAAAAGTTCCTTTCCAAAGTTCTCGCCAGGATGTGCATTAAAATCACCCAAAATTATCACAGATTCTACGTCAGCTGTTTCAACTATGGCACAAATTTCTCCGAGACACTGCGTAAACTCCGGTAAATTCTCACCTATGTCTACAGGCATATATACACTCATGATTAATATATAAGTATTATAGACACACTGTTATGCAGACAGTTCTAGAAATTCTTAAGCGAATGAGTGTGAAAATTATATCAACACCATTTTGTAGGCAGAGCGCGTGTATATAATTTAAAACACCTCACTCGTTAGTTTCATCTACTGTTGACTGTACGTACCTATATAATACTTTTTATTTATTTTTATGAACGCAAAATAATGTATTAAATTATTTTGTAATATTTACTCGAACAGCAGAAAACAATGTCCTTCTGTTGATATTTGTCAAAAGAATATCGCGTTAAAACTAGTGAAGTCATTTAACATTGTTACTTTTAAGCACACCTAGTTATTTTAATTCTACTTTTCTAAACAATTTCGTAATTAATTTTGTGATTTACTGTTTTAATAATTCAACTTTTTCATTAGTCTCGACAATGGCACTGCGCAGGTGGTCTTTAATTTAATAATGTGCGCTTAGTGGCGAAAATTGAATGTTTCTGAGGTGTAATTAAAAACTATAATAATAGTGGGTACTTCACATTAATTAGACGTGGTAGACACACTAGGGATTCTAGATATGTAATATTTGATAAAAACTTAAACTCGATATGTTTTTAAGGTTATCTTAATAAATATTGTTTACGGTTGCCGCAGTTATTCATGAAATAAAACAACTTTGAATGGATTATATCGCGTACACTGAATTTAAATTACTTGTTTTTTTTTTTAAGTATAGTATATATAAAAAAATCTCTCTTTTTTCTAAGCGTAAAATTAAAATCTGATGACATTGATGATAAGTAGATATAAGGGGTAAGTAATAAAAGATATAAGAACTTATTGTATAATATTCATATTATATACGCTCATATTGCATAAGCTTGTTTTGTATACCGTTCAAAGTCTATAATGAACGTTTGATATAACATCAAAATATCTAATTTTGTTAAGTATAACGTTGTTTAAGTATAATATCGTTGTATATAACGGTCATAATGTATAACGTTCATAATACCTTAGATTTATAATGTATAATATTCAATACATCTAACACCAAAATACATAATGCTCGTATAGAATAACGGGTTGTCTAAATCGCAGCTCGTGTACATATCAACTTGCCTAAAAGCAACTGGTCTACACGATTTTTTAAGTAGCAGCTAGTTTAATTAGCTATTCTAAAATTCTCAAAATATTGAATCCCCAACTTAACTAGACGGAGCCCCGCTTCGCGGGGCTCCTATTTCCGGGCGTTTTGCCCTTCGGGCATCTGAAGCTACCTAACGAACCTAACCTACCTATTCTACCTATTGATTTAGTTTGAAATCCGTGAAAACATTACACTTTGGGGAAAAAGGTTGGAATGGAGTTTATAACCTATTTAGTATATCATACGCTATTATATTTTGCAATTATTATACTAAAAGATAGTATATCTTATGATCGATATACGTTATGTATGTTATATTAAACAAATTTAGAGTATTTGAGTGTTATATGATAAGTTATTATACAAAATGAGTGTTATATTAATTGACCGTTATTCCTAATAAAAATATAGATTTTGTTGTTATAGCAAACGTTCATTATATCTTGTGAACGTTATTAATATGAAATTATATATTTTGTAGTTATATCTTATGGGACGCACCCAGATATAAGTAATAAATTAATATCGTCTTCCTCAGTTGCAACCAAAATTCGGTGGGATCATTTTCTATAATATTTTTTTCATGAAATTAGCATCGGAAATAAATGTACCTATTTGTATAAATCTACATAGATCATATCGTTTGGCTTTACGAATACTTTAAAAAATTCCGACAGTCCTTTCAAATTGACAAGGATAACTTTATCCAGTGCCATAGAGCGAACCGCGAAAAACGTTAATTTTTTTTTAATGAGATGAATTTATTTTTAACGGTACAGTGAAGGTGAAAATTAATTTTACAATTTTTACCACGTTCCCGAGTGGATTAAATAAAAATTGCGTATAATCAATGAATAAGTCTGAAATTTATTAAACCTAGTATCAGTACCTACATTTAGTATCACTCTAACAATGTGTAATATCCGAGACAATTTCATGATAAATAAGTATAAAATATATACCTAGAATAATTAAAGTATTGTAGATCTTATTCTGTATATTTTCTTTTAATCTGTTTTTTTTAAACAAACTATATTAAGACAAAAAGTAATGTATTACTAAAAATGTAACATTTATATGGGTTTAAATTAAGCAGAAACAAAATAGGTACCTCAATATATTTCAGCCCTCAAGTAAACAGGATTTAATTAACACGAAATGAGATTGGAGTTGTTTATGGCTTTATACAAATTTATTTTATGTCACAAGGGAATTGTACCTACTCCGCGTTTCAATTGAGAATGCTACACACTTTTGGACTAAGGATACTTTAAAACAATTTTATAGAAATCAGGGCTTGTAACCGGTTAATGCAAAAAACCCCGAAATGATCCAATATATTTCATTATTTTATGGTTTTTATGTAAAACCCGATGTTTTATTATTATAGTTTTCACTTCAAATTATAGGATTTTTCGATTGAGTATAAAACAGTAACGAAAAGAACGAAAAAACAAACCGGTTTTTTACTATGGATTTCGGTTACGGTTACAAGCCCTGATAGAAATATTTGAAACATTGAATCTATTTCATTTGTTACTACAATATTATGAAAATGCAAAATTTTAAAAATGTTTATAATATGTTATGAAAATTTTGTATTTTTTAAGATGCACGGATAGCAAGTAGTCCTAGTAACACAACACAACATTTAAAAATATCTTACTATACCTATCGTACTTAAAATGAGCAAATGCTCTTGACCCAAGGTCATACGATACTTTGTCGTTGTCACTGTGTCGCGTCCCGTTGTCGCGTTAGTTATTTCGCTTGTCGTGTCACTGTCAAGATTACTCTTTTGCATTTCTCTGAACAGACAAAGATAGCAGAGAGAAATATCACTGTAGTTCTTTAGTACGTTTTATATCATATTTAAAAGTTTTCCCTTATTTTTATTAGTATTTTTGCATTCAATATTCAATTAATAATAAACTAATACTTGCAGGTTGCTAACATCGAAATATAAATTCGACGCGTCATCTTAATTTTGACAGACAACGCATAGCAAAACCGTTTATACCTTGTGCAACCTAAGAAGCGGTTTTTGACACCTGTCATCTCAGTACATTTTATAACCTAAAATAGATTTTAGGTTATAAAATGTACTGAGATAACAGGTGTCAAAAACCGCTTCTTAGATTGCACACGGTATAAAGATATCTTGACGTTCGGAACTAAGTATTCTTCAAAAAATGCCCTAGAGCTCCAATAAGAAATTTATTTTTAAAATCAATCCCTAAGGGCATGAAAATGATGTTTAATGCAAACCGTTGAACATTAAACGTACAATATTATTTCAAAAGGAATCCAATCAAAAACTAGAATGTCTAACTAAAATTTATCAACCTAATGGTTTTCTCCATTTTGTAGGTAATTTTATATTATAACATATCTAACGGTTATTATATGAATGGGGTATAATAGCTACATTACTATGATTGCTTCGTATTCGATTATGACATTTATGACAGACAATTCATTTTATTATCCAGTGCAGTGATATTAAGGGTCACTAGGGCATGCTATCTTTGTAACTTGTTTACTATTAATTTTCGTGAGTCATATTGATATAAATATTAAGGTTAAAGTCATATTTTTTAATCATTAATAGTGTGACGTGTTCCGAATGCGTAACATTGTCACACTAATAGTGACTATTAAAAACGTAGGTAAGTTTTAGATTTCAAGCTAACATGGTCATTGACATTACAAAAACTAACACTCGCAGCAACTTCAGTTACTCCGTGATAATGGCGCATGCAACTGTGCCGAAATATCGGAAGCTCACAACAAAAAACTCACATGGTAAATATCCCGTTTTAAATAGTTTTTGTAAGTTTTATACTAATACAAGTTCACAATGTTTACTGTGGCGGTGAAATGTAGGTGCAGTCAGCAGCACAAAGAGCAGGGTGAGGTGTTCAAAATGATTTTGGCATGATTTTATGTATTGATTTAGCTTATTCTCTTCAAATAACCTTCACACGATTTGGGTTACCTTATTCGGACATTTGAACACCTCATCTCATCATAATTGTACGACGTACGTAGCATTAAAAAATAACAAGTAATGAAAAGAATCCCGTTGTATTTCTGTAACTTTTCCATATTTACATTAGAGATTGATTGGTCAAACTGACATGTATTTTAGGGGTTATGCACATCTCCGCGGCGATCGCGACACTGCAGTACCGCGCCACACGTTCCGTTTCCACCGCACGAAACAACCGTCGAATTCCGCTGTTTCGCTTTCTTTCCGCTTAAGTTTCGCGGCGAAAAGTGTGGCATGGTACTGTGGTGTTTATTCCGCCGCGGAGATGTGTAAAAACCCTTAGTAAAATTGTACCCGAATTAGTTTGCGTCATTTATTAAAAAAAATTGTTTGTTTTTATTTAGAATTTATGTAGCCTAAACTACGTAGATAATATATACCTTTATTGTGGAAAATAAGAGCTTGATCACGTGTATGAAAATTCGAATGAAAAATAAACCGTTCTCATCGTTTTTCAGTATAGCATACAAACTAGCATTAGTAGTATTACATTTTCTCAGTTCATCGGCTTGTCAATGAAGTGTGTGCACTCAACCAAAAGAAGTTACCCACTAACCCATAAAAGCCTCATAAAACAGCTCAAACAAAATAAATAAGATCGAACCTTTACAGCCTGAAATACCCTCATAAAAACTTTAAAGGTAACTTTGACGTTGCACTGATCCAGATAGGTATCAAATAAATCGTAAAATAGATTAAAAGTTTATTGGCTGGGACTAGGTTTATTAGGCTTGCTTCAGTTAAGGGTCCTTGTGGCCTGATTTATTCTTATCTAGCTAAAAAAGGCGGTATTTTTTCTGATTTTAATCTACTTCAAGATTTCGAAGGAGGAGGTTCTATTATTGGCACCCCTATAATGATTTCAGTATTTTTTGCAGCAACTCTGGACTCCTCTCGGGAAAGCGGAGTCTAAGTGAAGTCGGTTCTTTTTTTGTTTAAAATTATTCCACGTTCTGCATGACAAACGCTTTGACGAATTCCGAAGTCTGAAGTATCATTAGATTTGTCTCAGTTTAGAAAGCGACAGTGACAGTATCTAAATTTAGCCAGTTTTTCATATCTTACTCTATACCATCACATTATAATTGAATAGTTTAAACACAAACACAATTTGACCTTTTGATATTTTCAGCTACATGGTAGACTGAGAAGAAATCTTATTATGTCTGCCATATTGACGGCTTATTTAATTGAAATAAAAACCTAACTTATCAATGCCTACGTCAATATAATAAAACAAGAGATCAAAGAGCCTTTTTATAGAGCTCTTTGATTTAAAATTCCAGTGCCTAACAAATGTGTACTTTGTAGCCAAATGCGAGATGAAATTAAATGGGTCGAGATGTAGACTTTTCAAGACAAATGGTATCGCTGATCTGTAAAAGGTTGTGTAATTGATAATTTTGATTCGTGAAAAGCTACCAATAAGCGCACAGATATACACGCTTTTTTATGATTATGTATGAAAAGGGAAGGGATAAAACAAACTTAAACCTATATCGATGGCTTTTATGTCACAATTGTGTATGATGATGGTTCTCAGTATATGATTCAAAATATTTTTGATTTTTACCTATAATTCCTACACGGTAGCATGAGATCATTGACGAGTCTCTGCAGCGCTAGGCAGGGCGCCGCTGGTGCGCGCAGCACTCCTCTGCACCACGCGCACCGTGAGATCCGCCGAGAACAGCGCGCGCACCACACGCCACCGCACCAGGGGCATACGCAGGGGCCGCAACACTGAAAAAAAAAGATTCATTACAACACTGGTTAGAAAAGATTGGCTACCGGATTCCTATAAGGGCGTACGGACTGGCTTTAATCCGGAAAAACGTGGTGTCGCAAAAAATATTTATTTACTTGGTACCATAATACGTATTAGGGCCCTTAATTCAGGGCTTGTAACCGGTTACAAATAAACCGGTATTGTAAAGGTTAAACCGGTTTTTTATTTCGGTTACGTTCGAACGAAATGATTTGGGAACTTTATATCGGAGCCTTTTCTAACCGGTAACTCGGTGTTTGGGCTACGGGAGCAATGACCGGTGGCGGCGGGGTGGCGCTCCGCTCCCTGCGGCTTGTGTTGTGTTGTGTGTACATTATTGTTGGTATGATGGTAGGCAAGGCAAAATAACCTTGCTTATGTAAAAATAACAATAACGAGCACTCGTGCACCCAATGCTGGTAACGGACGATGGTAAACTAAATGAATAATTTATTTTTTAACCGACTTCAAAAAAAGGAGGTTCTCAGTTTGACCCGTATGTTTGTATGTATGTTAGTTCGCGATTATCTCGCGCTTGGCTGAACCGACTTTGATTCGGTATTTACAAAACAATATTTGTTACAATTTGGAGAAGGTTTTAGAATAGAAAAAGGGGTCGTTCATTTATTACGTAAGCCAATTTTTGATCCTCCTCTTATAAGTAGAAGCAAGGCATGGTCAATCCCCCCACCCCCTAAATTGTTATACGTAATAAATGAATGGCACCGAAAAGGATACCCGTGACGTCGTCCGCATGGATCCTTTATTAAAAATATATGAGTTCAACTCGACCGATTATTAACCGCATTAATAACTATAAGCAAGAAATGAAGTCGGTTAGAAAAAGGGGTCGTCCATTTATTACGTAAGTAAATTTTGCCACTTTTTAATTGACTTCAAAAAAAAAGGAGGTTCTCAGTTTGACCCATATGTTTGTATGTATGTTTGTTCGCAATTATCTCTCGTTTGGCTGAATTGATTTTGATGAGGTTGTCAGAGAAGTATTTGTTACACTCTGGAGAAGGTTTTAGAATAGAAAAAGGGTTCATCCATTTATTACGTAAGCCAATTTTGCCACTTTTGACCCGCTTCTGCTTCTACGTAAGAGAAAAAGTCCTCCTCTTGTAAGTAAAAGTTGTGCATGGTCAATCCCTCCCTCTAAATTGTCATAACTACATAAAATGGCATCCAAAAGGACACCCGTGACGTCGTCAACATGATTCCGTTATTAAGCGATATAGTAGTTCAACTCGACCGATTTTTAACCGCATTAATAACTATAAATAAAATTCATATTAGTTCGAGCAATATTCACTATCTTCTCCTTTTTATTATTTTTCTTTCCCTTCTTCATCATCATTTTCTTATTAGCCTTCTTCATTGTTGTCTTCTGCACCTTCTTCTTCATCATCTTCGTGTAATTCTTATTATTTTTTATCAACATCTTGATCTTCATCAACATTTTCATCTTTATATTTGTCTTCTTCTTTATCTTCCTCTTCTTAATTTCTCCATTATTATCTTCCTCTTCTTCAACTTAATCATCGTCTTTTCGTTCATCGTCTTCGTTGGTATCGTCTACATCGTTATCTTCTTCATCTTCGTTATCATCATATTCTTCATCACCTTTGTCTTATTCGTCTTCTTTGTCTTCTTCTTCATCATTATTATCTTCCTCTTGATCAACTTCATTATGGTATTTTTCATCACCGTCTTCTACTCTTCTTCATCTTCGTATTTTTTTTCTTCACTGACAATATTAGCATTATCTTCTATATCATCACCATGTTCGTCTTCTTTTTCATCATCATCATCATCATTTCTTTCTTTATTATCTTTGTCGTCTTCTCCTTCTTATTCATCGTCGTTTTGATCATTGTATTCTTCTTCTTCACCATCATAATATAATCATTTTTATTATCTTATTGTTCTTCGTCTACTTCTTCTTCATCATCTTATTCTTCTTCGTCGTCTTCTTCTGATATAGAATAGAATCTTTCGCTTAAGAGTATGTTGCCCTGTTATCAATGCAGGTCATGACATACAGTTTCTGAACTATTTTAATACGGTTTATAGTATGTGTACAGACAAACTAACGTATGCAGCTGTACGTAATTATGACCCTTATTACGGAACAGTTATATAACTACTACATTATCCGCGATTATCTCGCGGTTGGTTGAACCAATTTTGATGCGGGTTCCATAAAGGTATTAGTTACATTCTGGAGAAGGTTTAAGTATACGGCCAGATGGGTGACAATGGAACGCTGTTTTTTTAGTGGCCATTACTCCGAAACCAATAATTTTTGAGGTTGCTATTAAGAAGGATAGAATAGTAAATTTTATGTAGTAGTATGTTTGCACGTACGTATGAGTGTATTTGTTACACTCTGGCTGGAGGTTTTGGTTTAGGGTCAGGTGGACGACAGTGGAACACTTTTATTTTAAGTGGCCATAATTCCGAAACCTCCTTTCTTTGCATAAAAAATACAGTTTACTTATTAATTAAGTTTTTGCACTATTGACCCAGTCAAAACTTGACAGAGAAGTAGTTTGGCACCGACTTCAAAAATTAAGTAAATACCCAGATCATTATTGAATTACTTTTTATTTGGTATTCGTCATTACTTTTTGGCAGAAATTTGCTTTACGGAGTAGGAAAAGAGATGGGATAAGGGCTGGATAAGGATAGGGGTGAGGGGTGAGGTACTTATATAAAAAATATTTAGTGCTTTTTAGTGCGCTGTTTTTTTCCGAAAACGGTTCTCTTTTTTTAAATAAATTAAATTAAATTATAATTTTATTATAGTTCTTTTTCTTTAGGTTTTGTTTTTTATTTTTGTTTTGTTTTTAATTTTGTTTTGTTTTTATTTTTTATTTCATACTTTTTAGCGATAGAGTTTTTGTTTATTTAACAACACATACTTAAGAAAACATAAAATTAATATGTTATCCTTCTTAACAGCAACCTGCTACGTTGGTTTGGAATTATGGCTACTTAAAACAAAAGTGTTCCACTGTCGTCCACCTGACCCTAAACCAAAACCTCCAGCCAGAGTATAACAAATACACTCATACATACCTACTTACTATTGGAGGTTGCATATGCGTATGCTGGCTATTTAGTAATCGGTATTACGACATATCTGACACGCGTTTAAATCAGGGATCGTTACCGGTATTCTTACTACCTGTTTAAAATAAGGTATAACCGGTTATAGTTGCAATTCGCTATTTATACCGCTAAAGCTCTGATTAGCGGTATTACCAAAACAGGTATTCAAATGTATAAGCGGTTTTGTCAATTGACAATAATACCTCTAAATGGCACTTTACCTCTTAAAACTAATACCGGTAATAGCTGTCAGTGTCGATATTGATGTAGTGAAAAGTATTTAGTTGTAATGTTCAATTGACATCCTATCTTTCAAGTGCTATGATTACCGCTATTGAATACAGGTATTTTATATCGTAAATAGTGTAACCATAGTGATGTAAATAAAAGCGAAATTATAGCAATACCTGTAATTAGAATACAGGTATTATTTTATTACCGGTAATAGTTTGTCAATTTCTATACAGGTATTTAATAAAACTTGTTTTACAATCCCTGGTTTAAATTAAGCATAGTAACGGCTTGTTTATATGTTTTGTACTGTCACTTGCAATATACTATTCACCACGTAAACTAGTGTTTGGACTATCTGACTCCACTGACTCTGCTGAAAGCCCCAAATCTTCTTTTATGTTTTTAGGTGTTTTGTGTATTAGGTAATAGAATAATTTTCTAGTTTTACCTTTCTTATGCATATTTTAATTTGTTGGATGATTTCTGTTTTTTGTGTTTACTTGTGTACAGTCAGACACAAAAGTTTTAAAAATTAGATTTGTTTTATGTACCGAGTACTGACATGTACAAAAGTGTTGGAGTATGTACGTAATAGATTAAGGGGGCGTATTGGAGGTTGCATATGCGTATGCTGGCTATTTAGTAATCGGTATTACGACATATCTGACACGCGTTTAAATTAAGCATAGTAACGGCTAGTTTATATGTTTTGTACTGTCACTTGCAATATACTATTCACCACGTAGACTAGTGTTTATACTATCTGACTCCACTGACTCTGCTGAAAGCCCCAAATCTTATTTTACTTATAAACATACTACATAAAATTTACTATTCTATCCTTCTTAATAGCAACCTCAAAAATCATTTGTTTCGGAGTTATGGCCACTAAAAAAAACTGCATTCCATTGTCACCCACCTGGCCGTTTACTTAAACTTTCTCCAGAATGTAACTAATACCTTTATGGAACCCGCATCAAAATTGGTTCAGCCAAACGCGAGATAATCGCGGATAATGTAGTAGTTATATAACTGTTCCGTAATAAGGGTCCTAATTACGTACAGCTGCATACGTTAGTTTATCTGTACACATACTATAAACCGTATTAAAATAGCTCAGAAACTGTATGCCATGACCTGCATTGATAACAGGGCAACCAATAACATACTTATAAGCGAAAGATTTCATGCTATATCAGAAGAAGACGACGAACAAGAATAAGATGATGAAGATGAAGAACAATAAGATAATGAAAATGATGATGATGATGGTGACGAACAAGAATACAACGATGAAGATGACGATGAATAAGAACGAGAATACGACAAATATAATAAAGAAAGATATGATGATGATGAAGAAGAAGGCGAATATGGTGATAATGTAGAAGATGATGCTTATATTGACAATGAAGAATAATAAGAAAAATACAAAGATAAAGAAGAAGTAGAAGAAGACGGTGATGAAAAAGACCACGATGAAGTTACACAAGAGGAAGATGATGATGAAGTTGAAGGCAAAGAAGAAGAATAAGACGAAGGTGATAAAGAATAAGATGATAATGAAGATGAAGAAGATAACGATGTAGAAATACCAAAGAAGACGACGATAAAGTTGAAGAAGAGGAAGATAATATTGGAAATTGAAGAAGAGGAAGATAAAGAAGAAGACAAATATAAAGATGAAAATCATGTTGAAGATCAAGGTGTTGATGAAAAATAATAAGAAATAGACGAAGATGATGAAGAAGAAGATGCAGAAGACAACGATGAAGAGGGTTAATAAGAAAATGATGATGAAGGAGGGAAAGAAAAAGTGTAATAAGGAGAAGATGGAGAAGATTGTATAAACTAATATGAATTTTATTTATAGATATTAATGCGGTTAAAAATCGGTCGAGTTGAAATAATATATCGCTTAATAACGGAACCATGTGGACCACGTCACGGGTGTCCTTTTGGATGCCATTCATATAATATATTACTTAGGTATGACAATTTAGGGGGGGGAGGATTGACCATGCACTACTTCTACTTACAAGAGGAGGACTTTTTCTCTTACGTAGGAGCGGAAGTGGGTCAAAAGTGGCAAAAATTGGCTTACGTAATAAATAAATAATAATAAAAAATAATAAATAACGTTCTTTATTGACAGGTATACACCCATATTCAATATTAAAGTAATTTTAAAATAACAATAATAACACAAATTAAAAACTTATTCAAATGCCTAAACTTACTAGTAGGCAATCACATATAGGAAGAAGTTACTTCCTGTTCCTCTCACGGTGCCCGTAAATGGACGACCCCTTTTTGTATTTTAAAACCTTCTCCATTATGTAACAAATACTTTTCTGAAAACCGCATCAAAATCAGTTCAGCCAAACGAGAGATAATCGCGGACAAACATACATACAAACATACGGGTCAAACTAAGAACCTCCTTTTTTTGAAGTCGGTTAAAAAGTGGCAAAATTTTACTTAAGTAATAAATGGACGACCCCTTTTCCTAACCGACTTCCTTTGTTGCTTATAGTTATTAATGCGGTGAAAAATCGGTTGATTTGAACTAATACATTGCTTAATAAAGGATCTGTGCGAACGACGGGTATCCTTTTCGGTGCCATTAATTTATTATTACGTTTAACAATTTAGGGGGGGGGGGGGGGGGGTTGACCATGCCTTATTTCTACTTCTAAGAGGAGGATCTCAGAAGGGAACAAAAATGGCAAATATTGGCTTACGTAATAAATGAACGACCCCTTTTCTATTCTTAAACCTTCTGCAGAGTGTATACTGTTCTGAAAACCGCATCAAAATCGTTTCAGCCAACCGCGAGATAATCGCGAACAAACATACATACAAACATACGGGTCGAACTGAGAACCTCCTTTTTTTTTGAAGTCGATTAAAAATCAAATCTAATACCATAGCAAACAAATCGAGTAAAGCGAGCGCTCAGCGGTCATTCACCCTAGTCTTCGCTCACACGGAGAGAGCGCTCCCCTAACCGGTAAAAGGATTTCGTTCCCTGCGAGCGTAACCTTTATTATGGGTTAGGCTCTTAAAATGTGGCTCTAACCGCTACGAAAAATTAACCGGTTTACAAGCCCTGCCTTAATTGCCTTTCATTAATTTCATATTAATGTATAGTTTCCGCAAAAAAGTTGTGTTCTTAGTTAAAATCAGCTAGAAACAACATTTTGTTTCTATATTTGAATACTTGCTAATGTTGTCATGTTGTTGTAGTCATTTTTAGGAGCTCCCTATATTCCGAATGGGTAATTTATTACTAATAGGTTTATTACTAGTTGGCCAATACATAGTATACCGTTTAAATGCAAAAATGTCCAAAGATTATCAGTTTCAAGTAAAACTGGTTCATAAATATTCGTCCATAGGTACGAGTTCAAGAGGAAGGTTGAATTGCGAAACCGACTCTCAGGTCATATAAACAAGATCCACAATTGGGTAACAAATGAAGATGAATTTGGGCCAAGGCAACAAGTTATGAGGTATCGCGTAATACGTTTGCGAATATTGTGTATATATCCTACGTATGTTTTCAAGTTCAGAGGAAAGAAATTGATTAAATGTGAATGAAGTTGCGCAAATGCTGTGAGATGTTATTAATATATGATTGGTATTTGCAAAGGTTTATTAACCAGATAATGTTCAAACGTTACTGTGATGAAGGGGTTTAAGTAAAATTATACGATTTTAAGCTAACTTGGTCATTAACATTACAACGGGATATTTATAATGGCGCAAGCAACCGTGCCAAAATATCGGAAACTCATCAAAACTCACACATGGTAAATGCCCCGTTATAAATAGTTTAAGTAAAATTGTTTCTAAAAATGCTTTTATTGTAGTGCAGCTGAGTGGTACTCAGATTCCAACGGCTTACTAACTTTAAATAAGTAATGTGGAATGTTTAATGGTACACGTTTATCTATAGCTATTGCTTTTGAAGTTAGGTATTTCTGGGATATAAATCAATAACAGGAAATAAGAACTATCTATCTGTAAATAATTAAAATTAATTAAAGCAATTGCGACGCGAATCCAACCTTGACTTCTCCCGACCAAAAGATAAGGACACGGTAGCTTTATATATTTAAATTCTCATTTTACTTACTCCTGAAAGCTCAAACTATTATATTAGGTACCTTCATATCACAATGAATAAAGTACCCACTAGTTAGGTAATAAATACAATATCTTATTTTCTTCAAGTCTAGGATACTTAAGCGGTGACAATAATACAATACTAGAGATACAAAGAACAGCCAATACGGCCGTAAAGTGGCACTTTACGTAACTACATCGTTAGGAGAAATATGTCTAGTAATTCTGATGTTGCTGTGTCCATTGTGAGGTGTTATTTCGTTGCATTGTATAGAAACTAGTTTACTATTTTATATGAATTATATGATACATGTTGTTAAATTATGTAGGATTTAGGTATTTATGTTTTATTTAAATGTACATAAAGCACGAATTTTGTTTACAGTTAATAAATGAATACCACATACCACAATTCTTAGTGACAGTTGTGTATTATCTGCCTATAATGTATAAATAATGTATATTATAAAAGCAAATGTATTAAAATACTACAAGAATCAGAAGTGTGAATTGGTGATCTGATCACTGCCTATGCCTAGTGACTACTCCTAAGGAAGACATCCAATACATGCATGGATATATGTATATTTACGTCACTCTGGGCGGTAAGTGAGATATTACGCCCACGGGCGTAGCGGCAAATCTCACTTCACACCCAGGAGAAGACGTAAAATTGTGTACGCACCACGAGCGGTAATAAAGAAGACCTCAGATCGCTTGTCTATGGCCCTTACCTTCGGTTCGGGCCACAAATATCCGCGATCTGAGACGTTCTTTATTTTACCGCCCTAGGTGCGTAATGTACTATTTTCTTGTTACCATTTTTTTAAAACCGGTGATTGGTAAAGATGATGTTTTCGTTAACTTTTTCATTACTTTCTGAGTTAACTATTGCAAAAACCTGCAGTTCTTGCACGTAATCACGATATCGGCGAGTGGTAGACTTTCCGCATTATTGCCAATCAATAATGTAGTCGTTGCATGTACCAAAAGTTGTATCTTACCGATTTTATTAGTCACACGTAAAGTCAGATAGGTTTATGTTATCGAGATTCATATCGTTATATTGTAAGTGTGATAATTCATTTATTTTCTAAGTATAAAACATTAAAATCTACACTGTTCTAAATAAAACATTCTGACTCGACATTGACTAACCTACTGAAGACAAGAATCATAATATATTATTTTGGTTTAATTTTACAAGTATTTTAATTTCAGTACCTATTCAAAAACTTGATAAGTAAGAAAGAATGTTTTTGACAGCTTTAGATTACACAAGAAAATGTGAAAAATATACTAATATTGTCTTTCTAAACACTAATCGTGTTTAATGCGTTGGTATTTTTTAGCCCTTACATGATTATTATGTGGGCGAGTTTAGTGCAAGGGACCACTTTGTCGATTTACAAGGGCACTTTTTTCTTTCACCAATAGATAGTGTATATTATGTAGTTCTAGAAAGTAAGTACTAGTAACTCCATATCGACAAAGTGGTCCCTTTTCCCATACACTGGTACATATGTTTTTACATTTAACCCTTTATAGGGCAGCGGTCTCAAAACAGACCACCCTGTAACATCATCTTTTTGTATTTTTTTCTTGTACAGAATTTTTAGGACTATAGATTGGCGATGAGGCTTGAATTGAGGATTTTTTTCAGTCTTGCCCGTTAAAGGGTTAAAGTACATAACTCAAGTGAGATACTGTATTAGTTACAAGACTAATTGGTTTAATTGATTTCAGTATTATAATAATCCCTTCCTTCGGTTTGAAGGCTTTTAACTATTAGCATTGATTAAATATAGGCGGCTGTCTCTGGATTAAGTAGCATTATCTTAGGCGTGTGGGAGGATGAGATTTTCCAAGCTATTTAAAAGTATTTCTTTTTAAAAAATAAGGAAAAAGGCAAGATGGAAAGATGTTTGTTTATATTAAGTGAGATACTAGTTAAATGAGGTATTTTTCCTATAACTGTAGTTAAACAAAAAGATCCTGAGCTTTTTACTTTTTTCATCAAAAGGTTTTGTATTCATATAAGAATTGGTTCAGAGAAGACGTAAAACGTTATGTTATAACTCTGCGCATATATTAAATATGTTAGCTGTATTTGCTATTACCGTTTATTTGTTGGTGGCAAATATAAAGTTAAACAAGGATGGAAAGAATGTTGCGAACTTGCGGTGAAACAAATCAGCGATGAAATTTATAGAAATCAAGAATTACAATAATTAATAATTACAGTGACAATGAATAAGCAAAAAAAATATTTTGGTAAATTATTTTGAAAGGCCTTATATACAGTAAAGAGTTTCTAACACATATGTATTATATACACACAATATATCACATAAACTCCTTGAATTAATAAATTCGAAAATTTGTGTTATGTTGTGAACAATTTTTGTGATTTACTTTAGTAGTAGTTTTAAATAGATTTTGATGTATTGTTTTTGACATGTTTCTAGTGGAATTAACAAATTGTTTCTACGAGTATAGAAACCTTAAAGTCGGCGTGGCCTTATTCCCTCAACGTAAAGTCAGGCAGCAATAATATAAAATTTGTCATTATGTCGTATAGCTTCTTCATTCTTTAAACCATTATATTTTGGATTTTTAAGCCACCTTTTATAATATTAATAAAACCTCACCTGTAACGGTTCCAAGCATATGCTGCACTCTGAGAAGCGCGTGAGCACCTCGTCGCAGTTGGGGCATGCGCACTGCGCGGCGTGGCCCTCCTCATTCGACTCCAGCGCAGCTGGCTCGACGATGGGGAGGGGCTTGTCTGGAAACAATACATTTTACATTTGAGAACCCTAGATTAATAGCTGAACGGGTTGTGTTGAATTCTATTAACAACTCGATGAAGTCTAAACTGATTTGGGAAAGTAGAAAGTTTTATAAAAATGTGGGATTCTATGAATATGATGAGTGTCTAATATCATTATATCTAGGATTTTAACTTGTAATTTTATTAGTGAAATACATTATCCGCTTATTATACGTAGGTACTGTAAGTAATATTACCAATTCTGGTAGCGTCATTTTAAAAATGCCCCTAAAATGTCCATATCTAAAACAATTTTTAGTATTTTGAGTAGGTAAGTAAGCCTTTCTTACTTTATTAGCGTAGTAGACTCTGTGGATTTTCTGAATTATGCTAAAGTTGCTAATTACCCCTAATTTTCCTTAATTTCCATCCCTCGGCTCAAATCAATTAGTTCAACCTCGACCGACATTACAAATTACCAGCTTTATTCGCATTGTTACAGAAAAATCTAATTCTCGCATAAGTTCAACTTTAGCATTTTAAAATTAGGTAATTTCGTATCTGGTTTCTAATTGGAGCCTGGTATTTACTTGTATTTAAGTATAAAATACTACTAAAAGTAATAAGATTTTTGAAAATATCTAATGAGTTTTAATCACCTTATTATTTACGCTTAATGATAATTTTTAATCAATATATCTCAATTGTTCATAATTATAAGTATTTAAAACTTTTTAGCAAGGAATATAATTTAAAGTTGATAGTACCTAGAACTTTTGATAAATATTTTCTAGAAAGTGTGCTTTAGTTTGCAACTCATTATATTTTAATTAATTCGTAACACGTAAACAACGCATTCATTTAAGAGTAGAAATAATTTAACGTTTCAGTTAGCAATAAGATGAAATAATTTTAGTATAGTCGTACGTTACAATATTTATGTGTTACTTTTACAGGACCGTTATTTTACTGACCAATTTCTCTCAATTGCTTAAAAATTAGTCAGAAGAGCCTCCTTGAAGGAATACGTTCGCTTTGAAACTTGTATAAGTAATTACTATATTTTTGTTGGTCATGTACTTGTTTTGTGCAATAAAGAGTTTCAAGCTCTAACCGATTCACTTACCTGTGTTTTCCGGTGGAAAATCTGCCGGATCAAATTCGACTACCTTCATTTTGAAACTTTCAATAACTTCACAAAATAAATCTTTACTAATATCGATCAGTCTACCGGCTATGAAGTCCCAACTCAAACTAACGCTTTCGAAAGATCCAATGACATTAAATTAGCACTGACTCACTAAAATTATCAGAATTATGATTTATTTACAGAGAATATAAAATGTGTCACGATATCTCTACGCGTGGAGAAGGAATGGCACAAACTTACCCATATCAGTTCTTTTTATACTAGGTACGATAATATTATTTTTGTTTATATTATACATATTCTAAATGTCTTTTCGTTGTATCAGATATGATCTAATGTTTGCTTTTCTACGTAGTTTGTTTTATATCATTATCTGGTTCATTATCAGCACTTTGAAATGCTTTTACAAGTGCACTGCCGTATGAGGTAAATGTAGTAATATTATGTCACGTTTTCTATTCCTATTACTCTATTACCTCACAGTTTTCTAGGAGCGCATCGCTCGATAGTAAAATGGTATCCATCTATCAATATTTTATGTATTTAGGTTACTTAATTGTAAAATAAACAAAACGCACGTTAATCAAACAGAATACGATAAACTAAGGGGTAATAAATATACTAATAATATAGATAAACTTACCTAAAATAAAAAAAAAATATAGGTGTTTATTGCCTAACCACACACTAACACTTTGTTCTACTGTTCCTAGCGGAACCTATATGAAAAACATATATGCATGGCCCAAACCAGAAACTACTACAACATCGTCTATACTTCGTTTTTTTCAGATTAGAAAAATCGTGCGATTGTCGTCATGCGATTTTTGGGAAAACGATTTAAAATTTGCCATTTTGCATCGTATTGGCTTAAGCGTATCACTAATAGTGGAAAAAAGTAGTTTCATTTATATTTTGCCCAGATATGGCTGAAAAAAATACAGCTAAAGTGTCGAAATCGACCGTTATTTTTCTAATCTGAAAAAAAAACGAAATATAGCATTTAGAGGACACAGTTCAGGTAAAGCATATCAAACGTTTTGTGAAACAGTCAGATTTGGATTTTATTATTTATTTTTTCCTTTAATTACACAATAGGTAGGTACATTGTCTGTCTCTCAATCTGCTTTGACATGTCTTTTTGAAGAACTACGCATTATTGTATATATTATCTTTAAGATTTAATGTAGGTATTAATGTTTTGTAAAAATAAGTCCCGCCGTGTTTCTTGCCGGTAATAAGTAATACTTCTCGGGGTCAGAGACGTAGGGTTAGAATCGGTGGTAATTTATTTTTTCTCTCTGAAGTTCATAAGTGCATTGTAATATGCCTAAATTAAGAATACATATCTTTCATCATAATTACCAGCTGTATAAGGCTGGCCACATTTCATGGCGATGTCAATTCTTTGTTTGAAGAATGAACCAGCCTAGACACCGGGTCCCGGGCGGTTTTAAACACTATTCTTTTTTACTCTTAGCAGCAAATGGTCTATACCCGATTACATAATAATTTTCTTGATAGACTATATGAATGTGAGTTATTATATATTATGTAATTACAAATTTCCTAATATTACAAGTCATATGAACCCATATTATGAACATAATAGTACATTCACTGCCAAGCGACCGACATTGTTTGCATGTGGCGACCTATGTAATGTAATTGCCGTGCAAGTATATGTACAGCAGCAGATATGGCTAAGCGGGTGAGGTATTCAAAAAGATCTTGACACACTCTTGTTGATTTAGCAATAGAGTGCCAAGATAATTTTGAAAACATTGCCTGTTCAACTTATTTTGCTGCTGACTGTAGTGTATTCTTCCTGAATGTCTATTTGTCTCTACTACCAAAAGTTGGATAAGATTTATCTACTGCAATAAGCCCGTCGTTCTATTATCTACTTTTAATATTTATGGCAATTGATATAGGTGAATAATAAAGATTATTGTAGTAAGTACCTGTAGCTATTATATACACATAATTTATGTATATCCGGTAATATAAAGTTTATACTTCCGATAACTGTACGAAGATGGTTAGATGACCTTGTCAAGGTCACCGGAAGATGATGCACAGGCGACGTTCTTTTGTTATTTTATTAGTCATAGTTAGCTGATTGTTTCTAAGTAGGTTCTCCTTTAAAGAAAATATAGAGATATATAGACAGACCAACTGTGGATTATCGACCACAAGTGAATATGATTTAAAATACTACCTTTTTTCCGTATCTAATTATGGAAATCCCCTAAGCGTCATATTAGCTTGAAATATATAAAATAAATAAATTCAAAAAACTCCTAACTCCCAACTTATAAACAAATAATTGTGACTGAAACACAAATATTTTGCACATCATAGTGCCTATAGTAGCCCTCAAACGAAGTGACGACTGAGGCCATAAAAGTCCGGGCGTGGGTCTCAATGCTCGACGGACGTAGTGAGGGTAACGTATCGATAACGAAAAGGTTTAAACGTCGATGAAATTAATATATTTTGTTGAGTTTCTGTATTATTCCCTATTTATTTAATTATTAGTTTTTATAAATAACATGTTTTGAGCTAGTTTCTAATGAGGTAATTAGTCAACAATTACCTAAATTGTGTTAACCATAATTAACGACTTAAATAACGACAAAGGTATCACCATGTGTCATTCGGTTTTTAATCATGGGTAATGATGCATAACGATGGGTAATTATCGACTTTTACATTTAATTGCCAACTTTTAACCTAGTAACCTTTTTTTTAAATATTAGTTGTTGTTTTAATAGTAATTATATTTTATTATGTTGTATTTATTGCCACTTTAATAATATATTATTCAATTCGTTCATAAGAACCGTGTTTTAAATTATCACCCAATTCTATCGACATCCCGCTATGTGTGTGTACTACCTGCTCTACGGTTCCGAGCTCGGGTCGAGAAACACAATGGATAACTGATAACGCGAGCCTAATGGTTTTATGGCATCAGTCGTCACTTCGTTTGAGGGCTACTATAGTAACAAATCCCGGTATGGGTACCGGGATTCGAATCTTGGACCTCCCAGCTCTATTGCAGGCCACCGAGGACCAGGTACCAACTCGGCTACAGACTACAGAGGTTGTTTTACGTCTATAGTAGCCCTCAACCAATGTGACGACCGGGGCCATAAAACCCTTGAGCTCGCGTTATCAGTTATCCATTGTGTTGCATTGTGGACTTTTATGGCCCCGGTCGTCACATTGGTTGAGGGCTACTATAGCCCTGTAGTCCTTCTATATTTTCAGTAGGCCCATTATGGTTGCGATTATAGTGCACGGCATAATACGATATAGCGCTTAGTCACTCACCAACGCCTGGTGTAAGAAAGATGACGTATGATATCATGTCTGACCTACGCAATAAAGCCGACCTTAAAAAGCCTTCTGGTCATTGCCATTGTTGTGGTTTTAATTACGTATAATTGTATTTTATGCGTTGTTAAAACATCGTATTCTTTGTAAGAACGGTTATTCGTATGAATTTTTCCATTTTATGCTATTTTTTATTTAATGATTGTACTTATTAAAACATTTTTTTTCCTTCAACTGTTGTAGACATTTGTTATCGCTAGAAGTACTTTTGGGAATTACCAAGTGTACTAAAAAAACTGGTTATTTCGTACCATTTAAAGTTTATTAATCACTCGAACTCAGACACTAAAATTTATGTTAAAATTCAGTTTAAATATATGTAGGCAGGAAACAGTAAGTAGATTAATAGATAAACTTAGTACTTACTAGCTACTTAATTTAGTATTTAGTATATGTATATAATTACACACATATAACACTAAATTGTTATTTAATTTGAGAAAACACTGTTTTATTAACAAACTGTGATTTGGGAAAGAAGAAAATTGTGTCTACCCTTGAATTTTCTTTTGAAATAAATAAATAAAATATTTTCTTTCGCATCAGACTACCAAGATGTTTTCTACTTTATGTTACGCCTTTTATTTAGTAGAGACAGCACTTTATTTTTAAGGGAATGTTTAAGTACACGTCAGGATTATTTATTTTAACTTTATTTCACAAAAAACCTTTAGAGAACAAAAGTCTAAGTTCTAATACAAAACTAGATCACACTGAACTACTTAAATAAGTAGAGTAGAGTAGTAGTAATTTACATAAATACTAGCTTCATTTTTCTAGTTCACGCAAAGCCCCGTGATACACAAACGTCTCACAAAATTACGTCACATAACACGACTATCACAATTAACTACGATACCGTAGCGATATAGCTGTTATAACACATGTGACGCAATTCTAAGAGAAAGGTTTTTAGGCTAAGCTAACGGTTAGTTCAGGGTTGATGTTGACGATGCTTAGAGAGGATTTGCTTCATTGGAAACTATTGTAAAATTGAACGGAGAGTTGTTAGAGATTAATAAAGAGGTAGCATAGTGGGATACACTACTTAAAACTGGGGAAGCCCAAATTAGAAAACCAATTCAAATAGATTCAGGGTATTATGCACTGTGAATTTCGTCGGCTGACGAGTAGTGAATGTAGTGATATGTCGACGAAAAATTTCTAAATATGTACGGCAAATTTGGTACGGAAAATTTAGAAGACCCTTATTCTTTTTGAAAGACCTATGCAATGATACCCCAAACGATAGAGTTGGAGCGGAAAAGAAAATCGGAGATCACATGTGACTGGTTTAATGGAGCCAAAGATCCAAGAGCATTTACAGATACAGGGATAGCAGATTAGCAGCAAAAGGACACAAGATTGCATGAGCTACGTACATTTACTGACGTTTTCTAGTCAAGAAGCTTGTAAAACAGGTTTCTTAGGCCTTTGAAAAGTTAGTGTTATAGCTTGAGCTAGGGATTGCGGTGTTAAGTCAACTGTTTCGTCGGAGTAATCTGTTGGTAGGTCAAATGATAATTATAGTACTTAGTTAGATCTTTACAACTTGCGAAATGTTGTGTTAATCCAATGATACCAGGGTAACATTTACCCACATTAATATAAATATTATTTTTGATATAATTTCGGAAATCGACGTCCCGACACATACAAAGAGTGTCGGCATCAAAACTAAAAGTAAACTATATCTGGATCAAAATAAATCACCGGATCAGCATCGAATTTAGAATTAAACTAATCTTAAAATGAACGCCTCTTCGTATATATTTTACACTCACGTTTAATAGTCTCGATCAACGGAGGCTTGCATTTAGGATCAAACAATTGAAAAATTATTGAGCGTTAGATCCGGATCTGACTCCAATGTTTAAATAGGACCTCAATTATTTGAGGACCTTCATTTTGATTGATTTCTTCTCAATTTAGCATGTTAAGTATCGTCTATTATTTTTGAGAAACAAATATTTAGTCATGTTTGATTTTCTCCTTACGGCTATTTCGGAAGCTTACGCGATACCGAAGCCATCGTAGATGTCATTTCGACAATTTAATCAGATGTAGGTTACTTTTTTTAACTTTTGAAGTGGATAAACTAATATAATAGGCAAGTAATTCATACGTAAGTATTATCTAAGATAGTTCTGTAGGTATAGATTAGCATTTAATGTAAACATTCCAGTTAGACCGGATTTTCTGCGTAGCGAAACACGTGAGCTGTTACACATTTATGATTAAAAATATGGATATCTTTTTAACCTTGCTAGAATTGAATAGGACGCAAAAAAAAAGCAAAACGTGTATCACGTGCGTCGGTTACACGGATTTAGAGTTAGCGGACTAGCGGTATATGGATTATTTATGTTATGAGATTAGCTAGGGATATACGCACAGATCTGCCCGCTGGATTTGTCTGGCAGATATGCCCGGCGGACAGATCCGTCCATATATGGCGCGAATCGGCCACGGATTTGTCTGCGGACCCGAGTCGTTCCCGGTTAAGTTAGATTAGCAGTAAACGCTTCCCTTTGTACTGAAAAGATACAGGTTACAGTGATCGCTCTTGAGTAGGTAACTACTGTAGTGACAATTTGTTGGATAAAAATAAGTAATAATTTAAAACATTTACCCACGTGGTGCCCTGAGGGTATATTAAATATTAATTTCAATTTCAAAAAGTGTCCTCATAAATTTGGTGCATCATCAGCAATCGTGTTAAGTCATTACTTTAGTTACAATTCCTTTTAATTCCTTTCTAAAACAAAGCACAACGTGGTCTAGTCCACGAGTCGACTGTCAAGGTTGTCCGTTACATCACGTTTGCACCATGCTTGCGACACTACGCCAACATATCAGTTCCGGTGGTAAACTCTAGGAACTAAATCTCTGCGTACTGATTCAGCATGTCTACTTCGTCAGTGGCGACTTCCACAAATGCAAATGTAAAATTGTAAGGCGTTCGATTTTTAAAATTGTTTATTTCACGTTATAAATGGAAATTATTATGGTAGAAAAAGAAACTGTAACGAATCGTAAAATGGTATTGTAATACAATAAAGTGTTAAGATTAACTGAAGGTCAAGGTTTTTACCCAGTAAGAATACGGTTGCTTTGTTTTGGTTTGTCATTCAAAGTTGTTTCTTATTTGAAGTAGATTTTTTTAATTTTAGCTTATTGCACCTCACTAAAACTAACTAAGTTTTTTATGAAATATTATCATTTCGTTCAATATTAATTATTTTTTATGTACAAAAACTATCTATAACTATAATTACCCCTAATAAAATTTTACATTATTGTAATACGTACCTAGTTAAAATCTTTCGAGTTCCTTATGGGCACCGTGTAAAAATGCACAGAGAACAAAATATTTTTTGTAAAGTATCACGTGTCACATCAACGTAATATTCAATGCATTGTACCATTAAATAAGTACTTTTTTGTCCTTATGCAGATTACCTTTAAAGCAGATTGTAGTAAAATTGGTCGGTTTTTATTATTCGCTCCACTCACAATATGGCTAGATATTGAAAATACACCCTGTAGGTATTACCTACCTATCTACTTTATGATATATTCAGATCCGGAGATTGCAATAGGTTAGGAACTTGGGACATAGGCTAGCTAGTAATTTATTTAATTTGCATGGGCGTACACTCCGGTAATGTCGCTTTGATGTTGCAAGGAATTAATATGTGACGTCCCACGGGTAAAAGTACCTTATGGCGGTTGGCGCTTACGTTGCGAAGCATCGCATTAGTATCGCAAAGTTGGTTTTTCTTGCGAGTGTTGATATTGAGTCCCGAGTAAGCGAAAGATTCTATAATTGCATCACGAGCGAAGCGAGTGATTCTAAGTTAGAATCTTAAGCGTAGCGAGGGATCTCAAGAACACGAGATGTAAAAAAACTTTTCTCTCGTGTGACACATACAACTTTTCACCTCAGTAGTGAGGACATATTTAAGTTAAAAAAAAACACATTTATTTACATTCCTGAATGAAAGGCACCATCATTATGACGAAAGTTAGAAACAATATTTCACTCCCTGGAGTGATGAAAGTCGTATTTTCGTCACTCCAGGGAGTGTGGAAAGTAGACTTGTTCGAATTGCTGAGGTGAAAAGATATATGTCGTCACTATTTTGAAAAAAACTAGTATCTCACACTTCTCTAAGTTGAAACGCAGTAACTGTATATGCATCACATACATAGATACCATATTTTTCTTTTGAGTGACAGGACAAAATACATGTTTTTTTTAAGTTGTCATGATATATCCTACTAATACTACGAATGTCACAGAAACATTTGAATAGAGTTTGATAATATTTTTACACCAAATTGTGCTTGTAGTTTTTATCCTGGAAAATATTCTGTAAAAAGGTGAAATACTGAATGCTAGTAACCTAGTTAAGTACTATCCTTAATTGAGCAATTATCCTAATAACTTATGTTAGGACAAAATATATTTTTTCTGATCTACTTTGCTTAGTTAGAGGTAGTAATAAAATTATAATGACTTAGTAGGTATAACTTTCCTTCACATTATAGGTAAAAGGAAAAACAAGTGAAAAGGTTTATTAATTAAGTGTATTACGTTAAGGATTATACTAACAAATATGTATGAGTCAAATTTACTTGAAAATAAATGCATTAATTAATTAATAAATTCATAAATTCATTAATTAATTAGGTATCTTATATGTTCAGTGACTATAATAACATTTTGAAGTAAGGACCTTGGTATATAGTACGGGCGGGGACCGTAAGATTGGCTACGTTACGTGATACAAAGATGAGCCTTTCAACATCAAAAAGCTATCGAAATGCCGAGACGTCCCAGTAGCCAGAAGTTTGTAAGAACTCGCTTCGCTTGTGCTCCGCTCGCTATAAAATTTCTTAAATTCCTCATTCACAGTTATCCTAAAGCAAGTAAGTATAACAAGTCCATATGAAGTTCAATAAATCTAAATTAACAGTCAAGTCACGCACGAAAGACATCGACTGCCTCGGAATCCATTGCTCACGCGCACCGCTAACGGTCACATTTCTAGAAAAACACCCACCGTGACGTCATCATCATCAGTGGTGGAAACGACATCAAAGCTAAATGAAGTCACACGAGTAAATACAGATAAAAGAATATCAGAGACGTTTCCTGATTGATGTGACGAATTGTTGACACAGAGATGAGTTGATAGGCAAATTTTGTGAATTTAATGAGTAATTTATTTGATGAGGGTAATGATGAGATGACTAAGATCAGAGTTTCTTTAAAGAATTTGCTTTGTCTCGTGCCATAGTTTGCGTTGTAAATTGTCTGATATGTGAAAAGTTTTCGTTAATAATAATTGTCAACTGTTTGGCATTGCAATGGTTGATGATATATTTATACCTAATATTTAAATATTATCTAATATCACTATTATCACTGCATGCGGCTGCAATCACTTGTGTTTAGTCACTACGCGCAACATGTTGACTCTTAGTGCTTGAGGATGGAGACCTAAGCTCTCCGAAACATGTCGCGCGTAGTGACTAAACACAAGTGAGTGCAGCCGCATGCAGTGATAATAGTGTTAATATGTTTCACGAAAGTTTAAATTCAATTATCTACAATATTATCATTACATATTATATTAAACATGCAGTCAGCCACAAAAATTATCAATCAGAATGTGGTTACAAAAGTAACTAGATACATAAATATTACATAAATTAGTGAACAGGACCTCTTTCACTTGTTAGAGGCGATGTTCAGTAATTTATCAAATATTTACGTGTCTAATTAATTTTGAAGTTATTTCCTTCGGCATCTTTCTTTGCTGACTGCACATGCAAGAAAAAAATAAGTATTAGATTGAGTCAATAGAGTTTTACAACTAGGTACATACCTAGTAATTTGTAGCATTGACACATTGTATGTTTGCAATATACCTAATTTGATTCACTGCAATTTGAAAACACAAAGTAATCTTTACTAACAGATGCATTTGCATGTTGCAATTTTGTTTTCGCCATTGAATTTCACAAGATCTTAATGCAGGTACTGATAATGTGTAATGCACATATTGTGCAAGAGATAAATTGTAAAGGATTAAATTTTTTAACTTATTCATTCATGTCAATAAAATATGTACAAAAACAATAATGGATTAAAATATATTCTCCGATAAGGCTAAATGAAATGTCAATAATTAAAATTAACAGAAAACATTGTTTTTGTGGATATCTAAACAGGGAAATTATTTGAAGGGTAAAGTCGCCCAAATATTGTTAATGTGTATTAGAATATAAGTGTGGCTTACTTACTAAGTAATGTCCAACAATGTCAAGCGGACAAAATGTATTTACAAGGTAATACTTACCTACGGTCACGTCTGAAAGTATTGATACATCAAATGTGTCAAAAACATGTATTTAAGCCTTTACGCCTTGGTAATAGAGTCGTGGGTACATATTTTTGTCACATTAAATGTATCCATATTTTCAGACGTGACTATACATAAAGTGGCTGCAGGGAATTCCTATACTACGCCCACACAATGGCCATTGTTCTACGTCAGACGTAATAAGACAAAAATTAGCGCTGTTGACAAAATTATGTGGCTACGGTTGGCAACAATGGCAACAATGGCTAAGGATTGTAAATTGTTGCACACATTGTTATTTATATCTTGTAACAAAGTAGTAAAAGGTATTTCCTACTTTGTTTATTCTAATAAGCATATAGGTAGTACAATTATATGATAAACTATAATTTTGTCGGAGAGGTGCTGATCTGCAGTGGGTGTGGCCGTACATTTACTGCTCAAATAGGCTACGTCAGTCACCCGAGAGCCCACGAACGTCGCTCTCACTAGCCATCGCAAACCAGTCGCCATGGCCGAAATCAGCCAGGACAGATGACATGATGATGATGATAATGATGATAGGTACAAAAATACCGAGTGATCAAAATTGCATAAATAATCTTCAGGCGGTGTCATGTTTACACTTACTTATTTATTTATAATATGTAAAAAAAGAAAAATATGCGTTAAATAAGAACCAATAAAATAAAAATACTTTTTGATGTACACCGTATTGTATCCAATTTCAAATTTTACGAATCACTGAACATGGCATTGGATTGAATAGCGCAATAGATTAAATTTCACTAATTGTATTCGGTATTTGGTCAGCTAAATTAATAACAAGAATTCAATTGTTACTTTACTAATTCCGAAGCTGATTGTAATTAAGTACATGGTCAATAGAGAGATAATGTAATTTATTAATAATTAAAATGTACGGCTAATTGAAAGACTTGCAATTAATTAACGGCATTAAAAAGTACCATTGGTTAGAATGTTGTGACTATCTCGAAATATCAAACAGTATTTTGTATCATTTACTTATGCTGGTACTGGAATAATAAAAAATCATTTTATTAAAACTGAAGAATTAAAATACATTTTTTCCTTTTATCTCTGACGTATCTTCCTGTTTGCTGTTATTTGAATTGTCTTTTCAGTGGAAAGTAAAGTAAATGAGCTTTTAAAGAAAAAGGATGGGTTAAGGACTTAAAACTGAACTTAGTAATATGTTTAATTTTGTTTAGCTTGACCCTGTATATTATGTTTTGTTTTACATGGTTGCCTTGAAAACCAGCGCCATGGCAAATGCTGAGCGGCACCCATTTTGGTACCTATATTGCACTAACTTATGTAATTAAATTGTGAATTACTGTTTAAGTGTAAAATACGCCAAATAAAAAAATCTTTATCTTTACATTTGCGTGCTTCAAATCTTGTACTTAGCTTCAATCCCTTCCCAGTACGTAATTGAGCTGAAATTTTGTATATAATCCTAAAACTAGGTACAGTATACATAAAAGTGAGTACCAAAATTTTTTTTTGGAGTTACAAAAACTATTTAAAACGGGATATTTACCATGTGAGTTTTTTATTATGAGCTTCCGATATTTCGGCACAGTTGCATGTGCCATTATCACGGAGTAACTGAAGTTGCTGCGAGTGTCAGTTGTGGTCTACCCACACACCATAGCGATCACACGGTAAATATCCCGTTTTAAATAGTTTTTGTAATGTTAATGACCATGTTAGCTTAAAATCATATATTTTTTGGAGTTACTTGTGTTCAGATTAACTTATTACCTTCGATTTCGACGTTTTCTCCGCTAGAAGAGTCCGACGAATCATCTTCCATCTTCTTCTCTGTGACTATCGTCACACTGTTTTCTCCACAATCATTGTGCTGTCTCTTTTCTGTCACCGAATGGAACTGAGGACAAGAACATTTTATTAATTAAATATAATTCTAAAACAAACTTAAATAGATGTCATACACAAAGGAAAAAGATATAAAGACCTCCAGTGCTTCTTCTTCTGAATGCGGAAATAAAAATATGTGTTGAAATATTTAGATTTGTTTTTAAGTTGTAAATAAAAAAAACTCTTTAAATGCACTATTATTACGTACACAAGACCAACTTATAAAATTCAAAAGTGGTCTGAGTATTTTCTGTAATTTTCTAGAATTTTTGTTACGTATTTTGAATACTACTGACATTAAAAACGATTAAGGACATTTTGCTCTGATTGTAATGAGTTTATGACTAAAGAATTTTGTATGAAACTAGTTCCTTTATTTTATTAAAATATTTAGTGGGGTGCCCGGCCTTAGAATTGTCCCCAACCATATCGTCCCGTGGTTGCAGTAGGAGTCTGCTAAGGGAATATACCGGGAGATGGGCAGCAGCATCTTCCGAAAGCCTAAAAAACAATTAAAAAAAAACTGCGCGCTCCAACCCGCCTGCCAAGCGTGGCGCGAATGGCAAACCCCCCCTTAAAGGGGAGGCCTATGTTCAGCAGTGGACGTCGTATGGCTGAGATGATGATGATGATGATTTATTGAGATTATCTGCCAATTTTTACATATTTTTTACATTAAAGTAGTGTATAAGTCTTGGAAAAAGTGCTTATTCTCATCTAATGCAGGGGTTATATACAAGTTATACAACAATGATTTTTGGTTGTAATAAATTCGTAGCATATGAAATATACATAAATAATAATATTAAAAAACACAAAGTCATTCCTGTTTGTTTAATGTTTAATATGATTGTTTATTTATCTCCGTTTGACGGTAATGTCAATATCTAAAACGCGCTGCCCATTATACAGGCAAATGGCTAGCTGCCCAGCCAAGCCTAATTCATGCTTAATTTTATTAAAAGGGTGGTGTATTAAATAAGTGAAAACCATTAGTTAAGAAACTAGAGGTAACCAAGGAGTAATCAACGTTAAATCTATTATAAGCAGTGCAACACAAGTGCAACTTTGTCATCTACGGTAATGGGTGTTTCGCTCCTCAGCTCAGCTGCATCAGTTATGAAAGATGCGTTTGCGCAAACTCTGCAGATCTAGGCTTTTGCAACTGCGATTAGTTGACGTAATGCATGTACTGCCTTGTTTTTGCCATCGATATATACATATATTATACTTTTATACAGGGTGTTCCTCGTAATAAGAGCAATAAATTAAAACGTAGATTCTACTCCTCAAACTATAAAACTTTTGTTCAACAACTTTTTAACCTCCTGAGGTTCAAAGTGCTAATATTAGTTCAAAGAAAATTCGATTATATTTTAATTGATGATGATTGAATTACTTTTGTTTTGTTTCGTTCGATTTCGAAATATAAGAAATTCAATTCTATTTTCTAACGCTTTTGATTCAAATTTCACTACCAATCTTTCTTGTATGGTGGGCCGCTAGAGGTTAAAAATGCATTTTGTATATGTATATTGTCTTTTTTTCATACAAACTAAATAGTATTTTCAATGTACTATCAGCTGCAGATTTGCCTACCCAGTTTATGAATGAATTCATTGATAAACTGGGTAGGCAATTCTGCAGCTGATGGTACGTTAAAATCCGTCTAATTGACATTGCTTGTCAGTCTTGTCACCCTACAGACATAATGAATTTCGGAGTACATTGCGTGTTCGAATAAACTTTAAAGTGTCCTAAAAATCAAACCATTATTTTTAAAAGTCCCCGAACAAACGTTGTCTTGTTTGAGGAGTAGAATCTGCGTTTTAATTTATTATTCATATTACAGGAAACACTTGATAGACTCGTATAATATAACCCTTAGCTATTATGTGTGAGGTGATTAGGTAGGCTATACTAAACAATTTCTACTATGAGATCAACTCCGAAACCGCGAATTTCATGGCTGTTCCATTATGTTTAGGCCGATCAGATATTTTCATGGCAACCATCGTAATGGGTAGTCATGCGAGTCTTAGTATACTTAATCTTATTTTAATTAATAGTATTTTGCCTTAAATTTTTGCAATTATTAATTAAAAGGTAAATATATTTATTCTTCGATTTAGGCATATTTCCATGCACTAACAGTGTTTCTACAAACTTATTGTTAATTTATTGTAATCTTTAAATAATTATAATAAGTACCCATTGACGTACCTATATACTTAATACAAATTTGAATCTATCAAATATTACAAAAAAAAATGTAAATATAGTATACATATTGTAAAATTAATAATCACAATTAAAGTAGACATTATATAGTCTGGCTGGCCAAAAAGAGCAGTAGATAATAGTGGAAGTAATAAGCTATACTCATCCTTTTTAGGGTTCCGTAGCCAAAATGGCAAAAACGGAACCCTTATAGTTTCGCCATGTCCGTCCGTTCGTCCGTCCGTCCGTCCGTCCGCGGTCTAGCTCAGTGATCGTTAGCACTAGAAAGCTGAAATTTGGTTTGAATATGTGCATTAACCAAGCCGACAAAACGGTAGAATAAAAACGCGAAAAATATATTTTGTTAGGGTACCTCCCCGTACACGTGAAGTGGGGGGCGAAATTTTTTTTCGTTCCAACCAAGTTGTGTGGGGTATCGTAGGATAGGTCTTTTAAAAAAAATTTGGGTCTTCTAAAACAGTTTTCGGATAAAACTAATACTCTCGGAAATAATAGCTCCGAAAGTTTAAAACAGGGCGTCCCCCCCATCTAACTTTTGAATCGTGGGTCCTAAAATTTTGAAAAAATTCATGAAACTGAGGCCTAATGAGTACCTTCAATGAAAACTATATTGAAATAAATCGGTTGAGCCGTTTTTGAGTTATCATTCAAAAACCCATAGTGAAAGGACGTAAGTAAAAATGACGTAAGTGCCGCCAAATTTCCCGTAAGAAACGACCTTTTGAATTAATGGTCTCAGTTTACGGAACCCTACATTGAGCATGGCCCGACATGCTCTTGGCCGGTTTTTTCAGTAGCGAGGCTACTAGGGTAAGAAAGTGACAGTATGAATCTTTCTGTTTATGCTTGTAGTAAAACAAACTCTGGCCAAACTATATTTTCTTGTATTTGTTTTGTATCGTGGTGCAAAAACCCAATTATAAATCTCAGTGTAAGCAACAAACCATGAATTTGTATGACATAACAACTGTCATAAGCACAAAGCTGCAATGGAAGCATCGTTAATCATTTATTATTATACCTAATTGGTCTTTCCTTCTATTGACATAATCAGACATGACGTTTATGTGTACGTAATAACTAATAAGTAATAACATACAGACGTACAGCCAGCAACGAAAGTTGCCGTACCTACGGAATAAGATTATAAAAGTAACTAGATACATAAATATGATATTACACCGTGAGATTAAATTGCAATTGAGATTTTCCTTGTGACATTAAATTTTGTTCTAGAATGAGTAGTGACTAGTATTTTAATACTTTTTTTAAAAGTTTTGACGATCTTATTGTGAATTTATTATTATTATTTTTGACATCTACAACATATATTATTTTTTTTACCTAATTCTTGAAATTTAATAGAACTACAGAAATAATAAACCTATATATAAAACTAAAAATAAACTTATAAATAAAAGATGCTCCCCAAGTCGCCTTCGTGGGTTATGGTACCCAGAAGGCTGGCAGCGTTACGTCTTTCGATGGCCAGGCTTATCTTTTGGCCGAAATTATTTATTATTATTAGCTTAAGATAATTGTTTAACTATTTGAACAAAGACAATATTGACTGACTTAAAAAAAATTACATAAGTTATTGAACAGCGCTTCAAATGAGTGTCTGTTCAGTTTCGTTTTGCAACTTTTGTTGCTGATTGTTATGTACGTGTACGTACATATTTAACATTTATCCTGTATACCGTAATACATTTCATTATAATATTTATAATGTCAATAAAATAAGGAAATTGTTATAAATGAAGGCCTTATAGAAATGTCGTTGATAATTACATACCTATTAAAAGAGCAGGAAATATACGTAGGTAAGTACGTAATTTACGTATTATTTCTTTAAATTATTCAATCTGTAAAACAGGTTTGACACATAACACAATTCATATCTAGAAGTTTGCACCAAATTTTAGCATCTATAGACCCCAAAATTACCGGGTGATCGTATCTTAACAAATGAATATTTTAATTCACCATCAAATATCAGCTTCGTATGTAAAAAATATTTTTTTCTGTCGATAAAAAGCATAAGGACGAAATCCCACACTAATCACGGATGCCGCTTCAATTGCCAATCCTACGCTAAAACGCTTCAGAAGATCTTCGATTAGATAAAATTGTCAAGGATCTAGAGGTCATGTTACACTGAACAGTCAACTAGCTTACGCTTGACAAGCAACGGGAATACTAAGCCAGAGCAACAGGTTACCCCCGGATGCCAGAATTCACAAATGCTCACACTTAATTATTCTACAAACAGTCCAGTATTATGCTTTACTCCTGGTACGCGTAGCTGCTTTAGAGTTGGCTTAAGTTATACTGGAGATGAGTTCTTAGTTAGAATGTTTTGTGAATAGTTATGCAGGTAGGTAGTTGTTTTTTTTAAACCGGAGTTAAGTGTGTACCAGTTAACGCCGGGAAAGGATATGCCACGGTAGAGTGGCGTTTTTGTTTCAAAAAATAAAACTATGGTTAAGTTATTGACGATGACGCGTACCAATAAGCGGTTATTAAAACAAAATTAAATGAAAACTTTAAAAAAAATCTATATTTGAAAATTCTATGTTCAAAAATGTTTCCTTTTGTGACAGGTCCGCCATTTGGCTTAAGAGGGCATAAATGAACCTGAATAATAACAACAAAAAGTGGTATAAAATTCGCCTTAAAAGGGCAGGCAGAACCACATATATAAAACTTACAAGAAAATTATGTTAATTATGCTTAATGAGACAGAAAGCCTGCTGGTTCGTATCGTAATTTCCGTACAAGGCGACCCGTTTTCATTGCCGAGAGTATTTTTTTAAACTTCACATCACATTTATTACATTTTAGCCAACCACATGTTTCGGTTGACCTACCACAACCAATGAGCACGATAAAAACCTATTGTCTACATGCAGTCAAGTAAAACTAGTTTATTACTAGAAGGCCCTAGCATAATGCGTAATATAATTTCCCTCTAAGCAACAACTTCATGTTGCTATAACAAAAGAGGATAAAAATCATCATGCTAGTGTTGAAGAGGTCATTGTACTACAGGATCACGCTCATACAGCTTTTTTGTTTTGTACGTCGACGTCAAAGATATTACACTTTTGCATCTTACTCCATTCTAATAAGGTGCAAAAGTGTAAACATATTTGATGTCGACTGTACGTGGGAGGGATGGAACGTGCTGAGATTAGGTTTTGATTAGAAATTTCAAATTATGGTTGAAAAGGATTCTTAATTCAATTCCCACTGAACCTGGTGCAGAATTCTAATGTTAAAATACTTAAACAATACATTAAAAACATAATCTATTTCAAACATAACTCCAACACACAACAAATAATTAACCAACATTGAAGTTTTGCATTGGAATAATTTTCAAGCATATTCCGATATTTCTAATTCAGGCGTTTAAGCGCTAGCTGTATTGTGTTGTTAATGCATTGGAGTTGTGTGGAAGTTGGATCGTTTGTAAATGTGTTTTAAAGTTAGAATACGGCCCCTGGTCTCAGCAGGCCTACCACGAACGTTGAAAATTTAAATTTCGTTATCTCCCTCTCTATCGCTCTTGCATATTCGAAAAATAGTGATGCAAATAGACGATCGAACGAGTGAAGTAATTCGCGTGGCCTAAAGGTGTATGGCGTTAGCCACGAAAGCTGAATCCGACGTCGGATTTTCAAATATGTTTTCGACATTGTAAGATAAAGCCGGTCTTACTAAACTAAATTTTCTTTTTACAGGTAAGAAATTATCTTCTTATAACACAAAGTATGGCGGCACACAAGTTTACTTCGACTTCTTGGCCCCTATTTCACCATGGTGACTATCTTACTGATGGTAAGTCGACGCCTATAGATTTATTATGCCTATTTGCTATGTGCAAAGTGCATGGTGGGGGTAACGAGAACGATCGCAATGCTCAATGTGACAAGAAATGAAACTGCAAATCCCCTGTCTGCTGTCAAAATAGTGAATCAGCCAGTTACATTTCATATAAGCAGGAATACAACCTATTTATAAAAAAGCAAAAAAAGAGATTGACCACCCACGAGATGGCGCCACAATCATGCACACAGCGAATGTATATACATAGATAGCCGTGATTTGAAATAATAAAGTAATTAGAGATATCCTTTTATTTTACGTTCTCTTTTTCAACGACTTTTGCTCTTTCACTTATTATTAAAATAAAAACAAGTTGTAATCATCGTCTTACTTTGATTAAGAATTTCATTTCATTCCTTGCCATCTGCCTGCGATCATGAATATCACGTTCGAAGCTTCAAACGAAATAATAAAAGTAAAAAAGCTTCGTTTTATACCGACTTCAATTCCATAGTATTTCATTACCTTTATATTTTTTAATACCACGAGATTATTGCGTTTTTTAAATAGGCCACAGTTTATTTTATTACATATAATAAACAAACTACTGCTGATTTTGTTTCACTTCCATACAATATGCGTATTCTGCGATTCAAATAATAATCAATATAATAACGTAACACTTAATTACGCAAACTCCGATATGACAGTAAATTGTAATATTTAGAAACGCAAGAAGAAATGAGATCAATTCAACGTGCATTTGTAATCCATGGGGCAATACCGTAAACATTGCGATATTAAATGAAACGAAGTGTAATACGTTGGTTTGTGTTGTGAAGTCAGTACCTATTAAACCTAGTAAAACCGTAAGAAACCGAAAAAAGATCTAACAAAAATTTAAGTTAAACACCTAACACAAAAGTATAAACCGCGCTGACGTATTTAGAGTGTAAACAAACCATGTTATTATGAAGCCGATTTTATAATAAGTATAATTTTAAACAAAAAAGAACCGACTTCACTTAGGATCCGTTATTCCAAAAGGAATTGGCCGAGTTGCTGTAAAAAATAGTGTAATCACTATAGGTGTGCCTATAATAGTTCAAGAGTTCCCTCGATTTCTCCAGGATCCCATCATCAGACCCCGACTTGGCGACAATGACAATGAGACCATCTAGGGGTTATATCCGTTCGATAAAAAGAAATTTGAAAATCGGTTCACGATTCACGGAGATATCGAGTAACATACATTACATACAAAAAAAATGATAAAAAGAAATTCAGTCGAATTGAGAACCTCCTCCTTTTTTGAAGTCGGTTATAAAACTGGTCACTGCAGTTATTAAGTGTACTTAACCTACCTAATTAGTTATTCGTAGCGCACTTAACTGACCATGGTCAGGTTTATTTATATTAATTACGGCGCCGCAACGACGGGTATGGATCGGTTCGCCTAGCACTCTTAGTGTTTGAGGATGGAGACCTAAGCTCTCCGAAACATGTAGCGCGTAGTGACTAAACACAAGTGAGTACAGCCGCATGAAGTGATAATATTGTTTTTTTTCCACAAAGACACCAAGGTATAGTTATGAGTGTCAGAAACAAAACAACACACAATATAAACGTGAAATTTTAGAATAATTGGTTAACTTGTTGGATATATGTATTTACAGAGTACGCCATAAAGATATCACAATACCTAAGTTGTGACATAATGCAATATCATAAAACATAATGGTTCGTGTAAATGATCATGCTAATGTTACTATTTACTATGGAAGGTCGAAGGAAAATTTCCTAAGACGGATCTTTCGTGGCATTTAATATTATAAGCACTAGTCCAAGGCTTTATTTACACAATTCAGTACATATGGGGATTTAATTCTGGTTGGAAAAAATATATAGGTAATCAATCATTAAAATAAGCTGATATTTTTGGGGTGTAAATGCCCAATTGGTTACCATTACCTATGTCACCATTTGAGACAAACCCACACTTTCGAATTTGGGTAGAGTCATCATCGTCATGACAAAAAACGCAATCTATCTCACTTCCACATTTTTCACTTTGCTGACACCCGGGTCATTTCTCCTTTGCATCCATTGCCTGCCAACAGCTCCGTTGGATTTTAAGTACGTGATCGGCTACTCGTGACTTTAGCTGGTTCCACTTCGCTATTCGTAAACCGATCAATTACCGAAGCACCGATAATTTCACGCATAAAGTACTAATCAAACACAATAATTCATATACTATAATCGAATTTACCGGCGCGGCAACGAAGTGTTAATATATAATGTAAGTAAACTTAACCTGTCGTTTATAAATTCTCACCTGAATATTCCGGTTTAAGCGACATGCGCTCGCCGCGTGGTACAATGATGATCGCAGGATGTATTTGCGAAATGTTTTATTATAATTATTATGTATGTAATAAGTGTTCACTGTAAAGCGAGGCTACGGCTGAAGGAATCCTTTACAGATTTGACTTCCGACGTGATCGGTTGGCCATAATGCCTGAAGATTGTACAGTTACTTCAGTTACTTACATTTCTTACAGAAGAGTTTATTCAGTGACATGACACTATGAAGAAAAAGGAAGGTAAAAAAATCGTATTGTCGCTTAGAGAATTCTTGTATTCGTTTTAAATGTATTTTTCTTAAGAAACTTACGGATCTCCGGAACAGAACCATCTTGGTCTCCCGCCGCACGCTCTGATAACTACCGCTGCAATAACATTCGTCTTCTTCGTCTGACGGCACCTGGTAATACACGGCGCGGCGTCTCATTTCCAAAAGAAAAACACACTTCCTTTTGCACTGAGACGCATTCACTAATTCTAATGTGGAACGAACGTCTTTTGTTTTTTTAGTATTATTCTTTCTTTCCGATTTAAGTTTTAATAGAGAAACGTGACTAACGTATTATAAAATTGAGTTTAGGGTGTTTTATTGTATAAGCTGTATTTTATCTGTTATGACCCTGAATATGATTTCAACTTTATGAGATTAAGAATTTAGTTTTTTTTTTAAGATTTGAATTTTATTGCTCCTTTTATTTTTTTCAGTTTTAAAATGAGTTTACAAAAGTGTAATTTTTAAACATTTCTGTTTTATATAGATTTTATATAACTATGTCTTTTAACTTTAAGATGAGACAGACAGTCCTTTAAATCACTGACTGAAAACTTTTTGAAACTTATTTTCTGATTCCAATTTTAAATTCACGGTTTATACAGTGTTGAATTGTCGTTTGATCACGACCGATTGGGCTCTAAGAATGCTTAATACTGACGGTAACGGGTGATCAGAAAAAGTTCCGCAATCAACAATAACCCAGAATGGGTACGTAAGCCTTTGTGCGAGCAACAATGGTGAGTTTTTACTGATACCTGCTTATTTTGTCTCCGGCAAGTGACAAAATTGTGTGCCAATACCTAACTTATCTATTTCTGAATGCGCCACTGTATAATTGTGTTTTGCGGTTTGAACTCTATCAATTTCTTGAAAGTATTTGGGGGGTATTGCTTATGTTTAAGAGGTTTGGCAGGTGAGGTATTAAATTAAATCTTCTCATGACTTTTCAGGTATTCTCGAGGGGGTTAAATAACGTGAAGGTCATTATGAACATCACACTCACTAAGCCACTAATGTTACTGACTGTACTAATGTACTATTTTCTTTCAAAAGACGCCTCGTTCGAAATTTGGATGTACTATCGTTACATTCTTTACTGAAAATTGTTTCAGTACTTAGTACAAGACAAATTGTATTCCTTATAAAAAAATATGAATCACCCTTTTACTAATTAATCTCATCCGGCAATCTGGAAGCGATGTAAACAATCCAACCATATTCAAAATTTAAGATCAAGGTACCAATTGCATGTTAATATTATTGGGGTGTATTTCACAAGCGTCCGCTGGTTCATTTGTGTTACCTACGAATTTATGACTTAAAAGTTGCTCTTAATTCGTATCATATGTAGTTATATCATAGAATTTTCGAATAATTTTGTATTTCATAAACTTTTATGTCATAAAGGGCATTTTGACTTAACTGTGCTAGCAATGGGCCGGCCGGTTGGCCGGTTAGCAATCGTCATAAAACTGACGGTCAATATCAAATCCCATATATTTTGTCAGGAATGTGACGGTTAGACGTTACTGAAACATGACTTATGTCGTGCTTTAAAGTACAAGTTAAAATAAAAATGCCCAAATTCGTCTCAAAAATTCACAAGCGGTTGAATTGCTTGTCAAATTCAAGTCAATAGTGCAGCCCTTTCAACTGCAAGAAAGATGCACATCTCGTAACTATACTGACATATCATATGTAAATGTTATAATACAGGTTTGAGGATGGCTCCCGTTCGATCCGTTAGGTAGAAAAGGAAGTGCGTGCGTCGAAGGAAACGTGATCGGTGCGACTTCCTCGTATGAATGAAGTGTTATGCCTTCCGCGCATGCGTAAACAGACGTCGACGGTTGTCTTTTGTTTTGGGTAGGCTGCAGTGGCGGCGTGTCTATAGATCACGATTCCAGTGTTTCAGGCGCCTAAGCTGTTTTCGTACAGCTCATGAAGAAATTTTAAGCCAAATTCAGCACTGGCTTGCCTAAGAAACAATTTGATCCACCGCCATTGTTAGGCTGCCTACTTCCATGAAGTTCCATCATTATCATTAGCTTCGAATTTCCTAATCCTATTAACAGTAAATAAAAGTGTCACTTACATTTATTTAAAACCGTGGAACAGACAGTTGGTAAACGTGTAGATAGTAAATAGTCATAATATCTTATGACAAAGATATTATGACTATCTACTATAACTATGTAACATGCACTTATAGCTCAAATACTTAAGATTGTGTCAGATATTTTTGCACGATTCGTTGTTGTGTGTGATATTATCGCTAGTGATTGTATACTACGCAGTTACGCACTTGTGTTGTAAATTCTTCATTTTTTTACCATTGTAAGTGTTCTAGTTTTACTCTGTCTATATTCATTTTATAATTATATTGACACAGTTTGCTACAGCTAAATAAACTATTGATACTGCGCAGAAAACTTATAGGTACTTATTACTTATTATAGTTATTATCTATTGTTCATATTATCTACCTACTTTAAAATAAACTAGCTCGCAGGTCAAACACCTACCGAAATAACAAACATTATTATCAGTTACAAGGAAACATTATTATACAAATGATAGGCTAGTATTTTGTCGTTTCAGTTTGACACGGATATAATTTATTTTGTAGGTACTTTTCTATGGCTTATTGGTAAGACTAAACATCCAAAAACAAGTTGAACTTGTCAATTACAAATATTTAAAAAAAATATCAGTACCTATGATTTGTTTTGTCCATTTTTTAAGAGTTCACTGAGGGTACACTGATCACTGATTCGGGCAAACTGTTCCACACTTTCACTACCTACGCGCTTTTTTATATGCTTGAAGTAAGACAGTCCCTAGCTAAACTATAACAACAGTATCGTGTCTAGCTCATGTAGAACGCCTCGAACGGTTAACTTCTTTCAGAGACTATAGAAATATAGACGACCACAGCCTAAGAACTTTTTGAAGCTCATGTCGATAGCACCATCCATAGATACCGAATATGTAAGAAAAATGTCAGCTGCACAGCTACTCCACCTAGTAACAAATAGCGTACTAGTAGTACACTAGTAGCTACTAGGTGAAGTAGCTGTGCAGGTGACATTTCTCTTACATATTCGGTATCTTTAGGTGGCTTTGACATAGATGGCGCTATCGACATGAGCTTCAAAAAGTTCTTAGGCTGTGGTCGTCTATATCTCTATAGTCTTTGCTTCTTTTATGGCGGCATCGGCAAGAGGAATGATGGAGAATATTTGTCACACTCATTGATCCGAGTTGTGTCGATACGCTAGTAATACGTCCTATTACGTATGATTTTATCGTGTACTTGCTTATCGAATATTCTGACCCACATCTTGACACTATCGGATGACAGACTCGGGTCGTATCTGTCTCAGTCTCGTATTGTTTCGATTACTAACCCAGAGATGTGCTCATTGTAACGTTATACTTTAGGTATGTGTTAGTGTAAAGTAGCTGAGCCGACGATGTGATAAAAATGGTCTTGACACGACTTTACTATGAAAACATAAGCAGGTGACATGTTAAAAGAATTATGAAAAATGACAATGTTAAACTTAAAAGCTATCACTTCTACTGCCGGTGACTATACTAAAAGCGTCTTCCTTTTTGAAATGTGGCTTATATGATACTAATTTAATCCAAAAAAAATTAAGTACCTCCACCTTACAGAAAACCACAGCCAAATTAGCACTAAACCCTACTCATAGTGTTGTGTTCCTGCTGGTAAGTAAGGTCGCCAGAGAGCTCTACCTACAGGGATGCAATGTATTGACCACGAGAAACCCTCTTGTCTCTTTTCCGTCAACACAGTCTTTTCTAAGGGATCGGCACCGCGTATGTGACACCTCTGGAGTTGCAGGCATCCAGCAGGTGACGGTAGCTGCTTACCATCAGGCAGGCCGTATGCTTGTTTGCGACCGTCGTAGAATTTAAAAAATAACCAAACAATGTAAAATGATACTATAATACGCCTGCTACACGAGAAAGGAGTTAAGATTACTAACAATGTGCCTAGTGTTTACATTTAAAACATAATCAGAAGATGTTTGTTTTGTTTAAATACCTACTGATTAATGCCACTATTTTGTTTGTTAACATATTTAAGGCTCACGAATGTTTGTCTGCATCTTTACGTCTTACTAATGTGACATTATCATCATGGAGAAATAGACGATATACCTACTCTTCAAATAATATGAAATATATACTTTTACGTCACTCTGGGCGCTAAGTGAGATTTACCGCCCTAGGGCGCAGCGGAAAATCTCACAGAAGACGTAAAATTATGTGCGCACCACGGGCGGTAATAAGGAATGCCTAAGATCACTTGTTTATGGCCCTTACCTTCGGTTAGGGCCACAAATGCCAGTGATCTGAACCCTTCTTTATTTTACCGCC
This sequence comes from Pammene fasciana, assembly GCA_911728535.1. Lineage (NCBI taxonomy): Eukaryota > Metazoa > Arthropoda > Insecta > Lepidoptera > Tortricidae > Pammene > Pammene fasciana. The sequence goes on from OU452285.1 coordinate 3,975,849, forward strand.
CTAGGTACGTAATGTACTATTATTAACTCACGAAATAAATGAATTTAGTTTTTACAGGTTTTGTAAAAATGCAATTCATTTAAGTCGTGAGTTAATAGAAATATTTAATGTTATTTAAATTCTAAAATCTGTTCAGTCACAGATAACCACCGCGAAGGTCGAAATTTGAATACACATCTGTCTCTATTCCTTGCAGATGTATCTATGTGTTTTTCTAAACTTTTACACCCCCCCCCCCCCCCTTATTCATTACACAACAAACTTGTTAAACCTTTATTAATGTTACTATATGTCATCATCATCTTCGTAGCGCTTATGTCCCGGGTTTTTCACCCAGGCCTCCATTGAAACTTGGTTCCACTCGAGAACCTAATCCCAGGAATTGGAGTAGGATCTGCGAAACTTTTGCGAAAATGACTGCCATCTGGCCTTCTAACCCTGAGGGGGAAGTAGGCCTTCTTGGGATTAGATTCAAATCAAATCAAATCAAATCAAAATAATTTATTTGCTAGAAGTATACAAGTATACATGCAAATATACAGTTATAAAATAATATTTACATATTTACACATTTAAATATTATTTCAAAATATATTAATTTTACATATTTTAAATTTCAGTGATTGACAATTATTTTATATCACACAGAAGGAACAAATACTTATTACAGAATAAAAACGATCCGGAGAAAGAAATAAAATAAAAATGTTCAAGTAGGTAAACAGTATAAATTAAATTGTATTAATGATCAATTCCCCGTGAATGTCATAAAATATCTAGTCAAGTGCATTTGCAAAATATTCGTTAATGTTATAATAAGGTCTATTTAAAAAATATTGCTTTAGTTTTTTATCAAAGGTTTTCATGTCACTGTAATCTTTCATTTCGTCATTTAATTTATTGTATACCATAATGGCGTTATTATTTATACTATGGTCAAAGTGGCTAAAGTTGGCTTTATCTCGAGCTAAGTTTTTAGTTTTTCTTAAATTATAATTAAGATACTGTCTGGCTTTTGGGAATTTATTTATATTTTTATGGACATACAGACAAATGCGATACAAGTACAATGACACAATAGTTAGTATCTTATTTTCAATAAACATATATCTATGTGTTACAGGAATATCTTTACACCCTTCAATTATACGGATGGCACTTTTTTGCATAAGCAGTGTAGAATTAATGTTACTTGCATTACCCCAAACTTCGACACAATAGCGTATTATGCTTTCGAAATAAGAGTAATAAACAATTAATAAAGTTTTTTTATCACTGGTTTTTCTTAGTGCTCTCATTGTGTAGCAAGCGCTTGCCAGTCGCTTATTCACTTTATCTATTTGTTCGTTCCATCTTAGGTATGGATCAAGTTCAACGCCCAGAAACCGTACACAGTTAGATTTGGATATTGGTAGGTCGCATTGAAAGTCGTCACTATTATTATTACGGCGAAATAGAACATAGAAGCTTTTGTCACAATTAATTACTAATCCGTTATTTGAGAACCAACCAGTAAGATCTGACCAGCACGTGCGAGCTTTTGTGTTAAATTCCTCCGAACTATCAGCCATGAGGACTATGCTTGTGTCGTCGGCATAAAGATATGGTGTACCGCATGTAAGACAATCTGGTAAATCGTTAATAAATATAATAAACAGAAGAGGACCAAGGACTGATCCTTGAGGTACTCCACATGTTAGTACGCCTTTATCGGAAGTGGTGACATGATCCGAACTCCGTTCAGATATCTCAACATGCTGGGTCCTGTCTGTTAGATATGATCTTAATAGTTTTAGCGCATTACATTATTACAGAGTTCCTCGTAATATATGTGTTCTATATTTACTAAATGCTATTCTTAACTACGTCGCAATAGAAAAAAACGTTTTCCTTATCGCTTATCACTTATCAGTGATGTCATCGAACCGTAAACTACTTAGGCTTATCGCTTATCGTATTTATTTGTGCTACTTACCAATATTTACCGACATCTTATTGACACACATGTCACCGGAATTTGTATTGTCATCTGCAAAGAGTTCTACAACATTGTCTATATGGACAAGCAGCGAACGGAGGAAAAGTTTACTTTAGTGAATATAAAAAATCGATATACATAATAAACAAATTGCCTATCCTAACAGATTAACCTACTTATAATTAGAGATAAAAAATATGGCCCTGATCGCTGTCAACGGGCAAGGTGCCCAGAATGCTGGCCGTATTTCCACGCTGGATAGCGATAGCTATTCGCTGTGCAAAATAGTAGCCAGCCCTCTGGTCACCAGATGCCTCTATTAGAGGGCCCACCGACTATCAGTCGGCCTGACGATATTGGCCTGTCAGTTAGAACAAAAATTTGACAGCTCCGAACAACTGACAGGCCAATATCGTCAGGCCGACTGATAGTCGGTGAGCCCAATTAGGCGCGCTGACAGATCTTTGTATAGTCGGCGCACGCTTGGCCCCTAAGGCCCGTATACAATATAATAAACGCACGCAGACATATGTTTGTTAGCAAACTACGCAAAAACTACTGCACGAAACCTCATGTTTATTTGTATAGTAGCAGTTTATAACCCCGGAGCAACATTTAGGGTAGTTTTTCCTCCAAAACATTCGCGGGTGAAGCCGTGGAAACAGCTAGTAAGGAATAATTTCTCTTACCTTGCTGGCATTTGAGATGGATCCATCCTTAGAGTTAAAACTGTTATGTGTACTAATTAATTCTAATGGCATTGAGTAAGATACAATTAACTAAGAACCGGTTGCATCAATCCATCTATAATCTTAATTACCTACGAACGTTAACATTTTATTGTTTTGGAAGTTTTATTAGTTTTCCACTGAGCTACGTGCCGTTGTAATTTGTGGAATCTAATCTAAGGTTTGTTAACACTTTTGCTTTAAATACAGTTTTATATTTCCCGATGAGCAAAAGTTTGTCGTATTTATAGAATTACAATATTATAATTTTTATACTCCTATATTTAACTGTATATTTTTTAATGCTTTATCCAATACTGACTGGTGATGATTTAATATTGTCAAGTTGGAAAGTATGGAAATAATCATTATATATTCATAATAGAACTAGGATTCCATTTAGGACTCGGCATATATTTCTTTGTTGTGACACACGTCATTCGAGAGCCATCGACAAGTGCCGTATCCATATAAGAGGATACATACCACAAGTATATTTCAATGGGTACTTAATATATATTATATTATGTAAACCGCTGGTAAATTTTTATATAATAAATTACTCAAGGTGATCCCAAGATTTTAAGGAGTTTTCTACAAGATCAAAGTATCTGTGTAAAATTATACTTATAAGTTAATAATATAATATTTGAATGAAAATAAACCTTGCCTACATATATATTGCATAAAGCTTTTATCACTAAATAATACATACGTATTAAATATATATTACAGTCTCAGATTTTCAAAGCATATGCTTATTTCGAAAGTAATAAAACTTTTATTACTAAGTATAATATTGCATTAAGTAGAGCAGGTTAACACGCAAACAATAAAAGTCTAGATATTCCCACGGCTTTATCGATAATATTGAGTTATCTACAATCGGATGGGCAGGTAAATGATAACTTTCCATTAACCGACAGGTTACTGAGAAAGTTTAGATTTTATATCGCGTGACATGTCATGGATGTCATAGTTTTTGCTGTCATAGGTATTAGGGTTATGTAGTCAAATAGGAACCCATTATAGTTTCACCATGGGGCCGATTTTTGACTTTTGAGCGCTCAAATTAAAAAAAGTTAACCCCGTAAATAATGGCATACAAAAGTATTACGCCATGTTTTTCGCATAATAGTTAAAATAATCATGATTTTTAATTCTTATCGCTGTTATTTTGAAAACGTCATTCAATCGTTTTATTCATAGTTAAAACTGTCAGGTTCGGGCGCTCGAATCTCAAAAATCGCCACCCATGTCCGTCTGTCTGTTGTCATCCACCGCCTATATTTCTCTTCCATCATTATTTACCACGCACACGTAAATAATGTAATTAATAATAATTTGTAATTTTTTTATAACAAAAAAAAGTTTAATTACAAACATTACCACAATTAGGTTTTTCTTCCGATTTGGCTACACTCTCAAACGGGAAATAATCTCAAAATTAATCGTCCAGTTAAAATAACCAATGCGTCATACACTGTGATCGTAGGTAATTTATGAACATCGGAAATACCCGCAGGCGATAAAAATATACCTACTTTCTTACTAGTTTTTTTTTCAGATTATTCTCAGAAGTCGGAACATGTCAGAGATTAGCCGTTTTTTGTTTTTTTCCGATTTCAGTAAGTTTCCGTTGAAATGATTATTGAAACGATAATGAAATTAATACTGTAAAATCACTTAATCCTGACATTGCTTCTCCTTGTCTTACCAAAATTAAGAACAGACTCTTAGAACGGTTTTGCTATAGTAATAAAATAGTTTAGGATTCCAGTCAAAAACAATACTAATAAAAGCAGTTACTGCCATTTTCCTATGAGCGCTGGTAGCCTTGCGGTAAGACGTCCGACTATCAATCCGGAGGTCTCGGGTTCAAACCCCGGGTCGTACCACTGAGTTTTTCGGAACTTATGTACGGAATATCATTTGATATTTACCAGTCGCTTTTCGGTGAAGGAAAACATCGTAAGGAAACCGGATCTAATAAAAAAAAAGGCCTAGTTTCCCCTCTGGGTTGGAAGGTCAGATGGCAGTCGCTTTCGTAAAAACTAGTGTCTACGCCAATTCAAGGTATTAGGTTGTCAAGCGGACCCCAAACCGGGATAAACGCTAGGATGATGACTGCCATTTTCCTATGACGGAAAATTTATATCGTGTATAATTTTTTTAAAGTCACTTCATTGCATATAAAGCAGAATCCACTGACATAATTCAGATATCTATGGAAGAATCAATAGAGTAATCAATCAATTTATTTTTAAAAAGAGTCTCTTTTAAAACCTTTCGCCTGAAATCGGTAAGTATAAATATTCGTCGATATGTCGGCGGCCGATCGTAAAATCAGGCAGATCGTAATGTTCCTGTGTAATGTTTTAACGATAGTCACATAAAACCAATGTCTGTAGGTTACGTTCGTTAGGTTGCTTCAGATGCCCGAAGGGCAAACCGCCCAGAAATAGGAGCCCCGAGCGGGGCTCCGTCGACTCAGGGAGCGAGTCAAAGATTTTCACGTTTCACGATATGCCTAATTTTACGATCGGCCGCCGACAGATATAAATTGACTGATTACTCTCGATACCTACTCAAATAATCAAACAGTCGCGTAACGTATTGTACGATATAATCAGAATAGCGAAAGCATTTCCCCACACCCGCAAATAGTTCGGCAGCTACAGACAGACAGGCGGATATTTCGGGACAACGTCGCTGACTCATCCCGGATGTGTCATCCCGTCAGAATGGAAGTTATAATTATATGTATTTGTGTAGTGTATGGGGAATCCTGCAGATGATGTAAGTCCATAAAGTGCCTGAGGGTTGTTCTATTCTCAACAGGGTTGAGGTAGTTCAGTGACACGACACTTCAATTTTCATATTAACTTTTTTATTTAAGAAGAAAAAAAACTTTTTTTGGAAACGATAGGCACCTGCAAAATATTGCACATCATAGTGCATAAAAGTAAATGATACAATAGTATTTGTATAGCCACAAGAGAATAGCATAAGATGCTTCTTAGAGTTAGATGGGTCTAGATTTTAAATATTTTGAATAGAAATTACTTTATTTTTATGCGAAGAACTTTTATTTATTGTTAAAACTTGCATATATATTTTATTTTAAAAAACAAAAATTTTGGAGTAAACTTTACTGCTTTATACTTAACCTTATTTTTATATTCAAATAGCAGCTCTTTGATGACAGGGTTAGTTAGATTTTCCCTAAAGAATTGTGGGTAAGGGTCAAGACATCCCTCGTTACCTCATTGTAGCTAAAAATTGTCAAACGCATGCTTTGGACTTCTAAATCTTTGCACGTCTACTGCTCGTTTATTAGAAAATTAACCTTATTGGTACGATACTTTGGATCTCAAATCAAGTTCCTCGTAATTACTATTAGACGGATTTAAAAATATACATAATTATGTATATTTTTAAGTGGAATTTTATACTGTAAGGAATAGTAGAAGGTTTAAAATTTTCGCTGTACATATAATTTTTTCTATTTCTGTATAAAATTTCACAAAGGCATTGCTCAAACTCAAAATCAGTCACATTTCTTTTACTAGTGTAATGATATTTCATTACATGTATTCATGGGATAAGGAAACCTATTATATCAAAATACAATAAAAAAGCTTAGGAGTTTTCAAACTGAATTTAAAGCTGTCAGTGACTAATATATTCATATTTGTACAACTGAAAATATTCTCTGCTTCCAATAATTTGGTGTTTGACATTTACATGTCAGAAGAAAACGACCCCTAAGTGGTATATTCTGAAAAAATATTCCACTTAAATGTCGAGTTGGCTTTATTTATTATATATTACTTATTGCTTATCATAGCTGTCAGTGGCGTGGCATCTATAGAACTCGACTCCCGCCAGCTTGCCTAATTTTCAAATAGTTTGAAATTTGAAATTGTGATTCACGTTACAAAGAAAGGAAAAGACAAACTAGCGTTGGCCTGCTTAGAAATATGTTTGATGGACCACCGCTTATCAGACCGATTTTCCGGTAGTTAATGAAATCAATATTACGATAAATAATGAAGACAATCAAATTATTATTTTTGGAAGAAAGCAATTTATAGTATTCTTTTAAGTATCTAAAATTTGTTTCGCTCATATTTTTGTACTTCCAGAGGACAACGTTCGTGTTTTTTCATCGCGTTATTTTTATATTTCTTAATATTTAATTTTCAAGTGTTCACGTTTCAAGACGGTAGTTATACAATTTTTCAATCAAAATGTTTGTAGCATACACATCTTCAAAATAAATATGTTTTATTTTTATTTTTGGGATCATAAAATGACGTGTCATCGCAAGTTTACGACATGTTAAAATTATGTGGTAGGTATAAAACAAAACCATTTTACAGATTTGTTGCAAAACTCTGAGTCAACGAACACCGGCGCTAAGGTCAACTACATCCATGTTGCATTACTGTAATGCAATGAGCGTCTTATTACACGATGATAAGGATTAAAATCCATTGGTCACACGTCGGAGCTAGGAACATGTCCTTTTACAATGAAGTCTAAGGAGTATAGCAAAAAAGTGGTTGCAGCATGTCATCTGTATTTCAATGGTAATAGTTGGGATAAAAATAATACTTTTTGTCAATAAAAAAATATTTCTATAATTTTATATTTTTGTAGAAACTAAAGTAAGAGTTGTTTTATTACTGTAAAATTCTGTAGTGAAAAAAATGGTTACTCAGGAAAAGCTTTTTTAACTTACACAAGTACCTACCATATGGGCTGGATACGTCAGCATGTCATATGGTTATAGTTTATCGATAACGACTTCCGAACAGGTGGCGCGTCGGTTTTTTGCTATAAATATACTCTCCGACGACAGTTGCATATGTATCTAAACAAGCAAGAGGTTTAAATTGTGAAATTCTAACGAATTTATTATTAAGATAATTGGAGTGTGTTAGTTTCATTTTGAAAGCCGCAATTGCTTACTTCTGCTGCTGACTGTACTAATACTTAAGAAAAATTATCTAAAGTACTAAATTCAACACTTTGTCTCTATCGTCAGGCCAGGGACCCGATTTTTGACACTTGAACGCTCGAATTAAAAAAATAAGCTCGAAAATAATCGCACACAAAAGTTTTTCGCCAATTTTTCGCATGAAATTATGTAGTAGTAGTTTAAATAATTTTATTATCATTTTAAATTTCCATCACTGTTATTTAAAAAAAAACATCGTTTGTGAGAGTTTAAAATGTCACATACGAGTGCTCGAATCTCAAAAATCGCCCCCCAGCTCAATAGGTACTGTAGTTAATGTTGTGTACTTGTAGGAAACCATAAATTGAGTCAAAAATAACATGCAAATTTAGACAAGCCAGACAGACCAGGCTGTAGGGAATGCAAACCGTTATAAATGATATCTAAATTATTCAGATACAAAATTTTAACTGATTAGGTACCGAAAAGTAAAAAAGTGTACTTAGTTTTTACATCCAGATTACTTTTAAGTAGACATGTCATTTTCCACTCGCTGTTTTAAGTAGAAAAGAAGCCCTTAAATTAATAATATTATTAAATAAAACAATCAGACAGAAGGCAATAAAAAGTTAAAACTGTTTTTTTTGCCGGTACCGTGAGAGTGCATACATAGGAATTTGTTATGACAACTCAATTGAATTAATCTCTGTTTACTTAAATTATGATGAAACTGTATACCGCGTGTATATTTGATATTACCACAAAAGGAAACCAGAAGCAGGTTTTGATGTTTTAAATCGACATTGCAATAAATATTTAGTTAATTGTTAATTAACACCGAGTAATGAATTTTTTAATTTATTTCACTCAGCAATGTACTGCGTATACAGTACAATGTGACACATATCAATTGTGACGTTTTAAAGGCAAAGTAATCAGGTAGGAGCAATACATTGCGTGCTGAAATATTGTATATGGAAAAATAAAAGTCGTAAAATTTTAATAAAACATATGGAAGTATGTTTATTAGGGTCTATACTATCTACCCATAGCTTATGTGGTAACATCAAAAATACACGCTGTATGCTCTTGACGTTTTGATGACAATGACATTAATTTTCTGTTTCCTGTTGCGTTTACGTAAGAATTTTATATGTTCTCACTTAACTGGCATTGAAAGATGCTAACAAATTCAATGAAAACTTAACAAAAAGACATTTGATGTAGTTTGATAAGCAATAAATTGTAAGGTAACTTTGTGCATTAGGATTAACTTGGTGTAGGTTTTATTATTGCATTGACATTATGCCACATTAGTTTTAGCTATCCGTCCGCGTTTTTTGATTAAATGATATTTTCGAATGGGCCAAAGTTAGTCTCCCATGGGTTAAAGTAAGTCAGCTTCAATATTTAAAAGAATACGCATTGTCAATTTAAACTACGGTGGTACTAGTGTACTTTGTACGGAAGATGGAATTGTCATGCATGATCTCCTACATAGTTTAAAACTGGCAATGCGCTTGAAAGAACATTTAAGTAAGATGCGTTGAATTCGATAAAAAGTTTAGCTAATCATAGTCACTCAAGTCTTTCAGAAGTTGACAGTGTTTCTGATATTTTAACTGTTTTAAGGAAAAAGTACAATACGACATGCGTTATTCGTTATTCAGCACGAACAAATTATCGTTTGGCTAAGGAAATTAGGTAATGCAACCCGGGTTTTTTTAGTATGAAGAAACCCGGGTTTCCGGGTAATACCCGGGTTTTTTAACACTAAAAAAACCCGGGTTGCATTCCCTAAAAGAAATACAATGTTTAAAACAACTGAATAATAACAATTTAAACTTACGTTTTCGTTGTTATGCATACCGTTGGTACCGTTGTCAGTTAAAATTCTTACATAATTGACAATTAATCGCTTAGTCATGTCTGTACTGTACGTGACTATAATATCTAGAGATAACTGGACGTTTCTTTGCAATCGTTGTATGCAATTGAATGCTCAGTTAAATATCGAATGTGTAAATTCCAAATACAATAGGCATGATGATTTTTTTATGCATGGCATCAATCGATTCGTTTTGTTGTTCGAGGATCAAATGTCTCATCATCATCATCTCAGCCATAAGACTTCCACTGCTGAACATAGCTCTTCCCTTTAAGGGGGGGTTTGCCATGCGCGCCACGCTTGGCAGGCGGTTTGGCGCGCGCATTTTTTTTTGTTTATTGTTGTTTAGGCTTTCGGAAGATACTGCTGCCTATCTCCCGGTATATTCCAGACTCCTACTGCAACCACGGGACGATATGGTGGGGGACAATTCTAAGGCCGGGCACCCCACGGCTACGTGACTATAGTACCTAGACTACCTAGTGATAACTGAACGTTTCTTTGCAATCGTTGTATGCAATTGAATGCTCAGTCATATATCGAATGTATAAATTAATAACTTTTTAGTCATCAAATATATCGGAGCGGACAAGGTACTCAAAAATATCTGAACATGTACTTTGACAATAGAGGCGTTGTCCAGATATTTATGACCACCTTGGCCGCTCCGATATATCTGATGGTGCCTGTACAGTCGGTAGCATAAGTAGCTTAGCGGATGAGGTAATCAAAGCGATTTTCAGATGCTCTTATTATCTTAAAAATAAAGTCGTTCTAAGGTCATTCAGAGCACCTCAGCCGCTTAGTTAATACTGTTGCTGACTATATGCAAATAAAGAGGCGCGTCATTCTGTCTTATATATATGTTTTTTGCGGGAAATAAGCATAAATTTACATATATTTACATGTACACACGTGTAGATTTTGCTTGTTTACTTAACCTTATGCTTATACAGTCACAAGGTTTTGTTGGTTATCGATTCCAAGTTACATTTACGTTGCTCGTTCAAAAGTTTTTGCTTCCTACAAAAGTGTTACTTGTGACATAACCAGTGGGAATGCGAACTATTCGTACATGGTACACATTACAAATTAAATTGTTTTTCTGGTTTATTCAAATATGTACAGAATAAAAGTACAGAAACAATAAACGTATACATGGTGTTACCTGACCCACTGAAAGCCTGAACGGGGTGAATAAGTAGGCCATACTGAACAACTTTTACTATGGGTCCAACCCCGAAATCTCTTTTGCACCTTACTCTTCTGTAATAAGGTCCAAAAGTGTAAACATATTTTTGTCGTTGACTGTGGTACAATAGCCAGTAATACAGCCTTGGCCAGAAGTGTTGAGCACCAATGCGATTTTCATACAAAACTGGAAAGTTTAGTCCATCGTTTCCATCTTTGTTTAAGTTATTTTGTCAATTAATTTAAACTAATAGGCATGTTTTGTTGAAGTTAGTAGTAACTGCACAGAATATTTGCAATATGTCGCACCGACTTAAATTTACATTTTTGGTACCTTCTGTTTTCATATTTTTTAAGTACCTTGAAAGTGTTATTAAGTGAAGTTTTCTATATTTATAAATAAAATATAACATTTACCGTTACCGTACATTGTTAGGATAGGGAAATAATGCTTAACATCAAAATTGTAAACAAAAAACACCTATGCTCAACACTTCTGGCCAAGGCTGTATATGCCATTGCTGGGCAAACTGGGCAAAGGTACAAAGGCTCTCTTTCTACGACGTGTCTCTGTCTACACTGAGAGAAAAAACAACCAGAATTCACGTTCGTTCAACCAATCTCTCATTTTAAAATAGCGCCTAAAAGCTCTTTGGTTAAACTACAAGTTCGATTTTGTTAAGTTTAATTAGTTCATTCTACAAGTTACTTATTATTTTAGTTTAAGTGTTATTTAAATCAACAACTCGATTATATAAAACCAACATGGCACATATTGTTTGAATCATATATTTGGCTGATTCAATCCAATATCTTTTACCAAGTTTAACCTTGTTTTTCGTACAAATTCGACTTTGTTTTATGAATATAGGTGATCGATTCCGTTTACTAAAATACTTTAGAACAAGTCGAATTTGTTAGACTCACAAAGCAAATTCCTCTCAGTGTATGGCAATATCAATCCAATCCAATCTTTTCGGAAGATATAATCGTCCCGCCATCTAGACTGTCCAGGTTAGCCCAACTTTCAAATATAATGTCAATAAAAAATGTTTTTTCTCCGCATTTCACTAACTGGGTTATCTCAAGGCAAAACCTTCACCTCAACGACAAGGTCGGTCGCCATTTATATTTCCGCAGTTTTTGTTATCTTGTGAGTAAAGTGCATTGACTTTTAAACAAATAAATAGTATAGTGAAGTGAAGGACTAGCCATATCTTATTCTTAAACAAACGTACAGCTATTCACACCAGTAGTTATGTTTTCATTGTTGTTCGCCATGGTGTACAGTCGCCATATCAGAGCGGCCAAAGTACTCAAAAATATCTGAACATGCACTTTATTGCCTTGACAATAAAGGCGTTGTTCAGATATTCATGTCTATGTTTTTAAATAACATTATTTCGACAGTCACAACATAAAAAAAATAGGTATGTTATTCATCTGGATAAAAGAATTATTGTTAAATAATTCTTACATCACGTAGCCAATTTACAACTTGTCTACAAACTTTCTATGGAATACGTGGCAAATCTCGAAGATTTTGTATTCTGAGTACGTTTCAATATGAATTTTAAGTTCTTTGTCTTAAAATTAATATCTCGGCTCGCTTAGTATTCAATTTCAGTGCGGTTTAACTGCGAGGCCTTGTTGAACAAATATGTCACATGTACTTGAATAAAAACATTACGTGAATAACTCGGATGATTCCTTTGTGAGAATCCGCACAATGTGGTTATTTTTATTAAAGAGAGGTTAGATGTCAAGGATTTGCAAAATTTGTGTATGTTGTATGAAAAACATATAACGGGTGTTATGAACGGACCGTTATAATACGATGGTGGAAAACGTTTTATAACAATTATTTTTGATACAAAAACTGTAATATTTTCTAAGTGCATCTGCATATGCCAATATTTTCTTATAATTATTATAAAAATTGGCCGAACTTGTAAAGGGTGCTCTTTGTGCACTTTTGACAAAATTTCCTTTATGGATCTGGATTAAAATGTCTTTAAATGTAAAAATATCTTTTATAAAGTAATAAAACGCGTATTTTATTTTACGTTATTTTGACTTATTTTCGCATTAATAAACTCAATTGTTTCTGTTTCCTCTTTTTAACTCTGTTTGCGATTTATTTTAATCCCCTCACTTTCCAGTAGATATACTTTTGTATGTATATTACCTATATCGTAAGTACTTTAGATCTGCAAGGACAAAAAAACGTTCCAACCTTGACAAGGTCTCAAGATTCCAACAACAATTGAAAACGTTAAACTATGTATCTTTTTATTTGCGTCCTAATTGCATTCTTACATACACACGACCAAAAACCTGCAAAACTACCACATACTTCTCGTTTGTCTCATTACTACCTATTCCTAGTACTACTCTTATGCTTTACAAGGCTGTGAAGCGACAATTAAGTCTAAACTTTGTATAATTAAAGCCGCACCTGTGAATTAATTACTCGTCCGAGCCATAACGAGATTGTAATATTTTTTTAAAAAGGCTGTGTTAGCTCGGTGTAGTATGAAAAAGTGGACTGGCGGAGTGGCGTACTGAAGTGCTTAATTGCTGGTGCCGACATCCTGTGGGAGAATTGACAGGTGGCTCGCGAGTATGCGGCCCTGGTACTTTGCTTGGCTTCTTTAAGGCTTGACAATTTGGTTAGCAAAATTATTATTTTATAAGCATTTAAGACGTTTTGTCATGACAACATTGATCATGAGGTAGACACGAAATAATTACATTTAAAAGTTTTGGTGTTATTTTACCATTGTATCATTTAAATTAATGACAAAGCCATACTATTTTAAGTTGAGTAATATAAGTAGTTAATTCCTTTTAAAATAACCTTAATTACCCTATAAAATAACCTCAATTTGACTCTTATCGACAATCAATCAACACGATGATTATTGATCACCGCTAAATATCAGAGAAATAAAGACAACTATTTTGCCATAATTAGATATCCATGACCAAATACTCGTAGACATCTTTCAATAACGCCGTTTTATTATACCGTGTACAGTCAGCAGCAGAAGTACAGCCTTGGCCAGAAGTGTTGAGCACCAATGCGATTTTCATACAAAACTGGATAGTTTAGTCCATCGTTTCCATCTTTGTTTAAGTTATTTTGTCAATTAATTTAAACTAATAGGCATGTTTTGTTGAAGTTAGTAGTAACTGCATAGAATATTTGCAATATGTCGCACCGACTTAAATTTACATTTTTGGTACCTTCTGTTTTCATATTTTTTAAGTATCTTGAAAGTGTTATTAAGTGAAGTTTTCTATATTTATAAATAAAATATAACATTTACCGTTACCGTACATTATTAGGATAGGGAAATAATTCTTAACATCAAAATTGTAAACAAAAAACACCTATGCTCAACACTTCTGGCCAAGGCTGTAGCTAAGCGGTTAGGGTGTTCAAAATAACCTACACACGCTCTTATTCTCCTAACAATAAAGTCATGTCCAGCACATTTTGAATACTCTACCCGCTTAGCTACTTTTGCTGCTGATTGTACCACAGCCTTTAAGCACGCTCTTTTAAATAATAGAGAAAAGCTTGTCACCGGGTTAGGATATAAGGACACCAGTAGCCATAAATTGTCATATCCTTCGCACTGAAATACCCCTCCTTTCCCTACATTATCGCGTTACTAGTAATCGATAACAGGCGGATGCGTGCTACCACTTCCTCGTTCATTAACACCGTATCCCTATCATAATCAACTGCAGTATAAGTAGTAAAAAAATAACGTCAGCTATATTAAATACCTACCGATCAATAACAAGAGTTGCATTGCATCTTCTATCCCCAATAGTCAATAGTAAAAATGTTTGTCTTTGAAATGTAAAAGTTTGTTCGGTATTAAATACTCGCTAGGGGGCTTGCCAACTTCAGTTCTTTAAAATTCCTTCATTTTGAAGGAAATAATCAATAGGGATCAAAAGGGAATAACGATCAATATTTTATTCTGTCATGAGTAATGAAATCGACGCTTGATAAGCATTGAGATAATACCCAGCAAGAAAATATAAGGAAAACTTAACACCTGGTGCCTATTGACTCAGTTAATGATATTGTATAGTAATCAGTATTAGGGATCAATGTATATGATCCTAATTTGCTTTGAAAGAGTAAGAACGTGATTACAGGGTCAGTAAAGATCGTAATTCAGATTAAATTACTAATGAGGTCCTTTGTTCCTTCTTCTGTACGATTCAGTTTAATTTAAAGGTGTGAAGACAGTTGTTACAGTTATAATGAAATGCTTTGGAATTTCAGAGATAGAATGGGTAGTGTCTTACACAGTCAAGTATTTTTTGGATGTATCAAGTATAGTTCCCGGTTCTAACTTTACAAAAACTTGTTCTCTCCATTCTCAAGTACAGTCACCGGCCATAGTATCTTCTTACACGAAGGACGCAAAAATATGTGATACGCTCTTATGGCCCTACAAAGAAACGCGTGTCACATATTTTTGCGGCTTTCGCGTACGAAGATACTATTGCCGGTGACTAGTATCTTGAGAAAACCTTAGAAGTTCTTTTCCCAGAGCGTTCGCGGAACGAAATCCCTCTAACTCTAACGTTTTATGTGTACATGTAATTCATTCATCAGAAGATTAAGAGCGAGAATGTTTAAAATTTCATGACTCAGCTCTGAACGTTTAGAGACATACGAGTAACAAACATCAGCAGAGTATTGAACTGATAATATTAAACAATAAATATTGGGTCGCTTCCAAACCAAACTGACGTCAGGCCATTCACAGGTCCTATGTAGGAAACCTTGTTTTGAGACCGTACACGTGTTGACAGTCACGTAATGCTAACTATACTAATATTAACGAAACATTAATCCTATTGTAAGCTAGTTAGTCCAGTATAATTAAATCTTAAGATACTTAATAATCTTTCCAGATTTGAACTGGTTTGACTGCAGTGAAGCAGTTGTAAAGCGATATTGAATTATCAATGCACTTAATGCTTGTATTTTAATATCGATACTTTTATAGTTATCGGCGTAGTTTACCTTGGCGAAAATCCGTGACTGTGAGTCAGAGAGAGCAAAGTACTTTTGATTAATAAGCGATTATATTGCTTATTTCTAGCAGATTCTGAATAATTTAAATGTTTATGTAGATCTACTGTACTAGTATTTTCAATATTTAAAGTTTTATCTGCGTAAGTAATTAAACACCACGTTGACAGCTTAAGGATTAACAAATTAATGAAGAATATAAAACCGGTATTGTTAATCACTTAAATTATTTACTTTGGTAATTTATAAACACAATTTCATTAAGTGACAAATTAATATACCCACCTACGGTTTTATTACAAGCTTATAAGCAACATTTATATTTTATCTCGTTTTATTTTTTATAGAATATAGCCCGATCCCTCTCGTGTATGATCAGTGGGACGTATATAGGCTAACATATACATACATATACATAATGTTTTAATGTTGTTGTATAATATTATATAGTAAGATACATGTATTGGACTGAGGAAAAAATATAGAAGTAAATATTACGATTAAAGTGCCTACATTAATTTATTAGACATGTTAAATTATACCAAAACACACGTCTTCAATCTATAAATCAACTAGGTACTTACAAATAAACAAGTTATTCTTCCCCAAGAATCGTCGTTTTTCTCACATTTACGAATGCAAATATTGCGAATGCGATTGCGAATACGAAGTGTGAGGCTGGCTCTACATGATGGGCCATCATAGGGACGCAGCTATACAACAGAACGAGATCGCAATATCGTTAGCTCCCTCTAACGCATAGCTGCGTCCCTATGATGGCCCATCATGTAGAGGAGCCATGATATGTGATCGAGTCCCATATTATTGATCAAAAGGAGTCAAGTGATACCGTCGTTTTCACTTCCTGGGTATGAGCAAGCATTATGACCATCGGCCGGGTCAGCGCGGTCAAAACCGGATGTGTTCTGCCAACATTCGCATTCGCAAAATATTAGCATCATTTGATGCGAATGCAAATGATGATATAAATGGCAAAAATGATGCGAATGTTCGTGATATCTGCATTGGAGCCATTTAACTTGACGAGTATTCTTGCAAAACCCTGAGTAATTTGCCACACCAGTTTATCAGACGATGACAGGAAGTTTAAGTGTGAATCATGATCTTAATTCTTTGTTGTCTCATCATTGTTAACTGTACAGTAACAGCATCCTGATAATGTGAATCATGTTCTTCTTAATATTCGGGTTACTTCATGTATGTTTACTGAATCACTAACCTCCGCTATATCGTAGGTAGGAAAAGTTAGTTGAACCAACATTTTTATTATTTTAACACAGGATGTCAAAATCTATTTCAGAAAAAAATTAGTGTCAAGAATTGTAGTCCGTAAAATTAACATACTATTTATACATATATTGAGACAAAACTTTTTTAATTTCTAGAACTTTTTCTATTTGTACACATGTAGAACTGTACAGTTGTTAAAGTAAATGCAATGCATACCCACCCATAGTTAATTTAATATCTTCCAAGATTTTTAAATGGCTGGAAAAGCTCTTTCTTTAGTACTATTTAAACACTTCGAAGAATATTTAAAAAAATTACCATGTCTGGGCATCATGTTTAATCCTTCTATGAGTTCAAAACGTAGCAAGAAAGTCAAGCCAACATACTGCGCAACGCGCCATTCCTAAGTCACAGCTAATCGCCGTGTTATACACGTCTTCGATTTACCGGTTATCTAATTATCACGAGTGCATAACCGGTTCTCGTGCCCGGTTTTGTTTACCTGTCCGTGCATTGTTCCTGCACTGTATTGATATAAACTGGGGGTTTATATTGACCATGTATTGTTAAACGTGGTGTTTTTAGTATCGTAGATGGTGTTTCTTTGTTGAAAATGTTATGGTCAATTTACTCGTAGAACAGGTTGCCTTATTCATTGACTTTATCAATAAGTATTAACTTTCAGTCAGTAGGTACCTAAGATATTATTTTACATATTTATTTTATTGTAAAACGCTTTTGAACTTCCGTGGTTTTTCCTACCGTAGTTTCCTTTGTGTAAAGAATATTTAGATTTAGGTATTCTGTTTATTAATTCAGGCATATTATGTCCCTTGCCATTTTGCTGCACGTAAGAGATCTAATTGCTACTCCTGCATCAAGAGGATTAGTGATGTGTGTGGACTGTGATGTGCTAAATATGCTAAGTAATATCACTATTTTATGATAACAACAATCACATTTCCTTATTCAACATGAATGCAGTCTGCTAAGTGTTCCGGAAATGTACTTTGCATGCGATCTAGGTAGGTATCTACCCTTACAAAAACTATTTAAAACGGGATATTTACCATGTGAGTTTATTATTGTTGTATAGTTTTTGTAATGTTAATGACCATGTTAGCTTAAAGTTTATCTACCCTTTTTGGGATATGACCATGATTAATATGTCTTTCATGTAGATCACGTATCATCCTGAACAATTAAGTTTTCTTCACACACCTAATGATCCAATCACGTCTTAACCTAGTTATTGTGATCGCAATTCCAATACTGTCGGCTACCATTCCCGGAGGTACCTACAAATCTCTATCTCATACGTGACTGTGTAGTGAAATCTAGTGTTATTTGAATGTGTAAACGTACAATTGTAAACCTTAACCGCTGGTTATAAGTCACAGAATGGATTTATTTTATTGGACTGTACGTGGTTATAATACACATAGGGTTCCATGAAATGGTTTGATTGTTAATTAACTGGGTTGTGTTTAATCAAGATTAACTTAAAGCAGGAATTAAAGTAATGTAAACATTTTTGGTGAAGGATAAATTTGAATTATTCTAGGTGTAAATATATATGTATAAGTATGCATTAATACATAATCATTGTACCTAAGTACTTAATGAACAATGAGTTGTTGTAATATTTACCTGATCGTTTTGTACTTAGGTGTATTTCCTTAATTAAACTATATTATCTTCTTACTGCTCGCGTAAATTACTTAATTTATGTCTTTATACACTCTAGTATTACATATACTTGGTGTGGTATTTATTTTTTCTTAAATGTAATTACATGCTATCGTAAATGACGAATGTGCAAGCATTTTGCTTGAAGAAATTCACACGTTTCTGCAAAAAAATGCACATGCACGCAAATATGTTCATGTAGAGCCGATATTGATTCATAATTCACACTAGGAGCTAGGTATAGAAAAATACATCGTTTCACGTACTCTTGGTGTAATTTTTATTATTTAATACTTACAACCATAAAAAATAAGTGTAATGCAACGTATCTGTATATAATTTCCATCTAATCAAAACAACAAATTGTCCATCTAAGAACCGAAACAAAACACAAAAATAACTTACCAGCCCCTGTATCCTAGGAAACATCTTACACAAAAACCAACTTCAACAGGTATGTTTACACAGCACGCACTGGTGTCACTTAACACTCACTTGTCACTTACACGTGCGCACGAGACTGCGCGAGAGACGCGAATGCGCGCGCGCATGCGAGTGAATCATGGCGGGGAGTCCTTTATCTTGTTCTTTGTTTTTCCATGCAGCGGTAGGGTTAATCCCGACTCATTTAATGCATTGGTAAATTAATGAGTCTATTAGTGATGGCAGAAATCACGTTGTATTTTTTTTTTCTTTTGTACATGTTTTATGTAGGTACAGTCACTGGCAATAGTATTTTCCTACACGAAGGCCGCAAAAATATGTGACAGGTTCTTATCTTCTCTTCTTCTTCCTAGCGTTTATCCCGGCTTGGGGTCCGCTTGACAACCTAATCCCATGAATTGGCATAGACACTACTTTTTACGAAAGCGACTGCCATCAGACCTTCCAACCCAGAGGGGAAACTAGGCCTTTTTGGGATTAGGTCCGGTTTCCTTACGATGTTTTTCCTTCACCGAAAAGCGACTGGTAAATATCAAATGATATTCCGTACATAAGTTCCGATAAACTCAGTGGTACGAGCCGGGGTTTGAACCCGAGACCTCTGGATTGAAAGTCGGACGTCTTACCGCAAGGCTACCAGCACCTCTTGTGACAGGTTCTTATCACCGTACAAATAAGAGCTTGTCACATATTTTTGCGGCCTTTATGTAGGAAGATACTATTGCCGGTGACTGTACTTACTCTGTTGTGTTTGATAGTGTTTCATTAACGGATAGCATGGTTGCAATTTTATCGCTTATCACGTCATGCGTCACTGTCGCACTAGCATACTTGTTAGAACGTGACGGCTATGGTGACAAGCGATAAAAACCCGACCACAGTAGGGTAGCTATGTTTAAATGATGTTCAATTGAAGTTCAATGACATGAATAAGATATCAATAACCGATATGTAAGAGTGAATTAAACTTCGTGACCTCCTTGTTTGTATGTATGATGTATGAATGTAGGTATGTAAGTAAGTCACTTTATTGCAAATTAATAGGTAAGTAAATACCTTTTTCCCCCGTACTATTCGAAAAAGGGTAATTTGTTGCCTTTTGATCCCTCTGCGTTTTTTATTTTATTTTCCTTGTTTTTGCAACCGATTAAAATGAGACAACATTACATAACTTCTCTTTCTAGCAGATAGCTAGTTTAGTACCTTTGTTTTCGTTTTTCTAATAGAAGGAGTGAAAAGTAGAGTGTACTACGCGGTGGCAAAAATATTTCGATCTCGGGTCGCTTGAATCCCTCACTACGTTCAGGATTCCACACGCTACCCTCGACCGAAAGAAGTCATTTTGCTCCCTTGTAATACAATTTACTATTACGTAACGTAGAGTCTAAATTGATTTAGTTACACTGAACCCTACAATTAATAGTGACGGTTATTTCAACTTTATCATATTAATATATTCTTCAGTACTTACTTCATTCCAAAGATTTCACACTGATTACCAATTTAAAAAAAAATCTACGGATGATTTTATTTTTAAACCGAGATTCAAATAAAATAAGTTAAGGAAATATTCTTTAAAAAACCACTTCACAAGAACATACAAAGTAGGTACTAGGTACGTAGGCACCTAGTACCTACCTAGCTACTTACAAAAAATATGTATTTCAATTACCTACGCACTTACATACCATTGTACAGTCGCAATCAAATATATCGGAGCGGTCAGGGTACTCAAAAATATCTGAACATGCACTTTATGTCCTTACAATAGAGGCGTTGTTCAGATATTTGTGACCACCTTGGCCGCTCCGATATATTTGATGGCGATTGTACCTATAAATCGAGGGTTTTGGAACATTAATTACTTAATTATATAAAATGGAGGTTAAATATGATATTATAACTAGATAACTACCAACCTCTTCGTTGATAGATAAGTAACAAAATACCTAGTTTGAAATTGTACCAGAAAACTATCTCATGCGAAATATTTCAATTTATTTGGTGAAAAGAAACATCTGGAATTCACGAAACGATATCTACAATATTGATAATGACGTAACTTGATTAAATAAATACCTATTTCAAATATTGTTTATCAATTATTATTTAACCTCAAACGGTTGGTTTTGGTTCACATTCAAGTTTAATGTGAATCATGTTAATTGATTTAACATGATTCTGTAGTCATGAGGAAAATTTTCAGTTTATATCTATGATACATATACATGATACTGGAAAACACAAAAACACACCTATGGAGAATTAATGAATTTAGTTATAACTACATTATGAATAAAATGAATAATATTGTAATCAGAATTATTTTAATTCAAGTTAAACTTTAAGCAACTACGACACGACTTTATATTTGTCAACAGGCGTGGCATTTTATTTTAATGTATAAGTATTTGGCATTTCTTGACGATGTTTTGACGCGTTTTTTTGGTATGCATATATAAATATTTACTTATTTTTCTTTTTACTCAAAATCTGAATGCAAGCGTAATGTGCATATAATAGCAATGCTAATATCTACAGCATTCGATAGGAAAATTTGGGCATAAAATTAAATTAAAATACAAAATTTCTTAATGAGTTGGTGTCACTATACTGGAATTTAATGTTAAGAATAAAATTATGACTTTTTAAATTGCGAGTACGAAAATATGAATTAAAAGCTATCTTAAAACAAAAATGAATGCGTACATTCTCTGACAGGTGACAATGAAAATCTTGTGATTATTTCACATTCGCGAAAATCATCAGAATATGGTGCAATCAATCAATTCAAATTAAAATACCCAACGACCCGAAATATTGTAAAAAAAAAGCTTCATAGGCAGGGTCACTACCGACTAGGCTAGGAGGCCGTTAAAAAAAAATAAACATAGCTCAACTCCCTAAACATATTTTTATTAGACGGATGAAACCATCTGTCCGCCGTGACATTACCACATTTTTCTTAATATATTAGCTGAATAAACTTATGACTTTATTATCACAAAATGTGAATGAAATGTCACATATCAAGTTATGCATGACCATTATAGGAGATGTGCCGTGGGGTGCCCGGCCTTAGAATTGTCCCCCACCATATCGTCCTGTAGTTGCAGTAGGAGTCTGCTAAGGGAATATACCGGGAGATGGGCAGCAGCATCTTCCGAAAGCCTAAACAACAAAAAACAAAAAAAAACTGCGCGCGCCAACCCGCCTGCCAAGCGTGGCGCGTAAGGGGATGCCTATGTTCAGCAGTGGACGTCTTATGGCTGAGATGATGATGATGATGATTATAGGAGATAACAAAGTGAATGAGTAAAAGTTATCTTTGCACATGTTATTTGTGATATTTGCGACTTTTGCGGCCGTTGTCAGACGTGTGACGATTTAACCGTTATTTATGTGACCTAATACCCTAAAAAGGATGCAAAACAACCGAACAAGGCGCAGACTACTTGTTAATAGAGTTATTTTTCACTTTTTAAATTTACAAGTTTTCACTATACTTACGGATAACAACGTGTATTGTATTTGGTTATTATTAGGAGGATGTTAATAGATATCAATGGTTTTTAATAGGTTAAGAGTTAAGAAGTCGTGGTCTTTATTTGAGTTAAGTACCTACCAATCATCTTTTACCTCCCTTGATTGGGCATCACGCACATTTTTGTTTCATTTCATTATTGTACTTGTAGTTTCTTCCATTTTTAGGATTCCGTATCTCGTAAGTAAATAACGGAACCCTTATAGGATCACTTTGTTGTACGTCTATCTGTCTGTCTGTCAAGACCCTTTTTCTGAGGAACGCGTGGAGGTATCAAGCTGGAATTTATATCAAATACTCAGGTCTACTGTCCCTTGGAACTGTGAAAAAATCTAACTTCTAAGCCAAATTTTTCTTATTTTAATAGTTACCTAAATTGTCTTAACCCGGACCTTTCATACATCATTATAACAACAATATTAGCAGGTTTTGTATTTGACTTAAGTACCTACACGTCACGTCTAAAAAATTATACATATTAATATATTACCTGTGCATAATATTTGCAACTTATGACCTTGAAATAAGGTTCAAATTAACTCATGTTATTTTCCTCAAGTTTAATGACTCATTTCGGGTCAGATAACAACTTGATTCAGTGATGAAAGTTGAAACAAGCGCTTTGGGGAATTACTTCCCAAAGTAAACTAAGTCCTTATTACCAGAATTTACACGTAAATTGCCCACTAATTATTTTAATTACCATTTCAAAAAGGGTTTCGTGAATAATGTGAATTTGAAAATATGGACGAAGGATTTCAAAGAACGGAAAGACGTTAAATGGTTTTAGAATTTAATTAACAGTAAATATGATGAAGCTTGAAGCTGGATATAATCATAATCACTACGTCAAAATTAAAAATATATTATTACAATTTATTTGTATCACCCTCGTGTAAAAAAAAATTGATGCTAAAGATATTTTATTAGGTACTGTTTAAACAATAAGAGTCGTATTCTAGCTTAAAAACACGTTTAGTTAGACACGATCCAACTTCAATACAACTCCAATGCATACAGCACCTAAACGTTTGAATCAGAAATATCAGTATTTGCTGTGCTTATGTTTGAGATAGATGTATGCGATGTGTTTAATATACACGATTAAACACGATCTCACTTCAACAATTGGGATTGTTCATATTTTTTTACCCCCCATTTTGATAATTTATTCTGAAATTATAGGCCATTTTAAGATATCAATTTGATTTGTTTAGCTTAAAACAGCTTAGTTATTTTATTATAATTAAAATAAAAAATCTGATACGATGTCTTGTAAGTTACAGTCTCAGGCTGAATAGCATTGACAAAGTCAAAAATTCGTATAAAAAAAACCCTTGCTTGTCGTCAACTGCCGCTGTCACGTCAAGATTGACGTATTGGTACATCACTTCGCACTTCTCTTGACCGCGAAAAATATACAAATTCAAATCTTATTTGTAAAGCGCAAGAAATAATACACATGGCGCTTAATTTTGTAAAAGCCGACTCAAGAAACATACCCAAGTTGGAAAATATCTGTATGCTGGAGTAAATCGAATCAAGTTCAAACTATAATTTGATTGAAATAAGATGAACCAAAATACTTATGTGAGACAGGACAATACGATTACTTGTAAGCTTTTATACATTTTAAAAGATTAGTCATTGATTATTATTGCACTTTTGTCTTAATTTCTGTAATTAATACTTACTTTTTCACTTAAATACGTTGGGGTAGTGTTTGTTTACAAATTTCTGTTTACATATTTGACAATGTCGTAGCGTATGACATTGATTTTATTTTTATAGTAATGCTTACAAAGGTTTTACTAAGAGGTTTTACATGGTGGTTGTGAGGACAAAGTCAAACAAAGGTCATTCATATTTTTGCGAAAATATCCGAATCCACACATTAATTTCGCGAAATATTAATCAAAAGATGATCGATAAACGTAGACCTCGAAATGGTTTTGGAAATATACATTTCCAAAAAAAATGAACAATCCCAATTCCAATGCATATGTCACCGTAAAATTGTCAAAACCGTTAGTTTATAATGTAACTAGAGAGATTGTTAATTATCGAAAGATTGTGAACCGTAACTGCTGCTTACAATTTAACGGATTATTTTTCGTTAGATTATAAACTATTGACGAGGAAACGTTATATTGTCAAACATAAAGCCCCTCGCGCGCTGATTATTCGGTTTTCAGAGCCTAGATAGGTGCGACGCGCTAATTGGTCAGTTTTACAGTAGGTCGTTAAGTATTTATAAACTTAGCAATCAAACACAGGTGTCAGTGAAAACTAAAGTGCTATTAAAAAAGTCTGTTCTGGCGCTCGCCGGCCGCTGCCGTGGCACGCTCGCTTCGCTCGCTCGGCGTCGCGCGTTGTTTTGTCGCGGTTGACCTAACACACTCCTCCTCGCTTCGCTCGTCGTCGCACCTATCTAGGCTCTGGAAACCGACCAATCAGCGTGCTCTTTACGTTTGCCAATATAACGGTTCCTAGTCGATAGTTTACAATCTCGCTAGTTAGATTATAAACTAACGGTATTTACAATTTTACGGTGTCACATACAGCGCCTAAACGTCTGAATCAGAAAGTTCATGATTTTCTGTGTTTATGTTTGAGATAGATTGTGTATTTAATGTACTACCTATGTTGTTTATGTATTTTAAATCAGAATACGGCACAAGGAAATTGAGTAGGTATAATATAGTTAAGAACAGAGTATAAGGTAGGTATATTATTTTGGACGCCGACTGTATACATTGTTCAACTACAGTGTACAGGGTTAGATGGAAGAGAACCCTTATAGGGATAAGTTCGCAGTTCTGGACAAATTACATGTATGTTTCATAATTGTTTAGTGTACAGTCGCCGGCCAAGGTGGTCACAAATATCATAACAAAGCCTCTATTGTCAAAGCGATAAAGTGCATGCTCAGATATTTTTGTGTACCCTGACCGCTCTGATATATTTTTGATGGCGACTGTACAATGCTTTAGTGCAATAATAGTATTTTATGCAATAGTTTTATAAGAGGGTTCAAAAGAGGTGAGTAAGTCGAAAATTGTTAATAAAGACGCCATGAGCCTTTTTTGACCTACTTATACAACGTTGCATACATGACTTTTTCTACGACTAGTGATTAAATAAAACACAAAATTAAACGCAGTTTGCTTTAAGAAATAGCGAGAAGTTGAAAAGTGACAAATGATGACAGTTGAGAGAACGTAATCATAGACACGGTAATGTTTTTTTTTACTGTCATCAACTTACTTGCTTTTTTCCTTATGTTGGCAGCAATAATTTTAATTATGTTATTGTTCCAAACCATATGAAATCAGTTGTGTGTTAAGTTGGCAGTTTTGATTTTCGTTGTAAAAGTGTTGTTTTTCTTTTTTATCTGTTGGTTTCACAGGACACAGGTTAGCAGTTGCTTTTTATCACATAATAACCCTAGGGTCTTTATGAAGAATAGACTAGATAGACTTTTTTGAAATTGCATAAGACATGCTTTTATATTCGTTGGCGGGACCATTTAATTGACAGATAAAAGAACCGGAGTAGAAAAAGTGTTTTACTACACTACAGTGTATACAGCCGGGGTCCAAAATGTATACACTTTTGGAACTTATTACAAAGGAGCAAAAGTGTAAAGATATTTTTGACGACGACCGTACGTTATAATTTACTTACAGTATAATGATGTATAATGTCGTACGCTGTAATGCTTTATTAAGTAATTTCCAAATGCATTTAATTGGTAAGATAAGATTAGTAAGTTCAAGTTTAGACTAATAGTTTTACAACCTGTTTTAATACTGTTTTTCCAGTTTTTTCCTTGTTTTGACCTACCATGTTTGTATGTCTGGTATTACCACTCATTACGATTAGTAGGTATGAGTCACGGTCCATGAAATAGCTGTACCTCTAGCATGACTTACGTTGCGGCGCGACTCTCCATACTTCAGGCGCGACTCGAAGTATGGAGTCGCGCGCGACAACGCATGTCATGCTAAGCCGCCTGGACTGCAATGTTTATAAAAATCGCGTTAGTGTAAACATTTATTAAATGCAACTTAAAATAATAACTCTAAAAAAAAATAATGAAAGAAGAAACTCTACTGAAGAAAAAATCAAATTATTTTTCGTAAATATCGGGCACAGGAGGCCAAGGTCACTTTTTCCTTCGTATATGACCTCTATATCACTACATAGTATAAAACAAAGTAGCTTCCTGCCGTCTGTCTGTATGTATGCTTAGATCTTTAAAACTACGCAACGGATTTTAAGGCGGTTTTTTTAATAAATAGAGTGATTCAAGAAGAAGGTTTATACAGGGTGTCCCAGAAATCGACGTCAAGCCGTGAATGGATGATAGACCAAGTTATAACAGTTATCAGAAAAATACAAAAAAAATCTATCTCATGTTCTTCAAAAATTATGGTCACTTTAAAAATTTACTAGAATATTCACGCCCTGGTCTCTTAACTTCTAGTACATTTTTAAAGTGACCATTTTTAAAGTGAGTATACATACAGATACTTGCACCCGTGCGAAAGCCGGGGCGGGTCGCTAGTAAGTTTATAAACTGCGAAACTGCGAAAAGAAGACATATTATTTATTTATTTATTTAAACTTTATTGCACATAACAAAAAAAAAATTACAAATGGCGGACTTAATGCCTAAAGGCATTCTCTACCAGTCAACCATTACTATTAGTTCCATCTTTTTCGTCATTAAAATCCTGTCAAACATCATTCATCATCATTTGGCCCTTACGTCTCTATCAGACGATTCATGGTGTAAAATTCGGGAGACACCGTTTTTGGTGGCTGAACAGCCCGATGCGAGAGCGGCATTTCTTGCCGCAGGCCTGACAAGAGAAATTTGCAGCAGATGGTGGGTGGCCTTTCAAACATAAACTGAAACATATATAGTTAACATTACATACCTAAATAGTATAAAAGTGGCTTCACATCGACTTACTTTGTAGGTGTTATTATTCTAAATAATACAGCATTTAATCTGAATTTCAGAATACATTGATGTTTATAATGCATCTAGGACAAGTGTAGTCGTTTTGCACACTCTAAGCTTCTTGCGCAATGTTATCCAGTCTAGATTACTCGATAAGTGGATAAACGCAATTCTATTGTCTGACTCGAGTTAAGTAATACATATGTGGCGTATTTAAGTAAAGGGTACATCATTGTCGGTTGGTAATAGAGTTTATATCTAAATGATTTTTTATGGCAGTATCGCCTTATTGACTACCGACAATGATGTACCTTTTACTTGAAGAAGACCCATATTTGTACCTAGATTAAATAACAAAGGCACTCACTGTTGCATGCATGACTATAGCGCGGCCTAGCGACCGTGGGTCATTTTAGGTGTTTGGTTTTGGTTTTTCATATTAGGTGATTTGACTTTATCAACTGGGGGAAACAGATATCGTCTAGTTAGGTATTTAAAGACAAATTAATTAATTTAGAGTTAATTTCAGCAGTGTATAATGCTGAAAATTTAATATAAGCAGCTCACATGTGTCTACTCTGATGTAAAAGAGTATGATATAATTATGAGGTAGATGCATAAATAACATAATTAACATAATATAAATTATGTCTAAAGGAAATACGAATTCTATTTTAAAGTGAAACTTTTATTCCATCGCCTCAAATTTTAAAGCCTCTCTTCTGCATGTCGGGCGTTACAAGCTGTAACGCTGATTCTCGTTTATAGTAAGGTGAGCCTTATTTCATAAGCAATAAGGTTCATGTCATGTTGGCAGTCAACCGCGGTATACAAATCTATATTTCGCATCTTAGCGTAACTGCAGCGGTGGCACTGTGGTATGGTATGAGGCTTACGATCGAATGGGCGAGGGTTCAAACCCCGTGGGACGAATGATTTTTTTCTAAATTTTTGAAACATATTTCGATTATATTTAATGAATTACATTTGGCAAGTCATTCCAGCTCTGTACGTCTAGCATGGCAAACCTAATTGGGCACCAATTTCTAAGCGCCATGCTAACATAGTAAAGTTTCACTTGCATCGTGGTTTTATAAAACCACACAATTGGTTTTTTTTTACTTTCGTTTTCCGCTACAGCTTTTCATTTGACAAGTCACTGACAAATTGAAATGGTAATAAATATAAACGTGTTTGTACCTACTTCATTTAATATTCGATTATTCCTAAAAGATTTAAAAATAAAACAAACATTTCCTAAGAACCTCGTGGCTGATAACTTTTGATACATCAATCATCGTAACAACAGGAAAAAACAATAGTAACCGGGTCATACTACCTTATCTTATCTTATCTTATGTGTGTTAACAGCCCGATTTGTTTAATTTAGGCCAGCGATTGTTCTAGTTTTATCAGATTTAAATATAAGTACGTGATAAAATGTGGGATTATTTTGGTAAAGGTACCAATTGGCGGCCGGCGCTTAGGTGTACGTGGTACAGATTACAAATGGAACCTTTACCAAAATAATGACATAATTATATACATAATTGAAACATAATTTTTATAATTTTCCTTATTGTGTGACTTTCAATCGTATTAAATATATTCAACGAAACATTTCAAAGCTAAATCAGGTTAAGTATTTAAAAGATAAATTAGCGATAGATAGATACAACTACTTATTACTATTTGTTACTATGAGCGAACAGGTTTGTAAATATGAAGATGCAACTGAACCATCACGATAAATTCACCAGCAGGCTTATGATGGGAGTAGTTGTCCGCCGATAACTTGATAAAAAGCTGACAACTTGACACATTGTCATGGTTTCAGGTTTAGGTAGGTACTCAAATTAACATTTTGTCGCTAGCAAATATAAAACGCATTTTTTTAGTTTTGATTGGATATTTCTGTAAATTTGATTAACTGGTGTGTAACAATAAATTGTAGGTACTATATGCAAAAAAACCCTTTAATGTATGATTTCGATACCTAAATATCAATTATTTATTTACACGATATTAGTATTGTCATTCGAAAAGGCTATATTTATATAATCTCTAGCTAACAATATCTTTTCCTATCTCTAGACAAACAAGCTAACAAAGACAATGATTTAACGCAATAATTAACGATAAGATATCGCTTATAAAAATATACTAAAAGTACTTGAAAACGGATCACATTATATACACTATACATATATGAGGTGACTTATTTACATTGTCCGCTACATTAAATTGTTTAAAATTGTTTTGATACACAAGGAAAAAAATAAATTAATGTCCATAATAACATTTAAAATAATAATGAATATTGGTTTATTAATTTTATTATACGTCTTTAATAAACCAAAATTGTTACCTCTTGCCCTAGGTATGAGTTTCTCGCTACGCTCAAGATTCTAATCTCTGAGCACTCGTTATACTCGATTGCTAAATTTTTCGCTTGCTCTCTTGTTGAATAAATTACATAAATATGAATCCTCATGTCTGAGTGTTATGACCACTATAAGTAGCTCTACAGTGTAATGGTTTCCTTGGCCGATTTATTGCCTTCTTAAGGAAACCTAGAATCCTGGATATTATCATTTATAAAACCGAGGATTTATGTTGTAGACACAGTTGCCATCAAATATATCGGAGCAGCCACGGTACTCAAAATATCTGAACAACGTCTTTATTGTCAAGGCGATAAAACGCATGTTCTGATATTTTTGAGTACCTTGGCCGCTCCGATATATCTGATGACGACTGTACAGTTGAGATACGATTGATTTCTATTCCACCGAGCATTTGGTTTTTAAGTATCTATGTCGGCGTCTATTTGACATCCAAAAAATGTTGTTGCATATTATAACGAGAAACTGAGAATGTTTCATTTTTGAAATCTGTACAAAATAATTTGCAACCTGACACCGTCCTCGTTTCAGCGTCTCAGTTTCATGGAAAACTCGGTTAATAAACAAAGGAGTCACATTTTTGAAAGCGGAAAACGACACCGTTAGTCGGCGAAGTGACGAGTCACAACCCGTGAGTGGGGCAAATGACACATCCTCCTATACGGCTACCATGAGTTTGACATTGTCATTTTTCGTTAACGAGTAACGAATTGTCTATCTGTGCATCTCGTTTACAGTAATATGTTACAAGCAAGATGCACAGATAGAATACTCGATTTGAATTTAACTCATGGTAAGCGTAGACATCCTTGCGACGTAGGTATGTTTGACACTTGACATTCCATGCTAAAGAGTTTGCAGCGTCTGCGCATTATATTGGGAACATTAAAAAAGAACGAATATATTAAAACCGTTTTTGGTTAGTTGCGAACTTAATACGGTGGACATTTAATTTTTTGTCACATTCTAAAGGCAAATATATACATAGCAACCAGTTATCTTCGTCAACGGTATACCACACCACACTGCAGTAATCTTTGTAAAAATAACCTTTTCAAAATAATGTGTTTTAGTATAGGAAATCAAGGTCATCAAACAAATTGATTGGTGTCAATGCCTTGCACAGATGTGTAGCGCATAATTATATGATCCATTGTTAAAATTAACCTTATACACGCAAATCTGATTTCCGTTGTATATTAATTTGCACTATTAGATACATATAGTCTTCCAGGTGATCCATTTTCGAGCAAAAAGCTGTAGATATGTTTTCTAAAATACTTTTTAAAGTGCCTTTCATAGCCGGAGAGAGAGAAATTATCTTCTAACATAGCTTCTAGCATAGTGGGTATTGTCGTAATTTTTTAAGATCATACTAGAGATTTCTTTCTACAATTCGGACATCTTAAAAAAATTCTTACTATAACTTTGGCTTTAAGATTTCAGTTTTTTTACTGTGTTACGTTCTGTGTGCTTAAAACAAAACAATAGTATTATGGACTGCATGCTGCTTTTTTGCGAAATTATAAGATAAATATAGGTACACACATTTTTAGGACGAAAATTGATGTTTACAGAATAAAGAATCACCACAATATCATCTATCCGTCTCTTTTTAAAGTTAAAACAAATATAAAGTAGGGATTATTTTAAAGTTGCGCCTGAAAGAGAATACACGCAAAACATTTAATTATCAAACAAAAGATTATTGGTGGATGGATTTGGTGAAAGGTCCCACTTTATCAGTAGGTGACATAAATACAGATACTTACTTCATTTTTTCAATGACAGAAAGCGTATACGGTGTAGTTTTAAGAAGTGAATACTAATTAACTATTAGTTATTAATTTAGTATTTGTACTGTAGTACCTCTGTATATTTAGTTATGTAAATAAATGTTTTATCTCATTAACTCCATATGACCTTATTCTTGCACTGACGCATTTTATCAGGCGCTTCATTGTAATTAATTATAGTTTGAATGGTCGCGACATATTTGTAACTAAGGGATTAAACAAAGCGTCAACAATCCAGAGATTTATTTTTAATTATCTGTCAACAGCAAACAAAAGTTGGAAAAAGTCTCATCACGAGAAACCAAACTTTTATAGCTGACATACAGATAACTTACCTATTAGATAGATCATACAGGGTGTAACCAAAATACTGGTGATGCGTTTAAGGGCATACATACTTGGTATCTCGTATTGCGACTTGAAAATGTAGGAGAATAAATATTTGCACGCGTAATGTTTTTTTTGTATGGTACAGGTGGTCACGACCGGCCAACCCTCCACTCCACATTTGCTATATCACGTTGTGTTGACGTAATTACGAGTACCCTAGAATGGAGAAAAAGAAGGCCTTGATATTGGGACAACATTAAAAATTATAAATCTGATATAAATTATACGACATACCTAAGACATACAATATATATCATGTGTTGAACTAGTCTGTAAGTGATATGTATATTTGATTACTAAATAAATAAATAAAAAATAAAAATAACAATAAATAAAGACTTAAAAAACACACTCTAACCAATTCATCCAATATACAGACACATAGATACATACATACACATGTCAAATTAATTACACATCTCCTTTTCCAAACTGGGGTTCAAAAAGGTCTACCTAGCAGCAGCAGTTAAATTAAATCAAAAACCTAGTAATGCAATTAAATAAGTGTAGAACAAAAGCCTGGACATTTTCGTAAACGCTCAAACGCGATATCTATGGAAAGTAGTCTGTGAGTAGAGCTTTCCAAGTAGATTAAGGTTTTCTGAGGAAAAGCTCAAAAGTCCAGACGATCAAACGATTTGATTGTGACATTCAATGACAAAAGTTTGTTGTATTAATGAACGAGTTTCAACTGGACAGTGGGTTTCCATTAACGCCGAGTGGAAGCTCCAATTAAAAGTTAGGGTTTTTAATTTGGGATTCGCGAGATTTTTTATTGTACAAAGGGGATGGTTAATTTTTCACGAGCAATTTAATGATGAATTAATGGTATTTATTTGCAAAGACTAGCATCGATTTATCAATCATGGGGCTTTCCACAAGTAACTTCTGAACTGTTTTTCGGTCGAGAATAAGTGCAAATTTATCTGTACTTTACTCACAATACTTTCTAACTTTCATTTCGTTTCATTTCATTTCAATATTTCGGTCACTACTCGTTTACGTGTGTTTTATTAAAGCAAATTCACTGAACTATGTTTTAGTTCCATTAACTTCTATCGTATATCTGTAAAAATAATTGCGTGAAAACTCAAGTACTATAATTGCAAGGATGTACTGTAAGTACTTGCACTGTGCTCACGCTAGGGGCTTGTATTAATATCTATCACCTTTGCCAAAACAGTGAATTATTTAACTACGGCAAAAACGCAACAACACCTTCTGTCATTTGCACTCTTCTGTCATGTGTGCAGCTATAACTCTTACATGCTTTTATTTATATGACTTGCCCTGTTTGGGTCCAATTTTGAAAGTTAAAGATCTCCTTTCAATAGTCAGATTGTATTGAAAATGGTAGTTTTTCCGGAAAGAGAAGGCCGCAGACTCACGCGATCGGTAGCCGTTCGTTACGTCGCTCGCCACATCTCTTTCCGGACAGACTCTATGGATAATGTAAGTTGGATGACAATACAATATTGCAATAAATGCTTGTATCCAAAATGAGAATGTCGAGTAAAAACTTACTTACCGTAAACTGACTAGGTATCTAATTTCATATTTTTGTTGCAGGTGAAACGCTCAATAATGCTCAAGATGGCGGACGCGTGCGCCGACGCATCCAAACAGACCCGCTTCCACGAGATGCACGTGCAGCGTCACAACAATGTGAGCATTCTGTACGCGGACATCGTCAACTTTACGCCGCTGAGCGAGCGGCTGAGCGCGTCGGACTTGGTGAAGACGCTCAATGAGCTGTTTGGGCGCTTCGATCAGATTGCTCAGGTTAGTTTCACTATACTATAATTTATAAATAACATTAAATCGGTCAAGTGCGAATCGGACTCGCGCAGGAAGGGTTCCGTACCATTATCTATAAAAACTACAAAAAATCATGTCTGTTGTATGGGAGCCCCTTCAATTTTTATTTTATTATGTTTTTTAGTTTATTTGATAAAATATTTCTTATACAATACTACATTACTAATTAAATAAATCTACATCTAACTTAAACTAAAGGCCCTAAAGTAAAATTGCAATTTTTTTTTTAGTATTTCTTGTTATACCAACAACAGAAATACATCATCGGTGCAAATTTCAGCTGTCTAACTATGATTCATGCGATACAGCCTGATGACAGACGGACATATAGACAGACGGATGGACGGACGGACAGTTGAGTCTTAGTAATAGGGTGCCGTTTTTACCCTTTGGGTATGGAACCCTAAAAAGCACTTAATTCTGACTCATTTCGTCATTTCTAAAAAAAAAGTTTTTGTAGTAACTTACAATTATAATCATTTCATATAAGCTTATTTTAATTATACAAAATAAAATGACTATAATTTAATTATTTGAAACTCAACTACCAGTGTGGGACTTATATGTTAATGAGTTTAATGACAGTATCTAGTATGAGGGATGATGGCACATTATCATCAGCAAAATATGTAGAGCTACATTACACGAAGCGAGTAAGGTACTTATTCAAAATGTCTTGGACGGGCTGACTCATAATTCACTTTAAGAAATTATTTAGCAAATTGAATACTTCAGTCATTTTAGTCATTTAGCATCTAGGTATTGCTGCTGACTGTGGCACGAGCCAGCTGTTACCTAAGACATTTCCATGAACACGGTTGGGTAGGTATCTATGCTAAATTATTATAATAGTATCAACTTCACCTTACTTCCCAATGCATAATAGTTCTAGAACTTTCCCAGTTTGAATTTCGAAACACCCACAACTTAGTGTAAATTGGAAATTCAATAGCGCATTCAATGTTAGTTTAACACTTCAAATTCAAGCAGTTCACGCTTGAAAGTGTCGAGAAACACCGATGAAGTATTTAACGTTTTATTATATAGCTATCACAAGTTTAGACTTTAAGCCTGTAACATAAAGTTGCTTTTAGGAGTTCATAAATGGAAAAAGTACGAGCGCCTGAATAGAATTGTATAGCAACAACGAGGAAACGGTAAATATTGCGAATGTATAAACGTTAGGCGCAAATTACGTGCGTTTGTGCCGAAATGAGGTAGAGTGAAGAACAATAT
Organism: Pammene fasciana; assembly: GCA_911728535.1. Classification (NCBI taxonomy): domain Eukaryota; kingdom Metazoa; phylum Arthropoda; class Insecta; order Lepidoptera; family Tortricidae; genus Pammene; species Pammene fasciana. The sequence continues at coordinate 4,011,213 of OU452285.1, forward strand.
AAATTGTTCGTAATTAGGTTTATTAAAGAAGTATGTACGTTGCAAATATTTCTTGCTTTGTATGTATTTACAAAGGATAAATGTTCGTGTCTCATTCACATGTTTGTAACTTGTAAGTACGACCGTATTATTGCGGGTGCTTAAGTATAAATGTATGTACGTCACGAATTTATAGAGTTTCTTATACCGTTTTAAATATTAATTAATTAGTTACTGGTTACTAGCACAAAGAATTAGTGACAGCTAATATCATCGTTCTGTCTTGTTTACCATCATTGTATTATGGACAATTTATTCAATAATTTCAATAATTGTTTTATCTACTAATTATACACGAAAATAATTGTAACAAATGGGATTGGTTTCAAGCTAGTTTAAAAAAACGTTTTATTATTGCAACACCTTTCGTTTGAGAAACTTATCATATAAACATCATGGCCTTATATTGGAGACGCGTATGGTTGGTAATTCACCCTTAAGATTTAGCTGTGACACTAGAGAGCATTGAAGTGTGCCTAAACCGGCACAATATATATTTAATTTCTTTGTAATTGTATGAAAACACGCCGTCCGTCCGTCCAACGTAAAAAATATGGGCTACCGACGTGGTGCCGTATCGCGAGGTTCTTCATTTACGTCTGTCGACCTGCTGTCCGTGAACGTGTTAGTTATGTTATGCGCGTTCGCGTTCACAACCATAAGCACCTACGAACTTCTAACAAATCAAATCTAAGTATCAAAGTTAACAACATTTGTGTAACTAAACATACCGTCCACAAGAACGGATCTGAAGCCACAGCAATCCATAACAAGGGGAGCTAGGAAAACTAATGTCGTTCAGAACTAGCGGCCAACTTCCAAGTGATTTCTCAACCGGAGCCGGGACATTTCACGGTAAGACTTGGGTAAAAGTGCTATAAAGTACCTATATGTGTCATTATTTTGGTAAAGGTAACATTTGGAAACCGGCCGTACGTTGTAAAGATTCAGTATCCTATAGTTATTCGAATACCTATTTATGAAAATATTGTTGCGATGTTAAGCCTGTCCAGTCCAAAGAAAATTGAGCAATTATCATATAGATCATACAGAGTATACGAGAATGAGCCCCGCCTTGCCTGCAAACATTTTGAATGTCCCCCCACTGTACATACATATAACTATAACTGGTTAACCCTTAGCCAGGCTTGAGATATTTTTAGGCTGGATTTACACTTGTAAGTTTTACTTACGTAAGTAGGGACGAAGCTATTGGCGAGAATGAGATGGAGATATTCGTATCTCATTCTAACCCACAGCTGCGTCCCTACTTACGTAAGCAAAACTTACAAGTGTAAATCAGGCCTAAATACTTGTGATTACTGATTACGATAGATACCTACATTAAATACAACAATAAAAATAAAAATTAGATGCGTTACAAAACAACTAATTTCTTATTATTTTTTTATCATAAAAACATTAACAAAAATCCTGTGGTTGTTCTACGTGATGTTACGTACGTCGTACATGGCCAAATACCTTGGTAGCCAAACGTAATTATCACGTACCTAGTTAGTGTGGTGTAGCTATCACCATAATATCCTTCGAAATATACATTTGGCGTCAGTAGTTATTTAATGTGAAAAACATTTATTTACATAACTAAATATACAGAGGTACTACAGTACAAATACTAAACTAAATTAGTAACTAGCTCAAATCTAAACTAGGCCCTTGCGGCATTGTACCAAGGATGCTGGCGGCATTTCCTCGTTGTATCGCAATGCTGATACGCTGTGCGAGGAAACCGCCAGCTCTTCGGTCACCAGTTACATCAACCAGACGCTTTGCGATATCTGCAAAAAACTTGTGTGCGCTGGGACCCCATGGACCTAGAGTTTCAACTCCAAAAGGTACAAAATGGTACTCTCTACCGAGACTTTTATATTTGTTACGTTTTGAAATTTCGGCGCTTTCCGCCGCTGCGCCCGCTTTTACGTTAGTCCGTTGGAGGTGGGACGGTGCCAGTGTGTCTACATTATTTAATTAAATTTATTTTACTTTCTGTCGTTGAATAATGTCTTCATTTTGTAATGTCATTAAATTATTATGTAGTTATTCTACTAGATCTGGCATTTAAAACAAATTTTGTGCGCCATGTTTGGCGGTTGACAGCTGTGACTGAATCAAAAGGCAGTAGGTATAGTGATCTTAACTACTAATTTCGGGACAAAGAATTTCTTAGAGATGTCGACTCCAGTTACTCAATGTATAATGTAAGCTTTAAGTATATGCTAACGTTGCAAATTCTAATATATGTGTACAAAGCACTGATATTTTTCATAAAACTCTTTGCAATATTTTTCTTCTCTGCACTGTAAACCCCTAAGTATATTATCCAAGCTCCGTTGAACACTGCCAAATTGAATAACCCCCGTTTAAGACTCGAGACATAATAGGTATACGTCCAACCAGAGAAAAGTGAATAATATAGACTGAGTTTAGTGTCTTAAAACAGTGGTGCCTTTTTGATTATTATGGTCAACAGCAGAAGTAGCATAGCGGGTAAGGTGTATAAAAAAACTGGCCAAGTCCAGTCGGATTCGTGGCCTGATGGTTCTGTACAGCGTAGTCCAGATCTTAATTCGTCCACGCACGATAGTAATAAATTGGCCCACAATATCTAGATAGCGGCTGAGTTTTTTCGTTTTAATGCATTGTCCCGGATCGAGGTTAATTTTAACAATTCCCGAACATTGCTGTAACGAAATGAAAAATTGTAAAGAAGGACGAACTGTGACTTTGCCGTTGAAAAACTGTTAACTGTTGTTTAGACTTTTTTCCTTTGATTGCGCTTAGGGAATGCAAACCGGTTATTTTTTCTATGAAAATAACCGGTTTTTCGGTTAATAACCGGTTATTTTCATACAAAAAATAACCGGTTTGCATTCCCTAATTGCGCTGTGCTCCTACTTGCTAAATTACATGATTCTGTCTATATTAGGAAGAACCAGTTACTGTCAAATTTTATCAAGTGATTTAAATCCGTTTAACACCAGTATTGCAGTAATTGCCAAGCTTTTCATACTCAAAGCAATCGCAATCACTATTGTACTGATTTTAACTCACACGATTTTCACTCATTATTTTGACAAAACACGGGGCAAATGTTCGGTTACCAAAAACTCCGTTTTTGTGTGAGCTCTCTAATGGCCGGCACACCTACTAATGTAACGAGTATAATTATAATACTATTTACTTATGCAATATTGTTCTCTATTAGTTGATGTGCTACTACAATATTAACTAAGAAATTATCACTTAATTGTCTTTGTCCAAGGCAGTTGATAAAATATCAAATTGCAAACTGAAAACAACTGGCGAGTCAAGCGTTAAGATTCTAATGATCGAAACAAAGGATGAAAGAAAGTGTTCACGGGTTGAAAGCTTTCATATTGTTTCAGTTAAATTATTTAGACTACTTAGTGCGCTTATTCAATGACCTTATCAATCTTATCATGCTTTCTCTAGGGGTTGCGATTTGTATTTGGTAAAAATATCGAATTTTAGGAAACTTTAGCTTTAACAGTAAAAACCCCGCAGGCGATTTGTAATGTTAACTACTTAAGTTGAACTATATCTTCAAAAAAGGAGTGTATAGGTTCTTAAAGGGTAGGCAACGCGCATGTGAATCCTCTGGGGTTGCAGGCGTCCATAGGCTACGGTAACTGCTTACCATCAGGCGGGCGGTATGCTTGTTTGCTGTCGTCGTGGTATAATTTTTTTTATTCCTTTTTGAAGGAGTGGTCAGACACAGCGCAGGATAGGGATCGGTGGAAAGATTCGGGGGAGGCCTTTGCCCAGCAGAAAGACACGATAGGCTCCATATTATTTTAATTATTATAATAATATAATAGTTAACATTAGCGCGACAGCAAACCATACCGTAAAGATTTAAGCTTCATCATCACTACATAGTATAAAACAAAGTCGCTTCCGCTGTCTGTCTGTATGTATGCTTATATCTTTAAAACCACACAACGGATTTTGGTGAGGTTTTTTTTTTAATAGATAGAGTGATTCAAGAGGAAGGTTTATATGTATAATAATTGCACCCGTGCGTAGCCGGGGCGGGCCGCTAGTATTTTTAAAGTCGATTTTTCTTTCATACATAAATTGCTTAGCTTCTTTTTTTGGTTTTAGGAGACCAAGTGTATATCGAGTCATCCATCAATATTCCATCAATCATAAACTTTCTCGTCTTTGACATTCAGTGAGGTTGCGCTTTAAAGAGAAACATAGAGTGTTTGTGCTGTATCTCCCAAAGTTTGCACAATTTTAACTTTATAACTAGTATAGTCCTTGAAACATTTGATACTTACAAGTACAAACATTACTAGATTCTTATTCAAAACGTTTTACCCAACTCTATTCCGGCAAATTAGCTCATACTTAACAATAAACATACTAATGTTTAAAGTCCAGTGACACCTCTCTACCCTCAGCACCCGCACCGGTGTTGCCCTTGAGCCATCTTTGATGTCGCTTTTTATGGGGGCCCATCTTGCGGACGGCAAGTCGCCGGTCGCCGGCCGTCGTTCCTCCGCATACGCCTCCCAAAGGTCCGGAACACCATTGTTCCGTGGTCGGGAAAAACATACTAACCAAATAATGTGAACTATATCAAGACTATATGGATGTATATTTGCCAACTTTAAAATTAGGTAGGTACTTACATGATTGTTTACATACAACATTTAAAACATATTTTTATATTTTTAAGATACATAAGATACAATACAGATACAAGTTGTATCTGTATTGTATTGTATTATACAACAACATTTTTAAAAGATAGCTTCGTCGATACACGCCCGCTAATCTTTCACACGAGCATCCATCTACTAGTATATGTCATTCTGAAACCGTTGACGTTGATAAATTGTGTATTTATTCAGCGCTCGAGGTCTTTTTAATAAATCACTATTTAATTACTATTTAACACTTCTAGAGCGCTGGTAGCCTTGCGGTAAGACTTTTAATCCGGAGGTCTCGGGTTCAAACCCCGGCTCGTACCACTGAGTTTTTCGGAACTTATGTACGGAATATCATTTGATATTTACCAGTCGCTTTTCGGTGAAGGAAAACATCGTAAGGAAACCGGATCTAATCCCAAAAAGGCCTAGTTTCCCCTCTGGGTTGGAAGGTCAGATGGCAGTCGCTTTCGTAAAAACTAGTGTCTACGCCAATTCATGGGATTAGGTTGTCAAGCGGACCCCAAACCGGGATAAACGCTAGGATGAAGACTATTTAACACTTCTAGTGATAACCTCATATTACTATAAAATAGTGTTTTCTAATACAAACCAGGAACTTTAAGGCCGAACTACATCGACTGCGTGTGCGTAGACGTGCACGTCTCGCTGCGTTGTAAAATAAGAATTCATACTCGTATAAGACATGTCACACCGCTTGCGTGACGCCGCGTGACATGTGCGTGCGCGTGCGGTTTGACATGGCTTATGAGAGTTATGAGATGAGACTTGTTATTTTACAAAACGCAGCGGGACTTGCACGTCTACGTGCACGCACACGCAGCCGGTGAGAGTTGCGATTTTTCACAATAAAAGGAAATCTTATTAAGATTTATGTTTCCTCGCTTTGTTTTGCTCTTGCACATGACTATTGATAAACGTAACTCGACATTCCTTACCTATACTCGCAATGCTGATTGGCTTGGTTTGGCTGAGCTTGCGCCGATTAGAAGGAGATACTCCTTCCCGAACGTGTTATAATATTTTATGAAAATCCATAAGACCATCGTTAGCGGTGTTCCCATTGAAAACCATAAACAACGTCTATAAATTATATTTTTTAAATATGCACTCATAACTGTTCGCCATTTAATTAACAGATTATAATTCTTCTGTATAAATAAGTTCAATGGAAGTTTCGCCAATGTTCTCTTACTGAAATATACATCAAAATATTGTTATTATGATATTGCTTCTAAATATGCACACTCACATTGCACGGGACAATGTCGTAAGTATTTTATACCACAAAGCGGCCACAAATCACCTTTATCGTTCCAAACCGCGGGGTGATCCAATAAATAACTTTATTTATTGCCAATTTCCACTTGATTTGGCAATATGGCCGCAATACCCTTAAATACTGCGGCAGCGGTGGGGTTTAATTTACTCCAATTGAAGGGAGGTTGATGAATAAATTTTTTTTTTTTTTTAATTTTATGGTTATTGCCACGTTATTGTAGGCGTACGGCTACCATGCGTTTGAAATTGACATTATTTTCAAGGCAAATCAAATTATTTTGTTGAATATTTTTTGATTTGCAATTTTTAAGTAGTAACACTACTATATAAATTATAAACTGTAATAGATGTCATATACTTCAGAAAAAGTGACCAGATACAGGCCATGGGGGTGATTTTTGAGATTCGAGCGCTCGAATATATCATTTAAATCTCCGTCTAAAACGATGAAATGGTGTTTTAAAAATAACAGCGATAGGAATTTTAAATCATGATTATTTAAACTATTAATTTAATATGAAAATAATAGCGACAAACTTTCTTGAATTCAGGCGCTCGAATCTCAAAAATTGCTCCCCAGATCTGGCCTCGGACACCGGAGGACTTGGTCACTTTTTCTGAAGTATATGACATCTATTTCAGTTTATTGACATTTTTCGTTAACAAGTAACGAATTGTCTATCTGTGCATCTAGTTTACGTTACAAGATGCACAGATTTTATACAACACTCGATACTCGTTTTCGAAAACGTCAATGTCACAAACTCATGGTAGAGCTTAAAGTATCATAAAATTTAATATAAGAAACGCGTAAGTCACTGCGCCCTATTATATTTAATCTCTTAGATGAATAAAACGCTAGAAATTGAGAAGTTGATCCTTTTAATATAGTAGAGTGGCCAAGTTGAAGCGGAGAATTCTTCGTAGGACTGAAAAGGTTTATACCAACAAGTGGTATCGTTGGAATCAGCATAAGCTACTGATTATTAAACTATCTCTTGTCACTTCATAAAGTGGTGGAATGAGTTTTTATGACGTCACAAAGATGGCGCGCGACTTAAGGTTAGATTTTGTTGATTATTTCAAAAACTATTGTGTCGATTTAAGCCAACAAGGTGTCATATGATTGATATTTTTATGCCTAATAAAATATGTAAACCAACAAGTAAAATAAAAGCCAAATTTATTTTTATTTACATTTCTAACACGCATTAATTTACATTATTAATTATCTTAAACTTTATTGCACAATAATAATAAAATAAGTCTAAAAGGCGTACTTAATGCTTCAAGGCATTCTGTTCCAGTCAACCATAGAGCCAAACAGAAACTTGCTATGGTGTGTGCAGTGAGATAAAAGGATTCTGAAATTATTAGTCTCATATGAGTATCCTAATTTCTAACTCTACACATTGTAAAGAAATATTGGTAGCTAATATAATATGTAGTATATGTGTATATGTAATAATCTTTATCTTTATTTAGCCTTATCATTATACATTTTATCATTAAGTAGTGTATTTTACAGTGTGTTTTTAACATAGGTACTGTTTACGCTGTTGGGGCAGCTCTTGTAAAACATTATCATCGAGGCTGAAAGAGCACAGCGTGCTGTCCTTAAAACAATGTTAAAGAAACCCTTCCGGTATTCCACACTTTTACTATATAAAAAGTCCGAAGTGTGGACGGTTCGTCAATTTACCTACTCAAAATTGTTTTTGATAAGCACAAGCAAATACTTGAAATGAAGAGTGTATCGCACACGGGTGCCATCCGTGAATACTGCCTTTGCAAAACGATTTCAACCGTATATATCTAGTTTTGTTTATAATTCCGTGACTAACAGACACATACTGAGACATTAAAGATAAACCCGATTTTAAAGCCAAACAAGTCATTACAAAAGCAAAAGCAATGGCTAGCCAGCTTAACCTATGAATATACTGAAGATATTATCCAAATCAGAAATAGTTAGACCTCCGTGATAGTCAAAATAAGCTTATTAAGTATAGTTATAATAAATTAGCTTAAGTAATATGTATACTTATGTATTGTGTTGGTTGTAGACAACATCATAGTTTAAAAAATACATCTATAATTTGTCAACCGGTTATAGCATATATTGTCATAACATGTGATATTGGTCCCCGCGATATAGGATAGGCTAGACGTGTGCGCCGATTCAAAATTGATCGGCGGCGGCGTTTGTCAAAAAATCGGCGGCGGCGGCGTGTTTTCGGCGTGAAATCGGCGTGACCTTGACTGTCGGCTTTGGTGTGTAAAAATCAAAGTAAATCGTTTTATTTGCTGACCAACTGATCAATTGAATCTGATACAGGTTGCTGGTGGTCTATTACATGTTTTATTTATAAAAGCTGGAAGAAAAAATCAAAAATTCGTTTTCTTTGTAAAACTTGGTGTTGCCAATACCAATTCTTTCTTAAACATAATTGGTTCACATGAATTGATTTTACGTGTACCACGCTGAATATAGCTCACATATTCAGCGTTGTGCCGATCGAAAATTACATTATATGCCTCTTGGTGCAGTTATAAATTTTCTCCTGACGTCATTCAGGAAAATTTCAAATTCCTTTTCGTGATTTCCCTGGACGACATCAGTCAGTGTTCATCACCTGCTGAAATGTCTAGAATAGATCTGCGAGAACAGAACAGTCTGTCGTGTATGATACTCGAGTTATTGTACGATTCTGCGAGTGCAGTTTCGCGGTACATATGTGCTACAGGCATTACAATTAGAACTACTCCAGCCAATCGAGTCCTACTGGAGAGATATGTGGAAGCGGCGACAGCTTGTTTTGATTCCTTTAATATAATTGAAAGTTTTAAACCAGAAACATAACTCCCAGGAGTTTTCGCCTCATGATTGTTTTTCCTAGATCTGCATTTATATCACCTATCAAGATGACAGAAGATATCTTCTACAGTTTATACTACCCCGAGACTTTTGAATTGATAATTCCTGCTGTGTTTTGATTATTAATGCCATGGTACTCCACTTCAGTTAACTTATTCGCGCTACCTTTTGATCGCCTTCGCCTGATATATGAGACAAAGGTGACAACGCGAATGACAATTGATAGTTCAATTATTGACGTATGGCGGTCAAAAGGTTAATAAGAACACGAATAACCTAGCTACCTCTAGTCTTCTTTGAAGCGGAATATCTTAGTGGGTAGTGTTGTAGTCTACAGCATATTCTCTAAAACCAACCTACAAGACGATAATCGTAATTATGCGCATTATGTTGGGTTAATTGAACCTATCTGACAAACATAATTTGTAGAACGCGTTATAATAATGAGCGTATTGTTAATATCCAATTTGAGTATTAAAGTTTAAAATGATCAATTTGAGTATTAAAATGACAGTCAAGGCCACGCCGATTTCACGCCGATCAATTGTCGGCGGCGGCGGCGTGGCAAAACAGCCCGGCGGCGGCGGCGCGCCGGCGCGGCGCACACTTCTAGGATAGGCATGCCTAGTGCGAGTATCAAGGTTAACTAAGTAACACGAATAGTAATGCTTATTAGTGGATTAATATTGAACTTTTTTTTCATTTATGTTTAGTAATTAACAATTTATTGATTTCTTTGTTTAATTTAAAATCTAGCTTCGATTTTGCTGATATTAGATTCTGCTTATGTTTATTTATTCATATTTATATTTTGAAATAAATTTTCAACTATTTTATTAGCTAGACTCTTACCATTTATCGGCCAAAATCGTTCCCGAACCGACGACAGCAACAGTTGGGGTCCGGCGTGCAGCAGTCTAACATGAAGGTCACTCATGATAAGTTTGGTTAGTATATGTTTGTGTGATAGGATAATAGGGTGTTTTTTATTATGGTCGTAAGCTGACAAACCCAGACGGCCTCCTACTCTAATCAGCTTATTTTCCATAAAATGCACCTCCGATAGCGTTGGTAGCCTGACGGTAACAACGTCTGACTTTCAATCCGAAGGTCCCGGGTTCAAACCCCGGCTCGTACCAATGAGTTTTTCGGAACTTATGTACGAAATATAATTTGATATTTACCAATCGCTATACGGTGAAGGAAAACATCGTGAGGAAACCTGCATACATCCGCGGAGAAATTCAAAGGTGTATGTGAAGTTCCCAACCCGCTTTGGGCCAGCGTGGGGACTATAGCCTGATCCCTCTCGTGCATGAGAGGAGGCCTGTGCCCAGCAGTGGGACGTATAGAGGCTAACATATTATATTATTATTATATTATATTTATATTTATTTAAGGAGTTCCAACAACTAACATACAAACAGAGAAGTTCGGAGTGGACGAAATATTCTTTTGCATTATGTCGAGCACCCAAAGGTTGTATGGAATAGAATGATCTGGCGTTCGCACAGCTAAAAATATGTATATCGTCGGGTAAATTAGGTACATAATCCGATGTCGTTAGATAGATTTTATTGCGTTTCTATTTAATTGTCCTGTGCAACTGCGAAATAATTTTATTTATTATAAAAATATAGACATCTAATATTGAAACGGCCACAATGAACTGTTGTTAGTAAACTCCAGTGGAGATTGAGTTCTAAGGACACCGGCTTGGTTTTCTTTAGATATCGATACTTTTTGCGGTTCTAGAACAGTATTCCGAGTCTTGTGTTTTTTTCACATGTAATGTTATTAATGGGATCTCATTCCTTTTAGGGCTCACTTTTCTCCTTCCACGTTCTAGCCGTGTACATTCCCATACCTATTCTCACCATGATCCCGTACGCATGCCCACATCCGAAGGTATTAATGGGCACCTAAAAACTGCCTTTATTTTACTATTAAGTCTTCTATCTAATAAAGTGGTCAAAAAAAGATCAAAATGTTATCAACTGAAAATGTAACTTAGCAGTTCTTTATATGGGATTGCAATGTACTTGTAAGATTCGTAAAACCAGGCAACCCGGCTGACATTGCAGTATGTTAAGATTTTTAAGTTTAAGATGTTTAAGCTCTAAAGCGGCTCTAAGCGGCTTTATAGCTCTAATATTAGATGTGTTCAAAATTTGGAGCTTGTGGATTAGCTAGAGTTAGAATTCGTATGATTTGTCATATAATAGTCAGTCAGTAACAAAACTAAGGAACTTTGACTTGCAATAATTCTGAAATTATAAGTTAAAATTAAATGATTTTGAGAATATGTCTTCCTTGTGTTGTGACTTCTTTTTCACTGAAAATTCAGACTTCTAGCTACCACCAAACACCAGAATACCTGAATTAGAGGGCGTCGATAATAGCTTGAATGGCTACGGGAAAAGGATAGTACGGCCGTGCCTTTGTCGTTTGTTTTGCTCGACTTGGCAGTGCCCCCAGATTGGACAGTGACAGAGTATGGCAGGATAGGACAATTAAATACCTATCATATGATACTTTGTTTGCTTAAATCGAATAAATCGTTTCTGAAATAATTAACAAAATCTAACACTAAGTCGCGCCATCTTTCGTGACGTCATAAAAACTTATTCCACCACTTTATGACGTGACAAGAGATATTTTCATAATCAGTAGCTCATGCTGATTCCAACGATACCACTTGTTGGTATAAACCTTTACAGTCCTACGAGCATCGAAAATAAGATAGCTCCTACGAATTGGCCTTTCCTCTAATACAATTAATCATCTAATCTCTGCCTTTTAAAAAATGTACTGAAGTTATCTAATCTTAGCCATAAAATAAATAAAAATAAAAAAGCCCATTTATTCCGTAACCAAAGTAAAAAACATAACTTAATAATTAAATTACAAAATTATTTTAGGTATACATTTTTGTTTTATTTCTTAAATATATGAAATTAAAAATATGAAATTAAAATTTGGTTAGGGCCCCTTACGGGTAAAGGCCTCCTCCAGCTCATGCCATTTTGCTCTATTTTGTGCGATGTTAGGCCAATCCGTTTCGATTTTTTGAAGGTCGTCAGACCATCTGGCGTTGGGCTTGCCGCGTCTGCGCTTGCCGTCTGGTCCTTTCCACATTGTAGCCACCTTTGTCCATCTCTCGGCGTGCATTCTGGCCACATGACCTGCCCATTTCCATTTTGACTTTAAGCTATATTCTAATGCGTCTATTATTTTAGTCTTCGCTCTAATGTCACTATGTCTAATCTTATCCTTAAGTTTTATTTTCATAATGTTACGTTCTACGGCTCTTTGGCATTTTTGAATTTTGTCTTTTGCGTCTTCAGTATATTTCCAAGTTTGGCTGCCGTAAGTCATAGTAGGGAGTAGGCAAGAGTCTATCACTTTCTTTTTCAATTTTAGCGGAAGATAACTTTTTAGAACCTCTTTCTTACTCCAGAACGTATTCCAAGTTTTCTTAATTCTTCGATCAATTTCTTCTAAGTTGTTTGTTGGATTAAATGAAAGTTGTTTACCTAAATATACGAAGTTTTTTACGTATTCAATTTCAGTGCTTTCTATGACAATCGGTATTTCGTTGAAGTTTGTCATCAATTTAGTTTTTTATAGGTTAAGTTCTAGACCTATTTCCTTGCTAGCTGTACTCAGCGATAACATCATATATTGTAGGTTTCTTACTGTTTCTGCAACAATCACGATGTCATCAGCAAATCATAGGTGTGTTAACTCTTTCTGTGACATTGTGATGCCTCAATTTTTCCAGTTAAGGCTGTTAGTAGTATGCTGTAGAACGGTCACAAATAAGGTCGGGGATAGCGGGTCCCCCTGTCGTACTCCTCGCTCTATTTTTATTTCTGGTCCGGTGGTTTCCAGTTTAACTCTACTTTTGCAATTTTCGTATATATTTTTAATTATGGCTATGTATGTAGGGTGAATCTTAGCCATAGGGCAGTTTAAATAAGATCAATCGAAGATAACCTTTTAAGGACATATTAAAAGAAAATATTTATAGAGTTTATTTATTCATTACCTGGTATCTACTCTAAATATGTTTTATGTAATTTTAATTTTATTTTTACAAAACGTTGACGGGGCCAATTTGACAACAGAATACTGTACGCTTACCATGAGTTTTACATTGACATTTTCGAGAACGAGTATCGAGTGTTCTATCTGTACATCTTGCTTGTAATATATTAGTGGAAACGACATGCACAGATAGAAAATTCGTTACTCGTTAACGAAAAATGTCAATGTAAAACTCATGGTAGCCGTACCAACATGCTCGAAACCTCAGGCAAAATATAGTATTGTCTCACGAAAGGCGAAATCCAATCAAATCCCGGCTCGAATGAATTTAATTTAAAATTGCGTCATTGTTACACTATAGCATCGAACGTTATTTGAACTGAAAACAAAAGAACGTAGTCTGCTTTATAGAACAGCTCTGTAAACTTTGATTCAATTTAAACCCTATTGTTGATTCGATAAGGCATCGATTGCAGTGCATCGAAAGAGAGCTGGCGTTAATCCTACAGTTTATTTAGCCAGTAAGTTTTGATTGCAATTGCATCAAACTGTGCACAAACGAATGCACTTGATTGGGTTACGGATAAATATTTTTTTCAGTAAACTTATGGTTTAAAATTTTAATATTTTTTTTTACAAGCTTTTGTTAACTCATAGTGTTTTCAGTTAACGGCCTCCTAGCCTATGATAGTGACCCTGCCTATGAAGCAGGAGGTCCCGGGTTCGAATCCTGGTCAGGGTATTTATTTGTGTTTTTCACAGATCACAGATATTTGTTCCTGAGTTATGGCTGTTTTCTAAGTACCTATTTAAGTATTTATCTATATCTATCTATCATAATCGTCGCCTAGTACCCACAACACAAGCCTTATTGAGCTTACTGCCGGACTAGTTTGATTTGTGTAAGATTGTCCTAATCTTTATTTATATTATCTTGTTTATTTTTAGTTAAGTAGTTTTTTTGGGTAAAATCTTAAAAGTCAGGTTTTAACCGCTTTAATGTCCGATTGAGCTGAAATTTAGCATACGCGCATAACATGGATGACAATTTAATATTTTGATTCCATCGATTTGGTCTGATGATGGAGAAAGGTGGTCTAAAGAACCCTGTAATAAAACAGAGGAAGTGTTCGTACAATATAAAAAAATCCCTCCATAAAATAAAAAGTCGGTACCTAATAAGTATAAGTAAGCGGCGAAATAAACGTGTTTTGAAATTTATCACTAAAATATTTTATAATTAAATTATTTCAGCATTTTCCTTTCATTCATTACAAAGATGATAATAACTCAAAGCCTTATTCACGGTTCAATTAATAAAACTTAATCTATCTTTATCACTTTATCTATTAGCGAAGTTCAAAGCCTTTGATCAGTCTTTGAACTCCATTAGGCACAGCGTCCACTGCATCGGTTTTAATTAATGTTCTCTTAGCTCTCAATCACTTAAGTTTAATGTACCATAAAATTGTGCGTTAGCCTGGCGTTAGCATTCATGCGACGTACTGTCTGTCAAAGTGTCTCTACTGAGCTTCCTATAAGGCGATAAAGTGCATGTTCAGATATTTTTTAAGAACCGTGGCCGCTCCGATATATTTGATAGCAACGTACCATTCGGATGCTTGAAAACAATATTGAATCTATAGAACGCATAACGTAAGCGCCTTCCGCCAAATGGTAACTTTGCCGAAAAAGCATCACATATTATTATGCCCCATTGCTGGGATGGGATACATCCGTACAAAAGGTATTGGACATTCGCGGCGGACTCAATGCAGATCCGGGACTTTACCGGGAATTTATTCGCTGATGCATGCAAGTTTCCTCATGTTTAACTTCACTAATAAACCCGGAAATATCAAAGGATATTTAGTACAACAGTGCCGTAAAACTCATCTCTACGAACCGGGGTTTAGTACCTTCGTTTTCAAAGTTACTTGATTACTGTCTATACTATGTTAAATCATAAATAACAACAGTTAATTATATAAAAAGGTACTCGTTCCATACTTATAAAACATTAGTTATAGCAACATAATAATCCTATAATACATATTCTATCAATGTATTGCCACGTTGGTGTGTCTAATAAGAAGAGCTCTTACTAAATTCAGACCCGATATTAAAAGAAAAAATAACTTAGTATACCTATAAAATATTCAGGTAATGGTACTTTTAACTTTATATATCTCAAAAAAACTTGAGCTACATTATGCAATCTATTATAAGAATATGTCTCATTTAATTTCCCAAGAATTTTGAGACATGGCCACAGAAATGGACAGAGCGCTACCGCAATCACACTTGTCGGCTAAAGCCTAAATTAACGAATACATTTTAGACAATAGTTTTGGGTTTAATCCATACAGGAATTTTGTATGTAAATTTTTGCAGTGGATGGAATTGGTAGATAAATAAGATATGGATAACTCAAAGTTAGCAATGCGCCAAGCTGTGAATTCAAATCCTTCAGGACACAGTTTTTGAAGTTTTATGAAGCAATCAATGTTTGTTCACAGGAGAACCAGTGTATGCGCATCAAGATCCTGGGTGACTGTTATTACTGCGTGTCCGGTCTGCCTGTGTCCCGTCCCAACCACGCCTACAACTGCGTCAACATGGGTCTGCAGATGATCGACGCTATCAGGTAACGTCCCAACAAAGCCAAATTTTCCCTCCGAATTGTAAATTCATTACAAGCCTACGCCAGCTGGACTGGGGGTCTTGCCAAGTAGGTATCATTCGTTGATTGATAATGTCAATCGAAACCTAAACGGAAAGAAATCGTCTTGCCGGCCGATCAGCGCTGGCTTTTGGGTCAGCATTATGCTGAGGCGGCTGTTTCGTGGTAAACTGTATTTTAAGTTATGTTCTATTTTGTCTTTTTATACTTTTGTATCTAAGTAATTTAAGTTTATCAGTCACTATCACGAATTAAATGATTGATTCTCGTTCATATTCAGTTGTAACACTGAGACTCAGGGTTTGAAGATGTTGAAGATGGGTCGTGGGTCGACTCGTCAGATGCTACACTACACGACTAATGCCAGGCCAGATCAATCGGAGTTCTATGGACTAAAAGGAACCTAGATTTTTTTTATTAACCTAGTAGCAGCAGACGAGTCGACCCACGACCCATCTTCAACATCTTCAAACCCTGAGTCTCAGTGTTACATTTGGCGCCCAACGTGGGGCTCGAAACAAAGAAATAAACTTGACTAATAGACGGTTTAAAATTATAGTGTAACACAGTCATTCGGAATATTCGGATATTTTTTTACGTTTTGGTGTGCGTTGTTCATAAAATATTAACGTCTTGCTACGGCCTCTATACGAATTTAATAGCTTTTTATCATCATCATCATATCAGTCTGTACTAGTAGTTCGCCCCGAACTGTGAACTCGCGAATCTTGTGTTTCGCCATAAATGTGCAATTACTACAAATACCAAAAATAGGTATCGGGTATTTTTTTCTCAACTAACCATCACGGTGAAACTAAACGTCCATATTAAATTGTGCGGTTGATGCGCAAAATTTTACCGCGACGAAATCGCTTCAGATTTGACAGTTTTTGTCTCATCTAAATTTAAATCCACCTCTCACATGCCTCTCACTCTGTTGCTTTGACATGTCGTTCTCATATGTGGACCACCTATATAGGTTTCGGTTACCATCATTGTGCGTCTATGGTAACTCTCTCTAACTAATGTGTTAATGTCAGTATGCTGATGGCCCTAGCAGCCAAAGCTCTAATAAATTTAAAAAAAAAGTCAGTTGTCAAAATATTTGCACCAAAATCAAAATATAATTGAAAATATTTTTGAAATCAATTTTATGTTGCTAATTGTTATGAAACAGTAAGCAGTTAATAAGGATTTGACGAGAGTGTTAATCAATACCTTTCGTTTGATACCAAACTCAACCATACTTGCTCGTAAAAGTAGCAAATAAGATGACCAATGTAACAGGACCCCTTTACAAAACCTTTTTAGGCCTTCTAATTTCAGAACCCCCGTCTCAATCCAGCTCATATACGAACTCGCAAATTTTGTTGGTCTCTGCTACAATCCCAACAAATTTCATAAAGATCAGAAAATCGTTACTAAAGTTATCGTCGGACAAACTATCTAAATCAAAAAGCCATCCAAATGCCGAGACGTCCCAGTAGCCAGGTGACAGTTGTTGTTTGTAAGAACGATCTTCGCTTACGCTCCGCTCGTTCGATAACAGTCCACTGCTGGACATATACCTATATCAGTCAACTATGACACGCCAGTCACGCCACTGAGGTTGATCCTCAGCTCTCTTCCTATCGTGTCATTACTCACATTAGTTACTTACGTAAAATATGGGATTTTCTTAGGTCCGCTGTTTTTTTTTATAGCATGCTATCAAACATGTAAAGTTGGATTCATGTAAGCGTGGCGCGTATGGCAATGCCCCCCCCCCTCCTTTAATTCCAAAGGGGAGGCCTATGTTCAGCAGTGGACGTCTTATGGCTGAGATGATAATGCGAGAAATGCTCTTCAACTATTTCAAAAAAACCTCCCATTTTCAACAGATTCGTCCGCGAAGCAACCGGCTTCAACGTGGACATGCGCATCGGCATCCACACCGGCAACGTGCTGTGTGGCGTGCTGGGTCTGCGCAAGTGGCAGTTCGACGTTTGGAGCGATGACGTCACGCTCGCCAACCACATGGAATCCGGTGGGATCGCTGGGTAAGTATCGCCACAAGGTCATGTGGTCGTCTTGAGTAGATTTGTCCGCGAAGGGGCTTCAACGTGGACATGCGCATCCATATTTACACTAGCAAACTTCTGTGCGATGTGCTGGGTCTGCACAAGTAACAATTCGACGTGTGGAGCGATGACGTCACACTTGCCAAACATACGGAGTCCGCTGGGATCGCGCGGTAAGTATTATCACAAGGTCGTGAGGTTGTCTTGAACAGATTTTTCCGCAAAGGGGCTTCAATGTAGACATGCGCATCGTCATCTACACTGGCAACGTCTTGTGCGGTGTGCTGGGTCTGCACAAGTGGCACTTCGACGTGTGGAGCCATGACGTCACACTTGCCAACCATACGGAGTCCACTGGGACCGCGGGCTAACTATCATCACAAGGTCGTGTGGTTGTCTTGAACAGATGTTTCAGCAAAGGAGCTTCTACGTGGACATGCGTATTGGCATCTACACTGGTAACGCAGGCATTCCATGTCGGTTAGTCTGCAGAAGAAGTTGCTAAGCAGGCGAGGTTTTCATAGCGTCAATAATTCTATTATTGGCTGTACCCTCGTACCATGAGAATGATAATAAAATATCTTCTTTTTATTTGACCTACAAACACGTAAGCATATTTTGATTAAATTGGGAAAAGACATCCACGCGAGGATTAAAATCATTTGGCTCCAAGTCCATTTGGCTTTGCCGTTTATATTTCTGAGAACCCAAGTACCCTATGTATCTGAGAACCCGTACGAAATTCTGAATTATAAGCTTAAAATAAAAGCTAAAATTGTTTATGAAATAAAACAACTTTGAACGGATTATATCGCGTATACTGAATTTTAAATTACATCCCGACGTTTCGAACACTTTACAGCGTTCGTGGTCACGGGTCGACTGAGGAAAACATATTTACCCACATCTAAAATTACAATGTACAAAAGACTACCCACATATATAACATTAAATGCAAACAAATAAAGGTGAGTGTACATGCCAGAAGGGCAAATAAAGCTAGTTCTACAATAGCTAATTATCGATCTACTACAAACTTTAATTAATTAATTTAAAAGGTAGCAAACAAACTGTTAAATTTAGAAATTAATAGGTCTACATTATTTACAAAATAGAGCAATATATGTTAACACTATCCAACGCTATGGCCTCACAGTCGTGTGTCCTGCTTGCTCTTTGATCAAATGAACCACTGGATCCCAAGCCGGTGGTAAAGAAAAGCCCTCCTCCCTGTTGAAGTTTGGATATTTCTTTATCTCAATAGCCTCCCGCAGCATCCTGGGAATATATCGTTTCTCCTTGGCGAGGACTAGAGGCTTGTCAAACTTAATTGAGTGATTGGGCTTATCCATGAATGTGATCGCAGACTGCAGACCTAGGTCGACGGTGCTTAACATCGGCTACATGTTCCTTCACCCGAGTGGAGATGCTCCGTTTTGTTTGGCCCACATATGAGAGCCCACACTCACAATCCAGCCTGTAGACTCCTGCAGTTTGCAGAGGGGTGTTACTTTTCACGGGCCTCAGGAATTGTGACATCTTTTTCAACGGCTTGAAATAAGTTTTGATAGATGCCCGCTTCAGTATGTGGCTGATCTTATCTGTAACTCCTCTAACAAAAGGCAGGATGGCCGGTTGTCGCTCGACCGTAGGAAGTTTCATCCGAGTCTTCTGATTGAGCCGCGGCACCTTGAGCCCGTTCGCTTGGAGTGCACCCTTGGCATGCCGGAGCTCCGCTGGCAGGTGCCGCTCGTCACATATCCTCTGGGCTCTCTGAAACAAAGAATTGCCTACAGTAGCTAGCTGACTCGGATGGTGGTGTGAACTGCCATTTAGATACCTATCTGTATGAGTTGGTTTTCTATACACAGTACGCCCTAAGGTATTATCAGGATTCCTTATCACAAGTACATCCAAGAAAGGAAGCGAACAGTCATGTTCTAATTCCATAGTGAATTTTATCTTACTATGAATGGATTTAAGTTGTGTTTCAGCGTTTCTCAACCATCTCAATTCCATTCATAGTAAGATAAAATTCACTATGGAATTAGAACATGACTGTTCGCTTCCTTTCTTGGATGTACTTGTGATAAGGAATCCTGATAATACCTTAGGGCGTACTGTGTATAGAAAACCAACTCATACAGATAGGTATCTAAATGGCAGTTCACACCACCATCCGAGTCAGCTAGCTACTGTAGGCAATTCTTTGTTTCAGAGAGCCCAGAGGATATGTGACGAGCGGCACCTGCCAGCGGAGCTCCAGCATGCCAAGGGTGCACTCCAAGCGAACGGGCTCAAGGTGCCGCGGCTCAATCAGAAGACTCGGATGAAACTTCCTACGGTCGAGCGACAACCGGCCATCCTGCCTTTTGTTAGAGGAGTTACAGATAAGATCAGCCACATACTGAAGCGGGCATCTATCAAAACTTATTTCAAGCCGTTGAAAAAGATGTCACAATTCCTGAGGCCCGTGAAAAGTAACACCCCTCTGCAAACTGCAGGAGTCTACAGGCTGGATTGTGAGTGTGGGCTCTCATATGTGGGCCAAACAAAACGGAGCATCTCCACTCGGGTGAAGGAACATGTAGCCGATGTTAAGCACCGTCGACCTAGGTCTGCAGTCTGCGATCACATTCATGGATAAGCCCAATCACTCAATTAAGTTTGACAAGCCTCTAGTCCTCGCCAAGGAGAAACGATATATTCCCAGGATGCTGCGGGAGGCTATTGAGATAAAGAAATATCCAAACTTCAACAGGGAGGAGGGCTTTTCTTTACCACCGGCTTGGGATCCAGTGGTTCATTTGATCAAAGAGCAAGCAGGACACACGACTGTGAGGCCATAGCGTTGGATAGTGTTAACATATATTGCTCTATTTTGTAAATAATGTAGACCTATTAATTTCTAAATTTAACAGTTTGTTTGCTACCTTTTAAATTAATTAATTAAAGTTTGTAGTAGATCGATAATTAGCTATTGTAGAACTAGCTTTATTTGCCCTTCTGGCATGTACACTCACCTTTATTTGTTTGCATTTAATGTTATATATGTGGGTAGTCTTTTGTACATTGTAATTTTAGATGTGGGTAAATATGTTTTCCTCAGTCGACCCGTGACCACGAACGCTGTAAAGTGTTCGAAACGTCGGGATGTAATTTAAAATTCAGTATACGCGATATAATCCGTTCAAAGTTGTTTTATTTCATGAATAACTATCGCGGCAACCGTAGAAGATACTAAAATTGTTTGTTCAGATTTTTGCTTGACAAAATAACAAAAACATAAAAAAATAAAAAATTCGTTCTTGTTCTTAGAAAATTATCACATTTAAATACAAATAAGTACCTTCATAAAATACCCTACAAAATACATGTTATACTTGATTCTAAAACTAATACTTTGGACAAAATTCCTTGAGCATTTAGTTTTCTAGCGCTATATTTTACCTGTAATGTGACATGAAACACAAACACTTTTTGCTGGCGTTGTCCAGTAATTAGTTTTTTTCCGGCAGGATGCACCCAGGGAAAAGCTTTTACGGTTAATGCACTTGAGAGAAAAGTTCGCTTTTCGCTTTGGGCTAGCAAAACGGATTTATTAAAAGCTTTGTTGTTGAGCAGTTTTTGTTAAAATAATAAAATAATTGTGTTGAAATATGTAAAATTGTACCATGTTTTGTCGCAATTTCAACCTGATTTATTTTTCTACAATGATAATGAAACTTCGGACTACTATATAAAGGACTTTATCTATAGGTACAGTCAGTAGCTAAACGTGTAGGGTGTACAAAATGAGCTTGACACGACTTTACTGTTAAGTGAATAAGAGCGTGTGTAGGTAATTTTGAACACCCCACCCGCTTAGCTACTTTTGCTACTGACTGTACAGTCAGCATCAAATATATTGTGACAGCCAAAGTGATCAAATAGTTCTTCACATCATATATTTTGTATGGTGTGACGAACTATTTGGATACTTACCTGTTACTACCATATATTTGATGTTGACTGTACATGCAAAAGTAACCCACAAGTTAGTACCTACATCATTAGTATAAACAAAAGTTATCACCACAGCATATTATTGTTTGTAAAAAAAATCCCCTTTTAAAATTCTAACCTCTGAAAAATAAAAGTTAAGACTTGAAAATCACTGTACCTTAAACTCCTTTTGAGGCCCAGTCATTCGAAGACAATGCCTTTTTCGCTAATTTAAATTGATGAGAATCGATCCTTTTTCTTGCGACTCGAGGAATTTAATAAGAATAACTTTTCCCAGTAGCAGAGACTATAGAGATATAGACGACCACAGCCTAAGAACTTTTTGAAGCTCATGTCGATTGCGCCATCTATGTCAAAGCCCCCTAAAGATACCGAATATGTAAGAGAAATGTCACCTGCACTGCTACTCCACCTAGTAGCTACTACCACCTAGTGTACTATCAACTAGTACGCTATTTGTTACTTGGTGGAGTGGAGTAGCAGTGCAGCTGACATTTCTTATACATATTCGGTATATTTAGGTGGCTTTGACATAGATGGCGCAATCTACATGAGCTTCAAAAAGTTCTTAGGCTGTGGTCGTCTATATCTCTATAGTCTCTGCCAGTAGCTAAGGGAATAATAAAGATGTCCGAAGGAAAATGGAACTCCGAGAGCGATGACAAATTCCAGTTTTTACGCGGCTTTTAAGGTTATTGAGTATGCTTTGGCCTTCTTGGAAAATATTAAGATAACTTAATTGATTTTTTACTTGGTTAAGTTTATTTAATTTTCATGATATTTCCAAATATTTTTTGCTTTTATAACGTCTGTTTCCTTTTGCTACACTATTTTGCGTTTTATACTTACATAATTTTAAATGGGATGTTTTTATTCGGTATGAAAATTATTTAACATTGTCCAGACGTTGCAAAACAGGTTTCACTGAAAACCTTTGTGTGTATATCTGTGTACGTGTCAAAACTTCGTAACTCAAAGTAAATACATTTATTTCGGGATAAACTCGTGTTTTTCAATTAGTATTTTCCAAATTCTGTGCAAAAAGCTGTAATAATTAAACTAGTAGTCCGCTTCGAAGCCTGTAGTATAATTTATCTTTAAGTATTATCGAGTAGTTTTTTTAGTTAGTTTTAAGTTGAAAATATAGATTTTTTTATGAATGGACATTATTTTACATTTTTAATGTGCATTTTCTTCCTTCCAGCCGGGTCCACATAACAAAAGCCACGCAACTGCAGCTGGGTGGTCGTTTTGAAGTGGAGCCAGGTGATGGGGCCTCGAGGGAGGGCTACCTGGCCGATCACAAAGTGGAGACCTTTTTGATCATACCTCCGAAGGTAAGTTTCTGTCGAGTCGGCCAACCTCCAACAGTCTTGACCTGAGGCAGGACAACACTGCACGTAATGTAATTTTTACTTCAGTTGAAACTTAAGGACGCCTCTCGCGTCATGACGTTCACACTTCATCCATATATAATTTGTTAGTGCGAGACAGACAATAAAAACCCTATCAGCTATGCAAGATCAGATCATTTGTGACGTTTTCAAGAAAAAGGTACATATATTATTGTCGGTTGTTAATAGAGTTTATTTCTAAATGTATTATAATGGCAGTAATGCATTATTGACAGCCGACAGTGATGTACCTTTTACTTGACATATAATGGTGGGTGTAGTACCCAATAAAATTCCTGCCTATGCCCATTTGTAGATTGTTAAAGTATTAAACAAACGAAACCCATTCCCGATAAGATATTTAGCCAATATAATTACATATAATTATTCTACCATAATGGGTATCTTTCACCCAACTTAAACTTAAACACTCTAATTTTCATTCAAAATACAATATAAATACTCTTTAGTGGATACCTCAAAAAAAGGATAGAAATATACAGCAAATTGAAGTAGAGGGTAAACAATGGTATAATGTATATCTTTAAACAAAAGTAAATATATTACGTTGAACAGTTGAGACCAAAATATTGCCATTTTTGAATGTGAAAAAAAAAAGTAAAACTCACCAGGGCGAAAACCAATTATTTCCCACCCGCTTCATAAATAAACAATGCCCCACTCTCAGAGCATGCGAGATATAAAGTACTGGACCGGCCTACAAAATTGCCTTGCAGCTTTACGTTCGCTCGAACAATTCCGCAGAACGCCATTCAGTCCACACAGCACTTACCCCACAGACATTGTCCACGTCTGCTTCTGATTGCTATGCAATTTTAGGGATAACTCGTTCTACGTCCTAGGGACGTCACGTTCCCATCATGTTATTATGAATCTGAGAAATTGTGCAATGATTTTATAGGATTTTCTCTGTGATTTTTCGTTATTACAAATTCGAGATTGTACTACCAGAGACTATACATAGCAACTCAAAGTTACCGTAGTAGTTAATAGTAACGCTATCATTATAAGATGGCGCTGAGAGGCAGAGAGTACTCTGCTCTACATTTAACGCTCTGTTCTCGTTCAGATGGCGCTTCAGACGAGCCTCAAAAAGTTCTTACACTGTGGAGGTCTATAGGTACAGGTTGATTCAGTAGACGTGAGCAGGATTAACTCTGCGGATTCAGTCAATAACAAGCTATTGTTTGATACCAGTATTAGTGTAATTAGCGCTATTTTTTTTGTTTTTGTAGGGTGCCCTACACAGAACAAAATTTCTACGTAACAAAAACTAAAATTCGTTGTTATTTCACATAAACATGACGGCGGCCGATTCATTATCGTTAACTAAGTAAGTATGTAGGGTTGTTCTTGCTCACGTCTCCAGAATCACCCTGTATATGTATAGTTTCTGGTTCTACTCTTATAGATGGCAGTTCTAACAGAGGCGTCGTTTGGGTTTAAAATCGCGATACCTATCCAAAAAAATGTCAAAAAGTTTCTTGTTTAAATCTAATACGGGTGATAAATTAAACCTTACATAGAACTCATTAGTGTAATAATTAATTAAGATGTTTTTTAAGTTACACTTAACTGTGACCCAATAATTAAGTTTTGTAATTTTTTCAGCATGTACTGTAAACATGGTATTGACAGTAACTGTCAACGAGCGTTTAACGCGAGTGTGTTTGCATTACATTGCGGGCCGAATTATTTTGTATGGATAAAATTTTAATTGCAATTACTACGTAAAAGTTATCTAATTACATTTCTTATGTCCTATACTAATCACCGTTAAAAGATTCGCTCGTATTAGATTTACAACGTAGGTTATTCATACTTAACACACGAGCGAATGAGTCCGTCTGACGTATAAATCCTAAATCCAGATAACTTATTCATCCACAAAATAGTGCATTTTTAAACCAGCGTTTGCAACGCTTGAGGGATTTCGGATTAGAGGGATTTGCTGTCTTTTTTGACAGATGAAATTTTTATTTAACTTAAAATAGTATGAAGCTTGAAATCCATTTATTTTGTAGTGGAAAACTTGATATTAGGTACATTTTAAGTGCATTATTAGCGGATGATAAGTCTCTAGTTTGTATAAAACATACTGTCTTAGCTAAGTTTAAACAAGAAGTAACCAGTGTGCTCCTATTATTCCGGTATTGCTCTGCGCAAGCGAATCCTGCGGCGTTTTTAGTAGGTAGCCTGGCTTGATTAGGGTGGTACCTAAAGTATTTTCCAGTGGCAAAAAAACCTACATAGTACAAAAACTAAAGTACTTATACAAAATAGTTTAAATAATTCTTATAATATTACTATCTTCTATCTGCAGAATACCGGGTATTTCCTGTAATAGGAGCAATAAATTAAAACGTAGATTCTACTCCTCAAACCAGACGACGTTTCTTCAGCCACTTTTAAAAATAACTTATGGTTTGATTTTTAGGACACTTTAAAGTTTTTCCGAACACGCAATGTATTCCGACATTGATTATGTCTGTAGGGTGACAAGCAATGTCAAGTAGATTGATTTTAACGTACATTGAATATACTATTTAGTTTGTATGAAAAAGAGGCAATCTACAAAATACATCTTTTTAAAAGTTGTTGAACAAAAATGTTGTTGTTTGAGTAGAATCTACGTTTTAATTTATTGTTCGTATTACAGGAAACACTCTGTATAATTAGCACTTCCATAGTAAATTACATCTTTCAGCTTATCACTTTGAGGGACTTTCGTGGTAAAAATATAATCCTATGTTGTTAATGGTGTAAGTAAAAGAGCTAACAGAGTTAGTTAGTGGACGCATTTATAGGCAAAAATTAGAAAAGTGTTTTGTTTTGCCAAATATTTAGTTAGTTAGTTAGTTGTATACTGCCACCTCAGGGCCGTAGCCAGAATTGCAGTTAAGATAGGGCAGTGCTAATTTAAGGTAGGGCATAGCGAATTTTAAGGTAGGGCAATAACTTTATTTTCATAAATTTTTCACCCGATTGTAGTTTTTAAGGTAGGGCATTAGTATTTTAAGGTAGGGCATTGCCCCCAAATGCCCCCCCTAGCTACGGCCCTGCCACCTTACTCTACCGCCTCTGGGCCTCAATGAAAATCAGCGTCGTGTACCATATGGCACATTTTTTTTAATACCACGACGGCGGCAAACAAGCATACGGCCCGCCTGACGGTAAGCAGTTACCGTAGCCTATGGACGCCTGTGACATCGAGCTTCGTGAGGACCATTTAGCGCAAACGACAGCTTTAGATTGTAAATACCTTTAGTTAGTTTTAAGTTTTCCTGTCCTTGTTTTAAGCTAATAAATATCTTTCCTTTCTTTCTTTCTTCTTTCCAAATGCGTGGTTTTAAATGTGGCGTATTTGATAAATGACTAACGTTTTTTGAACAAAAACAGCTGAAGGTGTACACACCGATGAATTAGCCCATCCTGCTCAAAAACAGATTTATGGCTACTCTAACTGGATATGGCAGGCTCTTATACGTATAATAGAAGACAAATGAACAAAGACGTGGATTCGTCATGAGAATGAGCGTTGAATATCTGTCAGATACGTATAAAGTTCAATTAAGTTCCCTTAATTACCCTTAGGCTCTCTACAGACGTAAGCGACTAGTCACCTGCAATTTTGAATACATTGCGGTTTTTTATCCATCGATTGATTTCGTTGCAACTACTTAGACGGCAACGTATCGAAACCGCCGGCGATTTTTGCGTCAATATTGCGCCGAGTGTAGAGGCCATTAGTCGCCTGAAAATTTAGACAGGAAGCCAGAAATAAATTTCGTTAATTGTCATCATCGTGTTCCAACTTTTGAGGTGGTTAAGAGCGATGTATAATGAAGCGTCATGAAGGTCAGCTGCCGCTCCGTTGGTGCGTTGAGGAACGGCAGCCATTTAATCACTTCCGAGCGTACCGATTGAAAAGTCAGATGATTGTTTATGAGATGTATACCGGTGTATTTACCAGGCTGTTTCTGTAAGTAATCAGGCGCTATTGGTACGGTGTCTAAACGGGCATGATAACCATATTAAGGCCGTTCTTCGATTCGGACAAGCCACGCCCATCCATTAGAGACACGTTTATGGCTCCCGTGCATGAAAGGAAGAGATGCAGCGCTCTTAAGGATCAGACTTTTTGACTAAAATACGATAAATAAGCGAATCTATAAAGTTTTGTCTAATTTTGTTTCTGTGACTTTTTAGATAAACCAGAATACCATATTTTTTACTTAGTTATATTGTTTAATCTCTTATAGTTTACGTAAGCTAAGAAAAATAAGGGGAAACAGGACCCAACTTCGGATTTTTTTTCTATCGAGCCAACTTTCAGCAATCGTGTTTCGGCTTGTGCCAAAAACAAGAGTATATAGTCTAATAATGTATATTCGAAAATAAATTCACTCCCTTTTCCCGTTTAGTCACTAGAGCGTTTGAAAAAACCTATAATTTTTCAAAGTAGCCCCTTAAGGTCCCGTCACACCTGCTTACTAAGTATGGAGCAGCGGAGTGCGTCGTAGCATCATAATTTATGTCAGAGTTAAAGCGAGTAGTTACTCTAGTCTCTACGCTAAAAATGCTTTTTTTGCATGGCTTCGACAACCTCTTATCTCAATCTCATCAATACCGTGTAACGGCATAAACCCACATACGACAAAAAAAATTTTGAATTTACTTAACACTTAAAACGATGGAAAATTATAACCCGTGGTAAATTGTTTTCGTACGTGCATAGATATAAAAACGCCTATAAATGTAAAGCGTATACGCTTTCAAAATAGGTAACATTATGATTCTTAAATTAGTTTTATATTTTCTTAGCTTGTAAACCGTATTTAGATAAGAAATAGTGGTTTTTGGCCATAATCTACTAAGGCGTCCTGCACACTTCTGCGGTTTCCGCAGACGGCGCCGGTGCGCGAGCTAGATAGCGCTCTGCGTGTGTATACCGCTGTCACGCTTGCACACTGTCGCACCAGGCGGTTGCAAGCTTTACGTATCTTTTGAAGCGCATATTCATCAGGCGGGCTGGCACGTTGTCGCCTGTCACTGAATACTTCGAGTCGCGCAACAACGTAATATGTGCTAGCCGTGCAGGTAGCACTACTTATTATCTAGCACTGTGGCATCAGTGTCTAAGTGATTTGTATTAACGGCGCCCGCCTCTGAGCTGAGACAGCGTTTAGTTTATAAATAGACTGAATGCGCAGGTTAATCAAACACTGAAATTAGATTAATTGCGCCGAAAGCTGAAGATGTTAGTGTATTATATTATAGGTAACTGTTATAACTTTTACCTTTTAAGCTAATTACGTTTTGGAGATGTAAAATCTTAAACTCTACTTAACTACAATGTAACAAAGACATGTATGTTTATTTAGAGTCAAAGTTAGAATCTACTTATGAATTCATGTATTTTTTATACGAACAGAGTGACAATTATTTATTTATTTAAACTGTATTGCACAATGCATAATGGTACGAATGGCGGACTTAACGCCTTGGCTTAAGGTAACAGTCAACCAATTATGATTTCATAAATGAATCGATTTACTGAGTTGAGGTTTTTTGGCAAAACATAGTGACTATGATTAGTAATAAGTTAATAACTTAGTAATATAATAACCCAGCGAGTGATGGTTTAAACTCATGAGATGTTTCTTTTACAAAATCTATTTATGTTAGTTAAAATTTAGAGTTTGCGTTAATTATTATCATGCGATTATCGTGATTCACACATTTAGAAAGGTTTTCTATTCAAAGTCTTTGGTTTGTGAAGGTAAGTATTTTATTAGTTTTCGTCGTTAACCGGTGATGTACTCGTATAGCAAAACAGATTATATTGAGCAACTAGCTTTTGCCCGCGACTTCGTCTGCGTGGAATTAGTAATCCCCCGTTAAGGAATGAATTCTGGATATCAACTATTCTATATTCTTCCCCAGAGCTCAAACTATCTCCAGCGTTCAACGGTCATTGATTCCCCATACAAACTTCCAACCCCCTTTTCACCCCCTTTAGGATTGATTTTCGGGATGAAAACTATCCTATATCGTTTCCCGGGACTCAATTTATCTCTATACTAATTTTCATCTGAATCGGTTCAGCGGTTAAAAATTCTCCATACAAACTTTTAACCCCATTTTCACCCCTTCCAGGGTTAATTTTTGGGATAAAAACTATCCTATGTCCTTTCCCGGGACTCGAACTATTTCTTTACAAAATTTCATCAAAATCCGTTCAGCCGTTTTCATGTGATGCGCGGTCAAATAAACAGACAAACAGACAAAAAATTCTAAAAACTGTTGGAACGTGTTCTGTTGTTGATTCTAAGTATCCCCAGCCAACTTTTTTTTCGACTATCTTCCATGTACAGACTTTCGACCCTCTTCAGCTTTATTATATGTATAGATAAATATATTATTCTGTAGTAACACAGTTTGTCGTCTCTCCGTCGACAGTACACGCCAGTGGTCACGAATATTGCCAATTTCCGACACTATTGTAGTGCGAATATGTTTACCTGATGTATCGTTCAATTTGGATGGAGATCGAGCGCTCAGGGATATTGTGTTGTGAACGTAAACTGATTACTTTGCAGATAGTCTTATCTATACATATAATAAAGCTGAAGAGGGTCGAAAGTCTGTACATGGAAGATATTCGAAAAAAAATTGGCTGGGGACACTTAGAATCGATAACAGAACAAGTTCCAACAGTTTTTAGATTTTTTGTCTGTTTGTCTGTTTATCTGTTTATCTGTTTGTCTGTTTATTTGACCGCGCATCACGTGAGAACGGCTGAAGGGATTATGATGAAATTTCATATAGAGATAGTTTGAGTCCCGGGAAAGGACATAGGATAGTTTTCATCCCAAAAATCAACCCTGGAGGGGGTGAAAAGGGGATTGAAAGTTCGTATGGAGAATTTTTAACCGCTGAACCGATTTAGATGAAAATTAGTATAGAGATAATTTGAGTCCCGGGAAACGACATAGGATAGTTTTCATCCCGTAAATCAACCCTAGAAGGGGTGAAAAAGGGGTTGAAAGTTTGTATGGCGAATCAATAACCGTTGAACGCTGGAGACGCTCTGGGGAAGGATATAGAATAGTTGATATCCAGAATTCATTCCTTGACGGGGGATTACTAATTCCACGCAGACGAAGTCGCGGGCAAAAGCTAGTGTTTTATATATGAGATATACTGCCAGGTAGTTTAAGTAACTAAAGTGTAAAGTGTAACTAGTGTGTAAAGTGTGAGTTAGATTAGGAATAGTCAGAAGAGGCAGTCACGAAAATACGCGGGCAAAACACGCTAACATTTTAAAAAGTGATTTTATTTTATATAAAGCAAGGACTGTTAAATAGCTAATAGGGATACACGCACAGATGTGTCCGCCGGATTTGTCCGACGGATATGCCCGGCGGACAGATCCGTCCGTGTATTGCGCGAATTGGACACGGATTTGTATGCAGACACATCTAAATAGCACGATGGTATCCCTAGCTAATGACAACCACAATGTAAATAAGTATATCGATCTTAGAGCTACACGGAGAGAAAAAAAAACTTGAAACAAGTAAAAAATTGTAATTCCTAGGACAAGTAAACATTTACTAAAAACAAGGAAACGTTAACTGAAACCAAGTAAACGTTTACTAAAAACAAGTAAACTTTACTAATAACAAGGAACGTTTACTTGTTTTTAGTAAACGTTTACTTGTTTTTGTAAACGTTTTACTTGTCCTGGGAATTACTATTTTTGACTTGTTTCCAGTAAAATTTTCTCTCCGTATATATGCGGCTGGGCGCCTCTGTAAGATGCATGAAGGAAATAGTGAAAAATTTCTTGGTAGCTCAGTTGGTAAACAGGCAGGCTGATATTCCGGAGTAGCAAGCTCGAGTCTCGCCCGAGGCAGTAAATGTTTACAGTTTTCTTAATTTTTTAACATTTGAATAAGTAGTTGAGGTTAGGTTGAAAAATAATAGTATCTAAATAAAGTTATTGATGCCAGACTTACGTCACTCCAAGAAACTATCCCACACTATAAAACCTAAACCTCAAAGTCAAAACTAATCTTATTTTACACCGTACCGTATCTCACAGGGTTATCAACTTATCGTCCCCGCAACATTGAACCTATAAAACGCAGAGACTCAATCAGCACATAAAAAATGACACAGTAAAAGTCCTATACAATCCCTTTTGCAGATAGCCAATTGTGGAGGACAATGCTACTCACAGATAACCGTCTGAGCGCTTTGTTAAAAATGTTAAAATTATCTATTTATACTAGTCTCTTATTCGCGTTAGAAATAAATACTATTACAAACCATAGGTTTTGTGAATATAACCGGATTGACTGAGCCATACTTTCGGAACATTTTGCTTGGGTCTTTTAGTCTATTATGTTTTATGTCTATTCCCAACACGGAATTGCCCGAGATAACCCAGCCCTAATTCGAGATCAAAGCCGATCGCGGATCGTCTTAATTGTGTCTAGTTGGAAGGGTTTACGAGGGGAGTTCGGGCGAAGTATCTCGTTTGGATATTGCGTGACCTGATCAGAAAATTTAGAGGGAATTTATTGTTACATTAATTTTGGCTAGTTCATTGTGTGTTGCGGAAAGGTAGTAACAATAGTGGAAATATGTAAATCAGTAGAAACAATTTATTAAAATCAGCGATATGTAATAAAGAACGGGATACATAATCAGCCCAAAAAAATGGCTTCACAATAGTGCTGTAAGATAAGAATCACTCGCACTAGTAGTAGACTGACCGTTTACAAACTTTTAAGAGTCATATTTTCAGTGAATCTTGTTTGAGACTGTATGTTAGAATTCGTTGCTTTGGTTTACTGATACAATGCTGACATATATGATGCCTAAAACCTGTAGAACTTTTTCGTTGTACAAGGGCATCTGCCATGAGATGAGAGCAGAGGCATGGACATAAAGTGGGTCCTTTAGTAGAGAGCGTAGCGTACGCAGTGGAGCACGCACTCCCGCGCTTGGTGTGTGAATAATACGAAGCTATGCAGGTACATAGCAACGTCTCGCCCTGTACAGGAGACATGTCCGGATCTGCATAGTACGAATATAATGAAACGATTTAACTAGACTTACATATGAAGATGAAAATTGAAAAGAGAAATATACCTTTAGTGTGTTCATTGTTTTACATACATTCGATTTTATATTTCAGAAACCCTCCGGCATATCAGAGAACGGTCGCCTCTCCGTGTGCACAGTGGACCGCAAGGCCAGCATCGTGTCGTCCATCTACAACGACGTGTCGCCGACCAAACCACGCGACAACATCAGTCCGGCGCCGTCGACGAACAGCTTTGAAGATGTTGTTCCTAAAGTGCTGAGGACGGAGTCTATGAGGACCACTGCGGGGGCGCCTGGTGGTGAGAGACTTGATTACATTTGTCATTATAGTCATTCATTTTGAAATTAACCCAAGCGTGTCTTACTAAATGTATAAAGGCTCACTCAACGGAAGCCACCTTAGCTTTATTCTACAGGTTAAGTTCAATGCGACTATAATGTTAAAGAAAAATGTTTGAGTAAAACGTACTGCTAGGTTACGAATCAAAATTAATAAAATCTTTATTGTTCACCGAGTTTGAGCCCTATTTCTACTTGGCGGAAATTGCATTTGCTGGCTTCATAATAAACTAAACAATAAACGAACGAAGTTTGTCTACTTGAACATAATACTCTCGCTAGAAAATTTTACTATTACTTCCCTATCTATTAACGTATAACCAATATGTCTCGAATAACTATTCTTTTGACCATTAAAAACCAAATGTTTTCACAGATCTCAGCCGACGAGCTTCAGTGAAAGTGGAAGGTGCTAAAACAGTAGCGTTTGAGAGCCAAGCGACCAGTCCAGGAGAAGGTTTAGGCAATGGAGTGGTCCCAGTTAGTACTAAACCGAAGAGTCGAAGTGGTTCTATCATTGGAGCTATAAGTCCCATTATGGGAACAGGTAATGATGTATAACAATCGAAAATTAATTATACTTATTTGTACTGAAATTCCAAAACTCCAAAATGTGGACGAGTTTTGGTAACATGATTTTGACAATGATTAGGTAAACCTAAAGGTCAAAGCCTAAGGCCTAAACCTAACGGCTTTCTTTAAAGAAAGGAAAACTTTATAATACCAAATTAAGATGACTAAAAAATATGCCATATTTGAAATAAAATTACGCTAAAATAATTAGGTACAACACAGCATGGCTGTGGGGTAAAAATGGCAGCACTGCCAGTGAAAATGAAAATAAAAACTCTGTCAAATGATTAAAATGTAGTACTCTTATAAATTATATTTTATTTTTCTTCAGAGAACACCTCTGGATTAGAACTGGCTTTAGATTTTGAGTTGGACTCTCTACCGCCATGTGTGTTCTCTAGAATGTTAAGTACTTCAACTACTATTTCAACGGAATCTTCATCACAATGTTAGTCTTGCGACATGAGCTCCCCATCAATTCCGTGATTTACATTTGTTATTTTTGTTGATTTATCGTCATCATTTTGAACCTTCAGTTTACCTAGTTATAGTTTAGATTAGGTTCATACATTTGGGCACGAATATGAAACTTTTTCAGTAGTATCCATTTGAAGATTGGTACTTAGTGACAACCAATCGTTTGATATTGTATGTAACAAAACAATACATGATTTGTATTTTAATCTTGATTTTTGTTTCTTTGTGTTTTTCGACAAGAGTAGTATGATGTAAATACTAAAATTTCTTAATAACGTTATTTTCCAGCTATTCCTGGTGTGCCTAGTAGATCTAGGCCTTCTAGCAAAATGACAAAATACGTGGAGTGTTGGGGTGCCGACAAACCTTTTGCCAACATCACCGATTCAACTCTTGCCAAAAACATTGGAATTTCTGTAAGTGTACCAAAAACATCATTAGCTTGCCCTTATCCCATATTTCGGGTCAGCGAATTATGTTTCCTCTTCCATACCTCTTAGAAATGCCTATCTATATCCAATGACGTGTAGCCATACGATAAATAAATAAAAAATACCTCTTAGTCGTCGTTTGCTCCCTTTCCACATCGTCTCTCAGACATTCCATCCGTCATATCCGTCATTTGTCACTCCTCATACTTTCGTCCACATTCATTCCTAATACCAAACTTTTGCGTCTCATGACATTCATGTCTTTTGTAACCATCTTTTGATGTACAGTCACCATCAAATATATCGAAGCGGCCGGGGTACTCAATATGTCCGAACATGGAATTTATCGCCTTGACAATAGGCGTTATTTATCAAGGTGGTCACAAATATCTATCTACCTTGGCCGCTCTGATATATCTGAAGCGACAGTACTGTGTATCCAAAATCTTTGTCAAAAAGAATTCTATAAGTTTTACTTTTGACAACGGTGTGATTAATATTTGTATTTTTCAGAGTCTTGCCATGATTGAGCAAAATTTATTGCCGCAAAGGACTACGTGCTGTGATTGCAGGTTAGGATAACACTTTGAATTTGTTGTACCTATTATCCAAAAGAGTATAATGTTATTCACCGGTACATGATTGTACCTCCCTATAGATATTTAATATTTTAAAATATTGATTTGATTTTGAATAACCTATATCATGTTCACTTCTATTACCTTTGCTTTTCTCTGCCACGCCTTTTAATATGTTTGCATAATTGTGAATACGGCGTTGGATCTGCTAATATCAACATTGTAGTCTTTTGAGATTTCTATAAATATTTAAACAGTCATGATAAGATCGCTAGACTTAATCCCATACCGTAAAAATTCAATTTTCACACGAAAAACTCACATTTCACATTTCAGCAGTACTTCAGAAGACATGAACCGCGTCACACTGTGGTTCACGCGAGGCAGCCAAGAGCGGCAGTACCGCAACCAGCCAGACGAGCACTTCAAATACAATGTGGCTTGCGCTGCACTACTGTTCCTGCTGTTAGCTGTGATACAAATACTCACTGTGCCTAGGTTAGTGCTAGTACATAATACCTAATAGTGCACCGAAATGTGTTAATATGTAGGCAACTAAAAGCAAAAGTTAATTCCATCGTTTATATGGAGACATGAGTTAATTCTCCTTCTAAGCATTATAGAAATCAATGTATCTAAGTTACTGGATAAAAAAGGTATGCCTTGGTTTAACTAACTATTTTTAGTTGACAATTGATGACTGTTACCTTTTCTAAGTCACCCGGTTCTACCATTAATTTGCTTTGTAGATGCTTTTTCTGAAGTCATCTCCAAAAACGCTTATGATAAGACGAATTTGTGCCTGCCTAAAGCAGGGCCGTAACCAGAATTGCAGTTAAGATAGGGCAGTGCTAATTTCAGGTAGGGCATAGCGAATTTTAAGGTGGGGCATTATAACATACTTATTTCGATACCTAATTGTGAACGCCAATGCATTAAGTTAGATACCTACAAGGTACAACAACGAGTCCTGCTTTATGCCTCAGGAGTTTATTGTGTAGTTCAGTTGATACTGAAATTTCGAATAGTTACAATTTCAGATTTATTACTACATAGTCAGATTGGAAGCCATCTTTCATTTTATTAGAAATTTGATGAAGGGTAAATATAGGTAGTAAAAGTTTTATGACAAGTTTTGTTTTCTAATTTGAATTGAGAAAATCTTTGTATATTATCGCTAGATTCTATTTAAACATAGATGAATAGATTTATCTATGATTTATATCTTATGAAAAGGTGAGATTATTTTAAGTCTGCCAGTTAACGTCGGTTGAGGTCAATGTCGTCTCATACTGATGAAAATTCGCTTTTCAGAAATTTAGAGATCGTAAAATCGTCGGACGCTAAAATCTTCTTTTCCATCAGATTAGTCAGAGGTTTATCCAGTTTAACTAAAGCTATTTTATCTACTACTCTTTTTATCTACTTTACTGACTTGAGACCTATACAATAATTATTATTATCGTAAGTTGCTTTTGTTGAATAAGAATTCGGTCTGCCAACCTATTTTAATATTTTAAAATATTTCTAACGAGACCAAAGGAGCGACATATTATTAAATAAAATCGGTCAGATTAAAGATAGGTACTATACTCGTAATAGGTACGAAATAATTACTTATATTTGAAATTGATGTTTTATGTGATTTAGTAAATTCGTCTACGGTAATTTCTCATCAAGGTGGCCTTTTAAATTCTAATAGGTATTCTTACAAAACTCAATTAGCAAATCACGGACCGCCAGTAAATCTTAATTAGCCACGATATAAATTAACTGCAGCGGCAAACACTGTACTTTAATGGGCTTTCATTATTTAGTCTTTATTTGAAGCTGTTTTCAGGTTACTGCTTAATCTTTGTACTTATAACAATTGAAATGAAATGAAATTATTTATTTCAGGCACAAATCATCATAAAAGAAGATGTTGTTTTAAGTATTTTTTAACCGACTTCAAAAAAGGAGGAGGTTCTCAATTCGACTGAATTTTTTTTTTTTTTTTTTTTTTTTTTATCATAATTTTTTTTTTTTTTGTATGTATGTTACTCCATATCTCCGTGAATCGTGAACCGATTTTCAAAATTTTTTTTTGAATCGAACAGGTATAACCCCTAGATGGTCCCATTGTCACCAAGTCGGGATCTGATGATGGGATCCTGGAGAAATCGAGGGAACTCTTCAACTATTATAGGCACACCTATAGTGATTTCACTATTTTTTACAGCAACTCGGCCACTTCCTCTTGGAATAGCGGATCCTAAGTGAAGTCGGTTCTTTTTTTGTTTAAAATTATTGTGATAGACTGTTATCTATTTAGTAACATAATACTGTGAAATACCATTATTTATTCTTGTAAATCATTAGATTCTTCTTCTTTGTTTGAATTGAGTAGAAGGTTGCGAAACTTCGTTGTCTAATATTTATTAATAACGATTATATTTTATGTCCTAAAACGTATTAAAACAGCTTTTTTTTAAATGAAATCAACGCTTTCAGTCTACTGTTTTTTTAGCGATCGATGGTGTCTTTTTACGTGGATTGGATATTTATTAGTAAAATATTTAAGGACCATTAATTACATTGTTCAATCTCTAGTCAATAATAGCCTAATAGACTCAATGCCTTTTCCACTCATTAATCCGTATCCATATTTCCAGGGGCATCATCTTGTACGCCTCCTTCGGGCCCACGCTCTTCACCCTCATGGTGTTTGTGTACCTGTCGTGGTATGATGGCACGTTCCCTCGGCGGCCGTTGTCCGACATACCTGCTGCAGATGATCTGTATGCTGACAATTGTACGAAACCTGGACAGGTGAGGCTCTATTTTTACAGTTTTGCATACCTAGTAATTATTATTTTTCTAGTATCAGAGTCTGTCATGTCAGCATGCAAGAATAAATTGTGATGAGTGATTTTTATAGGGTATCTACATTGAACAGTCCAGCCAAGGACTTTAAACTGTTGAGCTATTTACGGTTCAACCTGTTTTCTTTTGAGTGACTCCATGAAATGTCTAATGTAAATTGAACCCTAAATAGCTCTACAAAATCCGTGACCGTACAGTACGTAATGAATTTTAGGTTTAAATTAAATAAAATTGCCATTTGTTTATTTGTGAGCCCCTACAATCGGCGCAATTTTGACACAAAACTCGCGTGCGATTTCGAGACGGGATTCTGTACGGATACCAGTATTGGGTCATATAAAAAATCTGGTTCTTATCAGTGTAAATAAAGAGAGATAGATATTCAAGTATAATAAATTATAGTTTTTGAAACACATTTTCAGGTGGTGACAAAGAACAGATATATCAGAATCACAATGTTCTTGGTATCTGTTTTGCTGATAGGTGCTTGCGCAGTTATAAACTTAGTAAGTATTGAGGATACTTTTAGAAAATATTTAGGCAATAACGCAAACTTTTACAGTAAACAAGTTGACTATACGATCGTTTTAATTAAATTAAAAAAGTCTGACAGCGAACTGCCAAACACCCAGATACTAATCCGAATTGTAAGATCACAGAGTATACATTTAATAAAGCAACACCGTCTAAGAACGTTGAGGCTCCACATCAAAAGCGCCATCTGAACGAGAGCAACCCAAAGCTATCACATGACCGTGCTGCGCCTTCAAGTAACGAGTAGCATTAGTAAGATTCCCCTTACATTTTCGGTAACTTTGGTTTGCTCTCGATCAGATGGCGCTTTAGACTTTTTTATAACTTTATCCATTTATTCTTTAGATTGGTACATGTTTCTAAACACCAAAACACAATAATAAATGTATTGGTAATATTGGTATACTTACATATTTTGTAAATTCAATTTTTGCACATACATGTTACAGTAGTAACAATGTTTTTTGAAATCCAAAAGGTTTAATGCGTTATTTTAATCCTAGTTTCAGCCATCAGCGTTCGATGACCAGCCCGAAACATTGCGGTCGCAGAGACTACAGAACAGCACCAACTATACAAACGACGTGACGGCTAACCTAGTCAGGCATTTTGAATTGGAAGAGGCGCCGGTAAGATAAATTTTGTAAATAAATATAAAAAATAGTATAAGTACTAGAAAAATAGAGTATAAAATGAAGTATTTGAAATCACACCTTGAGTAAGTACGTACTTTAGTTGAAAAAAAATATCTGAGCCGTTTTGGAATAATAGTCCCGATACCCTTACGATGGCTAACGAATCGCAACAGGTTTATCCATTGACATTTCCTACGCGATATCAAAGAAAATGGGTCACAGCCCGGAATTTCGGGTTGGAAAATTTTTACCTGGTGGCCTTATTTACCAAAGGGGCGGCAACTTATTTTAACAGCCAAGGGCCACATAGTAGCTAACGAAACTGACGCGGGCCTCACTTTGTTAATAATTTGTGCTTTTATCAGGCTAACAGGAGGCTCGCGGGTCACTTTTACCATAAGGTCGCTTTCATCATAATACTTAGAAATAAAGGAAAAGTAGAAAAATCCACTGCCTCGGGTGAGACTGGAACTCGCGACTCTGGGAAACATGCCCATTACTCTGACTGAGCTACTGAGACTGCGAATTTCTCCACCATGACCTTTATTTGGTGGACGCTCGTCTGCTCGCCTTTTGCCTTTATTTCTAAGCATTGTGGTATCATTAGCAGACGGTCTGCTTAATACAAAAATAAACTTATCATCATAATTTAACGTGTATTTATTCCGATTCCAGAGCTACCTCTATAGCTCGGTGCTGACCCTGGCCTCAATCTCCGTGTTCCTCCGCGTCGGCTTCGTCCTTAAGCTCGTGGTGATGACTTGCGTACTAACTACCCACATCACGCTGTTCGCGTCTTCGGAGCTCTTCTACAATCCACTGTTCCAGCTTGGCTTTGAGGATGATCAGTAAGTTTATTTTTTAACACTAGTGGTATGTAACATGGTATATTTAGATATCCATAAGGCTGATAAAAATAGATAAAAGATATTTATTCTTCAATTTAGGCACATCACAATGCACTTATGAACGTCAGAGAGAAAAAAGAAACTACCACCGGTTCTCACCCTACACCTCTGACCCAAGAACTATTACTATTACCAGCGAGAAACTCGTAGCTGTATTAATAAAAATCAAACTTTTATATGTTGAGCATGGTTTCATGGAATTGATAAAAAATCGATTTGTGAAAAACATCTTATTCCAAAAATGTAACGGTTCTCTTACAAATTACTTACCAAATTGGCATTCTCAACATTTGTTCTGGTATAACCTGTTAGTGAAGTACAGAAATAATAAGCAAATTTTTAGCAAAATATTCAGCAAAAGGTTTTACGTCTACTTACGATATTTTGGCGACGTATTCTTAAGCCAAGGCAGAGGGAATATAATTCCCGCCATTATTTGAAATTTATTTATTAAAAGCGTTTATTTTTGCATACAGCATAGCCCGATAAAAGGGTTATAACTTAACAATCAATAAAACAATGTCTAAATAATTTCAGATTCTCCATGCTCCCATACGCGACGAAAGCCGGCTTAGTACTAGTATTCGTGGCCGCACTACTCCATATCCTGGATCGCCAGATCGAGTTCACCTCCAGAACTGACTTCCTCTGGAAGGACAAGCTCAAGTTCGAGCAGGAGGAGGTGGAGACTATGCGGGGAATCAATAAGATTCTTCTGGAGAATATTCTACCGGCTCACGTGGCGCAGCACTTCTTGACTTCCGTTGCTTCGGAGGTATATAATACTTACTTATATGTGAGCGAGTTTAGTGCAAGGGACCACTTTGTCGATTTACAAGGGCACTTTTTTTCAAATTGGATAGCTAATCTAAAATTACACCCATTTCTTTAAGGTTCACTTTTAGTCAGCAGGCTTATGATGGCAGTAGTTGTCCGCCGATAACTTGATAAAAAGCTGACAACTTGACACATTCACACAGCAAAACATGACAATGTGTCAAGTTGTCAGCTTTTTATCAAGTTATCGGCGGACAACTACTGCCATCATAAGCCTGCAGGAAAGATATCCTTTAGTTTTAAGAAAGCTACTGGAAAATGTAATAAACTGCAGTTGAGCTCAAAAGATGAACTATAAACAAAAAAATAACTCCAAAAAGTCCCTGCAAGCTGTAATACCATACTTTTGTTAATATAAATATCTGGCTATTCCAGGAGGACTTATACCACGAGCGGTATTCCAGCATCGCAGTCATGTTTGCATCCATCCCGAACTACAAGGAGTTCTACGATGAAACCGACGTCAATAAGCAGGGACTCGAGTGCTTGCGGCTACTCAATGAGATCATCTGTGATTTTGACAAGGTGAGACTATTTCTGACACGGCATAGACGTAGTGGTAGGTCCTCAACTTCTAGGAGTTGAAACTACAAGGAGTTCTATAACGAGAACAACGTCAATAAGCAAAGACTCGAGTGCCTGCGCCTACTCAATGAAATTATCTGCAACTTCGACAAGGTGAGACTAATAGTGTGTGGATAGATCTACATGTGTAGGTGAACTTTTGCCACGAGCGTTAGCGTAAAGATCGCTGTCATGTTCGCGTCCATCCCTAACTACTAGAAGTTCTTCGATGAGACCGATGTTAACAAGCAAGGACTCGAGTGCTTGCGCTTATGCGATATTGACAAGGTGAGACTATTTCTGACACGGCATAGACGTAGTAGTAGGTCCCTAATTTCTATGAGTCTAAACTACAAGGAGTTCTATAACGAGAACAATGTCAATAAGCAAGGACTCGAGTGCTTGCGCCTACTCAAGAGATTATCTGGGATTTTGATAAGGTAAGAGGAAATCTTCTAACACATCACATAACGTTTCGAACCAGTAGTAAAGTTATGGTAGACGACTTCCGGAAGTGTCCCCCGCAAATCGTTTTTGTCCAGTTTCTGCCACCCCAAGGCGATGATGACGTGGGGCTGTCGATGCATATTTGGATATAAACGAATACCAATATTAGAATTTCGAAAGTGAATTATGCATTAATATTTGAAGAAAGGATACTGAATCTAAAATGGTTCAACTATGTTTGAAGTTTCATTGATGTGCGATTTTTATACTATTTTATATTACACGTATTTTACTGAAATTTTACAGCTTCTGCTGAAGCCGAAGTTTAGCGGAATAGAGAAGATCAAAACAATAGGAAGCACTTACATGATTGCTTCAGGGTTGAGGCCAGGGAAAGAGGATCAAACGGTAAGATAATTAGTATAAATATGCTGAAAATATTCAAAAGGATCCGCTTGTCTAATCCTGTCCGAGATAAAAATCATATATTATGTCTTGTTGGAGCCTATAGTGAGCTATTTATTTCATTTTCATTAATTTAAATAATTGCTATGCACTACATTTACCTAATAAGGTAACACGTCAAGTACATAGTTGGATACTAGAAGCTTGGGTGACACTACAAAACCAGCAAAAGGGATTCCTTGTCTAAAATATATATAATTTAATTTCGGCATTATAAATAGAGTTGTGAAATTATATTCTCATTGGCAAAGTGTCTATCGGCTTAATATACCTATTAATACTATATTTCAGGATGCAAAAGGAAAGGAAGAGCACACAGTGGCGATTCTGGTGGAGTTTGCTTTTGCGCTGATAACAATCTTGGACCAGATCAACCGGGAATCCTTCCAGAGATTTAAACTTAGAATAGGTGAGTTGCAATCAGCTTTTGTGTACTACAAATAATCACTAACCAATGCTATGTAATGCCTACTAAAAATACGAGAATACTATAGAGACTAGGGCACGCGTAATATTTTTTGACAAAACTACCTACCCTACAATGATCACATTTTCTTAAGTCGTCCATAAACCTTAGTTTTATGGTATCTTAATTCAATATGCAATATTGTACGACTTTTAATGGCTTTTCATATGCTTTCCTTCCGCAATGCATTTCCTTAGACAGTGGAACAACAATTCTGCTAACAAACTATGTTAATATAGTTGACTTTGATATGACAGAAAAATAACAAAATATATTTGATTCACTCAATAATTCTACAATATTAAAAAATAAGCTATAGCTAGAAATAAATGTGAGCCTCCCGAACTATGTAAAATAATGCTAGTTGTTTGAATACGACTTATCGTTACATAATAACGGAGGACAGGCGAAGATGAGTATTTTTTAAGAGGATAACCAAACAATAATGGCATGTTTTCACCATTGAGTAATAGAATACATGAAAGGTACACAGAAAGAACATGTCTAGTCCCTTTTTTTCGTAAAATGAGATTTTTGTATCAAAATGTAGAGCTTCCAATGAACTATTACCAACAACTTCTATGACAGCTGGAATTTTTAACATAAATCCACTTATTAATTCATAAGAACCATCTAGTTGCGCAAATACTATGGTTAATTGAATCGTTTCAAACTACCGCTATAACTCAAAATGTTGTCAAAGTGACTAGACATGTTCTTTCCGTGCACCCTTCACATAATAAATCGATGGTTTTCACCCGTTCTGTCTGATAAAGGTCTAAACCACGGGCCAGTAATCGCCGGCGTGGTGGGTGCACAGAAGCCTCAGTACGACATCTGGGGGAACACTGTCAATGTGGCCTCCCGTATGGACTCAACTGGCATCATGGGACGAATACAGGTCACTGAGGATACTGCCAAGTAAGTCTTGTCAGTCGATTATTCTTGGCAGAGTGGACGTGATTATTGCAATGGTTCGTTGGGGGCGGG
Organism: Pammene fasciana; assembly: GCA_911728535.1. Lineage (NCBI taxonomy): Eukaryota > Metazoa > Arthropoda > Insecta > Lepidoptera > Tortricidae > Pammene > Pammene fasciana. The sequence goes on from OU452285.1 coordinate 4,054,571, forward strand.
CAAAGTTTACTAGACTTCTCCAGGTCACTCGACTCTCCGCGGAGCGAGTGCATTCTACCATCGTGCTAAGCAAGTATTAACAGATGACCCTAACTAACTATAGTTAACAATAGGTAACTAAAATCCTCTTTAAAGAACCGATGGCAGGAAACGATACGATATCCATATCGTGAAGGGAATAGGCATGTATTCAATGGATAGTAGTGTATCCCTGCACCAACACTGTCATTCGAATGTGTTACATTATCTAAGACAGAAGCCGAGTATAACTTAAGGGGGAACACCGTCAACTTGTCACAGGCATCATAAATACCGCCAAGGCGGTCCTTTCTTTTAGTATTTACCTTTTCTTTGCAGAATTTCAGTAAGTACTTAACAAAAGAATAACCTCATTAAAATTTAGTTTTTCTGAATAAGATATGCACTCAAAGAAATAGAAAAAACATACATGAAACGTCCAAAATAATATCATCCTGACTGTCAGTTCTGTTCCTAGGCTTATATTACGCCTAAAACAACGTGAAGCGTTCTTGACTTTAAGAATTTTTGCTCAGCAAATCTATCAGGCGCTTAAGATTGATTATGAAAAAAAGTTGTCTTACTTACTTAATCCGGGAAATATTTAATGTGTTCTACACTAACTCATATATTATTATTGTTACAGGCTTCTCATGAATGCTGGTTACACGTGTGAGTGCCGTGGACCCACCTTCGTGAAGGGGAAAGGAACGCTCACCACGTACTTCGTTAAACCGCCCACTTCCATCGCTGGAATGTAAATATCCAAAAAAAAAACGGTTCCATAGTCAAAATTTTAGTATCTGTTTGTACAAACGGGACTTAACCGCGTATATAATAAAAAAAGTCCCTTCGATATTTCGAGGACGACATTGCCCGTGGTCCCAAAGAACGACTAGGTACAGTCGGCCAAAAATGTTGTCTACGCCCTACGGTTGAGGTTCGTTTGAACGTCATGAGACAACAAGGTCGTGCATGTTTTAAACTCTGTTAGAAAAGTCAACCTCAGCGACCGTTAGACCTCGCAGAAACTTTTGTCAAAACTGGCAGACCACTTCCTTGGCCCACTGTACATCTTCCCTTTTGTACAAATAGATTTGTAAAACTCGTGAAAGTTAAAATCTAATCAGTGTAAATTAGTCTTAATAATTATTGACGTAAGGTTTTAGTTTGTATGAATGAATGAATGGTTTGTTTAACTTAGTCATATATAATTAGCTACATGTATATGCTTGAGCATGTACAGTAAGCAGAGAAGTTGCCAAGCGAATGAGGTGTTCAGAATGACATTCACACGCTCTTATTATCTTAACAATAAAGTCGTGTCAAATTAATTTTCAAGTAACACCTTACCCGCTTAGCTATTTCTGCTGCCGACTATACATGTAGACCTAAATAGTAAATTATACAATTTTTTTGGATTCCAATATGAACATTGTATGTACTAGTATACTGAGATTTTGGGATATCTATACTGTTTTACCTATCTGTATTCTGGTATTAATTAAATTAGTAATAAACCTTTACAAATCTCAATAAATATTATCAGTTTACACTACCTATTTCAGATATATTTTCATATCAATATATTTTCGGAACTCTCATACATATCCTTAAATTTAGAATAGAATTTTAACACTTTACCTATTGAAATACTTTGGATTGTATATTTAGAATAATGTCACTATATAAGCCTAGATATTTTAAGAGCTACTAAAAGTAAGCCTATAATACTTCGTTATTTTTCAGATTAGAAAAATCGTGCCGTTGTCCTGGTACGATTTTTAGGAAAAGGATTTTAAAATTCATAATTTTACATTTATTGGCTTTAGTTTAGCGTATCACCAATAATGGAAAAAGTAGTCTCATTCAATGTTTTATGTGTTGTGTTATATGACTGAAAGAAATAAAGATATATTGGCGAAATCGATCGTTATTTTTCTAATCTGACAAAAAAACGAGGTACCTATAGTAATTTATTTTGATAACATTTTCAAACTGTCTCACTATTTTTAAGTAAAAGGTCCAAGACCTATTTTTGACAATTGCCAAATTATTATTTAATGTAAAAGTAACTTAGTATGATATAATTTAATAAGTATCATTATTTAATTACGTTTTATTAATTTTATACCGGGTGTTTCCTGTAATAGGAGCAATAAATTAAAACTTAGATTCTACTCCTCAAACTGGACAACGTTCGTTCAACGACTTGCGAAATATAACTTATCGTTTGATTTCTAATACACTTTAATGTTTATTCGAACACGCAATGTATTCCGAAATTGATTATGTTTGTAGGGTGAAAAGACAGACAAGGAATTAGACGGATTTTAACGTACATTGAAAATACTATTTAGTGTATATGAAAAAGAAACAATCTAAAAATACATATTTTTTAAAAGGTTTTAAAGAAAAGTTGTTTGAGGAGTAGAATCTACGTTATAATTTATCGCTCTTATTACAGGAAACAACCTGTATAATGATATTTGATCATAACTAGCTAGATATAGTAATACATTTTTAAGAAACGTACATAATGCACACTTAAAAAGAGTAACTTTGATTAGAATGTTTTTCCAAAGTTACTCTTTTTATTGCATGAGAGATTTAGTAAGTTTTTTTTAATTCCATATATTTTTCTATATTTTTGTAAATAAATGTGTGATACGGATAAGTAATTATTTTGAATATGACAATATTATTTATAAATTAAATGGCTAAAGTAGAATATTACAATTACTTTGCATTTAATAGTGAAAGGTTAAATATTTAAGTGTTCTTTTTAATTTTATTTTTTTTAAATACTCATAGTATGGTGCTAAATTGTTACGTAGCCTAATTTTAAATGCATAAAATTTAGTATAGTAGATTATTTTGCACTATTTTTTTACGTCAACTCTAAATGTGGTCATATCACGGTTAATTGTCGAATTATTATTGTGGTGATTTCAAACTCATATGCCTTGCCACGGATAAAAAAATAAAAAATATACAGAGTGCCAATACGTGAAAGTTGAAAACCACACCACCACACCACATCACTACAGCGTCGACTGCAAAACACGTAGATAATTTTGTAAATGTAAAAATAGATAGAGACTTGGACTTCCTATTTTGCGAGCTTAGGGGCAATTTTTTTTGGCAGCAGTTGGCTTTAGATTATTTTAGCTTTTAAAACTATTAATTTCCAAAAATAAAACAATATAATATTATCAGAAATAGTTGTATCTAATCAATTTAACGGTATTATATCAATATATATTTAATTAAACAATAGTTCACGTTAAATACATAGTTGAGTAGAGTTACAATGAAATTTAAAACGCTAGTTCTGAGAAATTATAATTTTGAAAATTTTATCAAATTAATAAAAACGATGTTCGATTATTTCTTGTTTTATTTCAACATACTTTTTCTTACTTCAATATAATAATAATAATAAGTGCGGTCGACGTCAAAAAATGTTTACATATTTGCACCTTTCTCCTTTGTAATAAGGTCAAAAAGTGTAAACATATTTTTGACGTCGACTGTACAGCGAGATCATTAAAGCGATGTAGCAGTGTAGGTAGCGCGTAAAGTTCTTATCGCCCAATTTTGAAATGACAACTATATTTTCCGAGTTTTCCTAATGCACGGTCTAATACAAAATTCAATCTTGGAATATATTTTGCTAAAATGTTCAGAGTTTGAGAGAGTGAGTTTTGAGAGTTGTTTGTGTACTCTACATGTATGGAAAACATCGTAAGGAAGCCAGGCCTAATCCCCTTCTGGATTTAATGCCTAAGCCTAGGATTAGGTGGATCTACAATGATCAGCGTATATTTCAGTTAAATTCTGATTGGCATGTACCGTGTACAACTAGGTATCATCTCAGCCATAAGACGTCCACTGCTGAACATAGGCCTCCCTTTATCATTAAGGGGGGGATTTGCGCGCAGTTTTTTTTTGTTTATTGTTGTTTAGGATTTCGGATGATGCTGCTGCCCATCTCCCGGTATATTCCCTTAGCAGACTCCTACTGCAACCACGGGACGATATAGTGGGGGACAATTCTGCTAGGTATAACGAAAGAATTATGTTCCTGTGTGGAAATAAAAAAAGACATAATCTTATTTTGCAAAGGAACACTTTTAAATATAACCACAATTTTTACGCCCACATCCCAATTTCACGTTACCATTTTAGCCGTGCGTCCGTGGCAGCAGGCGGCGTCCGAATGAATTTGAATTTTGAATTCGGAACGTTCTCGGCGAAGCTAATTGGTAATTGGTGGTTGCGACCACCTACGCATGCGTGATTTATTTCAGTAGAACCGCCTTGTGGACTATTGTTTGTGTGCGGTTTATTATTTTATCTGTATAGTTTAATAACTAACTTAGGGTGAGAATACTAGACTTATCGTTCTTTTTAGTTCGGTCATTTTATCAGTTTCTGAGGCTATTACGTTGATGAGTATCACATGCATGTGGTCGCCTCCGAACTCCTCGTAGTACTTCTATCTTGAAGAACCCCGTTCTGTACCTAATCAATTAAGGACATTTATTTATCTCTTAATTATTGTACAATCTTTTCCGTCTTCAATATATTTTTTCAATATAGGTAAGCATAGGAACATAAATAAATATAATTTTATAATGGAAGCGCGTAAAACGGAGACAGTAATTCAACTGGAGTTCCTATATCAATAACGATAGCACTAAATCGCTACTGAATTTGCTAAAACAATTTTGACAGGCGCTTTCAATATCTGTAAGAAGAAGTAGGCTTCGAACCTCGATCCTTGGCATTTTAATTTCATCTTTTATATGCAACAGGCAGAAAAACGAACTCCTAGATATAAATTACTTAGTTTCATATCAAACCAATATAGGTCAAATACTAGAGTAATTAGTATCATGGATTTCCGTCCGTGGAGAGCGCTGGTATAGCCTTGCGGTAAGACGTCCGACTTTCAATCCGGAGGTCTCGGGTTCAAACCCCGGCTTGTACCACTGAGTTTTTCGGAACTTATGTACGGAATATCATTTGATATTTACCAGTCGCTTTTCGGTGAACGAAAACATCGTAAGGAACCCGGATCTAATCCCAAAAAGACCTAGTTTCCCCTCTGGGTTGGAAGGTCAGATGGCAGTCGCTTTCGTAAAAACCAGTGTCTACGCCAATTCATGGGATTAGGTTGTCAAGCGGACCCCAAACCGGGATAAACGCTAGGATGATGATGATGATGGATTTCCGTCCGAGACGCAGGGTAGCGTGGACGTTTTGGGAATAGTGTGCAGCTTATGAATAATTTGTCTCGTAACATAACGCATGTAGCCACTCTTTAGTTAGACCGAAGGTTATCCTAGCAGGCCGTCACGTGTTATTTGTAAGGAATAGCTATCACTTTACAAAGAACAAGGCCTCTACCGAATAACGTTGCCTATATTTTATTAAATCTAATAAAAGTGTGATTGTCGAGGTTAGCCTCGACATTGGCGAAATTTCCATTGCTTTAGACAAAGGGAGAATGTCGTTACATAAAAAAATACCCTAACACTAGACAAAAAAAATACAGATTGTGTATCGTTATACACAAAGAAAAAATCATAATGCGTGCACATTCTTTCTTAGAACATACTATAACCCAACTAGATCAGTGCGGCGTTCTCCTGTCAAAATATAGATTAATTATTACCATTAGCTATTTAACGTGAGAACATTCACATTGATTCGGATTGCAGCCCATTATTAATTAGGGCTGGGTAATTATTGGCTTGGTTAATATTAATGTTAGGGCATGTTTGCTTAAATGTGATTTATTGGGCTCTCAACGGATATGGCTACGTAATATGAATGAAATGGTAATAATTACAATATCTTTATGTGTACTTGCTTTGTAAAAGTTTTTAGTAAGAAGTTGTTTAAAGCATATCTTATTAACTTAGGTAACTATTATTTTGATGGTGGAAACATAGAAATATGGTTTCTTCTATAAGTAACTGCCTATCCAAGAAAGAAGTGGGACGGAGTTTAATATATCATTAAAACTGGACTGATCCGCATCGCAATAACGATTTTATAACTGTTAAATAACAATTATGTAAAAATTATAACCCTTGTCATAAGGTTTTTTTTGCAGTTGAGTAATTTAACAATATTGGCTCAGTAGCTTTGACGGTACAGTAGATTACACGAAATGATCTTTTTATTTTCGTTATCGTTATAGATATGATTTTTTGTCGTCAAAATTACATTTTAACAAATTGACAACCATTGTCATATATTGCGTCACGCATTTTTTTAACATAAAGCGATCTCATTTTGATATCAGTTTGACATTATTTTGATAACCAATTAATAATAAGAACAGCTAAGTGTCATAAATAGTTTTAAGTATTTATTTACATACTTTTGCGCAAAATAGGGAATGATACTTAATAATTGATGAAGAAAGTACAAACGTGGATGATTCCATTAAAGGGATCGCTTTTAAAATAATTTAAAATGATGAAATAAAATCTGAGTTAAGCCAAAGGACAGGTCCCCATCCTGTTCAATATCAGATCTAAACATACTAATACCAATAATACAGGGTGTTTTTCCAATAGCCATATTGTGCGAGATGATTTAGTAGCCCATACTAAACAACTTTTACTATAGGACCAACCCCAAAATCACATTTTTTTTGCCCATGCATACATTTTGGCCGACCAGACGTCGACGTTTTCTATGGAGAAGCCAAAAACTTTTTTGGGATTTAGAGGTTGGTCCCATGGAAAAAATTGTTCTGTTTGACCCACCTAATCAATTTTCACAAATCTCACAATATGGTTAGTTATTGAAAAAACACCCTGTATAGTATTCTTCGAATAAACTTGCCTCCTGCAATGAATTTAAGCGTTTAAAAGACATAGGAATTATATCCATATATTTTGAACTTAATTTCAAAGTCATAAGGTTCAATTATATGTACAGTCAGCATCAATAATATGTATACGAATTTGAGTCTTATCCCACAAATATAAGTGCCGAAATGTTAACATATTTTTGATGCTGATAGTACCCTATAAAGGGTTAATAAGTAAGACATTGTTACTGTGGGCAGCGCAGTAGCACACGAACTACGCTTAGCTGTCCTTACCACGTAACCATGGTAGGCGACAAAGATCACCTGTTGAGAAGAGGCGCCATGTTTATTATGAATTTAGGTAAATCATTCGACTTAAAAGTTACAGTAAACTAATAACTAAAGCTTATTTTAGTAATTCTGCTAAAAAAGTTTAGGTGTCATAAGAAGAGCACATATAAGTATAGGTACCTAATTAACGAATTAAATGAATTTGATTATGACTCAATTTTGCAATATCTGGCAGAATTTCGTTTTGACTAATTGAGTGTAGGGGCCGTATTCTAACTTAAAACACATTTAGAAGCGATCCAATTTCAGTACAACTCTAATGCATTAACTACACAATACAGGTAGTGCCTAACTAAACACCTGAATCAGAAATATCCGTATTTGCTTGAAAATTCATCATCATCATCATCTCAGCCATAAGACGTCCACTGCTGATCATAGGCCTCCCCTTTGGACCATATTAATGATTAACCCCCCCCCCCCCTGGGTTTTCCATACGCGCCACGCTTGGCAGGCGGGTTGGCGCGCGCAGTTTTTAGGGTTCCGTACCTCAAAAGGAAAAAAAGGAACCCTTATAGGATCACTTTGTCGTCCGTCTGTATGTCTGTCAAGACCATTTTTTTTTGTTTTGTTTATTGTTTGTAGGCTTTCGGAAGATGCTGCTGCCCATCTCCTGGTATATTCCCAGACTCCTACTGCAACTACGGGACGATATGGTGGGGGACAATTCTAAGGCCGGGCACCCCACGGCGAAAATTATTCCAATGCAACTCCAGTACAACATCAATATTAATTGATTATTTGTCGTATGTTTGATGTATGTTTGAGATGGGTTGTGCTTTGTAATGTATTGTTTAAGTATTTTAATAAATTTCGAATACGGGCTAGGTAAAAAAAAGATCAGAGTGCTCATTATTCTAATGGTAATAACTTAATAAGTCATCTTTAAACTTATGTCATTAGCAATAAAAGTGGCGGCAGATTTATTTCTTATTATATTTTGACCTCTTCATTTCAATTCGTGGTGTCAATTTCCGAAGTTTATATAATTTAGCCTATTTAACAATCTACGTCGACAACTACCTCTATATCTATTATTACGCTAAATAATATATGAGTCGATTAATCTCTCTTGCTGCGATATTTCACGGCATTGTGCCGTTTCCGGCCCTAGAGAGTTATATCTCTCGCTGTGCGGGATATTGTTACTGGCCCTGGAATGTACGTGCATAAGGACAAATGTAAAGTAAAGGATTTATTTGTAATGTATACCTTCAGCCTATTCTTATAGACAAGTAACTCCACGGTTATGTAAAGCGCCGACGCTTTATAATTATCTTGTAATATCACTGTCTTAATTTTTTCTTCATGTTTTAAATCGGGACATTCCACTCATACAATTGTATATTATTAAATCAAATGCAAACATTGAAAACATTGAAAAAAAATTTATACACCTTGCCGGGGTTACATTGATTTCCAAGGCTAGTATTTATTGGTATCACTGTCTTATCTTTTGTACTTTGGAATAAAACCATAATTTTGGAAGATAAAATTATTGTATTTGACTGTCAAGCTAACTTCTGACTGCTACTGATGTCTATCCTTTGTCTATAAGCTCTGGCAAAGAGCATCGTATAAAATCATTCATATAAAAATCGAAAACACGCAATCAACGCGTCAAATATTATTAATAACTATTGCGGTAACAACAGAAGAGTATACTAAATACTCTTTAAAGTCATATAGTTACTTAATATAATAATGTCATTTTACGATCACGACGTAAAAAAAATCGGGGTTTTGAAAACAAGTAACCTCAATTACGAGCGACATTTTCTCGTACAAAAAATCAATATCGATAAATGCCGCATACTATTAAGAGCAATACATCCATAATGACTTTTAAACGGTTCGCAGAAGAAGCCCATCCAAGGATGTGATGTGGTAAGATTCACAAGAAAAGTTTAAAATAAAAAGTGTAATGATTTTGTCTAAAAACTATACCTATGGCAAGAAATAATAAGATTTTGTATTTCAAAAAGGAGCTTAAATGAAACAGAATTAAATAATTTTCGCGAGTTTGTAAGTATCAAATAGTTTATCGAAAATCAGAATAGAAAATAGACATAACGTTTTATATATTTAAATGTAAATTAAGTACAACTTAATACAATGGAGTAAGGTGAAATAATGTAAACATGTCTTTGACGTCGACTGTACAAGCAAGACATAATACGATTAAAAATAATTTCGGAGGCATTACTTTGTATTGTAAGTTCAAATGTAACCTAATATATCCCCACCTCAAAATCCTAACAAAAAGTTTCGTGCCCCATATAAAACGACGACATCTGGTCGGCTGAAATGTCAACAAAATGTTTTCACCCTTAATATTTTAACCTGTATGTATATTGTGTCTGTATTGTGCGTCAAAAACGATAGCTAATTGTTTCACGGAAGGCTGGTATTTATTGGTTGAACCAATTTTTTACCGTTTGTGTCTTATTCTGTTGAACTGAAGTAGAAATTTAAGGTTTCGGTGTAGTTAAGTCATATTATATTTGCAAGGACTAAACTACGCGCACGTGAATATACGTTTATAATACTTAACGTGACTAATTGAGTGGTCTTATAAATATTAAGTCAGTATTAATAAAATAATAGTTACATCGCCCTTTATTATAATGTTCCGGTTTTTTATATAAATTATATTGTTTAAGTATATCAATAACCAATGCGACAATATGCCGTATTCTAACTTTAAAATAAGTAAACAAAACATTAAAAATAATTTATCTCGAACACTAGATTGCTGTATTAAATATAATGATATTAAAACAAATTCTGATTCAGAAGTTTCTTAGACGTTAGCTGTGCATAGTTAATGCATTGGAGTTGAAATGGAGTTGGATCGTGTCAATACTTGACTGCGACAGAGGCGTTTCTGTCAAATGACACAGAATAGGACATCCCCGGCTTAGCCAAGATGACAATCTTTTGTAGAAAACGAAACGAAACGATATCGGTCTCTCTATCAGTCTTCCATATTAGTGCGATATTCGCTATGTGCGAAGTGCATGGTGGAGGTAACGGGAACGATCGCAGTGCACAATGTGACAAGAAATGAAACTGCAAAAGCCCCAATATGGATGGTAGAAGGAAAGGATGACAATCTCTATCTTTTGCGATTTTTCCGCTAAGTTGTCATCCTTTACGCCATCTATAGACTCCTATGTCACCTCAATTTGATCAGCTGTCAAAATAGTGAATCAGCCAGTGACTTATAAGCAAGGAGTAGGTAAAAGCCACTTATAAAAAAGAAATAAGAGATTGGACACCTGCCCAAGAGATGGCGCCACAATCATGCAAACAGCCAATAGAGTCGATTAGCGTTTTGATTCGTTTTCTATAAACGATTGTCATCTTGACTAAGCCCCCTGAAATCCCTTTAGCAGAATAAGGCTGCCGAAAATGACGGGTGACCGCCCGTGGCAAATTTATGCGTTTTCATTGAACCAGATTTAATCAAGCTCGCCTGAGCGAATGGTTTTCTGTAATTAATATCGCCGAATATTCAATTTACGTGGATTTATTCGAGCAACCTTCTATTAAAAAACTGGTCACTTACTTCTGAGAAACATGAAATTTTGGGAATTATTCGCATTTTGGCAGATTTGTAAGAGCACAGGTTATCATCGGCAAAATACCTACTTATATGAAATACAAAGGTATTAAAGTAATAATATTTGTGATTCCCTTCCGCCACTGGATGTCAGTTTTGTTCGGTATATTTAGTCCGTTACAATCTTAAATAAGTTCCAAAATTAAAGTTCCTATATTAAATTATGATTTAAGTGTTATTGCGTTTATGTGCAATGAATCTACAAAAAAGAAATAAATAAGCAATTGTAATTACTACAAGCCATATTCAAGCTTTAAGAAATATAACATACCTACAGGTACTTTGGAGGTGTCATGTTCCGGCGCAAATATTGAAAATCTAAGGATGGAGGTATAATCTTAGAATAACTTAGAAGTCCACCTCGAACTAAGAACAACTAAGTTGCGATTCTTGAAAACGAATTGACCAGTATATCAAGATCACCGTTTAGGCTTCCTGATTCCAGAACCAGTCAATCCGGCTCATATAACAACTCTCTTATTATATTTCGTTCTGCTACAATTCCAATAAACATGAAAATCAGAAAAACTTCATATCAAAAACACATTCAAAATCAAAAAGTCGATATATGTATGGACGTCCGTCCCAGTAGCTGACAGGTCTGATGTATCCAAAGTTATCTATAATTTGGTTGCGGTGTTTTTGTGAGAGGTTTCTTTGTCTCTTTCTGATGAACAGAGTGCAAGAGACGGCGGTTCTGGTAAACGGTACTCATGTATTTTGTGTACTGAATTGATCGTTGTTCTCACAACTATATGTCTGATATATTCTCACCTCTGAGGTTAAAATTATCAAGCATGAATTAGCGGTCCATAAACTTCATACAACACCCTACATTGCGTTTATCGCCAGTAAAATAAAGCACTAAATAAAGATGTTTTAACCAGAAACAGTTCTGTAATCTATTTGACAAGATTTAAGGGAAATTTCGAGAAGTGGCTTATAAGATAAAGACGTCTTTTTATCCGGTGAGGTATACTATGAACATGAGAAAATTATATCGTTCAGGTTGTACTATCGAACCAACTGAATCGTGACCCACCATAGAACCTTGTTACAATTAACGAACATACGCTCGATCATATGACGTTCATACGCAGTTAATTGTAACAAGGTTCCATGCTGGGTCAGGATTCAATTTTGTCGATAGTACCATCGGGTTCAAAAATGCATGGGCAATTTATGAATGAATTCATTGATAAATAGGCCATGAAATTATGAACCCGATGGTACATTACTATTGGAGATTCGGCATATAGTTAATGTAGGCTTAAATTGTTTGACATGACAACCGTGAAACGAAATATGTAGCAAGGCAAGATCTCCAAACACATGGACCAGAAATTTAATGTAAATTGACTGAGGAGCCGAGCGTAGCGAGGCGACGAACGTCTCCGTTTTCACTGGTACGACGAGTTGGCAGATTGATGTGTGTGTATTGGTTGGTAGGTTGGTCAGTATCGGTCTAGAGGTCGCATTTGTCATCGGATTTCGTTGAAACTTGGCATGTACGTTCCTTGATTTATTTTCCAAAAATTGTCCTGCCATTTTTTTGATTGGGTGGAAAATGAGGGGGAAAAGGGGGGAAGTTTCCTGTCGCGTTATTTATGGACGGATTTCAATCATTTACGGGTAAAAGGTCAAGCCCACACTTCCTCAGAGGTTGTTGTAAAAAAAAGTTTCGAGGGAGGGTGAAAGGGGGAAATGCTCCGAAGTCTACGGTTCACAGAACTACTAGTCCAGTAGATCCAACGGAGGCATAATGTATGTATGAGTATTCTTGCTGATATAATATCGACAGGTACTAAGTTTCAAGTAAGTACTGTAGAGTTTCTCCGGAAAAAGAAGTGTATATAATACATTCTAATCCCCTTATTCATAAACGGTCACTAAAGTTAAGAGATCGCTGATAATCGTTTGTCCCTTTCCCTCATATAGGTTGGACGGAAAGGGACAAACGATTATCAGAGGCCTCTTAACTTTAGCAGACGTTTATGAATAAGGGGGTTAGACTCTTCAATTTCCGGAGACACTAATAAATTTTGGTACCGAAGGCCGTGAGGTCAGAAAAGTTATTCAATTTGAAAAACCAGAAAGCCCGTGGCTATACGAAGACTAGCTGAAAATATTACCTATTAAAATTGCAAAAGAATGTTGAAGGTATAAACTGAGCGTTCTAGCTCGACAAGAACTTTTAGTCATCGAGATAAACAAGTAACATTCTCAAAACTGCACAACTCCACAGTTTCAGAAGTCCGCGTTTAACTTTGATTTGTAACAGACGGCTGTGCAATTATTACAAATTAACACGCGGACGCGGGCCACTAAATAAACCCCAAATAACATGCCTCAAACCGATATATTTGATGCTTTAAGCGATTCCTTAACACCCACTTACCGAAACTCTACCTTATTACGACTCTGTAGGATTGGTTTTTGGTTGAAACAGAAATCAGGCAAGTGACATTTGGGTTCAATTGGCCATAAATTTGGAAAAAATGCTCTGATTTTTTTATATTAAACAAAAGTGTTAAGATTGACTTTTGCTGCCGCGTTTTAAGGTTCCTATGTAACAAATTGTAAAGACAATAATGGGGTTGGCAACTGTCAACGGTTTGGCCAGATGGCGCCAGCATAGCTGGTACCTGTCACTAGTATTGTTGTATGGGATTTGGCTTAAAGGCTAGCCCATCTAGGTCAGAAATTAAAAAAAAAAAAAATTTGACACAATTGGTAGGACTGACTGGTACCAACTATGCTGGCGCCATCTGTAAATACTTTCGACCGGCCAACCCCATTAATGAGTATGATACGAGCAAATAAAAGTAATCAAATTCGACTTGCGACGAAAATTTATGTTTAAATGCTCTTTAATTCAAATCTTGCTTGAGAAATAGCATCCTAAATAGTTAAACATTTACGCCACTGTTAAGTCATGGTAACCTTCAGTATAGTATTAATGATAGTAATATATAAATAAATAGTGGGTTACGGCTAGGAGGGGAGCTTGTCGTCCCGTAGAAAAGTCGTCATCTAATCGGCCAAAATGTATAAATCATCCAATTTTTTTTATTTTCGGTATTATTGGTTTTATACTAAAAGTTGTACAGTATGGCCTAACGAATAACCTTGCAAAACATGGCTAAGGATTAATAAAACATCCTGTTTCTACATTCATAATATTGAGGTGATGTAACATATTTTACTTTTTCGCACTTATATTGAGATATATGTTGAGCGGAAGTTGATTGCCATAAAATATCTTTAACCTACATAATATTATACCCACGTTTTCATTTAATAAGTGCCACAATAACTCACCTATTTGTACGAAACCGCCTGATTATCTCAGATCATTACAAAGCCCACATTAAATCTGCCAAAGTAATCGTTTTCCAAGCAATTGTTCTCGCAAGATATTGATGCGAAAGTACATTTTTAACCGCTTTTAAAATAAAATAGGTTATTATCTGCAGCGCTCTTTGGTAAAGCGAATTTATTAGTTCATTCAGTAATAAAGTAAGAACTTTTTCTTGTTTCCCCCACTGAAATATGGTTCTGAGTTCCGTATGTGTAACTACAGGGGTTTGCAACATTTCGGATGACTTAAATATTTTACGCCAGTTGTGGCTATAAAGATAATTTCATTTTATTTTACACTGTCCCCTGCCCCCCAACTTTATCCTGTTTTAATATACTTTGTTAAAAAAGTCCAATACAATTTTAAGACTTTAATTTCTAAAAAATCTTTTTAAAGCATTAATTATAAATTTAACGAATGTATTTATTTATTCACAATACTTTTTAACCTATATATGAATTGTAAATATATTATCTTAATTCTTAACTAACTTTTTAAATAAATCTAAACACTAAAGTAAGCCTAGACGAAAGAAAATTTAAATGAGCACTGTTAAATATACGTAAGCATTAATTAATTATCTCTTCAAATATAGTTGTAAAACTGTGTTCCGATTCAATGTTCAGGCTTTAGATAACGCGATTGTATAACACTAGGATTTTAGGTTTCATATATAATAATTATTCGATATTGTCTTCGTAATTTTTCTAGCCATACAATACACAACACAGCTTGAGTAAAATATCATTATTATTATTATCTGATCAACATGGAAACATATCTAATCCAATGTGGGAAAGAAATATTTCTACTTTTAACAAGTTTGACTTGGGAAAACAGAGCACGAGAAAACTCAATAAAAATCTTTTGAAACCCACATGTAGGTCACCCCTGGCCTGGACGACTGAACCAACTTAAAAAAGGCTTTAAAATCGGCTTATTGGAGCGGCTGATCCCGTTCCGATGTTCATCTTATTTACGAGGGTGCGTACGCGCCGCCGATTCGACGCTTTTGGGATTTTAAGATTCTGTGAAATTTTGAACGGTCCTTATTAAATAAGTTTTGAGAAAAGATAATATTCTACTCAACAAAAACTTAATTATTACTATACTTTTTTATTCAGTATCTTATATAAAAAAGTAATTTCGGTAAAGAAGTATAAAGTTCTGATGAAGTATGAAGTGGTAATAAGGAATGCGAATTTCAATCCGAAGGTCTTGTTTCACTATTTGTAGGAAATTATAAAAATATGTAATGAGATATGAAGTATTAGTCGCTTTTCGATGAAGAAAAACATGGTGTTGTAACTAGAATTGATCCAAATGCCTGGGTCGGAAAGTCAGATAGCTTATTCTAAGAATTAGTTTTAAGGGCCTCATTTCAGGTTTCTAGGAAGTTGATGATGATGACGATTCAAAGGATGGTGTTTTTTTCGTTCTTTCGTCTACTATTTCATATTTAATCGAAAAACCATACGAGTATATATAATATGAAGTCATTACCTAAATATAATATTGAGTTCTACATAAAAATCATAAAATAATTTTATTAATCATTTTGGGTTATTTCAGGTTTTTAAAGCCCTGGATGATTCTATTCTAATTTATAAAAAAAAACAAATTCCTTAAGTAAGAACCAAGGCAAATACAGATGAAATATTAAGATTTAAATCAGTTATTCTAGATCTTTATCAACAGGAAATAAAATTGTGACATCCGAATACATATTTCAACTCGATTATGCGAGTAAACCATTACGTCCATTAATAAAATTGAACTTTAACGTTATGACAATAGAAATCATTTACGTTTATTGAATATACTACACCAGTTTTAAATAAATCGATCCGTCATAATCCGATTAAAGTAATACAGAAGCTCAAGCAAACTTACTATAGTGCAATATTTTAAAAGTAATAAGTCGAATAACATTACTACTTATCGAAATTAGAACTCTATTGCTTCAGAAATAATGTTTAAACAAGAATTGTCGCTTACTGCGTTTTGTATCTTATAAGTCTTAATAATCGCCATGACAAAGTGCCATTATTTGTCAATCGTCAAAACGATAATTTGAACTTTAACTGAAAACAGATAGAATTCGAATTTGCTAGCATATGCGGTTTGGTACTGAAGATGGGTAATCCATTGATTTGTTTAGATATTCTATTATGTTGGGTGCGTTCTGAAAGTGGCCAGTGAGTTTTATTTTTATACTTTAATAAAATAATAATAATTTTATTTATTAGCATATTTAAATTATTCTAACACGTTTAGATACTTATGTACGGGTGTGAGACTTGGACACTATTCACTAACACTTAATTAAGAAAATAAACTTTTGGTGGCGGAAAGACGTCTACGAAAGATCTTGGGTCCAGTGAGGATGGAAGACGGTAGTGTTAGTGTCCGTAAAAACGTTGAAATTGAGGAGATAGTGGCTGCACCTAATATTATCGGCGAGACGAAAGCACACCGGCTCTGTTACCGGCACACCGGCGTTGTTAGGATGGATGAGGATCGCGGTGCTAAGTTGGCTTACCTGGGTCGCATAGCAGGACGCAGGCCAATAGGTCGTCCCAGGTATCGCTGGGGCGATGCTGTGGAATCAGACCTGCGCGATCTCCAAGCTGATGACTGGTGGGAGACCGCGCAAGATCGAGATAACTGGCGTAAACTCGTGTCGGAGCCGTCGGAGGCCAGGACTCACTTTGGGTCGGTGCGCCTTTGAGTTAGTTAGTTATATCTAAATTCTAAAAATTGTCATCTCAGCAAGTTACAAAATAAAACATTTTTTTTGCTAAACTTAACTAATCGCCTTGGTCTCGGCACTCCAAGTCCAAGGTTTTCACCGCAAGTGGTACAAATAATTAGTACAGGACGATTCAGGACACTGGTGCAGCATCACCTCTATCAAGATCTATGGTACTAAATGCCGGGATAGTGCACAGGACCAAACCACCCACGTCACAATTTACCTATATCACACTGTAAACCGCTTATATCGATAAAGAATCGATTTATTAAGAATCCGTTGAATGTGTAGGTACGGTCACTTTCAATAGTATTTTCCTCAAAGGTCATAAAAATATCTGACACACTCATATTTGTGCCATAAAGAGCGTGTCTAGGTAACGCAAAGTATATAAAGCGTAGTTTGAGGATTTTAAAAATATTATTTATATTATAATACACTTAACACATGACTCTGTTACTATTATACATACAGAATGAATCTACTTAACCATAATTTTAAACAAAAAAAGAACCGACTTCATTTTGGATCCGCTATTCCAAGAGGAAGTGGCCGAGTTGCTGTAAAAAAAAAGTAAAATCACTATAATAGTTGAAGAGTTCCCTCGATTTCTTCAGGATACCATCATTAGACCCCGACTTGGAAATTTTGAAAATCGGTTCATTATTCACGGAGATATACACATACATACAAAAAAAGAATTTAGTCGAATTGAGAACCTCCTCCTTTTTTGAAGTCGGTTAATAAATAACAGAATATCTCAGTAACAGAGTAATGTAACGACTTAAGTAATAACCTACTTATAACATATATGTATTAGTGTAAGTATTATCGTTTTATTCAATTTAACTCTTCCGCAATTACAACCGACAAATTTATAAGCGACCATCAAATCTTAAATCCCTTCATAATTAGTAGTACCTAAAGCCAGTTAACCAAACATTATACCCGACGTATCGACAGTCGAAAGTAAATGACTTATAATACGTGTGTTTCGACCAATATGTTATTATTAAATGTAAGATACAGAACCATAAAGACTCTCATTAAAATTGATGAGACTTACCTTATGATTAATCCCATACATTCTATCTTACGAAAGAAACTGCGGTGAATGAAACGTTATTTCATTAAAACATTCTTTAATCAAAAATTGAACGATAAATATACCATTTTAGTAAATGAAAGTTGAGTTACAAATGTGAAAAATTGGTTCGAAAAAACTGTTTTCATAAAGGAGATTGCTTACTGCATTGTTACGAGTTAATATCAGACTGTTAAAATAGTATAACAAACAGGTAGTCACAATTTCAGACTTAGATATTTCAGGCATAGTTAAGTTCAATAAGTACAACATTTTTTTTGCTAGATGTTCGTGGTAGTGTAGACCGCCTGTGGTTTTCGACGTAAATTTTTTAAAGTTAATTAAATTTGTAAAATTGTTATAAGATATTTCTTATAAATTCTATACCGCCTGTTGTTAACCTTAAGTTTTTGTATTTTTTCCGTCCCGATTTCTTGTTTCGAGGTGGGCAATAAAGAATATTTATTTATTTATTTATAAAATCTAGAATTTTGCCCTTATAAGCGGACGTGCGAATCAAAAGGTACTCAATATTCCTAGTGAATGTCAGAACCAAAGCCCAGTAGTTTATTCCGCAGTGAACAAGGGCCGTTACAGTAAGTGTAGAACGATTTGCAATACGTTCGGAGTTCGAACTAATTGTCGAGCCGCAATCGCTCCGTCGGTATTCGGCGACACTTCGATTTTCACTCCTCTAGGGGCGATACATAGGGTTCAGTTAAGATTTTATTTTAAGTGACTGACTGCCACTAAACGGATGATACAATTTTAAAATGTAAACTCAGAAGGTTCGCGTAAAAAAATCACCTAAAATTGTACAGTGGTTCTAATTTCCACTTCTCCCTATATTGGAAACTCACGTCAGACTAACGGTACCTAATTTTATTCGAAAATACTATGGGCTGTGTAAACCCAACTATTCTTCTCTTGTTTTTCTTCTTTAGTGCGTATACGCCGATTGTAGGGATTTTCCTTTTGTTTTCTTTCCACATGACATTGTTTGCTGTTTTTCTCCTCGATAGCGGGCCTGCAATCTTTTTAATGTCATCTTCCGATCTGATGAGATGTCTAGCAGGGCTTGAAACCGTATTTTGCAAAAAATCCCGATATAACCCAAAATATTTCATTATTTTATAGTTTTTATGTAGAACTTAATAATTATTGTATTTAAGTAATGACTTCATATTATAAGTTTTTTTTGATTATATAAGAAATAGTAGACAAAAGAACGAAAAAATACCTGTATTTTAGTATGGAGCAAATACCGTTTTCCAAACCCTGGTGTCTAGGAAGTATTTGCCTTTTAACTTTACTATAGCCCAGCTAGTACCTATTCATTTTATTGTAACTAACTGATGCAAGCAGAAAACATTAGCACTTTGAGATTTAAGTTGTCTTCACTAATTCTTCTGCTATCCTAATATGATTGTATTTTTATCGTCTATCAACAAAGCGGTTACGGTTTAACAAGTGTGTTAGCGCGAAAATGAGGCATGATGTTTAATGGCAACCAGGCTATCAATTCTGTTCTGGTTACGTTGCAAAACGGACCCCAAGCTTCATCTAGTCTTAAAATGCCAAGCTTGAAGGTAAAATGATGATATGCTGCAGATCTCGTCAAATATAACAGCAGCTCACTCTTGCCCGCTTTTTTACGATGAAGCCGTTAACCACGCCGTTTAGCGCTTAATCGCCGTTTAAACTTAACGCGCAATTAGTGGCGATAAACGCGTTGCGCCGGCGCAGGAGCCGGGATCAGACTTTTTGGCATTAATCGTCATCTTCAAAGTACTGTAGGTAGCATGTGCTCTCGGTACTCCTTTTCTGTACAGAATCAGTATCGGACCCGGGAAATTCTAAGACCTAGCCATACACAATAAGACCCAGGAGGGAGGAGGGATTCACTACTTCTAGTAACATGCAGTTTCTAGGATGGAGTGGCGCCCGCGAAGTGGAGGACACAGAGAAAGAACGAATAGTACTTGACTCGGCGGTCGCTGAAATTAAATAATACATATATAGGATAATGGTTTACCAATGCCATGGAAGTTTGTTCCTTATCGCAAAACGGTTAAATTAACATGGAAGAAATTTGGTACACGTTCAAAATTTAAAAGTACGAGAGGAGATACTAAGCGAGAGACGTAGATCAAAAGAAGAGTTAGGCAATGTAATGAATTTGTTTTTTTTTGATGAAGAACTATTTTATTAATAACCAACATAAAATAACAAACAAATAAAGTAAAAAAAATACAAACTCCTAAAACTTTAAATACTAATACACAAATTATTTGCTCAAAAATAGAACTAAACTAAAACTAAGGCCGATCACGTCACGTCAGAACTAAATATGGCCCCTGCGGCATGCTACCGAAGATGCTGGCAGCATTTCCTCGCTGGATCGCGATAATTCGTTGACCCAGAAAGTTGCCAGCTTTTCGGTCTCCTGTGGCATCGAGTCCCCGAAAGGTCCTTGAAGAAATTCAGAGCGCCAGGGCCCCACGGACCAAGGGTCTAGATGCAAATGGGCTAAAAATATAGTCGACTCCGAGACCACTATATTTTCCCACCGTGGTTTCGAAAGAAAAATAATCTTTGAATTACTTTAAATTGTGTAGCTCCCGGGCTAGAAGGAAATTATAATTTTATTTGGTCACACTGTAACTGTCAGCCAGCGATTGGCTTGCGCAAATCCTCATAAAAGATTTCCTGAGAACCCGAGCAAAACTGGCATTCAGATTTTTTAAATCTTTAACTTGATTTGACACGAACTTAACAGGATTCACACTTCGCAGTTATGAGATGCTTTGCGATTCTTGTCAAATACGCATCTTATCGAAAAGAAATCAAGTTGAGAATTTTAAGGTTCGAACAGGCTTCGGGTAGTACATTGTTAATATTGATGTAGTGGATTGAATTCCTAATTTTCAATAGATCCTCATTTCTAAGTATCATTATCCTGCTAATGCTCCCAGTATAAATTGTCAAGCAGTTTCTTGCCCTTTTGACGGCCTAAAGACACATTTTTTTGCTGAAATTCATTTACACTCAAGAACTGCAGAAAATGGGTTATCTTGTATAACAATTTCTATACAAAGATCCGTTTTAATTGTGCTCTGCAAATTATTTTTTAGAAAGCTTGTTTAGTCGAAAGGTTTAACGATATCTACTTACGAGTAAAGATTATTTAATTTTTTTTTCGTATTGCATAATTTTCGTAATATACATTTTATTTAATTTTTCGTAATTAAGCATAGGTAGAAAGAACCAACTTAGCAGTTGTTTATAGTCACTACAATATTTAAAAAATAGCTATGTATAAATTATTTACGTACACATAAATAATATACGACGTACTTAGATATTAAGAAGCGGTTTCCAACAAAAAATTAACTTCAACAACTACCCTGTCCAGACCTAAGTATAGCACAAAAAAAACAAAGAATGGTTTATGTTTAAATATTTATTAGGACACAAATCATACAATTTATTATTAAATTTAATAGTACTATTTAATGAGTACCAATGCAAACCAATTAAGTTGCCAACATGAATAATCATCAAAATAAACACTAAAAAGAAACATTAAGTAGCTCAACAAAATGCCTTTTCGATCATTAATAGGTACAATTGTGGTATCGGAATCTGAAAGTTCCTATTGACTCAATTCGCCATTCTTTATATCCCCGCCTCTTTAGTATTTGATAAAAGACGTAATTACGGCAATAACTTGCAGCCCGATGGTCGATCATGTCGCATAGTTGGCTATAATCGCCATAGATCTGGTTGGTCTCGTTATAAATCATGGTAGTTTGCGTTTGAATACACGTGTGAAGGAAAGTAGAACAACACAGGTGTCTATTTTACGACCAAGTAAGAACTCTTCTCTTTTTCTTCTCAACTAGAGCATGCGATACCGGCATTATTTATATAGACAATCCTGGAATTCCGATATTAGCCCATACAAGCAATACCGGTATTGCATGCCCTATTGTCAACATATTCGCGTCTATTGCAGTGCTGGTCCTCTTTTAGCTCACCGAAGGAAGCCCACTAACTGCTCGATAGGAGAAATAACTCGTGTATAGCTGAATTTTGGTGAAGTTGTAGATAAAGGTGTTTTACACAACATACTAAAAGTACCCATGGATAGGGGCGCCGCTAACGGGGAGAGGGGGGTGTAAAGGTCCCTTTTTTTGGCTTTTCGTAAATAACTCAGTAGCGGTGCCTCATATGAAAAAATGTTCTTCTACATAATTATCCACAACTAATTTTCTACAAAAAAGGTTCTTTACACTTTTTTGCTGGGATCAATGTATAATGAGATTTCGAGGAAATACGATAATCGCTTTTTGAGCTATTATTTACGAAACTATTCGTTTTGCCTAAAAATTGTTTTAGAAGACCCATATTTATATTAAAAGACCTATCCAACGACACCCCACACATTAGGAGTGGATTAAAAAACAGAATTTACCCCCCACTTCATGTGTTCGGGAGGTACCCTAAAAAATAATATTTGTTCAGATTTTGTTTTAAAACTTTGTCTACGTGATTAAAACACATACTCATACGAAGTTTAACTATTCTAGTACTAACCATCACTGCACAAAGCCGTGAATGGATAGACGGGGACAAACGGACAGCGAAACTATAAGGGTAGGAAGTTGATTGCAGGCGTCCATAGGCTACGGGAATTGCTTACCATCAGACGGATCGTATGCTTGTTTGCCACCGTCGTGGCATAAAAAATAAAAAGTAAAAAAATACCCTCTTCAACCTGCTCAGTGATGGTTAGTACTAGAATAGTTAAACTTCGTATGAGTATGTGTTTTGAACACGCCGACAAAGTTTTAAAACAAAATCAGAAAAAATATTATTTTTTAGGGTACCTCCCGAACACATGAAGCGGGGGGTAAATTCTTTCTTTTACTCCACGCCTAATGTGTGGGGTGTCGTTGGATAGGTATTTTAATATAAATATGGGTTTTCTAAAACAATTTTTAGACAAAACTAATAGTTTCGTAAATAATAGCTCCGAAAGTTTCAAAAAGTGATTATCGTATTTCCTCGAAATCTCATTATACATTGATCCTAGCAAAAAAGTGTAAAGAACCTTTTTTGTAGAAAATTATTTGTGGATTAATTATGTAGAAGAACATTTTTTCGTATGAGCCACCGCTACTGAGTTATTTACGAAAAGCCAAAAAAAGGGACCTTTACACCCCCCTCTCCCCGTTAGCGGCGCCCCTAACCACGAGTACTTTTAGTATGTTATGTAAGAGACCTTTATCTACAACTATACCAAAATTCAGCTATACACGAATTATTTCCCCTAAGTTTTCCTTCGTGGGGGGGGCGCTATTTCATGGATTTCCATTTTGATTTCGATGCGGCTTCTTTTTAATGTCGTCCAACCATCTGACTCGTGCCTTCCCGACTTCTCGGCTAAAGAACTGTAAAGTATTTAATCTACCCCCACGTCATACCTCGTCTATTCTGCGTTAGAAAACCGTATGTAATTACCACCATTATTGCAACCAGTATTGTAACATCAGTGTATTATTTGTGACCGTGGGTAAAAACGTATGAAAATTCATTACCACATCGTATGACGGCAACGTAATGAAAATACAGTCCTGCCCCTCGACCGCCGCCATAGCGGTTCAATGGCGGTCATTCTAAGGGTTTCCGAACGTGTCATTTCGGATTTATAGTGTGTGTACACTCACTCATCATTCGCCATTATCGCGGATTAACTGATACTCCAAGATAATGGCGCATGCAACTGTGCCGAAATATCGGTAATATGGTAAATATCCCGTTTTAAATAGTTTTTGTAGAGCCAATTAGTGTGCCTTATCTTGAATAGAATCAATTGTCATTTACTTCAACCAGTTTCAACTGACGAAAGTTTTTCTAGACTCATAATTTTAGCACGTATATCCGAACGTTCTCATTGGCAGTGCTCATTAGCCGCGTACGTATCACGTAGCGCATTATATTGTATGGGACCTGCGCGTGCGCGTGACAATATGCCGATACAGTTCTGTTCCTAATGATGTCCGATTGGAACTTATTTGTTTTGGACGGCAATTCTATACGAGTTATCTACGATACGTTGTCCATACTAAGTGATCTATTGACAGCCATTTTATTTTATTGCCAATACGGAACACCTATAGTATAAGTAAAACAATTTAAACGGAGTCCAGTCCAGGAGTTACAGAGTACTAAAGAAAGTCATACATAAAATTAAGTATCTACGAAGAATAAACGAGACTAATTCTGTCGTCTATTTTTTATTTAGTTTATATGTGATACGAGTATCTAACGAGTATTATTAAGTCTTTTTTGATCTAGGTATATGTATTCTAATTTTCATCACAAATTATTGGCTATTTTTTACACATTTTTTTGCATCGAACTATTTCATAATCAGGTACAGTCGACGTCAAAGAGATATTTACACTTTTACACCTTACTCCATTGTAATAAGGTGCAAAAGTGTAAACATATCTTTGACGTCGACTGTACAAGTTTTGTTGCAAGTTTTTTATGGAAAAATTCGAGAATATTCCTCACTTTAGGAAACTCACTTGAGGTATTAAACTACTCGTACTCCTCGCAAAAACAAGTATAATTTTTTGAAGCGATTTTCTTAAGTAAAGATACCGAGGTACCGAGAAAACTTGACATTGGATGGTCCAGTTCTAAAACTCCGCCAAAAAAGAATGATAAAAATGAATTCCAACAGATGGCAAGCGCAAACATTTCGCAACCACAATGCAGGCATTAATATTCTAATGCATGTGAGAGAGATCAGCGATCGAAATCTAAAGATATCCATCATGAGATAGACGCAGGTTGTCCGTCATTTGTCGTCGGACGTCAGGCTTTGGTAGGCTTTAATGTTATGCAGTACAGTCGACTAATATTAGGATTAGCTTATGAATACGATGACAACAAATACAGCTAGCGGAAATTTTGCAGAAGCACCTGATCACACGCGTTTTACATATATTTGTCGTGGCTCAGTTCACAGAGGTTTAATTTGCTTTAGTTAAGTATTTTTCTCAAATTAAGCTTTTAAATTTTACGTTACTAGATAAAACGCCATTATTTTAACTATTGTAAACTCGTTTTATCAGTTTTATATTTGTTACTGTTCGCATGGTCACTCAAGTTAACAAGTGCGATAAAACACTTTACTAGTACACACAACGCCTCACTAGGTATACACTTTTGAACGTTATTACAGCGGAATAAGGTTCAAAAGTGTATACCTAGTGAGGCGTTGTGTGTACTCTGCCGAGGAAATAAATTATATATAATACAAAATTGATAGAAGTTTAATAAAAAAGCCAAGAGCTCAGTGGTATATTAAGTAAAGTATTGCAAAGAAAGTTGGTTGATAAAAGATATACGTAACAGTTTTACACGTTAGGTATATTTAATTAATTTGAACTCTAAAAAATCTCTTAATATATTTATATATCTTAAGAAATGTGATCAAATAGTACCTATTGTAGTTAGTTTATTTACGAACACGTTTGACCGTACATGTCAATTCATGTAGGTACGGCTATTCTAAAATATTCAAATAACTACAAACGGCAATACCTCAACAAATCTAACACAAATACTAGCGGTTAAATTATCGAGTCGATTCTCACGGTCGGCCGTCACAGCAAATAAAATTTATGTCACAGCTGAATCGATTCCTACGGATGCACCAAGTCGATTCTATTTGGAATCGAATGCGTGTGGAAAATTATTACGCGTAGCGGTAGGCGTACCACCTGCCATGTTCGATAGTCATTTAAGAACTCCCGCGGTGGCATGCGTATGCGAAATGTGCCGCCAAAAATATTGCATCAAAGCTTAGAGAACGGGAAACTATGATCGGAACGTTTTGAAAATTAAGTATACATGTTTGAATATAAAAAGTTGTTAAATTGGTATTTTATTTAATGGTAACACTTAATTTTGTTGCTTCATAGTAATTCCGCCTTTCTATTGAGTAACTATAGATGTAGGTATGATGTGCGTAGTTCCTATATAGCAACTTGACATGACGTCAAAAAGGCAAAGTAGACAAAATATAAGAAACCTATTCATATTTCCTATAAGAATTTGAAGCAAAGGGGTCATTTCTTTGTATAATGGCCTAGTTTCAGATAAATTGAAAATTTATTGTAAATCATTTAACAAATACAGGGAAATATAATTATAATTTTGAATCAGTCACAACATTAAGTAAATTTAATATACGATAACTCAAAATAAACAGTCACAAACGTCACTACAAATAAAGGCACTTTTACACTCAACAATTAGTGTCAAATTACACAAAATATGATTTATTCCGGCATTAATAAGACAGTGTTCATAAACAAACAATATCGTTAACCGGTGTCAAAAGCGACACTTAAATTTAACTGCGCCGTAAACTTAATGACAAAAGAATCGTTAAAATATAAAGCAATAATTATTGATCAATCATTATAATTGACGTGAACGTATGCTCGTATTATTTTATGTTCCAATTCATATTGAATCAAGTTTATGACACTTGTTAAATTTGCCGTACAATATCTTAAGTTTTAAATGTCAAATTTGTCGACGTACCTCTTCCGGATTATACAATTATCATCAATTATAGTGTTTATTAATCAAAAATAAATAATTCCGTGTTAACTGGAGTCTGTTCGGAAAGAAAAGTGCAGTAGAATGTATGAGCTTCCATACTAACCACGACACTTTTCTTTCCGGACAAACTCTAGCATTGTTACACTCATAATGTCCATGACATATAAGTACTAAGCACCAAAGTAGTATAATATAACTGAGAAAACATAATTTTCACCGATTCGCTATCATACAATTTAGTTGCGAGATTTCAAGCTTCCCAACCAATCAAAAACCAATATCAACAAATTAAAACACTCCTATTAGACCATTACATTATGCAAGAAGAGGTTTATAAATTTCAAACCGCTGTACTCACTTGTACTACGCGCTACATGTTTCGGAGTTTAGGTTCCTCAAGAGTGCTAGTATATCTCACAAAGTTTAAATTCAAGAAGAGCTTAGTTAGTAACCACACTTAGAGAAAATATTGCGAATCACGCTAATGACTGATTTATTTTAGTGTCGCACAAAATCGGCAATTGCTTTTTCTAATTCATGTCACTTGGCTCTTTTGCATTTTCCCTCCATTCCTGGAATAACTTATCTTAGTCATCCAGTCCGGGGGTTGGCAAACCGTTCTTCGAGTTCTCCTCATTTTTTAAATAAATTATTTTTTACATTTAAAAAACATGAAGCCGACCACTGCGACTCTATGAGCTTCCAAAAAGTCCATATATTCCGCCAGCAGGGTCTTTGTCAAAAAAAAAAAATGCTGACCCCCGATCCATGACTCTAACATGACTCTGTCTTTGTCAAGTTTCCTCAAACAGCCCACAATCCTGGCATAACAGGAACAATCCTGACACATGCCAACCCTACGCTGTTATATGGGATCTATCTGCCCGAGCCACCATAGCCATAACATGTATTAATTATGCTATAAGTCTCGAAAAGCAAAGGTTAACTGTTTTTACCGTCGATAATGGAATCAACAAGCTTGTCCACAAAAGCTATAAACATAAAAAATAATTTAAATATTAAATATTATGTGTCATCTCAGATTTTGAGGGTAAACTTGTTCATCTCACCGAAAAATTATGTCAATCGTTATGTTTACGGTTTATGATATGTCTTGTAACTTGTAGTCTTAATTTCGAATCCTTTCTATAGGTTATATAAAAATACTGTTGATGTCAACTGGTGCTGAGTAACATCACATTTAAATGTTTTTAATTGAATTAAAATTTGATTTCGGTTAATTTTCCAGATACTTTTCGGGTGAGAGAAAACTATTATTCTTTGCATATGCAAATGCGACGAATATTTAAAAATGTAAAAGACTATTAGCCTTGTCGAGAAATATATCAGTCGCAGCGTGTCAAACATTTTCTTTGTCAACCGGAGCTAATTTAGCAACTCCTCCGAAAACTAACCATGCCGATGGAAATCGATAGAACCCGATTTGCTTGTCGGCTGCTCACAATTATTAAGACTTCACTTATTCTAGCAAATTAGGCTAGTACTTTAGTATCTTGCCGAAGTCTTGAGATGCAGGTTTTGTTATATTTGTACACAAATGCTTAAAATACATTTATGGTAATTTAAAAAAATCCCCATCTCGAATTCGAAATTGCGGCTCTGTTCCGTGCATGATAGTTAAACTTAGAAGTGTAGTTAAATCGATATTGATACGAGTATTATTAGGATTTCAACTATCTTACAGCATCAAAATAATTCCTAAGCTGTTTAAAAGTTCTAGTACTCTTTTAACAGCTGGCTCGTATTGAAATGCAGTGTGAGCGTGCAACGGTCGCCGGGTCAAAGGCATAACTCTCGCCTGCATGCCAATGAGGGAATATTTCAAACTGGCGTGTGGTCGCTTCTTCATACGGTACTTCTATTTCTATATTTTTAATAGAGTACCGTACCGGTTCTCCCTGTAGGTACTAGGGACCGTTATATTAACATGTTCTGTTTTAAAATTAAGTACTAATTGTCTTTGCTAAGATTTGATCCATTACTGCTTTCTTATAGCTGAATTTGATTGCTTCGTAGCGGGAATGAAAGCAAACTTATAAAAGTATAGCTAAGGACATTTATAATTTATTCACTTTCAATGATTTTATATTTGACATTCGACAAAGACTCATATCAACTAGTGATTGTAGTAGTGCATTCCTATTTATTTGTTGTATTATAAAACACATAAGCTAAATTTGGACTGGGCAGTAGGTACATATGCCGGGTGCTTCCGAAACGCTGGGCCAACTGTCCAATGACTATATCCCATAGGATGGACACTGGGTCAGGAGAAGACCAAGACGAAGATGGCGACATTAGATCTGTATTGTAAATAATGTCAGGACGCCTTGCACAGGACGAAATTGCGGGATAGAGGTGATGCCCCAGCAAGTCCAGGATGAGACACTCTTCCAGACTAAATAAAAAAAACACACATGGATTAGTCTCCCATAAAATATACAGGGTGTAACAAAAATACTGGTAATCCGTTTAAAGGCATAATTGGTATCGTATTACGACTAAGAAAAAGTAGGAGAAAACATTTTTGGACGAGAAAAAAATTTTTTTTTTCTATGGGACAGGTGGTCCCAGTCGGCTGACCCTCCATACTAAACCGAAAATTTTTTCCGCGCGAAAAAAATTTTTTTCTCACTTTTTCGTAATGAGAATACGATACCAATTATGCCCTTAAAAGGATCACCAGTATTTTTGTTACACCTTGTATATTGTAGAAATTGAAGTTTTTCGTACCTGAGATATTATTTGAAAATTTTGAACTATATTTATAACGCCAATACGAAAATCGATTTCAGGGTATACGAAAATGATTTATAAATCAAGCTAAGTCGCCATAATACAATTACGTCAATTACCTATAATTTATTTATAAATTTTTAAAATGTAAAAGTTGTTAGTCTCACAAAAAATATATTGGTTGCTGCAATGGCAAATATTTAACTATACAATTCAGCATCTGCCGCCACACCTTAAATTTCCATACACGCGAGGAATGTGTGAACGTTCATAAATCCACTCACGCGCAGTCTATTCACAAAACATCTAGACACCTACTAACATAACTTGACCGTCGAACTTGCACCAATTAGACGGAAGCACGGATCAAGCTTATAATATTCTTGATGCAAATCGGCTGGTAAGAAATGAGAATATTACGAGTAGAGCAGCTATTGATATGTAAATAATTAATAGAGTCAATTGTCATGTTTATTTCTAGAGCGCTGACGATCATGCGATCTAGTAATACTTTAAAAAATATAATAAAACTAAGAGGTGCTAAAAATCTAAAATTAACCTCAAGTGCTTTGTTCGACTTTATAATTTTATTTTACAAATTATTATTTATTTTTATTATATAAAACAAGTTCATCTCCCAAGCCTGATTGGTACAGTTTGTACTTACGGATAGAGTAGAGAAGTGTCGCTGTTTATATGAGAATAAATTTTACGGAACATATCTTTTCTAAAAGACTCAAATGACCCGCCTGCAAAGGTAATTTCAGTCTCTTTGAAGAGCTCTCCTCGAATAGTTTACGATTGTGCCATAATAATTGTCGCGGTAATTTAGTGTTGAATGTTTTGTAAATAGAAATATACTAGTTATAATAACAGCAGCTCTTTAGATTTTCATTTTAATATTATCCTTACAAATAGTTAAATATACGATTAATGCACAGGGTAAGAAACACAGATATAAGGAATACCACAAAAATATTAGACGCTTTGGAACACTCACAAAAAATGAAATGGAAATGGGCAGGTCATGTTGCACGTATGGATAAAGAAAAATGGACATATAGAGTAACTACCTGGCAAGGACCTATACACAAAAGAAAAAAAGGTAAACCAAGAGAAAAATGGATCGACGAAATAATAAGGAAAGCCGGAGAAAGTTGGATCACAATAGCCAAGGATAGAAAAAAGTGGAGCAAAATGGAGGAGGCCTTTACCCGATGAGGGGTCCATATTGAATTCATAAAATAAAATAAAAAATAAGAATAGATAGAAATAATAATTAAATTTAATCTTTATATACAATGAAAATGCTAATTAATGATATAATTTCAATTTCAAATAATTTCAATTTAATAATTATTGTAAAATCTATTATTTTATTTTTTTTGCATGCAAATAACAACAATTAATGTTTTGTAAGTCATTCATTATGGAAATAAAGAGGCTTTATTTATTATTATTTTTTTTTATTATCCTTACAAACAACACCGCCTTCTTGATTCAGCGTACATACTTATTATCATCGCATAATACGAAATGCACCATAACGGTCGGCGTAACGAGCCCGTGAAATATTAGCGAGGCATGATGTATGCCGCATTAAGGAAATCATTACTGCATTCCTTGATAAATGGCAGATTTTCGGCCCTATGGGAACTGGGTTACGCCATAGATGGTAAAGTAAATGGGAGAAAAGAAAAATCTAGAAATTAAAGAAAGATCGGTTCCAGAGGATACTAATTGTTTCTTACACATGACTGACATGACGCAGCTAAATAAATGACTAGCGTCCAAATTAACAGAACCGCAGAAAACCTGTAGGAGTTGATAGTGAACTGTGAGTCTATTTGCTAGTCCATATTATAGCAGGTATAGGTACATCTCATTCAAACATATGATTGTGTCCTGTACGAGAACGAAACACCTATAAATATGTCTTGATCTATCAGCAAACTCATTATAATGGCATTCACTGAACGAAAAGCAAATACGGCCATCCCTTTAAAGCGCATGCGCCTAACAAGTTCAGTCACGCTGCGATACCAATACAATAATTTAATTTCCATCTCTCCATACAATAAAACATTTATATTGTCGCTTCCGTATTAGCCTGAAGTGCATTTAACTTTTACAAATCTACGCTAAAACGAATCTAAAGGCTTAGATGTTTCGGTTGGAATTCCTTTGGAAGTTACAATCATTGTCGTGCATTATTTAATACCGATATTACTGGTGGCGTGAAGAGTGAATAGCATCAGCATAGACTTAAAGATATAATAGACGGCCATAGTCGTAGAATTTTTTAAGGCTCCAAGCTTTTAGCGCCATCTAGTCCAGAGCGACCTAAAGATAGCCAAAATGTAAGAAGAAATGTCACCTGCTCTGCTACTCCATCTAGTAACGACTAGCGTACCAGAGCAGGTGACATTTCCTCTTACATCTTTAGGTCGCTCTGGACTAGATGGCGCTAAAAATTTTTAGCCTTAAAAAGTTCTACGACTATGGCCGTCTATTATATATTTAAGTCTATGGCATCAGTAATAGAAGCCTAGTTACTAAGGCATGATGGTGATACTCAAAGTTACGTGAGGTTATTTATAGAATGTTTTATTTTATTGATTTTGATTGTCAATTTGTTTTAACCTTTGATCCAGTGGCGTGTATTAACCTAAATGTTTTGCATTCACACAAATCCTTCACTTACATTTAAGCAGGTACTTATTATTGCTCGCTTTGAAATATATAAAAAAAAATGCGTCTTGTCTAAACAATAAAAGTTATGTGAATACTACGGATCACCATTTCTTTCAACTATAATTATTTATCTAAAAGAGGAAAGTAAGCAATGAAGTAAGAATTAAAAGCAAGTTAGCGATGGTGGATTACCATTAACTTGCACTGGCCAAACATTAAATATATAATCAACAAAAGTATAAATTAAAACTGCCGTAGGGTGCCCGGCCTTAGAATTGTCTCCCACCATATCGTCCCGTGGTTGCAGTAGGAGTCTGCTAAGGTAATATACCGGGAGATGGGCAGCAGCATCTTCCGAAAGCCTAAACAACAATAAACAAAAAAAAAAACTGCGCGCGCCAACCCGCCTGCCGAGCGTGGCGCGTATGGCAAACCCCCCTTTAAAGGGGAGGCCTATGTTCAGCAGTGGACGTCTTATGGCTGAGATGATGATGATGATGATGATAAATTAAAAACAAAAAATAATAATTCCTGACACCTTTTCCTAGATTCTAAATCTATTCTTTGATTCTATTCCTTGCTAAAGATACCTCTCATATCGCTGTGCTACAAAGTTTGCGACCCAAGATAATTGTATCACAGTCTGCTGACGTTACGTTTAACAATTCTAGTTCCCACACCTTGTATGGAGCTTTTGTATGAACCTATTATTTGTATGAATAACTGTTTGTATTGATAGGTTATGTATCGATCGGATCGGGTGCGCGATGTGTTAATTTCAATTGGGTTCTTAAGAGTGACTACTAACTACCTACTGGACTTGAAATATAATATTGTTGGGCCACTTAATCAAAATTACTTTAAGTACCACATAATTTTTGGTTGGCCGGCCGGGACGACCAGCCCCATACAAAAAAAATTTCGCGACCAACATTTTCTCGTACATATTCTTAGTCGCAAATACGATACCTAATATAAGCTAGGAATACACGCACAGATGTGCCCGCCGCATTTGTCCGACGGATGTGCCCGGCGGACAATTCCGTGCGTGTATGGCGCGAATTGGACACGGATTTGTCTGCGGACACATCTGAATAGAGCCATACACGAACGGATGTGTCCGCCGGGCACATCCGTCGGACAAATCCGGCGGGCACATCTGTGCGTGTATATGTATAACGGATCACCAGTATTTTTGTTACAGCCTTTACTTAACGTAGCGTGGTCGCTGCCACTCCCAGAATGCAATCAAACGGACCCTCCACTAATACACAGAAGAAAAGAAACTTCTTTTAAAATACTAATTCTGCTCTTCTTAACTCAAATGGCAACCGACATAGGATGAGTATCTTCTGATAGAACCCTAAAACTTTGATCTCTTAACGACCGACGCTCATCAAAGTAAAGAAAGGTCCACGCGAGACAAAAAACAAAGATCTTATTGTGAAAATGGCCAAGTCACGTTTCTTAACAGATTTAATTAGGCAATTGTGATATCCTTACATTTCGATAGCGATTTTTGTATCTGTAACGCTTGGACTGGTTTTAATATGTATTGTTAGTGGGGTATGATCGACATTGGTTTTTGGATCATGAGTGACTTTCAAATATCGATTGCGGTTCAATAATTTATATCATAATTTTTTTTTTGCTTTGGCTTTTACTGTTTTACCTTTGAGGACTGGGTGGCTCGTTGGGTGGACGATAGTCGGAAGATTGCGGGTCACTTCTGGATGAGATTAGCTTAGGACCGGGACAAATGGCGTACTCGAAGAGAGGCCTATGCTCAGCAGTGGGCGACAAATGGCTAAAATGATGATGATGATGATACAATAATATTGATATATATTCAGCTTAATTATTAAACCCTTTTAAAAGAAATGATTGTCATTATCTTTTATGAGTTATGGCATCAAACAATTAAAAAGTCACTGCTGACTAAGATACAGTCACCATCAGATATATCGGAGCGGTCAAGGAGGCCATTAATATCTGCACAACGCCTCTATTGTCAAGGCGATAAAGTGCATGTTCAGATATTCGTGACCACCTTGGCCGCTCCGATATATGTGATAGCGACTGTACGGCAATATATTATTCTAAGGAAGGGAATTTTTATTTTAGGTATAGTTGTCGGCGCAAATTAAGGCGAAGAGCTAGTACCTACCAGTGGCGGCGCGTCCATAGAACACGATTACTGTCGGCTTGCCTAAGTTTCAGGTGCCTGAGCAGTTTTTCTACAGCTCATGAAGAAATTTTAAGCCAATCTCAGCACCGGCTTGCCTAAGAATATTTTTGACCCGCCGCCACTGGTACCTACTTCGATTCTATTTTATAGTACGACATTTCTGGTTCCTTAGTAGCTACAACAGATTTAAGATGCCGACGGCGTGTCAAGTAAATAGCTAATAAAGTTTGTGTGACACGCTCTAGTTTATAGGGTAATAAGAGCGTGTCACATATTTTTGCGGCCTTCGCGTAGGAAGATTCTATTGCCGGTGCTGTACCTACTTCGATTCTATTTTATAGTTCCATACACTAGTATGGAACCAGAAATGTCGTACTATAAAATCTTAAATCTGTTGTAGCTACTAAGCTACAACAGATTTAAGATGCCGACGGCGTGTCAAGTAAATAGCTAATAAAGTTTGTGTGACTTTTAAGGGCCAGAATCGAAACTGTCACTATTACTTAGTATGGCAAGTAAAGGCTGGAGTTAATTTACTCGGAATCACGTACGCAGTATTAACGGCGGTGCTTCTATGGGCAATATGCGTTTAGTCACATTTATACGTTTTTAAGCTTTTGTTAAGGCGCAGACACTTTTTTCTTAAGATTATTAAAATTATTTTAAAGTAATATTTTATAAAATTGACGCAAATATTGTTGAGTAGGCTTTAAATATTGTTAAAAAAAGATTATTTTGCCAACGACTCCGTCCTTGTTTACCTCATTTACATACTTGCCTTAATTCTCTTTCTATACCTCTAAGATTAATATTTTAACATATTTTTGTATGCAATACCATCTTAATTCGTTCAAAATCCAGCTATATTATCGTAACCAGTTTAACTTTTAAACTTCTTTAAGTGCAAAATTTGTTACAGTTTATGATCTATGCTAAATACAATTTATTGACAGTAAAGAACTGATACATTGCTAAGAAAATAAAATAAAACTAACATGTCTATAGATTCAAACTAAAATTAAAAATATTACATTAATACAATATGTCATCATAAATATCATAATAATTTAGCTAATCCACTTCTCCTTAACATTTCCTCACAACTTTGCCCTACCATTTATAAGAGCTGTAAGTACATTAAAAAGCTAGTTCAAACTTGGAATCTATTAAGCAAGAATACGATACAAAATTTAATGAATTGCCATTGGCTCTTAGGACTCTTTATGTTTAGGACAGAATTACCACCCTACTTCTAACGCCAGCACTGTTTAAGGCTACATTAGTGTAATTACCGAGAAAAACTCACACACTTATTAGCCCAATAGCGATTTCTCACCTCGCACGTATTTTATACAGGAATGCTCTATGTAAAAACGGATCAGGTATTTCTCAGAATGTCGGCAAAGGGAGTAAAGGCGAGTTAGAACTAATCTTCTGTAATAACAGGTGACGTAGGATGTCCTCTGTTTCTAATGGGACGTTTAAAATTTATAAAAAATGTAGTTTTGTCTATGGTCCTTTTAATATGAAAAAAAATGTAGACTTTTGGCAGGCGGTATTTTATCAAATTTGTTTTGGTATGTTTCTAATTCATAATTTATTCTGTGGTGTTTTGAAACAGGTTTTAGAAGAATGCGTTATGTGAACATTTCTAAGTAAATGAATATTTGTTGCCTTCTTTGCGGTATCTTAGACTTTTAAAAGTAGGTGTATAAATATATGTAATTATTAATAGTAGGTACCATAAATTACGTTACTCTGAACATCTGGGCAAGGTTTCCATCAGACCTATCATGCTAGTGGGATTTTCAAAAAATAATAGCTGTAAAAATAAAAGCTTGAATTCAGTAGCTGGAATATATACACTGGAAGCTAAATTTATATGACTTTAAAAGGTCGTCAAATCTCGAACGATCCTTTTAAAGTGTCATCAATAATATTTACATTAAATAAAACACGATTTTTATGATCGCCAGAATATATCATTCCGATATGGAAGATATTTCAGTATAAGAGCGCAATAAAAATCAATTACAACATCCCGTGCATGTTTTATGTATTTTAATTTTAACTGTTGTGAAGTGTGAGACGGATTTGACATTGATTTTATTCCTATGCATATTTTTTTCAATTCAAATAAAAAGCTGTATATTTTCGTGATATTTTCTTAGCATATAGGAATATTATATGAAAACATTTCAGCTGTCAGCGCCATATAATTTATAACCTCCAAACGTAAAATTGTATTAGGCGCATGACGAGGTCCTTTGAAATCGGAAATAACTTAGTACAATGTTATTTTAAGTTGTATTTTAAAACTCAACATTGCACTACAGTAAACAGTACCTAAATAATAATATAAAAAATAGCGTATCATAAATACTGATATAGGTAAACGTATATGGTTACAGAAGTATTGTAGAAATCATACTCAATGTTTTTAAATTAATAGCGTTTAAAAAAATAACAGCAAGGAACCCTAAAAAAATCGCACAGTGAAAGCGTATCATGAAAAATAATGTGTTGGAACAATAACATTTTACAATCAGCCCGATCGATTTAATTTTGGTATCGACTCGTTGCCCTGATTACACTAAGGATTTATCTGTAAAGTAAGTAGTGTATTAAGCGACATATTCTTACACTAACTTTTGCCCGCGACTTCGTCTGCGTGGAATAAGTTAATTAATGATTTCTGGATATCAACTATTCTATATCCTTCCCCAGAGCTCAAACTATCTCCAGCATTCAACGGTTATTGATTCCCCATACAAACTTTCAACCCCGTTTTTACCCCCTAAAGGGGTATTTTCGTGATATATTATTTTCCGGGGCTCAAACTATTTATGTACCAATTTCATCTTAATCGTCGGTTCAGCGTTTAATAATTCGCCATACAAACGTCCAACCCCATTTTCACCCCCTCCAGGGTTGATTTTCGGGATAAAAACTATCCTATGTCGTTTTCCGGGACTCAAATTATCTCCATACTAATTTTTATCTGAAATGGTTCAGCGGTTAAAAATTCTTGACCCTCTTCAGCTTTATTATATGTATAGATTAGGGATGTTACGGAGGTGGTATAACGGAACCGGAGTCGGAACCGAAAGTTAAAAATTATTTTAACGGAACCGAAACCGAAGTCGGAACCGGAACCGAAGATAATAAACTTTCCGTATTGAATAGTATTTTTACCAATAAGTTTTTGCACAGTTAATATTTTGCCAGTTTAGCGTCGATTCTGCTTCTAATTTACGTGCATCATTGTGACATTTACATGACTCTTTTGAAAAACAGATTATTGAATTCAGATGAAGCTAAAATAAATAGCTGAGACATAACTGTGATTTGATTTTGGAGGTGAACTCGAGTTTCGCTATGACATTCGTTCTAAATAATCGGAACCAAAACCGGAATCGGAGGTGTAAAACAAATCGGAAGTTTCTATACTTCGGAACCGAAGACGGAGCTTCGTAACATCCCTAGTATAGATAGATGTAACTGTAAGCGCTGTAGCTACTGCAGAATCCTCTAGCGTATTCGAGTGATGATAGATAGTAAATAAATGAACATAGTGTTTCATTGTGGTACCTGGCATATTGAGTTGAGTGCAAATACTTATAATATGGCCTGTTTATTGCAATAATTCTAATTTAATGCATACTGCAAAAAACTTTGTTTCTTATTTTTACTGTTATTGTAGAGTTTTTTAAATAACTCAATACAAAACTCAACTTCTGCAATCTCGACCTAAGATCCGAACTAGCGTGAACTCAAGATTTGTAACAAAACAACTGTGTGTTATCAAAAAATATTACATATAATATTGCGTGGAGCAGAACGAAGAGCTTTAACTAAAACGGGGAATTGTTCACCTTAAGAGCTTTATTTTTTACTAATGAACTATGTTAATTACCGTTTACGAGATAAAGCTTGTTAAACTTTAGTGCAAAAATCCGTCTGCTTCAACCCTAGTAAGTTGATTGGGCAGTGACGTCATGAAAATATTAACTTTATAATGGCAGGGTTTTCACCTAAATATAATAAAAAGTTTAATTTTTAATGGCTTTTTGTTTTACATAACCTACCTTTAAAATGAGAATAAATTGATTGAAAATTAATTAGATAACACTATACTTTCAGCAAATATCATAGTAAAGTGCCACCCTGTATACTCGTGAAACTGATATGAACAATACTGACTGCTCAAGTTATAGTCATGACATCCTTGGCTGTTACGCCACTTCGTCCACAGATGGCAGAAACATCGCGCAGACATCGATTAGTCACGGATCGATTAATCGACCGAAATCGGTTGATTAATTATAATGCGTAACACAATTTTTAATTTAATGTTTTCAATGAAATCCCGGTAACGTTTTGCTTAAGTTATTGGTGGTATTAATTTTTTGTATGATCTGTTTGGCCATGGCAGGGTGAACATTCATGTATTTATTTATGACAGGTCATTTTGTCACATAATCACATATAAAAAATAACACACCTTTTTTACTAAACATATAGGTACAAATTTAACGTGAATAAATCATAAATTAAACGTATTAAAGAAACCTAAGTATATCTATTTTGAAACAGATATATCAACGACATTAGTTTTACAGTGGAAACTGGATAAGTGGAATCGCAAGGGACCGGCTGTTTAGTTCCGCTTATCCAGGTTTTCCATTTATCCAGTTTTCCACTTAACCAGGTTCAAATAAAACGTTATCTCACTTACAGAGGCTCTCGCTAACAGAGGTTGTGGATGCTAGTATTGTCGCTTATAGAGGTCACGTATATGGTCAAATAAAAAATAATCATCTATTATTAAATATGTATGTAGATATGTATTAAAAAAAGTTGGTATGTAATCCTGACTTTAATGAAAGCAATACTATAAATAATAGTAGTAGTAGTAGTAGTAGCACTTTATTGTACACAAAGAAAAATACAAAACAATTTTAAGAGATATAGGTGATAAAGGCGAACTTATCCCTATAATAATCCACAGTACTCGTACCTATACAAAAATAATATCTGTCCTTTGTTATGAAGTAACTTATATTTAAACAAAATCACTCCTAACAGCATGGCACCGCGCCACGGCTAAAAGAACTAAACTGAAAGATGTGTGATCTCATACAAAATACGTAGTTTAAACACAAACCATAATGTTAACGAAACAAACTACCCTCCTTGTGACGGTTTATTAAAAATACAAATTTTATTATGCCGAGCTATTCCACTCATAGAGGTTTTGGAGTCGGCTGCTTCCAGTTACAGAGGTAAAAATAAGAAATTTTCGAAAAAATGGATTCCGCTTATAGAGGTCCCAAAATTCCACTTATAGAGGTAATTCGTTGCCAAGGGACTGGAACCGAGAACTTGGGTCCACTTAAAGAGGTTTTCCACTAATCCAGGTTCCACTTATCCAGTTTCCACTGTACATTAATTATGTTTGTACTGTAATGTAATTCATTGTAACTGCGACTGTACATAAGTATTTAATGATGCTTATAGCATTTTCCATTTCCGTAGTCTTTTTTTGCCTCTATTTTGATTTCAGTAAAGAAACAGGCATTAAAATTTTGAACGATCTCAGATCGTCACAAAATTATTGGGTTTTGGACCAAACCATAATATTTTCAGTTGAAATATTAGCCCGGATGTTTAATAGATATTGTAACATAATTTTAGTACACATAATCACATACCGCAAGGTTCAATCGTATCATTGTTTATTCATGGAAATTCTGGGCTGCTCCACTTTATATAAGTATGGGTCATCTCCGATACTATATAAGTATGGGGGTCAGAACCATCGAAACTTTTAAGTTGAAATTAAGCTATAACACTAACTGTTACATAAAAGGTCGTTTCGGTCTCGATGAAACACATAAAATTTTATATTTTCAGTAGAGGTACACTAGTTATAGGAGATAAGCGTTTTTTTTTAGAAATATACCTGAGGACATCATCATCATCATCATCATCATTTCAGCCGAAAGACGTCCACTGCTGGACATAGGCCTCCCCCACTGAACGCCACAATGACCGGTCCTGTGCCACCCGCATCCAGCGGACTCCAGCGACCCCAGCGACCTTCCTGAGGACATACATTACGTAAATTTACATCAGGCTTCCTAAGTACTTAATGTTATCAACATGGTGTGTTACCCATTAAAGTGTAAGAGTAAAAAAATATTTTAGAAAATAAACAGATTTACATAAAAATAAAAACCTATTCAACGATACGGAATAAACTTCATAGGCCCATGCCTATGCATTGCTTTATCTATTGCTATGCACAAAATTTTACTTAAAGCAACTTAAAGTTTTTACAAGAGACACAAGCTATATACTATTGCGTCGATATTTAGATTGAATTAATGAATGGCAAGCAATATTAAATCCAGCCCCTGAAAGTGGTTATCTACAAAGGTGGATCATATAATTTCCTAGGTAATCTCCCTTTCAGTAGAGCAATAGATAGAAGACCTCACTAGGGAATGCAGTACCGGTATTTTTTATGCCCCAATAACGGTATACACGTATTGCCTATACAAAAAACGGTATTACATTCCCTAGATCCTATCGCTTATGTCTTGGGCCGCCCTCACAAAGCCCAAAGCGCATATTGTTGCTCGCCTTTAATACGACGCTACCGGAGATCTGCTCGGACCAAATTAACTGTCATAAATGTTAACACCCCTCATAACGTTTAACGTTCACATTATAAACTGACCAAAAACGACCAAATGTGCAGTAAATCGAAACCACTTAAGACCTTTTAAAGACAAAAAACTGACCAGTTTTGGTAAAATTTGTATTCGGAAGTGATAAGGATATTGATAAAATTGGACGAAATGCGATCGCTCGATTATTTTGTTCCGTGTAATTTTGATGGAATTGTTGATGGGTCTGGGGCTTGATAATACAGGATGGACGACCAAACTTGTAGTTTAGGTTAAAAACTTCATGTAAATATGTAGGTTAAACGTTTTGTAGCTAATGAAGAGACTTTTTTGGTAATTTACTTGAAAATTTAATGAAATATGACTGTATTCTTCATCTAATATAACATTAATTAAGGAAACTTTTATAAAACTAAGTTTTTTTTTGTTTTTACGTTTCGTTTTTTTATCAAAAATAACGTCAGTATATTCACGAGTGCACTCAAACTTCTATCTTTTTAATGTGTCAAACATCATCACCTTCTTCCACGAGTAGTCAACTTCAAAATACATACTACGAGTTTTTGTATCGGCACCGGGGGGTGATTTTTGAGATTCGAGCACTCGAAAGTGACATTTATAACTCCGAATAAAACGATGAAATTATGTTTTAAAAATAAAAGCGATAGAAATTTAAAATGATGATTATTTAAACTATTAATTCCATGCGAAAAAATTGGTGAAAAACTTTTGCGTGCGATTATTTTCGAGCTTGAATTTTTTGAGTTCGAGCGTCCGGCTGTCAATAATCGGCCCCCTGACCGAATTGACGATTATGACCTTCCTTTATACCCCTTCAATCATTAGACCAGTCGTTTGTCAGACTATAGCCGATTCCTTTTACGTCCGGCATGTCGTGACAAAGTTAAGGTGCGCGAATAAATCAGACGCGGCGGACAATCATAGCTCGATGCCGAGCGATATTGCCTAAACTGGAAGAGGAAGGTTCCCACGGACTCAGGGAAGTGAGAAAATATTCACACCTAGAAAACTATTAATTTTAAATAGGTACAGTCCGTGAGCTTTAAGAAGAACCTTCGGGAATCGGCGTTGACACACTAAGGTAATATTGCTGTTCTGCTTTTTCATGTGTCACTGTTGTTTGATACCCAACGTCTCTTTCTAAAACCTGAAGGTTATTTTTAGACCTCACGGACTGTATATAAATTCTGTAAAGAGTGGGTAAATTTCAACCAGTAGGGTGCAGTAAAGACAAAGAGGGGAGGCCAATTGCCCAGCAGTGGGGCACTTATTAGAACAACAAATTGACCTTGCACAAATCAATTTAGTTTCAAATTAAGCTCAATAATACTTGTGCTGTAGGTATGGCAATTAATATAAATATAGATTAATACAATTACGTAGAAAATATCTCATGTTATTTGAAATCAGGATCATGAAGACAATGTGTCAAAAGGTAGTAAACAAAGTGCTCTTAGATTCGAGTGAAAGGGCGGTTATTGCAGTGTGGATATTGATTTGATCGTAAATACTTATCTAAGTAAGTGTTTAACACAGCAGTGACTGATAGTTACTGCTGTGTTAAACACAAACAAGTCTGGAGGGTTCATCGATGGTTTCGAATATTAGTTTGTTGAACAATATAAGAGACTACGAGTATATATTCTCAATTTTTCTAAGTTCTTATATTACCTAATATATATGATCCATATTACCATTGACCAAGTTACTTAATGTGATCGTTTTAAAGAGATTCGATTTTGTTTTCGTACATGCCTTATCCTCTAACGCCTGCTTCGTTGGTGTGACAGCAGAGAGATCTATATTAAATTGCCGCAGGGCCAAAGGCCACTTGTTGAACCCGAGCGGTAATGCTCCCATTGTGCCCGAATTGGGATGATTGACCCCCCGTGAGAGCAATCTCTCACATCATTAAGATCTGAATTGATGTGTTTATTGATGGACTACTAAATGGTTTGCGAAATTGAAATATAATTTAAAGACGATTATGAAAAAGTATAAAATAGGACATCGAAATTTTGACACAGTCAATCGATCCAGAGTGTTACTATCGAAGGCCTTAACATGATCTAAAGCAAAGTTAAAGACAAAAAAGATCTTTCACGAGAAAGACCAACCTTCGTACATTAAAGCTTCAAGCACACAGATCCCTGACTTAGCATTGAGTAAAACTGTACAAAATGGTAGTGAAAAAGAGAAAGAATAGGTTAATTTTAACGATTAGTTGCTCCAATCTAGCCGTATCTTATAAAATATTGCGATTCGTAACTTATTTAAGAGTCGCCAGGACGCTCTCGTTCCCATACAAAAGTAGTTCAGCTCTCATTTTAAAACGACATGCTTTAGAACCATGAAATTTGGCATGGGCATTCTAGTAGTAAATATCTAGGTCAGACATTCATTTTCGTTGCTAAAAATTGTAATACAAATAAAATACAGCCAGTTACAGATTTACATCCAAAACTTATTTTTGCTATATTTTCTTTGTATTACAATTTTTAGCAACGAAAACGAATGTCCGACCTAGATCTGTACTGCCCATGCCATATGGTTCTAAAGCATGTCGTTTTAAAATGAGAGCTGAACTACTTTGGTATGGGGACGTGAGTTCACGCGAGCGTCCTGCACGGAAAAAAAGCTTCCGGGATATTCTCAATCCAAGACATTATTATTTTCTTCAAAAATTTCCTCGTGACAAGTATTTATTTCCTTTACCAATAATATGATTCTTAATAAAACCACGTTTACTTAAGCAGAAATACAAAAATGTATTGTTTCAATAGTATTTTGAGTAAATAAGAGAGATTGTACTTTAATCAAACAAGTATATTATCTTAGGTAAAAGAAAACTAGAAAATCTGTAAGAATATAT
Source organism: Pammene fasciana (assembly GCA_911728535.1). Classification (NCBI taxonomy): domain Eukaryota; kingdom Metazoa; phylum Arthropoda; class Insecta; order Lepidoptera; family Tortricidae; genus Pammene; species Pammene fasciana. Next base: position 4,098,479 of record OU452285.1, read on the forward strand.
TCGTTATATTTAAAACCTTAATTTATTTTCGTTAAAGGAAATCAATGCTTGGCGCGAGGAAATATTTTCAGCATAATATAATAATGTCTTGATTGAGAATATCCCGGAAGCTTTTTTTTCCGTGTGGCGACTCTTAAATACATTTTATAAATAACCGACATGGTTAATTCTTACATCAAATACTTACTAATTTCTTTGCCCATACATAACAACCTGCCTACTAATCCGATTTAATTCCTTACCTATGTAATAATGCCACCTAATACAGCTAGCGATTTCACTATTCTGAACAGTCGATACGATACAACTACGACATTAAACATATTTTGTCCTCCTCACACGTTACTATTGATGTGTAAGAAAATAGGACCCAACACGGTGCCTTGTGGAATATCAGGTTGTAGTGGTGCGCTGTTTAAACCAAACGGTATGCGCAAAAAGTAGTGCGACTTTATAGGGAAAGCTGGGTACGCGGTAATATGTTTATATCGATCACGTACGTGTCATAAAATAGCAATAAATCATTGGTATTTACTAAAGGCGTGATCAGTATGGTGACTAGTTTTTTATAGTTTAATTATTAAATTATTTATTTTGAATAATTAAGTACCTATTTATATCTACTGAATTATTAATTTTAATTAAAACGCTTGCTTTACCTGTATTTTAGTACGCGGTACTATATAGTAAACCGTAAAAAATATCTCGTCTTATCAATCGTATTGTTTTTCAAACAATATTTTGAAGTATGTACTAAAAATGTAATTGACTTAGTTTTATATCAAATTTTAAATAACATTAACACTTTATTGAATATTACAACCATTTACATAAAATAAAAACTAATATTAAACCTAAAAATAAATTACAACTTACAAATCTTAAAAATAAACTAATACTAAACTAAACTAAAACCTACAAAATAAAAGTTACAAATAAAAAATGGGCTCCAAATTAGTGCCAAACGGAAGGGTGCCAAGAAGGCTAGCGGCATTGCCGCGCTGGACAGCAATGCCGATGCGTTGGACAAAGTATGCCCCAGCCTTCTGGTCACCCGTTGCGTCAATTAGGCGCTTGGCTAGGTCTTTGTAGATACCATGAGCTCCTGGTCCCCACGGTCCCAGTGTTTCCATTTACACCCCAAACTGCTCAAACATGCAACCAGTATATATGGCTGCATGTATTAACAAAAAAATACATTAATAATAAAAACCTTTATAAAAGAATTGTAAAAAAAATTACGAAAATTGTAGGCAACTGAGCGTATTATTAGCTAGTAAATAAACAATAACTACTTAGTATAATTTTTACTTCAAGCAAATATCAGTGGCGGACACATCATATAATAGGTCCGTATTAAAACTTCAGACCTTTTCCGTCATGAATAAAATGAAAGCCTTCGAAGATTTTAGCCCCAACATTTACATTTCAAAATAATCAATAGCAATATTTAAAAGAGGTTCTGTTTCATGAATCCTGCCTTTACCCGCCCGCTATGGCGACGTCAACTCGTGCGCCGCGTGACACGCGCACGCGCTGCGTAGTTACATATCGCCGTATCCAGTTCACACTGTGCAAACACAGATGCAACATTGCCTACTGGTTACTTTTTGGAATTTAGCCTTTTCAGAGGTTACTTGATTTTTCGTAACACATCTAAGTAGAATCATCTTCATAATCTAGATTATCTAGAAATAGCATTCCAGTTGGCTGATTGGTTGATTTTTCGTGATATTTAATTTATACATACAATCATCCATATTAGTTAATGGTGATTATGCTAGTTTATTATAGAAAAATTGTACCTAGTGTCACCTTCACATACTTTCAATGTAAATCGTCATAGGTACCTATATGTAACGCGTTTCTTATTTTAACTTCGTAGCAAGAAATATTTTCAACGCAACATAAAGAGTAGATTATTTGATTTAATATGATAAACGCCAATAGCAGTAGCTTATTATATGAAACCATTATTAATAAAACTACCTACTATTTAGAATCTGATAATATATTTACAGTAAACTGTAGCGATGTGATTATAGTTACAAAAGGTACAACAACTACTTATAAGTAAAATTAAAACTATTGAAAGCATTACGAGTCTGCAAATACAGTTGCATTGTATATTTGATTTTATTTACTAAGTAAGAAGGTATGAAAGTTACCAGTAACAATAATCTTTTCTGTGAAACCCTATCCAGTCCTAGTTTCATGTCATGTTTTGTTTCTTGGACAATAGCGTTGCTTTTATAATTATTCTGAGAATAATACGGTATGACTCAATATTTATTTCTGTAATATAAGTAGAGCAGAGGTTCCTATAATTTTATGGGGCATACCTACAGAGTGAAAAAACGTCACAGGATAAATAATAATTACCCCTACCATTGTGCATATAAGTTGTGTACTATCGAGTACCACATTATTTACCTATATAAGTGATAACGCCTTTAAAGCCGGTAATACTTGCAACCAAAAATTAGGCTACTAACTTTTACACAAGAAGTATGACAACCTAAATATTTATCTCATGTTATATAGCAGCTTGTGATATACCGTATTTAATTGATATATTTTTTTTATTAAGAGGAAAAATAAACGGCTTTCATTCATAGTCGTTTATTTATCACCAAAAAATATTTTGATTATGTTTTAACAAAATTATTTTTATTCGTTTTTAAAGCAGTCCCTTTAACTTTAACACATGTATTCTTAATTTATATTTTATTTGAACTCTTGAAAGTGGGGAAGCTATTGTTTAACAGTCTTCCGATTTTTTGGAAGACTCTTCACTGGCTTTTGATTGTGTGGATGAATCTTCGCTGCCGTTGGCTGAAGAACCAGATGCTTTTGAAGCAACCTCTTCTGCATTATTAGAAGAGGTGGACTCTTTTGAGACACCTTCATTTGTTTCTGATTGATCTACATTGTTATTTTCTTGTGAAGGTTTAGATTCGGCTTCACTCGATGATTTTTCTGCTGAGCTGTTTTGGTCTTTTTTTGTTTGGCTCGCAGAATCTGTTGACATAACGATACCATAACAAAATAAAATGTAAGTGTAAGAAAAAAAATAGTGACATAATTATGTTACATGAAATATATTTTTCTTAGTTGTTAAACCTACCATTGACAATAACATCCTTCAGTGGATTATCTTCAGATTTTTCAGATTTACTATTTTGATTGCCATTAGACGAAGTTCCTGAAATTATAAAATAAGTTAAGAACATATTATAATAAATATAAATTAGGGATAATTGCCGGTATTACTAAAACTCTTACTTGATATTTTAAATATCGCGTAGTAAGGACGTAAAATACATTATTTTATCCGGAAAAAGTAAGAAAATATAAACGACCAAGATGCCGATATTAAATACAAGTTGAATTGAATGAAAATATTACCGCTATTCGGTTTCTGGGACAAATAAATTTAATAAATTACCATTCTGTACGTTGCCCAATGGTTTCCCAGTTTGTTCATTTTTGCTATCAGTCGATTTTGACTCCGATGAAGCACCTAAATCACAAAAAAAATCAATTCCTTGGTTTGTATTACACCCTGATTTTTTCTTGATATAAAAATTATATATGGTTAAGCATGTGTTAGATTAACTTTTGGTTTTATTATCTTCTTTTTCATCAAGACTTTAGGAAAGCCAAAGAGAGTTGTTATATTTGTACGATGTATACGTATTGTTTATGTACAATTTACAACAGTGTCAATCTTAACCAATTTGCATGTAAACGTGGTCAACGGATTTGTTGGCATTACCTCATTATTTTAGGAAATAAAAAAGGTATTAAAAACTATACTTGGGCTAAATTTTAATCATTTTGTCTTCCATTTTATGTTTTGTGTTTTTGATTTCCGCTTTGTTCAATTTTATAATTTTATGAATTGCTTGACATCTGTTTACACGAGAAAATATGAATGAGTAAAATGAGTATAGTTGATATTCAATTTTAAAACTTACCGTTGACAATAACGTCCTTCTGAGGATTGTTTTTTGGTTCTTCAACTTTGCTATTTTCATTGTTATTAGACGAATTACCTACAATATTTAAATCATATTAACATATATTTTTATTTTCACCGGATGGGCTAAGATCTAAAATCAATTAACAAATACTATTCAACAGAATTTTACCCAATGGGTTACCAGTTTGTTTGCTTTCGCTATCAATGGTTTTTGGCTCAGATGAAGAACCTGTAATAAATATACATATCAAATAATAAAAATTACTATTCATCATAAAGTTACTTTATACTTAGGTACAAAATCAATAAAAAAATACTATTCAATAGACTATTACTCAATGAATTACCTGTTTGTTCGCTTTTATTGTCAGTAGTTTTTGGCTCAGATGAAGTGCCTGTGGCAAAAAAAAATACCATTCAATACAAAGTTAGGTAGTAGGTAAAAAATCAATAAAAAATACCATTAAATACAACGTCACCTAATGAGTTACCCGTTTGTCCGCTTTTGCTATCAGTAGTTTTTGGCTGAGACGAAGTACCTGTAATAAAATATAAACAAAATTAATAAAAAATATCATTCAATAGAACGTTACCTTATAGGTACAACATCAATAAAAAAACACTATTCAAGAAAATATTACCTAATGAGTCACCCGTTTGTTTGCTTTCTTTATCAGTAGTTTTTGGCTCAGACGAAGTACCTGTAACAAAATATATACAAAATAAATAAAAATACCATTCAATACAATGTTACGTAATATGTACAAAGCAATAAAAATACCATTCAATACAAAGTTACCTAATGAGTTACTCGTTTGTCCGCTTTTGCTATCAGTAGTTTTTGGCTCAGACGAAGTATCTGTAATAAAATATAAACAAAATTAATAAAAAATACCATTCAATACAACGTTATGTAATAGGTACAAAATCAATTTTAAAAAATACCATTCAATACAACGTCACCTAATGAGTTACCCGTTTGTCCGCTTTTGTTATCAGTAGTTTTTGGGCTGAGACGACTTCGTCTCATAATTCACAATCACAAAATATGAACAAAATTAATAAAAAAATATCATTCAATAGAACGTTACCTTATAGGTACAACATCAATAATTAAATACTATTTAAGAAAATGTTACCCAATGAGTCACCCGTTTGTCCGCTTTCGCTATCAGTAGTTTTTGGCTCAGGCGAAGTACCTGTAATAAAATATAAACACAATTTATAAAAATTACTATTCAATAGAACGTTACCTTATAGGTACAACATCATTAAAAAATACTATTCAATAGAACCTTACCCAATAAGTTCCCTGTTTGTTCGCTTTCGCTATCAGTGGTTTTTGGCTCAGATGAAGTACCTGTAACAAAAAAAAACATTCAATACAACGTTAGGTAATAGGTACAAAAATAATTTAAAAAAAACATTCAACGCTACGTTACCTAATGGAATAACCGTTTGTCCGCTTTCGCTATCAGTATTTTTTGGCGCAGACGAAGTACCTGTAACAAAATATAAATAGAATCAATGAAAAATATCAATAAATAGAACGTCACTTTATATTATAAGTACAAAATCAATAAAAAAATACTATTAAATAGAGTAGTGGGTAGATATGGCGCTGCTGTCAACGTAAACACATCAGCTCCGGGTTAATTTTGTTATTAAAAATGTAAATGCACTGTTTTTGCGCTAAATACGGGCTTAACTTAAAGAAGAGTATGAAATAGAATGTTACGCAAAGGATTACCAACTTGTCCGCTTTCATTATCAGTGGTTTTTGGCTCAGACAAAGTATGTGTAACAAAATATATAGAAAATCAATAAAAAAATTACCACTGAATAGAACATAGGTAACATATAACTTTGAATGTACAGAAATAATAATAATTACCATTCAATAATACGTTACCCAATGGGTTACTCGTTTGTCCGCTTTCGCTATCAGTGGTTTTTGGATCAGATGGACTACCTGTGACAGAACGAGCAGAACGTTACCACACCCATTTAGTAGGCAAATAATCAAGAAAATTACCATTCAATATCACGTTACCCAATAAGTTACCTGTTTGTTTGCTTTCGTTATCAAGGGGTTTTGGCTCAGACGAAGTACCTGTAACAAAATATATAGAAAATGAATAAAAAATACTATTCAATATAACCTTACGTAATGGGCATAAAATCAATAAAAAAATACCATTCAATACAACGTTACTTACCTAATGAGTTGCCGATTTGTTTGCTTTCGTTATCAGTGGTTTTTGGCTCAGATGAAGTACCTATAACACAAAAAAGGTCCTTATTGCTCTTTTAGGGCAAAATTTGCTTCATTAATTATTTGTGCCATTTTTAAGTAAAAGATACATCATTTTCGGTTGTCAATAAGGCATTACTACTATATGAAATTAATTAAGAAATGAACTCTATTGACAACCGACAACGACGTACCTGTTTTTTGAAAACGTCACATTTTATCAGTGGTTTTTGGCTCAGACAAAGTATGTGTAACAAAATATATACAAAATCAATAAAAAAATACCACTGAATAGAACATAGGTAACATATAACCTTATATGTACAGAAAAAATATTAATTACCATTCAATAATACGTTACCCAATGGGTTACTCGTTTGTCCGCTTTCGCTATCAGTGGTTTTTGGATCAGATGAACTACCTGTGACAGAACGAGCAGAACGTTACCACACCCATTTAGTAGGTAAATAATCAAGAAAATTACCATTCAATATCACGTTACCCAATAAGTTACCTGTTTGTTTGCTTTCGTTATCAAGGGTTTTTGGCTCAGACGAAGTACCTGTAACAAAATATATAGAAAATGAATAAAAAATACTGTTCAATATAACGTTACGTAATGGGCATAAAATCAATAAAAAATACCATTCAATAGATACAACGTTAACATACCAATACAACGTTACCTACCTAATGAGTTGCAGATTTGTTTGCTTTCGTTATCAGTGGTTTTTGGCTCAGATGAAGTACCTATAACTTATACCTATATTATTGCTCTTTTTAGGGCATACTTTGCTTAATTAATTATTTGTGAGATTTTTTAAGTAAAAGATACATCATTGTCGGTTGTCAATAAGGCATTACTGCCATAATAATTAATTAAGAAATAAACTCTATTGACAACCGACAACGATGTACCTGTTTTTTGAAAACGTCACATTTTACAGTAATTTACATTAAAAAAATTAAACGATATCCATTCATTACTTAGTACACTTGTGTATATGATTTAAATTCAGTGTATAATGAATGCATTAAAACAACCTATTTATCAAAAAAAAAAATCTGATATACTTATATGTAATTTTAAGGAAAAATTACCGTTTAAAATTTGATTTCCTAATGGATTTTGAGGCTCCTGGCTTTTATCAGATGTATCTTTTTTAGTTTCAGCTGGCGTGTTCTCCGTTTTAGAGATGTTGGTGTTTTGTGAGGTACCTTCATCAGATACATTAGAGCTAGATGCGTCTTGTTTAGGCTCGGTTTTGTCATCACCGGTGTCATTTTTGCCAGTATTGTCCTGACTAGTGTTATTTAGCGACTCTGAGTTATTATCTTCAGATGAGTTGTTTGAAAAGTCAGATGTTTTTTCATTTTCAGCTTCACTTGGTTTACTTGGTATTTGAGATTCTTTTCCAGTTTGATTCAGCGTTGGTGATAACTCTTCAGATTGACCAGTTTTTTCAGCGTCACCAGTAGGTTTATCATTCGGCCTGACTGGGATTGGCGAGGCTTGTATGTTATCAACTGGTTGGTTAGGTAAGTCTTTAGGATTCAACGTGATTGTATTATCATCATTGGCCGAAGCAGGCTTGGCAGGAATTGATGATGCTCCTACAATGTTACTTGGAACTGGTGATAAATCTTCTGACTCAGAAACAGTTGAAACTTCAGGTGACAGTGGGGCTGGGCCTACAGGTATGTTATCAGGTTTGTTTCCACTAGCACTTACGGGCAAAGGCTTCTGAGCTGATGATGTTAATGGAATATGCACCACATTCAGGGTTTTTCGGTTACCGTTAGAGGGATTATCATATGAGAGCTGTCCAGGGTTTTGCGGATTATTTTGCTGTACTGGTGTAGTTACTGGTGGGCTTGAAGGCGCTGAACCCGGAGATGGGTATAAATCACTGTATGGGATTGCTGATTTCAAGTTATTTGACGGAGATTTCGCTGGTTGAGAATGTGAGCGTCGTCGGACAGGTTGATTAAGTAAGTATAGAATTGAAGGCGGCAACATATGATCGACTGAAAAAGAAAACAAAATGGGTTACTAGTATTTTTAACGCTAAATTACAATTGTTAAATAATATAAAATGTAAACTATGATTTAATCCACTACGATTCTCAACTTGAAAAAAGTGACAGTTCTATGAAATGTTTATCATCACTATCACTACATAGTATAAAACAAAGTCGCTTCCCGCTGTCTGTCCCTATGTATGCTTAGATCTTTAAAACTACGCAACGGATTTTGATGCGTTTTTTTTAATAGATACAATGATTCAAAAGGAATGTTTATATGTATCGCTAGTAATACGATATAATTAAATTTAAAGATTGGTGTAGATACTTAGAAAATGAACAGGCAGATTATAAGCATTTTTTTACCTGGAGATGGAGCAGGTGGTGCGGTAGGAAGTGTCGGTAATGGTGCGGTTGGTGCTCTTGGGGGTACTGGAGCTATTGGGGCAACCGGTGCCGTTGGTGGCACTGGCGCAACTGGTGGTGTTGGTGGTATCAATGATGCATATGGTAAGGCTGGACGCGATGGAAATTGTGGAGGGAGTGCGTTCCATGATGCTGTATTTTCAGTTAACGAAGGCAGGGAGGAGTGTGGTGATGGTCGCGAGCGTCTGATCGGTTGTGTTTGAAGTAGGTATAGAAGAGAAGGCGGTAATATTTCGTGCGCTAAAATTATAAAATAAATTAGTAAGGTATCAAAATTAAGACAATTATGAATACATTTAAGATATTTGCTTACTTGCTAATTGCTTTCGTGGCTCCAATACGCCTGAGTCAACATTTGCGCCTGAAACAAATACCTATTATGTTGATTCACCTGAATTTAAGAATATTAAACCGTCTGAGTCAGTTGTTTTTATCAATGCTTGGTTCAAACTCTTCTTTTCTGTAGTATTTTTCTTTGGTGTTGTAAGATATTTTTTTAGTACAATGATGATATTTCAAATGAGAAAGTGTGTTCAATATAGAGAGTATTTAAAATTGGATAGGTTGTGTAATATTTTCCTACAAGGTATAAATAATTTCACATACCGAGTGTTTTCTGTAATATGAGCAATAAATAAACGTAGATTCTACTCCTTAAACCAGATAACGCTTGTTCAGCAGCTTTTAAAAGTTACTTATGGATTGTTTTTTAGGACATTTTAAAGTTTATTCGTACACGCCATGTATTCCAAAATTGATTATTACTGTAGGGTAGGGTAGGGTGACAAAACTAACGAGCAATGTCAATTAGGTGGATTTTAACGTACTTACATTGAAAATACTATTTAGTTTGCATGAAAAAGAGACGTCGTACAAAATACACATATTTTTTTTAGTTGTTGATCAAATATTTTATTGTTAGAGGAGTAGAATCTACGTTTTAATTTATTGCTCTTATTACATAAAACAACCTGTATTTGCAATTGTTACATTGCATTGCATTTTTATAATCAAAAAAACATTTATACACCGCCCCACAATACAATGGTTTTGTAGAAAAATAATAAAAATACTTTAAAAAAATCAAGCTCCTGAACTATAAGTTCCTATTTTTCATGGTATTCGTTTTGTTTCATTCAGAAATTAAAATTAGAATTGATACACTCATAACGAAGCTCGAAAATATAAAAGTAAAATGTAACTTACGTATTTCTCCAACCAGTGTCAGAACAAATACTATGCACAACATTTTTATAGACCCCATTGTTACCCTTACTGCATCACACTCTCGCGATATTTTAAACGACTCTTGTAACTAGCTGATACTTTTATACACTCTTATTCACCAACTGAACAAACATTCACTTTGAAATTGTTAATTTGTGCAGGACGTAAGCCACATTTTCTTGAAATGCCGGAAAATAATGCGATGACGTAAGTGTCCGTGTAGATATTTACACGAATATTTTCAATTACTCATGTCAAATACACGCATGTAGATCAAATTTTAGAGGCCTTTTAAAATTCATCCGTGCGTTTGTCTTTAATTTTGCAACATTGAATATCATACTTAGTATAGGAAAATGTGTATCAACAAAACTATGCTACATTATTTTTATTGGGAAAATAGATTGACGATACCGAATAATTACCATTCAATATTGTCTTACCTTCATTAATTAAGTTATAATTTTAGAAATATATTGTAAACACCGTCTACCGTAAAACTTTAAATCAGTGTTCTTTAAGTGGATCGTCATATATTTATAACCAGTTCTAAAGTTTTTAGAACATTTTTTAACACAATAACTGTGAGGTGCAGACGGTGATCACCACGAAGAAAGGGGCGCACTCAGGATCATCGGGGTGTCTAGGGCAGCGGTGGTAAATAAAACATTATTTTATGTTTTATAGAGGCGTGTTGCCGCGGCGGCGGCTGGCTGCAGAGTGAAGTAGTTGCAGGAATCAAGGTGCCAAGCTCGTGTCACTTCTTATACAATCCCTGTTCTAGGGTTGTATGTGCCTTTCCAACCTTTCTTGGTTTTTTGGCGATATCTATACGCCGCCCATGACTATGGGCGGGGCTTTTCTGTCAAGTTGAAATTGACGTGGCTTCTTTCTTCTGCCATTAACTGGCTATGTGGGGTTTGGCTTCTCTGCAGCTGATGTGGCTATGGTGGCCTTTCAGCGGCATTGTGGTACCCTGGTAGTTATACTGGTTACCAGGGTGGGCTCTTTGCTTACTCCTGCTGCTGGCGTTGCGCAAGCTCCCTAGGGAGCGAGCGCGTCCTGCGGTTTTCTGGCGGGCGTGCGTGGAGCGGCGCTATGCCCTGTAGGTGCTGGTGTCTGGAGTGGTCGGCGCGGTCGAACATCGAGCTCGACAGATGGCTCACAAAGGCGTCCAGGCTCTGCCATTGGAGTCCGCGCTGGATGTCAATGTTCCGCACGTAGCGTGGGGCGTTGACGATGGTGCGGAGGGCTTGGTTCTCCTGCGCACGCAGTCTTTTCTTGTGGGTTTCTGCCGTCATGGCGTACCAGGCTGGTGCTGCGTACGTCAGGCGGGACCGTATGTATGTCTTATATATCCCCAGCTTCGTGCGGCGGGGGAGACTGCTGCGGAGCACTGGACGTAGTAGGGTGCGCGCGTGCTTGACACGCCGAACCACCTCGTCCACGTGGGCTTTCATCGTGAGCCTCCGATCTATGGTCACGCCCAGGTATTTCACCGAGGGTGACCACTTGATGTTCTGTCCCATCATCTTCAGCGGAGGCGGGAGGGCTGTGTAACCGGTGAGCATTGCTTGTGTCTTCCCTACGTTGACTGACAACCTCCACCTGGCGAGCCAGTCGGGGATGACGTCGAGGGACCTCTGGAGTTTCTTAGCGGCGTGCGGGGCGTTCATGGACGTAGCGAATAGTGCTGCGTCATCCGCGTAGAGGCCCAGTTTGACATCCCCGACGACTGGGAGGTCGTCTGTGTAGAGACAGTACAGAGCTGGAGAGAGAACGCTGCCCTGGGGGACGCCCGCGTGAATCGAGCGTACTCTGGAGATTGCGTCCTCGACTGCGACGTAGAAGCAGCGGTCAGTCAGGAATGAGGCCATGACATGTACTATGCGCCTGGGGGCTGGGGTCTTCGACAGCTTGTAGATGAGTCCCTCGTGCCACACTCTGTCGAAGGCCTTTTCCATATCAAGGCAGGCGGTGGCGGTGTGCTCCTTCTTATTGTTGGCCGCAGTCATAAGGTGGAGCACTCTGGTCAGTTGCAGTGTAGTGGAATGGCCTTCTCTGAAGCCGAACTGTTCAGGCCGTGGCTCGATGTGGGGTTGGAGCTTTCCCAGCAGGAGCCTCTCGAACACCTTGGAGAGGGTGCTGAGCAGGGTTATGGGCCTGTAGTTCTCCGGTCTTCCTCTGTTTTTCCCTGGCTTTGGCAGCATGATCACCCGACCAAGTTTCCAGGTTGTCGGGTAGTGGCCCGAGCGCATGATCCCATTGAACAGGCGTGTCACCGCCGCAATGGAACGTTGCGGCAGGTGTCTAAGTGCCATGTTCGGGATCGAATCGGCGCCCGGGGCTTTCTTGGGTTTGCAGCGTCTGAGGACTCGCTGCACTTGGCCGGGTGTGAAGAAGACCGGATCTTCTTCTGTCTCCAGCGGTTGCTCCAGGTACCTCTCCAGGTGAAGCTCGACTGCTTGATTGTGTTCCATGTCTTGCACGGGGTTCGGCCTGAACTGCTTTCCGAGGCATTCGGCGAAGATGTCCGCCCTGTCTTCTGCCTTGTACCTCTTCGCTCCTGTTGCATCTTCGAGTGGTCGAGTCGTTTCCCGCGTCGTGCCGAGTTGGCGGCATAGACGGTGAATGGAGGGAATATCACCGTCCAGGGACGCGAGATGACTCTCCCAGCTTTCCGCGGCGAGGTTGCTCAGCTCCTTTTGGACCCGCTTAACGAGAGCATTGAGTTCCGTTTTGAGGGTCGGGCATCTGGATGTTTGCCATCTTCTCCGCAGGGCGTGCTTCCGCTTGATGAGATCCAAGATCCTTCGTGGCAGGGGACGGTGTCTCCCACGACTCTGGATGGTGTGCGAGGCTGAATTAAGCGCGTCCTGGATTTCGGAGGTGATGGTGTTGGCGGCGACTTCCACTTCTTCGGCTGATGTGACTGAGGTTGGCAGGAGTTTCCCCCCCATGTCCTCCATGAAGGCCTCCCAATTGATGCGGCGGCCTGGTCTCGAGAAGACTGCCTTTATTGGCAGGTCGTCCAGGATCAGGAGAACTGGGCGGTGGTCCGACGGGAGGTCGGGCAGTGTCTCCTGGGTCATGGTGGCTGCGATGTTCTTGTGAACCACAAAGTCGATGATGTCCTCTGAGCCGTAGGCGACGTCGAAGTGAGTCGGCTCGTAGGGTCCGGACACCTCGAAGTTGTGATCCACGGCGGCTGTGTAAATGGACCGGCCGGCTGCGCACTGCCTTGACGCATTCCATGCCGGGTGTCTGGCGTTCCAATCCCCCGCCATGATGGTCGGCGTGGGGGTGTTCAGCAGCTTGGTGATGTCGCGCGGGAGGCTTCCCGAGCGACCTGCCGGTCTGTATACGGCGTACAGACGGAGATCGTGGCCCAGGACTCTGATGTCGATTCCCAGCGCGTATAGGGAATCGAGGGGCTGGAACTCCACTGGTTGGTGGATGATGGATCTCCGTATTATGATTGCTAGTCCCCGGTATGCTGTGCCGTTCTCCTGCAGCTCTTCTTTGCGGTAGACGGCGTATCCGGAGATTTTCAGAGGCATCTCGGCGCGTAGGAGGGTCTCACAAGTCAGCATCACGTCCACTTCTTGGGTTGCTAAGAAGTGTCGCAATAGCCCGACTTTGGAGCGCAGGCCCTGCGCGTTCCAGTAGACAATACGGAGTTTATGAAGCTCCGTGTTGCGTCTTGATTAAGGCGGCTGTGAGTGCCTGTGCCGTTGCCGCGAGCTGGGCCACTAGAGCGGCCAGTTCGGTGAGGGTAGGGGCAGGCACGGTGCTGGTGCTGGAGGCTTGGGCTGGAGTCGAAGTTGTGGTTGCTGCGTCTGGTGCAGCGGGTTGGCCGGGCGACTTCTTCTTCTTTTTCTTTTTTGGTTTCTTTTTCTTTTCTTTGTTCGGGTTCTGTTTTGGTCCTTCTTGCTGGGTCTTCTCCTTGGCCTTAGAACTGGATGCCCCCCTTTGGGTGGGGGGGTTGGCCGGCGCCATCAGTGAGGATGTCGCCGTCTCTTCCACCGTGGGCTTCTCTATGGTGGCTTTGGTTGTGGGCCCAGCACGGGCAGGGGCCGAGATGGCAGTTTTCCCGGCTTTGTGATTTCTGGCCTCCCTCCTGTAGACCGGGCAGTTTCGGAAGTTGGCTGGGTGGGGCCCCCCGCAGTTTTTGCAGGTGGCCTTCTGCGACTTCGGTCTGGTGCATTGGCTGGCAAAGTGCGGGCCAGCGCAGCGAACGCAGGCGATGGGTCGATGGCAGCCGTGTGAAGAATGGCGGAAGCCCTGGCAGCGGTGGCATTGCGCGGGCCCCTTTTTACCGCGCCACGCCTCCACTTTCACCTTCTTCATGTGTAGTATCTCCTTGATCCCGTAGATACCCGCGTGATCCTGGGTAGATCCCCCTAGCTGCACAAAGTATACACAGCCAGGGCGACCTCCGCGCGCGTTTATTTGCTTGACGTATTCTACGGGATGTCCGAGTTTTTCGAAGGCCCTCTTGATCTCCTCAGTTGGGGTGAACATTGGGAGGCCTCTGACGGCCACTTTGGGGCGCTTTTCCTCGTCCAGCCCATAGACGTGGAAACACGGCACCTCGATGTGGTCGAATGGCTCCCCCTTGGCTTTGGCAGCTTCAATGGCGGCGTATGCAGCCTCTTGATGTGATTTGAGGTGCCTTATGACAAGGCGGTACTCATTCTCGGTGTCTGGGTTGAACTCCACCCCCCGGCCACTCTGCTTGGACGTGGGTGAAGCTCCAAGTTCCTCTGCAATGCCGTCCAGCACCTGCGTCCAGTTAGGCAGGAGTTCGGCGACGATGGCGGGGTACTTCGGTTTCTTGCTCTTCTTTGTGGTGGTTTCAGGGTTTGTGGGCTTGCCGGCACCTTCGGTGTCGGACGTGGCTGCTGTGTGCGCGTTGGCTGCTTCCTCTGTGCGGGCTGCGGCCTTCGCGTAGCTTTTGGCCTTGCCGGACTTCGCAGTTGCTGGTGCGGGGGGCTGAGGCGTGGGGGGCTTCACTGTTGCTTCGTTGTCCGGCTTGGGCGTGGTGGTGTCTTCGGATGTGGGGGCAGGGGGGCCCTTAAAAGGGCCTTGGGAGGGCGCCGCGGCGGGCGGCGTCGCGACGCCCTCGCCTTCTGCCCGTCTGCGGAGGCGTGGGTCTGTCGGCGGCGAGATGTTAGTGCAGGCCCTTTTTTCGACCTGTTTGAGCGGCGGGCTGTCTTCTGGCTTTCTCTTGGAGGCGGTCTGCAGAACTGCCGGATTTTTCTGCAGGAACTCCAGGAAAGAGGCGTCTTCAGGGAGTAGCTCCACCTCTTCTCCCATAGAGTGCCCTTGCAGCCTGACGTAGGCTGCCATCCATGCCGCCATCGCTGGTGACATGTAGCCGGACTCCCCTAAACGGGCCACCAGGATACGATCACGATCCAGCAGTTCGTTCGGGGGGAGCCGAGCTTGGGCGTCCAGGGGGATGGGCGAGAGGGTACGCCCCGGTGCTGCTGCGGCCGATTTCCAAATGGGGTCTTCGGCGGTGTCCGGGGTTGATTCCGCTAGCTCGAACTCGAGTTCACTTGGCTCAGCTTTCTCGGCGGTTTTCGGCGTCTGTGATATTGCGGGTGGCTGATGAAACTCATTTTCTGAGCTACCCACCCGCCCCGCGGGTGCGGGGGGGTCGGTTTCTAGAGATGAGTTTTGTGCGGGTTGGCTGAGAAATCCGCGTTTCGAACTACCCACCCTACCCGAGGGGACGGGGGGGGAGTCGATGTCTTCTGTGTCGGATTCCATGGTGATGCAGGGTCCTCGCGGCGCATTACTGCCGACCGTTACCCCACCCCGCGGTTCCTAGCTCGGTGATACCGTTTTAGCGGGGCCGAGTTCAGTTCCGCGTTGTGGGCAGCCGGTAGTAAGGCTTCTGTTGTTGCAGGATGTCCCCGCCGACGTAGAGTCGGGCGCAATCGTAGAGTCTTTTTCAAGAAAAAGCTTGCTCGATTTGCTGGTGCTTCGGGTGCGTCCGTACGAGTGGTCCTTGGCTTTCCTTGCCAAGGTGCCAAGCTGGATCACCCGGTCTCTTTTATGGACGCAATGGGGTGATCGAACTAGTGCCCGTTATGCGCCGAATATGCCAAACTTTTATTGACCAATAATCTTACGGCTAATTACATGAGAGTCGGGATGGGTAACTTTAATTTAGGACATTTAGTTTTATAATTAGTACAATTTCTTATCATTTACCCATAAAATATCAGACACGGAGCAAAAAATAGTACTTAAAACTAGACATTTTGTATATAGCAAGTTACACGTTTATTAATCATTGACATAGAAATAATACGATAGAGTTATTTACTTATAACTAGGTACACAAATCAAAGGTTTTCTAAGCTACATGCGACAATTCTCCCCCACGTGCGTCAGCACCGTCTACTGGTGTGGAGCATACGAGGATGAGTCTGGAAACCGGGCGGCGGATGTCTTCTTTGCGAGATGAATTTACAATGGCTACTCTTATTGGCCATCAGGACCGGGAAAGAGTTGTGCGATTTCGCCTCTAGACCATGTATCTCGTGGCATTTCGTCCGGTATGTCGCTTCGTTGAGCACTGGATCGCGGCATTAAGTTCAGGCGATTTTCTTGCTTCCAGCGCGTCCATTCGTGGTCGTCAGGCGGAATCTTCTTTCGAATCTTGCGCCATTCGGTCACGTGACATTTGAGACTATCGGGCAGTGAGTTTGTGGCCTCGAATAGCTCACGTTCTGGGTTAAGCGCACCGTTAGATGTATTAGGCAGCGGTAGGGTGGTAGAGGGCGCCGATAAAGGGGCGGCGGGCTCTAGGTACATCGCTCGTGTGATAAGACGCGTGTACAGTACGTTCCCTCGCTTTTCTCTAAGGTGGCTTGTCATGTCGTGCATTGATTCGTTTGCAGCTGCGGCGGTAAGCGGCGGTTGATTCGCTATGAGCCTCTTTTGCGGTAAGTCGCCTGCGGAAACCGTGAGGGTGGTTTCGTTACAGGTCCGACACCTTTGGCACTTATTCGTCAGATAACGAATGCTACCGCGCAGTCTGACAATGCAGTATTGTTGCTTCGACTCGTCAAATTCGGTCACGTGACTTTCGTGGTTGGACTCTTCATGGAAATGGTGGACCAATAATTTCGTGAACGTTTCTTCGGCATGCAGGACGGGTATATGTGTTCCGTCTCTGTCTGTCACTATCACACCATTTTTGTCCAATTTCACGGCGACTCGGTGTAGCGAAGACTTTTCAGGCAGCGCGCGCCCGGCTTCCAGCAGTCGTATTTCTTCAGCATACGACTCATTTTGGCTCCGTCGGATCAGTAGTGTTTCTGCCAGACTTATGTGTCTGTTGTTCATCTCTGTTTCTGGATTCTTAACAGACAATTTGGCTTTGAAAACCTCGGCAGCAACCAAGACTCTGGCCGTAGCGCGAACCAGTCTAGTGAATTTCGAGAACCTAACTTACATCGGGTAGGTATTCCGATTTTTCAACGGAACAAACCGGTTTGTTTACGCGTTCGCTTTCGCCTCTCCCGCTGAGGGACGTACCCTCCGTGCTCTGGACTACGTTCAAGCTTACGTCTGGGCTATTGGAGGCGAATCCGTTGTTAGTTTCGTCGTCCGTCGTTCGCGGTATTACGCAGCCTACGAACGCTACATGCGGATCAGACGATTGACGTGGTGTATCTGGTGGTCGCGTCGCATCTATGGACACTCGCTCTAAACACGTGGGTGCGATCGTGATTGTGTTAATATTGCTAGTACCATTTTCCACGGGCGCAGTTGCGTTCAAACCGTGTAGCAATTTATGGTGCCCAGCTTCGCACCCGTTGACGCCACAATGCAAGAATTTGCACTTGAAGCGACCATAGTGCGACGCGTCCAGACACCTATAACACAATTTCGCGTTTTTGGACCAATCCCAACGTTCGGCGATCGTAGCATTAATGAACTTAGTGCACGCTTCAACTTTATGCTCGTGACTATTACAAATTGCGCAATTGTTGCTAGACGGCGAATGTTTAGGTTTGGTCCCGTTATATGCGGGTTTATTAGCCTCGCGGGGCTTTGTTTGAGCTACCGTAGGCGACCTATACTCATGCGCGCGAGCTTTAACTTCATCGCATCGCGGGCGAGTGCCTTGGTAGTTATCGTCAGAATCTGAATCGCTCGAATAATCGCGGGAAAACGCGGGAGCGGGAGCGTAAGCGGGGGCGTTTCGACGCCCTGACCTGTTTTCCGGCTCAATAGATACCGCGTTTACCGTAGCGCGCGACTTCGGCCATCTGTTACGATACGTTTTTCTTACGGCAGAACTAATCCCGATCAAAAATTCCGAAATTGCTACTAGGTCGGGCAAGTCAACGTTAGACTGCTTGAATTTGCCCCATTCGTACCTAACAATAAGGTTCAATTTGTCGACGATTTTATTGACTAATTCTGGCGCGTAAAGATACTTTTCTTGTTTTAAGGATTTAATCGTGGCTACAGCGTTGGCTACATGTGCGGCGAAAGACACTATGTTGCTATTGTCTTCTGCTAATCGTGGCATACGTTTCACGTTATGTAGCTCTGTCAGCACGATTTCCTCTGGATCCCCGAATTGCCTTTCTAAGGCTTCCATAATCTCGTATGGATCCTGTACGGTGTACATGATGGACTTTACAGCTACCCTAGCCTCTCCTTTTAAAGCCTTACGAATTCGGCTGACGTTGTTTACGTAACTAAACATCGGCGCGGTATCTTCGAATTCGGCCCGAAACGCGATCCACTCCGTGATATTACCGTCGAAAGTGGGCAATTCGGGAGGCCTATGCATAACGGGTGCGTAATGGCTCGAAACATCTCGCGGCGGACGATGCGTGCTTATGTGCGACTCGCGGGGCGCGGGCCTACCGAGAGCGGCGGCGGGCTCACTATGCACGAAAGTACGTGGGGCTGTTGTGACATCAGGTCGGAATTTAAAACTTTGGTCAAGCTGAGACTGGTGTTCGACCCACTTCTTCACTCGTTGCTCGTCTAATTCGACTTCAGATACGGTCTTGCCGCTAGCAGATCGCGCCTCACACTGGGCGATCTGTAGCCGTAATTTGGCAGTTTCCGCCTGCTTATTAGCAACGGCGAGAGTGGCTTTCTGAACTTCCAACTCGGCCATCAACAAAGCCAACCTTTCATCACAACTTGCACTAACACACTGTTTTTCGCGCACTTTTTCACTATCGCGATCGCGGCACTGAGAATCGCGGGTTTTTTCGCCCGTTGGCGTGTTTGATTTACACAAAGCCCCCGGGGGATTAACTACCGTTTTCTCGTTTTCATCGTATGAAATGTCCGAATATACGGGCGCCGGCGGCGGCGCTGTTGCCGACGGCGGCGGGTACGCACTATGACCGTCATCTAGGTTGCTGCTGGTGCCTTTGTCCCATGTATTGGTTTCGCCGGAGGTTGTCTTACCAGACGGCGGCGTCAGGGTGGCGGCAGGCTCCCCCTGCGGCTTGCGTGGGCGAAGAGACCTCTTCAGCGTGTGTTCGGACATCTTCTTCTTTTTTCTTGCTTCTGGTTACGCAAATGACGCACGTGGGGGTCCCTAACCTTACCTACCTAAAACCTATTGGCTGACACTGCCTAGTGCAGCGCCAGCGGCCCTAACTTACAACTAACTCACTTGTGGGCGTAAATCCCTTGATGCACTGATTCTCGCGCAAAGGCTAAGTGCAAGTGCCAGAGCGTCCGAAAGCAGTGTGAAGACGTCAACCATGTGACGTTGCAACGAAAGTTGCCAGGACACGAACGCGGAGTATGGCCTCAACACGAACGGTCCGTCCAGCAAGCTGGTTATAGCCCTAGGCTCTACCGCTAAAGCGGGCGGGTGTATGGACACCAAATGATGATGATGATTCTGAGCGTGAAATAAATTTCTGTCTCAGCGCGTACTTTATTCTTTCTTCATAGTTCTTTCATCCGGCTCGAAGGACCAGCTGTGAGGTGCAGACGGTGATCACCACGAAGAAAGGGGCGCACTCAGGATCATCGGGGTGTCTAGGGCAGCGGTGGTAAATAAAACATTATTTTATGTTTTATAGAGGCGTGTTGCCGCGGCGGCGGCTGGCTGCAGAGTGAAGTAGTTGCAGGAATCAAGGTGCCAAGCTGGATCACCCGGTCTCTTTTATGGACGCAATGGGGTGATCGAACTAGTGCCCGTTATGCGCCGAATATGCCAAACTTTTATTGACCAATAATCTTACGGCTAATTACATGAGAGTAGGGATGGGTAACTTTAATTTAGGACATTTAGTTTTATAATTAGTACAATTTCTTATCATTTACACATAAAATATCAGACACGGAGCAAACAATAGTACTTAAAACTAGACATTTTGTATATAGCAAGTTACACGTTTATTAATCATTGACATAGAAATAATACGATAGAGTGATTTACTTATAACTAGGTACACAAATCAAAGGTTTTCTAAGCTACATGCGACAATAACATAATGACAAGATGATAAACTGAACTAATTTTTACCCGCAGTTGAAGGTTGAAATTAACCGTGAGATTAGCCGGTAGCTGGTATGGTAAGTAAGAAATTAAAAGTATGGTGGTCTAACTTGTTCACACTTGGCTACCGCTGACTGGAAGGCACCGATTTATTAATTTACTTATTGTATTTTATTAAATTGTGTAATATATTATTACCTAATTAATATTTTAAAATCAAATAAATTGAAATTATGATTATTTGCCTACTGCTAGCCAATTAAAAAAAAACAACAATCGCAAAAAACCGGTCTTGAGTTGATCGATGATCAATAGTTACATATCATTTTGATACTATTCCAGTCATTAAAAAATCTTACACATCGCATTATTGTTGTAGTTATTTATTGTATTTTGAACGAAGGTAGCGGTAATTAAAAATAATAAAAACGTGTTTTTTTCTGGCACTAGCACCAAAAAACTGTGTTTAAATTTTGTCACCAACTTGAATCATCTGGCATGGAGTCAACTTGATCAAGGTAGGTCCCACTGCAATCGTGCAATCAGATTGTTTGATATTTTCGCGCGAATTAGAACTTCCATTCGCCCACGTAGAACAAGACCTTACGGACTACGGTGTAGTCATTCGTTGTACTATACTAAGTAGTACTCCAATATAAACACGCTAGATAATGATAATTACTTTCATTCCGTAATCATTTATCATCAATTCGAGCATTCGGCAACCATCAATCTTGAATGGCGCAGCACGGGAGCCGCGTAATGATATAAAACTCGACTCAATCCATCAATAGTCTTGTTTTTAATTGAATTTGAAATAATTATTTTAATGAAAGCTACTTTCATCCGGTCTTGAAATGAGTTAACAGGGTTTTTTGTTGCGCTATGGGTGAAGAAAAATTATAATTATTTAAAAATAATACGAAATATTTGACTGTAAAACGACTGACAAGATTTAAATATCTCGATACCGTTTTTTACTGAAGTCTATGATAGCTCTAGCAGCTTACTGTAATGTAATAATATACTAGGTAATAATGTAAGCAATCATTTTTTTATTTTGTGACATACTATTCATTTTTGAAGTCAAAACTTTATTAGCCGCGTTCGGCATTTTTTGGTAGAGGGAAATCTTATGACTCGCGTCACCGACACCGTCACGTCAAAACAAAAACGCATCACAAGATTTTCCGTGGGTTGAGGCTCATTCGATATTTAAACTTATAACCGTTCAAATTAAGTTTAATTTTGTAAGTAATATTTTTCTCTTATGCTTTTAATATATTAATTATAGAAAATCACCATTGTAAATTGACTGTAGACTGTACACATTAAGTCCTATATAAACCTTAGGTCAGTCTGTGGTCTAAAAACTGTTAAAGGTAGGTCTACCAAATAATTATGCCGTAATATCGCAGGGTCTGTTTAGTGGACTATTTGGTTCTCAGTTTCAGACTGGGATAAAGCCGTAATCTTAGTATGAAAAATTGCATTTTCAAATGGGTTAAATGGGCTATTGCACGTAAAATTAAGTCAAAATCAGTCAGCGTCCTTATTTTTTGCAAGCTTTAATGTGAAAACCAGATTGATGTTGATCAGTTTAATTCAAATTCAAACATTATGAAATTTCAAATTTTAATACTAAAAGTTTTAAGTTTGCACTTCTATCGGCGGTCCCTATAACTGCCATTTTTTTATTTTAGAGCATTATGTAAAGTAGTGATTTAAGTTTTTCATTTATAGTATTGTACAGTCGAGGTCATAAATATCTTTACACTTTTTTACCTAGTCGAATGCGTTTGCATACTAATTGTTAGCGACCGCATTCGAGTAGGTAAAAAAGTGTGAACATATTTATGACCTCGACTGTACATAAGTACTAGGTCAAAATTCATTTTAAATAAGGTAGTAATTTTATGAACTCGTCTGTACATATTTTGTGTTTGCACTTACTAAAAGCACACTGTCCCATGTTCAACAGCGTAGGAAATTTTTTACTAGGAACAATGTCTAAATAGATGAATTATTATATTTATTATATATTGATGTCAAAAAATCGCATTAATTTGCCAAATAAAACTCTTGGATAGATAGCTTAAGACTCCAAATTAATATAATGGAAACTTCTCAATCTAAAAATGAAAGATGCCGCCACAATCATAAACCAAAATCATACTTATTTATGAGCTTCTAGCGGAAGTGTTAATGTCCATATCGTCAGTCTCAAACAGTATTAATAAGAGCTGATGGAGATAAAACAGCCGTATAAGGCACTTTGTGAAGGCGGAGATATATGGAAGCGGGATTTTTTCTGCAAGTACTAATTGGAACACAGACTTGGGATATTTAAACGAGATTTGGTCAAGTAAGTAACTTGGTATTGGAGAAATGTCGGATGTTACACAGTCTTCTTAAAAAATGGCTAATGCTTCGGAATGATTCGGAATGCGCCTACACAACAAAAAACCAAGTATACGTTATTTTTATCGCTTGTTGATTAATTTTAGTAGTTGCAATAAGTTTCTCCAATAAATTTCAGCCACATGCCTGGATCTAGCAAGTATAGTATAGCAAACTAACAAGACGGTTTGTGTTCTAATTATTGTGTCATTCTGACTTGGCCAGCACTTAGTCAATAAGACATCCTATATTAAACTTCAGTTACCCCTCTATATGATATTAATTACTACGAGACCGAAGAATAATAACTATCTCCTGCATTTTAACTAAGGAAATTCCCTAAGAACTCATATAAAGCTCAATTTATACTATTCATATGTATATTTAAAACGGTGTAGTCGGGCAATTCAGATTCATGAAGAGAAGTGGTGAATAATTCTGGAATGGTTATTATGATGCAATGTTAGTGATTAATAATTGATTTTCGGAATTATCCCTATTTTTTTTCTATCTGGAAATACCCGAATAAGTCTTATAAATATTAATTAATGTTCAATTCAAAATGTGAGGCCAGATTATTAGAAGCGGAGAAGTAGTCCTATTAAAATTTCTTAAACGACTAAAGACGATCACTATAGCCATCTTGCGCCGTCTGGTTTCGACGCGCGGTTTATGAATGAAATACTCATGAATGAAGTTATCTTTTATCGCGCGATATATCTTGTACAGTCAGCATCAATAATATGTATACGAACTTGAATCTTATCCCACAGACATAAGTGCCAAAGTGTATACATATTTTTGATGCTGACTCCACTTATACGATAGGTCAGCGCTTTAGATCTCGCGCGATAAGAAAACGGGATGTGGTTTATAGGAGAGAGTTGGATATGGATTTAAAAAAATGATCAAGCGTGCTGTGATTTGTTCGTATATAGGGTTCCGTATTTATATAACATTTTGTTTTACTGCTGGAAATTTGCTCTATACTCTCCGGAGTCCATAGTGTAGCCGTGTTTCATAGGTAGTCTATAGTACTTATAGACGGAGAGCTGGCCACGTCAGATATGACACAATAATGAGAGCAACGAAACCCCTCTAGTTAGTTTGCTATACTATGCTTATTTCTAGATCCGGACATCTGGCAGCTGTAAAGTGGTGGAGGTAAAAGAAAGCCAATAACTTGAAGAAAATAAATTCTAGAGTTCTGGTTTTGATCCAATATTATGAAAAATTATGTAATTAATTAGATTATATAATATCCAAAAGTTTCGATTGGCGGAAGTAGTGTCAAATGATGTATAATGTAATTTTTGGTTACTCGCCTACTGTTCTTGTTTGCGCAATAATACACAATGTTTTTTGTTCTAATGTTAA
Organism: Pammene fasciana; assembly: GCA_911728535.1. Taxonomy (NCBI): domain Eukaryota; kingdom Metazoa; phylum Arthropoda; class Insecta; order Lepidoptera; family Tortricidae; genus Pammene; species Pammene fasciana. The sequence continues at coordinate 4,122,683 of OU452285.1, forward strand.
AATATAGGCCCTGTTCTCTATAAATGACACAACTTCAGCAGTTTTTACCTATTGCGGTATTACTTTTTTTCAACTTAAAAACTTTGTTGGTCTGTCACTCTGATCTCCACCCATTAAAAGCTGCCAGATGCCCGGATTTAGCAATAAGGATGGTTATGCAATCTAACTGGACTGATTACAAACCTCTCATTATTGTGTCACATCTGACGTGGCCAGCTCTTAGACCATTAATAGTTGTACCATCAGCTAGTCCGTAGGCACAATTGCTTTTAGAGAAAGATTTTGAAAGTTTTTATATTTTTTATGAGACAACTATATAAACTAGTAGTCGCCTATAACTGAGAACTCGCGATTTACTTGCAAACGAATTGACCAATATAACAAAACCCATATGAAGATTTTTTTTCGCCTTCTACCTATAATAACCATTTTAGTGTCAGTTATAAAAAAAAATCTATTTTGTTTTATTTTTATTTCTTTAATTTCTACTATATTTTAAGTAGGTAGGGAAATAATCCTAAAAATAATATAATCACTAATCAGACACTTCGATAAAAAATAACCTTATTTTCTGGTGTTTATTTACAAGGAATCCTGGGGGGTGAATTTTGAGATTCGAGCACTCGAAAGTGACATTTAAAACTCTGAATAAAACGATGAAAGTATGTTTTAAAAATAACAGCGATGGAAATTTTAAATCATGATTATTTAAACTATTAATTCTATGCAAAGAAATGGCGACAAACTTTTGTGTGCGATTATTTTCGAGCTTATATTTTTTTGAATTCGAGCGTTCGGCTGCCAAAAATCGCCCCCCTGAACCCTAAAGTAGTCAGATTGGTGACATGAAAGCTAGCAGACATTAAAAAATAAATGTCTTAAGAAAAAGTTATTAATTAGTAACTAAACTTCTGTACTGTAAATATATCAAATTACAGATTATACAGAATTATCTAAATCGGGTGCTAAAAAAGAATGCAGCCGTAAACTTACCAACGAAATATGGCTTATAAAGTGTCATAATCATAACGTTACGTACAGTCGCTATCAAATATATCGGAGCGGCCAAGGTACTCAAAATTATCTTAACATACACTGTTATAGCCGTGACAATAGAAGCGTTGTTCATGTATTTGGGACCACCTTGGCCGCTCCGATATATCTGATAGCAGCTGTAGTCTATAACGCGGTGCGGAAGCGACACTGTAATTTTTCCTCTTTAAAAAACGTAAGTACCTATATAGTAATTCATTTGCTAACGTTAATTAATTAAAAGAAGAAAAAACTGTCAACCTGTCAAGTCAATATTTTGTAATAATTTTTATAAACATTGTTTTTTTCTCATTTTACACCTAATTATTCCCGTATATATCTATTAAATTTATATTAACATAAAAAAAATCTTAAAAATATTCGCCTGAAGCCGGCGATGTAATCGACTAAGGAACTTTCATCGATCCATTTAAATCGGTTCGCGCCCAAACTCAGTATTAACCTTAATGTGCCTTGATGACCGGCCGCGGTGCCAGATTTGATATATTCCTCTTGGAACTCACAACCTCATCAAAAATACCTAGTTATACATTTCTATTATTACCTGAGTTTAAGATTTCAAAAGGAGGAGGTTCTCAATTTGGTTCTATGTTTTTTCATGTTTGTTACTCCACAACTCCGTCATGCCAGAACCAATTTCGAAAATTATTTTTTTGATTGTATGTATATACATATAGATTGGTCCCGTTTTTAATATTGATTTACCATGAGGTTTTACTCCTCAAATCTTATAGTAATTTTTGTGTTTTTATCCATAAATCAAGCATTTTCATTCAAAAAAGCGACATTTGATGAAATGGAACTGCTGGTAATGATCAGAACGAAACTCTTCAACAACGTATAGTTCACGTTTTGTGTTTTTTGTTGGATGCGATGGGTTTGTTAAGCAAGTTATATTTTCAAGGCATTTTTTAAATCTGTTATTTCATTGTAAGGAATCTAAGAGTGTATCGAAATGTAGCCTGGAAATATTGATTCATTAATTATTTTCATAAAAATAAATAAACTTCACTTTACTTCTCTTAAATTATACTCGTATATGGTGATTATTACACAGGCGCCGCAACCGCATGCGACGGTGATGTGCAAGCGTGACAGCGTTATACACATGCAAAGCGCTATCACGCTCGCACACCGGTGCCGCATGCGGAAACCGCAGCAGTGTGAAAGCCCCCTAAGAATTTGCAGGTGATTACTAACAATACGAAGCTCAGAACATAATTATTATTCTCAGACACTATTTTATTAACGTGAATAAAATAATAATGAAAATACTGAAATCAAAGCTAATAACAGTGTCCGGAGACCTGCCTCTATAGTTTTAGTCGAAAAAACCTTACAAAAAATAACTATTGTGTGAACTGAGTTAAATCAATCTGTAAATCGCTTAGAGGACGAGAATTTATAATTTCAATACCGAGGGTCCAAGCGGAACGCATTCTTCAGTTAACCGATTCACTCGATATTCGTCACAGCGAATCGATACCAATCGACAGCGATATCATTACGACGTGATATTTTGACTGAAATATTGAATGCCTTTGTATTGGGCCCCATCACGATATTGCTGGGTACAAGCCTGTTTAATTTCAATTAGGTACTCTCGTTTCGAAATTTGTGGGGGTTATACAGGCTGAATTTAAAAAATAATCATGATTATACATGGTAGATATTGTATGAAATATATGGCATTATAAACACGTAAGTTAAGTAAGATAATAATTATTATCAACCTCTTACGATATAAAGGATACCTATAAGGGTAATTTAGAGCTGTTACCTTACCCAGCAGCCAATTGAAATTCTAGTTAGATAACCATTGATTTATTATAATGTGGATAGAACCTACAAGATGTGACATCAAGCACAAATTTTGTGCGCCATGTTTGGCGGTTGACAGCTATAACTGAATCAAAAAGCAGTATAGACTTGTACCTAGTGATTTTAACTACAACTTTTGTCATCTCCTGTTACTCAATGTAGACAAGTATACAATAGAATAACATTGCCAGTAGGAAGTATAACTAAAAGAAAATTCACCGTGGGGTGCCCGGCCTTAGAATTGTCCCCCACCATATCGTCCCGTGGTTGCAGTAGGAGTCTGCTAAGGGAATATACCGGGAGATGGGCAGCAGCATCTTCCGAAAGCCTAAACAACAATAAACAAAAAAAAACTGCGCGCGCCAACCCGTCTGCCAAGCGTTGGATGGATGCAAGTCGATCCGACCGATACTTATGGAGGTCCAAAGGGGAGGCCTATGTTCAGCAGTGGACGTCTTATGGCTGAGATGATGATGATGATGATGATGAAAAGAAAATCGTCTACTTGGGATTCTGAATATTGACATGTGTAGAATAAACGACAAGCAGCAAGAACCTAAATTGTAAAAAGTTTTACTATCATCATCAAAAAACAGACTACAGACGTCATTCGTTTGATACTTAGCTTATGCTGCTAGTACATAATGACTCCGTTTGATTTCTGATCAATCTGATCATCATGTATCAGTGCCCCAAAAAGCCTGACCCGGGTGTCGGAGTCACGTCCGGGAATCGCATGAAAATTATAAAGGAGTTAAGTGAATTCGCCGCCGCGGTAATGGCGGCCGCTAATGACAGCTGTCATCGATTGCGCGCTGGGAAATTTACGAGCGAGCTAGGGATGGAATGGTCGATAGAATTTGGAAAATAGTCAACTCGGTTACAGTGGAATTATAATAGGATTCAGGAGCTGTAACCAGGATCTGCAAGCTGCAAGCATCAATATTGGCGCCGTCTGCTTACCAGCAAGCGTGTCATCAGTCATCACCGTTGTATGTACCTATATAAATAAAGACTATCGTATCGTGTCGTATCATTACGACCTTTGTCACATTTTTTAACATTTTCCATTAATTTATATGTTTTTTTTCCTATAACTGACTATGGGTACTGGTATTTGTTTTGTTGACGTCGTCAGTTGCTTCTCTTTACTGCTTTACTTTATTTATTAAATTTTTACAACTGCTTTACTTTATTTATTTAATTTTTACAAATTTTACGCACGATATCTTTAATAGCAATTTTATAGTTTTCAGAAAAAAATACTGCTATATGAAAGCCAAGACGCGTAATAACCTAAAAGAAATTTATATGAGTTTTGTGTTTACTTAGTCGTTTATTTTGTTTACAAAAAAAACAGGCATATAAATATTTTTTTATCGTTATCACAAGTCAATTACACATTATCGACTCTTTCCCCTCACTAGTGAATAAATTTATGCCCCAGCCTAATAATCATTGGATAATGATTTTAGAAAATGAGTGCATCACACGATGCCGTTGTTTTGGTGTTTTTTATTGCAAAATAAAGATATACGAGTACAGGTATTATTATTAAGAGACGCTTCCAAATTTGTTCTCACAAAATTGATATAAACAGTAAGATTTTTCTAAGGTGAATTTTTGATTGCATTAAGTATTAAAAAAAATTAAAAAGCCACTTTAAAACTTTCTGACACACACAAATGTCATAATGAATGATTAGGAACGAATTACTATCAAGAGCATTTTAGATTTGACAGAGGTTTATAAATACAGTGAGAAATTTATAGTTTGGCCACGGCCAGGATTTATCTCACTTCAAGCATTGACAAACAGTGATTGTCTTTTTCTTACGCTAGTATCCTCTCCACCAAAAAAGGATGATTGTGGCGCCATCTCTTTGGTAGGTGTTCAATGTCTTTTTTTTCTTTTTTATAAATATTGTTTCTTGCTTATATGAAATATCACTGGCTGATTCACTATTTTGACAGCTGACAGGGGATTTTTGAGTTTCGTTTCTTGTCACATTGTGAACTACGATCGTTATCGTTACCCCCACCATGCACTTTGCACATAACGAATAGCTTACTTCTACTGTTGCTGTGCTTTTTGTTTAGCCAGACTATAGTTAGTATACTTTATCCTCCTTTGGATATCTAAAAAGTAGAAGTTAATTATGGGTTCTAAATTCAATGGCGCCTGCATTGAAATCCTAAGCAACATTGTAGGCCCGGCGTTCATTTGTTTTTGTTCGGCACCATTGTTCAATTGCAATTTATAAAATAAAGGGCTTTCTTTAATTAACCGACTTCAAAAAAGGAGGACGTTCTCAATTCGACTAAATATTTTTTTATCATTATTTTTATTTTATAATTTTTTTTTATGTATGTTACTCGATATCTCCGTGAATCGTGAACCGATTTTCAAAAACTATTTTTAATCGAACGGTTATAATATAACCCCTAGATAGTCCCATTGTCACCAAGTCGGGGTCTGACGATGGGATCCTGAAGAAATCGAGGGAACTCTTCAACTATTATAGGCACACCCATAGTGATTTCACTATTTTTACAGCAACTCGGCCACTTCCTCTTGGAATAGCGGATCCTAAGTGAAGTCGGGTCTTTTTTTGTTTAAAATTATTGGCTTTAATATTTAACGTTTTAGGTAAGTAAGTACCTAACATGAAGTTCTCGTAGTGGACAAAAATTAAATCCATCAAATCTGTCAATAAATTTTTAGGAATTTTTACATGACTTTTTGATTTTAGCTTTTCGCTTAACTAACGTCCAACTTCTTTACACTACTTTTTTAAGTAAGATATTGAATAATGTGGCATTTAATACTTAAACCTCGGCCTATTTTATTAAAGTAGTGTAGGTATACCTTACGTCTCGTTGAAAAAAAAAACAAGATATTCATTTTCAAACTATTTCTACTTTATTGAAATAATTTATAGGTGTATGTAATCAAAGACAAATTTGAAGCTCTAATATCACAAATATTATTCTTTTCCGAGCGAGCCTATATGTTGAAAGTGCATCGAACAGCAGTCAATGTTATTTCAAACAGAGTAAAGAGTTGTGTTCCGTTCTGGTCCAGTTAAAGCGGAAGGTATTGTATGTCGGAACACGGCCATGTTTAGATAAGTTCGTTTCTACGTCTAAGTGTTCAAGTGTTCCCACGGGTTATCGAATGGCGACCATTCCAGCCTAGTTAGTGAACCAGTCTGTATCAATTATAAGTTTGCCCCGAAAAATATGACATAATAAGCTTGGCAACCAAGCTTTTCTAGCTAGTTTGCTATAATTTATATCCTTATTATTACAACCTACGGTGCCCAAACCTGAGCTCACAGAGATTCAGAAGTCCAAACTGAAGGTTTGCCAACGCGCTATGGAGCGTAGCATTCTTAGTGTTAAAAAGACCGACCGCATCAGAAATAGTATGCTGCGCTCTAAAACGCATATTGCTGACGGAGGCAAAAAAACCGCTAGGCTCCAATGGGATTGGGCCGGCTACGTTCAACGCATGCATCCGGAGAGATGGGCTAACATAGCCACCAAGTGGGTGCTGGTAGGGGGGCGCGGGCGCGGTAGGCCCAAACGGAGATGGCGGGATGATCTAGATACCTTCCTTAACAACTGAGCGGAAGAGGCGCAAAATCGGGAGATATGGAGATCCAGGGGAGAGGCCTTTGCCCAGCAGTGGGAGACTCAAATAGGCTAATATAATAATATAATAATTATTACAACCGGGTATCTGGAAATTATTGAGCGATGAAGAACAGTAAAAGGCCTTCAAAAATTTCAATTGGGCAAGAAGAATATCAAAATATAAAGTATCACATTTATAAAGTGCAGGGCCTATATTTTGATATTAAAATGAAAAATATTTCGTATTTTTGCAGACACGAAAACAACAGGTGACAAACTATGTATAATTCATCCACTATTGATTTCAGTATTAGTTCCATATTCCACTATTGAATATGGAACTAATAATGAAATTGGAGTGATTTTCGGACTTACCCAACTACGCATTACAATAAACTTTTCTTTTCTTTAGCTAACATTTATTTCATTTAAGTACAAATATTTTGAATCACCTGCATCATGCAGCTCCTCACACATGTTGAAACTACCATGTATAATCCAGATATTTACGACAGCAAGTATTTTGAAAACTTGTCAATTAACGAATTATCTACGCCCACCTTTAAAAGAAACCACGACACGTTAAATCACCCACCATGCCATATAAGCTTAATGAAACAAAAGCATTATTCATATGATATTTTTTCAACCCGTACAAAATAACTTACACCCAATGAGTATTATCGGGCACTCGATACGGGCATAAAAGCCTATAAAATACAATACAACCACGTAAACTTAAAACTGCGAAACTACAACCCATTCAAAAATGAACCTAACTACTTAGATTTAAGAACTAGCCTGTTAAATAACGGTAGTAAAACTATGTTGGTGTTTCCAAAAGGTCTGCTTTTCTTTGTTGAGTGACCAAAAATATGGCGGAACGATCCGTTACGTATCGAAATTTATTTGGAGATTCGAGATCTCTCGATTTTGAGGACACCGTAGACGTGACCTTTTTCACGGCATTTAAAAAAAGATTGCAGTATATTGCGTGCAACCGCATATCAAGTCCTTTTTGTCATAAAATATGAGGATCGCCTGTAATACGTCACTACAGTTGTATTTTTGGCGATGAATAAACCAACTGTTGACATGTAAAGGCAAATAAAATCTCTACGTTTGCTTTCGTACACTTTTAATCGGATGTATGTAGGTCTCGTATCTACACGAGTCCCGTTTGCAACCTCAATAGTACATTACGTACCTAGGGCGGTAAAATAAAGAAGGGCTCAGGTCGCTGGCATTTGTGGCCCGAACCGAAGGTAAGGGCCATAAACAAGCGATCTGAGGCCTTCATTATTACCGCCCGTGGTGCGTACATAATTTTACGTCTTCTCCTGGGTCTGAAGTGAGATTTTCCGCTACGCCCTAGGGCGGTAAATTTCACTTAGCGCCCAGAGTGACGTAAAAGACTTTACAGACGCCTATGAAAATCTTATTTTTTTTTACATTGGCTTAAGCAGGAAAATTATGTTAACTTACAAACCTCTACTCATAGATAAATTAACCGAAAAAGGAAGTAAAAAGTGTTTGCCTTGTATAAGTCATCTTCATCCTTAGTCATCTCTTCCTTTCATCCCGGCTTTTGGTATATTGCGACAAGAAATTGTAGAAATCAAAAAGTGCCAGCAACGTAGTGTCCCGTTTTCTTAGATTGATATGAAAGGGACACTACGATGTTGCCACTTTTAATTTCTACAATATCTTGTCGGCATATATGTCCCCTCTGCTAAGTACTTTAATAGTTGCTCCATTTATTTTGCCGTAGCATCGCATCTTTCACACCCAAAACAAACAAATGAGACAGCAGATCCAAATCTAAGCCATAAACTACTAAAGCGTAACGCAATGTCCTATTATACCTATATGCGGATTCAGAACAATCCTACACTATTAACACTCCATGTCAATCACTTAACTAACAACCAACTTAACAACTACATCCCCAAGCTCTTAATACTAAAGTAAAAAGGCTTACTTTCCTCTGTTTTGTGTAATGAAAATGTTGGTCAGTTAGCCCATGCCGTCGGTAGGGTACTTTCATGTCAATCTGCTTGGATATCAGGGGTGAAAGAGATGGTATCGTCCGCTGAATAGGATTCCACGGTCTGTGGTTAAGGAGAAATGGTGTAAATTGTGCAGCGAAAATAAGGTATGGTTTGTTTCCATTTTTAATTACGTGTCCTATTATGAACAAATAATATGTTAATAGAAAATAATGGCCAAAACTTCTCTCTTTTCTTCTTCCTAGCGTTTATTCCGGCTTGGGGTCCGCTTGACAACCTAATCCCATGAATTGGCATAGAATCTAGTTTTTACGAAAGCGACTGCCATCAGACCTTCCAACCCAGGGGGGAAACTAGGCCTTTTTGGGATTAGGTCCGGTTTCCTTACGATGTTTTCCTTCACCGAAAAGCGACTGGTAAATATCAAATGATATTCCGTAGGTACATAAGTTCCGAAAAACTCAGTGGTACGAGCCGGGGTTTGAATCCGAGACCTCCGGATTGAAAGTCGGACGTCTTACCGCAAGGCTACCAGCGCTTTTGGCTAAAATAATGGCCAAATATGATTTGTTTTGGTTATCAGTCATGACTCATGCGCATGTCGCATTAGTTTATTTTTAATTTATAAAATTAAATTAATCTCGCATATCCGTATCCTTTTATTCAGAATTTGGATAAACTACACAGTTTGGGAATCTGCTCGAAAGACACTTATGCCTAATCATCACCACTAATCATCACCATTTACAGGTTTTATGAGAGTTATAACTTCACCTCCTGGCACGTTTGAAAGCCAGTTCAATACATGGGATAAAAGCATTGTATAACTTTTTATATTGTAAGTGTACGTAACACTTAAATATTCACCTATATAAAAAATCATATGTAAAAACAGTCACCATTATTATTACCTACTATAAATTCAACCTGGTTCATTTAAATTATATACACATTCTTACTGGGTACGCTACCTTTGATCACGATAATCAAAGCCTTGCATTTGCAGAAATTCAAACAAAAATACCTACTCTCCATACCCCTCACATAGAAAGCTATTTACGAAGTAAGAAAACCGCCTTTTACGCTCGAAACAAATTTATTCAACTTTTTGCCATCTTCTCCTTAAACTATAGGTATTTTCCCCGCATGTCCAGGCCGTGTGAGCGACGAGGGCCCAACTAATTGTTTCTGAGGCAATAATTGCCTTTTGCAGAGCTAATGGGGCCATTAAAGCTCCACTGAGCTTTGTGCCTGAGCTTAATTATTGAGCTTTGGTGCGCGTTTGTGAAGTGTCTTTGACGGCCTGTTTTTAAGCGATATACGATTTAAACAATATCGTTTTAAGAAGACACTCTTATGAAATAAAACCATATTATTTTTACAGCTTTGAGCTTAGTGACTTTTGCAAATTGGGATGGATCATAAAGTTTAAATTGTACTTAGAAATAATATGGCTTATTCTTATCAGCCGTATCAAGCTTAGCAAGAAGAGGAAGTAAATATTATAACGTTTTATTTTTTTTATTCAATGAATATCTAACCAAAACATTTGCATTTTTATTTTATATTACTGAGGATCATTATTAATAATATTAGAAAAGTAATCAAAACTTTCATCCATTCCTAGTTTTTTTTCGCGACCGAGACGTAATACAGTGTTCTTTCTATAACTGTCCATATAGTGAGAGGTGATTAAGTATAAGTTTATAAGTCATACTCAACAACTTTTACTATTGAACCAACCCCGAATCGTAAAAAAAAATTGGCCTCCCCATACAAAATATCGACGTCTGATCGGCCCTTTGATTATTAAACCAACCGGATGCGACACGCGCTCTCATTCTTATCGGAAAAAGTCTGCCATTTTTTGCGGGGGAGGGGAACGTCAACGTATGCGAAACGTCACAATAGCCACGTCAAATAAACGTCAGTCCATACAATGAGTATGACCACTGGTCATACATTTTTGGCAGAGGAGAACGCCTGTCAATGGCCACTCCGCTTGGTTTAAAGCTCTAAGGATCGGCCGAAATGTATGGAAAATTCAGATTTTGGAGTATACTTTATGAAGAAATTGTAAGCCAAATTAAGCTCTGGCTTGCCTAAGAAATATTTTAACCCACCGCCACTGATGGATAGTTATTGAAAAAACACCCTGTATAAAATGCTCGGGGCGTTTTTTCGTGAACCAAGCGATACCGTTTCTCCACTGCTCGCTTCCGCTTGAAATCGCCTTTTAGCTTGTCGAAACTGTCCCTCCACTGCGTTTGATTTGATTGATCCCCACAACATCAAAAAAGCTTATGTCCTCAGCAAATCTGATCGCGGTTCCATTGTTGCGTTGTTTACGACACGTCCTCTTAATGGTATGATTGTTCGATATAATTGGTGGGCACCGTCATAAGTCGTATGGAATTATGGCTCGGGGCTGCTGATTTGTGTAACGGAGCATAATGAGATTGGATGAATGGAAAGGGTTGAACTGAATACGATAGTGGATATTTGCTGGAGGATTATGAAGGACATAGAAATGTGCACCGTGGAAAGGAACAAGCAGGAAATTTTTACTTAACACTAAAAATTATTGATATTGCCAATCAGGATATCTAGGCCAATCCCATCGATTCGAAACTATTAAAAAAAAATCTGTATAAAAACGTAAAATTAATTTGACCTCTCTTCCATAGCGTTCGCTAATTGCGACGCAATATAACATGTCGGCAATACATTTTGTCTACTGTTTATAATTGTCAGAATATATATATTCAAGTTTGATTAAACCGAGTTTTTTCAAATTTTTTATGTTATTTTAAACCTTGTTCCCATATTTAGTTTTGTTTATTAATAAATTGTGTAATCTAATCTCTAAATATAAAACATAATGATTGTAATTTAAAAAAATGGTTTTCTTAGAAATCTGAATCCTACCTGTATTCATTATTATACCATGTTCATTAAAGATTGAATTGGAGTAGGACTTACGGATTAGGATTTCTCTACCACTCTACCAGACAATCTGTCCATAACCTGTTCTTGCCGATACTTAAAAAAATTCTAACTACGCTTCATAAGTTAATCAACTTCATAATCTCCATCGACAGAGTAGGCTGATTAATGCACAATTATGCATTGTGTAGCGGCAGATTTAGACTGATAGGCGCGTTGGCGCACCACATACCGGCACGCGTGTCGATTTATGGGGCATCTTCATTTTAACTTGTACCCTTAACTTACACAAGGAGATCAAAGTAAGGCGATGGCTATGGATTGGACATATCCTCAGGAAACCTGACACTCATGTATCCAAGATTGCCCTTACCTGGAAGATGCCCGGCAAACGGAATAGGGGCGGCCCCAAATTTACTTGGCGCCGTACCGTAAAGCAAGAGATGCGTGTATTGGGGATGGGATGGGAGGGGGTTTCCCAGACCGCACTGGACCGAAGCCAGTTGAAGAATTTAATTCGAACCCTACACCCCAGCAGTGGGTGAAAGGATGAAAAGAAGAAGAAGAAGACTCTTAACTTGAGGCAGCCGTCCGGCTGGCAGCGATTAGAGAGAAGGGATTTTGACGTAGGCGCGGTCCCGGGGGAGGCGGGGTCACATGAGACATGACCCCCCCCCAAAATCGTACATTTCAAATATAATAGTACCCTCCTCCCCCCCAAATTTCAGGCTGCGACCGCGCCTGTTTTGAGGGCGAGTTTTCTCAGTACTTTACGATTTAGTCTGGCCTACAGTACAGATCAAGAACAAAAGGATAATTTGTTTTATATGATCAATACAAAACAATCTGTCAGTTCGTTTGCTTGGTATATTTTTAGCATAGATTGTTATTCACAATAACGTCACGGAGTCGTAAAACAAAATTTTGTTTCCATTTAAAAATTACGGAAATTCACTGCAAAGAGAAATACGATAATGTCATAAAAACAAAATTTTCATTAGTCTTCTATGTAGTTTTTAATCAATATTCTACAATTACAGTTTTATAGATATTTAAATAAATAAAAATATTTTAGGTAAGTCCATGATCGACCCAGGAGTTCGATTTTTGAATCTCACCGGTGCCTTTTTTGTATGCAGCCGATGACTATTTAGTACGAAATAAGTCACCCGGTGAGATTCAAAAATCGAATTCCAGTTCTCGTAGTATGAGATTTATGACAAAATTTGCCTTCAGCCATTCTTGTAACCATTGAAAAAAACTTGAAGCCCCTTTATACTGATTATACGTTAAATGCCTTAACAGGGCATTTATATGTTTTACAGCTTGAAAGATAATTCGATAAGGTGGTGAGGTCGCATAATATTATCATTCACCCTCACGCTTAAGGTATTTAATAGTTATTGGTCACTGTGATTGTATCTAGGAAGAGATTTAAGAGATCCAAAAAATCCTTTAAGATATGGGTAAAGTGCACTTGTCAATGATAATATTATGATGTGAGCTTGGTTCGTGCAAAAAAATCGGCTAAATGCGAGTTGGACTCGCGCACGAAGGGCTCCGTAGCATTATCTATAAAAACGGCAAAAAAAAAACATGTCTGTTATATGGAAGAACCCTTAAATATTTATTTTATTCTGGTTTTTAGTATTTGTTGTTAGATCGGCAATAGAAATACATCATATGCGAAAATTTCAACTGTCTAAATGTCACGGTTCATGAGATACAGCCTGGTAAAAGACGGACAGACAGACTGACAGACGGACAGCGAAGACTTAGTAATAGGGAACCGTTTTTACCTTTTGGGTACGGAACCCTAAAAATTATATTGATAAAATTTAGGTTATGTTATGGCCAATGTGATGAAATATAACCCGAAAAAAGTAAATTATTTCAAGATTTCTTTCCAAAATAGATTTTTGTAAATCACATTTTTCATAAATATCTTTACATCCTATTTGGCAGTTACGATTAAGCTTTCGGCATTTGAGTTTTAATATAATAGTTAGTAGACTGAAATCTAATATAAATATCTGTCGAAATTACTAAAAGTAAATTAAAACGCATTTTTTATTCCCTGACAGTCATTTTGTCTAATTCTTTCGAATCATAATCAACCAGAAACGAAACAAGAAATTAGACAAGAGAAATACTGCCTAGTTATATGAATATGGTTATAATTAGGAAGAAAACAAAAGTAACTGATGCACTCACTCATTCACTAAGAATGAAATGGCAATGGGCAGGTCACGTTTCACGCGTGACAGAAAACAGATGGACGATAAAAACTACCCAATGGAAGGGTCCACCAAACAAGAGAACAAGAGGCAAGCCAAAGACACGATGGGCAAATGACATACGGAAAGCAGCGGGAGAGAACTGGATGTCACTAGGAAAGGACAGGAAACGCTGGAAGGAGATGGAGGAGGCCTACACTCAAAAAATGGGATCCATATTGCCAATTTAATTCAAAACAGTATTTGGAATGTAATATTTAAATATGGAATAAAAAGGCTTAAATAAAATAATAAATATGAATATGGTTGACAGGACTGCTATTTACAATATATTTGTCTAAACTATCGGCATACAGGTAAATATATTTTCATCTAGGCACCTTTATTGTATTGGGCAATTGCTGTGTAGTGTAACCCTCTTGCCCTTTTCATCCTATTTGACTGTAAGTACTGTAACACATGTTATGTCTGACAGCAACATAAAGAGTTCCCTAAAAATCAAACAATTTAAACTCAACCATAACAGTCGTGAGAAAATCGCGAAACGTGGAACTCCTAAATACGCTCCCAGATATTATCGAGCTCGGGCGATGACGAACGACGGCCAAACTGCGGATTTATTCATAGACCGCGAGAAACCGATCGCGATGGGTCACGATCGATTGTTGCCATTCGAATCGATTTTAATGAGCGAACGGGAGTCGGATAATTATGAGGTTATATCGCTCTTTTAGGTCTGATGAGATTGAGTTCGAATGGATATTAACTGTCTCACATTTTAGAAATTTATGATTCAGGCTTATAAATAATAATTATTAGAAAAAATACCTAACACATCTCAAATATGGATTTAAAAATTGTACTAAAATGAACGCTTGATTTCAGAAATACTCTGAAAGTATTAAAAATAAGCATGATTGATAGACGCACAAATTATGAATCTCAATTTCTAGACTTCATAGATAGTATGTTCATGTTTCATTCAACTGAAATAAAGATTAAAGTTTTTGTACTCACTCACTTTCATGCAATAAATAATTATGATTATGAAAGAAAAAAATATATCGCTATCATTATTCGAAACTTCGACACTAAATTTAAACCTATTTAAAACCGAAAATTAGTGCACCTAAATTGTATAAATATATTTTAGTAATTATTGTTTACTAAGCCAGTTTAATTTGGCAACAACACTAGACGACCTAAAGAAAAATATTCAATCGAATTATGAACCTCCCATTTACAATTTAAAGTCGGTTAAAAATAACCGTTAATCAAAAAGTAAATCAATATTCAAAGCTATTTTTTTATTCTTTTCCCCTCGCTCTATATTCATAACCAGTATCGATATTGGGTCACTCCTTACAATGTGGTACCTATCGATAACGCAAATGGACATCATTTTTATTCGGGAAAGGCTCGGCGGGCGATTTTATAAATGAGCCTATTTTAAAATATGGGGCTACTTGATAGCGTGTTCTGATTAAGGTACTTGAATTATTCTAAAAAAAATATAAGTAAGTAGAAGTTGAAAAAATATAAGTCACGATTGCAAAAATCCGATGCGGAAGTCTTATTTTTCATTATAATGGGCAAGTAGTATCGATCGTATACTTAAGCTAAAATACTATTAAATAGTTTTGCTTACACCTGCCGAGTATTGCAACAATTTTCCTAACGCTAACCTAAAAGTCGATTTTTAAGGATCACTCTCTTCTATTCATGGATATAATGATCGTTAGTATCATTATCCTATATCTGTAGATATTTAATCCAACCTACCAGTACCCCAATTGGTACTACCATTGATAACCGATTAATATAGAAAATTTTCGTACCTCAAAATTACCGATCGATACGGATCGAGCCCGCCCCATATTCACGCGGGGACCACCGCGGTTGCCAACAAATATCGAATGAATAATCGGTTCGAATAATCGACGCACTGGCTGCAACGTTACGTAATTCCGATTTTGAATTACGAATCCGTTGCGGCCATTTGTTAGTGGCGTGTGAAATTGAGGTTAAATTGTGTTTTGTTTGGGTCTCTGAGTTCTGACGTTATTTTAAAACAAGTGTCTATTTGACGGTATTTATAGTTAAATATACATAAAATTTATGGCAAGTAGTTGATTTGTATTGGTAAAGTTTTTCCATAATAAATAATTATAAGAGTCAAAGACAGGAGTTGTCTAGTTTCTGAATTGTGACATCGTGCGTCTGGATCTCTGGTGGTATCAAGCGTCCATACGGTACTTAGTCACTCAGTTGTTGTGATTTGTCGCTTCTGTATAGTTTTCAAAAGGTACCGGTATTTTTTGTATGACCAATTTTGGAAATACGGAACAAAATATATCTATATTGCAAGTCCTATTCTGTTGGCCAAAGTCAAAGGTTTTACGGATAATAGTTATTATTTTCCTTCAAAACAGAATAAATCCAAATTAGTGGCAATAAATGTCAAGCGAAGTCGGTTTTACGTTCCTAATTTTGGTTGTTTTTTATAATTACACCCTGAGTAATGCTACCCTACAATTGCGATAAACTTATATCAACTGCACACTGTAAATATAACTTGATGTATTTTGGGTGGATATCCACATAATATATTAATTGTCTACCTACCTATTTTATTCTACTTCGAAACTATTTGTTTGATTTGATTTGTTGAAGCTTTTTTGATTCCTTAGAATACATACTTAGACGCAGGCAGAATACGTCATTATTTGTCTATTGTATTCTTCTGAAACAGACTAAGGTACCTATTTATCTAGACTAAGATACTTTAGCCAACTAACCTACCTCAATCAAAGTCAATTATAAAATAAAACGAAACGAAGGAACAAAATGTTTTTATTTTTTTATTTCGTATTAATTCAGTAGCCAGATCTATTTCATTTATAAATCTATTTAATTCTACGCTGATTTAAGTTTTCACGGTTTTTACACATATATATTTGTGCAAACGGGCCTTATTGCTTATATAGATACGCGGTTTAATCCCGTTTATACGAATAGATATTAAATTCGACTTTAATATGTAGATATTTTTGTTAGTATCTGATTTACGAATTGTTTATCTATAGATTATTTTGTATTAAAAGATAATTGATGTATAGCGACAAATATACAAACACTGCTAAGTTATTTTGCACATCATACAAATATCTTTTGAAAATGCTTTCCGACTGCTCCCGCCATATTTTTTAACCGTTGGTTTCAAGTGCCCGGTAATACATTTCCATGAACTTACGAGCGTACAATCTTTGCCCCATAACTTATTCCTTCAGAATCAATTTTCATGTTTACACTGACCACTAAAAGCTGGTATTTGGCACCCATTACTTAGATCAAGAGTGATAGGGTTGCCATAAAAATATAATATTTTTTTAATTTTGCAAAAAATTAATTATTTAATACCACGTTTTCTACTTATTTATATACTTAGTTCTGAATTATAATTAATCTTAATAACGATATAAGTATTATAATTACTGATACCTTTAAAAAAAGTAAACTATCTACCTATATAGTACCTACCTAAACGAAAGCTCGTCTAGCTTGCTTTTGTTTTGGATATTTATTATTTATTTCATTATGTTTGTACCTAATGCGTGTCATTGAATATCTACTTATACCCGCCATTTAAGTACCTAAGTATTAAGATTTTTTCGCTTTATAATTTTTTTCAAATATTTTTTTTATATTTTATTTTGTGATGTTGTCGAGGTTTTCCCAATAATTCTTCAAACATGTTGTGTTATCTAACATTACAATTTTCCGTGCGTTCTAAATACACTCAAGATGTTTAGTGGTAAATATCCTCACTGTATTTCTGAACTTCCTTTGTGGAAAACCTCATCTTACAAATCCACATTTCACTTTTTATTCAAGCGGCAACCCTGCACCGCACTTTTCTACGAAAGTACTTAAAAGAATCTCGATAACCGAATTTCAATTAAGTGTCATAATAATGGCGGGCGATTTCTGGAAATTTATGCATCACATCGTGCTCGTTCATTACACTAAGTACGGGCTCGATGAAATTTCGAATGATAATTCGAGTTATTTGGGAGTAACGACGCTTGTTTTCGTAGTGTGAAATTCGGTTTTTCAAGTAGGCAACACTGACCACCTGATGAGCATGGCCTTTTTGCCCTTTTTATTGTAAATCTGTAAGAGTATCAGGATACTGGGCAAAGGCCCTTTCTCCCAACATTTAGTTCTGTCCATTGCCTTTAAGACTCGTTAATTAGGTAAATTTGGGAGAGCTCTTTCATCCTGAAGCGTGAAGGAACCTTCTAATTTTAGGAATGTTATAAAAATACCTAATAAGCTGCACCAGAAAATATGCGGGAGTGCGCATGCACTTATAGTAATATTAAAGTAATAAGACCGTCAAGCACGTCCTACCGTGTTGGGAACACGAAAAAAAAGGATGTCTTCAGCCAAGAATACCAATGCAAGAATATTATTATTTAAACATAAGTGTATATTATTCTAGACTAATTATAATATCTTTTACTTGAATAAAGACATTTTACTTGAATCAAGACTAATTGTTTCCACATATTTATGAAATAATATTGTCTTGATCAAGGCGATTTGTCTTCGATGAAGATATTTTTTTTCCATGCACGACTTCATATAAACTTCAGTGAGATAATTAGAAATCTTGGTGTGATATTGCGATTAAACGATTAAAAAATCAATGCCTACTTATTTAATTAAACCGTTAATCGATTGCTATTAATCTTGGCTCCTGGAACGATGTTGGCTGCCATTTTTATATAAATGGCTATTTCACAATCGCACATCGTAATTATATAGACCTCAAGTTAATAAGCACATTTAACGATGTAACGAGGATGGACATATTTTAAATATTTTACACTTTATAAAACGCAAAACTTTAATTGAAAGTGGCTGACTGTTACAACGATAAAATAAGTCAGTAATTTCTGTTTATTCTATTAGACCGAACGTAAAACCGTTTTGATGGTAGACATATTTGTGGTTAAAGAATATTTATTTTCTGAAAAGAAAATTTAACATCTTTTAGTTAAATGAAGATAGCTGTTCAGAGTTGTTGGAAGACCTACTTATCTACTTAGGAGTATTTTAAATGTTTTTGACATAACATTTAATTGGCTGTTCCGATTCGGGTTTACCTGGCAAACTTACATACAGTAATATGCAGTTGGCAAGTGGAAAAACGTTGCTTTTCATCTCGTATTAGCCTAATGCTAGCCTAATGATTTAGTGCAGTGTGGTCGCCAGTGTGGTGTATAACCCATAATGATTATGGAAAAATCTTTAAAAAAATTAGTTCTGACACAAAAGTATAGTATAATACAATTTTAAAACAGCTAATGTTCTTAGCTTTGTTACACTCTGGTGTGCCAGGCGACCAGTTGGAATAAAAAAATGGCCTCCCGGCGCCTCCGCATTTGCCTACAATTACCCGCATAAGGCACCGCCGGCGCATCTTTGATTGCGCGTGCGCGAGATCCAATACATTATTTATCACTTTATCGGTAATTAATAATTTTGAGGACAAATATTTAGGCGACCAAACATGCTCCGAGTCCATGCTGACGAGTGACAATGTCGTGAGAATGTTAATATGAATTTAAAAAAAATTGGGGAACTGTCCTTTTATACCGAGGGGTCCAAACCATGACAATCCAATGAAAGAAATTAGATTCCCCGCTCCCAGGACTGTCAGAGTACTACATGTATGTTAGCCGATTTTTTTTATAGTTTTAGAGTCGAAAGTGTGGAGTTGGCCTGCCGTTTAGACCTTCGACCTCAGCACTCGCAGCTGTGTTTGGATTACAAGGTTTGGAAAACAAGATATCCAAAAATGAGTTTTGACGCTGATGGCTTTCTTCACTTTAACACACCGTAGAGTTATATATTATGTCGATTTTAGCTACGAAAAATATAGTGTGAATTTTGTTATATTAAAAAAGCTGTGACTGTTTTTTTACTCTAAAAAAAACTTGCATTATTCGTGATAAAATAAATAGTATTCTTGCTCTTAGATATGAAGTAAGTACCTACTTATTGTACCAAAAACTATAAAACAATGTCCATTTCCTAAAAGCATACAGGCTAAAAATAATATATGATCTTATTGCTTGAGCATATTGCGTTGTGCCAAATATATCGTGGAAAAGACAATATTAGCACAGTCTGTTGGTCCGTGTGCAATTGTGCATGAATCAAAAACCACCGCCGAAGGAAAGCAGACCGTGAGACCGCACATCAGAGTGAGATGTAGGTGTGTGTTCATAGAAAGCTATAGTTTGGCCAGGGAAATTCCCATTTAGAGGATAGACAAAGATATACATATAATTATAGTGTCTTTTTTACATTAGTACTAAGCACTCCAACAAGAAATTTTAGTCTTCTTCTGGATAAGTACTGCTAGTGATAAATATTTTTTTAGATTTATTTATTTTCTGGTAACAAAAAATAGTAATATGACTTTAACGTGACAAAACAAAAAAGGTTTTTTGGGAATAGTTCTGTCAATGCACTAACGACTGTTTTGTGCACACTTGCTTCAGTTGTAATTAAACAATTGCTACTATACTTACAATTCATAGAAATGTCCATAAAGTTCATAACGTAATTTACAGGCAACAGTAATTGCCGTGGGGTGCCCGGCCTTAGAATTGTCCCCCACCATATCGTCCCGTGGTTGCAGTAGGAGTCTGCTAAGGGAATATACCGGGAGATGGGCAGCAGCATCTTCCGAAAGTCTAAACAAAAAAAAACTGCGCGCGCCAACCCGCCTGCCAAGCGTGGCGCGTATGGCAAACCCCCACTTTAAATGCGCCGGATGACGCTGGCTGCAAGTCGCTTCCGACCGATACTTATGGAAGTCCAAAGGGGAGGCCTATGTTCATCAGTGGACGTCTTATGGCTGAGATGATGATGATGATGAACAGTAAATTAAAGTTAACACTCAATATTTTCTTGTTGAAGACGAGTAAGTGACTTACAGCGATAATTTCATCGCTGCTGGTGACAAATGCTTTAAGAACTCAATTCTACTACTAATTTCTAGGGATAAAACTATTGATAAACTTTAAAAGTTCGGTTGTGCCATGTTTAAGGTCAGAAATTAAAGCACAGCAAAGTTCCACGGTATAGAGTAGGCTTTAAACTTAGTTTACGTGCTAACAGTTAACCAGTTAAGTTAACTGGTCATTGTTGAGGTGGCGAATGACAAATGTTAATGCGCGAGCGCCGATCGGCAGGGTAACGGGTACAGTGTACTTTATTTGTACTGGAATAATGTTTATGGACACCGCCCAACGTCAGCTATGTGTGGGTCATTAATTTTTGAAGTTCCGAAAATATTTTCACGTCATTTGTCATTCTTTTTCATTATTATTCGCTTCAGTTTTGTTGATATTGATTAAAATACTCCAGTTGTCAACAATTGTCTACTTACCTATAGAGCGCCCTTTCTGTACCTACAGTTTTGAATAACTGCTTAAACGAATAATGTAAAGCCCTACCAGAAATATATGAGCACGCGCCATATTGCGGAACTTAATTGGAACTAAATTTTTCATACCAAACTGAACTGTCACCATATACATTGAGAAAAAAGCGCCCTCCTGACAATACTCATATATTTCTGGTAGGGCTATAATTTATTTATAAACACATTTAAGTATTTTGTCATTGAGTTGTTTATATTTCACTAAACTGAAAATAATTCTTACCTATTGAGCAAACTGCTGTATTTAATAAAAACCTTTTAAAGTACCTTTAGGAACACTTTACCGTAGGGTAAGTAGTTATTGGTATTAAAATAAGTACTAAAGTAGTTACTGGTTCTACATACTTATTCTATAATTCTATTTTGTAACCAAGTAGTTGACAAGACTAATACTACTGTCAAAGGATGCATAATTTGTTGTAACAAAAAGTTGCCTACATGCAAAGTTGTACCCTCCATGTTCGTACTCGGTATAAAATTGTTATTCCTGTAGCTTACCTGAAAGTTGTTTTTGGCAAACCAGTATAAATTACCAAAATTAATATGTGTACTTGTTTTGATTTGAAAACATAATTAAATGGTTTTTGGTAAACAACGGAGTTCGGTGTTGTAGTTGAGTATAATATTTTTTGATCGTATAAATTTTCGGTGGTAGGTGGAGAACTGATTAGGGCAAATTAGGCAACATTGGAAATTAAGCTAAAATTAGATAGATTATCATTGTGAAATCGAATAATCAGTAACCTTAGCGTCAAAAAAAGAGCATCTAACAATGGAACGAAGTGTTAGGCTGCCGTTCCACTGAGGCGGAGATGATACGAGACTTTCTATAGGTATAAACTCTCTCACGATGAATAAGTAAACGGACTAATCGACATAGTTTCAGGAAAGCTGGTGACTTTTGGTGATAAGGTAATTTTTGGAACGGAACCCTGGAAAGCTATGATTCTCAAGTTCGCAAAGTTCGCAATACTTAGTTGAGTCGGGAGCTCGCTAAACTAAAGACATTACCTGCAGTGCTGGGCTTCTCAACTGGTTCATAAATCAGGTAAGTAATTCTAATTATTTAAATACGTGCTTTATTGATGGAAATGGCACATCAAGGTTTTTATTCACTTATTGTATAAGTGCTCATGATAATTATTGGATTTTTCTATTGGTTTTTTTCACATGACTACAATTCTTCTGCGTATTTTTTTGTAAGGTTAAATGAAAGTTCACATTTATCTATGAAACCGCTTTACCTATTTTGTAGCAGGTTTTGTTTACGTGATAAATCAGCGTTGATTTTTAGATGGATTTATACAGCGCATGGTTTCTTCATAATTGCTACACCCAAATATGCTTCGTCAAAAAATACAAAATAAAATCAGGAAATGAACTTAGTTAAAAATTAAAACAGGTCTATACCTACAATACAATAATAAAATTAGGCCTCAATACTGTATAATAAATATAAAACTTGAAGGGTACACGGAAAGAACATGTCTAGTCACTTTGACAACATTTTGAGTTATAGCGGTTTTAAAGTTTGGAACGATCCAATTAACCATACTATTTTCGTAACTAGGTGGTTTGTATGAACTAAAAAGTGGATTTAATGTTAAATATTCCAGCTGTGACAGAAGTTGTTGCTAATAGTTCATTGCAAGCTCTACATTTTGATACAAAAATCTCATTTTACAAAAAAAAGGGACTAGACATGTTCTTTCCGTGTAGGTACCCTTCACTTGTAGTAACCTTGGCTATTTCTGTTCGATTATTTTTCAAATCCATATTGATACACTTTATCCAGTACTTAAAAAAAGCTATGCTGTTATCGAAATGCTCGTAATCGCCAATCCTCTCTTTTTGAGCCATTATTTTGAGTCCTTTTACTTAGCTGAGTTACGTTGTTAATTCGTTATTATTCGTAGTTATTAAAGTACTAGTAGTAATAGAAGCTGCCTCTCGTCTCTTCAATCAATCCTTCCTAAATATTTATCTCAATGTTGTTATTCGTCGTATAACTTTTTACATGAAATATTTCAAAACAAACATCAATTTTCAAGATACAAAAATATTGGACTATTTACCTCTCAACATAGAAATAACGATACGAATACGAAAAAATAATATGTATAACGAACCCAATAAATACAATCTTGCTTGTCTGTACTTTAATCAAACACCTTGACTGCATAACATAATATATTCAGTCAATTGCAAGTTGGAGTTACGCAGCTAGGGTTCCTTATCATTGCAAAATCACTCATCTGTTTGTTTACCTAAATAAAAATAAAAAACAGGTATTTGAGTTGTAAAAATTATTGTGACATTCTACTAAATTTTGTAGATAGTTGACGAATTTGTTCAATTTTGTTCAATTCAACTTTTCACATTTCTTTCGTGCAATTTTTGATTTTTTATTACCCGTGATTAGCTTTGGCAGATAGTGTTTGGATCCCTCGTGCTTCACTATCACAATATGCCTATCTAATACGGATCAAGTAACATATGTACTCGAACTCGCGGAGCGTAAGCGAAGTGAGTTCTTACAAATAACTCCAGACCCAACTGTCACCTGGCTACTGGGACGTCTCGGATTTGGATGGCTTTTTGATTTCGATAGTTTGTCCGTCGATAACTTTAGTAACGTTTTCTGATCTTTATGAAATTTGTTGGGGCTGTAGCAGAGATACATAAAATTGGAGAGTTCGTATATGAGCAGGATCGATCAAGTGGTTATGGAGCTAGAAGGAGAAAAAAAAATCCTCCTTAGGGTCTTGTTATATTGGTCAACTCATTTGCATGTAAATAGCGAGTTCTCAATTGGAGGCGGAC
The DNA here is from genome assembly GCA_911728535.1 of Pammene fasciana. Classification (NCBI taxonomy): domain Eukaryota; kingdom Metazoa; phylum Arthropoda; class Insecta; order Lepidoptera; family Tortricidae; genus Pammene; species Pammene fasciana. The sequence goes on from OU452285.1 coordinate 4,146,732, forward strand.
TACTAATAATATACTAAATTATTCATTGTACCTTCCAATGTAATAGCACTAGCAGGCAACCTTGTTAAGGGTCCTGACGAGTCTACCCACAGAACCCTATAAAACCCATCCCATATCTCAAAGCAACGCTCACATAAACCCCTACTACAAACCGGGCGACATTTCACGATATCGCATACGACATCGCATGTCGACACGTATGGATCCTTTATATTTATTATGAATATCCGATTTCAATTTATCGTATGCGCGTGATCATGGCTCGTTTTTGCGGTGCTACTGGTTGCTATCGAGCCATCTAAGTCCGATTTAATTTGTTAAATATCTGAGCAACGAGAAATGTGGCCGTGTATGGACAAAGGGACCACTTGATCGATATGGAGTTACTAGTATTTTCTAAAACTACGCAATATATTATGCATTATCTATTAGACAAAGTGGTCCCTTGCACTAAACTCGTCCACAAATATCTTAGTTTACTGTACAGTACCTAGAACGAATACTGATTAAAAATGCCCGGGACTTACTGACGTTGCTCGATAAACATTAACCAATACTATATCTTATCGTAATAGATGACATAATTACATTTGCAGATCTAATAATGTTTTTATGCGCAAATGAAACATTATTACAAAATTTAAATTTCTCACGATCCATGGTTGAAACCAGCAGTTTGAAAAGTAAAAATCTATACTTGAATAAGCTTAGAAACTGAAAAGTACGAGTATGGGATGCTCAAATGACATAGTCAATTAACAATCATACAATCCTGTTTACCTATTTACAAATGACTGTATTTTAATAGGGTATAGGGACCCTTAAGAGCATAAATAACACTGGACCTTTGTTTATTCAGAAATACTAAATATTGTTTTAATTTGATTAACTATCAGGTTTTTATATGTGCACGAGAAGGTAGTTACATTGAATTGATATGATATTACATTTATATGGAAAGTACTGGTAAGTAAAATAACAGGTTCGAAGTAAAATTTAAAAAAAGTCGACTGCATTTAGTACAGCCATTTTATTTTCACTTGTATGGCTTAAAAGTCATGTTAATCATTGCGTAGACAGAAAATCCTACAAAAATTTGACCTTGAAAAAACCCTCATTTAATTAATTTCTAAAAAATCGCTTAAATAAATATATACATATTTTATTATTTATTATGGTTCCTTAAGACACGTTATTTATGGATGACGGAAAATCAGACAAAACAAAGTAACCCTTCGTATATATTTTGATGAATATTTACTTCCCGATGGAAAGTTTGTAGTTTTTCGTTCAGTCATTTTAGAATGACATTTTAAAACTATATAAACAAAAAAATCGCTATTATAAATTAATGTTTGAAAAAAACGTATCTTTACTGGAGTAGTTTGTAAGTATGGCTATGCAATACGGCGACTTCGAGGTTACATTACGTAGAAAGTTTTGTATAATATAAGTGCACCTATGAATACACTGATTAGAAAACATGTAGTGCAACTACATCATAAAAGAGTTTGTAAAACTAGACGAGACGACCGGGGAAATAGTTATGAATACGGTTACAAGGAGAAAGAGATAGATGTCGCAAGACGTGACTAAAGTGCCGTGAGTGTAACCGTGTTATTTTATAATGAGAAAGAGATATTATATAATTATAATATATGGAGCCTGGTCCCGATCCCTTTCCACTGATCCCGATCCTGTGCTGTGTTTGGCCAGTTCTTCAAAAAGGAGTTCATTCCGCCATTGCCGGCGAGGTTTTCCACGTCCCAGTTTTGAGTTTGAGGAGAAAGATATAATAGATGGGCACAAATAAATAATATTGGTATTACATTAAAGTTTCTGAACACCACCTCTAGTTCCTAATTACTAGGACCGAGAATCGAACGCGGACTCCTGCGGTTATAGGGCCAATTAGAGTGGAATAAATTGGCACCTCCCAGGCGGATGTCAGCACAAAAACCATTAGTGGGGGTAATTTGTAAGTATGGAAGGGTAATTTGTATGAGACGTAGAGCTATGATATTTTATATATTTTTTATTTATTTGCTTAATAAAAACGATATTTTACTTGGGCTGTCTAGAGTATGCGGTAGTTTTAAATTACAATTTAATAAAAACAATATTAATTACATACGAAATATCATTGAATAAATGAACATTTTTTATAATAAAAAAACAGCGAAAATTAAAATGAGATAGATATCTCCTATTCGCCAAACTTTTCTGAAAAGAGTAAGTAAGTAAACACTTTGTTGCGAATAATGTGATGGATGGAATAATAACCAAGAGTACGAAAGAATCTAACAGAATATATGACGTGGAAATGATGGGCATACAATTATTCAATTATTCAGGAGATCAGGCGACGGACCAAGGTAGTAGACACCGGGCAACGGATTGCTACTCTAAAATGGGCCTGGGCCGGACACGTTTGCCGACGAGAGGATGGGAGATGGAGCCAGCGTGTCCTAGCATGGAGACCTCGGTCAGTAAGACCAGATCATAGACCTCCAATCAGATGGGAGGACGATATAAAAAAGGTGGCAGGCCCGCTCTGGAGAACAGAAACCGCGAACCGGGCTTATTGGAGGAAAATTGGAGAGGCGTATGCCAACAGTGGGCGCATACACGCTGAAGAAGAAGGAGAAGAGAGAAGACAATTATTCACAGGTGCGACGAGGCATATAAATACCTAATAGACACACAGTTGAAAGCTTTAAATTTCAAGCATTAAATTTCATTGAACAAACTTATGTGTAATTTGTTTTAACCGCCATTCTATTTCTTACTCTCTTCGGTGAATCCATAAAATCTTTGCCGACCCGCTTTACGTTCTAAATCCAAAAACTCACATGTCACTATGATACTTGTATAAAAGATACGACGTTTTGGTTTTAAAAGGCAGAATTTTCTGGCATCCCAAGAAGGTAGCGACTAATTTCTGCGTAAGATCATGGCGAAGGCATCTCACACCGCTTTGTATCAGCGGAAAGATTGTCTCTTCGGATGTACTAATTTACCACAGTGCTTGCTATGGTGTGGTATAAGGTAAAAGAGAATGGCGGATTAACATTTTCTAGCCGACTTCTCGAAGGCTAGGCGAGTTACAATCACTAGTCAACATAGCCCATCGTAATTTAAAAAAAAAGGAAATAATCACGTCTTTCTTCATTTATATCTATCATTCCGATACATACAGCCTTGGCTAGAAGTGTTGAGCATAGGTGTTTTTTGTTTACAATTTTGATGTTAAGCATTATTTCCCTATCCTAACAATGTACGGTAACGGTAAATGTTATATTTTATTTATAAATATAGAAAACTTTACTTAATAACACTTTCAAGGTACTTAAAAAATATGAAAACAGAAGGTACCAAAAATGTAAATTTAAGTCGGTGCGACATATAGCAAATATTCTATGCAGTTACTACTAACTTCAACAAAACATGCCTATTAGTTTAAATTAATTGACAAAATAACTTAAGCGAAGATGGAAACGATGGACTAAACTTTCCAGTTTTGTATGAAAATCGCATTGGTGCTCAACACTTCTGGCCAAGGCTGTATTTTACATTGTTAATATTATAAATGATTGTAATTAGGCTACAAGCCAGGTTTTCTTCTTATTTTAATCCTGTGAACATTGGTTGGCGAGCAGCCGGCACAAAGCTCGAAATACATTCTTGTCCTGGGTTGTTTGAGTGACTTCCCGCATCATCTTCAAGACACCCATAAACACTGGAATTTTAGGACACTAAATATTTAGTATTTTAAAATTTTAAAAAAAAACAGAAATGTCTTATTTTTATGTTAATGTCACTTTATCTTTTTTATTTAAGGGACTGTCGACAGCATTGAAAAAATTGTGTTATAATTCCATCGCTAAACGAAATAGATATCATAATATGTTAAGACACATACTAGTAAATAGTTGAATGGTAATTACATTGTCTTTATTGATTAATATGATATTGGTTGAATGGTTGTCGTAACAATTGTTGTTTTATCCGCTAACTCTTTTAAATTAACATTGAATTTATGAGCTGCGATGGACGACACGCATTCAATAATGCCTTTTTCTCACATAACGCGTAGAAACTACCCGTGCGCGCAAAAACCCACCCAATTAAAAAGATATATTATCCCATTACAAGATCTGCAGCTTATCTTTTATCATTTAATTCATATCTCACGTATAAACCAGGCTATTGATTTACCAATGTTTTATATTGTTTATCTCGTTTCTTCGCACCTAGGTTTTTAAAAGCCAGACAAGGAAAGAGAGGAATTCCAATTTGTTAGTGGTGCTTTTTCAATTCAGGACGCAAGGCGTAAATATTGTTTTAAGACCACACATTACGGCTTTTTTGCTACATGGACTGAGTGTTTGTGGTTCTGGTGTGGTTTTCTTTTAATTCTGTTGACACTTTGCAGGTTCGTTATGTGAACAAATGTGTGACTTTGATTTTAAAGTAGGTAGTTACAAATCTGGACTCGTATTTCGCACTTTTTTAGATCTTTTTTACACTGATAGAATTTTGTAATTGTAACAACGGTTAAGACTTAAGAATTTAAGTTAAAAATCGTCTCATATTAATGGAGTGGGAAATCTTTAGTGCCGAGAATTTTATTAACTTAACCGAAGCTACGACAACGAAGTAGTTGCAACACTTGCAATAGTTGCATCGACAGTCATAACTATTGCGTCGAGTCTTTTCAAAGCTTTATATTTTTCCAGACCACTTGCATGTAGATTTAAGATTTCTAGAGATTTATAGTAAAAAAACATAATTTATTCTCGTGACTAAACTTTGTCATAAAATTGCTTTAACTCTTTCGTAATTTTTAGATACTTTACTTTAAATGGTTACTTTTTTCTCAAAATGTATTCATACATCAATATGTATTAATGTAAATACGTGAACTCATAATTTGTTCGTAAGCCGACATAGTATTAAGAGCCTGGGACCGTCGCATTTATCTACCGTTTCAACATATCAAGGGACAAATATGTTTTATTTATACGGCGCGATAAATATGTCGCACGCGACATAGTAAATTGCGTTGTATAAGTTACCTTCAGTCGTTTGGTTTAGATAAACTAGTTTAAATTCGTATTGAAATATTTGTATTATTTAAAATATCTCTATTTAAATAAATATTTAAAGTTAGTTAAATTGATTTTAATCAAATGTCAATATTATTCACTTGAAATCTAGTTTTATGTTTTTGAATATAAAGTAAGGTATAAGCATTAATTCACAACCAACAAATCGAACTTCATTATAAATAGATAAACTCACCTACACTTCACTTATTTTAGTACTAGTATGAACCATAAATCAAATACCAATTAATTAACTACCAACATTTGTTTCTTTTTTCCAAATAAACAGTTCCCGCTGCGCTCGCGCCTTGTCACAGTATCGATCGTGAAAATCGTCGGACACAGCTGAATTGCGACTCGGAACATCACATTTGTCTGTAAATATATCACTCAACACTAGTAAATAAAGTCCATGGACAGCTAAATTGCTCTCGCTTCCGTACCACGCGGAATATCATCAGAAGGTGCTTCTTCAAAAACTTCCATTTCATTTAGAATCTTACACACTTCACTATTAAGTTGTTTTTTGATTAACATGTATTTGGAATCAAAAATCCAGTCCCACGATTCATATTCGATTCTATTTCCAACTGCTAAGCTAGAAATCTTTTTAACAGTACTCTGTCCATGTAACAAATTTGTCAATCGAATTTGGATTTTAACAGTTTGGATTGAAAGTTTAATTTTGTTTGCGTGGCAAGCTCAGTTATTTTGCTACAATTATTTAGTAGCAACGCAAGATAACTAACGAGGTATCAGAACGGTCTAAGCGGGCCCTTGGAAATGTCTACTTCTCTACAGAACCCCTTTAGGAGTAGCGACAAATTGTTCCCATTCAATGGTTTATGCTATGTCTAAATGGACCTAGCAATTATTGGTGGCTCGCTTTGGTATTCGTTTAATGAACATTGTTTTCGATTCCTTTAATGCAGTGAATGGAGATAATGCTGCAATGATTTGTTTTAGTTGATCTTTCGGTTTTGTATAATGAGGGTCTTTGTCGGCTTTCTTTAGAATGCTCGACTATTTAGTATGAAAGTTTTCAAGCAACAAAGTCGGCCATGTTAAACATAAATTAGTTGCGGTTACCCGGAGACAATTTAGAAATGATTAATTCAATTCAACTAAATACCTCTTCGATATTGTTTTTATTTCAACAAGTAGGACTTTACAGGGTTGTTACAAATTCAGCGAAAAAGTGACTGCTATTTTTGTTTTGAAGCTTTTGAATACAAAACTTTTAAATTGAAATGCGATGCGATGCCTTACCACTGGACAACTTACAAAACAATAATATCCAGATTTAAAGAGACATAAAAATAAGCAAAAAGCATAATAAAGCCACTTCATGAATACAATAACATTTTTAAAGTATTCAACATGACAGATACAGAATTGAATTCTCACCAGAAAATATCATAAGAAGAAAATGGATACTTTCGTAGAAGGGGAATAATAAAGTCGTAATTATTTTATAAATTATTGCAATAAAATAAGTAATCAATAACGATATTTAGTAGCAAGCAATTTAAAAAATGTCACTCATAAAGAAAAAATCTTCATTGTGTGGTTGTAATGACATTTTGAGGTGGTGTATATTCAAAAGTTAATGCCTTTCATGTAAGGATTATGGCACTTAAGCAATGTTAAGTATGATGTTTTTGTGACACCATTGTACAAACACATTTTTCGTATTGATTTACAAAGGGTTTATTCAGAAACAAAACGTGATTTCAATTTGTTATTGGCTACTCATTCAACATTGTATAATTGATACACAGGTATCAATTATGTAAAAGTTCAGGTCAAATTGTAAAATGCCCTAGCTTCAAAGTTTACTGAGTCAAACTTTAATTTGACTAAATTGTATTGATCATACATTTTTAATAAAAACACAGAAATATACATCTTAACGTATTAAATTTAAATTAATTATGGGTGGGCATCGTTTTATGTTCAATTGCACTAAACTATTTCTAAATGGCTGGGTATAATTAATTGTGTGACCTAAAATGGTTAGGATTTACAATAGGATTTTCAATCGAATATTTGAGAATTGATCAATCATTAAATCTTTTTCCTTGACTCAATGACATATTTTGATAAGTACGAGAACATCGTTCTAATATCCATCCATGAATATTCTCCTTGGTTTTTGTGACTTCCCCTTTGCTACATTTAGCTACTATTTTGGATAAAAATCAGTGTTTTAATGTGGCCTGGTATCTGCTTATTTGCTTGTCGCCCGGCCTAAAAGCTATTGACCCTAAATATGCGATTTAAAATATTAGTTTGTTTAACGAAATTTGCATGCTATGGCCGTTAAATATTGTCACCTTTCGACTTAATATTAAAATGACCATCGTTTAAAGAAATTATGTCAATATCATGTCATTAGATTAATTGAATCGGTTCTGTGATCATGAATAACAAGTTTATGAGCGGTGGGGTCTTTACATACAAATAAGTTCACTTAAATTCACCTTTTATATTCAGGAATGTAAATTATATTAGCGATCTGATATTTGTGTCGGTATTTTTCACTCGCATGTATGCAACCTGCGCTTTTGTTTACGTGATATACCTACCTACTGATATTGAAATCAAATAGTATCATATTTTTGATTTCTGAATATGCACTAAATATTTTGTTTAATTGAAAATCAGCGTGTGGTTACTTATTCAATGTGTTAAAATGTTATGATATTAAGTTTATATTTGAAAATAGAATATTTCCTTCGCAGTAGTGTTGTTTTTTTATAGAAAATAGTAAAACCATTAACAATTGAAAATATTTTTTCGAATATTTTCGGTATAATTGAACACAATTAATGTATTGGTTCTGAAATTCGTATGAATACTTTGCTAGATCAGACGGCGAAAATAACTAACATACCTATCGATATCATTATTGATTTTGTCCAAGTCCATATGTCAACAATAAAATGTTTTTTCAAAGAACCAGAAACAAGATCTAACACAAATAGATTATGTTTACTTTTATGTAGATAATAATATTATATTTTTAGACAGATGTAGGGCACTGACTACATGGCTGCCTCCATGACTGAGGGTAAAAGTTCCAAAGGCCATGCCCATATCGAGTCGCGGGCCAGCAATCGACCCCGGATCTCCTCGCTAAATACTGGCCGCGGGCGCCGATAGCATCCTTGCATGTCCCTTAAATCCTGGGCTGTGACGCATCGACATATCACTCGGTCGCGCCGGTATTATGGTACAGTTGGTGCCCATCGCTGGATGGTGGTCGGTAGGTCTAAAATCCCTGTTACATTTATCCTAGTTAGCTTTCTAGTCAAGTATAACCGCGTTCAGCAAGTAATTTTACTACTTACTAAAAAGCTAGGATCCTAATAAAGATGCTAGTTAGGACACTAAAAAAGTGTGACAGCACTTTTAGGCAGGTGGCGAAACATAAAAACTATTTTCTCGTCAAAATTATGTTTTTATTGTGGAATTTTTATGCTAGTTTTAGGTAGTTTATAGGATCTTGCCTGAAAATATAAAGTTATTTAATCTACTGTCAAAATATCGCTATTTTTGTCTGTAAAAGCCATGAATAAAGTGAATGAGGTTACAATATCACAGATTATTAGGTTTTTCAACTGTCTTTTGTTATGGAACAAGTTAAGTTTACAATTTTTGTGTATGGTGTGATCGATTTGACATATCCAAAGATAAGTTTTGTAAAACAATTGAAACCAGTGGCTTTAAGCGTTTATCAGCATTGGTCGGAACTACAGTCGATCAAAAACCTAACCGTCTACACTACGGTTACGAACAGTCATTCACGGCTAACAGTACCACGAAATTTAGACTCCAAATCCATGATAGTTCAGTCTTTGTTTTAACTATGCAAAATAGAATAGAGCTCCACAAGATTAAAAGATATCGTATTCACATTGCCACATCCGAATACGGCGGTGCGGTCGAATGGCGGCATACCGATCTTTACTCAGAGGACGTTTCCTTAAGACATCTCCCATTGAAGATAGCTATCAAACCGGCATAACCCCAGAGCCACGAGGATGCCTCGCGTGCCTCCTTGCTTTATTGCTGACCTGACGCGTAATTTGTTGAATTTCTTAATTGTCTCGTAAGTAATTGTTCGGTCGTTAATTTTAGCACATTGATTAAGTTGCCAGCGATGTGTTGTCTGCCGGGAATGTTGGTGTCGCGTAAGGGAAGGCGATAAAGAGTTGGATAAACTGTTGGTTAACAGATTTATTCAAGTGACCTAAATTAAGATTTCGAAGAGTTCCTACATATATTATCATTTTCTTAAATTCTTGTTTTTTTATATGGTTATTGCCTTTAGTTTAATAATTAATTTTTTTTATGATTTAGTGGTTTACGCAGACATAAGTTGTGAACTCAATTTTTCCACGATACCAGTTATACAGCCTTGGCCAGAAGTATTGAGCATAGGTGTTTTTTGTTTACAATTTTGATGTTAAGTATTATTTTCCTATCCTAACAATGTACGGTAACGGTAAATGTTATATTTTATTTATAAATATAGAACACTCTTAATAACACTTTCAAGGTACTTAAAAATATGAAAACAGAAGGTACCAAAAATGTAAATTTAAGTCGGTGCGACATATTGCAAATATTCTATGCAGTTACTACTAACTTCAACAAAACATGCCTATTAGTTTAAATTAATTGACAAAATAACTTTAACAAAGATGGAAACGATGGACTAAACTTTCCAGTTTTGTATGAAAATCGCATTGGTGCTCAACACTTCTGGCCAAGGCTGTATGTTGTAAGGAATAGGAAAAATGGCTTGTGTTGTTATGTTAAGACTACTGTCAAAGCGTTTTCTCTCATTCGCCCTTATATTTCATTTTAATAATAGTTAAATGAATTACACATTTTGTTTTATTATGTGCGGAAATAAACTTGCCTGAAATTATGAAAAGAACAGTTTTTATCATAAAATAATCCTGTAAATTGGTAAAATGGAGGAAAGAATTTACCATGGACTACTATACCAAAAAGTCGCGAAATGTAATTAATTGAAATAAAACTAATAAGAAATATTATCTTTATACATCGTTGTTGTTTTGAATATCAATGGCTCCTAGACTATACCTAAACTACTATAGCGAAGACGTGTGCTGAGTGACCGCTGAATGGGTTGGACTGATCGTCGCTAGCATCGTATGCGCAAGCGTACTTTACAGAAGAACGTCTTAAGTGCTTTTAGTTTCTAAAGGATGTTGATACATTATGATCCTGTTGTCGCGATAAGCTACAATTTACTATTTGTGCACTAGTTTAAGAAGTAGGTACTTTACATATTCACACATGTGCTATAAAGGGTAGGTACCTAAATGTAGATTGTTTCAATGTGTTGTGATTATTTGCAATACCAAGGTGCAACAATAGAGTGTAATAGATTGGTGAATTTGTAATTTTTCATCATAAAAAAAATCCTTTTAAAAGTTTTCTATCTCAACGAAAGTTTAAGGTGGTTCACCTAAAAGAATATACAGGGTGTCCCAGAAATCGACGTCAAGCCGTGAATGATAATAGACCAAGTTATAACAGTTATCAGAAAAATAAAAAAAAAACTATCACATGTTCTTCAAAAATTATGGTCACTTGGGTGTGAATATTCTAGTACATTTTTAAAGTGACCATAATTTTTTGAAGAACATGTGATAGATTTTTTTTGTATTTTTCTGATAACTGTTATAACCTGGTCTATCATCCATTCACGGCTTGACGTCGATTTCTGGGACACCCTGTATTATTCTTGGTAACCTAAAAATCCTGATCTAAGCTGGGACTAGTGCAAAGAAATCAGCTTAGTCTTGAGGAACAAAGGGAAACCCCTATTATTATTGTCTATCGAGTGATTATTATACATATTACCTTTCGTTCAAAACTATCTCAAACAGTTAACACGGTTACATAAAGTGCGCTTGATAGAAATTTTAATTGCAATACCAATCAGTCTAGGTGCTAGTATATCTACAGCGCCTTAAAATCAGAGACAGCGCCGACTCAACAAAATTACCATAAAGTATTGGCCTCCAACGCCATTTCCGAGACCAAGCTTACTTTTTATCTAAATTTGTCCATTTGCAGTTTTTTCTTCACCCATTCGCATCAAATAGTGTGAACAGTCTATTGAATTCAATGAGATGTACAAGAAATTAATTCAATTGATCATTACGTGCGAGCGTTAAAGGCCTACTGTCTACAGGCGATGTTATTAATTGGTCTGCCTTAGGTTTAAGGTTATTTACTAGGATCTGTCTTCAACTTTGTAAACTAGCTGATCGATTATAGACCTTAGCACTTGAGTTTATAGTCTATTTTTTAAAAAGGAATGGCCACGTGGAAACGTGGTGTGATGAAATTTATGAGAGTCGCGGTGTTGGTGTTTAATTGTAAAAATATACGGTTTTTCTCATTATGTGCTAAAGGCACAGTTAGACTTTCATCCGAGGAAAATGCCTTATATTGAGCGCCATCTAATTATCTTATAGCCTTTTAGATTTTACAATTTATATTTTTATATTAACTATAATATTTACTTACTCCACGTTAATAGCAAAAAGTTTACATTCGGGAGATTGCGGTCAATTCTGGATGAAATTAGCTCAGGACCGGGACAAACGGCGTACTTGAAGAGAGGCCTATGCTCAGCAGCGGGCGACAAATGGCTAAAATGATGATGATGATGAATAGTTTAAGGATCATCATTTCTATGGATATTTCTGGCAAAATATTCTTATATATTTGAAGGGTACACGGAAAGAACATGTCTAGTCCCTTTTTTCGTAAAATGTAATTTTTGTATCAAAATGTAGAGCTTGCAATAAATGAACTATTAGCAACACATTCTGTAACAGCTGGAATTTTTAACATAAATCCACTTTTAAATTCATAAAAACCATTTAGTTACGAAAATAGTATGGTTAATTGAATCATTCTAAATTTTAAGACCGCTATAACTCAAAATGTTGTCAAAGTGACCAGACATGTTCTAATCTTTCCGTGTACCCTTCATTTATGTATTTACAGATCATTTATTTCTCTCTACAGATCTAAAACTTGTGTCTACAGATATATGTTTAGCCATGTTTAGCTACCATTTTTTTTTTACAAATATACTTAAACCTCTTTTCTTCTTAACGATAAACCATGCGGGTTTTTATTTGTTCATGTCTTAGAATATATCTTTAGCATTCTTTAAATGATCATTTACATGTATAATTACAGTAAAGACATAAATCGATTAGGAATGTAAATTAGATTAATGGCTTCATGTCTATTTACCTTACAAAGGCTGAGCTGACGTCTCGCACTTAGTTTCACAATTAACCAGTCATCATTAAACGCAGGACGTAAATTGTGCACTTTTTGTTTGTAATTACTTACTTTACTTTAGAAAATAAACGATATTTTGTATATTGTTTGAGTGACGAGATGAAGCGAGAAGGGAGTTATTCGAAATTATATTATGGTTTATTATTAAACTATATTAAAACATTTTAAATGATTTGTATATAATTCTTGGACACAATCTTTTAAAGTCCTTGAATTATTACTTTTTGTTTTATGGATATAGAAGAATGTAAAAAAGCATAATCTTGTCATGTTAAAAGTATAATTATATTGCTTAAAAACTTGTAGTATAATATATGAAATTTGACTGTAATTTTCTTTAGTGTAATGTAAATTTATTTTATTTATTGAAAAAAATACGTAATTAGAGCAGGGACCGGAAAACCCCTCTTTAGGCTTAACCCTATCATTTCGGTAACCCAATCAATTTGGTAACCTCATGATACGGTTACCGTATCATGAGGTTACCGAATCATAGTGGTAACAGGTATTGAAGCGGTAACCGTAACCTCTAACACGGTTAACCTCAAAACCCCATCGCGATAGGGTTTTTGTTAAGGGTTTTTATTGGGTTATTCTAACCTGGGTTGTTTTTTCTTTCCTACATTTGAATACTATTGAAAGCTAATGTCGAGATTTAACATTTAATGAAACTATAGCTAGTTTCATACTACTACCCGTATAGAGCTATTATCGTAGTAGTCGCGTTGCTCAAGCATGAAAAAAAAGTAAAGTAAAAATAAAATAAAATAAAAATAAATGAAAATATCATAAGAATGAAAAAAAAAGGAAATTTTAAAGTAAAATAAAAATAAAATAAAATAGAATAAAATAAAAATAAAATAAAAATAAAATAAAAATAAAATAAAAATAAAATAAAAATAAAATAAAAATAAAATAAAAATAAAATAAAAATAAAATAAAAATAAAATAAAAATAAAATAAAAATAAAAATAAAATAAAAATAAAATAAAAATAAAATAAAAATAAAATAAAAATAAAATAAAAATAAAATAAAAATAAAATAAAAATAAAATAAAAATAAAATAAAAATAAAATAAAAATAAAATAAAAATAAAATAAAAATAAAATAAAAATAAAATAAAAATAAAATAAAAATAAAATAAAAATAAAATAAAAATAAAATAAAAATAAAATAAAAATAAAATAAAAATAAAATAAAAATAAAATAAAAATAAAATAAAAATAAAATAAAAATAAAATAAAAATAAAATAAAAATAAAATAAAAATAAAATAAAAATAAAATAAAAATAAAATAAAAATAAAATAAAAATAAAATAAAAATAAAATAAAAATAAAATAAAAATAAAATAAAAATAAAATAAAAATAAAATAAAAATAAAATAAAAATAAAATAAAAATAAAATAAAAATAAAATAAAAATAAAATAAAAATAAAATAAAAATAAAATAAAAATAAAATAAAAATAAAATAAAAATAAAATAAAAATAAAATAAAAATAAAATAAAAATAAAATAAAAATACAATAAAAATACAATAAAAGTAAAATAAAAATAAAATAAAATAAAAATAAAATAAAAAAAGAATAAAAATTTTGTTTCTATTGCATGTCATTGAATATATTTTAATAAAATTTTATTATACAATATTTTATTTTTTACTTATTCTATTTTTTTTTTTTTTATATTATATTTTATTATTATTTTCTATTTTTATACTATTTTATTTTTATTTTATATTATTTTATTTTTATTTTTAATTTATTTTTATTCTATTTTTATTCTATTTTCATTCTATTTTTATTCTTTTTTTATTTTATTTTTATTTTATTTTTATTTTAATAAAAAAATAGTACATTATTGCAGAGGACGGGAAAGGGAAATTCGTGGATGAGCGATTTTTTCGGACGAAGCGCAGCTGAGTCCGAAAAAATAAGACGAGTCCACGAATTTCTATTCCCGTCGAGGCATATATAGTGCTTTTCTCTAAATGTGCGAGGAAATAAAGTAAAGTAAATGAAATAAATTACAGATTTTGGTTACGTTATTAGCGTGCAATGTCATGAATTAGCTTCCCTCTATAATTTTTTTTAAGGTATTAAGAACTATGTATACTGCCAATTTTCATTCAAATAATATTTAAAAAGAAATTTTCGTCAAAAGCTATTTCAGACAGTATTAAATATGCTCTTTTTATGCAACAGATACAAGATTAAACCTTAAAAATAGTTGTTTTGTCTATGATTGTATTAAGCCTCATTCGCACGATCAGACGCGGTGCTATGACAAAGAACGAGACAACCAAGGTTTTTGATCTAACCATCTCGCTCTATCCTACAGTTTGAAGGGATTGCCGTTCAGACGGTGTAGAGACGTCGCTTAAGTATTGGCTGTTTGAAATGATATTTCTTAGTCGGATGAAAAGTTTAAAAGGTAAAAAACAATACAGTAATGGATTTTACTAGTCAACGCCTAAAATATGTATACACTTTGAACCTTATTACAATGGAGTAAGGTGCAAAAGTGTATACATATTTATGGCGTTGACAAATTACTTCACGGCCGCTAAAACAGGTAAATAATGATTTTTTTTATTCGTTTTGGTAAAAAATTAAGAACTTCACGTACTCATTTTGATACAGTAAGCTGAAAATTTCCGAGCACATTGGAGAAAAAATATATATATTCATATTTTATTGTACACATACATGTACATACTTGATAGTTACAACAATACATTTTAATTCATATGCACATTATGCACGAATCCGTATCCGTAATTTCTCCAAAGTTAGTATAGTAATAATGTAAAAACAAAATAACCAAACGAAATGCAGCCGCGCTCCAATTTCAATTCAACCTAAAAGTACAAATATTGTTAAAGATGAACACAATAAACGACGCGCGACGTTTCCGGCAAAACCTGTTTGTTTGTACTGGGAGCTTAGTTGACCAGCCCCGTGCTCAAAGCCACTACAGCAATTTAATAATGAGCCTAATCTGAGTGTTCGTAAAGATCACATTCGTTTGAGCTGCCTCAATACCCTATGATTCGGTAACCGAATTGATTGGGTTTTTAATGCGGTTAGTGTTACCTTAGGTTAACCTGATCGATACGGTAACCGTATCAATACGGTTACCTCATCATAAGGTTACCGTTATATCAGGGTTTTTAAAACAACCTCAAAAATAACCTTATGGAATACCCAGGTTATGGTAACCGGTTCCGGTCCCTGAATTAGAGCAAGCGTAATTTAAGCTATTTTGTATTTAGTCTGTTGACTATCAATCTACAACTGTTTCTGGTCAATAAGGCCATAAATCACATAATAAACATTTCATAGATCACTTAGTTTTCTAGTCAAAATAGGAAAACAACCGTGCACCATAGATAAAAGAATTTGAGCGCAAATCAAATGCACATTTAACATCGACTCTTTATTTTCTATATCTGTATCGTCCGAAGAAAATCCTTTTCATTGATAAATAATGAAATACCTATAAATCACGATTAAACGCTACTGCTTATAAATTATACCCACGCGTTAATAGGGCTAGATCATGGTGACAAGAAAATTGCTAAATTGTAACCACCGGCATACCTAAGTTGATTTATTACCTTCTGATACGCCATTGTAAACTCGACCTAGCATATAAAAATATAAAGTGTTTTTTGAATTGATAACCGTAGCACCCAAAGGTAATTTGATGGAAAAATGTAACTGTGGAAGTGAAGTTGATATATTTTCGTTTCAGTTAGGTATTTGGGATACGGAGAAATAATTATTGGAAGTGGTACTAAGGAACAGTGGATTATTTAGTGCTTTCTCGTAACATTCCGTTCTTAGTGTCTTTTCAAATTAAATTGCGCATTCCAGTTCAAATTGCCTTCACACAATAGTGATTAGCTGTCCCATATATTTGTGGCTACCGTGCGCCCGAGTAGATAATTATTTCTAATGATGTAGTGCCTATTTACAAAGCCATATTAGTTATTTATGAGTTTGGAAAATATTGGTTAAGTACGGATATAGGGTAAGGCTAGGTTTGTGGCTGAGACGTCGCTACTGTGGTAGCGTACTTCAATTAAAATACTAATTGGTAGGTAAAATCTTATTCTTCTTTCACCGCCACAAAATGTAACCGCTATCAATTAATCAAAAACTTTTACCATTATTATTTTTATCCACACCCATATCATAAACCCTCCATGATGCGTTCAAAAACCGCACGTTATAACCACCATAAAAATGATAAAACATTTATTTACATAACTAAATATACAGAGGTACTACAGTACAAATACTAAACTAAATTAATAACTAGCCCAAATCTAAACTAGGCCCTTGCGGTATTGTACCAAGGATGCTGGCGGCATTTCCTCGTTGTATCGCAATGCTGATACGCTGTGCGAGGAAACCGCCAGCTCTTCGGTCACCAGTTACATCAACCAGACGCTTTGCGATTTCTGCAAAAAACCATAATAATAGATTGTTTCGTTAGTAAGTTAGAACAAATGTCTTATCTGTCACGATGTTATTATTATTAAATAATAAGCAAAAATTCGATATCATTATGAAAATCCGGGTGGGCCCCGCCCGCCGGCTCGCGCCTCCCGACCGCCAGCAGCGCCATCTAACTAACTAAGATGAAGTTCCACCTACCCTACGTCGATGTAAAATAATGAGAAAATGATGTCAAATCGTTCGTTTGAAGCAAATGAAGGTATTGAAAATAATTAATAAAGCTATTAATACTGAAATAACAACTTTGTTGAAAAGGGATAGGGTATAATATTTTTAATACAAAAAAGTTGTGTAAAATGGTTGAAGTGCAAGTTCTCATCTGCCGACCTGAGAGATAACCTTTGCTTGCACTGTCTGCATCTCCGTATCGATATTATACAAAACAGGCCCGACACTCCCTATTAACCAGAGACTATAGAGATATAGACGACCACAGCCTAAGAACTTTTTGAAGCTCAAGTCGATTGCGCCCTCTGTCCGAAAGCCGCCTAAAGATCCGAAATTGTAAGAAGAAATGGACTGCTACTCCACCTAGTAACAAATAGCCTACTAGTAGTACACTAGTAGCTACTAGGTGGAGTAGCAGTGCAGGTGACATTTTTTCTTACAATTGCGGATCTTTAGGCGGCTTTCGGACAGAGGGCGCAATCGACTTGAGCTTCAAAAAGTTCTTAGGCTGTGGTTGTCTATATCTTTATAGTCTCTCTATTAACTAACATTACGACAGATCCTTGCATTGAGACACAGTTGGCACCTAAAGTAGTTGAGCGGGTGAGGTGTGAGATTTTGTCATGATGTTACCGAGAATAGAATGTAGCTTTATCATTTTATGACCATTATACAGAATGTGGCCTGTAAAACGAGCAAAAAATTAAAACATAGATTGTACTCCTTAAACAATAAAACTATTGTTCAACAATTTAAATAAATATGTAGTCTTAAGATTGTCTCTTTTTCAAACAAATTAAATATTATTTACAATGTACGTTAAAATCCGTATAATTGACATTGCTTGTCAGTCTTGTCATAATCAATTTCGCAGTACATTGCGTGTTCAGGTCTTCAGGTAAACTTTAAAATGTACTAAAAATCAAACCGGTGGTTTTATTTATCGCTAAACAAATGTTGTTGAGGAGTAGAATCTACGTTTGAATTTTTTGCTCGTGTTACAGGCCATACTCTGTATATCGAACACACCTTATTCGACCGTATCAAATTCATCAACAGGTATGTATTTTATTTATGTTTTCTCCATTTTTGCATTTTAATAGTTGATTTTAAAAACAGCGTTATTCACTCCAAATGGGATAAAATAAATTCGTAGATGAACCATCGTTTGTTGTCATCGTATAATGACATCGTCTGTTTGGTTCGTATGTTAATTGGATCTATATTTTTAGTATGTTGGCTAGATTGGATTTTTAGGATTCCGTACCCACAGGGTAAAAACCCTATTACTAAGACTTCGCTGTCCCTCCGTCTGCCTCCCCTTTTATCACCAAGCTGTATCTCATGAACCGTAACAGTTATATAGTTAAAATTTTCACAGATGATGTATTTTTATGGCCGCTATAACAACAAATTCTAAAAAATGGAATAAAATAAATATTTAAGGGGCTCCCATACAACAAACATGTTTTCTTGCCGTTTTTATAGATAATGGTATGGAACCTTTCGTGCGCGAGTCCGACTCGCACTTGGCCGGTTTTTTTAATATAGTTCGTTGAGGTCGGGTTACATTACACCGCTGGTTGTTTATACTACCTATTTAATTGTGCTTGTTTGCTAATATTAAGTGATATGACTTTAATTTGGTTGGGTCAGTTCAGTTTGATTTTATTAGAATATCTCATTTCTGAATTATTTCTTGTATTTGACCTTATGAAAAATTTCAACCACATATTTGATATAGGTACAAAGGTACCAAATCACAACAGCAAATTCACGTTATTTAGCCCAAATTGAATTCATGTTGAGCGTGCCCAATTGAAACCCGACAAAAACCGGAACAAGTAAAATGATTTACGATGCGCAGGCGGCTCCCGAAACAATCCGCCATTTTACACCGCGGTTATTAAGTCAGGCAAGCGTGAGAGGGTTGATAACATGTCGGTTCGGTTCTAAAATCATATATAACAGCAATATTACTGAAGACAGCCAAAAAGATAAAAACAAAACAATTCTCTAATCTATGGTTACTATTTAACACGAGCGCGAAAGAATCCTTCGCTCAATAATTAGTCACTGGAAATATCCTCAACGACTTAGCCCTGGGATTGAGCGTCGCCAGGATTACTTTCAGTGTGGTGCATCTTCATTTGGTGCAGGAAATAATGGAAATCTCTAGAGGAGGCCTATGCCGGATGGCAAGACAGCTTTTGAACTTAAAGTCTAGTGTATACATATTCTTTTATATTTATAAGTTATGAAAAAGGCTGTTAAATAAAATAAAAATAAAATCTTCATTTGCAGCTGATCTACTTATATATTTTAAGTTTTTTTTATGTATATTATGTTTCCTAATAGGGAAAAAATACAAATAGGTATCCAAGAGAATTTACTTAAAGATTTTCATATTTTTGCAAAGGTTAGTTATTCAAGGTACGAAAGAAGAGTAATATAAAAATATATTGCTCTTCTCAGCAGACAAATCGGTGTCCAATTCGCGACATACACAGACGGATCTGTCCGCCGGGCATATCCATCGACAAATCCGGCGGGCACACCTGTGCGTGTATCCCTAGCTATATATTGTCTGAAAGTAAAAACAAGTGACCGTTAATGCTTCCAAACCTAACCAAACTATTGAAACACCTCAGATATTCGCAACAGACTGATTTATTTTCTTGAAGTAACGGTATACATAATGTTACACATGACAGGTACTAGATGGCGCTAGTGGTCATCAACAGAGGTTTATTATTTTGATATACCATACTAATACCCCCACTTATCAAAATAAGCTAAACATATACAAGGTTTAGGAACTTTTAAGACTTATTAAATACAGAATAACCCACTACATACATATGTGCCAAATAAAACTTTTTTGTTTAGACATAGTCGGGTAAAATTACAAAGGGACAATGCCTAGCATTTTCATGAATTTGTAATGTTTTACAGAACACAAGCCTTTGGTCAACAAATCAGCTGGCATTTCCTCAGTAGGAATGTACTTAATATTTACATAGTTATCCTTAACAACATCTCTTACATAGTGATAACGAACATCTATATGCTTAGATCTGTTATGACTCTGATGGCTAGATGCTAGTTTCAAAGCACTCTGGTTATCACAATACAAATTAATTACATTAATTTTTCCTGTAATTTCATGCAACAAGTTTCTTAAGTAAACAGCTTCTCTAGAAGCTTCGGACAGAGCAGTGTACTCAGCTTCTGTACTGGAAAGACTGACAGTCTTCTGTTTTCTGCTTTGCCAAGAAATAGCTGACCCTGACATAACAAAGCAGAAACCAGTATAAGATTTCCTATCTACAGCATCACTTGCCCAGTCACTGTCCACGAAGCCTTGTAAATCACTATCATTATTAGTGTATTTTAAACAGTAGGATTTCGTTAACTGCAAGTATCGCAAAATACGTTTTGCATAATTATAATGTTCCATACTATAACAAGTATTAAATTGGCTAAGGTAGCTGACAGCATATGCAATGTCAGGCCTAGTTAGAACTGCCAAGTACATAAGACTACCAATCAATTTCTGATAAGGAACATCAGGTACACAATCTTTAGTTTTTTCTAAATTTAATTTAGTTTCAATTGGAGTACTTTGTGCTTTACAATCAGCCATTTGAAACTTACAAACTAACTGTTGAATATATTGTTGTTGATCTACAGTTATTACATTTTTATTTTCATCCATGTTTATTCTCATGCCTAAATACTGTCTTACAGGTCCTAGGTCTTTTAACTTAAATTCTGAACCTAGTGTATTTTTCAGTTTTTCAGTTTCATGGTCATTGTTAGAAAAGATCAGGAAATCGTCAACATACAAACCAACAATAATCTTAACTTTACCATTAGTTTTTGCAAACAAACAAGGTTCATATTCACTGTTTTTAAAGCCTAATTTATAAAGACAATCTTTGACTCTTTCATACCATGCTAGGGAAGATTGTTTTAACCCATAAATAGCCCGCTTTAACTTTAAAACATTTCCCCCACTTTTGTTTGCAAAACCTTCAGGTATTGACATATAAATGTTTTCTTTTAGAAAACCATTTAAAAATGCAGTAGTAACATCCAAATGCGTTATACTCATTCCTAACTTAACACTAAGAGCAAATAATAGTCTCAGAGTGGAATGACGCACTACAGGAGAAAAAGTGTCTGTATAGTCAACACCCGGCTTTTGCGTAAAGCCTTTTGCCACAAGCCGCGCACGATAACGCACATTATTGTCCACATCAAACTTTTTATTGAACACCCACCGACAGTTCACTATAGACACATTACCGGGGCTCTCGACAAGCTCCCACGCATCGTTGTCCTCGAACGACTGTAACTCTTCAGCCATGGCACGTTTCCACTGCTCCTTCTCTGGCCCCTCAAGAGCCTCTGAGTATGTGATCTCCTCAGATGCTGGAACAGTGCTGGAAACACACATGCTGCTGAAACCATACCTATCAGGCTGTTTTCTTAGTCGCTTAGTTTTCGGTTCAGGGGTTGATGTACTCTGGACGTTTTCTTCTGGCTCCTCATTTGATGGCGGTTCTATCAACGTGTCATCACCATCAGCGTATACTGAAGAATCTGAAGAGATTTCAGCATGCTCCTCAACTTCTGGAACATCAGGACAGGACTCCCCCACTGAATCGCTGCTCTTCTCCTCCACACTGGCTGGTGACGCCTCCTCATTAGGTAACCAGATGGCCAAGTCTTCATCTGTACTTCTGCCATCCATTTCACCATCCATCACAATGACGTCTCGGCTGGTAACAATGGTCTTCTTGTTCGGGTTATACAATCTGTAACCTTTCACATTTTCTCCATATCCCACTAAGATATGTGGTGTCGCTTTCTTATCCCACTTTAAGCGTTTCTCCTTTGGGATATGTACCATCACCTTGCTACCAAACAATCTGATGTGACTCAAATCAGGTTTTGAACCATACCACAGTTCATACGGAGTTTTCTCTAATCCCGACACAATGGACCTGTTTTTCAGATAAACTGCGGTGCTGGCCGCCTCTGCCCAAAATCTCTTGTCCAGCTTTGCATCGTAGAGAAGACATCTTCCTTTCTCAACCACGGAGCGATTAGCACGTTCACAGATTGAATTTTGCTCAGGCGTATAACTGTTTGTGGTCTGATGTACTATACCAGCATTATTCAGATAATTTTTAAACTCTCGGTTGCAAAACTCCAAACCTTGATCCGTATGAAAAATCTTTATCTTCTTACCCTGCTGGTTTTCAGCAAATGCCTTAAACTCTTTAAATTTGCTGAATGCTTCACTTTTCTGTTTGAGAAAATAAATGAATGTCATTCTGGTGTAGTCATCAATAAACAACATGAAGTATCTACTGCCATTCAATGAATTAATCTCCATTGGCCCACAGAGATCACTGTGTATTCTATGACACGCTTCTGTACTTCTTGTGCCAACATGAGTAAAAGGTAGCCTCGCTTGCTTACCTTCACAGCAAGTCTCACATTGAGCTTTGGTTATGTCACAGGAACCTTCATATGTCACACCATCGACGATACCGTTTCGCATCTTGTTCAAATCTTGACTGTTAATGTGCGCTAGTTTCCTGTGCCAATCAAGTCCAGTACATGCTGGAGCCGCCAACAAACAACTTCGCTTCTGTAGCCGCAACTTGTAAACACCGTTAGTTAAGTCGGCTATCGCGACTAAAGTACGATCTTTATCACGAATGTAACAATGCTTTTCATCAAAGTCAACTTTGTTACCCTTTTTGATCAGTTCGCTAACTGATAACAAGTTTGTTGTTAAACTAGGCACACATAGCGCGTTCTTCACTGTTATTTGATAGTCCAAATCCGAAACAATATCCACGTCGCCGGCACACACAACTGGTACTTCAGTGTTATTGGCCACGACGATTCTTTCCGATAAACACGACGTGAAGTTCCCATTCTTCACCCAGTCTTTGTTTACCACGAGATGCCCGCTAGCACCCGAATCAACGTAAAAGTCTTCCTTATCAAAGTTCCCATTAAGGAAAACAACGTTAAATACGCATTTAGTAGCGTTTTTCTTCAACAAAGGGCACTGATTTCGATAATGATTACCCTTACACTTGTAGCAAGTCACGTCTTTTGTTGTTGTATCTGTCACTGTCTTGTTTGACGTTGACAAGCCGCGATGCCCGCCATTATTTTTCGGCTTAGTGTTGCTAGAGTAAAATCTGTTCTTCGCTGCGAATGCAGCGCTGCTGCCAACTTCAGAGTCGTTCACTTCCATGTCAAGTAATTTCGACTTGATGACATCTGCAGTTATCGAAATACCCGAATGTTCAATTGCCATGATCATTGGAGAATAACGGTCAGACAAACCTGCTAATAATAATGACCCCACCCACTCATCGGTGATTGTAAATCCTGTGCCATTTAACCTTTGAGCTGTTTCGACCATTTGTGTGACATATGTAGCCATCGAGTCACAGTTTTCTAGTCTAATGTTGATCAAATGTCGAAGCAAGGTTATTTTTCTCGAGAAACCAGAGTCGTCAAACATGGTTTTTAACTTGGTCCATAATTCCGCTGAGCTCTTTGTGTTCTTGATATGCACGTACAATGCTGGATCAATAGTCAAAATTAACTTTGCCTTCGTTTTTGCATCTTCCGCTGGCTTAATTTCAAATCCCTCCGGTGGTTTAATGTACTTGTCCATTCCATCGAGCACCAGTAAGCTTTCAGCCGCAAAACTCCACTCATCGTAATTCTCCCTGCCTTTTAACTTCGGCACACTAGCAATATAGTTCGTAGCCATGTTTCCGCGAATAAACGAGCACTTTTTATCTATTTTAAACTTTAAAATAACTGATAAATACGGGAAACGCCCATAACCTATTGAAACACCTCAGATATTCGCAACAGACTGATTTATTTTCTTGAAGTAACGGTATACATAATGTTACACATGACAGGTACTAGATGGCGCTAGTGGTCATCAACAGAGGTTTATTATTTTGATATACCATACTAATACAAACCTGTATTGACAACAATAAAACTGATAACCTATCAACTTTAGCCGTATTATCTCAAGAGTCATTGTCACCATACTGAACCCTGCGGCCGCTATCAGCACCCGCCTCACGTAAGTGCTTTTTGGAGGAAACCCTATTAAATTTTATGGTTCTTTTCCATACTTGCCTTGCTCCAATTTTTTGTGTGTTCCTACGTAAGAAAGTACGTTTCGGGAAAAGCTATAGCATACTGGAAGGGTTATTTTTTTTAAAAACATAACGTAGAGTTGATCTATTGACATGTAATATACAATAGGCCCCGTTAGGTTGGTAGTGACGATGTTATGAAGATGGAGGTTATGCATTATGGTAGGTATGTATAGGTAACTTTTTTTTGTACAAGTATTTTATTAGGTGCTATATAAAATTAACTATTATAACCACTGCTGATAAAGAGTAAAAAACTAAAAATCTATAATAATCAGCTTAACAAAAATTGGTCTGGCACGGGTCACAAATTAAATCAACTATACAAATTTGTTTAGCATTTTCACTAATTTATTACTTAAATCGTTCAAAAACGAGTCCAAAGATTGGTATCTGGCACCTTCCAGCTCTCTACATCCACAATCTGCGGCGGTCGAACCACTGTGCACAGATCTTGATCCTCGTAAAATTTTATGTGTCTCGGACAAAGAGAATTTTGTTAATTAACTCCTTGGACCGCACAGTGGTGCGCACTCATAGATAAAGGCTTGTTATCGCCAACGATCTTAACAAGTCCAACATGGTTTTTATTGACAGTCTTTGCTTTTCCGTTCGAAACGAAGTTCACATTTGAACGGTATGGGTTTTTGCTGTATCTGAGTTTGCTCAAATGAGAAAATGAATGTGATATCTTGATCCTCGTTTTGATTTGATAATGTCTTTATTGCGGATTTACACCGAAGCAGATTCTAATCTCTTTTATGGTTATATATTGAAGTCATTTAAATAAACAAGTCCAAGTTGACCGTGTTTTACTGGATTCAGATAATGCAATCTTTAATTTGTTTCTACTCTGTGCAAGCATTTTTAAAGCACTAATACATACTTATTTATGTTATAAAAGGAGTATACCTAAACATTTGTACAATATAATACTATAACGACTTTAGTTTAAGAAAAATCGATTTAAGAAAATGCCATTATATTCGAAACCGAATTTCTCTCTAGACTTTTTATCCCAGTAGCATAACATGTACAAACATTAACACAAATTAACAGAACAACTATACTCGCGATCGGAATTTAAACAACAGGAGTCGATTCCACAAAAGTGTCCTTAATTACTCTCTATAAACGCCCACTGTGCAAAAAATCACCTTATTTGGCTCCTTGAGGAGTCGCGGGCATTTGTCGAGATCAGAAGTGGGACCGTTAAATGCAGGAGATAAATTTCAATCGCTTACCAAACACAAGCGAATAAAAGGCAGACATAAACCAGTATAACAGCACTGGGTTCTTATTTAACGTGTTTAGGATCTGAAGGCCATGTTACGCTGGATCAATAAAGGGCTAGATAGTTTGCGCTCGCGCAGCGCTTGTGAATAAATGATCTGCGCGTACGCTGGCATGATGTTCTCGCGATAAATTTGTTATTTATGATCGTACGTGATGCGCGGTGCGCAATGTCGTCCAATTGTGTTGGGGCGGCTTATTCTGGGAGGGAAAGTTTGATGAGCAACTAATGTTTTACCCTAATTTAATCACTATTAGTTACAAATTCCGATTTACTAGTAGTTTGGCCACATTGTACTCTCGAGAGCAAAAGTTTCGGGTCACTAGCATAGTCTTGAATATGTCAAAAGATATTAATTTTAAAGATATTAAAGTTTATGTTACTGACCCGAAATTTTTGCTCTCGAGTGTAAATGTAGCGTTATTGTTAACAGTTTTATGCATAAAGTAAAAAGAACTTACAAAAGTGGAGAAGATAGTGTGACGCTAATTGGCAATACCGAGCAAAGATTCCCAAAAATATTTATTTATATTAACCTACAATGTTCTTTGGGGCATTTTACTGGACTCTATACTCCTCAATAAATTACATCGTAGGCATCAAAGAAGTTTATGTTCTCTCTATCTCTCTTCGAGAGATCAGAAATATACTTAGATTTCTTAAAAAGTTTGATCTGTGCCTAAATATAATAATATTTCTTATTCACTCTATAAGCGAAACTCACGAGCACTTTCCTATGATTTGCCAAAGTGATTAAAATGATACCAATTCCAGAATAGTCCCCCGGTCTGATTGACTCTGATTACTAAGAACGGAGCGAAGGCATTTTAACACCGAGTGCAGTTCAGCTAATAAGCCTTAATGCGTCACAATTAGCCGACGAAATGTCTTAGAAATTCCCTTTTTGTGGACACCCGCAGACAGTGACTGATCTATCAGACGCGTCAGTCATAACAAAATACATACCTGTCAGGAGTTGACGTGTAGCTTAGCCGAGTTGGTAGTACCTAACCCTGCCTACGAAGCAGGAGGTCCCGGGTTCGAAACCTAGTAAGGGCATTTATTTGTGTGTTTATCACGAATATTTGGTCCTGAGTTATGGATGTTTTCTATTTATTTAAGTATTTATCTATATTTATCTGTTATATACTTTGATTATTAAACCAACCGGATGCGAGACGCGCTCTCATTTCTATCGGAAAAAGTCTGCCGTTTTTTGCGGGGGAGGGGAACGTCAAATGTATGCGAAACGTCAAAATAGCCACGTCGAATAAACGTCAGTCCATACAATGAGTGTGGTCATACTCATTCGGCAGAGGGCATCCCGCATTCGGCATTCCGCTTGGTTTAAAGCTCTAAGGTTTTATATATATATATGTCGTCGCCTAGTACCCACAACACAAGCCTTATTGAGCTTACTGTGGGACTAGGTTGATTTGTGTAAGATTGTTCCATAACATATATTTAATTAGCTATTTAAAAAGCCAGTTTTAATTTGTATTTTTGTGCATTTATATGATAACTTACGAGCCTGCCATTAAAGCAATTTCGATATCTTAATTTTATCAAATCTTGCCGTCAGCTACTGAGAACATTAAAATAAAGAGACCAATAATTTCGAGTGTAAATAGTAGATAACCGACCATTCGGATGACTATAATATTTAAATAATCGGTTCAAAATTATTTAGTTATCTTAATGGATAAACTATTTTTAACTAATAGGTAGCTACGAAAGATAACGTACGTAAGTGGCATTTACTTTGTAGCAAAGTTAATTGCACTTGTGGTGTATTTTCAAAGTCTGACTATAATCTGCAAGCTGAGTTCGTAAATCCATACTTAACAACTTTTATTAAATGCAAAAAACATCCTCAAAACTGTACAGTAGTAGGTATGGATAGCACATTCAGCACAGTACCGTGTTTAGGCCTCGAAGCTTGCTAAGTGACCTAAGTAAGGTACGCGATTGAAAAGCTTGATTATGTCACTATTGTATAGGTACATTATTTTTTCTACAAGTGCTTAATATAGGCAAGCCGGTAAGAATTGAGTTCGATGAAAGACCTGCTACCTCTATATAATTGAGTAACTTCAGTTTCCCGGCAGATTGTACTGGTCCCCCCGCGCGATGGCGGCGGCGCAGGGCGCGCAGCGGCAACAGTGTACAATATTGTATGAAATTCCTTTGTGCCATCTTTGGCGATGCTACAATATGCGACCATAAAAGCTCTATCGAAAAGTATGCGCTATTAGTTCCGTCTACACAATCTCAATTAAGCATTACAGTCGACGTATAAAAAAGATTTAACTCACCTTCGTTGTCAATTTATAAAAAGGAAACATTAAAACTTATAGCCCTACAATCACGGCAGATTTGATCAAAGCGCACGTCAAAATAAGCACCAGGTTTACGATTTACGTTTTATACGCCGCTGTTTACAATGCACACGTGTAAATGCATATTTACACTTCATTATCAAAATCAGGGAAGGGTTTACGGCGCTGTAAGTTTCGCGTATCGCTCTCTGATCGTGAGGCGACGGCGATTAAGGAGCAGGTTTTTCTACCACTTTGGTAATATTTTTAATTCTTTTCATTACCTTTACAAATTAAAAATTATAACTTACTTAAAAACTAAAGAGACACAGATTAAAATATCAGAACTGAACAATTTTAAGAGCAAAGAAATGTCGTAGTTAGTTTTTAATTACTGAATCAAGGCGTTTCACAGCTGGTTTTTGGTGGAGGTAATAAAATACAATTAGAAGACCAATAAGAATCTAAAAACAATATAGGTATGTGTTCTTTGTGAGATAAGGGTGGGATAAAGGTTTATACAGGCGGTTCCTTTTCTAGTACCGTCACGTGCTACAACTTTGCCTACGATGCACAACCTTGCCTGGCTTGAAAAACATGGTTTTCTTCACCGAACAGTTCATATATTATTTCTGAGATGGGAGAAAGGCGGCCACCTCAGGAATAAGATATAAAATAGCTGTTTGGTGAAGTAAACCATGTTTTTCAAGCCAGGAAAGTCGTAGGAAAAGTTGTAGCACGCGACGGTACCGTTCGTTCTCTTGATGGTCTGTTTGATAAATTAACCTATTCT
Organism: Pammene fasciana; assembly: GCA_911728535.1. Lineage (NCBI taxonomy): Eukaryota > Metazoa > Arthropoda > Insecta > Lepidoptera > Tortricidae > Pammene > Pammene fasciana. The sequence goes on from OU452285.1 coordinate 4,175,527, forward strand.
GACCGGGTTAGATCAGACTGAACAAAACTGTACCGGAATGGACCATATTGGAGTAGACTAATACCTGATCGGACCAGACAATACTAGACGGTTACAATGTTTAAAAATTAATATTATAAAACTAAACTGCCTCTTAAACGCATGCAAATTACGTCTTGCTTACTTTATTGCCAGAGTTTACGGGTTTACAAATAAAGTGTCCACATTAAGATAAGACCATAACCAACTTAACGAGGGCCCGCTTAACAAGCCCGATTAAAAAATGTAGCAAAGATAACTGGCTTAAATTTAAATTTTAAAGTGACTAATTTAACACGGAAGAGATAGGTTTAATCTGAGTTTGCGATTTTTAAACTTTATTTTAAAGCTTTTAGACGTCCGGCTTTCATTCTCGTTCGGCTTGAGCTTAATCCCCGGCTTGTAAAGACTAGTGCCTACGACAATTTCAATTGGGATTAGGTTGTGTGGATCATACGCTTAATTGGGCCGTGACAAAAAGTCGGAAAAAACGCTGATAGGATGATGATTTCAGCTTTAAAGGTGTGAACAATATTCACACAGTAACAAGGTATTTTCAGCAGCTGAAGGGTATAAACGGCTGAAATGTTTGAATTTATACAAAAAAATGTGTCTCCAAATGTACATACATAATGTGTTTTCTTGATAATGGAGCTCATTTTGATTGAACACCTCCACCGCTTAACTACTTTTGCTTATCATAGTATGTGGCAGCAATAAGTAAAGTTATCATGTGGCAGCCAAATCGTATGTCACTTTGACAAATTGAATGGGCCCTAAGATTTCTATGAATATTGACAGATTTGCGATTGTGTCAAATTAATATCAATAAAAAAATAATAGTCAAGAAAGATTTATACAGGCACGTGCAGAATTCTGTGTAGTTCTTTTATTGTTATTACTTTCTAATAACTCTTTATAATAACAATAGCAGTTGTTATTGTTAAAAATATAGACATAATTTTGCATGAACGTTAACTTGTATTAATTTGTATTTTATTAATGTTCCTGTTTCAATAAAAATAAAATAAATAACTGTGTTTATATTTTATATTGTATTTTGTATGTTGTATTTTATATTACTTTTATATTCATATTATAAAAACCCTAGCCTAAGATTAAAAATGAATAAAGAGAAAAATAAATAAATATTGATAGAATAGACATTCAAAATAATTGTATTTCCTGTGTTTTCCCACCTACCCGTACCAGAATTTTCTTGTATAAAATGTTTAATTTTGGTACTCGGACATTATGTACTTTCTAATTTACATACCTACCACCCATTACATTGAAAACATGCGATTGGTGCAAAGTGACGCACAGACGGCATCGGCATTGCAATCGGCTAAAAAAACAATCGCTTTAGGGGAAGCACACATTTGAGCGACGACAAGTGTTTACGGTAGCGGGAATTTGCCTTATGGTATCTGAATTTTAATCTGTGCCTTTTTAATTTAATTAAAACTTATTTATGAAAATGAAATGAAATACTTCTATTTTCAGACAACTAGTGGCCCATAGAAAAATACCTTAAAGACTAGCATACATAATATACTATAAACTAAAACTATTACCTACCTTGCCTGGTGTAATATTTATGTAGATACTTATTTTTTTCATTTTACTTTACTGTATCGAAGTGGTTCTTTTTAGTTGTCTAGTCTTAACTTTTATATTTATACCGTTTTAATTTCGTTTTACAGACGGAACCCTAAAAGTCTGAAATAAGCGCGTCCGCGGTTAATACCGCTAGTGTCACAATAAAAACGCTGCGCTTTCTTCGTTGCATCAGACGCCGCTCCCACATTGATTTATTGTGCTTGTACTGATATGCAGGGCAGTGAAGTCTTAAGGTTTATCTTAAGACTGAACTTTCTTTATTTAAGTTTTTATCAAATCAAAATCAAATCAGATTTCAAAGTTATTTTTGTTTTATTTACAATTCCTCAGCACTTTTCGTAAAAAAAAGTACTTCTTATGTTTATGTACTCAAACTGTTTATATCCATACCTTATAATCAAATCATCATCATCGATTCAGCGGTTTAAGCAAGAAGAAGTATAACAGAAACAGATAGACAGAGTTATTTTCACGTTTGGAATATTAGAAAGGAATAAGGATAGAATAGATCCAAAAAAAAGCGACACAGGTATGTTCTTGTTTAATATACCTACTTACCTACATGGAAACAAAAAAATAATAATTCTACATCGACGTTTTTATTTTTACTAATTAAATTTCTAAGCAACTGATGTAGTGTTTACGGCTAGACACACATTTATTTTTAAATTCCAAGACAGGTCCCGAGACCCCAATCTCTCCCTCATCCCAAATATGGTCCGAAGATGGCCGATCGGCAGAAAGTACTAATTGCGACGCACGCGCAGCGACCGGTGTTTTTTAACGCTGTTTTATTAGTCTTAAAAGTCATAAGTGCCTTTTAAATCCCTGTAAAATACATCCTTTCATAAATAGCGTTTTGAACTGAGCTGCAAAATTCAGAATGTTGTACGTGTTCATATGTTGCAAATATGATACAACATTTTGTAAAAACAGGGTATTTTCGAGTTTGCAACTGGATTTACTTAAAAGGTGGTGGGTTGACAGTAATAATGACAGTATAATTTTATTTTTGGTACAATAAAACTGAAGCGTAATTTGGCAGTCGATCGACTAAGACTTATAAGCCCTAGTGGTTTCTCTGCGCTTAAAACGCCTTTTAGTTTTGGGACACTCAAATGCTGGTTAATTGAATAATTCTTCTTATGTTCCGAGTGGAAAATAGCGCAGTTTTTAAACACTAATTTAAAAATGTTATTAGCGGCCAAGCTGTCTTAATTTTGATAGTTTTTAGTGGCTCAATTTGTAGCGAGTCCCAAAACTAGGAGTTTGAGTTGCGCCGAGGCAGTAATTTTTCTATTATACAGGATGTTTTTTCAATAACTAGCCATATTGAGAGAGGTGATTATATGAGTCATACTGAACAACTTTTTCTATGGGACCAACCACGAAATAGCGAAAAAAATTGGCCTCCCATAGAATCGTCGGCCCAAATGTATGAAACGGCCAAAAGCTTTTTTATGATTTCGGAGTTGGTCCGATAGTAAAAGTTGTTGAGTAGGGTATGGTCTACCAAATCACCTCACACAATATGCCTAGTTATTGAAAAAACAACCTGTATTAAAATAATAAAACAACAAATAGATACTTAGATAAAATAAATTGTATCACATGTGATACATTATCAAAGATTAAAGATTTAACATAAAATAATAATAAACGTTAAATACCAGCCTCGTTAAGCTAACAAAGCGCGTGATAAAACTGTAAGAAGCGTCTAATTAATGAGGTGCAGTAACTGCGATCCGCAGATAGCCTAGTTTAGTTCTAGATTTTAGTCTAACGCGAGCTTAGTCACATGAGGCTGAATTTTGGTCTAGAAACTTGAGTTAAATTTAACAATAATATACAGGTTGATTCAGTACACGTGAGCAGGAACACTGCAAATTCAGTCAATAACAAGCTATTGTTTGATACCAGTATTAGTGTAATTAGCAGTGGCGGCGCGTCCATAGAACACGATTCTCGTCGGCTTGCCTAAGTTTCAGACGCCTGAGCAGTTTTCCTACAGCCCATGAAGAAAGTTTAAGCCAAATTTAGCACCGGCTTCCCTAAGAATTTTTTGACCCACCGCCGCTGGTAATTAGCGCAATTTTTTTTTGCTTTTGTAGGGTGACCATGACTACACAGAACAAAATTTCACTTTTTCAAAATTTCACTTTCATTTTTTGTTGTTATTCCACTTAAACATGACGGCCGCCGATTCATTATCGTTAACTAAGTATATAGGGTTGTTCTTATAGCTTTTGAAGATATCATTGTTAGTCAAACTTCATATTCAGCTTAAAACGATTTAGGTAAAATAATACACACTCAAGGGCAAATAAAACCTTTTAGTCACACGACACGAAATTTTTATACAAAATATCCCGGTTTCCTTAAGATTTGTGTATGTGAATAATATTAGGGCTGATGCCCCAATTGTGGCCACTGTGCTGGTTTTGGGCAGTGTGCCGAATTTGGCAATTTTCTAACTTTACTAAGGTGTAGACTTTACAAGGCAATCGTTTTTAGTTGATATAAGAGTAAATTATGGCAGCATAGATGTCACTGTCATGTATTAGTTGTCATTCAGTTGTCAGTAGCCATGAAAAAATGTGGCCAAAACTGACTCATGAATCCCTATCCGTCATTTCACTAAAGAAAAAAATAAATCTAATGTCAGAATCATAACAGTTGAGATTCATGTATATATGATTCATATACATATAGTAATCTATTCCTTATTTTCACAAATTGACGAATGTATGAATAGACAAACTCTCCTTAAAGTGGCCAAAACCGGGGCACCCGCCCTATGTTTAATGTGGTAATGATGGAAAATTCGTTAATTAAGCAAAATTAGGAACTGCATCATCAATTTAGGAAAATCATGGTTTTACACACAATTTTAAGTTTGAAAATCATAGTGGCATTTGTGACGTATTTAGTGATTGCCATTCCTTGTTTTCTTCTACCACGTGCTGTCTGTATAACGCTAAAGATGCCTGTTAAATTAAAATATACTAAAAATCAACCCGTGTGGTTCCACATCATCGCGTGCGTTACGTCGTCGTACGCGCAGGAATTAATTGGGTGCAGGATGCGCACAACAAGCGCAACCTGCGCAAACGCTGGCGCTACAACTTAATTCTAAACCAGTGCAAAGTTGCAAACTAGTTAGTATGTACTTACATGCTACTGAACGCATGTGCCAAATACGTTCGTCCGATCAGGAACCAGGGCCGTAGCTAGAGGGGGGGGGGGGGGGGGGGGCATTAGGGGGCAATGCCCTACCTTAAAATACTAATGCCCTACCTTAAACTAGCACTGCCCTATCTTAACTGCAATTCTGGCCACACGTTGTAGACTACAACTTGTATTACGCCAAGAAGTAGCAGAGCTTAAAAAAAAAAAATGTGCACATTGAGAAAGTTTTTTATGTTTGACTATGGATAGAGTGCCCCACGATTAATATTTTTTAGTATTGGATGTGCGTTAAATTTTTGGACCTTTACGTCAAAATCAGCGGTCAACTAAGATTAACAAAAAAAAGATGGATGGATGGTTAGATTCTTCCAACTCAGATCAGAAGGTTTTTTGAGATAGTGCAGTCCCCACAACTGCACACCTTCCTCCCTTCACCAAAAAGTGACTTTCGGCATTGCCAGTCGATTGGATTTTGCCAGTGATTTTTTGACACAGAAATATGCATGGGTTGGTCTTAGAATTTATGAAGTCGCCAAAGCGCGCTAAAACAGTGGTGAGATAGGCTGTCTCTACCTAATAACATGTATTCGTTATTGGGATATGTGTACATTTTGTTGGTTTATGACTCGTATTGGTTCTACAGCTACATAGGACAGACAGACAAAAATTCAGACAAAAAAAAACAGCTACATAGGTTTTGACCGACGGATGCCAAGTCCCCGCGCTTTTAAGACCAACTTCTTTTTAAAGATCATATTATTTTATCTTATAGAACTGGAGTTCGATTTTTGAATCTCACCGGGTGACTTATTTCGTACTAAATAGTCATCGGCTGCATACAAAAAAAGGCACCGGTGAGATTCAAAAATCGAACTCCTGCGCTTTAACTGAAAATAACAAAGGTTTCGATCATGTATTTGTTTAAAATGGTATATCTCATTAATATCAGCTTACTTTTTCATTGGTTACAGATACAGAGACGTGTTTGAATTTGCAAAAATCAAAATCTTTATCAACGCTCATCATTCTTTCATGTACCCTAAATTTGGATATGGTCCCTTAGGTCCTTCTTCTCGTCTTGGTATGGTCCGAAGATGAATGGTTGGTACAAATTTGGGTCGGCCGCCTTTCTTTAAGTAATTGATTTTTCAGGTTCATTGTACCGAACGCGTACGGCCGTGTTTTCAAATTCCGAGATTCTAAAATGCCGACACAACTTTTGCATACAATTTACCGAAAAGATATATGTATCTGCTCTTTTACGTAAATCTGATAAAAAATATCTTCAAATAAGAAAACAGTAAATATATTCAGAATATTGTTTTAACGTGTCTTGATTTATCATATTGTATGTTTACAAATTGATATTTTTGTCTTAAATGCTATCTATATCGATCGATCTTTTAATAAAATAATAGAAAATGTTTTTCATGGAGCCTCTTAAATTATCTGCTTTATTTTAGTGGACAGATAAACGCAACCATTTTTTTTATATATTAGTGCATGTAAATATGAAGACTCCATTGAAATAAATTCAAAATATGTTATTTGTTCTTAATTAAATATACACTAGGTTAGTACAAAAAACACAATGTTGTATGTAGACAAAAAGCAGACACTTGATCACTTAGAATCTAGATTAGGTTTGAGACCTACAGATTGCCAGTCACTGTCCTATGAATTACCTGTCTTTGCTACTATGAGTCATACCAATGAATATTTATAGTACAGGCTGAAAAAGCGATCACAAAGAAAAACGAAGTTTGAAATTGCATATTGTACTTTATGTCTAGATACTACGGATATTTTTTGATCAGTTAATTAAACATAGTCCCTTGTAGTTCCATTCTCCAGAATTGAAGGTTAACACGAATGGTTTATGGAATCACTTGATGAATTAAAATTAATGTTAACAATCTGCGATCTTGTAGCAATCCGTCATACGTTCGGCATTTCGGGAGCCATCTTTAAAATAAAGGCGCTGATAGTGATCGCAAGTTGACGACATAGTTTTCTGACAGGGAAATTGGAACCTTATCCTTTTAGTTTTAAGGGGTATTAAAAAAAGATCATTTTCCTTGTTAATCAATACTTAATGCCACCTACTTTATAAGTAATTAAAATCCGCTGCATTTTGACTGTGTTCTTTCAACGTGTTTTTATTTTATTAATTTTATAGGTGCCAGTCATCTGTCATCCGGGATATGACACTATATGATAAAGTTAATAGTAAGTGCTATTTATATTGATGTATTGTATTAATCATGATAAGAGATCCATTTAAAGATTTCATTATTTTACAATCAGTGGCGTATGATTTTGATTCTATGTGATTTATCTGTTTCTGTAAAAGAAATTCGTGTGAGTATCATTAAACAAATATACTAGTGATTTTCTAGTGACTCGGCGCATTAAAATCTCCCTCTTCGAATCCATTGTCAAGTCCGTGTTGCTCTTCGGCTGCGAAACGTGGAGAGTGACAAAGGGGCTGACACACAAGCTACAAGTGTTTGTCAATAAGTCCCTTCGGTCGATCCTCCGCATTTTCTGGCCGGAGATTATAAGAAATGAGGACTTGTGGAGTATATGCCATCAGTCTCCGATCGCCCAGGAAGTAGCGCTGCGGAAGTGGAGATGGATCGGACATACTCTTCGAAGAGGAGCGTCGGATAATGCCAGTATCGCTTTCGAGTGGCGGCCTCAGGACAGTAAGCGAGCCAGCGGACGCCCTGTACACACGTGGCGGAGGAGCATTGAGAGCGAGCTACGAGCCGTAGGAATGAACTGGAGAGAGGCCAAGACCGTTGCTCAGGACAGAAAGGCGTGGAAGGATCTTGTGCGGGCCCTATGCACCTCCGGGGTGCCCTAGGAACAACAACAACAACTAGTGATTTTACTAGGCTACGGTAGCTGCTTACCATCAGGCGGGGAGTATGCTTGGTTCACCACCACCATCGTGGCATAAAAAATATACTAGTTAAACAAATATTTTTAGGAAAGCTGTAGGTATTACTTTTTTTTTCGTAGCCTATACTGTGTCCCACTGCTGGGCAAAGGTATTACTGTTATCATTTGTTTATTAAATACTTAATTATAATAAATTAAACGTCTTTGAATTTTCTTAAAAAGTTAACATAATTATTTGCAAAACTTGCTATATGATTTTACAACTTGATATTGCAACTAGGTAAGTATATCCAAAGCAGTATAACAGCTGTCAAAAAAATGTCAAATTGCATCCCTGACCGTTTTATAGCGAGTTTCATATTGCATGTTCTCCTTAAATTGATTGATTTGCCGCCCACCTATTTTAAAAGCGGTTACACCTTTTTCGCCACTTCAAGCAAGTTCATAATTTCGCTAATTATTTATTATTTCCATACCGACACCTCAGTTCGACAGTGAGAAATTTGCGTCTACCGTACAATTTGCCTAAATTAACTTTTAATATAAGGGTAAGGATGTTCCTTAATTGAAAATGACTAAAAACGGGTACAGTTTGAGTAAGTATAACCTATTCTGTCTATATTTGATGTATTTTTTTTGTAATCGACAACTAAATAACACATCGTGTAACGGTTTTGTAGGTACAAACAAACCAATAATTAGGTACCACAAAAATATCTAATTATTTTAATTTAGTAAACTACGTGTATCTGAATAAATAGACGCATATTTATATATGTACTACATAGGTGCGGCAAGTTAACAATATTTTGTATGGGTACTTTATATAAAACCCTCGCGAAAGTAATATATATGAAAAATATTGATAAACGGTGACTCACGTAAATAACGTTAGTAAACCATTATAAATATTTTAATAGGCACCAATTTCTCTAACTTTTCCAAATGTTTTCATAATCATTTTCAATACTCATTTTCATACGTTGAAATATTACATAAACATAAAAACATCTCTTGATTTTATTTTGACTGTACTTCAAAAATATGCGCATTCTGATGAGAAGTAACACTTAATGAGTTGAAATTTAAAATTATAATTTTTCGGTTAGTATAAAAGGTTATACTTATGGCTCATTAGGCTTCCTAGGTCGACGTTAAGTACAAAATACTACATGCATACATACTACATATTTGTGTATATAAACAATTTTTCAATGAGTTGAAGCTAAGGAGTTGATTAGGTAAGAAGAGAGGTGATTAGGTAAGTTATACTGAACAACTTTTTCTATGGAATCAGACCCAAAAAAAGGCTTCCCATAGAAAACATCGACATGTGATCGGCCAATGTATGAAATAGCCAAACATTTCTGTGTGATTTCGAAGTTGATCCCATAGTAAAAGTTGTTCAGTATAGCTTACCAAATCACATCGCATAATACGGCTAATTATTAAAAAAACAACCCTGTATTTTTCACGCGTTTCAACTAATTTCAATGAAACTGAAGTACCTACCAAAGTAAAGGTCGTCAGATGAGAAAACCCTCTGTAGGTACTTCAGTCCGTGAAAAAAAAAGCCAATTTAATTCGGCTTACCTAAGAAAATTTTCGCGGTTTCTAAAGCCACCTGTTGTAGTGCCTATAAATTTCCAAGTAAGAAAGTAAAAATCTCAAAGCGTTCTAACGACCTATAGACAACCCAAAAAAGGGCCACGAAAGGCCAATTACTAGAGGTTTTAAATAGTATCAAGTGCGTTAAACTAATTTAGTAGGGTAATTAGCTGCGATTAAGGCATGGGCTTTCACACCAGTGCCAATATATGTTGCGTAAACAAATTACACTGTGGCTACAGTGCCAGCGATAAGCGGAAGACAGTGTGAAGGCGGATCTGTTTCAGCTTATGGCTGGCTGCAGGTAGTTGGGCAGGATTGGGACAAGTGGTGTGCTCTCGTTTTGCCACGAGCAAAATTTTGAATTATTGTGCCACAAAGTTACTATAAAGTAAAAAATAGATGGAGACTGTAGAGAGCTTTCGTTTCCGAAGTTGGTATCCGCTTATATAACAAGTCATACGAACCGGACGTCATATAAAGTAGTCAATAAATATTACGGAAAAATTATACACAAATCGTCCTATTCCCATAGTAAGCTCACACATCTACCTACCCGACTTCATCACAGGAGAAGAGTGAATAGTCAGCTTGGTGCAAAACAAAAGTTTAAGGAAAGTGTCACTCCGGACATAGTTCTCATAATTTCTTAATAATAGGTTCATTTTAACCGTCATATTAAGTCATATTGTATGCGGCGTCATAATAAACGGATAGGTATATTAAATAATGCAATAGGAGTATAGGAGGGTATTTACACGTAACGTAATAATGCTCCTTCTAACAGTTCTAACTCAACCTATGATGCAGTTTGTGTGGAAAATCTTCTTCCACACCTGTTCCTACTATTTGTATTCTATCCTTGTCACTATTCGGGCCAAGTAAAAGTGTTTATGTGGACTAATTTCGTTGCATAAAAACCGTGATTTTTTTATAATCCAACCTTACATTTATTCTTAATATATTTTTCTACTCCTGCATTCTAATTTGCCAATAAGATGACCGACAGATATATTCAAATAGTATTTTGTGCAACAGTTACATAATAAGGGTTCTTAAGATTCGAGGGTCGAAGTTACAAAATGAGGCGAAGCCGAATTTTGTAAAAACAGACCCGAGAATTTTAAGACCTAATTATGTACCGTTGCACACAATAGTTTTTCTACGAGTGCTAGGTAAGCCGGTAAGCATTGAGTTCAAGGAATGACCTGCTGCCTCTATACAATTGTCTTCAATCTCCTGGCGGAATGTGCCGACGCCTCCCTTGCCTACAGCGGCGGGTGGCGGGCGTGGCGGCGGCGCGGGGTCCGCCCAAGTTAGACAAGGGGTGCGCCGGCACAATCCGCCGGGAGATTGAATATACTCAATGGCATAGAGGCAGCAGATCATTCGTCGAATTCAATCCTCCCCGGCTTGCCTATTTTAAGCGCTCGTAGAAAAACTATTGTGTGCAACGATCGGGTCTGTTTTTATCCTCGAATCTAGAGAACCTAAATTATCTAACTGTTGCACAAACTACTAATTTATAATTATTGACTTAAATCTTACTAGACTTTACTTACACTTTGACCTACAAATACTCAGCTCGCCTTCCTCATTACGCTAAGCAGGCTCTAATTAAGACCAGCTTATGGTGTGGCCCGGCCTATATAAGGGGTAATGGTTCCGTAGCCTTAGGCGACTCCCTTAATGTTGATTCCATCAAACACATGTGTAGATGATCGTCCAAGTTCTGAAGATACAGATTTATGTTGCAATTTTTTTTAAGATGTTTGCAGCTATGTTGCCGTAAATAAAATGAAAAATGGAATATAAGATCAATGTGGCTAAATTCCGTTGTAGGGACTATTCCGTCCATGAGCGTATATCTATTGGATTTTCAATAGTAGGAATAAAAACTAAAAGCAATTGCTGCTTTGCTAACGAAATTATCAATTTGTTAGTTTTTCGAGAAAAACGCTCATGGATGGAATATGCCTTATGACGGAATTAGCCACATTGACCTTATCTCGTATAAATATTGGTTTATTATATAAGTCAGTGTAAAGTATGAGTCTTAGAATAATGTAAATACGGGGTAGGCCATCAAAAAAAAATAAAAGAAAATGTGATATTGCTTCTAACGAATTAAAAATAATAAATCAGACCAAAAATCATGTATGACATAATTTCGCTTATTTAGGTATCATTTACGCATGTTATTTTTGTATTTATACTCGTAGAAAACAGTATGAGGGAATAAGTATCACAGCAAAGTTAAGCATAACTTAACTAGTTAAATAAATAAAAAAAATGTTATTTATGTATTTATACAAAACAGTATGAGAGAATAAGTATCACAGCAAAGTTAAGCAAAACTTAGCTTGTTAAGGCTAGCTTATTACCAGAACTTGGTATACTTACTACCATGCGTACTAGTACAGATGGGTGGTCTGAATTTATAGTTATTGTACAAAGTTGTTTCTGGATTCGTTTTTGTGGCCAACGCGTTAGCAGAAGTTCTAAGCAAATAACCGTATCAGGGCGCTGTTAAGCCTGATTTGCAGACAACTTAGTTGACATATTGTTGTCATATCATAAAACACGTTAGCAGGCGTACCTAATTTGTAAAACTACACGTTTTTTGAATGTCTAAATGTATAGAAGTACCGTAAAATGGAGTGAGTAGGGTCAAAACTGACACTCAAAGCTGGATAACATTTTATTTTTACATATGCAAACTGAATGGTGTAATATTTATATATTTTTCATGCATCGTGAGGCTCTATAAGAATAGCTTCTAAAACAATAGTAAATTAAATCTTTAACAAAATCATAAAAATGTGTTCTTCTATAACTTATATATTATATAACATTTTATTTTTACATATGCAAACTGAATGGTGTAATATTTATATATTTTTCATGCATCGTGAGGCTCTATAAGAATAGATTCGTAATTTAACCTCTAGCAGAGTGAACACGAAGATGAACATTTTGACAACCACTACGCGCAATATTTCATGGGTGGGCTCCATTGTTTACAAAGTTAAACACCAGGCAAAACTTAATATAAATTAAAACAGATCACTTACAAAGTTACAAATTGAGATCATCCCGATGAAAAAAACGTTACAAATCCAGTCGGCGCTTTGACAAAACCGTCGAACATCGACACATCACAAAAAGACGATAAATTACCACGAACATGTCGAATTAAATTTAATTACTTCGCCGACATCGGTTTTTTCCCGACCCTAGCCTAGTTGAGACAGACAGGCAGACACATAGGGACATTTCCCTAATTAATGACCTGGGAGCGCAATGATCAAATGAAATAGAACGCAAAAACGAACGATAAATACTGCCATGTTGGTCCTGCAGCCATGAAGATGGAATACTGTGGTGTGTGGTGGAACGTAATAATCAGGGAATAAATGTAATATGTCAGACATTAGCTAGGGATATACGCAGAGATCTGCCAGTAGGATTTGTCCGGCGGATATGCCCGGCGGACAGATTCGTCCGTGTATGGCGCTATTCAGATGTGCAGACAAATCTGTGTCCAATTCGCGCCATACATGGACAGATCTGTGCGCCGGGCATAGCTAATCTTTTGCTTTGTTTTTGGAATTGTAATGTTATTTGCGGCGATAATTAGTTAAACCTACAAGTGCATAAGTTCAGTTATTATAGTTACAAAGTGAATTTAAAAATACCGTCGTCTGTAAGTATCTTGTCTTAAATTAAAAATGTTATAATTATCGTGTTTGTGATTAATTAATGTGTTTAACAACAATTAAATCTATTAATTGTTTTTTCAATAATATTAAGAATTTATAAACTTAGAGAAATAAGTAGGTGTATAAATATGAGTTCCCTAGTATTGTATTAAGTCATTACGTATCGTTCAATTGAACATTATAATTTGTGTACTTAACGAGATATTTTTGTCAATTTGTCGGATAAAATCTAACTATATTAATCTGAAATTGTAACTTAGTAATTAATCCAATAATTTTGCTAATAAAAGAACATGCCAGCTACATCACCTCATAGCTGCAGGACCCACACTGCGGTGGTATCACAGGAACCGACGGACAAATTAACCGGAGCTAGTAAAAAGATCAGACGCCGGATGAAAAATTCACCGCACGACCACTTTATGTCGGCCGCCCGACAAGGGAATTGCCGATGCGATGTCAATGGTTTAGTTTTAGTTGGATAGGTAGTCAAGTGCTTTACAAGTGCCGTATTTTAATTTTAAAATACTTAAACAATACTTTAAAAACACACAACAAATAATCATCAAATATTGAAGTTGTATTGGAATAAGTTTCAAGCAAGGCACTATCACTACTAGCTATTGCGTTGTTATTTGTTAATTCATTGGAGTTGTATTGAAGTTGGATTGTTTCTAAATGTGTTTTAAAGTTAGAATACGGCCCAGTACTGTCTGTCGATGTTAAACTAGTAACTGCCAAAACTGTGTTTTCGTATACACATTCTAATGGCTGCTGACTGTGACTCCCGTTTATTGCACTTGGTATTTTCTCCTCGAGACCTGAAAGAATGATGATGCTTGTATTATTTCGCCAATGAGTACCTGAATCACTAAAAACAAGAAATTATAATATGGTGAACCTAAAAGTGTGAGAAACAGGCATTACCGTCCGCTGGCCACCCCATTTACCTAAAATAAATAAGCTCTGTCAAAAATTACGCCATCAACACATTGCATTTGTTAAAACGAACTATTTGGGCCTAATTACGAGATGTTTTCTAGTCTTGATAGATATCGTAGAGTTTAATTATCTGCCTACTTAAAGGACAAAAAAAGGATTTTCTCTGAAATTTATTTATTTTGTTATCGATTCCAAATGAAGTGTCAACCTTTATTAATATTTTAATGAGCTAGCATTATGTAATCAATACAAGCCACTAGAAGATCCTACGCACTATAAACAATATTGATTTGTACTGTACGTACACAGCTTAGTCCTTCGTCAGAAATGTCACTTTATTCCTATAACGTTAGTCTGTTTTGAATTTTTTCCCCTCTCTTTATGAATAAGTATGTGTTTAAAGTGATGTTTAATTTTTAGTTACAGTGCCAAGTTTGTCCTAAAATTCTTAAAATATATATATATATTTGGTCAAAGGTAAAATTGAAGATGAAATTATTATCTGCGAAACTAAATAAAATAAATAATTTAGTCGCACGTATGGCTAAATTTAGGAATCAAATTAAATGTAGTAGTAAGTATAAAATAAATATTAAATCAATCTCTACTTGGTTCAAATGTCTAGAAGTATACTAATCCCAATATGACGTAACAGAGTTTAAAGAATAGCAATCCTATTTTTTTGCGTTTTTTAGTTCAATAAAAGCTATCTTCAAAATGACCCTCTGTGTTCCTACTAAAAGATAATTAAAACGGAAAACACATCAATATGGAAAAGACAGCTACTTAAGAAGTTCTTAGAGGATGTTCTAAAGACTTGGCCAAACATGTTGACAGACCGAAATTATTAATTTGTGTTTGCGCGTCACACTTGCTTGTGGGTTTTGGACCACACACGAAGTGACTCCATTTCAACTAGGATGGATGGAAATATGGTGCCGTATTCTAATTTTAAAATACTTAAATAATACACTAAAAACACAATACATCTCAAACATAACTCCAACACTCAACCAATAATCAACCAATATTGAAGTTGTATTGTAGTTGCATCGCAGTAGTTTTCAAGCAAATTCCGTCATTTTTGATTCAGACGTGTAGGCGTTATGTGTATTGTGTTGTTATTGCATTGGATTTGCATTGAAGTTGGATCGTGTCTGTGCGTGTTTTAAAGTTAGAATACGGCCCATGGGCTTTTAGAAAAATGCATAAAAAATGATATTGTACCAAACAACGTAAACAAATTTCAATAGGTATGTATCGAAATTTATACTCAAACTTAAACATTTATTCAGCAAGTAGGTCACAAGGGTTATTATATACGTCAAGTATATAGTATTCTAAAAATAAAAATAAACTACACCCTATGTATACACCTGGAACCCGAGAAGAATAAAACTATGATCCAAGAAACTCGGCAGGACTTGTTTTCTAAAACAATAGTAAATTAAATTTTAAACAAAATCATAGAAATGTGTTCTTCTATAACTTATATAAGTAAAAGATAAAAGAGAAATACCATGTGTAAGAAAAAAAGGATGTTTATGTGTGTCCAAATCTGACTGTTTAATACAATTTACACAAAACGATTTATATACTTTCTTACCAATCTTACCTCTTAACTCTGTTCTGTAAATTGTACATTTGTAGTGCATTTTAATATTATATCGAAAAATATACAACAGTCGTGGTGTCTAGACATTTACAGGTAATGGACAACTTAAACCGTTACTGGTAGAACTATATAATTATAATTATGTTATTAGTTATATTTATAAATGATACACCACATTTTTTTTATTTAACGTTTATAAACAAGTGAAGACGGGGTTGAAGATAACAACGATTTGCGGTGACTGTCAAAGTAATACTGTTTTCAACCCACTTCAAGATTTCGAAGGATGAGGTTCTCTATTCGTCAGGATCTTTGTTTTTGCTACTTTTTATATTTAATTAGTTGTTTAAAAGTAAACCCTTCTCTTTGCTCAAGCCATATTCGTATCTACGACTATATGCAGTTATAATAATTTAAAAACCGTTGTATGTAGGTAATTAAGTATTAGCAAATAAATCAAATCAGTATATTCAAATTTAACCTTATTTATGCGATTGTAGACCTTATCGTTTTGCACTAGAGTTCAAAAGTTATAATTAAATATCCTGTTATCTTTGACCGAACATTCAATAAACATCGGTGTTCAAAAACCCGTTTTCTAATTATGCAAATCTTCCATTAACTACACATGCATATGTTATATAATGACAGTTGGACAAATAGTTTACATTTGTTCGGGCGCATATAATATTTGTCTTAAATGTAACGTGGAAATGATAATTAATGTATTTGAGGTGTGAAATTTCAATACCTATAACATAAGTTCAGTTCAGCTTAGTAAAACAAGTCTACATAAGTAATTAACCCAGAAGTTCCCACAGAGTCAATAGATACTAACATTACTAACTAATATGTGCCACCATACCGTCTATACCTAATGACAGTCACCTCTGAAAATAGAGCTATATATTTGACGCTGTCTGTACAGTCGCCATCAGATATATCGGAGCGGCCAAGGTGGTTACAAATATCTGAACAACGCCTCTATTTGCAAGGCGATAAGTGCTTGTTCAGATATTTTTGAGTACTCGGGCCGCTCAGATATATTTGATGGCGACTGTACAGACAGCGTCAAATATATTGTAACAGCCAAAGTGATCAAATAGTTCGTCACACCATGTATTTTGTATGGTGTGACGAACTATTTGGATACTCTAGTTGATGCGATATATATGATGCTGACTGTACATTTAATTTGACAAAAATATGTAGCCACGTCTCTAAAAAAGAAGACCTCCTGATTACATCGGGAATGTTGCTCTGGATCTGAACATTGCTGGGTCTAGAAGAAGAGGTAAACCAAAGACCAGATGGACAGATACCATTGCAAAAGTCATGAGAGCCTGCGAAGTTTCAGTAGACGACACCTCCGCGAAGTGGAGAGAAAGAACGAGAAAAGCAGACCCCACAATCAGATGGGAATAATCATGCTGAGGAGAGAGAGCCCTGGGGGCCGATTTTTGACAGCCGGACGCTCGAATTCAAAAAAATCAAGCTCGAAAATAATCGCACACAAAAGTTCGTCGCCAATTTTTTCGCATGGAATTAATAGTTTAAATAATCATTATTTTAAATTTCTATCGCTTTTATTTTTAACACATAATTTCATCGTTTTATTCAGAGTTTTAAATGTCACTTTCGAGTGCTCGAATCTCAAAAATCACCCCCCTGTCTCTATTACGAAATGAGTCTGTGAGGTCTTGGATACATTATTATTTTTACGTGTTTTTTTTTTTAAAGTGGTGCATTCCACTCAAACAATAGTTTGTTATTAAATCAAATACAAACTTTGAAAACATTGAAAAAATAATCAACCCAATGGGACTCGAACCCTACATCGATACGCCTTGCCGGGGCTCGATCGCTTTACCAATTAAGCTATGGGTTCAGTTACTAAGTTGACGAAATTTTCAATGCCTTCAAACATCTTTTTGTATTTATTTACTTTCGGCTTTACAGCAGCCGTTAGCGACATCTAGGATTTTTTCAATGTTTTCAAAGTTTGTATTTGATTTAATAACAAACTATTCTTGGATACATGTTTTTGACACATTAAATGTTAGATCCATATATATACTTATTTACGGACGTGACCGTACGAAGTATTTTGGGAATCAGGGTTAATTTTGTGGTTTCTATAGGTAGAACTAGATCTATATCGGAATGCTTATTTAAAGCTACTTGACTATCCACTAGCTGTTGAAATTTTTTTTTCGGGTCGTATAAAGTAATTGACCCGCAAGTAAGATTGTATTAGTTCTCACAAGCAAAATATATATTTTTAAGTGCAATTAAAAACCTTAAGGATGTTTAACACTCGACAATTATCAATTTTTTCCAGTAAATGTCATCATTAAAACAAGTTAAACTCAATAAAACTATTTTATGTAGATAATACCCTTATTTCGCAGGGACCAAGGTGGTCATGAATTTCTCAAGCCTCTATTTTTCAAAAGACATTTACACTGCGATTTCACCTTTAGCGTAAACCGATGCCTACAGGCTGGGGTCTAAAAATTTAAAATTTATGCGAAACCGGCGGCCATGTTTCTCGGCCCAAAAACGTGCGCGTGCGCTTTAAAATAAGAACATCTCCGGAAATAAGTTACGGGCGCACTTGGACAATTTATTGTGGGCTTGAGATGGTTGCAGTCCATGCGACAAACAAGAGCGCACTTTTTAAGGCATTAGCTTTGAGTAACTGTCACTTTAAAATAAGAATTCAAGGGGAATAAATAAGTTACGAGGCTATGGACGCGCAATTTGAGGGCTTCATATGGTTTCGTATCGTATCATGCAATTTATTAGAGTGCGCATTTTAGGTTTAAGAACACGTTAACGCGGGTAAATTTATTTATTTAATCTTTATTGCCCAATACAAACAAGTACAAATGGCGGACTTAATGCCTTAAGGCATTCTCTACCAGTCAACCATTGGGCCCAACAGAAACTAATGATTGGTGCAGGATTATAAGAACAGAGATGACGTAACAAAAAAAAACAAACTACACCAACATACCTAATAACGATTATTAATTAATACACGTGCATAAACATACAGTACTCTGAACTAAATTATTTATACTTAATTGGAGTAAATACGCAATAGATGAACAGTCGCATGCACTGCCCTTAACTGGAAACCCCTAGGAGGTGAACGTAGATCGGGTCGTCCCGTGCAATCCTGGAAGCGTTCTGTTGAGAAGGAGCTACGTGACATCGGGATGAGCTGGAGTGACGTTAGGAGCGCTGCTGGGGATCGTGAGACGTGGCGTGACCTCGTGAAGGCTCTTTGTACCTCTGGGGTACCATAGGAACAACAACAACAACAGATGAACAGTAAACAATAAACTTACGTATAAATAAAAACTAATCTTAAATAAATATATTATACTAAAATAACCAGTCCCCCCGCGGCATGGTGCCGTAGATGCTGGCAGCAGCATTCCCTCTCTGTATGGCAATGCCTAATACTACTAAATTATTTTAAGTCAAACGAGCTAAAATTGATTCTGTGTTACCTTAAAATACTTACATATACATTACTTAATACAACTTTAGGAGGAGCAAAAAAACTGTGTGCATTTGGACAAATAGTTTACATTTGTTCATTATGAACGTGGTAGTTTGTTTGGTTACGGTTACAGTAGAGGCTATAGCCTACTGATGACATCTGGGCTGTGGATAGGTATAATAGATTAATTTTACAGTAATTTTTTTATGAAAAAACATAAAAACATATTATTAATGGAAAAATTAAATTTTCTAAATTGTAACTTGCTTGGAACTTCGCTGTACAACACGAACTTGTATTAAATATAAAGTTTGCACTGTTATTAAGCGTACGTGTAATAGAATGAAATGGGACACCTTTATGTGAACCGAAAGATTTCTGTTACGAAATATAGAGTAAGCTTACATGAGCTTTCTGAAATATGAATAACAATCTCGGACGAGTATGGAGATCTGAGTCACGGGCTAAAGATAACAGTTTTTGGGACAAAAATATGAATACCATCCGAGGATATGAGATATGTGTACGAGTGTGGCGTATCCGAGGCGGTTTTAGTTGACATGAATAAGCTAGGCTAAACTTCATTTTAATGCCCAAACTGTGGCCAAAGATAACTAATTCAACAAGCGATAAATATAACAAACCGGGCACAAATAATCATGCAACTAGGCCTATGTCCAGCAGTGGACGTCTTTCGGCTGAAATGATGATGATGATGATGAACTAGTCGAAGCGACAGGTGACTGCTTAAGGATTTACTATATGCACCGTCCAATCCAGTTACGTTTGGGAAATAAATACACGCTGTATTTCCATAAAGGGATACAGGCTGAGAGAAAAATGGGTTACTGTTGAATGAGAGTTGCACTG
This sequence comes from Pammene fasciana, assembly GCA_911728535.1. Lineage (NCBI taxonomy): Eukaryota > Metazoa > Arthropoda > Insecta > Lepidoptera > Tortricidae > Pammene > Pammene fasciana. Next base: position 4,195,535 of record OU452285.1, read on the forward strand.
ACATGTTGCTAACCTGTTCACCAGGATACTTGAAAACAATAGTTGCAAAATGTACAGCAACTCCTATAAAAAGCTTGTATCATATCAAGATCATTTTGATAATCTTGCCCGCTTAAGTAGTTACTTCTGCTACTGACTTTACGACGGCTTTGCGGCGCCCGTGCGCGAGCGAGATAGCGTTAAGCAGCGCTGTCACGCTTGCACGCCGTCGCCGCATGCGGTTGCGGTGCCAGTGTGATAATTTATCCAAGTCTCACGTGATGGAAAGTGAAGGCAGAGCTTACGATGTAGATGTAGCTCACTGATTCCGTAATAACCTATTCATTCTCGCTTTAAAGAGACCCAAATCGTAGTTAACAATGAGTAACTACAGTCTTGTCAAAACTTTTAATTATAATAACATTTTGAATGCAATTAAAGATCACAATTTACTAAATCAACAATGTTAATATTAAGTATGTACTGAGTAAACATAAAATAAATAGTCTGCGTTTTAAAACAAAAATACATTTATTTAATTTTATGCTTGTTACCGGTGCAGTGCCTTTGATTATTTTACGGTCCTAGTATTTAGAAGAAAGATAATTATTTTATGACAGAAAGGGGCTCCCTACCATTGCCCCCTATCATCTACAAGTTAAATAACGCTATCCATTATAGAATTCAAAAAGTTTCACAACGACCTTAATATTATCCTGTATTAATACAGAATTAAATTTAGGACGCTGCTAAGCAGTGTTTTTTCCGACCACCGTGACTTTTTAAAATGGCCATAAGTTTTTACTTATATACTGTTACGGATAAATGCTAATTAATTAGCAATTGAGCTCAAACTGCACCTACAGAATCGCTCAACTCAGTTTAACCTAATAGTGTTTTAATAATTATCTGTTGAGCGCCGCCTAACTATTAAAAATACCGTCAATTGAGTGTACGTTTGTATCTAGTATAACTTGACCCCTGTCCTTCGTGTAAACAACACAGCGTGCATTAATGGTAGGGGGCTGGACTCCTATCCAGTCCACACCAGGTTATTGGCATGAAGAACTAATGTCATTTTTATGTAACATAATTACCACAAAATTGTACCGGACTTGTAAAATAAAATAAAATAAAAATAGCCTTTATTCTACCATAATTAATAGTACTTTACAATCTTATCCTAAACATAATTATAATGAAATGGTTCCACATGCATTTCTAATTCAATTGGATTTTTAAACATTACCTTTTAAACAAACATAAAAATTATTAAACATTCCATTAATCTTTACATTTAAATATTCATTTGCAATTCCATTATTCCTTTTTTTTTTTTAAATCAGTTTCAAAATTATTTAGGAACTATTTTAACATTTCATATAAATTGACCTGACTTGTACCTATACGTTACCAATAACATTTATCTTATCTTATCTAAATGTGCAATGTTCTAAAACAAAACAGTTGGGACCAATTTATAAAATGGCTTTTTAACCTCACCGCAGACCAAAGTTATACCAGCCAGTCTGTAGCAAGCTTGAAACTTTATGAACAACCGCGCTGATTTTGAGCGCATGATTGATGATTATTTGATTTCTGCAGCCGATGTCGTGCTGAGCGGGTTTTCAACTAATTTCGCGAGGACACTGACCTTTGAGGTGCATCTTGTGGTTTAACAGAGAATGTAGACTCGAACTGTGTGTTTTTGTATAGAGTTTCTAGGTACTGGTGTTTTGTGAGTATAAATTGTAACCCCTGAATTTAATTTATTTTGAAAAAAGATTTTGCTTGATATTGCAACATCAGAAACTATGTAATTTGTCGAACGAACGGAGCGTAAGCGATGTGAGTTCTTACAAACAACTTCTGGGTACTGTAACGTCTCGGCATTACGATGACTTTTTGATTTTGGGAATTTGTTCGAATAACGATAAATTTAGTAACGTTTTTCTGATCTTTATGAAATTTGTTGGAGTTGTAGCAGAGATACATAAAATTTGAGAGTTCGTTTATAAGCTGGATCGATCAATGAGTTGTAGGCTTAGAAGGCGACAAAAAAATCTTCATATGGGTCTTGATATTGGTCAACTCGTTTGCAAGTAAATCGCGAGTTCTTAGTTCGAGGCGGACTACTAGTTATACAAAATTACTTATACGCCTCAAAAACAACTCTATTCGCCTTAAAAGACAGTAGCTTCCAAGAAACTCCAGGAATCTCTATAAGGAAACAAAACAGTTGAAATACAATGGTCAAAGTTACAGAGCACGACATAAAGTAGTCTACATTAGTGGTAGTTCTATAAACCTGTGGCTATACGACCTATGCTGCCGACCGTACGCTCGTAAATACTCGGCATTGTTCGGGTATCTTCGTGTGGTCAAGGATGTATGGTCAGCAAGTACCTAACATATGTACCTACGAAATAAAAATATCTTTACAAGTACTATCGAATCCTGAAAGGGTCTGAGACTTCTGTGCGTTAGTTTTTACAGCCGTTTTAAAATCTATTTTATCTACACCCATATCATAAACCCTCCATGATGCGTTCAAAAACCGCACGTTATGACCACCATAAAAAGAGACTGTTTTGTTAGAAGTTAGAACAAATGTCTTATCTGTAACGATGTTATTATTATCAAATAATAAGCAAAAATTCGATATCATTATGAAAATCCGGCCTGCTCCTCGACAGCCGCGCCGCGCGATCCTCCGACCGCCGGCACGCGCCCCGCCGACACAATCGAGTTCGCCATGGCGATGCAATCTGTGAAATGGCAGCCATTTTAACAGTTTTAGAAAGCGTCATTTAGGGTTTATAATATGTATGTAGATAAAGCAGTGTATGCAACTGTACGTAATTAGGCCTTAAAACACTCGTGAGATCCCATTATGAACCACACTCGTGTTTTAAGGACCCCTATTACGTAACAGTTACATAAACTACTATAAGAGTATGATATTGATTTACGTATGAGATGAAATAGACGAATGTTTTGTTATGGCTAATAAGCCGCTAGTGTTCTGAGCTATCAACACTTTTTCTTCCACGTTTAGCTACAAATGCACTAAAAATTATTGAATTTAAACTTTCGTGAGACATATTAACACTATTATCACTGCGTAGTGACTAAACACAAGTGATCGCAGCCGCATGCAGTGATAATAGCACTAAAAATTAACACAATTACTGATGAGCTGACGGAAACTTTCCGCAACTTTGCGGAATATTATACGAACGAAAATGTCAAATTTTTCCTTTTCTTAACTGAAAACTGATCGATTAAAAAACCGAGATCCTTTCCGAATAAAAACGTCGTTTTTACTTCTACTCAAAGATTAAAAATAGTGAAATTAGTTGACGAGAAAAATTAAACATAATAAAATAGGGGGAATTGTACAAATATCATGAAGTTTGATATGATTTGATAGTTGGCTTCGATATCCCAAATCAAACGATAAATTTTGCTCCTTGTTAAGTTTTATAAAATAATTGCATGCGTTGCTCTTTTCTGCTATCCCTACGCATTTGAACTACAATACAGTTTCAAGCCAATAAAATACGAGGAATGGCCTACATGGAAAATTAGTTTATTTCCTACTCTGTTCCAGTAGGTGTGCGAAATAAACTAACTAGTTCATATACCATAGTTCATATAGTATGACTTAGGTGCTAGACTTACTTTGCTTAGAGATATTTTGAAGACTTCTCGCATAGTGATCATTGCTTCTTTTTGACACTAATTTATAAACTGCTGATTAAGAAAGTATACAAATGTACAATCGCCCTCGAGTAGGGAGTTGTATTTAGCGAAAAACATGAAATGAAAATAGCCTATCAGTGCCAGAGAAAGCAGATCAACGAAAGCCAACTCACCCCGTTCCTGCGCGGTGAACAGCTGGTCGGTACCGACTCTCTCCCTGGGCGAGCTGATGAGGTAATGGTCGAGGCGAGGGTTTGATCACACACAAATTCGAATAATTTGGGTTTTTTCTTGGTTAGCGCGACAAATTAGCTTGCGTGCACGGCAGCGAGCAGCCAACGAACGACGCGTCGGTCCACTCGTTCAATCGGAACTCGATCTTGCCATAACTGACTTAATAAGGTTATGTCAGGAAAAGGCTTTCTCGAATGAGATTAAGCTTCTCAAGGAAAATAAAAAACTGCCTAAGCAACTTAGGAAGCTCAGTATTTTCGTCGACAAACGCGGTTTCCTGAGGGTGGGCGGTAGGCTTGTACACTCAGAACTCGAGTATGATTGCAAGCATCCTTTACTGCTACCCAGTCAGGACCGTATGACTCATGTCGTCATTTATCAAGTGCATAACGATAATCCTAACGATAAATGACTTTATAGGAACTGGACATGCATAATTGAATACCTACTTCCGCCTGTAACGTCGTTCGCTTATAAGACTTTTTTTTTGTAATATTATACTTAATAGGATGAAATTCAACAATATCGCAAGATCAATAATAAATTAATCCGTTACGAGATATTAAACAATGTACTTACTTCACAGCTAACTTACCTCAGACCTTTTTTAAACTGTCAGTGAGATTCGGAGCTCCTGTCACAGAGTAAATAATACTATATAGAGGTCTTCCTGTGACGTCACGAATCATGTTGTCCCTTTTTAAGTTCTCTTTTTCACTTATGCATACGTATCGGATACGTCCTATTAAACTCAGTTTTTTTGACAGAGATACACACCATTGCTCCTGCCGAAGATCCTCGCAATTTGATTGTTGTTAAATAAATGTTGTTTTTAAATAGAAGTTACTTTAAAGTGAATTGAAATAAATTTTACTTTTGTACGATGGCCAAAGAAATTTGTTCACATAGTACGGGTGCCAAAGTAATTACTTACCATACTTAATACTTATAATAAGCTTAAAATACAGTACATAAATAAACACAAGGGACCTTGTCATTTTAAATATCAGCGTACGACGTAATAATCAACACGGTTTAATTTCGATTTGGTAGCTGGGCGTTTCACACTGTTAAAATAATACATACATATTTCGAAATATAAATGATCAACCCTAGTTCACGAAATTATTAAATATCACGGCAGTTTCATTGACATAGGCACCTGATAAAAAGTCATTTAAATAATTTTAAACAAAAAAAGAACCGACTTCACTTAGGATCCGCTATTCCAAGAGGAAGTGGCCGAGTTGCTGTAAAAAATAGTGAAATCACTATAGGTGTGCCTATAATAGTTGAAGAGTTCCCTCGATTTCTCCAGGATCCCATCATCAGATCCCGACTTGGTGACAATGGGACCATCTAGGGGTTATACCTGTTCGATTAAAAAAAAATATTTGAAAATCGGTTCACGATTCACGGAGATATGGAGTAACATACATACAAAAAAAAAATGATAAAAAAAAAAAATTCAGTCGAATTGAGAACCTCCTCCTTTTTTGAAGTCGGTTAAATACTTTTTAAAACAGGGTATTTACGATGCAATGTTTGTTTTGGTGAGTTTCCGATATTACGGCACAGTTGCATGCGCCATTATCACGGAGTAACTGAAGTTGCTGCAAGTGTTAGTTGTGGTTTACCCACACATCATATCGATCTACCCTCTTTCGAGTTCACGTTTTTCGTTGTATTAGTTTTTGTAATGTTAATGACCATGTTAGTTTCATAAAATCATTTAAAAATACATAATATACGCATAATATCATAATCATCAATATTGGAAATACTATCATTGATTCTATGTTCTGTCTAAGCTTGTAGTTTTTTCGGTTCACGGCTAACAATTTAACACGTTCAATATTTTTTTCTATCTACTACACTATACCTATCTTATGGATTAAATCAAAAACCAAGGCCTTAGGGTTAGATATGACCACTAAAATGCATCCTTAAGCCCTCTAGTAATTGCCAAAACACTTTTGAAGACATTGGAAGTCCTAAATTTTGTTGCATTTTACTTTAACTAAACAAGATCATAACCTGTTTAATTATTTTCCGAAACACCCAAGCAGTAAGGTATGACAATTTCTGTCAATCGAGCGCATAAAAAGTACTTTTAAGTGCCATTATGCTTGTCCTTTGGTTCCGTTTAAAAACCTAATTGTGTTGATAATGTCAATACGCCGTTATGACGCATCCGATGAGAACATCCAATAATTATGATCAGGTTGCCCAGATTCATATGCCCAGAATTATGGCGATGGCTTCCAAAACTCGAATATCACCATTCAATTTCTTTGCCAGCCGCTTCAGAAAATCGGTATATCTGTAACATAAAATATTGTAAAATTATGTAATAAAATACTTTTATTTTTAGGCAACTAATGACCCATCTAGCTAGCATACATAATATATTATAAGCTAAAAGTATTATTTCGGTAACACGACGGTTTTATGTTGCGCCACCTTGTCTGGTGTAATATTTGGCAGCGTCCCTCAAAACAGCTGTCTGTAATACTACACCCTTCGGCAAGAAGCCTGCGCTCTCCAGCAGTGGCGGCGGTACGCACCACAAACGAGCTGAAGTGCACGTAGTGACACAATCGCAGCTGGAACACCCTCAACTCGTAGCCGGTCTTCTTCAAAACGTAATCCTCCACATCTACTGCCTAAATTATGAAACCAATCGTATCCTTAATAACATTGTAGGCTCCTCAGTTTAGTAAGTCATTTCACAGGTTACTAAAAGAATTCCAATTCAGGAAAGCATTTAAATCTAATTAGAACACCTAATTGCCGTTAGCCAAGTCATATTCAAATACCGTACCACGCCCGCATTTAACATGTAAGATGCATGTTTCAATCATGGCTTCTGTATGGTCATAGTATGAAATAAATGCGAGCCGCACATATCATTGGGCCATACTAGGGTAACATATTAGCAGTGGGGAAAAAACCTACCGTACGCGGTGTGGTGGGCTCTACTTTGCACTGATTTGAGAAACGTAATTTACGACGGTTTGAGTCTTTAAAAGATGTCCCTTCGGTCAATATGCAAGATGTTGCTTAGTCAGAAGTAAAGATGATGAATTCTATTGATATGTTGAGACATATCCATAGAATTTTTATTTGGATACAAAGGAACGAAATTTCATCTTTTGGTTTATTTTTTTTATCTGGTGAGACGTCTACTGATACAATTAAGAAATTAGGAATTAATTATGAAAAATGTAGACGCATATGAAGGAGTGTAAAAATTTGCAGTAATTGTAAAGTCTTCACAGCCCAGTAAATAGAGTGGTTGTCAATTCCTGGAGTAAATAGTCACACGAGATTTTTACTTTTCTTTGAAAAAAAAAATCGAATTTAACGTGTTTACTTAACTACGGTATAGACTACAGAGATCCTTATATCATCTATTACTAAATGCGAATAGAGGATATCAGGTAAATTTGAACAATTTTATTTAGGAAACACAACACTCATGGACTTTCTTTAAGTGGTAAAAATATTGACAATTGTATGCGTTGCTATCTGGCAACAGCGCGGCGCGTGGCAATCAAAAGCACCAGTCCAGACACTCCAGACACAAAGTGGCACACACCGACCTAACTCCTCGATCGGTACTGATATAGTATCAATTCCACGCATCCAGATCACTCGCGACCAATAAATCAGAGAGCACCAAATACAGAAGATGGCCGCCATGTATGGCGCCCCGATCTTAATGTTACGCGCTCTGAATTACGACGGCGTATGGATTTGATCTGTTAAGCAATGTAAATATTTTACCGGCCAGTCCGATTTGCTTAGTTTAATGTTTTGCTGGACCAACATGGAAGTTTACTAGTAACGCCTTGTTGTGTCGGTACAGTATCCTTTTGACGGGAAACATTTACTTATAACTATACCTTGTGCAGTTTTAGCTATCATTTATTAAGTCACCCGTAAGTACAACAATATTAGCTACAGGGGACCATAGAGCTGGCGCGAACCTCAGCGAATATCCTTAGCTGTTCAGAGAGGTAACGCCGCCAGCGTAATGAGAACCATGCCGCAGGCGGACATTTTAGACGGGGTATTCTTTTTGTAGTTGTGTTATTTATTATGTGCAAGACCTACACGGAAAAAGGGATATCTTCAGCCAAGAATACCAATGCGAAAATATTGTTTAAACATAAGTAAATATTTTCTTGGACTAGCTTTATATCTTTAGCCCAAAATGTATTTTACAATAAAGACATTTTACTTGAATAAAGATCATTTTCTAGGCAAATTGTTTTCGTTATATACAAAACAATAATGTTTTGACGAAGAAGATTTGTCTTCGATGAAGATACTTTTTCTCCGTGTACTCGTAGCCAATGTTGGGAAAGAATAAATCGACTAGGTACCTAGGATTAATGTGTAGTAAATGATAGCAGTTATTTTCAAGATATTTTCTATGTTTCCACGTAGCTGTATTAGAGAATGAATACAATCTCACTTGCACGTCTTGTGCAGTGAGCCAAAGAAGATAAAGGTATCTATTTTGCACGCGCGCAAATACCTTTATCGTGTTATTTAACAGAAATGTATATTATATTATCTACTCGTATATTTAATGGAAAATAAAATGTATTTTTAATTGTTGCATAAACTAAGCAATCAGTTCGTTATCCATTACGCTTCATTTAAAAACGAGCACAGAGTTATGGCATAAACTATTAAAAGTATATAGTCTTGGATTTTTTATTATAAGATTTTGGCACCTATGATCTAAGACTAGGTTCTAATCTATTTTGGCAGTCCCTCGAGTAGCTTTATACTTTTTTTATGTAATGCTTTACATCGGAGTCTATGTGTTTTATTAATTATTGGTTGTAACCTATTGCTTAAACGCGCAAACAAATACCCGTTTAAAGCACTGTAAACGCAAAAAAGAAATAAAACTAAATATAAACCTTTTTAAAACCAACGCTCCCCAGTGGTCTGAATATGCAAATGATGCGGACGAAATTTCACAATCGAAAATTAAGTCTAGAATATTTATGGCTCAATTTTGGTCACGGGACAATGCTGCGAATTCGGACGCACTGTGCACCGAGGCATTCAAGCTATGGAAGCAGTTTCGAGACCCCGCTAGGTACTTGTGATTAAAAAGTGTAGAACGGACACTTGTATGAAAAACTACCGGGCAACATGTCGCCGTAAATGGTAGGCCTCCGCTGATGTGTCAGATTAAGTGCCGTTTAGTGACTTATTATGAAAACATGGATAAAAACTAGAAATATTACCATGTTGTTACATTGAAAGGATTTGCAGGGAATAAATTCTTATAATTTATTCAAAATCTTAAATGAAATGTTACTGTTTGTTTTTTTCCTATTCAATAGTGCCAAATTGCTCAACCATTTGTTCAATATGCCTTAATCCCGTAATTTGTTTAAGAATACTAAACTTGACCGACTTGATCGTCTGTGAACGACACGCCAGTAACTTGGATGACATTTAAAATGAAATAATGATTATAAGTAGATCTACACTCGAGAACAAAAATTTTTGGTCAGTAACATAAACTTTAATATCTTTAAAATTAATATTTTTTGAGATATTCAAGAAAATGCTAGTGACTTGAAACTTTTGCTCTCAAGTGTATATATTTCTTTTAGTTTCTGGCTTGGTGGTGTGCCAAATTAAACTATTAATTTGTTTTTATTATATTAATTGTTATATTATTAAAATTAAACACATATAAATCTAAAAACTTAAATCTAAAGTTAGCCCCTGTGGCATGGTACCATCACCCACACCACCCACACTGTTAACTGCCCATGCATTGGTGGACCTTATGACTTTTGTAATAAGATCCACCGATGTACAGGTTAAGAGTGTTGCTGTTTGTACCATTATTTTACAATAGGTCAGCTACGTTACGTGTGTTTCTGATGCCCAGAGTCTGGTAGCTTACGCTTATTTTTTACTTTCCTGGTTACTGCAAATTTTCTAAAAAGTGTCCACTCTGCAAACGATTAGTCGACTTCGCGCTGTTTCGTGAGAGCCCTAGCAAGTTTAATTACTGAGTCGGTTTTTTTGCAGCGCATCTCGTACATGCGCGTACGCATTTGTTATTTACGAGCGGTACTTTTTGGGCTGTCACCACATGCGGCGGAATGATACCGACATTACGTGAGGTATGAAGTCCTGGAAGCACTTGTTTAAAATTGGTTCGATTTTTGTGTTTTTTTTTCAATGCTTTATTTTGTAATGAATATGCACTGTGGTACTGTTAGCAATGTTTACATTATAATATATATGGATCATGAGCGATTAATAGGGGTAAGAATATTGATGACATTTATGGTCAATGCGGCTAAATTTAACTACATATGCTGTATAAACGTTTCACGACTTTGTTGATAGTTACTGTGCCAACCATGATTTATCACACGACTCGCATAAAAAAAATCTAGATAAAAAAAGTTTCGACGTCTTATTGGTGCCTTACATGAAATGTATAAATGACAGCCACAATATTTTCAAGGTTTGCAGTATTAATAAAACCTTGCATATGATCATCTTAAGTTTGATGAAATTAAATCAACTAAAGAAGATAAAAGTTGAACGATATAAGATGTCAGTCTGGATTTGAAAAAATAAAGTTAGTTTTTTTGATGCGGGTCAGATTTTTTGTAATAATTAAACCACACGGGTATATCCTTAAGGCAAGTGTTTACACAATAAGATGCTCACAATTATCTAGGGCACACTGCCTTGTTTCCGTTTAAAGAAACACGCCATAAATTATCAATAATTACAGAATTAAAGAACGAAGCGAAGCAATCAATTTCGTCTTAACAAAATTCCCTCAAGTTAGTGTCGGTACTGTCAACAAGAGAATTACTACAATTTATCATTGTCGCATATAATCGGTGAGCATAAAACATATTTATGCGACATATGATAATTATTGTTAAATATATGGTCAAAGAGACCAAAGTTCCGTCGGTTGGACGTGGCATTTAAAAAGCGTAATTGTAGGGCTAATTACACGGCAACTCGATAATTTATCGTTTTTAAAGAGTAGTGTAAATACTGTCAATAATTTGGAACAATAGAATTCAAGAAATGAGTTGCTACAGTTGCAAAGAAATATTAAGTAGATAACTATAGCCGCACTTAAAATAACTCTGCTTCAAACAAAAGATCAAAAGAATACCGGTAGTAAACAAAAGAGACATATTAAAATAAATAGAAACAATCAATAAATTGGTTCGTCGAAAATCATTTGGCATAATTTCATTTCCCAAACCACTTATCGCAGAACGTTTAGCATACCAACGTTTACTAATTATTGTTTCTCATAGTTTTATTTGGCCGAATTTTCATTTGGCATAGGTTAGATTAGTATGCTAAATAAAATTGTGGGAAAAATAGTTAAGCGAAACGATAGTATGCCATCTGATAATTCTGCCAAATAATACTATGGGAAAGTTTGGGAACTGATAATTTGCCATACAATTTTCGGCCTCATATAAGTAAACCCAATAAATTGGATTACAAAACGCGGATAAAATTAAAACAAAAGACGGCACCGAGCAAACGTGTACCGAGTTTCGAAAAGCGTTTAAAACAAAAACCGCCGACGACATTCTTCCTTACAACTCTCTCTATAAACACATATGTGTAATCGTGGCATCGGCAATCGAATCGGTCGTTTAATCGAGTAAACTCGGCTCGGGCGAGTCCGAATGATTTATTGCTGTGACACGTGTTTTTTGTGCCGTCCCTTACTCGCGGAAACAATTTCGAATCATTTTATGCCGACCGCCCGATCGGATGCCAAATATGGCGACGAGATGACCTGCTGCGCTGGTGTTTCACCTTAATTTCGGGAAAAATGGATGGATGGCGTTTTGGAACGGTTTTTTGGAGAAATATTGAAATTGTGGCATGGAGATGATTAATAAAATACGTTTCATATAAAATATATTGAAATTTTGGATACGTTTTCAAAATTATAAAATGAACCAAATTAATCATCTGAGCATTCAAAAGCTTGTAGTTTGTATTTTAAATATTTACTTTTGTTTTCAAATATTCAGTTTCTTCATAGTGTTCATGCAAATCGCATGCACATCGTGTGTGTTGCACCCAGATCATTATATTCATTCGTTCGACAGATCTATCAATCGATCTGTTTTGTCTATGACAGTTTGACAGCGCAGCCGCTCGTGCAGTTCGATCTTGGAAGCGGCTCGGACAGACGTTCTCTCCAGGGGAGAGAACGGCTTCCAAATGCCGCCATAGCTTGCGGCCGCGTGGGTTGAATCGAGCCCATCTAGTTATAATTAGTACTTAGTCAGTTCATTTATTAGCGTAAGGTGTAAGTGGTGGTGAACCAAGAATAAAGCGCCGATTGAGAAGTTTTTACGTTTTATTCCACTTAACCTTCATCGTTCCGCTGCGAGGCGTCAGCGGGAACGTGTCGACGCGACCTGCATCGTGTCCAGGGACGATAAACCCTGGTGGTGGCCCTAAACCTGCGTGACCAGGCTTCCAGTGGTGCACCGGAGGAGCGTGGTTAAGTATTTTACTGTACCAAACTAGCGCCGCAGCTGGACAAGCTAGTTTTGGCTACATTTTTGGTGGAACCCATGAGAGGGAAGATTCTTTATTGTCAGCGCGATAAGGAAGAATAAGGGTATCGTCGGACAGTTTTGGTAAACCCATGAATGGGAGCGTCCGCACGATATTAAATCGTGAATTAAAACCCAGGATTGGGGGAAAATAGGCACGATAACCCGTGATTCGGGGGAAGATTGAAGCAGTCTAAACCCAGGGAGCGCGCCGCGGCGGCAAAGGTCAACGAGCATCGTAGCGTATTTCAACATATTTGGTCGTCGAGCGTCGCGCCAGCGCAACGCGATTGCATCGTATTTCAACGCATTTCAGACATTTGTGGTAAATTCAGTGCGGAGTGCTTAATCTAAAATCGTGATCGTATTTTAGGGTTATAAAGTGCGTCGTCAGCCATATTATAACGGGACTTGTATAAGGCCGTTCAATCCGTTCATACATTCGTTCAGCGAGTGAACTTATAAGTGTGCGAACTATCGATTGACATTGACAATTTACCGGTTCGTTGCCAAGTTGGCAACATTACGGATATGAACACTGAAGTGCGCCGGCGATTGGAAAGACTTCGTGTGTCTTCGGCGCTAGTCGGCGAGGCGGCCATCTTAGAGACAATTATTTGATCTGTCAGTGTCATTGTCAGACGTCAGACGTCAAACTTGTTTTTGTTTACGTATTTATTTCGTAATTTCGGTCATAATATCACCTAATCTAGTAAAGATTTGTAACGATAAGGGGCTTATTGTGTAATAGTGTTGGCATGTCAAGGTCTGACCAGGTCATACCACAGGTGAGTTGAATTAATTAATAGTATAAACCCTGTTTCTCAAACCGACGCGGCACAGGCGTGATTTTCATTCAATGAATTTGTTCAAATCCTTGGTGGATATACGTGATATTTCTCGACGTCGAGAAACATTACTACCTGGAGTTTGCTGCAAAAATTAAGGTATAATGTCATCGAATGATCACTTATTACTAGATATATTTATAACTCGGATAATTCAACCGGTCTTACCTATCGCAATTAGACGCAGCGCTCAGGTCGAGTTTTGCGACACACTGCGTAGGTATCTATCCAGGTAATAAGGAAATTCAAATAACCCATTAAGGAATGGTGTTTCTTATTAGTGTTTGTCGCGTTCTAGAGGCTGTCAATTGAAGTGAGAACGCTGTTCGAGCAGTGCAGCGTGTACCAGGCCGTGGAGCCTGCCGGATCCGGAACGGGCTGTGGCAGGCCTGCGCGGGGCCGTGCTGGCTTGGCGCACCGGGCCCAGAGGCCCACGAGAGCTCATGCTGTCCAGGTCGAGGACCAGGGATCAATACAGGTGTACCGCTTGCTATATTATGCCATTACTGCTGGACTCCGGAGTATCACGTTCGCGGAGCAGCTGATAGCCACGGGGCACACACCTCGACCGATGGTTGGGGCCGGCCCGAGCAGCTCAGATGGGAATAATTCTATGCAAGGCGTTGCGGCCTCCGGAGCAGTCCCGAGCGTCGTCAGTGAGATCCAGCTACTGTGGATGTACCCGGATTGGTCCGAACTGTTCGAGTTATAGTCAGATCGGGTCGTGGCGTGGTAACTATATTAAGGCTCGATCACTATTGGACACCGACGCAGGCTACTTGATAATAAAGAAATCATTTGTAGATAAAATAGATTTATATCAACAGTATATTATAGGCAGTAATAATATGTTGAATTAATAATTAAAGGTTAAGATACCTAGTACAATTGATAAAATAGTTTTATACTGATAGGAAACTTGTCCCTGTCTAGAGTTGTTGCAACAGTTATTTGTACAGTCACAGTTAATATTCCAGACTGTTATAATTACCTAAAAGCTCATTTAGATGTTTCACATCTCAACCTGGCTGACCCAGAATTTGCAGAGTGAAAATATTTATATTTTTGGCCGGGATAAGCTTGATTATATGTACACTGGTTCAAAGATGCTCACGGACATTCCAGGAGTGGAGACATATGGAGCCAGGTTCGGTGAAGTTCTGATGGGAGCTGTCCAGACACATCAGGCTGACACCTCGACACATCAGCCGAGAGGGACGTCCGTGGAGGACTCCGGAGCCTGACCTGCCAGACTGAAGGAAGTGCTGGAGAGGCCCTGGAAGGTCAAGCAGCATCCGGGAGAGCTGCTGGAGCATCTGGACCATTTGGAATACAAAAGGTTGTATACTTCCATTACTGATTTATGTTGATGCAACGACCGACGCTGGGAACTGTTGATGCAACAACCGGCGCTGGAAACTGTTGTTGCAAATTAATTGGAAAACGGATATGCCAAACTACTTCAGAAGTAAGCCTTTTCGTAAATGAAGATCATTTCATTCGAGTCGACGTCAGACTACATAATCCACGCTTGAGCTATGAAGCGAAGCACCCATAGCTCATTTCAAGGATCACCGATGGACGTAATTGTTGAAGCATCATCATCATCGGACCTATTGTCAAGCGTCTACGAGTGCGCTAATCAATATACTGAGGCAGCTATACTGGATTTCATCGACGCGACGTTAGGGATCGCGTGTCATCGACGTTGTATGTCATGTTCAGATTCAATGTGACAGATCAGGCCCATTCACGGCCGATCTGCCTGTGGACCGTATGACGGTCACCCGTCCATTTTACGGCGTAGGAATGGATTTCGCTAGACCTTGATTAACAAGGCTAGCCAACTTCGAAATGCTAAACCCGTTAAAGCTTACCTGTGTGTATTTCAAGGTTAAAGCTTACCTGTGTCTATTTAAAGGCTACAGCTTACCTGTGTGTATTTCAAGGTTAAAGCTTACCTTTGTGTATATATATGTTTAGGTACTAAGGCAGTACCGCTGGAGCTCGTCTCGTCGCCGAGTACCGAGACTTACGTCGCTGAGCATCGAGACATTCGCGTGCTGCTGCGTTCACACGGTTTGTCAGTCGGCGAGGGCGGCTGCTCTCGCCCACACAGATCAAGGTACGACTTTAAAGTATTAGCTCATGCCTCCGTGAGGTTACTCAGTCCGTACTTGACAGCGAAACCGACCTGGAAGATGAGTTTCGCCGCCAAGGTGTCCACTGGGAGTTCGATCCTCCCGGTGCCCTACATGTCTGGCTTAGTCGAGGCAGCGGCCAGAAGCAGTAGAAATCTGCTCCAACGAGAAATAAGGATCGGATCCTCATGACCTGGGAGGTCGCAGCCCTGGTCATTCCTTGATAAGTCAACCATTAGTTTCATGTGTCACGGTTGTCACATTTTATATTTGTACAAGCCGCCATACATAGACTTTAGACTAGGTATCACATAGAATGTGTAATTTAATGTAATATTTAAATAATGTGCAGGCACATACCTAATGTTGCATTACATGGTTAGTTTATTTTTTATAAAATATGAGAGCTCACCTTCTCTACCTTGGAGCAAATGTAGAGTTATAAGGTTTACAAGGGCCCGGCCCACTGTTAAATTGTAAATTACCTATATGAATGTAATTGCTTGAATAGCTCGTGCTAATTGATAAGATTAAATTTATTGTTGTTATATTTAAGTTGCTTAAATTGTCGTAGTTAAGTATCAACTAACCAACGGTAAATTATGTTTCACTGTTTCAAGGAAACCATGTACTAACGTAGTAAGTGACTTAGTGTTAGGAAACTGTATTTAATGTTAAGTTTCATGCTAATCATACAGTATTATTGTTATCAAGTGCACTTGCACTCAACTGTACCAGACTACACTCGATAGATGCCGCAGCTACGAGGTTAGTTTTTCAATGTTAAAAGAATTTGTTGATTTTTGTAACATTGCTCGGCTCTGTTCATTGTTAATAATCCTCAAGTATTCGGTCACCCCCCCCCCGGCCGGCCCGGGCAGGAAATGTTCATGCAAATCGCATGCACATCGTGTGTGTTGCACCCAGATCATTATATTCATTCGTTCGACAGATCTATCAATCGATCTGTTTTGTCTATGACAGTTTGACAGCGCAGCCGCTCGTGCAGTTCGATCTTGGAAGCGGCTCGGACAGACGTTCTCTCCAGGGGAGAGAACGGCTTCCAAATGCCGCCATAGCTTGCGGCCGCGTGGGTTGAATCGAGCCCATCTAGTTATAATTAGTACTTAGTCAGTTCATTTATTAGCGTAAGGTGTAAGTGGTGGTGAACCAAGAATAAAGCGCCGATTGAGAAGTTTTTACGTTTTATTCCACTTAACCTTCATCGTTCCGCTGCGAGGCGTCAGCGGGAACGTGTCGACGCGACCTGCATCGTGTCCAGGGACGATAAACCCTGGTGGTGGCCCTAAACCTGCGTGACCAGGCTTCCAGTGGTGCACCGGAGGAGCGTGGTTAAGTATTTTACTGTACCAAACTAGCGCCGCAGCTGGACAAGCTAGTTTTGGCTACACATAGTTTGTTACATTATTTATTTAATTTCTATCTGCGATTTCTTATAATTGGCTTTGTATTGTTATCTGAGTCTCTATAATGTAAATTGTATCTGTTGGTACTCCTTAAACTTAGTAAATAAATAAATAATTATCAAGTATAGTATTCTGAGGACGGCAACGCTTTAAGTAATAAATATTCTATACTTAAGAGGCTGATAAGACCCGATGATCTTCAAATTGACTTTACTTAAACAGTCATATAGCTATAACTACTTGTTTTAGAAAAGTAAAAAAAATATATGTTAATATTCATTATGTTTAAAAGAACTTGGTTAATTCCAATATACGATTGAACGAAATCGGCTCGATAGAAAATAATTCCAAAGTTACATCTAAAATTAGCTTAAAACAATTGCACGTCTTTAGTTTCTTGGCTTATATGTCTGTAATTAAGGACAACATTCCACCACACTAATACTAAAAACTTCGTTGCCTTAAATTTCTCAATTAATGCATAGTTTTTTTTTAATTCATCATTTTGCATAATTTGCAATGAGCTCCCATACTAATCGTAACGCAGTGCTTCTCTTTCACTCGCGCTGAAAAAGATAGGGAGGGAATTTAGCTCTTATCATCCTCTTAAACTGAAACGATGAAAACGCATTATATTTAACTGACACTATTTAATTTCTTCAACATAAATTCGAAAGAACCCCAAACTCGATTTCAGCTTATTAATTTTCATGAGTAACCGTGCTCCATTTTTTTGTCCGTCGAAATGAATACTTCAGCCCACTGTGCCTCGTTCGATCCTCATAAAGTTTTATAGCGCCTGTCAGTCAAGCGGCATCTTCGCAGATTACGTTGACTTATGATAGGTATGTCCGCACAGTGGGCACTGACTATGGTTTATGCGTGGCGTGGGAAGGCAAATTGGGTTGGAGAAATTATTGAGGTTGCGATCGTTATCTGTCATTTATATCATCTAAAGTTGGATTTTTTGGGGATTTTTACACAGTGGTCAGTTTTAAAGTAAGTTGCTCAAAATGCTAGTGGAAATAGTATCGTTGAAAGACTGTAATTAGGTATAAAATTATAGGTATTGCTATTATTTTGTAACAGTGTTAAATAAATTTGAAATTGTATGAATAACTTAAAAACTAAACTGTGAAAATAATGTAACATTGATTTGTATAATTATGTAATGTTAGTGTTGTGTAAATTAATTAAGATTGAGCGTAACTGGACTAGGTATTACTATGGAATACTTTATATAGTTTAGTTGGTTTTGTAAAAAAACTTAAGTAACAATTTTTGTGACACTATGCTATGGCAAAATAATCAATACATGACCTCACACTTCTTCTCTAAGTTGAAATGCAGTAAGCTCTATCTGAATCGCATATATAGTAACCGCATTTTTCTTTTGAGTGATAGAATAAGATACAAGTTTTTTCAAAGTAGTGACGTAATGCATCATTTGGCAATAATATGATTTTCAAGTGAAATTTTGATTTTAAGCAAATGCGAAAATGTCAAAGACGTTAAATGTGAAGACACAAAAAGCTAGTCGGAGCGTTAAGGGTTGTTGTATAAGTCAAGAACTTTAGACCTACATCAGACTTTCGATTTTTGCTCTGAGTATACGATACGATAATCATTAAAATGCGATTTGTTACTTTTGGTCGCTTCGTATATGGCTCGTGAATGGAATAGTCATAGGACATAACATCGTTTGGCATAACTATTTTACGCATAATTTTATTTGGCATAAGTACTAACCTAATCTTACGTATGCCTAATGAAACATTAATTTAGTAAACGTTCTGCGATAAGTTGTTTAGAAAATGAAATTATGCGCAATGATTTTCGGCGAAATGGCTGTACACCCTCGATGGTTACAACTAAACAAGCGGAGTACGAGTATTTCTGGCTTCTAGCTTGATATATTTTCTATGGGTCTCTGAAGAAATCCCAAATGGATATTATTTATTGTTGCCGCTTATAACTTAAGCCAGCGGCAAACTACACCGAAAATTTGTCCTCTCGCCGACAAAAACCCACTCCAGCCGCAATGTCGGCGCTCTGTACAATTAATTAAATAATTAATCAGCTAATTACCCGATGATTTGCTTCTTGCGGCATTTATACGCATTTACGTCAATTTACTCGACAATCTGGATCTCGGAACGCGTGTGGACCTTAAAAGATTAATTTGGGGCTAACGGAGCTTTTAAAGGAGCAGTTTTTGTTTTAATTTACTTTAGTGCTCTCTTATAACCTAAAATACAAAAATGGAAGTGTCATTACTAATTATGTCACGTTTTTACATGCGAATGGGTTATTCCACGTAAAATTATGTCAAGTACCGATTTTGTAATAATGCTCCTGAAATAAGTCTGCGGTTCTACCAGAGATTAGCGAGGATATTCTGCGACAACTTGTGAAGAATGTGTTTGTTAATAACTAATAAATATATTTTTTTATACAACGACGGTGGCAAACAAGCATACGGCCCACCTGATGGTAAGCAGCTACCGTAGCCTATGGACGCCTGCAACTACAGAGCTGTCACATGCGCGTTGCCGGCCCTTTAAAAACAGGAGGATTCACTGTGTTGACGGCTAAAGGAACAAGAGAGGTCGTCAACACACTGGGAAAATCTTACACAAATTAACTTAGTAAAGCTCAATAAGAATCGTGTAATGGGTACTAGGCGACGATATATGTACGTATAAAACATCCATAAATAAGGCTTTGTAGGCAGGAACAATATTGTCTAGGCTAGGAGGTCGTCAAACTAATAGATTCACTTCATTACCCCCGCACTGCGCAGCCTTAGAATTGGTGCATAACAAACATTTCTCGCAAAATACAGTGCGTGAGCTCTCAGTAGAACCTTCGAGTTTTAGAAAGAGACGTCGGGTATCAATCAACAGTGACACATGAAAAAGCAGAACAGCAATTACCTTCGTGTGTCATCGTCGATTCCCGAAGGTTCTTCTAAATGCTTATAGACTGTATCCTATTTCTGGTGGAAACGTAGTCTTTTCTCTCTACCAACATAATAAGTCAATATCCAAAATGAAATAAATATTAGAATAATGATTTAAGAAGAATTTCCTGGCGATCGCTACGGCTGTGAAATTAACTCCCTGTCGAGGTATACAGAACGAGATTGTCCAAAAAAGAAATGTAGACAATTCTAAAGAGTCAGTAACGAGCATGTATTATGACACCTCAGGAGTTACTTATCATCAGGTGGACCGCATGCTAGTTTGCCACCATGTAAGTAAAAAAGACTACTTAAACAGGAAGGCGGTCACAGTTCTCAAATTATGTCTAACCCACGACCTGTCGCATGCGCATGCGAATTCGCCTCCGTCCTTATTCACCGCTTATCTCATGTCATTTCCTGTTCTCCAAAATTATCGTCGGAATTCCGTAACATCATCATCCCAAAATACATGCACAATGTACAGTTCAAAGCAATAATAAATTTTGTAAATTTGTATTATAATTTGAATGTTTTTATTTGATAAAACAAGGTCACATAATTTTTTCAGTTAATCCTTTACTATTTAGTATATGTTCGGAGGATTGAATCTATCTGAGAAAACTGTAGGTATTAGATTAGGAGTCTGCATTTTTTAAACGAACACACAGCCATGAGTCATCTCATTTTCAGTTCGGTTCAGGGAGCGTATTTTTCAAACCACTTTCATAGTCCACGTAGATTATGATTACTTAATAAGGATTGAATTTGGATCGTTTTTGTACAAATAAATAAAAGAAAAAGGTTTGTAGTTATGTATTAATTCCACATAACAAATATTTTGGTTGTAAGGTCATGGACTTAAATCCTGGGGCAATATCGTCAGCTTTGGAGTCTTTATAGCTAAACCTGTTGTTGGAATAATAGTTAAACCTGTTGTTGGAATTATAGCAACACCTGTTGTTGGAATTATATGATTACCGTCACGTGCTACAATTTTGCCTGGCTAAAAAAACTTGATTTTCTTCACCAAACAGCTATTTATAACTTACTTCTGAGATGGGAGAAATGCGGCCTCTCAAAAATAAGATATAGACTGCTGTTTAGTGAAAAAAAAAACAAGTTTTTTTAGCCAGGCAAAGTTGTGCATCGTAGACAAATTTTAAGCACGTGACGGTACCTCAAATACATCTAAGATAAAAATATTTTATTTACAAAGTTACGTGACGTACATTTTAAAATTCAGTCCAACTGTACTTCGTAATTTTTTTTTGCAAATCATGAGCGAAATTGATGACCCGCAGTCATCAGATATCACTAACAAGTAGCCGATGTGCGCGTGCGATAGCGCGGTAACTGTAAGGATGACATGTTCTCGTTTTTAGGGCGCCTGGGCGGGGTTTTGATTTCTAACACATTTAGTCACGTAATTTAAAAACATAAATCCTAGCCTAGATTTTCTGATTTCTCTATTAGATAACTTAGATATTTTATTCGGAGCATATAATTTACTATTTATCTGAATTTAACTTGATATTGAAAATGATTGATGTGTAACCTGTCAGAATCGGCATTAATCTTGTTCAGATCATCCTACAACGTTATGTTAAACGTTTTTAAAACATAAATAAAATTGTCGTATTAACTATTTGTTTAAATGTTTGTATAAACACTTCTCTAACTCGATTTCTGAAGTTACCTACAGATTAGTTATAAATATTAGATAGTTCATTTTGGTTTTCAAACCGACTTTCAAAAACAATAATTTTGCTGTTTTCGGGCGAATGTATGAAAAATATAAATACTTAGCACTTTTAGATTTTATAAGCTCTATAACATATTATATATATAATAATTTTGTGGCGACAACTAAACAAATAAGTACCTGTACATAGCTCCAATGATTAAAACTTCAAATGGATTTACAAAGCTCTAAACCATATATTTTATAACGTCAACGAATCTAAATCAAGCCCTTATACAAATTGCCCAAAGAGCAGGAATTAATTATAAAGATCATTAGACCGGCGGTTGCGTGCCGCTGATCGATCGCCGGTTCGATTCCCGCGAAAATTAAGTCGCAGGCGCACGAACGGGTAAGCGGGAGTCGCAGGGGTGTGAGGCCAGTGGTTTGTTTTTGGTCTATTGACTAAACAAATGTTGTTTGAAATATTTGAGATTAGGTAAGCTTAAGACGAATGGTTTTTGCTCTGACCTGTCTAAAATGTTAACAAACATCCAACATCCAATAAACATATATGTGTTAACATCAAATTATGGTACATAATTTCTTCCCATTTTCACCCCCTTTGTGGGATGATTTCCGTCTTAAAAATTATCCAATGTCCTTCCCCGAAGCTCAAAAATATCCGTTGTGTTATATATAAATTATGTCTAATTTCATCAAGAGCTGTTTTACGGCAAAATTCTGAACAGGTAACATACAGATATTAATTTGTTACGTGTTACTTTAGTTTTACTTACTATGTTAGCATATATGTTAGTAGGGATTAAGTCGACATTGACTTTTTTAGTAGGTACCTAGGTACCATACTTGTAGACTGGACATTATAATTTAATTTCAAGATTTGGAATAAGTATATTTAATCTCTAAAATAAATGTTCAGTTAAAATGCTTTTCGCTGAAATTTTAAGTTGACCAACATCTATGATCTCATGAGTGTCCCAAGAAAGAGCTACACTTGGCATTCATTAATGCGCAAATATTCAACACGATGTTTGGTTTCATAAAATTTTTTTTGCTATTTTCTACAGAAATTCGAGCTTCTTTTAGTTTAATGATTATTAATTAGAAATTTTATTAATCATTAATTATTTTTAAAGGTTCCCAACCTCTGCCTCGTAGCGCGGGAGCGGCGATCGACAAAGCTAGTGTTGCACGACCGTAACCCGTGTTTTAACTCCTTATTTATTGTTATAGCGCCTTCAACAGACTATCCCATACTAAATTCAATATGGGAATTTATGTGCAGCAATTTCTAAGTCTAGTTAAAGGGTTAAGTTGGTTGGTGTCAATTAAATAAGGTGATAATGCCCTTTTTGGGATTTTATGCCTAATAGTGTCTTTTAGTAGGTACAGTCAGCATCAATAATATGCATACGAATTTGAGTCTTATCCCACAGACATAAGTGACAAAATGTTTACATATTTTTGATGCTGACTGTACCATAATAGGTGCTAAATAAGTCTAGCCTTCAGTCAGTCTTACAGTGATATCATTTGACATTGAACAGGTAAAGTTTATGCTAGCTTTGATTTGTAAAAGTAAAAATATAAGTTCTTTTAATTACATGTGTACATACGTAGAAGGGGAGGCCTATGTTCAGCAGTGGACGTCTTATGGCCGAGATGATGATGATGATGATACGTAGTAGCACTTATACTCATACGCAATACGTATAACAAAAAAAAATGTAATTAAAAATTAAGATCATTGTATATATTTAACTAGTTAACTTCCATCCTTATACAGAGAATAACAAATAAATTGGTGTAAATATTACTATATTTTAATGTCAAAACTTGTTTTAATTACATAAATTTAATTACTTTAATATATATATTGCAACCTGTATTACAACTACAAGCTTAAAAAAAACCAAAACGTCTTCATAAGAATCCCACGCTCTCATTCGCCAGACATAATCCTAAAAACTCCAATCTATCTAATTCCCACACTAACTCACCTAATGTTACACCCATAGTCCCACCGGCTCCGAACGTAGTCAATATTTTGTATGGATCATTCTCATAGGCGCGAGCGGCACATCAAAGGTTCCATCAGGGTAATGAAGACGTAGCGACGACACTGCTGTAATTAGATGCCTTTATGGGCTTTCGATAGATATGATTGGATGGCAAAGATTGATTTTAAAGTTGGGTAGATGATTACCTAATCATTAAGTGCCTCGGTGAGGAGGCCTTAAAAATTTGGCAGAAAAAATCAATCAGAATCGAAGAAAGAACTCCGGGTTAAAATATTTAGGCTAGCGATGGGCAGAGAATAGCCTTTTGAAAGTTTGGCGCCTTTATCCCAGCGTGTGTTTTTTACACCTTAAATCTTAACCCCTTATTCATAAACGTCTCATTCGTAATGTAAATTATTGTCCTTATTTGTCGCTTTAACAGTTGTGTTTATCAGTAACAGATAAAACATAATTTAAGTAAATGAGGCTTGGAAGACTTTTATTAATAAGACGGACTAATTATTCATATAGTTGCCAATAAAAATACTGACAAAAACACAGATAAGGTGAATAAATATAAGAACATTTTGTTGTGGTAATGACAATCGTGTTCAAATTTGCCATCTACCTATAGTTGATCAATTATACATTATCAGCCATTTGATACGACACGACCATTTCTTCAGAACTATTTTGGAAGGAATAATAGAACGCAAGAGTGGTCGAGGCAAACCCAGACGCAGCTACATGGACCAAGTGAAGGAAAAAGTAGGAGCCGTCTCGTATTAAAAGGTCAAGGAACCGGCGCAGGATAGGCGAAGATGGAAAATACTCCACCGACAAGACAATAACTCTTAACTTGATGATGATGATGACCTATAGTTGGCCTAAAAACCAGCAGTCTCCTTTGGGACTCTATATTCTTCAATTAAAAATACATTAGCTAGGTAGGCATTAACTACAATACCATTGTTTTCCTTCCCATCTGTTATATTTAGTTCACTAATCTATGCCCCCATAATTAATCGTTCTGCCACGGTATACTCTTCCGCGATCGGACTGGTTTGAGCTTAGTTTGAGCTTATTTAGCTTTAACAAGAGTTTAGACGTGAACTTTAATAATGACGTGAATAGCTATTAGCTGTTATATATTTTGGCTCGATGATGATAGCCGACTATGCGGGCCATTTGCCATATTTTCTACAACTAGAGATTTTTTAAAATAAATATTCTCTTTCTGACTCTTAATAAGGATAGTAGAAATATACAAAAGGTTGTTAAAAATAAAACCTTTGTATAAGGAAAACCGTGACAAAATCATAGTAGTTGTGAGCGCAACGGAAGATCAGCGCTGGCAATCGTCAGCACTTATTTTTTTATTTTTCAATGTATTGCATTTGCGTAGGTGTCTGCGAATGAACGAATTCTATTCTATTATGGTAACAATATCATTAGTTATCTGTGGGCTTAGAAATAAATCAAGAATTAAAAATTCTTGATACATTTACTTTTGAGTCATGACTTGGGATTTTTTGCTAATTAGTATTTTCGATTTGTTAGATTTCTTTTCCTTCTTCAAATTGGGAAATGCAACACGGTTTTTTAGTATTAAATAACCCGAGTAATAAGTACCCGACAAACCAGTGGTTTTCCACTCTAAAAAACCCGGACTGCATTCATATTTTAAGCCAATCAATGCTATGTACGTAAATAAGTTTGAATATTATATGTAAGTTGAATAAGTTGGGAACATACCAAGCTAGAGTGATATAATAAAAAAAATTGCAGTTATTGGGACTGCCCATAGAAGTGAAAACTTCGAACTTTTTATTTAAGGAAATAACTGATTTAAAAAATTTCACTTTTCACTTTTTTCACTTTTCACTTTTTTCACTTTTCACTTTTTTCACTTTTCTCTTTTCACCTCACCTCACCTTAGGCAGACGTACGTCGTACCCTGGTACGTCTGAGGAATGCAACCGGGATGGCCATAGACTATCCAATATACTAATAAATTATCCAAAGACTGGATTTCACAGGATCGCTGTCGGGGCAGAGGATTCATACGGAGTTGGCGGCACGACCTCAACACAGTGAAGAATGATGATAGTGTGTAAAAGACCCCACCCTCCATTGAGTCGTTACAAAACTTAACTTCCTGCTAGAGTTTGTCCCAGCTTTTTGCTTTATTGAACCTGGGGTCCACTCGGCAATCTAATCTCGGGAATCGGCGTAGGCACTTTTTACGAAAGCGACTGCCATCTGACCTTCCAACTAGGCCTTGCTGGGATTAGATCCGTCGCTTTACGGGGCAGGAAAACATCGTAAGGAAAATGGACCTAATCCCAAAAAGGCCTATTAATCCCTCTGGGTTGGAAGGCCAGATGGCAGTCGCTTTTGTAAAAACTAGTGTCTACGTCAAGTCATGAAATTAGGTTGTCAAGCGGACCCCAAGCCGGGATGAACGATAGAAGGAAGAAGAAGCCTCGAATACCAATTGAATCTGTGCAACGTCTGACGTAAAGCGGCTGCTAAATTGTACCTTTACCGAAATAATTTCACATTTCTATAAACATAATGATTTAACGGCCTCCTAGCCTAGTCCGTAGTGATCCTGCCTATGAATCAGGAGGTTTCAAATCCTGGTCAGGGCATTTATTTGTGTGCTTATCACAGATATTTGTTCCTGAATTATGGATGTTTTCTATGTATTTACTTAAGTTTTTATCCATATCTATCTATTATTGTATGTATGGTCGCCTAGTACCCACAACTCAAGCCTTATTGAGCTTACCGTCGGACTAGGTTGATGTGTGTAAGATTGTCATAATATAAAAAAAAGATGATGAAATGGCACAAGTGGGAACGTCATGCAGTGCTATTAAAGAATGCATTTAGATGTATTCAAATGTCTCATTATGCTATCGCCAAATCTAAACGGCCTTGGCATTCCGCTCTTATTAAAGCATTGATTTTAGTGACCTTTCTACACTTGAACGATTACTTATATCTTATCAACCGACTTCAAGATTTCGAAGGAGGAGGTTCTCGATTCGTCGGGCTCTTTGTTTTTTTTATGTCTGTTCATAGTACAATCAAACAAGCAGGTATTTATTATCACAGCATGCGGCTGTACTCACTTGTGTTTAGTCACTACGCGCGACATGTTTCGGAGAGCTTAGGTCTCCATTCTCAAGCACTAAGTATAATAATATGCAGTGATAATAGTGCTAATATGTATCACGAAAGTTTAAATTCAAGCAGGTACTTTTTGGGCTACCCTCTTTCCTATTATTTGGTTTAATCAAAAACATAATATATTATATTCGATAACCTTTTTGCAATTGGGTATCATTAGAGCCGTCGACAAACGTTTTCCTAACTTTAAAACACGTTTTCCAACTTTAATACAACTCAAATGCATTATCTACGCAATACAGCTTTTAGCAGAAATATCAGAATTTGCTTGATTATTCTGACTTTCCAATAGAACTTCAATATTGGTTGATTATTTTTTGTGTGTTGGAGTTATGTTTGAGATAAATTGCATTTTTAATACATATATTGTTTATTATGTATTTTAAAATTAGAATATGTCACATTGTCTAGTCAGTAGTGACCCTGCCTACAAAACAGGAAGTCCCGAGTTCGAAACCTGGGGCCGTATTCTAACTTTAAAACACGCACAGATACGATACAACTTCAATGCAAATCCAATGCAATAACAACACAATACACTTAACGCCTACACGTCTGAATCAAAAATGACGGAATTTGTTTGAAAACTACTGCGATGCAACTACAATACAACTTCAATATTGGTTGATTATTGGTTGAGTGTTGAAGTTATGTTTGAGATGTATTGTGTTTTTAATGTATTGTTTAAGTATTTTAAAATTAGAATACGGCACCTGGTATGTGCATTAATTCGTATGTTTGTCACGGTATTTTTTCCTGAGTTATGGATATTTTCCATAAACTTATCAAATTTTTTTTTGTTATAATACCGCGGTAGAGTCGATAAACGCGTTGAAATCTTTAATATCACGATCTGGCTCTACAAATTATTATTTCTGTATACACTACTTCCTTATTTTCTGCACAAAAGGTTCAAAATGCTTTACAATATATGAATATCGACAAAGAAACCTGACCTCCGCCCATTAAAAGCTGCCAGATGCCCAGAGCAGAGTAAAGATGGTAGAGCAATCTAACTAGACAGGTTTAAGTCCACAATATTGAAGTCCTATTTTAGTTATCCATGAGTGATTCTCAATTCAGTCCTGATATTTCTGTTTCAAACTTAGAGCATTTAACCAACCGGAGCGCCCATTAACAGGCATTCCTCTCTGCCGAAAATTGATCAGTGGTCATATTCATTGTATGGACTGACATTTATTTGACGTGGCTATTTTGACGTTTCGCATACATATGACGTTCCACTCCCCTGCAAAAATCGGCAGACTTTTTTCTATAGAGAATGACAGACTTGGCCGGTGACCGGTTGGTTGAATAGTCTAAGGTTTCAAATGTTTAGGCTCTAGGTTATATTGCGTAGTAAATGCATTGGAGTTGCATTGAAGTTGGATCGTACAAACGTGTTTAAAGTTAAAATATGGCCCCTATAAATATATTACTTACTTATCGCATCGCTAACTAAATAAGGTAAATCTCCAGTATAGTTGAATTATCGAGAGCGTGGAATTGCATATGTAGTGGTTGTACCGCGTTGTGCCTCTTTGTGTGATGATTCAAATATAGAATGCCTGTAAACAAACAATACTACTACATATGCAATTCCACGCTCTCGATAATTCATCTATAACTGGCCACCTCATACTAAAAAATAAGTCTATTCACCTACAAACAGAATTCATTTTAGTATAACGCAGCCAGCGCAGTTATTGAAGGGTGGCCAGTAATTAAAATCTCATGCTAAAATGAATTCTGTTTGTAGGTGAATAGAGCTCACTATTAGTTTGAGGTGGCGTTGGAGGCCAGTTCCTGGACGGTGAAAATATTTAGCAACACAATTTTCATTAAAATTTAGCGATGTGAGTACAACCGCTAGCAGATACAGACATAAATATTCAAAGCCGCTTACATCAGATCCGCTTTACCTTTTCAAACCTAAACGTCGCAAGTCCATAGGAAAGTGTTGACTGTTACGACCTTTTAGAACGCGTGGTAAAAGAGATCATATCCGCACAATGGCAGGTTCACAGCCGGTGTCATCGATATAGCGAAGGTCGTTTTGCTATGAATTCCTCGATATAGATCTTGACAGACAGTAAAGAACAGATGCATCACTTTTAATTTAAGTATTTTTCAAAGTTTTTTGAAACAGTATTCGAATTTAATCGTGATTTTTTTATCGATTTCTCCATTATAAATTAATAATAAAGTGGGTTAGATAGATAGAAGAGAAACACCATAGTGGTCACTTCAGAAAATATGGATACATTTAATGTGACAAAAACATGTATCCAAGCCTTGGTAATAGAATCATGGATACATATTTATTATTGTCGCATTAAATTTATCTATATTTTCAGACGTGACTGTACATTATTCAATTTTACTTTCAGATTAATGTCAAAATAAATATTGATTACATAATCGCAAGTTGTCGCTATGTATTTTCATTTTGAAAAACTATTTGACCTGAGCTTGATGATTAACTCATAACAAGAAGAAATTGAATTAAAGTATTGCCTTTTTCTGTAACAATTTAAAATTAAAGCAATTACAAATTACATTAATTTAATAAACCTCTCGCTTTATTTAATTATTGTAAAGCTTAATAACCAATTCAAGATAAAAGCTCATATTTGCAAGACATATCTTTGATGAAGATAGATTATGAGTATATTACAAGTAAATATACATGTAGGTGAGTAACTAAATTAAAATATTATCGCAATACATTTTTTTATAAATAGGTACTAAGCAATGACTTCGTTCATTGCTGCGGTAGGTAGAGCAGCTGTTGCTTTACCAATCTGTGTCATAACCGATATCGATCTGTTGTCAGTTTGTTTGTTTAAATTGAAAACAAATGCGATCATTATACCTTTTTGAATGTCTTCCAAATGTTAGATTTGATGATAGAATTATTCTCAGGTGTTAAAATGTCAATATCAAGAACAGTGCATCCGGCATCTTTTCATTATAGTTATATTTATGCCTGCCGCCAAGTTCTGACACTTTGCCTACGATGCACAACTTTGCCTGGCTTGGAAAACATGGTTTTCTTCACCAAATAGCTTCCTGGGATGGAAGAATGGCGGCCATCTCAGGAATAATAAATAAATTAGTGCTTGGTGAAGAAAACCGTGTTCTTCAAGCCAGATAAAGTTGTGCATCGTATGCAAAGTTGTAGCACTTGACGGTACAATGTATTTTTTATAAAATCTCAGTGGCAAATAAGCATACATCTAGCCTATTGACACATGCATGTACAGCCTTGGCCAGAAGTGTTGAGCATAGGTGTTTTTTGTTTACAATTTTGATGTTAAGCATTATTTCCCTATCCTAACAATGTACGGTAACGGTAAATATTATATTTTATTTATAAATATAGAAAACTTCACTTAATAACACTTTCAAGGTACTTAAAAAATATGAAAACAGAAGGTACCAAAAATGTAAATTTAAGTCGGTGCGACATATTGCAAATATTCTATGCAGTTACTACTAACTTCAACAAAACATGCCTATTAGTTTAAATTAATTGACAAAATAACTTAAACAAAGATGGAAACGATGGACTACATTTTCCAGTTTTGTATGAAAATCGCATTGGTGCTCAACACTTCTGGCCAAGGCTGTATGGTGTAACATGCGCATTGATAACAACGCACGCAAAGATCAACCCCTTTAAACCCTATACAGTGTGTAAATGTAATACGGGCGATAAATTAAACCAGACATAGAAATCATTAGTGTAATCATTAATCAATATGTTTTTTTTTAAGTTACACTGAACTGTGACCCATAATATTTTTTTGGAAATTTTATCAGCAGCAATGTACTGTAAACATGGTACTGAAAGTAACTGTCAACGAGCGTTTAACGCGAGTGGGTTTGCATTACATTGCGGGCCGAATTATTTTGTATGGATGTAATAATTGCAGTTCGAAGTAAAATTTATCTAATTTTATTTCTTGTGTCCTATACTAATCACCGTTGAGAGATTCGCCCGTATGAAATTAACACACGGTATAGTATAATTCTTTTTCGAAGAACCCAAATGAGCTCATTCCACAGGTGGAGCGTTTGTGGGAGGAAATTTCTCTGAACAGTCTGAACCGCACAGTTCGCGACCATTTTGATTTCAGGGTGTGAGAATTATCATCATCATCTCAGCCATAAGACTTCCACTGCTGAACATAGGCCTCCCCTTTAAAGGGGGGGTTTGCCATACGCGCCACGCTTGGCAGGCGGGTTGGCGCGCGCAATTGTTTTTTGTTTATTGTTGTTTAGGCTTTCGGAAGATGCTGCTGCCCATCTCCCGGTATATTCCCTTAGCAGACTCCTACTGCAACCACGGGACGATATGGTGGGGGACAATTCTAAGGCCGGGCACCCCACGGCTCAATGTGAGGTAGAAACGAACGGCGGGTGTGAGAATGCTTGAGAGTAAAAGCATAACTAAGTGCCGTATTCAAACTTTAAAACACATAAGCACTGTATTGCTAGTCAATGCATTGGAGTTCTGTTAGAGTTGGATCGTACGACCTAGTAGTATAATTTCAATCCGTTATACAAAGTGTAATTAAAAATGCTGGTGATCATTTTAAGGGCATAATTGGTATCTTGTTCTAATTATGAAAAAGTAAAAAAGTTGGTCAGCTGTGACTGCCTACGTGTCCCAAGCAAAAAAAAATTTTTTCGCGTCCAAAAATTTTTCTCCTACTTTTTCTTACTCGAAATACGATACCAATTATACCTCTAAACGGATCACCAGTATTTTTGTTATATCTTGTATGGATCAAAGCGTAACTTAATTATAAATACTTTGCTCATATCATCTTCAATTAATTCCTATGCCAGTCAATGCATACCATTATCAATAATATCAGTTCTATGACTGATATACTGATTTGAATATTTTAATACATTACTTCCATTCCATACACGCCACGAACATAAAGTTAAGGCACAGATGTGATTCACATACATATTTATGTATGTAATTATCATAAAAATCATTTGACCGGGCAGCCTTTTGTTTTAAAATTGAATTAATTTAATGTGACATTTGAATACTGTACCGTTATAAAAGTATATTTTGTGTCCTGGTTAGATTCGTTAGATTTTGATATGTTCTAATTTTTATATGTGTCGGCGGCCGATCGTAAAATCAGGCAGATCGTAATGTTTCTGTGTAATGTTTTAACGATAGTCACATTAAACCAATGTATAGGTAGGTTAGGTTCGTTAGGTTGTTTCAGATACTCTAAGGGCAAACTGCCCAGAAATAGGAGCCCCGCATAGCGGGGCTCCGTCGACTCAGGGAACGAGTCAAAGATTTTCACGTTCACGATATGCCTAGGAATTTCACGATATGCCTGACTTACAATCGGCCGCCGACATATATATGTACAGTACCGGTCAAAAGTTTAAGTTCACTCTGCGAAATAAGGTTATCATATTTAATTATGTTCAAATATAGAATATGTTTTGAATTTCAAACGTTTAATTGTTTCCACGACTACCAAATAACAATAAAAATACCTCTTGGAGGAATCGTTTTATGTTATTCGGAAAATTTGATCCATTTAATATTTTTGTTCCGTATTTCCTATGAGATTTCGTGAAGTTAGAAATCATTTAAAATGGGTCGCAAAGCCGATTTTAGTGTCCAAACTCGTGCTGTTATTGTAACTCTGTCAAATGAGGGCTACACGACGCGGAAAATCGCTGAAAAAATGAAGGTTTCTCAAACCGCTGTCGTGAGTACTTTGAAACGAAAACAAAAAACCGGTCTTAATTGCAGTCGATCTCGATCAGGTAGGCCAAAAGTCACGTCTAAAAGCGAAGACCAATTTATTTGCGTGCAGAGCAAACGCCAACGTACTCTAACTGCTCCAGAAATTTGCGAAGAACTCAACGCCACCCGAGAACAGCGAGTATCGGTTTCGACAGTGCAACGGCGTCTGCGAAACTATGGTCTAAAAGGTCGTATTGCTGCCAAAAAACCCTTGTTACGTAGTCAGAATAAAGTTAAGAGGTTGAAATGGGCCCAGAAACACAAAAACTGGACGTCTGAACAGTGGTCTAAAGTTTTATTTTCTGACGAATCGAAGTTTGAAATTTTTGGAGGGAGACGTCGTCAATATGTTCGACGACAAGTAGGCGAACGAATGATAAAGCAATGCGTGATGCCAACAGTGAAGCACGGTGGAGGATCAGTTATGGTCTGGGGATGCTTTGCGGGTGATAAAGTTGGTGATCTCGTGAGAGTCAATGGCATAATGGATAAGAAAATGTATCATAACATTTTGCAACGTCACGCTTTTCCATCTGGAAAACGGATTGTAGGCAGAGGTTTTGTTTTCCAACAAGACAACGATCCAAGGCAAACGTCGAAGTTGTGCAAAAACTACATTTCATCCAAAGAGAACCAAAAAGAATTAAAATATATGGATTGGCCTCCTCAATCGCCCGACCTCAATCCGATTGAGTTGTTATGGGATGAATTGGACAGGAGTGTGAGAAAAATGCGGCCAACTAATAAAGAACAGCTTTGGGAATACCTATACATTTGTTGGAATAAACTTTCGACATCAACACTGCAAAAACTAATTACGCGAATACCGAAAGTGTGTATGGCAGCATTGAAAGCAAAAGGCGGATATTTTGAAGAGTCTAAAGTTGGCAAAAACTGATCTTTTTTATTTAATTGTGGTTTTAAATTAGAGAATTACCTTTAATTTATTATGTAATAAAAGATTATTAAATACTTTTATTAGTACATTGTGTTATAGCTTCATTTAACCGAATTTACAGAGGCAGAGTGAACTTAAACTTTTGACCGGTACTGTATATAAATTGATACTTGCTGTACCAATATACTAAGATAAAAACCGCCTAAGACCGCCGGATAAGACCGCCTGTTGTTTGCTTCTAATTTAATTTTATATTTTTTTCCTGTACTGGTTTTGTTTTTGAGGTGTTCAATAAAGAGTATCTGTATTGTATTGTATTGTAGTGTATTGTATACTTGAAAATATGGAAGATTATTTAATGTGCTTCATTATCGTATCCTTTTTAGGGCTCCGTACCCAAAGGGTAAAAACGGGACCCTATGACTCCGCTTTCGGCTGATCTCATGAACCGTGATAGTTCGACAGTTGAAATTTTCACATATGATGTATTTCTGTTGCCGCTATTAGCTGTGTGCATGAGTGTGGCGCCATCTCTTGAGCAGGGGGTTAAAGGGGTTTTTTCTTTTTTATTAATGGCATATACTCCTTGCTTATATGAAATGTCACTGGCTGATTCACTATTTTGACAGTTGATCCTATAGGTGATGTCAAATATTTTGAAATGTGATATTGACAAGAGCCCAATTTCTTGACACAATGTGCACTGCGATCGTTCACGTTACCCCCACCATGCACTTCGTACATAGCGAATAACAACATGCAATAAAAAACTGAATAAAATAGAAAAATAGGCAATTGTTGGTAAAATCACCCCTTGAATAGCTTTAAGACGATTTTCTAAAATCAGTCGCTAAGTCACCAAGTGACATCCTGAACAAACAATCTCCCATCGAACCCCATAACGCATGCGCACGAGTAACTCTATATCCACTAAACAAAGCATATCGCCATCGGCGCCATCTCGATACGAGCGCCACCTCGCGACTTATCGGGAAGATTTATACGCGCTAGGGGAGATCGTTTGTTGCTACTAATTTTGGTCGTAGATCTAGATTGGTGGTGTTTGTTTTTGGAATGTTTTGTTTCTGTTTTCAAGTTTCAGAGCTTTGGCAGAGACTATAAATAGTATAGACAGCCATAGTCTAAGAACTTTTTGAGGCTTCAAGTCTGAAGGAGAGCAAGCTAAAGATACAAACATAGAATGAGGAAATAACATTGCGCTGCAGCACCATTTAGTAACGAGTATCGTTACTAAGGTATACTTTATATCTTTGGGTTGCTCTCATTCAGATGGCGCTTTAGACTTGAAGCCTCAAAAAGTTCTTAGAATGTCGCTGTTTATATTTATTTATAGGTCTGGCTTTGGTTTGTTATGATGTTTTGATAAGCTTGAGTTGGATATTTTACACATGTTTTTAATTACACTTACAAAGAAAAAAACAAGTACGACGTAATGGGCGTAATGGCAAATAAGGTACCTACCAAAATCGTCTTATCGTCACTCTCGATATTATTATTTTAGGTAGGTTAGGTCCCCCCTCGTCTCTTCCCGCGGGTGTCGTAAGAGGCGAATGAGGGATAAGGGATAAAGGAACCTCTGATCCCTACTGCTCGTGAGAACGCTGTGGTGATTTATTTAATTAATAGTCATCTGCATGGCGGCGATGCGGTTCGCCACCCATCACGTCTCGTTCTTCACGGGGGCAAGAAGTGGCTCACGGAGAGCCGTTTTGCTGCATTGATCGTAGCAAATGGAAAATCCGAGATCTCTGCCTATCCCTTTTGGGATATATAGGCGTGATTGTATGTATGTGTATGTACGTATGTAGGTTAGGTACTTATCAATATATTATTCAAAATTCGAAAACTTTAGGCAATGGTATAAGCACAATTTCATATTAAAATATATTTAAACTATACCAAAATGTCAACCACTTATACGGATAGAGTATAGAGTTCGACCACGTGAACTTTGCATGGCTTCTGACTTAACAATTTATATGGCCTAAGAGCTAGCCACGTCAGATATGACACATAATGAGAGTAACGAATCCCATCTATAAAGATTACAATACTATCCCTATTGCTAGATCCGGGTATCTGGCAGCTTTTAATGGGTGGAGGCCAGAGTGCCAAGACTCGCAAAATTTTTCAATAAGAAAATTGTTATACTAAAATAGGTGAAAACTAGGTACCGAAGTTGTCTTATGCAAATAACACAGATAGAGGACGAGCCTATATTTTAACTGAAAAACTATGAAATACATTATACGTCGTTTTGGACTACTTTTCCCATCAGAAACTTGTGGCAATGATATAATTTTTATATAATTTCCCAGAATACTGCGTCAGTCAAACCCAGAGCTCTAGGATTTCTTTTCTTAAAGCGGTTTGCATTCTTTGACCACCACCACTTTACAGCTGGCAGATTTCCAGAACTAGAAATGATCATAGTGTAGTAAACTAACTAGAGGGGTTTCGTCGTTCTCATTATTGTGTCATATCTGACGTGGCTAGCTCTCCGTATAATAGATCTGCCATTATGAGCGACAGATTTTCATATAAATTTGTCGTTATCATGTCACCACTTACCTGTTATGCCAATACGGTATTCACAATCCTATGTTAAATTCATAAGTGTGTACCAGGATTTGACATTTGACCCTCTTTTATTCAGTAATAATCATAATATTTCCATAAAATGTTACCTGACATATGCGTGACCAAAACTATAATGACACTATCTTTTAGGAGTTATTAATTGTAAATAGTAATAGACCTACTGCTGAGATGGACTCAATCTGATTATTAAGATAATTTTGACATTTTGTAATTTCCTCATCAGTTTTCACGACGGATTCCCAATCTATCTCCACTTTTGCATCCGCCGCGGTGACAATAATATCACGTGCTCTGCTCTCAACTGGATACCACGAGGAGGCGAACGTAGATCGGGTTGTCCCGTGAACTCCTAGAGGCGCTCTTTTGAGGAGCTGAATGCCGTTCAGATGAGCTGGAGTGACGTTAGGAGCGCTGCTGGGGAAGTAGAGATGTGGCGTGAGATTTTGAAGGCCACAAGAACAACTTGTGTTTTATAAACTTTAGTTCCGTTTTTTTTTGTTTTCGATATACATATAGGTACTTACACTGTGATATATTTAAAAACGTAAACAAGGAAAACACATAAAAGCTCATCATCAGAAAGTATGACGGGTTGGGTTCAAAATATGACGCAATTACTAGGAACCCAAATACTTACTCGTACTTGAAGTACACATGAAGTACATTGTACAAGTGTATAAAAGAACATAATAATCAACATAATTAACAGATTATCAATGACTTTAAAGTATTTATTTATTTTTATTAAAAACAAAACCAGCGCCCCCCGGACAATTTCAGCGCCCCCCAATTTATTGTAATATAAAGGCTTTACCGCCCCCCTGAACGCCGTCAGTGCGCACGGCGGTACCGACCACTTTGGGAACAGGTTTTAGGCAATTAAGGCAATGCGCTTCCTACTGTAAATAAATACCTAGTAAAATTAAACAAAATTTAAGAGCTTCATACAAGAACGCAATTAAATACACTTTAAAAATCATTTAACAACTGCAACCACATGGCATTATGTATAATAACGTGTCAAATCGAAAGCTGTGTTTTACGCATTTTACACGACTTTTACTGCACAGTGTGACAAACCAGT
This sequence comes from Pammene fasciana, assembly GCA_911728535.1. Taxonomy (NCBI): domain Eukaryota; kingdom Metazoa; phylum Arthropoda; class Insecta; order Lepidoptera; family Tortricidae; genus Pammene; species Pammene fasciana. The sequence goes on from OU452285.1 coordinate 4,232,753, forward strand.
AATTATTCCGAGAGAAATGTAAATATGATGTGAAAATTGCAGCAAAATTGTCACTGCGGCGATCATTTTACGATTGAAACGGTTTTCGTATGGATATTGTTGCTCGTTATACCATATCTTTAAGTTCGATCGCCGATTATGTAAACCAATATTGTAATTAAAAGGAGGATGTTATATGGTGGCAGGTAACGGGCTGTCATACCTTTTTGGATTGCGGCATTTTAATGTTGCCGTAATCATCACTGATGGGTCCTTAGGTTTGAAAATGTGATATTATTGATGACGGTCGGCAGGTCTAATGAAATTATGTTTTCTTACTTTAAAAAAATGTTACAGAAATAATTGATGTAAGGGAGTATTTTTTTAAGATGCCGGGATCTTAGTAAGGATTTCAACCTACAATTTAAACGTCTTAAAAAAATCATGCTATAAGTAAATTTGTAAATACAAACAGCCCGTGAGCTCTAAAAAGAACCTTCGGGTTTTAGAAAGAGACGTCGGGTATCAATCAACAGTGATACATGAAAAAGCAGTACAGTAATATTACCTTCGTGTGTCACCGCCGATTCCCGAAGGTTCTTCTTAAAGCTCACGGACTATAAGTAGTTATCACAATCACCTAACCATACAGGTATTATTCACGAAAGTTGGCGCGAGATTTCTACTGAGTGACAGCCATTTTCATAGAAATTCTGTCAAATCTCGCGCCAACTCTCGTGAATAGACCTGTACGTAGGTTATATCTCAGTGAAGTAATAGGTAAGAAACATGACATTGTCTGACAACTGAGGAACATAATTATAAGTTTACTCGTGATAAACACAAATAAATGCCCTTACCAGTATTCGAACACGGGACCTCCCGCTTCGCAGGGTCACTACCGACTGGGCTAGGAGGCCGTTAAATACAACCTAGATACAAAAAGGACAACCTTAACTCAAGAACAAATGTTTGTGATATAGATAGATATAAAATATCCTTATCGAAATTCGAACCCAGAACTTCACTTTAAAGACTACTACAAACTAGGTTATAGAAGCTTTTGAATACTTACGACCAACATAAATAAGATCCAACATTTTATCCATAAGCTACCTACGAACAGAACCAACTTATTTTGCAACACAGTATACAAAAGGAAGCTACTGTAGTAGATTAACTCAGATATCAGTGAACACGTAACAATTACGTTACACTTGCGGACAAATTTAACAAGACCACTGTCACAAAAAGCTGTCATGTAAAGAATTCTTGTTTAAATCTTTATTCTTGTTAAGGCGGCATCTCAAAGGGAAAGGGCATTGAATACCAATACCATTTATAAAACTTGCACAATCCTCCCTTATTTGCAATTGGATTCGAAATCTGGAACGTGCAAATGTTCGAAATGATGATAAAATGCCTATTTTTTGTCTCAGTGATTACAATTAAGGCAGAGGGAAACCAAGTATTTGTTGTAGGGGCAGGTACTCTGGCATTACAGACTTTCCAGCTTTCAATTTGAAGGTCTCGGGTTCAAATCCCGACTTGTACCACTTTTCTCTGTTGTACGAAATAAGATATCATTTGATATTTACCAGTTGCTTTTCGATAAATGAAAACATCGTGAGGAAACCGGATCTAAACACAACAGGCCAGTTTCTTCTTCGGGTTGGAAATTTTGCGAATTTTTAGGATTAGGGTGCCAAGCCGACCCAATGCTGGGAGTGAAGAAATTGGGAAAAGGTTAAATCACGAATATCTCACCTGACTGAATGGATTAGGTAGCTACAATGTTTATGTATACGTTGTCTACTTCTATGTCTATAACCTTAAGATATTTCTAATAGGCTGAATGACATTTTCAATTTCAAATTGTATCAATCAACTATAACTAGTTAGGTATATCTACTGTAGCAAGATGATTAGAAAAATAACTACAAATTACCTCTAAATTGCCCTGCAAGACTTTTAGGCTTTTAGCAGAACTAAATAAACATAAAATCGCGAATAACCCATTTAAAATAAAATACGAGAAAGCGTCAAGCTTTAAAGGTCATTGCTCTCGTTCTTGGCTGTCTATTTCGGCTGCGTCTTAATAAATCTGCGCCATCTTTGGTGATAATGACATGATTTTTTGAACGTCAGTGCGAGGTGCAATCTCAATTAGGACGATGTATTTCCTCGTTAAATTCAGCAAACTGGACCTTTTCAATGGTACAGTTGAGGACAGCGGTCATTGAGGTGGGATGCATGACAGTGAGTGGCAGATGTGTCTTGTTGAATTCCTGTTTGACTCGTGGGTATGTAAGAAATCACGGGACTTCCTGCGAAATATGCAGACTATGCAGTGAAATTTATTTTTCCTTTTTTTGTGAATTGTATCTACTTTTTATTTACTGGAGATCGGTAAAGGGCTAAAATACAAAACTAAAATAAATAAATAATCCTTTAATTTTTAAGCCGGGGAAATGACTGTTGAATGTGATACTAAAATGGATTAAGTAGTTAAGTTAATAACATTATTATTATATTGGATTAACCTTATATTTAATTATTAATTGATTGTAGACCTTAGCGATTGAATCGTTAGGTAGCGATTTAGATAATCATCTATTATGATTAAATTCAATAGAGTACCTACCTAAATGTAATCACAAGGATTGTAAAAAATCAATATTATAATTAATAAAACCTATATAGAATATAAATCATATTCGTGTGTGATTTTTGTGACGATGATTTGGTAAAATTTTCCAATTCTTTCATCATATTTCAAAAGAATATTTGAACGTGCTTAAAAATCCAACCAAAAACTCTTCATAACACTAAACAGTTACTTACTAATGTTACCTCAAACCAAACTAGATTTTCATCCATTTTTTTCAAATTTCCCAACATTTTCGCACGCACCAGTACACGGTGCAAAACCATTACACCACTAACGAGGTACATTTCTCCGCGCGTAAACGGTGCCCATTCCCAAAAAATAATGATTTGTTACCACCGACGCGGCTTAATTGAGTGACAAAAATTTTGTACGTGCGTCCGCCACTCCGACAAATGGGGGTATCTGCACAATTTAGTCGCGAAATCTCTAACTTTCATGTACTTGCTGTTGATTGAAGTATTCAAATCATTCAAATCCTAATGCGATTAGTACCTTCCTAATTCTATATATCGCATGCAGTTTGACATGGCATTTTTACGTTGCTCTTCATATTAGGACACATTAGATACTTAGCTTAAAATATGTTGTACCTTATTATTTTCTATGTCAAGTACCTAAATTTTAAACAAAAACAAATTAGGTACTTACTGATAAACATTTGCGTTCTTATGCAAAATGGCGTTTCCCGTAAATCAGCCTAACCCACTAGCATCATCCATCGTGTCACTGGAAAATTTTAATTCCACACATTATGTTCCGTAACTCAACGGTTCCAGTTCGGTTCAAGAGATGGCACAGACACGTAAAACAAACATCCTCTTAGCGCAACTTATCATCATCATCATCTTAGCGTTTTTCCAGGCCTTTTAACATGGCTTAATTCACCTGTGTCTGCAATAAAGGTATACCTTGAAATTCGGTCGGTCTTTCATTAGAAATATGCAACAAGTCCATGATTGTTGTGTTCTAAAATGAATCGTGTGACTTCAAATTATTAAGTGCCCCAAATTTAGTAAACAGTTCAGCGAATCGCCCTACGATTAAACCTGGTTTTGTGCGTTACGGTGACAGAATTGGAACGGAAAGTATAATTATGACAATTAAATCTGTTAAGGTTTTATTGTATCCTTATTAGGATAACGACAGTTATGCCTTCGTCGGAATGTCTATCAAAGAATCACACGACATCGTATCAAGGATTTGTATCTGTTTGAAAATAAACTTTTCTCTCTTTGAGCTAAGGTCGAATTGAAATTGCACGAGTATACTTAATACGATGTTGTCAATGTTATTTTCTGTTGTACTGCGTGTTGACAATGTTTTTGTTTGGATTTAAACTGGACTAGACAGGTTTTATTGATGGATTAACTTCGTGCAAGTGCTTTTAACGAGTTGCTGACAAAAATATTAAATATTAATTATGAGGCAATGCGAAAGAAATTTGTGTCTTGAAAATTTCGTTATGAATAAATATATTGATAAAGAAATATCCATTTTACACTCGAGAGCAAAAATTTTAGGTCAGTAACATAAAATTTTAATATCTTTAAAATTAATATCTTTTGAGATATTCAAGAAAATGCTAGTGACCCGAAAGTTTTGCTCTCGAGTGTAGTAAATGTAATTTTAGTAAATTTCCATTTCATTAAAATGGAATTGTAGTGTAACTTTGGATGGGATTACTAATTAAATATTCTTTACAAAGTGCCCCTTTTTCATGGCCTTGAGTTTCCTACTCATGAGTAAGTGTAAATAAAATAATGTCAACTAAAACAAGTATGGCTGATGTCCCTTTTTTTGCTCGGTTACCCGGGCCACATTACCAACACACGCTTTTACAGGAAATTCTAACGATAGCGTCTAAAAGTCCATTAGAATGAGTTATTCATTTTCAAGAGAACTGACACCAGAAGCCCGAACCAACAAGACAATGATAATTAAGACTAACTCAATAATAACGCATTTCACGGTAGCTGTAATGAATAAAACAGTAGCCAATGTATGAGATCGCTGAACGTTAAAAAGGACTTTACTAGTTATTAGATAAAGGTCAAATTTCTTTGGAAGATGTAAAGGAAATGACACGTCGTATTAATCAACAGTGGTAGATGCACAGTCATTTGAGAATTATACTTTTGTTATTTGAGTTACGTCCTTGTTTATTTAGACTCTAAGGCTTAATTTAGACTTTATTAAGTTGAATATTATTTGAGCGCATACATTAGATACTATTTTCTTTCTTGATATTATAACTGTTATAAGCAAACACACCGTTTGAACTACTTACATTAACGCTACCAGATACTCTGTTCGTACGAAGTGCATGGTAGGGGTAACGTGAAGAATCGCAGTGCACAATGTGACAAGAAATGAAACTGCAAAGCGCTCTTGTCAATATCGAATTTGAAATATTTGACGTAGCTTAACTCGGTTAAATGTTCAAAAAGTGAATCAGTCAGAGACATTTCCTATAAGCAATGAGTACACAGTTGCCATCAGACATATCGGAGCGGCCTAGGTGGTCACAAATCGCAGCGCTGTTCACATGAACAACGCCTGTATTGTCAAGGCGATAAAGTGGATTTTCAGATATTTTTGAGTACCATGACCGCTCCGATAAACTTGATTGTACAAGCCATTCATTAAATGGAAAAAATAAAGTTTGGACTCCGCCTAAACAGATAACGCTACAATCATGCATAGAGCGAAAATTTTTTATGATTTCTATAAAAATATGGATCTGGCTAAAGTCACTTTTCAGAACTATAAGATACGAGTCACACGTTCGAAATTGCAAGATTCTATTATACGATTTCGGATATGCGTTATCTCTAGGCAGGTTACACGTCTGTATTTTGTTGTTGAATAGGTACGGTACGGACTTTAATTATTGTTATGGTTCACATTACATTGGACATTTCATAGAGTAAGTAATATTTTAACTATAAAACTTTCGTGAGACTCTAACATATTAAAAATATTTATAACGGGTTACTCACGTAATTTTTGTCGATTTTTGCTCGACATGTTTCGATCAATTTACGTTGATCATTCTCACGAGCGGCCTTCCGCGAGAGTAACCCGTTATAAATATTTTTAATATGAGTAAGTAATAAACAAAATATTCAGAGCAATGGCGCGTAGTTTCAGTGTCCGCGAGGCAACCGGATGGCTTGCGGTATTTAAGCTTCACAGAGCGGTTCCACAACACGTAGGGAGCTTAAATACCGTGAGCCATCCGGTTGCCTCTCGGTCACTGTAACTACGCGCCATTGCTTTAACTACAATAAAGCTTAAACCGTAAATGGCAACAATTAAAGTTGGTGACTGTACCAGTGTACCTACTCACAGTAATAAAAAAAACAAAATTAATTTAAAGGCTCATATTTATTTCCCTCCAATATATTAAGATTCGTTTATAAAAGTAAAAATGTTAACATAAAAATATCGTATCACACAGCAACAACAACTTTATTTAATTAATAAAAAAACATTTACTTGAGAATATCAATAGTCAGTTTTTGTAGAAAGAAATTAAAGAGGTAACTATTCTGAGACAGTTTTTATATAAAAAAAGCACATAATTTGTTTATTCTAGGGGATTTATTTTTTAATAATTAATACTAATTTTGCATGGCACCTAATAACTTAATAGACAAAATAGAGAACCAGCCTCAGGAGAATTGGAATTCGAATTATTTACTTACAATAAAAAATTATGAGCAATTCATAAATGGAATGTCTAAAAGTAATTAAAAAATCTTCAACAATCGAAACAAACAACGAAAAGTAATAAAAACACACATTAACCTACACAAACTACAAAAAAGAAATTACCTAAAATGAAAATTAAAAAATGACTCAATACAAACTGGCCTATTTGCTAGTGTAATAAATATTATAAAAATCTTTTATCCTAGTCGCATTTATAATACAATACTCAATTTATTTTATTTGTACATTTTAATTTTGAGCTTTCAAACTGGCCCTTCGTCCCGTCCATTAATTTGCTAAATCTGGTAAAACAACACTGGCATTTTAGGACTTACTGGCATTTTAACACTAAAAATTATGAGTTAAATCAAAATACAAAAAAAAAATTGATAAATTCAACACAAGGCTTTGAAATTTAATGAAATATAAATTTCTTGAAACATTGTAACACTTTAGAGTGTTAAACCCAGAGCTGGAAGCCGTAATATAATATTTGGTAGGATAGATGTCGAGAGTTTTGTTTAGTACGTATATGATAGGTAATTAGTCGTTTAGCGTAGTGGTAATGGTAAGTAATTCGAGATATAAACCTGTGGTATTGTTGTGAAACCTCACCGTTACAGTTGTGGCTGTATTTAAAGGATAATACTCACCGAAAGTAAAGGTCATCCTAAGCATTCCAACAATCGCATCGTATGCGCACATTTCTCGTTGAAGCGTTGAATTATGGCGTGGAGACTTTGTTTGTCTCATGATACACATATTCACAATTGAAATATAGTTATAACTTTGGTCTACGAGGCTAAAATAACCTGGATTCCTAGATAAATAAGCGAAGCCGAACGATTTGTTGACAACGAGAACATTGGTATAAAGACATCTGTCAGTGTCAATTGGTTTGTTGTCTATGCACCAGCGTGATCGAACGTGTTTCGTATTCTTGGATTTTTTCATGGAGGTTTTTCTGTGTTTTTATAATTCCTAGTTATAAATAATAGGCATATTTTTAGGTGTCGAAATAAACTATTCTTTTTATTTTCTATGATTAACAATGTTCAGAGAATTTGACTCGGTCACTCGCTGTCAGAAAAACGAAGGTCCAGACTTTCTTTGTCTGTGGTTCATTTTTCGGCTACTCATTTCATCGACTGGCACGAATCTTGCGTGCGTCGACATATAATTGTGCTCCGGTATGTAGTTTAACTGAGGATTGGTAATTCCTATATTATCCTAACGTACAACGTTGTGATCAGTATTTTATTTGTTACAGCGTAATCCTAATAATGTCGGGGTAATTCGTGTCGCACGGATCGCCGGAATGGCGGTCGATTTTTCCTTTCTTGATTAAATAATTTGGTAAGTTACACACGGTAATATTGTACGATGTGTAAAACGAAGTATTTAGTATTGTTTTCGTTTAGCTAATGATGTTTTGTATGTGGTTTTTTTAGCTGTTTCCTTGCACCAAGCAAACTCTGCTGTGTCGAGGCACGTGGCCCATATGTCGCCATAAATGTTACAAGCTGAAAAGGACCCGGTTTAAAACCCGGTAAGTAAGTTGAGATTTGTAATTCTCACCACTTGGCCCATGTTAAAATTACAATTTAGGCCATTTTTGAAATATTAGTAACCTATAACCTAGAACATTATTTTGTAGGGTCCTAATTACGGGTGAAGAGGCCTTACTTCGGTCGAAGATTCCTTATTTCGGGCGAAGGTCCCTGTTTCGGGCAGACATCTCTAAGCCTCTGATTCTGTGTGATGTCAGCGGGACAGACTACTTTCCGGGGTCGGTGACGCACCTTTCCTGGGAATTCCTACTCATCTGGTGAACCCGTTGCTCGGTAAAACCCTAACTCGGGGTAATTTCTAACCAAAAGACTGTGAGTTAAACTTTTACTTTAATTTAGTAATCAGTGTTGAGTGATAAAAGAGTAATTGAACATTTAAAAACTTAGTGTATCTTGTAATCTCAATTATAGGTTATATTTAAACGTGGTATAAAACCAAAAAGGCAATCAACGTTGAGATCTGATATAGTGATGTTGTAAGGCGGCCTAAGTTGGAGCTGCATTTAGGTTGTAAACTATTATAATATAATATACTGTGGTACTTTAGCGTTCCCAAGACATAGGTAATCACCGTGATGCATCACTGGGTAGATCCATAGTAGCGATTACTATAAAGTATTAAGGGCAATTACTTAAAGAATAAATTAAAGGTGTGAATTTGTAAATATATATTGTCTTTTATTTGGAAACGTCATACGTTTGTCGAGATTCTGGTCATGGCGTCCTAATTTAAATTTTGGTCAGTACTCTCGCTCCATAGTGGCCTGAACCACGACCCTACTTAGACCCTTAGTTAGCCGTGAGCATTTTGCATATTTTGTGTTGAATTATTTTTCTGCAGTAGGTACAAATTGGGAGTTGTAACTCACCTTGGAGGTTTACGGGAACTTAATTCCCCAATCTTTTTTAATAATTTAGATTACCATAATAGCACACCCGCAGCTATTACAGTGGCGTGCCCAACGTTTGGCCTATGGAGTATGACATTTCCAAGTAAAACTTTTTAGCGTTATTTTAGTATTAAGGTTATTCTATGTAAATGGAGATTACAAGTTGTTGTTTTAACACAAGGTTAAACTTATAAATTTAACCAACTTATAAATAAAACTACACTTCTTATGCTAACTATTTAGCTATTTTAAAAGAATTTAAACGAAGTTAAAATCTGATAAAATTTTAACTCACCTGTAACTACAACTCTTTAACTAAAATTGACATACTTCTGATAGTACATATTAATCTTAAAAATGGATTTTATAGAGGCAGGGTGTAAAATTACCCACTTACATAAAGACGAATTGGCACATGAGTTGGCGATTCGAAAACTTCCGGTTAACCCCGTATCACGTCGATCTAGTTTATGTCAAGCTGTAAAGCAAACTGAAGTTTTAGCGAAAAAGGGTAGTCTTAAGTTCCAGGACTTGGTCATGAGCAACGAAGCTTCCGAATTGGAACTCTGTCAGCAGAAGGTAGAAGAGATAGAGCTAGAAGCGAAAAGAGATTTGTCGGCGGCGGCGATTGACAGGCTATCCTCGCGTTGGAAATATCTTTTGTGTCGTGTTTCTCGGTTATCACCGGAGACCGAAGCGGTACTCCTGTTGAAGGAGTTCATCTCTTCTTTATTGGATCGGTTAGGTGATCAAGGCTCATCTGCGTCGTCTGGGTCGGATGATGATTTCCAATCGCCTAACGAATCTCGCATTGTTAGGGAGATTATATACAAAACGGATAAGACGTTTAATATTAATTCACTCAACTTGAAGTTTAAAGGTGACACATGCGTTCGTACGTTTCTTTCTCGTCTCGAGGAGCTGCGAGAGGCCAGAGGAATTTCCGAGAACAGAATTTACCGAGGATTTCCTGAGATTCTGGAAGGTCCGGCGTTGTCGTGGTTCCGGTCTCAACGTACGAAACTCACTACTTATAAAGAAGTCACCGCTGCTTTACAAGATGAATTCGATATACCTGATTTAGATCATCAGTTACTACAAGAAATACGGGCTAGGACTCAAGCGAAGTCTGAGACTATTGTCTATTTCGTATCGACCATTCTAGGAATGTACGAGCGTCTTACGAAGGAGGTTCCTGAACGAGAAAAGCTGGATACCATGATGAGAAATATTAGGCCAGAGTATTCCAAGGATTTAGCATTACAGGACATTGAATCGATCGAGCAACTGAAGTCATTGTGTAAGCGCATTGAATTGGCGCAAGTTAAGGCGAAGCAGTTTCGAGAACCAGTTCTATCGAATAGGTCGAATGATTCTTCATCTGAGCATCCGCCGAAGAACTTTGAAACTCGGAATAAGTCGTATCCACCTCGTTTGTCGAATTCTTCTAGAAACTTTGTTGCTGCGGCAGCACAAAGCTCTTCTCAACTAAAATGTTTCCGATGTGGTAGATCCAACCACAATACTAAAGAGTGTAGGAGCTCTAGAGATATCGTTTGCTTCAAGTGTGGAGAAAAAGGGGTGAAAACTCCGGAATGTGGTAAATGTAACTCCAATTCAAAAAAACTAAATAGGGTCTTTTCTGATAATAACAAATGTCGGTCTTCTGCTCTCTGTAGTGCAGAAAAGACCATCTTCTTTAATCCTCCTAAGGGAGATAATAGAGTTTATGCTCAATTAAACATTCTCAATTTGAATTTTAAGGCGTTGTTAGATAGTGGAGCCAGTGTTAGTTTTCTGGGTCACGGCAGTCATGTAGTATTCACCACAGGTGGGATACCTATTCAGAAACATGTGAAGCCGGTGATGGTAAACGTTGCTGACGATCATCGTATCGTAGCTTCCGAATATATGGTGTTACCAGTAAATTATAAAGGTCAAGTCAAACTTATAACTTTTAATATTCAACCGGAGATCGCTACTCCGATGATACTTGGATTAAACTTTTGGAGAGCCTTCGGATTAGCTCCAGGCCTCATTACGGACGTAGAAAAGAATGACTCTCATTATATCGCTAGTCTCGACGTTCTACCGTCGGAGACAGGACTCACTACTTTTGAGTCGTTGTCATTGAAACAAAAATCCCTGCTTGAGGATACTAAATTACTGTATGATCAAATTGATACGGATAAGGTTGGTTTGGGAAAGACTCATCTAATCGAGCACGTCATAAATACAGGTGATACTCCTCCGATAAAACAAAAATACTATCGCCTTAGTCCTGTTAAACAGGCTGCGTTAATAAAAGAAGTTGATCGTATGCTTAACGAGGGAATTGTTGAACCCTCTCACTCTCCCTGGAATTCTCCAGTCGTTATGGTAGAAAAGCCTAACGGAGATTTAAGACTATGTTTGGATAGTAGGAAAGTAAATGCAGTTTCAAAATCTGATGCGTATCCCGTACCTCACGTTCAGTATATTTTAGATAATTTACGCGACGCGAAATTTCTGACCTCGCTTGATTTAAGTGCGGCATATCATCAGATACCTCTTAGTGAAGACTCCAAGGAGAAAACTAGTTTTACTGTGCCAGGAAAAGGATTATTCCACTATAATAGAATGTGTTTTGGGTTGGTAGGCGCTAGTGCGACCATGCAACGTCTCATGGATAATCTCTTTACTTCTCATTTCGATCACAAAGTTTTCTGTTATATTGATGACATTATTATTTGTACCTCCGATTTTGATGAACATATAAGATTGCTTAAGGCCGTTTTTGAAAAATTAAAATCAGCCAATTTAACTATTAATATGAAAAAGTCTTCCTTCTGTAGGAGTGAACTGAAATATCTTGGATACTTAGTTGATAGATACGGTCTGCGAACCGATCCTTCTAAAATTGATGTAATATTAAATTTCCCCATGCCCGAAGATGCCAAAGGTATTAAACGTTTCCTGGGAATGTGCGGTTGGTACCGTCGTTTTATTAATAATTTTGCAAAGATAGCTCGTCCCTTATCTCGCTTAACGAGTAAGAAAGTAAAATTTGAATGGACTGATGAAGTTAACGATTCTTTTAACACACTTAAATCTGCTTTGGTGTCTTCTCCGATTCTTAAATGCCCTAACTTCGAAGAAAGCTTCTACATTCATACTGATGCATCTTCATACGCGGTAGGCGCTGTCTTGACTCAATCGTATAACGGTGTAGATCATCCTATTGCGTACTGCAGTCGCACACTTAACCAACCAGAGACGAACTATTCGGCTACCGAGCGCGAACTCTTAGCCGTAATTTATGGTCTCGAGCAGTATCGTGCATATGTAGAAGGTAGAAAATGTTATATTGTCACCGATCATGCGTCGTTAAAATGGTTCCAAAACTTAAAAAATCCTACAGGGCGATTAAATCGATGGGCATGTCGGTTAAGCCAATTTAATTTTGAAATAATCCATCGGAAGGGCAAAGAACACGTCATACCTGACTGTCTCTCTCGTATACATGTCAGTGCTATAGATTCAGTTACTATCCAAGATCCTTGGTACCTCGATTTATACAAAAAGGTGTCTGAAAAACCTTCTCTCTTTCCTAACTTTAAAATTGAACATGATAAACTCTTCCGTTACTCAAAGAATAAGTATCGTCTGACAGCTCAATTTGACTGGAAGCTGGTACTCCCTTATGAGCAGCGAAAAGAAATCTTAAATAAGTATCATGATGATCCAACTGCCGGTCATTTTGGGGTGGCTAAAACTCATTCCAAAATAGCCGATATTTATTATTGGCCTACTTTATTCCAAGACGTGAAAGAATACGTCGATTTATGTGAAATTTGTAAAACTTATAAACCGGTTAACTTAGCTCGTCCTGGTCTCATGGGTAACCCCCGACGCATATCGTCACCAGGCGAAGCAATTTCTTGTGACATTCTTGGACCCTTTCCTCCATCTTATCTGAGGAATCAGTATCTTTTCGTTTGTGCTGATTATTTCAGTAAGTATGTGACTTTGTTCCCACTGCGCTCCGTAACTGCAAAGGCTATAGTTAAGTGCATGGAAAAGGGGATATTCCTTGTACATGGGGTTCCTAAATATATATTCTGCGACAATGGTGTCCAATTTACTTCGAAAGATTTTCGAGACTTAATGTCAAAATATGAAGTTCCTCATATTTTCTATAACCCTAGATATCATCCTCAGACGAACCAAACGGAACGAGTGAACCGTGAATTAGTAAGAACCATTGCCTCGTACGTACGCTCTGATCACCGTAACTGGGATAAGAACGTATCGGAAATACAGTGTGCAATTAATACAGCTCGTCACGAAGTTACCAAAAACACACCATATTTTCTAACACATGGTCGTCAAATGATTCTAGATGGCACTCTTTATAATAGCGAAGGTCCCCTCGATCAAAACGCACTCGAGCTGAATACAAGTGGTAGTTTTTCTGAGAAACTTAAAGAGCTCAAAACGATATTTCAAAAGGTGCGCAACTCGTTAACTGCCTCCCATGAACGTAATGCGAAGTATTACAACATGAGGAAGCGCCACGTAGAATTGGAGGAAGGGCAAATCGTATATAAAAAATGTTTCCCATTGTCAAATGCAGCAAAGCATTTCTCTGCTAAATTAGCTCCCCGGTACAACAAATGTGTCATTCATAAAAAACTGAGTCCTCTCGTATACTCATTAAAATCTCTAGAAGGTAAACTTCTAGGTAACTTTCATATAAAGGATATTGTACGACCTGGTGAAGCCGAGCCGTCCTCTTAGCGGTACTCGTCTTTACAACTTTGGGTTCAATTCCTAAAACTTTAATTATTCTATGATATACTGAAACTTGAACGTACCCACTGAACGGAATGACACTTGTCGCAGGATGATTTCCTCAGATGGGATAAAGGGCTTGGTATTGAATTCTAAACTTGGTACCGGATGCATACGGACCAATATCGATTTTATTATGTCCTTATAAAGACATAAAAGCTGAAAATAATCTTATTTATAATAAATGATAATCTATGATGCCATAGAAATCTATAAAAATGAACTGCGTTTCCCATTGTTCCCTTTACTATGACAGAACTGTAGTTCATGTATAAGGAATTGTGTAATAACTAAGACTACAGCTCTTTACTTAATTCCACTTTTGTCGGTGATAGGCAATTGCTTTAATAAAGGGAAAGTTTGGTGTTGTTGCCGTCTTTGACATTTATCTTTTTTGTTTGATTTAGGTAAGCGCGCATTAGGATTAGGAAGGTTCGAACCAAAAATAGTCGTAAGGTTTCCTTGGTTGAATTGGCCATTCACCAAATCATAAGTATAAGGTTAGAGGTAAGTCTTGTTGTCTTTACAGATTTTCTGAAGTTTTGCTAGGTAAGTTTTGTAGATTAAGGTATGAACGTGGTGTTAGGCATAGTGCTTATATAGATATAAGAAAAAAAAATTTTTATAAAAAAAAAATTTTTTTAACCCAACTAAAGATGAACTGTAACACTTTAGAGTGTTAAACCCAGAGCTGGAAGCCGTAATATAATATTTGGTAGGATAGATGTCGAGAGTTTTGTTTAGTACGTATATGATAGGTAATTAGTCGTTTAGCGTAGTGGTAATGGTAAGTAATTCGAGATATAAACCTGTGGTATTGTTGTGAAACCTCACCGTTACAGTTGTGGCTGTATTTAAAGGATAATACTCACCGAAAGTAAAGGTCATCCTAAGCATTCCAACAATCGCATCGTATGCGCACATTTCTCGTTGAAGCGTTGAATTATGGCGTGGAGACTTTGTTTGTCTCATGATACACATATTCACAATTGAAATATAGTTATAACTTTGGTCTACGAGGCTAAAATAACCTGGATTCCTAGATAAATAAGCGAAGCCGAACGATTTGTTGACAACGAGAACATTGGTATAAAGACATCTGTCAGTGTCAATTGGTTTGTTGTCTATGCACCAGCGTGATCGAACGTGTTTCGTATTCTTGGATTTTTTCATGGAGGTTTTTCTGTGTTTTTATAATTCCTAGTTATAAATAATAGGCATATTTTTAGGTGTCGAAATAAACTATTCTTTTTATTTTCTATGATTAACAATGTTCAGAGAATTTGACTCGGTCACTCGCTGTCAGAAAAACGAAGGTCCAGACTTTCTTTGTCTGTGGTTCATTTTTCGGCTACTCATTTCATCGACTGGCACGAATCTTGCGTGCGTCGACATATAATTGTGCTCCGGTATGTAGTTTAACTGAGGATTGGTAATTCCTATATTATCCTAACGTACAACGTTGTGATCAGTATTTTATTTGTTACAGCGTAATCCTAATAATGTCGGGGTAATTCGTGTCGCACGGATCGCCGGAATGGCGGTCGATTTTTCCTTTCTTGATTAAATAATTTGGTAAGTTACACACGGTAATATTGTACGATGTGTAAAACGAAGTATTTAGTATTGTTTTCGTTTAGCTAATGATGTTTTGTATGTGGTTTTTTTAGCTGTTTCCTTGCACCAAGCAAACTCTGCTGTGTCGAGGCACGTGGCCCATATGTCGCCATAAATGTTACAAGCTGAAAAGGACCCGGTTTAAAACCCGGTAAGTAAGTTGAGATTTGTAATTCTCACCACTTGGCCCATGTTAAAATTACAATTTAGGCCATTTTTGAAATATTAGTAACCTATAACCTAGAACATTATTTTGTAGGGTCCTAATTACGGGTGAAGAGGCCTTACTTCGGTCGAAGATTCCTTATTTCGGGCGAAGGTCCCTGTTTCGGGCAGACATCTCTAAGCCTCTGATTCTGTGTGATGTCAGCGGGACAGACTACTTTCCGGGGTCGGTGACGCACCTTTCCTGGGAATTCCTACTCATCTGGTGAACCCGTTGCTCGGTAAAACCCTAACTCGGGGTAATTTCTAACCAAAAGACTGTGAGTTAAACTTTTACTTTAATTTAGTAATCAGTGTTGAGTGATAAAAGAGTAATTGAACATTTAAAAACTTAGTGTATCTTGTAATCTCAATTATAGGTTATATTTAAACGTGGTATAAAACCAAAAAGGCAATCAACGTTGAGATCTGATATAGTGATGTTGTAAGGCGGCCTAAGTTGGAGCTGCATTTAGGTTGTAAACTATTATAATATAATATACTGTGGTACTTTAGCGTTCCCAAGACATAGGTAATCACCGTGATGCATCACTGGGTAGATCCATAGTAGCGATTACTATAAAGTATTAAGGGCAATTACTTAAAGAATAAATTAAAGGTGTGAATTTGTAAATATATATTGTCTTTTATTTGGAAACGTCATACGTTTGTCGAGATTCTGGTCATGGCGTCCTAATTTAAATTTTGGTCAGTACTCTCGCTCCATAGTGGCCTGAACCACGACCCTACTTAGACCCTTAGTTAGCCGTGAGCATTTTGCATATTTTGTGTTGAATTATTTTTCTGCAGTAGGTACAAATTGGGAGTTGTAACTCACCTTGGAGGTTTACGGGAACTTAATTCCCCAATCTTTTTTAATAATTTAGATTACCATAATAGCACACCCGCAGCTATTACAACATGGCAGTCTAAAAGTTTTTTTTATTAGAATTTACCAGTAATTTTGTCCTTGTATAAAATACATATTCACTACTTAACATTACGTAATAAAACATTATAATTATGGTATTTAGATCAGGTAATCAAGAGAAGAGGAATGTGCAGACTTAAATACTGTATGGCAGAGTATTCGTACGAAATATACTAAATAAAAAACTTAAAGTACTTATTATAAAGGAAAATAACTACATGGCCGTGGCGAGTCTTAATACGTAACAGAAGATCCTCTATAGAACATCCTGAATTTCAATTTAAAAAAATTCACTGACCATATATATTACGTACGTAGGCTTATCAGACTTCAATATGCAATTTCAATTTAAAATTGACACTGAAATAAGCAATATCCAAATCATACAGATTATAAACTAACCAGTTAAAGGCACTTCTTCCTTCCTTTTCGGTACCAAAGATAAGTCTAAAGGATTCTTCATAATATCTTTTGTACTGTCCTCACACATGTCAATACTCAACTCTGGTTCTGAGTCGCTCAACTCGTCGTTCTTTGGACTACGGTATAGAACAGCCGATTTAATCGACAAATCGATCGGTTGGTCTTGTTCTATGGCTACTCCAGCAACAGCCGGAGAATGGAGGATCAGATCACCACCATTGCAGTTCTGCCATGTAGGAATACCAGTGGGTATGGATCGAAGGTTTTGAACAGGTTGTAGGTACGCTCCCGTTCTGGTAAAGCTAGGCGCAGCGAAAGGAGATGGTGGAAGCGTAGATGGTTTCCGTTTTCTGACATCTTTCGTTTGATTCCTAACGGCATGTAACCTGACATCTTTTTCACTAGATGGTGAGGATGCAGGTCTGAATATGCTAAGGCCACTAGTGCTTCGAGAGCTGTTGTCATCTTCGGGATCCGCTGAGGATGCTCCTGAGTCTGACGGTGATATGCTTTGCCGCGTTACGTCTTCAGTGAATTGGCTCTTCTCTGAGCTTTTATAGTACTCCGCTAGGGCTGCGGCTGGGAGAAGATTTATAGGAGGAAATGACGAGTTGATAGAAGAATTGAAAGATGGCGGCGATTTGTTCGTTTGCATGTGCTGGATATGCTGTTGCTGCTGCTCTTGTAGTAAGCAATGGATTTTAAACCAGTTAGATCTCCGGCCGTACCGAGATCCGGATTTCGACATTCCTACTAGCAGACATTTTCTTAGTCGACAGGCCTTGCACGACGTTCGATTCTTCTTGTTTATAACGCACTCGCCGTTGTTCTTGCATTCTGATATCGAAGAGAGGTTGTTATAGGTCCGCCCGAAGAACGACTGTAACAAACGAGAAAATTGCAATTTTAATAAACGAAAATTAAAAATCCAATTGGATCGAAAAATTGTGGCTTTAATATGTTTAAAATATCGACTTCCGTTGGTGTCGCATAAGAAGTAGCGATTTATAATCGATACAGTTAAAATAATCGTCTGTGGGGCAATTCAATTTGTTTGGGCGCGGAATTAAAAATTACATTTTTCAAAAAGTCATCATAAAGAGCGTTGTGGTCCGTTAAAATCTGGGTCAACGTGAATAAGGCAGTATCTCACACTTAATATTACAGATGCGAGTTGGCTCGGTTACGTTTTTCGACGTAAGTAATGGCACGCTTACGCGAATTTTAAATAAATTCGGATGTTCCCCCGCTGAGCCTCTTTCTCAATTAAACCCATACAAAAGCGTAAAATATGTGATTGTGCTACAGTTTCGGCTGTGGCGGGTACACTTGGACTAAATAATGGGTTGTCTCGTTATTTCGGCTTATAACGATATTTATTTGCGTTTATTGCTTTGACTCCGTGTTTCGGTTTGGTATTTTCAAATGGAAATCCATTTACAAAGTACTTTTTACTCGTTCCGCGGCACAAAGTTTCATCTAAATTACAGTGTTATCGAAATGAGATTTTAAAATTAGTTTTTTTAACTGGGTTGAGTTTCTATTATAGCATATTACATATTTTCCGCTTAAGCTTAATTACAAAAAGCAAAACGTTTAAATTCGCAGCTTTTTCCGTATTTTAAGAGATGTGCTTTAATTTATATTATCAAAAAACATAATTTCATATATGGAGAAATAAAGTTTTTTTTACAAATTAAAAAGCTTTTAAAAAAAATATGTTATATAAAATTTTCAGATTCCTCAACTTCCGACATATAAAATTTTACTCCAATTATCTTAATGCTCAAATTAAGAGAAAATTGGCGAAAGATAAAGACCATTTCGAGAAAGATAATATTTATAACACACACGTTACCGGTGTTTACGAGATACGGACGTGCTCTGGTCAGATGGGCGTATAAACGGATTTACTCTAGTTGAGATGATCCTAGGACTGTAGTGAAAGGGTTTTGAATGTGTTACATGGAGAAATTCAGAGAATTTTATAATTATATTCCGTTTATTTGGTTGTGAGCTAAGTTGAAACCGATCTTCTAAATAACAGAGAAAACTCATGTATTGCTTTGTTATTAACTGTTTTAACTGATTTACTCGCAACTGAAGGATGAGTTACTGAATTCATGAGTATTTCTCTTAGGTATAATGTTCTGATGCAAACTGTATGAAAAATTTATACCGAAGAGATATAGATAGATAGATATAAACGAATAATAAACTAAGTGAATAAAAATTCTGTTTTTTTTTCTCCGGTATGTATCAAACATCCAAATTTATTCAAAAGTATCTCTGAAACTAGCATTTCAACGTTATTTCGCGAACGCATAATATGAGTCAGTTGATTAGAAATTTGAGATAAGTCCTTCTTCCTTATGGGCGCGGATCGAGATACAGATAGTGCTCTAATTGAGTGCTCGTTCCGCAGAATGTCGTACGTGACTTGATTTTATTTTGTCAAACAATTTTTTTAACAATCTGGTGCGTTGTGTTAAAGGTACTGTAAGGGCAATATCCCTTTTCTAGTTCTGTATTGTATAATATACGGCATAAAACACCACATCAAATGCCAATAAATTTCGCTTTTAAAAGCATCTGCAAAGGAGAGTAAATCCTAAATCAAACTAAAATTTAAGTAGTTATTGTCAGTAATTTTGCGTAACACAGTGGTTTTAGAAAGCATTGTCCTCAATGTGTATTAGTTATATCGTTATGTTAAATGGTGAGGCTTCAAACGTATGACGTGATATCGAGTTGATCTTAGCCGATTTTTATTATTTTCCACCTTAATATCAGTCAAGTAAATATCATTATGCCCTTAATTTGATTTCACGTACACCATTATACGACCATAATAGCTAGGGATACACGCACAGCTATGCCCGCCGGATTTGTCCGACGGATATGCCCGGCGGACAGATCCGTTCGTGTATGGCGCTATTCAGATGTGTCCGCAGACAAATCCGTGTCCAATTCGCGCCATAGACGCACGGATTTGTCCGCCGGGCACATCCGTCGGACAAATCCGGCGGGCATAGCTGTGCGTGTGTCCCTAGTTAATCTAACCTGACCCAACCTCTTGCAGTAGCGGCCACACACTAGTAATATGTGACTTTCCACGGGAAAAGGTACCTTATGGAGGTTGACGCTTACGCTATTTCTAACGACGCTGCAATACTAATGCGATGCTTCGCAACGTAAGATCCAACCGCCATAAGGTACTTTCACCCGTGGAACGTCACATATATTCGTATTTATACAGCTATCACTATTAGATATCAGCAAGTGATATTTAAATACAGCTAAATTGCCAAATTGAGCAATCCCTTTGATTTATAGACATATTAAATAGATACATTGAATAGGGCGAGAATTGCACATCGATAGTAAAAACTATTTATAATTAAAAGGGCTTATGCGGATATGAAAGTTGTATACTTACATCGTTTTATTATTAAGGTAAGTGTATATTTAGTTATCAAGTTCGGATAGCTGTATATTTACTTTGAAACGAAATTGATACTGAATTCTGTGAAACTGATATATTTAGCTTACCGTTCAGATTATAAGTTGTGCTACAAAAAAAAGATACCCTAAACATATTTCATTTACAAGATCTTCTTTGCTAGATATTTTTAATTACTCAAAAAACCTCAATAGGTACGTACGTAGCTGAAAGATTATTTACGCCTTCTACCGAAAATAAACTTATAGATGACCGGTACATATTGTCCATAAATATGCCAATAATGAGTACATGATTCATTATTGCTCATATTTAAATATCAAGGTGATATATTTTCATTTTATTTATAAACGTTATATTAAATGTATCACAAAATCCGTGCATCGCAAGCCAAACAAATCTCCCAAAATATTACATCCGCATTAAACTTACGCCCATAATGGTTACGCCACAATACATTTTTCAACAATTTTACAAGCCCGTGACAAATGTCCGTGGATCCCGCGTGGGCGGGGCACAGTTCTCACGGTGGATGCATCATAAACTATTCTTTCTTATAAATTAGGTACATGGTTTTTCTGTACGGCTCAAGTTTTAACGTTTGGAAGTTTATAGACGTATCGGTTTGCGGAGACTCCAGTTTAAGACTGCGTCGACCGTCCAGTGGTGCCTTCATTAGGGGGATTATGTTTCCTAATAAATTAATCAATTTCTGTATAATCTATCATGTTCAGTTGTAGTCGTACCTACTAATTCCGCAGCTTATCATCTATGTGATACAGTTTTATATTACTTACTTTTGGCCATTTGCCGTTTAGGTAATCAAGCAAAAAATACACAAAATGAAACTATGTGACACAGACCAAAAGTAGCGTAATCGGTAGGACGACAACTTATCAGTGAGGGATTATACAGAAATTGATTCGTTTATGAGGATCCCCCCAATAAGGACGCCAGTGGACGGTCGACTCAGTCTTAATGCTTGAGTTTAACTCGTATAATATAGTTTTGACCTGAAAACGTCTCAGGACGGAGTAGGTGCGGAATGGAAATGTCTCTTGGATTTTTACAAAGAAGTACAGCGAACTAATTTATTTTGTATCTCTGTTGTAGATAGTGTTTCGTTTTATGTGACCTTTTGTTATAATTAAATAATTATATAATTTCATATAAGTATTTAAAATGATCTAATTAAATTTTATAATAAGCACCAGGAAATATATTTCAATTATTATAGGAAATTCTGGTCTGGAGCTTCTGGTCCATGAAGGCGCTATTGAAGGGTGACCTTCCACTGTGTCTCAAGCGCAAACTCATTGACATGTGTTTCTTGCCCATCGTAATCTACGGTGCGCAAACCTGGTCATTAACGGAGGCTCTAAAGTCCAACTCAAGGTTTCCCAGCGAGCTATGGAGCGTAGTATACTAAGTGTTCATAGAACTGGTCGAATCATAAACACGGAACTACGCTCCATAACCCGAGTTGTGGATGTAGGTGTCAAGACCGCCAAGCTGAAATGGGACTGGGCTGGGCTTGTCTGCCGCATGCATCCGGACAGGTGGGCTAACATGGTTACCCAGTGGGACCCACGACACACCATGGAAGAAGCAGCCCGGGGTGCAGGCAGACCGAAAAGGAGATGGCGGGACGACTTGGACGTATTTTACACAGAATGGTGGCAAAATTCATACGATCGCGTCGAGTGGAGAAAAAGGGGGGAGTCCTTTGCCCAGCAGTGGGACACTAAACCAGGCTGATAAAAATAAATAAAAAATAAAAATAGGAAATTACACTATAATAATGAAACAAAAATAAAATACATTACGTTTTTCTCCCAAGCTTTCTTTTGGTTAAACAGGTACAACTCTTGGACCCTGCTATATAATATATATACAGCAACAGTACAGCTGTCTTTTCATGTATGTAGGAAATACTTGAAAAAAACTTTAATGTCAAAGGGTTATTACAGGGTCGAGAACTATATGACAGACATATATGCATGGCCCAAACCAGAATCTATAAAATCATCTAACATTTAGAGGACACAGTTCAAGTAAGAAAGAATATCAAACGTATTGCGAAGCAGTCAGATTTGGATTTTATTTTTATTTTTCATTTTAATTACACAATAGGCAGGTACATGTCTGTCTCTCAAGCTGTTTTGATATGCCTTCTTGAAGAACTACGCATTATTGTATATAGTATCTTTAATGTATTAGTAGTACTGTTTTGAAAAAATAAGTCCCGCCGAGTTTCTTGCCGGTAATAAGTAATACTTCTCGGGTCAGAGGTATAGGGTTAGAACCGGTGGTAGTTTCTTTTCTCTCTGACGTTCATAAGTGCATTGTAATGTGCCTAAATTGAAGAATAAATCTCTTTTATCTTTTTTTTATCTTTATATTTATATAGACGATTCTTAATATTCTTATGCATTTTTAAGTATATTGTCAAATATATATTTTGCCATTAAGTTATGCAACTGCAGCATTTCTTTTTCCAAAAGGCATTCTGACAAAAGTAAAAGTCCCTCAAAAGGTTTGACGGACGCAGTTGACTGACAATGGGGAAGGCAACTGTAATTTTTTTTGTCTATGGTATATGTCAAATCTCATACAAAAACTACCATCGTACGCAGCGCCACCTATGATGACTTTTCACCGGCCTTCCCCATTAAAGTATGACAGTGTGAGGTCACCATTCACTTTCTATGGCTATGGGGTTAGGATGGGCGGAGATGTATTTTGAGGTTAGTTTGCATTAGGTGTGCCTACGTAGAGAGTAAAAAATACTTCTGCAATGTTTACGTTACCTGAATGTAGATGCATTCTTTCGTTCAATTTTAGCTCAATGGAGCTCAAACCAATTCAACTAAGGTATTACATGCTTCTGTGACATTTTTATTACATAAATTGAAATTAATAATTAAGTTTAATTTTAGTTCAATATCAATTTTAATTTTACCATCTTTATTATTTTAAATAGACAAATTTTCTGGAGAAAAAAAGAGTAGGCAACTCTAAATAAGTTTTGTTTATGTCGCATTCAATGTAGTCATTAAAAAAAATCATTTCCAATAAACTTCAATGAAGAAGGGACGTGTTTATTATCTGCCAAAAGTGCAGATTAACCTAAATTAAAACTAATCGAAACCAAATGTCAGACGTCATACCAATTAACTCAAATCTCATTGAATAGCATCGCATGCGCATAAAAAGCTAACGTTTAATCCACCGACAATGCCCAGCTACGTTGCGACATGACCTCGAGTGACCCCTTGAGCAACCTGTGACTTATGCTAGCCGGGTGTACACCGACCGTATGGGTAGAATGTGCAAGGACGTAGATAATGAAAACCAATTTAAGTTTGAGTAATTACTTGATCAGGTATTTAAGTTGCTAATACGTCGAATTTAGCTTTAAATAGACATTCACATTAATTAGTGTTTTTGAGCTGAAGATGAACAAGAATTTATAGAGTAGAGGCAGCCAATTCTACATAAAAATATAGTTTTTTTTTTCAGTACAATTAGTAGCTAAACGAGTAGCGTGTTCAAAATGAACTGGACACGACTTTACTGTTAAGAGAATAAGAACGTGTGCAGCTCATTTTGAATACCGCTTAGCTACTTCTGCTGCTGACTATAAAAATAATATATGGGATGTATTTCGTACCATTTTACAGTGTTTCTTTAATTACGTGTTATAATATTATTTAGACGTGTTTTTTCTTTCTTATAGAAGAAATAATTGCAATGGCTAATGTGAAAACTCTACAGTTTATTTGAGATAGTCGTCAAATATGATACAGTAATTTGAGTCGTATCTCAGTCGGAAAATTACTGTAACAGCGTCCACATAAAATACCTAGGTCTGGCCGTCTGCTGCCGTTTGACAATATGATACGATTATAAAGATTTCATAAGCGTATAAGTTTGACCCAGTCGGTCGGTGTGGTCCCTACCATTTTTGCAATCTATCTTTTGATCAGAATAACATTTAATTGTGGTTTGCGCGGTTTTATTGCTTGAAGTAAATTGCTGGGCTACTTAATATGCTTGTGTAATTGTTCGCTCATCTTCATGTAAGTAGTTGAGTATACACAAAGGTGACAGTCTAAATCAAAAGGTACAATATTGAAATATATACAATGTAAGCGCCTTCCGACAAATGGTACCTTTTCCAAAAAAGTGTCTCACGGATCACTGAAAAAATTAAACATTGCTATTTACAAGCCCGCTAAGGTTCGTTGCTAAAATCATAGAAGTCAACTTGGCTAACGTATGTATACAGAGTGTTTCCTGTAATACGAGCAATAAATTAAAACGTAAATTCTACTCCTCCAACAACAACACTTTTGTTCAACAACTTTTAAAAAAGATGTATTTTGTAGATTGCCTCTTTTTCATACAAACTAAATAGTATTTTCAATATACGTTAAAATCCGTCTATTTGACATTGCTTGTCACCCTACAGACATAATCAATGTCGGAATACATTGCGTGTTCGGAAAAACTTTAAAGTGTCCTAAAAAACAAACCATACGTTATTTTTAAAAGTCGCTGAACAAACGTTGTCTGGTTTGAGGAGTAGAATCTACGTTTTAATTTATTGTTTATAGTTATTTATTTACAGGAAACACCCGGTATAAAACTATACTTATCATTAAGATTGTTAAAAATAAATAAGGGAATCACGTAAGGGTTACTATGACACTTTTATTAAAAATCTATAATTACTTTTAGAGTACATTATATTCGATGTTTTATAATCGATATCAAGTCGCAAGTGACGATAATGAGAATAAAATCCACAAATACAAGTATGGTATATTGTTCAAACCGTCTTATTTTTGGCACCCTAAAATACGTTGATGGAACTCCTTCATAGACTATATAGATTTGACATATACAAATTGCACCTTTTACGTATTGTCTCCCGAAAAGAAAAAAACGTGTTTTGATCCGATTGAATAATGACGTTATCACGTAATGACGTCACTATTGATGAATGGTACCATTGTCTATAAAAACGGTAAAAATAATCATGTCTGTTCTATCGGAGCTCCTTAAATATTTATTTTATTCTGGTTTTTAGTATTTGTTGTTATATCGGCAACAGAAATACATAATTTGTCAAAATTTCAACTATCCAACTGTCACGATTCATGAGATAGCCAGGTGACAGACAGACAGGCAGACAGAAGACAAAAAGTTTGATCCGATTGAATAATGACATTATCACGTAATGACGTCACTGTTGATGAATGGTACATGCAGAGCAAACAATAGTTTAACGTAATGGCGAGTGCCACGGCCACTTGCCGTTCTCACGCTGTAGCTATCAAACTTTGTGGTGCAGACTTGGTAGGCACATGAGCGGATTTATAGCCTGGATGGCCAAAAAGTGCAGTAAAAGAGAAAGTAATAGCTATACTCCTCCCTTTTTTAGCAGCGAGGGTACTAGCGTAAGAAAGAGGCAGTATGATTCTCTCTGTCTATGGTTGAAGTATAACAGACCCTGGCCAAATTATATCTTATCTTATTGGATTCGGGGGCCCAAACCATAGCAGCTCAATATTGGTTTTTATTTCGACTTAAGTTCAATTTAGCGGTACCTAGTGGGACGACGAGCTGATTCGGAGCAGCTCAATATTGGTATGTATTATGACTTAAGTTCAGTATGGCGGTTTGGATTAAGCTATGTAACAAGCACTATAGTAGTCCTCAACCAATGTGACGACCGGGGCCATAAAAGTCCACAATGCAACACAATGGATAACTGATAACGCGAGCTTAAGGGTTTTATGGCCCCGGTTGTCACATTGGTTGAGGGCTACTATAGTTATATCAGGGTCTATAGCTTAACTACATTTTACAACCATTACTTACAGAAAGCATGAGCGTATTAATCGATACGAACCCTGAAATCTATAATAGAGCATTTATATAGTATGTACCCTTTAAGTTTACGCAGTCGCTAGCTGCTACCATCTCCGAAAAGCAATAAAGTGACTTATTGCTTAACTCTTCAATGACGGTTTCCGGAATTCCAAGTGGCAATTCCAAGAGGCGGAAGTTTTGGCAGTGGTTGTCAAAATCCACCAATCAACAATAAATTGGTAAATTATGACAGCTAGACCTTTCGCCAAGGCGCTGCGGGAAAAAATCGATACAGGAAACCCTCATTAAGACTCGCTCCGCTCGCCGCTCCGCCTATCACCCACCCCACCCATAATAGCCGCCGCCGCAGGCGCTGCATTGGTAGCGGTGCATCATTCCACCCTGATCGCTCTGACCCATATCCGTTTATTTATCTTTAATGCACATTTGTTTTATTAACAGTAGTACTAATAATAGCATCACGACCGTCACGCATACATGCACAAACTCACGATTATTTATTATTTATTAATTAATGTAATTACATCAACAATTATTATATTTGATACAAGAAAATCCTAAGAAAAGTTAAACCCGATTTCCATAATTAAACACAAAAATGCATCAAAAGAAAATCTTTCACAGTAAATGCTAATGATATGTAAATTCGAATTCCAATATGACCCAAGTTTATTTTATGTTCCAAGTTATTTTGCTTCTAATATCTATGAGGTTAGGTTCTAGAACTCCGTGAATGTATGTGTTTTGGCTGTCAAAAAGATGATCTGGGCGGATGTTTGTCTGTCTGTCGCCCGTTTTAGATTCCGTTGAGAATTCATAATTAAGTATTGTCTTGTTTGTTTTGTATAATTAAATTTGTGGGCAGAAGATTTGAGGTTAGAAGGTGCAAGGAATGTAATCAAACATTTGAATTAGCATTTTTATGATACTTTTCCTAAAATGGTGTTGAGTTGAGTTTTATGTCAAAATTTCTGGAAAATTATGCCCACTAGAAAAGTTAAATATTGACAACACATTATTATGTACCATCGGGTTCATAATTGCATGGCCAATTTATCAATGAGTTCATTCATAAATTTCCCATGCATTTTTTAACCCTATGGTACCTACCTGCAATGCTTATAAGTTCTTCTAATCTAGTTACCGTATATTTTTTTAAATGTTTTAATTTTCTAACGTGATTTCCTCATTTCCTCTGTATTTCGCTAAGATCCCCATCACAGGCTCAGCCTAGTGCGGGGATCACTGTTACTGCCTCCCACTGTAATACCGATCTATGAAATAAATATATTTTTCTTTTTCTTTCTTTCATTACCACAAATAATTTTTTTTTCATTTTAGAGTATTTTTCAAAAGTTTACATACAAAATAGAGTCTTAAACAAATTAATCAAATCTCAAATTATACGAACTCTATGTAGAGCCCTTGCATTTAACCGTGGCAAATCAAACGTGACTTGATATTTCACTCTAAATTCTAAACCAGTGACTCCCACGATCTGTCATATTATTTTCCTCATTTCACGTGATTCTGTGAACTATGACGACATCTGCGTGTCGCGACATTAAGTATGTAGGTAGTCCGTCCGCAAAATTTTAGAGTGCTCTTTGTGGTCACAGTCATGTCATAGAGATCGTATTCAAGATGTGAAAACAAATTCAGATATAAAGGATATCGAATTAAGTACGAATATAATTTTAAACAAAAAAAACTGACTTCACTTAGGATCCGCTATTCCAAGAGGAAGTGACCGAGTTGCTTTAAAAAATAGTGAAATCACTATAGGTGTGCCTATAATTAGTTGAAGAGATACCTCGACTAAGTGACAAGGGGGAAAACTGTGAAGTATACTCTTTCAAATAAAACAAGAATTTTCGAAATCGGTCCAGCCGTCTTCGAATAAACGATGAACATACATTAAAAAAAAATAGCAAAACAAAACAAAGAGAAACAACTCGGCTAGAGGCAAATGTAGGTTTCGGGACATAACCTTCCTTTCCACTGGCGTGGTATTAATAAAAATAGAATGACCTAAAACCTTTATTACTCGGTAATATTAAGTACAATAAGTAAATTAATGTGAATATAAAGTGACCTAAAAATAAATATTGTACGTTTTCACCTGCTGTTAATTTTCATTAAATATAAATAATTTAAGATATTGTGTTCATTCTGCTGACTAATAATTTCTTCATTATCAGTTATAATCTTTATAATTTTTAGAGGGTAATGATTTTTTACACTCAATTCTATCAATTCTTAATTTATGTAAACCGTTATGTAAATTTTCTTGAATGAACCACTCTGAGTTGACGACCCATCAACTTCAATTCATCTCTCATCGCTCGTCGTTCGATGACATTTCTCTAATTTGAGCCTATAGGTAAAAATGTGCGTTATCATCTAAACTTACTATCAAATTGTAAACAGCAATTAATGTCAGTGACATTAGTAATAACTTTCTCGTACTATTAAAACATACCAACCCACAAAATTCGTAATGAAAAAAATTCTAGCCTATCTAATGCAAATGTTTTCTAGTATCTATTTAAAACGGCACAAAAAAATATTCGACGTATAAAGGCGATAGGTAACCTAATTAGTAAGGTCAACTCGGCGAAGAGACCATCTGCACAAGTCGGGGAAGATCGGATACCAAGCAATTACAGCACATTCTGCATAGCTTTTTTTCCGAAATGGTAAAACTGTTCAAGAACTTAGACCTTGCATGGTACATTTATGTCTTAACTTATGCTATAATAATTGGAGCACCTTGTCATTTTATATTAAAACATATCATTCCTTATCTGCTAAGAAATACTGATCATTTAAGAAATACGATAATTGAAACAGATATTTTTACCTCAATGTTGTGCTTCAAAATACCAACAGCCGGATAGTTTCATTCAATTCATCAAAATAAAACTATTAAACCGTTTTCCACCGTGATAAGAGCCTATAAATTTATCACCTCGCCTAGTTTGGGCTCTAAATCTCGTCCATAAAAAATACAATACGACACCAGCAGTGTCCGATGACCTGCGGTATAAAAAATGGCCACCATAAGCTCTGCTTACGAAACTAAAAGGTTAGCTCAAGTTATAAGCGATTCAAAAAAATGTTTCACATTTTCGGAAAAGAAACCATTTAGCGAAAATTGCTGAAGTAGTGCTTTGTACATATTCAATATTATATTTGAGCATTAAAAGTGTAAGCGAGTATGAGTATGAGATATGAGTAAGTGCCGACCGCCAAAATTGAATCTTGTACTTGTCTTACTTGAATCTTGTAACCAACTTTTTTTTATACGATAATTCGGTAGTATGTTATTTTTTATAGAAATATATTGTACAGGCGTTTGTCTAAATAGGAGTACGACTCTTTATTTGGTATTTAAAATAATGTAGTTCTAAAATACCAAAATTTTCGAAAATTGTTACAAGTAAGCAGGCATACATTATAACTTTTAAAAATGCGTACAATATGTTACTTATGTTGTCATACCTCCTTAAAATTTTTATTACAACCAAAACAAACATCAAAATGACCCGTAAGATCGAACGATTATCTCCGGCATGCAAAATTTTATATTCGTTTACTAATTACGTTATTAATAATTTAGATAAAGGCAGCCAGGAATTCGAAAACAGATAATTCAAAAGTATCTAAATTGGCAAAACATGTCTTGATATTTACAATTATTTTCCGCTGTCCTAATTATCGCTATCGCTCATAACTTGTGCGTGCAAAGAAGGTATTTTATCGGCCCGTGCGCGACGGAGATAAAACGTGAATAAACATAAGAGAGAAAGGTATAAAGAAGCTGAATTCATTAACAGAATGTCCCAACGCTGACGTATGACTAATACTAGCGGTGAATGGACGTAAAAGGCCATTCGTTTTTGCTATTCTAGATGAAGATGATTTCAAAACGTTAATGTTTTTTCAAATTGTTTTTTTTTGTTGATATGTGATATACCGAGATTAACATACTTAATAATTGCATTTAAAAACAAAGCTAATCTAAGTACAATCTCACTAATATTATAAACTAGAAAGTATAAAAATGGCAGAATCGTACAGTAGCCATCAGATATATCGGAGTGGCCCCTCCGATATATTTGATGGCGACTGTACGATTGTAAGGATGATATATTATTTTACGTCACTCTGGGCGCTAAGCCTAGCCCTACCCTAGGGCGTAAATCTCACTTCACACCCAGGAGAAGACGTAAAATTATGTACGCACCACGGGCAGTAATAAAGAAGGCCTAAGATCGCTTGTTTATGGCCCTTACCTTCGGTTCGGGCCACAAATGCCAGCGATCTGAGCCCTTCTTTATTTTACCGCTTAGGTACGTAATGCATTAATATTATGTTGAATAACAAAGTACTTTATATTTCTACGATTGTTTCGAAAATAGAGTATTTGAGACTAAAATAACCTGCAATAAAAGCAATTAGCACCATTACATTTAGCACAATATAATGTAATTTAATGTAACTTTTACAAGTCAAAGAAAGTTTATTATTAAATTATTTTTTATGGCAGCAAAGCTTTATTGGCAACCGACAATAGTGTACCTTTGACTTGAAAATATCACGAATATTGAACAGTAGTTATGCACTTGTATTAAATTCTCGTTAAGTCAAAGCGACATGACGTGCGACAAACCCGCCCACGCATGCCTGACGCTCATTAACTCGCGTCCTAGGTTAAAAGGTCGTACGTATCATGAGGCTATTATGATAATGGGATCTTTTAGTTTAAAAGGGTAGTAATACTTGTGTACTTGTGTAGCATGAAGGAGCATCTGTTGGGGTATATTCTACCGAATTACACAATCCTTGAGCGTCGCACAATCTTGATGTGATCTTACTTATAGTATATACTGTACACGGAAAAAAAAGCTTCCGGGATATTCTCAATCCAATATTATCTTGATAATATTTCCTCGTGACAAGTATTTACTTCCTTTACCAAAAATATGATTCTTCGCTTAATAAAACCACGTTATCTTAAAATAGAAATACAAAAATGTATTGTTTCAAGAGTATATTGAGTAAATAAGAGAGATTGTACTTTAACCAAACAAGTATTATCTTAGGTAAAAGAAAACTAGAAAATCTGTAAGAATATATTCGCTTCGTTATATTTAAAACTTTATTTTATTTTCGTTAAAGGACATAAATACTTGTCACGAGGAAATATTTTCAACATAATAAAATAATGTCTTAGATTGAAAATATCCCGGAAGCTTTTTTTTTCATGTATTAATATAGTTTAACATAAGTACGAACTGAATATACTGCTCGTAAAGTAATTTAAATATTACATGACATAATATGTATATTTAAAGCTTGATTGACAATTAGGTAGCTTCATCATTACTATCTAAAATAAAACATAATCGATGAAATTTTAAGTCATAACAATTTTCCTAGCGTTCTGCGAGTAACATTTTTTTTATAAACCTGAATCATAATGAACGAAAAGAACGAGACTTACACGAAAAAAACGCTCCGATTGATACCGATGACGTCAAGCGTGCGAAACAAAAGACGTCCTTTGTGACGTTCTCGATAAAACACTGACAAATATAAATAGGGGAGCGTACTGAGATAACGGTAAAATTTACTGAATAATCGGTAAGATTAACTGATTATTCAGTAAACTTTACCGTTATCTTAGTTTAGTACGCTCCCCGATTTATTTTTGTCAGTGAACGCTCCAATTTGCCGCTAAATATTGTGAACGCAACAAGGAAGCTCATACGTTTGTTTGACACGCTCACCGCCGACATCATCGAAACCCAAGCGATATCGCTTACAGCGTTTCTCTCGTGAAACAGTCTTAAGCGACGGGTCAAAATCATCGCGTATACCTACCATCTCTACCAATTTATAAAACAAACATGGTGTCGTGTCACATGGTTGTGGTATAAGGTCGCGCCCACTCAATGAAGCTCCTCATTAGGTTAACGATTTTTGAAGTGTCTTAGGGAAATTAATTAACGCCTCTATTAATCTAATTTATAGGTAGAAAATATCAAATAAACTAATTTTTGAGGTCGATTACATTGATCTTAAGATAACAAGCGCCTACGTTTCCTACCCACACTTTAAAGAATTTAAAGATTATACATTTATTATAAATTGAATTTAAGGTGAGATATTTATGACAACTAGGTCGTAGAATATCGGACGACTACTCATGGATATGACACATCAAAGCGATTGTTGCCGTGAAGTTTTCGTGGAAGACTTAACCCTGTTAGATTACGATTTATACTGAAATGTATATTACTTAAAGGTAGACACGGAAAAAATGAGCTTTAGCACAGTACCAATTTGGCTTGGTTAAGATATTTTTAGTTGCATACAACCAAGACATATTTAAAACACGGAATCATGCCTTGTTAATAACAAACAAGCAATTAGTGCTAGACGTTCTTGGTTATAATATTTTAACCAAGGATTAATTTGAATCCAAATAAGTGTCCTAGTAAATATAACACTTCCCTGATTCCCTTATTTATTTTTAATGAATTTAATGGTATAGTTTTACATGCATACGTTAGCCAAGTGACTTCTTTAATTTTAGCAACGAACTTTGCAGGCTCCATGCGAATCGAGTTACTCGGTTGTAAATGGTAAAAACTTATTTATTTCTAGCTGTTTAATTTTTTCAGTGTTTTCTTTTACATATACGCATTTGGATCAAATCATTGAAAGCGCATAATCATATTTGAGCTTGTTTTTCCGTAAAATTCCTTAAGTTTTATAGTAAACAATGCAGTATATTGATAGGAAAGTAGGCAATGTTATTTACATCGAACTCTTCCATTCTATCAAATCGGAGTCGAAGGCACGCCCGCCCACTGCCACACGCCACTCATTAAGTTTAACGACTGTTATGCCACTTGACATGCCGTAAAACCGTCCCGATTATCATCCGAATCGATTTTTAGATAATCAAGATTTAGTGACATTTCGGAGCTAAAGTCTAAGTACTCATAAGGTATGATAATATGAATAAATGTAACGTAGAAGACGAGGTGTGATTTCGTAAGCAAAATGACCTTTAATTTAAGTCAGAATACCTATTATTAGTGATCGGATTTTAGGGTGCAACACGGCGGAAAACATACACTTCTTTTTCGAATATAGTCGATAAAACGTTAAATGTTATTTGATGTATCTAAAATAAACAATGTGTGTCCTAGAATCCCGAAGATAATCCATTTTAGCATAATTTTTAAGGTAAAAACAACCGTGTTGCATTGCACTCTAAAATCCAATCTCTGCTTATTACCTACTACGTATGTTTCATAGATACACTGAAAAAAAAATTGTTACCAGCAACCAAACTTAAAAATTGTGATTATTAAAAAACTAAGACATATTACCTACTTAACAAAATGCGTTGTTCTTTGTTCGTAAACTGTGTGTTATATTAGATAACATTGATTACCTTCTTACCGAATTATGGTCATCATTTTTTTGGGTGTCAGGTGAATTTGCTAAACTGTGTAGTCCTATAAAAAATATAAAACACGTATTACAACTTATAAAGTTCGCAGTTATATCCAAAATAATGTAAGGACCGCATAAAATAACGATTCAATGATTTTCGACGCCTTATCAAAAAAACATAAAAGTTCACTCAAATAAACTCGAAAGAAATAATAAAGACAAAATGTATGCCGTATTGATAAATAAACAAATTAGAATATAAAAGTCACAGTTATACAGATCTAAAGTCACATAAAAAGCACAGATGCTCAGAAACACGGTTAAAAGGTTACCATAAGTAAGGTGTTATCTTAACGATGGTTGAGCAAGTTAGGGGCAGGTCAGAGTGCATAAGAGGAGCGATAAGCGGCCGAGATTACGAAATGTTATGTGAATGTCAATCAAGATACAGTATTGCTAAAACGTTACAATGTACCTGGCCTAAACATATTGTGATTTTGATATGTGTTTTATTACCTTTTTAAACATTTGAAAAAAAGTTAATTTGGAAGTTGGCTTTGCCTAGCAGCGGGACACTAAATGGGCTCACAAAAATATATTCGATATACGCGTATTCGCTGTGTGCATGGTGTGGTGCCATCTGTTGTGGTGGGGTCCCAATCTTTATTTTCTTTTTTATAAATAACTTGTACTCCTCACTTATGTGAAAGGTCTCTGGCTGGTTCACTATTTTGACATTTGACCGAGTTGAGTTACATCAAATATTTAGAAATTTGATATTAACAAGAGCCCTTTGCAGTTTCATTTCTTGTCAGATTGTGCACTGCGATCGTTCACATTACCCCCGCCACACGTATACAGCGAATATCGTTTTTTATTAAATGTAAAATATGTAATTGATATGTGGTATGATAAAATATTTCTTGCTGGTCCAATTGATGGTCCAACTGGTGTCCGTCCGTCACCGAAATCGTCCCATCGGCGATCAATAAGTTTTTTTTATTTCAACTAACTATAGTAAAACAATAAAATACGATTCAATTATATTTTCGAATAATTCTAGAAAAAAACGCATTTACCCCAACATACTCCATTTCCCACTGCACTGTAATTAAAATTTTAATTGGGTTCGCGGCTCCCATCACCCAGTCCCATCTTTATCTCTGACCGAAACTAGTGGGGAACTGTGTCTCGCAATAAAGGCCGATACCAGATACCGATAATACCATCATATGCAAAAAGTCGTATGTAAGTTTATATTAAAATTATTCCGATGCAACTCCAATATTGGTTGATAATTTGTTTTTTCTACTCCGGTACTTTTATCTGTCAATTATATGGTCCCGCCAACGAATATAAAAGCATGTCTTATGCAATTTCAAAAAAGTCTATGTAGTCTATTCTTCATAAAGACCCTAGGGTTATTATGTGATAAAAAGCAACTGCTAACAGTGGTGCTCTGTGAACCCAACAGATAAAAAAGAACAGTGGTGCCCTGTGAACCCAACAGATAAAAAAGAAAAACAACACTAAATTTACAACGAAAATCAAAACTGCCAACTTAACAAATAACTAAATTCATATGGTTTGGAATAATAACAAAACTAAAATAATTGCTGCCAACATAAGGAAAAAAGCAAGTAAGTTGATGACAGTTGAAAAAAATATATTACCGTGTCTATGATTACGTTCTCTCAACTGTCATTTGTCACTTTTTAACTTCCCGCTATTTCTTAAAGTAAACTGCGTTTAATTTTGTGTTTTATTTAATCACTAGTCGTAGAAAAAGTAATGTATGCAACGTCGTATAAGTAGGTCAAAAAAGGCTCATGGCGTCTTTATTAACAATTTTCGGCTTCGCCTCAAATTGTTACACACGCCACTCACCTTTTTTGAACCCTCTTATACAACTATTGCATAAAATACTATTATTGGACTTATGTTTGAAATAGATCGTGTCTTTAATGTATTGCTCATGTATTTTAAAATTATAATACGGCACCAAAAAGCTTACGCATTGCTGCCATACGTTTGACATCAACGCGCTCATTGCAAGCTTATTTTATTAGGAGACTATAATTCCATAAACACAGTTATATAATTTTTTTTAATTAGTACAAAAAAAAAACTTTTTTGCGTGCTTCAAAAATCGCACGTTAAAATAAAACCGTCGTAAATGTGATTTCAAAATAATAACGCCTTTAATATAACGTAGCTTTGTACTCGTACATTTTTACACTGGCTTCCGTTTGACGTCCGGGTCGTAATTAATGTGAGACGTCAAATATCACCTTGAGATTCGTTTCGAATCTAAAATCAATCATACAGTCGGTGAAGTAAAGATGTGTTGTGGCCCAATTTTAGGGAATTAGCGGGAATTTAAGAACCGTAAATATCAGCCAGCCTCCGACCCAACTAGCAAATGTTGTCGTTTAAAAGTCACCAGCACGTTTATACGACTAAATTTAATCGTATAAACGTGGATACGAAATCTCAGAAAACTTTGCAACCTATATTTACCTTGTTAAACCTGCTATTGATTATACAAAAAAAAATGTTACTGGATCTCAATGATATTTCAATCAAATATTTGTTCCAAATTTGAGATCTGTCAATCTGTAGGTAACCCGGCTGTTTTATATATTTAATTAAGAATGTGTATATTTTTAATTAAAAAACATAGTATTTAATATGTTTTCAGCAATATACGATAAGAACTAATATCAAGATTATTAAATGCACATTTATAAATTCATACACAATCAAAATATAGATAATTTAGAAAGGAGCTAAATAATGTGACACATTGATAATATCATTAAATAATATTATAAAAAACGTCACAAAAATACCTACCTAACTAAACATGCTACTCGCTTATCACTTGTCCAAGTTATAAAAAACAAGTAATTGTTTCCACCATTATTAAATATAAAACATTTATTATAATTTTTCGGCTTGTCAGTCAGTCTATTGAAAGTCGGGCGTAACTTATCGATAATTGGATATTTATCATTACATCGGATTACTGACCAGCCGGGAAATAATGGAGTGTGAAAGAAATACGGCTTTTGTAATTAACGTGAATGTGGAGCGATGTGGGTGAGATATAAAAAAAACTGGCTTCTATATAATATACGTGTTATGTAGTATAATATCTAATGTATGTAGTATAAAATTCCATGTATCTCTGTGTATTGGTTATATATATATGGGAAAAAATAGGTACTTACTTTTTCAGATACCTACACTCAAGAGCAATAATTTCGGGTCCGTAACATAAACTTTAATATCTTTAAAAATAATATCGTTTGAGATATTCAAGAAAATGTTTGTGACCCGAAACTTTTGCTTTTGAGTGTATATTGCCATGATTTGTAACTATAAAATTGCTTAAAATGTTTCGGCCAATATCGAGAAACTTCATCGTGGCTTACCGACGATGAGAAACACGATGAGAAAATTACTAAAATAAAGTTTTGACTGTTTTTCCTTGTTTAAATTTTTATGATTTGTATTTAAAAAAAAAAAACAATTGTCATGTAATCTCTAAGATATTCTTCCTTTTCCTTAATATATCCCACAAAAAATCACTCCATACGCTTTCCCTTTCTACGTACTCTTAAGCAAAAAACCTAATAACCCACCACAGAAATGATTAACACTTCCAACAATTACCATCAACTCAAAATGTCTCAGGATAGTTCGTAAGATATAATTTATCATTTGTATCGTTCCGATTGTGATCTAACTGTTCGTCTAATAATATGAGGTAGCAGCTACCGATATGATTGTTAGCGCCGCGGGCAGTTCTTTTTTAAATGCCGATAGTGAGAACTAGAGAGTATTGATTTGAGATAAAACTTACTAATGACTTCCATATTTGGTGTGAGATTTCGTAGCTTTTGTAACTCGGGCGCAGTGATATATTAATGTATCCTTATAATTAAATAATATTGCAATATAATTTATTTTGGGTAACAACTTTCATCTTGATTACCAATGCCAATT
This sequence comes from Pammene fasciana, assembly GCA_911728535.1. Taxonomy (NCBI): domain Eukaryota; kingdom Metazoa; phylum Arthropoda; class Insecta; order Lepidoptera; family Tortricidae; genus Pammene; species Pammene fasciana. The sequence continues at coordinate 4,270,437 of OU452285.1, forward strand.
AGCAAAAGCATTTTAGGCGTCTCTTTTGACTCCATGTTCTAAATTCTAAATTATTAAAACAAAAAGGCAAGGGTTTTTACTCTTATTAATAACCTAAACCCAACGATGGAATAAAGTGACGATGTTTAATATCAGCATGGAAAAAGCAATACAATTTTAAAGATTTACTCTAGATATTCTAGGCGATTTTTTGTTGTCCTATAGAATGTTGACATTGTTTTATTGGTTTTTCACTGTAGTAATATTTATGCTTTTTAGCATCGCCTATAACATAATATATAATCATAATAATATTTTTTCATCATAACTGGTCACTGCAGAATAAAAGCAAGGCATTAAAATTGTCAATACAGCTAGGCAACTTTTAGTGTAAACAGACTAATCATATTAAGATCAATTAGATTGATTAGTAAGTCTCGTTTTAACTTATATGCCAGATGGTGTGCGATAGCATGACGCAGCTTATATTGACATTATATTTAATATTGTATTATAGATCGTTGAATGCATGCCATGAATCTTCCCATCGATGTCGATCATACTTTCGATGGCTCAATTACACCTTGATTTCAAAAAAGACTCATAATAATATGTGCTACAACGTACTTACTACGTTTTGGAATTAAATGCTTTATTAGTGTATTAGGCTAAATTATAAAGTAACACATTAATGATCGTGTATCGTGTAATTATTGACGCCGACAATTATTAGAGATTATAAAATTATAGATTATATGAAAGTTTATTTTATAAGTGGTTTCGCGAACATTAGCTGTATTGCTTGTGATTTATGATTAGAATGGTTACATGTGGAACAAATTTAAACACTCTTTCATACTTGAAAAAAAAAACTTTGTTTCATTTCACTTAGATTAAGGCTCAAGAAACTACATCAATAATCAGCAGTGGTTGAATACGATCTAAATACAACGATATAGTCAATAATATCGATTTGTATTATCTACAAATTCATGATTTTCAGAAAAAAATAACACTTCCCATTTGATATAAAAGTATTTTAATGAAACTTATAAATCATGTATCTAAGTAAGGTCCATATAAAAATATCGTCATTACTAAAGCAATTTATTCGCTCGGAGACTATTAACCAGAATAAAAAAGCATGATATAAAAAGTGATAAACTCTATTCTCACTCCGGCCCGTTAACACCATCCTATACTTATAAAACCGACTTAGAATTACACATTTCTTTAAATTGGTGCAATAAAATGCAATGATTTCAAAACGATACCGGATATTATAAAAAATCGATCACGGAGAGTTGTCAAAAAGTGAAAGTATCCGTTAGTCAGTGAAATAATAACAGAGCGCATGTTATTACGTTTACAATCATGGGTTTGGACCTGTCGCGGGATAAGGCATAGTCATAGGGCGTGTGTGTAACTGTGGTAAAATTTCTTTTGACATCAATTGACATAATATATTGCGGCGTTTAGGTGAGATTTTATTGACAAAGGATCCTTAAACAAGTTAGGCTAAAAAATAAAGTTGACCCAATCCACTGCTTTTAAAGACACAGTTTTGTTTATTTGATTTAAAATGATGACTTTATTACATCTTTAATCTAATTTAATGAGAAATAGCGTTATTTTTAATAAATATATTTTCATTACGATATATCCGTATTGGGGAGTTACCGACATTTTTTGACACTTTGAGACTCACACAAGAAAAACATAATAATTATGCTATAGAAGCGTTTTTTTTAATCGTTTTGTTCCGAGAAGAAAACATTTAAGAAAATAAACATTGTATGCACCGATATAGGCTCACATAATATTCAATAAGGAAACAGATCTGCAGTTTTGAAACCTCAAACTGTATGTTCCAGTAATACCTAAAACCACGAGAATGCACTTAAATTATCAAAATAATTTCACCCCGTTGTACTCTGAACCTTACAAGTGATCGTCTGCAATACGCCCTACACACACATAGACGCGTGGCTACGGGCTGACCTCACGCACACACGCGCAGGTTCACCTGCCGCGATCAACTCGTGCGCACTGTCACATGTTAGAGCGAGGGCACATTGGGCGGGATTTATTATTCAAATTCAAATCATTTATTTCGAACGACGAAGATCATAGTTTAGCTTAGTTACATAATTGATCATTATTGATTAAATAATATTTATTAGTAAAGTAGGTAGTAACACCCGGCTGCAAAAATGCGCAGCATTATGAATTAATTCATTTATAAATTGGGTATACCATTATGCAGCAGGCCGGTATTAGTCAATTTTTCTAAAGTAACACACATAAAAACGAACTGGTATTAAGTTTTTTTATACGTTTATTTTGTAGTTTGCAGTACATTGGTTTTTCTGTAATGTTGTATAACTGATTTTAATATAATAAATTAACTAAAAGGCTTGTAAAAAGATTGCACTGTCGCATGATAGTAAATTAATAACAAACACTTTACAAATTCGACGTCAATAACGAATCGTTTAACTTTAATAGCACCTCATTACGGATAATAGATTAAAATTATTATAATTGCAGGGAAATATATTCAAAGCCTAATGTATTACGGATCTAAACAGTAAACTCTGACATTCCACACACACACACAAAACATAGAGCATCGGCGTCACCTGTCGGCTGGCGACCTCCCATCCACTACGTTATTAATACACTATTGGTCAATAAACACACATATATAGAGCCTGAATACTAATATTGCACTTTAGTTAGTCAGAATAAGGTTTGAATTAGATTACAGGGCGTGGATTTAATCCATTCAAGAGCGCGATCGGACGCACACGCACACATTTTGAAGGTGTTGCGATCCGCATGTGTGTAGCGACATCGGTTTTGAATGGATATCGATAGTGCTAGGTCGATTTAGCTTTCTATTTTATAATGGTAAGGTCTAGTTTAGTTTGAACTAGGAAGTAAGATTGGATAGAGCACAGCCCGAGGTCGTGGGAAGACCGCAGACCGGCGATTTGGTTAGTTATATTTTAGAGTTAACGGTACGTTTTTGATAACAGAACAGACGGAGCAATATGATGGTTACAATCACTTCTAATTGTGTAAGTATATAAATTGTGCTTTCAGCACTTCCTTTTAATTATTGGTACATTGTTGATCATTGAGTTGAGTTGTCATTAAAATCAATGAGTTAATATAAAAGGGAGTAGTCATTTGCGAAATAGACAACCACTTATTTTTTTATAGCTTTAATAATGTAAGCCGTTTATACCATGGCCGACTAAAAATAGATAACTTGCTTATGCGCGAAATCATTCGGTAGTTTGTTTTTTTTAAACCACGAAGTTGGCCAACGTGCATACGGCCCGCCTGATGGTAAGCAGTTACCGTAGCCTATGGACGACTGCAACTCCAGAGGATTCACATGCGCGTTGTTTACCCTTTAAGAACCTATACACTCATTTTTTGAAGAATCTTATATAAGTACTGAAACCCGCTTGGATTCCCTCGGCATAGTTCATTAGGGGGTAAATAATAAATTTATAATGTTAGTAAAAGTAATTATTAATCGTTTTCATTAAATTGCTGCAAATATTATAAATATTTGGATTTCAATTCGACATATTCGATATTATCATAATATAAGTGAAACAGAATTAACTTTAAAAGTCTAATAATAAAAAATGCTGTAAATCAATAAATTTAACAAAAAGTTGCAACAAACATCCAAGACAGTTTATGACAATATTGACATTACAAATTCACATTGGCATGCAAAGTCACTACGTGGCTATAATCCAGCTGACTTAAGAATATTTACGCAATTTTAAAATCCCAGCTACACACCTACTGCAATTAAGAGGAAAATTGCTTAAATCAAAATAAACTCATTTAAATTCTCACGTACAAACTTATTAAAGATCAGGAATCAAATCAAATGTTAAAATATTAGTGGCATCTGAATTAAAAGCGAGATTACATGTGATTTACGAATCCAATCGCGCGCAGACGCAAGCAAATATAGCTTTTTAACAAGGTCGCATGTACCATCAAATAGGCTTAGCAATTTTAATCTTATGGCCATATTAATAAGATTTAAATTTCATGGTAATATTACTAGATGTATGTCTGACTAGGTTTATACTGTCAAAATGCCAAGCATGCAATATGTCAATGTAGTGACGAAATAGATCATAACATATCGTAAATAATTGAAAAGTGCATCCGTGCAGCAATTATAGGACTAGAAAATATAAGGCTCGTATTAAAATCAACATTGTAAGGTGTTTTTGATTATGCCACGCTACCGTTGCGTTCGTTGTTGTTGTACAGTCGCCATCAAATATATCGGAGCGGCCAGTGTACTCAAAAATATCTGAACATGAAGTTTAACGCCTTGAAAATATAGGCGTTGTTCAGATATTTGGGACCTTGATATTGGCTGCTCCGATATATTTGATGGCGACTGTACCAATTTCATTTCCGATTGTGATGTTTATGCATTATTTATGCAAGCACGTCATAATTTGCTATTAAAATAATAGACTCCACATTTCCAAAAGCAAATGCCGCGGTCTGTGAGCTCTAAAAAGAACCTTCGGGTTTTAGAAAGAGACGTCGGGTATCAATCAACAGTGACACATGAAAAAGCAGAGCAGCAATATTACCTTCGTGTGTCATCGTCGATTTCCGAAGGTTCTTCTTAAAGCTCATGGATTGTACTAGCTTAAAAAATATTAAACTCGCTATAAGTGTGGCTTTCGTATTTCTCTAGGAACCCATCGTCAGATTCTAACCTGCTGATAATGGAATGTAATGTAACCAATTGTGATTAAGAAAAGAGTTTTCTAATTCGGTCAACAAACAACAAAAACAACGATCCCGACGAATTGAAAACCTCCTCCTTCGAAATCTTGAAGTCGGTTGATAAGTTGTTTAAGCAATCCGCTTTAGAACAGTGTATTAAAGTAAAAAATTTCGTATTAAGCAGTGATTTGCCAATTGCCATACAAATATTCTCGTGATGGGGAGGAAAGATAACGAAAGCAATTTTATTAAATTTACGCGTAATTAGAAAGACCGATTAAAATTATCTTTTAAATCCATGTTAGGGTTTGCAATCCGGTACCAAAATAATGCCGGATCCGGCCGGATCTAGTACAAATCTTACCGGATCCGGTACCGGATTGCCATTCCTAATCTATATATCTTTTTAAGCTGTGCAAAGAAACGAGTATTATTAACAGAAAATTCAAACTCGAGGAACATAATATATTCCATCTAATTTCATAGTTCAAATCTATTGCATAAAGATACAGCTATTAATATTTTAAAATAATCATAAGCAATGTGATTCAATATTTCGTAAGTTCTCAAATGTAACGGCCCTTGCGATAAATCATATATTTAATATCTTCATTACGGAATATTTTTCAATCGGCCATTTTCGCATGGGATGATTGCCTCAAAACAGTTTACTGCACTTAAGTTAATTAAAGTTAATGATTTTAATTAAAAATGCTGTTAAGAAAGCTTGAGAGAGGAAGCATGGGTTCCGTTGATAAGTTAATTAACATAAAATCCCCAAATAAACCGTAGAACCTACCAGATTTCTTACTATGTAATTTTTTTTATTATTACTACTTTCAAAAATGGCTGGCAATACTATATGAACCCTTTCAGGTCAATTAAAAAATCACACATCACTTAGCAGTTCATAAACACTTAACACTATTTACGATTATACTGACTTCAATGCAACCAAAAAAACTACAGGAATCCACCGGCAACATCAAAAAATAGATGCGCTATATTTTCCAATAAAATAGAACTGATAAAAATTCTTGATCACAAATCACTACAGTGACGTACTGGAATTCAAAACAAAATGAGGTTTAATTTTCAGTGATAATGTTCGGTCACATGGCCAATCCTACATTTCATTGTAATTTCAACCTAATTCGAAGGTTATTAGAGTTTCATATACATTGGTGTTTACAGACGAATATACGAGGTTGGTAAAGTTAGCAGTGGGTATTAGGAATCGATCGATATAGTCACGTAAAGTGTCTCATTAGGAAATTAACGGCTGCCCACTAATTGCATAATTTATACATTAACACTGTGATATGATATCCGCTGGACCGTACAAAGGTTTGACACGGAATTCAATCAATAGTTCGGAACGTTAGTATGAATTACTAATAAAAAACTGATTGATTAGATATAGAGGATTTAAAGGTTTATATAAGCCCTTAGTAAAACATAATAATGTTTATGAATATTAAGTTCAGTCAGAAAATTTTATTAGTTCATATTCAACTTTAATTATTATGTCAATTTACACTGTAAATGTTGCAGATCAGCAATTCATGGTTCCGTGGGACCCTGGTGCTCCAGAGGCTCTTCAAAAACCTACTGAAGAGGCAAGATAAAGCTACAGGATGCCTAACAATAAGTAAGGAAAGACTGCCTATCTTCGGTAATATGCGGCAAGAGACTTTTACAAGTTTTGTTTAGTTTTATTAAAGTTTTAGGATTCAGAATTATATTTTTGTTATATTCTTTGCTCCTAATAAATTTACTTTGTTAGTTAGTACGTTCCTAAATGATTATTTGATTTAAAAATACTATTTCAGAATGTTCAGGTGTCTCAATGAGATCTGTAAAAAAAAAAATTAACAGTATCCAAAATCTCGTTTGTGTGACAGCCGGTGTTGAAGTGCGTCTCTTAATGATGCAGCTAAGAAGGTTATTAAATCGAATTTCAATATCGGTTCTAAATCGTGATCTTTTATCGGAAGTCGAAAATATATGGTCAACGTTAAGCTTGGATTTTATGTCTTTCATAAATTGGATTATGAGAGAAATTGTTTGTTTTCGTGACTTTAAATTATATTGAATTAATTAGCTTTTTATGTTAAGACCGGATACAGATCCTGAGCATTTTTTTATTTTAGACATAGTTTTCCTAATATAAAATTAAATTAACTACTCTTTGTGAAATACCTTTAGGTGTCAACACAGTGAACCCTCCTACATGTTAAAGGGTCGGCATTGCTCACGTGATACCTTTAGAGTTTCAGGCGTCCATAGGCTACAATAGCTACGCTTAGGTATGCTTAAGTCCCCACCATAGTATAAAAATAAAACAATGACTTCGTGACAAAATATTTTACATTTATTTTATCATTGAATTTAGTTTTGATTTGAAACAATTTAATTTCGCTAAACGGTGGTCGAAGTTACGGGGGACAAACGAGCTGGCAGCTTCCTCGCTCAACGCATAAGTATTGCAGTTCAGCGAGGAAATGCTGCCAGCGTCCTCGGCACGCTGCCACAGGGGCCCATTACAGAGATAGATTTTTAGTCTCTAGTATTTTTAAGTAAGTTAATTTTAGGTAGTATTTACATAGTTTGTTAAAAAAAATTCATTTAATTTTATATTAAATAAAACGTCTGCTGACGATACCACAGTGATTTAGAAATAATGGAAAAGTAGAAAAATCCACAACCTCAGGCGAGACTCTAACTCGCGACTCTGACCTTAAGCCGGCCACCGACTATCAGTCCGCCTGCAGTCCGCCTGACGATCTCGGCCTGTCAGAACAAAACTTTGCCGGCTCCGAACAACTGACCGGCCGATAACGTCAGACAGACTGATAGTCGGTGGCCGCCCTTACTCTGAGGCAGTGGATAAAAATCCTACATTTCCTTATCTCTCATAATAAATGTCAGCGAATCTTAAGACCTACATCGAGGTTTACTTAACCCGTCAAACGTTAAACAGTTGTCATATTAAACCAGGGTCAATCTGCATTAACGGCCCGGCATTGTTAGCATAACCGTGCTCTGTGTGCTTAACTAATGAGCGGTTAACTTGTGTGTGCCGTAATGCCGACTTACGGTGTAGCTAGTATGAATCACTATGACACCGGTTAAGAACCAGCCATACTTTTATAGACACTGGACCGTATTTTAACTTTAAAACACGTTTACGTCACTCTGGGCGGTAAGTGAAATTTTCCGCCCACGGACGTTTATGGCCCTTAGGTACCTTCGGTTCGGCCCACAAATTCCCGTGATCTGAGCCGTTCTTTATTTTACCGCCCTAGGCACGCAATGTACTATTTCAACACAAGTCCATTGGCTCCACGGCTGATTCAGAACTATCATTTGCTTGAAAACTATTCACACGCAACTACGAAGAAGAACTCTTAAGATATTCTGTGTTACCGCAAAGTACTGAAATGAAAAGTAACTTATTTATAGGAGCTTCTAAACGGTCAGTACTCTCAATAAACAGGCTATGCATATAGTAGAGAGTCCACGGACCAAAGGTCACAGGTTCGAACCTTTAACCGACAAAAACCCCATCCGTCACTTTCTATCTGAATCAACTTGTAAGAAAACCTGCTAAGAGACATCTTCGTACCTAGACCACACAGTCATACTGAAATATACTTACATCCTAATGGATAAGGTTCGATTTAGCTCGAGGATAGTGTAGACAAGAAGTTCTGTGACAAATTTAATGGAAGCCAGTGCCGATCGAGTGCTGAGTGATTTGATTACTGATCGACTGTCGATGGATATAACTAGAGTGACTTACACGCATGAAAAAATATTTTTTTAATTAAAAACCAAAGGATATATTAAATAAAACAAAGAGCCGAGTTTTACATAAAGTTGTGCTTGTAGTGGTTTAAGTGAAATACAAATTATTATTAGTATATTTTTAAAGTCATTAAATTACCTTTTTATTCATTCAACAAATGTCAATATTATGAGCACTAGGAATAAGCGACTTTACCCACTCAATTGCCTTGCATACATAGGTGCCAGTCGTCACCCTTTTTACTTAGACAATAAAGTCCACAGAAAAATTTTTAGCAAGCGAGTGGTTACAACATGCCTGTAGCAGCCGCTTAAGTAAAAAATTATGATTAATATTAATATCAATCATATTTTTTACTTAAGTTGAAGTAACTACCATTAAAGTAACTAACTATTTTGGCTCAACGATCCAAAAATAACCTTGGCCTCCGAAATGAGAACATACCACCTGTCCCAATCCTGCACAATTCCATTATTTTATCGTAATTAATTTTAAATACCTTAATTAGGTACTAAGAATAATTAAAAGTAAAGTAAATTAAACTAAGGACAGAGAAAAAAATCCTTAATTAGTTTTTTTACCAGTTAGAGAAAATTAGGTGAGCGGGTCTTAAGCTGTCTTTGAAATTTGATTGAATTTATATAAGCGACAAACACAAATATTCTTATTCACCGTAATATCAACTCTAGGTAAATCCTCAACCCCTCAAGTTACTACAGTACAGGATCAGTTTTGAACTTTTATAATTCACAAGTGCGATTTTAATTTATAGTTAGAGAATATAATATGATTAGTCATAGTAAAAAATATTTTCTAACAGTTTTTGACGATGCTCTAGGTATTATATAGATATTTGTTAGTAACACCAAGAAAAGATTATCCAAATTATATTTTTCTTTACCACACTATTGCATTCAACTATTTCAATATCATCTGTCAATTTATAACAGTTTGGTCAATAGACTATGTCAGCATATTCGACAACAATTAGTAAAAATATGCGTGACCTTGAATTCAAAACGAATGACAAATGGCTAAGACGACGAATGCTATTGACAAAACCGTTATAAAATGTGAAGTTATGTAGCAATAATAAAAAGCGATAGTCTGGTAGAGAAAAATAAAACTTGCATATTTTTTTCTTTATGTAGCAAACAAATACGTGTATTATACCTAGCGCCATGCTAACAATTGTTAGAAAATATTTGTCATTATTAGTACTTAACGTATTCTAACGGGGCACAAAATAAAATCGGACTTGTGAGTTTTGTCATTTTTATAGGTTAAAAAGGCGTTATTGTACTCCACTAAGTGTCGTAAGCCCAGAACGCTCGTGAAATGCGAAATCAGATAGTTTCAGCTTTTTGCTACATTACCTCCTATCCAGCTTTTTACGCGACTGTACCCGTGTAGTCTTGTACTGTTTTTGTTCCCCTGTGGTTTATGGCTTTTTGTGCACGTCTGTACCAATGTCACGTAGTCTACTGTTTTACAAAAAGGATTCAATTTGAGGGGAATGTCCTTGTGCTTGGGACTTTTTTGAACCTACACAATTGTGTTAGGAGCTCAGGAGTTAGTGCTTCCGCAATTTGGTGTTATAGCCAATTTACTGGAAGCCCTTGACATGGAGTTTTTTAGACATTAACTTGGTAAGTAGAAGTTAAGTTTTTGCGATACGCGACTGAATCAAAGGGTCGTTTGGATAAAACGGACCGCCTCCGAATGCGTTTGTCGGTTGCACCTAACTAACTACGGGTAAGAACTTCAGGATTACCTATGTCCCTTATTTTTTTTGCTCCTGTAGAATTTCCCGGCAAATGGGAAAAGTTCGCTGTAATTTGGCGCCCGCCGTTTCGATGAGTAAGAGATTGGTAATTGAGATTGTATATATATTTGGGACTCAAGTAGCCGGTACCGCATTCAGTGGAAGACCATGATTTATCCCAACGAAAGGTAAACGTATGAGAAGAAGAAGAGACTTTCTAGTCTTTTTGTTGAAGTTGTACTAAATTAGCACGTGAATAATTCTGGGTTGCTTGTGTTATATTCAAATATGCTTTGATGTTGCAGTTGCACATAAACTACCAGGTTGTCACAAGTTGTCTTATGTGTGTGATATGTATCCACAATGGTCTCTGATAAAACCATCAGCTTTTAAGAACGCTAGGAAAAGTTAAATTGCTTATATGCTTTCAATTGTATTGTAACAGAAAAATGATAAAATAAATAAAAAAATGCTATTTCCATTTATAATAAACTTAATAACTCCTATTAAAAATAAGAAAATTTACCCATTATGTAATTTCATTGTGTGCTATCACTTAATTTAATAAAAGATTTATCGAAAACGTGTTAAAAGTTATTACAGACATAAGGAAATTACTTTGTATATATGTACAATAATATGCCTTAAAAATGAGTTGTATGTACTTGATTTAGATACTGGATACCTGATGATGGTGATGTAGCACATATAATTACGCACTTGGAGGATTGTTAAAAAAAGTTAAATCTCTTATCAGCCAATAATTATTATTAAGTATGTTACATGATATACCGTTTATTTCGTACAATAATATATATACCTATTTAATACTACTAAGGGTTGTATTGATGTTACTCCACGCCACAACCTCAAATTAGTTTTATTAGGAGTACAATTTGCGAAACACATAAAATTACCAATCATAAACACGTATAGTATGCCCGGAAAGAGAAGAGTCGTAGAATGCATGAGCTTTCATATAAACCACGACACTTCTCTTTCCGGACAAACTCTAACGGCACCATGTAACAAACATTCCGCCCACCAAAACGTACTAATTCATAAAATCAGCAACATTATACTGTTTACACCATTACCCATTCAAACACGCCATTCTAACCCATAACTTTAAAGAAAACGTTACCTTTACGTCAAACTAACAGATCTGAACCTACTAGTTTTCCAGGAATTTATTTGCTTAAAAAAGCACTTTATTCCCAATGAATTAAAGGCTAGTTTAAAATTGATGCGCAAGAGTCGATCCTAGTTTGTTTGACGTGAAAACGACGCGTGCGCCGACTAGGTAATGTGTGCGTTCGCGTGCTAGGGATGAGGTTTCTGTGTTTGTTTTAGTGATCTCTAGGTTTTAGCTAAGTGAGCACTTTGTTAGTTTCAACACTTAAAATGAAAATAAAATAAAAATAAAGGAATTAAGGACCGATTGTCTTTAAAAAATACTTGTAAGAATTCATTTTTGTAGACAACAAGTAAATAAAAACTATAATTGTTAGAACGTGACCCTTAGAACAGCAAGTATAAAATAAAATAGCTGTCTCTTTTCAACACATAAATCCTTTATATTGGCAATGAATGCTCACTTGCTAACTAGCTCACGCTTCTGGAATATTTATGCCAGAATTGCTTATCAAGCTACAAATCGCTACCGAAACTCATAACTTAAATCGTCAACGAGTAAATCAATTTGATATAATATGTTCTATACAGGGTGTCCCAGAAATCGACGTCAAGCCGTGAATGGATGATAGACCAAGTTATAACAGTTATTAGAAAAATACAAAAAAAAATCTATTACATGTTCTTCAAAAATTATGGCCACTTTAAAAATTTACTAGAATATTTACGCCCTGGTCTCTTAACTTCTAGTAAATTTTTAAAGTGACCATATTTTTTGAAGAACATGTGATAGATTTTTTTTTTGGATTTTTCTGATAACTGTTATAACTTGGTATATCATCCATTCACGGCTTGACGTCGATTTCTGGGACACACGATATGTTTGATATGATATATTTACACGATTGTAACTATAATTAAAAGTCTTAAAATAATGACAAAACAAACACTCGAAGTATGTTTGTCCGCCGATGTCCGAAACTAATTATCTGTTAATTTAATTCAATCCAATTAGTTAAATTTTAACAAACTGCTACTGTGAACATAGTAGGTAGTAGTAATCATAATGTTTCTACCAGCTTTTGGAACAATAAGAATTAAAAGTTTTGGAATAAATATCACTCACCGCAATAGTCGTAAAAAACGGTACCTACACCTAACGGTAAATAACGATGTTGATTTATATCTCTAAAAATATAGGTAACTTCGGTTTCTGCACCAATCACAAGTTTCAGTTTGACCGAAAGGTTGTCTGGTAGAGAATGCCATAAGGCATTAAGTCCGCCTCTTGTACATTTAATTATCTGTATAACAACGTGTAAATATTTAAATAAATACCACAAATTGGAAACAAATGTCCATTACAATGAAAAAATTAACTGTAAAGAACTATGGAACATCACGGGATTCGAACCCGCGTTCATCGGATTGCCGATCCGACGTGATTCCAAATACGTGTGAGTTTAATTTCGACTATAATAAATTCTAACTCAAACATAATTCGCAGCATTCCAAATAGCCCCTCGGATTCCATATGAGATGGTATCCGACTACATTATTTATCTTTCCAAACAGTGCTATACCAGCCATATATTCCCGCTAATGCCTTTATTAGAGTGTATTTAGGGCTCCGTGCCTGTATATTGGTCTAATAGATTACAGACACCGGACAGCTACCGGGTATCACACTTAAACTAGATTTACGGAAAGGTTTTAAAGGAGCTAGTTAGCAGCATTATATATCGTGTGTTCTTATGGTAGACCTAACTTAAAAATATATGTATAATTATAAACAGGGCTCGGACAAGTCATCGCAGAAACTGATATGGACATGGGACAAGACTAATATAGAGTCGCGACTCGCGGAATATTATTTATACTGTTATATGTGCGTGTGTTTTACATTATTTACTCTTCATTTGTAGGTAGGTACTGCTAACTTATTTAGCCTAAATAAAAAAAAGTTTACACATAAAAAACTCTTTACTCATAAAAGGTTGTCAAATTTGGATGTGATATATAACATTAATATTTGAATTGACATAAAATTAGTTCATTGTTTCGCGAATTTAGGTGGTTGCTTATCAAAAATATGGCTTTGTTTGATGAAGAAGGTTATCGACAATTTATGAGACAATACAGGGCGAAACTGGAAGTAATTACTCTTCGAAAGGGAAATGCTAATTATGGTAAATAACAAAAAAATCATACCTACCTCCATCATTACATACATAGGTAGTTTTTTAAGATAAGTTAAATGAATATGCTTTCGTTATTATATACAGTGCCAACTTTCTGTTCCTGTATAAACAATTTTCGGGAAAGATGTTTGCGATTTATGTTGAAACATATCAACAACTCGATTTTTGACGATTGCTGGGAAGATGTCACAGAAGTGTTTCGGCAGTTTCGAGTAAAAGGTTCGAAATTATTTTATAACAACTGTTTACTTTTTTATATCTAACACAAATGATTAAATAAAACATCGGTTTGTTCCAGACAATGCAGAAGTTAATGGTTGCGTATGTGCAATGCAATGCAACCATCAGCATTAAAAAAATACCTTCACACATGTATGGTGAATTTTGGGTTGCAATAATAAATGTCATTGAAAAATATAATTAAAAATATTGTACATAATGCGATTCTATTGATCTTGTTCTATTGCCGTCTTGCGATTGTTTTGCGATGACTTGTCCGAGCCCTGATTATAAATGTTTAAATATAAATTATATATATAGCAAGAATTAATATTTTTTATTAATTATTAATGGAGTCAGACTTTGGCAAAAAAAATGCAATTTATGACCTTTCTTGTGTTAGTATTGAACTATTTCACTTAAAATCACATAAAAGTACGATACCAATTTTATTAGCTACGCGAACTTGCGGTTAGAGTATTTGAGGTACCTAATGTTGTAAATATAATAATGACATTCGAAATAAGATAATAAAACTTCTATTATAAAACTTCTATTTGCAGTCATATCGGTTAAAAACTCGTCTAAAGGAGTTACATTCACTTCAGTATAACAAATGTGTCATTGTTTAAGATTGACTTCGTAGTAAAATATCGTATCATATTATCATAATATCGTATTGGTATTGTTTTTTTTTAGTATATATGTTGTTATTATGATTTACCAAAAAATAGAAAAGCACGGGAAAACAAAGTACCTACTAATTATGACGAAAATATAATGGATTACTAGGAAATCATAGCAACCCTACCATTAAAGGATTTAACGTCGTCCACAGCCTTTCAACCGCGCCGACATCAAATACGTATACGCATTGTATTATAATTCCCCCGTGTTAGGAATCTACAAATAACTATTCGCTCACAATAAATCTAACGTTTCAATCCACAATCCACCTTAAAACTACAGTGACAAAGTTTAAACTTGCTTGAGAAGAGCCGCGGGCGCAGTCTGATTGGCATCAATATTGCATAGGATTGATGATTGAATTATTGCGATATTGATCGGACTGGATCTGGGCAATATGTCGGGGTAGTGTTTTATTGAATAGGTCTGTTCTGGTATTTGACAAATAGAATCGAAATGGTTTCTTTGAGTTATTGACAACATTTTATGTGCAGTTTTTAATGACAATATCTATCAATTTTATAAATTGTTGTCTCAATGTACGGTACTTTATATTGTCTAAATATTTGTTAAGGTTTATAAACATAACAGAATGGGGAAGGCAGAAGGCAAAGAAGCTTTTTTTAGGCAAATACCTTCCCTGTGGCGTTAATCTGCATCAATTTAATTTATGTAAGTGTATTTCAAAAACCGGTGGATTTCAATTTCGGAGCAATTCGAGGTAAAACATTGAGTCATTTTCGCGAAATAAAAAAAAAACTACTTCGCGCCACACAAATTTGCCTTTTCTAAGGACCAATTTTGGAGATGTCACTTTGACAGTTGCCTTTTCCCAATCACTTTGTTGTCAAATTTTGTATGTTTACCCAGTTTTACTAAGCTACGATTTGGTTTGATACCTATTATTGTTACTATCAAAGTGAGTCACTTTATAATATTATTTATTAACCTTACCCATTTAAAAAAATGGTTAAATTAATTAAATTTATAAGAGCTTATATATTTTATGGTTGTTTTGCTTCTTAAGAACAACCCAATTCCACTATTATTGTTATGAAATACTAAAAAATGCTTTTATAAGATCGCAATAAAACCTCTACGGTCAACAAAGTCAATAATTATCATAAATATTGGTCTAATCTTAGATTATAAGCGAGATTATTATCATGTAAATTAATAAGCTTTGTAACATTACTCATACAATCGTTACTAGTCATATAAAAGTCGTATAAATAGGAATGTAGGGGAATGCAATTTTGAGTATTAAACTTTACTGCCGGAATTATAATGTTTAAATTAATTGGTATAGAATTTAAATATTGTTAATCCACTTTAATTCTTTAACAAATAAAGGTCAACATTTAATATTATGTCGGATTAATAAGGATCCATTAACTTTTTATAAGAAGTCTATTAGATAAGATGTTGCGTTTTTCTTTTATTTTTAATCTTGAACGTTTATAGTTGATGCCTTTCTATTATTAACTGTATTTAGGTACTTAGTATTTTTTTTAATGTTATGGTACTTAGTATTGATATTTAGTAGGTACAGTACAGCTAATAAAAATTAGAATACACCCACAACTTAGTACACATCTAAATAAATAGGAATACCTAAGTATATCAACTTTTAAAATTGGAAACTGATGGATGGATGGATGGATGGATGGATGAATTGGGGCCATGTGATAAAAACAAAATGTAATACAAAAAAAAATATTTATTTTCTTTTTATGTATCCTGTGACAAGGAATGAATAAAGGCTTTTTTATTTATATTTTATTTATTTAAGTATATCAACTTCTTCTAAATCTATTGAAGTTTGATCTATATATTTCAAGAATAATTGTAATTCAATACATTGAAGGTAAACAAAGAGTACATTCACAGTTTCGTATTATTTAATTTCAGTCACAAAAACACTTCTACATGACTATCATACGTATCACACAAACTGTTTGACCTTAAACGGTTTAGACATTTAAAATTCGAATCACACATTATTACGATCGAAGGTATCGACTTAAACTAGATCCAAACACCTTAACAGCCTGTAAGCGTTCGAGAATTCGAAACAAACTAAGTTAAAAAATAACCTTGCAATCAAATTTCTACCTGATGCAAATACACCTAAAGTTGCTTTTTTGGTATCATATGAAGTTGATCCAGTTTATGACTTAACAATTGAAATTTGAAACGTTACTAACACAGATAAGGTTTATATTTGTTTGAAGATAGTGAGTTTTATAATTAAAGACATCGATGACGGCATAGCACGCGCTTCAAATACGTATATCTTATTGATATTCCTGGGGTAGGCTATTATGTAAGTAGAAGTAGATTTATAGGTCAATGTACTTGATGTTCGATGAGGTTTTAGCGTTCCCTCTTGCTGTATTAATTTAATGTTTAAGCGAAAGAAAGAAATCTATTTCAGACTGATTGACGAAATTAAAAATAGCGTTATATGTATACTTTGCCTTACCAAGCTACATTTTAAAATATACTTAAATAATATGAAGTATAAATCAAATATAAAAAAACTGCATTTAAAATGCCTTAATCTGAAAATAGCACGATGATTCTGAAAGAAAAAAATTACTCTACTTTTTTATTGTCGAAACATGTGGCCAATGTGAAGAATCCTCTCAGATTTCTTTTTTTATGAAAAAGTCAAAGTACATCTAGCTATCTTTAACCATACCGTGGGGTGCCCGGCCTTAGAATTGTCCCCCACCATATCGTCCCGTGGTTGCAGTAGGAGTCTGCTAAGGGAATATACCGGGAGATGGGCAGCATCAGCATCTTCCGAAAGCCTAAACAACAATAAACAAAAAAACACTGCGCGCGCCAACCCGCCTGCCAAGCGTGGCGCGTATGGCAAACCCCCTTAAAGAGGAGGCCTATGTTCAGCAGTGAACGTCTTATGGCTGAGATGAACCATACCATAATAAGTAGGTACACCAAAATTAATTGTTTATTTTCGGTACGGAACCCCCGAAAACATACTTCAAACTTTATTGAAATCAGTTTATTGTCAGTAATCAATCGTTTGTATGTCGTTCACGTCAGGTGGCTTAACATCTCACACGTCTTTGACAGCTTTAAAACCACCGTGTGTATGTATGGATTGTATTAAATGCCTGTTAGTGAACATTTCTGTAAAGAAGCGTTGATAAGACAGTACACAGTGTCCCAATCATGATTGGTGTTAATGACCATGTCTTATGTATGTAATGCAAAGCAATAAATATAAAAATAGATATCATATTTCTTTTTATGCGAGTATGTCTAAATAGTGCTTGCATTTAAGGTCTCACTCACGGACGTTTTATGAAGGTGCCATAATTTTTTTGGGTGGAACGAAATTCAAACTCTTCTTGGTAAAAATGTTTGCTTTGTACAAATGTGGATATAAATTTAAAACGGTTCATAATTTGATTAACGAAATATTAATCGAGGCTTCAACTAGCAGGCTGCAAAAGGCAGCGTGAAATGGATGCGCAAGCGTTTTAAATGTAGGTACATATATGATTATAGGTTAATTGGCGTAATTAATAGGTACAGGAGCTAAAGTCCCATCAGATATATCGGAGCGGCCAAGGTGATCACAAATATCTGAACATCGCCATAAAGTGCATGTTCAGATATAATATTATTGAGTTCCTTGGCTGCTCCGATATATTTGACGGCGATAGTTACAGTACATAAGCGTGTTAATGTTCTGTATATAACGTAGCAAATACAAAAAAGGTATGAATAGGTAACTTTGCAGTTAGTCTTAAAACTTTATCAGTTTTTTTCTCCGTCTTCAAAGCCTATTTCCTTTATTTGGAGTCTCCTTACTCTTCTGCACCTAGTTAGGCACTCTCCTATAGATTATCGCTGTTTAAAATTTCCGAAATGTCCCGTAGAATAGCGATTTACCAATAAAAAATGCGCAGAAATTACAAATTTACCGTACATTTATCATCGGTTTGCATTCCCCACTATTTTCGTTCCTCAGAAAATTTACTTTGTGGTAACACTGACACCCTCGCATTCTCGCATAAGATTGTGTGAGGCTATACCTAGGTTCCCAGGCTGTAAATACGGTAGGTACCTAGTACATCAGTGGGTATAACCGCAGCTTGTCAAACGCGGCTTATTTATACGGAGCGACAGCGTGTGGCCAGACATCATTATGTTGGTCCACGAGACACTAGATATAATGCTCAATTGGGTCTTTACGTTGCGTTCTGTATGTATAATTTTAATAGTGTTTTGCTCTACGGTAGTTTTATTTATTTTAAATATATCTAATTGCATGATTTGAAGGATTAAAGTCGTAGTATGATTTAGTCAAGTTTATCTGTTGTAAGTAGTTATGTATATGTACGGCATTACAACATTTCTTTTACATATAGAAATGATTGCAATAACTCGTGTGTACTTAATAAAAAACTACAAAAATTATGTCAAGTTTCCAAACGATATACCAAAATTAGTAAATAAATTGTTTTTAATAGTAACTTACGAAAAAAGTAACTATTTAAATAATAATTATTTGAAATGGTAGGTAGTAAACAATACCCTAGGACCCAGAGTTTACTTTAATCTTATTCTATTTACGATGATTCTTGTACCCAACTTTACTTTTTTATTTGGTTACGAAATGTTATGTTTCTATTCCTTTCATTTTACCAGCCAGTCAGGATACACAGTGAATATGTTCGCGGAAGCCTCCAAGTGCGTGACGTTGCGGACGAGCTACGGGAGAGCCGACTACGTTGGTATAAACATGTGAAGAGGAGATCATCTCCTCTCCTGGATCTAGAGGAAGGAGAAGACCGAAGGAGAGATGGGTATTTTCCATTAAGAGAGACCTGGATAGAAAATTAAGAAGGCAAGGCCACCCTCAGATGGGAATAATAATTGCAAAGAAGACAGAGAGATTCCAGACATTTTAAAATAAAACTCTTAATCAGTGGTTGGGGCTTTGACTAAAAACTAGTTATTGATTTAAATGTTTCAAATATAATATTTTACAAAAAAGTATTTTTTATTCTAATTTACTTTATTTACTTGTCTATTTCGTACTAATGGATGGTGGTCTAGCAGGCGCGGACGCTGCGCTCGCGCCGCTAGTGGCAATCCCATCACCTGCTGCGCACAACCGATAAATTTGTACCTTAGCGCACAACGGCTCGTTGTGAAAACGCGAATCATTTGAAATAACCCACAAAATACAAACACTGTCGCTGCACACTCAACCTTTTACCCAACACATTAAAGTTGATATTTGAACGTACAATTGTATTACAGATCGGCAAAGTTGTATTTTAAAGTATAAGCGCGTGATTTGTATGAGCAGGTATTTTTGTTAGGAAATTAAATTATGATCTTGGTGTGTAATAGTGTAGCAAATATTGAAATAGCCTCGTATATACGCGTAGGTATATCTCCTATGACAGTATATATGAAAAGTATGACAAATACAAATGTAACTTTAACCTACTAGGTATTTAAAATTCAAATTATTATTTACATCACAAAACGTAAAATAACTGCTATGAACTTCGATAAAGTTTGACAATAGATTTTCAATCAGAAAAAGAAATTATTCTCCAAAATATACAATCAAGAGTAAAAGTAGCTAAACGGGCGTTCAAAATTATCTTGATACTATTAAACATTAAACACACAACAGAGAACAAGAAGCGTACTCGTACTCAAATCATTTTGAACACTACCCGCCAATCTACTTTAGCCGCTGACAGTTAAGAGGATGTCAACACCCGATGACCTTCTATTGACTTAAACAGTCATATAGCTATAACTACTTGTTTTGGGGAAGTATAAAAAAAATGTTAAAATACATTATATTTCAAAAAAAATTATTAATTCCGATACGATAAACGATTTTGATTTGATTTGATACATGATTGGACGAAATTGTCTCAATCGAAAATAATTCCAAACTTACATCTTAAAATTAGCTTTAAACAGTTGTATGTCTTTAAATAGTTTCTTGATATATAAGTTTGTAATAAGGACAAAATTTCACCACACTAATACTAAAAACTTTATTGCCTTATCTTTCTCAATTATTTCGTAGTTTTTCATTCATTCATTAGTTCATTACAACATTTTGCAGTGTTTCTCTTTCACTCGCTCTGAAAAAGATAGGGATAGAATTTAGCGGTTGCCATACTCTTAAGTAGGTATAAACCGGAAAATTCACGCACAATCCCAGCTACCAGTCACACATTCGCCAAAACTCAACCACCGCATTCAATCCATAACTTATCAGGAAAATAATCAATTTCATTTCATGGGCGTCACGTTCGATGAATCGAGAATGGGCCGTAAAGTGCTAACTCGGACCACCTCGGACGAAATCGGCCCAAAATCCGATGTAATTTGGCCCACGCCTGATTGCCACAATTTGATACAATTGCTGGTCCCTTCAACTGGTATTTCGGATTCGTGGAACGGTTAAAATTATACCAAATGTCAACTGGTTGTGAATTGTTGCTTTGAGTGCGTTTTTTTAGTAAATTGTTAATAATTTTAGAGCAAGATTGTGATCTTTCAAATTATTATTAGCTTTGATTGTATATAGATTATATATATGTAACACATATGTGAATAATTGGTGTACACAGGTGTCATATGCAAGTTGATATGAACTAAAGGCGCTTAGATGTGACATTTTCAAGTCAAAGGTACAGTCGCCATCAGATATATCGAAGCGGCCAAGGTAGTCACAAATATCTGAACGACGCCTCTATTGTCAAGGCGATAAAGTGCATGTTCAGATATTTTTGAGTACCCTGGCCGCTCCGATATATTTGATGGCAACTGTACATCATTGTCGGTTATTAATAAGGTGTTGCTGCCATAAAATATCATTTAGAAATAATCTCTATTAAAAATCGAAAATGACATCATTCATCATTAGTAAAGGTACATTTGACTTGAAAATGTCACAGCTTACGCACTAGTATGAAAAACATATCAATTACGTATATAGTAACCTTAAAATTCTACATTAGTATCTATAAACAAACTCTGCCGTCATTTTTCTTTCTAAAATACCAAATAATTAAGAAATTAATAACACGCAAGCAAAAACAATTTAGTACTGTTTCGTACTTACATCATATTATATGAAATCGAAAGTAGACATTTATAATACTAAGCCTCGTTTACGCGCACTAGATTAATCGCTTGCTATTAGTCAAGTTCAAGTAGATAGCCAAGTAGATACTTTATTTATTTCTCCACAGCTCATTACGAAGTGTTTTGCATTTAATTTTTATATGTTGGTAATTAAGCTTGTACTTGTTATTGATATAATACAGCTATATTTATTATAGTTATTAAGTACGTTGATTAAGTGGTAAGATTTTATTTATTGGGCTAATTTGATTTGGGTAAAAAACGAGATTTGAAGGTGTTTCTGCTTTTAAATTGAGATTAATGAGTGCGTGAACAGGTCATTCAATTTTTCTTGTTTTTAATACTTGTTAAACTTTTTTATTTGATACAATACATAGTTTTAGATTCCTTCTACTATTATCAACAAAGTGAACATTTTTATTTGATGTTTGAGTAGATATATTACGCATATGTCTATTTGAAATTGTATATAGTTTTTGTATTTTTATTTTATTTGTCTCTTCGTGCATATTGTATTGCATGAAATTTAATATTGTTGTTATATTTTTAGTTATGTACGATTATATTATATTTCAAACACAATCAATATATTATTTTTGAATTTATTAAATGGAATATACTTACTTTTATCATTAATTATTATACGAAGGGTTATGTAAATAATTTTGTTAGAATCGGGAAGAGTAGCGAAATTAAAACTGGTAAAAAATTGTAAAGAAAGAAAAAGACTGTTAAAGTTTATATTATAAGTACAAAATTACTTATTCATTGACTTATTTTTTGTGTCTATGTTAAGTTTGATACAGGACACTAAACATGCTATGTGGCACCTGTGATTACATATAAATTACCACAATAAACCTAGAATCATATATGTACATCATAATATAATAAATTAAAACAACGGCTATACCGACTCGTGCGCATGCATTTCACGCCCGTCACCGGTACAATGTTGAAGTCTATTAGTACTCACGATTGATATTTCGCTCATCGAATTTAAAGCTTAAATCAACATTTGTATTAAGCAAAAAACCGCCATTTAAATATAAAGTAACCAACTAACTAACTTTTTTATTTGTAAGTTTTAGTTTTAGGTATTTTTATTTTTTCTGTAGTTATACTTTTGTTGTTATAATAAATAAATTCCTCAACTAACCAAAATATAATTATTTTTAATATCGAGTAATTAGTTACATAGGTACAGGCGCCGTCAGATATATCGGAGCGGCCAAGGTGGCCACAAATATGTGAACAACACCTCTATTGTCAAAGCGATAAAATGCATGTTCAGATGTTTTTGGATACCTTGGCCGCTCCGATATATTTGATGACGACTGTACTAAGCAAAAGTTACGTAGTTTATGTGGTCTATTCTAAGACTTAGAATCCTAAATGTGATTATCGAATATTGTTCCTTCCTACAATACCTATATTGCATAATAGACAGACTTCACAAGACCTGTAACCTTAGGTCTTGTCATAATTTTGTCCAATCATATCCCGATCATCAATCACTCTCATATTTAAAATAACCGAACCAAAATATCGTGCATTAAATCTGCTTACTACACAGAACGTACTCCAAATATCACACAAACCACAGCATTAATGAACTATCCAAAAATCAACAATGTACCTAATCAGCCTTCGAATCGAAAATCACTACCGTTATCGACAATCACGTTCGATTCATATATGAAACTCGGAATCATAAGGTCACATCTTGCTTTTAATATTTTGCAGATACGACTTTATTCTTAAAAATATTATTGTATGAAACTTAGGGTAATAAAGACGTATCTTTATTTAAATCTTTTGCAGTTAAGGCATTGTTATTTTTGGAATGATTTTCGACGGACTATGATCGACATTGTGACGCGAGCTGTCTGTGACACAATGGAAAGGAAAGTGTTGACCGTTAACGATTTGGATTTGGTATCGTTCCACTTGACCGCTGCGGTTGTCAAAGCTAGACTGTCTGGGTTTTGACTTTCATGTGGGTGCCTCTCGGTGTATAAACTTATAGACGGAGAGCTGGCCACGTCAGATACTATACAATAATGAGAGCAACGAAACCCATCTAGTTAGTTTGATATACTATGCTTATTTTTAAATCCGGACATCTGGCAGCTGTAAAGTGGTGGAGGTCAAAGAATGCGAATAACTTAAAGAAAACAAATCCTTTCTGGGTATCGTGCAATTTTATCGGAAATAATGTACCTAATTAATTATATTATATCATAGCTAGAAGTTTATGTTGGGCGAAAGTAGTGCCATATGATGTATAAATTGTATAATGAAATTTATAGTTAGTCGCCTACTGTTTTCGTTTTCGCAATAATACACATTTTTTTTGTTCTAATGTTAAATCTTATGTTGTGTTGTGTTGTGCTGTTCTATATAAATGACACAATTTCACCAGTTTTTACCTATTCTAGTATTACTTTTTTCCAACTGAAAAACTGTGTTGGTCTGTCACTCTGACCTCCACCCATTAAAAGCTGCCAGATGACCGGATCAAGCAATAAAGATGGCAAAGAAATCATCAAAAAAATGTGACAATCAATTGTGTCACATCTGACGTGGCTAACTCTTAGTCCATTTGGAATCGTTCCACTTGACCGCTGTGGTTGTCAGCTAGACTGTCTGGTTTTAGACTTTCATGTGGGTGCCTCGGTGTATAAAGTAAAGCTGATTTCTTTTAAAAATACTAACATGACGTTGCAAATAAGCACATATACGCTCTTTTTTCCGATGAAATATTCTTCGTGTACGCAATAGGCACTTTTTTGGGATCAATATTACTCTGCGTCCGTAGGAAACACCTTAGATAACACTACACGTGATCCCTGGGTGGTGCTAAAAGAGTAACAAACTTGGCAGCTGTACTTATCCCATCTCGACCTCGCAGCACTCGCTGGGTTTTCTTCATCATCTGCTTTCCCACTACTACTAACCCAGAGAAGAAATGCCTATCTATATCCATTGACATGTAGCCATGCGATTTTTTTTAAATATGCAATACTACTATTAATGTCGTTTGGTTTTGGTACAGATTAATAAAATTGTGCTATAATCACACCAAATATGTGAGGTTTATGTCTAATTATGTGCTTGGCTTTTTAGTAGCCGACTCTGCATTTAACAAGGTGTATCAGAGCAAGCGCTCGTTAGTCGTTACACCTCAATTTTGGGTTCCGTATGAAAGTTAATAAGAAAAGCATAATTTAAGTATAATTTTTATAACTTGGGACTTAAGTGAAAATATGAATTATACTCAAATTTTTGCCAAAGTATTCTCAGTTTTTTTTAGTCGTACTTGTAAAGATACAGATAACAAATAAATCTATGGTTTATTCAGTAAATATGCCACAGCAAATATGGATGTACAAATATATTTCTATCTCGTGACTACGAGCGCTGCAAAGGGCTCGAAACGTCGGGAGATTAAAAATTACTGCAAATGCGATTAATCCGTTTTAGTGTAATATTTATAATTAACTAGCTTTTGCCCGCGACTTCGTCTGCGTGGAATTAGTAATCCCCCGTTAAGTAATGAATTCTGGATATCAACTATTGTATATCCTTCCCCAGAACTCAAACTATCTCCAGCGTTCAACGGTTATTGATTCCCGATACAAACTTTCAACCTCGTTTTTATCCCCTAAAGGGTTGATTTTCGGGATACCTATAAACTATAGTATATTATTTCCGGGACTCAAACTATCTGTGTACCAAGTTTCATCTTAATCGTCGGTTCAGCGGTTAATAATTCGCCATACAAACTTCCAACCCCCTTTTCACCCCCTCTAAGGTTGACTTTTGGGATGAAAACTATCCTATGTCGTTTCCCGGGACTAAAATTATCTCCATACTAATTTTCATCTAAATTGGTTCAGCGGTTAAAAATTCTCCATACAAACTTTCAACCCCCTTTTCACCCCCTCCAGGGTTGATTTTCGGGATGAAAACTATCCTATGTCCTTTCCCGTGACTCAAGCTATCTTTACACAAAATTTCATCAAAATCCGTTCATGCGTTTTCACGTGATGCGCGGTCAAATAAACAGACAAACAGATAAACAGACAAACAGATAAACAGACAAAAATTCTAAAAACTGTTGGAACGTGTTCTGTTATCGATTCTTAGTATCCCCAGCCAATTTTTTTTCGAATATCTTCCATGTACAGACTTTCGACCCTCTTCAGCTTTATTATATGTATAGATAGATTTATTAATAACAACATATGTCAAATCTTCAAATAATAAACGCATCGAACAATCTATAATATCCGCAACACAGGCCTCGTCAGGTGACTACAAATGGAAATCTGCAACAGGCTTCGTCTGATACAAACCAATGATGAAATCCGCAACACAGGCTTAGTCAAACTTATTTACTAACAAAAAAAACTGCGCACGCCAACTCGCCTGCCAAGCGTGGCGCGTATGGCAAACCCCCCCTAATAGGGGAGGCCTATGTTCACCAGTGGACGTCTTATAGCTGAGATGATGATGATGATGAGCTAGGTAAGGGACCCGTCCCGTATCGCACCTGGCCGTATCGTATTTATTAATTACATTTAAGTATATTATTCTTACATTAAAAAAAACTGGTCATTGGTCACATTTATTTATATCCTTTCATATAAATTTTAATAACACCGGAAATGCCTTATAATAACAACTTTATGTTACACTGCCATTTTTTTGCACCACGATGTCCCTTACTTAAAAACTTAACCTTAATGTTGATCGTTGGTAAAAAATTACGGGTTTAAATCTCTTCTTAACTGGAAAAGCTTAATGTTCTTATTTATACATCGCCGGTTTAGTATGATTACAAGATGTTTGAATGTTACTAAAGAGCTCAGACACAAACTTTAACTATACAAGATGTAACAAAAATGCTGGTGGTATTTTTAATTATGAAAAATTTTAAAAAAAATCTACCGAAAAAATTTTTTGGTTTTGTATAGAGGGTTGGTTGGCTCGAATGACTTGCCCCATACGAAAAAATCTTTTTCCGCGACCAAAAAAAAATCTCCCACTTTTTCTTACTCGCAAATATCGCAATACGTTACCAATCATGCCCTTAAACAGATCACCAGCATTTTTGTTGTAACCTATACCGGGTGTACAATCCAAATGGGTCAGTATGGAGAAGTCGGAAACTATGAGAGATAGCGAGATCTGTTCTTAGGAACTATGACGTCGATTTTAGATTTAATAATAATTACATTCAAACTTTTTTATTAACCCTTATACATAACCGGGAATCGAACCTGGTCAAAATAAATGTGTATAAATTCTGCAAGTCAAATGGCTACCATTTTGAATATTTACTGAAATAAAATAATTATCTTATTGGTGGGTTTTTCTTTCAATTATTTAAAGAACATTCCATTAGTGTTGTGCTTCTTGCGACTTGCAGAATTTATACACATTGATTTTGACCAGGTTCGATTCCCGGTTATGTATGAGAGTTAATAAAAAAGTTTGAATGTAATTATTATTAAATCTAAAATTGACGTCATGGTTCCTAAGAACAGATCTCGCTATCTCTCATAGTTTCCGACTTCTCCATACTGACCCATTTGGATTGTACACCCGGTATAATCCGAAGAGAATACGATACAAAACCTATGAATTGCAAGTGACACTTTCAATTCAAAACTTTTGTTTCAATTGCAATGCTGCATACAGTCATATATATACTTTATCGAACATAAAATCATTTTTATTTAATTACTGCATACCAGACCTAAATGCACTTACCATCTGCTATCATGGAAGTTGTAGTGTTTGCAAAGATATATATTTTCAACCGTGTTTATTCAAATTTTATCGATAGGCAAAAATAGTTATATGCATCAATAAAGTTATAATAAGCAATCGCATAACAAAATCGTGCTCAACACAACGACAATAACAAAACTAGTAATGTAAAAAGAAAGTTCAATAAACCAGCGGGTCCACAAAACAAAATTCCTCTTTTCACAATACAAATCTGTACATGAGTCAGATGTCAGCGTTTTCCGTGTACATAGTCTCGGGGATAACGGCACATTTTATTTACGCTGCCCGCCCGAAAGGGGCCGCAGTGGTTAGATACAGAAAGTTCACTTGTAGGACGACAGGTAATGTTTTATTGCTGATTATTTTTGACTTGCGATTTCAATTTATTACAAGGTTAACGCAACATCCGTTGTGTACTAGCTGAATAGTCGAATATTTTAATAATGTTAATTTCTGCAGTGATTTACGCAGTGATTTACGTAAATTAGAAGCGGTAAAAAATTATCTTTGATTGATTTTTAACGGACAGCTACTGTATTTTCAAAAAACACTGAACCATAATAGTTATATAATTTATTTATAACATACTTGTACTTTAAAACAAAATTATGCTACGTACTTGAAGTGATCTAAGGTTTACATTTTATATTCCCATGTACCTATCTAACATAATCGATAAAAATAGCACCTACTCAAAAATAATCAACCATTATCAAGTTTATGCTAAGTGTAAGCGTCTTTCCGGTCAGTGTAAGAACTGTAATAAAACTAAGCTACGTCACAGCCGAAAATGTTAATACATAATTCATACCACGTAGCCGTATTATACGTCATTATGATATCGTATGCGGCGACCATCTTTAATTTCAATTTCTTACCGGTATCTCAGCCATCGATTGTGAAATGAAGATTCCACGGTAAATTTTTGAGTTAAAAAATTATTGTTTGTAAGTGTCGATTATATACTTATTTAAGATAAAAGATTGCATTTTGAATCTAAGTGTTACCTAATGTTTTTTTTTAATTTTTGGTATTTAAAGGACACTCCTACGTTTTTACAAACTTATAAGTTTTCACTCCATAAAAGTAGGCAGCTAGTCATAAATAATATTTTCAGTCATTTAAGCTACACTTTGCAATATTTCATGCATTAAATTCCTTTAACCCTCAATTTACCGCAATTTCAAAATTAAAACCCCCTCAAAAACAAACCCATCATATCTAATTTCGAGCCGCCAATAAATCGCCGAGCCGTCGATACAAAAAAATAATCGTATCACATCGATTATTGAAAAGTGTGCAAATTACAGGCTGTTTGATAACATTCGGCCGTAATGGCCCCGATTACCGCCGGGTAATTTCACTTAAATTTCGGTATAATTTTAATGTTCCACATACGGCTACTCGTCTCTTTAATATCGCCGTAATAATATTAATTTTATGTAGTAACGGCGTCTCTGGACGGCTTATGTTTTAGGTTTGGCTGTAACATATGTAACAGTATTTAATTCATCTAAATAGTGTGACTCATATCAGATGTGTTTATATTACTTAGTCGTACCACATATTAGAGAGAAATTTATCTATTCAAAGACAAGGGCGGAAAGTCTGAGATAGCTAAATTTTTATATAGGCCATGGACAAATTTTATCCAGAAGTTGAATTTTTCCGTGTTTTTGTCTATGGATAGCTGAATTTTGCTATAATGTGTGGTGAGCCTTAAAAAGCCTTTCACAAAAAATTTCTATTTACGTTACGCAGCCTACCGCTTCCGCGATGATGACCATTTACAACATTAATTAAAAAAATTAAACGTAGTTCTTACATGTACCTTTTTCACACAATTTAACGATAATTTTTTTTTAAACTAACACTTAATAACTGCATTTTAATAAACATTATTGCGACATCAAACAACCTTTAATGGGTTATGATTGGAAATAACAGTAACAAGTCGACTTGTCGTGAATCATGAACTCGCTAATCTGATTTTAAACTGTGTTCTCAGGCTCGACCAGTAATCACATCTTGAATGTAAAAGGTGGGATCTTGCCAGGCAATTGATGTCAGATACGGCTTTATACTATTGTTATTTGGTACCATCACCATATACTGTAATACCAAAAACCTAGTAACGTTAGGCCTAGAAAATCTAGAAATATGAAACAATTATTTTTAACGCACCTTGGCTTGATTAACGCGACATCTACTTGTTACAAATAAATAAATAAAATAAAGCAGCGAAAGATTTTACGGCAAAAGATTTAAAATATAAAGACTCGTGCTAATATTTTAAACACAATTTAAATTTAAATAAATTTCGTGTTAATTTTTTTTAATACTCGTGCTAATAGCATAGATATTCATTATAAACTGAAGTATATGACATCTATTTCAGTTTTTAATTTATATAGTAGTGTTACTACTTAAAAATTGCAAATCAAAAAATATTCAACAAAAATAATTTGATTTGCTTCAAGATTTTCTGGCTACAAAAAATCATAAGGTTCTCTATAAATTCATTTTCTGCTCCGATTTTTTTAAGATACGTCTATAAGCTTTTCAGACAAACAGTTTTAATTGAACTATTATTTAAAATATAACATTGTGTTTTATAAAAAAACGTGATTGGAATCAAAACGTGTTTGTTATAAGATATCTTGATTTACAATATCGCGATAAGATAATGGAGATCTCAATTAAGCAAAATTAATGATTTACATAATAAAATGTCTTTAAATCCATATTTTATGTTAATTATTTATAAAGTGTTTTATTATTAAATGCTAGACATTTATAGTTTAAAACTACAATAGTTGCTTCTAAGATGAGTGTTTGATATTTGATTGCTATAGGTATATATAATATCAAAACAGGGATTGATCTTAAGCTAGGTACTGTTATTCTGATACGTATTATACTACCTAATGCATACTTAATAGTAAAAAACGTAAAAGTTATTGAACCCAAATTAATATAAAACATCCAAATCACTATGTTACTGCTTTGCCAATAACTCAACTAAGCAATTTAATCAAAAATTAAATCTAACGAGATCATAAACATTATCAAAAACTAAATTTCCGCCGAAACTAGAAAGAGTTTGGTCTCATTAAATTTTATCACTAAATCAACAATAATGCGAAAAACTACTGAATATTAAAACGCCGACATAAAGAAATTAATTCACATCCATAATAAATTTGATCAGAACGTTAGTTAAATGTTTGTTAAGCACGTTGATTAGGGTTCCTTCTATCAAATGAATTTGGTAGACGTGTATCGGTTTTAGAATACAAAAAAATATTTAACACACACTGGAAATATTTTTTATATCTTACGAGGTTCTCTTTGTCTGGAAAATTTGTTTTTTATTTGCCATTACGAAACTATTTACTTATTTATTTTGTTTTATTATGTAATTATAAATAGAGTAGGTAATTTAATAATACACAAGAACAATCCTTACAAAACTAATCGGGTAAATATTTAACAGGTCAATAAAATGAATCTCTATTTTTTTTAAAGATACGGGACCACGATGATTACAAGTTCCATTCTCATATAGAATAGAGAAATATGACACCACTACGCATTAAGGGCACTCCCCAAACATAAATCCTGCGCCCACGCGCTGTTTGTTTTTAACATTTGAATAAATACCTAATTATGTTAAACCTCTAATCAGTGGAATTCTTACTCTGTTAGACCTAATGATGGGATAAAATGTGTCGAATAAATTGTTCGTCACGGACGTAAATAGTGGATCCATAATTAAAATATTGATTAAATGAAACCGGCTTTTAATTGACATATTTTTAATTATAATGATAGTTTTATCGCGAAGTAAACGCTTACCGGATATTTTTGGAGCGTCTATCGTTCAGTCACCTCTATTACTCATGCTACTGTGCAGCCTGTCTAAATATACCTTTACTAAAGAATTATCTATCGGTTTTTTTGAGATATGTCAGTGAGAGAGGCTAATTGGATTCATACACTAGTAGTCCGCCTCGAACTGAGAACTCGCGATTTACTTGCAAAGGAGTTGACCAATATACAAGACCCTAAGGAGGATTTTTTTTCTCCTTCTAGCTCCATAACCACTTAATCGATCCTGCTTATATACGAACTTACAAATTTTATGTATCTCTGCTACAGCCCCAAGAAATTTCATAAAGATCAGAAAAACGTTACTAAAGCTATCGTCAGACAAACTATCGAAATCAAAAAGCCATCCAAATGCCGAGACGTCCCAGTAGCTAGGTGACAGTTCGGTCTGGAGTTGTTTGTAAGAACTCGCTTCGTTTACGCTCCGCGAGTTCGATTAGCTTTAGTAACCCAGAAAATTCAACGATGAATAATAAAAACATATTTTAAGGACTTTACATTTATCAATAACAGGGGTTGAAATTATAATTTTTTCGTTTTTTTTTCAATAGTATAAAGGTAATGTATTTTGTAAGTTTCTACTGGACCATATTTGTATTAAGGTTGTACCATAACTATTACGCAAACCTATGTTTAGCTTTATACTGTGTCAATTAATTCGATTTTGATTTATGATCACTTCATTATCATTAATAACGATTTATAACATATCTTTAGTTTAGAAACAACGCATAGGCGTACATTTTTAAATAAGACATTCGATCTTATAGCATCAAGTTAGATTTACGAGTTCTAAATTTGAATACATATTTTTCTATCATTAAAAGCTTAAGTCTTTTGTCATTGAGATCGATTGGCCAATTTTGTAAATCATATTTTTAATGGAAAGTTATTTTTTATTAACAATGACATATTGTAATAGGTTGCCTTGGAGACAACGGGTGGTCCTTAATTGGGAATGATTCAGATGGTATGGTCAAGGTGCGTTTTTTGGTTATATAATTGTAGTTTTCACGCCGCATCGATAAATTATGTATTTTAAAGTGTAACTCGTAACAGTATTTATACGGAGTTGAGAATACAAATAAAAAAAATTGTAATACAAGTTGGAAATTTAT
The DNA here is from genome assembly GCA_911728535.1 of Pammene fasciana. NCBI lineage: Eukaryota > Metazoa > Arthropoda > Insecta > Lepidoptera > Tortricidae > Pammene > Pammene fasciana. The sequence goes on from OU452285.1 coordinate 4,302,996, forward strand.
ATTTTCGATAATGATTTTAAAGTTACTACGCTACAAAGACTAACATTCATAATGCATCGGGAAATAATGTTTTTGTTATGAAATTGTTCAGAAGAATTAATGAATTTAGTGGATCAAATTGCAAGCTGACAATTTAAGACTTTCGAGCGCTTAATACCAAACATATAAAGGTCTATCAAAAGTTAATCGCCATTATTTTTTCATTAAATTATTTTCTACTTAGCTACAATTTCCACAATTTATATTCTTTTACTTTTATTTACTTGAAATCTTACTTTGAAATCTACAACATGTATTTTTTTTTTACAATTGTATCAATATATTGCTCTTAATTATTTATTATTAAGATAAATTATCACTGATGATTTGAAAGTGCTTGTTGCTATGCCTACTTGAATAAAGACAATATTGACTTTGACTTTATAAAAAAAATCATTTAACTATTTCTGAAAAAGTTTCAAGGTACAAAATGCACTCAAAATTTAAAAATCACCTGCCAAAGTTCTTATGCCATTTCATCCTGCGAGTCAGAACTGCAACCCGTTCGGCAAAACAACGCAACGGGAAGATTAAACCCTTTTACTTCATTAATTTGTAACTTACAGTTCAATAAATAAGGTTCATTTCAGTTCACGGGAATAAGTAGAGAAATTGAATCAGCGACATTATCAAGGACAAAAAGTTGGCAAATTGATTTGGAGTAGCAAATTGCCTTCCGCTTTATTACGTAAGGTAAAGGGAATATGTAAAAGTAAAAACGTTAACTATGACAGAGTTTTTGAGATGTTCAGGTACATTATGCGTTTTTATGGTTCCACATTAACTTTCCAAATGATACGTGTAGATATTGTAGATGTATACAGAAATTAAACTAAATTCTTAAACGGAAACTGAAATATGACAGACAGTCACTTAAAGACTTGTAATGGATATATAGTTATTCATTGTAAAACAAGAGTAATATATATTAATATTGTCTTCTGATTCTGCAATGATAATTCATTATGTAACGAAAACTAAATGTACGCTGGAATTGCGATGTCTCCCCTATAGCCAGCTTTTAATTTTTATTTTATTTTGTATAAGCCAAGAGACAGGCGCGGGCTGAAAAACAGCGCTGTGCAGCCGACCAAGCTCGCGGCAAATGCTGAGCTCCGAGCCTATTGTCGCGAAACTATTAGTAGTTTAATAGTTCTTAAGTTGTTTGTTTGCTGTTTTTTTTTTCTTTCCCTTCTTGTGTATTGTTTTTTGTGTTTACTTCTAGTGTATGTTACCTGCCTTTTTTTTGTGTCTATTTTTTGCGACAATAAATGATTTTTTTATTATTTTTATTTTTATTTTATTATAGTTATTAGATTTTAAGACTGAGAGATTTGACAATTAAAATACGCTATTATTTAATCCGTTCAAATGTAATATCTATAAGAGTAATATATTTTGCGAATTTTGCAAACTGGGACTTGTTAAATAACGTTAATACTATCAAATAACTTCATTCAATTATTTACATCCATTTACAATAAGAATATAAATAAGAATAGAAATTATTATTACCTACTATAATATGCGCATTGTATGCTTGGCGCGGGTAATATAATTTTATTCTGATATAAATCTTAGTCTTTTATAATTTAATGTAACATTTCACAACCATAGTACCGTGTTATAACAAGAAATAAATTTTGAACTCAACAAACATAAGCTAAAAAGCTTTATGCCTACTGCATGACTTTGCAAATACGACTTTAGGTACCTTATAATTAAACTGGACTAGGTTGATGAGACGTTTATGAACAACAATAATAAAGTAGAACATTAAAGTCAGAAACGCTTTGAATCTATTCGCTTCGAAAATAATATTCAATCGCTATGAAATAATAACTGACACGTAATAATCCCGTTCAATTGTGCAAGCTCCATTAATCATTCGATGCAATTTAAGTTAAAGTAATGATTTAAAATTAATTTAATAATAATTTAATCTTAGCCAGGGCTACTGGCTTTTAAGTCCATTAGGCTGTTAGAATATTAAAGTCATTATGTAATTATTTGATGCTGTTCAAGCCAAGTGCATTTATCATATCTCGTCTATTTTGTTAATATTTGTTTTCAATCGTGTAGTTACGACGTGATTGATTAATAACTAATTAAAGAGAAGTGTAAGTGTTTATATAAAAACAAATATTTTTATATAAATAGTATAACAGAATTGTAGATTCATACTTGGCTTCTACTTATTATTACATAAATGATATTAAGTTAAATATTATCACTTTAAATGCTACGTTTAAATGCTAGAATTCTTAGATCGACATTCTAAAACGTCAAAAAATATTTAAAAGTTTTTTGATACGAGAAAATATGTTACTTGCGCATACTTCCTTATATTAGCGTTAAACTGTGTTAATAATATAAATAATATCCCGTTAAATAACGATAAAAGCAGGTGATGTTAAGATTCGGCTGAATAATAATTAAACTTTACACTAAAAATATAAATATTTCTAATACTTCTCAGACAAACAGGGTGGAAACCCCGTTGTTAGCCAACTTTCGCCTCACATCCGGGACACTTGTGTGACCTTAAAGTGTGTCGCACAAGAAATAAATAAATATTTACCTTGCAGCCCTCGCAAGTGAAAGCGCCGAAGTGGAAGCCGGCCGCGGGCTCCCCGCAGACTTTGCATTGTTGGTTCATCTGCAAAAAAGTAATTAATATTCAGTATATGATACTCAAAAGTTTATTATGTGAGCGGTCTGCTAATACATCGAAGATCACCTTTTACATATTGCACCTATAATGTATTTGTCTAGTACTCGTAATTCAATTAAATTTTTAAAATAAATGGCATTCTGTCCACAATATTGGGACAATTTTGCCAATGTCAAAGTAGAGACGACAAGTGTACGGTTAATTAGTTAAAATTTCGCTCCAAGACCCTACTCGTAGCCCAACTACCAAACGCTCGTGACAGACACTAAAACTGGGGTTCGATTTTTGACAGCCGGGCGCTCGAATTCAAAAAAATCAAGCTCGAAAATAATCGCACACAAAAGTTTGTCGCCAATTTTTTCGCAATTAATAGTTTAAATAATCATTATTTTAAATTTCTATCGCTTTTATTTTTAAAACATAATTTCATCGTTTTATTCGGAGTTTTAAATGTCACTTTCGAGTGCTCGAATCTCAAAAATCACCCCCTGATCGTCAATGTGACTCCTTAAATTAAATAAGTATAGAATTTGAGGATCAACAGCGATTTTCTATATTTTTTTACAAATATATAGTATTTGGTATCGGAACTAGTGAACTGTACAGGCTGGATGTATTTTGAAATGCTTGAGCCGATGAAAACTGTTATGAAAAGTTTAATTATATCGTATTTACACTGGAACGGATTGTACATATGCACCTGTATACTTTATCATTTTAAATTTAAATTGCAGCGATAATTTCTTGCCGAGTTTCTTGCCGGTAATACGTAATACTTCTCGGGTCAGAGGTGTAGGGTTAGAACCGGTGGTATTTTCTTTTTTCTCTCTGACGTTCATAAGTGCATTACTGTGCCTATATTTTATCTTATTATTGATTGCATGATGCAGTACTATACTATATTGTAAAAATAACGGGTAAGCATAATATTTTCTTTCTAAAAAACAACTAAACTAAAAGTTGTTTAAACGTAAAATTAAAAAAAATATGTAGGCAAGAAAGTAGAATTTGGTATGATTTGAGTGTGTAACCCGGTAGGCATCGTAATAATTTTTACGGACCCTTAAAGGGACTGATTGCGAACATAAACTATATTTTTCAATAAATATTACAGTCATAAAGAAAAAAAACAATTTGATATGCCGTTTTCGAGTTATTTAACGATATTAATTTCACGTATAAAATTCATGGCATATTTGCATCGGTTTGATTTGTCGGTAGTGGTCGTGAATTTTATGATCTGCAATTTATTTTCACGTGTTAGAATATTTTTTTCTTTTTCAGGTGCATCCAAACTGCTCGAATGCCGGGCACACGAGCTGCGCGTGGCGTGCGTCGGGCGCTGGTCCTTGCGCGCATATTTTTCTTACTTTATGAGTTGAGTTGCGCTAATCAAAGCGCACCATTTGAAGTGTACAATATGCAAGTGTACAAACGTGTAACACATTTGCGGAGCATTCGCCGCGAATTTTGGCGGTGTATACGCATCTTTACAAAGCTGCAGCTGCAATTGATAGCTAAACATTTTAGCATTTTTAGCACCAAGTTAACGCATGTAATCATTTTTCTTAAATATTCCAGGCCACCTTGTTCATAGGGTTTTTTATACAAGAATGGAGCCGCGCGTCAAACTCCGGTGCGTTGACCGATTTTTTCACCGTTGCCCATATTTATCGATTATTGTCATACCCATACCAAAGGCACTTGGACATGACAGCATCACTTCCTACTCGAAGCCAGCACTCAAGTGTTATCGTACTTGAGTGCCGATGAGGCCGAAAAATTGGGTGCTGCCTAAAAAATTAAAGCAAATATGGTAGTCACGATTGTAAACTTGAGTGTCATTGAGTGTTCGAAGGTCGTTCTCGTTAATACATGAGTTAAAATGTCAAGTTGGATTTGAAATTCTAGTTACCATCTCATAACATAAATCTTAATTTACCTAGTCAAAAACATCGTGTCTACACACGGAAGGAATATTAACTTATGACTTTTTCGATTAGAAGAATTAAGTATTATACACGGTTTTATTATAATGTTTAAATTGTATTTTCATAAACTTCTGATATTAGTTACGTAAAATATATCTTTAGCATGCAACTAAAGTATGTCATAACACAATCATTACGATGATATATTGCAACATATATACAACGTATTAGAATATATCGTTATATACCATCAAATGGTCGCCATTCTATACCATGATTGCACAATATTTCATTTCAAGAGTACAAAAAAACTCTTGAATATGACAAAAAATTGCGTACACTTCTACACTTAGACAAATACGAATGATCTAATACTCTTTTTTCTCACGCTCTCCGGTACATGTGACACAGCGTTATTTAGCTACGTTGAGTCAACAATTACACGGTTATATTGTCATTACCAGAATTTTAAGATGCTTTAGCTGAAGAAATATTAGATATTTGCTAGTTTCCGACTTTTTTATCGTCTAATTTGGCTTAATATAGTCGTAATAACTTTATTCTAATTATTTTCCGTTTGGTGTTTATTTTAGAATAGGGTCAAAAGTTACTGAAAAAAATGATTTCTTTGAGATCTTTCATTGTTAGGGAGACTTCATTTTTATTTCTAGTAACTGTTTAGCGATCTACGTCACCTACATATTTAAAAGTTCTCTCCGGCATTCCGCAATAACTCATGTTAAAAAAAAGACAAGATAGGTAAATAAAATAAACAATATAATAATTATTTTTCAAATAAACAATCGTTACATTGTCGTGCCGCAGTCCCAAAAAAGCGCGATCGCGTGCAAACAATGTGTATTTTACTAAACTGATTTCCTCGTTCACCGATTCAGAAACGAGTTCACATATTTAAAAAAATAAAATAATATATGTACAATAATAATACGTTCGGTTAACAAGTTGGCGTGACTGCCCTCTGTTAACATATCCCTCGCTTTTTTTACTCTTGAACATCCATGGTCATAATCATAACCATGTATACATTTTTTGGTCTTATTCCAATGACGTAAGGTAAAGAAGTGTTTACATGTTTTTGACCGTGACTTTAGTACTTCGCGTAAAGGCGATGACGGATTGAGTGCAACTCTTGCGCCGGTAAAAGACAGCGGATTTAAATGGATTCTTTTCGTTGGAATTTTTAAGAAAAAGTTGAGTTTCGTGTTGGACCGTGTAGGCTTAAATGTAGGTATTTAGTCAAGTATTTGCTTTTATTTTAATGAAATGCGTGAGATTGTAAATGCAAATTGGTTCAATGGCCTTACTACAATTAAATATAAGTTATTAAATAGGCATTATATCGGTACTAAAAGCTACCATTGCATCCTTACAGTCTTGCATTTACCTTATCAAAATGAACTATTTACCAATATTTGCAGCAACATAATTTTCATATAATTTCATTACATCATTTCCATAACGCGTTAACTGAACTCATTTGCAGCAGATTTCGACATAAACATACCCAATCCATTTCAAAAGCACTTGTTATTCATCTCATCATTATCGTTACCAAAAACGCGAACCCAACTTAGTACACGTCGAATTTCAAAACCATATTTTGTTCATCCTTCCTTAGTCAAAAAGCCTTAAGTGTTTTTGAAGCTAGAATGCAGATAAGACGTTTTAACTTAACAGGGTAGATTTATTTCGCGCGATAACTCAACGTCCTTAATTTGTTAAGGGGTCGAAATACGACTACAAAGTTACATTTTGTAAATTGACCTGATTGTATCTCAACCAGGCATCTCCAAGTGGTATGAATGATATATCAAAGTCCGAAATTTAGGTTGCAATCTTAATAATTTTATCTGATTATTTCCATGCGAGATACGTCACTTTAATTAAGTAATATTTTCGGTAAATTTAAATCATTGTTGATTGTATCGGGGATTCATGCTCAAATGTGCTTTTTTGGTTAAAATACAAATGAATGTTATTTATCATGCTATAACTATACTGTAATTACTGTTTGGGTTGTAAGGAAGAAGGCGGTATATGGATGCATATTTTAGTGCCTTTCTCCTTTGCAAATTTGTAATTGTAGTTTTGTATGAAATTAATATGCGTTAAATTGTTGCCTTCCTGGGTATACGCTTAATTGTTTTCAGCTTAATAAATGTTCCTATTAATTTGTTTGTATTTTCTTTAAGTAATTTCTGTAAATGCGTACACTATCTTATGACCGATCTTTTGTAGACACTAATAATTAATCAAGCAACAATAAAAAGTATTTAGCTACCAATCGTAATGAAAAATACATTTATTACATTTTAATGCATCTAGTAATTCGATATATTTCTCGATTGATCAGAATATGATGTATTCGTTATCATTTAATGACAAGAAAAGGAGTATCTTGGATAGGCCAAACTCACTTACAATAGATTGTTCAACGTAAATTCAAACCAATGACAAATTATATTATTCAAAGAGGCATGTTGGGGCCTATGTCTCAAAAGATATTAGACTAATATTATTAGTACCGTTGGAGAAATGGTCCACTGCCAAATAATTTGAGTTTCGATGACAATACAATAAGAAACCTAGGTCGGAAAGGGTGAGCTATTTTACCCAATCACCTGACTAAATATTACTGTTGAGCTGTTGCCGTTACAATAAAACTAATATTACAATTTTAAAATATATATACGATACCAGTACAACATAGCATTATGTAAATAGTACAATAACATTAATATCCTTAAAAATAGACTAATATTAAATAAAAACTAAGTTAAAAACGAAATATTAATAGATACCATAATTATTGAGTATGGTTTAATCATGATGACAAGAAATTTACAGTAATATTTAATACGGTGATTAGGTAAAATTTTCTTCCCTTTCTTTCCGACTTCTGCTAATGATATTAGTTTAATATATCCCGAGAAATGGGTCCCAGATCACAAAACCCAGGTCTCCAGAACAATAGGAGCAATATTTAATTCAAGTTAAACAGAAAACCAGAAGTCGTTAAGCGGTCGCGCCGCGGGCTAATCGGGAACGGTGATTGACGAAAACAATATGCAATTTGCAACCAGCAAAAGATGTCTGACGCGGTCGGTAAAACATGCCCGCATGTGGTGTGGTGCAAACTCATGTGTCGCATCCCATATTATTATTAAGTATAAAGAAAATGTTGAACCCCGTGTCTAAATAAAACAGTTTTATTTGGAGATAGTTTAAGTCCCGGGTAAGGAGAGTATATACAATTTGAATACAAAAATCTTCCCCTGTAAGATTACATCAGGGGCGCAATTTATATGTGCTCTTAATGATACCATTTTTATTTTATTCAAGCGCTTATAAAATCACGAATATCTTGAGTAATATATTTCAATTTAACGGTCGTTAGTTATATCAAAATTGTAATAAATAAATTCACGGTTTAAGTCATACTTTTATGTTTAAGTTACGCTCGACATCTATGGCACGCTTGAGCCTCTATTTTCGAGCATTGTGAGTGCCGAAACCCGTGTGGGTTGATGACGCTCCTCGTACTCCGATTTCCCTTGTCTGTACGTGAAAAATCAATAAAAGTCATCTATATAACGCTTCCTCTCACCCCATAAGCCCCACACAAACTCGGACATCCAAAACGGCAACGAATTGGCAACTTAAACCAATACACGTCATTGCAAGAAAGGGAATACATCGAAAAAGGAATTTCTAAACTTGGCCAGCCCGATCCCGGCGTGATTTGCATGCCCGGACTGAGTTACAACGGACAGTGGTATGTAGAAGAGTGTCAGTCAGTATTAACTGTATATATTGGTTTTGCGTAGGCTAGACTCCCGCAACTTCAGTGGCTTACAATAAGTACCAATACAGCAGAGTTATTATTAAAGCTATTAAGCTTTAGAAGCGGTCAGTCATAATCTCATAACTCATAATGTACATCTTTATATATCTTGAAAAATAATAGAAATTATCCGATAGTTTAACAATGATTAAAAATTAAAAGCAAAGATAATTCAGACGATAAAACGATCATGTACCTACAGCTAAAATAATGAATATATATTTGTCATAAGCTACTTACAGAGGTTACTTAAATTGCCACGTCACACAATTTTTTTTTACCACTTTTACTGACGATATGGTCCGGAACACATAGACATGATAAAACTCAATATCAATTCAATAGAATGCTTCCAATTTTAAACAATATTAGTTTGTTCTAATTTAAATCAAATTATCTCTTTTTGCATCAATAATAATATGCATGCTTTCGATTTGCTGTTTGTTATGCTACGAAATAAATAGTCTACTTATGGCATAAAGCCATCCAATTGGGCCGCGTCAAAAAAGGTAGTCAGGGAAATTGTCTCACGTAGTGACGAGGCACTGTAAAAGTGTGAAGCTCAATCCTTGTCGCGACTTGTATGGGCCAGACATTGTGTGAGACAGCTAAATGGGGCTTCGGCTATTTGACCGTTTTAGCATGACCTGGGAGTTTATTTCACTAAACACAGTCACAAGTGTGCAAAAATCATCTTATGACTTTTTACTAAAAATAATTATGAAAAGTGAGCATAGCAGTAGCGGTGCGTTCATAGAACAAGATTCCTCTTGGCTTGCTTTAAGTTTTAGGCGCCTTTGAGCACTTTTCCAACAGCTCATGAAGAAATGTTAAGCCAAATACAGCACGGGCTTGTCTTAAAAAATGGACTCACCGCCACTGATTTAAAACTGACCTAATTTAAAACTGTAAAAAAAACCTCGAAGTTTACATTTTTTTTAAAGCTATCCAGAAAAAAAGGACGAAAAATCATAAAATAATGTTGCATATTCAGAACTTCCCCTAGTAACAATAAAAAAATATAACTACCATTTTTCCTGATTGCGTCATCAGATATATCAGAGCGGCCAAGGTGGTCACAAATATCTGAACAATGCATCTATTGTCAAGGTGATAAAGTGCATTGTTCAGGTATTTTCGAGTACCTTGGCCGCTCCAATATATTTAATGGCGACTGTACAATCTTTGCAAATCCCAGTCCCACCTGTCCCTAACTCGACCCAATTTCACCTGAAACTCGATTGCAATAATAAATTTCGACCGGGCGGGGCAGATGGCTCGATACGGTGCTACCACGGATACACGAAATGATGTAAAAGTATCATTAAAGGCTAAGTGGCGATTTTAGATAGCGATGCGTTATTAAGAAATGTATTACATTCGACTAACTGCGGGATTAAAGTTATTAAATACATCTGTGTTTAAGAACAATGTACAGTACAGTTATGTTTTATATAAAATCAGTAGAGCCCGACCACGCTAATTTTGCATGGACTTTTGCGGTAGCACACTGTGTAACTGCAGCAAAAATCGTGTTTTTTCATTTTCATTTTACTTATATGTTGTGTACACACTTTATCACTTGCAAAACCAGTGCAAAGTTAAAATAGTGTGACAATAGCTAAGTAGCTATCGTTTTGAAGGTTTGAAAGGATTTAACTATAAAAAAAAATTAGAAAACCCCCATAACTGCTGAAACTAAGTTGATAAAATATAATTAAGTGTGTTATTAAATAAATACAAACTTTAAAAACATTTAAAAAATTATCAACCCAGCAGGACTTGAACCTGCATCGATACGCCTTCTCAGGGCTCGATCGCTTTACCTAGTAGGTAAGCTATGGGTTCAGTTACTAAGTTGACGAAATTTTCAATGCCTTCAAACGTCTTTTTGCATTTATTTTTGGTGGAATATTCAGATCACTTGCCACAAAACCTGCTTTTGAATAAAAAAATCACATTAATTAAATCGGTCCAACCATTTCAGTGCTACGGTTCCACGTGCAGACGGGCTTAAAGAGCAGTCAACATCCTTAGGCGCCTTTTACACTGTTTCGGTTTCTGTAATAGGAGCAATAAATTAAAACGTAGATTCTACTCCTCAAACCAGGAAACGTTTGTTCAGCGACTTTTAAAAATAACGTATGGTTTGATTTTTAGGACACTTTAAAGTTTTTTCGAACACGCAATGTATTCCGAAATTGACTATGTCTGTAGGGTGACAAGCAATGTCAATTAGACGGATTTTAACGTTCATTGAAAATACTATTTAGTTTGTATGAAAAAGAGACAATCTACAAAATACATATTTTTTTAAAGTTGTTGAACAAAAGTTTTGTAGTTTGAGGAGTAGAATCTATGTTTTAATTTATTGCTCCTATTACAGAAACACACTGTATAACGCTCTCAAGCTTCCACTTCGCCGCATGAGGTTGCGGCGGCAGCGTGATAATCGCCTTCGACAATATTTTTACACTTTGCTAGGTTTTAAATCACATTTTCTATTTTCATCTTCGACACATCCAGGACTGTTTTTCAATGGCATTATAAAAAGCTCATAAATACAAACGTCCAGTTTTTATTGCCATTGATTATTAGAGCAAAAACCGCGTATCAATCAAGCGCTGACAAATCGGACGACAGCGCAGAGAAGGCACCCTAAAAGGCAAATGGTTGTAAGTAATTAATAAGAAAGTTCGTTTTTGTATTTTTATCCGCTTTTGGCTCTCTGGGCTTCCTGGACGACTTTTTAATACGCATTTGTAGCATCACAGGTTGTTTATGTCTCATAAGGCAAAACAGCATGATTCTCGGCACCTTTTTAATTATAGAGGTTTGATCTTTTGCGGTGCTACAACGATTAGCATGTTCGATTGATAACCTTACATGTACTAATTGTAATAATTAATATTGAATACTCTCCCCTCCTTTTACATAAATGCCTCTTGGGCCTCAATTACTTAATTTATGTTTTATCCTTATCGGTCAGTTTGATAACTGTGTTTGTTAGATACAGAAAAAATGTAAATTAAGTAATTGAAGCCTGAGAAAAGTTTACGAATAAGGTGGTTAAAGTATTTTGCCTACTAAGATAATTTTTTTTTAATAAAACTTCTAATGCCCAAATATTGGCTTTATTTAGTAGCCAAGTATAAATCTATGTCTACTTATATTCCGACAACAAATTTTAGAAAAAGTGGCAATATCGTAGTGATTTGAAAGGGACAAAACTGCGATGTTTCCACTTTTTAATTTCTACCATTTATTTTTGCAATAAATCTTGAATATTTACGAAAGTTATCATTATGGTGAACATCAACTTCTGAATTTGGACAGACTTAAATTAGAAAGACGGATAAACAAATAATTTTTAAAATATGCAAATATTTTTTTACGTAAGTTCAGGCCTCTTCTTAATTTGGACATCTTAAAAAAATCCTGAACTTAAACGATTAATGAATCATGTCCTCCACTATAAGAGTAAACAACTAATTAAACTATTACAATTAGGAAGGTTGTATGTTGCATATATATATATACAATTATCTTGTTAAACACGAAACCTTAACCAGGTGGCAAAATGACATACCTTCATGTAATTTCAGTAAGAACAAATTATGATTAAAATTGTAAAATTGTTGTGACATTTCCAAAATATACCAATCAACATACTCCGAATAGGGAATGGTGACATCGTTATATTTTTTATTCAAAACAACTCAATCAACGGGTTTTCGGTAAAATAAGGGCCCAATTAAGTTAAATGAAGGGTACACGGAAAGAATATGTCTAGTCACTTTGACAATATTTTGAGTTGTAGCGGTTTTAAAGTTTGGAACGATTCAATTAACCATACTATTTTCGTAACTAGATGGTTTTTATTAAATAAAAAGTGGATTTATGTTAAAAATTCCAGCTGTTACAGAAGTTGTTGCTAATAGTTCATTGCAAGCTCTACATTTTGATACAAAAATCTCATTTTACAAAAAAAGGGACTAGACATGTTCTTTCCGTGTACCCTTCAAATACAGTTACGGCATTATTAATATAACATTGGTGTAAATGAAATCATTTAAATTGAAATAAAATACTTATATTATTTATTTTCGAAGAAATTTAACGGTGTATCAATGAGATAGCAACTTCTCATAGAAACCACCCGTTACTAATTAGAAGCAAAATTGAATCGGTCATTGCTAACATCATTCGACGGCCTCCTAGCCTAATCGGTAGTGACCCTGCCTATGAAGCAGGAGGTCCCGGGTTCGAATCCTGGTCAGGGCATATATTTGTGTTTATCACAGATTTATTCCTGAGTTATGGATGTTTTCTATGTATTTAAGTATTTTTTTATATCTATCTATTATATATATCATCGCCTAGTACCCACAACATAAGCCTGATTAAGCTTACGGTGGAACTATGCTGATTTGTGTAAGATTGTCCCATAATATTTATTTATTTAATTATAATAAATAATAATAATCGAGCGTGAAAATGCTGCAAGCCCATTATGGGCACCTTTGCACAGCGAACAACCCGGAGCAGGTTGTTCCTTTAAATTATTTGTAAAATGTATTATTTATTTATTTTCTATATCTACATACTTTATAGTATAAAAAGTAAGTACTAACTAGTTTTAATAGATTTATTTTATAAGTACTTAGTTATGTTTGTATATACCTTGTCTTTATTGAATAAAGTTAAACTTACAGTAAGGTAACTTTAAATTTTGGGATAATATTAATTAGTTTAGTTCGTTTTGGAATACAATATGAAGTAAAGAATTGACTAAAACCTAACCTTATATCAAGTTTTCAACCATGTACGTACTGATTTTTATTTATGTTGTTTTTAAATAGTACTAACTTACATATTTTTACTCCTGAGTCTTCTTTAACCACACCCCGAATAACGAGAAATCAAATTTTAGATAAATAAAGACGTAATTTAACTGTCAGGTTTTAAAATTTCGGTTAAATCGCTAATTAGTGATCGCTATCAGTAATTGAACGAGCTTCGTCAATATAGATATTAACAGAGAGGAACGGGACTTGGAACTTGGGTACCGGTTTAAAGGGTTCGGTAAAAAAGGGTTAATGGAATATTGTTTGTTTGATGAATTTACATGGATTCTGAAATATTACCGAAAATTGTAGTAGAGAGCAGTAAGTCTGCGTTGTTATGTAGTAGCATCTGTCTCTAAGTCTTGAGTGATATTAGTTGAATACATACCTACTGCTATTGAATCGCGAAATTTTTTTTCTTTGAACTTTGCTGGACACACTGCCGTGTGTCTAGATATCGAGAAACACAATCAGTGCACAACAAGTGACACAGTAAAAGGCAAATAAGTTATGTGTTTTTTTATATGACATGAATATTATGTACAGTCGACGTCAAAGATATCGTTACGGACAAAGTTACAAAAATATGTTTACACGACTTTATTGTCTTAGCCATAAAGTCGCGTAAACATATTTTTGTAACTTTGTCCGTAACGATATCTTTGACGTCGACTGTACTAAAAACAAGTGAGTACAGCCGCATGTAGTGATAATAAAACATGAGTATTCATTAGAAAAGCGCGTATCTAAGTTATAAATACGTACGTTAAAAACGCAAGCACCAGCACACATAATATGTGTAAACTATCATGAAACTCCACGGGAAACAATCTTAAGGGCGTGAAAACGAGTTAAAAGTTTTTATCTACACCCATATCATAAACCCTCCATGATGAGTTCAAAAACCGCAAGTTATGACCACCATAAAAATAGACTGTTTTGTTAGAAGTTAGAACAAATGTCTTATCTGTAACGATGTTATTATTATAAAATAATAAGCAAAAATTCGATATCATTATGAAAATCCGGCCTGCTCCCCGACAGCCGGCACGCGCCCATCCAACCACCGGCGCCCCCCCCGACCGACACGATCGAGTTGGCCATGGAGATGGCGGTGCAATCCGTGCAATGGCAGTCATTCATTCATCATTTAGGGTTTATAATATGTGTGTAGATAAAGCAGTGTATGCAACTGTACGTAATTAGGCCTTAAAACACTCGTGTGATCTTATTATGAAGCTCACTTCGTTCGTTTCATAAAACCACACTCGTGTTTAAGGACCCCTATTACGTAACAGTTACATAAACTACTACTAGTATTAACGACTTCTTTGTGAACGAATTCGCGGAGGCTTGTTATATTATACATAAGTTTAATTTCGTGGTTAACACACCAGAAAGCGGCGACAGCTATAATCCCTTATCAAAAACTAATTATACAGTATCGCGAATTCTTTAAAAAATCAATGACCCTTTAGTTCTGTTTAATTTAAAAATTAATTCCTGCTCACGTCACTTTTTCGGCCCTTCAGTTCAAGCGTGCAATTTTAACTTTGCGGTTCGTTAACTAAGTTCACGATGTATATTTTCCGGTATCCTTTCATTTCGTTATATGCTTTGTAGTATTTACATATGATTTACATGATGCAAAAACATTCTAATTTTAGACAATAAATTCAAACTTTATAGCAACGCAAAAAAAAATTTTTAGAAAATTTTTTTTTACAAAATTAATACAATATTAAAAGGGGGTATAGTAGAAAGATAACTTAACGTAGTAATACGGAAATTTCGAAAAAGAACCATGTTATAGGTTCTCAACTGCATATATAAATTTGTACTTTTGGCAGTGGAACGATGTGAGGTGTTCAGACAGGATGATGGCCGTTGATGTTGACTTTAAATAAATGATACGGTTTAACATGTTAAATATATTTTGAAGGGATCTAAATTAAGCCCATTTCGTCGCTAACAGGATGCTGGCAGGCTCTTGAAATAAGTTTAACAGCGGTTACGCAACGCTAAATGTTAATCATGTAGGTAAGGCCTTTACGGACTTTAAAAATCTCAACTTGATTTTTTAAATTATTGTTTTATTACGTATTGATTTGACCACAATGAATATCGAAGTGTTTATTTAGATGCGAGTAATATCCAGGCTGTAGGAACAAATCAAGTTGTGGTTTTTCAAGTTCTAATTAACCTCACATTCATTTAAATTAGCGTTGGTATTATATGGTCTCATTAACCATTGTTTTTTTTCTTTGCCTGCTATACACGGTGCTCGTGAGCATTGCGAGAGATTTTAACCTCGGATTCCTGAGGTCATAAGGAGTAAAAATGTTATATGAAGTTAGGTCGATTTCGCAAAAAAAAAATTTTTTTTTACAAAAAAAATATTTTCGAAAAAAAAGCATTTTTTTTTTCGATTTTTTTAATGCTTTGGAACATAAAAAATTAATGTTATTGATAAAACTAACGACTAAAATAAACTGGTACATTTTTATTCGTAAAAAATTGTTCACGAAAATTATTCCTTTTCATTTTGACATCTGTCCATAAGGATGTCTACACTAGACCCCATAAAGAGTGAAATCTTTATCAAAAGCGTTATTCACTGAGTTACAATAATCAATGTTTTTTTATTTAATTGGTAATAACTCTGAAACTAGGCAAATTCCATGGAACTTTGTACGACATTTTAGTCTCTAATTGCGATCAGGAATACGCTGTTAAAATCTCTCGCAATGCTCACGAGCACCGTGTATAATATTTTTGATAATAAGTCTCAATTGTAGCTATCACATAAATTCAAAAGTATCACATAAAATCAAAACATTTCAGCATCGTATTATTTCCTTTATTTCTTTTCTGTCTTAGATTAGGTTATTTTATAATATTTTTACAAAAGTAAAATACAAAAATACATCAAAAACATACAAAAACAATAAAAACATTATAAAAAACCTAATCTAGGGTGCCGCCGGCAACGGAGCAAGGCCCAGGCTCAGCATCGTATTATTATTATAATTCTCATATCAAACATTAATTTTGCTGTCACTATGTCAAGTATGTAAACAATAATATTATAAAATATAGCGGTAACATATTCATTGTATTTTTCTCTAGGCATAACATGCTTTACGCATACCAAATGTTACTAAAACTAGTGCATAAAATCACATTCATCCAGTTCATGAACCCTGCACGATTTGGACGGTCCATTTTTGTTTTGTCCAAGAGAATTTCAAATTCCAAATATTCTTTGTTTTAAGCGGTAGCCACACGCAACAAAGGCGTTACATAGTTTGCATCTTGGCGTCGAATGCGTGAAGTGGAAAATCATTTGAGGCGTGGAAAAGTGTAACAGAATGTCTGAAGCAAAGAATTCTGAGTATTAGTATGTGACTAATAGTGTACGACTAGTCTTTATGTAAAGTCAAAACCACTTGCTAGGTACGGTCGACGTCAAAAATAAGTTTATACTTTTGCACCTTACTCCTTTGTAATAAGGTCCAAAAGTGTAAATATATTTTTGACGTAGACTGTACTATGAAGTTAGTATGAAAATTGAACTGTGAGCTTGGTGAATATTCTTATGATTAGTATTAATTTAATTAAAATAACTGAAAGCGCAAAAACTTGGTTGATCTTGTTCTTTGAGTGTGCTTTCAAATTTGATTTCATGACTGGTGCGTTATTTTTTCTATAGAGGTTTTTTTCAAAGAGCGTTATCGTTACCCTGTGTCCTAATCTAAATGATAAAATTCCATTTTGAGGTCCAGATTATATTGGAAATCCTTTACATTTAGCTCAATAAATCCATAAATTAAACAATTTAGCTGACATTCGAATACTTTCAACGTAGGTGTAATTTAAAATTCAAATATGGAATCTTGTGAGCTATAATAATATTGCTCTGGTCACACAAAACGTGGTTCTAATATGCAAAAAGCTACTTGACTTACGCCTTTTTTTAAAGGAAGACGAAGATTCACTGCGTAAGGCACTAAACAATTAAATTAAAATAATAATATTATGGTTTATGCTCATTGATATTAGTAATAAAATTGATCCATTTTATAATCGACTTCAGACATTTTGAATCTCGCATGTACATATGTCAGGTCTTTAGAACCTGTCAATCAAAAGTTTATTTTAACATTGTTTTCTTGCATAATTATGCTAATATTGATACTGATTTGTCTTTAACGTGTTTGTGGTTTTATTGCTGCTGTAAATGAGATCACTTTTGGACTACTAAGCTTATTTTTTTTATGCAGATTTCTAGCTTCATACTAATTTAGTTCTCTATCGTAAATTAAACATTTTTCGTTTTATTGCACATAACTGTCCTCTTAAATGGTTTGGTTTTGTTATACGAACGACGACAAAAATATTTTTACACTTTTGTAAATTATTTGTGGACGTTACTCCTTTGTAATAAGATCCAAAAGTGTAAACATATTTTTAAAGTCAAGTGTACCTAAATCATCGTTCGTTAAAAGTGCATTTTAAACACTTACCTACTAGCGAATCCTTCACAAAAAGTCAAATCGAACTGACGATCCGTCTTAATTTATTTGAATTTGTCCATAGGTACCGCTTTTATAATATAATAAGAGAAATTTAAATGCCATTAACGAAAAATATATTATTACAGGAGGACGTGATATACAGTTCTTTTCTTTTTCAAAAAATAAAAAGTGGTGTGGATTTTTTTTTTACTTTGCCCCGGATTCTTAAGGTTAGGCCCAAGTCTACTAGAAGGCGCCGATTGGCTGACATGCCAGTGACAGTCACAGGCCAAATGTATTTAACCTAGATAAAGCATTACAGTCGTGATGGTATGAACTGGTCGTGTGATTATCATGTAACATGTACGGCAAGTTCAGATCAAATATTAGCGAAGCTCTAGTATAAATGAGTTCATTGTCCTTAAATGTGTTTAACGTCCATATCAGTGAGTAAACAATTGAAGTAAGTAACTTGTTGGAAGATGACCCATACGTACTTAAAGGCGTAAGAGATCCTGGTTGGGCTGTAGTATTCGCTGTGTGCGTGATTGTGGTGCCATCTCTTGGGCAGGTGTTCAATATCTTTTTTTTCTTTTTTATAAATAGGTTGTATTCCTTGCTTATATGAAATGTCACTGGCTGATTCACTATTTTGACAGTTGACAGGGGCTTTTGTAGTTTCATGTCTTGTCATTGTCACATTGTGCACTGCGATCGTTCTCGTTACCCCCCATGCACTTCGCACATGGCGAATGCATGTAAAAATATTTGAAATTAAATACGTTAGTGGTTTATTTTCACAGAACTTTAAAGTCATTTTTTATGAGGCAAAAACGTTTGATAACGACACATTATGCTAATGTTTGATAAATCTACTGCCTTGAGTGAGACGCACACTCGCGAATTTTTCTCCTAACCTTTAGTTTGTGACTGATGATTTTTAAAACACGCAAAAAAGCAGTAACTTGAAAATATTCAAGTTACTGCTTTTTTGCGTATTTTAAATCAATAAAATAATAAATCAATTTAGTTCAAGTAATTTCTAAAGGTGATCGCATCTTCAGTAAATGTGCTCCAATTTAATTTACAGGCCCCATAGAAAGAAGCTCCATTCAAAGTCCACAATCCTCAAAAATTCGCTCCAGGGTAAAGATACATTTTGTATACAAAAATTCATTAATCAATTTAGTATTCTCTGCACCGCCCGAAGCTGACGGAAACAGCCGGTAAACGAGCTCAGCCGATTGGTCACGACTGAATGAAGCTAATAAGAAAATTCGATTTTTAATTTATAAGATCACTATGTTGTTGTGACAAGTTGTTGCATTGCAACACGGAGAAAGAAATATTAAACGTACGCGTTAGAAAGCCTGCCATTTTATGGATGCCAGGAGCAGTTGCTGTCACACACAGTTCACGTTATGTAGCCTTGCGGTTTGTAGAATGCATTTAGTGCAAAAATCTGTTAACGTATGCGTGACATAGGCACTTCGCGCCAAGAAGCAGAGGTCCTTTGCTGTCCCCTATAGTTCTCGCATGTTGGCTATGAACCTAAGTCTTAAATATACCTAAAAACCTCTCTTGGTACCTATATCGTAGAAAATCAATACAAATAAAGTTTATACAATCATGAATTTGGCAACCTTTTGGCACCTCATATAACCAGTCATTTTTTGTCATAATTATTGCTAAATGCCACACTGCGTGACATCTTGAACACACCTTAATAATTTAAAGATTGTTCACTGTTTCTCTTTACAATGTCGCGAAATCAATTTCAAGACAATTTGCCTTAATTGCTATCAATTGGTAAAGTGAAGTACCGAAAATGAAATGAAACTTGTTATAAGTTCACACCATTTTGTATTTAAAGTTCACGTATTAACAAACGAATATGCAATTATGCATATGGCATTAATTCGTCTAATCACCAGATGAGATCCAAATTTATATCATATTACCCTGACTTAAAGTCTAAAATGTATGAGTTTAAAATACAGTAGCCAACAAAACACCGCCTAGATCTTTTGTATGTGATTCCAATTATAAAATGCAATTAAAAGTTCAAGATTGACCTTTGCGTACCAATTATAATTAATTATTAGATCTGTCAATTTAAGCGCAGTTTATTTCGTCGCATTTAGATCTCTAAAACCTTTTTTTATTTGAACAGTTATATGTCAAACAGCCGCTATTACGATCTCATTTCTAAGCATACAATGCTGCCAGTTTAAGTAGAGCTGTGTTGCTTTCTTGATGGTTTGTTATTTGATATGAGTCAAAGTTTTACGGTGCTTGCTCAAGGTCTATCTAAAATGGTTGGATTGCTTGTCCGTCAACACTGGCAGACCAGAAATAAGCGATGTTTGTAGAAGCGCGTTCTTCATTCATATGCGTTTGGAACAGACTAGCGGTTTATGAAACTCAAAGTAGGATAAAATATTTTTTACCAACTTCAAAAATAAAGAAGTTTCCCCATGCTTAATGATATTTATTCACTGGGTATCTATTTTTTATGACGAGACGAGTAGGTTTGATATTTTTTTAAGAAAATACTTTACAGTTGATTCCATTGTCAGTATCTATGAAGTAAAACGAATTTGGAGAAGTGGAACTGCTAACGATAACCATAAAATGACTGGTATACTACTATGATTCTGAAATCAGTTATTATAGTCAAAAGCTATAACAGCGTAGTAGGAACATAAATTTGTCTTGTTTCGTGTTTTTTGTCTTTTTTTGTACAAAATATTTTCAAATCTACTTAGCACTTTATATTCATTAAACATTGTTTTAACTTAACGAAGCTATGTATGGAAGTAGTTGCGACACAAACAAATCAATATAAAATTTACAGCAACACGTTAATATATGTATATGACGAAATGTTTTGACTAAATCAGCTACATATCATTAAGGGACCTACCTTAACTCTAAATTCATACATAAGTATTCGTAACGGTTTGTAAAAATTTACGATTTTTCATTAACATTGAATATTTAGAGGAAGCTAGTTGGTTCATCAATAACTATTTAATAACCTGTTTAATCTCGTAGGCAAGAATCATACAAAGTTATTTGCAAATAAAAGTTATATGGGTAAGCTAAATTATGTAGGTATAATTCAAATTCAAATTTCTCCATATTTGTAAATAGGATCTGTATCGTTTTGACAGTCTAAATTGATCTTTTTCAACCGACTCCAAGATTTCGAAGGAGGAGGTTATCAATTCGTCGGGATCTTTGTTTTTTTTTGTTTGTTCACCGATTATTCGAAGACGGCTGGACCAATTTAGATTTTTTTTTTGTTTGAAAGAGTATAGTTGTTCCCATTGTCACCAGGTCTCCAGGTCATCTGATGATGGGATCCTGGAGAAATCGAGGGAACTCTTAACTATTATAGGCACACCTATAGTGATAAATCCAACATTGCATTTTTGCAGCCGCACCCGCGTCGCGTTCTACCCGCCCGTCTGCAACGTACAAAAGCTGGCGCTGTGTGAAAAGCCATAGCACACACGGGCATGGGGCAAATTTGCCGATACGCAATTTGCACCGGACAAACAGCGGTTAGTGTTCCGGTGAAATCTCTGTTCTGTAAGCTGTATTGTGTGCCATATTTAGGAATGAGGTGAAATTGTTATGAACGGAATATTTTGCAATAAAATTAGATCTGCATAATCGTTCTTCTTTTTCTTCTTACTTGACGCGTAGGTAAGTAACCTACGCCAAGAATATAGTCTGTTGTTTGTTTGATTTTATTCTGTTAGATTGTATTATTCTGATTAAGAGGATTGGAATTCTCAAAGGTGAAGTTTAGCTTTATCAGATCATCTTTTAATTGTTATCAATTGATTATCAAGTTCATGACAAATAGGTACATTTCAAAAACACATTGAATAGATTCAAAATGAAACATTAAATTTTATTGAGTATTGTCAGAATCGCAATTTATTGAAACAAAATGTTGGTGTCAAAATATTTAACTTGGTATAAATATTAAAATAGTACTCGTATTTTTTTAATAGATACTTATGCAGTAGTATAGTAGCAACTGTTTAATTCAAGGTGAATGTTAGACGTGTGTTTTTTCATGGCTAGTTAAGTAGTTCGTAGCAGAACTCGCTAAGCGGGAGATGGGTTCAAAATTATTTTGACTTCGTCTTATTTTCTCAACCATAAAATTGTGCTCATAACATTTAAACTCCCCGCCTTACATAAGCTTTTATGTCTCATCAGTAAGGATACCTTGGTATCGAAATAAAATCAAAATTACTCAGCGATTTCACTCGATCAAAATCGTATCGCAGACCGTGCAAAATCAAATCGATACTCGTACAATGCATTTAATGCATTAAATTTTAATTACAGTTACCCAATAAACAGTTCCTTTCCAATCCTCGTGTATCGTCCTTTGTCATACTTGAAATATAAACTTTGTTAAACAAAATATAAGGTGCCATTTTCAATGTCAGAATAGTAGTAGATATGAGGTCTGAGAAGTAAATAAGTGTTTTAAATGAATCATCAAGACCAAAGGCGATGTATGCAATCCGTCAAAATGCGGAGATGTAGAATGTTCATTGCAGATCGATTTTTAAGTTAAGTGTAATTTTTAATTTAACCGATGAGGTTCCGATCGATTAAATTGGTTTTACTTTGATATTTATCACTGTTGAAAGTGTCCTAAGTCTTACACACAGATACTTAAAAAGGCATTCTTGCATTATTTATTTTACAATTAATTGCTCCTGAATTGTCTCCCCTGATAGCCAGTGCCAACACGGCCTTGGTTGGCGTTCGATGCTTTTTATTTTAATAATAATAAAAAAAAAAAAAAAAAAAAAAAAAAAAAAAAAAACTGCTGTCAACGTCAGACGTGTTTTATCAAAATATTAGCTTCTTTATTTTGTAATGATGTATTTTCGACGTATTTTTTCTTACAAACGTGAAAATCTATCAAATTCGTCACGAAAAATGACCCTGACATATATATCGGTCTGTCATAACAACTGACAAAGAAAGATACGCGGAATCAGCAAGGATGATTACTAGAAGCAAAGCACGTCAAGCACAAGCCGACACAACAAACGCACGCCCACCACCTTCGCCCACACCGTCTGACTCCTCGCCATCATCGTCGTCGGACGAAGCATTCGCAACCGCCGCCGACACCAGCGAGTCGAGCGATGAGTGTGGGCTGTCGTCGCCGTCACCACGACCACCTGCGCGACGGGGACGGCCACCGCTGCCGGCACGCTTGGGGCTCGCGGGACACCCTGTCCCGCCCAAGGCCCCCGCTGCCGGTGGTATAGTGCGTCGCATGCGATGGACTCAAAAAATGAACGAGAACTGCATGCGCGCTTACTATGGGGCTACAGAGGGGGGGACAAATCTATGCGCGTACCGTGTTCGTTTGCTTCCTCTGTTTCGGGCCCTTGAACCGACTATCAACGTGACTGCGCAGCGACTATCGGATCAGGTTCGAGTCATCCAGCGGGATAAACGGCTGGATGACTCGACACTTGATCGGCTTCGCCTGGAGGCTCTATCTGCTCGCGCGGCCTCCACCTCGGCGCGGGATCCACCCGCCACGTTGCCGGATCCGATACCCGCACCCGACCTGGCATCGGGGGCGCCGCGGGTTGATCCCAGCGCCGACGAGGAGGAGATCGCGACTCAGACTGTGAGTAGTACAGCCAATGAGCAACTGAGGAGGACTTTGGAAGAGGCAATTACGCAGTATCGCTCCACAAATATCCCTAGGCCACGATTACCACGCTTGCCTATGAATAGACGCAATCTAGCGTTAATGGGAGCCCTAAATGATTTGCTAGATCCGATCCTGCGGACTAGTAAAGACTTAGATGATACGCACTCGATCATGTACTGCGGAGCCATCGCGGCGTGCCGTGTTGCACGAGTCAAGTTTCCGGACGCTGAACGTGCACCTAGGACCGCCGGGGGTGTCCCCGCATGGCAAGTGCGGATCGAGCGTCGTATCAACTCATTTAGGACTCTCATTGCAAAGCTGATCTGCTTCAGGGGGGGCAACAACCGCCCCCGAGTAATGCGCTTTGTGCACCAGGCGTTCGCGGGGACGGGTATCGAGCCCCGCGACTACATGGCCAACGTCACAGAGCGCATCGACTTTCTGAAGCAGAAAGTTTATGCATGGGCAAGCCGTATTCGCCGCTACAGAGAACGTGTGGACCGATTCAGGCAGAATCGTCTTTTTCAAAGTGACCAAAGGAAGGTATACCGAAGGTGGGAGGAAGCCGACCCCCGTGTGTCCGATGCGCGACTGCCGGATGCTACTGCCATGACTGATTTCTGGCGTAGCATCTGGTCGGCGCCTGTTGAACACACGGAGGGCGAGTGGATGAGCGTTGTCGAACGTGAGTGCGAGTCCATCGAACCTATGGGGGCTATTACCATCAGCCCCGATGACGTAAGTTGTGCAATCCGTACGGCTCAGAACTGGAAAAGTCCTGGCCCGGATGGATTGCACAACTTCTGGCTAAAATGGTTTCGATGCTCGCACTCGCGGCTGGCAACGCAATTCCAACAAGCTCTTGAACTTGGCTCCCTCCCGCCTTCCCTAACAACTGGTGTAACCTTCCTGCTCTACAAGTCCGGTAGTACCACGGAAGCGAAGAACTACAGACCCATCACGTGCTTGCCTACACTCTACAAGCTCCTTACATCCATTTTGAGAGCAAAAATAAACGCGCACATAGTTGCAAACAACATTTTGGCCTCTTCTCAAAATGGATGTAGGGTTGGGTCCCGTGGTACTAAAGAGCTCCTCCTCATAGACATGACCATTTGCCAACGAGCCCGGCGGAACAGGGGAGCCCTCTCGGCCGCTTGGATTGACTATAAGAAGGCCTATGATTCGGTGCCTCATTCATGGCTGGAAAGGATCTTAGAGCTGTATAAAGTTGATGCAGCTTTAAGATCCTTCCTTGGCGCATGTATGAGGCAGTGGACCACAGTCCTTCGTCAACCAGGAGGCGGGGATGACCCCCCTGACCCGCATGACTTTATAAGGATCGAGCGAGGAATATTTCAGGGCGACAGTCTGAGTCCCCTGTGGTTCTGCCTAGCTCTAAATCCGCTCAGCACCCTGCTGAAGGATTCGGGGCTAGGTTGCCGGCTTCGGAGAGAGGGTGAAGTCATATCTCACCTTCTGTACATGGACGATCTCAAATTATTTGCACCATATAACCGGGACCTGATGGAGCTACTGAAAACCACTGAAGTCTTCAGTAGTTCTATCAAGATGGAGTTTGGTGTTGATAAATGTGCGGTTATGCATGTACAGCGGGGGAAAGTAGTAAATTCAACAAATTTACAGCTTTCTGAGACAATGACGTTCAGATCTATCTCTGAATCAGAAACCTACAAATACCTTGGTATGTCACAGTCGTTGGGTATTGAGGATGCGGGTATTAAACAGGCGTTGAAGGAGCGCTTCTTTGGTCGGCTGACAAAAGTACTCAATAGTCTTTTGTCAGGTGGCAACAAGGTGCGCGCCTTCAACGCCTGGGTGATGCCCCTACTCACATACTCCTTTGGCATACTAAGGTGGACACAGACCGAGCTGGATGCCCTGGATCGGAGGGTCCGTCTATTGCTCACCACACACCGTATGCTTCACCCACGCTCGTCCGTTATGAGATTGTACATCCCACGGAAGTGTGGAGGTCGCGGCTTTTTAAACGCCAAAAATCTCCACAACCGTGAGGTGTACAATCTCAGGAATTATTTCCTTAACAACGAGTGTGGGATGCATCGTGATGTGGTGGCAGTAGATAAGAGCCTCACGCCGCTCTCCTTGGCGAACGAGAACTGGCGCAAACCTGTGGTGCTAAGCACCGTGGATCGCAAGGCGGTATGGAAGAGCAAGGAGCTACACGGGCGGTTCTACGGGGCCCTCACGGGACCCGACGTAGACCTGCTCGCGTCGGTGAACTGGTTACGATTCGGGGACCTCTTCGGAGAAACCGAAGGTTTTGCCTGTGCAATTGCGGACGAAGTTATCATGACGAATAACTACCGGAGATATATCCTGAAGGACGGTACGGTCGACATTTGTCGGGCATGCCGCCGTCCCGGAGAGTCACTCAGGCATATCATCTCCGGTTGTTCTCATCTTGCTAACGGCGAGTACTTGCACAGACATAACCTCGTAGCCAGGATCATACACCAGCAGCTTGCTCTCCTATACGGTCTTGTGGACCACGAAGTGCCGTACTACAAGTACACACCTGCGCCAGTTCTCGAAAATGGTCGTGCCACGCTCTATTGGGATCGATCTATTATCACGGACAGGACTATTGTAGCCAATAAGCCTGATATAGTGATAATAGACCGATCGCAACGCCGGGCCATGCTCGTCGACATCACCGTTCCATGTGACGTTAACCTCGTGAAGGCTGAGAAGGACAAATCCAGCAAGTACCTAGACTTAGCTCACGAGGTAACCGCCATGTGGGAGGTTGATTCGGCGATCATTGTGCCGATAGTTGTTTCTGCGAACGGTCTCATAGCGAAGAGTCTCGACCATCTTGAGAGACTTTCGCTACGGGGTTGTGGTTGGATCAAGGGTCAGATACAGAAGGCGGTAATTCTGGACACGGCGCGCATAGTCCGAAGGTTCCTCTCTCTGCGGCCCTAACCACCGGCAGCCTGGGCCTTGCTCCGTTGCCGGCGGCACCGTAGGTTAGGTTTTTTATAATGTTTTTATTGTTTTTGTATGTTTTTGATGTATTTTTGTATTTTACTTTTGTAAAAATATTATAAAACAACCTAACTTGAATGAAAATAAATAAAGAAGATAATAATAATATGTTAGCCTCTATACATCCCACTGCTGGGCACAGGCCTCCTCTCATGCACAAGAGGGATCAGGCTCTAGTCCCCACGCTGGCCCAAAGCTTTTTATTTTATTCAACCTTTATTTCTAGGGTGATTCTTTCTCATTCCCTCTTACTCTTGCCTTTTGGAGTACAAGATCTGCTCCCATTGGCTTCTGTACTTTAGGTACGTCTCTTGGAAAAACTCAATAGAAAAGTCCTTTTTAATTGTTCAACCATGTGGTAGGAGACCGGCCTCTATGCTGCTTTCTCTTGTAATGTCAACGTGAGGTGTGGCTTGTTGCTATAACGTGATAACTAAAAGACATACATATATGAGGTTGGCACTTACGCTTGTATTTCTTGAAAGTTATATTGAATTAGTACGACTACAACGTATCTAATAAGCGTCGTAATCGCTAGCCGCCATAAGTGCCCTTTCAGTTTGGATCGTCACTTTTAATGCTCCTCCCTACTCATATCATAATATGCTTTTATGATCTTGTTGCAATATTTTCCGTCAGAGTTACAAATTCAAGGATCTCTAAAACCGACCACCTGCATTCTGCAAGTAACGGCCCGCCATCTTTTAACTTCGACACCTTGTCGATATTCGGTTATTACGAACGATTACTCGATATCGATTCGCGTATCGATTATTGCGCAGTGACATTGGTAAATGTATCACCGTTAGTCTGAGATTGTTTTTTATCATATCTTACAGGTATACTAAATAAGGATATGTTTTTTGGACTGAATAACTATTTAAAGCGGGGCTTGTTTATATTTTGAGCACATTGAAAACTGAGCAAAGTTTAAAGCGAAGTACTATACCTAATAATAATAAAATTCAGTTTTCCATATGTACTTACACAGTTACACATACCAAATAGGCCAATATTATTATATGAGACTATTAAATATGTATCAATGTTTTTTTAAGAGATTAATAATGTCAGTGACAGTACGAGAAGTGTTAAAATATTTATTTTGATCACTTCTGTAACAACTTGTTTTTAAATATCCTATTTATGACTATTTTTGGCTTCAAACGTTTGTAAAAAAAAAACAAATACTCACATACATAGAGAAAACTCTTTGCTAAACTGTAAAAATTGTACCTATATTATTATTTTCAGATTAAGTAACCGTACAACAAAGTTTTATTTTTGTTTTGAGTGTAAAGCAAATTAACGAATAGCTACTACAGTTAGCCACCAGCAATGAATTTAAACGGTTGGTTTAAAATTTTAACGGTCTATTGAATTATTTTTATTGATATAAATAGTTTTAGAGTTATTGATCTAACGAGAATTGAAAATGGTGTGCAAATTACAGTAAGACTGTTTTTTATTAAATTGCTTTAAAAGTGTTACTTGATCTTTAAAAATAGGATGGATTCATATCATTTAGTGTGAATCTTGCTTCATATAAAAATATTTATTATATCCATTTGAAGTGCTATTTAAATCCAGTATTCAGTGTTGATCTCATTTTTCTTCTTTTCTTCCTTAAACATTTTTTTTTTAATTAGCCGGAAAAAGCGTGGGACCGAGAGTTGTGGAAGTCAGCGGGAGAGGCCTCCAGCCCAGCAGTGGGACACTACTTTAGGCTAATTAAAAAATATTAACATAATTTATTTTTGCTAATTGTTTATTTTATTTTTCTAAAATATTCCAATCAGAATACGATCACAGTTTACTAGTAATATATCGTAACTACGAAATAACACTTTGATCAGAGTCACACTTTGAAAAGATGCCACACAATTTTACAGTAAAAGTAGAAGTTAGTAGAAGTTTTAGAAGTTTTTTTTGTTGTTGTTTTCATTTGTTCTAGGTGTTTGAGGGTAAACTGTCTTAATTTATTGTGTAGATATTTTAATCGTTAAAAATCTAGATATTATTAAAAACTAATGATAAAAAAAACACGGATATGTTTTGAACTTGAAAAACTGACCAAAGGTAAAAAGTATATGTTAATGTCGCTCATAAAGATGATAGTCGTAAAACAATTGATGCAAAAACGCCAAAAAATAAAAATGCATTGTAGAACAAAATATAAAAAATCACTATCCGAAATCGAGAAGGCCTTTAAAATAAACCTTAATCTGACGAGTGTGAGTGATGATCACTAACGCGCAGGCGTGGCAAACGCAGTAGTACCTATAGGTTCGTATCGGCGCGCTACCCAAAAACACTTGTCATTATTCAAGACCCTGTAAACGCGATTTTTAATACGGTGAGAGCCGAGTGATAAATTACTCGTAATTGTAACCAAGTATCGGTGTTTCAAGAAAAATCGCCGGTCGTGTGAGCGGCCGTATCGCGTCCAAATCTAAGTTATTTATGCGGTAAGCCACATTGGATTGGGAAGCCACTTCAATAAACAGAGTTAAGATCAGAGATAATTGATGTTTGATGTTGGTTTCATTTAACTTTTTTCAGATTACTTGCAATTATATCAGGGTAACGGAAAATGTTTTCTTATGAGCTTTTGTTTTACATACTTATCAGTTTGTTTCCTAATAAGAATCATACGATTTACAAGTTTTATTATTTAATATCTACGAAAAAAAATCTTATGAAAATGTATTTATTGACAACAGCAGATACTTTTGAACATTTGATCCCATTAATTCAAACGTGTACTAAATATTTTAAAACTGTTTTAACCCCATTTAGAAGTATTTCTGTTATAAGTTCTTTGAAAATTGTGACTATGTAATATTTGAAGCTCCAATTCTCTGCTTAAGCTCCAGTTTAAAATTTTCAAATAACAAAATACCATCAAACTGATTTGTCTGTATTATTTGGCTGCGGCGGCCGGTTCAAATCCCGCACAGTGCAATTAGGTTTTTTAATCTTTTTATTATGTATCCATTTGCGAAGTGTTGAATGCTATCTAATTATTAATTTAATAGCCCTTTTACAGATAAGAGGCAGGCTCCGGCGCCATTAAAAATAGCTTGTTTTATGCTTCGAATTGTGAACTTCGAGTTTACGAGCGCGTTAAAGTCATTGAAAATAATATATCGATTGATATGGCTAATAGTTTTTGTCATTAATATTTATGTTACACGAAATATGTCTGTTTGGACTGTAAACGTAGAATTAATTAATGACATAATACAATTAAAATGCCATAAATCCAAACATGCTTTCGATTGTTACTATAGGACATGAGAACAAACAAATCAGATAACTTTTCCAATGTTATCAAATGAAGTCAAATATCTACTATGAGTATATGGTCTTATTAGAAAGTTATTGGTATTTGACAAGAGTTTATAATATTATTGTGGGAAAGAGAAAGTAGTAATAAAGACAGAAGACAAATCTAAAGTAGTTTGTTGGTTACATGTCGTTTGACTCCTACGACAAATATTACAGTTTAAAGCAGTATTCTATTTGTCATAGTTGTAATCAAAAGTGAATCTGCCTTTCGCGTCGTGGGAACTAGATGGTAATGAGAGTCGGTAACATTTGGGGCTACATGAGCCTATCTGTAACGTAACACCATGCCATATTCCACAAATTTACGCGCCAGTCCAAACGGACCGGCCATAGACCGTCTCAATTCGTATGCGAATGGGGAACGATTATATTATTCTATAGCTCGTAACCTCCCACGTGGTGTTGTGGTGCAAGTGAAAGTATATTTTATTTTTAATAAACTGTCTGTTTTAATGCTATATTAAATTCGCGCTTACATTTAAAGTGAAGGCACAAGAATCGTTCCTTGTGGAACGTCTTATCACATCTCGTCTTTATTATTTTATGAATTTGTTTCTCAACAAGCTTAATAGTTTTTTTTATTTTTATTTGATGTGTCCTTGGTAGTCAGTTCAATATAATGTTATATGTATTAAATAAGACAGACAAGGCTTTATATTAAACATACCAAATGCCTTAAAGAAATCCAAATTTCAAACCACTACTAACCATTAACCCTTCTTAAGTTATACAAGCTGTCTAGGTCCTTTAACTTGCGTAACCCATTGCATTTTTCATGCGGTAAGTTATATCTAATGATTATTTAGTTACGTTATATATATTTTTTCTGTAATGGTAAGTTTTTTTTAAATTCATTATCGCTTGCTCCAGTAACTTAACCGCATCCTAAAGTGTTAGAGCGACAATATTCACAGGTTAACATTTACACCTATTTGTCGTTGAGTGTAAAATGTAAAAGCCAGTTTTAGAAGCATGCGTGCCCATACGGCTCTAACAATTTGTTCCTATTCTAAAGAACCTCACCCATATGCCATAAAATGTGTCAGTTTAGATGGCAAACGATTGTTTTACTTGTTAGGTTTATGCGTGTAAACTGATACGACGTCGTCAATATCTGAATTTGCAATTTCTAGTTTTCTATCGACGAGAGTAACATAAGCTTTTTGATAACTATCTTCGTTTAGATTACCAATTCATGCTTTTATATTAGGCATTTGAGAAAGAAAGAAATATTATTTCTTTAGATTCTTGCTCTTAATAAAAATATATTATACATCCATACAGCTACAGTTTTTATTTGCCAATACCAAGCAAGTTTCTACTAGGTTAAGAACTTTTATGATACAAAATTTCCACGTATATGCGATGCTAATAAAATCGTTATTTTATTGAAATAATTGTAAAGCTTATAAGAAATAACATATATCATTAATGGTAACTAAACGTAATTAGGTTAGTAAAGTAATTAAAACTCCTAATGAGATGATTTAAAAACCAGACAACCACAAATCTGATAGTTTAATGTTCTAATAAAAATCAAAGTTGACGGATGCTTACACCCGTACAATTTTAATTTATTGCCCCCATAAATAAAAAGCTTAAAGTTATATTTGTGTACCGGATATAAAAATGTCACATAACATGGACATTTGATTAACCGAACAATGGATGCTAATTGGCTGGATAATTCTTAAAAAACAATATGTAATGAGTTACTAGGTGTCATACAATTTATCTTACTGTATATTATTTCACTAAATTAATGCTTAGTGCTGTCACTAGTTTACGGTAAAATTTATAGGTGTTAATGAATATTAATTGTGATTCAAAGTATTCAAACTATATGTATGCTCATATTTAGTTAAGGTCTCCTGGTGACACTGTCAGAATTTAGGTCATAGCTATTGACGGTTATAAAATCTAAAGCATACAAGAAAACATGCAAATTACTTAGTGACAACAGTGTAACCACCCATTACGACGTACAGTCAGCAACGAGTTACCAAATGAAATAAGATAACAAAGGTAACTAGACACGTAAATATAACATTTTGGGGACAATTTCCTACTTACAAACTACACTCAAGAGCAAAATTTCGGGTCACTAGCATTTTCTTCAATATCTCAAAAGATATTAATTTTAAAGATATTCATTATAAAGATATTAACTTTTATGTTACTGACCCGAAATTTTTTGCTCTTGAGTGTGTCTTATCTTATACGAAGGAGAGTTGTGGGGTTGCAAGGCTGGAAGCGCATGCGCTTGCGCCTTGAGATTTGGCTCAAAGGTTGTAAACCTTCAACACATAAGGTACAGATGTCGCTGTGACTTGATCGCCGTTATATATGATAAAAATTCGCCGTGTTAAACTGGGATCATGTGGTGTAACATGGAAGCACGTCGGACCGGCAATCCGAAGATCTCAGGTTCGATTCCTGTCATGCTTTAGAGTTCTCAACGGTAGATTTTTTCATTTATAACGGATATCTGTTTCCAATTTGTGGTTTTTATACAAATCAACCCCAAACTACGTAAAGCTATAAATATACAAGGTGGCCCAAAAATAACTGAATTCCCTTCCCGTTGGCTGTAAGGTTTTGGGACGCTACCAATCCTCTCTAGATTAGATGGTTTTGGAACCTCTCAGATCGATTTGATTTTTGGACTTTTGTATGGCCATTTATTAATTTGTATGGGCATAGGAGAGGAAGGATGCTTAGACATCTGCTACGACATGACGAATTTATTAAGAACATCATAGAAGGTAAAGTTGAAGCTGAAAGGAAGCCAGGAAAGCCAAGAATAGCGTAATCAAGTTCTTTCTTGGCCACCTTGTATAATACTATAACATAAGTTACTCAACAGCGTGCAGCGCCCCACACACTAAATTGACGCGTTGTTCACTTACTTCCGTTATATTGATGTGTCTAGCGATGGCGGCGCGTCCATAGAACAGGATTCCCGTCGGCTTGCCTAAGTTTCAGGCGCCTGAGCAGTTTTTTTTAGAAAAAGAAAGAAATTTTAAGCCCCGTGCTGAATTGCACGGGCTTGCCTAAGAAAAGATTTGTGTCTAGTTAATTTTGTAGTCTTATTTCGTTTGGCAACTTTCGTTGCTGACTGTTCATCGTCAACGTCATACACACTTGATCTAATTTAGACGAGACGAGCCATAGTCATCAGTGTAAATTTTAGTTTAATGTTCGATGCGTGGGCTTCTGTCACACCGTACCTATTTTATATTCCTATGAATAATCAATACATCTTTGGCCATATTCTATAAAACATTGCCATTTAAGATAAAACGACCTCTTAAATTACTTTTGTATCAGTAAAAAGTTATGTGTAGCTTCATTCTTGCATAATAATTTATCAAAACTTTGTTCATTTAAATTATCAGTGATTTTCCTAAATTTATAAACTTTGTTCATTTAAATTATCAGTGATTTCCTATATTTAAAAAGCTAGGAAAATGAATGTAAGATTTTTTTACCTACAGCAATTCTTAATCTAGACCAAAGTTGATACAGACTGTTAAAGGAAGTAGGAGTACTGTATAAGTCCAAATAACTATAGTAATTTTCTATAGGTACTCTAATTTTTTGGTAAGAATCAATGAGACTAATTAATAAAGTGAAATATGTATTTGAAAAAGAAACGAAACTAAAATATACCTACTTTAGGGGGACCATTGTTAGGCCCAAATTGGGTCAAAAAGTGCGCGTTGGGTGAATTCGGGCGTCATATAGAACAGCATTTGATAAAACAACTCCATTTTGGTACAATTCTCGTAAAATTATCTGTAACAAGCTTTGACAGATTTTACGACGCTCTAACCTCCTGTTTAGGAGATTCTTTTAGGTCACAGCTAGGTGGTCTGGCTGAGTTGATGATAGTAACGGACCTCGGTCGTAAATGTAAGAACATAAGTGTAATAGGGCTACGGAGCGATCTCAATAAAATGTAAGTGGGAAATGTGGATTGCGAATTGGAATAAGGGTATTCTCGTAAAAAGGGTGTTTGTCATAATGTTACGGTGGAAATCATGTAATTGTGTAGAAAGTATGAAACAAATAGGTTAACTGGTATGCATAATTATGGGTTTTACATCGGTTTACGAGTTTGATGTAAGTAAGTATATTTTTTTTAAATATATGTAATAAAATTGGGAATTAATATTCCGCATATCAAAGAAGACATGCGCAGAAAAAAATTTAAATGGGTCATTCCACGAGACTGTAACGTCAGTTACCAATTCTTTCGTGTATTCTTTGATTGATTAAGCAAATTTAAATGTCAATTTATCTACCTGTAGGCATAGGGAAGATATATAAAAACTTACATTTGCTGAATTAATCAAAGAACACACGAAAGAATTGGTAACTGACGTTACAGTCTCGTGGAATTACCCAAATACACATCAAAGCGGCGTTATGTGAATTTCGGTTTTATTGCTGTGTAATTCAGTATAGTAGTTAGGTTATAGTAATTTTTATGTTATTCTTTAAACAACTAGCAAAAAAAAGATATATGTTTAAGCATTCAAAGTTAGCCTCGTCGTTACATGTCGCTACGACGCAATGTCATTATTTTCTAGTATTTTAATACATATCTTTAGGTTCAAGGTGGCTCTCGTGCAGATCGCGCTTCAGACTTGAGCTTCAAAAAGTTCTTAGACTGTCTATATTATTTATAGTCTTTGATATTACTA
Organism: Pammene fasciana; assembly: GCA_911728535.1. Taxonomy (NCBI): domain Eukaryota; kingdom Metazoa; phylum Arthropoda; class Insecta; order Lepidoptera; family Tortricidae; genus Pammene; species Pammene fasciana. The sequence continues at coordinate 4,337,675 of OU452285.1, forward strand.
TATTTTCACTGGATGCCAAAAGTTACTATATTGATAAATTTCTATAAGCCAGGGTACTATTTTACGAAATGTAATCATATTTATTATATCAATTTGAGCACTCACACTTAGAATAACGATTACCGAAAACCATTGTCATTTATTCGTTGAACCACAAAAATAGTTTTTCACTCCCATTTAAACTTCAACAGCATCATTAATAAGTATTTAAACCACATCTGTCCTTCAGTGACACGTCTACAATAAACAAAATCTGGCGCGAGCTTCAATAATATGAGTGTTTCTACAGAAAAATCAACTTTCTTCACTGATAATACGACCCACATTACAAACAAAGAACTTGTGTTTGATCACGTTAATTGTATCAATGAAAACGATACTTTTACTTTTTGTAATAAGGTTCAAAATACAAATAAGAAGACAGTTACTCTGTGTGTGGTAGATAGACTACGACAGAAGTTAGATTTTGATAAATGATACGATTTGACACTAGGAGCTATGGGAACTGTGCTGATTAGATTAATAAATTGTTGGGTATCCGCTGTCTTTTTTGAGTTTTATCATTTTTGGAACGCTTACTAGGTTTTTTCCTGCACGCACATCCAAATTTTAATAAAGGTGGGAAAGGAGGTAACAGGTAGATATATTTTAATGCGCTTATTGATAAACGTCTTACAGACCTCACTTAATAAAAATCGTCACTTTGAGAGTTGTGTTTGTTATATAAAAACCGACCTAACATAATAAAATAACACGGTTACACTCACGGCACTTTAGTCACGTCTTGCGACATGTTTCGGAGAGCCTAGGTCTCCATCTTCAAGCACTAGGAGTGCTACTTGAACCGGCCCGTGGCGCATGTTAATATGTCTCACCAAAGTTTAAATTTAACGACCTAACATAAATTAATTAGTTAGGTTTGTAAGACACGTTAATGAATACCTAAGCGGGTAGGTATGTATCTAACTTAATTGTACAACTCTCATATGGCTAGAGGTTTGAAATTTGATAGATCGGCCTAGGTTCACAATACTATTGCACATATTCCGTAAATTTTATAACTTAAGAATTACTTAAAACACAGAAAGCAACACATATGTATTCCTAAATTAAAAACTAAACATTAATAAAAACCTTATGTAAACCAATTAAAACTAACTTAAAAATACTAAAAACTAAAAATCTATTTCTAAAAACGGCCCCTGTGGCATAGTGCCGAGGACGCTGGCAGCATTTCCTCGCTGAATCGCAATGCTAATCAAGTATTCCTATACTTTCATTATCAATATTAATTACCATACCTACTCGTAAAGTTACCTTTGTGCGTAATTTCAATACCTACTCTAAATCCTGTAATTTTATATTAAACACAACAATTATATCTGTAAAAATACAGCGTGTATTTTTGATATTACCACATAAGCTATGGGTAGTTAGTATAGACCCTAATAAACATACTTCCATATTTTTTATTAAAATTTTACGACTTTTATTTTTCCATATAAATAAAATATTTCAGCACGCAATGTATTGCTCCTACCTGATTACTTTGCCTTTAAAACGTCACAATTGATATGTGTCACATTGTACTGTATACGCAGTACATTGCTGAGTGAAATAAATTAAAAAATTAATTACTCGGTGTTAATTCACAATTAACTAAATATTTATTGCAATGTCGATTTAAAACATCAAAACCTGCTTCTGGTTTCCTTTTGTGGTAATATCAAATATACACGCGGTATAATAGTATATAACTCTAACTAAAAACTTATAAATAAAAAATCTGCCCTAGGTCTCGGTATAGGTAGAGTGCCCAGAAGGCTGGCCGTATTTCCGCGCTCGATAGTTACGTTGTCCGTTGACCGAAAACTTCTTCATCTTAAACATAAAATCATTGGTTAACGCTATATATATTTTTTTAATTCATAGAATCTCACGCAACTTCATAAAGATGAAGTGTGAAGCCGACATTTGCAAAGTTTCCCAACTGTTTTGCGTGAAGTGTTCATCAGTAGTGCTGCACTACGAAGCTTTTCTTAGCACTAAATTAGCATCTTGCTGTGAGTTTTCCTAGCCGTTATAAAGTTGTATTTCTGCCTACATACACTTCTATGAAACAATAACTGGAATGGCTTAAATGTAGTTTCAGAATAATTCCTCACGTACCTACGCTCAATTGAAATGATTCAAAGGTAGTCGTTAAATTAGTTTTACAAAGCTTTAAAATAGTAGACTCAGCTGAGAGGTTACTAAAATCTAATTAAATATTGCCTAACATGTTCTTTGCCTAGCTTGAAAAACAGTAGTACTCGACTATCGTTATATGTTTCTATATTTTTTTTCAATACGCTGTCCTGTACTTACTACGGTTATATCGTTAACTATGGGAAAAGTATATTATTTTTCTAGCCAGGTAATCTTGGACATAGTTAGTTTAAGCAAAGACTAAACAATTCACAAAAATTGATCGAGCACCTTAACTTTATAGTAATGCTATATTAATGTAGGTATTTATCAAAAGACGACTTTTTAAAGACCTAGTTGGTTTTATGTCAAAATAATTTCGCATAGAAAAAACAAAACCATGGACTTTAAATGGGCAGGTAACATAAAAGTAGAAACTAAGCTATTACTCCTCGTTAAAACAATGTTGTTGTAATAAAATAGATATAAAAATCACAATAAAACTCGGTATGCAACCATCAACTAGAATACAACAGCAAATGTAACAATCTCGTTGTAAAGTATACAAAATCGTTATTTGTTGATATTCAAAATAGTTCTGATGCATTTGTTATTTTAATAGAACAACAGCCGGGGTATGTTTAATTAAGATAAATTTTCTATTAGTATTAGTAAAAGTAACACAAATTTTGTTAACTATTGAATAGGTATATATATATTTACAACGATGAAACGAAACAAGATATTATATTGTATTGAATTATTTTTTTCTTATTTTTATACTAAATCAAGATGTTATAATTAAATTAAAACAAATGTAAATTTGTTAGGTAGATACCTAGAGGCAATATTAAAATCATTAAAATGCGCAAACATTTTGGCAGATAATAACGAATTTCATTTAATAGTTACTTGCAAACAGTTAACGTTGCAATTAAAATCATCGATTTAGCTATTAATAACTCCACCATATAATCAATCCAATCATAATTCAAAACTTTCCTTTTACACTCAATACTTAATATTCTAATCGCCACCAATATCTCACGAAACCAAATTAAAACGAGTAAAGTTCGAAATTCATTAAGAAAAGTTAAATTTCATTCCAACCTACGCTATTTCGTATTCAAATTGGTTCACCAAATGTTTGCTTTCATCATTAAAAGAGTGCAATGAATCAATTTCGATGTATCTTTTAATGAGAGGTCAATTGCTTTGATAAAAGTTGAGGTTCTTATTTTCAACTGCGTGGGTTATGCTTATGCCGGGCAATGACGCCCAGAAAATCACTTGATTTTTCTTATCACTTTTAAACTTGAGTCAGTAGACTTCTAGTTTAATATTTACTATCAGTTGGAATTTGGAGTATGTGATTGGTTTGGTTTTGGTTATAATCCATTTATAAGAATATATAACTCTGATTCGTTATTAAATTCTAAAAATATAACCTCACTTCTTCACCGGTTTCGTGTATTTATACGTTCTTTTTTTAAAGAAATGCCACTGATATCATGAAATAATGGTAATTTTAATCCTCTGATGTAAAAAAGTAATTTCAGTTGCCCTTATTCAGAGAAATAAAAGCGAAAAGTAAGCGAGTGAGGTTATGTTTTTGGAATCTAATTATGAATCATGGTATACTTAACATGTCTTGCTAAGAAGTAGGCTAAGCTAATATTGTTTATATTACTGAGATTATAGATAAATAATTTAGTTTAAGCCCTTTTGGAAAACATAAATATTTTCTTAAATTACAGCAATCACTATGTTTTATCCCTACGCGTTAGTACCTAGTGTACCTAAGTACCTACTATTTCATTTCTACTATATTACTATTTCATTTCTATTATATTAGCATCCTTCATTTTTTATTCAGTCCTCAGTTGAACCAGTGTTAGCATGCCCTTGAAACACTTAACAAGTTCACGCAATTACAGATCACTCTAGTTCGCCTAAGGCAAGTGCTATTCGGAATAAGAGCCCTGGTTACCACGCTCTATTCAGTTCGCTAAGTTCACCGATTTATCGCGACCTTGCGCCTGCGTCTAACGAACGAGTCCGTGATATAACGACATCTTTACAATCAAAATGTACAAACCGCTGTAACACCCACTGGCACTTATGGTCTTTTGAAATTACAGGTGTGATGTTGCCATTATCGCGCGGAAGGGCGTAACCACCAAGGTTTAACTATTAAGATAAGTTCCTTTTGGCATTAGAAAGGCAGATGAAAGTGGTGCTCCAAGATTACGCTATTTACATGCAAAGATAGCGAAGAGTTACTGTTGCGTAAAAGTACTGTTATGTGTTTACGTCACTCGTTGGGGGGTTAATTTGAGGGTTAATCCAAGTTGTGCATGAGTTTTTAGTTTTGTTGTACGTAGGTAGTTGTGAGTGATCTTTGCTTTCGTTACTAATAAATGATAAGTGTATGAAGGATAACTTGACACAAAAAATAACGTCGCATAATTAGATAAAGTTGTTTGATAATTATGAAAAAAAATGCAGGAACAAGCTTATTTGTAATACCTGGTTTAAAAACACCATAGTAGTCGTAAAAATGTAGGCATTAATCTCATAGACTTACTTTAAAATTTTTGATACATAATAATATATTTTTATATTGTGCGGAATGAGAAATGTCGTGGTTCACGTCGGAAGTAATCCGTTGTAAGTACGACATAGCATAGACCCTGCATATTTTTATTGGGGAAGCTCTCATCAAACGGATTCTTATTTTTACCAAGACTTTACTTTAGTACTAAATTAAGGGTTATTCAATTAGGTAAATACCGTACAAAATAGGCCATAATAACTGTCTATTTTAAGTATACAGTAACGTCCGAACCACAAAATATCTAATAGTGTTATATACACTCAGACATATTTCCTCTAATTTACAAAAAAGTAAAGCGTGAATCCTAGTCAAACACAAAAGCAATCGTTAACGTCATTAAACAGATGCTCAGTAAAAAGCGTTAAGTGGAACAAAATGCGTCACCTTCCAAAAAAAACACATGAATATCGTTTTGATCTCAAACCTGAATCATTAGTCAACTTTTTTACTAGGACGAATTCCCAAGCTATTACTTCTGTTAAAAAAATAAAAGCTGCACTAATTCCGATCCTAACAACAGGTAATAGGGAATAAGACTGTAAAAACATGAATAGAATAACGGAAAATGTAGCTTTGTAAAGTTTTTGGTCACAACCTCACATTGTAACAATTGTCCCTGCACTATCTTTTGATAATAGCCCAGGAGTTAACATCATTAATCAAAGAACACATGCGGATCACTCTTTAGACTGCATAAAACGAAACTGCATTTTGATTGTAAACTTTAATACCTTCGCTAACGACATTATCTTCCCATCAAACGACAGTAAGCTCTACAGCTTTAAGATCAAGGTTGAAATTGTAATGATTCAGGAAAAGATCATTTGTTATCATACTTGATCCCATATTTACTTGTGGATTTTCACCTTCTTATGTGGGAATATTCAATTTGTTTACGTCGTCTGTTTTTGTTCAATTGACGCTTAAATTCTGAGCATGACTAATGATGTCAATTTTCGACGCAAGCTTAGGCAAAGTTTGAAGGTTTTTCACTTCTTTAATGTAATGCCATCCGGTATCCATTAATTTCGTTTTAAAAGCATATTGCTTTTATAAGATCACTTTTAAATTTGACTTTAGAAAGTAGTGTTGAAACTGGTCTGGTACCTTTTTTAGATAAAGGCTTAATTAATGCGAATCCATAGCCGTTACAAATCCATATTAATTACAAAATTTTATCTATTTAAATGAATTCTTACATCCTGATGTTATCGAACATACAAAACATAATGGAATCGAACTAATTAATACGATAAACAACGATTAAACGTAAAAAGTCGGCTTAGAAGCGAGAATAAATTAGATAAAGGAAAAATAAAATCACGCATATATCTTGAGATAAAAAGTTGGAAGCGACATTGATGGTAGCGTAGGGTTCTCAGATCGCTTGCTCCGCAATTTCTTCTTTATAAAATCAATGAATTGTATCAGATTTAGATCAGTCACGTTCCAGGCTGACGTATAACTCAATCGTTGCCTTACAGGGTTCCGTATTGGCAGATTGGTTCAACTAATTTATGAGTATTTATGATTATTGCTTCATAGCTTTAAAGAGAACGGATGCTCAGCACCGATTGTTTTGTAAGGGTGATGACAAATGCGGTAAAGTTTATCGATTGTGAGTTCAAAAAATTAAGTGCTATTTAGGGTTGCTGCTACTTTATTTAAGAATTTGTTATGGCGGTTATTTTAAAAGGAGTAATTTATTCCTATGAGAAAATAAATAGATTTTTTTACTATATCGATATTAATACAATAAACACTTCTTACGTTATGTAGGTATGTGGAATAAAGACAAATAATAATATTTAAAATAATACTAAATATTTTCCTACTTTAAGAGTAACAAACCTTCCACTTTAAGTAATAAGGATTAGAAAAGACATCAAAAACGGTTCAGTATTCATTATTCTCTATAAAATCAGCGGTAAAATAAATCCTGCGCAATACCAGTTTTATTTGCATTCATCCTAGTCTTCACAACTTTCTATAGCCTTTTCCTGATGACATAATCTAGTTCTATAAAGATCTTCATTCATTTGGATATTTAATTTATAGCAATCATAATATTTAATAACCAGCAATAAAATAGCAAATATTACTCCATAAAATTAAGTAATAGTTTTCTATTTACTATATGAAAAGATGCATGGATTTAGTAAATGTTAATTATCTTCGAATTCTATGAAATTCACGGATTGGCACACATGTTTTGATGTCATAACTATCTACAGAAATGGTTCGATAAGATTATAGGACTTAGATTCTACTTCTACTAGTCACATACTTAGATTCTAAAGATACCAACAAAAAAAATTTGATTGCAGTGTTGGAAGCACATTGTAAATTCTACGTATTTACTTATTTAAATCCCTTTAGGTTATTACATTTTATGTATGTGTGCAATTGTGCATGCGGCGCATTTCTAAAAAGATTATTTTGTGTATCTAAAATGAAATGTATCATAACTGACCATTTTTGTCTTTCACGTCTTATCAATTTGGTATAGCTCTCCTATCTCAAATTTTAATTCTCCAATAGTTAAAGGCCAATATGACAAATTATCAAATTTTTGTATCATATCACTGCATTGTTGCGCTATTTTCAAAATAGTAAAAAATGCCATTCAAACTTTACAAAGGGCACTTAACGACAAAAAGGGAGCACTTACTGCATGATAGAATTAATCACGCATCGCATTGTGAGTGTTTTGTTGGTAAACTTACATTGTGTGACAACGCCATTGTATTCTTTGTTACGGTAAAATGGACGTCACCTTTTTATTTGGACTGATATAAATTTGGTTTTAGCAATTACTTTGGTTACGTCTTGATGTACTTTAGCATGATCGTCAGGACTAGTGATAGCTTCGTGTTTCGAAGATTTCAATACATTTTATTTAATAAGGTTACTTTTTTTAAATAGGATTTGTCTTGTGTGATTCTGTTATGTTATGAGTATCATCACATGTATTAGTATTATGTGCAAAATGAAGTAAATATCGATGTCTTTTCTACATACCTATTTATACAATGCTGTTTCGCCCATCTCTTGGTACCTAATTCTGCGATTGGCAAAATAGTAAAAAAATTTTGGCTGATTATTACATATATTATCCATTATATCAAATACAGAGCACGCAAGGAATAATAAACCAAAATATTACAAGCAACCAAAGAGTGTAAGCGCTATAAAAAATGCAAAACCATGCCGTGACTTGCTTAAAACAAACTCTAAATTATGTGGACATGAAGCCTGATATATCAGAGGCTTGAACTGATTACAGTTATTGAGCAAATCGCCTTAAATCATTAAGGTACCATCATCACCGTTCGCATTTGAAGGTTTGTTCTTATTTGATCTAGATGTTGACTTTTAAAGATTAAAATCATGAGCTATCGAGTTAAAACTTTACCTATTCTAGAATTTATTACGTATTCTGAATGATGTTTTGTTATAACAGTAAGGATGAGTTTCCATCATCAGAGATGAGCAAGGATGCGTTTTGAGTAATATGTTTCATCATCATCATCATCTCAGCCATAAGACGTTCACTGCTGAACATAGGCCTCCCCTTTAATGGAACTTATAATTAAAGGGGGGGGGGGGGTTGCCATACGCGCCACACTTGGCAGGGTTGGCGCGCGCAGTTTTTTTTGTTTATTGTTGTTTAGGCTTTCGGAAGATGCTGCTGCCCATCTCCCGATATTCCCTTAGCAGACTCCTACTGCAACCACTGGACGATATGGTGGGGGACAATTCTAAGGCCGGGCACCCCACGGATCCACGAATCCGAGAGTTGCGAGGATAGGCAAATTAAGTGATTGGTTGTTAACAAACTCACTCCTCGCAACGTATCCTAGATCATCTCTGGTGGAAACGCAGCTTTAAACATATAGGTAGTTATAGTTACAAGCGGAGTAAACTTACGAAAGAGCTACTCGTCCGCTAATACTGGGTTAGGCGGGTTATAACATTTCTATCGTGGGAAGCGGCCGGCAATTGGAGCATTGCCGTAAAGAACTATTACATTTGAACTTATGACTTGACGCCTTTAATATCCGGTTAGTTTTCCGATTGATGCAGTAGAAAAGGTCGTGTTTTCAACTAAGTATTAGTAGTTTTTTTATCTTTCTATAGTTCTTATCTTATCTTATTGTATTCGGGGGCCCGTAAGGATACACTTCGACCCAAAGGGATCTTTTGTGTAGTTGCCCCCTAGTACACCTACTCGAGAGCTTTCTCAACCATCTCCATGTGTTGGATGATGGAGCTCAAGGGCAGTGCTTTGAATTCCTCTGGATCTGGATAGCCAGTACCAAAGTCCTTCATTCTCTGTCTGGCTAGAGCGTGACATTCACACATTAAGTGTTCCATTGTCTCTTCCTCTTCACCACACATCCTACAATCAGTATTATCTGACAATCCCATTCTGGCCAATACTCCTTTCACAGCGTAGTGGCCCGTGAAAACCCCTGTTATAATTTGGAGCCTTCTTCTGCTAAGTTTCCAAAGCTTTTTGCTCCAGCTTGAGTCAACTTTGTGCATGAAGAGCTTCGAATGCCTTAGACCAGCCAAACTACCCCACTCTTGTTGGTGTTTATGTTTGGTGTGATCCTTTATGGCTGTGATTATGGTTCCCTTCGAGAGCCCCACAAATGGTTCCGGGCCTAGATAATTATTCATAGAGCCCCTTCTTGCAAGTTCATCAGCATTTTCGTTGCCGATAAAGCCCTCGTGCCCTGGGATCCACACCAGTTGCACTTTGTTGTGCCTTCCAAGCCTGTTAAGGACTTGGATGCCATTGAATATCAGTCTGGACTCCACTTTTGGCGCTATAAGTGCTCTGAGTGCAGCCTGACTGTCGCTGAGTATATAGATATTCTTCCCTTGGATCTGTCTATCTATATTCTCTTGTGCGCAGGCAATAATGGCTTACGTCTCCGCTTGGAAGACTGTCGCATGATTGCCCATGCTTATACTATTGCTGTAGTCATTTGCATAAATGCCGGCTCCCGTACTAGATCCTATTTTAGAACCGTCTGTGTACCATATGCTGTCTGTACCATCAGAATTTGGTGGTTCCAGACCATCAGCCCAGTCGGCCCTTGTAGGAATTTGTACTTTAAAATTCTTTTTGAAAATAAACTTGGGTTGCATTTTGTCACAGCCCATGCTTGTTAACCTATCCATGAAATTGTCGCATTCCATGCTTGTGTGCTTAGTCTTTAGCCTGCTGTCGTCCCAGAGGCCTGCAACAGCCAGTCTGTGTAACGATTTGCGCGCCTCTGACTGTATCGCTAAGTGTAAAGGCGGTAGATCAAGTAATACATCTAGTGCCGCCGTTGGCGTCGTTCTGAACGCGCCGGTGATAGCCATGCTTGCCATTCTTTGTATTTTCATTAAGGCTTCTTTGCATGTGCTCTTTTGTGTCCTTGGCCACCACACCAAGCTCCCGTACAGTATGATAGGTCTTACCATCATGGTATAGATCCATCTCAGTACCTTCGGTGTTAGGCCCCAGGTTTTGCCATATGCTGACCTACACATGCCAAACACTCTCATAGCTTTAGTTATGGTGAGGTCGGCATGCTTTTTCCAATTCAGTTCCTTATCCAGTGTTACACCTAGATACTTTACATTATTGGATATTTCTAGTACCCTTCCGTAGAGGCTCAGTTGCTTCATACCGTTCAGGGTCTTTTTCCTGGTAAATGGTATTACCACTGTTTTGCCTGGATTGATCGAGAGTTGGTGGCTCTCGCACCATTGCTCCACAAGCTTCAGTGCTCCATTCATGATTTCCGATACCGTGCTGGGGAATTTCCCATTGACAAGTATCACTAAATCATCTGCATACCCTACCGTATAGGTTGGGCCCTTATTCAGTTCTTCCAAGAGTGAGTCGACTACCAAGCTCCAAAGAGTTGGTGAGAGAACCCCTCCCTGTGGGCAGCCTTTTGTGGCCGTTGCTATAATTTCTTCCCCCATAAGGGAGGACTTTATAAGTCGGCTATTTAGCATGTTACCTATCCATTTACATATGGTCGGTTCTATGCCATGTTTTAGTGCCGCAGCACTGATTGCTTGGTAGGTGGTGCGGTCAAACGCTCCCTCTACATCTAGAAAAGCAGCCAGGCAGAGTTCTTTGTTTTCTATTGCCTGTTCCGCTCGGGTCGTCACCAGGTGCAGTGCTGTCTCAGTTGATTTGCCAGACTGATAAGCACATTGCATCTGGTGCAGAGGATGTCTTTTAAGCGGACCATCTCTTATGTGTCTATCTACCAGTTTTTCCAACGTCTTGAGGAAAAAAGATGAGAGACTTATTGGCCGGTATGATTTGGCCTCTGTGTAATCTGCCTTACCTGGTTTAGGTAGGTAAGTTACTTTTACCATCCTCCAGACACGCGGAACGTGTCCGAAGGCTATGCACGCCCTGTACAGTCTGCTCAGATGCGGTATGAGTACATTGGCGCCTTCTTGTAGTAGAATCGGGTAGATTCCATCTGGCCCCGGGGTTTTATAAGGCTGAAATGTCGACAGCGCCCATTTTAGCTTGTTGTGGTCTACTACTTTCTTTGACGTGTCCCAATTATGTCTAGTAGTTCTGATTGACTGTTCTATGACACTAATTGTACTTTCGTCTGGTTCGCCCTGGTGTATTACCGAGCCTGGGAAGTGTGTCTCACACATTACTTTGAGGGTTTCCAGTCCCGTTTCTGTCATCATTCCGTCACTCCTTCTAATTGAGTTGAGCGGTATTGACTTTGTCGTGGCTAGCGCTTTTGTTAGTCTCATACCTTCCGGTATAGACTCTATTTGATCGCAGTGGTTTCTCCAAGCTTTCCGTTTGGCTTTTCTCACGGCTTTGTTAAATTCCGTGAGTTTGCGTGCATAATGCTCAAAGTTGTTTGTTCTTTTCGCATCGTTGAAGATGGCTCGTGTTTCTTTCCTGAGTTTTACAATCTCTGGATTCCACCACGGTATCTTCTTAGCCAGGGTTTTCTTTTCCGGGCAGTTGTTAGTCCATGCCGTTAACACAGCTTGGACGATTTTGTCCGCTTCAAATTCTATGTCGATAATAGAGTTTAGCTTGCCTTTCGGATCCCCCAGATCCACCTTCAGGTCACTTCTAAAAGCTGACCAGTCTGTATTTCTGGGATTCCTCCTACGTACAGTTCCTACTTGGATTGTAGTTTTGTACCTAAAGCATATATATCTATGGTCTGATAAATTTCTATAGTTAGTAAATTTATGTCAATATATATTTTAGGATTTAACATTTGGGCATATGGCATTGTAAGTCACATAGTGCAGCATAAACATTTATGACTATATTCATATACCATACCACTAACACTAGTGAAGAGTAATGATGAAGCAAAAGTTCCTGATTGCAAAATGAAACCACAAGCAAAAAGTACACAAAAATCCTCTTCAAAATATGAAGCCGTTACAAAAAGCATGACATAAGCTGATCGAATCATGTCAAAAATATGACAATACATGATATTATCGCGCAAAAACATGTACTAGAATGACATGTGATTGGACACGGGTGGTATTGAATTGATAGGTAGATCTATGATATTGCTAAAGGAACGGTTAATCAAATTCATGTGCTTTTAGTAGTAAACGTTATGTATTCAATAAATAAATCGTGTAGTGATGTATAAGTATGTATTTTAATGTCCTTTACAACCTGGTGATATTTTTATCAGAAATGTTACAGTTCAGTACTAATATTAGACAACTAAGGCTTTTTTAGAGATCTTAATTGCACTTTGCTAAATGGTCTTGGATCTCTAAAAGGATCATAAATTTTATATCTGCATTCAGACTGAACTCTTTTACTTTCCTTTCTATTTTTCATAAATTTTGTATATTTTAAAGATGCTTAGGTAACTCTAATTGCAATATGTATTCGCATTTTTAAGAATTTAAACTTTTTACTTTGAAGTTAATTAAACTTAATGACAAAAAGATATACTTCCGTCCCGCTGCCTTCCTACCTTTTCATAAGCAAAATAATATTGTCACAAAACAAAAAAAAATGTTCCCATAAACAAAACTATCACATTAGCATACAATCATAAATCTAAACCATTGTCTCCAAAAACATTGACCATTAAAATATAAACCAGTTCAAAAAAATTCGAAATTGACTTCTGGTATGTTCATCTTTGTCAAGTTAAGTGGCGTAATATTTGAATAATAGACCTTTCTTTGACAAAAAATAATTATGCGACTTGTGACCTTATTTCGAAGTGTTTAAGTGCATTAGTGACAATAGTTTCAATTCGCTATGTGACATTATTGTCAGTGATAGTATTAGGTTAGGGTTCTCGACTCTTGAAAATGAATAAAATACTTTTGGGATAATTAAATTAGACGATGTTTCGGATGTTTTACTTCAACTAGTTTTAAATTTAATTAACATGCCTATTAGTACAGGAAAAGTAAGACTAGATTTGCCATTTTGGCGGCAAAATATGTACATCAATGAAACTTTGTTCATAACTTTATCTTGATACTAGAAATGAGGATCTGCTGAGTCCTACGAAAATTTAGGGGTCCTACCCCTTTCCGGGGGGTATGGGGGGAGGGGACCTTAAAAACCGGCCAAGTGCGTGTTGGACCACGCATAATAGAGGGTTCCGTACCTTCGATTAAATAAGAACGAAGTAACGCCAAAAGGGCGTATCTCCATGTGGAAAATATTTTTAGAAATGGCTCAAAAGGTCAAAAACTCAAAAATGGCTATGCCGATAATATTCTAATTAATTTCATAGAAAGTCAGTGTTACGGCGCATCTTCTTGAATTTTTTCATATTTTTTTAAGTTATAGTTTAAAAGTTTGAAGGGGAGGTCACAATTTTTTTAACTTTCCAAGCCATTATTTCTGTAAATATTTACTATTTCAAAAATGTTTAAAGAAGCTTTAATGGTATTTTTAAAGACCTATCCGTTAATGTACAACAAGTCCATATTTGAAAAAAAAATTTTTTTACAACTCTTCATATTTCGCAAAATATTGATCCTATAAGAATGGGTATGGTCTCGATTCGATTCAGCGCAAATAAATACATAGAAAATGACACTTCATTAGCCTAGTTTGTAAAATTTGCATCTTCAAAAAATTTTCCCTTGATTATAACCCCCCGGTGGAGGTAGGACAACAAAATTTTGATAGGACTCGGCAGATCCTCATTTGTAATACCAAGATAAAGTTAATAAACAAAGTTTCATTGATGTACATATTTTGCCTCCAAAATAAGCTATTTTTCCCGTACTATGTATATTTTGTATTTTTGACTTATTGAGCATAATACGGTAGGACGTCCACATGTGTAAAAATGTACGATTTTATCTATTTATTTATTTATTTATTGCATAGGTATAAATGAGGTAAGAACATTGGAATAAATTACTAAGTACATACTTGGTAATTTATTTCAAAATATTGTCTTTATATTTAATGCTTTAATAGTTCTGTAAGTAAGTAAGTAAGTAAGTAAATATTCTTTATTGCACCAAAATACAAGAGTAATAAAAGAAATATTACAATAAACTTAAAATTAGGTAACAACAGGCGGTCCTATCGCTAAAGAGCGATCTCTTCCAGACAACCTTTGGGTAGCAGGAAATGAAGAATAAGATTTTAAGTTAACAGGTAGTGCAAAAAAAATTAAGGGAAGAGAGCAAAATACGTACTAACACACATATTACTCCTACAAATTCCTAAAAAACGACCTATATAAATACTATGAACTAACTAAAATACATAAATAAAATAAAATAAAATATCATACTTATACTTGTAAGTCAATTAACGTAAAGATAAAATAGGAGTTAATTGCACAAATAAACTAAGTATGCACTTAGTTTATTTGTGCAATTACGTGTACCTAAGCGGCAGAATTTAAGTTTAAAAAACAGTTACTAAAAAAGATAAATTTGGTATTAGCGAATAACTGGGCAAAATGGTACCTACTTTTACTATAGGCTAAAACCAAATCAATAAATTCAAAGAACCCTCCAAACGCGAGCTACTCTCAATATTTTTTGTACCGTAAGTGCGCTACCAAATAAATGTTATAACATGAACTGATACCATTGTTTAATACCGGTTATCGGGTTCAAGGGTTCAATTGTAGGCTTCCGTATGAATAATTTGGACAGTAAATTATATTGTGTCATTGTGAACAACCACCAAATTATCTGTACCTCCTAAGAAGCTGTATCCTCAGTGTAATAAAGTTTATATTAATCTGACTAGCTTGTATGATAAATTGGTACGTCAGATAGGGTAGTGCGTATTTAGATCAGATGCTCCCGTTCAAGATTGTGGTACCGGTACCGGTTTTAAAAGTTGCGGATTGCATGAAATCGGCATTGTGTTTTTATTATATCAGATAATGGACGCGTGGTATATTGTTAGAAAGATCAGATATATTTGTTTGATGAACCTCTATACGTCTATACTGTACATTATTAAATTACATAATATCATTGAACTGAAATTATGTATAGGGATGTTAATATTTAAACGGCGTATTTTTGTATGGGTGTAATATAATATTATTTAAACATGAATTTGACTCTTAACTATGTAATAAAATTTCCTTTTTTTACGTAATTTTTTTTTTAATAAACTGACCCATTATTGCTTTTAACATATGCGAATGAAAACAGGAAAAAAACTGATAGAAAATAACCGTTAAATCGGTACATTACAGGTATTTATCATACTTTATACGTACCGATTGCATTCCCTAAGTTATGTAAGGTTCCTCTAGCCATATAAATACGAGTTTACCTATTATATATCTGCATATATGTCATTTTGTTAAGTTCCTGGACAAGTACTCTTTACTTCCTACAATAGGCCATATTTCCACTTAAATTTCAAAAGTGAAGAAGTAAATGAAATATTATTATTGTTTATTCATAAAAATTCTCGTCAGATTTCACAAAGCTTAGGACGTCGTACATAATTACCCTGCAACAGGAGATTCTGTTCTTTTATAAAGTCCACAAAACCATTATCTCAACACCGATATTCATTATAGTTATGCCCAATCAGAGTTCAAACTTACTGGTTCAAGCGCGCAGTCGGTAATCGTCAGTCGATAGTCGACGCTTTATAAAAAGACCAATAAATAGTAATAAAATTAACATGGAATGACAATTTACAAGTGCCGCCTAACGGATGGGCATTGCTCTGTGGGTCCGAAAGGAAATGAATATGTGTAGTATGTATGGACCTTACGCGTTAATGCTTTGCTAAAGAATTGCTCGATTATCTGGGTGTAGAAAGGTTTATTGGATAGTACCTACTGGGAATAGATAGTACGTAATTAACGTATAGATCACTTCTAAGTACAAATGCCGTTTGTCTATGATTCGTAAAATGTATTTTCTTTGCTCGCAAAGGATTTTAATTTTAAAACGTGCAGCGAATGAGTACCAGTGGGTCGTTTTAAGCGTCCCAAAAGTATTGCGTCACAATCATTTGGGAACATCCTTTAGCTCAAATAATGAGGTAGTTTTGTAACGATACGAGTAGGTATGTCTATAAAAAATAAGTGAAGAAGTTGTACAGTCGACTACAAAGAGATGCATCCACTTTTGGACCTTATTACAACGCAATGAGGTGAAAAAGTGGATACATCTCTTTGTAGTCGAATGTACCTATATTAGGCAATGGCATCTAAAACAAGCAGTATTATTTTGTTAGACTTCGCCTATAATGTTAATGTATTTTTATGAATTCTAATAAGAGCCATTACATAAACTGTAAAAAACTACCTTGTAAATTCTAATAACACCACAAGTACCTATTGTAAATTTTCTTGAAGTAGATAAAATTCTGAAAACCTAATGATAAAGTATATTCAACCATTTTAATCGTATTCTACCCAGTGCATTATTTATGTATCAATAAATTACATTACATACAATCAATATCTCACCAACCAATCAGCAAAATGGATGACTCATCTAAACTTTGAACTTCGAATACCATTTGAGAAACATTCGAATTCAAATTATAATAGATTGCTATAATCGGATCTGCACTAATTTCGTGTCCACTTTTTTAGGGTTCCGTACCCAAAGGGTAAAAACGGGACCCTATGACTTCGCTGTCCGTCCATCAGTCTGTCTGTCCGTCTGTCACTAGGCTGTACCTTTCAACTGAAGGCTGTACGTACCGTTCTGTTGAAATTTTCACAGATGATGTATTTCTATTGCCGCTATAACAACAAATACTAAAAACCAGAATAAAATAAATACTTAAGGGGGCTCCCATACAACAGATATGATTCTTTTGCCGTTTTTGTCTGTCAACAGGTTGTACCTCATGTAACGTGACAGTTAGGTACTTGAAATTTTCATAGATGATGTAGGTACGTCTGTTGCCACTATAACAACAAATACTAAAAAGAACAAATTCTACAAATACCAGAATAACATGAATACTTAACGGGGCTCATGTTTTTTTTTGCCTTTTTTATAGATAATGGTTCGGAACCCTTCGGGCGCGGGTCCGACTCGCACTTGACCGGTTTTTAGTGTTTAATTTTAAATGATGACGCCGCTTACAGCTATTTGCCTCTAGAATCTATGGCCGTTATTTATTTTCTTATGCATTAGCAGGACATAATTTATGCTAACGATTTTTATGACTTTTATGATCAAATAGCACCGTCGCGTCGTACATTATTGCTGTGTATGGGATTTTTACAACTATGTCAACATACGCACCGAAATTTTTTTTTTCGTAGCCTATACTATGTCCCACTGCTGGGCAAAGACCTCCCCTCGCTTCCGCCACTCGTCACGAAAATTTTTGATAACTTAAAAAATGACACTTTTTATTTTATTTGAATTACCGGTAAATCGGTATAAGCTCGGTAAGTGCTCACTTTTCATACCACTTATTTACCGGATACATCCCCATTATGAAGTACGTAAGTCATCTAGTAATCAGACCTAATTTTTTTTGTCACTGAAAGTGTACGTTTTATTGGCACTCCTAAAATATGTGATGGGAAGTTTTGGCTAATACATCATACTCGTATTGAAATGCCAAATCTTGTATGGTTTGCCAGTTGCATGATTTCTCTATTACTTAAATACATATGTTCTAAGCTTGGAGAATTCAACCAACCGGATCGGCCATTAACAGACGATCCCCTCTTCCGAAAATATATGACGCGTAGTCATACTTATTGTATGGACTGACATTAATTTGACGCTCCCCTTCCCCGCAAAAATCGGTAGACATTTTTTGTATAGAAAATGACAGACATGGCCGCTCTGTTTGCGAATGCTCTAAGGCACTAATCTACTAAGTGAAAATAAAAACACGGACGAATAAAACAAAAAATATTCAGGTTAACCTACAAAACACAAATGTGACAGTATAGATAGACCAAAGATGTTATTTGGCCACAGAGCGCTTTTATTGCTCGAATGCAATATAGTGCTATATTCTAATTTTAAATACATCAGCAATGAAATAAAAATACATCTATCTCAAACACAACTCTAACACACATCAAATAATGAATTAACATTGAAGTTGTATTGGAGTTGCATCGTAATAATTTTCAAGTTCAGGTGCCGTATTCTAATTTTAAAATGTATAAACAATACATTAACAACACAATCTGTCTTAAACATAACTCCAACACTATACCAATAATCAACCAATATTGAAGTCGTATTGTAGTTGCATCGCAGTAATTTTCAAGCAAATTCCGTCATTTTTGATTCAGACGTGTAGGCGTTAGCTGTATTGTGTTGTTATTGCATTGGATTTGCATTGAAGTTGGATCGTGTCTGTGCGTGTTTTAAAGTTAGAATACGGCCCCAGATATTTCTGATTCAGACGTGCACTAGCTGTATTGTGTGCTTAACGCATTGGAGTTGTATTGAAGTTTTATCGTGTCAAAACGTGTTTCAAAGTTAGAATACCCATAGAATTTATAAAACGTACAACGTAAGCGTCTTCTGCCAAATAGTATCTTTTTCTAAAATGTATTACAAATAACTCTCATACTTATGTCAGTTCTGTAGTGTAGATTGCACAAACTTGCCACGCATTAACCTATCTCACTATAAGCACATCTAAAAGCATATAATCTCTAGACCTCATCAAACTCTAGCTATTTTTATCGAGACATTCTAGTTATCTCCAAAATCTCGAGTCTTCATTGATATAGGCCGGGTCTGCGCAATCTAAATGACTTCATTGGTAGCTTCAAGATCTCAACAGATAGTGTAGAAATGATGCTGCATTTCTAAAGCTGGGTTTACACTCAGTATTTAACTAGGTACATCATTATATATAAGATAGATAGATTTCATTAATCAAAGTGGACACAACAACTTATACATTTTCCCGCATTCTGAAAATTACAGATAACATTCCAACTAAGATTCGCCAATACCCAGAAAACTCATTTATTCTAACATATTGTCAGGTGAAACATTTGTATAATGACATGTATGTTTTTTATATTTATTTATAATATTTTAGGAAGATCTTTAGAAGTGATTACAAATGTGCACGGCTAGCGCCGCAGTGAACCTTATACAGTCTAATACTTAATTGGTAACCACCAACTTAAGGGCTAACAACGGCCCATAGAAACACATATTTGCGAGTCATGATCCTTTTGTTGACTTCTGAAGATTTATAAATTGTTTTTTTTTCCTTTTTTCCTGTGGCTTTTACTATTTGCCGACTAAAAATAGTTGTTCACTGCAAACAAATTGATGATGGTTCAACATGACAACTACACGACAGTCTACCCCCAGCTTTACAATAATCTAGATCCAAATATAGCAGAGCTACTGTATAAACTTGGTTTTAAAGTTTATGAAGGCATAAATCTTGATGTTTAAATCACCGAGCTTGAGTTTTTATGACCTTTTAAGCCCTTATCTTGCTAGATACTTCCGATTCCCATTTTCTTAGTAGTCGGATGTAAAATGGTAACAAAATGGTGATTAATATAGGACATAAGAAATGTAATTAGATAACAATAACTCAGAATTTCATTGAAAATTTTATCCATACTAAATAATTCGGCCCGCAATGTAATCCAAACACACTCGCGTTAAACGCTCGTTGCCAATACCATGTTTACAGCACATTACTGCTGATAAAATTTTCCAAAATTAATTATTGGGTCACAGTTAAGAGTAACTTAAAAAAAACACCCTGATTAATGATTACACTAATGAGTTCTATGTCTGGTTTAATTTATCGCCCGTATTAGATTTACACACCCTGTATTAGAAGGTATTTTTACTCAATAGTTGTAAATATTATTCCTGTATTTTTAAACAATATATAACAAGAACGTAGTTTAGTAGATTTCCCTTTCTACATGTTTGTTTTGACCACCGGTGGACGTTCCTGAAGATGATTAACGTAAATCTAGTGTAGATTCACTTTCACTGTTGAACGTTTTCATGCGACTGACCCGCTATAGGCACCTCTTCTTCTTCTTCTTTCTTCTTTTTTGTTGTCATCCTTTTACCCCCTGATGGGGTACATTACTAGCTGGGGTATAACCCTTTAGGGCTAAAATTAAATTCTACCACTGACTTCGGTCCTGTGCGGTCTAAGACACCTCCCATCGCATCCGCAATATCTCTTATTCCACGTTCAACGCCAAGCATGTAATGCTATAGGTACTTAAACATTGTTTGATATAAATATCCGAGCCTTACGAAAATGTTGTGTTTAAATTTGAAAAGCATATTAATTTTTTTAGAATCATCCATTCAAAATTATGCTGTCATTATTGGTACTCCAAATAAAATTGTCCCATCCCTTCATCGCATGCAGGAGTAGGTAATTATTTAGGTGAAAAGTATTTTGTGTGTAATCGAAGTTTAAACCATTCCTTTTTTAATTGGATCGAAATCCGCGAATCCGTTTACCTATCGTAGAAAAAAAAACTTTTTTATCTTTAAGATGTTCTACGAAGAATTTCAGTAAATTAGTATTACTAAAAGGTAGTCTAGAGAACTTACATTCCTATATGGCATGTATAAACGTCAATAAGTTAATAACGTATTAATTATAATAAAGAAATTATATTCATAACATAAAATAATATACAATTAACTACTCAATTATCTTTAACTATTATTACGAAAAGTAACCGTTAAACGCCTTTAAACACTTGATGTAATAACCTTAACAAAGCATTAAAAACAAATGACTGCTGCCGCTAAGTCTCGAGTCTAACTATAAACACTAATTAGAAAATACCTTAACTTTTATCCCTCGTGCGGTAAACTGGGCCCAAAACAATTAACTGTTAATTAGTTAGCTACCGGGAGCACCGGACCTCTGCTCCGAGGGCCTGGGAACGCGTTAATCTCAGTTTAGAATTGTACCAATGGTGACACTAAGAAATGTATTAGACTTTTTCTCGAGACATAGGTAAAATTTGTTATTTGATCCGAATCAAACCCGTACTTAGATAAACATCATCATTTTAACTCTTTTTAACATGATTTTAACGAAGATGGTCTTGTGGGACTTAGTGTTAAGTTGAGTTTTAGAGACTTTAAGATAAATCTTAAAGAAGTAACATTTAATATTTTTAATTATAAATTGAACGAATTGACAAAAATCATGAAAAAGTACAAAGTGTCATAGAACATTCATTGACAGCTTAGCTGCCAGTGTTTCTTGGGCAATTTATAAGCAAGCCAAATAGGTTTGCCACAGTTTTTTGTTAGTGGGTGTACTCTGTTACTGCTGAGCATACCTATACCTCATTTCATGTATGCCATATGTCTCGGTCCTGAGCCAATCACAGGCAAAGGTGACCCAAAATCTTCTGAATGTCTTCTAAGCATTTTGATACTGGACGTCGGGAGCTTCTTTCATCTAAAAGTGGTCAATCTGTCAACATTCTAGTCGACGAGCCATCACTCTGTCTGGTCAACGAATACCTACTTAATTTTAAAGCATTGTCTAACCAACCTCAAAACAGATAATTGGGGAAACTGGGGGGTAAAAGAACGGAATAGAATTTAAAAACAAAATTAACGACGTAATATTTAAGATGTGATATGAAATACGATTGTACATATACGCATAAAACACGTACGCATAAAACGAAACTTATAATTCATACCTATTGTTTTAAGTTATAAGACTGATGAATAAACTTTTATTCTTTAACCTTAGATATCGTAAATTTAGCGACTCTTGCGCATCCCGCCGAGTGATCCGCGACCTGACCCCTGTACAGGATTTAGGGTCCGGTGTAGGAAAACAACGGTTGGAACACACAAAATACGGCCAACAATAATATCATATAAGTACTTAGTCATTTTCTATAATTATTTTGCAAGAAATTACTAAAAATAGCAAAAAGTTATTATATTTATGTTTAATTTATGTACCTACTAACAAATAAATATTTAGTTGTGTAATTACTGACGACATTGCGGCTTTTGCCGAAACTAACTCCAAACTACAGTTATTAGTTTCAAAAATGAATGATATTTTCACACAATTCGGACTCAAAATAAACTGTAAGAAAACCAAAATTCTGACCATCTCTAAACACCAATCTTTACACAATCCAATATTACTACAGAACACAGCAATAGAACAAGTCCAACAATACAAATACCTAGGAAGTATTATTACCAATGACTCCAGATGCACGGCGGACATCAAGCAGAGGATTGCAATGGCTAAAAAAGCATTCAATTGCAAAAAACACCTGCTCAAAGCACACATCTCGAAGAATGTCAAAAAACGCTTAGTTAAGGTGTATATCTGGAGCATCGCTTTATATGCGTGTGAGACGTGGACGCTAACACAACGGGACAGAGAGCGATTGTAGGCCTTTGAAATGTGGTGTTGGCGGAGGATGCTAAGGATTAGCTGGACAGAAAGGAAGACGAACGAAGAGGTCTTGAGCATGGCAGGAGAGAAGAGATGCCTGTTAGACACAATAGCTAACAGAAGGGGCAAGATGGTTGGCCACTTGATGCGGCACGACAGATTCTTTTTAAACATCCTGGAGGGCAAGATTGAGGGGAAAAGAGGCAGAGGAAGGCCCAGGCTCACATATCTCAGCCAAATAAAAGAAAAAGTTTCTGTCGTGTCGTACGAGGGAGTTAAAAGGCTGGCCTAGCAAAAAGAAGAGTGGCGATTACTCCACCGACAAGAGCATAGCTCTTAAATACTAATGATGATGAATGAATGAAATTACTAAGGGCATTTAGATTCGAAATCAGAAATAAATAATATACAATACAAAATATTTAGAGGTGTAATATGTGTTTCTTTTAATTATTTTAATTATGGTAATAAAAAAACCTATTTCCATGTAACATAAATAGTGCTATTTTCAGTACAGTACTACAAAAGTATATATTAAAAAAGTTTCTGATAGGTATGTGGTGCTGATGGTATTGTCAGCCGAATTTGTTAGAGTCCCTTCGTTTTTTTTATGGGGTTTGGTTTCATCATAAAAGTTGTTTAATATAGTCTATAACTATCTATCTATATTTTCTTGCGGAGATTCACCAAACGTTGAAAAACAACGATATAAATGAAATAAATTAAAGGAAAATATGGCTTTCATTTCATATCAGTGTACCGTGATGATTATATATTATACCAAATATTTTTTTAATACACATATGAATGAACGCTTAAAAGCCATGATAATCTAAATAACTTATTATTATTTACACCATATTCCTGGTACAAGTTCACTTAATATCTTAAGAAAATTTATATACAGGTCTTGATTGAAAAACAAGATTATTCAATAATTATAATCTCTATATATAATGCAAATATATCAACCTAATATATTCAGCGTCATACTTTTAAATGAGAAATTTCCCATTTAGGTACTTTAAATTTTTTCTTATATCAGTTCTAATGAAGGTAATTTTCCTTCTAGATATTGATAGCACTTAACATTTTGTAATCCTTAAGTTTATATATCCATAATAACATGACTGAGTTATACAGCTTTAGACCAAAGATCTTGATCTAGCCATCGATAGGAGGAAAATGTCCACAAATAGAACGAAACTGCTTTAATTTCTATACTAGAAGATGAAGAGTGACCCCTGCCCATATAAGTATACAAACTAATATAAGACGTATTACTATCTACTTATATTCTAGAATAACATAAAGATTTACCAGGACTTAGGTCATTTTGGATTTAAATTGAAGATTTCTAGTACGAGACGGTTGTCTGTTATCTTATTTCCATTTAAAGATGAGACTAGAACCTTATGATATTCAGGGCTGTTTTGATTTTAAATATAAAATCTCATTAAGTCTAGATTGGATAATGGAAACCAGTCGAGCAAAGTTCTGTTCACCTCCATGGAAAAACGGTTATTATCATTTTACCCAAATGATTCGTGAAGATTCTTGTGCAGATATCGTCCTCCAGCAATATAAATCTTTTGACTGGCAGTTTTTTTATAAACAGGCCTATGCGTATACATTGATTAGTGTTTACGGTAAGTATATACATTTTTACTAATTTAGTAACAAATGTATGAACTGGCGTAGTGTTTGTGAACGTGTAAATGAGTGTAAATGATAAAAATACAGCGTGGAGAGCACGAAGAGAAAATTATTGAGACTTCTTTTTAACTAATTGGGTAGATATGAAGTAACAACTTCACAAATTATAGTTGCAAATTTTGGGGATTAAATTTAAGTTAAATTACATAAAACACTAACTTTTGTATTTATTTCGAAAGCATTTAATTTTAAGTTTCACGGAAGCGTTCTTGACAGCCTCCAAGCCATTTTACGATGTTCACAAGAAAGTGACAGCTCGCAGCTTTTCTTTACGACTATGTTATGACTACATTGCTTTAAGAGACAATGTGAGAATAGCTGCATCACAAAACGAGTGTTTCTTATTGGCAAGTTGAAGTTAGTCGTTACTTTATTAATGTAATTTTTACAACCTTAAATTAAGCAGTAGGTAAGCAAGTTACTAACAATATATGTATGTTTATACATGTATCTGTGTATAATTTATTTTGTTACTCAAATGTTACTTACGTTATACATTCTTTGATAATTATTTTTAAATCAAACTGGGTCAAAACCAACGGAATATATATAAATAATAAAAAGTTGATTGACCTTTTCATAAAACCCGCAAAGCCTAACTAGATACCTATATCCAGTTTCTAAGATATTTCATTACATACAAGATGGCTCCGAAGATAGGCTAGTTAACATAGCCGTGATATATGCGCATGCGACGCTATGATATGACTTCCTGTAGACAAGATGGCAGGGGCTGTATGACATAGTGCGGTATGTTGGGGTCAAATCCGGGTACTATAGTAAAGGGAATTATTTTTATCGTCAACTTGTGTAATATCATAGCAATATTGGTACCTAATTTATTATTTGTATAGTTTCTTTGTATAGAATAACATGAAACATGAGGCATACGCAATTAAATAAAATATCGACTCACTTTGGACCACTTGAGTTTTCGTTTATGGCCTTCGGTCTGCAGAATGCTCCTCAAAATCTTGAAAATTAAACAATATTATGTTGTAATTTAAGCTATTGAGTTTTAAACTAAATGATTTAAATGAATCATAATTAGTGCCGAATACTTCAAATGTTGTCGCTTGTCATAAACAAAAAAGGTTTTTGACAAAAACTTCATCATTTATTTACATTAACATCTCATCATCCACCAACAATATTATCTTAAAGACTTCATAATACAGTGGATAATTGCAAAACATCGTTATTAAAAGTTGTTTATGTGATTGCTACAAATTGGTTAGGCGATATAACGAGGTAAGGTGACGTCTCGTATAGTTATGAATTTATTTAATATAAAATAGTCAAGTGCGAGCGTGAAGAATATCTCGAGATTCGAGGAAATCGGTATTAAGTAGGCTGGTTAGGCAAAACGTTACGTGATATCTTGTCAAGTAGGTATAGGTATCAAGTTCTAAAGTATTCTATTCGCGGTTATGTATAGAAATAAAGTCAATATTACATATTTTTTATTTATCCTATGATGGCACTTAAAAAATGATGTAAAGAATTTTGATACCTACATTTTTTGTATTTTCGCATTTTACTATTTATTTAGCACTCGTAAATATTTGAATCAGATAAAGGTCTTATGAAAATACACAGAACCCTAAAAGCCTTAATGCTTAAACCACTTAAATTAACTCGTCTGTCACGGCGAGCGATTTGACATGTCATGTCATAGCGCGCGTCAGAATGACGGGTTAAAAAGTTAACTTGTTGATGGCCCTGATGAGCTGATACAACAGTGGTCATATTGTAAATTGTGGTTCTTATTGAATATTATGACGTGTTAGTTTAAAGATTTTTACTTAATTAAAACAAGTAAGGTGTTTCTTTGTACTAAAATTTCATTACGCACACATTTTTACAGTTGTGATGAAAATAATTTCAGTTAAAGACGTTCAATTTTATAAAATAAAAACACATGAAATGGCGCGTCTAGGGCGTTCAACTGTTCTATTCAATGTCTAGAATCTAACGAAGGGGAACCAAGTATAATACGGTTTTGACGGTTTCCAAGTAATTTGAATCACTTGAATCCGGACCATTCTGCCTACTTTCAAGGCCACAGCCACAGCGAATTTTTATCGCATGTTTAATTCTTAAATTGTGTAAAACATCGTTTTTTCTAGGTGTCCATTATTTGTCATGTATAAACTTAATTGATTTCTTGCTATAATGAACGATTTTGGGTAGGTATTGAATTTGACCGTGTAAACTATAAAAACCTAGAAATATTCTTCGTGCCTCATAACGCACACACGTCGCCGTCTCAGCGTGTGGAGATCGCTCTAAATTCTTTAATTACATTTACAAAACGCACGATCCTCACCCATGTTATGATCCGGGTCGCGTCACAGACTGACAGCTGACTGTCACGGTGCGTCATGATGCGTCACGATGCGTCACACGTCACATCACTCGCCGCGATCAAGTATCAAACTGGAGCGGCAATTTACAAAGCTTCAGTTTATTGACCAGTGTAAGTCATAATAAATTTTCACGAATCTGAGGTTCAAATTATACTGGGGTTAACTTTAAAATGAGTAAACTGCTTTGTGACTATAGCGTTAGCAGATCGCTTTAATTTTTTAATTGGCTTATTAGTGGTTCGTAATTGCTGGCTGTTTTTTGTTCAAATTTTTTATAATTGAGTTTGAGCTTTAACTCTTTATTCATAGAATCTATTTTGAATAACTTGACCTGTTTTGTATTTATTAGCGCGATATGCAATATTAAATTGACTTAGATAAAGATTTTATGGAAGCGGTTACGTACTTACTTTATATTGCTTGCTTGTATTATGCCCCCCTTTTAGTTATAATTAGAACTGGTCCGTTTACTTACCTGAAATGAAAATAATTTAGTTAAGAAAATAACCTTCATTCTGATCTCATCAGTTTAATGCAAATCTAAATCAGATTCAATTAGATTTCCATTGGTAATGAGAGTCACTACTGCTATGGCGCAAATTCATGTGCAGAAGCGAGATGCACTAAACTTATACGTAGATTGAATACGAAATTTCTAGTCGCAGAATAAGCACATGTTTTAGACAAAGTTATTGCCCTGAGCTATAAAGTCACCCCCCAGTGTTTAATAAGCCCCGTCCCTATAGAGTATCTATAACAGCTTATCGTCGTAATCGTAATAAAGCGAGAGGCTTCGGCCTCATCTTATAACAAGCTAACTCATAGATATTTATAATTTTATTAAAATCCATAAAAATCATAGGCCGTTTAATATCCTTCATAAAACGAATTGAAGTAAAATATAAACTATGGAGTGTATCGACAAATCGACATAAAATGACATATTAAATTATATTCAATATTTTTACGACCCGGGCGGATTAAATAGAAACCGGTGGCCGTGACTGTATTCATGAGGAATTAATGATAATTCGTTATATTGCTGATGTGACATCTGCTTATTGGTGATGTCACCGGTGATCTGCAAAATTTTGCTCGAAAACTTTCTTAAGTGATCTTGATCTGTTGTATTACGTGGGCGTACGAGTAAATATCTATAAGTAGGTACAAACAGCAACACAATTAACTAAACATATATTAATAATTTTCACAGTTCGATGATAAATTGTAAACACGAATTTGTGTACAGTAACCCGGTAAAAGGGCATTTTCCATGAAAACTCTTTTTACGTGGTTTTACTGTGTCATAACAAAAAATTATGGTCACTTTAAAAATTTACTAGAAGTTAAGAGACCAGGGCGTGAATATTCTAGTAAATTTTTAAAGTGACCATAATTTTTGAAGAACATGTGATAGATTATTTTTTAATTTTTCTGATAACTGTTATAACTTGTTCTATCATCCATTCACGGCTTGACGTCGATTTCTGGGACACCCTGTAAACCGCAATTTTTTATTATTTTTTCCTTATATAATAAAAAATAAGACATCATTTTAGTGGGGTTCCATTGCTATATTTTTTGGAATTCCCTCCACCCTAATAAAAAAATTGCATATCAATTTTACGTATTCTTAAAAAAAGAATACAAATAGCCATCATATTTACAGGTTCTTTTTGGCAATGACATATAAGTTTTTTTGTTGTAGATTTTTGGATACCTACCTGTTGCGTCAATGTTCTTTTTTCCCACAGATATTGAATTCGAGGAAGTACCAAATTAAAATACTGACATACTCTGGTTCCCCGAACGTTATTAAATAGATATTTCCTGAGTAAGCATTTGTATGCATCTTCGGCATTTTATGAACCTCTAACCAGAAACTGATTGAAATAAAATTAAAAATCTCTGCTGTTTTAACCAGTTTTACTTTTATGTTCTATAGTTTTTGGTCGTAAACCCACAAAATTAATTAAGACATATGGTTCTTTGAAGTCTATTTTATTGTCTAACTTATCTTATTAAATGTATAAGATTATTGATGAAATAATGATTTTTAAAGTATTTGATTGATTTTTATAAATTCTTTATGCTCTTATGTGATTCAGAAAAAAAATACTTTTTGTTTTTTTATAACTGACACAGTGTGAATCAATATTATATTTAGCTGCTAAGCAGAATCAAATTCTTTAATTTTTTTCTCACAAACTCTTTTATGCTACTCGTGGCATCTTTAATGTTCTTATTTTTGCTTGACAAACATTTTTCTCAGCTATTAAGCTATAGGTATAGGCCATTGTATTTAAAGTTGTTTAAAATCCTTTTTTTAATTTCGCAAATTTTTTGGTGATATGGACTTCTAAGCACGAGTCCTTTCGATCCTAGGACAAAAAAGTGTCCCAAAATGTTTATATACTTACTTTAATCCTATTCCGTTACAGCCATAAGTTTGTAAAAAAAATGGTAACAGAATAGAAAAAAAACTTGGGACATATTTTTAGGCCCACTAAGATCGAAAATAATCATGATTCTGAGTCGAAATCACCCAAAATTTTCTAAATAAAAAAAAAACAACTTGGCAATTTTAAAATAAAATGGCTCATTTATTATATTGTTAAACTGAATAGGTATTTACTTATTATTACGTAACTACATTATTTTACATCTCCCTACCGGAATAAATTATTTTCATTAAATTTCATATCTAAGTTATTTTAATAGCAAAACGGCGCATACGCGGCGCACATTTAGCAGCGTTCTAGGAAACTCACGCGCATGTGATGTTACTTAACGCGGGCATCGCGTAATTGCATAGCCCGGCCTGTGCTTTCTTTAGACAAAGTACTTGCCTGACTACCCGGGACATTATGACCAATTTTAAACGGAAAAAAATACTATACTACCAGAACGATTACTAAAATTTATTATTGTAACCGATACTACAATGATGTAAGGAGAACTACTTTATTTTTACGTTTACTCTATCATGAATTTAATAGAACTCTTTAAACTTTGTTTTAGTGAGAACGCCTAAGGAAGGTGTGTTTACCTCATTTTTTTTTAATATTACGAATGTAACTATTACTGTCGCATGCTTCTGTTGTTTCGCCAATAAAGAAAATAAAATAAAAATTAACGTTGATACGCACTAAAGTCTATTTATTTTTACTATGTGAACAATTTTCCCAGTATGTACTACATTTTCTCGTTCAGATTGCAGTATTTTGGTATCATAGGCGAGACTTTTTTCTCCGTGTAATAAATAGTTAATGGAGCACTTACAAAATCTAATTGCCGACTTTACGTAGGTAAAAAAATAGACAAATCATCATCACAATCAAATACGTTACTAATTACATATACCCTTAACAGATCACTAGTATTTTTGTTACAACCTTTAGAGTGAAAATTCAGTAAGTACACTCCAGTAACTCGAGCGAGTACTCGCGCAATACTAAACACTCGTGTATAAACACTGCTATGATGTGTTGTTTGGACGATGTGCGAACGATGTGCCAAGTGCGTTTTAAGAATTACCTAGGTTGCCTAGTGCTTTAGGTATTACGCAAACACTGGACTCAATTGTAGATTCTATTAACTGTTTATGCGAAAGATTGCGTTCAAAATATATACGTGAACAGCAAAATAATGTCTTGAATTATTTTAATTTTTTGCTATACGTTTATTACTTTATAACCATATTCCGTTCGGTATTTTATTTTATATCATGACGGCGGCAAACGAGAATATGGCCCGCCTGATGTTAAGCACCGTGCCTCATGAACCCCGGCAACCCCGGGTGCCACATGCGTGTTGCCGACCCTATATAAAAATATGTTTATTTTGTTTTATTTTAGTTTGTGATTTTAGTATGACTCTACCAGCGTAGAGACGATAGTGTCATATAGAAGACTTAAACGAGCTCGACATCTCTACATTACTATACAAGGTGGCCAAAAAAGAACTGAATTCCCGTGGGCTGTAAGGTTTTGGGACTTACCAATCCTCCCTAGATAGTTTTGGAACCTCTCAGATCGATTAGATTTTTGGACTTTTGTATGGCCATTATTCACCGCCGCCAAGTCCAAAAATCTAATTGATCTGAGAGGTTCCAAAACTATCTAGGGAGGATTGGTAAGTCCCAAAACCTTACAGCCCACGGAAATTCAGTTCTTTTTTGGCCACCTTGTATATTGTGAATTATATAATTATATTTTTCTGTATGCTATATTTTCGTTCAACGTATTATTTTTTCTATTTTCATATTTTTTATTGATATGAAAATTTTGTTCTTTGTTTTATAAGTATATGTATATAGACTCTTTTGTTTTAGGTATAGCTACTTCAAAAGCCTATAAATAGCATAGTCTGAGTCACCAGTAACCGTTTAAGGTCAAAAATTGTCAACTATTTTCGTAAGCACCGCTTCGGTTGACCTTAACTATGTAAACAAAAACATGTCCACTTTGTGAACTCATTAATATGTCAAACTCTTATCACTCAGTATCTGGAACGCCAAGAATTCAGGAAAGGCCTTGGTTTAAGTGGTGATTTAAAAAAAAACGATAAATTCGAAATGTCAGTACGAAACTATCTCAATGGACGTGGAGAGAAAATTAGTCGCAGTTAACTAGTAAGACAGTACCACAATATAGTCTAACCTCAGGGTCAGGTAGGGCTTTGAACCCGATTTTTCGAAGAAAAACTGACTTTTGTTATGCAACTGATAAAGCAGATACACTTATGCGAGATTTTTTTTCTGAGCTTCATTTACGTGCTTGTTTTTTTTTTGCAAAGGGTCATTCAAAGCTAATCTGTCCTGATATACAAATATATTATGTTACAAATTATTTACGATTTATAAACGTGTCAAAAGAAATAGCTATTATAATATTTTAAATGCGAAAGTGTCTGCCTTTCTGTCTGTCACTTTACATGATTAAGACAACATTAGGTATGGAAATTGTTATAACTACGGAGAAGAGCCATAAAGAGAGTAATTATAAAAATCCTTAAAAAGATAAAAAGTGTGACATAAGGATTTAATGCAGATCGCAGGCAAAAGCTAGTATAAAATAACACAAAGAAAAGGGTCTTTACTGGTTTTCTGTAGACTGCATTCAAGTTAACGCACTCACGCGCACCTAGTAATTACTCGGCTGATCAAATAGCAATAGAATCTAATTAGTATCAATACCCTTTGATTAGGGTTAAACTAGAATGAATGTTCCGATAGACCATTCAATGAAGCTACCGCCTATGCCAGTATTTCTAAAGTTAAATATTTTCTTCTAGGTATAGGTAGTTGCATAGATTTTCTATTCACAATATTTGATAGTCTATATCAAATGGTAACATTTGGGGATATTGAATCTGTATAACATGCAACGTAAGTGAATGCCTTTCGCCAAATGGTACCTTTTCAAAAAAGTGTCACATTCAAAATACTGCAGAAATTTTCTCTAGTATGGCATTTGACAAAAATAAGTGTAAAAAAAAAGGCAGCGCGTCGAAATTGTACTGTTCTTTTTTTGTGACCCATAGGAAAATCAATAACCCGGCTTTTTTTAATTGAACAACCGGTACGAAAAGTCAAAAGTCCTATGGCTATGTCAAATCAAATCAAAATCAAAATTCATTCATAAAGTGCAAATTTAATTCTTCAGCTGGGTGTTCTTATTTTCATGGGTAGGAATGCGCATGTGGCACACCTGTTGTTGCATGTATTTAGAAAAGTGCCGTTCTACCCAATGTTAAGATGTGTTTGAGAGCCGGAACAAACTTGCGTCTGAAGTTGAAACTTCCCTTAAAGAAGTCTCAGAATGGGGTCGACAAAATTTAGTCCATTTTAACCCCACTAAGACACAGGTTTGCGCGTTTACCGCAAAAAAGCTTGCGTTTGTCGCTTCACCTCGTTTTGAGAGCATTCCTCTATCTGCCACAGCCAGTATCGGAATCCTTGGCGTCGACATCTCGAGTGAAGTCCAGTTCCGCGGCCATTTAGAGGGTAAGGCCAAGTTGGCCTCGAAGAAGCTCGGTGTGCTCAACAGATCGAGACAGTATTTCACTCCGGCCCATCGCCTCCAGCTTTACAAGGCACAGGTACGCCCACATATGGAATACTGCTCCCATCTATGGGCGGGAGCACCTCAGTACCAACTTCTCCCCCTGGATCGCATCCAACGGAGAGCGACTCGAATTGTCGGCTGCCAGGATCTTACAGATCGGCTTCAGTCATTGGCGTTGCGTAGAGATGTAGCCTCGCTCTGCATTTTCTATCGCATTTATAACGGGGAGTGCTCCGAGGAATTGTTCGGATTAATCCCTGCCGCCTCTTTCCGCCACCGTCCTACGCGACAACATTATCACCCTCACCACTTAGATGGTTGGCAGTCCTCAACTGTGCGTTTCTCCAGAAATTTCCTGCCTCGCACAGCAAAACTGTGGAATGAATTGTCGCCTGCGGTATTTCCGGACCGATACGACCTTCAAACCTTCAAGAAAAGAGCGTACTCCCATCTTAAAGGCCGGCAACGCGCTTGTGACCCCCCTGGTGTTGCGGGCGTCTATGGGCGGCGGTAATTGCTTACCATCAGGCGATTCGTCTGCTCGTTTGCCTCCTATGTCATAAAAAAAAAAAAAAAAATGTTACCGATTACTATGCGGTTTTTCGTTATTTCTCGAGCGACGAAATTTTCCATACAAAACGAGTAACGTTTTCGAGAATTCTCGATAATGACACAGCTCTGTTATGCGTTCATATAACGTAATTGTTTACAACTTAGCAAGTTGTAGGTATGCCTATTTATGTTTCCTCACGATTTCTTCCTTTACCGAAAGGTGACTGGTAAATACCGAATTATATTTCGTACAAACCCTCAGACAAACTGTGAGTTATGAGCCGAGGTTCGAACCTGCAAACTAGGATTGTGATGCAAGTCTTACGACTAGGCTACTAACTCATCTAATACAAGTTACCCAATCACTATTAAAACTTGCTAAAAAAAATCCTATCTACTTCACGGGTATATGGTACTTAAGACTATTTATCCCGTAGAAGAATGCCATATCGTTCCGATCTGATTTCTATTCGGACTTGTTTTAGTGATATATCACGGCGGCGGAGATAACTCAACAGGTACTATTAATTAGACAGAATCTAGTGTATTTTATGATGTGGTTGGATTAGTTAACGGGCCGGGGTTCGATTCCTGGTGAGAAGACATACCTGTGTGATGACTCTGATGAGTATGGAACGATTTGAGCGTAAATGTTATATAACTAGGCGTTTTTTTAAGAATCCTAAATTGTATTGAATTCAACAGGATTGGATGATATTTGGATCATACCTTTCTTGTTATCATCATTGTTATCAAGTTTACATCATATAAATGTATACAAATGATCGTTAATGTTAATACAAATTTTAGAGATTTTGGCTGTCAGAACTGAAAATAATTTCGTAGGAAATAACAATTCCGATCGTATACTGCTCCTTTTATGAACTGGGGCCGTATTCAAACTTTAAAACACATTTAAAAACGATCCAACTTCAATACAACTCCAATGGATTAACACAAACATTAATAACGCTAGCGTCCAAATACCTGAATCAGAAATATCAGTATTTTCTTGAAAATTATTCCAATGTAATGTAACTTCAATATTGGTTGATTATTTGTTGTGTGTTGGAGTTATCTTTTTCTGAAAACGAATCGTCCCTGACGATCTTTCAAGATGCAAGTGACAGTACCAAAGCTTAGCGCATTTACCAAACGATGTATTATCTATAAACCAACACAAAGGTAATGACAAAGTAGTAACACACACGTAAATAGCCAACACGCCCGTTGTCAACATCAGGTGGACCATAAATACCGGGGAAACTGTGACCACGGTCACACCCTATTGTAAAAACCATTGCCGTTTCGAAACTTTCTACGTGAGTGTGGCTTAAGGTGTGAGCTTAAAGCGAATGTCTGCCAACGAATAGGCAAACCTACACGGAAAAAAAAGCTTCCGGGATATTCTCAATTTAAGACATTATTATATTATGTTGAAAATATTTCCTCGTGACAAGCATTTATTTCCTTTAAAGAAAATAAATTATAGTTTTAAATATAACGAAGCGAATATATTCTTACAGATTTTCTAGTTTTCTTTTACCTAAGATAATACTTGTTTGATTAAAGTACAATCTCTCTTATTTACTCAATATACTCTTGAAACAATACATTTTTTTATTTCTATTTTAAGAAAACGTGGTTTTATTAAGCGAACAATCATATTTTTGGTAAAGGAAATAAATACTTGTCACGAGGAAATATT
Organism: Pammene fasciana; assembly: GCA_911728535.1. Taxonomy (NCBI): domain Eukaryota; kingdom Metazoa; phylum Arthropoda; class Insecta; order Lepidoptera; family Tortricidae; genus Pammene; species Pammene fasciana. Next base: position 4,372,788 of record OU452285.1, read on the forward strand.
TTCAAGAAAATAATAATGTCTTGGATTGAGAATATCCCGGAAGCTTTTTTTTCCGTGTAGACTTTATTATAAGTGATGGTAAAACTTGTATAACTGTACTAAATCGACTATGAATAAAAAACTGTGGCCGTACTTGGCCTGCATATTTAAATTAAAGTGAATTCGTGAAATATTAGGTTATTACTATAAAATAACACGGTTACACTCACGTCACTTTAGTCACTTCGCGCGACATGTTTCGGAGAGCCTAGGTCTCCATCTTGAAGCACTAGGAGTGCTAATTTATACCGCTACCGCTACCGCTACCGTACTACCGTGTTATTTTATGGTATCAGTATGTCTCACGAAAGTTTAAATTTATTAGGTTTTTCTCTTGTAATTGCTATACCTCTCTTCTTCCTAGCGTTTATCCCGGCTTGGGGTCCGCTTGACAACCTAATTCCATGAATTGGCATAGACACTAGTTTTTACGAAAGCGACTGCCATCAGACCTTCCAACGCAGAGGGGAAACTAGGCCCTTTTTGGGATTAGGTCCGGTTTCCTTACGATGTTTTCCTTCACCGAAAAGCGACTGGTAAATATCAAATGATATTCCGTACATAAGTTCCGAAAAACTCAGTGGTACGAGCCGGGGTTTGAACCCGAGACCTCCGGATTGAAAGTCGGACGTCTTACCGCAAGGCTACCAGCGCTTCGCTTTTTGTAATTGCCATACCTAAATAAGAGAAATAATAAAAGTCGCCAAAAACTTTAAAACCCTAGATTTTTGTAACATAAGTTAGATTATGCTGTACTGATACGTTAGACAAGTATGGAAAGTAAGCAATAATAAACGAGTGAAGATTAATTATGGAACATAAGCATATGCATGTTATAACTACACGAGTTAGGAGTAATCTTTCCGCGCGTGTAACACACAGCTTTTTTACAGCGAATTATTAACTAATTGTTAAATCTCGATTTGGGGAGTCGAAAACGGAGATAAAAGAAATACCGACCGTCTGGTATGACAAGTGTATTCGACTGAATTCGGCGGGTACGCAGCCGCGCCGTCTCATGTCTAAGATTACCCACATAACACTAATTAATTAATCTGCTGCGTTGCCCCGGCTCTAGAATAGTGCCACCCCGTCTCTTCCCGCGGGTGTCGTAAGAGGCGACTAAGGGATAAGGGGACCTCTGATCCCTACTGCTCGTGAGAACGCTGTGGTGATTTATTTAATTAATACACCCATCACGTCTCGTTCTTCACGGGGGCGAGGAGTGGCTCACGGAGAGCCGTTTTGCTGCATTGATCGTAGTAAATGGAAATCCGTGATCTCTGCCTACGCCATTTTAGATATAGACGTGTATGTACCTAATTAGTACAAGCAGGGCTCGTTTAGATCAATACATAAGTTTATAGTAATACAATACATGTAGATCAATACACAAGACTATTTTCAAACCCTATTACGAAGATTTTCCGAGGCCTACACTTACCGACTTTCGCTTCGCTTCAATTTTATAACTTGCAGTAACCACCATTATGACGGTTTGCGGTCTTCCGTAACTTTGTGCAAAATAAAAGGTCAAATGTAAGGAAATTTTGCAATAAACCCGATTTATTACCACATTTTGACATAGATGATGCAATAATTACAAAATATGCTCTGAATATTGTCCGCATATGAGAATTTTGGTGAGAATTGGGGCAAAATAGAACTTGTGGTCAGAAATACAGAATTCATTGGTCAACTTAATTCAATTCATAAAAACGCATTCCTTTTGCAGTCGATAAAAAGGATGTTATGCATTTGCACATGAATTCAGGTTTTATAAAGTTATGCAAAAATTAAATAGAATGTATCAAATGACATGAGTTCTGGAAAAGTCTTTGGTACCGAACATAAGCTATAATTTTAAACAAAAAAGAACCGACTTCACTTAGGATCCGCTATTCTAAGAGGAAGTGGCCGAGTTTCTGTAAAAAATAGTGAAATCACTATAGGTATGCCTATAATAGTTGAAGAGTTCCCTTGATTTCTCCAGGATCCCATCATCAGACCCCGACTTGGTGACAATGGGACCATCTAGGGGTTTTACCTGTTAGATTAAAAAAAATAATTGAAAATCGGTTCACGATTCACGGAGATATATCGAGTAACATAGACGAATTGATAACCTCCTCCTTTTTTGAAGTCGGTTAAAAACACCTATATTACTCGTACCTACGCTCACACAGCAGAATACCTAACTTACGTTACTTCTCTACCACCAAAAAGGAGCGTTAGTCAATATGAAAAAAATCTGAACTATTTTTTATTTATTTTATTTAATCTTTATTGCACATAAGAAAACTTAACGTACAAAAGGCGGACTTCATGCCATAAGGCATTCTCTACCAGTCAAGTTTAGGGCAAAACAGAAAATACTGTAGGCGGTGCGTCTAATGAAAGTAATAACGACAAGTAATTCTATTACCTTATCCATACACATAAAATATAGAAGTTAGCATACATAAAATACATTTATTATATTCGCTGTGTGCATGATTGTGGCGCCATCTCTTGGGCAGGTGGTCAATCTCTTTTTTTCCTTTTTTATAAATAGGTTGTATTTTGCTTATATGAAATGTAACTGGCTGATTCACTATTTTGACAGCAGACAGGGGATTTGCAGTTTCATTTCTTGTTACATTGAGCACTGCGATCGTTTTCGTTACCCCCACCATGCACTTCGCACATAGCGAATAGGTATTATATGACACTAATACACATATAATAATATTCATAAACACAAATACTTGTATACTTATAACATTATCTCGCCAAGAAAAGCACTTTTGGAGAAGATTCGGAAGTTTTAATTTGAACTACCGGCAAAAAAAGCTCGCACAGACTTTTTAAAAACGTAGTTGGATGGAGTTTTCCTAATTTAAATAACAATAATAATAATTTTTTGTCCTAGTAAAATCAATATTACTGTTAAGTTTTAGTAGGAATAACCAAAATGTTCTCTAAATCTGAACAACACTTGAATTTACAGCGATTAAAAACGAAATAATTACGCTGTAAACTGACGCAAATGTCCTTCGATGTAAAGTAGTAACAAGTCCTTTATTTCCATATCATTTTAATTAGTTTGTTCCACGTGATTGACCGTTAATAAAGCCTGTCGGAAAAACCTTCAGTTGTTCAACAATGCGTTATATTAAGTTAATTATCGCGATATTGATTGTTGCTGTCACGGTTGTAAAGGAACTTTTAAAGGGTTAATGAGATCATGTATGCTCTTGTAATATTTAAGTATGATAGGTTTATAGATAATTAAGATATTCATATGTGGACGACTTTAGTGCAAGGGACCACTTTGTCGATTTACACGGACGCTTTTTTCTTGCACTAATAGATAGTGCATATTGCGTAATTTTAGAAAGTAATAGTAACTCCATATCGACAAAGTGGTCCCTTTGTCCATACACTGACACATATTATGAGTATTTACATCTTATCACTACAATTTAAAATTAAAATTTTGTACAAAATAAATGTTTACATTCACAACTATTTATAACGCGTCATTGCCATGGTTGAAACTATTCAAATACTATATCTAAGTAACGCAAATATCTTAAAAATGATATCTTGTATTTAAATAATTAAGTAACTTCGTTAATATACCTAAAGTTTAAATTAAAACTAACCTAAAAAAAGTTAATTAAAAGAAATTAAATCGTTGCGAGGCATCAAATAATTTATTATAATATCTATGACGCATTTTTATTGCTGTATATTATAAATAATAAAAGTGAAACCGCAAGGTAACTAAAACAAGTCAAGAAACACGCAAAAAAACTCATAGAGCACTTCTTTAGCGTCGCATCATTAGAAATATCAGACTGACATTTTTAACCACAAACTAATTAACTCAAATTGAAACTCAAAATTAATTGGCGTCAATATAACATTGCGTTATAATGACCTAAAGAAGCACCAAGGTCTTCCACGTATACAAAATTTAATTTGCGTTTAATGAAAAGTATAATATCTTAATCTGAGGATCTCCACCATGTTTCGAAAACGGCAAATGTAAGTTTGTAATTCTATATACATAATTCGATTAGGAAATACGTACATATAATCAATCATGCGTGTGATATATTTGACGTATGTGAGGGATCACAAACATATATGATATTTATTGCATTTGATTACGGCGGGTCACGGATCTGACTCCGGATTTGGAAAAAAATGATACATATGAATAACAAGCATTCGTCTAGCGGATTATAAAATGTCTATCAACAGTTTGGGATTAAGGATAACGTTTAAATAAGATGGATCGGTTTGTTTTGGTTTGGTCAAGGTTGTTTATATTAAAAATCGAGAAAGATGGACGAGTAGAGAGAATTTTAAGATACGTAGTGTGGCTAACTAATTTAATAAAGTCGTAACTTCACGTGTAGTAAAGCAACTTTAAAAAAAGTTGAGGTAAGTAACCATGAAAATCAGGTAATATAATACAGATGTTTTAATAAGGTTTTTATGATGCGTCAGTGATATCGTAGACATATATCTGCTACAATAAACCAACATGCAATCAAATTCACGGGGAAAGGTTTTCGAGGTTGGAAAGGATTTTACATTCGTTTCATTTATGTTATTCAATTTAAGTGTATAGGAGTTATAATATGAAGACGAGAGCTACTGAAGAGGTGATATGAATCATTCAACAAGAAAAAAAAAACCTATCAAGCCGTTGAACCTTATAAAATTTGATAGCAATTTGACATTGTTTTGAAATTAAAAACATGAACAACACTCTTGCGCCAATTGCCTAATGAATATCAAATTAAGTTTTTTTTTTAAGTTGAATTGCCACTCCAGACTTAAAAAAATTCATACAATTACGTATATCTCCCAAAAGGGGTAGGCAGAGATAACGGATTTCCATTTGCTACGATCAAAACGGCTCTCCGTGAACGGCTTTAGACAAAATGATCAAAAACCATAAATAAAATTATAACCGCAATCACAATGCTCTATACTGACGAATTATGCAACGTTAAATATAGCGCCGGCGATCAGCAGGCCTACCGCCAACTTCAAAAATAGAATTTTCCCTATTTTTGTCTCTATCGCTCTTGAATATTGAAAAGAGAGTGATGAAAATATACGATAGAACGAAGTGGTTCGCGGTTATAGGCCAGGAGCGACCCCAGTTGATTGGGACATGGACTGGGTAGAAAGACAAGATAGAGAAATCCTTTCTTATAATAATTATACACCCACTGTCACCGACCCATCATATTCAGTAGATCAAAAGTAACTTTTATACCATGATGAGACGTAAAGTGGCCAACGCAGCCTTTAAACGCTTTCAACTTTAGTATCTAGATTAGTTTCAAGCAAAAGGTACATGTCGGTTGTTAATAGAGTTTATTTCTAAATGAATTATTATGGCAGAAATGCCTTATTGACAACCGACAATGATGTACCTTTTACTTGAGAACGAAACATTTATATTCCATAGTATCCTTATATTCCTGGAGTTCGATTTTTGAATCTCACCGGTGACTTTTTTTGTATGCAGCCGATGACTATTTAGTAGGAAATAAGTCACCCGATGAGATTCAAAAATCGAACTCCTGGTCAAATATAGCTCTCACGTAGTTCGCCCCTCTTATATGTATACCAGCTACTTAACGTATCTACCCTTTTTCATTTCTCTATAGTAGCTTAAATATAATATGTGATGTTTTCAAGTAAAAGGTACATCATTGTCGGATGTCAATAGAGTTTATTTCTAAATTAATTTTTATGGCAAGTAGCCTTATTGGCGACCGAAAATGATGTACGTTTTACTTGAAGACGACTCATGAAACCCACGAAATTGTAAGTATTATGAGAAAGCTGCACCTGATCCCAATTAGGCCCAGTTTTTCCTCTGGATTGGAAGGTCGGATGCCAGTAACTTTCATAGAAACTAGAGCTTACACCAAATCTTGGAATTAGGTGACTGACCCGTGGCAAAAAGCCGGGAAAAACGTGAGTTCATTTTTTTACATGTAATGAATATCATTTTCCAATTTGTATTTGTTATGAAAAAGCTAGAGATGATGATCTCTCTACATCACCCCGAAATTTACGTGTAAAACTTAAAATACTACCCGAATATAAGTAAGAATTTTCTTAATTACTACTCTACTAATCTTTGGGTTTAAAACAATAGGGATGTCCCGATAAGTGCTATCTCAGATATCGATCTAGATACGATGCGCGTGTACCAATATAAGATAATCGATAAAAGGATTTACCTTCCAGTGTCGATAAAATTGTTGCTTAGTGATATACTCGTACACTTAGACAAAAAAAAGCTTGCTCCTGTTAGGTACTCCAGCATTTATTATAGTTTATAAGTAATTAATTGCTTAAGCTTTCGTCTACATTTAACCAGACTAGAAATCATTTAATAAATTGTTCTCATCATTTCAGCCGAAAGACGTCCACTGCTGGACATAGGCCTCCCCCACTGAACGCCACAATGACCGGTCCTGTGCCACCCGCATCCAGCGGACTCCAGCGACCTTCACCAGGTCATCAGTCCACCTTGTAGGGGGCCTACCAACTCTTCGCCTTCCGGTGTATGGTCGCCATTCGAGAACCTTAGTGCCCCAACGGCCATCGGTTCTCCGTGCAATGTGCCCTGCCCATTGCCACTTAAGTTTAGCGATCCGACGGGCTATGTCGGTTACTTATAAATTGTTCTAACTACATACTACTCTACTCAATTAACTTACTTACTAAACTTTAATAAAATACATGAGACTTACCTTAGGTCTCGAGTAATCAGCTGGCTACACGATTATTCCTTGATTTTTAATTTAAAAAAACCGGTGTCCACTCAGCTGCAAAATTCGTTTTCCATATTTCCACAACACACACTAAAATTCACAAAAATCTGTTTATAAAATAAGCGTCCATTAAAAAAATGGCAGTTTTCGCGAGCCGTTTAAAAAAGAAAAAGGTTGCGAATTCGTAAATCGAACGCGTACGGGCGCCTGCGCGTGCGTCTCCCTCGCCTCACTCGGATGTGGTCCGTGTGTGACTGTAAACCCATCTTGCACTTCACGAAGAAGATACGTCGTGCGTCTCGCTCGCGCACGGCGCTCGCTTATAGTGCTGCGCTGTTTACTCTTATTATCAGAGGTTAAGCTTTGCTCATCTGTCAGTTGGCACGAGGCGGCCGGGTGGGAAGGTCGCGTCCGATAGTCCCGTTACTTTCTCTACCATAATGCACCGTCGTCTATGACGTTTAACGTCCGTTATATTATCATGCGCAAGATACCAAACAGAATTTTTATATTTATATGATTGATATTTTTAATTGGATCATAAAATTACTATGACAGCATAATAATTACGTATTAATAAATTATAAGAAAAAAAATATGTAGGTCAAAGTTTAAATGAATATTAACTGATCATAAATTCGCATATATGATCTACATAGCCGCTCCAAATTTCGTCCGGTCGTCAGCCAATCGCGCGGTCGCGAAATGACAAGCACGCTAGATCATTTAGATCACTCGCTGCGCGCGCGCGCTATTGGCGTTCCACGCACAAACCACGCCCGGTACCGTTATAGGGGGGCATTGACTTAAAGTGGGGATTTGGATCAATCTCATAAGTGGTGGGGTGACATTGGTAATTGTGAGTTGTTGATTGGGTTTTAATGAGAGCGGTCACACCCTGTAGCATATAGGTACTGCATACATTGTATTGTAGTTGAATGTATATAATGTAAAAGAAATAGATACCTGAAAATTCTCAAGTATGTATAAAAAGCAAGCGAAAAAATTATACGTCATAATAACAATGAAGTGATCGTTAAAGATCTGTATGTTGATAATCAAATAATCGCTAACTAATTGACAGTTTTAAAAAATACTGTTGATACTTATCTGGGTATACATATCTACAATTTATCTAATCTAATCAACTAAAACAGTGATGCAAAATACAAATAAAATTCTCAAAAGAAAACTTCCCTGAAAAAGTTTTCTCGGTTTACACATGTAATAAAACCTTCTCAAATACGCGTCTAACATTATTGATAAAAAAGAGATAATTCGGAAGTTAAGTTTAGTAAATAGGATCCAGAAAAAAAATGTAGAGTGATTACATAAATTATATAATAAAAAGTTCTAATATTCCCGAACACGCCATTATACATTTATTTACTATTACCTAAGGAGGTACCTTGTGTAAGTACCTTCGTTATAACATTATATTTACATAATTTAACTGCACGAAACATACTTATGCATGTAACCATTATATTAGATTGTAGTGGTTTTGCTCGTTTTCCTCCGCAAACATCAAGGCAAGACACTTAAGTTGCTCTTACACGGGCGATAAAAACTGCCGAATTGCCGCAATTTTGACGTCACGGCCATATCAAGCAATTTCAAGCAATACGAAATATTGCTCAATGTGGAGCAATCAATGCTCCAGTATGGCGCCATTCTTGCTCCACTTAATTGCCCCAAATGCAGCAATTCGGGAAAGTAGGCAAATTGCCCAAATATTGCTCGTGTAAAGGCACCTGAATGGAGCAATGATAGCCGAAATAATTGCCGCTATATCTAGAAATTGCCTCGTATTGCTCAATTAATTGCTCCATATTGCTCCATTAGTTTCGGCAATGTATCGCCGGGCAATAATTGCCCGAAAAATCGCCCGTGTAAGAGCACCTTTACGACCTACATTTAAAATAAGATATTAAACAGATGCTACTGCGCAAACTGTATGCACTCGTGTCGCAATAAAGTCGTAAATAATAATGCATGGAAATAAATGCATGTTGTGGGACACTTCAGGGTTCAAAAGTCATGTCATGTCTAGCAAATAACTGAAGATTCTACTTTGAAACGAAATACAATGCATCTCGAGAAATTTTAGAAATAAATTTATACACTCGCCCTTAACATGCAATAAGATTCTAGATGCTATAGACAACTTTTGATCTTAGAGCTTTTTATTTCTAAACTTATACCATTTCATCACGAACTGACCCACGTTGGACTTGGTTTTTCATCCTCCCCCCCCTCAATTTCCAGTATATGTATGTGAACAAGAACGAGCATGTAAATTGCCATTTACACCGGCTAGTCGGTTATCGATCCGTCAGAGGTGGAAGCCATGAGAAAAATGAGGGGGGGAGGATGAAAAACCAAGTCTAATGTGGGTCAATTGGGTTTGTAAAGAGTGGTTCCACAACACGTAGGGAGCTTAAATACCGCGAGCCATCTGGTTGCCTCTCGGTCACTGTAATTACGCGCCATTGCTTTAACTAAACCTAATAGTACTTAAAATTATGACCCTTCCCTTATAAAATCTGACGAAATCTTTTTAAATAAATAATAGGAAACCACAAAGAAAACCACAGAAAATTCATTTATGCATGTACACAGTAAGTGAATTTAAGTAGGTAATAATGTGATGTGGTAGCGCAAGAGGTCAACGCGGGTTAGGAACATTGCGTTTACCAAGTCTAGACTGGGTCTGCCAACTGGCTCGTTAGGCAAATCGTTTTCAATTTTATATAAACCTTATGATTTTACTGTGATTTGAAATATTAGGAAACTGGGTGAAGATGGAAGAAGCTACAGATAAAAAGGAATTCTAATAAGATTCTAGTACAGTCGCCATCAGATATATCGGACCAAGATAGTCACAAATATCTGAACAACGCCTCTATTATCAAGGTGATAAATTGCATGTTCAGATATTTTTGAGTACCCTGGCCGCTCCGGTATATTGGATGGCGACTGTCTACTTTTTCATTATCATGAATGATTATGAGTCTTCATCAGAATGAATTAAGTATTACCAAATTATCACTATTATGGCTATCACGATTAAAGTAATCTTAACGATATTGTAATAAACGGGGTATAACAAAGATGCTGCCAATATAATTTTTAGGGCATAATTTTTACCTTTCTCTATTCTGATTAGGAAAATGTATAAAATTCTGGCGCGGTATTTTTATTTTTGTGTGTGAACTATGGAGGATTAGCTTGCTGGGACGATGTCTCATAAACATGTACTGAAACGTTAAGTCTTTCAAATGTCTGTGATTTAATAATTTTCCTTAGTTGTGTCTCAGATATTCATTTTTATTCTTATTTTTATCAACGTATGATCGACGTTCATTTAAAATCAGTCATACCAACATTCATTCGTTCCATTCACATTACCGTCATAACTCTATTCGCAAAACGTTAAGCAAGTCAAAAACGCTGTCAGATAAGGAATAAGGAGTCCATTATAAAATGGGCCGGTCTCGCAATCTGTCGCGGTTAAGGCTTTATCGCGCGCGCGCTACAAATTGCTACGAGTTGGCGTTTTTTGCGCGGTCCAAACAGGCAGCGGCCTTATTCTGGTGAAATACGGCGCTTTTCCATGAATAATAATGAATTGCAATCACTTTCAACAATCAAGCAGACGAATTATAACCTGATACCGCGGACTTCGGTTGATCGTTTTTTTTATACCACTAGGTACTAACAATGATGAACTGCCTGCCGTTTTCCCAGAGTGCTACAGTTTGAAGATTTTCAAAAAATGAGTGCCTATAGGGTAGGCAACGCGCATGTGAATCCTCTTGGGTTGCAGGCGTCCATAGGCTACGGTAACTGCTTACCATCAGGCGGGCCGTACAAAAAATAAAAAGCGGCGGGCATACGCTTGTTTGCCGCCGTCGTGGTATAAAAAAAGCAAACATACGGCCCGTCTGATGTTAAGCGTGGCCCATGGATGCCTCTAGCCTAGCCTATGGGCGTTCTCGGAAATTGCAGAATTCTAGAGATGCCACATGCCTTTTTTGCATTGAGAATTAGTAAAAAGGACAAACTATAAACCATTTTCAATATTACACACGATTATGATTAACGGCTTAAGATTCCCAAAAAATATATATCCCAATTGAATGCCTTATTTGAACGCGGGAAGGAATTCAAATAAGATTCCATTCTCACTATTCCCAACCAGAATAGTGGCATTCGAATAAGTAAGCATGGTGTCAACTAATAGGATTTATTATGATAGCGTGCAGCCGCGACAGTGCCTACGAAACACTCTAACACCGAGTTATGGGAAGGAACGTCTAAAAATATGTAAGGTGCGTTGGGGTAAGATAGAAAGGTTTTTTTGGGTTAAGACAAAAAATCGTCCATATTCCGGAGCATTACAGACTATTTTTAATCTTACCCCTAAAAAATACCTTTCTATCTTACCCCAACGCACCTTACACAACTTTGAATTTAATGCCTTGGGCTTGAAAAGAAAGTTTTTTTTGGAGAACAGGTGTCAGCATTAAATTTTTGTTCGCTTGATACTGTAGTTTATATAGGTATTATATAAACTACAGGAAACTATACTCCGTGAGTCAGTGACCTAATTTAAGTCCAAAAAAAACCTCACTTATTTCCCGGTATCGTGTATTTAGATATGTGTGTTTTTAAAAGAAACTCACTAAAGAAATCAATATTTTTTTAAACTATACTTATCAGTATCACACTGTTTATGTACTCGTATGTGGTTTTTTGAATTAAATTTCAGAATCTTACATAATATTCGTTACCTCACTCAGTTTCAATCTATTCAGACTTAAAATATCATTAACTGTTACAGTTTCAACCTTAAAACTTGTTACATAAAGCCTGTTATTAAACTATTCAAACACCACATACGCCGTTTTGCCACGAACAACTAACGTTTGAGTCAAAATTGCACTCTATGTATGTTCCATTAGGGTAGATGCAAGGATGCATCAGCGCATGCGTGCGTAGTGTCGCCAAGAAGTTCCGTGAGGCGGCGACAGGTGGCGTCAGCAGTCTGATTCCGTGGTTTAGTGTACAGTCGATGTCAAAGATATGTTTACACTTTTGCACTTTTACTTCTTTGTAATAAGGTGCTAAAGTGTACATTCGTGTCGACTGTACATTATTCTTAAGTGATACAAAAAGCGGTAATTCAAATTAATTAATATTGGTTCATTTTATTACGATACTAAACAGGTTAAAAACGATTGTCCCCGTCAGAAACTATATTTAAATTTTGGATTATTAGTTATTTTTTTCTTGATATCGACTTCATGTCTAATAGGTATCAAAATGAGATTGCTTAGCGTTGCGTAGGGTTTAGAATTTTAGAAGCACCACAATTTGGAGCGGAATTTAGTGCGGACGTCCGGCTGATTCAAAATCAGCCGAGAAAAATCAGCTTGAAGCCGGAAATTTGTCTGTAACTAGTAGCAGAATTTTTGTATGCAGCACAAAGGCAAAGCTCAATTGGAGCACGGATCTGATTTTTTTCTATGGTAAGTAACTAAATTCCGCTAAGTGGCGCTAAGGCGCTCAGCCTTACAATAACATTTTTATTTTATAACAGGATGTTGAAATTCTACTGTTCCAGTATTAAAACCACAATAAAACAAGACGTAGGCAACGTGAACGAAATAAACTTTATATCACTGCAGTATTCATCTTTTTTGTTTATGCTTGTCCTCGGAAATACTAAAAAAATTGCTAAGTTTACGAGTGAGCTTTATGACACGATAATGCAGTTTTATTTCATAAAATACGTGACTGCATTAAACAATGATATCATAAACGTGCAAACTTTCTTCAAGGTGACGTTCGAAATAAATAAAAAATAAAAACAATCGTAAAAAGGACGAAAGAGCTCTTTAAGGACTACGATGTAGTTATTCGTCATACCGCTGCGTTTCGGCTTAGTAAATTATGTAAATATTCGAGAAATAGATGTAGCTAAGCGGGCAAGGTGGTCAAAATAAGCTTGACACTTATGTGTCAAGATAACTAGAGCGTGAGGATACCATCTAGATGTTTTTTGGGCAATCTAATTTCACAAGCGAGGACAACCGCCGGTGCGTTTGTGTTACGAATTAATGACATAAAATTTGCTCGTTACTTATTTATAAAATACGTGTTATATGATAGATAATATAAAAATTTTGAAACAAATCGTAGCTATTTTTTTATGTCAAATGAACCGACAGTTGAAATGCTCGTGAAATTTACCCGGTGGGCCCTCCTGCTGCTGACAACAATTTTCAGTAACGTAGAGGATTTTAGGAAATATTGTGGCTACTTTTATATATTTTAAACGACCATAAAAGTGGCATAATTTAGATTTTTACTAGAGCTCCTTTAGTAAACGGCTATTAGGATTATATAAATTCTTTGGTATTTATCAGAAGTCAAAAGGTAAAAATCAATTACTACTTTGGCGTATCAATTTTTTTTTACCGTCCTAACGGTACATATTAAAATAATAACGTACCTATAATAGTTCCATTTTAAGAAACAGGATATTGAGTAGTTACTGGGACAGTAATAAATAGAACTTTAGGTATTTCTCCGCTATGTTTTGGAAACTTATCTGCTTTGTACTTAAAAGAAAAGGATTTTATATCATCAAAACTAAAATAAAACTCATTTTATTACACCGGTGCTGCTTCTCTTTTTGTACGATTTAAGCTCGTCGATCACCAATAAATTCTCAAAAATAAGTCAAAGTCGATCGATAGCGAACTCGCAATAATTCCAAAACTCCAGATAAAATAAACACAGCGAGAACAAAAGGGTATCGGTCGTTAATTTCGTTGACAGATCGCGTTCAATATTTTTATTGTGGCCAATACGGGTCGAGGCTAAAAAACTTGTCACGAATATTTAGGGATCTTTCGGCAATTTTTTGAAGAAATAAAACCTTTAGAAATAATCGTTTGTCGGCGAACGATGATAGACGTGGCGTATTTAGTATTTACAGGACTAGGAAGACTTGGGGTAATAAAGATACTATAGTAATCTAACAAGAGGGGTTTTGGTGATCTTGTTATTGTATCAATTTTTCCGGAGACTTCGGCATGAGCCCATCCTTATCTTTGACCCCCTCTCCCTCTTACATATCTAGGATTTTAAGTCTTAATTACCACGTAGTCACAATAATTTACTACTTTGAGGGTTCTTTTAGAAGATAAAATGAAGGAACTGTCAACTTAGTAAACGTGTGTTTAGCATACCCGTGGACACGTGATTATCGTTTTGACCCGTAAATTAAAATACACAGATTATAAGTACAAATAAAACCCTCGTCATCATCTGATCTTATTAACCCACCAATCCTGCTAAAGACTTTAAAACATTTTTTTAATTAATTCAGGGCACAAAAATGGAGGTCACCGCTTTAAGATAAGTTTGACCGCTATGTCTGTTTCTATCTGGTTGTGGTTCCTATTTTATCAAAGTTCATTTTATCAGCCCTTTCCAGGGTTTTCCTGAATGTTTATAATAGTTCTATGTTTTAATCATGATCCTTTAGTTTAGTTTGCTGAAAAAATGTCTTTAAATTAATATTTTAATAAATTCTCACGCTTGACTGTTAAAAAGTTCTCGCCCACGCGTCGCGTTTTTTGCGCTCCGCGTTTTGATTAATGCTCTCTATTGAGTTTTATCGTTTTGGGAGCATCCTTTTATTGGAGCGAGGAATATTCGGGACTATCGCGAACCGTTTCTTAGTAGAGTTTTTTCGTACATATTTGTTTGCTTTATTCTTCATTGTGGAATGCGATGTATTTTTAGCAAGTACAACATTAAAATGATTTGTGTATGGAACGTACACTAGTTTTTGACCAGAACTTTTTATAGGTTTGCAAAACTGGTAAATGTGTTTATTTATACTGCTTAAAATACAGTTATTGTTTCTTATTACTACAATTATTTATTGGCAATAAACAATATCTAGGGATACACGCACAGATACAGATGTGCCCGGCGGACAAATCCGTGCGTGTATGGCGTAGCTAATCACATGCTATGTACGAGTAGGTACCAACGGTTGAACTCTAAGCATAGAAAAACGAAAAACCATAAACTAGATTTTATTTCTAAAGGGCGAGTCACAAGCAAACGACGAGACCGTCTTGACTTAAAAAATTTAAAATTAAATTAAATTTAAAAACCAAACTTGTATTCCTGTTTTATATTTGATGTCTGCAAATAGGAATCCAGATACCGACATTAATGCTGGAAGATCAAGATGCGTAGGAAATCAAATGTAATATGGATCAAATTGGTCGAATGTTGATGATGGTTTAAATTTAAGTGATGGTTAGATATCTTCGCAATTTCATTACATTTTGTCGTCAGCATGAAATGTGTCCAAAATTCGTCATACCTTTTTAACAAACTCAGATCCATTTAAACTTATATCTGCTACAATACAATATCGATACCACGAACCCAAAAAACCGCACCACATACTCATTGAAATCTATTTAGAAATCCCATACATAATTGTACCGACATAAATAATTGAAAGTAATAAGTTACTGACAAAAAACGACAAAGCTCAAGCACCTTGACGAATGCAGTCGCAATGCAGACAATGGCAAGCAATGGCAACGGCAACTGATGGCAATGATAAGAGATAATCGTTGACACGATCTCGCACAATATTGGGTGGTGGTTTGTGGAGTTTAGGATGAGCTGTGGCGGGTCAAGATCGCTTGCGCTTATGTTACGTTAAAAGGCAGAGAGTATTACAAACAAAAAAAAGCACAGGGGCAAAATTTATGTAAAAGTTATATAGGTGGGAAAGATCGCGACGAGAAAGAGCAGGACGATGGGAAGTAATTCTGTCTGTCTTTTGGAAATAAGGTTTAGCGATGGGGTGTTTTATTTGTTATTAAATGTTTTGTTTGTTGCTGAATGTTAATTTAATACGTACTTCTTGTTCTTGTTGCCCTTCATCGAAGTCGTTCAATCTTTGACATCATATGAACTTATTAATTTTAACTATAACATTTGAAGCTCATAATAATTTTTATATTTTTTAATGTGGTGTAGTAGACACTCTCAGATTTTCGATAGCTTCAAATCGATGCAGGTTCAAGTCCTGCTGGGTTCATTATATTTCAATGTTTTCAAAGTTTGTATTTATTTTATAAAAAAAACTTTAGTTAGGAGTGCAATCCACTCAAACCAAAGTTTTTTATTAAATAAATACAAACTTTGAAAACTATTATCACTGCATGCGGCTGTACTGACTTGTGTCATAGATAAATGAGTAGATAGATTGCTAACTCCATACATAGCAAAACTACTAATTAATAATAAGTCGTATGGGAGGTATGGTTTAACTCATTTATACTAAGTTTTAAGTACACTTAAATCGTAATACGTATTAAGCTGTAATCTTTTGAATAATAACTTTTAGCAAAGCTCGCTTAAAACTTATTACATATACGCATTTAGCCATGTATGGAAAGAACACTCTAGGTACTTAATTCTCTTTGCTTGTGTGCAGTGATAATAGTGTTAATATGTCTCACGAAAGTTTAAATTCAATAACTTTGAAAACATTGAAATATAATGAACCCAGCAGGACTTGAACCTGCATCGATTTGAAGCTATCGCAAATCTGAGAGTGTCCTACACACCATGATCGAGTTCATTTCATTCTTAAGGCGGTTATCACACTGCTGCGGATCCGCATGCGGCGCCGGTGCGCGAGCGAGACAGCGCTCTGCATGTGTATAGCGCTATCTCGCTCGCGTACCGGCGCCCGATGCGGATCCGTCGCCAGTGTGATAATCGCCTAACTCTCTGTTTCTGGTCATCCCGCTTATCGCTTGTACGTAACACATCAATTGCCCACGCTATTCAAGGGTCCGAACCCCAAACATTGTGAACGACATGTCAATACTTTGGACAATGTTTTCGTTACCATTGTGGCCGGCGAAGATAAATTGCCACTGCTTTTTGTGCTGTTATGTATAATTTGTGGGATTAGTTCAGTAAATTAACTTAACATGGATAAGGATAGCACGAACTATGGATATGCGGTATACAGATTAAAAAAATATATGGAGTTTTGGTAAAAATATTTTGCATTGAGCAAAATCAAAAGATCTCAGATAATATGAAGATATCAGTAGGTACCCTTAAGTAGTTCTTAAGTATTTCCCAAAATTAGGAGGTATAAAACACATGTGGCAATAAACAAATGTCACGAGGTTTTGCTTGTGTATGTATTGTATTTAGATAGTCAATTATTCTTTTAATGAGTTTGTTTAAGGTGTTAGCTTAGTTAATCTATATTTTATTTGTTTAGAAATTAATATGTTAAATTTGTGTACATTTGTCTTGAATTTAGATAGCTTAACCATACTAGCATGAAACGCATAATGTACTCTCTTAATATGTATGTAAAAATCAAAATAAAAACCGATACCCAACTAAAGCCATGTCCACACTAACCACATTAGCCGCCAGACATTAAACCATGTCCTCACTTACCGCCAACCGTTTACGAGTCACCGCCTACCGAATTTCCTTTTGTCCCAAACCATCTGTTTATCCCAACATTATGAGGGCCCAATCGACCCGTGTTATAACCAAGCCTCACATTCATTACAGAAAAACCAATATATATATGAGCTCCACTTGCACATTGTTTACATAGATCATGGAATCAAATTTATACTGGACAGTGATGTCTAAGCGATAAAAATAAGAGCCCAGGTGGAGATTTTATCTCACATCTCGCAGCATGCTGGGGGTTATGATTGGAGACAGTTGTTATAAATATTTATCTGATTTTTGGACAAATCGATGATATTTACGACTTTTTGTTTAGGGTGTTTTTTTGGTTTGAATTGTTTGTGTGAAAAAAATGTGATGAGAATATTGTGGTCTATGGGGCAATTTTGGGTTTAACTTTATTACTAGTCTGGTTGATTTAATTTGATTTTAGAATTAATTAAGCTGTTTTAGTACGCAATATTTGTAACTAGATAACATGTTTTTTTTTTGTTAATGACGTTGGAGAAGTTTATAAAATGTATAAAAGGTAGTAATTAATTTCATAATATGTCGCAATCGTACTAGGGATTTCTACCTACAAGTCTGACATCTTAAAAATATTTTATATACTTATACATATATTTTAGTAACTAAGGGTAGGTCTCGAAAATAAGGTTAACATTATTTAAAGTTATAAAATATTTCTCCACACTACTATTTTGATTTGCGTTTTGTAGCCTTTTGTTCAATCAATGATATTAATCATGATCAATGAGACTACAGCAATTATATACTTAAAAACGTCATGGAGTATTTTTTATGCCTCATCTGATATATTTTAGCAGCTATTACAGAAGGTATGTGGATACAGGTAACTCAAACCAGCAATGAAACAGCGTGTAGGCGTCGAGTTTAGTATGTAACGGGCCCTGCTAAAACGTGTTATTTGACAGTAAATCTAAACCAATGTCAGAGGTCGGTTGCAATTCCTTGTCATAAAATACGTGCCATATACTTGCACCGGGTATATTGTAAAATAGGATACGTACAAACTAACTATAAGTGCTTCTTGCTCCTTGTCTTAATCTTAATCTTTTTTTATCATTATAGTCAAATTGTAGTCACCAAATATGTACGCGTAGAGGTCATTAAAAACAAACCCATATTTTATCGATTAAAAAAATATATCTTCAAATTTCAAAATCCTTAAACGGTTGGGTCAGTGTGGTGTCTGCCAGTCTCCAAGCATTGCGACAGTTTATGTATTCAGACTTATCATAAAAAACGTAAACTGCCGTTTCACATTTCATTTATTTACTCTCTAAATCAAAAAGCACATTACTTATGAGCTCTAACAATTCAATTTCCACAAACAAATCCATTAGGTGCTAACTAAAACAGAATTTACTTCTTTTTTGTCAAAAATGTCTTAAAAATATTGTTTTTATTTTTGTTTGCTCAAATAAAAACACCTAAAATGTTTTGTCATAGATATCAATTTCTAATCTTCAATGTCTCCACTGTAAAAATGTATAATTACAAACCACAGATAACCTCAACACTAGATAGATCATAAAGTACAACTCGGGGTCACCAACTCACCACGCATCAGTGCTCCCGTACTAATTTTGTATGAGAGCGCGACCGCGTATTTCAATTGAGGTAACGTTTTTGATCATTACTCATGTGGATCAAAAATATCCACAAAAATCAAGTTACAGGGTTGAACCTGGATTGTTATACTACAAATTGGTGTATAATACTATTGAGATTTGCTGTGCGGATCGTAGAAATTTACGAATAAAATTGCACTGATGTGTGGTGACCTCGCGCTCCCTTTAAAAGTTTAATGATGAGGTGTCTGTGTAGTCTGTGTTACAAACACAAGTTTAATACTTCTACTAAGCAATGGAACGGTTAAAGAGCAAAAAGCGCATACCAAGCCCATGCACGAGGCTAATACCGCATAAAGGGTCATAATGGCGGTAAAAAGTGCGTAAAACTATGCTCTAACGAAGCCACATTGTTGCCGGTATAGATCCGAGTAAAATCGAACACACAGCGTTTTGCGTGTGCCGCAAGAAAGAGAAAAAAAGCGGCTTTGTTCAATGATTAAATTTGACTAAGCTAATAACTTTAGTATTTCTAGAAAATTGTTCTGATAAAAATTAGTATCAAGAAAACTTATGACAAGACAATCTTTCAAGAATTCCAAGTTTCCATGTTATGTAGCTCTATTTGAGAACTCCACGATTTTTTATAAATATCAGACTAATACAGTTTCGGGCTGCAAATTAGACAACTGACTAATATTGAGACAGCTCGCTTAGTTTATTATAGTTATTTTCATAGTGTAATGTCATATGGAATTCTGGTTTGGGGCAAAGCAGCTGACATACAGACTATTTTTGTTTTACAGAAAAGAGCCATTCGCTTTATGTATAACTTAAAGGCAGGTACATCAATTAGAGAATTATTTAAAAAAATTAATATTTTAACTCTTGCGTCCCAATATATCTATGATAATATTATTTTTGTTGTAAAGAATATACACACATTCAAGAAGAATTCTGACATCCACAGCTATAACACTAGAAATAAAAACAAGCTTGCTACCAGACGATGTCGTGTCCGCAAAGCATATAAGTCATTTTTTGGCCAGGGTATTCATATTTATAACAAGTTACCCGTCGATGTTTTGAATCTATCA
This sequence comes from Pammene fasciana, assembly GCA_911728535.1. Classification (NCBI taxonomy): domain Eukaryota; kingdom Metazoa; phylum Arthropoda; class Insecta; order Lepidoptera; family Tortricidae; genus Pammene; species Pammene fasciana. The sequence continues at coordinate 4,392,879 of OU452285.1, forward strand.
TTTCCCGCTCTTAAGAAATACTTGAAAAAAACTTTAATGTCAAAGGGTTATTACAGGGTCGAGGACTATATGACAGACATATATGCATGGCCCAAACCAGAATCTATAAAATCATCTAACATTTAGAGGACACAGTTCAAGTAAGAAAGAATATCAAACGTATTGCGAAGCAGTCAGATTTGGATTATATTTTTATTTTTATTTTTCATTTTAATTACACAATAGGCAGGTACATGTCTGTCTCTCAAGCTGTTTTGATATGCCTTCTTGAAGAACTACGCATTATTGTATATAGTATCTTTAATGTATTTGTAGTACTGTTTTGAAAAAATAAGCGCGAAATAACTACACTATTATTCCGGCTGTAATTTACGACAACTTTACAATTAATGATATTGGTTATAACATAAGTCACTTCAAATTAGAATTAAGTTAGTGATAGTGACAGGTCTGTTGTTAATTTGATGGAATTTCATTTGCGTGCAGAATAGGGCAACATATTATAAGTGTAGGATGCGCAGATTGGAACGTAAGGAACGAGTGACTGAGAGAGTGAACGAAAAAGATAGTGAAAAGTGGTGATGGTGAGTTTTCCTAAATATATTTTATTTCGAGTTATCCGGTGTTTTGACTTCGCCCGACCCACATAAGAAAATACCGAATAAATAGTCCAAATGAATAAGAACGTATGCATAAAATGTCGTTTGATATTTTGCCAGTCACGTTTCAGTAAAAGAAAACCTCATGAGAAAATCTGGCCTGATCTCAATTAGGCCTAGCTACTCCTCTGGGTTGGTAAGTCAACTGGCAGTTGCTTTCATGAAAACTAACGCCAATTTAGAGGAGTAGATTACCAATTAAGTGGCCTAGGGTCAATTGATGAAATAAACAGCGACGGCGACGTAACGCTAGAAGGATTTTAAAACACTAAAATATTGTCTTACGTCACTCTTCCCTAACACCACACATCAACAAATCCGAGCAAAATCGAAGTGCCATCCAACAATAGCTCGTCCTCAATACAAAATTGACAATGGCGAGAGCAAGAAACACGGAATTTATCACCTACTGTTTCTTGCGTGCAGCAGTGTGACTAAATGCTTGAAGTACGATACAGAGTGTTTTGTATGGAGCATGTGTGGGGTAATGATCGGTGTATTGTGCTGTGAGCTTTGAGGCTATGGGGTATTGGGTGCGTGGATTTTATTTGTTCAATTCTGCGACAAGCTCATTTGTAGGATTTTCAGCAAAGGCGCCGTTTAGTTATGTGTCAATAAGGACGATTTTAATAGCGTTTTAATGCTCGTGCTTAGGAAAAGAAATGCCCAAAACAGGGGCATAAAATATAATGGAGTGTATATTATTTCTCTACTTCCCATGTTTGGCCGCAACACATATTTATAAAAAAAGTAATTATAAAGCGCTCTCTTTGACTTTTTCATACAGCAAAGTACAATTAATATTAATAGGTCTTTTAAATTTAATATAAGGCTTGAAAGGGCAGTGGAGACATCAAGTTACCAAACTTGGCAAGCAAAATAGGTACACCAAAATAGGATGAGCTCTCATATCGAATTCCAACTAAAGAAAAGCACTATCCTAACACCCTTTAGGCTAGCCACAATATTACTGCGTTTACGATGCGCCTGTAAATATGTGTAATTGCACGCACTGCTGTCGAGATGTTAGTTTGCGGTTGAATGTGCATAATGGACGCTAATACGTTCAGTACCAGTGTGGTGTTGTTGTCTGTACTTCTAAATAACGGGCTAAAACTAGAGTACAAAATTGAAAAGAAACAAGTAACTCCCAAACAATTTTTAGGACCACACTTTTATTGCTGACTGTACCTAGTAGATAGCATTGTCATGTAAATTACGGAAGTATAACAAATTTCGGCTCAATCAGACACCGGGAAGTGGTTGAAATTTAACCAGTGATTCCAATTACAAGATTTGATGCACATAAATAAACAAATAAATATACGGGGTCAAGCTAGCAATGTACAAATTGCAGAAATTGCAGAAATGTTCTCGAATATTTCCGAGACATTACATGAAAGAAACTTAGAAAGTTCTCTGTGAGAATGTCCCCATGAGAACTTTAACATTTTGTGTGTGTGTACATAATATTACACGCCACATATTAGTAAATCAGGCAGGCATAGTATTTAAAATGGCGTGTATTTACGTCGGTCCTGACACGATAAGATTGAGATTCCAGTGAATATTCACCATAGAAGTTAGTTACTTAACCCATAGCTTAATTGATACAGCGATCGAGTCCCAGCAAGGCGTATCAATGTTGGATCAAATCCCACTGGGTTGATTATTTTTTCAATATTTTCAATGTTTGTATTAGATTTAATTACAAATTTCAGTACACCATCGCCAAAGACTGTCTCTTATGTGACTATAATCATGAATTGTTATTTGAATAAATAAATATATCTACGGTAGAAAGCTGTAGTAGGATAAGTTCCTACAGTCGGTAATTATTTAAATATTGCATGTTTAAAGCTCGTATAATTCGTATAATTCTTGTAAAGGAAACACTCACAGATAATGGCAACAGGTCAGCTTCTATGGAGATTTTCATATCAACTAAGCAGTTTCCATTGTCACATTTGTTATGTGCTGTTGTTTCGTTTTCAGTATAAGTACATAAAGGTCAAAAACACCCAAACTATTTTGTTTTAATTGTGAGATAACCAATAGCTTATCAATATTTCACTGCATAGCATCTACTGATTCTCGTGAAATTTTGTGAGTAGTTTCGATAGTTAAATATATTCAATTATTCATGTCTATGCATAGACATTATATTTAAATAAATAAATATTCGGGGACAATTTAAGACAAATCATCCTAGGCTCAAAATAAGCGTTACTTACATTGGGTACTAGGCGACGATATACCTAGTTATATAGATAAATATATACTTAAACACATAGAGGAAACACCCATAAGTCAGGAAGAAATATTCGTGATAAGCACACAAATGAATGCCCTTACCAGGTTTCGAACCCGGGACCTCCTGCTTTGTAGGCAGGGCTACTACCAACTGGCCTAGGAGGCCATTAAATTATGTCGATTCAGTTCTTGTATTTTTTTTTAAATAATAACGAGACAACAAAGGAAATATTTTTTTCACACCACCCATTCGTATACGGGCCTTTTCTTCCCTCCTAGGAGGGAACAAAGTGGCACTTTTCTGTTCTAGCACATTACTTTTTATTCCAGCCAGTCCGCCATGGCAACAAAATGTCTTATTATATTAATCGATTACACTTTCATTATAATCGATTATGTGTATAATTTTTTTTTATATTTATTACTATTTTTATACGTTATAAAATTCTGTTTTACTCATATTTATCATAAATATACTTCAATTCAGTAGGTGCGTTACTATAATGAATGATTAAAAATATTTAGCATCATTATATTATTTTTCCAAATCGATTTTTTTATTAATAACGAATAGACGTAGCAATCGATTCGATCTAAGTATACGTTGTCTGTGGTGTGATCTGATATTTATTCTCTGTTTTATTATTACGATAGTTTCATGCATAAAATGATGAATCTTATTAATGAAACTGCACATTAAAAGTAATTGGAAAAAACAAATCCCGTGTTCCTGCATCCTGTGTTTGCAAGTGATTCAAGTATATTCCCTGTACGGATTCAGATGAAAAAATAAAATGTATTCGAGCGATAAGACATGAAAACATGACGCCGGAATTTATAGAATGAAAAGAAACGCAACATTGGTGCGTAATATGGCCAATTTGTAGCCATCAAATCTAGACAGAAGGATCTAAAAGCACACAAAAGGAATACGAATAGTCGTTATATTTGAGGTTAGCTAGAGACAAAAAAATTGTTCTCGGAATCGGTATTTGTGGTTTAATTGCAAGGATTTGCTACCTTCCAAGTTCTACCCTGAAGCATGTACTTAGGTACTCCATGTCAAAAATAATGATAATTAAACAAAACTAACAACATTTCTGAAATGAATTTCTGAAGGCCACCAAACAAAGAAGTCTCAAGTTTTGATTGCAAATAATATCAAAACATTCAAACACAGCAATTGATTTCAGTTTCTCTGCCTATGAATGTAAGTAAATTGACTCATTTTATGCTTACAATGCCTTTAAACAGGTCTTGATTTTTTTTAACTTAAGATAACTCTAACTGTTAGAGTCTAACACAATGACATCAAAAACTAATTGTAATTTCATAACCTAGCAATGATTTTGTTATGTTTATCTATGTTTGCAATAGTCTTGGGGACTCGCCAGTGTGTCCACAGCACTCGGCTTAAGCAACTTGCACATTTTAAATGGTTCACTTTCGGAACGCTAATAAGGTTATTTTAACTAATAACTATAACTAGGTAGTATAGTTATTAGTTATTAACATTGTGATCAGCCCCAACAGTGCAATCAATTAACATATTTTTTGTTTTGTTTTAGGTTGTTCTTATCTCATGAGCTCAGTCGTTGTCGTGTTTGTCGAGTAAATGGAGTCTGGACTTACTAACTTCTTCCGATAATGCCAAACACCACCTTCACCTTTACCAGGATATTCTACTGATGAAAAATTAAGACTAACTTCAGTTTTGCTATGATATTTTTTTATAGAACTAAGACTGCCTTAACCCGTGTCAACATTATCCTACTGATACAATGCCAAGAATGGCTCCTCCTATATCAGGAAGCATACTAAGCACAAATGTATAAAGTGAAAGTAAATATGATTCAACAATAACATCTTTTATTTTCGTCTAAGGGGGTGTGAAAAGCAGTATGTGTCACATAGGAGCAAAATTATTTTCACCTTGGGCGTTAACACTTGAATCCCTCACTACGCTCAGGAGTCTATTTTAGAATCCCTCGCTGCGCTCGGGATTCTATTATAGACTACATCGCTTCGTTTGGGATTCAATGTGCGCCCTCGCCGTAAATATTTCATTTTGCTCCCTTGTTACACAATCTACTATTTCTATTCTCACATATTTTATGGATCGCTAATGTCTCATGCATTCTAGTATAAATTAAAGTGCACTCTACAGTGTACTCTTGATTATTTAACTTTTTTTTTTAAATTACTATCCGTTTCACCTACTTATACAATTCTGGATACTATTGCACTCGCACACTCGTGAGGATAATGTGAGCAAAACAATGAGATCTGAAGCAGAAGGTCACACTCGCTGCGTGGGCGCAGTTTAAAGCCGCGCTATGATTTTGTATCTCATGTCGGCGAATATTCTGGGAAAGAAATCGTCAACATTTGGATATGGTACTTACAAAATTTTCCAGTCACTATTCTGTATGATAGAAAATAGAACATGAGGAACAAATCGCCTTTCTTCTAAAGCCTAGTCTGTCTTTTCATTTGAAAAACGCAGGCGGTTTCGTAAAATCGAATGACTTTGCCAATTTCTTGGTTTAGGTTGCCTAGCGCACCACTGGCTCGCTGGTTATAGTTGAATGCTGTTTAGCAAAAAATTGTCAATCCACATTAATTTTGCAATAAAATGTCAACTTTAAGCATACATTTTTAGAGTTGATATCTTATTGTAAAATTGTTTAACATTGGGTTGACACATTTTTGCTAAATAGCATCCATTTATAACTAAGACGAGGTCCAATCAAAGTGACCTACATAATAAATTTATTACAGATTATCAGACACTGTCACCTCCTCGCCTCCCGTGTATAATGATTTAAGGCTAGATTAAAAATTTGGCTTTTTTGACAGTTTTGATGAATCTGAAAATCATAGCCTAAATGTAGGGCACTTGAAGAGTATTCAAAATCAAAAGCGCATAGACTCGTTCGTACTTCATTGTTCCAACCTTGGTAGTTCATGATTTACTCCTCGTCTTGTTCATTATCATACCGCGAGCTTTCGGTGACTAATGCTCTTATTACAACACCGTTGTAACCGATACATTACTGTCTATTTATAGACAAAAACATTCTAATAGTCTACTGACAGTTTTATGAACGGTTTGCAATGAAGTTGTATTTAGTTAACTTAATACTTTTTCACGAAAAAAAATGCCCTGAGCGTTTGATGCCTGCTTTAACCTTTTGAGCACCGTCATCCGGTATATGGGACAAAGTGACAACGTGAATTACACTTTTATAAATTATGACAGAGTTCAAAGATGAAAGTTAAAATTTTGACGTTAGGTGGTTAAAAAGTGAAGCCAAATCGCATCACATTGGAGCGTTTTTTTCATGAACGTGACGACGGAGCTCGTACGTGTGTTTCACACACAAAAATCGGTGAAATTAATATCGCTCGGAACGGTTATTTCGCTAAACATGCATTTCCTACCAGTATCGTCCGGCATTTCATATTCACAGGATGCTAGGACGAAATTTAAACAATTTTGACAGTAAAGTAGATACCAAAATTTGGGTTTCACTGCATATGCTCTATTTCCCAAGATGACTTTCTTTCGGAATTATTTTCGCAGCATGATTTGTAGTGCATTTTTTCAATGCGAGCTAAAGTTTAATGAAATATTTATTATCAAATTTTAAAGTTCGAATTCAGCTTTTATAACACTAATGGTATACAGAGGTGACCCGTAACTTACCAAAGATAGTAAAAATATTGATCTAGTTTAATCGAATGCCAAGTTCCAATTGGTAAACAATGTTTTATTATAATTTTCCGGAACCAGTAGCTTGTTACTGTCAAGTAAATAGGTCTAGTTAGTATAATACGACATTGACTAGAATTTGAAGTGAAATATGAGCTAATTCAAATGCGTTTAATCATTATTATTGACAAAGAGCATTCAGAATAGTTTACAATTCTACATAGCAACTTAAATTGCCGCGAGGAATGTATTTTTTTGCCACAAACTTTGCCTGGTACAAACCCTTTTATTTTTCCTTTCAAACCGTAGTTTAGTGGATGATTTGCTGGATATTAAAGGATCATGAAATATTTTATACATACGAGTATATAAGGGGATGTTGTACGCCCACACAAACTTGTTAAGTCTATTCGTACCAAACATACAACTATCGAATTGTAATACACTAATACAATAACAACATATGGTATTTTTAAAGCATTTTATAATGACATATTATTTACTCACTGAGGTTCAGAGTAGCTCAATGGTACACTCCAAGCAATATGTCAAAATATTTTCACCCCACAGCTGGGTTAACTAGGGTGGCAGACATTTAACTTCTGCTAATTTTATTTATGAAGCGTGATCGCATTTAAACCAGAATAATACTTTAACCTCTAACACACTCTACTTTCCACCTTAAGACCTTGACAGTGAGTTCAAAATTCAAAGGCTATTTGGGCCATAAATTCAAAAACGACCGATTTCTAAGTGCCTATAAATATTGTATGGAACAGAATTGTAACAATTAAAGGCCTTTGAAGGGGCGCGACAAAAGTTGACGATTTGTAATGCCTTTTAAATAAGGTTTTAATAGAGAACGTGACATTTATGGAGTTCAAAAGTACAATGTAGTTTGAAGTAGCTCAATGCTTAACAATGTTTCTACTTGCTGGTATAAAGTACAATCATTCTGCATGAGGCTTAGAACAAAATTAAACTGTTTTATTTGTTTTATTTCTAAGTATCTCTTTATCCTCAAGTGTTTGTCTCGGTTGCACATTTTTGTGTGTCTATTTTTTTGCGGCAATAATTGTTTTTTATTTAAATGTTTTTTTTTTTATTTAACTAAGATACCTACTATATCAAAGACCAGAATCCGCGCAATATATTTTTCAGAGCTTGCAGGGACGTAATCTATTCACAATGATGAACCTCCACTGCACTTCACATTCTTATTACGACGTATTTTCTTTGCATATTAAATAATTTACAATTATCTTACTGCGTTTAACGGACAAAATGATATCCTGATTAAAATGACAGTGAGAGACAAATTATCACCATTGTATTTAAATTTAGATTTGACAGACGGTTTTGAATAACGTGAGAGTTAAATCAATTATAAACAAAATCATATCTGTATGTGGTTTGTACGTATTATTATTTTGTCATGTTTTGATCATCTAAAAGCACTAAAGCATAAAAAAAAAGATAAAAGATAAAAGATATTTATTCTTCAATTTAGGCACATTACAATGCGCTTATGAACGTCAGAGAGAAAAGAAACTACCACCGGTTCTAACCCTACACCTCTGACCCGAGAAGTATTACTTATTACCGGCAAGAAACTCGGCGGGACTTATTTTTTCAAAACAGTACTACAAATACATAACATATATATGCTAGCCAAATATGTACGGCCCAAGAATATAGTAGGTTTTCCCAATGGAGGCATGATTTGCGCCACATTTACATGCCATAAATGACTTTAGGTATACTTAATTTTAAAAACTGTATTTAAATCAACATAAATAAAATTAACTATTTATGTACTTAATAAACCCGTACCCGAAACTCCCATACAGGGTAGTAACGACAGTAACGGTAAAATAGTTTCCAAAGTCACCCGATCGCATAAATCTTTTCACATCGTCGCCTTTCAATACACTATGTGCAGACCCAAATAAAAACGACGAATTCTCATACTAACCTCAATGTGACTTAAGACCTTTTTCAAGTAGCAGCGTATCACAAAGCTATGATTTGTTACATCCAAGCCCCATACATTACCCATGGAATGTAGATTCTTGAGAAAAAAATCTAAATTTATTACGGATTTGGGAGATAACATCACGGATGGTTATTTATATTTTTGTCAACACTACTAAGTGCTGGAAGTTATTGTATTTAAAAGTAATAAGTCAATATGAAATTTTGGGTGACATACGACTTTTTGGGTAAGAGTGTTAGTGATTGTGCTTGAATGTGTTGTGGTTCAAATTTTTGTGTAAATTATTGTTGGACAGAAATACATACATATTTTATACGTCTTAAGGTCATAAATAATATACTGGCCCAAATATAACGACATAGTGCAAGACAAAAAGTTTCTCTATGTCTCTACCCAAAGAGGAACGTTCTTTATGTTTTTGTAATAGGTACATCTGACGCAATTTTCGCGTTTCACTATATTATTTTTATATGAGTGAAAGGCATGAAATCATATCGAAACAAATTGGTACTTGAAAAGTTACAAAGTCAACCACAACAAATTATAAAATATTGTTATATAAATATATAAAATAATATGTAAAATAACTGTTGACTACTATTTCGTTAGCTAGGACTTTTTAGAATAGAGGGCCCTCGCAGAAAATATGTTGAAGCCGAAGTTATCTATCAAATATGAATCTGGGGCTCAATTCCACAACCAAAAACTGGCAGTCGCTATATTCTCAAATACTTTGAATAACTTTATTACGTGTGTCAAACAAGTAGTGAACGGACAAACTCTATTAAATAGACCTCAGATAGCACAGAAGCTTACAAGTTGTAAACAACATGCATGACGTGATTTATTTAGATCAATCTCTTTATCGATATATAAATCATGCCCTCATAAGGCGGCGTTAGCTCACCATGTGCTAATACATTTAAATAATCACGACGGCTTAAAGAGTTTGAAAGGATAATCGCTGTAATGAAGTAGTGGTACTCAATGCCAGACACTTACTGCATTATAACTTGTTTTACAAATTGCGGATATTATTAGCCAATTACTAGTAGTGAATGTGTTCTATATTAAATAATAAAACAAATATTACAGAACCTAACCGCTGAGATGAGAGTGCTTATGAATTGTTGAGACAATTAATTGGCAGGCTAAAAACTAGATGGAGAATATGCAACAGTGAACTAAAATAAAGAATTAATCAATTGATAATAACGACTTTTTTATGAACCTACTATTAAAGGGTATCATTATTATTGAATCAGATTATTTTTGTATTATAATATTATCATTATATCAACAATGACACAAATACGACGTTACAACAAACCTACAAAATTAAACTGATTCCTACACACCGGCTTCTTACACGGATTTCATACCTCTATTTGGTTTGCGTCTTTTAAATTTTTACCAAATTAAGTAATCTTATGTCAATTACATGGCTAATTTAAAAGGATCATCAAATCTTGTACCCCCTTTTGCGCAGGAGACAAATTATGCAAATACAAGCCGATAGCTCAATACTTAATACTATGTAGAACAGAGCGGCCCATTGTACGCTGAGTAACTACTTTATACGATCACCGAAACTATCAAAGAACAACATATCGTTAAGAGGTATTATATAATGTAACACTGATTTGCATTGTCATGGCCCAAATTTTAAATTGAAAGTCTAGAAAGAAGGTATGCAATAAATAAAAGAAATGGAGAAAATCCTATACAGATTTAAATCATGAGATAAATAAGTGGATTGTTTGATAAAAATGATAAGATATATGCTTCTACGCAGACAAAACAGTAGATGGACGATCTGGTTCAAATGGTAGGAAACCATCGGACTTATGCAGCTTACGCCCTGGGGGGTGATTTTTGATTCGAGCACTAAAAAGTGACATTTAAAACTCTGAATAAAACGATGCAATTTTGTTTTAAAAATAAAAGCGATAGAAATTTAAAATAATGATTATTTAAACTATTAATTCCATGTGAAAAAATTGGCTACAAACATTTGTGTGTGCCAGGGGGCCGATTTTTGACAGCCGGACGATCGAATTCAAAAAATTCAGGCTCGAAAATAATCGCACACAAAAGTTTGTAGCCAATTTTGTCGCATGGAATTAATAGTTTAAATAAACATTATTTTAAATTTCTATCGCTTTTATTTTTAAAACATAAATCTATCGTTTTATTCAGAGTTTTAAATGTCACTTTCGAGTGCTCGAATCTCAAAAATCACCCCCCTGTTAATGTGTAAATCCAGTGGCCTCGTATATCTAGTAGGAAATATATTTCGACTAAAGATGAAGTTACATTGGTTTATGCGAAAGCGACTGCTAACTCTTCAAATCCAGATAAGAACAGAACTCTTGCGCATCTCCTGTGCGTATTTATTCCGCCTTCATGCCTGGTGTTGCGGGCGTCCATGGGCGGCGGTAATTGCTTACCATCAGGCGATTCATCTGCTCGTTTGCCTCCTATGTCATAAAAAAATGCCCTTCAATGCACACTCTCTGCCTAATCTTTGGCCGTCATTACAAATTCACTATTAATAATTTATCTAGAGCCAGCGTGGGAGTCGGCGAGACAATGCGGCCGTAACTGATTTTTATTAGGACTGCTTGCGCATGCGCAATGAGGCATACATCACACCGCTTAATGGGGTGTTTGACAGCTGATCGTTCTATCATGCGTCATTCGAAGGTGTGGCTTTCGCAGTTCCTAGGTCATATTTGGGTTTATTCACCGTGAGACTTAACTTAAGTTACCCGTATAACTCTGTGCCCTCGTTCGAGTCAACTGGCATGAAAACGAAAAAGTTATCTAATGCCTAGGCATGAATAAAGTCTTATTGAACCTTTGGGGTATCATTTTCCCTCTAATTTACATGTTTTGATACCTATTTATTACTGTGTTAAATTCGTTTTTCATGTACTTAAGTACGTATCTTGGCTAAATCATTCGGCAGAAGACACATCTAAATACAAGTACCTATGTACCTACGTTTGTTACCAGATTCACACTTTATCCTCAAGAGTGTTACATAAAATAATTAAAATCATATTAACTAAATAATAAATGACATGAAACTGCACAACGTCATCAATTGCATCATTGTTCCCCGGAACAGATCCAGCCGACGTCCGTGTCCGTACCTCTGTCGGACGGCTCAGGACCGGGCGCGACCACTGCCTGCCGCCACTCGCTACTATGTGGCATGCTCATCATACTTAACGGACTTCTGCGCACCGACCTACAAGTTGACATTTTTACAGACTGCTGGCCCAAGCTAACATCCAGATGTTTAGCCTACTGCGAGAGTGTATGATTGATAAAGTGACTGAGATAACTACACTTAATAGTGTTAAGATATAAAATGTATATACGTACTCCATATTTCATGCAAGTGTATTTTGATGTAAACTGTAGAATAAATATTGATTTAGATAAGGTCCACTGCAGATCAAATGTCTCTCGAAAAATTTTAAGGAGCATCCACTCTCTCTCCCAAGTATGTTCTTAACAAAGTCGTTACCTAATCCATATTGGAACGTTTCTACTTATTATGTGTCTCTTCTCTCTCTATGTATAAATATGTCACTAAATAAGTTTTTATAAAGCGGAAAGAAAAAGCATCAGAAAAAAATAACCTGGCTTTTTCACGTCATATTTTGTCATTGCATTAACGAGCAATATACTAGTATGATGCCATACAAGGACCGCATTTGCGCAATTTAGCGTAATATCATATCATCACATGTATCAATGTAGGAAGGTTTATGTCAAGCTAATAATTTTATGGGTATGCATTAAGTGTAGTGCTACTAACTTGTTTATAAGGTACTTATATAGATTATTATCTTGTCTACAAGACCTAGACTGGAACTGGAGTGCGGATCATAAAATAATTACGAAACATTTACTTTGTACGTATTCGAATACCTAGGACTAACATGTGCATTTCAGTGGGTACGTATTCGAATACCTAGGACTAACATGTGCATTTCAGTGGGTAGATAGTTAGAATATCAAATGAAATAGTATTAGGTAGAATTAAAAAGACCAAGGAAGTCGTATTAGCAATTAAAAGAAGGAAAATAGCATATTTTGGGCATATCTACAGGAACGAAAAATATGTTATCTTAAAAAAACATAATTGAAGACAAATTTGAGGGAAAGGTAGAGGTAGACCTAGAACATCATGTTGCGATAATATAAGGGTTTGGACCGATATAAAACACAGAGAGGACTTTCGCATGGTGATCGCCAACATCCGTTAGGATATGGCACGATGATGAAGAAGAAGGACTAGCATTTGAATGTTTAAATTTGCAAAATATATTTTTTAACAAAATACTTTGATTTGCTCCAAATATTCATATAAGTCCAGTTTTAATAATTGTATTTTTTTGCAATTTTAGCTATTATTTCTAAAAGTCGCAAAATTGGTAAAGGTATAAGCTGTCATTAATATATTTGAGTAAGGATTTGGTCACACAAATTTGAAAACGCATGCATGAGCATGAGAAAATCATAATACTTAATAACAAACTTCCGATTAACATGAATTATAGTTTAGTTAGTAATAGTTTAAAATATAAAGATTGTAACTGTGATGGAATTGTTAATTAAGTTAATGGCTCCAACCTTCATTATTTAGTCATAACCATCTACAATAATATCTACATGCACCGATGCTTCAAATATTCCAAAGCAAAAAACAAGCTACAATCTATTCCAAACAACAAAAAGTGACCCTGACCTCTAGAAATCAGAACAATTGATCAAAGTTCATAAGCACTATATCGATGGTTTCGCACCGGATCAAATTGCCCTAATCGAGTGATGAATCGAATCGGTTCAATCGACTGATAGATCGATTGATTTATTATACATACTATCGATGATTTATGTTTTTAAGTTGATGGGTATGTATCGATGTAATTTATGCGGCGTGTGTTTAAGATTTGTTTTATCGAATTTGTTTACGAGAATGTATCAAATAGTTGGTTATAAGGATAATTATGCCGAAAAGTTGATGAAGATGAATTATTATAATAACTTTGATTTTGCTATTTTATTGAAAACTTTTTATCATTCGATTTAGTTAGGCTGGTCTAAATTAGGTATCAAAGCACTGACATCTCAATCAAATCCATTAAAATTGTCTTGACTAATTTGAACTTTTGAACCTTTATAATCTAACTACTTGTCTCAACATATGAACAAATTAATCCAGTTTTAAATAATTAGTGTTTTTTCAATTTTATTAATTGTAATAGCCGTAAAATCGGTCAAATTAGTAGCTGTCATTAAAATACAGGTTTTGAGGCTTTTAAATTGAACTACTTGTTTCAGCATATTCCCTCACTTATCAATGCGAGGGTTAATTTAACAAATTTGAAAATAAAAACCCTCATCATAATACCTATAATCCCAATCTGAGCCTGACGTAAAATGCCGTCATAATGGATATTAAAATCATTTAAATTGCCGTATTTAAATGCTTTTGACACGATATAATTAGATGAAAATCGTCTGACCTTTGTTTTTAAGCCATAATTTGAGACATTTGCGTGAAATATTATTAGTGCTAATATGTCGCCTTGGGGTGTTATAATATTTAATCCGTATACCTAATTATCACTGTTCAGGACTTATGATTTAGTTTTTATTTAATTGGCTATAACGTTGATATATTTACGGTCTTGAGTAGCAAGTAAAGCGTTTAAGACTGTTATTTAATGATAAAAACAGCTAAGTAGATATTCAATATTTCAAAGACGTCTTCCAGTTTGAGTTTGGATGTCAATTGGTATACTAAATAGGTTAAATATTTTTATAAAATGTATTTATTATTAGACTATATACTCTTGTTTTTGGCACAAGCCGGAACACGATTGCTGAAAGTTGCCTCAATAGAAAAAAAATCCGAAGTTGGGTCCTTTTTCCCCTTATTTTTCTTAGCTTACGTAAACTATAAGAGATTAAGCAATATAACTAAGTAAAAAATATGGTGTTCTGGTTTATCTAAAAAGTCACAGAAGCAAAATTAGACAAAACTTTATAGATTCGCTTATTTATCGTAGTTTAGTCAAAAAGTCTGATCCTTAAGAGCGCTGCATCTCTTTCTTTCGTGCACGGGAGCCATAAACGTGTCTCTAACGAATGGGCGTGGCTTGTCCGAATCGAGGAACGGCCTTAACCAGCCATTCAAGCGGAAAGAAATGGGGATAAACTTAAATACTGTCCTTTTGATGCAGAAAAACACACTGTCAAAAACAATTGGAAAAAATTACAGAAATAAATCATTTAACCAAATTATAATGATGAAGATAGAAAGGTACAATGGCCTAGTATGAAATTACTAGCAAGATAATAATTTACATACCTAAAAAAACTAAACTAACTCCTTTGGCTTAGCGACCCGAAGTGAGTCTTGGCCTCCGACACGAGATGGCGCCAAAGCGTCCTGTTTTGTGCGATCTCCTCCCAGTTTTCTGCTTGTAGGGCGCCTAGATCTCTTTCGACCTGGTCTCTCCAGCGGTACCTAGGACGACCTATGGACGTCGACCTAGAGGACGTCCAACGTAAGCTCTTTTGGCCGCCCTATCGCCTGGCATTCTCTCAAGGTGTCCAAGCCAGCGGAGTCTTGCTTACATACCTACTTATGACAAATTCTTAAGATTACCTAATGACGGGGTTCCATCAGTTTTCAGGTTGAAGTAAATAATACATTTAGCAGTCATTTGAAGTTTTCGGAGCAATTACAGTAACCAACGTCACGAACTCTACTGTTAAGAAAATATTCGTCACTAAACCTACTTTATTATTTAATGTTTTAAACACAAATAAAAAATAATAATTGTTAATACTCGACGCTATACTATATGTAAGTAACGCTAAATTTATGCAAGTAAAGACACTTTTATAAGGTCGTTTAGGTGCCAAAAGTCATATAAAAACACGATCTGCATAATCATCGATATATATGCCATTTGACTATCACTTAAACATGTCATATCTTGTTCACTTCCAACAATTACCTATTAACTAGACAAACGGTTCTCTTAATAACCAAATGATATCAATATTATTACAATACCACAATATACATGCTAAAACGCGCTTTAGTGGTTTTTCACAGCAAAATCCTGTCATAACGTATCTTACGTGCTAAAAGTAGCTTTGTTTTATAAGAACTAGTAGTTATTATTAGTTATTAACTCGTAAGAAATGAGAGGTTTCTTAGGTAAGTATTAAATTTTCAAATCAAAAACTGGATTTAGAATCTATAACGAACTATTTACAGATATCGTGCCGTGGCAACTGACAAGAGACCTTTTTGAAACTAGAATGAATCAAAAACCCAAGAGGGCTCATTTTATTTTAAACTTATAGATGTTAGTTTTAGAGTAGATTTTCCTTTGCCTTTCACTATTGTTATAAAGCTTATTTCTTTGGGTATTTTAAGGTGACATTTCGGATTAAAATTTGTGGCCGACAGTGACCCGTGGGGTCACTCAAAGCTCACATAAAACGTGAATGGACTACTTTAGATAAAGTCGTGCATTAGCTGCTTGTCTATTCAACACCTACGAATTTTGTCTATCGGTAAATTATACTGAGCTAATTTCGACTTGTGTGGTGCTATACTTGTACTTACAAATGAAGCCCTTTTTAGTAGAATACCTACATGGGTTAAAATGTTTGATAAGCTTAACCCAGCCGATATAACATTTTAAATGTTTATTTAATTCAAATGCTTAGGTACGTTTGAATTTGAATATGCCAAAAATTTTATTGGTTTGTTAAGTACTAAATACTCGTAGGTATTACGTCGTCTTAATTTAACGTGGTTAAGGATTTTTGGTCTACTACATTTAAAATCGTAGCTCATATTTATACACACACGTGGGTCTACCCACATCACATTAACGTCGATTTCAATTGAAAGTAATAAATGTGACGTTTAAATTGGCATTTTTACCGTTAATATTACAAAAGTTTGAAGATTTTCTCAGTTAGCAGCATGATTAAAGTAAAATGTATGTTAATTTGAAGACTTGTTAATGAAACTAATGGGCAGTGAAGCCTTTAGAGTATTAACATAATTAACACTTTATTCTCTAGTTGAAGAAAGGCGAATCTTTTGAGTTCTTTAATACTTTTACGCGTATAAGATAATAGATACGAAACAAATTTCTTTAATATTTCAATTAATGTAAACAGTGTAGATATGTACGGTATTAAATTTACTAGGAATGATTTTGATTCCTAGGTATTGTTTAGCATGATTTGTTTCAATGTATAGTTATTATATTGGTTCAATACACGCCCAAATTTAACAATTTTATATTAATATAAACGCCGGTAGTGCTGAACACGCTGCTAATGTCCAATAATTGAAAATCTGCTGTCAATCTGCTGGCAGTGAAGAGCACTCGCACATCTACCCTACCTTATACATATTTACATACCTATACCTATCAAAAGTTGTGTATACACGGAAAATTTCTTTTACTAGCAACAAGTAAAAAATAGTAATTTCCAGTACAAGTAAACGTTTACTAAAAACAAGTACTTTTTCCTTGTTTTTAGTAAAATTTTTAGTAAAGTTTACGGGTAATTCCACGAGACTGTAACGTCAGTTACCAATTCTTTCGTGTATTCTTTGATTGATTAAGCAAATTTAAATGACAATTTATCTACCTGTAGGCATAGGGAAGATATATAAAAATTACGTTTGCTGAATTAATCAAAGAACACACGAAAGAATTGGTAACTGACGTTACAGTCTCGTGGAATTACCCTTACTTGTTTTTAGTAAACTTTTACTTGTTTTTAGTAATCGTTTCCTTGTTTTTAGTAAACGTTTTGCTGTCCTGGGAATTACTAATTTTTATTGTTTCTAGTAAAAAAGAATCTCCGTGTAGTAAAACTTACTTGATACCTAAGTAAGTTCATTAAGTTATCCGTGACTGACATAATGCAACTGCAATTGTGTGAGCTTCGTGGCAGTAACCGCAAAGTACAAATAGGTCGAACGCAAGTTTTTACATTACAGTAAAAACCCGAAGCGTCAAAACATTAACTAAACACAGGCATTTGCCGACGACCTTGCGTATACAGAATAACGAATCGATACTAAATAAGGCTTTAGAACACGAAATATTTCTATGGCCCTAGTGTACAACTCTGTACAAGTCACTAGTGAAAAAGGGTACAAGTCAAAATGGCAGAAAAAGTGTATGCTTCGTAGTTTAATACTGATCAAAAATATAGTATGTAAATAAGCTCTATAAAAAAACTAGTGGACGGCAATGTTGCAGTGGCAGTGTTGGCGGCAATTAAAAATGTTATAGCTATTGATCAATTGCTATGGTTTTATTTGCGACAAATAGGGAAGATATCAGGCCTTATTTGCATTATTTATATTTATAGTTAGATTCTATTTGTCTGAAATCTGTGTTGAATCTCAAAATAAATAAATTTAATTTATTTTAGATACATAGATCAGTCTAATGATTTTACAAATAATAAATACTATCACACGAGAAAGGTTAATGGTTATTGCAATTTTCCTTACAACATAAAAAATACAAGTATCTGCAGGCTCGACATACAATCGTATACTTCGTTGTACACAAGTTAAGTATTATATGTAGACTATAAATAAATATTTTTTTGCCTTTAATTTCGACGTTTAGATACAGGCTCTACCGGACATCTTCGCGAGAAACTGACGTCCCACTCGTCCCAGCAGAAATATAGCTTGATTCAACTACACTGCAAAAAATTGGGACAGTCATCAATATTCGAAACCACCCGCTCCATATTATTTTTTGTTAAATGTTCAATACCTACACAGTTAACATGAGTATAAATTTAAAATTTAAATAAAGATTCTATGATTACTAATAATATCGTGTGCAATACACCTAACACGTAAAGTAACGTTCGCGGTAATGATGCAGAGGATTATGTCAAATTATTTCATAGCGATCGAAAAGTCAAGGAGAATGATTGTGAACCGAGAGGTAATGATTCTGCGCCGTTGAGGTGAGAAGTCGTAACAGATATGGCATTAGATATGGCTTAGTTTTAGAATAATTATGTCAAGTAATGATTCTGCGCCGCAGAGGTGAGAAGTAGTAACAAACAAATATAGCATTAGATATGGCTTAGTTATAGAATCTGGCATTTGATTTTAGAAAACTTACTGATTTATTGTCAGACTTCCGGTTGAAACTCAACATGCCGAAGACGAATTGAGAATTAATTTTTTGTTCATTTACGTAGCTTATTGTGCGGTGATCTAACGAACAAGTGTGCAGCTAATGAATAATTAGTCTCAAAACGCGTGTAACCACTCTAAAGGTCACGGCCGCCACGTGCTGTTTGTAGGAAGCAGCTATCACCCTACAAAAAAAGGCCTCTGCCGTATAACGTTAAGTTCTAAAAGCAAACTCTTAACGTTTTACCGAACTTTGTTCCGTGACTCGAAACTGACAAAATTGTCCTAAGTAATGAAAAGAGGCCAGGCCATTTTTCTTAAAAAATGATTTATTGAAGTCGATGGTCAGCTGCTGGTAACCGAGGGGAATACCTTATCCACTTAACAGTACTCTTAGCTTCACGTAAACCATTGAAATTAGTGACATAAAACGCTCTCAGCTGGCCGTCCTTAATCTTAATGTTCTGACATCAGTGCCCGTGTCACCTACTCCGGTAGCCATCATTTGTGGCAAATATAAATACATGCATTATGTCATTACTATAATCTCTTAGGCTAAAAGATTGTATACATTGCAAATGCACGAGATGTGTAAATTAACTTGTCTGTAACTATTGAACTAAAATTAACATTATATCTTCTGTCGTTACTTTACAAAATTAGATACACAGTAGTTAGATATGTGGGTATTTTATTGTTTATATTACTCGAAACTACGTTTTTTTTTCAAAACCGATCCTCATAAATACCTTTTCCAATTTTGTTGTCATACAATAGCTCTAGAGAAAATATAGTTTTATTTTTATATTTGTTTAATACCATGTACCTATGTGGTAAACAACCAAACAGCCCGCCTGATAGTAGCGATCATTGTAGTCTATAGACGCCTACAACGCCAGGTGTGTTAACGCTAAAGAAACCCATACTGTAGTCCTTCAAGAAAATCTCAGTAAAAAAAAACATAGCACGATTTTGTACCACTATGTCATAGAATCATGGCAACCGCACGATGACTGATTGACGCGACCTCTGCCTCATCATTACGGGCATCTCGTTTTAACACCAGCCTGGATAATTTGTAATGCGATAGTTTTTGTGCGGAAACCTTGAATGGTGTACGTTAGAAATAATGTTGAGTATATCATAAGAATCTGTCGTTATTACAGTCAGCACCAGAAGTAGCTAAGCGGCTACAAGGTGTTCAAAATGACCTACACACGCTCTTACTCTCTTAACAATAAAGTCGTGTCCAGCTCGTTTTGAAAAACCTAACCTCTTAGCTACTTATGCTGCTGACTGTACCACAAAGCGCTAATAGTAGCTTAGTAGTAAGACGACTTTCCATCAGGTCTCAGGTTGAAACACCGGCTCGTATCATTATTTTTGATATTTTTCCTGGTAAGGCCTAGTTTTCCCTCTGGGTTGGAAGGTCAAATGGTAGTTCATTTTATTGTTTAATTACTTACCGTTTTCACGTCAATAGTTTTCAAATGATAAAGCATTGATTTACTTCTATATATATTTCCTGTTTAACAATTCTTAACCCCTGACCCCTTTTGTCCAGTGGATGGTAATAATATTAAGATTACGAGAAGGAATTACGGGCGCGTACGCAGCAAGGCAGGTTATTACGGAGCGTGCGACTCATCGCAGATGCGCGTGGGCAGGGCATGGTCATGGAGCCAGGAAATACAATATTCTGGACAGTCTTTATTTATCTTAGTTTGCGCTCGTCATAACTTTGATAGTAGAAAAGCATAGAGAATTTTAAAGAATTTTTGGGACATGTATAATTTTACCAACAATTAAACCCTTTTTTTCCAGAACACCGCAAATACCGCAATGTTGCTTAATATTGTTTACCTGCATCGTATTGTAGTTTTTTTGTTAGTAATATATTATTTAGATTTTTAAGTATAAAAAAAATGGATGTATCTAAATTATCTTCACACGGTCTTCTTCTCTGCAGATTCAATCCTGTGAAAAATACTGAAAAAAAAACGATTTTATTTCACGAAATTGAACTTATTCCTGGGGCATCTCTTTCAGCTAACCTCACCGTTTATTACCCGGAGATGATCTGAAAATTTTATTGAAAGTGCAGAGGTGCTCAGTCCAAAATTATGGCTTCTTGACTCGGTCTGTGAACTTGAACATCGAAAAGGGACTAGATAACTCGTATGCCGACGAAATCGTCTGATAATTCTACATACCGCTATGCTTTGTTACTATTAGTCTACATCTAGGAATAACGTGGAGTACAATCCTTCAGTACTTATACAGTCCATGAGTATAGGTACTTATAGGTTGAGGTGATTTGGTTGATATTTTTATTGTACTTCATTGTCTGGATAATAAAGATGATGGCTAGTAATAGGGGTGATGACACATGTTGAATTATGCAATGAAATTTAGTTGATAGGATGCAAAATAAAGTAAACATTAAAAAAATCTATTGAAATGGTTCAAAGATATCGGGCTTCAAAGTTTCAAATTAATCCCGGTGTTTTAAATCATAGTGTTAAAATGCATTTTTACATAACATATTTATAATATAAATACTTTTTTCTCAAACATGCAATGAAATGTCTTCGTTATGTGCGTCATAATAGGCTTCAAAGTATCACGTTTAGGGCGGATCAACTCCAGAGAACAGGTAACGATTTTCATATAAAATTGAAGGCCTAGGCCGGGAAGTAATTTTTTTTTTAATTTCCATTCCACATATGTTTGTGGCACAGGATCATGGCATTCAGCCATTTAAGGTTATAAGCGATATTTACTTTTTGGTTCATTTGAAATTCTGCCACTACTTATGCATATTAAAAAAAACAATAATCATCATAATATTTTTTTTTTTTGATTAAAAATTTTTTTTGGAATTTTTTTTTTGTCGTTTTTTGTTTTTTTTGACAATATTTTTTTGCAAATTTTTTTTTATTTTTGTTTTTTTTTTGCAAAAAAAAAGGTTTTTTTTCTTATTTTTTTTTTATTTATTTTTTCTTTGGATTTTTTTTTGTTTCTTTTGTATTGAAAAATTTTTTTTGTAACGTTCTGAATTTATTCAGGCACCATATACATTATTAATACAAGTTTACGAGTAGACTTTTGCCTTATGTATGTCGGAAAAAAAATGGATAATTTTCATATTTATTTCATTGCATGTTTGAGAAAAGCACTATACATACCTCGGCGTGAAAAGGGGTTGCCAAGCTCGTCTATATAACTCAGCCGACAACACCCTACTTCCCGCCCTCTGTAGTAATGTACTATTAATGCACACCTCAAAAAAAACCACACACAAAATGAAAGTTACTTCACACATATTTACTTAAATAATATAGCATATAAGTAAGTAAGAAGGATAATGTTTTCTGCAAATTCAGTCTTTTGAAATACAATTAAACCAACGTAATCACTAAGGTCATCCAACATATCGACGTGCCAATTGAACAATCCAATACCTAGGTACACCAAAAACATATCTTCTCTTATATTTTTAACTTTATTATTTTTAAATTTGAGTCTTATACCATTGAAATTAAGTTAAAAATTAAACAACCTGTTTCAGCGTGATGAGAGCATTCAAAAACAATCGAACATCGTGTTCGATTAGTCATACAATACGAGCATATCAAATTAAATTGACGTAAGAAAGTTCTAGTTTCAAAGCCGCTTCAACTGTTTTTCTTTTAAAAGTGTTGGCGACCTAATTCACACACACACACTAGCAGTGATTGTTGTGTGATTGATACATCTGATTTCATTTGCCTGTGAACCCTGGGGGTCGTGGGAGTATGGAGGTGCCCGCTTGTGTATGAATAATACTCGACCTTCGGCAATGACCAGCGTAAGGTGACCTATTGGAACTGCTTTACATGTGTACCATGTTGCACATGTAATGTTTGATGTTGGAATACATTTTAAAACTTGTAAAAACTTATATGACTTGATTGAATTGATAGAGCAGCTAATAAAAGCTTACAGACAATGAGTTATATGACATAAACTTTGTCGTATAAATTGGAGTTCCGTTCGTGAACTTACAAAATTGACTCGTCGTACCCCTACAGTATGCACTTTCGTATAAACACTAATTTCGCCTCCATAATAAACCTACGACAAAAAGTATCATATGAACCTTTCTAATCTACATATTTATGTGCCAAATTTAATCTATTCAACCACCTTTTTATGAAGGTAGTTCTTAAAATAGAGAATATTTAGCCTGAATACGTATGTTAAATTAAAATACTTTTTCGGAAGAAAAGTCCCTGATAAGGAACTAATTTTGATTAAAAATTCGTCGTCCATTATAAAAAAAAACCGTTTAAGCTTGAATGAAAACAATTTAAATAAATATATCATATAATTTTCTGTTTTTGAATCTACACCCAACATGTTTTTTTTAGCCCAATGTTTGACTGGTAGAGAATACCATAAGGCATTAAATCCGTTATTTGTACTTTTTCAAGTATTCCAATAAATTACATACACTCAAAAAGTAATGTTTAATTTTGCCTTAGGGTGCTATGTAATTTGCTTCATCATAAACCCCCGTGAGATAATACAGGGTGATTTTGGGGTCGAGAAGCAGAATTTAAAGAGGAACCTAATGATGTTGGTCACTATTTTTATCACCAATATAGATAATTAGTTTTCAGTTTTTGCATACAATTTGGTCACCCTACTCAGCGTGACGTCTTGTCGTTTTCAATACCGCGTTTGTCAAAAAACATAGGGTGTCCATGATTTACAAAATAATAAAAATTAATTAATTCTCTTTTGAGAAAATACTGCGATACAATAATGTGGATTAGTCACTGAGTCAGAAAAAGTAGTTCCGAGTCACGACCCAGAAATCACTCTGTATAGAGCGTGCATAGACCTCATCTAAAAACTTATGACAAATTAGCCTATAGTATTTCAAAACAGGCCACCGCCGTAAAGTCTCGTCGGCTCACTTTTACTGCACTTAAGTATGGGTGTTAGCGCGCAGACTGTAAAATTTAAATTTATAGTTTGCACGTAACGAGTTCGGTGCAAACTGTATGGGAGTGTGTGTGGCTGTTTATAGTGTACGATACGAGGACGACACGACTATTGTGACAATAGTTCCAGTGAAGTATACTCCTTTCACTCGAGTTAAACACTCTACTTTTCATTTTGAATACGAGAAAAGAAAAATCCTGTGTTTTTTAACCGACTTCAAAAAAGAAGGAGGTTCTCAATTCGACTGATTTTTTTTTTTTTTTTGTATGTATGTTACTCGATATCTCCGTGAATCGTGAACCGATTTTCAAATTTTTTTTTTAATCGTACTCGTATAACTAGATGGTCCCATTGTCACCGAGTCGGGGTCTGATGATGGGATCCTGGAGAAATCGAGGGAACTCTTCAACTACTATAGGCACACCTATAGTGATTTCACTATTTTTTACAGCAACTCGGCCACTTCCTCTTGGAACTCGGATCCTAAGTGATATCGGTTCTTTTTTGTTTAAAATTATTGTAAATCTAACTGGAGCATAAACTTAAAAGTATTTTTTTTTGAATAATTATTTAAGATCAAATAATCGTTATTATACCTACTTATAAATCTGGAGTTAAATGTGATAATAGAAAACATACGAAAAATCTATTTTGAACCAAGTTTTTATCGCTCACGGTAAAAGTAAACATTAAGTTTTAAACTGAAACACCCTTCGGCGGAAATAAACTTATGATCTGCCTTTTTATGCATACTTATTAATATAAATAATGACTCACTTTCATACCGTGCGACATGAAAATGATGTTGTCAATTAGAAAGATTTCTAACTCGGCGCAATTTTGACGCAAAAATCGCCGGCGATTTCGATACGTTGCCGTCTAGGTAGGTGTAACAATATCAATCGATGAACAAAAACCGCAATGTATTGATAATCGCAGTTGATTAGTTGCGAGGTAGGTAGAGCCTAATAAGTAATGAAAATAATGTTTTAAATAAATACAGCACCAGAAGTGAACTAGCGAGTTGTCATAACGCACTGCACTAATGCTTCTAAAAGTCCCCGCGCGATGCCTCTAAAACCCTTCCTAAAGACAATTTCTTTATGTTTTCTTGTGTGCAACATTGTCGTTGAAACGCGTAAATAACGACCGTAACGAGGTTCCTTATGGGAGTTTCGTAATGGGGCTAGACGAGCAGTAAATCTCGCATTATGCCGAATAGTCTGCGATTCGCAATAAGTACGGGTAGGTACTGGGATAAAACTCCAGATCGCTGTAATGTCAGTATTTAAATAAACTATGCTATTAAATTAATAATAATAAAATAAATAAATTCAATTTATTTCAGACTACACAGTCCATACACAGTTTGTTAGTAAGGGCTTAAAAAACGTATTAGCTATGTTAGAAAATCTATAATCTAATTTTATAATTAAGTACCTAAGCAATTAAGAATTTGCCAATAATTTACTAATATAAATATAATATAATAATATATTATATTTATATTAGTAATTATACATATATTATATTAGTAAATTATTACTAAATTAATATATGTATAGTCGCGAGTACTCTCACGGACTTAAATTTTTGAGCGATTTACGGTTCAAACTATATTCATCTATTTAATACTTAGAGTGGGTTGTACCACGCACAATCAACAGACTCATCAACGTTAAATATGGCGACGGAGCTGTGATACCATAAAAAACTATCAAACTTTTCATACCAAATTTTTTTAACGATGAAGTTGACGTTAACAGACGGTGTGGTACAACCGGCACTTATTCTATGAAGTGTCCAATCTAAAGTGAACGGTAAGAAATAAATATTTGGACTCATCAAACCAATAAGAAAAATACTAAATAGCCAGTAAAAGGCAAAATTACCGGGATTTGAACTCGGGACCTCCAGCTTCTTAGACAGGGTTTCTGCCAAGCCAACTAGGTTAAGGTGCTCTTACATGGGCGATTTTCTGGACAATTATTGCCCGGCGACAAGATGTTGAAATTAAAGGAGTAATAATTGAGCAATTTGACCGCCGTCGTCTGATATATGAGACAAAGTGACAACGTGAATGACACCTTCATAAATTATGAGAGAGTTCAAAATTGAACATTAAAATATTAACGTAAGGTAGTTAAAAGTTTAAGAAGGCTCTAATCTTCATTTATTATAATTGTGGAGTGCCACCAATATTCATTCACTAATATTTGATTGATCATATTGAAATTTCGTTACACTTTGTTTTTTCTACACAAAAATTTACTTGACGTGGACAAATAATGCGATACAGTTATAAAACAATACAATTATATTTAATACCATAAAGTGTATGTGAACGTATTTCATAATCTTAACCTTTAGACCGGCAGATTGCGATCGCGGGACGTGGTAAATAATACTTATTCGCCGGTTGAATAGAAGGACGAGAATTCCTTCAAACGTTTGTATCAGTTCTAGGGTTTCAGTCTAAGTTATAAGCTAAGCCTTATATCTTACTTCATAAGTACCTACATACTTTATTTGGTTAACAGGATTAGTTGCTCATTGTTATTGAGGTATACAGAGTGATCAAAAAAGAACTATATTTCCGTTGGCTGTAAGGTTTTGGGACGCTACCAATCCTCCCTATATGGTTTTGGAACCTCTCAGATTGATTTGATTTTTGGACTTTTTGTATGGCCGTTACTCACCGCCGACCATGGCCATACAAAATTCCAAAAATCTAATCGATCTGAAAGATTCCAAAACCACCTGGGGAGGATTGGTAGCATCCCAAAACCTCACAGCCAACGAGAATTAGGTTATTTTTTGGTCAGCCTGTATAAACCTTTGTAGCAGAACCAGTAAACCAGTAGTCATTGTGAATTTTTAAAAGCTTTCCTTTTTTATCGATAAACTTCAAATCTGTCGACTTCTACAGTATACCTATATAAAAAAGGGAATCCCATAAAATCTACGCCTGACACTTAGTCCACTCCCGCGCACAACAAACAAACAAAACAAGATGGCGCGGTGCCGTGCGCGATGAATGGAACATCGCCCATTCACCGGGAATCGAACCCAGATACCATCCGCTAGCCCGCACTCTGGACACGCCGACGGTGACTACTGACTTTAAAAGGGTTTTCTTTATACTGATAAATAAACTACGAAGGGTTAAAAAATAATACTTACTAGGAATTTATTTTAGTTACTAGTATTAAAAAAATGGCAGTTATAGGGACTGCCGATAGAAGTGAAAACTTTTATTTCCGGACAAACTATATCAATGTTTGTCTTGACTTGTGATGCGTTTTTGTTTTCGTATGACGGTGTCGGTGACGCGAACCCATAAGATTTTCCCCTACCAAAAGTGCCCAACGCGGCTAAAGAAGTTTTCACTTCGAAAACATTAAAGATAATTGAAAACGGGTTACTTGTATAGTACCAAATTTCCAGTTGATTGTATTAAACTGACTGGTTTTCGTAATTTTATTGTGACATGTGTCATTCATTCGATTGACCTTCGAGTTAATATAATAATCGAACTGATATCAAACCGCAGTGAAAATGCCACTCCATTCAATAACAGATTGTTTTGCTAAAAATTGTGCAGGTAACTCATTCATTCTTGTCCATAAAATTAGTTTTCTTTAATTTAAAAATCGTTTGAGGCTTATCACACCCCTATACATTACAAAACATTTCTTAGCCCAAATGTTTAATAATCAAAGTTTTACTATACATATATGCTGTTTTTGTCATATTAAATTTAAGAAATACTTAAAAACCAAGAAGTTTATTTAAGGGTCATCAAAAGTAAATACGTATATTCATTTCCAAAACCATCATCATTAAACTTATAACCAAAGTGCAACAATGAAAAACTAGCCGCGATATCGAGCAATCGGTTAAGCGCGACACGGGGTATTTTTCAAGCGCGGTGGAGTATCGCGTTATCGTGTATCGGCGCGCGCGCAGATCGCGGTGGTCTTATCGTCATCGCGTGACGTATCGTAAGCCATTAGCTTTGTTAGGAGAGGTTTACATGGCAAATTATATACATTTTTATAAAGTATTTTTGCACTGTTATTTAATCGTTATGGTGTGTTGAGAAATGTCGTTAGTGCTGTTTAAAAAAGGAATACACTGAAACAAATAAAAACATACATTACGGATTCTTTTATGCCTTGATGTTGTTTCTAAAAGTGATATAAAATTGCTTACATGAAAGAAAATTTAGAACAATTTCGTGTGTACACATTATAAACAATACCTCTCTCATCGACATTTATGTTACAATTTCGATAATCCGAGCCACCAGCATGTGTATCCGTGGGACACGGCACAGATTCAAATCCACCCAACATTTCTTCAATTTCATCGACGGTGCTGCCCTACCCAGCCCATCTACCTCTGCCCTGCACTAATGCCACGTTCTTGTTGTTGGCTAATGATTAATTAAAATTGTAACACTATTTTACGTTAAATAAATCATTTGAATATTCATGTTACAATTAAGTATGGTGTTGATGAATATGGGCAAAGAGATGTTGATTTTATTGTATTTGTAATTGTTATTTTGACATGTATTCCGTTGAGTTAAAAATTGATTATTTTAATGTATAAAGGCCTAAGAAACAGGTTAAATGCTTTCTTAGAATTAGAGAAAAAACTACACACTTAACTTTCATAGTACTTAATCACAAATCACAAATGTTTTTAAAGGGTCGGCAACACGCATGTGACACCTCTGCAGGTTGCAGGCGTCCATAGGCTACGGTAGCTGCTTACCATCAGGTGGGCCGTATGCTTGTTTGTCACCGTTGTTGCATTAAAAAAAATTAGAGGAAGATTGTAAAAAAAAATTTAAAGATCTATTCTTAGATTTTGCAAGCAGACCGCCAATTCGTAGTAGAATCTGTTTGATTTATGATTAATTTATTTATACTTTATTGCGCAGAATCTGAAATTGTACGTAATGGCTAATGTATCATGCAGCCAAGTACCTACCTTATTTTTTTAAATGTTTTATCTCTCATGTAACATCACCTTAACAGAATTAAGCCTATTTATAAGCGCCTCAGAACACGGCTTAGGGCTTGACAATAAAGTGCATGTGTGTTCCTCGCGGGACGCCATCAATTCACACACATAATGTAGCGATCACTACAATGAAACAGGCCATCTGTTTGAAATGATATCGACCAATTAGAGACAGACTAATAGTGCTGCCACACTGCATTTAGGTATACATATAACGTTATATAACATAGTGTAACAAGGATAAAATTACAACGATGTCCTTGTTACACTATGACCAGGGAGTCTCTAAAACCAACGTCAAGGCTTAAGGGGCACCACACGTTTTTTACCGATTTTTTACCAGTTTTCAGTCGATATTCCTACGTTTGCACTACAGATAGAATTATAAAGCAAATGGCTATCAGTTCTTTACTTAGGTATTTATTTCCATTATGAATAGCCGGGTTTTGAAATAAATGAGCACTTATTTTTTAATATTTACCAATCGCTATACGGTGAAGGAAAACATCGCGAGGAAACCTGCATACATCCGCGGAGAAATTCAAAGGTGTATGTGAAGTTCCCAACCCGCTTTGGGCCAGCGTGGGGACTATAGCCTGATCCCTCTCGTGCATGAGAGGAGGCCTGTGCCCAGCAGTGGGACGTATAGAGGCTAACATATTATTATTATTATATTATTTATTTTTTAATGATTTTTTTAAAACATGGTCAAAAAGGCATTTTTCTCGATATTCAAATGCTTACATATACAAAATCTACATATTCGGGTTCCTTTTTGACGTCTCTAAGACAAGAGATTTAAAAAAATTAACTATTTAATGGATACAAAA
Organism: Pammene fasciana; assembly: GCA_911728535.1. NCBI lineage: Eukaryota > Metazoa > Arthropoda > Insecta > Lepidoptera > Tortricidae > Pammene > Pammene fasciana. The sequence continues at coordinate 4,422,598 of OU452285.1, forward strand.
GTTATGACCAGAAAACCACTTCTTTGGCCAAAAATTGCTCGACTTTGATGTCAAATATCTCGAAGACGATTATTATTGAAATAAATATAGGATACTATATTTCTTAAGGCCGTTACTGATAATATGATAAGCTACAAAACTCATTACATAACTAAGGGATTCAGATTGAAGTTCATTGGTCTGATAGAAAAGCTAATGGGCTATCAGATTAAAATTGTAGTTCATGCACAATAGTTAACACCCTGCTGTCACCTTAATTAAAAATGACAATTTGCTTTTTTTTTTATATAGAAGCCAAGAGTGTCCCACTGCTGGGCAAAGGCCTCCTTGCTTCCCTTCCACGTGTCCCGGTCTTGAGCCGTTTCCCACCAGATTCTATCGAAGGTCGTCTTGCCATCGCCGTCGAGGTTTGCTGCGAGCCCGGTTTTGGTTTTGTCGGACCCATTTGGTCGTTACTTTGGCCCCCAAATCATCCGGCATGCGACAAACGTGTCCCGCCCAGTTCCACTTCAGCGTAGCAGCTAAAAATAATATAGGTAATAAGTTTAAAAATTTGATGAACTTGGACAACAGCGAACGTTAAACTTACCGATCCCAATAAGGCATTTCGGTTACTAGGCATAATTGCAGTTCCTTTCGTAAAAATGATGGTAAGAAAGCATGTAAGTTTTATGGCACAACAATTTCCAATAAGTAGTCTATTTCCTAAATATTATATGGCAGCAACAATGTAAAGTAAAATGTAATTACTGCCAAGGTCCAGTTAAACAAACTACGATAACTGTTATTGCGAAATATAAGAATTACTGTAATTTAGTAGAGACATTTTACTTTGAAATGCCATTTCAAAAACCAATTTTGATCCTTGTATCTTTAGTAATAAGAGCAATTTTGTGATTGTTGACTACACTTTAGTTCTGCGTAATTATAAGTGTTGGTTTTAAATTTTAATGGAATAGATTAAATAGTTAATGAACCATACTACGTAATACCTACAGCTTCGAAGTTCAGAAAATATTTGAGAACTATTAGGTAAGCACTTATAAGCGTTGGTAGCCTGACGGTAACGACGTCTGACTTTCAATCCGAAGGTCCCGGGTTCAAACCCCGGCTCGTACCAATGAGTTTTTCGGAACTTATGTACGAAATATAATATGATAATTACCAATCGCTATACGGTGAAGGAAAACATCGTGAGGAAACCTGCATACATCCGCGGAGAAATTCAAAGGTGTATGTGAAGTTCCCAACCCGCATTGGGCCAGCGTGGGGACTATAGCCTGATCCCTCTCGTGCATGAGAGGAGGCCTGTGCCCAGCAGTGGGACGTATAGAGGCTAACATATTATTATATTAATATTATTATATTATTATCAAAAAAAAGTGTTAAGTACGAGTACTAAACTTACCTGATTTCGTACATATAATAATTTTGTGAAGCTTCAAAACCAGCAAAGAATTGATAAATAAGTGTACATTTTTCTTTTGTACTTTAAATTTAAAAATAAAAAATTATTTAACACTAGAAAACGCAATAATTCTCAAACACCCTGCCATATCAATATCATCAGTACTACAGTATTAAAACTTCCCATGAAAAGTATATAAAGGGACCCGGGTAAATTGTATTTTTTTTGTACCTCAACCATGGCCTTAATCTATTTTTTATTTTGTTTAATTATTTTTATGTTGTACACAAATTGATCAATTAAAAAGAAAATTACAAAAAAATGCAATTCACCCCCTCACCCCAAGAGTTAGGTTACAAGATTTAATACGTAGACACCTACTTAGAAAGTTCTCGATTTTTATTGACAATTTGCTATGTTACATGCAAATTTGTAATATTTACAGCCTGTGAGTATTTCTTAATGTAATAATAAATTACAAATACTGTTAATACGGGCAGTATCATATCAATAAGTAACACATTACGAATGGCTTCACAGATAAGGTATCATTGGATTTGTGACTCCGATTCCTATTAACATTGAAATTATAAAGTCATTTCTATTAACACCTGCTGTTAATGGTACTCTGCATGTAGTTAGTATTATCTTTATGTGTTCGGAATGATATTTTATACCGCCCTTTAGAACTGTGTGAATGCCGCAGTTATGAAGATTGTGATTATCGCAAGAAAAAACACAAATAAGTGTCGCATTTAGTATTGACATGATACGTTGAGATGCTCAAGCATCTATTATAATTTTTATATAGGTTTGAACCTTTATTAAAGAAAACCTTTATTAAGTGATAAAAATTATTTATTATTTAAGAACCAAGAGTGAACCCACTGTTGGGCAAGGGCCTCCCTCTTTTTCTTCCACGTATTCCGGTCTTGAGCAGTCTCCCACCAGTCAGCGCGAAAGGCGTCAAGTTCGGCTCTCCATTATTTAAATAAAACATGACATCGTATAAAAATCTACTTTCAATCTCAATTTTTTTCAGGATACTTATAAGATTACTTTATGTATAAATAAATAGTAATGGGAGATCTAGGAAAAAAAAAATTGTAAATGTTCAGTTCATAAGTCACTTTTTGAAGTCCAGCGCTATTTTATTTTATTAAAAAAATATTTTCCTATCGAAATTCAGCAAATTGTACTAAGGTGCAGTCAGCAACAAAAGTAGCTAAGCGGTTAGGGTGTTCAAAATGAGCAGAGCTGATGGACACGACACTGAAGAGCGTATTTAGGTCATTTTGAACACCCTGCCCGCTTAACTTCTGCTGCTGCTGACTGTACTACTTAATTATTAAATAAGTTATTTTTACAATTTTATCAATTTAAATAAGGTGAGTAGCTAAAGTAGTATTTTCCTATTTACAGCACAGCCCAAATTATATTTCTTACTCAACGGTCTTTCAAACTGATCTCACGACAATCACACGCACCAAAATTGTCCAAAAAAAGCAAAAAATATCGAACAACCGAAATAGTTCTCACAATTTCGATAGCTTTGATATCGTAATGATATCATCAACGGGTAACCATAGATTATAAACCCATCACAATCTTGTCGATGGTGAGAATACCGGAAGGAGGTCAGTAACGGGCACTTCCTTTTCGACACCTGGTTAATTTGACAGTTTGTCACGGGAACTAACACGGTAAATGTTAAAGATGTGTTGATTTGGACGTTGACAGTTAAAATTAGGCGATGATTCATGTTCAACTGCTATGCTACATAGTTAAGAGAAGGTTAACGGGCAAGATCACTATTGCAATTTACAAGAAAATTCAGCAGTAGGTAGTTTATCTATTTGTCTATAATAGTGGTTCTACACTGATGTTGTATGACACTATGGTGTATATGTGTGACACTGTGTTTGATAGCATTTGTTTAAATGATAAGACAAGTAAGGATGAATTATGTGTACCTAATCGTTCATGCTTTATAGGTACATATTAATCGTTGAATTGAATACTAAGATTACTAAGTAATTAAACTATTTGAACTTGGATATTTTCTTGGAAAAATTATCCCGTTATATTTAGGAATAATAAATATAAAAATTACATGTAACATGTGCAAAATACACCAACAGCTAGCGTACGAGTAGTAGATTATATGTACAACGTGCAAGAAAATAATAAAATGAACCCTGTAACACCTCGGTAACCCCGTGAACTGGAAATATTTTTAAATTTCAAATAAGATCGGATCCACGACTATTCAAAGCTGCCAGTCCGACCAAATAAATTATCACAGAAGCGTGAAACTGGCCGTATTAAAACATTCATGAGTTATAGGCAAAGAATAGTTACATGATCGGCAACAGACTGAATCCGAACTGAAGTGGGGATTCGAAGGTAATTTTAACTCGCTCAACATAAGCACTGGCAGCGTCGATATCGCCAAAAGTACTCTTTTCAACATTGTATAGTTTTCATCACAGCCAGCGTCAATGTCGAGCAAATTCAGGTTTTTCTTATCTGCCCGCTGTTACCGTAGTATCATAAATATTTTACTACCTATGTCTCTGCAATCCCTACATGATCGAATCGAGGAAAGATAATAAATACACCGAAAATAGGAGCATTTTTTGTCGTCAAGACCAGTAAACTCTCGTTACCGATCTGCATGTCAGTGAAGGCAGGTACCAACTGAAATATAGTTATAGATCTACCGGAGGGACGTTGCTAAGATGCTGATATTGTCTCCTCTACTAGCGTTTCATTTATTCTGTGTCTCGCCAGCAGAGCTCCACGATTCGCGTTCATGTCGCATTTCCGACCGATACCACGGGGAACCGGCGCAAGTTTCTTGCTGTAAGGAATACTACACACCTAGCGTTTGACCTGGTAAGGATATAACACAAAAAAGAATAAATTGACAGGAAGAACTGAACGAAAAGAGAAACATAGACATGTACCAACTGCTATGGCAAATGATTATTACAAATGAAACCAGGATATGACCAAGAACGGCAAAAACAACCACACAAAGAATTAGGTATGTGGTCACCAAACCTAAAGATAACAACTCTATTGAAAAATTTGGACCTTATAACAAAGGTCAGAATTCATTATTGATAATTAAAATTATATAAACATAGGCTTGTGGTGCCGTGGGGTGCCCAGCCTTAGAATTGTCCCCCACCATATTGTCCCGTGGTTGCAGTAGGAGTCTGCTAAGGAAATATACCGGGAGATGAGCAGCATCACCTTCCGAAAGCCTAAACAACAATAAACAAAAATAAAAACTTTTTACAAAAAAAAGATAAACCGACTTCAAAAAGGATAAAATGAATCATTATATTATTTATATGCGTTACCAACTGATATGTTTGAAGTCGGTGCCAAGCCAAATTTGGAAGAGTTAATACGAACGAGGCGATGTGTTCAGTGAATTGTTATTTTTACTAGATAACTAATCTAATACGGTATGAATCGCACGTAGATATACATTCGTTTCGACCATGCGTTAACTGTTAGGCAAGTAGGTACAGAAAGTATAATCATGCGTCCTATGTTTGTTTGTTAACACATTGTTGGGACTATCCGTATGTCGAACGAAGCCCGTGGTTCGCTTTGAATTATTTATCCTTTTTCATCTAAGGCTTAATCCGAAGTATAAAGGAATTCAATTGCTAGATTAATTTTTCTATACTCACATATACCCAGTACACACGCCGTGTCAGTAAAAAAGGAACGATATTCAAATTTTCTATGGAAGGTCAATCATGTTACGCGTCTACATTTTTTTTCTATTTGCCGCATTTTTCTGATTATTGACAAAACAGACGTGTATCAGAAAATATATATATCGTTGTCGCATTTCATCAAAATAGGATTAGTAGTTTAGACATGAAAATGTAACACATGAAATCGCATTCACCTTTGCATTATTAGAACCGATGTTTTGTGATGTTCACACTTGAAGCTGATTAGACCGGTTTTGTAATTTGTGGCTTGGCACCGACTTCAAACATATCAGTTGGTAACGCATATAAATAATATAATGATTCATTTTATCCTTTTTAAAGTCGGTTTATCTTTTTTTTGTAAAAAGTTTTTATTTTTCCATTTTTTGTGGTTATATATTTAACAACAAGTCTCGGAATAATCGGTAAAGATATATAAAAAAGTTCATGATACACCCATTCTATCTAAGGAAATCCACGTATCATAATGATATGTGTACTTAATCATTAGGTCCTCTCTATAAAATTGGTGGTTTTCAAGAGGGAATGCTCGAGTTGCTTAAGAAAACAACCAAATCAACATACATGCGCCTTTAAAAATTAAGGAGTTCTCTCAATCCCTCACGGATCTCATCATCAGAACAGCACCAGATTAATGTGGGACCATCTTCGAGGTAGTTCCTATAAAAAAAAAAGGAATTGTCCAAATCGGACCACGGGTCTCGGAGTAATCGCTGAACTTCCTACATAAAAAAATCTTCATCATTATCACGAAAACAATCATCATCATCAGTACCACTCCATCAAATTGGCGGTTTTCGTGAGAAAATGCTTGAGTAGCTTAAGAAAACACCCAAATCACCATACACGTCCCTTTAAAAATTGAGGAGTTCCCTCAGTTGCTCATAGATTCCATCATCAGAACAGGACCAGATTAATGTGGGACTATCTTTGAGGTAGTTTCTTTCAAACAAAAAAATAATTATTCAAATTGGACCTCGGGTCTCTGAGTAATCGCTGAACATCCTGCATAAAAAAATCTTAATCATTATCATCAAAACAATCATCATCATCAGGTCCACTGCATCGAAATGGTGGTTTTCGTGAGAAAATGCTTGAGTTGCTTAAGAAAACACCCAAATCACCGCACATGTGCCTTTAAAAATTGAGGAGTTCCCTCAATTCCTCATGGACCCCATCATCAGAACAGCACCAGATAAATGAGGAACCATCTTTAAGGTACTTCCTTTCAACCAAAAAAATGATTATTCAAATTGGACCACGGGTCTCGGAGTAATCGCTGAACCACCTGCATAAAAAATCTTCATCATAATCATCAAAACAATCATCATCATCAGGTCCACTGCATCAAAATGGTCGTTTTCGTGAGAAAATGCTTGTAGTTGTAATGTGTGTGTTGTTAAATGTAGTTTCTTAAGAAAACACCCAAATCACCATACATGTGCCTTTAAAAATTGAGGAGTTCCCTCAATTCCTCATGGATTCCATCATCAAAACAGCACCATATTAATATGGGACCACGTTGGATGTAGATCCTTTCAAACAAAAAAAGAATTACTCAAATCGGACCACGGGCCTCGGAGTAATCGGTGAACATACATTTAAAAAAAACACCAAACCGAATGCAGAACTTCCTTCCTCAATTGAATTGAAGTCGGTTAAAAAACAGCGCGCGCCAACCCGCCCGCCAAGCGTGGCGCGTATGGCAAACCCCCCCTTTCAAAGGGGAGGCCTTCTTCACGCAAAATAGGCGCCAGACGTCGAGTTGCGGAAAACTGCCCGTACTACAATACAATACAATACAAGGGGAGGCCTATGTTCAGCAGTGGACGTCTTATGGCTGAGATGATGATGATGATGATGATGAAACATAGGCTCAGTGGGGCGATTTTTGAGAACCGAGCGCTCCAATCTGACATTTACAACTCTGTCCAAAACGATGAAATGGTGTTTTAGAAATAATAGCGTTGGGAATTTAAAATCGTGATCATTTAAACTGCTAATTTTATCCGAAAATTATGGCGACTAAATTTATGCGCAATTATGTTGGAGCCTTTTTTTTTTCAAACGCTTTAATGTCAAATTTGCTCCCCTGATAAAAACCGTGATAGTGTATCTGCTGATACAGTTTTTTCCAACATAAATCATCGCTTTTAGCAACATGCATTGTTGATAGGATTTGCAATTCGGATCCGAAATGTATGAAATTATCCGGATCTGGATCTTTCCATAATTTCAGATCCGTTGTGCAAACCCTAATTGTTGAGCACAAAACCGCTACCTCTGCAGCAAACCTTATCTGTCGTGATACTCTAAACTCGAGTTCACGACGTCTCCTATTAAGCCAATATCATCATATTATTTTACAAGCTCAGCCACGCGGGTTCGTACGTGAATATATTTGCGTGTGCTTATCATCTTCCGTGGTTCTATTAACTGTTTCATCGGATGAAAAGGAGACGTGAGAGTAACTAGTTATTTGTGGAGCTCGTGTGAATAAAGCGTATATTAAACTGAGTCAATTAAAAAAAGACCCTTTTGTGGAAGTCCATTACCTAGCATGAAAGCGAATAAACCAGTAAGAATTCTTACGTACCATCTATTACTTTATGACCCTGAAAAGTACTTCTGCATCTTTTTATTGAATACTGGGAGTATACTCCACAAAACAAAAATTCTGCTAGTTCGTAATAAATCTTAAATGAGCAGTACCTTCTCATTATGTAGATAGACATGATGAGATTGATTTGGTCAGACTTCTGCTTACACAGTCATACTCGTACAGGCTTCAATTTTTGTAAGCGTTCTTGAGCAAATCTTTTATTGAACCTTACGGCGGTCGACACCATTTTTCTGACTTCTGATTAACTACGGGCTTAGCCAAGATGGTAATCGCTTCTAGAAAACAAATCAAAACGCTATCTGTCTCTCTATCGCACTAATATGGAAGAGTGATAGAGTGACCGACAGCGTTTCGTTTTGTTTTCTACAAACGATTGTCATTTTGGCTAAGTCCCCTGATCCTCAGTCCTCGCCATACCATTTACCGATCCTCAGGGCCCTTCAGGCCGCGAGACTGACCTTATCACCACTCCAGACTCGTAACTGGCCCTTAAAGTAGCCAAGCAAGTAACTCATGTTAAAAAAAATTACCGATGCGTTCCAACTATAATTCCCACGGCCTCCCTCAGAGCTTACAGGAACAAGTAAAGCGTGCGGGTTTTCAACCAGAGCGTGCTTGCTTATTTGACAAGTACAGTATAGAAGCGATCCAACCATAGGACCATGCATATTGGAGGTTCAGCCGTCTTGTGATATAAATCGCAAAATCGAGGTTGAATCTATATTCTCTTGGGCAATAGGGGCATTTCCTAAGTTTCAGGCACCTGAGCAGTTTTCCTACAGCACATGAAGAAAGTTCTAGCCAAATTCAGCACCGGCTTGCCTAAGAACATTTTTGACTCACCGCCACTGCTATACAGAGTAGATTTAGTTAAATATGGTTCATTGAGGGTAGCCACTAAATCCCCTGATGCTACGCTGATGCTGCTTAGAAAAGAAGGCCCTAATACTCTTACTAAAAGCTTTATCACACTTGCGATTTCCGAGCTAGTTTTGTATGGGAGCGCGAACGCGCCGCGAGTTCACTGCGAACGATTATTGTATAAAAATCGCTTTCAAATCGCTCAACTGTGTTAAGGCCCTGAGGAAAATTAAGATTTACAGATTTTCTAAAAACTGCAGTCCGTTTTACATTTTTTTCTGCTTATTGATTCCAGAAGGCTTCTTAGAGATATACCAAAGTAAAAAATGTTAAAAAAACATGCTCTTCTCTTACATTAGTCAATTCTATCCCATTACGCTTAAATATAAATATTTCGTTTGGTTTTAAATTAAATAGTAGACATTTGTCATCAATAACAACAACTACAACATCAACTTGATTGGGAACATCCAGAACTCGGCAATATTTCTCAGCAATTGACACGTGCCAGTAATTGAAGGGCGCACGGTTTCCTTGTCTCTGTCCCGGGACACGCCGTGGGAACGGCTATCATTCGTGCTCATCATCATCCTCGTAGCGTTAGTCCCGGCTTTTTGACATGACTCGTTTTGAGCTTGGGGTCCGCTTGGCAACTTAATTGATCCGATGAATAGGCACTAGTTTTTACGAAACCGACTACCATCTAACCCAGAGGGGAAACTAGGAGTAATTCTATGATGTTCTATGACTTGTGCTATAAAATAAAAAAACGGACAGAAAAAAAAGAAGCGGCTTAGCCTAACGGTAACACGTGTGACATTCAAAATGGAGCTCGCAGGAACGTAAGTACGAAATATCATTAGCATTTGACATTTATCAATATTTTTTGGCGAAGAAAATCATCGTGAGGAAATTAGGTCTAATCTCAATATGACCCTAAATTTTCACTCTTAGCATCAATCAGGAACAAAATAAAACTAGGAATTTAGGCAACCAATAAAATAAGCAAAGGCTAATTTATTTTAATTCTTACTTTCACAGACCATCTACCACGAGGTTTTGTTGCTCTCAAAAGGTATTCCACTTTCCGGGGTTAGCTGTATATGTATAATGAGGTAATTTACGAATATTAGCTGATAAAATCCCCTATGATTATTTCTTGTCTATAATGTCTTAGAAAAACAAGCGTGAATTTATCCAATTATATTCCACTACATTAACTAAACGATGTTCCAGCGGCTTGACCATCTATAGTAATGCAAATGTCCGCATACTGTAAATAGAGTCGTAGTTCATAGGTTTAGCGTTAATTGCAAACCAGCAACTCACAAGTTATTACGACAGTGGGAAACCTATTCTGAAATCGCATTATTATAACATCCATACAAAATAAAGGATGGTCTGCGATGCCGTTGATTTGATGGTGTCTAAATCGTCTAATCTGAATATTTCCATGATCAAAATTCAGCTCGAATATAATCCGTGATGATGAAGAGCTGACTATACGGCATATGGCAGGCATCCAATACCTACTCATAATGATTTTTTTTTATACCACGGCGGCAGCAAACAAGCATACGGCCCGCCTGATGGTAAGCCGTTACCGTAGCCTATGGACGCCTGCAACTACAGAGGATTCACATGCGCGTTGCCTACCCTTTAAGAACCTATACACTCCTTTTTTGAATCCGGAAACATGGCAATGGTGGACTTCGGAGTCATGGGAAGTTACCAAAGGGGTGTTATGGGAAAAATACACGTTTAAATAACCACAGGTTAGCCTAACTATCAGTTGTTGAAATACAGTATTTTATTTTGTAAAGATTGTAACGTCAATGCATTAGATATTTGGTGATAAAATCAATTTTAGAACAAGACAAGTTGGCGGTACATACTAAAGTAAATTGATTAATACAAGGTACTCGCGGGAAATTCACTAAAATGTCTCTCGCAGATTAAGTGTCTAACTAACCGATATTATGAATACTTCATACGCTTTACTTAAACGGCTTTCTAGCAACTGACCCCCAACCTGCACTGTGTGTATTAACAACACTTAACGAGCCGTCGCTTTTGGCTAACTCACCTTACATTTTTACCCCGTCGGCCCGAACATTTCTTCTAATGGAACAAGTACGGCTACCATGAGTTTGACTTTGTAATTTTTCGTTAACGAGTAACGAATTTTCTATCAGTGCATCTCGTTTACACTAATATGTTACAAGCAAGATGCACAGATAGAACACTCGATACTCATTCTCGAAAACGTCAACGTCATAACTCATGGTAAGCGTACATGTTACAGTTACTACATATAGAGTAAAGTCACTTTAGGGGTACCATACATGCGTTGCTGTTTGTTTTTAATTTGTTACACAGAATAAATAATATTATTACGAGTAAATACACTTTGTTCAGATATTTGTAACTACCTTGGCCGCTCCGTTATATCTGATTCCAACTTTACAATGTATACCTCAAACATACCATTCTTTTTTATAGAACGACATTTTCTTAGTATCTTCAAAAATATTTACTGGTTTCATCTTTCTTCGGTAAGGCACCACGAATATAAACGTTAGCGTTAGTGGCTAATCAAAATACATGAACAATATCACATTGTTAATTCAGATTTGCGGAGTCTCAGCAATCTTCCATCTTCCAGGTCAATAGGTTCTGTATAGCAGGGGTGAAATGGGAGGCCATTTAGGGTCAAACGGGGTGAATAGAAAAAATTTAAAACTTAATGATTCCCCTTTGAAAAGTGCTGTCGTAATAAATATATCCTTACATAATATAGTACTATAAATATATTACCTGATAAAAATAGAAATAAAATCAAACCGACCGATACAAAAAAATCTTACGTGGCCTTATAATATTAACGGTTATTTCTGAAATTTTTCCCACTCATATTTTTTCTTGTATTAAACACGGATACGAATTATATCACAACAAAATATGCGTTAACTCGTTATATGTTCCAAATGGATATCACTTTTGTAACTTTTATTGCAAAACAGTACAAATTAATTTTACGTCAGTCAACACCCAACTTAACTAGGAACATTGCTGCCGTTCGTTGTCGTTTCCGGTGCAAAAGTGCCCATAACGCTAGCGGCATTACCCCGCTGGATAGCTACGGACAACCTTTGCACCAGAAACGACTCGGAGCGGGGGTCCCCCCATCTCGTTATATTTAATGAAATCATGATCTTTTCCATGACAGAAGGCATACATATAATAAAGATATTGGCCGATTGTAGGCACGAATGAGGCTGCCTGGATATTTTTTTTCTCTTGACTATAAAACCTAAACCATCGGCCCATACGCAGAATGGTGTTGAAAATAGTCCTCCGTACTCACAATGCATGACGTACCCAACACTAAAGGTTTTTCTGCCAGAAAACGTGACTCCAGAATTTGTTATATGTAAATTAGCGATTTGTACTGCGCAGGGCTTCCTCCGATGTCCCATTCATTTTTTTATTTGGATACTCATTTCTAAAGATCGTATTTACCATTAAGAGCGGAATGAATCTTAACTTTTATTCTCGTTAGCTAAGGTTTACTTTTCAATGACTTGGCATTTGGTTTTATAACCTAGTGTTTTGGGATTTTGGAATACTAGGAGTTGTGATACTGTGTGACAATAGTGGATAAGCTATTTATTTTATAGTTGAAGCCATCACGTATAATCGCGGTCGTAAATTGAGATCTTACATAGCCTGTTGCGATTTGTTTAGTTTACGAAATTTAAGCATACAGAGAGGGTATACAACGTGAGAAAAAGCACTGATTTACTTAGTACACACAACGCCTCACTAGGTATATACTTTTGAACGTTATTACAGCGGAATAAGGTTCAAAAGTGTATACCTAGTGAGGCGTTGACTGTACCATAGATGTATAAAAAAAACAAAGAACTTTCAGGACGTGACTAAATCATAAACTGTAACTAGCCTAGTCAAGTTCATCAAGTAATTGAAATTATGAGTATACCAGGACAAACACTTGAGTAATTTATTAAATCAGGCGTTACTTTGTCCATGTAATATTTTGTGAAGTCCATATTAAAAACAACAATAATACTGCTTTGCTATTTTGCGTTATAATAACGTGTTATTTGATACGACCCGATGTACTTATTTATGTATTTTTGCATGCACTAATTTTCCCACCCTCTCCCACCGCAAATATAAATATGTACGCAAAAAAATACATATGACCAGCCTAATATTACCAAAACTCGACACGTGTTTCGACCCTCTAGGAGGCATCTTGAAGAGATAAACGATCCAGGATGTATCTTAAGATAGATCTCATAGGCTGGGTTTCAATGGAGCGATAATATTTTATGTCTCAATGTTCGATGTCAATGTTGTTGATGGTTATGAAGTTTAATTATTATAATCATAATTACTCGTGAATGGGTACGTACAATCTGTTGGTTCTATATCCCCACGTAAATCTATCAAAGTATCTGAATATATAGGCCTATGAATCCCAAAAACTTAATTCAAATACTCATACATTGCATGGTCTCATCATCATCATCATCTCAGCCATAACACGTGCACTGCTGAACATAGGCCTCCCCTTTAAGGGGGGGTTTGCCATACGCAACTGCATAGTATTGCATGATCTACGTCAATAATATGTTTACACTTTGGCACCTTATTCTTTTGTAATAAAGTCTAAAAGTGTAAACATATTTTTGACGTCGACTGTACACTGGACTGACTGGACACCTATATGATTAATATTTTATATATTTAATAATGATAAGGAAAAAACTTGTATATGTAACGGACAGTACCTATTTACAATTGCCTAATTACACAATTAGAAGTATTTGTCATCATGATGACCGTACAAAACTGTGTCAATAAGTGAACGCAATAAGTTAAGTAACTTTGAGCTTAATACTTAAACTTACTTAACACCGCCCACACTTCCGTACTCAAACAGTTGTACCAATTAAATAACTAAAGATCGACCTTGGTCTGTACTGGATTAATTATTTCTATTGTACTAAAAAACACCTTTACTTGCTAAATTAATTTTACCTTCGAAAAACAAGGAGGCAGTCAAAACTAACCTTTATATCATTGTGTTAAGAGTTAGGTGCGTTTAGACTTAAAGTTTTGGTAATAGTTTATTCTGATAGCAGAGCACATGTCGGATGCGCTTCTTAGTAAACGAATTTTCGGGTTTAACGGGAGTGAATTATTTATTCGATAGCGATTATCGAAATTAAGAGAAAATTATATTAAGAGTGTTAAAGAAAACTGTATTAGTTCTATATATGAACAAAAGTTCTTTAAATTAAGTTGATCATGGTCTATATCTGAAAAGAAATTAAGTGAAATTGTTTATTGATCAAATAAAAGATACAGATATATCTCTATACTCTATAGTATATTACAAAAAAGAGCTATTATATATATTAAGATATGGTTATTTATTTGTTATATACATATACTGGAAGAAATCGCTTTTTAGCGATAAGACCGTCTGTTGTTTACCTCTAATTTGTTTTATGCATTTTCTGTACTGGTTTTCTTTTTGAGGTGTTCAATAAAAAGTATTTGTATTGTATTGTATGTATAAAACAAAAGTTACATAGTTTTTCTGCATAATATCTGTGATTATGTGAAGAAATTTAAAGGTATATGCGAAGTATTTGCTTTGGGCCAACGTGGAAACTATAACATAACCGACACCTCTCGAGTATAAAAGGAGGCCTCTTCCCAGAAATGGGACTTGGGCTAACATATTTATATATTTAATTTTTTACTTAGTCAAAAATTTGTTACTGTACGGCACGCACAAACGGCAATAGGTGTGCCTATAATAGTCGAAGAGTTCCCTCGATTTCTCCAGGATCCCATAATCAGATCGGAGCTGGTGACAATGGGACCAACTGTGAAGTATACTCTTTTTTTTTTATCGGTCCAGCCGTCTTTGAATAAAAAGTGAACATACATAAAAAATAGCCAAAAAACAAAGATCCCGACGAATTGAGAACCTCTTCCTTCGAGATCTTAAAGTCGGTTGAAAATTACGATTTCGTTATCGAAAGCTCCCGCCAGCACCAGATTATAAAGACTACGGATGAGTAGGTACTTAACCATCTTCAAGTAGAGCGTAGGCGCCCGTCAAGTGTGGGCCTTATGGCTCAAAGTAATTGCTTTCCAATCCAGTAAGGTTAGATGTGAATCACTGTAAACGTGTAATTAGTGGTTATCTGTTGGACATGTTAAATCATTCTGAGTTATGTAATTATTTGAGAGTAAAATTATATTATTAGGCAATTTTTAAAGCTAGGGCTCGGGCGACCCTGAAACTGTAGTGTTTAGACTTTAGTACTTGTATTTAGCTACTAATCATTAGTCAGTTTGTAATAAAATATAATTTTATAACCATAAAGATAATATAAAAAGCTTGTAACAAAAAAAACTTACTTAATATCAAATTTCAATTAAGTTATAACAAATTATATTCATCGAATAGGCCTCCTTGTGAACGAAACCTTTAAAGATATTTCAGGAATCCAGTTCTATAAAACAATTCTCTCAAATCTGACTCAGTGAACTTTAAAATCAAATTACCATCTAACACAATTAAACCGAAACGGTTTCCAAATAGAATAGTTAAACTCTCTCATAACGCAAAAAAACTGTTAAGGCGGCCACCGACTATCAGTTCGCCTGCAGTTCGCCTGACGATCTCGGCCTGCCAGTTAGAACAAAATTTTGCCGGCTCCGAACAACTGACAGGCCGATATCGTCAGGCGGATTGCAGACGGACTAATAGTCGGTGGCCGCCCTTAGGACATTTTTGTAATGGTGAATCTAGATATTGTTGAAATATAGGTTCATAGTACAAAAATAATATAAAGGATGTATAGTTATATATTACATTCAACCTAAGACTCAGCCTCTTTACTGATCTGTTTATTTCTCTCTAGATCTGTCACTCCTGTATTAGGTGTCAGACTGTGCCGACTTCCTTGTGTACGATTGATTTCAATATATAATTATTGAAACTGATATCCATGTATTTCCTTTGAGCTCATAATCCCAACTGATATCATGGCTGTAGTAGTGTAGATGTAGGTAACTGTAGTAGTGTAACTAAGAATGTATAGAGGTAGTTTACTATTAATATCCTTTTCTTTTAGGCCTCACCTCATACTAAAATGTGTGGGCGTGAGAACAGCGGCGCTCGAGTGACACATCCAGGGAAATGGTTCCCTATAATTTCAGAATAGAATATAGGCTAAATCGCCAGTAACTGGCAACCGTCCAGTAACTGGCCACCTCAAACTAAAAATGAGCTCTATACACCTATAAACAGAATTCATTTTAACATGAGGTTTTAATTACTGACCACCCTTCAATAACTGGCCGCGTTATACTAAAATGAATTCTGTTTGTAGGAGAATAGAGCTCATTTTTAATATGAGGTGGCCACTGGCCAGTTACTTGCGATTTACCCTACTTGGATAACTTCTACCAAACATAGTTTGCTCGACCTCTAACCTCGAAGCCGGGTTTCCAATCTGAAAGGCCATAAGAAAAAATATTCAAAGCTTCTATCCCAGAGGATAATCTAGTCCAGTTGTCTCGCGAAGTTTTCTTGTGTGTGCGTAAAATTTGTACCATAATATCATATTAATGATACATACTTTCCAAGACGTACAATCTTGCTCCTATGTTCAACCTTGATCTTCAAAACTGCAAGTAACTACTACAAATTACGGTGCTTGAAAGAGTTGAAGGTTCCTTAAACAGTAGGAATTACAGCGCAGCTGTTGTTATAAGTTCAGTTTTTAATAGCTTTCCTAACTAAGTTCAAAGCTAAGATCTAGATAAATTTTATTAGATATTAAGCAAGCCGGAAAATATCAAATCATAATATTAATTAGAGTGATCGAACCGGCGTTCCGACAGGTTAGATAGGTACTCTAGAGCTGACGCGATGGATTTCTTCACTTTACATTAATTTCTAGCTAAAATTTTACTAGCAGACATCTTTACTGAGTACAAACGAATCCCACATCTTATTACTAAAATTTCCTCCGCATAATGCGTCAAACAAAGCAACATTCTGTTTGATTACAAGCCCGCAGTAATGAGATCGTGATTCCGCGCGGGCCCCGCACAACGTGAGATGACATTTGAGCCTGACACAAAATGTCAGACGTCACCGTTTTCGATGATGATTATGAATTTAGTAATCTAGGATGTAATAACTTGTATTATCCTGTATTGTTTAGGTTTGTCATCTAGCATGTGATATTTGTGGGGTAAGCACCAAGATGACTGTTATTGAACAGGCAACTATTACCTTATTAGTGGCGGTGGGTGATTTTTTTCTTAGGCAAGCTGGAGCTTAGCTTAGCTTCATTTTTCTTGATGAGCTGTATAAAAGCTCTGATGTCTGAAAATTAGGCAAGCCGGTGGGAATCGAGTTCTATGGACGCATCGCCACTGATACCTATGCTCACAGCGTCACATTATACCTTTTCCAGTAGTGCCTATGAGTGTGGCTGTGGAACTTTATCTTTTCAAGATGCCTGAATATTTAAGAGTCGCCAGGACGCTCGCGTGAACTCGCGTCCCCATACAAACGTAGTTCAGCTCTCATTTTAAAACGACATGCTTTAGAACCATGAAATTTGACATGGGCATTCTAGCAGTACAGATCTATGTCAGTAATTCGTTTTCGTTGCTAAAAATTGAAATACAAAGAAAATATAGCAAAAATAAGTTTTATATGTAAATTTGTATCTGGCTGTATTTTCTTTGTATTACAATTTTTAGCAACGAAAACGAATTACCGACATAGATCTGTACTACTAGAATGCCCATGCCAAATTTCGTGGTTCTAAAGCATGTCGTTTTAAAATAAGAGCTAAACTACCTTTGTATGGAAACGCGAGCGTCCTGGCGACTCTTAAGATACGACAAAAAAATTAACATTAAGCAGTAAACCTAAGCTTCTGAAATTTTAAGTCAGATTCCTACCTAATTTTATTAATTGTTTGCGAAAAAATATTTTTAGTGCTTAATTTTATTATACATAAGTGGTAAACAAGCATAAAGCTCGCCCCCCTTCTACGTCAAAATCATTTGCTGCTTTCTCCTAACTTTCTTTCCTTGTGGTTTCGTACCCGATTTTCTTCCTTCTCCTACATTCCCATTTTTCAATTAATACTAGAGCTATGCAAATTGTGTTTTTCTCACGCCATACCTAAGTCAGTTGCTCGTAATTCAGAATATTTGAATAAATAGAATTTCCGCAAACCCAATGTTCTGCAGTAGACGGAAAGATAGGACCGGATATGGCCCAGTGTTCCATGACAATGCTATCGCTCGTGCAGATGCGCAGCGGCGCCCACGCAATGCCTAACGCTAGGCTAGTGTGGACTGTCCACAATAGGGTACTCTGTGGGAATTTATCTTTTGGTCCTACGTTGAGGAATTCTTCTCTCTTATTATGTATATTTATTTACATTGAACCACCTGTCGAATTATATAGACTTGAAAACTGCTAGCATTAATAGAATTTTAACTATAAAACTTTCGTGGGACTCTAACATATTAAAAATATTTATAACGGGTTACTCACGTAATCGACAAAAATTACGTCAGTAACCCGTTATAAATATTTTTAATATATTAATAGAATTTCTTTCAAAAATAACATGTTTATAGGAGATTTAAAGGTTTTGCAATGCTTACTAGCCGGGCATATTTATTTTTAATCCATTCAAAGTTGATCGGGATCGGGATTTTTTGTTACCTTTTTTCAACGAATTTAGTGATCGTAGACAATTATAAAAATATTTAAAAAATTCTTGAATATCAGAAAGCACGGTTAAATAAAGTCTTTTCGATGTTTTTATAATAACATAGCTCTTGCATTTTATTACAGAAGGCGGCATAATATAGCGAAGTGGCGCTGCCGCTGGTAATAAAGTCCAACTATGGTATGCGGATTTGTGACGTTTTTCTGAATAACTTTACTTTTTCCACGTCGATAGTGGTTTTAAGCAATATTATGGAAATTGTTTTCCTTTCTCACAAAAAAAAGAACTTTTATTAATAAATTGTACCAATCTTTAATTTGTATGTGTACTAGACACATGGTTGTCAGTCAATCCATGAAATGCTCCAGATCTCAATTTTGGGGTGAGGTTTTATTTGTCATGTAAATACCTATTTTTTGTTTGTTTTGGAGGCCGATGTTCTCCGATTAAAACGCATCCACATGACGCTGTCCCGCCCTCCGTGAGCGGGATACGGATCTATCTGAGCGCGTTCGCGCATGCGCCGTCCCTACAATTTTAATACGTCTCCACTTAGATTCATCACTTAGTACGATTGCTGGGAATTCAATGCTTTGCCAATAATACTGACAGAACGCGAACTTCTGTTATACATACATTATAATATAACATTTTAATATTGAGCTAAACGTCAATTCGAAGAATACAGTTTTTTATTGCCATGCATGTGTTTTTGCTCTAGTATTGATTTGATATAGAACAGGGTTGGACTATTAAAAAATTGGATTGGCTTATTCAGCTATTATATTTCGTTATATTTATTGGTTATCAAAGATCATGTCAAAATATTTTATTCCATTTTTGATGTGTTACTTTTGGTGCTACTTCTAAATACTGCTGGCAGTTAGACGTAACAGTGTATGGCCCAATATTATACACCAAATTACGTTACGTGCATCTAAAACGAGATTTTGTTACATCTAGCGTTGCTGTCAATATCAGAAGCTTAAAATCTGAATAGTAAAATAACTGGAAATATTTTTATTAAGAAAATTTCCCATTTCGTGAGCATTCGTGAGGTCCACCGCCCAAAATTAATAATAAGCGGTTGGCTACAGCGCAATTCTGGAAACGAGTTCATATTTATTTAATTTTAATAACGATCTTGTTATTGGTAATTGTTTGGGCGTTCGGATACCGGCTCTTAATTTTATATAATTGGGAAGCAGTCCGGTTGACATATTATTCAATACGTATATGATATTCCTCTATAACTGAAATAGCTGTCATATACGAACGAAAGAGTGACGAAGTTGCCCAGGGCACTAACAATCAGAATATTGAACAAAATTATTTGAAATTCCTGTAGATAATTCGTATATTGTTGTCAGTTTTCAGATCTACAAAGTTTTCAAATTTTTTTGAATAAATACAAATAATAAATATTCTAAGAACAATCGTACACGAATCAGCCTAGCCACAAATAAAAAATTCCAATTAATATCACTTCAATTCACTCCTTATTTCAGTAGGTACAGTTATAACTGTGACGTCATTTCTCAGGAGTATTCGAATGCAAATTTACAATTTATGTTGTAACAAATAATGTTCATCGAAATATGTATTTAGCGTTTTCTTAAAATATAGCAATTGGACGCACCCGCGTGGGGAAAGTTCCGTTTTCAAATTTAAATATTTGACTGTTCGAAATACAAATTATTATCACATTTGCGAATGCAGAGCTTCATGGACAGACAAAGTAATTTCAACTCTGTTTCGAAAGAAACTAGGCTGAAAATCTGACGGTTCTTATACGAAGTAAGTATCGCAAGTTTTTTTTAAGTATGCAATTTGTTTGACTGCTAAGGCGCCATTTTTCCACGTCGTGAATAACTGTATCATCGGTTTGACGAAATTTTACTGATTACTTAATTATTGTTTCTGTAAAATTTATGAATACCTATAATTTTTAAACTTCTGACATGCAAGAACGTTGTAGGCTTGAACTTTCCGAGAACCTTGTTAATTTTGATGGATTGAGATGAAGATGACTCGTTTATTTAAATAAATGTTCGATATGATTTAAATAAGTCTTGTTTAAAAAGTCAGCAACGTTGTAAATCAAGATAGAACATGCTAAACACTGGCCGGTTACGAAACAGCCGTTTTAAAAAACCGTTCCGAATTTTTCAAAATTAGAACATCGTTTAAACCGTAATGCTCGTGTACATCACAGCACGCCTCCGCCCATTCCTTGTAACATATTGTAGCAAAAAGTTAACTTTTTAATTTTTATACGAATGGCTTTGATTTATATTTAATGCCGGTTGGAAACTTATAATTATAGTTTCGATTATTTTTGTTACTGGCAATGAAAATCTCGTTTCGTTTTATTTACTGGCAGTGTCTTGTTTACGTGAAATGAAATGTTGAATTTCTTGCGCCAATTGAGGAGGCATTGCTATAAAAATGAAATATGGTTGTCGTTTACGTTCGGTTGGACAATTTAATCATTGTAAGTGGGATATTCGTATTATTTAAGGCTACACTGAACATGGGACGGTCATGTTCTCTCATTGCCAAAAGTATGTCTCAATAAAGGTACGGTAGCGAAGGTGGTGGAGAGGTCTTACAGTTAAAAGACATTGAGGTTGTATTTTTAATCAAAAAGAGCAGAGTTTTACTGTGTTATTAGCAGAGTATAATATCTTAAGTTTATTATAGACTAACCCGCTTATTCATAAACGTATTGCAAACCTCATTTAACAAAATCATCTTTTGTCCTTATCTGTCACATTGACAGTTGTGTTTGTTAGAAACAGACATAATACATTTTAACTAAATGAGGTTTGTAACACGTTTATGAATAAGCGGGTAAATATATAAATAATAACAGCTCTAAATCTGTATCAGATGGATATGACTACATTATATTTATATTTATTTATTATCAACTGTAATAAAAAGTTACATACACATTTATATGTGATAGTTCCTACGATTAGTACGTCAAACAAAATATTACTCTACAATCAGCAGCAGAAGTAGCTTAGTTTTTTTATTAAGATAATAAGAGCGCGTGTAGGTCATTTTGAACACCTCACCAGCTCGGCTACTTCTGCTACTAACTGTACCTAAATCATTTTTAGCCATCTCACGCTTTAATTCAGTACTTACGTTTGTTTGAGTAGACTTTACGTACGAAAAGCCCTTCGCTACTCAACAAGGTACAGTCACCGGCAATAGTATCTTCCTACACGAAGGCTGCATAAATATGTGACACACTCTTATGGCCCTACAAATAAGATCGTGTCACATATTTTTGCGGCCTTCGAGTAAGAAGATACTATTGCCGGTGATTGTACCTATCCTAGTATCCGTTGAGTCATAAGCTCATTGAAAAGCTTAGAAAGCTGCCCCAAGCACCCAATAATAGAAACAACCAGAGCACCAATTACTGAATGATGTATTTGAATCGATTATTTATTGTCCGTGAGTATTCGCATTTTAATTGAAGTAATCGATTTTATGAATCGATCATTTTTGTGGGACCACCCATAGCGGTCTCGTTACGTGTGAAATATGTTACGATTTATCGTTGTGTGGCCAATATAGATTTGTTACACTTATAGTTATACTAAATACGCTTTTATGTTGAGCCCTATTAAAATAATTACAAGGTTGAGAATCGATTGGGAAGATTTTATGTGATCGGTTGAATGCGAGCTGACCTTAAATTGGGTTTGAACATAAATTTATTTTAATTAAGGATTTGCTAGAGCATGACTTAGTTATATATTTTTCTTACTTGTACTACTTTTTAGATACTTTATTTATAATTTTATGAAAAAATGGGGTATTTTGTGGGATGACAACTATTGAAGTTGATTAAGAAAAAAATATTTGTATGGGTTTACTGAATATGTCTTTGTCTAAGATGGACACAATTTCAGTTTACAGACTGACTCACTATTCAAACTGGGTGGAAAAGGTTTACTGACAATACCAACTTCTGTAAAATTAAATTTATAAACGCAGCTATTGCAGGTATTATATTTCTAGGTGGTGCAGGTGCCAAAATGATTTTCAGGTATAGAGAATGCACCGCTGTTACCGTATTGAAGAAAAGTTTTGTCACCCGTGCTGCGTACTTTGTATCTCACTGCGGGGAAGCTATATTGAAAGTAGCATAGTATATTTTATTATAGATTTAAATGTTCTTGGCGAGTGCCGAAGCCAAGCTATAAACGCCAAATCTCGCAAGTGTTTTAGTTATTACGGCGCTCTATTCTGCGGTCGTAGTGCACTAGGCACAGCTGTCTTTGGAACAACGAGCTATGAAGACACTTAAACCAGTGGATTTTATGCACTACCCCAGAGAATAAATATATCCAGTGGCATGTAGCCACACGATAAAATATATATGCATTATAAAAATAATTATCGCACTGTTAAGATTATTACAAGTGGGTGGTGCTAAACGAGTAACAAACTTGGCATCTGCACTGTCCCCTGAATCTCGCACCACTGGATTTTTTTCATCACATGTAGCCATATGATTAATATAATTACAAATATATTATTTTTAATGTGTCAAAATCAACAGCAGCCTGAGTTTTATAAAACGAAGAAACAACACCCATATAATTTAGTTCATTTCCAGGAGTTCGATTTTTGAATCTCACCGGGTGACTTATTTCGTACTAAATAGTCATCGGCTGCATACAAAAAAAGGCACCGGTGAGATTCAAAAATCGAACTCCAGATCACAAGCAAAGAAACTTAAAGCCAGTCATAAAACCGAACTTATATATTCAAAAAAGGTGTCAAAAAGACTACCCTCTCTAACAAAAACTTTAAAGTTCCTAGCTCCTCCACGCTCAAGTTTTTGCCAGTACAAACACCGCGTTTACGAGGCGAGCTTTAAGTGCGTTTGTTTTTGTAACATGGCAACATTCGCGCTCTTGCGTGCAACATTGTTGTTTTTGTGGCAACACTGTTCCGTGTTCTTAATTCGCGGTTAGCAAAAAGGGTATTTGTAGTATTAGTATGGGTTTATGATGGAAAAAACGATTGGAAAGTTATGGGGAAATTACGTTGCCTTCTGTATTTCTTGCATTTACAAGTTCATCCAATATTCAACATCATCCGTGTAAAAGTTGGTAAAATATTCAGGTCTCTTTTTCACCACTGATAACAATTTTTTTTACACAAATCTTCCGTGAGACTCAGACATACACAGATTCGTCACGGAGCGTAACTTGTTGAGCGATATTCGACTTAAAAGACGTGAGTTACCAGTTTTTATTTATATAACGAATTTTTGGTTGAAATTCACGTCATTTGCGAATTTCCATCTTTAAAGTTTCTACCTTTCACGGTTTAGGCTGTGATCTGTCTCTCAATCTCTTTTTTCGGATTATACAGAGTTATATTATTATGTACCTGAGATAAGCGTATCGGGTTTAAAGTGTATTTTATTTTATTTCCTTCAATTTGCCTATACTTGTTAAATTTTTTGTGTTTATAATTATAAATGAAATTTACTTCTGGTATCCTAGTCTATGTGACTTAATATGATGATAATTTCCGTAGGTAATGTGTGTATAGATTACATGTTATTTCAATTAATTTGAACATATACTTACGGAGAGTGTAACAAATAATGCTAATATGCTATAATGAATGTGTTTATCCAGCATCGGAGGCGAGGGCACTGGTCGAAGGGTCAAGAGTTAGGTGTGGCGCACAATGTATTGGGGTATGTTATTTAAATATTAATAAATAGTTAATATTTTATCACTTATATCTAAAAGAGCTTATATTGCCAAAACAAAACAAAAAGCACAATATACGTATATAGGTAGTTTTTTTAATTTCTTAGGTGATTTTATCAATGAAACCATTTCAATAGTTAAAAAAAATTATGCCATGACGGTAGCAAGGCAAACAATCATACGGCCTGCCTGGTGGTAAGCAGCTACCGTAGCCTATGGATGCCTGCAACCACAAGCGCATTGCCAACCCTTTACAAAAACAACGGCTAGAGGAACAATAATGAACCTCAAAAATATAATTGTCCTTACATAACGAATGTAACACGCAAGCGCACGCGTTGATGTCTTCATTAAGACCTTTTTTCGCATCAATTTGTCATATACTTATTCTAGCTTTAAACACGTTTTCACGATCCAACTTCAGTAGCATTTCAATACATTAACTACGCAATACAGCTAGCGCCGAAACGTCTGAATCAGAATTTGCTTGAAAATTACTCCGATGCAACAGAATATTGGTTGATTATTTGTTGTGTGTTGGAATTATGTTTGAAGTAGATTGTGCTTTTAATATATTGTTTGTATATTTTATTTTATTTAAATTAGCATTCGGCATATCGTGTTCATTTCCCATTACTCAGAAAATGAGATCAAATAAACCCTCACGAGATCTGAATACGATGTTTTCAATATCCTGCTTCTTAAAACCATACTGAAGAGCAATATTTCAACTTATTCATATTTGATTTTTTACTAATTTGTTAATTGATTATGACAAATAATGTCACTAAAAAGTGTAACATTAAGCAGTCTATTTTTTGATACACTTTGATATAAATTGATAACAAGAAAAGGGTCAATAAGCCAAACGGCACTTTTACCACCTTTTTGAACCTTTCTGCACTACGCTTTACCTACAAATAGCCTGTGAAATCTTAAATCAATTTGAGCACAGTTATTACGCGACCGCTTATTGTTTTTAATGGGCCACATTTGACCCACACTGGCCATGTGGCCATGGAGAATTGTGCCTGCTTCGATATTAAACATATATTATTTTGTATGAATAATTACCACAGTAGACATCTTCAATTTTGAACTTTAGGAACATTAAAGAAAACATTGACAATATTTCAGTTAATCGAATTTTTATTACCTCTCAATGTTTACGTCCCTTAAACAACCAAAAATTTGCTATGGAAGGAACAGTATGAAGAAGTCCCTCGAACAACTGAACAGAGTGGACATCATTAAAAGTTGATTCACCCCAAATGTGATTTTTGATAGCTAGTACATCTGAAAATTATAAAACAAAATTTTCCATACAATTACTTAAGTTTATACTTAAAACTTTTAAGTTTAAAGACCATGTAAGTAGTTGGGGAGAAATCAAGTAGCGAACTCTTATGTAAACTTGTTCAAGTTTTTTTTTTCTAACTTAAGTATAATATAAATATCATAATGTTTGCTTCTTAAATCCAAAAGAAACTAAAAGCCTTTGAAATGTTCGGTTCATGTACGTTCTAGATTAGTTTCGCGTATAAAAAAACGTTTGAATGAAATAATTGGAACGGTCACGAGGCGTAATAACAAAGTTCCTGCGAAGAAGCCGACCCGTATGGTTCCCATTCGTAATCTAATAACGATGACTTAAGGCGAAGTTAGTTTTGTATTTACGCTATGTTGGTAGCAATGAAGGATCAGATAATACATGGTACCGTATTCTACCTTTAAAATACAGTAGAAGTGAGAACTCGCGATTTACTTCCAAACGAATTTTCCACAAACAAGCCCTTATGAATATCGTTTTTCACCTTCTAGCTCCATAAGTCCTCAATCAATCGTTGTCATATATGAACTGTCAAATTATCTCTGCTACAACGTTACTAAAGTTGTCGTGGAACAAACGCTAAAAACATCGAAATAACGGACAACCCCCTAACCAATTGTAGTTCAGTCACCATCAAATATATCGGAGCGACCAGGATACTCAAAAATATCTGAACATGCACTTTATCGCCTTCACAATAGAGGCGTTGTTCATATATTTTTGACCACCTTGGCCGCTCCAATATATCTCATGGCGTCTGTACATAGGAAGTAAAATAATATCTTAAAAAGTAACGAATCTACAAAAATGAGAAGTATCCAAACATACGAGCACCTGCATAGTGCATACCCTTAACAACGATGATTCGAATAAGCCCAGAGATCGCAGTTAGAACAGAAGCCGAACCAACCTTCAATTTATTCTGCCATTATTAAATAATAATAAAAAATAATATAATTCAGTTTAGTCAAGTAGACAAATGATTACTTTGCGCTGAGTTCGCCGACTAGTGATGGGACAAAGATTATCGATATGTTTCCACAAGTTTTAAATTTATTTGCATTTCAATGTCATCTAGAATTTCAATTGTGCTAGAATTTTAGAAACTCATGTACGTCGGTTCGTTCGTTTCTGCTGATGTAAACAAAAAGTTGCAGTTCCATTAAGTTTAAGTTCATTAGTACCATAATGACTGTATGAAAAAAAACACCTTCATAATTTAGAATGTCGTAGTTAACCAGTAAAAAAGATCAGATATAAAAACACATAAGTAGATACTTAACTAATAAATTATTTACACAAATTATGGGTAATTGGATGCATTTTTGTTTTGACTTCCGAATTGAAACCGTTGTAGAAATAATAGTAAATCTAAAGTTTCTTCACGTCAATTACAAGTTCTGCCAAATAATCACGCATGCGAGTGTGCCATTTAGTGAACTGATTTTGACAACTTATGCGTGACTACGCACTACGGACGACGGTAGTCATACCGTCATGCGTCATACCGCTGCAGTTCGTGTTCTCTCATAGCTGGGATTACTGCAGTGACAGCGTAATGTCATTTATTTTGCAGGTTATTCATTAATTACATCAATTAAAGATGCCGCCAGCATCCTTGGTACAATGCCGCAAGGGCCTAGTTTAGATTTGAGCTAGTTATTAATTTAGTTTAGTATTTGTACTGTAGTACCTCTGTATATTTAGTTATGTACATAAATGTTTTAATTTATTAAAGAAAATTTAAAAAGTTACATTTTGCAGTGGTTTCAATATTGTAAGTGATACTCTCAGAGAAAAGTGTGATAATAACTTGGAAAATTTTTTGTTTACATGATAAGACAAGTACTGATGTATTATGTATAATACCAAGTACCATCACGGAAAAAAAGTATCTTCATCCAAGATAGATCCTCTTGGTGAAGATATTATTGTTTCGTATATAAGTGGAAACAATTTGCTTAGAGAGTGGTCTTGATTCAAGGAAAATATATCTTGGGCAAAAAATATATAATTAGTCCAAGATAGTATTTACTTATGTTTAAACAATAATATTCTCGCACTGATATTCTTGACTGAAGATATCCTTTTTTCCATGTATAGATTACGGTGTCGTATAAGTTTTTTACTGTGTCGATAAAAATAGAGGAAATAGTCTACTGTTTACACACGTCACAAATAAACCCATCGACAAAGCCCGGTAGCGACGGCACTATCTCATTACCTCGGCGCCGTCTGTAATCCGGGCTCGTTTTATTTTCGCAAATCAGTGTTGCGGTCGAGGCTAGATTGTGCTCCCGCGCACAGCCCGCACAGGATAGCGACGGAACAGTAAAGTCAACGCTTTGATTATGTACAGCGAGCTGCAGAATTGCCTACCCAGTTTATGAATGAATTCTGCAGCTGGTAGTACAAACAGCAACACACTGAACTGTACTTACATCGGTGGACCCTATTACAAAAGGCTCACCGAAGGCAGTTAACAGTGTGGGCGATGTTACCATCGGGTACATAATTGCATACCCAATTTAAATAAATTCATTGATAACTTGAGTATGTAATTACGCTCCGGATATTACATCTTTAACTTTTTCTATGGGCGGACTCCAAAATCGGGAATATTTTTTTAACTGGTCTATATATTTCGGCCATTCAGAAGTCAGCATTTTTTATGGGTTGATCCCATATTAAAAGTTATTTAGTAAGCCTACCGGTAAATCACCTCGTTCAATATGGCTAAAGATTGGAAAATACCCAATATATTAAAAAAATCGAAGCCGTACGTTTTCTTGAATAAATTGAGAAGAGATTGCTATATAATTATCAGGATATTATATAATAAATATATCTTTCTCTACTGGACATTAGTGAACTGTGAAACAGCGTGCTCTGGAGTTGCCACGCGGTAATCTTCTGAATGACTAAGGACATTTTATTCGCTCTTATTTGTAGTTTCCTGCTATATGTAAAGCTTATAAAATAAATGAAGTACTGTACAAACATATTACTTTTCAAAAAACGAGAAATAGTAATAGTCCAGAAAAAAATGCAAGCGTAAATTCCTGGCAGGTATCACAATAATAAATGAAGAATTTAGGTATTCTTTAATGTTAAAATAGTTGCCTAGTTGAGCAAATTAGATACTCTTATATACCACTTAAAATCAGAGTTAGAGAAACATTAAGACGCTGGCAATCATAGGCAAAAAGGCCTAGCTAATATTGCATGTAGCTTTACCAATTAAATTAAATATCGTGTTTAAAATCTATTGATTCATTCACAGTCGCACAATAAAATTGTACGTGCCACTGTTTATTTCAACGGTAGTTTAATATAGTCATTAAAAGACCAGTGTCGCCATATTATGATCATATCGGACTAACCACATAACCATAACTCCAAACTTTATCCACGCAATTTTCAATCTTAACTCCATTCAAATAAATTTGAAAACAAAACAATTTGCCACTGCGTTAAGCCTTTTTAGTTCCAAACAGACAATAGAATCCCACAAAACAATCGCCTGTCGATAATTGACATAGCTTAAATAAACAGCGAGTGCTCTTCAAACACGCGGGAGCAATCACACAGTGAACCCGAACGTAATTCTGTTTATACGAATACCGGTATTACACATTCCAATGTGCTTTCTATGATAACAATGCTGTACCGAATTTGAGAGGTAGGGGATCAGGAAATTTGGATATGGTATTTTTACCGGAGCGATGACACTAAGACGGGAAGTTAATGTTCCAATCTAAGTTTGTATAGGCAATTAGGCAGTTATGTTCGTATGTACTGTCTTCAACTGACACCAAAATTTTCTTAATTCGTCGGATCTTTGTTGCTATTTTTATACCTACCTACCGATCCGATCGAAGATGACTGGCCAGATTTGGATTTTTTTATAAAGGTATACGTGATAGTTCGTTCCATTGTAATAGGGTCAGGATCTGATGATCGGATCCTAATCGGGGGAACTCTTCAAATATCATAGGCACACCTATAGTAATTTAAGTTTTACAGTAGCTCGGGTATTTGCTCTTGGTAAGCCTAATTGAAGAGGGTTATTTACTGTTCAAAGTTATTATATGTTGTATGGTTGTATGTTTGTATCTATTTGTATACAATGGTCCCGCTGACAGAGTATATTAAAAAAACTTTTATTTGTGTAACCTAGTAAATTTGCTGCCCATCTCCTTTGCATCGGAAACGAAAAACATCTATCTCAATATTTGTACGGACATTGTTTGACCACGAAAAACTTTGTATTTTATCCAAACCACGCATCCATTTAATAATGCATCCGCGCTCCAATCTAAATCTGTTGACCCAAAATGATTTTGTTTGGGCAGCGCTAGTCAAGTGTACTCAACGGCCGAACTGGACTGAGCGCTTCATTTCTAGTGAATAATCTCGAAAACACTCAAGTTGAGATACTCGGATTGCTCAGTACATATGTATGTTTGCTTGGAACGGTATTGCGTGGGCGAATGAGATTTGGTCCTTAGGGCTTCCGGAGCGGGCTTGAATTAATTACAACTTTAGTCTGGGTTAAGACAGTACGCGCGTCTTCTTTTTAGGAATTATACGAATTGAAGTTGTAGTATATAGATGGCGTTCTTATATATCCTTTTGGCGCAAGGTAGGCCTTTGTCTAATCTATAGGTTACAATTCGTGGAATTACATTATTTTAGGCCAAATGATTAGGAGTGACGATACCACAAAATATTGTGCAGTATTCTTTCTTGATACTGTAGAAGTGGGATAAAAACAGACATGCAAAGAGTGGTTCACATAGCTTTACGCCTAAGCTTTAATTTGGTGGTAACTTATAATAATAATAAGAAATCAGTAGGTTCAATTGCAATCTCAACATGAATTATTATCAGCTGTAATCAATTATTTTAACTCATACTGATTATATGGGATAATCGGAGATACGAGGAGACCATATGATGTGGTCACGGTTATCAGAAGAATCTTAAGTACGTAAGTTTCCACAAACGGGTATAATTTATGTACTCGTCGCTGAAATTCACTAGCATAATATACCCACATATATTGTACTTGTGATTTAGGGTCTCAAACACCACATTCCTCACCTTAATCTGCAGGGAGAGCGTACGGGACCTCTAAGTTATCCGAAGAATTTTCCCGTCCACTATTCAACACTACCATTTTACTTTCAAAACGTCTCAAGTCCGTTCGGTTTCCATTTATAGTTAATTCGCTTTGCGTTTAAACTCCATTCAACAGGTATCGCTTCGTCGAATGATCTCTTATTGTTCGCGGGTAAAAATGAAAACAATGGCGGACGCGCTGGCCGCCGCCGCAAGCGCAGGTTAGTCTAGCAGCCACTTGAAACTTTACTTTTACAAATGGCATGGAACAGGCACTTGGCCAAGAATTAGATTCTAAGGTTGAAATTGCAGCCCTGAATGCCATAGGTTCCTACAAATGGTATACGAGGCTTCTTAATGATGGAAATGTTGACATTGAATCCTACAATTATCCAATTTGGCTATAGGAGAATAAACGAAGCAGAAAAAGATTAGATTTTTACATGGCTTAGAGCCCTTAAGCAAATCCTAAACTGTCGTAAATTGTGTAGTAACAAGATCTTTTTTTTTAATTATGATTAGAACGATGAAATGTTAAAACAAAATTACTACACAACAAAACACTAAGTTTATGAAGCACATTCTTTAAAATTTAAATCCTACCGCATCTGATCCAACATATCAACTTGTTTCTAGAAGGTAAGACGTTGGGAAACTAATTAACCTTTCCTTCAGAATCCTTGTAATAAATAAGATTACGCTATTTAAAGATTTTTCATTCTCAAGACACAATGAGTGTGTCAATAGAAATCATCTGAAAGAGCTTGTAATTACATACAGTTCTAAATTCATAAAACTGTTTTAACGCCATTTCCCCGAGCTGAATAGATGATTTCAGATGAATAGAAACTTGTTAATAATCACTCGAGTATTTTATAACAAGTGCCTGGAGGACTGCACTCTACACCGCATTGTATTCTCCGGACCTGTGACTATGCATATTTCTACTATTATTTATCATGCATTATGCCAGCTATGAATATTCTCTGTTAACATACTATACTTGTACACGATAAATTTATTAATTGCCTCCCTTGACCCTGGGTGAATTTATGGGGCACAGTTAATGCGAAGTCTGATTCATGGGTAGGCTTGAGATGTTTTGGCGAGAGGTTAATTAGGAGTACTAAACTTAAATAGCAATTAGGTATGTACATATTATGCGCCCGTTGGATCCGATTTTGGAACTACGGCCAGCCATGCTAGAAGTCGAGCTATCTATTTTGCTATTACATAGTCCTTTTTGCCATCCTTTTCTAAATCAGATCCGATGGGCGGATGTCTGTAATAGCCTTTTTAGATTGTGTTAGTATTGTACTGGGTCTGTAGTTTGATTTTTTACAAGATAGCTAATGACATATTGACCATATTTGTAGTGTATATTTGACACTGACACTGGAGAGCGATGTCCACGTTACGTTATGACGTTTATCGTATTTCCCTAATATTCTGTATTTATTCAAATATTCGGGTTGTACTTCTATTCTCAGAGTCTTAGATAATATGGGAAATTCATATTCTTAATGGCGAAAATATGGCGAAATCTATAGGCATCATTATGGAGTCAACTCCTCGAATTCAATGTTCATCTTTGTACTAAGTGAGAAATCAGTTATATGCAACTGGGCATTTATTTTACTCAACTCTAAATAAAATAAATTCCTACCCTCAAGTAACTCTTCAAAGTGAAACAGTTACAACGGCTTCAACAAAATGGTCCAACTGAAGTCCTAGTCACGAAAATGTAATTATGCCGTACTTTAACTCCTTGTAAAAAGCAGATTACTAGATAATTTAGCACAACTATAATGGCAAGAGCAAGCGGTAGAGTAAGGGTCTTGTATGACTATTTTTAATTGTGATTTAAGGCGTGTGTGACATGGCGATAGTTTTCTCGTTTTGTCGGATTGCAGTAGGTCACAGATAGACAACCGTAATAACATGATAGTAGTTATAGATATCTATTGTAATTTTCTAAAAGCACGTTGATCAAGAACATGTTTGTCTGTGTTTTCATTACGAGACTATTAATATAAACTATACAAGGTGTAACAAAAATACAGATGATCCGTTTAAGGGCATAATTGTTATCGTATTGAGAGTGGGAAAAGTAGGAAAAAAAGTTTTAGGCACGTCCTAGCCGGCCAACCCTTATACATAACCAAAATATATTTTCGCGCTAATTTTTATTTTTTATTCATTCAAAATTACAATACGACACCAACTATGCCCTTAAAAGGATCACGAGCATTTTTGTTACATCTTGTATACCCACGACTACGCATTTATAGTATTAGTAGGTAGAAATACTGCAAATAATATTTTCACTGTACCGCTAGTCCAGTAACGCACATAGCTCGTTCTAACCAGACACCAGCGGCCATCTTGCGCCGGCGCACATAAAACTGTTATGAGCTTTGCTGACTTTGGTTTTACGCGCCTGTTCTATTCTATGACCTTAGAGGCAGCTTTTATATCTACGGTACGATTTCGGTACGGTTAGCATTTCGAAGTAGGTACATTAATGTTTTGGGCCACCTCATACTTATTAACGCTTAAACTAAGGTAATTTTATAATGAAATGATTTTTTTTACACTACAAACTGATGATTAACGAACTAGAAGAACTAGAGCCCAAAAAAGACCTCATGGCTATTGTTCCGATGCTCAATTAGAGTGTTAAATATAACAATACAGTCCGTGAGCTTTAAGACGAACCTTCGGGAATCGGCGATGACAAATGAAGGTAATATGGCTGATCTGCTTTTTCATGTGTCACTGTTGATTAATACCGACGTCTCTTTCTACAGCCCGAAGGTTCTTTTTAGAGCTCACGCACTGTACCTATTTATCAATATTGATACGTCGTATATGAGGCATGATATATAATAATTTCATTTTATGTGACCAAATGTGTCGTGTCTTTTTTCAAATGGCGAAAGCAGGAAAGGAGGTTAAGGCATTATAGCTATAGATGTAATTTCAGGATCGTTTTTAGGGCCCTATTATGAACTGATTGATAGTTTTGTTTACTTAAATATGTTCCGTTGTTGTTGATGATCGATAAAATTTAGTATAACATGTGTGAAAGACTAACAAAGACAATAGAAAAACCAAACAGCAATAACCGAAATAAAAATAAGCAATTTTCAATTTTTTTCTGGCGTGAAATAGCGCAGGTCCGAGCAAATTGGCGTGCTCTTGCGTCGGAGGCCTCTCATTTTGGGTCGTTGCGCCAAATAAGTAAGTAAGTAAGTAATTTTCAAATTGTAAACTTTATCATCATCATCAGAATATCAGCTATGAAGCGCCTTCAGCTGGATTTTAATTAACTGTCTCTAATAATTAACCGTATGATTTTATGAGTAATGTTAATGTTACTAACGTACTTTTACCATCAAGCGGACATAAACATTTATAATTATACCCTCTTAATAGAGAGGTTAGAGGCTTTTGAGATGTGGTGTTGGCGTCGCATGTAAAAGGTCAGCTGGAAAGAAAAGAAAACCAATCAAGAAGTTTTAAGTATGGTAAAAGAGATGAGAAGTTTGTTGAGAACCATAGATAACAGGAGAGGCAAGATGCTTGGACACCTGCTGCCGCACGATGAGTTTATAAGAAATATCATAGAAGGTAGAGCTGAGGCAGAAAGGAAGCCAGGAAAGCCAAGGAGAGCATACATGGATCAAGTAAAGGAAAAAATAAACGTCGTGTCCTATCAGGCTGTAAAGGAGAAGGCAAATGACAGACAGGCATGGAAATTGCTCCACCGACAAGAGCCTAGCTCTTAAATATATGATGATGATGATGATGACCCTCTTACAGTTTCGAGCGGTCTTGTGTTTACTTGTTATTGTTGCTACTTGTTAAACTTTAATTGTAATGTATTAATCGCATCGTCAAGAGTAAAATTCACCCAACGCCAGTAAACGTAATGTACGGCCTATAAAGCTGAAACAGCAAGCTTACGCACTTGTTCGTCCAAGCTACAACTTGTACACATGTTATATCGAATGCTGGGGAATTTCTGATTTATTGATAATTGAGCAACTAGTTAAGATGTTACCTGTATCTAGTGGATATGGCTATCGAATAGGGGATATTACTGCAATGTTCTGCCACCAGAGTGCAGCACTAGCACACCGGTAAACCATAGAGTTCTTAATACATACTAGACCTTAAACAGTTTTTTATAAGTTTTCATAGATTTATAACGAATAAATATGTCATTTGTGCACCAAGGCGGTTTGTTTACAGAGGGCCTAATCGTGAAGCGAAAGAATCGAAATTTTGACTTTTGCCTCTCTATCGCTCTAATATGTAAGAGTGACAGAGAACCAGGTAACGAAACTTTTATTTTCGTGTTTCGGGGTAGGCCCTCTTGTTGTGCTAGTGCCGCCCCCTACGCAGAGTTATGCGTAATATTCCCTATTGATACGTTGTAATGTGCGAGCTTTAAGGTCTTGATTCTCTGCTTTCTCAATTACACTACTTTACAGAGCTTAGAAGTTATGTAGCACACAAACTTTGCCACGAGATAAGCCACACCGTACTACCTGAAGGATCTTTTGGTTCAACTCTTTTTGCATTCTATCCTTACAACAAGCTAAATTATATTTTTCAAACTCATGATAAGAACTGAAATTACGTAGTTTACAAAGACGCATTTTGGTAAAATCACTGAAGTTTTGAAATGCGCATATCAGCTCGACGCAAGACCACTAACATAACATAACTAAATTAACTATGCAGTGGACAATGCCCCATCCAATAAAGCTGATAAATATGTAATACGAAAATGATTCCTTGTGTCAGAAAAGACGGATTTCATAAAAACCAACAATTTGAGTAAGTATAGATGCATTTTAACACTTTCCGTACCGCGTAGCGCGTAGCCAGGTATTCCTCGTATGTAGCGCGTAGTAGCTACGAACAGAGAACCCGACAGTCGGGTTCTCGGTGCTGAATGTGTTAATACAGTAAATGCTCCATAAGTATTACATCCGCGAATAAAAAAGAATAAGTAGGTAAAACTTAAATTCAAAAAGGGTTCTCTGCCTTTTCGCCGAAAATCGCATTGCCGAATTTCACTTGCCAACCAACTTTTCGCAGAAGTTTCATTTGGCCGAATTTCATTTCCCAACTTTACATAATCCAACCTAACCTAACTCAACCTAGTAGGCAAGTTTCATTTCCCAACTATGGAGTTGGGAAATGAAATGGTTGCGAAATGATTATTTGGCAAAAGTTATTCGACCGAATGAAACTTCTGCGAAAAGTTGGTTGGCAAGTGAAATTCGGCAATGCAATTTTCGGCGAAACGGCAGGATATTTTCAAAAAGACATATTTCGAAAAATACTAGAACCAAAATATAACTTAAAACTATCTTTTATACTTACAGGTAAATCAATTTAGAACAAGCTTTCTAATTGTACCGTCTTTTCATAGCTGAAATATCATCGCAATATCGACCGTTGTATCTCACACATTTCCTTATCAGTTCCAAAAGGTATTAAACATTTACCATCCTATATGCACTTAAATCGCTTCGTTTCTATGCGTGTATGTTTCTGCCCAACTCCAGAAGGTAACAAGTTTGTTGAATTCCCGTGTACTTAGTTCGTTTTTAATGTGCGTGCGCGCAACGGTCAGCGTATAGGCGCAGAGCACATAGGTCAGCGCGCGACCCTGCGCATCTCGCCTCATTAGTATAGCCTGTGAGGTGTTAAGAAGGGTCTTAGAGGGTTCGTGCTAGATTTTTAAGCGTTTTGTTTCATGTGTTGTAATAATACGGTGTATAGATTTTGTAGGATAAATTATGATAGTTATGATAACTGAAAGAAGGAAGAGATTTGTAGAACTTCTTTAGTATCACTAAAACAATTTGTTATCAATATCTCTTTGTAGTAGTACCTACAAATATATTTTATTGCACTAAAACATGTAGACCATATGGGCGCCCTAGGTACCGCTGGAAAGACGAGGTGCTGAAGGACCTCACCGCGCTGGGCGCCTTTGACTGGACAGAGACGGCAGTGAACAGAGAAAAGCCTCGCGATCTTTAGTGTCGGAGGCCAAGATCCACTCTGGGTCGCTGCGCCACTGCAGTAAGTAAGTAAGTAAAACATGTAGACAAGGCTATTATAAAAACACATACATTGTACAAAGGCACACTTATATCTTTATGGGATATATTCAATCTAAACTTAACAACTGAGAAATACTGATGTACCATCGGCAACACTGTTAACCGACCATTTGTAATCCCTATTGCAACGGCATAAGGTCTATCAATGGTCAGTTACGTGTGTTGCTGTTTGTACAAAACTTTGTGAGCTCTCTGTTGTAATAAATATACGAATTGTCAGTTAATTGTATCGAAAAGGGTAATCAACGTTTACTAGATATAACCATTGCTTGTTCTAAATACAGGATACTTTGAAGTTATATTTTGGTTCTAGTATTTTTTCGAAATATGTCTTTTCGGACTTAAGTTCTACCTATACTCTTTTATCCGCGGATGTAATACTTATGGAGCATTTATTATACCAAAAGGCATCTCTACTTACTCAAATTGCAAACTGTTTAAACAGGCTTATACAGTTTATAATTAACATTAATATGAAATAGTTATCAGACTTAGTTAGACTCAGTATATTGCACCTTGAAACTTCTTCTTACAATATGTTCCTAGCTCTCCATACCAGGAGAGCTTTTAGTTTAAAACCAGTTGTAAATAACCACCATTGTATTTATGTGCTATGTAATTTGAACCAGCGGGCAATATGTAAGTTAATAACGAAATTGTACAACTCATCTACATATATAATAAATGTTAAAATATAAATGGAATACATACATTATATGTCTACTATAACATGTATTATTCTACCTTTTATTTTATGGAGAATCGTTTTATTGTATTTGGTCTAAGAGGATAAATTATACGCAAAATAAGTATGTAATGAGTAAAATATTATTGGATTTAACTGTTCTTTTTTTTGGAACCAAATACTCTTATATAATTTTTTGGATGATATATATAAAGAGATGCCTTTTTCAGAAAAAGCATCACTTTTGATCACGATCACTGAGTTTTTCTCGACAATTGCAGAAACATACAACTCTGTATAAAATTATGGAAAAAGATAAGTAAGTACATAATTATTACACAGACGTATACAGATAATCGAGAGTAAAAAAAATATTTTTTTTATTTATTAAAACCAACAACAAATGGTACAAAAGGCAAAATTTAGTACAGTACTTTTACTTATTAAATACCTATACTTGTAAGTTACTATATATGAGTGTAACAATGCTCATCACTCCCCGTACTAGTTATAAACTGTATTACGGTGGAGTTAGATTATTCATCCACTGCCATAAATTAACAACTTTATGAATGTATATGTAGGTAACAACTTTATATGTGTAAAGGTTCTAAGAGTTAGAATTTAAGTAGAATAAAATTACAATGAAAAAGGTGATAATTGACTTTAAAGTTTAAATACGAGTATGTGATTGGTTTGGTCTTAGTTCGAAAACATTTAAATAATAAGAGGTTAAAATTAAAACCAAAAACATTTTACATTACCTTAAATTTTTACACAGATATAATCAATATATACTTGGTGATTTTTCAATAAGTAGCCATATTATATGAGGTGATTAGGTAGGTCATACTGAACAACTTTTTCTATGGGACCAACCCCGAAATACCAAAAAAATTTGGCGTCCCCATACAAAACGTCAACGTCGGATCGGCTGAAATATACGAAAAAGACAAAAAAAACTTATATACACTAGAAAGTGCTATGTCGCCTTAACAGTCTTCTAATTAAGTTGATACAATAATCTCGAAAGTGTTTAATTTATCATCAAGATTAAAATAACATATTTCACTACCAAAACCAAATGAGACAAACTAATAACAATAAAAATTAAAAAAAGTAATTGTAAATGACAGCCTGTAATTTATTTCAAGCCTAAATACCTCATATCACGCCAAGACACCGTTACGGACATTTAAAACAACAATAGGAATAATTTTAACAAATTAATTCGTTTCGAAACTCGGCTGGAACATACTGAGATCGCGTTACATGGATAGAAAAACACTCTCTTAATTACATAAATTCATTCTCATTAGGGATCATAGATGAAACTCATACAGAGCAGACACTGTTGCGTTTGCTTGAAATAAGTTAGGGGGATCAATTATTTTGATTAGTATGTAAATGGCGAAATTTAAAATAAAACTATTTTTTGTATCATAAGAGCAGAAAAGATATAATAACTTAAAAACATCATGGAAGATAAACATTCCTTCATAAAATATGTACTATTACAGAGTTTTTGAAAGCAACTTTTTATAGTCACACTATTCCCGTCAGCTTGCCTAAGTTTCAGGCACTTGAGCAGTTTTCTTACAACTCATGAAGAAATTTTAAGCCAAATTCAGCACTGGCTTGCGTAGGAAAATTTTCGACCCACTGCTACTGCTAAGTACTTACTACCTATGCGTAGTTTTTGAAACAGCTTCGTATTCACTGCGCAAGTAAATTAAAAATCTAAGTTTTCTGAACATACAAAAGTGAATAAATCCACATTTGATTAAATTTCATGCAATATGCTCGTATATATTACATCAATTCCCAAAACTTGTTGATGCATCCTTATGAGTATAAATAACATCCTTTAACATGTCGGAATGAACTATTTTTAGAAAACCACTTTAATCAGGACTTTTGTTCCCTCTGTTGTATCGATTATCTGCGTCTGTCATGTCGCAACGACAAAATCTATCGATTGTCCGTAAGCTCTCCAGTTTCATTCATTTGTAGTGCGATCGAGTGGAGAGCGTGTGCGCACTCGAATTAATTCTTGTCGTTTACGTAACTATTTGTTTTAAGCGCTTCGGGGCTCATTTGTTTTCGATGTTATTTTAACTGACTTCAAAAATTTGGATACTTGTACACTTCTATTGTGCATTGTTATCATTCAAAACCACTACTGTCGTCGATTTTGGCTCGACTTGAAATACGACAGTAATATGTGATTCTTAAGATATTATCTATGAGTCTCAAGAGAGTTTTATGATTAAAATTAAAATCACTCATCAAATGCTTAATTTAGAATATTTTATCAGAAACCTTAGTATTTTTAATAAGATTTTGGTAAGTATAAAAATATAAAAATGAAGCCAGGAGACTATAGCTTCATGTATT
Source organism: Pammene fasciana (assembly GCA_911728535.1). NCBI lineage: Eukaryota > Metazoa > Arthropoda > Insecta > Lepidoptera > Tortricidae > Pammene > Pammene fasciana. Next base: position 4,462,513 of record OU452285.1, read on the forward strand.
CATTAAAATAATAATCTGTCTTACAAAGGTAAAGGACTACTTTATTAATCAGATTTTAATAAAATTACCAATAAATTATCCTCATTACAGACTAATACACAAAATCCGCAACAAAATTGAATCTGATACCACGATAATTGTAATTCTAAATTTCGTTATATGTGTTATAGAAAGTGTGATAATAACATTTCCATTTTCGACTTTCGTACACTGCAGTTATCACATTTTTTTATGAGGCCCAAAATACAACGAATTGCTATTGAGCTTAGTCAACAATTCTTGTACCCCATAACATAATACAAGCTGAGTGAAAGCTCGTGCGAAACAATATTCCTTGTTTGCTGGCAGATGAGCTTGACACAGTTCCATCTGCAAACTGATACGACATAATAGCAAATATTATAAACTATCACTTCAAAATAACAAAAGTTTCTACGCAAAATTCAACCTAATTCCTTGTTACTATGATTGATTTCGATTTAAACGCAAAAAGGTTGCACCTTTAGTTTGAGAATGACGTAACTAACTATCGTAGTACAGTCAGATAAGTCCTCATTGCCTTAAAGATGACTAAGCAGTTATGTTAATTAGAAATTTATATAATGTATCGAATGTGAGTGTTAATATTAATTTCACAGCTCTTTGCAAACATAGCTGTTATTATGAACTATAGGTAAGTGTTTATAAATCAATGTACGTGCGTTTATACTCGTACACTTAAAGCTTAAGGAGTTTTAAGAATACAACGAAGATGATGGAAGCCACCACTTCTTTCTTGCGATTGTGTATTTTTAATTAAAAGACGTGGAAGTTGTTTAAATTTAAAGTAACTTGAGTGATCTCATCATCCTCAAAAATAAAAAAATAATACAAATAAAGGTCGTACCAGGATAACCTAACTAAGTTATTCTGCCTAATTAATAACATAAGCAAAATTTCAGTTTTCACAACTAAGTATATCTTCTTCTTCATCTTCATCCTAGCGTTTATCCCGGTTTTGGGGTCCGCTTGACAACCTAATCCCATGAATTGGCGTAGACACTAGTTTTTACGAAAGCGACTGCCATCTGACCTTCCAACCCAGAGGGGAGACTAGGCCTTTTTGGGATTAGATCCGGTTTCCTTACGATGTTTTCCTTCACCGAAAAGCGACTGGTAAATATCAAATGATATTCCGTACATAAGTTCCGAAAAACTCAGTGGTCCGAGCCGGGGTTTGAACCCGAGACCTCCTAAGTATATAGATCATGAAAAAAAAGTTCAGTAATTTTTCTTCATATATATTTTTTACTAGTGAACCAATTTATTAGTTCTTCGCATATGTTGTACTTTTAATAAAGATATATGACAAAAATAATAATATTATATTGTAGAAGAATAACATAAAATGTTTTCTTCTAAGACACTTTTTCTTCTTCCATGTTAACACAGAAATTATATTTTTTTCTTGTTTAACTTCCACGTTAGTTACCGCTGCAATTCTTTCACTAGTGATACACCAATCGACGAATCATTATTCCATCCTGATTTTTTACATAACATATGTTTTCTACAACTATATCTAAAACAAAATGATTATCACTTCTTTAGATGAACATGCATTTGAATAATAAATATTTTCCACGTCCGTTTCCTTAGGGTCACTTTAAAAAACCTAAAAACCAACAGGTTGCAACTATAACTCCCAATACTGCATGGAATGCTTAATGAGAAAAGTTAATATATAAACAGATTATTTTTCAGGGTTCCTTACCCAAAGGGTAAAAACCGGACCCGATTACTAAGACTCCGCTCTCCGTCCGTCTGTCTGTTCGTCTGTCACCAGGCTGTATCTCATGCACAGTAATAGTTAGACAGTTGAAATTTTCACTAATGATATATCTGTTGCCGCTATAACAACAAATAATAAAATTAATATTTAAGGGGGCTCCGCTCCCATAGTTACAACAGACATATTTTTTTGCCATTTTTATAGATAATGGTACGGAGCCCTTCTTGCACGAGTTCGACTCGGATTTCGCTGGCTTTTAGCTATGATAGACGAATGCTGATTCTATTAGAAAACAATTTAAGTATCTTCACATTGAAAAGGCTTGTATTGTAAGTTTATGAACAACCCAGTCATGTAATGAGTAACAACACCGAACATACATTACATCGATATTGAAATGAGTCACTCTCGGTTTCGCTGATCCCATAAAGTCATCGCCACACTTGACCTTTGTTTTGATAAATGTGCCCGCACCGAGGTCGGGTTTTGGGGGCCATAAGAGCAGCGTATAAAAAAAGTGTAAAATAAAATGTGGTAATAAATAGAAATAAGACTGACAGACATGATCTTTTTCAATCATAGAAATACATAAACAGTTGGTGGCTATATCGCATTGGGCTGACCTTTGTATACATTTTCATTTCTTAAGCGACACTTTTAACTAAAATATTGATAAATAAAATTCATTGTATAAAAGTTTGAAAAAAAAATAAACTTTTAGGACTAACTATTTTTGCTTTGCTTGTCTCTTAGTATAACTCAATATAGTTACTTATAGAGTTATAAAAAGCTCTAGTATATAGTAGTGAATGACAATTGTAAGGATGGATTTAGGGGCTTAATGGTAACTAAAAAAAAAATACTTATTGTGTAAAATAATATGTTTCTGTAAACTGTATTCAAATTAATTCAAAGGGGGTGATACTCTAGGGGAGTACTCAAATTAATATAAAAATTCTTAATTATTTCGACTTTAAACAGAGCCCCTTCTGGCTCCGGTCGACTTTTGCCTGGCCAACGCGATATTAAAACGCTTGTTCTACGGCTCTGCTCTTATCTTCGATCTAGAAACAATATCAATATCCAGGGTATGCTTGCCCCGCCCAATACGAATAAATATTTAATTAAAAAATGTAAAAAGAGAGCACGATGTACCTATTGTTATTATTCTAATAGGATGAATAAATATTATATAGATATAACTGTATCAATTCAAAGATTAGATTCTCGGCTTGCTATAGACGGAAATTAAAGAGGAAAATTATTGTGTTGGTTGTATTATATGAATAGAAATTATACTCGCCGCGTTAAATAGACACAGTAATGGAAGGATGATAAAAGGAATATAAAAAAGTGTAATAAAAAGTGCTTTGTTTTCATTTTCAAAAAAGGACCGAAGCGTTTTGCTCTGTCCTGCATTTTTGACCTTTTGATTTTGATATTGAATATGTTAAAAGGTCCAAAAATACCTATAACTATTAAATTTGAACTCAAATCTCCATTGCAGATCACAGTGCGAGGATAGCGGGTTCTATTCCCAGGCGCGTGTAATTAATACCCACCCACTGCGACCCCGACCTCTGCCGTGCTAATCTAATAAGCGTCTAATGTTAGCCAAGGTCCGGTGAAATATGTCCTTTTAGAAGGACATGTACCTGTACCATGCTGATCTATTAAGGGTGTAAAATTATTCAAGTTTTAGTGAGGCTTAGGTCGCTTTAAAGGCTTTATAAACCCGGAACAGTTTGGTCACTTTTGTTGCCCTTTCTGTCGAGACCTTTTTCTTAGGTTAAATATATCGAGGTGGAATTATAATACCAAGATATAGGACTTTTAGGGTGGAAAATTTAGAAGACATACGAGTATTCGGTCGCCGTTTGGTGTTGCCAAAGTGTGAAAGCTGTTCGAACTGGTTTTTTTTCTTAATTTTTCTCTATTTGATTGGTTTACCATAGACCATTAAAATCAAGGGAATGGCAATTGAGTTGGTCTACTCGGCTAATGATGGTCATATGTTATATAATTGTTTGAATTCTTCCAAACATATTCATTAGGATTTAATTAATTAGAGTTTAGGGAAGCAAGTAAATGATTTTTTGTTGAAATTAAAAAGGATACCCGCAATTTTTACAATAATATATAATACGATATAAACATTGAATGACAGCATATTATAAATTAAGGTACGTACTTATCACTAAAATTATGGATTCAACCAGATTTATGAGTCCAAAAAGTTGTTTCAGAACAACATAGTTGAGTGCTAGTTGTGTGCAGTCCCTGTCAGATTTGTAGAATCTGACGAGTGTATCAATAAGTCTTTTGATTTTATTTTATTTTTTAACCTTATTTGCTATTATAACTTATCTATAACCTGTCCCAACACCTTGCAGTTCGGTATACAACAGCATATAAATTCCAATTCAAACCTAGCACTTGAATGGAACCCGCAGAAACCACGCCTCACCAAGATTAGATTATTAATTGCAGTGCCTTCGATGCCTGCAACCAATTACCAGACTTTATACATTTTCAATTACACTCGATTTAGCAGCCAAAGTGTTAAATTAAAGCCTAATGGGTTTTTAAATAACCAATCAATTGAAATGTGCTAAGGTATTGTTCATTCTCTATTTCCGGCTTTCCATAATGAATATTTTTAGTATCTCGACGTTAAAACACGATGAAGCGGGTTAGCTCATACTAGTAATAACACACATAAAATAACGTATTACTCTTTAATACAGTTCGATAGATCATGGCAATAATTATTGCATGGATAAAACAAATGAATACACAATATAATTTCGTCTGTTCTCAATAATATATATTGTGTTTATTACAGAATACTGATTATCGTTCACTCACTTCTGAAAACCGTTTTCGTATTCCTGATTTTAAAGCCCAGTGTTTTCATATGTCCTTTGATCTTGATTCGATTTAATTTAATTGAGGCATAATAAATGGATGAAAAGTTAGATGGGGTTGAGTCTGACTGCAAACGTTTCTGACATGATGGAAAGTGTTAACGTCGAGGAGTTTACATTGGTCCTTAAAGCCAATACAATGTATATATACATTTGTACTATGGAGATGACATTACAATTTAACTTAATATCACTTTTGACGAGCAAGCAAAGTCACAGGGAAAAGTTAGCTCATTAAATAAGTAACGATGTGGCAAGAGTTTGTTTTAAATTCTCACAATAAATATGTTGTTCTGTTTAGACAAAAGGTCTTATTTTCTTGTCAATTGTTCTAACAGTAACATACTTAATAGATTATTTATAACTCTTATTCCATTGTATTAAAATATAAGAATGGTCAGTCAACTATGAAAACGAAGGTACGGCGCTTACGTCATTCTTGCGCGGCCGCGACTTTGCCCGTCAGTCGTGAAACGGCGCGGGCGCAGATGGCCGGATAACCTCCAAATTGATTTATTATATTTCAATTTTTTACTACCAAAGCGTAGAGTCTTCCTTACTTCTGCCCTGTAGGAGAAATGAAACTATTTGATACTTTAGTTTACAAAAGAAGAAATACACATTTCACATGCGAAAAATTAATTGAAAAGAAAATTGTTAACCTTGATGATTCATTATTGTTGTTTACTTACCTGTTGCTATACATACCTTTCAGTGGCGGAGCGTCTATAAAATCCGATTCCCAATGGCATGCCTTACTTATTTTATTGGGGATCGTGGAGAAAACGGTAGCACAATTAGCCTCGGCTTGTAAACAAATATTTTAAACGCACAGCCATAATACCTATTTATTACATAGGTTCTTTCATGAGTAATTATTATTTTCGATTCCCGGCATACTTTTACTTTCATTGCGTCAAATCATAACATTCTGTGTTTCATAAAATTTTGGTAAGGTACTGTACTCCATAATTTGTCTACCTATGGGTCCATTTTATAACAACCTGACACCCTGAAAACAAAAAAGACAGTTTGTTAGAAACCAACTTTCGGTTATGCAAAAAATTAAAATTATTGTTGAAAGTTCTGACAGCAGTTATCGGTTCTACGACAGACTCTTCGAATTCAATCTTCAGATGAAATTTTTTTCGGCAAAACATATCTAGACATTAAAATTAATAACTCAAGTATCAAGTCTGTTAATTCCTGATATAAAGAATAAGATCGCGCAAGTTATAATTCAATAAAGTCTCGAGAACAACCCGTTCGACACGATTTCACTATTTATTCTTATAATAGGACCCATAATATTACAGAAATTAATAATTTGTCCGATGCGTATCTGAGCACGCTCATTCACAAAACTTATAATTTTTCAAAACATTAGAATGAACATTTTCAATTAATTTTAATGTGATATTGGGATACCGATTATACAATTTCTTTGTCGATGATATCAGGGGCTTAGAAGAATAAGGCCTTAAGAACTTTAAAAATATGGCTAGTTCAGGACTTTTAGCATCCTAAGACACTAATCTTGTGATATCTATTCGGTTAATGATATTTTCTTGTTCATGAAATTGTGGGCGTGGATGTTGACGTTCTGTTAGAAAGAATACCTACTATTTCGATTCTGTTGACTCCTTAAATGTAATTTGATGAATATTAAATATTCGATCATGACCTTGATATACAGAAAAAAATTAGAATGCTCGTTGTACAAAAATCCCTTTTTACATATGCTAAATGTGTCTTAAATATGGCCATATCCGTTTATAGCATTGTACAGTCACGTATTTTAATTGTTGAGCCATTTACGGTTCAAGCTACTTTCATTTGTTTAGTACTCATTCTATGAAATGTCCAATGTAAAGTGAACCCTAAATGGCAAAAATTAAAGTCCATGACTGTACCTATATATCTCAGCCCAACGGGCCCGTAAATACGGGCCGCCCGTATTGGCATAATACTACGCATCCCAGCGGCATTACGATACACGCAGTACGCTACGTCTGCCCAATCAGTTAATTTAATTAGGTACATTGGTTTGCTGCACTGGTGTAAAATATGAAAAATCTCTTCTAAGTCTTTAAAAACTTTTGCTTGCCAATATTTTGCCAATATGACGCTTTCTGTGAGTGTGGTATCCTCCAAACGATGATACATATGAGACAGTGTTCCTGTGCCCAACGACGTGCACTGAGGAAGATCTCCTGAGAGCTACACCCCGAGGAATAGAATATGAAAAATATCCAAACCATTTTGAAAACAAAGTTTTTTTAAGCAAACTAAGGTGATAATGATTTACATTATGCACTAACAAATTCTTGGATTCTCAGAACTCGTGATCGGTATCACTATAATTATAATCTTGCGTGTCAAAATAAATGTTGATATCTAATTTTATTAATCGATCGAATTTTTCAAGTTAGATCGATTATTTATTTGAAGGTTTCGAATACATTTTAATTAAGGTCATTGAGTTTTTCAACTTATCGAGTAAACACTTATATACCAAGTATTTCTAGCAAACGTCGATTTTAGTATAATATTATGGACCATATTCCTGTTGCCTCATACGTTCTGGGCCCCTTTTCTTAACTCCCTCCTTTTCTCTTTTGGACCCGGGTATGTCCTTAAACTACGCCCGGACACGGGTATGTCCTTAAACTACGCCCGGACACGGGTATGTCCTTAAACTATGTCCAAAAGAGAGGTATGGGTACTGCGAATGTCATCTCGCTTTGTGTGGTAGGACACAGCATAGCGAATGTCATCTCGCTCCAATCTGGAGCAGAGCCCAACTGGGGAAGTATCTCCACCTTACAGAAAATTACAGCCAAATAGCACTAGAGCCTACTCGTAGGTACTTAAGGTTGCCAAAGAGCTCAAAGAGGACCTAATGTTTCGACGACGAGTGAACCATTGTTCCTTTAGCCGTCAATACAGTGAATACTCCTTTTGTAAAGGGCCGGCAACGCGCATGTGACACCTCTCGAGTTGCAGGCGTCCATAGGCTACGGTAGTTGCTTACCATCCGGTTGGGCCGTATGCTTGTTGGCCGCCGTCGTGGTATAAAAAAAGAACTGGTATTAAACTAATAGTACTAGTTTATGCAATCGTGAAATCGTTAAATACCCATTGGTAATATTGTCCCAATACACATGACAGTGCAATAGCAAGTGGTCGAGTAGCCGATAATAATACATATGTCGAATCGTTACGAATAGTATTCTTCTCTATGTTCTGATCTTTATTTTAATGACTTAATGCGAAAAGACACACGTATTGACCATATATAACGTAAGAATGACGTAATGTATCAATAATCGTGCCCAACTTAATGGTCTACATCTTACACTTCCTTAAATGGTCCATAGAATTATATGTTACGTTTACCATGAAGTTATAGAATGACATGATGAAAATAAATCAATCAATATGTATTAATCACAATCACGATCAAATTGATCATGCATTTGATTCTTTGAAATGGTAATTGCCATGATTCAGCCAGGAAACGTAGAATAGTGGCTGCATATTCGTTTTAGAGTCGATGGAGGCTTTGAGATAATTTTAAATATTGAGATTTTAGTTTTATTTTAACATTTAAATACACACGTGTAGTTCTATATCTTAAAAATTGCCTATTAAATACATACGTGTAGTAATTTAAATTTTCCTCTCAGTATAAAGATGGATGAAATGCACGCATAGTTCATGCTTGATTTTCTATGGACTGTCAGTAGATATCTCAACTTAACTAAGCTTCACAACCTAGTAATCTTAACAGCACTCAACATGAACCATTTCTCAGCCCCAAGTGTTAATACGTACTAAAATTAATGAAGCCGTCTTGACGTCTCAACTCGAGGAAAGGCAACGTATATGAGAACCTAGCCTTCAACCTATTTACATGCAAACAAATTCATCCAAACGTTTTCTCTATTCGCTAAGGTAATACATCATTGTGATATGTTTTCAAACAACCTGTACAACTCAAATACAACTCAACCTAATTCAGATTCTAGACCCTTCATTACTAAGTCGAAATTAACATGTAGCTTCGTCAAAATTAGTCTAACTAAACTGTATTTGAATTTGTACTCTGAATCCTATCTTTAAGGTGTATTTTTGTGTGTGGTAGGTTATGAACGTTGAGTGACGTTAGGAAATCAAGTGGTGCGCGTAAAAATATTGCCAGCAACATTGCAGGCGCATCTCACTCATTAGCACGCGGCTATCGATCTTGCGATGCTGATGGGAACTGTCTGTACGTCCTATTAGATGCAGTTTATTGGTAGAGGAGTCATTCTGTGGCGTTTGTTTATGATGTATGAAGAAGCGATATATTTGAGTGTTAAGCTACGTATTTGGTTTTATATTTTTGAAAACACAATTCCACCCAAACATTATGGCGCTGAAGAATGATTCCCTGAAAAGTTGTATGTTGCTAGTTTTACGTAAGTACACCTTAAGGTGGAGATTAATCTCCTTCTTTCCTTATCATTATCCTTTGATTACTTTTACTTTATGTTTAAAACACCATTAAGACTTCTATTGGTTTCTTCTTATTTTAACTGACCAAATTTAGAGATTAATTCAAATTAGGTTTGCTTTTTCATTATTATAATCCTAACAATTTCTGCTGCTGATAAGCTGATACTAAAGATTCTGTTAGAGAATAGAGAGATAAGTAGCTTACTTACTTATTTATCTATGGTTAGAGCTGTTTTTTGTAGGTACTAAAGCAACCACCGGTTCTAACCCCACTAAAGCAACCGTCTTCTTCTTCTTTTCATCCTTTTTACCCAGGGATCCTAGGCGGTCTGGGGTACCTGCTCCCATCCCAACCATAACAACCACCGCCATATCCTAAACAACCATAACATAGTTTTATAAAAATGGGAAGGTAAGCCATGGCTGGCTAGACTAAACACTAAATCGAGAACTTCCGCATCTACGTATAGATTCATCTTCATAACGTATAATTTTATTCTAGAGCATTACTCACATAGTTAGGCTGGTCCGGCTCGCGGACCATATCTCACACGTAATGAACTCTCGAGCATTTTGTGACTTCCGACCTCAAACGAATAACAACTTAAACTTTGTAATAGTTTTGTACTTTTAAGCTTCGAATTTGTATAGTAACTAAATAGTATCCAGAGAATTATAGCAAAGAGGTGGGATTACGAATAAAAATAAGTAGGTACCTACTTATAGTTTTAGTTATTTTAATTATTAATTTAATATGAGTTTACTAATGTAGTTTTATAAGTGTAACAAACAATCTATGGATCTAAGTTTTGTATTTAAGCAGAACGTCTGCTAACGAAACCACAGTGCCAATGCTTAGAAATAAAGGAAAAATAGAAAAATCCACTGCCTCAGGCGGCGCTTCGAACTCGCGACTTTGGGAAACATGCCCATCGCTCCGACCAACTGAGCTACTGAGTCTTACCTGATGGCTGCTTTCTAAGCATTATTTGACTAAGGATTAATATATAATATTTTTTTTTTTTTTTTTATTTATTTATTCCTGCAATTTTACCTACATGGCTGCATTTCATTTATCGATTAAAAGTGTACCTTCAAACGCTAAAAAAGTAACGAAAAAAATTCTACAATTTTACAAATCTTGCAAGAAAATCTTAAACCGTTTTCTGCCACTAACTGTTCTCTTATAATGAATAACTAAATTATAGCTAATATAAGACTCCTACGCTTGTGTTAATTTTATTAAGAACTGCGCCTATATAACCAAATAAATGTGGTTATAAATTTTTATTAATTTAGACAGGTCTATAAAATATAATTTATGTGATTCTAAAATGTCCAATTAATTAGGTAGAAATGAGGCTAATGGGCTGTAGTAAGCCTTATCTAAATTAGAAAAACTAACGATTGATCTTTATGTGTTAAAAATTGCAAAGGATCGAAAACGCGCATTTAACACCCCTGGAGTGGCAGGAATTCATAAGCTACGGTGTCCACTTACCGTACCGTATGTATACACCTAATGATTCGGTTAAAACATCTATTATATTCTGTAGGTAAGTACTATGTATTTTTTGCACGTGGAAATTATAATTAAACAATAACTATTAACTATTGTTTGAGTGGAATGCACCACTTTAAAAACACGTAAAATAATAACGTAATTAAATAGGGAAATATAAAATATAAAGACAATTTAATACAACACCCACGTCCAATCAAAATACTCTAACAAATGCATTCGTCACGCTAGTAAAATTAGATCATCGATTCAAATCGATACAGTCATCGATTATCAAATCGATTGATAATATTTACGTTCCCAAGGTGAGGCGGGGTCACGAATATCACGACTGTTTCTGTGAAGTTAGGAAGTAGCCTCGCAGGTGCAAATTATTTATAAATAAACAAAATGTTTAATTTTAATGGCTCACACCTTCTCGAAACCTAAGTTGACGTAGGTATTTGTAAACGGTCCTGAATAAAATGAAACGTAGTGAAATAAGTTTATTTTCAGGCAGCTAGTGTCCCGTAGATAAACTTAAGACTAGCATGTATGACATGATACATAATATAAATTAAAACTGTTATTTTGGTGATACGACAGTTTCCTGTTGCGCCACCCGCTCTGTGTATTTGGCGGCGTCCCACGGAACCGCTGAAACACTACACCCTTCGGTCAGAAACCCGCGCTCTCTACATATACCCTCCAGCAGCGTAACTCTAGTAACTACTACTTCGGCTGCTGACTGTACCATCATACTATTCTAACGCATAGAAATAATGTCTCAATAACACATTGTCTCCTAATAAAAACACGTCAACCTGCGTTCGCGCATGACGCTTTGCAAATGTCACCCCACATACATTCATTACACCACAGCAACTGACAACCAAATAATCTCATGAGCTATCATCGAAGCATACACTTACGTCACTTTGTCATTACGTTAGCTGTTTACTAATTCCTTGATATATATTGATTAGGATCGATACGCATGCGTCGTCACGCCCCAACGGCGCCCACGCTCCGTGTACAGATGATCCATAATACAATTATAGATCAGATTGTTTTCTAAGTTTTTTGGCAGTGGGAGTTTTGTAGGTAGAAGAGGTCAGCATCTAGGAGGCAAATCATAAAGGGACAACCGATCTGATAGGCAAATTAGAACATTATTTAATGTGGTCTGAAAACAATTAAGATTATCAACACAGCGGATAGAGAGACGAAGTCATCTCCATTCAAAATGAAGGTATTTTTTGTGCATTGAATATGATTTTAAACGTGATTTCAAAATTCTAGCACGTCCTTATCGCTAAAAATAAAACAAAAAATGAAAGATAATACTTTTTACGCCTCAATCATATTTTAATTTAAAAAAATACAGGCACAATGAGAGATCGTGATGCGACATTATCTAAAGATTTTCAAACATAATATAAAGTATAAACTGTAAAAATACTTTACAATCCAAAATAATATTTAACCAAGATTAACAAATGTATTTTTAACCCTTTTATTGATTTAATCAGATCTACTTTAATTACATATATGTACTTATCTTCAAATTATAGCAAAAACTTTGTTCATCGCTAACATTTCTGAATGAACCCTCTATTCCTAACTCTATTTACTAATCTATGGCCTCTCATTGTTTTAACTAAGACGCCTCGGCACGTTTCGTAGAATAGATCGCGCCGATCCAAATCAAATGCTTATACGCAGGAAACACACTATACTTGTAAATCGGCTCGGCGCCCGCGCGTCATACTAAACAGACGATTGGATCTCTCATTCTTGATTCTTGGAAAGTTTAAATTATATATACTATTATAAAAAGTTTAGGGCGGGTTATAACTAACTAAACTAAACTAACTATCTTGGCTCAGCGATCCAAAGAGAATCTTGGCCTCCGAAACGAGAGCATGCCTCCTATTCCGATCCTGCGCGACTTCTTGCCAGTTGTTGACGCGAAGCTGCAGCGGGTTATATGAAATAAATTATAAGATTGATTCTTCATATGTATAGGTATCTAGCACGGTTTAGCAGGCCTTAGTTACTGACTAGATTATCCACTAGCTCGGCATGCCAGTGATCGTCGGTAAGCTTAATTTGGTTCTTATTCGTGTTACGATCACCATTTTTATGTACAGAGTACCTATAACAAAAATGCTGGTCATCCGTTTAAGGTCACAATAGGTATAGTATTGCGACTATGAAAAAATGGAGAAAATTTTTTTGGACGCGAAAAAAAATTGTATGAGGCACGACGTCCTAGCCGGCCAACCCTCCATAAAACACTATATATTTATTTTGTGTAAACGCGTTTTTTTTTACTTTTTTAATATTAGAATACGATACCAATTTTACGCCCTTAATATACCTTGTATATGTATATCTGTTAAGCGATTTAGATTATAAGATACTATTTGCTAATTTCGTTGTGTCAATATTTAAGTTGTCTTCTCTGTTTGACTGTCGGTCGGGTACCGTCTTGAAAGATCAATTGCTTCTTGAGTCGATTTTGAATTGAATGTCAGTCGTTCCAAGTATGTCAGTCAGCCAGTCGGTATGTCAGTCAATATTTGGCCGGCACAGAGTTTGAAAGCTCTGAGACTGCCATTTTATTTAATTAGTTAAACAATTTCATACTTACTCAACGGTATGTAATAAATGACACATAAATGGCCCCAAAATGTAAGAATGACTCGTACAGCACTTTCTCGGTCAGTTTTATTAGACTTTAGTCAGTGGTAAGACTTAGCCGGTTACAAATTTTCAAGAGCCATATTTTCGGTAAAACTTATCTGAGACTGTATCTCTACCTATATTCTCACTCAATGTACTCAGAACAAACCACAATTAATTTTATTATGTTAAGGTTAAACAAAGTGTAAACTGTTCTAAAATCAGAACATTAAAAAACAAGATTGTTGAAAAACCATGACGCAGATCTATTGATAACAGAAGTACATAAGTGCGAGTTTTTTACCAATAAAAAGAACACTACTTAATAGCAAAAAACTAAATCCGTGATATGATGTTGTACAACTTGTACATTTATAATTATTCGATTTAATTATATCAAAGTAGAAACATTAATTTTAACCTGACACGAAAATAAGTCAAAGAAGCGATGCATTGATTAATTATTTATATGTATGTTCTAATGTAAATTTTAGTATTGTAATTAAATGTTAAAATGTGCAATTTGTTTTGGATCTTCCTTAATGTTTGATAGCGTTAACATTGAGGACTTACAGGCTGGTTTGCATGCATCAATACAAAAGTTAACAAAAAAAACAGAGCAACTCTTAGTTATTTACATTTACAGCAATGAAACCTTAATTATACTATAACTACACAACGATAACTTAAGTACAGCATTAGCATTGCGATTCAGCGAGGAAATGCTGCCAGCGTCCTCGGCACTATGCCACAGGGGCCTGTTTTAGAAATAGATTTTTAGTTTTTAGTATTTTTAAGTTAGTTAGTTTTAATTTGTTTACATAAGGTTTTATTAATATTTAGTTCTAAATTTAGTTTTAATGTATATTTTTAAGTATACTTTATAGCCAAATAGTTATAAACTATAACTTATCATTATAAAAATCAATCTACTACTGCTCAATGATATTTGATAACAGATATGTATATCTGTTTGAAAAAGCAAATATATTTAAAGAAATGCTAAATTAAAGTAAAAATTACTAAATATTTTACGTTAAATATTGAGGGGCAATTTACGACTTAGGGATCAGGATCTATGCTAGGTCAAGTCCAGCTGGGTAGAAGTTATTCAATGTACGATATTTTTATTTGATTTAATGACAAACTTACATGACAAATTTACATGGCGCCGTACCGTGGAGCAAGAGATGGGTGTATTGGGGATGGGATGGGAGGAGGTGTCCCAGACCGCACTGGACCGAAGCCGGTGGAAGAATTTAATTCGAGCCCTACACCCCAGCCGTGGGTAAAAGGATGAAAGAAGAAGAAGAATGACAAACTACCTAAACTAATTCGAAGATTCCACTTAGCAGCAATATGTATTCGTAATAAGTAATAAGTGAGGCAAAAAGAATCTAAATTCCACGTGTATGCAGACACTCAGACAGGGATGACAGACGCCGGAAATCCCGTACATAAAGATGCTATCACTGCCATGCGACATTTGAATAAGTTTAGAATTTATTGGCAAAGACTAAAGGATGGAAGAACTGACAGGCTTTGGGATTGAAAAGTTTTCTAAAAGACGCAATTATAAATTGTAGTTAACCCCCAGTTGACAGTGTCTAACAGTTTTTTAAGACAAACCATTTGTTTTGGTAAATAAGACATATCAAATCGTTATTAGATATGAATCAGATATAGATATTGCCAGTAGTCCAATGAGCGAAATTCTTGTCATGATTTTATTCAATATCTATCGAAATAATCCTACTATCAAAAATAATAAATTTTGTTTGAGATCTTTCGAAAAATTAGCACAAGTCTAATCGCCAAGATGGAAATAATGATGAATAGCTCCTTCCACATTCAAGATTTTGACAAATCTACACGCACAAAACAAATGATACAACCATATTTTTCTGATTCATGTAAATGATTCAACGACACGATAAACCAGTGTGATGCACTCCGATCAATCTAAGACAATTTTATCAACCGAATAGATGTTTTACAATGTCTCGCATTTATTGTAAAGAAATAGATAAAAGTGGTAACGGTTTGAGTGAGTCAAAGGTTGTAAATGACATCAGCGGGTCGATGAATGAACCCGGGTTTTATGAATTGAATACAGTTTTGAATATCTAAGGAATGTCGGCGATTCTTAATAGCTTGTCTTTTGACAGATACTAATTAAGAGCATATTTGGTGGGTACGATTTTAATTTAGTTTAATTCTACGTGTTTTTAGTTAATTTATTTGTCTTCTTTTTTTACTAAGTTTTGATAGATTTTTTATAGATCGCGACATCAAAATTACTTTATTATATATTACGTCCAAAGGGGAGGTCTATGTTCAGCAGTGGACGTCTTATGGCTGAGATGATGATGATGATGATGATACATTACGAAGTTTTTTTTTTTAAATTTAAGTATTTAAGGCCTGACTCGAATCCAATCTGCCAAATTCAAAACGCTATTAATGGTACTGAAGCTAGCTGAATCAAGGTTTGTTTTTCCATAATTTATGGTTTGTTTAAAAATTGTTATGTAGGTACCAGAAGCAAAATAACATTGTTGAATTTAGATACAGTTTCTTAGTATATATTGAAGACTAATTTCATTGTAAACTTACTTTATTGTAGATTACGAAGTTTTTTTTAGATTTAAGCAGTATTTATGTTTTATCTACGTAGGTACCAGAGGCAAAACAACATTGTTGAATTTAGATACAGTTCCTTAGTATATATTGACAATCATTGTAAACTGTTTTATAATATAAATATGAGAACTTAAAGTATCATAGTGGCACTGACACTTTGTAGGCAAGACTCTTCGTAAACGTCATACATAGTCTTTGCCACCCCTTTACTATTCAATAGGCGACACAGACTCGTGTACGGCGCGTATATAGATCATATATTGTTCAGTATTAACCTGCGCGCGCCGCTGTACCTGCACAGAATACAAACGAGCACATACCCTCAGCAGAAAACTTGAGTCAACGTGGTTTAAACAAGACAAGCCAAAAACAGACGTAAAGTGTTGTAGATACAGCTCAAAATCAAACAATGATAATTTGATGGAAGAGGCAAACTTATAGCAGAAAGTACACAGGGGATTAGAATTAGTACGCGAGTAATGGGTAGTGGCAGTGATTGTTCTGTTTTGATTAGGTAATGGAATTACAATTAGAATTTAATTAAAGTTTGAACGATTAGTTGCTATGTATAGAAATGTTAGAGAAGGATAGAAAAATAAACACTGAAAAAGAAAGGAAACCTTTCGGATGAAAACGAGTCAAATATATCTAAATGTGAATTACCTTTTTAATATTTTATGTAGGTAATTCTATTTGCAAAACGATAATATTATTTTATTATATTTATTATAATTTTTAATATAAGTATCATTCATCATTATGATAAAAAAATTGTTTATATTAAAATTCAATAACACACAATATAAGAATTTAACGATTTTATTTGATTTCATACACTTTCATAACCTTGTAAGACCCGTCCTAGGTTAGGTCCTAAGTTAGTACCATTGTTTGAATGACAAGAAGTCCTAAAATTTGCGATTATTCTATGAATTTGTTGTTAGCAGTGCTCGTAATTTTTTCAGCAAAACCAGTATAATCATAATTTTTTATGCAATTTTACCAATCATCTCTACATTAATACTTAGTTCGACTCGTAAATGGCTTTGATTTTATTTGATTCTCGGTTTAAACATTTAATAGCCTATAAATAATAATAACTTTAGCACTGCACCGAAAATGCTGGAAAATCTACGATCACCGATCACTAGTAACATGGTTATCTGCATTCCCCTTATTCGCGTCCTGCCTGAAGTGACGTCACCCGTCAACGGCCACGCCAAACGTGATCCAGACTGCACGCCACGCTGTTGTTTATGGCTAGACGTGCTAGAATTCTGTTGTCTATGACTCATCCTATCTAGACTTTGAACGTGGTACTTACGGGCTTATAACTTTTATAGGTAAAGTAAGTATATCCCTCTTTGATTGCACAAATGCACACCTAAGTATTACTGTATTAAAATACAATACATTAAACCTATTACATATGAACTGAGGCAAGCAACGGGTGGTCTTATCGCTAATGAGGAATCTACTGCAGACAACCTTTGGGTAGCGGACAAAAAGAAAAAAGAAATATCTTAATTAGTTTGTGCATCTCCTATATGGCTAAAGGAGATATATAAAAAAGAAACACTTATAAATAACCTTACTAAACTTACTATGCACTACCATAAGCTAACTCTTATAACCTTAATATGGCATATGAATGTCGTATGGAATTCAATTTTTTGAGGATATTCTTCTCTAACTGCATCGTTATGAAGACAAGAAATCATTTTGTAGACGTAATTGTTAAAAGTGAACAGTGTATATATAGGTATCTTAGTACATATTTAAGTATAACAAATAAGTTTAATTATTACGTAACAACAATTAAATATATTTATTCATTAATAAATTATTTTATTCTTATCCACGCCGCATGGTTCGTTGCGTAGGTATGTTGGTTCAAAGTAAAGAGTTGATATCCAATTCCGAATGTAAATATAAGTATAACAAATCTATAGATACTTTTTAAAACCAAGATTATACCAAGTATTTAATTTAAAGTCTGAACATCTATTCTCGCACTAAATTTATAGTCAGACTTAAACCGAAAAAAACATCAACTCTTTGAAATCAAATCGCACAAAATGGCGTCTCACACTTAGAATACAACTAACTAATTTATCAAGACTATGAGTTTAGACTACGTAATGTATTCACTGTTGATAAAAGGTAACAAGTCAATATGTAATAAAGGAAGGATTTGACGTTTTTAAAAGTGTTTGGTGTCGACGCCATGCTATCTCCTTTTCATCAATCAAAACACAGGATACATATTGTTGGAGTGAAAAGGTTTTTCTGTCTAGTAGATTGAGGTTAGGAGGGTCCCGTGCGTTGACAAAAAGAAATGTCAGTTATAGTTTTTATCACAAGTACTTAAAAAGTATAATTTTTGAACACAGTGTATCTATGTATCATAACTTTGCGATTCTGATGCGATACATTACGGAAATATCTTATTATTTTCTTTATTTATTTTTATTCTTATTGGTCTATCCAAACATTTCAAACCTTATTTTATTTAAGTTTCTATCGTCTGTATTTATTGTAATGTAATTAATGTACCGTTTTGCATGTAAAATATCAATAAAAAACCATAATTACCTGTAAATATTTGGTTATTTCTAATTACCGTCCTACTTTTATCTCGTAGTATCTTATTCCAAATGAACCCTAGAAAAAAAACGATTGAAAAAGTAAAAAAAAAACACGCGCGATTACAGATTCGAGCGCGTGCGCAGAGCGGAAACGGCACGTAGAGGAAACGCCAGGACGCGATACGATTTCGAATTTTGAATTTCGAATCGTTTGAATAAATCGTTTTTTTTTTCTCTTTTTAATGGGTGTTCGGATGTTCTGCTTTATTGTTATTTTCTATTATAATCCTGACGTTGGCACTGGATAATTATTGAGATACAGAGAACATTATTAAAAAAATATTATAGCGACACCAAGCTACTGTTTTATACGCCTATAACTTAAATAGAATCCTAGTGGATTCAAAAAGAAAGTTAACAAATATTACTGTTAACTTTTTTTGACATAAACAAGCTTTTTATACATATATCGAAATAAATTGTAGTAAAATAGTACTTACTGTACTTAGTGTGCAGAGGGCCTACCGCGAAGACGAAGAGAAAACGATGGTCCCGTCTCTATCGCTCTTGCATATACGAAAGAGAGTGATGCAAATAGACGATTCGATGACCGAAGTGCTTCGCGGTTATAGCACAGGGGGCCGGTTCTTGACAGCCGGACGATCGAATTCAAAAAAATCAAGCTCGAAAATAATCGCACACACAAGTTTGTAGCCAACTTTTTCGCATGGAATTAATAGTTTAAATAATCATTATTTTAAATTTCTATCGCTTTTATTTTTAAAACATAATTTCATCGTTTTATTCAGAGTTTTAAATGTCCCTTTCGAGTGCTCGAATCTCAAAAATCACCCCCCTGTTGTGTCTTTACCCTAACCGTTACATGCTTAATCCTATTATAAAAAAACAAAACACAACTTATTGCAGCATCTGCAATACTAAGGTCACCGTTTGATCATGAAAAACAAAATTAGATTGGATTTTTTGTATAACTAATAATCTAATAAAACAATAGCGTTCTGGATGATCATCATTGCATTATAATAACAGAATGGAACAAAAACTAGAAGGAAGTGGCGATAAGGTAATTCACATTGATGCGAGATGAGAAAAAATTGTATTCTGAAGGGCAATGTAACTTTAGTTCAGCCAACTTAAATAGGTAGGTACTTATACATTATATCAGGTACCTACAGCAGCAGAAGCAAGTCAAAGAATAAGGCGTTCAAATGCATATAAACCTAATGAACTGTAAATTATAGGTACAATCGCCATCAAAGCGGCAAGGGTACTCAAAATATCTGAACAAGCACTTCATCGCCTTTACAATAGAGGCGTTGTTCAGATATTAGTGACTACCTTGGCCGCTCCGATATATTTGATGGCGACTGTACAAAGCTTAAACCGCTGTTTCTAAGCGGAAACCAAACTCAACCAGGACAAAGTAAAGTAATTGACTTAAGGTAGAGTGAGGTATAGTAACTCGTAAAGGCATGGTTACTGGTTAGCCGCCGTATCATTACGCCAACAATGGAGGAAGCGTCACGAAATGTTTAAAATAGATTATATTTTTACACTTCCGCGGTGGTTACCGTAATGAGATTAGCTTTTCACGGAGTGAAACTTCTTGATCATCATAAGGCGTCCACTGCTGAACATAAGCCTCCCCTTTGGTAGGGGGGTTAGCCATACGTGCCACGCTAGGCAGGCGGGTTGGCACGCGCAGTTTTTTTTTATCGTTCTACGTTAAATCGGGTTTTCCTCAGAAGCAAGAATTTTATAAATACCTTGATTCATATTCATAGTTACTTACGTCCAAGAAAGTTCAATTTTTTCTAACCGAAATAGTTTTCCCTGGTTTTGGCCGGAAAATTGAAGCTATCGTCCGATGATAAGTATAAATTAATCACAAGAGCTTTTTGTGTTTCATACAGATACATTTGAATAGTAATGTTTATAATTATAATCAAGATCTTAGCAAGAACCTAGCATAAAGATTTGACCTTTTTACCCTTTCTTGACAAAAAAGACGATTGTAAAGAAAAAAGATGATTCGCTATAAATTCTACTTCAAGACTCATACACACAAATGCACCTCAGCAGTAAAAAGTGTGCATTTATTTTATTACAAAATAGACTTCAAATATTGAAGTACCTTAGTCATTTTAACATTCCTCATTTATTTAAAATCTGAACAAACTATCAAGACTTCTCCATCGCAGTATCACTTAACTAATTTGTTTCTATCTGGCGTAGTTGTCATCTGCCACCGCAGAAAAGTTACACGAACAAACCAACATGAACTGGGAGAGACGCATAAAATAAATTAAGTCTGGCCGGGAACAGCGGTAACAGTGTTCTGACAAACCTCAAACCATTTAAAGTGATCTGGTAAAACATACTTTTGTATACAGTGTGTAAATCTAATACGGGTGCATCTAGATCTTAACGGTTATTAGTATATAGAACAGGTACATTTATTTTGCAACAGCTGATGTAATGTCCCTTAATTTATTACAGATTTTATTTTATTTTGACAGTAAATTAGTAATTTGGGATACAAATTTCTAGTATGTTATTAATATAAGAATTACTTCGAATTCCGAAATGGTAAACTGGAACATAAGAAATGTAAAGCTTGTCCCAGAATAAAATGTCGTTTATACAGGCAGCGATTACGCAAAAAGTTTCAATCAAAAATGTTAAAAATACTGTCGTTTGTAAGATACTGACCTTCATTAATAAATATCACATAAAAAAAAACTTAAAATCAAAGACATTTCCAAAGATGTCGTCTGCCCAAGAAAAGCTGCATGAAAATATATTGTACAAATACGTGCAATATGGAGACAATTCAACAATAAATAAATAAACTTGTAATAGAGTACAGAATAAGGCTCTCACTGAAAGAGATTAGTTCAGTGAATAACAAAATAAAGTTTTTTTTTCTCATAAGGAGCATACAGTATAATTTTAAACAAAAAAAGAACCGACTTCACTTAGGATCCGCTATTCCAAGAGGAAGTGGCCGAGTTGCTGTAAAAAATAGTGAAATCACTATAGGTGTGCCTATAATAGTTGAAGAGTTCCCTCGATTTCTCCAGGATCCCATCATCAGATCCCGACTTGGTGACAATGGGACCATCTAGGGGTTATACCTGTTCGATTAAAAAAAAATTTGAAAATCGGTTCACGATTCACGGAGATATGGAGTAACATACATACAAAAAAAAATAATGATAAAAAAAATAAAAAATAAAATTCAGTCGAATTGAGAACCTTCTCCTTTTTTGAAGTCGGTTAAAAAAAGTAGCTTTGGAGCTAAATACATCTATAAGAACCGTTCATAGGGTGCTTAAACGATTTAGGGAAACTGGTGGAATCCGGCGACAGCCTGGAAGTGGTCGTAAGAGGGGGTTTGTAGATAAAAAAATTGAGAAGAAAGTCATAGCTGCTTTGCAAAGAAAACCAACCCTCTCTGTAAGAGATTTGGCAAAAAAATTTAAAACATCTAAATCGACAATACAACGAGTGAAGAAAAATAGTCACATAAAGAGTTTTAAACATACTAAACTAAATGCCAAGCAGCAAACGGAATCAAAAACCAGATCACGAAAATTATATTCAAAACTAACCAAAAAAAATTACTGTATTGTTATGGATGACGAAACATACTGCAAATTGGACTTTAAGTCACTACCTGGGCATCATTTTTATTCTGGGACCGACAGAAAAACTATCGATGATATGTACAAGGTTATCAAAACTGATAAATTTGCCAAGAAAGTTCTCGTATGCCAGGCCATTTGTTCATGTGGCAAACGCAGTACCCCATATTTTGCTAAGGGTACTGTTAATGGCGACATATACCTGAACGAGTGTCTGAAAAAACGGCTGTTACCGTTTATAAAACAGCACAAGAAGCCTGTTCTGTTTTGGCCTGATTTGGCCACGTGCCACTACACAAAGAAAGCTATAGAGTGGTATCAGACCAATAACATTGAATATGTGGATAAAACCCTCAATCCTCCCAATTGCCCTGAGTTGCGGCCCATCGAAAAATATTGGGCTTACGTGAAACAAAAACTCTTAAAACATAAAAGTAATGCAACTTCAGTAGATAACTTCAAGCGAAAGTGGAACGAAGCTTCAAAATTAATCACAAATTCAGATGTACAAGTCTTGATGGCAGGGGTGAAACGTAAACTAAGAAATTTCTGGATGAATAAAACTTTGTAAAAAATAAATTCATAATTTTGTGTATTAAATGCCTTTATAATAACATTACGTCCATAAAATAAGGTAGTTTCTTTTAATTTACCATATTTTAGGGAAAATTAATAAACGACATTTTATTCTGGGACAAGCTTTAATTAGATAACGTTTATTTAGAATTTCTATTAAAATTTTATAAATTTTATCCATGCAAACACACTCGTTGTTACTTTCAATACCATGTTTACAGTACGTTGCTGCTGATAAAATTTTCAAAAATTAATTATTGGGTCACAGTTAAGTGTAACTTAAAAAAACATCTTAATTAATGATTACACTAATGAGTTCTATGTCTGGTTTAATTTATCGCCCGTATTAGATTTACACACTGTATTTATGTAAATACCACATGGGCATTAACGTTACAAAAACTATTTAAAACGGGGTATTCACCATATTGTGTACCTATTTGTTTGTCGAGTTTCCGTTATTTCGGCACAGTTGCAGGCGCCATTATCAATCAGTTACTCTGTGATATGCAACTGTGCAGAAATATCAGAAACTTCGAGAAAGCAAATCATACTTAAGCAGAATAAACGTACTTCATTAGAATTATATGATGCGCATGATATAATTAATTATCTGTCTCTCCCTTGACACTATTACTGATATTTTTATAACTTAAAGTTTAGGTTTATATTGTTCATTTAATACTAACTTCCCAATTCGTTTGACCAAGAGAGCAGCTCTAGGTATGATTCTGTCTCATAGCTGCATGTAATTGCGGGCTCTCTTATTAAATATCCAAGCCGAAATATATAGGTATAATAAAATCGATGAAGACAACCGTCTTTAGGCACTTTTGCATCCTTAATAGGGGTTTTATTACACAGTGTTCACTGTTCTATATTACCTAAATATTTAACTATCTACTGCCCTGCTATTTATTATGTGGTTAAACTATGGATATTGGTTGTGTTTTTGACATGTCACCATTGTGACACTTTTTTATGCTGTTTCCCTCCACCCTGTACAAACACAACTCCTGAATATTAAGAATTCGCCACATGACAAAATACCCTTCCGAGAACCCGTTAACATAGGTTATCGTTTTTTACCATATTCTTTTGTTGTGGTGGTAATATTTGTTTTTCTTCTTTGTGGGATTGACACGGTTTTTGTTTAGGTTTTGTGGTCTATTTTGTTAAGGTCGGGACTGACGTCTGTCTGTCTGTGTCAAGTTGCTAATGAATGTAGTGATTGGGGTCTTTAGTAGTAGCTCCTGCAGTTTTTCACATTCTTTCAATTTATTTTGTCGGTTACTTATTGTTGAGGGAAAACAACATTAGCAAAACCGGACTTCTACGTTCTAGTTTCCCTTCTAGATTAGAAAATCAATCCAAGAAATCCCTTAAGGGGATAAGTTCGCCTTTGTACGTATTTGCTGTGTTATATATCTCTCGTTGTGTTTTCATGTACAATAAGGTGTTTTACTACTACTACTACTACTAAAACATTCGATGCAATAAAAACGAGTTCCTACGCAAATTCTGAAAAGATGATGTTCAGAAAAATTTACACGTTTTGAAAGTTTTTTGTAGTTTTTTGGTGAACAATTCTCGTCATGAAGGTACTCGCACATTAAAATCCATTATGGTTCCCATACAAATTCACTCCAAACTACAGAGACGCAACTTAAACGTCCAGTTACTTGCTCTAAAATCATACTGTCATAAAGCTTGAGCATTCCTCGCCTCGCTAAAGATTTTACTGTCCCTTCCCGTCCGCTATCATCAATTATAGCTTGACCCCTGCATCTTACAGCATTCTCCCCAGTTCTCACAATAGCGTGTAATATCATAGGTCAGCGAAGGTCAAGATATAGTGGTGTATCTGGTGCTAATACGCATTCAGTTATTAATATAGTTAACGCTTGGCTTTTCCCGTGTGAAGCGTTTTGGTTCCCGATCAAGATCTTAGGTGGCCATGTTATTGCTTTCAATGTAATTATTAACTACATTTTAATGTCATAAGTGAAAATTTCACACTTTTAAATAATTTTCTTCTTTTGAGTTAAGCATTTTCTACTAGTCAACCAATGGGCTAAAGATAAAGATTATATAGGTGCTGGATCTGTTGGGTCTATAAAAGATGACATAGTACTTGTTTTTTATATGTTATACAAAAATATTGATTTTCAATAGCAATCAACCTGTTGCCCGAAATAATCAATTTGACATGGTTTTTATCGACCATTAAACCTTTAAAATTTTGGACCATATGCGTGGGCGTCGATTGCTGTCAAAAAAGATTAGCGTCAAAAAACTAAACGCTAAACGTCCGCCATTCTTGACATCATCCAATCAGAATGGAATTTACTAAGAAACCCTTCCGATGATCACGTTTTTAATATAGTATTACAAACTTACGCCATCTAGTGCGGAGATTTGTAAATAAATACCTTTTCATACTAAATGTAAGGATACTTTTAAAGCTACGACCGTACCAGGTGTAAATATAATTTGGCAATTTTTGCACACATTTTCTTTGTTCTAATTACAAAAATACTGAAACAAAAAGGTTGTGTTGTAATGAGTTTTTTGTGGTCCCGGGCTGATTGGACAAAAAAATTGGATTTGTGCATGACTCGTGCCATCAGCATGTTGAAGGAGGTTCGCTTTTTTGTGATTTAAAGGTTTAAGATGCGTCGCAATAACTGTGGGGGAAAACGGTTTTGTTGCCGAGGTTCTGTGACTACCAGGAAGTAGGTAATTATTTTCAAATATCAATATAAGTCGAATAATTATGTTGCTAGTACCTACATAACATCACTACATAGTACTTATAAAACAAAGTCGCTTCCAGCTGTCTGTCCCTATGTATGCTTAGATCTTTAAAACTACGCAACGGATTTTGATGCGGTTTTTTTCAATAGATAGAGTAATTCAATAGGAAAGTTTATATGTATAATTGCATCCGTGCGAAGCCGGGGCGGGTCGCTAGTAGGTACATTTTAAAATTGATGCGTCGCAATAACTGTGGGGAAAAATGGCTACCAGTAAGTAAGGTAATTATTTATTTTCAAATATCGATATAAGTCGAAAAATTATGTTGCTAGTACCTACATAACATAAATGATAAAATTTTGTTAAAAAAGGACAATAATGTTCATTTTGTCATACAAGTAAATTAAGGAGGTAGTATTTCATGAACGTCTCACTGCTGTGTGCATACAATTATAAGTATGTAGAATGTATGTAAATGAACCCCTGGAATAGTTTCGTAAGTTTTACAAAACAGATCCCTAATTCCGAACTCGATCAAGCAATTACGAATTTAATGGAGGCAAACGTTATTTATAAATTTATTTAGAATTAGGACCCGCAGCTACCGGTCACCGTGTCATTATCTTTTTGTGACCCTCAGGCCTTTTTATAATTCCGTATCAACTTTTGATTGTCCATGAGGACCATGAGCATTTTAGTTTAATTTTTCATTTATTTTTCTCTTCTGACCTATTAAGTTTACAGTGTTTTCCCGTCATTCCATAGACAATGCATCCAGGTATTAAGTATCCATTACGTATTACGTATACATTAAAAACGCAATCCCTCTCGAACATCTCCTTTTCAATCTGCCTTTACCCGGGCGATCGTCTATGAACTGTATGATGTCTCGTGGGACTGCTTCTAGTAGCCATTCTGGCCCTCCTCCCAAGGTGCATGCATCAGATATGTCGAGCCCAGTCCCGCTTTAGATTGGCTGTTACATAAATCTACGAAGTAATTCAAAAGATCCTTCTCGTATATGAAAGGAGGCCGTACCCACTAGTGGGACCTATAATCTAAGCTAACATATTACATAAATAATATGAATTATTTTAATTTCTTGTTGATGTATTCAGTTTTCTTTATCCCGTATTTTCTTTTTATTTTTAATTTAACTTCTAAGTGACACAGATAAGTTTTAACAACTTTGACTCTGGTGGAGATGTAAAGACGAATTCAAATAAAATATTTGCTAAGTTGGGTTGATGTGTGTTTGATCTACCGGTTTCAAATTGATACTAAGGACAGTCTTCTCACGTACAGCGGCTTTTGCCGCTTGTAACAAGTTGTAACATAGTAGTGTAATATGAGGCTTGACATACTACAATATACCTTTACCTACTATAGGTACTTACACTACAAGGTGTTTCTTTGTATCTAGAATGATAGAATAAACTATGCGACCTGAATTTGTATAATTAATTAAGTATAATATACAGAATTATATATCTATTATTATTCAGGATCGATATAGACGCCTTTTGACATACACAATACATTGCAAGTAAATATTCCTTGTCGTTGATTTATTAAGAGAAAACAATACTGATACATACTTGTAAAATAAAAAACATTGACAAATCCCACAAAAAAAATATTAACATTTCAAGAATATTACTCGCAGAGTGTGATCAAACAATAAAAGCACCATGCATTGCATTGGTTCATTGTAATGTGCCTAAATTGAAGAATAAATATCTTTTATCTTTTTTTTATCAACCTGTAGTTACATAGAAGTATCGTCAAAAACCACACCAGTCTTCTAAATAGCAAACTATGTCGAAATCACCATAAGCTTCTGATAGTAGTTGTGGAAACGTGCCAAAAGCTCAGCTCGTGTAATCAGAGCCGGCTCAATTAAAGCTCGGGGTCGCGAAGTCAAACGCTTTGTCGGTATCGCACATTGTCAATGCGGTCAGAGATTATTGGTTTAAATTCAGAGTGGGAACTTCTTTAAAGGATTTTTTTACTTAGTAGAGACGTCTGCTTTTCATTTTTTCTTCATTTCTAACATTGCGAATGCTGCGAGCATTGTCTCATTTTCGAATGATCTTAACTGCCTTTGAGTTCATCGTTCTATTTGTGTGTTTGAACTTAATAACTAGTAGAATTGTTAGAGTTCTTTATTTTGCCCTGGATTTTTTTTGTATAATCAAGACGCCGTATTCTTATTTTAAAATACAATAAAAAAACAATATATCTAAAACATAATCCGACACACCACAAATAATCATACAATATTAATATTGGAGTTGCATCGGAATAAATTTCAAGCATGATACATTTTGATATTTCTGATTCATACGTTTAGACGCCAGCTGTATAATTATGTAGTTGATACACTGGAGTTGTACTCGTATTGATATTGGATCGTGTTTAATCGTGTTTTAAAGTTAGATTATGGTCTTAGAACTTGGTCTAAAATATCGTTGTGATTAATAGGACGAAAATATTTTTGTACTCGAGTTTACCTTACCCAAAAAAATAATTTATATATTTCTACATATATTTAAGAGATAAAATTTTCCAGGACTAACCGCTCTGTGTATATTTCATCGGACAGATATCATCATTGTCTATATCGTTCAGTCTGATCGTATAAAATAATTAACGTTACTAATAAGGGAACTTTTTCAGCTAATCTTTTAAGTGAACAAGAAGTTTTCTTAGAAGGGAGCCCGACAGGTATCGATATTCATAAGCACTGACCACTCTATGTATATTTCATCGGGCAGGTCCATCTCGATCGGTCCGATAGTACAAAATAGCCTCGTTACACGGCACGTCAATCACGTCAGCGCACAAATGGATTAATATAAACGTTCCAAATAAGGGATCTGTTTCAGCTAAGATTTTAAGTAAGTGGACAAGAAGTTTCCTTAGAAGGGAGCTCGACAGGCATTGATATCCATAAGCACTGACCACTCTGTGTATATTTTTTCATCGGGCAGGTCCATCTCGATCGGTCCGATCGTACAAAATAGCCTTGTTACACGGCACGTCAATCACGTCAGCGCACAAATGGATTAATATAAACGTTACAAGTAAGGGATCTGTATCAGCTAATATTTTAACTAAACAAGAAGTTTGCTTAGAAGGGAGCTCGACAGGCATTGATATTCATAAGCACTGACCACTCTATGTATATTTCATCGGGCAGGTCCGTCTCGATCGGTCCGATCGTACAAAATAGCCTCGTTACACGGCACGTCAATCACGTCAGCGCACAGATGGATTAATATAAACGTTACAAATAGTAATCAAAAGTGCTCTCGTGGCTCGCCAAATGCTTTTTGTAGGTTTTCGATTTTGACCTTATGCGGTGCTTAGGTTTCGTGAAGAGTTGGGAAGGAATAGACTTGAAATAAGCATAAAACTTCAAAACGACGAAAGGGTATATCCTTACCTATAGATATGTTGAAAAGACAAATACAAAAATATTTGGTTGTTGCATTAGAAAACTCAAGTAAATAACAACAATTCTTTCATTTATTTTAAGTCTTGTTTTATCATAAATTTTTTTCGTCACTGTCTGTTTTTTATTCATTAGTGATTTTTAGTTTATTTTCTGAAACTACATAGGATTAGGAGAAGTGTTAGTCAGTTTGACGACTTCATTTTTTGATTTTGTCATCTAGCTCCAGAACTAAACTTGCGTATTCTGCAATGCGGTTTTGTGGATATTGAACACGGAGAGACAATTTTACTAGAAACAAGTAAAAATAGTAATTCCCAGGACAAGTAAGAGTTTACTAAAAACAAGTAACCGTTTACTTGTTTTTAGTTAACGTTTACTTGTCCTGGGAATTTTCTGTCCGTGAATATTTAAAAGTAACTAAGAGTTTTTCGTAAGCCACCTCTAATCTCTATTTGTCATAGCTCTGCCTCGCCCGCCTGTCAATATTCAAACTATGGGTGATGTATGGAATATTTGGCATTTTTCCGGCGCAAGCGATCATTCATCATTATTAGATGCGCGCGCGCTGACCAGCTAACGCGATTACTGGCGCACTCGCGGTAAGGACTGAGATTGGACCCAATAGTTTCAATAAACAATTGTATTTGTTGGATGTGCTATGAAAATTTAAAATGCAATCTACGTTACAGGTGTCCCTAGCACCGACTCTTCTAAGTACTGTAGGATAGTTCTTAGTATTTGTTTTAAATATAATAACATAAATTTTTTGAAGAAGATGAGGTAGATCTGTACTATAAAAATCGGTGTAATCGGGTTGACTATATGACATCAGTTTTTTAGTCATATCTTATAGATAGAAAGTGCTGCATTTGAATTGAAAGAATGTCAGCAATTTAAACATTCGTAAGGGGCTGTAAGTAACATGTAAAATATGTAATTTGAAATAAAACAATTAAATATTTTTTGTCTGTTCTTTCACCTAAAAATACCTACCTTCTACCATATGTAACTGAACGAAAAACATTTAATCAAACCCGTTAATGTTTAGGTCATACTGAGCATCTTTTATTATGGGACCAACCCCGAAATCGCAAAATAAAAATTGGACTCTCCCATAGGAAATTTCAAAATATGACCAGTGAAATGTATGAAACAGCCAAATTTCGGGGTTGGTCCCATAATAAAAGATGCTCAGTATGACTTAAATATTAACGGGTGAGAGTAAATGTTTTTCGTTCAGTTACATAGTGTATAACGTAAATACCAAATTAAAAAATATGTAGTCATATGATCACTATGTAAAAGACTTGCTTACCATCTTAAGGACCAAATGCGCTGTAGTTATTCACAATGCTGCTCTCGAACTAAATAACCGTTCAATTAAGACGCAGTACTGTAATGACCCGACGTCAATACGAATGATGACTATCTTTACCGCCATCTTGAATTTTAATACGTACCTGATCAAACGTATCAAAGGCACTTGATTCAGATGACATGTGAAAGTAACCTTTATGGTCTAGAAATAACCAATTTGTTAACTTTACTTACTGTATTTCTATATTTTATGGTGTATTGACGGCCTCCTAGCCTAGTTGGTAGTGACCCTGCCTATGAAGCTGGAGGTCCCGGGTTCGAATCCTGGTTCCTGAGTTATGGATGTTTTCTATGTATTTAGTATTTATCTATATCTATCTATCAATTATATATATCGTCGCCTAGTACCCACAACACAAGCCTTATTGAGCTTACTGTGGGACTAGGTTGATTTGTGTAAGATTGTCCTAATATTTATTTATTTATTTATAAATAAACTGTATAATATGTTGTAACCAGGCATACCTGCTAGAGTCTGTGCGAAAGAGAAGAGTTCCCGTTAATATAGGAACAAATTAATTCTACAATAGGTACTTTTCTTACTGCACTGGCTATTTCTGCACAGACCATTTTTATTTTCTTTGCCGATTAAAAAAAGACTGAATACTAGTTTTAAGACTGGGCAGGTACCTACTGCCGATACGATAAAGAATAAAAAACGCGTACCTAGACGCAACAAATTAAAACATCTTGGCATATAAATGTGTATCGACACACAGAAATATACACACTAGACATAGTGTCTAGTGCGTATATTGCAGATTCACATCTGTCTCTCAAGGCCCTAAATTCACAGTTGTCTTCCAAGGCTGTTAATGGAGAAGGAATCCCCATCAAATAAAATTAAATACTTTGTTGCTAAATCCTCACTTTGGTATTCAAAAACAAAGGCGTTGCGTGCGCGTCCGTCTGTTCGGCGGTAGCTGGTAAACTGTCAACGTTCTCTTATGCCTACTTGCCGAGGTTCACACCGTTTAGCTTTGTAGACTTGGTTAGGCTGTAGAATGGTCTAACTTTAACTAAAAGAGAAGCTTTTGCTGAAAACGCACAATCCATATTAAACACGGTATATGATAATATTGTCTACGGTTGCCGCGATAGTTATTCATGAAATAAAACAACTTTGAACGGTATATAATGTTTAAAAAGATTGAATTGAATGCTGACACGAGTGTTGTAAAAATAATTTAGATTTTTAATGGCATGCAACAAACAAAATCACCAAAAACATTAAAAACTTATATAGATGTCATATACAAAATAAAAAGTGACCTAGGCTTCCGGTTTCTAGGGCTGGTATCGAACCAGCGTCTTCTACAGTCGCGGCAGATGCCCTAACCACTAGGCGACCCGGCTCACAGTAGCACCGGTCGAATTTTCCGTGTATGTAAATGTTAAGGCGCATTAATCCATTCATCTAAGGTACAACATTATGAGTTGTTACCTCCAATCTGATATACTTAGGAATTCATCTAAATCGAGAGAGATGGTTTTCAGTTGCACCAAAACATTCTTCGTATCCCATTGGCATTAAGCCATCTCTTTTTGACATATGTTTGACATGAATTTGATAACAAGCAAAAGATCACACTTCCGGCTCTCCTGTTCAATATCAAATTGAAATCAAACGTTTACCTTATTATGTTCTTAAATAGCTTCACTTTAAAATGTGTTAAACGACTTCAATCAAACGTCAGTAAAAACAGTTGGAACGTGATCAATTTAGATTTCCCACTTACGTTTTCTAGGATTCTAAATTCCTAGACATTCCCAGACATTCCTAGCTCTGTCACAACGTTTCCGGTGCAGAGGGTCTCATTATAACTAATGAATGAATAAAAAAATAAACGACTATTTACGCTCTTTCCATTGAGGCTCGGACTTCCTGGTGACAAGTATTTATTTTCTGATTTCGTTACTTTGCCGTTTGCCTGATGTTTTATTTAATTTGAAATATTGTATTTATTTTTATAAATAAAGCCTTTAAAATTTGATCATAAAAAATTGGTATAAACTTTTGGATACTTTAGTTCTTTATTTAAACTTTGTTTCACACAGAAATTATATACAAATGGCCGACCTAATGCCTAATGGCGTGTTCTACCAGTCAACCATAGGGTTAAACTAAGAAATCACAAAGAGGTGAAGAGAAACGTAAGAAAATTTTAATTTTACCTATTGATACTAGGTATACAAACCATAAAAGTGAAAAAATTAATTGTATGTATACTTTTGAATTTTATTGTGATTTTGGACTAAGACTGGATCTAGAGTTTTATTTTGTTTATATCTTTATCTTCGATTTAATTTAAGTTGGGTAGATACCTGAGTACTGCGTATTAGATATACCTTGAGATGTAATAAATTAATCTACAATTAGCCAATACATTAACCCACACAGACCGTCACCCTAAAACCCGACGAAACACTTTGATAACCCAATTCGTCACACTGTCTCTAACTTAAATCAAGTACATTACTAAAACAATGCCCAATTACTCAAATACCATAAATCTATCCTTCCTTTAAAATTAAATAGACTTAATAGTCTGAAGCATAATGTTTATAATCGATCGCCTAAGAGGCTCGTGTTGATATCTTTCGTAATTAGAACAGTCGGTGTGAAGGGTCAGCTGAATACAGGACAATTCTTCTATCATAAACGCAACAATAAACCTTAAATTAATTACATTAAGTGCCCAAATGCTTTATCATATTATGGTGATATAAGTCTTTATAACATGAAGGGGTCATATCAAAAGAGTGCCGAAAAGTGACCGGAGATCTAAGACGCCGCTTTAGTGTCGATGATTTTATTGATTCTGTATCATGGACGTGTCGATTGCGCTTGATTTTAATTCGATTTGCTCTTTCTGTACAGTCAGCATGGGATATGAATGACTAATTTTAAGTCAAGTGCCATTTTCAAATTGAGATTGTCATTGCAATAAAAGTAGAAAGATCCGTCATGTTAATTAATAATAATAATATATTTTTCATTATTTTACCAAAAACGGGACTTAATTGCGTACATTTACGATACGCTCGAAACGTCAGGAAAATAATAAAAGGAAATGTACGCGATTAAGTCCCGTTTTTGTCAAAATAATGAGTGAAAATCGTAGGCGTTTAAATCAATACAACATATTCTTTATTGACAGTTATGATTTTTAGTTTAATTAAGGAGGTATGACTAGTTCATAAATTGTTATTGCCTAAGCACCAAGAAGTAAAATAAATATAAATTCATTTGATTTTTTCCTAGTAGGTACAAATTATAAAACAGTCAGACTCGAAATAAAACAACGAATAAAATTGAAAGGTACAAATAAACTTGACTGCTTTTTATCATGGTTTTTAAATTTGCAGTGCACTAAGATGAGAAGTACGAAGCGCAAGAAATAGTAGATTGTATTACTAGGGAGCAAAATGACTTATTTCAGTCGAGGGTAGCGTGTTGAATCCTGAACGAAAATGTGGAATCCTGACCGTAGTGAGGGATTCAAGTGACCCGAGATCGAAATAATTTTGCTACCGCTAAGCTACTATAATTTTGCTACGAAAACAAAGGTATTAAACTAGCTATCTGCTAGAAAAAGAAGTTATATAATGTTGTATCATTTTAATCGGTTGCAAAGACAAGAAAAATTAAAAAAAAAGCGCATAGGGATCAAAAGTCACTTTTGTTCCCTGTAAATGGGCAACAAATCGCAGAGGGATCAAAAGTCACTTTTGATCCCTGTAAATGGGCAACAAATCGCAAAGGCATCAAAAGTCACTTTTGCTCCCTATAAATAGGCAACAAATTACCCTTTTTCAAGTCACTTTTGCTCCCTATAAATAGGCAACAAATTACCCTTTTTCGAATAGTAGGGGTGAAAAAGTTTATTAAAAATAGGTAAACTTTTTCTTGACTAGATTATTTTATTCCCACCGTACCTATGACGTAATATGTTCACTTTGTTTCCGATATCGATAATTAGTGTAAAAGGTTCTTTGTTCGGCACGATTGTGATTCGAGTCGGTCCCAATTTGTATCGGTCCAGTTTGTTATATCGATTGTTTGAAACGATGCATCGATTCTATTAATAGGGTCGAGCGTGGAATTTGTTTCATAGGCGATAAAGGAAATAATTCTAATATAATTATGCTTTAACATTTATTGCAAGTGGATCTAATAAGATCAATGAATCGCTTTTTTTTGTTACTTTAACGGGTTTTTTATATAATTACAAACAAAAAAGGACTTAAGCACGTTCCTATCTATACAGTATGTAAATCCAATACGAGTAATAAATTAAAATAGACAAAGGATTGAATAGCGTACTTAATCAATTTAAACGATTTTTTTTTAAGTCACTCTTAATTATCATTCCGTTATTTATTTTATTTTATTTACCGAGCAACAATATACTGCAAAAATGATTAAAGTAATGTAAGTAACTGTCAATGTCAACGAGCTTCTAACTTGAGTGTGTTGCGTTTACATTGCGGGCCAATATTTTGTATGACTTGC
Source organism: Pammene fasciana (assembly GCA_911728535.1). Classification (NCBI taxonomy): domain Eukaryota; kingdom Metazoa; phylum Arthropoda; class Insecta; order Lepidoptera; family Tortricidae; genus Pammene; species Pammene fasciana. The sequence continues at coordinate 4,497,485 of OU452285.1, forward strand.
GGCCATCTTGGCAAGCAAGGTGGTTGGGTTTCGTGATTAACTTCTTATTTGTTGTTCATTTTCGTGATTCAGTGTGTAATATATAGCTTATTCTGCAGTGATTTAACGAACTAGTGGGCAACTAATGAAGAATTAATTTCAAAACAAGTGTAACCCCTGTTTGAGTTAGATATCCGTTAGTCCACGTGCTGTTTGTAGGGAGTAGCTATCTCCTTATAAAAAGCCTAACCTCACCGTACAACGTCCAGCTCTTGGAGCAAAATTTTAACTAATTAACCGTACAATTGTTGTCTCTACTTTGACATTGGCAAAATTGTCCCAATATTGTGGACAGAATGCCATTTATTTTAAAAATTGAATTGAAATTGAATATTTTGTATGGTTAAAACTTTCGTCGTAATTCTAAGCAACTTTTAAGTAATTATGTCAATTTATTTCTTACAATAAGTCCTATGCTAAGTTTAAATATTCACCCGTATTGGATTTCACACTCTGTATACTCATAAATTTGATAATCAATGTGTTAATTCGTAAGGAATGTTTTTTATATTTCATTGGAATTACTCCTTATCAATATATTTCATTATATGTAAAACAATCGCATTGCATAGATGGATACTGATAGATAAAATAATGCGCAGCTTAAAACAGACAGTCCTTAAAAAATATTCAACTGTGATACGCAAAAAAAATTTTTTTTTTCATATTTTTGCACTCTTCGCCTTACAATCCGTACAACCTAAAAACCTATTAGCTATTTAAAAGCGACACCATCGGCGCCAACGCCTCGTGCGCAGATCCAGCGATAACGCTATCAGATGAGATCGAGATAGCGCGTGCCCACCATTCCCACGATCGAGATCGAATTGTTCCATGCTCAGTAAAAGAGCGAAGGTGTTTCGTGATTTTTTGACTTAGGATACTTTTGCTTGGATTGTGAAAAATGTTCACAAAAAATCTGTAGGTATTATCAGAGACGTACTACTAGTACGCTATTTGTTACTAGGTGGAGTAGCTGTGCAGGTGACATTTCTCTTACAGATTCGGTATCTTTAGGGGGCTTTGACATAGATGGCGCAATCGACATGAGCTTCAAAAAGTTCTTAGGCTGTGGTCGTCTATATCTCTATAGTCTCTGGTATTATTTTTAATTAAGTTAATTAAAATGTTATACGTTTATACCAAAATCCGACCTTTTTGTATGATTATAAAGTAAAATATTTTTTTCGCTTTAGTATTTATGATTTTTAACAAAATTGTAACGTTTTCAAATCAAAGTTACCTACATCGTTGTCGGTTGTCAATAAGGATTTACTGCCATAAAAACAACATTTAAAAATAAACTCTATTAACAACCGACAATGATGTACTTGAAAATATCACAGATATGGAAGTCAAAGAGTAAAATTTTTGTTAGGTACTAACATTTATTCAAGTATTTTAATTTATATGTATATAAGCAAAATTAAAACTAGATTCATCGCATAAAGATATGTTAAAGCATACTTACCCAGCTGATCGAAGTCATAATGTTCTAGTAAATTCCTAACTCGTTTAACATATTTATATAAACTTGCAATTTAACAACATACTCACAATGAGTAATGAGGAAACCAACATTAATTTCTTTACAAGCAAATGAAAAGGGTCCTAATATGAAGACCGGAAGAACGTAAATAAACGCAAAACTATCACGGTTGCTACATTTTATGAAAGTATTCTCACAATACTATAAACTTCTCGATTACACTAGATCTATCAAAGTATATACAACAAGAGCACATTTTCGAAAGATTTATGTTTCATAAAGTGGGTAAGTATAACTGGCAACTCTGTTTCACTATATCATGTTCGTCCCATTTCTATTTTATTATTATGTGTGTTCTGTATTGTATTGTTGTTGTTACGTATTTAAGTAATTTTAGTTTAGAAAAAAAGATATGTCGGCGGCCGATCGGTTAAGGCAAAATAGGTATTGATACTTATATATACATCTGGCAGCTGTAAAGTAGTGGAAGTCAAAAAATGCAAACCATTTCAAGAAAACAAATCCTAGAGTTCTAGTTTTGACGAAATATTATGGGAAATTATATAAATAATTCGATTATCATCATCATCATTTCAGCCGAAAGACGTCCACTGCTGGACATAGGCCTCCCCCACTGAACGCCACAATGACCGGTCCTGTGCCACCCGCATCCAGCGGACTCCAGCGACCTTCACCAGGTCATCAGTCCACCTTGTAGGGGGCCTACCAACTCTTCGCCTTCCGGTGTATGGTCGCCATTCGAGAACCTTAGTGCCCCAACGGCCATCGGTTCTCCGTGCAATGTGCCCTGCCCATTGCCACTTAAGTTTAGCGATCCGACGGGCTATGTCGGTTACTTTGGTTCTGCTACGGATAGTATCGTTTCTGATACGGTCACGCAAAGAAACTCCTAACATAGCCCTCTCCATTGCTCTTTGGGTGACTTTAAGCTTTTTAATGAGGCACATTGTGAGCGACCACGTTTCAGAGCCATAGGTCATCACTGGCAACACACACTGGTCAAAGACTTTCGTCTTGAGACACTGCGGAATATTGGACGAAAAGATATGTTTCAGCTTCCCAAACGCTGCCCAACCGAGACGGATTCGACGATTGACCTCTTTCTCGAAATTGGACCTACCTAGCTGGACTGTGGATTATATCATTGCTAAAAGTTTTTTTTGGGGGAAAGTAGTGCGTAACGCCTTAAAATGTAATTCATAGTTTGTCGCATACTGTTTCTGTTCCCGTAATAATATGCAATGTTTTTTGTTCTAATGTAAAAATATAGGTCCTGTCCTCTATAACTGAGACAAACTTCAGCAATGTTTACTAGTACTATTTTCCAATTCAAAAATTTTGCTAGGTGTAACTCCGATCTCCACCCATTAAAAGCTGCCAGATGCCCGGATCTAACAATACGTATAGTACAGCAGTCTAAACAGACAGGCTTTGTTGCTCTCATCATTGTGTCATATATGACGTGGCCAGCTCTTAGTCCATAAGGAATAGAATAGAGTAGAATAGAAATCATTTAAGGCAAAGGCAACAAGGCAAAGTTTGCATTGAAAAAATTACTATCAGACGAAAGAACTATACCTACAGAATGCTGCTCAACCAAATATGAAGGGTACACGGAAATAACATGTCTAGTCCCTTTTTTCGTAAAATGAGATTTTTGTATCAAAATGTAGAACTTGCAATGAACTATTAACAACAACTTCTGTAACAGCTGGAATTTTTTACATAAATCCACTTTTTAATTCATAAAAACCATCTAGTTGCGAAAATAGTATGGTTAATTGAATGGTTCCAAACTTTAAAACCGCTATAACTCAAAATGTTGTCAAAGTGACTAGACATGTTCTTTCCGTGTACCCTTCATATATTGAATTCTCACAGGTATTTAGCGCTGGCAATGCCTATGAGATACCTCTGGAACATCCAGCGCCTCTTATAGGTTTACCAGTAGATAATAAGGGCCATTTGAAATGATCAGTCCATAATTATTATATTGCGTATGTAGGAAATTATCACTAGTAATAAAAATTAAATAACGATAACCCTTTCAAATGAAGTTTCAATAAACCACTTTATGCATTTATAGTTTTTTCCTAGAATTAATAAGTCTGCTTTGATAGAATAGTTCAAAGTCAAGTTTTTTACATTAATAATTTTATTGTATTAACAACTTTGCCTTTTATTTGACTTTCCGACGCGGTCAAATATAATTCCCACAATAAAATCGGATCGAATCGTTTACTCGACTATCGATTCGATCAATTAAAAGTCCATTTATAGATTTGTTACGATTTCGGTTTAATCGTTTGGAAATTCGATAAATTACATACAATTTCAATGAGGTCTATAAAAATATGAATCGGTAGCCTTACCCGAGTTGACCCTTGACTTTATAAGATTTGATTAGTTTGCAAAATATATCAATAACCTACAATCAGTTTTTTGTTGTTTGGTATTGTAATTCGCTGTGTGCATAACTGTGACGCCATCTCTTGGGCAGGTGCTCAATCTCTTTTTTTCTTTTTTATAAATAGATTGTATTCCTTGCTTGTATGAAATGTCACTGGCTGATTCACTATTTTGACAGCGGACAGGGGCTTTTGCAGTTTCATTTCTTGTCGCATTGTGCACTGCGATCGTTCTCGTTACCCCCACCATGCACTTCGCACATAGCGATATTCGCTATATGGAAGGCACAAAAGGTCTACCTTTTTGAACTTTAGTCACCTATATATTCAATATTCAATTGTTTCACTTTGTTTTACCTGGTTGCCCTGAACTGAAAAACAGCGCGCGCCATGACGAAATTATCATAGCAAATCCTGTTTTTTTTTGGAATTTTATGGCCTGGTTACGAGACCTTTAAGCCAAGTCTTATTTGGAGCAAATCCTGAGATCAATGGGTGCCATTCCGGTAAGTATATTGAAATTTACGTAATTTAATTGTAAATTATTGTTTATGCCAAATTCTTTATGTTCATCTTTGAAGAAAGTTATAAGTAGTTTGAAAATTTAAATTGTTAAAACATTGTAATCATAAGTGAGCTTACAAAATACTTACTCTAAAGATCATCGCCATCGTCTATACGTGCGGCGCGTACGCATAACCCATTTGTATACATTAAAATACAGGGCACTAGTGTAGAAAGGCTAACATTCCTTACTACCAACAAGATACTTACGTCACCTGTCAGTTGAAGTCTACAAATGTACTTGTACATAAACTTGACACCTGGTGTAAGTCTGAGGTGGTCAATCACCTTTATAGTTATATTTCAAATCGGTATAATTTACATATTGTCATGATGACTTTCATTGTCTTAGGTGCATGTAGTGTTTTTTGTTGTAAACTGTTCTGGTTTACATCGTTCATTGACTGAGAGAATAAGAATATACCTAAATTATTTTAAGGTATTTTTCTTTTGTTTTTCCTAAAAATCATATTAATTAGCATTTATATGTATAACAACCGACATAAATCTTATAATTTCACGCTTGTCAAGGATATCTTGACTGTGATTATTAGTGCATATAAAAATATATATTCTTTCATGTCTCATTAAAAATTTCCTACGACTAATTATATTTATATTTTTTTCCATGTTTAATATCATCTAAGTAATTACTGTGCAGAAAGAAAATATGGAGGTCCATTATGGAAAAACGATTGCCTTTGTCGATTATGTTGCTGAACGGATCTCACACTAAGTATCCAGATGTACGAACATAGTAAAAAGCTATATTAGATAAAACGAGCAGATTTATTTTCATATCTTTTTTTGCTATACCATGATTTTTATTTAGTATCATCATAACATGAATATTAATACTATAAAAGCGCGAGGAAAAGTCACAAATAAATTCTAGAAATTCATCCGGCAACAGTCAACAGACTTAATATGCAAATATCAATATCAGAGCGGTCGTTCATCATACAAATCACTCCATAACCATTTCAATACGCTCACCTCTTTTAGCAAACCAATCACATTCAGATCTTTGTACTTGCTCGATGATTATTTAAACACTGGTTAAGTTTTGCGAAAGCATCGCATACACTACTGGTTTTCCAAAGGCTGGTGGTATTCGGGCATGCGAGACAAGCAATGGTCACTGACAGCAAACAAATCGTTGATGTTTAAATTATTTCTGTTAACGTCAATGACTGCCAAATCGATTGTCCTAAGAAGGGTCACCTTAAACACAAACTTACTGCTCGTCATGAGCTCTTTTTTTGGGATGACAATTAAATTGGACGCCGTGATAAATATGGTGCAGACAACCCAATTATAAATTTAGATCATTATTAAAAGTGACTTTAAGCTTAGCTCTAATTTTTAAATGCTTAAACAGATGATGTATTGGAGCATAAAGTGAGCATTAGTCAGGTTTATGCTAATCAGCTATGGGCGGGAAGAGCTACCGTGTGCCGCGTTTTGCCTGCTATATCGTTTGAGTTCGGTTAAGTCGGACTGCGGATGTAGAAACTTGCATTGTGTGGAGGAGGTGTATTGGAACTTTTGAGGAGTTAAAATACAACATAATTAAGTAGTAATAAAATCTGTAGTATGCAGATAGCCGTCAAGATCATCATGACATGCCGATTCACTCATTTGGAGTATTCGGACTATCATCTCTTCGTCCTTTGAATTTCATCGCAAATTCCTGGTGTTTTTTTTCATCCACCATCTTGCATGCTGTGCCGTATCCAATTGAGGTCAGGCATTCTAATCATCCTACTCCATAGATAACGTTTCTGGATCTATATCATTGTCATTATCAATGAGATTCTTCTTAATTACTGACATCCATGTTGTTTGGGGTCTGCTATGAGGTTTTAGTCCTGATGTAATCTTTAATTGATGATGAAAAGCAACATATTTGTCTATGTCGTTTTTAATAATATACATTTATTTATTACAAAACATACTACTAAAAAATGTAATAATAATAATATCTTTAATGCACTTTTTGTCATGTGTTAATTTGGATTTTCATGTCATGGCCATACCAGCGCAAGTACAATTCTGCGCAGCTTTTACTTGTATTGGTCTGATGTTATTATAGCTTTAACATTTTATAATATAATATTTTTTACAAGCAATTTTTATGGATTTACCTTCATTATTAATACATTTTTCTTTAAACCTTTAGAACGTAAAATAATTTACCTCGTTCACTTGTCTTCTTCTCTTCGTATATCATGAGTTAAACTATTTAGGTGTACTTACTCATTGTCTCCACTTGGCAAAGTCAACCTACTGTGAATGTTGTACCAACATAGTTATTTCACCATGCTATTCATTATTGTATATGCATTTAGGTTTAACTTAGCTTGGCATATTTACAAACTCAGCATTGTTTCGTTCCGACTAATGTGTGTAAGCACCAACTTATGACTTCGTGTTGTTTAAATTTTAATTCCTTAGAATAGGGTTTAATTTGTCATAATTTCTTATTATTGGCTTACAGGGATTACTAATGTGTTCTCAAAGCATTGTATGCAAGCCTCAGGATATGTATGAGGTTAAAAAAGGGTCGTTTTTTTGGGTGCCCTGATTTGTACTGTCACAGTTGGTCTCTTTTTTTAAGTAGCTCTTTACCTTTTTTTCTTGATCTCGACACGGACATGCTTGATTGTTATGGAAATTATATGAAAATTAGGTGTCTCTGAATATTCTTAGGATTTTTTATACAATTTATATATTTTTTGTTTTTCCACTAATTGTTGCACTTGATTTACTTACCATTATAAATAACAGTTTTTTACTTGTATAGCATTAGGCATTGAAAAAAACATTTGGTGAAGTGAAAAACGTAAGAACTCCGAGTAGAACATGGTCTAGTGTGTGTGTGTAATATTAAAATGTGTCACATAATTTCGACAGAAATTACACGAGTGACCCGTTTTCAATTGCTGCTGACGATGACTATAAATAGTAGGCACACTTTTTCGTTCAATTTTATAATATAAATGGAGTGCAATGGGCACTAATATCTTTTTTCCGAAACGAGTACAATAATATATGTACTCATACTCGTAATTGAGTTTTCTTGATATTTCTCAATATACAGCTGTAATATAATTCACTCTTACAGAAGTCATCAGAATTTTCTTAGCACGTCCGTATGACAGGGGGATGTGACAACCTGTCAAAGTGATTTATGAACGATGTTGTCTGGAATTGAGAACGCCAGAAAATATTCCGCCCCCAGTACTCTGAAGAAGCTACTTCGCCAGCCCAAATTATGTCCAAAATTAGTGTAGTTTAGTTTGACGAGACATGACATATCTAATAAAATGACATGACATGCACCTATCTAAAGTAGCTATCTTAATATTTAAAGTAATGTCTTCAAAACGAAAACAAATCGATTAAAAGTATAGGTAATGTAAAAGTTTCAGAACTTAATGCATTTTGCTAAATGTCATACAGTATCAACAATCATTTGCTGCGGATCCTGAATATAATACGCAGCGTATCTCATTGTATCAATTAAGAGATACAAGCAATATTCTCAGATATTCATGACAAAATTAGATCAAATTAGGATAGATCTAATATTTTTTTTATTGTCTTGGGCATAACTCAAACGGTTTATACAATGTGTAAAATATCCTTTATCATGAAATTTTGAAAAAAAAACATAAAGAAATAAAGAAAAAAAACCTTTTTGTTGCTAGAAGGTGTCCTAACAAAAATGAATGTCCTTGGTAGTCATAATTTTATAATATTATTACTAAGCGATCCATACAATGACGACTACCTTAATTTGAAATGTATGGATCACTTAATTTTTATATTTCCAAAGATTATATAAAAAGTCTCTACTTAAGTTGTGCGAAACATACAAGCAGAACCATTGGTAATTTGGACATCGTGCAATCAGCAACACGAAAGATCTATGTCGACCTTTGAGAACTATGTGTAGGTTTGTTCGTTAAGCTCATCGTGGGCCTGGCTGTATTGTCTATCACTCCCAAGGCCGCGAAGTGAATCAGTGAACTGCAACATTCACGGTTCACTCACTAAAAGGTCACGCTCACATGTAGGCACTCATTAATTGATTTGTGAGTTAATTGTTTTATTTTACACTTGTAGCACCCACTTTGAGAACGAAGGTTAGGTATTGATTGATGCTTTTGTTTAGTATGTGGGCTCTGGTCATTGAGTTTTGCAATAGATTCCGTGACACGTGCAGAAGTCTGTGCAAATAATAAGGCTTGAGACAGGAGTGTTAAATAAATTAAGTATTTATTGAGCACTTAATACAAGACGGTGTGTAATGTCAATTGTATGATACCTTGTGTTACCAAACATAATATTTAACTAAACATATAAGCAACAGTATCGAGCGCAAATAAACAATATTAGAAAAATTAATAAGGCCTGCCAGTTAATTTATATGATTTAAAAAGTCTACAACTCTCTAAACTACAATAATTCTCCCGCTTTGCCTTCGTGGAATGCCATACTGCATGAGCAAATATGATCAAATAAGAATTAACCATCTCTTTAAACAAAAATGCCGTACAAAATGGTCGATCACCGAAACTCGAACTAATCGGTGAATTCAAACCGTTCATTAGCCCAAATCTCCATAACAAATCATTTCATATTGACTCAAACCCGTATTAGCGAAGTAGAAAACACTCTTAGCCCAGATTTCTCCCAAAGCAAACTGCATCCAGATCAGTCGATCAACAGATCGAGTTACCACGGAATGAGACCAGTAATGGATCGGCAAATATTGTTCTGCGGATCGCACGTGGTTTGTGTTTTAGTTCATTCATCTCGGTTGGCAAGTTAAACTGATTAGTGGTTCTTGCTAAAAAGACAGGCGTTGACCTCTTTTTCATAATACACATTTTGTTACTTTTATCATAGACTTAAAGATATAATCGACGGCCATAGTCTACGAACTTTTTGAGGCTCCAAGTCTTTAGCGCCATCTAGTCAAGAGCGACCTAAAGATAGCCAAAATGTAAGAGGAAATGTCACCTGTTCTAGTATGCTAGTCGTTACTAGATGGAAAAAAGTTCAAAGCCTCAAAAAGTTCTTAGACTATGGCCATCTATTATATCTTTAAATCTATGGTTGTATCTTTTAGTGCAAGGTCAGGTTTGACACATACGCTATCATAATTTTTTCGATAAGGGAGCCTGAGGTCTGCTAAGAAATACCAAGAATGGGGCAGGAACTAGCTTTGCTAATTCATCCACCAAAAGCAATAAAATTGTCTATCAACTATGATATGGGTCGTGTATTAATTTTCTATCTTATAGATATGAAAATAGACCACTGTTTTTTATCCATGAACTGATTTTTATTCATGTAAGTAATAAAATGCCCTTTCTATATAAGGTCCTAGATCAAATGAGTGGTGATTGCAAATCGGATTAGGTGTACAGCTAGAGAAGACTCCCAGAAAGATGGAACTAGTTAAGATTCAGCACCAGTCGTTGTAGAGATCCTTAGCGATGGCTTATATCCAATAGTTGATCTGGTCGGGTGGTGGGGGGTCGGGTCGGAGTTTGACTTGATTATGATGCAGAAATAGAGGTATTGTGTCTACCCTCTGTGCTAAGAAAATCTTTTAAATTCTAAAAGTGTGCAAATTTGGACGCCACCCATTCAATATTCGTACGACCAAAGCTCGCATTTACTTGAAATTCAAGTGACAATAACAATAGCACGATCGTTATACGTTATTGCCGCAACCGTCGCGGGCGCACGTGATCTGGAATAAAGTTAGTGGCGGAATGCGCAAGAAGAGCACCAAAATTTATGCAGGATAGTCTCGAAAAATATTAAGTAATATTAAAGACAATACTGTCTTCTGTTGACACGATGATCATACATATTACTTATTTTACAATAACGGATGAATCAGGGTACTAAGTGAGGCTATCGAGAAAATGAAACACCAAGATATCAACAGAGGTAGTGGATTTAACCTAAGCACCGGTTTGGAATCTAGTCCAGTCTGAACACTCATATGTAATGTATAACCTTCTTCATCAAACCTCACTACACGTGCAGGTAGTGTTCGGAAAAAGAAGTGTCGTAGAATGTAATAAGTAGCTCCCATATTAAATTCAATTCAATTTATTTATTTCGAATCATAGATCCGTAGATTATTAGTACATACAACTAGGCTTATAATTTAGGGTTAGCAACATAGAATTGTAAATTATAATTAATTAAAAATATAAACAAAGAAAAACAATCGGTACAGTTCCGCTACTACCACGGTACTTCTTATTCCGGACTAATTCTACAAACTTTGGTTTAGTATGAAAAATGAAAATGAAAAATAGTTTATTGGTCACAATCATTGTGTTTCGAAATTGAGAAAGGGTTGGGACCTCCTATTAAGTATGGGAATACTGGAGGAGAGTGTGTAGTATGTTTAGTAAACTTTGTTTATGAATAATGTAATGTCGACCATGACATATTTATAACATATCCGCACATTGCTACAGTACTAGGCAATGGAATATATTGTCGTCAATAAGCGGGTTGGGTCAAATACATTGCGTTTGCTTCTTTCTCTATTCAACGAAGTGTATCACAGTGGCATATAATTATACCTACAAACCTAAAGAGAACTCTAATGTTTTTTTAAGATCATGTAGAGTACAGTGCCTAGTTGCCTCAGAAAGGCAGGCGACTAATCTAATTCTATGGCGACTTCATTTTTAATGTCTCACTAAATCCTTAAATCATTGTCACCCTGCGCGTCGCGACGCGTGCTGCTGCCCGCGCACGCGCGGTGCCGACACGCTGAATTTAAAGCGGATTAATACATGTGTGCGCTTCTTATACTAAACTTATCGTTAGTAAGATCAAGTCGAATATTGATTCTTGGCTGAAGCTTTTGATAGAGATATTCGTTATATGGATTTTCGCCTTCTTATACTGCGTACCTGGGGTTAGTAGCTTTCTGTAACTAGATCTTAGAACGGAAGTGGCCTTTAAAAATCTGATCTTGATATGATTGGCGGTGAATCTCATGCCTATATTTCGTGCGAGCGACCTGGGAGGTGATTTTTGAGATTCGAGCACTCGAAAGTGACATTTAAAACTCTGAATAAAACGATGAAATTATGTTTTAAAAATAAAAGCGATAGAAATTTAAAATACTGATTATTTAAACTATTAATTCCATGCGAAACAATTGGCGACAAGCTTTTGTGTGCGATTATTTTCGAGCTTGAATTTTTTGAATTAGAGCGTCCGGCTGTCAAAAATCGGCCCCCTGAACTGAAACTAATGTCGCACAAAAACAAAAGTTTACTACGTGTGTACTACGCCAAGCTAAGTAACGCTTCACACTTTAGATTGTTTGCAGTGCAATATTTCTAAAATGTTGGTAAAATAAGGCGATTTTCTTACGAAGATTTAATAGTCAAATAAAAGAGGATAGATAAAAATATTTTTATTTTGAAACACTATAAAACAAATAACATAGAAGTATGACAAACTGACCATGTGTGACCCGTGTAACTGACACAAAATTTCCGTCAGCATGGTGCTGGCTTACCCAGCGCTGGTTTTCCATTGGAGCCTGTTATGCATGTTATCTCCGTAAGATATTTAGGCGTCCGCGGACCAAATTAAACTAATAACAAGTCACACTTCAATATTTAAAGAGGCTTACTGGGTCGAATAGATTCCCCAATAACGACGAGGTCAAAGATGAAACATATCTCGATAGTAGCGTAAAACCCACGTGTCTTCCGCAGGATTCTGAATGGGAAACAATAGCTTCGACTGACGTGAAGTAATGACGGGTATGAATTAGATGGTGATTGATTTTAGAGCCAAATTTGGCGACTCAGCTATTACTGTAGCGACCTTAGATATGATTTATAAGTAAAATAGAATGGCGTAAGATAAGAATTGGAAAATGAAATCACGCACTTACCTATGTAGACAGGTATCAGTGCAAGCCGGAGCTTAATTTGGCTTAAAATTTCTTTGTGAGCTGTAAGAAAACTGCTCAGGTGCCTGAAAATTTGGTAGGTACCTAGCTTAAATTAGATAGTATATAGTACTTTTTTCTTAGAAATATATTAAGTTATTTTAGAAACTAAACAAACGTACAAACAACAATGTGAACAATTTATTTCTTACTATATCTAATTAGCTTCACCCTATAGTGCCACAAAACTATATGAACACATCTGTTCATACCCCGTCACTACTTAAGGTACTTACCTATAAGGTTGGCTCATCTACCTTGCTTAATTACAGAACCGCATTGCGCTGAGCGAAAAACATGCCATCTTTTCTCACCAGTAAATTTTCAAGATTTTTTTCTCTGTAACAGATAAATGGATAAAATTCGAATTGATTCCTAAATGTACAAAATTGATATTTTAAACCTACAAAGTAGTAAATTAAATATATAGGATGAACTTAAGTCATTCGCATATAATAATTATGTACCTACTCATATTATCGATATGTATAAAAGGTCTACTGCTGAACATATGTAGGCCTTTCCTTACGGTTTTCTAATGGCTTTGCACCAAAGGTGTGAACCAATTAAGAAGCACCCTCATTAATCAGCTGCGACTGAGTCATGCTTGCGCAAGCGGCCCACGCGCAGCAACTGTAGCGTTGATGTAAGCAGGAGATTATTCAAAATTTAGATAATGCTGGTACCTACCAGTACAGTGAGATTCAAAATTACATGGACAAATTATCAATTCATTCATTCATAAATTTGTCCATGCAATTTTGAATCTGGGTGTACATGTTAAACTTAAAATGGCGTTAACAATTATTTTCTAACCGTCATTTTGACATGATTGTTGCTTATTAAAAAGAGAAAATTTTACGAAAGGTGCTAAAAATTCCGATTAGGGGGTACACCAGATCTTAAGCGAACTACTGCTATCATTTATTTTTATGTTGTTTTTGATGAAACTCTTAATGTACTATTAAAAAAAAACATAACGGTAAATTTTCGATTTTCTAAAAATTACTTCCTGCCATACAAATATTTGCCATTGTTTTCTTCCACAAATAACTTAAAAAATGAGGTAAGTATATTGTGGTTACATACATTTATTCAAACAGTAAAACACATTCCAAAATTGACAAAGCACTAAAATGTTATTGATGATTATCTATAACGTACATCAATCCAAGCCAGAGAGCTTAACTTCTTGTCCAATAAATTGCAAATTTTACCCGTAAAGTAACAGAAACAAGGACTCAAATAGCGTGTATCTATGTATATTGTAAGTTGTTATTTTGTAGTGATAGTATTGACATATGCATTGTATTGTCGGGCACGCGCCGATTCTGCATACGGACGGGAAAACCGCGGGTTTTGTGCCAAGAAAATGTGTTTTTATGCCACCCGGGTACAGGATATGAAGTATTGACTTATGTACAGTAGGGAAATATTAAATTTACACACTGTATAATTATTTTCTTATAGTATGGCAGATTAGTATTTCTCCACTGAAGTTGCTAGAAAAGTTCTAAGCTGAAATATAATTATGTTATTTATGAAAGAAAAAGACCACTCTGGTGCCCAGGCCAGGAATCGAACCAAAGTCTTCTACATTTACGGCAGACGCCCTTACCTCTAGACTACCCAGGTCACAGTAGCACGTGGCACTCGATAAACGTGAAATCAAAGAATTCTCTTTTTAGCAATAAGAGCGCCAGTTGGCTTCCTTTACTTTCAATACATAACCTGTATTGTTTTGTTTCCCTAAGGTACGCATTAAACAGTAGTTATAAGATAAAAAGCTGCAGAACTTTCAAATGAGAAAAATAGTTAGAAGAGCGATTCGCTATAGACGAACAAAACTACTGCGTAAAGAACGGAAGCTCTCAGATATCGATGTTTGCTTCAACGTCTTCATTATAACACCCTAACTTAATAACCTGAGCTGGCTAAATTGAACTTTATTTCAATCACTTTAAGTTTATAATTAAAGTGGGGAAACTGTGACTTGTGCCTTTATGGGTTGTTAGCGTGGGATCCTGCCAGAGCTGCGCCAGCGCAAATAGAGGGAGCGCCGGCGACAGTAATGGCTATACTTGTGATATGCACTGGTTTGTTTGTATGATTGTATGTTTGTGTATTATTATATTAGCAGAAAATAGGTTTGATATTTTTTAGTTTTATTTAATTTTAGTTTTTAGTTAAGGTTTATTTAAATAGGTAAGTTTTATTTATAAGTCATATATGTTATTTATTTATATACTTGTACCTGCCTAAATAAAAGCTAAATCTTAACAAATGTAAAAAAAAATGGTTTGTAGGTATATCTGTGTAACTTCATACGACAAATTCCTAAAAACATCAAACGAAAAATGATTCTGAAATTGAGTATAACATACCGTAACCTCGGGGTACTTTAGCCCTGGAGGGTAACTTTGGCCTTTGGAATTTACTTGGTTCAGGCTTCATAAAAGAATTGAATTAATGGCAAATTGCTATGAGGCTGATTAAAACTAACCGATAACGTATTTATCTTTTTTATTAGACTCTTCTATATGTGATTTTTATATGGGCCAAAGTATCCTGAATTTGGCCAAAGTACCCCGAGGTGACGGTACCTATACATTATTTTAGCTAAAACCTAAACGAAACGCTTCAAGTCATATGAAATTCAGATTAGAAGTCTTATACTAAAAAACATGCGAAAGATATGCTAAAAATAACTGTTTACAAAGGTCAAGAGTATCCAACAGTTAAAGTCTAAGCTTAAAAAGTTGTATATTAGTCATCAAAATGAGTTCGAGAATATACATGTGACTAGCCCGTTAAGGAATGCGTTCATAAAGTTAACTTGTAGGTAAACATAATTACTTACGTTTCTGTTAATATGTTAAGTGCCCTAAAAGAAAACTATTGTTAGCATTTTTAGTTTAATTATAATAATTACATATGTACCTTAAAACTTAAACCTAATACCTCTCCAATTACCTGACCAAGGGCGGATTTAAATCCAGCAAGCTGTATCCGCACCTTTTTCATTACACAACCTAAAATTGTTACATAAATTTTGTTAAATACTTACCTAACTATGTATGCCTAAAATGGTCTCTTTTTTTACCTACCTACATATATACCTACCTAAGAAAAGTGTATTAAAGTAATGAAATAAACGTATTTGTATTTGTATTGTATTTTGTATTTGTATAAAGTAGCGGCCTTAGAGGGGGGTGAACAGGGCAGTCAGGCATGGCAGATTTTTGGGCCTTTCGAAGGAAAACTCCACCACTTAATAATACAACCTTTAACAATGAAGTAAACTTAATAGGATGAAGAAAATATCTGAAAATAATTCTAATACGAAATTTTAAAATGATAAAAGCTAGCCAAGTAAAGTCACAGGGCAAACTACTACAGCTTAATGAGTATTCGCTAGCTTTCAAAGCTAAGTGCAGAAGCCAAGGAGGCCACTCAAGTTGTTTGCGTGGACCGCATACACAAATCCGTATCGCATGTGCAATTAGGATTTTGAGTTTTGAATAGGTTTCAAACATAAAATATTATTATAACAAATATAAATGAAGAAGTCGAAGTAGCTACGATACAGAATGATGATTATTCAGCAGTCTCATTCGCTTCAAATAATAAAATTTTTGATAAGATTCGGTGCGAGAGGGTTTATTTTCGTAACACATGGAAAAGGCCCAGGAAAAGGATTTTAAACTCACAAGAATAAAATTCTATGCTTCTTTTTTTGGAAATTTCTGGTGTTAATAGGGAATATTACACATAACTCTGCGTAGGGGGCGGCACTAGCACAACCAGAGGGCCAACCGCGAAACACGAAAATAAAAGTTTTGTTACCTCGTTCTCTGTCACTCTTACATATTAGAGCGATAGAGAGGCAGAAGTCAAAATTTCGATTCTTTCGTTTCACGATAGGCCCTCTGTAATCAAACCGCCTTGGTGCACTAATGACATATTTATTCGTTATAAATTATGTATGAAAACTTGTAAAAAAACTTGAAAAAAAACTGTTTAAGGCCTAGTGTGTATTAAGAACTCTATGGTTTACCGATGTGCTAGTGCTGTTCTCTGGTGGCAGAACATCGCAGTAATATCCCCTATTCTAGCCTTTTAAGCTAATTCCTAATATCTAAAACCAATGCTTGGCATCTGGCCAAACCCTTGACAGTTGTATTCCTTGATCTGTTGGGGGTTCATCTCAGGGGTTGTATATCCGTAAATATAAATAAATATGCAGTGCCAAATTCAAAAGATTATACTTACAGCGGTGAGTAAATAAATTAATAGTACTGTAATTTCCAGATGTCTCCTAGATATGAACACTAGTTATGCCAGCCCCTCACCTCATCGCTATGAATTATCGCCTCCGAGATGCTATTTTGAAACGAGCGACACAATCGTGCGATAATCTAAACCCACTCTTAGATTAATAAGTTTCGCAACCCGTTCATTTACCGAATCACTCGAAACCTACACATCGGTTCTGATAAGTCTATTACACTTGGTGGTATAAATATTGTGTGGATTTTTTTTCATCATTCTCTGGCTTTTTTTCACCACTGCCTTAGGGATATGTTAGATTGAATACGTATAACGATAATGACCAGAAGAGTTATAAGTTTTGTTTGCTATCGACATTTTTACTCAGTATAGTTTTTTAGGTCCCAAGTGACTTAGTAGGTAGAGCCAATTGCTCCAACGCAACAAGGAAACCGAAAAAAATTTGCAGGACACTATCTATTTATTTGTTTTAACTTTATTGCAGATGGCCGATGGGGTCGAAAAGTGCTCGAGTGAAGACCACGGACTAGCAAGCGCAGCGTAGGACGTCCACTCACAAGATGGACAGACGACCTTATAAAGGTCGCCGGAAGACGCTGGATGCAAGTCGCTTCCGACCGATACTTATGGAGGTCCAAAGGGGAGGCCTATGTTCAGCAGTGGACGTCTTATGGCTGAGATGATGATGATGATGATGAACTTTATTGCACAAATAATAAAAGTGTACAAGACGCTAACTGCCTTGAGGTATTATCTACCAGTCAACCTTTGATTCAACCGAAACTTGTAATTGGCGGTGGATCATAGAAATCAATAAAAATTTAAAAACATAAATTAACATTACTATACATGCATAGAACATTATTTTTGTTTTCGATTTTGCATGGATACTTTTGACATCTTAAGACCCTATCCTTACTTTGACACCTTAAGATTTTCAATTCACGATAAAATAACTTTTGTAAAATTGGATTCAACTACCATTTATTATTGGGTGTAATCGTTACAGTGTCTGACAGTGTAATAATGTGAACTACTGTTAATATAGCGTCTTTCTTAGTCATCATTCAACAATTTGGCAGGTCTCATTTTTCAACTCAAACCATAATAGGCCCAATATTTAATTCTGACAGTTCGAGAGGAAAATGTCGCAAAATTAAAAATTTAATCGATTGCACACGATTAGTAAATGATGTGGGCAGTGAATTAAGGTCATTATTTGTTTTTTTCCCTAGAATAAATCTAGTCGAATCAAAGTAAAATAATTATCCGACTTCCGACAAAACGGAAAAAAACAGAAACGCACTTTTGCACTGACTTTTGACCAATAAACTAGGCTTTAAAATGTCTTATGCACTCTTGACAGTTTCACTGGTAGTGTTATTTGTATAAGTAGAAGGGTACAGGTTTTTTTTGCGTAATTGGCCTTTTACGTCTAAGGTCCAACGGGTTTCCTCAAAAGACCTGATGGATTTAAAGATGCAGAACATCCAGGATCTATAGCGGTAGTCTTTAAGTTTCGTTTGAGCACATCCTTAAAACATAGATGTTGTCCGTCGTTGTTTTTGAAATAAAATATTCACGAAGCAGCTTAATTAGTGTATATTTATCAAACTGATACAGATAGACTTGTTAATCAAATCATTTGCTCCAAGACTAAACAATGTACAGTCGCCATCAGATATATCGGAGCGGCCAAGGTGGTCACAAATATCTGAACGTCGCCTTTATTGTCAAGGCGATAAGGTACTTATTCAGATATTTTTGAGTACCGTGGCCGCTCCGATATATTTGATGGCGACTGTACCTAATGCACCGAGCATTTACATGGATCATACCAGAATAACTCGAGTCTATATTCTAACAAACGTAACCTATCCTAACCTATCCCCGCATCTCCGATCCGCCAACGCGATGACTCACAGAAGAGCTGCGCAGGCGCTCCAGTAAATCACCTGATTAACGCGATAACGCGTCGCGGCATTACTTATAGAGTACAGCGGTTGATCTAACTTGAGCTTTGATTTTGAAAGTCGTTAGAATGATCTTGATTAAATTAATTCATCGCATACACTTACTTTTGTTATTTTTCTGACGTTCCGAGCGTGTCGTAAATAATTGGTGATAATCGTGTGAGTTTAAGTCAGTAAATTAATAAAATTAAAATAGAGTCATTTCAAATATCCAATAGACATTTATTACATAATAATATATTTTTCGCTAAAGTTCTATTTGTAGGTTTGTCCCATAATATTTGTTTGTTTTATTTTTATAAATAGAAGAGGTAAACCTTTGAAATGAAGTGACAAATAAATGAATTCTATCAATTAAAAAACACAGAGAAAAAATTGTTTCTCAATTGCAATAATAGGTATAATAAGTAAAAGCGAGCTACTAGAACACGAGGTTTTTATTATATTTTGCACGAATATGAATTACTTACACTATTTATAAGACACATAACCATTAACCACTAATACTTTCTCACATAACCACTAATACCTTCTCTCTCTCTCTCTCTCTCTCTCTCTCTCTCTCCTTGGCAATTATAATTTCCGCTTTCCCAGTTTTTTCCCTCCACTGTTTGACATTTCAGCTTCAGATACCTTGCAACGTACAAATAATAGTAGTAATATGCATAGAATATTATCACAAGGGCACTAATCCTGACATTCACCTCGCAATGTTTGCAGTAACTTAATTCCGTGCAGCTACAGACAGACGATCTGATATTACAATACCTACCTTCAACATCCTTCACCTGATTTGATAATGGATTACTCACTAACTAACTGCAAAATTAAATGTACATTTTATTTATACATTATTTTACTCGTATTAAGTGTCTTGGGTGATGATACCCTCGTTAACAAGATATTGCTTTGTTTTTTTTACAAACAAGGTACCTACTTGCATACCTTTAAGGCAGTTAAACGTAAGTACCTATTAATATCAGATTTCATGTCTGGTAGCAAGTAATAGTGGTTCATGTAGCTGTTACATAATAAAGGTCTCGCTTGTGATGTGACTCCTTTCATAAAACCACACTCGTATTTTAAGGCCTAATTACGTACAGTTGCATTCACTTCTTTTTCTACACACATATTATGAATCCTACATTATGCATTCGGAAACCATTAGAATGACCGCCATTGCACCGCCATGGCCAACTCGATTGTGCCGGCGGTCGGGAGACATGACCGCGGTCGGGGAGGAGGCTAGATTTTCACTACGTTACCGTAGGTAATCAATTCATGTCACAGTATGATACAATACTGGTTGAAATAATTGTGGTAATTACATTACGGTTTTCGAACGCAGAATAAAGTATTTACGATATAGGTGTAGATAAATAAATATTAACCAAATGAAAGAAGTATTTGAAATGATCTTGTTTTGATCCCAGTATGAATGAGGACTCTATTCTGACTAGGTATAATACAAACAGCTAAGTAATGTAAAAAAGTCTTAATGACGCTAGGAAGTTTAAAGCAAGGTGTACTAATTGGATATCTGTATATTTTTTATTATGATACAACTATTTTTCCGCTTCATAATGCAATGGGTATATTATTGGGTATATTATAAGTAAATACACTACGGATGATCTGATATCGTATGTCCTTCACCCAAATATGTTAATGAATTAGTCATAATAAACTACCAATATGGTGGCGGTACACATGTAGGTATTGTTCTTTAGTGGGTACTCATTAACAATGGATCTTAATAATAAAAACATTGGCATTGGCTGCATGAGAAACAGGGTCCCATTCGACTTACTTTATCCTTAAAGTCACCAACAATGTCACCAGATAAGCGCAAGGTATCGTTAACTTGCGCTAATCTGGTGACATTGTCATTAACAAAAAGTCGTTCATAAAACACCATTTTCACGTTATTGCCTAATCACTCTCTAGTCAGCAAAAGTGCAACCAAATTTACGGGTAGGTTCTACGGACGCCTGGCAGTTATCGGGTGGTGGAGCCGGGAGTGAATTGTGAATGAGCATAATGACTCGCCGTGGGGTGCCCGGCCTTAGAATTGTCCCCCACCATAGCGTCCCGCGGTTGCAGTAGGAGTCTGCTAAGGGAATATAATATACCGGGAGATGGGCAGCAGCATCTTCCGAAAGCCTAACAACAAGCGTGGCGTGTATGGCAAACCCCCCCTTTAATGATAAGTTCCATTTAGTCGCTTCCAACCGATACTTATGGAGGTCCAAAGGGGAGGCCTATGTTCAGCAGTGGACGTCTTATGGCTGAGATGATGATAATGACTCATTAGATATCAGAGATCTGAAATCGTCATTTCTCGTGTCAGAAAATTTGTATAACTAAAAGTTTCTATATTAAAGTTGTATTGGAGAGTACATTCCATAGACATACCACCCATAGACCTGACACGGAAATAACAATACCAAGATTGAACGGGATGGTCTTATTACACTTTTCATAGATATGACAGAGAAGGTGCTATTATCGTTGGTCCTTATCATAGACTCACCCTTGTGATTATTGCTTACTTCCAAAAGGCCCTAAGTACAATAGAAACGTTTATTACCCTCCACCGCTCTTTGAAGGGTAACAATGAAACCGACTAAATTATGTAGGTTAGTTACGGTATGCTATCAGCCATCTTGAAACGAGTTTTAAAATCAGTCGTGTTGCGTATGTTCTGTCCTCTAGGGTATGTCGCATAGGCGGTCTCTGGTTAATCCTTGCTTTGAGGTACATTCACATGTAGTTACATATTGTACACGAATAGATGTAAGTATGTATGTATATGTATACCTTTTCAGCAATACAAATCTAGGAAGCAATGCACCCCATACAGTCTCCATCAAATACATCGAAGCGGCCAGCGTTCTCAAAAACATCTGAATACGCACTTTATTGCCTTGACAATAGAGGTGTTGTCCAGATATTTGTGACCACCATGGCCGCTCCGATATATCTGATGGCGACTGCACAATAGTAATTATTTCGAATTTCGCGCGTACGCGCATGATTATTAGGTGTTAGCTCTTTATGAGGTTCAAAGCTTTTAAAGGCTCTAAGCACTGTTATAGCGTATTGCGGAAAGTTGATGGTTACACTGCCGGACAAATAAAATGGGCATAACATTTTTTGACATTTTTAAGTTTACTAAGGCATTCATAATTTCACAATAGTATTTTGTGCAACAGTTACATAATGAGGGTTCTTAAGATTCGAGGGTCGAAGTTACAAAATGAGGCGAAGCCGAATTTTGTAAAAACAGACCCGAGAATTTTAAGAACCCTTATTATGTACCGTTGCACACAATAGTTTTTATACGAGTGCTTAAGCAAGCCGGTAAGAATTGAGTTTGACGAAAGCCGTGCACAACCTACTGCTTCTATGTAATCTCGTAACGTTCGATCTCCCGGTGGATTGTGCCGGCGGCGACACGCAATGCGGGGCCCGACAACAGTTTCACAATATTGTATGGAAATCCTTTCTGTGATTGTTATGGATGCTACAATATGCGACCATAGAAGCTCTATCAAAAAGTATGCGCTAGTAGTTCCGCCACCACAATCTCAATTCGAGTATTACAGTCGCCGAGTATAAAAAAGAACTTCTTTTCTCTTCTGAAGCCTGAGGAAAGGGGAGAAGACTTCGTCAAGTTAAGCGCCTTGGCAAATATATTTTTACGAGTTTACAAACTCTTAAATTATTTTTATATATATTTTTTGGAATGACATGTATACAATCGGTTTGTAATACATACATATTTTGACAAATATTTAAGTCCCCATAATTGCGTATTATAATTTTTAAAAGCACGACTAGAAATGGACTTCGCAATGACAAATGTGGAATTGCCGTCATAAATGTCAAATTATCATAAAAAAATAAGTTTATGCTAGCGACTTTGCGCTTGTAAATCTAAATTCGTTAGACAATCGCCCTTATTATGAAAATTAACTATGTCACCACCAAACTAGCGGTTTTCTTATACTGTATTTACAACGTAATAATGCAAAAATAAAATATAATCAGATAAATTGTTACATCACAATTTGATGATATGGCAATGTAAAAAAATATATGGCAATAAAATTGGTAACTATTTATTTGTCTCCAAGTGTATCACCTAATGATGTTGTGATGAGAACCTTTTGTTCACGATTTTACTCGGTACTCTCCTTTGATGGTATTGCTCGTAAAATCTTAGGCATTCGCATTTTGATTAGATGTTATATTCTAGTCATTATAGTTCAAAAAAGGTAAACGATTAATCACTACCTATGTTATAATGGTTAAGGGCAGGTACAGTCGACCAAGAAAGTGGTCTACTAGTTTTGACACAAGTTTCTGCGAGACTAACGATCGCTAAGGTTGACATTTCTAACGGAGTTTAAAACATGCACGACCTTGTTGTCTCATGACGTTCAAAGGAACCTCAACCATAGGGTGGTAGCCCTGACTGTAGTCGACCAAAAATGTGGGACTGCCAAATAAAAATTTCTTCTTTATCTTTATCTTTATCTTTGACTGTACAGTCAGGGTTCTGAAACTAAACCTACCAATGCTAAATGAATAAAACTGGGAAAAGCATATTTATGGCACGTCGGTGGCATGGCGATGGTACAGTCACGTCTAAAAATATGGGATACATTTAACGTTTTTTGTATACCACGACGGTAGCAAACAAGCATACGGCCCGCCTGAGGGTAAGCAATTACCGTAGCCTATGGACGCCTGCAACCCCAGATGGTTCACATGCGCGTTACCTACCATACTTGACTTAAATATGTAGCCACGACCTTATTACTGGGCTTGGTAATCCAAGGCATAAAATATTGGATACATGTTTTTGGCACATTGAATGTATCCATATTTTCAGACGTAACTGTACGTGGTCATCGTACATGCCCATGAACACCTACACAGGTCCAGAGGTGATACAAGCACATAGCCGCCCTTTTAAAAACCCTCGTTTTTGGTAGAGAGTGATTAAAATATTTATGCTAATATTTTTTTACCCTTTAAACATATTAAAATGTTATGGAATATGTTGATGTGGATGTTATGGGAGCCTTTTTACTGCGATCATAAAAATGAATCATATCTGTAAATATTTAACTATTGCTATATCTTCACTTAAAATCCATTGAAGCAAGATGGTCTTTGGTGACCATTAGTATGACAATTTTCCTCGCCTGAATGGGACACATTCCATAATATGTGTACCCATTTATATGTGCAAAGTATACGAACGAAAAAGCCAGCAAAAACCCAGTAATCCCCACGCAAACCTGGCCTATGACCGCGAAGCACTTCATCGAATCGTCTATTTCCATCACTCTCTTTCGTATACGCAAGAGCGATAGAGACGGGACCATCGTTTTGTCGATTTTCGAACTTCGCGGTAGGCCCTCTGTTACTAACATTATAACTATTTAAAATTATTATCCTTGCGAAACTCAATCGGTCAGATACTTAAGAGTGACCTATGCGACCCTGCAAGGGAATCTGGACCTTACGGGGTAGGTGATGTGAATAATTACTGAGTGTCCGGCGGCGCGGTGTCAGGGGTCGCGAGTCACCTGCGATGTCGCACGCATGCGCTATGCGTGCGGTCGAGGATGGTGTTATACTGAAATGATTAATTTTCTATAACTCATTTTTTTTCAGTTTATTCATGTGATTTTTAACAATGGTTAAGATTGCTAATTAATGTTACGCACTGAAATGGAACGTAGATTAATTAAGTTTTTTTTTAATCTGACAATATATGTGTATAATAAAAGTGACAATAATAATATTTATGTTGATTGTCGTAAATAAGCGCAAACTCGGATATTTTTTTAATATGAATTAGAGTATTATTCTTTGACATTATTTTGTAGTGATACTTGAAATACCTACTAGGCTAATGCCTATACCTATCAGACCGCCTATGCGTATGCCTTTGCTATCAGATTTAAATTGCTAATAAAACGACTGTCTTTGGAGTTTAACTTGAATATATATAAAAACAATTTCCAATGGTGTTTTATACTTGATTTTAAAGAGTCTATAATGTTAATATAGCCTAATATGCTAAATTATAATTGTATATTAGGCTATATTAACATTATTCTAACGGCCTCCTAGCCTAGTGGGTAGTGACCCTGCCTATGAAGCAGGAGGTCCCGGGTTCGAATCCTGGTCAGGGCATTTATTTGTGTGTTTATCACGGATATTTGTGCTTGAGTTATGGATGTTTTCTATGTATTTAAGTATTTATCTATATCTATCTATTATATATATCGTCGCCTAGTACCCACAACACAAGCCGTATTGAGCTTACTGTGGGACTAGGTTGATTTGTGTAAGATTGTCCCATAATATTTATTTATTTATTTTATATCATGGACGTTTCTTGACAGGGTACATACTTACAAATATGTAAACATAGAAGTAGCCTTGACCACAAACTCAGAATTGAGTTTCTAACTTAAGCTTGCTTAATACCATCCACCTCTACCATACCAACTAATGCGCGAAGTCACTTGCGGCGCGCGCGCCGTGCATCACCAGCGCTAACAAATCGACGCAAGCGCACCCTCACTTAACAAACGACGTAAACGCCTAATATTGATACTGCTACGGTTGACGCACTTAAGTTAGCCGAGTTACAACAAACAATTCATTTAAATAGCGTCTTCAATGTTTTAAGAATAAGAGTGAAATTCAAATACGGTATTTTTAGTGTCAGACCGCCTGAAATGATTTTGTTGCCAGAACTGTTTGCCCATTTTACCCCGTTGGAATAAAACATTTTATATCTTAAGTAACTTAATTATCTAAGTTAGAAGGCTCAAAATTGAATGCAAATAACTTAAGTTTCAGTTATAAGGTTTTGAAATATACGACGTTTCGGCACAAGTCAATGGTGTTGACAAATGAAATCGCACGCAGTGCAATGATTCGCTATGAGTTTTAGCACCTTTCATCGTTTTATATCTCCAGTGGAATTCATCGTTTAATGTCAGTATACAAATAAAAACAAAGTGCTGGGGAATGTTTTCTTATCTTTACATAGTTCATTTGACTGTAGTTTTGACGGTTGTATATTATATTTTGATTTGTGTTTCCATAACTAAAATTTCAAAAAGACAAATAAATTCATCATCATCAACTGAGCGTTCTCTTAACCAGGAGTTAAAAAAAATCGACTTTTGTCATCAAAATGAAATTGAAACAATTTGTGATAGTTTCTAAAACGTTAGGCAATCTCTATGAACTTGATAATACATTGTATAATTATAGAAAAGGATGATCTGAATGACTAAATGTCCTTTTTAACGGGGTCAATGTCGGTCACGGTAACGGTAACGAGGTCAAACAAATGATATCCTTACGAGTAATTGGCCTCCACTTGACAATATTGTCTCGCTTAAAATTTTCAGACTCTCACGAGAGTATTTTAGTTCAACTTTTGTAAGCTTAACAAAAAGCAACAATAAAAAAAACAGTTTTTTAAAATAAATTAGACGACTAAACGTTCACTGGATGTGCAAGAATCGATAAGCACTATGACACCCAAGCGTCATAAATCCTATATTAAAACAATCAATAGACGATCGAAAACAAACGGACACTGCGATCGTTCGAAACGATACCATTTAGTTCAGATCATGTTAACACACCAGCTGCAGTATTCCTACCGCTACCAAGCATTCGCTGCCGACCACCGGAATTGAATACGTGTGATCTACTATTCTACTCACACAGAACCCTTATATGGGAATTACAGCACACCAAGCGGAACGTGTCGAAAACTAAATCACTAAGTGGAGATACTGCATAGATACCTACTCGGTGGTCTAGTTTTCGGTACGTTCCCATTGGTGTGCTGTTTTAAAAATTAGGACCAAACTCAAACGCAATCGTTACGTTACGTTGGTGAAAAGATTACACTAAGGGTTCAGAAGGACATGTACCATCGGGTTCAGAATTGCATTACCAAATTATGAATGATTTCACTTATGAATTACCCATGTCATTCTGAACCCGATAGTATTTCTATTTCTGTGACACGCTTTGCAGCCTTCATGGTAGAGTCAGCAGCAGAACTAGCATATTGGGTGAGGAATTCAAAATGACCTTCACACGCTCTTATTATTCTCTTAACAATAAAGTCGTGTCAAACTCATTTTGAACACCTCACCCGCTTAGCTAATCCGGCGGACTTTCATCATCTCAGCCATAAGAAGTCCACTGCTGAACATAGGCCTCCCCTTTTGGGGTTTGCCATACGCGCCACGCTTGGCAGGCGGGTTGGCGCGCGCAGTTTTTTTTTTGTTTATCTTATTATTATCTGCCCATCTCCCGGTATATTCCCTTAGCAGACTCCTACTGCAACCACGGGACGATATGGTGGGGGACAATTCTAAGGCCGAGCATCCCACGGCAATTTATTATGGAAAATAACGCGAAAGGTGATATTAGATTCATCTCGACCCTGATGCGACTGTCATTTTAAAATTAAAATACAAGAAACAAAAAGGTGTTAATAATTAAATCGCTTGCGAATTTATATCGCAGTTGAGTTTTTAATATTTTTAATTAGGGTTTCTTCGATCGATTTTTTTGGCCAGGTGGCAGCACTGTGGCGAGAAGTCTAGCTGTCATATTCACCAATCATGTTTAATGATACGTATTTTTTACTGGTCAATTTTGACAGATGCTGTCAAAAAGACCTCTTGTCACGGTGCTGCAAAAATCGTTCGAAGACCTGTCTTGTTGGAATTATGACATTAATAACTCGCTTAGCGAATGGAATAATAGCCCAGTAAATAATAACCTGCGCCCGCGATCACAATCGAGCGGTAACATTATACTTCTTCGATTGTTTTTATCGACGGTGTTGGGTTCTTTTGTAGATCATCGATTTCGCGGATTCGAATTTTAAATTTAGAACCGGAATGTGATTTATGATTGTACCAAACGTTTTAAATGTGGCGCGTCGGAAATTAGACATACTCGTAATTTATTACAGATATCTATGTTTACCAAACGAGATTTAAAAAAGTTGATACACAAGCAAATTATTTTTGGTATATCTTATCCAAAATAATAGAAAAAGGTACACTTTAATTTAGTAAAAAATATAGAAGACAAACTACGTTAAATAAGTTACCATATTCATATTCTTATTTACTGGAAACATTAAAGTCAGGAACTGTAAAATACAAATGTACATAGTAAACAACCCGTTATACTGATATCGAACGAAATTATATTGATATTAAGTTGATCTCACACCAATAGATAGGTAAGCTACATGAATTCAAGAGTTATTAAACGTGTTATACTGTGACAACGATTGAGTACGAAAATCCATTTTCATTTATTAAAACAGAATCCTTCCTTTAAAAAAAATCTTCGTTCGCCTAGCACTTTCATGGGCCGAGAGCAGCGCGTGTTATGAAAACAGTCGCCGGCGCAGCACCAATGATCCCATTATTATTCCCATTTGTGATTCACGGAGTGACAGAGCAAACAGCTACTGTGCGTGGTAATGCATTGTCAATATGGCTATTTGCTTGCGAGCTGAGTGCTGTGTGGGGTGTAGGGTTGTCAAAAATTTTGAACTTCAAAAGTTACTACAAAGCTTTCCTTTATTCACCGTTTGTAACTTTTTGCTACACTAAGACTGCCTTAAAATAGTGTTTCTGTGGTATTGGAAGCTTCTAGTTAGTTGTACTTATAAAATTTTATTTATTAATCTTTTTTTTTATTTAACCCATACATAACGTAGACCAAGGCGACATATTCAGATTGATATGTCGATCGATTGATTTGATATGTAGTCAAAAAATGGTCTTCTTTTCAAACTCAATTTACAGCCAGCCAAATTGATTCCCTAAGATATACCTAACTAATTCGAACTGAACTCCTTAAAATCTGGTGATCGTAGTAATCCGGACGGATCCTGTGCAAGCAGGGGTCTAGATTAGACCTCCACCCCCAGGACTCCTGTCATGTCTTCGATCGCTGAAGAAGAAAGTGTCTGAAAATTCTTTGTACCATCTCTAGCGATACTACAATATGCGACTATAAAAGCTCTATCGAAAAGTATGCGCTAGTCGTTACATCTACATGATCTCAATTCCGCCGTGGAGTGCCCGGCCTTAGAATTGTCCCCCGCCATATCGTCCCGTGGTTGCAGTCGGAGTCTGCTAAGGGAATATACCGGAAGATGGGCAGCAGCATCTTCCGGAAGCCTAAACAACAATAAACAAAAAAATCTGCGCGCGCCAACCCGCCTGCCAAGCGTGGCGCGTATGGCAAACCCCCCCTTTAAAGGGGAGGCCTATGTTCAGCAGTGGACGTCTTATGGATGAGATGATAATGATGATGATGATCTCAATTAAAGTATTACAGTCGACGATTATAAATTGTTCTCTAGATATATTAATTATTTGGAACTCGGTGGCTTTGACAACCCTAAGTTCAGCAATGGCGATGCATTGTAGACGGCGCCTGCCTGAGTTTAAGTTCAATTAGTCGATCAGAAAAAGCCCCATGAGCCGCTGTGTGCTGAGATTAGTACAAATATTTCTCTCTTTAGAACTCCATACTTGAGCAATCTTGCATAAATACCCTTAGGTACAGATTCTGTAACGAAATGATCGTAGGATAATCAAATGTTTTCAGATATATGTATGCTACTAACACGGTCATCCTAGATTTTTCATCTTTAAAAAAGTTATACATATAGTAATTCAATCTGTTCAAAGTGTCTTTTACGTAACTAATACAGATCTGACTAAATTTGTAACTTAATATTCATCCATGCTAACTAATTTACTTAAAATTATATGAAGCGGGAACCAACAAAATATAAGAATGTATACTTTTCCTGATTATAAAACACAGACAATACAACCTCCATTCTACAGTGCCATGTAAAGAAAGACTAAACAAACACACGTATTAATATTAGGATAAAGATAATCGTCGATTAAATTTATTGGATCAGTCAAGCATAAGGTAGAATAATCGGGATCGCTTGCTGCAGGCGTGGTTAGGACTACAATACGCCCGAATATGTAGTAAACATTATTTATGGCTGTGAGCATCGCGGACCATCGCCTCCCTCTGCGCAGAGTATTGAAAGTTCTGTACTGCGTAAGAGGTCTATACTCGGCGTAATCTCGACGCTAATATCGCCGGCAATTTTGACACGTTGCATTGCCGACTAGGTAGGTGCAACAAAATCAATCGATGGATCTAAAACCACAATGTATTGAATATCGCCGGTGATTATAGTTGTCAGGTCAGTAGCGAGTGCCTAAAGAGCAACTATGACATCTTGTTTTTCATCGATTTATTTACTTACATCAACATAGATATAGAAACATCCAAAATATCCAAGAAAAAGTGGAAAATAAGTGAGCCAAGCAGAATTTACAAGGTAAGAAATAGAAAAATCAGAGAACTCGTCGTAAGGCATTTAAGAACGCATAGCTTAACTCTATTTCAAAATATGAAAGTTATTTCTGAATGTGACCGTTTTCAGAAGCATATTTATAACACTACGTTACTATTAAATTTAAACTTTCATGAGACATACTAACTCTATAAAATGTAACGGTAAAGCGGAACTGCTGGTTCGTGAAAAATTCTACGTATCACGCAAAATACATGAAGCGATCTAGACTGGGCGTCGTTGAGTTATACCGTCAGCATAGAACTCTTTAATCCATGGCCAGAATTTCAGTATGCGTTGGAATAGTTTAGTGGAAATTGTAAGTGTGGTTTGTTTATCGTCGCTGTGGCAGCGCCAGCGCATTCTGCTGTTGCTGTACTGAACTAATTTATTAGGTGTGTTAATTTTAAATAACCTTTGAATATAAAAATAATGAGCCGACTTATTCACAAAGACGTCAAACAAAGTACAAACAAGCACTACTCTGTACAAAGCCAAAAAGAAATAAAATCACTTCGGTTACATATGACCTGGGCAGGGGCGTCCTGCAGGTTATACAAATATATCTTATCATACTTAGAGGAATTAATAATTAAATATACAAATTTATGGGCCAGATTGCCTGGCGGACTAATAATATAACAATCTCGTTGTATTAAGTTTCATATTGGACTACCGATATATCGGAGTCGAAAGGCAAATTATGTTGGATATTTAATGGTCAAGTTTAAGATAAGGTTATAAATGTAGTGATCGTTATTTGTTTAATTTGTAAAGTTATAAATGTTAAGCAATTCGTTCTGGTTGGTTATACAAGGCATCAATTAATAGAATAATTATCTGTGTGTAGTTGTGTACGTCATAATTCTTATACGGACTAGAAGATATGACAGAATGTCACTCACACAATGATAGATTTCAATATTTACGATAATTTATTAAGTTTTGTAAATTGATCTGGGTAACTTATAGATATTAATTGGTCATTCTCATTTTTTATCCGCGGTGAGGTTCAAGTTGTTGTGCATTAACAGAGTTCACGTTGGAAAGTCTCTATGTTATATGTGTGTGTTATGTTATGCGTGTATGTTAGTTCACTGCATCTACAAGCTTTATCTATGTTACTTTGCTATTTTTATTTTCTATTTCTATAATACTTTGCTATTTCATTAACCATGGCCTTATTTATTACTATTATTAGCTTCATTCCACAACTATTTCCATGTAGAAAAAGTGATTCTGGCAACACCCTACTCACCCCACACTTCTCGCTTGGACTTCCGTATTTGAAAAGGGTTCTTTTCGCATACATAAGTTGCAAATCCTGTAATAAAAAAATGTGTAGAAAAATACCTTTTTTATGATACAAAACAACTTATGGGAATTAAGTTAAGTAGGCATATTTGACAAGTCGAATTTGACCTGTTGATGCCCGACGCCGGCAAAGTGTGACAGTCAATGTCCGGCGCACGCAAACACGAGTCAACACGCGTGTTTGTGCCGGTAAAAGCCATGACCGAGGGCCGAATGTGAGTCGAGAGCGGAACAGTGACCCTAACATAACGTGAGAAGCAACGCAAAATTATTTTAATACAAGAAAATAATTCGAAGAAATCTCTGTAATAAAAAGGTTCACTGTGTTGATAGCTAATCGGACAAGAGGGTCCCCCAACGTCAACACATTGCATCTTCTTTGAACTTTCTGGCAACATTTTACCGACACGTACACGAAAGTACCCGTAGATCAGGAACACAACACAGTACGATCTAGTCCTGTTTGGCTGTAGCTTTCTGTAAGATGGAGTTAGTTTCCCAGTTGGGCTCTGCTTCAGATTTTATCAACATGACATTCGCTGAGCTGTGCCCTACCACCTACCACGCTTAGCGAGATTATATTTTCAGTGCCCATCTCTCTCTTTTGGACGTAGTTTAAGGATTCTGATTTTTATGATAAAAAAGATAATTATGATATCAATATTCGTATCTCGAACATATTAAGATCCAAGTAATTCAACCATACTTAGATATTTAGTTCGATGCAGTTACTGAACTCATAATCCAATTAAAATAATTATCTACAAAAGTGGACGACATGTCACACGCCGAAGCAAAAACAAGTCAAAAACGCTATGCCTTTACTTAACTTATTTAAGTGAAACGAGCTGAATATTTGGACATATCATGATAAGAAAAACATGCTAAAATAACATATTTAATGACGTAAATAACATCATTAATAAACATGTAATTAATCGTAAAAATAAATGTGTTCATACACTAAACGACTTATCAGGCATATACTTCATAATGGGATACGCTTTTTATGTAAGCCGATATCAATATCAATATCTTAACTGGTTCACATCATTTAATTTAATTGAGTGTTAATTCAATTAATAGTACCGTTGTATTAATTGTTATTAAATAAGCCTAATAACTGGTGTTAATTTGTCAAATATCACTATTGAATGTAATTAAGGTATATAGGAATGTATGATACTCTATCACAGCAAAATATCTAGACGTTTTTCGGATTTCGCATATAAAAAGCGAAGGATTATCAATAATCAGGAGTCTTCGCCTATTTCAGCAATAACCAAAATTTGGCAAGGACTTAATAAAGTTTATTTTATTATAACTCAAAGTTTACGTATACAAAACAAAACATTTTGGTAAGTAATAGGCCTTAGTTTTCAAGTCCTAAAACCTAAGCGAAGCGTCTGGTTGACGTAACTGGTGACCGAAGAGCTGGCGGTTTCCTCGCACAACGTATCAGCATTGCGATACAACGAGGAAATGCCGCCAGCATCCTTGGTACAATGCCGCAAGGGCCTAGTTTAGATTTTAGCTAGTTATTAATTTAGTTTAGTATTTGTACTGTAGTGCCTCTGTATATTTAGTTATGTAAATAAATGTATAACAGTTACTATTAGACGAAGTTTGGTTGCTGGTAACAAAAAAAATTTTTCAGTGTAATGACGAAAAGAGAGTGTCTGTTCAACTAATTCTACCCGGACAAAGTCGCAGGCACACGCTAGTATAATATACCTGTATTATATTTAAATCTTCATCCCGTGATGGATCTTCAGGTCCACCATATTAGGTTTAAAACATTTAAATCACACAATAAAACACAACTCAACATTCCCACGAGAAGCGTGAAACCGGTAAAACCTTAAGCCATTATTAGGCCATTTTCTCCAATTCACAAACGTTACTGCGCCGAGAATCGAACCTCATGCCTTTATGGAGAGAGCGAAGAATCCGTCATTTTAATATGTGCAGTCATAACTCCCGGACAATGCAATAGACGCAGGTTGTATAACATGCAGAATAGAAACTCACTAAATGAAAACCAGCGCCATGGCAAATGTCATGGCAAATGCTGAGCGGCACCCATTTTGGTGTATTGCATTTATTAACTTATGCTATTTAATTGTAAATTACTGTTTAAGTGTATATGCCAAATAAAAATTTCTTTATCTTTTATCTTTATCTTTTATCTTTACCTTTTATCTTTATCTTTTGTCTTTATCTTTTATCTTTATCTTTCGTCTTTTATCTTTATCTTTTATCTTTATCTTTTCTCTTTATCTTTTGTCTTTTATCTTTATCTTTTATCTTTATCTTTTATCCTTTATCTTTTATCTTTTCTTTTATCTTTATCTTTTATGTTTATCTTTTATCTTTATCTCTTATCTTTATCTTTTATCTTTTTATCTGTTATCTTTTATCTTTATCTGTTATCTTTATCTTTTATCTTTTTTCTTTATCTTTAAATATATCATACATCCTGCCTCTGACCGTGGAGCTTTATGCGAGGACCAATTGTCCTCCTCAAATTGAGCTATTTTTTAGTGTATTCAATTTGAATAAAGATTATTTAATGATGATTTTTTTATACAAAATCATTTTAAATATGCCAAATAAAAATTTCTTTATCTACCTTTCTTTCGTATCTCTAAATACTATTTTCAACGCACGTCATCCCATAATGATATTGCAATACATTGCTGGCTCAAATAACTTTGAATTGAATCTTTTAATACAAATCCTCTTATTTCAAAGCTTGTAGTTCAATTGTAAATCAGTTTTATGTGCCAATTCGATTCTTACATTTGAAACCCCATGGTCAGAGTATGTACAAGGAACCTACGACGCGTAATTTTAAATATTACTCCCGAAAAGAAACTAATTTTGTTGAATTTTCTGTTATCATTTTTTTGCTAGGCAAAGGCCACCTTTGTTTTGCGCCATCTATTAAGGGTCTATTTATATATACGTTCTGCTGTAAGACGCCTCAAAATATATACTTTTTGAATACCCCAAAATGTATTTGTATAACCATACTGTTGCATCAGTACTGTGGCTTCAAATATGAACACGTCAAAGTGAGACGATAGTGCACACAATGGCGAGCACAACATGAAGTTTTTGCCACCAGCGCAAGCGCACTCTGCTAGATTATTGCTCTATTCAATTTAGAGTATGTAATAAGTAGTGGACGTATAGAAGAGTGCCTAGCGTTAAAAATGACAAGATTTGGCAAAAGGTATTTAATTTGTGTACCATGTATGTATCGCTTAACTTCAACTCAGATAAATCCATTCGACCCTTTCAGCAAATATATACCCTATTACCTTTTCTTAATACCAAAATCGTATAATCTGATAGATGGATTAATCTGAGCTTGAAGCTAAGCTATTCATATTATGAACGTAGTCTTAAATTCTGTGAAACGTATCCTAAGTTGTTTTTATTTTCATTATCATTAACAAACTATGAATACGCGAACAATTTTAATATCCAGTTTTGAACGTGAAAACGTAATTACCTGAATAAAGTTTATTTTCTTTATAATTATTTTTGTTACAATAAAAAATTTAATTTAATCAACGTTGGGTGTATAGCATTATTTTTATTTTGTTTTAAACTTATAATAAAATAGAGCACTTCTAACAAACAGCACCTAGGTTTTCCTAATTTTAAAAGTAGTTCTGTACATTTACAACTCTACCTAACATATAAAAAACCAAGTTCCAAGTTGTGACTCGTAAAACTATTTTGCTGACAATCGCCATTGGAAACTCATAACGACTTAGACGCACTGCACGCTGTATTCGGACCCTACTTGAGAACATAGGTAGATACCTACTCGATAAGGTATATAAGCACATAACTGAAATCAAAAGAAGTCAATCCTATAAAATTACTTTATATATAAAATAAATAATTAGTAATTGAAGCGCGTCTTATGCACGTCTTAAGGCGCAAACGCCAAGAAACCGGGAAAGGAACAGGAAGCCTATAATCTCAAAATGTTAGATCGGTATCCAACTATCCATGATTATGGGTCCTTTTTTAAAGCTTAAATTTTTAGAAAGATATATTTTCAGATATGTTGAAAAAAAAAATCGGGTACACCGATATCGGGTATATACATATGAAACAATGCAAAGCATACCTTCTTTTATTCAAATAAAGTATTTGCAATCGAAAATACCACAATTTTTAACTCTTTTCTCGTTTCTTAATTTAAGTTGCAATAAATACACGAAATCTAAATAGCTTCGTTTATTTATCATTTATCAAATTTCAGTCTTATATTCATTGTGACGACTCGGTCGCAATTGCTTTAATACTGATCAAATGTTGATCTTTAGTCACTCTGCCTTACCAAAAAGCAGAATAAACATTTCCCTTAAAATAATCATATCGCATGCCGACTCCCGCGCAGTATTTATTACACTTTCGGAAGCGTGACTCGGCCTTTTTTCAGCGGACATTTTGTCCGGCGTTCGTGTTATGTTTTGAGATAATAAAATAAAATCCCAGTTGGTATTTTTTTGTTCAAATACACGTTCGCATATTTGCATACAATGCCGTTGGGTGCAATATGTGGCTAATGTCTCGGTAGCGTGTCTCCAATAACATGTATACGTTTTTAAAGTTAAGCTAAGGGTATAAGGATAAAACTTGTATTTATACTTTTGGATGCTACCGGATCTTTAAAGTGAAAAAGACGTAAGATAATCACGGAATTGCTTTTAGAATTTGACTGGATTTTACTTATAAGAGTTTATTTGGTGCTTTAGTGATTTTATTCGATTTGGTTGTGCGTTTTAGGTAAGTGCTTGCTTGACACCCATTTTATTATAAATAAAACCAATTAAAAAAAAAAAATTCTAAAGATACTTCAACCAAATTTTCTGTGTAATCCCATACCTGAAATATATTGAAGAGTCGATTAAACCTTCCATAACACGAAAAAAATATTTTCATAAAAGTAGGATAGATTAAAGAAATATCCGAATTATTTTTAACTAGTGGAATTTTCTTTTAAAATTCTACATCGCATTCAAAGCATAGATTTGCCGTGCGAACGTATGGTCGACTACAAAGAGATGTATCCACTTTTGGACCTTATTACAATGCAATAAGGTGAAAAAGTGAATACATCTCTTTGTAGTCTACTGTACTACTTTAAACAAGACTTGTAACCAACCCGTGACCCTTGTTTACCTAAGAGTTTCTCTTTCAAAAACCGCGTACCAGTACAAACTTGAACATTACACATGTATATCTAAATAGCGAGTACCGTAGACAAATAATGATTATTATATAGCTAATTTAAACGAATTTAGTCCTGCACTATACATTGCGCGGATGACCACTTATAGCAGTTATACCTTGTGCAACCTAAGAAGCGGTTTTTGACACCTGTCTAAAATCGATTTTAGGTTATAAAATGTACTGAAATGACAGGTGTCAAAAACCGCTTCTTAGGTTGCATAAGGTATAGTCATATGCCTCCTTTGGCAATTTCGGCATATGCGCAGAAAATAATATAATGTTTTTTTTATGACATGGGAGGCAAAAAAAAGCTATTTACTAATTTCGTATACTGGACATGTTGTGATTTGCCTTATTTAGAATATTTAGATCATCTTTTATTATGATCAAGCTCATGTCAAATAATTGTCGTAATAACGAGTACGGTACGTCAAACACAGTAGATGCCTTATCTTGTCTTATCTTATTGTATTCGGGGGCCCATATGGATACACTTCGACCCAAAGGGATCTTTTGTGTAGTTGCCACCTAGTACACCTACTCGAGAGCTTTCTCAACCATCTCCATGTGTTGGATGATGGAGCTCAAGGGCAGTGCTTTGAATTCCTCTGGATTTGGATAGCCAGTACCAAAGTCCTTCATTATCTGTCTGGCTAGAGCGTGACATTCAAACACATTAAGTGTTCCATTGTCTCTTCCTCTTCATCACACATCCTACAATCAGTATTATCTGACAATCGCATTCTAGCCAATACTGCTTTCACAGCGTAATGGCCTGTGAAAACCCCTGTTATAATTTGGAGCCTTCTTCTGCTAAGTTTCCAAAGCTTTTTGCTCCAGTAGATGCCTACCGCCGCTGCCGCGTCTTTAGATCGGTATTGTATAGATTGACAGTCGTTTTAAATCTATGAATTAGTGCTTAAGCCATATGAAAATTTACTTAACGAAAAAACGAGCTTAAGCAGATGTAATAAAACAGATGGTCTTTGAAGAATGTTAGTGCTTACGTAAAACATAGAACGTGATAAAATAGGCGATGTCCTCAAAATGCGATATGTAACCTCACCTCTCACCTGACATTGTTTGACACGTCTCTAAAGCAAACTCAGGTAACGCGACTATTGAATATTCATATCGTAGCGCACGCATCCTACAATGTAACCAAAAATTTCACACAAATATGACGAAAAAAAACGTCTTTTTCTCAAATAAACAAATATTTAAACGCTTAGCGCCGTCGGTGAATGAATTTGTTTAAATTTAAATAATTTTCGTTCCCTTACGCCATCTCTGGGTGTCTTTTGAATTCAGATTTCGAGTTCATAGTTTAATACCATGCAACATCTTTCCGTTCGTACGATGTCGTGTGACGTTTGCATTATTGTATGTTTTTATGGATGAGAAGTGTTTTTTCTTGTTTGACTTTTATTCACATTTGATTTGACAATGGAGGGAATTATTTTGTCATTTGAGACAACGTGTTTTAAATTTATTTCTTTTAGATATTTACAACCTACCTACCTTACTTATAAATACAAGTTGTGCCTTGAACAACACTCAAAATTTTATTTCACCTACACTTTTGATATCGGTAGTTCCAATTTAAAAAAAAAAACGTAGGTTTATCGGTTCAATAATAAGATTTGTAATAAAGCGCTTTGCCCCACATCCATCAAATTTAAACTATCACAAACTCCCATTTTATTAAAATAAGCTTCGATATTGACAAGCGGATAATAGTTTTTAACGCGGTAACAGGGCTACTAGCTTCAGAACGGTGGCAATCGATCATCGATACGAATATCGAATCGACGGCAATTTGTGAACAATTGATTTAAATTGATTGATCGGTACGTTTGTCGCATACCGCTTTTTTTCTAATAGTGAAAAAAAACAGTTTACATTTACACTAGTTAAACGCCTGCTAGAAATATTTGCGTATATATATACGCAAATATTTCTTTAAGCTAGGTCCTTTTTTATGTATGAGTGTAATATGCATATTATAGTGTTGTATTTTACCTGCTTTATTTTTTTTTATTGGTGTTCGTATTAGGTATTTTTGGTTGCCATTAGTTTGTGTGTTGCCAAGGATCATTATTTGTCATATGTTGGAGTTATATTTGGGATAGGTTGTAGGTATTTTTATGTATGTATATTAAAATTAGAACACGGCACTAGCCCAACAAATAAAATAAATAATATGTTAACAGTTTGGCTTTTTGTAATAAGGTGTACAGTTGACGATAGTCGCGTTATGACGATTGTTAATGAGGGACCAAAAAAATGAATGCACGGGAGCGTGTTTGCCGCTGCACTACATATGCCTCTTTTAAGGAACTCTATGACGTGCTTTCGTCCAAGAGTTCCTTGTGATTAACACCTACGCCTACCATAAAGACGAACCTTTTTTACCAACGTATATCTAAATTTCCCCGACTCCATGGGCGGATCGTTATCTAATAACATATCATAATCGAACTGTATTAGTTCACACTCGCCCACACCGCGGCTATGGTCGGAACAATGGTCTAATAACACACGCCACATGTTACTTGGGTAACGAAGAACAATGCACGATTTGAATTTAGTGTAATTTATATCTAACGTTGTAATGTGGTTATTATAGTGATAATTGTGGTCATGCCTTTACAGTATAAGGCCTACATTAAGTTTCAACTAATATAATTTTAAAAAATTGCATAGTCGTGATCTTAAAGCATTCAACCGGAGCGGCCATGTCTGTCATTTGCTATACCAAAAATGTGTCAAATGTATACGTAACGTACAAATAGCCACGTCAGATGAACTTCAGTCCATACAATAAATATGACCACTGGTCATATATTTTCGGCAGAGGGGAACGCCTGTCAATGGCCGCTCCGGTTGCTTGAATAATCTAATGGCGTGATAGGTATTAAAAGTGCCATGCTAAAGCCTTATTTAAGCAAAAAATAATTATTATTGATGTTGTCAATGGTCACAAATGTCACAATCATTATTATTCATCTTTTTTATCGCTTAGGAATTATTTTTATCATACAGTAGGTATTTAAAAAAAACATAACCAACCAATAAAAATAGTCAACCCGACACAATACGATATATCCACGTCAAACAAGTTTAAAAAAATAATCAGTCTACCTACCTACTCGTAAACAAGACACACGAGTCAGATCTTAGGGTGCAACACGGCTTTTTTTTACCTGAAAAATTACGCAAAAATTTTTTCATGCTCCAATCTTCGGGATTTTAAGACCCACATTGTTTATTTTAGTTACATCAAATACATTTCAATGACATTTTACCATTTTAACGACTATATTAGCAAAATAAGTGTATGTATTCCGCCGTGTTGCACATTAAAATCCGATCACATGTGACATGACACAACGTAAGAATTTAAAATTGTATATAAATACGTCAATAGGTACATTTTCATTTCAACAAAAAAACTGGTCTTAAAACTAAAGCGTTTTTTATAATTGGAGCTCAAAGTAAAACGGGCCACACAGTTTTAGCAAATGGCAATGAATATGACTGCTATGAATCAATGCATCGCGTCCATTTGATACGAGTTTTTGGCGCCATTGTGACCATGTTTCAGGTCAAGTCGTGGACTGACTATCCAGATAACCTCAGGGTCATTCATTACGGACTCTGTTGATTAATTTCGAACTTTGTTTTTACACGTTTCTACTTCCATTGTATCTAAAAAATGTGGCTTTTCGAAAAGTGATTAATTAGTTTATGCAATTTATTATTGTAGACATATCGCATGAGCTCGAGTAATAATAAAAATACAATTCAAACTGATCTTAATTTTCATGAAACCGTAAGAAACAAAAACTGTTGTAATTTACAAGACGGATAGTGCTTAATACAGAGTCCCCAAAGACTATATTCAATTAATTTAACTAAACTACACTCGAGAGCAAAAATGTCGGGTCAGTAACATAAACTTTAATATGAATCTTTAAAATTAATATCTTTTGAGATATTCAAGAAAATGCTCGTGACCCGAAACTTTTGCTCTCGAGTGTAATTCACTTTATACATATATCTATCTAGATAAGACCCGACGGTAAACAAATCCATGATACTAAAAAGCTTGACTGAATTTTATTTATATTATTTAAGACAAGGTACCTTTCTACTTTTATTTAATTAAGATACTCGTAATAAAAGGTACAGTATCACGCAGATAAAATAATGGGCGAGAAAATATTAACACTTGTACTCAATTCTCCATTGAAATCTGTCAGAAATATTTAAAACATGGTAACCGTATTTTACGACACTCACATCGAAAATTGTTTACGCTTTATGCCCCCGTAATAGTTCAAAATGTCGTATTAAAAACGTCACATTTATTTACGGCAGATCTAGCTGAATCGGGTTTTATTGGCTAAATAACGATACCGAGTTAGTCCGAGACGTTGATGACTTTAATGTTATTTATGGCGCTCTTGTGATCCCATTTTAAAAGTATAAAATGCACCACTGTAGTATTGTTTGTTTTGAAAACGTTTGTAGGTGAATGGAGATACCTACAGAAAAACTTTTCTCGTATTAACTTCAAATTACTCTTCACTGGAACACTTATCGCTAGGGCATATTATAAATAAATAAATAAATAAATATTATGGGACAATCTTACACAAATCAACCCTGTCCCACAGTAAGCTCAATAAGGCTTGTGTTGTGGGTACTAGGTGACGATATATATAATAGATAGATATAGATAAATACTTAAATACATAGAGAACATCCATAACTCAGGAACAAGTATCTAAAAAATAAACAACTATAGAAAGATATTTATTTTACTTAAGTACTTAGTTGACAACATCAATATCAAACCCCTTCATTATTTATTTGTAATATACATAGACATAGAAAATATTACAATCAATAATATTACTATACAACAAGAAAATACCTAAGTACCTTTTAAGTAGACAATTGAGTATATTATAACCAATGTAATCATTTATTTAGACAGAATAAAATTAACATTGATAATTTAAATCCACATCGCAGGCTTCGTCCAGATTCCCAACATAATAACTTCCACAACATGCTTCGTCAAATTCACAGTTCAAATCCACTACAGGTTTCGTCAACAACACTAAAACTAATTATAAACACAAATTCATTCCATTTTAGACCCCACCCCGATACTCACTCGGTCTGAACGTTCCAAAGATACTGGCAGCATTACCCCGCTGAACAGCCAGCGAAATTCGTTGGACCAGGAAAGAACCAGAGCGAGGGTCGCAGCCCCTCTCTTATATATATGATCTTCTCTCTCTGTATTTTATGTATTTGTTATCACTATGATTATTTTCTGTACAATTGTAGTTTTTGACGTTCATAGGTGCCTAAATTGAATAATCAATAAATAGATTGCATGTCTTGGTACTAACTTTTATTTTAGCATTTATTTATATTACAGGGCATGAAATATTTTGGGTTAGTTACTAGTATAAGCTATATAATAGGTACAGTCAGCAGCAAAAGTAGCTTAGCGGGCGAGATGTTCGATGTGATCCTAATACGACTTTGCTGTCAAGATAAGATGGTGTGGAGATGATTCTAATTGACAGAATGAGCTCAGCAGATATC
This sequence comes from Pammene fasciana, assembly GCA_911728535.1. NCBI lineage: Eukaryota > Metazoa > Arthropoda > Insecta > Lepidoptera > Tortricidae > Pammene > Pammene fasciana. The sequence continues at coordinate 4,539,966 of OU452285.1, forward strand.
CTAATATTCAACAAAATAATTTGGTTTAATTTAAGAGCTCAGCAGCAATTTTATCTGCTGATTTAACTTACCCAGCGCGTATTGACTCTAAGAATTAAGATAGGGAAAATAGGCAACAAATAATCATTCACACATATCTTGTTGTGAATTGTGATCTTTGCTTAACTAGGCCAATGCTTTAGTGTGCTATCAGTGCGAACGACACGAAAAGGTGGGAAACCAACCAACTTACATGGTGTAAGTAATTAAAATTACGCAGGGACAAAATAAACATAAAAATCATTGAGCAATAGTATAGGAAAGAATGCAAATTATTTTAAACAAAAAAAAACTGAGTTTACTTAGGCTCCACTTTTCCAAAAGGAAATGCCCGAGTTGCTGTAAAAAAATAGTGAAAACAGTAGTAGTAGTCGTAGGCGTGCCTATAATAGTTGAAGAGTTCCCTCGATTTTTCCAGGGTCCCATTATCAGATCCGGACCTGGTGACAATGGGAACAACTGTGTATACTCCTTCGAACAAACAAGCATTTTCCAAATCGGTCCAGCTGTCTCCGAATAATCGGTGAACATATATATTTTTTTTTTTACAAAAAACAAAGATCCCAATGAATTGAGAACCTTATAAAACAAAATCGTGTATAGTTTCGTTCAGTCGTCTATTCCTAAGCCGATTGTAGCAGCATGTCATTATCCGGACTGTCAAAAAAATATTTCTTTTGGCCAGGACCCAGCTCTTGCGAAGACCTATTACAGCTGCCAAGTCAGGCTCACCACGATTATCTTAAGCACAAAAAAATACTGCACCGATAAATAGTTATTTGTTATACAAGGGGTGAAAGTTGTATTTTACGTGCGAGTGTTATTTGAAACACGAGCTAGCGAAAGGATTCTATTATTGACCACGAGCGAAGCGAGTGGTTCAAAAATAGAATCCTGAGCGTAGCGAGTGCTTTAATACACGAGACGTAAAATAACTTTCACCCGTGTATAACACAAAACTTTTCACCTCACTACAGCGAGGAAAATAAGAAAAAGGGTGCATTTTGCTCGGTTTCCCGTAATTCCTCAGGTGTTTAATACTTCTTCATCACTCGAATCACTAATTTTTAACAAAACAACCTAGAAAAACATGCGAATATTTAACGTTGATATGATGGATGAATTGAAATGAAAAGTTTTGACGTAAAAGGTTTTATTAAATGTCAGATGCGTTTTGTTCGTACGTAGACTTATTCGGCTGTCAGAACAATTTATCCGTTTTTACAAAAAGAATGAAGATTAATGTTGAATGCTGATATTTATGAATTAAAATAAAGTTGTAAGACTGTATTAAGTGTTTTTACTCGATGCAATTCATTAATTGCGATGTTAAAAATTCTGCACTTTTAACGGTTTACGTTTTGTTAGCTGTCAAATGTCACTTAAGCCACTTGTCACTTATGTCAAAACTCTTTCACCACATGTGGATAAAAAGCGATTTTCACAATAGATATTAAACAAACAAAAAGGGCTTTCCGAGCTAGTGAGGTGAAAATTAATTTATAAGACGTTATTTAAATGTTTAAGCATTGGTAGTCTTACGGTAAGCTGTCCGACTTACAATCAGGAAATCTCGAGTTGAAACCCGGGTGCACCAGTCGCTTTTCAGTAAAAGAAAACATCGTGAGGAAAAGTGCATACGTCAAAGTATACGTCATAAGGAAAAGTACAATTTTTTTTGCCCAGTGAGACTTATATTATAGACTATACTATTATTTCCTTTGGGCTATTTGGTGTCTGATCATATAAATATTATTATATTGTATTATTTTTAATGGCTAAATAAATACTTTTAGTACATACAAATGCAAAATAGACGAACTAAAAAGGTTTATAGGTCACGATTCGTCTAGAAGTCATATAAAGGTTTCCACGTCCTTGTCACTCACCTGATGTCAATTTCATAAAGGTAATAACAACGATTTTTAACTAACATACATGTTTTACGTAAAATAGGACTTTTGAGTATACCTACCTCATACCTCATTGAAACACACTTTAAACAATTACTCTATGGCAAGTACCTAATAAGGGCCGGTTGCGCCAAGATTTTTTTTAGGATTACGTTGTTTACGTTCACAGACAGTTGTCTGTGAACGTAAACGTAATCCTAAAAAAAATCTTGTATGAAAAGTTTGACAGTTTTCTATGGGATGACAGCTCCGTCGCCATATTTAACGTTGATGAGTCTGTTAATTGTGCGTGGTGCAATCCACCCTAAGTCTAGTCATACAACACATTAACGTATACATACATACATACATACATACATACATACATACATACATACATACATATACATATACGATTAAAATAAATGTAGGTAACGTGTACAGTCTCACTGCTGTACATTTTTCTGTTTACGTTAAGTAAACAAACGACAGTGGATACCTAACTCGCATACGATTAACATCAACAGAAGGAATAGCTAATTAGTTTCCTAATTTTTGTAACTATTTTTACCAGTAATAAACCAGTGTAACTCGAACTCATCTAGTTCTTCATCTCAACGCACTCAACATCATCAAGCAAGTGTAAGGGCTAGCTGGCTGATGAACTGACTCTCTTGTCAGGAAGGTTCCACAAGACTCGAAATGTAATGACTGCGAATAAGATATACGAACAGCAACACCCGTAACTAACCATCGGTAGACCTTATGCTGTTGCAATAGGGATTACATTACAAATAGTTAGTTACGGACCAAATAAAAAATCACATTCGAAAGTCAAATTTCAGGCCCGGGGCTTTACCAAGCATGTTTCGCGCAACGGTCATGTCTAATCATGTCTCATTTGGTCGCGTCACTCGCGTCGTCAGTTGCTTTTGCCCGCAGCCAGCTCAGTTTGTTTCTTTGAAGTTGAACTACTCTTTGTAATTGGGTATACTCTGGCAATAGAATTGAGTGGAGGAAAAATATCCGGAGGAAAATTCAGGACCCTTCCACACCGCAATTGAATTGACTTTACTACAGAGGTCTTATTTAGTAAGTATTTAAATTAATACCAAGTTATAAGAAGACTCAATACACTATACAATTATATATAAACAAAGTTTTCACTAACTATAATGGCATAGATTTGTAGTTTTTATATCAATTTAATTGAAAATTTACATGTTTATGATCTTCTGCACATCAATCAAAAAGGTGATACTAAGGTACAGAGCTCATAATAATAGATTATAACGGTATTTGTCAATAAAAATATAGGTGAAGTTATACATATTGCACATAACCCATCAAATTATACGTTCAATTTTATTCAACTCATATAAACGCGCCGCGTGCTATGTGTCGCGCGCATTTAAGTAAAATATGTACTTTTAAAAGGCCATTCCAACAATGGGAAGTGATTTGACTGTTTCCCTCGCGGGTTATCTAGAGACCGTAAAACCGTTGGGTGGTCTCCAACATACATAAAAATCTATTTTATACCTTATTGTGATGATATCAAGGTTTAAATTCCTCATCATTGAATTTTGTCTTCGTTTGAATGAAATATTAAAGAAAAACTTAAGTCTATATGGAGCCTATGTGTCGTTAGGGCGTTTTCGTTTGTTGCGGTGGTATAACATTTGACAGATTTAAACCACACGTAACCAATAAGATACTAATATGAGCACCCGACTAAAAACTATAAATTATGAATGTGGAAGAGTGTACTATCTCCAGCGCAACGGGACAATCTTAAAACTAAAGACGATTGAATCTTGAAGCAAATCAAGTTATGTTTTTGATTTTTATTTTATTTTATATGCAGTTTTAAGTAGTAGCACTTTATGTACAGAATGTTAATGCCTTGGGATATCAATTTATAAAAGTATACGAAAAATAATCAGAATACTTTTTTTTGGTCACCAATGATTCTTAGTCAAATGCACTGTAGAAAACAGTTGAAAACAGTCGCAATTGCATACAACAGAGACTGTCAGAAACGTACTGCCTAAACTTGAAACTTAATATTTAAAGTTTGTAAATTATATCCCCAGCAATGTCTAGAAGGTCTTAATAAGGGGGTGGTAAAATAGTTCGATTTTTCTACCTTTACACGCGCACGGAGTTAAAAACCGGAGCAGCCATGGTTCTCATTGTCTATAAAAAAAAGACTACTGTTTTTTGCGGAGGAGAAGAACGTCAAATGTATACGCAACGTACAAATAGCATGTCAGATAAACATCAGTCCATACAATAAGTATGGCCTTTGGTCATATGTTTTCGGCAGAGGGGAGCGCTCTAAGCAGTTGAAGGAAAATACTAGTAAATAATAAGTTCAAAATATACTGGTAATTTAGTAAAAAATATAATACTTCAAAATAGAGACAAAAGTCACAATCGGATAAGAATCAAATCACAGGGCGCCTCAAGTCAGGCCTCAAACAATATTATAACTGACGTTCATATGACATCAGGTAGTTAAACGACTAATTTATTGAGTTTTTAACCGGCAGTTGAGGGTTGACTTGTTGTGACGGGTTAAACCGTTTATAATGAGGAGATTTATTTAAACATTTAATTAAGCTATTAAACTGTTTTAATCATTCTTACGTTCTTGCTATGGTGGTTTGATATTTTGGTTCCACGATTAAATACATCATTCAATTGATTAATTCAGTATAACGGAATGCCAGACTTCTCCATATAAACGTATAAATATAATTAATATATATTATAATATCATTTGTACTCCATTTATTTGCACAATGCAACGAAATGTATGGTGTCCACTGAGTATGAGTTTCCACAGGAAATCGTATCAAAATCGTTTTATCAGTACCGAGCACTAGGTCCGCAAAGTTTTTGCCTCTTCGTACCCTATCACGGTTTGAAAGACCGCCGTCGCCGCTTCATTTAAGCCTTTCAATTTATGCAAAAACAAAGGAGTTCAACGGGGTTTATTATGAAGATAGCTTAAAAAGGCCAATTAGTACAATAAATTGAAAGGTAGTATTACTCGTATTTGAAAAATATATGGTATTTTTCGTACTAATTGACTAATAGTTTTTGTCATTCTTTTAAAAGTCATTAGAACATTTGATGTCATGCCAAAAACTACACCTTGTCCCTCTATTTAAAAGACGATCGGCAAATTATATAGGTTTATTTATGAAAATTGCCCAAGGTAAAATCGACTCTCCAGATCTAGTAAGTAAGGTACAATTTTATATACCGGCCTTGCAATTGCGTAGAAGGCCCTTGCTTTGCATCCCTCATTCTCGCAATAACATTCGTATAAAATGTTTCTTTCCACGTACAACTAGGCTATTTAATGAATTGAACGATATGCCCGACGTAGACTTGTTTCATAGCAAAATTAATAATATTATTGTCAACAGATAGTTAAAGATACCCGACGTAATTTTGCGCTAATAGATTCTGACTTGACTATTAAATAGTGTTATATACTCTTATTTAGAGACTATATTATTGTTACTTAGCATCATATATGTGGAAGCTTGTAATTTGCATTTAGTTGATAAGTTTATTAACCTATGTATATTAGGCAGTAAGCATCCAAAAAAAAAAAAAAAAAACAAGTGAATTGGCAGTAATTTCGCAATACAGTACAAATTAAATATTTTCAAAGGTATGTGAAGTCTCCACCCGGCTTCGCGCCAGAATGGGAACTATACCCCGATCATACAAAATAGTGTTGGTAAATCGATCAGCAAAAAAGGTTAATAAACACAACTATCCGCAGTGTTGCATGCCGCCGTCCAGTCTCTTGGTGTTCGTAATTTTGCGATATCGCATTGTTTAGTGGCCCCGCGCCTAGACAGGTGCAGGCCTATTCGACATGAGGTCATAGGGCTTTTCGGCCATTATCATTTTACCTTGAAGGGGGTAATACAACAAGACACCATTAAAAGAATAATTCACAAATGAATTGACTTTTCATGAAATATTGTCAAATATAAAGAATAAAGAATTTCAACCGGCTTTGGGCCATTGTGGGGACTAACTATAGCCTAATTCCTCTCGCTATATTGAATATGTATGCCATAGGCTGTGAATATTAAAACCATCTAATTTAGAAAAAAAACTTCTTTGGGTACCGAACATTCTATCAACAGAGAGAATTACAATAAGTGTGTAGGTCTTCTAATTTTTTATAAATAGATTGTAGGTACCTATCTGTACAAAATCAAGAATTGGCATATTAAGTTGGTACCTTAACGTTCCATACGTATGTTTATATTTTTTATGGACTAATAACGAAGAAATATGACCCTGATTACCTATATGTCTTCATTTAAAAGGGAAGGTAACAAAATCTGTATTTGGTATCGACTGCGACTTAAAAAAAAATGAAATGGCAGCTGTAAGCTTTGCATGTTTTACATTAATTACAAGCAAATCGTCTTTAATTACAAAAAACAAAAACACCACTCAACAAAATATCGATTACCACTAATTCTGTCACTGCTTCAATAAATAACGAATCGAACTAACATATCTAACCCTCTCTTTTACAAGCTCTTAAAACTAAAATCAATTACCTTCCAAATCAAACCTTAACATAAAGTCCGTAAGTATAAATTAAGGTGTTATTAAATAAATATAGGAGGTTAAGAAAATATGTAGTTGATATCTCCAGATCGATATCGTCGAATATCGTCGAAGTTACTAGCGCGGCGTATCCGCCGATCGGTCGCCATAATGCCCGAGCGCCATCTTGCGAGAATTGCGATGCGCGCGCAGATTAACGGACGTCTTTGACATTTTTGTGCGAAGAATTAGTTGTGGAATTTGATCGAGATCGGCGTTAGGATTTTATTGTGATTTACTTTTGTTTTGACGGTTTGTTACTTTATTTTTTTAAAGTAAAAACAATAATACCTCGAAATCCATCTCTTTCAATAGCAGTCAAACATACTCTGCTTGTCGAGGAGAAAAAAACAAATGAAAACAGATTATCTTGCATAGAAATTTCTAGACAATGTTACCCGTTTTCATAGCCCTTTAGTATGTAATCACACAAAATTCAAACCGTTTAGTAAGACCATTCCCGAAATAAAATAGAAAAACGAATTGTAATGTTACCATATTAATAAAAATGATTGAACCGTACTCGAGTTCGCGTGAAATGCTGGAGATAACACGTGTAAATAATATGAAATGTCTGACATATTTTGATGATGAACTATACCTGCATTAGCCTCCTAAATCTTTGTGATCGTTGCTAATCACACATACCTAATATATGCCAAATTTCAATCCTATCAGATAGATATTTAAATATGAGGTTCAATTATTATCTCTTGTACTAAAAATCAAACCATAAGTCCTTTTTAATTAAATATTTAAATTAAAATATTATACAACAAATATATGAAAATAAAACTTCAAAAGCTGCCTATAAAACTAAATAATTCTATAACCATGAACTAGGTAAGGTCACCGAGGTCCGACCCTTGCGGAAGAGGCAGTTTATGAATGTATCAACCATATGCCAGTAAAATAGAACCATTTCACGCTTTATATAAACTGGGTCAAAGCTCGTAAATAACAAAAAACAAAGGCTAACACGTATTAGAAGGGCTCATTAAACAAAAACCAATAACGCCGACATAAGTCACACTTTCTAACCGGTGACAAGCTCGGTAATCGCTACAAAATCCGTCTTTAAATATCGCGTGAACCGATCGTATTGAGAAAGAAAAACTCACGGATATATATTATGGAGTGGTTCCGTATCCGTCGGTCAATAATCTAGATTACTATTCTTACAAACAACTCGCTACTGGGACTGGGATGTCTCGGCATTTCGATGGCTTTTTGATTTTGTGAGTTTGTTGGACGATAACTTTAGTTACGTTTTTCTGATCTTCGTTCGGATTGTAGCAGAGATACATATAATTTGAGAGTTCGTATATGAGAAAGATCTATCAAGCGGTTGTGGAGCTAGAAGGCATGAAAACAATCATTAAAAGAGTCTTTTTATATTAGTCAACTCATTTGCAAGGAAATCGCGAATTCTCAGTTCGAGGCGGACTACTACTTAAAGTTATTTTGATTTACTTTTTGAGGTTGAATTTAGCCATGTTTTTTTGTATTATTGTTTAATTAAAACTTGTAACTGTGTCTACAGAGCCATTTAACGGAATAATGGAGGATAAGGCACTATTTCGTTTAATAATTATTTTGCCATCTGCACTTTAATTTTTTGTTTTACATGTCGGCGGCCGATCGTAAAATCAGGTATATCGTGAAACGTGAAAATCTTTGACTCGTTCCCTGAGTTTTTTAGATTATTTCTGGGAAGTTTGCCCTTCGGGCATCTGAAGCAACCTAACGAACCTAACCTACCTATAAATTGCTTTAATGTGGTTATCGTTAAAACGTTACACATGAATATTCCGATCGGCCTGATTTTACGATCGGCCGCCGACACATACACAAGTTTCAGTCCTTCCTTGTCTCGTTATTGTTATTATTTATAGAAAAGGTGACCTTAAAGTCACATTGACAGACAAGAGGACGAAATTTAAATACTGTCTGACATTTCAGCTCAAACATTAGAAATTGTTTTTACAAGTCTAAAATAGGTTTTTAAAACGATCCTATTCAGCTGTCAATCTCTTTTTGTTGCAAATATAATTGTTTATCCTTCCTAATGTAAAATTCCTAAATGTAATGTAACGCATAAACATTATTTTCAAAAAACGTGAAACTTTAATGTTGTTATGCTAAAGATCACAATTTAATTTATGTAGATTAAAAAAGGTGACACGCGTTACTGTCATATTATTGAGTGAATAAATATATGACTGTCACAAAACGTCAGTTACGAATTGAATCATTTAAAAACAAGAAGTTTAAAATTAAAACTCTAAATCAAATGACTAATATTCGTAGTACCTATACAATTGTTGGATGATATGATTTTTTTGCAGTTATTCCCAAACTCGTATGGTTTCGTTGCGTTACTTGCGTTGTATGAACGCTTATGTTGTTTCCAATGCGCACAAACCGAAAAAATAAATTTCACTGGTGCCTATATTTACTAACTCGGTTACTGCTATACTTACATTCAAATGAAATTTTAGTTTTACATTATTTTTTCTATATGGTATAAGGGCATAAGAACAAAATTATTTAAGTATATTACATAAAATTTAAAAAGAGCACTAAACAAACCAATAACCACCTTATTACACTGAACATTACTTTATATAGTCACGAGATTGTTAGCACTATTTTATTTTTATAAAAGTATTTTCCTTTTACTAGAAGCAACATTTAGATACTTACCTCAGTGTACAGTTTCTAACTCCAAATCCCAGACCATTACCGGCACATTCCAGCGCAACCCTAAAACAAAACCGATATAAAATAAACGGTATCGGCGCATCGGTGAGAAATAGTGCGGGCCTCGTATAGTTAACCCCGGGTCGGGCGCAGCACTAAATTTATTTTAGTGATGTCATGTTGCCGATACGTTATCCCGCTACTGTGAGATGGTGCGATATCGAGGGTAAATTTGTTGATCGGAAATTATATTTTTAGATATATCAGCTAGGGTTAGTTGATGGTTTTGTTGGAAATTTTTTGTTTTAAAGACCCGCCTCGAAACTGTATGCTTAGTCCTATTTAAGCATAGGCAGATAATTCATGTTATGTTTTTCCATTTCGCTGTGTAGGTTACGGCTAAGATTTTTGGAACTTTTCACTTAAAATTATTGTTTACCTATTAAACTTAATTGCATGAAGTTTTTGAAACCAAAATACTTAATTTGAAGTTACGCCGACATATGCTCATGTATCAGAGCATTTATTAATGTAATTTATAATATTATTGCAATCTCGGTATAAAATCTTTAAGAATTATGAAAAATTAGAATTCCTAAGGCAGTATTGTCAAAGTTAATAAAATATCACGAGTTTTTGATGGGTCGAACAGTTGGACTCTAAGTTTATTTCTCTGATTGTAACTTTTTTCTCTAGTAACAAATAACCAATTATATAAGTTAATAATATAATCCCATAATATTTATTTATATTTAATATTGGGCACTTCTTAGCTCATCTCGTGAAGATTACCAGTCCGTCCGTATATTGGTAACCTATTGACACTCATTGTTCAGACTATTCCGTGAAATCGAAAATGAACTGTGTGCCAAATTACTCAACTCATTGTATGTTAATGAGTCTTTCACAAGAGATAAACTATATTAATGTTTAGTTTTAAAAAATAAGTTACTGGATGAGCGCTGGTTAAATGGATGGTTCAGATTTTCAAGAGACATTATTGGTTTTGCTAGCCAGTTTATTGTCAGCCAGCCAACAAAATTGTTCTCATTGGACGCACACCTGAAATGTTGTGATAAAACCAACACACATCCGCGATAACACGCAAAGCCCTATGAAATGTCAAGTTAACTTTTTTTGAGTGGAACTTATCACCACAAAATATATACTATATAAATCATCAATATCAATCTGCTGCGTGGCCCCGGCTTTAGAATAGTGCCACCCCGTCTCTTCCCGCGGGTGTCGTAAGAGGCGACTAAGGCATAAGGGATAGGGGAACCTCTGATCCCTACTGCTCGTGAGAACGCTGTGGTGATTTATTTAATTAATAGTCATCCGAGTGTCGCATGGCGGCGATGCGGTTCGCCACCCATCACGTCTCGTTCTTCACGGGGGCGAGAAGTAGCTCACGGAGAACCGTTCTGCTGCATTGATCGTAGCATATGGAAATCCGTGATCTCTGCCTACCCCTTTTGGGATATAGGCGTGATTGTATGTATGCATGTATGTATAAATCATAATCATAACCAAATCTCCACATTGATTTCGTTCGAGTAAAGTTCATCAATTTTTGTGTCGTTATTTAACATGAACTCTCGAATCACCTTTCAAATGTGCAAGAATTAAGAGTATTTTTATACCACGAGGGTAGCAAACAAGCATACGGCCACCTAACATTCCAGTAGAGCCAATGCGCTTTGCCGATCCCTTACAAAAAGGAGGAATCACTGTGTTTACAGCTAAAGGAATAAAAGGGACCCTCGTCGTCAACACATTGGGTCCTCATTGAGCTCTTTGGCAAACTTATTCACCAGCAGGAACATATTACTATGAGTAGGGTCTAGTGCTATTTGGCTGTAGTTTTCTGTAAGGTGGAGGTATTTCCCCAGTCAGGCTCTGCTCCAGATTTGAGCGAGATGATATTCGCTTTGCTGTGCCCTACTACACATCCTTCCTTTCATCTTTCCTTTATAAGGGTATTTTTAGTATCGAGACTTAAACAAAGGCAAATTCAACAACACCACGTACTTAAAATTTTATTTATTTTATTATACAAATAAGTTCCACAGCATTACAGTAATAACACCAAGGCACTGTGAACTACAAACAATAAACATTACAGAAATACTTAAAACTAATTTGATTTAGGCGACGTAACTGCGTGGCTCCGTTGCGTGGTCTGATCTGGTATTTAAGTAGCAGCAAGTAGTAATCAGCACCATCTGAGTATCTACTAGTATTAGAAAATTAACATAGGCAAGTTCTATTTTTACCAGTCCCGGATGAATCAAGGCAAAGGAACACGGCCTTGCTAAACAAAGCTGCATTGTCCCGATGCACCGCTGCTTGGAACGAATCCAATATTGTCGGTGCGCTTGCGACCTCCAAATTCCACATTTCAATATCCGATCAACAACCTAAGAAACAAATCGCCTAACACTCTAATCCCAACCTTCCCCAAACCAGCTAGGATTCACAATTGTTCAAACCCAGTCGGATTAAGCTTCCATTATGCCAATTAGTTTCTGCATTAAGGCCAGGATCGGAAGATCGGTAGCCATTGTTTGACCTCAACAAAGACGGACAAGTGCCATGGTCTTGGGGTATCCAAGGTTACTAGCGTTTACTTCCACATTTGGGTGGTAGTAAAATTATTTACGGTACTGCCTGGAGCTGAGCCAATGACTAAGTGAAGTACTGTTTTGGATTAATAGGTATTTCGCTTGTTTTTGTCTCCTTTTGAATCACGCTCATGACGCTCGTTCGACTCACAGACACTGTCAAACAAACATAAAAAATTGCCCTAACAAAAAAGATAAAGTAAATTTCCACCTGAAAATCTCATTAATGCGTTTATAAATGAATTACCCTGCAATTAGGCCCGCGCCTGCACAGATTGCATCGCGTGATGCAGAACCAACTGACCATTGACGTTAATCAAACGAAAACCAACCTTATCCCGAAGGTTCAAGGACTTGGTTATGTCATAGATAAGTTGGGAGACTGCTAGTGCGATCGCATCGCGTCCACGCATAGGCTATCGGGGATCCACCAAGAAATGTTACCGAAGGAATTCCTGTGCTGTTTTTTTCGGAGTAGACTTTGTGGCGCCGTATATTTTGTAGATAGTGACGATATTTTGGTGGTGTAGCTGTAAATGTTTATAGCGTTTCTGGTTCTGCCACACATGATTTTGACTTTATTTCAACTTGACGAAATTGACAGCCGTCTATATTATGTGTAGGTACATTTTTTAAGATCAACAAAATAAATTACCATTACTTTATTGGATACGAGTAAATAATATATGATTCCAAATACATGAGTAAATTATTAATTTTAACAGTGCCATCTATAGAATTTTTATCTAAGGATAATTGCAGGTGATGTGTTAACAATTTTTTACCGAACATATAATCACAATTGTATCATCCGCTTTGAAAATAGTTGGGAGCATTCATTTGTATACTTTAAATGCACAAACAAATCTTGCAAACTAACAGCCTCTCATCCTAAACACATATACCATCTGGAGGAAAATCAGGAAATAATCTTTATAGTAAGTCCTGACTCCAAAATTGCACTTATGCATCAGCACGAGAGGTCAAAAATTTAGGCTTCTCACAAAAACCATTACACATTGTCTTGACGCGTGCCTCAAATTTTCCCCGTCTGTGACTAACTGCCTAAGGTGTTAAAATTCAAAGCATACTTTCGATTTCATCGAGATCCTTTGTCTGAGGGGTGATTGGCTCCTTATTTACATAGTATTGTAGTGGGTCGTAAAAAAGACGTTGCACTTATGACCAAAGTGACATTTGCAAATCTGATAAAATTTATCACTGTGAAGTTGAGAAGTCTTTGTAGTAAGAATATTATAAATAAAATTGGAACTGGACACACGAGTTAACCGGACAAACAGTTTTAATTTTAACTGAAATGGTTAACCAATTTGCACACCTAGCCCTCTACTGACCGCTACATATGTATACTCTGATTAGTTTATTTGTACTAAGCATTAAAACATCTTTTAATTTCTGAAGTAAAATCATTAAACGCATATTAAGTGTTTGTGAAAATCTATTTGTCTATAGTCTATCTTATAGATACGAACCAGAACAGAAAGCTTTTTTTTATTAAAAACAAGAAATGAAAATTTACACTACCCATACAATCTGCGTCTTCCATTCCCATCCACCCCCTGCCTCATCCAACCCATCCACCCCATCGACAGTCCACACCCATCCAACATCCGCACCTATTGCAATCCGTAGGTACAGCCGCCATCAAAAATATCGGAGCGGCCACCGTACTCAAAAATATCTTAACAAGCAACTTGTTGTCTTGATAATAAAGGCGTTGTGCAGATATTTGTGACCATTTTGGCCGCTCCGATATATCTGATGGCGACTGTACGTTGCTGTATTTATAGATTTGTTATAGTATTTAGTGCAATGAAGTTTAAATAAAATAACAAGTTTTTAGTCATAACACTCATTAACGTTTCAACCACATAAAATTGGAACTAACTATGTAGTTTCATCATACCAGTAGGCAGATCAAACGATAAAAACGAATAAATTATATATTTAAACATTATAACAGAAGGCATATAATATCACAGATTAAACCAAAACTCAGTAACCCACGAGATCGAATATCTCGCTTCCCACCAATCTAATCTCAGGGAACATTACTAAAAATATGGAAACGTAGATTTGATTTCACTATTCGATGTTCTCAATAAAGCATCTCGCGTCCGTATGAAGAACATAAATTTATTAACAAATCAATAAATAATAGAAGACCAACAATCTCTATGGAAACGTTTTAGAAACGTGTGTACAGAAATTGAAACTCAAACTTCTAGGTTATATGATTCGTTTTTGTTTGTTATTATTTATTAGCTTTGATAATATACAAAATGGGATTTGATAAAAGTTTCGGTGTGAAAATAGAAAGCCGAATGTCGTCTATTGTTTGTTGGCTAAATAATAAGATGTGCCATGCAGGTGCTAATCTACTTATCTTGGAAGTGGATAATGTTTTATGCGTGTTTTTGGACTAGGAAGTAGGTTTTAACGGTGACTGAAGTTTCTGTCGCAATCGACGACTTACTTTAGTAAAAAATAGTAAAGGAAACGGTTTTTTTTTTGATAACATCGTAAGGAAGCCCGATCTGATCCCGATAAGACCTAGTTTCCCCCCGGGTTGGAAGGTCAGATGGCAGTCGTTTTCATAAGACCTATTTCCTACGGCAATTCATGGGATTAGGTTGTCAAATGCTAGGAAGAAGAAGAACGGAAAATATAAATATTTAGTGTTAATTGTTCGTTAAATAAAAGGATTTTTAGGGCACATTTGAATACAAGGGTTCATGTTCAACCAACTCTAACAGCATTACTACCGAACGAATTTCGTCATCAAAAATTCTAATAATTGTAATATTCACAAAATAAATGAAAAGAGCAATTTATTTGGATATTTTACTTCATAGGGTAGGAGGTAAATATGCAATGAAACCAACATAACTTTATTCACGAGCGTTTATTTAATTGAGGTAAAAGAAAGCTACTAGTGTACTACTAGTACGCTATTTGTTACTAGGTGGAGTAGCAGTGCAGCTGACATTTCTCTTACATATTCGGTATCTTTAGGGGGCTTTTACATAGATGGCGCAATCGATATGAGCTTCAAAAAGTTCTTAGGCTGTGGTCGTCTAAATCTCTATAGTCTCTGATATTACATAAGATTTGAACCCAGATTACGCAGTAGAACTTTTTTTTTGACCAGCAATTCAAAATTCAGCAACAAATTGAATACTTGTTACCATCCTTGGTGAAGCAAGGTCCGATATCATTTTAACCAAAACAGGTAGTTAGGCTTTTTTCACCTCAACATATGTTGAAATTGTTGAACCAAATTCATTGGCCTCCCATACCGTATCAAATAACAAAAAATATAGTACTCCCATATTGTCCTAAGCGGTAAAAAAGCCAAATTGATTGTTACCATTAACACTCGTGTCGAAACATGGGCGTTATAAAACCCAAAAAGTTACATAGACGTAAATAATATATCACATACAACACCCATGCGATATCTTCAACCAACCAAGCACACAACCAAATCAATAACATGCAGAAATCACCTTTAACACCAACATATTACGGTGTTGACTGCATTTGATCAGCCGCAAAGTTAAATTAGTAAAAATGTTCAAAATCGTTCTATATTAATTGACAGACACGAACTGGGGAAGGCTGACAAATTAGATACACAGGGCCGGATCGGAGGCGGAACTCCTTTGTTTTTGGTGCGGTCAGTGTTTCTTTCGGTGGGTTTTGGTGTTCGGTAAGTCATCGCCGATTTTGGGTGTGGAATATAAGTAATGCCTTAAATGGTCCCAATATAAAGTGTGACCATGTAACAACCCTTAGTTTCTTGGTTTTATTTTTTTATTAGGAAAGTAAACAGAAATTCACTTTTTCCTTAACAGCTGTCACTGAAACATATATCAACAGAAGTATTACTACACTTAACTTATTTACTACAAATATCGACTTAAAACAACACTACAAGTGTTACAACAATATAATAGACCTATATAAACTTCCAGTATTACTTAATGAGCATATGCTCAATAGCATAAAATTATAGTACAATTTCAAAAAAATTGGCAAATGTAAAATTTTACGGGGCTCTTGAGTCATGGTACTGCCATCTAAACAAAATGTAAGTTAATATACTCACAATTTATAGCTTTCGTATATTAAGATATTTCCCATACTATTTCAAATAACATGTTGCTTTCATACAAATATTTGTCCCTCGTTCGGGTAAACAAACTACATAAATACAAGAACAACATACGGTTATTCATAACGATATTAATACAGCGAAACAAAGCGGTATAACGTAACACCCGGGACCACACGTTATGCTTAAGGGCGGTTCCGGAGAGAACCTCCAATTTGTCAGCATTTAAAAAGGAAGATTAGGTTTTGGAAAACAAAAACAGATGGCGTTGTAATCTACAGCCTGCCTTTGACGATGAGGCTTTAAATGTAAGGATCGATTTTGCTCATTAAACTGAGCTAGTTATAGGTTACAACCATTTGAATGAAGGTTGTTTAATGATTATATTTTTTTCATGTAAAATAAAATAGGGCAGATGCCCCGGTTGTGGCCACTGTGCCGGTTTTGGCCATTTTCAGATTTATTAAGGTATAGACAAATTTACAAGTCTATGGTTTATGGTTAATATAAGAGTAAAATATGGCAGTACAGATGGTACTGTCATCTGTCATGTATAAGTTGTCATTCAGCTGTCAGGGGCCATGGAAAAAAGTGGCCAAAACTGGCTCCTGGACCCCTTTTTGACATTTCATTAAAGAAAAAAAAATAGATATTAAGTCAGCACGCCTAGCACATGTGTGACGCGACAGTAACTCGCACGCGAGATAGTCTATCCGTCCTTTTCTGACTGTGTCAATTAAAAAGAGACGGATAGTGTATCTCGCGCGCGAGATACTGTCGCATCACTCATGTGCTAGGCGTGCTGAATCTTAACAGCGGAGATTCATATAAATATAGTAATATATTTTCACCGACTTAGTACAAAAAGAGTGTCATAATTCCTTATTGACACAAAATGACGGACGTCTGAAAAGCCAAACTCTCCTTAAAGTGGCCAAAAACGGGGCATCTGCCCTACTTACTATTTTCAATGTACTTCATCCAATAAAGCAACTGACATCGTCTACCACCCTTCAAAGTTTCAGTTTCAAATGAACTGTATTTTTTTCCAATACCAGTTATTTAAAAAAAATTGTTTAATTGTAGCTCAGTTTTATGAGCAATATCGATTCTTACATTTAAAGGCACGCTTTATAGATGTAGCGAGCAAATCAAATTATTTTATCAAATATTTTGATTTGTTGTTTTTAAGGATAAAAATTACTATGTTAAATGTAAACTAAAATACATTTCATACATGTATTTATTTTTCAATAAAAAAAATTCTGCGACTAGCCTATAAATATACCACTTGCATTATAATAAAAGTGGAATTATGAAGTCATAGGTCTTCACCGGAATGCCCCTTCCCAGTGACCATTTAGAAAAAGTTGACCATAAACTATTTATATTAGAACCATCTCATTAACATACGATAAAATGCTTCTCAAATTACAATGAATATTACAATTTGTTACATGAAATATATCCAAGTCTACACGGTAAAGGCGTAGTATACTGATTCGATCATTTCATTATTATTGACGGTATTAATGAAGGGCTTGGGATTAATTTAGTCACGAATAACATGTTAAAGTATTTCAATTGGTGGTGAAAAAGGTGATTTTAACTGTTAATGAGTATGTGTGTTCAGGTGAAGTTAGTATTTTATTACGTATGAATCTAATGAGTATCGATTTTTCATCAATGATAATTTTTAATCTTATTATGTAATTATATTTGATATACACAAGTAATATGTTGTAACTAGGAGTTCGCAGTGACTTGATAGTAATACTAAAATGTACACAGCATGTAACTACAGTCGCCATCAAATATATCGGAGCGGCCAGTGTACTCAAAAATATCTGAACATGCACTTTATCGCCTTGACAATAGAGGCGTTGTTCAGATATTTGTGACCTTGGCCGCTCCGATATATCTGATGGCGACTGTACAATTAAAACGAGATATTGAGCATGTTTATTTGTATTTTCGAGCTACCGATATTTCGGCGGTTACGTGATCAAGTTCTAAGTGAGAATTCGGACGATAGTAGTGGTACCTAGTAACAAATGACTTGGAAAGAGAACTCGAAAGAGGGTAGATCGCTATAGGCATTGTCCTAATGAAACGCGAATGATCGCAAATTCGCGTTTCATTAGGACAATGCCATAGTGTGTGGGTAGACCAGAACTAATACTCACAGTAACATCTCGCAAAGCTGTTAAGTGTACCAAAATATCGCAAACTAGAAAATACATCTACATTTTTATTAATCTTACCTTACAAACTTATTCATTAAAACTATCACAGCCTTTATCTCTTAATAAAGCTCAGTTTTAACCTTGTTCGTGTTTTGATAACATTTGTTTACATAACTGACTTTGACTTTGATTTTGACAATAGAAGATCGCACGGCCTTGCACTAATTACGGGTTACGTCCAATTACGGCTTATGTCACAGAACGGTTCCCACGGCGCTGGCACGGGTCGCCTTGGCGCGTGTGAGCGCAAAATAATTGTATGGTGACAGATTTTGATGTAGCATGGTTGTATAATGTTATACTTGTTACTATGTGTGACGGATGTCCAAACCCGTATAGTTCGTATTTAGAGATAATCGCTGGGGCAAAGGTGTGATAGGATGCTTAGGGACAGGCATACATAAAGCAGTCAACATCTTATGCCCAATATGATGATGATGATGGCGGTTTTTTCTGTCATTTCCTTACTCTTGGTATAGACGAGTAGTAATTTCGCGCGAAAGATGCTCTCGTGGGTTATTTGTATTAGCTGTGTGCATGAGTGTGGCGCCATCTCTTGAGCAGGGGGTTAAAGGGTTTTTCTTTTTTATTAATGGCATATACTCCTTGCTTATATGAACTGTCACTGGCTGATTCACTATTTTGACAGTTGATCCTATAGGTGATGTCAAATATTTTGAAATGTGATATTGACAAGAGCCCACATTGTGCGCTGCGATCGTTCACGTTACCGCCACCATGCACTTCGCACACAGCCAATACAACTTCATAAAGGTTTCACTGAATAAGACAGATACTTATTAATCCGTGTTTTATCTTGGACGGAGCTTACAATTATGTAGAAAAAAACAATTGAAATAATATTTTGTGCTCCTTTAATTACGACGAACTAAAATCCATCTTGTAAATAACGTGCCCGCTTATAAATTCCATAGACATCAAATGGGCGAATCAACTTTTTAATGTTGTTTACTCTGTCCCCGTTGTCCGAGGGACATGCTCATACTATTTCATAGAAAATATTTGGTTGTCCAAGGGACGTAACCATAGCAACCAGACGCTATAAAAAGTTGATTGACTCAAATATACTTTTGCAAAATTAACAGATATAATCAGAACTAAAAAATAAATGAATTCAAAACAAATTTGGAACTAATTAGTGTTATAAATTAGCACGGATCTGCCCCAATGTCAAGTCCCACGTTTTTGTGGTCGCAAAAAGATCACATCGTACCTGTGACCTACATCATCTAAGCCTTGATACTTAGTAATTAGGTGAATAAGTTTTATTATACTTTGTTATTAATTACTTGAAGAAACAAATTGGGCGAGTCAATTGTTTAGACTTGTTCGTACAAACTAAGAGATATTAAAGTGAGTTATTGATTTATATCCAACGTTATTTTGATAGTCAATACCTTTTTTGTTGCATTGAAGTATTGGATTCATGTTTGGGAAAGGGACGTTTAGCTACTTACGCTCTTTTAGATTAAGCCATTAAGAACGTTCAGAACAATAATTTAAATAAATTAGATGTTATAAATTATGATCTATGCGCGTAATTACGATGCATTAGTGTGATATTAAACAATCGAAGTTTGTAAAAACACTAAAAACATGTATTCTATGTAAAAAAACTTTCTTTTTCGCCTTTTTAGATTTGGCAAATATTTTTTTAAAACATACCTTACCAATATTTAATAAAATACACAATTCCTCCGTTTCCAAGTGGAAGATGACGCAAATGTTATGCTCATTATAGTAATGGGCTTCGACGGTGCATCCACTCGGCCTTGCACCATATCCTTCGTGCACTGATCTTATCGTGAAGATGAGCTGTACTGTCGCGGTGACAACACTGTTTAATGTTTAAAATATTTTCACGTGGAGGTACAAATCCTTTTGATACTGATTAAACAGATTAATTTTTATAACTGTCACTGTTTTCGAGTAGTGGCAATAGCTAGGGATACACGCACAGATATGTCCGCCGGATTTGTCCGACGGATATGCCCGGCGCACAGATCCGTCCGTATATGGTGCTATTTAGATGTGTCCGACTGTCCGCAGACAAATCCGTGTCCAATTCGCGCCATGCACGGACGGATCTGTCCGCCGGGCGTATTCGTCGGACAAATCCGCCGGACACATGTAGTGTATCCCTAGTTATTGTCACGTTACTGTTATATGTTTAACTGAGGCGATTGGACAAAAGTTGTTATGGTCAACCACAGACTAGTTAAATGCTTATATGTCGAAAATTATCACGTAACACAAAAAAAATTTGCGATCCTCACCTATAATACCCCCCCTTGTATACGAGCCCCTGTTGCCCCTTGTATCCCGCCTGCACTGTACATTTATCAACCTGAGAAACCTAGCCTAGGTAGGTGTTTAAACACGTTGCTACACTTGCTACGTTACCGAAATCTTTTATTTGACATCACTCAATACATCTATAGAATTTATGAAACACCATCGTTATCTAGTTTACGTTTGTAACAACGCCATCTTTAGGGAAATTAGAACATCGACCTAAACAGTAGGATTCTAGTTACTTGGACTACAAAGTTGGTAGTGTCTTGTTCGAATCCTAGTCTCACGGCTGGCCAAGTTTGGCACTAAATAGGTTGATCTAACAACATAATTCACTTATTTTATTCCTCTATAGGGAACGTGAGTAAACTAAAGAGGGCAGCACAGGAAGTGCAAATGTCACGTCAAAGTTGCCTAATTGTAATTAGTCCACTAGGTGGCATTACCTACAACGTGCAAGGGTACGTGAGACAAATGTTGGAGGCAGCACTGTCTATTGGCATGGAGAAGTTTCAGTTTTTGATTAAGACCAAAAGATGACAGACTCCAACGCGCACGGCCCCAATATCAGTCGTATCATTGTAAGGAGTTCACTTCACGACAGTACGCCTCTCGGAGCGTATCGTGACATTGCACTAGTTGCCGCCACCTTGAATCCACCATTGTCGTATATTCCCACCTCATTGTTTGACCTATCAGCAACACAATTAACTGACCAAAAGTCAACCTTACCTCATTGCAATAAGGCTTACGAAAGCTCTTTTAACGGTGTCTTTGTTTGAACAGATTAAAAGCGAAACAATATCAGCCTAACCACTGGTTTCGGTCAATTAAGTCGTGTGTATGTAATTATTAAATTAACAATGAAACCTGCATTCGTCTACGGTTTTTGTTCCGGTACAATGCGTATTCGTAGAGATTAATGGTAAAATGTTATTACTTTAGTTGGAATAAAAATGTATTGTTGGAGTATCTAAATATAGGTAATTTGTTAGTTTAAAAACATAATTTAAATTAAAAAAGATTTTATTATATAGGAGTACAATACACAATACAATACATTACAATATTCTTTATTGCACCAAAAATAAAAAATTGTACAGTAATAAAAAGTTTAGAATCTACATAGGTAGCAACAGGCGGTCTTATCGCTAAAAAGCGATCTCTACCAGACAACCACACATATACCAGATATAGGAGTACATGACAGAATTATACAGAATATACAGACAGCCAGGGTTTTTTTTGTATTCGGGCATACTTAATTTTAGGCATATTCACTTCTTCAGTCGCTACATTTATTATTTCTGGTTCTGAATATTATTGTTTTTGTTGGTAAATAAAGGTCAGGATAGCTGTTGGTAAGTAAGTACAAATTATTAAACAGATACACGATATGGACACACTATCAATGTGCTATTTTTATTTATGGCTACAGAACCCTAAAAATGGCATGTGGCTTTGATATGAAACCATAGATCAATTCATTGTCACGGCAGCCATTTTAATTTTAATCCATTTATCCGCGTTCGCGCTCTGATCCTATTTACATGTTTACTTATATATTCGTCACGACCAGTATAACATGATCTATATTTACGTGTAGTGTTCAATAACCTCAGGATTTAGTTTTACTGGAACAGAACTTACAGTTGAGACAGAATGTTTTATTTGTTTAAATATTCGACATAGACGTAGTTAAGAGGCCTTAGTCCCGTGAACGTTCCTCAATTTCACGATTTCTTACTCGATAGATGGCGTTAGCGCTCAGTACACGGCCGCTGGCAATAACAAGGACGATACGCACGCTCCAATAGTCTTGATCGTTTTCAACTTCAATTACAAGCAAAATTATTTTTACGCATAAGTTTTACAGACTTTTTATTTTCTTTTACATGGAAGAGAGAATTATACGCAACTAAAATCAATAGGCCTGTTGGAGGTACAGTCGCCATCAGATATATCGGAGCGGCCAAGGTGGTCACAAATATCTGAACAACGCCTCTATTGTCAAGGCGATAAAGTGCATGTTCAGATATTTTTGAGTACCCTGGCCGCTCCGATATATTTGATGGCGACTGTACATGCACGCGATGGTGACAGTACGGAGCAGCCAAGGTACTCAAAAATATCTGAACGTGCACTTTATCGCCTTGACAATAGAAGCGTTGTTCAGATATTTTTGAGTACAGTCGCCATCAAATATATCGGAGCGGCCACGGTACTCAAAAATATCTGAACAAGCACCTTATCACCTTGATAATAAAGGCGTTGTTCAGATATTTGTGACCACCTTGGCCGCTCCGATATATTTGATGGCGACTGTACTGTCACCATCAGATATGATTGAGCGGCCCGAGTGGCCCGACCAGTCATGTGCATTTTATCTAAGTTCGCCATTATATCTGGAGTCATTTTTTTTAATACATGGTGGAAAACTAGCGCACGGCCTGCCTTATGGTAAGAGGTGAGGGTAGGGACTGGTAGTTGTTTTCGGCTAATTTGAGGGTGTGAATTTTAAAAATGATATCTGTTTTAAAATCCAAGATGGCGGTCATACACTTTTTGTGAAAAATCGTCATGGTAGTCATTTTGTGCTAATTGATGGGTGCAGATTTCGAAAAAAATGTCTGTTTTCAAATCCAAGATGGCGGTCATACACTTTTTGTGAAAAATCGTCATGGTAGTCATTTTCTGCTAATTGATGGGTGCAGATTTCAAAAATAATGTCTGTTTTCAAATACAAGATGGCGGTCATACACTTTTTGTGAAAAATCGTCATGGTAGTCATTTTCTGCTAATTGATGGGTGCAGATTTCGAAAAAAATGTCTGTTTTCAAATCCAAGATGGCGGTCATACACTTTTTGTGAAAAATCGTCATGGTAGTCATTTTCTGCTAATTGATGGGTGCAGATTTCAAAAATAATGTCTGTTTTCAAATACAAGATGGCGGTCATACACTTTTTGTGAAAAATCGTCATGGTAGTCATTTTCTGCTAATTGATGGGTGCAGATTTCAAAAATAATGTCTGTTTTCAAATCCAAGATGGCGGTCATACACTTTTTGTGAAAAATCGTCATGGTAGTCGTTTTCGGCTAATTAGGGGCTCTAGATTTCAAAAATAATGTCTGTTTCAAAATCAAAGATGGCGGTCATACACTTTTTGTGAAAAATCGTCATGGTAGTCATTTTGTGCTAATTGATGGGTGCAGATTTCGAAAATAATGTCGGTTTTCAAATCCAAGATGGCGGTCATACACTTTTTGTGAAAAATCGTCATGGTAGTCATTTTCTGCTAATTGATGGGTGCAGATTTCGAAAATAATGTCGGTTTTCAAATCCAAGATGGCGGTCATACACTTTTTGTGAAAAATCGTCATGGTAGTCATTTTCTGCTAATTGATGGGTGCAGATTTCAAAATTAATGTCTGTTTTCAAATCCAAGATGGCGGTCATACACTTTTTGTGAAAAATCGTCATGGTAGTCGTTTTCGGATAATTAGGGGCTCTAGATTTCAAAAATAATGTCTGTTTCAAAATCAAAGATGCCGCCATCTCATACACTTTCTGTGAAAAATCGTCATGGTAGTCATTTTCTGCTAATTGATGGGTGCAGATTTCGAAAATAATGTCGGTTTTCAAATCCAAGATGGCGGTCATACACTTTTTGTGAAAAATCGTCATGGTAGTCATTTTCTGCTAATTGATGGGTGCAGATTTCGAAAATAATGTCGGTTTTCAAATCCAAGATGGCGGTCATACACTTTTTGTGAAAAATCGTCATGGTAGTCATTTTCTGCTAATTGATGGGTGCAGATTTCAAAAATAATGTCTGTTTTCAAATCCAAGATGGCGGTCATACACTTTTTGTGAAAAATCGTCATGGTAGTCGTTTTCGGCTAATTAGGGGCTCTAGATTTCAAAAATAATGTCTGTTTCAAAATCAAAGATGGCGGTCATACACTTTTTGTGAAAAATCGTCATGGCAGTCATTTTCTGCTAATTGATGGGTGCAGATTTCGAAAATAATGTCTGTTTTCAAATCCAAGATGGCGGTCATACACTTTTTGTGAAAAATCGTCATGGTAGTCGTTTTCGGCTAATTAGGGGCTCTAGATTTCAAAAATAATGTCTGTTTCAAAATCAAAGATGGCGGTCATACACTTTTTGTGAAAAATCGTCATGGCAGTCATTTTCTGCTAATTGATGGGTGCAGATTTCGAAAATAATGTCTGTTTTCAAATCCAAGATGGCGGTCATACATTTTTTGTGAAAAATCGTCATGGTAGTCATTTTCTGCTAATTGATGGGTGCAGATTTCAAAAATAATGTCTGTTTTCAAATCCAAGATGGCGGTCATACACTTTTTGTGAAAAATCGTCATGGTAGTCGTTTTCGGCTAATTAGGGGCTCTAGATTTAAAAAATTATGTCTGTTTCAAAATGCAAGATGGCGGTCATACAGTTTTGGAAAAAATCATGACGGTAGTCATTTTCTGCTAATGGATGGGTGCAGATTTCGAAAATAATGTCGGTTTTCAAATCTAAGATGGCGGTCATACACTTTTTGTGAAAAATCGTCATGGTAGTCGTTTTCGGCTAATTAGGGGCACTTTTCTGCTAAACGACGCCTTGTACCGAAGACATTGCTAGTCACAAAAGGACCGACTAAGTGCTTCGTTAAAATAAGATCAGCTTAAGTAAGACTACCAGTATGAGCATGAATGTTACCAATATGAGATCAAGTTGTAGATACCATACATTTTACACGTTACACAAATAGATACTACAACCAAATAGTAAAAAGAAAAACCTAAGTACGATACATAACACAGGGTTCCGTACCCTCAATGTGAAATAAAGTGGACGGATGAACGGATAGACAGATGAATGGACGGATGGACACATAGACATAATTTTGACTATACACACGTAGGTATTTCTAGTGACCAAACCCTGACTCCATCATGAGACCCTGGACCCGATCTCAAGCGAAAGTGCTCGTCAAGCTAAGGCTAATGAGCCCAAACACGATGGAGTTGTGATGGTTACATAGGCAGTTCTGGTGACCAACTCCTGGCTCCATCATGAGACCTTGGACTTCATCTCAAGCGGAAGTGCTCGTCAAGCTAAGTCTAATGAGCCCAAACACGATGGAGTTGTGATGAGTATATAGGCAGTTCTTGTGACCAAACCCTGACTCCATCATGAGACCCTGGACCTCATCTCAAGTTGGAGTGCCCGTCAAGCTAAGTCTAACGAGCCCAAACACGATGGAGTTGTGATGAGTAGATAGGCAGTTCCGGTGACCAACTCCTGGCTCCATCATGAGACCCTGGACCTCATCTCAAGTGGGAGTGCTCGTCAAGCTAAGTCTAACGAGCCTAAACACGATGGAGTTGTGATGAGTATATAGGCAGTTGCGGTGACCAACTCCTGGCTCCACCATGAGACCCTGGACCTCATGTAAAGCGGGAGTGCTCGTCAAGCTAAGTGTAACGAGCCCAAACACGATGGAATTGTGATGAGTAGATAGGCAGTTCCGGTGACCAACTCCTGACTCCATCATGAGACCCTGGACCTCATCTCAAGTGGGAGCACTCGTCAAGCTAAGTCTAACGAGCCCAAACACGATGGAGTTGTGATGAGTAGATAGGTAGTTCCGGTGACCAACTCCTGACTCCATCATGAGACCCTGGACCTCATCTCAAGTGGGAGTGCCCGTCAAGCTAAGTCTAACGAGCCCAAACACGATGGAGTTGTGATGAGTAGATAGGCAGTTCCGGTGACCAACTCCTGACTCCATCATGAGACCCTGGACCTCATCTCAAGTGGGAGCGCTCGTCAAGCTAAGTCTAACGAGCCCAAACACGATGGAGTTGTGATGAGTAGATAGGCAGTTCCGGTGACCAACTCCTGACTCCATCATGAGACCCTGGACCTCATCTCAAGTGGGAGCGCTCGTCAAGCTAAGTCTAACGAGCCCAAACACGATGGAGTTGTGATGAGTAGATAGGCAGTTCCGGTAACCAACTCCTGACTCCATCATGAGACCCTGGACCTCATCTCAAGTGGGAGTGCTCGTCAAGCTAAGTCTAACGAGCCCAAACACGATGGAGTTGTGATGAGTAGATAGGCAGTGCCGGTGACCAACTCCTGGCTCCATCATGAGACCCTGAACCTCATCTAAAGTGGGAGTGCTCGTCAAGCTAAGTCTAACGAGCCCAAACACGATGGAGTTGTGATGAGTAAATAGGCAGTTCCGGTGACAAACTCCTGACTCCATCATGAGACCCTGGACCTCATCTCAAGTGGGAATACTCGTCAAGCTAAGTCTAACGAGCCCAAACACGATGGAGTTGTGATGAGTATATAGGCAGTTCCGGTGACCAACTCCTGGCTCCATCATGAGACCCTGAACCTCATCTAAAGTTGGAGTGCTCGTCAAGCTAAGTCTAACGACCCCAAACACGTTGGGATGAGTAATTATGCCTAGTAGATAAGGAGTTTCGGTAACCAACTTCTATCCTCAGACCCTGGACTAAATCTGGGCTCAAAGTAATAATAAGAAAGTCAACTAAACATCAATAAATAAAGTAATAATAAAATAAAGAAATCCAAATATCCTTTCAATTATAAAATTAAAATAAAGAAAGTAAGGATCTTGGTAATTCATTCGCAGTGCTGCATACTTCTCGCAACTATAGGGCAATGGAAACAGGTCACTACGTGTTGTCAATACCATAGTAGGTTACCCGATTTAGGTGACCTCTGAGTGTAGCTATGTGGCAAACTTACGTAATGCGCGCGGGACGATTTAACACAGGTCCGTCGTCTACGAGCTCCCGTCCCATACTGAGCCAGAGACGGCGGCGCGGTGTGTTTTGTCAAGTTTTGAGGGGATTTAGAGTCATCTTTAAAAAATTCTACCATAAGTAAATTTAGGGATACAGTAATGATTTTTTTTTCCATGGTAGCTGCATAGTTGAACTTTGCTATGTTTATATTTTTAGGGCAGAATAATAATAGGACATCCGTGAATTTTTTTTTATGTAACCGTGTTTTGATCAAAAATTTACAAGTATTCAGAAGGTATTTTCTCTATTATCCAAGATGAAATTTTAATTTTTTTTGCGGTGGCCGTCTTAAAAATTTTGTGCTGAATAAAATTGTATTCAAATTTTTTAAGAAATGTTCTCTATGTTTGAGTTATCCTAAAACAAAACGACATGTATATCTGCAAATTCCGGAAAGGCCTTCCAAGAGAAGCCATGTTTTTCATAATTCTTGCTCAAAAATGTTATTTTTTTTCCGATGGCCGTCTAGATAAAGGTACGGACTATCATATACATAAAGAATTAAGTTAAAAGCACTAAGTATTTTTGCGATATCCTCAAAAGAAAATTGAGGTTTTCGCAAAATATGCGCGTATAGGGAATAAGGCCTCTTAACGGCAAATCGATTTCAGTTTCATGGGAGAGTGTAAAATCCCCGTTCTGGGTGAATTTAGTTATGAGAAATTGTATAATGCGCAAATTTTGTCCAGTTATAATTTATAAAAAAAAAACAACATTGAACACAGTTACGCGTAGGTACAAGATAATCATGATGTTGTGTCAAATTGATACATATTCTGTATGATGACCAATAGGTTAGAATCTGGTCTTCATTTAGCGATCCAGACATTACGGATTCTAAAGACAAAATACCTATTATTGTTGAAAATGGACTATAGTAACTTATTAGAAAACTGTTTTATGGGTTTGGCTTAATGGGCTAACAGGTCAGAAAAATAAATAAAAAAACAAGCATTTGACATTATTATCAGGACTGACGAAAGTATTTACAGATGGCGCCAGTGTAGGTAACACTGGCGAAATCTGTAAATACTTTGGACTGGCAATCCTATTAATTCCATCTGCCACCAACTACTAGATTATTTCCTGAATGTACTCGTATGTAGTAAATAAAACCAACATTACTATGAAATCATCAAAAGCTGACCCTAATTACAAATTTAATCAGACCATTATCCGACATGTCAATCAGACAATTGATTGGTCGGATTCCCAGCACTTTAAACATACAAGAGTACTAATAAAGTACACTTCAAACTATAATTATTAATAAAGAAAGTAGTTTATATTGAAGATATAAATAGAAACGAATGCGCAGTGACCGTTATAGTATTGGTAACGAGAGATTTAGAAATATTTCATGTAAACATACGGACGATAAAATTGTATGAAAACGATAATTTTAAGAAATCATTGTTTGAATAATTTAGTATGCATAAGTATTATTACAACATAAAACAGCAGTGGCGGCGGGTCAAAAAAATTCTTAGGCAAGCCGAAGCTTAATTTAGCTTAAAATTTCTTCATGAGCTGTAGGAAAACTACTCAGGTGCCTGAAAATTAGGCAAGCCGACGGGAATCGTGTTCTATGTACCCGCCGTCACTGTAAAACAGAGACAACGTTTATTAAACAAATATATGAAAATTGTACATTTTTATTATAAAACTGCTTACATCCGTTTGTTATTAATTTAAAAAAAACATCAGAAGCAAAAGAAATCTACCTAAGTAGAATGCCTTGAACATCATCGACATTTCTAACTGAGACTGACTAATTGCGATCGTATAAGTACGATAGAAAAATATGAAAAACGCCCATATCAGCACCCCGTATATTCCACAAACCCCATCGATTAAAAAACATCTCAATCACACACATTCGCACGTAAGCATCTCTAATTGGTTTAAATCAAATACGAATCATCACACCATACATCAAATGTAACCAAACATGAAGACACCTCTACATCTGCTTGCATTTTAAAAAACGTGCACAATCCAAAGCTTGCACGGATCTTTTTAAATTGGTCGTACTAATGCGTTAGTCTCTTGTTTTTTTGTTCGGCACTGAACCGTCATAGAGCCCTGCATCTTGGTTCTATAAAGTCATAATTGGCATAGTTGCCATAGGGCTTATGTCGTTGTAGTATCAAGGTTGATGTCGGGCCTACAAGCCTGAATAGCGGCACGATGAAAGCTTATAATCTCGTTCGTTATGAGCGGTGCGTGTACGCATATGGCTGCGCTTCTGGTGTTTAGCAAATGTAATTCGTATATTAAAAACTGGTATTTTTATTTCAGATGCTACCGCGATTGCTGATAAATATGGGTAAGTAACTTGCAATGCAGTAATTAAACCTGCCTGTAGATAAATAATCTATATCAAAAGCAGCCGGGTCGGCTACATATCTCCCAATAATAGAATGTGAAATGAGCTAATTTTTTGGTTTTCAATAGGATTTTGAGTCTTAAAAGCTTTTCTTATATCTGCTTGTGTTCATCAGCAATGTAGACCGCATCTAATAAAAATTATAATACTTGGTTGGTATCAATACTACATTTTGTTTTAAAGGCAGAAAATAGTATCTTTAGTTAGTTATCCTGAAAACTCAGGAAAACAAATATTATACTAGGTGAAATTTTGTAAAGTACATGGTAGAAACTTTACGACATTGCTATATTACACTTAAATAACTATGATATTACACACTAACCTACAGTAATGTATGAATGTCTGGTAGTCCGTTGTTAGTTATACAACAAAAACAAATAATAAAGTAATACAAAAGCATTCACATAATTACAATTGAATTGCTTGAAAAGTAAAAAGCACTAAAAGTGTGCAAAATCGAACTTTCCATAAACAGAGTAAATCGCTCTTGATTTAGAAAATAAGTTACTAACATTACCCGCAGTCGCCCTATGCGTACACGTAGTTATAATTCAATTCGGCAGCCGAGCTACTAATTTGTACGCGGCGCCTGTTATCCACGCATGCGCAGTAGTTAGCACTCATTACTGGCTACTTTATTACATTACTGCAAGTTAGCGTGGCTTAGGAAAATGTTGTTGTTACATATTGGTTGGCAATAACAGCTATATTATTATCAAAAGAGTATGTTACTGTCATCTTTGCCCCCAGTCAACCTATGCGTATGATTCGACTGTAAAGAAATATAAAATGGGACAAATTTCACACAAATTGACCTAGTTACAAAATACTTTATTTAATTTTATTTTGGGTCACCAACAGATAATACACCATGCTTAATTAATTCTTAGTTTCAGTTACACAAAAGGTAGATTTTTATGTAATTGTAGGTAAACCGGCTAATTTTAGTATCTGAGGACAAATTAAACAGTATATTTAATTTACAATATATGAACTTAATAAAGTATGTACAATAATTTGTAATTTCAAACTACACTTTCAAACAAACAGTGGTTAATTTAATTAAAGTAAGATCGATGGGGCTTGTGTTTTGGTTACTAGACGACGTATACAAGGTGTAACAAAAATACTGGTGATCCTTTTAACAGCATAATTAGTATCGTATTCTAATTACGAAAAAGAACGAAAAAAAAATACTCGCTATTTTTTTTTGTATGGAGGGTTGGTCAGCTCTGACGACATGTCCCATACAAAAAAACTCCTATTTTTTCATACTCGTAATACGATACCAATTAAGCCCTTAAATGGATCACCAGTATTTTGGTTACACCCTGTATAATAGTATTCTCTTTCCGCACAAATTAAACAAGAAAGCATTTGCGTTTTTTACCGTTAAAACGCAGACGCCCGTTACGAGATGCAGCACGCTCCAAACAAACAAACAGATGGCTTCACAAACGGAATCAAACCCGCATGAGATCTCTATCGGCGCACTGAGAACGCGTGATGTCGCATAATCATATCGTGCGCCGAAACCGCTCGGCTTGCGCTTCCTGGGGTCCTATTCTCGAGTTTGACCAAATCTTTCGAACTTTTTGTAGTTACTTTAAAATTAGATATCTATGTGTATTGCCTCAGTTTTTTATTTGATATACAATACAAACACTTCACATGACAACATATTTTACTCATCAATAACATAAATAAGATTCTTTGACACAAAAAGGTGTCTATATAAACATCAATGTAAGTATACTAATAGGCTTACTTCCAGCTATTTTCTGATACCTGCCCAACTATATTTAATATATATATTTAATATCAGAAAATAGCTGGAAGTTAGGTAAGTAGTACTAAGTACCTACTAAAGAGACTAACATGCTCTTTTAAAATATACTATTCATGATGCCTTAAGTAAAGAAAGTGTTAACAATCTTTTAAGGGTTCAGTATTCAAAACGTTTAGAGCTTAGTTATCAAAAATATAATTATTAAGGTACGGAATCCTGCACTACATAGTCTGTCACACACTTGGCTTTTTTAAAAACCTAAACGGAAAATAAAAAAATATCTTCCGCCTATTCAATAACTTTTTAAAAATCGATTAGCAATCCATAACATCCTTTTACAAAGACGTCAAAAAGTCGGAGTCAATCCGACAGTGATAAAGACATCACAAAAAGCCAGAATAGCCTCCCGTCAAAGGTGCGAAATGTCACAAAAAACGGTGACAAACAGACGGACAGTTACAGATTAGACGCAACCCCCTTTTATTATAAATATATTAAGATATTATCTGGGTTCGCACAAAAAGTCGCCTTTTAAATTGCGTTTAATCCTTTCATCCTTTATTTCACGGTAGCAATGTAAAATCATATTAAAATACACCTTATGTTAAAGTTAATAAGTTTAAATTTTGTTTAAATAATTTACTTATTCGGAGTTGGAAATAGAAGATATTTTGCAAAGGGTTGAAATAAATTAAAATTTAGTTTGAATCTTAATATCAAGACATAGAGCTTTTTATTATTTGAAGAGATGTAGTGACGGGTAAAGATTTAAAAGTGAATGCAATAAAATCGTTAAAAGATGTTACTTCTCATTTAGAACAATGAAGCCGTTTAATAAGGAAGGGAAGTACGAATGACTTTGCATAGATAAACACAACAAGATTTCTGATGCACAAAAGGATTTACATGTATAAATTCTGCTATGTCCGTACGTTTGTATTTCTTGTAATAAAATGAGGAATTTCACAAGTTACGCAAAATTACGTTATAAGTACATGATTTAAGCCTATTCCTATGGAGCACAGAATGTTTTATTTTGACCATAGGATAGAATATACTATAATATACTAAAGTACATTTTTTATTTGTGATATAATAATTATTATTAATATTATCTACATTAGTATATTCAGTCTCATTACAGTAATCATTGCCAACAATGACTTCAAGCAACGGAAACCAAAAACTGCAGATACGCTAAGAAAATAAATCTATCATCCAAAGCCATAAAAACTAGACCACAAAGAGACCGACCAAAATTAGAGCTCCATCAGTCCATTAGCATCAAAACAAAAAATATAATAAATAATATTCACACTAACCATGGACACCCTAAGGATATAAATAATAATTAATCCAACACAATAATTGTTCTCATAACATTAATTGTTAGCGAAACAAAGGGAGAGGTATACATAGATGATATCTTTAAAAGCTTTCCTACTATGCACACTGTGTTACTTAGTAATGATATCCTCAAACGCCTTTCAACAATTCGCTACTTATTTTACGCATGAAGACTTTGAACACAGAGTGGCTCCCTGAGGCACACTGGAACTTGTTTTGGTTCACCGACTTAAGGTAGACAAAAAACAATAATCTGCGTAATAGATGCAAATGTTTTGATGCTCCTTAAGTGAGATTTGACTTCTTTTGTTCGTTAACGATTTATAATAGTGCATCGTCACACCTGTGATTTCTTACATGCTAATGTTAATTGGATTTTTTTACAAAACTGGGCTTAATTGAAACAGTGATTTTTCTGAACTAAACTGTGCATGCTATCTTATCTTCATTCGTTCTTTAAAAATAACGTCATTTTCGTAAAAATACTTTTGGCATACTTATTTCTCTGTGAAATTGGTATTATTTGTCTTCGGCAATGCGCTAGTGACAACAGTAGAGTGTCATGCACCCATGTGTTATCTAATGTAATAGCATAGGTAAATATATATACATGAAGATTGGCATGCCTAAATTACTCGTAAGGTACAGTCGACATCAAAGATATGTTTACACCTTTGAACCTTATTACAAAGGAGTAAGGTGCAAAAGTGTAAACATATCTTTGACGTCTACTGTACAAAAACTTTTCAACGCCAAAATGTGAAGCTGACATTATAAACACATTGACGTTTGTGCTGTGCAAGCGAGCGTAATGTAGAGAAACATTACGCTTGGATAGTCTTTAGATAAAAACCGTGAAAGTTCATATTCGTGGCTTTTTATTCTTGCAAATAAATCAAAAGTGCAAAAATAATCAAACCCTACAAAAATCCTGTAAGTACGCGGACACCGTCTACGCATGCGCGCCGTCAGCAGCCTTGTGCCGTTTGCGCACAATGCGCCGATAAGCGCAATTACGTGCGCCGGCAAGAGATTTGGCGTTAAATTCCTAGCATAGGAGCTACTAAGGAGGACTATTACTTCGCCTTGAGATGAAAACAATCGCGTGATAGTCATTGTTTGATTTTTAGTCAAATTATTTTAAACTGCTAATAAGCTTTGGTTTTAGCGTCTCCTTAAATAATGGACTACACTAAACTTTTTTTAAATAGGTATTTCAATGATAGCACGATCGTATCCTATTTGCTCTTATAATTCGGTCCCATCCGGAAACAAGCATAAGCTTAGCAGTAAAAAAAAAATATTAAGGGAAACAGGTCGTCTAGTTGGTGTTATCCCCCCTCCCTCCTACTTTTGTGTCAAAATTTGCTATGTAAAAAACGATTGATGTTACCTACCACAGATCTTCCAATAAAGAGTATATTCTTCATTGCTACAATAATTGGTGATTGCCACATTTTAAGGTACCTAGTGTTCTAGATCAGTAACCAGTATATACAAGAAAAATTAAAATCATTTTAATTAAATAAACTGATGTTAATTTCCTTTTTTATATCAAATAGGTACAGATGTCATAGTGAATAATGTCACCATTGCAATGTCTAAATTCGCTGCGATAGATGGAGGGGAGGCTTAGTGTTAATGCGAGCACGTTGGCCGGCAATTCACTGAAGATCCAAAAACCTATAGTTGTCCAGATTCCTTCACAGTTCATCTTCATTCTGTTGTACATCTATTTCCAATTTGCGGCCTGTCCCACTAAATAAAAATCAAATTAATAATCATAATCATCGGTCACGTTTGTTATTTTTGCCCGTGATGCGCAATATCTATCTGTAATTTGTAAATGGGTGTATTTTTCTAATGCCGCATCCACATATCCACTTGCCACAGCCCTCCTAGCTCCGTCCAGGGCTAGGTGTTCCCGATAGCATCTCACCCGCGGTCATCGCCGATGCGCAGATTCCATTCACGCGCGATTTTAGCCATGTTTGATTTAACACCAATTATGGGCTTCCTTGTTCGCTAACATCGCTGGGATTCTGTTGGGTGATTTCGGATTTTTAGGATTTTGTTTCAGTGCTTCCTGTGCGGCTAGGCGTAAGTAACACAATACAAATGATATAATTGTCTATTCTTTATTATTTCAGAGGCGTTTTGGTAGTTTAATTTTTAGCTGTAGCAGGTAGTCTACAGCTAAATCCACCAAGTCACATCCACTACGTTCCAATTACTTACCCCAAAATTTAAAGTTTGTGAATCAAAGTGGAGTACTCCTAGATGACATAGTAATGCCTATATCTGGTTATCTACTGCCATGATTAGGTACAATTTATTCATACGGGTATCCTGCCTTTTCGCCGAAAATTGCATTGCCGAATTTCACTTGCCAACCAACTTTTCGCAGAAGAGTCATTTGGCCGAACAACTTTTACCAAATAATTATTTCGCAACAATTTCATTTCCCAACCCCATATTTGGGAAACGAAAATTACCTACTAGGTTGGGTTAGGTTAGGTTGGATTATGTAAAGTTGGGAAATGAAATTCGGCCAAATGAAACTTTTGCGAAAAGTTGGTTGGCAAGTGAAATTCGGCAATACAATTTTCGGTGAAAAGGCAGAGAACCATTCATACGAATTAAAGCCGAATGAAAGCCGATGGATAGACTCTAACGTAAAACATACAACCAAATACCTTTACACAATAATCATCATGTTTTAGTAGCCGCGTAATAAACACAGTAAGCGGTCCTAGTTAAATCGACAATCAAAATAAACAAAAGCGATCCCACATCACAACCTTGCGAAACACCTATTTCCCAATTCAATAATGCGTTTGACAATAATCAATAAAATGCATACGAGTTGTAATCGATTGTCTTGTCCAAGCACGGGCCGAGCTATTGTACTCGTACAGTTTTTTCCACATTTCCACAGTGAAGGGACTGTGTGAACGCCCCAAGGTTAACGTTGTCAAACGCTTATGATAGATCCGTGCTGCGGAAAAATATGAGCCTAAGATTTTTTTCTACCTTGTTACAAGCGCATACAGTATATTATCCATTGGAAGTTTATGATCATGTTTTCATGCAGTAATTGCAGGTCGCGCTAAGGCGATTGTTGTATAGTTTTTTCGTCTTTATGATGTATCAATTGTTTTATTGTTTTGCAGGTTCATTCGCTTTTTGCGCTAGATTGACTTGGATTAATTTAAGAATAACTAATTGTATATGTACTTTAGTAGTGTTTATATATGATTTTTATAGAGTTGGATTGATATATTATAATATTATAGCTAATCATGGTGGCTACAAAAAAATTAAAATCTTTTTGCTTAATCTTCATGTGATAAAACATGGAAGACATTGACGTTCTAATCCTATATAAACGCCAATTATTTATTTATATTGCTACGCAACTCTACATAAACATGATGTATTCAGTTCTTTCATAACTATTCAAATGAAAAAGTACTTATGATAACGGCACAAGAATACGATGCCAGTATGCATATTATGCGTACTGCCGTACTTGACGTCCTTTATTGTAAACGGTATTGATTTAAAAACAATATCGATAGAAATCTCGAGGGATGGGTACGAGTGGGCGCAGCATATCTTTGCAATCACAAAGAAAGCCACAAGATTGTATGGAAGTCACGCATCGTAATACCTTTTTATGTTGAGGTGTAAAATAGAATGTGATGCGATTAGTCGAATATCGAATAAATAATCAATTAACTGTCATACGGGCAACTTGAGACGAGGCGAGGTTAGACCCGTTGTCATTACATACGCGAAAACGATGACAGAAGTAGTGCCTAGTACTAGTGATGACGAAAGTGCTTATACCTGCATAGGTATCTTATTAGAGTATTTGTTTTCTCAGCCTGTATACGTTCCACTACTAGACCTGGCTACTGGACCTGTCTCCTCTTATGCACCACTTGCACCAGTGGGATCAGAAGAACCCTACCCTCGCTATAAGAAAAAAAAACAATTTTAACTTAAAACCTACCTCACCTGTAAATTTTAGTTTCGATATACGAGTAATATTCGCGACTCGACTATTTATTCAAGTTTGTTTAATTAAAGTCAACCTACCGTATCTTAAATTGGGTTCATATAATATACGAGCTATATCCATACTAAAATAACAAATCCCAAATATAATAAGCAAGAAAATAGAAAAAAATCACACCGCTTTTCTCCACGAAAGTCTCGCAAGATGCAGTCGCAAGTAAATACTGTAGCGGGGTGCCATCAACGTCCACTCTGGCGCAGCCCGGCCCGATTACTTTATTAATTAAAACTAGTGTTGGGCACCGAACTTCGCAAATCTCACAATCATAGATTTTTATGGGTATTTGAGTTTTTTGTGATCTACCTCATAGTCATGAAGCATCATTCATCAAATGACTGATCTTATTTTATATTGTCTAATCATACATTTTGATATTCGTATTCATTCATATGTTTAGAATGGAATGTTACTAATACTGTTCTTTACGAGTAACCATGTTTGATATTTTACGTTTTTGTTTGATTGCCGTTTAGGTATATATTTTCAATTAATTTCATCAAATAAAATACTATTATAGTACATCACAAATAAATACCTATTAAAGCAATAACAACAAATAGAGAGTCAGTGTCACATTTAATAGTCAAAAAATTTGAAATATCAAACAAAAAATATTTGGTCATTAAAACAACAACTAGGTATTTCGAAACGCCAAGTACAACAATTAACAACTTTATTTGTTCCGTAAAACTGCAATTAAAAAAAGATCTAACGTGTCAAAAGACTGTTACTCGGACCGGTTTACAAAACACTAAAAGTATTTGCTACAATATTAAGTCCAAGTTAAGTGACCATTAATTCAAGAATAAACACGATTACATTAATTGTCGCTAATTTATATGAGCGTTTAATATCTGCGACAAAATCTGATATTATTGCGAAACCGTAATTATGTTACTTAATTATATTTGCCGTTAAAAATACGGAAACAATGCAAATTCGCTTTTATTCCTACGTATTAAAAGTTATTTACAAGTTGAAGAAAAGCATAACATCTTGTACGTTTGACTGGATTTAAGAATGCACATTGTCAGACATGCAGTCTTGACAACTTGCCTAATAATGACACTCAGAATGACTTACTTAAGAGTACCTATAATGTGTTGTTTTTCATCCTAAAGCGTTTTTTAAACTTTATATATAAACGTGATTGGTTAGTTACGGGTGTTCTACGAAAATAGACTGATAAATAACAATCAGTTCTATAACGTTTGGCGTGTCGTATTGACGTTGAACAATTTGTTTATACATTTTTACATAAACGTAATAATCAATCGAAAAGACTTTTTTTTTTCAAAAAAGAAAAGATCTGAACAAGACAAATGTCAGTTTTAACAGGTCCAACAAATCCTGTGCAACATCAAATTAAAGTCACGTTGATAACAAATTATAATCTCCTAATATACTTCCATCATCAAGCCTGTGATTTGTAGCCATGGGGGGTACAAATCACAGGCTTCTGTGCCGAAAGAGAAGTGTTGCAGAATTAATTAGTTTCCACATAAACTACGACACTTCTATTCCGCCCAAACTGTTTGTAACAAACAAGGTGTAACAAAAATGCTGGTGATCATTTAAGGGTATAATTGGTATCGTATTCTGATTATAAAAAAACTAAGAAAAAAAAATATAATATTGGCTTTGTATGGAGGCTTGGCCGCCTGAAACCACGTGTACCATACAAAAAAAATAGTGTCCAAAAAATTTTTGCCCTGCTTCTTCTTAGTCGCAATGGGGTATCATTTATGCCCTTAAACGGATCACCAGTATTCTTGTTACATCGACTATAAAATATTTTTTGAAATGAAAAAATTAATGTACCTATTGAAATCGGAGTTGCATGTTTTAATAATCACATTTAACTTACTAGGGACATATAAGAAAATCTAGGTTTCATTAAAGTTAGTGTCCCATCTCTATCGTAGTAGAACGATAAAGGATGCAACCTTATGGTCAGTCCGCGTATCTAAATTACGATACAAATCGGTTTGTTTGTACAAGATCTCCAAGATAAGGCGGAACATAATCTAGTTAGCATTCGAGGTATTTCTGGAATCATGTCGCACTAGATTTAACATAGTTGAACTGAACTCTTGATGCGAATAATCTTGTTATACTATGGATGTATGTAATGTATGTTCAATATTGAATGTTCAACGGGATCTCTGGTTGATGTACTTACATTGATTCACGTTGATGTTTCGGTAAAATTATATAATTATTATTATGACAGTTAATTATTAATGACTGTTAGTATCCCATAGTTTTATAACTTTTAAAACTTTCACGTTTTGTACACATATTAGGCTGAAATCACACCTAGCGGAATGGAGGCAGTAATGTATGGAGCGTTGACGATAGTAGCTTAAATTTGTCATAGACCTCCATACAATACTGCCTCCATTCCGCTAGGTGTGATTTGAGCCTTAAATGAAACAAAACAGGTCTGCCGCTATCGGGCCTAATTTATTTCGCGTTAGACCCGTTTTGTTTCGTTTAATATCTCCCATCGTTTTTATTGTTTTAGAAAATATGTAAGTTAATTATAAACGTATATAGATGTCATATACAAAGGAAAAAATGACCAAAGCAGGGATCGAACCAGCGTCTTCTGCATTCGCGGTATGTAAGTTAATGTAGTTTTTTTGACACACATTTATAAATAAATAAATATTTCCGAATCAATTCGGATAATACGTTACATTATTTTAATTGCAATTTTACATGCCGTGTGTTATATTCAATTTTGAAAAAATCCCATTGTTTTGAACCAATTTTCTCGTGATATCGCAAAAAACTGTTTCCGGAAAACATTTAAATAAAAGATCAACGTAAAAATGTTATTAAACCCTAACCATTATCATACCTACGTGACCAAAGGGGTTGGATTTTCTATATGACATTTTTGCTTAGTCCCACCCTTTCACTATTCAACCAACCGGACTGGCCATGTCTGTCATTCTATACAAAAAAAGTCTGCCGATTTTTGCGGGCGAGGAGAACGTCAAATGTATGCGAAACGTCAAAATAGCCACGTCAGATAAACGTCAGTCCATACAATGAGTATGACCACTGGTCATATGACCAGTAAAAATATATATTTTCGGCAGAGGGGAACGCCTGTCAATGGCCACTCCGGTTGGTTT
Organism: Pammene fasciana; assembly: GCA_911728535.1. NCBI lineage: Eukaryota > Metazoa > Arthropoda > Insecta > Lepidoptera > Tortricidae > Pammene > Pammene fasciana. The sequence continues at coordinate 4,580,193 of OU452285.1, forward strand.
AAAGATCTAAGATCCCACCTGTAAATTTACATTACACTTGCAATAAATAATTGGGTATTTAGTAGTTTATGTTTATTTATGTTACCATAGTCGAAGGCAAAAGTAAGTTTATTATTTAATAGGACAGTAACCTCAGATTTATTTGCCATCCTTTAGAGCATAAACACTATATTATGTCATAGAGTGACCATGACCGGTAGTTCACAGGACACAGCTAAAATACGATGCGACCACCCCGCTTGTGCGGTTCAGGACAAATCCTGGATTTACGAGAATCATGAGTTATTCTAAAACGGATTTATTATCAAGTTCGTTATTCGCTTACCAGAATTATATTGAAATTGTTTTGAAATTTAATATTTAAAAAACATGACATTAACAAGCGTGAAATAGGACAAAATCTTGTAGCTTGTAGCCAATTGTATAGCTCTGCCCTGCTAGTCTAAAAAGCCGTATCTTACTATGAAACTCTATAGAAGATACGGCGTTTTAGACTAGCATGGCAGAGCTGAACTAAACGGCGCTGTACACTGTAAGTTACAATAATAATTCATATCTTACAACTTCCAGTCTTAGGTTAGGGCAGTAGATCTGACGTGACGGATATGTTTTTATTTATAAATAGTTATTACTTAACACAAACAGGGGGGGCAAAAATCTTCAAAAATTGCGTTACGTAATACTTGAATGCCCACCAACCTCCATACGTGATTTTGTCCGCATAGAACCCATTGACTTAGAATCAGAACCCCGTTTTCAGGGTTGAATTTCAAACGTTCTTAGTTAATTGAACTTCGTTCTGCGTTCGTAGACTAAATCTATATATATTTTATCACTCTTCTACACGGTTTAGGCTAAATGAGGTGTGTCATCATGTGAATGAGGTGAAAAATTTCCAAAAATAGAAAAAATTCTTGGATATTTCACGGATCGTGGAAATTTCACAAGAAATATAGATAATTTCAATTTAGGAACGGGGAATTATGCAAAGCCATATACATTTTGTAAAGTTTCTGTCGTCACATCAGTAGTCAGGCAGTATTTTTTCGGTCTCTATAAAGTGCAACTGTTTTATGTTATGTAACTAGATTCGTATTGTATTGCCATTTCTGAATAAGGTAGATTAAAACGATATATTCCAAGATTCTGCGTACTTTATAGTATAATCTGCTTCATATCCGGTTCGGAGACCCGTTTATGCATAATTAAATGCATACATGGCGAAAATTAGCGTGCAGTTATTAATTTCATAAGTACTGATAATTACAATTTTAGTATGTTTGCTAAGGAAATGATATGATTAGCAGACCTTACTTGCAGATATTAATTTCAATATTAAAGTATTTAGAATGCTGATTAAATAAACTTTTTATAGGTGAATATTTAATTTTAATTATATATTTTCCTGACGTATTTGTAGGTAAGGCGTAAGGGTTGGCGATTTCTCTTTTTTGTATTTATAATTTACGTTTTTTGCATTTGGACCAGAGATTGGTGCGGATTTAACTAAAAATCGAAATAGCAAAAATAAAGACAATAAATTATCAGATTATTGAAGAAAAGATTGTTCAAAAAATACTACAATACATTTTAATTGGGTATTGAACAGAACTGCAGGTTACAGGCGTCCATAGGCTACAGTAGTTTACTTTCAGGCGGGCCGTAGATATATTTGATTGCCCCCGTGATGTTTCAAAAAAAATACCAGTAAATGCCCTTAGACTTCCTATACATCGCTTTTCTTGTTATCAATTTCATGTCAAATACCTACATATCAAAATGAGAGTGAAACTTTAATGTTGACGTCATCATTATGTCTCCAAAATGGCGATCTAAAAAGTTATTTAAACCCTTTAAAATCATAGCGAGAGCACACAAGGTTTCAATATTTAAACTTATCAGCTTATCACGTATATAACATACCCTGAAAAGCGCAAATTTATTAGTGGTTTCATTTTAAATAATAGGCAAAGCCACTAAAAAGCGCTTAAAACATTACCACTTTACTAAATTGCATGCTATAAAAGCATATAAGTACAACAGTCAAATATACGCCCGACTCATTACCATAGTTCCTAGACCACAAATTAATAACCCAAAACTGATTGTTTAACAAACAACCCAATTACCTCACGATAACCATCGTACAGTCAGCAGTAAAAACTCACACAGTAAAGTACAGTCGTCCATTGTTCGCGTGCGATCTGGAACGCGCCTTGACCGCCGCGCCGGCGCACAATGCGTTTACTTAGCGCCTTGAAAGCATAGGATATCCGTACTGACTATACTTGATGATTGTTTTATCGAAACATGGTAAAGTGCGGGTAAAGCGTTCGTGGCCTTGTGGATCTGTAGGTATTTTTTTAAACTAGAGTGTAAAATTATAAGTCAATAATTATGTCAACTCACAAATTATCCGAACAAAATATTATCATATTTAAGCGATTGATTACCTATATAAATCGAATCGAAATTGAAAATTCGGTTCTAAATTAATGTAGCTAATGATTTCATTCATGTAGCTCCCGATTTCATAAATGACGATCATTTTGCCTTTATTAAATACAAGCTTCCTTAAGTCGTAGACAACACAAGTGTATATTTAGTTTTTTATTCATAGAAAATACGCATGTGTGTTTTAATTTCTCGTATTCAAAAGGAGGTTCTCACTTGGTTTAAGGCACTCATTGAAGTGAAAAAAATCACGTCGCACAATACCCAATACTTATAGTATATAATTATCATCACACCTCCCTTTGTTAATAAATCTGCATTTATATATTGTAAATTTTCAGAAATGACGTTTGCAATTTTACTATAGGAACTGCAAACATATTTTAAAGGCAATTTTTGTAACTCCGAATACTTTATGACATGTTCGGTCACAAACACAGAAGATAAATATCTTAGAAAAAATGAATACGACTAGATAAACGACCAACACAAGAAAAAAATCAAGCCATATTTTTTAGTTAAAAATAGTTTTGCAATTAGATTATTTATTCTCACGGACTAGTTACTAGTATTTCTATGAAGAGGTTTATTTCCCATATTTTCTGCTCAACCATATACCTAAATTAGCTAATAATTGCAAACAATCCAAGACATTTGTATACTAATATATATTATATGGCCCTCAAGCGTTAGCGGTAAGTGCAATCTATAAAATACTCATAAAACTGCGTAGTTAAACTAAGCAGTTATACTAAATATGCTTAAATATGAAAATCTAAGGGAATAGCGGAAACCTCAAACGGCTTTTAGCTGTGAAAAGGAATATGAGCTCTATTTACGTAATTTAAGAATAAATGTCTTTTTTTACGATCTTTTATTAACATACGATTCATGCCGTTCAGAGACCTTAATAAACCTAAGTAAATAGTGATACACCTAGTAATTTGCCTAATTTGCCTTACCCAGGCAAGGCATATAGCAATAGTAATGAATGAATGCATTTATTTCAAGTAACTTTTACTCATACATATTGTTAGTATAATCCTTAACGTAATGTTAGTAAGTACGTTTTTGTTTAGATTGAGCAGATGCAGTTGGTTTTGAAAAGTAAGAAACTAAGTAATGGTGACCACGTAAATATTGAAGAAACCATTGGCGATCACTGAAGAAGGTATAATATTTAATTACCGTCGAATATCAAAAGAAAACACAAAAAGCATTAAAAGTTTTGTTTTTAGACCAGAAATTACTTTTAGAAATTTTGTTTTCCATTCCCCATTATTCAGACGTGTTTCCACGAATTTGTTATTCAATTTAATATTTGCGTTATCGCGTTATAAGCAAACAAATGAACCATCCAATCTCAATACATTTTTCCCGTATTAGACTAAACCAATTTAGCACAATACTAATAGGAAAACAAAAAACATCAACGCGTGCAACATTAGTTCAGCAGAAATGTGTGCGAAATTCCAAAGTCGAAATTTAGCAAAATTTTGTTTTGCGATGTTCGCAGGAGACTTTTTTTAAATGCGACTACGTTCAGGTTTAGCTTTCATTCACTTTTTACCGTCATTCCGTTTAAATGATCATCCAATTGTAATACAACTTGTACCAGAGTTTTAGCGATCAACTGCTAACAAACATTTTTGAAATATTAGAAAACCAGCCAAGATTAAATTCTGCCAATGCATCCCGCGCATTAACCTAAATAAAACTCTAAATTAACTCATTAAAGCTTATACTTACTTAAACAGGATAAAGTAATAATCGGTGCCTGTTTATAAAATTAATTATGTATAATTTGGTTTACGTTTTGTTTAATTAGGAATCGTTAGAGAACGGGTTTTATTCCCAGACTCAGCGGCGACATGCGCATATTGCACAGAAATAGTGATAAGTACATGTATAGATATGTGCAAGGTAGTTTGTATAATATATTAATATTGCCTCTGCCTTCTCTATATTCACTTTCCCATTTTTATCTTAATGATACATTATTATAATTCCCGTGTTTAGTAGTAACCTTAAGGTTACATACATATAGCTTATCTGAAGCTGAAGATACTGTGAGAACTCAAAACTCGTACCTTTTTCTGGGATTTGTAATTGAATTCAAAAAGCATTTCTTCAATTTGTCAGGTTAATGAGAATATTACACGTACAGTCGCCATCAGATATATTGGAGCGGCCAAGGTGGTCACAAATATCTGAACAACGCCTCTGTAGCTATTTTTTTGGCCACTCCGATATATGTGATGCTGATGAAGGGTAATTACGGTAGTATTATTAAATAACTCATACATTTACTACCAGAAAGCGACATATAGTGAAGTAGTTCAGTTGAAGACAATTTAATGACATTTCAGTCTGTTTTCTTATATTTTTTTAATCATTCGATTATTGAACATCCCGTCACTACTTTAAAAAACTTGTAAACATCTTGTTCTATCACTCAAAAGTAAATGTGGTAACTATGTATGCGATGCATATAGAGTTACTGCATTTCAACTTAGAGAAGAAGTGTGAGATACGAGATTTTATCAAAGGAGTTATGATACTTATACATACTATCTTTATACATTTTTTATAACAAAGGCGTTTGATTTTAACCTCATTCTGTTACCGAATGATTCATATTTAGTTTACATTTACATACCCAAAACGCAAATCAATTAACATATCCAAATGGATTTACGCCAACAGGATTTGAACAAAAACTTTTAAATTGATCTAATTTTCGGTCCAAACATTATCTTTAAAGGTTAGAGAGAAATCGGTTATCGTATGAGTGTAAATTAGGCTATAGCAGGTTTCGTTTCATTTTGGTTTTGTATGGTTTAAGTTTTAATTATTGTAGGTGTCATTTCAAATGCGCCAATGACGTATTTTCGATGGAAAGGTATTGATTAGCTTATTAGATTTGGTGTTTCTGACAGAGGACAACTTGTAAATTTTATTTTAGTTTAAATATTTTAATTCAAATCTGCGCGCGCCAACGCCAACCCGCCTGTCAAACGTGGCGCGATGATGATGATGATGATGATTTTAATTTATGTGTCTGTTATTATTTCTTCATTTAAATCATTGCGTTATGTATGGTCCAAACCGTATAAAATAGAATCTCGAAACTAACGCATATTCTTTAAATATTATAAAGTTCCGCAAGAAAGGTCTTTGTACACAGATAGAAAAAATCTCTTCAACCAAAGAAACCTATTTGAATCAAGAGATATCCAGTTTCCCATATAAGGAAAAAATAAAATTCTTTATTTTAAGATATAAAATGTTTCAAAGTTTATTACTTAACCTAATAAATTCAATACTTTATCCGAGATATAAAAATCTTCTTTTTAAAATAGCTTAATATTCTCACGAAGGGCGTTTGAATTTTGTTTTTGTATTGTATTTTTTTTAAATTGAACTTTATGTGTCTTAGTGCAATACATAAAGAACTTAAGCCAAGAAACTTTGTTTCTTGGATGAAGACTCATAGTTTAAATTGAGAATTGAATTTCTCCACGGAAACAAGAAATCGCATTAGTTCAAGAGCATGTGTTACTTGATGTAAAATTTGATATTTTCACACCAAGATCTAAAATTTCTTGGCGTATGAAATCGATTACTTGAAACAAACAATAACATTTTCTAAGGCGGTTATCACACTGGCGCGGATCCGCATGCGGCACCGGTGCGCGAGCGAGATAGCGCTCTGCATGTGTATAGCGCTATCTCGCTCGCACACCGGCGCCGCATGCGGATCCGTCGTCAGTGTGATAATCGCCTTAGTGTCTCAGTGCACTACTTAAAAACCTAGTAGCAGAAACTGTGTTTCTCGGGACTAATCCCAAGAAAGGAAGTTTAACTAAAAGTAGATATTACAAATATAAATTATGATTATTTATATACTCACAATTTATAATCGTATTAACTAGAGCTGAGATTGCTATTGTGAATCTCAAATAAGCCCGGGTAAAGCGGCGAGGGTCATGAAGTTACGTTGAACAAACGTTCGCGTGTTCTAACCTACACGCAGAGACATCTATTGATGCGCAGGGTAACTAACGTCCAAGATTTAAATGTTTCAAAGCAAAAATTATGTGCTTCTTCTTTGGAATAGCTGTGGCTCTTGATTGTAAGTTGAAAACATCAAAGCAAAAATTAATCTCTCTTGCCTAAAAACTTAAAAATCTCAAATCTAACTTTTGGTGCTACTTCTTTAAATTAGCTTTGGCTCTTAGCTGTAGATTGAAAACATCAAACCAAGAACTAATCGATCTTACGTAAACACATAAAACTCTTAAAGGAAAATGTTGGTGCTTTTTTGCCGTAAATAATTATTATCTTAACTCAAATCATTACTATTCGCTTTAAAAATAGGTAAAGTTAAAGCTAAATAATTTTAAATCTTCTTTTAAAAATCATGATATTTTTAACTCAAGTCATGTTTATTGGTCTAAGGTATTTATTACTCTCTTTAAGAAACCGCGTGCAAGAGAGTTTTACGTTTTGAATTAAGATATTATTTCTATCTGTGTAAGTACGGTCCGGACTTTAATTATTGAGGCAGTATAGGGTACATTGGATACTTCTAGAGTAAATATTAAACAAAAAAAATGCTTGGACCGCAAATGGCTTAACAATTAAAATCCATGACTATTCAATCTTTAAGGGAAACAAAACTTTCTAGCCACCTCTACGCGAGAGAAAACGGGTGCGGAGGTTAGTTAGAGAAACGAGTGGCTCTGTGAGCTGTACAGTGAACGCCAAAAATATGTATACACTTTTGCACCTTACTCAATTGTAACAAAGTTCAAAAGTGTACACATATTTTTGGCACTGACTGTACACCTCACGTTCTTAGTTAAAACTAAAAAAATGTTCGATTCCGTCATTTTGACAAATATACAATATCTTAGCGAACTCACAGTTGTCTTAGGAGCCATTGACCATGGCGCTTAGCCATTTATGCCATTTTTCACTATTTTGAACAGTTTCAAAAAAAACCAACGACATAAAATCTACGTAACTATAAAACCTGCTCACACAACTTCACGGGAATCAGTTTAAAAATGCAACCTAGAAGAGAACCGCTGGACAGACGATGAAAGCATTTTTGCCCAAGCTATAGATAGACACAAAATAACAAAAAAATCGTAAATAAGGTGATTAGTACTAATAACAATAAGTAAGTACGTACAATGTATCTACGTGTAATTTCGCGTCGTTTTACAAGAATTACCACATTCGTGGCCTGAACAAATATACAAACTAGACTAACTGGGTTCCTAATCACTTAGCACTTGCACTTGACTGTAAAACAAATTTACTAATGCCTTTAACAAATCACGCAATAACTCGAAAACACTCGGGATTTTTGTATTAGACCATTTTTCTAGCTTTTAAATTAACTTTGTTATAATTATGTCTAAAACTATAAACGGTTCTCTGATTATTGTATTTTCAACTTAATGACGTAACTGTTTAGGTTTAAATTAGAATGAGTTTTTGTTCAGATTTAGTGTAGTTTAACTAAATGGCAATGCAATTTCGAAAATTGACTCAGTATCGTTAATAGTTCCAAGAATTTCAAGTCGAATTCATAGAAATGCTGCCGAATACAGAACTTGTTCTAAAGGTTTTCCCTTCTTAAGTTACTAATGGGACATTATAACAAAACTGACACCTAAAAATGGTGTCCAGTGACTTTAAATTATGTTTATGTTCCTTAAATATGTGGTTTATTAAGCGAGTATATTGCATAACACAACACGTATTGTAAAATAATAATGTTGCCTAATCAATATTAGGCAATTAAGCTAAAGAGATTAGAGGCAGCGGAATGTCATTCCACTTTGAGAAGAAAAATATACATTCAGGGAAAATCAAAACGGATCACGTCACATAGAGATTTCCATACAAGGATTTCATTGTTTTAATGATAATACACTTCAGAATGATGCTTCAACATCTTAGAAGTTAGAAAACGTTAGTTCAGCGACTTTTAAAAATAACTTAGGGTTTTCTTTTAAGTACAATGTAAAGTTTATTCCAACACGCAATGGATTGCGAAATTGATGACGTCTGTAGGGTGATAAGACTGACAAGAAATGTTAATTAGATGGATTTTAACGTACATTAAAAATACTATTGAGTTTGTATGGGAAAGAGACAATCTAAAGACCACATATTTTTTAATGTTGTTGAACAAAAGTTTTATTGTTTGAGGAGTAGAATCTACGATTTAACTTATGTGCTCGTAATAAACGCCACACAATGTATGTATATCATCATGATCATGATAATGATGATATAAAATAATCGCATTGCAAAGGGAATGACAGATAAAACAACAGCCAACCTATTGAAAGTAGAACCTTGAAATGTAGGTCCTACATTTTTCAAATTTTTAAAAACTCCTGAAGTACTTAGCGGGTGTATGACATTTTAATTAAGTAAGAGATACTTGTACATTGTACAATACCGATGACTGCAGTAAAAAGTTGTATAAGTCAAATTGGCTAAGCGTAAAAGGATACAAACGCCGTACATTTTATAGGACTTGTGCTGTTTTTGGCTGAGGTAATTGCAATAAAAATCCCAGATAACTATGACTTGTGTCGCCTCGAACTTCTTTAGTTTTTACTTTTGCCATAATTTAAGTAATCGAACCGGTCGATGACCATGATTGATTTCCTTCTTTTTATAAGTATATTAATTTTACTTATAAATAATAAGAAATATAAAATTAGTTCAGTTTTGATCTGACGCTAATACAATATGATAATGTTGATCAATTACCGAGTTGGAAAAAGTGGTTTTGGATCGACAAACTGATCGATAAGAACACGAATCGACGAGCGTTAGTACAATAAATACAATTATTATAGTACAATTAGTAGTAAGCGTTAATACAATTTTAAAAGTCAATAGAGCGTCGTCGAAGAATCGTAGTAAATGTAGGCATATTATGTATATCTCTTAAAGTTTAAGCCACCCTATCTATGTTAAAATCAAAGCGATGCTCAAAATCTAACCGAAATATAGACGTCATGATAATCTTAAGATAAATAAAGGCATTTATCAGCGGGCCTGTATAAAGGCTGCGCGCGAGTTGATAAATAGAGGACATTTATTCCAGGGAGATTGTATCAAAATATTTAGTTTGTTTGGGATAAGTGTCAAGTTCTTAATGGCAGATTAGACGCGCCCTGGGAGAGTGCGATTGTCCAAGCCAGACGGGCGGGAAACAAACGCCGAGGTTTTTACCATTCATTCTTAAAATACTAGTTACTAGTATTAGACCCTACTCATATTCTATAGGTGTCAGTGAGTAAGAGTGACAGAGAGCTCAAAGAGAGTTTAGTTAATACACAAGAAGTTAATTTTAAACACGATGCTTGAATCACCACGTTAAGCCAGATGGCATTTTGTTAATTTGTCGCCGATTTGTCCGATCAACTTATAGGATTACGATAGACTTTACTAATAGTTAACCTGTTAATTTAGAGAATGACAACACTGATTAAAAAAGCTTTAAACCTTGTAGCTTCTTGTAGTACAAACAACTACTGCAATAGTATGTCAATAATTTGTTCCTCAGAATGGTTTCAAGATTATCTAATACTTACTATGCAAAAATAGTCGGCGCTAAATAACTATCTTTTTGTACCGCACGCCGTCGAAACGTCGGGTGTGTGGTCCGAGGAGGCTAAGGTGTTTCTCAGGGAGGTGGGGCGCCGCCTAAGAGATAGGGCCTTGACCCCCGCTCCGGGTCGTTCCTGGTGCAACGGCTATCCATCGCCGTTCAACGCGGCAACGCAGCGAGCGTGATGGGTACCTTTGCGCCGGGGACGACACGGGGTGGGCTTTTTGATTAAAATTTTATAGTTTTTATACCTTCATATTTAATTTTAGATTTATTTAGATTCAAAATACTTTATTTTTAAGTTAATTATTTTACATAAGTTTATTTAAGTTGGTTTATCATATCATGTAATAAATTAATCAATTCTAATACTTAATTTGAAAATGAATATAAAACTACAATTTTCCTAACCTGCGTTTTTAAAACCGCCCGTTTGTACCGGCATACAGTTAAACATTCCTGTGATATTGAATAACCTAACGGATCCTATTATGAGCGTGCGCGGGAGATTTGCGCATCCATTCATAAATTGGCCATTTTAAACAAAAAACGCCTTAAACACCTGCATTATTTTAAAGAACTTCATACTTTAACTACTGGAGATAAAGCCTTTGTTTGAAAGAAGATTTCAAGTGCATAGAGCTTTTGTATATTAGTATTGTCTTAATATTATAGTATTAAGTTTGTCGATGGATGTGAATAGATTAAGATGAACCTGGAAGGTTAAGGGTTGATATAAATAGGATGAAACAGGAAATGGTTGCTATGGTGTAATAAGCGCATTTATTTTTAGCTTGACCTTAAGTACTCTAAGGTCCATGAAAATATTAGTGTCTTTTGATTTTTGTTATGAACCAACAGGCCGTCTGTAGCCAATTATAATCGTTTATCGTAAACGCGAATCGGGAAAAATACAAATATCTCTAAAAAAAAATTTTTGGTACACACTTTTTTAGTAGATAGCATGGTCATGTAAATTACGAAAGTAAACCAAATTTCAGCTCAATCAGACACCGGGAAGTGGTTAAAAAAGTTACAATTTAACTTATTTCATATGTAATTATTTTTCTTTTCGTAATTTTGACGCACCTGATTTGTTTCTGTAAGGTAAATAATAACTTATAAAGCTGTTACCTACTATTACTAACGTACATAATACTCAAAAAAATACCTAAAGAAATAATTTTCATACCCTAGATTTAAATGAAGTCAATCATAAATCATCTTAACAGTACCTTTCGTAGACAAAACTGTCCCCTATAAGGATTAAACTTAAACAAAAGGCAAAAGACTGTTGATCTTTTTTCTCCTTCCTTTTATTTCTTGATCTAAATATTTTAATGTTAAACAAAGGAAGGATTATTGCCCTGTGGTTTGGATTGTAATAAACTAACTGGGTGGTTTAATCCCAACGGTAGATTTTTACTGTTACCACAAGTAATCTTTGAATGAAGTATAGAAATATTGCAGATGTTTTGAGATTGTTGTTCTAGTAGAATTCGAATGTCTTTTAAAATGATATTTAATTAAGTCGTCAGCTTAAATATTCCAGTACTATTTTATTAGGCGAGCATCTTGAAGAAGATTGCAACTTATTTCAAAACTGGGGATAACGGTGAAGGTATAACTTGTCTAAAGGAAATATCAAGACGATATTATACTGAGGACTCCGTTCATATCTTTTTTTCGTTGTAGACATACAAAGAAGTATAAGATACTTAAGCACCTAAATTGCACCCTGACTTTTAAAATCCGATTCATTCAAAACTTATTTAGATCCGTAGCTACAGTCACGAACCCGGATTGTTAAGCCACTTGCCATTGTTCGTAATTTTGCCGTGTTTTAAATGACCGATGTTACCGACCATCAACCATCAGTTACAGTGCCACCAAAAAGAGTAGAAATTAAAAAGTGGCAACATCATAGTGTCGTCCCGTTTTTTTTAGATTGATTTGAAAGGGACGACACTACGATGTTGCCACTTTTTAATTTCTACTCTTTTTGGTGGCACTGTACATCGGTCATTTATTACACGACTAAATTACGAACAATGGCAAGTGACTCATGTACACTGTAACATAAAATATATTCAAAAAATACATGGAAAATACTTTAACCATAAAGTTATTAGATCATCCCGCAGTAGCAGCGGGCAATTTATCAAAAAGGGTCATATTAATAAATCGCCCAAAGTGCGGTGTCGGCTTAACAGGCACTAAACGTCCGGGGCCCCGTATCTCACGAGACGTGTTAATTTACATGCTCGGAGGCTGCGGCTAGGGGTCCTTGGGAAGGGTTCTTAAGTCCCTGAAATTAACTAGTAGTCCGCCTCGAGCTAAGAACTCACAATTCTTGCAAATGGGTTGACCAGTATAACAAGACTTTAACAAAACACTTTAAGGCCTTTTCTTACCAGAACCCTTGTTATTCCAGCTCATATAATAACTTTCTTTAGGTTCATATAAGATTTTTATTTATTTCTGCTAATGCCCCAACAAATTTCAGAAGGTCAGGTAAACGTTACTAAAGTTATCGTAGAACAAACATTAAAAATCAAAAAGTCATCGACATGGACGGACGTCCGAAAGGCGTCTTTCACACCGCTGCGGTTGGTGCGCGAGCAAGATAGCGCTCTGCGTGTGTATAGCGCTGTCACGCTAGCACACCGTCGCCGCATGCGGTTGCGGTGCCAGTGTGATAATCGCCTAAATGTCTTTAAAAACTTCTCTTCAAAGTCGAATCCTCATGTCTGAGGGTCGTGACCGCCATTAGTCGCTCTATGTTGTATTGCTCTCCATCCTGGTCAATTCCTTGCCTTCTTAAAGGAACCCTGGAGTCCGACGCGTGTAACTTCCTCAATTGAAAATTTTAAAATCTTAGCTTTGCTGCGTTCGCTCGTTCGATAAATCCCTAAGATACAACATATAAACTAAAATTATGCCTAATCAGTGATGAGTCATCACTCTCCTTGTCATTACCGAAACCTTGGTTGTATATAATAATAATATTCTGAATACTCTATTAAATAAATGTGTAATTTTAAAACTACACAACCCTCTGATTATGGTTGAAGCGGGCTTCACCAAAAAATTACAAATAAATATAATACCCGTTACTCAATACTATTATCTCGTACACCGACGTATTTAGGTACAGTCGTACCAATAAATACTGGCGTACAGTCGCACCGATAAATCCACCAGCATATTGAGACGTAGATCTAATCTCCGACCAGAGATTTATACATTTAAAAGATTTATTTTGGGTTAAAAAATGTCGTTTCTATTAGAGAGTGATTATTTTTGTTGTTTATGTTTTTTTTCGATGGGAACGATGAACTAGTTTGGTTCCAAATTTGTGTGTGGAACAAGTTTTTGAAATTTAAATAATGTGAATCATTCTTATTTAGTTTAAACTAATCATGTTTTACCAAAAAGTAAACAACATTTATATTGGACTTAGCGTGCGTTGTAAATTTAGTTTTGATCAAATTATATCGCAATAATAAAACACCTATCTAAAGTAGTTTTGAGTTGTGTATTATTTCATTACTAACTTTGTATTAAATTCTTATTTTATAATCTATCGAATAAACTTGAAAAGTGATGGAAAAAAGGTTAAAATAGAACTCAAATTATCTAATATGTAAACCATCTAATAAATTTTGGTGGTTTTAGGATGAAATTCAAAATTATATGGCTGTTTTGACATCTGTGTTAGTACCGGAACAAAACCGAAGCCAAGCCCAGAATACCGTTACGTTATACTATCAAACTATTACCAAACAAAACTCAAAACCTTTCTCGACGCGAACACCTTAACCCAAATAAAAAAACTTTTGTTACTGACGTCACAGGGTAACGGACAACTAAAGCAGCTAACTGTCCTGCAATAAAACAATTACAATATTTGCTCTCATAACAGTTTGTGCAAATTTCTTTTCTATGAATTCCTCGGCGCTTGTGTCGGCCCCTTTGCTGTCTTTTTTTATATTGTGCAAATGTTTTGTTTTTTGGTATATTGTACCCTAAAATTAGTATTGATTATGTTGGATGGACGAGACAAAAACCAGTTCCGTTTGTCTTTTCACGTGTCTATTTTGGAGTAAAGAATGGTCATCAACGATAGATTATTTTCAACAGAGGGTTTTTAACATAAAATTATTTGGAGTGAGCCGTCTATGAAGTCATGATTTAAGAGCTGAAAAGGTATAGGACTGATTTAATTTACCAACACTACACCGATGCTAGAAAGATAAAACGCAAACATTGAAAAAATGAAACAGCTAGAAATAAATAAGTTATTGCTATTTACAACTGAGTGACTCGCTTCGCATGGTTCGTTGCTAAAATCAAAGAAGTCAACTTGGCATGTGAAACTATACCGTTAAATTTGTTAAAAATAAATAAGGGAATCAGGTAAGGGTTATATTTAACTAAGACACTTATTTGGATTTAAATTAGTGCTTGGTTAAAATAACCAAGAGCATTTAGCAATAATTGCTTGTTTGTCATTAACAAAGCTTTATTCCGTGTTTTAATTATGGCTTGGTTGTATGCAACCAAAAATATCTTAACCGACGCAAATTGGTACTTTGCTAACGCTAAATTTTTTCCGTGAAGTATAACAAAGATTTCGTTGTAATTGTTCCGGATCCGGATTCCATTCGGATCATATCTCCGTCTCTATCGCTCTAGCATATTCGAAAGATAGTGATGCAAATAGACGACCGAACGAATGAAGTGGTAATTCGCGGTTATAGGCCCGTTTCCTACGTATTTAATATGATTTGAAATTGAGAGGCGTGGAAGATAAAATTTAAAAGAGAAGTATTGACTGCAGACCTGTGCGTGAATTTAAATGGAGAGACGGATGGAACCTATCTAAATTGCGGGTTTTATGCTCTTTTATTGAAGTGTGTAAGCAATAATGGATATTATAGATTGATTCATATACCAAAGATGCCTCGATTTCCATATAGTTCCACTTATATACCAGTTTATGTACTTGATCTGAGTTAAACCACTTTGCATGATCTTGCAGTACACATCGAATATGTATAGTGTATTAATGTAAATAGGTACAATTATAAGATTAATTAAAGAACATCTAAGTTCTTAAATAGGTAAATAGCTTGCCGTTGAACTTCGCATATCACGAGTAACCGTCGTTGTGTCGTATTATGTTGTAGGTTTTCTTGATTAAGTAAGTTAGGTTAATACTTGGTTCATAAACATTCGTTTCTGTTTCTACCTTAGAAAACCTACCAGAGCGGCCATGTCTGTCATTTTCTATATAAAAACAGTCTGCGATTTTTGCGGGGGAGGAGAACATCAAACGTATGGCTATTCGTACGTAACGTAGAAATAGTCACGTCAGACAAACGTCAGGCCATACAATAAATATGGGCATATGATTTCGGCAGAGGGGTACGGCTGTTAATAGTCGCTCCGGATGGTTAAATGCTCTAAGGAATATTTTAGCTACCGTTGTGAGTCTGTCATCGATTCATGAGTGCGCATTCTTCATTACGTCTTCATTTTTCGGAGCAAAAGGCATGCGTTGAGTATGAAGGTACAAAAAAGACCTTACTGTTTTTTTATCCTCACTTGGGCTCTATTTCTTAGCGGTAGCTATCAGGACAAATAGTAGAAAGGTACCTAAAGGAAAATCCAGGATCCCACCGTACCAGACTTGATTTAACTTCACTGAAGTGCTCCTACTGAGCTTAAAGTATTCCAAATCTCACGGAAATAATGTAAACAAACTTGACACAAAGTTTTATATTGAATTCCCCTTGCTGTCAAATTGTCACGGATGGGATTTTAAAGAAAACTTGTGTCAAGGGAGAGTGAGATTTGAAATATACCGGGTGTACAATCCAAATGGGTCAATATGGAGAAGTCGGAAACTATGAGAGATAGCGAGATCTGTTCGTAGGAACCATGACGTCGATTTTAGATTTAATAATAATTGCATTCAAACTTTTTTATTAACTCTCATACATAACCGGGAATCGAACCTGGTCAAAATCAATGTGTATAAATTCTGCAAGTCAAATGGCTACCATTTTGAACATTTACTGAAATAAAATAATTATCTTATTGGTGGGTTTTTCTTTTAATTATTTAATTTTTTTTTTAATTAGGTACCGCCGAACAAAACGCAGAGGCTTCTAAAAGAACTAGTAGTCCGCCTCGAACTGAGAACTCGCAATTTACTTGCATACGAGTTGACCAATATAACAAGACCCTAAGGAGGATTTTTTTTCTCCTTTTAGCTCCATAACCACTTGATCGATCCTGCTCATATACGAACTTACAAATTTTATGTATTTCTGCTACAGCCCCAAGAAATTTCATAAAGATCAGAAAAACTTTGCTAAAGTTATCGTCAGACAAACTATCGAAATCAAAAAGCCATCCAAATGCAAACGTCCCAGTAGCCAGGTGACAGTTCGATCTGAAGTTGTTTGTAAGAACTCACTTCGCGTACGCTCCGCGAGTTCGATAATAATGGATTGGTAAGACTATCGCTTTAAATAAATTAGTATTCGTAAAAAGTAACTTATGCAAAGTATTCCTTGTCACTTTGATTTGTGTTAATAGGGATGTCTAGACTAGTTAGGCGTTTGCACTGAGTCACATCTATTAAAAAATTTTTTATTTTTTATTTATGAAACTAAGCGAATTCCAGAAAAGTTAACTACCTACGACATTTTAGTCTCTAATTATGATCAGTAATACAGTACTAAAATTATTCGGGTTCCTCATATGACACCGTGTGTAACTGAGCACAACTTAGTTAAAACTTCTCACTCCTGTGATAGCCCAATAGATAGCTTTTTGGACCTTCTTCAACGTCATTTTGTATCTAAATGATGGCCATAACTAAAAAACTTTGCAAAAGCCCCGTTCTCAACGGCAAAGAAAGTTTTATGGCCCGACGGCATAGTTGCATAAGTTTTTATGATTTTGAGATAGTTACTTTTTTACTGAACCTTTTTTAATGGCCTCATTGCTAAGGAAGCTTGTTTTTTTAACTTTATGGAATGAGGACGTATTCAAGTCAGAAATGTGAGCATTATTTTTAACAGATGCTAAACAGGATACAACCTACTCAAGATGATGTAAAAAACTAGAGTCGGTCCGGACAGAATTATAGTGTCGTAGAGTAAAATGTATGAGCTCCCATATAAACCACAATACTTTTCTTTCCGGATACACTCTACATGCCTACAGATAGTTACTTATTATAACATACATACAGGATATAGTATTCTTTCTTATCGCCCGCATAAACCGCCTAATGAATTTAAATGGAATTTGGCACTAATCTAGATTATAACCTAGAAAGGCGCGTAAAATTATTTTTATCTTGAATATATTTCTCTAGTAATTTATTCAAAATTTTAAAAAAATCTACTAAGTAGGAAACTGTCGTAGAAGTAGTAGAAAGAAGAGCTTTTTTTGTGACACAAAATTAATCTTTGTGTCAGTAGTAAGTAAGTGGCAGCTATGACTGTTCTCATTCTAGGATTGTACTAGGCTACGATAAATCTTTTTTAAAGTTTAATTAGGAGCCCATTGTATCTAAGTAGCTAATGCCCAGCAGGAGAAGTTATTAAATAGGTATTTTTCATAGGTAACCAACGCGTCATCTCTCGTCATGGGTTTGAAGTTCGACGTCTACTAGTAAGTGGCGGTTAACCCTAATACACTTTAGGTAGGTACTAAATAAATAGTATTCAAAACTTTGTACCATCGAAAATATTCGGAATCATAGATATTGACTGTTATTGTGACAATGTCAAAGTTCTATTAAAGTCGATAATAATATTACTAATAATTGTAGACATAATAAGTATGATGTAAAAAAAACAGTTTAAAAAGTGTCTTGTGTTATGGCGGTATACCTATTAGAAATTTTTAAAAATGTGTACGTCTAAATTTAATAAAAAGATTTATTATTATATTAACTATAATTATTCATATACTGGACCCTTTTTTTCAAACTACGTATTAACACAATAATACGTAACAAATTACGTATTATTGTGCGTTAAAAATCGAATACAATTAAATAGTTGCGGTTTTTTAATGAATTTCTAATTTACTCTTAAAGTCTCCACACGCTTAAAAATAACTAAACGCATTAAACTATAGAATTACGATAATCGCGCGATCTATAACGTCGCGTATCTTTAATCGCGGGCGCAGTGGCAAAGTTCACGCTCCCACCATAACGCACGAGAGAGAGACGCAAACAGCGCGCCGGCGCGCGAGCGACGGAGATGAACCACCGATAGATGTTGCGTTAGAAGCCCCGCCCACTTCTCACTGGGCCCGCCGAATCCTCCTACAGAGGCATTCGTGCGCACACGCCGATCCGACAACACGCGCGCGAATTGAATTTAAAATTTTTGAATTGAATTCGTAAATTCAAAAATGCCGTTCGTAAATTTTGGTACTTTTTATTTTAAAATTTAAACTAGATTTTATTTTGTTTTCGGTAAAACGTGGAGTGTGTTTGCGTTTTCAGTTAGCGCACTCCTGTAAATTGGCCGCCTGAATTTGTTTGTTTTCAGTGAAAGTGACTGGACTGTGACATTTGAAATCGATAGTATTCGTAATTGAGGCACCGCGGATGCGGGTCGTCTTCAAGTGATCTTAGACATTGTTTTGGAAAATTGGTGAAGTGTCAGTGGGATTTTTATGAAGGAAGCCATTGGCTGTAAGAACCTTATTTTCATCTAGCGCCAAAGATATTATAAAGGTAAGTGATATTGAACACAATATACACAAGCATTCAATTGTATCTTCAAAACAAAAGATATTTTTTGAATAGCTTAATTAAAGTTCGATTAAATTTTTGCATTTGAAGTAAATTTTTGCATTTAAAAATTTTTTTTTTCATTTAAAGTCAATAAAATCTACATACCTACCCGCTAATCTGAAAGTTCTGAAACGCAGTTCGTATCGTGCGTCCTGCAAAAGACATCAACGGGAGAGCTGCGCGCGCATACATTCATATGTTTCATATTTACTATTAAGCAAATTTACTGTAGCCCTTAGGTGTATTAAAACAGAAAAATTTAAATACACCTAATTCATTTTAAAACCTCAAATCTGACAATGTAAGAGTTATTTTTATTTTCGATGTTTTCCCTTTTTTTTTAATTAGTTACGTAAACATTAGGTACGAAGTTGGACATTTGCAATATAACTTTGCCAAAACAACATATTTTTTGTTTAATTTAATGCATTACATTTTTCATTTCAAATTCATAAATTAAACATTTAAAACTGTCAATAATGAAAATTAACGCCATGCTGAACCAACATTGCGAACACATTCAAACACATTCACTTAAAAGACATACTTAGCACAAATCTAACTTAATGTTTGCTCATCTCAAATCTAACAGTAGTTGCAGTATTAGAGAAGCTTGTAAATTAGAAAAAACAACAAACCTAAGCAAAGCATTACATTCTTATACCTACTAAACTACCTAGACCTGTTCAACCGCTTAAGTAGCTATGGATTAAGATATTTTTCTCCGTAAAATATAAAACTTATGGTATTAAATAGATCACTTAATATTGATCGAGATTACCGTTAATCCCTTCTGGATTATACCTAGTCTAAAGTTATACCTCGGAATTTTTCGTGTTTAGTATAGTAGTATAGTAGGCTTAAGATAGAACCACTGATTAGGTAATCTACGATCTACGGTGTATGACACCTCATACCTAACTACACTCGAGAGCAATAATTTCGGGTCAGTAACATAAACTGTAATATCTTTAAAATGAAAATCTTTAAAATTAATATCTTCTGAGATATTCAAGAAAATGCTAGTGACCCGAAACTTTTGCTCTCGAGTGTATTTAGTATTAAAGTCGATGTTTCTGTTCCTTTCAAATTGTTACGTAAATATATTTTAGATATTTGAAAACCTACGGTATACAGAGTGCACCTGATTCGTAATAGGTGTATGATGTAATGTAAATTTAACTTAAGCCCTTTTTCTATATAAAATTTTATAATTGAAATTCCTTACATAAAAGTAATTAAGGTTTACAATTAATATAACATATCTTATATCCATGTCTTAATTTAAACACTATATAGGTAGTATAATGGATATCTTAATATCTAAATTTTTACTTAAGTATAAAACGAGTTACATTTTAATCTCTTATTTAAACATTACAGAGAAAACAATCGAACTATTCTTATTTTCCTGGCCTTATCATAACTGTACATGTTAAGTATATGATGTGACATTTTACCGAGTTCTGGAGATAAGTTTTGTGAGAAAAGAACATATAAAACATCAATACTTACAAGACGATAAATTTAGTAATTTAAAACATGTATTACAATCCATAATTAACATGGATAAATAAGAAAAAAGTTGATAAAAAATGAAAATGAAACGAAAAATTAACGTATGGTGGATTATTAATTTGCGGTGTTTAGTTACGTTACCTTATGCCATCGAGTAACTAGGACAATCGTACAAACATAAACCACGCTGACCCTATCAATTGAACAATTGACCATTATGCGCATAATTGTAAAAAATCGCATAAAAATGCATTTTGCCAAGACAATGTCCCTCTGGGAACGTCTCCCACGAGTAGATTGTGATAAGGTTGTATCGCAAAAAGCCGGGCTTACGTCTACACAATCACCATTGTCAAACGATACTGGTTATTTTAAGAGGCAACAGGTGTTTTGTGGTTTTATTAAGATTAGCGGTGGTTTGTTACGACGAGGTACGTTTGGAAGCTCATTTGATTATTCATTAATTAATTATAAAAAAACTAAGTTTTCGATACCAGTAATTTCAGGTCAGCGTGGTGTTTTACAGTAATTCATATTGTATACAAATTATACAATTCAAAGTAAGTGAATATAACGGTGCTTGCTCTTGTATTCTAAACTTCTTAATGACGACGTGATAGTTTTATAAGGTTTGTATTGCTTTTTAATATTTACTTAGAATTCAATCCGATATGCGTCTGTTATCTTAATTTCATTTAATATTTTCTTATAATAATTCATAAATACATATATTTATGTTTTAATATGTACTTATAATTTATAGTCCAGCTTGATTTTAGTTTAAAACTATACCAATTAGTATGCAATCACTTGATTTTTTTTATTACAGTAAATAGAGAGATAAAATATTTACGTATGTTCATACATTCGTTTTATACTATATTGTAAATTAAATCATTTTTATTAATTATTCCGACTTTATCAAAGTCAGACCGACGGGACTAGTTAATTAGTATTAGTGATTATTATTTTATTCGTTTCTTTGGATTCTCATCCGACTTTCCGCTGAGAATTCAATTTCCAGTCGTTTTATTACAAATCCTTAAAGTCAAAGTTATAATCATCACGTTAATATAATGATAAAACAACGTATTAAAGTAGTGTGTGTTTTCTATTTGCTCCCACGGCGTTTAATTACAGTAGTAATTTCATTATTTAGCCTATCTAAACAGTATTTTATTAGGATATTAAAATCAGACACAGAAATAAATATAAACAACAATCTCATTGCTCTTAATTCATAGCATTTAAAACTTCTTTCATGTTTACTGCATATCCGCGTTACATTAACGACCCATTTGAATTCTAAAATATAAAATAAAAACTATTGGAAGTTGAAAAGTACATCTAAGAGACAAATATTTGTACTGAGATCTAACGCGTTTTTTAAATCGATTAACAATGAGAACGCTTCAAGCCTACTCCAATTTTTTTAGTATATCCCAGCAGACATTTTCGATTGTCAAAGTGACATCTATTATGAAATTAAGATACTTGTTTTTTAAAATCGATTAAAAATGACAAGGTTTCAACACTTTCAACCTTCCTCAACATTTCTTGTGCATCCCAGTAATTGCTGGCACGGGCTGCGCGCGCGCCGACGGTAACCGACGCGGTTCCCACAATTATCGCGCGCCGGTAATCGCGCTTTTTGCATTTAATCGCTATCTATTCAGCGCTCAATGTTTATGAAAGGCGTGTCATTATCTTTCAACAATTAAAAAGTTTATATTTCAATTCGCCAATTTAAACTTTCATGTTTGAATTTGAAAATTTTAATCTTAAATTTTGGATGCTGAATTACTGTATTATAAATTTAAATAACTTAATACACTCCTAATTAAAATTTACTTTTGATAGAAAATCTTATGATAAATAAATAAACACATAGTGTAGTTATAATATTTTTTCGGAGTACTTCACTGTCAATGATTTAATTATTTATTCAATCTTTATTGCAATTAAAAAGTAGTACAAAAGGCGGACTTAATGCCTTTAGGCATTCTCTACCAGTCAACCATAAGGCCAAACAGAAATGCGTTAAAGTGTACATTTTTAATGGCGGGAGTCCAGTTTCCAATTTCTGGTATAACAATTTAAAATAGTCGCAACGTTTCATTTAGAAAGCTAATAACATTTTAAATCTAAAAAATACAAGGAAAAGATTATAAAAAGGCTCAGCGACCGTTAAATCTACTCTATAATTGCAAAACAAGAACAACCAAATCTGGTTTCCATACTTTTGAACCAGCGTATTGTTTAACTGTATTATAGATAAGCATTTTATAAGTATCTCAAATATCCTAAATCCTCAAAAAAATATGAAAAATAATCTTTTAAACCGCCAACTGCTTCTCAGTATTTAAATTTTATCCCTGAAATCTTTAGAGCTTTAAACCAAGCGGAGTGGCCATTGACAGGCGTACCGCTCTGCCGAAAATGTATGACCAGTGGTCATACTCATTGTATGGACTGACGTTTATATGACGTGGCTATTTTGACGTTTCGCATACATTTGACGTTCCCCTCCCCCGCAAATAACGGCAGATTTTTTTCCGATAGAAATGAGAGGGTTTAATAATCAAAGCTGAAATCGTTTTAAATAGAGTGGGATTTTCATAAAGGTTTTCATACGATGGAAGTCCGGGCAGTTGGCGGTGCGTTGGTAAATGTGTAGGCCCTAATTGAAATTATATAAACCTATTCTGGATTGGCAAGAGCCCATCAGCTTCGCATTAGTCTTTTAGTGAAGCCTCTATAGTTAATGACCAATTAGTGAAACCAATGTTGCAACCATTGCCACATTGGAGATGACCAAGTCATTGGTCCTATAAGACATTGTGTTTTGGTAGAAAGTTTTCCTACGCATTGTTACTTTCCTAAGACACTTAAAAAGTTATTTTATTGTTGGCGAATTTTAAGTGTTCTGCTAAGGACTTAATTTAATACGCTCATGTAACGTTCGTAAATTATGGCAGTGTTTACTTCCTAATATACCAAAATAATAAGATTAAACGGTTTTTGTTGATTTATAATGGTTTGTGTTTTTATTGATTTAGATTTTTTCTTATAATACATAAATGACATAATTCAACATCACCTTCAAACACCAGATTATTGTCAGTAAATCATTTAGAGCGAATGCCATTCCATATCGATCCTCGTTTTATTACAATTAATCATTTAATTATTTATAATAGCTGTAATTAATACACGTTGGAGTGTTTTATTTCACACCAATCGATCAGGTTATCAAGGTAAATGTATCAATGTTTGACAGTAGTACTAAAAGATTTTTATAAAGACTAATTAAAAAGTTAATCGTCTTTTAACGCGAATGATGCTTCGCGTTAAATGTTTTTGCCAAGTGTCAACTACAGGCACATTTCCCGTTTAAAAACTAGTATTTGCAGGTAAAATTTATCGTCGCTGTTGTGCTCTTATTCACAACTAGGTGCTATAAAAATACCCATTTAGAGCACTTCTAATGGATTCATATAATTAGGTACCAGTTCTTGAGTTCTATACTGTTTAAAATAGGAGCTAGTTTCGCTTGGCAAATGCTTCGTATTGACTTGTTTAGTCAACTCCTCTTAGTCTAGTAGATCGCCGTAAATGGATATTAAAAAGCATTAATTAAATAAAGCAGAGATGTGATAAAAAGTGTAAGAATTAACCAGTTTGATTTCTTGCCGCGCGTGTTGTGGAGGTCTTTAAGTCGATAAAATAATTAAAAATAAATCTAAGTGTTGAAAGCATTCTCAACAAAGTTTTAGTCTATGTAAAAAATATACAAGCGTAAGCGCGTAATTTTTTTTTCTAAGAAAATTGTTTCAAAATTTTTCGGAAACCAAACTAAAGATAAGTAAACGAATATCTTCCCATAGAACTGATGAAAACCTTAAAGTAGTGTACATTTCGTATCTACATGTTTCAGAGCTTCACCAAAAAATTTTAACAAAATATTTTCCTCTTCTTTCTTTTTTAGGTTTAAATAATAATTTTCATTAAATTTAACAAGAAGAGTATGACATATAGTATGGCATTTATGTAGGTTTAATAGTTCTAGCTCAAATTGACACAGAATATGAATATTATTGTTTGCAACAAATCGCAGCCAAGTCTCGAACAGACATATTCCACTAGCCAGGTATCACATTAGTATATAATATGCCCCCCGCGGCCCGCACCCATTCCCACGAGCTGTAATGGCACCTAATAGCAACTACAATTGTTCTAGGATATGCGAGGGTATTTTACGGTACCACACATCGGTATGGAACAGTCACGGTCATATACAATATACATGTTTTGTTCTTGCACTATATTTACATATTAAAATAATGACATATGGCTATCAAAATGGTCATAAAAATACATTAAAAGAAGTCATAAATATCAAAATAAAATGTTTTAAGCAAAAAATACGAAACTTTTTTAGCTAAAATAACACGAACTTTATTATAGAGCATTAGTCTTAAGACTTTTTCCTGTAGCAATATGCATACTACAATGGTACGTATTTAAGTATGCATCTGAATAAAAATAAGGAGCAATGACCTTACTAGGTATTTATAATAAGAACCATAATATTAAACAATTGTTTGTCCATACAGCAAAAATATTATTCAACGTTTGTTATAGCCCTTATTTAAAAATTTGTTACTTAATAATTAACTAAATGCACTAGTAAACCAAATGCTCTTTTCTATGTATCCTTGTGCAATATGTGGGAAACCCAAGCGGTCGTGATCGTGACCAAATCGCACAGTTAGTGTACAATTTATTCCTCTCTAATTAACATGATCGAGAAATTTGGTAATTAGAAGCTTTACAAGGCTGTTGTTTTAATAGTTGAATTTATAATTTACCAAAGCAACGCACATACAATATCTCTGTGAACATATCCAATACCTCGACAAGAAAAAGTCTGAAACTTTTTTCTTTTATGTATCGCTCCTAAATTTTCTATCGCTCTCACTTCAAAAATTTTGCAATACTTAACACATTTTATGCAGGCAGAAATCTCTCGCAAAGCATTAAGTGGACGAAATAAAATAAAATGCAAAATCCGGATAAAATGGACCATACAAAAAATAAAAGAATGAGTTGCAAAATAAATAATTACGAGACTATAATAAATAACCGTTTACATTTTTTTATTTGATCAAAAGTCAGATCGATCTGTCAGTTCATAACCAGCTTTAAAAATAAATTCAAACTTTAGAAATAAATTGAAATGACGCGTCATTTAACAATAACAATTTATATCAGTGACCGGTATCATAATATATTTTAGAGATCCGTGTTGAATTTTTTGTTGTTGTTGCATCTCTGTTTCAATAAAACACATGATATCACAATTTACGAGATTGCATGAACTCTTTAAAAAAGATCCGTTAAGATCATATACCTCTATTATCTGAAAATAATAACATAGTTAAACTTAAAAGGATAATTCAATTATATTCGAGCTTTACCTTAAACTCTCCAAGTCTATTTATCTTGTTTTTGACATTCTCGAACTTGGCCATTTTTTACCATAACCCCAAGTAGCCCAGACCAAACCATTAGTTACAATACGACGGTCAGTTACACACTATTAATTATAATTACCACCCAATCATACTAATAGCCGTTGAAGCGACGAGCGGTAGCGGATTGGGCTCTAATCAATCTAACTAACCGCCATAGCCAAGTGATTCTGGAACGTTGACGTCTATCAATCATCAATCATAGAAAATTAATAGAGGTTATTATAATTATAAGATGACAGTTTATGAGATTGGTAATTAGCTATTAATTTTGGTGATTATGTTTAGTGTATCTTTCTTAAGACGCTTTTATTTGAGAAATAAAGTTAAGAATTTTACTTGCGTGGTATATGATTATCAGCTGCCTCTAAGATAACTCGAATACATATTTGAGCAACGGATGAGCTACTATTGAAATACGTATTAAAAGGAGCCTTAGTCAAGTAAACAATTACTTAATATTTATTTTAAGTACTTGTAAACTCTTCATGATTGAACTCACTATAAACAATCCTATGTAACTTGATATCAGTGTTGGGTCTAACACATGTTTACGCAATAAGATAATGCAGGTAAATACGAGTAGGTATAGGAATATTTTTTGACAACAAGTCAATCTCCGCTGCCGCTTGATTTCCACGCCATCTACATTTTGAAGACGATACACGTTCGCATGACCTCTTGCATCAATCCTATCTCTAATTACTATGCGCCAAAATTTGAGAAAGCAACACAACTTAAAGAAAAACATCACTTAGACTATCCAACTTCATACAGCCTTACTACGTTTTTATTTTGGAGCGTAAACTGGTCAAAACCAATCAACTACCGTTCCAAAAATGGAATTTAAACAAAAGAACACCTTAGCACTTACACAATAAGATATATGTGTTTTTGAGGATGTTGTTCTAAGTTTGTAGTTCATATGTCAAGCGTTGATATTTAATTTGTCAATGTTGCCGTTGGCAGGCGTTATAAGTATTTTTTATCTGTCGAGTGGGACGGTGAAAGATGGTCGTTCTACAATATTAGATTTTGAGTGTTGAATCGAAATCAAATTACATGAGGATGCTTTTAAACTGTTTGTAGTTACGCTGAAGAGGTTTTAAGTAGTTTTGAACACTCTTTTTTCTTTTTTGTCGATGACATAGCAAAAGAATAAAAGTTTAAGAATGTTCTATGCTCAATAAGATATGATTACAAGCTTATTCACACGTCAGATTAAATAAATAATTCTTGGTAAGGCATTGTCATTAAACCGAACATTCTCTTATAAAATGTCAAAAGTTTACACCCCGATATTAGCAGAATTCACCTCGCTAAAACCGGCGAGTTGTAAAAGCCATATCAATAAGAAGAAAGAAAAAGCATTGTCAAACATCAAACTTGTGTTTTACCAAACCAAAGAGTAAGTGCGCATACTGATTAGGTACTCATCATTTGTGGGTACAAACATAATATCATTGAGTAACATTGCAAGAAAACAACTTAACTTGCTTTTAACACGTTTAATTTAACTAATGGTACCGAAAATAATATTTTAGACGTCTATTGCATTAACACTTCAAATTACGTGACATTAGCACACCATATAAAAAAGGAAGAAAAACCGGACCAAAAAATAACGGTACCGAAAATAATATACTATTATTTAAAACCAGCAGTTTGCAATATTATGGTACGGAAGTGGCGTCTACTCTCCGCACGTAAGTAAGAAAAAAAAGAACATGACATCCCTAAGATTTTTTGTCCCAAAAGTTGTAGTCAAAATCACTACAAGTCTATACTACTCTTTGATTCTGTCATAGCTGTCAACCGCCAAACATGGCACACAGTTCTGGATGTCACATCCTATGCATAATATACCATTATCATGCGTATACGAGACATATTGTTAGGTATTTAATATTGCTACGAGTAACCCTTAAATGTAGTTCTTCATAGAATAAACATTATCCAGAACAACGCTACCTACAAACATTTCGTTGCAAATGCAAATATAAATCTAACAAGCCATTTTAAAATAGGAACGAAGTCTCCCTGCCGATTATGGCTGTACCTGAATTTTATTGTTGTTAGAGAATAGCAATTTTACTTGTCAACGAATAAGACTCAAATTGCAATAGCACAAGTTGCCCAGACACCTCAAGTAGTTTCAAGACTAAGCGCATCATTTAGAAATACAGCGTATTCAATCACAGCGCGTCCACTCTGCAGTTTACGGCGGAATGCACCTAAAATGTGCAATGTGCATCAACAATAACGGCACATGCATTTCTCCTTTCGCGGCGCCGGCGCGTCTGCGTTCTACGGGGTGTTTTAGGATGTGCGGAGAATCGTGTCGGTCTCGTAACGTTACATTGGTTTATCCTCTCATTAGGTTCACTAGTTATCAGTGGCGGCGCGTCCATAGAAAACGATTCCCGTCGGATTGCCTAAGCTTCAGGCGCCTGAGCAGTTTTCCTACAGCTCATGAAGAAGCCAAATTCAGCACCAGCTTGCCTAAGAAAAAATTTGACCCACCGCCACTGCTAGTTATGTATATATTTATTTTATACACATTTCTTTTTGATTGAGTTTTTCATGTCTCTGCTATTTTATTTTATTATGAATAGTTTCCATTGTCGTTGTCGATAAACCATTATCATTGGGTCGACCTCTAGACTCGTATTTATAAATTGTCAGCAATTTAATCCTAATGATATGTACACATTTTATTTGCTGAATTTCACATCCTAAGGTGTCAAAATCGTGTCGCAACATATAAATCCCCATCCATAATAAGTAGCAATAAAATCTGTGACATGTACTATTGAATTTCAATTTTACGAGGCGGGCGTTGCCGCGGAGATGCGCTCGCGCATTCTACTGTCAGTACGCATGACTGTCAAACTGCGGCAATTATTCCTAGTTTGAATGATATCCGTCCTGACCTTTTGGTGCGGCCATAAAACTAGGCAACTGCTGATAAAGCTGCTGACTAGATGGTGCCGTACAGTCCTATACATTATGCGGTAACTCTGGTTCAGATGGCGCTTCAGTTACCGCCGTACAGCGCCATCTAGTAAAGCTATTAATCTTGGCTCAAAAAGTGCTTAGACTGTACTGAGTACTCCTCTATTTATACAGTCATTCTCTTTGACCGTAATCAACAAGCAAGTGCACCAATTAGCGAGACAATGCGGCCGTGACGTGACGTCATGCGCTCGCGCCGCTTAATTACGCGCAAGATCAAGGTCGCGGCGCGAGCCACGGGAGCCCGCGGGCTATTGTACCATTTTTAATTAATGTATTCTAGAGATCAACTTTCTTTGTAATTGTATCAAGTTCTGAATTCCTTATATGTGTTTATAAGTTTAGATAACATAATTAAACATACCTGTATTCCATGGAACTTGGAAATTCTATAAGATATAGGGCACAATTTCGACTGGGGCGACTCCTATAATTGTGTAGAGGCATTGGTCATCGGTGGTCATTTAATACTAGGTAAGAACATTTACAAGAAAACAAAAAAAAACTTAAGTAGAAATAAAATGAATATAGTTACTATCTAGTAGATACCTTCTTCGATTTTTCTTCGAGAATTAAGAAAAGATAAACTGGTGAGATCTAAATAACTTTCGCTTACTCTTGTCGTAATAATAAATTGGTGCCAAAATCATTTTAAACACAATCAGTGCCAAGCTACTTCTGCTGCTGACTGAACAGGAAAGAAACACAAAATTTTTACATCGATACTGGCCAAAACATTAAATATCTCTTGTGACGATGATATTACAATTTTAAAGTAGCTATTCAATAAAAACAAACTATTCAATCATTATAAATATTCTTAACAACAAAAGGCGTCTATCATACTGCTGCGGTTTCCGCATGAGGCGCCGGTGCGCGAGCGATCTGCATGTGTCTATACACACGCTGTCACGCATGCAAACCGTCGCCGCAAGCAGTTGTGATAATCGCCTATCATTTAATTTCTACCCTCCTATGAACCCCGCTCGTTCCCACCACTTGTGCCACACCACGTGAGAACTGGAGCAATGTTTTTACTTTTACGCGTCGTCACGGTCCGATCGTGTCGCGTGACGTCATCGCTACGTACGTGTTATGATTACTTGCGAACGCTTTTTTCTTACTTTTTTTGGGAATCATGTGTCGCGCTATCATTAGGTTAAAGAAACTATTATAAATAGTTCTACCACTTAATTGGATCGCGAGGTAGTTGCGCGGCGGTTTTCTATTAACAGGTAAAGTAAAAACTTATTCCTTGCAATATTCAATCTCTTATCTACATTCTAGCTGTAGTAGAAAAATCGTTAATAAAATAACACCATACTTAAGTTTGAACCTGAAATGAAATCATATGTTTACCTTCGACCAAACCAACTACATCGCGGTTAAAATCACGTCATAATGAAAAAATTTTATTTCAAAAGGTTGACTAATAACATTCAGAATCTTTTTGTTTATCTATTTTTAACACAAACTTGAAAATATGACTGCATTATGATCAGTAATGTCAAAGTCTTCGCCGTGACCTTTTATTGACAAATGACAGTTTGCGGTAAACCGCCTAGTTAATGAATCCAAATAAATCATTTCCTACTCATTTACTAATAAAAACAATAGCTCAAACCGCGTGTTACAATATTATTGACCACAACGGGAACTGTTGTGGTTTTCTTACAAAAAGTTTGTAAATAAACAAAATTTTGATTACGAGTCGACTTGTTTCAATGTTAATGCAAATAGTATTTTATTATTGTTCTATGATAATTAACTTTTTAGCTTCCTACGCTACAACTCATTCACGCTTTTAACAATTTGTTACCATAGTTTTGTAGGAATAAATGTATAGATTAGATTATTTTAAATGAAAATGTTAGGAAAAGGAAATAGAAAGATCTGAAATTTCTGACGTTACGTAAAGTCACTTTTAAGCACAGATCCCCTCAACAACAAGATGGAGAACGAGTAAAAGAACTCGAAGACACCAAACATAAGCGCTACCGTTTTAACAAAACCACAGGGGCCATATTCTAACTTTAAAACACGCACAGACGCGATCCAACTTCAATGCAAATCCAATGCAATAACAACACAACACAGCTAACGCCTACACGTCTGAATCAAAAACGACGGAATTTGCTTGAAAATGACTGCGATACAACTACAATACGACTTCAATGTTGGTTGATTATTGGTTGAGTGTTGGAGTTATGTTTAAGACAGATTGTGTTGTTAATGTATTGTTTTTACATTTTAAAATTAGAATACGGCACCTGTTCGGTACGCTTATAGGATTCCAGCGTTTTCCCGCTTTGTTTAATGAGGACCGGAAATCTAGATGGCGGCACTGTGACGAGAGTTCTTATTGACAGCAGCTGTCAAAATCCACCAATCAAAAAAGTGATTAAACATCATTGGTGGATTATAACAGTTGGACCTCTCGCTACGGGGTTGCCACCTAGTGAAAAAAACGATTCAGGAAACCCTCATTCCTGGTGCTTAATGTGTTTGTGTTGTGCTTAATTTTGTGTGTTAACCGCTTATTTCATTTGCCTTCTAGTAGTAAACATGTAAATATAAAATATGTACTAAAAAACGGATAAATTAATGAACCTGAACTATTTAGTTTAGGGTACTATTCAGTTGTGCTGCAAATCTTAATATTTCACTGGCTAATTTGAACCCACGACCTTAAAAGCATCAAGATACGATGTCTATGTAGTCTGTGGTTTCGAGACACGCGTTCGAAAACCAAACAAACATGTTAAAAGCGAACATTTTGTCTCTGGTACTGTGGCGTACAAACTGCCAGCAACGAAACACATAAACTCATAGCATCGTGAGTTGAAATGCACGGGAAACGATGCTACCTAAGTTATACACTGATCAACAAGGGCTTTGTACAATTTTTGTTTCAGAAATAACCTGTCTAATGTAGTCAACGAAATTCAATGTTGCGCTGCTTTATCACTTTGATATTATAAGTAGTGTGATCATTTCCTTAAGATACTAATGTTAGCTGTGGTTACCTATAATTAAATAAACATCTACCTGTTATATAACTTAAGCAATGAATTAGTTAAGCATGATCTGTTGGTGATCCTAAATAAAATTAAATAAAAAATAACCTAAATCATTCTTTGGTTTTTCTAACCTATTGCTTATCTGACACTGTTATACCTATTTATAGCCGCCTAGAATTCAGTTTAATTGGCGGTTTATATTGTAACCGCTATCAACAAATGTACAGGTTTAAGAATAAATCGATGTTACTACATTTTTTAACATTTTAGGTTAAAAATCAACATGTTGCGTAATTTCAGGATTTTATTGATCCATATATTTTTTTAATTGTCAAGCAAATCTTAAAATTCAGCATAACTTCAAATTGCGAAAATATAACATGGACAATGAACATCCCCAATTTAAATGTTTGCGGTCACCCTCAACCCTTTAAAAAAATAATTGCCCCATTTAGTAGGCACAGTTAGAAGTAAGTTGAATCTGAAGAATAGCCTCACTTTAACGACTTCGTTGACCGGACTACGAGCACGAACACTGAACACGGTGATCTAATTCCGCGGATAATGTTTTATGGCTCATGTATGGCGTCTTCATCGCGACCGGGTTTGCATTCCAAATGCTCTAGGGTCACCGCATTGTTTCCAAAATGTTACGGACAAAGTTTTCTAATTAAAATAAGTTAAGTAATTTTTTTTTAAGATGACCGAATTATAGGAAGAAATTTCTAGTAGACGACGACATCTTAGAAAAAATACTATCATAAATGTATTTTCTAGGTTCCAGTATAACATTTTTCTTTTTGTCGAGATTGGACCCGGTAACGAGCTATATATAAATCGAATTTAAAAATAGATCTGGGGGCCGATTTTTGACAGCCGGACGATCGAATTCAAAAAATTCAAGCTCGAAAATAATCACACACAAAAGTTTGTAGCCAATTTTTTCGGATGGAATTAATAGTTTAAATAATCATTATTTTAAATTTCTATCGCTTTTATTTTTAAAAAATAATTTCATCGTTTTATTCGGAGTTTTAAATGTCACTTTCGAGTGCTCGAATCTCAAAAATCACCTCCCTAGTTCACATTACCGTTGATAAAAGTATTTCTACAAGATTTTTTGTTGGTTCTGGCTTGGAATTGACAAACCTATAGTCAACGGAACTATAGTAAATTCTCTAAGCTTAAAATATCAACGACATACATTCATAACAACAACAAAAAAATAAGATTTTTTTGAAAACATTAAATTTACCTCCAGTGCGGATAGGGGATTCTCTATGCTCTCCTGAGCCCTTACTCAATTGGTATATATGTATCTTTATCTGCCATTAAATCAAGTTTCCCAACAAACAGAGCCTTCGTGCTCACACACATGTTCGACAGCATTCACAAAATATCGGACGACCCATGGAAACACGCGCCGAACACGGCTGAACTTTGCACGGGCGCGGGCGCATAAATTTGTATGCGACATGTTTGTGAGGGTCGAATTAGAGGAACGGTTTGTTAAATCTGTACTTGTGCAAGTGAATTTAAAAAGGTATATTTAAGAGTCATTGCCCGTATCCGTCCGTAAGCACGACACTGTGGTTGCTTCTTCCGAAAATCATGGCGTGTTTTTATGATACTATTCGGATTTTAATATCGATTCATTGATCGGATGTCGATTTATTTTAACGGCTTACGACACTTAGTCGGTAGTGCGGAATAACAAGGAGTCATGGAGATTTAAGAGAGAGGCTTTTACCCAGCCACTGCTCACTAGGCAATGTATATGTATACTAGTCAAGCTAAGAAGATACGATTTCTCATCATCTAAAAGCATTGTTACGATTATTACTTATGATCGAACGAGCGAAGCGAGTTTTTACAAACACCTTCTGGCTACTGGGCCGCCTCGGCATTTTTATGGCTTTTTGATTTTGAGAGTTTGTTGAACGATAACTTTAGTAACGTTTTTCTGATCTTTATGAAATTGGTTGGGGTTGTAGCAGGGATACATAAAATTAGAGAGTTCGTTTATGAGCCTATCAAGGGGTTGTAGACTTAGAAGAGGAAAAAAATCTTCATATGGGTCTTGTTATATTGGTCAACTCGTTTGCAAGTAAATCGCGAGTTCTGTGTTCGAGGCGGACTACTAGTTATAATAAAACTTCCAGATCCCAAAATCAGTTCACAAAATCTAAAACAGCTATTTGTTTTTAAGATATTGAAACTGTTGTGCAATGTTTCCCGAACATGAAAAACACGTACCGTGACGAAGCTAATTAACCCGGGTGGTAATCCCACGGTCCATGTTAAATAGTAATAGTTTCACAACCGAAACGCAAACTTAATCGCTATTGGAAACGCAAGCGCATACTTGTGTTCACACCTCGGAGCAAACAGCTTATACATGGATTTGTAAGAGTATTCACAAAACAATGTTGTTGGTATATTTCTGAAGTAGCGTTTTTATTTGGTTCCAAAAATTGTATCTAATCTGAGGATATTTTTTTTTTTTACCTATTAATAATATAATAGTTGACACCCCGCTGTCATCTATATTGTTAATGATTTAACTTTATAAAACAAATGTACTTATGGGCCAGTGACGAGTATTCGGACGTTTACCTTATGATATGTGATGTCATTAAAAAGGTACCCCATTGTCGGTTGTCGATAAGGCGCTACTGCCTTGAAAATTCATTAAGAAATAAACCTTATCAACAACCGATTTTTACTTTACTTGAAAAGTCACATAATACGTAGTTGGTGTCCTACAAAATGAAACCCATGATTAAAACAAAATCGACAATTACGTAATTTGTCTTTTGTCTACTTAAAAAAAACTTTCTTTTTGTTATTGTCCAAAACTTTATGTTGTTCAAATCTCGTTGTAATCTAATATTTACTATCTTAGACGTATAAAAAGCAATATCGTAAAATGCGCCATTTAAAATATACATATTAAACTCAATAGCGATACAAGTTGCCGTGCTGATAGCATATCAGCCATCGCGTGTATAGACAGCATAAAAATCGACGAAACTATGGATTCACAGATTTTGTGTTAACTACAGTATTTTGACTTCATAAAAACTTACTTTGTGGAAGTAGATACCAACAGTACTTATTTTACTATAGGTACAGCGCTTATCCGAAGACAGTGTTTTTTTATTCCTAAAATTTAAAGCGGTAATTATTGATGTGTTTTCGTTAATTTCAAACACTTCAAGATATAGATTTATATAATAATGTGGGTACCTATGTATTTTTGTATCAAGAAATACATTTATACAATACTCATAGAGATGTGTTAGATAATGAGCGATTTGGATGATAAATTAACAAGCTAACAAAAATGCAGGCCATTACTGTGTCACATAGAGGGTTTCCAAAGTATGTGGACCATGCGGAGGTTCAGATGGTATTAAGTAAAAATTTGTGGACGAGTTTAGTGCAAGGGACCACTTTGTCGATTTACAAAGACACTTCTTTCTTTCACGATTTAGAAGGTACAAGTAACTCCATATCAACAAAGTGGCCCATTTGTCCGTACAATTACACATTTAAGCGTTAATCTAGAGATAAAATACGCACCATAACATAATATCATTGTTGTGTCACAAATCCGTGTCGTTTTAATTGTCCAACATAACCATTTCAAAACTGTGTGTTTTCTTGATTGGACCATGATTTTAATAGAGGCGTTTTTTAAACCTTTTCGAAATGTTATGTTTATAAATGTCATGGATTACACGCTTTAATAGTTGAATAATTGATCCATAAAACGTTTTTGGTCTTTGGTAACATAATATGTATATATGAAGTGTCGTATTTTTTTGTTTAATTGCATAATGTATGGGGTTACTTTTTATGTGTACAAACAATTAGCTGTTTTATTTTTAAGTTGACTGCCACCTGTGTAATCTTAATTTACCCACGAGTTTTATTTAACAATGAAGGTGTTTGTTTCTTGATGACTTCTTTAAGAAATAAAGGCCCTTCATTACTTACGAGTAATATGGTAAAACTGTTCTAGAACAGTTTTTGTTTATGTTATGACAGTTCGTAAAATAAAAGATATGCATATTTGCTGTAATTGCCTGCTATCCGATCTTCGCCGATTGACGGTCTTTGCCGAATTGACCTTAAATCACAAAAAAATTGTGATACAGACAGTATCCACCTGGGGGCCAATTTTTGACTTTCGAGCGCCCGAATCCAAAAAGTTTACGCTCGAAAATAATCGCACACAAAAGCTTACCGCCAATTTTTTCGCATGAAATTAATAGTTTAAATACTCATGATTTTAAATTTCTATCGCTGTTATTTATAAAACATAATTTCATCGTTTTATTCTGAGTTGTAAATGTCACTTTCGAGTACTCGAATCTCAAAAATCACCCCCCTGATCCTAGGTAAAACACGACCCATCACTTATCTATGTTAGCCATATGAAAGTTACGGGAATAACTCGGCTCTGACAAAGATTCAAGTGGACTTTTCTGCTCACCTTCCACAATTAAAGTCCAAGTTTCCCACGGAGAGACCTTGAATACACTCATGCCGTGTACTTACGTCCCGTCACTTTTAGATGACAGCCACATTGTCTCTCGTTAAGATACCATGTTATAATTATTGGCTGTTAAATTGTTAAAGCAGACAAAGTTTGTATTATAAGTAACAATCTTTCTAATATTACTATGTCTTAATAATTCTTCAATATGAAAAATGAAACTTGATTGTAATTCCAAACTTCTAAACCGCTTTACCTAGAGGAATTAGGGCCACCTATGGATCTATAAAGTTATATTTCTATCAGTGGCGGCGCGTCCATAAAACACGATTCCCGTCGGCTTGCCTAATTTTCTGGTATCTGAGCAGTTTTCCAACTGCTAATGAATGAATTTTTGTCCAAATTTAGCTCCGGCTTGCCTAAGAAATTGTTTGATCCACCGCCACTGATTTCTTTTGTATTATTAGAGACTATAGAGATATAGAAGACCACAGCCTAAGAACTTTTTGAAGCTCCTGTCAATTGCTGCTACTCCACTCCACTCCACTCCACTCCAACTGCACTGCAACTCCACCTAGTAACAAATAGCGTACTAGTAGTACACTAGTCGCTACTAGGTGGAGTAGCAGTGCAGGTGACATTTCTCTTACATTTTCGGCATCTCTAGGTGGCTTTGAAATAGATGGCGCAATTGACAGGAACTTCAAAAAGTTCTTAGGCTGTGGTCGTCTATATCTCTATAGTTTCTGCATCATCTATCCATTATTCATCCATCCATCTCTATTATCCATCCTTGCATTGTGCCCTCTCTATATCCACTTTCCGTGTTCGACCTCTTCCATCACGTCTTTAAGTTGCCACATTTTATAGCTTATAAAAATCTAAAAACCTAGTTCAATCAAACCTATAAAATGAAATTTATCTAACCATAGATCGCGTCTTACAAGATGGCGTCTGACCTTTGCGTCTAATAATTATAATAAAATCACATGTTTGTACAGTCTTAAAGCGATAACTGCCTCGGTTATCTGCGCGGTCATCTTGACTGGTTCGAGTCCAGCCTTGTAACAAACGGTTCAGTTGTAATACGTACATTTTTGTTAGGATTTACTTTTAAACTAACATATATGTAATAACATTTAATGTCGAGCTTCTCTAAGAACATTTGCGACCTTATTGGCGACCAGCCTTCATTGCTCCAATACAATATTAAATCTGTACAGTCGCCATCAAATATATCGGAACGGCCAGGGTACTCAAAAATATCTGAATAAGCACTTTATCGCCTTGACAATAGAGGCGTTGTTCAGATATTTGTCTGACCACCTTGGAGGATATGGATGCAGCGTATAGATGTCAATTGCCATTAAGTCATTTTTAAATTAGACTGAATATCGATATATAGCCAAGGCGTTAAAACACTCTTCTGCTTAATCGTAATTTGCTTAAAGTCCTAGTCATTTAAAACCCTACTGGCTTATGTCGTCACCCACAACCCTGAAATATAATTAAGCAGAACTCAACATTTTTAGGAACATCAAAATTTTAAAGACTAAAAATTAACGTCATCAAAACCATTAGTTGTGGTCAGTGTAACCCTAAACAAGTGTTCGATTCTGTGTGAAATAAAGCTCCATATCACTCATCGCCAACACGCAGTAACGTTCTCACTTAAAACAAAAACGAATTAACACTGTATGAACCCAATACGGCACTTATAACCTTTTAACTATTGAACGTCCGAGCGGCCTCTGTTACTGTTGACCCGGTATGATTACACCAAAAACCACGGCAGTTTGCTTTTCGGACAAACAAAACCCAACCTTATCTTGTAAAGCTTAGGGTGCAGAGAAAAAGTGAGTTGCTATTGTTTTGCGTGCGTTATTATACTCATTATTTGACCCCAGTGAGAAATACGATGATATAATGGATTATTTTGCAAGACCTGATAGTTATTATGTAGGTTAGATTTCCTGTAAAGATTCACTTTTCTTTATTTCAATGAATACTACTTGCTTTTTTTTGCAAGTTCTTGCGAAACATATACAAATTCAAACATGAAAAAATATAAACAAACCGTGACCTGACACAGCACAGGATCAGTATCAGTGGAAAAATAGAGGGAGGCCTTTTCCCAGCCGTGGGATATGACAGTTTTTTTTTATTATTCTTTTTTTTAATGCAGAATAGGCAGGCGTTGGCCACAAATATAAAAAAAATATATTCAAATAAGTTACACAGCAAGTAATAAATCCAAGGCACTCTGAACTACAAACGATTAACAAGAGTTAATAAGAGAGTGGCGATAGAGTGGAGAGAGTTCAGTGGCGGTGGATTACATGAATTTGGCTTCAAATTTCTTCATGAGCTGCCATCATACCATGTTATTGTTAACCTACATTGATTCATAAAAATTATGCGCTGATAATTAAATAGCTGTTATTGACATACCTTTCCCACTATATCATTGTAACGGTACAACTATCCCAAGACCAATCTGGTATTCCTACATCCGCGGCCCACCCAATTGTTCGAAACTCGAACGGTCGCAGGCGATAATCATCTCGCAAACATCGACGGCGAAAGTAGCGAGTTTCCAAATTAACACTGCGACCGATTGATACTGCCCGAATTAGCGCGAGTGTAGGGTGACAAAATGTGGCATGATGTTTCGGACAAGTTCTGTTGAAAAATAAATATTTGATGATTTTGGTCAACATATTCTCACAGTTACATTTTTAGCATTTGTATTTATCACTGTATTACATTTACTCAAGTAAAATCTTATTTTTTATATCTACTTTTATTGGGTTAAGTAACTTTATTGTTTTACTTGTAAATGATATAGACTCTTATTTTAAGGATTAAGTCTGAAGCAGTGAAATATCAGAAAAAATCAAAAAGATTAGTGTTTTTCTGTAACCCCAAGCAAAATAACAACAAGTACATTATATTTGCTTGAGTAACCTATTTTACGAAAAGTATTTACGTATTTTCAACAACATTAACCACGTAATGTTGTACTCTACAATCTCAATTGCTCATCAAACGTGCAGATTAAAATATATTTTTTTCAACATTTTTTTAAATAATTATCTAAATGTTATTTGTATGAGGTCAATCTACAAGTTTTGAACACCGAAAGCAGTTTGAAGAAGACTACTTAATAGAAAAATCCAGATTCCTGGTCACCATAGCGTTTAGCGCCTCACACGCCGGAACGATCGAGTTAGCGCCCACTTTTCCGCCCCCCGTGTCGTGCGGCACTTAGCCTGATTTCGACAATAATGGCTCGACAAACAATCAACATTACATAAGTGACTGAAAATTAAATAAACTTCGATCAGCGTCAAAGCTTGCCGTGGGCCCGTCAAGCAGTTATTTAGAACTCACGTTAGTTGTGTTTTTGATTATAAATTTTTCAGATATGTCATTTTACACGAAATAAATTCCAAATTAAATTAGAGTTTCATTTATTTATAACTAGGTACAGTTTTGGGGGTCACCTATATTGTCTATTCGTACTACTTTCGGTGTTTTTTTTATTATAATGGTATTTGGATGTGTTTTGCAAGGGCTTGAGTTGTGAAAATAATTAAAAAAAAACACTTTTTTATCACTAAAAATAGTTTTTAGGCAAGTTGTATTGATTGAAATAAAGTAAAGTGAATCTTTGCAGGATTTCTAATATAACTAATAATTATTAGCTCTTGCTAACGCTCGCTAAAGAACGGAATTGCCAGCGAGTTTTTGCAACGTCTCTGATTTGAATTCAAAGGACGAAAGAATTGTCCGGTTTTGTTTATATATTCCAAACGTTAAATCACAAAACAAGGCTTTAATTGGGTCACACATAAAACTTGCAAATATCTAGCGAATATTTTTGTATGAACCCTTTTTAGCTTTTGTTATGATTGGACTAACTTTACTATACTATATATGCTTATTGAGACCACGTTAGCGATGCACTTAAATCATTAGAGGATACCGTAGCCAATGTTTGCCCAATAATGTTTGGGGCACGGTCAATAGAAGCATTATACGAGCTCAAACTAGCTAGGGTTAGTCACTACGCTTGTTATTCAATTAGCGGCTCTAAAATATACGAAGACTGCTGACCGAGTTAACTTGTATACTTGTAAATAGTTCTAACTAGGGTCCTAATTTTTATTTCGAGCCTTTGAAAAGTTTATCAAGATTGTGTTCTATTTCGCATAACTATTTTGTACATATTTCCTGTCTAATACAATCCAAAAACCCACAAAAATACGCATTCAGTCAATCACACATCTAAAATAATATATTCAAAAACAATTTTTTGCATCAGTATCTGGGTAAGTTACTGCAAACAGTTTGTTCCCAGAAAGCCACATTATGCGGTCTAATCCTATCCTGTCCTGTCATTGCTACCCCAAAAACCCATAAATATATCAAGAGAACTGTCACAAAAACAAAAAACAACAGAGCTACTAAAAGGAAAACAATTGTTCATTCATCGATTTCAAATCCCAGAGGATTATTCCCTACTTGTCACTACCGTTTAGTCATCCTCTTCTTTATAAAGAAGTAACCTATTGTAAAACAGGTCTGATTTCTATTTTCAACTTTAAAGACATTGCTAAAGAGTTGTATTTCGGTTGCAGATTTATGTAAAGTTCCGTCTTTCTAGTTCTAAGACGGACTTCGTGTTCTATTTTAATTTCTGAATCGAGTTTAAGTTATAACAATGTATTAATAATCTGTTTGTTTTTTCAGGTACGTCCCACTTTTGTTGTCATAATCTGCGGTATGGTAAGTCAAAACAAATCCTTTTCAGGTACAAAAGGGATGTTAACTTTGTGATTTGTGATATCCCGTGGAGCACAAGTTTGACAGGACCGATTCTGACAAATTAGTAGAATTTTGACAAAAAAATCTAACATGTCTTAATTTTTTGTCTATAAAACCCTTCAACCATAATAGTTACGCTTCTGCCTATTTAGACCTATCAAATTTTTGCATCAAAAAGTCTTAGCTGTTGCTACCTACATGTAATTAGCAAAATCACTAAGCAGATGCATCTAATTTCTAAACCGTTTCGTTTAAGCGCATCTAAAACGGGCTCCAATTTAAATGCATTATAAAATCAGTTTATTAGTTGGCCATTCCTAATGGGGCTGGGCGTATGGTATGGCTCTCGGGTCGTGCCCAGGTCAGCGCGATAGACTTATGCTTCAATTGTTTTGCGCGCTGTTCCTTTTTCAAAATGAAATATTGTTCACACTACGCGAGGCTCGATTTTTAATCGATTTATTTAACGATGTTGAATCGACTTTTATGACGGATGAACGCGCCGTGGAGGGATTTCGACACGTACGATTTGTTATGTTCTAATTTCGATTTCTGATGGATTTATTTAAGACATATGTATGTATTATTATTTTTTATTGTTGTAATTGATAACTAAAATATTGATAGAACATATACTCAGTGAACATTATTAAATAAAAACACTGCCACACGAAAGGCCACATAAAAGTTTTAAATTGATTAGGTTTGATATGAATGATATTTTAACAATGCTCATCAGTTAGGGTATTAAGCAAATGATCAATAAATTAGGTATTTCAATCCTCACACAATACAAGACAATTAGACAGAAATGACAGAATAGAATGGCCAGCGAAATTCGCACTCCAATTAGAAATGTTCAAAAATCGAATAGAGAAATCGTTGTATGTAATTAAGTAAAGGTTAAAGCGTAATCAAGATATAATGTGCATCTGACCCGCGGCCCGTAATTTAATATCCGGACCATTACAAACAAACCTGCGGGCGGAGCTAGTGCCAATGGAAGAGACTTGAGCGTATCTTACAAGGAGTCTCGAGCGTGGTTTATGATGGGTCTTCGGCGTGGTATGCAACATAAGGTTATAAGGTTACTACAAGGAACTCAAGAAATGGTTTTTTTTATGGATTTATAGTATCGATTAGACAAAATACGCTGCTTTCTTGGTATATAAGTAGATTTTCTTAACCTGTGGAAACCTTAAACCTTCAGTACTTTTTTATTTCGATACCTTGGAACGGCATACGATTTTTTTGACATCACGCATATTATATGTCACTTGTACTAAGGTATTGCTCCGGAGAAGTTCGTATACCGCTCTTAGCAGTTTCTCTGTATTTACATATCATTCTGTCAAATAAAAATGAATACCATTATTTTGCCAGAACTGATGACTACCAATCAGCAGTAAAGATTATGTTTCATCTCCGTAGCTATTTCTGCATATCTAAAGATCATGATCATCTGGCGTTTTTCTAAATCGAATGATGTCATCCATCGAATCGTTAACGTTCGGTAGCGTATGTAATAGCCACCTCTCTATCCTTCTTCCATATTAGTGCGACAGTGACAGTTGCGTTTCGTTTGCTACCGTTAACGATTGGCACGTTGGCTATGTACCCTGTTCGTGGCATGTCTCATCCAGTGATTTCTACATCTTCGCCGGATCCTAGCTCTAGGCAACCCGTAATGTCTCTGTTTAATCTCGATTACAGATATTACGGTGGTTATTAAAGAAGTTTTCATTACGGCGGGCGCCCGACCGCTTTACTTTTAATTGTGGGTTTGGGAAATTAATCGATGTTGGTTTTAGAACGTTTAATTGTATTTGGAATTGATGGGCGATTCCTATGAGAGCGGGTTAAGTTGATGTAAATTTTATTTCAATGATTAAGCAAATATAAATGGTTTCCTCTTCCCAAATGATGTTTGGATGAGATCGCTTTTTACTGATAAGATCGCCAATTGTTTTACCTACTTACCTACTATAGAGCAGGTGATTGTCAACAATTTTGCCAGATGGTGCTAGCACAGGATAATGTATTCTTTTAAAGGATTAAATAGTATTCAGGTCAAATAAATCCAGAAAAAAGAACAAGAATTTGACACTATTGGTCTGACAGGACTGACAGGAACTGGCATGTTGGCGCCATCTGTGAATACTTTCGACTATATAGCCTCTTGTATGCCCGTTAACCAATATTTTGTATGACAAATTAACGACTTCGTATGATATAATTATCCAATATAGATTAGATGTCGTGAAAGTTTCACCTTTTACATTTGAATTGAACAAACTGGCTCAACTAACAATCTAAAGCTTTCAAACAGACCCGTCTCACATGACAGCATAATCACATATCCAACAACTTATTGTTATTTCCCACGTTACATATTATTTTTAACTCCGAGCTCTACTTAAATCCGACCATGTATTACAAAATATTTAATAACCTCCATTTTGTTCAACACATAATAAACCAATGCATTTGCACACCTGCCAACACAACTATGCACTTCTCAAACATAGATTTAATCAACCCTGAATCTTAGTGCCTCCTTATAAGGCTTACAATTTTGAAATTAGCGGTAAATACAAGAACTAAAGAAGGTGTAATATCATCATTGCGGATAGTGCGGCGCCCCAAGCGATCGGCACGACTTGCTCCGTCTCTTTCATGCTAATTTCAAATGGATTATTTCTCCCGCTCGCACGGTTTGCGTTGTCATTTTTGTGGATGACCTACGACCCTGAAATATAGAGATTACGTTACAAATGGATTATATGGAACTCGATACGATATAGAACGTACGATGTGACTTATGGCCTTGTGTGAATAATTGATTGTTATGAAATGAGTATTTAAGCGATCGCGAAAATATACGGCTAAGGCTAGCAACTCAGTTGTACGTAAAAACGATGTTCTATATTTTTTTATCATCTATACATATAATAATCGCATTTGTAACATGAATATCTTATTTTATTAGGCTGCTTAGTGCCAAAAGATTAGCATTAGTTTACCCTATGATTTCAGATATCAAAGTCGTCAGTAAAATTTCAGACACAGCACAGTAGTTAGAACTAGTACCTACCTACGCAAAAAAAGTTAGGTAATAACAAAGCGGACCGCAAGCTTTTTTAAGATTTCAGATAATAGCTAAATAAAGGGCAAGTGACAGTAATAGGAAACTTCTCATAACTGTAATAAATGTCATAATATTCTCATTATCACAAATTATTATACAAAGTGTTCCATAATTCAATTTGTAAGTTTTTCGTACTTAACCACTTTTCCTGGAGCGTTATTCGAACTTCAAAAATCTGTATTTGATTTACATTACTATCAGTGCGACTCACTCACATTATTTTGGCGCGAGCGGGATGCATTGAAACTAGTATCAAATCAAGTTCAGATTCGAAAGAATGAATGAACGAATGAATGAATTACATTAAAACTATTAATAACCTCTGATTCACGGTTAAAATA
Organism: Pammene fasciana; assembly: GCA_911728535.1. Taxonomy (NCBI): domain Eukaryota; kingdom Metazoa; phylum Arthropoda; class Insecta; order Lepidoptera; family Tortricidae; genus Pammene; species Pammene fasciana. Next base: position 4,625,041 of record OU452285.1, read on the forward strand.
TTCCGACCCACGCTTTAGGTACGGCCATTGTTTCGCTTATCTATTATTAATAATACGGATAACATGTGAATGATAACAAATATAAGATGATTTATGTTACTTTAATAAAAGAAAAATACTTTCGATAAAGGCCAATTAAGAAACGGAACCATTGTTTAAGTCAATTTAGTCAATATGGACCAACTTTATGCCAGCTAGAAATTACGTATCTTAATATACATGATTGTTTTATAACGAACTCGTAAAATTACTAATTGTTATTATTAATTGTTTAACCGCTACTTTGCTTTTATTTTGTGTGTTCTTTATTTTGTGGTGTACAATGAAGAGTAATTATATAATGTTATGTTATTACTGACCTGGCCTTTAAAAAGCACTATTACATACACATTGTATAGGCATAGAATGGATTGGTAGCGCTGAATGAATATTTTATTTTCATCATCATATCAACGGTAAATATAACTGCTATATAGTCCGCCAAAGATCTCCACCACAACCAGTCGTTCATCCTTATCCAAATCAATCTAATATTTATAATTAATGTAAGAAAAATAGGGGGCATAGAGTGATTCAAGGGGGGCGCAGCGAGCGCCTCCAGTTTTAAACTGTATAAGGCACCACCCATTTCAGCCCCTAGACGGGCACGGGCGTAGGGTTTTAGCATAACGTTAAACGAGGCACATAGAGTAAAAGGTTGGGAACCTCTGCTGTAATATCCGAACATGGCGGGAAGAAGTTGACAAGTCGCTACGAAAAGTTGATGAAATTTGAACTTTAAAAAAAATCATAAAGTTTAATTTTCTTAAATGTTGTACACCTTCTTTCCGCCTTGTACCGATATATAGGTTACAATGGTTCCAAAGTCGAGCAAACCCGCGGGCCGATACAATGTCCGTTCCCACGATCCGCCCGCCCACGCGCCGCCTGCGCCCGCGCATTATTTATAACTCCCAGCGATTATACCGTTCGCACTGTATATGCCAGGAGATTCATAGGTCACTGGTTCGAGTCTGGGTCTATGCCGTTTTACCTGAGCTAATTGTTCATCAGCAATAGTTAAATTAAAGAACTATAAAAATAAAAGCCTTGAATTTTAGAGCCTACTCAGTGCTTGTCCATACTATAAACAAATAGGCTTTAGAATTCACACGGTTATATTCTACTTAACATTTAAATCCAAAAGAATCAAAAGCTACTAACACGGCATTTTTTCGCATTTTTAATTAAGACGACAAAATTCGACGATATACATATTGTTGCCCATAATGCGAGCAGAAAAATAACAATTTGCCAACTGTGGCATAAAAACCTTTATTTTGCTATATTCATTAATTTAGGAAACGACTCTTAAATAGCAGATGCTCGCTCCAGTACTAACCCTTTCGCATTCCTCCGCGTAGTTTCAATATCAAAAAGTGCCATAATCATAAACAAATTTCATGTACTTTAAATAAAAGTTTCCTTTGCTATCTTTATAGAGTCCATTAAGGCTGCTACGTTAACTATATATAAAAGTTATCTTGAGTTATAATCTGTCCGTCCATCCATAGAGATAGTGCTAGGTATAGATTGCTGCGTAATGTGGAATTAATGTAAGCCCATAATTATTAGGTGCTTAGTTGGTTAATTTCTATCCAATGTAGATATTCTGAATAATACTTTATATTTCTGGAATAGGTTTGTATATCAACGGTTAACTTTTCATTAGTAGAAAATACAGTTACAGTACACAGATACACACAACGCTCTCACAGTTAAATCTTAGACTAATTATGACAGCTTCTGTAGCCTAGTCACTAGTGACCCTGTGTACTATGGAGCTCAAGGGTTAAAACTCCAATAAGGGAATTTTAATGTTTATTTGAAATATTTGTACCTACAGTCTGCATTATACATATAGGTATCATCCTAGTACCCACAACAGAAACCTCATAAGCTAACTGTAGTAATTAACTCGATTTGTGTAACAGTAAAAAAAGAGAAGCATAAAGCGTTTCTTTTAGCTTGTGATGAATAAATTTTCTCATGATACTCTTCAGCTTGTCATTCCGAAAACAAAGCATGCTTAATATTTCAAATTTGAAATACCTGTATCGCCTCAATAAATCAAATTCAAGACTCCTTGTACGATGTTTGACACTTTTAAGGAAAAGTCACGAGGAAAATGTTCACATAGAACCTACGATATAAAATGACCCATCTTCACTGTTCTGATCGTAAACAAACAGTGCCTCCTCCAGACCGATCCCTCGACCCCTAACCGCTTCCTCGAACCTCTAATGCCCTAATACCCGACGCGCTCCGAGCCAAACGTGTAACCACGCATGCGTTGTACACGATGGTGCTGTATGGGAGAGTTAGCGACAAGAGTTTAGGTTATTTCTACATCGATAGTTTCTGGATGTTCCTCAAAAAACTCACGAGTTCGCAATTTTTTAAGAAATGTATGCACTGAAAAAAGGACAAGTGAACTACTTCGGCTATTTCATTAATAAGAAGTTAATAAAGTTTATTTGCTTATAACTCAAGGTTTACTTCTAAAGTCTTTAGTCCCAAAAGTTCATCTCCTAACCGTTTTCGGCTACAGCGACTGTAACTTAAGTCACTGGTATACGAAGTTTGGTTGCTGGTAACATTTTTTTAGTGTGTACTTAAAACCACTCGGCTACTATCAAAGAATTAGTATTTTACAAAATTGCGCTCTTCCAAAATTACAACTATACCTCCGTTTTCCGTACCAGGTGCCGCATTTTCATCTTTTGTTTTTTGACAACCTCAAATCGCAGAACGTAATGTATTTGACTGAGACCTACCTGTGATGCGATCGAGCTAGTGCGTCCTCCTCAATTACAAAAACTTAATTTTGTAGACATAACAGTCCTGGTATTATATAGTAGGTACTTGGCTACAGTTTGTTAGGAATATTACGAACAGTCCTCTAATCAGATTATCATATGGCGTGAGGATAAAATGTGGATGAAGAAATATTACTTGCCTTTGCATCATACAATATTTGTCCTTTACTGACCCATACCATCAAACGCAAATATGTTAAGTCTATGACTGCCAGTTCGTTGTAAAGGGCAAGCTATCTAGATATTATACCAGCCTATAATCCAAAATCTAGATCAGACGGCCGTAAAAAGCTCTCTTCAGTTGAAATACCGGCAACCATTACCATACGGATCCACTCGGACCTCTTTCTCTGATCATATGTAGATTTTACAACCACCCCGTGTCATACCTTACTCATTACATTACGACTAGCTAGGTCATAACATCTCTGCGGGCTTTTAGCGTTCCGTGGTTTAATATAAACTTTTACTAAGTAACTTTTACTGGTAAAAGAGGGGAAATAAAGAATTACTTTCTACTTGTTTCAGTTTTTTTTTTGAGGTATTGCTTCAAAAATATCTAAACACAATTCTATTGGCAATGTATTGACAGTTGAGTTGACGTCAAAAATATGTTTACACTTTTGCACCTTATTACAATGGAGTAAATTGTAAAAGTGTAAACATATCTTTGACGTCGACTGTACATAATTAATTTTAAAAAGTAGGCAGTAAGTGCCAAGACGCTACTCTGCGTAGCAGCAACTGAAAAAAAGGATTAAGAAATTAAAAATAAAATATACCTACATACTTATTTACCGTGTTTTAAATATAAATTGAAAAAAAAAACTATTTTATATTCGTATTTATTCTTCTTTGGAATGTAATACTTAAACATTTTGCACTCTTTAATATTTTACAGCAAATATAAGATAACCAAAAGAAAAAAATGTCCCAGCCTAGTCAGATTTCAATCAGAACCATTTCTCCTTTAACCACTCGCGCTTGACCAATAATTTATCCACCTAGCGATTAAACGGTGGACATAACGATAGCCATCGACAAAGCGTCGCGTCATAACACCACGTGTTTATTTGCTGATTCGATCTGGCCCGCGACGGTATATCATGCTTTTATCATTTTATCGACCTGGGCCGATGTAAAATATTAAGTATATCGTAATTGGTTGATTTGAGGATAGGCAAGGGTTGGTTTAACTGGTTTCTTCTAGATTTAGTAGTTTTTTCTTTATTTGATAAACGGGAAGAGAGCGCCGTGACTTAAATAGCCTTTATGCAATACCTGGCCATAAAGTGGCTTTTTCCGCACGCTGCGCGCTTTCTTGCCAAGTGTAGACATAAAAGGATGTACAAAACACGGGAGGTAATAAAGAAAGCCCTCGATCGCATATTTACGTCCCTCGCTTGCAGCTCGGGCCGCAAACTTCTGCAATCTCAGCCTTTCTTTGTTTTACTACCCTAGTTGTGTAATGTACTATTATTATTCTAGTTTCAATATATTTAACAGATTTTGTTGTGAATTAACATAACCAGACAAGTAAGTATTAAACTATATCGAATATTTAGCAGTGGAGGCGCGGACATAGAACTCGATTCCCATCGGCTTGCCTAATTTTCAGGCACCTAAGAAGTTTTGCTACAGCTCATGAAGAAATTTAATCCAAATTAAGCTCCGGCTTGCCTAACAGAAATGATCACCCACACCGCCACTGATAATTAGTTAAAATATCTAACCGTACTTAGGTCTTGCAAAAGAGAAATATTTTGAACTATTGAACCCCTTTCAGGAGTTTAAACGTTGACATTCCAGCTTAGCACATGACAGTGAACCTAACTTAAGGAATTAAATCCCAGTTATCTTTGCTCACTTATTGGTAATATTTTCTAGAGATCACATCAAACCCTCCAACAGAGAAAACAAAACGCTGAAATGTATACGAGATGCGATTCCTTGAATCCCTTCAATGGGCAAAATAAAACAACAAACAAAAGTACCTTCTATTAATTCCTGCATAAAGTCTACTTTTAAATGACAAACGAAACCCACCCGCTGGGAGCGTTAGCAGTTGAACTTTAAAAAAAATATCAATTTTTAAAATAATAAAATCTTAGAGCGGTCACACCGCGTCACAAAAACAAAATTATTGATGCAGATATCCCCATAAATGCCAGACTAATTTGAACCTAATTTCAAACGTCTTAGGAATGCGCGGAGAACTAGTGACACGTGCATTAAATTGGTAATAAACGTTGTAAGGAACCGCATAAATTCGAATAAAAATGTCAAAAATGAATTCTCAAGATCGTAATCGCAATAAAGTTAATAATATCGCGATGAAATTCCGTATAAATTATTGGTGCGTTTTGTTGGTATAGTTTACGGCGGTTCGTGGTTCTATTTTTTGGGAGTGCCACAATATTTTGTAGCGAAATATTGATTGCTTTTTTAATTTGTTTTTTTTTCTATTAGTAGAAATAAGATGCGGTGACTACGTCTTATGCCGATATTCCGTTACCTATTGATTTTAATTATTTTACAATTCAGTTATTTTGTATGCGTAATTATTTGAGGGTTGTTATTGCTTTGAGTTATGTTTTAATAAGCACGTTAGAGGTTGAACTTAAGAACATACATGTTTATAATGTCATTGGCAACCTTTTGTATTAGTTTAGGTACTTCCTCTTACAAAACCTAAGTTTTTCGTGCCTCAAATTCCTGAAAATATTAAGTAAGTATTTAAAATAACGTCTTAACTTAATGATTGTAGGCTATTTCGCCTCACACAATTTTACTCACTCGTATTCTTTACCGTCGCCATGAAATGTGTCGGAGCAGCCAAGGTGTTCACAAATATCTTAACAACGTCTCTATTGTCAAGCCGATAAAGTACATGTTCAAATATTTTTGAGTACCTTGGCCGCTACGATATATTTGATGGCTACTGTACAGCCTCACTTACACCTTACACTAAATATCGCAAACAATTTTGTTTTATATTTTGTTTTACTTTCCAGGAATGTACTTCCAATTCAAGAACACAAAGTAATATTTAGGAATTTTAGGTAATTTTATCGTCATCTTTTCTTGTAACGTTTATTATCTGAAAATTATGAATCTTTAATAAAAATACTGTTGATTCAGTTTTTACTCCGATACTATCAAATTATGTTTATTACACACAACGAGATGTACAAAAACAATAACACATATGCTCATTTTCGTTTAAGATATGTTGAAAAGCAATATAACGACGCTATTCTGCAAGTTCCAACAAGGTGTTTAATACCACATGGTTTATACCCCAGCCAATGCCCATATTGCCCATAAGCAAGCTAGAACACTAAGTCACACGCAGGTGTATTCTTTACGAGAATACACCAGGTCAGCGGCACTTACACTACATCTCGCCGCCAATTATTTTCAGAATTATTGCCTCTAGTATCATTGCAATATACATCCGCCATAATGCCGAGTTATCGGATGCGTTGTTTTGCTTTTAAAGTATTTTTATCATGGAAACTGCGAAGTGTTAAATTCTTATAAGTTTGACGTGTGTATTTGCTTGTCTGTGGGATCGGAGCTCCGGAAATCGATAAATCGATTACAGGGCGGTTTTTTTATTAATAGTCTTATGTGTCGACATGGTTTTTTGATAAGATTTAAATCACTTGATGGCACTGTTATAATTTTGCTGGGCGTTTTTTTATTAGTTTATGCAGATTAGGTTGTTAAAATTGAGGAATATTAAGGTGAAAAAAATAAAACCGAAGTTTGCATATGAATTTTTAGTTAAATACTAGCAGTTAAAATTCAACTGACCTATTACTAAACCAGTATTGGTGTTATTTTATTGTCTTTTTTAAAGTGGAAAAACGGTTATATTGAATATTTTATAACATTATATGTACCTTCGTTTTCATTTGCCCTACAGCTTTTCTGCGAATGATAGCGGACAGGGTTGACTGCCCCTACATGTCGCACTGCGAGGGACTCCATGCCCCTATCAGTTTTGTCCTTTTTTTAAATTATAAGGCTTATTTGAGTGTATTAACCCCCTTAGCATGTAAGTCTTACTAATGTGATATGTGTCAATGGTTACACGAAATAAAAATATTTATTTCATTTTTGTCATTTAAAGAAGTTTTATTAGAATTACATATGTGACTTTATTTTATTTCGGTGCGACTTGCGAGTGTTGCGCCACATCACGTTACTTGTCAGATTCCCTATTTCCCAATGATTCAATACATTTTCCTCATACATTTATACTTAGTCCTTGTTGTTTATACTCAGTGCGTTTACGTTCGACGGACAGATCGTCGCTTTGATTATGTTCACCGCTAATCGGTTCGACCTCTACGGGCCCGGCAGACCCGTCCGATCGTCAGTCATTACGACCGTCCGGGATGTCGATGTCGTCGCGAATCTTAGATTTCACGTACGCACATCGTGTTCCCAAAATATCAATGTTAGTTTTTTTCATTCATTCATTCATTCATAAATAAACAACTCTGCAAGGACTTGGAATTGGAACCGCCTTATGAGGTCTATGATCGCTTTATTAATTCAGCTGTGGTAATCTAGAATCATGCCGTGGGGTGCCCGGCCTTAGGATTGTCCCCCACCATATCGTCCCGTGGTTGCAGTAGGAGTCTGCTAAGGGAATATACCGGGAGATGGGCAGCAGCATCTTCCGAAAGCCTAAACAACAATAAACAAAAAAAACTGCTCGCGCCAACCCGCCTGCCAAGCGTGGCGCGTATGACAAACCCCCCCTTTAATGATAAGTTCCATTTAAGGGGAGGCCTATGTTCAGCAGTGGACGTCTTATGGCTGAGATGATGAATCTAGAATGAAATATTGATGCCTCGATGATGAAATGTTCAATTAGTTCGATATTTGCATATGCGCATATACATTTAAATTCTATTCTTAATATTCCTACTACTACTCATCGAAACTATTCTAGCAAGCATATACTTATATTTTTCTTCTTTTATCGTATTTCATGTCAATTATCACGCGTGACTACATTCTTCAAATCGCTTGACATATTACGAATAAACGAAAGAATATTTTACTTACTGTACTTACTTACTTACGACTCGCGCGACAATGCAAGACGTGCCAAGGGATCGACAAATAAGTAGCTCTAAGTAATAAAATTATTGATAGTAAATTCAATTTATTTTGTGTAAAAAAAATAAAAAATATGTGAGTACTATACGTAACATGTATGTATTTATTAATTAAACAGACAACTTAAGTATGTACCTACTAACATGACCATTTAGGGTTGTTTTTTCATACCACAACCTTAGGAGGACCGCAAATATCTCATAAAACTGTTGTAATAAATCAGAATCTAGCTTCTCACAAAAGGCATCAAGTGCGCCAATCTTTTATTAGCCTGTCATGTAAACAGTAAGTGAATCATCCTGTGTACTGTCACGGTGTCTGGGCTCGGAAGTGAGGCAACGGCGCCGTCTTGAGTGTCTTGTCTTGACACACTACCCTACTGTCAATTGTCAATCGACTTCAAAAAGCGGTAGGATTTCGACAAGGCAAAAACAAATCAGTAGCACTAGCTCATGGTAGGAAACTCATGTTTCACATTGACATTTTTCGTTAACGAGTAACGAATTTTCGACAAGGCGAAATAAATCCGTAGCACTACCATGAGTTTGACATTGACATTTTTCGTTAACGAGTAACGAATTTTCTATCTGTGCATCTTGATTACACTAATATGTTACAACTTGTAACTTACAAGCAAGATGCACAGATAGAACACTCGACACTCGTTCTCGAAAACGTCAATGTCATAAGTTATGGTATTTTTAGGGCTACATTTAGTTATAGATAATTTTTATATTGTGTGTTTTAGTTTAGGGTATTTCCGAAAACCACTTTTATTTCCTCATTATAAGAGTAAGTTTTCGAAATTATTTGCCATTTATCCTTTCGGGATTACCCAAATACAACTTTAATCTAATTTAATTTCATAAATATTTAAGTAATTAATTCAGAAATTACGGTCAATCCACGAGTAAAAAATCTCTTCTACTTACTAAAATAGTTGGGTACAGTCGGCCAAAAATGTGGTCTACCACCCTACGGTTGAGATTCGTTTGAACGTCATGAGACAACAAGGTCGTGCATGTTTTAAACACCGTTAGAAAAGTCAGCCTTAGCGATCGCAGAAACTTTTGACAAAACTGATAGACCACTTTCTTGGCCCACTGTACAGCCTAAAAACAAGAAGATTTTTGCAATTACGCCAACATCCCAACAATTATATGAAGCATATGTAATGAACTGGCTTTAAAACGAAATCAAAATTACTATTACTTACTCAACCAGACTCAAGGGTTATTGAAGTCAGACTTTCTAGTTCAACCACTATGCCCTAGTCCTTATTACCTGACTATACAGCCTGTATTGCTGCAGCACTCTCACTAGGCTCTTTATAAATTTGTAAATCTGCTGTCTTGATTGTAAACCTTAAGAGTGAAAGAGAGGGTAGTTTTTAGTTTGGATGTGTTGGAGCGAACCGATGCTACTAAATGGTACTAAGGTGCGCTTTCTGCAGGTCACGGGATGAGCCCAACCTTTCACGCGTGGTTTGTGCTACAATGGTACCACGATCTGCGTCCTTTGCATTATTTTATGCTATGGAACCTATACAATTTACATAATCTGAAAGTGTTGAAATTATGACTTTAGGAATTATCAATATTATGAAGTTTGGTGTATTTTTTTAAATATAACATCACAACTTTCACACAAGCTATCATATAAATATAAATTTATCAAATAATTACGGTTACATAAACTAACAGGCATCACACAGGATATACAGTTGAAGGAAGAACCCTGAAATATGGACACATAGTTTTCATGTTCCATACCTATAGCTTCACTTAGAAGATTTTTTGAAATTTAACGCCATAAAAGATGAGAATGGGAAGATTTAACAGACTTCTGAACAGAGAGTCTTAGGCGGAGGCCAGTTTAAAATAAAGACAATGAAATCATTACAAAGTAGTAGTTTTATAGTAGAGGAAAACTAGTTCTGTGTCAAATTGCTGTAAGTGATACCGACAACGGCAAGGCTAATTAGTTACTTGTCGCTTGGATAAAAAACTGTCTGGTATTTATCAGGTTTGCTTGGAACATTGACTACTGACCTACACAATAATATTAAGTTATTACATACTTTACATAGGTACAGTCAAGGAATTTGATTCACGTACCGTTTCGTTGATTTATTGCTTGAAATGTCAGAATATCATAAGGCTTATATTTCTTTAAGCAAGCGAAGAAACATAGCCCTTAGTACTATTAATTGTCATCAGTAATTTAGACTTAAGACGGTACGCGAATCAAATTCCTTGACTGTACGTATACGTCGTATCGTATTATGTATATTTTTGTATGATTATTTTTTTGGGTAAGAAACCTTAAGGTATAGCAGCAAGAGATGTGAAATAAAAAAATAAGGCCAAGTTTATACATAATAAATTAAATCGGTTTTATTTTTGCTTTTTTTTTTATTTCCAAATAAAGAAATAACAGGCTTTAAATTTTTTGTTTACTATAATTTATTTCAAGGTATTAAACTCGTTTTAAAATTTAAAAGTCAAATATTTAGTTCGTGCCTGGGTGCGGCCATTACAGAGCGACCCGGCTGGCATTCTGTGCATTTCTCCCGTCTCCCGTTTAGTATCTATTACTATCGTACATTTATTGAAACGGCCGCGGATTGTATGTTAATTTTTGCTGAACACCGTTGGAAACCTACATTTTATAACTTGACAAGTTAACGTTGGAATAGCTTGTGGGTATGAACGACACACATAATTCGTCATGAAAAAAAATTGTTTGAACTTATTAGGCTGTCAAAATCGTACAAAAGGAATCCTGAGTAACATGTGGACTTGTTAAATAATCACACTACTTTATATAATTATTAATTGTATTGAAAATAATGTTTCTATACGACTTGATAGCGTGTTTCGAATCGATAAATCCTATCAATAGCTGAAATGAATCGATAATGTATTTTTATAAATACGTTATATGCATATGCATAGTCACGAACGAAAGAATTTAAAAATAGACTAAGATATATTGAAATTAATTATACTAATTAAGTTATAATTCAAAACGTTTCGAAACCTTGATTTAAACGAATTCTACACTCGAGAGCAAAAATTTCGGGTCAGTAACATAAACTTTAATATCTTTAAAATGAATATCTTTTGAGATATTCAAGAAAATGCTAGTGACCCGAAACTTTTGCTCTCGAGTCTAGTTTACAAATTTACATATACAAATTAGTACATTATTTGGAATAAACATACAAATGCTAACATGACTTTATTGTAACAAACATATAATAATTCGGACTATTTTTTGTACGTTATTGACATAATAAACTAACATACCTAGCGTGTAAGGTTCCTAAATCTTAAGTTTATTATATAAGTACTAACTAAATATGGATCTCGGTCCGAAATAAACAATTTTTTTTTTATAATTAAATAGCTGACATAATTTCTACTATCTATAAATAGAACAGGATATCCTTAGGATATTTTAATATTATAACACTATAAAAAGACTCGCGCGAAGTGACTAAAGCGACGTGAGCGTTACCGTTATATTTTATAGTATCATAAGAGATGTTGATTAAGATGTTTATTGTGGGTGACTGTACCTACCAGAACACAATACCCGTCGGCTTGCCTAAGTTTCAGACGTCTGAGCAGATTTTCTACAGCTCGTGAAGAAATTTTAAGGCAAATTCAGCCACCAGCTTGACTAAGAAAAATTTCGACGTTAAAAATATGTTTACACTTTTGCACCTTATTACAATGGAGTATATTCTCATAATTATTATTCTTCCGTATGAAATAATTTGCTTCTACAGTATTTATAACTATTCCTCAATCAGTTTTACAGTAGATCATTGTGTATAAAATGTATCTTGCACAGTACAGTAGCCATGACGCAAGAATGATGACCCGTCATTACGCGAAGGTCGCCCGTCCAAGGCTCGCGAGAGGATATTGAGACAGACAGAAAAGCGGTCATTACCTGATATGATACATTATTGAATTGATACGGAGGACAGCAATGTAGTCATTACTTGATAAGTCCATTATTGGACTAATATTATATTATATTGCGTAGTGAAACCGCGTTGATGTCTTTTGTTACCAAAAATCTAGGAAACATTCGGAATGAAAAAATGCCATACTCATAAGTTACGATTATATGTGGATGAGTTAAGAAAAAGGTTCCATCTTTGTCAATATACAAAGAGAATACATAATTCATTAAAGGATACCCTAATTTTGTAGTGTTAGAAAGTACTAATAACTCTATATCGACAAAGTTCTCCGACAAAGACCTTTTATCCTGCACTGAAACATTTTATTTAAACTTATATAATTTTCATATTGGGTGATAACAGTATACTATATATATATATATAATAAAACATTTTGATATTTTATATATAATATCAAAACGTTTGGTTTTAAATCAAGTTACAAACTACTTTAGTTAAAAAATCATTTTAGTTTCACGTCTGATTTAAAAAAGATAAAAGATATTTATTCTTCAATTTAGGCACATTACAATGCACTTATGAACGTCAGAGAGAAAAAGAAACTACCACCGGTTCTAACCCTACACCTCTGACCCGAGAAGTATTACTTATTACCGGCAAGAAACTCGGCGGGACTTATTTTTTCAAAACGGTAATACTAATACATTAAAGATACTATATACAATAATGCGTAGTTCATCAAGAAGGCATATCAAAACAGCTTGAGAGACAGACATGTACCTGCCTATTGTGTAATTAAAATGAAAAATAAAAATAAAATCCAAATCTGACTGCTTCGCAATACGTTTGATATTCTTTCTTACCTGAACTGTGTCCTCTAAATGCTAGATGATTTTATAGATTCTGGTTTAAATTCTGATTTAATGCTAAATGGCATTCTCAACCAGTCAACCATTGGGCCAAATAGAGACATGTAAGTAAAATAAATATTAATCAAAATCAACTATCATCAACGAAGGTTTCTTCATAAAAATGTAAATGGAAATTAGCCACAGGCTTCGGTTGCCTACCAATCAATAATCACACATAAATATTTGTGTCAATGTACGACAAAGGGACCACTTTGTCGATATGGAGTTACTAGTATTTTCTAAAAGTACGCAATATGCACTATCTATTAGTAAAAGACCTATACCCAAGAAGGGGCCATGTCTTAAAATGTTAAAATAATAGTTTAGATTTTTTAGTTATTGTGTATTATTTTTAAGTCATGGAAATAAAGGCTATAATATTACATGAGTGAAAGAAAAAAGTGTCTTTGTATATCGACAAAGTGGTCCCTTACACTAAACTCGTCCACATTTAGCTAAAAGCTAGAAATAGTAATAAAATATTACTCATAACTTGAGCCTTTATTTTGCACTTGCTTCTTCCAATTTTCCATGCATTTCTAGTTGTTAAAACCAAACCGTCCAATATCAATATTTGCGACCAATCCGCCATGCGCCGACAAAGTGGCTATCTGATCGCGTGCGCAGCGCTGACACTTGAATGCGATCCTCATCCATATTGATCGTTGATCGATCGACGGGTGAGGGTGTGTGCACATTAGCGCCCGCTGGCCGCTTATGACAATATGTGACTTTTGTCATAATGTCGTCATGATCATTATTCTTAGGTCATTAATTATTCGTCACAATTATTACCCCCTAAGACGGAACGAGCAAAGAGATTTAGATTCAAAATTATTGTTTTTACTAAACGACTACAAAAAATCATTAGGAAACTGGCGAATATTGATTGTCTAAAGTTAAAAATTATTTGTTTTATGAAGCAATCTGCATGTCTGAGTATGATTCGTAATAATTCAGATATTTGATAGTCTCTAATTTATTTCGTACAGGACTGTATCTTATGTGTTCACCAAAATTGAGTACATAGAAAAAATAACCTGAACTACAAAACTAATGATGAACGATCGACAAAAAATACTTTAATAGATACCGGTTCAAATCTATTTAAATACAGAAACGATTTTTTTAATGAGATGTGCTGAATCAAACGTGCTCCTACTCTAAATCTGATCCTTCAGCCCTAGAATGTAAAATAATTATTTATTTTATATTCATATTTATATATTTTATGGTACTTTTAGAAGAAGGCAAGCCTACCTCTAATTCTGTATTAGTATTAGTCAGCCAAATTTTTCATTCAGTTTCTACATCAGCATTTATAAAATAAATCCATAAGCGGCAGCGGACGCGTAATGTGCTCAGCGCCTACGTCGGCGCCGTGTGATCTAGATCCCCTAATCCCGGCCGTGATGAATCTAATACATTTCAACTGCGCGCGCGGTGGGAAATGGATCGCTTTTTGCACCACTCGCTCCCGGGCGGCAGGTTTAGATTATACAGGAATTTCACGGTTGACAGTTTTTGTGCCGGTTTGCTAGCAAATAAACGGATATATTCAGAGCAATGACGCATAGTTTTCAGTGTCCGCGATGCAACCGGAAGGCTCGCGGTATTTAAGCTTCCTATGTGATGTAGAACGAACTGACCCACATTGGACTTGGTTTTTGATCTCCCCCTCAATTTCCAGTATACATGTGTGAAAAAGAACGAGCATGTAAATTGCCATTCACACCGACTAGTCGATTATCGATCCGTTAGAGTTGGAAACCTTCAGAAAAAAGGGGAGGAGATAAACAACCAAGGCCAACCTGGGGCAACTCTGATTGCACACTGCACAGGGCAGTTCCTACTAATATATGTACTGCAGTCAACTGCAATTGGTTTTGTATTTTCATATTAGTTAAACGACGTTTGCAATTAGTCACACTTAGATTGTTTCGTATGTAATCAAATGTGTGACAATGTACGCGAAAAAACGCGATTATTCCGGTTTCAATTTTAAATTTTAAAATCAGTAAAACCATACGTGAGGCGCATTTATCATGCTGTAGCTACTAACATAGGTACAATTATATTATTTAATATGTGTTCTGGCCGTGTGAACACCTTGGAAATGAGGTTATACACATTGACCATACAAAACAGGCTAGATAAGTTAATTAAATATTAGGTCTAGGCAGTAATCATCAGCTTTATTACTGACAATACGTTAGTATTACTAAGTATTATTTATTACGATGCAAATTTACTAAAAGGCGAGACCAGAAGCGTTTGTGTTTTTTTTTGGTGCTTACCTCCATACTTATATGTATACAGACAGAGTGTCCCTAAAACCAATGTCAATACTTAAAGGGCTGGTAGAACAGCTAATGGGCTATCAGATCAAGCTAATTTAGCCCTAATGAAAATATATCGTACTTTTTTGGAACGATTCATTTTCGTAATTACTTAGAAATTGTTATGCGCATAAAATGGATTTATGTTAATATTTACAATTGTAACAGAAGTCGTAAATAATACTTCATTGCGAGCACTACGTTTTGAAAATAAAATCTTAATTTAAAAAAAGTAACTTTCCGTACCCTTCATATGACATCTGCTTTCAATGTAGATAAGTACATATAGGTCACATTAGCAGCAGGTGCCTAGGTACAGGTTATTCTTAATTACTTATTAGAGTTTTCCGATATGTCATATACTAGTTATACATAATTTACCTACCGTACATAAGTAATAGATGCATCTGCCACGGTCAACTAGTTAACAATTTTACATAAATAGTGCATAACAGGAAGTTGTATTTGTGTAGGTACCTTATTAGTAAATACATAATCATTACTATAGAATAGATAGATGTATCAGAAGTACATAATACATAAACAAATGCAAATACTCTTTATGTAAATGTACTTTTTGAATAGGACTCCAAATTAATGTGATTAGTGTGCAATTACATTCTACCTTATATTTGTCACATCACTTCTGATGCCCTAACTCATTTCCAATTACATAGTTTACATAGTAATCTATTTACTCACTTTCCAACTGAAAAACGCACTATGTAACTTTGAATTTCGAACACACATGTGACGTTTGACGCCGGCCGCGCATGCGTAAACGCCGCCGAGTGATTGGTCGCGATGACTCCGCCCAACTGTTGCGCAATGATCTGTATCACACCGCTATATATAGATCAGTGTCACTGTTAGAACGAACGGTAGGTATTATCATGAAGGCATATTCGAATACACATTGATATCAAAATGACATCATTTCGTTATCATTCGCCATAACCAAATTACTGCCAAATGATTTCGACATCGATGGGGATACAAAATCTAATAGATTATAAATGGTTCTTGTTCTTTTTTTAAGAAATAATTACTTGAGGTCTAGAGAATCTGTATCATAGAGTATGTGTATTTGATATTTCTAAACTATAACCAACAAGATGTTTTTTTAAGCAATTTCAAGGCCATCTGTGCAAAGCTTTGCGCGTCCTTATTTGTAATTTCGAATATGACTCACAGTAATTGAGTCGCATAACTTCAATTTCGGATAAATCCATGTGTCAGATTATGCTATTTTGGTATTAAGAAAAGGTAAGGGTTGATATTTGCTGAGAGGGTCAAATGGATATATCCGAGTTTGAAGTTAAGCGGCACAAATAACTTGACAGTTAAAAAATTGTCACGCACATAGTAGAGCAAATTAGTGAAATTAGATACACCACACACACTCAGCTTACTTTAAAGCCAAGTCTACTGGTATCAAAAGTAGAGAAGCTACTACCTACTCTAATTATGCTATGCTATGGTCTTATTTTAGGTCAAAACGTGTAACCTTTGAAAACTATTGCGTCCATTGCAATGGTATGTGCATAATATTCACTCAAAACAGATTTTGCAAAAAGTAACAGAACATGTTGTTAAAGCTTTTTATGTTCATTTTATCCTCACTAAACCCTAAACCTTCTAACAATTACACAACCACAATTAAACGTCCTAACTTTATACGTATTTCATAATAACTTACGACTTTTCTACATTGCAGTAGATCCTAGCTTAACCCTCACAATGGTTGTGCAAATTTCTTTTCTGCGAATAGATTTTATGACTCGCCCTTTTAGAGCGAAAAAGCACTAAAAGCAATAACAAGAGCATTCCAATTTGCACCGTAACAGATGTTCTTTAAAGTGCAAAGTTAATTTTCTTTTATTTTACGGCCGCTTTTGTTTCGCGCCTCTTTCATGCGCCGACGCAGTTTTTGTTGCTCTCGGGGTTCGGTAAGAAGTGTAAAAAGCACTTCTGAAGAAAAAAACTATTTAAGGTTTGTTACATATCGATATTACATAGTTATAATGAAAAATTGCTACATTATATCCAAATTAAATACGCATTGTAGCTAAGCTTTCTTGTGCGAATTTTGTATTCCGTAAATAAAACTGGCATATCTATTAAAAGACTTTACAATGGTTTCCGTCATTGCATGTTTACTATTTATGCAACAAGTAATTTTATTATGTACTTAATTCACTAATAAATTATATATATTCCTACTACAGACAATAGCTTGTACGGAACTCCTAGTTCATATTTAATGAATGTAGTTTATTGTTATGGTTGTTTTACTTATTGTTACTCATTGTTACGGTTTTAGCGCAAATTCGCTTGTTTCCCTAATTACTGCAATAAAATACCTGGGTGGTATGAGCCCTACTCAAGTACGTTGAACAGTGTGTGTACATAAGACGTTTTATCTTCGTAACATGATAATGTTAGAGGTAAAGATATGTATTATCCGCAATTTTGGGATTAGCACATTAAAAAGGTTAGTTAGCCGGTTCCTTTTGTTACGCTAAAAGATGCTTGTAATTATTATTTCATTTGTTTATGGATATAAACAAGCATATGATGGGTATACGGAAAGAACATGTCTAGTCACTTTGACAACATTTTGAGTTATAGCGGTTTTAAAGTTTGGAACCATTCAATTAACCATACTACTCGTATTTTCCTAACTAGATGGTTTTTATGAGTTAAAAAGTGGATTTATGTAAAAAAATCCAGCTGTTACAGAAGTTGTTGCTAATAGTTCATTGCAAGCTCTACATTTTGATACAAAAATCTCATTTTACGAAAAAAGGGACTAGACATGTTCTTTCCGTGTACCCTTCATATTTAGGATTTGCCTATTTAAACAGATAATCATCTTGTTACTTTTTTATGCAGAATAAAATGGTATGATGGTAATAATAGTTCGATTTTAATTTAAACAAAGTTCAAATTATTTTCAAATGAATTCATACATTTCATTTAATACGTTCATGCCAAAACAGTTGGGCTAGCACATCTTACGTTGTCTGCCTGTCACTTCATATTTCGAGTCGCGCTTGTAGTATGAACTCGCGCATCCCACGTCAAGATATAATAGACGTACAGGTATAAATTTTCAGTTTGACATCTTTTTTCGAGGTTATCGGTTACCTATATCAGTAAAATAAAAGTATACTTACTTACAAATATAAAATAAAAAAGGCTTCAAGTAATACATTAAACATATTGTACAAAGCGATGTGCATAAGAAAAATGAAGAGAATTTTAGTTGATTGACTCATTAGACTGATCACAATACCTAACTGTCTGTTACCTGCATTGGCGAATCTATTGACATTCAACTGAGTTTAAAACAATAACTAATTAACAAATCGTACTCAATACGAATTCGATTGTACCATAACAAAAAGACACATGTATTCGGATCAATAAGGTTGTTACATCCTTCTGGATATAATCAAATCGATGGATATTCGATGCTCGAATCGATTTAGAGCATTGGAATCCATTGTTTTTTGACAATGCTACGCCTTTATGTGGCATGTGACAGACTTGCTTTGACATGTCACTTACTTTTTATAGGTACTTGCGATATTGGCATCTTAATTGTGGGATTAGTAAAATGATGCGCCGTTGTTTTTGACAGTTCTTTAATTGTATTCTTACCACTATGATGGTAAGAATTACTTTTAGGCGGATATTTATTTATTTAAACTTGATTTTACGGCCGACGTTCAAAATATGTTTACTCTCCTACTCCTTTGTAATAACTAATAAGGTCCAAAAGTGTAAACATATTTTTGAAGTCGACTGTACAAAAAACAATATTAATATACCAAAGGTGGACTTAATGCCATTGTCATGACACAATCTATGACTCTCTCAACCAGAGCTAATACTATCCTCCATACTTATTAACCATAGGTATTGCTTTCATGTAACGTTCATACAATTAAATTAATTTTCATTTCATATTTATTTTAATTTCTTCAAATTTTTCCTTTCACGGTGAAATTACAAAACGACTCGTCAAATCCTCGGCCGTCTAATAGCACTCGGCAAACACTTTAAGTTTTTGTAGTTTACAAAGCTTCAAATAAGGATGATTACTACAAATTGTAGTACCTAGTATCCATAAGGTGCTCAAAGGCCTGAATCTCGATGCTCCGATGAGACATAGCGTGACCTAGCGTGCGCTATAGCCCGCGTTGTTATGGCAATGATTAATTATCTATAATTAACTATTATAATTAGTGGCATTCCAATCGGATAATTGTGCCAAAAGACATTTGTCACGCGCCGTCGCTCGTCTCGCGATTCAACTACTTACCGAAATTCACTATCATAATTAAATAGATTATTTTAATGTATGTACCTGCAATTGCATTATATTGATACCAAATAAAAAGTTATAAAATGTCAAATTCATCAATATATTCGTACCAATCAACGATGGCCTAATCTCGACTTAAATCGCGGTAATGAAACGCTGGCCTAAACTACAAAGTATCACTTACATCAAACAATAGGAGAATTACATACAAAAAAGTCAGGTGATAGCTCTATGCTTTTGTACTTAGCCAATGGCCAGTCATCGAGCATTTTTAATGCAAATAAGGTCTTAAGTGCCAGGATAATAGTATTAACTTCAGTCATTTTAACGTAACGGTATTTAGGGCTGTTATTAATGTAGCTTAACATACATTCAGTTAAAACAAACCAATATAAGCGAGACCTCTAATGAAGAGTTTTTGTAATGGATCATGAGGTCATACTTATACGGTTACTCTGACGCAAATACTAGCCCGAGCTCTAAAAGTGAATGGAATACGAGCAACAGGGCAGGCCATAGGTCACCGTCCATACAAATCTCTAATCCATACTATTATTTAGATCCGTAACTAATATAGGAAATGATTATTTGTTAAATTGTCAATCAATTGGCACCTATTCAAGTGTAATTTTACACTGACAACTCGATTATAATACGCTTCAATAACGGTTTGACGATTCGCGTGTTATGGTTCTTGATTAAATGTATGTCACGTTTCAAAAGTATTTTTTGTTCTTTAGCTGTCATTCGATAGCAGACGACGTGATATTACACTTTTTTCCTAAGCTTGAACTATGTCGAACACATAAACCTAGATTATGATACAATCATCAAATTGTGATTATTTTTTAACATACTTTTGGACGTTTAAAATTATTATAACATTTCCTGCGTGACTTTTAGGCAGTTGACATCACTAAATTGATCCCTATTTTTATATCTTTCCTTATTTTAATCCTCGCATTTAAATTCAATTCAAAATTTACATTTGCAACAGATGCAATAACGAAACGCCAACTCATTGGACAAATCCTATGAACTTATCCTGATAAAACCTTTTCTTTAATTCGGACCCGAATCATTCATTCCAATTTTCAAATTTGAATTAAGAACGCATCGTCATTTCGCTCTCTGCGTTACTTTAAACGGCACAACTTGCAATTTATAAAATAGAATACATTTGATTTTTGTCCTTTTGTGACTAGAATTAAGGTTTGTCAATTGTTTATTTAACTGTAAAGCTAAAATTGTTTGAATGCATTCCATATTCATTGATGAGGGTTGGTTTCGTTTGATGCAACTGTTGAAATATTTTGTCACAACAATTTGTCATGGTCTGTCAAAATGTGTTGCGTCATGACTTCATACGCGACCCCTGAGGGGCTGTGACGTGAATTATATCAATTAGTTATAATAAATCATGCATTTTTACCGATAACCGATCGATCGCCTAACGGACTCCTTTGCTGTTTTGAATGACAAGAATTCGATTGTTAAAAATTACAATAAATAAAATAATTAAAAATTAAAAAACACGACTGCGTCTGTTTTAAATGATCTGAAAAGTTAAAAATAAGTTCTAAACATGATTGAGAATGTCTTTGAAACCTTATGGTTGAGACTGAGCCTTCCTACACCCTGATGTATTCTGGATCTTTTAAAATACATATTTTGCTTCGATTGCAGTCGGGGGACCTTTTAAACTGTATAACACAATACCTATCCATAAAAAGGTCCCCCGACTGCAATCGAAGCAAAATATGTACTTATTTTAAAAGATCCAGAATACATCAGGGTGTAGGAAGGCTCAGTCTCAACCATAAGGTTTCAAAGACATTCTCAATCATGTTTAGAACTTATTTTTAACTTTTCAGATCATTTAAAACAGACGCAGTCGTGTTTTTTAATTTTTAATTATTTTATTTATTTAAAACCATTTAGTGACATAGAATAATTAAACGAACTTTGGATTAAGTAGTAGTCGAAAGCATAAAGACGATATATTTTTTTTTTACTTTTTCACGTAAATAGCCTGGCAGTAAGACGCAGACGTCCGGAGGTCTCATATTCAACCCTTGGCTTGTACCACTGAGTTTTTTGAAACTTATCTACGAAACATCATTTGATATTTACACGTTGCTTTTCTGTGAAGGAAAATATCGTGAGAAAACCGAACCTAATCCCAAGAAGGCCCAGTTTTTCCCTCTGTGTTGAAAGAAAAGATGGCAGTCGCTTTCGTAAAAAAACTAGTGCATACCCCAATTCATGGGATTAGGTTGCCAAAGCCATGATAAACCCTAGGAGGATGATGACTTTTTTTATCATGTAAGTAGATAGGTATTTACTTGTTTTTTAGGATCCAAGAGGCTAATTGCATGACCTTATACGTGACTTAGCGCGACATGAGTTGGCAGATCTATGGCAATAAACTTCTTGGTGCCAAGATCGACACCAATTTTGTTTAGCGTAGTTTATTTTAGCTTGTGGTCTGTGTCTTCAATATTGATAACAGAGGACACACCAGGAGTTCGATTTTTGAATCTCACCGGGTGACTTATTTCATACTAAATAGTCATCGGCTGCATACAAAAAAGGCACCGGTGAGATTCAAAAATCGAACTCCAGGCTACTTAACCTCTCACCTCATAAAACCATACTACGCCCCCAATTTTCTTCCCAGAAGCACCATGGCTACGCTACAGTATTGTTGAGTATAGGTAATTTTATCATCAAACTCCACAAGAACTAGCTTCTTTGGCTCAAAACGGCGTAGTGCAGCACATTTTTTTACGGTACTGGATGTTGTAAAGAAATATTTCAATAGCGCGAAGTAGAACATTTCATTACATTCAGAGCAATGACGCGTAGTTGCATTGCAGTGTCCGCGAGGCAACCGGATGGCTCGCGGTATTAAAGGTCCTCGTTAGAGCGCCTCGGCAGCCGACCCACACCGCCTCGTCGCTCAGCGTCCACTCGTTGTCGAGTTGATGTAGTGAGTGCATGGCCATACAAATTCATATAGAGATTAACTAACCGCTCGAGGTGAGGCGGTGAGGGTCGGGTGCCGAGGCGCTCTAATGAGCTGTGACCTTTAAGCTCCCTACTTACTGAAATGACCCACGTTGGACTTTGTCTTTCATCCTCCTCCCCTCAATTTCCAGTACTTTATATGATCCAGAACGAGCATGCATATGGCCATGTGAACCGGCTGGTCGGTAATCATTTCATCAGCGTTAGAAAAATGAGGGGGGGGGGGGGGTGAAAAACAAAGTACAACGTGGGTCAATTTGGGTTCCACAGGTTGGTTACACAACACGTAGGGAGCTTACATAACGCGAGCCATCCGGTTGCCTCTCGGACACTAAGTATAACTACGCGCCATTGCTTTAACTATAATTATTCCGCCCTAGTCTCTAATACTTATTACAATTAAACATGTAAGTTTTATATATCTTTCGATTCAACTTCCACGCCCTTCCTTTGACTTTTGATTTCATTTCTAAAATGTTCGTATTAACGAAAGATAACTTTAATATATGTATTATAGACATTTTTGTAATCAGCGTGAAAAGCTCTTCATTTTGATACCCCACTCGATAGGTTTGTAAGATTTTTTTTTTCTTAGGTTTGCGCAATCTGGAATATTTTGTCCGCCATATTGTTTTTACCGTGACGTCATATAGCCTATGTTACTCGGGAAAACGTAACGATTCTAATGATACCCTATACATCTAAATCGGTTCAGCCGTTCAGTTGTTCTAGTGGAACAAAGAATTTTATTTTACCCACATACATACATGAACGCTGAAAACAATACACTCCTTTTTTTGGGCAGTCGTGTAAAAAAGGACAAATTTTGTTCAAAAAGGGGCGCGCATTTTAATAATTGATTGATGATATATATTTCAAAATAGCTGTATCACTCAACATAATTTAAAAAAGTTCTAATACCGTTATAAGACAAAAAGGTGATATGAACGTCGTATTAGTTACGCTTATGAAGTTGTTAATAAACAAAAACACGTGTATGTTAATCACGCGTCACGGAGCATGCGCCCGAAAGCGATGCGCGCTTAATTGTGCGCGAAACGATCGAGATCTATGTTATGTGTATTAATAGATCGTTTAACACTAAATTAACACGTAATTTGTGTGACTTAGCGTTGGTTTTGACTCTTCATTACAATACAATACAATATTCATTATTTATAACCAATAGTAAATAATTTACCAAAGGAGAAACTATCTTAAAATGAATAATTAATTAATTAGGTTGGTAGAAAAAAGGCGATCTACAAGGACGGAAGGCCCTGGTATGGTAGTATTTTTTTAAGATGTCGAATATTCCTAGAGATTTCTTCCTACAATTCGGACATCTTAAAAAAATCTTACTTTAGTGGTGGTGGGCGGACATTTTATAATCGTAAAATAAGTTCTGGTTTTATTACTGCTATTAATACCTAGCTTTTTAGTAATGCACCTATGCACATTAACTGAACTTAATATATTTTATACATTATTGCATTTATCAGGTGTACATTCCGTAAAGTACTATTTTAATTAACTTTATTTCCGATAATAGTTTTATCTCACGTTTATGACTACAAGGCACTACACTATATAAGGTCATTAGAGAGCAATTAAAGTCACTTATAACACCTTTCGTCGACTCTAATTTTCTTCCCGAGCGCACATGTTCATCATCATCATCATCATTATCATCTCAGCCATAAGACGTCCACTGCTGAACAGGCCTCCCCTTTTAAAATGTTTGGTTTGCCATATGTGCCACGCTTGGCAGGCGGGTTGGCGCCCGCAGTTTTTTTTTTTTTGTTTATTGTTGTTTAGACTTTCGGAAGATGCTGCTGCCCATCTCCCGGTATATTCCCTTAGCAGACTCCTACTGCAACCACGGGACGATATGGTGGGGGACAATTCTAAGGCCGGGCACCCCACAGCAACATGTTAAAATACCTAAATGTTTCTATAAATATATATGTATGTTGGTATACGTTTATAGAAACAAACAAAATAATTGAAAGTACTGTAAGTACAGTGACTTGCATTTCTCGTAACATTTTCTTCAAATCAAATATAAGTGTGTTTTAGCTTATTAATTTTTTCAATAATACGTATAACGAATAGTTCTAGTAGATGGTATTTACATATGTAGCAAAAGTCTTCACCGGATCACTAAGTGTTGGATCTATCTATCCCACGCATGCCTATCAAATGGTCGGAATATATAGGCCCGTGAATTCCAAAAAATATGATACCATATTTTACAGATTATTTCTTACCAAAATATTTATAACTTAGGTACTTTATTTCCACGTGGCCAAGCAGTTCTTAAAGATCAGTATTGTTATTTCCGCTAGTTGACGCACATAGCGAGTTCGCGGTGACGTATCTTTTATTTTTCATCCTCTTAACAGGTCGCCGCAATATCAGAACAGAATATTATAATACGTAAAAAAACTATGGCGATGGTGTCATTTACGTACAACGCTTTTGTTAGTTTCTGGGCTCTAAAAAAACTACTTCTTACAACTTACTTAATGTAATTTTATTACTTAGGTAATTAATCTAATGACGTTATTTGTCAATTATGATCAGAAGAGTATTAACAGAGACTAAGAGATATAGACGACCACAGCCTAAGAACTTTTTGAAGCTCAAATCGATTGCGCCCTCTGTCCGAAAGCCGCCTAAAGATACTGAAATTGTAACAAGAAATGTCACCTGCACAGCTGTAGCTACTAGTGTACTACTAGTACGCTAATATTGTGACGAATAATATCTTATACCGGGTGTAACAAAAAAAATGGTGATCCGTTTAAGGGCTTAATTGGCATCGTATTGCGAGTAAGAAAAAGTAGGAGAAAAATTATTCGACGCGAAATCATTTTTTTGTATGGGGCACGTCGTCACAGCCGTACAAAATCGTTTTTTTAGAGATTCTTTTTTGTTATTTGTTCATAATTAGAAAAAGATACCAATTATGCCATAAAGGATCACCGGTATTTTTTTATAGATACACCTTGTAGAAAGAAGCGTTCATAGATATTTGTCACAATCTTATATGTACAGCCATTAGAGCATGGCACATTTGTAGCCTTAGTGGTGCATGATATTATTACAGCTGACTGTACATCGAGTCTAATTGGATTGTACGGTAAGTGAGCGGATTCCTCATGTTAATTGCGTATTTATTCACGTTTGTCGCATTTATCGCCTAAGCCGGCGTCAATTAAAATAATCGCGAGCCTTCACCTGTGCTTTATTGATGGGACTGTACCCGCGTATTTGTTTTGGTGAAGGTTGTACATTTAAGTGACATAATTACAAGTATAATTAAGCTAAACATGAGTTATTAAGACAAAGAACGAATCTTACCGATCGATCTGTATCCTTTGCTGGATCAAAACATACGTTTTCCAACTGAACTACGTTCGACGAACATTGTAGTAAATTTTTGATTTTAGCAATAAGTATTTTTTCTGATAATTAATGATTTTTGGCGATCGGTCTACTAACGAAAAGTATCGACCAAGATGGGTCTTACTAAATTTTCGCTAGTTTTACTCTGCAATATCGAATAGCAGCAGACAAAATATAATTTAGTTCTGACTCCTATCAAAGAAACAGATTTCCTTTTTTCTTAAATTAACTGACACGTTCGGGAATTTGTCAATTCGCATTTGCATAGGTACCAATTGAAACTCTATCATCAAAAACAGATTTTCTTAAAAAAAAATAAAGTGAGTCTTCGAGCATGAAGCGTCGTCATTGAAAACTGACAGAATACATTGATTTATTATTGAAATAAATAAATACATTTACACATACTCTTCACTAACCTACACCAACTTCGCAATCGTGAATATGTATTGTGCCCAGTCGTGAGCACGGCATCCGAAAATCAGGTGTACGGGAGGTCGCAGGTCGTGATGATTCGCTCGTGCCCCGCCGAGGCCGGACGTACAAACAGCAACATGGTCAGTTACATCGATAGACCTTATGCCGTTGCAATAGGGATTAAAAATGGTCAGTTGACAGTGTTGGCGATAGTACTAGCTCGGCCATAGTTTGTAGAATCGTACATTATTTTCAACAGGCACACGTAACATAAGGATATTTTTACGTGTATTTGTAATTTAATGAGAAATAGCTTATGTGAGACTACATTTGGTGAAACACCGACCGTGTCCGATTTTAACTTAATGAAGTCCTATACTCATAACACCTATGTGTCAAATACAGTGGAAAATTGCTTTTTATTTATTAAATCGTAATGATTTTAAAAGAATTAATAATGACACAGACGTTGCTCCCTAAAGGACACTCCGTATACTGCTTACAATGAAATTCTATTGCACGATACGGACAGCCGGAAAAATAAATAATTGGCTTATAAATATTTTTATTCACATAATTTACATAAAAACTGAAATCATTAAGTAGATAATCGATAAAATAACTTAGGAACTGGGAATGCTGCAGACAGGCATTCTTTTAATTACCTAATTAGTAGTCATGGTGGGATTTATAGGTATTTTATTTACCTAATTACTAGTCGTGCAGGGATTCTATAGAATGATTTTTCAAAGGTAGGAAAATATTTTTAGTTTATTTAAAGAAAAATATGCAAACGCTTGCCCTAACGTATAATACTTATATGTGACGTTTTTAAGCAAAAGGTGCATCATTCTCGGTTGTTAATAAAGTTTATTTCTAAATGAATTATTGTCGCAGTAATACCTTATCGACAACCGACAATAGTGTACCTACCTTTTACTTGAAAATGCAAATATAATAATTTCAAAAAAATATCATCCCTAATAAGTTTAAACCGCCTGTATTTTATTATAAGCTGTAAAACTACAGGAAACTTAAAATAGCAATAAAATCGTCTTATAGAAAAGCCGCGATCTCGATAACTATTAAACCTGGGCTAAGTAACCCTTTTAAAGAGCAATAAAAGATAACCTCCAATAAAATGGCTTCATAACAACAAAGGTTGCTTTTTAATGTGCATTTTTCGCGCACTTACGATGTTTTATTAGGAAGGCAACTATAACAAGTCGCTCGAATGCTGCCTTACAAAATAACCTAGTTACCATCCTTCTCCTTAGTTATGCCAGGTCAAAGTACTGATAATAAAATTAAGTCTAGCAGATATTTTTCGATGAAGATGTAGTATATTGCGATCAATTATTTCAACAAGAAAAATAATAAAAGCATAACTGACTTACCGATATTATTATTTGGTTAAATTGATGAAAGGTTAAAGGTTGAGTTCGGCATAGTTTATTGTAAGTATAATATGTAAATGTATTTCTTAATTTTATTTTATTAAATTATACTTGATTCGCTCATTACAACAAATTTTATATTGAGGCTCGATAGATAAGATTATTAGATAAAACGTTTTCCTTGTTTTAAAGGAAAACGAAACATATTTTTAAACCTATAATAAGCATATGTAAGTTGAGGCATTACGAATTAACATCTATCAAAACTAAATCAAGGCAGGTACGGTTTGCAAAAATGAACGTACGATAAGAGCGGTTTTATTTTTTACTATAAAAAATGATGTACCGCATATTTATTAAAAATAAATTAACGTCTATAAGGTTTTGGTGTAAAAAATGGAGGTATATTTATAACAAATAATATATTTATATTAACATCCATATGCAGGTACATTACTCACAAGTAAAAAGGTCTATTGCGTCCCAATCATGACCGCGCCGTGACCGTGCCCGTACCGACACATACAAAAACATATTCTTTGTATGAATAACTATGTCTGCTATAATGAGGCTTTGCCCACTAGACCGTTCTGGAAAGACGAAGCCGGAACGTGCCATCATGATCATGCCATGAACCGCCGAGTTGGTGCTTGGCATAGTCCTAGAAAGGTCATAGTTTAGATATTGGATAGTTGGTACAGACCTTAAAAAACTTAAATTGCGGACCATAAACACAACAAAGAATTAAACATAAAGGTAAAAACAAAAACAACATTATAAATGAATTCAAATCTTATCTTAGTTTAGATGTGAATTTGTTTCTTTTATTATAGGTCATTAATAAAAGTCTATACATATAATGTTATGGACAAATTAGTTTAGACGCATCTTTGTAAAAAACTTGTTTTAGCACCTAACCTTTAGAATCAATCAACTCATCTAAAATAGTAAAATTATACGATATGATTATAATGAAAATTTAAATGGCAACTTGAGTCGATTTATTTTTATTTAGTTTTAATAAAAAAAACGTTGAAACCATTTTATAGTGACAACTGCAAATTGATTTGTAAAATCAATATCTCACCTTGCATTTTTCGTCTATAATAAGACGACGTGTTAATTGAATTTAAATGCGTTTATGTATTTATACAAAATTATACAAATGTGCTACCAAAAAGATGACTTATTCTAAAAATAATTATTACACAGATACATAGTTTTAAATAGGCACCATTTTGATGCTGTAAATACATCTATTAATATTCAGTGCATTTTAATACATTAATTTAGACATTTCATCCCACAGTTGTAGTTCCCAAGATGTTTCGATTGCCTACAATAGAATAATCACGTAGTTTATGTATGCTTACTTTTTTATTATAAATCAAATGGCGACTTAGCTACAGGTTCACCGAAGAAAGACGTGATAGTTGTGTAGCAGTAATATTCTATCCGATCTCTATACAGAAAATGTTTTCACTCTTTTCCAACTTAAAAAAAATCGCGAGTTACAAAATCGGTACCAGGAATCCAGAAGTATAAAGCTAGTGTTGCTAAAATAGATCATTTTTGCAGTCCGTATCGTCTCGATGTTCCCGCGGCATTACAAATTAGTCGCGCTCACTTATAGACTCCGCAGTTATGCCGGCATTGTGAGAACTGCCATATCGCGGCCCGCGATTAGAGCGTTCCCATATTGTAAACAGATCACGTTTTAAGAAAAAGAATAAGGAATTAAAGATTAAAATTAGGAAAAACGTGACGTACCTACTTAAATGGATTAAAGAGAAACAGAAACTCATAAACTACATTGCACGTATGATTTATAAAACGAAAGACATAATAAATATATGGATTTTGTACAGTTTTTGTAGTTACCTTGACTTAGACATATACATAATAAGATAAGACACATTACAGTGAAAAGCAAAACTGCACTGTTTTAAAAACCAATTAACTCGTATTTTAGAATGATGTTCTTTACAAATCTTTCCTCATCTTTCATTCGTAACCAACTCAAAACTATAGGAATCATTTGATTCACTCACGGCACCTACTATATTTACTCCCCTGGGCGTGTGAACGCGCGGCCCTGTCATTTGGCGCATTACAGAGTTGCCGACGCCGTCCGAGTGACCTCCGTGGGAATCTAGGGACAACTTTCTTTGATCTCCTCTGATATATGGCCGCCTGGTACTTTTCATATGATTTTCTTGAGGCAAATCATGAAAGAATTAAAATAAGAGCATTACAAATTAGGAGACCGGCATTAAGAGGACACAAGTGTAGATGTGACATACAAACTATATGGTGTTAAGCATCCATTTTAGAAAACTGATGAACTGATTTATGATTCAGAACATATTTTGATTGGAACAGGCAATAAACTTACGATAGTGGTACCTGTGGACGGTGCACCTTAATAGTAGGTACCTAATGAGTATGAGTATACTTACATTTTTACATACAAAAGTAGGTACAGTCTCAAACATAAGACGCAACTCGATAAACGTGCTAGAACAAAAAGGCAATCTCACGAAACACGAAATAATTAATATGCTAATTGTGTGTCGAGATTTCATTCAGATAACTGATTATCCAGTGACAACCTTTTCGGCTTGCCATTTTTCGTCCTCATGTCATAAGCCTTCAGTTTATATGGTTGAATAAATACCGCACCTTTTATACGACACTCAACTTTATTTTCATAAAATTTGTGTTTGATATTGCGTGCTGGTAACGGCTTTAAAAAATTAAAGTGCAAGGAGTCAAATTAATTAAGTCGTAAGGTAAAAATCGATCCGCTGCATCACGTTACATGCTCGAATACACGCTGATTCGGATAATGCAGTTACGGCATTCTGCATCAAGTTCGTTGACCGGGGAGAAAATTTAAATGCAATTTGACAGTCAGTGCGCTTTCACATTCCTAAGGGGTAGTCAAATAAATCTATAAAAATATACTCTGTTTTATTTTTTGCTGCCTAAGAAAACCCCGTAATCGTAGATTTATGATTACAAAATCCTTGAAACTACTATGTAGTTATAAGTACTTATAACTCACCAGTTAATGTCAATCCAACAAAAAGGGTAAAGGTAAGACAAACATCGTAGGCCAAACAACAAAAAAAGCAAACAGCAGGACTACCAACCATTAAAAAAGTTAAAAGACCTTAACAAGCGCGGATATCATAAAAACGACAAATCATCGGGCGACATTCCCTTAAAACAAGCGAGTGCTTGTAGGGAATCGTGTTCGATCTAATTTAGAGCGGGCGATCGGCGATAAGCGGCCGGGCTCATGCGGCGTGATTTACTCCACGCGGCGAGGCCCAGGCGACTGTTACTGCGCTGAGATGCAGTAGGGTTTGGAATATGTTTTACCACGTATCATTGAAGTTTTCGTGATGACTTTGTGTGAAACTTTTGTTTAGTGTGAAAGCTTTATAGAACTTTAAAGCATCCTCGTTCCGCTTACTTGCGACAAACATCATCTTCAACATTGCTGAAGTGATGTAGGGTTTATAGTAAGATTTTTAAAGTATCGTAAAATGTTTTTTTGTGTAAACATGTAATCCTAAACATGCTATCTAAAAAATCTATACATTCAATTGGTTTAAGAAGCTGTGACATCTTCGCGACTTTGCGGTTTTTGGAAGTTTAAGGCCATCGAGTACTGATGCTAACAAGCGAACGCTTTCATGCAGCTGTATTAAATTCAAGTAGCGTCCAATAAATAAAAAATATAAAATACAATTCATTGAAACTAGAGTTTGCATTCACGCAGCACAGAGTCATCGGGCACCTGTGACGGGGACGGCGTCTAGCTCGCTTGCAGTCTACGGTTATAGTGTACAAGCATTTGTTTCAACTTCATTCGTGCTTAGCAAAAGTATTAATTGATGTAATGATTCCATGCTGGTATTTTTAGCTTCTGTTGGGGACGCCATGTATTGCAAACTGATGCAGAAGGCAAAAAGGAAAATGCAAAATAGTTCTGGATTTCGTATTACTATAAAAACTACACTTCTATGATGCTCACCTTATGGGATCGTGCATCGGGTAAAATAGTATACGAAATAGTTCGGACATTTAGTTTTAATAAACTATTTCGTAGCTATCTAAATCAATACGTAACTATCATATTTCATCTCAAACTATATACAAGTGTCAATATTATTAATGGTTCTAAATATCCCCAAATCCAACGGAATTCTCTACACTTTAGTCTCATAAGTTCGAGGTGTCCCGATGCCTATCGACTTGAAATATTTACATTTTTTAATCGAGCACTTAATGAGCAAGATTTCCGATTGCTTAAATGGTTTAACCATGAGAATCGTACAATTTGTATTTTGAGTTACATCATATTACTTTAATATATTCCGAGAACAAGCAAAACTTCTTGCAACCCATTTTCCAATAAGAACTCGATCAATTTTGCTAATGCTTTATAGCAGAAACGTCAAATTTTTTAAGACCAGAATTTATAAGATATAAATTAATTGTTACTCCGATTTAAACTTTGATGACAGTTATAAATATGGCAATAAAAATAATTATTTTCGCTCCTTGAAACCCTTTTTACAAATCCACAATCCATTAGCCATCTTTTACGGATTAAACAAAACTTATCACCGGTAGTTATGTCCGTACTCCCCGCACCATATTAGCCATATGACATTAAAACTGAAATATGCCACTTAATCGCACAAACGAGTGTTAATATATAAAACAACTGCAATTTTATTCAAATACTAAGTAATTTATATAAGTGATTCCACTGCACTTAAAACCGAATTATTTGGGATTTCAAGTTACTTATAATACTATTTGGAATAAATAATAAGTAGGTAATGTTCTTTACAATTTTACACGTTCAATATTTTTTAGTACCACACTTAAATGGTTAAACACTAATTCAATTTCTATAGAACTATAAAACTTATAAAAACAATAATCGAAAACCTAATTAAACTCAACACGTAACCGATCGGCTATGCGCAGAACCTATATCACAAAACTAACCCGACAAATTGAAATGGATTAAAAAGTAAAAAAACAGCGCAATAGTAATCGATACATAACGATTCTGAAACATACAAGAGATTTTATCGATGCAATATCATGCACTGTGGTCCTCGAAATTAACAACTAAATGACTGATTGGAAAATGGTCGGTTTTGGTCACGGCGTATTAATAGTGAATTGGGTTTCTGTGCCGGGTTCGCGCGCACGTTATGTCGTCCGATAACAACGACAATATTGCGAGCATTTGAAGGTTTATTTCTCTTTAGTTTTTGCATGGGCTTTATTCGTTGCGTTTCAGTTTATTACTTATACAGGTTTTTGTTTTAATTTAGTTTTCGTTGTCAACTTTATTAAATTCTCATCATTGCTCCTTTAAGTTTTAAAATTTTCGGTTATCTTCATTTAAAATCGTTGTTCTAATTAAGATTGAACATTTTAAATAACTACCATACTAATAATCTTATTGGAATAAAATTTCTGCTAAGATAATCAACAAAATTAAGGCACTCATAAGCTTTAACTAATTTGGACTATTTCTCATTACAGATGAACCAAAAGTGTAAAGTGTGTGGGGAGCCGGCTGCAGGCTTCCACTTCGGGGCCTTCACGTGTGAGGGTTGTAAGGTAAGCATTGACATTGACATACATACCAGTATTTCCCTATCCAATCAGTAGAATACCAAATAAAGCTCTATTGATCAAACGCTCCTCAAGCGAGAGAGTGAGAAATTTCGTGAGTACAGTGGAATTTTTGTTAACAGAAGTTAGTATTTGTATAAAATTCCTAAAAATATACTAGATATATGCTACGGACTTTTTGAATATTATATCGGGCTGTAATTATTTGAAACATTTAACGGAAAGGTTTTTAAGCAGATGATACAAATTTGTGTATTTATAGTGCACTTAATGTATACTACTTTGAATATCGATTACCGGTAGCCTACAAATCACATGCATTTATAGATTTCATTTTATAATCGGCTAATTCCTCTTCTTATCATGCAATAATCCCTTATCATTACTAACCATTTTTAGAGTAAATGCGTTTATCCCTAATTATTGCTGATCATAAAATATAAACTCAACCTACGCGCTCCAATCAAAGCATATCCAACCTTATATGTAAAGCCATAACAACTGTTCAACGGCAATCTGATGTTGGTAAACTAAGGTCATGTCCGGGATCTTCACTTCAATAAGTCGATCAACACGCAAAGGATTGGCTACTGATTTTTTGCCGAATCTAAATTAGACCAAATACTATAAATGATGAGTTTCCCTTTAATCGGTATTAGTGTTATGTTTCCTTATTTGGCTTTCCTGAGCGTGTTTTCAGTAGTTTTATAGTTGTAGTTAACAGAGCGTAAATGTTCTTATAATTCCTGCTTTTATTGCGAAATTAATCCTTTTTGATCGGCTATCTCTAGTGACTCTAGTATTGTATTTGTTCAAGTAGGTATATAAATAATACTAATGTGAGTACAGCGCTCATTTATTTATACATATTATGAGGTAGGTATATATTAATACAGGTAAATATCTTTCAGAATTCGAATATCACTATGCCATTGTATCTATTTAGTATCCTGCCATCTTTTTTATCATCTTGATTGAATGTTACTCTTTCTAAGTATTCATTTATTATACGCACGGTAGACAAGATGTTACAATTATTGAAGTGGTACACATGAACCCTGCAAGGGCATCGCAAAATTAAATGTATATTAAACTGCATAGGTACTTATAGCTAGACTGCATGTAAATAAATTCACAGGAGCTGGCGCTGGCACTAATTTATAAAATGAAGATATTAACACTAATATTAATCTCGCGCCGGCTCTTGTGAATATGGCCTAAATACACTTAACTTACTACTTACAAAAATAAACTTATTTGGGACTGTTTTTTTTACATGGGAACAATAGATAAGGACTTACAGTGCTTACAACTGTTACAGTAAAACAAATCTTGCAACCGAAATTCAAATTGGACCTCACAAATTGTCTGGCAAGTCAATCAGAACAAGGGCAGACTCACAATTTATGCAAACTCAAACAAGCAGCTTAACTCAATACAAACAGTTTCACAATGGCTATTTCCTTAAATCACATTAGGAGTTACGTCACTAAGCGGACCGGCAATTTGTATGAGCGCAAGTGGATCAGAACAATGGTGGTTGGGAAACAGAACCTAGGGCATTGTCGGCTTGACAATGCTGAACATTGACCTGGTTAGGCAGTTCTTTAATTATGTCTTTTACGATAAAATCGAAAACAGTATTCATTTATTTTTCTAATAAGTGCATGTATGCGTTTAATAGCCAATCTGATTGGATTAAAGTCGTATTTGAAATCACACGCAAAGAT
The DNA here is from genome assembly GCA_911728535.1 of Pammene fasciana. Classification (NCBI taxonomy): domain Eukaryota; kingdom Metazoa; phylum Arthropoda; class Insecta; order Lepidoptera; family Tortricidae; genus Pammene; species Pammene fasciana. The sequence continues at coordinate 4,660,219 of OU452285.1, forward strand.
TTGAGACCAGTTTCCTTTGAAATCCTTCCATATTATTATGACATATGACAATTTGACAGTAAGGGGATTTCAATACTTAAAAGACTTTTGTCAAGTTTGTGTATACCTTGTGCAACCTAAGAAGCAATTTTTGACACCTGTCATCTCAGTACATTTTATAACCTAAAATACGATTAAATAAATTCTTAATAGGTATAAATTCTTTTCGTATGATTTTAAATATGAGGTTAAAATTTACAACAAATTATGATATCTGTAAATTCAAGAAGGTTTACAATAACATTCAACATTACTTGTTATACCTATTAATATCAGATTACCTACCTGCAGCACAATACAAAATTACCGGGCGATTATTCTCCATTATTTTATTTAACGAAGTATTTTTTTAAGTTGGTACTGCTACTGTCCTGGGCTGTCCTTTGTGTCTTCCATGGTCTTTAATTTCGTCTTGTTCTTTCCAGTACCAAGTTATTAAAAATTCTATATTAATAAACCTTTTAACCCTTTAACGGGCAAGACTGAAAAAAATCCTCGATTCTAGCCTCATCGCCAATCTATAGTCCTAAAAATTCTGTACAAGAAAAAAATACAAAAAGATGATGTTACAGGTGGTCTTTTTTGAGACCGCTGCCCTATAAAGGGTTAAATTCATCTTTGATTTACACCAAATGTGATTTTTATCTAATATTGTATTTGATAGTCCATTATCAGTATTGCAATGATCGTGGCAGCGAAAAGGCCGGTCATGGTGTTTGACGCCGGAACGTTGGCCAACTCCGGCGCACGGCGCGTAAAATCGCCGACGAAATATCGAAATTGTCGACCCGAGAGCTTCCCCAGACTTGGTGATGTTTAAGTAAGAATTTTGCAACGAAGGAAGCTGGCAATTTGCAATCCGGATTTTATTTGTATGGGAAAATCCGGTTTTTCGGATAAAATCCGGTTTTTTTTATACAAATAAAATCCGGATTGCAATCCCTCTGGCAAATGATCAGACGAACATGTAAATTATAACTAGCCTCAGAATAACGAGGATATATCTAAGTCTTTACTAATTAACGAAGTGAGTCACCTAAGAACATTAGCTCACAGCTAAAACCTTTAAAGGTGGGACGTTAAGATTTGAAGCACATATTCTTCAAATATTGGATTTATTCCATTAATATTGTTCAACCATTAAAGAGAGGGGGGGGGGGAGTAAGGAGGAAGTCGCAGGCGGAAGTTCTTAATAAAAAAAGTTACTAAACACAAATACTCAAAAAACTACACAAACAATGAAAGAAGAATTTTCTAGACGAACAGACTAATACTTAACTAATAACAATTTATTGGCAGTAATCGATGATAGTAATCGATCTCGATCCTGCATTGGCTCGATTACAAACAATAAAAAATAATATCTCACTTTAACACCCATCATATGAAACTGCCAATTACAAAACGATATCGATACCATGAGGAAGTTTATGAGAATTCGATTTATTTATCGATTGTTTTTTTAATGTTGATCTGATTTGATACAAAGCGGTTAGTATGTTGCTGTTCCATCAAATTATAATTGTTGCTAAAATTCTGTTACGGGTATATGTTTGGAGTTGAAGCGCAGGTAACCTGGCGGTAAGACGTTAGATTTTCAATCCTGAAATCTCGGGTTCAAACCCCGCCTCGTACCACTGAGTTTTTCGGAAGACGAAATATCATTTGACATTTACCAGTCGCTATTCGGTGAAGAAAAACATCGTAAAGAAACCGGGACTAATCTCGATAAGGCTTATCCCCCTGGGTTTGAAGGTCAGATGGCAGTTGCTTTCTTAAAAACTAGTACCTACGCCAATTCATGGGATTGGGTTGTCAAGCGGACTACAAGCCTAGGAGGAAGAGAAATAGAGAGTTGTTTGAAATTTTAGTTCCATTTTCCAAGTCGTGACGTTGAAAACAAATGACATTGTTCGTATCAGTGAAGGCAAAATAGAGTCAAAACCTTTTCGCTTTACCGTCGACGGCCAATTACGAACAATGTCAATTAATTAAGCCACATTAGAGGGTCGTTAGCGAGCTTTGTTTCCTTTTCTTTGTGCTGGTGACAAATAGCCGCGCGGCCTCTTAACTACTGTTAGTCAGCTTGAAAGAGGACGGTACAATACCCGATTACATCTTTCCAGAAACCTTTAAAAACAAATTAGAAGCAATGATTTATGGTCGAGTTACGACAGAGGCTAACCCGAATATCTGTTTCCTCTTCTCGCGTGCGTTACCGCAATTTGAATGTGAACCGAATGGGCTAAATTGGAATATAATTCGTCCGTGCGACCGTTTGCTTATCGGACTGGATCGGTTTGTTGAGTTGAGACATCTGATAGTTGTTATACATCATCTTACTAACGTTTGTTCCGGCTTTTTGCCGCGGCTTTTTTTTATATTAAGCTTGGAGACCGCTCGGGATAATCCCAGGAATTCGCGTAGGTAATCACTAGTTTTTACGAAAGCGACTGCCATCTGACATCTAACCCAGAGGGGAAACTAGAGGTGTTGAGATTAGGTCTGGTAAATATCAAATGATATTTCGTACATAAGTTCCGAAACTCTTAAAACTCAGTGGTACTACGAGCCGGGGTTTCAATCCGATACCTCCGCATTTGAAAGTCTATTTATTATTGTTCTTATTTACATATAAGACTACAAAACACTGGTAAGATCTAATACGTATCATGATATTCAAGTTTAATCCCGTTGTTTCACATCTACTTAACGAAACTTTCCATAAATGCGCTGATTATTTCAATAGTCTGCTAATTGTACCGTCATCCACTAAATATACTCATTTGTGGGTACTCATCTAAAATATAATGAGTTTCAACGGGCTCTCATATATATATATATATATATATATATAACCTTCATTATCACCGACCTAAATACTTATCGTAAATTTATTGAGACGTAGTAATTAAAACTGTTTAAGACACAAATAAATTTCGGGTAACGCAAAAATACTATATCTTAACGAATAGTTAACGTAATATTCATTAAAAAACTCTATGTACAGTCAGCAGCAAAAGTAGCTAAGCGGGTAGGGTGTTCAAAATGAGCTGGACACGACTTTATTGTTAAGAGAATAAGAGCGTGTGTAGGTCATTTTGAACACCCTACCGGCTTAGCTACTTCTGGTGCCGACTATGCAATTGAATTTTTTTATATATCCTTTTCGGTAGCCATTAGTACAACACAACAAAGCAACCAGTCAGGATCTTTTAAATGTATTTATCGCTATAGTACTTATATAAAATTATAATTATAAATAACACGTGGACAGTAGTAGCCCCATAGTGGCTACTACTGTCCCGTAACTCACTCTAAACTCGAACGTGACGTATCTAGGGCTGTTCACACGTTTTTGCCACGGCGGTCGCCATCAATCATACGGCCATTACACGTAACTACCGCTGGCGGCTTTTGTTTTAACCTGTGGCACTCAGAACATAGCTTTAAACGAATTTAGAGCTGTTTAATGTGTAAAGTCGCCATCAGATATATCGAAGCGGCCAGAGTACTCAAAAATATCTGAACATGCTCTTACCACTTACTTTATTGACCTTGACAATAGAGGCGATGTTCTCTTACTTTTGTAACAACGAAATTAATTACAATGTCACTCGTCCTATTTTCTTATGATTTGTATTTTTTTAAACAACGAAAACTTCTAAATTCTTACGAATTATTGTGTTAACTTTCTACAAACAGTTAAATAAATTAAACAAAAATATAAACGTAGTAGTAGTTTATTACATGTATAATAGGAACTCGTAATATTACTAACGGTCAAAAATTGCTATTGTAAATACTACTTAATATGCCAATTGTCAACATAAAAAAATGCAATCAGTCCAAACGGCAGGTTTACAAAAACAATTTATTAAAGCGCCCATTTTTCAACGCTCACCGTTCCTCTTAATTAGTTTTAAGGAAGGAAATTAAAAGCGTCTAAAACGGATTCCGCAAAATCCTTATAAGTCTGAATAGCGCACGCATCTGCATACAAACGGCGCCGGCGCAGGTTAATTGTAGACAAATTGACAACCGCCTTTGTATGGGTAATGGGAGGTTGTTTATCGTATTGCTTGAATTGGGGTAGTAGGTTCTAGATATACTTTTTAAAGGTGAAATGGGGATCGTGTTCCCGAAATACAGTGAAGATCAGATTTAGGTTGCATCAAAATGGGCACTAAAAGCATAAGGTCGGTTCTAGATGTACCTTATATTTATAAATGCATGCCTATCTTTATGTGGAAGCCATGAGCTATGTATGGATTTCGGCACGGTTTCAGGGTTCATATTAAGATATATTTTCAGTCACAGTATTCTGGTCTTGCGAGTATTCTCATCACTAACAGGGCCATTATGGCACATGCCCAGATGTCAATGATTATAAAAACAAATGTTTTTTTTTATTTAGAAATATAATTTGAGTTAGTATGTATTAATATAGTTTTAATTATAATTGTAACACTCAATGAAATATACAAATAATTAAACTGGGACGATTTAGCACTTACTTATACTTTAATTACAGATCAAATTTTCCAATGCGCCCTTGCAACAACCTTGATAAAAAACCTAATTAAAAAACTAGATCAAAACTCGGTTGATTTGGTGCAACGTTGAAACAATACCATTTGTTGGCAATCGGTTCGAATCGATTCGTCTCAGTCGATAGTCGTCACCGCAATCTGCGTACTTTAGTTACAATTAATAGCTTATTACTGTTACGATTATTGATAAGTTAATTCAATCGATTATGAATCTAATTTATTGTATTTGTCTTTTCGATTGATCGGTTGGTTTAACGATTAATCGAGTTTAATGAGACTGTTTTGCCTTGACCTGATTATCGATTAGCGCTTCTTCTGTAGCGTATAGTGATGCAAATCGTATGTTTAATGATCATTGTTTTGAAACTGTCGCGAATGGCTGCGCGCGCTTATTGGAGCGTAGCCAAATAAACTAAGTACTTAATGTATTTTATATCGTCTTTTACTTTACGAGTACAATGCACATATAGATGGATAATATGAATTATTTCTGCTCTAAAAGCGCAACCTTGAATTAGGCTCTCAACATGTCAATTTTTAACTTTTTTTTAGGTATTTTGTATCAACGCAAGCGTCAAATACGATATTAATTAACAAATGAAAATAACAAGCCTTTTGCCTAATTTGTGCCTACCTAATAAAATCCTATCTACAATCGATCTAATAGTTTAAACCGTCATGACATTCTGTGGTGGATCATTAGGATTCCTTGCGCGCAGGCACCGTCCGTGCACTGTCTGATTACTATTGCATAATAAATTCGATTATTCGAGCCCTCGGTGCAGTAACGACGTATGTAACCATAGATTTAATAATCCCATATGTCCTTTTTTTACAATGGTAGCATTCAAGCGCGCGTGATATAAAGTAGGCTATGATCTAAGTGCGATGACCAATTGTATAGTATGCTATTTGTATGTACTGTTACATCCTACCGTTTTTGGTAACATAACGTTAGGTTGGGTCATAAGATATCATAAATTAAAACGAAGTCACGGTCGCCATTGCTTTTTGTCATCAGCCAATTCTTAGAAAGTATGTGCCTTAGGTTCAAACGCCAACAAAAACTTAAAAGTAAGTACGCCTAAGATAAGCTAAATACCAAATAATAAATATAATGATACGCAGTGGTATATGCCTAAACTGTGGAGTATTGGCTGGTGGCTTGAATAAAGAACCATATTGAGGCTTCAGAATTTCACAATTCAATTCAATTTCTCTCAGCAGTCCATACTACGTAATCAACGATCCAATGATATACGATTCCAATCATCTCCCCAGACCGCCAAAATTCGCTTCCGCGTTGATTGATGGCTGAAAACCGAGCGCAATCGAATCACGTTAGTCGAATGATCGGTAACACGAATAATCGATTGTATTCGAATGTCAGCCGCAATCAAAACATCTCGAGAATTGTACAGGTCACTGCTTCTGAACGCAAACTAAGGATGACAAGCGCTCGCGTTCTCGATGGTCCATCTCTGTTCTATTTTTGAAAAAACTGCTAAACAATTTACAACCTTAAAACTAAAGATCGTGATTTTAAATTTAAGTGAATATGGCGTGTAAATAGTAAGGTTATGACGGTTGGTACTACCGTTGTGGAGGTCAAAATAAAAGTTATCTCTGTTATCTATGGTGTTCTCACGCCTGTTTGTGTGGGTTAGCTGATTGGACGAGTCCGGTTTGTCTATACCGACTATTTGTCAGACAAATGAACCTGCAAAATTGTTTATGATGTCAATTTGAAATCAACTGATGCTTTTCTTATTTCATATGTGAAAGTTAATGTCAGGGTTTACTTTCCCAGAGATGTCCAGTCTCTTGACTAACTGCACTAGGTTCACGCAAGTAATCCCAATACACAATTCATCATGTTTCGACCTAATATCAATATGCGAATAGGCAGAGTGACATACTTATTTTACAAGTACAAACCTTTACACTTGCTACGTTTACTTAGCTTTAACTTATACATATTAATGTTTCCGATCGGCATTTGTTTCTGGACGTAGATATATATTATTCATAGTACCTTTAGCATGGTTTTCTTCACCAAACAGCTAATTATATCTTATTCCTGAGATGGGAGACAGGCGGCCATCTCAGGAATAAGATATAAATAGCTGTTTGGTGAAGAAAACCATGTTTTTCAAGCCAGGCATAATTGTGCGTCGTAGGAAAAGTAGTAGCAGTTGACGGTACAGTTATTTCCGCATATTCGCTTTTTCATTCTTGTTTATGACAACGCACGCCTTAGTCTCTTTTATATTGAAAAAACGCGCATACGCATTTTATTTCATCAAAGCTCCGACAAGGGTTTCCTAAAGTCAGGTATCTTTCCTTTTTTCCGCAATCTAGCCGATCGCACTGCGGTAGGTAAACGCCGCAAAATAAGCAGAAAATCTGCTACACGCTTTTACCCCTCATTTATGGGGTCCTAATGGTGTTGCTGGTTCATCTTTATAGGCCCTACTTTGTAGCCGTCTCGGTACTAAATGCTCGTTATAGTTACGACGATAACGTAAGTGACGAATAAGCAACTTTATAGTGTTTACGTAAATCTTGGCTTATTCAGGATTTTATGAGAATGACGTTGATAAGGGGTTTAGTGATTTGACCTATGTAGGCTGCGTTTGAAGCCTAAAGGTATAATTCAACGAAAGTATTAAACATTACAGATCTTATTGGTTTGATATAAAGGCTAATACAGCTTGATTCACATATTACATCCTTGGTTATAATACTTACCATATTATAGAGCACAGGACATAAAATCCAAATGTTTTATTGACAATAAATAATGATTACGATAAACTAATGTTTGAAACATATAAAATAAGTCCAAAATGATGAACAACGAGCAATTAAAAAGACCTACCGCTGTCATGGTTTTATTCCTAATTAAATTACTTGAAATGTTATTAACTTAGAAATCTAATTATAAAGGTATAAAGGGTTTCCATATTTTATATAACATCCATAACGTTGTATGCTGGCACTATCTAGGTTATCTCAACATTATCTATGTATATTAGAATTGAAAAAAAATACGTTATGTTTTTGCATTTGCATCCATGCCATGTGTAAAACCAAGAATTAGATATTTCGCATTTTTACTTAAATTATCATCAATTAAGTTATCTGATAAGTGATAAAGTACAGTATGCTCTTTTTATACGACTCCGAATTTAATTATTAATTACCGATGTATTACTGTATTGTATACTTATTCTACTAACAAGCACAAAAATCCATGCCAATTTTATTTCGACATCAAATTAATAAGGATCATAAAGCATCGTTTAATAATGTAGCAAATATTGCCACAGCTCTCCTGTCAGTACATATTCGTGTCTGGCCGCTTGTCGCTGCCTAGGCGACGCGAAATTTATCGTTCTTGCCTTCAACTATGCGCCTGCCCATCTTTTGGATTTCACAATCGTAAATCCACTAAAACGTAATAGAAATAAGGTTGTTTATAGCATGATATCGAAGTAGATACAGTGACAAGTCTTATTAAAGTGGTCGTGTGTTTTTTGCGAAGTAGTTTGAAGCTGATATGTTTTATTTTGACGTAATTTACATGCAACTGAAAGTAAATGAGATAATTTTTACACCTGTTTTCAATACGATACAAGTTCTGTTTTATTTCATACGTATTCAAAACTATATTCTATAATTATAAATTTTCATCATTGAAGCAGAGTCAAAAACGCATAAAATATTAGTAAATACAATAATCTTCATTAAAAGTAAGCTTAATCCGAAATTCTCATAGATGTCGTTAAAAATTCTAAACCACTAGATAGCGCCATCTGTTAACTAAACATCAATCAATTAAAACCCTAATAGCGCTAAACGACTTCCACTAATTCACCGGCTAATCGATAGATGTCACCACACGTCGTGTGCACCTCGTAAATTAACGGAAAGTAACGAAGGCAATAAATGAATAATAACGAAAGATGGCAAGGGGCAGGGCAGAGGTCGGGTAACTTTAGCGACGTCTTGCCCAACGAATGTTTATGCGAGGATCCCTACGAGAAAGATGCTAAGTACAGATTTATTTAGTTTTAAGCATAGAGTAACTTATATAGTAGAGCAGCACAGCCTAAGAACTTTTTGAAGCTCAAGTCAATTGCACCCTCTGTCCGAAAGCCCCCTAAAGATACCGAAAATGTAAGAGAAAATGTCACCTGTACAGCTACTCCACCTATTAACAAATAGCGTTACTAGTAGTACACTAGTAGCTTCTAGGTGGTGCTGATATTTCCTCTTGCATTTTGACTATCTTTAGGTCACTCTCAACTAGATGGCACTAAATACTTGGGGCCTCAAAAAGTTCTTAGACTATGGCCGTCTATTATATCTTTAAGTCTATGGTATTAAGTAATTGTAAAATTCAATTAGGGACCTACCTTTAATCAATATATAACTAATAAGGCGCAGACCAATTAATAATATGTACGAGTAAATCTCTGTAAATGTATTAAAGTCATATAATGGGTTTAACCTTTTTTTAAGAACTAACCAGTTTGTAAGAAATAAAACAATTTGATTTACATAATTGCTTTGTTTGACTTTGCATTAATTAAGACAATCTGTTGTAATCACTGCTATAATTTTAAGACAGTATTGTTACCCAAAAAAATATAACTATATAATAAAAATGTAGCTATCTATTAGGTACGCAATAAGCAATCAAAAATATTCTAACAATTTAAATCCAATTAAACCACATTTTTATTTCCTAAAGCATAAATATAATTTGCATGTATAGGTAGATTACAATTATCTATTGATATACAGACACAGACAAAAACTGTAAAACATTACCTAATTTATTCTTTCCTGCTAACAATTCTGGAATTATCCTACTCACATTAAAACTGTGATAGCTATCGGACTTTAGCGCGTGTCATATACTAACAACATGCCAATGTTCTTTGGATATATGTAAGGTTTGTCTGGAAAGAGATGTGTCGTGGTTCATATTTATTCAGCGCATACTTTCTACGACACTTATATTTCCGGACAGACTCTACCAACCTGTGGCGGCGACGCGTCAAAATTACTCGTAGGTAAGATGAAACTTTTTGTGCTTTCTCCTTCGTGACCTAGGAAAGCCTGTAGGAACCGAGTTCTAATGTCGCCACGCTTCTGCTTCTTACTCTCTATATGGTATTTCCTTAACAAGGCTAGGACATATGACGCAATTAGTATAACGCATGCGCCGTCCTTATCTGCATTAATTGCCGCCCATTCGAGGCCATTAATACTTGCATTTACTTTAATCTACTGATCGCTCATAATAGATAATCTTGATGTATACGATAGCGTCCTTATTACATGTCACAAGCTAATGGGCACTATTTTTTGGCATGTTCAACCTGATATTTAAAGTATAGAACCTTTATTAAGGATGTCATTTCAGCATAAATGCAGTATATTTTTAACCGACTTCAAAAAAGACTTTTTTTTTTGTATGTATGTTACTAGATATCTCCGTGAATAGTGAACCGATTTTCAATTTTGTTTTTTTAGTATAACCCCTAGATGGTCCCATTGTCACCGAGTCGGTGTCTGATGATGGGATCCTGGAGAAATCGAGGGAACTCTTCAACTATTATACACCTATAGTGATTTCACTATTTTTTACAGCAACTCGGCCACTTCCTCTTGAAATAGCGGATTCTAAGTGAAGTCGGTTCTTTTTTTGTTTAAAATTATATATATCTATATGAAAAAAAAGGTTAGTATCGGGTAGTTAATCCTATAATTTGAACTATATCTTATGCATAAGTAATTACTTTATATCTAAAGAATATATGTATATACAACGTTTTTCTGAAGTTTGGATGTTACACGGAATATTTCGTGTTCCCGTTTTACAGTTTTGTCTCTATCGTAAGAGCCACTCCTAATATCAAAAACGTTTACAATAATCGCAATAAAATTCAACTCACGCGTCGCTAAGATAGCATTGTTCGGTTCAAACGCTTAATCTATGACGCCCGGTGCATCCCACTTGCTATTCAACGATGCGCGCGCAACTGTTTTGGCAAAGCCATTTACAACTCAAAACTCAAGTCACAGCTCTTTGAAATTTTAGGCTAAATTGCACCTTAATAATGTATAGTTTGAAATATTCGACACTGTGAGCCTAATTGTGCTTTTCTTGTGGTAACGGTTTTCCTAGTGGTCGAATTTGGATTTCGATTCTAAAATATAATAATAAATGGATTGAGAGGTTAATCGGTCGAATAAACAACCTCGTTAAACATGAAAATGATCAACACCAAATTAACATAGTCAAATCAATGGCCGAAGTCTGTACTCGTGTGTCATTTAATGAATCAAAACTAGTATGATAAGGAGAAAAATATAATTGGTATTTTTTACGACTGCACTACATTTCAACACACAAGTCTAGAAATCTATTTTAAATTTAAATTATTAATTCAAGAACTTTATCAGTACCCAACTGGCCTCTGATCTGAGCGTCCGGAGGTCAAGTGATGATGGGAAAGTTTTGCTTGGTAGATGCAAGTGTAAGGTAATTTATATTTAATTTACGCTTATTTGCATAGGCTAGCCTATAAATGCTATACTGACCCTGCGCCGGTTGAGTGGAGGATCTTTCCTATCTAATGAAACTATAATGCAAATGAGACAGAAATCCTTTGAATTTAAAAAGTATTACTTTGAATTTAAAGTAAAAGTACGAATCTCTCGTTAAGCATTTACCGCTTAGTAAAAGTGCATTTTATCTTCTTCTCTCTCGTATTAATCTATAACTGTATCATACTTCACCCAACTGCTGATAGCGTCAAATATTGTGCTCAAGTTCATGAATCTCATTTGTAGTTCTCAGTGGCGTTGCTAGGTGGCTAAGGGCCCTGGGGCAAAAAGAACTGGGACCCCTAAACTACACACAAACACACAGCTCTTTATATTCAATAAGAGGTTTACTAATCAGGTTTTGGGGGCCCCGGGGCAGTGCCCCGCCTAGCCCTTTGGTAAGTAGCTACGCCAGTTCTACAAGTACCACGTTAGCAAGTACAAGCTTGCAACTGAACACCGAAAAGAACCAATTTAGTTCCAAACTAAACGTTTCCGAACCAGTAGCCACGCCATGCTTTACATAACCAAGGTCGCAGAAACAAAGTGACCGCCGGAGCGTGGCCCATTTCCACGGGAAATGACGTCTTAGGATTTTCACTCTCGAAGCTACTCGGACAGGCAACGAGCCATGTAAACGTGTCTTTAGGTCGGGTTACGACGGACTTTTGATTTCTATATTGCCCGCCATGCATTTTTTAAAGTTCCTTGTCTTCGTATTGTTATTACTTGACGTTTAATTGTTGGTCTAGACCATGATAAGAATACAGTCAGAGAATTATAAAAAATATTCTGGGGCCCAATTCGATCACCGAAAACTGTCAATCGCTACTGAGACTACTTTGTGTCACTAGTATTATTTATTTATTAACAACAATATTCAAATGATTTATTTAACGTAAAATAGTGTTACAATTTTAATTAATCATTAGCCAACAACAAGAACGTGGCATTAGTGCAGGGCAGAGGTAAACGGGCTGGGTAGGGCAGCACCGTCGATGAAACTGAAGAAATGTTGGGTGGATTTGAATCTGTGCCGTGTCCCACGGATACACATGCTGGTGGCTCGGATTATCGAAATTATAATTTTGGATCTTAGCCAGCCCAATTTTATTAACAACAATATGTTGACTCAGCGGCATGTCTGTGTGTCAAACAAGCAGCGATCTCACTTGGATATCCAAGTGTCACAGTTTGATATATCGAATATGGGTCCTGAACCTGACTCTGAGAGCTGCTTTGCATAGATAGCTTTTCCGAAATCAATAAATAAAGCAATCCAGTTAGTACCTTACAGTCATAAACACAAGCTTAACATTGCAGTTCAAAACAGTAAACATTGCAATGCACAGCTGTAAAATAAATGCACTTAAACATAATTGATTTAATAATAGTTAATAGGATAATATTTAGAATGTAATAGTTTTAAAGCATCGGTAATTTCATAAATTACAGGCTTTTCATTCAATAGCCGACAACATCATTTTGCATAAGTGCGGAGTACCTAAACTAAACTTTATTCATTTTATCTAAAAAATAAGTATTTAAATTGAAATGGCGCCTTGCCATCTTACAAATTTCCACTACACCTAAAGTCTAAGACTCATAACTTTTAATTTATCTAATTTTATGTTTCTTTTTTCAGAGTTTCTTCGGGCGATCATACAACAACCTCGGCTCCATCACGGAGTGCAAGAACAATGGCGAGTGCGTCATCAACAAGAAGAACAGGACGGCCTGCAAGGCTTGCCGGCTGCGCAAGTGCCTCCTCGTGGGCATGTCCAAATCCGGCTCCAGATACGGCAGAAGATCCAACTGGTTCAAGATCCATTGCCTCCTCCAAGAGCAGCAACAAGCGGCGCAATCCAGATCGCCCCCTAGAGTGCCACAATCCCACCATCTAGCTCCGCCATTTCCTCCTCACCTATTCCCCGGACTAGCTAGACCGAGGACAAAAGAAGAACTGGCTCTACTAGGCCTGGATGAATACAAACCACCCTGCTCCGGCAGCCCAGATTCCCATCGTAGTGGCTCGTCCCCCAAATTAGATGAGAAGAATAGAATCACGCAGAGACAAGAAAGACCTCTCACGCCTCCCCGGGACACATTTATCCCTATGCCGTTAGCCAACATGTCCTTGCCCCACTTCCCCCACTCGCCGTTCCTCACACCGCCGCCTTTCAGCCCGTTCGCGGCCAACCATCCGCTGCTGTTCCCTCCAGGCTTCCACCCGTTATACTCGAGGCATCTGCTCGACCATGCGGCATTAAGACAAGCTGCGGAGAACAACAATGATGTCAGAATTGACGACCATAACGCTGATTCGTCGAAGCGTTTCTTTTTAGATGAGATTTTGAAACAACAGCGGTCAGTACAGCCGCCTCCTCAAGAGGAAGTGATTCCTGAAGCAGAGTTTGTACCTACGCCTCCAGCAGAGCGGAGAACTAGCGAATCACCTTTACAGGAAAACCCTATGGATTTGTCGGTGAAATCCGATGGACGATCAAGCTCAGCGAGGCGAAGATCTGATGATAGCGAAGTGATAGCTCATGATCACGATGACAACCACTCCGGGAGCGGCGCAGGCTCAGCCAGCGAGGACGAAGATGTCACATATCCCGAAATCAATAGGATTAAACTCCACCCTCTGGACCTTACCACCAAAGTCTGATTCGAAGAGTTCACCCTTATGTGCCGTCGAAACCCCTTTAATGTGTCAGTGAATAATTAAAGGCCAGTAAATCGGATTGTGATTTTAAAGATAAGTAGGACGAGACTTACGGCAGTTGTTTTGTGAAATTGTTATCGCTTGAAAGAGTCTATCCAAATACGTAATTTAAGTAGCAAGTAATTAAAATGTTATTGGTACTCGAATGGTATGTACAAATCGAATGTAAATAATAAATTATTTTGTAAACTAAGAGTAGGATACTAGTTGGTTTTAATATTATAATGGAGATATCTCCGTTATTTTTGTAATAAATAAATTCTTACGTATGTTTTTGGATAATTCGAATATAATTTATTCAATTGTAGTAGAATTTGGAGTGTTGTTTGTGAGTTTGAAGACTTCGGGTGCATTGTGAGCTATCCTATCCGTACTTTTAAGTTTTTTAATCAATTTTAAACTTTATTTTTGCAACTATACATTCCAATTGCTGTGTAAAAAAATATCCTTACCTCAGTCAAAGACAATATCGCTTCGAGTTTAAAATCAGAACGCAACGTAAAATGGCGTTCAGTTGCAAATGTCTAGACGTTAATGGGGTTAAAACAATACAAATTTATTTATGTCAGTGGCAAAGCGATGTAATCGAATTGTAGACTTGAAATTAGTATGTAGTTATATTAGTTAATATTTTCGTCACCGGCCAAAATAACTTTGTAATGTTTTAGAACAATACATTCCTGTATTTGCTCAATATTACTTACGAAGCTTTGATAATGTACTCAAATGTAGTGAAATTAGTCACAAGACACATACTCATATATAATACTGTTGTGAGACAATAGGCTTGTTTGTTTGTTTGTAAATATAATTGTAGTTAGTGTGTTTTAATAATGAGATGTAGCGGAGCGTACAAAATAAAATATTGATGCACTCGAGTTTTTGCACTTTTTTATCCCATCCATATATCTTGGCCACAAGGTATAATATGTATAAGTAAACATTACCCATGCTCTTGAGTCCGGTCAGCAATGCTATATCAGGTTAATAACTAAGCTAGCACCACAACATACATTTTTATATGCTATGGAAAATTTTATGTTGGAATGGTGATGTTTTTCACAGTCATGAGAGGACCATAGTAAGAAACTAGAAACACTTGAATAGGAATACCAAAGTAAAGATTAAATTACTTAAGGATAATGGAAATGGAGCAGCTTGTCCATACAAGAATCTATATAAATCTCCATACAGTTCTATATCTGTATAGAACTTTAATATTGCGGAATGTAGAAAGAGCTATTTAGTAATATTCGGACTTTAATATCCGTGATAAACACACAAATAAATGCTCTTATCAGGATTCGAACCCGAAACCTTTTGTTTAGTAGAAATAGTAGACATAGTTACTACCGACCAGGCTAGGGAGTGGCTAAATTTGCCATCCTTTTGTTAAAAACGGCCTCGCTTCGTTCACCCGTTTATATCATTCTCAGAAGGCAATATCCTAATTCCTGATCTTCATAGTAATGTTCCCGAAACAAGGAATCCTAGAGTGGGCCGTCCACGGCGACGTTATTTATTTATTTATTTATTATCACCAGCACGCATGTGCACTGACCCCTACATTCACTTCCAAAACCAAAAGGCAATTAGTGTATATGAAATCAATATGGAGTTACGACGTTTTGTTCCGAGCAGAACAAAGGTGCAGGTCTCAGGTGCGCAAGAGTTATGGCGGCAATATTAATAAAGCGGGATAAGTAATGTAATAAGTTGGTGCGAAATTAATAATGCCTACAAGAATTGTGTACTACACTTTTATGGCTTCTTGAGCGTACGGCATGGATTAACTTCACCAAAGGTTAGGTTAGACAGGTTAGACTATAGGTTTTCAAATTATTCTGAAGACGAGTTTTAAAATCTGAGTCTTATTCTTTAAGGTTATTATAAAAATGGTTCGTGAAGCGTGAACCTGACGACATTTTCATGGGTAAGAGTATATTACTATATACATACATACTTATAAGTAGATATACACACAAAAGCACACACACAATACAGTAGTTAACAGTAGCCATTAAATTTTGTAAAAGAAAAAGGCTTTTAAAATGATTCCTTGTAATTGTAATCCTTGACTTTAGATATTATATACAGGTATGTAATATAAGTAAAGGATTTAGGTGATTTCAAAATTGAGAAATGAACATCGACAGTTTTACAATCAAATCACTCAGCTACTGCGTTACCTTACCCTTGGTAACACAGTAGCGAAAAATATAAATGCTTCAAGTACGCTATACGTGCCTAACGTATTGCGGCGTCCCGTATTTAGGATGCTAAATAAGTAAAGTGTAAAAGTCCTTCATAGTTTTAGGTGCTTGGTGAGTTTTGGTTGCCGTATATGCATTTCGGTTCCAATTTAGTATGGCTGGAAACGGGAAATTCCCTTTATTTTATAAAAATCCAGGAGAATTACCGAGATAATTCATTTACAACGACAGACATGATTTCCGGATGGGCATAAATTCAGCAATGTTACTTATGTTACGATCAAATTTCGAATAACGCCTTTGCTCCGGTAGCCATATTGGATGATCCATTCAGTTTACTATCAAAATGACTCATCCTTATTAATAAATTACGGTGTAAATACCCAAGTGGACTGTGAACGTTGAACCTGGGGTGAACATCCGATCAAGTTACTATTCGTGCCCAATATCGGATATGCTAATCCAACGTGGACAAATGTCGAGCGAGGAGATAAATTAGAAAAGCAACCTACCGCGAAGTTCGAAAAACGACATTTCGTTATCTCTGTCTCTATCGCTCTTGCATATTCCAAAGAGAGTGATGCAAATAGACGATTCGACGAACAAAGTGGTTGGCGGTTATAGGTCTGTACCGTACCGGTGTTGTTTCGAACCGTAACATACAATTTGGAATGCCACGTTGTAAATTAATTCCAATAGATTTTCACATAATAACCCCTTTGAACGACATCTTTAATACAGAATTAAAAGAAGTTTTTTTTATAGTGGCAAACAGACATACGGCCCGCCTGATGGTAAGCAGGTATCGTATCCATTGTACGCCTGCAACCTCTAGGGACGTCACATGCGCGTTGCTGACCCTTTACAAATGCACTTACAAAACGTACAAATATTGTACGACTAGCGCACCTGTGATTTTGTATTTCTTAATCAACATTCAAAACGACGTTAATCTTGTCACCGTTTGACTCTCCAATCTTGCTTATCTAATTCCCTACATCATAATATTTCTCGATGATTATTATTATTATAAATAGGCCTTATTATACTATCAATTACATACAATTACCCATTTGAACGGCTGTCGGGGCCCGTGCAGGGAGTCAAGGGATCAAGGCAGTAATATCGTACGCGCATATAAAATGTATTAACTATATTTAATGCGATTAGTGTAATGAGGTTTTACCATTGGTGAGAATTGGTTAAGTAGGTATTATTTAAAAATATTGGGATGCTTTAAATTATGGTATGTTTTTATAATGCCGCTCGAAATTACCTATGCCGAAATAGATTATTATTTTCATAAGAGGCAGTATTTAACTCCCTCGCATTTACAAATTGTTTACTCGATACTTTTTTATATGCAAGAATTCCTGTTTTAAGACACATTTGAGAATTATTAGAAGCTCTGGAAACAGTTCCAATCCTTAACTTTCAGGATTGTTTTATTACAACAGAAAAGGCAACATGTTTCAATTGTAGGCATGGTTGTAAATATTTTTAATCACGTCTTAGATTCCACACTACATTGTTTGTCAGAAAATATAAGTTGTGGAACAAGGCTGTACGATTGGGCGTGACCTATAACACGGCGTTGTTGTGCACTACTGTTACACAAGTCGCTTCCACTGGCGACGAGCTGCTGGCCAAAGATATAAAGAGAAGATGGATGTGGCTTGATGAAGTACGCTCAGGGAAATCGTTCGACATGGCAATGAAGCGCCCGATTTTTGCGTCTTTCTAATTTACTTATAAACTTTCACGGTTTTCATACATACTTATAGTTAATAAAATGGGCCTTAACAGCGTTATAAATATATGGAAATTACCTTTGACGTTTAGAAGCCTGGCTAAAGTTTTAAGTTTTACTAGCTAATTACATACACGCACTTGGTCATCCGGATTCAGGAGGGCCACTTCTTCGCACCTATGTGTGAGTGTCAGTAGATAATATTGAAAATAAATCGGTAGTTTTCGATTTTTTTATACAATTTAATATACATCGGTAACTATTCGCATCACATGGCAATCGAGACATGCGCTTCACTAAGTGCTACGCCGTAGCCGTAGTAAGCAAATCCATACTAATATTAAAATGCGAAAGTGTTTGTCTGTCTGTAACCTCTTTACGCTTAAACCGCTTAACTGATCAAAATGAAATTAGATATGAAGATAGTTTGAACCCGGACCCGGAAAGGACATAGGACACTTATCCCCGAAATGATCATTAAGGGGGTAAAACGGAGAGTAGAAATTTATATGGGAAATTTATAATCGCTGAACCGATAATGGTGAAATTTGGTATGAAGGGTATGAGTCCCGGGGAAGGACGTAGGATAATTTTTATCCCAAAAATCATCCCTCAAGGGGATAAAAGGGGGTTAAACTATTTCCATGCCGACCAAGTCGCGGGCAAAAGCTAGTCCTGTAGGTATATTTATGGGATGTTTTATTAAAGTACTGATAGCATAGCAAATAGTTTGTACATAAACTTGAAGAAATTGTAGGACTAGAAACTAATTCCTGCTCAAAAACAATTTTCGTGCCGTAAGCCGATTTTCACATTGAATGCGATTTTCACTATGAGTGGGACATCGTTTTAGATTTCCATAGCGGTGTCTTACTCGCATTACTACATTCGCTCTTGTCTTTTCTAGCGACTTTATTGCCGTCGCGGAGATGCGCCCGCGCCGGCGGGTCAAGGATCGCCGCTCACAGAATTACCTATCAAACGCGACCTGCCGTGTTGTTACATTTGCGAGCGAGCGCTCGCCGCTCGAATCTATTTACTTACTGTGAAAATCAAATCGAAATACGTGTATTCGAGGCCCTAGTTTGCAGTAAAGTATCCTTATTGATATCCTATTGGCTTAGCTTATGTATTTATTTCTTGTTCATCCGTAATTAAGCCAGTTTTAAGACTTATGTTATGGGATATTTTACTGCCTGCAATAAAAAACATTTAATATATTTATTTATTTTATTTTAGCGCTTTCTTAACTGCATCCTTGTAGCGTTATCACACTTACGATTTGCGAGCGAGTTTTGTACGGAAGCGAACACGCCGCGAGTTCGCCGCATACGAGTTTTGTATAGAAATCGCGTTCAAATCGCTCAAGATTGATAAGGCTCTTAGGTAGGTTTAAGTAAGTTCTCTTAAAATACATCTACAAAATCCATTTGAAAAACGAAACGCAAGTGTCCAGCAATTTTTATTGTTAAAAGCATATCTTTATGGTTTTCAAGTGGGTAAAGTAAGCAGCATACGAAAGAATGAGAGACTTGCAAAGAAAATTTTAAAAACGAAGTCTATCAAAGGATCTATGTAATCCTCAATATACTAGTCAACCTGAGCCGAACTTTCGTGTACGTTCACTGCGCATTCGCAACAACATTCGCCTTACGACCGAATACGTTTTAATAACCATAGTTGCGCACAAGCGACGTAATTCAGCGTTAGTAGACACACCGACTGTTAACGTCGTGATCTATGTGTGTTTTCTGTTTTGCAGAAACTAGGTAATATCTCTATTGCAGCGCTAGTGATACGTACACGTAGTATAGACAATTAAATTAAGAACGGGAGAAGTATTCTGAATCCAAATCATAATAAAAAATCGGTTTTTAATATTAGGTAATGCCTTTCTCTCACTCCAACGCGTAGTTACGAGCAGCAACATGTGTAAAGAGCAGATAAGAATCTAATTGATATCGTATTTTACTTTTCTGAATAGTTCTTTACCAGGTCTTCTGAAACATGCAAAAAGTTATCGTAAAACCTAAATCTTGAAACTTTGACGAAGAGTTTCAATCATACTTGGCAGTCGTTTGAAACCCTATTTCATGAATTTAAGTAATATGTAATTACCTATTGGCGTTGGTTTTTTGTCTAAGTAGGATTAGGACAGAAAATAAGGTTCCGTAAAACAGGGTAAGAAGGGATGACGTGGCCAGTTGGGTCAAAAATGGGGAGAGTAGAGATGCTAAAGGGGTGAGTAGGTGTTTTATACCAAGCTTGTTTAATCGCTATATCAATAAAATAATCTCTTAACAAGTCAAGCCATTGCAATATTCATCATTCAAAAATGTCACTCCTAGTTTTCCCAACTTACCCTATTCTATCCCTACCAAGTCTACCAACCAAAACTACGGGGTGAGGTGGGATTTCCCACTATTATGTGTTTTTGATTAAAATTATGAAATCGACAGATAATAAATAAAATATTAAAATTCATACGACCGAACTATTTTTATCTATAAAAATCAACGTGCCACATATAAAAATAAACTTTTTTCCAAGTTTGTACTTCGGTTTTGACCCTACTCACCCAATTTTACGGAATTATCACCCCATTATCCGTAAGTATAAGGATTTAGTCTCAATCAGAACACATATTAATAACAAGCTCAGCGCAACTCATAGTGGTTACTTACCAACATTCAAGTCTATTTTTTACAACTGGTAAGTTAACTCCCAATAAAACGTCAAGGTAATACTAATTATATGTTTTATTTTTGACGGTCAACTGTCAACATTCTGTAAGCGCGTGTTCGTCTATTAATGAAATCAACCTTGATATTGAGTAATGATTTTTTCAAATCTAAGGAAAAATCAAGTGTAATAATCTTAGCTTTGCCTTGCAGATCAAGCGACTTTAATTTTATCTGGTAGAGTTGTTTTCGTTAAATTAATCTGAGTACTTACCTATTGTTTATCAACCGACTTCAAGATTTCGAAGTAGGATGTTCTCAATTCGTCGAGATCTTTGCTTTTTTGCATTTTTTTTGTATGTTCACCGATTATTAAAAGACGGCTAGACCGATTTGGAAAATTCTTTTTTTGTTTGAAAGAGTATAATTCACAGTTGGTCCATGGGATCCTGGAGAAAGGGAACTCTTCTACTAATTATAGGCACACCTATAGTGATTTCAGTATTTTTACAGCAACTCGGGCATCTCCTCTTGGAAAAGCGGAGCCTAAGTGAAGCCGGTTCTAGCTAGCTAGCTAGCTAGATTGGCTAGTGACTATACTGATGAACATTACAGTATACATAAGCTTTAATTTGCTACTATACAATGTCGGTGTTTAGGTACAGGAAGCCACCAACGTGATGATTGATGACTGCCTAAAAGATCCTGAGTCAAACATTTTTTTAGTGTGAGTTAAGGTTATGGATATTTTCTGTGAACATTATAAAATAAATGAACTTTAAAGCCAAATTTTCTTGTCAACCCATTAGGTGCAAATCTTCTTCTTTAAATTTGTATAAGTAGTTGGCATTAGTTGTTACAAATTATTATGTAACGAAATCGTTAACTTTTCGATTGTCCACAGAACAGTCGCCAGTTTTCCTAAATCTGTTTCACCCTCTTATTAAGGGACCCGAACATTCGGTCAAGTTCAGTCGTAGATAAAAAAATAAATATGGTCAACTCGACCCGCGGGCTGAGTGCCCTGTGACCACAAAGCGGAAATTGACTGTCACTTTACAAGAGAAAAGCTTGTGAAAGACGAACCAAGTAAAAAGAAAAAGTTTTAAGACAAAAACTGAAAGAAACAGGTAAAGGAAAAGCGCGAGAAAATACTCAAAAGGGAAGCGATCACAAAGCTTACCATCGCGATAGCCCCTCAGCTATATCGCAACTGTATCGCGCCTGCATCGCCGCAAAAAGTCGCCGTGTGCGACGGCTTACGTGGTGATCTACGCGTTCTGTCGCCATAATTCAACGCCCGCTGCGCGCGCGCGGTCGCGGGCACTCATTATTTTAGAACAGCACAACTGCAAAAAGCCGGTGTGTATTACAAAAAATTGAAAGGAAATCGTAATGGGCTGCTTAACAAGATTCCGGAGATGTTGAAGATCGCACTGTATTTATTGTGCGTAGGAATGAGGATGGGATTTATAATCAGAGAAATAAATGAAACACAGATTTCGATTTTATCGAGGGCTTAACTGCGACTTTTTTTTCAATTAGGTAAGCACACATGGTACCGCTACTGTGTGTATATTATTTAAACTAGTAGTCCGCCTCAAACGGAGAAATCGCGTAATATTAGTAAACGAGTTGACCAATATTAGCAAGACCGTTATGGTGATCGTTTTTGCGCCTTCTAGCTCCATAACCCTTTGGTCGATCCTGCTCATATGAGTATATAAGCTCTCAAATTATTCATATATATCTCTGCTACAACCCCAACAAATTTCATAAAGATCGACACAACTAATCAAAATCAAAAATCCATTGAAATGCAGGGACTACCCGGTAGTAGGCTAACAGTTCCGTTGTTTTCGAAGTTGTCTGTAAGAACTTCGCTTCGTTGCGCTTGCTTGTTTAAAAAAACATAAACAACTTAATAAGAAAATGTTCTGATAGGTAAATTTTACTCGCCAGTATCAAAATACAATTACTCTACCTCTACTGCAACACTTCGCCATTTTTGCGTTCGACGTTTTGTATAAAGGTGTAAACACGAGATGTAATCTTACACATACACAAACAGGGTGGGCTAAAGACCAATAAACTTGCTAAGTTGTAATTACTGTGCCAATTTTATTACGACCAACAGAATGATATTATCAATATCCATTCGTAGAACTAGTTTTCATTTATCTGGTCCTTGGAACCAATGGGCAATATGAATGGTTAAATATTTGGCACATACGCCCATTTACTTTTACCGGACCAAATAATTATTAAGTTTAAAACGATTTGCAGATGGCTACCGATTTATAGTTTCAAGGATTTCATTTTTATTTCATCCAGGAAAGCTAGTGATTACAGTTACTTATAGATTTTAATTGATTATGCTAAGCTATTTAAATATTGCAATAATTATTAAAACAAACAAATACCTACATTAATTGTATATGTTTGTATCACTTTAGGTAAATACTTGAATTCACTCATTTAAAGTTATATTTCAGTGAATTCATCACACTAAAATTATTTAGTGTTTTGACATCATATAGTTTTTAAATGTAGCTGCACATTTCAAGTTAACACTTTTGTTACAAAATGAAGATCTTTACATTTAACGTTTTAGGGTATGTGTTATTTGACTTATTTGTTAGTATTTTATAACGCCCCTGTTTTATAGTTTATCTATAATGAAATTCCATTGCTCCGTTTACGTTCTCGTATAGGGCAGGTGCCCCGGTTTTGGCCACTTTAAGGAGACATACGTCCTTCATTTTGTGCCAATAAGGACTTATAACACACTTTATGTACTGAGTCATAGAAAATATATTACTATGTTAATATGAATCTCTACTGTTAAGATTCTGGCATTATATCTTATTTTTTTCCTTGATGAATTTGCAGAAAGGGGAACCAGTATTAGCCACTTTTTTATGCTCCTGACACCTGATACATGACTGATTACAGTGGCATCTGTGTTGCCTCACTGTTGCCATAATTTACACTTATATGGACTAAGTCATATTAAAATGGCCAAAACTGGCACAGAGGCCACAACTGGGGCATCTGTCCTATTTCCAAACGTTATTTTTAATTTAATCCTCCAGACTTTCCGAAGTAAACCTAATATTCACTAATTAAAATTAAAAGAGTTTTTCAAAACACGCAAGTAGCTTAGATGAACCCAGATAAATTCCGTAGTATACGTAACTATATCAAATTACAACCAGTTTTCTAATTTATTTTATTGATTTTAACGGACATCATAATTATTTATTAGCAATTTTATCCAAGATGACTCAACGTTCTAGATTAGTATGAATTGGAAGAAATATTATCTTAATGTCTAATAGTAAGTAAAAAGTAAGTAAGTAAATCATTTATTGCCACGTAAAAAAACACATAACAATTAGGGTCTTTTACACCAGATCACAATGTAAACTTAACCTAGATATTTATAACTATTATTGTGTATACAAAACTATAACCAAAAAATGCGTGACAAAAGGACAGTCTCAGCTGTAGGCTGGAAGCCTCGCCTTTACGACGCGGTTCCAGCGCTGGTTTTCAGCCTGCCCAAAGCTACGGTGGTGACAAAAAGGGCGACTGCTCGGCACACGTTAACTTAAAGTTATACAAATAGACAAAAACTTAATAATAATAGAAAAACTAAAGTAAAAAAGAAAGGGCTATAACAATTAGTGATGACATTAGGTAATCGTTAAATACAAAGGGTAGGTACAGCTGAATATAGAGTAGTTCGGTTATCTCATACAGTCAGTTTGCCGTTTAAGCAACAGGGGTTTCAGTTTTCCTTTTAACGAGTTTTGGGACATGTTAAAGCGTAGAGGTGGGGGAAGATCGTTCCATATTTTCGCTGCACTGACTTTAAACCCGCCTCTACACCCTTTGCTCGAATGCTTAGGGATGGCTGCTATATTTAAAATTCTGCTGCGTGTATTAAAGTTGTGTTGACAATCTAATCTTATAAACAAATCGGCCAGTTAATTTCACCGATTGAAATCAGTGTAATGTTTGTATATTTTACCGTTTTTATACTTTATCAGTGCCTCTGTTCATATATCTGTAAATAACCTGTTGACTAATGCTTGGATTACGTTTTTCGATAAAATCTGTCGATTTTATTAAGAGTTTTATTTCGTTCTCGGTGTTTATATTTAGATCCATGTTCGTTAGCATATATTCTAATTAGTTTCTCACAGCTGTAAGTTGGGAAGGAAATTATAGAATTCCGAGCTAATTCGATGTCACTTTGGTATTTGGTATTATTTCCATTGAGATGTAGATGAGGATTGCGACACTTTGTCGACAATTTTTTTATAAGTTTTGGCAAACATTCTTTCCTGGCAAACGTTATAAATTAATGTTCATGTTTTTAATGTTTAAAGGGTTTGAAGTGAAAATAGCGCTAAGCTGTGGTTAGCTCGAAAGATCATGTATTGGGTTTTAGACGATATTTGACATATTTGTCTTTACTGGTATTTAAACTCAATTTCGCCAATTTTCAGAATAATAAGGCTTATTTCATAAAAAAATATAGCGGACAGATCAAATGGGTTGAAGTTACGTGTAAAATGTTAAAATGGGCATTTTTATTAACTTGCACTTTAAATCTCGACTTAAGTCGTGTTTCAATAACGTTTAACCGTCACATTCCTGACAATATGTATGGGATTTGACATTGACCGTCAGTTTTGTGACAATTGCTAACCGGTCGTTAATAGTACACAGTTATGTGAAAATGCCCAAATACGACATTATTTCGTTTTTCTATTAATTTATCATTTGTACTTACGTACGCCGTTTTATAACTAAAGGGATAGTAATGTGTATTTTCTTTAATACCTACTACTCATTACCTACTCGTACTTAAACACCCATTTCTAACTCTCCATCTTACCAATAACACTTACTATATTAATCATAATTCACACAGGTTTCAATTTTAGTATTTATTGAAAGCCGTGGTCTATTCTGGACATAATGGCGGCCTATAAAACAGTGTACCGTTCGCATCCGCGGTTATAAACATAATAAACACGTGGCGAACATCTTGATTAGTAATTAGCCACAAATTACATAGCAATCGTGATTTATATGTGGATTGGGGGTCAGGGGTCGAGGGTTCGATTTCCATAATTCTTCGTGAATTTAAATACGGTTAGATTTACTTTTTAACCAGTTTGATATATTTTTGTTCGTTGAAATCTTAATGACCATATAAAACGGTCGTGTTACCCTAGAGATAGACAGAGATGTTAAAGGTAGAAAAAAAAATAAAAAAATTTTTTTTTAAAGTTACAGAGCTCCAACAAAAAAAAGTTTTTGGAAATTCATCATCTTTTAACGAAATGTATGCGGGTGAAAGGCAGTCTACTTTATTTATAATCTATCATTGTATTTACCCGATTAATTGTAATTTCATTTTTTAGTTTGAAATATTTTGAGAACCGGTCAAAATGTAAGACCAACGCAATCACTTTATTTTAAAATCTTTTTACTTCTTATATTTATTATACAAAAAAATAGTAGATACTTGTGTGAAATATGTACGAGTAACGGGTGCAAAAAATACATAATATATATTCAAAAAATTAATAAATATCTATTATGTAAAAATTCCAGATCATAATTAATAATTGGTATTATATAAATATCCTTGAACCGTAAATTAAACAAACGTATAAAACAGACATTTATGGAATTGGTATATGATATTTAAAACTAAAATAAAACCACAGGTTTTCACCTGACAAATGGTCTTTTTCTAAATATCATGTGGTCTGACATTTTACTATATCTTATAAAAAATAAGACAGCAAATTTCAGTACGTGTTTTTGCTAACTTTGGGTTCTGGTATTATTTCAACAATAGCAGTTATTTCAACTAAATCTGATTACGATTAAATACAACTTAGTCATGTCGTGCCATATTCCTCCATGCATGTACTTAACCTTTACAAAAGTAACATACATATATACCATACTAATATAGTTCTGTAAACCGTAGACTTCGGAGCATTACCCACTTTTTCCCCCCTTTACCCTTCCCTCGTAACTTCTTTTTTTACAACAACCTGTAAGGAAGTGTGGGCTTGACTTTTTACCCGAAAATTATTGAAATCCGTCCATAAATAACGCGACAGCAAACTTACCCCCTTTTCCCCCTCATTTCCCCCCTAATTAAAAAAATGTGTAGAGAATTTTTGGCAAATAAATTAAGTTTCATCGAAATCGGATGAAAAATGCGACCTCTAGACCGACACTGACCAACCAACCAACCAATACACACACATCAATCTGCCAAATCGTCGTACCAGTGAAAACGGAGACGTTCGTCGCCTCGCTACGCTCGCCTCCTCAGTCAATTAGTTCTGTAAAGGTATGGGCCCAACTGTGTATACCTACCAGCATCAATTACAGACGCGCCTAGTCTGATAGGAACTACTTATCTAAGGTTTAATCCGAAGTAAAAAGGAATTCAATTGATAGTTTATTTTTTCTATACTCACATGTACCATACACACGCCGTGTCAGTAAAAAGGCACGATATTCAAATTTTATATGGAAGGTCAATCTTACGCGTCTACATTTTTTTTCTATTTGCCGCCTTTTTCTGATTATTGACAAAGCAGACGTGTATCAGAATATATATATCGTTGTCGCTATTCATCAAAATAGGACTAGTAGTTTAGACATGAAAATGTAACACATGAAATCGCATTCACCTTTAAAAGATAAAAAGATAAAAAAGATAAAAGATATTTATTCTTCAATTTAGGCACATTACAATGCACTTATGAACGTCAGAGAGAAAAGAAACTACCACCGGTTCTAACCCTACACCTCTGACCCGAGAAGTATTACTTATTACCGGCAAGAAACTCGGCGGGACTTATTTTTTCAAAACAGTACTACAAATACATTAAAGATACTATATACAATAATGCGTAGTTCTTCAAGAAGGCATATCAAAACAGCTTGAGAGACAGACATGTACCTGCCTATTGTGTAATTAAAATGAAAAATAAAAATAAAATCCAAATCTGACTGCTTCGCAATACGTTTGATATTCTTTCTTACTTGAACTGTGTCCTCTAAATGTTAGATGATTTTATAGATTCTGGTTTGGGCCATGCATATATGTCTGTCATATAGTCCTCGACCCTGTAATAACCCTTTGACATTAAAGTTTTTTTCAAGTATTTCTTAAGAGCGGGAAATGATAGATTCAAAACATCGACGGGTAACTTGTTATAAATATGAATACCCTGGCCAAAAAATGACTTATATGCTTTGCGGACACGACATCCTCTGGTAGCAAGCTTATTTTTATTTCTAGTGTTATAGCTGTGGATGTCAGAATTCTTCTTGAATGTGTGTATATTCTTTACAACAAAAATAATATTATCATAGATATATTGGGACGCAAGAGTTAAAATATTAATTTTTTTAAATAATTCTCTAATTGATGTACCTGCCTTTAAGTTATACATAAAGCGAATGGCTCTTTTCTGTAAAACAAAAATAGTCTGTATGTCAGCTGCTTTGCCCCAAACCAGAATTCCATATGACATTACACTATGAAAATAACTATAATAAACTAAGCGAGCTGTCTCAATATTAGTCAGTTGTCTAATTTTTCTAACGGCATGAGCGGCTGAACTTAGTCTAAGAGCGAGTTTTTTTATATGAGGACTCCATTGTAAATTTTTGTCCAACGTTGAACCAAGGAACACAGTTTTATCTACTATATCTAAACATTCACCATTTATAACTATATTAGTGTCCATTGGTGCCACGTTTGGCAAAACAAATCGAATACATTTAGTTTTCTTAGCATTAAGTAACAGATTGTTAGTAGTAAACCAGTTTAGTACGCCAGCTAGTGTATTGTTAATTACAGATAAATCATTGGATTGCCGTTCAACTTTGAAAATTAAAGATGTATCATCGGCAAACAAAATCATACCACAAAGGTTTTGTACTACACAAGGTAAATCATTTATATAAACCAAAAACAGGAATGGGCCCAGAATGGAACCCTGTGGCACTCCTAATTTTACTAAAGTCCCTTTAGACTGGGTTTTATTTACAACAACTGTTTGTGTTCTATTGCTAAGGTAAGAAGACATGAGACTCAGGGCATTTTCTGAAAGACCATAGTGTTCTAATTTAAGAATGAGCGTTCTATGATCTACACAATCAAAAGCTTTTGAAAGGTCACAGAATATACCAATTGCATCATAACGTTTGTCTCGCCAAGCATTGAAAATATGTTTAATGAGTTCTGCAGCAGCGTCGGTTGTGGAACGTCCCTTTGTGAAACCAAACTGATTGCTTGTAAGCAGTCCATGTCTGTTGAAGTGCCCCAGTAGATCATTTAACATTATCTTTTCAAAGACTTTACTTAGTACAGGAAGTATCGATATCGGTCGGAAATTATTTAGATCACTAGAATCACCCGATTTAAATAGAGGTATGACTTTACTACATTTCATTAGATCTGGAAAAACACCTTGTGAAACTGAATTGTTATAAATGATGGCTAAGTAAGGCGCTATGTCGTCTATGATATTGCTGATGACTACAACTGATATTCCCCATAAGTCCTCAGTTTTCTTTAAATTGAGTGATTTGAATGACTTTACAATTTTTTCGGAATCCACTAGGTCAAATTCAAAGATCGTATTACATTTCTTAATATTAGCGCAAAGTAAGGAATGAGCTTGAGACGAAGATGATTGTAGGCATTTTGTGGTATTTAATGCTATGTTAGAAAAATAATCTTCGAATGCCGAGGCAACATCGTCATTTGACATGACCTGTTGTTCCTCCGAGACAATGTTGACTTGACAATCGCGTGATTTACATTTACCAGCTTCCTTATTAATAATATTCCACACTGTTTTCACCTTGTTGTCCGACATTTTTATTTTTGCACTAGTATAGTTCGCCTTAGCAGTTAAACACACCTTCTTGAATCTTTGCATTATTAGTACCGATGTTTTGTAATGTTCACACTTAAAGCTGATTTGACCGGTTTTGTAATTTGTGGCTTGGCACCGACTTCAAACATATCAGTTGGTAACGCATATAAATAATTATAATGATTCATTTTATCCTTTTTGAAGTCGGTTTATCTTTTTTTTTGTAAAAAGTTTTTATTTTTCCATTTTTATGGTTATATATTTATCAAAATTGGACAAAAAGTCTCGGAACAATCGGTAAAGATATATAAAAAACTTCATAATACACCCATTCTATCTAAGGAAGGGTCCACGTATCATATGTGGACTTCATCATTAGGTCCTCTCTATCAAATTGGTGGTTTTCAAGAGGGAATGCTCGAGTTGCTTAAGAAAGCACCCAAATCAACATACATGTGCCTTTAAAAATTGAGGAGTTCTCTCAATTCTTCACGGATCCCATCATCAGAACAGCACCAGGTTAATGTGGGACCATCTTCGAAGTAGTTCCTATCAAACAAAAAAAAAGGAATTGTCCAAATCGGACCACGGGTCTCGGAGTAATCGCTGAACATCCTACATAAAACAATCTTCATCATTATCACGAAAACAATCATCTTAATCAGGACCACTCCATCATATTGGCGGTTTTCGTGACAAAATGCTTGAGTAGCTTAAGAAAACACTCAAATCACCATACACGTGCCTTTAAAAATTGAGGAGTTCCCTCAATTGCTCATGGATCCATCATCAGAACAGCACCAGGTAAATGTGGGACCATTTTCGAGGTAGTTCCTTTCAAACAAAAGAAGAATTATTCTAATTGGATCACGGGTCTCGGAGTAATCGCTGAACATCCTGCATAAAAAAATCTTCATCATTATCATCAAAACAATCATCATCATCAGGTCCACTGCATCGAAATGGTGGTTTTCTCGAGAAAATGCTTGAGTTGCTTAAGAAAACACCCAAATCACCATACATGTGCCTTTAAAAATTGAGGAGTTCCCTCAATTCCTCATGGATCCCATCATCAGAACAGCACCATATTAATATGGGACCACCTTGGATGCAGATCCTTTCAAACAAAAAAAGAATTACTCAAATCGGACCACGGGTCTCGGAGTAATCGGTGAACATACATAAAAAAAAACACCAAACCGAATGCAGAACCTCCTTCCTCAATGGAATTGAAGTCGGTTAAAAAGTAGGATCTCAATCATAACATCCTACATGTACCTCCATACCATCCATGGGTGGCCGTGAGAAGCTACCTTAGAAGCTACCGGCTGAACCCTAACGAACTAACTATGATTTCGATAATTCTAGACACCTGTCACTCACCGCTCAACTAATGAACTGTACGCTTACCATGAGTTATGACATTGACGTTTTCGAGAACGAGTATCGAGTGTTCCATCTGTGCATCTTGCTTGTAACATATTAGTGTAAACGAGATAGAAAATTCGTTACTCGTTAACGAAAAATTACAATGTCAAACTCATGGTAACCGTACTGTATACTACAACAACTAATACACTTTACTCTTATCTAACTTAACTATTGAACTAAAAAGCAACCTTATTGTGATTTAACAGAGAGATGGATCTCCAATGAATGCAAAATCTGATAAGAGGTAGTATAGTTTGGTTGATATGGGAAAGTTTTAATAGACATTTAGATACGTATAATAATCAACGCTGAATAATGTGTGTGTAACGAGTTTTATAATGAAATCGTGAAAAGTAGGCATTTATGGCGCGAACATAAATGATGTTCATTTAGCCGCCTGTCGTCGATATGAGATGTTAATGTTTAATGCCCACCTAAGGAACAGTAAGTAGTACCTCTCTAAAGAAATGATATCATATTTTTGTACCTAAAAAAAGTAAGACATATAACGATAAACAGTTTTTTAGCAAAAACTATTTATTTTGGATAATTTTAAACAGAAATAGAACTGACTTCACTTAGACTTAGACACCTCCCCAAAATGAAATGCACGAAATACTGTAAAGTCTGTAAAAAAAAATTAAATCACTATAGGCCATGTGCCTATAATATTTGAAGAGTTCCTTCGATTTCTCCAGGATCGCATCATCAGATCCTGACCTGGTTACAATGTACAATGGGAGAATGGGACCAACTGTGAAGTATCTCTTTCAAACAAAAAAAATATTTTCCAAACCAGTTTTCGAACAATCATTCACATAAAAAAAAAACAAAGATTCCGACGAATTGAGAACCTCCTCTTTCGAAATTTGAAGTCGGTTGAAAATAAATTAGTTGTCATGCTGAATGAAGAATTTTGCACCAACGTTGAAATAACTACAAATACGCAACCTATAACATAAACAAGCGACACATTTTAACAAACGATATATCGTATAAGTAATAAGTCACTCAAACAGTAAATGATAGTTTTGATAAATTCTACCTTAACATAAAACATAGCTTTGCATTATTAGATATTTTGACTTTTGAGGTTTATTTTGGTTCGTCTATTGGGAGTCTTATGAATTTATATTCCTTCTAAACATAACATAATACATTAATTTATATATTTGTGTTTGGTAAGATTCAACCTCCTACTTATATTCATCTTTCCAACGTGTGTGGTCTTTATCTGTCAGCTAACCTGTCATACTAGCACTGACCATTAGATAACGTAATCTTGGGATATTGTTACGGTATTTTAGTTTGACACAATTATCTATTGAATGAATACTAAAGTAAAATAAATTCAAACAGTGACTATGTAATTCCAATCCTGCTGAAGCAGGGGCCGTATTCCAACTTAAAACATATTTAGAAACGATTCAACTTCAATACAACTCCAATGCATTAAGGGGCTACTTTGAAAAATTATAGGTTTGTTCAAACGCTCTATTGACTAAACGGGAAAAGGGACTGAATTTATTTTCGAATATATATTATTAGACTATATACTCTTGTTTTTGGCACAAGCCGAAACACGATTGCTGAAAGTTGCCTCGATAGAAAAAAAATCCGAAGTTGGGTCCTTTTTCCCCTTATTTTTCTTAGCTTACGTAAACTATAAGAGATTAAGCAATATAACTAAGTAAAAAATATGGTATTCTGGTTTATCTAAAAAGTCACAGAAACAAAATTACACAAAACTTTATAGATTCGCTTATTTATTGTATTTTAGTCAAAAAGTCTGATCCTTAAGAGCGCTGCATCTCTTTCTTTCTTCTTTGCACGGGAGCCATAAACGTGTCTCTAACGGATGGGCGTGGCTTGTCCGAATCGAGGAACGGCCTTAACAACGCAATACAGCTAGCGCCTCAACGCCTGAATCAGACATAACAATAATTTACTTGAAGATTAATGCAGTAAAACTCCAACAAAATTTCAATATTAGTTGACTATTTGTTGTGTGTTGGAGTTGTGTTTTTAATGTATTGTTTAAGTATTTTAAAATTAGACCGATTTAATTTTTTACTGCATTGGTTGTCTGCGCATCAGCAACCGAATCGTAAGTAGTAAGTTTAATTTTATTTTATTTTATATTTTTTTTTTACCGTATATTTTTTATTTCTTTATAATACTTTACAATATATTATGTAATGGGTTTATTGCCTGAAATAAATAATTATTCATTCATTCATTCATTGCGGCAACTGGTATTTATGTGTATTTTTATGACGCATTCACAAGTCAACTATCTATGTATTTAGTGGTATAGTTCTCTAAGTAGTCTGTCGGCACCGCCGTTTACAAAAAGAAATTATAATATACGTTAATATTAGTGATAAAACTGATAAATGCAACTAAATGTTCTTACCAGGATCGAACCGGACCTCTTACCTCATAGGCAGAATGTCCACCGTCTGGGCTACCGAGGCCGGTAATATTATTAATATGAGTTTTGTCAAAATACTTCGTTAGCCCAGTTTCGGTGAATCCCGAATGACTATATAAAATCTTCCGTGTTTTACATTGTATCATTGACATGTCATCTTAGTACATTTTATAACCTAAAATCGATTTTAGGTTATAAAATGTACTGAGATGATAGGTGTCAAAAACCGCTTCTTAGATTGCACAAGGTATATAGTATGGCACTGTAGTAAATGATGTACACGGAAGATATTTCAGTTTAATGAGGGTTTCCTGAATCGATTTTTTTACTAGGTGGCAGCACCGTGGCGAGAGGTCCAGCTGTCAATCATCACATTTTTTTGATTGGTGGATTTTGACAGCTCCTGTCAAAAAGACCTCTCGTCACAGTGCCGCCACCTGGATTCCCGGAAAGCCTCATTAAAATTTCCCTGCGATCCAGATTGACCCGCTGTACCTTACTTAAGGTACCAGTTCACGTACATATATACTTAACCCGTTCTTTTATTATATGACATGATGCTATACTTTTTTTAACCATTGTGAGCTCACGACCACGCTCCACATGTCAAGATGTTTCTGAGCTAGCACGGAACTGTCAAACAGACGGACATATGACGGGGTCATGGCAACAATTATCTAATTAGATTTAGATCCGAAGTCCGAGCTCATTACTACTACCAGTATACGGACATAGTTTAAAAAAGTTCAATCTACGAATAGTAAACATTGAATTTCGACTTACTTCGAGGTTAAAACGGTTACATTTTCCACGTGTTTTTAAGTGAGTTACATATACAGTTAAACGAAAATGTTATCTGTTTCACTTTGTTTTAAATGTCGTCACTGGTCTGTGTTAAAGTTAAGACACTGACAATGACAACAGCCAAACATGTTCAATCGAATCTTATTTTGACACAGTCCGTGGCGCAGATAAATTTTATCTGGCATTCATTGAGCATTTCTTTTTATTTTTGCCACTTTTCTCGACTTTTTATATCATGCCACTTAAGTTTTATGTTTTTTCTAGTCAGAATCGCGAGCTGATTCGATTTATGCAAGAAAAAAATGTGTCAAGAAAAAAACATAAAACTTACCAAAAAAATTCGAGTCAACAAAAGTGGCAAAAATTTTGAGAAACGCTCTCTTAGTGATAATAGGATGCGCTTATTAGAAATGTCATAGGTTGTGTCGATTTTTATTTAATTTGAATTTAGATCCGAAGAGCCCTTTGCAGTTTAATGTATATTATTTCGTGCACTGCGATCGTTCAGGTTACCCGCCATGCACATCGCACATTGTGAATCGGGAAAGTACGCACTTATAGCAACCTTATATGACTTATTTACAATCCTTAGTCCTCACAGATAGGCTATACCTGCTCATTCAATTTAGTACTCTTTATGTAAATATTAGTTAAATGCACTGACTAGTTATATTATTTTTGGTAACGCCACGGTAATCGCCACACGATAACTAACATAAGTAAGATCTCGGATTACACATAGTTGTTGCGTATGACGAGGATGTACCATATACTGGTCCACATGAAGCAATATGCTCATTAAATGGTAGTAATAGCAGCAGTGGACTGTTTATCTTACTATATCGGCTTAATGGATTTTTTATTCATGAGACTATCGTCTTTTGAATTGAGCTATCAAACCGGTCGAATTTATACCCCAGTCGATAGATAGATCATTCGGTCGCGGCGAAATGACCTAACTCGAATTTTTATAATTCTTAAATTGCGCAAAAAAAATCGCAAATCTTGTTTAGTTGATTGAATTATTCCTGTATTTAGTCACGGCATACATTTCTCGCAATCAATTAGTAAGTTGCGTTTTTTTGCCGTAAATGGCAGATCGATCGGTTATTTTACTAATTGTTGGACAGTTATGATTGTTTTGAGAATCAACGCCACTGCTCCGTAAAGGCAAAAGATTGTAAGTATTTTTATCGATAAAACATTATACTGCCTTTTTCTAAACCGACAAATGAGTGCTCGCTCTTCAAATCAAACCGTGAAATAGCCACGTAGTCAAACGAACTTATACCTTAACTAAAAGCTTTAAAGTTGTAAGTTGAATAGCAGTAGCAATTTGGACATTTTGTAAGGATGCTTGAGGTGACGGAGATATCATTGAAGATCGCCTTGATGTTCAATATTAAACTGATTTTAGTTGTTGCGCAGGCTATTACGTAATCATTATACTTAGAAATAAAGCAGGTAGGTACGTACGTATATGCACAAATATTGAAATCCAATTTATTTCTTAGTGTGCAGCAAAGTCAGCAGCAGAAGAAGTTAAGTGCGCTAAATAATCTTGACATGACTTTATTTTTAACAGAATAAGAGCGTGGAAAAGTCATTTTTAACACCACTCCCGCTTAACTTACTTTTGCTGCTGACTAAACGTGTACAGTCGACGTCAAAGATATGTTTACACTTTTGCACCTTACTCCTGTGTAATAAGGTCCAAAAGTGTAAAGTTATCTTTGATGTCGACTGTACTTACAAAAAAAGACGCTCTTCAGATAAATAAACTCTTCAGAAAAGTTATTCTTTCTAGAGGAAAAATAAAGCTGTAAAGAAGTAGACTTAGTATAAGTAACTAAACTAAACTTTCTGACTAACACAAGTGTTTAATATGATATGATAGATGTCCATAAATATGTAGACTATTAACTACAGGTTATGTCAAGGTACAGTCGCCATCAAATATCGGAGCGGCCAAGGTGGTCACAAATATCTGAGCAACGCCTCTATTGCCATTGCGTTAAAGTGCATGTTCAGATATTTTTGACTACCCTGGCCCCTCTGATATATTTTATGGCGACTGTACATAATCTGTAGGAAACCCTCAAAAAAGTTCATTCTTATCTTACATCCTTTTATCATCTCGCCTCGAACCCTATTACAATAATTAACTTACAAATATATGTATATACGGGGTCGCAGGTCGCGCCGCGATCTCGTTCACTTTGAGAAATGGCCCCCATTTGTCAGCCCAGCCCGATGACTTGCCCTAATTGACTTGATAAAACAGATCGCTCTTCGACCATAAGTCTTTTAGGAAATCTCAGTTAAAAGGTTAACATGACATGAAGTTTTTTGGAGGTCAATAAACTTTCACTGTTATGAATGTTATGATATATCAGAGACTATAGAGATATAGACGACCACAGCCTAAGAACTTTTTGAAGCTCATGTCGATTGCGCCATCTATGTCAAAGCCCCCTAAAGATACCGAATATGTAAGAGAAATTTCACCTGCAGTGTTTCTCCACCTAGTAACAAATAGCGTACTAGTAGTACACTAGTAGCTACTAGATGGAATAGCAGTGCAGGTGACATTTCTCTTACATATTCGGTATCTTTAGGGGGCTTTGACATAGATGGCGCAATCGACATGAGCTTCAAAAAGTTCTTAAGCTGTGGTCGTCTATATCTCTATAGTCTCTGGATATATCCACTATATCCAGTACCATGTTAGTTAGAGTATAAGGATATCAATTATCAAAT
This sequence comes from Pammene fasciana, assembly GCA_911728535.1. Taxonomy (NCBI): domain Eukaryota; kingdom Metazoa; phylum Arthropoda; class Insecta; order Lepidoptera; family Tortricidae; genus Pammene; species Pammene fasciana. Next base: position 4,697,175 of record OU452285.1, read on the forward strand.
TATAAGGCAATTCCATCACTTTAATTCGAATCAAACAATCAAACTTATTAAGGTTCCACCTACGATTGCTACCAGCCATATACATTCTGAATATTATTTACATTTTAGTGTAGGATTCTTAACTTCAATATAATACGGAAAAAGTAAAGCGAAAAGGTGTACTACCCGGCACTTACGTCATTTTGGAAGGCAAGTAGTTTTTAGGAATAGATATTTTCCCCTAAAAATATTTTTCTCAGCAAATTAACTAAAGTAACGAAATAGCGGCACGCGAAACAGACCTCGCAATAAAATTATTTTGAAGTATTTATCATATATTTTAGTCCACGAATAACTTGGCTGTGACATACGTCCGGACACACATACTTACGCAGACGACAAAACTTTATGGCTTCAGAACCCTAAAAATACAGATAAATATATGTGATGATTTTTTAAAATAAAAAAATTGATTATATGAGCTATTTAGACTACTGAAAACTAATGAACTATGTATATGTGACGTAATATATGGATATGGCGCCATAGAAATTTAATACTGACGAATCGTTTCGTGATTCCGAAAAAGTATCTTGTTTGATCTAACTACTAGTACCGATCTTCTACCTCTTGCTTTAGGTCACGGGCCACTGTTGAGCCACCTAGGATTCACTATAAATGTAAAGTGAATCCTAGGTGGCTCAACAATGGCCCGTCCAATGGGACATTTCATAGGTGGGTTGCACCACGCACAATTAACGGACTTATCAACGTTCAACGTTACATACGTTAACATACAAGATTTTTTAACGATGACGTTGACGGACTGTTTAGTGCAACCGGCTCTAAGAATTAAATAAAAGAACAGCTTGAACCGTAAATGGCTCAACTATTAAAATCCTTGAGAACGAACAAAATCAATGGGAAATTATAAACCTAAAGAGTGCGTCGAATGGGGAATGCTTCGCTAACATGCTTGACCCATCCTGGTATGATAATTTCGCATACCGTGGCATGCTTGTGTCATGTTTCAATAAACAATATTCAAATCGTGCTAACCCCTTGTATGCCTATAGGGTCACAATCAACCGAAAAATCTATAATTCCTTACATTTTATTGGACATTTCTCTGATTGTTTGATTGTGTATGCCTTAGACACGGTGGACGTAGTTTAGATCGATTAAGAGGCTATTAATTACAATAATAGTGAACGGTAAACTATTGTTAAGTAATAACTAAATTAACGGGGACGACGATTAACATACAAACGCACAGTTTTAGTTTGATATTTATGACTATTTTCCCACGGTGACGATATCCAAACGATCAGTTCTACGTTTAGTGATTTAATTGTTTAGAATTAATCGTGCGTTTATGAAGCAATAATTATTCGATGTCGCGATTTAGGGAAACAATAAAACAATCAGTTTTGTGTACCCAATTGGTATGGTTCGAAAAAAATATTACCATATTTCGCTTAATGTTGCGGAGTTGCACTTCTACTAGCTCTTCTGGTAGCTGACTACAACTAGGTAAAGTCATCGTCAAAGGTATGTTTACACTTTTACACTTTATAGCAAAGGAATAATTACTTACTGCATAAATAATTCTGCAGAAAAACCTAAGCTAGTAAGCTCATAACAATGTTTTTTTTATGAAAATTTTCGAGATGTCATTTCACATTTACCATTTGCTTTTCGGTGAAGGAAAATATCGTAATGATACCGTACTTCATCCCTAATATCTTCTAGTAGGTCGGAAAGTCAGATGGCATTCGCTTCCGTTAAAATAATTAATTCCAAACATTGGACTAAAGTTACAACCTCCATTGAGTTCAGACACAGCAACAGTAAAAATCGCTAGGCAGGCGATGAAGCTTTAGAAATGTTCAATTACTCGTAACTATGACAACTATAGTATAAATACTAGGTATAAACTAACTTAGTGAAAGTACACGGAAAAAAAAAGCTTCCGGGGTATTCTCAATCTAAGACATTATTATATTATGTTGAAAATATTTCCTCGTGACAAGCATTTATTTCCTTTAACGAAAATAAATTAAAGTTTTAAATATAACGAAGCGAATATATTCTTACATATTTTCTAGTTTTCTTTTACCTAAGATAATACTTGTTTGATTAAAGTACAATCTCTCTTATTTTCTCAATATACTCTTGAAACAATACATTTTTGTATTTCTATTTTAAGAAAACGCGGTTTTATAAAGCGAAGAATCATATTTTTGGTAAAGGAAATAAATACTTGTCACGAGGAAATATTTTCAAGAAAATATTAATGTCTTGGATTGAGAATATCCCAGAAGCTTTTTTTTCCGTGTACCTACTTAAATAACATAAACTTCTTTTATTAAAAGAAAGCTCAGCATCATGTCCAATCTCCTTAAAAATATCTAATACAATTACTTAATTTGACAAGGCGATTGACAACAACAATTTGTTACATAACCATTCTTAGTAACTTTCGTCCAACTATGGCCCTAGCAAGTTCCAATTTAATCTGGCTTCGAACATTAGTTTTTAGTGTCTCCGTCCATACTCGGAGCGTCATTCTGAAGAACACGACCAAGCGACATTTGGCTTAAAAGGCAATTGTTGAGAAGATTGGTCGAAGGATGCGCTGTTCTCTGTATTCACGTAATCAGAAAGTGAATAAAAATTAAAGTTGTTATCGACGGTCTTATATAAGTATTTTTAAGTGCAGTCAAAATATTTCAATTGACAGTATTTTGATTATTGTTACGTGGAACGGAGACAAATGTTTGTTAAATATTGTTTTAACTCAATTACAAAAATAATATCAATGGATTTAAAGAAATCTTGTCATACGAGTAGTTTATATTATAACGTGAATGTAGGATAAGATGTTTTTCATGCCTGAAACCATCATCTAAGGTATAAAATTTGTACTAGACTTCTACGCAAACGGAGTCATGGACAGATAACTGTTGTCTATTAAATTTACTCTGTTTATTATAGCCAGCTATCTCGTAAACGGGGAACAGACATGACAGCATTCCCTTAGACCCACATACATCAACCTGCCCCAATAAAAATGTAAACAAAACCTTAAGGCGCTGTCTAGTGGTCACAAATCATCCGCAATTTGCATGGCGGTCGACCTCTGACCGCAAATGACGGGCGGTTGACAGCCAACAAAGGATTTAGCCTCATCTGTCGCCCGGACCTGCCTCAGGCGACTGGTGCAGCTTAGTAAGGATGGTGCATTCTGGGACAAAACAGGACTTGCTTTAAAAAAGTTCCAAATTGGACGTAGTTTAGTGAAAAGTACCCACACATAATGTTATCATTAAAACTTAAGTTTTTGACAGATAGTTATAAAATTAGTGACTGATTTTAGTGAATTGGCTTCTTTTACCTTAATTATCCCTTCCCTCCGCTTTCCGTAAATTAATTACTTATTAATAAATGATTGAATAGGTACTGATATTAAGGCAAGAGCAAGAAAGAAATTGACTTAATTGTTGCTTCAACAAAAATGTACATATGTGACTAAAACATCTCTCTTCTTACACTTCTAACAAGGACAATGTCGCGGAATCGCTATCCGCGAAAAGTCGCTCAAAATGTAACCTCTAAGGGGTAAAAAGGGGTAGATAGTTTTTGACGACTTCTACTACAAAAGAAATTGCGGACAGAACTAAATACGAAAGTCAGCGGGGTAAAAATTGGACTAAGAAGGGTCTGTTTTAGTCTGTGGCTCGCAAGGGCAGTGAGAAAGCCGTGTCCTTTACCCGACTGCGCCCGCTGACGGATAGCTCGCATTATTGCGTCGCCGCGATCGCCCGTAATGAGATGCGATCTAGGCTACGATGGGCCAGAGACCCCCTTTATCTTCAGACAAGTCCGAGGTGCGTCGTCAACGTGAATACTCTCAGTAATTAAAACTTAGGACCCCCCGATACATCATTGCGTACCAATGATAGTAACCGTAAAAGTATTGTTAATACAACTCACGCCAGTTACTCGTAAAAGCAAAGGAAAAGTCTTGAGTTCAGTTTTGAAAGAAGTTACCATGTATTAAAGTTTTTAGTAGTGAAGAGCGTCTATCGCCAAAGTGATACTTTTTCATATTGGCTAGCGTACTCGTATATTAGGAATCCATCTTGTCGCACTGTCTTCCTGGGGGCCAATTTTTGACTTTCGAGCGCCCGAATTCTAAAAGTAATCGCACTTAAGTAATCTCGAAAATAACAACCGCACACAAAAGCTTACCGCCAATTTTTTCGCGTGAAATTAATAGTTTCAATACTCATGATTTAAAATTCCTACCGCTGTTATTTTTAAAACATAATTTCATCGTTTTATTCTTAGTTGTAAATGTCACTTTCCAGTACTCGAATCTCAAAAATTCCTTTTCGCATCTCCTATGCAAAGCGTATTATTATTTCGCTAGACTTAAGAAGTGTAGTCTCTGTGCTCCCCTGCTCTACGCACTCATCAGTTACGATCGTCCCGTTGGGCCAGTTATCTTTATCGTTCAAAACAGAAACATAAAATTAGTATCACATTCACAACTCATGGAAAATAAACTTCACGTCAGTGGTTTGTCACATTTCAGAGGAAAACCTGATGGCTAAGTAGACCACACAACTTGCGTACCTATGCAACGATGTGCATCGGCCTTGAATATGTATATTCGACTCATCAACCAAAGTTAAGGGTGAAAACTGAAAAGGATTTGGGAAAACGGGCGACTCTTCTGTGGACAATAGAAAAGTTAACGATTTGGGTACATTATAATTTAGAACTGCTAATGCCAAGTAGAAGATTTGCACCTAATTGTTTATAGGTAATAGGAAAATTTGGCTTTAAAGTCCATAAATTTTTTAATGTCCACAGAAAAGGCGCATAACCGTAACTCATACAAAAAAAATTTTGGGCCTTAAAAAATATTCAAGTGTTTAGCTTAATGCTTCGGCAAAAGCCAATAAATTGAATTACGACTTATGTTTTAACTTACTGCGTAGCGGTAAAGCACAATATATACAAGGGTGAGACGCTAGCTCAACAATCTATTGTAACAGATTAACCTAACCATACTCGGCTATGAATCGTTCCATCAGTTCTAATTTGCCCTTTAACTAAACTTTAATAAAACAAGGGTATCGAGCGGCAACAAATCAAACCAATCGTGCCTTTGGAGACGATCCTGAACGATTACTTTAAGGTCGTGACCAAAATATAGTCATAAATTGTACGAGAACGAGGGCGAGCCCACTGATGACAATTACCTGCTATTACACGTCTATCGTATATATTTTCCGCAAACTTATACGTTCCTCCAATACGCCAACCCTTAAAAATGCAATAAGCCTTATTATTTAAGTCCTAAGCGTCAAAACGATGCTAATCGCACCAGATTTGCACTTATCCAACCGCAAAATGGTCGGTGTTAACTCATTTAAAAAACAATTTCAAAGCTACAGCCACGTAAATCTTAGCGTGTCTTATCACATTGTGCTAAGCATCATAGTCGATTGTTAAGTGTTCTAGAAACGGCAGGAAGGTTGGTAATATCCAATAAGAGTGGACCGTCAGTTGCGGTTTGGAGCGTAAAAAGCTCCTAAACGATTGCAAATTGACGTCTCGTACGCCGAAAGGGCTGAAATGGTATTTGGGGATCTCAGTTAAACAAGTGCTGACAGCAGAGCGAGATGCTATCCAATTGATGACGTAAGCCCAACATGTTCCACAGTTGGCCACACACCTCCTCCCTTTCACAAGAGGGATCGATCTCTAGTCCCCACGCTGGCTCAAACTCAGAACTATAGTAGTTGGGGACTTCTCACACCTTTGAACTTCCGATGTATGCATGCAGCACTCACCATGTTTTCCTTCACCCAAAATGACTGGTAAAAAAACTGATCGGTGTGAGCCTGGAGAGATCAGGGTGAAGCTCGCTGAACACGTACTTGTATAAAAATCATCAATTAGGAAAGTTACTACTCCCTGCTTAGTACATTGCTGCATCTTCCTTTTCTTCTAGTCCCCCTTCAATTAGTGAAGGTTAAATGTGTAATATGTATGTGTGTATTGTTGTTATATATATTGTATAATATGTATAAATTGTATTATATTGTATCCATTGTTTACTTATAGTTAATTCTTTACCTCTTGTTCTAGTAAGCACCGCCCACAACTTCTCTGCTTTGCCTTAAGGTTGACTGGTAGAGAATGCCTCATGGCATTAAGTCCGCCTTTTGTACATCAAGTTTTTCTTTTGTGCAATAAAGTTTAAATAAATAAATAAATAAATGTATCTATTTTTCTGGTTTTTGGCGAGGTTGTAAAGCTCAGCAGCACTTGTGATTCCGACTCATCCCTTATGAAGAACCATTGCAGTCACTATGCTTTACGCATCGAAAAACTTTGCTGACTATCCATTGAATTCTGACCCAGTTATCAGCAGGGGTAAACGTCAGTTTCACTAAACGCCGCGGTGTGTGGCTTGCATCGGCATTAGATCACGAGCAGAATTCCCACACGATCATACAAAGATATACATCATTCGGAAACACCAAATGGCATATTATAATCTCTGAAAATGGTTTGGGTGGATTAATGCCATTTAGATAGACGGTGTTCGCTTATGTCGTTTATTTCCCTAACGATATGGAATCCAAGCAGTAAGATAAAAAAAAGCTGATTGAAGCAATAACTCGATCATCACTTCTCGTCAAGTGAGATTTTAGTATTTTTAGCCATTTGACCCAGTAGCAGCAAGATTCCGTAGAAATAGTTAACCTTTAGGCGCCCAACTGATTCGTCGAACCGCTGCAAGTAGGTACAATGAGGATTCTGCAGCCAGTTATAGACCAAAATGCGTGGAAGGTGACGGCCACTTATTATTAGCACATTGGGCCTACTTAAGCGTGTCCACGGTATATCTAGTCTACCTAGCAGTGGCGGCACCTCTTCGATTCCCGCCGCCGGCTTACCTAATTTTCTGGCACCTGAACAGTTTTACTACAGGTCATGAAGAACTTTAAGCCAAATTAAGCTTCGGCTTACCGAAGAAAAATCTGGAGCCGCCGTCGCTCCTACCTAGTACCTAGGTAAAATTGTTTTTCTGTGCTTTTTTTACTATTGGTACTCAAGGCGCTGCAGCAAGCTGTAAATCACAACTGTATCGCATGTAAACCAACGCAAAAAGAAGCTGTAAACAGTGACTACGAGCCACCGTTTGCCGCCTACATCTCCGTCGGCGAGAGGTCATCAATTAGAGCAACCTCCACTTTTGTTCTCATCGCTCTAAGCGCACGCTAAACGGAGATAATACATGCAATTTGCTGGCAGCTCGTAACAAAAGGCAATTTAAGTGATCGATTGCAATGTCATCTCCTTCCTTTTCGCATTGATTTGTCGATCTACCTCTGATCATACTTTTTTAATTCGGGTAAAATGGGGTGTGTATATTTGAGTGTAATACGTGTGTGCTTTTACGAGTGCCGGTTTAATCCATAGTGATACCTGGTGGTTCTTAGAAGCTCACTAGGTGGCTCTGTTATAATTTAGTCGCTATTTAATATTGAGTTATTCATAGTAAATAATACCTACCGTGAAATAAAATGAGTACCTTTATCTACCTACAATTTTATAATACAAATTCAAATTACGTGTGCCTCTAAATACAGTAAAGCTTTACCTATTTTAAATCTACTTAAAAGACTAAATAAACATAAAAGTTTATAGTAGCTAATATGTCGCAAATATTTTTTTGTAAAATGAAAAATGACCATAGTTATATGTCATGCTACCTTTGGCACCGAAACCTTTAAAAGGTGCAGGTCGGATCGCCGCGGGCACACACTACCGACGTTAAATATTCGCAGTCATAAAAGTCACAATAAATAACTATAATTCTCATGGGACATTGTAAACTTGGACATAATTTACGTATCCGAAAAACACGGGCTTGTTCATTTATAAATAATAAAAAGTTAACGGGGACATTACGGCATAGACAATGTAGAGGCGCGATAAATCGCCGGTGGGGACGCGTGCGCATCGGTAGCATAAATTAAATGACGGTGATCGTCAGTGCTCGGAAAGAGTATTCGTGCAGTTAGGTAACAACCACCTAAAAATGTTTTGACATTGTTTGATTATCGTTATTTAAGGTCCACTCTTAGTTACGTCATGGTACCGTATTCTAATTTTAAAGTAAAAACAATATATGTCCAACGTAACTCCATTACATCATAAATAATCAACCAATATTGAACTTGTACTGGAGTTACTAATTCGTCGGAAAAAGCAAACTCTGACATTTCTGATTCAGTTTTTGACGTTTAGGCGTTAGCTATATTGCGTAGTTAATGCATTTTAGTTGTATTTAAGTTGGATCGTACCTATCTAAACTTTTTAAATTTAGTCTACGGATCATGGAATCTCTAAGTATTTGGAGGCGTATAAACTGCAGGTCCTCTTAGAAAAAAAAAAACGTTTTTTTCTTGCAGCAATTTTTTAAACCCCTCTGTGATGTCCCAGTCGAAAACGCAATATGTCAACTCTTCTTTAGAGCTTTCATTTCGCAGTCTATCGCGAACTTTCTAACCTCCACAACAATGTAAGCATAGATTAACAGATTTTTTGTATTTTTTGTGAGCAACTAAATTCATGAACTAGCCCAATGAACACTTTAAACGACATGCACATTCAAAAACAAAACACACTCGTCCCATAACTCATGAAAGCCATCTCCACAGCACTCCTGTTCCGTAAAATAAAATAATTACATTAGTTTGGTGGCAATAACAATATTTTAACCCGTTGGACGCTGGAGATATGTTTCACAGATCACCAGATAGCAGCCCTAACTTACATGCTGTTACAGACAACCTCATTTGAGTTGACAAACATTTAGAAGTCTTTATAAAAATGTGGAACTCACTACACTGGTTGACACTTGACGAGGAACTTTTTTGGTTGATTACAGGTATCATCCAGTGTAGCTAGTTACGTTTTTTTTATTAACAACCCTTGATTTAGACTGCGGCGCCAGGGTTGACTGAACTTTAATTAGAGATATAAATTGTATAGGAAATTATTTTTAATGACGTAAAAAATACGTGGTGATATATTTTATCAAACAGGACGGCTAGATCACATTTGTGTGCCATTATGGTGAATATTATAATTGCTGCGATTTATTATAAGGGCACGATGGCACACAGGGTACACAGTGTATTGTGTACGTCCTGAATACATATCTTGAATCAGTGTATCCACCAAATTAACGACTGTTATTCATGAAACGTAATCGGCAATTATTTAAGATTCTTTCATTTGAAAATGGGAAAAACAATCATTCGCGTTGACTGAAAAAGTCACACCACCTTAAGTAGATGTGTATAAGCCTCAAAATTAGAGGTACACCTCTAAATTCAGCATCCTTGTAACTTGTCCTATGGATGCAGTTTTTTTTTTCAAATCTAACCGCACGGTCAGAAGTTCAGAACACGATCGTTTGCTTAACAGTTTCATATTAATTACCTACCTTAAAGAGATACAAAACATTTGCACTGCTCTCTCCTTTGCTGGTCCATACGAATCCCCTAAATAAAGACAAACAAAATAGAAATTATGACATTAATTACTCTACGACGCCACTAATTTAAATAAAGACCTATACTATACCAAACCTTCAAGTTATAACAGCAACCTAAATCAAACATATCTCCTAATCTAACTCCAATCAAACACAAGAACATTATCAGAGCCCCCGCGAAGATAATAAATGGGCATAATGACAGGAATCCCGCGCCCAAAAAAAGTTTAAAAAATAACACGTTGTCTATGGAATTCGAAACGCGTAAGTTACATATTCAAATTGAAATTTTATATCCGTTATTGTGATTTCGTTTTGTTAAGTTGTTTATTTGATCTATTTATCGTAAATATAGTATTTTACTGGCAGACAATGATTTTATTGTGACATTTGTGACAAATAATTATGCTTAGTCGTGTGTGTTGTAGCTGTATAATTTGGGTGGATGTTATTAGGTACTCTAGTAATTTCTATACTCACCTTAAAAAATATGGTTTTGAAGACTCTCCATGAATTTAAATTCATATGTAAGTTTCGTATAGTCTGGCCTAATCGCAAATTCACAAAAACACACAAATAACTATCTTTAAAAATTGTCACTAGTTTGATCTTGCTTACTTTTGGCTTCCCCTACGCCCGGTCAGTACACCACAAATTCCTTACTCAATATAAACATCTCATTTATCCAAAAACACACTTTACATATTTAACTCAACCGAACTCATTAACCCACGATCACGCGATAATCAAAAGCGCTATTAAAATTTAAAACACATTATTAAAGAAAAATCGATATGAGAACGACTAATCAACGCGTTCTATTCGTCACGTTGTGATCGATTACGCACTCCAATTAATCGATTCGATGTTATAAGTGTATAATTATATAATAATAAAGCGATTCGCATTATGGTTGAAGTGTAATATCACCTTTGAGAAGAAAAAGGGAACATAGACACAGTTATACACAAGTAGACAATATTGCACCTTACTCTAAATGTATAAGAAGGAAAAATGAACAACAGTTTAAGATCGTGAATGTGTAGTTTGTATCGTACTTATAACAGTTCAGTTCTGAACAGGGGAAATTATTGAACTAATAAAAGCGGCATCTCTTATGTTTTAAAGCTGTCGGTAACCGCTAACATCTTCATCTTCAGCTCATGATTGATGCATCGACTATCGATGAATTCGACCAAAAATCAAATCAATCATGAATTTATAACACACTTATTAATGTCTGTTTGCTTAATGGGAGAATTATGAGGCGAGAGAATGAGTTTAATTTTAATCTCAAACACTGACAATAAATTTTAACGACATGTAATATCGACAAATCTAATGCGAGCATATGGACAGGCCTAGCGGACGCCATTAACGTAATAATAACGGTGATTAACCTCAGATTAGCTTTGCATTAGCTCGTGCGGCAGTTAAAAAACTTAAAAAACGCCATTGAAACCATTTCTAAGTTTAAATTTCGAACAGAGGTGTTGACACGAACGGGTTCACACGCTCGCTCGACTTTCATCAAATATTTTTCAAGTCGATTGCAATCGATTACAATTTAGCTCGGATATTACCGTTTAAGACAGTATGTAGACCGTTTGTAGAACATCACAGTACATTAGCGTAATCGAATAGTCTGAACGTGAGTTTCGATTTCGATACCATTCTAATTTAAACGGTACCGCAAATTCTCGTTAAAACAAGAGAGCGCAGTTATGAAATGAATGCGAAAATATTGTACTCCACTAAAAAAAAAGTATTCTTTTGATGTCTCAAAACTACGTATTTAGTTATCTATTGTCTTTCGGGCACAGCTTACACAATCATTACAATTTGAACAATTTTATTTATAAATTACATACAAATAAAATACTCTTAAATCTAAGTGAGTAAATACTACTTGACTGCTAATTACTAACACGAATAGGTACATATTTAAAAACATAAAATTACTTAATTTTAATTTCATATCATCATCAATGTCATAAAAATAAAAACTGAAAAATTATTATGTTCAACTTCCGTATTGATTGGACTAAGATTTTAAAGCCGACCCAGCTCCAATGGAGATCATTAAAGAATCAATCGAATCCGTTGCGTTACCATTCACCATAAAACCCAATAATTAAATATTTATTCGGTATTACAATCCAAATCGATATTACACCGAATCGATTAGACGTGGAAATGTTCAAATTACTCACAATAAAACTATAAAACGCCGTGAAATACATTTGACAAACGACCGGAGAGGAAATCTCTATTTACCTATACCATTAACTCATTAATCGATAATGTTATAATTGAAAGCGTTTAAAGCTCGGTATTGTCTATGTTCCCGTAACCCACTCGTGAGCGATACGAATCGATTCTATCGATATATCGATAGTTCCCTTTGTCACGCGATAGCGAGCGATCGCCAGATTACGAAGGATGCACAGATAAGTGACCAAATAGACACAACATGAAGTTACCGATTTCTAAGTTGCGGTACCTACCTAAATACATGTCGGAACATACGAGTAATATGCATTTTATTTTTTTAATATGAGTTTGACTTAAATAGCTCTACTATAATCTGCTGATATTAAGCGTTCACAGTAGCGTATGGACACCTACTCCAGGGGCCGTATTCTAACTTTAAAACACGTTTAGAAATGATCCAACTTCAACACAACTCCTATGCATTAACTTTAAAATACCTACAACTCCAATTCATCTAAACGTCTGAATCAGAAATATCAGAATTTGCTTGAAAATTATTCCAACGCAACTCCAATGTCTCCAATATAACTTCAATATTGTTCGAATACTTGTTGTGTGTTGGAGTTATGTTTGACATAGATTGTGTTTTCAACCGACTTCAAGATTTCGAATGAGGAGGTTCTCAATACGTCGCGATCTTTGTTTTTACTGCAATTTTTTTTATGTATGTTCACCGATTATTCAAAGACGGCTGAACCGATTAGGAAAATTCCTTTTTTTTGCTTGAAAGAGTTGGTCCCATGGTCACCAGGTCCAGATATGATGATAGGATTCTGGAGAAATCGAGAGAACTCTTCGACTATTATAGGCCACCTATAATGATTTCACTATTTTTTACAGCAACTTGGTCATTTCCTCTTGGAATAGCGAATCCTAAGTGAAGTCGGTTCTTTTTTGTTTTAAATTATTAATGTGCTGTTAAAGTATTTTAAAATTAGATAAAAGCACCAGGGGTGTTCCAAGCGCGGTCGGCATCGCCGCTTTTCCTTTATTGAAGAAAGCCATAGGTACCTGAAACTCGTCAAGGACCTAATTCCTCAGGCACAGCATAGCGTTAGTACCTCTAGATTATAATATATTTCTGTGGAAGGATGTGTACGTATACACACTGGGAATAAATAGTATGAATTGTGGTGCTACCGTTGCGAACTCCGATGTTATTGCAAACGCATGTCAAGCACGAGGGAGTCAAACGTTCAGTAGCACCCTTAAATATGATCATAGGGGAGCATACACACCTGTTATGAATTACATAAGAGGAAGGTGGACGACCGCATCTAAGTATATACAAAAGAAGACCCCATTTTCCTCACTGGATATGGAATAATCGATTAGTTATTTATTATACAAGGGTGTAGAGTTGTGTTTTAAGAGTCCGGTAAACTTTTTTTTCGATTTCGCTCAAATTTTTGATGCTATTTTGCAGCAACTAACATAACTTCTATAATTTTGTATACATATTATGAAAGATCGTTTCTTTTTAAATGGAATAAATACAACGATTTTTTTTAATTTTATGCTTCATTTATAAATAATTCACCCTAACATAACACCTGTTTCGCGATTTTTGCTTGGAGAGGTGAAAAGAGAAAGGTTTTTATTGATTAAAATTAAGTTATACAAGTACGTAAAATATATAAATACATTGAAAAATGCGTCGTTTGAGGAATAAGTGTGACAGTTTTTTTCATTTTCATATATATTTTTTAAGGGAGAGTATGTTTTGCTAGAGCAATTTTGCTAAAAATTGCCGAAGTTTAGGTAATATTTTTGGGAAGATATTAAAGTATTTTACAAATATTTAAATACAAAAATAAACTTCATTTCATATTTTATTCAGATAGAAGAAAACGTATTAGGGTCCATAACAAATAATAATTATAAATAATACGACAAAATTACATGATCAACGTCCTCACTAAACAAGCTCTGTAAAAATTGAGTTTTAAAGTATTAAATATTAATGTATATATACTTAAAGTACTTTTTTGCAATAACAAGACATCAAGCTATCTTATCAAATGCAATTCATGTGCATAATGTCATTATTAAGAGGCCTTAGTCCCGTGAACGTTCCTCAATTTCACGATTTCTTACTCGATAGATGGCGTTAGCGCTCAGTACACGGCCGCTGGCAATAACAAGGACGATACGCACGTTTCAATAGTCTTGATCGTTTTCAACTTCAATTACAAGCAAAATTATTTTTACGCATAAGTTGTACAGACTTTTTATTTTCTTTTACATGGAAGAGAGAATTAAATACGCAACTAAAATCAATAGGCCTGTTGGAGGTACAGTCGCTATCAGATAGATCGGAACGGTGAAGGTGTTTATAAATATCTGAAGTATCTGAACAACGCCTCTATTGTCAAGGCGATAAAGTGCACGTTCAGATATTTTTGAGTACCTTGGCTGCTCCGATATATTTGATGGCAACTGTACCTTACAGAATGCATGTACAGTCGCCATCAAATATATCGGAGCGGCCACGGTACTCAAAAATATCTGAACATGCACTTTATTGCCTTGACAATAGAGGCGTTGTTCAGATATTTGTGACCACCTTGGCCGCTCCGATATATATCTGATGGCGACTGTACTGTCACCATCAGATATGATTGAGCGGCCTGACCGGTCATTTGCATTTTACCTAAGTTCGCCATTATATCTGGAGTAGATTTTTTTTATATATGGTGGCAAACTAGCGCACGGCCTGCCTTATGGTAAGAGATGAGGGTAGAGGGTAAGGTCTGGTAGTTGTTTTAGGCTAAGGTGAAGGGTGAGGGTGTGAATTTTAAAAATTAGGTCGTTTTCAATTCCAAGATGGCGGTCATACACTTTTTGTAAAAAATCGTCATGGTAGTCATTTTCTGCTAATTGATGGGTGCAGATTTCGAAAATAATGTCTGTTTTCAAATACAAGATGGCGGTCACACACTTTTTGTGAAAAATCATCATGGTAGTCATTTTCTGCTAATTTGAGGGTGTGAATTTTAAAAATTAGGTCGGTTTTACTTTTTTCATAAAAATCGTCATGGTAGTCGTTTTCGACTAGTTCGGGTGCGCAGATTACTAAAATAATGTCTGTTTTAAAATCCAACATGGCGGCCATATACTTTTTTCGTAAAAATCGTCATGGTAGTCGTTTTCGACTAATTCGGGTGTGCAGATTACGAAAATAATGTCTGTTTTAAAATCCAAGATGGCGGCCGTATACTTTTTTCGTAAAAATCGTCATGGTAGTCGTTTTCAACTAATTCGGGTGTGCAGATTACGAAAATAATGTCTGTTTTAAAATCCAAGATGGCGGCCATATACTTTTTTCGTAAAAATCGTCATGGTAGTCGTTTTCGACTAATTCGGGTGTGCAGATTACGAAAATAATGTCTGATTTAAAATCCAAGATGGCGGCCATATACTTTTTTCGTAAAAATCGTCATGGTAGTCGTTTTCGACTAATTCGGGTGTGCAGATTACGAAAATAATGTCTGTTTTAAAATCCAAGATGGCGGCCGTATACTTTTTTCGTAAAAATCGTCATGGTAGTCGTTTTCGACTAATTTGGGTGTGCAGATTTCGAAAATAATGTCTGTTTTAAAATCCAAGATGGCGGCCGTATAATTTTTTCGTATAAATCGTCATGGTAGTCGTGTTCGGCTAATTAGGGGCTCTAGATTTAAAAAAATCCGTCCCCGCAAGGGGAACGCACAGGTAGATTTCGCATCTTGTCCTTGTGGATAAATGGATAAGGGCGCTGCATGGTACCGCATGGGATACCAGTTCAAAGTTTTTTTTTACAATTTTTTTTTGTACGACCTATGTAAGTAATGGAGATATGGAGATCCAGGGGAGAGGCCTTTGCCCAGCAGTGGGACACTCAAATAGGCTAATATAATAATAATAATGTAAGTAATATTTAACATGAATTTAACAGTAAAAGTCGGGCACAAGAATTTTGACCTGCTAAACAAGGCCAAAATCCGCACTTTCAGATTTTTTTTTCGAAAACTATGCATTTTTCTGACAGACATAGTTTTTGAATATTTAAGAAAAAAAAATTACCTTTCGATAAAAAATATTGCTGACATAAAATTATTCACGGTTTAGGAGTTAAGAATTTTCTCCAGAAAAATTGAGTTTTTTTTTTAATTTCGACTAAAATTAACGATATTTTCTTAAAGATACGATTAAAAGAGTTATAGATATTCAGGTCCCACGCCATATAAAAGAAAAACAAATGGTATATTTTCCATAGGAAAAAAACTTATTTCCGAAAAACTGATTTCATAAAAAGTGAGGCCTCGCCCGTCCCTTTGGCCCTATTCCGCCCATTCACGAACTTGTCCTAGGTATCAACCAGGGCGATTTTTGTACCAAGTTTCAAAAGCAATAGGAGCAAAGATGCGACCGCTATCGTGATGACAGAATCGGGCTGCGGATATATATATACATACATACATAATTTATATATATATAAACTTTTGAACCAGTGGTCATTTTGGAATCTGGGGGTCAAAAACTAGACCTTCTGTAAAGAATTTTTTTCAAAATTAGATTGTGTCGAAGAAATGAATAGGTAGACTCGATTTTCGAAATCTACCTAAAATTATGTCCGTTTCAAAATCCAAGATGGCGGGCATACACTTTTGTGAAAAATCGTCATGGTAGTCGTTTTCGGATAATTAGGGGCTCTAGATTTCAAAAATTATGTCTGTTTCAAAATGACTGACTCCATCATAAGACCTTGGACTTCATCTCAAGCGGAAGTGCTCGTCA
This sequence comes from Pammene fasciana, assembly GCA_911728535.1. Taxonomy (NCBI): domain Eukaryota; kingdom Metazoa; phylum Arthropoda; class Insecta; order Lepidoptera; family Tortricidae; genus Pammene; species Pammene fasciana. The sequence goes on from OU452285.1 coordinate 4,713,799, forward strand.
AGCTTAATCTAATGAACCCAAACACGATGGAGTTGTGATGAGTATATAGGCAGTTCTAGTGACCAAGCCCTGACTCCATCATGAGACCTTGGACCCGATCTCAAGTGAAAATGCTCGTCAAGCTATGGCTAATGAGCCCAAACACGATGGAGTTGTGATGGGTATACAGTGTGTTTTTTTTAAGTGGGCCACTATGGGGAAATCCTAAAGTATAGGAGATACAGGGAAACTGTCTTAGGAAACATTAGGTATTTTTTTGAGAATTTTTTTTTGATTGTCAAATTTTTGGTCAAGTGTGAGTTGTCCCTAAAAATTAATAATTTAGATGATTTTTTTTTGACGCAGATCTAGTCAGTTTCATGAGAGGATCATTTTATTGTATGGAAAGAAAAAAATCGGAACAGTAGAAGTTAGTCAAATAAAAAAAAATGTTTTTATTATTACAACATGTGTAAATTGCCTAGGTACACTTGCAAGGTTCATAATAAGTATTTCAAATTCCAATATGACATTTGTTTTTGGAACACTTTATTTGATTTAAAAACCAAGTAAGAATACTGTTTGGTCTAAAATTTTTTTTTTTGTTTCTTTTTAAATTGAATTTAAGGTGGTCGCGTAAGAATGGAGGTCCTAATTAAATGATTTTGGACCTCCATTCTTACGCGAGCACCTTCAGCTCAATTAAAAAAAAAAACATTTTTTTTATTTGGTCCGAACAGTATTCTTACTTCCTTTTTAAATCAAATAAAGTGTTCCAAAAACAAATGTCATATTGTAATTTGAAATACTTTTTATGAACCTTGCAAGTGTACCTAGGCAATTTACACATGTTGTAATAATAAAAACATTTTTTTTATTTGACTAACTTCTACTGTTCCGATTTTTTTCTTTCCATACAATAAAATGATCCTCTCATGAAACTGACTAGATCTGAGTCAAAAAAAAATCATCTAAATTATTAATTTTTAGGGACAACTCACACTTGACCAAAAATTTGACAATCAAAAAAAAATTCTCAAAAAAATACCTAATGTTTCCTAAGACAGTTTCCCTGTATCTCCTATACTTTAGGATTTCCCCATAGTGGCCCACTTAAAAAAAACACACTGTATAGGCAGTTCTGGTGACCAACTCCTGACTCCATCATGAGACCCTGGACCTCATCTAAAGCGGGAGTGCTCGTCAAGCTAAGTGTAACGAGCCCAAACACGATGGAGTTGTGATGAGTATATAGGCAGTTCCGGTGACCAACTCCTGGCTCCATCATGAGACCCTGGACCTCATGTAAAGTAGGAGTGCTCGTCAAGCTAAGTATTAGGAGCCCAAACACAATGGAGTTGTGATGCGTAGATAGGCAGTTCCGGTGACCAACTCCTGGCTCCATCATGAGACCCTGGACCTCATGTAAAGCGGGAGTGCTCGTCAAGCTAAGTGTAACGAGCCCAAACACGATGGAGTTGTGATGAGTAGATAGGCAGTTCCGGTGACCAATTCCTGACTCCATCATGAGACCCTGGACCTCATGTAAAGCGGGAGTGCTCGTCAAGCTAAGTGTAACGAGCCCAAACACGATGGAGTTGTGATGAGTAGATAGGCAGTTCCGGTGACCAACTCCTGACTCCATCATGAGACCCTGTACCCCATCTCAAGTGGGAGTGCTCGTCAAGCTAAGTCTAACGAGCCCAAACACGATGGAGTTGTGATGAGTATATAGGCAGTTCCGGTGACCAACTCCTGGCTCCATCATGAGACCCTGGACCTCATGTAAAGTAGGAGTGCTCGTCAAGCTAAGTATTAGGAGCCCAAACACAATGGAGTTGTGATGCGTAGATAGGCAGTTCCGGTGACCAACTCCTGGCTCCATCATGAGACCCTGGACCTCATCTCAAGCGGAAGTGCTCGTCAAGCTAAGTGTAACGAGCCCAAACACTATGGAGTTGTGATGAGTAGATAGGTAGTTCCGGTGACCAACTCCTGACTCCATCATGAGACCCTGGACCTCATCTCAAGTGGGAGTGCTCGTCAAGCTAAGACTAACGAGCCCAAACACGATGGAGTTGTGATGAGTAGATAGGCAGTTCCGGTGACCAACTCCTGACTCCATCATGAGACCCTGGACCTCATGTAAAGCGGGAGTGCTCGTCAAGCTAAGTGTAACGAGCCCAAACACGATGGAGTTGTGATGAGTAGATAGGCAGTTCCGGTGACCAATTCCTGACTCCATCATGAGACCCTGGACCTCATCTCAAGTGGGAGTGCTCGTCAAGCTAAGACTAACGAGCCCAAACACGATGGAGTTGTGATGAGTAGATAGGCAGTTCCGGTGACCAATTCCTGACTCCATCATGAGACCCTGGACCTCATCTCAAGTGGGAGTGCTCGTCAAGCTAAGTCTAACGAGCCCAAACACGATGGAGTTGTGATGAGTAGATAGGCAGTTCCGGTGACCAACTCCTGACTCCATCATGAGACCCTGGACCTCATGTAAAGCGGGAGTGCTCGTCAAGCTAAGTGTAACGAGCCCAAACACGATGGAGTTGTGATGAGTAGATAGGCAGTTCCGGTGACCAATTCCTGACTCCATCATGAGACCCTGGACCTCATCTCAAGTGCGAGTGCTCGTCAAGCTAAGTCTAACGAGCCCAAACACGATGGAGTTGTGATGAGTAGATAGGCAGTTCCGGTGACCAACTCCTGACTCCATCATGAGACCCTGTACCCCATCTCAAGTGGGAGTGCTCGTCAAGCTAAGTCTAACGAGCCCAAACACGATGGAGTTGTGATGAGTATATAGGCAGTTCCGGTGACCAACTCCTGGCTCCATCATGAGACCCTGGATCTCATGTAAAGTAGGAGTGCTCGTCAAGCTAAGTATTAGGAGCCCAAACACAATGGAGTTGTGATGCGTAGATAGGCAGTTCCGGTGACCAACTCCTGACTCCATCATGAGACCCTGGACCTCATCTCAAGCGGAAGTGCTCGTCAAGCTAAGTCTAATGAGCCCAAACACGATGGAGTTGTGATGAGTATATAGGCAGTTCAAGTGAACAAGCCCTGACTCCATCATGAGACCCTGGACCCGATCTCAAGTGAAAGTGCTCGTCAAGCTAAGGCTAATGAGCCCAAACACGATGGAGTTGTGATGGGTATATAGGCAGTTCTGGTGAGCAACTCCTGGCTCCATCATGAGACCCTGGACCTCATGTAAAGCGGGAGTGCTCGTCAAGCTAAGTGAGTGATAAACATAATCAGTGATCAACTAAACCTCAATAAATAAAGTAATAATAAAATAAAGAAAGTAAGGATCTTGGTAATTCATTCGCAGTGCTGCATACTTCTCGCAACTATAGGGCAATGGAAGCAGGTCACTACGTGTTGACAATACCATAGAAGATTACCCGATTTAGGTGACCTCTGAGTGTAGCTATGTGGCAAACTTACGTAATGCGCGCGGGACGATTTAACACAGGTCCGTCGTCTACGAGCTCTCGTTCCATACTGAGCCAGAGACGGCGGCGCGGTGTGTTTTGTCAAGTTTTGAGGGGATTTAGAGTCATCTTTAAAAAATTCTACCATAAGTAAATTTAGGGTTACAGTAATGATTTTTTTTTTCATGGTAGATGCATAGTTGAACTTTGCTATGTTTATATTTTTAAGGCAGAATAATAATAGGATTTCCGTGAAAAAATTTTTATGTAACCCTGTTTTAATCAAAAATTTACAAGTATTCAGAAAGTATTTTCTCTATTATCCAAGATGAAATTTTAATTTTTTTTGCGGTGGCCGTCTTAAAAATTTTGTGCTGAATGAAATTGTATTCAAATTTTATAAGAAATGTTCTCTATGTTTGAGTTATCCTAAAACAAAACGACATGTATATCTGCAAATTCCGGAAAGGCCTTCCAAGAGAAGCCATGTTTTTCCTAATTTTTGTTCAAAAATGGTATTTTTAGTTAATGGTATAGAACCGAGAGCGTCGAGTATTTGTAATGCCAGCGGAGAAATCCGAAAATGTCACTTTAAATAATCGTGTTCATTAGTAAACATTTAAAACACGCATTAGGACCGGCGGGTGCTGGCGCCTCGCACGATCGCAATCACACCCAAACATACTGTTGTCCCGCTTATCCTTGAGGGAAAAAAGTATAGAAAGAGCGGGAAGCGAAGCGTGGTTTTAAATAAGGAATAGGTGAGCCGGCGATGCTATCGACTCAGCACGGGATACGTACTAATTAAGGGACTCCTTACGATAAACGTCCGGAGATCCGCCGGTAGATGTCGCACAATTAAGACGTACGCTTTACAATCGAGCGGACGATATGAAACGATTCGATTAATCGATTCTTATAAAATTATGCGACGATTAATATTCAAATTTAAAACATTGTTTGACGGCCCGTGGTGCGGTAATTGGTGATAATTTTTTAATTGATATAACCGGTCAATGCCTGTAACTCGTTTATTTATGGCATATATTGCCTGATTGTTTAATTTGTGGTCACGGTTGACTGTACTTAATGTTAAACACTCAATCAATAACGTTTAAGTTTAGAAAGGGAATATGGAAATACAGGTAAATTGCGCGACTTAGGCCTATGCGAATTATTTTTAATGTCCCACAATTGCATTTTTGATTTGTTATTCATGGGAATGAGGTCAGATTTTGAATACAAAAAGAAAACATCAAGCTTCACTCAATGTTTCAACAGACGGTGATGGTGATACACGCTATGGTTCATTTTTGTTAGTGAGCCTTTTTTTAATCAAGTAGATTTGTTTGACCATCAATTATAAGTGATCATCTACATAATGTTGATACAGCGCACACATAGACAAAACCACAACTGATACAGCAAACACCAAAACTAAAGACGTCAAATCAATGAACACGATCTATATGTCTAAAGACAATAACCTTTCTTAGTTTAAAAGCCGTAACCGTTATGTGTCTGTCAGTATAAAAAAAACTCAGGGCTATTGGCGCTTATGACATTATCAACGCTGTTATCAAAGCAAATGCAACACTTTGTGGCGTAAGTGCCAAACGCACTATGGTTTCTTTTACAACAACAACAACACAAAGCTTTTCGTACCCTTCTTGGGCCACACGAATTGTCTGTTATGCCGTTTGGGTTAAAAGCCGAAACGCTTACTTCAATTATGACAATTAACAAGAGATCTCTAATCCAGCATCCGAGGTTACCCGTTTGGTATCCGTTGGATCATTTTTTTCCTTTTAATATGGTTAAGGTACCATATGTCGGCCAATGACCTTTAAATATTGATTGTATTTTGTTACACTTAAGACTGTATTTAAAAGTTTGTGTTCATCAAATCTGCAGTAATCGGCGCAGTAACCTTACTGTACAGTGTACATCACCTACCTTACAGTAAGTCTCTCTACGTAAACCTAGGCCACTGTGTCAACCAACTAGAGTTTAACCTAAACAAACCGAGGATTATTCGTTTATTTAGTGCTTTTAGTGCCTTAAACTACTCGTATGGATCCTATTGGGGACTTTCAGCGAATGCTTACTGGATTTAAAAACTTCACATAGTGCCTCGAAATATAATTTTCTAGAATGGCTGAATCGAGTCCCCGCTAATTGTATGGCCAGTTAGATTCGCTTTTTCTTTGAAATCTACAGTAAATATAAATAAGTATAAGTACGTGTATATTCGTTCAAGTTACTAAGCGAACTCCTATGCCTAAGGTACGGTTCACACGGTAAGAGATTTCCTTAGGCTCACAACTTATCTATTAAATATATTTATCTCTATGAATGAAGCAGTTCATAAGTAAAACATTTTTATCTATTAATTTATGCAAAAATGATACTCACATTCTCAAAAATGCAAATTTCACTCGTATATTATTTAGAACAGAATAAAAAGCTATAATAGTCAAAACAAAAAACGTACGGCGTTAAATAAAATGTCGTGACATTTATAACTGGAGCGGTCAGGGGTTAAATATAAATCTTGCTCTAATAATGTATTCAGTATTAATAAAAACACTTATAATCGTATTTTTATTAATCAATAGGAATGCTCAGTAGCAGAAGTAGCTTAGCAGGTATAGAGTTCGAAATGAACTTAACGAGCTCTTATTCTCTTAAAATAAAGTCGTGCCAAGATAGTTTTGAACACCTCACCCGCTTAGCTATTTCTGCTGCTGACTGTAAATGAATACTCCGATAAACTCCATATTTACGATGGGACTACATTAAGATGCAAAGTCTTCGGTGTCACATATAATTGCTGTGACATTATAGACTACTTTATTAATAGGTTAAAAGTAGTTTTCTTCTACATTTCGCACCCGGATCTGCTCTGTTAAATATCAATAATATGCCAATAAATTTAGGGTTCCACTACTTATTTTGTTTCTCTCACATTCGAATTATTGACTCACACAATGCCTAGTCTACATTCTTCTTGAGGATTGGCCAGTCTGATCAGTTTCGTGTATTTCAGTTTGTCATTAGGAAGGAGAAAGTGTAACTTTCAGATAAGATACAACCATGACTTCCTTTCCACTACCTTCTTCTTCGTTCTTGATACGATACTACTCGTAGTTTTTATGAAAGCGACATCTGATATTCCAACCTACAGGAGACACTAGGCCTTAGGCCACAGACTTCTTCTTGTTGTGACCTATTAAAATTTTACTTTTTGATGATTACGGTTCCAAACGGCTCTTCGATGAGGTAAGTGATTGATAATACGGTGGCCGCTCTGTCCATTAGGCTTATTTCAGTTAGGTGCAATTTCACATTTTCCTTCTCCAAAAGCGGCTGGTAAATATTAATAACATGCCGTAGGTAGGTACATTAGTTCCAAGAACTCAGTACGAGCCTGAGATCTAAGTCACACATCTATAGTTAGGCTACCAACGCATTTTTGCGACCACTATCCTCACTTTCCTCCGTAACATTGTAATCTTTATTGATTTCACTGTTGTGGTCAATTTTTACAGTGATATACAGTGATATAAATTACATTCGGGTTCGGACAATTTTACAACTCATGCTATCGCCGAATACAGAGCATTGTGCCCATACTCGTATTGCCATAGGCCTTATTAATTTGGGGTCGGCTTGGTAGGCGCCTTACGGAACCAGCGCCACCTTTTCCATCTCGAGCCTTAGCTCCAAAATGTCGGATCGACATAATAAATTAATAAATAATAATAAAGCTAATTTATGCAAATCTGCCGATACGTAAGCGTATAGCGGACCAATAACCCTGCGGGTGGTGACGGCTGCGCGTTAGGGCGGTGATTTACTAGTCGCCAAAATGGCTGACGGGCATTTTGGCCCAACTGGACCACAAACGAGACCTTATAAAGAAGCACCAAGCAGAAGCCTAAACAGATGGAATTCCAATCGCTGAAACAAAACGAAGCACCACAAGCGAAAAAAAAGTCATACACGTAGACCACGTACTCGAACTTTAATCTGCCAAACGGCGGGCACGGTAAAAATGACGTAGAAAAATCCAGCCAAGTGCGAAGGCCTCGTGGTTTAGTTTGTTTAGTACAACCATACAATATTTTCTTATTAATTTTTTCACCAGTAATAAGATTTAAGTCATAACAAAAAGAAGGAAAAAAACAATGTGCCATATGGAACAAACACTGGAATTCCCAATAAGGATTTTCCCGCAAAAGGTTTTCATTAGATCCCGGCCTGCATCACTCATTCCATTGCTGATCCTTTTCATTTTCAGTTCTGAAGTCGCTTTTTTGTTTGTTTGTGTTATATGGTGTTTTTTCTTGAAGCAATTGCAACGCTATTTACGCGTTCATTTCCTTAGGTACTATCGAGTTCCGAATTGTATGGCCAAATTGTCAATGAATTCATTCATAAATTGGAACCCGGTGAGACGTCTCCGTCATATCCGTAAATTTATTTACTATACATTTCCAACGTAAAATAAAAATGACTAGGTAACTCAAGTAACGTAAGAATACTTTTAAAACATAAAATAAGCTAACAATCCCGCCCAATGCTCCGTTGTAAAGCGGTCAAGGCGAGACGCAGGCGCATACATCATTGTGATATGATTATCATCATTACATTCGTGCATTATAGTGCAATTGCACCGTGGGACTTAACGTAAGCGACATGTTTTTAAATGGAACTACTACATGTAGTTATTTTAAAGGGCTTAATATTACATCATTCAAATACCTGTGTTATATATAACTATTAGCATCAACATATCATTAGGTTCAAAACTATATGATGTATTAACCACCGCACTCAAACTATTTACATGGAGTAGTGGTGAGATGGAGACTACTGCAGATGACAAATTCGAGCTTTAAGTAGACAGGAATAGTTTATTTAGTACATAATATATGTCTAAAAATCTCAATATTAACAAAAACACAGCTACTTTCGTTGACGAACGCTTTTATACAATTAACCGACTGTCAATCATGAATTATGATTCCCGTCTTTTTGTTTTCCCTCTGGAGGATTCCCTTTTCTTCCACTCCCTACTTGAAAACATAAGCTTATTTTTTTTCTTGTACCTAAATATTCTTACGAAATATACACATGCATAAGAGTAATACCTACTTTTCAGCAATTAATTGCTACTTCATATTTTGTTGCTAGCTCACAATATTATTAGAAACCTAATTCAAGTCACTAATATATCTAAGGAGCCAGAATCTAAACCGAACATTATTTCGAGATATTTTGAAGACAACAATAAGAAAGCCAAAAATACAATATTGTTCTAAAATTTACCACCACACCTACATTACGTCAACTCCAACCAACGCCCAGAAATCTTATACAATCAAACATTTAAATATGATCATCAAGAATCTTCACTTGCCTAATTATATGTTATTTCCAGCGTGATCCATATATCAAAACCATTAACTTAACTAGCACGTGGACACGCGACAAAACCAATATGCATATTAACATTATTAACTACGCATTAAATGGCTTAAAATGGTTTGAAATGGTTTAGAGTAAACCGCGGGTGGTCACATTAATTGTTGATCATATGCAAATATACCCAAATGCGACCGCGAACCAATAAGCACCAGTAAAACCGTAGGAGAGCGCATAATCTGAGATGCGAGTGAAGATAGTCGGTTTGGTTTCTATGAAATGACATCAAATTTTGTCTTTGATGTTGCGATAAAGGTACCTAAATCGCTAATTAACAATAACAAGAATCTACAAGGTTGCACGTTAATAAAATTCATCTTCGTTGTGAAGATAAAATAATAATTATGAGGATAAAAATATTTTTGGATCTTAATTAATGAGTAAAAATATTTTTGGCCACAATGCAAAAAAAATATCCTATGAATTAATAGTATAAGAGTCGCCTATTAAATCAGTTAATATTTTTCATTGAAGAATTATCATGACGCAAAGTATAAAATAAATTCATCAAGTAAAACCTACGTAAGGCACTAGTGTAACTTTTGATGTCAAAGTGATTTGTCGATATTAAAAAAATCAAGTTCATCAAAGAACCGCCACTGGTTTTAAAATCATCATTAACTATGCTGCATAAATCACCTAAGCCGTTGCCATCGACACAATCGATATAATCGGTATAATCGTAATAATCGATGGTGATTAACCTCATCGCCAGCTTGACAGTTTGAACTTAGGTCAGCCGTTAAAATCTGAGGATCTGCGTTTGTCCGGTTTGGGTCCCTGTTCCGAATAAATTACGACTTGACCTATGATTCTCTCAATCAAATAAAGGGGCGTCGAATGTTTACGTGAGGCGTTTTCTGAGGGAGTCAAACAAAAACTCACCAAATCGCACGAGGGGGGGGGGGAGTTGGAAAATATGTCATAAATTTTGTTTTGCCGTTAATTTATTTTTATTTATTTTATGCAATAATATTGATATACAAACAAGAGCTACCAATGTTTTTATTAATTAAGAAAATAAGTTTACAAAATAAGAAAGTTAACGGTCGAACCATAACATAAAAGATACTTGTTAAAAAGCCAGAGAAAGGAGTAAAATATGATATAACACCAAGTCATTAAGGAGCAGTAGGGTGCCAAATAGGCCCAAAACTGTCCATATCTGATTACAGAATCTGATGAAATTCCTTCCCATTGCTCTCCGAAATCCAGGCGTATAAACTTTTGTAAAACTACTATACATTATGTTTTTTATTATACTTTTATACATATCCAACAATTCATTAATCTTTTATAAGGCAGACTACCCACGTGCTTACTACTATAGTAGTGCCACACCATTTCACACTTCAAGATTTTATTCATGAAATCTCGATTTATATTCGACCACTTTCTTTCGTGAGAGAATATTTAGCCAAGAATGTCCCATGAAGTACACCTAGTACCTTTCCACATTAAATATATGCATGAAGCAACACAGAACGATACAAGACTTTTCAAAGCGACAAGGTATCAAAGTAGACATGTTTAGGGTGAACATTTCAAAACTCCTTTATAAATAGGTTTTATCACTAGATGATCGTTGTATTATGAGCAATATTGTTATCGTGGTAATCCCTATAATTGATTCAGTCGCTTCAACCCCTATATTCCTTTGAATAAGGCTTTATTTTGCTTGTTTGGCAGTAAGTCAGTGATGGTACGAGGTGGTAGCGATACTCAATAGTACCAACTTAACGCGCGCAGCACAGCACTATTTATCTATAATTTATGGTTAGTTTAGAGTTCACGCGCCTCAAATCGGTTACGGATGGATTATAAACGTATATTATTTGGATTTGACTTTTCTAAAATCAGTTTAGTGAATTAACTACGGATTTACATACAGACAACTGTCTAATCTGTGTGTGGGCGGATGTCGTTATATATTTGATGGCTGCGAAATGTAATAAAAGTTTTTTTTATTCGCTGATAGAACCGTACGGTAGCTGGGCATGAGCAGTAATAAATCTTAGATTATGTATAAAATGTTGATTTTATGTCCCGCCTATGACGACCGAGTTTTCCGATAAATAGCATTTAATTATATTTTTGTGTTTTAAGTAGTAATGAAATGAGTAAGTAAATTATACTTATACCTATGCATATGCGCAGATTAATAACTAGCCTGACAACTCATCAAAAGTTTCAATTCAATTTTTAAAATAAATGGCATTCTGTCCACAATATTGGGACAATTTTGCCAATGTCAAAGTAGAGACAACAATTGTACGGTTAATTAGTTAAAATTTCGCTCCAAGAGCTGGACGTTGTACGGTGAGGTTAGGCTTTTTATAAGGAGATAGCTACTCCCTACAAACAGCACGTGGACTAACGGATATCTAACTCAAACAGGGGTTACACTTGTTTTGAGATTAATTCTTCATTAGTTGCCCACTAGTTCGTTAAATCACTGCAGAATAAGCTATATATTACACACTGAATCACGAAAATGAACAAAAAATAAGAAGTTAATCACGAAACCTAACCACCTTGCTCGCCAAGATGGCCGCAAGTCCATCTCATCAAAAGTTAAATTTATTGCTTCCAAATACAAATTACCAATTTAACTGTCAAACTTCCGATTAAAAAACAAAAGAATGCTTAGGGCGTGAACGACATCCGCGACCATAAATTAGGACTCGTAACTTTCTCAAACCATCGACCTAACTGCCAGAAACGTGACACTGGCAGTATCGCGTCACGCGCAATATAACAATAAATAAATAACCAATAACATAAAATATTTATAGGCGTGCCTTCCACATAGCTGAACTTCAAACAATCACTGCCATGTAATAAAAAAAATGGACACAATACATATTAACTTTAAGGTACACGTGACAGAGTTTAAATTCCTTTGTTTGTGTTGGCTTAAAGATGTCATTGAGGCTTGTACTAAATCAGCATAGTTGATGTAAAAATTGATTTCCCATGTCGAGTGGCGATTGGTGATCGTCCGAAGCGTGGGCGCAGTGGCACAGAGCAAAGAGGGACAGAAGGTGTGGTGTGGTGACTTGTGGGGACAACTGTGATAGAACCAATTCACTTCTAGTATTGACATAGAAGCCCTAAGGCGATTATCATACTGGCATCGCAACCACATGCGGCGACGGTGTGCAAGCGTGACAGCACTATACACACGCAGAGCATTATCTCGCTCGCGCACCGGCGCCGCATGCGGAAACCGCAGCAGTGTGAATGACGCCTAACAATCGTGTTTCATATTTTTCCTGACTATGGAAAACTAAAGTGTCCATACAACCCAAACTCAGTATACGAAATGAATTGGCGTCGTTGTTAGATGTGTGTTTCTTTACATGCACTTAGAAATCACGAATTCATTTATTTTCATTCTCTTTCACTTCTTTACTTTACACAGGGCGTCCTAAGACATCAAGGGAAAGTACCTTAAAATTTTAATTGTAAATGGGATAAATATCGTAGATGGGATATTATTACGACGACGTTCGAAAAATAATAAGGTACGAAAGTCGTCATCGGCAATAAATAATTTTCTTGAAATTTGACTCAAATATTTTACGCTGTTCCTTTCTTTGAAAATACTATGTTAATTAAGAAGAATTATTATTTTTTGTCCATTCTTTCGATCGGCATCATATAATAGGAATGATGTTTTTTTTTTCACATTTAAGTCGGTTCGATTCCCAGACGAAGAAAGTAATTCTTAGAAACTCTTTAAATATTCAAGCAAAATTTATTTGAATAAAAAACAACGCTTTAAGAATATCTCCATAATGCGGATCTGCTGTGCAGCATACGCTATGTTTTAGTTACGGTGATAAATAATAATTTACTCTTTATTTCGCCTTTTCCCACGATTGTTATCTGAGAGATAAGGATCCTCTGTCCCTGTCTTAAGGGTTGTCATATGTAACCATGGGAGGTTTATGAAGATCTATAAACCGTTCTTAGGTCATGCTAAGAGTTGAACGAAAACGTTTTAAAACTATATAATAATTATAATGGTAGTTAATAAATGAAGTGCAGTAAAGTGCAATAATAATCAAATACTAATCTTTTAAAATATATGAAAGCTTGCAAGTAATCGTCTTGTCCTGACTCACATAAGTATTTTGGTTCATCTTATTTCAATCAAATTATAGTGTGAACTTGATGCGATTTACTCCAGTATACAGATATTTTCTAACTTGGGTATGTTTCTTAAGTCGGCTTTTACATAATTAAGCGCCATGCCATTTGTATTATTTCTTGCGCTTTACAAATAAAATTTGAATTTGTATATTTTTCGCGGTCAAGAGAAGTGCGAAGTGATGTACTTACCAATATATTACCAATACTTCAATCTCGACGTAACAGCGACAGTTGACGACAAGCAAGGGTTTTATTATATGAATTATTGACTTTGTCAATGTTATTCAGCCTGTAGACTGTAACTGACAAGACATCGTATCAGATTTTTTATTTTAATTATAATAAAATAACTAAGCTGTTTTAAGCTAAAGAATCAAATTGATATCTTAAAATGGCCTATAATTTCAGAATAAATTATCAAAATGGGGGGTAAAAAAATATGAACAATCCCAATACCATGCATGAAACCATGCATGAAATACCGATTGATACCATGCATGAAAAAAATTCATCATGCCTATTCTAGTTAACAGTTATTGTGTTAACAGTATTTGCCCCTTGAAGGAGTACCACGAATAAAAGGTCAGATTGTAGGAGAATGATCCATTTTTTTTATAATTCTTCAATACCCTAACAAAAAATAATCATATTCAGTTTTAGTGCTTCAACAGAGGCTTTGAAGCATTGCACGCAACTCTCGGCACTTTAGAAGAATAAACTTTGCCACCGAGATAATTGAAGTAAAGTAAAGTAAAGTAAATTTTTATTTGTAAAACACAGGTGATACAAGTCGTGGTCTAATATAGTCATAAGTCATAAGTACAGAACTCTGTATTTTGCCTGTTGGCGTACAACTTTTTATGAAACTATACATATTTGTAAGTTAAATAACAAGTAAGCATATTCTATGTTAACTAGGTTAGCTATTACAAGTAATGTTACATTAAACAACGAAATAAATAAACACAATAGACATCTAAACAATAATATTATAAATAAGTTAAATTGGCTACTTAATTACATGAACGAAACAAGTTTGTGTGAGGTTATTTATATATCTTCGAAAAAATCATTGATATAGTTAGCCAGAGTTTGTTTTACTTCAACCAAAGACAGAGATAATCATACTGTCTCTTGCTTACGCTAGTACCCTCGCTACTAAAAAAGGGATAATTATAGCTTATTACTTCCACTGTTACTGCACTTATTGGCCAGCCAGACTATTATCAATAAATATAACACAACAATTTTCACACCACGGCCATGCAATACGCGGAAAATACGTAAAGAAAGCTCGTCAAAATTAATAAAAAACAAAACAATTAAGGTATTTAACGCACATTAATTTTAATAACTAACTGGAACAACAACTCACAATTTAGCAATACATAAATTACTCTTTTACATATGGATTAAATGATATTTTACAGGCTAGTTTCAACTGATAAAGAGAGAGTTTCCGAACGGCTGAGGTGAAAAATATTCACGGTCGTTGTACGAGTAAGTAAGGATTATGCTACTTAGTAACCACGAGTAACCTACACTTAACCCTGAGATTATTACATGGTTCCTATCGCATCATTTCGCATCTGCTCAGAAATATAACCTCCGAGGACCATAAACTAAAAAAGCTCATGTCGATGCATTAAAAAACAAAGAGCGACCTAACCTCATATAAAACTAGTGTCATTAACAAATAGATAGATTTACAGGCACCATAATGCTTTCTGAAACTCACTTGTTATTACAAACTTAAACTGGTAACTAACATTCTAAATGCCATTCAATATTCGCCCTTAATCTTAAAGCACTTTTACAATGTGATAGTTTAATAGAAGCACAGTTATGTTGGTAATCCACCGCCACCCAGAGCGCATTGCCTATAAAGGCATGCAATTTACAACCAAGGTAACTGAGTTGAAAACTCTGGCGTGTTATTCCTAACTAATGGGGGAGATAGAAAAATGTAGGATTTATGCGTACATTGCGGCTTGACAAGTCTCAGTTGCTACAAAGTAAGTGATAGATATTATATGAGCCGTCTTGATCCATTATTATAAATCTAGCTGTCTCTCAACTCAATGTACTGGGGGACTGCATATTTTCATGGAAACTTTATTAATCAATGCGATTCATGCAATTTTGCAGCTGGATACATTTATGCGTAGTTGCGGTATCGTATTATATTCTTATAAGAATATATTTAATAGGATCTATAGGTACTCAAGGACAAGGCTCAAGGACTCAGGTTTCTCACAAGACTCCGAAGTTGACCATACCTACCATTTTACCCAGAGAATTATTTACAAATACGTACTACACAGGTTCTAGATAATATTGACGTTATGACAAAAATGTATGCATAGCAATTGTTAAAAATAACGTTTTAATTAGCCCATTATGTAAATAACGAGTTTTTATTTATTATCTTGAGCTTTCTAATTAATAAACATTATTATTTTCGAAAATACACCAATGCACCAATTTATCAGTGTGGAATCCGCTAAGAGATTTAACAAATTTTATTTGTTATATTTTTTCAATAATAATAATATCCACGGCGTGCTGAGTCACAGTCGACGCCACAAACGTGTCCATACTCCTTTGTAATAAAAGGTTCACAAATGTATACACATATTTGACGTTGTATTGTAGTCGCTATCAGAACGGAGCATGCACTTTAGGGAACGTACCCAAACTACGTGACCCGTTTAGGGGAGGGAGGGGGGTCGTCAAAATACTACTCTAGGTCACAGGGGGGAGGGGGGGGAGTCTTAGGTTCTGTCACGTAGTCAATAATTATATTAATTATGCTCAAATCTCGCGCTTCTAATTATAGGTTTCCACGCACTTTTGGCGTCACGCGGCCAGTGTCGTGTTATTAAAAGGCAATAAGTATGCAAAATTATGTTTTTTTGCTTTCTATCTCCAAAACATCACTCTAAAAATATGTGTGAGTTTTACTACGTGACAACTAGGGGGGAGGGGGGGGGGGTCTTGGCAATTACTACGGATGGTCACCGAGGGGAGGGAGGGGGGTCAAAAACTGAAAAAAATGGGTCACGTAGTTTGGGTACGTTCCCTTATCACCTTGACTATAGAGGCGTTGTTCGGATATTTGTGACTACCTTGGCCGCTCCGACATATTCTGATGGCGACAGTACGCCACAAATGCCGTAAACTATGTTGACGCAAAATTGTTATTTGCGTGATAATCTCAAACATGTAGTCATTAGTCATGACCTCATGACGGTATAATTTATATTTATCGAAACAATTAAAAACCGTAATACGATTCCGGGATCACGGATTTGTTACATTCGGCCTCGTAAGTCATAGCACATTTTATAACTTTGTCACAGTAACGCCAAAGTAGGTTGAATAAGTCAATTCAGAAAACGAAAAGGTGCTAAAGTGTCTAGTGACTTTTAGATTGATCGTACAAAGGTGCTAATGACGGCTGAGGTGGGCGTTATTTTAAGAAATGTCGCCATTAAACAGTAAACAACTAAACATGCGATGGAACATCTATGAGTTTTATATAAACATGTAATGGAATAGTAGTCCGTGTGTGATTTTGGCATGAATCTACTTGTAGCAAACTTGTAATACTGTCTAGGCAATGGTTTGAGTTCGACAGATAGACAAAAAAACGCAAGAATAAGAAACGCGTCACATGTCTAAATTTCTGTTTTTGCACCACCCTGTATATTAAGCTCACAGCACATTAACACCTGCCACATACAAATGAAATGTACCTATACTACCTATATCCAATATACAAGGCTCCGATATTACGAGTAGGTACAGTTACATACTCTTGAATTCCTATTTCGAAATGACTTGAGCATAGACAATGAAGACGTTTTATTGGTGCAATAGGAAGATGATGTGTGCGCTGTCATCATGTCATCGGTTGTAAAACGGGACATGTCTGTTAGCTTTATAGTGCAGCTATATGGCTGCGTTGGCGCGAGTGACACACACTTTTCACGTGACTTCCATGTTTTTTTTTCACTCGTCGACTTTAAGGCTTGAATTATGACTTTAAGGCTTGAATTATGACTATTAGCGCATACTTTTCGATGGACCTCCGATAGACCTTTAACCACCATTCAAAATCAAATAACCCTTTTCATTATTATGTAGTAACCAAAATATGTCCAAAAAATTTAATTATATTTTCTTTGAATTATAAAATTTGTAGTTGTAGATTTATCGTATTAATGTAGTATATTTTCATTCATAATCCAATATAATACTATTATTAAACGATAACTAGTAGCCGGTAGCGGTTGCGCCGAATGTGTTTGTGTATGAAAATGTTGTCAGTTCCATACAAATTTCACACCAACTTTCATGAATCGACCTGGGAGGTGATTTTTGAGATTCCAGCACTCGAAAGTAACATTTAAAACTCTCAATAAAACGATGAAATTATGTTTTAAAATGAACAGTGATAGAAATTTAAAATCATGCTCATTTAAACTATTAATTCCATGCGAAAAAATTGGCGACAAACTTTTGTGTGCGATTATTTTCGAGCTTAAATTTTTTGAATACGAGCGTCCGGCTGTCAAAAATCGGCCCCCTTTACTTTTCCGTGCAGGGCGTAAGAAAATGCTCTGAGTAGACGAAAACGTATGCATTGGGACTCGTAGGTGACATGAGTGTCGGTCGAAAACGGATGTAACTAAAATAAACAGCCGTGCTCCCATACTATACAAATAAATAAAAGAGCGCCCAAGTGGTGTGGTGACCTCGACTTATCTTATATGCTTTTCTTGTAGTTACAGGGATCTATTGTAAGGTTTATCTCAAGTACGAGCAATAAAGAGTGCTTTGTACTGTACCTACTGTGTATAAGCTGTGTGTAAGCTCCACCAGTCTTAAAAGTCTTAAGCTAATTTGAAGTCAAAAGCTCCAGCTCCGTGGGCGAGCGTTAATGTAAAGCCGCCTTATTTCCGCCGACAATATACCACTTTCTCACGTTAAATGACAAATCGCACAAGAATTAATACAGCGACGCGTTTGTACTGATAAATCAAAACGCAACACTCACAGCATGACTTGTATTACAACCAGACTAAAAAACACTTGAGCAAACTTTATTCTCGTTGTCTAAAGTTGAAAATCGCCTGATTCTTCTGTATAAATTGCATTGTTTTGCAATGTTGGTGTTGCGGTTGTAAAAGATCTTATTGTAATTGTAGTAAGGGTGGCTTTGTGTGATAGTTTGTCAGGTTATATAGAGCCTCCGGAGGATGTTATTGCTCAGTGTCTTCGCTGAAGGCTAGGGATGGGAGGAGGGCAAATATTTCTAAAACCGATTTTTGGGATTATCATCTTAAGAATAGAACCTGAAAACTATATACATCTACTCAGGAAAGAATCGTGGTGTAATCCCCGTTTTTTCTTTCAACTTGTGTACATAATGTACCTACAACATATAATTTCTGAATTCATACAGCTCCAGTATAGCATCGTTATAATAGAATATATTATTTATCAACCTACAAAAAAGAAAATTCGAGGTCCGTAAGTAAGGAAGGACTATTATCTAAACCATCTAACCTAATAAAAGACTTATTGCCCTACAGTGAAAGGAATTTGATGATGAACTACCTACATTATGTGTTAAATACTGCTCGCGATTTTGTAAACACTTAATGAAAGAATAACCTTCAATCAGTGCACCTACATAAAGTTATTCCACTCTTTTCGTCCTATTATCGGATGATTTTCTGATAAAAACTATCTTACATCTTTCCCCAGGACTTACTGTCTCCATACTCCATACCTTTCATTTACATTTAATCAACAGTCTAAGAGTGAAGACTCGAAGAGGTAACAGAACGACAGACAGAATTACATTTGCTTTCATAATACGAGTATTAGTAATTTCTTCTGTGATACCGGTACCATTACTACACCCCCTCCCTAGCCCACTTTGTCCTCGCGCAGGGTGTTCCGCTAACTAATGCGTGCGCGCAGCCTGCCCGCTAATTTGACCAATTGGGTGGCCGGACCAGGTATGCGAACAATTTGGCACTAATGGTCACATTGTTTCGTTTTATTGAAATATAGGAAAAGACGTGAACACAATTTTAGAAAAAATTGATTATGGCTTCGATCATCTTATTCTGATATTGATCTATTTTTCTTATTCGTCTGTAGGTATATTGGTTATAGCTTATATCGAGCTGGGCCTGAGTCTCATGTGTTATTCGAAGCTTATTCTAAAATAATATAATTGAAACAAACTTTCTATGTTTTTTCAATTCTTATATCTAAGACGATATTGCAAAAAAATGCTTTCACCAGTCTATTGAACACCACTTCAAATTGAAGAACAAAACTGCCAACATGTCATATGAAACAATACTATCATTACTGGCCTGTAAAGAGGTCGTTAAAGCTCATATTATTGTGCCTACAACAGGTTTTAATTTCACTAATTTGAGTGCACTTTTAATCAATATGTAATCTTTATGGACAAGCCGGTTATTTTATTTCAGTATTTAATATACCGTCAAGTCTGGCAACTTTGCCAAGGGTTACTAACTTTGCCACCAGCAGAGTGCATAAGGTAATCCTTTCATACCACCGACAACGTATATTTTTTAGTGTTGTGCCAACTTTTAGTAGAAAATATGGTTATCAATTGGCAAAATTATTATGAATGAGACAACACCACGGCAACCATTTTCTTACCATTTCAGTTCCAAATTCGTCACTCACATAATCATAAAAGTAAGTGCTCAAGAACTTTAAAAAGTTAAGAGTATAAACATCGAATCCAGGTACGTAAATTTTAGATATTATGTTATTTAAATGGTAAGGATTGATTACCTTATAAATGCCGTAGTGTTTGAATTGAGTCCCATAATTTTTTTGGCAAAGTTACCAGACCACGCCGACTAATATGGGGGGGCATCTTTGCCATGTTTTATAGCGGCCTAGGGTTGGTACACAAACAAAAAATTTAAATTACATTTTTCATAAGATAGATACTTTTTAGGGTTCTGTAGCCAAATGGCAAAAAACGGAACCCTTATAGATTCGTCATGTCTGTCTGTCTGTCTGTCTGTCTGTCCGTCCGTATGTCACAGCCATTTTACTCGGAAACTATAAGACGTATCATTATCAAATTTTTACATAAAGTGTATTGTGTGTGCAGCTACTTAGTTTTGTAGAGAAATTGCTAAAATAAAATATTTTTACGGGGGCACTCCATACATGTAAGTAATTGTCAAAAAAAATATTGGTAATAATTACTACATATAAGTGTTTTGTTTCGATAATACTTTTGTTAAGAGGCGACGAGGCAGTTCGTGACGAAGCCCTTTTTAGGGTTCCGTAGCCAAAATGGCAAAAGCGGAACCCTTATAGTTTCGCCATGTCCGTCCGTCCGTCCGTCCGTCCGTCCGTCCATCCGTCCGCGGTCTAGCTCAGTGACCGTTAGCACTAGAAAGCTGAAATTTGGTTTGAATATGTGTATTAACCAAGCCGACAAAACGGTAGCATAAAAACTCGAAAAATATATTTTGTTAGGGTACCTCCCGTACACGTGAAGTGGGGGGCTAAATTTTGAAGAAAATCATGAAACTGAGGCCTAATGAGTACCTTTAATGAAAACTATATTGAAATAAATCGGTTGAGCCGTTTTTGAGTTATCATTCAAAAACCCATAGTGAAAGGACGTAAGTAAAAATGACGTAAGCGCCGCCAAATTTCCCGTAAGAAACGACCTTTTGAATTAATAGTCTCAGTTTACGGAACCCTACACTGAGCATGGCCCGACATGCTCTTGGCCGGTTTTTTAAATATCTATCGTCAAGTTTAAATAGGTACCTAGGTAATCACAATTATTTACGGGTGGACCTGTGATAGGCCTCTTAAAGAGTTTTCTATGTTTCGTTTTTGATAATATTTTAATTAAGGTGTCTATTATGTTTTTCCTGAGTACTTATGTAACCTGATTACTCGTATGTAACAAAATAAATAAGTACTTAAATAATTAATATTTTTTCATTTGTGTCAACCCTGACCACATTCACTGACTTTCTATGAAATTTTCTTAAATGGGTGATCAACTTTGCCGCTTTTGCTGTGTTTTTTTTTTGTAATAATATATCATTAAGGATCAAATTCCGAAACTATTGTATCCTAAATACTGAATATTATTTACTAATATTGTAAATACAACTAAATTACTATACAACGTAAAAATGCAGTTGGCAAAGTTGCCACATGGTATAGGTATCTTTGCCAGTTTTTTTTTTACTCGTAAAACCTTATTATCCGTCATTTAATTTATAAGCCATCTTATTTATGCACTCGTTGATAAATATATTATGTGTCGCGTCATTCATACTTCAGTGGTTTCATATGAATTCTGGTTAAAAATGTACTATGACTTTTCAACACCTGTGTAAAGTGGCAAAGTTGCCAGACTTGACGGTAACTGTATTTTGTAATGACACGAAGCTAAATTGAAACATAATAAAGAATTTGTTTTCTGCCCATTTTCTGTCAATAAATAGTGTGTATGTTTATAAAGAAGAAGATGAAATCAATTAAAAAAAAGAATGCACCTTCCAGCCCTGCCTTCCATCGGGCCCCGAATTTGAACCAAGTTTTTCATGCAAAAACGTACAGTTTTTTTTAATTACAGGCAACTCTCTATAATTAAAATAAATCTGAGACTAATACAATAAATAAATAACCATTAAAAACATTATGAAAGAGGAAAATACGCAGGTACATACGTACCTGCGTATTTTCCTTTTTACAAAAATGCTATGAAAAATATTTCAACGAAACTGTGTTGAGGAGGGCTAAGCTTCCACAGCACAGCTTTCGGCCTCGCTTTAACTATTGTAGACCGTTTTTTACTCTATTTTACGAAGACATAAATAATTAGCTTTTCAAGATATGAATATATTTAATAATTTCTACAAAGTTGGTAAATTTACCCGAGAATCGAACTTTAATAAATAAAGCTACAGAATAGCCATCGTAAGGACTCACGAGCACTTGAAAACTGTTGCCATCATTACGTTTCCTATTTACGACATCTCCAGAGCCCTTTCACATGGGTCCGCTAAAACACGCAAGACAGTAGCTCCAGGCAATAAATATGTTTACAACCTTTCTTTATCGTTCCTATTTCAATGGAAACAATTCGGGCGTTACGCAAAGGTTTTTATGTATTTTTATGATTGTCTTCCTCTAAACTGGACCTCTACTAGTAGCTGGCAACTGGCTGTGGCAACTAATAATCTAGTATAAGGCATATGTAAAAGAAAACTGTAAGTACATAGCGCAACGAACGCAACGTAACGAACCACACATAGCGCAATAAGAAAAGAGTGATGCAAGCTTTCGTCATTTTGAAACGGATTATTTCTTTTTGCAGATAGACAAAAACGGTTAATCACATAATGTTCATTGAATATATGTGTGAAGAGTCTTCATTTAAGACATAACTTTTTTAATATTGGTTTAAGATACCTACAAGTTTTTAGACGTTCAGAGTATTTCTCATAAAATTAACGTATTATTTTTCTAAAATGTTGTAGATTGGTTTAGGTAGCTTGGATTATTTATGCCAAAAAAATCTGATAACTGTCTAAGTCTTAAGAATAGAAATAAAATAAAACTAAATTCATAGATAAATATAACTCGAGGGTCCACATGGATTCAAGCTATTGGATATGTTTTCCTCTATAACTAAACAAATGTCATTTACCAGCTCTTGACATAAACGAGCGCAAGCCCAGTGACTGTAACAGTAGTAATAAAGTCATTGTGTAGTCCATAGCGCTGAGAAACACAAACAGACACACGCTAATTTGATATAAATGCCGTAAGCCTTTTGTTAGAGATATGAGGATATGACACTTTTAGCGGTCGTATGTGGGTATTGAATGTGGTTTATGCTTTGATAAAGTTGTTATTGATATCTTAGTTGTAACCGAGACATGTAGTCAGTAAAAACTATCTCCATACAAAACAAAATGTTCATCTCCACACAAAGTCGCTACCAGAGTACACCTATTTACAACAAGTACATCAATTTAAAAAAAAAACAGAACGGGCTGCGAGCAAAAATATAACAGACGACGCGAGTGGCGCGACCAATTTAGACATGATTAGAAATGACGAAATAAGGGGCGACCTACTGCGGCGCTACCGTTGCGCGAAACATGCTTGTTAGGACGCACGGCTATACCAAGTTGATACAGCCCTGCGTCTGAAATTTGAATTTTGTACGTGTTTTTTTTGTTCGAAAATGGATTACTGTGCTTAGACAACGCATAGCCTAAACCTTTGAAGATGAAATGTTAATGAAAATACATAATTCGAGTCATTAAGCTCTACTAAGAAAGTATTTATTGATACTTAACCTACAAAAGAGTGAAATTAATAATATTACGCGCAAATGATGAGAAACGCAATTTTTGCATGCCAACTAGCGCTAGCGGTCTTTATTATTTACCTGTCTCAGTTTGTAGTTGAGAGCGTTTGAGGGCGTATTAATAGGATATAGTGGTCGAAGGTATAAAAGGATACTACAGGGGACCATAGAGCTGGCGCGTACCTCTCCCAGCGGATATCCTTAGCTGTGCAGAGAGGTAACGCCGCCAGCCCAGCGTAATGGGGACCATGCCGCAGGCGGACATTTTAGACGGGGTATTCTTTTTGTAGTTGGGATTTTTATAGGTAGGTTTACTTTTTATACATAATTTTAAATTAGTTGTTAGTAGAGTTTTTATTTGTTAAGTTTAGTTTTAGCTTTATTTTTAGATAGTATGTAACTTTGTACATATATTAATAAATCAAAGGATACCTACTAGTACATACCGTAAGTTTAATGTAATTATAGGATACTTCACAGTTAACTTATAACAGTTATAACACAAAAGACTTTGTCCGCCTATCTGTCTATCCTTGCTTTCATAGGAAGTCTTCATCAACATAAATAAATATTTGCGATCACTGCTGGACATAAGTGTCTTTGAACCACGATTGTAATTTTTTTCCTGGTCGGTCTTCTTGTATATTCGAAACTAAGTATGAGTTTGCTACTTTACTAATGCTGAAATCTCACTTCCCGGACTGTGAAGACAAGGTAGAGACGGGCAGCGGCAGAGAAGATTTGGAAAGAGGGGAGCAAATAGGGCAAAACACCGCGGACTGGGAGGCGGCAATGGAGATTGCGGAGGAGGAGAGGATGGAGTGGGCAATCAACTCCTTTGCACCCTTCAAGGCTGCTGGACCAGACGGGGTAAAGCCTGTACTGCTCCAGAGAGGATATAGAATCATAAAAGATAACCTGTTAGGGCTATACAGAGCAAGCATGGCACTTGGGTATATTCCTAGGAGCTGGAGAGAGGTGAGAGTGGTGTTCTTACCGAAACCTGGGAAGAAATCCTACCAAGAGGCAAAGTCTTTCAGGAGCATCAATCTCTCATCATTCATACTGAAAGCATTAGAAAAGATGATAGACAAGTCGATAAGAGAGAAGATGGAAAGCAGTGGGAATCCATTACATGGGAACCAGCATGCATACATGACAGGAAAATCAACCGAGACAGCCCTGCACAATCTGGCGGTAAGGATAGAGAGGGCTCTAGATGCAAAGCAATATGCACTGGGAGGCTTCTTCGATGTGGAGGGAGCCTTTGACAAAGCATCATTTGAAGCCGTAGAAGAAAGCCTGAGGAGGGAAGGGATAAATCCAACAGTAGCAACATGGATAAAGAGGATGCTCAAGGATAGGTCGATAAGGGCGGAGCTAGGAGGAGTATCAAAGGAAATAAGTCCAAAAAGAGGATTCCCACAGGGAGGATGCCTCTCACCCCTGATGTGGTGTCTTCTACTGGACTCACTGGTGAGAAAGATCAACAGAGGAGGCGTGTATATGCAGGCATACTCTGATGACGGAGTACTGTTAGTAAGAGGTACAGTCCTAAACACCATCAGAGACATAATGTCAAGAAGTATCACACAGGTGCTAGGATGGTGCAAAGACAGAGGGCTAAATCTAAATCCGTCGAAAACGAAGCTTGTGCTATTCACAACCAAGAGAAAGAAGGAGGGGATGAAACCAATAAAGTTACAAGGGGAAGAACTAGAGATGGTGGGAGAGGTAAAATGCTTGGGCGTCACTCTAGACAGAACGCTCAACTACAAAACTCACATCAAGGAGCAGACGGCGAAAGCCATTAGAACACTGTACCAATCCAAAAGGGCGGTAGGAAGAAAATGGGGGTTGAAACCTAGAATGATCGACTGGATCTATAAGGCAATAATACTACCCAGGGTGCTATATGGGGCGATAGTATGGTGGCATAGAACCCACATAAAGGAATACCAAAAAGATCTAATGAAGGTGCAGCGACTGGCATGCCTAATGGTGACGGGGGCTATGAGAACAACACCTACGCATGCACTGGAGATAATGCTAGGGATGAAGCAACTACAGATAGAGGTGGAAAAGAAGGCTACAGAACAATGGTACAGGATGAAAGCCTGCAAAGAATGGAGAGGTAGCTGCGTGGACAAAAGACACGCAATGATTCAGAGGGAGGCGCTATCCAGCATGGAAATGTTACTAGTAAATAACGACCTCATAAAGAGACAGGAGATCTTCGACAAGAAATACAGAATACACATTGGAGAAAGAGACAACTGGAAGGTAGAAGTCGAACATCCAACGACGGTCTGCTTCACGGATGGCTCGAGAAGGAGCTCGACGCAACTAGCAGGAGCGGGAATAGTCATACCAAAGCTAGGAGAGAAGGTATCGGTACCACTCGGCAGGTATGCAAGCGTGTTCCAGACAGAAGTATGTGCAATAACAAAGTGTGCACGGATAATCCAGGGAAGCATGCAACAGACTGGTGCGGTAGTAATATACACAGACAGTCAAGCAGCACTAAAAGCATTGAAGAAGACGTCGGTCACCTCCTCCCTAGTAAGAGAGTGCAAGGAGGAGCTAAATGAGATGGGTAAACACAGGAAAGTAACGGTGGCATGGGTACCGGGTCACCAGGGAGTCACAGGAAATGAGAAAGCAGACATACTGGCTAGGGAGGGAGCGGAGAAGGAATACATAGGTCCGGAACCGGCACTACCAATGTCAGCAGAAGTGACAAAAGGAGTCATAAATAGGCTAAAAGAAATAGAAGCGAATAGAAGGTGGAAGGAAGAAGCTGGCTGCAGGCAGTCAAAAATGATGATGGAAGGTATAGACCACAGGAGAGCCAGGTATCTTCTAGGACTAGGTAAGAACAGTCTGAGAGTGCTAACCGGCATCATTACCGGGCACAACACCCTCAACAGACATCTAAAGGTAATAGGTATAGAAAGGGATTCCTCCTGCCCACACTGTGGCCAGGAGGAAACCAGCAAACATTTACTAGCGGAATGCATTATGTATGCGGCAGCGCGACATAATATATTCGGGAAAGATGAGATAGAAGAATGTGAACTAAAGGGTATCAATCTCAAGGATGTCCTTCTGTTCTGCAGGAAGACAAGAAGATTCGAGGAGAATAGTGAGGGAATGCAGCCGGGACAGTAACCTGCAGCTCCAACTCCAGGGAACTGGGCTGAATGAACGCGATCAGCGATCGACAGCCCGCCTGATTCCGGCCGGGCGTCGCTACACTACATCTACATCTACATCTAAGTATGAGTTTGCAACTGACCAACTAGCTCACCTTTTAAATCCCGTTCTTCATGCTCTGTATTACCTATGTAGGTATTAAAACAAATATACCTTGTAGATATTCCAATTACCTACTTACATTTATAAATTTAAGAATAATCTTCCATCCATTTAATTTAATTTATTGCCCACAAAATACCATTTTAAGTACCCTCATAAGGTCATCTCGGCGACGACCGTCGCCAGCGAAGATCGTATGTATAGCAAGAATTACAGCAAACTCTAGCTGCATAGCTACGAGGATGGCAACACAATTTACGAAATGGTAAAACTGTTCTAGAACTGTTCTACTTCGCCGACAGACGGTCATGTATGAATGTCTGCCATTCTGGCAACTCGTATCTAGAAAGTATTTTTGCCTTCATCTGAGCCTGTAAAAAGTGTTAAACCTCTTTCTATCTAAACTTTATTTTATTATAGTAAAAAGGTACCGTATTAATATTGTACGAATTATCCCACCGTTGCGCGTTGAGATCAGTACAAAAACAACAATAGCTAAATCAAACAATCGTCATCTAAAGCGATTGTCTCGCAGGGGTGACCACAATTTTGGTTGGCGCTATGATAGAATACGTAGGTACCATATGAAGAAATACTTTGAAGTTTGCACATGAAAACAAGTACCAAACCAAGTCCAGTTTGTCTCCGAGGAACAGCTAAAAAAGTTGAGGAAAATGCTGGTCCGAAATTAAATTTTTGCATAATTCCCATAATATATTGTTGCAGAGGCCAGAAAGTTTGCTATAGACTAATAAGTTTTAGTTTCGAAGATACGGTTGAGTGGTATGGTAGACACAATTCTGGTTTAATATTTTTGCGCACTATCGGCGAGTCCCAGTGCCGTGAATTCGAGTATCACTCGAACCTGTTATCTTTTAAGTTTATTAGTAGTTTTTTCAAAAATTAATAGACCTGATATGGTTTTTTTTACAGTAATGTTCCTATCTATTTTATTAATAGCTGGTCACAGCAACTACGTCCAGTCATCTCGCCTGGGAACTGCACTTGTTACCCGCTCGAAACAGTGCAATACGCCGAATCAGCACTCGACGCACCTCTTCAGTGGATATGAGAGCTCGGCCCGGATGTAGGCACGAGTATGTGAGTGCGAGGTTAGTTTAATAGATTATGTGGGTGTAGAAACACAAGTATTAGAACCTTTAGTAGGAAACTCCCGTGAGATTCAGATGTATTGAATTATGCAGAGAGCATGAAAAGTTATATTCTAAGGAACCTGTGTATCATCTAAGGTACTTTGATTGTACACATGCTGGTTGGCACAATTCGTGACATGGATCACACAGACACCTCATCATTAAGCTTTTACAGGGAGCACAAGGTCACCACACATCAGCGCAATTTTATTCGTAAATTTCTACGATTCGAACAGCACATCTTCACATAGTATTCTACAGCAATTTGTAGTATAACAATCCAGGTTCACCCCTGTAACTTGATTTTTGTGGCTATTTTTAATTCACATGAGTAATGAGCAACCGCTCTCATACAAAATTAGTACGGGAGCACCATAAAGCTCTACAGATGCGTAGTGACCCCGAGTTGTACTTATGGTCTATCTAGTGGTTATCTGTACATGGATCACTTAGGTAAACAACTCGTTACCTAAATAGTTAAGAAGACTCATATATCAAAGTTGTCAACCATAAGCAATCAGTGAGTTCCGGCTTAGGATAATGATATTGATCATATACGATTATGACTCCTTCATTGACAGTCTCACTGGCTTTTTCGCAAGCTTTGGCTAAAGTTTACATTCTTTTACAACCAAGATTTGACAAAGCTCATAATACATTGGCATAAGGCTCAGTTTTGCTTGACTCCTGTGGTTTTTGAATACCGTAGGATTTGCGCAGGGGGCGCGGTTGTGACCAGATAGTTTTACACTTTATAGATAGTATTTAAAACATAAACAGGATATTGAATTTCTTGTTATTAAACGTTCTAACGGAAAAAACAGTTTCTGGAGTTATTTACTTACTTACCTTACACGAATATCCCTTTTAATTGATTTGTACCTATAGGTAAGCGTGCTCCACCGTAGACCGCATCATCACTTACCATCAGGTGAGATCGTGGTCAAACGCCTGCCTACCCCTGTATAAAATAAATTGAATCAGTTTTTATAATCCAAAACCCATTAAATTGACTCAAGGCGATATTGCACCAATGTAAAGAGAAAATACAGCCCACACTCTTGTTCTTGAGAGCACTCGAACAAACCGCGATTTAATTACTAATCATTCAGATTTAATGAAGAAATCCACTGCTTAGTTGCCTTTGACTATTTCAATTTTAATCAAATAACAGCCTTACACAGTAGTAATAAAGTTTCTATCACGACACAACGTTGAAATGTTATGTGTCATTTTGGATACGGGTAGTCAAAATCTGCTACACAGTGCAGAGGACTCTTAATTACCCAACCTCTTATTTTACAACGCTGTCATTTAAAATGCAACCTTGTAACGTAACAACAAAGTTGACATTGCAACCCGACAGCAAAGCAACATTGTACCTTTTTGAATAGAGGCAGTCGAAATCTGCCACAAGGAATGTCAGATCCAAAAGGTCGTAATTGAGCTGGATTTGAGTACAATTAATTTTGTTTTGGAAGTAATGCGTGGGTGCAGTGCAGGCCCCGGGGCCTACCTCAACAATGAGATGCGTGGAACAGTTTTAATTGAGCAATGAATCTGTGGGCGGGTGCTTCAATATGAAGAGCAAGATAAGAAACTAATAAGTATGGGATATAAAGTTTGCCCTGAGGTATTTCAATTCAATTCGCTTGGTGGGCAAAGTCACTTGATCATCCAGGTAAACCAAGGGAGAGCACGAATCAATTAGGTACTCAGAGCAGTCAAGAGCTGATAAAAATCTCGAGATCTCATGTCACCCTAAACTAAAACTCGACTCCATCGCACAACCCAGGGGAGTAGGTCTCGCCGCGGCTGATATTCGCAAATTTTAAAATCGGATCTTGCTTTGATCATATCACCATCACGTCACACACCACTTCGAATTTCAAGCCTGTATCAAATCAAGACCAGATTTTTAAAGTTCGAATTTTGCTCTAGACCTAGAGCTGACGAGAAGCTGCGTGCGAAATCATGTAGAGTTTAGAAGGCTAAAATGTAAGAGTGCAAACTTTCCTTCGTATAGATTTACAGTATTTACAAGAGATACTTATCCATCTACTTAAATCCACAGTCAGCCAAGAACGTTTACTATCTCAAGTATTCTCAAGTCATAGTCCATTGCCGTCATTTGACTGCTGCTCCTTTGCTCAAAGTGGACGCGGTTTATTCCAACTACGCAGATACCCTACGACCTCTGCACCAAGCTCAAACTGTTCAAATTAGGCTAAAGATTCCACTAATACCATAAACAAGGTTACAGTTAACCCTCGTTAGCCCGAAGCCGCATCGCTTTATTTAATGACGCCATCTTGTCGACTCCTTCGACTCCATTTTGACGCGCACCGCGAAATGGCGTCGCTTAACCTCAGCCAGGGCGTGACTAAATGATCTGCTTTGAAATATCATTATCTTTGATCTGCGAAAGGTCAGTTTTACAGGGTTTTAAATGGTGACGGTGTTTCGGTGAACGTTTACGAAAATAATAGCAATATTAAAATCAGTGCCAATGCAGTACAATGCAGTGCAGTGCAGTACTTTAACCTTATTGGGCTAAATATATATTCCAGTTATATTTTTTTACTGTAAAACAAGAAAGAGACACTACACGAATATTTTATGCTAAGTGTGTAGGATCGGCGTCAACTTAGGGTCACCACATACCTAGCGGTTTTCCTCGCGGAATTACCGGAAGTAGCGGAAATTCATAGACAAAATGCTTAATTTGTCTATGGTAGCGGAAATTTGTCCATGGCTTCCATACAAAAAATGTGCTACCATAGACAAATTTCCGCTACTTCCGGTAATTCCGCGAGGAAAACCGCTAGGTGTGTGGCGACCCTTAGGTAGATACTAAAAAGAAAATCGTTTCGATTTGACAAAACGATACAAGTCATGGAGATCCCTTCTGCGGCTATAGGCTCCGTTAGGCTCATAATTTATAAGTAGGTAGGTAGGTAGTTTGAAATCATCTCATCTATAGTTATCAACATAGATGAATAATTATCAGAAAGTCGAAAATTCACAAAATGTTGTCTCGCTCGTTTCTCTCAGAAGCAAATGAGTAGGTATAGGTGGACACGACTTTATGGTTAAGAGAATAAGAGCGCGTGGAGGTAATTTTGAATACCTCACCCGCTTAACTACTTCTGCTGCTGATTGTACCTACGCATCCCAGGTATTTGAACCATGACCGGTCGATGAGGTAGATATATCTCTCTTCTACCGCTTGATATTATAGGTACCTACTAATGCATCCCAAAGCTAAGTGTCTAGATTGTACAAATCTAGACACCATTTAGTACTAAAGGCTTTGCAATAAGCTGAAAAGTGCACACGCACTACTAATAATAGCGACCCATAAACGGGACCTCTGACCTGGGAAGCGATGTGGGAACCGATAGCCACAATCGCGATGTTGGACTCGTGTGTAGGTGTGGATAGATGATTCCACGAGCGTGGAATGTGTGTGAAATTAAGGAAGACCATTTGATACTGACCTTGGGGTAGCCGGACTTTAAATTATGGGATCTTGAATATGAACACTGTTTTTCTTCCTCATTCAGCAGCAAAAATAGCTAAGCGAGTGGGGTGTTAAAAATGAGCTTATTGTTAAGAGAATAAGAACGTGTGTAGCAGTGGCGGCGCATTAAAAATATTTGTAGGCAAGCCGAATATAGGTAATTAGGCCCGCCTTTTCTCCATGATCTGTACGGAAGTTACCCAAGCGACTAATAATTAGTGAAGCCGATGGGAATCGGGTTCTATAGACCTGCCACCACTGGTGTGTAGGTCATTTTGAACACCCTACCCGCTTAAACTTCTGCTGCTCACTGTACCTATACTGCAAC
This sequence comes from Pammene fasciana, assembly GCA_911728535.1. Taxonomy (NCBI): domain Eukaryota; kingdom Metazoa; phylum Arthropoda; class Insecta; order Lepidoptera; family Tortricidae; genus Pammene; species Pammene fasciana. Next base: position 4,745,621 of record OU452285.1, read on the forward strand.
TGCACTAACAAAGTCCAAAATGTATAGGTACGTTACTTTCATAACGTTTTCTCGTTCTCTCTCACTCGTCGTCTCTTCACTCGGGCGACCTAACTTACGTTAGGTATCTACAACCTACTATTTATAAAACATGTCTAATAGTCTATAAAAAAAATATAAATACTTACTTACCTGTGTACCTACTAACATGCCTGCTTTTGCAGTTGCACGCGTAAAGTCGGAAAGGAATTCACAACGTGTTTTACACCCTCTAGATAAAGGCGCACCAACTCCAACTAAATTAACACATTCGCGAGCACACAAGGGAAGCAGGGATTTTGCAATTAAAATTTAAGAGCGCTTTGCCTATCTACTTACCTCCCAACACATGAATATAAACCTTATTTTACTAAGCAGAAAGTCACAATTGTAATTGTGATTGTCTTGATTAAATTTGCGTGTTTGGTCGCAAGTAAATTGGCACTCAAACAAAAGAGTTGAGATGTTTGCGACCACCTAAAGCTTTCTTAGAAGGTTGTGTGCGAAGCCCATAGAGGTGTGTTTGCGTGCACAATCCGTTCTGGCCAGTGGTAATTGAGGAAGTGATTGGTATTGTTTGATGAAGGTGTGTTTGCTTTGTTTAGTAGCTATCATAAGACGCGAGTTTCTAATTTCTTATGTGTTAACTACCTACCAGGCCCACCGTTATAAAGATTAGTTACATTTCATCTGTAATATCTACGCTTTTAAACCCGACTCTATTAAGTACCTACTTTATAAAGGTAGGCACCACATTTTTTTAAATGACTTATTGTCAATTGAAATGCCAAATCGCATCGAAATCGAAGGCCCCCTTTTTAATTTCATTCATTACCTAATTTCATTGTTTCTATTTTGCTCGTTTACACAAATCTCCTAACACAAATTAAAATCGCCTTGATTTTTCTTAAACGACGCGAGTCCTGTGGTGTTGTGTTATTGCTTTCATATATTAAACAGGCACCTGAATTGCCTGAACCACAGCAAATCCAGCAGGCTTATGATGGCAGTAGTTGTCCGCCGATAACTTGATAAAAAGCTGACAACTTGACACATTGTCATGTTTTGCTGTGTGAATGTGTCAAGTTGTCAGCTTTTTATCAAGTTATCGGCGGACAACTACTGCCATCATAAGCCTGCAGCACGCACAAAAGTGACCTCGCACGCGAGATAGTCTATCCATCCTTTTCTGAATGTATACAATTAAAAAGAGACTGGTCAATCTCGCGCGCGAGTTACTGTCGCGTCAGTCTTGTGCTAATCTTGCTGGTACTTACATTTTTGTACCTACACCTTCTATACTGGGTACGGTATAGTCACCATCAAATATATCGGATCAGCCAACGTAGGGTGATTGTGCTAGTTTCTCGTCCTAGTCTAGTTTACCGTTCACTTGATTAAACTGCTGCAAATAAATGTAAAAAACTTTTTAAGGTCAACAAATTTAATACCTATGTTTATTCTATAGTAGATTTTTCAATTTTAAGTTTTTATTTTGGGGTAAACTTGAATATAAACTTATAAATAAGTGTGGGCGGAAAACTGACAAGGCTGGACAAAAACTAGCACAAAATATATATTTGAACATGCACTACTACCGCATTAACAATTAGAGGCGTCGTTCAGAAAATTGTAACCACCTTGGCTGATGCGATATGTTTATTGTACAATCAGCGTCAAATATATTGTAACAGCCAAGTGATCAAATAGTTCGTCACACCATACAAAATATATCGTGTGACGAACTATTTGGCTACTATAGCTGTTACAATATATTTGACGCTGACTGTACGTTAAGTACCTAACAATCATCATGAAGGTCGAGGGCAAGGAGTAACAATTATCGAGTAAATATTTTCAGAAAGTTAACAATTCTCTCCCCTTCTAGTTTACTGTTCTAGTTTAGTTCTAGTTTCTTTTTGTTCTAAATTTTTACCATCGAGCCAAAAACATAGGTACCTATTTAGGATAAGTCTAAATAAATACAAATACAATGTTTAACAGAAATATATTAAGTATCTGACCATTAATATTTCGATCTCTAAACCCCTCCTTCCGTTGGTGTATTCCCACAATCCCCGCTCAGTCTTTCGAGAATATGCCATCTACTTATTTCAGTTTTATTTATTACCTCTCAAAAAAGGAGGAAACTGGGGGTGTAGTGAAAAACGACCTAAGAAACTTAAGTTTATTCGTCACTTATAGTAAATAATATCTAACTTAACATCATTGTCTATTGCCCGACACTAAGAACGATAAACACGCACTTGAAAAAAAATGTTACATCCGTTTTTTACAAATACAGAAAAAAGTAGTCGATTATTTTAGGTAGATTCTGTAATCACAAACATTTGATTCTACAACTGTTGTACAGATGTTTTACGTCCTAGTCTGCCGGGGCGGTGGCGGTGGCAGTGGCGCTGGGGCGCTCATTTGGGCTTGGTCTCCTGGTCGGTGACGTAGCGGATGTAGATGGTGTCCTCGGGCTTGTCGTCCTGCTGCGACTCGTCCAGCTGCGAGCACGCGATGGCCAGCGCCGACCCGTCCGCAGAGAACGATAGCGACGACACCGCCGTGTTGTATCTGGAATTTATGTAGATTCAGTTAAGAAATTTTCCGAATGCAGTAAGATTACAAAAGTAACTAAACACATACAATCAGCAACGAAACTTGCCAAACGAAATAAGATTACAAAAGTAACTAGACACATATATTACATATAATTAAGTTATTTCTCCGCGGATGTATACAGATATCTTCACGATTTTTCCTTCACCGAATAGCAATAGGTAAATATCAAATGATATTTCGTACATAAATCCGGAAAAACTCAGTAATACGAGCCGAAGTTTGAACCCGAGACCTCCGGATTGAAAGTCGGACGTCTTACCGTATCTTGCCCTTACCCGGTTATACTTTGGACGTGAAATTACGCGCTGGCACTGAGAGTACGACTTTCTTTTTTTTTATACCACGACGGCAGCAAACAAGCATGCGGCCCGCCTTATGGTAAGCAGTTACCGTAGTCTATGGATGCCTGCAACTCCAGAGGATTCACATGCGCGTGATTTGACGTCTTTGGCAGTCAAAGGCTTCATTTGTCTTCTCATCTAAATATTTCTAACCTGTGGAACTGGCACAGCCTCTTCTTGTTGAACCCGTCCCAGATGTTGACGTACCCGTCGGACCCGCCCGTCGCGAACGTGTTGTACACGGAGTGGAAGCTGATCGCGTTCACCGGGTAAATCTTTTCTAAACCTGGAATCAAACAAACTCGTGAAGATGATGGTATTTCTGCACATCGATTTGTACGCGTAAAACTATATGCAGATGGCGGTAAAAAAATAACATGTTTCTTATCGAACAAAGAATCTATGGACTTTTTGTTTCAACATTTGGAACCAATTAGAATTTGTGGGTTTTAAACCTAGGCGGGTCCACGCCTGATGCATTGCCTCGCGAGGAAATCGTCGCGCGAGGGAGTTCGACTACTGTGGACGTTTACACTGGCTGAATTGTTGCGCGCGGCAATTTCCTCGCGAGGCGACTCGTTCAGTGTGGATCCGCCTATAAGGGAACAAAAAAAATTTGGTAGTATGTTAAAAAATCCTACTACAGCTAACACACACCTCCATCCTTGATCCGATGACACTTGAAGGCGTATTTCTTTTTCTGCACCTCGGGGTTGCTGTCCAGGTATTCTACGGCCACGCGGCCCTCGATGGAACTCAGTACGTAACCCTGGAAATATAAACAGTCATTAATATTGGCATGGCTTGCTCTGTCTGGGATCTGTTATCTGTAATAAAATAACCTATTCCTAAGAGAGAGACCGCTAGTTTTGACCCAGAAGGATAACTCATTATTCTGTAAGAGGATTGAGAGAATATTACTTATAACCGGAGTGTATTTTGCAAACATACCTGCTTGTTAGGGAAGACTCGGATGCATCTGGTCTGGTACTTGAGTGATGATTCACGCCGCTGGTTCACATGACCCATATTGCGAACGTCCCACACAAAGATTTTGCGGCCAGATGTGCCCACTACAAACTTCTCGCCGACTATACTCATAGTGTATACCTGAAAATTGAATTGTTAATAGGATGAGGCTGGGGAATTGTAGAAATAGAACTCCACTACAAAATTCCATGACCCAGAAAAAACATTTTGATTAGACTTCTTTTTCTATTTCAATTTTTAGCACCATATTTTTATCACCAATTTATAACATTTAGATTAACAATTTTTTTGAATGAATAATCTCTTTAAAGATTCATAATATTTTAAAAGTTATGGGATTTTTTCCTTGTGAAATAGGGAATTTTAAAATACGAATTTTTATTTTACATGTTTTTGCTTCAGTATGGAGTAAAAATTATACTATAAATGAATTTGGCATCTAGTAGTGTTTGTACTGCATGCTAGCTTGAGTGATGTAGATATCAAGATCAAGTTGAGAGCCTCCCCCCCTAAAAATCTTTGGTTCACGAAAAACCATATTTGAACTATTTAAATTGTGTGAAAAAGCAACTAAAATAGTCCTTTACCAAAATAATGGCCAGACCTAGGAATCGATGGGGCAAAATTTTATGACAGGTAGGGAGTTCCCATATCGATAAACTTAAGTATCAATATTTGTTCCATATACTAGTGACCACTCCAGGTTTTGTTTGTCAAAATATGACTTTATAAAAAAAATATAAATAACATAAAATAATAAGGGTAACTTATCTTCTTCTAATTATATAAAAAAGGTTTGATAAAGATATAATATTAAGTATTTCATAGTACGATGGTATTTATTACCTAGCGATAATTTAAAATATGCTTTGTTAGAACATTATACTCATCTTCAGAACAATACTCACAAATAATACATACAATGCTGGGGGTGATCACTAGTATATGGTAAAAAGCATCGATAATTGAGTTTATCGATATGGGAACTCCCTACCTGTCATAAAATTTTGCCCCATCTATTCATAGGTCTGATAATGGCACAAATATTATGTACCTGTGCAACGTGTGGAGAAAGAAAGATGTTTATTTGTACAAAACAGGTTACACAAAATGATATAAATGCACAAACGGTACACACTATTGAATACTAATTTAGTCAAGAATAATCGCTTTGCCTTACCCTCTCATTTCCCTGATTATATGTCCCAACGCAATTAGGTACTCTACTGTCCCACATTTTAACAGTTCCATCCCAGCTCCCTGTCAAGACAGCGTTGACTTCATTCGCAAACTCCACGCAGCGGATGGCACCCTTATGCTCACCCAGGCTTGTCTCCGAGCCTGCATTGAGATCATACATCTTGAGGGTTTGGTCGAGCCCGCCGCTGTATGAGTGGACGGCATCCTGAAAAGAATTACAATAATTTTTAGTTCCGTTTTATAGTAGCTGTTGAGCAAATTTCTTAAATTGAGTACACTTTACTAGAAAAGATAAAGCTAAGTACTAGCACCAGCTTAGAGCAAGTTAAAGTGCAGTCTGTCAAAATCAAACACTTTGAAAATATCACAACCTCCTATAGAGCTTTATTTAGGTTATAATTTCAGTAAAGCTAAGTCCTAGGATTGTTTCAATGATATTTGACAAGAACTTGCAGTATACTACAAAAAAAATAACGAGGTGGAGAATATCGGATAACAATAGAGTTGTCTCACCCTAAAGCAGACATCAAGCACAGGAAGTTCATGGCTGTATTTATGTCGCTCGACGTTCCCGCTCACATCGTACAGCCTCACGGAGCAGTCCCAGGATGACACCAGAAGAAATTGATTGGACTTAGGAGCAAATTTAACACTGGATATCACGTCTTCAGGCAAACTCTTCAGTTTAAATTCGGTGCGGGATTCCGCGACCCGCGTCACTGTCATTGTGGAAGCAATTTTGTTAGGTTTCTCTAGTAACTTTGAAGAATAAAATTGTCCGTTGCGTTAATAAGGTTCACGTTAATTATAATAAACGACAAATGCCAGTGCTGGTGCTGAAAAGCTGAAACAATAAAGAAATCAACGAAATCACGGAGCTTGGCTCGGTTTAGCGATACAGTGAAAGTGACGTTTCGTTTCGTTTAGTTTTGTCGCTGTGCTGTTATTTTGAAAAATAATAAACACTTCTGTTGGACTTGCGGCCATCTTGGCGAGCAAGGTGGTTAGGTTTCGTGATTAACTTCTTATTTTTTGTTCATTTTCGTGATTCAGTGTGTAATATATAGCTTATTCTGCAGTGATTTAACGAACTAGTGGGCAACTAATGAAGAATTAATCTCAAAACAAGTGTAACCCCTGTTTGAGTTAGATATCCGTTAGTCCACGTGCTGTTTGTAGGGAGTAGCTATCTCCTTATAAAAAGCCTAACCTCACCGTACAACGTCCAGCTCTTGGAGCGAAATTTTAACTAATTAACCGTACACTTGTCGTCTCTACTTTGACATTGGCAAAATTGTCCCAATATTGTGGACAGAATGCCATTTATTTTAAAAATTGAATTGAACACTTCTGTTGTTGACTAAAAGTCATATTATTTAATGTAGAAATATAATATTTGTAAAGTAAATTTTTAATTCTTAATTTCTCTTCAAATAAATAAAAATATAACTGCGTCTGACATATTCATTAGTGAAAAAATAAAACGCTACCCAACGACGTTCTTGTAACTTCGCGTTCACAATAGTAGGTCATATAAAATATTTTATTACCTTAATCCCTTTTCAATTAGTTTCGTAACAATTACAGATGTGTATTTTTATGTTATAAAATCAATTATTTTACCTTTCTTTTATGTTTTACAAGTGATTATCAAATTATCCGCAGTAATTAAATATCGATAAACAATTTAAAAGCTGGAACGCAACTTTATTGACTTGACATGTTTGTGATGAGGTGTGAATCGTACTGTGGAATCGTAGATTCCGTCTCGAAATGATTTCAAGTAAATCGTTTATTGCATAAAGTTTTGTGATGTTACAATTGTGCTACTTTAACTCGAGCGAATAAATCTACGATTGCAATACAATAGTGCCTGTTTAGAGTTATGTAAATATCAATAAAATCACCGCGCACCAAAGTCGATTCCAGTGGGAACGAATGGAGTGACTTCCTAATATAATAACGATGCAAACCAACCTGAAAACTAAAGAAATGTTTATAGTGCGAGCTTTAGAGAAGATATTAGCCGATAAGGACATAAAGAGGTCCTATCACAGCCAGCTAAAAAAGTCCTGTGAAGTGGCTTTAGGTAAGTATCGAATTGACACTTTCCGAATCGGTATCAGATTATTGTACAGACGGGCATTTTATTTGCGCTAATTAGGTTAGCACAATATATTCACTTGCAGAATTTTAATGGTCTAATTAATATAGTAAATGTATAATGACCTTGGGAGTGAAAGTGGTGGGAGGTACCTGCTTGCCTTATCAAAGTCATTGGAATATAATCTATCTACTACTTATGCTTGAGCCACTTCAATATGCGCTGCTCATTAAGTGTAGGCTTATTTAAATTGGTTTATAATTGCTTTATTTTTTAGTGCTACAAACTGCAGCAAGATAATTAGTAAACAACTAAAAGACGATGAGGTCATGTGACTCCCAAGATGGCTCTCAATATGCAAAACTATGTGTTTAAACCATTATAGCACTGTTGTATGAATTATTCAACAAATACAGGATGTGTCATATTAGGTAGTTAGTACACATGCATTTTGTTTTGTTTGTTACAGAGGAAATCAAAACAGAATTAAAAAATGGAGGTCAACCAGAAACTACAGAAAGTCCCACATCAGGTACTCTCCCACTACCCAAAAATGATGCATCGAACATCATTACGGCTGAAAAATATTTCTTACCCTTCGAACTGGCATGCCAGAGCAAAGCATCTCGGATAGTGGTCACTGCTCTCGACTGCCTCCAGAAATTAATAGCTTACGGTCATCTAACAGGAAATGTCCCTGATTCTACAACGCCAAGAAAGTTGCTTATTGACCGCATAGTGGAGACAATCTGTGGGTGCTTTACTGGCCCTCAAACTGATGAGGGAGTTCAACTACAAATCATTAAAGCTCTCCTCACTGTCATCACAAGCCAGCATGTCGAGGTTCATGAAGGCACCGTCCTCCAGGCTGTCCGAACGTGTTATAATATTTATTTAGCAAGTAAGAATCTTATTAATCAAACCACGGCGCGCGCGACCCTCACACAAATGCTTAATGTCATATTCACTAAAATGGAAAACCAGGCTTTGGAAACAGAAACTGATGTACACCATAAAATACCCAATGGCACTGTTGTTACTGATGACCAATCAAATCACGTCAGTGAAGAAAATAAGAGTATCACACCAGGACCAGGTGACAGTATGGATGATGTTTTAGAAGCCAAGATTATTGCTAAGCAAATCGTAGATTCAGTCATTGATAATGCTGTAACAATAGCATTTAAGAAATCAGCTGAAGATATCAGTCACAATGGTCCAGAAAATAATGAGAATCCAGATTCACAGGACAGTGGCAGTGTATCCCATGAAAGCAATAGTCAAGCACCAACAGAATCCTCAATGACAAGGATACCATCACAAGAAAGTGTTGATGTTGCCTCTGAAAACGATAATTCAGTCACAGCTAAATTCACACACATCCTACAAAAAGATGCATTCCTAGTATTCCGAGCACTTTGCAAATTGTCTATGAAACCCCTTCCTGAAGGCACTCCTGACCCCAAGTCTCATGAACTGAGATCTAAAATACTTTCCCTACACCTACTTCTATCTATCCTTCAAAATGCTGGTCCAGTGTTCAGGAATAATGAAATGTTTATCACTGCTATCAAACAGTATCTTTGTGTAGCTCTCTCTAAAAATGGAGTTAGCTCAGTACCTGAAGTATTTGAACTGTCACTAGCCATCTTCTTGGCCCTTCTTCAGAATTTCAAAGTGCATCTAAAGAAGCAAGTGGAAGTATTTTTCAAGGAGATTTTCATGAATATTTTGGAGACATCAAGTTCGTCTTTCGAACACAAATGGATGGTCATCCAAGCCCTGACGAGAATTTGCGGAGATGCGCAGAGTGTTGTTGATATATACGTCAACTATGATTGCGATTTATCGGCCGCTAACTTATTCCAAAGACTAGTCAACGATGTCTCTAAGATAGCCCAAGGGAGACAAGCTCTAGAGTTAGGAGCTACACCTAACCAAGAGAAATCGATGCGTATCCGAGGATTAGAGTGCCTCGTTTCCATACTAAAATGTATGGTAGAGTGGAGCAAAGAGCTCTACATTAACCCAAATCTTCAAACAACTCTGGGAGAAAAACCAGTGAAGGAAGACACAGACCATCATAGCATCAAGTCACATGGAGGATCTAGTCTTAGCCTGGTTTCAACAGGCTCTAGCAATGTCGGAAACAGGGAAACCTTAGATTCCCCTGAACAGTTTGAAGTATTGAAGCAGCAAAAGGAAGTTTGGGAAACCGGCATAGACCTGTTCAATCGGAAACCAAAAAAAGGCGTCGCCTTTCTTCAAGAACAAAATCTGTTGGGCACCTCTACAAAAGAAATAGCAGAGTGGCTGCTAACTGATGAAAGACTCGATAAAACGTTCATCGGAGAATTTTTAGGCGAGAACGACGATCATTCCAAGGAAGTCATGTACGCATACGTTGATTCCATGAATTTTTCCAATATGGACATTGTGGCAGCTCTTCGTCATTTCTTAGAAGGATTCCGGCTCCCTGGCGAAGCCCAGAAAATCGACAGGCTTATGGAAAAATTTGCGTCCCGATATTGCGAATGCAACCCGAGCAACACTTTGTTCACGAGCGCAGACACCGTTTACGTCCTCGCGTTTTCCATTATAATGCTAACAACTGATTTGCACTCGCCGCAAGTAAAGAATAAAATGACAAAAGAACAATACATCAAACTGAATAGCGGTATAAGCGACAATAACGACTTGCCGCGTGAATACCTATCGCAGATTTATGACGAAATCGCTGGCCATGAAATTAAAATGAAGAGCACATCTAAACCGGGCAAGCATATGATCGCTAATGAAAAGAAACGCAAGTTTATTTGGAATATGGAGATGGAACAGATTTCTACGGCCGCTAAGAATTTGATGGAGTCGGTTTCTCACGTCCAAACCCCGTTCACGACCGCGAAGCATGTCGAGCATGTACGACCAATGTTTAAGATGGCCTGGACTCCTTTCCTGGCTGCCTTTTCAGTGGGACTCCAAGATTGTGACGATCCAGAAATAGCCTCCCTATGTTTGGACGGTATTCGCTGCGCTATTCGCATCGCCTGCATTTTCCATATGTCTTTAGAAAGAGACGCTTACGTACAAGCATTGGCGCGATTTACGTTACTTACCGCAAACTCACCAATCACGGAAATGAAAGCCAAGAACATAGACACGATAAAAACGTTGATTACAGTCGCTCACACCGATGGAAACTACTTAGGGTCGAGTTGGTTGGACGTCGTCAAATGCATCTCTCAGTTGGAGTTAGCTCAGTTCATTGGCACAGGAGTGCGACCTCAATTTTTGTCCAGCTCTGGCATTAAACCTCAGCCAGATTCTCTAAAATTCGGCCTTATGTCTTTAGATCCAAGCGTAAAAGAACACATTGGAGAAACAAGCTCGCAGAGCGTCGTAGTTGCAGTTGACAGAATATTTACTGGATCTACGAGACTTGACGGAGATGCCATCGTTGACTTTGTTAAAGCACTTTGTCAAGTGTCATTAGACGAATTGAGCCATCCAACAAACCCTCGAATGTTCTCCCTGCAGAAAATTGTTGAGATTTCATACTACAATATGGGCAGAATCAGGTTGCAATGGTCCCGCATCTGGCAGGTGCTGGGTGACCACTTCAATAAAGTAGGTTGCAGTAATAACGAAGATATTTCCTTCTTCGCAGTCGATTCGCTAAGACAGCTGTCCATGAAGTTTATAGAAAAAGGCGAATTCGCCAATTTCAAATTCCAAAAAGATTTCTTAAGGCCGTTCGAGCATATTATGAAGAAAAACAATTCGCCAACAATAAGGGACATGGTAGTCCGGTGTATCGCCCAGATGGTAAATTCCCAAGCTCCCAACATCAAATCAGGTTGGAAAAACATTTTTTCAGTATTCCATTTAGCCGCAAGCGATCAAGATGAAGCAATAGTTGACTTAGCATTCCAAACTACAGGTAAAATAATAACGGAACTCTATGAAAAGCAGTTCTCAGCGATGATTGATTCATTCCAAGACGCAGTCAAGTGCTTGTCAGAATTCGCTTGCAATGCTAAATTCCCTGACACGTCCATGGAGGCAATCAGACTTGTACGATCATGCGCGTCGGCGGTTGGAGCATCTCCACATCTGTTCGCGGAACACACAGGACTTGAAGGCGAGCAAGGAGCGCCAGAAGAAGATAGAGTATGGCTCCGCGGTTGGTTCCCGCTATTGTTCTCCCTTTCCTGCGTAGTCAGCCGATGCAAATTGGACGTCCGCACGCGAGGCCTCACCGTCCTCTTCGAAATTATCAAAACCCACGGCGAATCATTCCGTCCGCACTGGTGGAGAGACTTATTTAACATCCTGTTCCGTATCTTCGATAACATGAAGCTGCCTGAACACCAGTTAGAAAAAAACGAATGGATGACAACGACGTGCAACCACGCACTATACGCTATTGTAGACGTGTTCACACAATACTTTGACGTTCTCGGATCGTTGCTACTGGAGCAGCTATACGCACAGCTACATTGGTGTGTGCAACAAGACAACGAGCAACTTGCTCGCTCAGGAACCAACTGTTTAGAAAACCTAGTGATATCTAATGGAACAAAATTCGACGACACTACTTGGAGCAATACCTGCCAGATTATGTTGGACATTTTCAACAGCACCCTTCCTTCAGCGCTATTAACGTGGAAACCTGAAGAGGAAGACGAGGCGCCCGCGCGCGGAATCCTTAAAAAACCTCAAGCTGACGACGCGCGATCCAACAACCGCCTATTTAACAGTCTTTTAATCAAATGCGTGGTTCAAATTGAGCTGATCCAGACGATAGACAATATAGTTTTCTATCCAGCAACATCTCGGAAAGAGGACGCAGAAACGCTAGCGTTAGCAGCAGCAGAACTAACCGGTGGGGCGCCAGGCAGCGGCCAAGATTGCCAGCGAGAAGAGCAAGGAATGTACAGACTTTTAAGCTCACCACATTTACTCCGACTAGTGGAATGCCTGCTCTGCAGCCATCGTTTCGCAAAGACGTTTAACACGAACAACGCTCAGCGCAACGTTCTCTGGAAGGCGAACTTTAAAGGTTCAGTGAAGCCTAATATGCTAAAGCAAGAGACGCAGTCTTTGGCCTGTGCTTTAAGGGTGTTGTTCAAGATGCACGGGGACGAGTCGAGACGGGCGCACGCGGGGCCTGTTCAAGCACTGCTGTTGTCCGTGTGCTGTGAAGCGCTGGAATACTTCGCAGCGTTACAGCACGAAGCACATCGCGACGCGTGGACATCTATACTGCTGCTAATATTGACAAGAATACTAAAGATGCCCGATGAAAGGGTGAGTATTTTACTTTTATCATAGAAAATTATTAAGACTCCTAATATTTATACAAAGATAAGTATGTAAGTCGTTTTGTAACTGCGAACCTACTGAATTGACTATCTAGTTTAAGCAAGATTCGCAGACTTATTATTTTCTTCTATCTTATTTTTCATTGATTTGATCGGTGCAGGGTAGGGCAGGGTAAAAGAACCATGTACACACAACACATAGCTTCAGATGCAAATATAATGAAAAATCGTGACTATCGACGGCCAAAAATTTCATACTTGTACATGCACTCGTATTTTTACTTACCTGCCTTTTTCTAGGGCTAAGATCTTTACGATTACCAGGTACCTACAAGTGTTCTTAAATCAAAAGAAAACTTAGACTTCCTTGAGCAAGTGTAAAACCAATAGATAATTAGGTTATCTCAGGCTTATCCGATATTTCAAGGCGTGGTCGCAATAAGTCGCGGTCGACGGCCTAAGGATTAATATCCCGAACTTACATCCGATTCTACATACAATCAATGCATAAAATGTCACCATATTAGCAGAATCTCTACAGAAATATGGCAATACGTTTGGCTCAGCATGGCAGTCATCGTCGGCTAAAGTCGAAAACCGATAAGCTCCAATCTATGGATTTAAGGGATTTACAACTTAAGCTGATTATACACAAGGCTGCAAACTTCTTAACTTCTATAAGGTTATCAACTCTAGCCGAAGTATTGTATGACAATACTTAAACAGAATACAAGACTGCTACTACTGCTAGGTAACACTTGCCTAATTTGCTTATCTTCGAGCAGTATTATATTATACTTTTAAGACTGCTGCTAACTAGGTATATCGATAATCGTTAGGGAAAATTGCTCTTGTGGTTGAGCACGTAGAGACTGATACGGATATTTTTATTGATTTTGGTTGCTAATTAAAAAGGAAACTTCCTTGATGTAATGTTATTTACTAACTACTAGTTGTGGTCTCACAGGGTAAAGTCAATAGTTGAATAGTCGATCAGATCAGCAAATAAACTTCACTTTCAGTAGTATTTACAGACACTTTCAAATAAAAGCTATTGAACGCAGGAAAGGGCGAAAGAAACATCCTTAGAAAATTATAGCTGTGCCTATTTGTTGTTACATGTATAAATTGCCACCGCATAAAAAACCTGCTTTGCAATAAAAAAAACTCATTGAAATTGGTTCACCCGTTTAATAGCTACAGTACGGGGCCACAGGCAGACAGACACATAGCGGTCAAACTTATAACATTATTTCTGTGTCGAAGGTTAACAATGGAAAAAACAAAAACGGTTTTAGTGCGACTACTGTGCCGACGGCACTGCCGGGTTCAAAGATTTGGTACAAAAATTACTCTTTATGGTATTTAAGTTGTAACGTAGTTCAATCTCCGAACAATAAGCCTTAGATTACAGTGGCGCGGTTTAGTGTAGCGCATCGACCCGATATAATCATAACGCGTCAGTTAAAATGTAAAGTAACAAAACGTAGTACGAGAATATTTGCCTTTTGTTTATGGAATAATGCTGTGGATGTGGTTTGTATTAGAGTGCTAGCCGTCATCTGCCGGAAACATCCTTAGGGTGTGCATGTTTTCGATACTTTATAGGATTGATTATTATGTAAAGAGAGCACTCACAAATAAAGCATAGTTTTACAAATCTCCAGGACACCTACAACCTTTTTTCGAAATCTGCGATTGCCGCCCTGCAGCTTTCATTCTAAACACCTAAAGAGACAGCCGATTTTCCTTAGATCACGCTAACGCTAATATCAATAGTTCCCCAAAATTAAATAAATAATAGTATACCTTATTACAACGAGATAAAATACACCAAGTATATGTCAGGTAAAGTCGATGCTGCTAGTAAAGTCAGCAGCAGAAGTAGTTTAACGAGCGAGGTGTTAAAATGACCTTCACACGCTCATATTTTGTTGCAACGAAGTCGTGCCAAGGTCATTTTGAAAACCTTACCCGCTTAGCTACTTCTGCTGTTGACTGTACACAGGCAGTATCATAGCATTGGCGCCACTGGCATAACTACCAAAGGGCTAGGCGGAGCACTGCCCCAGGGCCCCCAAAATCTGATTAGCAACCCTTATTGAATATAAAGAGCTGTGTGTGTGTATAGTTTAGGGGTCCCAGTTTTTTGCTCCAGGGCCCTTGGTCACCTAGCTACGCCACTGATTGGCGCATTCTCGAATTTCCACGTCGCAGTTAAAAAGTATGCGTGCATAGCTGCCTACAGACATTATTATGCATGCTTACATTGCTTACCAAACTTACTCTCGCTTTGTCCATGCCTGTCTTGTTCCGCTCCACTGGGACGAGTAATCAACTCTAATGGACTGTGAATGGAATGAGACGGTATTGGAATCCCTGGCCTTGTATTGCAGTGCTGGCGAGTTGATTATTTTGGGGATCCAGTCTAGTGCGACTTTCATATTATTGTAAAATCTAGTACTCACTGCTGCTTACAGTCTTACAACAGCAGATGGCTGCTATCTGCATTATTTATCATGAATAAATGCGCCAGACTTGCCCAGTAATCAAGTTATTATGATTAAAGAACTAGAGTAGTAATTATACTGTCGTGATTTTTTATGTAGGTAAGTAGGTTTAGCCATAGTTAGTCGTAACTTTTTAAATGTCTATCTGCTACGGCTTGGTTGTTGAAGTTCAGGCAATTATGCCGTCCTCTTCCATCAATTAATTTACTTCATATGCAGAGTCAGTTGCCATCAAAATGTTATGTTTATTTTATTAAAAGCATTAGCTACCTCAGCTGTGAAGCTGAGTGTTCATACTAAGTAATTTTTTCATTGGTATAGTACAGCTATGGCCACAACAAATGTGCGGATTAAGTAGAAACTCGTTAAGATAGACGCCTCGCTCACTCTCGCTGTCAACTCCCGCTTAGCGTCGCAACCTTCTTTATCTTATTGTAGGGCAATAAAATAAAGAAGGTTGCGCACGTTGGTTTCTACTGTACAATAGTATATTTTCTACAAACCATTCTGATGAAACTAATAAGATTTTCCTTATATTCCAGTTCGCGGCCCACGTGTCCCGCTACTACCCTCTCCTCTGCGAGGTGACATGCTTCGACGTGAAGCCCGAGCTGCGATCCGTGCTGCGCCGCGTGTTCCTGCGCATAGGGCCCGTGTTCAGCATAGTGACGGATGCGCGCACGCAGTAGACGCTAGCGACATCTAGCGATTTGTGACGACAATTTGTAACACGTTATGTTTATCGCTGGCATCTGAGAGTTATAATTCAGTACTTGTGTCAAAAAAATCATGCTTTAGAAGGGTCATTGTCATTAACCTGTTGTTGTGGAGGACTTGAATGCTGGATAACTAGTTAAGAAAGCGTAAATCTAATACCATCGTCATCTAGTGAATAGTTTTCATGGCATGTTTTTTTTAATGGATAGCACTTAATTATAATTATAATCACTTATTCTCTAGTTTTCCTAAATATTTCTTTCTAGCAATTAGAAAGAAGGAATTATGTCAGCGATAAGCTATGTGATGATAAGATATCATAAGCAACAGATATTACTTTTTGAATGATTCATTTATTGCAGAATTTTTGACGAGATATTTGACCACGGGCTGGAATACCCAGTACCTCAGTCCCAAACTGTTTTTGGAATTATTTTGAGATCGATAAATTGAAATTAACAGAAATTTTAGCTTAGGCTTAGAGTATGTATTCTTTTGTTTCCTGGTGTTTATGATATCTACGACGCAAAACGTTTACGAATGTAAACAAAATGGCCTTATATTTTTGTAGGTTAACTTTGATGTTAAAAATAATAAATAATACTGTTTCGTTGATTCTTAAATTTTAATGTGACATTGACGGTACTTCAGTAGTATTAAAAGTGATCTATTATAAATAGGGAGTAGTCTTACGTCTAATTTATATAAATTATTTCATTGTCTACAGTTGAAAATTAAAATTGTATTATAGAAGTTGTACCTATAAATTATTGTGTTATTCTGTATATTTGAAAGTTTTTATTGTCTGGGAGCTGAATCCACCGCTGCTTTTCTTGTTTCTGGCTAGACTGATCTGACCTGTGATCGTTCGTTCCCACGCTTTTCATGCTATATTATATTTTCTGACGGAGTGATTCAGAGCTCGCACGCGACTATAGTTATTCCTATGAATAAAATTATACATTAATCTGGTGTTGTTTTATTGAATTTTCAGACCCTCGATGGACCTTTCGAGGAAATCAAAGTCCCAGATAACGAGTTGCCCGTCCATACCGGACGTGCTGAATTTCTTGGCATTAGCCTTTGTGCCCTTGTACAAATTGATGCTTGTTATAGCATTCTGGTGGATAGAGTCCAGGAAAGTATCATTGGTCTCAATACGGGCCTGCCGGTCGAGACTTTGAAACTTCTTCATGGCCGAAAGCCCTCCAGACTCCTTCCTCTGAGTATTATCCAGCTTGGCAACGAACCTCAGCCCGTTGCCATCATGGCAGTAAAGTAGTGGAATGCAGCTATGGCCTGCTACCACAAGGGAGTTGTTGGTCACCCAATTGCATCCCAAGAATGGCAGATATTCAGTCTTCAGTTTAATGACTTCCTTCCTCTGATTGGCATCGGCTACGTTGATCGAGCTATCATGGCCAACCCAGGCCACCTTGTTGCCGTCGGCAGAGAAAGATACACTATGGACCCAGCCGCCACCTGAAGGAGAATTAGGGAACTCGGCAAGCAACTGGCCCAAAGGCAGCTTAGTGCCCCACACATTTGGTCCTGGCTGGTCTTCAATGTCCTTGATATAAGCTGAGAACACCCTCACCTTAAAATCAGCCGAACCAGCCACCAAGAGCATGTTATTAGGATGCCAATCCAGACTAGTTACCGTAGAACGGATGGGCTTCTTGATATGCTTAGAGACCCACCAGTTATTCTCCTTCTCGAAGTAACAAATAGAGATCAATCGGGCGCCAGATCCAACAGCAAACTTATTTTCCATTGGGGACCATTTCACGCAAGTGGCAGCCCGGTTGATACGAAGAAGTACTAAAGTGGTGGTCCACTTGCCATCCTCGTTCTGGGTCCACACGTAGGCATTGCGGTCGACGGAGCAGGTGACGATGCGGTTGGTGTTGGGGGCCCAGTCGATGCCCATGACCCGCAGGTCATGTTCGGCGAGGTTGTTGGTTTGCTTCCAATCGTTGCCCTCTTTTTGATAGATGTGGACCTCATTGTTGTTGGGAGAGAATGCGATTTCTAAAAATAATTATAATGGCAAATTAAAATTGTAACTAATACCTAATTCTTAATTTTGCTAACTACAATGTCAACAAAACTTTTTCCTTTTATTTATCCTAATTTGATTTTTGACATGCTCGCACGAGATATTATACAACCATCGAATTACATAGTAACTTTTGCATGAGAGCAATACATAATTTAATTTAACCAGAATCATTTTCCTCTAAGGATTTAAAAACAATGTAAGTAGCATGTCAGTTGAATAAGAGCCCTCAATATTGCTGAATGGAAAATGATAGAGAAAAAAGCTGCAGATTAATATATCATGTTTTTTTATGAGCAAGTATTAAAAATCTGGCCAAGTGCGAGTCAGACAAAGGGTTCTGTAGCATTATCTATAAAAACGGCAAGAAAATGTCTGTTGTATAGGAGCCTCCTAAAATTTTTATTTTATTCTGATTTTTAGTATATGTTGTTATAGCGGCAATCTGTGAAAATTTTAACTGTCTAACTATCACGGTCCATGAGATACAGCCTAGTGACAGAATAAAATAGCAAAAAAATCATGCGTGTTGTATGGGAACCCTCTTAAATATTTAATTTGTTATGATTTTTAGTATTTGTTGTTATAGTGGCAACAGAAATACATCATCAGTGAAAATTTTATCTGTCCAACTATCACGGTTCATGAGATACAGCCTTGTGACAGACAGACAGGCGGACAGCAGAGTCTTAGTAATAGGGTTCCGTTTTTACCCTTTGGGTATGGAACCCTAAAAATCAAAGCAATAACAAGAGAAAAGTTTGAGTCGTAAAGGAATATGCCTAAATAAGTATTGGAGATGTGGGAATAGTAATAAATAAGTGTAAACTATTCAACATCATTCTAATTGAAATGGCAAAAATATATATATTGATAAATTTATTGGCATCTCTGCCACTAGTTTGCACTGGTCTTTAAAAATATTATTCAGGTTTATCCAAGGACTTTTGCCTGTAAGTTTAGACAATACTGACATCCAATATTTTAAGTTATAGGTAAAGAAATAGCGAACACTTACGAGTCCTATCCTTATTCCATGCATGGCAAGTTATCGGAGCGCATGAGTCACCGAAAGTCAGCGTCTGCGACATCGTAGTGATCTGAAATTAGTTATTAAACCTATTAGCTCTTGATAGTAAGTTCTCGTCTAGGCTCTTACCTATTTTTCTCAGCTCTTACCTCAACTTTCTACAGGAAACACTAAAGTATGGACACTCCCGCAAGGGTGTAATAGAGATAAGAAATTCGTGGACTCTGGGCAGTCAACACGAATTTCCACAAAACTATTTCCTAACAGAAACTGAATTAAGAAAGTTAGAGCACAAAAGAATGCAGAAAATGCAATTAATATGAGATTTTTTCAAATCTGAATCACCGGACGAAAACACCCAACTCGGCGATTGTGACAGTATTGCACTATTAGAGTTATCAATAAAAGCGCAGCCAAAGTCTTTAAAAACGTTATAATGATATAATTTAACAGTTGGCTTAAACAGAATAAGCCATAGACAAAGAAAAATCGATTAGAGACGGTTGGTTCGTCACTAAAAATAAAGAATCCCACTGACGAAATTAGTTTTTTTGTTTAAAATAAATGTATGGCAAGCCTTATTTAAAAAGTATACTTGTCAAAAATCAGCGGCGGCATCGGGATCGGGCATGTGAAAAGTTGTTATTAAATATTAAATATTTTGGTATATTTAAGGCATATCAATAATTTCTGATAGAATGTCAGGACGAGGTAAATATTAACCAATAATTCGGTAATCCGGACAACAGTAGCTTTTCTCTAATTAAATGATTTTCAGGCAGAAATCGCCGCGGAAATCGCAATCACCACCACAACCAGCACACTTTGTCATCCGTGGCCAAGGAGACGGCGGAGTCCCTGCCAGCGGACAGCCCGGTGCTGGCGCTGTTTAAAGCCACAGCGCTGAAGCTCACGGAGCGCCAAGACCGCCACGAGCGACTCGTCAAACTCTCGAGGGATATCACCATTGAGAGCAAGCGGATTATCTTTCTACTACACTCTTCGATAACGTAAGGGCTCTTACAGACGAGCGACAGTACGCGACTCGCTGTCGGCGACGGTCGCTGGCGACCGCCTGCTGTCGCCGACCGCCTGCTGTCGCCGACCGCCTGCTGTCGCCGACCGTCGCCGATAGTCGGCGACCTTCGCCTACTGTCGCCGATAGCTGTCGCCGACCGTCGCCGATAGTCGGCGACCGTCGCCTACTGTCGCCGATAGCTGTCGCAGGCGGTCGCCAGCGACCGTCGCCGACCGTCGCCGACAGTGAGTCGCGTACTGTCGCTCGTCTGTAAGAGCCCTAAGACTTGTTGTTTTAATGAATTAAAGAAAGATGTATCTTCATAAGCTGTACATAGTTCAGTCTATTGATTTCTACCTACCTCAATAGGTTTTGTTCTTGTTGAACATAACATAATGTAGGGTGATTGTGCTAGTTATCGTCCACATTTGTCAGTTTTCCGCCCATACTTATTTATATGTTTATACTCAAGTATTTCCCAAAATAAAATCTTAAAATTAAAAATCTACCAAAGAATAAATTATGAATAGAAAATTTGTTGACCTTAAAAAAGTTTTTCCATATAATTTCCTGCTGTAATTCTGCTGTAAACTAGCACAATCACTAGATCACTCTATTACTTTCACAAAACTCTGGAAAATATCTATTGAGATACCTCAATACCTCAGCGAGAAAGTTTAAGTCAAATATGCTAATAATTTAATAAAAGAGAAACAAACTTAAACATTATTCTATTCCTCGCCTATCACGTTTTCAGCAAAGAATCTGCAGAGAAAGTACTTCAAGAAGCTAAGGAGCGAATTCAAAAGCTGATCCAAGGACCTCTCAAATATATTGGCTTGGAGCTGGAGCACAGCCCTGCACACCTGCACAGTAGGGCTGTCACTGCAGGCTTTCAGGTAAAGTTGGGCATGTTTTGAGACTTATGTCACCTGCAAAGGGAGGAATTAGTAAAATATTGTAGGATTTGTCAAATAAAACACTGAACACTACAATCATTGAAATAAAGATCAAGTTATACAAAATAATAGGTAGATGTGATGAAAACTTTTCTATTTAAGTTTGTATATTGCATTATTAAGTAAATAATATATTGCAGTAAGAATTAGTATGATTTATACTATGGGTCTCCAACCTTCTGGCCGCAAGTATGTCAATCATGTCATTCAATCGGGCCCTCAAAAAGAAAGTAAAAAAAAATAATTTGGAAGGTCATGGTTTATATTATTGGTGGTTGAAAAAAAAAAACAAATCTTTGTTTCAATATTTGGTACCAAATGGTAGTAGAACAACACCTTTTCTATCATGAACATAGTTGTAAAATATAGTATTACTAATATATAATTTTTATCCAGTCTCATATTAATTTTTTTTGAGTATCTCAAAAATCAGTACTTCCAATTTGGTTTGCTTTGGTCAATATGCTTTCAGGAGTTCATAGAAGCCTGGACATTCTACACACTCATGGAACAGAAGGATATCATATCTTGGAAAGATGTGCAGAGTCAACTGACGTACACCGTGACTGCAAAAGACTCAGAGGAAGAACGCACAGTAGTAACCATGCTGACACACAATGATTACATGTTAGGTAAGAAATGTACAGTGATTGTAGCTATGGTTTAACCTTTTCCACGCCAAAGACGTATATATCGGCACCACAGGTCCAACGCCAAAGAACGATATATCGGTCACCGACCACAGAGCGAAATAGACCTACATGCACACACATAAAGTTTAACTTCATTTTTGACATTTAGATGTCGTGGCGTCTGAGTGGTAGGTTTTGCGTTTGACATGGCGCCGAAAAGGTATGCCTATAGGCGTGTTTACACCTGGCGCATTGCCTCGCGAGGAAATTACCGCGCGCAGCAGCTCGGCTAGTGTGGACATGCCTCGCCCGAGGCACTGCAGCCGCGCGTGCGTTTGTCTCGGCCGAGGCACGTCCACACTTGTCGAGCTGCCGCGCGCGGCAATTTCCTCGCGAGGCGGTGCGCCAGGTGTAGGTTTATGTACTATGTTAGAATTAGAACACAATCTTATTTAACTTATTTATTGATTACGTATTTTCAGGCATAGCAGACCTTACAGGGGAACTGATGCGGAAGGCTATCAACAGCATCTCGAGCGGAGACAGTGAGGATTGCTTCTACGCCTGCCAGGTCGTGCGCGACCTGTACACGGGCTATTGCGGTACGTATCATTGTCAGATAGTTAACTGACTAATGTGATGTTGATTTTGACAACCCTAGTAATAAACGGCGGATACTGTGTTACAGCGTGTATTTACTGTGGTAAACCCAGCAATATAAACTGTAAGTACCTCAAGTATAATCGGCATTCATTAACATAACGTAGTGATCGCGTTTGTGTTAGGTCCCAATTTGTATGGGATTCTTAGCAGTGCATCAAGAAGAACGTATCGAAAACTAAACCACCGAGTATAGATACTTCTATAGATACTCGGCGGTTTAGTTTATAAAACATTTTGCTTGGAGCGCTAATAGGCGTGGCCAGACCAGGCGCACAGCCTCGCGAGGAAATTGCCGCAGCGTGTTTGTGTACATTTTTAGTAGGGACGTTTGCCTCGCGAGGAAAGCCCGAGCCAAATTGCTCGGCAAGATGGCGTCCCTCTGTCAGCTGTTCAGTTGTTCAAAATGGCGTCATATGTGTTAACAGCCGTGGCTTGTGTAACGAAAGAAACGGAGAAAGCAATAGTTATTTGTTATACAAGGGGTGAAAGTTGTATTTTACGTGCGAGTGTTATTTGAAACACGAGCTAGCGAAAGGATTCTATTATTGACCACGAGCGAAGCGAGTGGTTCAAAAATAGAATCCTGAGCGTAGCGAGTGCTTTAATACACGAGACGTAAAATAACTTTTACCCGTGTATAACACAAAACTTTTCACCTCACTACAGCGAGGAAAATATGAAAAAGGGTGCATTTTGCTCGGTTTCCCGTAATTCCTCAGGTGTTTAATACTTCTTCATCACTCGAATCACTAATTTTTAACAAAACAACCTAGAAAAACATGCGAATATTTAGCGTTGATATGATGGATGAATTGAAATGAAAAGTTTTGACGTAAAAGGTTTTATTAAATGTCAGATGCGTTTTGTTCGTACGTAGACTTATTCGGCTGTTAGAACAATTTATCCGTTTTTTACAAAAAGAATGAAGATTAATGTTGAATGCTGATATTTATGAATTAAAATAAAGTTGTAAGACTGTATTAAGTGTTTTTACTCGATGCAATTCATTAATTGCGATGTTAAAAATTCTGCACTTTTAACGTTTTACGTTTTGTTAGCTGTCAAATGTCACTTAAGCCACTTGTCACTTATGTCAAAACTCTTTCACCACATGTGGATAAAAAGCGATTTTCACAATAGATATTAAACAAACAAAAAGGGCTTTCCGAGCTAGTGAGGTGAAAAAGAAATTTTGGGTGCGCCCCATCCCAACATGGAATCCTGCTATACAGAAATTTAACAGAAGGTGATTACAAAAATATAACTATTGGGTAATGTGTTAATAATAGACGAAAATGTGCGTGAAATTTAATTAAACATTACGTAGGGAGTGTGGAAGTAAATAATGTTACGCCGTTGTTATTATTAATATGTTTACTTTTAATTTGATAATATTTTTGTTCCTCCCAACCAAAGTCCCTCGAAAAGTTTTTATGTTTTCCCGATAATAGGGTTATTCAATCTGGTAACCCTACAAAATTGCAAAATAATCAAACGGAACAAAAAAACACTCGCACTAAATAAACACGTCCAAACCTGCGCGAGGCAAACGACTGAGGCGCCGAATACCGACACCGAGCCGATCGGCCGCGGCCGCGGCAAACATGCGCGCCGCCTCGGCCGAGGCACGTCCATACTAGCCGAGCTGCCGCGCGCGGCAATTTCCTCGCGAGGCTGTGCGCCTGGTTTGGCCACGCCTATTGGGACTTAAAGCAAACGTGATCTTTACGTTATTGAAACCGTTTATACTTGAGGTATTGACGTTACCAGTGTTAGTAACGCGATAAATCGTTCTAGTCATGAACTACAAGATCGTGATCTTGTGTAGAGCCAGTCCACATCTGGTTTATATAATCAATCTGGTCAATATAATGTTCTCGCTTTTTATACTAATGTTCTTATATATGTCTAAACCCCAGACTATAACGTTCTTTTTTTAACCTTTTGGACGACAAGGATCGGACGGAAAAATCGTGCGTCCAGCGCCAGCGCGCAAGGCAAACCGGTTATATTTTGGACGTGATTTCTCGTGCTGGCGCCGAGGGCACGACTTTCCGTGCGCGTAATTAGACGTCTTCAGCGGTCAAAGGGTTGAGCACCATTTGCCTCAGGTCTGGAGACTGACATTACAAAAACATAATCGACAAGATTTTTTTTTTTGCGAGCCCATCCCGATTTGCACAGAGCTTTGTGCGTTAGTCCTCGTGGTGATGTATTTAGATTTAGAATAGATGTTCGAACGCAGGTCTGTTCGGGTGCGGGCGCGAGCTGGCGCGCAAGGCGGCGACGACGCGCGCGAGCGTGGGCAAGGTGGAGGGCGCCGTGTACGCGCTGCGCGTGCGCGGCCGCCACGCGCCCGCGCCCGCGCAGCTGCTGTTGCCGCAGCCGCAGCCCGCGCCGCACGACTGGGAGCGGGACCACGACGAGGACGAAGGCTTCTATTAACTAGCTACAACTTCAATTAAGACGCATTTCCAGTCGAATGCCACACCTCTTTTCCGTAATCGCTGCGAACAAAGTCAAAATACCTATGACTAGCTAGCTACGCCTAACTTTCGTATCAAACAGGTACAGTCTGCCAAAAATATGGTCTACCACCCTACGGTTGAGGTTCGTTTGAACGTCACGAGACAACAAGGTCGTGCATGTTTTAAACTCCGTTAGAAAAGTCAACCTTAGCGATCGTTAGATCTCGCAGGAACTTTGTCAGAACTGGTAGACCACTTTCTTGGCCCAGTGACCTCACTGTACATGCTTTTTAACTCCGAACCGAACATAATGACTGAAGCTTAGACGACATTCATTTATTACGTAAAGATGATTTAACGGGGGAAGAGAGTTGAAAAGAAAGTCCTCACAACATTTTTTTTCTTACGTAGGGGAAGAAGGGAGTCGATAAGTAGTCGAAATCGTCTTACGTAATAAATGAATAACGTCTTAGGGTATGTGTAGAAGAATGTAATTATTTTTAATCCAAAATTACACTTTATAAAATAATTTTATATGAATAAAACAAAAGTAAATAAATATCACAAATTTTAATGTCCAAAATGTCCAAAAACCTGTTCGAAATCACAAAAAAAAAACATTTTTAGCTTAAAAAATAGCAAAAATGATAACATTCATAATTTAAAATAATAAGTCTATGGTTAACAAGCTTATAAAAGCTGATAGTTTATGGTTCAGGCACCCAGTCCTCACTTCCATCACTCGCAAAAGGATCTTCTTCAGACTCTGAACCCTCCAGCCCCTCCAGATCCACATCTTCTAGATCTTCCTTGGGTGGAGGTTTCCTTTCCCTCTTGGTTCTCATGAATAGAGTACTGCGGTACTCTTGACTGCTGTCGGAATCCGAATCGGAGGAATCTAAGAAAAAAAAATGTAAAAAACACTTTAGAAACTAGATAGTGTACTTCAAAAAAGCTCTAAGATCGCAAATATCGATTAAATTTTTCAGAAGAATAGGCTGTTTCCACCAGAGATGGGCGAGGACGTGTTGCGATATCGGTTCTTAATAAACACATTGTTTATTAAGAACCGATAGAATCACTTCATTTACCCATCCTCGTACTGTACAGCTCTAGGATTGGTTCTTATTAGCCGCGTCTACATCTGACATACCGCCTCGCGAGGAAATTGGCCCCGCGCGGCAGCGCGGCTAGTGTAGACGTGCCTCGGCCGAGACATTGCAGCCGCCAGCGCGTTTATCTCGGCCGAGGCACGTCCACACTAACCGAGCTGCCGCGCGCGGCAATTTCCTCGCGAGGCGGTGCGACTGGTGTAGACACGGCTATTAACAGATTCCTCGCAACGTATCCTCGCTCATCTCTGGTACGCAGCCTAAAATGTATACAATTTACGTACGATGTCTCTCGTAAAGCGTGAGAGTATAACACGATGATTTGAACTCATTGAAGGGACAGGCAGGAATATTGGGTAGAATATTCCAAAAAATATCGTTTTTATCGATGATGGAAGTCATCAATAAAAGATATACAAGGTGTAACAAAAATACTGGTGATCCTTTTAAGGGAAGCGAGTAAGAAAAAGTAGGAGAAAAATTATGGACGCAATTTTTTTTTGTATGGGACTTGTCACAGTTGGCCATTGGCCAACCCTCCATGCAAAACCAAAGATTTTTTCGCGAGTTAATTTTACTTTCTTACTTTTTCATAATTAGAATACGATACCAATTATGCCCTTAAAAGGATCACCAGTATTTTTGTCACACCTTGTATGTCTTTGTCTACTAAAATTCTTAAGCTAGGAATAGCCTACATAGTACATCATGGCAGACATCATTAAATTGGATTATAGACATCCTTGAAAGTCCTCAGATATTTTCGTCTAATAATATTGATGTGGGTTCAGCTACCACTGGATGATAAAACATTGAGTAAGTTACCTGGCTGAGATATCCTATACCCCGGAGGATGCTTGAACTTCCTGGCGTGTCTCGGGTCCCGCCGGCGGCAGTTGGCGCCCTGCGGACACTTCTTCATAGCCCCATCTTCGCCCCAGTCTTCATCGCGCGGGTGACAATATTTGGCTGTGTGCGCTTTGTGAGCGGGGTTCGAGCGGAGTGTTCGTAGGCTGTGAAATAAATAAAAGAAACATTAATGATGTATTTTCTTCAAGTAGCTAAGCCTTAGCTAAGGAATAAAATGAGAGTGATTGGCTATACATATAACCGTGAGTAGATATCGGTAGTGTATTAGTGTATGCAGGGCCGGTCCTAGGGTAGAGCGAGTGGAGCGGGCGCTCTAGGCGCCGGATGGCAGGGGGGCGCCAAAATGGCAAAAGAAAAAAAAAAGTTTTAAACCGAGACGTGTGGCGCGGGCGCAAAATATGTACGTTTGGAGTGGAGTGACGCAACGGCGGGTAGTACCTTTACCTTTTGGTATAAATTTTTTGGTATTTTTGTTATTTCAACTTGTTTTATCAGACGTGACTCGCTACTTTTAATCTTGAAGGGCGCGAAATAAAGGCACCAAAAAGATACGTTCTTTATATTTTTCTAAGCGATTTGGTTTATCAGGATTGCATTCTATTATTTATTTTTTAAATCGTTGCTTTTGATCTTGAAAGGCGCGAAATAGAGGCTGATATAGCGCTGAAATCGTTCAAGCAATTGGGAATATAAGGACTATTTTTTTTATTCACTGCTTTTAATCTCGAAAGGCGCGAAATAAAACCTGATGGAGGCGCCGAAAAATTTACGTAACTACTTTATAATTTTCTAAGCGATTGGGTAATTTGGGTTTATTAGGGTTACATTTATTATCAATTTTTTTTAATCGTATGAAACTTACATAACGTTCAATAGCATATTTTAACTTATGTTATGAAATATTCAATGTTCAAGTCATGGTTCCAATATTGTGTGATTCTTGCAACGGATTAATTTAATAGCGTTGAACTTTTGGGCCTGGGTCAGTTTTTTCAAATTCTTACTCTCATAAAAAACATACACCATTTATGTTTTAAATGCTTTTTGTTGCTTGATTTTATGACTAAAACATGAACATAACTTTTTTATTACACTCTATTATCATGGGGAATATATGGGGATTACTTTAATATGGAAACGGGACTGTTCACCTAACAGATCTATATCTAAAACTTAAACTACGAAAATTTACTAGTTCATCTTTTAGGCTGCATTCCAAAACATGAATTTTGCATAAATTTAATTACTTCATTTCATGAATATAATGCTCAAAACTTGAACTAACTAAATTTACCCGTTCATGTTTTAGGTAGCAAATTCAAAACTGAAAATTTTTAGAGAAATCTTCTACCTATCAGTGGCAGCGCGTCCATAAAACATGATTCCCAGCGGCTTGCCTAATTTTCATGCACCTGACCAGTTTCCCTACAGCTCATGAAGAAATTTTAAACCAAATTAAGCTCCGGCTGCCTAAGAAAAATTTTCACCCACCGCCACTGCTAATACTATTTTTTGAAGGCCCACGACCCTGATTATAGTGTTTATTAAATCCGAAAAAAATGAAACCATTTTAAATTCAAACAGTTGATTTACCTTTGCTTACCTACTTCAATTGGTGCTCTGCCTTTTCGCCGAATTTCACTTGCCAACCAACTTTTCGCAGAAGTTTCATTTGGCCGAATTTAATTTCCCAACTTTACATAATCCAACCTAACCTAACCCAACCTAGTAGGTAATTTTCATTTCCTAACTATGGGGTTGAGAAATTAAATGGTTGCGAGACGATTAAATTTGGTAAAAAATATTCGGCCAAATGAAACATCTGCGAAAAGTTGGTTGGCAAGTGAAATTCGGCAAAAAGGCAGGATACCACTCCAATTATTGCACAAATCTAAATCAATCCAATTTCCGAATTTTGCTTGTAAAAGCCACTGTTCATTTATAGGCGTCAAATCATACATTTTTGGGTACTTGATTTTGCTTTTGTACTGGTTCATCTTTTGAATCAAACCGTTCATAATCAGGGCGCTTTGTTCATCTTCTGGGCGAATTGGCATATTTTGGCACAAACATTCTTATAAAAAATGCTGTACCTAAGAGGGTATGGAATAGCTTATTCTAACTAGATTTTATGCCAAATCATATAAAACTTATTGAAAATTGGTTATAATTATAACATAGGTACCTACATCAAAAAATACTAAAGTTGGGGTAGTCCCTTAATCGTTCATTTATGACCTAACCCTATTTTTCTAACGCTTTTGGGTAAAAACTAAAAAGCTTCAACGAGGGGCGCCAAAACCCGATTTCGCTCTACCCTGATCGAGGGCTCGGGCCGGCGCTGAGTGTATGCGTAGATCCCGTGTAAATAACACGTATCGTATGTTTAACCTTTTCCACGCCAAAGACGTATATATCGGTCACCGACCACTGAGCAAAATAGACCTACATGCACACACATAGAGTTTAACTTCAGTTCTGACATTTAGATGGCGTGGCGTCTGAGTGGTAGCTTTTGCGTTTGACATGGCATCGAAAGCTGATTGGTAGCCACTTGCTTAGTTCATGTGTTTTCACTAAGTGCCTAAAATATGTTATACATATAAATTTACAATTTATGAATCACAATGTAGTTAAATGTTGTGTTGTATAATATAAATAATATTGTATGGAATGTGAGACAATTTAACATTAATTAATGATTACCTGTAACACTCTGCTCCATATTTGCATCTTTCTCGCTCCAAGGCAGGTTTACTGTTCTCTTCATTCTACAACAATAGAAAATTCTTACAAAAATGTAGTGCTGATTTTACTGTGGAATATACAGTAAGGCTAGGGTCACACGGCGTATTTTCTTTCCGTATAACGTATTTTATCGAATACAGTAGAGATTTTTATTTAATTTGTATGACAACATTCAAAATCGTTCAATACAATCTGCTTTCCTGCATATATGGTATACGGGAAAGCCGTTTTAAAAAAAAACGTTATGTGTCCCTAGCCTAATAGTGCCCCTTGTATACAAAATAAAGCCGCAAATCGATGTACAGTTTAGCCGTTTGGCACACACATACCAGAGGTCAAAACAAAATTATGATCCGGAGTTCTTTAAAAAAATTCCCTTAGGAGGGGGTGCTGTTTCATCATTTTTTTTGTATGAGATTTTTTTTTTTAAATATACTTAATGAAGTTATTTTCAAAATTGCTTTCTTGGGGTTAGACATGAGGGTATCAAGTATCATTTGTGATATATTGTACAAAAAACAAATCAGCCATATCGTATCTGGAGGAGCCCAAACTTGGTATGTTTTGAAAATTATTTTTGTTTTAATAAAAAAAAATGGCTGATATGTAATGATGTGGTATATTTTTAGAACCGCCTCTATTAGCCCTTTCATATGATACCACACACAATAGGTTTTTGAAAAAAAAATTTTTTCTCATACAAAAAAAATGATGAATCAGCACCCCCCCTATGGGAATTTTTTAAAGAACTGCGGATCAAAAATTTTGGTTTGACCTCTAGTATGTGTGTGCCAAATGGCTAAACTGTACATCGATTTGCGGTATCTCTGTAAAATTAGACTCGTGCAGGGTCAACTATAAAATTCAGAAAAAGTAAGCAGTGCCAAATGTATTCAAAAAGTGCTCATCACAAGTTTGGAACAAAAAGTAATAAAATGTGCACATCATTATGAAACATGATTCAGTTTTCAAAGACAATCCAAGACACTATTTTTTTATATGGATATGAACAAGGTCGAGTAAGCTTCAATGGTTCAGTTAGAGTGCTAAAGTGCTTGGACAGGGGTTAAAATAAATCGCAAGACAGGCAAGTTTGAATGTTGCTTGACATGGTGAATTTTTCCACATTACTTTCAATTATAAGATTGAAATCCAAGCAACACTAATGAAGGAGAATAACGAAATCTTACCGATTCCTCACTCTCAAACTCCTGGCTGAGCTGTTCATCAGACTCTTCGTCTGATTCCACTTTCCTTCTCCTCTTTGATTTCCTGTTCTCTTTCTTCAATTCCCCGTTTTTTCTCTTCCTTGGCTTTTCATCATCAAAGGGACTTTTGGGAACGACTGATTTTTTAGTGAAGTGTGAGTCTACGGAATCACTAGTATTCACATTTAATTCCTTCAGTGCCCTGTAACTAGGCTCATTACTTTGCAGCTCATACCAATAGGTGTTTTCTAAAAACCCAAATTGATCACCAAATTCTAGTGTTGTCTTATAAGTTTTATTTAATAATTCCTTTTCTTTAGAACCTTTCTTAGTGAGGTATATTTTTCGTTGTGACTAAAAAACAAAAAAATACAATATGGAAATGGGATATAATCACAATTGAAAGTTAAATGTTTTGGACTCTCAAAGCCTTTTGAGTCTTTGTCTGAGTTCAAGTCACAGTTGTGCTTATAAATATAATACAAAAAATAATTGCAAATAGGTAGAAAAAAAATATTGATATGTGCTGAAACTGCAGGCTGCAAATATATAAACCTGTCAAACGGTTAAAATGAATTCCAAAGTTTATTCAAGATGTGATGAAACAGGTATGAAAAAGCAACTTTGAGCAAATGTATGAGTAAGTTCAAATAAGATAGATCTCTTACCGATTCTATAGTGACGCTATCCTCTTTAACGATTATAAGACCCTGGTTGTATGATAATCGTTTATCGTCGAACTGAAATGATTAAGGACAATTTATAAATACATATATGATTTTCGTTTTCGAAAATCGTTGTAAATTTGAGTAACTTACTCCAATTAATTTATCTCTACCGATCAAATACGTTCCTGACGGAAGTTGAATTTCACTCGACTCTTCGGTATCAATGCGTACTAGTTTAAACATTTCCTAAATAATAAGATAAATAAAAACTAATGTAAAAACGTCGAAAAAAGTATCGTTATTAAAAAAGCGGTTGAGTGGGTTGAGTAAAATACGAAACTGAAATTTAATTTTAACTGAAAAGTACGAAAATTTAAGTCGTCGTCGTCGTTGAGCGTTGACATTGATTGACGTTTCTGTGGTTGGTTACCAGCTTTCAAAATATAGTGATGTGAACAAAACCGAAAACTATATTTGCACTTTGGAGCACGAAATTACGCAAGTTTCGGCACAGAATGGGTCACAACACACCTAGCGGAATTAGCGGAAATTTGTCTATGGTAGAAGATTTTTTGGATGGAAGCCATAGACAAATTTCGGCTACCATAGACAAATTTCCGCTACTTCCGCTAATTCCGCGAGGAAAACCGCTAGGTCTGTTGTGACCCTAAAAGCGGTATTAGACATTGCAACCTGCAGGGCCCAATCTGTCAGGTTGGAAGGTGTAATTAAAAGCGGTATTACACATTGCAACCTGCAGGGCCCAATCTGTTGTGTACCCTGCCTCTTCCTTCCCCTCCTTCAGCTCCCTACGGGCCCTACCTTCAATTACACCTTCCAACCTGACAGATTGGGCCCTGCAGGTTGCAATGTGTAATACCGCTTTAAAGGTAGGGCCCGTAGGGAGCTGAAGGAGGGGAGGGAGAGGCAGGGTACACAACAGATTGGGCCCTGCAGGTTGCAATGTGTAATAGCCGTTTAAGGGTCACCAGGAAAACCGCTAGGTCTGTTGTGACCCTAAGGGTCACCTTTATAATTTCACAAGTGCGATTTTCATTTTTAGTTAGAGAATATAATATTATTAGTCATAGTAAAATATATTTTCTAACAGTTATTGACGATGTGCTAGGTATTATATAGGTATTTACGTCACTCTGGGCGGTAAGTGAGATATTACGCCCACGGGCGTAGCGGCAAATCTCACATCACACCCAGGAGAAGACGTAAACTTGTGTACGCACCACGGGCGGTAATAAAGAAGGCCTCAGATCGCTTGTCTATGGCCCTTACCTTCGGTTCGGGCCACAAATATCCGCGATCTGAGCCGTTCTTTATTTTACCGCCCTAGGTGCGTAATGTACTATTGTTAATAACACAAAGAAAAGATTATCCAAAGTGCATTTTTCTTTACCACACTATTGCATTCAAATATTTCAATATCATCTGTCATTTTATAACAGTTTGGTCAATAGATTATGTAAGCATATTCGTAAACAATTTGTAAAAATATGCGTGACCTTGAATTCTAAACGAACGACAAATGGCTAAGACGACGAATGCTATTGACAAAACCGTTATAAAATGTGAAGTTATGTAGCAATAATAAAAAGCTATAGTGTGGTAGAGAAAAATAAAACTTGCATAATCTTTTCTTTATGTAGCAAACAAATACAATTGTTAGAAAATATTTGTCATTATTAGTACTTAACGTATTATAACGGGGCACAATATAAAATCGGACTTGTGAGTTTTGTCATTTTTATAGGTTAAAAAGGCGTTGTTGTACTTCACCCGATCCGTGCAACCGCGCCATAAATAGATTGAATCGCAAGAAACCGTTCTGACTTTAATTTTATTGATAACTTAGGTGTTACAAAAATTTTAATTTAAAGACGATGTAGTTTTACACTGCACGTTAAGGATGTATCTGTAGGACTTTTTACGCGTTGGACGGCTATACGCGTCCAGGGAATGAGCCTTTCTCCCGTTGCTCGTCCCAGTGATCAATCCAGAAGTTGGGGCAGATGGTCTCGAAGTAGCGTTTAAAGATCTTGCAGTCGTCCACGTCGCCTAGCAGCCGCTTGCAGCGGTGGTAGTCGCAGTAGTTCATAAAGCATGCACTAAAACATAACATTACCTACTTTATTTAGACCGTATGCAGACTAGAGTGCAATACATACTATGCAATACTGTTATATTTTGAGACAATATGAAGCGATGGCATAGAGCAGTACTATCTTAAGATCTGTTTGAAGCTCGTGTCTGATAGCATCATCTATTCGAGAGCGACCTAAAGGTAGCTCGTAACTAGGAAAAAAGCTAGTTTTATTACGGTACATTATTCGTTCCTAGATGTGAATGAGAATGAGAATTTATTTATTACCTATTAATTGTTACATCCTTGCGTTCCCGTAGGATTGTGTTTGTGTCAGCTAACTTATGTCTAAAAGATCTGTGTAAGCTGAAGCAAAGGCTGAAGGTGTTATGTCACAATTGTTATGGATGTTAATACTATGTATTTTATTATATGTTCCTAGATGTCGCTGCGGCGCAATGTCAGTTTCTTCCTAATTTTAAATTGCATCGCAGCGACATCTGGGAACGAATAGCGTACCGTAGTAAAGCTAGCTTTTTTACAACTTACGAGCTAACTTTAGGTCGCTCTCGAATAGATGGCGCTATCAGACATGACTGGCATGAGCTACAAAATGTTCTTAGACGATACTGCTCTAATAAGTTGCTCTATGACGATGGTAAGCTGGCGGTCATACATGAGTTTTCAATGCAGAGGTCTCGGGTTCAAATCCCGGCTCGTACCACTGAGTTTTTCGGATAGAACAAAACATCATTTGATTATTTACCAGTCACTTATTGGTGAAGAAAAACGTCGTGAAGAAACCTGATCATAATCCCAATAAGGATTTGCCTATGCGCTAGAAGATCAGACGGCAGTCACTTTTGTAAAAAGTAGTGCCTACACCAATTCATGGGATTAGGGTGCCAAACGAACCCAGCCTCAATTGAGCCGTGGCAAAAGCCGGGACAAATGCTAGGAGTGTGATAAATGATAATCACTTGGTAAACTACAGCAGGCTCTGCCCCCTTTAGGAGACATAATAGAATCATCTAACAAGCGGAGCGTAAGCGAAGCGAGTTCTTACAAACAACTTCTGGCTTGGGACGCCTGGGCATTCTGATGGCTTATTGATTTTGAGAGTTTGTTCGACGATAACTTTAGTAACGTTTTTCTGATCTTTATACAATTTGTTGGGGTTGTAGCAGAGATAGGTACATCGAATTTGAGAGTTTGTTTATGAGCTGGATCGATCAAGGGGTTATTGCTTGGTCAACTCGTTTACAAGTAAATCGCGAGTTCTCAGTTCGAGGCGGACTACTACTACTTCATAAATAAAGTTATATCTACATCAATATCAGCCACTTACTTTGTTTGATTCTGGTTTGGAAACCTGGGATCAAATCGAAGAGTCCTAAATTCTTGGTCACACATCTTCGATCTTTGTTAATATAATTAATTAGAATGGAACACTTTGTAGATTGTAGGGAAGTATAAACTATTATTTTGAATGAACGAAAACACTATTGAAAAAGTGACATTGCATGAACCCTTGATTTCATGATTTGTAAATGATTTGAAATGTTTGAAGTTTTGAAAAAAGAAATGAAGTTTTCAAAACTATAGATATAATCAATGAGGCTAACTACAATAATGAAACTCTTTTCATTAATGACAAAGGTTTATTAAAATTAGATATTTCATAAAAAACAAGATTATTAAATTAACTTAGCGATAATATTTTCCGTTTTATTTATGTATTATGATAATCGGAATAATTGTCGAAATTTTTTTATTGTATTGTAGGTGTAAGTAGTCAATTTGATGCTTAGAGCATTCAACCAACCGGAGCGTAATTAAATATTAGGACAATCTTACACGAATCAAGCCAGTCCCACAGTAAGCTCCTCTGCTGAAAACATATGACCAGTGGTCATACTTATTGTATGGAGTGACGATCTGTCGTGACTATTTGTACGTTACGTATACATTTGACATTCCCCTCCCCCGTAAAAATCGGCATACTTTTTTTGTATAGAAAATGACAAACATGGCCCTCCGGATGGTTGATTTCTCTAATATATGATGTTTCATACAAAATTAAACGATTAGGTTAAAATCTCAAAAAGCGCGCTTCTAAATTCTAGTACTATTACTTCCAACAGAAAGTATATAATTTAAAACAGCAACACAGTCTAAGAACTTTTGGAGGCTCCAAGTTTGAAGCTCCATCAATACGAGAGCAACCCAAAGATACAAAAATGATATTGCGCTGCAGCGCCATCTCGTAACGTCTCGTTGCGAGATCCTTACACTGTGGCTGTCTATTTTATTTATAGTCTCTGCTTCTAACCACTGAATAGTTAAGTTTTGTATGACTTGATTGATTATTCGGTCTTTTCACATATATATATTGCTAGGTTTAGGAAGGGCTTGGCCGACATCCTTTTCCCTCGTTTCTCTCAATCCTCCTCCTCCTCTTCAGTGGATGAATGTTAAACGCTGAAATATATTTTGTTTAGTTTTTACATTAATATGAGTTCGTGTTGTATTTATTCTGTAAATGCTAATGTTGCTTTAGTTAGTTAGTTTTTCTTCAAAAACATGTTTTATTACTCAACGATCGCTCTTAGATATTGTACCTGTAAAATTCTGCGCTTACTTGTAAAACATGCTGTGTATACTTGCTTTTGGATATCGTGCTAGTTATAACACGTTTAACGCCTACTATACTATTAGAGTTTGTATGATATCTGTTAAGTGTACCTAATAAAATAAAATAAAAAAATAAAAAATAAAATAAAATATATATAAGATACAGTATTCGGAAAGATAAGTCAATAAACTTTTCTAAAGATTACTTCTTCCGTTTTGGCAAGTAACAATCATATATGTGATGATCCAAATCAAAAGGGCTATTATTGCGACAGGCGCAAATCACTACATAGTATAAAACAAAGTCGCATCCCGCTGTCTGTCCCTATGTATGCTTAGATCTTTAAAACTACGGAACGGATTTTGATGCGGTTTTTTTTAATAGATACTTAGAGTGATTCAAGAGGAAGGTTTACATGTATAATTGCACCCGTGCGAAGCCAGGGCGGGTCGCTAGTTAAGTATAAATTTCAAATAATAAAGGCGTAAGCGCCACTCGCAATAAAGGGCCGTTTTGATTTGGATTTATTAGATATTATTGTAAGCTGCCTTTTGTGAAACGAAATTTTCGGCGATTAATACTAAAATAATTATATTCTTAATTTATTTCGTTTTTATAGTTTAATTTAGTAACTAAAGGAATGTGATAGAAACATGGATACCTATAGATAACCCAGGTAGAAAAAAAATTACCCGAACAAGAAGTCATCAAGGGATTCAATCTCGTTTTAAGAGTCCGGTAAAGTTTTTTTTTTCGATTTCGCTCAACTTTTTGATGCTATTATGCAGTAACTAACATAACCTCTATAATTTTGTATACATATTATGAAAGATCGTTTCTTTTTTAATGGAATAAATACAACGATTTTTTAATTTTATGCTTCATTTATAAATAATTCACCCTAATCTAACACCTGTTTCGCGATTTTTGCTTGGAGAGGTGAAAAGAGTAAGGTTTTTATTGATTAAAATTAAGTTATACAAGTACGTAAAATATATAAAAACATTGGAAAATGAGTCGCCTTAGGAATAAATGTAACAGTTTTTTTCATTTTCATATATTTATTTTAAAGGAGAGTATGTTGTGCTAGAGCAATTTTGCTAAAAATTTAGGTGATATTTTCGGAATGATATTAAATAATTTTACAAATATAAAAATACAAAAATAAACTGCACTTCATGCTTTATTCAGATAATACAAAACATATTAGGGTCCATAACAAATAATAATTAAACATCATACTCCTCCCTAAGTCCTCACTAAACAAGCTCTGTAAGAATTGAGTTTTAAGGTATTAAGTATTAATATATATCGACCTAAAGTACTTTTTTGCAATAACAAGACTTCAAGCTATCTTACCAAATGCAATTCATGTGCATAATGTCATTATTAGCGATTTTCGTTTTCAAATCGTTACCGGACTCTTAATGGTGTCCTGCCTTTTCGCCGTAAATTTTATTGCCGAATTTCACTTGCCAACCAACTTTACGCAGAAGTTTCATTTGGCCGAATTTCATTTCCCAACTTAACACGACTTTAGGCGACTGACGCGAGCCGCACGCGGCTCTGACGCTCGCCTCGAAAGTGGCGCCATATAGTTTCATACTGATTACTGCTGAGGCGTGAGCGACACGACAGTCGCATCGGCCGCGACCCACGAAATTCAAGCTTTAAGGACCAATGTTGGAGAAGTCACTTTGGGCATAGACTTAAAGATATAATAGCCGGCCATAGTCTAAGAACTTTTTGAGGCTCCGAGTCTTTAGCGCCATCTAGTCGAGAGCGACCTAAAGATAACCAAAATTTAAGAGGAAATATCACCAGCTCTAGTACGCTAGTCGTTACTACATGAAGTAGCAGAGCAGGTGACATTTCCTCTTAAATTTTGGCTATCTTTAGGTCGCTCTCGACTAGATGGCGCTAAAGACTTGGAGCCTCAAAAAGTTCTTAAACTATATGATCGTCTATTACATCTTTAAGTCTATGCTTTGACAGTTGCCTTCCCCATTAAAACTCATTATTTGAGAAAAAGATAGAGACTCCATACATTATAATTTCCTCGGGTAGAAGTGGTATGCTAATGGTCATGAACATGATCATGCTTGAGGCTGGAGCTCGACGTGGTGGCGTACTGCTGCTGGCGATGCAGCATGCCCAGGCACTGCAGGAGGCACTGCATGCTCGCGGCCGACGTAGCCTAGGGATAGTAAAACGATAAGGATAAACGGGCCAATCAACATTTTGACCGACACAAATCTGTCCTCAACTTTTAAATTTCGTTTGAAAATTTCACCTATAAATAATGACTTTTCTGTGTTTCTCTTTATGTTGTATGTCGAAACAATAGAGCCCCCACCTATTAAACCTAATAAACAGAATCTATGTATATTAGAAGTCCGATTTCTTGGTAACTCCAGAGACATTTTGAGTAACGCAAGAGACACTCAAAAATGTCGGTCAAAATGTTGATTGGCCCAAACACGCAAACATATGCGCAGGGGTGGCGTCGCAATCGCAAAGAAACAAACATGTCGTACACACAAACACACAGATCGCATCACTTTTATGAACTTGTGTAATGGGGCTTATTTTTATATCACGTAACGTAGCAGATCTAGTGGTTCCCGCCCGTACTAGGAGTTAGGCGGACACACACTGAACGAGCCGCATCGCGAGGAAATTGCCGTGCGAAGCAAATCGGCCAGTGTAAACGTGCCTCAGCCGCAAAGCTTCGGGCGAGACACGTCTACACTGGCCGAACTGCTTCGTGAGGCAATTTTCTCATAACTTTCTCATATTGTTATCCTACGAAGTTAGGTTTTTTTATGTTTATTACGATATAACGGAAAAAAAATTGGTACAACCGAATTGAAAACCTCCTCTTTTGAAATCTTGAAGTCGGTTATAAACGAGATAGAAAGTGGTACTTGGCCCCCTACTTTAAGTTTAGAGACTTGAACCATAGACTGCATGGATTAGACATAAACAACAAGATGTTTCTCTTCGATTGCAGCACGATCTACGAGTTACTATGCGTGTTTATCCTCATTATTATATATCGCTATGCAGGAACCTTATACGTTTTAAACGAAATATCAAACCGAAACGAAATATACCGTTACGTTATCGGTATTTTTAATAACGTTATAAAGGTGTGGACACGATAAGGTTTAGCATTTGACAGTTAAGTGTGTTCCTATTACTTACCTTGAGTAGTAACAGGTCAGGATCGGTGTGAGGGAAGGGAGAGTCCGCCGATTCGATACACCGCGCGAGGGCCGCGTCACTGTAAACAGTTTAAATCTTGTTACAGTTGTTACAGATTTTAATGGGGAAGGCATTTGCCAGATGTCTGGCCAGATGGCGCCAGCATAGGTTGTGTCTGCCACTAGTATTGTTCTATGAGATTTGGCTTAAGACAAACCCACGAATTTGCGAACGAAAATTTGACACTATTGATGGTAAAATAACGAGGACTATTTTCAGACTACCAAAGACTTCATTTACCAGCTTTAAAAATAATAATGAACTTGACGAAAATATGTTTGTGTAAATTGCTTACCTTAATTCAGTTTGCTGCAGCTGTTGTCGCGCGGAAGCCATGGCGCCGTGCACGGCGAGCTGCTCGCGCGGCTGCAGCGGCGGGTTGGCGCCCATTGCCTATTCAAAACAGATGTTTAAACCCTGTTGTCATTAGGCGTGTACACACATGGCATACCGCCTAGTGAGGAAATTCGGCCCTCGCCTGAGGCATTGCGGCCGCGTATGCGTTTGCCTCTGCCGAGGCATGTCCACACTAGCCGAGCTGCCTCGGTTAAGTTAACTAAATAAATATATTACATTTTTAAATTTGATCATACTTTGGTGTGTATCTCTGCAATAGCACGCAGCCCGTCCACCCACTCCTGCCTCGCTCGCGCGTCGGTAGCACGCAGCTTCAGCATGTCACCCGAAGCGCAGTTCAGAGTGAATGTGCGTGAGTCCTCGTCGCTGGGACACACCACCGCCGCAGCTAAATGTGCCTGTATAATAAATATAAAATTTTATGGGCAAACTGGCCACTCAGAAGCATGTCCAAATTTTTAAGCTATGTGGTAAAGACACTTCTATGTTGTAAAAAATATATTTTGTCCATATTCTATTTGTTAAGTCTCTAAATGTAATGTAAGGTATAATTTATATTTATCTTTGGGTTTTTATATGTATTAGAAACCTGTATTACTACCGTTATAGTAGTAATACTATACAAATGATATAGATATAAATAATTAAACATTGTCGTGGTAACTTAAAAAAAAACCCTAACATTTACAGAAACGCAGTGTTTTCTATCCATTAACTAGTGACATGAGACAGTTTACGAAGATCTTACCTCTCCTCTAGCAGGCTGTCCAGGCTGCACCGTGTCTCCGGGGCCATCAAATAAATAATACGACAGCACTCCCGTCTCGGGGTCCACAGCGAACCAGCGCTGCTGCCAGCCCTTCATCACGTTGGTGTACTTGTACAGCTGCCCCGACAACGGCCGGTGAGACCCGAGCCCGACGCTCTTCATCATTTTGATGACCACGATCGGAATTCGGAAAAATATTTACATCGGCTGTACTACTCCATCACAATTTTGACAGCTAGGTTTTGCGTTTAATTTCAAATATTGCAAAGCAAATGTCTACCTACATCAAACCATGGTGGAATAAGAAGTAAGGTGTGTTAAATTTTTGACAGCTCGTCCGAAAAGACCTCACTTACGTCACTAATGATGCCATTCGTTGACATCTTCAAATCAGTCAGGGAGTTTTGTGAATATACGATTCATGATTAAAAAATGTTAGCGTGTCGTTACTCATTTTATAATATGGTTTTTAATCATTTTATGTTGCAAATAAACATCATATCAATATATATAATTAAATACAAGACTTTTAGTTAGTAAGTCATTTACGTCATGTAATTTAATGAGGACTTTTTTAACCTAGTGGCAATACAAGGATTTGGCGAGCAATCACACTGACAGTCGGCCATATTGTATTATCTGTATTTCATTTTAACTTATCGCGCTGTTTCATATTTGACTGAGATTCCCAAATATTTATGAGTTTTAATTTATACAATTATTAAGCGCAAATGTGTGTACCTAATACGCCATGGTTGGTTGCTCCGTGATAAATTGTAAAAATCGGAGCGAAAAGAGCGGTCCTGTAATTTTTTTTAGTGTTCCAAAGGATGAGGCAGCAGCTCATGAGTGGCTCAAGATTTGTGAATCTAAAAGAACGAAACGATATGGTAAGCGACTTATAAAATTGCAATTTATAATGAATTATTATTGATTGACAATTAATTTGTGCAAGAATATAAGCGGCTGGCTTATTACTTTTCCTTTTTTCGGTTCATTCATATCAGCGAAATTGGCATTGAGTTAGGGACAATAGCGGACGATACAAGTGTCGCGAGTGCCGAGCACCGCGATGACGTTTAACGTCTACTCACCGCTGGCAACCCTACCAGAGAGTAGCGTATCTATGGTATGTAGACCAGCTCAGATCTATGGTAAGTAGAGCATATCGTCTATGGTCGATTTGTCGATGGCGATTAAACCAGATTGAGTCGATGGTAGATTAGTCTCGATGGTCAGCACCATTTCCGGCCACGTAGCGAATGGACAGTCAGACTTTGCCGCCGTAACGCGTGGAACAGTGAAGTGTGCTTGTGAGGTTATAGGAGCTGATTCTACGAAGCAGGAAACCACCTGGGCTGGTTTCCCTTAAGCTGAGTATTCTCCATCTGAGTATTCTCCATCTGAGTATTCTTCATGTCTATAATTTACTTTGTTTTAGATTTATCATCTGAGTATTCTCCATGTCCATAACTTGCTTTGTTCTAGGTATATCATGACTATGTAATCCGAACTCGTAACGTAACTAATCCCTCTTGTCACTTGCTTCATGACCTGATACTAAAGACTTCCATGGTAAAGATAATGATTGTCCCTATAATCTAATTGTTCAGGTATCCTCCCCCGATGCTAGGAGGAGATGAGACAAATCATATCGGCAGCCCGTGCGGCGTTAATGCCTTGACATCGCCTGACGAGGCCAAATCTTATCGGCAGCCCGTGCGGCGTTAATGCCTTGACATCGCCTGACGAGGCCAAATCTTATCGGCAGCCCGTGCGGCGTTAATGCCTTGACATCGCCTGACGAGGCCAAATCTTATCGGCAGCCCGTGCGGCGTTAATGCCTTGACATCGCCTGACGAGGCCAAATCATATCGGCAGCCCGTGCGGCGTTAATGCCTCGACAGTCTAACGAAGGTGTATGATCTCCGTGACCTTACAGATTAACTGACAATATGACAATGCTGGCTCCATGACATTACTGACTTACTGAACCATACTAGACGCATGTAACCTACCTAGATCTTATCATGCCTATTAGAACTAGTAGCTCTGTTAGCTCCCCCAAAAGATATCCCGAGATGCTCAGTGACAACGGTGATGTCATAGATCACTTAAAACCACAGGTGGTGCGCTGAAACCCTGCAGGCGTGGTCTATCCTGTGCATCGGACGAGGAACGAGGGTGAAAGCAGCAGCAGCAGCGAAAGCAGGAACCCACGGCATAGAGAGGAAGATAGAGGTAAGATTCAGACATCTTTACCTCAATCCATCGCAACGCTTGTCATAATTTTATTTTACTCTGTCACTGTAGTTACACAATTCCCATAAAGACAAGGCGTTCGCGACAACAAGCGTCCGTCGGTCGACGCCGCGTCGTCGCTGCGCGGACGCTCGCGCGATGTCGACGCTCGAATGACGCTAGTGTGGGGTGGCTCTAAGGTTATCTAATGACACATGGTAAGCAGCTACCGTAGCCTAAGGACGCCTGAAACACCAGAGGTGTCACATGCGCGTTGCCGGCCCTTTAAAAACAGGAGGATTCACTGTGTTGACGGCTAAAGGAACAAGAGAGGTCCCTTGTCGTCAACACACAGGGTCCTCTTTGAGCTCTTTGGCAACCTTACTCACCAGCAGGAACACAACACTATTAATCGAACTCCGGAGCGTAAGCGAAGTGAGTTCTTACAAACAACTCGAGACCGAACTGTCACCTGGCTACTGGGACGTCTCGGCATTTGGATGGCTTTTTGATTTCGATAGTTTCTCCGACGATAACTTTAGTAACGTTTTTCTGATCTTTATAAAATTTATTGTGGCTGTAGCAGAGATACATAAAATTAGAGCTAGAAGGAGAAAAAAATCCTCCTTAGGGTCTTGTTATATTGGTCAACTCGTTTGCAAGTAAATCGCGAGTTCTCAGTTAGAGGCGGACTACCTACTAGTTACATATCAAATAATTTTCCCTATTTTTGGACTTTGAGAACCGCAGCGTTCCCTGATGACGTCAGTGAGGTCAGGGTAATCGTGACAAATCGTGAGCTGTCAAAAATTTACAATACCTTGTCTTCTTGTACCATGCATCAAACAATATATGGACCACATTTTATGTGACTAAATAAGATTCATTGCAACGTTTAAATTAACTAATACTGCTAATAAATAAAACAATTTGATAAAAAAAATTCCGCATATGACCCTAAGTATTGTAATTTACAGAACTATGTAAATTAAAAACTAAACGTTTTCTGGCAGCTGTCATTATCGGTTCGTTACAAAACGCAAAAGGCGTATAGGTTAGGTATATTGTTTTCGTTTCGGTTTTCCCAATTTCAAGGTCTAACCATCCTTGCATTTATTATTTAATCGATGGTATCTTGGAGAAGACAATGGTGTTCAAGTTAGTGCGCATTGATGCGGAAGAGTCGAATAAAATTCAGCTCCCCGTGGGAACACATTTAATAGGAAGAGGAAAGTTTCTTGATGTAAGTTATTTTGTGAAAAAATGTTCTTACGTTTGTTAAGCTTTAAGGAGTTCCTTTTGTATATATGGAATAATGTCATTTCCCTACTTGAGTTGTAAATAATGTAAATAAACTCGCATAAACAAGTTTTCATGATGACTCATATTCTCTCATATGTCTATGTACATAATACACATTTTCAGTGCGAAGATAAAAGGATATCAAGAAACCATGGCCATCTAATCATCACAGAGGACAATCTAGTGATAGAGGCAGTGAGTATTGATTACTCTTTAAATATATTGAGTTACATTTACATATCAACTACATGAGATTTTTTAAAATTTCAG
The DNA here is from genome assembly GCA_911728535.1 of Pammene fasciana. Classification (NCBI taxonomy): domain Eukaryota; kingdom Metazoa; phylum Arthropoda; class Insecta; order Lepidoptera; family Tortricidae; genus Pammene; species Pammene fasciana. The sequence goes on from OU452285.1 coordinate 4,789,827, forward strand.
CTGCACCAAAACCCCTGTTTCTTCACAAAAAAAGGTTCAGAAGAAAAACAAGTGTTAAAAAAGTCTTCTAAGGAATTACTTGAGAATGGTGACAGATTTGGGCTCTTACCAGGCTCCTACTGGTATGAGGTATTGCATTGTACCACAGATACTGATAGCCAAGCAACTGATGTGTCAAACACAGAAGAACTTGCCTCCGGCGAAGGTAAATCCAATCAGGGCAGTCAGATAGATCAGACACTTCAGACCGTCAATGGAGAAAACAATAATACAAATGTTATTGGAGAAAAAAGAATTGAGGAAGATAATGATGATTCCGTTTTAAATTTTGATTTAAATGAAACAGTGGATAATGCAGGGAGATCAGAATCACCATCATTACTTGGTGAGTATAATATACTGTGCACAATAAAGTTGAACCTTTGTAACAGAATAACCCAAAATAAAACAGATATTAAACACCCTCCACACAGACCAATTTACAGGACACAACTATATGACAGAACGAGATTGTGATATCGCTTGCTCACTCTAAGGCATAGCTGCGTCCTGTATTTTGGCTGTATGGATGGGGTTTTACATTTTTAAAGTAATAAAGGACAGACCAGGATATTTCAGAAAATGTAAACTCTTAGCACATTTACAAATTTATGATTCAGATTTGGCTTTTTAACAAACTACAATCTTACGAATCTCTCATTTGTCTCTAAAATCTTACAAATCATTATAATTGCAGACCAAAAAAATGAACAGCTTTCACCTGACCAACCCATGCCTTCAAGTCCAAATCCCACAGAGCCAACTAACCCACCAGAACCCACACAACACCAAACAGATCAAACCGAACCAGTGCCAGAACAACTAGAACCGGAATCAACATCAAAGTCGCCTAAAAGGAGTCACAGTTTGGAAGCAGATGATGTAGTGAAGAGGATAAAGACAGAACCGGTTGAGGTGAAAGAGGAGTTGCTGGTTAAGCAGGAACCTGATGCTGCCAGTGATGGGGCGGGACCCAGCAGTGGTCAGACTGATCAAGCTGTAAGTCACTTTAATCAATATCTTTTGATTTTATTTTTCTCATTCACAGGACAGGCATTGCCTAGTGCAGGGGTCAACAAACCGCTCGCAAGCCGCATGCGGCTCTTTGAGGGGTCAGTTATGGCTCTTGGAGTTCCCCTCAATATAATTGTAAAATCAAATATTACAGTAAAAAAACATAAATCAGGCAACTGATGAGCTTCCAAATCCATATTTTTTGCCATCAGGCTCTTTATCAAAAAAGTTTGCCTAAAATAGACATTTAGATTTTTAAAATAGGTCATAAAATATACAATAACATTTTTTTAAAGCTGTTAGTATGGATTCAGTGATTTCACAGACGCATCTCTCTTTGAGTTTACAACCTGTCCTGGCTTTTAATTTCTATTCATATACTATGTACTTCCCTTCCCAGCTTATGAAAAGTATAAATCTGTCTTTACACCCTCGCGACTTGTGCGAGGGTGCGTAGCAAGCAGGGCTTGTAACCGAAATTTTTCTCCATAGTAAAAACCGGTTGTTTTTCTCGTTCTTTTCGCCTTAAGGTTGACTGGTAGAGAATGCCTTATGGCAGCGCCGGCCCGAGCCCTCGATCAGGGTAGAGCGAAATCGGGTTTTGGCGCCCCTCGTCGAAGCTTTTTACCCTAAGCGTTAGAGCAATAGGGTTAGGTCATAAATGAACGATTAAGGGACTATCCCAACTTTAGTATTTTTTGATGTATGTATGTTTTGGCATATAATCTAGTTAGAATAAGCTATTACAAACCCTCTTAGAACCGTACAGCATTTTTATAAGAATGTTTGTGCCAAAATATGCCAATTCGCCCAGAAGATGAACAAAGTGCCCTGATTATGAACGGTTTGATTCAAAAGATGAACCAGTACAAAAGCAAAATCAAGTACCCAAAAATTTATGATTTGATGCCAATAAATGAACAGTGGCTTCCTAAGGCCTATACAAGAAAAATTAGGAAATTTGATTTATTTAGCTTTGTGCAATAATTGAAGTGGTATCCTGCCTTTCTGTCGAAAATTGTATTGCCGAATTTCACTTGTCAACCAACTTTTCGCAGATGTTTCATTTGGCCGAATAACTTTTACCAAATAATAATCTCGCAACCATTTCATTTCCCAACCCAGTTGGGAAATGGAAATTACTTACTAGGTAAGTTGAGTTAGGTTAGGTTGGATTGTCTAGATTTCTTAGCATAAGTTAGTTAAGTTTTCTAAGTCAATTTTATTTATAGGTATGTACCTACATAATATTTCGTAATTAATTTTTTTTATCTATAATAAAATAAAAAATGTAAAGTTGGGAAATGAAATTTGGCCAAATGAAACTTCTCCGAAAAGTTGGTTGGCAAGTGAAATTCGGCAATACTATTTTCGTCGAAGAGGCAGAGCACCAATTGAAGTAAACAAAGATAAATCAACTGTTTCAATTTAAAATGGTTTCATTTTTTTCGAACTTAATAAACACTATAATTAGGACCGTGGGCTTCAAAAATAGTATTAGCAGTGGCGGTGGGTCAAAAAATTTCTTAGGCAGCCGGAGCTTAATTTGGTTTAAAATTCTTTATGAGCTGTAAAACTGGAAATGCTGGAAAACTGGTCAGGTGCATGAAAATTAGGCAAGCAGCCGGGAATCATGTTCTATGGACGCGCCGCCACTGATAGGTAGAAGATTTCTCTAAAAATGTTCATTTTTGAAATTGTTACCTAAAACATGAACGGATAAATTTAGTTAGTTCAAGTTTTGAGCATGATATCCATGAAATGAAGTAATAAAATTCATCCAAACTGCATGTTTTGGAATGCAGCCTAAAATATGAACTAGTAAATTCTCGTAGTTCAAGTTTTAGGTATAGTTATAGTTCTGTTAGGTGAACAGTCCCGTTTCCATATTAAAGTAATCCCCATGATAATAGAGTGAAACAAAAAAAGTTTTGTTCATGTTTTAGTCATAAAATCAAGTAACAAAAAGCAATTTAAAACGTAAATGGTGTATGTTTTTTATGAGAGTAAGAATTCGAAAAAAACTAACCCCGGCCCAAAAGTTGAACGCTATTAATCCATTGCAAGAATGACAAAATATTAGAACCATGACTTGAACAATGAATATTTCATAACATAAGTTAAAATATGCTATACAGAGTCATGTAAATAAGTTCATCATTAAAATTTATAAATTTTCACGCAATTATGTATATCTTTAAATTTTGAACCATTCTTAATAAGATTTCCATACAAAGGGTGATTTTGGCGAGAGGTATAGATTTGGCGAGCTCTCACGAGCTCATACTTGGATTTATTATTTTAGAAGTTAAAGTCAGTATCGGGAAAGTAATGCAGTTTCAATAAAATAAAATAAATACAATATTAAGGCCGAATGCTCATCTTCTACTTAGGGGTCGTTAAGCTTTATATTTGTTTTGCCTTCTTTACGTTTTCGGCGCCTTTATAAGCCGTAATTTTCCGCCTTTCGAGATCAAAAGCAGCGATTTATAAAAAATAGATAATAAATGTAACCCGTTTTTCGGCGCCTTTATCAGGTTTCATTTCGCGCCTTTCAAGATTAAAAGCAGTGATTAAAAAAATAGTCCTAAAATGACCAATTGCTTGAAAAAATTAATTACAGAGAACGTTACGTTTTCACCGCCTATATCAGCCTCTATTTCACGCCTTTCAAGATCAAAAGCAACAATTTATAAAATAAATAATAGAATGCAATCCTGATAAACCAAATCGCTTAGAAAAATATAAAGAACGTTTCTTTTTGGCGCTTTTATTTCGCGCCCTTCAAGATTAAAAGTAGAGATGCAACGGATAGTGGTTTGGCCGGATACCGGATACCGGATATTCGGCCTGACCCTCCGCCGAATATTCGGTATCCGGCCGCCGAATATTCGGCCGGCGGTACTGTACCTACAATTTGAATTTCGCAGGTGCGCGTAGTGCAGGTTTCGACCTGTGTCGTAGTGAACGTTCGCGCGGAAACATTCCTAGGAATTCTAGGCAACAAAACGAATTTTATTATGTCAGTACGGAGTAACTTCTTTCAAAAGTACACACGCGCTCGCGTAATTTGTGTAAAAAAAAATTCTTGTATGGCTAGTGGGCGACTCTGACTACATCCGGTATCCGGCCGGATAGTACGAAGATATCCGGTATCCGGCCGGATACTAAAATAAGGGCCGGATAGGCCGGATACCGGATAGTAACCGGATATTCGGTGCATCTCTAATTAAAAGTAGCGAGTCACGTCTGATGAAACAAGTTGACATAATAAAAATACCAAAAGGTAAAGGTACCACCCGCCGTCGCACCACTCCACTCCAAACGTACATATTTTGCGCCCGCGCCACACTCGGTTTAAATAGTTATTTGTTATACAAGTGGTGAAAGTTGTATTTTACGTGCGAGTGTTATTTGAAACACGAGCTAGCGAAAGGATTCTATTATTGACCACGAGCGAAGCGAGTGGTTCAAAAATAGAATCCTGAGCGTAGCGAGTGCTTTAATACACGAGACGTAAAATAACTTTCACCCGTGTATAACACAAAACTTTTCACCTCACTACAGCGAGGAAAATAAGGAAAAGGGTGCATTTTGCTCGGTTTCCCGTAATTCCTCAGGTGTTTAATACTTCTTCATCACTCGAATCACTAATTTTTAACAAAACAACCTAGAAAAACATGCGAATATTTAACGTTGATATGATGGATGAATTGAAATATAAAGTTTTGACGTAAAAGGTTTTATTAAATGTCAGATGCGTTTTGTTCGTACGTAGACTTATTCGGCTGTCAGAACAATTTATCCGTTTTTACAAAAAGAATGAAGATTAATGTTGAATGCTGATATTTATGAATTAAAATAAAGTTGTAAGACTGTATTAAGTGTTTTTACTCGATGCAATTCATTAATTGCGATGTTAAAAATTCTGCACTTTTAACGTTTTACGTTTTGTTAGCTGTCAAATGTCACTTAAGCCACTTGTCACTTATGTCAAAACTCTTTCACCACATGTGGATAAAAAGCGATTTTCACAATAGATATTAAACAAACAAAAAGGGCTTTCCGAGCTAGTGAGGTGAAAACTTTTTTTTTCTTTTGCTTTTTTGGCGCCCCCCTGCCATCCGGCGCCTAGAGCGCCCGCTCCACTCGCTCTACCCTAGGACCGGCCCTGCCTTATGGCATTAAGTCCGCCTTTTGTATGATAAGGTTTTCTTTTGTGCAATAAAGTTTAAATAAATAAATACTATTGGTTCTTACCAACACATTCCTTGTTCATCTCTGGTGGAAATGGAAACGCAGCCTAACTGTGTATTCAATGTGTTCTAGGGTGCATCAAATGCAACAGATGGTAAGCCGCCACCGAGTCCAGTGCCAGCGCCTCCGCGGGAGCGCTGCTTGTACGGAGCGGATTGCTACAGGTATTCAGAATTGTAATCAATTTAAGTATTTCCCAGCATGGAGAACTTAGGGCAGCTCCTTCATTATTTGAATTTAACTTTTTCTTTAACTTCTGCTTGTTAACATTTGCTCAGCTCTCTTTGGTAAAAGGGGTCTTACATACTAGGACTCACATTGTGTGTGTTAAATGAGTTCGTTGTTTTTACTTTAAACATCATAATTCTTTATCATTTGTTGCTTGTTAATTAAAATCGTGACTTTTACAGACGTAACCCAGTTCACAAGGCGCAGTTCTCGCACCCCCGCGACCCCGACTGGGGCGACGGCGACCAGGCGCCCTGTCCGTACGGAGCCGCGTGTCGCAAGCGGGATCCTAGACACTGGCGACTCCACTCACATCCACCGCAGGCGCGCATGCCGGCGCCAGGTAACCCGATACGTCAGTGTTACAATTGTGATAAATTAGGCCACATAGTAGTGCTGTCTGGTTGTCCGACCTGATGAGCCTGACTGGAGTGACCAGGCTCCCTGTCCCACGGAGCCGCGTGTCGCAAGCGGGATCAGAGACACTGGCGCCTTCACTTAATCCACCGCAGGCACGCATGCCGGCGCCAGGTAACCCGATAGTTCAGTGTTACAATTGTGGTCAATTAGGCCACAGAATAGTGCTGTCTAGTTGCCCGACCTGATGAGCCTGACTGGAGTGACCAGGCGCCCTGTCCCACGGTGCCGCGTGTCGCAAGTGGGATCAGAGACACTGGCGCCTTCACTTAATCCACCGCAGGCACGCATGCCGGCGCCAGGTAACCCGATAGTTCAGTGTTACAATTGTGGTCAATTAGGCCACAGAATAGTGCTGTCTAGTTGCCCGACCTGATGAGCCTGACTGGAGTGACCAGGCGCCCTGTCCCACGGTGCCGCGTGTCGCGAGCGGGATCAGACACTGGCGCCTTCACTTAATCCACCGCAGGCACGCATGCCGGCGCCAGGTAACCCGATAGTTCAGTGTTACAATTGTGGTCAATTAGGCCACAGAATAGTGCTGTCTAGTTGCCCGACCTGATGAGCCTGACTGGAGTGACCAGGCGCCCTGTCCCACGGTGCCGCGTGTCGCAAGCGGGATCAGAGACACTGGCGCCTTCAATTAATCCACCGCAGGCACGCATGCCAGCGCCAGGTAACCCGATAGTTCAGTGTTACAATTGTGATAAATTAGGCCACATAGTAGTGCTGAATGATTGTCCGACCTGATGAGCCTGACTGGAGTGACCAGGCGCCCTGTCCCACGGAGCCGCGTGTCGCAAGCGGGATCAGAGACACTGGCGCCTTCACTTAATCCACTGCAGGCACGCATGCCGGCGCCAGGTAACCCGATAGTTCAGTGTTACAATTGTGGTCAATTAGGCCACAGAATAGTGCTGTCTAGTTGCCCGACCTGATGAGCCTGACTGGAGTGACCAGGCGCCCTGTCCCACGGAGCCGCGTGTCGCAAGCGGGATCAGAGACACTGGCGCCTTCACTTAATCCACCGCAGGCACGCATGCCGGCGCCAGGTAACCCGATACGTCAGTGTTACAATTGTGGTAAATTAGGCCACAGAATAGTGCTGTCTAGTTGTCCGACCTGATGATCCCGACTGGAGTGCCTACACTGGTCCACTCACATCCGCCGCAAACGCGCATCCCAGCACCAGGTAATGCCAGCTCACTTTTTCAGTTTATTCTTGGCAGGTATGAGTGGCATTCGAAATTTGAATTTAATCTGATATCTAGTCAGCCAAATGCACTTTCAAATGAATTCAGACCAGCAGATTTGTCGAGCTCCCATGCCGCTCCACGTGTTATTCGTTCGAATTATACGTATATGCGATGTGCGAGTCCAAATAACTGTATGCGGTGTGTGCCTTTTCACGACCTGTATAAACCCAGTGTATATTTGATAAAACATCAGTTATCATGCAGTATGTAGTTCAGATGCCCAGTTTTATAAAAGTAACTTATATTAGACATTACCCCACTAGTCTAGTAGCACTTATAACGCGTTCTATTGTCCTCGTATTGTTTTTATTTCAAGTTATTATCGAAGAAATATTTATCTCGCTCATATATGAAGGGGCCTAACCTTGCCATATGTTCCCAGCAGGTGCGCAGGTCGTGGAAAGGCACGGGAACGTGTTCTACATCAACGCTCACGCGGTCAACTTTTACGACGACCACTTCCAAGTGGAGGACGACGATGGGGATAGCGTCGATTTCGACTATGAATTCTAGTACTGCCATATCCATATTAAAACCGGTGATGTACAAAGCTCCAAGACAGACACCACTAGTTAAGAATCTAATTGGGCAGAGTTTATAGCATTGTCTCATTCTAGCAATGAGTCTTATTGCGCTGCATCTCGTTCTTGCACGCTCGAAAGAGTATGATTACTGGACAATATGTGGCGATTTGGCAAACCTTGTCGGGCTAGTCATCAAAAAAAAAAGGTCTTCAGGAAACCAAACATTATCGAGACAAAGATCTATCATTTGGAAAATATGATAAAGGATCCTATGTAATCGTAATTATTAAAACTCGAGTAGTTACGATGTTTGTATTGTCCCTGAGAGCATTTAAATAGCTGCTAGTTAATTTGCTGATGAAGATGAAAGCGTTTATTATTTTACTATGATTATGAAAGAATAGTGTAACATATAGCTGTGACTTAAGAGATTAACTTTAGGTACCAAACCGAGAACAAAAAAGCGCCAGCGCCGGTCAGAATCAGTGTCAGGGTCCAACTCTGACCCTGGATCTCCTGAGTCCCCTCAAAATCTGGTGCTAACGACAAAAAGGGCCCGGAAGCCCCTGCCCAAGATGGACTCCCAGGATTCAGAGAATGAAGATCCGTTCGCGAGCGATGGCAGCGACGATTGGGTTCCTCCGTCGGATTACACTGAGACACAGGATTACGATTGATTGTTGGAAATAAAATGTTAAGTCTAATTTTGATGTTTTTTTGTTTGTTCTCCTGCATAGGTACACTACTTATATACCGACCTACTACCTAAACATGTTTTTAAAACTGTAGTTCTTAGCCGGTGGTGGTCACTGAAATGGTCCGCGAATTTATGAACAGACCAACCCTTCGTTAAATTTGTTCTTCTTTAGGCGGGTCCACACCTGACAGACCGCCGCGCCGCGCGAGGCAGCTCGGCTAGTGTGGTATGCCTCGCCAGAGACATTGCGGCCGCGCGTGTTTGCCTCGGCCGAGGCACGTTCACATAGGCGAGCTGCCTCGTGCGGCAATATCCTCGCGAGAGGCGGTGCGTCAGGTGTGAACCACCCTATTAGATAATTACATTCAGTTAGTCAGTGATTCCTGACAAAATAACTTATAGAAGTTATAAATCATCACTGAAAGGTTACTTTTAACTTAATTAATGATAAATTAAACGTCCTAGTTTTCGACACGCTACTGCCGAATAGTTGATACCGTGTCGTCAACTTTATTACGAGTGAGAAGTTTAAAGATGACTTTTATTGGGAACTCTGACGTTTACCTTACTCATTAGTTTAAAGTACAGTCGTCATCAGATATATCGGAGCGGCCCAGGTGGTCAAAAATATCTGAACAACGCCTCTGTTGTCAAAGCGATCGAGTGCATGTTCAGATATATTTGATGGCGACAGTACGTGCGACTGTCTTACTATGAACAACATAATTACTCATTAGCAAAACAGACATACCATGAGCTGATTGAGCATAACGATCAAGGTCTTATAATAAAACACGTAATAATGTTTAACTCATTTAATTTACTAAATCACTTTGACCTATGTCGTAACATAAATTAACACAGAATGTTTATAACGGATCAATCTATTGCACAACTCCTGTCAATAATATTAACACAATTGACCATTATAGACCTTATCGTCTTAGTAATAAGTTACAATAATAGTCAGATTGCGTGGACTATTGTACAATAAAGCTGTCCGAATACGGTGGTAGCCAGCTTAAATCCTGCCAGGGAAGGTGCCTTCGCTGCGCTGGGAATCCCATTTCTCGACCCAGTCCATGGGGCAGAGAGACTTGAACACGCGGTTGAAGTACTGGCATGGCTCGTACTTCTCCCCTCGGACCTTCTGGCAGCGGTGGAAGTCCAGGTAGCTCTGATAGCAGTATCTGGAAAGGTGTGATAAAACTATGTTAACCCTTTGACCGCCAAAGCCGTCATATCACGCGCACGGAAAGTCGTGCCGTCAGCGCCAGGACGTGATATCACGACCAAAATATAACCGGTTTGCCTGGCGTTGAGGGCACGAATTTTCCGTCCGATGCTTGTCGTTCAAAAGGTTAAGGGGAATTGGATCTTATGTCAATGTTAGAAAGACGCACCAGTTTGATTAGTATAAAAATAATCAAATCTTCCTTCTAAATCAAGTTCTAGGCATCAATGGCGGGAGCATTCAAAGAACTCTGTTACAATCGGCTTGCCTATTTTCAACCAGCTTTGAACTTTTACTACGGCTCATAGCGAACAGGAATGCCAAATTAGCTGAAATTTCCCTGATTATATTTTGATAGAGCATAGTTCAGTCACTTAAATATTTATGACTAATTGGATATTGGATTATAGTCTCGCCATCGCCAGTTACAACGAATCAACTGCTATACTAATTTACTATGTGCAGTGGAGACAGTTTAACGTCGTTTTAAATTACAATAAGATGGGTTTCCCGATAATTCCTCCTATCAGTCCGCCTGACGATCTCGGCCTGTCAGAACAAAAATTTGCCGGCTCCGAACAACTGACAGGCCGATATCGTCAGGCGGACTGATAGTCGGTGGCCGCCCTAAGGGGAGGGGCTCCCCAATGTCCTACAATTCCTCTAAAAAGGGTGGAGGCAGGTATAGGTAGAGCTATATTCTTTTGTTTTATACTTACCTACTCTATGAAATTTCCAATGGAAAGTGGACAGACAGCTGCTAAGCGAATGAAGTACCTATTATAATAACCCTTTGAATGCCATATACAATAATTTTAAACAAAAAAAGAACCGACTTCACTTAGGAAATCACTATAGGTGTGCTTATAAATATAATAGTTAAGAGTTCCCTCGATTTCTCCAGGATCCCATCATCAGATCCGGACCTGGTGACAATGGGACCAACTGTGAAGTATACTCTTTCAAACAAAGAAAGAATTTTCCAAATCGGTCCAGTCGTCTTCGAATAATCGGTGAACATACATTAAAAAATAGCAAAAAAAAAACAAGCAAAGATCCCGACGAATTGAGAACCTCCTCCTTCGAAATCTTGAAGTCGGTTGAAAACGTCACCTTCCACGCTAGATCACCGGATGCAAGCGAGCCAATATAAAAATTACTTAGGTTACTTTGACAGCGTACCCCATTTTAAGCGTCCTTAGCGTTGAAAAAGGTCAATATGAACATGTCAAGACCTTATTTTTGAGAGAACAGTGTGCAGTTCAATTTGAAGAGCTCACCCTATATGATAGTTACTTCTGCTGGCCATATATGAATACTTACTTAGTCTGGTTCTGGTTGGGGAACCGCGGGTCGAAGGGTGCGGTTTTGATCTGGTCGGGCGATTTGATCATCTCGGGCATTTTGCTGTAAAGAAACCACATACATTTTCACAATCATTTATTGAAGTCATGTTTAACAGTATAAAATAGCCAGCTATGATAAACCTGGTACATAAAATAACGCATGATACACTGCTGATAGCGAATAAAAAAATCTTAACACTATTCTTAGTGAAAACTACGGTTATTTCAAATACATTTTGTTTGTTTACACAGTGGGTGTATTTTACGGCACGAATAAATATGAAACAAAGGTGTTTCCGTTTTGTATGCCTGTCCGACGGCTATTAATGAAGTCGACACCAAATTACCTATCAACAGGAAATTCTGTAAACACTATACTATTAGTAACGCCTTCCGAGATTGTCTACAGCTATTCATAAACATGTATACGGATTTTAACCTTATTACGAAGACATTAGGTGTAATTTAAATATTTGTGATGTAAATGAATCCGATAGTACAGTCACGCTCAGTGATAGTTGAGCCATTTAGGGTTCTAGCTAAATTGGTTGTACAATACTTGCGCTATGGAAGGTCCAATTTAGCTAGAACCCTAAATGGCTCAACAATCACGGAGCGTGACTGTACAATACAATGCAATGCAACTACCTCTGATAAAAAAAATGGTAAGGAAAAAAATAATAACGGTGTACATTTTATTCGTGCCAAAGTTATGCGGTTATCACATTGTGCAGCTTGTGAATCAATGTGGTAACCGCATTAGATACTATCATATAATCATACGGTTGGCGGAACCATTATAAAAAAAAACTAAACATACAAAAAAAGATCGAATTCGTAACAAAATAATTCAATTTTCATAACAAATAATTACAACATAGGAAACATTCGAGAGAAGAAATATTTAACCCTTTTGCTGCAAATTGTCATCGTATTAAATCGCAACCCAGAATGACTGCTACAAGCCATTGACCTAACTGGAAACGTTTTGACTGCCACGTTATGGTTGTTTTGGCACGATGCCTCACGGCTTAGGCGTTCTTGACGTTGAAAGGGTTAACTCAATGTCGCTTATAATATATTGAATAACAATTTTTTTGTTCTCACCCTAATTTTCTTCATAATCGTAATGTAACTCGAGTATCTATTTATGATTACCTAAGTCGCCGGTTGTATAAAAACACACAATTACGTGCTTTTTACATAATTGTATTTCAGTAATAAGTAATTAGAATATAGAAACGTACAATATTTCCAGATGAACAAATTCGTGCTTTGAGGAATAATGGTACAAGATAAGGTGTAATTATTTTCTTCATGGAAAAGCATATTTTACTTATACACAACATAAGATAAGGTGTTCAATAATTATTGCTTTTTTTAGAGCATGACAATACTGCAATGTTAGACAGTCTAAGCTAGTTTTATTAATTAGACAATTCTTTAAAAAAAATTACCTCTTTATATACAGGGTGTCCCAGAAATCGACGTCAAGCCGTGAATGGGTGATAGACCAAGTTATAACAGTTATCAGAAAAATACAAAAAAAAATCTATCTCATGTTCTTCAAAAATTATGGTCACTTTAAAAAATTACTAAAAAGAGACCATTACAGGGTGTGAATTTTTTGATCTCTGATCTGATAACTGTTATAACTTGGTCTATCATCCATTCACGGCTTGACGTCGATTTCTGGGACACCCGTATAGAGGGTACTGACATTATCATACACCTTGACCACTTTTGATTGTCCTCGAGTGTATTTTTATTTCAAATATGTACTAAGAAATACTTTATTTTTCTTATTAGATTGTCTTATTTGTCTTGCTTCCAAATCTTCCAATATTATATTTCAATTTGTTTATATAGATGGTACAAACTTAAAGACTGCATCAGTACTTGACACTCGTAAAATGCAAGTCCAAGTATTGTTGAAATTATTTGAAATGAACGAACTTTTACAAATTTAATTAATATATACGAATATTGACCTTACTACCTAGGCAAGAAGATTTAAATAGCAATGACACTTTTGAGGTCATTTCAGTCAATTTCAACAATACTATTTGCACTTGTCAAGTAGTCACCCGGAAAGAGTACCTATCATTCAAAATTTCTTGAACATAAACTAACTTTATTAAGGACTATACTAGACAGACAACACTAAATTTATATTAGTAGCTATATTATTTGACCAGAGGTCGCGTCTTGCGTTCCTCCTCACACGAGGTTTCTCGGTATTTCTTGACCTCTTGCATATAGAGAGACCAAGCATCTTTAGGAGCGTTGTCGGCAAGTTGCTCTTCTATAGCCTTCGCTTTTTTTACTAGACCAGTCTTAAGCACGCGCCCGCCGCGCCTCTTCCCAATAAACGGTAAAACCGGTTTTTTAATTTCCGGTTTCTTCTCCTCAACCTTCTTAGTTTCCTCTTGCATCTTCTTGAACATCTCCAAAAAGCTGCCATCATTTTTTATTGGTATTGGGCCGGGTTTGGATTTAGAAGTTGACGGTTGAGGAAGGTCAGCAGATTTGCAAGCTGGTAAAAGTTCAGCAAAGTTAGGCCCTTCAACCTCAGGTGGAACGCCATATTCTATATCATCGACATGTGTTGGTTCAATAGCTCCAGGTGGAGGTTTAACTTCTTTAGGCGGAGATTCTGGCTTTTCCTTCTTCTTTTCTTCTTGCCGACTGCGGTGCAGTTTCCAGAAGCGCTTGCGGTCAGCAACAGTGAATTGGCCTCGACGTTCTTCACTTGGTGTTCCACTGTGGCTCCTACTGGAGCGCGAGCTCTTAGAGTGGGAACGCGACTTTAACGATCGACTCCTACTTCGACGGCCTCTAGATTTGGAGCGGCTACGTGAGCAACTGCTTTTGCTTCCTGTGCGCCGTTTGATGCTTTTGCTCACAGAACGCCGTTTAGAGTGGCTGCTCTTGCTTACAGAGCGCCGTTTAGAACGACTCTTCGTCCTAGATCTATGCTTGGACCTGCGCCGCTTAGACCTAGACGTCGACCGTGATGACCTGGAGGACGATCTGGAGCGGCGATTCCGCTTGCTTTTAGGCTTCGGCGTTGGCGATCGAGTGCCAGATTTGGAACTGGAAGAAGACTGACTTCTTGCATAACTTTTAGGCGGTGTTAGAGAGCTGTCTCTATTTTTCCGGACTGGTGTAGTGGGCCGCTTCTTTTTTGGCGGCGTTGTTGACCGTTCCTTTTTGATAACTTGATAGCTCATTGGTGGAGTAATTGATGAACGTTTTTGCCTGGGTGGGGTCTTGGGTTCCTCTTTTATTTTTCTTGGAGGAGTTACAACATCTCGAGTTTTCTTGCCTTTGTCCTTATTAGGAGGCAATTTGCCTTTCCCTTTGACATCTTTTCCTTTATCAGGCCTTAACCTAGGTGACTTACTGGAAGAACGGTCTTTACTCAGTGTTGGTTTAGACATAGATCTATTTCTAGAATGTGATGAAGATTTTTTCAGAGGCGGTGTGTATGAGTGTTCCCTTTTGACTTTTCTAGCTACATGTTTTTTGAAAGAATCATTTGAACCAGATGAATCAGAGGAGTTCCTCCTATCCTTGACCTTCTTACGAGAAAATCTTGATGAGGACCGAGAACTAGAGCGATCACTAGAAGAATACTTCTCTCTCTTAACTCGAATAGACCTGCTACGGGATCTCGTCCTTCGGCCTTCATCATAACTATCTCTTTTTCTTGAATACGCCCTATCTTTCTTTTCAAATGGACTAACAGTTCTTGAGTATGATTGACGTCTTCTTACTACAGTAATTTCTGCAAGAGACCTTGGCGGGGTAGAAGGTCTTGGAGCATGTATGGCTACATCCCGGGAGGAGTATGCACCTCTCGCCTCTGGATATTTCTGATAGTACTCATCTGGCGGGCGCTGGTAATAATTCGCGTCGTAATTGTAGTTATAGCTGGGCGCGGCATAGTTCTGGTAGTCATAGGAAGGAGGAGGTCCATACTGACTGTAGCTGACGCCCGTCCAGGGGTCGGTGGTGGGCATGACGGGCGGCGGCGGGGCGGCGCCCGCCGCGTACGGCGCCGGCGCATACTCCGCCTCAGCGCCAGGCGGCCCGCCGTCCCATGCGCCGCGATATGACATACTTTAATAAGCCTCTTCGCATAACCTGGAGCAGTTTGTAGGTATGCACACACCTACAAACAGAATAACTTTTCGGTGTAGACAACAACTCTAAGTGACCCGAATCCGAGACGCCTTCGAATGTACGTACACTAGCTCTTGTTCATGATACGATAGGTGTTAAAGTTATGACGAGGAATAACATAAATTACGTAATCCGTAGCCTTTTACACGAAAAGTAATCAGACAGTGCATGCGTTATAAATAAAGCGTATGATGTTGACTTAAAATATGTAAGAAATACCTTTCTATCCATGCTCACCTTGTTTTAATTTGCTTTTATACGCAATTTATATCGTGGAAAAATGGCAGCGTACACTCGCCTCAAATTGCCATAAACAATATAGATAGACTATAGAGGCATAGACAAGAAAGTCGATGCAAGAACCATCGTAAATCCATTTCTATTTTTTTACTTTACGGTTTTTATCGGTATGTCTGCATCACTAAACTATAGACAACCATTTTTGCTTTTAGTTCGTCAACTGTCAACAATGTCAATTGAGTGAGTGGCTTGCTCCAAAACGCCCGCTCGTCTTTTTTGCCGGTGGGACGCTGGATTTTGTGATTGTGTCTGTACCATGTCTGTGTAGACATTACCAAATTTTCTTCATGTAGAGCGAAGGAACTTCATGAACGTACAAGTTCTATTACCTAAAATCCACAATGAGTAAGTCGAAAGTGTCAGCAGAATGGAAGAAACGCGTGAAGTCCGAGTATATGCGACTCCGCCAAGTGAAGGCAAGTACATTAACCTTTGTTTTGATTTAGCTGATGTTCTAGATTCTTTCTCAACCTGATTTTGTGTAATAATGGTGATTTTAGCGTTTCAAACGAGCGGACGAAGTGAAGGTGGCATGGGCGCGAAACTTGCGTCTAATGTCGGAGGCTCTCGAGACGCGCGACTCGGAGCTAGCAGAGCGCGGACGGCGACCTTTTTGGCCGCCGCCTGCGCCGAGCCCGAGTCACGAGGGGCTCATGAAGAAAGCTGAAGTCTCCTGTACTGATGGTAAGAGGTTTATTGCGATACTTACATACTGTCATTGTTATTAAGAAAACAAACATTATTTAAAGATTAAGGTGTCTCTTAAGATAGCATTCGGCAAGACGCTGCCGCGACCCGACCGCCGCGACCGACCGCCGCCGCCGAACGTGACTGCTGGGCAGCGCCGCCGTAAGCATTCGGATAGGCGCGACCGGGCGGCGGCTGCCGACTGCCACGCGCAGTAGTCACATAGGAGTCAGTGCTAGCAGTTGTGCGATTCGGTTGCGTATTATTAAAAATAACGATGTTTGACAATTTAAAGACGAAGAATAAGATGATGAAATTGATGAAATAATGTTGATTTTACTTTCATCAAAGAGGAGTAGAAGCTTTCAGTCAAAAATCATAAAGCGCTGGATGTTTAGCAATAAGCTCCACTAAATACTCGTCGTTTTCTTCGTTAAAACTGTTAAAAGACACCATTTTTGCGACCGCTGCGAGCGAGCAGCGCTGCCGTACTGCTACGGGAGCGGCTCGGCGGCGCTGCCGAGGTCGCGCGACCACGGCCGCGCCGCTCAGCCGCCTGCTGCGGACGGTGTGTCATACAAATCCCTATAAAGCAGTAGGGCGACTGCCGGGCAGTGACTGCCGGGCAGCGACTGCCGGGTCGCGGCAGCCTCTTGCCGACGCATACCTTTATATTGTGATTTTAAGAAATTAACAACGTGTATCCCCTACATAAATTTTGTTTAGCCTAGAATACTCTAAAAAGAACCACCTTTATCCGATTTTCCCAAACATATTATGAAAATTATCATAAAGAGTATTTTAAGGGTAAAATAACTAGATTTAGGGACCCCTCCCCTCCCTATGCATTATTAATTTCTCATAATTGCAATATATTTACCAACAGTAATTAAATACCAACACTTATTCATGTGGTTTCAAGAGTACATTGAGTATTTATAAAGAAAGCTTTTTGGTGAAACAAAATTTCAAAAGTAATTTACCTTACATTCCAGCTTCCGGGATAGTCACAACACAACAAGTACCAATCCACATCACAAACTCCGTCAACCCGATCCCCACCATGTACACCTGGGCACCGACACAGAAGAACTTCATGGTGGAGGACGAGACGGTTCTACACAACATCCCGTACATGGGCGATGAGGTCCTGGACCAGGATGGTACTTTCATCGAGGAGCTAATAAAGAACTACGACGGGAAAGTGCATGGTACATTGGCTTACTTCATTTTTTTTGTTTGTGGACAAAGTTAGACATTTATATGTTCATGTCATACGATTTATTGATAAATTATTTAACTGATATTTACAGTAAAATGTAGGTATTGTAAAATGTGTTGAAATCTAAAAACTAAAGTTTATGGCTGATTTCATCTGTGAAAGAGATAAAAAAACAGTTATTAGCAGGACACAGATATTTATAGTCTGGCTAGCCAAAAAGTTCAGTAACAATGGAAGTAAGCTATACTCACTCCTTTTTTGATGGAGAGGGTACTAGCATAAGAAAGAGACAATATGATTATTTGTATCTATGCTTGAAACAAAACAATCACTGGCCAAGGTATAGTATCATTTAATAAAAAATATCAAGGATCAAGACTTTCATAAATAGCCATGTTCACACCTGTCGCACCGCCTCGCGAGGAAATTGGACGTGCCTCGCCCAAAGCATTCCGGCCGCGCGTTCGTTTGCCTCGGCCGAGGCACGTCCACACTAGCCGAGCTGCCTCGCGCGGCAATCTCCTCGCGAGGCAGTGCGACAGGTGTGACTACGGCTAATGGCCATAAAATCAAAAAGAAACTTGAGTCTACTTTGTCCAAAAATTACAAACATAATCATTTAATTACTACTCAATGGTGTGTGGCTCTCACATGCTTCCTCTCCAGGGATTGCAGGGCAAAGAACTATTGGCTATGGATGTAATTGTTAGGCTTCACAAAGGCACCTCATAGGCCTTGCACTCACACATTCATGCTTTTCATATAATTCATTGACAAATTTGATTAATCAAAATATCATAGTGTTACTAGTTTTGGGATATTAAATAGTAATAGTAGACCAGACAAAATTTACAATTTTAATAATTTCTATGGCACAGTCTTTTATTATTATATCGATCGAGATTGGACCTAGCATTCAATAGGCGGCTCCACACCGAACGAGCCGCCTTGCGAGGCAATTGCCGGCAGCCCGGCTAGTGTTGATGTTCCTCGCCCGAGTTAAACGCACGCGCGGCCGCAATGCCTCAGGCCTGCTTCGCGCGTCAATTTCCTCCTTAGGTGACTCGTTCAGTGTGGATCCGTCTAATCAGTTAAAAGTGAAAGTCATTAAAAACTATGTTTCTGTTTTGTAAGCACTCTTTTTTGTTTAAAAAAGCTCCATCAGAAAGATTTACAAACGTGAATTGTGACCAAATCTCTAAAACTTTTCTTTCCCTGCTCAATATGAAACAAAACATATTTTTTGTGGCAGGTGACAAGGAAGGCGGATTCATCGATGACCAGCTGTTCGTTGAGTTGGTGCATGCACTCATGACCTACCAGACACGCGACGAGGTCGCGGACGAGCGACGCGAGGTATAACTGCTGACTATGATTTACCTTTTCTAGGCCTTGTGGCAACGTGATAAGGTCAACTAATGCTTAGAATAACTGTCAATCAATTGTGAACACTCGTCGTTTTAAATTTTTGTTACATGTTTGATTACTTGCTCTGTCAATTATGAATAGATTTGAATAATTCATTCTTAATTGAAAAGAAGATACCTCCAAGGTGCTCCCATTGGATTTTGGTTCTGATCTTATGATAGCATCCACTAGGAAAGGAACAGAGGGATCTCAATCTTCAAAGGCACATGCATGGTGATTTGAAATTTATATTTGAAGACCACTAACTTTATGTTTGAAGTCAGTTTTCACTTTTATAGAAGTTTTATCATTTATTTTAGTTATCCGGTCCCTGGTTAAGTGCAGTAGTTACTTGACTAATGTAATTATAAAACCTCTACATACAGAAACCTTATTTTTACTTCAGTTTTACTTATACGTTTGTTTCAAATCCAACAGAAAGAATCAAACAAAGAGCAAAAAGACAAGGACAAGAAGGAAGAAAAGGACAAGGAGAAAGACAAGGACAAGGAGAAAGACAAGGACAACAAAGACGCGGAAAAAGAAGGAGACGCGCTGGAGAAGCAGTTCCCCATCTACGTCATCTTCCAGGCCATCTCCTCGCAGTTCCCGGACAAGGGCACGCCGCAGGAGCTCCGGGAAAAGTCAGTATACCTTCACCATCATAATATACTATTATCTGCACTCTTTTTTTTAGTATAATGGCTTTCTCTCTTCCTACCAACCAATGGGAATTTTGCCTAGACAATAAGGGTGAACTTGATGTGTCTTTCTTGTAGGTACATCGAGCTGACATCCCGGAGCGATCCGGACGCTTTACCCCCAGAATGCACTCCCAACATCGACGGGCCGCTCGCCGAGAGCGTGGCGCGCGACCAGACCATGCACTCCTTCCACACGCTCTTCTGCCGCCGCTGCTTCAAATACGACTGCTTCTTGCACCGTGAGTACACTTGTTCACACCAAACTGACATCTGACAGCGACCGGGACGTGTCACTATCAGGAGTGCACGCCCAACATAGACGGGCCACAATCTCACACTCCATTCCACACGCTTCTCAACTCACCAACGGAGCGGCAGCTGACCTTCGTGAGGCTTTATTATCGCCCTTACCCACTTCACAAGTTTTTAAAGGGTAAGTAATTAATTGTTCCTGACTTATCGTCTATAGCCGTCTCCACACCTGACGCACCGCCTCGCGAGGAAATTGCCGCGCGAGGCAGCTCGGCTAGTGTGGACGTGTTTCACCCGAGGCAAACGCACGCGCGACCGCAATGCTTGCGCAATGATGCGAATATTTTCCGAATGCGAATGTTGGCAGAACGCATCCTGTTTTGACCGCGCTGACCCGGCCGATGGCCATATGCTTGTTCATACAGAGGAAGTGAAAACGACGGTATCACTTGACTCTTTTTGATCAATAATATAGGACTCCATCACATTTCATGTTCTGTATTTTTGAACTATGGAAGCATTAAAATGATAAGCAAGATTAAGTTTTTTGAATCTAATCCGTAACATTCGTATTCGCATTCGCATTCGGACATTCGCATCCTGAATATTCGCATTCGCATTCGCGAATGTGAGGAAAACGACATTCGTGACATCCCTGATCTGAACATGCACTTTATGGCCTTGACAATAGAGGCGTTGTTCAGATATTTGTGACCACCATGCCGCTCCGATATATCTGATGGCGACTGTACTAGGTCCTAGTAAGTACATATAATAAAATCTTGGCTCAATTTTTGTTAATAAAACTTGTTTCAACATTTTAAAGGATGAACATTAAGTTTAATAGGGGATAAACTTTTAGACACAAGTATATAATTAATTAGTATAAAATTACCTTTTTCTATACTTGTGTTACTATAATTATATTATTGTATGTGTACCATTTTAGTATATTATTTATACAGACAAAAGATTATTTAGCGTGTGAGTGTGTATGTTACAGGTATATGTATTGACTTAGATATTGCGAGTGTGACTTATAATATTATTTATGATATAACTATTGTTAAGATATGGGGCCTATTTAATAAAGATACAAGTGACAATTTACAAGCGGAAGTCTCTTTCTAACCCTATGTATTAGAAAGAGACTACCGCTTGTAAATCGTCAATTGTAGCTTTATTAATTAGGCCACAGGTGGGAAAATACCTTACGTAACTAATATAAACTAATGTTGTGTTAATCTATTAAATAGGTTGTAATAAAATAATAATAGTGGTGATCCGGTAGACCAATCCACCAAACAAACAAAAAAAATCGTGATAAAAAATAGCAGGATACTAATTGTTTCCTTAAACGAATCACCATGATGTATGTTATTATACCCTGTGACCTTTAGCACATCTCCGTGACGGAATCTGTACCGCTGTACGATTTTGCGAAGTTGTACCGAAACCGACTGCTCTAGCGTGCATGTAACTTCGCGTTGTCACTGTCACGCGCGGTTTCGCGTTCGTTCCACTTTCCGCGTACACATCTCCGCGCTCATTCCGCCTTCGCTTCGCGAAACAATGGAAGATCGTACAGCGGTGCCGCAGTGTTGATTCCATCACGGAGATGTGCCAAAGCTCTATATGATGGGTATTGATAAGCCTTTTTTTAATTAGTCACTATTAAGGTATTCTCCCACCTATCTCTAAACGCTGACGTTGTGTTTCTGTTTGCGGCAGGAGGCCAGCCGGCAGGTAAGGCCGAGCTCACACGTCATGCATTCTCATCACAAAACAATCTGGCCAGCGAAAGTTGAATATCACTTCCTATAACCATTATTTCTAATAACCACATAGTACTACTACATGACCTACATACTGACATCTATTGTTCAACTTTGCTATTTCGTTAAACGCTAGGTATGAGCTGGAAGCTCATGCTCGTGAAAAAAAACATAATATACGTATTGAATAACATTTACACTTATAATCATTAATTTATCGGTTTATATATATATGTTCAAAATGTGTTGGCATGGTTTATATATTCTTTCCATCTCATATCATTTATCGTATTATTTGTAGCTATTTAGATTTTGAGTTTTTAGAATAGTTAGCTATATGCATGTTGTATCTATAAACAAAATATTATATTAACTACAGAATATCTAAATATTCTAATCATTCCGATCATTCGGCGCTCGTGAGACGCGGCGTCGACGCTGCGCGGGCGCTCGGGCGACGTCGACGCTCGAAAGCCGCTAGTGTGGGGTTAGCCTTAGTTATATAGTCGTTATTTGGATACGACTCTACACTAACAAATATTAGCATTCCAAAATTTCATATTTTGTAATTGATAACATTTTTAAACCAACTCTTCCCAAGTACACTCAATAAAATCCCTTCGCCTTTTATTTGCGTGTTCAATTTACCCCAAGGAGTTGGGACTAGAGGAGTGAGCTCTTCCAACAAAATGTGCGATCCGAAAGAGAGCGCCTAAGGAGGACTAACATATTGCCATGTTGGCATTGTTGTCTAGTGGCGTCGTTACTCCTATAATGAAAAAGAGGTGGCACTCATATGATTGAATTCTCTTCCGGGCTCACCTTTTGGTGAAAGTCTAAAAGTCCGTCTTAAAAGTTTCGTGTCAAAGTCGAGGTCAAAGTTGTCATAACAATTTTTCACCTTATTACAAAGAAGTAAGGTACAAAAGTATAAACCTCTTTGACGTCGACTGTACCTTTGCTAAATGATAGTGTGTTTTCAACCTTATATACGATTGTGGCAGGTTTGCAGGCGTGCCACCCGGGGCCCAACCTTAACAAACGTAAGGGCCCAGACTTGAAGCCCTTTTCTGAGCCTTGTGGCTCTAGCTGCTACATGCTGCTGGTGAGTTTCAAATGTGAACGAGTTTAGTGGAAGGCACTTTGTTGATTTACATGGATACTTCAGTCTTTCACTTATAGATAGCGTATATTGCGTAGTTTTAGGAAGTAGTATTAACTGCATATCGACAAAGTGGGACCTTTTTCCCTAGACAGACACATATCTCAAGTTATATTTATATTTTTTAGTTGAACATTGTTTTAATAATTTTTAATGAGAGTATTATGTATTTATAAGTATGAAGAGTTTTGAAGATATTTTATTATAACTCTACAATTTCATGAAATAGAGGGCTTGTAAAAAATAACTTATCCATTTTATACTAGCATAAAATGTTCTATTTAATTATTTGACATTATTTTGTTAATCAATATATCTATACTTATATTATATTAGGATGGCATAAGAGAGAAGCTGGCGCGTGAAAAGGCGGCCGGCGAAGAAGACAAGGGCAAGTCCAACTCGATGGACTCGCCCAACGACGCCTCGTCTGAAGACAGCAACGATAGCAACCGGTTCCCGAAGGGTATGTTAATCTAAACGTATCTTACCAATTCCATACGTACAACACAAGCCATATTGGGTTCAGTCATTTATTTAACCGACTTCAAGATATCGAAAAAGGAAGGTTCTCAATTCGTTGAGATCTTGGGATCTTTCGTGTTTGTTTTAAATTATGCCATTTTTTTTAGGTATGTTCACCGATTATTCGAACACGGCTGGACCAATATTTTTTGTTTGAAAGAGTATACTGAACAGTGAATCTTATTGTCATCAGGCCAGGGTCTAATGATGGGATCCTGGAGACATCAAGGGAAAATAATATTATAGGCACACTAGTGATTTGAGCATATTTTTAGCCTAAGCCTAGTGGAATAGGTAGCCAAAGTCGGTTCTTTTTTTGTAAATATATTTTTAAGTAATGAATCTTGTAACATTAGTTTCTCCTGCAGGTAGCAGTAGTGCGGCAGGCTGGAGCGGAGCCCTAGCGAAGCCCGGAGCGCCCGTGGAACCCGCATACAACGCGCTCGGTGAGTTCACTCTAATAATCTTTCTTCCACTCCTTTCAACGGCTCCTTTTGTCAAGTTTAAAGTAGTTTAAGGTTAGTAAAGGTATCCGTCCAATTATTTCGAACTTAAGCAGTTTAACTGGTCTCCTGTCCACCAGTTTTTGTCAAATATTACATTTTTCGTGACTTAATAGACCCTTAGCCCGCTGTTCATAAGGCATACTTGTAATTTATGTATCATGTGTTTCACTTTTATAATCTTATAATCTTCAGGGCTCTACAATAAAGTTTTAAATTCAGTTATTTGTGATCTGAACGTTGACGTGTTTTCATCAGGTCTAACCGTGGGCGACATCCAATCTGAATGGACGGGTTCGGACCAGTCTCTCTTCCGAGCTCTACACAAGGTGTTCGCCTGCAACTACTGCGCCATCGCGCAGGTTATGCTCTCCAAGACATGCCAGCAGGTATATATTACCATACCCTACTCATAGTGTAATTAATAAAGCAAACATTTATTATAAGTAAAAAACTGTTACACACCTAACATCCACAGCGCCAGCGCAGGTTTCGTCAAAGTTGCTACAGCCGAAATTGGAATCCACTACATGCTTCGTCAAAAAATACAAAAACAAATCCGAACCAGGCCTCGTCAAAACCAGGGATGTCACGAATGTCGTTTTTCTCACATTCGCGAATGCGAATGCGAATATTCGGGATGCGAATGTCCGAATGCGAATACGAATGTTACGGAGTAGATTCCAAAAACTTAATCTTGCTTATCATTTTTATGCTTCCATAGTTCAAAAATACAGAACATGACATGTGATGGAGTCCCATTATATTAATGATCAAAAGGAGTCAAGTGATACCGTCGTTTTCACTTCCTATGTATGAGCAAGCATATGACCATGGGCCGGGTCAGTGCGGTCAAAACAGGATGTGTTCTACCAACATTCTCATTCGAAAAATATTCGCATCATTTGATGCGAATGCGAATGTTAATACGAATGTCAAAAATGATGCGAATATTCGCATTATACGAATGCCAATGCGAATATTCGTGACATCCCTAGTCAAAACATACCTACTTAAAACTAACATTAAAAAAAGTTAAGTCCCGTACTGATCCCTACCTGGCCCAAACGTTCCAACTACGCCAGCTGCATTGCCAGGCTGAATAGCTAAACATATCTGCTGGACCAGATAAGAGCCAGCATGGGGGTATTTTTTTACTCATAGTGTTGTGTTCCTGCTGGTGAGTAAGGTTGCCAGAAAGCTCAAGTGTCGTTTGCTCACTTTCATATTAATTCCCATCAGGTATACACCTACTGGATCAACACGGGGCAAGAAGAATGCCGCGTGGAGTCCGAACTCACCCCGCCTCGCAAGAAGAAGAAGAAGCATCGTCTCTGGTCCGTGCACTGCCGCAAGATACAGTTGAAGAAGGACTCTGCTTCACACCACGTGTAAGTATATACTGGATATATGGGGCAAGACGGGTACTAACTAGAAGCTCAACTTACTCTGCTTAGCAAGAAGAAGAAGCATCGTCTATGGTCCGTGCATTGCAGTGGTGTAACTATACCAACTGAGGCCTGGTGCAAATTCATCAAATGGGGGCCGCGGGGGCCCTGTGCTCACAGCCTTTCAATCAGATTGGGGCCCCTTTCGGGCCAGGGACCCGTGGCATTTTGCCCGCTCTACCACCATATAGTTACGCCACTGGTGCATTGCCGCAAGATACAGATAACTCAGCTTCCATGCCATGTGTAAGTGGGCGAAAAGAGTGCAATCGGAACTCACCTAGCCTCCAAATTAGTAACACACAGTACAGTCAAAGTAGGCAATATTAACTGTCACTTATCAATTACTGCCAAAACTAAAATAAGTTAAGCATTCCAAACCAGAAACCAATATCTGTATAGCTAAAAATTTCAATAGCAATTTACATTCGCAATATTTGTCCGATATCCTCGAATGTAATTTAGGTAATGACAATAAATATCACATTAACAATCGAGATACTGAAATTGAATACCACTATGTATTTGTGCGAAAATAATACTTATTGTCACAGTCCCTGTTCTAAAGTGAAATAAATTGTGTTCCAGATACAACTACACGCCGTGCGAGCACCCGAACCAGCCGTGCGACGCGCTGTGCCCGTGCCTGCAGTCGCAGAACTTCTGCGAGAAGTTCTGCCAGTGCTCCAGCGATTGTAAGCTGCGCTCTCTCTTTATGTCCCAAGCCAAGTTACAGCATAGAGTAACTTATATAATAGAACAGCACAGCCTAAGAACTTTTTGAAGCTTAAGTCTATCACGCCATCTATCCCAGAGCCACTTAAAGATACCCAAAATGTAAGAGGAAATGTCACCTCCATCTAGTAAAGAGCTGATATTTCCTCTTACATTTTGACTACAGCTATATTATATGTAAGGTAAAAAAATGTTACATTGTTTTGGCCGGTTTTTTGCTTGAAATGAACCTTGTATTTGTTATTCAGGTCAGAATCGGTTCCCTGGCTGCCGCTGCAAAGCCTCATGCAACACTAAACAGTGTCCGTGCTACCTCGGGGTCCGGGAGTGCGACCCCGACCTCTGCATACAGTGTGGCGCCGACAGCCCGGTGTGCTGCCGCAATGTCTCCGTACAGCGGTGAGTACAACATGCAACACTCGATGTAATGGGGTTGGCTGGTCGAAAGTCTTTAGAGATGGCGTCAGCATAGCTTGTACCTGCCAGTCCTAACAATAGTGTCAAATACTGTTTTTTCTCTGACCTGGATGCTGCCCTTTAACCTTTTGAACGCCAAGCATCGGACGGAAAAATCGTGCCCCCAGCGCCAGCGCGCGCAAGGCAAATCGGTTATATTTTGGACGTGATAACAGGTCCAGGACCTGTTATCACGTCCAAACCGTTGCCAGTTGCCAACCCCATTGGAAGAATTCTGAGTTTCTTTAAGGTGCGTTGACACGAGGTTAGTCCTAGACAATTTCTTAATTTCCTTATTTTAAACTATATTTTCTTTTCCAGCGGCCTTCACAAGCACCTACTCCTAGCGCCGTCTGACGTAGCCGGCTGGGGCATCTTTCTCAAAGAGGCAGCTCACAAGAACGAGTTCATCAGCGAGTACTGCGGCGAGGTGATCTCGCAGGACGAGGCGGACCGGCGAGGCAAGGTGTACGACAAGTACATGTGCTCGTTCCTGTTCAACCTCAACAATGGTGAGTTACTGTCCCACGTGGCACGTTACATGGACGAGCTTTAGCGAGTGCAAGAGTTGAGGACGAGGCAGGCAAGGTGTACGACAAGTAATTAGATTAGATAGATCCATACATAATCGTTTAACATATAACGTTCTTATTTCATGTCCTAGATTTCGTAGTGGACGCGACCCGCAAGGGGAACAAGATCCGGTTCGCGAACCACTCCATCAACCCCAACTGCTACGCCAAGGTCATGATGGTCAACGGCGACCACCGCATCGGCATCTTCGCCAAGCGCGCCATCCAGCCCGGCGAGGAGCTGTTCTTCGACTATAGGTACAAGTCCCAACTTGTTAGCTTTATGGAGGAACCTGGTCTTCCACTAGACATGTCAGGCTCCGCAGCACTGAGGGACTGATGATCATGATGAGCAAATATGTAGCAGACTCAAGATCAGTCGCTCTTAACCGGTGGTTTGCTGACCATTAGCGGTCAAGCACCTGAAGTGGTTCTGCAAATTATGTACAGAACTACCCCTTGAAGACTGTATTGATTCTTCTTCTCCAAAAAATGTTGAGATCTAATGTAAAACCAAGTTGGTGTCGAGAGAACTCAATCCCCACAGGTATTTACTAACAATGTCATTGTGACACTGAATGTTAGATATCCATCTATCTATATTTTTATCATGTATAGAGGGGCGTCGAAAATAGCCTGAATGGCTTCAGGAAAACGGCCTTAACTTTGTTGTTTGTTTTTCTCGGCTTAGCCGGGGCACGGATCAAGTTCTCAAGATCCATGGTTACACATTGGAAATTGCTTTTTTATATGTTTTTCTCAATTTTTATTTAGGAAATACTAATCATCATTTCAACTTATTACAGATACGGACCGACAGAACAACTCAAATTCGTCGGCATCGAGCGCGAGATGGAATTTTTATGAGAACAGACAAAGCTGCAACGCACGCTCCCCCCACCCACCCCCGGCGGCAGCAGCAGCAGCAACAGCAACGGCAGGAGCAGCCACCCTGCCAACACGAGGAGCAGCAATACTGGCAGCAACACCAGGAGCACCAACACTGGCAACGGCAAGAGTGGCGTCAATACTGGAAGCAACATCAATTCTAGAAGTAGCGGGGGGAATGTTGGTAGCAATGGTAACTCTAAAAGTAGCGGGGGGAATGTTGGTAGCAATGGTAACTCGAGAAGCAGCGGGGGGAATGTTGGTAGCAATGGTAACTCTAAAAGTAGCGGGGGGAATGTTGGTAGCAATGGTAACTCGAGAAGCAGCGGGGGGAATGTTGGTAGCAATGGTAACTCGAAAAGTAGCGGGGGGAATGTTGGTAGCAATGGTAACTCTAAAAGTAGCGGGGGGAATGTTGGTAGCAATGGTAACTCGAGAAGTAGTGGGGTCACTGGTAGTAACAGCAATTCTAGAAGTAGCGGCACGCGGGTGAGCGAGCTTACTGGAAGCAGTAAGAGTGGGAGTGGGCTCACAGGGAGTATTAGGAGTAGTGAAAGTGGGCTTACAAGGCGGAGTAGTGTAAGTGGGCTCAGGGAGAGCAGTAGAGCGAGTAGTGAGATTAGGCTCGGCACAGGAATTAGGGGGAGTATTGGACTCGCGGGGAATAGTAGAGGGGGTAGTGGAAGTGGGATCACGGGGAGGAGGAGTAGTATCTCGGCCCGAGCGGCGCGCTCGCGGCCGTACGTGCGGCCCACGGGCCGGGATCGCCTCACGTGGCGGTATCATCAATAAACCTTTTACTGTGACATGTTTTTATTAATGTTAGCAGCAGGAATACTTAGTGGGAGTAGGCTAGTCATGGGGGAATAGATTCAGTAAAACTTCCCTTTTCGCACTATTGTAACGGGCAGGTTTCCGCAACTCTATGACTAACGCCTATTTTGCGTGACTGTGACACACTATTGGATCTTAGAGCATAGTATTGGGTAGTGAATTATGACTCCTTTTTTGTGAGACGTGAATTTTTGACACAGGTCTCAAATTTGACTAAGGCCGTGGTCTCCTATTTTATGCTATACGCGACGTCTGACGTCAGCGTCAACGTTCCTATACAAAAAAGACGCCAACGTCGACGTCTGAAACAGACCACAACAGTAGATACTTCTCTATAGTAAGCATCGTGACGCAGACGCTGTAAGCGGCCGATGGCGTTTATAGGAGACCACGGCCTTAAAAGCTGCACTCAACTACAGTCCTGAAGAGAAAAAAGAATATGGAGGAAATCCATTGAGAGTGGCAGCTCCCATCCGAAGTTTGTTTAGTGCTTTATTCTCAGTTATACTTAGATGAAGGATTGTTATAAGCGTTTGTTATATGTATTGGGCCATTTGAGAAATGGTTTTAGACGAGCTGTGAAAGTTTGAATATGTACGTTATATTCCACTAGGTTTTAAGCCATTTAAATGACAGGCTATATATCCTGTTCTAGTATATAAGGACTCTTTGTGTCACAATAGGTATTATATTATGTAACATCACAAACATATGATATGAACTAGATTTAATATGATTGAGGAATAGAGTATAGGTATGTTCTGTTTTTTTTCTTCATGACAACAGTATATAGTAAAGAACCACGAAAAGCTGATGCCCTATTTTATGGACACTTGTTCAAAAAGTACAATTTATACAAAAAGTACCCGTTTGAAAATGTTCTTTAAATATTATATGATTATTTATATGTATCGCTGATATTAGACACTAAGTGTGTTTTTCTGTTCCTTTTTACTTATGATATGATTATGACTTTGTACTTTTACATGTTAATAAAACCAAGGAAATCTCAATTGTTTTTCTATTTTATTTTATAAACCCGTTGAGCTTAGGACGCTTATGGGAAAAATCAGACAAACTGACAATCAATGGTTAAGTTACAAAACAAACTTATTTTTCACTCAAAAGAGTATAAACATTTATTATTTGTATGTAACACATAAAAATATAGTACAAAACTAATTAAAAAGAATTAACTAACAACCCAAGTAGTTTCTCATAACATGATGGTATTACACGTTAAAGAAGGTAGTTGTGTGTAGTGCATTAAAAATAGTAGGTTCAGTCTGAATCATAGACAATTACAGTACTGCACCTTGCATGATATTATTATATGGGATTAACAATGTAAGTCTACTCAAACAAAAACAACTGTTTAAATGTCACAAAAAAACTAAATAATAAATAACACAATTAGACAACTTAACTAAATCAACTAAATTTTTGTAAGAAAAATATTAATATTTGATTGATTTGAAACAACCCAGGTATAGGGATAATGACACATGTTGAATTATGTAATACAATTTAGTTGATAGGATGCAAAATGTTCAAAATATCCAAATAAAGTAAACATTAAAAAATCAATTGAAATGGTTCGAAGATATCAATCAGGCTTAAAAATTTCAAATTTTTTCGATTTTTTAAAGTACGAAATTTTTAAACTAATGATACTATTCGATTTTTAACATTTTATTGTGAAATAAATTGTATAGCAACCATATACACAAACGCAACATTTCAGTGTAAAAATAGCAATTTCATATTGTTTCCGTACTTTAAACAGGGCAACTATGAAACCGTGACGTCACTGCTTCATATCATTTTGTTAGGAGTTAGGAGCGTCGTTTTGAGAAACAAATGCAAATCTTAGACTTCAAGTCTCTTTTTAACCGACTTCAAAAAAGGAGGAGGTTCTCAATTCGACTGAATTTTTTTTTTATCATATTTTTTTTTTTTTTGTATGTATGACTGTATGTTACTCCATATCTCCGTGAATCGTGAACCGATTTTCAAATTTTTTTTTTAATCGAACAGGTATAACCCCTAGATGGTCCCATTGTCACCAAGTCGGGATCTGATGATGGGATCCTGGAGAAATCGAGGGAACTCTTCAACTATTATAGGCACACCTATAGTGATTTCACTATTTTTTACAGCAACTCGGCCACTTCCTCTTGGAATAGCGGATCCTAAGTGAAGTCAGTTCTTTTTTTGTTTAAAATTATCTGTCTTTTATGTTGATTTAAGGCAATTGGCCCCATATAGACATTTGATCCTCACAACAAAACAAATCGATTGATACCATGCATGATCCAAAAATGATCTAGCCTATTATGTCTGTCTACAATTGAACTATATAATATATTAATTCTTCGTTATATAAAAGAGTACAGCAGCTTTAAATTCACGAGAATAATAAAACCATTGGTCATTTAACTATTATCAATCCTTTGTAATCATGTTGAAAACTTTCTATGAAACATTGAAAAAGAAAACGTAAACAACATAACAATGCTTACGAATGCTTATGCAGTGGTTAAAGAACCGTACAAGGCGGGAAGAAGTTGATAATTCGAGATATAAAATTAAAGAAATTTTTAAGTGTTCACCATCGTTCGAATTCTTCCCGTCATGTACGGTTTGATAATGTGATGCTTTTTATTGAAGCTAATAATCATGGCAATCGTACTACATTCGGCCACCATAGGGCATCATATCACTTCAAAGTATTTCAGACTACTTCTATTTATAGGTTTTAATCGCAAGAGCCGTCCAGCCAACCCTCTTTCCACCTCTCGTGCACTTTGCTGCAGTCATACTCTGGTTTGCCAAGTTTCTTGTTCACTGTGTTGTGTCTCTCACACAACCATTTTTCTAGTGCACTTCTTGATTCTGTCTTTGGAGGATTTGCCTTTATACTGAAAAAATGTGTTGCAACATGAATATAGTATATAGGTATTTCATACAATCTGTGCTTGGCTAATATTAAATACTTCATCTCAGCCATAAGACGTCCACTGCTGAACATAGACATTAAATACTTATGTATACATTAATGCAAGTTTTACAAAAGTATCAATAATAATGTTAAACAACTAGCATATTAAAAATATGTATAGTTAAAATTAAACAACTATCTCAAATAGCCAAATGAATATTGTTGACTGGAGGTCATACTTGTTATGGCATAAAAATAGTTAGTCAGGGGATTATAAATAGTTACATTAAGGACCAGTTGCACCAACCATTTTTGACGGATTCATCAGCGTTACTCGGAAGGGTACTATGAACATTTCCATACAATAACATTAAGCGAACGTTTTAAAGGTGACAGACAGTTTGGTGCAACCGACCCTAAGTCTTTTATATCTAATAAGGGTAGACCTGTGCACACCTACATTTTTATAAAAGGGCTGTCATCTCGCATTTGTGTCTCCGTGCTTGCACCCCTCCTTCACCCGAGGGAAGGGAAAAAGTTGGCAAGACACGCTGTCAACTATGTCTTGCTACAACCGCGCCATAAAAATACGAAACGTTGACACAAAAAAACTGCTCCGTGGAATAAAAGAATAATGCAGTGTGCATAGGCTCTAAGAAACAAAATACTCACTCGTCTCTGAAGTCTATAGCACATGGCTCACAGGGGTAAAACTGGGAGAAGATGTTGAAGAATTGAGTCATGGCCTTGGCCTCATCTTTTTTGGGCTTCTCTGGGTAATACGAGGCCATGGAGTGCAGGAAGCCCCAGGTAGCCTGTCCAAGCTCTTCCTTGTCTAGCGGGCAATCTTTCCGGGGTGGCGGAGGGGTTGCCTGGTCCTGGTCAAAAATTAGGATATTTTGGAGGTGTATTTACTTGGTACATTTTGAGTGGACTGCTTTGTTATATATCTTTACAGGGTACATCTAACTATAATCATGAAGTACAGAAATATACCATGTACAGATTTTTTTCTTAGATCTGTAATCGGCAGAAAAACCAATCCATTTTCACATTTGTTATTTAAATGTGCGTGAATTTGTATTTGAAATAGTTTCCACTTAATTTTAAGACTAAATAACGGCAATCTGTTGCACAAACTTACTGTTAAGAATAAGAATATACCTACCAGAAACTTTCAGAAGTTATCATAACCTAATCTAACCTTTTTCGAAGTATCAGGTTTTGGTGGCTTCTGTGACTTGGCCCACGATTTGAAATCTGAACATGCCCGGCAAGGTTTGTCCTCCTCGTCAGACCCGTGGCTCGACATCTCAGGTTTCCACCGGAATCCAACGGCTCGTGTAAAGATAACGACTGTTGTGCAACACGATCTTCAGAGTTTTGAAACGGAATTTCACTTGACTATAGAATCCATTAATGTCATGTTAATGTTTAGCTATAAATTAACGCAATCAGAGATTTAAATATAAATTTAAAAGAAAATTTATCGCCGGTTTACCATCTCCATGGGCGCAGATCTGATTGCCAAATGTCAAACGAAACGTCATAATATAGTCACGTGTTTTTGTTTTTTTTTCCTGGTAGGTTTAGATGACTGGTCAATTTAGCCAAGTTAT
Organism: Pammene fasciana; assembly: GCA_911728535.1. Classification (NCBI taxonomy): domain Eukaryota; kingdom Metazoa; phylum Arthropoda; class Insecta; order Lepidoptera; family Tortricidae; genus Pammene; species Pammene fasciana. Next base: position 4,823,057 of record OU452285.1, read on the forward strand.
TAACGATGTAAAGCCCGCTGTACACATTGGGCCAACGTCGGCCAATATAAGGGACGCAGCTATACGGCAGAACGAGATCGCGATATCTCTTACTCTCTCTAACACATAGCTGCGTGCTTAAAACGGCTATTACACATTGCAACCTGCAGGGCCCAATCTGTTGTGTACCCTGCCTCTCCCTGCCCCTCCTTCAGGTCCCTACGGGCCCTACCTTCAATTACACCTTCCAACCTGACAGATTGGGCCCTGCAGGTTGCAATGTCTAATACCGCTTTTAGTTGTGCCAACGTTGGCCCATGGTACAAGAAGACAAGGTATTGTAAATTTTTGACAGCTCACGATTTGTCACGATTACCCTGACCTCACTGACGTCATCAGGGAACGCTGCGGTTCTCAAAGTCCAAAAATAGGGAAAATTATTTGATATGTAACTAGTAGGTAGTCCACCTCTAACTGAGAACTCGCGATTTACTTGCAAACGAGTTGACCAATATAACAAGACCCTAAGGAGGATTTTTTTCTCCTTCTAGCTCTAATTTTATGTATCTCTGCTACAGCCACAATAAATTTTATAAAGATCAGAAAAACGTTACTAAAGTTATCGTCGGAGAAGTTATCGTCGGAGAAACTATCGAAATCAAAAAGCCATCCAAATGCCGAGACGTCCCAGTAGCCAGGTGACAGTTCGGTCTCGAGTTGTTTGTAAGAACTCACTTCGCTTACGCTCCGGAGTTCGATTAATAGTGTTGTGTTCCTGCTGGTGAGTAAGGTTGCCAAAGAGCTCAAAGAGGACCCTGTGTGTTGACGACAAGGGACCTCTCTTGTTCTTTTAGCCGTCAACACAGTGAATCCTCCTGTTTTTAAAGGGCCGGCAACGCGCATGTGACACCTCTGGTGTTTCAGGCGTCCATAGGCTACGGTAGCTGCTTACCATGTGTCATTAGATAACCTTAGAGCCACCCCACACTAGCGTCATTCGAGCGTCGACATCGCGCGAGCGTCCGCGCAGCGACGACGCGGCGTCGACCGACGGACGCTTGTATCGTCCGCTATTGTCCCTAACTCAATGCCAATTTCGCTGATATGAACCGAAAAAAGGAAAAGTAATAAGCCAGCCGCTTATATTCTTGCACAAATTAATTGTCAATCAATAATAATTCATTATAAATTGCAATTTTATAAGTCGCTTACCATATCGTTTCGTTCTTTTAGATTTACAAATCTTGAGCCACTCATGAGCTGCTGCCTCATCCTTTGGAACACTAAAAAAAATTACAGGACTGCTCTTTTCGCTCCGATTTTTAAAATTTATCACGGAGCAACCAACCATGGCGTATTAGGTACACACATTTGCGCTTAATAATTGTATAAATTAAAACTCATAAATATTTGGGAATCTCAGTCAAATATGAAACAGCGCGATAAGTTAAAATGAAATACAGATAATACAATATGGCCGACTGTCAGTGTGATTGCTCGCCAAATCCTTGTATTGCCACTAGGTTAAAAAAAGTCCTCATTAAATTACATGACGTAAATGACTTACTAACTAAAAGTCTTGTATTTAATTATATATATTGATATGATGTTTATTTGCAACATAAAATGATTAAAAACCATATTATAAAATGAGTAACGACACGCTAACATTTTTTAATCATGAATCGTATATTCACAAAACTCCCTGACTGATTTGAAGATGTCAACGAATGGCATCATTAGTGACGTAAGTGAGGTCTTTTCGGACGAGCTGTCAAAAATTGAACACACCTTACTTCTTATTCCACCATGCGTTGGCCCAATGTGTACAGCGGGCTTAACGATATAGTAATTAAGGGTCGCCACACACCTAGCGGTTTTCCTCGCGGAATTACCGGAAGTAGCGGAAATTTGTCTATGGTAGCAGATTTTTTGTATGGAAGCCATAGACAAATTTCCGCTACCATAGACAAATTAAGCATTTTGTCTATGAATTTCCGCTACTTCCGGTAATTCCGCGAGGAAAACCGCTAGGTATGTGGTGACCCTTACAGACCTAGGAATCGATGGGGCAAAATTTTATGACAGGTAGGGAGTTCCCATATCGATAAATTCAATTATCGATACTTGTTCCATATACTAGTGAACCTCTCATAAAATTTTGCCCCATCGATTGCTAGGTCTGGTAATTAAAAAGAGAAGCCAATGACGAAATTATAATGATACCTTGAAAATGCTTGTATGTACGAGGAAAAGTAGCTTGCGCATTCTGAAGCACTTGCTTAGGTTTTAAATACCTATAACTTTTCACCTGGTATCATAAAGCTCTATCCTGAATCTAAATATCTATCCATAGAGGACCTGCCTATTATCACCTCCTGTTCCCTCATGTAGCATATGAAAAATATTTTATATTTTTGATTTTTTAATGTTCCGTGGCCAGCGGTAGAATGTAGGTACCACCTGCTAGAAAATATGTTTGTACACTCGACGTCAAAGATATGTTTACACTTTTGCACCTTATTACAATGGAGTAAGGTGAAAAAGTGTAAACATATCTTTGACGTCGACTGTACAGAACTCTACCGGTATACAACCTCTTCCTAAACGTTTTGTTCAGCTTTATCTACATACGTAATATTATTTTGCTGATAGGAGGAATAAATAACAAAAAAAACACTAATAAAATAACACATTTATTACAAATATTATTAGGTAGATTTCGAAAATCGAGTCTACCTATTTTTTTTGCTTAATGATTATTAATTATATTCTTTCCATTAGCCAATAGCTAAAATACATTGTGAGATGGACTAGCAGTCATATAACTGTATAAAGTTGTCAATTAAGCATAACAATAAGGCATTATTAATTAACTACAAGTACTTTCGCAGGCTGCCACGATTTCTGAAACAAATATAAAATAAAAATTGAGTCCAATCTGCAGTACAGGGTTCTCCAAAAAAAAATGTACCAAGGTTATGAAGCATGTAAGAGCCCTGAAATTGAAGGCGTCCACTAGCAGCAGGCAGGCTATATACCTATGGTTGTTTGCGATCATCGTAGTATAAACAAGCTTACTATCAACAATGCCCTGCAGTGCGACGACTGCCGGTGAGCCGGGCAGCTCCGCGAGGAAGTCGCGTCCGTCGTCGCAGCAGCGCGCCAGCACCGGGTCCAGCGGCAGCGCGCCGAGCAGCGGCACTGCTAGCTCCAAGCACATCTGTGCTGCACCACCGGTTGTAGCTGGGAAGATCTCGCTACGAGTCTAAAAAGGAATTAGAAAAGTAAGTTTAAGTTTTGTGGTAAGGGAAAATGCATTTCATCATCTTCCTAGCGTTTGTCCTGGCTTTTGCTACGGCTCAGTAGAGCCTGGGGTCCGCTTGAACTATGATAGTTTTGGCGAAAGCGACTGCTATCTGACCTTCCAACCCGGAGGGAAAACTAGGCCTTATTGAGATAAGGTCTAGTTTTTTCATGATGTTTTCTTTCACCGAAAAGTGACTGGTCAACCAAATGATATTCGTACATAAGTTCCGAATAACTAAATGGTGCGAGCCGGGGTTTGATCCCGAGGTTTGAGTCTTACCGCCAGGCTACCGCTTCGCAGGTAATGAGAAATGCATTTATTATATTCTAATTCTAGAGTTACCTTGCAGTTAGGACATATGAAGAGCGACATGTTTTCCAAAACGCCTAGTATTCTGGCGTTTAGTTTCTTGCAGAACTGTAGTTCTTTACGGACGTCTAGAAGTGCGGTCTCTTGCGGCGTGGTCACCACTAAGGCGCCGGTGAGACCCGCGCCGGTCAGGTATTGCACGGCGGATAGGTGCTCGTCTGATGTGCCTGCAAATGTACACTTTGTTGAGCCTTACACATTTTATTATTGTGGTGTCGCAAATGGAGAAGAAACAATCATCTTGTTGGTTATGGCTTGGAAATCTCAAATCCATACTGTCTATGGTACAGTCTCTTTTATAACAAAATCTTTTATAACAAAAAAAGAATCGACTACACTTAGCATACACTTTTCCAAGAGGAAGTGGCCGAATTGCTGAAAAAAATAGTGAAATCACTATAGGTGTGCCTATAATAGTTGAAGAGTTGCCCTCGATTTCTCCAGGATTCCATCATCGGATCCAGACCTGGTGACAATGGGACCAATTGTGAAGTATACTTACTCTTTCAAACAAAAAAAGAATTTTCCAAATCGGTCCAGCCGTCTTCAAATAATCGGTGAACATACATAAAAAAATATAGCAAAAAAAAACAAAGATCCCGACGAATTGATAACCTCCTCCTTCGAGAACTTGAAGTCGGTTGAAAACGTCAGAAATGGTTCCACACCACACACCACAATGGTGGTTAAAAAGCTCTATTAATCATGTGTGGGTGTTTATACTGTTTATCCTAATTGTTTATTGTGTTCGCGTCACCTGTTACAATGCACCTTTTTTGGCTAGTTAAATTTGATCAGAATTTGAGAGTCAGTTTAGAAAACACATAATAATAGGTACTCGAGAAGTTACAGAAGAGAACATTTAAGAACTCTCGTTTCATTTTTTTTTTACAGATTATAAACTCTGCCCGTGACTTCGTCCGGGAGATTTCGTTATACTACCTGTACGAGGACTTACCAGGAGGAGTATCAATTAATAGGTAGTCCAGTTCTCCCCAGTCTACCTCGCTGAGGAACTGCTTAATCATACCTGCAAACATCAACATTTATTAAAACCTTATAATTATAATACCAGGAAAATTAGGGATCATCCATTAATTACGTCACACCAATTTCATGACTTTTTGACCCCTCCCTCCCCCCTTAGTGTGACGTCACATTTAGATATTTCGTTTAGGAAGGCGTTGTAAAATGAGCCTTATCGTCTTAGTAATACATTCGCTATTTCTAAAACAATAAATGGTTAAACTCAGCCAGAAAAATAGTATCAAATTTATAGGGAACTAAAGTATTCAAACAAATCCGAGTATGTAGAAATTAGTTTAGTACAATGTAGATTTTGTAAAAAAAATTGTATGTGAGGATTGTGAGGTCACAAACATGGAACTCCTCCCTCCCCCCTGTCACGATATGTCACATTTTGTGGATCCCCTCCCACCCCTTTGAGGTGTGATGTAATTAATGGTTGATCCCTTATTAGAAATAAATGAGACACCAAACCACGGAACAGATGGATGGACTGTGTGAGACACAAAAGGAAGGGAATAACGAGGTGACGTGCGACAGAGAAGTATGGAGGGAAACATGCTGCGTCAACCCCAAATAAATAGGATTAGGACAAGACAACGATGAAAATGTTAGTTGATAACTTGATAAGAAAAGTATGTATAATTAATAAAATCCTGCTATCCGTCTTTACGACGGCAGTTTCAGGGGCCCACCGAGTCGGCGTCAAGTCAACACTAACCTCGATAAAATGTGTATACATTGTTACCATATTGTTACGAGTATCGCACGTACAAGACTCATTTCAATAGCCCAATATCAAACCCAGTCAAACTTCAGCATCATGGCAATGTACATTTTACATTTTATTATAGCCCCAACGCCTGCTGAGACCGGTTCACGGGTATCCGTGAATGGATTCTAGCATATAGGATTTGTATATTCACGCAAGCCTATCATCAAAGGACTAGTAAGTGTAGGCCTGTGATTAAAAAAAAACATAAGTAAATATGATTGCGTTACGTACCATTCTTCTTCGGTCCTCTCCATATGACAGCGTCGTCGGGGCTGCCCAGTAGGAAACCGATGGACATCAGCGACAAATTGTCCGTTACATACTGAAACACGAATTAAACATTAAATAATTAACCTTGGTAGCATCAAAAGCCGAGAAGATTTTTTCATAGAGAGGATTACTGAGACGCGCAAGGTAATTAATATTATTTGTAGAAGTTAAGCTAACATTGACAGATGAAGAATAGAAGGCCTAATTTTGGATGAGTACAACGTAATTAAACACTGAGCCCCAGGTAGGGCTTAAGGCCCGGAGCGTCTGAGGGCGGTGGTCTTTCGCGCAATACGACACCGAAGACGAACAGCGTTGCATCAAGCTTCCAAGTGATGTAGCATTCACTGAGGTCACTTTTATACGTTTTCATTTGTTCCTTATAAACTCGTCGTCGGTCGCCGCCGCTGGAGCGCCCACTCAGTTTGAACCCTAGAGTCTAAAGAAATGTATGACTCACCACAGGCGACCAGCCAGAACCAGAGTTGTGTACTTGCTCTCCGCTCACGCCGAGAACGCGCGGCTGTGAAGGCCCGCAGATATCCGCATCCAGAATTCCGATCTGGACGCATAAGTAGATCGATGTTTTATCAATGAGTAACAAGCAGGGATGTCACGAATGTCGTTTTACTCACATTCGCGAATGCGAATATTCAGGTTGCGAATTTCCGAATGCGAATGCGAATACGAATGTTGCGGAGTAGATTCAAAAAAAGTTAATCTTGCTTATCATTGTTATGCTCCCATAGTTCATAATACAGAACATGATATGTGATGGAGTCCTATATTATTGATCAATAAGAGACAAGTGATAACGTCGTTTTCACTTCCTGTGTATGAGCAAGCATATGACCGTCGGCCGGGTCAGCGCGGACAAAATAGGATGCGTTCTGCCCATTTGCATTCGGAAAATATTCGCATCATTTCATGCGAATGCGAATGTTGATACGAATGTCAAAAATGATGCGAATATTCGCATTATACGAATGCGAATATTCGTGACATCCCTAGTGTAACAAGGACAGGTAACCCTTTATTAGGTCACAAGGTCATGGTAGCTTTCAACATGGGTGTCGGATTGTCGGCTTCTGGTCTAAATGGGCCGAGATTATTGCGACCTTAGAGGATTAAACTAACCGGGAGTGGCCATTGTCAGGCATTCCCCTCTGGCGAAAATATATGACCAGTGGTGATCACTTACATAATGCCGAGGGTCGTGATATTAACTGAGCACTGAGAGAGAGAGCCTATGGTACAGTCGCCATCAGATATATCGGAGCGGCCAAGGTGGCCACAAATATCTGAACAACGCCTCTATTGTGAAGATGATAAAGTGCATGCTCAGATATTTTGGAGTACCCTGGCATCTACCCTATTTCTAATCAGGCTAAACGCGCAAGGCATCGCGCAGATGATTTTAAATGGCTCTAAACTCTGAAGTTATCAATAGGTATTGGCTGCGCTTGACTTGTTCAATATTCGATCAAATCAATAATGCAACAAAGGTATGCTAGGCAACATACCTACTAAGATAACAGTTTACAAGTACTCAAATCGATAGCCTGTTTATGGTGGCTTATGTGTATCGCCCTAGTTGTATTATAGATAGGCACGAAGTATGTAAATATTGGTTGAATGAAGTGGTCGTTAACTATCATTACTGAGTCATTCTCATTATGAACCTTGACTTGTCATAATAAGAATTTACTTGAAAGCTTTTAGGGATATCAAAACATTCAAACTTTTACTTAATAATATAAAGAATAAAAGCGCTGAGGCACTTGCCCAACGCTATAAAGAGCCTTTGAAATGTATCTATCTCACTTTCGGAGCCTCCGGGCGGTGCCGTTCAGATGGTAAAAGGCCAGATGGTCTTACTTTGGTTCCTTGGCAGAAGGGTCGGTGTCTCTTATGGGACGCAACGTGCGTAAGCACTTTTGCACCGTCCCATCTGGGTCAGTCACACCCTTATGGCGCCTTTACATGATGGGCCATCATTGGGACGCAGCTATGCGTTAGAGGGAGCTAACGATATTGCCATCTCGTTCCGTCGTATAGCTGCGTCCCTATGATGGCCCATCATGAAGAGCCAGCCTTAGAGCTGCTGACTCGGCTGCGGAATATGCCGTTAAGCAGAAGCATGCAAAGTACTCTGCCTTGGAACCAATGTATGTACCGGTTGCGGTGGAGGTTGCAGGGCCTTGGGGTTCGGAGGCTAAGGAGTTTGTGTGGGAACTGGGTCGCCTTATAGATAGGGGTTGCGATCCCCGCTCCGGATCGTTTCTGGTTCAACAGATCTCCTTAGCGGTTTAGCGTGGCAACGCGGCCAGTGTCATGGGGACGTTTGAACCAGCTTCGGTCCGGGTGGTCCATGTAACTAAGGTTTATTGTGTAGCTACTAAATATTGACAAAGCCTGTGGCGGATTTATTCTTGTAAATATTGGTTGTTGTGTGACGAAGCTGTTTTTTGTATCCTCCTGACGAAGCCTGCGATGCGGATTTGAAAATTTGTGGACTGAGTAATTATTATTGAATAAATTATCTTTTCTCATATTTCCATTCCACCACCTCAATGTTATAACCGACAATGAAATTTTCTGTTTTCCTTTCATTCAGAAGTTGTAAGTTTTGCAGAAAAACATTACAAAAAATAAATATAGACTGATATCATCAACTGCTAAAACTTTGCCTACGATGCACAACTTTACCTGTCTTGAAAAACATTTTTCAACAGCTATTTATATAATTCCTGAGATCACCGCCTTTCTACCATCTCAGGAATAAGATATAAATAAACAGCTGTTTGGTGAAGAAAACAATTAATGCATCGTAGGCAAAGTTGTAGCACGTGACGGTAAAACACCGATCGAACCAAGTTGCAGGATATCGTATGACAATCGACTATGCATCCTTGTCTACAAAGTCTTGCATTACCATAGGCTCAAAACAATTATATGCACAGTTGCACAAACGGCCAAAACTAATCAGTCGTAAGCACCAATAAACTTCATATCTTTATACGGCTCTTTAGAACTAGAAAACCTTAGCAAATTTAACATACAGAAATATGCATTTTGGACCTTATTTCTGTTCGATAAAGTTTAAATTAGTTTGCCTATTGTTAGATATTTACATTTGACCTATATCCGCGGTGCCTGTTGGTGCCGTCACGAAGGCTGTAGGTTGCGAATTCTTCGTTTTCCACTTTCAGCACTTGGGATCAATAGACGTGAAAAATTGTGCTCTAGGAGACTGTTTTTGTAGTGTTATAGATGGAGTTTGGGAACTCGCATGAAAGGAGGTCGAGATATAATAGGGTATGATAACTTTGTTGCTAACTAATTAAAAGTTTTTGAAAGTGTGTAATTTAATATGTGCTTAGAGTTGACAAAACGGATTATATCGTGTATACTGAATTTAAATTAAATCCCGACGTATCGAACACTTTAAAGCGTTCGTGGTCACGGGTTGGCTGTTGTTTTATTTATATTTCTATTTGTTTTGGGTAGTCCGACATCCTTAGAAGTCCATTTATCGGTTTCACTGCTATTTTACACTAATATGATGATGATGACTTTACCACATTTTATGATACCTTCTAAGGCAACGTACCAACAAAAAAGAATAACAAAATGACAAGATAGTTTTAATGTTGTTCTTACATACATGACCTACTTTGTATAATAGGAGGTCAGTGACCGCGAAGTTCGTAAATCGACAATTCGTTGGACCCCTTGTTTATCGCTCTTGCATATTAAAATGAGAGTAATGCACATAAACGATTTGATGAACGAAGTGGTGCGCGGTTATAAACCAGAGGGCCTACCGCGAAGTTCGAAAATCGACAAAACGATGGTCCCGTCTCTATCGCTCTTGCATATACGAAAGAGAGTGATGCAAATAGACGATTCGATGAACGAAGTGGTTCGCGGTTATAGGCCAGGTTCGATTTGCTGGCAAGCAAAGTAAAATAGCGTAGTTTTATCGCATGAAAAGAAAATCATGTAGATAATATCTATTTGCGTTCTGTTTCATTCAGCTTTTCAATTTATACTTAGAAACCACAAAAGTGGAATTGAAAATGGTCCTGCATTTACAAGGATTCAATTAATTTAAATGTCGTTTAACATAAACTACTTTGGTTACAAAAGTTAAAGCTCCTCTCTAAGGAATAGCTTATAGGCATAAGCAAGCAATAAGTGATTCATTTTCGTTCTAAGGATTTAGAATTTAACAGTTTATCAATAGGACCCAAATACGAAGTATAGTTGAACCATACACTCATGCCGCCGACATAACATATATTATGATTATGGATATGCGATGCAATACACAAATCAATTATATGAAACATCAACCACAGATTATAAACTTTATTACAATGTGATAACTGATTAGTCATTTTAATAGACACTTCAAACAAAGCTGTTTGTTCATTGATCTAAGTGTCTTGATGTTTTGCAATTGTAACAAAGATCAAAGTTATTTAAAATATATTATTTATAAAGCTTGCTTACATTAATTATTTTGTTCGGATTTCCTTTATTTAGCTAAATTAATAAAAATCTTATTTATTAGGTATATATGTGATTCCAAAAGAAATAATTTCATGTGCTTAGTTAGAAATTCCATGTAAAGTTGAAATTTGTTTTATTTCAGGTTTGTCTCTCATTATATATTATATCATCACATAATTTTTTTTTTCAATTTCAAATGTTCGATTGGGGGGGGGGGGTCATGTCTCATGTGACCCCCCTCCCCCCCCCCCCCGGATCGCGCCTGGGATACTTACATTAATATCAGGGTTCTTGGCAGCCAATGCATGTCCAACAAGTGAAGTGACAGTACTCTTCCCGACCCCTCCCTTGCCAGAGAGGATGAGGATCTTGTGCTTCACTTTAGAGAGCCGTTCCTTGATTATCTCTATAGCTGGATCAGGGGCTGATGCTGCACCTGTTTACGTATGGGGTATAGGTACAGCCAACTACAAAAAGATGTATCCACTTTTGGATCTTATTACATCGTAAAAAGGTGAAAAGTACTCGAGTGGAGACCACGGACTAGCAAGCGCAGCGTAGGACGTCCACTCACAAGATGGACAGATGACCTTATAAAGGTCGCCGGAAGGCGCTGGATGCAAGTCGCTTGCGACCGATACTTATGGACGTCCAAAGGGGAGGCCTATGTTCAGCAGTGGACGTTTTATGAAGGTGAAAAAGTGGATATATTTCTTTGTAGTTGACTCTATTAGCAAAGTGTTTTTTGACCTGTGTATTGAGACCACTCGAAGCCTCTGTGAGGGTCTCGATGGTCCTAGCCTCACTAAAAAGGGAAAATAAATAAGTTGCAAAACAGTAGGGTTGGTGAAAAGTTATTAAGTGACCTCATGCAAAAAGAAATTGTTACATAATAAAAAATGGAATGTAATAAATAAACAACAGTGTTACTGAAATAAAACCATGGGACTTTATGTAAATGCAAAATTATATTAACAATAAAACTTAAACTCTAGCTGAAAATAAAAATGCTTAATTAAGTTTAAAACTCTGTTAATCTTTTAAACAAGATTCTTTGTTTAAAATATAATTTTAATGCTGAGTCATACAATGTTTTGTGTTGCAAATGTGTATGATAAAGTAAATGGATTTTACAGCCTCCTAGCCTAGCCGATAGTGACCCTGACTATAAAGACGGAGGTCCCGGGTTTGAATCCTGGTCAGAGCATTGACTTGTATATATCTATTATATATGTATTGTCAGTATTGTCAACCAGTACCCACAACAAAAGCTTGGTTGATTTGTGTAATTAGTATCTCAATATTAATGTGTTAAAAATATAATAAGGATTCAGATATAGCCCATATTTGAGGATGATCTTTTAACGCAAACTTGCCAGGTTTTCGTAGCAACAATACACTTAATTCTAATTAAATGAGAGCACATATACAAGTCAGTGCTGATTTGAAAATGTTGTTTACACTTACCTGAGGCGCAGAGGTTTTGGTTCGGGCATCCGGCGCACGCCGAAGCCTTGCCCGCGTCCTCGCTGCCGGTGCCGGGGCAATCTGATTACAAAACACTGTTATTTTTGTACAAAATGGATCAACTTGCGGTAACCAAGTTACACAACTTAACACTTACGCTGTGGTGCGTTATCCGGGACGCTGCTCATGATAATGTAATCTTATAGCATCGACGCGAACTAAGTTTAATCGATATGTGCTACATATATTACACAAATTCATAAAATAATGGAGCTGTATTGTGTAGAAACACGGTAATATCCTATGGTAATATCGCTATGAGAAAGAAGACAATCTGTCATTTCTGACAGCTCATTGACTTTTATTCTGTTATGTTGGTAGCCTGTGTTTCGTTTCGTTGTTGCAATGTTTTGGGAGTTGTGTCCAGAATGGATTCCTCTAAAACAATGTTTATTTGATTTAGAATTAGAAATGGTCCATAATAAACTTTTATATGTAAATTTAAAAACTATTTATGTTTATTTTGTACTTTTATTATATTTTATGTTTTTAATTCCATAGTAACCGATATAATACTCACCGATCGTCATTTGATTTTTATAAATTAGACATTTCCTTTGAAGTTGTCTACCTTGATTAAATCATGACAAGTCTTTTTCAAATTTGAATAAAATCCTCATTTTTTAAACAATTTTTTACAAAACTCAGAAGCAAAATTTATTAAAATGGCGAAGGAAGTGACTATGTGTTCGGTAAATAACTGTACCCTCAAATAAATCTACTCATGAATATTGATTTAGGAATACTTACCTATCGATTTTCTTGCAGCAACTCCAACAATGGAGCCCCACGAAGGAAACCGCGGGGCCGCCTTTGGCACCGCCGCAGGTTGGGTACTGCTTCCACACTCCAAAGAAGCATCCATGGAGGCCTATTATGGGCTACGAGGAGATTGAAGTCACTCCAATGTAAGTTAATTAAAATCGTGTTCCATCTCGTTCGTCCATTTGGCACTGCACGTATCGTATACAAAAGAGCCGCATTGCCTAAACAGACCACGATGCCTGTACCAAAAGGAAACAGGTCCCATTGTAATAACGAATGCGATGCAAGCAACATAGCGCACTCATAAAAAATGACGTGGTGTGGCGTCTCCTCTGCTAGCTGTTCTAGCGTCACGCCACAATTCCAATAGATGGCGACGTAGTGGCGACAAACTGTCAACTTCCATACTGAGTACAACTTGTATCAAGCGTCCATATAAGTTCTACATCATTTCCACTGGGACTTCGGTCCCAGAGAGATCTCTCTTTGGCCATCCTTCTATCCTTTGGCCATATTGGTGACCACCGACACTGGACAGCAGCCTCTGAAGACTCAAGATCCACCAACCTTGTACCACCGTGCATGTGTAAATTATCCCATGCCTGGTACCATCTCTCTCTTTCTCTCCCTCGCTCGCCCTTGGCTCCGAGCCTCTCTGCTCGCCTTGCGGCTCCGAGCAATCATCGTTCTCCCTCTCTCTGCTCGCCCCCTGGCTCTGAGCATCCTCCGCTCGCCTCGCGGCTCTGAGCACTGGCTTAGCTGCACTTCTCATACGTCGTTCGCTGACCTCTCCGCTCACAGGGGGGCTGATGTGGCGTCTCCTCTGCTAGCTGTTCTAGCGTCACGCCACAATTCCAATAGATGGCGACGTAGTGGCGACAAACTGTCAACTTCCATACTAAGAGTACAACTTGTATCAAGCGTCCATATAAGTTCCAAATCGCGCTAACGAAGTTACGGATGTCAGTTTGTATATACATAACTTCCAACCACCTCTCATTGGGAATTCGGTCCCTGAGAGATCTCTCTTTGGCCATCCTTCTATCCTTTGGCCATAGTGGCATGGAACTTGTATAGCAGTTTGATTTCGGATTATTAAACATTATAGCATCATCTTTTTTCAGGCCTTCCCAACCCATAACCAACACTATGGTCGACCCGTGCTACACCCCAGCAGGCATGGCAGCCGAGCCCCTTCGGTTTCCTAATCTGGTGACCGGTTTCGACCGAAGTCCAGAGCATGCGGCCCGCGCGGCACTATACACAAGATACACTCAGTACGAGTGGAATCAAAACAGCATCAAGAATTATAACGAGTCTGACGCAAAGAGGAACTTCTCCGAGCGCGTGAGGAATGATATCATGAGGATGCTCAGGTGAGTTACAAGAGTGGACAGTAAACCTTAATGATTACAACTAGGTACCTACTTATTTTGAAGAAGAAGCAGGTGAAAACATTACCGAACTGCGACTGAGGCCAAATTGGGAGTATATTCAAAGTACAAGTTGCCACTTATGACTAGTTTCAGGATTATAAAATCCGGTAAACGTGGCATACATATTGCGCCGTTAAGTATACACAATTAATTTCTAATTTTTAGGGAAACGGATGAAATTGGCTCACAGGGTCAAAGGGATTCGGGCAGAAGGATCGGAGAGCGGATAACAGACACGACCTTTTGGAGGAATGAGGTGAGTCTGAATAGTCTGATGTATGGTAAAAGGAACGATCGAAAACATCTGAATTTTTGCAGCTAGGAAGCCATCTCATGTAGTGAAATGAACTTACTTCCCAGCTCTCCATGCCACCTAGCCAGAGGCCTCGATCCTGCTCCTTCATCCCCGCACTTCGCGAACTGTAATATATTAGCTTTACGGAACTATTTGTGTTGGTTTGTAGGTCTCAATAGAGATGGAGCGGTTGGTGTCAACATGCGAAAAGCTGAACGATACTCGGAGGCAATTGGAACGCGCTATTGCGGGAATCGAGGGGCCGTTACATATCGTACAGGAGTGCCTCTACCACCGCGAGAAGCGCCAGGGTACTATACTAGATGCTAATGACATTTTCCAAAAGTTTTCAATATTGTCTAAATTTTTGGAAACTTACTGTTAGAAGCTATTCGGAAAGTAGGCAGTTTGAGCCTCTTGTTTTATTAAGTATCTACTTAAACCTACATATAAAATTAATCATGCTTTCTCTTGTTCTGATAGTCCTCAAGTCATAAAGACACAGCCCTAGAATTACTGGCAGGTTTAATAATTGACTTCATCGATAATTCGATAAATTAATTTTGCATCCACGCAGGATTGGAGCAAGTCCACGACACGGTAGAACAATCATTGCTCAAGGAGGTGAGCATCCTTCGCGAGGCTCAGAACAAGTTCCGTAATATGCTTGAGAAGGTGAGACCTTGTAACCCTACTGCAATATTTTAGTCTTGATGGCTATGAATGGGGGGTTTCATTATAAGTAGGAGTAAACGCTTTGCTACAGGTCTCTTTCGGGACAAAACTTAAACTACTACAGACAGAGTCTGTACTCTGTCTGCTAGCGCAGCAGCCCTAAACAGCGTACCTACTATCATGGTGCAGAATTGCATACTCAGTGTGGGAATGGATTTTTACAGCCTACCGTACTTGCAGAAACTAAACCGGATTGTCGGTCCGTCTCATGGGAAGCTACTCATTCCAGTGTTTATGGAAGTTACCGTTACAATTTTATTTGGACTCTAAAATTTTTTTAAAGGTTCCTATGATAATGTCACGATATATTTTTATGACTATTTAAAATATTGATTAATGTCGATAGGTGCGCGCACAATCCAAGAACTGCCGCGCCACCCAACACGAACTTGAAAGTGATATGAGGAACAAGGAATATGCACTCGGAATCGACTCCATGTGCCATCAACTCAACAACTACTCCAAGGTAACTTACTTCCTAGGTTAGAACACTTTAGTAGTCCTTGCGAGTTGATAGATAATTAATAAAACAGTTATAAGAATAAATAAGTCTCTATATAGTTTTTACCAATGCATAAGGTAACCCGCAGGTTGTTTCCTAAATGTCACTGAACGATTAGGCAAACCCGGCACGGCCATCCAGGAAGTCTCATGCATGTCCTCTTGTTAAGCAACAAAACGAAATATGCAAACCGTTGAGTATCGACTTCTATATACCTCGTTTTTATTTCAGATTAAAAAATAACGGTCGTTTTCGACACTTTATCTTTATTTTTTTCAGACATATCTGGGCAAAATTTAAATGAGACTACTTTTTCCACTATTAGTGATACAGTTCATCCAATAAGATATAAAATGGCAAATTTCGAAACCGTTTTACCAAAAATCGCACGATTATTCTAATCTGAAAAAACAACGAAGTATCAGACGCCCTCGTTATTTTACGATTCAATTCTGAGCATAGAGTCCTGACAGGACTGTTCTGTAGCAACAACAGTAACCAATATAATGATGACAGGGCCTACAATTCTACGCGGGCATCGAGCGCTACGACCCGACGGTGTGCGACACGGAGCGCTGGGCCGCCGCCAGCGCCGCCACGCTGCAGCGCTCGCAGTCCGAGCGGGCTAAAGCTATCCAGATGCTCTCAGGTAAACGGCTACAGTCTAGTCATTCGCCATCATATACCTGTCAATTAGTACGAGTATGATTCAACTCAGCCTACGTCAAGAGTTTCAAATCCATTCACTGTAGTAAGATGCACCTTGTTCGTTTTGGAAAGTTCTCTTCATCCCCGGCCTGTTCCCGCGAGCATGGGCAGCTTTGACTTTTAGTATACCTAACAGCCACCGGCAATAGTATCTCCTACACGATGGCCGCAAAAATATGTGATACCCTAGTTAATATGTACTATTGCTGGTGACTGTAGGTACATCCCCTTACATTTTATCAAATTCCCGAAAGGGTCTATGCAGCACGAGCTACGGCTATGCTTACGCCTCCTAAATGTCTAATTAATATAATATTACTCATTGATTGTCGACGCTTGGTTACGTCGGAGAAGGTTAAATCCCTTGAAAATCTCATCAATATCCAACATATTTATATATGTTTTCAACCGACTTCAAGATTTCGAAGGAAGCTAGGTTATCAATACGTCGGGATCTTTTTTTTATGTATGTTCACCGATTATTCGAAGACGGCTGGACCGAATTGGAAAACTCTTTTTTTTTGTTGGAAAGAATATACTTCACAGTTGGCCCTATTGTCACTAGGCCCGGATCTGATGATGGGATCCTGGAGAAATCGAGGGAACTCTTCAACTATTATAGGCACACCTACAGTGATTTCAGTATTTACAGCAACTCGGGCATTTTATTTTGGAAAAGCGGAGCCTAAGTGAAGTTGGTTCTTTTTTTGTTTAAAATCATTGTCAAAATTATTACATATTTATAGACACTGACAACTTAATCAACGTGTCGGCGGTCGAGATCTGGGACCAATGGAGCAACACCAACAGCGCGTTCACGCGCCGCATCGCCGAGACTATCGAGATCAAGAACAAACTGCAACTCCATCTCCACAAGGTACACCATACCATACCGAATATCGATCTATTTTAAGCTCGCTTTCCTCTGCTGGGGTTAAGCTAAATAGATTGGTGAGCATAGATAATTTCTATTTAGGTGGTGGTCTGGGTAGTTAAGTCATGTTTATGTCAACCCAAACTAACGGCTTTGAGCTATCTCTTGATTATCTTTAGTTTTTTGCTGAAGACGTGACCAATAATCTCCCATACCTTGTTCATTAGAATATTGCAGTATGCACAGGCACCGGTCATAGAGTCATCGAGATATGAGTTATTTGCCATTTGGAGGGTCTCTATTAGATCTTGTCTCGATTTCCATTCTATCATTCGTTTTCACAGTTGGTCCCATTGTCACCAGGTCCAGATCTGATGATGGGATCCTGGAGAAATCGAGGAAACTCTTCAACTATTATAGGCCCACCAATCGTGATTTCAGTATTTTTTACAGCAACTCGGTTCGAAGTCTGTTCTTTTTTTTTTTGTTTATAATTATACACTTTAATAACACAAGTCACTTCTGACTGACGCAGGTTCAACAAGAAATCTTCGACGTGGAGAAGACTCTCGAGCTCCTGAATAAGGCTATCGAAGACAAGCTGCAGCCGATGCGCGTCGCGCACACGCGCCTGCAGGCGCGCACCAACCGCCCGCATCTCGAGAAGTGCCGCGACGAGGCGCAGAACAGGTATTACTTCCTACTTGGCGGTTCCTTATAGGTTTTGACGGGTTTCTTAATGGGTCAGTGGATCTTGACACTCCGAACCGGCAATACGAAGGTCTCAGTTTCGAATCCTGTCAGGCCCCAATTTTCTCAATGGTTGATTTTTTCATTATAAAGGATATCTGTTTCCAATTTGTTAACCTTGACACTGTTTTAACTGAGATATTCTCATTCACATGACATTCCTAAGTCTTGTTTTTTATTTTACTTGTGAATCCCATAATAGTACACATGATCCCCTTGGATACCCGTCCCATCTTTTAAAGACATTCAACGACAACAAACATGTATCAATTATCTTGTAGAACTCAAGAGCTGAACAAGTAGGTACATTCTCCAGATGCATTATGCAGATCTATAAGGTTAAATCTTCCCGGTCATTGGTTTATTTCCTTTGACAGCTCCAAGATAGTCCCCATCAGTTTTTTGAAGTCCCAGACGATCAAGTTCCTCCTTCATTTCAGACTTGTAAAAGAAGTGTGCGACCTCCAAGAGGCCATGGAGACTCTTCGCTCCAAAATCGCCACGGCAGAGGGCACCCACCAGACCCTGCTGGGTGTTCGCGCCGGTCTAGAGGCAGATCTACGCAACAAGAGCGCGACGCTCTTCATCGACCGCGACCAGTGCATGGGACTGCGCCGCGGCTACCCCGTCACCGCCGCCATCAAGGCATAAGTCACATCGGATGCGGATTCGTCGCTTTGATGTGCGAGCGGGACAACATTCGTGTATAGTTGTCTTGCTCACCAGGGCGACGTGCGAATCTGCATCAGTGTCATGACGGATAGCCGCGTAAGACCTACTACCTGACCATCGTATTGTTTTGTTCTTGACTCTTTACTGACTTGGAGTATAAAGAGGTCTCTCTTTAGTTAGTTTGGGTGGCGACTTGTGGCCGTGTCATAAATTATGAGTAAATCTATAATAAAAATGTACCTAATCTTTTTATACCTTTCTCACCCCGGCAATTTACTTCTTTAGTCACGACTACGACTTCACAGATTAATGTCAAACGAAAATCAAAACCAGTCCTAAAATTAACTGTGTTTCAAATAGTTACACCGGTATCACTTCTAGTCTGCTTGCTTGAGCAAAGGAGCATTCGGAAAAGTCCACCGTTGTCCCGTACGAACACGAATTTTCAGAAAATTGGTAGGTTTTCTAGATCCTTTATCTGCGTCAATAGAGTCATGCAATTTATGGTCAGAATTATAATATTCCAATTAAAATTGCAAAGTTAACTCTAATGACAGAGATACAGATGCGTTTGTACGGGACAGCTCGTGGAATGCTCCAAAGTAACCTGTTTTAACTTTAAACTAAAAGTCAAAACTGTGCATTTCATTATATTCAAAAATAAAACTTAACAAACTTTAGCATCTTAATCGAAGCCAGGGCATTCTAAACTAGTCTTATTTACAACGGGTCTAATGTCATTATTGCTTGACGTACGCGGGTACGGGCAGCTTCAAGCCCTCCTTGGCCTCGAAGAAGGTGTAGGAGAGCACAATCTCGTCCACATACTCCATCTGAGGGTCCTGGGTGTATTCAGGGTCGATGTAGAAGAAGACTGGCATGTCCACCTGAAATCAATACATTTATATGTATACACGAAGAGTTCAGAGGAAAAACTATATGATAACAGTTAACTCTTATACACCGTGTTTTTTTTCGTTTATTTTACCATATAGTTAGGTGCGATTAAGGAACCAAATTGTATGAACTAAATTTTTTTCCTTGTAAATAACAGAAGTAAAAAAACACTCTTAGGTGTATATGTAGTCTCAGTAGCGTAGCTGAGAAAATACAACCTTACAGAAGACCACAGCCATAAACCCACTACCCCAGGTAGGGATGTATTCCAATCTGTTCTCGCTTCGATCGTGCACAGTGGCGCACACGTGCGATGGTGGGGACAAAACAAAAGACCGATTCTCACGTGTGCCCGGTGGGCTTAGATGAGAATAAACTCTCTAGTTCTAGTGTTCTTTATGGTTGATAAAGGTTCCGTCAGACTCGAGCGTTTTGTTAGCGAGCCGGGAGCATCCTTCTACGCATGTGGTATAAAAAAAATTGAGTCTATGTAGACTATACCTGCTCATGGGGGTTGAGCTGCTGTTCTTCAAAGCAGAAGCACTGTATCTTGTTAAAGTACTGTCCTGCCTCGAACGGGATCACATTGTAGGTACTGATGCCTGTCACAGGCTTGTCTGTCGGGTTCCGTGCCGTGTAGAACGCGAGGGCCGTTTCACCAGGCAAGACCTAGTAAAAAAATGAATATAAAATTACCTGTTTTCATCACACTTGAGTGTAATGTTAATTTTGATTGTTTTAGTACACAAGCCTATTTAAATTACCCCCGATAGACAAAGAAGGTATATGTAATTAGGGCAGGGACCAAGAAACCCCTTTAATTGATTAACCTTTTCAACGCCAAGAGCCTTTAAAGTGGTCGACTACTTTCATGCCTAGTGCCTATCACGCCAACAACCACTAAAGTGGCTATGGCAGACGCTGTCAAAGCAATTTTACTGTTTACAGATAAGGTTTAAATTAGTTTCTCACTAGTTGAGATGTTGGCGTGAATGCCACATTTTGATGCGAGAGAAAGCGTTGAAAAGGTTAATCTTTTCAATAAGGTAACCCTAAAAATGGTATGGTATGGTAGGTAAAAGTTTACCTTATCATAGGATTATGGGAACTGTTTTAAACAAGGTTAAGCTAAAGACAATAGAGATTCCAGTTGGCCGACTCCAATATGCTCTTTTTACTCAGTGATCTTCTCCCATCCTTGTGCTTTTGTCTCACAAATTATATTAGGTTAGGCTCAGTCAACCATATGCTTCCTGAATTACTATGGTTTCAAGAAACAACTCTATCAAATACCCAGAGTAATAGTCCGAAATGACATGTTGACACCATTAGCACTCACTGTGATATCTGGCTGTTGCGGTTTGAAGTTCCACTGCATAGATGAAGCAACGTCTGCATTGAAGCGCACCCGTATGGGCCGGTGCTTCACGCTAGTCATTGTGCTGACTACATTGCTTGGCTCGGCCAGTCCCGTTGTTCCTCCGTAGCTGTACGCCTGTGATAACAAGATTTTATGTCATGTGCACTCAAAGTGGCTCAACGAGCTATGGAGCGCTCAATGCTCAGGATATCCTTGCGAGACATAATTCGGAACGAGAACATTCGCCAACGCACTAAAGTCACGGACATCGCCAAAAGAGTTGCGCAATTAAAGTGGGAATGGGCTGGACATATCTGCCGCAGGGACGACGACCGATGGACCAAAGAGTTTTGCTCTGGAGGCCACGACTGGGAAGCTGAGGTGACGAGAAGCCACGAGTCGGATGACATTACAAAGATGGCAGGGCCGACCTAGCACAGAACAGCCACATCAAGAACAACATGGAAATCCATGAAAGGTATGTCCAGCAGTGGACGCGAATATGCTGAGAAGAAGAAGAAGAATGTCATGTGCATAGATATTGGGTGCTCAATATTCTTTTTAATTAGACACCTGGCCCTTAAAGTTACAAGAAATTTTAGAAATTGTTATTAAAATGTGGGAAATACATTTTAATTAAAAAAATTTTGATTGCCATGATTAACCCACAACCCAAGTCCAGTTTAGTTATCCAGAAGGATACATTTTAGTGTGTTGCCAAAAACAT
Source organism: Pammene fasciana (assembly GCA_911728535.1). Lineage (NCBI taxonomy): Eukaryota > Metazoa > Arthropoda > Insecta > Lepidoptera > Tortricidae > Pammene > Pammene fasciana. The sequence continues at coordinate 4,844,552 of OU452285.1, forward strand.
GTTACATTTAAAAAGATTTTATCTTTTTTATGATGATGATTATGTTTTGGTAGATAGTACTAAAACTAGTGGTTCTGTGAACCGTAGACTTCGGAGAACATAAATGATGCAACAGCAAACTTTCCCCCTTTCCCCCTCATTTTCCCCCCAATCAAAAAAATGGCTCGACTATTTTTGGCAAATAAATCAAGGAACATTCATGCCAAATTTCATCGAAATCGGATGAAAAATGCGACCTCTAGACCGACACTGACCAACCAACCAATACACACACATCAATCTGCCAAATCGTCGTACCAGTGAAAACGGAGACGTTCGTCGCGTCGCTACGCTCGGCTCCTCAGTCAAATATTGTTTTGGTAGATAGTGCTAAAATCAACACTTGTAAGGTTTAGTTCACCTTTTATTTGGGCAATAAATGGTATGAATAAAATATAGGTAAGTCTAAAGTTATTTCAGTGAGTATTTCCTTTATACAGGGCGTCCCAAAACTATGGGATATGAAGGGGAAGTACCTTAAATATCGTAGATAGGGTATTTTGCTGAAAGAAGACTTTGTTATTTTTAAAAGTTAGTAATTCTGCATCCCATAGTTTTGGGACACCCTGTAGTCTAGTAAATTTATAATTTAATTGAATGTAGTTACTACGTACGGATAATATTCTAATTTCTTATGGATAATTGTATAATACTCCACATTTGCAAAGTGTATCATAATCATAACAGGAAAATGTGAACTTATTGTGAGGTTATTTTACCTGGCAGAATATCCGGTACAGTGGCACAGCTGCATAACTCAGACCTACAGTCATGACACCTAGGGCTACTACATAGTTCAACGTGGATCTAATATTTTTCTTCCGGTCGTGGGCACCGCGGATAAAGCAGTTGGGAGACCATTTCACTGGACTCAATAATTTCGGTGTAGATCTTATAATACTGTTCCTAACTAAACTAACACTGCACGTATTCATGAATATTAAGCGATTCATTATGATATCTAATTCAAGGTATCATAGAATATTATAACATTTTCAGTAAAATCTGAAGAGATCTCGACCGAAAAACATTTCAAAATCATTTTTTAAATGTCAATCAATCCGAGTATTCTGAGTTGACTTGACACTGACAGCATAGAATCGTTTTTTCGCTCTTATAGATTTTATTTTAAGCAAACGTTTTTGAGAGTAATTATTAAAATAAAAAGGTCTTTACATACATTATTAAAGTAAATATTAATAAAAACAAAAAAAATAACACAACCCTAGTGTTGCTAGTTTAAAATTATGAAGGGCGGATATCCGATAGTAAGTTTAAAATAGTCAAGAAACGATATTATTATTCCTCTTTTTGTGAATCGAAAAGTTAATGCGTGCTTGATATATTAATCAGCAATCTGTTACAGCAAAGCCGGCGATTTTGTAAGTATTTTTATGTCAAAATAAATTGTTCATAGTCGTATAAAATCTACTGTTACTGTATTTATTCATAGTTGCTAGTTATTACTAGTTGTAGACACAAGACAATGCCTGAACTTATAGAGATAAATAGATACCTACACTTTTATACTTTTCATCGTGAAGTGCAGTTGAATTAAACTGCGCCAAACCCAAAGATCAAATCCCATTCAATGGTGTTCTAATGCTCTTCCTCTAGGTCTATGTTGAATATCTTAATTTTTATCCAGAAAAACGGGCACTACGTAGTAAATAAAACTTTCCCGTAAAAGAATAAATTACTTTAATATCACAATTTTGTTTAACCTAGGTGCGTTTCAGTGCATCATCGTTTGTATTCTAACGACAGTTTATGCTTCGTCTTGATGTGTGCATCTGTGTGCGTTTTCTGATAAGCTTTGTAATTACAATCTAGAAATGGACATCGGAACATTGGTTCTTTTCCGCATTCATAAGTAACATGTCGTCTGTACGTGCTTTTATGCCGGTATTTTCTCTTGCATTTTTCACATTCGTAGGACATGTCATACTGGGACCAGTAGTTTTTTGTCTTCATTGGCATAATGGGCATCATGTTTTGCATCATTGTTTTAAAGAAATCAACCTCACCTGAAACAAGAAGTCAGTTTGTAATCAACTTCTCATTGGCTCACCATATACATTATTCTAAAATTCTACTTACAGTAAACTCTAGCTAATGCTATCGTACTATTTTCGCGATTTGATATCTTTGGGCCTAGGAAATGGTCCGTTAATGAAATAACCCGTTGTTAAATTGAAACATTTATTCACATGCATTTCCAATAAAAAAAAGAACAAACCAAACACACTCAATGTCGTTAGAAATACACTATTATCATTTAAATTAAATTGCGTCTTTCGAATATTGGAGGACAGACCACTTTTACAAATTATAAAATGTGATCTTGCTTAAGTTTACGACATGTCTACTAAGTTGATCTAAATGTGTTAATATATTTAGCCAGAGATGGGTAAATTAATTAAACTCAAATAGTTTATCTCATTAATGTTGCAGGTGGCGCCACTTCAAAAAGGTCTTAAATTTAAAAATAACATCATGGCTAATTCAATTTTTATTATACGCGATATAACAATAAGGTACGTACGCTTATTACAGTTACAGCAAAGATAATTTATAATAGAGTATCACAGTCGTAAGAAATTTTTGAGGCTCTAAGTTAGATAGCTTTACTAGATGGCGCTGTTCAGCCCCATAAATTAGGCAATAACTCTGGTTCAGATGGCGCTTCAGAGTTACCGCATAATGCATGGGGCCGTACAGCGACATCTAGTAAAGCTATCAAACTTGGAGCCTCAAAAAGTTCTTAGACTGTGCTCCTCTATTATTCTCTTTGGTAACAGCTAGACAGCCGATCTAATCTCTTTTAGACTACGGTTGAGGCAAGTATTTAATATGTATGCCAACACGCGATTTACCTAAACACTGTATAATAACTGTAAAAGGTTTGGTAGGTACCTAAATAACTTATTTTTTATTTGTGCATTATTTAGTCAATTTATTATTGAATGTAGATTTATTTTATAAAATGTTTCCAGATACTTAGGTACTGAATTACGTATTGTATTACAAAAAAAAACATCGAGTAACAAATGTCAGTATGAAAAGGATCACAAGTTTTAGTACTTATAACTTTTGTTCTCTCAAGAAAGTTATCATCAAAACAACAGACCTCTTTAATTGTCCGTCTCCTAAAGTTAAATTTCGTAGTTTAAGTAAAGTAATTTGACAGTAATTTACATACCACTTTCTATGCCAGGAACTGTCCGATTACTTCACTCAATTTAAAATTCTACTTTAGAATGTCAAGTCTTCAAATAATATTCAAAACATATTATCTAGTAAATAACCATAATAATTTACTTAACAGTAATTAAATCTATGTTTTTATTAAAGCACTAAAATCTTAGGCTAAGAATCGACTGATAGATTCTTTGGTTTCAATATTGCGCGTTTCAAATTTGAACTTTAACGGTAACTTAGTATATAACAGTAACAAATGCAATAAAATCATTTAACAGAAATACTGTACTAATACAATTTTTGGTTACAAAACGTTTGGTATACATAACATAACATTTGCTCACGACAAAAATACTATCCGAGCGATTAGCAGGGTTTTAACATTACGGAAGCCTAGATACTTGAAAATAATGCAGATTAGTTATTTTTTTGTCAGGAATAGTGTTCATCATTAGATGATTTGGCAAGGTTTTCTTCCCATGTATAGTTTTGCGTGGCGCCCTCTAATGGATAAATGTTTCAATATAGCTTCCGTTCAGCTTCACACCGATCAAATGGGATTATGACAATGTATATTAGATATCGTACCACGATAGAAATATAACACATTCGACTGCGTTACTATCTATTAAAAATAATCAAGTTTTCGGCTTCGGTAATGTTTAAGCCTTTACTACCGCTCCTAGGTATACTTTACGATAATACATTTTCTTTGGTAACAAGGAACACACACTTAACAAATAATTATGTATAACAAGAACAAGAAAATATAACAATCTATTTGTAATAATGTATAAAATGTCTTACATAAAACTAGTTACATTTGTCTAAAATTTCATTATATTTTAAAATTTAAATCAACAGTTGAAAGATAAATTAGCTGCCTGGGCAACTGCCAAGTTGAAGTTAGCTACCTTAAACAATGCTCAAATATCGTTCAACGAATAGGCACAGTCACGGGCTTTAATTGTTGAGCCATGTAGGGTTCAAGCTATCCTATCTTCTTTTGTTTAATACTTGCTATATGAAATATCCAATGTAAACTGAACCCTAAATGGCTTAATAATTAAAGTCCTTGACCGTACAATCAGAAAAAATCGTTTACTAGGTAAACACTCTACTGTCCGCGAGTTCCGCTAGAGGCGGAAAAAAAAATAGACGCTAAATTGCTCATATGATTTGATCACTTATTCACACTTTCTAAGAATTATGCTTATTATGAAAAGGCACTAGATTTGGCACTACGTTTAAATCTTAGGCGGTCTTCACACTGGATGCAGAGCCGCATCAGTGTAATAACCACCTTAAATAGCCTCAACTTTACTGTGCTAACACCCACTCGATTATGTTAAAGGCACTCTGTTAAATATTTAAACTTACTTCGTTTGAAGTCTATATTATTTTATGCAATCAATACTTTGAAAATAATACCATACGTTTATACATAACATGATAGTGGTTAGAAAGTAGGTACAGTCGCCATTAAATATGTCGGAGCGGCCGGGCTACTAAAAAATATCTGAACATGCACTTTATCGCCTTAACAATAGAGGCGGTGTTCAGACATATCATAGAAATATGTTACCACCTTGGCCGCTCCGATATATCTGATGGCAACTGTACCATATAAAAAGTAACGGCCTATGGGCACTACCTTATATTTAGCCGGTGGGGTGATTCCAAAACTTTCCAAAGATTCTTTATTTTCATCTTTAGTAATTGATATTCTTGAGGTCAAAATTAGGGCCTCGGTAATGTCTAGAAAGTATTAAAAAAAGGCCCTCAACAGGGTCATTAGGTTTAAATTAGATTACAACAATTACTAGTAAAGAGCAGTCTCGCCATCTGAATTGAACTTAAGAGCTTTCTTTCCCCACAAGCAAGAATTTAAACCAAATGAGGACAGTGTCGCCATCTGTAACGACTGACGAACTCCATAAACTACCTATTAGAGTACTTGAAGGCGATGTACATGTAGCTGGGCTACCAGTAATACGTGGTATATTCTACCCGAAGATTCATTAAACCAAAAATATCATATAATTTATAAAGGTAATTGAAGGCTATATTTTATATACGTGTTACTGAAGTGTAAATTGACGTTTGGACAGATCAGACAGATGATGCGTAAACTGTAGTTTGGCCAGGCTACTTCCACTTCTTCTCTATCCTCTTGCATTCAACTTGATGATATTTTGGAGTTAAGTATAAGGTCCAAGGATTTTCTTTCTTTGTAGGTAACTTTTAATAGCTGTAACAGAAATAAATGTCAATATGTCTTTATTATTAATATATTTATCTACCATGGCATGACCATTGATAACAGTTTATGATAAGAAAAATAAAATATTTTAATGCTTTTTTTTTCATGCCCCTCAGAATTATTATACAGGTTTCTTTATTACAGCCCAAACTCTAATACTGTATGTATATTGGTATTATGACGCAGTCTAGTAAGCTTGAGTGTTTTTTTTTAAATCTATATATTATCTACTTGAATTTTATCAACAAAAATACTGCTTTGAAGAAATCATTGTATGTATTAATAATTATTAATTTGTATTCGTTATCAATGGTCATTTTGATTTATATGTTTATACACACCAATCTATTGCATTCTAGGGTAAGAAGCTATCAAGCTTAAAATACTAAAGTTATACGTGCAAACTAGAATATTACAGGAAATCGTACCGGATGTTAAAAAAATTGAATTCATGCTATATCATCTAGGGTTATTTTCTTGTCCAATTTTATGTGTAAATAAGTCATTAAAAAAAGTATTAAGAACTAGATAGTTGGTTAGTTATTAATGTCCCAGACTTAAAATAAAACCCAATGTTAATCACTATAGAAAAACTAGAATGTTACTGACATTGCCGCACCGGTGTGTCATTCCGATACGAAATCAACCTTCTCCGGTAAATCTTTATGTAGATGGCGTTCGTGCAATAATAGGTTGTGTTTCTGATAGGCCCGGTACACACAGTAAGGGCACTTGAAACTGGGCTGTTTCCGGCACTCGTACTTAATGTGCCGTTGGAGTGACCCTTTGTGCTTATATTTGTTCCCGCAGTCCACACACTCGTATAGCGTCCATCCCGCCTTACCGCCGCTCAAACCCGACGTACCATAACCCAATATATAAGGAGTGTACAACTGTGCAACTGAAATAAAACGCAAATCAAAATAAACGTGCAAATACTTAAGCTACCACCGTTACTGTAAAGCCAAGCCACCTTTAAGAATAAAATGTGCCGCCAAGCGTAGGATAATGCACCATGTCTCCCATTAATTTGCTTTTTCTACAGGTATATCTATATCTACCTCCTTATAAATATACATGCGACCATTTAAACCATAGATTAAAAAAGATCGTTTCATAGTTTAGGTTCAGCAAGGACCAGTCTGAATTACAAATATTTTTAATCATATTATGCTAGAATAATTATTTTTAAATTTTTGCAGAAAATAAAATCGGACTGATCATCGTTACAACTTTCCAAAAATAGATATTTCTATCACTTAAGTATCATGCAATGTTAGTATGTTAGTTTTCTATCCAACACAGTTCGTCCCAATCCGAATGTCCCAACGTTTATCACAGTAGTTATAATTTGATTTAAGAAAAACAATAGATTCAAGTATAGCAACTTTATTAAAATACAAAATGGTTATACAAATACAATCAAATGCATTTAATCACTGTAACTTTTATCAACAGATTACATTGGTTCTATCACCTAATAGCAATATTCTATAGGCAGTATCTAGGTTTTTTAAAACCCTTATACACATAAGCGATTATCTAACAAGTAATAAAGAGCCATAGAAACACAGTTTACGAGTGAGAACTGCATGCATATTACTTTCTCTTTCGAACATACATATGGATTTAATTCTCTATACTTTTTATTGCGTGTTGAATAAGCGCTTTATGTGAAAGGGGATAATACATCACTAGGATCATGATCTTACCGATAATTAGGATAAGGTTTTACTAAATTATGTCACCGATTTTCATCCGCGAAATAATTGGTCGCTGCAAAAATTATATATCACAGGTCTGAAAAATGTTGTACTTCCCAGAAATTCTTCAGTTGGATCGGTATCATGAAAGTAACATTTTCAATTTTAAATAGTTTAAAAAATGAAAAGTTTTAAACCCTAATGACTAATGATTGAAGGCACTTAGTTTTATATTGACAAGACTTCGTATGGTTGTACTGTGAACTTTACATTTTGATTGTATGATGGTAACTCCGGAAATAACCTACGATGGTACCATGTTAAAACTAAATCAACAAAAGTTAGATATTTGTTCAAAATTTTGTATAAGCTTCTGTAACACGGTACCGACACTAATCTTACAATAATTTCTAAATGGTAATGAATGTGTAAATATTTACTTATGCTACGTGGAAGAATATTTGAACTTTAAAAAAATTGTGCACTAGGTATTGATACGATTAACCTTTTAATGGCAGTGTCTTCCGCTTCAACGATTAAAATCAACAATTTCATAAGGCACTTGAAGCTATTGCGGGTCTGACCTAACAACCATGATTGGCCCCAAAAGGAGTTATTATAATTACAGATAAAATCACAAAAACGTATCAACAGACATACATTTCCAGGAACTACCGAGTTTGTTGTCCACTCAACTGATACACGGCTAATAAGAATTTAACATACAAAAAAACCCTAAACTAAAGATAAAATAAATGCATTAGACGTAAGGAGATCTAAAAATAATTGAAAAATTAACTTAAGTGAGTATTACAATATAATGGAACATGCATTATGGCAGAGAACTAGAGCTTGCTTACTAAGCGGTAATAGCTTCATTTTAATTATAACTAAAATATCCATATATCATATATGTAGTATACGAGTCGCACACCTCAATCACGATTTCTATGCATCTCAAACAAACGGTTTTATCTCAAACGGTTTTCAAAACAATAGCTACTTAACAAAATGTGGCAAGTTGTACACCTCAGATCTGACGATACTGAAAATATAATTCTAAATTGTACGATTGTTTGTACGCAATATGTTAGCGATGCTGATAATAGTAACTGTTATTGGTAACAATTTTAAACAAAGAGTATGTAACATCAAAGCTCCAAGACCACGGAACTTATGTCCTAGTAGAGGAATGATACGTTTACATAATAAATGCTGTACATAAAATAGTAAAAAGCGTAACTATACAAATCACTTCATTTTAACTTATTGTATACTTGTAAATGCAACAGTTTCTTACACTGTCGCAATTAAACTGCAACTAGTGTGAATACTATGAGTAACTCGTCATTTGTGGTATCTTATTGTTCATCACTCGTTGATGTCGCATTAAGTGGGTAACGATTATAGGCACCATTTGTGACCTGACGTCTACATCTAACGTGACTGCCTCGTGCCACTATCACAAATAGATTTCATCACAATTATCACAATCAGGAAAACCTCGGATTTTTGATACGATTCTTTTCACGTCTTCACTAATATATATTTCACATGATTTAATAACTGTAAATATCAACATCAAAATTGGTCCTTAATACAAAATTTTGTCAAAAAAATATCAAAAAAGACTGTAACACTAACATGAATACGGTTTCAAAATTCATATAAAAATATGGAGTATTTAATAGTGACTATTTTTGTCGCGCTATGTGCAGGCGTCTACGTTGTCCTGCTTTATGTACTGCTCGGGTTTCATGTGGACTTCCCGATGCATGCGCTCCATGTGGCGCGCGATATGCATCTTCTGTTTGGCGCGGTACACGCAGTAAGGACACTGGAATTGTGGTTCTTTCCCGCACTCCCACTTCTGATGATTCCGGAGGGACGACTTGAGCTTGTAGACGCGGCCGCAGTCGGGGCAAGAGAAGCTGGGCTCCCCTGGAGCCGGTGGCAGCTGCGGCCCGCTGACGCGCATGGACGCCACGAGCGGCAGCGCTAGCCGCGCCGACCACTGGTCCCACGATAGCCCCCCGATCCTAGTGAAAGACACGTCCTCCGGCACGGCTCCTGAAATCGCCACAGACGTCATAAAACGATCACACGCGAACACACAGACACGCAACATTCAACATTCCCGTGTGGTTAAACAGTTACAAGCAACATATATATGTTATATACATAATAAAAAATATATAAATACAAAACAGATACATATACTATAGAAGATATCTACTGTGAGTATCCACCGAGTGCTGTGATGAAAGCTTTGCAAAGGAAAAGTAAAAAAAAAGAAACAAAAGGGAAATCATAACGTTTATTTTTTATGAATAAAATTGTTCGTTGAAGGTGTATCGGCGTTCAGTTCCGTCTATTTTTATGCATATCTAAACCGGCATCATTGGCACGCGATGCTAAGGAATGGTGTTACTGGACCGATACGGTACTAGTCACTGCTAACTTTAATAAGGTTGTTACTAAAAGTAGTCTCCCGACCCATGGGTTTTCTTGTCTACCTGAAATTATTAATTATATTAGTATGAACGAAAAATAAGGAAAAACTGAAACATGCAAAGTTGAAAAATAAGCGGCGATGGGTTTAACATTTATCATGCAGTTACATGCACTGTTAATCAAGTGTAAATATTCAATAACATGACTTACCAGAAGACATTACCGTAACTTGTACTTATAAGATCTACTCAAAATTACCTCATAATTATTCATGTTTGGTTGAAAGGTAATTACATTTTTATACAAAAAGAAAACAAATGGTTCATATATATTATAGCTATATTTGATTAAACGTTTCTACCAGATAAACCCCAAAATATTCATATAAAAATCACACTAATTACACTAGTTCTCCAATAAAATTAACAAACAAATTTAAACGACATAACGTTCGTCTTGAATATAATTCTTGCTACATACATTCAGTGTCCAAGAGCGTAATAAATATATAATGGGAATATTGCATTTCTCAAAAACAATTTGTATGCTTGGTTGTATGACTTGAATGTTTCTACAACAATAACTTCTTATTTCTTACCATCACGTTAAATCTAATACTGACTTTGGTCAAATAGCTTTGTTATCCTAGTTTAACAACAAATATCAACAGTCAATATGTTAAACAAAACTCGAATAGGTTATTGCAAATAAATATCAGTTAATATCAAGATAACAATTTACATAATTTTGAACACATTCTATCCCAGTTTACCGAATAACAACAATATCAAAAACACCATTAAGTATTATAGTATTATAACTACAGGTAACATTGTAGGCACATTATGGATGAGCTTTTATTACCTAATCGTGTTAAAAGCAATAGATTCTCCGTTCTCTGAAACATTTGCTCGGTGGAACAGCCTCATCAACTCGACAATTCTGACAGTCACTTGAGAGATCTATTGTTTTCCTATAAAGGACTGCAAAAGCAGACTTATTAATATTATCCTTACACTAATAAATAAACGATTTAAATTAATATAACTTTGGGTTTGCTACAAAGGTGTAGAGACAGGAAGACAAGGTAATAAATAATGGTCCCTCGAATGTTAACTCTAAGCTAAGATAGGAAAACAAAAACAGAAGAAATAAGTTAAACAGAATTAACAACGATTTAGTTAATTGAGAAGACTCGACCATCAAATTATAACAAGTTTCTACCCGTGACAGAAAGATATGAAAGAATAATATAACCTACAAAACAATTATATTTAATTTTACCTAAATAACTAGTCTTTCTAATATCATTGCACTACGATTAATAAATTTGGAATTACATATTCCTTATAAGGAATGGTTGATTATAAAACTAGACAAATTCGAGCTATATATGGTATGAAAATTTATTGCTTTACGTTAAGTCCGATAAATATCAAAATATTCGCTACTAGGTCCTATAGTTTCTTTAAATATATCGCTTTGGAAATAACGGACATCAACTCTACTATATCCGACCTGGGGTCGTACGCCCGATACAAAATACTTGGGTCAGTCTTAACTACGATCATAAACTCTAACAAAAACAACAAAATTAACGCTAATGCCTTTAGGGAATGTGCACATTACAACTATTTTCAGTGTATATAAACTCTTTAACAAAAAGTTAAAATATAAATAATAATATTATTGCAGTACCGATTTGGTTAGGTATCTACTTTGGTCGAATGAAGTCTAAACTAGATTGAAGTTTTTTTGTTACGCCTGACTTTGTTGCTGGCATAGATGTACCACTCGTTGTTGTGGTGCTTACGAATATGAACGCCAAGATTGCCTCTCTGTTTGGCCTTGTAGGAGCAATACGGACACTGATGAGCCGGGGCTTTGCCACCGCACTCTACATTCTCGTGGCGACGCAGAGTAGACTTCCAACGATATTTCTTTCCGCAATGCCTGCACTCAAATTGACGGCTCGCGTCGTCTGAGCTGTTACCATCGCGGCGCGCGTATTTCATCTCCGTTTTGTGTTCGTCTTGCTCATCACCTGGCACGGAGTGGTCGTAAAAATTATCATTGTCCTCGGGCAGGACGATGTCGTCCGTGTCATCGTATTCCTCGGAATCTAGCTCCTCGCGTTTCGGTGCATTGTTGTTCTGCATAAAGGCCTGCTGCAATAGGTGGGCTTTCAGATCGTCGGGAATTGCGGCCAAGGAGTCGAGAGGATGCTTGGGCAAGCCGGGGGGCTTGAGGATGTTGGTGACCTGGATGCAGGCGGGCACGAGCGCGGCCAGGCCGGGCTGCGCCTGCGCCGACAGCAGCGACAGCAGCGCCGACGGCAGCCCCTCCTTGTGCGACTCTGAAATCCAATACGTTTAACATGTTGCAAAAATAAAAACAAAAGCGCGACTACATACTGTTAATACTACCAGAGGCTAAAATAAATTAAGGAACCAAAGAAATGCGTTATAATAAATTAAAAAAATATAATCTCTGTTAGAAATAAGGCGAAGCTTCTAATCATGCAAGACATGCACAATCTCGAGATTATCTTCCCATAAGAGGATCGGGCTGTGAAATGAAAGGCCCGGCTATCGTAAGTCGTTTAATAGATTTAAAAAATATCGAATATCATTATCATAATACATGTATACGAGGCTCATATAAAATTAACGTTTTAATATCATCTAAGGAAGATCGAAGAGTTAAGGCACTAGTATAAAGCACTGAATATAATGTGATCACTCGACGCGTATGGGGGTGGAGACGGGCGCGCCCGGGGGGTCGCGCGGCGGGGAGGGCGAGCGCGGCGGTGCTTCTTGGTGCTCGGGGTGCTTGCGCTCCAGGTGCCTCTTCAGCTCGTTGCGGCGGTGCTTGCTGTACGCGCAGTGCGGACACTTGTACTGCGGCTCGCGGCGGCACTCCAGCGTTATGTGACGCACGAGGTTCTTGCGCGCGTTGTAGCAACGCTGGCAGTTAGGACATTTGTATTTGTTGCCCTCGGTCTTGTATTGCGCGCAAGGTAAGTTAGCCGGCGGGTCTGAACGGGGGAAGATGTTGTAGCGAGACACTTTTTTCGTAGTTTTCGGTTCAGTTTTTGGTTCGACCTCGGGCTTGGTAGTTTTAGGGGTTGCCGGTTTAGGTGTTTGTTTGGCCGGCTGTCGCTTGTTTTCTTTAGTCTCCTCGGGCATGATGAGCGAGTTAGGCGAGGTGACGTTCTTCAATACTGCGAATGTGGTCGCCGTCGGAGGCTCTTCCACCACTTTTTTACTACGAGTCACCACTCTGTTCGGCAATATCAGTCCTGAAAGAGAAAAATCAAATACAGTCCCCTCGCTTGTTTACGAATATTAATTGTAATTTAATAAAAAGCTTAAATAAAAACAAATGTGACGTAAAGAAAACCATATATTGAAAGTAAAAAACAGTAACAAAAAAACTAAAGAATATAAAAGGGATTTGATGTAACAAAAAATATAAATTCTTCTAAATATATTTCAACAAGAAACCATCCTACGATGCTACTAATCAGATGGAATTAATGAAACGTGAAGTGTAAGTTTATCGATAACACCTTAGCAAATAATCAACTAATGTAAATATTTATTAAAGTAACAACAGTATATTCGAGATCAAGTTCTACCCTTAATTAATAGGAACTTAACGTTTTACGACTACACAACTAGACAACAGGTGAAATAATCTTAAAACAGTCTAATATTTGAGAAAAATCAACAATAGTAATAATACTAAAGCAAAACAGTGTCAAAAAGAAAAAATCTACAGATTTCTAAGGTATATCTTCTTTCTTAATCTTTTTAAATATTTCTTGGTACTCTTGCAGCCAATTAGGATGTTTATGAGCAATATGACACATCAATGTTTTCTTTTGCGAGTATTTTTTACCACATTTATCACAGCCAAATTGAGGACCAGTGACACATTCATACTTTTCGTGCCTCAGTTTATTTCTTCTATACTTGTACAGTTTTTTACAAGTAGAGCAAGAGTAATGATTATCTTTGTCGGCATGTATTGGTTTCCTTCCCCTCTTTTTAGGAGGCACCGCTTCCGAATCCCTCTTTAAAGGTTTCCTTCCCCTCTTTTTGTATTTTCTCTTAACTATTGTCAAGTTCTCTATAGCTGCTTGTTCCTGTTTAATTTTTAATCCTATTTCTCTGACAAGTTCTGAGCTCTTAAGATACCCACGAGTTAATGGGAAAGGGGTTTTTGCGTAATGTTGGTCGTTAATGAGATTTATGGGTTGTTCTGGAAGGTCAAAGAATGAAAAGCAATAAATAATGATAAGTATAAAGATCTACACCAAATTAAAATGTGCACAGAAATATAAAATGTCGTGTTGAAAGAAATTAGTACAGAGTCGATGTGTCTGTTAAGTGTTATGTTATTTACAGTCCGTGCTATGAGTATACTAAGACAGGAATACATTATTTAATTGGGATTGAGCATATTAAAAGTGTTAATAATTGTGCGACGGGTTACAGCTTGGCATGTGACAGGTAGGTTAGATTTCTGGTAACAAATTCGCGATCCTAACTAGTATCTCTCATATTCACATGTTTGTAACGTTGTGTATGTATTGCTTCGTATATGGCTAAATGAAATGCGCATCAAATATCATAGGATTCTTTACGTCGTGACATGCTTTCAATAATCTCAGGAAATTTAGCCTAGTTGCGGACAATGAGGTTTTCGTCTAAAGAACATGCACAATAAATGAGAACGCCTTGAGTTTCAGTTCTTAAAAATTGATTGATGACTTAAAACATGAATCGCTAAAAAATACATCTGCAGTGAAATCACATGTGAATGCAAAAAATAAAGAAATAATAAATAAGATAAATAAGCCACATTACCATCAAACTACAAATAAAATAAAATTAAGGTTTACCTTGTTCCATTAGCCGCTTCCGAGGCACATCCAATCTTCTATAAACAATAGTAATAAGTTGTGTCACTATCTGTGCCAAAATAAAACTCCTACCGCCGAGCGATAGTCGCACAAAACCCGCTAGCTTTTAATAGCCAAATTTCATTCGAGGGTGAAGTGAGGTGTTTGTGCACATTTATCATGAATCTAATTCATATTACAAATAAATACGTGTATAATAAATATGAGAAAATTTACTTACCAATGAGCTCACTCCAAATTAGGACAAAGAAGGTTAGCACTATTGAAAGTTAGGTGTTACATATGCAAAGTATAATACCATATCTATGAATATAAGTAAGCATGCAGTGATCTACTGGCGACCCCACGACAAAGCGAGTACATAACGTCATACACATTCAAGTGGAAACAAATGTAAATCAAGATCAACTTACCTTATCAATTACCTCACCTTTTGAAAAAGGCTACAGTATGAAAAACCTTTTACCGAATACCTTTACCTGTTGCACTGGAATATTTTCAAATTCATATGGATACAGAAATATAAATTGTGATAAGATTAGTAATTTATAATACTAATATTAGATACTAATTAATATATGGTTGAATTTTCACATGTGAAAACACTAGCACTCTTTCCGCCGACGTGAAATATAATATTTTATATATAACAAGATAAATAGATTATTTAAGCAATGACTGTTTATCTCATCAAATTATGGGAAGACATTGCGCATTTCATCCGTTCCTTAGACGTCTGGGACAATGGACTTTTAATTATCTTACAAATAAATTAAACACAAATTTAAAAGCAAATTTCAAAGTGCATTTTCCCAGAATACTAAACTCAAGTCCCAAGTAACACCCTGCGTAAGCAGAATCGTGTAGGTATGTATTCAAGAATAAACGCTACGCAAGGTGTTGTGACGAACGTTACCGGCATGTCACCGGTAATGTTGCCAGAGTCAAGTGCGGGCTTACCTTGCGAGTCTCGAACACTGTCACTTGAGTTCATGATTTCATCCTGAGATCGTTCCATATGCCATTGAAAATCTAGAAAGAAAAATAACATGATGTAATAAATATATTATATGAATACCTATTCATTACTGGATTATTTGCTAATTTGCTGACAATCCTCAGACAATGAGCGCATGTCTTTGTTATAATAATGATGATGATGATGGAAGCATCACTCTTTTTTTTTCAGGTCTTACGTGGCACGTTCGTAACGAATTCTGACATTATTTTTTACTCTTAGCAGGAGTTTTAGGCAAGCAGTAACAACACTAGCAACCTCTAAAACTTAAAAACTTGCTTTTAAATGCTAAATGAATGAGGGGACGAAAAAATATATAAAAAAATGTAATAGATAAATAAGAATCATCCTAATAGTCACTAATACCAGAATATTAAAAAAAACTGGCTTTAAGCTCTGAGGTGAGTGAGTGAAAATGATTTTAATAATAAAAGATAAGGGAAAAGGAGGAGGGGGGGGGGGGGGTTGAATTTAAAGTAATAACCACTGGTAAATACCATTTGATATTTAAAAGTCGCTTTTCGATGGAGGAAAACATCGTGAGGAAATCGGACCTAATCCCAACAAGGCCTCTGGGTTGGAAGGTCACATGGTAGACGCTTCTGTAGAAACTAGTATCTACGCCAATTTCTGTGTTAGGTTGCCGAGCGGACTCCATGCTCAAGAGCCGTGGCAAAAACCCGCGACAAACGCTCGGAGGATGATGATAAATAATGATATCGTCGGTCGGCTGGTTCCAATAGTTTCGCTTAGTTTGGGACTAGGTTAAAATGTCTGTAAGGTTTTGTCCAAAATAAAATTATTAACACCACAGAACAGAATTACAAATAGGCAAAAAAATTGCTTGTATCAATTACAAATCTTGTATTAAAAATAGTGTGGAATCTATACAACAAATATCTTGTTAAATAGATGTTTATAAATATCTATTTATGCATAATTCAAGTTTTTTTGTGTATTAGTCTAACTAATCTACTACACACTGCACACATGTGTAACCTAAAAACGTTAAAGCGCAGCTGTGACGAATTTGAATGATAATAGAATATTTATGTCCCAAGTTATGATCCTTTAACATTGTCTAGTTGCCCTTGCTTGTGATACATAACTGATGCATCGCCTGGTTTAACATCAATTGTATGGGCAGTGATAATATATATGACGGTGCTTAAAAGAAAATGACAAGGTTCTTCAGTGAATATTTAAAACAAATTAAGTGAGAATTGCTATGGTAGCAGTAAGCATAATAATTACTTAGAAATAATGTTAAACAATGGAACCCCTTGTTTACCTGAATGTACAATAATGCCTACTAATAAGTAATTTTTATCAGTATTAACAAATTTATTTATTTATTAATTAATTAGTTACAGAAGCACTGGTAGCCTGGCGGTAAAACGTGCGACTTTCAATCCGGAGGTCTAGGGTTCAAACCCTGGCTCATACCACTGACTTTTTTGGAAGTTATTTATGGAATATCATTTGATATTTATTTACCAGTTGCTTTTCGGTGAAGGAAAATATCGTAAGGAAACCGGAACTAATCACAATAAGGCCTAGCTCCTGTATTGGATGGTCAGATGGAAGTGCCTTTCGTAAAAACTAGTGCCTACGCCAATTCATGGGATTAGGTTGTCAAGCCGACCACAAACCGGGAAAAACACTAAGAGGAACTCTTCCTATTTCATTAGTTACTGCTAAAAATTAATTGTTAGTAGGTATTATGACTATTTAAACTTGTAATGATTGTGTTAATGCTACTTTTTATGTTTGACTTAGAATGTATACTTTATTTTAATTTGTTTTAGAATATCAACTATGTTGCTTTGCCCTGACAGGGTAACCATGCATGCACTTAAAACATATGAATACCTTACTGCAACCATGGTTTGCAATGAATGAATGAATGATTTGAATGAAATGAAATGAATTATTGTACATTCAGGAAAGCAAGGACTGGTTAACATTATTTCAAAGTAATTATTTAAGTGAGTTATGTGCTTTTGATATGAGTTCTATATTTATTTGATTATTAGCAGGAATTTTACAGCAACAGCATATTTTGTTACCAAACTCAAATTTAAAGTGACTATGTATGGTATGTATATGTATACACATATTTATACCCTTTGTAGCATTAATGACTACTAACAATGTGACCTACATACCATCAAAATAACTTACAATTCAATAAAACAAGTGGTGACGCAAAATTTAAGCAAATATACTTATTTGCTTAAATATATATACATACTTATTTCAATAGTCTGAGTAGATCATAACACTTTCAACTAACTTCTATACATTTACATGTACAAATGTAGGCCATAGTTTAACACAATTTTGTACTAGATTTAGATGCATGCATAGGTGCAGCAGATATTTTTTGTTATAACTTATGATGCACAAACATTCATAGCATTTTTGTTGATAAATGGTTGTGATTAGTGATGAATGGTAGTGGAATTAGAATTGGTAATATATAATAATACAACATAATATGCAATTACATAATTGCAGATTTTCTTGATCTTGGTGTTGCTAATTGGGATGAAATAGGTTTATCGGAACTCCTTTTTTTATGCACTAAGCTTCATTTGTTTGGTTAATCAGTCTACATAGTAATCATTTTGATACACACATTTAAACTTTAATTCATTTCAATATTAGATCAAACTACTACTCTTACTACAACGAGTACATCATACAACTACATCAAATCATACTACTACTCTTTAGGAAACATCAAAATGGTTTGTTACTATGGAGTTTATATGGGAGACTAACATTGTGACGTCACAGTCCTATATGATAAATACATCTCCTTTATAAAAGCTTTAACCATTATAAAATAATTTAAAGCGCAAACCTGGATCTTCACGTGGATTTTTGAAATTTTGATTTTATGAATGCAATGAACAAATTAAGTTTTCATCACACCTGCTCGTAAATGGTGTTATTTCCTGCCTGTATACAGAAGGACAATGACCTAAATTGTTCCCGCGGGAGTAATGGCGAGATATTATCCCCACGGGAGTAATGACTCTCGTTTTAAAATTTGCAACTGATTTCGTACATCATTTCAGAACTAAGGAGGTATGATGTTCAGCCAAAAATTCAAAAAAATTAATTTCATCTTTAAAATTTAGCTATATTCTAAAATTACATCACACACAATCTATACGTTTCAATTTCTTCATTATTTTTAATATTTAAATGTTCGTTTCTTTATTATTTTTCTTAGATTAGGCCTTTTTACAATATGAATATAAAAGTAAAATAAAATACAGCATACAAAAATAGTAAAGTATTTATCATTAATTTTGGTAAATATTGTTATAATAATTTTGCTAAATCTGGTTGTTTAGCTATTCTAGTTCGAAAAATATGTCGTAATAACAAAACGCAAGGAATGTTTGTACCGCGTTGCTAAGCAACGGCGCATGCGCGGGGCTGAGCGCTGTCATGTACGTTCTCAACTTTTGCTGCCTAATTAACTTTCTTGAATTTATCTTTGCTTTTTTTCCTCGCAAATGTGCTGAAAACCATTGTGTGTAACTCGGGGCGTAAGATAGTTATAAATAGGCTAGATGAATTTTTTTCATGCGTGGTATCATTCAATTCGTTTTGTTGTGAGGATCAAATGTCTATATGGGGCCAATTGCCTTAAATCAACATAAAAGACAGAAAAGAGACTTAAAGTCTGTGATTTGCTTTTGTTTCTCAAAACGCTCCTAACAAAATGATATAAAGCCGTGACGTCATGGCTTCATAGTTGCCCTGTTTAAAGTATGGAAAAATTATGAAATTGCTATTTTTACAGTGAAATATTGCGTTTATGTATATGGTTGCCATACAATTTATTTCACAGTAAAATGTTAGAAATCTAATGGTATCATTGGTTTTTTTTTTATTTTGTACTTTCAAAATTCGAAAAAAAATTTTTTTTGAAGCCCGATATCTTTGCACCATTTCAATAGATTTTTTTAATGTTTACTTTATTTGTATATTTTGATCATATAGCATCCTATCAACTAAATTTCATTGCCTAATTCAACATGTGTCGTCATCCCTATTTAGAGCAGGCTCCAATGAGATGTTCGTTTGCAAAAATAGCGGACCGCGAAATGTTATGTGATTCGTCTATCTGCTACCCTCGACATTATAAAAAGCCATGTTGCCGCGCGCGCTCATGGTCCTTTGTCATTCAGTCCACCCCCGCCCCTTTACCGCTGCTCTAGACTCGCCGCGCGCGCTTGTGACGTTGCCAGCTCGTCGATAGGGTAGAGAGAGCTTTGGAGAAGAAGCAGTATGCATTGGGCTGCTTTTACAATACTACCCACAGTACTATATGGGGCGATAGTCTGGTGGCACAGAACCCATGTTAAAGAATACCAAAGAGACCTAATGAAGGTACAGACACTGGCATACCTGATCGATGATAACGGGGGCAATGAGAACGACCCCAACACATGCAATGGAGGTAATGCTGGGCATGAAATCACTTCATATTGAGGTGGAGTGGAGAAGAGAGGCACGGAGCAGCGGTACAGAATAAAAGCAAAGAATGGAGAGGGAGCTGCCAGGATAAAAGACATGCACTCATACAAAGAGATGCGCTGTCAAGAATGGAAATGATACCTTCTTTCCCACAGTCCAGAAAGTGAGATTTCAGCATGATGCCTAGTACTCGTATCTTTTCTGGTTCCCTGACTAGCCCCCACTCTCAGCCTACCCAGTTGACACGATCGTTTCCCTGCCGGCAGTTTTACAACTCGTGCCCGGGTCCAAATAGCTGTAAATTTCCTCCGTAAACTTCTTACAGCCCTCCCAGCTAGATTTCTGTCTCTGTTTTGTGTAGGTACTTATTCCTAATTTTATATGCATCCCAGCTTTGAGAGTCGTCCTTCCTCAACGCTACCCTCATTGCTCTCCGCGTTCTCTTCTTCAATTTTTGTATCATGTCAGTCAGGCGCGTATACAGAGGAGGAGCAACAGGGGTATCCCCCCTCCCCCCGACACGGAAGTTTTGCATACTACGGGGGCCATAGTATAGGTGCGGCCCACAAGATTTTTCTTTTCGTTTTCGTAATATTTCATCAAAATAAAAGTTATCTATTGGTGGCTTGTATTTTATTTATGACACATATAGGCACCCATAAGTACTAATCTGCTAATGAAATTCCATAATTAAAACCAAAAATCTTTGTAATTTACTAATAAAATTTGTGAGGGTGGGGAGGGGAGAGGGGACCACAAAACTGGTTGGCAACATCTGTTAATTGGATGTCTGGGATCCATACAATATATATCAGAAGTCAGAATGAGGTCCGCAATTTTTGCAAACGGGACTCCACTGAGAGTCCGGTCTAATTGTGAAAAACTAAGTTCCAGGTGTAAAATATTCATTGAGTAAAATATTTGAACATTTTTTTGAATACCTAATCAGGTACAGTCGTCATCAAATATATTGGAGCGTCCAAGGTGCTCAAAAATATCTGACAATGCACTTTATCGACTTGACAATAAATGCATTGTTCAGATATTTGTGACCACCTTGACTGCTCGATATATCTGATGGCGAGTGTACCTACCTATGTACATTTATTGCCATCTAGTAAAGCAAGACTTGATTTTTAACTGACTTCAAATAAGTAGGAGGTTCTTATTTCTAGTGAATTTTTTTTTTTTTTGTATGTATGTTACTCGATATCTCCGTGAATCGTGTAACAATTTCAGATTTTTTTTTTAATCAAACGGGTATAACCCCTAGATGGTCCCATTGTCACCAAGTCGGGGTCTGATGATGGGATCCTGGAGAAATCGAGGGAACTCTTCAACTGTTATAGGCACACCTATAGTGAATTCACTATTTTTATAGCACCTCGGCCGGAAGTTGGTTCTTTTTTGTTTAAAATTATTATTTTCAACCAACTTCAAGATTTCAAAGGAGAAGGTTATCAATTCGTGATCTTTGTTTTTTTGTTCACCAATTATTCAAAGATGGCTGGGCTGGACCGATTTGGAAAATTCTTTTTTTGTTTGAACAAGTATACTTCACAGTTGGTCCCATTGTCACCAGGTCCAGATCTGATGATGGGATTCTGGAGAAATCGAGGGTTTTTGTTTTAACGAGTATACTTCACAGTTGGTCCCTTTGTCACCAGGTCCAGATCTGATGATGGGATTCTGGAGAAATCGAGGGAACTCTTCAACTATTATAGGCACACATATAGTGATTTCAGTATTTTTCACAGCAACTCTGCCACTTCCTCATGGAATAGCGGATCCTAAGTGAAGCCGGTTCTTTTTTTGTTAAAATTATTATATTAGAGGAAATACTTACTGCGTACGACGTCGTTATGTGCCACGGCCGGAGGCTCCTCGGCCTCCTCATCCAACGTGAGATCCTCAACGCCATCTCTCGCGTTCTCCTCCTTCATTGGGGGTTCCTCCCCGTTCCCGTGGATTTCTGGGGGCTGTGGTACGGGTGCAGGGACCTCCACGCTCATACGGCGCGCTTTCTTCCGGCGGCGCGTCGGGCTTATGGACCCTTCGCGACTGTCTATGCTACCATCTCGGACCTACGACAAATAAACAGATATTTTACAAAAGGGAACCTGAAGATGAAAATGAGCTAAAGTTATTTTTAACCGACTTCAAAAAAGGAGGAGGTTCTCAATTAGACTGAATTTATTTACTATTTTTTTTTATCGAACAGGTATAACCCCTATATGCTCCCACTGTCACCAAGTCGGGGTCTGATGATGGGATCCTGGAGAAATCGAGGGAACTCTTCAACTATTATAGGCATACCAATAGTGATTTTATCAAATTATTTTTACAGCAACTCAGCCACTTCCTCTTGGAATAGCGGATCCTAAGTGAAATCGGTTCTTTATTTGTTTAAAATTATTATTATTTTGGTTATGAAGAACAACCAAGTTTATTACCAGACAGATTATTGCATGGTTCATCCATGGAGTAATTTAGAAAGAATGAATGTAGTACATTACAATTAACCAGCATTACAAGGTTCAGAGACAGATTTGCTCACAACACAATAATTATAATAATAACACTATATCTAATAAACAATTAAACATGTTTTAAAATAAGTGCGTAAGTGCTTGTAATATTTTTTATTGTAATTGTAAATACCTAAATGCCATTAGTAGAGAGCAATAATGTAGTGCCAAAAAATGAATTGTAAGTACCTAAATAAGTGATGGTGGATTCCAATGGAAGTATAAATACATTTACATAGGTTGTGATTGAGTTGGAATTTTATATACCTATATTACCAATACATTAGGGAATGCAAACCAAAATAATCAGTCATAACCAGTTATTTGAAATTCGAATAACCCGGTTCGGTTATTTATTCAATTCTATTTTTACTTAAGATTGTATAATAGAAGGTTATACAATCATATAACTTTTCATCTGGAACTATGATTTATATACCTACTATCCTTAATAATTATTTCAAGTTTATAGCATTGGTAGTCTATCGGTAAGTTTTTTATTTCCTAAAAGATGATTTATTTATGGTCCATAGAACTTGGTTCCTGCCAGCTTTTCTAAAACTCCTAAAGAGAAATGCTAAAATACATAGCGCCAGTTTCCAAATATAATATATTGTGAGGTGTGTAACATTTCTTTTTCTTATAATAAATGGTATTCTAATATAATATTGACTTATTTTGTATGAAAATTACCACCAATACAATTTTTACCAGTTTGCGTTTTCTAATCTTGATTGGACTGCCACTAGATGAATTCTTAAAATTTACAAGGCAGGAGTGCAAAGTTTGTAGATATTTATACTATACAACTTATAGATAGATCTTCACTGATCAGTATTATATTATAATGGTCATGTAGGTATCTATATGTTATGTACATTCAATTGAAATGCCTCTTGATAGGTATAATCTATATAAATATAGATAATACATTATCTTTCAGATACAGGGGTTGCTATTGAGTTGCTAGTGCTGTTTAGGTAGGTACCTCTTAGACTAAGATTAGGTGGTAGTGCACCCTACCTAATCGGGTAGCAAGATTCGGCATATATAGGGGGTAGCACCTTAAAAAGTTATGACTTTTAGTATGGGACACTATGAGCCAAACCTGGAGCGTTCGGAATGCAGCCAACTTTTCGGGTACCAAAAAAAGTCAGAAAATACCTCATCGGGTAGCAAGATTCGACATATACAGGGGGTAGCACCTTAAAAAGTTATGACTTTTTGTATGGAACACTATGAGCCAAACCTGGAGCATTCGGAATGCAGCCTGATTTTAGGGTGCCAGAAAATATCGAAAAATACCTCATCGGGTAGCAAGATGAAACTAATGCCAAATGAAAGTACTAATCATCCTGTTAATAAAAAAAATTGGTAGTCGGTCCTAAACCTGGAGCATTTCAAATGCAGCCAACTTTTGTGATCGAACAAAAAACTCATCTGATACCATTACAACGTAGAAATGGCCCCAGAAGATGGTTCAAAAGACATAAACAAGCTTAATTTGACAGAATTTATCAAAAAGTGCCAAAATATTTCAGGTTTACTCACCCAAACTTATCACTTTCGTGATTTGGCTTAATTTTAGGGTACCTGAAGATTTAAAAAAATACCTTATTGAGTAGCACGCTAATATGTATGCCAAATGAAAGGACCTATCATCCTGTTAATAAAAAAAAATAGCAGTGGGTCCTAAACCTGGAACATTCCAAATGCAGCCAACTTTTGTGATCGAACAAAAAACCCATCTGATACCATTACAACGTAGAAATGGCCCCAGAAGGTGGTTCCAAAGACATAAACAAGCTTAATTTGATATAATTTATCAAAAAGTGCCAAAATATATTAGGTTTACTCACCCAAACTTATCACTTTCGTGATTTGGCTTAATTTTAGGGTACCTGAAGATTTAAAAATACCTTATTGAGTAGCACGCTAATATGTATGCCAAATGAAAGGACCTATCATCCTGTTAATAAAAAAAAATAGCAGTGGGTCCTAAACCTGGAACATTCCAAATGCAGCCAACTTTTGTGATCGAACAAAAAACTCATCTGATACCATTACAACGTAGAAATGGCCCCAGAAGGTGGTTCCAAAGACATAAACAAGCTTAATTTGATAGAATTTATCAAAAAGTGCCAAAATATATTAGGTTTACTCACCCAAACTTATGACTTTCGTGATTTGGCTTAATTTTAGGCTACCTGAAGATTCAAAAAAATACTTTATTGAGTAGCATGATAAAATGTAAGCCAAATGAAAGGACTTATCATCCTGTTAATAAAAAAATATAGCAACGGGTCCTAAACCTGGAGCATTCCAAATGCAGCCAACTTTTGTAATCGAACAAAAAACTCATCTGATACCATTACAACGTAGAAATGGCCCCAGAAGATGGTTCAAAAGACATAAACAAGCTTAATTTGATAGAATTTATCAAAAAGTGCCAAATTTATTGGGTTTACTCACCCAAACTTATCACTTTCGTGATTCGGCTTAATTTTAGGGTACCTGAAGATTTAAAAAAAAACCTTATTGAGTGGCACGATAAGATGTAAGCCAAATGAAAGGACTTATCGTCCTGTTAATAGAAAAAAATAGCAGCGGGTCCTAAACCTGGAACATTTCAAATGCAGCCAACTTTTGAGATCGAACAAAGAACTCATCTGGTACCATTACAACGTAGAAATGGCCCCAGAAGATGGTGCAAAAAACATAAACAAGCTTAATTTGATAAAATTTATCAAAGGGTGCCAAAATATATTAGGTTTACTCACCCAAACTTATCACTTTCGTGATTTGGCTTAATTTTAGGGTACCTGAAGATTAAAAAAAAATACCTTATTGAGTGGCACGATAAGATGTAAGCCAAATCAAAGGACTTATCATCTTGTTAACAGAAAAAAATAGCAGCGGGTCCTAATCCTGGAGCATTCCAAATGCAGCCAACTTTTGTGATCGAACAAAGAACTCATCTGATACCATTACAACGTAGAAATGGCCCCAGAAGATGGTTCAAAAGACATAAACAAGCTTAATTTGATGGAATTTATCAAAAAGTGCCAAAATATATTAGGTTTACTCACCCAAACTTATCACTTTCGTGATTTGGCTTAATTTCAGGGTACCTGAAGATTTAAAAAAAAACCTTATTCAGTGGCACGATAAGATGTAAGCCAAATGAAAGGACTTATCGTCCTGTTAATAGAAAAAAATAGCAGCGGGTCCTAAACCTAGAACATTTCAAATGCAGCCAACTTTTGAGATCGAACAAAGAACTCATCTGATACCATTACAACGTAGAAATGGCCCCAGAAGATGGTTCAAAAGACATAAACAAGCTTAATTTGATGGAATTTATCAAAAAGTGCCAAATATATTAGGTTTACTCACCCAAACTTATCACTTTCGTGATTTGGCTTATCAGATGAGTTTTTTGTTCGATCACAAAAGTTGGCTGCATTTGGAATGTTCCAGGTTTAGAAGCCGCTGCTATTTTTTTTTATTAACAGGATGATAAGTCCTTTCATTTGGCATACAATGGCATACATCTTATCGTGCTGCTCAATAAGGTATTTTTTTAAATTTCAGGTACCCTAAAATTAAGCCAAATCACGAAAGTCATAAGTTTGGGTGAGTAACCCTAATATATTTTGGCACTTTTTGATAAATTTCATCAAATTAAGCTTGTTTATGTCTTTTGAACCATCTTCTGGGGCCATTTCTACGTTGTAATGGTATCAGATGAGTTTTTTGTTCGATCACAAAAGTTGGCTGCATTTGGAATGCTCCAGGTTTAGGACCCGCTGCTATTTTTTTCTATTAACAGGATGATAAGTCCTTTCATTTGGCTTACATCTTATCGTGCCACTCAATAAGGTATTTTTTAAATCTTCATGTACCCTAAAATTAAGCCAAATCACGAAAGTCATAAGTTTGGGTGAGTAAACCTAATAAATTTGGCACTTTTTGATAAATTCTATCAAATTAAGCTTGTTTATGTCTTTTGAACCATCTTCTGTAGCCATTTCTACGTTGTAATGGTATCAGATGAGTTTTTTGTTCGATCACAAAAGTTGGCTGCATTTGGAATGCTCCAGGTTTAGGACCCGTTGCTAAATTTTTTTATTAACAGGATGATAAGTCCTTTCATTTGGCATACATTTTATCGTGCTACTCAATAAAGTATTTTTTTGAATCTTCAGGTACCCTAAAATTAAGCCAAATAACGAAAGTCATTAGTTTGGGTGAGTAAACCTAATATATTTTGGCACGTTTTGATAAATTCCATCAAATTAAGCTTGTTTATATCTTTTGAACCATCTTCTAGGGCCATTTCTACGTTGTAATGGTACCAGATGAGTTTTTTGTTCGATTACAAAAGTTGGCTGCATTTGGAATGTTCCAGGTTTAGGATCCGCTGCTATTTTTTTCTATTAATAGGATGATAAGTCCTTTCATTTGGCTTACATCTTATCGTGCCACTCAATAAGGTATTTTTTTAAATCTTCATGTACCCTAAAATTAAGCCAAATCACGAAAGTGATAAGTTTGGGTGAGTAAACCTAATAAATTTGGCACTTTTTGATAAATTTTATCAAATTAAGCTTGTTTATGTCTTTGGAACCACCTTCTGGGGCCATTTCTACGTTATAATGGTATCAGATGAGTTTTTTGTTCGATCACAAAAGTTGGCTGCATTTGGAATGCTCCAGGTTTAGGACCCGTTGCTATATTTTTTTATTAACAGGATGATAAGTCCTTTCATTTGGCTTACATCTTATCGTGCCACTCAATAAGGTTTTTTTTAATCTTCAGGTACCCTAAAATTAAGCAAAATCACGAAAGTCATAAGTTTGGGTGAGTAAACCTAATATATTTTGGCACCTTTTGATAAATTCTATCAAATTAAGCTTGTTTATGTCTTTGGAACCACCTTCTGGGGCCATTTCTACGTTGTAATGGTATCAGATGAGTTTTTTGTTCGATCACAAAAGTTGGCTGCATTTGGAATGTTCCAGGTTTAGGACCCGCTGCTATTTTTTTTTATTAACAGGATGATAAGTCCTTTCATTTGGCATACATATTATCGTGCTACTCAATAAGGTATTTTTTTAAATCTTCAGGTACCCTAAAATTAAGCCAAATCACGAAAGTGATAAGTTTGGGTGAGTAAACCTGAAATATTTTGGCACTTTTTGATAAATTCTGTCAAATTAAACTTGTTTATGTCTTTTGAACCATCATCTGGGGCCATTTCTACGTTGTAATGGTATCAGATGAGTTTTTTGTTCGATCACAAGAGTTGGCTGCATTTGAAATGCTCCAGGTTTAGGACCGACTACCAATTTTTTTTATTAACAGGATGATTAGTACTTTCATTTGGCATTAGTTTCATCTTGCTACCCGATGAGGTATTTTTCGATATTTTCTGGCACCCTAAAATCAGGCTGCATTCCGAATGCTCCAGGTTTGGCTCATAGTGTTCCATACAAAAAGTCATAACTTTTTAAGGTGCTACCCCCTGTATATGTCGAATCTTGCTACCCGATGAGGTATTTTCTGACTTTTTTTGGTACCCGAAAAGTTGGCTGCATTCCGAACGCTCCAGGTTTGGCTCATAGTGTCCCATACTAAAAGTCATAACTTTTTAAGGTGCTACCCCCTATATATGCCGAATCTTGCTACCCGATTAGGTAGGGTGCACTACCATCTAATCTTAGTCTATCTAGTCTGTTGATGTGAAATCTTAAAGGTAAGTTTCACTATATGTTAACAAACCTGTGGTGGTGGAGACGGAGCACGAGGCGGGTGTGCTGGGGCGGCCTGTGCTGGGCGCGACGGCGGTCGGGACGGCTTGTTGTCAGAGAGGCCCTTGATCTGCAGGGACTCTGCGGCCTTGAGCAAGGCTGCCAGTTGGTCCTGCGAGATGTTCACCTCTCCGCGGTACATGTAGTCCATCATGGCTCTTAACTCTGCATATTTCACATCTTTCAAGATGATTATAGGATGCTTGTCATATTGCTGTGATAGCACATTCTGTAACAAAAACATTTGCGTTGTTTTTTTCTCTGTAGATAAACATACACTTTGACGCTATTGTAAATGTTCATTGTTTTAAGATTTCAAAGCCTATGTTTAGTTTTGAATAGAAGCATTCCAAATTTAAATAACATACTAATGAAATTCCTTTAGTAAAGTTATTTGGAAGTCATTTGTTTTGGTTAGTAACATAACATCTAAACGTCATTGATTTCATTTAGCGAATTATAGGAACGTTAATGAGCATCATTGGGTAATGATAGCCAACAAATGGGTACTTTTTAAAAGTAGATTGCAACAACTTTCTGTTGCCAACTCATCTATGCATCAATCTAAGCCAATTGCTAAGGCATGAAAGCTAGAACGAAGCAACTGGATTGTTTATTAGAGCAAAACTGAGTTGCCTTGTAAGTTAAACACGATAGCAATTGACCTACATTACGTGAGCGCGTTAGCAAATTACCAACCTCGAAATAGGGACTGCAGGCCGACAGGACGACTTTGTGCGCCTTCAGCGTCTGGCCTTCGGCCGCGAGGGTGCAGTCCACGTGAATGCCTTTCTCTAGGAGTGTGTCGAACACCGATACCAGCGTCGACTGGTGGTTGTTCCAGCGTAGGCAGAACTGCTGGTCGTCGTCCATGTTGCTGTCGTCGAGCCACTCGCCGCGCCCACGGTTCTACATCAAAACATTCCTTCATCAACACTAGTTAAACACCACGCAATAATTAGGCCACTCTGAAACTTCCTCCGACCACAACAAACAACGATTTATCAGGCGCGATTATCACGCGCAAACTCCAACCGTCTCACGGATTCACCTCATAAAATGATATCACTCTCCAACTTTAACTTTACGGACCACATACGAGTCGGTCCTAAGCGACGCGGCACTCTCGACACAAAGAAAATGGCCGCTTTTCCAGCGCGACAAAAAATAAAATGGCGACGAAAATTCTAAGTTTTACTATTTTCTGGACAAACTTTTCATGACACGTATAACAGATTCAAGTTCAACACGGGGCCGCGACACGCTGAACTTCCACAAAGTTTGAAGTCAACAAAGAAACTTCTGAGAAACTTTACTTCGAAAGTTCACGAGTGGAAATTTTCAAGATGAAAACTCGTAGCGAGCAATGCTTATCGCGGTCGTAACGCTACATCGGAGATCTAAACGCTTACCTTGACTATTTCATTAACTGTTGTATGAAGTTTTAACACTGTTTTAGATAATTTTGAACGGTTTTAACAATGCTACGATTATAGTTCAGCACATTTGCACACCCGCCAGCTTTCTTGAATGAAAACACCTACTTTAGAGTAGGCACTAACTACTATGCTATGTTGCAAGTTTAGAGAAAGGCACCTCTACAAAAATCCAAATGAAGTACAAGTTGGAAGCGACGCAGTGACCCAAAATAAGCTTCAAAATGTTGCCAGTGCTAAATATTTAGAAAGCTTGAAAACAAACATTCACGATTGAATTATGTTGTTTTCTAATTATTTTAGTTAATTTTAATATGTGATTATGTTTTCAATATATTTTTTATTATAATGTCTGTCTGTAACACTCAGCGCTTATTACTTAAATGCCTTTCGGTTTTTGTCCTTGACCTATTTTATGTAACAGCCTCGTGATATGTTTAATTTTAGTACTAATGTGCGAATTGAATAAGTCTAAAATATTAAAACAAAGCTGATTGATATATAAACAATAAATTAATGTTTTATTTTTATTTTGTTAAATCATTGCCAGTTGGAAAAATAAAAAGACGCTAGCTTGTTAACTTATCATTGATAACAGCGCCATCTAGCGAGACAGCATCGTATCTTTACAGTTTCTCGCTACTTAACAAAAATCGCATCTTAATGCATCTAGCACTAGCAAAATCGTACCTACTGCTATGATAATTTTTAGGGTTCCATAGTCTGAAGCATGAGGAGCTTCAGAGGGTGAGGGCCAGTATGGAGGGTAGTGAAGGGTCGCCACACACCTAGCGGTTTTCCTCGCGGAATTACCGGAAGTAGCGGAAATTCATAGACAAATTAAGCATTTTGTCTATGAATTTCCTCTACTTCCGGTAATTTGTCTATGGCTTCCATACAAAAAATCTGCTACCATAGACAAATTTCCGCTACCATAGACAAATTTCCGCTACTTCCGGTAATTCCGCGAGGAAAACCGCTAGGTGTGTGGCGACCCGAAAGGAGAGGTGTCCAGTCTCAAAGCAAGCATTAACTAGAGCTCGCACACGTGTACCCCCGTAAGGGATAGATATATAGATGCCCATAATCACTTTCTACAGCATAAAACAGAACAATTTACCAATGTTTTCCTTAGCCGACACAACTTTCTAGGAAAACTAACAGCTTTTCTCGTAGCAATCACAGAAATTCTTGAAGAAATCGCGCATTATATCTGTTTGTTACCCTCCACTGCTAGAAGTAACGCGTGGAGGGTAATAGAAACTATGACAAGGACCAACGAAAATAGCACCTCTCTGCCGTACCTATCGAAAGTGTAATAAGACCATCCCGTTCTATCTTGGTATTATTAGTTCCGTGTCAGATCTATGGGTGGTATATCTATGTGTCCAGTACTGTGTAACTGGAAACCCTTAAGATAGCATTCGGCAAGACGCTGCCGCGACCCGACTGCCGCGACCGACCGCCGCCGCCGAACGTGACTGCTGGGCAGCGCCGCCGTAAGCATTCGGATAGGCGCGACCGGGCGGCGGCTGCCGAATGCCACGCGCAGTAGTCACATAGGAGTCAGTGCTAGCAGTTGTGCGATTCGGTTGCGTATTATTAAAAATAACGATGTTTCACAATTTAAAGACGAAGAATAAGATGATGAAATTGATGAAATAATGATGATTTTACTTTCATCAAAGAGGAGTAGAAGCTTTCAGTCGAAAATCATAAAGCGCTGGATGTTTAGCAATAAGCTCCACTAAATACTCGTCTAGTAATGTAACTGAGGTGAAAAATATGTTGTCTTCTCCTCTAACCTCTGAACGGTGAACCATGGGTCTAAAAATATGGAATAATTATCAAAGTGAGGCCTCATCATCATCATCATGATCTCAGCCATAAGACGTCCACTGCTGAACATAGGCCTCCCCTTTGAAAGGTGAGGCCAAGTGAGGCCTAATAACTTCTAATAAGAATCACTTTCAATTAAAACTATATTTAATAAAATTGGTTGAGCCGTTTTAAGTTTAATTGTCTAATAATTTAAAACAAAAAAAGAACCGACTTCACTTAGGATCTGCTATTCCAAGAGGAAGTGGCCGAGTTGCTGTAAAAAATAGTGAAATCACTATGGGTGTGCCTATAATAGTTGAAGAGTTCCCTCGATTTCTCCTGGATCCCATCATCAGACCCTGACTTGGTGACAATGGCACCATCTAGGGGTTATACCTGTTCGATTAAAAAAAAAAATTTTGAAAATCGGTTCACGATTCACGGAGATATGGAGTAACATACGTATACAAAAAAAAAAAATGATGATAAAAAAAATAAAAATAAAAATTCAGTCGAATTGAGAACCTCCTCCTTTTTTGAAGTCGGTTAAAAAAATATTATAGTAAACGGACGTACTTTCGTGTCTCAACGAAAAAGGTTGCTTTTCAATAAAAGAAAACTATCTTTTGCTGTAGTTATAGTTATTCTGACTTGTGACAGGCTGCCAACTACGGAATCCTACATTGAGCACGCCCGAAATGCTTTTGGCCGATATTTCTTATATAAATATCATGATTCCATAAGCAGACTTAGGGCGTGGACCCAATGGACCCACGTCTACGGCACGGCACCGGCCACCGTGTAACGTCGCGGTGCCGTCAACGTTGGACGGCATCGTGCACGGCGCCGCCCACGGTGTGATACGATACACGGCGTCGCACCGCGGCACAGCGCCGTGCACGGTGCCATTATGCATTTCATCGCGGTATCAAGTCGGTACGAAATTTTGCGGTGGGCTCTTCTACCACAGTCGCTGCAGCAAAACAAACAACTACCGAGCGGTGCGCCGTGAGCCGCGCCGTCACACCGTACACGGAACCGCGCACGGTGCCGTCACGCCGTACACGGCACCGTGCACGGCGCCGTGTCGCGGCGCGACGTCGTGTATCACACCGTAAGCCCGCTCTACACTCGCGCGCGAAGTCGCTCCGTGAACTCACGTGAAATGCCGCGAACAATGCGATTCTTAGGCGTGAACACCATCTACACTCGCGTTTCGCGGCTTTCGCGGGCGTTCGCGGCGCGAGTGTAGAGCGGGCTGTACACGGCACCGTTCACGGCGCCGTGCCGCGGCGCGACGCCGTGTATCACACCGTGGGCGGCGCCGTGCACGGTGCCGACCAACGTTGACGGCACCGCGACGTTACACGGTGGCCGGTGCCGTACCGTAGACATGGCTTCACGCCCTTAGCTAGAGCTTTCTCCAAAGTGTTTAAACCATAATTTAACGTAACATTTATATTCTCCATTGACCGCAAATGCAAGTCATAAACACTAAATAGATGTAAACAAACTGGTATATCGCTATAAAGCTGAGTGATCACTGATCTCTTCCCGACAACCTTTCGGAAGCGGAAACCATTGTATGTATGTCGGCGGCCGATTGTAAAATCCGGAACATCACGAAATTCCTAGGCATATCGTGAAATGCCGCCATTTCATGATTTGGCTGAGTGACATCCGCCATATCGTTCATAATTCACCATTTAACGATTTGCCTAGAGACGTTTAGGCAGATCATGAACTTCCTAGGCACATCATGAAACGCCGCCATATCGTTCAATACTCACCGTTTTTAGGACTTGGCAAAAATTCGATAATTGTTGTTTTCATTTGGCCGCTGCCGCGCCACGCTCGCTTCGCTCGCTCGGCTTCGCGCGCTGTTAGGCCACGGTTCACCTAACACACTCCTCCTCGCTTCGCTCGTCGTCGCACCTATCTTGGCTCTGTGACACAACAGTCTTCCGTGATTATATTCCCAAACGCCTTTAAAAATATTCATCTATTAGTGTCCCTATTTCCTTAGCGGTTCATTTTAGAGAAAAAGATCAAATAACTAAAGATGCTTACTATAACATATTCTACACGATACAATAAAGAAAAATATCAAAAAAAATCCAAGTGCTAAAATTGTGTCCATTTAGGAGCCAATATCTCGGTCCAGTGGCCAAGAAAGTAACTATTTTACGATGTGCCCGGTATATAGCTAGGAATATCGACGAATGCGTTGCTCTAATCGATCTGCCGTATTGTTTATCAGGCACATCGTGATATTCCTGGCCAACTTTTAGGCATATCATGAAATGGCGGCGTTTCTTGATATGCCTAGGAAATTCGTGATCTGGCGGATTTGACGATCGGCCGCCGACATGTATATCAGAAATAAAGTACTTAGTTGTTTGTAAAGTTGGCATAATGGTGATTTTTTTTATCACACCTCTAGATCCCAAGCATATCTCATCTCTCATCCCACCCCATCAGAGATTTATGTGAGGCCGAAGGTATATAGAGGTGCGAGAACGGCGAGGAGTGGTGGGATCTTCCAAGCTTAGGGACAAAACACACCTGAGCTGAATTCAGTAAATTCTCATACAAATTTCAGTTTTCTAGTACTAAGTAAGTACTAACTAACCATCACTGACAAAGCCAGGGAGGGACAGACGGACGGGCAGAACGGTCATGGCGAAACTATAATGGCTCCTCTACATGATGGGCCATCATAGGGGCGCAGCTATGCGTTAGAGGGAGCTAACGATATTGCGATCTCGTTCTGTTGTATAGCTGCGTCCCTATGATGGCCCATCATGTAGAGCCAGCCTAAAGGTATGCGTCGGCAAGAGGCTGCCGCGACCCGGCAGTCGCTGCCCGGCAGTCACTGCCCGGCAGTCACCCTACTGCTTTATAGGGATTTGTATGACACACCGTCCGCAGCAGGCGGCTGAGCGGCGCGGCCGTGGTCGCGCGACCTCGGCAGCGCCGCCGAGCCGCTCCCGTAGCAGTACGGCAGCGCTGCTCGCTCGCAGCGGTCGCAAAAATGGTGTCTTTTAACAGTTTTAACGAAGAAAACGACGAGTATTTAGTGGAGCTTATTGCTAAACATCCAGCGCTTTATGATTTTCGACTGAAAGCTTCTACTCCTCTTTGATGAAAGTAAAATCATCATTATTTCATCAATTTCATCATCTTATTCTTCGTCTTTAAATTGTGAAACATCGTTATTTTTAATAATACGCAACCGAATCGCACAACTGCTAGCACTGACTCCTATGTGACTACTGCGCGTGGCATTCGGCAGCCGCCGCCCGGTCGCGCCTATCCGAATGCTTACGGCGGCGCTGCCCAGCAGTCACGTTCGGCGGCGGCGGTCGGTCGCGGCAGTCGGGTCGCGGCAGCGTCTTGCCGAATGCTATCTTAAGGGTTTCCAGTTACACAGTACTGGACACATAGATATACCACCCATAGATCTGACACGGAACTAATAATACCAAGATAGAACGGGATGGTCTTATTACACTTTCGATAGGTACGGCAGAGAGGTGCTATTTTCGTTGGTCCTTGTCATAGTTTCTATTACCCTCCACGCGTTACTTCTAGCAGTGGAGGGTAACAAACAGATATAATGCGCGATTTCTTCAAGAATTTCTGTGATTGCTACGAGAAAAGCTGTTAGTTTTCCTAGAAAGTTGTGTCGGCTAAGGAAAACATTGGTAAATTGTTCTGTTTTATGCTGTAGAAAGTGATTATGGGCATCTATATATCTATCCCTTACGGGGGTACACGTGTGCGAGCTCTAGTTAATGCTTGCTTTGAGACTGGACACCTCTCCTTTCGGGTCGCCACACACCTAGCGGTTTTCCTCGCGGAATTACCGGAAGTAGCGGAAATTTGTCTATGGTAGCGGAAATTTGTCTATGGTAGCAGATTTTTTGTATGGAAGCCATAGACAAATTACCGGAAGTAGCGGAAATTCATAGACAAATTAAGCATTTTGTCTATGAATTTCCTCTACTTCCGGTAATTTGTCTATGGCTTCCATACAAAAAATCTGCTACCATAGACAAATTTCCGCTACCATAGACAAATTTCCGCTACTTCCGGTAATTCCGCGAGGAAAACCGCTAGGTGTGTGGCGACCCGAAAGGAGAGGTGTCCAGTCTCAAAGCAAGCATTAACTAGAGCTCGCACACGTGTACCCCCGTAAGGGATAGATATATAGATGCCCATAATCACTTTCTACAGCATAAAACAGAACAATTTACCAATGTTTTCCTTAGCCGACACAACTTTCTAGGAAAACTAACAGCTTTTCTCGTAGCAATCACAGAAATTCTTGAAGAAATCGCGCATTATATCTGTTTGTTACCCTCCACTGCTAGAAGTAACGCGTGGAGGGTAATAGAAACTATGACAAGGACCAACGAAAATAGCACCTCTCTGCCGTACCTATCGAAAGTGTAATAAGACCATCCCGTTCTATCTTGGTATTATTAGTTCCGTGTCAGATCTATGGGTGGTATATCTATGTGTCCAGTACTGTGTAACTGGAAACCCTTAAGATAGCATTCGGCAAGACGCTGCCGCGACCCGACTGCCGCGACCGACCGCCGCCGCCGAACGTGACTGCTGGGCAGCGCCGCCGTAAGCATTCGGATAGGCGCGACCGGGCGGCGGCTGCCGAATGCCACGCGCAGTAGTCACATAGGAGTCAGTGCTAGCAGTTGTGCGATTCGGTTGCGTATTATTAAAAATAACGATGTTTCACAATTTAAAGACGAAGAATAAGATGATGAAATTGATGAAATAATGATGATTTTACTTTCATCAAAGAGGAGTAGAAGCTTTCAGTCGAAAATCATAAAGCGCTGGATGTTTAGCAATAAGCTCCACTAAATACTCGTCGTTTTCTTCGTTAAAACTGTTAAAAGACACCATTTTTGCGACCGCTGCGAGCGAGCAGCGCTGCCGTACTGCTACGGGAGCGGCTCGGCGGCGCTGCCGAGGTCGCGCGACCACGGCCGCGCCGCTCAGCCGCCTGCTGCGGACGGTGTGTCATACAAATCCCTATAAAGCAGTAGGGTGACTGCCGGGCAGTGACTGCCGGGCAGCGACTGCCGGGTCGCGGCAGCCTCTTGCCGACGCATACCTTTAGGCTGGCTCTACATGATGGGCCATCATAGGGACGCAGCTATACAACAGAACGAGATCGCAATATCGTTAGCTCCCTCTAACGCATAGCTGCGCCCCTATGATGGCCCATCATGTAGAGGAGCCATTATAGTTTCGCCATGACCGTTCTGCCCGTCCGTCTGTCCCTCCCTGGCTTTGTCAGTGATGGTTAGTTAGTACTTACTTAGTACTAGAAAACTGAAATTTGTATGAGAATTTACTGAATTCAGCTCAGGTGTGTTTTGTCCCTAAGCTTGGAAGATCCCACCACTCCTCGCCGTTCTCGCACCTCTATATACCTTCGGCCTCACATAAATCTCTGATGGGGTGGGATGAGAGATGAGATATGCTTGGGATCTAGAGGTGTGATAAAAAAAATCACCATTATGCCAACTTTACAAACAACTAAGTACTTTATTTCTGATATACATGTCGGCGGCCGATCGTCAAATCCGCCAGATCACGAATTTCCTAGGCATATCAAGAAACGCCGCCATTTCATGATATGCCTAAAAGTTGGCCAGGAATATCACGATGTGCCTGATAAACAATACGGCAGATCGATTAGAGCAACGCATTCGTCGATATTCCTAGCTATATACCGGGCACATCGTAAAATAGTTACTTTCTTGGCCACTGGACCGAGATATTGGCTCCTAAATGGACACAATTTTAGCACTTGGATTTTTTTTGATATTTTTCTTTATTGTATCGTGTAGAATATGTTATAGTAAGCATCTTTAGTTATTTGATCTTTTTCTCTAAAATGAACCGCTAAGGAAATAGGGACACTAATAGATGAATATTTTTAAAGGCGTTTGGGAATATAATCACGGAAGACTGTTGTGTCACAGAGCCAAGATAGGTGCGACGACGAGCGAAGCGAGGAGGAGTGTGTTAGGTGAACCGTGGCCTAACAGCGCGCGAAGCCGAGCGAGCGAAGCGAGCGTGGCGCGGCAGCGGCCAAATGAAAACAACAATTATCGAATTTTTGCCAAGTCCTAAAAACGGTGAGTATTGAACGATATGGCGGCGTTTCATGATGTGCCTAGGAAGTTCATGATCTGCCTAAACGTCTCTAGGCAAATCGTTAAATGGTGAATTATGAACGATATGGCGGATGTCACTCAGCCAAATCATGAAATGGCGGCATTTCACGATATGCCTAGGAATTTCGTGATGTTCCGGATTTTACAATCGGCCGCCGACATACATACAATGGTTTCCGCTTCCGAAAGGTTGTCGGGAAGAGATCAGTGATCACTCAGCTTTATAGCGATATACCAGTTTGTTTACATCTATTTAGTGTTTATGACTTGCATTTGCGGTCAATGGAGAATATAAATGTTACGTTAAATTATGGTTTAAACACTTTGGAGAAAGCTCTAGCTAAGGGCGTGAAGCCATGTCTACGGTACGGCACCGGCCACCGTGTAACGTCGCGGTGCCGTCAACGTTGGTCGGCACCGTGCACGGCGCCGCCCACGGTGTGATACACGGCGTCGCGCCGCGGCACGGCGCCGTGAACGGTGCCGTGTACAGCCCGCTCTACACTCGCGCCGCGAACGCCCGCGAAAGCCGCGAAACGCGAGTGTAGATGGTGTTCACGCCTAAGAATCGCATTGTTCGCGGCATTTCACGTGAGTTCACGGAGCGACTTCGCGCGCGAGTGTAGAGCGGGCTTACGGTGTGATACACGACGTCGCGCCGCGACACGGCGCCGTGCACGGTGCCGTGTACGGCGTGACGGCACCGTGCGCGGTTCCGTGTACGGTGTGACGGCGCGGCTCACGGCGCACCGCTCGGTAGTTGTTTGTTTTGCTGCAGCGACTGTGGTAGAAGAGCCCACCGCAAAATTTCGTACCGACTTGATACCGCGATGAAATGCATAATGGCACCGTGCACGGCGCTGTGCCGCGGTGCGACGCCGTGTATCGTATCACACCGTGGGCGGCGCCGTGCACGATGCCGTCCAACGTTGACGGCACCGCGACGTTACACGGTGGCCGGTGCCGTGCCGTAGACGTGGGTCCATTGGGTCCACGCCCTAAGTCTGCTTATGGAATCATGATATTTATATAAGAAATATCGGCCAAAAGCATTTCGGGCGTGCTCAATGTAGGATTCCGTAGTTGGCAGCCTGTCACAAGTCAGAATAACTATAACTACAGCAAAAGATAGTTTTCTTTTATTGAAAAGCAACCTTTTTCGTTGAGACACGAAAGTACGTCCGTTTACTATAATATTTTTTTAACCGACTTCAAAAAAGGAGGAGGTTCTCAATTCGACTGAATTTTTATTTTTATTTTTTTTATCATCATTTTTTTTTTTTGTATACGTATGTTACTCCATATCTCCGTGAATCGTGAACCGATTTTCAAAATTTTTTTTTTTAATCGAACAGGTATAACCCCTAGATGGTGCCATTGTCACCAAGTCAGGGTCTGATGATGGGATCCAGGAGAAATCGAGGGAACTCTTCAACTATTATAGGCACACCCATAGTGATTTCACTATTTTTTACAGCAACTCGGCCACTTCCTCTTGGAATAGCAGATCCTAAGTGAAGTCGGTTCTTTTTTTGTTTTAAATTATTAGACAATTAAACTTAAAACGGCTCAACCAATTTTATTAAATATAGTTTTAATTGAAAGTGATTCTTATTAGAAGTTATTAGGCCTCACTTGGCCTCACCTTTCAAAGGGGAGGCCTATGTTCAGCAGTGGACGTCTTATGGCTGAGATCATGATGATGATGATGAGGCCTCACTTTGATAATTATTCCATATTTTTAGACCCATGGTTCACCGTTCAGAGGTTAGAGGAGAAGACAACATATTTTTCACCTCAGCAGCTCGAACAAGGGTTCTTTGCTGCCTAAATTCAGTGAGCAAAATCGAATTTTGCTGAGTGAGACAAAATGACCTTGAAATTTCAGCCGTTTAAAGAAAGAGGAAATAATATTTCAAACGTCATAATATCGCTTTTCGAATAGCAGAACCCCGATGAACACTAAATTAGCTTGGAAACCTAATCACAAGATTTGGCGCAGGCGCTAGTTTCTAATCAATGTGCTTACAATATTTTGAAAAGAAGCTCAAAAATACTTATAGTAAAAAAAAAACAAAAAGT
The DNA here is from genome assembly GCA_911728535.1 of Pammene fasciana. Lineage (NCBI taxonomy): Eukaryota > Metazoa > Arthropoda > Insecta > Lepidoptera > Tortricidae > Pammene > Pammene fasciana. Next base: position 4,884,555 of record OU452285.1, read on the forward strand.
CAATAGTAAAAAAAAAACAAAAAGTCAATAATTTCGAAGAAGTCGAAAATAGTCAAAAATTTCAAAAAAGTATTATTTTTTGAAAAATAACGAAAAATTAAAAAAAAAACTAAAAAAAAACAAAACAATCAAAAAGAACAAAAAAAACGAAACAATCAAAAAATCAAGAAAATCAAAAATTTTCAAAAATTACAAGAATTACAAAAATGTCAGTCAGTTAGTCAGGAAAGTAAAAAAAAAAAGAAAAAACTGAAAAATTTCAAAAAAACTAGTCAAAAAGTCATAAAAGACAAAAGTTAAAAAACTCAGTCTCCATTTTCTCCTATGTTCTCACTGCTGAGGTGAAAAGTTGTATTATTATTATTATTGTTTAATACACTAAGCATACAGCTATACAGTAAGCGTTGGTAGCCTGACGGTAATGACGTCTGACTTTCAATCCGAAGGTCCCGGGTTCAAACCCCGGCTCGTACCAATGAGTTTTTCGGAACTTATGTACGAAATATAATTTGATATTTACCAATCGCTATACGGTGAAGGAAAACATCGTGAGGAAACCTGCATACATCCGCGGAGAAATTCAAAGGTGTATGTGAAGTTCCCAACCCGCTTTGGGCCAGCGTGGGGACTATAGCCTGATCCCTCTCGTGCATGAGAGGAGGCCTGTGCCCAGCAGTGGGACGTATAGAGGCTAACATATTATATATATTATATATTAATACACTAGCAGCTATAAGCTGATGCGTGTATATCACTGCACTTGTTTATTTTAAGCATATAGTTCAATTGTTTTTGATTTTAAATGTTTATCTAGTCTGTTTTTAAAACTGTTCACTGAGGGGGCACTTATCACAGTCTCAGGTAATTTATTCCACTCGCGCACAACACGGTTACATAAAAAGTGTTTTCTAGGATTGCTTGCGCTGGGTCCTCGGTTAATTTTTAAGCTATGGCCTCTCAGCCGATGATGCCTACTCATAATGAACATGTTCTTTAGTTCTGGCACATCATAACAATCATGTAGGATCTTATAAGTTTCAATGAGATCGCCACGCCGTCTTCTTTGCTCCAGAGTTGTCAAACCAAGATAACTAAGCCTTTGTTCGTATGGCATGTTACGTAATCCATATACCATTTTCGTTGCCCTGCGTTGCACCTTTTCAAGCATATTTATATCCTTCACGAAGTACGGACTCCAAATTTGGGAAGCATATTCAACTAAAGGCCTAATGTATGCTTTATATAACTTAAGAAACAGTGCCTTATCAATGGTCTTGAAAGCCTTTCTGATGCGGTATGATAGTGAATTGGCTCTTTTCGTTATTTCAAGAATGTGCATGTCCCATTTAAGGTTGTTTGTTATAGTAATTCCAAGATCTCTTTGTGAAGTAACTTTTTCTAGTACTTGAGTGTCTAATGTATATGGAAGCTGAGGATTAGTACTCCCGATATGAAGAACGGTACATTTCTCAGAATTTAGTGACAATAGCCAGTCCTGCGTCCAACTTAAGATTCGATTAAGGTCTTCTTGTATCACATTATGTGTGACGAGTGGATTTCCCATGATCTTCGTGTCATCAGCAAAAAGTGATAATCTCGACTTGACAATAGACTTAAGATCGGTAACAAAGATTCCAAAAAGAATTGGCCCAAGGACCGATCCTTGTGGATCCTTGTGTGTGTATGTGCAACATGAGACCAAAGTTATTTGCACCTCGTGCCTTTGAGTCCCTCACTACGCTCAAGATTATATTATATTATAGAATCTTTCGCTTGTTCAGGACTCAAAATAAGCACTCGAAGCAAAAACTAACTTTGCTCTCTTGTTGCACAAATATCAAAGAAAAAATATTCGGAACCATTCTTTTCCAAATTTTATAAAAAAGTGGTAGAAGACCTCTATTTTTTTTTATTTAATACAACGTCAATAGGGCTGAAGCGAAACAAAATCACCTCCACTTCATATGTGTACCTACGGGCGGTAGTGGCGGCAGGTGAACACTTTTCTTAGGCAACCGGAGCTTAAATTAGTATAAAATTTCTTCATAAGCTCTAGAAAAACTGCTCAGGTATTAGGCAAGCCGACAGGAATCGTGTTCTATGGACGCGGCGCCACTGGGAGAGGTACCTACCCCAAAACAATCAATTTTTATTTTGTCCATTGTTTAGTCGGCCTGATTAAATACACGTAGGTAGATACCTACTCATGCCAAATTTCAGCTTTCTAGTGTTAACGATAATTGGGTTAAGCAGCGGACGAACAGATAGATGGACACGAACATGGCGAAATTATAATCCTAGTTGACTACCACAGATAGGAGGTTCTCTGTGTTGACTACGGAACCCTAAAAAGGAGAAACTGATTAGAACACAGAATTTTAATATTTAACCTTGGACTAAACCATACAATTTTAATAACATTGATATTGGTAAATTAAGTACTTACAAGTACCTACGTACCTACATATTAGAGTTTGTAAGTAGATACATTTAGATAGCAAAATAATAGTAGGTAGTGTAATTTAGTTTAGTAGTATAATACGAGTAAGTATAATAAATAAATTAAAAAGGTATACATTAAATGTTAAAGGCTACTTTAACTAAACTACCGCGAAAACGAACAGCTTCAAGACAAATTGCGACAAGACAATAACCCTTTTATAACAAATATTTGTTACGTCTATGTTCTTAGGTATTCAGTTGGTTATGTATCTTACCGGTTTAGGTATGTACATGACATAAAATTAACTAAAGTAACTTACTTAATTATATAATTGTTAAGGTAACTGTCGTCTGAGGTATAAAAACTATTACTACCGATGGATTTTTTAAATGCCTCAGTTTGAGGGTAGTTATACATTTGTAGCACACTTACTTATGTTATATATTGCGTTGTGTGCCACTGCCACATGACCTTCTATTCTAGTATATATCTACTACTAGCAAATGTTTATTTTACCGTTCTAAAATCAAAGATAAAAACAAACTCATGTAACCGTTACAAGCAAAAGACAGACCGTCGTCGGCCGCGCGGCTTCGTTATAAAAATCAATAGCATTAGTAAGTTCGTTCGTACAAACGAATTATACGATTCCCTTAGTGTGCGTCCGTGTCGGTGTACGGAAAACAAAAAAAAAACCACCAGCGAAAATTCTTGTAATAAAAATCAATCGGAGCGAGGAAGGCGCCGCGCGGGGCGCCGACTGGTCGGGCGCTCCCCCGCATACCTACAACTCTATAGTGCATCCACCTTCTGCCTCCCCAATTTATTCCGCGATTTCTACTTTACACCTCTTCCTAAACAATCAAAAAACTTTCTCCGAAACGCGTAGTTTTGTAGCCTTGAAAGCGTTAGATTTAGATTTCAAAAGATCGCTTGGAAACTCGAGGCGGGGGGACGACGGGGCGAAGTCGTTTTGTTTTTATTTCTTCGACGAAAAAAATAACGCCGCCCTGCAGCGTCCTAAACATGCGCCACGCAGCTACGCCGGCCCGGCCGGGTGTGTGCGGGATTCACTTTCATTTGCGACATCCCATCCCGAAGGTCACCGCGCGGCAGCGGATCCTGACCGTGTTCTAGGTAAGTAAAGTTCGTTATTCGCGCCCTTTTCCCACGTTTATCGCGTCCGTGTTTTACTTCGTCCTTCGCGAAGACGGTAGACGTTCGCGCACGTGTTTTGGTGTCCAGGGTAACGCGGGGAGAGGGTTAACCGCGCAAGTTTTACATTCACTATTCCCGCGTCCGCAGGTGTGAGTAGGTACTTGTCTCGCCGTCCGTCACGTGTCTCGATAAAGTTTTGAATTTTCCGCGCGTCAAAATAACGTTACTATCGAAGAGTTGTATGTGGGTAGCTAGCTATACTTTAAGTTTGCGAGCGTCCCGGCAAAAACAAACAGAATTAAAAAAGCGCTGGCCTTGCGGGCGACAGAAAGGGAGGGAAATTAACTTCGCACTCTTCATTTGTGCACCAATCGAGAAAAAATTCAATAAAGCTCGCTTCCTTTTGTCTAATTGCCTATGTATACGTACTTATGCCGACTGTTCGATTGCTGCGACATTTAAAAGGAAAATGGAGCATTTCGCTGTATCGCCCGCGAGGGCCCGACCTCTCGACAATAGGTACTTTCTCTCGATTATTTTGTCTGTTTTGATTATAATTTAATTTAAAAGTTGTATTTCTTTGATAATTTACTTTTATTATCTTTTTTGCTTATTAAAAACTGTTCTAGTAACATGATAATTAAAATTTTTTTTTCAGGAAATGCCCGGCTGCGGTTTTCCGCAGGTCAAGGCCGAACCGGCTTCTGAAGACGACGACTCGCAGTACGCACACGGCTACATCACCAATCAGGTATATCTAATCTACCGACTTACGAAATTACGAGTTTACGGATGTTACAGAAAACTAAAAAAAACGTCCAAGGGATCATCCATTAATTACATCACACCACAAAATGTGACATATCGTGACAGGGGGGAGGGAGGAGTTCCATGTTTGTGACCTCACAATCCACACAGACACAATTTTTTTGCAAAATCTAAGTTTTAAGAAAATAATTTCATTTGTTAACAAACATTGTACTAAACTAATTTTCTACATACTTGGATTTGTTTGAATACTTTAGTTCCCTATAAATTTGATACTATTTTTCTGGCCGAGTTTAACGATTTGTTTTCGAAATAGCGAATGTAAGGCGATAAGGCTCATTTTACAACGCCTTCGTAAACTAAAAATTTAAATGTGACGTCACACTAAGGGGGGAGCACTGACTTAGATTTCTATGGGGGGGGGAGGGTACAGTTGATTGTGATGAAGTGTGACAAGGGGGGAGGGAGGGGACAAAAAATTATGAAATTGGTGTGACGTAATTAATGGATGATCCCCAAGAACGAGTCGTCACGCCGCGGTTCTGAAAAATTTTACTCCGATTCACGCTTGAACCTAGATTTCTTCTATCTTTTTCTTGTAATATAGATAAAGATCTATTTTCTGGCTTTTTTATTTTTAGGCCCAATTATCCCGGAAATAAAAAGGAGGAGGGTTCTTTCTTGAATAATTTCAAACCTCTTCTCTTTATTTCAAAATTATTTTAGAACATCACAATGAGCCGTTTTGTTTGATATGTCACGCGATAAGGGTAGTTTGTGATTGCAGGCAGCCACACGAGTGAGATTCGTTTTTCCATTGTAAAGTACGGCGGATACGGAACCCTATTATGCTGGTTACCTTTATTCTTTTATATGACTTTCGGAGCGGTTATCCCTCAAAATTTTCTTCGTTTCATGTGATACACACTGGAATTTTTTAAAGCTCATAACATTTTTAGCCTAACTTAGTAGGTAGCCATCAAATATGATTAATTAAAAATCATTTTTAAAACCGACTTCTCCCTATTGAAGTGGCCGGTGAAAGATTATTGTAGATGGTGCACTCTTCGATTCTATACAAAGAAATGAAACAAATTGTCCTGAAAATCTAACTTGCTTAACAAACACATCCTCGTATGCGTTGTTGAAGAGTTCCGTCCTGATCATCATTAGCAGGTCATCAAAATACCACTTCTTTTACTTTAAAAATGTTAATGCTTGATTTGTTGATGAAAATACTAAAATCAATATATGTATGCCGTTAACATTTGAGGGATTCCCTCGAATCTTGATGGATCCCACCATCAGAACTCGAGCTTGACAAAAATTTGTCTTCAAATTCTAACTTGCTTAACAAATTCAGCAAGGAAGACAAATCTTCAAACGTGAAGTATGCGTCGTTGAAGAGTTCCGTTCTGGTCTTCATCAGGAGTTTCAGTCAAATGTTTGATTTGTTGATAAAACCATAAAAATAACCATATGTATGCCTTTAAGATTTATGAGTCCGATTCCTCATGGATCCCATCATGAGAACTGAGTTTTGACAAAAACGGGAGCAATCTGTACGTATGATATACTTACAATAGAAAATTTTGTTTTAAATTGGTGGAGTTTTTTTTAAATTGGTTCAGACATGACGGAGTTATGAACTTAGGAAATGAAACATACAAAAAAATACTTGAGAACCTACTGTTTTCAAATCTTGAAGTCGGTTAAAATAGGAGGTTTTCCTAGTTCCGCTTTTAAAGCATTCACACTCAATTGACTCAATGTCTTGTAACTCACATTTGCTTTAGGTTATTAATATCAGATATGCTAACTCACAACATTGTTAAATTAGAAATAATTCCCGAACCTCACATTTCGAAGACCTCCGTCTGTTCCTCATTACAAATGAGTGCGGTTTTCAGATTCCGTCGTTGGAACTCCGACCGGTGAAGCACGAGGCCGATATAGACGACAATGCATCTGCGCGTATATTACGGCACTTACAGGTACTTATATAATGTAATAATGGTATCCAGGCGCGGCCGCAGACGAAAATTTTGGGGGGGGACACTAATGTAGACTTTTTTTTTCAAATTTTGAGGGGGTCTGTAAAAAAATTTTTCTATTAGAAATGTAGGTTTTTGGGGGGTCATGTCCCACGTGACCCCCCCCCCCCCCCCTGGGACCGCGCCTGACGGTATCTGTATCTACCGTAGTATCGTACCTATCAAAATAAAAAAGAATAAACATAAATATTTTTTTTGGTGATAAATAAGCATGCGGTAAACCTCAGAACTTAGAACTCAGAACTTTATTGCATAAAATATTACACGAATATTAACCCTGCAAGGGCACAGCAATATAAGTATACAACAGTATATGTATATACTCGTAAAAGTACAATTTGTTATACGTTATATAATATTAATAATTAGGTACTAACTTAATATAGTAGTATGAGATAACAATAATTCTATGCACTAAATAATAACTATGAGATCCAACCTGATAGTAAGCAGTAGGTTATGGACGTCTGCAACTTCAGATGTGTCACATTGCTGGCTGCCGACTCTTCAGGAATGTGTACACTTCATTTTTGGAGAACCTCATACTGCAGTCCCTATAATCTCGGCAGATAGTTTATTCTACACACGAAGCATTCGCGGAAGGAAATTCCTCTTAAGCACACGGTGTTTGATGTGATATTAGCTTCCAGCGTGTGAGGATGTTGACGACGGTGTTGCTACAATAAAAACGTAAAAAACGTAAAAAACATAGTCAAGGCGTTCACGGTGGTCGTCCTGAACATGGAGTTCAAAAATATTGGTTCCTAAGCGTAGCGAAGTATAAAACGTGTCAATGCTTGTCAGGGTCCGGAGAGCCTGGAGGAGCTAGCGCTGCCGGCGCCGGCGGGCCCCGCTGCCACGCCGGTCTCCGTCAAGCAGGAGCCCGCCGAGCCCGCTGTCATGCTCGAGACGCTTGCGCCGGCGCCGCACTCGGACACGCTGGTATGTCACGTCGTTTACTTTTCTCCTGAGATCAAAAAAAATCTAGCACAGCAATAGTTTACAGACAGTTGAAAAGAAACTTGCCCCTACCTGCTCTGTATTCAGGACTGAGGTCAGGTGTCTCTGTTAGTTGTAAAAGATGAAATGAAACATAAAAACCTCAGTTCGTCGTATGTGAAGCTTCGATCTTACATTTGAGATGTGTTTGTTTTCAGGGTGCCATGCTCATCGATAGACACAAGACCCTGCCCGGCGCGAACGACGCCGACTCCTTGGATTTCATGCCTCTCCTTACTGTTAAAGACGAGCCTCTCTCTGAAGGAGGTAACTTCACTTCATTTTTTTTTCTAGTACTTAAGGGGCTACTTTGAAAAATTATAGGTTTTTTCAAACGCTCTAATGACTTAAACGGGAAAAGGGACTGAATTTATTTTCGAATATATATTATTAGACTTGTTTTTGGCACAAGCCGAAACACGATTGCTGAAAGTTGCCTCGATAGAAAAAAAAAATTTGATTATTTCATTAGTTTTAAACTATACATACTTTGATTTGCTATTTGATGAGTGATGACGATGAAACAATCGCAAGTTAAAGATTTCATTATGCACTCTCCAGAACAACACCACTTAAGTGGGTCAGACACAAGTGACTCCAGCACCCAGCCAGAACCGCCCCGCGGGAGCCCTAAGAACTGGACGCAGCAGGATATGGAGCAAGCTCTGGAGGCGTTGCGGACGCACAACATGAGCCTTACTAAGGTACTGTTGCCTTTTCAACTCGTAGACCACCATTTCCGCAAATATATCTGTAATGTGTTCAAATATGACAAATACAAATAAGTACGCAAAATAGTGTCTCGAAATTATTCGGTAAGAGAAATAATACCTCTGTACCGTACTTACGATTTACAGAAAAGCAAATAGCTGCTTCAAAATGGCACCGGCATCTGTATTTTTATTTCACTTCATCCCGCATTCCCGATTTCAGGCATCAGCCACATATGGTATCCCGTCAACAACGCTCTGGCAGCGCGCGCACCGCCTCGGCATCGACACGCCGAAGAAGGAAGGGGCGTCTAAATCCTGGAGCGAAGACGACCTGCGAGGCGCTCTTCACGCGCTGCGGTCCGGGGCTATCTCTGCCAACAAGGCCAGCAAGGCTTACGGTCAGTACTTCTGGCAGCTCGCTCATTAGCTAAGTATTCACACAAACAACAACACACTCAAGAAGGAAGGGCTGTCATAGCCCTGAGTGAAGTATGTGCGTTGTGCTCTTCACACGCTGCGGGCTATTTCTGCCAATAAGGCCAGCAAGGCAGCAAAGGGTATTTCAAGTAGCAAACTTTAGATCGGCATTGACACGCCAAAGAAGGAATGAGCGTCCTGGAGCGAAGACGACTGCGTGACGTGACGCTCTCATATATATCATATCGTATCCCACTGCTATTACTCTCAATTGTCTTGAAAGAGTATTTTAGAGTATCTTTCTAAACTTGACACAGCGTCTTTACCATATATTACCTACAAACTGACTTTGACTCTGCAGAAAAGCTTAGAAATCCTACCGACTGCGCCACTTATATTTATGCAGTATCGAAGGTTTCAAAAATATGGACTACTCGAACATTATATTTATAGATGCATGTAAAAAATAAAATGGTGCCTGAACCACCATGCCCTCTAGCATGGTTGTTTATGTGGATAATATACATCAAATTTTACAGATGTTTCATAGTCCCCATATGTGTCAGAAGTCAGAAACTATACTGCAACTATAGCTTACTGTATTGTCTAAAATCTTGTGGTTTCAACAGGCATTCCAAGTAGCACTCTCTACAAGATCGCGCGGCGCGAGGGCATTCGCCTGGCAGCTCCGTTCAACGCGGCACCCACCGCCTGGCGACGAGCTGACCTGGAGAGGGCATTGGCTTCCATTCGCTGTGGAGCGGCGTCTGTACAGCGGGCAGCTTCGCAGTTTGGCATACCGACAGGTGAGACAGATACTATAGAGATAGACTATAGAGAAACAGAGAGGGCATTCGCCCAGCAGTTACGTTCAACGCGGCACCCACCGCGTGGGTTCGCAGTTTGGTATACCGACAGGTGAGAAAGATAGTGAAGGCATTCCCCTAGCACCTGTTCAATTCGGCAACCACCGTCTGGTGTCGAGCTAATTAGGAGCTTACTTGATTCGAATATCTATACTTGGTAACTTTCAGGTACGCTGTACGGGCGATGTAAGCGAGAAGGAATCGAGCTATCACGGTCTAATCCTACACCTTGGTCCGAAGATGCCATGGGAGAGGCTTTGGAAGCTGTTAGGTAAAACTCTTTTAACGTTAAAATGGTTGCACAAAAACAGATTCCAAAAAAACTGTTGAGACACATTTGGTGTCTGATTTATTCAAATGTTGAAACACTTTTGATTTCTTGATTTATTTCGATTACACCTTGACACAAATTTTCCTTTTTTTCAGGGTGGGACAAATGTCAATAAATCAAGCAGCGATCCACTACAATTTGCCTTATTCGTCGCTTTACGGACGGTTTAAGAGGTGTAAATATCAAGTGAGTGTTTGAATTTATTGTGATTGTGGTATCATTTCATAACGTAGCCTTGATTACTACTATTTATACTACACCTACTTATTCCATTTAAATATTTGAAACCCCCACAATGTTATTAGAGGAAAGGCCAATTCGTAGGAGCTATCTTATTTTCGATGTTCGTAGGACCCAAAAGGTTTATACCAACAAGTGGTATCGTTGGAATCAGCAGGAGCTACTGATTATGAAAATATCTCTTGTCACTTCATAAAGTGGTGGAATGAGTTTTTGTGACGTCACAAAGATGGCGCGCGACTTAGGGTTAGATTTTGTCGATTATTTCAAAAACTATTTAGTCGATTTAAGCAAACAAGGTGTCATATGATTGATATTTTCATGCTTGATAAAATATGTAAATCTATCTTCAACCAAAAAGTTAAATAAAAGCCAAATTTATTTTTATTTAAATTTCTATCACGCATTAATTTACATTATTAATTATGTTAAACTTTATTGCACAATGATAAAAAAATAAGTCCAAAAGGCGCACTTAATGCTTTAAGGCATGCTGTTCCAGTCAACCATAGGGCAAAACAGAAATTTGCTATGGTGTGTGCAGTGAGATAAAAGGATTGTGAAATTATTAGTCTCTTTCACGGCCGTACTATCCTTTTCCCGTAGCCATTCAAGCTATTTTCGACGCCCTCTAATTCTAGTATTCTGGTGTTTGGTGGTAGCTAGAAGTCTTAATTTTCAGTGAAAAAGAAGTCATAACACAAGGAAGACATATTGTCAAAATCATTTAATTTTAACTTATAATTTAAGAATTATTGCAAGTCAAAGTTCCTTAGTTTTGTTACTGACTGACTATTATATGACCATTATATGACAAATCATTTGAATTCTAACTCTAGCTAATCCACAAGCTCCAAATTATGAATACATCTAGTACTAGAGCTATAAAGCCTCTGAAAATCTTAACATACCGCAATGTCAGCCGGGTTGCCTAGTTTTACAAACCTTTCAAGTACATTGCAATCCCTTATAAAGAACTGCAAAGTTACATTTTCAGTTGATAAAATTTTGATCTTTTTTTGACCATAGTAGTTGATAGTAAAATAAAGGCAGTTTTAGGTGCCCATTAATACCTTCGGATGTGGGCATGCGTACGGGTTCATGGGTGAGACTAGGTATGGGAATGTGCACGGCAAGATCGTGGGAGGAGAAAAGGGAGCCCTACTTATTTACAAAAAGTAATGAGATCCCATTAAAAACATTACATGTGAAAAAAACACAATACTGTTCTTAGACGACAAAAAGTATTGATACCTAAAGAAAACCAAGCCGGTGTCCTTAGAACTCAATCCCCACTGGAGTTTACTTACAACAGTTCATTGTGGCCGTTCCAATATTAGACGTCTTTATTTTTATAATAAATAAAATGATTTCGCAGTTGCACAGGACAATTATATAGAAACGCAATAAAGACTATCTAACGATATCGGATTATGTACCTAATTTACCTGACGATATACATATTTTTAGCTGTGCGAACGCCAGATCATTCTATTCCATACATCCTTTGGGTGCTCTACATATGTAATGCAAAAGAATAATTCGTTCACTCCGAACTTCTCTGTTTGTATATTAGTTGTTGGAACTCCTTAAATTTAAATAAATAAATAAGTTAACCTGGATACTCGCACTAGGCATGCCTATATCGCGGAGACCAATATCACATGTTATGACAATATATGCTATAACCGGTTGACAAATTAAAGATTTATTTTTTAAAGTATGATGTTGTCTACAATCAACACAATACAGAAGTATTCATATTACTTAAGCTAATTTATTATAACTATACTTAAGTAAAAGTGCATCAAATTAACTCTAAGCTTATTTTGACTATCACGAAGGTCTAACTTTTTCTGATTTGGATAATATCTTCAGTATATTCATAGGTTAAGGTGGCTAGCCATTGCTTTTGCTTTTGTAATGACTTGTTTGGCTTTAAAAACGGATTTATCTTTAATGTCTAAGTGTCTAGTCCCGGAATTATAAACAAAACTAGATATATTCGGTTCAAATCGTTTTGCAAGGGCATTATTCACGGACGGAACCTGTGTTCGATACACTCTTCGTTTCAAGTATTTGCTTGTGCTTATCAACAACAATTTTGAGTAGGTAAATTGACGAACCGTCAACACTTCGGACTTGTATATAGTAAAAGTGTGGAATCAGCGCCGGCCCGAGCCCTCGATCGGGGTAGAGCGAAATCGGGTTTTGGCGCCCTTCGTTGAAGCTTTTTACCCAAAGCGTTAGAGAAATAGGGTAAAGTCATAAATGAACCTTTAAGCTATTACCCCCACTTTTTTTTTATGTATGTTATAATTATAACCAATTTTAAACAAGTTTTTAATATGATTTGGCATATAATGTAGTTTAGAATAAGCTATTCCAAACCCTCTTAGAACTGTACAGTATTCTTATAAGAATGTTTGTGCCAAAATAGGCCAATTCGCCCAGAAGATGAACAAAGTGCCCTGATTATGAACGGTTTGATTCAAAAGATGAACCAGTATAAAAGCAAAATCAAGTACCCAAAAACGAATGATTTGACGCACAAGCAAAATTAGGAAATGCGGGTTGATTTAGCTTTGTGCAATAATGGGGTTGGCCGGTCGAAAGTATTTACAGATGGCGCCAGCATAGCTGGGTCCCTGTCAGTCCTACAAATAGTGTCAAAATCACGTTTTTTTTTATTTTTTTTGCCCTGGATGGGCTAGCCTTTAAGCCAAATCCCATACAACAATACTAGTGAAAGGGACCTAGCTATGCTGCCATCTGGCCAAACCGTTGACAGTTGCCAACCCCATTGAAGTAAATAAAGGTATTTCAACTGTTTCAATTTAAAATGGTTTCAACTTTTTCGAATTTAATAAACACTGAATTTAGTTAGATCAAGGTTTCAGCACGATATTCATGATTATAAGTTGAAAACAAACATGCAAAATTCATGTTTTGGAATGCAGCCTAAAAGAGTAGCCTAACTAAAAGTAAATTACCCCGTGATAATATCACAGTGGTATAAAGAATTTTTCATCCTTTAGTCATAAAATCAAGCGACCGAACCGGCCAAGGGCGAGTCGGACTCGCGCATGAAGGGTTCCGTACCATTATTTATGAAAACCAGCCGTAGCTACTATGATATTATCAAATAAATTATTATCGCAAGGTCGTATCTGCCTAAGTACGTAGTTTTTGGAGATAACTCAAAAACGCCTAAACCGATAATGTTCAAAATAATTTTTGTTGAAAGAATATTTAAAGGTGCATCTTCTTGATTTTTTTCATAATTTTTGGACTTACGGTTCAAAAGTTACAGGGGGGGGACACAATTTTTTAGACTTTCGGAGCGATTATTTCTGAAAGTATCCATTTCATCAAAAAATGCTTAAAGAAACCTCAATGTGATTTTTAAAGACCTATCGATTGATGTATATCATGTTGATATTCGGTAAAAAAAATCTTTTTTGACAATTACTTGCATGTATGGAGTGCCCCCCCTAAAAATATTTTTTTCAGAAAATTCACTACATACTTTGCCGCACACAATACACTTTATGTTAAATGTTAAAAATTATACGTCTTATAGTTTCCGAGTAAAATGGCTGTGAAATACGGACGGACAGACAGACAGACATGACGAATCTATAAGGGTTCCGTTTTTTGCCATTTAGCTACGGAACCCTAAAAAGCAATTTAAGACGTAAATGGTGTATCTTTTTATGAGAATTTATAAAAGTATTTGAAAATACTAACCCAGGCCCAAAAGTTCAACGCCACTCATCTATTGCAAAAATCGCACAATATTGGAACCATGGCTTGAACAAATAATATTTCATAAAATAAGTTAAAATATGCTTTTCAAAATCAAGTAAGTTTCAATTTTATAAATTTATACTCAATTATATCGATTTTGAACCACAATTCGTATCGTTAACGGCCTCCTAGCCTAGTTGGTAGTGACCCTGCCTATGAAGCAGGAGGTCCCGGGTTCGAATCCTGGTCAGGGCATTTATTTGTGTGTCTATCACAGATATTTGTTCCTGAGTCATGGATGTTTTCTATGTATTTAAGTATTTATCTATATGTATCTATTATATTTATCGTCGCCTAGTACCCACAACACAAGCCTTATTGAGCTTACTGAGGGACTAGGTTGATTTGTGTAAGATCCAGCAAACATTCTAAGTGCTTTTTCCCAGGCTCTAGAATATATTACTTATTTAGGTCAAAATTACGTCATACGCACCACATAAATTCACATATCGTACATTTATACTTCCGCGTAAAAATATTGAACATTAAAACGTAAATTTCCCTTAATCAATACACCATAAGGTCAGAAACTTAAAGGTTGAGAATGAGCAAAATATAAGGTAAAATTAACCACGAAACTCGACCAATAGTTAATATATACTTGTAGGTGCATATTAGGTGTATATGCGACGTAATTGTTTCTTACACTGGGGACCTTTAGGTCGACGATTTAAGTAGCTTTTGCTACCAATTTCGTGGTAAATATGACCTTCCATAGATACTAAATTGAGACTATAAAGTTAAAAATACTTGTAAGGTACTAAAATTACCATAAGGTTTCATTTAGATAACCTAATAGTCAAATTAACCCTAAAAAATAACTAATAAGTTGAAGTTTGCGAGGCGACTTCAGGTCAAGTTTGTTTTAGTCACAAATAAGTCATTTCTCGGTGAAATAGGACGTTTTTACCCAATAGTTATTTTGTTTTGAAATCAAAACTAGTGTTTAATTTACAATGGCCAAAGACAAAAAAAATATAGACATTCCAGCAGTTACTATAGGAAGTCTAATATGAAAATTCAAAGTGAAATATTAAAAGAAGAACAAAATTGTGAATTACCTTCTAATTCCAGTTTTCATGGATATCCAACTTTGTGTCAATCTATTGATACTGATACCGTTTCAATAACACACACAAGCTGCTTCCGAAGTGTGGCCTATTGCTATGGCAATATACCGCGTGTTTATTTGATATTACCTCAAATGAAAGGCAGACGCAAGTTTTGAAATTATAATGCGATATTGTAATAAATATTGAGTTAACTCTTAGTTAAAATAGAGCTATTGATTTTTTATTTTGCTTCGGTACGCAATGTATTGCGTATACTCTTATTTGACACATCATCAAATGTGATATTTTAGGGCAAAGTAATCATGTAGGTAGCGATAAATTGCGTGCTGAAATATTTTATATGGAAAAATAAAAGTCGTAAAATTTTAATAAATCATATGGAAGACACATGAGCTTTCTGATGTTTCAATGTCCTCGCAGAACGGATACCAGTTTTAGTTCTAAATTGGATGAAGATCACCACGTTCATGAAACACCATTAGTTAGTAATAATAGTAATTGCCAATTGACAAGATTGAAGATTTTATTATTACTCATTTAAATGTTCAACCTAACAATTTGTGGTATAATTAGCAATAGTACGGTGTGTTTCATCTTAATGCAGGAGGCTCCGCCCCCCAGGCCCCCTTTCTTTCATCACGTGGTAAACTCTATCAAAACTCTTTTTCTCCCATTTTAAATGTTTGATCTAACAATTTTTGGTATAATTGGCAACCAGTATTTTTTTAAGCGGGGGGCTCCGCCCTCCGAACACCCCTTTGCTGTTCGAAACGTGTTCTGTTACCGATTCTAAGAGCTACTAACTAATTAGGGTTCCGTAGTCAACTACCCTTATAGTTTCGCCATGTCCGTCCGTCCGTCCGCGGTCTAGCTCAGTGACCGTTAGCACTAGAAAGCTGAAATTTGGGTTGAATATGTGCATTAACCAAGCCGACAAAATGGTAGAATAAAAACTGGAAAAATATATTTTATTAGGGTACCTTTACTAGGGCTAAACTGTACATCGATTTGCGGTATCTCTGTAAAATTAGACTCGTGCAGGGTCGACTAAAGTGAATTTTCAAACTGATGATAAGTACTAATACCAGAAAGTGCACAAATTTTTTTTACGTCATCTATAACATGGCACAGCTTGTGAAAATAGTTGCTAATAGAATCCAACCTATATAAGTTTATACAACCTTCCAGGTATTCATCTATACATAAAATAAAGCAGAGGTGGGTCGAAAATCTGTACATTAGAGATATTAGTTAAAAAAAAAACCGGCCAAGAGCATGTTGGGCCATGCTCAGTGTAGGGTTCCGTAGTTGCCGGCCTGCTACAACTCATTAATTCAAAAGGTCGTTTCGTATGAGAAATTTGGCGGCGCTTATGTCATTTCACTTACGTCCTTTCACTATGGGTTTTTGAGTGGTAATTCAAAAACGGCTCAACCGGTTTATTTCAATATAGTTTTCATTGAAGGTACTCATTAGGCCTCAGTTTCATGATTTTTTTCAAATTTTTAGGACCCACGATTCAAAAGTTAGATGGGGGGGGGGGGGACGCCCTGTTTTAAACTTTCGAAGCTATTATTTCCGAAAGTATTAGTTTTATCCAAGAACTGTTTTATAAGACCCCAATTCTTTTTAAAAGACCTATTCAACGATACCCCACACAACTTGGTTGGAACGAAAAAAAAATTCGCCCCCACTTCACGTGTACGGGAGGTACCCTAACAAAATATATTTTTCGCGTTTTTATTCTACCGTTTTGTCGGCTTGGTTAACGCACATATTCAAACCAAATTTCAGCTTTCTAGTGCTAACGGTCACTGAGCTAGACCGCGGACGGACGGACGGGCATGGCGAAACTATAAGGGTTCCCTAAAAAAATGGCTGAAATGTAATGATGTGGTATATTTTTAGAACCGCCTCTATTAGCCCTTTCATATGATACCACACACGATAGGTATAAAAAAAAAAAATTTTTTCTTATACAAAAAAAAATGAATCAGCACCCCCTCCTAAGAGATTTTTTTTTTTAAACTGCGGATCAAAAATTTTGTTTTGACCTCTAGTATGTGTGCGCCAAACAGCTAAACTGTACATCGATTTGCGGCTTTATTTTGTATACAAGGGGCACTACTTGGGCAACTGATGATACTCAGGGGGGTAACATTACGCATACATATACACTGATGAAAGAGATGTGCGCATACACAATCGTACGCGTGCAAATAAGAAGCAATGATAGATTTTCAGTCCCTCGTCCCGTATGCGTTTTTGTTGTCTGCATATTTTCTGCCATCGAACTGTCACGTCACTGGCCTAGTTTAGGGTGGCCGGTGCTTTTAAAGTGACTTTACCCATTAAGTTGGTTAATTATTGGGTTACGTAATATTGAAAGTTTAAACTTTAAGTGTGAGTAAAATTATTGAATTTCACGAAAACAAACATTTTAATGAATATGTTTTACTAAAATAATTGTTATGTTAGGTAGTTTAGGTAGTAACTTAGACATACATATGTCTAGCTGTTAATTATAGTTTGGCCAGAGTTTGTTCCACTTCAAGCATAGACAGGGAGAATCATACGGTCTTTCTCTAATGCTAGTACTCAGACTACTAAAAACGGGATGGGTATAGCATGTTACTCTGACTGTTACTGCGCTTTTTGGTTTGCCAGACTATACCTACTTTGATGGTCGGATTGGGCTGATTAATTCAGATTGCCCAGATTCAGCTGTCATTTTAGTATCTGGATAAAATAATAATAATATTAAAACTAGATTTATGGTAAAATAATGGGGGATTTTTTACATGTGGTATCCCAAATCTTATACGCTGCCCCTCTGTCTATTTTATGGTAGGTCTATGATGATACTGAATACGATTGCGCCTCGCGAGGCGCGGTCATAGCGACGTTGTGATGGCGGTCGCTTCAACCTCGAACGGTTACTCTGCACCATTAGGTCGCAGAATTAAGTATATATTACCTAAAATTGACTTAAATACCAATACGTCGTATTTTTAGGTAAATTTTAACTTCTTAGTCGTGCCGACATTTTGTTTTGTTATAATTAGGACGTGTTATTCCAAATTGCATACTTTAGGCATGTTGTAATACCTAGAAAAATAAAATCTTTCGGCACCTATATTATCATTTATATAAAAAAAAATATAAAGTCAATTTAATATATTTACATACACCGAACACAAAATTACGAACCCCAATTACAAGCAATACATACTACTTATGAGCTTAAAAAAAAGTAATACTTAAGTATTTCGAAAGCCCATCAGTAGTTTTGAATAAAAACCTAACATACTGCACGAGAAAATTTTCAGCGCACAAGATTTCATCGTATAATTCCTGCGTAATCAACCTAGATAATTACTACTTATTTTACGCCAAGTAATGGCCGCCATTCTCGTTGCAAAACTTAAGATTGATTTTTAGTTAGACATTTTGTTTGTGAGCGAAAAGATAATACTCTCGTTATATATTTGTCTCTTTCTCTGCAGGATATTTCATAAAAGTAACCTTTCCGGGTAATTAAATGGTAAAAAACACGTTGAAATCATGTTGAAAAATGGTAAGTCTTACCAATTTTGGTCATTGCAACCACATGACACGTCGTGGCGACGTTTAATCCACGTCGCAAACATTACCTATGCAGTAACCATTAGGTCGCAATTACTAAAATTACGTGGAATCGACGTAGCCGGCACGTGCTTTTTTTCCCCACTTTGGTGGATTCCACGTGGATTTCAAGTCGATTCGAGGTAACTCATTTTGGTCACTGTCAGATTTGCGACCTATAATAGGTGGTTTTATCGTTATTTTTACCAAAAATGTTTGCTGGGATTGTCCTAATATTTATTTATTTATTATTTATTTATTTATAAGATTTCCATTACAAAGGGCAATTTTGGCGAGAGGTGATTTGGCGAGCTCTCACGACCTCAAACTTGGATTTATTATTTTAGAAGTTTAAATAGTAAGTACAAGAAAGTGATGCAGTTTTATTAATTAAAAAAAATATATTAATGCCAAATGTTCATCTTCTAGGGGTCATTCATCTTTATATTTGTTTTGCGTTCTTTACGTTTTCGGCGCCTTTATCAGCCTTTATTTTCCGCCTGTCAAGATCAAAAGCAGCGATTTAAAAAATAGATAATTAATGTAACCCTAATAAACCCAATCGCTTGGAAAATTATAAGGTTTTTCGGCGCCTTTATCAGGTTTTATTTCGCGCCTTTCAAGATCAAGAGCAACGATCTAAAAAAGAAAGTTAAATAATAGAATGCAATCCTGATAAACCCAATCGCTTAGATTAATATAAAGAACCTATCTTTTTGGCGCCTTTATTCGCGCCCTTCATGATTAAAAGTAGCAAGTCACGCCTGATAAAACAAGTTGAAATAACAAAAATACCAATAAAATATATACCAAAAGGTAAAGGTACTATCCGCCGTCGCGCCACTCCACTCCAAACGTACATATTTTGCGCCTGCGCCACATTTGCTTTAAAACTTTTTTTTCTCTTTGACCATTTTGGCGCCCCCCTGCCATCCGGCGCCTAGAGCGCCCGCTCCACTCGCTCTACCCTAGGTCCGGCCCTGTGTGGAATACCGGAAGGGTTTCTTTAACATTGTTTTAAGGACAGCACGCTGTGCTCTTTCGGCCTCGATGATAACTGTTTTACAAGAGCTGCCCCAACAGCGTAAACAGTATGTTAAAAACACACTGTAAAATACACTACTTATTGATAAAATGTATAATGATAAGGCTAAATAAAGGTAAAGATTATTACATATAGGTACACATATACTACATATACATATATATTAGCTACAAATATTTCTTTACAATGTGTAGAGTTAGAAATTAGGACTTAAATATGAGACTAATAATTACACAATCCTTTTATCTCACTGCACACACCATAGAAAATTTCTGTTTTGCCCTATGGTTGACTGGAACCGAATGCCTTAAAGCATTAAGTGCGCCTTTTGGACTTATTTTTTTATTATTGTGCAATAAAGTTTAACATAATTAATAATGTAAATTAATGCGTGTTAGAAATTTAAATAAAAATAAATTTGGCTTTTATTTAACTTTTTGGTTGAAGATAGCTTTTAGATTTTTTATTTTTTAGAGAGTAGAGACTTCACGATCCCACAGTCAAACCGTGAAAACTGTTTTGTGGGACTCCATATTAGTTTAAGTTGTATCTTTTTATGTTAAATAAATAAATAATAAAATAATATTTTATTAAGCATGAAAATATCAATCATATGACACCTTGTTTGCTTAAATTGACTAAATATTTTTTGAAATAATCGACAAAATCTAACCCTAAGTCGCGCGCCATCTTTGTGACGTCATAAAAACTCATTCCACCACTTTATGAAGTGACAAGAGATAGTTTAATAATCAGTAGCTTATGCTGATTCCAACGATACCACTTGTTGGTATAAACCTTTTCAGTCCTACGAAGAATTCTCCGCTTCAACTTGGCCACCCCACTATATGCTATACCTACACTAAATTCGTTGTCGTCATAAATGAGGGACACGGATATCACATAGGGACTACTGCAGTAATAGGACTTTACAGCAGACGCTGGGAAAATAGGGATTTTCGGCCAAGTAGGTATAGGCGGGAAAATGGATTCCCGGCCTCGTATCTGTGGTCTCGCTACGCTCGGCAGTCCACTGATGATGAAAAACTATATAACAGTGGTAAAAACGTTTTTACTTCTTCCAGAGTCCTCAAGCAATGCCCCAGCAGGCCATGCCCGAGATGGAGATGGAGTCTCAACAGAACCAGATGTACTATCCTCATCAAGTGCCCATGCCTGAGGAGTACCATCAGAGCTACCTGGCGGAACCTGAAGCCATGCATGCCCCCGTCATTCAGGAGCCTTATGGGATGTACTATCAGGGTAGGTGTTTTGAGTTTTGCAGATTGCCTTCCGAAATTATATAGCGATACATCTGACTAAATATGCGGATACTGTACGCTGTCTTTAAATAAGGACCTTCTTTCCTTGTCAATGAGGCTTAGGTTTTCAGAGGTACGCCTATTTAGATGAAGGAAAAAACCAATCGATTTTGACTTTTGAAAAATGCTTAAAAAAGCCATATCAAGAAGGATCCATACTCCATGATCCATGCTCCCTTTGTTATTCGGTAGTTCGGTACACTACTCTTAAGTTCCCATACAATTTTCATATGAAGAAAATTTAGCTATTTTGGAAACTTTATGTAGGCTGTATGGTCCCGAGGACTGCCGGTGCCTGTAGAATTATAATTTTAACATACTTTTTCTATTTCTCTTTTTAGGTTGCAGCAGCAGTATCGCGACCAGTTGAGGGTACAGTGCCTCAGGAAGCGAGGCTCCTTGACATTGCGCTTTCTGAGGGACGTGTGAGTCCGAGAAAATTGGTTGCTTTGTAGACTTTTGGTGCACCCTAAGCACAAAGTTTCTAAAATGCTGTTCTGCAGTTGGATTATTTTATCACTTCTGCAAGCTGTACAGCGCGCTGCAAAATTGCATACCCACATTATTAATGAATGAATTCATTCATAAACTGGGTAGGCAATTCTGCAGCTGATAGTACCTACTATATCTGATGATGATGATGAATGGCTCTTTAAATAAGACAGTTCTTCAAAATATTTTGAAGATTCGTTAGGGTCGTCTTAATTGTTCCGAGCTACTTATAGAAATGTATATCGAAATTTGTTCTGTTCATATTAACCATATACTCTAAGGCCATTGCAAACCAAAGCGCGGGGCGGTAGCGGGACGCCAGCAGCGCGGAGTGCGCGCGCCCGGCGCGCGTGACACGCGCGGTCTGATACACACCGACACCGCCTGCATACCACCGCGGCGCGCACGCCGCGGGCCCGCGACGGGCCCGCGCGGGACCGCGGCGGGCCCGTCGCGGTACCGCGGCGCACCTTTAAGCGCTATTTTTATATTTTTTATTATTACAAGCTTTTATTATATTTATTATTATTATTACAAGCTTTTATTCAACTCACAGTGTTTGTCAGTTTGTAGATAGGTATTTTAGTGTATTTGTTAGATGTTTAGGTAGAATCTTGCGAGACAGATTTGAACCAGTTCTTGATGTCCGATTGAGCTGAAATTTAGCACACATGCGTAACTTGGTTGACAATACAATATTTTGGTACCATCGAGCTGGTCTGATGATGGAGACAGGAGGTGGCCATAAGAACTCTGCCATAGAGTACCTCAACCAGATTGAGTTTGGGTTTATTAGAATCGTCCCGATGAGTACTCCTTGATTTTCTAAAGAAAAGTACAGTCAGCCACAATATCGGAAGCTGATTTGACCTCAGAAGAAAGAGATAAAAACCAGTGACTCCCGAAAAATATGAAACTACTCGCGGCGGCAAGGCGGCATATATCAAAGGGCGGCAGGCGCTTTGCCTACCTTTGATATATGCCGCCTTGCTGCCGCCACTTGCGATCGAAAATATCTTATCACATCGTAATAAGGTCTGATTTTGTATGGCAAAGGGCGCGCGCGTGTGGTGTGTGTGTGTGTGTGTTACGTCGTTTTATCCCGTGTCCGGCATCGTCCTAATAGAACGCGAATGGGCGATCATCGTAAGTTCGCGCGAATTTTACTCGTACGAACGCACGGTCAAACATATTGAACTCGAATCAGGTGTCCGAACTGACAATCGCGCGATTCCCGCAAACTTACGATGATCGCCCACTCGCATTCTGTTAGGACGATGCCTCCGTGTTGCGTTTGTTTATACCTATTTTGATTTTTTTGCCGTTTCTGTCGTGATCAGCAAAGTGTAAGCAAGTGAAGTTTATCACACATACCTACCTAATACGCATTTAAAGTCTTTAATTGTCTGTCTGTCCGTCTGTTACCAGGCTGTAACTAATGAACCGTGATAGACAGTTGAAATTTTCACAGATGATGATTTCTGTTGCCGCTATAACAACAAATACAAAAAAATATTTCGGTTTTAACATTAAATACCTACCGTGAACGTCGAGTCAAAATCAAAACAAAAACCACGTAGCTTTATCTAGTTCCGCGTTTAGTTAATAGTTAGGTAAATTATTAATGTCAATTATCTATTAAAAAAAAAAACATTTAATTCCGATTTTTGCAATCCATAATATGTGTTAGTAAACTTAACCATAACTTAACTATTCAATCTGCACTAAAAATTATATTAATGCATTTTTTTTTTGAGAAAAAGCTAAATAATAATTCTCTAATTATTTACTCGCAAAGCACTAACACATTAATTACAATTGATTTCAATTCACACAAAAAAATTACTAGGGCCTTGCGCCACTCCGCCTTACGCGGCGCTCCGCGCACGCCCCGCTCCGCTCCGCGCCGCGCCGCTCCGCTCCGCTCCGCGCACGCGCTGCTCCCGCGCGCGCCCCGCCACCGCGCTGTTGTGATCGGGCGGGAGGAAAGCGGGGCGGGCGCGGCGCGGGGCGCGCGCGGGCCCGCCGGCGCTGTGAATCACCGTATTTAATCCAATGCTATACAGCGCGCCGCGCACGCTCCGCGCACGCGCTGCTCCCGCGTGCGCCCCGCCACCGCGCTGTTGTGATCGGGCGGGAGGAAAGCGGGGCGGGCGCGGCGCGGGGCGCGCGCGGGCCCGCCGGCGCTGTGAATCACCGTATTTAATCCAATGCTATACAGCGCGCCGCGCACGCTCCGCGCACGCGCTGCTCCCGCGTGCGCCCCGCCACCGCGCTGTTGTGATCGGGCGGGAGGAAAGCGGGGCGGGCGCGGCGCGGGGCGCGCGCGGGCCCGCCGGCGCTGTGAATCACCGTATTTAATCCAATGCTATACAGCGCGCCGCGCACGCTCCGCGGCGCGCCGCTACCGCCCCGCGCTCTCGGTGTGCAATCATCAGTGGCATATTTAATATAGCTACAATTGACAATTTACAAATGGTAGTCTCTCTCTAACACATGGCATTAGAAAGCGAGTTCCACTTGTAAATTGTCACGTGTCGCTTTATTAAACCTATTTAATAAAGCGACACGTGACAATTTACAAGTGGCCTACCACAGGACTTTTATTTGTGTCTGCCGTGGCCGTTTTTTTCTTCTAATGGACTTTAGGGCAGTATTGCGCGTAGCCAACGTCCATGTTATGACTAGGTATTATCGTTTCATAATCATCATGGTTCGATTTCCTTTTTTGATGTTATTAATATAAATTATTAAATGATGTTCTCATCATTTTATATGTGTACAGCAGTCGGCCAGCGGCCTGAACGAGTGTACATGATAGTCGTAGTGTTAAAGTGATTTTTTAATTAAAGTGGGTATACAAATGATTACTAATCATTTTGTAAAACGAAATACGTAAATCAGTGGCAAATTAATTAGTAGGTAATGTAATTGTGTCGGATAACAAAGTCTTAGCTGGCATATTTTTATAAAAGCCATATCCAGTCTGGTAGCTAACTTATAGCTCACGGTTACCACTGGGTTTATCAAGATTCTTATGTCGGTTTCTGTTTCTGGGTATGGTGTCAAGTTTCCATAAAGCAGACGAAAAATTACGCCTGGGTTGTCGGACGGGAATTTGTCCCATAAAACCGAGTGTATTTTAAAAGCGTGGAAAAAATAGTTTCAGATCAGCTAGAGCTCAAAAATATGCGTCCGGAATTCCGTTGCGTCTGCAGAGAGCCTAAAATTCCGAATAAAAACCTTATAGAATCGGTCATCTCCAGAAGCATCTCCTTGTAATTTATTTGATATTGAGATTATTTCCTACAAATTTTACAATACGCTGTACAATGGCGTAACTATAGGGTGGCAGAGCTGGCAAAATGCCACGGGCCCCCGGCTCGAGGGGCCCCCAGTCTGAGAAGCGACGACTAAAAGAGGATTTTAACATTTTCTGTAAAAGGGGCCCCATGTGATGAATTTGCCACGGGCCTCACTTAGCGTAGTTACGCCACTGACGCTGTAAAAGGAGTTTTCTAATGCTCGCCTTAGGTGTATGTTAACAATTGACTTGATTGATTAAAATCATCGTGGACTTCCAATATATAGCAATAAAGTACTTAAAATTTACGCATTTCAATTCCCAATATATTTTTCTAATATAATCTTATCGTTAAGCTTCAGAGGGCGGTTAACCACTATCAGTCCGCCGGACGATATCGGCTTGTCAGATATAACAAAAATTGGACAGTTCTGAACAACTGACAGGCCGATATCGTCCGGCGGACTCATAGTGGGGGGCCGCTCTAACAAACTTCCGAACCGTTAGTAATACCATAGACTTAAATATATCGGCCATAGCCTAAGAACGTTTTGAGGCTCCGAGTATTTAGCGCCATCTAGTTCAGAGCCACCTAAACAGCGCCAATATGTATGAGATAAAATCAGCGCCACCTAGTAACGAATAACGTACTAGTAGTACACTAGTCGTTACTAAGTGGCGCTGATTTTATCTCATACATATTGGCTCTGTTTTGGTGGCTCTGAACTAGATGGCGCTAAATACTCGGAGCCTCAAAAAGTTCTTAGGCTATGGCCGTCTACTATATATTTAAGTCTATGGTAATACTTATTTAGTCAAAGAATTATTGATTGTAGGAGACTTTTAAAGTCCAAGTAGAAATTGTACCCAAGTTTGACAGCTGAAGTAGATAAGGTATTATGAGTAACTACATAATAATGTTAGCGCTATTTATTTCAGCTGTCTTATTAGTGGTATCTACAACATTTTTAAGACTTTACAACTATTAGCGGTTAATAATTCTTTGGTAGTACCTATTTAGTGTTAATTAGGTGTTATTCTTAGAATAATAACAAAGAAAATTATGCCCATCCCAGGTAGTGGTGTTATATACAACTGCCACGTCTGGCATAGACCAGACTATAAAATTACTTCTATAGGCTAGTTTTCTATGTAATATTATTCTAAAGGAATGAGGATAAACGCGCAAAGATGTGCGCAATTGCGCAGATAGCGTCGCAATCGGAAATAAACAAACATTTCGTTGGTTATGGTTTGAAAATGTCAAATCCATACAGTCTATGGTACAGTCCTCAGGAAATGGTGCCAAAGTGGCGAAAAAACGGGGAAGGCCGGTGAAAAGTCATCATAGATGGCGCTGCGTCGTACGATGGTCCTTTTTATATGGGATTTGACAGCTGATTCAGTGAGTTCTAGATGGCGCTGCGTACGATGGTCCTTTTTTTGTATGGGATTTGACATATACCATAGACAAACAAAGTGACAGTTGCCTTCCGCATTGCAGCATCTGTGGCTTTTTATCCTTATTAAAGCGGTATTACACATTGCAACCTGCAGGGCCCAATCTGTCAGGTTGGAAGGTGTAATTGAAGGTAGGGCCCGTAGGGAGCTGAAGGAGGGGTAGGAAGAGGCAGGGTACACAACAGATTGGGCCCTGCAGGTTGCAATGTGTAATACCGCTTTTATTAGACTAGGGATCTTGCAGAGAATGATAATGGTTAGTGATATTCCTGTTTTCAAGTTATTGTTATAATTAATTTGTAGGTTTTAGCGAGGTAGACTGCTAGAATAGTACAACTGCCATTAACATACGTAATTTAGATATAAGCTTATTAATGGTTATTAAATTAAGGACGTAAAAAAATATTTTACCTAATGCTGGTCCGTTTACTGAAATCAAAGACAATCTGAATAGAAGACCACAGTCTAAGAACGTTTTGAGGCTCCAAGTTTGAAGCGCCATTTGAAGAATTACCGCATAATGTATGGGGCTGTACAACGCCATCTAAAGCCTCGAAAAGTTCTTTTGCTGTGCTCCTCTATTTGTGTTATTTTCAAATGAGGTACATCATTGTCGGTAGTCAATAAGGCGATACTGCCATATAAAATCATTTAGATACTAGCTTTTGCCCGCGACTTCGTCTGCGTGGAATTAGTAATCCCCCGTTAATTAATGAATTCTGGATATCAACTATTCTATATCCTTCCTCAGAGCTCAAACTATCTCCAGCATTCAACGGTTATTGATTCCCCATACAAACTTTCAACCCCGTTTTTACCCCCTAAAGGGTTGATTTTCGGGATATAAACTATCATTTATTATTTTCTGGGGCTCAAACTATTTATGTACCAAGTTTCATCTTAATCGTCGGTTCAGTGGTTAATATTATAGGTAATTCGCCATACAAACTTCCAAAACCCTGTTTTCAGCCCTCCAGGGTTGATTTTCGGGATGAAAACTATCCTATGTCGTTTCCTGGGACTCCAATTATCTCCATACTAATTTTTATCTGAATCGGTTCAGCGGTTAAAAATTCTCCATACAAACTTTCAACCCCACTTTCACCCCTTCCAGGGTTGATTTTCGGGATAAAAATTATCCTATGTCCTTTCCCGGGACTCAAACTTCCTCTATACAAAATTTCATCAAAATCCGTTCAGCCCTTTTCACGTGATGCGCGGTCAAATAAACAGACAAACGGACAAAAAGTCTAAAAACTGTTGGAACGTGTTCTGTTATCGATTCTAAGTATCCCCAACCAACTTTTATTCGAATATCTTCCATGTACAGACTTTCGACTCTCTTCAGCTTTATTATATGTATAGATAATAAACTCTATTAACAACCGACAATGATGTACCTTTTATTTGAAAACGCCACATTTACACATTCTCTTCGCTTAAATTGATTTGTTAGACTCTTGTTATGTTTTTAATCACTTTAGTTACTGCTGTTATATTTTAGGTAGGTCCTTACTTATTACAATGTTGGACGGTGATGTAGTTAGGGTACATGATTGCAATGTATAAACTATTTACCTACAACCAATTTCTCAGTCTGGGTAAGTATCCAAATAATTCGTATAATTTGTAAGTTTTTAGACAAATAAGTCCCTTGCGTCCATGCGATTAATGAATTTTCATATTTGTAAATATGAGTTTTGAAATAAATACGTAATAATGTGATATAAAACTTACTACATATGTCAGCAGTTAATGCTCTTTTTTACGTTTATTGTACCTATGCTTAAGTTGTCATTAACCTTGTTGTTGTTGTCCTTACCTGCTCAAGTCCATCATAAGGAGCGCGAAAGTATAAGAGATTATCAATAATTATGTTAGATGGCGCTCTATTATGTACCATGTTTGACATCAGCGCTATCTAGCGGAATGTTTATTATTTTACTTGTATTACTTTCAAAAGCGCATGTAAACTAAGTATAAATATATCCTCGATATGTATGTGTTTTGAAATTTTGTTAAATAATTATATTTTTCATTCTTGTGTGGTAGGGAAGTAAAGAGGAGACAATGTTCAAACTAGCATTAAAGGTTTTATATTGTAGTAACTAACGCTTTTAGAACTTCTAAAATATAAACTTGATAGACTGGAATGTTTAATTTATTACTCTCTCACCTTGCCACGGAATTAAAGGAAATATATATTATTATCTAACGTATTCTGAAAACTATATTTGTAATCGGAGGAAAAGTATCATTTTGTTGCTAAATGTCATGTAAAAACTTGACCAAAAGTTTATACTACTGTTTATTTTAGGTGCACTCAGCAAGGATAAGTAGGTTGTTGCACATTATCATATAAGTATATTGCACTACATCTCGAATCGAGATTCTCGATACTAACTATACACCGCTGTATTTGGTTACTTTCGACTTTAGGTACAGTCGCCATCAAATATATCGGAGCGGCCAGGGTACTCAAAAATATCTGAACATGCACTTTATCGCCTAGACAATAGAGGCGTTGTTCAGATATTTGTGTCCACCTTGGCCGCTCCGATATATCTGATGGCGACTGTACTATTTGATGCTGACTGTGCCGTGCCTAATTTATTTTAAAGTTGTTTTCGAAATTCTTAGAAAGGTAATGAATAATGCAGATTTGTACATAAAAAAGTCGCTTTATTCAATATTATCTACAGTTAGATATAAAATAAATTACATAATGATCTCCGCGTCACCGCGGCGCCTCGATTACAATTACAATCTCTCAGTCGCCGTAGTGATATAAATTAACAATGTACAAAATTACACAATTGCACGTCTAACACTATAACAGTATCTTTTGAGCGTTTATTTATAAAGCATTACATATATACGGTCAATTTTGATGACAATGCCCTAAGTCACAAAGAAATAACATAATTCTTTTCGATCGTCTGTGGTCAACTTTAAGCCCAAATTGCAAAAAGCTATTCTAATAAATGCAAAATGTGTAAGGCAAAGTCAATACTTTAGTCAATATATTTAAATTTGTTTAGAAATAAAATACGCATTTTAAATTGTGTCAAATAAGACAATACTGAAAGAACTTTATGTATTGCGAATGCCCTTAGAGCACACAAGTATATGAAAAATTATCCATCTGAAATAGGTAAATATTACATAAGAACAGCATGTCTCGAATGGATAATTTTTCCACTCATTCATATCATAGAGTAACTTATATAGTAGAGCTGCACAGCGTAAGAACTTTTTGAAACTCAAGTCAATTGCGCTCTCTGTCCGAAAGCTCCCTAAAGATACCGAAAATGTAAGAGGAAATGTCACCTGCACTGCTACTCCACCTAGTAACAAATAGCGTACACACTAATAGCTACTAGGTGGAGTAGCAATGCAGGTGACATTTCCTCTTACATTTTCGGTATCTTTAGGGGGCTTTCGGACAGAGGGCGCAATTGAGTTGAGCTTCAAAGAGTTCTTAGGCTGTGCCGCTCTACTATATAATATTTAATTTTAATCAATGGCAGCACTGTGCTTCAGTCAAATGTGGGGCATTATGAAACTTCGGAGCATGGCACTTCGAGTACTGATTCACAGAGGGCGCTAGTTTGGTTGGCTGAATCAAACGAGAACATTTCAAAATTAAATAGAAGATAAAGTTTTATTCAGCCTACGTTCATTATTACAAGCGCTATTTATAATTCAATATACAGATAGCAATGTGATTTGTTTAAAAATCTATTTATCATATGGCAGGAAATGCATCATCAGTACAAACGGTAGTCTTCAAAGTGACAATAATCATCTAACATTTAAGACGCCGGCAGAA
This sequence comes from Pammene fasciana, assembly GCA_911728535.1. Taxonomy (NCBI): domain Eukaryota; kingdom Metazoa; phylum Arthropoda; class Insecta; order Lepidoptera; family Tortricidae; genus Pammene; species Pammene fasciana. The sequence goes on from OU452285.1 coordinate 4,914,507, forward strand.
CCGTTACATAAGAATATAGTATCACTTATTTTAATTTACAAAACTTGTACTTTGATCAGCAAGCTATTGCTTGATTATCGGATTGCGAGATTTGAAATATAAAGACTCATCAATTGAAAAGATTGAGAAATATCTGCAGTATACAGATTTTTTGTATGAACGAGTTCTAAACAAATTTAACTAAATAGGCACATTTTAAAATGATGAGCCTAAACTTTTCAACTATTGGATGCAAGTCTCAGGTTTCAATAAAATGTACAGAATGCACCTCCAAATTTCGTTATGTGCTACTTAGATTAGGTAATCTAATAATAAGACCTAAGTTAATATTGCTAGTACAGAGCACAAAACGATTCTTGAAGGGGCATCTTATAAAAGCAGTATTCACAGATTTAATCTGACTTTAACGAGAACTACACAAGTCAGATATTTATTTAACAATTTAAAATTTATTCACAGGCGTTTTGGCAGTAATTATTGCTTTCAATTAACTATTCAATAACTTTCTGACTTGTGCGGGATATTATACCTTACTGCTTCTTCTTGATCTGTAAGCTTAATATTATAATTAGAAAAGCGAACAGGTAAAGTGAAGATATAGGACATATAGGTATCTTAAGTAAGTAAGACCATTTTGTCGATATGACTTTTTCTCACTACGAGTATTAAAAAGTTATCAATGATAGCACTGTCGCTTTTCCATATTAATATTAAACTACATATTGATTTAGATTTGTATAATAGCCAATTTGATATAAAAAATAAATACAAAGTCACAAGTGAAAGCTCCGACATCACAGGCCTCCGTCCCGCTTGAAAGGTCTTTTTAAACTCCAACGGAATAGAATTAAAGGATTGTGGGAGAGAGAAAAGAACAATACAATGGTACATCAAAGAAAGATAGTCTTGGTTATGTTAGTTTCGCTTTAACAGACCTTTCGTACAGTTTCTTAAAATTAGTTACGTATATCACCGCGCGCGCGTTATACTAGGACTAGACGCGTGGCGGCACCGTCACACTCAGTTCACGGAGCATCACAATCGAACCCCACACACATTTTCAATCGCGTTCACACTTCCATAGTTATTTTATTAGTTCGGAACGCGTCACGTACCCACAAAGGCCCCACAGTACAAGTCCACACGGGGACGGGCTACGACAATACACGAGGTAAGTTTTTGATCGCGAATGGCACATTACACGGGTCCGTAGTCGGACAGCGGCTGGCCCGAGCGGGCCGAGGGCGCCGAGGGGGCGACAGGCGGGAGCGACGGCACGGGCGCCGCCGAGGGCGCCAGCGGGGGCACCAGCGGGGGCGCCACGGGCGCCGGCCGTCACACGCCGCCCTTCACCAGCGCCCGCTGCGCGCCGCCCTGCGCGCGGCCGCCGCGCCACACGCGCCGCCACGACTCCAGCGTCTTGCCCGACCAGATCCACACCCCCGACGTGATGCCCACGGCCAGCGCCATGAAGTACTTCAGCATCAGCGCCGCGTACAGCGGGCGCGGCCCGCAGCGCGCGCCGCACGCCGTGCGCCGCAGCCACGGCACGTGCCCGCTCGCCTCGTACGCCAGGCAGCCCAGCACCGCGCCCGCCGGCACGGCGTACAGCACGCTGAACACCCCGATCCTGATCATCAGCTTCTCCAGCTTGTCCGCCTTCGATCCGGCCCCTAGACCGCCCTGTCGTTTGATAACTGAACGAATTCTGAAGAGCGATACGAAGCCGGCCAGTAGAAACGTCGCTCCTAACGCGAAATAAACGATCAGAGGCGCCAGGACGTATTTCTTTAGATTCTCAGGCGTCGAGTTCCCGACGTAGCAGATGCCCGCCACCGGATCCCCGTCTACGGCTCCGGCCAGGAGGACGGCGACGGTCTTCGCAGCCGGGATGAGCCACGCGGCGAGGTGGTAGTACTGGGCGTGCCCGGCGATCGCCTCGTTGCCCCATTTGAGTCCCGCCGCCAGAAACCAGGCGAAGGAGAGGACGACCCACCAGATGGAGGACGCCATCCCGAAGAAGTACACGAGGATGAAGACGAGGGTGCAGGCGCTCGGGCCGGCCGCGGAGGTTTTGAGCAGAGGCCCGTCGCAAGCGATCTCGTCATGGCCGATGGCCAGCCGGGCGAGGTAGCCGAGCGCCACCATGAAGTAGCACGCCGACAGGTACACGATCGGGCGCTCGGGGTACTTGAAGCGCTGGGAGTCGATCAGGAAGGTCGTCAGCGTCATGAGGGTGGACGCAGCGCAGAGGCCGCTCCAGAGCGCGACCCACACGCCCGCGAACTCCTTCTCTTCCCTGGTGAAGAAGGCGCCGCGGCACGGCAGCGCGCAGGGCTCCCCCGGCAGCAGCGCCGCGAGTGCGGCCGAGCCGTTGTGGCGCGCGGGCACGAGCGGCGCGCGGCACGTGCACGCGCAGTCGTCGCCTGCGACCTCGCCCGGGCTTGCAGCCGGGCCGCTTTCGCAGTTTTTTGGATCCTTACACTTGTAGTGCGGCCGGCGCGGCGGCGGCGGCGGCGCGCGCGGCGGCTCGGGCTCCTGCGCCCGGTTGGTCTCCTCCATGCAGAGCTTGTCGGGGTCCCCCATCCGCGGCAGTTTCTCGCACGCCATGCGCTCGGGCCACTGGAAGCCGTATTTTTGCATCAGAGGAGCGCAGCCGGCGCGCGCGCGTTCGCAGACTGATCGACAGGCGGGCAGCGGTTTCGGATAGTCCTCGAGGCATATGGGGGTGTAGACTGAACACAGGAAGAACTTGAGGTCGGCTGAGCACTTGATCTCGACTAGCGGCCAATACTGGTGTACCTGGAATTGCAGAAAAACACATTATAAATCATACTGTTACAAGAAAATTTCACATTACCTAAAACTGTCTCTTCTGATTCTAACACAATTAACTAAACATTTTGCTATTAGAAGTGACTCAATGACGAGAATACGGAATTAGTCACGAATTCCGATTGCTATAGTTTTAGTAGCATCCTGGCTAAATTACTACTCAGGCCTGACTAATCTTGTGGTTAGTGGTTAAGACATCAAAGTGGTTTTGAGCACATCTGAATAATTGCTTAAAATAAACTTATTTACGATGCGGATCCTATTAGCGTTAGTAGTATAGAGCTATAAAGAAGACTATTTAATGCAACGTGTCTTCAGTTCAGACAATTTGATTGCTATTTTACTATCGAATTTATTGAGCGATAGACAGAACAAAGTACTTGTCTTTTAAAGAAGAAACAAATGCCACAGAATTTGCGAGGGCTTACTCTATCGGTGTGAGTGTCCAAGAAAGATTTCCAGTTAGAAAGTGTAGTGGTCTAGTGGTGACTGTCACACTGTTGGTCGGTCAGCCTTACCGACTGTGCCAGTAACATAAAGTGGAACCCACCTCCAGCCCAGCCTCTTCTTGCGTGTCATGGTCCAACTCGTTGGGGAAGGCGGTGTGGTTGTATCCGATGCCGCGGCACATGGGGATGGAGATCTCTTCGCAGCGAGGCTGCAGCGCCGCGCTCGACGCCGCCAGCGCCACCACGACCCACAAGCGCAACATTGTGCTATTCTCGCATCTGGAATAGAAAGAGAAAGAACTTTAGTACTAGGGAATAACACATGAAGGCACATTTTGCCAATCGCAATCGGACGAAGCGTCAAGTATGGCATTAAGTTTCCACAAAAGGCGGTTAATTTTTAAAACTAGTAGTCTGTCTCGAAGTGAGTACTGGCGATTTACTTGCAAACAAGCTGACCAATATAACAAGACCCATGTGGTGATTTTTCGCGCGTTCTAGCTCCATAACTCCTTGATCGATCCTGCTCATATACGAACTCTCAAATTATATATCTCTGCTACAACCTCAACAAATTTCATAAAGATAAAAAAAAAACGCTTCCCAAGTTATCGTCGAACAAACTCTCAAGGTCAAGCCAGAAGTTGTTTGTAACGCTCCGCTCGTTCTATAAGTCGATAATAAACCCTATGGGAGAACTACCACTAAAGTGGACTAAGAGGTAATTGCGCTGTATTCAACAATACAACTAGAACATCGATATTGAATCAAGTTCAGTCCGTAATTCCGTACACGTTATCAATTATTTAAGTATGAATGTGTCACTTATCAATCGTGATCCTACACGTACTTATCAAGGCACTAATATAATAATATACATAGCTTTGATTATTGTAATTGATGCCTCTGCTGACTTTTATGATAGAAGCAACTATGCACGCAACTAGAAAATGCATGTGCTATCATTTCATCTAGGGTGCATGTGTTATTAATTTATTATATTGTATCTCACATTACGTTCAATTGATTTTATATTCGGTCGAACTACTTCGTTTAGTACAATTGGTTTGGCTTACTTCATGAGTACTTACTTAATATTCTTGAGTTACATTACTAGTTTTATTATCCTACTAAGGTTGTTGAGTCAGATTGAATTGTGTCGCTAGGTATTACTTATTACATATATCAGTGTGTAATAATGCCACAAATTCTTCACAGATCTTCTATTGCTATATCTTCTGGTATATAGTATGTTATACAAACAAAACATCACCGAGTAGAGATTCTTCTATAGATACTCGGTGGTTTAGTTTTCGATACGTTCCGCTTGGTGTGCTGTGATCCCATACAAATTAAGCCCTAACGCAAACGCAAAGTTAGTGAAACTATTATACTAAGGGCTCAGATCTTACCAAACATTTTATATCACCTTGTTATCATGGAAAGTTATTAGAAGCATCCAATGATTCAATGTGTAAGTTCAAGGTTCCGAATGTTTAGATCACCTTAAACCCAAACAGCTGAATGTTACTAACACAATGTATGGAGCTTCAGACCTATTGTTTCTAGGAAAGGAATTATCGATGCGATATGGTATCAGTAACTACTGTAGAGATAGCGGCAATGCAAATTTGGAAATCATTGCTCAGGGAAAATCGTGTTTGGTAACAATTAAAAATAACAGTTTAATGAAATACCCTTAGGGTGGGTTGCACCACGCACAATTAACGGACTCATCAACGTTAAATATGGCGACGGAGCTGTCATCCCATAGAAAACTGTCAAACTTTTCATACAAGATATTTTTAACGATGACGTTGACATTAACAGGCGGTTTGGTGCAACCGGTCCTTACTCGTACTCTGCTGTAAGAAGAGTGACATTCATAAACGGCAAAAAAATCACAAGTACGGCTCACATACAACGATTTATTAACAGGTCTGTTTCGTCCCTGAATCACTTAACATTCATAAATAGCCCAGTTTTACTTAACCTCTTTAGCCCACAGATTAGTATCAGTAATAAATCAAAACCCCGTTCCGTTGCGTTTGCCCGGGAAAGCAAATAAACCATACAGGGAGCGACAGGTCGCCGGATTTAGTTCGGAGTCAAATAGATGTATTTATTTTCGGCCTAACATGTGCCCTGCCCTGTTCATGTTGATTAGGCAAAACCAGATGTTGGTGCTTTTATGCCTACAGGACTTGAGATCTCTGCGGCATTTTAAAATAGGTGTTGTGATGCGAGATTGTTACAAATGGTTTAACTATAAGTGTTAATTTTAATTTCAAGTGAAATTTAAACTAGCTTTTTGAGAACTATACCTCAATTATGAATTCTACCTTAAGTACGAGCAAAACAGCGATCGTTGCAAATTATGCGGATCCTACTATTCCTACTCGATATGCACTTTTTAAAAGCAACATACATGCAATTGGCATATATTTTCTTCCACGTGAAAACATATCTCGTACTATGCAACAAGTTGCGTAATCAAAAGAAACCAGGAATGCATACAAGATTTTTCATTTCATTTATTTTACATAATATGTTAATAAAATAACACTCCACGCCTATAATTTAGCTACATATGCCTTTAACCCCATTTAGCGCCATTATCGGCTGCCAACTGCAATGAAAGTGAGCACCCCGCCTTAAACTCTACTCTATGGCACGTCGCCAGCGCCGACGTCTGAACACGGCTTAATGTGCTTTTAACGACACACGATATCGACACGTGTGTCTATGTCCAGCCTTACAACCTTTCAACCTTATTTTACTAACAAACTAAGCCATTATAAACCTTATCGCTATGAGTTAAGGTCTGTGACATACGAAAGAAATCTTGGTACGATGCAATTCAAATTTCGAATGTTTAAATTATTTTTTATTGACGCTTGGGTTTATCTAGTCTGTGGTAACGGATTCAGGAAATGGAAATATTGTGTTGTTTCAAGCTTTCATGTTTTAATAAGATATTTTGGATGTTATTCGTGTTGCATAAAGTAAACTATGATGTTAGTATGCGGGCCAGAGATTTTTATGTTTTTTAGGTAGGCGTTCAAAAGATTTGATAATCATTATTTCTGTTAAGAGTTGACACTGAAATTCTAAGGGCGGCCACCGACTATCAATCCGCCTGACGATATCGGCCTGTCAGTTGTACGGAGTCGACAAATTGTCGTTCTAACTGACAGGCCGAGATCGTCAGGCGGACTGCAGGCGACCACATCTGCGCGTAATAAGAAAAATATAGTTGAAAGATTTCCCCTCGTTAGCAAATATATCCCATAATCACGCAAGTTCATCATTGTTAGTTCCTATACCATCATTTCATGTTAATCTAGCTTTAGCCCACGGCCTGTTATCAGGCCGGTAAAACGTGGCTTGTAAACCTCGTAAAACTGTAGCCGGGGTTCGTCGTAGCCAGGTACGAGAGGGCTCTGTGCTAGCGGAGAATCTAGTTTAATGAACTGCCTTCGAAAATTTTAAGTAAGTGGCACCTAAAATGACTGACTCTTTTCCATGTTAATCTGGCACATTGTATGTTATTAGCACGGCTAGCACATCTTACGTTGTTGCGCGACTCGAAGTATGAACTATGAAGTGACAGGCGACAACGTAAGATATGCTAGCCCGCCAGGCCGGTACCAACGTGGCTTGTAGAGTTCATGAAACATAAAGTTAGCATGAAATATCTGAATCTCTACTTTAGAAAGTTGATGCCTAATTCTGTTCGAAAAACGACTGCATGACCGTCTCAATTTAACCGTAAATAATTCGCCACTCATTCAAATGCCAAAACCAAATAATTAGGCGAGAGGTGCTTTATTGATTGTGCCAAATCTGGCACAGATAGTAGGTAAAGCTTATTGCCCTTATTGGCTATCCAAAGCGGTAATCATGCAAGCTTTTTCTACCGCTACCGCTCATGAAACCGCTATCACAGCGTCCCCACACTGTATGTTTATTCCGCTTCAGTGGAAACAGTAACGTCGCCTTACGGCCGAACGTACCAGCTATTTCTCTCCAACAAAAACGTTCCAAGAACCTATGAAAATCCTGGATCGTACGCCATTTACGGGTAAGCTATTTTAAAATGTAAAAGAAGAAGGTCGTAAGCGGGTATGGAAATGTGAAATGGGTTTGCTGTTACTGGTTTTGAGAGTAGTATTGAGTTATTATGCCTTCCGGGAAACGAAGTGGACTAATATTGCGGCTGCTTGGTTTAATTGCTCATTGTTTGGAAAGCTAGAAATATTCAGCGCAAGCGCAGACGTAATTAAAGTTTCTTGTTACGCATATTAGTGGCCAGTACATAGATTCTATACTAAAATCCAGAATTAGACTGTAAGATATTTCGAAATAATATTCTGTAATTCGTAGTTAATCTCGTACTCACTTGGATTCCGCAAAAACAAAAGAGTAAGTTCTCTCCCTTAACCCCTCAGTTTCTGGACCTGTCCCTGTTGAAATTAAAAAAAAGTTATTTTTCAAAGTCGCAGTTTATACCTAACCTAACCTATTTGATTGGCACTTTTTCATACATCCGATACATCGTAACACCGTCGACGCAAATTGAGCTTAGACGGACTCTGGTGACCTTTCGTCGTCCACGTTCCCCTGATAAGCCGAGCGGGTCGTCGGCCGATCCCGATTTGGCAGCCGTCCATAGTGCCCGTTCGGAATGCGATGACGGCTGCACTAATCTATCGCCTTGCGTAATCTTTGCGTGTTTACGAAAAACATGTTGTGCTGACAATCGTCATATTAGTCAATCCTAGAAGTAACTCGGATAGACTTCTTGAAATGATGAATTGCATGAAAGTTGCAGGTCACTAACTTAAATTGAGCTAGTTTACGAGTACATAGTAGATTGGTATCTGTGACAGATTAGCAACACAAATTTACAGTGCAATAGTAAATTTGTGCTGAGGTAATATTTGTCACTTGCAATATTAAGCAATCATGTAATATATACCGTTGTGAGTGTGACGGTTGTACAAAAAGGTGCAGATCTTAGAATTTTGTTGACACGTTTGTTATAGAGCGTTCATTTTAACTTATCTTTCCCATAGCTCACATTCAGATCATTTAACGTAATATTCATCATTTACCGGCTAAATACGTTGAAAATGGCAACCGTCTTGCATATTAACTCCTGAACACGTGGCCTCTATTTACGACTAGTCCCATACATTAAGTGTCATGACATCTAACCTGCTCTAACCATTGGGTAAGAAAGAGACAGTGTTTCAACTACAGGGTGATTCTGCGTGGTCGGGCGTGCGGAGAAAGCGCGAAATGTTTAGTGACGCTTTATAGTCATACTTGTTATGATCATTTTTTGGCCGGATGCTGCACTTCATGAAGAAAGCATGCCGCTTTGCACAGTGACAGTAAGAACCAAACTAAGCGATTTCACTCGCAGCAGCGGCAGTTTCACGCATTAGGAACAGAGATGGCGCCACTTCTTTAAAAAATATTTTAAAAAATTCTACAAGCTAAACTAATAAACCGATTTCAATTTTCTATATCTCAAATGAAAGCTCATTACACACACCATTCATAAAAAAATACGTAAAAAATATATACTAAATACTTTTGGCAAAAAACGGCATCTTAAGTTTTCTTTTCTTACTCGATTGACAGTTTTCACTTGATTTCTTAAAAAAATTGTATGGAACATGAATATTTTAATGCATATATATATTACTGAATAAATAACAAGTACTATAAAAAAAATTGACATAGATACCTCTAATACTTCACGAAATATGAAAATTTGAATGCGAGTATACATTGATTTATTTATTTAATCTTTATTGCACAAAAGGAAAAAACTTAGAGTACAAAAGGCGGACTTAATGCTATAAGGCATTCTCTACCAGTCAACCTTTAGGCGAAGCAGAAAAATTAAAAAAAAATCTTTAAAATAAATTTCAAAAAAATTTACGAGCTAAATATGACCAATTTCAATTTTTAATGTATCAAATGAAAGCTTATTATATTTATTTAAGAATAAAAACTAAAGTTATTATGTTGCTTATTAGATATGGCGAATTATTATAAAAAAACTTTAGCTTTAAGTGATAGTGATAGATAACAAATCCGAACAAATCTTTGCGTTTACTACTCACGTTGAAACAATAGGTTAATCTATATAAATAAAAATGAATCGCCGTTCGTTAGTCGCGCTAAAACTCGAGAACGGCTGAACCGATTTGGCTAATTATAGTCTTGAAATATTCGTGGAAGTCCAGGGAAGGTTTACCCGGTGAGAAAGTATGAAAAAAATTCGAGTAATATACTAAAAAACTAAGATATTGTTCTCCCATACAAACTTATCAACTCGAAAAAACAGTAAGCGCCGCAGGATTTCATACATTTTACGCGTTTCTCTAAGTGATCTCTGCTTTCGTTCGAGAAAGACGGAAGCGCCGCAGGATTTCATGCATCTTACGCTTTAATAGAATAATATGAAATAGGTGTTTGACGAATCACTACATCCGTCCGTCCCTATGTATTGCTTAGATCTTTAAAACTACGCAACGGATTTTGATGAGGTTTTTTTTAATAGATAGATTGATTCAAAAGGAAGGTTTATATGTATAGAATATGCATAATATAGTAAAGAAACACTGATAATTTTAGAGGTTTCTAATGTGAAGTCGTAAATAAACACTTTTTTTTTTCGCTTACATTGCAAACGCTGGCTGAACCCTACTAGATGGATCAAAATAATGTACTACAGTACTGTACACCTTAAAAAGGTCTATAAAAAAGTCCGCGATAGTATATGTCTATCTCTTAAGGATAACCCACAATAACCATTTTTAATCCTTTACATTTTAAGAGAAATAATGGCTTACTTACGAAGCGATTTTAAGCAATACAGTATTGATCCTTATCCAATTAAGTACATTAAGTACATTGTGCATTTAATATAGATCAATATTGCTCTGTACAGCATGTAATTTAAATGAATATTTGCGAAGATACAACAGATTTAAAATGCGGTTGGGGGGCCGGCGGCGTGTGCCTATTAACTTTGTTTCATACTATGTAGCGATAGCATTATATTATGCGTGGGATAGATGAAAATTTTGCAATTCATGTAAACACTGTTTCAAAACAATCATCAACCAGTAAAAAATGTGGGATTCAATTGAATTATTTTTAAACATCTAGCTGACCCGGCGCACTTCGTACCGCCAACTTCGACCGACTACATCGACATCATTGACATCAACTTAGAAAGTCGTGTCGGTTACGCCATTTATATAACTCGAGAACAGCTGTTACCGAATAGCAGAATAACTATTAAAATACTATCCTTTACCCGCGACTTCGCCCGCGTGAAATTAGTAATCCACCTATCTTTTTAGGGTTCCGTAGCCAAAATGGCAAAAACGGAACCCTTATAGTTTCGCCATGTCCGTCCGTCCGTCCGTCCGTCCGTCCGTCCGTCCGCGGTCTAGCTCAGTGACCGTTAGCACTAGAAAGCTGAAATTTGGTTTTAATATGTGCATTAACCAAGCCGACGAAACGGTAGAATAAAAACGCGAAAAATATATTTTGTTAGGGTACCTCCCGTACACGTGAAGTGGGGGGCGAAATTTTTTTTCGTTTCAACCAAGTTGTGTGGGGTATCGTTGGATAGGTCTTTTAAAAAGAATTAGGGTCTTTTAAAACAGTTTTTGGATAAAACTAATACTTTCGGAAATAATAGCTCCGAAAGTTTAAAACAGGGCGTCCCCCCCCCATCTAACTTTTGAATCGTGGGTCCTAAAATTTTGAAAAAATTCATGAAACTGAGGCTTAATGAGTACCTTCAATGAAAACTATATTGAAATAAATCGGTTTAGCCGTTTTTGAGTTATCATTCAAAAACCCATAGTGAAAGGACGTAAGTAAAAATGACGTAAGCGCCGCCAAATTTCCCGTAAGAAACGACCTTTTGAAATAATGGTCTCAGTTTACGGAACCCTACACTGAGCATGGCCCGACATGCTCTTGGCCGGTTTTTTTACGTTCCCTGACAGTACGTCGACAGGCGTACCCACTGTCACGTGACCAGTGTCACATGACAGTACGTCGACAGGCGTGCCTACTGTCAGCGAACGTGTTAAGGAATTACTTAGGGAAAAAAGTATCCCATGTCCTTCCCCAGAACTAAAACCATCTTCATTCCTCATATAAATCAGTTCAGCGGTTATTGGTTCCCCATACAAACTTCCACCACCCTTTTCACTCCTTTAATAAAAAAGGGAAGATTTCTGGGATAAAAACTGTCCTATGAGGGGGCTTAAACTATCGTCATAACAAATTTCATTCTTATTGGTTAAACCGTTATTTGAGCGGGAAGAGGTAACAGACATACAGACAAACTTTCGCATTTATAATATTAGTAAAGTAGGTATAGATATAGATTGAAGAAATTAAAACAAAGTTTAAAATGCGGTCTATACAAGTGACGTCAATATCGTTGGGAGTCAATAGGAGTGAGTGAAGGCAATGGAAGGGGTGTGAAAGGGTGAAACTGGCGCAGGAGCCATTGGGAATGGGACTAAAGTCGATGGGATTGAAGCAGGAGCCGGTAGGAGAAGGGTGGAAGGGAATAGGAGAGGGTGGGAGAGTGGTACGAGTCAGTAGGAATGAGATAAGAGACTGTACGACTAGCGTAGGAGTGATGAGGTCGATAGGAGTCGGTGGAAGTAGCCGGTACGAAGTCAATATAAATGGGTGGAGACAATGGGAGTGGGTGGGAGATGGCAAAACTGGCGTAGAAGTCGGTGGTAATAAGGTTAGAGTCGATGGGAGTACCGTCGGTGGGAGAAGAGTGGTAGACAGGACGAGAGTGGGAGATGGGTAGATAATAGTAAAAGAGTGGTGGGAGATGGTAGGAATTGGGGTAACAGACTGTACTGACGTAGGAGTGAAGTTGATGTCGATGTAGTCGGTCGAAGTTGGCGGTACGAAGTGCGCCGGGTCAGCTAGTTTGAAATAAAAGACTGTGTACATAAATATTTTTTTATTGAAACTTAAAAAATGTCCTCTTGGGGTTCACCGGAACATGTAGAACTGAAAAATAAAATGTATTTTGAAGTACTCGTACCATTAAAATGCTAAATAATCACTGATCATACATGGACTGGTTGCTGTAGATTACTGGTGAGTTATTTTTGTGCCTAGTTGATTATCATTAAACCTACAATTTTGTGCCACATCTATAATCAGTGCTCAGCATGCATTATAACACTGCATTGAAAATTACATTAACTTACTTTTGATTTGTACAGCCACCTTTGCATGATTTACACTGGGCTGTGCAAGGTAAGCTGACGCGACGACACCCACAACGCATAGTTTCGCAGCCAGATTAGCAGCCACAATGGTCCAAAAGGTTTAAAAGGTTTAATTGTGACCAAATCGCTGTAACTGCCGACCATTCTGGAATCCAACTCTCGTTTTCCTTAGTCCATCCCCAAGAAGATGGACATGGTATGGAAACTTCTGGTTTCAGAGCGTTTCCCCATATATGGCCCGCTTGATAAGCTGCTCGAAGTGCGTGTTTATAGAGAGCAGCTGATGTAGGTGGCAGACTTGACACGAGCTTGTTTTTTGAAGCAAACAAATGTTTGCGAACTTCATTTACGTTTACGTGTTCCGTTTGGCTATCTTATAACTTGCACGTAAATCTGGAAACAAATTGTAACTAACTATAGCAAAACAATAACACAAATCTAGGATCAATTCATACTAAAACTAAATATGTAGGTACACACGTTTCCAGCTGAGCCATTACTTCTTCAGTGAGGGTTTCCAGAGGGCTTGAAATATATGCGAAAGCTGTAGTTATTTCAGGGTGAGACATCCATGTTTTGAGGCCTGATTTTTTGCCTTTTGAATTAAAGTAGGACGTTGTGTCACACCCTGTAAAAGCATGAAATCCTCGAAGTGCAGTAGATTTGTCTGGACCGAATGTATTAGCTATGCTATGCTCGGCCACGTATCGGAGTTTTTTAGCTGTTCCGGTTAATAACCATAGTTCTTGAAGGCCTTCATCTTTTAATAGCGTAAAATATAATATTAACAACACCAATACATCCATGTCCGAAGAAGTGTTGGTCACAATTAAACCTTTTGGACCATTGTGGCTGCAAATCTGGCTGCGAAACTATGCGTTGTGGGTGTCGTCGCGTCAGCTTACCTTGCACAGCCCAGTGTAAATCATGCAAAGGTGGCTGTAGAAATCAAAAGTAAGTTAATGTAATTGTCAATGCAGTGTTATTATGCATGCTGAGCACTGATTATAGATGTGGCACAAAATTGTAGGTTTAATGATAATCAACTAGGCACAAAAATAACTCACCGGTAATCTACAGCAACCAGTCCATGTATGATCAGTGATTATTTAGCATTTTAATGGTACGAGTACTTCAAAATACATTTTATTTTTCAGTTCTACATGTTCCGGTGAACCCCAAGAGGACATTTTTTAAGTTTTAATAAAAAAATATTTATGTACACAGTCTTTTATTTCAAATTAACCTATTGTTTCAACGTGAGTAGTAAACGCAAAGATTTGTTCGGATTTGTTATCTATCACTATCAGACTTAAAGCTAAAGTTTTTTTATAATAATTCGCCATATCTAATAAGCAACATAATAACTTTAGTTTTTATTCTTAAATAAATATAATAAGCTTTCATTTGAGACATTAAAAATTGAAATTGGTCATATATTTTAGCTCGTAGAATTTTTTGAAATTTATTTTAAAGATTTTTTTTTAAATTTCTCTGTTTCGCCTAAAGGTTGACTGGTAGAGAATGCCTTATAGCATTAAGTCCGCCTTTTGTACTCTAAGTTTTTTCCTTTTGTGCAATAAAGATTAAATAAATAAATCAATGTATACTCGCATTCAAATTTTCATATTTCGTGAAGTATTAGAGGTATCTATGTCAATTTTTTTTATAGTACTTGTTATTTATTCAGTAATATATATATGCATTAAAATATTCATGTTCCATACAATTTTTTTAAGAAATCAAGTAAAAACTGTCAATCGAGTAAGAAAAGAAAACTTAAGATGCCGTTTTTTGCCAAAAGTATTTAGTATATATTTTTTACGTATTTTTTTATGAATGGTGTGTGTAATGAGCTTTCATTTGAGATATAGAAAATTGAAATCGGTTTATTAGTTTAGCTTGTAGAATTTTTTAAAATATTTTTTAAAGAAGTGGCGCCATCTCTGTTCCTAATGCGTGAAACTGCCGCTGCTGCGAGTGAAATCGCTTAGTTTGGTTCTTACTATCACTGTGCAAAGCGGCATGCTTTCTTCATGAAGTGCAGAATTTTTTTCATAGCAAGTATGGCTATTATTGCTTATTAGGAAAGTTATGAATAACTTTATACTAATGTCGTGTGGTTAACGAGAATTCTTGACTATTACATTTCAAGAAGACATTAGGCATTGAGTTTATTGAAGGTACGTATTGTGTGCCTAATGTATTACTTATACTGTTATACTACTGATTGTATGTAGTAGGAAGGTAGGTACATAGCTATAAGTATTGCTTATAGAACAATGTTGTGTAACCAGAGTCTAATGTCCTGCTTTGTTTAAAAATAAACTACGCTGCTAATATGCACTACGAGTAACATACGCAGGTGACTCAGGTTAAGTAAGTATCTACCTATAATAACATTTCGTGCATCAATATTACTGGCAAAAACCACCAAAAACATATGCTTTCTTAACTTCAACAGGCCCGTATATTAGCTAGGGATACACGTACAGATGTGCCCGCTTGATTTGTCCGACGGATGTGCCCGGCGGAGAAATCCGTGCGTGTATGGCGCGAATTGGACACGGATTTGTCTGCGGACACATCTGAATAGCGCCATACACGAACGGATCCGTCGGACAAATCCGGCGGGCACATCTATGCGTGTATCCCTAGCTATTGGGAGGTCTTGCCTAAGGTCGGTTGCACACGCGCGGACGTCGTTAAAACGCAGTAAAGCCGCAGCAACCGCACGTTTACGAGCGT
Source organism: Pammene fasciana (assembly GCA_911728535.1). NCBI lineage: Eukaryota > Metazoa > Arthropoda > Insecta > Lepidoptera > Tortricidae > Pammene > Pammene fasciana. Next base: position 4,929,847 of record OU452285.1, read on the forward strand.
CCTGTCCGTTAATCTTAAACTTAATGCAGCGAAGTTACTAGTAGAAGTAGACCCCTAGATTTGTGCCAACTAGGTATATACGGAGTTCAGGCTTATATTAGTTACAGTACATGATAGATTTGGGAATAAGGTGTGCAGGAATCGAAATAGAAGACAACACCGCATTGTTTGCAGCAGGAAACTTGAGGCGATTAGTTGCTCGAGGTGAAAGTTATTTTAAAGACATTTACTATCTTTAATACGAGAAGCATGAAACGGGGAAGCAACGGTGAAGGTTTTGATTTTAAAGAGGCTATTAATAATAATCACTTGCACCTACTACAGATGCCATCAAATATATCGCAACGGCCACGGTACTCAAAAATATGTGAACAAGCACCTTATCGCTTTGACAATAAAGGCGTTGTTCAGATATCTGTGACCATCTTGGCCGCTCCGATATATCTGATGGCGACTGTACAAGGTTAATAAGTAGTGGATTGTCTTGAAATGTGGGTAGCATAGAATCATCCAGACTTTACCACACCTAAACAGAATTAAGCAACTAAATTTTTTTTATACTTTTTAAGCAAATAATGTTCAAGCTGATAAGGATCTTTATGGACAATAGGGGTCAAATATTTTAGATAATGTTAATGACAGTGCGTTTGCCATTGTCTCGTGTGTCATACTCATATGGCCTAATGACATCATTGAATACCTAATATGGAAGCTAGGTACAATTACATGTACGTTCCCGGAACCATAATTAGAGTAAGTTTATGTTTCACGTCTGTATGTATCGTTGCTTGAATTTCATAAGTTCTTAATAACACGTCAAGTAGTATAGTCTCTAAGTTTATTCTTGGTCTGAGGGGATTAGCGTACGTCTTATCGCCTGTTGGAAAACTGCAAACTGGAGGTGCCATAAAAATAGGTTCGGAGCGCTAATGATTGTTAAGGTATTATCAACTCTTTAACTCTAGACTTTAGTCTCAAAATTAATAATTAAATGTAAAGCATCCTGCGTGGGTGGCCAGCACGTGCCAAAGGGGTGCGTGCCGTGACAGATAAACATTGCCGGTAGTTATACAGTTCATTTTGCATCTAGTTGGTCTCTAGATCTAGTCATAGATTTGATAATTCCTTAACAATAATCGGCGTTCTGCACCCTTTTTTATGGTGCCCCCAATTTGCAGTTTGCCAACGAGCGATTAGACGCTAATCCCTTACAGACTAAAAATAAACTTAGAGACTATAATCCAAATAGTCCAGCATTTTCAAGTCACCCAAGTAAATATCCTCCGTGACTTTTGCAATTGTTTCTCCGCTTTCACATAAATAAAACCTCAACTTTTGTTACTTGGCACCATTGAGGTAAACTTGGACTTTCTAAAGACCCTTGAAATCACAGCAGTGGTTAACCCTTTGCGTGCTAGGAAAACTTTACGACTCGTGTCGTGATCGTAAATATACGGACAAACCTCGGATCGTTACGGGTTTTACACAGCATTTGATTTACTATGGGAATAGTATTAGCATTGATTCGTGATTGGATTCCTATCTTTGTTTACAGTTGAATCATGGGTAAATGAACACAAGGTGGATGTCAGGTCTATGGATGCATTTTCAAAATTTACTACTGAACATCTTATATTTCTTCGAGTATTCTTAAATTTAAAATGTCAATCTCATAGCATCGCCGTAATATACCGGTTTTATCATACAATGCAGTACAGCGAATATCAAGTAAGGCTGTGGACTTTTGTCTTTGACCAAAAGAACGAAAAGTTTACCTGATATATTAGCGTTGGTAAGTACCTAAAGAATGCAGCAATCAACACTTAGGGTTAAATATAGTGAGACGGTAAAAAATAATTAGAAAATATATCGTTTCTAGACACCGCAGCACTTTAATCCCTTTTAAACGTAATCATATATAAATAAAGCCCAGCTGAAAAGCTGTTTAAGGAGGGAATTAATCATTGTTATTATATGCATTGTTCTTCCAACAATGGCCAATCGCGCGCTATAACACCGTGCCGTAAGTATCGAGTAGCAAACACAGTATGCTAAAGTAAATATTATAAAGAAAGGAATTACTCAAAGCGCAACCAATTGCAATGTCAAAGTCATAAATATAGCTACTCAGTAGACGAAGGTAGATTATACATATAATTAGTCCAGTATTGAGACGTTTAAAATAAGCGGCTTGAAGAGTCGGATAGGTCATAGGGTTCTCTGACTTATTGTCGAAAATTGTTTTGCCGAATTTTACTTGCCAACCAACTTTTCGCAGAAGGTTCATTTGGCCGAATTTCATTTCCCAACTTTACAAAACCCAACCTAGTAGGTAATTTTCATTTCCCAACTCTAACCTACCCCTAACCCTCTAACCCTATGGTTAGGAAATGAAATGGTTGCGAAATAATTATTTCGTAAAAGTTATTCGGCCAAATGAAACTTCTGTGAAAAGTTGGATGGCAAGTGAAATTCGGCAATACAATTTTCGGCGAAAAGGCAGGATACCGTTGGATAGACATTGGTCGGATATTTATGAGCATTTATTGCCATCCAATGTCATATCTCCTATCTTAAGGCCGTTCCTCGATTCGGACAAGCCACGCCCATCCGTTAGAGACACGTTTATGGCTCCCGTGCACGAAAGAAAGAGATGCAGCGCTCTTAAAGACCAGACTTTTTGACTAAACTGCGGTAAATAAGCGAATCTATAAAGTTTTGTCTAGTTTTGTTTCTGTGACTTTTTAGATAAACCAGAATACCATATTTTTTACTTAGTTATATTGCTTAAGCTCTTATAGTTTTCGTAAGCTAAGAAAAATAAGGGGGAAAAGGACCAAACTTCGGATTTTTTTTCTATCGAGGCAACTTTCAGCTATCGTGTTTTGGCTTGTGCCATAAACAAGAGTATATAGTCTAGTAATATATATTCGAAAATTAATTCGGTCCCTTTTCCCGTTTAGTCAATAGAGCGCTTGAAAAAAACCTATAATATTTCAAAGTAGCCCCTTAATGTATGAAACCAAAATAACAACTACTTGCCGCAGTTACAGACGCGAAACAAACTAATTTACATATCGCTTGCCAACCAAAACTACGTAAATTACTAACTGCTAGTACCAGAAAGTCAAAACAAAGGTACCTCTATAATTATGAACACAGGGAAGATATTTACATAACAACACGATTGAAAGCATCAATTGTTAACGCTATCTGCACAACTGAGTCAGTCACCATATACAATAATTCACTACATGTTGTTCCTAGATCGGTCCTGGACGTCCTGGTATAACATGAACTCCAAAGCCTATTATAGGCATTGGAGCATATATAATATATGCTATAGAAAAAAACCTTTTGCTATATGCGAAGTACGCGGCAGGGCAAGTATAAGCGATACACCATGCACGGCGTAGACTTTCATAGGACACAACAAACAATCAAGGAGATTAATAGCTTAAGAGATGTTTCGAATTGCCGTCTCTTTCTCTTGAATGTATATTGTAACTGGTATGTATTGTATTAGGTAATCGTTTGAAAATAGCTAACGTGCTACTTTCAAGATAGCCTGCAAAGAAAGATATGGTAATTCTAACCATTTTCTTCAAGCATTCAAATGAGACGCTTCAATTTGACAAATGTTAATAATCAGATATCTTAAGTCCCATTATTATTTATTTTGATAAAAATCACACAATTTACAATTTACATGAACCACATTAACAATACAATTTATATTAACTACACAATTACAAAAAACAAAAACCACTTAAAAACTACAACATCAAAAGTCTCATTATCAGGACGTCGCGAATTTCATTAATATAGCAGGAGGTTTCAGTTTCATTCTTTATTGGAAAGATCATATTATACTGGATACTGGTTTAAAAAATCAGAGGCGCTCTAGAAGCGTTGTGGTCGTGACTCTCGACTAATTGCCTCACCTTATAGCGATCAATCTTCCAAACGAGATTATACTTACAACTTAAATAAGCCTATCATTGTATCAAATCGAATGTTTATTAGCTTATTAAATCATTATGATTGGATAGCACTGGAAGATGTCAACGAAGATTAACTGGTAAGTTATATAGCTATAGGCATAGCTAATATGCCTATTAATAATATTAATCCTTTATAATAATATGTTTTTGCCCCAAGAACTATAGTTTGGCCAGAGTTTGTTCCACTTCAAGCATAGACAGGGAGAATCATACTGTCTTTTTCTAATGCTAGTACTCTCACTACTAAACAAGGGATGGGTATAGCATGTTACTCTGACTGTTACTGCGCTTTTGGTTTGCCAGACTATACTTGGATTTTTAATGTTACTAATTGGCTATAATGGATCTTGGTTCGTTTACCGCGTACGAATATACGTGCTATAAAAGTTCTCTTAGAAAAATAACCAAGCGACTTATAATTATAAATTGTAACATACCTGGAACCGATATTACACTGGCTTTTATCCACGTTTCATCAAAATTACATTCGCAAAATTTTACTTTACCTAAGTAAATATAAGAACAAGTATCGGACCCAGCAATGAACCCTGCGGGACTCCCGATCTCATTAAGTTAAACTTCTACCATTAACCATTAGTAAACAGACCCATTTGCGTATGACAGCAAATATTGTGTCAATTAATCAACGATAGCCGAACCTTCCCGAATTTAGACGAAGCCGAGCCCGAATTGGGGCCATATTCGACATTTGTAACGTGACATAATTATTCAAAGGACACTTTCATCAGGTTTTTCGTCTGATTAATTAAGTGATCCTATTGAAATGTTGTCACTGGCAGTCATACAAATGCAGTAATGTTATGGAACCGGTGATGTTTAAAAGAAGAATACTTAAGTTCCTTATCTGTATTATGTTTCCTTTAAACAATTATATTTTTTAAGTATAATTCTCAATCTAGCCAATATGTGTAAAGAATTGTACGGACGACTTTACTTCGAATAGTCAAATTGGACAAATACCTTGCTTGCCTGCCATATAGAGGCTCATGGTCATATCACCATTAAAACCCGAACAAAGCGAGATGTTAGCAGTCATTAATTTGCGCGCCCTTTGCAACGCAATCATCCCAACTGGGTCAGCGTTTCTTCGGAGTCGGACCGATTTTACGCTCGACAAATCAAACTAGCGCCGTGGTCGAAGGGATGAGCGGCAGATAAGTTGTTTACGACTGGGATTACTTAGACTTTGATGTCCAGTAGAACAAAATCTGCGAAATGGTATATACGGAGTTTCGCGCTTTAATCTTGTTTGTACACATAAAGCAATTGACAATCCTGCTGCAGAACATTCCTCTTTCTCCCTTATCATTTTATTTTCTTAGTTTGTTTAATAACTTTTAGTATCCCCCATTCCCACTGCTGGACAGAAGCTTTCCGTCATTTTCTCTACTTGACAGCATTTTGGGTAAAATACATAGTCGCCCCGCCCCCCGCCATCTCCTCTTCGGTCCGCTTGCACCCTGGCCCGCATCCAGGTTTTCCACTCGGTAACCATTTTGGCATTTTCTCGCTTATATTATAATGTCAAATTAAATCGATTGAATGTTATGTGTGTAATTTCAGTACTAAAATCTGCTTTGTTGAATACAACGAGCTCCAATTTTAACATTAACGTTTGGTTTCAGCAAAAATTGTAATACTCCTAATAGGATTTCATTTAACCTTTAGGTCGCTAATAAGGAAGACCTTTAATACTTGGTGTTAAGTGTTGAAGCCTTAATTCCGGAGTGTTGACGCAAAGCCTTAATTAGGCATTTAAAAAGGTGTCGATTTAAATTTAGTTATTGGGACGCCATTCCAAAGTTCTATAACTACATAACAATGAGAAAAACCTCCGTCGCCATTTTTGTAACCACCAACCACATATTTTGTTCACGCAGTTATTTTTTTTATCTCTAGTTCAGTACGAATAATTTTTGGCAATAAAAAGTGTTAACTAAAAATAGAAGGCCCTCCTCAAGTCACATAATCAGGGGTATTTACCCGAATTTACATCCCCGGGCATCTGACCGGGCTAAATGGGTTAACTCGGCCCCGACTCTTGACGCAATTTGTGAAAATTAGTCCTCTCCCAACAGCCTGGCAAAGATTTAAATTGCAACCTTCCTTCCTATCCTAGGTAAGAAAATCAAAGTGATGAAAATGATCAAGTACGCCAAATTGCTTAGTTGCAGGCTGCACAATATAATTAAATGAATTTGGTTGTAATTAAAAAATTTACTCAAAGCCAAATATAACAGACAATTTGATATTTTTTTACTAAAATGTAGTTTTTGGTGATTGCCGTTATTGGCAATTTCGCATGTAACACACGTTACTTATAGAAAAGCGTGTAGGAGTCGCATCATGTGCTTGATTAGAAGTTGCATTAAATTGTGGAGACACACTCCAAAGACATTAATTATATCAGGCAAGACATACCTAAATAAATTCGCAATGACTATAGATGAATAAATTACATAGTAATGCATAACAAATCCAATGCCGCTGTACGGTTTAGTAGATAACATTCCAGAACGGATTACCTTTATAACTGTCTGCATAGCATCATACATACAACGCCTCATACTAATCCATACAAGGATTACTGTGAGTAGTTCATAGATGGCGCTAGTTAATACCACTCGACGCGTTCCAGACGTCGAGATTTACGGATATCCGCCCTGGCTTGAAACAATATTTGGCTGTTTAGAATGCCGTTGCCTTCGATTTGTAAATCGTTCAAAGAAACTGGAGCAGATTCCTTTATGGACTCGCTTTGAATGTTTTATTTATGGTAGACTTGGCTGTATGTTTAGTTGCCTTTGCCTACAAAAGAGGTTAAAAAAATGCAAAGTGACAACAGTTAAAAATTTCAATTGTTTTAGTGTTCTGTTTAAAACTTTTGAAGTAATTGTTTTAGTGCTGTCTTGTTAAGTTATTGCTTTGAAATTTGCGAGTTTGCGAATAATGCTACCTGGCATTTATTGGTGGCAATCTGTTTTGTTCTAGAAGGCCGCGGGCGACAACGACAAGCCTAACGGTGTGGGACAGGACAATGCATTTCGCAGACACCCGGGTAAAACTAAGCAGACTGGACCGCAAGTTGAGAACGATAAATTTGTTTAGCGGCAGTTTGGAGGCAGCATGATAAATTTATCGTTAAAAAAAGATAATATAGCGGTTCCTTAGGTATGTTGAATGCATAAGTTATCGACTTTAACGGTAAAATATTAATATACTGTAGCTTATGGTTTATTTATTGAATACCTACATTAAATAAAACATGTTTATGAAATCAATGCTTTACTAAAAAGTCAAGTTATGTCAGATAATGAAAGGACGACAATACAAGTTGGTCTTCTATGATCGAAACAAGTAATTTAAAATATATCTTAGGCAGTATTTTTCAAATCTTAATTACAAAGAGATTAATATAACCAATTAGGCGTAAAGAATCAAAGAAGATCTGACAACGTCGGAAATCCTTTTCCTGTCCCTAACAGGAATTACTCAAGTTATGAAGTTCTTGTTTGTTATTCGATCGCGGCCTAATTACGGCCCCAACTCCTTTGATGTCAGTCGGTGTATCAATCATTTACGTTGTTCATAGCTACGACTACGTATCACTAACCTAATGTTTAGTCAACATTGTGCTGTTATCACAATATAGTATGGCTGATTATCATGAAAATATCCACCCGCCTGTATAAATTAATTGGCCCTTTCCTAACAAAGGCGTGGATTTCGTGGGTCCTAATTTAAATATCGCCAGAAACGCTTGCGACTTCAGAAATGTCATTCCCTGTCCCTTTTGTTTCAAAACGGGGGCTTTTTTCGTATCGATCCCTCGCAGGTAACCGGGGAATGATTTATTACCGAGCTTGTTGGTTCAAATAATCGATTCCCCAAATGCATTCAACTACGCGAAAGTAAACTGTAACTTTCTGAGTTAGGGACGGTTTTCGTTTGTTAATGTTTTGCATCTCCAGTTAATGGCTCAAAAGCGTGTAGAGTAGAAATATTTGGACAATAAGCGTTTGCTAAATTTCAATGGGAATTTATAGCGCACTAAATCGGGGAGTCATCGGGTCGGACATTAAATAAAACACAGGTAATTCAGGCGTTATCCAAACATTTGCCGCGAATTATTATGACTGCAAACAGACGCCTCACGAGATAGGTACGTTTAAAACGTTTGCTTTTAATATTTTTATGGTCCGTCGAGAGAGTTACGATACAAGTTTCGCAATCATGGTACCTATGTAATTGAGTAACATACTGACTAAACCATTGTATTAATTGTATTCTATTTAGAACATGATTATTACTACTAACTAGATATGAATCTATATGGAAAAAATATGTACTATCTCACCATCTCAGCTGTTTAAATACGCTGTTTCGATTCGTCTAATACGATACCTGTTCTACAAAGCACAATAAATATGGAGTTTTGTCTGTTTTACGGACACCTGCTTTATAAAGCAAGAAACATTTAAGTTTTATACTTATGGTGAGGACATTTTGAGTGTCCCCCTGTTGGTCAGACTCCCCAATTCAACGCTCGTTTCTATTGACTCCGGGTGTTGCAAAATGTCCCTAAAATGTCGGAGGAACTATGTGACTGCGGATTACAGACCTGGCTTTCGTGAGACCGGTGGAGAGTCTGCAGACACCAATATATCTTAGAAAATAAAGCCAAAAGAGCACGTAGAGCTGTGCTCTAATCTAGCGTAGACATCGAGAGTGCACAAACGGTGTAGGATTTATCGTCTCGTATTAGTTTGAATGCATACATTTTTAGGGTTCCGTAGCCAAAATGGCAAAAACGGAACCCTTATAGTTTCGCCATGTCCGTCCGTCCGTCCGTCCGCGGTCTAGCTCAGTGACCGTTAGTACTAGAAAGCTAAAATTTTGTACGAATATGTGCATTAACTAAGCCGACAAAACGGTTGAATAAAAATTGGAAAAATATATTTTATTAGGGTGCCTCCCGTACACGTGAAGTGGGAGACGAATTATTTTTCGTTTCAACCCAGATGTGTGCGTATTGTTGGATAGGTCTCTCAAAAAGAACAAGGGTTTTATAGGTACAACAGTTTTTGGATAAAACTAATACTTTCGTAAATAATAGCTCCGAAAGTTTAAAACAGGGCGTCCCCCCCATCTAACTTTTGAACCGTGGGTCCAAAAATTTTGAAAAAAATCATGAAACTAAGGCCTCATAAGTTTATTGAAAACCTTCAATGAAAACTATATTGAAATAAATCGGTTGAGCCGTTTTTGAGTTATCACTCAAAAACCCATAGTGAAAGGACGTAGGTAAAAATGACTTAAGCGCCGCCAAATTTCCTGTAAGAAACGACCTTTTGAATTAATGAATTGTAACAGGCCGGCAACTACGGAACCCTACACTGAGCATGGTTTGACATGCTCCTGGCCGGTTTTTTATATTTAATTTTAATAACTAATTTTGTATCAAACGTGAGTCAATTCTTCAGATTAGGTTGCATTGGGGACCCCAGGCTCCATTAAGCCGTGGCAAAACTCCGAAAAAACACAAAGGAACATCTACAACTATTTACAAAAAAACAAGATAGGTATATAAAAGGTAAAAAGTAAGAGCTAGTTTCTCATCGCAGCTTACATAGTATGGAGTGTAGCTATGTATGTAGGTGGGCAAAGATAGAAGGAAATAGTGTTGTCGAACGCAGTAACTTGCAATAAATAATCTTTACAAGGTGTTCAGATTAGCGATAGGAGATAGCGCACGGACGCTCTATCTACGAGATCGCTTTATGGTACTTCACTGTCGTTTATCATAACTATTACACTTCATCAATAAATATTAAATACATGGTTTCCGCATTCTGCGGTAGATGTATGGTGTGCGATTGAGAACAAGACGTACAAGGTAAGTACGCTGCCGAATGCAAGTCATGCAACACGGGCCACAGACGTGTACCTATTTGTAGAGTTCAATTCCTTTATTCTGAGATCTATGACTGAAGTTAAGAGCTGGCCGTTAGATGCCTAGTCGACTAGCTAGTTTATATGCCTGATATAAAGCATTCGGCTAATACTGGGCACAGACGAGTGCTTATGTCTGATAAGAAATATCCTCGGTTACGCTAAATTTTTCTGCCACTTTGGTCGTCTTCATTAGTGCAATTTTTTGTGACTAATATAAAGCTCAATAACAGTAAGTCAACAATGCAATAAACATTATTTTAAAAATTATACGAGCTTAAAGCGTCTTAAATATTCCCTAGGTTTATTTTTATTATATTTTTCTCAATTTAAATCTGCTAAGTAAGCGCCCGCCGACAGATAACGCATCGGGCTAAAAATATGAAACGTTCAGTAAAAACGAGTAGGGTTACCATGTGACATTAAGAGTGCCATAAATTACTGCCACAGATAAACAGAAACGAGAGACCGAACATGCTTAGTAACACCTGCGAATTTTAAGATTCCGATATCGTGTTACAGACAAGTTTTGTGAAAAACTTATCTGTGCTTTTATTGGGACCTTCTAAGCTGAATGTTGTTTTGTTAGTTTTAGTTTCGATTTATACAATACATTTTGTGTAATTTGTTACTTTTTAAACGTTGCTTAACACATAACACAACGTTAATCACACTTGCCCATGTCTATAGCTAATACAACAGACTATCTTTTGCCTTAAAGCTCGTAACCGTACATAAAATAGTTGCTTCTCTAATGACCTCAAATGACCCTCATTTTGGTATTTGTTAAAGAAAGTTACTAAAACTCTCACAATCTGGACTGTTTTTAGGGTCAGTACCTATGTATTCGGACAAAGATGCAACGATGCGCTGTCCAAAAAAGGTGCAACACGAATACTTTAGCTACCATTCTCGGCGTATTTGTTATGAGTCTCTGTTGATTTATCGACGATGTTCAAATGCCTTATAACATTCATGCTCACATTTAACTTTAAATTCCCATACTTTAGAAGTTTAGATCAACGCATTAAATAATAAGAGACATTGCATAATAGCAATCCATGTTTAGTTTTAAAAGATACCGAAATATTCGAGGTGAAAACGCTTGTAAGCGTTATAAAATGTAGTAGATATTGGAAAGATATCATACAGTAGTTTATCTAACTATGTTACATGTGTTCACGTTATCGGTCGATAAGATTTTTACAATCTTTATAAATTTTTACAATGAACTATTGTTGTATTGATGAGATCGGAATCAAATTCTTGTATAATTTAATTTCTATTTATATTACTAGGTATAGCTATAATTTAGAATGTGGATAAAAAACATACCTACATGTCTTTTTATCAGGATATGTAGGTAGGGTCATTGTGCCGGTAGCGCGGACAGTGCCGGTAGCCGGACAAATGGCCGACAACTTCTCTTAAAATGCAAAAAATAAGATTCCTGCTGTTCTTAATAATAAAATGAACTTATTTGTTGATACTCAGATAGTTATGCAATAATAATGTATTCACTTCAAAACAATTGATGCAGCCTTTAGCCAGAAAAAAATATATTTATATACGCTCCTCCTCAGTAGTGACCAAAATGGTCGATATCTTACGAAAAAATTAAGAACAAGGCGCGCGGATAAACGTAAGTTTCTTCTTTTGTATTCGTGTTACATTTGTGTTAGGCATTTAGTTCGGTTAATTATTAGTGTCCGACCGAAACATGTTTTTTTGCCGAAACCGAAACCGAAACCGAAGGTTCGGCTCTAGGTGCAGTTTCGGCCGAAACCGAAACCGAAACCGAAACTTTTATAGACACGTTAAAATCGTTAAGTTAAATGTCAATAACCCGTTGTAACTTGTACAGGATAGGTGGTATAAGAAGAACAAGGTTCGTAAGTTTTGATTGATCATCCTCCTAGCGTTTGTGCTGGCGTTTTCCCACGGACTCAACGGAGCCTGAGGTCCACTTGGCAACCTAATCCCATGATTTTTTCTAGTTAGTACACAACTCCAAGTTATTTCGGTGTAAGGCGTATTTTGATCCCTAAATTCGTTTCTACTTTCAGTTTTTTTTTCGCGAAATAAATGCAGAGCACGAAATATTTTCTAATAAAGGTTTCATATGAATAAACAGTTACTCTAAGGTTAGCTGGAAGAGAACCCTTATAGGGATAAGCTCGCCTTTGTACAAATTACATGTATGTTTCATAATTGTGTACAATGTTTTAGTGCAATAAAGTGTTTTACTACTACTACTACTACTAAAAATAATTATGTAACTTTTTAACAACTGTAACGTAAAATTTTACCCCCCTTATTGAAAGTACAACTGTCACAAGTCGACCATGTTTTCGTACATAGATATGTACGCAAACGTGGGAAACAGACAGATGTCTGACATCAGTTTTTTTTACGTTGGTATTTTTTAGGATTTAGGATCTGCTACGTTATAATTAGCAATAAAATAACCCACACGATTTTAAACTTGACAGATGTATTTTCAGAGCAGAATTACGATCAGTAAACAAAATAAAAATATGAAAGTTTTGTTCGATACTTGGAGTTAAAGGTTTATAGCATCTATCTCTATGGTTAAAGTAATAAGTTTTGTTGTAAGGAAAAACAAACATTTGCGCTTTATTAAAATTGGTATGTTTTCTTTTAAATTATGAATACGATTTTTTAAATTTGTGTGTTATTCATTAGTTATACTGCAGTTAGTTATACAGCAAAGTTTCATCGACTGAGACATCAATGCTGTTAACAAGTCTCTATAAAATAATTCGCCAAGATTGCATGGACTATTTTAATTTTACAATCAGTATTTCAAATAAATCGTCAAGTGTTTTTACTTGATTTCTTCGTGTATAATTTTCAGCGTAGGCCGACGCAGTTCTTTGGGCAGTCTCTTGCATGAACTCGAGAGTTTAATGTTAGATAAAGTTAATACTTAAATGATATTATCATATTATAATTGATGAAATAATCTTCCAAACACATGTGTACACTGTTTTGATATTTATTTATTATAATATGATCACTTAAAAACGTTACTGAGACAGAACTTGTGGACCGATTAAGCTCAATGTTGTAAGTTTCGGCGCGGCCGAAAATTTCGGCCGTTTTTTGGCCGAAACCGAAACTTGGGCCGAAACACGGTTTTTTGGCCGAAACTGGCCGAAACCGAAACTTCGGTCGGACACTATTAATTATGAACCAATGTACGTTATTTACAGAGATTTTCTCATGATATTTCTAAAGTTATAGAAATATTGACTGTCCGCGCAACCGGTATGCCAATTTGTTAGGTATCCCGGTCGGCGTACACGTGTCCGCTTACTGGCATCTTATACCGATTTTTGATTTTCACTTTGTGTGACACATAATTAAAAATACTACTTAAATACTTATAATATGTTAATATTAGTTGCCGAACTACTTATTTTTTAGTTTGCGACCACTTAATTCGATTAAAATCGATAGCAAAATTATTTTTAAAACCGCTTATACTTACTCTCTTGTCCGGTCAACCGCGACTACGTAAAATGTGATTTCAGTATGAGGACACGTGAGATTTTTAGGAAAGTAAATTAATAGTTATGTAGTTTGTACGCTCATTTGCCTTCTCTGTGTGATAAAACACTTATCTCTTGTTTAGACATCCGGTCCAGACACAAACGTGCACAGGAAGTAAAGTATTTATCCGTTGCTTTTGCGGCGTGTTTGGTGTTCTCTAATTGTTAAGATAGTTCATCATTATCACTATCATTACATTTGCTAAACGACGCCCACTGCTAGACATAGGTCTATCATAAACTTCTAAGGATCTCAACAATGATAGGTCGTGCTGTGCCCTCACCCAACGATTCCTTACGATCTTGACCAGATCTTCAGTAATCCTTGTTAAGGTACTTAGGTACGCAGTTCACTCGAGAACCTTTCTATCCCGGTGGACGCGAGTTAAAAATTGACAAAATTTGTAATGCTGGACCGACGCAACCAGCGGCGCAAAAAAAGTATGGGAGTGACCGTAGTGCGGCCTGCCCTATCATGGAAGGCTTTAATCAAAGATAGTAGAATAGGTAGACAACCTATCCGAAGCAGTATACTAAAATTTAATATTATTTAATAATCCGTACATGGCGAGAAGAAGTTGACAAGTCAGGACAAAAACTTGAATAAATTTGAAGTTGAAAAATATCATAAAGTTCAAATTTCTTCAATTTTTATATCTTGAGTTATCAACTTTTTCCCGCCATATGTATGTAAGTTTCCAGTCTTTTCACTTTTACCTTGGCGAATGGCAATAGCTGGCAAGGGCCAGCGATGCTAAAAGATTATATTTCTTCATAAATGTAGCAGTCATCTATAATTGACCTTTTCCTTAAAAAGCGTTACTAAGTCCGCTTCTCTCATGTAGTTTCTAAGATTGACCAATATGTGGTATAGTATTCCATAGGTATTTTAGATAGTTCCCAACGATGCAGTATGTAGGTTGTGAGCGGTCTATATTTGTCCCGTAATCTACCTATCTACACAACATCCTTGTTCTTTTACTGGACGGCAACGTGCTTCTTGTTACTCAACTGGAGTTATAAGCGTCCATAGACTATGATAGCGGCTTACCATTAGACAAGCCGCACGCTTATTTTTTACCGTCATAGTATAAAACAAGCTTCGACGTTACTAACAGTTTTTTATGATTAAGTGATTAGTTTCCAAAATAATAGGTCTGTGTATCTAATTTCATTACCCCCCTCCCCGCACTTTTGAACTTACCGTCCATAAAGTATGGAAAAAACAAAGAAGTTCAAGTATCAACGCTTTTAACGCGAATTACTTTGGATATAGTCAGTTAAACGACGCTTTTTTCAAACAAACAATCCTACTTTTTAAAGGTCGTAAGGACCGCGAAGAGACTATATTCTGATAAAAACGGTGTTCAGATAGTACCATTGATATTAAAGCCTAATGTAAACAGATAAAACATGGTTCAGTTACAATTTTATTGCATAAAACATGCATGTCCGCCAACTAGCACTTAGTGTCCGCATACCTAAAAAACTGTCCGCAAACCGGCATTTCGGGTATTTTTTCACTTATCGCTAATTTTATCAAAACTTACATGCAAAGCAGCCAGTATTCGTATTTGTTTTACAAATAGACTATATTTCTAACGTATTGGTATAAAAATTAGCATAGTTTGTCGTAAATTACTATTTTTTTAAGGGGTTTGAAGTCAGCAACTTCCTTAACTGTCCGCCAACCGGCATAGCGACCCTATAAGTAAAATTGTCGAGAGGAGTGGGCACAAACTTACCCATACATACATGTCAACATGTAAATGTAGAATACCTACCTTGTTTAGAATATAAGTACATATATTAATGTGTCATGTGTTGTGTTCAAGCTAGTGTCAAAATAAACACCCGCAACATATCGGTATATGTAAAATAAAGTCATAAAATGTAAATTTTATATTAAAATGTAGGTGTTTGTTAACATTTTACATGCCTACGCCGATTAGCAAACTAATTATATTTACATCAGCATTGCGATACAACGAGGAAATGCCGCCAGCATCCTTGGTACAATGCCGCAAGGGCCTAGTTTAGATTTGAGCTAGTTATTAATTTAGTTTAGTATTTGTACTGTAGTACCTCTGTATATTTAGTTATGTAAATAAATGTATATACATTATATTTACATACAGGTCAACAACAACGTGATATGTGCAGTAGTTTGGTCCTAAGACGAAACGAGTTTCTGCATCAGGTTCTCGAGAGTTTTATCCTCATAAATGAATATTACAAGTATGTATTTCAGACCTGGCTCATTTCGGTCTCGTAATTGATGAAATTGAAGCTGCTCCGGAAAAAAAACGTTTATTTGGGGCCCTACTATCACCATGCATACAGCATGCTTCCAAAAAGCAGCGTTTTGACAAAAAAGCTCCATAATTCGTATGACTATTTTCACAAGACAGTTTTCACATTTGCTCTTGAGATTGGTTATAAAATGGTATCCTGCGCCTAGGCCCTTGGTCGTGACGTGCGAATGATCGATCAGCACGGCCATGTTTAATTACGCCTTATCGCGATGATTTATTGATATTGCTCCTATCGCGCGATAGCCGGTGACACCCAAATGTTTACCAATCGACTTTTTAAACGAACAAATTGAAGTCTTGAAAAATGCTTTTAATTTTTAATTTCTTATTTTGTTTATGAAAAAACTTGAGTGAGCATTTCAAGCGGCTACTTGAGAAGTTGGAAACTTAGTCACTTATTAATGGAAATGATTCCTAAAACTACTTATCGGTTCAGTTTAAAAAACACCTGCAGCATGAAATATGTGTCTGGAATTATTTTGTATTATAGTATTTATTTATCTAAGCTAATCTAATCTGCAAGCTACCCTCAAGAATATTTAATACTTACCAATCATATACCAATTTGAATACAGTAAATCCCATAATAGGATTAGATCCAAATAAATCCGGTAGAACACATCGACATAGGCACGTCGAGATATGATTTAGTCTGAGCGTGTAGCTTATCTTTATCTTTCCTATTTTTGAACGTAACAAATATTTGTTTAGTTATCTGTGGTAGATTAACTGTGTACCGCGTGTGGGCGGGCCTTTATTTACGGACGGTCGATACTCGTTGCATTTCCTTTAATCACTGCAATGACTGCAGTAGCCTTATCGATGGAACCGTTTCTTACTGTATGCAAACAGTCCTTTTCATTTGATAACATTTGACAGCATATTATACTTACCGGTCGCCTTACCCAAACGTAGACTCACGTGTAACTATAATTTATTATTGAGCGTACATAGGTACCATGGTACTTACATCCGAGTTCAATATTTCCTTCGGTAATACTTAGTTCTTTTTACGTACTTACTTACTCGTTATTCCAGTACGGGGCTTTTAGGGAAATGGTTTTCTTTGTAAAATCTGGCTTAATTAAGTTAATTCCTAGGTTTACGTAGCCGATTAGTCTCCAGGACCCACAAACGGAAAAAAGGAAGACCCACGAGGAAGACCCCTTATCGCCAGTAGCGATAATCTCAGGCCATGAATATAGGTAGTTTTAAATTTATTTGTCTATCGTAAAAAGGGCATAGTTAAGTCAATGGGTGGGCCGGCGGGGCACGTATAAATAATTTGATAAATGGTGACGGTAGCGCAGCGGGCGACGGACGCTCGTTATAGTTAATAGTTCCCTTGACGACATGGGATCACTGCAAGATGTTCATCTGCCTATTAAAATAATAGACGCCATATTGAATCTTGCATTGAAATGAAAAACACCTTTCTTGTCTATGGTCGCGGCAAAAGACCGGTATCAGAAATCTTTTAAGCATTTTGATACCGGACGTGTTTGATACTACATTAATTAAATAAAGCTAAATACGAAATTCATTCAGGCAATTTTCGTAAGAAAATTCGTGATTTATTATTCGGTTAGTTTATTTGTATTGTAAATGTAACATTCATAATGCACAGATGCTGGTGCATTTTTTAGTTTGGTGGGTATTAATGCTATATCAGCAGCGTGTACGCGCCTCATAAAAAGGGACGGTAATGTGAACATTTAATTATAGGTAGGTATGTACAATATGTAGGTACCTACCTACATTGTAATTACAGGGCAACCACACGCGTGCCGTCAGCCCAAAAAAATATGTGTACATTTGTGTTAATTAACGGGTTTATGAGTGTAGGCCATCCGCATTAGCAAAGCATGCTAATTTCCATTCATAAGTAAGGTAATTACAGGGTTACCACATTTTCTTCAACAAAAATTTGCAACATTACGTAGGTACCGTAGATTCAATACTTCATTCCAGTATCAATTGTAGGTAGTTACAAGGTTAGCATTAGCATACCTACATATTTTTAATATGAAACGTGAACAGGCAACCATGAAATGAAAGGCTTTAGATTTTTTTGTTTTCTATTTCGTTTAAAAGTACTGACGATGTACCTACTGCGTATTGCATTCTTGCTACACTTTTGATGAGTTTAAATAAGTAAATAAGAGATCTTTATTTTTTCAATTGATATTAGTGAGTGTGAATAATATGCTTATTTTTTATGACATTATAGAAACTTCAAATTTTGTTCTTTTTACAATAAGTTTATAACTAAAGGAGGTTGCAGCGTGAACAAGTACCGACGCTATAAGCGCTTGTTTTATCACCAACTTTCACTGCGAAATATTTTGACAAATAGAATTTACTTTTTTAATAGTCGTGTAGACAAATGGATGATATTATCCATCGATAAGCGACAACAATGCTAGTAACCCTAGGCACGTTACATACAAACGGCGCATTGTCCGCACCAAATGTTTGCCTCTCGTCCGTCGAACCCGCTTTTACCCGCGCTCAAATAAGCACTAATTATATTTAATGCGTTTTACCTGTAATTAGGAGGTGTTAGAGTACGTGGAACACTCGTGTGCGAGAGCTTTATGGGCTCTGGCGAATACAAACACGGAATCTAATGTCTATTGTAAACATGGGTGTTGCGTAAAACAGTACAAATCATGCGTTCGGTCTATTTATAAACGCTTTGTAATCGACTTAGCTTGCTTCTTGTATAGATTGACCCCCGAATTCATGACTATGCTATGGTATTGGTGTGTATGTGGCCAACTGGACACAAGGAGTTTTGAATAGCGCATTGAGTGTTGGTTGTTTAACTTAAATGAAAACAGTGAGGCGTACCTAACTATATATTTTACCATCAGGTATTATTGTATACCTACACGACTATGTCCTACTATGGCAACTTGTTTACCTATTAGGTACCTAGGTAAGGTACTACCTTTCTATAGCTTTTTATTGATTTGGGTGGTTTAATTAGTGATTTTATTGAAATTTCACTTTAGATATAGGTACCACTGTAATTAAAGTGAAGGTACCAATTTACACTATTTTACCTACATTATTTGGGACTGTTGGGAAGGTAACTCGCTCACAATTAGGTAGAACATAGGTAGGTATATATACCTATTTCATTAAAATGTAGGTATAATGCAGTTTAGAGGTGTATAAAATTATATAAGTAAGTATACGTAGTCTTTACCATTTATATCCAGGTACTGTGATTGAATGAATAAAATTAAGCGGCACTGCAGTAAATGCAGTAATCAACGCAACCTCATTATGCGGGTAGGCGTTAATGAATAATCCATTTAATTGACCATAGGTACCAGTACAGGGTACAGGTATAACGTAATGATGACTACTGTAACCATTAGAATTTAGGCATTTCCAGATTAATTACGAGACTTTATTAGTCGTAACTCCTGTAGATGGGTTAAGGTTGTTTGATACAAGTAAGTTTAATGACCTAATTAAAACACTAGGCATTTTTTGGTGACTGTTCGCAAACATTCCTTTGCTCAACCTTCAGGCGTAGAAATTATAAAACTTAAATTAAAAAGTAAACACATGGCGTAGGGCGGGAATTTGCACACTGCAGACCGACACCGACACCGTGCAGTTAATATCTTCGACAGGAATATGGGCGAGGAAAGTACGAGTAAAAGATCGTAAATAAAGCCGTGAGTCAGTCCCGAGCGTTCGCTCTATTTTCGACTTGCAAATGAGAAAGTGCATCGACAGTGATAGGTACCGGCTTCAGCGCTATGGGGACAGTTTTGTCTAGCTTTTTATCTATGGAACAAGGCGGTTAGATCAGTTCGTTCAGAGGTGGGTAGTTTTTATTACATAATGAAATCGAGAACACAGAGAGTAGGTATCTGCCTACGGATTATGCATAACTTTGAGGACAAGATACTTTTATCGTTAAGATATCTATTTCGTGGGAGTAGGTAGGTAATCCTCTTTTGGAACTGAAGTGCTCGTGCTTGTTTACCATTAAACTAAATCCTGCGCACTTACTGCATAATATCAACCTAACCTGATAACAGGCATCTATTTTATAAAGTGGTCAGGCCAAACAGGTAGTTATAGCTCCTGCAGGTTATGTTAACAGCACTCGATGGTGCACCGAGCCGCTGCAAGCGCATTATCTCGGCCACTTATCGCTTAAAAACAAATCCGGCTTATCTAAAACTAGACACGTAAATTACGTCGACTTTGAATCAATATCCAATAGGACACCTACCGCTCGTCAGCCAAGCCGCTTTCCACACACAACGGGCACTTCTTGCACTACACCTCACTGTCTTTTAGACCACCTAATTGAATCCATGTTATCATTAAAGTATCGATCAGTCACACGCGGCAGTACGTTTCTCAGCGACGTGTATATTTTTACATTCGCTTTAGATATTTTCGATAGTCGTCCAGTTGAGCACTCACACTAACACGGATGGGTATAACTAGTAAAATAGCGTTTCACTGTTTTGAATAACTTGTAGTTATGAATCAGCTGAGCGATTGTTTCAAACAATAATAGCAGAGTTTGCGAACACTGATAAAAACGACGACGCGCATAGATCTCACGGCGCGCGGAGAGGGACTGAGCGAGCGAATGAAGTGAATGAACGAGGGAGCGTTTCGGGGCGGTAAAGGCCGCGCGCGGGGCGGAGTAAGTTACCACCCGGCGTCCGCTAGATGGCGTTAGAAGTAGTTTTTTCCCTACCTCCGCGTTAACGCAAAAGCTCACGAGCTCGAGGCTCGAAAGCTTAGGGTATTTTTCTTGCGCTTTAATAATTTCGCCGGCGAGACCGCCCGCCCGCTTACAAATTACGAAAACGTTTTCAAATTCATTCTCATCAAACGTTTGCTCACCGATTTACGGGCGTCGCTTGTGTACGCGGATGTCCGGAATCAATTTGCGCGAACGCTTGGGGCTTTTAAGATTTCACGTTAGCCAACAATTTCATTTTGTCAATAATCGCGTCGGAAATTAGTGTGTACATTGCATTTGCTGAGGTTTGTTCAATTTCCCGCTAATGTAAAAAATCTATTAAGCATCGGATTGGGCCGGACGAGTAGGTAATC
Organism: Pammene fasciana; assembly: GCA_911728535.1. Lineage (NCBI taxonomy): Eukaryota > Metazoa > Arthropoda > Insecta > Lepidoptera > Tortricidae > Pammene > Pammene fasciana. The sequence continues at coordinate 4,950,817 of OU452285.1, forward strand.
GAGAATGAAAATCGATTAAAGTTGGTGGAGCCGGGACGTCTATCTGAAGGGTCGATCTGGATGGAACTCATTTTCGGCGGTTCATTCCCTCCGAATGAAAATAAAGAAAACATTTGGATCTCCCATCTCGTCAAAGCTTTAACTTGGAATTACTATTTCAGCATGAATCTGCAAATGTTCCCATTTAATGAATGTTACAGAAAGAAAGCGTCTGTGAGACATAAAATGACAAGTGTTTTACAGTCCGTTTCCCACACAACCTACATATTCGGAGTTGACGCATGAAGGTTCCTAAATAAAAGCCTTTGTTATTGTACCTTTGTTTTTCCGCAACCTGTGTTCGCATTAAAATTGAGCCATTTATTGCTAGTTAAAACGATATTATAATAAAACATATTAATAAAAGGCGTTAGTGGTGCATAAACAAGGCTTGTCTATGACAGATGATACGCGCACCCATAAACAATAGAGTGGCCGCGATACGGGAGCGATAGCCACTGATTTATGGTCGCTCGAACGCCTTAAATCAATTACTATGACGGCCCATAGAGTAGTAGATATGCAGAGATAGAGCGGGATAGTGAGTAGGTATCGAAGTTGGTGTCCGTAAAGATTGTTCTCACTCTTGTGGAGATAACTGGTGAGTATATTAACCGAATTATCGCAAAGCAAGTTTGCGAGTATTAGTATAGTGCGATGAAAACTGAACTGGCTTTAAAACGCATAATACTTATGACAGAATGATAAAAAAGTTTAGGGTCAAACGAATATTATTTAAATTTATTTAACGAATAAATTTATTTCCCAGGCATAATTTTGATGATCTCCCACCTATTTATTTTAATGGCGTTTTGATTCCTTTGTCACAACAAGTAAAAAACCTTGGCATCATTATTGATAGAACTTTATCATGGGGACCTCAAGTGAACGAAGTTAGCAGGAAGATGTTCGCGGCAATTGGTTCACTCAGGAGATTACGCAACTTCCTTCCTATTCCCACCAAAATAGCTCTTGCTCAAACTCTTCTCCTCCCTATTTTGGATTATGCTGACGTCTCTTATCTCGATCTCACTGAGGAGCAACTTAATAAGCTTGAGCGTATCCAAAACGTCTGCATTAGATTCATATTTGGGTTACGCAAGTATGACCGCATCTCCCACTTCCGTACGCAGCTCAAGTGGCTTCCTATTCGCTTTCGTCGTAAATCACATATTCTGTCCCTTCTGTTTTCTGTTCTTTTCAACCCCGCAACTCCCCGCTATCTCAAGGTGCGTTTCAGTTACCTCCGGTCGGAAAGATGCTCCCGGAATTTGCTTCTTTCTGTCCCTTCATCCTCTTCAAAATTTTATAACGGTTCTTTCACATTTCAAGCGGTTCAACTTTGGAATTCTTTGCCTCTTGATGTCAGGTGTGCTCAATCACCCGCTTCATTTAAAAAGCTCCTTAAACAGCACTATTTGTCTCGTCCGTGATACTTTTCTTCTTTCCCCTCTATATGTAGTTGGCACTGTATAATTATGTGTATATGTATGTATGTATATGTATGTGTGTATATTTATATTTATTTATTTATTCGTTTATTTATTTTGTAGTGTATTTTAATATAGTTATGAATTTAATTATAAATTGTTTTGTGTTATTATTATTATTTATTTTTTCTGTAACTAGGCTTTCTTCACTGTTTTGCAACACTTACTGTTTTAGTTTATTTAATGAATTTCCGCTACTTAAAGGTTGTCTGGAAGAAATCGCTTTTTAGCGATAAGACCGCCTGTTGTTTACCTCTAATTTAATTTTTTTATTTTTTCTCCTGTACTGGTTTTGTTTGTTTTTGAGGTGTTCAATAAAGAGTATTTGTATTGTATTGTATTGTATTGTATTGTATTGTATTTACAAAATATGGGTCCAATATCAAGGGGCTTTCCCTGATTGACGTCATAAACGGAGGACATTCTTCTTTATGTAGAAGGCCTACACCTTTCAGCGTCCTAAAAATATCGTATCTGTAAGAAAATGTAATGCTTTTAATTCTGGATACTTCGGCAGGTAGGTTTAATATGTTTAATAAACATGAACCTGATAAACTCGATTAAATTCAGTCGATAACAAACTAATAAAAATATGTAGAGCAATTAGGTGCCTAGGTCCTGTAGTTGAGTATATCGCTAATACCCGTCTGAAACTTTTGAATTACAATGAAGTTCCAAAATTTGTAAAATACTTAGTTGGGGAACAATAACCATAATAATATCACTGTGGTTTGTGCGAGAGCCAAGTAATAAACAGACAATAGGTATGTAATATTGAAAATAATAGTATTGTGATAGCAGTTATCGAACAAAAGTTGACTAATTAACATTAAACAGGGACAATTAAATGGTAATATAAATAAATACGATAGTGTCGTTCGTTTGTCTGACCTTCCGAGATAGGAGACCATTTTCCAAGTCTATCAAATGTAGGGCCGGTTGTACTACTATAAACCGTACTTAACTAAACTTATAGTAACGTAACTTATAGTAAACCGTTTTTGGGAATCGTAAATTACTAACAAATATCACATGAAGTATGGGATCCTGTCTTTTCGACCGAATAACGTAGAACCATATAGGTTATAGGTTACGTCTGTTTTATAAGGACCCTGAAATTCTTATAGTTTTAGAAAAAAATGTAGTATGCCGAATGATACAGTTGGCCAATGAAACAGTTTGTGAAAAAATATTCGGCGAAAAGGCAGAGAACCATATAGAACTTCTGAATGTGGAATGTTATTCCAAAAATCACTTATTATTCATGGTTCCATCATGGATATTCAGAAGAAATTCGGAATGACCCAGCAAATACCTTACTACCTTTGGAAATTATAATATGTTAACTACTCTCTGATATTCAAAAATCCATTTTTTTTGATGACCTGATCAAGTAGGTACCGTAGAGTACATTTTATCCATTTGTTCATAACCCTATACAAGAATAAAGCTGAAGTTTTTAAAACTCACACGTAAACCCACTAAGGTCTATGGTCGTTCAAACTAGTCACATCACAACACAATCAGTATTGAACAGCTAGACAACACAGCAAGTAAACTAAGCTGCAAACTAGACAAACTCCTAGTTGCGGCTACCAGGCGGCCAGAGGCGCGAGGAGCCACAACAATGGAACGTAGGCGAGCCAGAGCGGTTCCTATACGAATATACACGTATGTTACATGCTAACCAGCATATGTGTTTTCTTCGTGAGTACGTATTGCTGTGAGCTCATGCTGTTACCTGGTTCGTTTGAGGCGATTATGTATAAGCCAAAGCAATAACATCCTAGTAAACTACAGTTAAAACACACAACTCTACAAGCCTTTATATGAATCATAAGCCTTTTCGGTGTTGAGGCGTTTGCGCTAAGTTTAAAGAGCGTAACTGTATGAAGGTTTAATGGCAGATACGTCGTTGTGTAACTAAAAACTCGCCGTTGACTAGTTCAGTAACTTTAGCTTATACGATTTGAGCTAAGACGATTCAACTGAAATGGGAAATACATGTGGCGGTGTTAACAATAGTTTGAGGAAACTGTTCATAGCTATAAAAAAATAGGGGGTTTTCTTTACCTCCTGGAGATTTCTTTTTAATTAAATTGTACTTATCCAGAAATCATGTGATAGTTAGTCAAAAAGTGGGCAAAATATGATCACATAATTTCTAGTATATATGTAAGCGATACCTCGAGAAAACTTACGTTGCCGAATAAGAACCTACTTTTTCAAATTTTCAGCCAAGTTCTTTTGTCAAGTATCGATTATTTCATCGAGTAATTTCACACATTATCATATAAATTCAAACACTATTACACATCAACACATTCAACAATCAACACTATTAAAATCAACAATAAAACGCCTCAGAAATGACATTTACTTTATATTAGTAATACAAGTAAGTATGCATTTGTGTAGTAGACTAGTAGTTGTACACATTCTTAATAAGTTTTTCTACTCCTGCATTCTAATTTGCCAATACAATTACTGACATGTATATTCAAAGCATAATACTTTATGAACGTTGTCATGAGATGACTCAAAAGTCGATTCGTAGGCTCAAAACACACCTAGCGGAATGGAGGCGTAGGTAATGTATGGAGACCATAGACAAATTTAAGCTACCATCGACAAAGCTCCATAGATTACTGTCAAAATTCCGCTAGGTGTGTTTTGAGCCTTAGGGATATAATGGTTCTGTTGCCGGGGCGGGCCCCGCGCCGCCGCCACCCGCCGCTGTAGGCAAGGGAGGCGCCGGCACATCCCGCCGGGAGATTGAAGACAATTGTATAGAGGCAGCAGGTCATTCGTCGAACTCAATGCTTACCGGCTTGCTTAAGCACTCGTAGAAAAACTATTGTGTGCAATGGTTACATAATTAGGTCTTAAAATTCTCGGGTCTGTTTTTACAAAATTCGGCTTCGCCTCATTTTGTAACTTCGACCCTCGAATCTTAAGAACCCTTATTAACCGACTTCAAAAAAGGAGGAAGTTCTCAATTCGACTGAATTTTTTTTTCCTTTTTTTTGTATGTATGTTACTCGATATCTCCATGAATCGTGAACCGATTTTCAATTTTTTTTTTAATTTAATTTTAATAAAATATATGTATGTATGTATATGTATGTGTGTATATTTATATTTATTTATTTATTCGTTTATTTATTTTGTAGTGTATTTTAATATAGTTATGAATTTAATTATAAATTGTTTTGTGTTATTATTATTATTTATTTTTTCTGTAACTAGGCTTTCTTCACTGTTTTGCAACACTTACTGTTTTAGTTTATTTAATGAATTTCCGCTACTTAAAGGTTGTCTGGAAGAAATCGCTTTTTAGCGATAAGACCGCCTGTTGTTTACCTCTAATTTAATTTTTTTATTTTTTCTCCTGTACTGGTTTTGTTTGTTTTTGAGGTGTTCAATAAAGAGTATTTGTATTGTATTGTATTGTATTGTATTGTATTGTATTTACAAAATATGGGTCCAATATCAAGGGGCTTTCCCTGATTGACGTCATAAACGGAGGACATTCTTCTTTATGTAGAAGGCCTACACCTTTCAGCGTCCTAAAAATATCGTATCTGTAAGAAAATGTAATGCTTTTAATTCTGGATACTTCGGCAGGTAGGTTTAATATGTTTAATAAACATGAACCTGATAAACTCGATTAAATTCAGTCGATAACAAACTAATAAAAATATGTAGAGCAATTAGGTGCCTAGGTCCTGTAGTTGAGTATATCGCTAATACCCGTCTGAAACTTTTGAATTACAATGAAGTTCCAAAATTTGTAAAATACTTAGTTGGGGAACAATAACCATAATAATATCACTGTGGTTTGTGCGAGAGCCAAGTAATAAACAGACAATAGGTATGTAATATTGAAAATAATAGTATTGTGATAGCAGTTATCGAACAAAAGTTGACTAATTAACATTAAACAGGGACAATTAAATGGTAATATAAATAAATACGATAGTGTCGTTCGTTTGTCTGACCTTCCGAGATAGGAGACCATTTTCCAAGTCTATCAAATGTAGGGCCGGTTGTACTACTATAAACCGTACTTAACTAAACTTATAGTAACGTAACTTATAGTAAACCGTTTTTGGGAATCGTAAATTACTAACAAATATCACATGAAGTATGGGATCCTGTCTTTTCGACCGAATAACGTAGAACCATATAGGTTATAGGTTACGTCTGTTTTATAAGGACCCTGAAATTCTTATAGTTTTAGAAAAAAATGTAGTATGCCGAATGATACAGTTGGCCAATGAAACAGTTTGTGAAAAAATATTCGGCGAAAAGGCAGAGAACCATATAGAACTTCTGAATGTGGAATGTTATTCCAAAAATCACTTATTATTCATGGTTCCATCATGGATATTCAGAAGAAATTCGGAATGACCCAGCAAATACCTTACTACCTTTGGAAATTATAATATGTTAACTACTCTCTGATATTCAAAAATCCATTTTTTTTGATGACCTGATCAAGTAGGTACCGTAGAGTACATTTTATCCATTTGTTCATAACCCTATACAAGAATAAAGCTGAAGTTTTTAAAACTCACACGTAAACCCACTAAGGTCTATGGTCGTTCAAACTAGTCACATCACAACACAATCAGTATTGAACAGCTAGACAACACAGCAAGTAAACTAAGCTGCAAACTAGACAAACTCCTAGTTGCGGCTACCAGGCGGCCAGAGGCGCGAGGAGCCACAACAATGGAACGTAGGCGAGCCAGAGCGGTTCCTATACGAATATACACGTATGTTACATGCTAACCAGCATATGTGTTTTCTTCGTGAGTACGTATTGCTGTGAGCTCATGCTGTTACCTGGTTCGTTTGAGGCGATTATGTATAAGCCAAAGCAATAACATCCTAGTAAACTACAGTTAAAACACACAACTCTACAAGCCTTTATATGAATCATAAGCCTTTTCGGTGTTGAGGCGTTTGCGCTAAGTTTAAAGAGCGTAACTGTATGAAGGTTTAATGGCAGATACGTCGTTGTGTAACTAAAAACTCGCCGTTGACTAGTTCAGTAACTTTAGCTTATACGATTTGAGCTAAGACGATTCAACTGAAATGGGAAATACATGTGGCGGTGTTAACAATAGTTTGAGGAAACTGTTCATAGCTATAAAAAAATAGGGGGTTTTCTTTACCTCCTGGAGATTTCTTTTTAATTAAATTGTACTTATCCAGAAATCATGTGATAGTTAGTCAAAAAGTGGGCAAAATATGATCACATAATTTCTAGTATATATGTAAGCGATACCTCGAGAAAACTTACGTTGCCGAATAAGAACCTACTTTTTCAAATTTTCAGCCAAGTTCTTTTGTCAAGTATCGATTATTTCATCGAGTAATTTCACACATTATCATATAAATTCAAACACTATTACACATCAACACATTCAACAATCAACACTATTAAAATCAACAATAAAACGCCTCAGAAATGACATTTACTTTATATTAGTAATACAAGTAAGTATGCATTTGTGTAGTAGACTAGTAGTTGTACACATTCTTAATAAGTTTTTCTACTCCTGCATTCTAATTTGCCAATACAATTACTGACATGTATATTCAAAGCATAATACTTTATGAACGTTGTCATGAGATGACTCAAAAGTCGATTCGTAGGCTCAAAACACACCTAGCGGAATGGAGGCGTAGGTAATGTATGGAGACCATAGACAAATTTAAGCTACCATCGACAAAGCTCCATAGATTACTGTCAAAATTCCGCTAGGTGTGTTTTGAGCCTTAGGGATATAATGGTTCTGTTGCCGGGGCGGGCCCCGCGCCGCCGCCACCCGCCGCTGTAGGCAAGGGAGGCGCCGGCACATCCCGCCGGGAGATTGAAGACAATTGTATAGAGGCAGCAGGTCATTCGTCGAACTCAATGCTTACCGGCTTGCTTAAGCACTCGTAGAAAAACTATTGTGTGCAATGGTTACATAATTAGGTCTTAAAATTCTCGGGTCTGTTTTTACAAAATTCGGCTTCGCCTCATTTTGTAACTTCGACCCTCGAATCTTAAGAACCCTTATTAACCGACTTCAAAAAAGGAGGAAGTTCTCAATTCGACTGAATTTTTTTTTCCTTTTTTTTGTATGTATGTTACTCGATATCTCCATGAATCGTGAACCGATTTTCAATTTTTTTTTTAATCGAACAGGTATAACCCCTAGATGGTCCCATTGTCACCAAGTCGGGGTCTGATGATGGGATCCTGGAGAAATCGAGGGAACTCTTCAACTATTATAGGCACACCTATTTTTTACAGCAACTCGGCCACTTCCTCTTTAGCCGACCCTGTACGAGTCTAATTTTACAGAGATACCGCAAATCGATGTACAGTTTAGCAATTTGGCACACACATACTAGAGGTCAAAACCAAATTTTTGATCCGCGGTTCTTTAAAAAAATTCCCTTAGGAGGGGGGTGCTGACTCATCATTTTTTTTGTATGGGAAATAAACAATTTTTTTTCAAAAACCTATCGTATGTGGTATCATATGAAAGGACTAATAGAGGCGGTTCTAAAAATATACCACATCATTACATTTCATCCATTTTTTTTTTATTAAAACAAAAATAATTTTCAAAACATACCAAGTTTGGGCTCCTCCAGATAAGATATGGCTGATTTTTTTTTGTACAATATATCACAAATGATACTTGATACCCTCATATCTAACCCCAAGAAAGCAATTTTGAAAATAATTTCATTAAGTATTTATTTTTTATTTTTCAATATTACAAAATAACGCAGTACAAAATGTACTGAAGTAGAGTTCTACTCCAGTACATTTTGTACTGCGTTACTTGATAATTTTGAAAAATTAAAAAAAATACTAAATGAAGTTATTTTCAAAATTGCTTTCTTGGGGTTAGATATGAGGGTATAAAGTCTCATTTGTGATATAATGTGCAAAAAAAAAATCAGCCATATCGTATCTGGAGGAGCCCAAACATGGTATGTTTTGAAAATTATTTTTGTTTTAATTTAAAAAAAATGGCTGAAATGTAATGATGTGGTATATTTTTAGAACCGCCTCTATTAGCCCTTTCATACGATACCACACACGATAGGTTTTTGAAAAAAAATTTTTTTTTTCTCATACAAAAAAAATGATGAATCAGCACCCCCCTCCTAAGGGAAATTTTTTAAAGAACTGCGGATCAAAAATTTTGTTTTGACCTCTAGTATGTGTGTGCCAAACGGCTAAACTGTACATCGATTTGCGGCTTTATTTTGTATACAAGGGGCACTACTTGGAATAGCGGATCCTAAGTGAAGTCGGTTCTTTTTTGTTTAAAATTATTATGTAACTGTTGCACAAAATACTTAAACATTTTTCGTTTTGGTACCAAAATGCATCGGTCACGCCTCAGAAATCTCAGAATGTAAACAAGTAGACGACATACTGATGCGTTTTATCTCTTAGCTAATTGCTTTTTTTTACAGCTTTTGCAAAGTGTGTTTAAATGGATTCTTGTTTAAAAGCCAAAACACGCAAATGTTGCGCCAACATTTAGATTTAAGTAAGTAGATATATTTTACATAACCTACTAGACCTACAAGATTAAAATATGGAACCTTAATTTGAACAAAACTCAGGTTACCTTCATTAAATTAGCAGGCATATTTACGCAAACAACAATTTCAATCAGCTAAAAATAGACCTGTCTAGACTAGGTCTTACTTACTGTGTTGCCTAGCTCCTAAAGGTTTTGTGCTCATATAAATTGGCGGTGAATTGAGAGCGTTCTAGGTACGGAGAACAATACACGTAGCTTTGCTGATTAACGTGATAATATGAACTCTATATCCTACAAACTCCTATGGAATATTGATATCAAAGTGATTTAGAAATTTGATTGTTCCCAAATTTTCCAATCATACCTTTACGCATTATTATTAAATTACGCATTACAATAGGAGTAGGTAACTTTTTAATAGTAAGTTGGCTTGTTCTAATGCAAAATATTCCTAAAAAATGTAACTAAAATGAATCAGTACTTAACATTATAAAATAACACGGTTACACTCACGGCACTTTAGTCCCGTCTCGCGACATGTTTCGGAGAGCCTAGGTCTCCATCTTCAGGCACTAGGACTACTAGGAGTGCTACTTTGAACCGGCCCGTCGCGCACTGTTGTGCTCTATTGTTGTGTTGTGTGTTGTTGTGTGTGTGGTGTGTGCCGTGAGTGTAATCGTGTTATTTTATAATGTTAATATGTCTCACGAAAGTTTAAATTTAAGAATCAGTAAGTACTTATAATAAAATTTATTACCTATATTTTTTCTTTTGTTAAATACACATACTTAAAAATATTGAATCCGAAAATTTATGCGACTTATCTTTGTAGTTATTTATTAACAAAATAATGAATACGCGTTCAATATATATGTTGATGTAGCTAATTATTAACGAACTAACCTACCCTATACCACCACCTTCTTCTTCTTCATCATCATCATCATCATCTCAGCCATAAGACGTCCACTGCTGAACATAGGCCTCCCCTTTGGAAGTATCGGTCGGAAGCGACTTGCATCCAGCGTCTTCCGGCGACCTTTATAAGGTCGTCTGTCCACTCTGTCCATCTTGTGAGTGGACGTCCTACGCTGCGCTTGCTAGTCCGTGGTCTCCACTCGAGCACTTACCACCTCCTTATTCAACCTTAATAGAACCGGTATATAGCTACTATATAATTGCCGTCTTGATTAAATAGAATCCAAATCTTACTTAATATACATATTAGTTATCATTTGAATAATGTGTCTAGTCTTAAGCCGACTAATAAATTAGAACTTAAGGTAATTTATAATGTTGCAAATTTGTCTGTATTATAGGTATGAAACCCGTCTGTAATTTTAGGAATTATGTGTAGGCCCGTCGCGTAGGTGCCTAATATTTTAAAAGCCTGGAATAAGTTATTATAATTGTGAGTAATGCTCAAATATTTCAAATATGTACCTATTTCAGACTATTACTTAAGGGCGACATTTTTGTTTCTACTGTTGCTAATTTAATTAAAGGCCCTTGATAGACTGAAGAACAGACTCAACTCTCCAATTGAACCCAATACTATACGTAACGTAATACGGTTATTTTTTTCAAACAATTTTTGTATCGTACCGCACTCACTAAATATACTGATGAATATGTGGATTTACTATTCGAAGAGTCGTATAGATTTGATAGGTCGGTTGAGCGAAAAGATATTATCACTAAGTACAAACTGCTAATAGAGTCAAAAAACACTATGCGGGCGACCACAAAATCACAAGACGTTTCTTTATTATATTCCTTATAAGCCTTTTACAACCTTAAATCCTCTAAACAAAACCGCATACTCTATTGTTCTAACATTAACGTATAAACAGACGTAAGCGACCCTGTTTTTGTACAGAAGTCCGTCATTTTGTTTAACAAGTCCGTGACTGTAAATATGAAGTGGGAAACCATTGATTTATGGCGATGCGGGCTACCGGTGCGCTTCCATAAGACATGTTACAATAGTAATAAAGAGTAGGGGTGCGAATGGTTTGTTAATTAATTGATTATCTGCTAATCAATGTTCCAACAGTTGTAGAATACCAAGTTTATTCTTTTAACTTTTTAATTAATTTAATAATATGGATTTATTTACTTTCTCAGGTTCGATTCCAGTCATGCTCCAGCGTTCTCCACGGTTGATTTTTTCGTTACGTTATGGATATATGTTTCCAATTTGTGGTTTTTATTCTATCTTTCAGTTTAATAACTTGTTTAGGATGCTTAATTACAAAATGAGTAGGTAACTAGGTACGTAATATGGCTCCAATAGCACTATTTAGCTTTCAAAGCTTTGCGCACTAGATTCACAAACAATAATATTAAAGAGATTAGTCTCTGGCCCAATTCCAAGCGTTAATGTTGTCTATGGTCATTCATTATGGCCGAACAAGGCTTTCAACAAGGTCCTAATAGGCATTGTGAGTGGACATGTGTACGATTAATTAGCTATTAGTGAGCTAGTATTTATGGTTATGCCTTGTACTAATGGTATTTAGGTTCTATTCAGGCTGCGTCGTTATCGATACCGACTACCGTCGTAATAAAAAATGTTTTTATAGAAATACATACTGGGAATTAACCATTACAATTTATGTGAATCTGTTTAAGGACCTTACAGATGATTGGTACAGCCTACAGTGGAGACTTAGTAAAAGAAGGTTACTTCGGGTATGGAACTTATGGAAGCATAATGAAGCTGCTTTATAATGAAGTAAATAGGAGATTAAAACCTCAATTGAAAGCTGTATTTTTTGTGACAGTTTTATTAGGGCTAAGTAACTAAGTATTAGTTAGGTAAGGTAGTTTAGTTACCCAACTCTAATCTGAACTTCAGAAGCCATGGTTTTTTAATGCTCAAGTTTCGATTTAGACACATATCAGTTAAAATTTTCTACGGCTAAATTTTAGAATAATTGTTATGTCCCGTTACTCCTCTACCTTTACAGCCACAGTTGCTTATAAAATACCCCTTAAACGCTGAAAAGCAATGAAAACGGGTAAGTATGTGTGAAGAATTATATACGAAATATCCAGTTTTCGTCGTCCTTGAGTATATTTAAATCGTATTTCTACTAAACAGCGTTACTCATAGCCAACAGCGGACTGCTAGCGCTCTGAGTAATGGGACCAAGAGCCAATAACGAAACCAGCCGTGCCATTTCACATTTCTGACGCATGGGGGATGGGGGTAACAAATTCCAAGCTTAAGTGGACTTAAGCTATGAATGCTAACGTCTCTTCAATGTGTTTCCCATATTTCAATATATTTCAGCTGCTAGATTAGTTGGAAATTTAGAAACCCCTTTAACACCGCTCACTTTTAATCAAGAGTAACATTGTTAAATATAATTAATGACGGGCATAGGCGACTCAAATGATTATTTATTGACGTTCACATGCTTTTGACTATTTACCAAGTTACGAAATCTAGAAATTTTCTACATTAAGGTAGGTTACTCCATACTATATTGTGCCTGTGTTTGCAATACCAATAGCAGCATAATTATAGCTAACAAAACCTGTTATCTTCTAATCGCCATCCCCTCGACATTGTCACCGTCGCTTCCCGGAAAGCTGGGTTGTCAATCGCCTACCTGCCGTAATCTGTTAGCTGTCAACGTGACAGATTGACGTGTACTTCACAAGCAATATTAGCCTTTAATCCTTTACATTAAGGTCCGTGGCGTTTAATATATCTACGGGTCCACCGTGTGACGTATTTATAATCCTACCCTTGTCCTTTTTGCGACAGTTTTGGTGTTAAAGACGATTTTTGGATTAAAATCGACATTGTATGCGAGTTGTAGTCTTTTGTTAAAAAGAAATGGACTGTAGAATTTACTTAAATATTGAAGTAGGTAGATTAGTTAGATTAGGGTAAATATAATGCAGATAAAGGAATTTACAGAAATATGCACAGTTTTAAATTTAGGATAACATACTGTTTTTTTAGTACATAATTAATATTTTATTAAAGTACAATAGGAGTACTTACTTGTAATATTGACATGGGTACATTGATTTATTATGTACCTAGGTATTGTACTAGATGTGATATCTAGAACAAATTTTGTACGCCATGTTTGGCGGTTGACAGCTATGACAGAATCAAAGAGTAGTATATACTCGTAGATTTGTATTGATTTTCACTACAGCTTTTGGGACAAAAAATCTTAGGGATGTCATCTCCTGTTACTCAATGCATGGGTAATCATTTCTTGTCTACACCAGTTATAGGTAAGATTTTTTATTTATCTAGTGTTTTAATAAAAACAAACACATTCCCACGACCAGCGAGCCGGAGCTCTAATCTACTAAATCCACTATAGCATTCCAAAAATACCCCCATCCCAATAAAAACAAGCAATTACTAACTGTTTAAACAGCCACCAATCAAAATTAACTAAATATAACTAACTGGTCGCCCGGAACTAATAAACCGGAGTTAGTAATTTAAACCACGTTTAGTTTTAACAAAGAGTTAAGCTGGATTAGGAAACATCTGGAAGTTTATGCGGGCTGTGTGCGTAACTTCGATGCCGGTTCCATACAATTTATAATATGTGCCTATGTCTTCAGGTACAGCAATATAGGTATTATCAAAGATATTGGAGTAAAATAGAGAAAGCAGTAATCATCCCCCTTGTACATGGGTACTATCGTCAACACTGTTAACCATTTGTAAGCCGTATTGCAACGGAATAAGGTCTATTGATGGTCAGTTAAGTGTGTTACTGTTTGTACATTATTAAGCGTTGGTAGCCTGACGGTAACGACGTCTGACTTTCAATCCGAAGGTCCCGGGTTCAAACCCCGGCTCGTACCAATGAGTTTTTCGGAACTTATGTACGAAATATAATTTGATATTTACCAATCGCTATACGGTGAAGGAAAACATCGTGAGGAAACCTGCATACATCCGCGGAGAAATTCAAAGATGTATGTGAAGTTCCCAACCCGCTTTGGGCCAGCGTGGGGACTATAGCCTGATCCCTCTCGTGCATGAGAGGAGGCCTGTGCCCAGCAGTGGGACGTATAGAGGCTAACATATTATTATTAAGTTTACATTTTAATATGCAAAATATTGCATATCAAGAAATCGCTTGCTTTGTGACACCCACCCTAAAGTTGTAATTTAAAGATATGGCCACAGTTTTCAAAATTTATTTAATCTCTCAAGGAGTTTGCGATAATTTGATAGATTTTATTTCATCTCAAACACGAAACTGATAAAGGTAGGGTAAATAGCGGGTTCCTCTATAGAATGGTATACCTCTATTTGTTAAAATTTATTTGTTTTTTTCTTCTGTAAAAATATTGTTGCCATCTGATATTAACTTACTTTTACTCATAAGTTCACAATCTCGTAAAGCGCGACATTTGGATCAGATACCCTAAAATTGTGACTAATGCCCCACATAACCATGGCATGGGTGAGAGTACGTCAGTTGCGAAACAAACCGTATAGGGCCACGCGCGTGTCCGATCCTTATTCGTCTGCTGGGGGCACCAGGCTATCAAACCTAATAATAATATGAAGGTTTAGTGACTAACTTCATATTTAATATTTTTATGACGAGAAAATAACATAGTTATTTTGTAGGCTCGTAAAATCCATTTACGACAAATAAGGTACTTAATTTAGTCCATTAATTTTTATTATTGGTCCTTAGCTAGGTTAGGCTTTTCGTAGCTTTAACATAAGTTAGTACCTACAGAGTTTAAAAGATTTTAGAAAAAATCCAGTTTAAACAAATTCGACCTGGAGTAAGCACTTACATTACTAGTATAATAATATGACTAGGTATCTATTTACATGCATGTTAAATTAGTAAAAAATATCGGCACCGAGAGCTTTGAAACTGATCTGACGCGTCCTAGTGTCACCGCAGAGTGATGGCTACATTGTGTATCAACTGCTTTTTCAATTATTTTAACAAGAAAAAACATAGATGCGTCATTCGAATCACCATCAAGGGATCAAATCTATCTATTTAGTATTTATCATGTAACTGTGATTTTTTCTTCTTCTTACTTATATAATTGTAAGTTAGGTTAATAGGCTGTACCCCATTTGCTCACGTTGCCGTTAGCCCAATATTGTATGTAGAGACAGAACATTTAATATTTTTGTTGTACTTACTTTTACATGTATTTGTCCACTATTACGATCGTATTCGCTGCATCTTTCTGTCAATTCCTAGGGGAACAACGGGACAGGTTGATAATAGGATTATTACTGTACTTGTCCTTCTAAACACCTGTGAATGGTCACCCTAGTGTAAGCGACCGGCGCGCGCGCAACTGGTCCAAGGCTAGCCCACATTGTGCACCAAATTACCCTTAACTCGATAACTGACTATACTGGCTATAAACAAACACATGGGGTCAGGAATTGTTTGTCAACGTGTTTGTTTTTGTAATTGAATTATAGAGGGTTAATTTAATTATTTATTTACAATTATAGCATGATTAACATTAAATTGATAATTTAATATCGTCAATTCAAAATTGATTCTGGTTACCTATAAAAAATTTTTTATTAGGTATCTAAAACGTAAAAGTGGGTTTTGAATTTATGTGTACTTTGGTTGAAAATTATCTCAATATATAACTAAATCAAACGTGTTCGTTATACTACAGACAACTAGGTCCATTAACTTTTCCCTGAATCGAAACGTCATAATTATTAAGTGTTATAGCAGGCTTATCGACGAAGTCATAAAAAATTATGCACCCATTTATGACATAACGCATCTAATCTCAGTAATTAATCTAAAGTGTGGCCTGGGTTATTATTCCCATTGCTGAACCTTCCCCTTAAAATATGGCAAACCAAGCAAGTAACTTCGAAGAACTTTAGGTAGTCTCTTACAATACGTACAAGTTCACACTCTTTTAAAATATTGACGACTTCAACTCCGGCCGACCAGGGTCAGTTTTGCCGTTTGCCAGTCGCGAGCTCTAGTTACACTGGTTACTGAAGAACTCGCCTCTCTTGCTAGTGCAACACACTCCTGTGGTTTCCTCGCGGCCTCCACTCCCAGCACACACGGGTATACGGTTACCGTGTGTGACACCGGATTTTTTAAGCGTGTTACATACTTACATGTACAATCGCGTCTGCTGTTGAGGTAACCGTACACGATCAATTGGAGGTTATGAGAGAGATTTGAAATCACTTGACCATGACGCGGGTTAGGTTACGAGTAAAATTCGATATTTATGTTTGTGAGGGAGAGATTTTTCTAGAGTCATAGACAATCCATAACGTCTTTTTTATGGTGCTTTTTTTTTACTTCCATAGTTTCTTTTACGCGGCTCTCAATGGAATGGTTTGTCTGTAGCTTTTTGACAATACAATATGTGCGATCAAATTTCAAGTGAAACATTTAGTAAAATACGTATTATATACGATCCATGGAATTGAAGCATCTATAATATTTAATTATCATAATATGTAATACTTAAATAAGTAGTCGATAAAACTGCGGCTAAAAGGTAACATGAATAAAAATAGTTACCAATTAATTTGATGACATTTATGGGTAGAAAAAATATACATATACATATTATATGTCGCGTTTCGCTTCTACATATATTTAAATCAAGGCACGCTGGTCGATTCAACATGCAATAGATCTCAATCAAACCTACAGTTACAACATGTCCCCAATAGCATGCTAAACTATGTCAATACATACTTACATGGCGTCAAATCCAAACAATCAAGACACCCACATCGATTCGATAGGCACAAAAAACAAAACATGGAATACTATCTCTTTCTCTGTAGGCTGAATAGGCTGATTATGTTGAAAGTATTCGTAGATAGTATTTGCTTGTAAGCCTCATCGTTACTGAAACAACACCATACATAAATATTATATTTTCAGACTACCAAGATAAGATAGACCCGAAAAAACAACCCGATCCAATTTGATACGGCTCTTAATATCATAATACAAACAAACAACTTCAAATTAATTGCAAATGGCAGTCGTAAAGATAAAAACCTTGACATAACATTCCGTTTAGCATACAAGTTTATGATTAACAAGATTTATGAATGCAGCTATTCACGTGAATACTGTAGTGGAGGAACGGAACGGGCAAATTAAATTTATTTAACGAGAAATACTGAGAATTATTTAATTTATTACTTTAAATAATTTATGTTAGGTATAAATATTTAATTGGTTTGCTTACAGTATGCGGTGCAATGGAAGGATTCCTCTGCTTATACCTAAGTGTCTCGGCGCGTCAATAATATTGGCAGGCAAATCTGAGTTAATTTCTTTATAATCTGTGGGAGTGCTATTATATCTAGAAATTAGGCAAACCGGTGAGAATCGAGGTGAATGGAAGCCCCGCTACTGCTAGTTTTTAAACTTTTGGTTGGGATAGTTTAGCACCGGTAAAAGTACCTAGTGTAACTGCATAAACGAAAGCTAGCTATAGCAGTAATACAATACAATACAACGCCTATGTTTCCGGCTATCCAAAAGTTCAAGTGTATGAAGATTAGCCTAAATTTCTGGACATGAACATATCCAAAACCGTGCGTCCACCAGTCTCAAAAAGGCTTTCATATTCATAGTAATCTAAAAAAACCATTTCGAATGCCAAAAATAACCTTGTAAATATGAGTAGCCCAATTGAAGTAATGGCATTTAGCTTGACAGATGTCACGGCATTTTTATGCAAATGGACTTGTAAGTATGATATGCCATTATGACCATCCTTGATATTTACGTGTGTACGTTGAAACAATAATTCTGTTTTAACAAGAGAGTTTCTACAGGATTCTTCAAATTGTTTGCACGTCTACGAATTATGCTTATGGAAGAGGTGCATTTAGTCTGTACTCAGAGAAGCAATAACAGAATAGCTTAGCATGGGTTCTCAATCTTTTTCAGTCCGCAGCGCACTTGTCAGTATTTAAAAATATCGCGGCGCCCTAACCTAGCTAATACTTATGCTATTTGAAATAGACAGGTATAGTTAGTATCGTGAGGTACTAGTATATTGCCATATTGCCTCACAACGCTTCTATATATTTTCAACGGCGCACCAGGGTGCCGCGGCACATTAGCTTAAAACCCCTGGCTTATAGCTTTACTTCACTGAAGTGAACCAAGCCTCTTTGACATAGGCAGGAGCTGTCGGATGACTTAAAATCTCAGTGGTACGAGCCGGGGTTTGAACCTGAGACCTCCGCATTGAAAGTCGGACGTTTTACCGCAAGGCTACCAGCAGCGCTTTTTTGACTTACCGTCTTGAATAAAAAAAATCTTTAGTGATAGTTAAAATGTATGTTTTTATATGTATTTGTCACGTGTACTCTAACAACCTTACCAAGCAGAACTCCAGCGATTTTAAAGTGTTCGTGACTTGTACTCTAAACAGCCTCACCAGCAGGAGTCCAGCGATAGTAATCGATACGCGATAACGATATTACGACCGCCATCGTTTATTTTCGTTTGCCCACACACTGGTAGCGATCGGATTGCGTTGGATTCACACCTACGGATGTGTGGACGGTTTTAGGAATGCGATTTCGCTTGCGGTTTGCCGGATTATTGAATCGTTGAATGTTTGTTGACACGAAGTTCGACAACAGTAAAATTTAGAAGTATTTACGGACGTCTACTTATTACTTATATGTCATTTCCACTTATTCAATGTTGAGTCTCTTAATAGTTAATAGTACCTCCTGAAGTATACTAAGCAATGTAGGTCTGTAACTTTCCCTGGTTCAGGGCATAAATAAAATCAAACAGCAATCAGCAGCAATAGGAAACGTATATTTGATAACTATAGTTACTAAAAAAAAAACTTAACTTTCCTACAAAATTGGTGAGATAGGCTTTAAAACGTGTTCTTAATCATACTGCCCCAACTTACATATGTATAAGAGAGTGACGAATTCAACAGCTGATTAACGGTTTTTTTGGTTTTTCATACGTAATTAAGGTCAATTGGAAAACAGTCGAAAAAAGAACACATTTACTGAGCAAGCACAATTTACTAATAAATTTCACTAGACCTATTAATTGCTCTTTCACCTTTTAAAAGCTCAGCTATTTAATTAAAGTGTTGGAAGAAAGCGTCCGACACCCTTATTTAATCAACCTGTCTCTCAGACTGTTGCCTTCCTACCTATATGTATCTACAGATCTATATATTTCTCCCTTAATTACAAAACGACGTATCCTCTTTGATTTTTACTATATTTTACGACTTTTTCCATCGGATTGAACTTCAGTTCTAGAACATTCCACAAGGGCTGGATTTAATTAGATTCGCGTCAACTTTTTCGAGCGAACGGTTGAATTTAATTATATGAATTATTGAACTCTGATTTACGAGTATCAGACAGATAGCTTACCTAGGTACCTCTGGTACCTTATAGAATACATTGATCCCTGTAGTAATATGTATTTATACGGAGTGAAATTTTAATCACCAATCATATTGAGCTAGGTTATATTATAAGCTTATAAGGTAGACCATACAACAATTTTTACTATGGGACCAACCGGACCAACTCCGAATACACGATTTTTTTGGCTGTTTCATACATTTCGGTCGATCACATGTCGTCGTTTTCTATGGGGAAACCAACATTTTTATGGGATTTCGAGGCTAGTCCCATAGTAAAACGTTGTACAGAATGGCTTACCTAAATCACCTCGCTGAATATGATTGGTGATTAAAATTTCTCCCTGTATAAGTAACTATTATGTCTTGTAGCACGTAGCACCCAGGTATTTTAAAACCAGACGTCATATAATGTTTAATAACTGATTTGTTTTGTTACAACGTCAAGCTTACCGTAAAGTATAAAATATGGATGAAACTATCGCCTCCTTAACTTAATTATCCACGCCTACGCCTACTGATATCAATTATTTAATGAGTTCCGCTACCTAAAGGTTGTCTGGAAGAGATCGCTCTTTAGCGATAAGACCGCCTGTTGTTTACCTCTAAATTTGCTGTATTTTCTGTACTGTTTCCCTTTTTGAGGTGTTCAATAAAGAGTATTTGTATTGTATTGTATTGTATTATCAATTTCGATTTAATTTATCTTTACACCACTCATGTCTCGATCTTATAAAGTTTCACGGTACCAAATTCAAATTAGCCGTGATGTTGAGGTGTCTGTATTAGTAACTTAATTAAATATTATCGAGTCATTATCATAAAGTAACAAATTAGTGATCAGGACGATCAAGAGTGAACGTCCGATTTATCGCATGCAAATTCACACCTCTCTCGACGAAGTAAATCGAGCCCGGTTTAAAGGGAGCCATACAACAGTTGCACCAAAGTAACCTGCTGTATTTATATTTTTTAATAATAATTTGTAAAGTTTAAGTTTCTATTCCAAAACAATATTGCACAGCGATAGAGGATTTCTGCAATGACTGTTGTTCGTGCTCTGCTCTTCTAATACAGTGTTCCCTGAAACGTTAACCTAGGCTCGGGAACAGGGGGGCAACAGGGGCAATTGCTCCTCCTGACACGCAAGTTTTGTATAGTACGGTACGGAGACTAACGGTAACGGTAACGAAATCCTGGATCAGCGCCTGCGTTAACCTGATCATTAATCCAACTTATTGGAGGTTTTCTAAGAGAAGGTGATCGCTATTTAACTTATGTCCTTACGGTCATCGGTTTGTATTCTAGTTTGATATATGGTGTATCTCCTGCGATGCAATCCTACTTGTGTAAACCAGCCTTACAATCGAGTCTTGCTCGTCAATCGATAGTCGGCTAACGAACGCTATCGGCTGTCCATCGCAGGCGGCGGCTGGATTAAGGAATTGCGTATGTATGTTTGTACACACATCCGTGTATGGCAAATTGAAGTCTTTTGTCAGTTGCTAGTTTCAATGGAAATATAAGCAGGATATGTTTGATGCATTCATGCATTGAAAAACTTTTTTTACTTGTCTTTTATTTAGGAACATTTTACATTCAACTTTGTACACCCGTTTGTGTGTGGCAAATTGAAGCGTTTTATTAGATTTTTGTATAAATGAATGTTTTAATGCATTTACTAGAAGTCCGCCTTAAACTGAGAACTCGCAGTTTACTTTCAAACGAGTTGACTTATATAAAAAGACCCATATGAAGATTTATTCGCCTTTTAAGTACACAACCCCTTGATTGGCATTCGACCCATTGCAGTTGGAAACACGTTTCGGCGCCTCGTTTCAAAAATATGCTGCCGCGAATTTCATTCCCGTTTAACGAGTAAGTTTAATCCTACCCAACTAGGCTTCGGACTGAAAGGTGGTTGTGAAGCAGCAGTACATGCTACTCGATCCTTTTTAGCCAAGGAACAGTTCGAAGTCCTGGTAAAGGTCGACGTGAGAAATGCATTTAACTCTATAGATCGAAGCGTGTTACTGTCCCAGATAGAAAATGATTTACCCGAGATATACGGCTACCTTTGGCAGTGCTATGGCAACGCCTCTAAGCTTATGTATAAAAATGACGAAATTTCTTCGTGTGTAGGTTGTCAGCAAGGCGACCCACTGGGACCTGTAATTTTTAGCCTGGCCATTCAACCCATTATCACCCAGCTTACATCAGAACTAAATTTTTGGTATTTAGATGACGGCACCTTCGGTGGCAGTAGGTCTTCGGTGGTAGCCGACCTACAAACTTTAATCGACCGCTTCGCAGAGATCGGCCTTTCGATCAACTACAACAAATGTGAAATGTTCATATCAGAATCCATCCCACTAAACACCCGCCTATCTATAATAAACGAAATTAATCAGCTCACACCAAACATCTCCATTTTATCGCGCGAGACTCTCACACTATTAGGCGCCCCTATTTTGGAAGAATCAATCTCGTCATCCATAAACTCCAAAATTGAACAATTCCACAAGTGTTCCCACTTACTTTTTGAAATCAACCCACATATGGCAATCTTTATTTTGCGACTCTGTCTTTTTTCACCAAAATTTATGTACATTCTCCGCTGTGCTCCCCTCTGGAAATTTCCCTTGATCACTGCTAATGTTGACCAAATATTGAAAGACACCATGAGCAAAATCCTAAACGTCATTTTCACTACCTCCAGTTGGTCCCAAGCTACTCTTCCGATAAAATATGGCGGCCTTGGTATCCGTTTGACGGGTGATCTAGCTCTCCCAGCCTTTTTATCGTCAGCCTATAGCACGCGCACCCTCATTAGCGGTATACTCCGTACTCAATCAACCGCTGATGTCTCTGTGTCGTGCCTGGCGGACGCTGAATCGGCTTGGCTAGCAGATTTTTCCATCGAACAAATACCAGATGATAAATCAAGCCAAGCGGCATGGGATGTTGTAAATATAAAAAAACACCATCAACTCCTCATAGAAAACTCCTGTAACCGAATCGAACGGGCAAGAATTTTGGCCGTATCAGAAAAGGAGTCAGGATATTGGCTGCACGCGTTTCCCTCGCGGAATCTTGGGTCCGTATTGGAACCACCCGCCCTGCGAATTGCAGTTTGCCTCCGTCTTGGCTTAAAGGTCTGCGAAGCTCACACTTGCAGTAGATGCGCCCAGCAAGTGGATACTTTAGGACGGCATGGCTTACACTGCCAAAAGAGCGCAGGCCGCATTTACAGGCACTCCACTCTTAATGACCTGATCCGCCGCGCTCTAAACACAGCTTCTCTCCCTGCGACTCTGGAGCCGACAGGCCTCTCCGCAGCTGACGGCAAGAGACCAGATGGTTGCACTGTCGTTCCTTGGAGCCTAGGTCGCCCTTTAGCGTGGGACGCCACCTGCGTCGATACGCTGGCCCCATCCCACGTTGAAGGGTCTACCCGGAAGCCTGGGACAGCCGCGGACAAAGCCCAGACACTCAAGCGCCGCAAGTATGCGTTTTTAACGAACGAATACTACTTTGCGGCACTTGCAGTGGAAACACTGGGTCCTTGGTCGACCGACACAAAAAACTTCGTTAAAGAAGTGTCGATCCGACTAGTGGGTGCTTCAGGCGACCATAGGGCGGGCTCATTTTTTGCGCAAAGGTTAAGCCTGGCCGTACAGCGCGGAAATGTCGCCAGTATTTTAGGGAGCTTTCCAGAAGCGGGCGAACTTGGGGAGTTATTTTATATTTAGTTTTGTCATTTAGGTTTATTAATTTATTGATATGTTATTTAGTTATTAAAATTATTGTCTGTTTAAAAAAAATAAAAAAATAAAAAATCGAAAACCGGTTTTTACCCCTTGATCGATCCAGATTATCAACGAACTCTCAAAATTTATGGATCTTTGCTACAAACCCAACAATGAAGATCACAAAATCGTTACTAAAGTTATCATCGTATAAACTCTCAAAATCAGAATGACATCAAAATGCTTTCCGCCGAGACGTCCCAGTAGCCAGAAGTTGTTAGTAAGAACTCGCTTCGCTCGTTCGATAAACAAGTACGAGTATTTTGTCAAAAAATCACGGATTATAATTGCTTCCAAATGTCTTTTTGTTGTTTTGGAACATTCTACTTTATAGCCTTTTGTTTATGTGTGTGTATGGCTGAGACATATTCAAAGAAATATGTATCGGTAGGTATATTTTAAATGATTGCGGCGCCATCTGCGTATTGCTTTAAGCGTTCCTAATTGGTATGAGGATGGTTCACGGATATTTTATTTATATATATCAAATGATTTTAATATGAGGCATCCGACGGCTCTCACACATTTTGTCACACAACATGTCGGGGGCATTCCTACATTGTGCCTACGCCTTGCATGCTCAGTTTCAGTTAATCAATTTATTTTAAAGGTCCCGGCTTTATCAATAAATACTATAACGAGTCGAGTATCTCCGCATGACGCAGCACGTATAATAAAATAGCGTAGGTCATTATAATATTGAAATTTTAAACATACATTTGCTATTCATTCTCGTTTACATATTTATAGCTCACTTGGAGATATGGCGAATAATAACTGTTCACCTACGGCTATGAAATATTATGGACCGACCTTTGAGTCTTTCTGAGTATCTATTTTATCTGTGTCTATAAAAGTTTATCGATGGTATATCGTGTCAATTGGTCTGAATCGATTACAGGCCCGATAGCTCTTAAATAATGATGGATGCGTCAGGATTTCCGAATTAATCGTGGACTTGTGGAAATGTGGAGCCTATATACACATTGTCGTAACAATAGGGTGCCAGGGCGGGCAAAATGCCACAGGTCCCCGCGCGGGGCCCCGGCCAGAGGCTTTGATCAAAAGAGGTCCAACATTTTCTGTAAAAGAGGCCTCATACGCTACGGAGTCTCACTTGGTCATAACAGTCTTCCCACAATTTAGCAAAAATCGCCGACACATCGATTGAAATTGCATTAACAGTACTTCAAGCAATACAGTTCGTATTTCAGTTTATAATATAAATGAAGTGTTTGCTTGATAATCTCGCGTCATATCGAGACAACATTACGTCCCAAAGATTCTAAAAATCAGGGCGACTATGTCCAAAATCATTCGCATGGCTGACATAACTAGTATTTATTGAAACGTCCCACGAAGGCATGTCATCAATAATGCGAGCGCGTATTGAATCGCATTATCCTCTACATGTATTTATTTGCCCATGATTTGGGAGAACGTGTGTGGACTACAGACGATAAACGCCCGCCCGCCAATCCATTGACTTTGAATTTACAATGAAGTTGTTGATGTTGCTTTCAAATGGACATTGGATAAATAATATTATTTTCATTGAATAATAAAAACAAATGATATCTAGCTTAATTCAGGCTCAAGTTCGGTAGGACACAGAAGAGAGGAAATTGTAGCTTTCTGAGTTAGTATTTTTTATTCAGGAAACTCTTCACGGAAAAAATTAAAAGAATTTGCCTCGACCTATTCTGTCGTTTATTACCTACTAGAATAATCAGATTTTAATTTTAATTTAAGTATCAATATACGTATTTGAACTAAACTGCATATTTATTGCGCTACGCCTAGCATCCAGCACATAATTAAAGTCAATACCTGTACCACCTAGGTATACAAGTTTACATCATATGTAGCATATCAATTTACTGAACAATAACGGAAGGATATCAACATAGACATTATCGTAATAGGTATGTTCAATACACTTAGTATGTTAGCATGTACCCTGGCGCCTACTGAGCTACTAATAATGCAGTGGGTAGCCAACAGACAGGATGTCGATTTACTAATCGGTTTGTGGAAAGATTTATATTCATCGGGTGACATCAGCACTAGATCCTCATGTATGTGCTACCGATAGATTATGATCTTGAGGTAGATATTTATTTTAAATCAGTGTATTCCTATTTTTGGATATGCTACTTAAATTACCTATATGAGTACGATAGCTTATGAGAAATATTAAGCGATTGCGGCGATGTCAATCATAATCAGTGTGGATTTTAGGGTGCAACACGGTTTTTTTTTACCTCAAAGATTATGCTGAAATGGATAATCTTCGGGATTTTGGACATACGTTGTTTAGGACAAAACTATTTTTAAGACCTACAATGTTCGGCGGCCGGAATTAGCAAGAGATGACCGACTTTTTGTGCTTAAAAGTAAAGTTCATGTCCAAAATCAAAACTACACCGGGAACGGTTTTAACGGCCATATACAACCTGTATTATAGTTGGAACTGTGACTAACTCCGCGCATTCTTCAGCAATAACGTGTTGTATTGCTCTAGTGACAATTTACGATTTTTGTGATTTTTTTATAAGTACGTTTTAACCCTCCGCTTACAGAAGCAACTCTATACAAAGTCGATGTAAGGAGATTTCACGGTGATTACGCATGATTACGTGTGTAATCGAGCGAGACCGGCGCACGCGCCGACTTTGGGATGGGGGGGGGGATAAGTGGCCCCAGAGTTGAGTTTAAGGCTAATAAGAAGTTAAAAAAAAAATACATCTTTTCTATAGTGAAGCAGGATATTTTGCACTTAAGAAAGAAAATATCAATAGATGGTTAGAAACTGTAAATAATAAAAGTGTTGACTAGACATTTTCAATGTCAAATCGTTATCAGGTTTGAGGTAAAAAAAAGTTAGTTCTACAAGCTTACGGGAATATACACTAAAAAGATGAAGAAAAAATAAAAAGGATGGGCATTTTTTATCCGGATCTAGTTAATTGATTTAGGCATCAACTGGTCACATCAAACTTTTGTTCTAACCGGTCATACAGCCGAAACCAATAATATTTGTTTCAACCCGTCACAAGTAAATATAGTTCTATTAAGTCACATAGTAATTTTGTAGCTATTGGTCACACTGAAAATATGTTCCTATTCGTCATCCCGTCAATAAGTTCTAACTGGTCACTGTGATACAAAGCGATGGCTATGGCGAAAATCATGATTAATTACGCACATGATGAGAACTATGAGAAGCGAAATTATGTATACATATATATTAGCCCTAGGGGTTAAATGTACTACTTTAGTCCACCTACGTAAGCCTAATACGACAAACTTTTTGAGCATGACAAGTAATAGTTATTTGTTATACAAGTGGTGAAAGTTGTATTTTACGTGCGAGTGTTATTTGAAACACGAGCCAGCGAAAGGATTCTATTATTGACCACGAGCGAAGCGAGTGGTTCAAAAATAGAATCCTGAGCGTAGCGAGTGCTTTAATACACGAGACGTAAAATAACTTTCACCCGCGTATAACACAAAACTTTTCACCTCACTACAGCGAGGAAAATAAGAAAAAGGGTGCATTTTGCTCGGTTTCCCGTAATTCCTCAGGTGTTTAATACTTCTTCATCACTCGAATCACTAATTTTTAACAAAACAATCTAGAAAAACATGCGAATATTTAACGTTGATATAATGGATGAATTGAAATGAAAAGTTTTGACGTAAAAGATTTTAGTAAATGTCAGATGCGTTTTGTTCGTACGTAGACTTATTCGGCTGTCAGAACAATTTATCCGTTTTTACAAAAAGAATGAAGATTAATGTTGAATGCTGATATTTATGAATTAAAATAAAGTTGTCAGACTGTATTAAGTGTTTTTACTCGATGCAATTCATTAATTGCGATGTTAAAAATTCTGCACTTTTAACGTTTTACGTTTTGTTAGCTGTCAAATGTCACTTAAGCCACTTGTCACTTATGTCAAAACTCTTTCACCACATGTGGATAAAAAGCGATTTTCACAATAGATATTAAACAAACAAAAAGGGCTTTCCGAGCTAGTGAGGTGAAAAAAATATATATACACGACCATAATATCAATATCTTATAACTAACTTTTATTAATTTGCATACTGCTGCTGTTTGTTGCTGACTGAACAACGTAAAGGGATATGATTTTCGCCATAGCCATCGCTTTGTATCACAGTGACCAGTTAGAACTTATTGACGGGATGACGAATAGGAACATATTTTCAGTGTGACCAATAGCTACAAAATTACTATGTGACTTAATAGAACTATATTTACTTGTGACGGGTTGAAACAAATATTATTGGTTTCGGCTGTATGACCGGTTAGAACAAAAGTTTGATGTGACCAGTTGATGCCTAAATCAGTTAATTGATTTCAGTAGGTAGGTACGCTTAGTTTTACTTATATGTACATTTATCTTCCTTTCAAAGAGTAAGTATATTTACTGCTTATTTTGCCTTAAGTACATAACAAATGTATGCTTTTACAAGTCCATCCACTTATCATTATCATTAAGAAAATGAACGTAATGAAGCAACGTCTCCGTATAAAGGGTTGAATTTCTCTAAAATACCCAATATTATTGTTTACTGTAACCGTTCTGGTAATTAGAGCTTCTTAACTAAACAGACCCCCCCGTATTAATAAATCTAATTAACGATGGTAATTTTAATTTCGATAACTGCAGTACCGGGACACAAATTACGCCCGAACCGGGATAATTTACGCAGCAATTAAGCCGGTTGTGACACCGGCTGGGCTCATTAAATTACTGGTCCGGATAAAAAATTAAAATATAAAATAGTTTCAAGGACATTTTATGTTATGATCTAGGCCTAAGGATGCCAAGCCGGTCATCAAATATCACATACTTGAAAATGGGTCATTACATTAGTCATTAAAGTCATTAAATATCCATCCGGATAAAAAAGTAAAATATACAATATATAGTTTAAAGGGCCAGAGATATTTATACATTGAAGAGGGATACTCGTATTACACATTATTATGTAATCTGAGGTCCTGACAAGGATTACAAGGATTATTATCTGATGGTTTTCAAACTGGCTGTGCCACAGTCTGGGGTCTATGAAATATCCGGTTCAGTTAAAAAAAAGAGGACACTTCACATTAACATGTCTTTAAAGGAAATATCATTATTCCCAATGCTAAAATTATAGAATTGTACAAAATACCTTTCGGAAAACAATAAAAATGTTTGCTTACATGTGGAACTCACATATCTTTTCTTTTCAAGTACCTATGCGAAATTTCAGCTCAATCGATTAAACTTGTAGGTAATACAATTGTACCTATAAAGATTAGATTTGCCATCAATTACAATAACGAGCATATGTAAATAAATGACCGTAAATTAACGTCCCAATTCACAATTGGCTGATAATTCACCGGTACCGCTGATCCCATTAATCGGTAATTGTAACCGGACACCGGTAAATCATCGGTAATTACCGATTACCAGCTCGTTGGCGAATTAGCGGTGTTTCATTGCGGTTTTGCATATGTCCTCCGGGATTTAATAGCTTGGATATTTAAAGGTTTAATTTAATTTATGCCTATTTCAAGTATGTGAGCTGTTATAATATTTATAATCGGTATATACCATGGTCCCATGGGACACGAGAAGAAGAGAAAGAAAAATGAAGAAGCAGGGGAAGATGGCAATAAATCCACGTTGCTTAAGACATGTAAACATTAATGTAGCTGGGTACACTGCGGTCTTATCTCATTAGTACACTTCCATCGGTATAATGTAAAGTACACACTCCTTCATACACACTTCCATAGAATCGTTATACTGTTTTCTCTAATCTCACCATAACTTGCAGCTTTTTGTATAAACTAATCGTTGAAGTGGCACCCTAATTTATTAAACAATGTAGGAGATTAATTATGATATAATATAATTATGTGTGCATCATAACATAATACATTGTGTAGTACTTACATTCCAATTTTCTGCAAGACAAGGAACTGCTGCGCTATCTGAAACAACCAAACAACTATTACTTAGGCAAGCACTTCAAGATTCTGCAACTAAACTTAACTGGTTATTTTAGTGTAATATATTTATTTAAGATTACTTTTTATTTATACTTAAGTTTATTGTTTACTGTTATATTAATATATGAAATTTAAATAGTTAAATAAAGACATCGATTGAAATAACTTTCTGGTCATCAATAATTGTCAAGTTGGATTATTGAATTGAATCATTGGGTAGAAGAAAAGTTTTGCCTGTGATCAATTTAGTCAACAATTTGCAAAACCAGGAACCTAAGTAAATATAAAGTTTAAGACAAGGGACGAAGGGAAGACTTTTCTAATTGATCCCTACTAGATTGTAGGTAATGTGAGGTCAGCTTTGAAAATGTGCATCAGGGCAAACTGGCGCCAACGCCAATACGACATAATTACCTACGTATCGCAGGTCATACTAATATACTTAGGTTACTGAATCAACACAGTAAAGTAAGTTGCCTTACCTACTCTACTATAATTAAAGTTATTTTATTTACTAAATAAGTATATACTTAACCTATTACATTTTAGTTTATTAAATATATAAGAAACTAATCAGTATCGTCACAAAATAAGTATTTACGAATAAATGGACTTGGGTATTTAATATCTCAAAGGTCAGGATCCAATTAAATAAAAATGGTAAAATGAATTCTGATATTACTAATGAACTGTAGGCCTTATCTACACCATAAATGAACGTTTATTGAAATAAACTGTCCGATAAGCGATAATGACCGTTGTTTTCAAACAAATAAAGTAACCACATGATAATTATTATGAATAGAATTATTGAATTAATTTACATAGTCTCATAAGTTATTGAATGTTACACATAAGTAATGTGTAGGGAAGTATACATTAGTCATTATATTACACACAAATTCACGGTTGGCATTATTTTGCGGAAGTCCATAACGACAAAGCGGAATAGCAAAGAAATATGCTATTCCGCTCTATAATAACGTGCTATTCGATTAGTGCGGACCAGCTTGTTATATTTATACCTTGTGCAATCTAAGAAGCGGTTTTTGACACCTGTCATCTCAGTACGTTTTTTAACCTAAAATCGATTTTAGGCTATAAAATGTACTGAGATGACAGGTGTCAAAAACCGCTTCTTAGATTGCACAAGGATAGGTATTTACATATTTTTCGCATTCATTAATCCACCACATAGTAGGTACTCGTAAAAACTTATAAATAACAAACCAACAATAATTATACCAAAATCAAACTAACCTTTCGTAAATATTAATTACGTTATACCCAGTAAATATTAATATAACGCATAAATATGTAGCTACACTCAATTTGTATGCCATGCCAACTGAACAAGACAAATGTGAGCATATGCCGTCCCACATGCCCGTGTCTCTTGCGCATTACAAGAATGTGGTTGTCTGTTTGGAATTCATTGATTTATCTGCATTCGTACAAAGTAATGACCGAGTGTCGTATTACCTAACAATGATGGTTTTTGTATGTCTCTCAATTTAAGTTTCAAATAACATTACTTACATACCATATTATTGATTATAGGTACACGACAAGCTAAACCTTTCGAAATACCTATTTCTACGTCTTTCTTAATAAGCAAGTTCTTAGTCTTTCGTTTTAGACCTGGACACATATTGTCATGCAGAAGAGTGTCTGTCAATAGATATATACCAAGTCCAAAAAAATGTTGATAGGCCTTTGACCAGCAGTGAGACACTCTTGAAGGTTAACAAAAAAAGTTTTCATGACAAGTTATTGGACTTATCTAACTAAACCTTCTCCTTCTACTAGGCACTACTAGTACTATAGTTATGTAGGTATGAAGGTTCTAAATACTCAAAGAAGGTGCTTACTAAACAAATTGGGGTCACTATTGTTTCCCAAACCTTTACTACAACAGTTTACCACCCAAATATTTCACATGACACCATCTCGATTATCCAAACTTGTAACCAGTAACCAGTATGCGCTGAGCAAACGTAACTCGACAGGCCAGTTACTGCCCTCTGTTCATAAAGTTCAGAACTTCTAATCAAGCAAACCAGCGTAAGCATGAGCTCCAACAGAGAACTCCAAATTTTCTGAAGGCGTAGTGCATCCGTCAAGGAGATGATACAGTTTTTCTAGTACAACAATCGCCCACGTATTTATATCATACATACCTATATGTCTTCGTTCTCCGTCGCTAAGTTTTCCCACATGGCCAGCCCACTAAGTGCTTCAACTTGTTAAATCGCTGATCTTCTTATACCAGCAAACTTGGATCTTTTACGAAATAACCTCGTTACGGTTTCGATTTCTTAGAAATAACTTTGGTTTGGTAAATAAACTGTGGGTACGGTCATGTCTGGTAAATATGGCTACATTTTAATGTGACAAAAACTTGTATCCAAGACTTTATGCCTCGGTAATCAGGTCGTGGCTACATATTTTGTCACATTAAAATTGTACCCATACTCGATGGGCATGTTTCCCAGAATCGCGAGTTCGAGTCTCGCCTGAGGCAGTGGATTTTTCTACTTTTCCTTTGTTGTACCCATTGTTTCAAATGTGACCCTACCAATTATATTCATCTCAGTTGAAAAAAACCAGGAACCAAGAACCAGCAGGTAGGTTTTGGCGACAGCAGCCTGCATGCTCGAATCCTACTCGAGCACATTCTGTCTCAATATATACTGGGAACAGCGTAAAGAGAAAATGTTTAGTGAATAGATTAAACCATGTTTGTTCTGTGTGCGCAGGCGCGTCTGCATCAACTGATTAAACAAACAAAACTGCTATATCTGTTGTACGTAGGGAAAATCGCCTTAATTGCACTTTACAATAAGGCACGGAAAGGTATGTGATTAGGTCCCTTTTATCAACATTGCGACATCTGCAATAAGGTTTATTTTCCCTGAAATCAAAACCCGAAAAAAAAGAAAATTTAGCGATAACGAACGTTTCAATCGAACGACAGCTTCGCCAAGAATTTTAGTATGTAGAGAAGAATATTTGAAACTCGTGATAAGCCGGAATACCAATACATACCTTACAGCCTCGAGCATTAAAAAGTGGAAAACCGCAAACGGCACAGGTACGCCGCACGCATAGAATAATAATTGTAGCGATCGATTGAATTATTCATTCGATTGCTACGTTATCCTTAATCATCACATGGCAACACTAAACCACAATGTAAGCGTCATCTACTCGTTTACGGAAAAAGCTCCCCGAGCGTTTTAACACACCTCTTTGCCTTCTTTACACTTGTCACATAATTATAACGGCTAGGTAAGTACAGTGGTCCAAGAAAGTGGTCTACCAGTTTTGACAAAAGTTTTTGCGGGATCTAACGATCGATAAGTTGGATTTTCTAACGGAGTTTAAAACATGCACGACCTTGTTGTCTCATGACGTTCAAACGAACCTCAACCGTAGGGTGGTAGACCACATTTTTGCCCGACTGTACTTAGTACGTATATAAAACTAAAGTGCGTAACGTTTCTAGTGGATATCAATTGCAGTAACCTCTATCTATACGGACGTGATTGTAAAGGTACATATCGGTGTCGCGATATTGCTTATGTGTATAGCCCGATAGATTATCGCTAATTTTATATTTTCATGCATATCAAGTATGAGATTCATGGCTCAAGTAATTATGGTTAATAATATGTTAATTCATATCTCATTAGAAGTTCTTTGACGCGCAAGTGAATGGCACATGTCGTTAAATTATTAATGATCTTTGCGATTTTGAATAATAATTAGGATTTACCGTTTTACAAACATTGACTTGTCGAAATATGTAATTCGTAGGTACAGTCGCCATCAGATATATCGGAGCGGCCAAGGTGGTCACAAATATCTGTACAAACGTCTCTATTGTCAAGGCGATAAAGTACATGTTCAGATATTTTTGAGTACCTTGGCCGCTCAGATATATTTGATGGCGACTGTACTTATACTGCGTTCGCATTAAAATCAAGTTTTCCAAAATAGCAGAGACAATATGAGTGACATTGTTTACATGGCGGCCAGATGGGAAAATACTTTTAGCGTATTTCTTTACGTTGATTTATATAATGTAGTCAGACACATGGAAATATTTTTATTAACATATAAACATCTACCTATTTGCTCGACTATCAATTTCTAATAATATTATTTTGCTGAGTAGGTTGATGAAGGAGAAAGGTTTTCCGGAATATTAAGATTTCTTACGATTAAGCATATATACATATCTTTGATATGTATGTACCTAGGTGTATAAATTGGATGCAAGTTAAACCAGTCTTATAAATATTTCATAAGTTCGGAGTTGCTATTTGTCGCTTATAAAATCAATGTTAATTTATGATCCACGCAGTAGATAACCATTTGAGACACCTCTTCGAAAGGTTGTATTAAATTAATGAATCGTAAATTTGGCTTCAATTGACGTTTGTCGTTATTCAAAATGCTTACAAATATGTTTTAAATTCAATCTTAGCAATTTTGTTTAGGGACTGGTGCTTATTAAATAAATGAATTTTTATATTACACAATTTAATATGCATTCATTATTATAGTAATTACACATAGTTCAAGTACTCGTTTGATATTAAAATGAATAATCTCTGAGGCCTATATTTGCAAATTTCTCAGTAACACCTTTATATCATCTAGCACCGTGTCAATCTTATCCCCTAAGGTAGGTACCGTCTAGACGGAGAGCTGGCCACGTCAGATATGACACAATAATGAGAGCAACGAAACCCCTCTAGTTAGTTTGCTATACTATGCTTATTTCTAGATCCGGACATCTGGCAGCTGTAAAGTGGTGGAGGTAAAAGAAAGCAAATAACTTGAAGAACATAAATTCTAGAGTTCTGGTTTTGATCCGATATTATGAAAAATTATGTAATTAATTAGATTATATAATAGCCAAAAGTTTCGGTTGGGGGAAGTAGTGCCAAATGATGTTTAATGTAATTTTTGGTTACTCGCCTACTGTTTTTGTTTGCGCAATAATACACAATGTTTTTTGTTCTAATGTTAAAATATAGGCCCTGTTCTCTATAATGACACAATTTCAGCAGATTTACCTATTTCGGTATTACTTTTTTTCAACTTAAAAACTTTGTTGATCTGTCACTCTGATCTCCACCCATTAAAAGCTGCCAGATGCCCGGATCTAGCAATAAGGATGGTTATGCAATCTAACTGGACTGATTACAAACCTCTCATTATTGTGTCACATCTGACGTGGCCAGCTCTTAGACCAGTCATCCAAATACCAGATCTCTTAATATTACTTGCTTAATTTCTCCTAAATATATATGTTTAGTATAGGTAGGTATATTATAAACTAAAATAGCAGTAATGACAAAAGAAAAGGTGACCATCGCCTCCGATGTCCAGGACCTACCTAACCTAACCCAACCAGTCTTCATTTGCCGGAAACGGCCAGCCGCCAATCTGCATGAACTCAAAATATACGGTATGGTAATAATAACCATATCTGGATGTATCATATTGTACGGGGATGGTATCCGCCACGTGTATCCCTTGATTTTTAGATTAAACTGTGTTAAAGGGCCTCTGTGCTGTTGGTTTCGGCCCCACGCAGGTCTACCAAAGGTCCGTGATCCCATGGTCCCGAGATGTAGAAAAGACATACATATAATAATAAAATGCTTTATTGAGCTTGTTTGTGTATATTAAAAAGCTATTAAAAATATTCATTCACACTTTATCTACAAACAGGTGTGATTTTGATATTAATATTCAGGCGATGGCAACCTTTAGATCGAGTCATGTAAGGCCTGGCAGATTACGTACATCATTAAACATTTAAAATCCGACATTACTTAACAAACATGTCAAAATCACGTGGCGCCACGCCGTTAAGTAACAAGTATACGGGAATAAAATGTTTATGTCATCGTAAACCCTTTTAAACAAAACCTCGGAAATGGCGCGTAGGCTGCGTCTTCACTCCAAATAAAAACACTTTTAATATAAACGAGCTGCGGTCCCACATTGTTTTGATACTTGGATTTTACTTTTTTCTAGGTATTCAGGTAATGGAACGTTAAATGTTAAATTTAATAAAATAGAGATCTATGCTCGCCGTAGCATCATGCGCGTAGTGAATAAAAACCCAAATTACTACCTGCATATAGCAATGAAAATTACTTTTTTAATACAGTTGCTCAAAAAAGTGCTTTTCTTGTAGTGGTTTAGCGTGCGGAAAGTTTGATATCGCGCACTAGTGCTTTTTACTTTTCCAGCCAATCACAGCTAATGACAGTGACAGACAGCCAATCACAGCGCCGCACCGCACCGCGCGGAGCGTTCGGATACATGTTACCAAAGTAACCTCAAAGTGAATAATTGGCAATTTTATAATTTTTTCGCAACTGTATTAAAAAACGTCGTTCGATACTCGTGCGTAAATGTCATTCTTCACTCGTCCCGATCTCGGTACTCGTGAAGTAATGACATACTTTCCGCACTAATATCGAAATGTACTATATATTGTAGAAAAGGCTAAGTGAACAAAGCGAAATAAAACAATTTAGAAATCTTGCCTATACCTACTTACAATATGCCGCACCTACCTATGTGGGTATTTTATTTTGTGAAAGTTGTCATGGAAAAAAGCTAGAGATATTTTCATTTCATTCATTCATTTTGAATGTGATGTAGAATGAACAGCCCCGCCATTTTTATTGAAACAGTTATTGTTCTCCGAATTTTCAGTCTCAAAATCCAAAGCAAACAACGCTCATGAATAAAAATAATCGCATAATGGCGCGGATCAACATGGCGGATTTAATAACACGAATAAAATCTTTTTAAAACAAGTGAAAACGGGCGTTTTGTTACGACCGGCCAGTGACACCAAACGGGCATTTTTTAAATTACGTTCCATTCCACTCAGATACATATATGTGTATGGTAATGTAGTCGTAAAATAAATGTTGTTTCGATCTTTGCCAAAACTGAACTTTATTGGCGTGTTTTATGTTTTTTTTTCTAACGTTGGCGGAGGTCTCGTTCTTGGGTACAATAGTGTTGTGACAACAAAGCGAAATGTTGACATTAGGGAGTTCGAAAGAATCGGAAGCGATGGCCACACTAGACCACCCGGGTAAAGTATTTACTGGGAATGGGACTCTAATCGACGGGGTGTCTGTTTAGATTGAGACGTAAACAATCGTTTTTTTTTATAGGTACCCTACTAATACGTTCCTATATGAAAACCTCCCACATGATAATGCCTTATTTTCCCCTTGAAAAATATTTATTTTTATGTAGAATTGGCCAAGTCTATTATATAGTTAATTTAATACATAATAACTAGTCAGTGAACAGAAAATATACATTTAAGTATAATAGCTAATTCTCCAACCGAAGACAGACGTGAATAAAACATTAGGTATCTTTAGAACAGATTGCGTGAAATCCAAATGTATTTCAATGCCTGTCGAGTTATCAGCCTTAGTCCCTAGAATAATAATATAATCTACTTTATCATTCAGTAATATTTCTTGAAAGGAATTATTTATTGGCCGCCTTCGTAACTTGGACTAAGGAATGAATAATAGTGTTAAATTTGGCGCGCCAGCCAATGCCGCCATAAAATCGATCTAGATTGACTAGCTGTGAATGGGTAGTTTTATGGTTAAACGCTCTGAGTAGTTAAAAGTGTTTACTAGTAGTTGTCAGTCAATAAAACAGTAAACTACGGATGGCGCCTACTTACGTTAACGAGCTGATTAACGTTAAAACCGTTGATAGGTGTCAAAGCGTACCTAGTGTTTACACAGAAGTGCTGTTTTATATGACCTAACTAAGGTTTTCTCGGCGGCTTTCACATTGCTGCGGTTTCCGTATGCGGCGTCGGTGCGCGAGCGAGATAGCGCTCTGCATGTGTATAGCGCAGTCCCGTATGCACACCTTCGCCGCATGCGGTTGCGGCGCCAGTATGATACTCGCCTTAAGCAACAATCAGAGGATATTACTTAAAGTTGTAAAAATTGTGACTGTGAAGTAAGTACATATGACACCCGCAGAGCTGCTCCTCTGATTATATTTATATCAATAATAAGACAGACCTTCTTACGCCAGTGGACTTACGGAGCACAGACAGAACACTTAAAAATTAAAGGAATAAAAACAATGGTTACAACAAATATTAGCTTTGTAAAAATGCGGCCACTAGGGCGGGAAGTTACTCATTGTTGGCCTGCTTTGGGAATGTTCAAGTGACAGTTAAACGTAAAAGGCAAATACTTGAACAAACGGGCCACATCACATTGTTGCAATGACTGAATATTTGTTTTTTATGCTCTCTACCTAAATGTGTGCGTTTTATTTTAATTTTTAAATGTAAGTGGTGAACTCAAGTACCTACCTACTTCGGAGTTCAGTTTTTTTACATTATAATGACAAATATGATTGTTGGAAAACATTGGTTGCAGATTGCTGAAGTCGGTTCGAATCACTTAGGGGGCCCACCGACTATCGGTCCGCCTGACGATATCGGCCTGTCAGTTTGAAAAAAAATTGACAGCTCCGAACAACTGACAGGCCAATATCGTCAGGCTGACTGATAGTGGGTGGGCCCCATTAGATAGAGATCGGCGCATGAGTATCTGTAAAAGCATCTGTGAGAACCATTCCACAAAACTGTAATTAATGTCAATAACTAAGTAAACATACAGTGCTTCAAAATCGAGTAAGTACCTACCCAAAACATGTAGTAACTCGAAGTTTTCTTTTCTTATTTGGAATGAGCGAGAATCGTGAGTCGAAATAAATAAATGAGGAATATGACTAGTAGTGGGTCCAGTCTCAAAATAGTAATAAAAGATTTGCGCTTGTCGTGCGTTTGTCGTCGGCGGCGAGTCGTGACAGATTGGTCCGATTGCATGCGCGAGCGCTCACGCTCTGTAATTGGATTAAAAAGAATATTCGCGCTTAAGTTTGTAGTTTAAATATGCAGAGATCCTTGGGTAATCGGGTTTGGAAATTTGGATAACCTACCCTACTCATCATCATGTAAGCTAAAAACCCTAAAATAGTTCATAAATATTATAAGACAATCTTACACAAATCGACTTAGTCCCACAGCTCATAGCTAGCACTAGCACAGCAATAAGGCTTGTTTTGTGCTAATACGACGATACATACTCGTACTATAGAAAACAATCCGTAAGTTAGGAACAAACGTTTGTGATAAACATACTGCCCTTACCATAATTCGAACCCGGAACTTTAGCTAGGTACGTCTGCAATGCTCTCGTCACTGTGATACTGACGCTTCACTATACATAGGTCCTATCTTGTGAAAGCTACCAAAGCTGCGTATAATAAAGATTAATCCTCGAGGACACCGTAACCGCGCTTTTTTCACACACACATCACTTATATTTACCTAATTCGAGAATTGTAAAATAGATTGTACAAATATAACTTTTTAATGTTTTATTAAGGTAACAGGACAACTGCATATGTAAAAAGTACTGCATCCACACTGCAGGGAGTCAGAAAGCTCGTACCCCCAGATGTTTTTACTCAATGCACTGACTGTTGCCACACACGGTCATTGTGTGCAAAATGTGTGACTTCGATTCTGTCATAATTTAAAAAGGGACAATATTGTTTGAGATCTCCATTCACTAAATGGTGGCAGTTTATTGTTGCCAACCAGCTAAGTGCTTTTAATTTTAGAGCTGTTTTCCAAAGGCGGAAACTTTAAAATTTGCAGTAGTTATTCAATTACAAAAACAGCATTTTTAGGGTTCCGTAG
This sequence comes from Pammene fasciana, assembly GCA_911728535.1. NCBI lineage: Eukaryota > Metazoa > Arthropoda > Insecta > Lepidoptera > Tortricidae > Pammene > Pammene fasciana. The sequence goes on from OU452285.1 coordinate 4,989,975, forward strand.
CCAAAATGGCAAAAACGGAACCCTTATAGTTTCGCTATGTCCGTCCGTCCGTCCGTCCGTCCGTCCGTCCGCGGTCTAGCTCAGTGACCGTTAGCACTAGAAAGCTGAAATTTGGTTCGAATATGTGCATTAACCAAGCCGACAAAATGGTAGAATATTAAAAACGCGAAAAATATATTTTGTTAAGGTACCTCCCGTACACGTGAAGTGGGGGGCGAAATGTTTTTTCGTTTCAACCAAGCTATGTGGGGTATCGTTGGATACATCTTTTAAAAATAATTAGGGTCTTTTAAAACAGTTTTTGGATAAAACTAATACTTTAGGAAATACTAGCTCCGAAAGTTTAAAACAGGGCGTCCGCCCCATCTAACTTTTGAATCGTGGGTCCTAAAATTTTGAAAAAAATAATGGAACTGAGGCCTAATGAGTACCTTCAATGAAAACTATATTGAATTCAATTGGTTGAGCCGTTTTTGAGTTATCACTCAAAAACCCATAGTGAAAGGACGTAAGTAAAAATGACGTAAGCGCCGCCAAATTTAAGAAACGAACTTTTGAATTAATGGTCTCAGTTTACGGAACCCTACACTGAGCATGGCCCGACATGCTCTTGGCCGGTTTTTTGATAGTGATTTTCGTATAAATATAAATAATCAAAATATTAGTAAGCATTATAACCTTATTGGAGAAAATTACATATTGAGCCGCACAAATGTCAATAAAAAAAATAATAATACCGTATTTTATAAAAGGCTGCAGGTAATATATTTTCTTCAGAAACTCTGACTCATTAAACGTGGATTTCGGGATAATTTAAGCTACTTTAGTTACATTTCACGTTATACGGAATCCTATAAACCTTTCTCAATTCGCTGACCGCTAACACTCGTTAAGGCGCGTCACTATCAGGCCCTCGTTACTGACCGATGTCTCATTTAAACGGACATTCCAAAGAGTTTCTTAAATTATCATCGTTTTTCTTAGCCAATTTTCTTGAGTCGGCTACTAGGTATTCTCTTCTCCAAATCTCCATCCCCAACTTATATCTCAAATAAGCGTCCAAATTTTTTGAGTAAAGAAATTACAGAACTCAGATCATCAGTGTGTAATAAAATGCCCGTCTTATACACGGTTTTATTTAGCTTGACCCCGTATATTTGTTTGTTTATTTATTTATGTGCATCAAATCTTGTAAGCTAAATTTCAACCACTTCCCGGGATCTGATTGATTTGAAATTTGGTTTACTTCCGTAATTAACATGACGATTCTATCTACTAGGTACAGTTAGCAATAAAAGTGTGTACAAAAAACATTTTTTTGGGAGTTACTTGTTGAAAGTTTTGACTTGTTTGCTGCGTCAATCTTGATTTGTGGTTTCGGGTCTAACAAACTTTTCTCACTTCAATGGGTTTGATCAGCTTCTCTATAATCCGATCTGACATTACGTTGCAAATAAAATAAAAACATCATACAGCTAGCTGTTTATATAAAAATATATATGAATCGCTCTTAGGTGTAGGTATAGCTTGGTGTATAACCTTATTTGCTGCACCTAGTCATGAGGACCTATAGTCATAAGTCAAATTAGTATTTATAATATGAATACATAAATGAAAAGGGTTTTTTATTAAACAACTTAACCAACTCTATATTTTAAGTAGGTTCTTTATAGTTAATATACCTTCGTTCGTTAGTGGTGTCACTATCAGGATCCTCGTTACGACACGACTGTAGTCTCTTTTTATTGCACCGACGTTCAGGAGCCATTATTAAGTTGGCGATGGTGTGATTTCGAAGCGATCTTTATTTCTTTTTCATTTCGTACGTAAAAACATCACGCCATTCCTTTTTCACTTCGTACGTATACAGAATCAGTGCATGTCAATGTTTTTCGTCTCTGGATGCTCCATTTCTCCAAAGGTTCATAACTTCATGCCGCGTCGTTATTTGTTTGTGGGTTTGTCTATGCTATGTTCTTCTTCTTCTTTGTCGGTCCCTTATTATTGACGATCTCACGACCACTTGGTTTTGCAGTTCCTGTGATTTATCTCAATCGGTCTCGATCTCCCGTAGCCCTCACCGGTTAATGGAGTTGCTATGTTACTATTATACTTATTATATATTTATTCATTCTTATCTGTAATGTGTCTATGGAGTAATTATTAACCTTATACTTTAATAGAAAAAGATCCTCAAAAAAGAAATAACAGAAGAATTAAATTTTTGTAAGTTTGTCTATTTTTTTTCAATTAAATTACCTATAGGTATTCAATTACTTTGTCATTTGCTTTTTTATGATCGATGTTACCGTATCAGATTTATATTATGTTGTATATTTGAACAACTTATTGTAACAATCAACTCGGGCAAATAATGGTAACAGTATTGGGTGGGTAACGGCAGTTGGGGCAACGCCGCAGAGCGGTTTAGTGGGTATACCCTTCACCCAGAAGAGCGAGTCCCACATACCCCCCACATGGATCTTCCCCGGGTCCAGGAGACTATGCGTAAGTAAACGCATTCCCCTCTGCTAAAGATTCTAAAGTATATTCGTATTTGTCATCTGACTAATGAAGGACTAATGCAATATGAATGTGTTAAGTAGGCTATTTAGCAGGAATCGCAGAATATCGCTGACTGAGCTTACTATGTTGCTCGCTCGCAGTAAAGTAAGGTTACATATTGGATACCTACACACTTAAACATGGAATTTAAACCTGTATAACTGTCAAGGTGTGATACTGATAGGAAAGGTGTCACTAGCCTATTATCCTCTGGCATGACTGGAATTAATATAAACACATTTGTATAGACACGTTCTCACCGTAAAATAAACATATTCATTCCTATCACCAACAGGTGCTCTATGTAACCGAACACCGCGACTCAGAAGTGAAAAATGCTGTGGAAACTTGAAATGACAGGAATGCTACTCCCATACCAAGCGTAATCAAACCAGTATAACATTATTTTAAGATCCGTAAACCCTAAGTCAACCCGAAGATCAAATTTAAACTGGTTTACTCGGGACCAACGTTTGGAAACCGATGAAATTACACAGGGTTGCCACAAAAAAATAAGTTCCCCGAAACGGTGGCTAGGAGACGTGATATTTATCCTATTTGTAGTGATAATATTAGTGCGTCGCTTCTCGGAACGTGTCGCTGACATATTAATCGCTAATAAGCGGAGGTGTTTCTCTCCGAGTTTCTCGGAGCGTCTGTATTTGACTCACGGATTTCGAGGGGAAAAAGGGATGCTTGGATTTAGGTTGAGTGTGCGTTTTTGGAGGAAGTGGAATAACAGCAATAATTGCGCCATTACTAAGCTGAATATACTAAGCTTTGTGGTTATTAAGCACAAACTTTTCTATTATATATATCACTTGTTTACAGGCTCTGATTTTTTTCTTTCTATCTCACTTGGGTTAACAGACATTTTGTGTCTGTATTAGGCATGCTATTTAACTGTAGGTACCGCCCTTATTCATATTTTTTTGTTTTCCACTGTCAAATGTAATACAAATGTCAAACAATGGGGTTGGCAACTGTCAACGGTTTGGCCAGATGGCGCCAGCATAGCTGGTACCTGTCACTAGTATTGTTGTATGGGATTTGGCTTAAAGGCTAGCCCATCTAGGTCAGAATATTCCAAAAAAAAACAAGAATTTGACACAATTGCTAGGACTGACAGGTACCAGCTATGCTGTCGCCATCTGTAAAAACTTTCGATCGGCCAACCCCATTATGGACGACACCAAGACGCAAGTAGTGTACATAATTAGGGATTGCAATACGGTACCGGATTCGGGGATCCGGTACATTTTGGTACCGGGTTGCAATTCCTAGGTACAATTTTATTTTTGGAAGTTTTTGAAACCGCGTAACAGTTTAAATTAACCCTTAAAGTATATGTAGGTAGCTACGGTACTTGAATGCGTTAAAATTACTTTATCCGTACTTACCGAAGCGTGCTCAAATACATAATTCAGTGAGAGGGTTTGAATGTTGATGAATTATAAACGTACATCGCCACAAATCTCATTTCAGTTAAGCGATAAAGCGTGTTTAAAACCAAACAACGGAAGTAAAATACGAGAGGGAACCAAACTCGCAAGCACAATACATCTACAATATCTACATGTGTGGGTATTTGGGTAAATCACTTCATCGTGTAGAAATGTGCAAGTAGATTAGTTGCCCGTTCTACCCAAATAGCATGGTTTCGTAAGTACCTTCCTTAAGAGTCGCCAGGACGCTCGCGTTCCCATACAAACGTAGTTTAGCTCTCATTTTAAAACGACATGCTTTAGAACCACGAAATTTGGCATGGGCATTTTAGTAGTACAGATCTATGTCGGTAATTCATTTTCATTGCAAAAAATTGTAATACAAAGAAAATACAGCTAGATACAGATTTACATACAAAACTTATTTTTGCTCTATTTTCTTTGTATTACAATTTTTAGCAACGAAAACGAATTGCCGACATAGATCTGTACTGCTAGAATGCCCATGCCAAATTTCGTGGTTCTAAAGCATGTCATTTTAAAATGAGAGCTGAACTACGTTTGTATGGGGACGCGAGTTCACGCGAGCGTCCTGGCGATTCATAAGTAGGTGATAGTTAGCGGAATTTTAATTTCAATTAACAACTCGTATGAACACAGTTTATTAATAGAGGCTGATCCTCAGCTTCGTTGGAAGACTCACTTCTTAATATTGTGAAATTTATTTCACCTGACCTTCAAGTCTAGAGGGAAACTGCGAATACTTTATTGGTGTTACGCTTTTATTGGTTTGTTGTTGTTGGAGAACTTGACTTTTAAAACTTTTTAAGTCTTCTTAAGTGTTTTGGTTTAGTGACAGCTGAAACAAAACTATTTTATCTTTAACTCTGTATAAAATACGTGCAAAAAATATGGTGACCAAACAGGTCATTCTGTAGATATCGCTATACTTTATTTGTCTGTCGGCCGAATTCCAAGTACCAAGGCAAGGAGAGAATGTTAGTAAGGAAGATATACTCAGCGGGGGTGAATATGGGGGTGACGGAACACAAAGTTGCTTACATATATCCGTAGTGTATGCTTGTAATGCTTGTATGTACGCTGTAACTCAGATACTGTCAAAAGTATTGACGCTAACTCAGCAACGGAAGAAAACAGGATGTGGGCGGATATATTCGTATGAGTAGGTACCTATTTATATATATATGTCGGATTTTGAAGGCAACGGCTTCTTGCAGAGCTACGCTATGAGCATCATAACTGATAGAATTATGATATTTTGTTGCAATAAGTTAACTTTGTTAAATTAGTAACTAATTTGGAAAACGAAGAGCATTGTTTTGTTCGCGAGTGGTCTTAGTTTGGTCCGTGCAGGTAGTTATTAAAATTGACGTTTCAATGTACCCACTTTCAAAGTAAGAAATGCGTCGGTATTCATTAAAACTCACGCTTAGATTTACCCACCGGTAGACGGTATAAAGTCGATGCTTAATAATTAAAGCCTGTATATTGTTCTTCATAATTAAAGCCTGTATATTGTTGATTTTCAATGTTTAGCTATGTAAACGTTGTTTTCTGTAAAGAAATAAATCAAGCAGTGTTGCCAGTAACGCCATCTATTGGCTTTTAGCTAAACTATTATGACAGGTAGAAGTAATGGAACGTCAAGTGGTTAACTTGGGTGTAGTCGGTACAAGGTAGCAGTTTTGTTGTTATGTTGGTAGACTGGTCAATCAATTCAGGTTGGCCAACGTGGTTTTTGGGCGGGAACGGACCGGTTCCTGCGCCGCCATTCCGGGCGGGCACATTCTCGATCTGACCGCGCTAGAAAACGGACGTTAGCTACCTTGTGCTGAATTCGCCACGTTCTTACGGTTTTACCTGAAAACTTATCCTGAAAGCTTATAGAATCAATTCCACTTTGATAGTCGTAGCTTAGTGATTTATTCTTAGTGTTATTTCGATATCTAATGTACCCAATTTAGTCTAAGACCTGTTTCAGATAAAAAGATAAGTCCCGCTGAGTTTCTTACGCTGGTTCTTCTCAGTAGTGGCTCCCTTCCGAACCGGTGGTAGTTTATTATCCTCCCATAATCTGGTTTTAAGAGATTTGAAAACATTACAGTTATTAAACCAGTGTTTATGTTTTATTTCATTTCCATGTGCCTTTTGTTGTTTAGTTTTGTAATAAAGGTTTAACGTGATCATTTCATTTTAAAGTAATCCTCTTTCATCCTGAATATGATAGGATATTTTCCCGGGCGAATACTAGAAATTAGATAGCATAAGGGTACCTAACATGTACGCACTTTTATTTTACGCGTTACTGGTTTAGTAGTTGATCAGTGACGTTGTATTAAGGTATAGTTTCCCCCATGCCACCGATATTATTTTCCCGTTTTCCGACATATATACCATTCGACTGATTCGACAGAAGTTTATCTTGAATGACTATACTGCATTCAGCACTGATTTATTATGTATTCTACTAAATCTGACATCTCGAACAAATGTTGTGCACCATGCATGTTTGGCGAGTGACAGATGTGACAGAATCAAAGATCAGTATAGACTTGTAGTAATTTTCGCTACAACTTTTGCGACAAAAAAAATCTTAGAGATATCATCTCCTGTTACTCAATGGTATTCAGAATTGTATAATACTCGAACGTGAGAAGAAAAAGCCAATTGTCAAATTAAATTAAAAAAAAATCCTTATCGAACCGTTGTTTTTTAAATTGGAACGCTTTTTCATTTTCTCGTAATTTGACAATTTCATTGAATTCTAAGCACGTAAACAAAACAACCGAAAACAATAACGGAAACGTAGCCAATTCAATAACCGTTGCGTTTCTTAGGAAATTGAGAAAAAAGTCTATCCATTATTGTGAAGGGCCGTGTGTAAACATCCGAGTGGTTGAATCCGAACGCCCGGACGCCATATTGTTGTTTTTTGCGTTGGCGGGAGATTTATTGGCCCTGACAAAGCGTAGACTACCTCTAATACATTGCGCATTTTGAAGTATAAATTAACTAGCAGTCCACCTCGAACTCGCGAGAACTCGCGATTTCCTTGCAAACGAGATGACCAATATAACAAGACCCATATGATGATTTTTTCGCACCTTCTAGCTCCATGACCCCTTGATCGATTCTGCTCATATACGAACTCTTAAATTATGTGTATCTCTGCTACAACCTCATCAAATTTCATCAAGATCAGAATAACGTGATTATAGTTATCGTCGAACAAACTCTCAAAATCAAAAGCCATCGAAATGCCGTTACATTCCAGTAGCCAAAAGTTGTTTGTAAGAACTCGCTTTGCTTACGCTCCCTCTCGTTCGATTAATACACGCTGTTCACAACCAAGAAAGCACTTAATGCTTAAAGACGCGCCGGCAGACAAATAATAACTCCATATGCAATGTAATTAAAATGAGGGCAAATTTAAAACATTGGGCATTTTTTTCCCGTGAAAACTGGTTAAGACTTGTGGCTTATATCCCTAGGATTAGAATTTTCTTATTTACAAAAACCCATCTCGTTGATGTCGTAAACGTGGACGTAACTGAAACAAGCGCCGATTGCACTTTTTATACAAATCCATGTACTTAGTTTGTGAGTAACCATAGTAACATGCTCTATCTACCGGGTATGTAATCTATGATTGGTAGTGACAAAGTCAATTTCACGGCTTGGCTCGCCCGGTATGCCAACGCCTTATAATGGAATTTGGCATGGGCTTTTAACTCAAATTGTCCTTAAGTAAACATTTTACCTGCCAATTGTGATGAATCGCTCACATTGTGGCCTTTGAAATATCAATTCTGTGTAAGTGAAAGGTGTTTTTGTGAATGTGACAGTTTTGCTTTGTTGCATAAACGGATAAGTTAGTATTTTTAGTGGCATCTCGTAATATTGCTAGACATATAGTAGACGAATTTTAACGAGACAGGCACTCTTACTACTTATTTCTTATGAATTTTTTGTACATCATTTTGTCGATATTGTTAATTTTAAAAAGTTTTTAAGCAATATTAATAACATCAGCCTCTTGAGCAATTAATGAAATAGAAGTACATTTTGGCAGTTTTGATGCCCGGGGATAATTTTATAAATACAAATTCATGGTATAATGTAATAATAAAAAAAAAAATTATTCCCGTCAAAATGATTTCAAATGATTTCGTCGGATGCATGAGAAAAGTTAAACAAATTAGGTATGTCAATAATAGAAAATTTTAAAAATGTAATTACTTTTCATATTAATCGCTCGTAACTAGCCCGGCTGGTTCCAGGCCCGAAATCAACTAGGAAATGGTATATCCAGTTAGACATAGAATGCATTTTGAAGACTTAGCGAAAGTGAGAAATTTCGCTAAGTCTTCAAAATGCATTTTATGTCTAACTGGATATACCATCTATCGCATTCGCGTTGTCACGCGCTGTAAAAAATAACTCCACTACTCCTGGGTAACCAGAACACCGACACACAAAGACGTATCTACAATATTACTGTACCAAGATACGTCCTATTTTGTATGAAATGAGGCAAAAGTCGCAAGTGAAACAGCCGCAGACCGGCTGCCATACGGCACTGATTTTTTGTCTAGACGACCCTTGCGTTTTTGTGTTTCAAGTGTCTTTTTAGCTGCTGGCGCCCGATGGAACCGTACGATAGGACGACTCTCTGTTTTTGACCCATCTTTTTATACAAGAAAATAAATGTATGCATAGGCAATTCTTCAATCATTAAAACTGTGATCGCTACCAGTTTTTAAAATAAAGTAATATTTTTTTTTATAGTGAATATATTTACATATTTTTGAGCCATTATCTTTGTAAATTATAATAATAATAAATAAATAATATAATGTTTTTATTGTTTTTGTATATTTTAGATGTATTTTTATATTTTACTTTTGTAAAAATATTATAAAAACCTAGCCTAAGAGAAAAAATAGAAATAAAGGAGATAAATAAATAATAAATATTCTTTATTGCAGACAAATAGTCCATGCATCTTGTTAGTCACAGTAATTTGCTTATAATCTAATGTTAGTACCTAAGCTAATGAGACTACACTAACACATATTAAATTGCCTTCCTTATATATGTACTATCTTTGACAACGTGCATTGACGTCAAATTATACTTATATGTATTGCAAATAGGTAATTTGAAACACCTTTCTAAAACGTAATATCTAATGAGTATTTTTTTCTCAATTTGATGACGAGTTGTAAATTAAGCTAATTTTGGTTTCACTCAATTTTTATTGGTGAAATTAATCGCGTGCACTTACTGATATTAACCCTAACTCCTGACTGCCATACTCCCACCCAGAATGTATTAGGTATCATGTTCAAAACGTCGGGGTAAAAAAAGTGTGTTAGTGGATATTTTTACTATACAAAATTAAAATAATTATAGATGGCAAAGCTTGAAAAATGGCAGTAAGTAAATATTTTTCTACAGGAAAATGTGTTGAAACTGGAAAGCTACGATATGCAAACGATTGATAGTGCTGGGACATTTATGGGCCAGAGTTATGGCCGTCGGGAAAGTCAGCCTTAAAACTATTTTACTGGCACCCCTCCAGCCTTAACTCATTCATTGCTCAGCTGAAAAACATCATATTTCTTCAGTAATGGCATATGTTGGTGCCAGGACCCGTCTGAATTGCCCGCATGCATAAAGTGACGTGTGTGAAACCGTCGACTTTGAAAATCTAGTAAAACTTTTAAACAAATCGTTACATAGGTATTTAGTTATTTCGCATCTTATATATATTTAAAAACTACAATACAATATTAAAAGCTGGCTCTGTATTCTAACTTTAAGATAACATCTGATTCCGATAGGTACAACTTAAATGGTTGTATTAGAGTTGCATCAAGATCCAAACGTGACTACAATTTAAACACTGTAAATTTCAACAATGAAACTCTCCAAAGAAGTAATGTAACCCAAAAAATACGTACAATGTATAACTATAATTGTGGAAACATAATTTAAACTCAAACCATTCCAGTAAGTTTTTAAGGCGGACGACATTAGGCAAAACTGTGTTATTATTACCATCGTTATTTTTGTTGCGGAAAAATACGCTTTCGTTAAAATGTGGAATTGTAAAGCTAAATTGTGTTTAAAGCGTCCATTATGTTCTGTGCATATAAAAAGATTTTTCTTAATTATAAGACAAATGGTGGTTTCTGGTTACATTTATATTTTTGATAGAAGCGGTGTACACGTACCTACATAAGTCTAAAACATTTTCTTTTTATTTAAATTATTTTCGTCATTTGAATTGCCCTGCTATTTAGACGATACCAGATCTCAAATAGAGAGGAAGGAAATAAAAAGGTAGGAAAATTCAGTGTATATGTAGTCAGAACGAGCTAACTCTCCACCGTCATGATAAGCCAATTTGTGGACAGTCCACATTTTGCCGCTGCAAAGACCATGATGCAGATTAGCAACGTCGCACTCTACATTTTCTTAGACCCATATACAATAGCGTATGTTTTATCACATTACTAATTGGCCACAAAATTATAAAATTATTACCATAATAGCAGAAATCGCTGTAAAATACTGTAGGGGCAAATTCAACTTTGTCTTATCAAATATTACGAATCTTCCTTTTTCAAAGGACCTTCCTTTTGAAAGGACACGCATAACTCTCGCGATAAGCACAATACTTCATAACTGACCTGTTGTTCCCATCGCCCATCAGTGGCGGTGGACCAAAGAATTTCTTAGGCTAGCCGGTGCTGAATTTGGCTTTTTCAGGAGCTGTAGGAAAACTGTTTAGACGCCTGAAACTTAGACAAGCCGGCAGGAATCGCGTTCTATGGACGCGCCGCCACTGGTAGGTACTTACCTATGGCTTAAAAAGTACTATAAATCTGATACCACAAAACCATATACTGATTCAGAGGTTTGGCGCTTGTAATGCATTAGAATTGTATTGAAGTTGGATCGTGTTTAAAGTTAGAATACGGCAGTAGCATGCGTGCGCGTGCTATATGTATAAGACCATTGAGTAACAGGAGATGACATCCCATAGAAAAAAATTCAGCCTTGAGTTTAAGTGATTTACACGACTTTAAGTGATAAGCCTGACATTCTGTCTTGGACCACAGACATGATGCCACGCAAGCGTCGAAAATTTAAAAAATATAATATTAAAAAGAATGGCTTCGTGCGTAGTATAAAACTGCACTAATAATTCTAATAAAAGTAATAGAAGCCATGGAATTACATCCCGTCGGTAAAGAAGTGCAAAGTTTGATGTAACGCTAAATTAAAATAATGGTTGTTCGCGGTGCGACGCCATGTTGCCAATTTTCCTCGGCGCATAGATTAATGCCGCAGAAGTAACACATGTGCCTACAATTATGATTTACCTACATTATTTATTAGATTCTTATATTGCATATAAATATTAACGTGCTAAACCATTTTTTTCAGATAGGTACCTACATTTTGTAATGTTTATTTCATAACAAATTATGATTATTGTACAACAAGGGCGATTTTGCTGAAATTTTAAGCGCGAGTTAATTACATAAAAATGGTATTTATGATTTGAATTTAAAACATATATAATTGTTTACATTATAGTTACTAAATACTCATAATGATTTTAAGTAAATATGAAGGGTAAGTAAATATATTATAAATATAAATAAATAATTACAATCAAAATGAAACACATCGCTCAGTCATTTTTTTCTTAAGTACCACATGATATAAGGTTGCAAATAAATATTACGAATAAAACAATCAGTTCCTTTTAAAATTATATAATTACGTTTCATTACAAAATGTGTTTAGGCAGAATACAAATATTGTCATAATAGTGTCACAACTGCTTTGCTAACGCTAATCTTTGATTCAATGACAGCTGTCAACTGCCAAAAGTGTCGCACAATTTTGTTCTAGATAGCTTGTCTAGTAGAATACATACTAAGTCAATGTATAAGACAGATGATTGAAAGAGCATCTTGTTTGCATTGATTTAAGATTGTGTTAACATAAGAACCTACTTTTGACACCTGTCATCTCAGTACATATGTATTATAAGTATTATAACCTAAAATCGGAATTTTGTAGGTGTCAAAAATGGGTTCTAGGTTCACAAAATTTGTCACAAGGGTCACGCTAATACTGGTTTCTAAGGTAAACCTCGTTATGACTGCAATGATGCCAGAGCGCGAGCTTCTCCAATGATTTATTTTACACAATGTTTATGTTTCGACTCCCACAGGACCAGCTGCACACTTAATGTGCTAACACTTATCTAACTTATCTCTATATACATAAGATTCAAACTCATATATTTTTACTGTAAAAAGAAGTTGATAATTCGTAACTTGACAAGGGCAGGTATGCGCAACTGATGTCCTTAAATTGTACCAAGTAAGGTTGAGTATGTTTAAGCACAGATGTTTTGGGTTGGTGCGCCAGAGTGGGTGGCAGTATGGATGCGCGTAGGCATTGGATGCATGCGAGCGACGCGCAGTCACCTTGCGCGCCGTTTTATGGCGTTTTTGTCATCCAAATCGAAAATGTAAGTATGTCAGTATGAGTATTGAATGGATACATGATGGTGTAGCGATTCTAATGTCTATTACAGCTGTAAATATTGGGCAATACGTCGATTATGTTATGGAGAATCGATTTGAAATGAATGTTGATGTGAAACTGATATGAACAACTCGTATCTTTTTCAAAAAGTGATACGGAGTTAACGTCGTTCATTTTTAGTATTAAGTATCGAGTAACATTTTTGCCTGATAACCTTTAATCTAGTAATTAACTGTACGGAGTTAGGGAGACTGCTTTACGTAACATATTTTGAATTTTGACAAGTCTCAACACAATGACACTTGTATAACATTCGTCCAGTCACGCTGGCAGTACAGTCACCCAAAACCACCAAAAATTATTTACCTGTCCTTATCCAATTTAGTAAAAACGACTGAGAGGTGAATATTGTCCAAAAAGGTTTGTGGGTGGCAATCAGTTATTCCTGAAATTTAAACATCTTGAGAAACGCTGTCGCACTCCTCCTCGATATTTTATATATTTTAAATCCTCTTATCTCTTTCAAATATACTAATGCAAATACAACCTTAATGACTTAGGTTTATGGTATAATTTCGAGGGCATACTTCATAGAGAGATGTTAGGTCAAAGAAGTGAGCAGTCAAAATGTGATTGTCATTGTTGAGCTTGCGATGAGCAACTACGAAAAAGTCACTTGAAGATTAAGTCGAGTTAAGTATGTATAGTCGAGTTATGCCTTCGAGTTGTGGAATTATATTTAACCTTGTACTGCTTAAATTGTTAATAGAAATAGTAAAATACAATTCCAAATATAAATGTTAGATAGCAATATGAGTGCTAAAAACATTAACGAAATACCCCGCAAATAATAAATTGTGCATGTATCTCGCACTAGAGTGTGACGTAAATGCACCGTGAAAAATGATATCTCACCTCCACTGAAGTTTTTGTTGAAAAATGTGCTGCAAAAATTTCCGCATCAAGTTTTTGGCCGTTCCATTGTTCTCGCGTGTGCCGGTTTATTTACTGAATTTACATGCAATTTCTGCTACAAAGAACATGCATTGGTTACGTTTTTATACAGAACATCAAAGTGCCTGAAAAGTGCTTCTGACGTGATCGAATGAGCACTTTATTTTTACCTCTATACTTGTGCCGTTTTCAAAAGTATTTACTAAAGGATTGTATACGTACTTACGTAACTAAATATTGTTTAAACTACTTGTAATTTAGATGCCCAAATGCTTTCTATTTTAAATGATTTCTTAGTTACAGTAAAAGTTTCATACACTCGAATGCAATTAAAATGGATCAATAAATGTAAGTAAGTATATTAATTTAACTTTAGTTGTGTGTTTTAATAGACACTCAAGATTTTGACTTCATGTTGTTTTGGTCATTTTTATAAATTCCACATACATAAGCTCAACCAACCGTGTAACAAAAAAATCTGAAGTTTGTAATGATTTTATAAGACAGTTTAAAAATCGACTATTTAAACTATAAATAATGCCCGGCGACAGTATTGTAAAAGTCTATGATCATGATCGAGTCCCCATCGAATTCCACTGGTATCCCCGATCAGCGTTTTTTACCGGCCGCTGTCGCCCACATCCTAACTAAACTAACTATTAGTCAAACACCAGCCACATGTTTGTTTTGCCGCGGGTGGCATATTGTCCATGGGCCCGGAATAGAAGTTTAAAAAAATATAAACTTCCTAACTTGCGGTTACCTATATATAATAGGAGTATTTTTGGTTATAGCACGGAAACCATTGTTTTATAAGGTTATAATTTATAACCAGTCTTAAACTTTTCGGAATATTATTATCTCTTATAAACAATCGTGGTCAAACGCCTGCCTATTCTGCATAAAAAAATGGTATTACTAAATAATATTTTTCACACAACATAAATCTTTCAATGAATGATCATTGAAAGATTTAAAATACCGACACGAAAGTAGCCTCAAAAATTGGATACCTAGGTACCTACTTATTACCTATGTATACATACTTCGTGTAAGTACAGTGCATACTATGTGGGCGGTAAGGCACTCAAAATATCTGAACACTTTATTGCCTAGGTAATAAAGCCGTTGCTCAGATATTTCTGATCACCATGGCCACTCCGATACATCTGATGCAAACTGTACCAGATCAAAATCTAATTAGATTCATTTAGTAAACCTCCTGGCCAAAGGAATCTAGCAATAAATAAACAAAAAAGCATAAGAAAACGGGCAAAATTACTGAAATTTATTATGTAAATTATATTATGTCTTTTATGCTAAAACATCTTAAAATACGAGGACAACTTTGTAGAATAAATTAAGTATCAATATTGACAAAACAAGAAACCAAAATGTGTCATATACGTTTACAATCTCGATAAGCGTATCGGTTATAAATTGTTATTATAATTAGTCGGTGCAAAAACGCCTGTCGTAAATTTCGGCTCGTTGCAAAGGGGCTCTAATAGAATCATTATGGGTGTCGTAAACTGGCTGGTGCTCTATCCTACCAGGCATAAATGTCGTAACAGTCATGGACAGCCCGTTTGAATTTCGAGTTTATCGTGTGATATTACGGTACAAAATTGAATGCATTTTTCGATGGCGGTTACAGTTGTTATGCAAGCTGGGGCAATGCTGAGGACTGATGGTTGGAAGTTGTTGCATTATTTCAGTCTAATGTATCGACTTAAAATTACTAGTACTACTAGTAGTGCTTAAATAACAAGGATACTAATGCTTCGCGCAACGCAGGGTATTACGTATTAAATTCCTACGAATTTATAAATACACAATTACACACAGGTACTAAATTCCTTGTAGTAATTAGTTTTTTTAACGAAAAGGATATTAATAAAAGTCACTGATCGATCGTCGATCCGACGTACCTACCTTAGTAAGTAGGTACTAACACTTCGGTAGTCCTTGGCCTATTTGTAAGTTTATAAAAAAAAACATACTACTGATTAAAAAAAAGATCATAAAGAAGTTAACCAGATCTTTACTTCCTCACATCTAATATCTCCTAAGTGAAGTCAAATCGAGTTTTATTCGAGAACCTTCGGTAGCATTCCTACCTATTAGTTTTGCCCGAATTCATTTGCATACAAATTGCTGCAGATATTAATTTGTATTTGTACCAATCCGTTCCCAGAAGCGACTCAACCTGTATGCTTATTAATGGTATAGTACAATAAATTACGCCTTATGGCGTCTGGAGGTTATTTTCATCATTATTGTAATGTAAATTAGTATCAATGCATTAAATAAGGTCGCAAAAAATAAGATCACCTAATATTTATTAAGTGCTCTTACCGCACCTAAAATAATTAAATAAATAAATATATGATATGGGACACAAATTCTAATTAAAAATGTGATACAATTACAATCTCTTTTTGTCTTTTTGGGCTATTAGTATCTCTAAATGTAGGTAAGCTAAAACAAAGAGCCTCCTACGCCTAAATCAAAAGTATACTTAGGGCTTGGGGCTGATTTTTGAATGCTCGAAAAAATTTTAGGGTTTTTGAAATCATTCTTATAAATAAATAAGTAAACACTTACATTAAGTATATTTAAATCTTCGCGTGAAAAGAAGCAGTCGCAGCGCTGTCAGTGCTATCTGAAACAACATAAAAAAAATAAGCTTTACAAAGGTCCAAAAATGCCTACCATTAATAATATAAAACAAGAAAAGTTAAGATGAAATGTTAAGTCTTATAAAAGTAATAAATATTGTACACACATGTACACGTTACATAAAAAATTCTACCGTCTCAGATAAATGATAATGAAAGTATATTTTTAGGAACCTTTATTTCAATTTGGTCTCAAGAGCATTGCATCGAAAAGGACTACAAAATAAATACGTTTTTGTGCAGCTGCTGACGCTGCGGGACGCCGTTTTTTCGATCATAAATATCAATTCACACAAACCAACGAAACGCATTTGTACTTATTTAGCTCGGAAGGGTCGCCAGGACACTTAAAACTTCCTGCGCAAATTTCTATTATTACACTTATTACTAACGTTTACGACTCAAATAAAATACGAGAATTAAATATGTGATTTATTATGTAAATGCAGTTAAATTTAACACCACTCGGTTCGCGCGGCGGGTCCCAGCTGCAAAATGGACAATAAATTATACGGTTTATGTAAACCTTGAACGAACGTGAACCTTCGTGATCGATCGGAAATGTAAAGCCAAGCCGAAAATAAGACGAAATAGGAGACGTACACCTATAAGCCAAGCCAAATGAAATGCAAAACGAATCAAACGAGCCGCAAATTGCGTTAACTTAACGCTGTTTGTGTGTGTCGATTCAAAGCGCAAATTTGTAAACACAGCTTTAGGAGGCACCTTCAGGATCCATCAAATATGGCATCAATTAGATTTATCAGTGCCTCCCCCTAACGCATATGTTATGACGTGGTTACGACATTCTAGTATCCAATCAAAAATACTTTAGTTTTAGTTGTCATATTGGTGCGCAAAAATTTTGAAGTGACCAAAACCTAAGCAAGTAAGCAAAAAGGATCTCATGCCTCGGGCCTAATCACACGTAAGTATACTTTTTTAGCCTAAATAATTGTGTCATCACTCCTTCTTTCCAGTGTAGTGTATTCATATTGGATAAGTGTAGGTAGCTAAGTAATGGATTTTTTTGTATCTGAATACGGCCCCAGCTAAACGTTTTAGATTGCACGTGCTCGCCGCCATCTTGGCGAACATAAAATGGCGTCTCAGCGAAATGGCCGGCGTGACCGAAGCTTCACAGAATTTCCAGATTAATGACTTAATTGTCGAAGTTTAACTGTTAAACGGTTAAGTTTGAATGGGCGAGATGGTGGACTGCGAAGTGGCGCTCGAGTAATGAAAGTATTGGACGATTTTAGCTACTTTGAGGCCACTTGATTATGGTTTGTCTTGGGCACGATCGAGACAAAAGATTATCTCTGTTTCAACGAGTTATAACTTTGTTCCTACTTTTTATTCAGCTGGAGATTCCCGTTCATCTATAAATATGGTAAGGTATTAGATAAATCTAATGTAGATGTACCTATTGATAAGAAATTTACATTTTGAGTGTACTCTCAGCTTCACAGTGTTAACAACTTTTTACGCATTATGTTTCAAGTATGTTTTCCCTTTCTCCGTTTATTCATTGCCTGGTTATTAATATAATAATGCAAAAATGTAGATCAACCAAGGCTTATCAACACGCTGTCTTAAGACCTCCGGTTCTAGTAAACCGTAATCGTAGCTCGTAAATATTATGCTACTTTATCGTACTGCAGCTCGCACCCGCAGCAGCTCCATTATCAGCCTTATCTCATTGAGACAAGGTCTAGTAAAGGTTGTTTTCAAGTTTAGGTAGTCTAGGTCCGCACAGGCGATTCGTTCTGAGTTATCGCAGGTCAGGTCGAGGTGATAGCGTTGTTTTTATACCCTACTATTGAAATGAGGATACTGACACAACACAGTAGTTCATTTAAAAAAACAAGGTACCTATTTAGTCCGAAAACGCCTAATAAATCATGGCAAATCAGTTTTGTTGTGGGGAATAGCGTCTAATCAAGCATTTAGATTTTGAGGGAGGATTGGGTTATACCACGTTCCAAAAATCGCATCTGCAATCTTAGAGAGAACCTACACTACACAGTGTCTTCTGAGCTTCGGCGTTTAGGCAGTGCAATGGCAAATTGTGTAGATTGGGTGCAAGGGATGTGAAGTCGAAAGCATTGAAGCTCGTGTCTTGCCGTTAAGTGCCTGGGGGGTAGCAAAAAATAAAATCCGAAGATCTGTCTGCGTCCCTATACAAATAGATGGTTGTACGATCGATTCGAATTCGATGTCTGCAATGGCTACTCTCGTTGATATCTTCATATAATTCGTGCAATACAGTATAGATATGCAATATCTTGCAAAGTTACGATATTTAAGCTTGCTCTGTTATGATAAATTCGTTGTGGCTTTGTTTTTAGGTCCGCAAACCACTGGTGATCAAAGAAAGTACCATAAGTGGTTTCTGAATGTATGAAAACCATTACCCTTAACTTCGTCATAGGTATTTACTAAGTTGTTCTTCCACACAGTAGATGGTAAGTACCTGCTTTTATACCAATTTTTATTTTAATTCTCCATACAAACTTTCAACCCCATTTTCACCCCCTCCAGGGTTGATTTTCGGGATGAGAACTATCCTATGTCCTTTCCCGGGACTCAAACTATCTCTATACAAAATTTCATCAAAATCCGTTCAGCCGTTTTCACGTGATGCGCGGTCAAATAAACAGACAAACAGATTAACAGACAATCAGATAAACAGATAAACAGACAAAAAATCTAAAAACTGTTGGAACGTATTCTGTTATCGATTCTAAGTATCCCCAGCCAACTTTTTTTCGAATATCTTCCATGTACAGACTTTCGACCCTCTTCAGCTTTATTATATGTATAGATATAGATAGAAGATAGATTTATTAGCCAGTTTAGCCAGAAGTAAACGATCGGCATATATTCCCATCGTCTAGGAGCGTTCACTAATATTTGGCTCACATGCCCTGGAAAAAGGAAGATCTCGAGATCTAAGATAAATATGTGTCCTTGAAGACCCTGGTTCCATACGGTCAGAATCAGAACCCTTAGTGTAATCGATTCACTAACGTAACGTAACTTACGTAACGATTGCGTTTGCGCTAGATCTTAATTTGGATGGGATTTTTAATACAGCACACCAAGCGGAACGTATCGAAAACTAGACACTAGGGGGGTCTTTTTGAGATTCGAGTACTCGAAAGTGACATTTACAACTAAGAATAAAACGATGAATTTATGTTTTAAAAATAACAGCGATAGGAATTTGAAATCATGAGTATTTAAACTATTAATTTCATGCGAAAAAATTGGCGGTAAGCTTTTGTGTGCGATTATTTTCGAGCATAAACTTTTTGAATTCGGGCGCTCGAAAGTCAAAAATTGGCCCCCTGATTATCTATGAAGTATCTCTCAGTGATTTAGTTTTCGATGTGTTCCGCTTGGTGTGCTGTGTTATAAATCCCATACAAATTAAGACCTAGCGTTAACGCAATCGTTACGTTAGTGAAACGATTACATTAAGGGTTCTGTGCTCGGTAAGCGATACGAATAAGAACTTAGCTCGCGATTAAATCAACTGATCGGAACTAATCCTGTCGACGAACCACACATTACCTTACCGCAGGCGTATTTTATAAAAACACCCATTCTAAAACAAATTCTAAATCCATGCTAATAAAGCTCTAAATCTCTTACTGATTACCTATTTACAGTTTTTTATCGCTTTATCAAATGTGATCTATGTTCATAGTGTGTTAAGGTTCAGTTCAGCTTGAGAGGATGTTGACGTAATTATATACAGGGTGTTGACACGTAGCCTAGACGTAGGGCATAGATTTGCACGATACGACTCAGATACGATCTGGAATGTTAAGTGAAAAGGAAATTATTTTGATAGCTCCTTGATTTTGATTGTATTTCATATGAAGTGACGATATATGTTAAAGCAAATAGTAATTTTATTGTCGATTAAAGTGCTGAAAAGCCCACTATGCTCAGTAGCTTAACGGGATGGACCATTTGTAGAAAAGACGCATTTGCCTCAATTGACGCGATTTTCCCGGTTGTCCTTATGATATGATCTTATTTGACAGAGATATTTAGGTGGGATATACATAATCGTATATCTGTATTTTTGTGTATAAGTAATTAAGCTAACAAAAACATTAAATGAATTCAAAAATGTTCTCATATGAGTGCATATTTCACTTTCAAAATAAACGTACAAGCACGCAATTTTCCACATTTTCATAAAATTCTAAACTTAAGGAGTTTAAGGCGGGCTTATTCGACGATCTAATTTACTTGAGTATGCCTTAATTAGACGTCTGGTCCATTTCAGGGCTCTAAAGGACTTAACTCTCGTAGTGGTTTCTAAGATATAAGCCCCTTTGCACTAGGCAGCCCATTTTACACTCGGTTTTAAAGGTCGCATGTGCCTCGGATTTTGAAAATAGAAAGGTCTTTTTCGAGAAACGCGTGTTAAGACCATGCCTGAGGAGAGGACGGTAATAGGTGAGTCTGAATCTAATTAATTTTCAACTTATGCACCTCCAGTCCAGTTTTCTCTAGTTTTAGCAAAAATAGTGTTGGTAACAGAGAGTTTTATAATAAAACTCTCTGTTACCAATTACACCAATTAATATTCTGGTGGTTAAAACGACCGTAAATGTTTCCACTTTAAATATTGTAAACAAAATAATCAGCATTTTCTGTGGTAATTGCTGTGGGGATGAATAGTAGATAAGCAGTAAGCACTAATAAGTGTTTTATCTACGATTATAATTCCTAAAACATTTTTTACAGCGAATAGGGGTTTGTACACTATAGTGGCTAGGCAGAGGTATAAACATTTATTGTTTACAACTTATGTCCTTATTTCACCCTATAGAGTCGACGTATTTTGAGAATCGAGAGTATGCCTTCCGGTTTACTTACGCAACTAAAGCAACACTAATAAAAATACCCCTTTTATTCTTACAAAATTACTGTAATTTTTCCATCGACTGGCCAAAATACGCAAGCGAACCCTTAAAAATAGTTCCCTAGTAATACTAAAATGAACCTCGAACTTATTACTTTCGGGTAACATTGCAAATTAAATAGAACGGTTTTCAATCGACCCAACTTTTCTGAAGTAGTTTTTAAATATTCTAGCCATCCAAGGCAGTAGGCGTACTTAGCGGGTCGAGCATCGGTTGAAACTTGTACCATTACCATTACAGAGAGGTTGTTTAAGCTTTTGTATTTTTACTCTAAAATAAGTTAAGTAAGTAACTAAGCATCTTAAGTTTTTAATTCGATGTTCTTACCTTGGCGACATCAGCGATAATATATGACTGTTATTATATATAGTCTGGCTGCCAATAAGTGCAGTAACAGTGGAAGTAATAAGCTATACTCATCACTTTTTAGTAGCAAGGGTACTAGCTTAAGAAAGAAATAGTATGATTCTCTCTGTCTAATATGTTTGAAGTAAAACAAACCGTGGCCTAACTACACGGAAAAAAAGCTTCCGGGATATTCTCAATCCAAGACATTATTATTTTCTTGAAAATATTTCTTCGTGACAAGTATTTATTTCCTTTACCAAAAATATGAATCTTCGGTTAATAAAACCACGTTTCCTTAAAATAGAAATAAAAAAATGTATTGTTTCAAGAGTACATTGAGTAAATAAGAGAGATTGTACTTTAATCAAACAAGTATTATCTTAGGTAAAAGAAAACTAGAAAATCTGTAAGAATATATTCGCTTCGTTATATTTAAAACTTTAATTTATTTTCGTTAAAGGAAATAAATGCTTGTCACGAGGAAATATTTTCAACATAATATAATAATGTCTTAGATTGAGAATATCCCGGAAGCTTTTTTTTTTCGTGTATAACTGACATTACCTATACTTCGTTTTTTTTTTCAGATTAGAAAAATCGTGCGATTGTCGTCATGCGATTTTTGGGAAAACGATTTTAAAATTTGCTATTTTGCATCGTATTGGCTTAAGCGTATCACTAATAGTGGAAAAAAGTAGTTTCATTTATATTTTGCCCAGATATGGCTGAAAAAAATCTCAGCTAAAGTGTCGAAATCGACCGTTATTTTTCTAATCTGAAAAAAAACGAGGTATAACGACAATAAAATGAAAAACTTTAAGGGTAGTCGATATACAAGTACCGAGTTCATTAATAATTCATTCAATTCATCACAAAGGCGGTAGGTACTATCTTTAAGATGGACACCTAATAAAATAGTCGATCGGTACCTACCTAACCTGTGATTCAAAATTGCATTATTTTTAAAATTTTGCTAGCCCGTAAAATTTTGTCTTCGCTCTTTGTATTGTACCTATAATTAAATAATAAAACCTTACCTTGTTTACAGCCTTGGCCAGAAGTGTTGAGCACCAATGCGATTTTCATACAAAACTGGAAAGTTTAGCCCATCGTTTCCATCTTTGTTTAAGTTATTTTGTCAATTAATTTAAACTAATAGGCATGTTTTGTTGAAGTTAGTAGTAACTGCATAGAATATTTGCAATATGTCGCACCGACTTAAATTTACATTTTTGGTACCTTCTGTTTTCATATTTTTTAAGTACCTTGAAAGTGTTATTAAGTGATGTTTTCTATATTTATAAATAAAATATAACATTTACCGTTACCGTACATTGTTAGGATAGGGAAATAATGCTTAACATCAAAATTGTAAACAAAAAACACCTATGCTCAATACTTCTGGCCAAGGCTGTATATCTGTCCGCTGATCAAAATATCATGCATCCATTTGCCACATACAAAAAACCCCTTATCCTTACAAGATATTTAATTAAGCACCTGTATCAATTTACGACAAAAATTAAAAATTGGTAACCGAGCACAATCAATAAGAACATCCTTAACGACATTCCAGAGACTGTCATTGGGCCACCATAAAAATATTAATAAACAAACGCACTGTCACAGATGCTATCTGTTGATATATGGCGTCGGTAAGCAGACAAATGTTCCCATACATGACTCCTTGAGTATCATCTCAATGGCCTACTGAGCATTCGTAAGTTGAATAGTATTGTAAACCAGTATAATGATGTTTTCATATAACGCATTCCTTTTATGGGTCTACAGGTCACGTTATATTGTTATGTTCGAGAACTTGACATGCCTCCGCTGATGTAACCATTGGGATTATATTGTTTTAACTGGTACCGCACTTAATAATCAACCGTTTGTGTTAAAATATAAAGTTCAAAGTTGAATTTTAAGGTGCAATTGAGACTTTACCAAAAAACTGTTCACCTTGTATCGAAATTATGGAATTGGGTTTATGTTGAATTTGGAATGCATTGCTCGTATTCTTAGGTTTGTATTTGGATATTCGTAAAGAAGAGAAGCATTGAATGGATGGTTTGTTGCCTTACCGCTGTTAATAGATGTATGAAGGCAATGTGAACGAAAAATGAAGCAATAAACGTAGATGAATTTAAAAATATCGACAAGGGACATTTTTGTATTACTTACCTAATTATAATTTAACGATGCATTTAAATTTTACATAGGTGCCTACCTAATTAGCAGTGCTAATAATGCAATCATTTTCCTTGAATTTTTTACTTAAGTCTGTACTATAAAGTATAAATTGAAGCTATCTACTCACCATGTTGTAATGTAACCTAACCACACATTCTGTTAAAAACCTTCCCTATTGTGCTCAGTGGAGTGCCGTCTAATGCTTATACACGAAGGCCGCAAAAATATGTTACATGCTCTTATTTCTAGGGCCATAAGAGCGTGTCCCATATTTTTGCGGCCTTCATGTAGGAAGATACTATTACCGGTAACTGTACCTACACAAATATATTTTGGATAATTCTTCAGATTTGTGCCTCCGTCAAACATTCTAAATCAAAGTATTAGACATTAAGTATGTTCGCAAACTTAAAATTTTAGACCCTTTTATTCTGCTGATTCCTAAAAATGTAAACCCGAATCTAGTATGTTAGTGATCGAAATAAGAAGTCGTGTCGCGCATCGATCCCGCGATACCATCGACACCCGACAACGACACGTAGGCTGCGGGTGCGCACAATAATCATAACCAGTATTGCAAAGTACGAGTAGGTATATAACACTGACTGGCATATGCAGCACAGGGGGGGCGATTTTTGAGCTTCGAGCGCTCGAATCCAAGAAAATTAAGATCGAAAATAATCACACAAAAACGTTTGTCACCATTATTTTCGCATGAAATTAATAGTTTAGTTAGTCATGATTTTAAATTCCCATCACTATTATTTTTAAACTACCATTTTATGGTTTTCGACAGAGTTTTAAATGTCAGATTCGAGTGCTCGAATCTCAAAAATCACTGCCCATGAGCGCACCGCAAGCGTGAAATGTTTTCATTTTTTTATCTCCCTCTATATTGCCCTTGCATATTCGAAAGAGAGTGATGCAAATAGACAAACAAACGAACGAAGTGGTTTGCAGTTATAGGCCTGATTCCTAAACGAGCGTTTGGTATAGTGAAAATGTGTTTGGACCGCTATATTGGAGCCGTTAATCACATCTAGTACGATGCATTTCATCAAAAAATCATACCATAGGTACCTACCTACCTTAACGTCTCCACTATTAGACGGAGAACTGGTTACGTCATATAGGATACAATATAATTCTCCAAACCCATTATGCACCCAGTATGGTTTGTATGTAATTAACATTGATATAAAACTAAGGATAGGTAGGTAGGCTACGTAAAAAATTAATATTATTAAACAAAATTTACTTTTTTTTGGGCCAGATTAGAGTACAACATATCTAGGCTTAAATATTATAATTAAATCATAAAATTTATTTCATATCTGGCTAGTTAATGTCCAGCAAAATTACTTTGACTGTGCTACCCATTCGGGTGACCATGTAGTTAGATATTTTTGTATTAAAACATTATTTATTATGTTATCGATGCGCATGGAATGCTGTGACAATATTATTTATTGTTTATTGATTTCCATACTGGACACCGTGTGGAGCTTAATGGCTATGTTTCGACACTCTTTTAGAAGTGAAAGCGTCAGAGAGATTTGGTGACATGACATGACAGAAGCAACCTCGCGCACACCAACGCTAGAACTAGAAGCTAGGAGAATGATGATGAAATTGATGAATGTACTAAACTTATACGATTATTCTTTTTATTACACTATATTTGCCTCTCTCACTAAAATTGTAGATTTTCTCTTTTATATTAATATTAGCGGGATACCAAACAACGGAATGTCAAATTATAATAACATACAATAAGTACTTATACTTAACTTCGAATGCACCCAAACTAATTAAATTTAAATCTTAGTGAGACATACTAAGGGTGGGTTCCACCACGCACAATTAACAGACTCATCAACGTTAAATATGGGAACGGAGCTGTCATCCCATAGAAAACTGTCAAACTTTTCATAAAAGATTTTTTTTACGATTACGTTTACGTTCACAGACAGTTTGGTGCAACCGGCCCTAACACTATAAAATATAACGGTTACACTCACTTCACTTTACATTCCGGCCACGCACTCTTAGACAAATAGCACTCTTAGTGCTTTAAGATAGAGACCTAAGCTCTCCGAAACATGTCGCGCGAAGTGACTAAAGTGACGTGAGTGTAACCGTTATATTTTATAGTGCACCCAAACTTGCCTCATTTTCACGTAATTTGCTCACATCTTTGCGTAAGTCTTAGTTTGAAAGCAATAGTCCCGTGCATCGATCAGCCGCAAGCCGCTAAAGCCTGATTTATCTGCCGACTACATTTTTGTCCGTAAGTGGATTACGGGCTTCGACTGAGTGTCGTCTGCTGTTGTTTAGGTACGGAATGGGAGCATTGGGGATGTAAGTACAACGACAACAGGTTCATTTTGGTAACTAATGAAAATAAAAATGTTAACGTTCAAAGGTTTTGAAGTTATACAAAACTTAGTGTAGCAAGCTTTGAAAGAGGCTGAAAGAAAAACGAATGAAAATATAAAATCAATTCTGTTTTGTTTGATGGTTCAAACTGAAATGAATAAAAAAAGTTAAAATTGATAATTTCTCCGAAACTATTAATGTTCGCTAAAAATAAATGGAGTTTCGTTAGCTCTGGAGATCAAATCACAGACCTGCGTTTGATCCGTACTATGATTTTCACGACGGATCTGAAAAATGTATAGAAAAACCGGAGATACAGGTTCACATTTGGATAATTTGGATCCGGATTGCAAATCGTAATTCGCACTGAATCCAACGACGACTTTGCGACGTGTATAGTTAGTTATACATACCGAGAATAGTGTGGTCTCATCAGCGCAGAACTATCTCATCATTAAATCAACCCTGTGCGCAGGAGCAGTGCCCTAGTCGTGATTGGGTGCGTTATTGTTATTAATTATTTATTTATTACTCCTGACTTGTGGAGGTGCGAGCAGTGTGAAGAGCGGAGCGGAAGCGTCGAGCGGTTCTAGTCGCTTACGCCTAAATACAGTCCGTAAGTAAGAAAAACCTTCGCGTATCTGCGGTGACATACGAAGGTAATCCTGCTGTTCTACTCTTTCGTGTGTCACCACCGATTGGTACCCGATGTCTCTTTCTAGAACCCGACGCCCCCTACGGTTTTTCTTAGAGTTCACAGACTGTAGTGTACACGCTTGTAAAGACAGGTCATGCAAAGGCCTACACGAGTAGGTACAACCATCAATGTAACACCCGAAGGATATATCTTGGGAAGGTTTAGTCAGGGAGTCAGGGAAAAAAATGGGGCTGGGCTGACGCTGAAGAATGCGAATGCGGATGCCAAAAACAAACCGTACACCACATCGTTTTCGAATGCCCTATCACCAAGTACAACGGACCACCTCTGGATCTCAAGAACCTCACGAGCGACGCCGCTGACTACTTAAGAAAATTAAAACTTAAATTGTGATAATTGCATGAAAAACCTACAACACAGTGTATTAATTAGCCATACGATAAATAATAGGGAAGAGGGAAGGGTACTTGCCACGCTGATGTAGGGTTATTAATGGCGTGTTTAATCGTTTCAATTAGATTTGTACAATAACAATGGGAACAAAAAAACATAATTAAATGATGAAGTAAGAAAACAAGGCTACAAGGCGATCTTATCTAAAAAAACCTATATCTGCTTACCGTCGTATCTGTTACAAAAAGTTAGTAAATTGCTTGCAGTTACCAATTTTATAAGGCAAGTTACTAGTCAGCTTTTCCGCTTTCTGCTATCAACGTGTCGTGGCACTTACCGGGATTGAAATAAATAACAATTTGACATCCCGTCTCCTCGCTAACTAGACATAAATCATGCGTGACGCCGGAGATTTGTCATATGGAGTCCAGATGGTTATGCCATGTAGTGCACGATATAGTATGTGAGAAAAAGTGGCAAGGCTATGTTTCATATTCAGTTGACTGAAATCGTAGCGCGTAACTATAAATAAATAACAGGCGGTGGGTAAAAATTTAAATAAATAAATAAATATTGTGGTACAATCTTACACAAATCAACCTGCTTCCATGGTAATCTCAATAAGGCTTGTGTTGTGGGTACTATACGACGATATAATAGATATGTATAGATAAATATTTACATACATGGGAAACGTCCATAACTCAGGAACAAATATGCGTGATAAACACACAAATAAATGCCCTGAGCAGGATTCGAAACCGGGACCTTCTGCTTCTTAGGCAGGGTCACTACCGACTAGGCTACCGAGAGGAGACCGTTAAATCTACTGATACCTAATGAACTATGCAAATCTACTGAATTTAATTTAATTTTATTTTATTTGGGATGCTTACTGCCTAATATACATAGGTTAATAAACTTATCAACTATAGATGCAAATTACAAGCTTTCACATACATTTAGGTTGAAACAAGACATCTGAGCTGCAATAAGTGGAATAATAATGGATAGAACGTGACAATGTGAAAAGTTGGTTGAAAGTATATTATGTATCTACAATAAATTTTTGGCAATATATAAACGATAAAAAAAGATAGATAGATGGTAAACGCTGCAACCATTAAATGTAGGTACAGTACAGTCACCGGCAATAGTATCTTCCTACATGAACCCCGCAAAAATATGTGACACGGTCATATGGCCCTACAAATAACTGTCACATATGTTTGCGGCCTTCGTGTAGGAAGATAGTATTGCCGATGACTACTAAAATAAAAAATAAACAAGCTTTCTTATCACATACATGATCCCGAACCATTAACCTCCTATCTTCGGCATTTGGGCTAGAATTAGAAAAAAATAGAGATATATTTCACACATTTCGTTTAATTCAGTTTTAAATACATGTATACTTTATTAGAGCCCTTTTCTTACAAAAAATATGTACTGAAACACCCAGCAGATTTTCCATATTTTATTCTAATCGAAAGATTTGTTCATCATAAGGGGAAAATATATGCATACTTAGTTCTTTATTTTTTAAATATAGGTACAATTACCAGACATTCTGCTACATCCTGTATTTCTCCGTGGGCGGGAAATCTACGTGTCCCCTACGGACCCCTAGCCCCACGGCCTCATTACGGATGTACGTTTTTGTGTATGAACCTGCCTCTAATTCAATTGCTCAATACCCCCTCTGGAATGTTTAAACTCCTTTGTTTGAGCGTCGGGGGCGAAAAGTCAACCTGTTCTTTCTTTAGAGAGTTCTTTAAAATGAAGTGCTTTGGTGAAAAAACCGTGCAGTCAAATAGCAAAAAGCGCTTAATAGAATGAGAACAGATTCGAGTGAAATATGTAAGTATCTGAGCTAAAATTATTATCTATTTTTTTTCTATCAGACCGCTATGACCATTTTTTTATATGGATTAATTAAATGAATGCCGTTTCTCAACCCACCAATGGAGCGGCAGCTGACCTTCACGAGGTTTACGTCGTCCTCTACCACTTCACAAGTTTTATCCAGGGACGCGATTGATCATGATATTTGTTTATGTCCTACGATAGATTGTAAGATTCATAACCTAGTGAAAGAACCATTCCATACGGAACGAAATTGAAGGTTCCAAATAGGTGCGTCGAAAAAGAAATTTTACCTGGTCCCTAAGTATCGAGCCTAATTAGTAGCTATACCTAGTACCGCATAGTTTTCCTTCAAGAAATAGGTGTACGAATAACCTCTTTGTCGTGGTTTTCTTAAGAGACTACAGACCTTAAAACTGTATAGGTTTTAAAAGGGTCAGCAACGCGCACGTGCCTCTGCTGTTGGTATAGCCTAAGCCCCCACCACCGCTTTCCATTGCTTGTTTTATATTTACTGTTATAGGGGTTACACACCTAACAGTAAAAGATAGGATCGGTTTACGGAATAAACATGGCGTCGTACGTTCCGTTCCATGCATACTCGTTAATGGCAGGCATTAAACAATGAGGATCACATTACATTTACGGCTTACTACCAGAAGGGACTAAGTTAGTATTTCATTGACGTAAAATTTGTACCGGGATAGGTTTTTAGACGAGCATTCTGATTCTGTTTTGAGTAAACAACATATCAAGCCGATTTCTCCGAAAACGGCCGCATAAAAACTATCGATTACATAAGCAACAGCTAGTTCTGATTCTGTTCTGAGTAATCATTGGTTCAATGTGATGTAAAGAGTAAAATGTTGACATATATGTATGGACCAATTGTAGTTATTTGGAACGCTCTACGCCTCGGCCATAGAACCTACACTTGATGCATGTCCAATTTATGACGTTCAGCGTCTGCTGGCGTCCACTGACCAACAACATTCACTCAAAGGTTAAGTGGAAAAAATCGCCTTTGTTACATCTTCTTTATATCTACTGTGTTATGTAAGTACATAAAGTGTTACTTACCTACTTACTTACCAGTTGAGTTGGAACATGCATTTTGAGGCCCTAGGGCCACCTACTGAAGAGTCTCTGCGGAAAGAATAGGGTCGTAGAATTTATGAGCTCCCATATAAACCACGAGACTTTTCTTTCCGAATAAGCTCTACCTGCGCTTAGGTTGTCTGGAAGAGATCGTTTATTATATAAGACCGCCTGTTGTTTGCCTCTATTCAAATGTAATAGGTTAAGTTCATTTTTCCTTTCTAAGACGTTTTTACTTTACTTTTACTTACTACGTTTATCAAATATAAGAGTCGTAACTTAGTAGTTTCAGTAAATTAGTTTGAGTTACTACATTATTTGCAAATAAAAATATGCAATAAGATTAAAAAAGGTACCTACTTACGCTCAAATAATATCCATAAACACCTATTTCCTTACGGTATTTTAACACGGAAACACCAAGTTGGTTAGCGGGTTGCTTGGTTAGTAATTTCTTGTGACCACAAATAGTTGAAAATCTCCACACTTGTAAAACGAGCTTAGTGTACAACAGCAAAGGTATATTTTTAATCACCAATGTCACCATATAGGTGCGTGTTTTTATAAAATATATGTTTTTCTGTATTATATAAAAGCTATAACAATAAATGTGGTAGTTTTGTAAGATTTCTCTAACCACGAACACTGGCCACTAAACAAACAGTGTAGGTAAGTACTAAAAGATACAATCTAATAAAATGGTGGAGACAAATCAGGGGCCGTATTCTAACTTTAAAACACGCACAGACACGATCCAACTTCAATGCAAATCCAATACAATAACAACACAATACAGCTAACGCCTACACGTCTGAATCAAAAATGACGGAATTTGCTTGAAAATTACTGCGATGCAACTACAATACGACTTCAATATTGGTTGATTATTGGTTGAGTGTTGGAGTTATGTTTAAGACAGATTGTGTTGTTAATGTATTGTAGTAGTAGTAGTAGTAGTAAAACACTTTATTGCACAAAACAAGTACATGACCAACAAAAATATAGTAAGTGTGTACAAAGGCGAACTTATCCCTTTAAGGGATCTCTTCCAGCTAACCTTTAAGCAACTGAGAGATATTGGTCAGACATGGTAGACAAAGATTTGTACATTACTTGTACATGACGGCAAAACTACGGAGAAATTTAGTTACTATAGTAATTGTGAATAAATATACATCGCACCTATAGGTATAGAGATTTTACTATATATTTACTTACATACTATAAATATAATAATACATACTTATAAAAACATAAAGCCTACATAATACATACATATTTATATAATATATATATATATACATACATATATATATATATAAGTAATATAATATATATTTTAAAGCATGTAACCGCACACGCCCACCTTCCAATTGCTATGGGTTCGAAAGCCATAGCTTTTTCAATTTTGCCTTAAGCGACGCCCCTGACTGGCACTGCCTCAGCTGCTGCTGAAACTAAATACTGCTGTAATTTTAAAATGTATTGTTTATACATTTTAAAATTAGAATACGGCACCTGTTATACATTCAGTGTATATTTATCAAAAAACATAACTCCTACTTACCTACTAGGTACTAGTCAAGTCTTCGCCCTTCCTTTTATTTAATGGGTCCCGTTGTGATTAACTAAAATGAGACGAAACTGTGCCAGTGTAAGGTTGACATTGTTGACAGTGCCTTCTTTCTTGTTTGTCTTGGCGGGGGGACTACCAAGCCCCCAGATTTATACGTATTAACGTATTGCCAATGCATTGTTCAATGATCACTATGAGAATAATTATGACGCAAAAACGCTCGATTGTGCAAAGCATTGTTATAGCAAAACCTGCTCATTTTTTTTCAAGTAAATAAAAGTACATATGTTTGTTTTAATTACCCCATCTGGCAGTAATTACCCCGGTATTCGTGTCTAATTGACCAGACTACGTAAATAGTCTAATGTACAAACAGTTGTAAACGCATCCGTACCTGCCTTCTAAATATAGTCCTGGAAATGCACTGTTCGTTTCCAAATCAAAAGAGTCGTAAGTCTTCTTTAACTGTGGTAATACATTCTGCTCTATGTTTTTAGGATATGGTAGGAATTGCCTTAATTAAGAATTTGTAAGTGCAGTTTTGGAAGTTACTCGTTTGTAAATAGAATGGATCGGGTAACGCTCTCTAACGATGTTGTATTATTTTTGTTCACATCAGGTTTGCAGTACAGTCGCCATCAAATATATCGGAGCGGCCACGGTACTCAAAAATATCTGAACAAGCACCTTATCGCCTTGAAAATGACGCAATGACAATGTTGTTCAGATATTTTGACCACCTTGGCCGCTCCGATATATCTGATGACCAATGTACTTATATAATGTAGAGGCAAAAAAAATAAAACTTAGGGAGTTTGCATGTAGGAGCAAGACGCGAAATGCGGCCATTTATTGACAATGCGTTGCAGCTAATTATCGTACCTCTCTCTAGGCTATTCTCCAAGTTTCGAATATAAATAGAAACAACACTTTGATCAAAACGGGTAAGCGTAGCTAAGTCTTCTGATATTGTAGGATCATAATACTCCACACCATTATAAAAACGCCCATAAATACAAAAGCCGAACTTAATATCAAATCTAATTTCTCTAAGCCAACAAAACACTACTCATACCTTCATGTCATGGGTGTGAACATGATTATAATCAATGAAAACATTTAGGTAAGTAGGTAACAATCGACTCAATCAATAGTTCATGATGCAAACTCATAAGAAAGTTCTTAATATACAACATATCCTATTAAAATGGGACTTATGGGACTGTGCACAACCTCCGATCTTTCGTCAAAAAGTAATCGCTTACCAAGTGCAACGCCTGTAGTAAACTAGTATAACTATGTTCTATAACTACGTGTAATTCTTAGGTATCATGAGATCTCAACTACACTGGTTGAACGCAAAAGTAGTCGATGGTAATAACATTCCAGTTAAGCAAAGATCCCTCACGACAATACCTTCCAAATGAAATTACCTTTAGCAATCGACTAAGCCGATTATGGGCAATCGATTCTATATCGATATTACCGGCTTATCGATTGTCGTCGTTAGGTTTGTTCCGTGGGAGTAACAGGCTGTTTTAAATTAGATTATAAGGTACAGAGTAAATATGTTATTTTATTGCTACAGGTTTTTTTTTAATTTTATGAAACTGCATTTGTGTTGCCAATAACAGGTATAGCAGCCGATATAAGGAATTGGTTAAATACAAATGAAAATTTCATGTTACAGACCTTTTAGATATTTGATGTACCTATACGGACAAAAGTATTGTTTAACTACCTATTGTTTTTTTTACTTCGGAGTAGTACGAATCTTCTTTGCAATTCAATCAAGGACTTTTTTAAGATTTTTTTATTGTGCAACAAACAAAAATTTCAACTTAGATTTATGTATATGCCGGCGGCCGATCGTAAAATCCGGAAAATCACGAAATTCCTAGGCATATAGTGAAATGCCGCCATTTCATGATTTGGCTGAGTGACATCCGCCATATCGTTCATAATTCACCATTTACCGATTTGCCTAGAGACGTTTAGGCAGATCATGAATTTCCTAGGCACATCATGAAACGCCGCCATTTCATGATTTGGCTGAGTGACATCCGCCATATCGTTCATAATTCACCATCGATTTGCCTAGAGGCAGAACATGAAATTCCTAGGCATATCATGAAACGCCGCCATATCGTTCAATACTCACCGTTTTTAGGACTTTGTACATTATCCAGGTCCACGGATCTTCCAATATATATCAGATCCGTCGTGCGAACTCTACTGATAACTAGATTTACATTGTAATGTTACGTTATCGAGACATATAATCATTTTGTAAATTACAAACTTAGAATCTGAGCTCATATCACTCAAATCTCTGACTGAACCTTATCATAGGCTAAGATCCTATTCAAATAATATTCTAATATCCTCCACGTTAAGCCCATGTCGTTCCATAATCAATCTTATATCATGCAGAACAAAGTCGACAATCTAAAGTTATGAGATTTGGAAATCAGTAGAATATATACATAATATATATTTGGAGCACCAATTTTATGGAAATTTCAATAATCCTACTTAAGGTTTTATCTCAATCTCATTATACATACAGTGAACGAATTATATGAACAACAATACGTATTGTGAGTACCTATCAGTAGGAATGACAATCACGTTTGCGGTTGTGGGTATGGATGGTAGGTTGTAAAAGTGACTAAAAGAGATTCAGGCATAGTTAAATAT
The DNA here is from genome assembly GCA_911728535.1 of Pammene fasciana. Taxonomy (NCBI): domain Eukaryota; kingdom Metazoa; phylum Arthropoda; class Insecta; order Lepidoptera; family Tortricidae; genus Pammene; species Pammene fasciana. Next base: position 5,024,378 of record OU452285.1, read on the forward strand.
CATTTACGTCACTCTGGGTGGTAAGTGAGATTTGCCGCCCACGGATGCAGCAGCAAATCTCACTTCACATCCAGGAGAAGACGTAAAATTGTTTACGCACCACGGGCGGTAATAAAGAAGGCCTCAGATCGCTTGTTTATGACCCTTACCTTCGGTTCGGGCCACAAATGCCAGCGATCTGAGCCCTTCTTTATTTTACCGCCCTAGGTACATAATGTACTATTTCACAGAATGACAGATTTCGAGTTTGCGATAAACGCATGTACTGACATGACTGTTGTCTTGAGATAATACTGGTCTGCCGTAGCTTGGAAACTTTTAGAACAGCGCCTAAAACGCCAACACAAAAGGAAAGCCGCAGGTCACAATTCCATTCGTTCATTCCATTCGGTTCAGTCGGTCAGTGCGGAAAGGAGCTGTCTCCTTATCTGCATCTTAATGCGCGACCCGATGCTCCTGCACTGATAATGGTCATAGAGTATATAATTGATTGATACTAATTGTGTAAGTATATTGCCGATTTTAGAATAGAACCGAAACTTCTTGCCTTACTTTTTGTGTACTACTACTAATCGTACATGTCTTACAATATATTATATTTCACGCTACCTACAATAGGATTTTAACCAAAAAGAGGGGTTTGCAAATTTTTATCCTAAATTAGTATAAGTATAAATATTCACAAGGTATTAAATTCATTTTATAGGGTAATAAAAAAAAATTTTTTAAGTCTACCTTAAGAACTAACATTTAGCAATAGTGCAAAACAGCGTATTTGTTATTTGATTTGCAAATTGAGTAAACCTAGCAAAGGATAAGATACTCATAATGAGACGCAAAGATATGCTACTGTAGTTAGATGTTATAATTGGCAAACCAAATGTCAGAGTGGCAGTAAAAGCAACACAGTTTGTTTCTGTTTCTCAATTCGTTGCGTAATTTTCCATACGGAATATTCCCAGAAATTAAATTTTACGAACAATAAAAATTATTCAGGAAGTCGCCAGACACCGCCGTTATCAATAATTTTAACCGACTGTCGCAATTTACGAGTTTATAAAAATAATACATACTAATCCTATTACTAATCCATATTATTCATCCAATAGAATAAATAGTACGTTTTAGAATCCATTCATTAACTCTCAATAGTCCTTACACCATGGCGGGTGCGTGCGTCCCATGACACGGGCAGGGGCAGCATCCGATTAGTGTACCCCTCACATTTAATTAAATTGTCGAAAGGGCCTCTGCGCGTTGGCTTCGGCTTCGCATACGCCACCCAAAGGTCCGGAAAACTTCCGATGTCGGGAAAGACATACTAATAATACATTTTTTGATAAATCCTGTGGGAATGTTCTTATTGGAAATTTAATTTAAATTCTCGTGTATGTTTCCAGAAGATTCCGAGAATGTTACTAAATTGGAATTGTTCTGTAACTTGTACATTGCTAGTTCCAATCCAAGTGACAAACTATACATATCTCGTTTCATCACAGAGGCACATAATATTAAAAAGCCACCTTTTAAATACCTTACCGCCAGGAAGTCTGAATTTTCTGCGCAGATACAGATTACTTGTCTGAAACCTCTCTCGCCGTTCCTCTTTGCCGGTTCGCGGCCTATCGCGCAAACTATCGCGACCCGGCCAAACATCTAAATTAATTAAATACTGCTCAGCATTCGTATTTGTATTTATTGTGGGTGGATGCTGTCTGCTGAGATTTACGGCCGTTTTAGAAGCATTCTCTTTGTTGAAGTCAGCATTAATAGATATTTAATTGGGATACTTTGTGGCAAGGCTTATGCTGTCCTTAAAACCATTGATCCTTACATTTAGTAAATTATTGTCTATAAGTTACACGTCGATTTATTTTAGGCTGCTTATTAATATATGTGCTTATTAAGAGTAAAAAATAGTTATTTGTTATACAAGTGGTGAAAGTTGTATTTTACGTGCGAGTGTTATTTGAAACACGAGCTAGCGAAAGGATTCTATTATTGACCACGAGCGAAGCGAGTGGTTCAAAAATAGAATCCTGAGCGTAGCGAGTGCTTTAATACACGAGACGTAAAATAACTTTCACCCGCGTATAACACAAAACTTTTCACCTCACTACAGCGAGGAAAATAAGAAAAAGGGTGCATTTTGCTCGGTTTCCCGTAATTCCTCAGGTGTTTAATACTTCTTCATCACTCGAATCACTAATTTTTAACAAAACAATCTAGAAAAACATGCGAATATTTAACGTTGATATGATGGATGAATTGAAATGAAAAGTTTTGACGTAAAAGATTTTAGTAAATGTCAGATGCGTTTTGTTCGTACGTAGACTTATTCGGCTGTCAGAACAATTTATCCGTTTTTACAAAAAGAATGAAGATTAATGTTGAATGCTGATATTTATGAATTAAAATAAAGTTGTCAGACTGTATTAAGTGTTTTTACTCGATGCAATTCATTAATTGCGATGTTAAAAATTCTGCACTTTTAACGTTTTACGTTTTGTTAGCTGTCAAATGTCACTTAAGCCACTTGTCACTTATGTCAAAACTCTTTCACCACATGTGGATAAAAAGCGATTTTCACAATAGATATTAAACAAACAAAAAGGGCTTTCCGAGCTAGTGAGGTGAAAATACTTTTTCGATACTTTTCTACAAGATGTGTAAAAATGTCACTTATATTGGGAGCGTTCAAGTATTACGTAACGCAATTTTTGAAGATTTTGACCCCCCCTCCCCCCTGTAACGCGCTTTGCCTTTGCCGGTAACGCAATTTTTGAAATGATTTGACCCTCCCTCCCCCCCTGATTGCGTTACGTAATACTTGAACGCTCCATTTGGTGTTTTTGGTACCGTCAACGTCAAAAATATGTTTACACTTTTGCACCTAACTCCTTTGTAATAAGGTCCAAAAATGTAAACATATTTTTGATGTCGACGGTACCTGGGTAGGTACACGAGACGAGAAGCTCTGCACCCTTTATACGCTTTCTTTTGCTGACATGGAATATATTGCTTCTACTAGTTTATTAAGGGGCTACTTTGAAAAATTATAGGTTTTTTTCAAACGCTCTATTGAGTAAACGGGAAAAGGGACTGAATTTATTTTCGAATATATATTATTAGACTATATACTCTTGTTTATGGTACAAGCCGAAACACGATTGCTGAAAGTTGCCTCGATAGAAAAAAAATCCGAAGTTGGGTCCTTTTCCCCCTTATTTTTCCTAGCTTACGTAAGCTATAAGAGATTAAGCAATATAACTAAGTGAACAATATGGTATTCTGGTTTATCTAAAAAGTCACAGAAACAAAATTAGACAAAACTTTATAGATTCGCTTATTTACCGTAGTTTAGTCAAAAAGTCTGATCCTTAAGAGCGCTGCATCTTTTTCTTTCGTGCACGGGAGCCATAAACGTGTCTCTAACGGATGGGCGTGGCTTGTCCGAATCGAGGAACGGCCTTAATATCAAAATGAGAACATGTCACTAAATTTAAAAATAACTTAATAATGACCTTATTTCAAGCTAAATGTCAGTTTACCAACTTCGCTATCCAAGGTCTCAGACCAAAGGTTATCGCCAGGAATTCAAGTACACTTCCCCGAAATCGTTTACCATACCATAACTCTTAATTACTTGTACAGTCAGCAGCAAATTAGCTATGCTGGTAGCTCTTAACAAAGAAGTCTTGTCCAGGTCATTTTAAACCCTTTACCCGCTTAGCTTTTGCTGCTGACTGTACTTTACCATATTAAACAGAAGTAGATATTACTTACGACAATCTTCAGCGAGCTAAGGCCTTTTGGGTTTGAGAACAACTTTTAATATCGGAGGTGAACATCAAAGCTTTTTATTAGGAAAAATTAATTTAGGCATTTTTTTTACTTTGATCAAAGAAGTCTAAAGAAATGTATAATTCATAAGCGTTTGTTTAAGATATCTAGATGACATAACTACTTGAATGGCACTTGATACTTTTTATCAAACTGTCTGTTAAATTGGAATATTAGAGACAAAATTGTCACAGCCCACCAATCTGGTACAGTCACCGGCAATAGTGTCTTCCTACACGAAGGCCGCAAAAATATGTGACACGCTCTTATATGTAGGGTCATAAGAGCGTGTCACATATGTTTGCGGCCTTCGTGTAGGAAGATACTATTGCCGGAGACTGTACCTACTCATGTCGTGTGCCTAAGTCGGGTATCTTCTTACCTAAATTTATTGAAGATACAAGTGGTTAATTGGTCCCTATTAATATTAATCTTGTTCAAACATGTAAACTCCAAAAAATAAATAACCAACAAATCCGCTTTTATAAACTTTTCTAAAATATACCCTATCCTTACTAACTAAGGTTCATTTCTCTTGATACCGTTAAGATCCGAGGCCCAAAATAATTAAGGGCCGCACCACGTAATCAAATGGGTGGTGATTGGAGTCAATCACGTAATGATAATGATTGTGAAGGTGTGAACTGTCATTATTATCGTTGGGCTTTTTATTCCGCTGACAAGTTAATAATAAAGATAGGAAACGAATTAATACTATATTTATTTTATAACTTGAAAAGCGGTTTCTGCATAGTTATTATGGCCGCACTCGTTTATTTACGTGTCTGTCTCATTCAATCGCATGTTGTTAGAAAGTGACAGTTAGTATTCAATAATCCATCATAAGTATACGCTCTTGTAGAGGGTAGGTTTTCGTCTGCCGCAAATAAAACTGGATAGATTTCAGTTTCGAAACTATTCAGTTGGATACCTCCAGTTGGGTAAGGAGTTCCTTAGCCCTATAAGTCACAACCAGTGTTCCATTATCCTTAACTTTCGGGAACAAAAGGGAACCGTGAAAAAGTTCCAACGTTCATATAAATGTGCCCATTTTCATCATTGTTGTAACTAAATTGGTAATCTTTATTGTTAATTAGTCTCTAGTGCAGTTGGACAGCTTGGAATGGGTATCGTTTTTAACTTCATCAATACTAAGGTAAACTTTTGAACTTTTATTTCAAGTAGGTACAAGGTAGGTATACGGCTTACAAAACAACCCCTGTACGACTAGCATGACTTACGTTGCGGCGCGACTCTCCATACTTCAGGCGCGACTCGAAGTATGGAGTCGCGCGCGACAATGCGCGCTTTTAAATAATAAGGGTAAAATAATCCGAAATAAACACAAATAAATATAAAAATTTAATCCTTTCTGACAAACGTGACTAAACCTAAAATAAGTAAGAAAGTCACAAAGCCTCAATGTTTACAGAAGATTACCATTTCATCCCGTGGGCACAAAAAATGTCAAGGCCCATTGTTGGGCAGTCAATCGTAATCCTGTCAACTGTCAAAACATTTGACACGCCTCTACCTGGCCCGGGATATTCAAATGTACACGTGTTTAAAGAATAATGCTTGAATTATAATTAGTAAAACAACATGTTTCGACTACATTTGAATGTCTTTTGTATTTTGTTACAAGTACCTATTTCCATACTAAAGGGTGCGTCAACTAAACTTACGAAAAGGTGTCCGTTTTTACTGTGTAACTTATTGAGATGTTGATATATGGGTTTAAAATTTACTTTATTTAAATATTGTCCTTACATCATGACTTAAATGTTGAAAATGATGACTCCCTATAATTAACTTTTTTTGGACCGAAAAATATTGTTAGGTAGATTATGAATGCGACCCATAATTATATGTATTGTACGTAGGTACATACTACTAAAAACTACTACTACTACTAGATTTTTGTTATTTTTTACTGAGCTTACGCTCGATTTTTTAAAGCAAATGTGAGTAAGTTCCTACTCTTGTAACATAAATACATTATGTGCAAAGACCTCCAGCGAGCAGACATTAAAACACTCTTATCTCCCAAGGGATAATATATCCTTCAACAGAAACTTCCTGGCAAAAAAATATGGCGTCCACGTTTTTTGCGAAAGATTATCAATCCATTTGCTTCGATAGGACTGTTTGTTTTTACGTTAATGTCGCCCTTTCGTATCCGGTTGGCACGGTCTAAAATGTGATAATATTTTTTGTTCCTTGGTTATCGTGTGGGTCGTTCCGTACCTGGTCGCGCTGTTTTGGGAGGTGCTTCTTGGAAATGCAAGAGTACATGTGGAATAGGAAAAGTCAAGTGTTAAATATGATACACCTGAAACATCGGTCTTAATAATTAAATAAAATTATTTAAAAATACAAATTATATTAAGGCAAGCTCGCGTAATTAACTGATTACGTAAAGATTTGCCCGAATAGAATACACAATTTTATTAATCAATGTGATTGGTTCAGTGTCTTTAAAAACATCATATTTTTATTTATTAAATAAGATTTACTGTAAAAAGATTCCATAATAATAATGTTTTGAGACAAGCAACCTTTCATCCATATTAAACATTTAGTGACGAAAAAATTCAGGGAATCCATTAGGTTTTTTAATGATAGTCATTGCTGTAAAATTTAAAGAATTCACGTTTTTACATTTGACTTATCTCTACGACAAATCTGATTTATGCGACAAATGACAGACGATATAGATAAGGGCACATTATCAGCACATTAGGCAACATTATCTCATTGCAAAAGTTCACAAATGGCATGGTGATGGTGATACTGATAATGGTCACCTAAGTGCATCTTTGTTGGCATTTAAATGTATGAGAAATTGCCATTCCAAAGTCAAGAAATATTTGGTAGATAGGGATGAAAAGCGTATCAGGACTAGCATTTGTATATGGTTTTTATAGTTAGTTGTTTACCTCGAATACTCGTACCTATATAAAATTTGTATTCCTTTTGACCGCCTTACGTCAACATCTTTCAATTTAAACTCTGTCATAAATGAAGGTGTCATTCACGTTATCACTTTGTCTCATATATCAGACGATGGCGGTCAAACAGTTAACATGATTGCAAACGAACTGACTATATTTCAATACAGAAACCAATATTTAGGTGTTCATAAGGTTCTTGTTTCGTGGTTGCCAAGTGATTCGTTTAATAATTACATTAATTACCGGTTTCAGTTTTAATACATTTGGTTATACGTAAGATTTTCGCACGCAAAATTCGTAATTCACCTACGTGTTTCAGATAAAGCGGATAAAATCTAATATGATGCCAAGAAACCATGAACGATCATTGAGATATCTTTCCGCGCGCCTCCTCCGCAGTTTCATACGAAAACCACGATAAGCAGCCATTGCTGTTATGTATGTAGTGATTTTTATGAAAATGCGCCGCTCAGGGCGGCTTTATGAAAGATCGGCGGTGGAATATATTATATTATACGATATTTACGTCAGATACCTACATACAGTCAGCATCAGAAGTAGCTAAGCGTGTGAATTTTTCAAAGTTACCTGGACACGCTATTCACTTTAACAGTAGTGTTAGAATCTTTTTGAACATCTCACTTGCTATTACGCTGGGTAACTTCTACCGCTCACTGTATTATATTTAGATACCTACTGTATGTGACTATATCTAGTTTACACTTTGTTTATAATTCCACAATTTTAGACTTATTATATTTACCTATTATCGACTGCGAATCAGTTTTGGCCTACATGTAGTATGCGAATATCGGGGACAATCGGAAATAAGTTCAGGCGATTTGGAGATAACCCAGAGTCAGTCGCACTGATAAATAAAATACTTAGGTACAAACAGTAGCACTCTTAACTCTACATCGGTGGACCTTATTACTAAAAGCATAAGGTCCACTGATGGGCAGTTAACAGAGTGGGCGATGGTACGATACTAACATTATGTATAACGCAAGTATATAATGCTCCGTTCACGACGAATTAATTCTGCCAGGTTCTGGCAATGAGAGCATTGTTAAAATGACAAGATACTGTAAAGATAATAATGACGCTAATTTTCGTTATTCACTTCGTTCAATTGATGTTAACGATTAAGTATTGACACCTTCACTACCTGATCGTGCTAAAGAAATCTCTTTCTGGCATTCCCTCATGACTGAGGATCGTGATTATCACCGGGTAATCTGCACTTCGTGTGTTTCAAACGTATCCGTCGGCTTCTGCCCATGGCCACGGAGCAAATAAGTAATGGTACCTACTATACAGTGCCACCAAAAAGAGTAGAAATTAAAAAGTGGCCACATCGTAGTGTCGTCCCGTTTTTTTTTAGATTGATTTGAAAGGTCTACACTACGATGTTGCCACTTTTTAATTTCTACTCTTTTTGGTGGCACTGTACAAAGGTCTTCCTCAGACGTCAGAAAACATGTTGTCCTTACTTAACATGTGACAAGTTCTCTTCTCTTTCTTACTTATTAAAGAGTTTCGGATACTATGTTGTCAATCAAACTCATAGTGACACACCCTCGCCATGGCGTTTTGTACTAACAGCGTAAAAAATTGGAAAGAGAGAGTCAGAAAATTTGTCTTTTACGAAAGAGATGGAGACATAGAAGAGAGCAAAATTGGCCAATATTTTGATGAAACTTAAGGCACATACCTATCTAGTACCTACGCAACATACAGGCATATTCGTAATATTTCGTGGTGTCAGTTCACCCTTTGCGCGCTGGCAGCCCTTTGTTCTTTGCTTGGCCAAAATTTATGTATTTCTTCCTCGGCTGCTTGGGAATGGTTTTATTACCTCTTGTTTGATTTCTGATGATAAATATGTAGGGCAAATACTTTTATTGGCTTTTTATTACATTGTTATTTTCGCTTGAGCTTCGTAAAAAGGTACCATGAGGTTACCATGTAGTTATGTTTTTAAACCAAAATTGCATAGGATTTATTCAATTTATTTAAATGTTAGTTTAGTTTTAAATAACTTTAATTAAAACATAATAAAATATATCATTTCACTAAATTGTTAAAAAAAGGATTTATACGCGGTGAGTGTTGTTAGTTTTACAATTAACTTATACTTCAGTCAAGTAACAGTTTTTGTGTTATAACTCACTGAACATTTTTAGTTTAGTAGGTACCAGTGGCGGCGGGTCAAAAATAATCTTCGGCAAGCCGGAACTTAATTTGGCTTAAATTTCCTTCATGAGCTGTAGGAAAATTTCTCAGGTGCCTATAAATTTGGCAAGCCAACGGGAATCGTGTTCTATGGACCCGCCGCCACTGGTAGGTACGTAATTACTAATTACATATGGTTGGTATGGTGGTATGGTGGTGGTATGGTAGCACATCAGTTGCAACATTTAACTGTGCAAACTGTGGGCGCGCTTGCCACTCCCGTATTGGTTTGTACAGTCACCAAAGGAAGTGTCTAAGGTGACTTTGGACATTGCGTCTAATCGTCTGCCATAGACGTTACAGGCCAATGATGATGATGATGATGGTTATATATAAATGGTATGAGAAGTTTGGTGCCCTTCGGACTTCCTAAAAAATCTTACAATATTCCCAATTCAGAAATTTTATTTAAGTAGGTACTTAAGTATCTATCTTATTTCACTGTAATCAAATTCCTATCCTATTCGTACCTATAAATCGAATCCACAAAACAAACCACTTAGCACTCGAATAAAATCAGTATTTAAAACAGACTGTTTTTTAGCACGGAGTGTTTTTTGTAGCAAGATATTGGCAAATGAGCACACAGGCTACGAGTAAATGGGCTCAAAGGCCCATAAACAGAACATGTGCAACTCTATATCCATTGAATGCGACATGTGGCCACTTGAAACATTGTAATTTATGCCAAACGACCAGTTTTTGTGGCCCAACTGGCTGCTGATATCTATATTACTTGAATTGAAGTGTGTTGTCGCCGTTGGTGGTATGTATTAGGTAGGTTATAGCAAATATTATGCGTGACTGATGGTTCTTCGGTACTAGGGGCGCACTGAAATGTTTCTGGTATTTATGTAAAACCGGAATATCGCAGCGTCATATTCCATCTACTATATCCACTACTATTACCACCTGAGAGAAAAATGCCTATCTATATCCAGAGACGTGTAGCCATACGATAAATAATAAATAGCGTCATACTTAATAAGAAGAAATGTTAGTTCAATTTGACACTACACTCAGTAAAAGATAAAATATATTTATTCTTAAAATTATGCACATTACAATGCACTTATAAATATCAGTTAGAAAAAGCTACCACCGATTATAACCCTACACATCTGACCCGAGAAGTATAATGACGGACAAGAAACTCTGCGGGACATATTTCTTATAACAGTAATACATATTAGTCTTAAAAGTATACAAAAATGCGTAATTTTTCAAGAAGCATACGGCGCCGTGTACGGCGTCAACCAGAGATTTACGCTTCGGCCACGAAAAAACCGACTCGAGCGACATCGCATGGCAACACTCCGCTCCGCTCCGGCGGCTAAGCTTCGAGCGTTATCGCTCGGAGCGATTTTGCATGGCCGTCGAGCCTCTTAGTCTTTTGATTTTTCGATTGTGATGGCGGTGCTAAACAAAGTTGATGCATACTTTGTATGTGTACTGTGTATACTAAGGATATGGTATTGATTGACGGTATCGGTGGCGGCGCTATAGATGGTGGGGGTAATTAAGACGGCGCACGCGCTGGCCGTTAGTACGGGATCCGACAACGCCATTTTAGGATTAGGGTTGCCAGTTGCCATTAAGTGGTTAAAATGTTATAGGCCGGAACCCCGAGATTCCCGGTGTCATCCTACAGAACCATTATACCTGGAGCATACCCTTGTTGATACAGGTCGTCTAATAATCTCATATCCAGCATCGGGACGTAAAAATACCTAATTGGTCAAGCAGGAGCTAATTTATCTTGATTTTTTTAGGATCTGTAATATTCAATTATCAAAAATTAGGCAAACCAATAGAAATATTTTTTTAGTGATTTTTTAATCTTTCATCTTAATCGAAGAGCTTTTTCTATCACCGTGTAGATGTCCGACACGCCCTTTTAAAATTTTAAAGATATAACTGCACATTTAAGTTTTATTAACAATTGTCGCGTTGCAAGAAGTTACACTTTAATAATAATTAGTGTAATTTCCAATAAAAATTAATCAGTAAAGTGGACGCGAAATAAGGATAATAATTAATTAATCTGAATGTGACAGCCCTGTTCTTATTCCGGATGCCGCGAGATACAAAAACCTTAGCATCGGGTGTCAAGTCGGGTTCGCCTTATGCGCATGATCACCTCTGGATCACATTTGGAATGGTATTTTTTAACATGGGCATACCTAGCTTTTGCTGGCTTTGCCCTTCCGGAGTAGATTTCTCATCTGTCAATCAACTGTGGGCTTATTTTTTAACTAGCATCATTTCACGAGATAAATGATACCTAGAATACCATTTGCGCATTATTTAAACTAAATGTATCAAACAGACAAATTACAAATACTGACACTTTCAATCAATTTCGTCTAAATCCTATCCATCCTTCGATCATTGATTGATTGGGCTTCTGGTTTAAAGGAAAACTTTACTTTTCTTAATTTGTTTGTCGTTTATATAAATTAGAAATTGCTTCAATATCTAAAAGATTATGACAACAGCTTAATATATTGTAACATGATGCCAAAGTAGCAATAATTGTCATACAAGGGAACATTACCAATTACCATCACTCCAAGCGTCATATCTGTCACATTTATTTATCTTACCTGCCTGGGGGTCTCGTATTACGTACCTCGAATATAAGCAAGCTGGCATAAATATAGTCATTACATAAATCAAAAGTCAATAACATTTTTGTACAAAACTTCAAACGTTACGAAAAGTTAGGATTACACATTTATTGATTTAGATGCGTTTGGATTTACAGGTATGTATGATGAAGTGTGGTTTGAGGACATTTGCATTTAACAAGAAACACGGACTTTTGAAATCGGATACGGAATGTTGTAGATTTATTTGATCGTGGTCAAGTATTTTGTTTAGTCTGTTTTGGTGTAGTTCCAAGAACATAAAACATGTATAGTTCAAAGAAACCCGATTGATTAAATACCAAATACATATAGCGATGCGGTTCGCCACCCATCACGTCTCGTTCTTCACGGGGGCGAGAAGTGGCTCACGAGAGCAGTTTTGCTGCATTGATTGTAGCAAATGGAAATCCGTGATCTCTGCCTACCCCTTTTGGGATATAGGCGTGATTGTATGTATGTGTGTATGTACACATATAAAGCACAAACGACTCACCTAAGTCGGGAGAAGAATCTATCAATACATCACATCATACATTGATATTCCTCAAGTTTCCTGCTCTGTTTAAACTGCAGGACGTGAAAGTATTGAACTTAATAAATAACACACTTAATAAATAAATAAATGGATTTAAGTTTAAATATTTTTAGGCGAAATGGCTAGTTGTTTTTAGATCGTAAAAAGATAAAAAAAAAAGATAAAAGATATTTATTCTTCAATTTAGGCACATTACAATGCACTTATGAACGTCAGAGAGAAAATAAACTACCACCGGTTCTAACCCTACACCTCTGACCCGAGAAGTATTACTTATTACCGGCAAGAAACTCGGCGGGACTTATTTTTTCAAAACAGTACTACAAATACATTAAAGATACTATATACAATAATGCGTAGTTCTTCAAGAAGGCATATCAAAACAGCTTGAGAGACAGACATGTACCTGCCTATTGTGTAATTAAAATGAAAAATAAAACTAAAATCCAAATCTGACTGCTTCGCAATACGTTTGATATTCTTTCTTACTTGAACTGTGTCCTCTAAATGTTAGATGATTTTATAGATTCTGGTTTGGGCCATGCATATATGTCTGTCATATAGTCCTCGACCCTGTAATAACCCTTTGACATTAAAGTTTTTTTCAAGTATTTCTTAAGAGCGGGAAATGATAGATTCAAAACATCGACGGGTAACTTGTTATAAATATGAATACCCTGGCCAAAAAATGACTTATATGCTTTGCGGACACGACATCGTCTGGTAGCAAGCTTGTTTTTATTTCTAGTGTTATAGCTGTGGATGTCAGAATTCTTCTTGAATGTGTGTATATTCTTTACAACAAAAATAATATTATCATAGATATATTGGGACGCAAGAGTTAAAATATTAATTTTTTTAAATAATTCTCTAATTGATGTACCTGCCTTTAAGTTATACATAAAGTATTATATTCTCGCCTCGAACTTTCCTCCCTCGTGCATCTCTGCTAAATAATGCAAGTGCAAATTCCAGACATGCATATATGGTAGTCAAATATGGCCGAACGTAGTGACAAAACGGAATGCGGGAGGCAATATACAAACTGTCAAATTCGGAATGGTGGTCTTATGTCTCCTGTCCCCATATGTAACTGGGGACTGTGGCTACCGAAAACATAGTTGCTAATTTAGCTTGTGTTGTGACTGATGTAACGGCGAATTTCGCTTGACTAAAGCCAAGAAAGTTTCATTGTAATTTTCACAGGCTATTTTCTGCTTTATCTAAAAGTTTATAATGTTGACATTGGATTCTGTGCCAGCGCTGGCAGCTTCAGTTGAAACTAACTACAATTTGCATATTCGCAAGTTACTTTTGGCACTAAATTCAATCTTAACAGTGTTTTACTGGTCCGCGATTTGCATTTGTGAGTCAGCCGACATATTGAATTTTAAGCGGCGCGTATAAAAACGTCGGGCTGTCAAAATACTTAACGAGACGCGTACGCGCATTTAAATGATTCAGAGCGGCCATTTTTGGATATTAGATTTATGACTTAGTGATCAGTCTAGTAATCCGAACTAAATTTTAAATCTTTGTTAAGGGTATGGTAGCATAGAGACCTACTTTAGCTAGTACTATTTAAGGATACTTGGAAAAACAATCGATATAGATAAGATTATGTCAATTGAATACATTAGGTACACGTATTAACATGAAACCTCCTCGGGTTAGTTTTAAAATTTAGGCTCAATGTCCTTAATGAGAATATATAATTTATAATGAAGAAACAGAAATAAATAATGTTGTATTTTGTTCAATAAGTCCTCCTAATATTCAGACGAATCTTCGAAAATTCAAACTGTACCTACATAAGAGTACATACGCCCCTAATCCCTTCTCATGATGACACTATTAAACATAGAAATAAATGCTTTGCTATACCTATTTGTATTTATAATCACAAAGGCGATAGAAAGTCAAACTTATCTGCATAAACATAATATATTCCGCCCTATTTACTCTCTTTGGTCCAAGAAAAACCTCTTCCTCCACTTTTTGCCGCCTCTATCCCGTCTGTGACCACTAATTTATTCCAAAGTTTATTTAAGCGCGCGTTTCTTTGAATAACAATCAACATGGAATAAAACCACGCAAAAACAACCCTTCATCTCGTTAGTCGGCGATGGGAGAATAAAAACTGGCGTGTTGATGTTTGCTAGTTTTTGTGCCACAACGCAAATGCTACACAAATGCTCTAATAAGTTAGTTGGCAAAATCCTATACTGTTCAACAGTATACCCTTATATTATTTAATAACCTTGTTAATTAGAAGGAGGGTAACCGTCTCCTTCATGGTAAGTGGTGGATGAGTTAGTTCAGATTCAGGTCTAGTACCCACAGTAAGCATCGGAAGTAGCTAAAACGTGAGATGTTCAAAATGAACTTGCTACGACAAAGTTATATGTAAGTACATACAATTTGTTAAGAGCACAAATTAGGATGTCAAGATCATTTAGAACACCTCATCCGCTTAAATACTTCTGCTACTGGATAAAGACTATGGAATTTCAATATTATTTGACTTTCCGGGTATTAAGACAAGTATTGGTATCCATGTAGTTATATGACAGTACTAAATACTAAACACCGGACAGTACATTTCTAACACGACCAGTATATTCATAGAGATCAAACTAACATCACTACTTACTATAGTGATTGATCTTAAGAACAAGATTTCCTAGAGAGAAGCTTATAGTACAAAAGATTCTCGATATAATGATCGTAAGGTTCTAAGAGCTATGAAATAAGCAGTTAATATATTCTGTAAACAAGTTTGTCATATTCTTGGATATGGAAACGATTCTAGGACTTGCGGGCTATAAGTGCCACCTGTTCAATGATTTAAAAGTAAATGGATTTTAAACTATCTCATTAGAAGACAAGTTATTATACTCGTAAGATTTTATCTCTTTTTTTTTAGATAGGTACTTACTGTAATTATGTTTGTTAGTTTGCTACAAAAATAGTTTAGCAGATCGTTGGTAAGCGCTGGTAGCCTTGCGGTAAAGACGTCCGACTTTCAATCCTGAGGTCTCGGGTTCAATCAAACCCCGGCTCGTACCACTGAGTTTTTCGGAACTTATGTACGGAATATCATTTGATATTTACCAGTCGCTTTTCGGTGAAGGAAAACATCGTAAGGAAACCGGACCTAATCCCAAAAAGGCCTAGTTTCCCCTCTGGGTTGGAAGGTCAGATGGCAGTCGCTTTCGTAAAAACTAGTGTCTACGCCAATTTATGGGATTAGGTTGTCAAGCGGACCCCAAGCCGGGATAAACGCTAGGAGGAAGAAGAAGAAGCAGATCGTTGGTAACTCATAGAGTCGGTTGTAAAAGATGTGATAAACATAATTTAATTTGACCGAAAATATAGGTAAGTACCTAATGCCTTAAAATAAGAAAATAAACATACCAACCGTATAAATTATTTACGAACAAATCTAATCAATATTTAAGACTAAACACATCTGACGAGATACTATAAACGAGGGGTAAAAATGCTTTAATAAACACGTAATAAAAATTAAATTAAAATAATAAATAATAATAATAAACCAGTCGCTACACAGACTTAGCAGAAAATACACAAACGTTGAACGCTCAACGCAAAACAAAAGGTAAAAACTGGATTTAAAGTCTATTTATTTATATTACTTATAATCGAAATCGATTCGGCATGAGAACCCACTTAAGCTAGTTAAAAATGCTACCGATATTCCGGTCTCCGACCATATCACATCAAAAACTAGTATCTCCATACTTGCAACGAGTAAAACTTATCTACGCGTTTGGTCCTGAAGACGGCATTATTGAAATAACTTGGTGTCTGACAATTTTAATGCTAGCTATATTGAATTATGATTTACATACAATTGTAACCTTTTTTGTTTTGATCTTGTTATATTCATGTTGTGTTCATTATATTTCGTGTGTATTAAGACATTTAAAACGTCAGTTGCAATTTGCTTTTTTAATGTCTAGCCGTTTGTCTGTAGTGCCAAATATAGTAAACCGGTTAGTATAGATATGTTTTTGAATAGAAGACTCATGCAGGGCATTCACCTAACGTGCCATTTTTAGTGACTTTCTAGCATCAATTCATTAAGGTTTAAAGATGCAGGTTACTTACTGGGCATTAACTAAATGTTTTCACCGCTTCTAAAGCTAATTAAAATACGAATGTTAACGGCACAGAAACAACTATCTTGGTACGTAGTTACTTAAGAGTTTAATCGACATGGTTGTTTCTTTATTTTAAATTATCAATATTAGAACTAGATCCGATCATTTAAATCATAAATAGCTATTTAGACTCAACCCCGTAGGAAATAAACCGGCTGGATTATCAGTGATCTATTAAAAAAGCAAGTCTTAGGTAGAGCAGTCCATTAATAAAGTAAATAAAACATTTCTTATTGATCGAGTGGCGCCTGTCCGATAGAAACAATAACAAGATTAATACCCGTAGGTCCCGCAACTTATCTAGTTTATATTCTTCCCGCACGAACAGGCGTGTAATAGCCACGTTTATCGCTTACATACAACATCTATCTTTTTCTCACTTCTACACCTGTCATAAAAGTTTGTGCTATATTTTCTGCTGACGCATGGAATGTTTTGCTGGCTTTCCAGCTAAGAAGCGGAATGAATCTATTAGTAACTAGGTACTAATAATATGAAGAGGTACGTTTTAGATTAACATAGGTACCTTAAGTAACCTGCTCGATTCTATCGACCTCATTGTTAGTTATAATTACATAGGTGAGATTGTGGTTAGATACCTTACCCTACCTTTTATTTTCTATAATTAATGTTACAGATAAAAACACGACACTATGAATAATTTACTTACAGTCCTTGAGATCTCAAAAGAACCTTGGTTTTAGAAAGAGACGTCGGGTATCAATCAACAGTGACAGTGACACATGAAAAAACAGAACAGCAATGTAACCTTCGTGTGATGTCATCGGCGATTCCCGAAGGTTCTTCTTAAAGCTCACGGACTGTACAGATGATTGAAATGAAATAAAAACGGTCTAATTATCTTTTGACTGATACCTATACCTTTTTTTAACCTAGCTACAACGCATGATAGTGACGGGTGGTACGGCCAATATTTTATCATTAAATGCAAAACATCGGTCAAAATATTTAATAAATAAATTAGATATGTTCCGTGGTTGTAAAACAACTTGTCTCACATCATACCGCAAATGTAAAAAAACAGTAGTAAAAAGTGTCCGATCAGACTGATTTATTTGTATTATGCAATTAACAAGGTCAAATAGAGGTCACCTCCGCGTGGCCTCTATTCTGGTAATGCATGATTCTGTGGTATGATTTATGATGTGGTAATCAGCTTATAAGCAAGGAGCATATTCAGGAATGTAAAATATGACTCCGATTTAAAGCATAGCAGTGTTACCTAGTAGGTATATGTTTTCAAAACAAATTGATGTATTAACAAAACTGTAAAATGTCGGGTACCTATAAAGTATTTTAATTCAAAATTAAAATTCAATAGAAAGTTCCGTTACTATATTAAAGAGTTTCCATGTGTGAGACTGGGAAAAAAGCAAATTAGGCGATTATCACACTAGCGACGGATCCGCATGCCGCATGCGGTAATAGGTACCTACTTAAATAGCAAACCTTGAAATTTGAAAAATAATTATTTTTAGGTATTAAAAAAGAAGAAAAAAAAGAAAAAACGGGAATGGCTTTAAAATACGACACTTCTTTATAATCTACCCATACGGTTATTGGTAATACTTTGCTTCATTTCATTTCTTGCAAGTCCCTAGCATAAACAAAATACATAAATATGTGCGTTAATATCATAAGCAGTAATTAGAATAAATAAAATACGAGTAACAAAATATTATGTTTATCAAGTTCGATTTTAAATAATATTTCTGCGAAGTAGCCTTCAGTAATTCCTTTAATATGCTGATGTTCATTTAAATGGCAATTAAATTCGTAACTAAGAAAGATATCAATTATAAAGAACAATAACAACGGAGAACGAATGCTTCCTTTATAAGATTGAAATGGGTTACGCTTATGAAAGCTTAATCAAAAGGCAGTATTGGTTTTAGTTTTATTGTTTAATAAAACTTAGGTCGTCTTTATTTATTTTTACTGGTATAAATGAGTAAACTTTGAGTGATATTCTATGGACATGTTATACAACCTACTTTTATGTACCTACCTACTATGTATAAATACGGAGAACGAACAAACCAATTTATTGAGATACCTTTACGGGCTTTACGTGAGCACGATCTGCACCCACTTTGAAACTCGTGCGCAGAATTTAGGCATCATTAGGCGTCTTTCTACCATAATTTACGCTTCTTCCCAAGGTTAAGAATGTTCCCATATCGAGTAAAAACGATAAAGCATCGGTTCCACTGCCACGTGCGTCCGGCGATATATCGCTCATCGCGGCCATAACGCACGCCAGGCACAACTCACAAGGACGTAACTTCACAGCATAACGACGCATATGCGGCTTTATTGGCAAGAAAATATGCACTTAAAGGACGTATCTGCCAAAGGCGTTTCCTCTTGGAGCAGTTTATATGTCAACGAGCGGGTGTTTCTCCAATCGCTACCGAACATTGGTGATTTTATCTTTCGAGTCAACCAATACGTAAAAACCAATGAAGGCTATGGCGACATCAAAGCGCTGACATATTAGTGAAATGGCAGAAAGAGTGTCAAAGGCGTGTGGCTTCTAAACCAAAACTCGTGGGTTCAACTTCTTCGGTTCGAAAGTACAAGTCACCAACAAAATTAGCTCAGCGGGTGGGGTGTTCAAAAATAGCCTTCACACGCTCTTTTTCTTTTAACAATAACATCGTGCCAATTTGAATACTTGTACCTCACCCGCTTTGCAAATTTTGCTACCTTTTTTTGCTACGAAGAAAAACATCGCAAGCAAAGATATTTCAATAAATGCTTAGAAGGTCAGATGTCAATCAATCATTTGTTAACTGTGCCATAAAGCAAATTCTTAAAAAATAAAGCTTCTAGCCACGTTACAGAGAGAGGTCTTGCAAAAGCGATTTGCCTAAGAACTCGACTCGCCAGCGTTTAAGCACCTAATGGGAACATTGGGAACACACGGCCAGGACGTTAGGAGGCAAGCGATGACAGGTAAAAGACCTCATGTGTTCAGCGTCACACATTTGTAAAGGTTACAAATCAAATCAGCGTGGAAACGCAGCCGCCGTTCTGGGTAATAGTATGTCAGCAGCGAAATTAGAACATTTTTTTACATGAATCTTGTTTAAAATACGTGTTTCGTGTTATTTAAGTTATTGTAAAATAATCTGTAGCAGAAGTTAGCTAACTGAATACATAATATACAAAATACTAGAGTTCGAAGCAAAGAACAAGTGGCTCCAAAGTTAAAATAATGGATATTATTTGGGATAGTTTGACCAGGAAGGTAGTGTGTATATTTTTATGTAATCCGGATCAGGGTCCAGGGATTTAGAAAAAATGGTCGTACTTAACGTGACGCTGACGTAGAAACTTTTAAAAATCACATTAGTATCATATGTTACCGTAACATACAGTCTGATAAAATAAAGTTTGAACCTGTTGAATATATCTAAATACGGCCCTCGCTTGTTTGAACCACCGTTAGGCACTTTCCACACCCTAGGGCTGGGTATTTGCACTTGCAGTAACTATATCCGCTGGATATGCGCTTGCACAGCCGGCGCGTCTCACGCGGATTACTTATGCGAGCACCCATTAGCCCTGGCAGTTCGGTGATAGCTAAACTGTGTCCACTTCAGATGAAAGCCGTTATAAAAAATTCAAACTAGGAAAGAGGAAACTTTACTTGTAAGTAGTAAATGTACTGATCTATGTCAATACTTCGTGAACATAAGCTGAATGAAACCTATGGCCGCCGCGCCGCGCCGCTTGCTTCTATAAACTAACGAAATATTGGCAATAAATACAAAAATTACCTAATCCTTTTAAATTAAATGACTACGTATCGATCTTTCCATTAATCTATTACCCGCAAGTCCCGCAACCCTACACCGCAGTAACTGTATCCGCCATCGGCACTCTGCGCTGGTCTTAATTATCATCAAGCTGCGCTAATAGAGGGCGATTAGAAAGACAAACGTCGATAACCGAGGACGTTAAGTGAGAAAAGATAAGCGAGATCGGTTACAACAAATATTAGCAAGCATGAAACTCTTTCTCCCTCTCTCATCGATTATCTTGCTCTAGATTACTCTAGTTATACCTTGTGCAACCTAAGAAGCGGTTTTTGACACCTGTCATATCAGTACATTTTATAATCTAAAATCGAGTTTAGGTTATAAAATGTACTGAGATGACAGGTGTCAAAAACCGCTTCTTAGATTGCACACGGTATAGATAGTCTAGTTCCATTTTTCAAAAAATCCATGTCGAGAAGCAAACGATATTACTTTTGGGCAACCGGGCTTTTTACCTGATTTAGACCCTGCTGTATCCGAATCGCCGGTTGCCTTCAAAGAAAATTTGTCCGGAAGTGAGATATTCAAGATGGCGGCCAAAAAAAATTACCCATTTTTTACTTTTTCTTAAATAACTCGTAAACCGTGACCCCTACCAAAAAATGTTCTTTTACTTAAATAATTCATATAAAATTCTCTATAAAAAAGGTTCTATACAGTTTTTTGCTGGGATCAAAGTTTAATGAGATATCGAGGGTATAAGATAGACCTTAAAAATATAGACTAATTACCCTTTTCCCGCGACTTCGTCTGCGTGGGATTAACATTCGCTATAATACATTTATGAAACACCTTAGTGAAATCTTATAGCAAATATAAATTTAACGTATATACTTTTTTACGTCTACAGTGAGCAACAATTCCATACAAAGTTTCACCCCCCTTTTCACCCTTTCAAAAGATGATTTCTGAGATAAAAACTATTTGATGTCCTTTTCCATAACTCAAACTATCATCATGCCAAATTTAATCTAAATCGGTTCAGCGGTTTAAGCGTGAAGAGGTAACAGACACACTAACTGTTTAAAGATAAATTATATTTTAAATACTCTGGTTGAGGCTGCTAGGGGTTGTGTGGTATCATTTCCGTATAAAACAGACATGCACAATTCATTTTTGATAGAAAAAAAATATAAATCTATATTTAAAAAAAGTTCTGCGAAGAGGGAAAACTCTCAAATCACATCAGAGGGGATTTTGACGTGAACGTCCAAAAATTTTACGGACCTCCAACAGTAAAAAATATTCATCGTGGGGCACTCTATCCATGGTCAAAAATTTAAAACTTTTTCTCAATGCGCACAATTTTTTCATACTAATAATATAAATGCGAAAGTGTTTCTGTTACCTCTTCACGCTTAAACCGCTGAACCGATTTAGATGAAATTTGGTATGATGATAGTTTGAGTTATGGAAAAGGACACAAAATAGTTTTTATCCCTGAAATCGTCTTTTGAAGGGGTGAAAAGGGGGGTGAAACTTTGTATGCAATTGTTGCTCACTGTAGACGTAAAAAAGTATATACGTTAAATTTATATTTGCTATAAGATTTCACTAAGGTGTTTCATAAATTTATTATGGCGAATGTTAATCCCACGCAGACAAAGTCGCGGGAAAAAGCTAATTAGTCTATATGTTTAATGGCTGTCTTATACCCTCGATATCTCATTAAACTTTGATCCCAGCAAAAAACTGTATAGAACCTTTTTAATAGAAAATTTTATGTGGATTACTTAAGTAGAAGAACATTTTTTGGTAGGCGTCACGGTTTACGATTTATTTAAGAAACAGTAAAAAATGGGTATTTTTTTGGCCGCCATCTTGAATATCTCACTTCCGGTCAAATTTTCTTTGAAGGCAACCGGCAATTCGGATACAGCTAAGTCTAACCCAGGTAAAAAGCCCGGTGGCCCAAAAGTAATATCGTTTGCCTGTCGCATCGAAAAGGAGAGCGATTTTGAAATTTTGTGCCCTGTCTAAGAAGCTTAACATGTACAGTCAACGTCAAAGACATGTTTAGCTACATTTTTGCAACTTACTCGGTTGTAATAAAGTGCAAAAGTGTAAATGCATAGTCAATTCAATTCAATTTTTAAAATATGGCATTCTGTCCACAATATTGGGACAATTTTGCCAATGTCGAAGTAGATACGACAAGTGTACGGTTCATTAATTAAAATTTCGCTCCAAGAGCTGGACGTTGTACGGTGAGGTTAGGCTTTTTATAAGGAGATAGCTACTCCCTACAAACAGCACGTAGACTAACGGATATCTAACTCAAACAGGGGTTACACATGTTTCGAGACTAATTCTTCATTAGTTGCTCACTAGTTCGTTAAATCACTGCAGAATAAGCTATATATTACACATTGAATCACGAAAATGAACATAAAATAAGAAGTTTTTCCCGAAACCAAACCACCTTGCTCAACAAGATGGCCGCAAGTCCGTATCTCAAATGCATAGTCTTTTGACTCGACTGAATGAGTACAATTTTCATTTTGGAGGGTAGATGCGCTAACAGGTGAACGCTAAAGGCCTCTACAAACTTAGGCGATTAGTCACTTGCGATTTTTAATACACTGCGGTTTTTGATCCATCGATTGACTTCGTTGCAGACGGCAATGTCTCGAAATCGCGCACGAGTTTTGAGTCAAAATTGCGCCGATTGTCGAGGCCATAACGCAGGGACTTATATCCTGGCTCCTTTCTAGTAGTAGTTGCACTTCAGAGTAGGATAATTATCATACAGGTAGGAACTAATTCAAATGTATGATCGAAGTATTGTATTTGCATGGGAATTACTTGGGCTTTATACCTTATATCATCCGTACATTAATTCTCCCTATACCTCAAACGAATTAAAACAGTTACAATCGGAATAAATACACACGTTTACAGTTGTAAAGGTAAATCAAACCAGAGACATTAGTCTACACAGGCCGTTATGTACACATCAGTCTAAAAGCCGTATTTCCATACGTTTTGTTCAGAGATACGTCTTTTTGGAAAACAAAGCAGATGTGTGCGGATGACAATGCAGACTCTAAATGCCGTATATCCATACAATTTGTTTGGTGATAAGATCTTTTGGAATAACATAGCAGATGTGTGCGGCCATTGCAGACGGCCACAAACATGCCGTACAAACACGCGTGGCAGCAGATTTCATTTGTTTCTGCTTATTCTGCAATTAGCTAAATTAGAAATAGCTATCTCCCATTGTTATTATCTAAGGAGCATAAGTTAGCTAATTTAGTAAGGAAAAGTAGCAACACTGATTTCCCGGAATTGTACGACTATTTAGAACTACTATTTTGTTTTAAAGTACCTATATTTAAATAAGTAATGTCTACTTCTAGTATATATAACAAATAGTACCTCCCCGTAAACCATCATTGTTATTCACGAAATTACAACAAAATAAGGCTATAACCGCGAAGCACTTCGTTCATCGAATCGTTTATTTGCGTCGCTCTCTTACGTATATGCAAGAGCGATAGAGACGGGGCCATCGTTTTGTCGATTTTCGAACTTCGCGGTAGGCCCTCAGTAGTTGGAGTTGGAGACATGATAAGGATGATGCACGGTGTTCCGGACTGTGTCTGATGGCTCTTCTACATGATAGGCCATCATAGAGACGCAGCTATACGACGGAACGAGATCGCAATATCGTTAGCCCCCTCTAACGCATAGCTGCCTTAGCGTCCCTATGCTGGCCCATCATGTAGAGAAGCCATGATACAACACTTTCTAATCTTTCTATACAAAATGAAGTGTCGAAAGTGTCGTGTCGGACATGGCTGGAAGGCTGGAACACCGTGCATCATCCTATATGCTTATTGCATCTATAAGGATAAACCAAGAGAGTATATTTTGGTACATGGTCTATAAGGTAACTTTAAATGTGGGCATAAGCTCTGGAATGGGGCATTAAAAAACAACTACATCGACATATTATAGATAGGTATACTTCTTCCGTGGTAATAAAACTGGCCAGTGCAGATTCCTTAATGAGTTGCCTTGCTGATAGGGTATCACAAACCGTTTTATTCAGACTTCTCGGAATCGAGTAGAGAGATTTATTTAGTCAATAAAGATAGCCTACTGGCTACTGTCGTAACTGTCATCATATTAAATATCAGAATAATTTGCTGATGGCGCCTTGTGTGGTCTTAGGAACGCCTTGTGTGAGCTACTTATAGGTACTACATACCCACTTAGATCTGAATGAATGTACCAACTTACATTTGTTTTTTATTTCTTACAAAATTACTAACTGGAATTTACCTTATTTTCCCCTGATGGGAAGACGTAATTGCATAATGATAAAGGTTCCTAGCAGGCGAGGCTTAAACCAGCGTCTTCAGAATAGAAAATTCATTACTTATAACTAAAAGCAACTAATGATCGTACTCTGTATGATGAAATGGTGACCTTAGACTCTGGTTGCTAAAATATAAAATGCTTTCACGGAAAGAAAAAATAACAACTAGGTACCGAACGATTAATAAAATAGATTATTGTAACCGATACCACAATCTTGTAAGGAAAATTACTTTATTTTTACGTTTACTATATCTTGAATTCAATAGAACTATTTAAACATTAATAGGCACAAAAGTCCAGTATATTTATACTATATGAACAATTGTCCCAGAATTCACTAGATTTTCTCGTTCAGATTACAGTATTTAGGTATCATCATCGACGAGACTTTTTCCTCCGTGTTATTACGCCGAAGTCATTTCAAAAATTCATCTAAAATTGTTGGCCGAGTAGATGGTGATGTTTCCTTTCATTTTCCTGTTAGAACATGTATCAAGTAAGTATGAAGAATACTGCAACCGCGGCGCAAGTAACTGAATCAGTCTTAGACATAAATATATTAAGTGTTTTGAGTAGAAACACTATTAGTCAAACATGAGGCATTTTGCATAAAGTCGTATATATTTTGAACAAGGATCGTACGGAACTGCGCTCAAACTGGCAAGTTAGATTGTCTATTTGTTTACGCGCTCACGACGCACCGAGTCAATGTTAGACCTTTGTTGTGTTTGTCTTGCATGTGTACCGTGTACTGCGTGAGCCATGCTACCGGCACCATTTCAATTGCCTACAGAGTCAGCACAGATAAACCAGTGTAACTATACCCTTTATCAGGGGCAGTGCCTGAAATATTCGCTGGGGAGTGGAGTCGAGCGAAATTGGCCTTCTTTTGAGTCATTTCTTCATGAGCCGAAGTTAAGGTCGCCTTTCTCCCACCTCAGGAATAAGATATCAATAGATGTTTGGTGGAGAAAACCATGTTTTTCAAGCTAGGCAAAGTTGTGTTGTGCATCGTAGATAAAGTTGTAGCACGTGACGGTACTAATCGTTTTGACTAACTTTTATTTAAATCCGTTCAATCATTGCCTATTGTGTATGTGTGTAGAAGTCTGAAGTAACAAACAGTAAGTACCAGACCTTAATATTTAATCAATACGGGCTGTAATATTAGAATGTCTAAGGGCAGAGGGAGACGTCAAGACGAATTGCGGCTGACAACTGGAATTAACGCTATTAATATTGTGACGTGTGACGAGTACAAGTGACAGCGGTTATTAGATAATCTCATGTCCGACCTCTATACTGGACTCGCAACTTGAAGCTATTAATCAAATTGTTTGGTTGAAGTGATCTAAGTATGTATACTTATATATGAAACAGACGCGTTAGGTACTGACATTGAACGCACAGCCTAAGAGGTACACCCCAATGATGTCGTGCAAACAGCAACACACTTAAGTGAAGTGACCTTATCCCGTTGCAATAGGGATTACAAATGGTCACATAACAGTGTTAGCAATGGTACTCTTAGGCTACCCCAGCGGCGACGCGACATCGACGTCGACGTCGAAGCTGCGCGGGCGCTCGGACGACGTCGACGCTCGAAAGACGCTAGTGTGGGTTTAGCTTTACGTAATGAGCACAATAAAATTCCAATTTATTTTATAACCGAGCAATGATTCTGTTATGAATCTTATGATTGTCAACAAATATATCTCTGTTAGAAAATTACAGTTATCTGGTTTGAGGAGTAAAATCTATGTTTTAATTTATTGCTCCTATTACAGGAAACATCATGATAAATGTTTCTAATAGTAGTTTGACGCTAATGACCATATAAGCTTGAAATCTTATACCTACAGTATTTAAGTTTTGACTAAAGGAACTTATATTCAATGTAGTTTAAATCATTTCAAATAAATAATGGAAATTATATTATCAGAGTGTCTCGTCTCGAAGGGCATAAAACCTGCCATTTGTCCTTTTTTGTCATACAATAAATACTAGCAACATTTGAATATATCAGCCTCTGTCCACCCACAGCACGCAAAGAATATCAAGTTTCCACGGCAATTAAAAAAAATTAAATGTCTTGTATGTCTCACATTTATTGATTGTCTCAATGCAGTTTGTTATTGTGGGTATTGAATGCAATATGTATATGTAACCAACTGCATTATTTATTTATTCGGAATGATTTGATTTTGTTGAAAAAAAATCTATAATAATGCCATTACTTTTGTATGCTAACTTAGACACTAAGACATTGTAACTAACAATTATATGGGCTCTCGGGCCTGAAATAAATGTATATTCGAACGAGCGAAGCGAGTTCTTACAAACCACTTTAGACCCAAGTGTCGCCTGGCTACTGGGACGTCTCGAACTTTAGTAACGATTTTCTGATCTTTATGACATTTTTCGGGGTTGTAGCAGTGATCAACAAAATTTGAGAGTGCGTATATGAGCAGAATCGATCAAGCCGCCATGGAGCTAGAAGGCGAAAAAAAACTTCATATGGGTCTTGTTATATTGGCCATCTCGTTTGCAAGTAAATCGCGAGTTCTCAGTTCGAGGACACTACTAGTATAGAAAGTGTCGAAGCTTTCATACATTACATTTCTAATAGCTTTTCTGGTTGCTACCTAACTTATGGTCCATAAAATAGACTAATGACAATAATAACACAAAGTTTTACTGCACCATAACACTACACCACCCAGACATTCCTAGTGTCAACTGCAAATCTTGCAATCCTTCGTGTGGGCGTTACAGAAATGCCACTCCAGAACTATGCTAAGCAATAACATATCTTATGCTAACGATATAAGGTCTATAATTAAATGGATTGTGAGGTTGCGAGGATATATGCGCCTACGCCGGTAGGAGCAAACAAAACACGGCAGAAACAATGGGCAATGTTTATTGAGCTCATGTTAATGTTGTTGTGGGCTGACGTGTTCGCTAGAGCGACCAACTCTTTGAACACCCCATTCGTTAGTTTGTGACTAAAACCTGATAAGTTTCACGGTTTGAAAAGTAGCTCCCTCCATGTGAAAAAGCCGAAAAAATGGTTTCATGTCGGAGGAAATTAAACGACCAGTAAATTAACAAACATAACATAATGTAGATTGTAGATGTATTAGATAGGTAATAGGTATATTTGTAAAAGTGCAGTAAGCATCACAGGCGTATCACGGAAGAACTTTATGGGGGCGAAACTAAATAGATGACGTAAACTCTTCGCGAGACACATACGGATATCAGACATGTTCTACTGTAAACCTGTTTTAATTATACCCTTAACATATTAAAAACACCGGCTGTATAAAGCAACTTTAACCGTTGAAACCATTATTTTATTTTTTAAATGTCGTTGAAACCTAACTATGTACTTCCAGGCAGATGAAGTTGGGGGCAGAGGCTAGTTTAGAAAAAAATGTAGTTAAAAAATAGAGATGTTTCCTAAAAGCTGGTGTCACTACATAGTCCTTATTTGCCGCGTGTGTTTAACTTGCAAACCCGCGATTCGGAGAACACGGCTCATACTTATACACGGATATTATCATAAGCGAAAGTTTTCCCACTTAGCACATGAGGAGCGGATGTCGTGAACTATACATTTAACTTAGGCATTTGTTAAACTATATTTATTTATTTGATTATAACTCCAAGTTCATGTATAATTAAATAAAACATTTTGGTAAGTTCTTATGCCTTCACGTTACAACTACCCGGGGCAAACGTTCCAAAAATGCTGGCCCCATTACCGCGCTGCACTGCCAACGATATTTGCTGGACCAGGTATGAGCTAGCCGGACCGGGGACCACAACCCTGAGCAACAATGAATATACTTTGAACTTAGTCTTACTTACTTAAGTAAGTAATAGAATAACTTTGACATCCTAATAATCATCATTTTTATTTAGTCCACTGTTTCAGAAAACCTAACAGATTTTGTGTTATTTCTGCTCAAAATAACGAGGACTTTCGATTGAAATAATAAAAAAGTGTCCCTAATTTTTTTATCAGTGTCTGCCTGGCCCGTCACAAAACAGACAAATATTTTTCCTTGGTTTTTTTTTCAAAAATGATACATTTTTAAAACCCCCATATGCTTATAGCATATAGGCCTCTCTTCGCTTACTCTACTTGTCCTCACTGTCTATTAAATCTGAACACCATGATATGATGGGGCTATGCTATCCATGCAACCATGAACTCTCCCAAACACCGAACCCCGAATCTACTTAGTACATGACAGTACTTAAAAAACACCCGAATTACTATGCACAGTTGCATTGATTGCTGCAATATAAACCCGACCGTGGGACGCAGCAGGCGACATTACGCATTGTGCATACGCAAACACCTTTAAAACACTTAGATCAAGAACGCCATAAGCGACTACAACGACAAAGCTATTTAAGACCTTTATTTTCGACCGAAAGCGCTAGTAGCTTTGGTTTACAAAAAGTCATTTGCGATTATAAGCTCTATAGTGACATAAGATGTTATTAAAATTAAGTTAAGGTTTTTATATGCAGAGGGAGTAAAAAAATGCTGGACAGGAGCTATGGGGGTATTGACTGGCGATTACTTTGATGTTTAAGGATAACAAGACCACCTAGCGATTAGTTGATATATTTTTAAAGGTAGTTTGGGCAGGTACAAACTGTACAAACTATGTAAAAAGGGCTAAAAGTTTCATAGCGGACTAATAAGCGGAACAAATATTCTTAAAATGTCACCGAGCTTCATTAATTCGAGATTTTTTTGAAAATTCCGCCCCTAATGGGGCCCATATCAGTCGGCCTGACGATATTGGCCTGTCAGTTGTTCGGAGCTGTCAATTTTTTGTTCTAACTGACAGGCCGATATCGTCAGTTGGACTGATAGTCGGTGGGTGAAAGTTTATAATGCAAAAAGTTTGTACTTACAAGACCAACTTCCAATAAGTACGGTCACGGACTTTAATTGTTGAGCCATTTAAGGTTCACTTTACATTGGACATTTCATAGAACGAGTACTAAACAAAGGAAAGTAGCTTGAACCGTAAATGGCTCAACAATTAAAATACGTGACTGTACATAAGATTAGAGTTCAACGTGCGTCTTATCCGCTGTAATTCTGAACTATAATGTAACGTTACTAATCTACCTTGTCATAATATTAGCGTCCAGTGGAGTGTTGTTTGTCAATAATGATTTAATCGCTCGGCATTCGCTCTCGCCCACACAGGCGCCCGCGTTCGCTTGCTAATTAAGTATCGTAGAGAGGACATTTTCTTTAATAGATAATCTAATTTTCGAAATGGGCCAGTAAGGGCAGACTTTTTCCTGCTACATGAAAATGATCTTAGTCCTTACCTAACTTTTTAAAATATTAGGATTTTTGATAAAGTTGTCAGTCAACGAGAAAATTCACTATTATTATATTATGCGAAAAAGCGTATTTAATGACAATCGATCCTGTTTTTATCAGGAATTATAAGGTCTCTAAGAGACCCAGGTTAAGGCAAAAGACCCCATACTGTACTAACTCCACTAGAAAAACCACTCGGAATACTATAAATATTTAAAGCTTAGTAGTTTTCAACCTAAGGAAAACAGTGCAAGTTACACTCGTAGAGACTGCAGGGAGACATTAAGACTTCCGATTACACCTTTATGAATTTTCGATGAAAATTACTCTCATTTCTCATAATTGTCATGTTCGTGTTCATAATTGTTTCTTAGTTATCAGATTTGGTTATTATGATTGGTAACCAATAAAATGATGAGGGTACTTTTTTGACGAATCAGGGAAGGGTTCTAATTTTAGACGTTTGTGTCAATTGTGTCATAATCATGTTCAATTGCCGAGTCGAAACTACCGAGCCTACTTATAGATTGTTAACAATAGGTTATAGTATATAATTCGAGGGTAATATTAAAAAAAAAAACTTGCTGTATGTTAACCTTTTCCACGCCAATGACGTATATATCGGCACCACAGGTCCAACGCCGAAGACCGATATATCGGTCACCGACCACAGAGCAAAATAGACCGACATGCACACGCATAAAGTTTAACTTTATTTTTGACATTTAGATGTCGTGGCGTCTGAGTGGTAGGTTTTGCGTTTGACATGGCGGAGAAAAGGTTAAAAACACACCAAGAAAAATATAGATTAGATACCACTATTGTTAGAGTTTGTCCGGAAAGAGAAGTGTCGTAGAATGTATCTATGCGCTCATATATAAACGACGACACTTCTCTTTCTGGACAAACTCTAACTTTAAATGTCGTAAACTGTAAGATGTCTGGTCTGCACAGTGCATGTACCGCCCACTTTCATGTCTTGGCTCAGCAGTATGCAAATAATACTTGACTGCGTAACATCATTCCGCTAATCTGATACGACCATGTAGTGTCAAGACATAATTAATGCAGATTTTGCATGGCCCTTACAAAGTATAGTCAAATGCCCTTATTCATAAACGGCCACTAAAGTTAAGAGATCGCTGATAACCGTTTGTCCCTTTCCCTCATATAGGTTGGACGGCAAGGGACAAACGATTATCAGAGGCCTCTTAACTTTAGTAGACTTTTATGAATAAGGGGGCTAGGCTATACTTTGGTAGGGCGCTTAGAATATTTAAATAGGCTCAGCGGTTGAGTACGCTTACCGTGAGTGACATTGACGTTTTCGAGAACGAGTATCGAGTGTTCTATCTGTGTATCTTGCTTGAACATATTAGTGTAAGCGAGATGCACTGATAGAAAATTCGTTACTCGTTAACAATGTCAAACTCATGGTAGCCGTACAGGTGTTTAAAAGGAGGTTGACTCGATTTTATTTTCATTAACGAGAGCGTGTCAAGATCATTCTGATCACTTCTGCTTAGCTGCTTCTGCTGTCAATTGTGCACCCAGCTCAAAATTGCATGGACAGTTTAGTAATGAATTCATTCATAATGATGCCACAGTTCTAGAAATTGTGGTACTATTTATACTATTTGCTTTATCTAAATTTCATGAATATAGTAATCAAATTATGTTAATAAGTAGATATTTTGATACAAATGTATCTCATTGCTATATGTACAGTCGCCATCAATTATATCGGAGCAGCCACGGTACTCAAAAATATCTAAACATGCACTTTATCGCCTTAATAATAGAGGCGTTGTTCAGATATTTGTGACCACCTTGGCCGCTCCGATATATCTGATGGCGACTGTACTTGATATATTCAACATCTATTGACAGATTTATAATTGCAGTAACAACCACGCAGAAGAAAATTATCGTACATAAATATGGATGTAGAGACTTTTTATGACAACATGAATTAAGAGATTTATTTAATTGCTAGACATAATGCCTTTTAAAACTGAGCACTGTGGATGCAAATTTGCCACCCGCGGTTTTTCTTGTTATAATACTAAAGTTTTACTAAATAGGTACATATCTTTTATTGCCTCTTCCAAATTGAACTGTGTCCGTAAACAAATAAAGCCGAATTTAATGATTTTTGAAGCAAGTAAGTGCAATTGCGAAGTCATTTGTTGGTTAATTGTTTGATAAACTGTGTTATGGTTGCATTGAGCTGGACTTACCAAGGCCGTTATCGACGATTAGTCGAGTTTATCTGAAAAAAAAAATACTATGAAATATTAGCTAATGAATATTAGCTATGAAAATATGGATAGGGATATTTGACAAAAATTATAATGTGACATAAACATGTATCCAAGACTTTACACCATGGTAATATAGTCATGTAATAATACTATTCATTATACTCTATGGAGTCATGGCTACATATTTTTGTCATATTAAAATACCTGTCTCTACTCTCAAACGTGACTGTAAAGTGTAAGTGAGTACCTACACTAGTTTTTGTCAAAAATAAAATTACATAAGTAATATTGTTAATTACAATTTCATCGTAGATTTTGAGAGATCGTATTAGAAATAAGAGTAAATAATACTAAGTAATTATTAAAAACAACACAAAAGTTTTCAAAGTAAAGCTCGACCATAAAGTGTTTTATTCTGCACAGAATCCCAGAGGGTGGTCTCGATGTCCTGTTTATGGGCAAACAGGCGTTAACGAGTTCACAGTTCAATGGATTATTAATTGTCCGTGACACACTGCTATGGAAAACGGCGAGCTAGAGTAACGAACAAAAGGAAAAATCCTAACTCACATGATTCCAATAAAAAATCCGCGTGCCATGAAATTATTTCAAGTTCATTAAATCTATATTTCATTGAGCTTGTTCTTCTTATTGAAGAACTACTTTCTTGCATATTGTTATCTCGCAAAGGCATATTATAATCTAGATTTTTTTTATTGGCTTGTGCATACGCCTTTATTGCTTGAAATAGTACATTACGCACCTAGGGCGGTAAAATAAGGAACGGCTCAGGTCGCGGATATTAGTGGCCCGAACCGAAGGTGAGGGCCATAGACAAGCGATCTGAGGCCTTCTTTATTACCGCCCGTAGTGCGTACACAATTTTCGTCTTCCTGGGACCTCCTGGGTGTGAAGTGAGATTTGTCGCTACGCCCGTGGGCGTAAAATCTCACTTATCGTCCAGAGTGACGTAAATTATATTGAATCTGTACGACGATTACAGCGCAAGCCCCTACCACCATAGAGCTGTTATTGTTTGGATCACAGTTATTGTTCAATCAATACCAGTGCCGGTAGTGTAGTAAATGCATCACACAATATGTATTGTATGGAATAAACAAACAAAAAAAAAAAAAAAAACAAACATCAGCACATCACTCTATCCTGTGGCTCTGATTAAAAAAAAAACAAAATAATATCTGCACCTAAAGCAGGCGCGTGTAAGGCAATCTGTCAGATTCATCATCATCATCATCTCAGCCATAAGACGTCCACTGCTGAACATAGGCCTCCCCTTTGGACCTCCATAAGTATCGGTCGGAAGCGACTTGCATCCAGCGTCTTCCGGCGACCTTTATAAGGTCGTCTGTCCATCTTGTGGGTGGACGTCCTACGCTGCGCTTGCTAGTCCGTGGTCTCCACTCGAGCACTTTTCGACCCCATCGGCCATCTGCTGTGCGTGCAATGTGGCCTGCCCATTGCCACTTCAGCTTGCTAATCCTGTGGGCTATGTCAGTAACTTTAGTTCGTCTACGGATCTCCTCATTTCTGATTCGATCACGTAGAGAAACTCCGAGCATAGCCCTCTCCATAGCTCGTTGAGCGACTTTGAACTTTGTGATCAGATTACTTCACTCAATTAAAAATACTACTTTAAGTATTCATCGAACTCCACTAGTAAGCAGTGTGTCACACACATTACGCGGTTATTTCGTTTAACGAGCGTCCGGCACGACTCCGATACGACCGGCAGTAACCGCATCCGCTAACCAGATCATATTGTACCGATACAAAGTAACGAATGTAATGAGACTATAGTAAAAATATTATACCCAAGTTTGATGCATTTATAGTAGTGAATCAGTTAATTTAACCATTTTTTCCTAACTAAGTATTGCTAAATACGGTACAACAGTCAGCTCTCCGATCTAATTTTTGAGTAGCTAATATAAGTATTAACTTATATTCTATTTATGCTATAAGTATATCCATATATCAGTCAAATAAGAGAGCGCATTATCGACGCTCTCAGTTGTAGAACGAAATCATTGTAGCCGAAAACGGCTAGGAGTAAAATATGATGAATGAATTATAAGCTAATAATTTACAAGGTGTAACGGAATTACTGGCTAATTTTAAGGGCATAAGTTGGTGTCGTATTACAATTATGAACAATCAAGAAAAAACATTTTGTTTCGCGAAAAAAATCGTTTTGTATGGGGGTTGGCCGGCTGGGACGACATGTCCAATATAAAAAAAATTCTTTCGCATCCAAAACATTTTGTTTCCTACTTGTTCTTACTCGCATTACGATACTCTTATGCCCTTGAACGGATAATCCGTATTTTTGTTACATCCTGTATAGAACCCAAAGCACGGTGCAATGTAGTAGTAGGTGCCTGAAGCGCATTTTAACTCGATCACCCTTTCGAGTAATTAGCCCGAGGCACCCGCGCGCGGAGCCACTCGTAATTCGATTTATCATGGGTTATGGGTCGAACTGTGCTTAGTACTTATGTTTACTTCAGAGACCATAGTTCCGCATTTAGGCGATAATTTTTTCAAGCAATATGAGAAAGGGTGGAATCCAAACTGCCCATGATTATCCATTGACTGAAAATAATTTGACCACCCTACCAACTCTTCCAAGAAATTAGTCCGAACTACTCCCGCACGGAGCCACTTGCTTGTAATTAGGGAATGCAACCCGGGTTTTTTTAGTATGAAGAAACCCGGGTTTCCGGGTTATACCCTACTTGTAATTCGATGTATTCGGTTATGGGTACAAACTATGCTAAATTATTTGTTTGCTTTAGAATACACGTATTTTTTTACTGTTTGCTAAGATACGATACGTTAATAGACAGCCAAATGAAATTGTTTATTAAAATAGAACCCTGAGTTGCGATTTAATGCAATATTTACGAGTTTATAATACAAATACAAATAATTTATTGTACGAAACTGAGTATAGGAAATGATATACAGTTACATATAGTGCGTCACTATCAGCCAGTGTTTGGCGTACAATATGTTGTTCCTATTGCATGTCATCGAATATCTAACATTGTTTATACTAATGTCAACACTAATTATAATACATATAGGCGGATTTCAAAAAATGGTAGAAAGTAGTAGGTAACAATCCATGCCAGGACAGACAGACAGTAGTATTTACTTTAAATTAGTTCCGCCTACGAAAGGCAATCTGAAAACTTATTTACCAATAGTTTAGACTTTAGATAATATAACCCGGAACGCTCTTTAATTTGGCCACCCTTCCAAGTAATTAGGCCGAGTGCACCGCGCGGCAGCCATTTGTAATTCGATTTTAGCTCGCCAGTTAGTTAGTTATTAATATTATTCTTAAATTGATTAACGTGTAATATTTTTGGGGTAAATTAAAAAATTAAATTTATTACGTGTTGTATAAAACCTCTTTAGGTATTGTCGTTTGGTATAAATATACTATCTACAGTATGGCAACAAAGGTAGAAAGATGTCTTAGTTTATTATTAAAGTACCTTTGTACATATCCGTTATGATATACATATCCGTTATGATATACATATTATTTACTTAACCAGAACGTTTCCGGATCCATACGACTTTCACACCTTTAAGAAAAGAGCGTAATGCGCAATGCGCGTCTTCTTTGTGACCCATTTGGTGTAGCAGGCGTCCATGGGCGGCGGTCATAGCATACCATTAGGTGAATTGCCTGCTCGTTTGCCTTCTATGTCATACAAAATAGTGAAAAGGTTTGTACTTGCCTAGAGATAATGAAATTGTATTAATTTTACCATCCAGATAATTTCCCAATATTCTACGGCGTATTTTTAATTTGCCTTGAAAATACCAAATCCATACACCACATATTTTGGTAAGTGGGTGCTTCACCCTCATTTTTATTTTGTTTTTTTATTTTGTTTATGGCAACACCCCCTTTAAAGGGGAGGCCTATGTTCAGCAGTGGACGTCTTATGGCTGAGATGATGATGATGATGATTTTGTTTATTTGTTACGTACTCTCTTATAATATCTATCTTATCTTACATACACGAGCGACTAAAACTTCACTACTTTTCTCCCGTCCCTACGTTCTCCATTTCCCGTGTAGTTTAGTAAACTAACATTCTCGTCGCGTCAACTGCAGCGATATCTCCAACTTTAGTTAGTTAAAGTTCCTAAATGGCGCCGGTTAGAGTCAGTTGATACTAAAGACCTTGTGTCTGGAGGTATATGATGGTTTCATATCATCCATATTAAAGAGTAATTTAGAAAACATCGTTGATTTAAAAACAAGTTGGACGAAAGTAAATAGTAGGATATTTTTAATTTTAAAGTTAAATTCTAAACTTCCAGTCTGAAGCGCTGATACGGGTCATGTAGAGAAGGTTCGCGTTTCACGTCTTTACAGTGAACTTCACCGATGTTTGGGGTTTTCATTAATTCAACTCTATACTTTAACTCTACTTTTTACTTCACGAGAAGGCTCGTTCAGAAGACAATGTGCTAATACAAGTCATTAATAATGATCTGCGCGTAGGCTAGCTAGTCCAAAACCTGTGACAACTACTTACTTAGAAGCAAAACTAGGAATGAATAGACAAAAAGCTACAATCCATACGTTTTTGATCTAATTTTTTATCACTTTAACGGATTTGAGACGCGATCAGAATATTCATAATGCAACATAATAACCCTTTACAGATCCACGCCTTATCGTACTGTACTGTGTAATCCAATTTAATTTTACCCTCAGGGCTCGCAAAGTACGCTCTCCGGAAGAGTAATAATCACGATCAAATGTCCCTTAAATGTGTCATAACTCGTGTTAAGCCTGTTAGCAAATGTGTCGTGGCATATAATAAGATACCTTTCGACGATTGGCGTTTACTGAAAGGTTCCTCTTTAAATGAAACGACACAAAATGGCGTTTTGGCTCGTCGAAGTAACGCGCAGGAACGAGTAAAAATTCCTTAGGAACCCATTTGCTTATTAATTAAGAATCTTAAGTGCCTACGTGGAAAATTAAGACTGAGATAGGAGGGAGACAATGGTTTTACTTGCGTTCTAGTAACGGAGTCTGCTGTGACTAGATATAATGTAAGTGTTTTTCAGGCGATATCTTTGAGCTTAGTCAGCAAAATTAAGTGAATACTTATCTATATCAAAAAGTATTGGTGCTTCGAGTTTGATACCTTCAAGAATTATTTTAGACTACGTATCATTTTGTACTTAATAGAAAAAAATAGTTTCGCAGCAATTTAGACCTTTTTTTCTAAATCAGATTTTTTCTGTTAAAATTTAATATAAAAGGATTATACCGATAGCACAGAGTGCCAAACCTAAAGAGAGCGTTGCATTTGTTTCTTTCGAGTACGTGCGCCATTCATATATTTTCTTAGAGCATATACCTATGGAGTAAGCTTAGGTACATTTCCCCTCTGTCAACGTTATTAGCAGGAAAATCTAATACGTTTATAAAAACTATTTCAAAAATCGATTACACGCATTTCGTTCATCGTTTTCATTGAGTAAAGAGCTCCGTGAAAATGCCTTTATGTATTGTTTTTAAGTGTAAAAAATGTTCTACTATGTCTAGTTTACAAAAATATGAAATATAATTTCACATGTAATTATACTTTTACTTTTTTTTATCATTACTATTATGATTAAAAAATTAATCCATATCGAAAATCAAGCGTCGTTTACAGAATCGATTCAAAGATAATCGTTTATTTTCTGACGGGCAGTAATTATTTTGACGTTTGACACTTATGCATATTTAACGCCCCTGAGGATTGCTGCCTTGTATATTTTGTTTGAAAATACAAGCAAAAATGATCCTTGGCTTTTTTGTTTGACATTTGCAAGGACTGCATCCGATAATGAACCATATTTCAACATACGTAAAGTTAACTATCTGTTGCTCCATTTAGTGTCGTGATTTACTGTCAAATATGCGTGATATTTTCAAGTCAAAGGTACATCATTGTCCGTTATCAATAAGGCGATGCTACTATAAAAATTCATTTAGAAATAAACTTTATTAACAACCGACAATGATGTACCTTTAAATAGAAAACGCCATACGTATGCTACCTCGCCCCCCTCAGATTTTGGCAGACTTTTTTGTTTGGAAAGATGAGGCGATGCGTCCTCCTGAAGGCCATCCATGGTTGCCATTTTATCACTTATCGCGCTATGCGTCACTTTCATACTTACATACTTGTTAGAACGTGACAGCTATGGTGACAGTCGATAAAAACCCGACCATAGTAGGCTAGCAGGTATAGAGCTTTATGTATATTTTACTGGTGGGCTTGGTTAAAACACAAATTAAAAAATCTATGACTTTAACAAGAATGACTGCATGCATTTTCCTCATGCGGAAGTGGCACTGTTTTTTCTTCCTGAACGCAAAAGTGTTCAAATATATATTTATCTAAGAATCATTTTTTGTGTAGAACAACATAATTAATTTTAGATACATGTGGAAACTGTCGCCCATCGATTTATTTATATAGTCATTACGTCATTACCTTTTCGTTCACACGTAAATACAATTTGGAGTTCATTTCTATAAAATTACTTGCTGGGGGCCTAACAGACTTAATAGTACTCTTAATTAACACAAGAATGTTTTTCCCATACTAAATAAACGACGAAATCTGCGTTTTCCTTTAACAAATATGTATGTGTATGTATGTGTTAGTGGACACATGCCTAATTTTCTTGGGACGCTAAAGGGTCAGGAATTAAACCACCGCAAAGACCCAGTTAGACCGCACATTTGCCTATAACATTCTCCATTACTAAAGCTTTGATGATAAATGGTAAATAGCCTTAGTTATACAGTCACATATCCCCTTTTTCATGTGTGCCCCATATGAGACCTTAATCAAGAACGTTCATTAAAGTAAGATACGTGTAAGGCGGTTATCACACTGGTGCGGATCCGCATGCGGCGCCGGTGTGCGAGCGAAACAGCGCTATACACATGCAGAGCGCTATCTCTCTCGCGCACCGGCGCCTCATGCGGATCCGTCGTCAGTGTGATAATCTCCTTAAGCCTGCAATCATTGAGGAGCTGAGCCTATAGTAAATGCTTGGAAACAGTAAGTAAACAGTCTTGTCTCGCAAGGCATTTTTTTTTATACGGGAATATAACCTGAAGGAGATTGGAGTATCAAAGCAGTAGAGAGATAGTAAACAATAGACTATTTATCGTACGGCTACACGTCACTGGATATACATAGATAGGCATTTCTTTTCTCAGATGGTAAAGTAGAAAAAGAAGATGGTGAAGAAAATCTAGTGAGTGCTGCGAGGTCCAGATGGGACAGTGTAGCTGCCAAGTTTGTGACTCTTTTAGTCACCCAGGGATCACGTGTAGGGTAGTCTTAAGTGTTTCGTACGGATGCAGAGTAACATTGATCCCAATAGACAATGGCAAGATTTAAAACATTTTTGTCTTCGCGAGCCAGTAGCAGTTAAGAATTTTTCAGTCAAAAAGTGTGTTCAAATACACTACATATTTACAGCATAAAAGATAACCTAAAACATTTCGTAGAACGTTGCAAATATGAAGATAAAGGATTGCCTTACGCTTTCTCAACAACTAAGTACTACTTAAAGTAATTTAGACTGTAATTAAGGGCAGCCGTATGACCTTCCTCGTACTCATATGTACGCTAAACTATTCGTATTTCACTAATGTATGTAAAGCAGGGGTCTAATCGAGGCAAAGCCAACTTCTGAGATATGCTGATTAGCTAAACGAGCTTAAACTGACGAATGTGGGATTGACTGAATATTCCATATCAAATGTCCTTTCAAAAGGACTAATAGACCCTTTATGAGAGAGACGTAATTATTAGTTTCAATCACTAATTTTCACATGAACCTTTGAAACTGAGATGTAAGTGAATCAAAATTACGAAAAAGAAAAACAATTTAAAAACTTAGCTTAAATATCTTTTCAATTGTAAATAAAACAGGCTGAAAAAATGGGTATTCCAGGCCAAGTAGTTCAGAAAAATAATTGCGTGCAGATTTTTAACGATGCATCCGCGTCACTAATAAATGAGTCGGCCGCTGATAGTTCCAACATAAAATTATTTTAACAAGTACGAATTTATCCCAGTCGTTAAGTCCCAGGGACCTTTTCTTGACAAATCCTTCGAAATCAGACTCCCGATCGCAACGCGACACCCTAAAACCGACCATTACTCGGAATGCTCAGATTGTCACATGAAGCGATCGAGTCCCACGCTTTGACGCGTCATTTCACAACTTGACAGTCCGAAATTGTTCCCTTCATTTATTCACACTCAATTTGATCTACGTAAATTCTATGGCCGTTTACATGAAAAAGCTAGGGATGTCAAAAGTCTTAATAGTAATTTTGTCATTTTTTATCGTGAAATACAAGTCGGTTATTTTCTACAAAATACGAGTAGTACATTATGTTTTGAGAAGTAAAAATGGCATAGTTGCCAGTGCCAAGATATAGGTGTCCATATCTTGGCACTGGCTATCCCAAAGCCTGTATTATAGTATTTATAGAAATTTTCTTGTTAAGTACAACTAGGTACCTACTACTAGAAATTTACCTCAAAATGTTGTTATCACTAAACGGTAAGCTAGTAATAATATTGCGTAACTATAGTAAATATAAAATAACTTTATTTGAGTTACATTAACAATCCTGTCATCTGAATACAGAAGTAGGTATAGAAACATTTCGCGTGTATAATATGAACACCGTCATTTCACAAACTTTTTGTCACTACATTTGTTACTGGGATTGAAAGAGAACTATAATTTGGAGTGTTTTAAGAGGGTCTAGCTAGGGCGACGGGAACAATGTGCACGTACACTGAAGGTCCCATTCAAAAACACGTTGGGGTTGAACCAACAAGAGTGACACTTTTACAATACAATTAGATATGTCATTTCAGCTGGACGGGGGTGAAATTTACATGACAATTTGGATAATGCCTTACTTAATGATGTATGTAGCAAAGTAAAACACTTTTTACCCTGCATTATTGAATGTTTGAGAATAAAAAGGACGTGGCAAATATACAAAATTCAATTGACCCTTGCTTTCTGACCCCTTCAACGGATCGGATGTGATATATTTTAGGAAAAGTTTTCTTAGTTAATTTATTATCGATACAATCGAATACTGGCAGTAAAGTTGTCATCAAATATATCTGAGAAGACAAATATCTTAATTTCTAATGAATAATCTACAGGACAAGGCGAGCTAAGATAATCAGCATTTTCACATTCACGTGGTTTGCTAGAAATAAGTACTTAGAATCCTTATAGCATACATCAATTGTTTACTCTGATGAAGTAGGTACCTTGATTGATATAAACTGTTAG
The DNA here is from genome assembly GCA_911728535.1 of Pammene fasciana. NCBI lineage: Eukaryota > Metazoa > Arthropoda > Insecta > Lepidoptera > Tortricidae > Pammene > Pammene fasciana. The sequence continues at coordinate 5,065,991 of OU452285.1, forward strand.
TATTCGTTACGTATAAGTTTAATAGACTAATGGCTAGGATGATTATGGCTATAATAAAATTAAATAACAACCCTATTAAACAAAAGTACCTACGCGAACATCTTAGCGACAGCCCTACTCCTATTAAGGGCAGAAAGGGCGTTTCACAATGGCCACATCACAATATTGTGATCAAGCGGTATTGGCAAACAATTGGCGCATTAAGGCGCTATTCAGCGTCCTCAAACGCTACTGTTGGAGCGTTTCTTTGTTGTAGCGCTGTTCGCATTGTTGGACGGCACGATATTAAGTTTCGGATTTGTGACTCAGATCTGCGTGTAATGCTTACCCACTTAATATTTTTTTTTAGTTTTGGCGTATTATAATATATCTGTTGATAAAATCGTATAGGAAATAGATTTCTTATATGTCATACATTATTATTAATTGTGTTTATATATACTGTAGGAAAATACTGGGGTTGGAAGACTGGTAAGCGCGTGCGCTTGCGCCTTTAGAGATGGCTTAAAGGTTGTAAACCTTCAAAATATAAGGTACAAATGTCGCTGTGACTTGTTCACCTTTATATATGATAAAATTCGCCGTGTTGAACTAGGATCGTGTGGTGTAACATGGAAGCACGTCGGACCGGCAATCCAAAGGTCTTAGGTTCGCTTCGCGTCTAGCTCCAGAGTTCTCCACGGTTGATTTTTTCATCATATAATGGATGCTTATCTGTTTCCAATTTGTAGTTTTTATAATGACAACAATTTAACTCGAAGACTGAAATTAATAAAAAAAGAACAACTGCCAGAGGGAAGGTTGGAAAAATGTCATTTAGTCGCTTCTATTGAACGATAAAAAATATCGCTTCAGTGTTCGTTCGACAATGGACACAGTACGAAGACGCGCGGGCGCATGATTTTTTGCGCCACATTAAACTACATTCACGCCCCGGTCGTGCGCGTACGACACCGCGATGTCACTTTAATCTTAACATCTGTCCTCAAAATAAATAATCCGGAGCGCCAAGCATGCTCGATTTTTCATTACTACCAAATCGCTACAAAATTAGCATAGATACTTTAGACGTGCGCGGTAGCGCCGCTGCCGCTGCTGCTGATGTGGTTACGGTTTGAACGGATTTCTAGCATATCGATAATTGTTTTTTTACACATGATGTCTTTGAAAACGGACGTTACATATGGTTGATGCCCCGGTTTTGACCACTTTAAGGAGAGTTTGACTGTTCAGATGTCCGTCATTTTGTGTCAATAAGGAATTATGACACTCTTTATGTGCATAATCATTGAGAATGGAATACTATATTTATATGAATCTCCGCTGTTAAGATTCTGTCATTGCATCTAATTTTTTATTTAATGAAATGTCAGAAAGGGGCCCAGGAGCCACTTTTGGCCAGTTTTGACCCAGTTGTGGCCACACCTATTGTGCCAGTTTTGGCCACATTTAAAAATATGAATGTTTCCAATGATATATCATAAAATATTAATATCAGACAGTAAGTTTACATTTCAGTACAACAACTGAACAAAAAAAAAAACCGGCCACGTGCGTGTCGGCCCACGCATAATGGAGGGTTCTGTATAAAGTAGCTTTTTGAACATAACTCAAAAACAGGTAAACCGACAATGTTCCAAAAGACCGCAGCCGCACCTTCTACAAAATGGAAAAAAAATACACATATTTCCTTACTAACTTAAGTATTCATCGTTAGAATTGGAACAAATGTGTTTTTTATTAACCGACTTCAAAAAAAGTAGGTTATTCTCAGTTTGACCCGTATATTTGTTGACGATTATCTCGCGTTTGGCTGTACCGAATTTGATGCGGTTTTCAAAAAAGTATTAGTTACACTCTGGAGAAGTTTTTAGTATAGACAAAGGGGTCATCCATTTATCACGTAAGTCAATTTTTGACACTTTTTGACCCCCTTCCGCCCTACTTAAGAAAAAATCCTCCTATTGTAAGTAGAAGTAAGACATGTGTGAAAAATGTGAAAATTTTGATGAAGGTAAAGAAGAAGAATACAAAGAATTAGATAATGATGAAGATCAAGATAAAGAATATGCAGAAAACTGCGATGAAGAAGATACAGAAGAAGACTAAGTATGCAGAAGATTAATAAGAAGATGATGATGATAAGAAGAAGAAGCAGAAGAAGAAGAAAAAGGAGAAGATGAATATTACTTTGCTTTGCTATTATAGTTAAAAATCGGTCGAGTTGAACTATATCGCTTAATAACGGATCCACGCGGACGACGTCACGGATATCCTTTTGGGTGCCATTCATTTCTTACGCAAGACAATTTAGGCGGGGAGGGGATTGACCATGCCTTACTTCTACTTACAAGAGGAAGGTGGTCAAAACTGGCAAAAATTGTCTTACGTAATAAATGGATGACCCCTTTGTCTATAATAAACCCTCTCCAGAGTGTAACAAATACTTTTCTGAAAACAGCATCAAATTCGGTACAGTCAAACGCGAGATAATCGTGAACAAACATACATACAAACAAACATACGAGTCAAACTGAGAACCTCCTTTTTTTTAAGTCAGTTAAAAATATACTTTTATGTATGCCAAAAAGACGTAACGATTTTCTATGAGGGCGTCTATAATCCATTTGGTCTTAACCCAACGCACTTGAATAATTTTTCTATAGTAATGCGAACATTTGCGTAAATGTTGGAGAAAAGAAAATTGTAATAATATAATAATAGTCTTTTGTCAGGTGGCAACAAGGTGCGCGCCTTCAACGCCTGGGTGATGCCCCTACTCACATACTCCTTTGGCATACTAAGGTGGACACAGACCGAGCTGGATGCCCTGGATCGGAGGGTCCGTCTACTGCTGACCACACACCGTATGCTTCACCCACGCTCGTCCGTTATGAGATTGTACATCCCACGGAAGTGTGGAGGTCGCGGCTTTTTAAATGCCAAAAATCTCCACAACCGTGAGGTGTACAATCTCAGGAATTATTTCCTTAACAACGAGTGTGGGATGCATCGTGATGTGGTGGCAATAGATAAGGGCCTCACGCCGCTCTCCTTGGCGAACGAGAACTGGCGCTAACCTGTGGTGCTAAGCACCGAGGATCGCAAGGCGGTATGGAAGAGCAAGGAGCTACACGGGCGGTTCTACGGGGCCCTCACGGGACCCGACGTAGACCTGCTCGCGTCGGTGAACTGGTTACGATTCGGGGACCTCTTCGGAGAAACCGAAGGTTTTGCCTGTGCAATTGCGGACGAAGTTATCATGACGAATAACTACCGGAGATATATCCTGAAGGACGGTACGGTCGACATTTGTCGGGCATGCCGCCGTCCTGGAGAGTCACTCAGGCATATCATCTCCGGTTGTTCCCATCTTGCTAACGGCGAGTACTTGCACAGACATAACCTCGTAGCCAGGATCATACACCAGCAGCTTGCTCTCCTATACGGTCTTGTGGACCACGAAGTGCCGTACTACAAGTACACACCTGCGCCAGTTCTCGAAAATGGTCGTGCCACGCTCTATTGGGATCGATCTATAATCACGGACAGGACTATTGTAGCCAATAAGCCTGATATCGTGGTAATAGATCGACCGCAACGCCGGGCCATGCTCGTCGACATCACCGTCCCATGTGACGTGAACCTCGTGAAGGCTGAGAAGGACAAGTCCAGCAAGTACCTAGACTTAGCTCACGAGGTAACCGCCATGTGGGAGGTTGATTCGGCGATCATTGTGCCAATAGTTGTTTCTGCGAACGGTCTCATAGCGAAGAGTCTCGACCAACATCTTGAGAGACTTTCGCTACGGGGTTGTGGGTGGATCAAGGGTCAGATGCAGAAGGCGGTAATTCTGGACACGGCGCGCATAGTCCGAAGGTTCCTCACTCTGCGGCCCTAACCACCGGCAGCCTGGGCCTTGCTCCGTTGCCGGCGGCACCCTAGGATAGGTTTTTTATAATGTTTTTATTGTTTTTGTATGTTTTTGATGAATTTTTGTATTTTACTTTTATAAAAATATTGTAAAAAACTGTTCGGTTTAAGATATCGGGTAGATGTAATTCCGATGACAGCCGGCTGCGCCCGGCAACAGTTGCGTCAGTCGAATTATAGCACTTCGATAAACCGCCGTGTCTCATTTCTTGGTGCCCTTTTCCCTCCAAAATAACAGTGGCGACGACATAGTACGAACTTTACGCGTGTGTTGATTAGATGTTTAGTGATCATGGCTAAAGTCTCGGTTGGATTTTTGAGTGTTTTTAACCATGAAGAGCAGGAGTGGTTGTTATATAAGGGTCGCCTTGAACAATGGTTTATAGCAAATGACATTGACGAGAACACGGATAAATCGGGTGCAAAACGTCGGGCTATTTTGTTAAGCAGCTTGGCTGAGCCGACGTACCGACTCGTGAAAAATCTCGCGCTCCCCGCGGAGGTGGGAGTGCTCGAGTTTAAAAAGTTAAAGGATCTCCTCGACGGCCATTTTAAAACTGCGAAGTGCGGGTTCGCAGAGCGTTTTAAATTCTATAGTGCTGTACAATCTTCGGGCGAGTCGCTTGCCGACTGGGCGGCGCGAGTTCGGGGGTTATCGCTGTATTGTAACTTCGTGGCAGCGAGCCTCGAAGAGTCCCTACGAGACCGGTTTGTGCTGGGCATGGCCGGCGGACCGGAGCGGGACCGCTTGTTCAGAGAGCCTCTGGATGAGCTCACACTGGCAAAGGCGCTACAGTTAGCGGAGAGCATCCGCTGCGCTAGGGAAGGAGCACAGCAGACGACGTCGTCGCACGCCACGGCGGTGGCGGCGGCGCCGACGCCGGCCCTCGACGTGCACAAGATGTCGGCGCGGCCGCCCGGCCCGCAAGCGCGCGCGAGCGCGACACGTCAGAACGGGGTTCCGCAGGCGAGCACCTCGCGGGATCAAAAAAATGCTGTTCAGTGTTCTGTGTGCGGATATTTTAATCACGAAAGCAAAAGGTGTAGGTTTAAAAATGCGTCGTGTAGGCTGTGCGGAGTGAAAGGGCATTTAATGCGCGTATGTAACGCGAAGAACGCCCAAGTGAACCAACATTTCCTGCAATGTTGCTCGGATGAGGCTGACGACGGTAAGCAAGTAATATATCATATTCGTTCTAATCGAGGAGAACCGATGCTGGAGTTTGTAATGGTGGATAACGTTCACTTAACATGTGAAGTTGACACAGGCTCAGCAGTGACCGCAATCAATGAATCCGTGTATTTTCAACATTTTTCGAAGTATCCTTTACGTAAGAGTACCACAATACTTCGTAGTTACAATGACGGTGTCATCGGGTTGGCAGGGATCATAACACTGCCATTAACTTACAAAAATCAAACCGAACTAATAAAGTTTTATGTAGTACAAGATGGGGGACCTCCGTTACTGGGGAGGGACTTTATATCAAAGTTCCACTTAGAATTGACTTCCTATGTAAATACATGTAACTTAGATAACGAATGTGGAAAAATATTAGCAAGTTATTCGCATTTATTTTCTGAGAAATTAGGGTGTTGCAAAGACGTGGAAGTAAAATTACATCTAAAATCGGATGCGGTTCCAATATTTAGAAAGGCTAGATCAGTACCGTTTGCAATTCGTCCCAAACTCGAGTTGGAGTTGAACCGGTTACTAGAGTTAGGTATTATTGAACCGGCTACTTGTTCAGATTTCGCGAGTCCCATTGTCCCCGTACTAAAGCAGGACGGCAGTATTCGGTTATGTGCGGACTACTCTGCCACTCTCAACAAACAGCTGATTATAGAAAAGTATCCCTTGCCTCGGATTGATGAGTTATTTTCTAAACTGCACGGCGGGATGCAATTCACGAAGCTAGACTTGTCGGGGGCCTATAACCAGATTAAATTGCACCCTGACTCTCAACCACTGACTTGCATTAATACACATAAAGGATTATACATGTATAAGAGATTAGTTTTCGGTTTGGCAAGCGCTCCGTCTATCTTTCAGCGCACCTTAGAGAATATACTATCCGGAGTTGACGGTGTATTGCAGTTTCTCGATGATATCTTAATTACGGGGAAAACAAAGGAAGAACATGTTAGTAGACTGCGGGAAGTATTCAAGCGACTCGAGAACGCCGGGTTGGTTTTAAAAAAGGAAAAATGTAGTTTTTTTCAAGATTCCGTATCTTACTTAGGTTTTATTATTGACAGGCAAGGATTACACAAGTCACCAGAGAAAGTGAAAGCTATTTTAGACGCAAAGGAACCGAGCAATGTTACTGAATTGAAATCGTTTTTAGGGCTGGTCAATTATTATAGGGGTTTTATTAAAAATGCATCTTCAATCTTGCACCCTTTGCATGAATTATTACAAAAAACTGTCAAGTGGCAGTGGCTTCGGGAACAGGAAAACTCGTTTGTAGCTATAAAAAATGCATTGGCAGCTGATAACACACTCGCACATTTTAACCCCGATGCACGAATCACGTTAACAGTGGATGCGTCACCTTTCGGATTAGGTGCTATTTTGTCCCAATCAGAAAATGATGGAGTTGAGCAACCTATATCATACATGTCTAGAAGTTTGAATACCGCGGAAAAACGATATAGTCAAATTGAAAAGGAAGCGACGGCAATCGTATTCGGAATTACCAAATATCACCAATATTTGTATGGCAGAGCAACACCATTTATTCTACGAACAGATCATAAGCCACTTTTATCAATTTTTAATCCCGCGAAAGGGATACCTGAAGTGACCGCAAACAGACTTCAGCGGTATGCCCTATTTTTGTCCGCGTATAATTATACGATCGAGTACGTAAGTAGTGCGCACAACACAGCAGATTTTCTTAGTCGCTCCATGGCGCTGACGTCATCATTAGAATCCGAGCGGAACAGCGAGGTGGTCGCACCGGCGGCAGCGGCGGCCGAAGTAGATCGCGCCTCGTATAATCATTTCGTCGTAGAAACCGGTTCGCCGCCCGCTTCTGTCTGTGACGTGCGCCGCGCTACAGAAACAGATTTAGTTTTATCACGCATAGTCCATTATATTATCAATGGATGGCCAAATAAAATAATAGATAAAGCTATTAAGCCGTATTTTGACTGTAGGTTGGAACTTTCAGTAGAAAATGGCTGTTTGATGAGAGGTACTAAGTTGGTAGTCCCACAAACCCTACGAAGTCACATTATAGCGGATTTGCATCGTGGTCACTTAGGGGTTGCTAAAATGAAAGCAGCAGCGCGCGATCGGTTTTGGTGGCCCGGGCAGAGCGCGTGCGTGGAGCGCGCGGCGGCCGCGTGCGCGGTGTGCGCGCAGCTGCGCCCCGCGCCCCGCCGCGCCCCGCTCACACCCTGGGAGTTCCCACCTGATTCTTTTCATAGGGTTCACCTGGACTTTGCAGGTCCGATTAATAATAATATGTTTTTGATAGCAGTTGATGCGTATTCAAAATGGGTGGAGGTTTTTGATGTTAGTAATGGATTTGGATCGGGAGTGGTCATAAATTGTTTGTGCGAATTGATGTCTAGGTTTGGTTTAATAAACACGATTTGTACAGATAACGGCACATCTTTTACGTCATCAGAATTTGCAGCTTTTTGCAATACTAATGGTATCAAACATGTAACGATTCCGCCGTATAATCCGGCAAGCAATGGCCAGGCGGAAAGTTATGTAAAGATTTTTAAAAAAGCATTAAAAGCCATTTTACTTAGTGGAGTCCAAAAAAAAGAGTTAAAAATGAAAATACACGAATTCTTGTTCCAGTACCGGAACTCTAAACATTCATCCACGAATCGATCACCAGCGGAGGTTTTATTCGGTAGGAACTTGCGTTGTAGATTGGACTTAATGAATCCATTACCGAGGCCTTCGTCCGATGCAACATTGTCTGAAACCGTACGTAAAAATCAGTGTTCGCAGATGCACCATTACCGTGGCAGTAGGAGTATTAATTTCGAACTGAATGACTTAGTTTTAGTGAAAGTGTACCAGGGACAGAAAGCGTTTTGGTCTAAAGCATTGGTAAAAAAACAATTAGGTAGATCAACTTATTTAGTTCAATGTGACTTTTCGGAACGTCTAATTAAGCGGCATAAAAATCAAATGTACAAGTATAGGGGGGAGGAAGATGACGTAGGGCTAACCGGGCCGGAAAATGTTGAGACTAATATTACGCGACCAGAGCAAAGACCCGTAGCCCACGAGATCATGCCAGCTATAGTAATATCAGCCCCTGCTCCAGCGTCAGTGGCGCCAGACGTATCATCAGTCCCTGAAGCTCAGGTAACATCTGAGGCACCTGGGCAGCCTGTCGCATCAATAATGCCAGGAGCGCCAGATATACCACCAGTGCAAGCTGAGCCCATTGTGTCACTTCTGCCAGCGGCCCTTGGTAATCTGCCCGCACCAGCGGCGACGCCGGAGTCATCGACTACGACAGTACCAGAACCGGAAGAATGGACCGATTGTCCAGAACCACAGGAACCCGGTACGAGTGAACCGGGCGCGGGACTCCCGCCGCCACTAGCGGCACCGGAAGCGATCTCTGACGCACCCCCGGTACAAGTCACGGCTCCGGAAAAGACCAAACGCACACGGAACCTGGTGAATTATAGACAGTTTTTCTAATTCAAGTACTTTGACTGTGTCAAAAACTATTGGTGGAGGGATGTTAGGTTTAAGATATCGGGTAGATGTAATTCCGATGACAGCCGGCTGCGCCCGGCAACAGTTGCGTCAGTCGAATTATAGCACTTCGATAAACCGCCGTGTCTCATTTCTTGGTGCCCTTTTCCCTCCAAAATAACACCACCACTAAGACAAAAAATGAATAAAGAGAATAATAATATTAAAATTTAGGACCAATACTAGGTGGCCAAAACTGGGTTAGTATGTGAGCCAGTTATGGTCATAGACATGGCCACAATTGGTGAAATCACGAAATCAAGGTGCCAGTTTTGGCCATTAGGCATACCTCAATTTCTGAAAGGCGCGCCAAGAAAGTAACCTAACATATCCTTAGACAACACTTTTGACATGTACATTAAACAATAAGCTCATAGAAATACAAAAGAGTTTCCAAAATAATGGCAGATTACGGAGCTTCCAACCTTATTGTGTTGGTTATCAAATAGCATGTACCACGTAACCTGACACAACATAGCTCCTGACAACTGAATGACAACTGACACTGACACATGACAGATGACAGATGACAGTGTCATCTGTATTGCCATAATTTTCTCTTGTATTTAGTATAAGCCATAGACTTATAAAGTTGTCTATACCTTAGTTATCCCAATTCAAAGTTGAAACTGGCCAAAACCGGTACAGTGGCCACAACCGGGGCATCTGCCCTACTTAGTGCTAAAGCAGTATTACACAACTGTATTTAGAAAACATGTAGCATATTTTTATTTAGATACAATACAAGCAGGTACTTTTCACTCATTTTTTTTTCATGTTGTTTCTTTTAATATTTACCATAGGTACATTTAATATTTACTATAGTACTTTTAATATTTACCACAGGTACTTTTAATATTTACCATAATATATAAGGAATGGTACTACATTTTTGTTAAACTTCAACAGAATAGAACAGGACACATAGTGTAAGATTTCTGCGACTCAGATCATGCTAGGCACTGTGGAAGGATTTAAAATCGGATTTGGGACGCCTTTGTGTCCTGTTTTTATGACACGTATGAATAAGTGAAGGGCAAGAATTGTAGTAGAGGATAAGAAAATAAAATAAAATAAACGTTAATAATTACATTAGTGATAAACACTATTAATGCATCTTTTTTTATTCCATCCATTTAGAAACTATTCGGAAAAGGAAAAATTTAAAGGAAGAAACTTCTTAATTTCTTTTTCTCTCGCTCATTTTTGGATTTTGATCAAAATGTCACATGGGATTAACAGTTTAAAAGTATATTAAGTATATGTTATGTACAGTCAGCAGAAAAAGTAGCTAAGCGGGTAGGGTGTTAAAATGAGCTGGACACGACTTTATTGTTAAAAGAATAAGAAATTGTATAGGTCATTTTGAGCAGCTTAGCTACTTCTGCTGCTGACTGTATGTAGTATGTTTTAATATTCAACTGTTAACCAGTTTTATGCTAACGATTTATGATGATGATCTTATCAAGACAATAAACATAATTCAGCAGTTAAGTGGAATGAAAATTTAAAGATAATCAGCCTTAACTTCATTGATATTTATGTTCCCATAAAGCACATTACCCGAATTAACAAAGCAAATGGCGGGCCAAAAATAGCGGCAATTAATATCGCCGGGAGACGTTCGCGATGACGGGTTAATCTGTTCGCCAGAACTCGAGTGAATCATGCTCACGCGCACCTATTCCGATGCATTCCTTGCGGGAACAATTTACACGGGAATAGGATTGATTGATATTATAATGGTTGCCGAAACAAACAAAAAAATACGTCAATAAAGAGGATTGCCACAAATTTAAAAAATGAACTGTGAAGAACTCTGGAAAATCACGGGATTCGAACCCGCATTCTTCGGATTGCCGGTTCAAAAGAAGCCAAATAACACTAGACTCTACTCATAGTGTTCGTGCCGGTGAGAATTATCGCCAGAGCTCAAAAAGGATGCAGTTTGCTGACAACTTTTTGTCCAATAGGAAGCTAAAAAGCTTTGGAATCCTCATTTGTAAAACCGTGACACCTCTGGAGTTCCAGGCGTCGATTGGCTACGCTGCTGCGCCTGCTGCTTAGCATCTGACGGGCTGTATGCTTGTTTTCCACAGTCGTTGTATAAAAATGGTTGGACTTTTATAAAGTTAACATAACGAGATTAAATAAGAATAGTCTTTCACACTCTTGTTCGTATCACTCCAAAGATCTCAGCCGCGATCTGGTTGACGTTAATAACTTAATCCCAGGGAATTAACAATTATTTCAGACAGAACACAAAGCAACGAGAATGTGGGACAGATGAGAGCGATGACAGATTCACTGTATGGTATGACAGACAAGCGTGACAATGGACGGTGGGGTTTATAAGTAAATGATATAATTTTAATCACTTGTGTGTGTAGTGTGTGTTGTTTGAGCCAGCGTGGTCTCGTGCATGGGAGGAGGCCTGTGCCCAGCAGTGGGACGTATACAGGATGTTTTTTCAATAACTAGCCATATTATGGGAGGTGATTAGGTAAGTCAAACTGATTTACTTTTTCTATGGGAACAACCCCAAAGTCCCAAAAAAATTGTCCTTCAATTTGTCCGTGAAATGTATGAAACAGCCAAAAATGGTTTCGAGATTTCAGAGTTGGCCCCATAGTAAAAGTTGTTTAGTATGGCCTACCAAATCACCTCGCACAATATGGCTAATTATTGAAAAAACACCTTGTATACGCTAACATATAGGCATCGGCTCATCACGTAGTTTTGGTTTATACTAAAAGCTGTCTAAAAGACATGGCTTTTTAGCGATAAAATCTACGAATTAGTCTACCTTACTACTACCTAATTTAAATAAGTTTGTATGTATCTCTGCTGTTATTAATCTTATAACAAATTCTAATAGCTTCCGTGGCAATTTAAACCACATTTAATCACACATGTATAGTAGGGTTTTGTCTCAGTACAAATGCGAAAAAAATTGTGCGCATCGAGAAAAAGTTGTGAATTTTTGACCATAGATAGAGTGAGCAAAGATGAATATATTTTTGTATTGGCGGTCTGTAAAATTTTTGGACCTTCACGTCAAAATCAGGGGTCCCGTGCAATATGTTATTACTCTCTAGTTAAGACTGCTAGGGGTTGTTTGGTATCGTTTCCGTGTAAAACAGACATGCAGAATTCATTTCTAATATTAAAAATGAAAAATTTCGTATTAAAAAAAAAGTTGTGCCGCGAGGAAAAACACAATTTTATTTTTATTTTTTTAGGACGTCATATAACTAATATATATCCTTTATTTCAAATAATAAAAAATATTATAAAGAAGCATATTTAATATACATTAGAGAAACATATACATTTTATACACCTTTAATACAAAAAACTTCTGGGTTTTTTTTTTACTTAAGTTGAGTAACGGAAATCAGACGTCGCGTCGTTTGAATTGTGACGGTTTATGTTAAAGTTAAGGAGGAAAAATATGTTTTTATTTATTGTATTCTTTTATTTCTGCATTTTGTGAAGTTATTATGAATAAAATTTACTAATAACAAGCAATACATGCATTTTAAGGTCAATACGCTACGGATGTTCACGTTCACATTGAATATCGATACTTACTATGGAGAAAACATATACACCACGAAGTAAACATTTTTTTTTCGCGTAGTTTTTGTATACTATAAGCCTAAAAATTGCATATATTTAGAAACTACATTAAATATGCTCCTTTATAATATTTTTTATTATTAGAAAAAAAATTATATATATTAGTTATATGACGTTCTAGAAAAAAATAAAAAAATGTGTTTTTCCTCGCCACACAACTTTTTTTTAATAAGAAATTTTACATTTTTAATATCACAAATGAATTCCGCATGTCTGTTTTACACGGAAATGATACCACACAACCCCTAGCAGCCTTAACCATAGAGTAATAACGTATTTCACAGGACCCCTGATTTTGACGTGAAGGTCCAAAAATTTTACGGACCTCCAATACTAAAAAATATTTATCGTGGGCCATTCTATCCATGGTCAAAAATTCACAACTTTTTCTCGATGCGCACAATTTTTACAAATTCGAGCTCTGCTAGTATGTCTTAAGTATTAATACATTTCCCACAACATAGTATTTAAGAGCATACGCTCTTGGTAGGTGACGACGTTTATGACCAATAAGGTTCTAATAACGACCTTGTTGACACTCTGTAAAATAGAGCAAATCAGGATGTTACTCCGCAACGTGCGTTAGGGTTCGTCCACAAATTACGTCACACCAATTTCATGACTTTTTGATCTTTTCCTCCCCTTTGTAACACTTGGTCACATTTAGTATATGTCTCCCTGGTGCGACGTCACATATTTAACAACTTAATTTCAGATAAAGAAGAATATAACGATAACGGTCAAAATTGTTATATTAATAACTAGCAGTTGCCCGCGGCTTCGCCCGCGTACTAAAAGTACTAAAAAGGAGATCATCAGTTTGACCCTCATTTCTGTATTGTATGTATGTTTGTCCGCGATTATCTCGCGTTTGGCTGAACCGATTTAGATGTGCTTTTCGGAAAAGTATTTGTTACTTTCTGGAGGTTTCGGTATATGACATTTTGATGAAGGCTTTCCCTTATTTTTTTTTAATGAAATGGTTGCAATATTTCTTTTATTGTTACGCCATCGCCAGCAACGACTTGCTTGTAGTAACTTATTTACTAAGAGATTATGATTAATGCAGATTTCTACTCTAATGAATAAAAGTTTTTCCCCGCAACTTCCTCTGCGTGGAATTAGTAATAGATCCCCCTTTTTACCCTCTTAGGGAATGACTTCTGGGATAAAAACTATTATGTATCCTTCCCCAGAACTCAAACTACCTCCATACCAAATCATCTAAATAGGTTAAGCGGTTATCAATTCCCGATACAAACTTTCAACCCCCTTTTCACCTCTAAAAGGGTTGATTTTCCGGATAAAAATGTCCTATGTCGTTTTCCGAGACTCAAACTATGCCTATACCAAATTTCATCCAAATCGGTTCAGCTGTAAATAATTCTCTATAAAACTTCCAAACCCTTTACTTTGCACCCCGTAAGAGTTGTTTTTCGGAATAAATACTGTTTTGTCGCTTCTCAGGACACAAACTATCTCTATACCAAGTTTCATCTCAATCGGTTCAACGTTTAAAAATGCCCCATTAAATAAAAAAAACCCGGCAAGTATGGGTCTTACTTGCGCCTCAAGAGTTTTTCTCAAGAGAACATTTTTTTTATTCCATTTTTTTAAAAGACGCTTTCAGCATGATATATTTTGTTTATATATTTTTTTTATTATATATTTTGGTTTGTAGTTCGCAGTGCCTTGGTTTTTACTGTAATGCTGTGTAACGAATAATTTGAATAAATAAATAAATAAATGATTTCATGAGAATTTATCGCGGCTGAGTGCGAATCGGAGTCGGTACCCCGATTTCAACAAATCCCATAGAAACTACCAAACCTCTTTTCACCCCTTTAAGGGTTACTTTTTTTTTAATGAAAACTACCCTTAGTCGTTTCCCGAAATTCAAACTATCTATTATACCAAGTTTCATTTTAATCAGTTCAACGGTTAAAAATTATCCATACAACATTCCATTCCAATCACCTTTTCAGCCCCTTAAGGGCTGCCCTAATCTATGTCCTTTCCCGGGATTAAAACTATTTCTATACCAAAATTTCAAAATCGATGCCATTTTCGTAATTAACGTCCCAAAATACCATAAATCGACACCCGTATTGATATTTAGCCATTTTGCACCCTAACAGGGGGATGATATTTCACGCCCACCACGTTGTATTATAAAATCATTGTTTTTTTCGTAATCAGCTACCCAATAAACCATAGAAACGATACTCATGTTGATTTTCAGACTTTGTCACCCCCATTTCCCCCTTTATGGGGTTGAATTTTAAAAAACCTGTAACACGTGTTTACGCATTTATTGTTAGGAATAATCCTGTGAAGTTTCAAATAAAACAGTCAAACTAATCTTGTTTCCCCATACAAACTTTGGACCCCCATTTCACCCCCTGAGGGATGATATTTCACGCCTGCCACTTTGTATAATAAAATAGTTCTTGGTTTCTTAATCAGCGACCCGATAAACCATAGAAACGATACCCATATTGATATTCAGATTTTTTCACCCCCATTTCCCCCTTAAAGGGGTTGAATTTTTAAAAAATCTGTATCACCTATTTACGCATTTTTTGTTAGGAATAATCCTGTGAAGTTTCAAATAAAACAGTCTAACTAATCTTGTTTCCCCATACTAACTTTGGACCCCCATTTCACCCCCTGGGGGATGATATTTCACGCCTGCCACGTTGTATAATAAAATGGTTGTTGTTTTCTTAATCAGCGACCCGATAAACCATAGAAACGATACCCATATTGATTTTATATTTTTTCACCCCCATTTCCCCCTTGAAGAGGTTGAATTTTCAAAAAAGCTGAAACACGTGTTTACTCATTTATTGTTAGGAATATTTCGGTGAAGTTTCAAATTAGATAGTCAAACTAATCTTGTTTCCCCATACAAACTTTGGACCCCCATTTCAACCCCTGGGGGATGACATTTCACGCCTGCCACGTTGTATAATAAAATGGTTGTTGCGTTCTTAATCAGCGACCCGATAAACCATAGAAACGATACCCATATTGATTTACTGATTTTTTCACCCCCATTTCCCCCTTAAAGGGGTTGAATTTTCAAAAAAGCTGAAACATATGTTTACTCATTTATTGTTAGGAATACTTCGGTGAAGTTTCAAATACAATAGTCAAACTAATCTTGTTTCCCCATACAAACTTTGGACCCCTATTTCACCCCCTGGGGGATGATATTTCACGCCTGCCACGTTGTATAATAAAATGGTTGTTGCGTTCTTAATCAGCGACCCGATAAACCATAGAAACGATACCCATATTGATTTTATATTTTTTCACCCCCATTTCCCCCTTGAAGAGGTTGAATTTTCAAAAAAGCTGAAACACGTGTTTACTCATTTATTGTTAGGAATATTTCGGTGAAGTTTCAAATTAGATAGTCAAACTAATCTTGTTTCCCCATACAAACTTTGGACCCCCATTTCAACCCCTGGGGGATGACATTTCACGCCTGCCACGTTGTATAATAAAATGGTTGTTGCGTTCTTAATCAGCGACCCGATAAACCATAGAAACGATACCCATATTGATTTACTGATTTTTTCACCCCCATTTCCCCCTTAAAGGGGTTGAATTTTCAAAAAAGCTGAAACATATGTTTACTCATTTATTGTTAGGAATACTTCGGTGAAGTTTCAAATACAATAGTCAAACTAATCTTGTTTCCCCATACAAACTTTGGACCCCTATTTCACCCCCTGGGGGATGATATTTCACGCCTGCCACGTTGTATAATAAAATGGTTGTTGCGTTCTTAATCAGCGACCCGATAAACCATAGAAACGATACCCATATTGATTTACTGATTTTTTCACCCCCATTTCCCCCTTAAAGGGGTTGAATTTTCAAAAAAGCTGAAACATATGTTTACTCATTTATTGTTAGGAATACTTCGGTGAAGTTTCAAATACAATAGTCAAACTAATCTTGTTTCCCCGTACAAACTTTGGACCCCTATTTCACCCCCTGGGGGATGATATTTCACGCCTGCCACGTTGTATAATAAAATGGTTGTTGTGTTCTTAATCAGCGACCCGATAAACCATAGAAACGATACCCCTATTGATTTACTGTTTTTTTCACCCCCATTTCCCCCTTAAAGGGGTTGAATTTTCAAAAAAGCTGAAACACATGTTTACTTATTTATTGTTAGGAATACTTCGGTGAAGTTTCAAATACGATAGTCAAACTAATCTTGTTACCCCATACAAACTTTGAACCCCTGTTTAGAGGTGTGCGCCGATAGCACAATCATCGGCGGCGGCGTCCGATCATTTTTTGACCGGCGGCGGCGGCGTAATCGGCGTTATCGGCGTGACCTTGGCGTAATATATATTTCAATATTACTGAGGAATTAGGCAACAAACCCTCTAAATCAAAGCACGCCTTGTATTTATAACCATACAAAATATAATATGCTTTAAATCATGCGACGAGAATGCTTTAGTAAAATATATATAGCGTAAATAAAACACCCCAAGTCTTTGAAAACTTTAGATTATCTTGCAAAATTTGCACATTTTAAATACAAGACATGAGTTTAGGCATTTTACTAAAATATGGTTAAGGTTAACCTACATAATTTAACTGTTCTAATGCATTCGAAGCTCTTCCTGCATAGAGTTGACTCAATCTGGAGCAAAAAGCTTTGAAAACTCAACAGAAAAAGGCTCCTAATTATAAAAAGGGTTTTCACAGGCCATTAAGCTAAGAAAGGAGTATTGGCTAGAATGGGATTGTCAGATAATACTGATTTTAGGATGTGTGGCGAAGAGAAAGAGATAATGAAACACTAAATGTGTGAATGTCACGCTCTAGCCAGACAGAGAGTTAAGCACTTTGGTACTGGTCA
This sequence comes from Pammene fasciana, assembly GCA_911728535.1. Lineage (NCBI taxonomy): Eukaryota > Metazoa > Arthropoda > Insecta > Lepidoptera > Tortricidae > Pammene > Pammene fasciana. The sequence goes on from OU452285.1 coordinate 5,083,201, forward strand.
TCGAGATCTAGAGGAATTTAAAGCACTGCCCTTGAGCTTTATCATCCAACACATGGAGATGGTAAAGAAAAGTTCTCGAGTAGGTGTGATGGGGGTACCGACACAAAAGATCCCTCTGTGTCGAAGTGTATCCATATGGGCCATCGAATCCAATAAGATAACTTACATAATTATTTTAAAGAACTGGCCTTGCCCGAAATAGCTTTAATTATAGCACAAAATCCCTGAAGTTAATAAGTGCAGAACGATGGGAGAGGTCTTAATCCAGTCCAAAATTGATAACAAAAAATTGTTTATTTACGAACTTCGATGGAGGGGTTCCATTGATCAACAGGTTAACTAACAGATTTTATTATTTTAAATGGTTTGGGTTAATTCGTTATTTTGCTCAATCGTCCCCGCCGCGTGCAGCTTGTGAGGGTCTGTTGATAGCAGAAACATGAAAGCTGATCAACATCGATGAACAGCGATAAATCTATGAGATATAAGTGGTTGAAATTAAGCTTACAATAACAAAATAATTTAAGTTGACATCATTTTGTAGTAATTATCCCTTGCACTTTATAATATCGCTGCGTAGACATAAAATGTGTGTGTGTATTATATGAAAACATCCAAATCACAATGTACAGTAGGTGTAAGTGTAATATTTAAATAGTTTTCTGGATAAACACGACCTAATGAGAATGGGCCATGTAAATAACAAGTGCGAATTAGCAATTCTTTTCACGCCGATTTCACGCCGATCATCGGCCGGCGGCGGCGGCGTGGGTAAAAATGGCCGGCGGCGGCGGCGCGGCGTGGCGGCGCACACGTCTACCCCTGTTTCACTCCCTGGGGGATGATATTTCACGCCTGCCACGTTGTATAATAAAATGGTTGTTGTTTTCTTAATCAGCGACCCGATAAACCATAGAAACGATACCCATATTGATTTTCAGATTTTTTCACCCCCATTTCCCCCTTAAAGGGGTTGAATTTTCAAAAAATCTGAAACACGTGTTTACTCATTTATTGTTAGGAATAATTCGGTGAAGTTTCAAATAATATAGTCAAACTAATCTTGTTCCTCCATACAAACTTTGGACCCCCATTTTACCCCCTTACGGGGAGAATTTTGAAAAATCCTTTCTTAGTGCACCCCTAGACCTTATAAGGCACCTACGTGCCAAATTTGGAATCTCTAGAACCAGTGGTTTGGGCTGTGCGTTGATATGTCAGTCAGTCAGTCAGTCAGTCAGTCAGTCAGTCAGTCAGCTTCTTCTTTTATATATATAGATACCATTCAGATTATTTAAAATTTAATTTACACCAGAAACTTATCACCCACACTATACACGATGTGAAGGGTTGTTTTCTTTTTTTCCTTTAAAAACGGCAATTTTTATACCTGCTTAGGCAATAATATTGCCTAAGTATATTATTGCCAAATATTATTTGTACATGTAACGTTACAAAAATTGGACTTCCCCCACCCCTCGTCACAACTTGTCACACTTTGGTGATCCCCTCCCTCACCCTTAACGTGTGACGTAATTAATGAATGGCCCCTAATGTGCGATATGGAGCAAATGTGGCAGTAGGCTGATGACAGTTTTATTTGGTGACAAACATGCTTGAGAAACTGGAACACTTTATTAGAAGTTACCAAGAATCTACACATTTGTACAGTCCGTGAGCTTTAAGAAGAACCTTCGGGACTCGGCGATGACACACGAAGGTAATATTGCTGTTCTGTTTTTTCATGTGTCACTGTTGATTGATACCCGACGTCTCTTTCTAAAACCCGAAGGTTCTTTTTAGAGCTCACGGACTGTATCCGTCTTTAAAAACCGTGTGGGTCATCGTACATCTGTCGGCGGCCGATCGTAAAATCAGGCATATCGTGAAATTCCTGGGCATATCGTGAAACGTGAAAATCTTTGATTCGTTCCCTGAGACGACGGAGCCCCGCCATGCGGGGCTCCTATTTCTGGGCAGTTTGCCCTTTGGGTATCTGAAGCAACCTAACGAACCTAACCTACCTATACATTGGTTTAATGTGACTATCGTTAAAACATTACACAGGAACATTACGATCTGCCTGATTTTACGATCGGCCGCCGACATATCGATAGGAACGACATAACTTTAAAAAGAAAGATAAAACTTTGGGGTACCTATTGTAAAAATTTATAGAGGCCTGCTGCATAAAAATGTTTGTGGGGCGCCGGTGGCCCACGTGGCCTGCTGATAAAGTTACAATACAAAATATACTTGGTGGCCAGCGGCCACCACCACCACCAGTGTTGGCCGTTAATTTCAATTAGAATTAAAAATTGATCAATAAGATTGAAGATTAACTCCGTAACTAATCAATTACAATAAGCATACATTTTTACTAAAGTTTCGGATTGATTTCGTGACGTAGACCGAATTCTTTCCTAGACTACCGAAATAATGCAAGTGGCTCTTTCAAAACCTGGCTCCTTTATGCCACTTCTCCCTAAAATCTACTGAAAAGTTGTATTTATGTAACTGTCATATGAAACCTCGATAGTTTATTTAGTTTTCAGATGTAAGAGAGAATCGGGATACAACCCCGTGCCATTTATTGAACATAAAGTATCATAGGGTTTACATAGTACAGTCACGCTCCGTGATTGTTGAGCCATTTAGGGTTCTAGCTAAATTGGACCTTCCATAGCGTAAGTATTGTACAACCAATTTAGCTAGAACCCTAAATGGCTCAACAATCACGGAGCGTGACCGTACATACCAGTGGCGATGCGTCCATAGAAAACGATTCCCGTTGCTTTGCCTAATTTTTAGGCACCTGACCAATTTTCCTACAGCTCATGAAGAAATTTTAAGCCAAATGAAGCTCCGGTTTGCCTAAGAAATTTTTTGACCCACCGCCACTACATAGGTACCAGCTAGTTATTAACAATGCTTTAATGAACATTTTCACTCGCAATAGAAAAATGAGTAAAGACATGAATAATACTGAGTATACTTCCCTATCTAAATATACCTACTATCTCTATAAAATACTCATTTTACTCATTAACTATGCGAGAAAATGTTAATTCTAAAAACAAAACAAGCGGTCGCAATATTACACCTCATCCACATCCGTCCGGTTCTAAATATACCCGGGCCCCGGTGCAATACGAGTAGTGATGCGACGTGGGAATATTGAGAATATTGTTTTTTTATTTTGTAACGATTCAAGATTGGGAATATTTTTCATAATATCGTACATTAAAGACTAACTAACTAACTATTTTGGCTCAACGATTCAAAGAGAATCTTGGCCTCCGAAATGAGAGCACGCCACCTTTCCCGATCCTGCACATTAAAGACGTTATATTTATATAAATATTCTGAAAGGGCAAATTCAACAATCGATTAGCTGTTTAATTTAAACTTACGTGAGACATATAGTTTGGCCAGGGTTTATTTTACTTCAAGCATAGGCAAAGATAATCATACTGTCTCTTTCTCACGCTCGTGTCTTTGCTACTGAAAAAGGGATGAGAATAGCTTATTACTTCCACTGTTACTGCACTTATTGTATTAATTATTAACACTATTATCACTATTTTATTTTATCGATGACCTACTATCGATGATGATCATCTACTATTATCTATGGCGCGGTGCCGCAACGAAGGGTGGTGGATCGGTTCGCCTAGCACGCTTAGTGCTTGAGGATGGAGACCTAAGTTCGTCGAAATATTTCGCGTGAAGTGACTAAACATGTGAGTACAGCCGCATGTAGTAATCGATAAGTTGTGTTGTGTGATGTTGCGACAAATTAAGAAAGAGAAAAGTAGGATTTATGAGGATAATCCTATCAGTTTCTATTTTTTTATTTTGTTTATTTATTTTATTTCTTTCGTATATCTACTGTAATGGATATAAAAGAGCATACAATTGCAATAATGACTAATCTAAATTTCCATTAGTTGGGAACTTGACACATGTACAAATAATCCCGTCTGGGGAATGCCTAACTCGTGACTAGCTGCGTGCAATACAAACCTTTGAATAACAAACATACTTTACTATCCATGTTATACAGGGTGTAACAAAAATACTGGTGATCCGTTTAAGGGCATAATTGGTATCGTATTGCCAGTAGGAAAAAGTAGGAGAAAAACTTTTTCGACGCAAAAAAAAAAAATTTTTGTATGGCGAGTCTGGCGAGAATTTTTTTCGCGAGAAAATTATTTTTTCTTAGTTTTTCACAATAAGAATACGATACCAATTATGCCCTTAAGAGGATCACCAGTATTTTTGTTACACCTTGTATACAGTCCTATCACCAACTGAATAGAGTTGTGTTTCCTTTGCATCTATAAAGTCCAGAAGCATTTTATAACAAAATAAAAAGTTAAAATGTTCGAAATTTAAATATCACTTGAAAATAACGTTACTATGTAAGATGGTCATATGCTTGAAGTTAATATCAGACCTATTCGAATCATGTTAAGGTTTATTTTCGCATGTTGTGTTTATAAATGTTGATACGAAGTAGAGTTCGAAAATGGCGTCGATGATCAAATTTATCTGTGTGTTTGCAAGCAGACGCTGTGCTGTTATATTATTGAAAGAACTCATTGCCTCAAATAAACCAGTAGAATATTGTCTCCTATATCTATTATAAAAACGAAACACTCATGAAATAGCAGAATAGAAAAGAGAGTACTTAATAAACCTTAAAGGAAGAAATCTTAATTGAGTGGAGTAATTTGACATTTCCTGACATACAAAGCGGTTGTCAAATGTATGTAAAGTGCTGTCAATTTGACTTGATAAAGATAAAAGATAAAAAAACTTGGGCCGGTTGCTTTACCTCGGGCCATGGTAGCCCGATTCCCTTCAACTCGGATGCCTCTGAGCGTCGCCAGGACTGTTTAGGGCGACCTTTTCCTCTCTTGCCTTGTGGGGTCCATTCTAAGGCTGTCAATTTACTCCACTCCATTAAAAATTCTACCTTAGTAAAGGTGCAAATTTACATAAGACTTGAATCCTGGACTTAGGCATCTGCGGCATTAGGGTTAATGAACCCAGAAATCAGTCAAAAAAATAAAATAAATATGTAGGTATGTTAACAAAGGTCTGTGGTCTTAACCGTAAGGCTTCTGTGTTTATGAATTTGTTAAGTAATAATCCAATGAGATGTATTTATAACGATTGCAACACCATCTGCGTTGAGCTTTGCGCATTTACCTATCCTCATTAGTAGTTTTACTTATTTGTTGGTTTGCCTACAAAATGCTTGGCAAGCCATGTAAATAGCAGCACAGACATTCGACAGCCAGATTGATGGATAAGTAAACAAGATAAGATAACCACTCCTTGTAACTATGTTGTTTCCCTTAAACTACAATCTTTAAAAAGTTGCATTTACTTAGCATTTTTATAGCGCTTGTGACCTTTTAAAATTACTAGCCTAACTGGGTTGTAGTGATTTCCTGATAACGAAATCGTTGTCTTGACATGTAAGTTCCTTGTATGACATGTGTTATAACGTTTTACAAACTTTATTTTGTAGGCAGAAATTCAAATGCAGCACTGATGTGGTTTAAATTTAACCAAGTTGAAAGAGTAAGATTAAGTTGGTTTTGTTATCTAACTCGGTATTTCTATTGATTCGAATGTATTTGCAGTAGTAAGATAACTCAATAAATAACTTTTTGATGGTAAATTATGAACGCTACCGGCCAAATCGAGTCGAACGTGATCGTAAGATTGGAACATTGATTTACTTATTTCATTTTATGGAAGTCGAGATCAAAGTAATTGGGAAAGCTGAGTGAAAGATGTGAGGAAATACGAGTGGCGCTTGTAAAATTGTGTTTTATTAAATATGTTATCAGTATTTGAAATTTGTGAGAGAAAAATCTTGAGAATTGGCTTGGTAGCAAGGTAACACGGAAAAAGGAGCCGGTGTGTATCTGAAGCATCACATCCCTGATAAATATGATCTAAGTTTGTTTTTAGAAAAGATCGAACTCTGAATTTTTCGCCAAAGTTATCATTTATATAACTACCTATACTTAATAGCTTTTTTGTTTTTCCCTATATCAACTGACACGTATTGTTTATTTTTGATAGTCTACATCAGAAGGTAAGTTGGCGACCGGCGCTTGCGCTTCTATATCTTGAATATAATATTGAATCTGATGTATAGATAACAAAGATTATGACACAACGCTTTCTGTCAAATGGTACCTTTCCTGTAGGCTGTAACATTTATTATTATTTTTTCTTCGTCGTTACACTCTTGACATAGTGATCGTGGCTGTCATGTGTTAGTGGCAAGCTTTATCACCCGGCGTCATTCTCCTCGTTCTTGTGCGCGCCATTTTATTATTACCCGCTACATAAATGCCTGCCCGTGAGGACGGTGAGGAATTCGTTTAAAATTTTAAGTGACTTCACTTCCTTAGGTATTGAATTCCCAAAAATACTTTCTTAGTAGTTCGATCTTCAACAGTTTAGACTGCTCGTCTGTTAGTGTATAAGTAACGTAATTATTTCATATGTTTATATGAGACCTAAATTGTTAGCTTTTAATTTTTATAATTGCTTATGTTTGAATAAAAATTATGAGACCTAAATACATCCTTGCTGGACAGGAATCTTCCAAAAATATTTCCACGAGAATCATTCACCCAAGTGTCTCCTCAATGATTTCCTGCATGACTAAATCTACCCAACATTTTGGGAGCCTTCCCACGCTACGTAATTCGGATGTGGTCAAAAGCATCGTTAGAGCCTTGTCATGACTATTAAGCACTTTAGCATAAGGACCCATTACAAATGTGACTGCGCAAGGCAAAGATTGGAAGAATTTCATTGAGATCGATCGTGTGCGCGGTGATCCATCATTTAGCGCATGCGCGCTCAAATGCATCCTAATTTATGTGTGTGTGACCATATTTAACAGTACTGTTGAGTCATATTTCGATATGAAGTTGTTAACTAAATTTTTTACAGTTACAAACCATTGAAGTGTTGGCATTGAAGGACGTACCTGAAACAACAGAATTTTTTTTTTTATAAATCTATGATTTACACTGTCATCATTCTCCTAGTATTTGTCCCTTCTTTTGCCACAGCTCAATTGAACCTGGGCTCCGTTCGGAAACCTAACCCCATGAATTGGCGTAGGCACTGGTTTTTACGAAAGCAACTGCTATCTGACCTTCCAAACCAGAGGAGAACTAAGACTTTATGGAGGTTAGGTATGTCCGGTTTCCTTAAGAAGTTTTCCTTCACCGAAAAATTAAAAAACTCAGTAGTACGAGCCGGGGTTCAAATCTGAGACCTCCGTATTGAAAGTCGGTCTTGACGCTAGGCTACCTAAAAAAATAATAAGTAAGACTGTAAAATATGGTATCCATAAGATCGTTAAATACCTAGTTTAGGGTCCCTTTCTTCAACATATCTAGCCAGTTTGTTTTTCCACTCGATACATCAACACAACGTCGGCCATATTTTATTAGGCGCGAGATTGGATTTGCTGGATTCTGCGATGACATCTCGAGATGGATCGCTTCCTTCGAAAAACTTGATCCTATTCGAAAAGTGGTGAGGGAAAAAGGGAGCTGGTTAATTTGTAACTGATAAGTTGATAACACAAAGGAGAAGGCGTTTTTGTTCTTAATGAATATTTTAATACCTGGCAATTAGAATTGAACTATTAACTCTAGGACGTTTGTCTTACACTCTGCATTTAATTCAGCACGCGTTTATTCGATAAACTTGTCAAAATTGCACTAGCCAGTTTGCAACAGTTCGCAACTGAATCGAAATAAACCCTATTCCTAACAGTATACGATTGAATTTCATCTGCCAGTATCGTGCATTTTGTTAACAGTTAAAGTAAAGTTCGAGGTGTGGAAACGAGAATCGTATCAAACCGAACCGTAGTGGAACAAGGTTGTACGTTACTTATACGTTCATGTTAGATAAGCCTTTGTCGAAGTAAATGTATCAAAGGCAGAGTTGGATTGTGAGTTGGTAAACATGAGGTGGTCAAATAGTAAGTGTAAGCTGTGCTACCAAAATCTTGTAAGTACCTACCAGTGGCGGTAGGTCAACATTTTTTTTAGGCAAGCCGGGGCTGAATTTGACTTAAAATTTCTTAATGAGCTGTAAGAAACCTGCTCAGGCGCCTGAAACTTAGGCAGGCCGAAGGGAATCGTGTTCTATGGACGCTACGACCTACCTAGTCTATGTAATGTTAGTTTATTATGTACAACAATATAAGGCAGCCTAATGTATATTGTCTTAAGGACGAAGTATTTACAGAGAGGAAGCGGCCGAAACTACTCATCACGCCGTTTGTCACCGTCTAGTTAGGCGGCGCAGGGTTGCCACTATACGTATATGTATAGTTTTATAAACAAAATCTAATAAAATATAAATATATCTAACGGCTTCCCATATGATAGTGTCAGTTTCAATATTTATCTCCGAGATCTGGATTAGAATTAAAGCAGCTTCCTTATGGAAGAAGAAGAATCGAATCACTTAATCTCTACTATTGTTTATTATAATTCCCCATTAGGTCTAAAAAAGTTTCACTGCAAAACACGTCCAAGGTAAAGGAAAATTGCTGAAAAAAACCATTATAATTGGACTTATCAATCACTCATTTTCACGTAAACTTGTCAAAGACTTGTTATGTGATCCACATCGATCATCGCCAACCCTACTATAACGTGTCGTAATCGCCAGTTATCGTAATAAAGTTATATTAAACAGTTGCCGACCGCTGCTCATCCATCACCGTTGATTGGCCGGCCGGCGACAGCGCGCGCCTATTGGGTAATGGTCGCACGCACCAGGGGTTCGCAACCTTTGACCCTGGGGGCATGTACTTCAGAAGTATCTGTGTATTCAACCAATGATGTGACAAAAATATTTTCGAGTCGTGTATAGTTTTGATCATTTCGACAACTTTGGGGCTATAGCTTTTGTGCGGGCCCTGAGTGCATCTCAGTAAATATTCTCGTTTTAAAATTGTGTGTCCGTCCGTGACTATTGGTGAATTAAACACTGTCAAATCACGACTCCTCGCTGTAAAATAAACATCAACTCTTTCCGAGTGTTTATCAGAATGACGGGCGTGAATAGTGTCGACCATTTCACACCCATTCCATCCTCTACTGGAAGAATAAATCCTGTCCGATTTGAACCGTAAATATCTGAAATCTACATGTGATTAGAGCTCAAAGTTAGATTGGACTGATGAAAGTACAATTGTGGACGGTTTTGTCAATAACAGCTCTTCACAAATAGTAACATCAGGCTTCAAAACATCCCGCTTTTCTAGTGGCTGTTGAATTTAGACCAAGAAATGAAAAGGTGCATAGTCAGTATTATCGGCATTTTAGTACCGTTTACTAAATATTAGAGCTGTGTGCTTGTTCGTCACCTACGTGGAATAAAAAATGTTGCCTCCTGAATAAAGTTAATATTAAGATAAGAACACGCTTAATACGATTAGGTAAGTTGAATACAATTTATTGCATAATATTTACGCCATTTTATATTGACCCCTGGAACTTGGAGCTCCCGTAGGACAGTTTAAGATGCCTTTTTGGCTGGTTCCTTTCAAAATCGTTTTAAAAGGGTTTTACTGTATTTTATAGTACTTTAGTACTATCTAGTGTAGTATAGTGTGTTAGCTGCAATCTTCTAAGTATAGCATTATTATCTAACCGGATAATATGTGTGATTTTTCTAGTCCTTTCGAGTCCTAATTATCTTCTAAAAGCGACCAAAGTTCGGAATCTTTGCTTGATAGAATTTTAATAAACCAATATATCTACATACAGCAAACCACGTCCTCAAATTAAACGTCAAAAATTGACAACCTCACATTTCCCGGTCCCACTTTGCGCCCTCAAAACGTCATCAGCCACGATCAAATGTCATTTTTTACACGTAACACAATCCAGCAGACCCGCGTCAGCCAAATTGAATCCGTCCGAGCCCATTACTGCCAGGCGGCGACGTCGTATCAATTCACGGAGCCAAATTTCATATTTACTTGATACTGTATTTTTTCTGTATTATGCTGTGGGCCAAGAGGGATGCGGATGAACAATTTATTAGAAAATTTTTTCGATAATATCTGTCATGCAGTGCTGAACTCCTTGAATTTATTTTGATGGAACACATAGATAATTTTAATTGAGAGCGTTTCTTAAAAAATTGCCAGTTTTGGAAATTATATTATTTTCTATGAATTTTATGATATGTTTACTCAACATAACGAGCTCATTACAACCCAAAAGAAAAAAAAGTGTCCTAAAAATTCCATAAGTACTATTTTGAGATTTTCCTTTGTGTAACCGCCATACAATGTATATGGGAAATGGTAACACAATGAAGAAGAAAACTTTAGGACATTCTTTTTCCTTATTAAAATTGAAAAAAATCGTGATTCTGAGTTGAAGAAACATAAAATTTACAGAAAATAATACTATTTTAAAACGTGGCAACTTTTTTGAGGAACGCTCTTTTAATATTCTTGGTCCAGGACAATAAATTTATCAGATTACCTATTAAGACAAAATTTTAAAAATACACAAGATAAGATACCGAATACCGGCTAATTTGCATGAAAATAATACCGGTATCCGATCACTTTAAAGTTCTAAACACCAGCGTGTTTCATGGCCTCCGTCTAAAATATGCCGATAATGACGTCGCGCGTCGCGGGTTATTTTATTAGAATCTGTCGCGCGTCAAAAACGCGACATGACGACAGCGACGCATTGAGCGATATACGGTTTCTTCAAAAGTCGTCTTCAAAGGCGTCTTAGAAATACAAAAGCCGTTAAGCAAAAAAAGGAAATATTAAAAGATATTCGCATATTGGAAATTCAGTATTTAATTTTTGCTACGCACGATCAGAAACCTACGGCAGCTAAATATCATTTGGCAGCTGGTTTTATTGGTATGAAGCATACTTACTATAGGTAGGTACTTAGAACCTTTCAGGGTAAGAAACGACGCCTAAGAGGATAAAGAATAAGTCAGGCGCGGATCCAGGATTTGGTTCAGGGGGGGGGGGGGGAGCACTACCCAAAAAGCCCTTACCCTTGCGTGTCAGGGGGGGGGGGGGGGGTCAATAAGTTTCAAAGTGCATCTTGCTCTCCCTTTGTTTGTGCGATCATAACAAATCAAGTTCGATTTTTAAAGTGAGAACAGGCCTCCTAATCTCCATGCTAGATGTTGCAGGAACTGTCGTCAGAACTGATTGGTGATTGCATTAGGCCGTCGCTCGTTAGGCCCTGACCGCAGTTAATGGCTCCAGTATTCCCGTACAGGCTTCCGGGATTTAATCAGGGCGATTGTTCCCTGCATGCGTACCTAACTGATGATAGGCACAGGTTTTGGGACCCCTTGTAATGTAAGTAAGGGAAACCACCTATTAAAACAAGACTTTCTTTTTTAAAATCCTGACTTGGGCTTTACGCGGACTGGTGGAATAGTAGCCTCGACGTCCACTCAGGCCTTGCATTTAGTTTTAGCCAGAATATTTCTCAAGTCAAATAGAAAGGTATACTGTCTTTTTCATGCGCTAGTCCTTAAACGGCTATTAGACATTGCAATTTGCAACCTGCAGGGCCTAATCTGTTGTGTACCCTGCCTCTCCCTACCCCTCCTTCAGCTCCCTACGGGCCCTACCTTTAATTACACCTTCTAACCTGACAGATTGGGCCCTGCAGGTTGCAATGTCTAATACCGCTTTTATCACTCATGAATGGGATACGTAGTTCATTCCTTTTACTGCTAATGACAAATTTGACTTGTCAAACTGAGATTAATTTTTTAGATATAGAAAACCGACATAAATGATGTATAATTTCAGAATCATTTTAAATATAATGCAACTCATCTAAACTTGACAATTGCATTATACCCCACTTATTGAGTTTGTGAATTTAAATCATGTGACGTCACATGGGATTCGGGAAACATGGCGGAAAGGGAACTGTCAAAAAGTTTTATTGGTTTGATTTGGCTTGTTAACTTCTACTTCTGACTTACCTATTTCAAGTTTCAACATACTTTATTCATGTTTTCGAATTGGGTCAGAGGGCCTACTGCAAAGTTCGAAAATCGACAAAACATTGGCCGCATCTCTATCGCTCTTGCATATATACTCGTTCAGAAAAATCCAGAGCTGTAAGAGATTAACGTCTTATCTATTGTGTTCGGACTGCCACCGCACGTGCCATGATGAAAAAAATGGTTTGGTTACACGTAAGCGTTGAATGAATTTCTACTATATAGACCACGCAATAAGATTCAATATGAACTAATACAAAAAAGCCCTAAGTTCTTTACGGTTGCATCCAGCGCAGGCGACTCAAACGCTCGGGGACCAGCGTAACTTGAAATCGAGATCCCAAATAGATATGCGTAATGCGGAGAGCGCCCTTGCACAGGTACTACGAGCGCCCGGCTAGTCAGCTCTTAGGAGGCCAATGGAATGTTTCTTACCTCGCAGGTAAAAACAGGGTCGGATTCTGATTGAAACATTTGAATTGATATACGCTTTACTTTTCTTTATTAAGAAAATAATAAACATGATTTAAATAAAACATTGGGTAAATATAATTACAATAATAATAAGTCAACTATTAAAACATTTCGTGGCAACGCTGCTCCAGTTTTAGTTTTATTCTTAGATTAAGCATTTGTCTAATTTGTCACGAATCATCCATCATTCATAACGAAAGTCTAATAATAAAAATATTGTGCTGCATTAAAGCCTAATGAAACATTAACGTTATTAAAAATTAGACAAATGCTTAATCTAAGAATAAAACTAAAACTGTAGCCGCGTTGCCACGAAATGTTTTAATAGTTGACTTATTATTATTGTAATTATATTAACCCAATGTTTTATTTAAATCATGTTTATTATTTTCTTAATAAAGAAAAGTAAAGCGTATATCAATTCAAATGTTTCAATCAGAATCCGACCCTGTTTTTACCTGCGAGGTAAGAAACATTCCATTGGCCTCCTAAGAGCTGACTAGCCGGGCGCTCGTAGTACCTGTGCAAGGGCGCTCTCCGCATTACGCATATCTATTTGGGATCTCGATTTCAAGTTACGCTGGTCCCCGAGCGTTTGAGTCGCCTGCGCTGGATGCAACCGTAAAGAACTTAGGGCTTTTTTGTATTAGTTCATATTGAATCTTATTGCGTGGTCTATATAGTAGAAATTCATTCAACGCTTACGTGTAACCAAACCATTTTTTTCATCATGGCACGTGCGGTGGCAGTCCGAACACGATAAGACGTTAATCTCTTACAGCTCTGGATTTTTCTGAACGAGTATACGAAAGAGAGTGATGCAAATAGACGATTCGATGAACGAAGTGGTTCGCGGTTATAGGCCAGTTCTGTAAGTTCTGTTTTGCAATAACAGCGGAATATCTAGAGTTCGTTTGTGGCTGACTTTACAAACGTAAAGTGTGGACTAACCTTTAAACACATATCAAATTTAAATCAAAATATGTTTTTATAAGGTCTGTCCGGAAAGAAAAGTGTCGTAGAATGTATGAGCTCCCATATTAAACCACGGCACTTCTCTTTCCGGACAAACCCTAACGCCAGTTACACTTTTTGTTAGTCCAAACTCATGCAAAGTCAATGCTAAGGCAGTGTGGTGAGTTCTAGGCTCATTGTCATTTGAATTGAAATAAATTTTGAACTATTCGTTTGTAGCCATTTATTAAATTTATAAAAAACCTTGATTATGCCTTAAGTTCTAGAAACACATACTAAACATAATATAAATTCGTATGCACTTTTCCGCATCCAACAAAAAGTGTAGCCAGGAGCTACTTTCAAATTAATAAATTAAAATTGATATTTCATAATAACCAATATCGATATAATTTATTATCTGAGTGTGTCTCTTAACGTTAATGGTTATAAACATACAATAAATACAATTTTTGAAGGGGTTATCCATAGATAGCGATGTGTTCTTTTGGGTGGTTTAGCTAGGCGGGTCAACATTCCGTTAACTTGACAGGGAAGTGAAGGCGTGCAGGGTAATTACCCGAGTGCGGGATTATCCCGTCACACCCTGGAGAGGCTCGGTTTAAGCCTAGCGTGACAGAGGGCCTTCAGCCTAACTGGTTATGGCTATACAGTAAATAAATACGTTATTAAAAGGAAAGTTGCATGAAATTAACGTGACGTGTATTTGTATTTTCCTCTATTCTGAATTACACTCCAGAGGCCAGTTTTATAAAGCTACAAGTTACAATTTACAAGCGGAACTCTCTTTCTAACCCTATGTGTTAGAAAGAGACTTCCGCTTGTAAATTGTAACTTGTAGCTTTATAAAACTGGCGTCAGGAATACACATACATACATACATACAATCACGCCTATTTCCCAAAAGGGGTAGGCAGAGATCACGGATTTCCATTTGCTACAATCAATGTAGCAAAACGGCTCGCCGCGAGCCGCTTCTCGCCCCCGTGAAGAACGAGACGTGATGGGTGGCGTACCGCATCGCACTCAGGAATAAATAATTAAAATTACTTTTTTTTCGTTTGCCTATAATATGGTTTCCCAGGGCATTTGCCTCCCCTCTGTTTCTCCATTCGACCCTGTTGGTTGAAATATTCAATTCTTTTACACAATGCGTCCAAGTCATCTCGCCATCTCTTTTTTGGTTTGCCTCTGCCCAAGTGCCACTCCACAGGATGGCTACCCTGTGGAGCCCAGTAGTAACTAGCCCATCTTTCCGAATGCATGGGGCAAACATAGTCCCATTTCAGTCCCATTTTAGCTTGGCGTTAAAATTAGTTTATTAAAACATATTTAATGGGTTATATGCTGACCGTCTTATTAAAAAGACTGAAATGTACCATATAAATACACTCAAAACCCTTTTTTCTATACTATGAAGGTACAAAATCATCCATTATGCGTGTTCCTTCCCCGTACCTTTATCACATAGTATGCTTCTCATGTCCTTACAAGATTAAAGTCCTAATGAACCCTTCTAGCTCGAACCCGCACTCCTCCGCCGCATAAACTAAGCATTCCATTCACTTCCCTAACAGAAAACTTCCCAATCCTACCACACGTGACCCACATACTAAGGATACCAACATATGAACAACAAAAAACACTCTATTCCCACCCTAATTTTCAAAGCTATAGAAGTCCTTGAAACTGCATGTGTATCCTGGCATAACAAACTTAAATGTTCAGATAAGCTGATCAAAAATGTCCTTAAAAGCATTCGCATTAAGAGTCAAGAGAGGTGTGGATTATGTTGGTGTTGTGAGAAGGGTCAGTAGTTCTCAAGGCATAAACAACGATATAAAGCGCATTAGTGTCTAGGAGTATGTCGCGGTGATGGCCCATTGCGGTCGTCCTTGGATTAGTTATGATATGACCCACTTATAGGGTCTGAACTTGTAACAGATATGAGTGGTAAAGGGAAAATAAGTAATGAAACCACCTGGTTTTGGCCTGTTTAAAAAAATCGCCTGTATATATTAGGAATAGCAATAAATGTAGACCAAAGAACTACACAAATACAACATTTCGCCAGCACCTCTCAACGTAATTAAAAATATTTTAGTCCATAGAGAGCAAACTCCGCTCACCTATATTTTTTTAAATTGAGTTTTTTTTTAATGGAATAATAAAGATGCGGTTAAACGTCTTTTTAGGGTTCCGTAGTCTAGGAAGCCCTATAGTTTCACTATGTTCGTCTGTCCGTCTGTTCGTCTGCTAGCTCAGTGATCCTTTTACTAGAAAAATGAAATTTGGTATATTTTTTATATCAGTTGTTTTGCAGAATGCGTAGAGGAATAGGTGTGAGGGTGTGACATAAATTTTCTGTAAACCCATAAGAAAAGGCTCAGAGCAAAAATGTTCACCCTCATTCACTCTCAATACGACAGACAAGTTAAAACAACTGTTGTGTTAGTAAACATCACAACGTGGACCGCGTATTTTAAAGGGAATTAACAAGTTTACTTAACGAACTTTTTCGTCCTAATGGGTCACATCTGGTGGTAAAAAGTCAACGCCACCCCTTGAAAGGTAATGTTACACTCGACGTCTAGGCTTGTGACATTGGGAGCGAGAGTTTGATCCTGTCCGGCGGCTAGGGCATGCAATACCGGTATTAGTTGCATGGGCAATCTTGGAATTCCGGTATTAGCCCATACAAGCAATACCGGTATTACATGCCCTAGTTACTACTAGTCAGGCCCTAATGTTCTCCATGGTTGATTTTTCATTATAATGGATATCTGCTTCTAAGAGAGGTTGATGTTACATACGATTGTAGTGGCACAGTGTCAATAGAACTCGATTCTCACCAGCTTGTCTAATGTTCAGCCAGTTGAGGATGCTGTAGGATATGGAATACGATAAGCCAGATTGGCTGCGGTATTCTAACAAATATTTTTCGTGTACATACATACCTACCACTAATGTATTATATTTATATCATATTCGGACAGAAAAATGTAGTTAAAAATCATTAAAAAAATGACATGGTCATTATTATGAACATCTATCTAGGTATTGATTTATATTTTAAGTAAACAGGGGTGGTACCAGTCGACCAAAAATGTGGTCTACCACCCTACGGTTGAGGTTCGTTTGAACGTCATGAGACAACAAGGTCGTGCATGTTTTAAACTCCGTTAGAAATGCCAACCTTAGCGATCGTTAGATCTCGCAGAAACCTTTGTCAAAACTGGTAGACCACTTTCTTGGTCGACTGTACATAAGAGCTAGGTTTTAAAATGCATTGAGTTAGTATGTATTAACATTTTAATTTACTGCAAATTTTGCCATTGTACAAGATTACCTCGTCTTTTAAGACACTGGGAAGGAAGTTTTTAAATAAAAAAACATTTCCGGCGGTATCTACGAGTAAATTAAGATTGTATTCTAAAGTACAGTTACAAAAGAAAGTGCTCCAGAAAACAGAACAATAGTAGACCAAATTTCAGTCTCCAGTCCCACTTCCAACAATTCTGAAATAAGTATTACACGTGAAAATAACTTACCAGCTAATTAACAGACTTGAACAAAGAGCCATCTGATGGAGAGAAAGGCTCCAAGTTTCAAACTTTATAACGATATTCGAAGGAAATCTTCAAGTTTAGTTTTACATAACTCGACCTTGATACGTTGAATTAAAGTTCAATTTGTTTGCAATTTGGAGGTTGCGTGGCGGTTTTTTCGTGTCTTGTCAGAAAGTCCCGTTAATTGGCAATTAAGTAGACAATGCTAGATTTTTTCTTAATTCGCAATTATTACCTAAGTATCAAACGTGGTAATAAAACAGTGCTTCATAGTCATAGTATTTTAAACTTGGATTGTCTATAAATTGTGTCGTAAACGAATGAGAAAGCCAGCATGTATGTACTTACAGTAAAATGATTAATGTTTACTGGAATATTTCAAAATAGTTTAATAGAGTTTAGAGCTAATTGATATCTACGGAAGCGTAGAGCTTGAAGTAGCCGCTCAAGATATACGTGGAAACCTCTTTTGGAAGCCCTATTGTCCCTAATACGGGATTGAAAGAATCAATCATCCTTATCAAAATATACGTGTTTTGAACTTTTTGGTAATTTTCTTAATTTTACACCAGCATAAAAACTACGGTCTTATAAATTCACCAACTTGTCAAATCAGCGTAACGACACAATCCCCGTCAACAGTCCTGATGCAGAAAAACATCCTCTAATCCGTTGAATTACGGTGGTTGTCAACTGTAAAGCTGTCACATAAAATCCCAATCTCTTCGCGCCATTTCGCAGCCGCTGAGCTTTGAGCCGTAAAACAGTTAGGAGTTTATTACCTAGAACGCAGACGTTTTTACACTTTTACGCATGGGTATTTAGATAATGTATGGTGAAAGCGTAGTTTTTGAGAGATATGAACTTTTTCCGTCCAGTATTTCCAGCATTTTGTCAGGCTGACTAGGGAATGCTCCAGTTTCTAATTATGTGGTATAACGCGGCTGTACACTGAAGAAGAAGAAACTCGCTCACAGCTACTCTTCTAAAGCCTGACCAGGAATATATGACCATTGTCATGAGGGCGCTATTATTCTCATTTATATGGCAACAGTTCAGTATAGTCAAAAAGCATATTAATCTCTATTGGTAATATGTCATCTTGATTTGTTTACCTGTCACCTCATTTTAATTTGTAATTGTTTCCTATTGTTTCCTAGCGAAATCATGTCCCGAGCGTTTTATTTCAAGCAGTTATTTAATTTTTACATACATTATTCACAATGTTTTGCACTTGACTACAAATAGTTTTAGGCATCTCTTGTGATGTATTATTTAATATTTAACGCTTTATTGTTATTCAAGGAAATCGCCACAATGACACTGACAACAGTGACAATATATCATCAAAATTATCGCCAGTGTAAAAAAATTGTTCCACTGAAATTCCGCAACATGGCACATGGTCATATATTCCTCGTCAGGTTAAATTACCATCTTGTCGTCTAAATTTTCTATTAAAGTTGTATAAAACTATGGACCAAGATTGATTTCCGACTGATCGTTTTCTACCTTTAAGTGTAAACGGTGTTGTTTTTTAAACTTCGAACGTTCCAATTAGCTGCATCGTGTCACATCACACGACACGGCCACCGATACGGCGACATAAGAAAAAGGTCGTATGTCACCGTGAAATTTGAACGAAGATACGTCTTTTTGGACTCAAGAGTAACAGATACGTTTCGAGTTCTTGTATTTTTCGTGTTGTTTTCGTATGTCACGCTCGTTTGGCTGAAATCTATTCTGGCTGGGCTTCAAACTTGGTGCAATTAGGAGTTTAATGTTTAGGGCGTCTTGAAGCGTTAATTTAGTATCTAAGTGCCTTACATACATAGGTCCCTATGTAGATACCTATAGGGAATGCAATTTGGCAAACATGTTACCATCTCTAGGCTATATTGACATGTTTTTTTTGTGAGGGTAGACTAAAATTTTGTGAATTTGAATTTAAACATGATTAAATCCAGCTGCGTGAAAAATATTTTAGTTGTAAATAAGTTGATATACTTAATTGTGTATAATACTGAATTTTTAATTCAAGACAGAAATTTGACAGTTCTCTCTACAAAGTGATTCACAATATAGTCCAGGAGCTGTCGGATTACCGTCGAAAATACAATATTAAGATCTAAATGGATAGTAGGATTTGGCGCATTCTTTAAGTTACTTAATTAGGTTTCAAGAGTCTCAACCAAGTTAACTGGGGTTTTCTTTTTCACGCTTTAGAACTTATAAGAGAAATTTATCCCTATTGTTTATTAACAAAACATTGTTCCTAACGTGTTTACACTTTAAGCACGAATGTACTCGTACACCCTCATAAAGGATGCTGAGCACCTTCGAGCGGGTAGAACTGAACCATAAAAGCACAATAAAATAGACGGGTCGATTAATGTTAACGTTAACGTTAAAGGGAACATCGATGCGAACGTAGGAAATAGACATCAAGAGGTAATTGATTAGTACAAGTTACAAGCGATTTGAGATAAGATAAACCAAAGTTCAAAGGTTTGTTTTATACAACTATGGAAGCAAATCATCCCGTAGCCCGCTTGATGGTAAACAGTGGCGGTGGGTCATAAAAGCTTAGGCAAGCCGGTGTTGAATTTGGCTTAAAATTTCTTTATAAGCTGTAGGAAAACTGCTAAGGCGCCTGAAACTTAGGCAATCCGACGGGAATTGTGTTCTATGGACGCGCCGCCACTAGCAGTTACCGTAACCTATGGACGCTTGCAATTCCAGAGGTGTCACATGCGCGTTGCCAACCATTTAGAAAAGTGGATTCACTGTGTTGACTGCTAAAGGGACAAGAGGGTGGGTACCCTGAGGGGGTCCTCATAGACACATTATTTTATAGCTCTAACCTGGCGACCTTATACTCACGGGCAGGAACACAACACTATGAGTAGGGTCTAGTGCTATTTGGCGGTGGTTAGTTGTAAGGTGAAGGTACTCGTACCCAGTCAGGCCCGGCTTCAGATTGACAAAGCCAGAGGACATTCGTAGTGCCAATACCCGGGTCCAGAAAAAGTTCTTAGTAAAACAATACTTCTTTTTTGCAAAAGTTTAAAAATTTATACATAAAAAAACCCTTTTATTTTTCAAAAGCTAAGATCAAACACTAATAAATGCACAACTCAGCTATTTTCCTTTTTTCAAATGTTAGAGAAACTAGTAAAACTACTAGAAAAACTAGTAAAATATCATGTATTTGTATCCTATTACATAAAATAAACCTGAACTTCCTTTACACTGAAAGTCACTCCCTTAAGCCAACCCCAAAATGCCATAGAAAGCACATCGCTGCCCATCATTGGGCCATAACGACTACCAGGCGCGTCGGGCGCGCGAATGGGAACATTATCCGGCGACCGGCCGCCGGCACGGTTTACCGGCCACCTGTTCCGGCCGGATGTAAGTATCCATGAGGTCATAGTATTTTATGAAGTTTCAATATAGTAGTCGTAGTTGACGGAAAGTGGAGCGAATCGTCTGTTTAAGCTTGAGCAAAACAATTTTCGTATATCCGGCTGTTTGAAGAGATTCTATTATACATTTACTATTCAGTTTTTGTTTTTCAATATGTCGGGTTGGGCACAAAAAGGTCCTAATTAGCGCCATTGGAATCTGTGGCATTTAGAATCACTGTAACTTTGATAATGAAACAGCACATTTTTTTTGTAATAAATATAGGTAGCTAGCGGTAGGTAGGTACTGTAGCTAGAGATCGCAAGGTTTGGTCTACTGACACTACAACTCACAGAACCATTCAGGGCCGGCTTTAGCCCTCCTGGCACTGAACTGGGTGTAATATCTAGATCTCTATATGGAGGAAATTTCTGTTCAGCAAACTACAAGATCCGCTTCGCATACGTGTCGATTCCAGTCGATCAGCACTAGCACCTACCCATTAGGGCGGGCTTAACCGCCGGACCCTCTCGGGTCAATGAACCCGCAGCCCACCGGAATTAACCAACCGCCCAATCCGAATCTGCATTTCTAATACCAAAGTGCTTTAAAGCTATTTTGAAGTATGTTTAACATAACACACGCTTGGGAAATAACTCAGTTTAGATTTATGTGTATAGGTATTTCATGTGTTTATTTGTGATATTTTTGGTCGTCAATAAGACTTCACTACCTTAAAAAGCCATTTAGAAATAAACTTTATTAACAATCGACAATGATGTATGTTTGTCTTAAAAACGTGACATTATTTAATTACCTAAGAGTAGAAAAAAGCTATTAAACAGATAAAAATATAACACACCACATGTAATAAAATTCTCAGAGCGTTCAACTCTCTAAAGAAAATACGACACATTTCACAACAGAAAATCCTGAAATTTCCATCAATAAAAACTACTAGCAACAACAGTCGTGCAGTCGTGAAAGCTTAGACCACGATTTTACGCGTACGATTGTATAGGAACAACAAATCCACTAGAAAACCCTCAAATATTCCGTCACCAAAACAATATCTGCATTCAAGAAGAGTGCCGGAATAAGAGCAGGAAAACCTCGCATTGTGAACCGGTACGGAACCAGTATTATCCGGAATTTACCGGCCACCTGTAACCGGATCGTGGTTAAATTTTCAAGCCCCTCTGGGAAGTGTTTGTGCATTTTTTAGCGCGAAGGGTGCCGCGGCCATTTTTGTTCTGTTGAGTAAGAAGTCTGAAGTGGTCTTAGAAAATGCAAGTCGATTTGTGGGCTATGCAATTGTATGATTTGTGCGATTGTTTTGTGTTATTATTTGAAATTCTCTAAATTAATCTTTTATTTTTACATTATTATATCATATCAATCTATATTTTTAAACGTTGACCGTGTTTAGTACGTATACTAAAAGAAAATCGATTGTGACGATCTATAGTTTTCTTATTGAAATAAGTATTTATTTATCTAAGATTTCTATGAATTAATGAAGAAGTTATAATGTTAATGTGTACATATATGGGCCTGCAAAATCGTGAACTTCCAGAAAATCTGACCACAAAATAAATATTTTCTCGCCACGTTATATCGCCTATGTATGACATATCTCACAACGTAGCAAGCAATGGACATAACAATATCCGGGAGAAAAGCCTCGCTTCCGACCTTTTTATAAAGCCGCGGGCAGCGGCAGGGTTAATAGGGCTTTCAGAGATAAGGTGGAAGAGGAAGACATACGCCGTGATTGCTAGTATTCATTGGATTATGAAAGAAATGGGATTGCTGCGGGACTTTTCACGCGAGTTACGGATTCACGAGGTTTATGGTTAGAAAGTTGATGATAAACGGAGACTGAAGGACAATAGAACCAGCGACATATTTTCTTTAGACTTTAGCTAGGGATACACGAACAGATGTGTCCGCCGGATTTGTCCGACGGACATGCCCGGCGGCAATTACAAACACAAATTCATAGCCATAATAAACCATAGTGATATCAAAACAAGGTTGATTTTCGTTTATTTTTTTTTGCAATTAGTGAGTTTTGGTTTTCACCTGAATATATTTATTAAGATAACCGTAAGTACCTTTGCGCGGTAAGCCGGCCGGGCCTGATTTATTCGGAGTTCACTTAGACCAACCAAACTAAACAACAACAGACCGGACAAATGACTAAGTGTCATTAAAATTCTTTAAGTATGACTATTTTCTTCCATGGAAAAAATGCGAGCGGCCTAAATTCTGGCGTTATCTGACAACTGGTAACTGTCAAATGCAAAACTGTCAAGGTGCAGGCATCTAAAATTTGGATCAGTCCGAAAAAGTAGCAAACATTTGGATATTTTAAATGATCCAACGAATTTTTATTCAACTACACGGAACATCAATCAAATTGGGCTATTTTGTATGCCTACCTTCCTAAATCGTTATCTATTACTATATGATAAGGAGTTTATTTAAGAGTCCGGTAACGATTTGAAAACGAAAATCGCTAATAATGACATTATGCACATGAATTGCATTTGGTAAGATAGCTTGAAGTCTAGTTATTGCAAAAATATACTTTAAGTCGATATATATTAATGTTTAATACCTTAAAACTCGATTCTTACAGAGCTTGTTTAGTGAGGACGTTGACTCATGCAATTTTGTCGTATAATTTTTAATTATTATTTGCTATGGACCCTAATATGTTTTATATTATCTGAATAAAGCATGAAGCGAAGTTTATTTTTGTATTATTATATTTGTAAAATATTTTAATATATTCCCAAAAATATCACCTAAACTTCGGCAATTTTTAGCAAAATTGCTCTAGCAAAACATACTCTCTCTTAAAAAATATATATGAAAATGAAAAAAACTGTTACATTTATTCCTCAGGCGACTTATTTTCCAATGTATTTATGTATTTGACGTACTTGTATAACTTAATTTTAATCAATAAAAACCTTACTCTTTTCACCTCTCCAAGTAAAAATCGCGAAACTGGTGTTAGATTAGGGTGAATTATTTATAAATGAAGCATAAAATTAAAAAATCGTTGTATTTATTCCATCCAAAAAGAAACGATCTTCCATAACATGTATACAAAATTATAGAGGTTATGTTAGTTACTACAAAATAGCGTCAAAAAGTTGAGCAAAATCGAAAAAAAAGTTTACCGGACTCTTAATAGCTGAACTGGAGTTATTAATATTATTGATTTACTCCAAGAACAAGCAATATCCATATCCAAGGAAATATTTGAGGATGACCTCTCTTAGTTAAGTATAATCTGTGCCTTAGTATATCCACTTTTAAGCCTGCTTTTCGGCCTAGGTCTGAGTTATTAATATTATTATTCCGAGATTTTCAGCTATAATCTTCAGCCTCATCACAATCAAGGAAACCATATCGATACCTTTGGGTTCAATTGGCGTAAAGGACAAAATGCTGGTTTTCAGGAGACGCAAAAAACAGAGTTTTTTTTTTAATGTTGATAATATCTTTTTTGTTTATCGAGCTATATCTTTGATGTGTATTAGAAAAGTACTCAAATTGTTGGTATCTCTAATCTGAATTAGGAATCCTATCCATAAACTAAATACTTTAGAAGTTAATGTCCTTTACAATTGGTTAAAAACGCTATGAGTGTCCTTTATGCCCATGAAATTTATGATAATTTAAAAATGATGGGGTCGTAAGTGACGGTCCTAGATTATTTTACTCCAAATTCGGGGCGTTAGTAACGATCTTAGATTATTTTACCCTAAATTTGGGGCGTATAATTACCGGCGACAGTACACACGTTAACTGTATTTAGCTTAGTTTACTCTTAGGAAGCCTGAAAAGTGTATCAAAACGTCGCTGATTTGATTAGGTACATCCGGATTACATTTACAATATAGAAAACGCAATATTTTTAATCAGTTATGAAATAGAAATGAATAGCTTGCTCAAAAACTAGCTAATATTCATTCATTCATCGCCATTCCGACCGCTGCAGCGCCATATTGTCCCAACGTTCAAATGCGTTGGGGCGTATTGGGGTGTTCAGCAGTACATAGTACCTTTACAAAGCCGTCGGGTGACCCGCAAGCAGGAGACGGCTGCTGCCTGGTCTGCAACACCTCATGTTTACTTGTAGCTCGTAGTAGCTGTTGCGTGTGCAGCGGCCACGCCCTGGTAAACCACTTCGACTCGTGTGCAAAACCTAATGAAGGGTGCTATGATATGAACATCTTTGGTGAACATAGTTTGTAGCTAATATATTCCGGTAATGAAGATAAAGTAAATGTCCTATTGTTTAAATCTGTATTAATTGTTGATACCCTAAGTCATAGGGAAGTAACAGATCGGAAGATGATTACTATTAGGATATCAAGAATTAGGACGTTTACTTATTGGGTAAAATTACTGTAAATATAATACTAATAATATTATTCCAATATTTCAAGATATCGTATTGTAAAATACGAAAAAAACAAAGAGATTTTAATTTGAAAGCAATTATTAACTCTTCTATAGGTACTTAGAAATTTCTATGTCTCTAGAGTCTCAAGTGAAAAGAGGGTTAACTTTAGCTAAGGCGCAAAATATTTCATTTGACGCCTATAATTTCCAATTTCACACAATAAAAAAATATAATTTCTATTATAATTAAAGAATATACGAGACAATTATATGAATCAATTAAAACCAAATCTATCATAACGTCCTGTCCGGATACGTTTCAAACCTGTCACGTTTAGTTTTCGACCGGGTACGTCCTTAGACTACTTGCATCTAAAAGAGGGGCATGGGCACTGCGAATGTCATCTAGTTTTGTGTGGTAGGGCACAGATTTGCGAATATCATGTTGCTCAAATCTGGAGCAGAGCCCGACTGGGAAAGTACCTCCACCTCACCGAAAACCTTAGGTAAATAGGTTGTGTTCCTGTCGGTGAGTAAGGTCGCCAGAGAGCTCTAAATTGATGCAATATTTTGACGACGGGGGGACCCTCTTGTCTCTTTAGCCTTCAACCCAGTGTACCCTCTTTTCTAAAGGATACATATCTTCATCCATATCTTACTTTTTATTAAAAAGGTAACGTAGTGAATGAAAACGGCGTGTACATAGTGTAGCTTGATCGCAATGCTTTTTAGATCTTATACTTAGCCGACGAAATTGGTAATAGTTCGGTGTAACTAGAGACGTAGTTAATTTTATTATGTTAATTTTAATTGTAACTGATGTTTATGCTATGAATTAAAACGATAAAATATTGAAAATTGGTGATAATATTACATTTTAACAAAACCGATTATTTATTTTCAAACAATTATTAGATTTATAACACGTTCAATTTAACTTCTCTCATTAAAATACAAACAAATACCTAATAACACTCACGTGCCCTTAATAGTCTGGTAATTAATAAAAACATATGAAGGACGTGTTTTCCTACAAAACTTAACTGTATTCAT
This sequence comes from Pammene fasciana, assembly GCA_911728535.1. Taxonomy (NCBI): domain Eukaryota; kingdom Metazoa; phylum Arthropoda; class Insecta; order Lepidoptera; family Tortricidae; genus Pammene; species Pammene fasciana. The sequence continues at coordinate 5,109,189 of OU452285.1, forward strand.
GATAAGTGTCCTTTACACCGTTAGTTTACATTTGCACTGAGCGGAAATGTTTACTAATTTGAAGGTCAAACATTATATTATAGTGATAAAGGTCACATGAAACTACTTATTTAACATTATACACCTTTACATCCATGTTAATTCTGTCAATTTAGGAATTTATAAACTCCTTTATAGCAGTAAAGGTCACAAAATATTAGAAAAGTCCTTTACAACCATGTTCACATCATTACGCTTATGGCAAAATCATTTTAAAGCAGGTCTTAAAGGACAAACGTAATAAAACATGCCCTTTACACCCATCTAGCCCATACGATTTGAAAAATACGCAAAAAAAATGAAGGGCTTAAAGGACGATAAACGAGATGAAAGTCACTTACCATAATATTTATGTTTAGGGGCTTCCTTTACGATTATATCTTTAAACTGTAAATTTTAACTGGTCATTTACGTCCCTTTAAATAAGCTGTTTTTGCAAGCTCATAGTATAAAAATTGGGTCGTAAAGGCACCTTTTTAAGAGATATCGAAATTTTAAATATACAGAACGATAGCGCTTGAAATTCTGAACACAGCTGTATATATAACTCATTTTCGCCAAAATGTCCTTTACGCCAATTGAACCCAAAGGTATCGATATAGAGTATGACCTCTCTAACATATCTACTACTCTGTGGCGTAGTATTAGCAAGTTTAAGCCTACCTGCCGACCTATCTTCGAGCCACAGGGGTCCGAAATCCCCCGGAGTTTACTTCTTATCTGCATTTTTCATTAGTTCTCTGAGCGAACCTGTGAGCCAGATCAGAGTAGAAAGAGTAGTATTTCGACTATTACTACCTAGCGTGCGTGTGCGTGAGTTGTATGTACTATCGGGTTCAGAATTGCATGACCACTATCAATGAATTCATTCATTAATGCAATTCTGAACCCGGTGGTACGTTACGATGCAAATAAGGGAGTCATTAAGAGTATCATCGACCGTGACCAAAAATTACGAAAGTAGGTATTCGCGGGGAAAGTTACTTTAACATTTACCTGTTAAGTTTTTTTTATGTAATTGTTCAAAAGCACTTACTTATATACAGGAAAGGCACAGATTTATTCTTTCTCGTAGAAATGGTGGTCAGTTGTACTGACAGAGTCTAAAGAATATTTTTTTACATATAACGTTAAAGTCCCACCTCCCACCCTGCATTTTATATTTGATAACAAACTTTATCTTCATATCTTCTAAGGTTATCGCTGTTACGATACATTAGTTACTAAGTACTGGTAACTTCTCTGACAGAGTTGTGCTACTCTTTCTATTTACTGTGGCTAACGAAGCTTTTAGAACATTTTAATTAATGGCGGATCACGTCCGGGATTCGTTTGTTTTGTTTCATACATTTACATGTTATACGTGTATGGCTTCGAAACGAGAATGACGAATGTGTGTGTTAAATGTTATGGTATTTGTGACTTTCTTCTTCTAAGCCAATGTTCATAGGAAGCTTGACTACATGCAATGCGTAAATAAAGCAAACAAATGCCTAACAGTAGTGATACCGTGTTTTAAGGGGTTCTGTACAACAAAAAATATTTTGAAAATTAAGGAAGCCGATTAATGAAACGTGCAATATTCGTATTATATCCAAAGTGACGACAAAAGTATGTAAGGCTTTGCTTAATACGGAATTCAGGCTAGTTATCAGTGGCGGCGCATCCATAGAACTCGATTCCTGTCGGCTTGCCTAAATTTAAGTCAACCAAGCAGGTTTCCTACAGCTCATGAAGAAATATTTAACCAAATTACGGCTTGACTAACATTTTTTTTGACGCCAAAACTGTTCTTTGTAGGTACTGGGCGTTTTTCCGCCAGTCGACATCCATTGTGCCTATTTTGCGTGAATTTGGGCTAGGTCCAATTGTGTAATACGAGTAGGTACCTATTGTCGTTTTAAAACGATCTGTATATCAGTAGCAGCTGTTGTTTGGTTTTGTAGGGAAATCGAGGCTACAAGTAATTTGAAATAAATAATGAGCTGGCATAAAAGTGATCAAGCGTCTCAAAATTAGGGAAGCCGGTGAATACCGAATTTATTAAACAAGTCGCCATTGCGATTTATATTAGCTATCCGTATGCCGTAAAAATATTAGTATAAATAAACCATCCCTAATTTCGACCAAAACCAAAATGGCTAGGCCGTAAACGAATAGTTTTCCAACACTTCCAAACATTCCTCCACCTTAGGGCAAAACAAATGTACTATACTTTGCTTAAAATAAATCCTGAACACATTGGTAGGAGGGGGCATAACTCAGACGGACCCGCGATATTTCACTAGCCGGCTTAGCTGACAAATCGAAGGTCGAACTTTACCTACGCCCTTTGACTTGGGCCTGCCGCCAGTCAAATTCATTCGCAAATTACATCCTTTTAAACGATTTTTTATTTCAGAAAATACTTCTCATTTAAAAATGCTACTGGTCTAATAAGTACGCTTAGTTACCTAGGTAGGTAATATGTAGGTATCCTAGAATTTTGTTGAGAACAAAAACATGGCAAACTCTGACTTTCTACCGATTTCACGATTCTGATTTGTTCCGAATCTGGAAGGTATCTTGGGCCTTAAGTCTTAAGAATATTTCACGTTTTATTAATGGTACATAGAATGGTACCTTTGATCAAAATTTGGTACGAGCAGTGTCATATTGATAATATCAATAGTATGTATTTGACATGACTTTTATGACAATCTGAATAATCCAAGGTTCATTCGTGACAGAATAAAATCAATTTAAAAATATTTTATGAATAGTTGAGTAAGTCCTATATCTTAGTAAATAGCAAAGTTGAAAACCCTTATATTGAAAGAGGGTTAATTGCCTCGTTTTGTTTTTGCAAAAACCTTTATTCTAATGGCTATATAACTAACCTAAATCAAATTCATTTCTCTTAAAATCTTCATTAACCTAAATAAAGGCTGAAGGGCAGACGACTAAGAACGGTCCAAATTAAGAAGTTAATTTTTACATTAATAACAAGCTACGTCAAGAAAATATCTCGAGTCTCGATGGTAGATTTGCCTTGGTTGGTTAATAGCATTCATAATCAACTTTCTGTCCCAAAGGTCAACACCCCTTTTTAGTTACACAATTAAAATGACGTAAGTTACATAAACATTCCTCAAGATAGTGCCTTTATCTAATCGTGGCAGTATTCGGGGCAAAAGCTAATCACAAGCAATCAAAGTTGGCCGAAAACTAAGTTGCTGAATTTCGGAATATCTCTCCGTAGCCCCGGAAATGAGGTGAGCTTCCGGCAGGCCGGCACTTCCGGCCTGCATCCGGTCGGATTTTGCCGGGTAGGTAGGTACCGTAGGTAGGTCATAGAAGGAAGTGTGTTTTTATTATTTCGCACTACCGTTTGTGGCGTGGCAGTATTTGATTTATTAATAAAACAAACGAGAGTGTTGTATGTTGATTATTGTGCAATCACTATATTGACTATGACGCTGCGCTGTTGGTTGAACCATTTAATTTTAGCAAATATTGGCTGTGGATACAATCAGTGACTAGGTTTATTTAGGATTAAAATATGTAAAATGGAAAACTGATTCATTATCATTTTGATTGCAATATCGAATACTGTCATACACCGGGCTTAAATTAGCGCAAATATTAGAAAAGCCAGGCCTAAACTGTTTCGCTCGCCTCGCGTATACAGTAGCATGGAGTAACTTTTACAGTAGAGCAGCACAGCCTTAGAACTTTTTGAAGCTCAAGTCAATTGCGCCCTCTGTCCGAAAGCATCCTAAAGATACCGAAAATGTATACTAGTGTACTACTAGTACGCTATTTGTTACTAGGTGGAATATCAGTGCAGGTGACATTTCCTCCTAAATTTTCGGTATCTTTAGGATGCTTTCGGACAGAGGGCGCAATTGACTTGAGCTTCAAAAAGTCCTTAGGCTGTGGCCGTCTATATCTCTATAGTCTCTGACAGTAGCAATAGAGAGGCAGATAATTAATTTTGGAGACCCTCTTTCGTTCCTTCTTGTTTTATAGATCCATTTATATAAGATCCTTGTAAAAGTAAGCACCTATTACGAATCCACATTTTAATTCAAACAGGAAGTGTTGCAAAGTAAATAAAGATCCCAGTTTTTTTACAATACTTTTTAAGTGCCAAAGCAAATTTTAGCCAAGTACTATACCGTTTACAACAGGCCCTGTTCACAGATATTCTTTTGCACTTTAGGCAAGTGTTTGCCTCAGAGTAACCATAATAAGTGTGAGCTGCATTTACTAACAATTTTCTTAATCTCGTGGTCCCCGTGTACTGGTTTCCTTGTTTCACGGCGCTCTTAATTTACTCGAAAACTTAAGATTGTACTAAAAACCTTTTATTATCTCAGATAATCTCAATCCTTAAACTTTATTGTAACAAAACAAATAAGGTTTTACTGTGAGTAAAGCGTGGAGAAGGAATAATATCGAATTACGCATATCTACTTGCATATATTATAGCGAATCGTAAAGAGAATTGTAAAATTCTATATCCAGTTCATTTCACACTGCGTTACAAAAATAATTTACAGTTAACTTAAAAGCACACCACCCCAATTTCTTGCTCAATAAAGTTTAAATTTGTCTGAGTTTGTTTGTGAGAATAGCATTTGTATATTGGAGGTATAATATAGCATTATTTTGTTAGGCGTTTTACGAGCCGATCCACGTCACAGTAAAAATAAAAGATCTGCACTATATTTTATGCGCCGACGCAAGGCTACAGAGATTTGCAAGTATCGTAAGTAAATATAGTCCGTTGTGGAGGTAATGAGGTCAAATTTGACTAGATTTACCTATACACAACCGGTAAATAATCAGTGGGCCTAGCAAATCTCATCAAAAAATAAAGGGTTTCCTTGTACAAATTCTCTTTCATATTTCCCTGCAGCAATTGTGAAAGAGATCGTAATATGACTCTCACCTCGTCAGATTGGTTTGAGAATACTATAATTATACTCATTTAAGATGAAGCCGGAGTACTAAAAGAGGTCTTCTGTATGATTTCTCAAGTCTCGTTCCACGCGTATATATTGTTGTTTCGTGCAAATAAAAGTGCTCGACACGGCCCGGGTTTATCATACAGCTTATATTTGTGGACGGTGCTTTATTATGGATTGTTCGACTGATTGTAGTGAGCTTTTGTATCTGATTTTATTGGCTGTGTAGGTCACATTGTCTCCATAATGACGTGTGTAGGACATATTAGTCATTTGACTATTGAGAGATGTCGAAATTAATTTATGATGATAAGATTCGGATGCTACTCTGGAATCGTAACGACGGATACAAGTTGTATCCCATCACTCATAAAAGCCGTAATTAAGTATATTGAAACCAGTCTTGACGTAGATTTTATTGCATAACTAGGTATGCGATGAGCTATATTTAAATTGAATAAGTTTTTATAGCTGTTACGGTTCTTTTGCATGGTGGAGAAGTGTTATACCGCGAGAATTAAATCGTAGGCAGGCAAAATTTTCTTCTGAGATTAGTAGAAATCATATAAGAAGCGTTTGAAAATACGCGCACAATTATTCAGCGAAGGTCCTGTAGACTGCAACGCGTTTGATAGCAGTTTTATTTCACAAGTCGAATGTCTCCATCGCGCCATTTGCATAGAAAATGGCCGCTGCGAAGCGTTATATTATATATGCCTGCGGCCCACTAGAGTCCTTTAGCGACATTGCTGCTCCTTATAGAGGTATATCTTACTTCTTTTTATAGCGGATTTCATTCTACGGCTCTTGCCATTTGATTTACATATGTAAAATGGAATAAACAACTATACATAAATAAGTAATTATCTCTAGATGACAAAAAACAGGCAAGTAACAAATTTGACAGCTGCACTGTCCCATCTGGACCTCGCAGCACTCACTGGATTTTCTACATCATCTGCTTTCTCACAACTTAATACCCCAGAGAAGAAAAGCCTATCTATATCCAGTGACATGTAGCCATACGTTAGAAAAAGCCTCACGCAACGATATCACCTAGCATAATATGGCTTAGGACTGAAAAAACAGCCTGAATGTATTTTTATATACTCGTATTTTTAATTGAAATACTACTACGAACAAGCACTGTTCCGTGATGGATCGCTTGGTTCAATACGCGTTTATATAAACAACCCCCTCCTGCCTGGGGGGTGTTTCTGCAGAATCGGGGGTGAAATTAACAATCAATCAAATTGAGTGTCTTGAGTGCCGGCGTCTTGATTTGTGTGCCCGTTGCTACGCGGTACGAGATTCTTGTATTTTAGTGAGATCATATTTAGTTACGTAATAATTAACTGCAGAGGCAGTCAATAACAGGACTTAAACCATTTCTTTTTGGTTTGACAGCGGGGCGCTTTAGCAAGCATGTTTTTAGGTCACAGATTTTGAAAACAGCGTTGTATGTGTGAATGCAATACCTAGCCAGATCGGTTGAGCCTTTTGAATGGTTTGTTAACCCTGATTACTGCATTGAGAATAAATAATTGTCTAACTCTGAGGAACCCTGTTTTATTTACTACACAAGAAGTCTGTTCCTACATACTACAGACTAGATAGGTATCCTTATCTATAAAAGTTTTTAGCATAACTTTGATGACTTGCTCGGGTTCGCTCTGCTAATGGAGATGCGCTCTCTGCCCGTTGTGCTCTGCCCTCAGTCTATTTATCCAAAATGTCGAGTTTGTGATAATTGCTAGAAACTCAATTGATTTCACAGTTATGATAGGTATTTCAACTCTAACTAAATGTAGATATTTAAATTTGAAGTAGATACGTATATTCAATACAAAATATGATTATTAAATTGATGACATATTACAATTATTTCGAGGTCTTCTAGCATAATATTATTCAATAGCAAAACGTCCGTTGCTAGGTATAGGATCACCCAACAATCATTACATTATACTGTCGCTGGGTAGCTGAGAATTTTCAGAAAAAAGTGTACCATTTACTTTTTTTAAAACCTAACAAATGGGTTATTTCTACTCATCATGAGAACTATCGGTATAAATAATAAAAAAGTATTCCAAATTTTTTGTCAGTTTTGTGACACATCTACCCATACATTCTGTATGACCGTCACAAAAGTGACTAATATTGGTTTAAAAATTGACGATTTTTTTATCAAAAATTATATTTTTCTGAAAACCAGAGCTGGGCTTCTCTCTCGTATCTTTGGATATCGTCGGTCCTAAGATAAACACGCACTCAACTGCACTTCACTCTGTTTTTAGATTCAAAAAATGTTTTTCAAGTAGCCGCATCGGCGACATCGCGGCGACATTTTGTTTGACAATTTGAAGTAAAAGGTCATATCTCGCTAAGGCTTTATAAGCAATTGAGATGTTACGAATGTTGGGCTGTCAAGTACTTTAACTCAGGTAGCAGTTTCAGATAATTTGTACTAGAAACGATTTTTTTTGGTGCCTAACTGTTAACTCTGTTCCCAAGATATTCGATTCCAAAAAACTTTGTTATATTTATTTAAATAATGGTTTAATTTGAAGATAGGCTGGAGTAAGCTAAGCTCCTATTTACCCACGGATTTGTCTGACGGACATGTCCAATCCCGCCACACATTGACAGATTTGTCTTTCCGTCCCGCAGTCCCTCAGACAGATCCGGCAGAGAAATCCAAGTTTGGCTGTCTATTTGCTAGCAAAGCCGTAAATAGATCACATATACATTAATAAATTTAGGCTGAGATGTGTTAGTATCAGACATAACATAGGTACCTATACCTAAGTAGGTTTAATAGCTGATAGGCAGTTGATTCGCAAAGGACAATACCGATAATCGGACCACACACGGCGTATCAATAAGTTTATTCAGCCATTTCAGCCCTATCTGCTTGTCTGCGATTAAAATAACATTGTTAGAATAAGGTCGTATCTTAGTTTGTCAACCCCTAGCTTTAAGTCTTTAAACACCTGGACTAAATGCAGCTTTTGTGGAACAAAGCTATATCTCAGTATTAAAAACAGTCACATACGGCATTATGCGCTTGAGTTGGTTAGATATGGTGATGTGAAACAAGGTCGTATGTGAGTATGTGGAGATTTTCACATACGACCTTACGCTGCTGGGTTGGTTAGATAATGGTGCTGTGTGGGCACGTGGGCTGGATTACGTGCGCTCGAGCAGGCGGTATTCATAGGCTATTCAATCGTTTATTATTGTTGAGAGTTTTATAATTACTATCAGAAATTAAGTCGCGTTAAACACGTTTGTACTAAATAGGAGGCGTAAAATGTAAATGTGATAAGAATTTTAATATCACTTTCTGAATACGCTCCTGGTTGCACAAAGTGAATACATATTTTCGCACAAGTTTTTTGGCTCTACTTATAAAAGTTTCAGCTGAACAAAATACTCATAAATATAAATTAAAAAATTGGCAGTTATAGGGACTGCCGATAGAAGTGAAAACTTAAAACTTTTAGTATTAAAATTTGAAATTTTATAATGTTTGAATTAAAATTATCAACATCAATCTGGTTTTCACATCTACTGACACTCCGAGCAACAATTATACTATACTATATAGAATGAGAATGAGAATGAGAATGAGAATTTGTTTATTACCTATTAATTGTTACATCCTTGCGTTCCCGTAGGATTGTGTCAGCTAACTTGTGTCTAAAAGATCTGTGTAAGCTGAAGGTGTTATGTCACAATTATTATGGATGTTAATATTACGTATTCTACGTTACCTTATATTATTACGTTATTTTACATTACATTTATTTAATTCTGAGGGGACGGGGAGCCGCCGCGCCCCGAGGCCAGCGTCTCATGTCTTTATTTGGAGTATAGGTGATTTCGCCTATTCTATTATTTGTTAGGAGTGGGTTAAATTCACCATGAGCCAGGTAGGCGTCGCCAGGGGTCACAAGGTCTTCTATACCTAGAGTTGCGATCTTGTCTAGCATTTTGCGGTTTAGGTCGGCGGCTCGAAGGTGCCACGCCTCAAGGTCCGCGATTTCCCAAAGTGTTTCCGTCGGTAAACGTCTTGAGAACTGGCCGGCACTCTTGAGGGCCATTCTGTATTGTCTCTCGATTTTTTGTAGATTTGAGTGGCTGTACCTCGATAGCAACTGTACTACCCCATAATCCATAATGGGAAGAATGCAGGCTTGGATCACCGCTAATTTGACTTCTACATTAGTTTTAGCATAATAACCAATGATGGGACCCAAGGCACCTCTTACTTGTTTAAGTTTTTTAACTACTTTGTCGGTGTGTGGGTTCATTTTCAGGGTCTTATCGAAGATGACGCCCAAATACGTTATGTTTTTTTTATAAGCGAACGTTTGATTTTTTATTTTTACCGTTGGTTTATATTTCCTCTTCTTCGTGAATAAGATACATTCCGTCTTATCTACGTTGCACTTCAATCCCCATCTATCGTAGTACTTTACTATTGTTTCAGCCGCCCATTCCGCTCTCATGGTGGCGTGATCGGGGTTTGTAGCTCTGTTTAAAATACATAAATCATCGGCGTACTGAGACAATTTCAGACCTCGAATCCGATCATGACTGTCCCATATGTCGTAGACATACAAGTTGAAAATTACGGGGCCGAGAATTGATCCTTGCGGTACACCGTGTGGTAACTTCTTTGATTCTCCATACATAGTACGAAATTTCCCTATTAGCGATCGATCTTCTAGGTAGTTTTCAATTATTTTTATGAAATTGTTAGGTGCATCGGCATTCTGGAGTTTCTTTATCAATCCTTTGTGGTTAATCGAGTCGAATGCTTTGCTTAGGTCCGTGCATATCATGGACACACTTTCCCCTTGCGCAATTGCGTCTGTGATTATCTTCCCAGTGCGGAGAATCTGTGTAGCGGTCCCTCTGCATTTGGTGAAGCCATGTTGGAATGGCGGTTGCATTTTATCAACTATGCCCTGTAACCTTGAGAGTATAAGCCTTTCACACAGCTTTCCCATTATATTAAGCAACGTGATCGGTCTGTAAGATGTAGCTTCTCTGTGGTTTTTTCCTGTTTTGTGTAGGAATATGCATTCGCCGACCTTCCACCGTTTCGGAAAATAACCCGTGGCAAGGACATAGTCAGCTATTGGTTTAAAGGCTTCAATAAAAACTTCTCCACCAAGTTTCAGGGCATCTGCTCTGATCTGGTCCGGGCCCGGAGCTTTTTTGTTTTTGAACTTCCTCAGTTCTAGGCGTATTTCTCTCGTAGATGTCCTGTCGAGGGGTTCGAAAGGAGTAGTTTTCTCTGAGCCCTCATCAGATGGGTTTATCAGGGCTTCTTTGACTATAGCGGCTTCGACTAGTGCATCTATTGTTTCTTTTTCACTGTTACATCCGTCGATATTGGGTAGTTTCATGTTTGGGGCTTTTATGTTTCTCTGAATTTTCCACATTTTTGCTCTACTATCTGAGGGGTCCTCAAGGGCTTTCAACCAACTTTGTTCGGCAAGAGTCGTAAGTGCATCTTTCGTGGCCTTTTTAAGTTTGTTGTACTCGTGGCGTGCGTTTCGTGTTACCTCCGGATTTGAGTGGTTTCTTTTCGTCCAGGCTCGTATTTTTGCTCGGTTCCTTAGGCCTATCAGGTTATTTATTTCTTCAGGCAGAAAGTCTCTTCTGTTGTGTTCTTTCAGAGGTGCATGAATATCTAGGGTATCTGTAATTGCCTTTTCTAGATTTTCGATGTATTTTTCGCATGATTCGTTGCTAGTTATGTTTAAGAGATCGGAGGTTTTTTCATACAAGGTGGTCATATAAGAATTTCTGGACACTTCACTTTCTGTGATATTTTTCATATTTCTGGTTAGTTTTACCTCGCGGTCGACGTTAAGTTTAACATCTAGGATCCAAGGGAGGTGGTCTGATCCTATGGACATAATTTGTTTCATTTTTAGGTCGTCTGCTTGTTGGAGTTAATGCGTAACTATTACAGCATCGAGTATATTGTTGCCTTGGCTTGCTGGTCGCGATGGAAGTCCTGTGTGTTTTAATTCGCACACACCTTCCTGTTGTAGTTTCTTCACAAGGGTGCCGAGACCTGAATCTCTGGTGTGTCCCAGTTGTCTCATTCTTAAATTAAGGTCTCCTATTATCAGCGAGGGTTCATCCATGAGCATGTACTCAAGTTCTTCTCTAGCGTGATGTTGATCTTGGATTGGAATATAGACCCCTTTTATATTAATGTATTCACCAGATCGGTGGTTAAAGACTAACTTGATCGCGACGCCCTCCAACTTGCTCTCTTCTTCTTCCCACCCCGGTGTTAGCGCAGTTTGGGTCCATCGGAGCCCCCCAGCGATATACATTGCTGTGCCTAGATGTGTTGCTATGCTGTGAGTTATTTTGTCGTAGTTCAGTATGTCAAATTTTACTTTGTCGAAGTTCACTTTGCACTCATTGATAATGATAATGTGAGGCAAGTGCTTGTCCACTAGTTTTTTTATTTCTATAAATTTATTTCGCATACCTTGGGCGTTAACATGTAGGATCCTAAGTTTCTTGAACTGTGTCTTAACCGCCATTGAAGAAGGCGTATATACATTGCGCTAGTTTCATGGCGTCTTCCTGTGTCATCACGAGTCTGCTTGGTAATGCGTTGGGTTGTTGAGCCAGCTGTGTCTGTTGCATTGGTGGCATCGGTTCGGCTGGGAGCATCGTTTCGGCCATGACTGTTCCTCTTGTTGATATATCTCCGGGGAGCGTGGGGAATTCATTGGCTCTATCAGCGAAAGAGATTCCTGGGCGTGTATAGCTGTTGGCGATTCTCTCATTCTTTTTGGCTTCTTTTTCTATCTTTTTCTGAAGTCTTTCAGCATTCTTGCTCAACTCTTTTTGGAAAACCGGGCAAATCGCGTTATTGGCACCGTGATCACTCTCCTGTCTACACGCCCGACATACTGTGACTTCCCTACTTTCGATCGTTAATTGTATTCTGGGCGACAGTTGCGGTCCGTGGCATGATTGTTTTGTGTGATCGAATTTATAACATTTTTTACATTGTACTATCCTATTCAGATTTCTGCGGAATGGCTCTGCGTTAATTTTTGGGGCCCCGAAGAATCTTTCTGACGTAGATTTCATTCTAGAAATGATCTCAGTAGTCGTAAACGTTTTGTTACCTCGTTTAGCAGGAAATATGAAGAGATTCACGTTGCCGTCATTGTTCAGTTTAGTTATTTTTGATGGCTTGATGTCGATGCATCTTTCCATTTCTGCGATCTGTTCATCTTCTGATTCCCCGTATGTTTCGTTTCTAATTACAACTAACACACTGTTTTCCCTGTCCGCAGGTGGTTTGGGCGCAATATATATAATTTTACCCTCACAGCTGTCCAGTAGTTCTATAATATTCTGACGAGATTTACTCGTTTTAGGGTAAAGTCTTAGTTCCCTTCTGTCTTTTGAATAACTGTAAGCCACGTCGTTTAATTTCGCACAGTCTCTTAATTTTTTTAGTTTGTTACCCTCGTCTAGGTTTTGTGGATTTGTGATTCGAATTTTGGGAATATGTAGGCTTTCTTTAGGAGGATTTGTAAACGTCGGGTTTTCAGTTTCTTCTCTGGTCCTTTTGTTGTTGGTGCGCTGCTTTTTTTGTGGTGGCGAGCGCGATCCTCTATCACACGTCGTCTCTTCAGTTGATTGAACGGGCAGTGACTCAAATCTATTACTAAGTAGGATGCCGCTGGGTGCCTGCGTAGCCGATGAGTTCGAGATGGCTGGGGTCGCTGGGGACCTAATACGTGCCGCGGCCGGCGTAGCGTTGCTACGTGTGACGTGGGTCGCTCTCGACGTAGCGCTGCTACGCGAGGCGCTGCGCGCGCGGCTGCCATCGCCTACGACGTATGCGCTCCTGGTACTTCTGTCTGCGTGACTCATGTCTGTTTGGTTCGTTATTGCGTTCTCGGCTGCTGCGGGCCGATTGACTTTTTGGCTATAGTCTGTCCTGCTTCCTCCCGCTTGTTTTATGATGTTTTGCGGTCTACCTTCGTTCGCGCTTTGAAGCGGTCGTGTAGAATAATGCGCGGAGGGTACGCTTGTATTGTTTGGGTTTGATTTGCGGCCCTTTTTCTTATTTTTATTCGAGTTTTGAACGTCGATATCTAGACCAATGCTCACCAATTCTATTACCTGGTTTATCCCGCATTCGCATAGGAACCATTCTATATTTTTAAGCCCGTCTAAAGGTATAATTCGACGTTTATTTACTTTATTACACTCGTTGCATCTCATGTTTCGAGTACTGCACTTGTCGTAATCGAATGTGACTATTTTCGCTGTGGTTACTGTCTGTTCATATTCGCCGTCCGCTGTTTTAAGACAGTCAAATTCGATAACACATTTGTAGCTGGTAGAATTTTTGCAGGAAGTGCACCGTATGCGACCCGTGACGGTCTGGTTTCCTTTTTCCCACCTAAGTTTATACTCTAATTTCATGGTGGCATCACAGTGCCAACAGATTAATTCACTGGCGTTGAATTTTTTTATGTCTATTATATTTATTTTTATATTTTTCTGCACCGATTCGGAAGACACCATCACGCTGTCCGTGTCCATTTCACTGAGTTCACTTTTATTATTTAAGTCAGATAACATTTCTCACTAGATACACCGCAGTCCATAACTACTATATAGTATGACACGTGTGGGGTACCTACCAATAGAAAGCTTGCAAAAAATTAGGACGCTGACTGATTTTGACTTAATTTTACGTGCAGTAGCCCATTTAAAAATAAAATTACGGCTCTGTCCCAGCCTTTTTTCAGAAACTATAGCTAACTAGAAACTGAGAACCAAATAGTCCACTAAACAGACCTTGGAGATTACGTCATAATTATTTGGTAGACCTATCTTTAACAGTTTTCAGACCACGGACTGACCTAAGGTTTATATAGGACTTATAGCTCGCCAAACGAAGGAAAACTTAGGGGAAATAATTCGTGTATAGCTGAATTTTGGTAAAGTTGTAGATAAAGGTGTCTTACACAACATACTAAAAGTACTCATGGATAGGGGTGCCGCTAACGGGGAGAGGGGGGTGTAAAGGTCCCCTTTTTTGGCTTTTCGTAAATAACTCAGTAGCGGTGGCTCATACGAAAAAATGTTCTTCTACTTAATTAATCCACAAATGATTTTCTACAAAAAAGGTTCTTTACACTTTTTTGCTGAGATCAATGTATAATGAGATTTCGAGGAAATACGATAATCACTTTTAGAAACTTTCGGTGCTATTATTTACGAAACTATGAGTTTTGTCTAAAAATTGTTTTAGAAAACCCATATTTATATTAAAATACCTATCCAACGACACCCCACACATTAGGCGTGGATTAAAATACAGAATTTACCCCCCACTTCATGTGTTCGGGAGGTACCCTAAAAAATAATATTTTTTCAGATTTTAAAGTAAGGTAGTAAATAAGGGTTTTCTAAAACAATTTTTAGACAAAACTCATCGTTTCGTAAATAATAGCTCCGAAAGTTTCTAAAAGTGATTATCGTATTTCCTCGAAATCTCATTATACATTGATCTCAGCAAAAAAGTGTAAAGAACCTTTTTTGTAGAAAATCATTTGTGGATTAATTAAGTAGAAGAACATTTTTTCGTATGAGCCACCGCTACTGAGTTATTTACGAAAAGCCAAAAAAGGGGACCTTTACACCCCCCTCTCCCCGTTAGCGGCACCCCTATCCATGAGTACTTTTAGTATGTTGTGTAAGACATCTTTATCTACAACTTCACCAAAATTCAGCTATACACGAATTATTTCCCCTATCGAGCAGTTAGTGGGCTTCCTTCGGTGAGCTATTAATGTGTACCTACAGTCAATTCATAGAAAATCACCATTGAAAATTGACTGTAGGTATAATATTATTATAAGCATAAGAGAAAAATACTACTTACAAAATTAGACTTTATTTAAACGGTTATAAGTTTAAATATCGAACGAGCCTTCCAACCCAAGGAAAATCTTGTGATGCGCTTTTGTTTCGTGACGGTGTCGGTGACGCGAATTCATAAGATTTCCCCCTACCAAAAATTGCCCAACGCGGCTAAAGAAGTTTTCACTTAAAAAAAAACTAAATGGGGCGCCTTTTCCATCTATGTCACCGCCCGGAAGCCAAATCTTATATTTATATTGAACGATAAAAATGTCCAGCATGGCTGTGGACATACTGTGGATAAGTACCTACCTTTTCTGATCCATAAGTGATAATAATTATGACTACGAATAAAAGTAAAACACGTGGTTTGTTTCACATTTGATCCCGGCTCCACACATCAGCAGACCGGGGATATCCACTTGAATATCTATGTTACATGTAACATCCTATTTGATTGGACTATCGTATCAATTGAAATCTAATAAAAATGATAGATAAAAAACAGATTATACTTGGTGGTGGTCAAGATTAATAAATTCGTACATTTTCGGAAACAAACTATGGGTAGCTTGGCGATGATATACGTACTTATATGTACTTATGTAGAAAAAACACACTAAGGTCTAAGGTAAGGTTAATAATTTCGAAAAAAAAACTCGATAAACACCCAAGCAAGCCTTACCGTGTAGTAGACCTTTCACAGTGAAGTCACGATCTGAAACGAAAAATAAATGTTAGTTAGTTCACTTTACTTAAAAATCATTTTTTGTAGGAGTAAATGGTATTGCTCTTTCACAGGGAACCATGTATTCGTAATTGCATATTGCATGCACGATGCATTGAGTTTAACACGCATCTATTTTAAAAAACGTAACATAACAATACATTAAAAACACCATCTACATATATCAAACATAACTTCAACGCATAACAAAATAATCAACAATAAACAAGTTTCTGGAAATGATCAACTAATATGGAAGTAGTAATAATAAATAGTTTTCAAGTAAATTCTGATATTTCAGATTCCGACTTTTAAGCGCTAGCGATATTGCGTTGTTGATGTATTTTAAGTTGGATCGTGTCTAAACGTATTTTAATGTTAGAATACGGCCCTAGTGCAAATTATATAAAACTAGCGACCCGCCCCGGCTTTTGCACGGATGCAATTATATATAAGGTAAGTTCGCCTAATAAGGACCAGGTTTTTGTAAATCTTTATAAATCTGATTTAAGAAGTATTTTAACTTAAAAAACATTTGAAATATACAAATTGCCTATATTAGAAGTACAAACATTAAGTAAAAATCACGAATCCGAAGTAAATTAATGACAAACACTTTTTTAAAAAAACTTGTAAATGGGCCTTATTAGGAATGGGTGTTCTCAATAAGGGTCATTCCTGTTCCGTAAATAATTCCGAAACTACATTATTTAATTTTTTTATTTAATATTTTTTTGTTAATTGTAACAATTGTTTTTGTCATTCCCGATGGATTAATCTAAAAATTCACATGAATTGTACTGTTGGTCCTTAAAAAGTCTAAAGAAACTTAAACGCAGAATAATTGACTTGATTTATGTCTTTTAATAAAACGGAGTTTTGTATTGTATTGATATTTACTAAGTGAAACTATTTTAAGCATAAAATAACATAATTAGGAACATTTTCAGTCATTAGCCCTTGGGCCTTATTAAGTCTTTAGACATGACATTAAAAAGGCCTGGTCCTTATTTGGCGACAAGGAGGTGGTCCTTGTTAGGCACTTCGCCATCCCGGAGCAAATCAATCCAATTTGACAAAAAAAATAGTTCTTTCAATAACCTTATCTTCACAATCCACGCCTAAATGTTATTTTTTCCTTTTCATGTGTTAAGTTCTTGCGAAAACGAATCAGAACCCCTTAAATGAATCGAATAACACCAACAAATTATACAAAACGACCTATGCATCGTGACGTGAACTGCATCGACAGGCATACTGACAGAATGGCGGCGTAAAACCCAAGTAATGCCAATGCACTTCAATAATTGGTTAATGAGGAGCATCGGCGCGAGACTTGATTTCAATTTAGTATCAGGAGCGGGATTTTTGAATTGCTGGCTCTTATTAGGAACCGGTTCTTATTAGGCGAACATACCTTATAAACCTTAAAAAAAACCGCATCAATATCCGTTGCGTAGTTTTAAAGATCTAAGCATACATACAGACAGACAGACGGCAGGAAGTGTTTTATGCTTTAACTTTGACTATCATATTATAAGATTTTTAGCAAATTCATTGATGGTTGCTAAATGGAAGACCAGAACTGCTCGAGCTGTCCGTTTCATTCCTCTCAATTTCCTGCAGTCCCCTCTGGCATAATTACAAGACTAATTTGCGCAATTTATCTTGTCTAGGGTCATTCCTACTGACATTTCGCAGAGGCAGCGCTTCCAGTGAACCAGAATAAGGGACTCTATATGTTTGAGCCATGGCCTAGGATCTTGAGGTCAAGTTACATGGTCACATCGCTTGCCTGTGCTTGCGGAACCCATGCACCATAGACGAGTATAACATAGGATTGTCACAGGTAACGATGGTATGATCCTTGCCTCGCACTGTCAGAGATAGTCGCGTAGACGACCTAACGATTAACGTAAATGAAGGTTGACTTCAGGTGGCATAGAAAATAAATAGAAGCTTATTTTAATATGCATGCATCTTATAGGTCTACTTTTTACTTGTGTTCTGTACTGTTCCATTTTATTGAGGTGTGCAATAAAAAATATTTGTATTGTATTGTAGTTGTTAAGAAGGAAATTACGAGAAGTATCGTTAAGGAAAAACGGCTTAAAAATTAATCGAGTTGGGCTAGATGAAAGAATTTCGAGGTTATGATTTGTGATTACTATGATATGACTGTCAATAAGGCCAAGCGTCAGTAGGAAAAAAAAGAAATGTCATTCAAGAAGCAATTTTCTTCTACCTCTTCAGAATTGAAAATTATAGGCGTTAATTAGGGTTATTAAATATAACCGTTATACTCGCGTCACTTTAGTCACTTCGCGCGACATGTTTCTGAGAGCCTAGTTCTCAATCTTCAAGCACTAAGAGTGTTTTTTGAACCGGCCTGTATCACACTGCCGAAGTGACTAAAGTAACGTGAGTGTTTGTTAGTATGTCTCAAGAAAGTTTAAATTTAATAAATATTTTAGCCTCTATACGTCCCACTGCTGGGCACAGGCCTCCTCTCATGCACGAGAGGGATCAGGCTATAGTCCCCACGCTGGCCCAAAGCGGGTTGGGAACTTCACATACACCTTTGAATTTCTCCGCGGATGTATGCAGGTTTCCTCACGATGTTTTCCTTCACCGTATAGCGATTGGTAAATATCAAATTATATTTCGTACATAACGATACCTCCTACGTATACTGAGACAACTGACATTTTTGCGATTTTCGTTTTTTTGCATATTTAGAATCAAAATACTTATATCTACATGTTATAAAAATTTCGTAGCGAAATTACTGCTAGTTTTCAAAATAAAGTGACGTATACTGACCCAACTAACACTGTTTTTTAAATTAGAACATCGTATACTGAGCTAAGTCACTTGTACCACTTTACGTGGGACACCTATCGGGGATGGGCGGCGCGGGCGCAGCGCAAGTGGCAGTTGGCTCAGTATGCTCGCTCGTTTTCGTTGCGGGTGGACGTTGTCCCACTATGCGCGGGCAATAGTCGATGCGGCCTAGGGCGATAGGCCTAGAAGTATTTTCTACCTAATAGGTACGTATAAAATTAGGCTTTTTGGTTATGATTTAGTTATCGCTAATAATAGTGTCTACAGTTGCCGCGTTAGTTATTCATGAAATAAAACAACTTTAAACGGATTATATCGCTTATACTGAATTTAAATTACATCCCGACGTTTCCAACACTTTACAGCGTTCGTGCTCACGGGACTTGACTTGACTGAGGAAAAAGTCGTAATGAGTAGTTGTAATGTTAAATTAAAAATAGTTATACGCAAAACACATCAAAATCAAGCTGAGGAGAGGAAGAAATCTGATTGCCATGGCATAAAATGAACCACAAGATCGTGTCATGAACGACAAACTGTCATGTGGAGTTTATTGTGTAAAGTCCATGTTTCACCTGATAGGCCTTTCACAATCAAATATAAATACACTTTTGAAGAGCCTACACAAACACATCTGAGTCAGTTGAATGTACTGCAAGTAATAATAGAAGGAACCGACAAAATGAGTTAACGGAAGGCTTAAATAACATTCGATTGGCCTATAACAGCCCAATATCTATCGACAAAAATAAAAGTAAAGATCTTAATTATTTATATCAAAGTAGTATAATTTCAGCTCAATACCACGACTTTTTCAAATCTTTAATTACCAAACCATAACATCCTTTCAATATTCTGGCCAATTATCAGTTGCCATCAGTAAGTAATTAATGTAGTTATTAATACTTAGGTACCTACCTAATTAAAATAATGTATATTATACAAATCTTAAAAGTTGACTATTTTGTTAGCACCTTAATCTAGGTCCCAGGATAGGATGTTTATTCGAATTAAGTTTTCAACCGACTTCAAGATTTCAAAGGAGGAGCTTCTTAATTCGTCGGGATCTTTGTTTATTTTTTGCAATTTTTTTTATGTATGTTCCCCATTATTCGAAGACAGCTGGATCGATTTGGAAAATTCTTTTTTTGTTTGAAACGTCACAGTTGGTCCCATTGTCACCAGGTCTAGATCTGATGATGGAATCCTGGAGAAATCGAGGGAACTCTTCAACTATTATAGGCACACCTATAGTGATTTCACAATTTTTTACTACAACTCGGCCACTTCCTCTTTTAAAATTATTTATGTTAAGACTAAATTGATCTGTGTTGTGTTTCTATTTTTACCTAAAATGAGTGGGTACTTACCTAATATTTAAGACGTTATGTTTTAATTTTTGTGTCAGAGAGAGTTAATATTTTATTTTTATTTTTTATTAGTAAAAACAAAAACTGATCTCCATTATTATATTTATAACGTGCTTAACTTAGACTTAATATTTTTTTTATAGTTAAAAAGAAAGTGCTTTTTGTGATTTTGATGTAGATGTACCTACCTATACACTAAGTAATTGGAATGAAGACTGTGAGATAATTAATCCATAAAAAATGTTAAAACAGTATTATGTTGACAGTAAAATTTTGTGGCAACGGCAAAAAATATCATTCCCTAAATGCGGGCTGTGATTTATTCATTTTTATAATAAACGCAACGCATATTTATTTATTTATTTATTTATTTATTTTTGGATTACAAACATATCTTGCTTAAATATCCTAAATATAAGCTTCTAAACTTACCATAATGGATATAACATACAAAATTATCTTAACAGTATACTGGTACATAATGCATTCATTCAGGCGTATACTGGTACAAGTGACAAATCAGACGAAAAGTAACCGATATAATCTATCCGAGCACGAGCTTTTAGTTTGTTTAGATATCTAATGGTACGTATCAAATAATAGACATCTAGTTTAATAAAATTTTGCCCATATTCATCTAATCATAATTTACTACGTATACTGGATCAAGTGGTAGTTGGCTCAGTTTATCAAAGACCTAGTACTCGTAAATTTCGCGTATACTGGACTAACTACCGGTTTTTCAAAAACTATTATTTATTTCGAAAAAGTAAATATGTAGATATAAGCCAAATATATTTATTATACATATTTGAAATTTTCATGAAATTATTTCAACGTATGAGTTAGTTATGGAACTTTGTACCTTTGAATAGCCCTCCTGTAAAATCGTGGTTTTGCACTTGGCTCAGTATACGTAGGAGGTATCGAAAGTTCCGAAAAACTCATTGGTACGAGCCGGGGTTTGAACCCGGGACCTTCGGATTGAAAGTCAGACGTCGTTACCGTCAGGCTAGTCAAGTAAAAAACTATTTAACACTCTTGATTATTTTCTAATTCCAGAAGCGCACCAGTCTTCAAACTCCGATGAAATTAAAATAGAGAAAAATTGCAGAGCGGCGCAACTTTTTAATAAAATTGCAATGTATACCCGATCGAGATTCTTCTGAAGTTTCCTTGTTAGGTAACTTCAGCATCTTAGAAGAAAAACAAACAGAATCCGGGAGCGGCATTCCAACTTCAAAAACATGATCTTGATTGAACATCAGCCGATAGTGAATTGCGCTCGTAATTAATATTGGAACAAGTGATTTTAGAATGCTGATCATCATCTCCTGGTTTTGTTTTGGCCTTGGCTCAATGGAGACTAGGATCTGAACGGTAACCAAACTTAAGAGTCGCCAGCATACAAACGTAGTTCAGCTCTCATTTTAAAACGACATGCTTTAGAATCACGAAATTTTGCATGGACATTTTAGTAGTATAGAGCTATGTCGGTAATTAGTTTTCGTCGCAAAAAATTGTAATACAAAGAAAATACAGCAAAAATAAGTTTTGTAAGGAAATCTGTATCTGGGTGTATTTTCTTTGTATTACAATTTTTCGCAACGAAAATGAATTACCAACAATAGATCTGTACTACTAAAATGCCCATGCCAAATTTCATGGTTCTAAAGCATGTCGTTTTAAAATGAGAGCTGAACTACGTTTGTATGGGAACGCGAGCGTCCTGGCGACTCTTATGAACTGGTGGAATAGTGCCAGGCTTTTACAAAGCGATTGCCTTCCGGTGTTCCAACCCGGGGATAGAGTGTTGGGATAAGCCCTAGTTTCCTCACGACGTTTTTTTCAAATGAAGTTTCATACATACTCAAGCTCTGAGAAGATTGGCGATTACTGGCAAAGGAGGAAATAGGTACCTCATTTTTTGAAACAGTGACCTTGGAATTGAAAATAGAACGTCTTATCGCTAAGGTTCAAATCCTCTGCCAGTGAGCCAGTGGGCATCCATCTACATACATAACTTATCCGAAATCCAAAATCATACAAAGATAATAATATTATATTGATATAGGTATCACATAGCATACGATCTCCCGGTCTCTAAAAATGTCGTCACTGTAAAAAGGATCGGAGAAGGATATCATTCAAGCAACTCGACTGTACAAGTGCCAGCAACACCTCCGCCGCAGTACAGCACAATGTACAGCTACAGGTGTGGGTAAAGGAGGTTCGCATACGAGCAGAGACTACGCCCCGGTTCCCGGCCGCTGCAGTGACAGTTGTGTCAGAGTTGACTTTTTATGTGTTTATTTTCTGTAAATATTTTATATTTAAGTTTTAGTGGATAATTTTAGTATTTACGTAAGCAAACGTAAGTAAGTTGTTTTATACATATTTATAGTTTTGTTAATCAATAATATTGTTAGGTGCGGATGCTTGCCTCCACACAACCGGCTACTTCCAGCAACAATCAATGTACTCTATGTCCAAAATCTTTTCCATCTTCGCGTGGCTTAAAAATCCACTTTTCCAAAATTCATAGAAAATGTTTGTCACAGAATTCTCCGCTTCGGCCTGATACCGCCAGTCAATTGCCTTCAACTAGCTATCTACCTTTCAATAATCTACACACTGAACTAAGTTACCTTAAAAATAACATTTCAATTACGAAACGGATCCCACGCGGTGCACGGATCACCGTCGCCATCCACCTGACCTATCTCATCGAGCAATGCATAAAGTTAAACAATTTAGAAACTTGGCGGAATCTCCTTACTTTTTCTTTCCAGACCCTCTACGCATCAACCGATGACCGGAAACTATCCCTTACTCAAAAAATTAAAAATAACTGTTCCAATCCTCTACTACCTCTACCTACCGATATACCTCCACGACATAGCTCAAATAATAGCAAAACTGCATTCAATCTTGCAAAAACAGTGGAAGACAAAATATGCGACGGTGACCTTAAAGGCGCGGCAAGATTATTGTTCTCTAGTGACACTCTTTCCCCTGACAATGACGACACCCTTTCGGCCTTGCGTTCCAAACATGCCCCAGCTCCTACTACTCCTTTTCTCTTAGGCCCACCGACTCCATCCAAAGACTGCCTCCAAGTCGAGGATAAGCACATTGTAGATGCAATTTTTAGCTTTAAAAATGGCTCGGCGGCTGGTTTGGATGGAATTTCTCCACAACATCTAAAAGACCTTACTGCACATAGTGTAGGTGATGCTGGCAGAAAACTTATCACCTCCCTAAGCACTTTAGTAAACCTTATGTTGAGTGGCTGTGTCAATGCAGATATAGTACCCGTGCTTTACGGAGCCAATTTGATCGCCCTCACGAAAAAAGATGGCGGCGTGAGACCAATCGCAATCGGATCGACATTAAGACGCTTAACATCCAAAATAGCAGTTCGGCATATTGTTTCCAAATTACAGCGTAAGTTTGAACCAATCCAACTTGGGTTTGGCACAAGAGGTGGGTGTGAAGCTGCCGTTCACGCTCTCCGCACCTACCTTTCCAACGCCGAATGTCAAGTACTAGTTAAAATCGACTTCAAGAACGCATTCAATTCAGTTAATAGGGACACCTTGCTGGCCGAAATTAGAAGTAATATACCAGAATTATACAACTACCTCCTCCATTGTTATGCTGATCCCTCAAAATTAATGTACAAAAACCATGAACTCTCCTCTGAAGTTGGATGCCAGCAGGGTGACCCCCTCGGGCCGGCAATTTTTAGTTTAGCCGTAAATCCTATTATTCAAAATTTAAAATCAAAATTCAACGTGTGGTATCTGGACGACGGCACCCTGGGAGGCAACTTGGACACTGTTCTTTCGGACCTTTCTACTCTAAAAACTAAATTTGAATCCATTGGCTTAGATCTAAATTATAAAAAGTGTGAACTGTACATCCACGATAGTTCCTTAAACGAGTCTAGCATTATCGATCAATTTAATATTTTAACTCCCAATATTAAAATTGTCACCAAAGATAACCTTAGCCTCTTGGGAACTCCTATATTCGACAATTTTTTTCCTACCTACATAAACAGTACCATCACGAAATTTCAAAATTGTGCCGATCGTTTGTTAGAAATCAGTCCCCATTCGGCCCTGTTTATTCTTAAATTCTGCCTTTTCGTTCCAAAATTAACCTACATGCTTCGGTGTAGCCCTTTCTGGAACCATCAAAATTTACTACTACCCCTGGATTCTTTAATCCAAACAAACTTGGAACACGTTCTAAATTTAAAGCCAACCGAAAAATCCTGGCTCCAAGCATCCCTTCCCGTCCGGTATGGCGGGATCGGACTGCGCAAAATTTCAAGTGTTGCTCTGCCGGCTTTTCTTTCATCGGTTCACAGCTCTGCTGATCTCATAGGAAAGATATTAAGGGGTTCACCTTCAAACTATGAGATTTCAGGCTTGGACGATGCCAGAAAAGCTTGGATTTCTGCCTGCCCGGGGCAAGACCTCCCCTGTAATCCAAAATCCCAAAGGAGCTGGGACGATGCCCTGTCTAAATTAACATACACCACTCTTCTAAACCAGAGCACTGGAGCTGAACGCGCTCGTCTGACCGCCGCCGGATGTAGGGAGGCTGGCCACTGGCTGAGCGCCTATCCCTCGCCTAACACTGGGACATACCTTGCCCCTGAAACCCTCCGGCTGGCGGTGGGCCTGCGCTTGGGGGCACAGGTATGCGCACCGCACAGATGCCCCTGTGGCAAGGACGTCGACCAGCTAGGGCACCACGGACTCTCCTGTCAGAGGAGCGCGGGCCGACTCTCTCGTCACGCCGCGCTAAATGACATTATCCGCCGGTCTCTTGCCACCGTCAATGTGCCGGCGATACTGGAGCCATCCGGTATAGCCAGAGACGATGGCAAGAGGCCCGACGGGATGTCACTGATTCCGTGGAGTTTGGGACGTGTGCTAGTGTGGGACGCGACTTGCGTGGACACGCTGGCACCGTCTCACCTCCACGGTACTATGAATAAAGCTGGCGCGGCGGCGGAGGTGGCCGAAGCTAATAAAAGGCGGAAATACAGGGGTCTCGACGCCAACTACAACTTTGTTGCCTTTGGCGTCGAGACTCTCGGTCCGTGGGGTCCAGCAGCCCAAAAGCTTTACCGCCAGGTGGCTAAACGGCTGGTCGAAGTCACGGGGGACAAACGAGCTGGCAGCTTCCTCGCTCAACGCATAAGTGTTGCAGTTCAGCAAGGAAATGCTGCCAGCGTCCTCGGCACAATGCCACAGGGGCCCATTTTAGAGATAGATTTTTAGTTTCTAGTATTTTTAAGTAAGTTAATTTTAAGTAGTATTTACATAGTTTATTTAAGTTTTTTTCATGTAACTATTTTGTACCTATTAAAAAAAAATATGTTAATTGCATTATAATACATTGGTACTTATTGATATTACATTATTTATATTAAATTATATTATTTAGATATTAAATTAACAACCGATTTCCTATTACATTTATGTTGTTGGGATCACCGTGTCGAGACGCACACATGTATATAGTCCACGTGCGATTGTGACAATGGGAAGATATAAAAATCGAACCCTCCATGTACAGTAAGTGACAAGATTTTTGTGAAATATTGAGGTAAAACTAATTAAACTGCCGTAAAAAAGTTACCGCTTGCCAATTTTGAGACTTTACTGATTAAAATACAGTAAAGCTCATATAATACTCCTAAATTAGTCAGTAAAGATGAGTTAATACTAAGGCCAAAAACTATTTAAAATGCAGTATAATATTAATGTTCTAAAATCTTCATACTGTGTTGTGAAATTTGATGATTATTTAGCTTAATTACTAATTAAAATACAGTAATTGTATTCTCCATTGTAATTTAAGTGGTCGAACAGATGAAATAAAATAGCAAATTACCAGCTAAAGTACAGTAACAAGCTCACTTACTGTGGTTTAATCTGCCTTCGTTGTATTATTCAAATTCACTTTCTTCGCTCACGCTAGCAAGTGCTGTACTTTAGGTCGCATTTTGTTCTTCTGTTTAGTCTCCGACGCAGTCCGATGCGGACCAGTTGCGGGTAACGAGAGGCGAGCAGCTAGTAAGCGAGTGTTCAATACCTACTCTGCGTATTTATTTAGCGATAGATTTGAAAGCAACGTTAAAATTAGACTGTTTTTACCCATAAAAATGTTTGTTAACTTTTAATTTTATTGTAAAGTTGACTTATTTTGTGTATAATTTTGACAATCTTCTATCTAACTTCCCGATGTTGTGAGGTAATGTAAGCACGTTTATTTATAACCTGAGAGATTCAACTTGCTTGTGAGTGTCATTTAATTTAGATAAATTAATCACAGAGGTATAGTTTGACTACTATCGATACGATGGACAAAATCTGGTGATTTCTTCTAACAAGTTGTGAAATACGGTTTTTATAACACACCACCTAATCACACGTATCACGGTTAACCTACACTTCTTGCACACGGTGCTGGTTGTTATGGAATTGACGAATAGCTTGGTTTCAAAAAAAATGTATATTTTTAAATTATTTTGTATGAAATGAATGTACATTTCAGTTTTTAGGGTTCTGTACCAAAATAACACATATGTTGCGACTGTATTTATCTGATTGTTATCATTAGTCGGGCCTGGTTACGGACTACTTTACTTTTATACCATAAAAATGTTTACCATAAAATTATGTAAAATAAAGTCTATCACTATATACTACTCTTTTACTTTTTGCAGAAAAATGAATACAAGAGCTAAAA
Organism: Pammene fasciana; assembly: GCA_911728535.1. Taxonomy (NCBI): domain Eukaryota; kingdom Metazoa; phylum Arthropoda; class Insecta; order Lepidoptera; family Tortricidae; genus Pammene; species Pammene fasciana. The sequence goes on from OU452285.1 coordinate 5,135,834, forward strand.
GAATATTGGCCAGAGTTAACAACTTACCAAGCCGCGAGCCGCTTATTTTTTAAAGAGCCCGATTTTTGTACTGATGATGATGTTATATTGTACCTATAGTGTTATATCAGATGGCTGTGAAACCCTTATTCTACTAGTATTTTTCTTAATACCTAGATGATTTATAACAGTATTACTATTACTTTTTTAAGATAAAGATCTCATTTCCGGTGTAAGTATGACGTAGTCATAATTTAGATTCGATTGCAGTACATTAATAAAATAAGAGGAAAGGCCATAGTTATATTAAAAAAGTATTATTTTTGTTGTGATGTGTTTGTTTCCTTTGGTACTGTTTGTTAATGTGATTTTACAAAGTATAAATGGAAAAGTTTTTATTCTAGTATTGTATTCAGCTTATGTAGATATAACATATAATTCTGAACCTTACTTGTCTAAGACATAGACACACATCACTGTTTTATTGTATTTGAACGTGACGTAGTTACAAATTGTATTAGATTAGTTTGTAGCATAGATAAATGAGTAGATAGATTGCTAACACCACACATAGCAAAACTACTTATTAAATAATAAGTTGTATGGGGGGTATGCGTATGTTTAAACTGATTTTTACTAAGGTTAAACCTTAAATCGTAATACGTAATAAGCTGTAATCTTTTGAATAATAACTTTTAGCAAAGCTCGCTTAAAACTTATTCTTTATACGCATTTAGCCATTTATGGAGAGAACACTCTAGGTACTTTATTCTCTTTGGTTAGGAGGAACTTATAAAATAAGATTGAAGATCATCGGATTTTTTTTAAAGTTTGATTTTGTGATATCCTACGGGTTTATACTACTATTTTAATAAAATAAATGCTTAAGTGTCATTATACTTAAGCACTGCACTAATTTATGATGAAAATGAAAATTTTCTATGTTGTATATTCGTTTATTATTCATAAATATACCTTCTTTTTACCATGAAGTTTAAGGATAAATAGCAACAAAACCACTACGTATACTAAGTAAATTACAGTAAATAGCAACAAATACTGTACTTTACGTAGCAATATACGCAATTGGCTGTTAATGTCCAACTATTAGTTACAGTAACCCGCATTTTTACTGCACTTTAATCTGCATTTGTTGTATTTTTACGGCTTTTCGAGGGTACAGTAAATGTGTCAAAGTTTGAAAAATAGCTCTATTTTTTGAAATAAATGTCAGAATAAAATAATATTGATACATTCATATTTATTGTATTCCAAACTATATTTTGACATTCATACATTTGTACATGATCATAGAAAACACAGAAAAAAACAGTTCTGAATGTGTTTTTTGCGTTTTTCTTGAAACTCACTTTTTGCACTTACTGTTGTTTAAGTATTGCACGGCAGAATTATCCTCTGTCAATCCTCCATCTTGTGGCCATTAACCATTTATTACCATTATTTTGACAATTAAATAAATCAATGTCAGATTTTTAAAGCTCAAAAGCGCCTTCTGAAGCTAGCGAAGCAACTCAATCGGAAAGGCGGACTGCTAGGTATGAAAACTGTTTGTGTTTTGTTTTTATTAGGTATCAATGTTCTGTACGGGCAAGTTTTATGTAGGCAAGTTTGAGGCAAGTTCAATTATTTTGGAAGTTCGGAGTGATTGTTAATACAGATACATATAGATTGTACATACTACATGTATGCCGTGAAACTTTAAGAATCAGTAGTCGTAGGACGAGTTTCACCAACAATTGACGGGCTTATCAATGTTACTGAGGAAAGTAAATACTATGAATCTTCCCATACAATACGATTTTTAGAATATTAACATACGCTACCTACACCTTTTATTCGCTAATTAAAAATCATTAATATCCGAATAAAGGACCTGATTTTAAGAACTGATATTTTGTTTCCTTAACTTTACCTATTAGCTATATGCCGAACGAAATTCAATCAAACAGCCTGTATGTAAAATTACAAACATTTTTTTTAAATTCTAAATGAAATTTCGATCTCAAGTAGGCACATACTGTATCAGTTCATTGACCTCGTAACTTATTTCATTTCACAAAAAAAAAACTCAAAAGATTAACTTCATAAATATGTCTGTCGGTATTCATATATATGTGAATTCTCTGATTATTGGCACTTACGTCTTTATTAACGATGGGTCAATGCCAAAGCGAATATTTGCAACGTAAGCGCCATTTGCAGTAAGGTTCTTTTCTGTACGTTTTGATCCTGGGTATCTTTGTCCCGTCCTTTGACATTCAAGGTCTTTCACCGGTTCTTTAATTAAAATAATAATTAACGAGTTGTTTCATTTGAGTTTCCAAAAGGTGAGTTTACTGAGTGCCTCGTTATAAGGGATTGGAAATTCAAGCGACAGTTGTGTATAGTTTTTGGTAGGTACTTAAATAATATCAATGTATTTTTGTGCAATACAATTACCCATAACATTTTGAAATACAATTTATTGATTAGGCAATTAAATTTATTTTTTAGGTGCTGAAGGAATACACATTTGTGCTGAATTCAGCATACAGGTAAAAAAAACAGCACTGTACTACTATTATCTGTATGTATAATTAAGCTCAAGTAAATAATGCATGTACCTTAGATTTAAGCCCACAAAAGCATATGTTATTATGTACGATCAAGGACTTTGATTGTTGAGCCATTTAGGGTTCACTTTACACTGGACTTTTCATAGAGTAAGTATTAAACAAAAGAAAATAGCTTGACCCGTAAATGGCTCAACAATTAAAGTCTGTGACTGTACATACGTAGGTTCTAAATATTTCAAGTCTAATCTTAGTTAACTTAAATATTTCATTTGTTGTATAACAAAAGTTGTATTTAATTTCAAGAAATAATATATTCGTATAGGGGGATGACCTGGTAGCATTTCTGAACAACTGGCCAGAAATAGCCCTAAATCGAGAGGATTAGAATTCTAAGAGGGGGCCTTTGCCCAGAAATGGGACACTTTAGAGACAAAAATATAATAATGGTCGCTTATAATAACTTCATCGTTTGAATAAGTATTTACATTAATCTGCACATTCTAACGTTGAAAATATTATGAAACATATTTATTCAAAAGGACATAAATCACATAATGTGTTGTCTGATAATCATATTCTGCGATGTCAGCTTATAGGTAACTAAAACATGAAGTGTCTAGACAGGGGCAATAAACTCAGGCACGTTAATAATGTATAACAGTTATATTAGTAGTAGTAGTAGTAGTAGTAGTAGTAGTAGTAGTAGTAGTAAAACACTTTATTGCACTAAAACATTGTAAACAATTATGAAACATACATGTAATTTGTACAAAGGCGAGAGGAGGAGGTATATTTTTATTGGTTTATGAGTCTGTCTGTGTCCTGAACACCCAAATTATAAGTAAGTAGATATAAAAAAAATTATGGAGGGTCGGCCTGCTGGGTCCATCTGTCCCATAGATTTTTTTGTTACAGCCTGTATAATGAATCTGAAAATATGAATTGAACGTCTGAAAAATCTAACAGCGGTTCGAACCCCACACCTTTTACTCGATAAAAATTGTAACCAGCAAGAAACTCGGCGGGACTCCTTCTTCGATGACCAATACGTATGGATTGATAGGTATAAGTCCAAATCAGAAATTATGATTTGTATCAGTAAAAGAAGGAGATTATTTGGTCTTGTTTGTTTATGACTCCTAATCATCTAAAACTTGTCAAAACAAGTACAATAAATAATAGTACTGATATTTCGTACATAAGTTTAGAAAAACTCATTGGTACGAGCCGGGGTTTGAACCCGAGACCCCGGATTGAAATTCGGACGTCTTACTGCCAGGCTACCAATGATTTAACAACCGCGACAAGTACCATATGTTTCAGTAAATTTCAGCTACGATTAGCCACAATTTTCCTAAATCCCAGCACATTCCTACAAAAAAATGTAAATCTTTGTAAAAGCAATCAATCAGCACGCTCTCGCCACTTCGCGGGGACACCGCACGAATATCTAATTTTGTTTGTTACCCCCGTCTCCCCTAGGGGAGACTGTGCCACCCCAAATCCACGCGGACGTTTTGATGGATCACCCTTAATGACAGGCGGCGAGGGAGGGGACGTTATCGATATGATGTTATCGATGGATAGATTACGTAATTGGGTCGAGGGTTATTATTATGATTGGAAGGGGAAATACTTTTATAATTTACAACGTTTTTTGGATACTCAGTTTTTTGTAATGTGTTTCCGTGACTTTTGCGTTGTTAATACGGACTTTCAAATGAGATCAGATATCGCTAATAAAACGTGTCTTCTGAAATTGAATAATTTCTTGAAGTTAAGCCCGATTAGTGAAAGTAGCTTTACGTACTTTCTTTCCTAGCTATTTATATATTTACAGAAATATATAATAAAGTAGATTTTTTGACAAGACTGAAAGAATAAAACTATAATTCCAATTTCACTGTCATAAATACTTTCTCCTTGCCTTAATTGACGTGGCAGAAGAAGCCAATACATATTTTAATTAGGAATTTGCTTACAATAAATAATACATCTGCTAAATGTCAATCATCGCAGAACTACTAACGCACAGTATGCATGCCGAAGAGGAAGTATCAAATTATGGTCACCACAGAGCCAGCCTTGCAATCGCAAGAAAACTGCTGTTAAATATATGTATATAAGTACGTAGGCACAATATTTGTATTTGTTTCATTGTAAAGTCATGTCATATTATGTCTCTTTAGAATATTAATTTATATACTTAGTTAGATTCTTGGCTTCTTATTTTTTTAGATTTATTTTTATTTTTAGAGACCTTAATACTATTCGCCATTAGCATACATATTTGTAAACCTAATTTAAAAACACATGAATCTGTTTTATCTCCAGACGTTGATAACATCGATATCGATAAAGATCGATGGTGTCCCGCGCCTACGCCCGCCGCCCCAGCATATGCGTCGCTCGCCGCATGAACGCCACTACAATTGTATTACACATTACAACTTCTGCTGCCAACCTGGTGCTGCCGGTTGCCTGAGTCGCGGTTAAAATGTTATCTGTCAGTTTCAGATCTGCGGCGCCTAACAAACTAACTTCTCTGATGCCGGAACCACACTTCGCGTTATTCGTTATGCGTGTTATATCTCCCTCTATACGATAAAACAAGTAGCAGTAAGAGAGAGATATAACACGCATAAAGAATAACGCATAGCGAAGTGTGGTTCGGCATGATAACTATTCGGACATTATCGTGGTTTGATTTATTGCCTTTAAGTTTAATTACCAATACTTTTAATTGCACACCTTAAACAAAAAAAAAGTATGTTCAAGAAGCTTAAGTTTCAAAAAGATTTATAGATAACGTTGCTTCTGTAAAAATATTGAGTTTGGATATTTTAGAAATATTTTTTATTTATATTTTTCATTTGTTAATCTACATGTGTCTGGTATTTATTTGTATACCTAAATGTGCATGATTAATACCTAAGTTTAATTATACGAGACAGTTGCTTTTACTATACATATTGTAAATCTAATATTTTACGTAACTAGTAAACTACCTTAATTTAATTACGATGTTTTTTTGAACGCAATTTCAATAAGAAATAAACACATAATTACTAAATCTAACGAAAATGTTCAAACAGTATTACGTAACCGATCAAATACCACTGTAAAACGAACAAAGAAACAAACAGTTAATATAAAATGTACCCAAATTGATATCTAATGGAGCTGGTCACGGAACAGTCGAACGCAATTATAGAAGCAATTTGTCCGTCTCCGATGTACAGTTTGACTGTTATTGTACGAAACCAGTCAAGTGCGAGACCATGCAGTTTATAGTTCAAGAAAATAATTTGATTTTGCTCTTCATTATTTGTCCGATATTTCATGGTACGCTCAAGTATGATAAATACGGCTTTTACGACAATTTATCTACGAACCTACTAGTTCTTGGTCATTAAGTACAATTAGTCGGAGGGATAAAATTTACGCATAGGTGACTTATCAAAATAAAGATAAAACTACGCATACTGAGGAACGTTAACTATACATATAACCGTATGACAAGGATACCCTTATATAATAAAGTATCCTTGTTACATTATGTTATAATAGCATTATACGCGGAGAAAAAAGTATTGTCCATAATATTGTTCTGGTAGTTTAGTTGCAATTTTTTCTTTTTAGCTGACGTCAATTCCATAGAAGGAAGAAGTTCTGCATTCGGTTTGGTGTTTTTCGTTACATACCTAAGTTCATTGTAGGAGCACGGCAGACCACTTAGAGATCACTAAAGTATTATTCGTAATATTTTGTATAAATACATGTTCTCGACGTTGTTTTTTAACTGCCTGTTTATAAATTTTATATAAATTATAATTTTAATCACATATAAATTATACGAAATAAGGAATTTGTTTGATCAAAATAAATTATTTTTCAAAGCAGCGGCTAATATATTCAATACGATTTGTTCGGATCCGTTTTTTCCTACATCACAGCCTCAAACGCTGTCTATTAAAGTGCTAAACCAAATTAAAGGCTCGTGGGGACGTGAAATTCAGGGCGTGCAGGGGACAAAAGCAATAATTACCCATGGGACACCCTGTATAAAGCTCTCATTACGCTGTGCGTGCGTTGGGGGGCACGTAAATATAGGTAGTATTTTCATGAAACATGTACACAGTGTATAATTTAGACTTTGAGTTGCATACATGGAAAACCCTCGTGTCAATGATATTTTCGAAATTTATACCAAGCAAATACAGTGATATCCTACTCGTATACTGGGTGCTTTCTTGAGCAATGCATTAAAACGTAGATTCTTCTCATCAAACCTGACAACGTTTGTTCCGCGATTTTTAATAATTTTAAACAAAAAAAGAACCGACTTAGGATCCGCTATTCCAAGAGGAAGTGGCCGAGTTGCTGTAAAAAATAGTGAAATCACTATAGGCGTGCCTATAATAGTTGAAGAGTTCCCTCGATTTCTCCAGGATCCCATCATCAGACCCCAACTTGGTAACAATAGGACCATCTAGGGTATATACCCGAACGATTTAAAAAAATTTTTAAAATCGGTTCACGATTCACGGAGATATCGATCGAGTAACAAACATAAAAAAAAAATTTATAATGATAAAAAAAAATTCTGTCGAATTGAGAACCTCCTCCTTTTTTGAAGTCAGTTAAAAATAAGTTATGGTTTGGTCATTCAGAAACTTTAAAGTTTATTCGAACACGCAATGTATTCCGAAATTAATTACTAGTATATATGTAGGGTGACAAGACTGGCAAGCAATGTAAGTTAGACATTTTATTTATTTATTTGTTAAACAAAAATGCATTATTGGTTGAGGAGAATAATCTACGTTTTAATTTATTGCTCTTATAACAGGAAACACCATATAAACGTCCCACCGCTGGGCCAAGATACATCTAATGTACAAGAGGAACTGGGATGTAGCCTTCACGGTGGCGTATGCATAAGTTGCGAAAAACTTACTGGTATGACCTGGGGTTTAAACCCGAACCTGCGGATTGTAAGTTAGCCACGCATAATTATTTACCCTTGGGACACGATGTATACAGCTTATTATACTGTGCGTGTATTGGGACGCTTCGTAATTACACAAACGTATAATTTAGGTCTTAGGATGCATTTGTTAAAAGGAGGGCACATGTGCGGTGTTGAGGAACAGTTCGGAAGTCGGAATAATGTAATAACGTAATACACACTAGAACAAAGAAAATAAGCCAGTTTGCATGGAAATATTTACAGGTACAGTGAGACTCAAAATTGAATGGGCACTTTTTGAATAAATTCATTTATAATGTGTCCATGTAATTTTGAGTCTGGCCTTAACCTACACCGCTACAAGAATAGTGCATAATATTCCTACACCTTTTTCAACTTCATTCCTTTTTTTGCTTAAGCAAAGTTTAGGTATCAATCTTCTTTCAAAAATATCCTTACGAACCATACATAGACAACACACAAAAGAAGAGCTCAAATCTTCCAAGTGTTTCATCAGAGAATGAATCCACGTCATCGATCTGGCCAGCGTCCAATACCATCCCAATTTAAAAAACGACATATGTCACTTAGGTATCCCTATACACATATGTCTTTTTACTAAAAATACGACATCCAAAACCTAAAAGGTCATAAGTTACTATGAAAGTTTTATGGCGATAAGGCCTTTTAAAGTTGTGGTGTGATGCCTCACAGCCTATATTGTGGCTACGTGAAGCCATTGTGCTACGCCGTAGACCCACTACGGATTGCTACGAATCGGAAATGTTTCGTATTGTACGGTTTTTAATTGAAACGAGGTTTGTATTGACGTGAAATGTTAGTTTAGTTTTGAGCTTAAATGACAGAGAAAGAGGATATATTATAAAGGTTATAAGAGAAGATAAATGTAATAAAGAGCTCTTTTGGAACAGCAGTTTATTTAATAAACTTCATATTATTAGGGTAACCATTTAATACTGTTACCCTGTCGAAATGATTAATCAAATAGAGGTGTCCGGTCTCTCAGCATTTATTACAACAGACCCGAACAGAGACGGTACCTAGAAGCATATTCGAACTTACTGACACATACATCTATTATTTAGTAAGTTCGAAGATGCCTCCATGTACGGTTTTGACATGAAAAGGATATCATTTTGATGTCGAAGCGGTATTATTATTCACCCAACCGTCCTGCTCATACCTATACATATATGGGAGCGAGAAATACCTACCCAATAGATACACAGAACGACTAAGGAAATGCAATATATCGAAAGCCTCGCACTACCCACAAAAACATGCCCCCAGGGGCCGACCCAGACGGCACCGGCGGTTGTTTACCACCCGTGTCGAGGGCGGCAATGGATCAAATGCTGTGTACGTCTCACTTGATCTATAGCTTGGGATTTTATAAAATGTACTAGCTATAGTACTACCGTCGCGTCGTCCTATTTTATACAGCTGCAAGTTATATTTTTACAAGTTTAAAGCTGCAATCAATAGGTTATCGAATTGGTCGTTCGTATGACGGCAAATTTTGTGGTAAAATGTTGATTGGTTATTGCTAAATGTAATATGCCCTCATGTAATTTTAATGTCATTAGCTAAAAGTTCAGTTTTGTACGTAAAAATAACTGACGCAATTTCATTTGTATGTAGCGTCGTAAGGACGGTTTACTTATTTTTGCGACTCTTGTTACGAAAGATATTAATAGACTCGTAAAATACCACTAATATAATTAGCCTTAGTACATAAGGTTTCAATGTTTTCGGTTCCTTTTTTGTTAATTTCAACGTAACTCTTCGTAATTCTTAACTACACTGCAGTCTACCATAATACCACACAAGCCGTTTGAATCAAGTCATACCTTATCTATATATCAAAAGAAAATAGCAAGAAGAATCTAACAAAGAGAGAGAATACGAATTTGGATTAGCTCAAGAAATACAGATGATTTAAGTCAAAGGGCACTGACACTGGCTAAATAGCAATCTGAATCGGAAAGACTGCCATAATTCACATGACTACAGATAGTACAGATTGCTGTGCGATAGGGATGTTCCAATATTTACTTAGATTCCAGTAAGATTAAAAGTAAAAGGCACCGATATGTAATAAAGAATAAATAAATATTCTAACTCAATGGAAAAAGGAATTAATAGTAGGTTGTAGGTAACATGATCGTGGTCAAACGCCTGCCTATTCTGCATAAAAAAACATAAGTTTTAAGTTCAATCTGCCATAGCAAAATAAAATTGGCTTGCGCTACTAATGAAAGATACTCATATTACTCATGTATTAGTTTTCTAATGTATGATTTCTTGATTAATATGTCAAGTTTTAGTTGTAAGTTAGTTTTAAATGACAATGTTTTCTTAATTGAATTATCGGATGTTACGAACTCAGGGTTAAATTTGATTGTTATAAGTTTTACCATAAAACTAAACAACGCCTTTACGTGATGGTAAAAGTCTTACCGCAAGAGGTGCATCAAAGAACAATTTAAGGATGTACAGTCGACCAAAAATGTGGTCTGCCACCCTACGGTTGAGGTTCGTTCGAACGTCATGAGACAACAAGGTCGTGCATGTTTTAAACTCCGTAGAAATGTCAACCTTAGCGATCGTTAGATCTCGCAGAAACTTTTTTCAAAACTGGTAGACCACTTTCTTGGTCGACTGTACCAAAATCTACTAACTTCTATGAATATATCAAGTATAATAAAATCAGTAGGTCTTGTGGGTACTGTCTTGCTTGTACAGTCAACGCCTCACTAGGTATACACTTTTGAACCTTATTCCGCTGTAATAACGTTCAAAATTGTATACCTAGTGAGGCGTTGTGTGTACTCTAGTACCCCTAATCGCGGCACATAGAGGAACATTATAGATACCAGTGGCGGCGCGTACATAGAACACGATTCCCGTCGGCTTGCTAAAGTTTCAGGCACCTGAGCAGTTTTCCTACTACATGAAAATTTTTTAAGCTAAATTCAGCACCGGCTCGCCTAAGAAAAATGTTGACTCACCGCCGGTAATAGATACATACGTGAATAATGTTCTTCCATGTCTAATAATGTATTTTTAATGTAATTAATTATATTTGGGCACGATCCTGGGTTATGTGGGAATGACAAAAGGGATATGAATGAATAATTATAAATGTATGAGTAAAGAAAGGAGACCTCCCGAGTAATGAAAGCCCATCCCTAGAATGCTCGTCACAGCCGCATTAACTCCAGCTTTTTATGTAAATGCGTATCCCAGGCTTAGCTTTGCAAAAGTCACGCAAAAATACGCACCAATAAGTGAAGTTACTTTAATTTCATATCTATTGTAGAAGTGACACGAGCATACTATTCAAATAGAAAAATGTGTCTAAACTTAAATCGCTTACGCATTTATTTATTTAACATATACAGGGTGTAACAAAAATACTGGAGATCCGTTTAAGGGCATAATTGGTATCCTATTATGACTAAGAAAAAGTAGGAGAAAGAATACTTGGACGCGAAAAAAATTTTTTTTTTCTATGGGACAGGTGGTCCCAGCCGGCCGACCCTCCATACTAAACGAAAAATTTTTTTCGCGCGAAAAATTTTTTTTCTTACTTTTTCGTAATTAGAATACGATACCAATTATGCCCCTTAAAGGATCACCAGTATTTTTGTTACACCTTGTATACGTTTTATGCTCATCCGGTTTTATGTCTCTGTGCTGTGTTTTGTGTATGTGTTTTGCTTATGACTTTTGTATTTTATTAACATTAGTTCTATAAGTTACATTTTTGTTTTCATACTAACACTTTTATGGGATTTGCCTGAAATAAATTATTTGAATTGAATTGAATTTGCTCGGGTTTTATAAACTCTCTTTTGACTTGTCATGTAGGTACACCCGAATACTCGCCCCGAGCCTTTGTCAGCGGGTTAGCGTAAGAATAAATAATCATGGATTGACAGCCGATGGACTCGACAAATGATTTGTTCCATAAAAGATTGGCCTTCTAAAAAAAATCTTTGTACATAATCATAATTATTACTGGTATCAAAAAGAGACAAGACTGCGGAATATCGCCTGTGTTTTTTGTGTTAAAATGTAGTTTCAGATTGGTATACTTACCTTTTTATTTTTCTTTTTAGATAAGGCATTTTATTGAGCACTTTTAGGTGTACCTAAAAAAAACCTAAAAATAAATTACCTAAAATTTCTACTAAGAAGTTTTAGGTATATTTTCGAAATGATCAGTATTATTTTCAACATAGTTTTTTAAACAAATACGACCAAAAATCCAAGAAGCAAACATTGCTGTATAATTATTCTCACTTACACTAATTTCGTTAATTTCACATAACAACTAATCCTTCACATAAAACAAAACAACACACTATCGCTAAATCTCCGACAATTAGCCACAGCTGCTACAACTCGCTACAAAATCAACCTTAATGCCGCGTAATACATGCTAATACGGCTTATCAAGTCAGAGCGATGCAGGTAAAAATGTGGGTAGTAAATCAGGGGGGAATATGGACATAAATCAGGGAGGGGCGAATGCGGGCGTAATTAAACAAGGTGAAGTGTGAACCCGTATTGTTCCCGGCTAGATCTGGCTGTGAGAAAAGCTGTATTTTTGGCAAAAACTAATGTATGTAAATGAGTTGGCTCAAGGTAAACCTTCAAAACATAAGGTACAGATGTCGCTAATAGTGACTAGTTCACCATTACAAGACAAAATTCGCTGTGATGGATAGAAGAACGTTTGGTGTAATTGGGAGCACGTCGGACCAGCAATCAGGGGCGGGTTCGATTCGAATCCCGTAATGTTCAAAGTTCTTCGAAGTTGATTTTTTCATTGTAATGGACATCTGTTTACAATTTGTGGAAAAAATAATGTACACAATCGAACGTATATAATAATGTCTTATGATACTACGAGTACCTACCTAGTTTTATGACACGGTAAAAATGATACGAGCAGGAGTCGATCGAAGCAAGTCATACGATGCAGCTTACTGACTAATACTGAGTTCATATGGCCAACTTCCACTATCATCAGTAGAATATAGCGATCGTGTCATAAACTTGCAATGGCTAGTAGTTGCAGTTAATGCTAGTGCACGTGTGAAGCATATCTTAAACGGATACCAGGAGCGAACCACTACTTGAGTATAGGATTAGCTTATTACTTCCACTGTTACTGCAATTTTGGTTAGCTAGAGTCTGGCTGCCAGACTACATAAAGTTATTAGGCTAAGTTACCTTAATAAATATGTTTTAATAATTAGTATCGTCAAAATAGGTACGCTGGCTCAATAACTGACAAAAACACTCGCAAAAACTCGATATCAGGATAAAAACAATATTCCATCAGCTCACAAATTTTACAAAGTAATCTCGATAGATGGAGATGAAAAAAAAAACATATTCATCATTATCGTTCGCAATCAGTCAACGCAGCGCGACATCTGGCGATCGTGTGTCAACGCGGCACTTTATACGTGAAATTGCAGTTAATACTCGTATCGAACTGGTGGCAATGCAGAGGGTTCTGCAGACTATTCTAATACTCCGGTGCGTAGACAATATGCCAATCGTTAAAGGCCTCTACAAACGCAAGCGACTTTTGCGATTGACGACCTGCGATTTTTGATCCATCGTTCGCATCGTTTCGTTGCACCTACCTAGACGCCAATGTCTCGAAATCGCGCGCGAGTTTTGTGTCAAAATTGCGCCGATTGTAGAGGCCATAACGCTCCGTAGCGTATCGTAGTCACCTCTCTCTATCACTTTTCCATATTAGTGCGACAGTGACAGTTGCGTGTCTTTCGCTATGGAGCAACGATTGGCACGTTGCCTACCCACTCGGATATACAGCTAAATGTAATTCATGGTTTATTAAAATATGCTTTAGATATGATGATAATCAAATCCTCGAATGTTTTCAGACGACATTAGGAAGATCGCAGGTCAATTTCGAATGAGATTGGCTCAGGACCGGGATAAGTGGAGTACTCGAAAAGACCTGTACCTACTCAGCAATGGGTATGAATATATGGCTAAATTAAATGATGATGGTGAAAAATAGGCCGTCACATGGTTTACGAATATTGCAACGTTCGTATGTATACTTTTTTCTGTGATTTAGGTATAGGCACAGTACAATTACCCTCTAGGTATTTTCCTGTCATGACTCATGCTGAGTGGCAACAATTTTAGTGTAATTTGTTTTTGTATATCCATGTTATGCTCCTCTATGCACCGAATAAGCATTTTTCTTTCTTTATTCATCTTCTTTTCATACAGTCCGTGAGCTCTAAAAAGAACCTTCTGGTTTCAGAAAGAGACGTCGGGTATCAATCAACAGTGACGCATGAAAAAACAGAACAGCAATATTACCTTCGTGTGTCATCGTTGATTCCCGAAGGTTCTTCTTAAAGCTCACGGGCTGTACAATATTAGTACCTAGAGAATACGTCAGTTGAAAGTTCAGTTCTAAATTAATCCTCATACATTCGACCTATTCTGTAAAAGCACGGACCCCTAACACCGCAACCAATATTGTTTTCACCTCACTAGCTCGGAAAGCCCTTTTTGTTTGTTTAATATCTATTGTGAAAATCGCTTTTTATCCACATGTGGTGAAAGAGTTTTGACATAAGTGACAAGTGGCTTAAGTGACATTTGACAGCTAACAAAACGTAAAACGTTAAAAGTGCAGAATTTTTAACATCGCAATTAATGAATTGCATCGAGTAAAAACACTTAATACAGTCTTACAACTTTATTTTAATTCATAAATATCAGCATTCAACATTAATCTTCATTCTTTTTGTAAAAACGGATAAATTGTTCTGACAGCCGAATAAGTCTACGTACGAACAAAACGCATCTGACATTTAATAAAACCTTTTACGTCAAAACTTTTCATTTCAATTCATCCATCATATCAACGTTAAATATTCGCATGTTTTTCTAGATTGTTTTGTTAAAAATTAGTGATTCGAGTGATGAAGAAGTATTAAACACCTGAGGAATTACGGGAAACCGAGCAAAATGCACCCTTTTTCTTATTTTCCTCGCTGTAGTGAGGTGAAAAGTTTTGTGTTATACACGTGTGAAAGTTATTTTACGTCTCGTGTATTAAAGCACTCGCTACGCTCAGGATTCTATTTTTGAACCACTCGCTTCGCTCGTGGTCAATAATAGAATCCTTTCGCTAGCTCGTGTTTCAAATAACACTCGCACGTAAAATACAACTTTCACCACTTGTATAACAAATAACTATTACCGAAAGGACTGCTCAAATACACAAAATAGCAACAATACTATTGTTCGACCAACTGTGTCGCAACTACACAATACCTCCTACAAACGATTCTCAACCTTCCCTAATTGACATACGGGCTTTAAAATATGTCTGATTAATTTGGTATTTGTAGAAAATATGATAAATGAGTTTGCAATAAGCAGATGTATCGGTAGCGTCCGTCATATTTGCTGTGTGGACCAACAAAATGGCGTTGTTGCGCTTTTATTTAATAAACGGTTGCTAATTGAATTTGTGTCGTTCATTTAGCAAATGGCAGTTTCATTAGCCTGATGGTGATGACCGACAATCGGATTATATTTGCGCTATAAACTGTTATTTTAGTTTAATTATATGCTGAGGGTATTATATAACGTCGCTTACTGTGTTTATATATTTAAATATGCTACTTCAGGCTACATTGCGAATATTAAGTTTGAATGCTGTTGTATTATTATAATAGTTGGTTTTTTAAAAATATTCTAAATGGAAATATTTCTAAGAGCTTTACCGTGTCTTTTTTCCTTTAAAGTGACTTGTAGAAAAGGCTTAATAGCATTAAATCCCTCTTTTGTTATGAACTACCCTAAGAAGGAGTTTATTTAACTAAGGACACAAAATATTGCAGTATTTTCCCAGTGAGAATTTTAATATAATAATTATGTACCTTTGGGTACCTACATATATATATTTTTACACAGGTTGCAACAAAAATACTGGTGATTCGTATAAGGGCATAATTAAGTAGAATATATACCAATTATGCCCTGAAAAGGATCACCAGCATTTTTGTTATACCTTGTATATTATTAAGCTCAGTGAAGAAAGGATTTTTTGTAATTCAACGGAAAAGGGTGTAAAAACTGGATGTTAAAAGATGAATTACGAGGCCGACACGAAGGAGATACAAGTATGAAAGTTGTATCATATAGTTTGAAAGAAGAAATCCGAAAATCCCTAGATAAACCATGAATTTTGATCAGGACTTCACAGATAATCCGTAAATCTAGATCGTGACGCCAGCCACGTCTAGAGGATAACGTTCTTAGCTCGCATTTGTTATACAGGGTGTAACAAAAATACTGGAGATCCGTTTAAGGGCATAAGTAGTGTCATATTGCGTCTAAGAAAAAGTAGAACAAAAAAATTTTTCACGCGAAAAAAAATTTTCCTATGTTCTATTCTATGTGACAGGTGGTCCCAGCCGGCTGACCCTCCATACTAAACCAACTTTGTTTTACGTGCGAAAAATCTTCTTTCTTAGTTTTTCATAATTAGAGCACGATAGTAACTATGCCCTTAAAAGGATCACCAGCATTTTTGTTACACCTTGTATAAACATATCGTGAAATTATGTGACAGTGACTTTCAGGAGTTTCGAGACATTTTTAACACGCACACACGAGATACGATACTATGAATATACAGGGTGGAAAGGCCCGACGATCCTTTCCGAAAAAGGAAGATTGTTTAGATTTAGTGCTGTATTTTCTCTAAACAAACTAGGCTCATATTCGTAAGCGTCTTGAAGTTATAGGCAGTTAACTTTTAATGCAAAATACTGCAAGTGACAACCCTTATTAGGTTCAGTAACATTTAACAATAACACAAGGGTCAGTAACCTTTATCAAAACAACATTTCTACCCGTAAGATTTCCCAGTCAATATTACAATTGTGTGAACTACCCACTTACAATAATCTTACTAACCATAGATACATTGAGACTAAGGGCAGTTATACATGCAGAATGGTAGAATAGAAAATCATATCTTCTGAAGCCTTTATTTTTATAATTCAAATAAACATGTTACTTTCGCCAAGTAAATACTTCTATCAAGAATAACAACATGTTTGTAACATAAGTACCTACATACACACTACCCATCCGCTAGAATATGGCGGTTGACTCCCGGCCCGTTTTACAGCTAGTGAATGCAATTGGTTTATTTCTTAGGTATTTTCATACAAATCGGTTTACTAACTGAATTTTCAAGCTTTCACGCACCTCCACCCCGCCTAGTATGCTCTTCAAACGGTGTAGATTGGCTTTATGAACCCAGTCATTGTAACTGCCCTTAGTCTCAATTTCTCTATGGTTAATTTAGATTTTTGTAAGTGGGTAGTTTGCACAATTGTATTATTTTGTTTGGGAAAAATATTATTTACTTTTATTCAGTATTACCCGTGATAAAACCGTGACGCAAATTAATTGCAAATTGCGCGATAAAACCTATTTCCAGAATGCCCTTGGGAGCCCGCGATTACCTAAATTTGCTTATGTTATACGGGGAGTGTAATTATAATGCCGCCGAGATGTTACGACGCTACAGACAAAGATATCCTCCACCAGACCCAACTAGCCGTATGTCAATTTTACGGGCGTTTGATCGCGTGGCAAATAATCAGCACATAGTACCACGAACGGGCCAAAACGACCAACAGGGAGGAGGTGTAGTTCACATCGCACGAAGGTATTTCGACCAAAATCCAAGGGCTAGTTCGAGCCAGGCACCTCGACATTTCCGCCTAACTCATACCGCAGTATACTCAAAATCTTGAAACGTGCACGTAAATAAAGTAGTTATTGTTTGTTTGAAATTGTTCCCATTGCATACCTACCCACCTCTTTATCACAAAGTAAATACTTTTGTAAACATGAAGTGTCATATTACGCTTACATGTAGGTAGATAGTACGTACTACGTAGTAATAGTAGGGTTGTCACTAAGAAGAACATTAATTATTTTTAATATTTTTACTAATTGTTGGTAACAAAAATCGAAACATTACGAATCGATTCTCCATCACTTAAACTAACCCCCCTTTGCGAGAAGGATCGTCGTGCCTTTCCACCCTGTATATGTGTATGTAATTCACAATATAAATATTTTTTACTGCCTGCGTTTTGGCTTATACCTTACCTATAAAAAATCCTTTTTTTTCAACAAGTAATTACTTACCTATTTTATTTCTCTTTCGTGCTATTAAAAAAACGTTCTTACGTGCGGTTACGAGGGTCATGCCAAAAGAAGTTAGATACTCCATGGTCATTTGATCGATACTGGCCAGTGATACACCATTGTAAAGGCAGGTTATTTGCTTATAAATTCAAAAATGGAACACTTGGAAAATCTTAGGATTCTTTTTGTGATTATTTTTTTTCTGTTTAATTTTGTGGGGAAAATTCCGCAACAATGGAGCTTACTCGACGTGATTTTCGTGTTATGATTTATTATGACTTTAAAAAAGGTTTAAAACCTCAAGAGTGTTTTCAACTTTTAATCTCGATCTTTGGCGAATCTGCGTGTTCACGTGCAACTGTTTTTAATTGGTTTGCTGAATTTAAAAGGGGACCGGAGAGCTTTGAAGATGAGGCGAAGACCGGACGGCCGCCAACCGCAGTTACTCAAGAAAATGTACAGGCTGTGGAAAAAAATATTCGTGCGAACCGACGAATCACATATGTAGAGCTCGAGCGTGAACTGGGCATTGGATCAGCAACATTGCAAACTATAATTCATAATCAACTGTCCCTTCATAAGCGTTGTTCAAGATGGGTGCCGCACAAACTCACCGATTTACAGAAAGACCGTCGCGTGGATTGGTGCAAATTTATGATAGATAAATTCGACGCTGGCGAGAAAAAAAACGTATATGATATACTTACAGGTGACGAAACATGGCTATATAACTACGATCCTGAAACAAAGCTACAGTCCACAGTGTGGTGTTTTGAAGATGAGCCGACGCCAACAAAATTCGCCGATCCCGAAGTACACAAAAACAAATGGTTGCCTCATTTTTTTGCAAGACGGGACATATTGCTACGATAGTGCTAGAAGATCAAAGGAAAGTTAATTCAGAATGGTATGTGACAGTTTGTGCCCCAAGAGTACTGTCAGCTTGGTGTGACAAGCGGCCGAAGTCGGGAACCCAGCACCTGCTGTGGCACCACGACAACGCTTCCCCGCACACTTCTGCTAGAACACTTGACTATTTCAGCTCAAAAAACGTGACTATTCTGCCCCACCCGCCATATTTACCTGACCTAGCCCCCTGTGATTTTTACCTTTTTCCAAAGATTAAAGAAAAATTCAAAGGAAAGCGATTTGAGAACAAAGAAGATGCCCTGGCTGCGTATAATTATGAAATTTCTGAGGTGTCTAAAGAAGAGTGGTCATCGGTATTTTCTAAGTGGTTTAGACGGATGGAAAAGTGTAAAAGTGTTCACGGTGAATACTTCGAAAAAATAGATAGCTGTAATAAAGAATAAAGTCTGTAACTTTTGAGTATCTAACTTCTTTTGGCATGACCCTCGTAGTACTAAAAAATGTGCGTTTTCAAGTAAAAGGTACATCATTGACGGTTGTCAATAAGGCATTACTGCCTTAATAATTCATTTAGAAATACAAACAAAAGGACAAACAACAGTATATAGAAAACTTAGACTAATTAATACTACCTAGCCTGGGCTACGTAGTATTAATTAATACTACCTAGCCTACGTGGTTTAAACTATATGTACAAATGTCCCCTATGTCACCGCTATTTGGTAAGGTGTATTTTAATTAATGTATTCTTCGTTAATTCGAAATAAACTATATTAACAACCGACAATGATGTACCGTTTGCTTGAAAACTTAGAGCAAGGGGAGTAGCCATTGACAGGCGTTCCCCTCTGCCGAATGAGTATGACCAGTGGTCATACTCATTGTATGGACTGACGTTTATTTGACGTGGCTATTTTGACGTTTCGCATACATTTGACGTTCCCCTCCCCCGCAAAAAACGGCAGACTTTTACCGATATAAATGAGAGCGCGTCTCACATCCGGTTGGTTTAATAATCAAAGCTTGAAATCGTCACTAATAAATATTAGATATTAAACATACTTAAATTGCCCAAAACTAAAGCCACTGGCAGTTAATGTGAGGTTTCTACTTAATGAAATTCCAGCACAAATGACAAAAAAATCAATTCGCTAGATTACTTTCGGTCCAGGAGTGCCCCCGTCTTCACAATTTCTTATTTAAATTGGATGGTAAGCTCTCTAGACATTCTAATAATTCAGGGAATTAAGAAAATTCCAAGATGTTCTACTTAGTCTGAAAGCGAAAGTTCATTGTTAAAATTCTCTCCTTGTTAGGCTTTGAGAGAAATTTAGCTCATCAGTAAATAGGTACTTAACGCCCCGCCCGTAGGATTAGACACAAAAATAAATGTTAAACTAAGAAACCGCGATGCTTTAGGTCTTAAAAATTGCTGTGTAACATAATTAAATCGATGCTTTTTAATCCGAAAGTCGATAGGCATTAAGCTTGAGATCTAACACCGACTCGTACTAAGTTTCTTGGAACTTTATCTACGAAACATAATTTAATATCTAATAGTCGCTTTTCGATAAAGGGAAACAAAGCCATAACGCCTAGTTTCTTCTCTGGGAAGTTCATATGGTCTCACTGCCAATTTTTGGAATTAGGTTACCAAAGCGAATCCCGGGATCTAGAACCTTATCGCTAAGATTAGAGGGAGAAATATAAGCTACTCATATTATTTTCAGCCACATTTTTAATGTACCAAGCATAGTTTACACACCAAAAATATTTCAACGCGTCCATTGATAATAGCGAACGTACAAAACCTTTTCGCACAAAAGCTTTCAAGCTGCCGAAATTTAAAATGATTCCAAAAATTTGAGCGTCAACTGCCGGCTGAAGCCAGATTGATCCGGTTATCGGGATCGCTAATAATAATAGTGTCCCTATAATCCCCCTTGATGGATGACAGAGTCACCCCTTTTAATTGCCACCGACTGCACGTCACGTCAGTCACGGCATTTTCGATTTATATTAAAATAAGTTCGATTATATTTTCCCTTTAGTTTTGTAAGGAACGTGGGGAAATGTAATGTAATTTATGCGGTAGGGAGCATTATTTACCATTTAGTTATGAGTCACAGCGTAGGTGGCGAAATTTTGGCAATAACTTCGTTCTTATTTTTGCACAACTGCAACCGATATTACGATTAATATTATTGATAGTTGGCACAAATGATAACTGCTAACTCTCTTGAAATAAACACTGCATTAATAACATTTTCATTTAATTTTACTATTTAGTCTTAGTCTGAAACTAGAAATGAAGTTTAATAGTTTGAAATTTCAAAGATGTAGATAAATAAATAATTATTGAAAAGAATTTTTAATGCTAATTTCAATAAAATATTAGGATGTATTAGTTACAAAACTACTACATACCGATTTACTGAAAACTTAAACGAACCAGTGCAATAAGTATACATATTTACTGCTAATAAATCAAATACAAACTTTGAAAACATTGAAAAAATAATCAACCCAGTGGGACTCGAACCCTACATCTATCTACAAAGTTGACGAAATTTTCAATGCCTTCAAACATCTTTTTGTATTTATTTACTTTCGGCTTTACAGCAGCCGTTAGCGACATCTAGGTGCTACTAGACGTAGACACCTAAAAAAATTAACTAATAAATAATATAAATTAATAACATTTATTAATTGGTAAAGCGATCGAGCCCCGGCAAGGCGTATCGATGTAGGGTTCGAGTCCCACTGGGTTGATTATTTTTTCAATGTTTTCAAAGTTTGTATTTGATTTAATAACAAACTATTGTTTGAGTGGAATGCACCACTTTAAAAACACGTAAAAAATAATAATAATATTTACTGCTTATATTCAGTCGTTATGAATCATATGACCTACATAACCACGTGGTAATCTTACAACATCTTATATCCAAAAATCCGCCTTTGTTTCTCTAGGGCTGTAAATCACACATTATTTACTTGTAGCGCTTGTTTCGCGCGATAAAGCACAATTTGCCGCCTCGACAATGAATAACTCAGCCGGAGTATCACCACAGATAATATATATCACTTAGCATGATGGATAGTCGCGGGCGCAGTGTGGCCGTCAAGAAGATTAGTAGTCGTATGTCTTAAATTCTATAAGTTTTTATAGGACGGTGTCGCATTTGCACCAAAATGCTAATGATACCCATTTATGTATTTGCACCATCTAACGTTAAAGATTAATATTTTATTTTTGTAAAGGTTGTAAAGTAGGTAGGTAAGGTACTGCATATGATATGACTTGTTTTATAGCATCGAGTCAAGAGACTCAGGAGGTTGGTAACAAAAATATTTCCTTGAGGTAAAATAACACGTTTAAATATGTACTAGTATACATTATATAAGCAAGTAGTAGTTATGTAATTTTATAGTGTATATAACTATATAAAAGACGCACCTTTTATTTTACTGCAAAGTTTTCTTGAGTAAAATCCTGTAACGTTCAAAGCTAAGTCCGTTGATCGATCTAGTGCTAACATTTTACTAACATGGCCACCAAGACACACCGTCTGATGGCTAGTCTTACTTGTCATTATCTGCTTAATCGTCCAGCAGACTGGACTAGTCCGTCCGGCGCAAATTGCTTCGAGCACGAAGCTGGCAATTTCCGGCTTCTTTGCTACTTTTGTGAAAAATGAGAGCGTCGAAAACTATTAGAAAAGCAATAGAACCTTGGTTGTTCAAATGCACAAGAGGAATAAATGCACTTTCAGTTAGAGATATTCAAGCTTTCAGTATCCTACATACCTATGTGTAAGTAGGGTAAGGGTTTTGTAATTTGTGCAACGAAAGTATCTTCCTTCTTATTGAGTTATTATGGTTTAAGTGGATTATTTTCTATAAATACGAGAGCCTGATTACAGCAGTAAGTATATACTTAACTTTAATAGATAATACTAGAGAATTTTCAGAAAACTAAATCAGTTTACAGTTTTTTTTTAACAGTAGACCCACGGTGCCCACATATTTTCGTTTCTAAATGGTTCTAATTCCACCCGAAATTGTTTTAATTTTCCTTGAAAAAACGGTACCGTGTCACCCCTCCCATTTTAGGGTTTTATTAATATTCTAGAGTCACCCCTACTTATCTGTTCGCCCACTTACGCAACCCCAACATTTCACCGCTATCACTCCGCACACACTTTACTTAAAAGTCAATTTTTACAAGAAAAACTTTGTCTTTTAGGACCTTTTAAACCACAGGCGCGGATTCATTTTTTAAGCCCAAGGAAAGGCCCCGAATTACTCTTTCGAAAAATGACACCGTATAAGTGTGGATGAGGCTTACAGGGAGTGTTTTAGATTTTTGTAATGGGGCAGACATTTGCCAAATGGTCGGTATGATTGCAGGGAATTGAAGTTATTTTAGGATTTTAATCTATAAGTACTCGTATTTGGGGTCCAGCATGGGTCGAGCAAGCTTATCATACTTATTTACAAATTGTTGGTAGGTGCATGCTATTGCAGTAGGTACATAACAATAAAAAATAATTAAAAATATCTTGATTATTCTGGGGATATATTGCGTACGTACATCTTTCAAAATAATCGAACCGGAGGCTATTTTACTGCCTTAAACGAAAACGAAAGAGTTCCTCAAAACTCAAGTGGTAAGTAAATAGTTAGCTACTTTTCTATTTGGACCAGCACTAACATCAAACGGTTTCTTCAAAACGATGAAAGAAATAACAAAGAAAGCAAAACGGTCTGGAAAGACGGACAGACAAAGCGGTTGCTATGTTTTTCAGGTTCGTGCTTACCAAAAAACATTTTCGCAGCATCTTGGCCATTTTGCAGATGTTTCCATATAGCATGAAAGCGTATAATATATTTAAAACGGAGCGATAAGAGCGAACGTGAAGAGGGGTTATTAATGGCCAGAGTTGAATGCACAGGCTTTCACAGGCCTAATGTAACGGTGACGATGCAAAATGTTAAGCGATGCTGGGTTTGGGAAAATATGGTTTGCCCCATTTATTTTGGCAGATACATACATATCTATGTAATACTACGCATCTCTGAGATGCTGGCATATATTTTCCGTGATAGTACATGTAGAGTGTGTTTGCTGTGAATAGATGAATCCCTTAAGAAATTTAGAATGTGCGAAAAGAGAAGTGTGGCACATATTTGCTTTGCGCGTAGTAATGTAGGTATTCCGTTACAAATTAATATATTTGAATGCTGAATACACCGAATCTAGTCTGACCTGCAAATGGTAGCAAGACTTATTTTTTTGCCGTGAAATAGGAATGTACTCGTAGTATCCAAAAGCATTACCAAAACATGCATTAATATCACATAGATATGTAAGTATTATGGCATTCTTTATGTGGGTACTGGAAGACGATAATCAAAAAATATACATTCATTACTCAGATACAAATGCTCGTCATAAATACACAAATTAATGTCCATAACGGAATTTGAACCTGCGAGCTTCAGCTTCCTAAGAACCGACTACACTAACACCTTATTGATTGATGAGGACATTCTAGTCAAAAAATAGTATATTCGTCACCTAATAATATCAACCCCTAATATGTCCAAAAAATCCCTTTTAGAAATCAAGAGGGTATTGTGCCTCATACGAGTTTGAAGTAACTTGCTTTCAGCATCAAAATTACTACATTCTTCCAGCAACAATGAAGCCAATCAACGCGAAACCACCATCCCGAAACGTCGAGGCATTCGGTCAACAAATCGGCGATAAATACCGACAAATCACGGAACCCGCGTAATTTAATTGCGAAGCACAATGCGCCGTGATTGGATCGCGTGCGGAATCCTAATGTTTCGGATACATGTATATGTTCGGGCTGTAGGTATGGTAATGTTAAAAGAAGCCCATGCACTATGATAGGTATTACCATGAAACTGACAATTTTTTTTAATTCTTTCCTCCATGATATTTTACCTGGGAGTGTATAGCTAGACGGTCTAACTTTGCACCATACATGCACAAGTAACAAAGTGTGGGGAGCTACCGTGGACATCAAATTTCCATTGGCGACCTATTAGTATGTATTACTTAGATGCTGATTTTCTGTGACCATGATCCATTAAAAACTGTGTTACATTATTAAATATAATAACATAAAGAGTAAGTACTTAGTTTTGTGTGTCTGATTCTATCATGCGTACTTATTTAATTTACTTATGTTATGAACAACCCTATCGAAATACCATGATAACCATGAAATACCATAATTTAACCACAGATAATAAATGACCAGATAATGAAAAATATTTCTCGTAACACTTGTGGCTAGGTTGCCTCAGGCTATGCTGGATTATGAGATTCTAGCCAAGAAATAGTGGCTATACAGTACGGCATAAATTTCACCGCAATAGCTTTAAACACGAGAACGTGACCGGGGCGGGCGGTAATCGCCAGCACTCGGGCTGAGGGCCCTACACTAGAGCTCCGTAATACAGGGGCTGCGGCCGAGTGACAGCGGAAAGCGGGACGTACACGCTTTTGTGGCTGGGGCGGTAATCGCCCACACTCGGGCTGGGGGCCCTGCACTAGAGCTCCGTAATATATTTAGGGGTTGCGGCCGAGTGACAGCGGAAAGCGAGACGTACACGCCATTGGCCCTTACGTCTCTAGTAGACGATTCATGGTGTAAAATTAGGGAGACACTGTTTTTGGTGGCTAAATAGCCCTGCGAGATGCGAGACTTGCGAGAGCGGCATTTCTTGCCGCAACCCTGACAAGAGAAATTTGCAGCAGTTGGTGTGAATCGGTTTCATGTCGTTTTTTCGTTTTGTCAGCGAGTGCCACGAACCAGGACTCATCGCACAACTTACGAGCCTCAACAACACGTTTCCGCCACTCCGTAAGTAAATTAGTAACGTCATCAGGCACTATAAATGGAATAATAAAAGTAACAGGTACCTGTTCTTTAATTCTTTATCAAACATTTTAAGCATATTTTTATAATCGTGACCATATTTTCACCGTGTTTTGATTCTACAGTGCGTTCTTACCGAATAAATATAGAATTAAAGCTATTCAATACACTTACATAAAATACTATTATTTAACACTTTCACAGCCGTATAAAAAAAATCGTTTAAATTCTGAGTTAAGCACGTAATTGGGTGTTAAAGGATTAAACGACAAACGGTATGCTCACGCATTGGCGTAGCCTTAGCAAGAGAGGTTGCATGTTGCGTCTGGCATCACGAGCAGATCCTCCGTGTTTGCATGGAAGCGCTGTTACATGTCGAGAATAATGCTTTGCTTGTACATGTTCGCATCAACTTTTATTGCGGTATCGGGTCGAAAGAGCCTGAAATAAGTAGGTTACTGGCATTTATGTTTTAAATAGTGAAGATAATCTCTTACTTAGGTAGATAGTGGATAGGTATCCGGAACTTAAAAAAGTAGGTACCTTGGGATCGTGTATTTCAAGAAATTACCATAGTCCTATAGACTACTATCTACATTTTATGAATAATGATACATTGGTAATAATGAAATGGTAATAATTAGCAAAAAATTAAAACGTAGATTGTATTCCTCAAACTAAACGACGTTTGTTCAGCAACTTTAAGAAAAAACTTACGGATTGATTTTTAGTACATTTAAATTTACCTGAACACGCAATATATTGCGAAATCGATTATGTCTGTAGGGTGACAAGACTGACCACCAATGTCAATTACACGGATTTTAACGTACATTGGAAATAATATTTAGTTTGTATGAAAAAGAGACAATCCTAAGACTAAATTTTTTTTGAGTTGTTGATGAACAGTCGACGTCAAAGATATCGTTACGGACAAAGTTACAAAAATATGTTTTTACTTCTCATGCTCGTAAAGTTTCACTTTATGCTGGGTATAGGCGGACTAAAACTCAATTTTATGCACAAGTGCATAAAAAATTGCCATTGTCAAAATAGCCTTAGAAGAAGTCAATTTTTTATGCACTTGTGCATAAAATTGAGTTTTAGTCCGCCTATACCCAGCATAAAGTGAAACTTCTTATGAAAGAAATTCCTATTCTTTTTATTTCCTCACAATCGAAGTAAAAAGTAGAGTGTATAACTCGTCCATAAAACCCATTTTACGCTCGTACTTTATATCCATCCTCGCTCGCAAGCTCTCTCGTATGGATAAACGCCTCGCGTAAAATGGTGCGTTTTATGCACTTGTTGTACAATCTACTATTACACGACTTTATTGTCTTAGCCATAAAGTCGCGTATACATATTTTTGTAACTTTGTCCGTAACGATATCTTTGACGTCAACTGAACAATAGTTTTATTGTTTAAGGAGTACAATCCACGTTTTAATTTTCGCTCGTATTACAGGCCACAACCTGTATTTTGGTCAGCAGAAAAATTAGATGGTCATCATGAGTTAGGTTAGTTTAGACTTTTGCTGACAAACAGCATTTTTCTGCTAACCATAACGTAAATTTCTTGCTGGCTAGTTAAATCACATTCTATACTATTTCCGTAACTCATTTTTTATCTTAGTAGGTACATATTATTTTATTAATACCACAAAGGAGATTTATGGTATGTAGGTAAATACTTAACATGTGAATTTGTATGGAATTTGTCAATGTTCTAAAACACATTGCAACATGAGCAAATGACAATTCAGCTCATATAGCCTCTTCTCATCAATATTACCAACCATTTCACTAGAAAAACCTTCGCTTTCACTCTCATTTTGCGGGCGTCTAGAAAAGACAATCACCAAAGAAACCAACAACAACAAAGAAGTCTATTTTCCCCACAAAACGACATAACTGTGAGTGAGTTTTTTACCAAGATCGGCCATTTTGTGGAAGAATGAGTGACTGAAAGAACGGAGCGAGCGGAAGAACGAGTGAACGAGTGCCGACGAGGGACGCATAGCAATGCGGAGTTCACTGCATTATCTGAGTTGAGATTTCAATATTCAATGTTTTTACGTTACGTGAATTTAATAGGCCTTCTTATAGTTTTTCCATTTACGAGTATTTTCTGTTACGTATTTTATCATTCATAGGTTGAAGTGTTGCGCAAAAATACTACTTTTATCTATGCCACAATGGTGGAAATAAAACTTACGGCATGCCTGATGGTAGGCAGCTACCGTAGCCTATGGATGACAGCAAGTCCAGGGGTTTCACATGCGCCTTATCGACCCTTTAATATAAAGTAAGACTATTCTTTATGAAACGCCAACACGAATTGTTACTAAATGAATAAGTTTATATTGGAGACTTATACTATTAATTCGCGTTTTATTACCGATAAATTTAACTCGTATAAATTAATTCTTGTCGATTTTAAATCATTGAAGGTGCCAAAATATGTTAAGGTAACCGGTTCCCGTACTTTTTCGCAAAATTGATTTTATGACTGCTACCACAAAATGACATTTAAATTACATTTTCTCAAACATGCAATCAAATATTGATGTTATGTTCCTTATAATAGGCTGCGAAGTATGACGTTTCAGGTGCGGCTAGGACAAAAATCTTGCAGGTCCAGACCGGCAAAGTCCTCTTTTTTAATTTCCATTCCACATATATTTCTGGCACAGGATCATGGCGTTCAGCCATTTAAGGCTATATAAGCGATATTTACTTTTTGGTTCATTTAAAATTCTGCCACTACTTACGCCTATTAGAAAAAAAACAATGTGATATATTTTGCAATTTCGTTTATATATAAAATCGACATGAACATAATGATTAAAGATTATTATATAAATTGTAAAGATGGAGGCAGATTATACAAACAGCTGATTTTGTTTTTTTTATTGTTTTTCGTGAAAGGTTGGTTATCTTATCAGGCTAAAATATTAGCAGCGAGGGTATTACACACGAACTGAAATTATGAATTGGGATCTCTATTGATACGGAATTAATTCGGAGGGTTTTATTTCTTATGAATATTTTCTATAATAAAATTAATAAAGCATAAACAGAGACTATAGACAATATTTGTAACGTTCTGAATTTATTCAGTCACCATTATACATTTTTCTTCTTAATTTCAACTCGTGTAGTTAAGTTCAACCTCTCGAACAGCGCAGATACTGTGAAAAAAAAACTTTAGTGGGAAAATTTTAAAAAGATTCTCAATATTTTATTATGTTGCGCATATTGTTGTGAATTATAATGTCGATTTGTTTTATTCTATAATAATTTGGCTATAGGTAATTATTATCAAAGTGAAATATGTTTAGATGGTTTTCAAATGCAAGTGAACAATTATACTTAAATGGCTGATGTACGTAATAGTTACACATTAATATAAAATAAAATTTGTGCACTTCTTCTGAACTTCAAAATCAGTACTTAGTATCAGTACAGGTCATTCGTCGAGAAAGAGGGTATACAACAATTCAAAACGGACTGACCATTTCCGGTACCACCCGGTACTTATCAATTCGAGCCAAAGTAATACAAAGGTAAACCTTACCTAACATCATTAACTTTTACCTAATTTCATTACCCTGTCCAGCACCTCGGGCCGGCAATGAGCTAATCAGGGGCCACGTGCGGTAAATACTTATTACCTCACCTGATTTTTACCCGAAAAATTGGGGAAATGAAAGGGTTTCGGTGAAGGAAAACGTTGTGATAAAAGATAAGTAGGAGACTGTTGGGAATTAGAAATATTCAATGTTATGTTATCTCCGGTTGCATTTTTTTTTATCGGTAATTTATGAGTAATATCCATAAATTGCGAAGAGTCTGAAATAATTATAAACATGGGTATTTATCTAAATCATCAGTTCCAGGTAAACTATTTATTTATTGAATCGTATGGCATACATTATAAACAGAAACAAAAGCAACTATAAGTAAAGATTAAGACCAGTCAGCAACTTGATGGCCTCGTCGCTAAGGGTGATCAAATCTTCAAACTAGAAAAATCTTTATTGAATGAACTTTGCTCAGGAATACTACATATTTAGGGTGCGTACCCAGAGATGAGCGAGGATGTGTTTCGAGTAATGTGTTTTTGAAAACAACAGCTCTAGGATTGGTTCTTCACAAACACATTATTCGCAACGCATCTTCGCTCATCTCTGGGTGGAAACGCAGCCTTACTAATGGCACCTACCTGAACAATAACTAACTGCAAGAACCCTTATATACTCTCTTACTAACTTCTTATACTCTGCAAATACAGACCAGAAAAATACCTAAATTTAGATTTATTTTCCAAAAAGAAAAAAAGAAAGAAGAAGAGAAGTTTTCCTTGAGATACCTAAATAGCGTTTAAATTTGAGCTAAGCTGCAAACAATATCGCATCAGAAACATGCTACATTCTATTCCAAATGTTTCCAGCCTCGAGAAAGCTAAAGATATCGAAATCGTTGAGTAATATTTAACTAAGTAAGTATGTATACAATACAATACAAATACTCTTACAAAAATACACTTACAATAAATACAAATTATTTCTAGTGCGCTAGAGTATTATTTAATGGCGGTACTGATTTAACATCAGCATTGTTAACTTTAATATTTTTACAAGTTAAGCCGTAAAACTAATATAACTTAATTGCATAAATTAAGTTATATTAGTTTTACGGCTTAACTTGTAAAAATCTTTGTAAAAAGTCACATTTTAAATTCTATAAAACAATTTGCATTACGTGGCTACTATGATTATTTTACTTCAAAGAGTCGGTATGAGATAAGTATACTTAGTAGCAATGATACACAAATTTAATTAGTAGCAACATACAATGAGTCGACAAGGCCCCCTGAAATACGTCCTTTTATTTCCTTCACTATCATGAGTGTAATTAGCTAACATGGTTTCGTTGAAGCTGCAGCACGCTGATGAGATAATTGCCTCATTACCGTGTGGAGCGGCAATATCATTCCTGGCTTGCATGACGGTGTTGATACAGGGCATAAGTTTTATTTCGTAGACTATAATAATAAAGTGTATCGAAGTGATTTTATAATATGGTTAAGATTTTATTTCAATCATATGTGTGTGTTATTTTATGAATCAAAGTGACCTACATAATTAAAGTGGCTAGCATATAATATATTTATGACCACCTACTTACTACGATAAGATTCTGACATGCGCTCATTTCTTTCCTTCCATATCATGAGTGTAATTAACTAACTTGGTTCATGATGAGGCTGCAGCACCCTGACGAGATAATTGCCTCATTACCGTGCGGTGCGGAAATGTCATTCCTGGCTCGCATGACGGAGTTGATACGGGGGTAAGTTTTACTAAACATTAAGCTGCAATAGGGATGCTTATTTCATTAGTTATAGCTAAGTATGGCATTGTTATTTTATTTTTATATAGTTTAAAAATTAAATCATAGACAGGACAGGACAGACTAAAGTTTTAAGTTGAATTTTACGAAATACAATGTACAATATACAAAACACAATATACGAAATATAATAATACTCGTAGAACAAAAAACAACAGTACGTGCGCGACTAATACCTACCTATAGATTGTGCTAAATTCATATTAAAAGTGTTCCTGTTTAGGTTTTGCTCATAAGTTAAGAAAAAGTACGCTATAATGTTTAAAAACACCATAATATGCAAGCATGCTCCAACTCACCTGATCGCCCTCTCGCACGGTCCGTCCGTAAACATTTACTTTTCCGTGCACCTTCAAACTGTCCACGAAGTACTACATTACCGACCTTATACCAAGGGAGTAAAGTTCTATTACGAGTGATTACTGCACTCTATAAGTCCATCGACACCGAGTATGTTTGTGTAGTTTAAACGCCGGTTAACTGTTTAACGATAGTTTCGATCGATATTTTTAACGCACGTTATTTTATTATTATTATCATGCTACACTTACTTACGCTTTTAAATGGAGTAATGAAGTATTATGCTAAGAATATAATCCTTATGATTATAACCTACAAAATACTCGTAAACTACAAAGTTAATACACTTAAGTTCGTAATCGTGTCGTTTATAAATCGTAAAGTCACTAATCGTAGTCTTACGCCATCGCAATAAAATATAAAATCGTAAAACAAAATACGATCGTGTCGAAGTTCATTCACATACACTCGCGTGACATAGTCGCGTCGCGTCGCGTCACGTCACGTAGGGCGGGCGGACGGCTCGGTCGCCGGCAAGCGAGTGAGCTGGGCGGGCAGTCTAGGGCGGACTTGGGGTTGATATTCATGAAGCTCACTGTGTGAAGGCGGACCAGTGTATTTCTAGCCTCTGATTTGCTATAGTTTTCACAAAGTTGGAGATCTGATTAGACTAGGAACTCACAGACCAGTGGAACACGTTTTTTAATAGACGTCAGTAAAGTACAAGTACCTGTAGTGTGTAGATCGGTACAGATACGTACATGCCTGAGAAGTGCATTAAATACGATTCTTCAAATCTTGCAACAAATTAATATCTGATTAAGTAACCATGTAAATTTGCAAAACCTACTTCCACGGATTTTTGGTACTAACTACCTTTACTAACATTATATGAAAAAGGAAATTATGATGTAAAGCGAGCTGACCTTATGTTGGATGATCGGAAATACTACAAGGTATAAAAAAAATGCTGGTGATCCGTTTAAGGGCATAATTGGTGTTCTAATTATGAAAAACTAAGAAATACATTTTTTTCACGCGAAAGAAGTGGTGAATTGACCGACCAGGACGACGTGCTCCACAAAAAAAAATCTCGTGTCCAAAAAGTTTTTTCCTACTTTTTCTTAGTCGCAATACGATCCCAATTATACCCTTAAATGGATCATCAGTATTTTTGTTACACCCTGTATAAGTCGGACATAATAATTATTTACTATGATGGCTCTTATAAAATAACGCAGCCTCATGATATGAGAATAGATGTCAAAAGAAAAATACAATCGGCAATAAAAAAACTTGTATCAAAAAT
The DNA here is from genome assembly GCA_911728535.1 of Pammene fasciana. Taxonomy (NCBI): domain Eukaryota; kingdom Metazoa; phylum Arthropoda; class Insecta; order Lepidoptera; family Tortricidae; genus Pammene; species Pammene fasciana. The sequence goes on from OU452285.1 coordinate 5,168,450, forward strand.
CCGATATAAGCCGATCCACTAAAACAATTAAAACATTGATGGTTTACAAATTGAAAACTGGGGACCCCTAAAAACTGCAAGCATCACTAAGACCCCGTTCCTACTTGTCGGATGTCGGGCCCGAATTTTAATCGGGTGTCGGCGCCTCATACAAAATTGTGTCGTGCAAGTGGGAATAGCTTCATGTAAAATCCACTGCCACTGGAAGATCCGGTTAAAATCCGGGCCCGACATCAGACAAGTGGGAACGGGGACTAACTCAATAGCAACAGTGCCCCTCCAAATGTAATCACGCTCGTAAATGTTTTATTTGCCATAAAACGCGAGGGCAACTGGTTTAGATTGAGTGCGTGTACGCATAAGTATTTGAATGGACAATGCATAGTGATAGATAGGTGTAGTTGTAAAATTTCGGGCAGGTACAGCAGTGGCGGTGGGTGAAAAGAATTCTTAGGCAACCCGGTGCTGAATTTGGCTAAAAATTTCTTCATTAACTGAAAAATTGCTCAGGCGCCTGAAACTTAGGCAATCCGACGGGAATCGTGTTCTATGGACGCGCCGCCACTGAGGTACAGTCACCATCGAATATATCGGAGCGGCCAGGATACTCAATATTATGGAACACGCACTTTATTGCTTTGAGAGGCGTTGTCCAGATATTTGTGCCCACCTTGGCCGCTCTGATATATCTGATGGCGGCTGTACATAAAACGGCAATGCTACACTGCGTACGTCATAAAATCGTATTGGGCCGGTTTTTGACTTGCTGCCAGCCCGTAAATCTGAGATGACTACAGCAAATCCATTATTCCTTCCTGAGCTCGTTTTTTAAGGCTTCCGATACGAGTTGTATTTACTGCTTTTATTGATTTTACTTGGTTGGGTATTGTTTAGTTTATTTTTCATGATGTTTGATAAAAAAAATAAAAGCCACTAGTCAGAGAAAGTACATAACACTTAGAAATATTGAGTAGGTAATAATAATAAAACAGTATTTTTTAGCTTACGCCTTATAAGCTAGAAAATACTGTTTTATTATTATTACCTACTCAATATTTCTAAGTGTTATGTACTTTCTCTGACTAGTGGCTTTTAGATAGATAGATAAAAAAATTACTGCAATAACACACAATACGACTAGTGGTTCTGTGAACCGTAGACTTCGGAGAACATAAATAACGCGACAGCAAACTTCCCCCCCTTTCCCTCTCATTTTTCTCCCAATCAAAAAAATGGCTCGACAATTTTTGACAAATAAATCAAGGAACGTCGTACATGCCAAGTTTCATCGAAATCGGATGAAAAATGCGACCTCTAGACTGACACTGACCAACCAACCAATACACACACATCAATCTGCCAAATCGTCGTACCAGTGAAAACGGAGACGTTCGTCACCTCGCTACGCTCGGCTCCTCAAAGTCTCCTCCTCAGTCCTCAGTCAAAAATATAACAATAACACATCAGAGAATAAGTTGAAAATATTAACAACAGATGAGGTTCTTTGTCAATTTATATTTGATCATAGTATTTTAACTTTTCAGTAATTTCCAAACTGAAAACACTAACATAGGTGTGTTATTTATTACTGCCACTGGTTGCCCTGTCCGTATTTAAAATTTTCTTATATTTTTAACCGACTTCAAAAGAGGAGGAGATTCTCAATTCGACTAAATTTTTTAATTTTTTTTATCTATATAATCTTTTTTTTTGTATGTATGTTACTCGATATCTCCGTGAATCGTGAACCGATTTTCAAATTTTTTTTTTAATTGAACAGGTATAACCTCTAGATGGTCCCATTGTCACCAAGTCGGGGTCTGATGATGGGATCCTGGAGAAATCGAGGGAACTCTTCAACTATTATAGGCACACCTATAGTGATTTCACTATTTTTTACAGCAACTCGGCCACTTCCTCTTGGAATAGCGGATCCTAAGTGAAGTCGGTTGTTTTTTGTTTAAAATTATCTAATACCTATTTATTTAAAATCCGTGACTGTAGTCACCAATATAGCTAAAAATGCTTACTTTTCTGTAGATTAAATTCGTAATTTTATAAGTAGTTAACTAATAAATACGCTGTAAAAACGCCTATTTTCCACTCATTAACTTCTCTACATACCGAGGGGTTATTTTTATTTCCAATTCGTACCCATAATCGGGCCCCCCATGACTTTTCAACCCGCTTACTTGAAACAACGTTGTCTCATACAAAAATCACATCACTTACGTCCTTTTTATATGGACACAGTTTTATTGCATTTCTAACATTTAATGACCCTATAAATCTTGGTGCTAGAAAGTCACATGTTAGTAGTAAATATAAAGTGCGTTACGACATTATTATTCTGAAGCTAAATAAATACAGGGGACACAGTTACTGCACTTATTTAGTCGTCATTAGAAACGCATAAAAACGTGTCAATGCAGCATGGGGCAGTGATTTGTACGAGGTTTTATTAATAAGTGCACGGAGAGAAATTTTTACTAGAAACAAGTAAAAAATAGTAATTCCAAGGACAAGTAAACAATTTACTTAAAACAAGTAGACGTTTACTAAAAACATGTACGCGTTTCCTTGTTTTTAGTAAAGTTTACTTGTTTTTAGTAAACGTTTACTTGTTTTTGGTAAAAGTTTCCTTGTTTTTAGTAAACGTTTACTTGTCCTAGGAATTACTATTTTTTACTTATTTGTAGTAAAATTTTTCTCTCCGTGTGTGTCGTAAAATCTTGAATGTTCAGAGGAATAACTAAGTGTATAAGATCGAAAATTCAAATTTGTTTGTATCTATAGGTACCTACCTTATCACTATTGGTTTGCAATTAAGGATAGGTATAGAAAAGTAAACAAACAGACACAGGCAATGGCAAATTAACTCTAGGAGATATCCATACGAGCCCATTTTATAATATACAAATATGCACCTTGTACATGTTGCCAATATATCCTTTCCTTAGTAGCTATTACCCAAACTTCAAAGTAATTTCAAACTTCCACATTCCCAACGGATGGCGCCACTAGCGTTATTTAGAAACTGTAATATCTATTATGTATCTTACTACAAGGATTTAAAGACTTGTATCCCTTGTCAACGTCACATAGGGATTTTAGATAGGTTTAGGTATCCACGGTATAATATAGGTAGCTAACAAGTTTTCATATCAGTGCAAGCAAAAAGTATTTTGCTTGACCCTTTGGACAAGCAATTGGCAAGCATAGTCACGATAGTTTGTCATGACGTGACGTGACGGTATAACGTCAACACATCGTCAAGAGACCAATCGAGAGCGCTGTAATTATGCGATAACTTGGTAAAGAAACGCTAAGGCGATTATCACACTTGCGCCGCAACCGCATGCGGCGACGGTGTGCAAGCGTGACAGCGCTATACTCACGCAGAGCGCTATCTCGCTCGCGCACCGGCGCCGCATGCGGAAACCGCTGCAGTGTGAAAGACGCCCAAGGTTTGCAATTCATTTATCAAAAAGAGAGCACGGTCTACTAAGTCCACTTCAACTGACAACACTAAATCTACAATATTATGCATCTACTATTGTTTTATCTACAATGTATGTTGCCGTTAACTTCCCATATCGGCCAGTGTAAACTGATCTCCAATTACGTATAAATATACTGAATACAGAGCTTAAATTACACTACTCTTGTACAAGATATTTTGAGAACAGATACGCATGGGTAAGTTTGTGGTCGTCCATTAATATTATCAATAGCCGCCAGCCTGGAGTAACCGATGAGCAGGATTAGATTAGGCGAAGCTAGAAGCTGGGTAATTTATGCCACGTCCAAGTTAGCTGGGACAAAGAAGATTGGTTCAACTTTACAGGCAAAGACTAATCTCTATTCTATTTGTATGAAAAGTGACGTAGATAACAGCTTACTGAAGTCTAATAAGTTAGTAATGACAATTAAATTACTATAATTTTGCAGGATTAATTTCTTAGCTTAGTAAAGAATGATTAATGAGTCTGCAAATCGTAGAACTTCACCTATTCATTTTACAAAGGATGAGGAGGAATGTGGTTTCAGTTCATAGTCCGGAAATTTTGATAAAATAATATTAAATAAATATTTGAGGACAATCATACACATATCAACCTAGTCCCAAACTAAGCAAAGCTTATACAATTGGTACCGGGCGATAAGTAAGTAAATATAGTTATATATTATATATTTCAGCATTTCAGTGCTCTGAACAAAAGTCTATGGGTGCTACCACTGATTTCGAGTCCATTTCATAGTTTTAAAGTATAGGGACTTCAATACCCGGTCCTTGCAGAAGTCACTAATCTTACCTGAGTATATCAGGTGTTAGGATCAAAGGAACCTAAATGTTCGTTAAAGATAGCCAGTGTGTAGGTACCTGTAGACAAACCAAATAGTGACGTTAAAATATGAATTATAGTAAAATTATAAATACATTTGATGGTAAATCACAATGCGGTTAAGGCTAAATATTGTTTTCTACCAATTTTACCATTTATTTTAAAGTAATTATTTAAAAGAACACACCAATATCATAGACTAAGATATAATAGACGGCCATAGTCTAAGAACTTTTTGAGGCTTCAAGTATTTAGCGCCATCTAGTTGAGAGCGACCTAAAGATAGCCAAAATGTAAAAGGAAATATCAGCTCCATCTAGTAACGACTAGTGTCCTACTAGTACGCTATTCGTTACTAGATGGAGGTGATATTTCCTCATTACATTTTGGGTATCTTTAAGTGTGCTGCTCTACTATATAAGTTACTCTATGCCAATATTAAAGTGCTCAACTAGCCTAACGAAGAAAACGATAAGTATGGCATTTGTTTTTAGCCTAAAACTATTCTGTAATTATTAAATGTATACTTATTAATAACAATATTATTATATCGGCTATTATTATATAAACTTCCATGCACCCAATTTGCTGCACTCTCGACAACCTCTAACACCCTCCCCTAATCCCGGCTGACATATTTTTAATTAAAACCCTCGCCGTGAAGATTTGCGGAGCTCAGCGGCACAATAACGAAGGGATTGCGGTCCGGTAAATGAATTACATTGGAAATTTAATAATAAACAAGCTTATGACAATATGTGTAAAATATGTGATTAAAAAATCCAGTGTCCAGACTAAAACATAGCAAATCATTTTAGCTTTTTTCTTAGGCAAGTCGAAGCTTAATTTGGCTTAAAATTTCTTCATGAGCTGTAAGCAAAGAGCCAGAAAATTAGGCAAGCCAACGGGAATCGAATTCTATGGACGCGCCCCCACTGCTAGGTTACTATTCGTACAATAACAGCTACCTATCAACTACTCATATTTACGAATTATCTAGTCGTTGATTTTAGTTATTTACAAAGAACTTATTACGAACAGATTTGCTACGGTGGCGTTGGTATGTAAAAAGTATAGTTACTTATAATAAACTTGTGCATACAAAATCTGTCGGTAGGTCTATGACCGTATAGGGTCGTAGCAGCAATTATTAAGCAAATTAGCACTGCCCTATCTTAACTGCAATTCTGGCTACGGCCCTGGGGGCCGATTTTTGACAGCCGAATGCACGAATTCAAAAAATTCAGGCTCGAAAATAATCGCACACAAAAGTTTGTTGCCAATTTTTTCGCATGGAATTAATAGTTTAAATAATCACGATTTTAAATTTCTATCGCTGTTATTTTTAAAACATAATTTCATCGTTTTATTCAGAGTTTCAAATGTCACTTTCGAGTGCTCGATTCTCAAAAATCACCCCCCAGGAGTTCGATTTTTGAATCTCACCGGAGTTCCATTTTTGAATCTCCCCGGTGCCTTTTTTGTATGCAGCCGATGACTATTTAGTACGAAATAAGTCACCCGGTGAGATTCAAAAATCGAACTCCTGATAGGGAATTAGACCTTGAATATGCCAAATAATTCATAATTCTGATAAAATATGAGTAGTTCCTATGACTTACCGTACTTCGGGCCTTTTCAGTTAAGTAGGTACCTACAAAAAAGTATACCTAGGTCCAAGACCTAATTTATTAGGTACCAACCTTGTACCAACGCAGTTTTTTACGAGTCAAATATTGGAACCAAACCTTTTTGTACACAAGATTTTTATTAAAAACGAATTTCCCAAAAATAGTGTATCTTTTTCCACAAAAATATGAACTGTAAAATCGTATTGGAAACTATCACTACATTTCTCGCATCACGGCGCGAAATAAAAACCATTCCACCATTGAAAATCGCCAATTTACTATTTTCGATGAGCAATGTGCGTCTAATTCAGTGAACGTTGCCATTTCAAACTTGCAGGCGCTTGAATCGCTCGGGCGAGTTGAAGCAAATGTTCAGACACGGCCAAAGGAAATCGTATTGTTTGGATTAAATTGAAATATTGTGCGACATGAATAAGCTTGGAATACAATGTTGGTGGATTTTCAATGAATAATAATAATAGGATGCCTTATTTGTTCCAGGCTGCTTGATATTGTTGTTTAGAATTCGGTCTTTGCCGATTTTGCGTTTATGATAAGACACAATATTGAAAAGTGTAACAGAAATACTGTATTTGATTCGTTTTTTTATTATTGCTTAATAATAGATATAAAATGGTGGACTTAATGCCTCAAGTTACTCTCTACCACTCAACCATAGGGCCAAACAAAAATTCGCTAAAGCGAAAAATGTGGGAAAAATCTTATCATCTGGGTAACTACTAATTCATTCAAACATTTATTTACATACTTAAATAACATCATGTGCCTGTTTTCCTTAATGAAAAAAAAATAAATCGTCTAAATACGAAATGAAATTTAAGCAAAAGTAACATGCATCGGCCGGGAATCGAACCCGGGCCGCCCGCGTGGCAGGCGAGCATTCTACCACTGAACCACCGATGCTACATATTAAAGTGTGAAATTAAGCTTTAGTTACTGTATCATAGGAATATAAAGAATAGTCTGCGCTAATGAAACAAAAGAAGTAGCTAAGCGGGTGAGGTGTATTAGGTTAGCTATATTCCGACCAAAAAGTGTAGAAATTAAAAAGTGGCAACATCGTAGTGTCGTTCCGTTTTCTTAGATTGATTTGAAAGGGACGACACTACGATGTTGCCACTTTTTAATTTCTACACTTTTTGGTCGGAATATACTTCTGCTGCTCACGGGATTTGTAAAAAAATATGAAATTGAGATTATTATTTCCTTTATTTCTTTTCTGTCTTAGATTAGGTTATTTATAACATTTTTACAAAAGTAAAATACAAAAACACATCAAAAACATACAAAAACAATAAAAACATTATAAAAAACCTAATCTAGGGTGCCGCCGGCAACGGAGCAAGGCCCAGGCTGCCGGTGGTTAGGGCCGCAGAGTGAGGAACCTTCGGACTATGCGCGCCGTGTCCAGAATTACCGCCTTCTGTATCTGACCCTTGATCCAACCACAACCCCGTAGCGAAAGTCTCTCAAGATGTTGGTCGAGACTCTTCGCTATGAGACCGTTCGCAGAAACAACTATCGGCACAATAATCGCCGAATCAACCTCCCACATGGCGGTTACCTCGTGAGCTAAGTCTATAGGTACTTGCAGGACTTGTCCTTAAATTATTATCATTATCATAAAACATACTCGTATCGTACCTACTAGTATTGTTTTTTTTTAGATTAACATTTCGTATATATAATTTATACATGCCTATCTGCAGCATAGCTATTTAAAAAAAAGTTTGTATACTAAGTAAGATTGTTTTAATATGTCGTAACTGTAGTAAATCCCCAGTAAGATTCCCACATCTTAAAAATTACTACCTTACCTATCAGGAGGATTATTAACGGACGAGTAACACGGGTGTCTCCGGAAGAGATACGGCGCCGGATCAGGAAGCGCGTACCGCGTACGCTAATGCATATCCAATGGAGACGAGATAACACATGATGATGATGTATATAATGTATTGATACATTACCAACAGCTATGTATGTGATCAATGATGGCGAGGACTTGGACACTCACCAAACCAACCAACCAGCCCTAAACTATATAGTCAGTATATACTTACCAATACTAGGCTCTGACCCGAGCGATATTATTTATGACATTTATGACCGGCACGAAACTCCGCGGGACTTATTTTTTCCAAAAAAGGTGCATAACGTAGGTGCATATAATTATCCACTTACTAAAAGGTTTGGTCTCATCTACCTATAATGTTTCGGATATTTTAAGTACCGTCAACTGCTGCAACATTGCCTACGATGCACAACTTTGCCTGGCTTGAAAAACATGGTTTTCTTCACTTAACAGCTATTTATATCTTATTCCTGAGATCGGAGTACCTTTCGTAAGTAAAGTTTTAGCAGTTGACCGTATAAGCAGGTACCTATCTCGGTCAAAATTCTGATGATAACTTTTTCGGATTGAATTCACTAGGTATAGGTTAATAAACGCAATATTTGCCATTTCTCCTATAAAATTTCAGTAAAATTACAGACGGTTCGCACCCTGAAAGATTAATTATCACAGCACCTGTACGAGTAGGTGCCCATCACCATATAAATTATCAGGTAGCTAACAAATTGGTGGTTCATGTTAATATACGAGGCTCCGACACGCCATTTCATAAACTAATGCACTGCTGCTATTTAAGGGGGATGTGTTCATAAAAAAGCATATTCACAATTGTACACACACAGAGGTAAACAGCACATTTAATTTTAAAGACAAATTCCCGAAGTATTCGAAATATGTCACGGTAATAGTGACTAAAACGTGAGTTAGAACAGCGTTCAAACATTACAAATTGATTTCATATTGATATCACTCACAGTGAACCTCTGTGTGTAAATTGGTGCCAGGTGCCAGTGACATGTTTGTACCTACGAAAAGTTCTAAACACAGAAGCTTATTAGCTGATAGTCATATACAAGCGACATATCGCTTTAGCCTAATCTCAAGGGTTTAATTATTTAAGTAATAAATAACGAGGTACTGGAAGTATAAATACACCAACACGCTTTGAATTTAGAGAAGAAAAGAACGGATTAACACTTAACTACCTAAATAAAAATTTGTTTATCTAAACTTAACTGAAGTACGAGTACCTACGCACTTGGAAACGATTTTTAGAGATCAAGCTGAAGGATCATATGCCGCGTTTGCCCCCCAGTATGCGTTGTAAAAAAAAAACAATATAAATAAAAACAACTTTACGATCCATACCAAACTATAATAATAAAATAATACAGCTATAGACCCTAGGATATCCCTAATCCAGTACATCTGCACGCTCACACGGGGTGAGACTATGGCTAATCCGCTGCATCCAGCGACGTCATCACTATAACAAGGTCGTAACCACCCTCTAACAGCATTGCACATAACCCCTTTTGACATCAACTCGTGCCGTGCACTCTCGTCTATTATGCAAGCACTTTTAAGAGGACTTAGACTTTGCTTACGAAATTAACGCGCGTCTTAGCACATCTTTGAAGAATCAGGGATAGAGCTGAGACAAGCTGAGATTTAACGAAGTTACAGCCTTTAAATAAACATTAACTATGCAAAAGTCGCTTGTAAGGTCTACAATCCTAGATATAAGTACATAAGTAATATAAGAAGTAAGAATTAGAGTGCCGACACGTGCTACAACTTTGCTAACTATATACAACGCTGCCTGATTTGAAAAACATGATTTTCTTCACCAAATAAACAGCTACTTATATCATATTCCTGAGATGCCGCATTCCTCTCATCTCAGAAATATGTTAGAAATAGCTGTTTGGTGAAGAAAATTGAATGTAGAATGTAGGTTCACATTTTTAACAACTTCCGTAGTCTATTTGGCAGTGTAGATACAGTCGCCATCAAATATATCGGAGCGGCCACGGTACTCAAAAATATCTGAACAAGCACTTTATCGCCTTGACAATAGAGGCCCCGTTCAGATATTTGTGACTACCTTGGCCGCTCTGATATATCTGATCTCGACTCTACGAGTAGCTGGAGGTTTTGGGTTCGAACAATAGTAAGTACCGTAAAACGGGGTGACTTTAGGAAATTTTGGGGCTACTTTGATAGATTTCAAATGGTCATATAAGCGGCATTATTTACAATTTTCTTAATCTATATTGGTAAATGGCTAGAATATTGTACATTCTTACATTTCACTAGATGTCTAGAGATTGAAAATCCATACTTTGGCGATTAAGTCGATTTTTCAAAGTCGCCCCTGTATTTTAAAGTCACCCCGTTTCACGGTACATTTATTTGTATATATATAATTTTAACGAATACTTAAATTAAGGCAACGTCATGAGAAATAACTGAGTAACGGTAATTTCTTGTACTACAATTTGGTGACAAAAATACAATCACTACATTCCCACAAACCTCTAAAATGTTTATTCATTTTACCTTAGAGAAACCTTACACTCAATACAGTCAATACACACAAAGCTCACAATCAGAGCTTGGCTGAAAAGCGTCTGTCTGTCTGAAAAGGCACGCTGAATGCCCGCACCTCAATAGCGATTTAACACTTTCCTTAATGGCGTATAGTTTTATACAGAGAACGTGGTATAGTTAAAAATGAAATGCTTTAATCAGTAGAGAGTTGCGTATGCAGGGTTACGCGTTACGCAGCTTGTCTGACAGAGCTACTATTACACTCATCTCTTTTATCTAAGTTGCATTGATGGAACAAAAAGATTAAAAGCTATGGAGTCTACATGTAGAAGCTGATGGAGTTACCGTCATTCACTCATTTTATACTCTTGTATATTTTATACTTTATACAGTTGAATTTAAGCGGATTGATTCTCTAGGTGAAAAGACAGTGCACCAGCACGAGTGGCTGAATAATTCTGCATACAAAGCCCAATAGCAGAATATTTGGAACCTAAATTAGAGGTTCCAAATATTTTGCTATTGGGTTTAACGTGAGTTACCGTTTATGGACATAAATACTTATTTAATCTATTAGGTACCTATATTTTTTCCAAAGAAGCGCTGGTGTCCTAGCGGTAGAACGTTAGACTTTCAATCCGGAGGTCTCGAATTCAAACCCCGGCTCGTAGGTACCACTGAGTTTTTCGGAACTTATGAACGAAATATAACCTGATAATACCAGTCGCTTTTAGGTGAAGGAAAACATCGTAAGGCCTAGTTTTCAAGGTCAGATGGCAGTCGCTTTCGTAAAATCTAGTGCAAACGTCAATTCCTGGGATAAGGTTGCCGAGCGGACCCAGTCTCAATAGAGCCGCGGCATGACTGGGACAAACGCTAGGAGAATGATGAATTGATTATATTTGTTAATTCAGTAGGAATCATAATTAATCTTCAGTACCTACCTACGCACATCTTGTTAAATTAGCCGTAGATGGCAAAATTCTCGTTTCGTCCGGTCTACCAATACTGAATAGTGGAAGATTTTAATCTTATGTAACAAATTGAAGAGCCGATCAGATTAATGGGCATCTCCAGTATGGGGGAGGGTAAGCCACTGATTGATTGAGGCTGCGGGCTCGGCCGCGGACACAGTTCACCTTTCATATACTTGATACCTAATACTTATTTACTAGTAGTCCGCCTCGAACTGAGAACTCGCGATTTACTTGCAAACGAGTTGACCAATATAACAAGACCCATATGCAGTTTTTTTTCGCTTTCTAAGTCCACGACCTCTTGATCGATCCAGCTCATAAACGAACTCTCAAATTGTATGTATCTCTGCTACAAACCCAACTTTTTCATACAACATATATCATAAAGATCAGAAAAACGTTACTAAAGTTATCGTCGAACAAACTCTCAAAATCAAAAGCCATCGAAATGCCGAGACGTCCCAGTAGCCAGAAGTTGTTTGTAAGAACTCGCGTCGCTACGCTTCCGCTCGTTCAATAAGTAGATACCTACTATGATGATATACATCATTTACATGATAAAATAACTAATTTAAGATTCTATGGAACTGAAATAAATGTATTATACTTCAAAATTCTCATAATATTATAAATGATGATACACCTTATTTCAATATTTTATATGTAATTTGTATGAACCTATTATTTCCTCCCCTTGGAGGATGACAGGAGTAATTTTCTTCAATATGGATCACGCATCCCCAAATAGAAAACAGTCGTTATCCAAAGTCATTAATATGGCTTTAAAACACACACAGCTGTGTATAAAAAAACCTTTATACTCACGATATATAGTATTTTTTGCAATTTGCCGTGATTTGACAACTTCTACTTGAAAAGATTTTACTTGTTATTAATACCAGAGTAACATGGTCGTCAAAAACCGCTTTTCGGATAAAAAGTATGAAAAAATTCATTGTCATGCATGTAGATTACCGACTCGTAGATAAATCGGTAGGTAAGTAGATAAATTAGGTGACTGTATATTTAATCACTTTTTAAAGTTTGACGTTTTGGGAGACTATTCAACTTTGTGTTGTGACAACTTTTCCAAGAAACTGTGAGTCTTATTGTCTCACTCACTCACTGTCTGTCTGTACAGTCAAATAGGACTCCGGAAGTAGCAAATATATAGTTTAAGGCGGCCACCGACTATCAGTCCACCTGCAGTTAACCACTGACGATCTCGGCCTGTCAGTTAGAACAAAAAATTGCCGGCTCCGAACACCTGACAGGCCGATAACGTCAGGCGGACTGCAGGCGGACTGATAGTCGGTGGCCGCCCTTAGAGCGGACGTTTCTAACCATTAGAAAAGATTAGACAAAGAATATTTTTTTAAAGTATAGCTATAGATAAATGATGAAATAATACGAGATTTTGAGCATTCTAATATCGTAAACTCTTAGTTTGAAAGGTTTTAGAGGTTAAATAACAATTTAATTTCATAATTCAATTTTAAACATCTCGAACTGCTCAAGCTATCTCTGACAGCGTACAATTCGGATTGCTTACAAAGTTCATTCGAGCGATGTTCAACTGTTTGTCGTCAAATCAGCGCCGAGCCTGCAACAGCACGTCCGCAAACAGCAAACCAATCCCGGGAATTCCGGGAATCCCGCAATTCCCGGTGTATTTACAAACGGTCGAGTGTCAATACGAACACCATAGCTGTTAAGATGGTTTGTGTACAGAATCTTATGGAAATATAATTGCCGATTTGCTTAAAAACATAAATTGAAGGTTTGATTACTACAATAATAATCCTTTGCCGTAAACACAATAAAATCAAATAGAGTGACGAGTATATGAGGATAATTAACTTAAGCACTTAGTAGAAGCACTCCTAGTGCATGAAGATGGAGACCTAGGCTCTCCAAAACATGTCGCGCGAAGTGACTAAAGTGCCGTGAGTGTAACCGTGTTATTTTATAGTGGTTAACTTCTTTAGAATCACAAGCTCGCTGATTAAATTGTACGGAAAGATCATGGTAACTATCTAAATCAATGTAATTCTACTTCGTTGAGGTTTATTCCTGATTAACATACACACAAACTTTTACAATATTACATGTACATACTCGTATATACGAATGCATTCCGCCCAGAGCGACTGAATCCCGGGGGCTCGGAGAAATCATTTCTTATGGAAAGTTATGCGTGAATAGGTTTGATTGCGATGTTCAGCAATATCTGGGTATCTATAACATATGTCTGCAGATATGGAACAAATTATATACAATGTTTTATTGCTAAAGCAATCCTAAAGGATTTGGTGTTCCTATGAGGGTAGCACTGAAAGTTTTTAGAATATCAAACGTTGTTTTAAAACTTATTAGGAATTCCTTAATTTTTTTAACTTTTTGTAAAACTGTATTTGTTACAGTCAATTCTTTTTGATTGTGGTACATATTATCTATTATGGAGCATACCTATCTAATATGATATGACATATTTTTAAGAACCATCCAAAACTTAGTTGTTTTTAACAATTTATAATTTTTTTGACCACAAAAGTAATTTTACTATTTTATTTTCCCCCAGTAGTCTGTTGCATTGGCTGTCCAAGGAAATGCAAAAAAATTGCCACGGAAAATATCATTTTTAATACAGTTGCTCAAAAAAGTGCTTTTCTTGTAGTGGTTTAGCGTGCGGAAAGTTTGATATAGCGCACTAGTGCTTTTTACTTTTCCAGCCAATCACAGCTAACGACAGTGACAGACAGACAATCACAGCGCCGCACCGCACCGCGCGGAGCGTTCGGATACAAGTACTAAAGTAACCTCAAAGTGAATAATTGACAATTTTATAATTTTTTCGCAACTGTATTAAAAAACGTCTTTCGATACTCGTGCGTAAATGTCATTCTTCACTCGTCCCGAGTCTTGCCACTCGCCTAGCACTAATATCGAAATGTACTATTCCTTGATATTTCTCTCATTTCCTGGCACTTTATTCATTACGCTGATATGAAAATTAAACATGTCGGGAATTAATTACTTTCCATCCAGTCGTTTGCAGCGATACCAGCATTCAATTATCACTACGCTTGAGCGAATCGCTCGGCATTTCCACCTCTTTACCATCACCGCGCATTGCCAATCGAAAACCAGATTAAGTTGAGAATTCAGAAAGTATAAAGTGGGAGTCGCGCTCGCGCATCGTTCGATGACGTACGCGTTCATAAGTAATGCGAGTAGCCTAATGCAAAATGACGAAGACGAAGCGATCTCGTAAAGTGTCAGCGACAACGATGTCGCAAGTTGTGAAATGTAATCAGTGCAATATAGTGATTAATGAGTTGTTATCTTTTGTACAAAATAAACACCACATCATGGACAGTGACAGTTTGTTTCGAATATGTGTAACGGCTTTTTCGAAAGAAGATATCGAGTGCGCAAAGTCACTCCTGTTTCAGGCGGTTCCAACCGATCTACGCAATATAACAAGAAAAATGAGTGGCAAAATGCAGCGTGACATGGAGGACATAGTAAATGTCTTCAAACGAACGGATCCTGAAAAGATACCACTGTTTGTAGCTCATGATTTGAATAAATTGCCTCCTATCACTTTCGATCATCTCGACGCGTCAAAATTATTGCGTGATGTGTTATTAATAAAATCCGAGATTGACAATATTAAAGAAAATTATGTTACGAAGGAGCAGTGGTCCCAAGAAAACCATGACTCCCACATTTCGAGACTACCCAACTGCCCTTCGGGAGAGTTAAGTAATTCAAGCGGTTGGAAAAACGAAACATCGAAACGTCCGAGTGATGTATTTGTTAATAGTCGTCGTGGTGGATTTGTAAATGACCTAAGTTATAACTGTGATAGTGGGCCCTATGGTTTACTGCACATACCGCCACAGTCATCGACCTCAACATCAGCTGACAACGCAAATGCAAGTCACTATGGCTTAACACCGTCCCTCTCTAACGCTGTGGACACACATGTGCCTTCCTTGTCTAACGCAGAGCACGAAAGTGTCGCAGAACATCTTAATGCCGAGATACCGTCATCTCTTTTCGCCGCGAGTAAAATCGACACATCACTCCCGCTTACGCATACGGTGTTGCATTTCGATGTGCAGCAAACCGGTCGCTCGAATCGTGTTCCCGCGCCGCCCGCGCCCGCACCGCCCGCTCCACCCGCGCCACCTGCACAGCCAGCTCCTCCCGCGCAGCCCGCAATACCCGCTCCTCCCGCGCCGCCCGCGCCACCCGCATCACCCGCTCCCCTCGCACAGGTGCAAGTGCCGATAAGTAGCAAAATTAGGCCGTATGATGAGAGACCGAATGCTGACGATCGAGTCGCGGGGTCATCGGACGTGAGCAATACCGGGCCAAAGGTGAATGAGACTTATGCGGAGGTACTACAGCATAAAAAGGACGTCAAGAAAGTTCTGAATCAGGAATTGGAACAGAAACAATTATACAGATTAAGGAACAGAATTATAGGCCAGCAGGGTACAGCGAAAACTGACCCTAACTGCAGATTTAAAGCGGCCGATATTCGAGTACCATTGTTTGTTTACAATGTCGACAGAAATGTGTCACCGCGCGATATTGAAGAGTATGTGCAAGCAAAAACTCGGGTCAAGGTCACGGCAGTGAAAGTTGACGTAAAGGCAGAGAAGCTGTACAGCGCTTATAAGATCATTGTTCCTAATTACAAATTGCCGGTGTTTTTGGATGACAATACGTGGCCGGAAGGAATTTCTTTTCGACGCTTTATCGAGTTTAAAAATGTAAATAGGGGCAAGACGCAGACCACAAGAAAAAGCTTAAATGGAACGTACAAACAATAAAAATAATACTAAAATCTTGCGTATGGTGAGTTATAACTGTAAGTCTGTGAAACGCTCAGTTGATTGTATAAGAACTTTATGCGCTAATGCGGATATTATTGCGCTCCAGGAGACCTGGCTTTTTTCTCACGATTTAAATTTCCTGGGAACCGTACACCCGGATTTTAGTTACTTTGGGACCTCGGCCATGGACACCTCGACGGGATCACTGCGTGGAAGGCCGTACGGGGGCGTTGCGTTGCTGTGGCGTAAGGATGCATTTCAATCCGTGTCGGTAGTACAATGTGACAGTGTACGGCTCAGTGCGATTAAGATAACAAGCAGTGAGCGTTCATTCATAGTTTTTTCTGTGTATATGCCGACTGACTCCATTGATAACCTGAGCGAGTTTACGCAATGCCTGGGTGAAATGTATGCGATAATAGACAATAGCGGAATAGACAGCATTTTTATGTTGGGTGACTACAATGCACATCCGGGTGAATTATTTTGTAGAGAACTTTTAGACTTTTGCAGTGAACAACAGTGGCGCTGTGTGGATATGGACAAACTTAGTACAGTTGCGGATACCTACACCTTCGTAAGTGAGGCGCACGGGTGTCGTCGATGGCTCGACCACGTCCTGGTTACGGAGTCCGCTGAGCACACAGTAACAGACGTAAAGGTGCTTTACAACGTCTACTGGTCAGACCATTTCCCTATAGAAATAACATGTAATATAAATGTGTTGAGGCCGCGGTTTGCTAATACATTGACGGCTACGAATAAAATTGTCTGGGGTGATAGACAGCCATCCCAAATAGATACATACAGGTCATTATGTGATAGCAAGCTGAAGGATATACATTTTCCCACTGAATTATCGAGTTGTTGTGACAAATTGTGTGATGATTCTAACCATAAATTAATATTAGATAATATGTATAAAAATGTTATAAATAAATTAAGTGAATCTGCAGAGTTAAGCTGTAACCTGCCTGATAACAGTAAAAGTTGTAATAATAGGAAATTTAAACATGTAGTTGGTTGGAATAAACACGTGAAGGAAATGCACGTCCGGGCTCGGCGCAGTTTTCATGAGTGGCTTTGGTATGGGAAACCATCTCAAGGACCTATTCACAACAAAATGGTGGAAGATAGAAAATGCTTTAAGCTCAAGTTAAAGTGGTGTCAAAACCACCAAGAGCAAATTAAGATGGACATGTTGGCTACTCACCACTCTAGCAAGAGCTTTAGTAAATTCTGGAAGTGTACCAAAAAACTAAGCGCTGCGCCCGGTCGGGCAGCAAATGTGGACGGTCTAAACGAGTCATTATCCATAGCTAACCATTTCAGAAATGTTTTCAGGATAGAGCCCCCCTGGAGGCCCGCGAACGGGCGGGTGCTGGATGCGAGTAGTCGGTCTCGATTACCAATAACCAACTTTACAGCAAATGATGTTAAAGCGGTCTTTAAAAGTATGGTTAGAGGTAAGTCAGCAGGCCACGATGGACTGAGCATCGAGCACCTGCAGAACGCGGGTCCTCACCTGCCTAGAATACTGGCTATGTTTTTCACACTATGCTTTCGGCATCGTTACCTACCAGATGACTTAACGAAAACAATAGTTGTGCCTCTTGTGAAAAACAAAACTGGTGATGTAGGTGATAGTTCTAACTATAGGCCAATCTCGCTAGCAACCATAGTGGCTAAGGTGCTGGACAGTTTGCTTGACAAAATTTTGACGAAGTACCTTAAACTGCATGACGCACAATTCGGCTTCAAAACCGGTTTGTCCACAGAGTCTGCGGTATTGTGTCTCAAGCAAACTGTTCAGTACTATACTGAGAGGAAGACACCAGTATTCGCGTGCTTCCTTGATTTGTCTAAAGCCTTCGATTTAGTTGCCTATGACATACTTTGGAACAAGTTGGAGTGCGAGACGGACCTGCCTGGCGAAGTCATTGACATTTTTAAATATTGGTACAATAACCAGACGAACTGTGTCAAGTGGGGCGTCTCTCACTCAGACTCATATCGCTTACAATGTGGAGTAAGGCAAGGGGGACTGACATCACCTAAATTGTTCAATTTATATATGAACACTTTGATGGCTGAGCTCAGCAGTACCAAAATCGGATGCTCTATTGACGGAATCTGTGTTAATAATATCAGTTACGCGGACGATATGGTGCTGCTGAGTCCATCGATCGGTGCGCTCAGGAAACTCGTCGGCGTGTGCGAGGAGTACGCGGAGGCCCAAGGACTCAGGTACAACTCAAAAAAGAGCGAGCTGCTAGTGTTTAATCCGCGCGGGATCAAATTTGATACAGTGCCGCCCGTTACACTTGGCGGAACGCAATTAGCGCGAGTGTCCAAGTTCAAGTACCTGGGTCATTGGGTCACCGAAGACTTGTCGGATAACATCGACGTGGAGAGGGAGCGTAGGGCGTTGGCGGTCCGGGGTAACATGTTGGCACGCAGGTTTGCGAGGTGTACCACAGAAGTGAAGACAACTTTGTTTAGAGCCTTCTGTCAATCTTTTTACACCTGCAGCCTGTGGTTCAACTATACTCAGCGGACTATCAATGCCCTACGAGTCCAATACAACAATGTGTTCAGAACGATGTTGGGCTTGCCGCGTTACTGCAGCGCATCGGCCATGTTCGCCGAGGCGCGCACTGACGGCTTCCACGCCATACTACGTAAACGCGTCGCCTCGTTGGCGCGCAGGGCGCGGTGTAGCTCTAATAGCGTTTTGAGCACATTAGCAAACCGGTTAGACTGTCCACTAACTAAGCTTCTTGTCAGCCTACATGTCAGGACTCCCACTCATAGGGTATAAAATTATAGATGAAAATTGTTTTGTATTTTAATTTTTATTTGATGCTTATTTCATGTGCAATTTAATTTAATTTATTTACTTAATCTTGTTAATTTATATATTCCTTAATTTATATATACTAATTGTTATATTCTAAATTAATTGTGATAATAGTCTTGACATTTAGGTAATTATTCTACTTGTAATTAATATTAGCATTCAATTCTAGTCTTAGTTTTATATTATGTGCAAGTTATACTAACAATTAATAATTATTAAAATGTGTAATTACTAACATCATATGGATTGAAATGAATTGAAATCTGAAATAAATAATATACAATATACAATACAATACAATACAATATAAAGAACTTTATTACCCACTAGTATTATAAAATTCACTTACACGGGAAAGATTACAAGTTAGGCTCAAAACACACCTAGCGGAATTTTGGCAGTCATGTATGGAGCTTTGTCGATGGTAGCTTAAATTTGTCTATGGCCTCCATACATTACTGCCTCCATTCCGCTAGGTGTGTTTTGAGCCTTAAGGCTCCGATTCCACCACAGATGAGCGAGGATGCTTTGCGAGAAATGTGTTTCGAGAAATCAACTGTTGAAGTTTTATATAAAAAAGATCATATTTGGGCCCCTTTAGTTCAAGATGGCGGCTAACGCTTCGACCCCTCAACTTCGAAAACTTACATTTTTCACAACTAGCCTATACTTCAGCAATACAAATTAAAACATTTTACCGCCCACCTTTTGCACGGCAAAAAAACCTGCTTATTGGGCTAATACTAGAGCTGCGTTGTGCGAGGATAAACAAATGAAGTTATTGTATTGGTTTTCGAAAATACATTACTCGCAACACATCTTCGCTCATCTCTGGTGGAAGCCTAAAATTGAAACAAAAGTATTCTCCTCATGTT
The DNA here is from genome assembly GCA_911728535.1 of Pammene fasciana. Taxonomy (NCBI): domain Eukaryota; kingdom Metazoa; phylum Arthropoda; class Insecta; order Lepidoptera; family Tortricidae; genus Pammene; species Pammene fasciana. The sequence goes on from OU452285.1 coordinate 5,188,418, forward strand.
ATTGTGTATATACACACAATACCATGAGGATAAGAAGTCAGTCTACTCTGAAGGTTCAAGAGGGTCCCGCGACGTTTGCACTACATCTTCTTTGAGCTCTATTTATTTCTATTTCGGTTGTATTTATTTCTTTTTTACAGGGTTTTCCATCTTGTTTAGCACTGGCTAGCTGTCGTTGCGGACATTTGAAAATAATTAACACTCTTTCATCAATTTCGGACTTCCAATGGAACTCTAAAAACCGAAACATTAATTGGCTTCAATCGGTCGATACCAACCCATCCAGCATTCTCCTACCCAAAGCCATATCTCACTAGGTAACACATACAGAGATTCTCTTTTTGTATTTAGTATACCACCAGGCTATTGCTAAATGCCCACTCGATATTGCAAATCCAGAATTATAAGATCTACGATTACTTAGAGTTGTTACGGAAATCCAAGATCAAACTAGTGATGGTTTATTTTTAGGAACTGACGGGGAATAGCAGAGCTACATTGCTTTATCCGAGTGAGAATTGCATCCGTTTGAAACCGGGGGAGTAGAAATATTCGCACGATCAAGCTTTTTGGTACTATTTTTGCGATGCAGTCGTTTCACGTGCCTGTGCTCGACTATTATTGCCTGAATTTCGGTTAAATGCAAGTTAAAAGGATATCATTCGGCAATAAGAGCGATTGAGTGAGCTCCGTTTTTAGTCGACTATGGAAAGTGAACTGATTTGTTTATACCAAACCATTCAGATAGCAGGCAGGCGCGAATACAGGGGGAGGGGGCAACAGCCTTCTCTAGTTTCAAACTGGTAGATAAGATTTAAAAATTTAAAGGTATGAGCGGCTTTGCAACAGAAAAAAGCCGACCGGTTTAATTTTTTTTGTGACGAACACAAATATTTATATTTAGGTATTCCAAGTCGGTTATTCTGCTAATATATTTTATATTGGTTTGATTTTATTTTAATATTAAACAAACAAACAAATATCTGCTGGACATAACTTTAAGACAAACCGAGCTGCTGTGAAAAAAGCAAACACAAATAAAAATCCCTATTTCTTCTTGGTCTTCATAAAAACCGTAGAACTTCATCTTGCATCTCCTCAGATAAAGCATCTTATTTAAATATTCTTATGCAAAACACCGTCGTCTTCAAATTTATGTAAAGCTGGTTCCAATGCAGGAATTAATTCCGATTTATGCTAGTTTTCTGTATGCTGCGAAGTACTATGTCACCATTTGAGCAGCATTTTGTTTATCTGATACACATACAATATTTTAGTAAAAAGTGTAACTCTCGTAAATGGGGGACATTTTTTCTTAGGCAAGCAGGAGCTTAATATGGCTTCAATTTTCTTGATGAGCTGTAGAAAAACTGCTCAGGTGTCTGAAAATTAGGCAAGCCGACGGGAATCGTATTCTATGGACGCGCCGCCGCGCCGCTGGTAGATATCTGCGTGTTCTCATTTTCATCATCGTAAAATGTCACCTACCTACATGAAAATAACAATAAAAGATCTAACATTGTGTTGATCTTTCAATGATTTTAAATTAGCATAAACTCATACAAAGGACTGAAAAACGTTGACATTCTTTTATTACCGACTCACCTTATTACTCTCTTGTCTTGTGAGTTCCTAAAGGAGTGTCAGCTCAGCCATGAAACGAACGCTCCGAGCATGTATGCTCGGCATTTGTTAGTTTTCGAATTCTATTTAATAATAAATATTTGGGGACAATCTTACACAAATCAACCTAACCCCAAACTAAGCAAAGCTTGTACTATGGGTGCTAGGCGACGATATACATGCTTAGGTAGATAAATACATACTTATATACATAGAAAACATCCATAACTCAGGAACAAATATTTGAGATTAGCACACAAATAAATGCCCTTACCAGGGTTCGAACCCGGGACATCAACATCTAGCGAGTGGATTCGGAGTGTGCGACCTACCTTGGGCCTTGGGCTTAGGGTAAAGACCACCACGTCAGACTGCTCCGATGAGAACCTAGCGTAATAATACAGTTTCTTATTAGCTCCGTGCAAGCCAGGAACCGGCCATTAGTTTCACTAAGCACGCCGCACTAGTAATGAAAATGCTATTTTCGCAATACATTATATTTAATTACATCTTGGTTCATTTTAATGTTGAATGTTGCTTTTACGGCTTTCCCGTTTTAGGATGATTAAAGTAAGAAACATTATTGAAAGGAGTCTTTGCAAAGATAAAATGTGGTACTACCGCCATAAACGACATAATTTGATATAAATTTGATGTTGTTGTTGTCACAGTTTGTCGCTAGGAAAATCAGATTTCGCGGATTATAATTTATTATTTATTAAAGAAAAGTATATTTCGGCACATTTAGTTTTTTCGGTTTGTAAGTCGGGTGGCAGTCGCTTTTGTAAAAACTAGTGCTTACGTCAATTCATCGGTTTAGGTTGTCAAACGGACCCCAAGCGGGGACAAACGCTAGGAGGAAGAAGATTTATTGACACACTTTGTACACTATTATGTAGACACTGTACACTACACACACAGATAGAAATAATATCTTAATTCAAAACGCAAAACTCTCTTGCACGCGGTTTCTTAAAGAGAGTAATAAATACCTTAGACCAATAAACATGACTTGAGTTAAAAATATCATGATTTTTAAAAGAAGATTTAAAATTATTTAGCTTTAACTTTACCTATTTTTAAAGCGAATAGTAATGATTTGAGTTAAGATAATAATTATTTACGGCAAAAAAGCACCAACATTTTCCTTTAAGAGTTTTATGTGTTTACGTAAGATCGATTAGTTCTTGGTTTGATGTTTTCAATCTACAGCTAAGAGCCAAAGCTAATTCAAAGAAGTAGCACCAAAAGTTAGATTTGAGATTTTTAAGTTTTTAGGCAAGAGAGATTAATTTTTGCTTTGATGTTTTCAACTTACAATCAAGAGCCACAGCTATTCCAAAGAAGAAGCACATAATTTTTGCTTTGAAACATTTAAATCTTGGACGTTAGTTACCCTGCGCATCAATAGATGTCTCTGCGTGTAGGTTAGAACACGCGAACGTTTGTTCAACGTAACTTCATGACCCTCGCCGCTTTACCCGGGCTTATTTGAGATTCACAATAGCAATCTCAGCTCTAGTTAATACGATTATAAATTGTGAGTATATAAATAATCATAATTTATATTTGTATTATCTACTTTTAGTTAAACTTCCTTTCTTGGGATTAGTCCCGAGAAACACAGTTTCTGCTACTAGCTTTTTAAGTAGTGCACTGAGACACTAAGGCGATTATCACACTGACGACGGATCCGCATGCGGCGCCGGTGTGCGAGCGAGATAGCGCTATACCTACACATGCAGAGCGCTATCTCGCTCGCGCACCGGTGCCGCATGCGGATCCGCGCCAGTGTGATAACCGCCTTAGAAAATGTTATTGTTTGTTTCAAGTAATCGATTTCATACGCCAAGAAATTTTAGATCTTGGTGTGAAAATATCAAATTTTACATCAAGTAACACATGCTCTTGAACTAATGCGATTTCTTGTTTCCGTGGAGAAATTCAATTCTCAATTTAAACTATGAGTCTTCATCCAAGAAACAAAGTTTCTTGGCTTAAGTTCTTTATGTATTGCACTAAGACACATAAAGTTCAATTTAAAAAAAATACAATACAAAAACAAAATTCAAACGCCCTTCGTGAGAATATTAAGCTATTTTAAAAAGAAGATTTTTATATCTCGGATAAAGTATTGAATTTATTAGGTTAAGTAATAAACTTTGAAACATTTTATAATTATCTTAAAATAAAGAATTTTATTTTTTCCTTATATGGGAAACTGGATATCTCTTGATTCAAATAGGTTTCTTTGGTTGAAGAGATTTTTTCTATCTGTGCACCTACTAAGATATATTGAGCCTCACCAGGCCAAACCTTCTTGCTAATCTAGCAGATATGCCTACATAATTGGTCGTTATACTTCATAACCGTACAGTGGACCAGGATAAACACGATACGTAGTTTTTCCTGGCGCTAACCAACCGCGAACAACCCTTCAGTTTTTACCCTTAAACGAAGCGTTAACTTTTACAACACATGAAAGACTTATCTTACTACAACTTTTAATACACTTAAGTCCTTTCCTTATGGAGTCTAGGTTATGCCTTGGTAGATTATGTCATTTATCATGGTTAACTTATCTGTTACAGTTAATAATGTCGCTAAAAGGGTAAATGGACATGAAAGGCACGAGGCGGTATTTAGAAAGCTCAAAGGCTGTATGCTAATCATAGAAAATATAGAAATAGAAATTACTTATAAAGTTATTTCGTTCAAACTACAAAAAAATATAAAAATGTAGTAAATAATGGTATATTATATCTTATCGTACCGTGTTGTCATTTTGGATAATTTTGTATTGTTATTTGTCATGTTTTTTTTTAGTTAAGAGACAGCCGAGCGTGGGTTACATCGGTGGAGTTTGTGTCCTGTAGGTATATCTACATTTTATATCTTATTGGAAAATGTCATATCATCATAGAAGAGAAGCAAAATAATTAAATTTTACCAATATTAATGGCATCAGCATCAGAAACTATACCCGCCGGTATCATAAACGAAGCAACACGCCGGCTTGATTAGTCTGCATAATGCCGCCATTTTGATAGAGACGCCATTTTGAATATAGTAAGTAAAGACCTTGAGAATATAAATGCCCGCGAAGATAAAAATGTGATCCCACAGCCACACATTCACTTGTCGGGTTTGAATCACCGCTCCTCCATAAGTTGTATTCTTACAGGGTTTTTTTCCATAATTTGCACTATTGTAAGAGGTGATTAGATAAGTCATACTGAACAACTCTTTCCATTGAACTAAAAAAATTTGGCCTCCCCATACAAAACGTCGACGTCTGATCGGCCAAATAGTAAGTATGAATTTGCCAAAATTTTTTTGGAGATTTCGGAGTTGATCTTATAGTAAAAGTTGTTTAGTTAGGCCTATCAAATGACCTCGCACAATATGGCTAGTTATTGAAAAAAACAGCTTGTATTATGTGTGTGTGTCACGCGCAAACACGGGAATAATGGTTTATGAAGTTATGATAGCTCTGATGAAATTTAAGTTTGGTCGTCAAGGGATCGTCTCTTTATTTTCTAGGTCCATGATAGCGAGCGCCAGTTTAAAGGGACCTATGGCCACCTAAATATGCATACCGTTATTTTCTCGCAAGAAAGTTGTTATTAAAAAAGTTATGAGGTTTTGCATGGTCGGTGACGGGTGCGGTTGAGTGTCTTGATTTAAACATAACCGAAATCAAAAGTGTTTGCATAATTTTTCAAGTAAGTAAGAATGGTAATTTTATTTACAAAGTTTTTGTTCTTTCGTGCGTTGTTTTCATCTGAGCAGTTGAAAACATTTCCAAGCGATTGGCATGGAAGCTATTGCACAGATAAAATCATAATACTTAGCGTGGCCGGTCAGATGTCTGACTTTCAATCCGGAGGTCTCTGCTTCGTTTCGGAACATAGGTAAGAAATATCATTTGACATTTACCAGTGAATTCGGTGAAGGAAAAAATAGGTAGTGCGAAAACCGGACCTAATCCGTATAAGGCCAAACTAGATAGTTAATTAAGTGATTTAAGTGATCATTATGTTCCTTATTGAATAGGTATATTTAATTTTCGTGAGTCATTCACAGGTACTAAACTAACGAGATAAAAGTTTACTCACGGTTTCACTCACATTTATTTTGTCACTGCTTCAGAAATTCTTAGATCTCTATTATCTTCAAATAGAATGCTAGTCGAACCGGTCCATAACCCGCCACTGCGAGGCGCGCTACCCACTTAATATAACGGTATGTACCTACACACTAGGACATGCAATACCGGTATTGCTTGTATGGGCTAATACCGGAATTCCGGAATTGCCCATACAAATAATACCGGTATTCTATGCCCTACTACACACGATGTCCAGCAGCGCCTAGGGCAAGGGGGCTAACTCAATATGCCCCCGTCTGATTCGATTCCACACTTATTGAATCAGAATTGTTCCATTATAAACTTAACCGACCATTTTAAACCTTACTTTGTCGTGACAAAGGTCTTATTTTCCAGCTGTTGGTTCCACTGCAGTACTGCATTACCATCGCAAGGCTTTAGTCTCAAAGAGATCATTAACAAATTTAAATACTGCTCGTTTGAAATGTAATTTAAATACTAATGCGTGCAAGGTTTGAAGCCGATTTTTCCGTTAACCGCTTTTCCGTGGGTGTGTATGTTTTCGGCCAGTATACTCGTAATGTATGCAAGTAGTCTTCATATTAGGTACCGAAAGGGGGTCGATGTGCACGCGGGTTCCTATCTGGCGCAAAGGTTGTCCTGCAGGCTTATGATGGCAGTAGTTGTCCGCCGATAACTTGATAAAAAGCTGACAACTTGACACATTCACACAGCAAAACATGACAATGTGTCAAGTTGTCAGCTTTTTATCAAGTTATCGGCGGACAACTACTGCCATCATAAGCCTGTTGTATAACTAAAGACGAACTAAAACAATAGGTACTCATACTCTTTTTTTACTATCACATTGGACAATAGTTTTAAAATATGAGGTGCGTTTTAAGTAAGTAGCTATGCTCGTACCTACATTATTTGTTTTATAACCCAAATAAAATGGAAACGTACTTCGCGTACGGCTACAGCGTTCTGAAACTTGAAACGAAAGTCGTAATAGAAAACGTTCAGGCAATCCTGCAAAGTTCCGTCCCAAGACGTCGTTAAAACTAAACTAAAAAAATATAAAGAATAACAAACAAGCTACGTGTCCAACTTGAATGAGGCTCATCGCAATCATGACTTCCTAACCTTCAAAACTGTGTCCTTGTAGCTCAGAAAATAAAGTGCAATTTAGCTAATCAGATTTATCTTTCTGTCAAAGAAGAGTGGATTACGCTTGGTCCTTTTAACTTATTGTCAAAGGAAAGTGAATTTAATATTACTTTGTTAAGGATGATTTTTGATTAGCGTAAGTTAGTTGAGGGTTGGGCCCCACGGGAGAGTCCGGTAAACGTGTTAGTCATGACATTCCATTTGTTTTCGGAATCGACTAGTGGCTCCATTAATGATGTTTGTGCAGATGCGCAGTTTTCACGCTCCATGGATTTTTTGCAGTTGAGTTAATTTCCATTAGAACTGAAACTTAATGTAATTCAAATTTGGATTTTAGCGTCCGTTATGCGATTATCACACTGGCACCGCAATCGGATGTGGCGACGGTGTGCAAGCGTGACAGCGCTATATGAACACGCTATCTCGCTCGAGCACGGGCACCGCATGCGGAAACCGCAGTAGTGTGAAAGCCGCCTGATGGCTCCTCTACATGATGGGCCATCAATACCATAGCTATGCGTTAGAGGGAGCTAACGATATTGCGATCTTGTTCCTTCGTATAGCTGCGTCCCTATGATGGCCCATCATGTAGAGCAGCCATTAGATCGATGGTAGATGACGACATTCAGAAGGATGCGGTCACTACTGGATTAGCAATAAATACCTAAGTGTATTTTTTTGGAAAATATAAATTTTGTACAAGACAAAATTGGTCCACTTATCGTATAAAATTAGTACCTAAATAGCGGTCACCGAAACACGTCACGATTTCACGAACCGAGTAAAAGCACGGTACCTAACACTGACCACATTTCGATTGGCTGTAAAACACCCGTGACTACATCAAACGGCCGTAAACGACACCCCACTGAGCGCCAATAACGATGGCCGTGCGTCACAGCGAATAGTTCTATAACATTCCCCGCTGAAACACTTATACGACTTTTTGGTTTTATTTAGCGATATGCCATTGATTTACAGTAGTTTTGCAGGCATGAGACGTTTATTTTTGGGAATGTAGAGGGACATAGGGCGTTTTAGAATAGATAGTGAAAGACAAGGTAGGGGTGTATTCAGGACATTCAGGTTTTATGAAGTGTTCAGGTTTTAGTAAAGTGGATACTGTGGATATTATGGACGTTAAAAATGAGACATGTTGGATAATTTATCGTTTACATTTACGTGTTTAGAGTAAATAAATAAATATAATTATTCATTTTATTTATTTGGTACACGTTTATGAAGATTTGAAAAGGCACAATGAATTATTTAATTTTATTTAGGTATCTAATAAAATGGCTGTGTTCTCTATATACCTGAACATGATAAAGCTATACTAAATACTAGTTTTTGGAAAATTTGGGAATAAAACTTAGGTTTCATGCGTAATAATAAGATGGTGCTAAAGCGTTCAGGTCGCTATTGCTATGTTAAAATAGCAATTCAAATCTAACATCCTACAGCATGTACGTCACCCGCAATAGTATCTCCTCAACGAAACTCGCAAAAATTTGTGACACGCTCTTATGTCCCTACAAATAAGATCGTGTCACACATTTTTGCGGCTTTCGTTGAGAAGATACTATTGCAGGACTGTACACACAGTGTAACTTTAATAAAAGCTTTTACTGGCAGACGAGCTTTTTACACGGAACTTTTTTAGTCTGCGTCAATCCAGACTGGTGTTTGTTTTGTGGCCCTGAATCTATCATCACAGTTGCGGAATAGAATATGCATTAAAGTAACATACGTTGTGAGTAATAAAAGAGAATAAATTGCAGAAAGCTTCAGAATTTTTAGATAGTTCAGAAAATTTTACAGTACCGTTAAGTGCTACAACTTTGCCTGCGGTGCTCAATTTTGCCTGGCTAAAGTATATGGTTTTCTTCACCAAATAGGGTATGTATTTATATCTTATTTCTAAGATTCTCCCATCTCAGTGATAAGATATAAATAGCCCACCAGGCAACAGGAATAAGATATAAAACCATATTATAAGATTTTAAGCCAGGCAAAGTTGTAGCAAAAATGGTAATTAAAGGATATTTCGTTGGTTGAAGGATCTTTCGAGACGCTGTGCCCCAATTTTGATAATCTTTCGCGAAATAAGCAATGTCCTTTTTCTCTTGACTTAACGGCATGCATCTCACCAAAATAAACCCATTTTTCCGAACGCAACCCTTGATGTTTACCATCCGTTCACCAAATCGGAATTGTTAATAGTACAGAGCTTCTCAAACTTTGGCCTCAAAGGTTCAAAGATGCTGCCATATTTGTTCCATATGTTTGTTCCACCCAATATCACGGTTCGTTGCCCGTCAATATTGACTGACGGGTATGTTCTAATGTTTACTATTTTTTATTGCTTGCCGTTCTTTACATGTGATCGTAATCTATAATATAACAGACCAGACACTGTCAGCAATCACTAAGTAAGTACACCCATTTATAACGAGAAGTCCAACTTCGTACAAAAGAACTGAGTGGGCCGCGGGCAAAAACAACTGACGACGCGCGTAACGCGAACGAATTAGACATGATTAGACATGACGAAATAAGGAGCGACATACTGTGGTGCTACCGCGGCAGGAAACATGCTTGGTACAGCCCAGCGTCAGAAATTTTAATTTATTTTTTTGAAGATGGTCTAACAGACCAGCTTCCTTTACTGTGGTAATAATGGCATTATTTCTCTACTTCTGATTCTTCTTAAGAACAGGACAGGACAGGTATAGAAATAATGACATTATTACTGACAGTGTCTGGACAGCTTATAGAAGACTTCAGGCCAGGTACCGTGAAATTCCTTCGTTTATCTAAGTACTTCTCTGACAGCAAAGGAGCAACGTTAAACGTTACCGCGACGTTAAGAATTTGAAGATTGACTACATTATAAGTCAATCTTCAAATTCTTAACGTCGCGGTAGCGCCCCAGAGCCATCTGGCCTTACTTCATATCAAAAAGATTTGCAAACATATTACAAATTACAAGCAAATGCAACAATGCAACATCCCGTGTGACGACTGTACATAAATATGACTAAGTATTTCTATTTTACCTCACGCAAAATACACGAGAAAAAGAAAACATTTATTTCAAAAAAAAATTGTAATAATTAGTAAGATTTTTGTAAATCTCGGGACAACAAACTTTTTGTAATCGCAGGAAGTTCATTTGTGGGAATTACATCGTTTTATTAAATATAACTACCAAAGTATTGTTAAATATAGGTAGCACCTGTAGTGACAACTAAACGTTGGTGTTAATGACAAAAATTTAGTTGTCACGCCGTTTACAAAAAAAAAATCAGTGTAGGCGCTAGACGACGAGTTGCGGAAACCTTCCCGTATTTATTACAATACAAATTCTTATTTTAGCTAATGTCGATTAAAGTTCAAACATTCAACCTGCACTGCTAAAATTAATAGTCTAAGATTGAAAAAAAAATCTTTTAAAAATGAATATTCTTTAAATTCGAAGCCATTGTCCGCTAAACAAATAAAGCTGCAATGTGAAAGTTTCGCTCCAACTGCAAGTTCTGCAGCGCTGCGTCGGCGTTGACAAGCCTCGTTACCATAAACAGTGGCTTCTATAAATGACTTGCGACACGCAGCCAAGGTTATACTGGCTAGTATATTAACTTCATAAGTAAGTAAGTTCTTTAATTAAGTAAGTTCTTTATTTGAGTTTAATGTGGTAGTGGTAACATACGTTTTATAATATGGTTTTATCGCACATTTAGCCATATAGCGGCATGCAAAATGTATTCCTTAAACTAAATCTTGAATCTATTAGAGCATGCAATACTACCCAATAATAACATTCTGATACTAAAAGTATGTCGTTAAATGAAAAATAAATAATAAAATACAAAAAAATACTACAATAAAATTAGTCAATTATTCAAAAAATCATTTAAATTATAAAAACACTAGCTGACCCGGCGCACTTCGTACCGCCAACTTCGACCGACTACATCGACATCAACTTCACTCCTACGTCAGTACAGTCTGTTACCCCAATTCCTACCATCTCCCACCACTCTTTTACTATTATCTACCCATCTCCCACTCTCGTCCTGTCTTCCACTCTTCTCCCACCGACGGTACTCCCATCGACTCTAACCTTATTACCACCGACTTCTACGCCATTTTTGCCATCTCCCACCCACTCCCATTGTCTCCACCCATTTATATTGACTTCGTACCGGCTACTTCCACCGACTCCCATCGACCTCATCACTCCTACGCTAGTCGTACAGTCTCTTATCTCATTCCTACTGACTCGTACCACTCTCCCACCCTCTCCTATTCCCTTCCACCCTTCTCCTACCGGCTCCTGCTTCAATCCCATCGACTTTAGTCCCATTCCCAATGGCTCCTGCGCCAGTTTCACCCTTTCACACCCCTTCCATTGCCTTCACTCACTCCTATTGACTCCCAACGATATTGACGTCACTTGTATAGACCGCATTTTAAACTTTGTTTTAATTTCTTCAATCTATATCTATACCTACTTTACTAATATTATAAATGCGAAAGTTTGTCTGTAGGTATGTCTGTTACCTCTTCCCGCTCAAATAACGGTTTAACCAATAAGAATGAAATTTGTTATGACGATAGTTTAAGCCCCCTCATAGGACAGTTTTTATCCCAGAAATCTTCCCTTTTTTATTAAAGGAGTGAAAAGGGTGGTGGAAGTTTGTATGGGGAACCAATAACCGCTGAACTGATTTATATGAGGAATGAAGATGGTTTTAGTTCTGGGGAAGGACATGGGATACTTTTTTCCCTAAGTAATTCCTTAACACGTTCGCTGACAGTAGGCACGCCTGTCGACGTACTGTCACGTGACACTATAATATAAAAAACCGGCCAAGAGCATGTCGGGCCATGCTCAGTGTAGGGTTCCGTAAACTGAGACCATTAATTCAAAAGGTCGTTTCTTACGGGAAAATTGGCGGCGCTTACGTCCTTTTTACTTACGTCCTTTCACTATGGGTTTTTGAATGATAACTCAAAAACGGCTCAACCGATTTATTTTAATATAGTTTTCATTGAAGGTACTCATTAGGCCTCAGTTTCATGAATTTTTTCAAAATTTTAGGACCCACTATTCAAAAGTTAGATGGGGGGGACGCCCTGTTTTAAACTTTCGGAGCTATTATTTCCGAGAGTATTAGTTTTATCCAAAAACTGCTTTAGAAGACCCTAATTCTTTTTAAAAGACCTATCCAACGATACCCCACACAACTTGGTTGGAACGAAAAAAAATTTCGCCCCCCACTTCACGTGTACGGGAGGTACCCTAACAAAATATATTTTTCGCGTTTTTATTCTACCGTTTTGTCGACTTGGTTAATGCACATATTCAAACCAAATTTCAGCTTTCTAGTGCTAACGGTCACTGAGCTAGACCGCGGACGGACGGACGGACGGACGGACGGACATGGCGAAACTATAAGGGTTCCGTTTTTGCCATTTTGGCTACGGAACCCTAAAAAGGTCTGTTCACGTGACAGTGGGTACGCCTGTCGACGTACTGTCAGGGAACGTAAAAAAGATAGGTGGATTACTAATTTCACGCGGGCGAAGTCGCGGGTAAAGGATAGTATTTTAATAGTTATTCTGCTATTCGGTACAGCTGTTCTCGAGTTATATAAATGGCGTAACCGACACGACTTTCTAAGTTGATGTCGATGTAGTCGGTCGAAGTTGGCGGTACGAAGTGCGCCGGGTCAGCTAGATGTTTAAAAATAATTCAATTGAATCCCACATTTTTTACTGGTTGATGATTGTTTTGAAACAGTGTTTACATGAATTGTAAAATTTTCATCTATCCCACGCATAATATAATGCTATCGGTACATAGTATGAAACAAAGTTAATAGGCACGCGCCGCCGGCCCCCCAACCGCATTTTAAATCTCTTGTATCTTCGCAAATATTCATTTAAATTACATGCTGTACAGAGCAATATTCATCTATATTAAATGCACAATGTACTTAATGTACTTAATTGGATAAGGATCAATACTGTATTGCTTATAATCGCTTCGTAAGTAAGCCATTATTTCTCTTAAAATGTAAAGGATTAAAAATGGTTATTGTGGGTTATCCTTAAGAGATAGACATATACTATCGCGGACTTTTTTATAGACCTTTTTAAAGTGTACAGTACTGTAGTACATTATTTTGATCCATCTAGTAGGGTTCAGCCAGCGTTTGCAATGTAAGCGAAAAAAAAAGTGTTTATTTACGACTTCACATTAGAAACCTCTAAAATTATCAGTGTTTCTTTACTATATTATGCATATTCTATACATATAAACCTTCCTTTTGAATCAATCTATTTATTAAAAAAAACCTCATCAAAATCCGTTGCGTAGTTTTAAAGATCTAAGCAATACATAGGGACGGCCAGACAGCGGGAAGCGACTTTGGTAGATGTAGTGATTCGTCAAACACCTATTTCATATTATTCTATTAAAGCGTAAGATGCATGAAATCCTGCGGCGCTTCCGTCTTTCTCGAACGAAAGCAGAGATCACTTAGAAAAACGCGTAAAATGTATGAAATCCTGCGGCGCTTACTGTTTTTTCGAGTTGATAAGTTTGTATGGGAGAACAATATCTTAGTTTTTTAGTATATTACTCGATTTTTTTTCATACTTTCTCACCGGGTAAACCTTCCCTGGACTTCCACGAATATTTCAAGACTATAATTAGCCAAATCGGTTCAGCCGTTCTCGAGTTTTAGCGCGACTAACGAACGGCGATTCATTTTTATTTATATAGATTTATCCATTAACCAATGTCGAAGTTTATGTAGGAATAAGTTATCGGGCAGCATAGTTGAATGCTGTTAATTAAGTTGCCTAGTTAAGTTGATATAACATTATTCAACCATTAGGTCCTAGAGTCTGTCCGGAAAGAAAAGTTTCGTGGTTTATATGGGAGCTCATACATTTTACGACACTTTTTTTCCGGACAGACTATAACAGAAATATCAATGAGGATAAACATACAATACGTAGATGCAATGATTATATAATATAAATAATGAATGAACATAAAAACCTCAGGATTGTTAAATATTATTGAATAATATTTTAATAATTAAATTAAATTACGTTTTTAACCTGTAAAATGCATATTACTTTGAAAAATTATAGGTTTTTCCAAACGCTCTAGTGACTAAACGGGAAAAGGGACTGAATTTATATTCGAATATATATAATTAGACTGTATAGTCTTGTTTTTGGCATAAGCCGAAACACGATTGCTGAAAGTTGCCTCGATCTGGGTCCTTTTTCCCCTTATTTTTCTTAGCTTACGTAAACTATAAGAGATTAAGCAATATATTTAACTAAGTAAAAATATGGTATTCTGGAGCCATATTCGACATGGCATAATTGACATTAGCTGACGAGACCACTGCGAGATCACTTTTTTGTGACAGCCACAATCGCCATGGAATCACTCAAAAGTGATATCCACCTACGTCAAAATCAACACGTCTCGCTAGAGGATTGCCTCTATGGGCATGGGCGCCATCTTATTAGTTTTGACGTAGACGTCAGTATATTAGGGGAATCCCACGTAGCAAATAGTAAAGTAAGTAAAAGTAGGTAAAGAGAGCCAGCCCCCTTGAAGCATTTTATGAAAAGTCATTTGAAAGCGACATCTATATGTACAGTGCCACCAATAAGAGTAGAAATTAAAAAGTGGCTACATCGTAGTGTCGTCCCTTTTAAATCAATCTAAAAAAACGGGACGACACTACGATGTTGCCACTTTTTAATTTCTATTCTTTTTGGTGGCACTGTATTCGAGATTTGTATATAAGGGACGCGACATATGAAAATGAAAACACATAAAAATATGTTCGTCTCGTTTTAACTCACCTCTATATCCATAATCAAAAAGAGAGACGGGTATTTACGTAAAAACCCAATGCGGCCGAAAAATTCGCCATATTGTGCGCCCATGCCATCATCGTCTGTCAGTTGAGTAGTCATTTTCATAGATATACTTACCATAGATAAACAAGATAATACACAGGCCTTGAAAAAACGAGCCGAGTGAGATGGCACACGGGGAGACCTTCATCTTCACCTCTTTTTATTAGGGTGACCACGTTAATTTTAAAAGTTAGGAATTCCTTGGGAAATCCTCGTTCAATTAATGCTAAGTATGTGTTATAATATTCAGTCCTAACAAATTTTTATTCGTAGGTACTCAACTCATTTTAAATCCTATAGTCATAATGATATTTTGTAGAAGTTCGGAAAGAGAAGTGTTGTTAGAATGCATGAGCTTTCATATCAGCCACGACACTTATCTTTCCGAACAACCATTCCTCTGCTACTTATCTATGTCTACGTAATGATTTTTCCCATTTTTGGGCTGAGGGTTTCGGTAAAGTCTTGGCAATTAGTCCACCTACGCATTCGCATCCGAAAATCACAACCAAAACAGAACTGACAAGGACGCAACTATCTCAACTTGCTGTAGAGTGAGCAGGCGGTTATTAGATACAGTCGCCATCAAATACTGCAATACTGTACTAACCACCTTATTGGCAAGATTCAGCGGCGGCGCGTCATAGGTACAGTCGTCATCAAATATATCGGACCGGCCAGGTTACTCAACATCTGAATATGCACTTTATCGCTTTGGAAGTAAGAGGCGTTGTTCAAATACTTGTGACTACCTTGGCCGCTCCGATATATCTGATGGCGACTGCACATACAAGGACTTGCAATCCGGATATTTTGAATAGTAATTTGTATGGAATTATCCGGACAATTAATAATAATAATAAATCTTACACAAATCAACCTAGTCCCACAGTAAGCTCAATAAGGCTTGTTTTATGCCTACTAGGTGACGATATAGATAGATATAGATAAATACTTAAATACATAGAAAACATCCATAACTCAGGAACAAAAATCTGTGATTAGCACACAAATAAATGCCCTGACCAGGATTCGAACCCGGGATCTCCTGCTTCATAGGCAGGGTCACTACCAACTAGGCTAGGAGGCCGTTAAACAATTGCAAGCCCTAGTAGGTACATACCCATTGGGAAAGCTGCAGTTAGTGTTATTTGAATTTAGAAAACAGTGCGTTAGCTACTTCTGCTACTGACTGGATGTGTGGAGGCTCCTATTATCTATTATCGTTGGAAAAATAAAACATAAGGAAATAAAACACACCATAGGTAGGTATTCTAGAAATATTTAAGTCGATTATCAAAATAATGCTGACAGCACAGCAAAATACAACTGTGCATCAAAACCGAAGATAGATGGTCTATTATTCTCATAAAGAACAAAACTCAAACCTTAAACTTGTCTCATTAGTCATATGAAGCGGACACCCTATTTCAAGATTTAAGATTTTTAACGATATTTTTACTTACTACTAGACGGACTACTAGTTATAAAATAATTATTAAAGATTTTTCGTGCTAGTTTATTAACTTATTAAAACTAGTAGTCCGCCTCGCACTGAGAACTCGCGATTTACTTGCAAACGAGTTAACCAATATAAGAAGACCCTAAGGAGGATTTTTTTTCTCCTTCTAGCTCCATAACCACTTGATGGATCCTGCTCATATACGAACTTACAAATTTTATGTATCTCTGCTCCAGCCCCAAGAAATTTCACAAAGATCAGAAAAACGTTACTAAAGTTATCGTCGGACAAACTATCGAAACCAAAAAGCCATCCAAATGCCGAGACGTCCCAGTAGCCAGTTGACAATTCGGTCTGGCGTTGTTTGTAAGAACTCTCTTCGCTTACGCTTCGCGAGTTCGATAATTTTAAACAAAAATAGAACAGACTTCACTTAGGATCCGCTATTCCAAGAGGAAGTGGCCGAGTTGCTTTAAAAAATAGTGAAATCACTATAGATGTGCCTATAATAGTTGAAGAGTTCTCTCGATTTCTCCAGAATCCCATCATCAGACCCCGACTTGGTGGCAATGGGACCATCTAGGGGTTATACCTAGGGTTGCCAACTGTGATTCAGAGATTCGCGGTACATTTACGATCACATTGCGGGACCAGGCTTAAAACCGCGGGACGCCTCACTCTCACTGCAATAATGCACCCCCCCCCCCCTCCCCAAGAAGAAATATTCTTAAATTCACAAATCACAACCTTAAATAATAGCCGCCATACACAGCGACAGGGAGTGTCGAGCGAGCGAGTGAGCGTTGATGGCGCTAGCGCGCGTTACTCGCGGTATATTCAAGTAAAATTACACGCTTTAAAATGATTCTAACATGCAAATCAACGCTCGTTTTGGTGCTGAAGTACTGATGATCTAGTCTAGTCTGAAAACGGGACAATCGGCGTCCCGCGTGGACCCCTTGCGGGACGCATGCTCTAGGGCCCCAGAAACGGGACGTCCCGCATATAGCGGGACGGTTGGCAACCCTAGTTATACCCGTTCGATTAAAAAAAATATTTGAAAATCGGTTCACGATTCACGGAGATATCGAGTAACATACATACAAAAAAGTAATAATAATAAAAATTGCCCCGTTGCCGGCGGCACCCTAGGTTAGGTTTTTTATAATGTTCTTATTGTTTTTGTATGTTTTAGATGTATTTTGTATTTTACTTTTATAAAAATATTGTAAAAAACCTGACTTAAGAGAAATGACAAATAAAGAAAAATAAAAAAATTAAAATGATAAAAAAAATAATAAAAAAAATTCAGTCGAATTGAGAACCTCCTCCTTTTTTGAAGTCAGTTAAAAATAAAAAAGTATGATAAGCATACGTAATTCTTGTAATCAAATATATTTAAAAACTTTTTTTGTTATTAATTTCACGCTAAATACTTTTTACCACAGAATTATTTTTTTTCCGAATGGCAACGTTTAGAGAGGGACAGAGGTCTCCCCGTTTTAGCATCTCTCTCGGCTCGTTTTCCTCCTTCACCTATGTCGAGCGAAAATTAACCTTAAAGTAATCGCATTAGAGTATATTTGACTTATTGATATTTTTGGCTGATATTGCTCCAGTTTAAAGTTTCTTCATGATTATATGTCAATGCCTAAAATAATTATTTGAGATTTGATATACTTCACATAAATAAACATAATAGATACTGGAGCCTGCCATACTGTAAATTTATCAAAAATCTAATCGGTCGGCTTCCACAGCGATGTACAGCCAATCTCGGAGATCGTAAAAACATAAGTCTTAAAGACTTAAATCGAAAGAGATTAAAATTTGTTGTTTAATCACAAGGAAAAAAATTGCGCTTACGAACTTTTAGGGTACTCAACTCAAGTGATATGCCGTTACCGAAATTTACGAAAACGAAGAGAATTTAAGGGGAAAGTTCTCGGTAACATTCTCCGCGGCGGTAATTATCGAGAAAATAGTTTAAATTTCCAAATATTCTTACTTTTTCAACATTATATCATTTTAATTCTTAATCAAAATATTGGTATGTATGCACGATAAGTCAACATTATTGTTTATTTATTGATATAAATATAATCGGATTTAAACCGGCCCCTGTGTTCATTTTGTGGTATATTTGTAACAAAAAACGAATATTTGGAAGAAGACAGACAAAACGTAAGACAAGAAAATAAATTATGCATTTAAAACCACACACAAAAATAAGTTATGGGGCTTCTAATAAGTATCAGATTTTGGGAAATTTAGGAAAATATTTAAAAAATCGTATCTCCAGAACGACCAAGGACGGAAAGGAAGGATATGACACCACCCACACCCCAAACAAATTTGTTGGGTCATGTCATGTGCCAAACACCCTGTATTTTCCCCTCTTCTGCCTGATATTGTGAACGCCAATCAGGCGACACTAAGATTTAAGTGCATTATGTCTTTGTAAAAATCCGCTTGTGTCGCAATTGACATCGTTCTAAACTATTCTAAAGATAAGCCCCGCCCCCATGTATCTTCCATTTCATTCTCGTCATTTAAGAAAAAATACTGCAAGAAGTTGTTTTTTTTTCGTACCTGAAGTAAGAACGTAACGCTAACTGATAACCACCGACCCGATCACATCGACATAATTGCAAATTATTAACATTATTGCTTAATAATACGAGCTATAAAATGCTTTATCTACACCCATATCATAAACCCTCCATGATGCGTTAAAAACCGCACGTGTTATAACGTGCAGTTTTTACTACCATACTACCATAAAAATAGATTGTTTCGTTAGTAGTTAGAACAAATGTCTTATCTGTAACGATGTTATTATTTTCAAATAATAATCAAAAATTCGATTTCATTATGAAAATCCGGGTGGGCCCCGCCCGCCGGCACGCGCCCGTCCGACCGCCGGCACAATCGAGTTGGCCATAGCGATGGCGGTGCAATCCGTGCAATTGCAGTCATCCAATCATCATTTCGGGTTTATAATATGTGTGTAGATAAAGCAGTGTATGCAACTGTACGTAATTAGGCCATAAAACACTCGTGTGATCTTATTATGAAACTCACTTCGTTCGTTTCATAAAACCACACTCGTGTTTTAAGGACCCCTATTACGTAACAGTTACATAAACTACTATTAGCGCCTTTAGAACCTCAAGTTAAGCCAGTTTTAATCGTGGTCAAATTTACTTGAGGAAAATGTTACCGAGAATTCTCCCTTTATGGTGAGAATTTCCTTAAGCTAGTAATTTCTCGACGTCACATGAATTGTATCTTATGGCTTGAAAATTAATATCACATATTGTATTATGTAGCAATAGCATAGCAATAAACAATATAAATACGCTCCACTTATAGAAATTGTACAAAATTATGAATATGTACTGAAAATTTATGAATTTTTACAAGAAATTCATATGTTGTCCGTTTTCTGTTTAAGATACTTAACGTAAGCTACATTTTACAATTCTTTCTTTATTATTTATACAGAAGTTTTTTGTATGAAAATTGTATAACTTATATAGTCTTTTTTTTTACGAAGATAACACCACACAACCCGTAGCAGCTTTAACCAGAGGGTACTAACATATTGCATGGGACCAGACCCAGAAAACCCCTCCATTTAATTAATCTTTTCGATAGGATAAACCTATTAAACCTATTAAATGGTTACATAATGATATGATTACCCTATCACTAGGGTTAGCCTATTGTTACGGAAACCATTTTAAATAAGGTTAACCATATTCAATGTGATTTCTCTATCGAATGTCTTAACGATATAGTTTACAATAGTTTGATCGCATTCTAAAAACACTTGATAGGGTAAACTTATTGGGGGTTTTCGATTTCGGTAAGCGCTTACCTTTGGGTTAAACCTATGATGTGCTTATCGAATTGATAGGATTTGTAGTAATTTTAAACAAAAAAGAACCGACTTCACTTAGGACCCGCTATTCCAAGAAGAAGTGGCCGAGTTGCTGTAAAAAATAGTAAAATCACTATAGGTGTGCCTACAATAGTTGAAGAGTTCCCTCTATTTCTCCAGAATTCCATCATCAGACCCCGACTTGGTGACAATGGGACCATCTAGGGGTTATACCCGTTCGATTAAAAAAAATATTTGGAAATCGGTTCACGATTCACGGAGATATCGAGTAACATACATACAAAAAAATGATTAAAACAGTCGAATTGAGAACCTCCTCCTTTTTTGAAGTCGGTTAAAAATAGTGAAATCACTATAGGTGTGCCTATAAGAGTTCCCTCGATTTTTCCAGGATCCTAAAAGATAAAAAGATAAAAGATATTTATTCTTCAATTTAGGCACATTACAATGCACTTATGAACGTCAGAGAGAAAAGAAACTACCACCGGTTCTAACCCTACACCTCTGACCCGAGAAGTATTACTTATTACCGGCAAGAAACTCGGCGGGACTTATTTTTTCAAAACAGTACTACAAATACATTAAAGATACTATATACAATAATGCGTAGTTCTTCATCAGACCCCGACATGGTGGCAATGTGACCATATAGGGGTTATACCTGTTCAATAAAAAAAAAATTTGAAAATCAGTTTACGATTCACGGAGATATCGAGTAACATACATACAAAAAAATAATAAAAAAATAATGATAAAAAAAATCAGTTGAATCGAGAACTTCCTCCTTTTTTTCCCCGACTGCGCGACGCAAAAGAGGGGATAGTGTTTAACAGTCTATATATGTATGTTTGTTCCTTTGTGGCACTCTAGAAGCAAAACGAGTGGGCCGATTTAGATGATTCGTACGTCAATCGATTCGTCTTGATTGCGCGAGTGCCACTAAAGACAAAATAGCAATCCAAATTCAATATGACGGCAGTCAGACGTCATATTGTAAAATATTCAAAAATGAAAATTGACGTACAATGCCGTATCATTGTTTAGAACTTTGAAAAGTATTATGAGGTCTCATTCATCATTTTTGATTTTGAATGACCGTTTAGGAATTATTATAATTTAAAATTGTTTAGCAACCATCTTACTTACATTTCCATTTTATTAGGTATTTAGTTATAACAAAAATACGACGAACATATTATAAAGGTTGTTATTATTAACGTGAACATAATAATATGTGAATTTCAAGTAAAAGGTACGGTCAACATCAAAAATATGTTTACACTTTTGCACCTTACTCCTTTCTAATAAGGTCCAAAAGTATAAACATTTTATGTGAATTTCAAGTAATAGGTACGGTCGACGCCAAAAATATGTTTACACTTTTGCATTTTACTCCTTTCTAATAAGGTCCAAAAGTGTAAACATTTTTTTGACGTCGACTGTACATCAAGTTAATATTTTGTTCAACTAAGAGTGAAGGAGCTGGTATGTATCCTCTGATATGGAGACTATGACTTGTCGATGATTCAAAGACGTGCGTCAGAAAATTGTCATATCTATACATTGAGGTAAATATACAAGAGGATAAAACTTCATTTCATATCAACACAACGTTAGAAGCGTGCCACGCGTCTCGTATCACGACGTACCGACAAAAACGGAGTGTTTATATTCTAAAATGAACTATCGAAGTATATTTATCTCTTTTCCGCTAGGGTATTACGATTGCGCAAGGCAATATTGCCATCTTTGTCTGTCATGGATATCGTGATATTCGCTGTTTCGTACAGTTCGGTGTTGCTACAACATGAAAATATTTCCTAGAAATAATCGATAAATATTTTAAAATATAATAAAATGACATCAGTTATCTATGTTAAAATGTGTAATTTCTTAAAGTAAAATGAAAAAAGTGTCTCCACTTCGAACTTTTTCGTTAATTGCTATCAAAATTGTTACCGGTGCTCTTTAAACATGAAACAATCGAGAACATTTAAAAAGTGGCTACCATCTTGAAACCCTTGTTTCTGGACGGATTGCTTTCAATCTTGATAGGTATCTGAGGTTCTGTCATGTGTTTTTATTCTTTTATAACGAGCCTAAGCACTTCGTAGGAGTTCTGAATAAAACTTCATATTAAATTTATATTTACATTTAATAATAATATAATATTAAGTGTACTACCGTATTGTATTGTAATTGTTCAGTCCGAGGTATAAACCTAACTGCGCAATAAGAAATTTGTAAAATTACAAAGAAATTAAACACCGCTAAGTAACACTACTTTTTCCAATTTTGATAACATTTTCATATTGGATAACTACACAAACCCGCATATATCAACTATGGAAGTAATCAGTTCATTATTTTTTTAATAAGGTCGAAATGAAATCGAAATTAAAAATCGCGAACTTTAAAACCTCTTTATAAGATATAATATAGTATAGCATTCAATCAAACCAGATTTTCCCAAAAATACGAGAAATTCAAATAATGTTTTACTGGCAACACTATTTGATTGATTTTCGTATTTTTTCGTGCTATTTACGACAATTTGAGTGCAGAAACAGTAAACTCACTTGTGAAAGGTTATTCCGTGTTATTTGGTGTGGGTTTCGGATCGCGACGTGCAAGATTTTAGTACATTTTGCCATTTTCACGGACCAGAATCACTGTCACCGTCAAATTGTCAACTGAGTTGACGTAAGCCTCTCACGAGCCTACAGGCTTCTATCGAGTTACACGCATATGGCCTCTTACTGCAGATCTAGTCGTATATATCAATGTATCTATACATATAATAAAGGTGAAGAGGGTCAAAAATCTGTACATTGGAGATATTAGTAAAAAAAAGAGTTAGTAGCTCTTAGAATCGATAACAGAACACGTTTCGATGATTTTTAGAATTTTTGTCTGCTTGTCTGTTTGGATGGGGAGAGTTGGCGTCAAAACGCCTGAACCGATTTCGATAAAAACTTCACTGGCCGGTTCAACAGACCTCTGGTCAGGACATAGGCTATAAAAATTACGAACTTTTTGGATTTAAGGGGGTTTAAGGGGGGTTTTAACTTTGTATGGGAAATAAATACTTATGCCTTTGTATTTCCACTATATAATTTTATACCACGGCGTTGGCAAACATTCATACAAACGCGCCTGATGGTAAGCAGTTAGGGTTAGCCAATGGACGCCTGTAATTCCAGAGGTTTCACATGCGCGTTGCCTCCCTATAAGAATCTTTTTTTTATTTCAACTATAGTGCACGAAATACAAAACTGTGAGACCTAATGGTGAACATCATACCAAATGGTATTTTCTATCAGTCAACCATGGGGCCTATACAAAAAACATGTACAAAAGCAAAAGGTGCAAAAATAAAACACACCGTATTAGTGCTAATTATATCAAAAACTGTTACGTTGAAAGGGGGGCTCGGGGGGCGGAGCCCCCCGCAATAAGAAATAACACACCGTACTATTGCTTATTGTACCAAAAATTTTTAGGTTGGACATTTAAGATGGGAGAAAAAGAGGTTTGAAAGAGTCTAGCACGTAATGGATGGCAAAAAGGGGGGCTCGGGGGGCGGAGCCCCCCGCATAAAGAAACAACACACCGTACTATTGCTAATTATACCAAAAATTGAGAAGTGGAACATTCAAGATGGGAGAAAAAGAGTTTTGATAGAGTTTACCAAATGATGGGCGGCAAAAAAAGGGGGGCTCGGGGGGCGGCAAAAGGCCGTAAACAAGGCCAATATACGTTACGAATTTGTTATGTAGTATTGAAAAGCATAAGATACATATTAAATTCTAATGTGGAACATAGCGGCATTAAACAGTCGGGACCCATTTTAGGGAAGGTTTGCGCCAACTAGATTTGAAATGGGTCCCGACGGTTTAATGCCGCTATGTTCCACATTAGAATTTAATATGTATCTTATGCTTTTCAATACTACATAACAAATTCGTAACGTATATTGGCCTTGTTTACGGCCTTTTAGTATTTTACGCAGGCGGGTTTTTTAAATTTTTTAATTTATTTTTTATTAAGTCGGTTAATAATAACCGTATACCCCTTCATTGGTAATCGGTACCGGTCCTTGCATGGGACCCCTGTATAAATGTGAAGTGAAAATTTGGAATGGTAAGCTCAAACATAAATTAAATAAACAAATAAAACTTTATTATGGACAAATAGTCCATACATCTTGTTAGTTATAGTAATTTGCCTATAATTTAATGTTATCTAATATGTGTATGTATGTACCCAAGCTAATAAGACTACTCTAACACGTATTAAATTACGCTCCTTATATCCTATCTTTAACAACGTGTATTGACGTCGACCGGGCTAGTATAGGGCTATCTCAACGCCGAGGATACGGATGAGACTGCCGCAAAGCCGAAACAGGATCCCACTTCTTTTTCTCATAATGGCAGCAAAGCCATCAGTTCGTGCCTCGGCAAACATGCCGGACGCGCTGCAATATCGTGGCAGCCCCACTCAGAACCAGAAAAGCAAAAAATTACGATTTAAAATCTTAACATCTTATGCGTCCATCGAAATAAATAAATAAATATGTTAGCCTATATATGTCCCACTGCTGGACACAGGCCTCGTTTCATACACAAGAGGGATCGAGCTATAGTCCCCATGCTGTGCTGGTCCAAAGCAGATTGGCGACTTCACATACAACTTTGGATTTCTCCGCGTATATGTATGCAGGTTTCCTCACGAAGTTTTCCTTCACCAAATAGTAAAGTATATTTCGTATATAAGTTCCGAAAAACTCATTGGTACGAGCGGGGGTTACCCGAGACTTTCGAATTGAAAGTCAGACGTCTAACCGCCAGGCTACCAACGCTTTTCAACTAGACTCCATACATAAGCCACAATTTAAGTATGTTTACATGATCTCCGAGATGGGTTCTACAACGCTACGGAACGCTATGGAAGCTAACCGGTAAGTTTTTTGATAAATGTACAGTAGGGTGGGCTCCAGTTCCAGTACTAACATGGTGTTATCTATATTCGTATAAAAAAACCCGCCTTTTAGTCTCTGCCATGGGATTCCCAATGTCCTGTCAACATATCTAAAATGGTGGCTAATAGCCATAGACAAACACTCTAGCGAGACCTACTATAAATTTGACAGTTAGGCGTGTCCATCTGAGGACAGATGGATATCACTCTATCACCTAGCGATTCTACTGTGACGTCCACGTCTCGTTTTTTGTCTTGTCGAATCGCGCCCCTGGTTTATCTAAAAAGTCACAGAAGCAAAATTAGACAAAACTTTATATATTCGCTTATTTATCGTAGTTTGGTTAAAAAGTCTGATCCTTAAGAGTGCTGCATCTCTTTCTTTCGCGCACGGGAGCCATAAAAACGTGTCTCTAACAGATGTGCGTGGCTTGTCCGAATCGAGGAATGGCCTTAAAACTCTGTTCCTTATTATCAGCATGTAAGTCGCGACCAGACGCTGCATTGTTGGGATTGAGCGCAGTTAACTTTTATACAGTTAAAATACTGGCAACAATATCTCCACTCAACAAAGTAGTTCCCGACGAGTTGTCGCCTTTTCCTCGAATTGTTTCTGTGTGAAAATTGTGAAATTGACCGTCCTTTTGTTGCGCTCGCGTCGACGAATTGGCTGCGGTTTTATATTAATGCTGAGGCCAATTTGAATATGTCTGTTTGATACAGTAAGGAAAAGCTTTCCTTCTCAAAGTTTACAATGGACTAAAAAAATAAGTCATCATCATCTCAGCCATAAGACGCCCACTGCTGAACATAGGCCTCCCCTTTGGACCTCCATAATTGATCATTAAAGGGGGAGTTTGCCATACGCGCCACCGGCGCCACGCTTGGCAGGCGGGTTGGCGCGCGCAGTTTTTTTTTTGTTTATTGTTGTTTAGGCTTTCGGAAGATGCTGCTGCCCATCTCCCGGTATATTCCCTTAGCAGACTCCTACTGCAACCACGGGACGATATGGTGGGGGACAATTTTAAGGCCGGGTACCCCACGGCACAAAAAATAAGTAAGTAACCCAAAGTTACTTTGATCACCTTTAATATAAAAACTCCATTCGAATTTAATTTTTCATAAATAATATAAGCTTAGAAATATTTTAAAATAATTTCAAACGGTTTCAGTTATTTTCCCAATTCGTTTATCACCAGTAATAGGCTACTAAGCAGCTTGCAATGGAATGAAAAAAATCACTGATGCAAATTTGTCTGGGCATGCTATCATACAAATGAAGACATAATGCTGAGTCTGACGTCTGAAAAAATTTCGAAATTTTTATTTCCCAAGCGCAGAAAATGAGTATTTGCACACACATTGACGCTCAGCGTAGGCTTGATAAGCATAATCCTGATCAAAATTTTAGCTTCCGCCCAGCAGATGGCGTAACTTCCTCTTATTGCTCTGACCGCTGACAAAGCCTGGCCACTGAACCTTAACAAAATTTTGACAACATAACAGGCTAAAAGAAACCTTAACCCTTTAAGATAAAGGCTACGGTAAACGCAGAAAAACTTCGACCGTATTTTGAAATATGCAGCTAGTTTATCACGCAAAACGGTCATACGGTTAAATTTAACGGATTTATACTTTACACGGTTGTTACAAGGTTTATTTTAAGTGCATGGTTAAATTGGTAATCGCTTAATATTCTAGAAGCTGACCTGTGTCACGAGACGCGTAATTTGAGCCAGGATTAAACGCCCAGGCAAGTCATTTATTAAATTAGATAATGTAATGAATAATAAGTCTAATACAACCTGCTAGTAATCTACCTTTTAAAGTCAAAAAAGTACGTTTATAAAGCTACGTGAAAATTATTTGTTACTAATCCCACCTAAAAGACCGGTAACGCATTCTCACAAATCTCTCTGATTAAGATTATGGATGTTATAATGAGGATAAGTATCTCTTATAGGAGAACGGTTGAAAAAGTGTCCAGCTGTAAACTGTAAATAATAGTTCCAAATCACTCCGAGTGCGCTAGTATAGCTATAGCAACTTAGCAGTTATTGACGGAGTGAAGTGTGCTGCATATGCGCTACCCTATATTCTATGGATATTGTGGCGCCACGAATTTAACGCCTTTTGACGGACACTTTTGTAACATAAAGATTGTCATCCTTACCTTCTACCATCCATACCTCTGATGTGTCTCTTTGGGAAGACGGTATATAAATGATTATTAACAGGCGATCTGTCTGCACGTTCTATGACATACAAAATTACCTACTGAAGTACATAAATCGTACCAATATATTTTTTCACAAGTTTTCTATTTGAATCGTTAAACGTCGGACAGTTTAACAGGCCACCCCAACTCCGAAAAACTCGACTTGATTCTATTAAACTTTCCAAAACTTCCCGTCTCAGTAAAAACGTTGCAGTTCAGTGTACGGGTATGCAAACGATCGAGTTTTCCTTCGGGAAACTTCGGGGCAGTTCGGGAAGTTTTGTAGTCAGATTGATTTACTGAACTGATTCTAGAACGCTAGAGATTGGAATTAAATTTGGTGGTAGGTGGCTAATAGTATTTTGTGCAACAGTTACATAATAAGGGTTCTTAAGATTAAGGTCGAAGTTACAAAATGAGGCGAAGCCGAATTTTGTAAAAACAGACCCGAGAATTTTAAGAACCCTTATTATGTACCGTTGCACACAATACTTTTTCTACGAGTGCTTAAGCAAGCCGGTAAGAATTGAGTTCGACGAAAGCCGTGCACAACCTACTGCTTCTATGTAATTGAGTAACTTCGATCTCCCGGTGGATTGTGCCGGCGGCGCCCGCCCGACACGCAGTGCGGGGCCCGACAACAGTTTCACAATATTGTATGGAAATCCTTTCTGTCATTGTTATGGATGCTACAATATGCGACCATAGAAGCTCTATCAAAAAGTATGCGCTAGTAGTTCCGCCACCACAATCTCAATTCGAGTATTACAGTCGCCGAGTATGAAAAGTCTTATTAATAGTCGCAGGTAAAACTTACATTCGCTTTCAGTTACATTCCATCGATGGATTTAATTTATTTGTATCTCAGGAGTTAGCAGTGTTATAAAAAACGCATGCAAAATCATGCACTGCCTTGTCTGCATGCCTGTATATATGTTTGCAATCACCATTAGTTTTATTTAGTCATTGATAGATTTTCTTGAAACCATCGTTATATTCTAAAAAAGCCTTTTAACCCTTTGACCGCTATAATCATCGGACAGAAAAATCGTGCCACTGACGCCAGGAAAAGACATGCGCGAGTGCACTCGATATTTTGGACATGATATCACGCGTTGCCGCTGATGGCTTTCTATGCGCGTGATTTGACGTCTTTGGCGATTAAAGCGTTAAGTACCATACATAGGACATACTTCTAGGGTGCCTAATCCTGTGTATGTATATATTAAAATAAGTAGATACCTCTGATTGTAGGTATAGTATTAAGCTACTACCATTAATTAAAACCACTGTACATTTTGTTTATGGTTCGGTTATGGTGTTTTGCGTTGACTTTAGAGTAAAGCAATACCGCCTCGTCCGATTACGTCAGTGAGACTAATGGCTTGCGTGCCGTATCTGCCATCTTGTGCTGCTCTGTGGGGGTTGTTACAGTACAAACTCGTTTCTAAACCTACTTGTAACAATTATAAATGGATCGAATAGATTCAGTATTATCACTACATGCGGCTATTCGCTATGTGCGAAGTGCATGGTAGGGGGTAACGAGAACGATCGCAGTGCTCAATGTGACAAGAAATGAAACTGCAAATCCCCTGTCTGCTGTCAAAATAGTGAATTAGCCAGTTACATTTCATATAAGCAAGGAATACAACCTATTTTATAAAAAGGAAAAAAGAGATTGACCACCTGCCCAAGAGATGGCGTCACAATCATGCACACAGCGAATACTCACTTGTATTTAGTACGCGCGACGCGACATGTTTCGGAGAGCTTAGGCGGTTATCACACAGCTGCGTATCCGCATGCGGCGCCGGTGCGCGAGCAAGACAGCGCTCTGCATGTGTATAGCGCTATCTCGCTCGCGCACCGGCGCCCGATGCGGATCCGTCGCCAATGTGATAATCGCCTTAGGTCTCCATCCTTAGGCACTAAGAGTGCTATTAGACAAACCGTTCCAAGGTATACAAGTGAGTAGAGCCGCATGTAGTGATAACCGATAATAGTGTTAATATTTCTCACGAAAGTTTAAATTCAATAGATTCAGTATTCATATTTTTGAAAAAAACCCATTTTTTAAATTACTTTTATAAATATTGCCTACGTTTAAGATCTATGTTTTCGCAGACACATTTAATCTAAAGTAGATGAAAACAATGACATCTAACCATCAACTATAGTTATTTGGAACTTGGAATGCATTCTCCCAGTTTTAACGTATATAGTTAACTTTTCGCTGTCTACTGGGGTTTTTCCTTCTGCATGGCGGAAAGCCTTTGTTCTACCACTCCCTAAAGTTTCTAACCCCAGTTTACTAAAAGACTTTCGCCCTATTTCCATTCTCCCGTTTCTCTCAAAGGTCCTAGAAGCAATCGTACATAAGCAACTCTCAGCCCATATTTACTCAAATCAACTCCTTTCCCCCTTTCAGTCAGGTTTCCGCCCAGGCCATAGTACATGCACTGCTCTACTCAAAGTTGTGGAAGATGTAAGACAGGGCATGGAATTATCCCAGATTACGTTGCTAGTTCTGGTTGATTTCTCGAACGCATTTAATGTCGTTAACCATGACCTTCTACTTGCATGCCTTAGGCACTTAAGTATATCATCATCAGCGGCTCAGTGGTTTACTTCCTATCTTCAAGATCGCCGCCAATCTGTTCGCACTGATAAATCCTTTTCTGACTGGTGTGATCTCCCTTCTGGAGTTCCACAGGGTGGCATTCTTTCTCCTCTTCTGTTCTCAATTTTTATAAACACGGTCACTCCTAGCATTGGCTGCTCTTACCATCTTTATGCTGATGATCTGCAGCTCTACACACAGGCGAGCGTTAGGGACATTGATCACGCAGTCTCCATCATAAATACTAACCTTGACAGTCTCTCTGCGTGGTCACGTTCTTTTGGAATCGCGGTAAACCCATCCAAATGTCAAGCTATTGTACTCGGTAGCCCCCGCACGCTTGCTTTGATGAATTTGTCGAGTGTAGCACCTATCCGGTTCGAGGATGTTGTGATACCCCTATCACCTAAAGTGAAAAATCTGGGTTTGATTATAGATAGTGGCCTCACATGGGAGCCCCAGGTGTCTGATGTATGTCGCAGAGTGACGTACACACTTAGATCGCTGTACAGGTTCAAAAATGTTTTGCCTATAAGCACGAAGATCCTTCTCGTACAAGCTGTTGTCCTCCCCATAATTGATTATGCTGATGCGTGCTACTCGAATGCCATTCAAACTTCCCTGAATAAACTGGACAGACTACTCAACAACTGTATTAGGTTCATATTTTGCCTTCGGAAGTACGACCACATATCAGCTTACCGTAAGCAGCTCAATTGGCTTCCCATACGCGAGCGTAGGTCTCTTAGACTCCTGTGTACCCTGTATTCTTTTCTTTTTGATCCTACCACACCTCAGTATCTTCGATCTAAATTTCAATTTATTACTGCACGCCCTGGATGTAATCTCCGCACTTCTCGCAGCCTTAAGCTCGCCATTCCCCTTCATCACACCGGTTTCATGACCAATTCCTTCACTCTCCAGGCAATACGCCTTTGGAATGACCTTCCGATTGACATTAGGAAAGCTCAGAGCAAGTTCACTTTCAAGCGCATGTTGCGCAAGCATTTATGTGATAAATTGCGTGGTTGATTATCGTCATGATGTTTCACTGTAGGTACACATAAAATATAAAAATATGTATGTAAGTTTATTATATGAAGTATATGTGTAAGTTTATTTTATTCTTTATATTTGATTAAGTATATAGTATTTATTTTATATTTAGTAACTGTGATATCGTTTCAATACACTATTTCATAAAGCCTGCACCAAACATATCTCTTTTTGGCCCAGTGGTTGACTGGTAGAGATTGCCTTAAGGCATTAAGTCCGCCATTTGTATATTTTATGTGCAATAAAGTTTAAATAAATAAATAAATAAATAAATTATTTATCATCAATATTTAGATATTTCGCAAAGCTTTTTCCATTGCGACTCTTCTTCTATTATTACCCATTGAACCACACGCCACTTTTAAGTTTCAAACCACGGACGAAACTAATCGCGCATCATAATTATCCGCTTATTACCTTGATAAACGAAATCAAAAAATGTGTGTGTCAGTTTAGTGAAAGGGCCAACTTTGTCGATTTACAAGGTCACTTTATTCTTTCAGTAATAGCATATATATAGGTATGTAATGTGTAGTTCAAGGAAGTACTAATAACTCCTTATCGTCAAACTGGCACCTTTTTCTTGACACATATAAATAAATAAAATTAATGAATACACTGTACAATAAACAAATTTCTCCCAAACACTTTCAATCTAAAGTTACACCGCCATCCACGAAATTCCAGCAACTTTTGAACCAATACACTCACGACTTCACGCAACAAGCGTGAGCCGTCAGCGTGAGCGTCACTCAAATTGCAACTTTGCCTGCGAATTTTCTCCCGCCACGCTGTTAAATGGAAACGAAAATATTCTAGTGGACAAAGATATACAGTAAGCCAGATAGTACAAACGCATCATCCTCCTAGCGTTTGTCTGGGCTCAATTGACCCGACATTGGCGAAGACTCTGGGAGAAAGGCGACCATCTTAAGAATAATATATAAATAGTTGTTTGGTGAAGAAAACCATGATTTTCAAGGCAGGCAAAGTTGTGCATCGTAGGCAAAGTTGCAGCAGTTGACGATATCTACAACATCTCGCGCAATTCGTCTACCCTCGCTGGTAAATCCACAGGTAATAATATTAACGTGGCCTCTGTGTGACCGCAATATGCGGAGTGCCCTTTCTCGACACCTCGCGAGCCCTCACCTGAAATAAGCACAACACATATAGTTTGTCTGGAAACACAAGTGTCATGGTTGATATGAAAGCTCATATAGATTCTACGACATTTTCTTTCTGGATAGATTCTAGGAGATAAGGTGTAGTCGAGACCCAATTTAACAACTGAAAACTGGCAGTCGCTAGTGTGACCACCTTGAATCACTCAATTCGTGTATCAAACAAGTATGGATGGATATCCACGTGTTAGGGATGTCCACCGACTATCAGTCCGCCTGCCGATATCGGCCTGTCAGTTAGAACAAAAATTTGACAGCTCCGAACAACTGACAGGCCGGGCATCACAGTTTATCACGTCGAATAGGGGTGCAGCTAGGCCAGGCCTACTGTAGCCCACCTCCACTATAACCGCAATATGCGAAGTGCCCTTTCTCGACACCTCGCGGGCCCTCGGCAGAATAATGCGCGCCAATTACGCACAACACCATGTCTATCCATATCCATGTAGTGTCAGGTGGCGAGCTTAGCTAGAAACTACTGAACAAGTTTTTACTTTTTTAATGGTTTCAGTCAGATCTCGTTATAATATTTATTTAGTTGATTAAAGCTTCTAAAGACTAAAGGAGCAAATTATAAGTAGACATGTTAATAAAATAATTTCCTAATGTTAAAAACGCAGTTAAGGTAGAACGAGATAATCATCATCATCATCATCATATGAGCCATAAGATGTCCACTACTGAACATAGCCCTCCCCTTATTAAAGGAGGGAAATTCTACAAAATAAATGATACTATTTTTAATCATTAATTTACTACCTACAGTGACCTATATGTGGTCCAATGTCTCTTAGCATTTACGAAGATGACTACAGGAGAAATTTCGACGAGTATAACCGTGACTCTGCCGTGATTGTTCCTAATACACGGAAAAGAAAGCTTCAGGGATATTCTCAATCCAAGACATTATTATTTTCTTGAAAATATTTCCTCGTGACAAGTATTTATTTCCTTTACCAAAAATATGATTCATCGCTTAATAAAACCATGTTTTCTTAAAATAGAAATACAATAATGTACTGTTTATACTCATGAGTATACTGTGTAAATAAGAGATTGTACTTTAATCAAACAAGTATTATCTCAGGTAAAAGAAAACTAGAAAATCTGTAAGAATATATTCGCTTCGTTATATTTAAAATTTTAATTTATTTTCGTTAAAGGAAATAAATGCTTGTCACGAGGAAATATTTTCAACATAATATAATAATGTCTTAGATTGAGAATATCCCGGAAGCTTTTTTTTCCGTGTACTATACACTGGTTTGACCCCAGCCCTAGGCACCGGAGGGCTTGGTCACTTTATCTGTCACATTTTCTCTTTTAATTTATATTATAACCTACGTTACGTCTAACGTACTTTAATTGTGTCACAACAGTGATACTCTATCAGCAGCCAATCTCCACAAAAACAATATCAACATTCGCAGCTAAAAACTTGCTCTTACGTTGGACAAATAACTATTACTTTCATATTATACACCCGTGTGAAAAATGTACACCAGAAATGTTTTTGTCCGCGTCAGTACATTCATTGTGATTGTGAAAACTAGGTCGCCAACATTCCATGCGGCAGGTACCCATCGGCGATATTGGAGCGGCCATCAGCTGAATACCATGGACTAGGGAATACGTGGAGATGCTTTTATGGCTGTTATGGTGTCAGAAAACTATGTTAAGGCCAATGCACACCGATTGGCGCGCGCCGCGCGCAGGCCCGCCGCGCTGTCGGTATGAATCACCGTGCCTATTTCATTCAATGCTATACAGATACAGCGCGCCGCGCACGCTCCGCCACCGCGCCGCTACCGCCCTGCGCTCTCGGTGTGCATTGGCCTTTTGCTGAAGATTTTTTTAAACTGTAACAGCTGAAGACGGGATAAGGAATGGTATTATTAAGCTAATATGGTTACTAACATTACAACCCCTCCGTGACGTGGGCGCATTGTGTCCGTGCCTAAATATTAGGAACTCGATTACATAAATATAGTAGGTTTTTAATTGTAGTTGACAAAAGTTTTCTTAACAATAACGTTGCTGGTTTTTTTTGGGTTTAGGCATATTTTGTTATATTTATAAGCAGATAAGTCATAGTACTTTTACTAGACCAACCATTAAGTTACAACAAACTGTCCTCTAGAAAACTTTACGACATCTCAAGAGACGCAATTCTAATGTCCTTACTATGCTACTATGGGGAACAATAACGATCTAGTTATTGTACATCGCATCGCATCAAGTATAGCGTCGCCTTTAGGCAAATATGTTGACATGATTAACCTACATTACAGAATTATTGTAATTCAGTGCATTAAAGACAATCGTTAGCACCGCACAAGTATTAATTATTCTGACATTATTCCTGACATATGCTTATTTATCCTGCATCATCTGACATAGATGCTGACATACATCTGACATCTTGACAGTGCGAACAGACGGGTTCGTAGTGTTCGTACATATTGTGGTCCTTCGAACCAGATTCGTACAGATATTAAAATAATTTCTATAATATTTTCTTATATGTCTTACACCTCCACTCTTTTCTAGGCTCGTGGTCCGTAGCGTGAAAGCCTACGGCGTAGAGGGACTCGTAGCATCTCGTAGCCATACAATATGGCGGGGAGTGCTTTTTGCGTACCTACATATACAGGTTGACCTCTGGGACGTCACACGTGACCAAGAATCACCTTTTTACAACTTTAAAATGTATAGTACATTGTACCTACATTTACTCACATTTATAGTCGGGAATTGTCCGAAACATTTCGGATTTATTAGGAGTCCTTCTTCAAGGTTAATATTTTTTACTAAATTAACGATTTATATTACGTCATTGTCATAATAATATTTGAAAACATTGTTTTCCATAAGTGTGTTTTTCTACTGTTTACCAAAGTGGATTCATCATAGCTATTTATAAACAAAAGAATAAGTGTAAGTGTAACAAAAATACTGGTTATCCGTTTAAAGGAATAATTGGTATCGTATTGAGAGTAAAAAAAAAGTTGGACACGAAAAAAGAATCGTCTTCGTAGCCGGCTAACCCTCCATAAGGAACCAATAATGTTTTCTCGCAAGTTTTTTTTTTAGTTTGTATACCTAATTACCTATATCAAATATGCCCTTAAACGGCTCACCACTACCGTTGTTGCCCCTTGTATTTATATATTTTTCCTTACTAAAGAACTCAAAAAACAATAAGAGCTGTGAGTGTTCGCTAACGAAATCAGGCAGGTGCCTTAAACGAATCCAGCCGCCCGTACCCTTCGCGGGGTCTGGATCTTCTAAACATAGAAAAAGAAAAAAAAAAAAAAAAAAAAAAGGTGCGGCGCGGACGGGTCCCGGGAAATGCACTGATTCGATAATAGTTCCACTCTGCTGCGAGGCTCAGGTACTCATTTAGATACCTTTTTTAAAAGGATCGTCTGTACTTTCTTTCAAAGTGCGCTTAGATTTCCATTTTTCCGTATCTTGTAGTTATAGATAATGTTTTCGTTGACAAGGGAATGTAAAATACGATTTCAAGCTGTGTGGTTTAGTTTATGACTACTATTATAACTGGGTATTTACCATGTACACATAGAGTATATTGAATAGTATTATTACATGTACATATAAGGTGTAACAAAAATACTGGTGATTCTTTTAGGGCATAATTGGTATCGTATTCTAATTATGAAAGACTCATTAAAAAAAACGAATGAAAACAAAATTTAGTTTTGTATGGAGGGTTGGCCGCCTCGAAAAACGTGTCACGTGCAAAAAAAAATTGTTTTTCCATTTAAAAATTGTTCTACTTTTCTTACTCGCAATACGTTACCAATTATGCCCTTAAACGGATCACCGGTATTTTTGTTACATCCTGTATACTACTAAACGTTTGTTTTATTCCTTTACTACTGTTATCACTACTACTATATCTGGGTTTTTGAGTTCCCGATACTCCGTGATAATGGCGGACATGACTGTGCTAAAAATCAGGAACTCCAAAACGCAATTAAATATGTTAAATACTATCCCTATTTTTTAAATATTAATTACAAATAAATATAGACTCTAAAAATGTTTAATATTAAAAGTCTGCCATACTATACCATAACTGAAAGAATAAATACAAAAATATATACAAAAGCCAGTAAAGGCACAAGGTGTTATAAAATAAAGCGGCGTTAAATAAAGTCGGCACCAATGCAAATATTATGCAAATTGTTTCAGTTTCCAACTTGTTCTTTTTCGCGCTGGGGGCCACAGTGGCTCACTGTGAACATTGATTATCTACCAATAGAAGCCGCACTCAAATGCTTCTCAACGTCTAAATGTCTAAACCAAGGCCCGCGGCCAAATTAGGCCCGCGAAAACGAATACGGTGGTCCGCGCGAAAATTTCTGCGGTGTAAATATGACCCTTGGATAAAATAGTTTGGAGACCTCTGGTCTAAACCATGAACCATAGAGTAAAGGACATCTCATGTAGGAGAACAGTCAAAAGTGTCAAGCTGTGAACAGTAAATAATAGTTCCAAATCTATCCGAGTGGCTCTAGTAACTATTTATAGCTATAGCAACGCAGTTATGCCAGTTATTGATGGTGTGAAGTACGCTGCATATGCTGCATATAGCTATAGAAGCTATTGTGGAGCCACCAATTTAACGCCTCTTGACGGACACTTTTGTAACATAGAGACTGTCATCCTTATATAAAATGGGATCTCTAATTGACATGCATGCCTTATAGCATTAAGTCTGCCTTTGTACTCTTAGATTCAGATTAGGCTCAGCAAAAACTGGTGTACCACGCGTTGGTGGAATCTAAAATTAGGTACAGCGTAAAATTCTGCGGTAATAGCTACCTCTACAACACTCAGTCTGCCCTTGTAGCCCAAAAGTTGCCATCCGAATTGAAGTCAGTCTCATTTAAATTTGTTTAAAAAGCGTCTCAAAACTTAGTTGTCGAAGAAGTGCAGTTAAGAGGGCAACGCAGTATTTATATTAGTTTATTATTACATAGTTTTCACTGACATAGTATTACATAATGTTATTATAATATAGTTTTACTGACAGAATATTAATAAATCAATGATGATTAATTAATCTAATTGACTTGACATAGACCTAGGTATATAAGTTTTGTTATATTTTTATTAAAAGCCAACTATTGATAATTTGTAATTATGTTAGATAATTGTAAAGACTTTGAATTCTGATTGTGATTTAATACTTGTAAAACTGTAATTATGAAATGAATGTGTGAAATTCAAACGCAATGTATATTGTTATATAAATAAATGACTATGACTATGAGATTTTCTTTAGTGCAATATAAATTAAATAAATAAATAAATAAGTACAGTACAGCCAAGCACTGTCTGAAAAGTGGTAAAATTCAGGAATATCTATAAAATTGCAAACTTAATATTATTTTTAATGTATTCTAGAAAAAAAATATATCGAGAGCGTTCTTTAAAGTATAAATACACCGTGCTAACTAATAAGTGATCTGTGGCGCCAAATCTCGCAGCCACTTTAAAAAAAGCCGCAAATATATAGAATTACGTTGGTACATAAGTCATTGTTCGATCCAGGATACAAAATGCTTATTCTTTTTCATATAAATGTACAAAAAGGAGGCGTAATCTGAATGGCTGAGTGAAGATTGCGATTCGTAAGTAAAACTGTTTCTTTTTTTGTGCTTCG
The DNA here is from genome assembly GCA_911728535.1 of Pammene fasciana. Classification (NCBI taxonomy): domain Eukaryota; kingdom Metazoa; phylum Arthropoda; class Insecta; order Lepidoptera; family Tortricidae; genus Pammene; species Pammene fasciana. Next base: position 5,226,412 of record OU452285.1, read on the forward strand.
TGCCCAAATTGGCAGAAATCATGGAATGTCCGTGATGTATATTTGTTTCTCAAGGGCGCGAATATTATTTTTAACATCGGCAGTTAAATTAAAATTACATTCTTAAAATGACAGGTTTTTTTATTAACATCCAGAAGAGCATAGCAATATATCTAAATTGAGGAAGAAAGATTTTCACTTTCATTTATTAGATTTCTCCTAGCTTTGTAGTAAAAAACCTTTGCAGTTCTTGAGCCATAATTTACATTAGGTAAATATACTAAATAAGTATTTCAATGTTTATTTCGAAATAAAAATACAGTCAAGTACTAAATCTAAAAATAACAGTCATTCATTGCTACCGTTCCTTGCCGTCCCCGGTGTAAAAGTGCCCATAACGCTCGCGGCATTACCGCGCTGGATAGTTATGGACAGGAGAATTAGGTAAAACGAATTAAACCTCAATATTATTATAACAATTCGAATGTATCTCGTACTTTTCTAAGTAGATCATTATACTCATTATTTACAACCCAATTTGAAACCCTAACCTTTACTTAAAACAGCATGAACGACATAATTATTTACTAAATGATTGTCCAAAGTGACCAAATCCTTTAAATGTTATATATAATTATAAAAAAATAGCTCCTTATATTTACAAAATCACAGACCACCACTAGAATGTCATAATTAAGGAATAAATCTCAACAATACTTAATTTGCCAGACTCGATCAAACCGGCAACTTTTCAAATAAATCACGGTCCCGATTATTTTTAATTACAACGGGACTAAGGGGGGACCAATCATAATTACAAACAGGAGGCCTATTCGAAGTTTAAATTTAGCAACTCGATTTGTTATTCTTATGATATGAACTTGATACTGCGCAGTGTGAATCTTGCAGTTAATGGTAGTACAGTCACCTGCTATTGCACCTGCTATTGTATTTTCCTCAAAGAAGGCCGCAAAAATATTTGTAGAGCCATAAGAGCATGTCACATATTTTTGCAGCCTTCGTTAAGTAGGTACTTTTGCAGGTGATACGCACTGCGAAGAATCACGCTTAAGAGCTGTAACTCATTGGAAAATTCATTCCATTATATTAAGGGGCTACTTTGAAAAATTATAGGTTTTTTCAAACGCTCTAGTGACCAAACGGGAAAAGGGACTGAATTTATTTTCGAATATATATTATTAGACTATATACTCTTGTTTTTGGCACAAGCCGAAACACGATTGCTGAAAGTTGCCTCGATAGAAAAAAAATCCGAAGTTGGGTCCTTTTTTCCCCTTATTTTTCTTAGCTTACGTAAACTATAAGAGATATAGCAATATAACTAAGTAAAAAATTTGGTATTCTGGTTTATCTAAAAAGTCAGAGAAGCAAAATTAGACAAAACTTTATAGATTCGCTTATTTATCGTAGTTTAGTCAAAAAGTCTCATCCTTAAGAGCGCTGCATCTCTTTCTTTCGTGTACGGGAGCCATAAACGTGTCTCTAACGGATGGGCGTGGCTTGTCCGAATCGAGGAACGGCCTTAAGTAGGTACTTTTGCAGGTGATACGCACTGCGAAGAATCAGGCATAAGAGCTGTAACTGTAACTCATTGGAAAATTCATTCCATTATATTAACAGAAACTATAAAATATAAATAGTAATAGACAGCCACAGTCTAAGAACATTTTGAGGCTCCAAGTCTCAACGTACCGTAGTAACGCTACTCGTTACTAGATGGTGCTACAGTGCAACGTCATTTCCTCCTACTGTTACTTTTGTATATTTAGGTTGCTCTCGTGCTATGGTGCCTCAGACATGGAGCTACAAAAAGGACTGTGGCAGTGTGGCTGTCTATTATTGTTTATCGTCTCTGATTATTAATCATATATATTCTTCCGCAATCAATCCAACTAGCTTTCCACTATATTTCTTTTCAATTTTAATTATGTTATGTCAAGTAGGTACACGATTTTTAAATCTTGAATATGCCTCCAGGTACTAGCAAACAAGCCGCTCCCTGATTACGCCTCGGGGGCTGTTTTTTCTTGAAATATGGGCCTGCTTGTCTGTTTAGCGAGAAATGTAGCCTGTTTTATTGAAATTAACGTTAAAACAAACGAAACTGCTGCGAGAAATGCTTAATGGGCTGTTTGGATTTTAACGAGGATACGATATACTTGGCTTTGTAAATTTTAATGTCTCTTTCAATTTAAAATGCAGAATGCTTAGAATTTTGCTAATGCCTTAGCTGTCATGATCACTTGAAAATAACAAACAATTGTAGCTTCAGTTGTTAGGGCGGCCACCCACTATCAGTTCGCCAGACGATATCGGCCTGTCAGAATAAAAATTTGACAGTTCCGAACAGCTGACAGGCCGATATCGTCCGGTGGACTGATAGTGGGTGGCCGCCCTTAAAGTCACGCCTGGTCCAAGAAACGCTATAGTAGAATGGCGGTATAGTTGAATTATCGAGAGCGTGGAATTGCATATGTAGTTGTATTGTTTGTTTACATGCATTCTATATTTGAATCCGCACACAAAGAGGCACAACACGGTACAACCACTACATATGCAATTCCACGCTCTCGATAATTCAACTATAACAGTAAACAAACAGTATGCCCGACTTTCAATCCGAAGGTCTCGGGTTAATTTGTAACCCACTGAGTTTTTCGGGAAATATGTACGAAATATCATTAGATATTTGCAACTATTTGCCAGTTACTTTACGGTGAAAGAAAACATCGTGAGGAAACTGGAACTAATCCCAATAGGGTCTAATTTCCTCTCTGGGTTGGACGGTCTGGCGACTACAGTATTCGCTTCAAAAAGGGTGTAAGTACAGGTTTTTAAAATATAGACAACGCGTATGTAACACCCTGGAGTATACGTCCGTAGGCTTAGGTCGTTACCTATAACATGGTAACATGGTAAGTAGGATGGATGGATGGTAAGTAAACTACTTACCATCCATCCATCCATCCTACTTACCATGTCAGGTGACTACTTACCATCAACATCAGGTGGGCTGTATAATTATTTGCCTCGGCCGACGCGTTTTAAATAGTGAAGGTATACCTGCTACGTCGTATCACTGTTTTTTCTCGTGAGTTTCGTAACGTCTTGTACTCGTAATCTTCCATTTTTCTTTACGTCGCCATCTTCGTATCTAATTGGAATTCCTCGGAGAGCGGCCAGCCTCGGTAGTTAGCGTAATAGATGTCCCAGAATATTACTCGAGAGAAACTGGGATCAGTGAATTACGCAACCACCGCGGCTGCCAGGCTGGAACTTACATGGTAGTAAATTATATGAAAAACTCGCTTAAGATAATAAAAGACACCCAACAAAAAACGCGTCATAGGCTGCGTTTTCTCCAGAGGTAGCGCCTAGGGAATGCAATCTCGCGAGATTGGGGTTCAGGCGAGATCTCGCGGGTTTGTGAATATCAATACCGCGAGATCTCGCCAATTTCGAGATCTCGCGAGATTGGCGGTTTTGTATGTTTGTTCTTGCAAATAATCGCAATATTTGAATACATTAGGAGAAAAAAACAGTAAGAGGTGTTATGATATACCTAAACATTTATTTTAACGTATTATTTTTATAAACTTTCACGTAATGACGCATATAAAGCTCATAATGTCATTATTACTGACAGTGTCTGGACCGCCTAACTGATCCTGCCTGTAAAACAGGAGGTCCCGAGTTCGAACCATAGTTAAAAACCTGAGTTCAGGGCATTTATTTGAGTTAGAATGTTTGTTCTTGCGTTATGAATATTTTCAATGTATTTATCTATGCATAGTTGCGCGTCGTCTAGTACTCACAAAAAAGTACGCAGTAAGCTATTGAGCTTACATTTAGGTAGACTTCAATTAAATTTCAATTTCTTTTATTCAGAGACCAACTTGGATCATTATTGTTAGTACAAATACTTAAAATAAATTGTTGATGATTTGTGTACAGTCAGGCAAAAAAGTGGTCTACCACTTTTCGACTCTATTCATCAAGCCGAAAACTTTCTTGGCTGACTGTACGATAATTTCATAATATTTATTACGAACTTAGCACGGTCCATTTGACGATTTTATGTCTGCTACACATGGCGGCGTGTCAATAGAACACGATTCCCGTTGGCTTGCCTAATTTTCAGGCACCTCAGCAGTTTTCTTCGCTTCAAATAAGACGTTTTTATGCTCGAGCGCAATCTCGTTAAACTCGCGAGATCTCGCCCATTTTTCGACCGAGATCAGTCTCGCCAAAAAAGGCCGAGATCTCGCAAAAACGAGATCTCGCGAGAACGAGATTGCATTCCCTAGTAGCGCCGATTCGTTGCAAGGAATGTGTTGTTCATAACAGGTCACGGGCTGTTCCGTACTTTTATATATGCAAGCACAAATACAACGTATTTTTTCATTAATTAGTTTATACTAGTTAAAACTTTATCGAATAGCAAGTTCAAACGGGACTCGCCTAAAACGGAACGCTTTTCTAAAAGCGCGCAACACCGAAAACTTCAGTGTTGCCACTTCTTCTATGACTTCAACAAAAACCGCTACCGCGCGCACGCACGGCTCGCAAAACCGAATTGCTTGAGCTTTTAACAAAATCCAAAATCGGTGCAAGTACACGTTAAACGGACCCTTATCCTGAACCTGTGGAACACTGCAGCACATATATCGAAGGAATCAAGACACGGGGGCGCCCCTTAGAAGCTGATATTCACATCAGGTGAGTCTCCGTGCCGAATTTTGCTATTTCGGATTACTCAAATTACTCAACATACTTGTTTCGAACCGGATATTTTGCCCTTTAGGCGTCTGGTTATCTAGTTTAACGTTTATATTTGTGCTTGCAATCGATTACAATAAAATTCTTTGTTCATGTTTTTGTGAGTTAGCGAGAATCTACCTCCACTCAAAAACATAAATATCGAGTTTCCGAAAATTCTGCTGAATATTTCTGAGAAATACCGCTGTGTACAGTTCGATCTCTACGAGATCTTTCTAATTATATATAGTTTCATAGGGTTTTGAGCACTTTTTACGAAATTATATTCGATTACTTCTGCCGCGAACCGGGCGGTAGGCATAGCGGTGCGCGTGGTAGAATTCGCCTATTGCATAGGTCTTTATATAGTTTGTCGCAATTATTTCTTTATTTTGTACAACGCAACGTACAAAAAACAAATACATCTAGTATTTACGTACTTGGTGTATTTCTGGTTAAGGTATAACGTACCAACAACCAAAACCACGGTAACTGTACTGCTACATTACCGATCTGTCGCTCGTATTGCGTACGGCACAGAGTTCACTTTCCTATAGCTCGGGTTCTACCGACGGGGTATTTTATCTTTGTATTTTAACGTTGCATGTTCAATTACATTTTAATTTGCGACCAACTATATACAAATTTTACTTACATACTAACATTTAACTAGTACTTAGCCATTCTAGAAGTCTTAAATACATAACGTACAACGTACACATACATAATTTTATTTATTTACAACTTGCAAGTAATTGCTTATCTCGTGATAATTTTATTATATCTTACACAGTACAATAAAGCAAGTTCTTATAAAATGACGGCTATGGAGATTGAACAATTAACTTTCGAGCGTGATTTAGCTATTAACAATATTCAAAAAATTGTAGACTGTTCTGACAATATAGCTGAATTTCGAGTTCGCGTAAAAGAATTAGCTTCAATTAAAAAATCATTCTTTCAAGTTCAAGCGAAGATTGAAAAGTTATCGGCAAAGAATGAGTCATTCAACCGCGATGACAATTTAGCTGTGAGAAATCAGTTTGATTCTTTGTACTTTAAGGTTCAAGTTGCCTTAGATACGATTAAGGAAGAGCGTAAACAAAGCATTACGTCCGTCTGCGGCGGATTGAACGGGGTGTCACATGCGGGTTGCTGCACTCAGCAATCAACGCAATCGCATATTCGCTTACCTCGCTTATCTCTTCAAACATTCTCAGGTGTTTTAACTGAATGGAATGCGTTCTTTGATTTATTTAAATCGCTGGTACATGACAATGCAACTTTAACAAATGTTGAACGATTCCGGTACTTGTTATTGTTTTTAAAAGACGAACCGTATAATCTCATCAAATCCATCCCTGTTACGGATTCTAATTACGAAAATGCCTTACAGGTTTTAATTACGCGTTATGAAAATAAGCGAATTATTTCGACGAAACATTTTGACAACATTTTTGACTGTGAACCGGTTACTGACAAAAATGTTGAATCGAGTTTACGTAACTTGATGAATTGTTATCACGAGAACATTACGGCTTTAAAATCATTAGGGTTGCCTGTAGATGATTGGAGTTTCGTTCTTTTGAATATTTTGCTACGCAAAATTACGTCTAGCATACGTAGGCGTTTTGAACTTTCATTAAAATCGTCGAATGAAATTCCAAGCGTGACCGAATTACTCGACTTCCTTGATAAGGAATTAGCGGCATCGGAAATAATGACCGCGTCCGCGCGTACCTCCGCGGCGCCGGCGCCGCGCGCCGCGCCCGCGCTCGCTGCTGCTGGTGGAGCGGCCGGCACGGCCCGCCCGGCACCAGTGACGTCATCACGCCATGCTATGGCGGGAAAGCGTGCGTTATCTCGCGCGCACTCCGACGTGCAATATAATGCACCGCGTACTTCTAACACTTCGTTTTCGCGCGACTCGCGTTCGATGAGTGTTCATGCTACAACTGCGGTGGATTATTTAAATAAAATTAAATGCGCGTATTGTAAAGATAATTCACATCCTTTATATAAATGTGAGAAGTTTAATAAGCTCACTCTAAATGAACGGAAACATTTCGTTGAACAAAATAAACTTTGCAATAATTGTTTATTTATCGGTCACGAGTCCAAAGACTGCAAGTCGCGTCATACTTGCCGCGTCTGCTCTCAACGGCACCACTCTTCATTACATGAAGATGTGCCAGCGTCTACTCCAAACGTCTTACTGACTACGGAGCCTTCATCTTCCCCTGAGTTACTCTCGGTAGCGGAAACCTCCACGCCCACTCCATTGCATGGAGCTACGGGGCATCCTTCTCGTAAGAACTGTACAGTCTTACTAACGACTGCGCTTGTAAACCTACGACCCATGTACCATGGGCCTTACATGCCGCGGTCTGTTCGCGCCCTTGTGGATCAAGGAGCGCAGACCACGCTCATATCTGAGTCGTGCGTCCAGCGTCTCGGCTTGCCGCGGCACCCCACTCAGCCGGGTACCACATTCACCGGCATTGGTGGCGATGTGCAGCCGCGTGGTTACGTGTTGTGCGAGGTCACACCCCACAACAAACCAGAGCCGAAGCTTTATATTGAGGCTTATATTCTGCCTAAGCTTACAAGCTATATGAACTATATTCCTCAAGCCATCGACAATATTCAGCAGTTCAAGCATCTGCAAGATCTTGAACTGGCAGACCCAGAACTACGTTCTGCGCGTCCAGTCGAGCTCCTGCTGGGGGCAGACTACCTTGACTGCATACTGCTGCTTGATAACATCAAGGGGCCATTGGGCACACCCATGGCCATTAATAGTATTTTCGGATACATGATCGGTGGCAGAATTTCTCAGGAAACCATGAAACGGATTAGTGTCAACTTGACTACATGTCAACTTGACATCAAACTCCAAAAGTTCTGGGAATTGGAATCCATACCCGAACATCCACATCTTACCAAAGATGAACTGCGCTGTGAGTCGATCTTCGTCGATACTCACACTCGAGATGAAACGGGGAAATATACAGTTTCTCTGCCCTTTAAGGAGAATGCTCCTCCTTTGGGCGAATCTCGCGCCATAGCTCTCTCGCGCTTGTCTAAACTAGAGGCACGACTGTCACGCGACCCTGCTCTACGCGAGAACTATAACAAATGTCTTCAAGAATACTTAGACTTGGGACATATGGAGCCTGTCACTGACTCAGCCAGTGCTGTGACTCCCCCCTACTACATCCCCCACCACGTTGTCGTGAAAAATTCTGCTGCAACTAGCAAGTATCGAGTGGTCTTCGATGCTTCGTGCAAGACTACATCAGGTCGTTCTCTTAACGATAATCTTCTGACAGGTCAGAAATTACATCAGGACATTTCTGAGATTCTGCTGAAGTATAGACTTCACAAAATTGTCTTCACGGCTGATCTGAAAATGATGTATCGCTACATTGGTCTCTGCAAGGAACACCGTGACTTTCATAGAATTCTTTGGAGATTCTCTCCACACGATCCTGTTCAGGAATATCGCATGTGCTCTGTCACATTCGGCGTGGCTTCAGCGCCCTTTCTAGCCTTACGCACGCTTCGCCAATTAGCAATTGATGAAGCTGCTGCCTTCCCACTTGCCTCACAAGTACTTCTTAACGAAGTATTTGTTGATGATGTCGTTTCTGGGGCTGATACAGTTGAAGATGCTCTCCTTCTTCAACATCAGCTCACTTCCATTTGCAAGGCAGGAACCTTCGAACTCCGCAAATGGACCAGCAACAGTTCCGAGTTCTTATCTCATTTGAACACTGAAGATTCAAATCATGATGACGCTCTTATACTTTCAGCACTTGACACCGACACTTCCGTCAAAGTCTTAGGGCTCAAGTGGAACCCCAAGTCTGACGTGTTTACTTACCAAACAGATGGAGTAGCAAATAATTCACGCAAATGTACAAAGCGTATAATGTTAGCAGAAATCTCTAAGATTTATGATCCTCTTGGATTTCTCAGTCCAGTGACTTTATTTGTGAAGCATTTGATCCAACTTTTATGGGTTTCTGGCTCAGGCTGGGATGCAACTCCCCCTGAGGGTATATGTGATCTGTGGTTTCGGTTCATCGACGAACTGCCGTTACTACAAAACATTTCGCTACCTCGTCATGTGCTTCCTAGCACTCATCAAGTTTCGCTTCATGGCTTTTCCGACGCCTCGGAAAAGGCGTACGCTGCTTGCGTCTACATTCGCGTCGTTGACTCGGACGGTAACATCAGCGCTCATCTTCTTATGGGAAAAACGAAAGTTGCGCCTCTCAAACGTCTCACCATTCCGAGACTTGAGCTCTGCGGAGCCCATCTCTTATCAAAACTGATAAGAAAAATCCTCACTACTTACAGTAGTACCTTGACTTTCGACCAAGTATATGCTTGGTCCGATTCTACGATAACCCTTGCCTGGTTGCGTTCATCACCAGACAAATGGCGTACGTACGTGTCTAACCGCATCGCGGAGACAACAAGCAACGTGCCTGCCTCGCAGTGGCATCACGTTCAATCAGCGGACAACCCCGCAGACCCTGCGTCTCGTGGTGTTCTCCCATCTCAGTTGAACCATCAACTGTGGTTCACGGGACCAGCTTGGCTCACTAAAGATGAGTCTGAGTGGCCCAACACTAACGTCAAGTGTCACACTGACGAAGAACGCCGCAAGCATGTTCTTCTCACTCAAACCAATGAACCTAAAAGCTTAGAGTTCATTGAGCGATTCTCATCGCTACCAAGGATGCTACGTGTCGTCTCCAACATGTTACGGTTCATAAAGAAATGCCGTAAAATCACTGTTCCTGTGACAAAACATGTCACAGTTTCTGAGACCAACCAGGCTCTCAGTCGAATTATATCACTTGTTCAAAGTGAGCAGTTCTCAGAAGACATTTCGCGTCTTAAGGACGAAGATCGATGCACAAAACGTCTTCAGAAACTTAAACCTTTCTTGGACGATGCCGGACTCCTCAGGGTCGGCGGCAGGATAAATCGGGCTAATGTACCGTATGATGCCAAGCATCAGATCCTGTTACCTAAGAAACATCACTTCACGAATCTTCTTATAGATTTCTATCATAAAACACATCTACATGTAGGACCTCAAACTTTGCAGTTTGCTCTCGCACAGACCTACTGGATCCTGTGTGCTCGCGATGCTGTACGTATGCGCACCCGACGCTGCGTATCTTGCGTTCGTGCTCGACCATTTGCACCGCAGCCATCGATGGCTCAGTTACCTTCTGCTAGGGTTCGATCACTTCGGCCCTTCCTGCACACTTCGGTTGACTTCGCGGGACACTTTTTTCTTAAATCAAGTAAACTTCGTAACGCTAAAGTTTTTAAATCATATGTGTGCGTGTTCGTATGCCAATCAACGAAGGCAATTCACTTGGAATTAGTTCCCGATCTCTCAACCGAATCTTTTTTAAACGCGTTGCGTAGGTTCATATCCCGACGTGGTTATTGCAAAACGCTTTGTTCCGATTGCGGACGGAACTTCGTAGGTTGCGACAGGTATCTTACCGAACTTTTCACGTTTCTGCGAAACGAATCAAATCAGACTGCTATAAACGACCAGCTGACAAACATGCAAATCACCTGGCAGTTCAATCCTCCGTATGCTTCGCACTTTGCCGGTCTCGTCGAACGAGCCGTAGGTAGTCTAAAACGACATTTACATCGTGTCATAGGTACACTGAAATTAACCCAGGATGAGTTTAATAGCTTGATCTGTCAAATTGAAGCCTGTCTTAACTCTAGGCCTCTCTGTCAACTTAGTAATGATCCTACAGATCCATTACCCCTCACACCCGGTCATTTTCTCATCGGGGAACCATTAACCGCTTTGCCAGAATTTGATTTGTCTAACGACAACCCAAACCGCCTCTCACGATGGCAGGTTATCCAACAAGCTGTTCAACACTTTTGGAAACGCTGGAGCGTAGAATACTTACACCAGTTACAGCCAAGAGGAAAATGGTTCCACGACAGTACTAACCCATCCCTTCGTGAGGGCTCTGTAGTCGTGTTGATCGACAACACACTACCACCATTGCAATGGCGTCTAGCGCGCGTGCACAAACTGCATCCCGGCGCCGATGGAATTACCAGAGTCGTAACTGTACGCATCGGTAATTCTTTCACTAAGCGACCTGTCGTTAAGGTCTGCCCACTGCCTATCGAGTAGGCATTTTCTTAGGTATAGCATTACATAGTTAGCCCTAAGTTAGCATAGTATTTTCTTATGATAGTTCTTAGATAAAATAAGCATTATTTTATGGTCGGCGGCATGTTCCGTACTTTTATATATGCAAGCACAAATACAACGTATTTTTTCATTAATTAGTTTATACTAGTTAAAACTTTATCGAATAGCAAGTTCAAACGGGACTCGCCTAAAACGGAACGCTTTTCTAAAAGCGCGCAACACCGAAAACTTCAGTGTTGCCACTTCTTCTATGACTTCAACAAAAACCGCTACCGCGCGCACGCACGGCTCGCAAAACCGAATTGCTTGAGCTTTTAACAAAATCCAAAATCGGTGCAAGTACACGTTAAACGGACCCTTATCTTGAACCTGTGGAACACTGCAGCACATATATCGAAGGAATCAAGACACGGGGGCGCCCCTTAGAAGCTGATATTCACATCAGGTGAGTCTCCGTGCCGAATTTTGCTATTTCGGATTACTCAAATTACTCAACACGGGCTATTCAACAAAAAAATATTTAACATAGGTGTTACAGACAGTCCCCTATGCCGAGGGTGCATGGTGACAGAAGAAACAGCCTCTCACGCGGTGCTGGAGCGCAGCGGAGTGGCCCCGTACAGGGCAAAACACCTCGGGTCCCCGAGAGATCTTCCCGAGGTCACTCAACATCAAAGGTCTGATAGGATTCCTTGAGGAGTTAGGCTGGCTGGACTAGCCGTCCTTTCCTTCACGCAAAATAGGCGCCAGACGTCGAGTTGCGGAAACCTGCCCGTATTACAATACAATACAATACAATGTGTTGTTCATATATAAACATATTTTAAGAACACTGATCCCTTTGCTGCGTCTTAAAACGTCACCACACTCACGTCTCCGGTTGACTGGACACAGTAAGCGTTGGGGCGAGGTGTTGACTTCCTCTGGGGCCGCCATCTTGGAGTGGAGGTACTTTTAATATGCAAATGTGTTCTAGACACTACTGACGATCTGGAGTAATAAATTGCTGCAAAATGTACAGAATACCTAGTTACTTGGTATTTTGTTACGATTTATTTAAAAAGAAATATATATATATATATATATATATATATATATATTTAAAAATATAATCCCTTCTATTACGCGAGACCCAATTATGAAGAAATCTAATTGGTATTGTTTTCGTGTACTGTATTTGGTTCGCACTCGCGTGCCACTGGTATTGGTAAATTAAGAAGAGAATGTGTTTTAAGGACTACCCAGAACCCAGGTTTTGAAGCATCTATAAAGTAACCATACCACCTCATACGTTTCTGGATGACTGGACACAGCGTTGGGGTGAGGTGTAGATTTCCTCTGGGACCGCCATCTTAGAGGCGGAGGTACTTTTAATATGCAAATGTGTTCTACATACTGGGATTAATAGAAAAGCACTATTAGTCAAACCGCGCTAACTCTGCACTCACTTTCCGAATGACAGTGTTGAAAACCAACAAAAACGATTTTATATAGAAAAATTACGACTATGGCGGCAGTTCCACAATGCCGCTATGTCTTCGAAATAAGTACTTTCACAGGATCTGTGCCCAGTAGTAGAACGTCTAAAGGATGATAAGGTTTCTTAGGGGGCCCACCGACTATCAGTCCACCTGACGATATCGGCCTGTCAGTTAAAAAAATTGACAGCTCCGAATAACTGACAGGCCAATATCGTCAAGCCGACTGATAGTGGGTGGGCCCCATTAGAAGTAGCCAAATAAGTTAGGTAGTAGCTATAAAATTTAAGGCTGCTCCGACCTTAGACCTAATCCTAAAGCGACATTGTAGAGGATTATGCGTTATCTCAATTGCTTGCCGAGTACGAGCGAGCAAAATATTCATGTGAACCAGCAAAAGGGCGTCTCCGTTACTCATTGTTACTAATGTGCAACTTAGGCCATGTAACAGTGGTTTCCTAGACTAGATAGTCGGTACTCACTTGTGTATCCTACAGTAGGGCGTCACATAAAGTCATATACATCGCTTTCTGTTACTCTTGAGGTCGAGAGAAGGACAGTAAGAGGGTGTTTAAGGATTTTGTAAGTTTAGTTGAGACAGCGATGGACGTTATGCCATGCAAATTAAGACGATAGAGATTACTTTAACTTAATACGGGCATCCTTGGACTGAGTCTTTGATTTACTTCTCAGCAAACGGTGCAGTCAAGGAAACTTATAAGTACCGTCAACTGCTACAACTTTGCCTAGGGTGCGCAACTTTGCCGCTTGAAAAACATTTTTTTCTTCACCAAACAGCTATTTATATCTTATTCCTGAGATTGAGCTGTTTTTCTCCCATCCCAACTCAGGAATAAGACATGAATAGCTGTTCGGTGAAGAAAACCATGTTTTTCAAGCCTGCAAAGTTGAGTCTCGTAAACAAAGTTGTAGCACTTGAGGGTACGTATATTAACAATGTTTAAGTCATCTCGGAAAGTCTCAAGAAGTTTTATAAATATTTACGTCAATTATTAAAAAAAAATAGAGGTTACGTGTTTGAAATATCCCAAAAATCATCAATTTGCCCTTACACTTACCTATCTACCTGTTTATTCTGGTAAGTACCTATCCATATCCATATGCAAAATCTTAAGTAAATAATAATGTGTAAGTTGTGTAACATACAGTTCACTTTTATTATTTTTGCTATCTCATATTAACTAGTGACATTTCGAGACCTGCCCCAATAATCAAGAACAAATCCATAAAACATTACATCGCAGTTACCAGCTAAGCAACATAATTCATAATAAAACTATAAATTCCAGGGGCAACTTGTACGGGATTATAGCATCCGGCAGGGGTGTCCAACCGTTCGGCAGGCGGCGCACGTGCGCTGCAATTTGGAGGGTACACCGTAATGAAGTGGGGTTGCGCGCCCCTGCCCGCCGGGCATAGGCTTCATCGTATTGGGAGCGAAGATAGTGGAAGATATATTTTCGATGTGTTTGTTTCACAGTTGGTGCTCAAACATGACGAAAATCTAATCACTAGGTTGCACTGTGAGTTATGGAACTCGCACCCCCACTCATATATTAATTATAATTACCTAATATTAAAACATTTAAAACATGAAAAAATAAATATAAAAAATAATTTATTTAATCCATCAAGAATGTCAAATACAAATAGAAAATAAAACAAACAATATGTCAAATTAACTATTAGAATACTACAATCATGCAACCGAAATAAATTAAAACTAAAATATAAATTCAAAGACAACACACACGTTTAAAAATTACACACAACAATTAGCCCCCAGGTCCCCAATTATCCCCCAAATCAGCCCCCTGAGGCAAGGTGCCCATTATGCTAGCCACATTCCCCCGTTGTATGGCAATGCCAAGCCGTTGACCGAGGAGCAATTGGCTAATCGTAGATTTATGCGCCTTGCCTACATGAATTTTCGCTTTTTAGATTGCCAAGAGGTTGAAAATTAAGCTAGCTAGCTTACCTTTTCGCTTGCACTGGTGCACAGGGCGGTACAATCTGGAACAAAAGTGCAATTTATACTTCTTATTTTATTCACGGCGTGCGTGACTGTGCGGGACTGACCCGTCACGTCAAGCGTGGGGCCGACAACTGTATGCCAATTTGTAAGTTTGTTTTTTTACGAAGGTATCAGTGGCGGCGGGGTGAAAATATTCATACTAACAGGAGCCAATTTAGCTGTTTTCTGCGTGATCAGCAGGAAAAAAGGAGAAATGTGTAGCTAGTTTAGGTACTGCAAACTTCCTATCACTTTTATTTCGTGATAGTTCACACAAAAAAAATCCAAATCGCTATACAACTAACACTCTTAGATGAACCTCATCAAGTTGTTGTTGACTTATCTTGGCACCAGCGAACTCGTCTCAAGTCTGATTCACTGTTCACCATAAACGAATTACGGTCTCTCATCACATCATAACAAGGTTATAAGATACAGACCGCCTTTACCAAAATATAAGTATACCACATGCGCTAGTTTACTGCAATAAACCTATCACTATTATTTCGTGATAGTTCACACAAAAAAAAATCCAAATCGCTATACAACTAACACTCTTAGATGAACCTCATCAAGTTGTTGTTGACTTATCTTGGCACCAGCGAACTCGTCTCAAGTCTGATTCACTGTTCACCATAAACTAATCTCTCATCACATCATAACAAGGTTATAAGATACAGACCGCCTTTACCAAAATATATACCACATGCGCTAGTTTACTGCAATAAACCTATCACTATTATTTTGTAATAGTTCGTTAAAAAAATAAAGGCAAATCGCTATACAACTAACACTCTTAGATGAACCTCATTAAGTAGTTGTTGACTTATCTTGGCACCAACGAACTCGTCTCAAGTCTGATTCACTGTTCACCATAAACGAATTACGCTCATCGTGCGCTCGTCGTAAAACGGTTGTAAAACGATTCCGTTGTTTGTCACGGCTACAAGTTTTATTGAGTGAGGGGTTGAAGTCGAGTAATAGTCACTTGTATTGCGTGAGAAATTTGAACAAAGCAAACTGAATGGAACTGAGACTGACCAAGGGCATGTTGGGTCATGATCAAGGTATGGTTCCGTAAATTCGCAAGAATTATCAAAAGGTCTGTACTTATAGTGGAGTACAATAACGCCTTTTTAACCTATAAAAATGTCAAAACTCACAAGTCCGATTTTATTTTGTGCCCCGTTAGAATAAGTTAAGTACTAATAATGACAAATATTTTCTAACAATTGTTAGCATGGCGCTAGGTACAATACACGTATTTGTTTGCTACATAAAGAAAAGATTATGCAAGTTTTATTTTTCTCTACCAGGCTATCGCTTTTTATTATTGCTAAATAACTTCATCTTAGCCATTTGTCATTCGTTTAGAATTCAAGGTCACGCATACTTTTACAAATTATTTTCGAATATGCTCAAATAATCTATTGACCAAACTGTTATAAAATGACAGATGATATTGAAATAGTTGATTGCAATAGTGTGGTAAAGAAAAATATAATTTGGATAATCTTTTCTTGGTGTTATTAACAAATATCTATATTTTATATTATGACTAATCTGTAGATTATACATACTAGCCTATGTATATTATATTATATTATATTATATTATATTATATTCTCTAACTATAAATGAAAATCGCACTTGTGAATTATAAAAGTTCAAAACTGTTCCTGTACTGTAGTATTAACTGCATTGATTTTAGTTTCTTAAGTAGCAGTGGCCACGCGTCCATATAACATGATTCCCGTCGGCTTGCCTAATTTTCAGGTACCTGAGCAGTTTTCCTACAGCTCATGAAGAAATTTTAAGCCAATACTAGCTCCGGCTTGCCTATGAAATTTTTTGACCCACCGCCACTGCAAAGTGGGTACCTAAGTTTTATTCTGAAATTATATGCTAAAACAGTTGGCATAAACGAGATATAAAGTAATAAAGCATCAAGGCTAGTATAATATACAATAAAATAATTTGAATTTGTACTCTAGTTAGCTTGTTTTATGTAAAAACGAACAACTAAGTACATCAAGTTCGATCCATAGAATATAGAACCAAAAATGTACATACATATCAGTCTTAGCCTAAATTAATCATATTTATTTACATATTCCTTGTTATTACTTTTACGTGCGTATAAAAAAAAATCTGTGTTGCTATTCTGTGAATTTACACTGCTACGTGCTGTAAATATTAGTCTTATTTTATTTTGACTAATCTCGAAACTGTAATTCAAGGCCAAAAAAGTTTCTACAATGTTGCCACTGCAGTAAAATGTTTGTACAATGGTATATTCCCTTTTTTATTAAAAACACGCTAACATAATTTATTTGTGGGTAATTTCAATCCTATAATTTAAAGAAGTAATTGTATTTACTTATTTTACTTCAATAAAAGACGCCCTAATAAAAAGTTAAACATCCGTGATTTTTGGTTGCAAAGCTGGTATTGCACTTGTATTACTTCGGGTATTCATAACATTTGGTACAATAATTTACGACTAAGTTAAGAACTACATCAAGTCAAAAACGAAACCTTATTGTGTTTAATATTTTCGTTAGAATTGTCTCCGTGTTAGTTTACTGTTGAAAGTAGAGTACAGTCGGCGACAAAAGTTCATACCTACCATTTTTTTTTACAAAAACCTTATTTTAACTAGTAGCCCGCTTCGAACCGAGAACCCGTGATTTACATGCAAACGAGTGGACCAATATAACAAGACACTTTATGATGATTTTTTCGCGCCTTCTAAGCACCATAACGCCTTGATCAATCTGGTCATATTTGAACACTCAAATTATATTATTTATCTATGCTGCATCCCCAAGAAATTTTATAAAGTTATCATGGAACAATTATTTAAAATCAAAAATCTATCGAAAATATCGAAATGCAGAGACGTCTAGGTAGCCAGCTGACAGTTCCGTTGTATCCGTACGTCTGTAAGTACTTCACTTCGCTTACGCTCCACTCTTTAGATAATGTCACAGAATAAATAATATGATAATGTTGGCCAATATAAAGCAGCATATTATAAAAAGGTTGGCGAAACCTGAAAAGTTTACTTGACAGTGACATAAGCGACAATGATGGTTATGACACTGACGTAACTGTCATAGATTTTTTGGCCTTGAATTCCAGTTTCGAGTATAATGATGGCAAACGCAACTTACCAATATGAAAATAACTAGTAGTCCGCCTCGAACTGAGAACTCACGTTTTCCTTGCAAACGAGTTGACCAATATAACAAGACTCCTAGCTCCATAACCACTTAATTGATCCTGCTCATACACGAACTTACAAATTTTATGTATCTCTGCTACAGACCCAAGACATTTCATAAAGATCAGTAAAACGTTACTAAAGTTATCGTCAGACAAACTATCGAAATCAAAAAGCCATCCTAATGCCGAGTCGTCCCAGTAGCCAGGTGACAGTTCGGTCTGGAGTTGTTTGTAAGAACTCACTTATAGCCCAGTCTGTGGGGAATTTTGCCCTACAAAAGGTGGTGTAGTTTTTTTGTTAACGGGTATTGGTAGGCTACAGGGTAGTTATTAAGAATCTCGATTTTAGACTTTGAGGGGGGGCCGCTTCGGCCGCCATCTTGGTTTAAAGGTGCCAAAATTCAGTTCGCGAATTCGAAAATATTATATATTTAACCTCTCTGAATACGCCTCTCGGTTTCATCTGAAAGAAACCTTAACAATATAACTGACTTTTCCTTAAATTTCGCAGTAAACTTATTATTCCTATCCTCATTGTCCCAAAATGGACTCCTCAGGGCCACAAAAGGCAGTCCAAGCATAATGGCTTATTCTCCCTCGTTATATCAATTATTTGTTTAATTAAGAAGGACAAAAGACGGCTCTTTTTGTTTCCGGATATTTCTGAATAAATAGGGAAGATATATAAGCTGACAGTACTTTGTACTGCTTCGGACTCTTCGGAGTATCATAGATTGAAGTGACTATAGCATGCATATGCTTGTATAATAAACAATAGTAATTCGGGAAGTTCACAGTGTTTAGTTTGCCAAACATTCCTAAACTCCCTCTATCGAATTTTATCTATATACGAGTACTTAGCGACCTGGATCTAGATAGAACTAAGATCTACGATGACGGCGGCATGAACTTACTTTAAAAATATTTCGGTATTAAACCTATTACCTGACTTTGCCTATGAATTACAGCTCAATCAGTTATCATAGTAAATATATAATATTGCCAATTTTGAAATACACAACTTACGTACATTCGAACCCAAGTAACAATGTAAACTTGTAAAATGTATAATATGAATGAAAATAAAAACTCGTCGTCCTAATAAATAAAGAACCTACAAACTTACACGTATGTAGTATTAACATACCTAATAAAGTACGCCTTAGCTTAAGCTCATATAAAAAGCAAGTAATATTTAAAAGAAAGTCGAGGTGCAGACGGTTGCGGTAATTCCTAAGCCTAATTACACACGCGCGAGGTTCGTTAGGGTTGTCATCACGCCGGGTTTTATCGAGAAAAAAGTAAGCAACAGTTTTAAAATAAATATCGCGCGACGTGATTCACCAATAATTCTAGAATTTCTTATGTGGGAAAGTTATTATTTTATTTATTTTATTTTATTTATAATAAACTAAAATTATGACGTAATTATGATGAATTATTTAGACTTAATTTTAGCTTTTATAATGGTTAAGAGATATAATTTTAGGCCTTTTATTCGTACTAGCGTTTCTCGAGGCTCAATTAGTTAATTTATGTTTTGTTCTTATCCGTCGCTTTGACAATTGTGTTAGTCTGTATCGAACAAAACCTAAATTAACTAATTTTGCCCTGTAAGACTTTTGTTAATGAGCGATACAATGGCTGATAACGTTATTCAGATTAAATCTTGTTTTGTACAGATTGCACTACACTGAAAAAAAAAGCGAACTGCTTCGGCGATAATAGCAATATCCAAAATTTGGTAAGATGTGAATATATAAAGTTTATTTGATTATAACTTAAAGTTTACGTATAAATAACAAAACAATTTGATAAGTATCCTTCCAATCAGGAACGTACGCTGTAAAATACATTATATTAAATCAATCTTCTTATTTTTGCGGCAGAGCAGCAAAAAGTCGTGAAAATACAATGCTAAAGAAAAAGTCCACCGACATCCGATAAAAGTTGTACTTACAAAGCACCAACCCTATAAGGGTGCATACAGGAAGGCGAGAAGCGGAGTTGGTTTTTTTTTAGGTAAAGTACAGTTTTAACCATTTGACCGCCGTCGTCTGATATACAAGTCAGTGACAACGTGAATGATACAATTTCTACTTAAATTATGACAGGGTTCTAAAGTTTAAATTTTGACGTAATGCGGTGAAAAGGTTAAGAATATCTAAGACATTAACTATTAATTAATACGCCTACGGGCAGAGATCGTACACCGGTATTATTTTTCGGTATTTCGATTTTTACCTAATGGTTATTTTTCTGAATAATCTATTATTTTATTGTCCTCATCTAAAATTACATTTGGGAATGTTCGATAGAGAGCATAATCTAGGGAGCGGTGTCTCACTCGCAATCGGTACAAAATTGTCACATGTGATGTGATCTCCATTCGACACATACATATTGACTGTCTGATGAAGTCATTGCCTCCTTTCTTAGTCAAAACGAGGCACAGTCCCATATATAATAGGTCGGCTAAATATTGCAATTGCAAGGTACTATTTCAATTTTAGTTATACTTATCGGTAACGGTCTCTGGTCACGTGGGAATATACGTAGATTTTAGTAGTAAGTATATAAAATGTTATTTATAATGCTGAGTGTCGTGACCTTTAAAAATTATCTTTCCAGTAAAACAAGGATTGTCAATTAAAGTTCTACGAAAAAACCCTATTAAGGTGACGGACTGTCGAGAAGGTTGGCTTTTAAAACAAAGTGGGTAGTTGTGTTGAGTTCGTTGTGACGGAAACTTTTTCAGCAGCTATAACTACCTACACAGTCAACATTCGTACAGGTTTTTTATCAAACTCAAAACTTCGGTTAATATAAAAAAATATAAAGTTGTTAATCCAGAGGTATTTACATAAATATACTTATGGCACTTATGACAGGATGAAAAGTCAAGACTATAGTTTCGTATGCATATAGGTGGAAACAATGTTGCCTTTATCAAGTAAAATGTCTTTATTCAAGTAAAATATATCTTGGACCGAAGACATATCATTATTCCAAAGACAATATTTACTTATGTTTAAACAATTATATCCTATATTGGTATTCTTTGCTGAAGCCTCTTTTTCCGTGTGTGTAATTATTTCAACAATATCACTGAAGCCCGGTAGATTAATTACTATAAAACAATTGCCACTAACATCAAAGAAAAATATAAAAAGCAATTTAGGGATTTATTTCATTTACTACCTAACGAACCTAATCAATCTAAAAATGATCAAAAGCGTCCGTCCAACATACCGACCTACCAATAAAAATATCTTGATGCTGCACCTTAAGCTAACTTTAATTAATCATAAAGATTTTCTTTTCCCTCGCCTAGGGCGTCAAAGCGTCGAAATCTTGCAATTAACACACAAAGCCATTAACGAACGCTTTCTTCCGACGAGACGCGCTGCGCTCCGGCGCGTCGCGCCCGCCGGTGCGCACCGGCCCTAATTAACTTTGCGTTTTTCAGGTGTTTTCAAAGTAGCATTCGACATTTACCATTCCATAACGACTTAAATCACACACCATATTTTTAAAAAGTAATCTCTATTCCAGAAAGCTGGGGGCCTAATTTTCATTGACACGGAGAAAAACTTAAGTGGTAAAGATGGAAATGTCGCCTTGGAAATAGTTTCGTAGTCTTGCGTTTTACTTGCGCTGTGAATTTAAGTTTTGTTGCCGACACGTTTGAGGCGGAATTTCCCTTTGATTATTGAACATGAAATTGTTTTTTGTTGAGCGGATTAGCGGAATTTGTTTTGATAAACATGCAAGTCAAGTTGGGAAGTATTTTTAGCGATGGAATCTGCAATTACGTGATAACTTTGGTTTAAAATTCAATTTAATTTCCGGAATCCGTATCTAACTAGCAATGTGTAATACCGACGATGCAAAGTCTCGATAAAATACAGACCTGATAGGACTCAAAGCATTATACACTACAATACAATACAAATACTCTTTATTGTACACCTCAAGAAGAAAACTAGTACAAAAATTTTATTTAATAAGAATTAATCATTATAGTTATAAAATATAATTAAAATTAATAACATGCAATTTATAAAAATGTAAGGTTGTGTCTACTGATTCCACGGAAATGATGAGGTTAAAAAGCTCGTGGTTGACCCTGAAATACGTACCTATTGTTCCTTGCAACGGAACTTGGTTTCCCTAAATTTTAACTGCTCAGCCTCGGCACGAATACTAAACATGGTGATCATTCCAATCGCTTCGAGTCCAAAAGTCGGCTGAACAACATAATAAAACATTATTATTTACTTATGCAGGCATGACTTGATTGTGCTACTTCGAATTTTCGAAATACCGATTTAACTGAAGTTACTGAACTTTAATCAGAAAAAATTAAAATAGGTATATTGCCACGTAAAGAAACAACATTACATTTAGGATTTTTCACACTAACACCTAAACTTTACCTAGACATTATCTCCATTAATGTGTATGTATAATTCGGAAATAAAAAGTATGACAAAGGGTCGGTTTCAACTACTTAGCGTTGTTGTCGGCGTGGGTCTGTCCGTATCTATGTTTAGGATAGATGTACTTATTAAAGATAGGCACAGGATGACTGATTTACGATTACAAAAGTTACCCTTCAGTTAATCAAATATTTAGGTTAATTTAAATAAAAATGTTACGCTGGTTTAAACTGGAAAACTCGACTGGCTGGCGTTCATTTACCCAGTAAGAATATACAATGGAATGCAAGGAATGGGCTGAAGAATGACCGATTTCAGGAACATAAACCGCTATATAAGCCATAATAATAACCGAGATTTAATATCCAACCTCGGGGAATCTTGTAAAAACGCACATAAAACTCATTGAATGTCCTTTTTATCATCATGCTCAGTACTATTAATATATCATATCGCACTCGCTAAACCACCCAACCTCACCTTACAACCCTACAACAGATTACACTCTTGTTTATGGCGCTATTTGGCGCTATTTTTCGCTAATTTACGATCATGCGATCGCGTGCGATGCAAGCGCGCGCTGCTTTGTTCCCGTCTCATAAATTCTGGTTACAGTGTGTTTGAATAAAATTAAGTGCCAGGTGGGAAGGAGAGGATAAAAACCGACAGACAAACCGATTTTTTTTTTTGTTACCAGCAACCAAACTTAGTCTTGGTTTAGGGACTTCAAAACTTTAGTTTTGGGACTTCAAAACTAAGGCTTATTACTTACCAAAGTGTTTTATACGTAACTTATTACTTACTTATACGTAAACTTTGAGTTATGATCAAATAAACTTTATTAATTCCTTACCAAATTTTGGTTATTGATGAAATAGCCGAAGTAGTTCACTTGTCGTTTTTTTCAGTGAAGTGAATGGTAGGGACCCCTAATGTCTATTTTTGTTTGGGAACCTAAATACGAATTAGACTGTGTGCATTTAAAGCATAACCAACATGATGGTTTTTACGATTTCAACGCCGTCTACGCATTGATTTGAGCGAGAATATTTGGACTTGTAAACTTTAGCACATAAAATGTTACCGAATGTCTATTAAAAATGTCAAGTCAGTACAAATCTAGGGCTACTTTTGTGATAAAAGGCATTATAATTACAAAATGTGTATCGTTCAAGACTTCGCATGCGGAGTCTAGCTTAAGTCGAGCGCTTAAAAAATCAAAAATTGCCTTACTTGCGATTCTATTATCTCCAAATATATTTTCAATAGTGACTATGAATTTTTACGTCACTCTGGGTGGTAAGTGAGATTTGCCGCCCTCGGGGGCAGTGGCAAATCTCACTTCACACCCAGGAGCAGACGTAAAATTGTGTACGCACCACGAGCAGTAATAAAGAAGGCCTCAGATCGCTTGTTTATGGCCCTAACCTTCGGTTCGGACCACAAATACCCGCGAACTGAGCCTTTCTTTATTTTACCACCCTAAGTGCGTAATGTACTTTCATATCAATTCACTTTCTACGATTTTTGAAAAAATCTAACTACTAATGTCATCAAAACCCTGTATAAACTATACAGACATATTAGACGGCCATATAATTTATTTTTTTACTGAATAGCGGCTACTTTTTAAATCGCATTATGGATGAGCAATTACCCACCGTAACCTGAGCCGCCTAACACCTTCAGAACACGGCCCTTAATGAAGTATTGCTTACAGGATGCAACCGTTCCGAGAACGTAACATGACCGTACTGTACGAACTATAACGACATATAACGACACTAAAGCGTGGGGTAAAAACAACTCTATGTTCTGTAACATAGAGTTGCGAATGCAATGATTAGCCGCGAACGTAACATGGCCGTATGTACGAACTATAACGACTTATAACGACATTAAAGCGTGGGCAAAAAACAGCTCTATATTGCAATGCATAGAGTTGCGAATAAAATGATTAGCCAATTGAGTTAGGTAGAAGATCGAATGTGAATAGAAATGGATATGCGAATGACGACTCTGTAGAAATAAGGATAGGGTTGGAATTTCAGTGGTTAAGAGGAAATACTCGGTTAAGACTGCTTCAGGTTTGAGCGAGGTGTGAAGCGCCCTCTGGTGTCGGGTTACATTGAAATTGGCACTTTTATAGTTACGATTTATTAAGTTTATACCTATTTTGAATTTAAGTAAGTTAAACAATTTGTTTAGGCCCGTTATTCTGCTATATCAGTAAATTTAAGGGGGCCCACCGATTATCAGTTCACCTGACGATATCGGCCTGTCAAATAGAACAAAAAAATTACAGCTCCGGACAACTGACAGGCCAATATCATCAGGCCGACTAATAATCGGTGGGCCCCCTTAAATTTACTGATAGTCTAACGCTTAAAAAATCAAAAATTGCCCTAGCTGCGATTCCAGTACCTCTCCAAAATTTGACAGTCCGAACAACTGACAGGCCAATATCGTCAGGCCGACTGATAGTGGGTGGGTCCCAAAGTCCCAATGCGTTTAATAAATGATGGATGTCAACTACCATTGGTTAAGGAGGTCATTGGGGAGAACTAGATGCCCAGTGGACGTTTTATAATTAATATTAGGTACTATGAAGATTTATATTTATTACAACAAAATTTTCAAACGAATTTTCAGACAAAACGTTCCTGAAATTCCTTTAAGTTACGTTTAGTATAAGCCAGTGCTTTTCTTCCAGACACTTTAAAACCACCTCGAAACGCCCAGAGCTTCCGTACCTACATCTGCAGGTATAAAATAAGACGATAATAACTACGTAAAGGGTGAGGTGTGCAGACGAGAGGCACAGCGTATAAAATAACAGCGGGAGCTGTTGGGATATACGGGAGCAAACTGAGTTGACTCTCTAGCTGGCCGGCAGTCCATCCTCATAAGCTTTTAAGTAACCATAAGTATAATTATGATTTAAAAAAGCGAGCTCGAACCAGCGGTGCCTTCTATTTGGCTTTGAACAAACTCAGGTTTTTTTATAGGCAAACTAACAAGTATTGTAAAAGACGGTTTAACCCATTCAGCATCGAGAACCCGACAGTCGGGTTCTCTGTTCGTAGCTACTACGCGCTACATACGAGGAATACCTGGCTACACGCTACGAGCGTAGGGCGTAGCGCTACGCGGTTGCGATAGTGTTAAGATATTTTTTATACCATGGATTTGTTTAAAGTACAGTGCAAACGACAGGAAAATTGTGATCAGGTATAGCATCTGCGAGGATATAACGGTTTACGTTTTATTTTTGAAGAAAATTCAAAAGTAGTAATAAATTAATTTTCCAGCCACATAACTATTAAGACTTAGGGCCGGTTGCACCAAACCGTTTGTTGACGTCAACTTCATCGTTAAAAAATCTTGTATTAAAAGTTTGACAGTTTTCTACGAGATGACAGCACCCTCGCCATATTTAACGTTGATCACTTCGTTAGTTATGCGTGGTGTAACCCACCATTATATTGGTACATAATAATACTCAAGTAAAGCTATTTCAAGAAAAAAAGGTAAAAATAGACTTAAGTTTATATTTCCATGCATGTCGAATTTCAGTCCACTGTGTATGGCGTTCAGAAGGTTACTGTATTTGCTGCTATAAGCTAAGCTGTGTCGCAAGTGCTGGGGTGTCGGGTCGATTCCCGCGGGAATCCCTACTGGCGTGCCCGAGCACGCGAGCTAACATCTTTCGAGGGCTACCTAATGCGTACCAGAGGCATAGCGCCATACAACTCCGTTCCCAGCAGCTTGCCCAATTTAAAAAAAACTTAAGAAATTTTCCTGTAGATTACCTAGTACGAAGAAAAGTACGGCCAACTTGCCTTAGAATGTTTTAACACTTTTAACGCACCGCCATTACCAGTTACCACCTACTTTGATTACATAAATAGGATTGTCTAGCATCAATTGGCCTCGTAGTGTTTGTTTTAAATATTAGCCACGGCTCAATAAAGCCTGGGGTTCTCCAAGCAACCTAACCTCGACAATTTATGAAAGCGAAACCAAAGTAAGTTAAATTGTGTTTTTAATCAAACCGTTTTCAACCGACTTCAATATTTCGAAGGAGGTTCTCAATTCGTCGGGATCTTTGTTTTTTTGCTATTTTTTTATGTATGTTTACCGATTATTCGAAGACGGCTGGACCGATTTGGATTTTTTTTTCTTTGAAAGAGTATACTTTACAGTTGGTCCCATTGTCATCAGGTCCAGATCTGATGATGGGATCCTGGAGAAATCATGGGAATTAATCAACTAATTGGCACACCTATAGAGATTTCAGTCACAAGCACAAGGGACCTTCTTTTCTTCTTAAAAGTTGTTTGTAAATCATGTCTCAGTTACATAAAAAATATTTTCAAATTTTAGGTATATAACAATTTAACATATTCCAGTTTAGCTTAGGGGACACCACACACCTGAGCTGAATTAAGAAAATTCATAGAAAAAATGCTTATATTTGTCTATAGTTGCTTAAATTTGTCTATGGCCTCCATACCAACAATCAGCTAAATAAATAGGCATTTTGTCTATGAATTTTCTTAATTCAGCTCAGGTGTGTGAGGTGTCCCTAAGAAATTCAAAGATTAGCAAAATACCTACTCACACAAATAAGCATTAAATTAAATCCATTGAGAGAAATCAAGCAGAATGCTACGGCGTAAACTCGTAGAAGATCTGTAGCGGAGTAGAAAGAATGAATACTTACTTCTTACCATGTGAACAAATCCATGGGTCGCTGGTTCATATCCAGCTCGAAGGACCACAAATTATGTAAAGCCTGACCAGAAATATGACCATTGCCAAGGTGGTGCTTTTTTTCTCATGTATATGGTGACATTTCAGTTTAGTATGAAAAAGTTCTAATGAATTTCCGAATGGCTCATAGTCATAGGTATATTTCTGGTCAGGGTTTATTAGAAATAATACACGGTTAAATTTTTATACTTGTAATTAATTATAAAATAATTTGCAATGCAACCGGTACGGTACAACACGCCATAGCACGAAATTGTCCAAGAAGGACCTTGAAAAAAAATGTTGCAGTCTACAAACTGACCATAGAGAAATTTATATAAACTAAACTTTTGGTCTTGAACAGTATGTTCCGTTCGCTACTTCTATTATTGTAGAAATGTTATTAGTTAAATTTTTAGTGGGTACGTGGTTCAATTCAATACTGTGAGTTTCTTTAAAATACCAACATTTTAAGTGATGATCGCAGAGAATCGCACACGAACCACTTGGTAACAACCAAGTATTTAAGAAGAGTTTGTTTACGTGATAAGATAAGACAAGTAAGGATGAATTCTGTATAGAATGTCTCCGCTCCATATCTATATTTTTAAATAATATTACAATTTATTTGATTGTCAATGAATTCGGGCCCGTTCATGACGTAACAAACTCTATAACAATATGATTAATTTAGGAAACTACCAATTTATGGGCTTCGTCATAAACTTGATAAAGTTGAAAACGAGGGTGATATGATAACTTCAGTGGCCGTGGGTACTTAACGTCGTCATAAATGTTTACAACCATAAAAAACTGATATAGAGAACACTACCCTAATGCTGACACTACCAATAGTTGGCACTTTCAAACGTAGGTACTTCATGGTTTAAATAATATATGTTCCAAATGTCAAAATTGTATGTTTAACGGTTTTGGCTGTATGTTGTCTGACAGTATCTATATACTCGTATATTGGTAATGCGATTGTTTATATATTTTTGGTTAATATTGGTTTATTTATAGTTAAATGTTGACGGCCTTTCTAGCCTAGTTGGTAATAAAATGTGACGTTCCACGAGAAAAGGTACCTTATGGCGGTTGGGACTTACGCTATTTCTAACGACGCTGCAATACTAATGCGATGCCTCGCAACGTAAGCGCCAACCGCCGTAAGGTACTTTCACCCGTGGAACGTCACAAATAACCCTGCCTACGCAATTGAATAATCTATCGGTAAGGACATTTATTATGTGTTTATCACAAATATTTAATAACCTCCATATCCCCGGTCAAAGGCAAAACCAATTACCTATCTGCTAATGCTAAATAATTAAATCCAAATAGTCGTTTCTGGCTTTAGGGTCAAATACAAAACCAATTATCTGCTAATAAAATAAAATTTGAATAAATCGGTTCTCCCTTTTACGCGGCGATATACAGGTTATGTGTCAAACAAAATCTCTATTCATTTTTTAACTACTCCAATCCATCGGTCCAACGTACAAGTGGTGTTTCCATACAATATCACGTTATTAATTCATATAATATATTAAATTCTAACAATTATTTTATCAAATATAACCTCCTACAAGCAGTCGGATGCAAACATTACTACCGCCTCCCGAACCCATCCGTCGCCATGGCAACGAGGTCAACGAACCCACGCCGCACAGCCTTTTTCAACGTTTACATTATTTCATTTCCATTTCAATCACAATTGATATCAAAATTAGGTTAGGTATCTTTATTAATATACTATAGAAAATTTAAAAAAAAAACTTACCTTGGTCTGTTTACGTTTTGTTCCTGCTTGAACTCGGGAGCACTTAACTATGAAGAACTAGGTTAAAACTAACTACAACAATAATTTACTAATAATAGACTAGGATATGTTTCTCGTATACAAAATTACAGGCCACCGACAATTCACAACCGATTCTAACGTCTCTTACTATTATTTATATCTACTTTAAATTAAATTGTTACATGTTAGGTAAGTCGCGCACTGGCCACTAAGAAAAATGTCATTAAAAAACTTCACATATCGATGAACGTAATTTAAAAAACTGAAAATGGAACAAAAACGTTCGCGTGCCCGTACATGTCATCGAATGCGGCCGCGCGGCGGAGGCACAAAGGGACAAACTTCATAATGCACTTGGAAAACTAATTCACAAGTAAATACCACCCCTATTTCACTACAACATGGAGTTGTATTGTCACAGCGCACGGTAAACTTAACTCGGTTGGGTTATACATTTCTATTCCATTTTCGAATTCTGCTGTGGAAAACTCGCTTTTCTCCTGTTCATGTAAATGCCAATTTCCTTTCTAAGTCGAATGCCTCTTGCAAATTAAACCGTAAGTGATGGGAACTAGGGTCGATATCCGTTTGAATTTTCACGCAGACAATGCGCCACGCAATGACGTTTGCACAAAATGCGAGGGGAATATACAGTTGTGTGGGTTAGAGGGGGATGGTAGATAAGGGAAGGTAAGGCTAGGGTGCACGTTGCGTCTGGAACGTCAGGCAACCCATAAAGAATCGATCTTGAGTTGAAGATGCTATGCGAAACAGTGTGCGATATTGAATTGGGGAATTTATTGCATTTTTCAAGGTTAGGTTGTATTGATCGGTGTACAATTTTTTTTACATTCCAAAATTATAAGAAAAAAAATTGAGACAAACAGTGAAATGGTCACTTGTAGCTTTATAAAACTAAATTATTACTACGAGTTTCCCGAGATACACAATCAACCCAAAAGTTTGATCCCACATTAGTGCCACAAGAACGACTCGTGCAGCAGTTTCTCTGACAGTGTTTTTACGGTATATGATATGACTGACCTTTTAAAAAATTGCACGAGCCATGTTTTCAGTAAAACTTTTTTGAGTTTGTACCTCCTTTACTTTGTTGCTCGAAGTGTCATTCTAGAAATAAATCATTTCCTTTAATTGCTATCTAGTTATGGGAACGTACCCAAACTACGTGACCCATTTTTTTCAGTTTTTGACACCCCTCCCCCCCCCCCCTCGGTGACCATCCGTAGTAATTGCCGAGACCCCCCCCCCTCCCCCTAGTTGTCACGTAGTAAAACTCGCACATATAGTTTAGAGTGATGTTTTGGACATAGAAAGCAAAAAAACATAATTTTGCCTACTTATTGCCTTTTATTTACTCGACACTGGCCGCGTGACGCCAAAAGTGCATGGAAACCTAAGACTCCCCCCCTCCCCCCTGTGACCTAGAGTAGTATTTTGACGACCCCCCTCCCCTCTAAACTGGTCACGTAGTTTGGGTACGTTCCCTTACACTGAATCGCGATGAGAATGGGATTGAGTTAGCTGACAACTCATACAAATTTTGACGTAAGCATATAGAAAATCTGTTAACTCTAATCCCATTCTAACCGCGGTACAGTAATAGCTACATATTAGACAGAAAAGTGTTGTGGTTACATTGAGTAAGGTTTGTATGAAAATTTATGAATACTACGACACTTCTCTTTCCGCACAGACTATTGACAGTGAGGACAGAATAGTCAATAAACACGGAAGTTTAATATGACTGCATCTCCGTCACAAACGCATGTTTAGAGTATTTCCTTTGATTGCTAGTTATCTAGATCCGACTGCCGGCTCATTGTCGGGATCGAGGGAAGCTGCGCTTCAAGTGCTGACACAAGTCTTGAGCTACTAGCGATTCTTCTTTTCTTTTATTTTTACAAAATATTGGGGCCTATAAACTGCCACAACGTCTTATCATAACTAGCCTAATTAAGTGTTCCACTGCACCAAACAGACCTCCCCTCTGAACCTCGGCGTACGATTAGATTGACTCAGTAATTCGGTTTCACCTGTAGTTTTAGGTATACATATTTGGGGGCCATATAAATGCGTAGGTCCTGACTGAGTGACGAGTTGGTGCGAGTCGGCTACAACGAGCTGGTCGAAGAGATCATTCGTCTGGAGGGTGACATGGCCAGTATGGCCACCAAAGATGCAGTAACAGCAGCACATATTGGAACATTGTTTATCTAATATTAATAGCTAGGGCTAGCTCGACGATTAAGCGAGTGAGGAGGTCACTCTAAGCACCAAATGACCAATATGCAACTATAAGCTTCCGGTGGAGATCGAGATCTCTCTTGAACCTCAAATATAGTGAGCTATATTTGAGGTTGTAATCAGTAGTACTCTGTAAATTCGCTAGTCCCTTGTACCACATCACCGTCATTGCACATTCCCTTTGCCGCGCTCCAAAGAGATCTCGCAGCAAACTTTTTGATTCCACTGAAGACTTACTTGGAGTATGGATGCCGTGAGCTCAACAGATGAGTTTCTTCGAGCGTACGCCACTAGTTCAGAGTTTTTCGAGTGCAGCGGGTTCGAGGATTATGTTTGACGACAAATATTTGAGCACAGGAGGTTTGAATACAGTGTGTAATAAAAATACTGGTGATCCGTTTAAGGGCATAATTTGTATCGTATTGTGACTAAGAAAAAGTAGGAGTTAAAAATTTGGGACGGGAAATGAAGGACGCAGTTAAAAATATCTCTGACGAGGTGCGAAGACCAGGCCAAGATTGCAAGGAATCATTATTGGTTGAGAGCAAGGCATGACCGGTCGTTACGGAGACGGTTCCAAAGAGATCTCGCAGCAAACTTTGCGCACACTGCTGCGGTTTCCGCAAGCGGCGACGGTGTGTGAACAAGATAACGCTATGCAGGTATATAGTGCGGTCACGCTTACACGCCGCGCCGCATCTGGTTGCGGCACCAGTGTGATAAATGCCTAAGACGAAAGCCTAGTGGCATTTTCTCGAAGGGCTTTCAAGTTTAGGTAAAAAATATTTCTTGTTTTTGACTCTATGAAGTTGTAAGAGATAAGATAATCAAAGGACTCATTATTGCCAAGTGACTTACGGATATTTGTCATTAATTATTTCTTTCGGCATGATTATATACATTAGCTGATCATTAAAAATTTGTTTAAAGAAACAAATTAAATATACTCTGTACGAGGGCAATATATTACCTTATACCAAAAAACAGGGGAGAATCCATCAAGACGGCTACTAAGCCAACGTTGCCGCTATCAGGCGTTCTCTTTTGCCAGTTTGTTCTCCAGTTTATTATATTTTACTTGTATTCCATCCTACTATTATTTAACTATATACCTACATATTGAAAGACTGGAACCTACTTCAAAGCAACCAATTCTCCAGTTTCCTTCACTGTCAGGCGTATTCGCTTTTTATTGTTGCTCTTTGTATTTCCCAAATCCTTTTGTTATCCTTTGATATTACATCATGCGTGAGTTGGAACATGCACATGTCAAAGCTGAACGACGGCACCATTACCAGGATGAACGTGCTAGTGACACAGTTCGGAACTGTCAAAAAGTTTTGGCAAGATGCCCGGTTTGCACCGGCGAAGGAAATTCATATGGAAATATTCGGAGAAACTATTCTTGATCTAAGTAAATGATCCACGTAACATTACTTATCAACAATAGAGCTCTATTTATAACCTAGCAAACACACAGCTTTGTCGATGCACTGGATTAGAAAAAGTTCAATCCATCAAGTACCTTGGTGTTATTCTAGATCAACGTCTATCCTGGTACGGGCATGTTGAATATGTCAATGGTAGAATAAGAAAGCTTACCTGGATATTTAAGAAATTAAAACACATAGCTTCTAAAGATCTATTAAAACAAGTATATACTGCGTTGGCTGAATCTATTATGACATACTGCATTACAATATGGGGAGGGTCAGGTAAAACAAAATTTATAGATGTAGAAAGAGGACAAAGGTGTTTAATAAAAGTCATGTATTCAAAACCCTACCGATTCCCTACAACTGAGCTGTACCAAATATCAGAAGTTCTCACCATGCGAAAACTGTACATATTAAATATTGTACTTAAATTACATAAATCTTTGAATTTCATACCGTCAAACTCTACACGTAGGAGAAAACCTAAACCTGCTCCTATTCCTAATTCCTAACTCTAACTCGGTATTTGCTAAACGTCAGTTTGCTTCACAAGCTGCCCACTTGTATAATGTTATTGATGCCACACTGTCTATCCATCCTTTGCACTCTATTAAATGTAAAATTGTAGTTCGTGAATGGTTAAATACTCTAAACTATGAGGCAACAGAATTATTAATATTATCAAATGCTACAAAGTAGATAATAATAGAAATAACTAAGTGAAAACACCTATCTGCACCTTTCATACACGCACACACACACACACACACACACACACACACACACACACGTGCCTACTCGTTATAAAAATAAAAAAAATAAAATTGAGTATATACATAATTAGTAACTATAACTTTAGCTAAGTAAAATTTGTTTAAGCTTTAACTTTATTTTAGTTTAGTTTGGATTACTTAGTATTGAATAAGTACTGTATAGTGTTGGTTATATGTTCAACCTCAACTTGTATCTGGAAGAGCGGGGTCTCCTGACACAAGTATTCCCATACTTACTAGGAGGTCCCAACCCTTTCTAAATTTCGAAACACAATGATTGTGACCAATAAACTATTTTTCATTTTCATTTCATTTTCATTTTCATTTATACTTTTTGTACGCGTCTAGCAAAGTCAAAAGGAAGTATTTCAACTGTATATGTATGTAGGTTGCTTTAAGAACGTCTGTTGTCCGTAGTGCGAAAGACTTATTTAATTTATTTGTCTTCATCTTTAGTCAGGCATATTTTTCAGGGATGTTACAGAGATCCGGTACTACCGGTTCCGTTAAGTCGGAAATTTCGATTGGTTTTAAACATGCGCTTCGGTTCCGGTTCTGTTACTTTTAAAACAGAAGGTATATCGGATGTCATAGCAACGCAGTGGGGGAAATGAGCGCCGGCGTACATCAAAACAAAAGGTTTATATACCTTATCATTTACTAGTGTCCCGCTTGCCCTGAGCTGTACTATAGTATCCACAGAATTAAGTGGCGACTGAGTTCATAACGCTGTCTCATAATACTATTCAATATACTCTATGGCTGTCTCTACTCTCTTGCCGTAGCGGTGCAGGTGTGAAAGAGAAGTTTTATGACCTCAGTCGCCACTTAATTCTGCGGATACTATAATTGTACTATCACTCGAGGCTCCGGTTTTAGTTCCGCTTCCGCTTTCGGTTTCGATTCCGTTTCTGGTTTCGATAAATTAAATTTAAAAAATCTAATTCCGCTTTCGGTTCCAACGAAACCTCATATGTTGCCATACAAATTCGGTTTTTACACTTTTTACAATTAAAAAGCTTGTATGTAGTTTTCTCTTTTCTTATGTCGTTTATAAAAAAAGTGATTTTACAGCAGTTTTTCTTTACCTTAAAGGTACGAGTATAACATAAAAAAATAACACGTTATATGGAATAGTTATAAGAGGGCAGTCGATGCGACGCAATCAGAGTCGGCGTGAGATCAAAGGCGGCGGTAATGGCTTTTAAAACAGGGTGCGAGACAAGCATGAGGGGGCAACCCTGCTCACTGCACTACTGACACGTACATTGCCGCTTCATACCCGTTTGGGTTAAAGACGACGCGTAGTGACTCAGCATTGGACGCGCAAGTCCTAGTGCGCGTTCAAGTAGGGGTGGCACTCTTTTTTGTCTCAACGCTTGTTTTCTAATGAAAGCCACTTGTGTTTGAGGTTGGTTTGGTAGTTCAATTTTCGGAAGAATATTTATGATGCTTATTATGAGTTTGTGCAATCGGCCGGTGGTTTGAAGTGGGTCATTATGACTGGCAAACTTTGTCACTGGAGAGGTTAAGAGAGG
This sequence comes from Pammene fasciana, assembly GCA_911728535.1. Classification (NCBI taxonomy): domain Eukaryota; kingdom Metazoa; phylum Arthropoda; class Insecta; order Lepidoptera; family Tortricidae; genus Pammene; species Pammene fasciana. The sequence continues at coordinate 5,261,144 of OU452285.1, forward strand.
CGCTTAATATTTGGCACAGTAAATTAACAATATGGAGGCAATTATGATTTGATTACCTACCTAACTTGGCTTTGAAAAATTGGTGAGTGTAACGAGGTAATATCCTGGTAATAGGCCTCAATTCTTCATATTTTTAGTATGATTGCCTTAAAATGTCGTTTTCTATACAGTTAGAAAATTAATTATCTACGTTTACCTTCTAGAACGAGTTTAATATACTTAATAATACATTTAGCGAATTTAATATATCTTCTTCTAATGTACTAAGAGAATAAGGACAGAGATCTACACTGAAAAAAGGGACAGGCGAACTACTTCGGCTATTTCATTAATAACCAAAATTCAGTAAGGAGTTAATAAAGTTGATTTGCTTACAACTCAAAGTTTACTTACAATACAAAACACTTAGGTAAGTAATAAGCCTTAGTTTGCAAGCCCCAAAACTTAAGTTACTAGCAGACGAAATTTGGTTGCTGGCAACAAAAAACTTTTCAGTGTAAATGTTCTTAATTTCAATATAACAAGGTCATATTTGTATCTCCCACAGTAACTTGATTCTTTATTGCAGCAAACTCTGGACCTGAATTTCATTTAATTTGATTCTATATGGCACCGACCCTTGGACCTAAACGTCACTTAATTATGACCGCATCCCTCAATTAGGGGGGGGGGTCCATGAAGAAAACATCTGTTTACGGAAGACGGAGAAGGACAGTAATTAACGCGTTTTGTAATTAAGGGGCCATAGCTTATAAAATAAGGATTTTTTTACACGTTAATAGAATATTGTAGGTCGCAAATACTAAATATGTTGGCCACCAATGGGCATTTTTCCTAATGGGAATCATTTGAACAGCTGAGCGTCACACTGTGGTCTGAAATTTAGCTTTCTTAGAAATATAAACTTACCTTTGTCTTAATTTGTTACTTTTTTCTTGAAATAGCTTTAACTGGGTATTATTCTGTCCCAAAATGAAGCTTATGAAAACTGGTTGGGAATATAATTTACTATATTTATTTTACCCTTGAATATAAATAAAAATTTTCAAATTTCAACTCTGATACATGTCAAAAGAGTTGAAAATATTAACGGCCATATACTTATGGCTTCTTATGCGGTAAAGGGTTAAAAACAAAATGTATGGAGCATATGAGAAAAATCGGATTTTCTTCAAAAACAAAAAGTAAACCGTTATATCCTCGCAAATGCAGTGCTTATAGTACCCATTTTTTGTTTTGACATAATCACCATGTTCCTACCGGGTGCATTTTGCACACATTTAAACGAAGATATTTGACCATAGTTGAGAGGTTTTGAACTATTCTTGGTTGGTTTTACGGTATTCATACCTAACTAGCTAGCATCAAATGTTCTTTCAACTCAAACCGTAGTGTCTAGTGTCCCCGGCTGAATATTCAGCTTTCTACAAGTAATTCAAGCTCATGCATCGTGCATATGCCCAACTTAGCTGCACTTTTGACAAATTGGGATAAGTTGCTGAACTTACTCAAGCCAACAAGTGGCGCGTGAGAGCTGAATATATCCTGTTGGCATAGAAATATGAATGCCGGTAAATTCTGACGTGAAGTATTGCTGAGACGCGAATGGATGAGGACCGTCGGCTAAGGAAGCTAAAGGTGACCAGACTATAAAAGATAAAAAGTGCATTTTTTTATTTACATATTTTTAAGCTTTCACATATTACTTGACAGGACACACAACACACAGGGTCAGGACACACACAGGTGACAGGGTTTTGATTTAGGTATACAGGATATAACCAAAATACTGGTGATCCATTTAAGGGTATTTAACTGGTATTGCATTGCGAGTAAGAAAAAGTAGAAAAAAATTGTAGATGCAAAAAAAGTGGGACACTTCGTCTTAGCCTCCCAACCGTCTCGTCTGTACAAAACCCTTTTTTTTCTCGAGAATAATTTTGTAAGTATGTAATTTAGCCTTTCTAAAAAGTTCATTAAAATTAAATAGGACCATAACATCTTTTCCTAGAAAAAATAAACAGAGTGCAAAAATGCCTCTAAATATCCGTTTCCGCGGATGTTGAAAATTCAGAATCCGTATCCGCAACATGCTGCTGTGTAACCCGTCAATGGCGGCGCGTCAAAGCTAAGAGGGCTAAAGGTTTTCGCTCACATATGAACTGATTTTTATTTTTTTATTTCATATTATACTTATTCTGCGGGAAGCTGAGCTTGTTCGGATTATCTATTCACTATTGTATTCAAAATTTCAAGCCGAGAAGGTGCCATAAAAAAGATTCAGAGCGCTAATTATTGCTAATGTATTAACAACTTTACGACTAGGACATTAGATGCAAAATAAACAGAGCAAGTTAAAGCATGCTTTGCGTGGGGCCAGCACGTGCCAGAAGGGCGCGTGCCATGACATCAGGTAAACGTATCCCTAGTTGAACATATTTTTCATTTACTGACTAGAGTCATAGAGTTAAAAATTCATTAACATTTTTAACAGTAATTAGTGCCGTGAACCTTTTTTTATGGCACCTTCCCGGCTTGAGATTTTGAATGCAATAGTGAATAGATAATCCGAACAAGCTCAACTTTCAGCAGAATAAGTATACCAAAGTCGAAATGCTGAAATGTTTCTGTCGCTTAGTTAATGTTATAATAGATACGAAAATACAAAGACCCTTAGAAAGCGAAAAAGAATGATATCCCTCCCGAAAGTATGGGGATTATCATCAATCCTAAAGTAAAACCACATGCGTGTAGTTAGAAAACAATGGTGACAACTTATACTCGTAATCTCCAAAGTGCGAATGCTGAGCTGGATGCAGGATATCGAGCGTATTGTTGCAGCACCGCCCACTTCACAAATACGACGAAAAACCTTCAGACCGTTGACCTTGTGAACGTGATGCTCTACCTACTAATAAAATAAAAGTGGAAAGGCATACGGTTTTCAAACTGGAAATCTTAGCTCACGACATACCTCAATACTAATCGTACGATACCACTTACTGTTCTTTTTCTTTTTTTTTCGACAGACCTCACTTTTTCATTGAGTCTTGGGGATAAATTGGAACAAAGCTATTTCCAAATGCTGAATGTGGATGTGGTGGTGGTGGTGGTGTGTGTGTCGCCATTAGATATATCGGAGTGGCCAAGGTGGTCACAAATATCTGAACAACGCCTCTCTTGTCAAGGCGGTAAAGTGCATGTTCAGATATTTTTGAGTACCTTGCCGCTCCGATATATTTGATGGCGACTGTATCTAGCTGGCCGTGCGAGAGGTAATCGCCCGAGTAGGTTATCTCCCACGCAACATGGTATCGCGGTAAAGTAATCGCGTGTGTAAGTTGACAATGTTAACAACTGTGCGTTAGCCTCAACCCGTCAATGGCGCCTCAAAGCCGAGAGGGCTAATTCCGCTCAAAGCGGGATAGCGGGTAATTACCATCTCGCCGACGTATTGTTACGTCATTCTTTAAAGCTTCAAAGGAAATCCTCAATTTGACACGTAGTTTTACACGGTGTACTGCGCGCGACGTATCTATACTATATCAAGTGTCTGCCTTTGACGTGAACTAACTATGTATTAACGTCAGATTATGTCAGCAATAAAGGTAGCTAAGCGAGTGAGGTGTTCAAAATGATCTCACGAAGCGGGCGCCTCTCTTGGTATGACCTTAAGACAAACAGGAGTAAGTCTTAAGTTCATGCCAAGATCAGTTTTATTTACCACCTGAACGTGTTGGTAGGGCCTCAGCGAATGACATCTCGTTCAACTCTGAAGCAGAGCCTGACTGGGGAAGTCCACCTTATTAGAAAACCGCAGTCACTGGCGTAGCACCAAACGGCTAGGTGGGGCACTGCCCCGGGGCCCCCAAAACCTGATTAGCAAACCATATAAAGAGCTGTGTGTGTGTGTGTGTAGTTTAGGGTTCCCAGTTTTTTTGCCCCAGGGCCCTTGGTCACCTAGCTACGCCACGGACCACAGTCAAATAATACTAGAGCCTAACTCACTGCATTTCGCACCATGTAACGATAGAGGCATTTTTTTTCAGCATACAAAGCAGCAAGGTAAACTCACCAGTTACTGACTGGTTTTCGAGTCACCGTGGTAGGGCTGCACAAACATGGTGGTCGCGTCTGTTTGCGTCTAGGGATTTATTCCTTACGCCTATTCTGGACGCGTCTTAGGTTTTTTTGAGTTTGTTCCATAAAAGTCATCATCATCCTAGCGTTTGTTCTGATTTGCCGCAGCTTAATTGAGCCTGGAGTCTGCTTGGCAACCTAACCCCATGAATTGGAGAAAATCAATATCATGTAGATTTCCAACCCAAGAGGGAAACTAAGTCTTATTGAGATTAGGCCCGGTTTCCTCGCAGTGTTTTACTACACCGAAAAGCGACTGATGGTATACTCGTAAATATCAGATGAAGGGTACACGGAAAGAACATGTCTAGTCACTTTGACAACATTTTGAGTTATAGCGGTTTTAAAGTTTGGGACGATTCAATTAACCATACTATTTTCGTAACTAGATGGTTTTTATGAATTAAAAAGTGGATTTATTTTAAAAATTCCAGCTGTTACAGAAGTTGTTGCTAATAGTTCATTACAAGCTCTACATTTTGATACAAAAATCTCATTTTACAAAAAAGGGACTAGGCATGTTCTTTCCGTGTACCCTTTACCCTTCAAATGATGTAGGTATCGTATCGAAAAACTCAGTGTTACGAGCCGGGGTTTCAACCCGAGAGCTCCGGATTAAAAGTCGGACGTCTTACCGCCACAGACGTGCAGGCTACCCAATCAAAACTAAGTTTGATCCTTGGACAAGAATTCCAAGTTCCAGAATAGTCCAGCAGGTGGCGCCGCGGGCGCGACCCAGATCCTTTCAGCCCATTTGCTGTATCTCTGTTTGACATCGCAATACCAGACGGAGATAGTCTAACTGCATTCAAATATGAAAGGAAGGATAAAGGCTTCTTTCAAGACGCTGTGGCTTAAGCTGGATATACACTAGCGTGGAGCCAGTTTATGCCGGATACACACCGCTGTTATGAAATGCAAAGTAGTTTGGTCGTAATTCTAAGACTTTTTTTTTTAATTTAATGTTATAAATAAAGCTATTTTTTTATCTGTGACAAGATTTAAATAATCGTATTACGTAACATAGCTTTATTACAAAAGCCTAATAAAAGCATCAATATCTAAATTATGAACAAGCGTCTAATTGTGTAAAATGGCAGGCGCTTGCCCTTTGGCCTAACAAAGCGTCGGGTCCTGGGGGTGAAAATTAACCCTTCTCATAACAATATTGCCTTCGTCCCCGAAACGAATGTCACGTCCTATTCAGATCGTTTGCTAATAGCCTACTTCCCTATAGACGAGTTTAATAACTTTATTGCTATTTGTAATCGAACTCGCGGAGCGTAAGCGAAACGAGTTCTTACAAACAACTCCAGACTGAACTGTCATCTGGCTACTGGGACGTCTCGCTCGGCATTAGGATGGCTTTTTGATTTACATAGTTTGTCCGACGATAACTTTAGTAACGTTTTTCTGATCTTTATGAAATTTCTTGGGGATGTAACAGAGATACATAAAATTTGTAGTTCGTAACTTCGTATATGTGCAGGTCAACTCGTTTGCAAGTAAATCGCGAGTTCTCAGTTCGAGGCGGACTACTAGTTTAATTTATGATGTTACAATAATAAAACAATAGAACAAACAAACATTGTCGCGTAAATCGCGTTTATAATGTAAGTACGTATATATGTACAACTACAATCGTATTCTATTTTTTTTTTCATACTTATTTTAGTGCCAACTCAAGACAGCTGCTGTCTAATTTGGTAATACTACCATATTATGCCAACAAAAATAAGTAGCAGGTAACTGCTGTAACTAGATATTGGCGAAATACAAGCAAATACAGGTAGGTAGATAACGTAGATAGACTAGATAGCAATAATATACAGTAGCAGTAGAAGTTCTCAAATTTACACATTTAGTATGTATATCTGGGTCGTATTATTTTTGTTGGTATATGTACCTTTAGTAGTTATGATAAAGTATAAAATGAGAAGTAAACGAAAAAACGTGCCGTAAAATTAATTACGCGATTTACGTGTCCATTACGGTCACTGCACGATTGGATTCGTACCCCAAACTACTCAAAACCGGTCATACGTTTACCGACTTCACAAGATGCTTAAATGTTATCTCTACCAGTCCGAATGTTGTATTAGTTGATTGAACACACAACATTACACATAATATTTGTCTAGTCCCCCTACAAGACTATCATACACAATTATAAGACCGAGAAAACTACTGCCAATTCGTACTGTATCCTCGGAGAGGGAATTCCTTGATTTTGCACCGTAACGTGTGGCTCTCAGAGTTCGAGTCAACTGGCAGAGAAGTGTAAGAAGTTGTGTAAGTGACATGGATTTTCTCTCAAAAGATAGAGCACCTTCAAGCAATACTAATACCAGCAATTTTATCGGCGCACAGGCGATGAAGAACGTTTCCATATTGCCCGAACCGATGTTGGATTGGATGTCGAATAGAGAAGTATGTACCTAAATTGTAAAATATTTGTGTATTTCTATATTTTTCTATTAAATATATCAATATTTACTGCTCAAAAGAAAGCATAACGCATAAAACGCAGGCTTAATACCATAAGGCACCCTGTAGCAGCTTTGCCTTTCTCCTTGGGTCATCCGACCTTCCCTTTGATATTGGATTGGACCGATTGGACGGTGTCAAAAAGGCTCTTAATCTGTCAGTTGTTGGGAGCTGTCAAATTCTTGTTCTAACTGACGGGCCGATATCGTCAGGCGGACTGATAGTCGGTGGGCCCCCTACCGTCGAAACTATGCGAATCCCAGGATATTAATTTCTGATACTAATAGTCATGTTATTGTACTTATTGTATCACACATAATTTTATAGACCAAAATTAGGTCGGAATTTTCCTGAACTTTGCAGAAGTACAAATAAAAAGTTCCTTTCTTTAAAGCGTATTTTGGCCACTCACTCCATGATGCATGATCTAGTGGGAGCAGATCTGCAGTTAGGGTACAGTCAGCCCTAATATTGACAGTAGACAATTTCCGGCGCTGCGAGCAAACAGCCAGGATTCCGCGCAATTTGCGCTTAATTGCAGACGTGTCAACGTGGGGACGCGAAATAGGGTGACCATAATGCGGGTTTTACGTCCTATAAAATCAATATAAATACCTACAGGCTGTTTTTCGGGGCAACGAATCCCGAAATGAAAATAAAATTGCAGTTTCATAGAAATCTGACAATACTGTAAGCGATCGTGATTATTATAATTATACGACTAAAGACTGTTTAACTTGCTGATATTGGTAAATATTGCAATATAAAAAGAATACTGGAAGGACGGTAAGTTAACCTAAAAATTAAATAAATACGTATAGCTTTATAATGGCTAACTAATTATTTTTAATATAATGGATAGCGATGCGAGTTCGCTGGGCAAGGAAGGAGCGGCTGATGGACTTAATATACGATTTTAAGCTAACATGGTCATTAACATTACAAAAAAAATCCCATTTTAAATAGTTTTTTTAGCGCCTGATGGTCACCTGTGGGGTCTATTAAGGAGCTTAGTCAACTCGCTAAAATAAAATACAACGAAATAAAACCATCCTATAGGTAAATTAAGGTTTATTGAGGAATAATTCGTAGTCTTATCACAAAATGGGCGATGTCACGAACTTTTAAAAAACGATGTCGAACAGCGGCATTGCAAGACGATTCCCGATAAGATGACTTCGGGTAACGGGACGGACACAATGTCAACATTTCATCGGAATTGAATACCAAGGTAAATATCAAACGCCTCAAAATTACTTTTCAAGTGTTTGTACTTTTTCAACATTGATGGATACTCGTCTATAATCTACCTATTTCATCTTCTTCTTAAATTACCTTAAAATAAGATTTGATACAAATAGTTCACAAAACTAAATCAAAACGTAAAAAAAAATAGCAAAGAAAATTTGAAAAGCAAAAAGTGTGCGTTGGCCGGGAATCGAACCCGGATCAACTGCTTGGAAGGCAACTATGCTGACCATTACACCACCAACGCAACTGTTAGAAACGGCGAAATTTGCCATTATGTTGGTTAAGTAAATACGTCATTACGGAATGTAATGATAAGGTTGACTATCGTCTGGCCTTGACTGTAGTTTCACAAGTTCATTGATAATGTTGATATCAAGCGTGATAATGAATTATATTTATTAAATTAAGTACCTAAAGCGATTATCACACTGGCGACGGATCCGCATGCGTCGCCGGTGCGCGAGCGAGATAGCGCTATACACATGCAGAGCGCTATCTCGCTCGCGCACCGGCGCCGCATGCGGATCCGCAGCAGTGTGATAACCGCCTAATAGGTACATACGATGTTAACATTCTCGTCATAGAAAATCGGACATAGGTCAAAGTAATAAAATAATGTATGTACCTACATATTTCTATTTATGTGCATCCGGTAAGCGACCTTGACCTCTCCGATTCCTCCGAACACCTATACTTACTTTTCACGAATCTAGGGGTCTCAAGGTCTCAATGTAAAGATCACTCAATCACTGCAAAAGTGTTTTTTTGTGAATATGTAGGCACCAAGCATTCTTCCATGCCACCGTCATAACGCCGAACTGAAAATGAATGCATTTTCCAACAAAAAATAATAATTTAATTATTTCCCCCACTCACTGTCAAATCAACGCGTCCTCAGCTCAAACAAAATTATAATAAACGAAAACGACAATGAGGCCTCAATGGGCCTCAAGGAGCTGGAACCGAGAACCAATTAACCCTCCCGCTGCCCGATCGGGCCACAAAAGAATCAATTAACGCAACAAGACAACTGCACCCGCCCTTGACTGCACCTTGTGCGCTAAGTATTAGGGAGGGTTAGACGCGACAATGTGATTGACACTTTGAAGAAGAATTATTTACGAAAGACGATGACGTTATTGGAAAATATAAACAGTAATGTAGACTATAATCTACCTATTTAAGGAGCTTGATATGCAAAACTACAAGGTGTCACGTTTTTTGAGAAAAATGGAGTTTGAAATCTTCAATCTACCTTGTATATAAACTAGGAAATTAGAAAAAATCAGGTATAGACCTATGTACGTAATAAGGAAAAACAGGAAGAAGTCATCATCAATTTCATGTATCTTACATATAGAATATTATGCCGGACTAAAAACAATTAAGTAAGAACGTCTCACATTTCTGAGCAAATTTTTACTGACACTGTTACCATAGCTAAGTAAGTACCTAATAAACACCGAAACTTACGTTATAAACACTCCCAAAAATAGATATCCAAACATCACAAGTCCCAATTTAACTCATCAAACATTTAACCTCAACCCAATTAAACTTAACTTTTAAAGCGTTATATTTCTGTCAATTCTAACCGCCTTGGCTACTTCCTTTGACACGCAGATCAAAGCACACGCGCTTCTATTAGCCCTGATTACAGCAGCACTTCACCCCCTTTGCCCCCCAAGCGGTCCCTTTTCCTCCCCGTACTCCCATTGTCTCGCGGAGGGTTAAGATTCTCTAGTGTCATTGCTAGTTTCATAAATTAGCTTTGATGCGTTTGAGTTTAGGGTAGGTTTTTTGTATGTGAGCATTGTTGATGCTGTCTGATCTGACGTTTGTGGTTACTGGTTACAAAGAGATTGGTTAAGATGAGAGCTCTCGAGTTTGCTGTGAACTGTTTCCTATCATAGTTAAGCAATGTAAGTACGTTACAGCGGTATCATATTATGATACCGCTGTAACGTACGTTCATATTATGAAGCTAATACAAAGCCTCATTTTCCTTTCATGAGTTGTATAAGGCACTCAAATGCGTCTAAAGTTGGAGTTACCTGCGTATGACTGCTAATTAGGTTTTTATATAATACCTACTCATTAAATATTTATGTAAGTACCTACCTGTGCCTTGTATTTAATTTTAACGCATATTATTGCAAAATGGAAAGCTCAAACTATGTTGAGAGTTGAGACCTTGTTGAGAACTTGAGACTCAATAGCTAACCCAACGAAATTGTGGAATATTACCTGACCAAGGATTAACTTTTTGATGCTTTTTCGCCAGTATGCTTGAGCTTTAAAGAACTGTGTTCAAATTAATCCTGCCAGGGTCGCCATGTGATGTGAGGGGTAAAGAAAAATTCCAGTCTAAAATAACACGTAATGCTTATATGTTAAAGCTATGTTATACCTACTTGTATTTATAAGGCGTAGTGGTCGTAGTACACACTACAGTATAACTATTCCTTTTTCCAAAATATTACCATTTTAGTTGCATGTACGTAGTGTAAATGGATATACTTATTATAACAATTTGATCACGTTAATAACTCACAAACATAGTTCAGAATCGATACCATTTCAAAAACATTTCCCCGTTACCGTCAGCCATTTCGGCTGCAATTTCCGAACTGCCAGTCAGCACTTCCTGCGATGCAGTCGGACAGGGTTTCTCAAACTGTCATAAAGTAACCAGCAGGGCAGTATGAGGATCGAGAAAAGACAGCATAATGTCAGTTTATGGATGACGGACTTGCTCGGCCTCGACTGACGTACAAGTCTATACTATACTTTGGTTCACAGCTGTCAACCTGGCGCCCAAAATTTGTTCTAGATTTCGCATCTAGTAGAATACATAATAAACCAATAGCAGCTAATGAAAAAAGAAGGCGTGATAGATTCGTTCGCAATTACGAGAGTATGTATTTTATTATGTCCTCGGGCAAGGGGATGTGATTGGGGCAAGTTTGAGAAAGCCTGCAGTAGGAAGTGACTGCCATACATAGGCGTATATAGAGGGGGGGCCGGGTGGGCCGTGCCCACCCCAGAATAGCCTGGTGCCCACCCCAAGATGATAGGTTACCGATTTGAAATTCTAGGCTGGGCACAAAAAAATTATCACAAAATAAATGACCTATTAAGTCCTAGAACCGACAATTCACTATTACCTATTAGTTCAGTCATTATATATTTTGACCCATGAATAATTAGTTCTTGGATTTTTTTTCGTATGTCCCTCGGGGGGGTCACTGGGAGTGTAAATTCAAAAAGTAGACTGAATCAGGCTCCTGCGTATATTCAAAAAACGGTTTCTCTTAAATAACTCGGCCATTTTTGATTTTACAGTAAAACCGTGAGAACAAAAATTGTAGCTCTACAAGTTTGGTTCTCACAATTTTTCTTCTAGGATCGATATTTTGGGGAAAAAAGGTGAGAACCAAAATCGTTCAGAATTTGAATCTCTACAAGTTTAGTCCTCTTCATTTATGCCGTAAAGTTGAATATAAACGAGACGATGAAAATATTTTGAACTTGTCGCTTTTTTCAAATTTAATTTCCAAAATATCGATCGTAGAAGAAAAATTGTAAGGACTAAACTTGTAGAGAATCAAATTTTATATAATTTTTGTACTCACGGTTTTACTGTAAAATCAAAAATGGCCGAGTTATTCATAGTGTGGTGAACGAATGATTCTAGCTGGAAAAGTGGAAAGCAGAAATTTTGACTTTGGAACTTTATTAAGACTAGTTAAGAGACTAGCAAACTAGCATACTAAAAGTCCCCAGCCCCCGGATGTGAGCCCGAGGAGGGGGGAGGCAAAGAAGGTCCCGTTTTTTGGTTTTTTGCTTATAACTTTAAAACCATGAGTCATAGACAATTTTGATGTAGCACATAATTAAAGCTGATAAAATTCTCTACAACTCTCATGGACTCACTTTTTACCTAACACTAATGGTTGTCCTGATATGAGCTCCGAAAAACGGACGATTTTGTAAAGTGGAGGATTTTTAACCGACTTCAATTCCATTGAGGAAGGAGGTTCTGCATTCGGTTTGGTGTTTTTTAACCGACTTCAATTCCATTGAGAAAGGAGGTTCTGCATTCGGTTTGGTGTTTTTTTTTTATGTATGTTCACCGATTACTCCGAGACCCATGGTCCGATTTGAGTAATTCTTTTTTTGTTTGAAAGGATCTACATCCAAGGTGGTCCCATATTAATATGGTACTGTTCTGATGATGGAATCCATGAGGTATTGAGGGAACTCCTCAATTTTTAAAGGCACGTGTATAGTGATTTGGGTGTTTTCTTAAGCTACTCAAGCATTTTCTCACTAAAACCACCAATTTGATGGAGTGGACCTGACGATGATGATTGTTTTGATGATAATGATGAAGATTTTTTAAATGTAGGATGTTCAGCGATTGCTCAGAGACCCGTGGTCCGATTTGAATAATTCTTTTTTTGTTTGAAAGGAACTACCTTAAAAATGATCCCACATTAATCTGGTCCTGTTCTGATGATGGAATCTATGAACAACTGAGGGAACCCCTCAATTTTTAAAGGCACGTGTCTGGTGATTTGGGTGTTTTCTTAAGCCACTCAAGCATTTTCTCACGAAAACCGCCAATTTGATGGAGTGGTCCTGATGATGATGATTGTTTTCGTGATAATGATAAAGATTTTTTTATGTAGGATGCTCAGCGATTACTCCGAGACCCGTGGTCCGATTTGGACAATTCCCTTTTTTTTGTTTGATAGGAACTATCTCGAATATGGTCCCACATTAATCTGGTGGTGTTCTGATGATGAAATCCGTGAGGAATTGAGAAAACTCCTCAATTTTTAAAGGCACATGTATGTTGATTTGGTTGTTTTCTTAAGCAACTAAAGTATTTTCTCACGAAAACCACCATTTCGATGCAGTGGACCTGATGATGAAGTCCACATATGATACGTGGACCTTTCCTTAGATAGAATGGGTGTATTATGAACTTTTTTATGTATCTTTACCGATTTTGATAAATTATATAACCACTAAAAATGGAAAAATAAAAACTTTTTACAAAAAAAAGATAAACCGACTTCAAAAAGGATAAAATGAATCATTATATTATTTATATGCGTTTGCGATAATTTAATTCTTTATAAAATGTCTAGGGTGGCTTTTTATCCAGATAAACTTTTTCCAGTTAGTATGACAAGAATTGTGGAGAATACCCCCCACGTTACAAAATCGTCCGTTTTTCGGAGCTCATATCTGGACAACCATTAGTGTTAGGTAAAAAGTGAATTCATAATAGTTGTAGAGAATTTTATCAGCTTTAATTATGTACTACAACAAAATTGTCTATGGCGCAAGATGTAAGCAAAAAAACAAAAAACGGGACCTTCTTTTCCTACCCCCTCCTCGGGCTCACCTCCACAAGTAGAGTTCTACTAGAGTCCTACTCCAGTACATTTTGTACTGCGTTACTTGATAATATTGAAAAATTAAAAAAAAAACTAAATGAAATTATTTTCAAAATTGCTTTCTTGGGGTTAGATATGAAGGTATTTAGTATAATTTTTGATATATAGTACCAAAAAAAACCAGCCATATCGTATCTGGGGGAGCCCAAACTTGGTGAGCGTTTCTCAAAAATTTTGCCACTTTTGTTGACTCAAATTTTTTTGGTAAGTTTTATGTTTTTGCTGATCAGAATCACGAGCTGATCCGATTTATGCAATAAAAAAAGATGTCCCATAAAACTCCATACATTTTTTGATTTTTTTTACTTTTCCTATTGTGTTACCTCCATAGAAAACATATGGCAAAGGGCAACACAAGAGGAAAAAAATTTTTGGGACACATTTTTTTCTTGCATTAATCGAATCAGCTCGCGATTCTGAATAGAAAAAAACATAAAACTTACCATAAAATAAAAAGTCGAGAAAAGTGGCAAAAATAAAAAGAAATGCTCTCGTATGTTTTGAAAATTATTGTTGTTTTTTTTAAATGATGATGAAATATAATAATGTGGTATATTTTTAGAACCGCCTCTATTAGCCCTTTCACATGATACTACATACGATAGGATTTTGAAAAAAAAAAATTTCCCCTACAAAAAAAAATGATGAATCAGCACCCTCCTAAGGGACTTTTTTTTTAGGAACTGCGGATCAAAAAAATTTTTTTCACCTCTAGTATGCGTGTGCCAAATGGCTAAACTGTACATCGATTTGCGGTATTACTGTAAAATTAGACTCGACGCTGCCGACTATAGCCATAGGGCTCCTAATGTATCTGAATAAGACAGGGGCCAGGCCCCCCCTGGAAAATATCTCTAGATACGCCAATGCTGCCATACCGGCGTGTCAGCTTCTACTATGTAGCCAGTGACAATGTGGCACTTGTCTCAAATGTCCTAAATGTCTGAATTGAATGTAGGTATCTAGCACACATAGAATTCGGATGCTTTCATAGACGTTAGCCTAATGGAATTTTCGGTAGGTAGAATGTTAAATGTGTTATATCTATAACAATAAGAATTCTATTTATTTTGTCGTTACACGTTTAGGTATTCAGATTGTAAGAAATATCATTGTAAATGCTTTGGCTGGTACCTATTTAACTACATTATCGTCTAGGTACCTACCTACCAGTGGCGGAGCCTTCATACAACCCGATTCCCACCGGCTTGCCTAATGGTCAGTTCGGTAAGTACTTTTACGACGGCTCATAGAAAAACGGAAAGCCAAAATAAGAACCCTCTCAGCACCCTCTCTCTGGCTTCCCTTGGAATTATTTTGACGTGCCGCCACTGCTACCTACCTAGGAAGGCATATTTAGATAACAGACTTACCTACCTAAGCTTCAATTTATTCAAAGTCAGGATCATCAGATATCCTGCTCATAGACATTGTTCCCTGGAACATCTCCTGGCTGCGCTAAATCGCTCCGCACCCGCGCGTGCGCAGCCAAACGCGACACCTTTGTTTGTTGTTTGAAGTGTTTGAACAAGCATGGCCGGTAACTAGCTGCACGACGGACTAATGGCGCTCTGTTTAGTATTAGGATACAATATGTAAGTACATATTGACGTAATTGACATACAGATTAACGACTCGACTTAACCTAGAAGTAGCTGAGCCACAGAGGACCGACCTCTTTAGTGCGTTAGCTACTCGTAGATAGAGGCGTTATTGTCAATGGTTTCTATAGGAATCGACCGTGTCAGTGTATTTGACAACTAATTGTCTTAGCTGTCAGATACCTGTGCTAATAGCGTTGTGGTACAGATCGATACTTTTATAGATATTGTGATTACATTATCTGAAATATCTGAATAATCATTATAACCAATCAGCAGTAATATTACGCAGGAACTAACTGTAACAAAGGTTTGTATAATAATGAGTATTTATGGAACGTTTGGCCTGACAAACCTACTTCAGCCATTTACATAAAATTATTCTGTTACTTAGAAACTTACTTATAGACCACTCTCAGCTTAAACTGAAAACAGGACCTAGAAACATGACACGAGTTTCATAAAAAAATTGTCTCTGAATGGTATATCTATTACTCTCTTTGTACTGCATTTTCTAATAATTCTTAATATAATTCTAGTTAGTTATTTTTGGTATACTACGCTCGTATATGTTACCATTCAGTCATTGCAATATTTATGGCACAAAATGGTGTTTCGAATCCATTTTATGATGTAACTCCGCAACTCTCAAATTTTCACTGGCGCTAACGTGGCGCAAAGCGCTAGAGCGATACAAATACAAGCATCAACAACGTATCTAGTCTTTAGTGTCTTTACTGATCTGTGAGCTGAGCAGAAGAAGTGTACACAATTAACTGAGCGCGACTTGTTTTTAAGAGGATGATAAGAGCTAAATTCCCTCCCTATCTTTTTCAGCGCGAGTGAAAGAGAAACACTGCGTTACGATTAGTATGGGAGCTCATTGCAAATTTTGCAAAATGATGAATTAAAAGAAAACTGTGCATTAATTGAGAAATTTAAGGCAACGAAGTTTTTAGTATTAGTGTGGTGGAATGTTGTCCTTAATTACAGACATATAAGCCAAGAAACTAAAGACGTGCAATGGTTTTAAGCTAATTTTAGATGTAACTTTGGAATTATTTTCTATCGAGCCGATTTCGTCCAATCGTGTATTGGAATTAACCAAGTTCTTTTAAATATAATGAATATTAACATATATTTTTTTTACTTTTCCAAAACAAGTAGTTATAGCTATATGACTGTTTAAGTCAATTTGAAGGTCATCGGGTCTTCTCAGCCTCTTAAAGGCAGACTGATTAGTGATTAATTGATTATTGAAGAAAAATAGTAAATATATAAAAAAACACAAAAAAAAAAACAAAAAGAATCGCCCCCGGGTGGGCTTGAACCACCAACCTTTCGGTTAACAGCCGAACGCGCTAACCAATTGCGCCACGGAGGCAGATATTCTGGTGCGTGAAATATCTAACCATAAGGTCAACTCCGTAGAATAAGGTATGACTGAGACAACAATAACACTAAAGATTGCTTTGCTTACCTGAGAAACCTGTTTGGAGCTTTCATGGCCCCTTCACCTCTTGAGGATAAATATCACACAAAAGACACCGTGTTCAAGATTTTATCCCATTTTGCAACAAAATTTAAGTTGTTGGAAAGCTACAGTGTTCAAGAGTGTTTATTATGACTCGATTCAACGCCCGTTTGAGGTTATGTTGACAAGTTAAGTTTATTCGAAAGCGTATTTAGTAAATACATCGGGTTTGTTTGTTTAATTGTTAAAATAATGAATTAAACAAGAGTCTTGTTGATGTTTTATGTTTAAATAGCAAAGACCTTGAGGCTAAAAGAGTGTTTTTGTGTGATAAAGTTGTTCTCGCGTTTGTTTTGGTTGTAAAAACATTGTAGTGTGAGATTATTGCTTTCGTTGGTATTTAAATTATCACGTAATCAAAACAACCTGTCTAATAAACATTTAAGTGATAAAAGAGTGTTTTTAGCGTACGTTTTTAACCGATTTCATTGGATTTTTAAGTGTAAATGGCTAATCGAGTGCCCGGTACTTGCTGTGCCGCGTCGGTGGAAAGGGCCGGCTTGCCTGGTCTTCTGAGAGACCTCCAGCGACTCTCAGAGGACCAAGATTCTGCAGACATCGTTTTCATCCTAGGAACGTCAGAGGAAAAAGTGTACGCACACAGGATCATCCTAGTAGCAAGGTAAAAAATGCAAAAAGATATTCCCGTACCGGGAATCGAACCCGAGCCTCCTGGGTGAAAGCCAGGTATCCTAGCCACTAGACCATACGGGAGATGGTCAGAAAGACGAAATTAAACAATAATCTATGAAACACGTTATTTTACAATTATTTAAAACGAAACACAAAGAAAGTTCGGCAGAGACTATAGAGATATAGACGACCACAGCCTAAGAACATACTATACTCCATGCTGTTAGCTTTAAAAGTCTCATTCAACTTACAAAATAGACATAACCGGTAAATCCGGCAATGCTGATTATGCTTGAACACGGTTTTCCAAAGTCTTCCTTTCACGTTTCTCTGTTTCAAATGTAAATGCGCCCCGCGACGTGAAGACACTTTGCTAGATGAAGCTGAAGTTATCTAATGTGTTAGCAGAATAAACTGCTTTAATATTCATTACGGTTTTTGCATAAATGCACAGAGCAGCGATAGCAATTTGAGAGCGGCTAGCGCCATCTGTGTATGTCTGTTTGAAACTTAGTCTGGCTATTCGCCACTAGATGGCGTATCAATTAGTGTAACAAGTTTGAGGTGAGGAAGATTAGGAGATGAGGCAGAGATAAATGTTAATTAATAATTATGTTCTAATGTCTGTTGGCTTTGAAAATCATCGAAACAGTCAGTAGGTAATTTTCTTTAAAATATTCATTACTGTGATCAGAAAAATTGGAAAATGTATTTGATCCACCAAAAAATGTTATCTAGGTATGTATGCAGTAAGGGTGAGATATACCAGAGGCTATAGAGATATAGACGACCACAGCCTAAGAACTTTTTGAAGCTCAAGTCGATTGCGCCCTCTGTCCAAAAGCCGCCTAAAGATACCGAAATTGTAAGAAGAAGTGTCACCTGCACTGCTACAGTCAGCAGCAGAAGTAGCTAAACAGGTAGGGTGTTCAAAATGACCTACACACGCTCTTATTCTCTTAACAATAAAGTCGTGTCCAGCTCATTTTGCACACCCTACCCGCTTAGCTACTTTTGCTGCTGACTGTACTCTATGGACTTGAACTTCAAAAAGTTCTTAGGCTGTGGTCGTCTATATCTCTATAGTCTCTGGATATACTATATATCTATACGGTAACTTTTGGGCAGCAATTAACTAACTAACAAAATTATAGCTAATTAAGTTTTCGTAAGACAACAAAAGTAAGAAATCCTGAGAGGTTTATCAAGTTAATAATGTTATTATGGTGCTGTGCATGAGTGTGGCGCCATCTCTTGAGCAGGGGGTGAAAGGGTTTTTTTCTTTTTTATTAATGGCATATACTCCTTGCTTATATGAAATGTCACTGGCTGATTCACTATTTTGACAGTTGACCCTACGGGTGATGTCAAATATTTTGAAATGTGATATTGACAAGAGCCCAATTTCTTGTTACATTGTGCGCTGCGATCGTTCACGTTATCCCCACCATGCACTTCGCACATAGCCAATACAACTTCACACAATGACTCTTCCATAGAGTTTGCATTAATACAACAATGTATTGAATAATCCATCGAAACTTACTTACCTATGGCATAGCCTTTAGATTTCTACAAAGGCGCTACCATCGGTCAAGTTACCAAAAAACCCTCAATTTACATGCAAATGTGTGACATATGGTCCAGCCCGGCGAAACTACAACAAAGCTATCCAAAATGACCCACACCTCAAGAAGCTATTTTAGTGCCTTTGGCGCTTAAGTCGTAAATTCTAGCATCTATATTAGAAAATCGTTGATAAAAGCGTAAGCGCCAAATAAATTAAGGTCTTCTTTGGTAAGAATGGTACTTACACCTTTTTTGGTATTATGCTTCAAGTTATGCAGAAACTTGGCCTGAATCTATTTGTTAAAACCAAATTGGAAAAATAACTCCACGCTTTCAGTTCCATTGGAGTTGATATACGACCCGAGTTCCACAGACATCATACTTTTTATTAGTTTCTCTATTAGATGGAAGTTCGAGATGTAAACAAGTTTTGTTAAGTTGAAGTTAACGTATGGCTCTTGAGAGTTTTGTCAAAGGGGCGTGGGCTTGCCTTTGGTCTGTGGTTCTTTATGACGAAGTGAAGTGAGTGGACTAGTTGGTGAATCAAATAAAAAAGTATCCTAAAAAGGTACCGTTTTTCCCTGACGTACGGAATTCTAAAAACATCTTAATGCCGTCTTGTCCTGGGTTTTTCAAACAATCGCCCTTGAATATTCGGTGATTAACCTTTTCGACGCCATGTCAACCGCAAAACCTACCACTCAGAAGACGCCACGACATCTAAATGTCAAAAATGAAGTTAAACTTTATGCGTGTGCATGTAGGTCTATTTTGCTCTGTGGTCGGTGACCGATATCTCGGTCTTTGGCGTTGGACCGGTGGTGCCGATATATACGTCTTTGGCGTGGAAAAGGTTAATTTGAACACGCAATATTATAGCATAGAATAGGTTACTTTCAAATATATAAACTTAATGGTTTCGTTGCTTTCATTTCATAAAATTAATATTTCAAAAATTCACGGGAAAATCCAGGTGTAGCATGTGTTTACCCATTAAATGATTTTGTAATGGTTAAAACCTTTATAAACGAGATGTATTTATCATAAAGTATTGTGACGTCACAATAATAGTCTCCCGTATAAACTCCATACATATACAACAATACCTTGTGCAATCTAAGAAGCGGTTTTTGACACCTGTCATCTCAGTAGGTACATTTTATAACCTAAAATCGATTTTAGGCTATAAAATGTACTGAGATGACAGGTGTCAAAAACCGCTTCTTAGATTGCACAAGGTAAAATCGTTTTGACGTTTCCTAAATACTAGCTTATTTGACTTATAGGAAAGTGGCCTATTAAATCAAAACGTATTTATTTAGCCGCAACACTACTTCATTAGTCATTCTGTGATATTGTTCTCACATTGCTTGGAGATTAGCACATATTGTAGACTGAACTGGCTAGTCCTCCTGTCAGTTTTATTTCCGGACATGCGTACCTGCACATTCCGGAGTCCGGACGGAACATTACCGGGCGCAGCTGCAGCTCTCCGGAAAGTCCGGAACTTCTGAATGATTAATATTAAAACTCCGATCCGAGTTTCGCTACGTAGTCTTTTGAAAACAGTAGCGCCATATTGCGAATCTAGGCCTACGAGCATAGATATACCACCCATAGATCTGACACGGAACTAATAATACCAAGATAGAACGGGATGGTCTTATTACACTTTCAATAGATACGGCAGAGAGGTGCTATTATCGTTGGTCCTTGTCATAGTTTCTATTACCCTCCACGCGTTACTTCTAGCAGTGGAGGGTAACAAACAGATATAATGCGCGATTTCTTCAAGAATTTCTGTGATTGCTACGAGAAAAGCTGTTAGTTTTCCTAGAAAGTTGTGTCGGCTAAGGAAAAGATTGGTAAATTGTTCTGTTTTATGCTGTAGAAGTGATTATGGGCATCTATATATCTATCCCATACGGAGGTACACGTGTGCGGGCTCTAGTTAATGCTTGCTTTGAGCCTACGAGTTTAGGTATTTTGTAGTCAAAACATTTGTTTTTATCAGCCACTATAAATTATATAGGTAGACAGCCACAGTTTAAGAACTTTTTGAAGCTCAAGTCTGAAGTGCCATCTGCACGAGAGCAACCTAAATATATAGTAGGAAAAAATGGCATTGCGTCGCAGCGACATCTATAGCGTTGCTACGGTGCGCTAATCGTTACTACCCTGCCGCCGCGGTAAGTACCGGAGGCGTAGGTCACTTTTTCCTTTGTATATGACATCTATACAAGTTTATAATTTAATTTAAAATATAGTGTGTCTACTTAAAATAAACAAATCAAAATATCTATTAAAAATAATTTGATTTGTTCTTCAGTTGTCAGATTTCTGTGTCCCATACCTGCCACGGATGCACAGCTTTTACACCTTTTCGCAGAACTTTTTTTGTCTGAATTTCACGTGGCAATCAACTTTCCACCGATGATTATTTTCGTAAGGATAACGTCTTACTTGGTAGACTTATGGTAAAGTATCTTCAGTTATTACTTCAGTCCTTGGATACTGTTTCAGCTCGACTGTGCCATCATCCAGGGCTCGATCAATCTTGCGAGTCGCAACTCGATAAGCGCACAATTATGCCGGCATGTTTACCTACTACCATCAATTCGCGTAATACTCGCGCCACTGGATGTTCATTAATTATCGTTTTTGACATGATCTAAATTGATTATTTATCTATCTACCTACCTACCTACAGTTTTACTTCAAACCTATAGTCCTACGAGAAACTTTTAGAAAGAGCCTCTACACTCGTTAGGCGACAATGACCCGAAAACCTTTTCCTAAACATTTAACTCATATGTTTATTATCATTTAAGGATTTTTGTAAAAAAGTACAGTTAGCGAGAGATCCTAAGAAAACTTTTCCTAAACATTTTAACTCGTATGTCAATTGCCATATGAGAATTTTTGTAAAAATAACATCAGTCAGCAAGAAAATATATGCTCAATCATCATGTGATGGTTTTCAAGCAAAAGGTACGCCATTGTCGGTTGTTAATAGAGTTTATTTCTAAATGAATTATGATGGCAGTAATGCCTTATTGAGCGACAATGATGTACCTACTTACCTTTTACTTGAACGTTTTCAAGGTACAAATGGTTCATCTACCAAATGGACGTAACATTTCTTCTAACCTAACAAACCATGCTAAACAATGCTATAATTATTATCCCCAGGCAGACGTGAAAAATAAATAAATACCTAGTTGAGCCTTTTTACACTACGCCGAAAAGCTGCATATTGCATCCCTTGCGAGTTGTCTACAGTTTCCAAATTTTCCAATAACAACATTTCCCGAATCAACCTGCCACTAATCCTTTCACTTCACCACGCACACGTATTCGTCTCATTACACTGTCACAACATCTCTCTCTGTCTCTAACGTATGAAAGAGAGAGTGTATAACCATATCTATGGATAAGAGTAACGTAGTCGCGTAATTCGATAACCTGTTGTCTGAAAAGCGCTGAAACGGTATAGGTTTTAGATCACCAATAATATCAAGAAGATAACACTTGCCATATATTTTTTCGGAATATAACACGGACTGTATTACAAGTAAGTGTATGAAAATAGTCATTTGTACATACAACCAGAGAATACCTAACGTTGTTTTGGGCTTAGTCCAAAACATACTAATACCACTAATACATTGTTTTTTTTTTAACACAGTAACGAGAACATACTTATTTGAGATAACAAAAATTCAAGGAAAACATTACGGTAAAATAACTTTCTCTCAACATTCACATATTATAGTTACACCTCTGACTATTTGTAGCTATTGCCCCAGAGCTTTATGCTGTACCGTAGCTTCGATTCGACAAGGGCGACAACTAAGTATTAGGCTTGGACTGGTATAAAAAGGCTGAAATAAGGTAAATTTCCGGACGCTCGACATTGTCCCAGTACATGCCATTTTTAACCTTTTGACCGCCGTCATCTAATGTATGAGACAAAGTGACAACGTGAATGATACCTTCATGAGTTCAAAATTGAAAGTTAAAATGTTGGCGTAAAGCGGTTAAAAGTTTAAACATTTAAATAATAACGACAGCTAAGTGTCATCTATTGACCATTGCGAGTTTCTAGTAGTTTACCATGCATAACATATTTCAGTTCAGATCACCATTAAGCTAGGAACACACGCACAAATATGCCCGCCGGATTGTCCGACGGATATGCCCGGCGGACAAATCCGTGCGTGTATGGCGCGAAAAGGACACGAATTTGTCTGCGGACACATCTGAATAGCACCATACACGAACGGATCTGTCCGCCAGGCATATCCGTCGGACAAATCCGGCGGGCATATTTGTGCGTGTGTTCCTAGCTTAATGGTGATCTGAACTGAAATATGTTATGCATGGTAAACTACCGGATCTGTGCGTGTATCCCTAGCTATTTGGACCGCGGTTCGTAACTACGCGGCAGGATGATTGGAGACTTAATTACATATCGTCGAGTGATTAATGGTCCCGAATACCCCGTACGTAACTTGTGTAGACACTTGCAGCCTTGTTGCGAAACGTTCACGTTGACGTTGTAACGTTAACGTTATTTGAAGTTATAACGAGAACATTTCGAAGAGTGTCGAGGGTTCGAGAGTATCGACTGCGATTCTTGATGACACAAGTTAGGAGCACTTTAGCGGTGGCAACGATTCGAGGAAGGATGTATCATATTTGTATGTAACATTGTACAAAAAGGAGAGGCTACTGATAGTGATAATATCAATATAGTTATCATATTGTGAGGGACTGATTGGACTTAGCTGTGCTGTGTTATTAGCTAGTATAGATTTACAGTAGAGAAAAACTTTTTTTTAAGAAAAAAGTGCCACGTGAGTATTGCCTATTCTCAGCATGTTACTAGCGATTGCCAGCGCTGATCTTCCGATGAGAAAATCACAACAGGTAACATATTACAAAGAAATAGGAATATATTACAAAAAAAAGGAATTAATCAACATACAATGAACATACTGTGCATTTATGGCTAGCTATTTAGAATGATTCTTCGCATACTTTATCGGTAGGATGTACTGTATAATTCGTGGCTCTGAAATGATTAGTTTTCTTACCTAAACAGTAAACAACCTTCCCTGGATTCCTATGTTTGACCCTGTCACTGCCATTAGCCGCCATCTTTGCCCGTTTCAGTATCCAGCTAATAATGGTCCGTCATCATGGTCTGCCAGTCATGCACTATTCACAAACCACTGTGTACAGCTGACCATGGCCCGCGGGTAAGGGGGCCCACCGACTATCAGTCCTGACGATATCGGCCTGTCAGTTAGAACAAAAATTTTACAGCTCCCAAAAACTGACAGGCCAATATCGTCAGGCAGACTCATAGTGGGTGGGCCCCATAAGAGTTTTCGGACCATAATACGAATAATTTTTCGATGTTGGTCCCGTAGAAAAAATTGTTTAGTAGGTACTTTATTATTCACCTCACAAAATATAGCTTAGGTTGGAAATAACAAATATTTGATCTCTTCGTATATAATTCATAATCAGAGTTCAGCGGTACACTGGTTTTTCAATATAGGGTAAGGTTGCTTACTTAATTATCCTAAGCCTTTGTCCTAAGACAAATGGGCTGATTGAGCGCGGTTTCAGACCGTGTTCACATCGCTTACCAAACGCATAGGTCACAACCGCCACAGTGTGGAATTTTACATCAAAATCGGACATGGGTCAAATAATGGTGTAGTATAAAGCTCAATGAATACTAAATACAAATATGTAATCCTCACTTTTTTATTCCTTATAGTTTTCGAGAAATCATACTTTTAAGTTTGCTTTCAGAAACTCCAAAAAAACCATAGAAGTGTTAATATTTTATGAATACGTGCCTGTATAAACTTTCTTGTAATACTAAACGTTATATCTGTTCTGACCGTTAATTCTAAAATCAAAAATATCCTTAAAAAGTTGTTAAGATCTGAGAAATTTGCAATTTAGTAGTCAAACTATTTTATTTTTTTAAATAACATTCCAAAGGTATGCGGAATTAATTCTTATCTACAGATCTTCTTTATACCACATATATCCGATACTATTAATTTGAATAACGTTAATGAATGGATTTAGAATTTAAAGGAATATAAAAAGTTGTGTTAGGGCTGCTACTTGGTAAAGCGCCTGATTCATCTAACACAGCAAAGTTACCACGTAACATTTTATTACTTCATAAAGGGAACCTCCTTTAAAAAACGTTATGTTAACCATCATAATTCGTGTATTGAGCCTATTGGAATCAGCTAGATAACTCAGAAATTGAAAAATTGTCCTTGTGTTACCTACCTACAAAATTTCTGTATACCTATTAATTTAAAGCAGAAAAAAGTGACATGGACGAAGTAATTCAAATTCTAGAAAACTTTCATAGAGGTATCAGGGTTATTCTGGTATCAGAAGAGAACTTATCTATGTATGTAAAAGACTAATCCTCACTCACTATTCCTTTAAAAACTGTATGGGAAAATTGCGTTTATTTCAAGAATGTGCATGCATAGTAGGTACCTAATTTGGTCAAAGTTTTGAGTTGTTTCTTCACGCGTTAGCTTGTAGGATAGACTTTTACCTTGCCTATGCACACTGAGTTTTTCATTCCAGCAGTTTGTTTGCGTCACTGGCGCATTTACCGAGTGTTTTTTACGGCGTGTTAATAGTTAGTGATACACTCGAACGCGCGTTGATGTAAATTTGGAGTCAAAGTTACTTTTAAAGTAGTCTGCCGGGCACTTCCGGCCATGAAGGAACTGGCATACTGGGTTTTTCTGTACCCAAAAATAAATTACTAAGTATTTGTTGCCACAAGTGTCATCTTTATATCCAATGCCGTAGGTAAATGCCACCCATTTTAAGTGGTACTTTTTGGTGCTTTCGGCCATTCTATTTTTTTAAACTATTTTTTCGGAACTCCGCATCACTTTTATGAACATGTGCCATGGGGTTTATCTTTGTATCACGTAACGTAGCAAATCTTACGGTCCCCGCCCGTACTATAAATAAAGGCTTGTAAAATTGGATCAGACTTAGTTATTTTTATGTAGAGATAACTTTTATCAATTGTATCTAATTTTGACTCCGCCAATAATTCTCAATAGCTGGAGTACTTAGTGATGTTGTACCAAAAGACCTTGATCTATGTATGGGGTCCAATTACAGACTACCTACTAACCTACTAATAATAATCAGTTGGATGACCGGAGCATAGTAAGGTAATTTTACAGTAATTATAAATTTGACTGCCATTTGATTTCTGTTTTATTAAACTCAATGTCGTGTGACAACCCTAAAGATCAGAATTATCAGAAAAACTTAGAACTTTAATAACTTCCAAGTCCAGAGACCATAATGATTGAATTTTTGATATGATTTTTTAAGTAAGTAAAATAATATGTTTTTCTTAAAACTAACTCTGCTTACAGTATCAAAAGGTAATAAGAGAGATATTATGTTTTTTTACATAAAGTACAATATCTTTGTTATTTAAGTCTTAGAAACATTGATATTTGAAACCTAAATACTGTGCATAAATATACTGACGATAAGCAGTAAAGTTCAAGCCAGTAATTAAAGCATTTGGAGAAAATTAAGAATCTCACTTTTAGAAAAAATTAAAAGTCGGCACATTAGTATGGATTTCTTAAAAAGTATCATTATTTTCCGGACACAGACCTTGCTATTACGTCGAACACTCCTAAAGCTATCTATTAGTGTCATAAACTACTTCCGGTTATTGGCATGTCCGATTTTGATGTAAAATTCCACACTGTGAACCGTCACAACTAATTGGCCGTCCATGGCACGCAAATGCAAACAAATCTATGGGAGAGTGACCTCAGTGCTCGCTGCTCTAATCCCTTGGGCGCTCGAGACAACGCTGCTGGACTGTTTTTTTTTGGTTCAGGTTGCCATGAATCGAACTAGCAAGCCACCATATCCGGCTTGACTTTACATACCCTCCGTACTGTTATACATACAGTGATACTTCGGTATCTATTACTTATATTATTTCTGTGGTTTTTTTCGGGGACAATGTTACACAAATTAACCTAGTCCCAAACTAAGCAAAGCTTGTAATGTGGGTCCTATTAGGTGACGATATACCTACTTATATAGATAAATACAAAAATAATATACAAATATATACTTTGATATATAGAAAACGCCCATAACTCAGGAACAAATATTTGTGATAAACACACAAATAAATGCCCTTACCAGGATTCGAACCCGGGACCTCCTGCTTCGTAGGCAGGGACACTACACTACCAACTGAACTAGGAGGCCGTTAAAAAAAACCGATACCGTTTTTGCTCCAACCGATAGCTCTTTAAGGCTTGGCAATAACAGTCCAGAACATTTTCGAATCGAGAAGGAAATTAAAGGCCGTTGCTTCGTCACGCCGGCGGTTAATTGTAATTTATTACTGAATACTAGTGAATACTAATAATGGACGCAGTTGACCCAAAACTGGGAATGACTTGGATGTTTGCTAATTTTGTGTTTCATATTTCATCTTCGTGATCTTTGCCCTATTTTAGAGTTACGATTACAATCGTTCGACCCGGACGGTTACGTAAATGCTCCAGATGTGGACGAGTTTAGTGCAAGAGACCACTTTGTCGATTTACAAGGACACTTTTTTCTTTCGTTAGTAGATAGTGCATATAGCGTTGTTTTAGAAAGTACCAGTATATCGACAAAGTGTTCCCTTTTTCGCTGGACTGACACAAATAATATCCAGTTATCTAGACTAGAAAATGATGAATTGTGACATGAACCTTATATTATATCAATATGATGCAGCATTCCACGGAAAAGTTCACCGTGGTCCCGTCAAACTCAAATTTTCTGAAAATTGATAGGGTTTGGATTTGGAGTTCCTTTAATTTTTTCCTACTAGGTATAATAACAGAAATAAACACGCTTTCGTACGGGACAGTTCGTGGAATGCCCCTTATATGCTTTATAAGTATTATTGGGTAACATAATGAATACAAACATAATTCAAATTGTTATATTAACATAATAAATATCATAATAGCCTATTTAATTAAAATGTTGAAACGGTTAACGCCTTTGATAAAAACAAAGCGCTTCGTCGCATTTATTTCCTCTTTCCACAAAGAAACATATTACTAGTGATGTTCCGTTCTTGGGAATATTTACGTAACTGGGCAATTCCACGAGACTGTAACCTCAGTTACCAATTCTTTCGTGTGTTCTTTGATTGATTCAGCAAATGTAAGTTTTCATATATCTTCCCTATGCCTACAGGTATATCTATCTATAGAATAGATGTATATACTTATATGGATACGTAAACAAAAAATAAACACACAAACAAACTACAACATTAAGTATCATCTTTTTAGGGTTCCGTAGCCAAAATGGCAAAAACGGAACCCTTATAGTTTCGCCATGTCCGTCCGTCCGTCCGTCCGTCCGTCCGCGGTCTAGCTCAGTGACCGTTAGCACTAGAAAGCTAAAATTTGGTTTGAATATGTGCATTAACCAAGCCGACAAAATGGTAGAATAAAAACGCGAAAAATATATTTTGTTAGGGTACCTCCCGTACACGTGAAGTGGGGGGCGAAATTTTTTTTCGTTCCAAACAAGTTATGTGGGGTATTGTTGGATAGGTCTTTTAAAAAAAAATTGGGTCTTGTAAAACAGTTTTTAGATAAAACTAATACTCTCGGAAATAATAGCTCCGAAAGTTTAAAACAGGGCGTCCCCCCCCCCCCATCTAACTTTTGAATCGTGGGTCCTAAAATTTTGAAAAAAATCATGAAACTGAGGCCTAATGAGTACCTTCAATGAAAACTATATTGAAATAAATCGGTTGAGCCGTTTTTGAGTTATCATTCAAAAACCCATAGTAAAAGGACGTAAGTAAAAATGACGTAAGCGCCGCCAAATTTCCCGTAAGAAACGACCTTTTGAATGAATGGTCTCAGTTTACGGAACCCTACACTGAGCATGGCCCGACATGCTCTTGGCCGGTTTTTTTGGAATGTTCCCGCGGCGCATCACTATTCATAACAGCCATACCACGAAAACGAGAAAAGTTTGGAAAAACAATGAATGCACACAGCGGCACCTATCGGGAGAAAACAAACGGATAGCAATTACAACTCGGGCACGCGAAACGCTCTTTTGGGGTGACCAGGGGCTAAGAATCCGATGGATTTTTTTGAGAATAAGTTGCAATATTATGTAGGTAACTTGAAATGTAGCAATAAAATACGTAGATAGAGTACGAAATATTACTTTTGTTCCTTTTAAAGCACAGTACGTTTATATTAGAGGGAGATTTGTATTCGGTACATAAAAACATATATGTAGGTTAGGTATACATACCAATATCAACTGTATTTGCCTCTAAGGAACATGGTTGGGACAATCACGGAAGACTTATAATGGGTCAAAAACTTTATAGTACGATTTAATCTGATAAACGTATGTTGATATTGTTGATGCAAATCTTCTGCTTTAAATCTGTATAGTAGAGGTAAAAGCCTCGGCCATTTTCCTGAACATTTTTCATCTTTTTTTTTCATGAGCAAATAATGCTCATTTTTTAGTTAAAACTCGTGTATGACACAGCTGATTTAAACATCTACGGTTTTCATACACATTACAAACAAAACAATTTAAAAATTGCCTCCAATCTGTATAATAAATAAAAAAAGAAATATACTGTTTCTCTCCACAACGTGGCCACACTCTCCTTCAACCAACAGCGTATAATAAATAAATCGCACCCTTGGTAAAATAATGCAACATGTGACTATAGGTCAAAAGTGCTTTTATTTCGGAAACAGTCTTAAAACGGTGCGTTCTACATCACACAAAAATAATTTTATTCTTAACATTGTTAGTTTCTGAGATAATTTAAGCGGAAAACGACGCAAGTAATCAGTGGACGTGAAACAATGCAACAAATGCGTATGCTTCGTTCTTTTACGGCGTTCCCGCGAGCGCAGTCCGGCGCGCGCACCGTCGTAAAGTCAGTTGCGTCAGTGTTCCCGGACTATAAGAATTTGTCGCGCACTGGATCAAAATTGCCAAAAATACATTCAGAAATAGAAATAACAATGATTAGTATTTTTTAAAATAAAAAAAATATAGTTTTGTACAAGAAAGTGGCATGTGAACATACGGCGGATAAAGTTAATAAAATTACCAGTCGCATGATCACATACGATATTTTTTGTTGATTTTTAATGTATTAATACAAATACTTTACTAACTTGTTAATTGTATTATCTGAATGTTCTACTACGAATTTGAATTATTTTTATCGCTTCTTAAATTGATGGTCGTATGTTAACTTACGATTATGTTGCACGAACTATTCATAGTCGTATGTCAATATGTTGCGTTATTTGACGGATACGGCAGGTACTATATGTGCACATGCGTCGTTATTTTAGGTATTAGTCTAAGATACGTCGTTATCAGAAAGTTTAAATCCACAAAAAATTGGTATTTTATGTACCAATGGCACGATTCATTATTTATATGATACATATGATCTTACATCATACATTTGCCAATTAAAATATTATTTTACACTCAATTTATTTGTTTACGTTTGTTTTTGTCAGTATCAGACACAGTACCAGTTAAACTTAGTCTAGCAAAAAGCATGGACGATAAAACTTTTAACGATAATTTACTCTTAAAATATTTCTTTTCATGGTCTGGATACTCATAGATAAATGGCTAATTTTATTTCTTAATCGTTCTTAGGTACAGTTTCAAATTAGTCGTGGATTTTTGGCGTATAGTAGTGGGGTACTGGCCAGGAAATTTTCGGTAAAACCAACTCGGAGGAAGATAAGATAAAGAACCTATTCCTAAGAAGTTATATATACCGTTCAGCCAGATGTAATGAATGCTGCTGCTACACTGATGTTACAAAATGTTATACGACACAGAAGGATGCCGTTGCCGCTAAACCTAATGTCATAATAATGACATCCTTGTTACACTGATTTGTTTTACGTTATATAACAACAGTGTAGTAGCAGCATAAGAAATAGCATGTAGAAGTTTCAGGTCAATTCTAACGTACCAACCAGATGAAAGAAACTATTGTCCCTGTACCAGGTTAAGATCAGTTCTGTCTGCTAGCCCGATGAAAGAAATAAAGTTCCTGTAGCAATTTTAGTTCTATCGTGCCAGCTACATGAAAAAATAGTCTTTGTTAGTAGAATAGGGTCAGACAGCACTCCCTTCGATATAGAACCAGGTTCCAGCTTTGACTGCTCTTCGGCTACGTCTATTGTAAACTTTCCACAAGACAAAGTTAACACTTTACTCCAATGCCATCTTCTGTCTATCGCCGTTGTGGCGATAATAGTAAGTAATGGAGTTTAGAACACGACCGGCATAAGACTTTTGATACAACAATTGTTTTTTAAAACGTTTTGAGACTAGAAACAACTCAGATTAATCTAAAACGAAGATGCGTCAGAAACGTTGTGAGTGCATTTGTTCAGGTTTATCAACGTCCCACACCACTATCAGACAATGTCCCCAAACTTATTTAAGTAATCTGTTACCCCAATCAATGCCTTCTACAGATCAAGAAAATGATTTATCAGTCTTTGCTGTTGTAAATGAACCTACCAAAATTGTGTTCTTTCTCTATGCCTATCATATCACAAACATTTCTCGAAGTTGGGTATGCCGATATTGAAGGTGACGGTGTGCATTCGGTAATTAAAAGAGCCTCGTCATTGAGGATTATTTATACCATGTAGAGTAGAAACCACTTCTCATGTGGTGGCTCACCTGACCATAAACCATACCAATTTGTTGAACAATATGACTCCAAATCAAATTAATGATCGGCTTTGGCAGAAGAATAGTCAGGGTGAAAACATTGTATGACGGTTGAATGTCAAAGAAGTTTAGTAGCTGCTACCAAAACTGATACCTTTGGACTGAAATTTAATTGGAAATTACAAAAGTATTATAGAACAAGACTACAAATAGCGCTTATAGTTTTAGAAAAAGTCTACAATAATAAACCCTTGCCTGGGAGGCGATTTGATATTCTAGGTCTAGCACTCGACTCTGACACTTAAAAATCACTTTTAAATGATATAATGGTGTTTCAAAAATATCAGTGTTAGGAATTTAACATCATGGTTGGTGGTAATTTAGCTAAATTACCTATTAATTTCATGCCAAAATAAGTATGACAAACTTATGTGTGCGAGTATATTTGAGCTTAATTTGTTTGATTTCTAGCACTCGAAAGTCATATCGGCCCCCTGTAGCGTTAAGCATATTCGACGTCGAGATATAATATGGTCAGTTTGACTTTTACACATTAAAAACAGTAAGGTATTATGTAAATGTATAAATATCGTTAGCGTCGACTGTACAACAATCTCATAAGCCTATGTAAACAAGTGAAGCGTGGTTACACCTAATATGTATGTACCGTTTTATGAAGAACTGTATTAAAATAACGTTATTGGTAATATTTCCTCTCAAGATCTGGATCCAAAGTCTACTGATGAATATGACAGCGAATGAGGCGCCAAAATTAATTGTTGCAAGTAATATTCTGATTAATTGATCGAGGTTATTATTTTTCGATAGTGCATCATGTGATTTTTTAATTTCTTTATTTTATTGATTAATAAAATAAATGTTAGTTTTCTAGTTTTTCAAAACCATATTTAGTGACCTTTTTTAAAAAAAATATCTTTATTTGATAATTGTATCGGACAAAAAACTGTTGTTTTATGGATATAGTTAAAATTATCATAATTTTATGTTTTTTTCTTTTGAATAACATAATTGTTTATAGGTACTTATGTTTATCGTCAACTTATCCTTTCCTTGTTCAAATTATTGTATTGTTAATATAATAGAGTAAGTATTTTTTTTTGAAAAATGTCATGTGTCATGCTGATTTGTGTACTGATATTGATTTAAAAATAATTGTTTTCTTGTATTATTGTAGCTATTATTTAATAATTTAAACAAATCTAAAATTTTATTCAGATACAACCTCATAATATTGAAGTTTTTTGTCAAATAACGACGTGTATGCACATGTTTCATGGAGTTCTTCATAAAACAAAGACATATGTGCACATACTACACGTAGTCTTTCGTGAAATAACGACGGATCTGCAGATACGTCGGCTGATGCTTGGTAAAACAAAGCCGTAAGTGCACATCCGTCGTACTATTTTCAAAAATAATGAATGAAATAAGATCGGATATAACGCATTCAATTAGTAGCACATATATAGATAAACATGTAAAATTTGAAGACAATAACTTTGAAAGTAAAAAAGTTATCAGTGAAATTCACTCACGCAATCTTAAAACCTCTCTCCTGTAAAGTAGACATTTTGCAGATGTGGCTTTGTTTTACCAAGGGTACGATTAATAGTAAACGGCGCAATACAGCTAGTAGCGAGGCGACAACGCGTTCAACTTTAATTATTAAACTTCACACGACAATGTGGCTTTGTGGCAAAAACGGGAATTGAACGTTGGAAGGCTCGGTTACGCGCAACCACTAGTTGCAATTTTGTTTTAGTATAAAAACTTATTTTATTAATATTACTGCTTTAACGTGGTTTTGTTTGTGTGAGTTCCTAACAATTTACAAGGTGTAACAAAATGCTGGTGATCCGTTTAAGGGCATACATGGTATCTTATTGTGTGTAAGAAGTAGGAGAAAGTTTTTGGCACGTTTTTTTTTCTATGGGACATATCGTCTCAGCTGGCTAACTCTCCAGGATACAAAACTAAATTTTATTTTTCGCGATAATTTTTTTTCGTAGTTTTTCGTTATTAGAATACGATACCAATTATGCCCTTAAAAGGATCACCAGCATTTTTGTTACAGCTTGTACTTCGTACCTTTACGAGCATATGTCCGAAAAACTCGACGACTGTTGCTGATTTCAACCCTCAATGATTATTATAAAGTATGTAAATGTACATAAAAATAACTATTCCTGTCTACAGCGATAGAAAATAGACAGATTAATATATATTTGTTGCAATAGAGCTAACTTCACACCCAATAGCTGAAATTTTATAAAATTGCAATTACCTTTCCAGCTTCACTTTTAAGCCACCTTTACACTAGCGAACAAACTTGAATCATTGTTTTTTTCTTGAGAAAAATGTCCAATATTTGTTCATGTTTATTTGTCATATTGTGACACTATTGCTGAAACTAGTGTTTTTATTTAGCTATTATTTTTATTTTTAGTATATCGGCTTTAAGGGACGGTGAATTCAAGACACAAATAAAAAAACTCTGAACAAGTGTGTACAACAAGTGTACGCCTGGTCTTGATTCCCAGTAGTTATAACCCAAACAAAAAAAAAGTTTCATCTTCTTCGATCGTCAGTCCCACTCTTTGCGGGTTTGGCTGTGTGGTGTGAAGGGAACTTAAGTTTGCGACATTCTGTTTAAGTCCGCTTCAAACTGACGAATCTCTGCTACTGACCGTCCCTGTAAGAGTAAAGCAATTTCGATTGAAGCCATGTTTGAACACATAAGTATTACTTTCTGGTAAACGCCTATTGTCGCATGCTGTATGCTGTCTGCTCTGGTGGTTCGCCAGTGTAAAGCGGATTTAACCCAAGAGTCGGATGCACTTGTCTACTACATTTATTCTTCTTCTTCCTCCTAGCGTTTGTCCCAGCTTTTTGCTCTATTGAGCCTGGGGTCCGCTTTGCAAACTTATCCCAGGAATTGGCATAGGCACCAGTTTTTACGTAAGCGACTGCCATCTGACCTTTTAACCCAGAGGGGAAACTAGGCCTTGTTGGAATTAGGGCAGGTTTCCTCACGATGTTTTCCTTCACCGAAAAGCGACTGGTAAATATCAAATGAATTTTATAAAGGTCCGTGAATGTGAAGAGTATTTAATAGAAGTGTCGCATGCACTGGCCGCTCCATGAAGCAGTAAAGCAATTTCGGTTGCAGTCGTGTTTGCCGCTATATTGCGAACGCGGTGAGAATCGTCATAAAATGCTGGCAAATATCATACGTTCTTGTAAGCGGGACTTAATAGAACTAGAAATAGGTTTTATTGCGAATAGGATGTCAAGAATACGAGTTTTACAATAAAATTGTATAGAAATAAGGACAAACTATATAATAGCTATGCGTTAGAGGGAGCAAACAATCGGAGTATAACTGCGTCCCTTAGACTGCATGATGGAGCCTTTAACCTATACGGTGTGTTTTTTTTAAGTTAGACAGTATGGGGAAATCCTAAAGTATAGGAGATACAGGGAAACTGCCTTTGGAAACATTAGGTATTTTTTTGGGAAAAAGAATTAATATAGTCAAAATTTTGGTCAAGTCTAAAAATTAATAATATTGATGAATTTTTTTGACGTCGATCTCAGTTTCATGAGAGGATCATTTTATTATACATAGTACGGAAAGAAAAAAATCGGATATGGACGAGAGGGCTGTGACTATAGTCCCCACGTTGGCTAAAAGTGGGTTGGGAACTTAACATTGTTAAAATTTAAGTTATTAGGCACCGTTCATACACTTATTTAGTACCTAACCCCCCAGAATTAGACCTAATAAACCCTTGCGGGTTCTCGACATAGCGGTTGACTGTTAACTAGCTGTATTGACACCTGCGCCTGACAGGAGCCGGCCACATCATTACTCAGCGCTGTACCAAGTGTTACCAACTTGTTAGTAATTACCGTGCTGTTGATGACACATTATAAACCCTTCTTGCTTAGCAATGGAGAGCGCTCTGCCTGACCCAGAATAAAAAATAAATGTTAAGAATTACAACTTTGCCCCAAATCGCTGTGTATTGAAGGCTCTTGATCTCTAACAATAAGTCGAGTCAAGCTAATTATATGCACCCTATAACTTTTGACATACGCTGTATCACGTTGAGTACCTAGGGTGAGACTTAATTGAATAAACACATGTATTTTTCTACTTATCATCTAAAAATATTTATCGATATTGATGATATCAATGCTGTAAATTATTAAATTCTGTATCATGCCTTGTTCTCCACCCGGAATCATCCTGTATTATTATTTTATTCAATCTACTTATCAATTTAAATAACAAAACTGATCCTCTAAGAAATTGTCTTCGCAATTTGCCAACATGTAATCACTTAAAAACCTCCGAACAAAGTTCTCGCAACATGATTGATCACACTTCTCCCGCGTATATCATATCAACCATATCTACTTTCAAACACATACAAATATGTACTTTGTTACAAGCATATAAGGTGTATAATTGCATACTTGTTTAAATGGAGAAACGATGAAAAGCTAGGCGTACGATTGCGGTCTGCCGTGAAGCGCGGTGGCACGGCGCGTCACGCGCGTGACGCGCGCGCAGCCTGACACGTCATTTGCATACGATTGACGGGTGATTAATCAAATGGATTGTTTTTAGTGTAATTAAGGGATGGAGCGTAGGTTGATAAATTGTCTTTTATTGACTTAAAAGTTGCATGTTCTTAGAGAAATTGGTTATTCGGAGTTAATGTTTACAAAATGTATTTTTTTGTAAACATTAACTTGTTTCCGTTCATCTCTAACTGAAGAACCACTTCGAAATAACCTAAAATGTCATAGAAATGGTAAATTATATATTTATTTGAATGACTTTAAAGGAGAATGGGCATTTTTGTATGGGGAGTGTACCATGGATGTATACAGTTGAGACATATCTCGTTTTAAAGGTCTTAATCAGAGAATTATTCTTTTATATGGCACCAACATTGGATATCGTGCAGGGACCGAGATATTTAAAAAAAAGAGCGAACATATAAAGGGCATTTTTTCAAAATAAACGCTATGTAATCAATTATAGCATGTTTTATCTTAAAGAACATGAGAAATGCTCGATATATCTCAGACGGTGAAATATATTTATCTCTACTGCCATTGGTTTATATTCACGGACTTTATATGGTTTCATACTTTAAATCTGCATCAATAAAGGACTATTTAGAACTGAATTTCCACCGGTTTTTCGAATTATATGAAGGAGATAAGGTAAAGCAAAAAGCCCCAACTTGCTAACGAAATATTGTTATGCGCAGTTGTGGGTAGCAAATATACCTACAATCCTACCACAAAATCCAATCTATTATAAGACGCGCCGAAACGCTATTCATAATAAACTAGTAGTTCGCCCCGAACTGTGAACTCGCGAATCTTGTGTTCCGGCATAAACGTGCAATAGTAGAAATACCTACTAAAAATACCAAAAATGGGGCCAATGGCGGCCAGCCAACCAGCAATTTTTCAAAGTCGCGCTTTTGTACTGACAGAAATGGTTTGGCAAGCATAATTAACATAATTTGTAAATATTAGTATGTTTTTTTCTAAACTAACCATCATGGTAAAACTAAACGTCCGTATTAAATTGTGTAGTTAATGCTCAAAATTTTACCGCGACGAAATCTGTTCAGATTTGACAGTTTTTGTCTCATCTAAATTTACATCCACCTCTCACTCTGTTACTTTGACATGTCGTTCTCATCTGTAGACACCGAGGTGTAGGTTTCGGACACCATCATTAAATCATTCTGCGTCTATGGTAACTCTCTCTAACGTGTTAATGTCAGTTGTCAAAATATTTACACCAAAAGCAAAATATAATTGAAAATATTTTTGAAATCTATTTTATTTTGCTATTTATTATGAAATAGTAAGCAGTTAATAAGTATTTGATAAGAGGGTAAATCAATACCTTTCGTTTGATACCAAACTCAACCATACTTGCTCGTAAAAGTAGCAAATAAGATGACCAACGTAACAAGACCCCTTTCCAAAACCTTTTTAGGCCTTCTAATTTCAGAACCCCCGTCTCAATCCAGCTCATATACGAACTCGCAAATTTTGTTGGTCTCTGCTACAACCCTAACAAATTTCATAAAGATCAGAAAAACGTTACTAAAGTTATCGTCGGACAAACTATGTAAATCAAAAAGCCATCCAAATGCCGAGACGTCCCAGTAGCCAGGTGACAGTTGGGTCTGAAGTTGTTTGTAAGAACGAGCTTCGCTTGCGCTCCGCTCGTTCGATAATACCTTTGAATTTCAACTGAGGAAATAAGTTCACTTTATTCCTTATCAATAACAGCGTTAATTTCGTAATCTAATTATTTGAAAAGAACATGAGGGTCGAGCGTAAATCAGAGAATAATACAATTATGTCCATCAAAAGCCACAAATGAACAAACCAAAATTCAATTACTTTACACAGGGGATGTACGCCAGAAAATTATAATGACTTGTTTCCCTTCTCGTACTAGACTTCAGTGGCGGCGGATTAAAAATTTTCTTAGGCAAGCCGAAGCTTAATTTGGCTTAAAAATTCTTCATAAGCTGAAGGAAAACTGCTCAGGTTCCAGAAAAATTAGGCAAATCGGCGGGAATCGAATTCTATGGACGCGCCGCCATTGTAAGAGTTTTCGGGTTGGATCCTTAATGGGGAAGGTAACTGTCAAGGGTTTGGCCAGATCGTGCCAGCATACGTTGTACCTAAGCGAACCTTTAAAACAATTTACAATTTAGCACCCTCAAGAAAAGCAGAAATTCTTATCCGAAAACCAAACAAAACTGCAATTCAACGTTTTAGCCTCATCTTGTTAGTTAATTCTCGTTAGTGTTGCCAACTGAAGCCAATGATGTAAGATAACAACAGATCGGTTATTTACGCTCCAGAATTTTAGCATTAAAATGAGTCAATATGACTCGTTTCACTAGTTTCTCTCCAATCGCTTACCAGCAAGTGAAAGAAATGTGCTGCTAATGGGCCACCACCCGCGTGAGAAATAGAGATGTTTAAATTGCCTAACAACGAGAGTGCCAAAAATATAATGATAGAAAACATAGTTAAACGTAACAGAATCATTGCTAGGTTATTAAATATATTTTGAAGTATTTTTGTGTTCATTGTTAAAGTATTACCCATCTATAGTAGAATATCATTGACTAAAGCCGGTAATTCGCGACTGGCAACATTCTAATTTAACCCTATTCATGACCTGGCAATCGGAACTGACTTATGTAATCCGATTTCAATTTGACTTAAGGCATTTTTAAACCTGGTAACCTTTTGCACGCGACGGCATTACAAATTACAGTGCTTTGGGCGATTTTCCTGCTACTTTAATTTCATCTGGCTACATAGCATTGACATCTCGGTTGTAGAGCAGCGACTTGTCAAATGAATTAATTAATAAATAATGCTATTGAGTTACCGTGTTTTAAACCTCTTCATTTTGAGTCCTCATATTATTTTTCACCTCAGCAGTTCGAACAAGCCTACTTTCATCACTCCAGGGAGTGACGAAAGTTGCTACTTTCGTCACTCCAGGGAGTGAAATTTTGTTTCTAGAAGCTTTTCGTCATAATGATGATGCCTTTCATTCGGGAATGTAAAAAAATGTGTTTTTTTAACTGTAATTATATTCTCACTACTGAGGTGAAAAGTTGTATGTGTCACACGAGAGGAAAGTTTTTTACATCTCGTGTTCTTGAGATCCCTCGCTACGCTCAAGATTCAAACCTAGAATCACTCGCTTCGCTCGTGATTCAATTATAGAATCTTTCGCTTACTCGGGACTCAAAATCAACACTCGCAAGAAAAACCAACTTTCCTCTCTTGTTGCACAAATAACTATTGTAGCGCTACGCCTCACGCGTAGAGTACGGTTACAGGTCAGGCCTATAACCGCGAACCACTTCGTTCATCGAATCGTCTATTTGCGTCACTCTCTTTTGTCTATGCAAGAGCGATAGAGATGGGGCCAACGTTTTGTCGATTTTCGAACATCGCGGTAGGCCCTCAGGCTGACTGTGACTGTGACAGGCAGATATTTCACGCTTTGTAACGCTGACATCGCGTCATGCGAAGAGTTATCTTAGTAGGCGTACTAATATTAATTCACATATTATTTAATAAAATACAAAGAAATGATGTAGTGATCTTTATTCGTCATTTCGAATATTGACCCAAATTCTAGTTCCACGTAAAAAGAGGAGAGCGACTTTTGCAAACACTACTTAACACCCATACTCTGGATATCGCGGTGACATTAATTGTAAATGTGGAATAGTTCCCCAGTGGCTTCAAGTTCAAATTACGCTGCAATTCCAAACGATCTTGCAGTTCTACGTCAAATTTGAAATTAGCGCACATTGAGCGTCGTTAGCCCTGATTGGTGGTTCGGTGTCGCAAAAACGCTCTGATTGGCCGTTTGTATGAGCGCTAATGCCGTATTTGGGTTTGTTAAATAGATACTTTTAAATTAGACCTTTGAATCAGGAGTGAAAAGAAATTTCACACTATAAGGCTACGTTCACACGGCGACTATTCGATTCGATATTTTCTCTCGTACGGTTTTACCGTATACGAGACGACTGTTCACACGGCGCCGTCTATTTGGTTTTTTCACGTACCTAAATGGTCTTCCCGGTGGCAAAATGACGATCTTATTGATAAAATAATAAAGTTAATTAGTCAAACTACGACTATTACTCAACATGGTAGTTATAAAAAGTTCAGCATCAATTTGTAAAAAATGAATGAACACTCTGCCTATTTAATTTCAACACTTCAGCAATTTAAACATTAGGTAGGTACACTCACAATGTGTACACAATACGTTTATGTAGGCAGTAGATAGCTTACGAAACTATATACCTAAGTTTTTTCTCTGACCGATCCATTAAAAAAAGTGTCTTAGGTCAGAAAAACTACAATTTTGCCTTCTGACTAACATAACGACCGCCCGTGCAGTTTTCTCGCGTTTTAGTCACCTACCCTGATAATACATCTTTCTAACCAATCCCATCTTGTCACTCAATGTGTGACGCCTGAAATACCATTAATAAAGCTTCCGAAGACAGCCTAATTCAATTACATCTGTTAGGAAAGTCTGAACTGGACGAGAGACATCGCCGTGCAAGCAAAAAGAGCACTTACGTTATTGAACATCAGAAGCGATTACGCTCTTTTTTCCATGAAAGGTTGAGAGTGCAATGCCTTAGAATCAGAAAGACGTATGTATTTTGGATGTTTGTATATAAATACGTCAGTTTAGAAATGGGGAGTTAGCTAATTATCGTCTGTCGTACGTGTCGAATGTATAGATATCGTGGAGGATAATCAATTAATCATGGTTGTCGTGTAGTTACTTTTCTTGACGAAGCAAAGAGAATAACAATATCCTCCGTCCTTTAGTTAAATAAAATGTATTAAAATATATGAAAAATCTCAAGCCCCTAGTTCTTTGTTTTACTGATCTACGAGTACAACTACAACTCGCCAAATCATTTCGACAAAAAGGTACCATAAAGATTAGGAATGCCATACTTTGCACAAAACTTAAAAACTCGAGGTGACAACCCCACATCATTTATCACACCACCGTTCCAATCCTTACCCTTTTCTGTCACTTTCACAACCGTGATTCAGCAATCCAGCCGCGTGAGAC
The DNA here is from genome assembly GCA_911728535.1 of Pammene fasciana. Classification (NCBI taxonomy): domain Eukaryota; kingdom Metazoa; phylum Arthropoda; class Insecta; order Lepidoptera; family Tortricidae; genus Pammene; species Pammene fasciana. Next base: position 5,302,376 of record OU452285.1, read on the forward strand.
AGTAGGTCCTAACTACCAATAAACTGTATACATCCCTACTACGTTCTTCACGGTGACTTCAGACGACAAAAAGGATTTAACGACATGGATCTAAGAAACTGTCTTTAGCAACATTTGGAAATAATCTTTAAAAAGTCGTAAGTAATAAAACAACTTTGAACGGATTATATCGCGTATACTGAATTTTAAATTACATCCCGACGTTTCGAACACTTTACAGCGTTCGTGGTCACGGGTTCAAAGTTGTTTTATTTCATGAATAACTATCGCGGCAACCGTAGAAGATATTAAGTCGTAAGTAGTTCAAAAAACAGTGCATGAAAGTATAGATTTATATGTATTTATGAACCTTGTGTTTCATACAGTTCTTTGTATACATACAGGATGTAACAAAAATACTGGTGATCCGTTTAAGGGTGACAACACACCTAGCGGAATTCCTCGCGGAATTAGCGGAAGTAGCGGAAATTTGTCTATGGTAGCAGATTTTTTGTATGGAAGCCATAGACAAATTTCCGCTACCATAGACAAATTTCCGCTACCATAGACAAATTTCCGCTACCATAGACAAATTTCCGCTACCATAGAAAAATTTCCACTACTTCCGCTAATTCCGCGAGGAATTCCGCTAGGTCTGTTGTGACCATAAGGGCTTAGGGTCGCCACACACCTAGCGGTTTTCCTCGCGGAATTACCGGAAGTAGCGGAAATTCATAGACAAATTAAGCATTTTGTCTATGAATTTCCTCTACTTCCGGTAATTTGTCTATGGCTTCCATACAAAAAATCTGCTACCATAGACAAATTTCCGCTACCATAGACAAATTTCCGCTACTTCCGGTAATTCCGCGAGGAAAACCGCTAGGTGTGTGGCGACCCTTAATTGGTATCGTAGGTATTGCCAGTAAGAAAAAATAGGAGAAAAATTTTTTTGACTCGAAATTTTTTTTTTTTGTATGGGACACGTCGTCTAAGCTGGCCAACCCTCTTTTTCATAATGAGAATACGATACCAATTATGCTGTTAAATTATGGATCACCAGTATTTTTGTTAAGTACACCTTGTATATGACATAAAAATATTAATAGATCCCATAGTTTCTACACAATTAACAAGCACAAACCTCCTTTTAAAAATATGAAAATTAATGAAGGACTATGGATATCTCAATTGACATGTTGAGTTTTCGACTGAAATATGAATGAGTAGGAATATAAAATAATTACAGTGCGTGAGCTTTAAGAAGAACCTTCGGGAATCGACGATGACACACGAAGGTAATATTGCTGTTCTGCTTTTTCATGTGTCAATGTTGATTGATACCCGACGTCTCTTTCTAAAACCCAAAGGTTCTTTTTAGAGCTGACGAACTGTAAGTTTTTAGTATTAGTGTGGTGGAATTTTAGGTAATTAGCTATTCAAACTATTAAAAACTGATCAATTGATCAATGTTTGTAAAATGGCGCTTTCTAGTTGTAAATTTAACTTTGTAATTCCTTGGTTCCAGTCCATTAGCGCCAGCTGGTTCCGCCATCTTGATTAATATCCGATCATGGCGGCGTTTCGCGATTATGTTAATTAATTATTTCGAAACATTTATCTTTAAGATGATGGTTTTTACATCGTTTAATGGTTTATGCGATTTTAATGGAGAAAAGCAAAATGTTGACGAGATTTTAAACTCAAGCTGATACATATAACGCATCAAGAAAATTCAGTACCTATTTCAATCCCGATGAGAGACATCAGTTAAACTAAGTAAATAACTATATTCGAGAATTAATGAATAATTATTTTAAAACAAAAATATTTAACACCCAAAACCATCAAATAGGTATCTGCGATGAAACTTGACATTGATGTAGTTTTATATAAGTAAATAATAATTCTACAGCAAAGGCGCCGCTATGGCGTAGGGGCAGCCATTTTTAAAGTCTCCTCCCTAGGGCTCCGCAAAGCCTCTGTAGGGGCTCCGTGGGAACACTTTTAATATCAAGAAAAAAATATCATAAACCAGCTCTTCTATCTGTCTAGCACATATAATTTATTTTTATAATCTAGGAGCTCCGTCAAATATTTCGCTTTCCAAAAGGGTTCGGTCACCAAAAAAAGTTTGAGAACCGCTGGCATAGGGTATAGATAGATACTTAGATAGGTATTTATTGCCTGTGTTCCGAACATTTTTACACACGACCAAGACAAAATACCCTTCAGTTATCGACAAATTCCTTCCACCGCCACCAAGATTAATGGCATCCGCAAAAATTCCTTTATCAATCACCAGAAGTGATTAAACGAATGTAGCCCAATAAATTAATTACTTAGCCTGCTCAGACCCTTCGTAATCTCATTGGGCGGCTTTCAACAACTTTGTTTCAATAAACATTTGTTTTTAAGTAGATTTAGGCAACAACGGACCAATCAGAGCTTCATTCCAGGGAAAATGGGCGAATTTCCCCTGTTCTAGGGTAATTGTATCGGTGTTCTCGATTTGGGAATTATGTCTTTTGAAGATCGATGGACTATTGGCGAGTTTGGGTCCTTTGATCGTTTTAATTGCTCTGGCCTACATTGCGGTGTTGATTATAGATTTGCCCAGTTTATTAATGCTATTATTGAGTTTCCATTGTGGTTTTGTTTTTTTAATAAGTTTCATAATTACAAAAAAAATTGTGATATCTACAAACATAAATGGTACTGTTTTTGACGAAATATAATTTACATTGAACTCTATAACAATATGTAGGTATGTGGAATTGGTCCAAATTAAATCTCTACCTAATTATTGAACCAACTCTGAGTTCCAAGGTGTACGGGACAGGAATCTGAAATACTTTTTTCCACACACAACTTAGACTATTAGATTATACCTACATATATATACCTAAGAAAGGTTGAGTCAGAGGTTTGTTGCTATTAGGAAACGTATAGCTTTAACTAATATTCAGTGATAGCATCGTAACAGCAAATATCCTTATCATTTAACTGCAGGTATGTATAGGTACTGTATATATATATATAGTTTAATTAGAGCAACACAGTCTAAGAACTTTTCGAAGCTCTAAGTCTGAAGCGCCATCTGGACGAGAGTAACCTAAAACCTCAAAAACTTCTTAGGCTGTGGCTGTCTATATCATTTATAGACTTTTCTGTAGGTAAGTAAATATAAAATCACAATCCTGCGAGTCGAAAAAAATACTATGTGTTGTAGCTCTGTGCAGGTAATGTCAATTGAAAACGACCGCCATCGTTAGGAACATATCGCAATTAGCCTGCCGTAGTCTAATTAATTAATTCCAATCCAACATTTAATCGTAACTGTCAGCCAATAAAACAGATCAGAGTCCTGTTTGGCGTAGAATTGAATTTAGCCTCAATATAAAGCACTAAGCGCCGTATCGTTAAAGGATTTAAATGTCCTTTTAAAGGGACATTCGATGCAATCAGAGGCGACATGCACGGGGCGGCGCTGGCGTCAGCGGTGATCGTGTCTAATTTGAATGCTTGTGTAGTGGAACCTTAATGACTAACGTTGGATATATCAATTTTCATCCAAACCTATCTTGACAGTTGCGAAGTTTATGAAGTATCAAGAATGCTTGAGGGATCTAATCATAAGCCACATATTTTGTTGGAAAACGTTCCCATAACAACATTTGGAACTTTGCGGTTTCGCATCCGCCACTGATACGATGCAGTGTTGGATCTAAACGGTTTTGTTTTCGGTGAAGTTTCGGCCAAAAACCAAAACCGAGTAGGTCCACGGGCATTTGTTTTAAAGAATATACCATTTCTGCAAAAGTTTTGTTATTACTCAGCAATTCTAATAGGTTAGTAAAATTTTACCGAAAAAATTGGACGACGTCCAGAATAGAGCGAAGTAGAAGCAGAAAAGCAAGCAAGCGGGCCCTTTACGGCACGAGGCAAAGACTAGGAGGATGAGGATGATGATGACTAAAAGCTACTGAAGTTAAACCGAATATTCGGTTTCGGTTTTGGCGAAAAATCGGGTTTCTGTCGGACACCCCACGAAGTGATCGGAACGATGGAACAAGCCCATCACTGTTGCCGCTGCAAGATAATCTATTTAGAGAGAGTGCACTTCCTACTTTGCAACTAGCCCAACTTTCGACTTGCTATAAATTTTGTTACTGAATAGTTCCTACTTTTAAACACCAATCATGTTTGTAATTTGCCATATTTGTGTTTGTAATTTCCCGGTATTCCTGGGCCAATAGTACGAAGCAAAATAAATTAAATCTACAAAATTTGATAATCTTCAAAACGAAAGTCAAGGAAAAAATGATACTTCCCTACAAAAGTTCTATTCATTAATTTCAAATAAAATCATAAAGTTCATTATGGAAATATCATCCCCCCTGGCATTGAACGAGAGATGTAAACTGTCTCCATCTTCAAGTGTCAAAAGATAAGATATAAAATACAGCTGAGGCCAGAACAAGCGTTTTGCCAGCTATTTGACAAGTTCCAGAAGTTCCGCAGTAAATTACGCAGACAATAGCGATCGGATGATAAAGTGTTCTTAGTTATTGTCAGTGTCAGATGAACTTTGTTAGCTTCCAAACTTTTTTTGGGTACCTAATAAACTGGAGTAGGTACAATAAACTTAGTTTTTTAGGATTGGGAATATATAATGAACTACGCCCACGTCTTTTATATATGTAAGTAAGTAGTTAGTAGATGCCTAAAGGCTTGTTTACACTTTGCGAAGTAGCAAGTGCAAGTGAGAAGTGATTAGTTGACATATTTTTACGATGATAAGTGTCAAGTGTTAAGCAATCGTTTACAACATTGTTTAGTTGGGCTTTGTGCAGGTACCACTACCACTAGACTCTACTCATGGTGTTGTGTTCCTGCTGGTGAGTAAGATTGCTAAAGAGCTCATCTCAGGAACATAGGTACTTAATTTAAACAGTTAACTCGTTTCTATTATTAATAAAATATTATTCTAATCTTTAAAAAGCTTCAGTAGCTATTAGCAACGATTGATGAACTAAGCTATACTCTTACTAATGTATACTACCAAGTCTACCAACTACACGTTAGTATGAAATGAACTACTCATTCTCTGACTGTCATGCCGTGCGTGAGGGTATTATTTCCAATCTTAAAATTTAATAAAAAATTGTGTCTAATTAATTACTTACTTTCATTTTTCTGTTTGTTTCAGATGTAAGAGCTTCCAAAATACGAAACGCGGCGAAGTATGCCGCATCCCGGGCTGCACGGTTACGCCATCTGTCGGCGCGCCTGTGCCAATTCGTATGCCCCACGTGCAGCCTGAAACCTTCCGATTGTTCATACAATACGTCTACACGGGAAAGGTAAAATTTAAAAACCTTAAAAAAATTTAATATATTTTTATCTGTCTTTGTGTACTAGCTGCTGATTTTTATATTTATAAATTTATAATATACTAATATGGCGATTTGAAGTTATCGCCATCTGTTGTCGAGCGGTCAAACTAATTTGAAGTATTTGAATTAGGCGCCATCTAGCATCTAACGATGAAACTAGTACAAATACGTATACTATTACCAGTTTCATTCTGTAGATGGCGCTATTTCGAAGTTATGTTTTTTCCTATTAATAAAAATATGTTATTGTACCATATTTATTAATTGTGTTATTTTAGCTACTACTTCAAGATTCGGGCGTATTTGAAATGATGACGCTGTCAGCTGATTTAGGCGTCGAAGATCTCCGAGCGGCGTGTGAAGATCATGTGACCTCCACGTTGAGCGTGGAAAGCGCATGCACTTTGCTTGCTGCTGCAATGGATATTCAAGATCGTCCAGGTATATATTGTATTTGTTTTGCTGTCTAATTTCGAGCAATCGACTAGTTGCGATGGTGGTGTAATGGTCAGCATAGTTGCCTTCCAAGCAGTTGATCCGGGTTCGATTCCCGGCCATCGCACACTTTTTGCTTAGTTATAACTGTATAGTTACAATTTGTTACTTGTATTGCATCACTTGTATGGAGTGATTGGAGTGCGAGTGCCATGCCTGAAACTTTTTTTTGCAATTTTACTACAAAATTTTCGAACTTCGCGGTAGAGTATGTCAAGCGAGTCGTGTCCACAGAAAAAAGGCGGCAATTCAAAAATCTTTCAGGTGTTGACACTGGAAGAACGCTGATTACGTGTTTTTGATATAGCTAAATTGTAATAACATTTTGTTTCTTAAAAATTCAAGGATCAAAAACATGTGTTCGGCATTCTTTCAGTGTTAAAACCTGAAACATTTTTGAGTTTGCCGCCGATTTCTAGGGACACGACTCGCTTGACAAACTCTAGGCCCTTTGTCTGTAATTTTCAATACAAAAAAAAGGCTGCAGAAATTGCGGGGCAAGGGAACGTCAAATATATACGTAACGTCAAAATAGCCACATCACATAAACGTCAGTGCATACAATAAGTATGACTACTGGTCAAATATATTTTCCTGTTGGTTGAATGTTGAATCTAAGTCTAAATCTTATATGAAATTTTTCAAAATGAAATTCTCAACCAAAATTCGTTTCGTGAATATTAGCTTTAAATGACTAAAACCGGTAACAGTGTCACAATTCTGTAATGAAGTAACATCACTAGTCGGCCATCTTTGTTTTTTGTCTATGGTGGATTTTGGCTTCGTTTTCGTTTCGCTTCTTGTCAGCGCCAAGCCGGTTTACCACCGCTCGCTTATAAAATTTTAACTATCAAGAGAATACCAAACAAAACATGGCATACAAAGGCCCCCCGAAAGTCCAGAAGGTGATGGTGCAGCCCATCAACCTTATCTTCAGATATCTGCAGAATAGAAGCCGAGTGCAAGTTTGGTTGTACGAGAACGTAAATCTCCGGATCGAGGGCCACATTGTAGGCTTTGACGAATACATGAACATTGTCTTGGACGAGGCGGAGGAAGTGCACATGAAGACCAAAAACAGGAAGCAAATCGGAAGAATAATGATGAAAGGAGACAATATTACACTCATCCAAAACGTCAACCCTAACGCCGCTGTGTAGTTCTAGGTTATGTTATTTTAAAAAGCTACAAGTGAATACAAGTGCAAAGGACAAGCATTCCTCGGGTGTAAAGTGCGTTGCCGTGTTTATATTTTTAAGTAATTGAACCCTTTACCTTGTAAGAGCAAGTGGCATACCGAGACGGATTATGTTCATTAAATTTAAGACCTAAGTAACATTGACTTTTTTATTCCCGTCCTCTGTCCACATTTAAAGTATTATTTTAAATTTTGAAGACTTATAAACACTAATTAGTAGAACAGGGTTAATATTGTTAGCCAGGTAGCAACTCAGTTCTTTCCTAGTTGTATCTAAAACGGCTATTACACATTGCAACCTGCAGGGCCCAATCTGTCATGTTGGAAGGTGTAATTAAAGGTAGGGCCTGTAGGGAGCTGAAGGAGGGGCAGGGAGAGGCAGGGTACACAACAGATTGGGCCCTGCAGGTTGAAATGTGTAATAGCCGTTTAGGAGCTGTTCCGGGTTGGCAATCTATCACAAAGAATAGGCTACTTTGATTTTATGAATGCAACGAAACAATTAAGTTTATCTAAAAGTCTGTCCGAAAAGAATAGTGTCGTAGAATGTATGAGCTCCCTTATAAAGCATGACACTTTTCTTTATGGACAAACTGTTGGAAAGTACCCTATTGTTGTGTAGGGACTCTTCCAAACTCTTTGAATATGTAGTAGTAGTAAAACACTTTATTGTATAACAAATGAAAAAGTATATTTAAAAAAAATACATAACATTTGTAAATTTAGTGTGCAGTCGCCATCAAATATATTGGAGCGGCCAGGGTACACATACTTATCTGAACAGGCACTTTATTGCCTTGACAATAGAAGTATTGTTCAGATATTTTTGACCATCTTGGCCGCTCCGATATATCTGATGGTAACTCATGAAGATTTCTTGGTCATCTTTTATTAGTGGAACGGACAAAGATAAATTGTACTCAAAATACTTCAAAATAGTCAGTGCTATTTGATGCTACAGTTAAGGTTTCGAGAAATTAGGAAGTTATCATAACTCAAGAATAAAAACAAAAACACAAGTACAGTTACTGGCAATAGTATCTTCCTACATGAAGAACGCAAACATATGTGACCCTATCTTATGGCTCTACAAATAAGTGTGTGTGTCACATATTTTTGCGGCCTTTGTGTAGGAAGATACTATTGCCGGTGACTATACATGAGTTGAAGAGTAGAGTAAATATTGATACTGAATCTTGTTTGAGCAAATGCATGCAGCTTACAAACCGGAGGTTGTGAATTTGAACCCAATCCCGAACCAATGATATTGTTGGAACATGTTGCAGTGAAAAGAGCTAAATTTTAAACAATCTAGCCCATGGAGGCATTTTCCATGGCCCTCTGGTAGGAAAGAGAACCTTGGACTAGTGTCACTAGTGCTTCAAATAGTTTGCTGTTACTAGTTCAAATGGTAGAGGTATAAGCCCGTCACAGACAGAGCTATAATATATATTATAGCTCCATATCGTATAATATAATTTTCCTACTATTTGACAACTAGTACGTAAAATATATCGTAAGATACCGAGCTATAATATATATTTTGGTATGTTATAGCTCCATCTGTGACTAGCTTTAGAATTGTCAAATAACTATTAATCATAATTATAGTTGTACTGTTCTAGAGAACATTCTTCATTTTGTATGCAGAATGTTCTTCAGAAAGTACAACTGTAATCATGGCTGGTAACATATAGTTAGGGAGGCGAGGTAGCTAAATGGCGTAATTCAACGGCGCCGTCGAGACCTATCAAAATCGAAAGATAAAATAATTTCGAAAAGAAAAGCTCGTATGGCAAAAACCATTTTAGCGGTGGGTTTGGCGTGTACAGTTTTTCAAAAATGTTAAAAAAAACAGTTACTTGGGCATTCTCGAGCGCGTCAGATATTCATACTACGTATGCCCCGAGTGCCTCTGATAACAACGGTATACTAATCTGCCGGTTTGCGTGGTGGGGGTAGGCATATAAAGTAGTCAAAAATGCAAAAAAAAAAATTTACTCGAGCGCGTCAGATTTTCGGAAGGGGTGTTAAGTAGGCCCCAAGGAAGCTCCCTTTAAAAAAACTGACGATTTCGGCGTGACGATAAGTTACGATGAATTTTTGAAAATGCAAAAAAAAAAAGTTTTTTTGAAATACTCGAGCGCGTCAGATTTTCATAGGGGAGGTTTATCTCGGTATCCTGAAAGCATATTTTTTTAATCTGACAAAAATGTTGGTGGGTTCTCTTAATCTGACCGAAAAAGGTTTAACTTTCAAGTCAAAAAGTTTTAACTTTGGAAAAAAATGTAAAGACACCTTTTTTGTGTAAAATAAAATTACCTTTTTTGTTTATTTAAACTTTTTTTTGTAAAATGTATCGTTCGCGACTTATATGCCGTAACGCGTTCTTAGGAAGACGAAATGGCTCCTCCACACTTCCGGTCATGCGGAAACCGGCAGATTTTGTATTTTTAGTAAGTTTTAGATTATATTCTTCAAAACAAAATAAAAAAAAATCGCGCTTGAGAATGCCGGATTAACGTTTTTTTTTTACAAGTTCGCGACCCTATAACTCGGCGGCGTCAAGGACTTATCGTCAGATTAGTTAAATTTAGTCTTTAAACACTAAAATCAACCCCCAATATCTTAAACTGACGCGCTCGAGTATTTCAGACTATCCATTTTTTTTTACTAATCTGATCGTCTATCCTAGGCGCGCGTCACTACATATAGAGCTAAATACTTTACAAGGTTGTTCTATTAGGTCTAAGGTATCTCTCATATCTTAAACTGCCACGCTCGAGTATTGCAGAAAATTCCCCTATTCGCCTCCCTAACTAATAGGTATGGTATCAAAAAGACTTATACCTCAAGTGGCGTAGCTAGCATGGGTGTCACCCGGTGCGGATAACTTGTTTGATGTTATTTAGAAGACTTTATAACAATGAAACTAAACATTGTGTTTGGTCTTGGATAGCGTTTTAGTGAAAACCCATAGAACAAGTCTAGAAACTGGTACAACCTATGCTGGCGCCATCTGATAAAATATATGACAGCTACCTTCCACATTTTGGGACGGCTACAATATTATACTACGGCCATGTTTTCGGGTCCAGTTCTATTGATCCGAAGTAGTTATTTTGACAAGGTCAAATCACCTAAAAAATATATTTAGTGACAAGTAAAGCAAAGGTTGTGACTCAGGACATTATTTCGTGCATGATATTCTTGTATCAATGGGCCAAACCATCAACCTATTTATTTGTAGGAGGTAAAAGCGCCACGTCGTTCCTAGAGCGCTGCGTCGCGTTTATCGGCGAGCACGCAGCGGACTGCGTGAGGACCAACGCGTTCCTCAATCTGCCCAAGGATGCTCTCATCAAGCTACTCTCCTCGGACTCTGTAAGTATCCTAGTATACAACTGTTGCAGCAAAAGACTACAGCCATAGAGTAACTTATATAGTAGAGCAGCACAGCCTAAGAATTTTTTGAAGCTCAAGTCAATTGCGCCATCTGCGTGAAAGCGACCTAAAGATACCCAAAATGTAAGAGGAAATGTCACCTGCACTGCTACTCCATGTAGTAACGAATAGCGTACTAGTAGTACACGTACCTATGCTACGGCGAAGTGGGATAAAAGAAACACTGGAATAAGTGGAACACTTGTAAGGAATTTCCATGCAGTTCCTCTTTCCCCGGGTAAAATAAACCGTGCTTTCTTACCCCCTGAGCCCCTGACCGTACGTAAAATATAATATCTTTAAGTTTAGCTGCTTGAAGAAGACGGTTTGAACGGTTTTCTCTTTGACCGAGCGATAGCGAAGTTTCATCGCCATCCGTCAGAGGATATCCCCAGGCACTTGCTTTCCTATATCACTTTAAGTTTGGGAGAGGAGACCTAATTTATAAATATTTCATTATAAGTCTCATGTGAATGATATTCTTCAGGAAACGTGAGCACAGGAAATGGACCTGGATGAGCCCCGACGGTGCAACAAAAAATGAGATTGACTTCATCATGTCGACGAAGAAGCATATATTCAATGATGTATCTGTGATCAACACAGTCAAAACTGGGAGTGATCACCGATTGGTAAGAGGCACATTGAATATATGTATCAAGCTAGAGCGCTCTCGACTGGTGAAGTCTACGCTCCGTCCAGCACCTACCGAATACCAAAATCCCGAGAGCTTTCAGCTGGAACTTCAAAACCGTTTCGATTGCCTAGGCGGCGATGTGGACGAATATAACGACGGGTTCGTAGAAGCTGTCCATTTCACTGGGTCCAAGTTCTTTAGAACGAAACGCACCAGTAGGACTAAGAGGCTCTCTAACTCTACTCAGAATCTCATGAAGGAGAGGAACGAAATGGTTCTAAAATCTTCAGTTGATGCGATACAACTCCGGCAGCTTAATAGACGGATCTCCAAGTCCATTACCTGCGATCTTCGCTTATTTAATACGAACCGTATTCACGAAGCTATCGAGCGGAACAAGGGCTGTAAAGTATTTTCAAGAGATCTGTCTATTGGGCAAAGCCAGCTCGCTAAATTACGGACTGAAGGTGGTAGAATGGTTTCATCTAAACCCGAGCTACTGAGAGAGATAGAGCGCTTTTATGGGCAGTTATATAGATCAACTCGTGGACCCGAAGTTAGCCTGGCGAATGACCATAGAGCTATGCTTACCCGACACTATACCGATGACATCCCGGACATCAGCTTGTACGAGATCAGAATGGCCCTGAAGCAGCTCAAAAATAACAAGGCGCCAGGTGAAGATGGAATTACAGCCGAACTCCTGAAGGCGGGTGGAAAACCGGTCCTTATGGCCCTTCAGAAGCTGTTTAATTCCATCTTACTTGAAGGGAGAACGCCAAAGGCATGGAACAGAGGGGTGGTGGTGTTGTTCTTCAAAAAAGGTGATAGCACCTTGCTGAAGAACTACCGACCCATCACACTTCTGAGCCATGTCTATAAGCTGTTTTCTAGAGTCATTACAAATCGACTCTCGTACAGGTTAGACGACTTCCAGCCTCCCGAACAAGCCGGTTTCCGAAGAGGGTTCAGTACCGTAGACCACATTCATACGCTGCGTCAGGTTATACAGAAGACTGAGGAGTATAACCTGCCCCTCTGTTTAGCGTTTGTGGACTACGAGAAAGCCTTCGATTCGATCGAGACTTGGGCTGTACTACAGGCTCTCCAGAGGTGCCAAGTGGACTACCGTTATATCGAGGTAATGAAGTGTTTGTACGAGAACGCCTCTATGTCAGTCCGACTCCAGGACCAGAACTCGAGATCCATACCGCTGCAGCGGGGAGTCAGGCAAGGAGATGTAATTTCTCCAAAACTGTTCACCGCTGCCCTGGAGGACATTTTCAAGGGTTTGGCCTGGGGAAGGCTTGGCATCAACATCAACGGCGAGTACATCACTCATCTTCGATTTGCCGACGATATCGTAGTCCTGGCTGAGACCATGGAGGACTTAAGTACGATGCTCGACGACCTCAGTAAAGGCTCTGAGAGGGTTGGTCTAAGGATGAACATGGATAAGACGAAAGTCATGTCTAACGCCCATGTAGTACCAACCCCTATTACAGTCGGAGACTTTACGCTCGAAGTTGTAGACGATTATGTATACCTCGGACAGACAGTCCAGCTAGGTAGGTCCAATTTCGAGAAAGAGGTCAATCGTCGAATCCGTCTCGGTTGGGCAGCGTTTGGGAAGCTGAAACATATCTTTTCGTCCAATATTCCGCAGTGTCTCAAGACGAAAGTCTTTGACCAGTGTGTGTTGCCAGTGATGACCTATGGCTCTGAAACGTGGTCGCTCACAATGGGCCTCATTAAAAAGCTTAAAGTCACCCAAAGAGCAATGGAGAGGGCTATGTTAGGAGTTTCTTTGCGTGACCGTATCAGAAACGATACTATCCGTAGCAGAACCAAAGTAACCGACATAGCCCGTCGGATCGCTAAACTTAAGTGGCAATGGGCAGGGCACATTGCACGGAGAACCGATGGCCGTTGGGGCACTAAGGTTCTCGAATGGCGACCATACACCGGAAGGCGAAGAGTTGGTAGGCCCCCTACAAGGTGGACTGATGACCTGGTGAAGGTCGCTGGAGTCCGCTGGATGCGGGTGGCACAGGACCGGTCATTGTGGCGTTCAGTGGGGGAGGCCTATGTCCAGCAGTGGACGTCTTTCGGCTGAAATGATGATGATGATGAATGATATTCTACTTTCAGCTGTGTTTAGAAGAAGAGGAAGTATGGCGCTGCGCGTTAGCCTGGGCGAAGCAACGCGCAGGTGTCACCCAGCCTTGCGCCCACTGGACCGAAGAGGAGCGAGCCCGTGTGTGCCACCATCTGGGGCCACTTATGACGCATGTTCGACTGCTGCTTATAGGTAAGCATGATCTGAACTATTTATTAATTAGGTCAGAGACTTAAGAGAGCTTTTTGAGGCTCCAAGTCTCAATTTAGCGCCACCTGAACGAGAGCAAACCACAGTTGCTACATAATAATGTAGGGGGACCGTAATACCGGAGACTATAGAGTCTGGATAGTCTCTGGTAATACTTTGTCATGTAGTAAAAAAAAAAAAAATTTAAAATTTAAACTGTTTATTTTAAATTTAGGGTTAGTAAGTACATTGTTCTGGACTCAGTTACAATCTCTAATTTCTGAGATTATCTTAACTAAGTAGGTATAGCCTTAATTATTTATGGTTTATGTTAATTAGGTAATTAGTGCTATTTTGTTAGTTTAGCTAAGTAAGGTTAACAAAAAAAAAAGGAAGAAGTACATTAGTTATTATTAATCAGTGTTTTCTTAAGGGTACTCTTTACTTTATCAGGATATTTTACTAAACTTTCAACTACTTGTTTGGGTAAGCTGTTCAGGGTATTAGGTAGGTATGTTGACCAGAGCCTTTTCCCATACTCATTGGTACTTTTTAGAATAGGGTATTTTAAAATAGGGTTCATCAGTTAAGGTCCGGAGGTGAGATGGTCTTTTATACCTGTCCAGTTGGCCCAACAAGTGTTTGTATTCTAATATCACAGCAAGTTTTGTTTTATCAAATACACTCAATACTCTACAGTACCTACTTAAATAAATTATGATAATTATTTTTATATTGAAGTTTTATTTTTAACGGGACTATAGCTTTTAGCAATCTTATTTGAATATTGTATATTTTTTGCAAGTATGTTTTATATGTTCTCCCATAGCTAGAGATACCGTAATTAATAACAGAGTCTGCAAGTGCCATATATAATAGGCGTAGTATGGAATATGGCATTTTATGCTTTAATATACTTAAGTTGCCTAAAATTGCCCTAAGTTTGTTGATGTGTGCAACGTGTGGACCCCAGTTAAATTTGGTGTCAATTTTAAGTCCCAAGTAGGTATGTAGTGTTTCACAGTTACAGTGTGTTGGCCCTGTGTGCATACAGACATGTTCATGGGCTACAATTCTAGGGGAGAATGAAGTTTTAACATAAGGTGAGTGAATGTACATTATCTTGGTTTTTTGATAATTTAGGGATAATCCTGCATCATGTGCCCATTTACATAAGGTATCAAATTCACTTTGCATTTGACTCTCCGCCACCTTGAAATCCTTATTTGCCGTTATTAGGCATGTGTCATCAGCAAATTGGTATACAGAGGCAGTCTTGAATATATTGCACATATCATTCACATATATCAAGTATTCAGTTGGCCCGATTATCGAGCCTTGTGCCGTTCCAAAACTAGATTTTTTCAGTTCACTTAAGTCTCCGGCAATACTAACTGTGTTGTATCTATTATGGTGGTAATCTTGAAACCAACTTAAGGTTGTTGTAAGGTAAGTAATTGATAGCGTTGCTAGATGGCGCTGTACTCTCTGCCCTACATTACACGGTAACTTTGGTTTGCTCTCGATGAGATGGCGCTTCAGACTGGGAGCCTCAAAAAGTTCGATGAATGTGCCGCTCTATTTCATATATACTCTCTATTAGTAGTGTTAGTACTGATGCCCCGGGAGTCCAAACATTGGTAAATTTATAGACCTCCCAAGGCTCCATTTTATAGGGACCTATCCGTGTCCTCATTCTACGGAACATTATTTTCGCGCGTGTTGTGTGTTATGTGTTGTTTGCGTGTTGCCCTTCTGTTTTAACAACTTCAATTCATCTGAAAGGCTACCACATTTTAGTCCACCACCGACATTCTGCCTGACAACAAGTTCCACCCAACTACAATTTGGTATTGACGTATCCTCATGTCTTGCACCGTCGACATTTCTCATTCGGCCTTGAAGCTAACTTTTAAACAAAAATAAATCTGACTTTTCAGATAGCTGCGTATTCGCGGAAGAAGTGGAACCAACCGGTGCAGTGCCCATGGAGTTGTCTCTGGAGCGCTACCGGCGAGCCGCGCTCACCGCGCCACATCATCACACGCACGACTCGCGCACCAGGCCGAGGTATAAGCTATCATCTCAGCCATAAGACGTCCACTGCTGAAAATAGGCCTCCTCTTTAAGGGGGGGTTTGCCATACGCGCCACGCTTGGCAGGCGGGTTGGCGCGCGCGGTTTTTTTTGTTTATTGTTGTTTAGGCTTTCGGAAGATGCTCGGCCCATCTCCCGGTATATTCACTTAGCAGACTCCTACTGCAACCACGGGACGATATGGTGGGGGACATCTAGGTATACGCTATACAGGATGTTTTTTCAATAACTATAGCCATATTGTGGAAAGTGATTAGATAAGTCACACTGGAGAACTTTTTCTATGGGACCAACCTCGAAATCCAAAAAAAAAACACCTCTGGTTCATATGATCAGTGCCTCAGAGTTACCGCATCATGTATGGGGATGTACAGCGCCATCTAGTACGCACTAGTACGAACGCACAGATAGTAATTGATATCGTTACCAGCTGGCGCTAAACGGTTCCCCTACATGAGTTCTACATGATGGATTGAAATTGTAGTACAGCGTTAATAGCGTCATCTATTAATGTAACTAGCCTTAACATAAAACCTTAAATAATGTTGTGATTTTGTTTATTATAGACTGGCTGTAAACCTGTTCGCTGGTTCTGTGATCCTGCAGCAAGACAAGAGTGCCTATCAAGCCGTCATCAACAATTGGTACGTTGGATATTAGTAGAATTATCTTCACAGGCTTTTAATACGCGTTGCGAACCCTATAGAAACCTGTACCTACCCTACCTATTCTGTAGTCTTCTACAGGTAACCCCAAAAATGTGGCATTTGATTGCAGGTGTGGTAGCGGTAAACAAACATGGCGTCTGCTGTTCCGCGCGTCGGTACACGGCTTCAGTGCGAGCGCTTTCCATAAACAGTGTGATAATGTTGCGCCGGTTCTAGTACTCGTACAGGTGAGCTACCCACCACATCGTGCAAGTTGTAAATCAAGGAGAACACTAGTTAAAGATAACTAAGGAAAATACGCATAATTATGTAATACGCAACTCTACCATGGACGCATTCAAACTAACTTACCTGACTGTAAAAAGTGCACATTTTTCAACTGTCTGTATTAACTTATCGTCGCAATTTGCTGAAGATGAAACCAGAGGGAATAGAATTCTAGGAGCGAACTGTCCTGCTATTAGGTACTATTATTAAATTTTCAAGAGAAAGCGCTATTTTCCTATATTTCCGTATTGCACGCAGCGGACGGATTGCATCAAACGGATAAATTTTTCATCAGGCAGCGATCCGATTTGCCGACGCAAGTACCAGCAATCGTTATGCTTTTGTCACCATTTTGCATCAACCAGCCTTCATCGGCACGCATCGCGAAAGTTGCTTTTAGGAGCATCGGTGTCGGTACCGATAACGTACGGTGCGGATCAGTGGACGCTGTTGTATGAGTATACTAACATCCGTTACATGCGATGCGTTCGATGTGAGATGCGGGTTTGTGGACGCTTACCTTTAAACAGAAATTAATGCTCGCACAAAAAACCTACAATTTTGCAAATCCTCACCTACTGCACATAGCCAATATTGGAGGCTCCTTTCTAACACGCAAATGTTATATTCCAGCTGTCCCGCGGTGAAGTGGTGGGCGGCTTCAGCGAGGCGGCGTGGGCGGGCGGCGGCGCGGCCGGCTACCTGCCCGCCGAGCGCGCCTTCCTGTTCGCGCTGCCGACCTCCCCGGGCCACACCCCCGTCAAACACCCGCTGCTGAAGAAGGCCTTCGCGCTGTGCTATCATCCGGAGTAAGTATTCATTGTCATTGTCCTTATTCCCATCTGTGTATAGTCAAATACTTATTGGTGGAGCAGCAAAGATCTCATATCTTAGACAAGAATAAAAATAAATTGGGAGCTTTCTCTTTACATTGATTTTCCATTGGTTTTAGCCACCGTTCAGGCCATTGCAAACCTCGAGCGCGGGGCGGTAGCGGCGCGGCGGCGGAGCGTGCGCGGCGCGCTGTATAGCATTGAATTAAATAAGGTGATTCGCTCCGCCGCCGCGCCGCTACCGCCCCGCGCTCTCAGTTTGCAATGGCCTTTATTCTACGAACTGCCTTTACTTTTGTCACTTCAGAATGTACTTACCTATCCCTTTTTTTCAGTTGCGGGCCAATATTCGGCGCAGGAGCCGACCTACTAATCTCTAGTAACTGCAACGCCAACAGCGATAGCTACAGTAACCTCCACTCCTACGGCGCCCCTGACGCCTCGGGCTCGCTCGCACCCGACTACAACTTCACTGTGCGCGACTACGAGGTGTTCACCTACAAACACAACTGACTACAGTAACCTCCACATACAGAGCTCCTGACGCCTCGGACTCGCTCGCACCCGACTACAACTTCACTGTGCGTGACTACGAGGTGTTCACCTACAAACACAACTGACTACAGCAACCTACAATACGGACTCCCTGACGCCTCGGGCTCGCTCGCACCCGACTACAACTTCACTGTGCGTGACTACGAGGTGTTCACCTTCAAACACAACTGACTACAGCAACCTACGATACGGAGTCCCTGACGCCTCGTGCTCGCTCGCACCCGACTACAACTTCACTGTGCGTGACTACGAGGTGTTCACCTACAAACACAACTGACTACAGCAACCTACGATACGGAGTCCCTGACGCCTCGTGCTCGCTCGCACCCGACTACAACTTCACTGTGCGGGACTACGAGGTGTTCACCTACAAACACAACTGACTACAGTAACCTCCGATACGGAGCCCCTGACGCCTCGGGCTCGCTCGCACCCGACTACAACTTCACTCTGCGCGACTACGAGGTGTTCACCTACAAACACAACTGACTACAGTAACCTCCGATACGGAGCCCCTGACGCCTCGGGCTCGCTCGCACCCGACTACAACTTCACTCTGCGCGACTACGAGGTGTTCACCTACAAACACAACTGACTACAGTAACCTCCGATACGGAGCCCCTGACGCCTCGGGCTCGCTCGCACCCGACTACAACTTCACTCTGCGCGACTACGAGGTGTTCACCTACAAACACAACTGACTACAGTAACCAACGATACGGAGCCCCTGACGCCTCGGGCTCGCTCGCACCCGACTACAACTTCACTCTGCGCGACTACGAGGTGTTCACCTACAAACACAACTGACTACAGTAACCTCCGATACGGAGCCCCTGACGCCTCGGGCTCGCTCGCACCCGACTACAACTTCACTCTGCGCGACTACGAGGTGTTCACCTACAAACACAACTGACTACAGTAACCTCCGATACGGAGCCCCTGACGCCTCGGGCTCGCTCGCACCCGACTACAATGTCACTCTGCGCGACTACGAGGTGTTCACCTACAAACACAACTGACTACTTACATGACTTTCGAATATGGTTTATTGATGTTTTTACATTTAGGTATTTTATGTGAAAACCTGTAAAATGAATTAAGTACAATTTATGTGATTGTCTTCCGTCTTGCTAGTAAGTCATAAAATATTTTTTGTCTCGTAATACATAATGTTAATGTTAGATTATTCTTGCCACAGATATTACTGATTTACAAATAGAATATAAGATAATGTGTTATCATAATATTGATTTACAAATGTAAATAAATAATATCGCATTGAATATTTTGTACTTTTTTTATACCACGACGGCAGCAAACAAGCATACAGCCCGCCTGGTGGTAAGCAGTTACCGTAGCCTATGGACGCCTGCAACTTGAAACCTATCTAAGATTATTTCGTGTCCATATCCTAAAGTATAAACTATAACCTGACCCATATAAATTAATTAACGGCTTAGAATTCGTATTTGGAAAACATAGCGAACCTCTTACTTTAACTGTATTTGAAAATTAATATTTTCAAAAAAACACCAAACCGAATGCAGAACCTCTTCCTTCTTATCTACTTTATTTTGGACAAGCTTTAAGAAAAGTGCCATCTGTACGAAACGTGTTGAACTAGCAGAGGTGTGACAGCACTTACCTACATCGCAAAGATTTATACATAACATTATCCCTATTCGACAACAGAGGGTGGTCGCTACGCTAAATTTATATTCGTAGACGATCGCCGTCCTAAAAATATAACAAATCAATAAAATAATAATTTTAAACAAAAAAGAACCGACTTCACTCAGGTTCCACCTTTTCAAGGAAATACCCTTGGTTGCTGTAAAAAATACTCTTACACTATACGTGTGCCTATGATCAGAGACTATACAGGGTGTAACAAAAATACTGGTGATCCGTTTAAGGGCATTATTGGTATCGTATTACGACTAAGAAAAAGTAGGAGAAAAAATTTTTGGACGCGAAAAAAATTTTTTTTTGTATGGGACAGGTGGTCCCAGCCGGCCGACCCTCCATACTAAAACAAATTTTTTTTTCGCGCGAAAAATTTTTTTTCTCACCTTTACGTAATAAGAATACGATACCAATTATGCCCTTAAAAGGATCACCAGCATTTTTGTTACACCTTGTATATCTTTAAGTCTATGCTATGATAGTTGAAGAGTTCCCTCAATTTCTCCAAGATCTCCTGGGTGTAACTGTCAAGTCTTCCCTCAACCCTTTCACGGTTACTCATTTTATTCCAAATCCAAATAAATGGATATCATAATCATATAACCTGTTGTTATTTCAATAACCAATTTCTTACGGTACCTGTACTCTGGGGGCCGATTTTTGACTTTCGAGCGGTCGAATTCAAATAATTAAAGCTCGAATATAATCGCACACAAAAGTTTTTTTCCATTATTTACGCATGAAATTAATAGTATAAACATGTATAAATAATGATGATTTTATATTGCTATCTCTGTTATTTTTAAAACATGATTTCTTCGTTTTATCATAGACTTAAATATAAAGGTAGTAGACGGCCATAGTCTAAGAACTTTTTGAGGCTCCAAATATTTAGCGCCATCTAGTTCAGAGCCACCTAAACAGAGCTAATATGTATGAGATAAAATCAGCACCACCTAGTAACGAATAACGTACTAGTAGTACACTAGTCGTTACTAGGTGGCGCTGATTTTATCTCATGCATATTGGCTCTGTTTAGGTGGCTCTGAACTAGACGGCGCTAAATATTTGGAGCCTCAAAAAGTTCTTAGAATATGGCCGTCTACTATATATTTAAGTCTATGGTTTCATTCAGAGTTTTAAACGTCAGATTTGAGCGCTCGAATCCCAAAAATCACCCCCCTGCCTGTACCTTGCTTCTTTGTAATAAGGTGCAAAAGTGTAAACATATTTTTGACGTCGACTGTACTCTATCTGTATAGGGTCACTTTAATCCCAATAACTATATCTAGTATCTACTATCCCACTACTTACCCCCTATTTTTTGTAGCCAGTCATAAAAGGCCTTTGACGTCATTGAGAAGAACCCAAATCCCAATTAACATATATTTATGCAAGTCTCTTGTCTAGATTTCCACTAGAAAGCGGTTCCTGTTTTCCCCCGGGTTTCCCACACCTGTATTGCCGAGTTAATGCTAACGTTCGAATGCCTTTTTATTGAATAAAACTCAGTAAACGACCGCCATTTTCCTAATAACATCCTCATAAAAATACACAGCATTAAGAAATAAAAGTATAGAACGACGTAAGCGCCGTAATTGCCTGAATAAGATAAGATGTTTTAAAGATACATGCAACATTGACAGCTAAAACTAGGTACTTGAGCGAGAGTGCAATGCCTTCCATCTCGATTTTATGCGGGTCTGGAATTGTAGAAATTAGGAATTAATTTAAGAGGCTGACAACACCTTCAAATTGACTTTTTTCAACATTTTTATAGCTGTAACTATTTGCTTTGGGAAAGTAAAAAAAAAACTTATATTAATATTCATTATATTTGAAAGAACTTTGTTAATTTCGATACACGTTTGAACGAAATCGGCTCTATAGAAAATAATTCCAAAATTACATCTTAGGCGATTAAATTATCACACTGGTGCCGCACGCGGATCCGTCGCCAGTGTGATAAGTAATCGCCTTAAAATTAGCTTTAAACAGATGTCTAGTTTCTTGACTTATACGTCTGTAATTATTAATTAAGGAAAAATTCCACCACACTAATACTAAAAACTCCATTATTTTATATTTCTCAATTTTATTAATGCATAGTTTTTCTTTAATTCATCATTTTGCAGCAATGAGCTACCATACTAATCGTAACAGTGTTTCTTTTTCACTCGCGCTGAAAAAGATAGGGATGGAATTTAGCTTTCATTCTCTTAAATCTTAGTAAAAGGATAATTACAAGGCTTTATTTTACCTAACAAAGGTACAAAATGCGTTAATTATAGGTAGGTGACATAGGTAGAGGTACCTATCTAATAAAATTTGCGAATTGCAAAGCGCAATCTTCGGTTTGGAAAAACAGCCGACGCACGAAGACAACGTACAGTCGCCATCAAATAAATCGGAGCGGCCAGGGTACTCAAAAATATCTCAGCATACAATCTATTGCCTTTACAATAGAGGCGTTGTTCAGATACTTGTGATCACCTTGGCCGCTTCGATATATCTGATGGCGTATCTACTTCAACAATAAGGAAACGTCTAGATACAACGTCAAACCCTGCATTTGGTATTGTATTGATCATTGAGTTTTTCGATATTATATCCTTACTTAATGCAATCAAAAATCCCCTTATAGGTAGGTACTTACAAAATTAAATATGGGTATTTTATAAAGCTAATAGTTATTATTTTAACAGTTTACATCTACTTCTATTAACTTGAATTCATTGAAAACAGACCAAAAGCGAAATAAGGCACACCACACACCTGTACGTCTAGCATGACTTACGTTGCGGCGCGACTCGCCATACTTCAGGCGCGACTCGAAGTATGGAGTCGCGCGCGACACTGAGCTGAATTAAAAAAATTCATAGACAAAATGCTTAAATTTGTCTATGAATTTTCTTAAGTCAGCTCAGTTGTGTGGTGTGCCTTATAGTGTTAATAGACGGGAAGATTTGGTTTGGGCCGGACTCCAAATCTGTCCGTCTGTAAGGTTGTCGTCCAACCAAATCGCCCAACCAAATCCGGTGTCCGGCCCGGACCAAATCTTCCCGTCTATTGGCACTATTTATTCCTGGTGAGGTCAGTCAGGGCAAGTGCGCCTTCGGGGCAAGCGCACGTACCATGCGAAATATCCAAAAGTATGTACAGATGTTATATACTACTAAAGCCATTTTATTTTTGCCAAGTAACTATAGTTGTGTGTTGTGTGGTGGTAAGATTGCGTTAGTAGTAGAGATGCGCCGAATATAGACTTTACCGAATACGAATATTCGGCCGAACGTTCGGTTCAGATCTTACCGAACCGAATATTCGTCCGAATTATTCGGTAAATCTAAACAGGTTTATGCAGGTCCGCACGGCTCGCTGAACGCGATTTTTTTATTTCTAGTAAAATAATATGTGTACGCGACCTTGGCATTGTCAATGACAATGTCAACCTTTGCAATTGTTATTGATAATATTGATGGTGAATTGGTGACAGACGCTGATATGGTGCTTAAACTGAATAATAAAGCTTACAAAAATCAAGTTTTCTATATATCTTTTAATAACTTAACTTTTAAGAGCTAAAAATTTTATGAATGATTAATTTATTATCAGATAAATATCATATGTTTATTCGGTAAATATTCGGCAGTTTTACCGAATAATTCGGCCGAATACCGAACATTGAAAAACACGCCGAATATGCCGAATACCGAATAATTACCGAATATTCGGCGCATCTCTAGTTAGTAGCATAACATCTGTACTTTTGGATATATTTCGCATGGGAGGTGCGTTTTCCGGTTTTCCATGTAGAGGCACTTGTCCTGACTGACCTTGGGCCCGGTAAATTGGATTATTTTATTATTTTAGTAACGCCTTTAGTAGCAGCAATACTATTAACTATGAAAACGATGACGTTATACCATTTGGAACTTATGTACGAAATGTCATTTGATATATACCAGTCGCTAACAAAACATGAGTACCTACTTATTACCTATGATTTCTATGAATTAGAGATGGGCCGACTAGGGTTTTTGCCGACTACACAATCGGCCGACTAATCGGTTTTCAAATTGCCGATTAATCGGCCGACTAGTCGGCAATGCCGATCGTAGGTTTTGGCTAGGTTCGGATGCAATCGGAAACGCTCGTTTCGCTTCGTCAGCCGTGCCATTGTCTATCACTCGTTCATGTTTTGACCAGTTTTGTTTACGAACCGGTGCTGGCGATGGCGTGTTTGATGGCAAAAAGATAACAAACACTACTTATAAGATTTAAATTTCATAACTAAAAATAAGGGTTAAACTTCTGCTAAGTTCTTATTTTCCTGTAGGTATTAAAGTGCCGAATATTCGGCATTTTTTGCCGACTAGTCGCCGACTAATCGCCGACGACAAATGATGCCGAATAGTCGGCTTTCCCGACTAGTCGGCGATTAGTCGGCCCATCTCTACTATGAATGAACACAAACAATATGGTAATTTTTATTTTTATCCAGGACATTAGTAAAAGTCAACTGACCTCAAAAAGAAAATAAGTAGATACCTACTTAATCGAAATTTAACTTTAAACCAACTTAAAAGAAAAAAGTATTTCAACTTAAATTTTAAACTCATTTTAAAGAATACAAAAGCGCCTGCATTTTTCGCTATAATCGATTCAAATAAAAGGAGGAGGTTCTTTCGCTGTATCGACGACCTTAAAGTAAATCCCAACTCTATTCGAAACGCACCCAAAAATTAAGGCGTTTCGTCCACTGCTTGTTTCTCTCTTGTATCAGTAATTTTCAATACGTCAGACTGGGATGCAATGAATCTTCGTAAACATTTTTTTTATTCTGTTGAAAAAGGTCGTAAATTACCAGCAAAATATGTCGATATACGTCTTTTGGTTCTTACCCGCTCCGATGCAGGCGTAGAGTGCAACTGCATTCCTTTCGCGGAACTTGAAGGATGAATCATGGCTGTCTGGCACTGTCTGCGCCCTTATAGGGGGTGCGGCTTAGTAAAATAGGAATAAACGGACTATATTTTGTTAAGGGCTTCCCAATGAGTCCTAGAGAAGAATAGTGATGTTTCTTTGTCTATGTCCAGTTAATCAAACTTTCTGTAATGTAAGGCTTGAGGCTGTAATGTAAGACGTGCGTAAACTGCAGGAGGCAGTTTGACGCCCCCTTTTATTGGAGCGAACTGCAAATGACACATTTAAGTTGTCAAATTAGTCCACTAGATGGCACTACTACGTGTTAGGGTACGCGAGTCAAAGGTTGTTAAAATGAAAATTTTCTTGTGAAATGTAGAGGGTTGGATAGGGAGGTTAAGCAAAATCTCAACAGAAAAGGTACGGAGAGGGGATCGAAAAGTCGTCCATACTCTAAGACATAATTAATGAACTTTTTATACTTACTTCTGGACTTTTGCAGCTAATCGCAAAATACATTTCCCCAGCACCCTGTACGTCAAAGGCCGCTAGCAGACGTTGCACTCGGCTGCATTTCTGCATTTCTCTGAACTGCCCTTAACCCATTAATTCGGCCTTCTTAGAACCCCAAAAATTCGGCCCGCTCAAAGACGTTGGCCTTAATTTAAGTGTCAAAAAAGACGGATGCTAATACTGTTAAGGGTGGTCTTTTGGGAACTGAACTCCGGAAATTGTTTTCATATTTCTAGCTATTGTTATATCCTTTGGCGCCAAGTTTTTACATTTAATTTACAGATGCGATTGAAGATTAAATTATTCCGAATATCCGATTTATGTTTTTCAGCCAATTGAAAATTTAATAAAATTATAAATAGATGTTTCAAATGGGATTATATTAACTACTTAGTCAACCTTAGGAGTGGCTTTATATACCTACCTATTTATTGAAACTAAGTCAAACGATTAATCACAAATTGAAACCATCTCGTTATGTGGCTTTTGTCTTGTCACCAATTCTTTTTCTGTCACCAGTTCGTTCAATCGTCTATTTGCATCACTCTCTTTCTTATGCCTTCATTAGGGTAAATATATTTTTCCTCAGTGAACCCGTGACCACGGACGCTGTAAAGTGTCCGAAACGTCGGGATGTAATTTAAATTTAGTATAGGTATAATATAATCCGTTTAAAGTTGTCTTATTTCATAACATATCGATAACTCACTAGGCATGACAATGTCGCAACCAGGGTCAATTATCAAATTGTCATGTCACGGCCTATTATGTATAAAATAAAGTCAAATAGCTGTCGAGCAATGACCGCGGGAAACGCCAACCATTGATAATTAACAACAACAATAGCAAGTTCCCTAATCTCGCCGATTCGACGTGCCACCGAAATCGGTTTTAATCGTAACGTGTAAACCCACCATTATCTTTGGTTAGGTGAACTCGAGCTCGGGAATTCCGAGCTTGCACTTGTTTCACTTGCCAAGTGACCCGTTGTCTTAGCTGTGACGGACCATTTTCGAGGTTAGGTATACGGGTCAAGTCAAGTATTGAGACATTAATGAGGTACTTACTTAAACCAAGCCATCATAGAGGCTTCCTCGTAGTAAATATCTTTTCACCCCTACTATTCGAAAAAGGGTAATTTGTTGCCCATTTACAGGGAGCAAAAGTGACTTTTGATCCCTCTGCGATTTGTTGCCTATTTACAGGACGCAAAAGTGACTTTTGATCCCTCTGCGTTTTTTTTTATTTTCCTTGTCATTGCAACCGATTAAAATGAGACAACATTATATAACTTCTTTTTCTAGCAGATACCTAGTTTAGTACCTTTGTTTTCGTTTTTCTCACAGAAGGAGTGAAAAGTAGAGTGTACTACGCGGTAGCAAAATTATTTCGATCTCGGGTCACTTGAATCCCTCACTACGCTCAGGATTCCACGTTAGAATCCCTCGCTACGCTCGGGATTCAACACGCTACCTCGACCGAAATAAGTCATTTTGCTCCCTTGTAATACAATCTACTATTAATGTCTCATAGCAGATATCTTCAGTCCATTGGAATAGTATCAGTTTTAATGGTGTCTTGAAAATTGTTCAAGACACCATTAGAACTGATGTTCAAGGCACAATAATCTTTCCAGATTATTGTGCCTTGAACTTGGCCTATTTCCACAATTACGTTTTGGCCGGGATTGCAATCTACATTAATAGGCACTTGCAATTGCGATGCGTATGAGATGATTCACTTCGTCAGAAACACTGAGTAGCCTAAAGTACTAAGGTCTTAATTAAAGGAACCTAGTAGTTATTCATCGAGACTTCGCCGAAATAATCTGAGAACCAGCGTCTGATTCTTCAAACAACTGGTGACGTGAAGACAGCACCAGAGGAAGTAGGTACTATATTAATATAATTATACTATCTAATAGAAGACTTCAGCAGCATAGGTACATACAGTAGATAATACTAACTAACAATGACTAATAACAATAAGGTTCAGAAGGCGGTAATACACGGCGCGTATAGTCCGAAGGTTCCTCTCTGCGACCCTAACCACCGGCAGCCTGGGCCTTGCTCCGTTGCCGGCGGCACCCTAGGTTAGGTTTTTTAAATGTTTTTATTCTGTACTGATTTAAACTCACACGATTTTCACTCATTATTTTGACAAAACACGGGACTTAATCGCGTACACTTACTTTTAATTTTCCTGACGTTTCGAGCGTGTCATAACGCTCGTGGTCGCAGGCAGACTGGCGAGGAATCGTATCAGCATCTCCTAGCCGCGCGGGTTTTTCGAACTACCCGCACTTGGTCTTGATTATTCACATTTACGCTAGGGTTGTCACTTTGCCTACACACGACACTCACAACATCCGATGGTTTGGAAACGCACGTATTTCGACGCTTACATTTGCTGATCACTGGATTCCACGAAGAAGAAATCCCCTGCCCCTCGTTCTGGTTGAAGTTTTTATACTTTCTAATTTCAATTGCTTCTCGTAGTTTCCTGCTATAACGACGAGGTTCCGTGGAGAGCACTTTTGGATTATGGAGCTCAATCCAGTGGTTTGGTCCAGATTCTAACAAATGTTCAGCCACCGCAGATTTGTTAACTTGCCGATTTTTGACTGCTGTGATATGTTCCTTGACCCTTTCCGCTATTGTGCGTTTGGTTTCCCCAATATAGGAACTACCACAGCTACAATCAATCTTATAAACGCCCGGTGTTTGATAAGGGATAACATCCTTTGCTGACCTTAAATGCCCAGACACCTTGGATAACGGCATATACACGGTTTGTATTGAGTACTTCCCTAGTACTGTACCTACTTTATCCGTCACTCCTTTGACATAAGCCAAAAATGCCGGTCGTCTCGCAACATCCGGATGCTTCCTTCCCGGTTTTCGTCTGGGTGGCCTACTGTCCACCTTGTACCCATTCCTCCTAAGAACTTCAACCAGAACGAGGGGCAGGGGATTTCTTCTTCGTGGAATCTAGTGATCAGCAAATGTAAGCGTCGAAATACGTGCATTTCCAAACCATCGGATGTTGTGAGTGTCGTGTGTAGGCAAAGTGACAACCCTAGCGTAAATGTGAATAATCAAGACCAAGTGCGGGTAGTTCGAAAAACCCGCGCGGCTAGGAGATGCTGATACGATTCCTCGCCAGTCTGCCTGCGACCACGAGCGTTATGACACGCTCGAAACGTCAGGAAAATTAAAAGTAAGTGTACGCGATTAAGTCCCGTGTTTTGTCAAAATAATGTTTTTATTCTCTTTGTATGTTTTAGAGGTATTTTTTATTTTACCTTTATAAAAATGTTATAAATTCCCTAGCCTAAGAAGAAAGATAAATAAAGAGATTAATAATGATTAATTACTGTAACATGTTCATTCAATTAAAAGCTTCGTCATTCATACTCACTACAAGTTCTCGGGATAACGTACACGGTTTGAAGAACTACTTAACTACTTCATTCACAAAACATTAATATTTAATTATCGTTTCCACTAAAACTTGACCTCAACATCCTAAAAACTAATATACAACCCGAGATCATTCTTAACTCATTCGCATAAGGTCAATATACACTTGGAAATTGTGAATAGCAACCTGTCCTGTGACGGCATAACGCAGGAGCGTCATTCGACTCGAAACATCTGTATTTGAATTAACTCTCAGTGCAGCTCGCTTGCACCGTTATTAGTGCGCGAGATCTACTGCGAGTAATATCATGTTATTAGCAGATTTTTAAATTCAAATGGTGGGCCAGATGGTTCCCACTGCCAGATGTTAATTGGACCGACTGGAAGAGTGGGAAACCCGTGACGTAGGCACAGTCATCTGGTCTGAACCTTCGTCACAGGTTGGAAGTAAATGACTATTAGAAAATCCAGAGCACCTAATGTTCCCTGAAAAATTATCGAGTCACCGCTTTTCGTCCGAAATGAAGAATTCACACTTTCTATTTTTATCTGATTAGGTAAACCAAAGCTAAAAGTACGAGTATTTATATGTGTATTTCATATAGGACAGAAACGAATGAAACGAATGGAACGAACTCAAGGAGGCCTATACTCAAGGAGTGGTTCCTAACAACCTATATAAAATATGATATCCAATAGGTACTATAAATATTTAACGGCCTCCTAGCCCAGTCGGTGCTACGAAGCAGGAGGTTCCGAGTTCGAATTCTGGTCAGGGCATTTATTCATCACAGATTTTGTTCCTGAGTTATGGATTTTTTTCTATGTATGTGTACATAGAAGTACACGGAGAAAAAAATATTTTACAATATTACCAGATTGTATAGTAGTTATGATTCTGGTGTAGGAAAAAAGATTTCAGCTATGGTTAACAGATTCTTGTTTTAAAACAACAAGTCGTATTTTTGACAATACTAGAATATTCTAGTTATAATATTCTTGTACACGAAAACTCTGATATCGTTGTGGTAACCTTCTAATAGTTACAGAGTAAAATAAGCATTTTGCTTACAACACTTTTCAAGAATTGCGATGTTTACAATATTTATTGTTTCTGTTCACAATCGTCTATTAATCTCACAAAATAATAAAATTGTCTTTACAATATCTTTATGTAAGGTCCATCTTATGTGATTTATTTATAGGTACTAGACTTTCTCGTACCTTTAAGCGGATTTTTAATACCCATTACTTACTCGAAATTTCTTGATTACTAGGAATATTTTTACTCATAACTAGATACGTTTTTTGTTGTGTAACATACTTGTTTTCATGATAAAAATACAGAATAGTACCAGCAACAATAAAAAATATTGGCATTACAATATTATTGCACACTAAACAATGCGTTATTTACATGTAACGAAAAACTAATTTAATACCTTTACATTAGTGTCAACAGATGGCGCTAGGGCGCTGGGCCATACAGTGTTACGGGTTTTAGAGCGCTTATATTGTACATTTTTATTAAATACTGTAAAATTCAATGCTAAGATACGTTCTACGCAAAAATGTAATTTATTAATGCATTAACTATTTATTTATTTTAAAATTAATTATAAAATTTAATAATTACTCTAAATAAAAATAATAATACTATAAATTAAAACTAGTCTACAAATAATAAATATATCCTAAATCGCTACCAATGGGTAGTGTGCCCAGAAGGCTGGCCGCATTGCCACGTTGTATGGCAATGCTTATTCGCTGAGCGAAATACTGACCAGCCTTCTGGTCACCTGTTGCGTCTACCAGGCGCGACGCTAAGTCTTTGTACACTCTGCGCGCGCCCGGTCCCCATGGCCCCAGCGTTTCGACCCCAAACGCCTCAAATATATAGGCACTGCCAAGAGCAGCATATTTGCGGCGTTTGAGGTCTTCGGCTGTGGATGCAGCAGACCCGGCATTTCTGCAGGTCCTTGGAAGATGGGACGGCGCTAGGGTGTCTACACATGTAGCATCCCAGACCAGCGGCCGCCCCATCCTCCAAGGCACCAATGTCATGCCGTCGGGCCTCTTGCCATCGTCTCTCGCCAGGCCAACAGGTTCTAAAACGGCTGGCATTTTGACGCTGACAAGGGCCCGACGGATGACATCATTGATGCTAGTATGGCGAGGAATGCGCCCGGCGCTTCTGTAACATGATAGCCCGTGATGTCCAAGGCTGTCTACCATGGTACCACATTGGCAGCGATGTGGAGCGTTGGTTGCTGCCCCTATCCGCAAACTGGTCGCCAACCGGAAGGTTGAGTTATCGAGGAGTGTGCCTATGAAAGGTGAAGGTAATGCTTGTAACCACAAACCCGACTCCCACTCTGCAGTTGCAAGGAGACGAGCTCGATCTGCCGAACTAGTTGACGTATCAAGAAGATTGTTCCGCACTAGTCGACAGAGCGGCTCGTCCCATTGCCTCTGCGAGCAGGGATTGACAGGCGGGTCTACATTGGGGCAAGTTAACGCCCAGACATTTTTGGCCTCAGTACAATGTGCGGCCTCCAGGACACCCAAAGACGGTGTTAAAATGCTGCCGATCAAGTTTTGGGCGCTGTGCACCGAGGATAAAAACGCGGGCAACGATATGCTAGAAATTTTGCGTATTCCTAGACCTCCATGTCTAATAGGTAGGCTGGCCTGGGTCCAGGATCTATTGTCGAAAGGTATGTTGAGGACAGATTCCAAAGATTCTTCGATCAACTTATCCAATTTTAAAAGTAGGTCTGGGTGTTTCCAGAGGTGGCTACCTCGGAGAACGTAAGTGAATTTTGGTACAAAAAGACAATGCCGAATGATGGTGTAGGCTGTGTGCATATTAATTTTTAATAAGCGGTCGGACACAGATTTAAAATTTGATTGCATTTAACATTAATTTCTAGCTTATTTATTTCACGTCATACTTGATTGACATACAACGCGCTTTCGAAGTTTTTAACGTCATTTGTATATATAGAAGTTCCAACTGATTCATGTAAGGTAAGAACTATATAATGTTTCTCTCACTAGGGTTGTAGATATCGAACAGGACCTCATGTGAATAGAGGGAAGGATGTGAGAATGTGATGATGAATGACACTTAAATAAAATTGGAGATAGGGCCCGCTCGGGCAAGCAGCGACGCTTGCAACCCGTGCTCGATTTCGGTGTATTTCTCACTTTTATTAAATACAAAAATAAAACCCTACAATATTTATTGTAAACAGAACAAAACATATTTTTAACACAAATAAAAATCTGGTATTCTCCAATACTGCATATAGTAAACAGAAATTGTTGATTATTTCAGTCCCCTAAAATAATAGTCAAGACTAATAAAAATCTGGTGTTCTTAATAGAACACATAGTAAACAGGATTATGCGGCGTTTCAAGTCCGCAGTAATTATATTGAATCCTACTGAAAAATCTGATAAACTCTACCCTGTCCTATAATGATGGCTACAGAGATGGTTTTTGTGTGTTACACAAAATTTATTTTCTACGATACTAGGTAAGTGGGTTGTAGGAACTAGAAATAATGTTGTAAAGAAGTAGAATTTTCTGTTAATGTGTAAAAAATGTATAGTTGTCACATATAATACAATAAAATCAAGTCAAGTTTACAATATTCTGTTACAAGAAACTAGATTTTTCTCTCCGTGTACCTATTTATTAATATTCATCTATTATATATAACCCGTCGTCTTGTACCCATAACACAAGCATTAGTTGGCTTATTGTGGGACTAGGTCGATTTGTATGAGATTGTCCCATAATATTCATTTATTTATTTATTATTAAATATTGAACTTATAAATAATACTAACCTAATGAAATATAAAATAGAGAATAAAAGTATATCGCTAACAAATACATGAATACAAGTAATTTAACTGTAAACTAGATGATGAGAAAATAAAGAGGCTCGTTATTATTTATTTATTTTATACAGTCAAATTTTTTTTTCAATTTTATTTAGGCAATAAAAGTCCGAAGCAAAAGGTGCGCATGAGTTCGGTCACGTAGTCAAAGGGCCCACGGCCCTTCTGCACTCCCTAGTGCAGTAAGGCGTGAACTCAAACACGTCTTTCAAAAAAACCGTATAAGTATGTCAAAATAGTCTACTAAATCCTGTATTGTGAAGCTTTGTCGAGAAACAAGTTTAACGATTCACTTGTGCACACTTTTTGAATCTAGGAAGATATATATAATTTTCATTATTTACAAAATAGCATTAAAGAGGGCAACCCTTTAAGGGCAATTATTTAGACGGTATGTCGTTGAATATGCCTACAACAGCATAAATATAAACAGCGTTAACGTTAGCATTAACATGTTTTAGTATCAATATTGTCCATAGATACTTTGCAAGGATTTCTTGCGTCTATCGCGCCTTATAGAAAATAAGAATTGTATTTGCCGTCCAGATAGTCTAAGTATTACAACAATTTTTCAGAGGATCTAGAGTTAATCAAAGAAGCTTTTGATTGTGCAACTTCGATCGAGGAATATGACTTCAGTGATCTCTCGACTCTCAGTAAATGAAGTTAGCTTATCAGGAGCTTTTGTTAATTATACTTTCAAATATCTTGGATATACGGGGGTACTTTCCACGTTTTATGTTTATTAATTTTAACATTATGAGTTTATTCGCCATATTCTGCTCCAAAGTAGATAAGAGAGGAGCATGTAAGTATGTCTAATGATATCTATTCAACGAGCAATAATTCTAATTTCTAATTCTAGGAAGTAATTGGCTTAAAAGTCGCCAGGACGCTCGCGTTCCCATATAAACGAAGTTCAGCTCTCATTTTAAAACGACATGCTTTAGAACCACGAAATTTGGCATGGGTATTGTAGTAGTACAGATCTAGGTCGATAATTCGTTTTCGTTGCAAAAAATTGTAATACAAAGAAAATACAGCCAGTTACAGATTTACATACAAAACTTATTTTTGCTATATTTTCTTTGTATTACAATTTTTAGCAACGAAAACGAATTACCAACCTAGATCTGTACTATTAGAATGCCCATGACAAATTTCGAAGTTCCAAAGCATGTTGTTTTAAAATGAGAGCTGAACTACGTTTGTATAGGGACGCGAGTTCACGCGAGCGTCCTGGCGACTCTTAATTACTACAACTGCAAGTGTCTCTACAAACGATTCCATTGACGTCACAACATCTATTCTATTATCACAGAATTATTCATTCATCATTTCGTCATTCAAGTCTGTTAAGATTTATTGTCTGTTATGGTAATAGGGAACGCGTGTTTAGAGCCACGCTGCCCAAAAGCTCCAAAAATCTTCTTTACTAACCTTAAGACTAGTAGTTAAGAGTTAAAATCGTTTGATAAACTTATTTTCAATAGATGAATGGTGGATGGCGACATGTTTTGGTAACTAACTAAACATCTTATCTATTCAGGAGACCCGTAGGGAGTTACGCCCTTGCTTGATAGAGGTACATCTCTGGATTTATATTTACTATTCTAAGAGTACACCTACTGTGTCACGTACGCCAAAAAAACTTTCTCGGTGTCCAAAGGTCGCTTGATTTGTTAATAAGGGTTAACGTAACTGTTATACTAGTAGCTATAGATATTATGTTATTGTGGGGTCACGTTCAATAGAACAAATAATTTAGTGTTAATTTATGGAGATAATTATTAAACATATTTATGTAGGTATTAATATGAACATCTACCTATACAGAAAATAAACTTTTGCTGCCCCAGTTCTCAAAAGCCATAATACAATCCGATAAAATGTGTCAATGTACGGACAAAGGGACCACTTTGTCGATATGGAGTTCCTAGTACTTTCTATTAAAACTACGCAATATGCACTATCTATTAGTGAAACAATAAACTGTCCTTGTAAATCGACAAAGTGGTCCCATTCCCATGCACTAAACTCGTCCACAAATATTAAAACTGTACCTTATTGGACCGATCATTATTGTTTCGTGACACTTATTTAGCAAGCAGAAAAGCTAAGGCAAAAAGGAAAATTCTATAGCCGTAGCTCATAGCTCATAGCTTCCATCTTAATTACACTTAGAAAGAAAGTGCTATGAGTCACTTCATGCTAGCCCTTCAGAAACGTCAAGTTGCATTGCAATCGTTCCTTAGACCTGTGTATCATCGTCTATTTATAGGAAATGGTGGACTCCCGGCTGAGTCAGCGAACGCGGATCTTCGGGTCCGTACGTAAGTACGTGGTAAGTACACACTCGGCACCACGGACCCTGCCGGCACAGTAAGGACAGGCGGGACAGTATAATGTACAATTTTTAGAAATAAAGGAAAAGTACCCACCCTAAGGCGCGAATATAAAATAAAGGATGTGGTGGAGAAATTCGCAGCCATCAGGTATAGTCTCAGTAGGTCAGTTGGCAGAGCGATGGGCATGTTTCCCAGAGTCGCGAGTTCGAGTCTCGCCTGAGGCAGTGGATTTTTCTACTTTTCCTTTATTTTTAAACATTGTGGTATTGTTAGCAGACGTTCTGCTTAATACAAAAATAAACAGTATAATGTAATAAATATATCATATTGTAAAAGTAAAATATAGGATTTTTCGAATTTATACCGTTGTGAGAAGTTTTTTAAGTAGGTAGTCGCTACAAGCGACTTGTTTTGGAGACCTTAGCTGCTTAGCAGTTCCATTTTCTAGCACTGAGATGCGGAAAGACGTGAATGTCACGTGTAGTAATTAAAATACGCGAGTTAAACTAAGTATACAATTATTAATATCACAAAAGTTAGAAGCACGTTTAGATATTTGGTGTTTGTTTCTCCTTCATATAAGAATTATTTCGATGAAATAACCTAGAAAGAGACATACGTACCTATGATACATTTATTCCGAAGATTCTTACCTACAAAGCGAGAGAACTCGCGCGCGTATCATGTTACTTGTATGTCGTGTATAGGGAATGCAATACCGATATTTTTGTATGGCCTAATATCGATATCCCGGGATAGCACATACAAAAAAACCATGAGTTAAAGTACTGTTTGATTAACGTAACTACCTGTACCGTGCGATGCAGCACCTCGCGTTGACGCACGGCGGTGGTAGCGCGAAATCGCGGCGATCTCAAAGCCGCCGCCGCCGCCGCCGCCATCACTGTTTGACTATGACCCGATGAGAATCAATATCCTGGTTTATGTATTGTTTTTGAATCATGCTTTTTACGACCACCTCATAGTAGGTATGTACTTAGGTAACTGAACTGATCGTACGTAATTTAAAAAGATAAGTTACACAACTACAGTCATCGCCTTAATACACAGACACACGGTGCCCGTGAGCATTGCGAGAGATTTTAACCACGAATTCCTGAGGTCATAAGGAGTGATTAATGTTATAAGAATTTAGGTCAATTTCGCCAAAAAAAATTTTTTTTTATCACTTTTTTTTGATTTTTTTTAAATGCTTTCGAACATAAGAAAATTAGGTAAATTGTAAAACTATCGATTTAAATAAATTGGTACATTTTTATTCGTAAAAAATGGTAAGTATTCCTTTACGTTTTTATATCTGTCAATAAGAATGTCTAGACTAGACCCCATAAAGAGTTAAATCTCTATCAAAAAAGCGTTATGCACTGAGTTACAGTAATCAACGTTTTTTTATTTAATTGGTAATACGGTAATCGGTAAGACATTTTAGTCTCCAATTAAGATTGGGAATACGCTGTTAAAGTCTCTCGCAATCCTCATGGGCACCGTGTATAAGTACGGTAAGGTGTAAAGGACCCTTTTACTGAGCCTGAGCTACCGTTACTGAGTTATTTACGAAAAACCAAAACCTACGAGACCTACGTCACAAAGTCAGAATTTGCTTCAAAATTCTTCCGATGTAATTCTAATGCAATGCAACTTCAATTTTGATTAATTGTTTGTTGTATGTTGGAGTTATGTTTGAGATAGATTGTCATTTTAATGTATTGTTTATGTACTTACTTATTTTAAAATTAGAATACGGCACCTACTAAAACATTGTGTATATATAAGGTATGTAAAAATAAATATCATGAAATTAATACACTGAACACGTCTCGCCAAAATAAAGTCGTGAAACATCAAATGCATGTAAAACAACGATTATGAAAGCACATATAAGGTTACCTACGCACCCTGTGAACTTGCTCGTCGGGCCTTGTTAAATGCACTTCTATACCTCTTAGCAACAGAGAATATAAAAACCAAATACAAACAACCAATCCATCTCTCGTCTAACTTCAAGCGACATGTTTTAAGCTCAGTATCTAAGCAGAAACGGACAGGGCGCGCTATTGAAATGTCCTTTTTAGTAACTAGGACAAAACCTCGACGTACGAGCCAGGGCTTTGCTCCGGAAATGCCAAACAAATGCAGTCTGAAGACGCCTTACATAAGGGCAAGAACTCGCAGTGCTGCTTTGTCTTCTTGGTGAGAATAGAAAGAGATGAAGGATAAGTAGGAGAATAAGGAGTGGAACATGGTACATAGTGGCGCGTGACACACTGTCCGGAAACCGTGGAATCCCGCGCCGCCGTCGCACGCTCTCAAAAAACAAGGACGTCAACCGGCTACAGGCGGCTGTTACTACACCGCCATCTTTAACCAAAATGTCGTATGTAACTAAGAAACTTGTAGGAGAATTAACTTTTTTACTTTGCATGGCTGAGAAGCTTACGCACTCGGCACTACGCCCGGACGTAAATGACAATGAGAATGAAGAATTCTCGGGATCAAATTCCGAAGCTTCTTGGACCTGATGAGTCATTCATTAAGAGATTTGAAGCATTGTCACACTCACACCCCCGCAGCTCCTACAATGTAGGATGAATAAAAAGCTTGAAAAACTGTAACCCACCTACAGATGCTTTTCCTAGTAGCGTTTTCTTTTTCATGTTTTTTTAACTGCTTCAGAAATATTCCGGCCGAAAAATTTATATAACGCGGGCATAATATATAGGTATCAGAAATTAAAACGAATCAATCAATTTATCAAAACTGGCTAATCAATTTCAAGACTTTTGAAGGTACTGTAGAATATTTCATTAATTAACACTTACCAGCAACCAGTGGCGTGGCGTTGCTTATAACTTATAATAATCATAAACATCTGTCAAATTAAATGCCACTGGTAATTTGCGTTGGTCTCAGGGGCCCAATTCGACAATTCAAAACTGACAGTCGCTATTGAAACTACTTTGATCCCTGATCTTTGAACCTATCTTGTTTGTTTTGCTATTTTTCAGAACCAGTAGCGTCTTCGGTCGGGAATCTATTATTTTGTAAAGAAATGGTTTTATTCTGGGGGTATACTTATTTTATAGCACCCCATCTTTTTTTTTTATCGTAAGTTTTGTTACGGAAGTGTGAAAACTGAACCAAAGACTATGCTGAACTAACCTGAAAATCTTCTAATAACATATTAGATTTAATTGAATTGCAAAAATCTTAATTTTGTAACGTATTAAATGTATACATATGCATTATAAGTTACCTAATATTAGAATTCTAAAAATAAACAGAGGTGAATGTCTTCGATAAATGTTTGTAAACATTGATGATTTCTCTGCGGTTTTGGATGCGGTCAACCCATTTGATTATACAATCTGACGGGTTATGATTCATAGAACCTTGTCAATTTAAAGTTTTCCAGACACCGGTATATGCCGGCGACTTCGTTTGGCTAGTTGCTATTAAACTCAAATGGAAATGGGTCACTCTCATATATGTTTGCCACCAGACCCAACTTCATGGACTTTTCATATAATTTGGCACGGTTATATTATGGGACGGAAATGGTCTGAATGACTGCGAATAGTGATCAAGAGCGTGAGTACCTACACATCATTATGATGGTTATACGCAGACACATATTCAGAGTATGGCCCCGAAACAGAAATCCTAAGGCCTGTATCTAGACTGATTTCAGGGGAAATAAAGTATTTATTATTCCCAGTGTTATAGGTACCGGCAAACTTCTTGAACATTGAGGCGAGGTGGTGGGGAAAAGTTTGCGTATCTAACTCCTACGTGCAAGAAAGGGATGGCAATTGCTCATAATTGTTCAGAAAGTTTCCCGGCACCTGAAACACTTATCAATGATATCAACATGAATAACTCAGCATTTTTTGCGTGATCAAATGTCTTAACATTCATAATGATATAAGCAGATGGCTTAGAATGAAAGAGTTCTATGATGGGAAGTGTGAATACTTCCGTATTGAATTTTACTTAATTTAACGACTGCTTGCGGTCAACTAATGCTTAAAATGCCAACTTTGACATTGTACATACATGACAAAAAAACTAACCACAAAGTGAAGGGTGTAATACTTATGAAGTCAAACTGACTTCGGAAATATGTGCCTAAAACCGCAAACTTAAACGATTAAGTATCTATATTCTATACAGAGTGATGTTATTGGTGTACGTACACTTGTACAGTGAGCATTTAGAAGAACCTTCGGGAATCGGCGATGAACGATGACACACGAAGGTAATATTGCTGTTCTGCTTTTTCATGTGTCACTGATTGATACCCGACGTCTCTTTCGAAAACTCGAAGGTTCTTCTGAGAGCTCACGCACTGTAGTAGCTTATGTGACTGCTACATAATGCCTAATTATGTAGGTACAGTTAAATACACTGCTTTATCTACAGATATAATAAATCCTCAATGACGTGTTCGGGATCCATTAGAATGACCGCCGTTGCAGCGTCGTCACGGTTAACTGGATATTGTGGCGGCGCTTGTTGTTTCTATAATTTTTTATACCTACATCATTATGATGTTCGTTTAAATGTAATTAAAGTATCGCTCATCGAAGCTCTCAAGTAAACTTTACGATGCACTACAGATACAGGTTTCTTAATATAAGCCATTAGCATCGTTTCTGAACATATTATAGGGAAGTTATGATATGGATGTAGATAAAATGCAATACAAAACCAGGGGGTCTACTAAATTCGATGATTTACTATCTGCCGCTCTATCGCTCTATATAGCATACTCGACAAATAGAGATTTCTAAATACCATAAAGTGATCATTGCACGGCACGGGCCCTTATAAACCATTTATGCCACACCTGGCCATAAAGTGGCTTTTTTCGCACGCTGCGCGTACGGAAAAAGACGCTTTCTAGCCGAGTGTAGACACAAAATGATGTACACAACACGGGAGGTAATAAAGAAAGCCCTCGATCGCATATTTACGTCCCTCGCTTGCAGCTCGGGCCGCAAACTTCTGCGATCTCGGCCTTTCTTTGTTTTACTACCCTAGTTGTGTAATGTACTATTCCCGCCATTTTCCACCAACGCCACATTTCAAGCGCCTCTACTAGCCTCTCTCGCCCTTTGTCGCAATAAAATACTTACTTAACAATATAACATTCTGTATAAACCTAGGCTTAGTGACTGTTGAATGGTGTTAGGTGTGCATGTTTAGTGTAAATTGAGGTTTGATTGAGAACACAGGTCTAGCCACTCGAAACGATTACCGAATTGCTACGTACGTGGGAGAAAGTAAGTTTCATCATCAATATATGAGTAGGTATCTTGACATGATGATCTGTTCTGTTGAAGGCCAGGTTCCTCCATAGGCTTCCATTCCTCGCTAAGCGTCCTACCCTACCTTGGACTCGATAACTAATTTCAGAAGATAATAAATTTGAAACTTAATCCTTTTCAGATTTTATAAGATTATTAAGTACATTCTTTTCAAAATAGTTTAAGGGTGGGTTGCATTGCACCACGCTTAACTAAAGAACTGATCAACTTTAAATATGGGCACGGAGCTGTCATCCCATAGAAAACTTGCAAACGATTCTCAAATAAGATTTTTTTAACGATAACGTTGACGTTAACAAACTCTTTGGTGCAACCTGCCCTAAGTCTGTATTTTAAACTATCTTCCAACCTTCTGTTTGACAGGACGGACGGGAAAGATTATCAATATATAATTGTGTAAGTATTATTTTTTCTAACATGCAATGAAATATTATCATTACGTTCTTTATGAAATTGATGATAGACTTGGAAGTATCTGTTTCGGGCAAAGCAACTCAAGAGAACTGTAATGAGATTTCATACATAGGCCTCGGCATGTAAAGTGATCGTCTTTGTTTCAAAGGCGGCAGGTTTTACGAACAGCTGATTTTATATTTTTATATTTGTACGGCTTTACACACAAGCTGAAATGTAATTAAGAATCAGAAACTATGGTTTGTGAATAAATTTAATTTCACTTAATTAAGCATATTTGAGAAAAACATTAAACAGGGCATTTTTTTTAAAACAATTAGCCATATTGTGCGAGGTGATGAGCAAGGAAATACTATACAACTTTTTCTATGGGACCAACTATGACTGCGTTACATATATGGACCCCCATTGCCATTTATTTTTGACCCCCGGTGGCCCTGGTCCAATCAGATACTTATGTGTCGCAAATTAATTCTACTGAGCAAGGGGAGTTGGTAGGTATTCTAGGTTCAATTAGCTTTTTAAAGGAATGCTTCCATTTTGATACCGTACCAACAAAATAAAGTCGAAGTCATAAGTCAAGTCAATAATTTAAGTAAACGTTATGTACATACCTACTACGTAAAGTTCCTTTCGAAATGAATACCTAAGTAATAAACGGCCAAGTGCGTGTTGGACAAAACATAAAGTAAAGTAAAGTAAAGTAAAGTAAAGTAATATAATGGAGGGTTTCGAATCTGGGTACATATTTACGACACCTAATTGTTTTTTTATATTTGAGGGCGCAAATAATTTTTGTACTGCTATTTTTACCAACTATAAAAATTTATAGAAGTATGTTGTCAATTCTGTTAAAAATTCAAACCAACAGCTAAAAATTTGCCCGCCCCTTTGATTTGGATTATCGCATAATTACACGCTCAGTCTTGTAGAAGTCGTTCTCTCTGAAGACAATACTTCTCTTCTTCTTCTTCAGCGAGTACCTATGCACCCACTATTGGGTATACGCCTCTCCAATTTTCCTCCAATAAGCCCGGTTCGCGGTTAATGTCGTCCAGAGCGGGCCTGCAATCTTTTTAATATCGACGTCCCAACCAAGGGTTTAAGACCACTTCACCTTATAGTTTAAGTATATATTCCGTTCTGGTAAATAGAACTCCTTTTAGGTAGATTATTTTCGGTTTTATATATCGGTATTATATACCGGTATTTTTTATGGCCAGTTCGTAAAAAAAACGGTATTGCATGCCCAAATACTAGCCCTAGCGTGCAAGTAACTAGTCGTCAAGCATATCGCGGTCAGTATCTGCTGGCGTCTGCCGACCACCAAAGTATTGTATAGGTCAACGTCCACGCTTAGGGCGAATGTACAATCCCAGGCCCTTGTGTAAGTAGCAGGGTTTCATTGGAACTCTCCCTTCAGTTACGTAACCCTAAAAAAAATGCATCTTCATCACCCAAACTAGCAATTTGGAAAACAATTAGTATGAGCAAAAAGCACTAGTAAAAAGCTATGACGCTCTAGTGTAGACGTCAATAGCTGAACTGAACACAAAAGAAATCATAGAAAAATCTCTATAAATTATCTATTTGAGTATATTCTACTGGTTAAATTCCACTAGAATATACTTACACCTAATTGATCTATGACGTCTATAATGACCTATTTTTTTTTCTTTGCGATTTCCGGTTACTTTGCCAGTAATGATGAGATAGAGTAAACTAAGAAAGCAATGAAACAATCATATTGTAGTTTGACCGGAAAGAGAATAATCGTGGTTTGTTTGTGAACTTTCCACACAAACTCTAATGATCAAGAATGTGTTAAAGTTGCGTGCTATTTAGTTTTTTATTTGTGTGTGCTATTTAGGAGCAAAGGAGCTGGTTACGGTAAGAGACCAGACGGCATGTCTCTTATTTCCTGGAGTATAGGAAGGGTTCTAGCGTGGCACGCTAATTGCGTTTACACGCTGGCTCCTTCCCACATTATTAGTAGGTGGTTAAAGCGGCCGAAATCTAACTCAGTTCTGGTTACTTTTTCATTCCGTTTGAAGTCCTTGGTCCATTGGGTCAGTACCCGTCAACTTTTCAAGGAGATGTCGAAAAGACTCAGGTAAGGGGTACTACGAGTGACCGACGAGCTGGCAGTTTCC
Source organism: Pammene fasciana (assembly GCA_911728535.1). NCBI lineage: Eukaryota > Metazoa > Arthropoda > Insecta > Lepidoptera > Tortricidae > Pammene > Pammene fasciana. The sequence continues at coordinate 5,344,977 of OU452285.1, forward strand.
TCGTGCTATGATCTGCAATACAGCATCAGGGACAGGGTTCGAAATTATCCAGATAATTATGATCATTGATAGTTATCTTGATAATTATCGGATAATTATCCGATAATTATCCCTGGTATGGGTACTTTCTCTTATATATAGTGCAACAAGTGGTGTCGAAATTCGAGCCTGAAATTTTTTTGTACGTTCTGCCTTTATAAATTTTGGTTTATTATCAAATCGATAATTATCAGACATAAATATCAAGATAATTATAGCGATAATTATCAAGATAACTATCATTGATAATTATCCTTTCGAACCCTGATCAGGGAGATGCTGCCATCATCCTTGGCACCATGCCGCACCCAATTTTTTGAGATATACCTAGGTATATCTCAAAAAATTGGGTGCGGCATGAGCTCTAGAGCTGTCCGCTCCTCCCTCAGTCCTTTTAGTCGTCATGCGGGTCATGCCTTCATTATGTTAAGCTTTGATGATCATATGGAGTGAGCCTAGTGTTGTAATATTACCAATAACGGAACGCAGTGTTTGTTTTATCTGTGCATGAGAATGTCAACTTAGAAATAAAAAGGATGATTGCTATTAACCACGGCTTTTTATTGAAGATCTAAATATCATACTAAAACATGGTGGCAGCGGTAAAAGAAGATTAAAAGTAGAAAGGGATCGGTGAGAGAATAAGAATAACAAGAGAGAAAAGTGAAAATGGGAGTCGAAGACGAGAAAAAAGCTCCGGCGTGCGCGTCGAGCAAAGGATGCCATGCAGAAAAAATGGCGGGGAATGTTCCTCCGCCAGACAAATTCACATTTGCTCCAGCGGAATGGGACAAATGGAAAACCAGATTCATCAGATTCATGAATTTGTCCGGCAATGAAAAGAGAGGGGACAAAGAAAAACTGGATTGTCTTTTGTACTGTATGGGCGATCAAGCGGAAGACATTATTTTGCAGTTTGACAAGCAGCAAACTTATGAGCAAGCATTAGAGAACTTCACAAATTATTTTCAGCCAAAGAAAAACGTAGTATTTGAGAGATTTAAATTTAATTCAAGAAACCAAAAAGAAGGAGAAAAGATCGAACAATATGTTACAGAGTTGTACAAACTAGCCGCTACTTGCGAGTACAAAGAGCTGAAGGAAGAATTAATTCGAGACAGAATAATTATAGGTATAACTGACAAGAGAACCAGTGAGAGATTGCAACTAAAAAGTGATCTGCAACTTAAAGAAACTATTACTATATGTAAACAAGCAGAAATGCAGAAAGAAGAGAGTGAGAACATGCGTCAAGGAGCCGACAACTTAGAAGTAAACCGTATTAAAGTGGAGAACAAGATGAGAACAAGTGGAGAGAAGGGGAGCTGCTGGTTTTGTGGAAACGCCAGGCATCCTAGAGAACAGTGCAATGCACTAAAGGCAAAATGCTTCAAATGTGGACGAATTGGGCATTATGAAAAATTTTGTCGAGTCGGCATTTCTGTGTATAAGGTGGGTGACGTGGATAGTAAATATATAATTGAAGTGTCAGTGTATAACAATGGGACTCATATAAATAATATGGACTTCCTTATTGACACAGGAGCGGGCATAACAGCGATACCAGAGGACCAGCTCCGTCAGCACCAACTCAAGCTTCGTAAATGCAAAGACATTGTGAACGGACCGGATGATAAAAGGTTAAATGTGATTGGCATCTCATCGCTAAGGTTAGTTTATAAAAATAAAGTGTATTTAGGTAAAGTTTATATAATCAGGGGGTTGAAGTGTGCTATTCTGGGAAGACCAGCAATTGAAAGCATGAAAATCATAAATATTTGTGAAATGTCTGTAAATGACAGTAATTGTAAGGAGGCCAGTGAAACTAAAGTGCGTGTTGAACAAGAATTTCCTAATGTTTTTGACAGTTTGGGAGTTTTTAAAGATAAATTTCACATTGAGCTAATTAAAAATCCCCAACATTATGTCCAAACAACTGCTCGAAATGTATCAATACCTTTATTACCTAAAGTAAAAGATGAGTTAGATAAGTTAGAAAGTTTAGGTATAATAAGTCCTATAGAAGAACCAACCGATTTTGTTTCCCCAATTGTGGTAGTATACAAAAATGACAAAGTAAGAATTTGTGGTGATTACACTAAAGTTAATCAAAATATAAAGAGGCCCATATACCCTATACCTAAAGTAGAAAACACACTAGCAAAACTAAAGGGTGCAAAATATTTTTCCAAAATAGATGCAACATCAGGGTTTCATCAAATTCAACTTGATGAAGAGTCAAAGAAGCTTACTACCATAATTACTCCATTTGGTAGATATATCTATAATAGGCTACCTTTCGGGTTGAATTGTGCACCTGAATACTTCTCAATGAAGTTCAATAACCTTTTCAGGGACTTAGACATTGCAATTCATATGGATGATATATTGATTTATGCGGAAAATTTAGAAAGTCATGACAAAACTTTAAGAGAAGTTCTCAGGAGATTACAAAAGGAAGGCCTGACTATAAATAAATCTAAGTGTAAATTTGGTGTTAAACAAGTGTCATACTTGGGACACATTGTAAGTGCAAATGGCATTATGCCCGACCCAGAAAGAATAAAAGCTATAGGTGAATTTGCTACACCTACTAATAAGACACAGTTGCTACAGTTCCTAGGTATGGTAAATTTTGTAGGCCGTTTCGTACCAAACAAATCCCATATTTTAAGTCCTCTTCATGAATTATTAAAAGAGCAAAATATGTTCATTTGGGGTATGGCTCAAGAATCAGCATTTAGAGAAATTAAAGACAAACTGCAACAAGCACCCATTTTAGCACATTTTGATCCGAGTAAAAAAATAATTGTATCAGCTGATAGTAGTTCCTATGGTCTTGGAGCTGCATTAATGCAAGAGGATAGTACTGGTCATAGATCAGTAGTAGTGTACGCTAGCCGAACTCTTACTGAGGCTGAAAAACATTATGCACAAATTGAAAAAGAAGCTTTAGCTCTTCTATGGTCAGTAGAGAAATTCAAAGATTACGTAGTAGGAATTGAGATTGTATTAGAGACAGATCATAAGCCACTATTACAGATTTTGCAAACAAAACCTCTAGATGATCTCACTCCCCGATTGCTTAGGTTCCGTCTTAAACTAATGAGATTCAGGTACAAAGTTATATACACTCCCGGTAAAGATTTAGCAGTTGCAGATGCTTTGTCAAGGAATCCTCTGCCTACAAAAGAGAAACAAAGTGAAGATAAAATTTCAGATTTTGTGTTTAACCTCAGTGTTAATAATTCTTTGCCTGAGGACATATTAAACCAAATAAAAAGTGAACAACAGAACAAGGCCCCTTATTTAAAACTCATAGATTATACTATTCAAGGTTGGCCAGATAAGAACAAATTAGATGAAAATTTAAAAATGTACTACCAACATAGAAATAATTTGACAGTAGAAGATAACATTCTGTTATATAATTCAAGGATTGTCGTACCTGAAATATTTCAGCCAGAGGTTTTAACAAGGATACATACAGGGCACCTGGGAATCTCCAAGTGTAGAGAACGGGCTAAGCAGTCGGTGTGGTGGTTAGGGTTATCAAAAAGTATTGAAGATATAGTTACAAAATGTCCAAAATGTATAGAGAGTCGCGTAAATCATAAAGAGCAGATGATTGTAGATGACATTCCCGATAGAGCTTGGCAAAAGATAGGTATGGATTTGTTTAAATTCAACGAAATGTGGTATCTGGTAATGATAGATTACTATTCCAGGTATTTAGAAATATTTAAATTGAAGGATTTGACCGAGGAAAGTGTAATTTCAAAATGTAAAGAAACTTTTGCCAGATATGGGTTTCCAGAGGTAGTTAGAACTGATTGTGGTAGCCAGTTTAAATCAAAATTTAAAGCTTTTGCAAAAGAGTGTGAGTTTCAGGCTATAACAAGCAGTCCTTACTATGCTCAAAGCAATGGCCTAGCTGAATCTGGTGTAAAAATAGCTAAGTCATTGCTAAGCAAAAATGATGATGTATATCTAGGTTTACTGGTGTACAGGAACACCCCCTTGGAGTCTGGCTATAGTCCAGCTGAATTAATGTTTAATAGGAAACTTAGAGACAACTTGCCTACTACACCTAGAGCACTAAATAAAACCATTCAAATAAGACATAGTTACAGAGAAGAAAGAAATATAAAAAAGCATAAGGATGCACATTACTATAATAAAAGACATAGAGCATCAAGTTTGCCAGAATTAAATGTTAATGATAGGGTGTGGGTAACAGATTTAAAATTGTATGGTACAATAAAAGAAAAATGTTCAGAGCCTAGGTCATTTATTGTAAATACTGAAAAAGGTATTTTCAGGCGTAATCGAGTGCATTTGGTGCTAGCACCTTGTGAATATCCCATAGACCTTGAATCTCCAGTTATTGAGCATGATGAGAGTGACATATATTGTGACAGGTCAGAGAATGAGCAACACCAAGAAGACCAGCCAATAGTGGACAATCAGGTCGGCAATGAGGATCCAAGGTCTATGGAACGGAGAAGGCCAATTAAAAAACCAAGTTATCTCAAAGACTATGTATGTGATTGTATCAGTTTAAAGAAAAATAATTGATTGGTTGTACTTGTAAATGCATATCTTAGAATAAGTTTTTTTTATATAAACCATTACAGTTTTGGGTTCTATTTAAGTTCTTGAAGGGAAAGATGTTGTAATATTACCAATAACGGAACGCAGTGTTTGTTTTATCTGTGCATGAGAATGTCAACTTAGAAATAAAAAGGATGATTGCTATTAACCACGGCTTTTTATTGAAGATCTAAATATCATATTAAAACACCTAGTGAGGTATCTATGCAACTATGTGTAGAGGGTTAATGTTAAAACAGGGAGGGTTATTGTTAAAATGTTAATTAATGATAACCAGTTTTGGCACCTAACTTTATTGCACACGTTATAATATGATTACCCATGTACAAAAGGCGGACTTAATGCCCAAGGGCCATAATTAAATTATCTACTAGTCAACGAGAGGCTAAAGCACAGGTAGTTATTAGGTAGTTATATGTTTTAGTGAATTGCCAGAAGTGGATTACTACCTAACACAGGCTTTTTTACCTCGGGCAATATTGTATAAGTATTATTGCTGACACATTATTGACGTCATGCTAGGTCATTTTTCTCGCAACGAGTCCCAAAAAACATACAAACAAATATTTAAATGTAAACACAATCGCGAATTCCTACGAAACTAGACGTCAATTGAACAAGGCCGATATTGCAACTGAAATGCGTGAGCCGAGCAACCGGGGAAACACACGAAGCAGAGCAGCGCCGAGCACCGACGCGTTTTGGAAAGAAAATATCCCAATTTAATATATCGTTAATATGATACAAAGTTGACACGACTCTCTTGCATCTCGCGAGCAGGAAGAAGCGCAATATGAGATTTAGTTTTAAAATTTCAATGACTTACATTTTTTTTTTAAACATGACTAACTTGTTTGGCCACGTTAAGGGCCAGTTACGAGTCTGGGGTAGTGATAAGGACAGTCTCGCGGCCTGAAGGGCCGCGAGGCTGCCTCAATGACTTACATTGTAAGTTGGCTTTTATTGTCTTGATTAGAAAACCACATAACCATTTTTTATTTAGGTATAGAGATGGCGTTTTAACTTGTTGGCACTAAAATGTCGAGTTATAAAATTGTAGTTGTAATTGTAGTTATTGTAGTTAAGATAATTATGTGTGATTTAAGACTTTATTTTAACACAAGAAAAGACAAATAAAAATATTTAAAGAAGAAAGTAGGTACGAAACCGATTGAGTTGAAGTTTGTACACATATGTTTAAGTCGACCCCCCTTCCCCCCAATGGAGGACGTGTACTTACCTACCGCAAATTAATTAATTCTAAACATGGAAGCCACTTTAAGGATATATCACAGAATAAAAAAAATAACGAGCACTTTTTAAGAAAATCGAGAATAATGGCGATAATTTAACAACAAATGCATCTTGGCAATCCCTGAGCCTAAATTATCTAAAAAAATATATAAAACAGTTCTTTACTGTGTAAGAAGTCTACAGACAAGCGTGAGTCGGACTTAAGAAAAAAACATTGTTAAAATAGTGTGATGTACGTGCTCACGGCGCCAGCGCTCTGACTTAAATTAGGTACCTACTTTAAAATACATACATGATGCAGTAACAAAAAATATATATCGATAAACGTAGAAGAAACTGCAATATCTCACAAATAACTCGCATTATTTTAAAATTCATACGATTATATATCAAGTGTGTAGTTTCAAAAACGAACGTAGGACGCAGCGGATTAGCTAGGGATACACGCACAAATGTGCCCGCCAGATTTGTCCGACGCATATGCCCGGCGGACAGATCCGTTCGTATATGGCGCTATTCAGATGTGTCCGCAGAGAAATCCGTGTCCAATACGCGCCATAAACGCACGGATTTGTCCGCCGGGCACATCTGTCGGACAAATTCGGCGGGCACATCTGTGCGGGTATCCCTAGCTAATAGGGCGGCTATCGCTCGGAGCGCGCTCCGTATGTTTTTCAGCGTGACTCGGTCTCCGTAGTTCCCCAGTGAAAGTAAATACAGTTGATCGACTACTCATTCCATTTTGATCTTTATCTATTGCTGTGAAGATTGATATTACTTTGCAAAGCGATAAAATTGGATAGCCAACGCGATCGCATGATCGGTGCAACACTGTCTCTGGGAACTGTGAGTAGTGGAGAAATTACGCATCACTGTAATGTTTAGATTGGTTAGAGGTCATTCGCGTAACTGAACATAAATAAATATTATGGGACAATCTCACAAAAATCAACCTAGTCCCACAGTAAGCTCAATAACGCTTGTGTTGTGGGTACTAGGCGACGATATATATAATAGACAGATATATAGATAAATACTTAAATACATAGAAAACATCCATAACTCAGGAACAAATATCCGTGATAAACACACAAATAAATGCCCTGACCAGGATTCCCGGGCCCGGGACCTCCTGCTTCATAGGTAGGGTCGCTACCGACTAGGCTAGGAGGCCGTTAACATATTCTGTTGCATCGTCTTTGCAACTTTAATCTGACTTTATTAATAAATAGTACCGTAAAATCGGGGGAAAAGGGATGGCGGGGGCAGTTGGGTTATGAACGGGGAGAGTACGGATGACAGGACGGGTGAGTTGGTTTTTATAGGTACTACTACGAAAATAATATATTAAGCTATTGTATTTTTCATTAATCATTATCCAAAAGTGTCGATCCTAACTCACATTAGTAGGAAATAAGTCTTGTCACCCAACTACGAAGTGTGGTGGTTTTTTTTTATTATAGTTAAAATTATGATATGGAACTTTACAAAATCATTAAAAAACTAAAATTAATACGAACGAAAAAAAATTTGTGTATAAAAATCAACGTGTCACATGTAAAACCACATTTTTCTCGAGGTTTGAATGTCTGTTTCGACCCAACTCGCCCCATTTTACGGTACCGTAAAACCTGCCAACATATAGTCCAGTACTGCAACAATGGTCCAAAAGTTCAAGATGTAATAAAGTATGAAGCAAATTTTTTTTTCTAAGTTTTTCCATTCATTCATGCACATATTTTGTCATAGAACTGCGTTGTGTACTTAAATAGAATTCACACCTGAACGAAGATATTTAAGTATTTTTTTGGACCATAGTTGGGAGCTTTGGACTATAGTTGGGTGGTTTTACGGTACTTAACCTAATGTTACCATTTAAAAACCTATATTCAACTTTAGCTCAGAAAGTAAAAAAAAAATGTTTTTTTTTTTTCTTAGATTTATTGCATATTCAAATACGAATTTCAATATTTTAATTAGTATTGTGTTACGATTGCGCAACAAAAAACCCGCGCTTTGGGTCAACTCTTAACCAAGTTCAGCGGGAAAATTTAAAAAGTTTCCTCAAACACGCCTTCCTTATTCCACGTCATTGGAAATCGCAGTCGACTACAGTTTGTGGTTGATTTCCTCCTTACAGTTTTATGAATGGGCCCGTTTCATTCATAAGCCCTTCGGTTTTCCTCGGAACTTGTCGAGGAAACGAGCGCGTACGCAACTACGCACGCGCGAGATGTGACATAACGAAGGGCGGCGAGCTAAAGGGACTTAAGTAAAAACATAAATTAGTAGAAGAAAATAATTAAAACTAAGGTCGACTTACAGAGAAAGAGAGAGAGAGAGAACCTACACCTTATATGTAAATTAATTTTGATGTAAAATGTAAAAGTACGTAGGTAGGTAGATTTTGGTCGCATAAATTGTTACAATAGCGACATCAAAAATAGTATAAGAATGTCGGTAAGGACAATTTATTAACAATACTTACAATTCTAAATACAGTTTATTTCTAATTAATTTTAAAAAGTGGCATGTCTACCTCATGTTTGCATATTGCCAATTTTATTACGATACATATTATAAATACATTTTTTTAATTATCAGTCCAAAACTAATACTAATTAGGTATTAGGTACCTACCTACTTAAATTTAGTTTCTTTATCTTAGACAACTGTTTTATATCAAATGTTATTTTCAATCATAACTGTTATTTAAACAAAAACTTGTTTGAGTTAAGTAAACAACCATCTTTATGTTACATACAATGCAATAAGGAAATTTATATATCTGCGCACTTTAGCTGCCAGCCCTTACGTAGATCTAGCATGCTTTTTAAATTCAAGCACTACATTAATTTCCAGTAGATTTCTTGCAGTTTCCTAGAGTCAAGTTGTTGAGGGCACGCTTTGACTAAGTGGGGAATACTCAAACGTAACGTTCGTTACGAAATTGTTCGCAATCAATGCAATAATCGCTGGTAGGTAATGAAATAAACCAGTGACTTGTATTGAATCATAGCACGTGTTATTGTAGATAGTACTGACCTATACCTGTGTATTACAATCTTGCGTACGAGTAATATTTATTACTCATCCATACCAGAGACTATAGAGATATAGACGACAACAGCCTGAGAACTTTTTGAAGCTCAAGTCAATTGCACCCTCTGTCCGAAAGCCGTCTAAAGATACCGAAATGTAAGAGGAAATGTCACCTGCACTGCTACTAGTACTCCACCTAGTAGCTACTAGTGTTACAAGATCTCCATTTCAACTGAGGCGATAGAGTTTTGGAGGGCAAATTACCCCAGCTCTGATCTGCCCACGGCTCCCCATTCGCAGCGACAATGGGACGAGCCGCTCTGCGTGCTGGTACGGGATCACCTGTACGAAACGTTTACCAGCCCCGTGGAGCGTGCTCGTTTCCTTTCTTGTTCCAAGTGGGAATCAGGGGCCTGGTTACATGCTTTGCCCTCCAAAAATCTAGGCACTCTACTGAGCAACGAGACTTTTAGGCTATCCATTTCTCTACGCCTTGGTGCAGTCTGCGTTGCCCCACATCAATGTCACTGTGGTGCCAACGTCACTGATAAAGGCTTGCACGGCCTATCTTGTAGCAGAAGCGCTGGCCGCATCCCCCGGCACGCGAGTATTAACGATATCCTACGTCGGGCCTTTACCAGTGCCGGAGCACCAGCAGTCCTAGAGCCCACGGGCCTAGCTAGGAACGACGGCAAGCGGCCGGATGGCATGACCCTCGTTCCTTGGAGGTTGGGACGGCCTCTAGTCTGGGACGCCACATGTGTGGACCCCCTTGCGCCGTCCCACCTTCCTGGAACTTCGGTCAAAGCTAGAGCGGCTGCCGAAACGGCCGAGCAGCTCAAGCGGCGCAAATATGCAGCCATCGATTCTGGCTGCATGTTTGAACCATTTGGAGTTGAAACCCTCGGGCCTTGGGGACCCGGTGCACATCTAATATTTAGGGAGCTAGCTAAGCGGCTCGTAGACGCCACGGGTGACCAGAGGGTGGCTCTTTCCTTGCCCAGCGCATTGGTATTGCTATCCAGCGCGGCAATGCCACCAGCCTTCTGGGCACCCTACCGCGCGGTGATGAGTTAGCTCCCATTTTTTATCTGTAAATATGTGTACATAGCTAGTTAGATATTTTTAGTTTAAATTTTTAGTTTTAACTATTTTTATTTTTTTTTAATATTTATTTTATATGTATATTTATTTATATTTAATTTGTTGGTAATAAAATTTAATACTTATCTCTAATCTAAGCTTTGATTATTTTGTCTGCATGTATTCTATAACAGTAACCAGTTTGATTTAGACATGACATAATAGTTTGCAACGATTTGCATACACATTATGTATCCATAAATAAAATACCTACTTGTTATGAATATTTATATTGCACTCAATCTTTAATTTATTTCATCTCATGCTACGGATTATTTTGTGATTTATGTAACACGAGAAATTAAGAGGAAAATGTAGGAATGCCGTCAAAATACTTAAAAGAAATTAAGAAACGGCCGGCTATCTCGCAAAAACTTCTTTCGCTGACCATCTAATCGCCTCATGCCCATTTATAGTTAAACTATTTCGATTGACGTTTAACCGTAATCCGTCCTAGTTCGATGTTGATAAACAAACAGCGTGATTAAGCATTTTTATACCTTAAGTCGCACTGATAAGGCTTACCAATGGTTACCAGTTTATTAGCTGACCTTCGGCTGATGCAACGACCGGTGCCCAGTGGTTCGATGGCGCGAGGGTGGCGCGACGTTAGTTCAGTCCGACGTAGACGCGAAAGGCTGTAACTATTAATATCGTCGGTGATCCATCCGCCATTTTGGTTTTGAATCGACAGCTGGAAGGGAGAGTGCACATGGTATGGTGCGATGCCGGTTCTACTGCGCAGCCGTGAGGAATGGGTCCACGGTTGTTTACATTGTGGCCAAATAGATGAAGTAAACAAAAATTTAGTTCAAGTGTCAATTTTACAGTTGCAGATTTTTTAATCAGCTGAGGGACGTTAATAAAAGGCGTAAACACCCCTAAAAATCCTTTACTAATAACATAAATAATATTTTCTAAGCAAAAAACATAAAAAGATTTCTTACTATTGTCTAATAGTTAAAAATACCCACCGGATATCGCATAGACAGAAATAAGACAAAATTAAAATGTTTACGTAAACATTAATTAAACATGAATGTATTTTATTAAACAAATCTGTATTCATTAATGAATGAATCGAATGCACTGTGTTACGTTACGCACGTCACACACGTTGCGCGCGCGTCCACGGATGCGCGACAGGATGCGCAAACTGGACCGCGCAGTACATTACATACGTAACACCAAGTGGATCCTATTTGGGTAATAGTGGCTTAGTTCCATGCTTTCAATAGGATGCAATAATGACTGGGTTTTCTCTTGTTGTAATCGCACTTCTGAGCGCTAATTAAAATCAGAAATGCAAGAAAAAATCACGTAAAATCTAGATACTATATGGGCTATTTGAGTCAAAAAAGATAAGATTTATACCTTAAAAGACCGTAAGAAAATAAATAGAAAACATTTGTCATCGTCGGCAACATTGAACACATTCATGTCAATGTCAGTTAAATGCTCTACCCACGTCACCCTAATAATAGCTACGAGTAGACCTCAGACTTTTAAGGAGCTAGGCTTACTCAGACATATTACTTGAAATCTTTTCTCTTACATAATGAATAATCAAACAGTCATGAGTGAATACATAGGTACTCAAGTGCTGACGAAATTACTTACAAGTTTGTTAAATGCGTCCGGCATGATGCCAAATTTTTAGCTACGGCATGGAAGCCGGCACCGAGGAAGACGGAATGGAGAAGAAAAATTCGGGAAGCTCAGGCTCCAAAGTATGTCCAGATAAAATTGAAATTAACAATATGAGTGTGAGAGCGAGGTACTCTCCCGTGTCACCCGTGAGTTGATCATAGTTGAATGGTTAATTGAAAAATCTCTTTATCTTACTTTGCTATTAAACGGAAGGAGATTATTATGTTCGGGTGTAGGTATATTTTATTATGTAGATTTTGTCTGGAAATAAAAGTCTTGTGGTTTATATGGGAGCTCATACATTCTACGACACTTCACTTTCCGGACAGTCTCCTTTCACTGATAATCCTATAATAGTACATTTCGATACTAGGTCGGAAAGGATGTCATTATTCAACAAGTTCCGAGACATTTGGTCACGAGCCGCGCAGGCGAGTGGCAAAACTCGGGACGAGTGAAGAATGACATTCCGTCCGTGTATCGAACGACGTTTTTTAATAAAGTTGCAAAAAAAATTATAAAAATGGATAATAATGTCACTTTGGGGTTACTTCATCCGAACACTCGCGCCGTGCGATGCGGGGCGGTGATCATGAATCCTGAGCTGTGATTGGCTGGAAAAGTAAAACGCGCTAGTGCGAGAAATCCAACTTCTCGCAATATAAACTACTACTAGATTTGAGCAACTGTGTTAAAAAACCTTTTTTTCATATGCACGATTTAAAAACCGCATTACTTACATTATTTCTGGGCATTCTGGCCCATTCACCTTAATGATGATTAGTATGATAATTATTCTGCGCGGCGCGCGCAGACATGCCGGCGCCGGCGCCTGCGTAGCGCGAGGTGTTCTGTAGAAAAATATACTCTAACACTCAGAATTAAGGTGTGCCTATGGACTGAGCTGGGGAAAAACGTGCAGAATGATCCATTAGAACCTTATTGGAAATAAATATGTAGAAGAAAATGTGACAAGCTGATCATTTGTAGACTTCGTCGTGTCGTGAGTTTGTCTACGCTAACATGCATACTTAGCATTGGTATTACAATTATAATAGGACAATAATAAGATAATAACATCTTTTGGAGCTATGAATGATTTTAAAATTGTCTAATAATATGGCTGATTTAAAATCTAATAAAAAAACCTGACTGCGGTATGACGTCGCAACCGATAAAAATTTGGCATAATTCTGTTTTTTTTATTTATTATTATATTATACCCTGTATTACCCCGACAGTCGAGACGAATATCACATTTGTCATTTTAGGAATACGAATAGTGATATACAAACTTATCTTTGACGATGTCCCCATATAAATCATAGGCCACCAACTGGAAATATATAATAAGTTTGTCACGCAAATTATTATTACGTGTATTTACACTATGTATCTACCTAAGTAAAAGGAAATTCGCAAGAAGTTACAGTTTTATGATACGTTTGTCGTTTAGGCTTCATTGGATAGTACATACATTAAATTATTGGCATAATTCCGTTTTAATTTTTTTGTTAACTAAATTGTGTTGTATATGGGGAAAAACGTTATAAATTACTACACAAACTAAAACTACTTAAAATATGCTAATATTAAAACTAGATTAAAAACTAAATAATAATAAATATAAAATATACCTACCTAAATAAAAACCCTAAGCTAGGTCCCCCAGGTCTGATCCCTGCGGAAGTGTGCCCATAAGGTTATTGTATATACTATCTTTAAGATTTAATGTATAACTGTTTTGAAAAAATAAGTTCTGCCGAGTGTCTTGCCGGTAATAAGTAATACTTCTCGGGTCAGAGGTGTAGGGTTAGAATTAGAACCGGTGGTAGTTTCTTTTTTCTCTCTGACGTTCATAAGTGCATTGTAATGTGTCTAATTTGAAGAATAAATATCTTTTATCTTTTTGTCCTGTATCACCCCCACAGTCGTGACCAACCTAATGACCCCTAACCTAACCTAACCTAACCGAACATATTAATCGATGTCGGCTGTAGGTTGTAGTAGGGTCTGTGGAGTCATAGCGTGTTCTAAGAAAGATGATGCCAATGATGGAGATGGACGAGGTATTCCCAATGGCGTGATACGTGTACCTACCTACTTATCTTTAGATAATTTCGGTCTAGTACCTAATTGATCCGTCTTATCTTATTAACCTAATATCGCAACGAGATAAGGTTCACTTTACTTTATAAACAAGTAGTTTGCTCGCTATCGCTGGCTCCAAATTCCAAATTCCAAGTTGTAAGTACAGCCAGCAGCAAAAGTAGGTAAGCGGGTAGGGTGTTCAAAATGGGCTGGACACAACTTTAATGTTAAGAGAATAAGAGCGTGTATAGGTCATCTTGAACACCCTAACCGCTTAGCTACTTCTGCTGCTGACTGTACCATGCACTTCTGTCATTTGTGTCTTTTGTCAAGTGTAACTTATTTTTAGTGCTTCGTACCAAACTTGGTTCACGAAACATTATTACATACTTAGTGGAGAACCGGCAAATCGATAATGTTTGAAAATTATCACGTGACGTTTCGTTCGGATCTGTCCTAATTATGTTATGACCATGTTTTCTTTCTCTCTTGGCTACGGTTACGTAACCAATGAGAGCCCACGACGTTCACAAAGTAAACTAGGTCGCCGGCACGGCAATGATCGTATGACGTCACGGCGGAGCTCGGAGGCGCGACTTTTCTGAACCATGATGCATTCACCTATGTAACTATAATAAAACTATTATAGAACATTATATATATTTGTTAAACGCTGTTGTGTTTATATTTGTTCGTTTTAAGTAGGATGCTAATGACGTCCGAAGTAGGACTTTGCTTTTAATGGAATATGACTTAAATGACTATTGGACCATGAGGATATATCATAAGTATAACTACTCTAAGGTAGGTACTACTAGCAATACACTAAGGAGAAGAATTCAAAGTTGCGAAATCTTCCATATTGAATATTCTCAGGACATAAATTTTATGGACAATAAAAATTATTCAGGAAGTTGCTAGACACCACCGTTATCGGTTAATTTAACTGACTACCTCTTTTACGAGTTTATAAAAAAAAATTTAAGCCATTTTTTTTATAATTCCCATTGGGAATGTTCTCTTTGGAAATTCAATTTAAATTCTCGTGTAACTTTCCGGGAATTTCTGAGAATGTTACTGAATTTTGGAAAACAACTTGTAGGTACATTACTAAATACTAGTAAGTACTACGACGTTTGTTGTCACATCAAGTTCTTTTCATGATTATTACTTACCTTTTTTATTATGTAAAGGTAGAGACACTATAACTAAGATAAAAAGAAGTAATAATGTTTTATTAACCATAAATAATTAAACATTTTTATATAAAAACAGATTATCAGTGACTCCCACACTAGGCTAGATCTGTATCATGGAAGTCGGCAACATAAGAATGTCCGAAAGCCCCCTAAAGATACCCAAAATGTAAGAGGAAATGTCACCTGCACAGCTACTCCACCTAGTAATAAATAGCGTACTAGTAGTAGCTACTAGGTGGAGTAGCAGTGCATGAAATGTCACCTTCCTCTTACATTTGTGGTAACGCAATTGACTTGAGCTTCAAAAAGTTCTTAGGCAGTGCTGCTCTACTATATAAGTTAGTCTATTGTATTACTTAATTAAACTTTTCTACATCCGGCTGAGGATGCTGTACTAAGAATTAACAGTAAAATATTCCAATATGAATGTATGCAAGTCAAATGTTTGTGTTGCTGAGCCACGCATGTAAAGCGACGCACGCGCACCGACGTCACCAGGAGCAAACAGCGGGTTTTACAGCCCGTGAGCGTATTATTTTAGTAAACACGGGTTACTTACTTACACTACAGGTATATCGGTCATTCTTAGATGGTAAATAATCCCCTAAATAGATACCAAGAATCCAAAATACGCGTCAGTTGTCGCGATTACCGTCATAGTTGTAGTTCTTGGGATTGGTTTTATAGCACTGATGATGATGACGTTAGATACACGATAGTATTGAAAAATTTGCATGATGTTTGTCTTTCAAACAGAATAGACAATTAAGGTAGCCAATGTTGGCAGAACCTGATATTTATTTCTGTTATATATGTACATACAGGTAGGTATTAATATTAATATCTTCTTCTTTTTTGTCGTATCCTCATGGCTGAGGGACGTGACGATTGTGGACACTTTTCACCAACACTCTCCAGGCCACTCGATCCAGGGCCCGATGCATGCTTGCCTATTAATATATCATACCTGAAGTCGAAGTAGATATATATTTATATTTATATTTATAATATCTGGAAATGTCAATATTACATTTTCACTGCTCCTGAACAATTCATTTTAACTATATCAATTATATCAGTTTAAATACTAAATGTGGTTCGACATAAACATTGTAAACAACTAATTGACATGAACATTTTAGTTTATAGTATAGCATACCTACTTGTATGTGTTGCACCACTTGCATTGCACCACGCGCTGCAAACGTGAGCCCAATGTCAGGCGGCGCCCGCTTGTTTGCACAGTAGGGTGGGTTGCACCACGCACAATTAACGGACTCATCAACGTTAAATATGGCGACGGAACTGTCATCCCATAGAAAACTGTCAAACTTTTCATACCAGAGTTTTTTAACGATTTCGTTGACGTTAACAGACGGTTTGGTGCAACCGGCCCTAAGAGGTATGCAACATTTTACCAACATTTACATAGCTACGTACCCAAGTTAATTTAGATTTCTTTTTGACGTGTATAGGTATCTATTTGGTTTGTAACTTTAAATAGCCAGACATTTCATGGCAGGTAGGTAACTTTTCATGGCAGGTAGGTAACATGCTTCTTCCGTGCAAGTTTGAACAAGCACTAATATTTCCATACCGCCTGTTCTTTCTATGACTCATGTCTAATTTACCAAAACTCAAAATTAATTTGCATTTTTTTTCATTCACAAATCGGTTTAGGTATAGGGCAGCGTGCTTCCCATTTCAAATCTTATCTACATTCAACAAAAACATTGAATCGAATGAATGATTGCTGAGGAAAAATTCTGACACATATTATATTGTTTCAAATAGACCGATTTATCTTAGCAGTAAAACCCCGTATTTAAATATAATCTTCTCTTTTACCGAACTAATGTATCAATTTTAACGCTGCACCAAACTACTTGCCACAATACAAAACAAAAAGGCGATTGCTTTTAAGATAAATCTTACAGTTACGTCTTTCCATTATTAAATAGCACATTACCCGTAGCCATAATTCTATTGTTACTTTCATTGTGAGCCTGCTAAGTAAGTTCTCAGGCCCATTGAAGTATTCTGTACCGCAATTTAAAGCTTACTCGAGTTATCCATGACATGACTCACTATGAATGGAAGAGTACTCCATTCATAAAGGCGGGAGCTTTAGTAACCTGTAAAGAGACGGAAGTATTTGTTTAGTAAACAATATAAAATTGACAGTTGCTAGAAGGTATGAATGGGGCGGCGCCGGCGCCTGCGCGGTGCGTCTGGCGCATCTTTTAATGCTTCGGTGTAGACAAACATGCACGCAGGTCCTGATTTATGGAGACCTCCGTCGAAGATTTGCGATCGTGTTTTGTAGAAACTTCGAGCGGTAGGCTCAAAAGTGTTGTTAAGTCGGCGTGAAGAGCTTCGAGGAAAGGCTGGTTAATGAGTTGTTGGAAGCAGGGAGGAAACGGGCTGAGGCTCTAAAGTGCGACCCTCATTTAGCAGGGAGATAAGATGACAATGCGCCGCTCGTTTTAACAACGGTTTGCGTTTATGTGTCCGTTACCGTGTGACCGCACAACAATTGATCAATAATATTTCTTTAACAATACTTATGACAAAATAAAGAAATTTTTAGGCATCTATGCATTAGCATAGGTACCTAAATAGTAAATTGTACAACAAGTGCATAAAACGAGCCATTTTACGCGAGGTGTTTATCAATCCGAGCGAGCTCGCGAGCGAGGATCGATATAAAGTCGAGCGCGAAATGGGTTTTATGGACACTCTAGTTTTCGAGAAAATAAAGCAATTTCAGTTTGTTACACAAAATTACAATGAGAAATTAATGCGGTTCCCGCTTGTTAACTTTTTTTTCTTTTTTTTCAGTAGGTACGTACAAAGGTCGTAGTGATTTTTTTAAATAAAGTTTGGGAAGTTGTTTGAGTTCAGCTGTTGGACCGATTGCCTTGGTATTCGACGAAGATTTTACTTTAGGCCCAAGTAAGTACATAATAAAAAAAGATCGCCTACGCGAGGCTTAAAGACGAACCTTTAGAGCAAGAGAAGTGAAAAACTTATTTATTTCTACTTAATTTTTTTTTATTTACAAGCATTCGCTTGTTGTTTCAATATCTATAGTTTCTTTCAGTTTTTTGCCTACGTTAAAGTATGTAAAGCATAAATATATCTAGGTAGGTACATATTTAAAATATAAACCTGAAAAATAATTATCGGCTCTTATGCGAGGTGAGGCCGTAATGAGGACCAACTTTTCTATGACATATGTGAGAACAAAAATTACATAGTTACGTTATCCATTCTCAATTTGATGATGACATTTATTTGACAGCCTCAAACTCTGCGGTTTAAGGTCTTGCGGTTTTAATAGCAAATTAGTCAGCAGTTTCATGTTTATTTTAACTTCATATGTATGTTTTATTTACCACGACCTTTAAATTGTTTATCTAACGCTCAAATGACGGAATCTGCTCATTAGTAAACGCTGCGGTAGTTGAAGTTTTATGACCATGGGAACTAAATCAGCATTGAATGATTCACCTTCTGTGCAGTTATGTTTCGCTTTCTTCGCCGGACGCGCGCGCATACTTGCACCGACCGGTCGCGTGCACCTTGACTAACCCAAATGGAATGCAAAAAAAATCTATGAATGAGCTCAATGGCCACCCTTGTTTGGAAACACCGTTTTCATTTGTTTGTGCCGCCGCTGTCAGCGCAAAATGTTGTGTAATCTTTACTTGGAAGGCGAGATGTGAACTTTTTTTTGATCAGAGAAAGGAATTTGGGTATGGACCCAATCGGTGTTGGTAATGATGATGAAACTTTAAAAAAGCATATCCACCACGACAAACGAAAATTTGTTCTAAATGTCACATCTACATAGTAGAAAATTTCAATTATTTATTGAATGTCAAAATACAATGTCATGTTATACATTTTACAATCACAATAAATCAAAAAATGACAACTTAAACTAACTAAACAAACTACCTAAAAATATTATACTAGAACTAAACATTATCACTACATAGTAAAAAAACTAATAGTAAAAAACCATAGTAGAATATTAATAAATCAATATCTAAAAATAGAGTTTCTACGCGATCGGCAAAATTACTTTACGCTATATTACAAAACAATGTGTCTAAAAAAACCGTAACGCTCTGAGATTTCCTCCGTAAAACCCACACTTGCCAAATGTTAAGGCCGAGTGTAATCATGACGCCATTGACGTCACGTCGTGACGAACACGACGTAGGTGTGAGCGTGACGCAACACTACGAGGAGGCTTGTTGAAAACGAGTAGTGTTACAACAGATTGAGTTCAACAAATGCGTAACTAATCTTAGCTCATGCAGTAGTAAACTATGACTATTCTCTACTTTATTTAAAGGATAGGTTTGTGAGCTCCATTTCAGTCCTGGCCGGTACTAGATGTAATCGCTCAAAATACCTAGTCTAAGGCTCAAATCACACCTACCGGAATGGAGGTAGTAATGTATAAAGCTTTGTCGATGGTAGCTTAAATTTGTTTATGGCCTCCATAGATTACTGCCTCCATTCCACTAGGTGTGTTTTGAGCCTAATTCAAGTCTTGCATTTTCTTTCTCTTTACGAAAATTGGAATTCGTAACAATTTTGTTTCGTTTTTTAAAATGACAAGATTTCCATTTTTACATTTCGTGACAACGCTTTAATTAAATTAAATTAACTTGTCAATCGTACTTAATGTACAATCCATCACATCACGGCATAGAGTTTAGGAGATAAAATCTCACGCATACGGCTGACATTTCAGCCAGCACGGCCATAATTAATCAACCCAGTCACTCGTTACACTTTTGTGTCAAAGAATTCGCACGCGACGCGGCATTCTGCTTTTTTTTCAAGTTAGAGATCCCCAAAATTTTGGGCAGCTGGTACGATAAGCTTTTTTCGAGTCTAAGGTCATCATTTGGGAAATTATGGCACGCTCGGATATTCCCCCACATTTTCCTTGAGGTTTAAACATAGTAGCTATCTAAAACGAGCTTGGCACGAGACCCATAATCAAATTTATGATAAGTAGGTAGACATAATTTAAATTTATTTCCTGATTATTAGTCATATAAAAATTGAAGTGGAGAATTATGGCGTAATTATAGTAAAACGTTGGGTTCTTTGGTCTGACGTCAAATTTGTCCGCCATATAGGCATAGGCATAGGTATAAATAATGTTGATCAATAATAATTTAGATTTTTGTAACTCATCTATGGAAGGTAAAAGGTTACATATGAATACCCCTAAGAGCGTTTTCACACAGTCCGATCCGATGTCGGATAGCCCAAGGGAAAATAAGCTGCTAGACAGTACCCATTAAGTCCATTTTTGCGTTAGTTCTTTCTTTTGAGCAATGGACATTTGGTATTTTAAGAATATATCGAAATCACAAAATTCAATTTGTCTTCTTCTTGGTCCTATCCGACAATATCGGATGGGATAATGTGAAAGCGCACTTAGAGACTCAGACAGTCTAAGTAGGTTAAATGAAGTACCTATTCGTTTTCGAATGTGTACCGGGTTCAGAGTTGCTTTACCAATTTATAAATGAATTCGTTAAGAAATTGGGCATGCAATTCTGACAGAACCCGATAGTACTTATCTAAGTTATGAAATACGAAATATTATAGCCTCATAACAACGCTTGCCTATTCTACTCCTACCTTGTTTGACGTACGAAAAACCGCGCATCAGAAAACCGCAGTTCATCTAGATTAAACTAAAGTTATTCAGGCCGCCATCCAATTACAAACAAAATAAAACAAAGGAAGCCAATGTCTGACGTGCCTTGTAATATAATTGCCTTCTATACGAGGGCAAAGGCACGTATGCCCGAACGCATTTCTGGCGGGTCATCGCGCCATAGACTACACAAAGGCTTATTAAGGCCAGTTAAGCTTTTTTTGACAGCTTTGAGGGCGCCTGCGTTGAGCCACGTAGACACTCTCCTTCTAAGAGAGTAAGAGGTGCCACAGTGTCTGACCGAAGTTTTGGTTTTGATTTTTACTAAACATTGTGTCCGTTGGTCTCTACATATTTCGTGAATCACACATGCTTTTACTCGTGAACAATTAAAGCTTTACAAATTAATATAATTACATATTTCTACATTCTCGAACACTTATAGCTAATACTGCTGTGATCTATTCTGTGCCCAAAGTACTCTATTATGTTAATAAAGTGTCACACCATAGCGTCACCACAAAATGACGCGTACGCATATCAGGTGCATACTAAGTACCCCCATCTATTCCTCTGCTTGGAGAGGAAACTCAGGAAAAATGACAAATTGGGAAAATGTCGCGCGTCATCACACAAAAAATGATGTAGTATGACTATGACAAGTTACTTCGTTCGAATGGGTTCGTGTCTAATAAGGCAATTTAGGTTATGACTTGGTTCTGTCATCTCTTGACTCGCAATTTACAAATCAGGGTCAACTCTGAGTCATCTGCATACGTAAGTAAAAAAAATATACCTATGTGTTTGCATATCTATAGTCCCTATTAGGATTTGGGTATCTACATACTTAGTTAGTGACATCTACCTATGATGACTTCTGAGTCCTTAAACTTCTTAGTTACTACATCGGCAATGAAATATATTTTGGACTATTCGTAATATATGCTGTTCCGGAGTTATACACTATTATTAAGTATTCAAACCTTCATCAATTTCGGTGCGGTAGTTTTTTGCGTAAATCCTGATCTCTGACCGATTACATTTACAGAGAGATAGACAAAAATTAACAATTCATTAAAAAAGTTGCAACCTTCAGATTGTCTCTGTTTCTAACAAACACAACTGTCAAAATTACAGATAAGGATTAAACACTAGACCTCAATTAATTCATAATTGAGGTCTATGAGGTGTTTATGAAATGAATAAAGGCGTTATTTTGAGTTTATCAGTAGGTATGTGGTTCCTAAATTTTGATTCTTAAACTTATTTGAGTTCTTTTAGTAAAAATATCTTAAATATGGTTCAGATATAGTGTGAGCAACCTAAATGTACCTACCCTGTATTTATTTAAAAAAACTGTTAAAATTTCGCCAAAAAATAATAAGTTGCGAAGAAAAGTTATATAAATGCTACAAATCTAAAGAAATAAATTTGTAATTCATTAGGTTTTTACATAAAATATTATAAACCTGCTAATCGTTTATGTTGGTGCGTTTATTTATTATACCCATCCGTCAGAATGCTAATTATTGAGCTATTAATGGCCTCTACTCACGTAGTGGAATTTATTAATATCATTAATAAAACCCTTCGAAGAAAACCCAGTTACGCTATTTGATGATTTTAATATAATCGTAAATAGACAATCTATTCTAATAGCAAGTTTGGACTCGAATTATAATAAATAAAGCTATGTGTACACTATACAGGATCAGGTAAGTAGAAGAACCGACGGCCTCCTAGCCTAGTCGGTAGTGACCTTGCCTATGAAGCAGGAGGTCCCGGGTTCGAATCCTGGTCAGGGCATTTATTTGTGTGCTTATCACAGATATTTGTTCCTGAGTTATGGATGTTTTCTATGTGCTTAAGTATTTATCTATATCTATCTATTATATATATCATCGCCTAGTACCCACACCACAAGCCTTATTGAGCTTACTGTGGAACTAGGTTGATTTGTGTAAGATTGTCCTAATATTTATTTATTTATTTTAGTTATTTTACACGAGCGTCTAACGTTAGTCCTGCAGGCTTATGATGGCAGTAGTTGTCCGCCGATAACTTGATAAAAAGCTGACAACTTGACACATTCACACAGCAAAACATGACAATATGTCAAGTTGTCAGCTTTTTATCAAGTTATCGGCGGACAACTACTGCCATCATAAGCCTGCAGGTCGAACGTTTAATGTGATAAGGAGCTTGAAAAATCACATGAACGATAAAAAATGGCAACTATCATTTTGTAACAAGCGCATGTCACAATATTAACACGATAACCAGACATCATTTAGCTGGCTGGTTTTTCACTAACCCAGTCCAGTATTGTACCTACATGTAAGATATTTAAAAATGTATGGATACCGTGGGTTTATAATTGGCGTGAATATCGTTAAATTAACGAGGATAAAAACCCCCAGACAGTTAGTGCTAAGGCACCCTACTTGAGGTTTAGAATCTTTATCCTCATTTTAACCATATGATTTTGCTAATTCAAAATTTCTACTTACCTAATGGGGATAAATGTTACTCTGCGTCCGTAGGAAACACCAGCGACAACCATACACGTGATCCCTGGGTGGTGCTAAAAGAGTAACAAACTTGGCAGCTGCACTGTGCCACCTGGGCCTCGCACGACTCACTGGATTTTCTTCATCTGCTTTCTCACTACTACTTACACTTACCCCAGAAAAGCAATGCCTATCTATATCCAGTGGCATGTAGCCATAGCGGTAAATAACTTACCTAATACAATTTTAATTTAACCTAAGATTTCACCAACAGCTCTTATTTACAAGCGCGATAATCCAGCCACAATACTCTGCTTTCGATAAAGCCCCTGTTTCTCGTTGCGCAGGTGTAAAAGCGGCTTTAGAAGTCAAGTGCGCTTGCGTTGCGTCAGGTGTCGCAGATTACGTCGCACGCGCACGGCTCGCGCCGCGTCGCGCGCCATGTCAGCGCGTGGCGTGGGGCGAGGGATTGTCCCCCGTACCTGCAGCGCGACCTCGCACAGTAATGATGTTAGTTAGTGCAGTAAGACAAAATGTCGTATGTCTTAATGCGTCTCTTAGTGCTATATGGTTTTTTGGTCTGACAAAGCAGTTTTATGTAGGTATAGTATCGAAATTGGTAGGCAGTAGGTAAGGCATGTAGCAGTGGCGGTGGGTCAAAACTTTTCTTCGCGCGGTAAGCCGGTGCTGAATGTGGCTTAAAATTTCTTCATAAACTGTAGGAAAATTGCTCAGGTGCCTGAAACTTAGGCAAGCCGACGGGAATCGTGTTCTATGGACGCGCCGGCACTAGTAAGTAGTTACTTTCTATAGGTAATATACGTAAGTGCTATTTAAGAGATTAATTTGTTTTCTCCATTTTTTGGTAATGATTCATTCCCATTCAAATTTTCATTAAGGGGGCTATACGCTTGTTTGCCACCGTCTTGGCATAAGAAAAGAATCAATCACTTGCGCTGTTACGTACTGTTAATAAGCATCTTACCTACTTTTCGCATTAAAAACTAACTAAATTGAAGAAACGAAAAGTTGTGTAAGTATCAAACAAAAATAAGCAAATACATATTTTACTTTACTCCGACATACACTAGTGATTCTCTGAACCGTAGACTTCGGAGAACATAAATAACGCGACAGCAAACTTCCCCCCTTTCCCCCCCTCATTTTCCCCCCAATCAAAATAATGGCTCGACAATTTCTGGCAAATAAATCAAGGAAAGTACATGCCAAGTTTCATTGAAATCGGATGAAAAATGCGACCTCTAGACCGACACTGACCAACCAACCAACCAATACACACACATCAATCTGCCAAATCGTCGTACCAGTGAAAACGGAGACGTTCGTCGCCTCGCTACGCTCGGCTCCTCAGTCAAAAACGCTGTTTTTTTAATTGCCAGTGTTATCAGTAATAGTTTGACCGACGGCTTACAGATAAGGACGCCATGCTTTAAAGTATGACATAATTTATCCTTAAGCCACTGGACAAACTATATCAACATTTCATTTTTAATTAGGCGCTAATATTACTAAAGAGCGAGACCGCTTAGCAACGGTCAAACCGGTCCGACCACAGGTTATTTATTTAACATATATTTATTTAACCATATGTAAAATCGCTACAATACTCATATATATCTTATCAATATTAAAAATATGTCTAATCGTCGTGTGCTATTAACAAGCGTATAATTATATTGTAGTAAATATTATGTACACTTTTTTAAATTATTATATTTATACCAGGGCATATGTAAAAACATAACATTTATATCGAAAAGCCCCTTTGACTAGACCTAAAGTGTACTTACCTACTTAGTACCCACCATATAGAACTCCCATAACATTGTAAAGTAATGAAGCCCGGTTTGCGAAGAATGCCAGTCTTGCTAAACCAGTTCAGAGGATGTTGTTTTGACCTTCGGCCCTATACCACACATTATATAAATAATATTTCTTACCAACCTGTAACTCAGTACCTACCTACTTGATTAGGTATGTATATCTAATAGTTTCCATCACTTGATGGCGAGTTCAAGACGCTGTTTAACCAGTATTAGGTAGGCGACGATATACATAGATAAATAATATACGTAAACATATATAGAAAGCACCCATAACTCATGAACAAATATTCGTGAAAACACACGAATAAAATATGCCCTTACTAGGATTCGAACCGACCTCTTGCTTCGTAGGCAATGTAACTATGGGCTAGGAGGCCGTTAATTAACTTAGCGGTGAGGTATTTAAAATTATCTTGACACGCTCTTATTTTCTTGACAATAAATAAAATAAAGTCGTGTCAAGCTCATTTTGGAAACCTGACCAGCGGGTAAGGTTTCCAGCGGGTAAGGAAAGCGTCCCTACTTCTGCTGCTGACTGTAGATATACGTTACCTGTCACGGAAAAAACTCAACTATCAGTCTGCCGAAAATATGGCCTGGCTGGCCAAAAAGTGCAGTAACAGTGGAAGTGATAAGTTACACTCATCCCTTTTTCAGTAAAAAAGAGACAGACACATTCTCTCAGTCTATGCTTGAAGTAAAACAAACCCTGGCCAAACTATACCTAATTATATCAAATGTGATATCGTCGGTCTTGTCATAAAACTTGATGGTTGATTTCAATTCCAGTTATTCCATTAGGCACTGGAAAGAACCATGATACTTAACAAAATTTGTGACGTTTCGAAAACTAGTTCATTGGGTCTCTTGGTAAAGCCTCCCGGACACAAGCACAAGTGCCGCCTAATAGGTATGCACTAAAGTAACATGACTTTAATGGTTCAACTTCATGTTACACGCGTTACTTAGTGAGACAGTGGATGCAATCTACAGTTGTCAAATACAGAGCACGCTGACGTTTGACGTCATAGCCCGTATGCCCTGCACAGGGCCAGAGGTCGTTGCCCGGGAATCCCCACTGATGCAACGAAAGTGCATGTTTGCTGTTTGTTTAGGAGCTGGGAAAGCAGTAACATATTTTATTGCACATTCCCTTACAAATACTTACTAATACTACTGGGAATACTTGTTGTAAAGCTCTTCTTTAAGGACGGAAGAGGGTATCTTAAAGTTCCGGAATTTTTATAAGAGAGTGGAAAGGACTGACCATGGCGGCTAGTTAATAATATTTATCTAGCAGAAATTTGGAGCTAATTAAGTTGGCGTTTCTTTTTTCCGTGACTTACAGGAAAAGTACCTACACAAGCTCCTGACCTCACCCGCTACTGACTGACTCAAATGATACACCTTGTAATTACTTATTGGTATCAGGTGAGATTATTAGGCTCAATTATTGATCAGTTGTCTGAATCGAGTGTCTGCATCGGAAATTGTGCTCGTGCGTCATTTAGGGTGATAGTACCGATGCTGTAATGGTTGACGTTCGTTGTCGCGGATGCAGCTGAAACTGGGTCGCGGAGATTCTGACATCGCGTTTAATTTCAGTCAAGGTCGTATATATCTACGTCTTATATAATGTCCTGCATGCTTATTGCTGTAGGTAAATGGGGCCCACTTAGTGGGTAAAGATCTATCGAGGCAAATGGAACGAATGCTATCATGCCTGGGTCCCTATTTGACATGTCAAACTGTGGCACCGATATCCTATCCATGCGACTTTGTTACCTACTTGTGTCAAACAGTCCTTTTAAGTACCAACTAAAATGAATTTCACTTGTGTCAAACTAAGTGATTCTAATTGTCAGGTTCGTTGTCGAATTGGCCCTTTGGATTACAGATATAGGTGAACCAATCTTAAAATGAGTCTGAAAATTTCATGGCGTAGTGTTTTGTCATTTGTGCTCTCTCTACGGTGCAATCAACGTACCTATAACCATACCACCCCTGTGTTAATCTAATAGAATAAGGTTGAACTGATGGTTACGTTCGTCTACTTACCTAATAAAAGATTTATGACTCAGACAAACTTAAGCAAACGCCCATGAACTTTTCCCTCGAAGCGACCTCCGGCAGACATTTCAAGAACCGTTATGACGTGCGACCATGCAACTCTTGTGTACGTGTCACGGATGTCCGTTCAACCTAGTTAAACAACTAACACATACTGTGATCTCATCCCAATTATAAGATGAACCCAAAATCCGTAAAAGCTATGTGTGTGGAAAACCGTCTTATACTGGCCAGTATACCTAAAGCGAGACGGGTAAGATTTGTAAATACCGAATCAGCGCACGCGAGGCGTGTGGCTTACGCCACTCTCACTAGAACTTTTTTCCGTTCAACATATTTCACCATGATAACGTAACATTGCTTATATTTGAGTAACAGTTAGGGGTTGTAGTGATAACCTACTGTTTTGTTGTAGGTAAGTACTTTTTGTTACCGTTAACTGGACTAATTGTTTCTGTGGTTTACCTGCGTTACACATCCATTCATAAGAATTTCTAAGTATCTTCCGTTATCTTTTGTTTAACTAAAATGTTTTCATGTTTTATAACACTCGTAACGAACAGTGTAATAATGCTAGGGAATGTGAACTTATTTAATATTTACTTTAAAAAAGTATCTAAAGAATAATTTTGACAACTAAGTATAGGTTCCCTCAACATTTTAATCATATTTTAAGGCTTACCACGAAATCAGTAAATGATTTTTAAGTAGGTAGTGTCTGACTGTCTGTGTTTGTAATTCGGAATAAGATAAGATATTTGCTGGCACTGTCTCACTTGTGGAGCGCGACGACCCGCACCCGAGTCGACTGCATCATTCAGACGCGGTCAAGGTCGCGAGACAACGTGTCTCGTGAATATAATAATAAGAATAAGTAGGTAGGTAATACATATAGTACATACCATACATTGTAAACCTCTTTATATGGCAAGCCCTATCAGATTACTGTCTTGAATTACGAGCCACGAGTTGCTTTTAATGAAACTCCATCACATTGGAATTAAAGATACAGCGCTTCAAGTGTTTCGGTCATATCTCACAGATAGGCAACAAGTTGTCAAAATTTCAGACACCATGAGCACCCCAAAACTAGTCACCTGCGGAATTCCTCAAGGGTCGATTTTAGGACCCCTACTTTTTATAATTTACATCAATAACATACATGAAATAGGCTTAAAAGGTGAAATTTCTTTATATGCAGACGATACTTGTTTGTTTTACTTCCATAATAGTATTGATATAATTATTGAACAAGCCCAAAATGATCTAAATAGTTTAAATACTTGGTTTCAATATAATTTATTAACGATTAATGTAGCTAAAACCAATTTTATTATTTTTCACGCCAAAAACAAATTAATAGGATCCCATCAACCATTAGTAATTAATAACCAACCGCTAACAAAAGTAGACACTGAAAAATACCTAGGCCTTACTCTCGATAGCCAATTAACGTGGAAACCACATCTAGAAAAACTGCGATCAAAACTTTCATCCCTCATAGGTTCACTCCACGGCACCGTCCGTTGTTTTCCAAAACCAGTAAGTTACATTATATATAACTCCATGGTGAAACCTCATTTAGAGTATTTATTAGAAATATGGGGCTCAGCAGGTAAAACTATACTTAAGAAAATTCAAATAGCTCAAAATAAACTTGTAAAACTATTATTTCACTACAACTTTTTAACTCCTACCACTAAAGTGTATAAAGAAACTAACCTAATGACACTCACTCAGTTATATCACTACAAAACATGCATGCTTGTTAGAAAAATCCTAAATAAACAAATACATACCCAAATATCGTTCACAAAAAAATCACAAATACAAAATCGATTAACAAGACGTTCAAATAATATTTGTATTCGATCACATAGAACTAACTACGGAAAACAAAATGTACTTTGCGAGGGAGCTAAAATATACAATAAACTGCCAAATGATATTAAAGAAATAAAATCTCCATTACTATTTAAAAAAGTTGTAAGAAACTACATCCTTAAACGCTTTTATGGTATTGATAGCTAATTGCTATAAAAGATTGATATCGCTATTTCTATCACACGAACACGTAATGAGTCCCGCTAAAGTGATAAAACCGAGCGATCGATGCACGCTTCATCTGCGACATCTACCCTCTAACTTAAACATGCACTTACCCTCTTTGTTTACTATTCTACGAATATTGCTTTGGTTAATAATTTATTTATGTTCTGCCAATAGTTAAGTGTTTTTAATTAATTGTAAAATATAGTTCTTAGTTCTCTGCATGTTACTGTGTAATATATATTTAAAAAATGTATCTATATTTCTCATAACAAGTGAATTGTATTCTGCTTTGGGAAATAAATATCTTAAACCGTAATTAAAAATACTACTATGCTTAGACTACCTTTGACCTATATTATAATTTTTTCATCACATTAGCTCATAAGGGAACGTACCCAAACTACGTGACCCATTTTTTTCAGTTTTGACCCCCTCCCCTCCCCTCGGTGACCATCCGTAGTAATTGCCAAGATAATTAACGTTGTGTATATAATTCGGAGGGTTAGATCGTTACAAACTTAACTCATAAAGGCCCTCGACCGCGCTCTTGATTTCTATAAACTCTCACAATGGACCGTCTACTTTGAGCTTTGTTTTGTAATTGTTTTTATTAAAAATATGTTCACATACGTTTACGCTACTTGATAATGCGTAGATATAACAAGTTTTTCAAACTCAAACATTTATTCAGTAAGTGGGCCACAAGGGTACTTTTACACGTCAGATATTATAATAAAAGACAGAAGACAAAAAAAAGATTTGCACTTAAAATGTAAACATGAAATTAAATCCGAAATGATTGATAATTTAAACAGTTTGTCTTGATTTGTAGCACGACCTTGTCTGTTAATTGTAACGGTTTGATTTAAATTTATTATATCGCGTGCTAAGTCCGGAAGTACCTACCTCTAGTAGCTATGACGAGACTTTTTTGTCAGAAATTAGGGCTCATAAATAAAAAGCATCTTATAACTCTCTCGACTCGACTTTACAATTTTTTTTCAAGAATTTAGTATCACAAAATGTGGCCTCGTTGAATCGTATGTAGATACTTATAGGTACATATATCAGGTCCGGCAGCTCAATGACATGTTCCTTGTTAGTAAACACCGGCTTGGTTTTACATTAGAACTCAATACATTTTGCAGTAGGAGAACTGCGTTACGAGACTGGCATTTTTGTACATGTGATGTTTTTGATGAGATATTATTATTATTTGAGACCGTACCGTAGTTATAAGACTCTAATCAAAAACGTCATTTGTATGAGCTTAAAATCGCTCATTTCAAGTCACGTAGCCATTCTAAAGTCATTCATGAAGTCGTCGGAAGCGGCCGGGAAATCTAAAGGAAGTTTGTTCAATAGCACATTGTCCGAACTGCGATTATCATGAAGATATGAGCCACAAGCTAGGCACACTTGTGTGTCGCTCAGCGGGAACTCCGCCGCTGCGTCATCGCCGCACGAGCGCTGTTTGACCTGCTTATTATCGGGCGATATGTGAGATTTTCTCACGAACTACATTATGATATGATCGTGTGCTGCTGCTGTGTAAACTTAAATACATTAGTAGAATATACATTTATTTAACATGAATAAATAATAATTACATTTATAAATAAATAAATAAGTAAAACCGGTTGACGACGGACATGGGTGGAAAGGGGGGTTGGGAGTGCAGAATTCCTGCTCCGTATTCGCATTCAAAGTATTTCAAAGGCTCTGATGTGTCTTCTAGTGCCTTTCAACTTTCAACCTTATGGAGACTGATCTTATTAAATACTGAAATTTGTACTTTAACTTTTAACCAGAATATTATTTGTGAATATGTTTGTCGTTTAATTTGGATGCTGTTTTTTTTCAAGAAACTGTTGGATTCAGTTCCCAGGGCTCCATCGTATGAAATATTAGTAGAATATATGATTTTAAGCTAACAAGGTCATTAACGTTACAAAAAAAAAATTAAAACTATTTAACCTTCAGTTATTCCGTGCAACTGTGCATGCAACTGTGCCGAAATATCGGAAATTTGACAAAACAAATACACATGGTAAATACCCCGTTTTAAATAGTTTTTGTAAGACATTAGTAGGTTGTCGTAATGTTTGGATTCATTGAGATAGCATGAATGAACGTAGGTAACAGGCGTGCGGCCATTCATTCGTTATATCATTATATAAATAAAATGGAAGGTCAATGGCTTTTGGCATGCAATTGATAAGCAGTCTGGTAGAACTACGAAATACTACGCATTATCATGGAATTTAAATTTAAGTATTACTCTGTATTTTGAAAAACAAGCCCCACTGAGTTTCTTGCTGGGGATTTTAAGCTCGAATATAATCGCACACAAAAGTTTGTTGCCATTATTTGTGCATGAAATGAATAGTATAAATAATGATGATTTTAAATTACTATCGCTGTTATTTTTAAACGACTTCAAAAAAGGAGCAGGTTCGCAATTCGACAGTTTTTTTTTTTGTATGTATGTTACTCGATATCTCCGTGAATCGTGAACCGATTTTCATTTTTTTTTAATCGAACGGGTATAACCCCTAGATGTTTCCATTGTCACCAAGTCAGGGTCTGATGATGGGATCCTGGAGAAATCGAGGGAACTCTTCAACTATTATAGGCACACCTATTGTGATTTTACTATTTTTTACAGCAACTCGGCCACTTCCTCTTGGAATAGCGGATCCTAAGTGAAGTCGGTTCTTTTTTGTTTAAAATTATTAACACATCATTTCTTCGTTTTATTCAGGATTTTAAATGTCAGATTCGAGCACTCTCAAAAATTACCCCCTGGACTATCATCTCTATCGATATAAAACATAATTGGCCCCCAGCACTCAAACTGCGAGATCACTAGGGTGGGTGATAGTTTGACACATGTGCTTGAATGTTTGAAAGTGCTCCCACTAGCGACTGTCAGTTTTATACACAATAGTGTCGGTAAACTTGTCTCTAGTAAAATAAAATCAGAATAGTATTTTATCGTATCATTTTGTTTATACTTTATTATAAATTATAATATATGTATGTATTATCTACAGTTGTGGACGAGTTGAATGTAAGGTCCCACTTTGGTAGAACAGTTTGGTATTTACAGATATAATATGTCTCAGTTACTACCTACTTACTTACATACAATACAAATTATTGTGTAATATAGATATGTATTGTATTATATTCAACACATATCTAGGTTTACTTAGTATAATCAAAATCATATCTATTGTTTAAAAAAATAGATTGTTTTTAAAGAATTTGAAATTTAGAATAAAATATTCATTAATTCGCATAAAACTGCATAATTATTACATTGCAACATATTTCGGCAACGTCTATTACTGACGTATTATTCCATCATTAAGCTGCCGTTTTTTGGCTCTCTGAATCATTCGCTATAATTTCTTCGTTTTCTGTGTTAGTCACGATGCCGGTTGCCGCTGCCTGGTACGGATCCTCGTCTAAATCTTTAAAGTCCGAGTTGGTATGTGGATTATATTAGTTACCACACAGCATAAATATATTAGCATATACCTAAGTAAGATCATCTTTGTGGTGATAGTCATACTAATTATGGATTTTTTCCATAGGCGGCACTTGAAGATGGAAGCATGCCTCTGCATGGTGATAGTAAGGACCAGTGGCGGGGGGTCAAAATGTTTCTTAAGCAAGCTGGAGCTTAATTTGGCTTAAATTTTCTTCATGAGCTGTTGGAAAACCACTGGTAAGGACACTAAGGACCCTACTAAACGATTTTTTTCGAAGCTGCACAAATATTTAATTATAGAACAAAGACCTACTATTTTCACAGAATCATCTGATTTTAATAAATTATGTCAGAGAAAAAAATAAATTGCACTTATTTTGTTTTTCGTTAAAAATGAGTTGTCTTAAAAAAAATGGTTCCTGCCTATTACCATGCAAAAATACATGTTTCCTTTTTTCAAGTGCAGTGTTTTTTCCATAATGTTTAAGACTATTAAGCTCACTGATGTTCCGAGTGTGCATATAACTCAGACGGCAGAATCTTTACTTATAAGCATTCCTATGTGTTAAAAGGAATGAGTAACGTTCCGAGAACACATTTCGGTGACATGAGGTAACAGTAGGTAACAGTGTCATAGGGAATCACGTATGTTTAGATATTACACATTAGCGTTGGGGGTAGTTGAGTCATGTCATAACGGTCTGCTGGAGATTTAAGCGGTACCTTATCTTACTCATTCGACCATATGAAAACTGAAAAAGCATTGAATGATAAACTTATATCGATATCATATATTATATACAAAGGAAAAAGTGACCTAAACCTTCGGTGCCCAAGGCTGGGATCGAACCAGCGTCTTCTACATTCGCAGCAGACGCCTTAACCAACTTGGCCACCTGGGTCAAAGAAGCCAGAAGCACCAGTCGTATTTTCCCGTGTATATAAATAAATAAATAAATAAATAAATATTTGGGGACAATCTTACACAAATCAACCTAACCCCAAACTAAGCAAAGCTTGTACTATGGGTGCTAGGCGACGATATTCATACTTAGATATATAAATACATACTTATATACATAGAAAACATCCATAACTCAGGAACAAATATTATTATTATTATATGCAACCTTTGTACAGCTAAGGCGCATTCTGGCCAATCATCTAAGGTACAACATTATCAGTCATTACCTCTATCCTGGAGTTCGATTTTTGAATCTCACCGGGTGACTTATTTCGTACTAAATAGTCATCGGCTGCATACAAAAAAAGGCACCGGTGAGATTCAAAAATCGAACTCCTGAGCTCTTAGGAGTTCATTGAATGCGAGAGAGATGGCGCTGCCGTCAGCACAACTGAAGAACAAACCAAATTGTTTTAATAAATATTTTGATCACGGGGGCGAGAGGTGGCTCACGGAGAGCCGTTTTGCTGCATTGATCGCAGCAAATGGAAATCCGTGATCTCTGCCAACCCCTTTAGGGATATAGGCGTGATTGTATGTATGTAAATATTTTGATTTGTTTGTTAAGTAGTCACACTACTATAATATTAATTATAAACTTAATATAGATGTCATATGCGTTTTTACTTTGTATATGACATCTGTATAAGTTTATAATTCTTTATCTTATCCAGTGTAAAAAACACAAGGAAAAATAGTACAAGAACGCCGATGAACGCGGTCAAAGGGCCCGCTAACAATAATTGAACTCGCACATTGCACACCTAGTTGTAAATACAACAAATAAAAATACACATTTACGTCACTCTGGGCGCTAAGTGAAATTTACCGCCCTAGGGCGCAGCGGCAAATCTCATTTCACACCCAGGAGAAGACGTAAAATTATTTCAAAATTCAAAATATATTTATTACATAAATTTGTATTACAGTGCGAGACAGTACAGTGATCCCCACACTAGGCTGAGCTTGTGACGTAGGGATCTTATCGAAATACAGTATGTTTTAATAAATTAATATTAAAGCTAAAATTAAAACTAAGAATTTTGATTAAATTTACGTCACTCTGGGCGCTAAGTGAGATTTACCGCCCTAGTGCGCAGCGGCAAATCTCACTTCACACCCAGGAGAAGACGTAAAATTTTGTACGCACCACGGGCGGTAATAAAGAAGGCCTCAGATCACTTGTTTATGGCCCTACTTACCTTCGGTTCGGGCCACAAATGCCAGCGATCTGAGCCCTTCTTTATTTTACGTAATGTACTATTGTGGACGAGTTTATTAGTGGATGGGCCCCACTTTATCGACTTATATGGACTTTTAATAGTTTCGCTTATAGATAACTATTGCATATATTGTGAAGTTTTAAGAAGTTCTTTAATTAATAGTGGCGGAGCCCGCCATCACACTGGCGTCGCAACCGCATGCGCCGGCGGTTTTAAGCGAGACAGCGCTATACGCATGTGTTATACATCTCGCTCGCGCACCGGCGCCGGATGCGGAAACTGTACCAGTGTGAAAGCCGCCTAATACAGATTAGAAAGAGATGGGAAGTCATGTGTGCCAATAAAGGTCACACTACATTACAATACATTCGGATATTGGGTTATTGTTATCAGTTCCGGTCTGTGCTCCGGCGAGACGCCAGCGCATTCCACAAACAATTGATACAAATCATTATTGATGTACCTAGTACCTATTATTGATGTACCGTATTGTTTTTCTCCCATGTTGCTAACTGAGTTTAAGATCACGGTTTAGTACCAAATCCAGTGTCGCAGATTGAGCACGTGCGTAAAATATTTGCTATTTATATCGAATATTAGAGGTCGCGCCGTCGGGCCGATGACATCCCGAATTATGTTTCACAAATAAAAATACGCAAATGTCTTCACAACTTGTGATATTAGTATTACCTTACAAGTGTTGCCGATAAAAACTAGATTTCCAGCCCACCACGGATAAATAAAAAACATTATAGTTCGTACTTTCATTGGGTACACGACTCTATGGTAAGTGTCTGTCTTTTATTATTAATTATTATAAAGTGTACGTGTTTATTATATATTTCTATGTATATGAATATGCTTTATATGAAAATTTAACTGTGTGAGAAGCGGGACTTGTCACAATAGGTTACTAATGGTCGGTAACTACAAGGCCACGTCTGAAACTGAAGCAAATTAAATACCTATATTATCCCTAATTAAGTTTTTAAAGATTTCACACATAAACACCTATTCTCACGCTTTGAATTGTATTAAATAAATAAGATATAAAAGTTATAATTTTAGATTAAAATAGATACCATAGTCTGGGAGAGTACACTGACCTCTGTAACACAGGTTCCGACCTAGCACAGAAGTCAGCGACTTCAGCACCTTTTTGTAACACTTTTGATAATAAAAGATTTACTTTACATAAACTAGTTTCTATGTAATCACGTTTTTTAAAGGTCAGGCGCTTAATCCATATCTGACTCACGCTATTTTAGAAAATACTAACTACTGATGATAATTCAAGTCACGTTAGTCACGTAGGTACCTAATAAAAATTTTAGGTTATGTTAGTATGTTTTAAACAAAGCAGGCAGCTAATTATAGTTTCGAGTAAATATATCATATGGACTAGTAGTTCACTTGAATTTAAAATAAGTAAAATAAATATTATAAACAAAATCAATATTCCAAACTAAATTTAAAGCAATATCTACCAGACTCTGAAATGCCTACCTTTTTATTATGGTTACTGTACTCATTAGGGTTCATTGTTTTTACATTTCACTGATAAGAAAAATAACTATCTACTAGACTTAGACACAATTCCGTGTACGTTACACAACAACCCACTGGTTAAAATATAACTGTGAACATGTATGTAACCGTATCCTGGGCCGACTGTTTCAGGGGGATTCGCTGTGTACACTGG
This sequence comes from Pammene fasciana, assembly GCA_911728535.1. NCBI lineage: Eukaryota > Metazoa > Arthropoda > Insecta > Lepidoptera > Tortricidae > Pammene > Pammene fasciana. The sequence continues at coordinate 5,381,571 of OU452285.1, forward strand.
CGTTCTGCGGGGCTCGCATCAGCAGACTTCGCGTCATATGTCAGCGGTCATTGGGCTGCGATGTGCTGTGTTAATCGTGAGGTAATATTATTGTCATAATGCCTGTTGAAGTATTTTAGTAACTCATGCCTACTTGTATTTTATAATACTAGCTACTTGGAACTTGGCTTGTCTGAATTCATAATAATAAAGATCATATACAGATATAAAGTATACTGAGATTTGTCTGCTGGTTCGAATTTTTGTGTGGAGCCGTGCTGATTTTAAAATCTGTATACTTTCTTAAGTCTAAGTATGTACTTAGAGTCCATAAAACATTATTGTGAACGACTACATACATAATCACAAAAACTATTTAAAACGGGATATTTACCATGTGAGTTTATTATTGTGTCACGGAGTTACTCCGTGATAATGGCGCATACAACTGTGCCGAAATATCGGAAGCTCACAATAATATACTCACATGGTAAATATCCCGTTTTAAATAGTTTTTGTAATGTTAATGGCCATGTTAGCTTAAAATCGTATATTACATACATAATCGTTTTTGCCAACTATTCCAGGATACCATCACGTGGTCTACGGAGACCTGTTGCTGCGCCGGCGCTGTTAATTGGAGGAATCAAGAGCACTGTTGTTGTTGACAAGGTTGTATATGAAATAGCTCGGTAATTGCTTTTTTACATAATGATATGAACATAAAATAATAAGACAACAATTTAATTTAACAATATGAATAAATAAAATTAACGGCGATGAATTTTAATGGTAAACTTAAAGTAAGTACATCTTACCTACATAAATAAAGTAAGGTAAACAAATATGGCTGCGTTTCGACGCAAAAAGAAGCATTTTCACTGAAATATAAGTAGGTAAATAACGGGTATTTTTTTAACTAAAAAAAATATTATTAAAAAAATATGTGTAGGTATAAACTCTTTAAAAGCTAGAAAGTTAAAATTTTACACAACTAGATTACTTATTAAAATACAAAAAATGCGTTTTGAAAAATTCCGCCCCTGGGGGGAAGGGAAAAATTCCGCTCCTAAGGGGGAAGGGAAAAGTTCCGCCCCCAAACAGCAGTGCCAACTTGTTTTTTGAGGTAGAAGACTTAAAACTTTCTAGGGAGATTATTTATTAGAATAAAAAGAGCTTTCAGCTTATTGAAAATTCGACCCCTACATAAATAATAAATATTCTGGGACAATCTTACATATATATATATATATATATATATGCCCTGACCAGGATTCGATCCCGGGATCTCCTGTTTCGTAGGCACAGTCACTACTAACTAGCCTACGAGGCTGTTGCTGTTAAAGATGACATCATCGTGCATCGTTGTTCTTTAAAAGTGCGTGATTGCGAAGCAGTGAAGGTAAATTCGTAGTTTAAATTACTGGTACTTTTCTATTGACCGCGAATTTAAGTATAATCAAACGAACAGTTTACGTAACAATATTAAAAAACATACTGTCTTTGTGCAAGTACTTGCACAGAGAATTTAATTTCCATTTGGTATAAAAAATATCATAATAGAAATTTCATCGATCACCAAATAAATGTAGAGTCGATGACCCAATCAACAGACAGATGTATATTATTTTACAACTAATATTTACTGAAATTCAATAGACATGTAACGTCTGTTACTAAAATGGAATTGTCAAGTAATTATAATATCAACTACCACCTAAAAATTATGTAATTCGAAATATCAATTGTATTAGTTACAAACATTTACAGATCTGTCACTAAATTACAATAAAAAAAATGCCCAAACAATTACCTCAATAGAGCAGATGCTGCGGTTTTGGCCACTTTAAGCAGATTTTGTCTATTCAGACCTCCGTCATTTTGTGTAATTACTGAGTAATTGAAAACATTTAACTATATTTATATGAATAAGTACCTACCGGCTGTTAAGATTCTGACATTAAATCTTATTTTTTCTTTAATTAAATATGAGAAAGGGTCTCAAGAGCCAGTTTTGGCCACTTTCTTCCATTGTTCCGGACATGACAGTGCAATCAGTACTGCCATATTTTTTCTTATATTAACTATAAAACATAGACATTGATTTATTATGTATTATATGAACATAGATTTGTAAATTTGTCTACCGGCACAGTGGTGACACTGCCCTATTATCGTTACTACAATAATTAAGTAGATTTGTCATCAAATAGACTGCTCATTATTTTAGTCGGCAATTATGCTGATACTTATTATATTATCTCTATACGAGTATCTTCAATTCTTTCGGCGCTGCAGTATATAGGTACGCAGACCCTCCAGCGGGGGCTAACCTTCGAGCCTTCAGCTTTGTAAAAACATTAGAAGTACGGACAAACAAGACCACGTGGGCAGTGGGGTGGTCTTGTTTGTCCGTACCTCTAATGTTTTTACAAAGCCGAAGGCTCGAAGGTTAGCCCCCGCTGGAGGTTAGCCACACTTATTACGCCAGTTTGGTTACATACCTATAAGTGCCGGGGACCATTACTATAATTGGACAAAACATAGTGACTAATTTAAATTTTGATGATACAAAATACAGTGTGGAAAGTTAACTCGGGCCCTGGAGGGAAACTACCTTAAATCCTTGAGCTAGCTCATTTTACTTAAAGGAGACATTCCTTTATTTTTAAAAAGAAACAAAACTGCATTCAACGATTTTCTAAAACTCGCTTGCCTCGCCCGGGACTCGAACCAACTAAAATTAAAAAAAACACACACTCTCTATTTTATTATACTAATCCATAGTATTAATACTCAGGATAAAATTTCTCTAACAAACATTTGGTTACTGTTCACTTTTAACAAGTAAAAGACACGTAACAATTCTGTTATCTCTCTAACATTCAATGACTTCGTATAATATCATTTTTCAACAAGATGGTGCACCTGCCCACAACAGCAGAATTGCCAGGGCTTACCTCAATGAACATTTCAATACCTGGATAGGTACAAACGGGACGATTAGATGGCCTGCAAGAAGTCCAGACCTGACGCCCATGGACTTCTTTTTATGGGGTCATGTAAAAAATGTTATTTATGAAACTTGCTATGAAACCGTTCAAGAGCTAAGGGTTGCGGTAGAAAATGTTATTAGGAGCATACACCACAACACTTTGATGAAGGCTACAAGAAATGAATTTCAACGGCGACTAAGTAGACGGAACCACGGGGCTCATTTCGAACAATTTATCAGTTAAATAATTTAAGTGTAACAAATTGATAGTAAAATAAAGTTAATGTTAGATTTAACGATTGTTTTTATTTTTAAGACCAAATGTTTGTTAGAGAAATTTTATCCTGAATATTAATACTATCGATTAGTATAATAAAATAGAGAGTGTGTGTTTTTTTTAATTTTAGTTGGTTCAAGTCCCGGGCGAGGCAAGCGAGTTTTAGAAAATCTTTGAATGCAGTTTTGTTTCTTTTTAAAAATAAAGGAATGTCTCCTTTAAGTAAAATGAGCTAGCTCAAGGATTTAAGGTAGTTTCCCTCCAGGGCCCGAGTTAACTTTCCACACTGTATAGTTTCCGTTCGTAGTAAATTTACTTGTTCTTTTTTATCAAGTTCAAATCAAATCAAATCAAAATATTCTTTGTTGTACACCTCAATAAAATAGAACAGTACAGTACACAGATAAAAAAAGTAGAGGCATTCAACAGGCGGTCTTATCGCTAGAGAGCGATCTCTTCCACACAACCAAGTTTCTTTAGTTGAAGGTAAATCTTTTTATTGGTATTTTCCTATTATCTTCTTATTATTTTTCCTGACCACATTTTTTTATACGAAACTATTTCGTCTATTTTCTTGAATCATAACTTCAAACCTATTTTTTATTTATTTATTGAAGATCGAGATAGATCCTCGCCATAGTCCTCCTTTCATTTGATCTATTATATCACATGGTATACTTAGAAAAAATATTTATAATTTTCTAGCTAACCCCCCGTGGTATGTTCATTATCATTCATCTACCTTTTTACCTTTCAGTCACCGACTGTGTACATTCGCTCCAGTGGTTTCGGAGCAAATTAAATTTATTTATACAATTTATCACTGCATATCACTTTAGCTCAGAATCAGAAGTTTATTCATAAAACAGATTATTTTACATGTCATGTTTTACAATAGGTATACCTATGTCAAGATATAATTTTTATACTTAAGATAGAGCTGATATGTAGCCCGGAAACAAAGACTGTTTTTATATGTGTGGGTCAATGATTTTGGTAATTAAGTAATTGAAACCTGGCGTGAAATAGCGCAGGACCGAGCAAATTGGCGTGCTCTTGTGTCGGAGGCCAAGACTCATTTTGGGTCGTTGCGCCAAATAAGTAAGTAAGTAAGTAATTGAATGTTTAAAAAAGTCATCAGTGGTGTAGCAAGCCATGTCTAATAAAACTTGTTGTAGTATTTTCTTAAATGATAAGTCGGTTCGTGAGTCCTTTAACTCAGTTGGGAGGGAGTTGTATAATCTGTCAGACGTTCCGAATTTAGTAAGCTGTGATATAACTAACTTGTATTACGACATGTTCAGTATCTACCTAGTGAAGTAAATATAAATATCAACTTGCCACATCTCAAGTCAAGCTGCCTTTTAAAGATTAGAGAAAGATTGATGAAGTTCTTAATAGGTAACTGTTTACTTTTTATATTCTAGTTAACCCCCCGAACTTGGCTGTTCATCTAAAATCCATTCAGTCAAGTTACACGCCCTTTACCTTTGAGTCGTCGACCACCGACCTGAATAATATCGTTGTCGTCGACTTACAATATTTCGCTTTAATTTATACAATCGTGACATAATCAAGAGCTTTTCAGTCGAGTACCGCGTTTAGGCCACGAAGCTTGCTGAGTGGCCTAATTAAGGTATGAGATTGAAAAGCTTAATTATGTCACTATTGTATACAATGCTTTTTCTACGAGTATTAATTAAGTAAGAATTGAGTTCGACGAATCATTTTCTTTAATTCTTTCTAAATTTTTCCCAATCAAACGCCAAACACTATTTTTCAAACCGGAATTAATTGTATCTGGGCAAATCATAGCCAATTCGGTATTCGTTGCTACAGACACCACCGAAAAGAGATAGACATATGATTGTGTGTGTAGTACAAAGAGATGGATAGAATAAACTGTGTTTAAACCGTGGTTTAAACTTACTTCCAAGATGTCGTTGTAGTTGTGATTGGTCATTTTATAATCCAATCCAAAGAAAATTTGACAGATTAAGTACGTTCGGAAATGATAAAGTTGAGTCTGTTCGAAAAGAAAAGTATCGTTATAAAAGAGAAGTAAAGAAATGAAATAAAATATGATTGAAAAATACATTTATTAGAATTACGTAAGTATAGATAGTTTAGATCGTTTTATATATTACTTCACTAATTTAGTTTTATGCAAGCAAATAACAACAATGCAACACATATAAAATAACAACACAATTACATACATGTATTTATTGTACACCTAATGCATTACACACTATACCTACTTATACTTTTATCTTATTCTGAATGATAACAATAATTATACAAAAGCAAATTCAAATGCATTTTAGACTAAGGGCCAGTGACATCAATCCATCTGTTAACGTCAACATCATCGTTAAAAAAATCTTGTCACCTCACCCTTAGGGTGGGGCACGCACAATTAACGGACTCATCCACGTTAAATATGGCGACGGAGCTGTCATACCATAGAAAACTGTCAAAAATTACATACCTTCAATATTTTTATTTATTTAGACACAAACCACTTAATACAGGATTATAGCTAAGCTCCAATGCGCTGTTTTAACGATGACGTTGACGTTAGCAGACGGTTTTGTGCAACAGACCCTAAGACTTACTGGGCCCTATTTCTCATAGCTTATTAGACTAATAATATTAGCCCATGACCTATTTTTTACAAGTTTACTAGTGTGCGTTTCTCAAAGCAGTAAAGTATTAGCTATTAGTCAGCAACTAATACATATTAGGTACCTAATGTTACACGAATAAATTCAGTTGCGTTTCACAGAGGAGGCTAATAACAATTACACTTGTAAATTACACGTGTAAAGAATAATAATAATATATCGAAAAATAAATAAAATGCAGTCACATGTTCTAGCATAACATAATATTATTTATTCATTATTATAGAATACTGTCAAAAATGATCCGCTTGTACTACAAGTTACAAGCTTTTGAGAAACGGGCCCCTGGTCAGCCAATCCTGTCACAAACTATCTTGAAAGGGCTACATTAAAAAAGGCGTGAAAATATGAGCTGAATCAGACACAAATAAATTAAATAGGTCACCTCTACATTTTATCACTCAATAGGTCTCAATCACATCAATGTAGAGAAAAACTTAGATGACTGATTTTGGCAATACTAACAATGACAATCTAAACCAAATCTATGTGTTTAACTAGCTTAATATCAGAGACTTTTCTGTCCATCTATAGGTACCTATAGGTAAAAACTTCAGTAAAGTCCCGCTTATTAGTTTAGTTAGACTTTATCAAGATGTCCAGATATAAAGTCTTCTCTGGGTCTTAATTAAAAAATACATAAAATATACAACATAATATAGTGTAACAAAAATACTGGTGATCCGTTTAAGGGCATATTTAGTATCGTATTACGACTAACAAAAAGTAGAAGAAAAAAAATTTGTATGAGAATTTTTTTTTCTATGGGACATGGACAGGTTCCTTCTATACCCAGCCGGCCGACCCTCCATACTAAACCAAAATATTTTTTCGCGCGAAAAAATTTTTAATTTACTTTTTTGGAATTAGAATACGATACCAATTATGCCCTTAAAGGATCACCAGCATTTTTGTTACACCTTGTTACAGATCTTACTTTACATGTAATTGTGAGCATTACTTTACAGCGTATTGTGCATTCGCGGCAGACGCCCTAATCTAATGGGGCCCACCCACTATCAGTCGGCCTGGCAACATTGGCTTGTCAGTTGTTCGGAGCTGTCAAATTTTTGTTCTAACTGACAGGCCGATATCGTCAGGCGGGCTGATAGTCGGTGGGCCCCTTAACTCCTAGACTACCCGGGTCACAGAATTTCCCGCATACATGCATGCCAGCTTTGTAAATGCTAAGGCGCATTTGGCCAATGTTCTAAGTAGAATGTGCATGTGTGTGTAATTTGGTTTGTTCTCTAGCTATATCACAAAATATTTGGTTGCTTACACTTTATCTTGCTTTATTGCTCTAGCTAGCACACCAATCATGTGTTGTATCCTTGTCTTGTCAACATCTTCCTAATAGCATTTGTTTTGGCGTTTTCCACAGCTTAATTGAACCTGGGGTCCGCTTAACTTGTATCGTTATCTTGCATTTATAGTTATCTTATAGAAGTTATAGAGTCAAATTAAAACGCCTTTCTTATATAATCACCGCTTCTCGATCGCTACGATGCATGATGCAATTCACGCCGCATGCTATGGGTTTTTCAGAATCCATAGAATAAACATCATCGGACCACAAGCTCTGTAGAATCGCTCCTGAGTCTCCTGACATTTATAGAAAGAATTATCATGGTGAAGATTGTAAACTCCGATCAAAAGCATTTTAAAGGTAAGTAGATCTATTTATCATCCTTCTAGCGTTTATCCCGACTTTATGCTACAGTTCAATTGAGCCTGGGGTCCACTTGGCAACCTAAACCCATGAAATGGCGTAGGCACTAGTTTTTACGATAGCGATTGCCATCAGACCTTCCGACCTGGAAGGAAAGCTGGGCCTTATTGGGATTAGGTCCTCCTCCTAGGTTTCCTCACAATGTGTTCTTTCACGAAAACCGACTGGTAAATCATGCATGTCATTCATGTCTTGGTCGCTTTAAAAATTTACAGATTAATATATTAACTTGTACTAGTAAAACGACCAAGACGTGCTATACGATTAAATTATACCCAAACAAAATTTTCGGATTTAACCCATTTCATCTAAATTTCATTTATTTACGTTTCAGTTCAGTATAGTAGTTTCGGGCAAATGTACTGTGACAGACATAGATAAATATACCTAGAGTAATTCAATAAGGGTTTGCGTTGTTTTCCTTTAGAAGTAACATTAAAGCTAAGCGAAGCTGCAAATTAAATTTTGACGAAACTTATCTTAAATATTCACAAACGAATACACACAGGAGAGAAATCATACTCTTGTGACATATGCTAAAATTATAAAATTATTTACTTAACAATTATAGTCACAGGCACGTGTTTGTTGATACTATTGACTGACCGCGTTTAAGTCAAGTGTTCAAAGGAACCTATTCAGAGAAGAAAAAAATAAAAATCTACCTCTAGAAATCAAATTTAAAGAAATTTAAAGGAATGTTTATGGGGCAACGTCATTTTATGAGACAAGTTACAAATTTATTTTTAGGGTAATATATATTGAATGTTCACAAATCAGTACACACGAGAGAGAAACCATACTGTTGTGAAATATGTTACCACAATATTAAGTCAGCTATGACGGTAGTAAATGCTTCTCTGTGGGTAGTCGGACACGACATGAATGTGGTTCGTTTTCCATATAAAAGTATAGGGGAGGTATAATGGCATTGGGCAGTAAGGGGGTTAGGCAAATGTCTCGATTTACAAGGTGATGCCATAAACATATAAAATATTATATTATACATATAAGACATAGTCACATGAAGATAAAACTGTAATTCTATAATAGCCGCGAACTCGTGCACACACACTCAATCAATCACCTCGTCCACGAGTTGTATATGAGTGCGTGTCGTGCGGTAAACACGGAGAAATCGGCTTAGTATCATCAGCACAGTTTTGTCTCCACGGCATTACGTCTCTTTATTTAATATGTCTATCGGTGATGCTGCCTGTCTTTAAAGACAGGTTGGAAGATTCCTGGATCGTACCTCCGGGAGGCAAGTGTGATCTTCGATACTTTTGATAACTCCAGGTAGGAAGTAAGTAAATATGAATACTTAGGGTCGATTGATTATAACAAGTTTTGGCAAAATAAAATATATATTGTGAATTATGGCATCACTGGCGCGTGCACACGAGTTCTTGATCGAAACGTCATATTAACATGTACATAATGTCGTTTAAACGACTATATATACCTGTTTTTGCAAAGTCCTCGTGGGACGCTGCGTGCGCAAAGTCGGCAATTAACCTGTGGCTTTAATATCTCCATTTATGTTGCAACTTTACATAAAAATACATCATAGGTAAATGTGGACAATTTACTACTAATCTATACTATAAGTTCTTTGTATAATAACTGTAATCTAATCTCTGTGCTCTTACGCCTTTACGCAACGGAGCGGTCCGTGTTTAAATACTTGATTCAAGTGGCACAAATATAGTGTGTTTTATCGTTCAATCACATTCGTGGAACAGTGGGAAACCCTCGTATGAATGAGTGTGGACTATTCAGACCACATGTGGCATGGCTATAGCCATACAGTGTGGGTGCTGTTTCTTGGTAAAACATAAAGTAAAAACCACATTATAATATATTTGTATTACAATGGCGAGACGTGTTCAGTAAAAGGCTCTGACTAAAACACAGCCGGTGCATATGAAGGAACAAATTCTAATTATCGAAGACTTAATTTCTCGATTTGAATGGCGATAACGTTCCGATTGAATTATGCTACTCGGAAATATGGTATGAGTGTGCCATGCAGGCCATAGGGAGGGGGGGCATAATGGGGCAATATATAATAATATATGCCTTGCCTTAAAAATGACCACTGTACAGTCAGCAGCAGAAGTAGCTAAGCGGGTAGGGTGGTCAAAATGAACTTGCCACGACTTTATTATTAAGAAAATAGGAGCTTATGTATGTCATTTTGAACGCCCCATCCGCTTAGCTACATATGCTGCTGACTGTACAATAAATACCTTAACTTAAATGCGGTGCCCTAATTTAAATTAGCACTGCCCTATCTTAATTGCAACTCTGGCAACGGCCCTATTATACCTTGTGCAATCTAAGAAGCGGTTTTTGACACCTGTCATCTCAGTACATTTTATAACCTAAAATCGGATTTTAGGTTATAAAATGTACTGAGATGACAGGTGTCAAAAACCGCTTCTTAGGTTGCACAAGGTATAGTCTGTCTTTCCGGACAAACTACGGCTCCCGAGCCGATTACGAGACTAAGATTCAATTATTACACAAATTTATAATTTTAGTGCTACAAATCCCATGAATTTGTGCCACATATGAAACACGGTACTATTACGGTCAGGTAAGGTTACCAAAATCCTAAATTTACTACACCATAGTAAAATAATAGTATTTGGCAATATTTTTGTATTTAGTGCTTCTATTATAACCACCCTAATTCAATTCAATCGTTTATTTCAGGCTCTAGGCCCATAAGCATATAAATGTTAGTAATACAATAATATCTATTATCCCCCTCCCCCCGTAACCGCGCCTGATACTAATAGGTTAACAGAGTTAGTAACAGACACGAGAAGTTACCTTAGTTAAGGCGTATTCGAACTTAAAAAATCTGCATTTTATATTGCATCGCGCATGCATCATATGCCTCGTGATCGTATAGCAGCTCTGTTATTAAATCCCTATGGACTTAATGATAAGTGCCTCGCAAGTCGTTAATTATTTGAATAACTTGTGTTTATTGCGGTAATTAAACATGACATTCAGCGGACATTGCAGATAAGTGCGATACCGATATTGTAGGTAGCAATTAGGGGACTCAACTTGCCATTGAACCATGGATAAACCTTACAGTCCTTACACTACAGCCAGATAAGAAACAATAACGAACCACTGTAAAAAAACGCTGCCTCAAACGACGTTACATTACAGGGCCTAGGTCAGGTAGCCGCAACTTGTAAATAGGATACTTATCCCTTATTTTTATGTTACCATACCACATATTGAGGTCTATCATTTGTAGACCGCGATTAGTAATTTGTATTATCTAACGGCGTCCTGTTCTTACATTAACCTATTGCTGGATGTTCTTAGGGCTTCTAATAATGGATCTTTTATGTAGACAATACCGGGTTCTCGGCTAGGAAGCCCTACCAAGCGTGCAGCGAGGTATTGTTACGACTTTAATTTTATATATTATAAATAGTAAAAAAAGATGAAATCCTAAAAGAGTGAGACGCTGACACTGAGACTAATCAACAAGTCATGTCATTGACCGCCTTTAGGCGTTTCATAACAGCTGTTGCCATCCTGCCATGTTTACTAAACGAGTCTCGACTTGCTCGCACCGGTTGAATATGTGAATTAAAAAGAGTATACTAATGCGATACTCTTGCACACCGCAGTGCGCATTGGACCTACAATCATATTTTGCTAATTCGACTGATTTAATTGGTTATAACTATGAAGACTGCGGTAGTCCTTAGTCTGCCTAGAAACATCTACCTAAGTATGTTTTAAAACAGGCACATAGGCGAAAAACCTTACTCTTGGGAAAAATACCAAAATGGCATTCCATACCTTGTCAATACAAGCTCACATAAAGTTTAAACTAATAAATCCGCGATCAAATAGGACTGAAACTCAAATTTGGTTTGTCAATTGTCAACATGAAGCTGTACGGATTAAATAGGTATACTTATCCATCTATGTTGGCTATGAGTGACAAGATATTTACATAAAAGGATTTAATATAATCAATTGCTTAACTAATCTACTTAAAACTAGCTACATTTATGTTCGTTTCGGGAAAGTGTTGAAGACATTTACAAATAATAAAAAAAAACATTTAGGTATATCAGTCATGATAATTATGATTGATGACCAATCAATCAGCTCGTTGACTCCTACCGAACTACCTAACTCAAAAACCCTTTGGTCTCTTTATGTACACTAGGTACTACTTTAGTTGGGAAACTAAAGAATATCAAAGCGTCTACTGATTGGTCTACCAGCAGATGTCAAACGTAGTTAATAAATACATCTTACAAGTCCATAAAAATCCAATTGACTTTATAAACACCGTTTTACGATCACAATTTTAGCGAAACACTTCATTAGCACTTTCACAAAACTATAAACGTATTATAACACTAGTAAACGACACAATTGCTACCTATAGTTTTGAGCGTCAATCGAAACGAGGCGTGAACCGGCTTGCGTGTACGTGCGCACTGCAAAGCGTCTAAGGCGGACTGGCGTTGAGTTGACGGACAGAGTGGGGAGTTTTGGCGCCTATACTTCAAATTCCAGTCAGTCTGAAGTTGTCTTATATAAAGCACCTTGCTGCTCCGAGTTGTATTATTCTTACGCGAGGCTCCGATCCGCCTGTACCGGGAGCTAACCTGAAGCTAACTCATTATATCGTAATCAACTATCTTCAAAATGTCTAGCGAAAAATACATTTTTATCGCATCAGTGTGCGTGGTGGCCATGTTCTTCAGCAATACAACAGCAGGACCTGCGCCAAAGGTCGTCAACATCGAAGACGTGCTGAACCGAACAGTCTGCCCCTTTAGAGTGGAGATCAACACAGACGAGGATCGAGTGCCGCGGCGGATTAAAATGATCCGCTGCGCCGAGCAGCCAAACCACTGGTGCCGGGCGAACAGCATCCCCGACCACGAGTGTTGTCATCACAAGCATTCGAACCACGAGATGGAATGCGTAGAGGTTCGGGACAAGGCGTTAGTGTACTACAAGAGCCAAGACAAGACGGATTTCTTGGACGTGACAGTGGGATGCACCTGCATGATAGCAACAGTGAATACCGTGTACGCGGGGTCATAGGGACTCCGTCGCGGCCGACGGCGCCGAAACCGCCGCTGCCGCGCTCGACACACACCACATAGTTCCTATTCGCACCCTTGCCGTTGCCGTCGGCGGAAGACTAAAAAAATGGTGAAAAATTAATTAATCATGAAAACCTGTGCTGATCAGTAGATAATAACTGTAAATAGGTTGAGAATGAAGTGAATGCGCGTTTGTTGTTTGAGCCATGTGTTTTGTAATTTATTTATTTATTAAGTAGGACAATTTTATTTAAACGGTTGTGATTTAACCTTTGCCGCGGATTAGCCAATTGTGTGCATGTGAGGTTTGTTAATTTATTAAAAAGTATTATGATAGGGTATTAAATTATTGTTATGGTTGAACAGCAGTCCGCGGCTGGGCAGCTAGTTAGGTAGAACAATGTTGAGGATGAACGAAGGTAGCTTTGTTAGTCAGCTAGTTAGAAGTTGTAATTGTGACCAGTGAGTGAATTTGGCTGGCCAAGCCAAATAGCCTATTATGTGTCCAAATTTAGTCGTTTTAAGATAATTCCATATTGTGATAAACTATTTAATAAAACGTTTTTTTTACAAAATTATATTTTGTTTACCTGCAGCTGTTTTCCACAGTACCTACCTACCCAACTTTTCCAGCATGACAGCATCTCAAACTCCAACACTAGAATGAGTATCATTTGCAAATCATTGATTCAATAGAATTAATTAGACATTATGTTATGGAGTCAAAGAAATGTTTAACTAAGTGGGCATCGTTCCAAGATTGAATTTGTTTAAGTACAAGATTAAACTCAAAATGACCAACTTGGTAAATATTTTGTTACTACATTATTACTTATTTCTTTTTATATGTTAACCTACTTCGTAAATACACAAAGATAACATGTCAAATTTTAAGGTAACGTTTTAAGACTTTTAAGTTAATCAGATATAAATTTAAATTGCAAAAATAATCATTTAATTATTAATATTTACAACTGAAACTAAAAGTGCTTAGTAAGTTAATTACAAACGGCTACAATTGAAATATTATTCGACAAAAACTGACAAGACATGTTATTTCGTGCAGTATATACATTTGTTACTTAGTTCATTGTTATTTAACAATCACTGGATAATCCCAACTATCCCAAGATACCATAGGTATATGTATCGATCGATTGACACGATCTCACATCCGGCGTTTGCTAGTGCGAATAAGATTTTTTTAATTACTATAATCGGTACCTAAGGTAGAATTCATAAATCCGCGGACTGCTCTTTTCATACATTTGACAATCGCTTTGTATGCCAGGAGCTGTCAAATCAGTCCGTGGAATTGTGGATTTTACCTTACATAAACTCAGAACATATTTAAATCACACTTAAATTTACAAAAAAAAACAATTGTACAGTACATTCTGCTTAGTTAGAGAAAACTGGCTTTGCCAATAAACGGTATAGCGACAGCTAAGACTTTGTATTAATTGTCTACATACCTACTTTAAAGGTTTTATTTTTTTTCTACGGTAGAACTATATCAACTTTTACTGTTTCACAACATTAGTTACGCTATCGATTTTAAAGATTTCATGAATCACCAGTGTGTGAGTCATGTCGTGTTCCTCTCTGCCGCTAGTCAGAATTCATTCAAATCGTCCAATTGAGAGTTAACAGACAAAGTCACTAAATGTCGCACTCATCTTGCTAGCATTGTCCTTGCTTTTTACCACACTTAGGGAGTCTAGAGTATGTAGGCCAATTAATACCAATAATTGGCTTGTACTAGTTTAACGAAATTGCCTGCAACAACCATCTTGTCACGAGATTAAAAAAAATAAAAAAAATGCTATTACTAAATCCTGCCGCCATCTTTGGTGCCAATGTTACATTGCAGGCCTGAAAAGTTGTATGAAAACCCCATTACAGAGTCCTCGAGATGCTGCGCGCGAAACAGGATACTTCCGAGCCTATTATAAAGAAACATAACGCCAATGTTTCATTGTATGTCTGAGAAAACAATTTTAGCTCCAAACTTTAAATTTTCTCCTCCTTTCATAGGTTTCCTCATCATCATCACTGAGGGTCATTGTCAGTTTTAAGGGGCTAATTTTATTTAATGAATCTCTCAACATTTTTTATTTGTCGCAGAGAGCAGAACATCGTGGTTACCTTTTGATCGATTTAAAGAACGAAGAAAAGGAGATAATAGGTAAAATTAAATAATTAACTTAAGTACTTAGTTGAAACTTAAGTAGGTACTTAATTAATGAATTTTCGCAGTTTTGGTAATTCGAACATGAAAGGGTATATTCAGTAACCGACGCAATTGCTGCTTTTCTAGATCAAAAGGTAACGTAGGTAACAACATAAGTTAACAAGATTAATATATTTACTAACAAGTGCTTATTTTGTATACGCTCTACTTTATGAAATTACTCAGTCAGCATCCTACTTAAAAACGCAATATTTTGTCACGTAGGGCGGTTATTTAAAACCGCCTAACCTGTGAGGCAGGCGAGTAAAAGTCTGAGTGAAATTGCGTTTCATCATCATCATCTCAGCCATAAGACGTTCACTGCTGGACATAGGCCTCCCCTTTGGACCTCCATAAGTATCGGTCAGAAGCGACTTGCATCCAGCGTCTTCCGGCGACCTTTATAAGGTCGTCTGTCCATCTTGTGAATGGACGTCCTACGCTGCGCTTGCTAGTCCGTGGTCTCCACTCGAGCAATTTTCGACCCCATCGGCCATCTGCTCTGCGTGCAATGTGGCCTGCCCATTGCCACTTCAGCTTGCTAATCCTGTGGGCTATGTCGGTAACTTTAGTTCGTCTACGGATCTCCTCATTTCTGATTCGATCACGTAGAGAAACTCCGAGCATAGCCCTCTCCATAGCTCGTTGAGCGACTTTGAGCTTTGAGATGAGGCCGATAGTGAAAGACCAAGTTTCGGAGCCGTAAGTCATCACTGGTAACACACATTGGTTGAAGACTTGCGTCTTGAGGCACTGAGGTATGTCGGACGAAAAGACATTACGTAGTTTCCAGAACGCTGCCCAACCGAATTGGATTCGGCGCTAATAGCAATGTACAAGTTGCAGAACATTCAGTAACATTTTCGGAATTTTCCGGAAACTTACACGAGAATTTAAATTAAATTTCCAATGAGAACATTCCCTATGGGAATTATAAAAAAATGTATATATAGTACTTATTATTTCTATAAACTCGTAAATGAGACAGTCAGTTAAAATAATTGACAACGGTGGTGTCTCGACATTCTCTCGGACTCGACTTCGTCAACTTCGTGGAAATTTCGTCTTGGTACATTGCTAGTTACTAATATAAATCTTGATCTAGACTGGCGACCAGCGAGTCGATTTTCAAACGATTCGTGAATAGAAAAGGTAGCTGTAGTACGCATAGCGCACGTCGTACTATGTCTTGTTTATAAGCCGCTTGGATTCGCTGAAGAAGGCTAATTTGTTCAGCAATTTCATATTGCTATTATATCTTTCTATCGGACATAATAAGGGTCGAACCGGCTTCCCTACAAGATTAAATAAACTTAAAGTATTGCCTTAAAAGGTTGTATGACGTTACTTCAACATTAAAGGGTTTATATACATACATACATAAGTGTATGTATTTATAAACTTTTTATTGTACAAAATAAATATAGAAAAAAGATAAAGAAAAAGTAGTTTTTGGACATATGTAGGTAGTTTTGTTCACGATACCTTCGCATAAAAAACCTACTCTTTAATATAAGACTTTTTTATCAGCATGTAATAAGTGTAATAACTGTGTGATGCGTGACGTAACAAGGCCTAGTATATATTTATAAACCTGAATTTAAGTGCAATTAAAAAGTGAAAATGTATAGTAACGTAATACGTACGGGTAAAGTCCTGACAGTAGGTGTTAGTATTGCTGTCGAGCAGATCCTCAGCCGCATAGGCCGCAGTTTTTCGATCTTCTGATGGATCCGATTAACAAACATGAGCTTAATGTCCACTTATTTATCAATAGTAATTAGTAACACGACACCAATGACACTTTCACTAGGAAATGCAACTCGGGTTTTTTGCACGAAAAAACACCGGGGTTACATTCCCTAACTTTTACTCACTTGGTTACTTATGCATTGCGAATAGCTTAAACAACAAATATACGTTTTATTTTTGTACTTAAATGTGAGGACTTTAGTGTTCAAAATGGCGTCGTAAATGCTGCGCATTTTCAAGATTTCCATATTTAGTGGCGACGCGTCAAAAGTATTCGTTGGAAAGAAACAGAACTAGTTTAGATTTCCTTTTCTGCATGAGCCGTAAGTATTAAACTAACTGAAAATTAGTCGAACCGGTGTAAATCGTATTTTATGTCCGCTCCACCACTACACTACTATTTTAAGCCATTTATGTTATAGCAATATACCAGCGATCACCAGACAATGAAGTTTCAAGATGGAGTTTTTAATCAGATTTTGGTAAGTAATGGAAATCGGAGGTTTTCCAAAGCAATGGATTGTAAAATCATTGGTTACAAAAGTTTTCTGAGGGTGCTAATTCATCATCATCAAGTTTTTATATTTATCAAGTACAAGACGCAAACTTGAGAGGAATAAACCATGCCACGAGTGCGTATCTTCTAACACCGAAACACTGAGAACGGAAGGGATTGTGGCGTATTTATATAGCAAGACGATGACTATGATGGTAAGTGAGGCCAACGGGTGGGAGGCATTACCCCAAGCTCATATAGGACACATGCAAAACGCCACCGCCCCACCGTCTCCGTACGATGCGTCATCGGCGCGAGAATCTTAAACCGCAAATGGGAGACGCTTTCAGACTGCATATGGAATCACAATTTGATAGGGCTTGTTTCGTCTTGTGGATTAGTTTAAAAAATATTTAATCCGACATACCATAATGCGATACAAATCTCCATTAATTTGGGGTTTCAAAATTTGGAGGCCGTTTGGATTCAAATGATCACAGATTTCATAGTTCGAGGCTGATAATTATAATTTGGGGGGTACAAATTGGTGGCGGAAAATGTAATTGTCATTTAATTTTAACCTAAGTATTCATTTTAGTTAATTTTAGTTTTAATTTTTTTTATATGTTGAAATGTAATGATGTGGTATATTTTTAGAACCGCCTCTATTATTAGCCCTTTCATATGATACCACACACGACAGGTTTTTGAAGAAAAAAAAATCCCCAAAAAAAAAAAAGATGAATCAGCACCCCTCCTAAGGGAAATTTTTTCAAGAACTGCGGATCAAAAATATTGCTTTCACCTCTAGTATTCATGTGCCCAATGGCTAAACTGTACATCGATTTGCGGTATTTCTGTAAAATTAGGCTCGTACAGCGTCGACTATTAGAGCAAGAACGGTCCTAAACCATATTTTCAACCGACTTCAAGATTTCGAAGGAGGAGGTTCTCAATTCGTTGGGATCTTTGCTTGTTTTTGTTTTTTGTAATTCTTTTTTTTACGTATGTTCACCAATTATTCGAAGACGACTGGACCGATTTTACTTCACAGTTGGTTCCATTGTCACTATTTGTCCGGATCTGATTCTGGAGAAATCGAGGGAACTCTTGAACTATTATAAGCACACCTATAGTGATTTCAGTATTTTTTACAACAACTCGGGCATTTCGACTTGGAAAAGTGGATCCTAAGTGAAGTCGGTTCTTTTCTTGTTTAAAATTATTATAGAATCTAACGACATCGACATCGATATCTTCGCCGATCATATTGGTGTATTTTGAGACTTGCGGCCATCTTGTCGAGCAAGGTGGTTTGGTTTTGTGATTAACTTCTTATTTTTTGTTCATTTTCGTGATTCAGTGTGTAATATATAGCTTATTCTGCAGTGATTTAACGAATTAATGTGCAACTAATGAAGAATTAATCTCAAAACAAGTGTAACCCCTGTTTGAGTTAGATATCCGTTAGTCCACGTGCTTTTTGTAGGGAGTAGCTATCTCCTTATAAAAAGCCTAACCTCACCGTACAACGTCCAGCTCTTGGAGCGAAATTTTAACTAATTAACCGTACACTTGTCGTCTCTACTTCGACATTGGCAAAATTGTCCCAATATTGTGGACAGAATGCCATTTATTTAAAAAAATGATTGGTGTATTTTGCAAAAAAAGCTTTCATGTAGTTAGTACCTAGTTATCTAGTACAATAATGTTAATATCTATATTTGTTATGTTGATTTCAAATTTTATACTGTGTTTATTGTTCTTATGTTTCGCTTATACTTACTCGTAGTTTATACCAATTTTGTAAAGTATTTATGTTGTATTCGAACATAAGTATTTGTGTTGAATGACTAAAAGCGTATTTTTATTGCGATTTTGTGATATTCTTGCATAAAACACGTAAATAATAATAAATTAATCATTAAATTTAAACTTTCGTGAGACACACTAATAAGGGTGGGTTGCACCACGCACAATTAACAGACTCATCAATGTTAAATATGGCGACGGAGCTGTCATTCCATAGAAAATTGACGAACTTGTCATACAAGATTTTTTTTACGAATACGTTTAACGTTCACAGACAGTTTGGTGCAACCAGCCCTAATACTATAAAATAACACGGTTACACTCACGTCACTTTAGTCACTTCGCGCGACATGTTTCGGAGAGCCTAGGTCTCCATCTTCAAGCACCAGGAGTGCTACTTGAACTGGCCCGTGGCGCACTGCTGCGCCTCGCGTCGCCGACTGGCCGACCTAGGCTCTCCGAAACATGTCGCGCGAAGTGACTAAAGTGACGTGAGTGTAACAGTGTTATTTTATAGTAATAAATTAATCGTCTGATTTCACCCTAAGAGCTAGTCATTTGTATGGTACAGCGATTCCTGATGTGATGGTTAGTTTAGTAGGTAATACAGTTGCTAAGCCATCGCCTAGACGAGTTGACTGGCAGCAAATTGCGCGCTCGTCTGCCTCGCGACCTTCTCTCAAGGGCTCCTAATCAGGTCAGCCAGGTTCCGTAGTTAATGGCCAACTATCGACCTTCGTGCCCTCAAGGGCTCCTAATCAGCTCACCCATGTTCCGTAGTTACGGAATGTAGGATACGCTAATAATTGTAAGATGATCGGGTTAACGTATAATAAAGTCAGTTAGTGTCCACTACCCAGCAAGCATTTAGGTACTGAAGGATTGGCGCAGTCCGGATTTTTTAGTCTTATAGTATTTTATGCAATAGTTGTATAAGAGGGTTCAAAAAAGGTGAGTGGCGTGTGTAACAATGGGGTTGGCAACTGTCAACGGTTTGGCCAGATGGCACCAGCATAGCTGGTACCTGTTACTAGTATTGTTGTATGGGATTTGGCTTAAACACTAGCTATTTTCTGACCTGGATGGGCTAGTGACTAGCTGGGCTCTGACTGAGCAGTCAGAAAATTCAAAAAAAAAAACAAGAATTTGCAAAATTGCCATCTGTAAAAACTTTCGACCGGCCAACCCCATTTGAGGCGAAGCCGAAAATTGTTAATAAAGACGCCATGAGCCTTTTTTGACCTACTTATACAACGTTGCATACATTACTTTTTCTACGACTAGTGATTAAATAATAGACAAGATTAAACGCAGTTTGCTTTAAGAAATAGCGAGAAGCTGAAAAGTGGTGGCAAATGAGAATTGAGAGATCGTAATCATAGACACCCAAAGAGCAATGGAGAGGGCTATGTTAGGAGTTTCTTTGCGTGACCGTATCAGAAACGATACTATCCGTAGCAGAACCAAAGTAACCGACATAGCCCGTCGGATCGCTAAACTTAAGTGGCAATGGGCAGGGCACATTACACGGAGAACCGATGGCCGTTGGGGCACTAAGGTTCTCGAATGGCGACCATACACCGGAAGGCGAAGAGTTGGTAGGCCCCCTACAAGGTGGACTGATGACCTGGTGAAGGTCGCTGGAGTCCGCTGGATGCGGGTGGCACAGGACCGGTCATTGTGGCGTTCAGTGGGGGAGGCCTATGTCCAGCAGTGGACGTCTTTCGGCTGAAATGATGATGATGATGAATCATAGACACGGTATTTTTTTTTTCAAATGTCATCAACTTACTTGCTTTTTTCCTTATGTTGGCAGCAATTATTTTAGTTTTGTTATTGTTCCAAACTATATGAATTCAGTTGTTTGTTAAGTTGGCAGTTTTGATTTACGTTGTAAATTTAGTGTTGTTTTTCTTTTTTATCTGTTGGGTTCACAGGGCACCACTGTTAGCAGTTGCTTTTTGTCACATAATAACCCTAGGGTCTTTATGAAGAATAGACAAGATAGACTTTTTTGAAATGTCATAAGACATGCTTTTATATTCGTTGGCGGGACCATATAATTGACAGATAAAAGTACCGGAGTAGAAAAACTAAATTTTGTTCATGGATAACCACTAATAAGTTTTTCGTGCTTGCATGAAGTCAACCGGCAAAATCGAAACATATGATTTAGAGCCTCGACCAAGGACAATTTAAAAGTGCCCATATTAATTACCGGCGGTGGGTGACACGGCATTAATGTGCATCTGGCCATCCCAAAACAAAAACTTTTCACGAGCTCGTCAAATTAGGCTCCAAACATCTCGAGCCGCAGCGCTTAGAAATCGCTGAGCGTTTTTAACGCCAACGGAGACAGGCAGTGTCAATTTAGAATACATACAGAGTTTCAGCAATTATCAAACGAGCGGAGCGTATAGTCCCCTCCGTTATGGGAGAGGGCCTAAGTGATAGTTCAGATCTGGATACGGTTACCAACTTTTAGTATGTTGTTGGGCACGACACTAGGACCCCAAAACTGCCGATAGACGGGGACGTCGATGAATGTCTCCCGTGTAATGACGTCATCAAAATGGCTGCCGCTTTGTTGCGAAAAGTGTAAATTTCATCCAAACTGTGCATTGCACCTATACGTGTGTAGTATCAAACGAAAGAAGATTAAATGTGCTATATTGTTGTAATACATTATATACTACTGTATATTACAGTTTGACAGCTATAAACGAAAACCCAAAATCAGGCTAAAAAATTATTCGGGTATTTGCATTTTACAACAAAATTATAAGTCCAACTTTAAAGCCGAGTACTACAATAACAAAACAGGCTATTTAAGCTATACATTGCTATAAAAATTATTAAAATCTGGTAATAATTGTGGCAGCTATGTTAAAAAACATGTCGGCACTGCCGAGTTATTTCCTTAGAGTGAAAAAATAACAATTTTCACAATTTACAGAATATCCGCAGAAGCTTCGAGTATATTGTTGGTCAAATAATTTGGAGCCCCTAAATGTCGGAAAAATATCTCTATAGTGACTGAGGTCCAAATAATGACGTCATGAACGTGACCGCTACCGAAATTTGTAAAACATAAATTAAAGCTATACCATGACACATACACACATGTGTGTAGAATCGATCGAAAGCTTATTAAATTTACTATAATACATACATACATTATTTGTGAAAATAATGTATAGTTTAGGAGTTGTTGACAAAATAAAATATTTTTTTAGGAAAATAAAATGTATATGTTAATTCTGTGGCCAAAGAAAATACAATACATGAATGTTTTGTATAGCATTAAAAACACCAATTATTCAGCTTTAAAACACAGTTTGAATGTATAAAATTTGATAAGAACTATAAAAGTTGTGCTTACAACTCTAAAGCACACTAACTATTTTACCTACAATGCACTCATACTATGAGAAGCTTGGGCCTAATTATTGACTAGTTTTTTCTAAATTTTGTAAGGATTTAGGGTTCCTTGTCATTAAAGTAAATAAAAAAATCGGCCAAGTGCGAGTTGACTCGCGCTCCGAGGGTTCCATATACATCACACAATTTTAACAATTTGTATTTTTAAGACCAACTTACGCTTGACCGCAGACTTATTAGTGTTTTTTTCTGTAATGTACAGGTAAAGAACTATATTACGTATTTTTTTCTAAAATGTAGGTTCGTCGGTTTCCGGGGGACAGAGAGCAATGGAAAATTTTTGCCTTATTTCTTAAATTACTTACAAACTATACCTTGTTATATATCAAATGAAAGGATTTGGTGTGAAAACTACAAATATATAACTTTTATAATTTAAATTTTAATAGTTTTGAAGTTATTTAAGAAATAAGGCGAAAATTTTCCATTGCTCTCCATCCCCCGGAAACCGACGAACCTACATTTTAGAAAAAAAACCTAATATAGTTTTTTGCCTGTACATTAAAGAAAAAAACACTAAAAAGTCTGCGGTCAAGCGTAAGTTGGTCTTAAAAATACAAATTGTTAAAATTGTGTGATGTATATGGAACCCTCGGAGCGCGAGTCAACTCGCACTTGGCCGATTTTTTTATTTACTTTAATGACAAGGAACCCTAAATCCTTACAAAATTTAGAAAAAACTAGTCAATAATTAGGCCCAAGCTTCTCATAGTATGAGTGCATTGTAGGTAAAATAGTTAGTGTGCTTTAGAGTTGTAAGCACAACTTTTATAGTTCTTATCAAATTTTATACATTCAAACTGTGTTTTAAAGCTGAATAGTTGGTGTTTTTAATGCTATACAAAACATTCGTGTATTGTATTTTCTTTGGCCACAGAATTAACATATACATTTTATTTTCCTAAAAAAATATTTTATTTTGTCAACAACTCCTAAACTATACATTATTTTCACAAATAATGTCTGTATGTATTATAGTAAATTTAATAAGCTTTCGATCGATGCTACACACATGTGTGTATGTGTCATGGTATAGCTTTAATTTATGTTTTACAAATTTCGGTAGTGGTCACGTTCATAACGTCATTATTTGGACCTCAATCACTATAGAGATATTTTTCCGACATTTAAAGGCTCCAAATTATTTGACCAACAATATACTCGAAGCTTCTGCGGATATTCTGTAAATTGTGAAAATTGTTATTTTTCTCTTTAAGGAAATAGCTCGGCACTGCCGACATGTTTTTTAACATAGCTGCCACAATTATTACCAGATTTTAATATTTTTTATAGCAATGTATAGCTTAAATAGCCTGTTTTGTTATTGTAGTACTCGGCTTTAAAGTTGGACTTATAATTTTGTTGTAAAATGCAAATATCCGAATAATTTTTTAGCCTGATTTTGGGTTTTCGTTTATAGCTGTCAAACTGTAATATACAGTAGTATATAATGTATTACAACAATATAGCACATTTAATCTTCTTTCGTTTAATACTACACACGTATAGGTGCAATGCACAGTTTGGATGAAATTTACACTTTTCGTAACGAAGCGGCAGCCATTTTTATGACGTCATTACTCGAGAGACATTCATCGACGTCCCCGTCTCTCGGCAGTTTTAGGGTCCTGGTGTCGTACCCAACAACATACTAAAAGAAGGTAACCGTATCCAGCTCTGAACTATATTCCCATAAGGGAGAGCACTAGTAAGCGAAGCGTAGTTCTTACTAATAACTTCAGTTTTACACCTGGTATAGGTACCCATCATGTTTGTGATAAACAACAGCAGGTCTTACCTACTTACATTTTCTTACCGCCATACCTCACAGCATAGCTTTTCATGCATACTGGTTTTTTTTTTAAGTTAATGGAGGAGACTTTGTGGAGGGTAAGTAGATATCAGACACGGTGGTATTGAATTTAAACTTTCGTGAGACATATTAACACTATTATCACTACACCACTACCGGCCACCGGCAGTCGATGGCGCGGCCCCGCAACGACGGGTCGTGGATCGGTTCGCCTATCACTCTTAGTGCTTGAGGATGGAGACCTAAGCTCTCCGAAACATGTCGCGCGCAGTCACTAAACACGGTGATATTATTGGGCGATATTTGCGTCATGGGGTCGGATCGGCACACCCACCTTAGCAACCTAAGGATAGTAGTCGAATGGGGTTAACGGTCAATGGAATGGAAAAATTAAAATTCCTGCAACAAAAGATTTTATTCCATTACTTAGACTTTATCACTGATATAACCGGTTTGCGCCCCGACCCGGTTATCAGTTGTTTACCGGCGCCTACTGACGTCACGCAGTTAAAGTTTTTTAGGTCTTTTAATTATTAGGTTCAAAGAGTTTATCATCAATCTTAGTACCTACCAGTAGCGGCGTGTCCATAGAATACGATTCCCGTCGGCTTGCCTAATTTTAGGCATTTGAGCAGTTTTCCAACAGCTCATGAAGAAATATTAAGCCAAATTAAGCGCTAGCTTGCCTAAGATTTTTTTTACTGGTAACTACACACTTAATTATTACAGCTTCATGCAAAATGTAAACTGGTCATGGAATAGTATTTATGACGTAGTTACTAAACAAACTACTTATTGATTGAATTGGAATTAAGTGAGTGTTTTAAAAAAATCCACCTGGATATTGTTATAAATATAAAGACTGTATCGTCTGTTATAAATACAACTTACCACTGGCACCAATAGCATAATTGATGTTGAAAAAATATTTTAATACGTGAAAATTACTTGACGTTTCTCACAGAACCGATAACAGTAATTTTTCCTTGCCCATATTGTTACAATAAAAAAATGCGAGGTCTTACGCCACAAAAGCGAAAATCTATTGTGGACAAATGGTGTTCGGTTAAAGGTATTACTTACAGAAAGCTTGCTCAAATGGAAGGTGTTAGTGTAGGAGCCGTCCAAACTGCAATCCGTAAGTACGGTAACGAATATACCTTTAATGACCGACAACGACCAGGTCAAAAACCAGGTCCTTCGAACCCAAAATTGGACCAAAAGATCGTAAAGCAGCATTTATCTCTAACAAAGAGTTGTCTGTGGGAGATATTGCGAAAAAATGGGTACGAGTACGGGGATGGTGCAACGTGCAAAGAAAAGAAACAATTTGAAGGCATTTAAAAAACAGAAACAGCCAAAACGAAGTGAAAAACAAATAGAATCTGTTAAGAAACGAGTCCAAAAGTTGTCCGACTTGGTTTTGTCTAAAAAAGGCACCTGTGTAATAATAGCCGACGAAACCTATATGAAACTGGACTACAAGTCTTTACCAGGTCCCCAGTATTATACGGTGCGTGATGGAACAGAGGTTATACAACGTGAAAAATCTATTTGCTTTGAGAAATTCGGCAAGAAAGTTATGGTGTGGCAGGCAATTTGCGAGTGTGGAATGAAGTCGACTGCATTTTTCACTACCTCTTCAATGAAAGCCGATATTTACATGAAGGAGTGCCTTCAGAAACGAGTATTGCCAATGATCAAAAAGCATAAGTCTGAAACTATATTTTGGCCCGACTTAGCGTCTTGCTATTACTCAGCTAAGGTGGTAAAATGGTGTAATGACAAAAATGTAATTTTTTTGACCAAAGAATTAAATCCGCCAAATTGTCCAGAACTTCGCCCGATTTAACACTTTTGAGCTATAATGAAGGCTAGATTACGGAAAACAGGCCGTACTGCCGACACAGACCAATAGCTTCGTTTGGATTGGAACAAGGTGGCTCGTACTTTTGACAAAGCTGTTGTCCGATCATTAATAGGCACTATGAGACAAAGAGTCAGGAAACTAGCCAGAAATGAATAGTTTGGGGTTTTCTGGCCATGTTTAGGTTTTCTGTATTATTTTGTTTTTAGTTTAGTATGATTTGTATGTTTAAATATAAATAATTTAAAAAGATATAGAACATTTTTCTTGTATTTATAACAAACGATACAGTCTTTAATCTTCTACGAATTTGATGTTATTTTCACTCAGAATCACGGGTTCTTTCAGAGGATCTTTCACAAACTCGCGCCACGCCTTCCTATGTTCAGCAACCCTGCTTAGTCTCTTTCCTGCACGACCGACGCAAATATACAATGATAATTATAAAAATCTATAGATGGATACATCCTAGTCTATAATAAAGGGTATGTCAAGTTGGTACAATTGTATCTATTTCAATAGCTGGTATAGGTAGATATTCCAAGTAACGATACAATTCGAGCTTTATTAGTTACTAGCTTTTGCCCGCGACTTCGTCTGCGTGGAATTAGTAATCCCCCGTTAAGGAATGAATTCTGGATATCAACTATTCCATATCCTTCCCCAGAGCTCAAACTATCTCCAGCGTTCAACGGTTATGGATAACTAGCAGTTGCCCGCGGCTTCGCCCGCGTACATTATGATTAATGCAGATTTCTACTCTTGAATAAAAGTTTTTCCCCGCGACTTCCTTTGCGTAGAATTAGTAATTGACCCCCCTTTTTACCCTCTTAGGAAATGACTTCTGGGATAACTATTATGTATCCATCCCCAGAACTCAAACTATCTCTATACCAAATCATCTAAATAGGTTCAGCGGTTATCAATACCCCATATAAACTTTCAACCCCCTTTTCACCTCTTAAAGGATTGATTTTCGGGATAAAACTATCCTATGTCGTTTTCCGAGACTCAAACTATCTCTATACCAAGTTTCATCTAAATCGGTTCAACTGAAAATAATTCTCTATAAAACTTTCAACCCCTTTGCTATGCACCCCCGTAAGCTTTGTTTTTCGGGATAAATACAATTTTGCCCCTTCCCGGGACCCAAACTATCTCCATACCAAGTTTCATCTAAATCGGTTCAACATTTAAAAATGCCCCATACAAACTTTTAACCCCCATTTCACCACTTTAAGTAACGATTTTAGGAAATTTAAAAAAAACACGCAAGTACGGGTCTTACTTGCGCCTCAAAGGTTTCGTACGAACAACTTTTTTATTACATTTTTGAAAAAAGACGCTTTCAGCATGATTTCATGAGAATTAATAGGGCGGCTGAGTGCGAATCGGACACGTACCCCGATTTATTTATTTTTGTCTTAAGTCGGACTGGTGCTTGACTGCACTCTTATTAGTTTTCCTGTAATTTATACGTAAATAACTATTATATCTGTAGTTTTTGCAAAATTTTCTGTCGAACAGTTTCCGATATTGATTAATTTACACCTTTTTTTTTATAACTTCAAAGTTATGTATGTTAAAATTATACTAATTAGAGATCCTCACATTAAGCCCTTTTATTTGATACGCCACACGATAAAGTTATTTGTTTTTTGATTTTTCATTTACCTACCCACAAATCCCCCCCCCCCCCCCCCTTAATGTTTAAAATCCTTTGGGTCATTGACTTACAAACAAAGTCGCACCATAAGGGTTCCTTTTCTACCATTTTGGTACGAAACCCTAAAAACATCCTTTTCGCTTCCCGGGACTCTCTATACTAAGTTTATATCAAAATCGGTTCAGCTGTTAAAAATTCCCCATTCAAACCTCCAACGCCATTTCATCCCCTTAACCTTAGGGTTAATTTTCGAAATAAAAACTATTTATATGTCCGTTCTCGGGACTTAAATTATCTCTATACAAAGTTTCATCTAAATCGTTCACGTTTAAAAATTCCCCATGCAAGTTTGCAACCCCCGTTTCACCCTTAACCTTTAGGGCTGATTATCGAGGTAAAAACAATTTTATGTTCCTTCTCGGGACTCAAACTATTTGTATGCTAATTAGCATTAAGTTTCATCTAAATCGGTCCAGGTGTTAAAAATTTCCTGATCAAAATTCCAATCCCTTTTTCCTTCAAGGGATGATTTTCGGAACGAAAACAACCCTTAGTCATTTGCAGGGATTCACACTTACTATGTACCAAGTTTCGTCTAAATCGGTTCAACGGTTTAAAATTCCCTATAAAAACGTTTCACCCCTAACTTTTTTACCTTTAAGGGTAGTTTTCGCCAAAAATTATATTTTTTTTTTCCTCCCCGGGCCTCAAACTATCTGTATACCAAGTTTCATCTAAATCGGTTCAGCTGTGAAAAAATCCTATATAAACTACCAACCCTCTTTTCACCCCTTTACGGGTTAATTTTTTCAATGGAAATAACCCTTAGTCGTTTCCCGGGATTCAAACTATCTATTATATCAAGTTTCATTTAAATCGGTTCGACGGTTAAAAATTCTCTATACAACCTTCCAATCCCCTTTTCACCCCCTTAAGGGCTGATTTTCGTTATAGAAACTACCCTATGTCCTTTCCCGAAGGTAAAGTTATTTCTTTAACAAAAATTTCGAAATTGATGCCATTTTCGTACTTAATTAACGTCCCAAAATACCATAAATCGACTCCCATATTGATATTTAGTAATTTCAACCCTATCGCACCCCAACAGGGGGATGATATTTCACGCCCGCCACGTTAGGAGTGTCTAACTAATCTTGTTTCCCTATACAAACTTTAGACCCCCGTTTCACCCCCTGGGGGATGATATTTTACACCTGCCACGTTGTATAATAAAATGGTTGTTGTTTTCGTAATCAGCGACCCGATAAACCATAGAAACGATACCCATATTGATTTTCAGATTTTTTCACCCCCATTTCCCCCTTTAAGAAGTTGAATTTTCAAAAAAGCTGAAACACGTGTTTACTCATTTATTGTTAGAAATACTCCGGTGAAGTTTCAAATAAAATAGTCTAACTAATCTTGTTTCCCTATACAAACTTTGGACCCCCATTTCACCCCCTGGGGGATGATATTTTACACCTGCCACGTTGTATGATAATATGGTTGTTGTTTTCGTAATCAGCGACCCGATAAACCATAGGAACGATACCCATATTGATTTTCAGACTTTTTCACCCCCATTTCGCCCTTTAAGGAGTTAAATTTTCAAAAAAGCTGAAACACATGTTTACTTATTTATTGTTAGGAATACTCCGGTGAAGTTTCAAAAAAAATAGTCTAACAAATCTTGTTTCCCCATACAAACTTTGGACCCCCATTTCACCCCCTTACGGGGTGAATTTTGAAAAATCCTTTCTTAGTGCACCCCTAGACCTTATAAGGGACCTACATGCCAAATTTGGAAACTCTAGACCCAGCGGTTTAGGCTATGCGTTGATATGTCAGTCAGTCAGTCAGTCAGTCAGTTTCTTCTTTTATATATTTAAGATATGGATTCCCCATACAAACTTTCAACCCCGTTTTTACCCCCTAAAAATGATTTTCGGGATATAAACTATCGTACATTATTTCCCGGGGCTCAAACTATCTATGTACCAATTAAGTTTCATCTTAATCGTCGGTTCAGCGGTTTATAATTCGCCATACAAACTTCCAACCCGCTTTTTACCCCCTCTAGGGTTGATTTTCGGAATGAAAACTATCCTATGTCGTTTCCCTGGACTCAAGTTATCTCCATACTAATTTTCATCTAAATCGGTTCAACTGTTAAAAATTCTCCATACAAACTTTCATCCCCCTTTTCACCCCTTCCAGGGTTGATTTTTAGGATGAAAACTATCCTATGTCCTTTCCCGGGACTCAAACTATCTTTAGACGAAATTTCATCAAAATCCCTTCAGCCGTTCTCACGTGATGCGCGGTCAAATAAACAGACAAACAGATAAACAGACAAAAATTCTGAAAACTGTTGGGACGTGTTTTGTTATCAATTCTAAGTATCCCCTGCCAATTTTTTTCGAATATCTTTCATGTAGGTACCTGATGTACCTACTAGCTACAGACTTTCGACCCTCTTCAGCTTTATTATATGTATAGATAGATTATTCGTAGTTTGAAGTACCGGCCAATAATCTATCACCTTTTCATTTTTTTGTATGAGCATGTATAATATAGAGTTAACAATAAGGATTACTTTGTAGATTGCATATTTTACTAGGTATTTTATACAAATATATGATGAATACTGCAATTAAATACTGTGAATTACAGTAGGAAAATAAGTATTATTACTAAAAAAGCTGTATTTAAAAAATAAAAAAAAGCTTTAAAAAAAGTCTATAAAATAAACCGTTACAACCGTTAGATCAATTTTTCTCATCGCTCTCACAAAAGACTACTACTAGACTACCTAAAGTAGTGAGGTGGAAATCCCTTACAAATATACATATAATAAAAGTTCTATCGTTAAAACATGTAGGTGATAATATATTATTGGCCGGTGCTGTAGATAGGTAGAGAACCACTTAAGGATTTAATGTCAGTTCCCGTGGAAAAAATCATGAACAGTAGTACCTACGCAGTTTATAAAAAAAACATGCTATATTTGTCGCGCTCTTAACCTCTGAGGGTATATATTAGTTAGGGAGGCGAATAGGGGAATTTTCGGCAATACTCGAGCGTGGCAGTTTAAGATATGAGAGATACCTTAGACCTAATAGAACAACCTTGTAAAGTATTTAGCTCTATATGTAGAGTGACACGCGCCTAGGATAGACGATCAGATAAGTAAAAAAAAATGGATAGTCTGAAATACACGAGCGCGTCAGATTAAGATATTGGGGGTTGATTTTAGTGTTTAAAGACTAAATTTAACTAATCTGACGATAAGTCCTTGACGCCGCCGAGTTATAGGGTCACGAACTTGTAAAAAAAAACGTTAATCCGGCATTCTCGAGCGCGATATTTTTTATTTTTTTTTGAAGAATATAATCTAAAACTTACTAAAAATACAAAATCTGCCGGTTTCCGCATGACCGGAAGTGTGGAGGAGCCATTTCGTCTTCCTAAAGAACGCGTTACGGCATATAAGTCGCGAACGATACATTTTACAAAAAAAAAAGTTTAAATAAACAAAAAAGGTAATTTTATTTTACACAAAAAAGGTCTCTTTACATTTTTGTCCAAAGTTAAAACTTTTTGACTTGAAGCATCATAAAAACTCAAACTCCCGGTCAGATTAAGAGAACCCACCAACATTTTTGTCAGATTAAAAAAATATGCTTTCAGGATACCGAGATAAACCTCCCCTATGAAAATCTGACGCGCTCGAGTATTTCAAAAAAACTTTTTTTTTTGCATTTTCAAAAATTCATCGTAACTTATCGTCACGCCGAAATCGTCAGTTTTTTTAAAGGGAGCTTCCTTGGGGCCTACTTAACACCCCTTCCGAAAATCTGACGCGCTCGAGTAATTTTTTTTTTTTTTTGCATTTTTGACTACTTTATATGCCTACATCCACCACGCAAACCGGCAGATTAGTATACCGTTGCGCGTTGTTATCAGAGGCACTCGGGGCATACGTAGACTACGTAGTATGAATATCTGACGCGCTCGAGAATGCCCAAGTAACTGTTTTTTTTAACATTTTTGAAAAACCGTACACGCCAAACCCACCGCTAAAATGGTTTTTGCCATACGAGCTTTTCTTTTCGAAATTATTTTATCTTTCGATTTTGATAGGTCTCGACGGCGCCGTTGAATTACGCCATTTAGCTACCTGGCCTCCCTAACTATATGGGAGGTATACTTATTGTTATACATCTTAGGACCTGTTCGCGTCGTTTTATACCTTCTTGTTGGGTCATAAACTTTTAAGTAGGTATAAGTTAAGGTTATGCGCCTTTTTTGTAAACATTATAAAATAAATGTCGTGGGTACTTTACAGCCCATTTTCTTATAGTATTTATAGTATTATATTACCAATAAAGTCATCATCATCATCTCAGCCATAAGACGTCCACTGCTGAACATAGGCCTCCCCTTTGGACCTCCATAAGTGATGAAACTTACCATTAAAGGGGGGTTTGCCATACGCGCCACGCTTGGCAGACGGGTTGGCGCGCGCAGTTTTTTTTGTTTATTGTTGTTTAGGTTTAGGCTATCGGATGATGCTGCTACCAATAAAGTATGAGTATATATATTATAGTGCAAATATTTAAGTGGAAATCCTTCAATCAAAACTATTCAAAACCCACATTATTTATTGTATATTTGTCATACATTTCTTATTAGAACACAAGTAACCTAATTAACATCACAAAAATACATTTGGGACATTTTTTTCAAATTGTGCGTTTTTAAACTGCAATATTTATATAAAAATTACGGATTTCCACTTTAATGTATTAATTTGGTACTGTTGAACGTGATTATTGAACAAATTCAATTATATTATTATTATTCATACATGTTCTGAATTACGCCGCGCACGTCACGGCAGCAGAATTCAAAGTTTCAAGTGGGTTAATAACCTTTGCAGTTCATATTTAATATTGTACTTAATTCGCTTTTAGACGTCTAGTGCCGTATCCTAATTTTAGAATAATAATAATAATATAATATAGCCTTTAATTCCATGACTTAACAAAAATAATATACTATATAATAAACAAAAATCTAAACAATCACTTTAAAATTTCAAGTCATGGCCCCTTCTCGGGTATAGGCCTCATATTCAAAAAACTGCCGGGACAGAGTGGATACAGACGGCAAAAGAAAGGAAAGGCTGGAGACAGTTGGAGGAGGCCTATACCCGAGGCCTAATTTTAGAATACTTAAACAATACATTAAAACACAATCCATCTCAAACATAATTCCAACACACAGCAAACAATTTTCAAGCAACTTCTGATTTTTTGATTCAGACGTTGAGGCGCTAGCTGCATTGCGTGGTTAATGCATTGGAATTGTATTGAAGTGAGAATACGGCCCCTGGTATTGGTTAACTGGTCAACAGCTTTTGAAATCGCGTCGATGTTAGTTGCTGCTATCGGTCGGAGTGAGCGAGCGAGATGCTCTACTCTCTTACCCTATTTTTGATATTAATCTTATGCTGTTTTTATTTTATTTTTAAACTGTAGGTAATGTTACAATTGATTCAGCAGGAAAAATGAATAGGATTCAGTTGAGTGAATACGTACATAATACATAGGTGTTTTGAAAACGTTGGTAAGCCAGCTAAGCCTGTAAACTGCACGCGCGCCTACGCCGTAGCACTCTTTCTGCGTAGCAACGTCGTGGGAAAATGTAATAAAAAGCATTGAACGAGCAAATTATTATAAGTATTAAGAGTAGCAGGCGTTCATTCTTATTTTAAAAACCCGCACATAAGTACCTAATATGATATTGATTTGAGAAATTGAATTTATCTACACCCATATCATAATAAATCCTCTATTCTGCGTTCGAAAACCGCATGTACTTACCACCATTATTACAACCAGTATTGTAAAATCAGTGTATTATCTGTGAAGTTGGGTAAAAACGTTTGAAAATTCATTACCTACGGTAACGTAATCGAAATCCAGCCTGCTCAATCGAGTTGGCCATGGCGTCATTCTAATGGTCTCCGAACGCGTTTTTCGGATTTATAATATATTACGTAACAGTAAACTACTATTTCTTTACACAAAATGTTAATGCCTACATCAGTGACCATAAACAATAACAAATACAGAGATAACATTTTCACGATTTTCGGATGAATCATGCGTATATTGTAGATACGAGTATATTTTTTCACGTATAATGTAATATTTTATCACGTTTAAGAAAAAAGAAAATTAATTTGGTGGCCAGTTTTAGGTCGTGCCAGCA
The DNA here is from genome assembly GCA_911728535.1 of Pammene fasciana. NCBI lineage: Eukaryota > Metazoa > Arthropoda > Insecta > Lepidoptera > Tortricidae > Pammene > Pammene fasciana. The sequence goes on from OU452285.1 coordinate 5,415,711, forward strand.
GAAGACCTTGGAACGCAGCTCCCAAACGCTGCAGCTGCAGCACTGATCCTGCTGTTAATTTTAGCATCAAGGAGACACTTCGGCGTTATAGTACTCCCCAGTAACAGAATTTGTCGACCTTCAGCACATCCTCACCAAGCTGTACAGCCAGTGTCTCATGACCATATGAGTCCAAAGACATCACTTTCGTCTTTTTGACACTTATTTTGAGGCCTAACTTGCAGCAGGCTTGGTGAAAAACAGACATAAGCTGCTGCAGGCCATCTGGGGATCCTACTAGAAAGCACAGATCGTCAGCATACATAATCTTCGTGACTAAAGCATGCGAAACTTTCGTTCGTGCCCTTTAAAAACCTACCTACACTAATGAAACGGTGTGTCAGAAAATTACGTGGCATTATCGACCCCAAAACAAACCAATCGCGGCTTGACAACCAGAATCAATACAAAACCCCATAATTACATATTATAACAGGATACGCAATCACTCGATGTTACTTAATAAATAATGATAACATAATCACATGTGATAACGATGGGTATGATGAACTTGATCTACCTTGGTTGTAAATTGAATTATTTAAGTATTTGTAAGCTACGAATTAAGTTATATCTACATACTTTCCCAATAAAAAAGGACTGCAAGTATTTAATCAAATGTTCATGTTCACGAGTATTGTTTAACTTCGACTTCTACGATAAGATGTTTCTGCCAGTGCCAGCCGATTAAGCATTTATAATTTTATATTGTAATTTTCAATAAAGAATTACGGCAATGAATAACACAAACATACATTTAAAACTTTTTTAAGTACCTATTTTCAAGTCAAATTACGCATATAAGTAGGTATTAAGTACTTTCCACTCAAAACAACTTTTATCCGGCGTTACACCAACGTATTTTATGTAAATATCTAAGTATGTATTACATCTGTTTGCATAGATGAGGCAAATTTTAGAGCTTGATGATGATGATAGAGAATATACGATACGAATAGGTAATTAGGGAAATATAGGAATAGTATACAAAACGATAATTTGCTTATTAAGTCAGTAATGCGTAGCGCTACGCAGTTCGTAGCAGACACAAGACGACGCCCCCCGTGGCGTAAGTGGTATTAGCGTATACGCAACTTTTGTACCATAAAATGCCAAGATTTTAATTTATTTTGTGCAACAGTTACATATTAAGGGTTCTTAAGATTCGAGGGTCGAAGTTACAAAATGAGGCGAAGCTATTGGAGCCGTATTTTTCAAAATGGAAATAAAAGGCTATAAAAATATTTGACCTGCATTGCAGAATAAGTACCTTATATTGTTAATACCTAATAACCTTATCCTTACATAAATAAGTACCTACCATAAAAACTTTGATCAAACATTGGTCTTTTTATTTCCCGCACGCCTGTACCAGCACCAGCTACCAGCTCTAGGCCACAGCAAGTTCAAGGGCGCGCCCGCTCGGCCCCATTCAATGCCCTACATCCCTCCCTCCGAGACCCCATGAAAACATCCCCTAATCACCGCGTGTACAATCAGAAACCTTTGTATAACAAGCCCAATAGGATTTCAAATCGGTAGGGTTATAATCATAATTAAGGTAAATGTATTTACATCCTGAGAGGAACTTCATTAGCAAGATCTGCTTTTTTTGTTGCTTCTGGGATTTTTAAGAGTCCGTTAAACTTTTTTTTCGGTTTCGCTTAAGGCCGTTCCCCGATTCGGACAAGCCACGCCCATCCATTAGGGACACGTTTATGGCTCTCGTGCACGAAAGAAAGAGATGCAGCGCTCTTAAGGATCAGACTTTTTGACAAAACTACGATAAATAAGCGAATCTATAAAGTTTTGTCTAATTTTGTTTCTGTCACTTTTTAGATAAACAAGAATACCATATTTTTTACTTAGTTATATTGCTTAATCTCTTATAGTTTACGTAAGCTAAGAAAAATAAGGGGATAAAGGACCCAACTTCGGATTTTTTTTCTAACGAGGCAACTTTCAGCAATCGTGTTTCGGCTTGTGCCATAAACAAGAGTATATAGTCTAATAATATATATTCGAAAATGTATTCAGTCCCTTCTCCCGTTTAGTCGATAGAGCGTTTGAAAAACCTATAATTTTTCAAAGTAGCCCCTTAACTTTTTGATGCTATTTTGCAGTAACTAACATAATTTCTATTATTTTGTATACATATTATGAAAGATCGTTTTTTGGAATGGAATAAATAGAACGATTATTTTATTTTATGTTTCATTTATTATTTTTATTAATAATTCACCCTAATCTAACACCTGTTTCCCGATTTTTGCTTGGTGAGGTGAAAAGAGTAACGTTTTTATTGATGAAAATTAAGATATATAAGTACGTAATATAAATAAATACATAGGAAAATGAGTCGGCTGAGTTATTCCTCAGCACATTTTGTTTCATTTTCCACAGTGTAACATTTTTTTTCATTTTCATATATAGTTTTTAAGGGAGAGTATGTTTTGCTAGAGCAAGTTTATGAAAAATTGCTGAAGGGTGATGTTTTTGGGAAGATATTAAAGTATTTTTTAACAATAATAATACAGAAATAAACTTCACCTCATGCTTTATTTAGATAATATGAAACATATTAGGGTCCATAATAAACAATTATTAATAATCAAACGACAAGATTGCATGAATCAACGTTCTCACCATAGAGTATATTGAATAGGTTCTCACTAAACAAGCTCTGTAAGAATTGAGGGTATTAAATATTAATATATATATATATACCAAAATTACTTTTTTGCAAAAACAAGACTGCAAACTATGTTATGATTGTTATGAAACACGATTTATGTGAGTAATTTCATTATTAGCGATATAGACTCTTAAGTGCCGAAAAACTACAGTCCACTAATATAGGGCAACTATGCGACTCTGCTCGCTGAATTTTTTTAACTCCCTTGGGATAGAATTATGCAAAATATTTTCTTAGGTAACCAACATTGTAGGTATGCAACCAACTGTAAGAAATATCAGAATTATATCACATTATATTTGACTGTTGCTGGGCGCTATCAACGTGTACCTTACGTTTGGGCTTGAAATATAAGAAAATATTTAAGTTTAAGTACTAAACGTACTTACTTTTAGTCTTTTGATTTAGTCACACAACCATGTTATTTTGCACAGTTTTTTATACAATTTAAGCTCGTGTATATTTTTCGACATATTTTTTTTTTTACACACGCCATAGTACCTACACACTTTTAACACCCAACATTTTTACCATCCACTCTTTCTTCAAATAAACAAAAAAAGAGCGCTAAATCGTATAGCATCTCATAGAATCATAATCCTATGAATAAATACGGTGGAGCGTCCCCATTATGCTGGTCTAGAATATCGGCAGTTTCCACAAACGCAAAAGCCTGCATGCCATCACGGTATTTCCCATAATAATCGCGCGCAATTTTCCTGCCGCCACGATAGGAGTTACGCTGGTATGGTGAAATAATCAAACATAACATATAGTGACGAAGTTATTTATTATCATATAAAGTAACTTTCCAATTTAACAACACGTAGTTTAAAATTATTAAAAAAAAGTAGGTATCAAAAATATTCACTCATACAAAATACAACTGTTTTAAAATATTGCTGTAGCCCTCCAAACGAAGGAAAACTTAGGGGAAATAATTCGTGTATAGCTGAATTTTGGTATAGTTGTAGATAAAGGTGTCTTACACAACATACCAAAAGTACCCATGGATAGGGGTGCCGCTAACGGGGAGAGGGGGGTGTAAAGGTCCCCTTTTTTGGCTTTTCGTAAATAACTCAGTAGCGGTGGCTCATACGAAAAAATGTTCTTCTACTTAATTAATCCACAAATAATTTTCTACAAAAAAGGTTCTTTACACTTTTTTGCTGAGATCAATGTATAATGAGATTTCGAGGAAATACGATAATCACTTTTTGAAACTTTCGGAGCTATTCTTTACGAAACTATTAGTTTTGTCTAAAAGTTGTTTTAGAAAACCCATATTTATATTAAAAGACCTATCCAACGACACCCCAAACACTAGGGGAGGAGTAAAAAAAAAGAATTTACCTCCCACTTCATGTGTTCGGGAGGTACCCCAAAAAATAATATTTTTCAGATTTTGTTTTAAAACTTTGTCTGCGTGTTGAAAACACATACTCATACGAAGTTTAACTATTCAAGTACTAACCATCACTGAGCAGGTTGAAGAGGGTATTTTTTTATTTTTTATGCCACGACGGTGGCAAACAAGCATACAACCCGTCTGATGGTAAGCAGTTCCCATAGCCTATGGACGCCTGCAATCAACTTCCTAACCTTATAGTTTCGCTGTCCGTTTGTGCCAGTCTGTCCGTTCACGGCTTTGCGCAGTGATGGTTAGTACTAGAATAGTTAAACTTCGTATGAGTATGTGTTTTGAACACGCAGACAAAGTTTTAAAACAAAATCTGAAAAAATATTATTTTTTAGGGTAACTCCCGAACACATGAATTGGGGGGTAAATTATGTTTTTTAATTCACCCCTAATGTGTGGGGTGTCGTTGGATAGGTCTTTTAATATAAATATGGGTTTTCTAAAACAATTTTTAGACAAAACTAATAGTTTCGTAAATAAAAGCTCCGAAAGTTTTTAAAAGTGATTATCGTATTTCCTCGAAATCTCATTATACATTGATCTCAGCAAAAAAGTGTAAAGAACCTTTTTTGTGCAACATCATTTGTGGATTAATTAAGTAGAAGAACATTTTTTCGTATGAGCCACCGCTACTGAGTTATTTACGAAAAGCCAAAAAAGGGGACCTTTACACCCCCCTCTCCCCGTTAGCGGCACCCCTATCCATGAGTACTTTTAGTATGTTGTGTAAGACACCTTTATCTACAACTTCACCAAAATTCAGCTATACACGAATTATTTCTCCTATCGAGCAGTTAGTGGGCTTCCTTCGGTGAGCTACTGACTTAATAGTATTCAAGTAAGGCACTGCATAGTACACACTACACAGTATGTTACATAAATGCTTGTAAATAATATTAGATAGGTATTGCTCAAGGACCCACCCTTGGCGCATCATTACTTCAATTATTCATATGTCAGTGGGACTCGCTTGCACACGAAGAATTTAAATGTTATAACTTATAATAATATTCATGCATTTCGGAATACGGAAAAGAGCTTATGTATTTAATTTAAAGCAACACATATGCAGCGAAAGTAACAACATGCTGTAATGTAAAAGCATAAAAAGCGACGCGAGAGTGCAAAGCTGCTTCTATCAAGTAAACTTATAAGTTTAATTCGACTGAAGTTTACGCTATGTTAACAAGTATTGCAGAAATTTCCAAATAGCTAGTCCACCAAGAATGAGAATCGTCATTTATTCAATCTTAAAATGCTTGTGAGTTTAGTGAGAGTCCGCAGCTGGCGGCGTCAGTGACATGGGAAGACTGCCACCGCCGCTCAATGGTCTCCTATACAAACAAATCAAAAGAAAACCATCATAAACTTAATTATTGGCTTAGAAACATCTGGAATAAGCTATCCAGATATTACTTGTGACGATGAGTTTTTTTACGGTTGACGCCTGTTTTCTCCTTCATCCCGTTTTTTTTTATTGGTATTTTCAACCACTACAGAGTATAAATATTTTTCTTCGTCTCGAAAACTACAGAAAAAAGTTCTTTACCTACAGATTCTTCTTCCTCCTAGCGTTTATCCCGGCTTGGGGTCCGCTTGACAACCTAATCCCATGAATTGGCGTAGACACTAGTTTTTACGAACGCGACTGCCATCTGACCTTCCAACCCCGAGGGGAAACTAGGTCTTTTTGGGTTTAGGTCCGGTTTCCTTACGATGTTTTCCTTCACCGAAAAGCGACTGGTAACTATCAAATGATATTCCGTACATAAGTTCCGAAAAACTCAGTGGTACGAGCCGGGGTTTGAACCCGAGACCTCCGGATGGAGTCGGACGTCTTACCGCAAGGCTACCAGCGCTTCTTTACCTACAGATTACAGGCAAAAATAATAAGTACAGTCAAGCGTAAGTCGGACTCAAGATTTTTTTTGTGTGATGTATACAAAAACACCGTCGGGGCAGGAGACTCCCACTTGACAGGATTTTATATTGATACGACTGAATTTATGCTGGTATTAAAACACGAATTAACTTACTGCTGCGGACTCGAATCGCGGTGCACGTCGGCGCGTACGGTTATCATGCCGCCGCCACTGTGGGAATACACACTAAATTACATACATTAAGTTGACATGGGGACATCTTTAGACAACAAAAGTTACAGTAATCGCCTCGCCTAAGTAAGTACTCGCCTTTTGAATGCTGGATATAAGTATCCACAACATCCCCTTTCAAGCTTTAACCTTTTGAGCGCCAATTCACGTCTACGGAAACCTGTGGGACCCCCGGACGCCACGATCACGTCACGACGTCATCTACCGCTTTTCAGTCATGGCGTCTCGGACAGTTTTCCGTCTACGAACTAGGTGGTCAAAAGATTAATATTCCTTGCGAAACATTTTTGCAGACAAATATGTGAGCTTTTCAATCACAAGGTTGTCGATAAGATCGATTCAGATTTTATATTTGTTTTTTTTTTTATATACCACGACGGTGGCAAACAAGCACACGGCCCGCCTGATGGTAAGCAGTTACTGTAGCCTATGGAAGACTGCAACCATGTTAGTAGCCCCTTATTGACTAAAGACAGACTCCCCTCTCCTTTTGATTAAAAGGCGGTAAATGTTTGCTTTGTTTTGAGAATCCGAATTCCAGTTTTATTACGATGCATGCGAAAACTTTAGATGAGTCATTTTGGTGCCATCGTTACCAGGCGGCCTTGCGTATTACCTTTAACCACACAACCGTTATGCATGAGACACTGGACATTTTTTTGTAGCCAGTACGGTAATATAATATTGCAAGCAAAATCTGCAATATAATGACACGACCTGTAGATAAGGGATGAATAAAAGCCTATTCACACGCTTATCGCTACCAGGATTTGTCGCCATCGACGACTTGGGACAAAGCTACTAATAAATCCTTTAAGTATAGATCAAGGGTGGGCAACCCTGCCTCATCGAGTAGCAGAATTCGGCTTATATAGAGCAATGCACGATGTAATTTATTTTAGTTTAGTACTTGGTAGCCTGAGCTAAACTTGGAGCATTTTGTAGAGTCAGCAAAATATGACCATATTTTCTTTACAAAAAACGACTTGATGACTAGCAACGTGGCCCATTCAATACTGCTCATCGAGAAGTGCTGAAAAAAAGAATACATAACATTTGACCGCGCATTGCCCTACACGTGACAACAAGAGATGTTAAACAAACTTTGCTACCGAGTATAATACAAAAAAATTCACCACACCACCACAGAAGCCAAATAAAGAGCGCGTTTCTGTAAGAAATATAAACCGTATCTACAGGTCGTTCAGTCGTTAATTCTTAAGAACTGTGACCATATAAAAGAGTCAGCATCTATAGAAGATGTTGTTATATTGGGTATTGGAAAACATGATACGAATCCATTTAAATTTAATATAAACCTAAGCTCAGCACTAGCTAAATTATCGCATTTAAACCACGTTTTTGTACTTTCTGTTTCTGTAAGTAAATTTTTAGACATATCACTGCTTAATAAAAACATAAGGTTAATTTCTCAAAATTTTCAAAATTGTAAGATGGTCGAATGTGACCACACTCACAGAAACCGTTACTTAACCTACATTTCCAGACATCGTTATCTAAACAATATATGTAAAGCTATAAGCATCACTATGGATTATGCAGAGTACAAATCGCAGTCCCTAAATTGTACAAATAAAGTGTCTAGAATCGCAAGACAGCATTCAGCTTCAAATAGATTGTTGAATACCGGTACTGATAAGTCTAATAACATAACAAGTTCAGTAAAAAAGGGAACGATACCTTATTATTTTCAAAAATCGATAGTGAATGGCTCCAAAGACTTTTTTCGTTAATAAAGAAATAACTATGCCACAACTCTCATTACATAAGCAGCAAATTGGGTATCAGCAGAAACAAATCAATGATTCGGGGATTCCCAGTAACATCGATGAAAATAAAGTCACTATATTTCACCAGAACATACAGGGTCTTAAAAATAAACTGAGTTTAATTGAAGTTTGTATAAATGACTTTTATGACCAGGGCGTGACTTTGGATGTCCTGTGTTTTTCAGAAACCTTTATTAAAAGATATTGCGAGGGAAATATTGTCCTCAGAGGATATAAATTAGCTTCATCCTTTTCTAGAGATAATAAAAAACGCGGTGGTGTATGCATTCTGACCCGAAACAATATTGATACAAAGCCAATCTTACTCTGTAAAGAACTATCCCAGGAAAAAATGTTTGAATGCTGCGGCATAGAAATACCTAGCTTAAAAACGGTAATCATTTGCGTATATAGAATTCCTGATAATAAAGCTACCAACCTTGGGATTTTCTATGATAAACTAGAAACATTGCTACTTAAAATACAGCCAAAGAAAAATATAATACTCACAGGTGATCTAAACATTAATATTCTAAAACAGAATTACGCCTCTACCAATTTCGTAAATCTTCTTCATCATTTCAATATGCAATTGAACATAAAAGTCCCTACCAGACAGAATACCTGTCTTGGCCTATTTGCAAGTAACATACAAGATGCAGTGGGTAGGGTACATACTGTTCACCTCTCCGATCACGACACTTGCCAGACTCTAGAATTTCTTAGTGGTTACAAAAAACCTGAAAATAGTTACTGGTATATATACAAAAAAGACTACAGTAAAGAAAATATACAAAAATTCAAAGAATGCTTAAATAGTTTAAGTTGGGACGAAGTGATTATAGAATCTGATTTTAATAAAGCCTTCTCATTGTTTCATGAAATTTTTTGTATGTTTTATGAGTTGTGTTTTCCGAACAAAAGAATTAAGGTAAACTCAAACAATTCTAAACCTAAGTGGCTTAGTAAAGGCATAAAGAAATCATGTAAAACAAAAAGGTTTCTGAAATCTCGTTGTTTTATTAAAGATGAAAATTTGTTAAATAATCAGATGAAATACAAAAAATATGCAAAATTCTTAAAAAGATGCATCACACAGTCACAAAAGAATATTAATAAGAGACATATCCGGTTAGCAAAAAACAAATGTACAGCTGCCTGGGATGTAATTAATAATAAAAATGATGCGGTCAAGGTAGTCGACTGTATTGAGAATATACAATCAGGTTCAGTGAACGTTGACGATCCGCAGCATATAACGGAAGCTTTTAATAACTTTTTCGTCAGTGTAATGAACAACACGTCTTCTTCGGTCAGCAGACATAACTTAACGGGTAAGGGTGGCGTGGGGAATAGTTTATACCTAAAACCCTGCACAGAAGATGAGACTGAGAAGATAATTAAATCCTTGCGTAATACAACTGCTGTGGGTATTGACACTATATCAACTCATATTTTAAAATGTGTAGTCAATGAAGTAAAAACCATATTAACTCATCTCATTAACCAATCTCTGGAACAGGGTCTATTTCCGGAAAAACTGAAAGGGTCTGTGGTTAAGCCATTGTTTAAAGATCTTGATAGAAAACAACTAAATAACTATCGACCCATAACTTTAGTTCCTATTCTTTCCAAGATATTTGAGAGAATTATGCGGGATAGGATTGTCGATTTCATGGAAAAACATAATATCATAGCAAAGGAGCAAAACGGTTTCGTAAAAGGCAGATCGACAACACATGCTGCTTATTCATTAGTTAGCAAAGTTACACAAAATATTGACAAGAAAAAGTTAGTGGTAGCTGTGTTTTTTGACATGTCTAAGGCATTCGACCTTGTTGACCACTCCTTGTTAATAAAAAAATGTGAACATTATGGAATTCGTGGAAATGCTTCCAATTGGATCAAGTCATACTTGACCAACCGTAGCCAATGTGTTGAAATAAGTAGACTTAACAATAACAATGAATTGACTCAATACAGATCTTCGTTCCAAAATACTTTGAGAGGCGTACCCCAAGGAAGTGTTCTAGGACCGTTACTCTTTATACTCTATATTAACGATATTCCTTATGCAACAACACATAAAATAGTTATGTACGCTGACGATTTATCGATTGTTATACCTAATGATGATACCACTATGACATTTGAAACCCTAATAAATAATACTATTAATGATATTGACAATTGGATGATTAATAATAAATTGACATTAAATATAAATAAAACAAATTGGGTACAGTTCTCTAATTATAAAACTCAACGAGCCTCGCTTACCATTCAATGTAAAGGTCAACATATAAATAGTTACAACGAAGTAAATTTTCTGGGTATTACAATTGATGGGTTTTTGAATTGGAAACAGCAGGTAATTAATATCTGTAACAAGTTAAGTCGATTTGTTTTTGCCTTAAGGAGATTGAGAAGGCTAGCAGATGAATCAACTGCTCTGACTGCCTACCACGGCTACGTAGCATCAATTCTTCGTTACGGGGTCATTATTTGGGGTAATTCTACAGACGTCAAACAGGTGTTTATGGCTCAAAAAGATTGTTTACGTGCGGTGCGAGGGGTCAGTCCTTTTGCACCGTGCAAACATCTATTTAAAAAGTTCAACGCTCTAACCTTGACCAGCATTTATATTTATGAGCAAGCTAAATTTGTACGAAACAACCCTGAGTTGTTTAAAAAACCAACTCAAAATCCAAGGTTAAGGAACAGAGATGTACTTAAGATACAAAGGCCAATATGTAACTCGGCCCAGTATAACAAAAATTGTTTTATGATGTCAGGAAACATTTATAACAATATTCCTCTAGACTTAAGACAGCTGCCCGATAATTTGTTCCTACGTAAACTTCGACATTGGCTAATGGATAAATGTTTTTATAATTTAAATGATTTTTTTGAATAATTGACAAATTTTATTGTAATGTTTTGTATTGTATATATATTTTTTTCTTTTTTCTTCTTACGACATACTATATTGTATCATATTGGTGTTAATGGATAATATTGCATGCTCTAATAGATTTAAGATTTAGTTTAAGGAATACATTTTGCATGCCGCAATGCGGCTAAATGTGTGATAAAACCATATTGTAAAACTTTGACCTATTGTTACCACATTTAACGCAAATAAAGAACTTACTTACTTACTTACTTACTTACTTCATATGATGTCAACATTGTCATCATACTGCGTATATTTTACTTGTGAACAAGTATTTTTTTTTTTAGTCATTGGTTATTACCACAAATTATCTAAGCATATCGTTCTTAGAAAATCATCTTTGTGCTAAGCCTAAGCTAGGGACATACCCTTACCCATGAATAACAGGTGATTAATCAATGATAACATCCCACGAAAATGGTTAATTGGTATAAAATGCCTTACGGCATTAAGTTCGCCTTTTGTAACTGTATATTTGGTACTGTAAAATAAAGTTTAAATAAATAACATCCCGATGTAACTGAACTGTATCAACAGTGATGAAAAATGTCAATTATTTAATAGGAGAATCATACAGGGTCAGGTTTTCCGTACACTGTATTGGCTTGTTTGTTTCGCTATCCAGTAGCAAGCTCTTTGTGTTTCAGCGAATGTCGCCACCACGACCTTACTTACTTACACTTTGTCTAATACTTTATCTCATTAAGGAACATTAGCGGACGTACAAACTTAAACTCTACAATGGCGCCCAAAACTAACATACTAAATAATACGGTCTGCGTATAGAATATCTTACCTGTTCTCGTCCTGCGAGTCCGTATCGCTGCCCATGCGCAAGCACTTGGGTTTCGGTACCAAAGGCGCGCCCGGAGAATCGCCACCACACTTGTACGACACCCCTACCCGAGCCCGTCGCGGTCTCAAAGCTTCTTCATACTCCATTATCTCGCTATCGACATTCGCCCTGGCATTAGCTGTGGAGAATGACGCTACTCCAGCCCGACGTGTCAATGTGCTACTTCTTTTTTTCCATTCTAGTGAATTTCTAGTTCTGGTTGCGTCTTTATTTCGTCTGAATTGGATAACGCCACGTCGAGGCTTTATAGGCGGTATAATTCCAATGGTTTGTTCATAGGCATCGCTTTGTATTGATGAGTCTAATAGTGAGTTGTCTAATTTGGTTGTGTTTGCTGAAGAGCTCGTATTTCGCCTATATTCGGCCACGCCTCGGCGAGGCCTCGGGGGGGCCAAGGATCCTAAGCTTACATCGGATTCGCGAACGTTTTGGTCTAATTTGTTTACGCCTCGGTCTGGAGACGCTGGTGTATTGTCATCTTTAGATGAGGATGTATTGGCCGACAAATTCTCTTTTTCGCCAACGGATTTACTATCACGAAGTGTGATATCCTTTTTGTTATTAACTGGTAATATTTTTTCATGAGTGGAATCCTCTGCTAAATAATTCTCGTTCGCAGTGGCCCTGGGAGCGCGAGTGGTAACATTCATATTTCTAGCGGTCGTGTCCAAGGCATCACTTTGCTCATCGAACAAAGAACTAAGCTTTTTAATGAGCTCATCGTCTGTTTTCTGACCACGAATAGTAACATTCGTGGCTTTGATGGCGTCTTCCGAATTAGAATCGTTCGGTGAATCGTCACTGGATGTAAAACTGCGTTTTTTAGGTTCGTCGGCATCCGTTCTCTCGGCCTTCCTCTTCTGTCTGCGAATCGTAACGTTCCCAAGTTGGTCGCCCGCGTCTGAAGCCAAATTGTGTGGTGAATCATCGCTGGATAAACATGGTTTTTTAAGCGAGGTAACATCGTTTATGTTATCTTCTGCATGCCTCTTCTGGCCACGAATAGTAACATTCGTGGCTTTGATGGCGTCTTCCGAAATAGAATCGTTCGGTGAAATGTCACTGGATGTAAAACTGCGTTTTTTAGGTTCGTTCGCATCCGTTCTCTCGGCCTTCCTTTTTTGTCCGTGAATCGGAACGTTCCCAAGTTGGTCGCTCGCGTCTGAAGCCGAATTGAGTGGTGAATTATCGCTGGATAAGTTTCGTTTTTTAAGCTGGCCAACATCGTTTATGTTACCGTCTGCATGCCTCTTCTGGTCGCGAATAGTAACATTCGTATTTTTGAGGGCTGTGTCCAAATTCGATTCAACTCGTGATTCATCACTGTCTTCATTCAAAGCAGAATGGTTTTTTTTGTCCAGTTCAGAAGCATCGCGGAATCTGGCCTGACCGCTTTTTGTAAGATTTATATGTTCGCTGGTACTATTTGAATTTTGGGACGCATCGCTTTCGTAAATGGAGTAGGATGTTACTTTTTCTACTACTTCGGAGGAATCACTTCCATGTCTCGCGGCTTTCGAAGCACCAGCATCTTTAGTATCTAAAGTCTCCCTACGGGTGGTGTCACTCTCCTTTGGAGGAGAAGACGGTTTCTCAAGTTCAGTTACTGTGCTTTGTCTCTGAGCGGACCGTTTCGTAATATCCTCGCCTCTGGTATCCGAAGTTGAATCCTTACGGGACGTATCACTCTCATCTTTTGATGAAGTTCGTTTGTCAACTTCTGATATGTCACTTTCAAAACGTTGGATGTGTCTTTTTGTCACATTTACGTTTCTTATGGGCTCATCATCGGAATCCTTAAGGGAGGTATCGCTTTCTTTGGACGGGGAAGATCGTTGCTCAACAATTTTGGATATCTTTGCATTTTTATCGACAGAAGGATCACTGTTGGAAGGGGAAGGTTTGTCAGCAACGAAAGTGTCACTATATTGTCGGAAGTCGGACAGTCGGGCGAGTCGGCTGCTACGTCGCACGGGTGTGGCGGCGGGCGTGGGCGTGCGGCGGGGCGTGAGCTCGTCGATGGAGAGCGAGGGCGTGGACGCGGGGGTGGGGGTGGGCGAGGCGCGCCGGACACGCGGCAGACTCGTGCGCCGGTGGGAGACGGGCAGGCGCACGCGGCGCAGCTTGCGGCTAATACACAAGATGGTTATTAGTTAAATTACAAGTTTAAATAAAAGAACAAGTAAAAAAAAACGTTACATTTTTTTTTAATCAAATGCAAAAAAATCTTAAGTATGAACCTATTTTATGTAAAACAGGAAAATATGAGTATTATTTATTTTAAAAGAAAAAGAGCAGGCTCTAGGGTCCGGAAAAAAGGAAAATCATAGCAGTAGGAGTGCCAATCGTTCGATGTACAGCTTGGAAAATGGAATGATTATTTCTTAGTTGCGCGCATGCGTTCCAATTCTAGCACTAGGTATTGGCCAATTTATAAAATAAAAAAATTGAGCATTTTGTATTTTTTTTATTTAATCGTCTTAAAGGTTTATGAAATTAATACCAAACTTGATAAGCTCACTATTGAGCTAGGTGGCAACTGGGCATAGAGCGTAAAAGTCGACCGCTTGTTTTTAACCAAGAATCGTGCCAAGCGGTGTCGTTTGAGAAAAAAGAGCTACTTAAGGTAGAATTCATAATTGAGTGGAATAATTTGACAGCACTTTGCAGCCATTTGCAAGCAGTTTTATACAGGAGCTGTCAAATTAGGTACTCCCTCAATTATGAATTTTCTACATACAGTCGCCATCAAATATATCGGAGCGGCCAAGGTGGTCACACATATCTGAACAACGCCTCTGTTGTCAAGGCGATAATGTGCTTGTTTAGATATTTTTGAGTACCCTAGCCGCTCCGATATATTTGATGGTGACTGTACAACGAGGTAGGTTGCTAGAGCCCCTACTAAAACCAAGAGAAAACCAACTAAGCAAAACTATTCTATCTATTATCTATCTACAAAAACAATCAAAAAGCCAAACTAAATACAATGCAAAAGAAGCAACCTTTGGTAAATACTTACGTTTCTCACCTGCTGTTGCTCCGGATCTTGATACATGTAGTTCATCACTCTTGAATCCAACAAACTCGATATGGTTGTATTAGGAGGAATGTAAATTGTACACAATTTGTCTGTCTTCGCAAACATTTCAGAATAATTAAGATTAAAATAAGTTTAGATATTCTCCGTCATCCATTAAATGTCGTGTTATTTAATTATTACCTAGAACCTACATCACCTACATGTGGAAAATATAACTAATACTTTTATTTTAAAACAATAAAAACGGAAAATGCTGTATAGAAATAAAAAAATATGTATAAACAAGTAATTTTTTTTAGAACGCAAATTTCGAGTCGATTTTAATTAATATGAATCTTTAGTTGGCTGAATGTTGTAAACCTTCAGAACATCAGGTACAGATGTCGTTAGTGACTTGTGTCACCATTACGATGACTAAATTGGTGAGAAATTAGGTAACATAGAGAGAGTTCAAACCGGCGAAGACCATCAGTCGGCAAAGATCGGATAGCAAGCAATTACAGCAAATTCTTCATAGCTCTTTTTTATGAAATGATAAAACTGTTCTAGAACAGTTCTACCACAATTTTACCATATCGTAAAAAAAACTATGCAAAATTTGCTGTTCAATCTCCGCCGAGTTGACCTTACATAGGTATCCACATATTGACTTGCAGCACTGATGTGCATAGGTTTAGGATTGACAATTTGACACAGCATTACATAGTTTGTCAACTGCCTAATCTGTAGGGAAACCCGTTAAAAACGCGATGTCATGCCACGATTGATCATCTTTAAGCGGCTGTTGACTTTTCCTCTTGTCACGCGTGTGAGCAAAATCTCTCTGCAGTAAAAATTAACCTTATTTCCTCGTGATAAAGTTCACGAACGGTGGTTACTGATATGGATTGTTTTCGGGGTACCCCGCAGCCGTGGGCGCGGCGCTTGGCGCAGATTGACTCATTGTGCAGGCGAGACGCTGAGAATTCACGTTTTTATCGCATGTGAGGAAGGTTTAGAAATGGAGAAACTTAGTTTTTCCCAACGATAATATATCATGAAGAGGCTAATATGTAAATTCCATACAGTTGACTAAATTCCCAATTAAAAAACCATGTGTAATTCACTTCATCTACTATTTCGAATATATTTGGTAAAATTTGATACTGTCTTGTCTCGGCAAGTGAACTGTAATAATCATTGTTTCACTGTAGTGGTATTCAGACTGACAGGAGTTTTTTTACATAAATAGAATCATAAAAACAAAGTTCTTTTTTGTATAAAATTCTTATTAACTAACTTATTTTGTTTTTTGCATCGACGCGATAAAATCTTACCTCGTCAAATAAACTGCACCAATCTTACCAGGGTTAAGCAGGGTTTACACTAGCAATTAAGTTTGCTTGCGGTAAGTAGGGACGCAGCTATGTGCTAGAATGAAATAGTGATATTCATGTCTCATTCTAGCATATAGCTGCGTTCTTACTTGCCGCAAGTAAAATTGCTAGTCTAAATCTCGCTTTAGGACAGAAAAAAATTGCACATATATCAAAACTTGTTTATTATAAAAATATATTACTTACGCTAACATTATTTTTAAAACAGTCAACGGATCGCAGTGCGCCCGTTCAGAGGCTAATGTTTGCGATATGATTTGGAAGTCATTACACGATAATGAGCGATGTAAATTATGTAAATTGGGAATTCCCAGAGCCATTTTTGTCACGAGTTTAGAGTGTACAAGTCGAATTTACATTGAGTAGGTTACTGGCGTCAGCGCAAACGCCGATAAATGATTTACTCTGTTCATACTGTAGTTATCGGTTGTAACCATTATGTTGAAAAAATAGAGGACTTAAAGATCAACTTAAGAAGAAAGTATTGGTAGTCATATCCAGTGGTTGTTACTCTATATTACTTGCAAGATATATGGCTCGCAAGATATCAGCCTAATGATGTACGTTTTATATTAAGTATTAGATTTTTCTGCATTGCAGCATTGCCGTTTTGCTGCATTGATCGTAGCAAATGGAAATCCGTGATCTCTGCCTACCCCTTTTGGGATATAGGCGTGATTGTATGTATGTTTGTATGTATTAGATTTTTCTAACATTCTGACTTGGCAGAAGGCTGCTTTGTTACGATATGACTCTAATTAAATTCGACTAAGTAGTATCACGATCAAGTACAGCCTTGGCCAGAAGTATTGAGCATAGGTGTTTTTTGTTTACAATTTTGATGTTAAGCATTATTTCCCTATCCTAACAATGTACGGTAACGGTAAATGTTATATTTTATTTATAAATATAGAAAACTTCACTTAATAACACTTTCAAGGTACTTAAAAAATATGAAAACAGAAGGTACCAAAAATGTAAATTTAAGTCGGTGCGACATATTTCAAATATTCTATGCAGTTACTACTAACTTCAACAAAACATGCCTATTAGTTTAAATTAATTGACAAAATAACTTAAACAAAGATGGAAACGATGGACTAAACTTTCCAGTTTTGTATGAAAATCGCATTGGTGCTCAACACTTCTGGCCAAGGCTGTATATTTTAGTGAATCAAGTATCTGAACACGAGCCCAGTTGTGGTGTATATCCGAGCTCAGATATTTATGTTTTTGTGAACTACTATTTGTTAACGTCGAAGATACTTTTGCATTAAGATGCAAAATCTCTCCTTTGTAAAATCTATTTTTGCCAAATAAATATATTTTAATTCGACTGTGTAGTCCGCCGAGAAGAAATTTATAATTCATAAAAGTCGATCTGTTAATAAAACTCTCGCTGTTCGACTCACTAAGTAATCTTCCTCTGCCTCTGATCAGGATACAATACGGCTAACTACTCTATACTACTCTAACTAAACTAACTAACATACTTCATCGATAAGGCCCCGTTTCATACATAGTCATAATAAATACGTTATATTTACAAATGTATACAATTTGGCAGATGTCAGTGTAGTTTAAAAACATTTTGTATAAACTGTACAATATTACATACATAGTATATTTGACATGTTATTATGAAATATAAATGTTAAAATATAATTGATCTCAGTGTAATCATCCTAAGTCCCAGCATAGTTTTTGTACTTTTGAATAAGAAACTATTTGTAAAGATGGTTTTTCGTCGGCAATGCGAAAATGTAGGCCGGTAGTCGTACTTGATGTTTTATAAAGTTAACAGTGTGAAATATAGACACAGTAACGAATCCCCTTCATTGACACATTTGTAGAAAAGGCATCATAATCTCCAGTCAATTCGTAAAAGTATCCACGATAGTGAGGTGGTTGAAACGTTGTAATGACGGTTGGAGTAACTGGGATTATCGGCCAGCCGAAAAAATCCACATCGCGAGCATTAGCGTCGCCGACGGAAAAACACTATTGTTATGCTAGGACTTAGTAGGCATTCTATACCGGCGTTTAGTAGCAGTTTAATAAACAATTGTGCCCCGAGTTTGACAGCTTAACTAAACAGCGCTCGTAGGGCGCCATGCGTTTTGAGTGTACCTAAACAGTCAAATAATCACTTTTGACAATTAGAATGACGATAAAATAAAATAAAAATATGCGCAGATGTCGCAATCGCAAAAAACATGTCATTAGTTTGGAAATGTCAAATCTATACAGTCTTCGGTAGTCTCTAGACCTCAGAGAAACGTCCGAAATGGTTCATTAAAAAGCACCATTTATCATCAGTGGGTTTTATCCTTATTACCTCGTAATGTATGGGTAGCACATCTAATCTAGCTGTCAAAATCGAGGCACATTTTAAAGACTGTACTCATGTTTTAAAATGAATAAATGTTTGATTTATATTTATAATAATATCTATAGTTGTGTGTTGTCGGTGTCTGTAGATATGGGGCTCGACGGCTAACTACAACAGTAGTGGAGCTCACCCGGCCTGCTCGCCGTCAGAGTCGTTGTTCTCCTCACCCTCTTCTTCTGCGTCTTGCCCTCCTAAGGAAATAAAGATAAGATTAGGAGCGACTTAGAAGTAGTTTATTGGTTGATTCCGTCTCCGCAAATCTGCGCGTGGAATGGGCGAGTTATATATCGACGCACCTTATGAGTCGATAGTGAGTACTGGGACTACTGGGCCACTTACTGTTCTTCCTGGCGTAGTGCCTGCGCGCGGGCGGCGGGCGCTCGTCCTGCGCGTCGGTGAGCAGCGAGCCGCGGTACGTCTGCAGCGGCGCCCACTCCTCGCCCCAGCCTGCGCCGGCCGAGATCTTCGCGTCCAGGAACTGCAAAATAACCGAACGTCTGAAAATCTTAGCATCGTTTTTACGTCACTCCGGGCGGTAAGTGAGATTTACCGCCCACGTGTGCAGAGTAAAATCCCACTTTACACCCAGAAGATGTAAAGCACCACGGGCGGCAATAAAGGCCTCAAATCGCTTGTTTATGGCCTGAACCAGAGCCAGTCTTTATTGTATCACCCTGGATATGTATAATATTACGATAGCACCACAGGATTCGCTAGCTGTCACCTTTTGACAGTTTCACAGATCGAATATAACATAGCTGTTATAAAGCACCGTCGCAAAGCGTCTGGTTGATGTAACTGGTGACCGATGAGCTGGCGGTTTCCTCGCACAGCGTATCAGCATTGCGATACAACGAGGAAATGCCGCCAGCATCCTTGGTACAATGCCGCAAGGGCCTAGTTTAGATTTGAGCTAGTTATTAATTTAGTTTAGTATTTGTACTGTAGTACCTCTGTATATTTAGTTATGTAAATAAATGTTTTATTCGAATAAAAAAAAAAAAAAAACATAGCTGTATGGTGAAAGAGGTCAACTATTTACGTAAATTTGACTGTTAACAAAAAAATTAAGAGCCGAGCGAGTGAAAATCGTTACTTCCGTCTACATCTCGCCCATTACTATCATTGTTGGAAAACAGCAAGTAACGGATAAAGTCTTCACAGTATTTCGGGAAAAATGCCTTACGCAAATATAACTACTTCCTGTCGTAGCAGTGACTGCATATTCATAGACTGATGCGCGGTGTAGCGCCATCAAAATCTCACGATTCAATTCTAATTGTTAACTTACCTTGAGCACGTGCCGCTTGTCCTGCCGTAGCAACTTGTTGGACAGCTCAGCTAATGGCTCCAGGAAGAGTAAATTCCTCGGTTCTAGCGCAGCAAAGCCCACGCCGGCGCGATGCAGGGCCGTAAGAGCTTCGCGATTCTTCACTGCGTCCAGCCCGAACATCACCGAGAAACGCTTCGCCAACTCCTGTTACAAATATATGGGGTTAGGTAGATAATGGTCGCAGAAATACGAAAATACTAAGAATTTAATTATTATATAATGAGCTTTTAAATGCCGACAAAAAGAAAAACTAACACCAGTTCCGAGTGTTCTAGCACGGCACCTCTGACTCGAGAAAATGCCGCACAAGAAATTCGGTGAGACCAATTTCTCTATCTCTCTCTCTCTCAAAATACATGTCATGGTAACAATAGTACATGGCAGCAGAGGCTGGGAAAACAGGGATTTCCGGCCAAGTAGTTTAGGCTTTGCGTGACACACAGCCAGAAGAATCGCAAATTCAGGAGTGATAGGAGGTCCAGGAAATAGGCTAATTTGGTACCTTGAGCTCTAATAACTCTGGGAGCTGCCGGTGCGGCTGCGCGTGCCGCTGCAGCATGGTGGTGTAGAGCGCCTGCATGGCGAGCTGCATGGTGAGCGCGCACGACAGCTTGTTGATCTCGCGCGCTTTAGATAGAGTGGCTTTGATGATGTCGCCGTAGTCGTTGTAGCACTGCAACAGAAATTAGGCGTGACAACAGATGACATTTAATAAAAAATTACACTTCAGAGGGCGCCAAATCGGTAATTTTTTAGTGTTGATCAAATCACTAAACCAATCTAGTGAAAGTCAAATCAAGTTGGATTTCGTATTTTTACTAAAATGTCCCAAACGTTTGATCAAATCACGGGATTTTTCAGGAAAATGGTAAAAAGAACTAGCTATATTAAAACCTAACGTTAGGTCTTAGCACCGGGAGTTTTAACCCTAATTTCACCTTAGGGTGTACATTTCGGGATAAAAAGTATCCTGCACGAGCACCAAATTTAGGCCAGCTAAATCTGTTTTTACATAACTGTCAAACAATACATCGTAGCAAAAACAGATGTTTTTGCTACGATTAGATAAACATTCACATATACATACCTCTCGGTCTAAAGTGAGCTTACTCATACCTTAATGTAGTGCTTAAAGACGTCAGCGGCTCTTCGTATCGGCGTCACATTATACACGATGAGCTTGCAGTACGCCGCCAGGAAGTTACGCCTTTTGTGCAGCTCCTCGATCCGTCTCTCGTCTTGACCATCTGCAATGCCAATGTGTTTAGAATATGCTGAGAAAATCAGGTGAGGGTTACACTCGACGCGGGCAAAGCAACCGAAAGTAGACCTTATTTTTAAAGCCATTAGAGGTAGCGAAGCCTTCGGAATAAAAGAGTAAACGAGAGAATATTGCAGAAAAAAGTTGAGTGCACTTTCCATAAAATTATGTATCGAATTGGACACATCTATAAAACAAACCACAAAGTCTTCTTTTATGAAAAGTACACTGTAGGTTCAGAACTTCGAACCAAAAAGCCTGCAAGAAAAAAAGTTTTTCTACGAGTTACGCTTCCCATGTTATTTTTGAAAATCTGCGTCTTAGTTTAGATGTTTCGATGACGAGTGTAAACCTCTGGCTAAAGAAAAGAAAAAAGTGTTAAAAAGAAATAAGAAATCAGGAAACATCGACTAGCTATAACACCACCAATGAAGTGAGCGCCGCGCATTCAGTGGACTACGTTAGTCATGCATTGCTACTAGAGCTCTCGGGTAATGGTTACACGCAAGAGTACCCGTGGAGCGTGAACGGGCGGGTAACCAAGCTAACTTAACACTATTCGTGCAATACAGGGTAACCGACCGAGAGCCCTAAAGCGAAAACCACTACGAACGCCTCAACAACCTCTTGTTAAACTCAGAAAAGCTCGAGTGTGACACTCCCGGACCAATCCGAGACTCGATATTACTAGAGCCATGACAATGACGCAACTAAAACGAGTACACGCACAAAACATGCTCAAATAATAAGAAAACAGTGTCAACGCGCCGAGGCAGCTAGCGGCGCTAGCGGGCTCGGGCGGGAAGCGGGCGCGACAATTTTCCCTTAGTAATGTCATGTCACCACCGTCCGCTCCGGAGACAAAAATATGCATTATTGCGCTTCGACACCGACCCGCCCAACTACCGACCGACCTAGCTCACACAACTCGCTCGCATTACGTTTAGGGATGGGAAAAAATTTGTTAAATATCAATGATCTATTAATAGTGTTATTTTTCATTGCCGACTAATACGATCGTAAAACCAGTTCTTATTGAAGGAAAAATCGACCAAAAAACGTTTAATTTGTCGACTTCCCTGGAAAAGAATAGGTTTAAGCGTTATAACCATCCGTAAACGTTAGCATGTGACACACGAGGACACGAATCTGGAAGCGACGCTCCGCGGACGGCGTCCATTACTAAGGTAAAATGCGCCGTCGGTGGTGATCGCGTGGTGCTTACCGGAGTGGCGCGCGTAGACCGCGACAACACAGGACGCGACATGCAACCAAACACGCTCCGTTACGCGCGGTTACCTATCGCGACCTCAAAAACTTTTTTGTCCGAATATTTCATTGGTCCGAACGCGACATCGGACAAAACGATTTTCGAGGTTAAGATAGGTTACCGTAACGCGCCGGTCCGACCGCTCTAGCGCCCTTCCTACAACTCCTACACATTTCACGGCTGTGACCCGTGTACCCGGATACCCGTGTGTTTGGTCACAGTACCGTGC
This sequence comes from Pammene fasciana, assembly GCA_911728535.1. Classification (NCBI taxonomy): domain Eukaryota; kingdom Metazoa; phylum Arthropoda; class Insecta; order Lepidoptera; family Tortricidae; genus Pammene; species Pammene fasciana. The sequence goes on from OU452285.1 coordinate 5,438,485, forward strand.
GGGATATAACTAAGCAGCCATTTGTAAAATCATTCGAGGTTTCATTGTCAATCAATGCCTAGACTTGAGTATTTAAACTGCTTGTACACTTAGAAGCCAACGGTGACACCACTTGAAACCACCGGTCGTTCTTAGGCTGTTACTAATCGATGACATAGATCGATTGGTGTAGTAGGTTTGGCTCATACAAAATCAAATGGATTCCACGATTTCCACGTCGATCGATGGCGGTGTAAAACCCACCTGCCAGTGTAAAGTCAATATCAAAAGCAAATTAGGCATCGTAAAAACTTAAAAATACCATGTGCTCTTGATATTGACTACACAAGCAATATCTACAGATTTACAAGGGTGTTCGTCGAACCCAAACAAAACGGATAAAGTGTAACACCGAATATATGCCAATTCAGACGTTTTTCTAGTGACCAAACACACAACATGTGTACCTAAATCACCATACAATGTATATAAATCGTAGTATTGTGTAAACACTATGATAGGCGCTAGAGTGTCGGTCGGTAGCCGCGGCTGCGTCCATGTCCACAGTCGCTTATACACTTTTCCAACGAAAATAATGCATATTTTTTCTCCACAAATGTTTGTCGGGTTAGCTATACCGTAGCGAAACACTGAAATCTAACGCAATCATTTGCTAGTATTATGTTTGAGATTAGCATATGATTACGATAATATGCCGACATTAGAAACCCTTAAAGAAACAGACAGTTTTTGTACAAGAGATTCATTAACCAGTGCATTTCCCTCCATATCGTACAGTCAGCAGCTGATATATAAAACCTTAAAACACATATTAGTGGTACTAGTTTGCTGCATAACTTTCGCGCGAATAGTGTATCGGCTGCCAACTGTACAATGCCATCCAAACCAGTAAGGCTCAGTTTTGTAAGAATCTGTGAGTCTGATCAAAACATACGTGAGTAATATTAGTTTTGTCATTGCTTGCATACGTAAGAGGATCTTTACAAAACCGGTCCTAACTTAACTCAACCAATTTGCCACCGTCTTTCCCTTACCCTTGTGCACATTTCCCCTTAAACACACACACACATATTATATCAGTATATCGCGCTTCACTTTAATTGATTTACGATAATTTAATAGATTTTTAATTAGCTAGGCTGTAGCCTATATAAAAAACCGTTTGTCTTAAAAGTTTTCGTTAATAATAAATACACAGTGAGACACACACGCGTAAGTCCTTCCGTCGACTTTCACAAAGCTCCATTATAAGTGGGTCATTAGCCAACAAAAATATCTGTATCATGACACTCAAAATTAACAGAACACGATTCGTAAGCTTGTTTAGACGAGAGCATCTTGTTATTTCTGGCAGCATGACCGAGACACAACGAGTGAGGTAAGATCGCATAGGTGGGCTAACTTGATGTACATGAATGATGGGCCAAAGTTACTTGCCTTACATTTGGCAATTCTTAAGCTCTAGGGCAGTTGTTCTTGAGACACAAAGGAGTCGACAGCCGAAGTCGCCAGCTGATGGCCAACAAGTCCGGTAAACTAAGATGGCATAAGTGGGCTAATTTGATGTAAATGAATGATGGGCCAAATTTCGTTGCCTTACATTTGGCAATTCTTAAGCTCTAGGGCAGTTGTTTTTGAGACACAAAGAAGTCGACAGCTGATGGCCAATGAATAGGCCAACTGGATGTAAATGAATGATGGGCCAAAGTTCGTTGCCTTACATTTAGCAATTCATAAGGCAGTGGTTCTGGAGACACTAGGAAGTCGCCAGCTGATGGCCAACAAGTTGGGTAAGACGGCATGAGTGGGCCAATTTGATGTAAATGAATGAATGAAAGTTCCGATGCCTTACATCTGGCAATTCTTAATCTCTAGCCTCTAGGCCAGTGATTCTAAACCGGTGGTCCCTGGAAGCACCTAAAGTAGTACTCAAAGTCATAAACAGAACCCTTGGTTTACTTTATTTGATATAGATATCTACGTCTAAGCAATTGGTGGTCTGCCAGGGAAAACATTTCAACAAAAAACAGTCGCTTTTCGGTGAAGAAAAACATCGTAAGGAAACCGGATCTAATCCCAAAAAGGCCTAGTTTTCCCTCTGGGTTGGAAGGTCAGATGGCAGTCGTTTTCGTAAAAACTAGTGTCTACGCCAATTCATGGGATTAGGTTGTCAAGCGGACCCCAAAACCGGGATAAACGCTAGGATGATGATGACTAAAAGATTAAGTAACACTGTTATAACAATTTAGTAAATTACCGTAGTTGTGCTGTACAAAGACGAATTCTTGTATGAAGTCGTTGAGCAGGTCGCAGAGCTCGGTGTCGGGCTCGAGTACGAGCGGGCGCAGCGCCGGCGAGCCGCGCGCCCCGGGCTGCTCCGCGAAGAAGATTAGCAGGTCACACAGTGATGTGTACGCCTGCAGAGAATGCATAAATTAGTGGGGTTCTTTGTGGGTGTCAATGGGGAATATAACGCAACAAATATGCTAGAGTGATCGAGAGACAGGTAACGAAAATTTAGATTTTTGTGTTTCGCGGTAGAGCCTCTGTTTGTGCTAGTGCCGCCCCCTAAGCAGAGTTTTGCGTAAGAGAGCCGACTGAATGGTGAATTGGTGACTGTAATTTTGGTACAGTAGAGTTCTAAACTTCCGTGGAATGTTCCCTTTGTTATGGGTTCGTGTACATATATTTTTGTCCAATTATTCGCACGTGTATTTTAGGGTGTCCGCTAACTTACACGAGTGCACGGAGCGGTTGTACGCGGGTACAACAGTATGAGAGACGCTAACTGGCGCGGACGCAGCCGACGGATTTTTCCTTGAAATACCCGCACGCGTGTGCCCGCTCCTTGCACCCGCGCAAGTTAGCACACGTGCTTAGAATTCGACTGCACTAAGGAAGTCTGGCATCGGCGTGGCCTCCGCCCGTCGCGCGCTGCTCCAGCTCGTGCAGCGACCACAGCACGGAGTAGTAGACACCGCACCACGTACACCAGCGTACAGCGTACCTCCTCTCGCAGCTGCGGCTCGACGCCGCGGGCCACGATGTCCTTGCACAGGCTGGCGTAGGCGTGCAGGCGCTCGCGCAGCGCCGCCGCGCCCGCCTCCACGCTGGCCCCCCCGCCCCCGCGCCCTCCAGCTCGTGCAGCGACCACAGCACGGAGTAGTAGACACCGCACCACGTACACCAGCGTACAGCGTACCTCCTCTCGCAGCTGCGGCTCGACGCCGCGGGCCACGATGTCCTTGCACAGGCTGGCGTAGGCGTGCAGGCGCTCGCGCAGCGCCGCCGCGCCCGCCTCCACGCTGGCCCCCCCCGCCCCCGCGCCCTCCAGCTCGTGCAGCGACCACAGCACGGAGTAGTAGACACCGCACCACGTACACCAGCGTACAGCGTACCTCCTCTCGCAGCTGCGGCTCGACGCCGCGGGCCACGATGTCCTTGCACAGGCTGGCGTAGGCGTGCAGGCGCTCGCGCAGCGCCGCCGCGCCCGCCTCCACGCTGGCCCCCCCCGCCCCCGCGCCCTCCAGCTCGTGCAGCGACCACAGCACGGAGTAGTAGACACCGCACCACGTACACCAGCGTACAGCGTACCTCCTCTCGCAGCTGCGGCTCGACGCCGCGGGCCACGATGTCCTTGCACAGGCTGGCGTAGGCGTGCAGGCGCTCGCGCAGCGCCGCCGCGCCCGCCTCCACGCTGGCCCCCCCGCCCCCGCGCCCTCCAGCTCGTGCAGCGACCACAGCACGCAGTAGTAGACACCGCACCACGTACACCAGCGTACAGCGTACCTCCTCTCGCAGCTGCGGCTCGACGCCGCGGGCCACGATGTCCTTGCACAGGCTGGCGTAGGCGTGCAGGCGCTCGCGCAGCGCCGCCGCGCCCGCCTCCACGCTGGCCCCCCCCGCCCCCGCGCCCTCCAGCTCGTGCAGCGACCACAGCACGCAGTAGTAGACACCGCACCACGTACACCAGCGTACAGCGTACCTCCTCTCGCAGCTGCGGCTCGACGCCGCGGGCCACGATGTCCTTGCACAGGCTGGCGTAGGCGTGCAGGCGCTCGCGCAGCGCCGCCGCGCCCGCCTCCACGCTGGCCCCCCCCGCCCCCGCGCCCTCCAGCTCGTGCAGCGACCACAGCACGCAGTAGTAGACACCGCACCACGTACACCAGCGTACAGCGTACCTCCTCTCGCAGCTGCGGCTCGACGCCGCGGGCCACGATGTCCTTGCACAGGCTGGCGTAGGCGTGCAGGCGCTCGCGCAGCGCCGCCGCGCCCGCCTCCACGCTGGCCCCCCCGCCCCCGCGCCCTCCAGCTCGTGCAGCGACCACAGCACGCAGTAGTAGACACCGCACCACGTACACCAGCGTACAGCGTACCTCCTCTCGCAGCTGCGGCTCGACGCCGCGGGCCACGATGTCCTTGCACAGGCTGGCGTAGGCGTGCAGGCGCTCGCGCAGCGCCGCCGCGCCCGCCTCCACGCTGGCCCCCCCCGCCCCCGCGCCCTCCAGCTCGTGCAGCGACCACAGCACGCAGTAGTAGACACCGCACCACGTACACCAGCGTACAGCGTACCTCCTCTCGCAGCTGCGGCTCGACGCCGCGGGCCACGATGTCCTTGCACAGGCTGGCGTAGGCGTGCAGGCGCTCGCGCAGCGCCGCCGCGCCCGCCTCCACGCTGGCCCCCCCCGCCCCCGCGCCCTCCAGCTCGTGCAGCGACCACAGCACGCAGTAGTAGACACCGCACCACGTACACCAGCGTACAGCGTACCTCCTCTCGCAGCTGCGGCTCGACGCCGCGGGCCACGATGTCCTTGCACAGGCTGGCGTAGGCGTGCAGGCGCTCGCGCAGCGCCGCCGCGCCCGCCTCCACGCTGGCCCCCCCCGCCCCCGCGCCCTCCAGCTCGTGCAGCGACCACAGCACGCAGTAGTAGACACCGCACCACGTACACCAGCGTACAGCGTACCTCCTCTCGCAGCTGCGGCTCGACGCCGCGGGCCACGATGTCCTTGCACAGGCTGGCGTAGGCGTGCAGGCGCTCGCGCAGCGCCGCCGCGCCCGCCTCCACGCTGGCCCCCCCCGCCCCCGCGCCCTCCAGCTCGTGCAGCGACCACAGCACGCAGTAGTAGACACCGCACCACGTACACCAGCGTACAGCGTACCTCCTCTCGCAGCTGCGGCTCGACGCCGCGGGCCACGATGTCCTTGCACAGGCTGGCGTAGGCGTGCAGGCGCTCGCGCAGCGCCGCCGCGCCCGCCTCCACGCTGGCCCCCCCCGCCCCCGCGCCCTCCAGCTCGTGCAGCGACCACAGCACGCAGTAGTAGACACCGCACCACGTACACCAGCGTACAGCGTACCTCCTCTCGCAGCTGCGGCTCGACGCCGCGGGCCACGATGTCCTTGCACAGGCTGGCGTAGGCGTGCAGGCGCTCGCGCAGCGCCGCCGCGCCCGCCTCCACGCTGGCCCCCCCGCCCCCGCGCCCTCCAGCTCGTGCAGCGACCACAGCACGCAGTAGTAGACACCGCACCACGTACACCAGCGTACAGCGTACCTCCTCTCGCAGCTGCGGCTCGACGCCGCGGGCCACGATGTCCTTGCACAGGCTGGCGTAGGCGTGCAGGCGCTCGCGCAGCGCCGCCGCGCCCGCCTCCACGCTGGCCCCCCCCGCCCCCGCGCCCTCCAGCTCGTGCAGCGACCACAGCACGCAGTAGTAGACACCGCACCACGTACACCAGCGTACAGCGTACCTCCTCTCGCAGCTGCGGCTCGACGCCGCGGGCCACGATGTCCTTGCACAGGCTGGCGTAGGCGTGCAGGCGCTCGCGCAGCGCCGCCGCGCCCGCCTCCACGCTGGCCCCCCCGCCCCCGCGCCCTCCAGCTCGTGCAGCGACCACAGCACGCAGTAGTAGACACCGCACCACGTACACCAGCGTACAGCGTACCTCCTCTCGCAGCTGCGGCTCGACGCCGCGGGCCACGATGTCCTTGCACAGGCTGGCGTAGGCGTGCAGGCGCTCGCGCAGCGCCGCCGCGCCCGCCTCCACGCTGGCCCCCCCCGCCCCCGCGCCCTCCAGCTCGTGCAGCGACCACAGCACGCAGTAGTAGACACCGCACCACGTACACCAGCGTACAGCGTACCTCCTCTCGCAGCTGCGGCTCGACGCCGCGGGCCACGATGTCCTTGCACAGGCTGGCGTAGGCGTGCAGGCGCTCGCGCAGCGCCGCCGCGCCCGCCTCCACGCTGGCCCCCCCCGCCCCCGCGCCCTCCAGCTCGTGCAGCGACCACAGCACGGAGTAGTAGACACCGCACCACGTACACCAGCGTACAGCGTACCTCCTCTCGCAGCTGCGGCTCGACGCCGCGGGCCACGATGTCCTTGCACAGGCTGGCGTAGGCGTGCAGGCGCTCGCGCAGCGCCGCCGCGCCCGCCTCCACGCTGGCCCCCCCCGCCCCCGCGCCCTCCAGCTCGTGCAGCGACCACAGCACGCAGTAGTAGACACCGCACCACGTACACCAGCGTACAGCGTACCTCCTCTCGCAGCTGCGGCTCGACGCCGCGGGCCACGATGTCCTTGCACAGGCTGGCGTAGGCGTGCAGGCGCTCGCGCAGCGCCGCCGCGCCCGCCTCCACGCTGGCCCCCCCCCCCCCGCGCCCTCCAGCTCGTGCAGCGACCACAGCACGCAGTAGTAGACACCGCACCACGTACACCAGCGTACAGCGTACCTCCTCTCGCAGCTGCGGCTCGACGCCGCGGGCCACGATGTCCTTGCACAGGCTGGCGTAGGCGTGCAGGCGCTCGCGCAGCGCCGCCGCGCCCGCCTCCACGCTGGCCCCGCCCGCGCCCGCGCCGGCGCCTCCGCCCGTCGCGCGCTCCTCCAGCTCGTGCAGCGACCACAGCACGGAGTAGAATAGACACCGCACCACGTATACCAGCGCCTACAAAACCAACACGAGATTGAGGGATTTAGCGGGAAGGCCGATTGTTTTGTAGCAAACAAAACCTAGTTCGCTGAAAATGAGAGACCATTTAATAACGTTACAAATGTCAACAACTTTTGGGCATTTAATGTCTGATGTCACTTATAAGTGGTTATAATCACAAACCTGCGCTGGCATCTCATTGGGCTTGAGGCATTTAGGTAGATCTTCAAAGAGCGAGTCCCAGATATTCGTGTTGTTCAAATCGTGGCACATGTACATAATTGACACTTTTCGCAGTGAATTTACTACATTGAACGTCTCATCCGCATCCGGCTCTTCACCCTGCAAAAGAGTGTACTTGTTAATGAAGAAGTGGAACAAACATCTCACTATCAACCAGGGATCTGAGCATTATTACTGCAATGGAATTTTTGCACTTAATAGTTCATCTCACAGCATCAGCCTAAAACATACTTATTTGAGGTGAGCAAGACCTCTTAGAGAGTCAGAGAGATAGAGCCAAAAGAAAGTAAAGAGCAGAACTCAATGCTACAATGAGTGATAGTCGTCGAGGCGTCTTTATTGACACACGTCACTACTTTATAGTCGGTTTGACGACGTTGCATCGTTGGCGGCGCCGTCGGCCTCTCAAAGGTACTCGAGAACTTTGACTTCTATCTACCTAAGACTGCGTGAGCGAACGATGCTCGTCGATGGCCTCGTTGTATCTGTTGACCCACATATGTATGTCAGTGATGATAGCCCTAGCTACAGCGAACTGTCTGGTGGCAGCGCCGTCGGCCTGGCACAGGTACTCGAGGACTAACTTCTAGGCTAGGGTTAGTTAGAGTACGAAGCAGTAACTTACCCCCTGCGTGAGCGAGCGGAACTCGTCGATGGCCTCCTTGTATCTGTTGACCCACATATGTATGTCAGTGATGATGGCCCTACCTACAGCGAACTGTCTGGTGGCAGCGCCGTCGGCCTCGCACAGGTACTCAAGGACTAACTTCTAGGCTGGCGTTAGTTAGAGTACGAAGCAGTAACTCACGACCTGCGTGAGCGAGCGGAACTCGTCGATGGCCTCCTTGTATCTGTTGACACACATGTCGGTAATGGTGGCCCTTGCTACAGCGAACTGTCTGGTGGCGGCGCCGTAGACCTCGCACAGGTACTCGAGGACTAACTTCTAGACTGGCGTTAGCTAGAGTAAGAAGCAGTAACTCACCCCCTGCGTGAGCGAGCGGAACTCGTCGATGGCCTCCTTGTATCTGTTGACACACATGTCGGTAATGGTGGCCCTTGCTACAGCGAACTGTCTGGTGGCGGCGCCGTCGGCCTCGCACAGGTACTCGAGGACTAACTTCTAGACTGGCGTTAGCTAGAGTAAGAAGCAGTAACTCACCCCCTGCGTGAGCGAGCGGAACTCGTCGATGGCCTCCTTGTATCTGTTGACGCACATGTCGGTAATAGTGGCCCTCGCTACAGCGAACTGTCTGGTGGCGGCGCCGTAGATCTCGCACAGGTACTCGAGGACTAACTTCTAGACTGGCGTTAGCTAGAGTAAGAAGCAGTAACTTACCCCCTGCGTGAGCGAGCGGAACTCGTCGATGGCCTCCTTGTATCTGTTGACGCACATATCGGTAATGGTGGCCCTCGCTACAGCGCACTGCCTGGCGGCGGCGCCGTCGGCCTCGCACAGGTACTCCAGCGTACGACCTGCGGTCTCCAGGACTTCGGCCTCGGTCTGCGTGCCCACGATGTCTTTTAGACGGGCGAGTAGCTCGCGAAGCGCTGCTTCCTGGTTAAATGCAAGAAGGGATGTTTAGAGATAAGTTTAAATTGAAAACGATGGACACCTGCAACGCCAGTGGTATTAAGTTGTTGACCTTTTAAAAATTTGAAGGCTATGGCAAAAATGTGATTCCTAATTCTGGTATAATGAATTTAAAAGATTACAAGTCTAACCTGTCTTGCCGTGCAGTAAAGCGACCGCTCAAAGTGCATCGGGATGGCAACCAAATTGGCCAACTTCTCCGCATCAGCCCCAAACTTATCCAACAAAGCTGGCAACACAGCGATGAAGTGTTGCGTGAGGCGCGCGCGGTCGTCCGCGACAGCCTTGGCCTGTTCCTTGCTGGGTGCCGCTACGTGCTTGCGTGCGGCTCCGCGGCCCACGGGAGGTTCGCCTGGACACACAAAATATGTCAGAAAAGCGTAAACATTCATAATTCTGCTGTTTTTATCGTCACTTTTTAAATGCAGAAAAAATTTATGGCATTTTCCACACACAGAATAGTTTTTGGACAAACATTTTTTCACCTTTCACCTTTGGCGACGGACATGATGACATCAAAACACAAACCTTTTGGCGGGTCAGTTATGGTGTTTTTGTAAAGTTCCAAGAGTTGAATCGACAATTTACGACATTATTAACTGCTAGATCATTTTGACTATCAAAAAATAGTAACAGTCGGAGAAGTTTACTTAAATTAACACTGTTTTAGATTTCGAAAAAAATCGTTAAGCATGCCTTCCCATTTCTTCTTCATCGGGTTAGACTTGATCAACGAGTCCATCATATGACCTGAAGTAGCCTGTCACACGCAGCAAACCGATCTCCTGCTGGTTGTCTATCACTTTCTCTCCTGGGCCAGGTTCTTCCAATAACAAGTCTGTCATGCATTCCCAGTCCTTCATCATCAGGTTAGACTCGATAAACGAGTCTACCATACTAACCTGTAGCAGCCTGTCGTACGCAGCAAACCATCAGCTCAATGAGCGACGACTCCTGCCGGTTGTCTAGTGCCTCTTCTCCTGGGCCGGGTTCTTCTAATAATAAGTCCGTCATGCATTCCCAGTCCTTCATCATTGGGTTAGACTCGATCAACGAGTCCACCAGGTACGCGCCGTGCTCGTGTAACTGCACAAAAATATACAATATAGGTAATTGTATTACGAGTAAAAGACAATTCGTCACAAATTTGGATTTTAAGGTAAACTGCAGTTCATCATGGGAGTCGAGTTTTGTTTCAGGATAATTAATTTAAACACCACCAAGTGGGTGGCGTTACTATTTAGATTTTAAATGTAACCATAGTATAACAGTTTCAAATTCATTCAAACTCGTCTCGTCTTTAGTAAAACCCGCGTGGATGCGTTCTGGGCTGACTCTGGTCTGGACTCTGGAGTCACCTGGCTGGGCAGGCACTATAAATCTTCAACATATAATCGTAATCGAATAAAAGTGTCAATGAATTTAAAAATAAATTAGACAAGCACAATATAAAAAACCCAACATAAAGCAATAACCTTGTCAAGAGTACTGGATACAGGCACTATCAGTTTCTACAACTGCTTGCCTGCTTACAAATAATAATAATAATAATCCCGCGGGGGCAGCTTGTGGCGAGCTGACGGTGAGTGGCGACACCGCGGACCCCTATTCCAGAGGGCCCTTTCCATCTGGCCCTCGCCTCTGTGCTTGCCTTAACTGGCCGGCCAGAGTGGAGTCGCAAGAGCGGGACCTATGCTCCAGGTTGGAAGTGTAAAATGTCATAACGCCGGCGGCCTGCTGAACGGAACACCGGGATCTGGCTACCGCAGACTCACCTCTCGACAACCTCACAGCCACTCTCAAGTGTTGCGCCGTCGTCGCATCATGCGTGCGGCCAATGCGGGGCCCACTCAATGAGTTGGCGAGTCACCACCTGTCTTTCGCAATTTTGAGACTGATTGTCACGGCAGGTGTCCGCTAGTCTCCTCCCATAACCCAGTATCCAGTCCATCCAACATTCAAATCAAATAGCCTATGACCTTAGTTCCCATCGCAGCACAAAAGTGCTGCACGACAATAGTCTTTGCACCTGGTGGGGATCATCTCCGGATGTATCATATTGTGCGCTCGGGGATGGTATCCGCCACGTGTATCCCTTTGCATTTAGATTAAGTTGTCTAAAAGGGCTTCTGCGCTGTTGGCTTCGGCCCCACGCAAGCCTACCAAAGGTCCGGGACCCCATGGTCCCGAGATATGGAAAAGACATACAAATAATAATAATAAAAGTATATGCAGTGCGTACAGTGCGGCCTATTAGTTTTTTGTATAGTATTTGGTTACCTCGGACTCTATGAAGAACTGCACCAGGTCCCTGATGAGCGGCGTGTTGGGCAGGCGCTCCTTGCCGCGGCGCGAGCGCGGCGGCGTGGAGGGCGGCGGCTCGGCGCGGAACAGCCGCACGTTCAGGAACTCGCCCGCCGCGGCCGCCACCGCGCGGTTGGACGAGTATACCAGCTCGTATACGTTCTCGCAGTCCTTATCGGTTAGCACGTCCGGGTGCATCCTGGGAAGACACGCTAAGTTAACCTTTTGACCGCCAAACGTCAAATCACGCGCACGGAAAGTGGTGCCCTCAGCGCGTGATATCACGTAAAAAATATAATCTGCGCTTGCGCGCTCGCACCGTCTGGCGTCAGTGGCACGATTTTTTGTCCGGCGCTTGGCGGCGAAAGGGTTAATAGGGTGGATCAATCAATCGCCTTTATTTAAAAAAAAATCGGGCAAATACAAGTCTGACTCGCGTACCGAGGGTTCTGTACGAACTAACTTTTTTATTATTGAATAACAGACGCTTTCTGCTGAGAAAGTTGTTGATTTCATGAGAATTTAAATGTAGCCGAGTGCAAATCGGACTTATCCCCTACTTAAAAAATAATCTTTAGTCCGCCACACGCTTGACTGCACTCTTATTATCTTATTAGTTTTACTGTAGTACAGAGGCACAGATTTAGCCATTTGCACGAAAGAGACGGGAACAGGGTAGCACTATCTAATACTAAGTGGTAAATATTGACATTTAGACAGGGAAACCACATTGATGGTTAACCTTGTTCAAAAAGATTTGTTGTTAAAGAAAGAAAGAAAGAAAATACATTTATTTACGTCACAACAGTTAAATAGATACAAGAAATATTTGGAAAACAGACGATAAAAAGGACCCCCACTCAGCGTAATGCTACGGCAAGCCGCGGCGCTGATTTTCAGTGGGGACCGAACTTATAGCTAACTTATGACTAACGATGACTTAAGTATGTTAGCTAATATCTTGGTGTAGTACCTTTGGGCAGAGGTAGTCCATATATGTTCTGAATTTCATTCATATGGTCTGAAACTCCATAAGTTATGCTAACCTGTAAAATGGAAAATAGGTAATAATAAAGTGCACTAACTTGAGTATGGCAATGACAAGTCGAACTGCGTGCACAGCGACGTCCGTTTCCTTGTCGAGCGACATCGCGACGATGCGATCTTTAAACTTGCTCGTGAAGAGCTCCAGTTTGCCCTTGAGCTCTTCACACTCGTAGAGGGGCTGCAGGGCTTGGAGGCAGCGGAGACGGACTTCGCCCACCTACAATACAGAAATATTGGACTGAGGGGGTCTAGCGAAAGCACAGATAACCTCAACCACTAGATAGATCATAAGTACAGTAAGCTGCAGAGAAAAGGACCCCCCCCCCCCCCCCCTGCATACAAAGTTTGTACGCAGCGGGGGCCTTTTTCGTTGCAGCTGACCGTACACTGCGGGGTCACCACGCATCAGAGAGCAGTGCGCAACCACTTATTTCAATTGACTTATTGTTTTTGATCATTACCTACTCATGTGAATGAAAAATATCCACAAAAATCAAGTTACAGGGGTGAACCTGGATTGTTATACTACAAATTAGTGTAGAATTTTATTGAGATGTGCTGTTCGAATCGTAGAAATTTACGAATAAAATTGCGCTGATGTGTGGTAACCTCATGGTCCCTGTAAAAGCTTAATGATGAGGACATGTGTAGTGTGTGAGCGAAATCTATTGTAGTGTATCTACACTACAGTCAGAGCCATCTGGCTCTGACGCCAGTAATAAACATACCTTGTCATGCAAAGTCCATCCAATATACTTGAGATAGAGATCGTCAAGGAAGTGCGCAGGAAACTTCTCCATCCAGATGCCTATCTCAGCCATTGTGATAGCTCTGATGTCTGGCAGCGTGTCTCTGCAAATTACAATATTGTTACAAGCTTTTATAAATAATTCGCTACTTACACCTCAACAAAATGGCGCGCCAGAAAGGATGAATAGAACATTAGTAGAGTTGGTTAAAATATGTTACCTGTATCTATGCACGAACACAGATTTGAACATGTAAGAGAGCATGTTCTTGATTTCCTCCATATTTTCTTCCAACTCCTGTCGCTTCGCCACAAGAACCTAAGAGACAAAGTCATACGTCAATTAATTGCTTTCTCTACAGAGATGTGACGTTCGCAAAAAAGTTTTCCTTTTTTGCGGGGAAACATTTTCGCTTGAGAATATTTCCCTCAATAAACGAACAATGCTTTCGAGAATAGCACAACTCTAAAGATTCCCTTCCCATCTTCACTAAAACAAAAATCACAGTATGCCTTCACCGAAAAACCTTGTAAAAAAAACAAATAAATAATAATAGTTAAAACATGCTGAAGAGCGAAACTAACCTCCAGCCTCTCACTCGCTCGTTTGTCGCGCGCCTTTAGCCGCTCCGCCTCGTACTGACGTAAGCAGTTGTCGCAGTTCACGGACGTCAATAAAGCCACGTCCACGAGTGCTGTCATTAGCTTCATTACTGTAACAATGTTCCCAATTAAGGATGAGGTTATAAACTGAGGTAATCAGGCCAGACTGAATTAGATTTTGCCATAATTTGATGCTCAAGTAATATCAATACTTATCTCCAAGTGGAATAATGACTTTTACTTATAGAATGCAGACTATCCTTTTTGTCCCATAAAGAATGAGTGAATAGCCGTGTCTACATCTGACACTACAGCTCGGCTAGTGTGGACGTGCCTCGGCCGAGGCATTGCGGCCGCCAGCGCGTTTGTCTCGGCCGAGGCACGTCCACACTAACAGAGCTGCCGGCAATTTCCTCGCGGGGCGGTACGACTGGTGTGGACACGGCTAATTGATAACCTTACACAGTAAACTATACAAGCAGACAGATTTTAAGAAATCTAGCTATTAAGCGTCCAATTTAATTCTTTTACTTGGGCGAATCGACTTTTTAATATTTAAAAGTGTTTAGGGGTCAAAAGTGGTCCCAAATGGTTTGTGCAAATATAGCCACGGCTGGTGTGTGGTCTCTTTGCTCTGTAACTTGGTTGACACTGCTGTGTCTAGATTGACCGATCTACATAATACAAAATATGTCCTCTTTGTAAATTCAAACAAAAGAAGTATTAAACAAACCTGCAAGCGTAGCAGTGTGCCTGAACGCTCTGACTTGTGAATCAGACAAGCCAGTGAGCAAAGAGATGATGTTATCCATGAGGTACTGGTCGTAGATGATGGAGTACTGGCACATCTTCACGAGCGTCTGGATAAACTCGCAGAAATTCGCCCGGAACTTCTTCCAGGTCTGCCCTGACATTATTAGGGGATATTCTCCACTTTCCTAGACAAAAATTGTTATATTAGCAAATTCTAGCCCTACCTGGTAAATACCGAAAAGTATAATGAAATATACATGCCAGGTTGGCAGCATTAAGTCGGACTTATGTTTTGTCCAAGCCTACTATCAGAGCTTGGAAACCGGTACTTGCTCTATACTAAAATACCCGTATTTTTTGTTCTTTCGTTTACTATTTTTTATTAAATTGAGCGATCTTATAATACAAAGTCATTACCTAAATAAAATATTGAGGGCATAAAATAATTAAATATATTGGGTTATTTTGGCGTTTTTTTTTTTAAAACGGTTCTAAGCCCTGCCTAATACCTATATTAATTTTACAAGCAAATATGTTTCTATGGATGTCTTTTCTATTAGACATTTATACATTTTAGAAATCATTGAAATGATCTGAATCTGCAATTTAAATGTTAAGTTTTTTTTTTATATGGTATGGATGCCCCATTAAATAGGTACCTCATCAAACTCTTGTGTCATCTTCTTGATAATGAGAGTGTGATCCATCTGAGCCATGTCAGGCGTCACCTTGCCCCGACAGCCCGAGGAGTTGATGAAGAACTGCATGAGCTGCACCAGTGCATGCTCCCGGTTGCTTTTATACTGTTCTATCCACATGTCTACCACTTGCTACAAATACACAAAATAAAATGATCACAAATAATTTTATGAATTTTTTCAAATATTCTTGTTACCAAAGCATCTTCTGTACCATTTGGAAGTAAAAAAATCAAAAAAAATATAGGCTGATTTAGACATACATAAATTAATAAATAAATATTAGGACAATCTTACACAAATCAACCTAATCTCGAAACTGTAATTCAAGGCCAAAAAATCTACGACAGATACGTCAGTGTCATAACCATCATTGTCGCTTATGTCACTGTCAAGTAAACTTTTCAGGTTTCGCCAACCTTTTTATAATACGCTGCTTTATATTGGCCAACATTATCATATTATTTATTCTGTGACATTATCTAAAGAGTGGAGCGTAAGCGAAGTGAAGTACTTACAGACGTACGGATACAACGGAACTGTCAGCTGGCTACCTAGACGTCTCTGCATTTCGATAGATTTTTGATTTTAAATAATTGTTCCACGATAACTTTATAAAATTTCTTGGGGATGCAGCATAGATAAATAATATAATTTGAGTGTTCAAATATGACTAGATTGATCAAGGCGTTATGGAGCTTAGAAGGCGCGAAAAAATCATCATAAAGTGTCTTGTTATATTGGTCCACTCGTTTGCATTGTAAATCACGAGTTCTCGGTTCGAAACGGGCTACTAGTTAAAAAAGGTTTTTGTAAAAAAAAGGTAGGTATGAACTTTTGTCGCCGACTGTACTCTACTTTCAACAGTAAACTAACACTGAGACAATTCTAACGAACATATTAAACACGATAAGGTTTCGTTTTTAACTTGATGTAGTTCTTAACTTAGTCTTAAATTATTGTACCAAATGTTATGAATACCCGAAGTAATACAAGTGCAATACCAGCTTTGCAACCAAAAATCACGGATGTTTAACTTTTTAATTAGGGCGTCTTTTATTTATGTAAAATAAGTAAATACAATTACTTCTTTAAATTATAGGATTGAAATTACCAACAAATAAATTATCGTAGCGTGTTTTTAATAAAAAAAGGGAATATACCATTGTACAAACATTTTACTGCAGTGGCAACATTGTAGTAACTTTTTTGGCCTTGAATTACAGTTTCGAGATTAGTCCCACAGTAAGCTCAATAAGACTTGTGTTGTGGGTACTAGGCCATGATATATATAATAGATGGATATACATAAATACTTAAATACATAGAAAACATCCATAACTCGGGAACAAATATCTGTGATAAACACACAAATAAATGCCCTGACCAGCATTCGAATCCGGGACCTCCTGCTTCATAGACAGGGTCACTACTTACTAGCCTAGGAGGCTGTTAAAACCATAGACACACCGTACATGTAAAAGCATAGTATCTAAGATTTTTTGGGATGTCTAAAACAGGATTAAAATGATTTTATAAACAAGTTGAATTACTTACATTGATAGCAGTCTTATTGAAGCGAAGTATGTTGTAGAGGCTGTTCTCATCATCCCCAGGAAGCAGCATAGGTGGAGGTGAATAAGATGGCGGTGGAGGCGCGCCCCGCCCTCGGCCGCGGCCACGGCCACCGCGTCCGCGCCGGGGCCGCAGCGGAGGCGGCGGCGGCGACTCCGCCAGCCGCCCCACGTAGCCTCCGTCTCCGCCACGCCCACGGCTTCTTGTGACGCGCTTAGTAGGTGCTGGAGAGGGTGATCGCATATCATCTTCCTCGTGATGAGAGTCTTCCTCCTCACGCGGCGGTTCGACGGCTGTCGAATTCGCCACGGTCCCAACATTGAACCCTGAGTAGTTGACATTGGGCGTCTCCGGCTCATGTACGGACTGTCCACCGTAGTCCGTCATAGGTGTAGCCGGAGTCATGGGATTTACGTACTCCGGTGGAGGATCATCCATCCGGATACGTTTCCCGCCACGGCGATGCATGGCGATGGGTCGTGTTACTCTTGTTCACAATACTTGTTACGTGTGGAAAACACTACATGTTAATCAGAATGAACATCCACTCTTCACTTTAGAAAGCGGTATAGAAGATTTTATTGATTTTTGGAAAGAAACAGCAAACGCAGACGCTTTCACACAAGACAGCCACAGCCATAACAAAAAAACAAAACTCAACTCATAGACAAGGAAATCAAAGACAATACGAATATTCCACGTTAGGGTCGCCACACACCTAGCGGTTTTCCTCGCGGAATTACCGGAAGTAGCGGAAATTTGTCTATGGTAGCGGAAATTTGTCTATGGTAGCAGATTTTTTGTATGGAAGCCATAGACAAATTACCGGAAGTAGCGGAAATTCATAGACAAATTGCTTAATTTGTCTATGAATTTCCGCTACTTCCGGTAATTCCGCGAGGAAAACCGCTAGGTGTGTGGCGACCCTTATTTTGTAGGTGGCAACTTTGCTCCATTGTCTATGCTTAACTTTGTGTTGAGGATTTGCTTTGATTTTCAAGTTCAATGACATCACTATTTTTGTTCTCTGGCAATACAATCAATGAGCTGTCACATTTCCGTTCGGATCGGGTCGGGTGATTCTTGGATTTTAGCTCATTTTCCTACAAATAAGCGTAATATAACATAAAAAAATGGCCAAGAAGACTTACGATTTATTGTTCAAACTGCTCCTCATCGGTGACTCGGGCGTGGGAAAAACTTGCATTTTATTTAGATTTTCAGACAACCATTTCACGACCACTTTTATTTCCACTATCGGTATGAACCATTTTTGTATAGCTACTAAAAATATCTCAAGTGTTGTGTAAATGTTCATCGCATTTTAAAATCTGCTAGCAAACCACACGAATTATATTGAAAGTCAAGTACCTAAATAAATTTGTAAATTCGTTTTTTTTTGTAAAAATCACTACCTTCTGTACCTTTCCACAGGTATCGACTTCAAAATAAAGACAGTGGAGCTTCGGGGCAAGAAGATAAAGCTGCAGATCTGGGACACGGCGGGGCAGGAGCGCTTCCACACCATCACCACGTCGTACTACCGCGGAGCCATGGGCATAATGCTGGTGTACGACATAACTAACGAGAAAACATTTGATGACATCGTCAAATGGCTTAGAAACATAGACGAGGTAACGTAACTATTTACCTAGTTAGATCACAATTTATAATACAATATTCACGTTATTTCGTATCATACGGTACCCAAGTCTGCCTAGCTCTTTCAAATCTCTCTAAACTGCTCAAAGGTTAACTGGAAGAAATCCCTTAAAGGGATAAATTCGCCTTTGTACGTATTTGCTGTGTTATATATTTCTGGTGTTTTCTTGTACAATAAAGTGTTTTACTACTACTACTACTATTATAGTGAAGAGACCTTCCAAAGAAGTGGCTTGAGAATATTAACAATCTTGGTGCCAGTACACCTACACAATACACCTAGCAGGCAGGTGTATTAATATTTGTATAAGATTTATGGAGCTTGGTCATCAGAGTGGTAAACAATCAATATGCTGCTAACTCATACAGCGCTCGTAACTGATATCACAAAAACTGTAGAATGAACCCAAATTTCAGTTAATATTCCTTCTTTTCTCAACACTGGTGTTACACGGACACTTAAAATCCCATGTGGGTACTCTGGACAGGCTCGAAGCACAGACAAATCTACAAAATCCTTGTATGGAAAAGCTTTTATGTCAAAGAGATAAAGAGAGGGTCTAATAAGTAGGGTAGGGACTCTCCGTTTAATGAAACTGGTATATATGTTGTGTGTTTTCTATTTCAACTAATATAATATGTCCGATTAATCAGATGTAGTTCAACAAAATGTATTGACAGTTTTTGTATATGGATCCTTTCCTGTAAGGTGAAGGTATTCAGTTGTTTATCATTAATTTAGTCATAACATAATTATCTATATAATTATAAATACCTAAAACAATTTTCCTTAAACTTACACACTTTTTATCAGTACATGTATAACAGTAACAAATAACCATTTATGATTCAAATAACCACAAATCACTATTATTATGATATGATATGATCTTATGATAAAACATGATGCCTGATGGATGACTAAGCAGTGATTTGTGAATTGTTTTCCTTTAGTTTAGTTAGGCAGTTGCATCTTTGGTACCTAAATGCCTATAGTTATCTTTACCGCTTGACGTGACGAGTGGGTGCCTACTGCTGACCTTATAAACTATGAGATAAATATAATCTCTTATTCAGTTTTAACTTTTCTATAATTACATTGCAGCAATTGTTTTATGGAAGACGCTGGATGCAAGTTGCTTCCGACCGATACTTATGGAGGTCCAAAGGGGAGGCCTATGTTCAGCAGTGGACGTCTTATGGCTGAAATGACGATGATGATGAATTGTTTTATATTCGGATAATAAAATACTTTTAACTAGCAACCAATGACCCTGTCCAACCAAAAATGTCTCACAAAAATTCTTTTTGTGATTTCACAAAAATGCTGTCCTGATATTCCACTTATTATTATCTTTTCAATATTGTGATCCGCCTCCAACGGAATATACTGTGTGTATACAGTACATTTGTCTGTGACACATAATAACTCTTAACTTCTTTTTTCTGTGCCACTTTTGTATGCTGACTGTAATTTCCTGCAGGAAACAATATACAATACAATATAGGATTACAATATATGACTATGTATCTATACAATTCTTTACCAACCATTAGTATAGTAAGATTTTTTTAAGATGTCGGAATGTCAGCCCTAGTAAGATTCCGACATTTAAAAAAATGACTACCTCAAGTAGGCTGGCATTGATAATTTTGTTAATAAATCTTATGAATTATGATTGACTACATATGTATTCGAATGTTCCAGCATGCAAACGAGGATGTGGAGAAGATGATCCTAGGCAACAAGTGCGATATGGAGGAAAAACGTGTCGTCAGCAAGGAGCGTGGCGAGGCGGTGAGTAAACACTATACTATAAAAAAACATTAAAGACATGAAAAGTATTTTTTAATACAGTTGCTCAAAAAAGTGCTTTTCTTGTAGTGGTTTAGCGTGCGGAAAGTTTGATATCGCGCACTAGTGCTTTTTACTTTTCCAGCCAATCACAGCTAATGACAGTGACAGACAGCCAATCACAGCGCCGCACCGCACCGCGCGGAGCGTTCGGATACATGTACTAAAGTAACCTCAAAGTGAATAATTGACAATTTTATAATTCAAACTCGCCAACATAACTCGCCTACGGCTCGTGGCAAGATATCTCGGTACTCGTGAAGTAATGACATACTATCCGCACTAATATCGAAATGTACTATTTCACAGTATTTGTTAGAACAAATATTTCTGTACGGACTGGTTATGTGCACTAATAAAAGTCGCATGTTACTTACAATATTACACTAGCAGCCCTAGGCCTGGCGCTTGCAAAGGCCTCACAACAAACCAACCAGATTTTTACAAGGGCCTCGCTGAGCAGACCACAAGGGCCGCCTGGGGCCTCGCAAAGGTTAAGGTCGCCACTGTAACTGTGTAATAAAACTCCTGTTTAGGCCTTCCGAACGTGATGAAACGTGGCCGGAATAATTACGGTTTGATTTAAAATTTATGGAAAGTCTCCTAAGATCATTTTACGTGTCATGAGATTATGTAGCTACCCTCACTGCGTCATTTGCAGTGATCGGCACGACCCATGCCACAGGGCTGAATTTTGGTTATATTTTTTTTATATGGACGGACGTGATTATTAAAATTTTATTCCGCAACCCTGTCCCAAAAAAATATTCAATTGAAATGTAATAGACTGTTCATGTCTATAATAAAATTGAAAAAAAAATCGCTTTGGAGTCCCGCGGTGTGGCACGGGTCGTGCCGGTCACTGGTCATTTGGAAAATCCATCCTGTAGGCAAGATAAAGTGTAAATTGTTTGATGTCAAATTCAATCAAACGATATATTTGAAATGGAACACATCAATCTGCTGGTATCCGAACAATGATGAGGCATGATGCGCGCTAATAGGCAAAGCAAAGCTAGATTAATTAGCGTCCCGCGCATCTATGGCGTTTTGGGCGCAACCTATATAATATCAATGATGTGGATAATTTTTCTAAATCGTATGTTGCGTTGATGTTGCATTGAAAAATTAACTTTATTCCATGTATACTAAGGATTGTTTTAGGTACTGTAATGCTGGCAAAGAGTGACCCATTGTTTGTGGAATTTTTGGTTAAATGAAAACGCTTTGTTACCATTAGGATTATAGGATATAATCTAATCAGAGCTGACGACGGATATAGCCTCGTCTTTTTAAACAAAAATGTTGTGAATACAATCAAGGTCACCCTTGTTTACCACGCCTAAAGTTGTTTACCCAAAGTCTTTACCACAACTTTGTTGTTTATTTTATATAAGTTGGTCGTTACGTCATTTAAGTAATTTTCACTCCGGTTGACTCACTGCTCTGCTCTGCAATAAAACCACTGTTTAGGTATGCCAATTTTGCCTAAACCTGGCCGTCTCCTTCTATCGCATTATACATATATTTCGACCGGGATATATATACAACTAACAGCTCCGTGATTACGGACCAACAGCATCGTGTACAGCGCAGCAGAAGTAGCTAACCGGGGGGCTAACACGGCTCTATTGTTATGAGAATAAGAGCGTGTCAAGATTATTTTTAAACTACTTCTGCTGCTCACTGTACTTGCAGCGGCATGACAAGCTCGCGCCGTGCGCCTCGCCTGGTCCGAATAAAAAACATACAATGCGGTGTGCCAAAAGGCTACTAAGACATTAAACTTGTTGACGATTAATGCGGTTATCCATTCTTCTCTAGGTAGAAGAAGGATCTCCGTTATCCCGGCTATTGCTATCCATTATTTACTCTAAATCAATGCACAAAAGGTTCAAATCAGAAAAATCTTGCCTTGTCAATCCCGCTAAGTAAGTATATCACAGATCGTCTTACCTCACCCCGCCCACAGAGGACATTTCCTATTCGTAATAAACAAATAATGTGTGTATGCGGGCGCTACAGAAGGCCAAATTAATTGCCCCACTTATCGTAAAACCGTAGCAATGCCGCGCATTGATTGATGCCCTAATCATTTAAGTACCTCTTTGGTTACAAAATTCATCTGAGACAGACCTTTGAGGTGAGTATAGAACCCCGCAAAGTTGCCGAGAAGTTCATTTAGGCTTTGTTTTAGGACATCGGATTACGATACTTGCAGCATTACATTATGGATAGTTATCAAAATACCTGAAAGTGGAAATTGTTGTAGCGATATACATAACCGCTATGCTGTTGTTATGACATACAAATAAAATAATTCAATGGATCAAGCTGCATCCTTACTGACCCATTTATAAAAACCACAATGTACCATCTGAGACGGTATTATGATTGTAAACGTGCATCGTAAATTAATATGCTGTTGAATTAGTCGGGTACTTAAATGATCAGCTCAATTATTGCGCTGCATTGGACAACATTCTTAAAATAGCAGTCGCTATGCGTAACGATCAGTCGTTAATCTATCCAATTGCACTTTCTCATTCAATACAACATGATCATGTGTTTTATTATTGTTTCTTAGTTTGAAATCGTCCCATACTTTAGGCTTTCACATTGTCTTAGCGTTAAGCAACTGAAGTGCGAAGACTTCAGTTGCTTTTTTAGATATGTCGGAGCGGCGGAGGTGCTCTAAAATGCAGAACTACAAAACTTTAGAAGTGTCAAAAAATTAAGATAATTCTCCTTCTCTTAGTCTTAGTTGTCAGCGCCAGGACGTGATATCACGTCCAAAATATAACCGGTTTGCCTTGCGCGCTCGCGCTGAGGGCACAATTTTTTCGTCCGATGTTTGGCGTTCAAAAGGTTAATATAACTTGTTACTCATCACTCTCATCAGCCCATTTTACCCCTGCAGATAGCGCGTGAGCACAGCATCCGCTTCATGGAGACCTCAGCGAAGGCGAACATCAACATCGAGCGCGCCTTCTCCGAGCTGGCCGAGGCCATCCTGGACAAGACCGCCGGCCGTGGTACCGACAGGTAAAGTTTTTTTTGGTGGGCGGAATGTTCTATTGTTTTATTTTATATTGCTCCAAAAGGTTCGTCACCCCTGCTGGGCTTGCGTATGTGAGTGATCGTCTAGTCTCACTTCGGTACCGGGCTTGAAATTCGTGGCCGTAGAATTCTACAAGAGTTTTACTTGCGTACAATAAATACATCTTTCTCAATACATTAATTTTATAATAAAATCCCCACATATCTGAAAACTGGACAAACAGACACAGAGTTTAGAAACCGCCTAAAATGTAAGCTGGTCGATAAGTGTTACTACACGGTTACAGATTTTATGGAAGATGAGCCTTTGTAACTTGGAATATTAGCAAGTTCTCTAATTATAAGTAGATACTTACGTACACCTATCTAGTTGTAATATAAATTTAAAGTGATGTTCAGGGGCGTAGCTAGGTGACCAAGGGCCCCGGGGCAAAAATAACTGGGGCCCCTAAACTATTTAGTTTTTATCAATATACCTGTGACTCCTGTAAGTTCTGTGACATGCTGATTTCATCGTCGTTGATATGATCGGCGATGGTATTTCTTATCGAATCTTCTTGAGTAGGCTTTTTGTCGAGCACTGCAGTGGTCACATTATTCGATTCATAATCACTAATATTTGGGATAAAACTACATGTACAAGGTTGACTAAAAAATTGACAATTTTGGGTAGTTTTCGTATACTATCTTCTCTAATTCTCTTTCCTGGCATTGTTTACGCTTCAATGCACCACTAGGTTTTTTTTTATCCATTACTTTAGTGGTTTAATTTATGCAACATTTATTACGTCGCAGCGCAGGGAACAAGAAACGTTATAATAAGTATTTAATGCACCAGTATTATACTAACAGAATATCACTGGGGAATCCCCCAATCCCGAAAATATCATAAAGTTTAGTCTGACAAGCGAGTAGAATCCCTTGAAAATGGCGGCAAATTTAAGTCTTCTTACAGGTACAATACAAATTCAACAAGGATAGTATGCCGAATACATGCGATTAATTACTTTTAATAGATACAATTTATATTATTATATAATAAGTTCTTTTTCTTGTTTACATTAGTATTTTTATGCATCTTTTTTGGATATGCTTCTTTCTAAAAGGATTGGGGGTGGCAAGTTGGTAGCCCTGCACAAACAACAAATAACACAGGGAATTCCCCACAAGCGAGTAGAAGTTGAAGCTTGTCGGAATCGGGACTTTCCCTGTATTTTTTAATGAGTTGCCATGATTAAAGTAGTGTTGCAAGTAGCAACCTATTTTATTTAGTTTCCAAAGATGGGAGATTTTTTCGCTAGTTCAATAAGAGGTTGGCTAATCCGGTTTTGGGGGCCCCCTCAAGCTTGGGGCCCCGGGGCAGTGCCCCGACTAGCCCTTGGGTAGCTACGCCCCTGGTGATGTTAATATTTAAAAGTTTATTCAATTTAAGATTGTTATGTATAATTAGGTAGATATTATAAAACTACTGTTGCTATACCCTATCAGGGTCCATGATGTACCTAGCATAAGTACCTGGAAATGCAATAAAGATCTCTTATCTCTTACATACTTAGATTTGTGATCTGATGGTAGTGATGATTGTTTTCTGTTTTTATTTTTGACTAAATTTAGCCAAAATGACAGTTCATTTGCACAATTTTATCTGTTTTATTTGGTTTTGTCTTAAAATACCATTTGGATCGGGCAGATTAGGTACCTACTAAATTAACGCATTCACTGCCAGTGGGCGTGGCCTAGGAATAAACTTGTATGACGGTGGACGCACATGTGCGTCGGGGGCAGTGAATGTGTTAAACTTCTATGTATTGTAGGACATATTGGAATAGATTAGGTCTGATTAGGAAAAATCTAATCAAAAAGTTTAGTATCTGAAGAAGACGGATCAAAGTTGTGAAATTCTTAAATCTTTGGAATTCGAGGCATAAGGTTTTTCTTATAAATATTTATTAATGCACATTATTTAACATTAACTTTTATTGTGACAGTGACGCCGCCTGCATCGCAGTAGAGCGCAGACCGTCGCGCGCGCCGCAGCAGCGCGCCTGCTGCACGTAGGGCCCCACAGCCCCTACAGGCCCCACAGGCCGCGGGTGAAGTGGCCGTGGACCGCTGGCGCAGGAATGTTGAAATCGACTGTTTTGTGGCCCCAACACTACATTTGAAGCAGTTACTACAATGGGTTGGTTTTAGGAACAGTATGAGTCTTGCTATGTAAAGTTTACGTTTAGTTACGTCCTGGAACTTATCCGAAATAACAATATCGATCTTAATTAATAAGCATTTGTACTGTTTCCTAAATAAGACTCGCAAACGGGCCATTTTATTTAAAGTTATATACTGCACAATATACAACTTTAAACAAAATGGCCCAAACAAGCAATTAATTTCGAAAGCAAAAACAGGTTTGTATGTCTAAGTATAGGCCACTTTATATTAGTAAGAAAAGCAGAGGGCGGTCTGACAGTAGCTTTCGATAATATTTATATGTAACTGTATAGGTAATGCTTTGTTATATTAAAGTAAGGGTGGCCAACCTCTAACAACTCGTGCAGATCTTTTTTTTATAAAAAAATAAAACTTTAGTGACCCTATCAAAATATGAGAATTGGGTATGGTCAACCTATATCGTATTCAGGTTGGTCAGTTTCCATTCATAGGAAATAAAATTTTGGTGGGCGGTATGTGCATATTTTTTAAAGATTGTTTTTAAAAAGGTTCGCCACCCCTGCTGAGCTTGCGTACAGCGAGTGGTCGTCTAGTCGCACTTCCGTGCCGGGCTTACTTGGAAGCGGTCGCTTGGTTTGGTGTTAGATTTCTCAATTTTTAAATGTAAAAAGTCGGGTATGTTAGCGGTTGATGTTAAAATGTAAATTTTATTAGCGACACACTTAACTGACTAATAAAAAATCCCCTATATGGGAAATATTATAGCGTTATTTATGTAAAGGGTACATCTGACTTGGGAATACATATTTGATTGTCCTACCTTATTATAAGGTCCTTTTTCTTAGAAAACGACACATGTGATCAGTTAAGTGTGTTGCTAAAGTATTAAAATGCGTTTTTTTTTAAATAGCGCCTGTCGTGCACTTGCTTGCGTTTTGTGCTTTGAGTTATAAAAATGCACATTCATTTTCATACAACAAAATTCCAACGACGCCGCTTGTAAAGTGCATGTCATAATATTGTACAGATGTAGTGAATAATCCTTTCCTTTCGTATTTTCTCGGAAATGTTCGTTTTTGTCTTACATCTCAGTGTAAGACAAAAACGAACATTTCCGAGAAAATACGAAAGGAAAGGATTATTCACTACATCTGTACGGTCTTAGAAGGTTAAGATTTCTCGACTACAATCTCTACATGACGATTTGTCTGTCTGTACAGTCGCTATCAGATATATGGCAGCGGCCAAGGCGGTCACAAATATCTGAACAACGCCTATATTGTCAAGGCGATGAAGTGCATGTTCAAATATTATTGAGTATCTTAGCCGCTCCGATATATTTGATGGCGACTGTAATCGCTGGAAAATTCGTTTTATTCCAATCGTTTAAGGTTCATATCTGAAGTGAAACGATTATATAAGGATAACACCCATATGTTTTAGACTTTTCTATGCTATCAATTATTAGTCTTAAATCTTACCTTATTGTTGTGAATACTAAATGTATGTCAAGCGAAATAATATGAAATTCGCAATCGGCTATGTGGACGTGCAGATAAAAAAGGTATATACCATCATCATACCTTTTTTACCTGAACAGTCTCATAATGTTAGGACGTGTTGAGTTAGTTATTAAAGTAACGAAATGTGTATATTGTGCAATAAAATATCGAAATCTTGAAGAATTTTTGTATCTACGGAAAATCAAGCTAGAAAAAGATGAGCAGAACAAGGGCGCTTCTGTTAACGAACTTGCTGTTTTAACGGTTTTAAAGACATTTTATGACTGTATTTATAACATACCTATAGAATTAATTAAAGTGATTTGTAATAAAATAAAACACGAACACATAAATATTACTTGCTTTTTAGTTTTATCTGAGCAATATTTGCAATTATAAAACATGAATGTTGCCACTGTTGCCAGTATAATGTAAACGAGATTTCACGCATATTTTACTTAATTTAAGTTAGCTTTGGGCCAGATTTGACTTGTTAATAATGGCTGGTTTCGCTTGTTACTTAATCCGTTTCATAAATTTAAAAAAAAGTGGCTAAAACACAAGTATTTAATCAATACAAGTTTTAATTTCGTGGACGACGATATAATAATAACTGTGACATAATTTTGAGGTGTCCAATGTCCATCCTTTTCAGATTTTACAGTCGACTATACTAGTCTGGCTAACCAAAAAGTTCAGTAACAGTTGAAGTAATAAGTTATACTCATCCCTTTTTTGGTGGTGAGGGTAAGCGTAAGAAAGAGACAGTATAATTCTCTCTGTCTATGCTTGAAGTGATGAAACACCCTGATCAAACTATAAGAACATACACTTGACCATTTTTTACCAATGAGATTGTGGATTTTATTAATCTTTTGAAAGCCAGACGGCGTAGGAATATGCCAGGCGATCGCAATTATTTAACTCTTTGACCGCCAAAGCCGTCAGCGCCAGAACGTGATATCACGTCCACAATATAACCGGTTTGCCTTGCGGCTGGCGCTGGCGCTGGGCACGATTTTTCCGTCCGATGCTTGGCGTTCAAAAGGTTAAGCGAAATTAAAATTTACGGAGTCCCACGTTCCTATTGCATTGGCGAAGCTGTCGGCTTTAGCCGTCGTTGGCTTCCTTCGCAAGACTTTCAGATCGGCTGTGGCCTGTGGCGTTCAGAAGGTTAATCTCTAGTGTTTGGCCACTTGTAGAGCAACTTTAACATATCTCTTGAAGCAATACTAAGCGTGATAGCTTTAGTTCAGGCGTATAAAGGCACTCCACACAGTTATGATTTGTCATCTGTGGTTATTAATTCATATTAAGAACTCTTGTGTGCCGCCTAACTGTTATTTCGGTAGCTTAAAGCCCTGGCCATTTAAAATTATCACTTATTTCAATACTGATAAGTACGTAATTAAGTAATTATTTTAAATTACTAGGTAATATTCTCTGCTTTATGCCATCTATACATATATTATTATTATGCATTATTTTTTTATCACACAGTAATAGTAAAATGTAAATTTAAAATAATCCGCAGATGACAATTGAAGGGATGTTTACAAAAACAACATAACTGCTTAGAGTGGTTGACACTTTTTTAAGAACATTGTTAATTTGTTTCAGGTGTCAACCAGTGTAGTCAGTTATGTTGTTTTTGTAAACATCCCTTCAATTGTTAAGAGAATAACTTTCCGCAGGTAATTTATATCAGCAGTTATATTTGTTATTGACTGTACCATCGATGCGTGTTATATGTTAATAAGGTGAAGTGTATCTGGAAACATTCGATGTCAAAATGTAAAATTTACGAGTTGATTTTCTATCGAGTCAACTGAATGTAGGTAATTGACTAATCATGTAAAGATTGGCAATGTCATTGCTATTTAGCATACAAAGTGTAACAAAAATACTGGTGATCCTTTTAAGGGCATAATTGGTATCGTACTCTAATTATGAAAAAAAAAAAGAAAAAAATTTTTTCTCATGAATAAAATTTTGGTTTTGTATGGAGGGTTGGCCAGTTGTGACTACGTCGTACAATAATTTTTTCTGCGTTTTACTCGAAATACCATAGACATAGGATAAAAGGCATAGACGGGGCATGGTAATAGTAATACCAAGATAGAACGGGATGGTCTTATTACACTTTCAATAGGTACGGCAGAAATGTGCGATTATAGTAGGTCCTTTTCATAGTTCCTGTTACCCTCCAGGCGTTACTTCTAGCAGTGGAGGGTAACAAACAGATATAATTCGCGATTTCTTCAAGAATTTCTGTGATTGCTACGAGAAAATCTGTTATTTTTCCTAGAAAGTTGTGTCGGCTAAGGAAAACAATAGTAAATTGTTATGTTTTGTGGTGTAGAAGTGATTATGGACATCTATATATCTATCCCTTACGGGGGTACACGTGTGCGAGCTCTAGTTAATGCTTGCTTTGAGCGAAATACGGATCACCAGTATTTTTGTGACACCCTGTATAGATAGGGTACCTGATTACATAAATTTCACTCGATATAAAATCAAATCGAAAATATTCATGAACTTACCCCACGTCACATATTGTATAATTTCTATTGTATCGTACGGTGTATGTGTCGTCAGTTTTTACCTGCTTTTATAAATAAACATCGGCATTGTATATTATGTTCATATTAAACTACCTATCGTAATCAGGCGTATTATTTTTTATATTATGATTAAGTATCCTGTATTCAGTCCTCTAAAGTAAATCATTGTCGGTTGTGTAAGGCGTTCCTGCTGTAAAAGAATCATTTAAAAATAAACTATTAACGACCGACAATGATGTACCTTTGACTTGAAAATGTCACATTTATTAGGTCGCTAAACTTCTAAAGCAAATAGATGAAATAAGTACCTATATGTGTCAGTGTACGGACAAAGGGACCACTTTGTCGATATGGAGTTACTAGGGCTTTCTAAAACTACCTACGCAATATTCACTCTATTAGTGAAAGAAAAAAAAGTGTCCTTGTAAAACGACAAAGTGGTCCTTTGTACTAAACTCGTCCACATATATGGATTTGAGTAACTGAAGTCGTTTGAAAACAGTAATAATTGGTATGCACTGTTTTATAGACCCAGGGTTAGGCTTACTGTACGAACCTAGGCCTACTCTAGTTTGCCTTAGACAGATGGAAGAATATTAAGATGACGTTTATGCTTAGTTATAGATGTTAAATTAACCCTTTGACCGCAAGAGCCGTTATATCACGCGCACGGAAAGTCGTGCCGTCAGCGCCAGGACGTGATATCAAGTCCAAAATAGAACCGGTTTGCCTTGGGCACGATTTTTCCGTCCGATGCTTGGCGTTCAAAAGGTTAAACAATAACATTGTCCTAATTATTAAAAACGTATCGAAAACAAGATTACTAACGTCCTTCTGCACACAAACTAAACAGGAAAACATTTCACACAACCAGAACTCTGCGTCTTGGATATAAAGTTCCAATTTCAACAACAATTTAGTTCTAATCGTTGAATAAAGCATTGAATCCTATTAGCTAATTCATTAAAACAATACTTGTTTATTATGGAATTTTTGAGTGCGTCCAAAAGGTAATAAGTCCATGTGTTTAATGATGAGATAGTGCGTTTAGTTCATTGACCGAGTGTGGGTTATCAGTTATCAAGGGGTCGCATGGTCTGGAATGGACTACGTATCGCCAGTGTCTTTGAAGATACGATTGTGTTCGTTTGGTCTTAGCTCTGGAGTGAGTAGAGATGGGAACTCTAAGATGGATAGTGTTTTTGGCTTGCTTGCAGATAGCAGCATTTTCTGATCGTAAGTGTAAATTACTTTTATTATAGTATTTTAACTAGTAGTTCGCCCCGAACTGTGAACTCGCGAATCTTGTGTTTCGCCATAAATGTGCAATAGTAGAATTACTACAAATACCAAAAATAGGTATCGGGTATTTTTTCTCAACTAACCATCACGGTGAAACTAAACGTCCATATTAAATTGTGCGGTTAATTGATGCGCAAAATTTTACCGCGACGAAATCGCTTCAGATTTGACAGTTTTTGTCTCATCTAAATTTAAATCCACCTCTCACATGCCTCTCACTCTGTTGCTTTGACATGTCGTTCTCATCTGTGGACCACCTATATAGGTTTCGGTCACCATCATTATGCGTCTATGGTAACTCTCTCTCTCTCTAAGGGTCACCACATACCTAGCGGTTTTCCTCGCGGAATTAGCGGAAGTAGCGGAAATTCATAGACAAAATGCTTAATTTGTCTATGGTAGCGGAAATTTGTCTATGGCTTCCATACAAAAAATCTGCTACCATAGACAAATTTCCGCTACCATAGACAAATTTCCGCTACTTCCGCTAATTCCGCGAGGAAAACCGCTAGGTGTGTGGTGACCCTAACTATACTCTAACTAATGTGTTAATGTCAGTATTAGGGTCGCCACACACCTAGCGGTTTTCCTCGCGGAATTACCGGAAGTAGCGGAAATTTGTCTATGGTAGCGGAAATTTGTCTATGGTAGCAGATTTTTTGTATGGAAGCCATAGACAAATTACCGGAAGTAGCGGAAATTCATAGACAAAATGCTCAATTTGTCTATGAATTTCCGCTACTTCCGGTAATTCCGCGAGGAAAACCGCTAGGTATGTGGCGACCCTTATGGATGGTAGAATAATAATACCATAGTCAGTATGCTGATGGCCCTAGCAGCCAAAGCTCTAATAAATTTAAAAAAAAGTCAGTTGTCAAAATATTTACACCAAAATCAAAATATAATTGAAAATATTTTTGAAATCAATTTTATGTTGCTAATTGTTAAGAAACAGTAAGCAGTTAATAAGGATTTGACGAGAGTGTTAATCAATACGTTTCGTTTTATACCAAGCTCAACCATACTTGCTCGTAAAAGTAGCAAATAAGATGACCAATGTAACAGGACCCCTTTACAAAACCTTTTTAGGCCTTCTAATTTCAGAACCCCCGTCTCAATCCAGCTCATATACGAACTCGCAAATTTTGTTGGTCTCTGCTACAACCCCAACAAATTTCATAAAGATCGGAAAATCGTTACTAAAGTTATCGTCGGACAAACTATCTAAATCAAAAAGCCATCCAAATGCCGAGACATCCCAGTAGCCAGGTGACAGTTGTTGTTTGTAAGAACGATCTTCGCTTACGCTCCGCTCGTTTCGATTAATATTTGTGTGTTTTCTAGTCAAAGGCACAACATTGTCATTGTCAATATAAAGCGTTATTGCCATAAAAATCATTAAGAAATAAGTAATTTTTTTATTAAAAACCGACATTGATGTACAGTCAGCATCAATAGTACCTTCCTACACGAAGGCCGCAAAAATGTGTGACACGCTCTTATTTGTAGAGCCATAGGAGCGTGTCACATATTTTTGCGGCCTTCGTGTAGGAAGATACTATTGATGCTGACTGTACCTGTATCACTTGGAAATGTAACATTTTTAGTCGCCATCAAATAGGTATATCGGAACACCTACGGTGATCAAAAATACCGGAACAATGGCTCTCAAGGCATGATGGCGACTGTTCTTAAAAAATAAATACAGTATTTATATCAACATTTCTATGGACTGACGCTATTTTACTTAAACGGTAGAATTACTCTCAAGCGCGCAAAAATATCTGACAAATCTTACCTAACATCTAATCTAACAAACCAGGAGGCACTCAAATAGGGAAGTGTTTTATTATTTCCATAATAAAACACTTCCCTATTTGAGTACATGTCTAGGCCACACTACGCTGCATAGATACCCACGTGTATTACCTTTTTCACGCGTTCCAACCGTCTGATCATTATATTCCAGCGGGCTGCGTAATCGACCTATCCTGCCGAGAATGCATTCCCGACAACATGCCCCTCGTGTCCTCGCACCGCGCGACCTCCGGCGCCGTCCGGTTGTCATCCGGCGAGCAAGTCGGACTGGTCTGCCGCGGGAGCAAGTTCTTGGCCTGGCCGCTCCAACATACTATGCTGGCTGTGTGTGAGGGAGGCCGGTATAGAGTGCAGCATGATAATACGCTACGGCATCTGTTGGAGCTAGGATGTCAAGAGAATATCTTTGAGGATGTATTGCACCATGTAAGTTATTTATTGCTAGGTCATTGAACCAGGTAATGTGTTACCCTTGTGAGCAATAAGTCAGTCTCATTTGTCGCCTTTGAAGATAGCAGCAGATAGCAGTTACGACTTGGATAGTAATATGAATACGGCCAATTAATAATACTCGTTGTTATGGACGTTGTTAGAACATTTTTTCTAAGTATAATAAGTTTCTACATAAACACCTTTTGGCTCGGAGATCTTGCCGCTGATTGTGCAAAGTTTTGTTAACCCTTTGACCGCCAAAGCCCACGCGCACGGAAAGTCGTGCTGTCAGCGCCAGGACGTGATATCACGTCCAAAATATAACCGACTTGCCTTGCGCGCTCCGCTGGCAATGAGGGCACGATTTTTCGTCCGATGTTTGGCGTTAAAAAGGTTAAAACTGTATCATGAATAGACATTGCTCCTTTTATTAATTTTTACCATACTGATTGTCAGGTGGACCACTGCGCGCCACCGCACCAAGGTCGCGCCTACCAGTCCCCGGGCTCGCGCGGCGCGCGTCACCTGGCCGCGCTGTGCTACGACTCCGACCGCGCACTGCCTTTAGCTGCCCGTGCCTCTGCCACCGGGCCAGCACTACCGCCTCATAGAGAACAGGTACACATGTAGCTGTAGGTGTACCACTATGCGGTACTGCACCAGGGACACAACTACTAGACACCGAGCTCAAGTGATGCGCGACTCCGCGCGGGCATAGGCCCGCGCAAGTCGCGCGACCGCTATCAGCTCCACACTAACCTTTTATGAGAACAGGTAGGTACCAAAATCACAACTATCAAAACTATTGCACCAACCAGGGTCATGAACACTTAACCATTTGACCGCCAAAGCCGTCATACCACGCGCACGGAAAGTCGTGCCGTCAGCGGCAGAAGGTGATATCACGTCCAAAATATAACCGGTTTTCCTGGCGCTGAAGGCTCGATTTTTCCGTCCGATGCTTAGCGTTAACTGACCTCGGGTCTATTGTCTCGCTTACCAATCGCCGATGGACCTAAACTTGCCATGTGCTTTTAAATACATAAGTAGTACATTGATCGAAGCGAGCGTTATCGATGATAAAACTTTTTTCTAAGCATTCGCATATGTTTAATTTCAGGACGCGCCGCGCAGTCTACTCGGCAACTTCAACCAAATGTTCGACACCCGCACTCGTACCGACACCGACCAACTCTACTCCGACGAGAAACGCCTCAACAAACGAGTCCGGGAAATCCTCAGGCACGACCCCGTATCGCTATCCGACCAGGAACTAACCTCAGCTACTCTTCTATCCCCACACTACTTCGACGACCAAGATATGAGAGTGGCTGACTTCCCTTCGAACCGTATCGCTGCCTGGCGAGGCATCGCTAGGGAATGCAATACCCGGCCATTTTTGGTACCCGGGTATTACCCGACTTTGATTTTCAAAAACCCGGGTACCCGGGTAATACCCGGTTTTGAACAATTTTTTTATTAATTATTGGTTTTCATCGTTTTTACGGGTATTTAGTAATAAAATGCACTTTTGATTGCTGAGTTTGCATTTATTAATTGACAAATAATGATTTCGTACATGAAATATATAAATTTAACAACTTATACTATTAAAACAGCTGTAAATCACAATATTAATTTAGAGAGCATAATACGTTAGGTTAGGTATACTTAATCTTTCTGTTTATTAATCAGAAATATCAAAGTTAACGGGAAATATGGAATATTCAAATGTAACAATATATCTTCTTCTTCTTCTTAGTCGTATACTCTTGTCAGAGTAGTCGTGGTCATTGAGGTCGTTGTACGGCATTTTGTGTAGTTCTCCGCCATCCTTCTCTACTTAGTGCATTTCGCACGCACAGATTTAAGCGTGATCCGGTGAGGGCCTTCACTTGATCAGTCCATCGCATTGAGGGGCGTAATCTGGGTCTTGTACCATCCACTCTACTCTTCCTTGCGCGTCACGTGGCCGAAGTAACTAAGAATGCGAGAGTGCACGATTGCTGAAAGCCTTTGCTTAACCTTGAGCTCTTGCAGTATAGATATATTAGTGCGGCGCTGAGTCCACGATATCCGCAGCATTCTCCTCCAGCACCACATTTCCAAAGCATCAATGCGTTTTCGTTCACTTTCTCTTACTGTCCACGTTTCTGCACCGTAAAATAACACTGGGAAAACGAGAGATCTTACGAGGCGAGTCTTAGTTGCCCTTGTGATATTGCGGTCTCCTCAGATCTTCGAGAGTTTCTCCATTGCAGACCTAGTTGTTGCTATGCGTCGCTTGATTTCATATTCGGAGCCTCCACCGTTTGAGACCAGTGACCCCAATACATATAGTATGATGATACAACTCCGCAGTTTCCAATAGTTTTTGCCTTATTGCTGTTGTTACGGTCCACGACCATCATCATGGTTTTTAGTCGGTTGATCTTCAAACCGAATTCGAGACTAACTGTTAATTTCAACGCGACGCAATAGCGCTGCTATACAATCTTCGCTTGTTGCTGTGAGTGTGGTGTCGATGTCGTCAGCGTAACGCAGATTGGAGATATTCTTCCCACCTATTGGAATACCATCCGTCCAGCCTTCAAGCGCTATCCTCATTATGTCCTCAGTATAGATTACAGAAAAGAGCAAGGGCGATAGTATGCACCCTTGACGTACCCCAGCCGAAGGGTGGAGTGGCTTTGACATTGTATTGTCCACTTTTACTGACGCGGAGTGTTCTCATACAGCCCTCTTAATATATGGACGAGATTGTTGGGAGCGCCCATTCGTAAGAGAACATCCCACAGCAGCGGCATTTTACTGAGTCAAATGCCTTCTGAAAGTCAACAAAACATATGTACGTTGGTCTGTCGAACTCTCTGGCTTTCTCTATTATCTGGCGCAATATGAGAATCTGTTCTCTAGTTTCTCTTCCTCTAACAAATCCGGCTTGTTCTGGTGCGATTTATTTGCTGATATACGCCTTTTGTCTCTCATTTAGGTTGTGCAGTAAAATTTTACTGGAATGATTGATTAAAGCTATCACGCGATAGTTAGAATTGAAGTGTAAAATATGTTCGGACCATTTATGCTATGCCTTTTAATTTTAATTTAATAGTTTATAACACACACAGTAAGGTAGGGATACAGTACAGAAGTAATAGAACATTTTGTTTTAAGTTTATTCACGTTTTCCCTATTTTTCTACCGATTTCTAAATTACGGGTAAAACCCGGGTTATGAGTTAAAAACCCGGGTTTTACCCGACTCCAAATATAGACGGGTACCCGGGTACCCGGGTTTTCGGGTACCCGGGTTGCATTCCCTAGGCATCGCACATGGAAACTTACGTCATTTACACAAAGATGTATCTGAAGTTTTACGTCACGCTAGAACCAATAGTTCCCAACTCGATGTGTGGACGGGAACACACAATATCATGTCGTTCCGTGCTGATACGAAACGAGTCGAATTATATTTGAAACCTGGGCGATTCCCTGTGCCTAAATATTTGTGGACGGTAGTCCATGATCCGAGTCAAAATAAAGCTATGGCTATAGTAATTTTAAATGATCCTTTCGTAGCTGTGAGCGAGATACGTTCCTCAGTATTTTGTGAAAGTATGTGCGCGCGGGCATCTTGGTTGAAATCGCTTTTACGTAATCGTAATTATGAGAGTCCTGTGTATGGATTGGTATTTTGTTGTAATGTTCATGATTTCACTAATGTGATCACTGAGATGCCTAAGGCAGTAGTGACAAATGTTCCTAAAGGAATCGATGGCTTGCTCACAAACTACCCTACTGTTTAAGTTACTAAATAAACACATTAGAAAAGCATTAAAATATGTTATGTTTTTGGCCTGTATTTTCTAGAAAGTGTCAGGTTTAGATTGTATTCTTACAAGAAGGATAAGAAGAGAATCTTATAATGAAATAAGATATTGAAAGAAGTATTTTATTAAAAATATTATTACAGTATAGATGTTTTTTTGTAATATAACCATAACCAGACCTTAATCCTTCTCAGCGATGGCCGTCAGGTGTCTCTCGATCTCGCTCTCCGTGAGGACGCTGCAACAATGAAGTTATAAATTAGCTAGAACCTAAAAAGTAACGAACTAAAAAAGAATAATGGGCTAAAGATGTGACAGAGTGGTGCCCTAGGTACAATAAGAGAAAAAAAGGAGGCCAATATCGTAGATGGGAGGACGATATAAAGAACGTAGCAGGACCAACATGGATGAGAACGGCAAGGGACAGATTGGCATGGCAAAAGCTTGGGGAGGCCTATGCTGCAAAGCAAGACAGTCACTGACTGTAAAAAAAAGGCTTATATTATATTATTATATTATATATTATATTATTAATAAGTCTGTATTATCTCCTACAAAATGATAAAATTCCCATTTAGCAAATTCTTGACAAATCAAACTTTTGATTAAAAAAAACATATAGGTAATCAAATCGATTCATATAATGGCCTCCTAACCCAGTCGGTAGCAGTGGCGGAGCGTTCATAGAACTCGATTCCCACCGGTTTCCCTTATTTTCAGCCGGTTGAGTACTTTGACGAGAGCTCTTAGGGAAAAGGAAGGCCAAATTTAGCCCCGGCTTCCCTTAGAATTATTTTGACGCACCGCTACTGGTCGGTAGTGACACTGCCTATGAAACAGGAGGTCCGGGGACTAGGTAAGTTTGTGTAAGATTGTCTCATAATATTTATTTATCCCTACACATGATATACACGTTTTTTACGTTTTACGTCATGATTTAATGAAGTAAAGATAGGTCTCATTTTGCAAATTTTTAGGTGTAGAAAATCAGTCGCACCAACCACACTTGACAGACTGATCAATCAATGTTACCTAGAGTAGGTACCAGTGGCGGCGCGTGAATAGAACCCGATTCCCGACGGCTTGCCTGATTTTTAGGCACCCGAGCAATTTCCCTAGAGCTCATGAAGAAATTTTAAGCCTAGTAAAGCTCCTACTATACAACTTCCCATACAATAAATTTCCGAATCTTAAGTGTAAAGGAACGTCTTAACGGAAACAACAATCAAGATTATTAGAAGCTATTAATTACAGGTAAGGTGGCCCTGCTGACTAATGAAAAACAGTGCTTACTGGAAGTTCGGGTTCTCCTTAGTGACGATGCCGACCTCAATCTCATTCGCCCGGAAGTCCACCGACAGCACCTACAAAAGAATAAGTAGTTTAATAGGACTTCTGTTCGTAACGCAGGGTAGTTTGGACGTCTTGAGAAACATTTTTTATTTCTTGCTCATTTAAGTAGTTCAGTGTGTAATATTGATAGCTTATTGTGCGGTGATCTAATAAAAGTGTGTAGCTAATGAAGAATTAGTCTCAAAACGCGTGTAAACTCTCTGTAGTCTAATGGACAGTTGTCCTGGCATGGCCGCCACGTGGTATTTGTAAGGAGCAGCTATCACCCTTACAAAGAGCAAGGCTAAAACCGAACAACGTTGCCTATATTTATTTAACAAATAAAATGTGATTAACGTCATTGGCAGAAATCCCATTGCTCATGTGCAAAGGGAGAAAGCCATTTATTAAAAAAATATATATAAAGAATATACGTAAAGTGAGATATTGCAATAAACACCTGCATTAAACTAGTATCTTACACATAATGTAATTTTAAAAAGCTAGTATTTAACAGCACAATAAAAAATAACCATATCCTATACTGATTGCACATCTCTAACTTCCATGTAGTGCAGTCACGTCCCAACGCCAACTAACCGTCTACTGCCTATAGATCCCGTAGAGGCACCTTAAGGAAACAACTGAATATGATAAAATGTGGTGTAATAACTAACCTGGCTAAGACAGGCAATAGCCAGCTGCACAGCATCATCGGTGGGCAGATCAGCTCGCTTCTTAAGCTTCTTCTCCAGGTAGGCGCCTGCGTCCGTGGCCTTGGCGCCCGCCGCGCACGCTTTGTACGAGCAGTAGTAGCCTGACGGATCCGTCTTGTACACCACCGGGCCGGATTCGGGGTCATAAGCGATGAGCATCATGCCTGGAATGAAATTCGGAATGAGGATTAAAACCCACGCAGATCATAAATGGTGCTTATTAACCACCATTTTGGATATATTTAAGTTTTTTCTGTGGTCTAGAGACTTTACTATAATCAAAACGCCATCTAAATATGCGCATGTAAGTTCGGCAAATCCAATACATGGGCTTAAGAGTTGCCTACACATAGGAATAGAAATATACTCAGTTTATTAAATTGGCTCTGACAAACAGACAGATGCACAAGTGTTCCTAGGGGCTATTCATAAATTACGTCATTTCAAAAAGGGGGGGGGGGGGTCTGGACGTCGGATGATGGTAGCATGACATAGGAGGAACCGGGGTCATACTCTTTGGATGATTTTAGGAGGGGGTCAAAAATCGTCAAAAATCGATGACGTAATTTATGGACAGCCCCCTATACTTTTTCAATTAAGGCTATTAAGGTAAGGATCCTTAAAAACATGGGCCACTAAGTGAAACCACTAGATAAAAAAATTACCTTACTGACTGTTACAAGATTGACAAGGAAGTTCAATTCATCCTGACCCAGAGCAACAGCTGTAAGTTACTTACTGCAGCCAAGTGGTCGCATCTCAGCATTCTGTGTATACACCTGGCTAATGTCAGCGATGCGGCGGCAGAGTGTCGATGCCGGAACGTCACATCCATATTTGTAGCGCCAGTTTGCTGCCTCGTAGCGGGCGCGCTGCACTTGCGATTTGCTGTCCGCTGCAACAAATCATGCAAGATTTGAGTGATTTCCATGTCTAGTTTAGTTAAATAAATAAATAGTTCAGCTATTAAACCCGCAATTATGATTATAAACTAGCCAAAATCATTGCCATCTAGCTGGTCAGGTATAAATTTTACTTGGTGTTTTTCTAAATGTACCGCTAAAATTGTAATAATTCAATGCCCTTACCAATCATGCCAGTCATAACACATCCAATCTTCTCAGTAAGCGCGAACAAGTGTGTGACTGAGGCAGGATCCAGCAGACGGTCCGGAACCTTGCGCTGCGCCGCCACCACCGCCGCGTCCGTCCCGCGCAGCGCTACTGATGTCAAACCGCCCTGATTGATTGCCTTCAGAGCATACTCTGAAACAACACAATTGTTAGCTTAGCTACAAATAAAATAAACATTAGGTGTGACTTTTATAAATGGTCTGATATAAACATTAGCTCAAATCACTTAGAGAAAATGAGGATTTAATAAATATAGCATTAACTGTGAAGTAATAGGAAATTCTGATGCATTAAATAACCTGCAAGTCAGCTCATAATATATTCAAATACGTGTTACATTAGACTGAGCACACCTTGAAGACTATTTGGATATATTCTTTAAACAATTTCTGACTAAAGTGAGATACAAATCCCTGCAAGATTTATTACTAGAATAAGCAGTCCATCTAGGTTGTAGGTTGCAAAGTTGGTGCATTGTATACTTACCGACTTGGTAAAGTCTGCCTTCAGGGGAGAAGATTGTAATGTGCCTATCGAAACCTGCGCTGCTTTCGCGTGCCATTGTGACTTTGAAACAATTTTCTTCCTAATATGTACAGTTTTTAGGCAAATTACTTTTTGTTTGACAGCCGCTTTGCAATGACAAACGAAACGCTTCAATTTTCCTTTCTCATCGCCGGTTTACAGAATGCCTACTCATGACAGCTTATTGACCAATCTCAAATCTAGAATGTGAAGATTACAATTTACCAACCAACCAGTGACTACGATACGTTGAAAAATTGCGAGTGACTGTGAAAACAAACCAACCATAACCAGGATACGTTCCAAAACATTTTGGATACGATAATAAAATAAAACTATGAAACTTAAAATTTGATTATCATCAAATGCACTCACGCACTGTTATAATTTATGATGCTGCATATATTTCTATATAACTTTCCATTTTCTCAAACAACAAAAAATATTTATTTCATATGGTATCAATTTTACAAATAAATCCGTTAATGCGATTTGATTTCATACTTCACTCACTCTGTCTTGTCTATGACCTCAGTTGAAGTTTGGGCGGTTGACGAGAAGGTTGTGTGATTTTGAGTTTGATTTGAATTTTGTTTCGTCGTCTAATTTCGTTTATTTTCCTGGTTATCAAATAAAACAGTCAGAACTTATATTTAACTGGACGCTAGTAGGAGATACATATTTTTGTGAGTGCTATAGACGTAATTATTTGACGGCAAAATGCAAGAAACCGCGACGGAGCGTAAATCTTTGCTGTCGTCGTTCCTGGACGTCCTGGAAGCGCAGGGCAAGACTGCCCAGGCTGAACGTCAGCTCCAGGAGGAGCGCTACAGGCGCCGTACGCAAAGGATCCTCGAATACCACGGTCAGACTCTGTTTTGGTACCATATTGCATTAACGGTCGACGCACGTTATCACTCGCATTATCAGTGTTTAGGAATTATATTTGCATAACAGTAACGTTGTTTTTGGCATTTAGTAATTTGGTTAATTTGTAAATTATATGTTCCTTTGTTTTTTCTATTTATCAGATTCCTCAGATTAGTACAAATAATATTATTTTATTTATATAATCTTTGATTGTTTTATATTTAATGTATTGTTGGTTGCTAATTATTATTGGTGATATTGGATAAAGAGTAAAGGGTTTTTTCTACAGCAACTATAAATTCAGTATATTTTTATCTGTCTAAAAAGCTTGATCTGTAACTCTCATGTTAGAGTAGCCTAGTTTCCTGAAGGTAAATTCAGGTAACTTTGTGAAAAACCATTAGTAATATTATTAATTTTAAAAGCCAGCAATACCTACCTAGTTTTGAAACAAGTTTTTATATTAATTAATCTAGTAAAGCCTAGAATGGGTTATAAATACGTCTGTATTTGTTTTGCATAGGAATATATTTTAATTAAAGATCACTAGTCACAACAGCAAAGACTCACAACTTGTTTAGCAGACAACTCTGCTGAGCATAAAAATTGACATACATAAAATTTCTACACAGACCGGCAACGGCGAGAGGTTGTAGAGCTGCGCCGCTGCTTGGACTATGTGTCGCAGCATGCCCATGTCCTGGAGACTGTGCTTCGTGGAGCAGGCACTGCTGGCAATGAAGAGGTTGGTTTAGAAC
The DNA here is from genome assembly GCA_911728535.1 of Pammene fasciana. NCBI lineage: Eukaryota > Metazoa > Arthropoda > Insecta > Lepidoptera > Tortricidae > Pammene > Pammene fasciana. The sequence continues at coordinate 5,480,500 of OU452285.1, forward strand.
TCATTCCAAATCATAAACATGGGGATGATTAAGCACATGCCCATTTTATCATATTTTTTTTAGTAATTTAATAAACTAAACTAACAAGTAAATACCTAAACCCTTTCACAGCCAATCATAAACCTAACTTGTTATTACGGCAGTTAAAAATTTCAAATCTCTGTTGTTAACATGTGAGAATTCGAATTTAAACATTTTTTTACTCAGCTGCAAAAGGGTATAATATTTTTTTTGTGATGATTGTTGTCTTTATCTAACCCCCACTAGAAAAAGTTTAATCTAAAAAAAATCTGTAATGAGATATAAAAGCTTAGAATAATTTTTGAAATTTTTTTTTAGGTCCCCTTGAGCGCTCACTTGGTTAAGCAAGCGGCAGGGCTCCAGCGTTGCATGGCGCAATGTGTCGCCAATGCAGCCACGATCCGCGCGGCCCTCGCATCTACCCACCAGCCCGTCATGGATGCCATGCTTGCTAAAATGGTAAGTGATTTTCTGTCAATTTTATCGCCTATTATTAAGGCGCCTCATAAGTTCTAAATAATCTAAATAAAGTGGATGCAGCAAAATCTGCAAAATAAAGTAGAAGATGCTGTTATGGCTATTTTGGATATCTAATTAACGAGTACAATTACTTTTCTCTCAAAAGAAATCAAAGCAACATCTTCCGTCTGTAAGGTATAAGCCCACTGCGGCATACGGATATTTTTTTCAAAGCTCAGTACCAACACAGTCACACCGACAATATAAATCGTATTATAAATTACGGAAATATATATTATCACCTTTAAATTAATTTATGTGATGGGCCGACAATTTTTATTTTATTCATGTTTTATATACACAATTTAAAATTTCAAGATTTCGAAACGAGGTTGCTTCACTTGCACTCAAGTATTATTCGATAGGTTGTTCCTTTGTCATACCTACAAAGTATGATTCCATTCAATTTGCACACTTACACCTATTTAACACCGAACCACTCGAACAATACCTTAATGACGAAGCGTTTCTATGAACTTTCATAAATGGGTTCAATGAATTAACCTACTCGTCAGGGTAGTTGACTAGGAAACTGGACTCGAAAAACTTTTTAATACGTGTTTCGCTTAGATTTGGAATACATCATTATATTAATCAGTAGCGGTGAGCCAATAATTTGTAAACAAGCCGTAGCTAATACGGCTTTTTTTTCTTCTTCATGAGCTGCAGGAAAAGTGTTCAACTGTCTGACATTTAGACAAAACAATGGGAACTGAGTTCTATAAACGCCCTGCCATTAGTACCTATTACGCTTCCGTTTTCTGTTCTGCAGGATGATTGGAGAGAAATATGCCACTAGTGCATCATTCGCGAAATATTTTTAAAAGCTCATTTATATATTAACATAAAGGATTCAACGTCAAAATGTATTTAGAATTTTTTTCTTTGCGAGACGAGAATTAACTATCAGCTGAGCTGCGGCTTACCGTTTTACACCTGCGTCGTTGATTTGACCGGCGATAATCAGGCGCATTGACCCTTCCTCGGTCAGCTAATTTACCCTCCTTCCCCAAAATGTTGTAACCTCGCCGGCCAATACCGTCATTCACCCCATTTGGTATCGAAGAGTAGTTCAACGCCATTACCGTGATTGCTCCAGAACAATAAGTAATTACAAGACCGTGGTAAGCCGAAAGGGTGTAAGTTTATAGTTAACCCGTTGATTGCCGAGGGCGACATGCGTATTATAAAGCACTTTCTTTATCTCTCTTTATTTATCTCACTCTTTATAGCGGAGTCCATTATAGGTATCCACCAATAAGAAAACGTCAATTGAATTCGATTCTAACCAGTACCCGATTTTCAAAAACTAGAATATGTTTCCTACCCCCAACAAACTCTGGCTTACCTACAAATATTTTGTACAGGCCGCCACTGCGAAATATCGACTTATTTATAAAATAAAATGAAATTTATTACTTAGGTATAAAATAAAATGAAATTAAAATGATTAAGTATTTGGTGCAAAGAGTATACAATAAAAAAAAAACAAGAAGACAATTTACACCAATATACTTACATAGTTGCCACTCAGTAGGTATCAGTCATTTCCAGCGCAACCAGAACATCAAACTATACTTACTTAATCTAACCTGTATACACTTTATTCCATAAAAATGGCCGTCTATATTCTGTGCTTAATTTGTAAAATAATAATAATTCGCTAGAATCGCTAGTATAAAATATGAAACTCGATCGTTTAGCATAACGCCTGAGCGGGTTAATGATAGCACGTTAAGCACGTAATAGGTGTTTAATAATTACAAGCCGGTGTAATCAGGCGTGGGCACTTCTCGCTCGATTACCGATTGTCTCCGGTTCCCAGCCGACCGAAATAAACACGTCAAACAGTTTACTTGATCAAGTAATTAAGTAAGTGTCGCTTAAGTTCCCATCATGAATTAAATCCAACGTTGAGATTGTTGTCCATCCTCTCGGTCATAATTAACCATATAATGCTCGCCTTGCCTGCCTGAATGTTATGGTGGTTGCAGTAAATACTTACAGTACAGCAACATGCAACATGTATGCTGACGGTAAGGCGTTGATCCTCACACCCTGTAAAGTAAATCGTGGTGCGCTTTTACAGAAATTGCAGCTTCAGTGAACCCCATGGTTCTTCAAAGTCCTATGACCACCTATGTGTACCTACAGGTTTTTCAAGGGTCGACAACGCTCATATAATGCCCCTAGATTTACAGGTGTCTACAACCTACGACCGCCTATTATAAGGCTAAATATTTGTTTGCCACCGAAAGCCTATGGGCTAATACAGAGTTCGTAAAGAACTTTTCAAGAGTGCAATAGAAATGAAACAACCTTTATTTTGTGCCAAAAAAACCAACAGAGTTGCAAATGTGCAAGCTCATGCCGTCTTAACAGTTCCGGGTATCTCAAGGGCTACCGGCAAAAACAGCTCGTTTGGGTACCTACCGCAAACAAATTATGTGCGCTCATTATCCGTCATTACGTCCCATAATGACCCCGTAAGACCCTAAACTTGGCCTCAGCCGTGGGAATTTCGCCTAGTGTTATTATATAAAATACATAGGTGTAAAAAACCTGCATGAAACATGCATGCATGCCTTGAAATCCTGAAAATTACTGTTTGTGCGCCGCAAGCCGAAATGCATTTATTTCAAAGTTTTGCATTTATTTAACATTTTGATGTCATTCACACTTCAGCGGTCAAGTGAAATGAAAACTCGTATCGAAGTCACCAATAACGTATTTTTGCCTACAGTTAAAATCCCCTTCGCTAATTGGTCTAATTATAATTAACCTTTCTGGCGGTGATTGTGTCAACTCATGTGTTTCCTGTTTACCTGGAAATATCACGGCAGGTCTTTGCGTGACATTTCCAATTCTCATTGAATGCGATCTCGGGTCAATATAGGCGCTGATAAATATAGTTCCAATGTAATGTGAATTTTATATACCTGCGTAAATATAATTTCATATTGACATTTTTTTTATATTGACATTGACAAAGGAAAAAGCAAAAAGTCCAGCTGTGTTTTCCCTAGGGAGAACAACCCGAAAATAACAAAATCTCAGCTCCAAAAGCATCAAGTTGTTATATTATATGTCTTGCACGGTTCATAGGACGTCTACAGCCGGCCTGGGGTTGTTTGCCTTTAATTCATATTTAAGCCGAGGGTCGGCTAACGACCTGCATAAACGTCAACACGTCCCTTAAACTGACAGTTTCTTCTCATAACAACCTGAGCTAAAGTGAACTTTTCTGTCTACGGATTATTAACTTTTATCACAGGCGGGCTAGCATATCTTAGGGCTCCTCTACATGATGGGCCATCATAGGGACGCAGCTATGCGTTAGAGCGAGCTAACGATATTGCCATCTCGTTCTGTCATATAGCTGCGTCCTTACGATGGCCCATCATGTAGAGCAGCCATTACGATTACGTTGTCGCCTGTCACTTCATACTTCGAGTCGCGCTTGAAGTATGGAGAGTCGCGCAACAGCGTAAGATGTGCTAGCCATGCTGGCCGTACCTAAGGTCTTTAAATGTCTCTCATTTTTGGACAAAAAGACGACGTTCCATAAAATATTGAACAGTGAGCGCCTTGCAAGAGAATTTCATTTCCACAAGTAGGTAATAATCTTCGTAGCAAAAGATCATGATTTTGGTCCAAAACTATACGAGTAGGTATCTAATATTCGCCAAGGCCACCATACCCAACTAGCAAAAATGCCGAATAAGCTCGGTGTTATAGAGCTATTTAGTCAGATAAAGGTAATGTAACAGTAGTCGCGGCGATAATATGTCGTATAGTAGCTGATTATATTACAATTTGGCTTATACAACAATTCAGTCAAATAGTAAGTGGAATAAACGTTTATTTGACTTTGTTATGCGATTGTTTTACTACAGTTTTGTAGCCATCATCAATATTACTTCTATACAGCTCATTGATCACGTAACAGCGTATTATACCTCAGCTATGTTACAAACAGCCGTTTATACGTTTCTAATGTTGCCATTATATGACTAGTCATATTGCCATGGTTAGTTGCAACTTTTATTCAGGAAACTGTTGTATAAAAGAGTTTAAAGTAATTTCTACTCCACTTGTAGCAATGTAAATGTAGTAAATAAATACGATTACTACACAATCGAGTAATAGATTTCATACTGATTTCTATAGAGTGTATAATGATATAAGTGTTGCTTTGGAGATAATTATCCGACTAATAATTGTTTATGCTGTGTAAGTGTAGTTGTTTAGCACTTTTATTTCACAGCGTGTGTTATAAAGATGCCAAAATATAACGTTTACTGATCCACAACTCGTATAACCATTGCATGTCTGCCATCTTTTCAGCATCAAACTTGTCAACCAGAATCTTTCAATGCGAGTACTGGTTCCGTACATAATATTTTTTTTGAAATTTCTACAGAAAAGCATAACCATACAGCAGTCAAATTGTCGATTTATCACGGAAAGCGCGATTTAAAGCTACATTTTTATATGTTATTAGGGTCCATTAGAAGAATGTAAAAATGTATTTTTCATGCAAAAAAAGTTGTGTCTGCTGCGTAGTACGCAAGAAATTTTCAGACTTTTGACATAAAAAATACAGTTTAACTAAAATAGCTGTGGGCTTATTCCTAAGATGGGAAAAAGGCGGCCATCTCAGGAATAAGATATAAATAGGTGTTTGGTGAAGAAAACATGTTTTTAAGCCAGGCAAAGTTGTGCATCGTAGGCATACTTGTAGCACGCGACGGTACGCGTATTTCAGACACCATTTGTTGCAAATTTTTTACGATTACAAGAATACTAAAAGGTTTACAGAGTTCGTTTTGGGCTTAAATGAAAGGCAAGTATACGTATAAAAAATTTGTTCCCATAATTTTAAATGAAAGGCTGTGACCGTATTTAGATGTAAATATTAAGCAAAACTCAAAAAATAGCATTTTTAAGCCTCATATTTCATGATCTACAAGATGTAATAAAAATACTGGTGATCCGCTTAAGGACATAATTGGTATCGTACCTATTGCGAGTAAGAAAAAGTAGGAGGCAAATTTTTTCGACGTGTATTTTTTTGTATGGACACGTCATCCCAGCCGGCCAACTCTCCTACAAAACCAACTTTTTTTGCGAGAAAAACATAGTTCTTAGTTTTGCATAATTATAATATAACACCAATTATGCCCTTAAAAGGATCACCAGCATTTTTGTTACACCTTGTATTATACATACGGAACTGTGTAACTATTACCACAGGATTTCTTTGATATTGTGTGGAAATCAAGGGTTTTTATATTCTTTACAGAGAACCCTAAAGATTGCATTATGGCGGAAACAATAGTCGAATAATGTAGTAACGGAGCACTCGTATGCGTCTGTAAATCGCATACTGGTCGCGTAAGTGTTACGAAGATGCTTAATGTCGCTTACTGATACCATTTGTTCAGATAATAATAAAATAAATTAAATATAAATCACTTAAAACTAAATATCATGAAGGCGCATTAAAATTTTATGAATAAACTATAATATGTTTCGTCACAAAAATAAGAGTGCAGGTAAAATTCACTGTTATATTGCCACAATCGATAAACCTCAAGTCACTATACTTAATATTTAACAAAATCAAAATGCACTTTTACGTAAGTAAAGTCTCTCCAAATATTTTTTTTTTCAAGTTCGGTCTATGGTTTGTGACAATTAAATTGTACGAACTTTGCGCATGTTGATACTGTCGCTGCTCCAAACTTCGCTATTGAACCAAATAATTGCATAGTGGATTTCTTGCTGCTGCAATTCGACATAAAAGCCGAATAAATATTGCAATAAAAGCCACTACTACACGAAATTAGTAATTGCGCGACATTTATAGAACTTCTACTCCACTTTATTGCAGTATAATTGTGCCCAAACGCCGTCGTATAAACGTGTATTCGACTCTTATTCGACAATACACAAACACCAAAAAGTCGCGGCAGAAACGTTTACTCCACCATGATTTTGCTAGTTGGGTAACGACTAAATGGTTTTTCGAACACATACAGAATATCCGCTCCTTATAAATTATGCATGCTATTTAAATCGTTCAAAGCAAGTGTGAATGGTTATCAACTTATCGAGGTGATCTTAAAAGCTTATGCCGAAACCACGTGGATGACGTGGACGCATTATGAATGCCACTTTTTCAGAATGGCTAGCCAATCTGTTTTGGTACCTGTACCACAACCTAGTATTTTATTTCGAAACTAGTGGAGTGAAAACAGCAACACACTTATGACCCGATATACGCCATAGGCCGTTGCAACAGGGACAAATGGTTAGTTATTAGTGTTGGCGATGGTACTCCACAATTACCTAATTTCATTGGAATAAAGTGAAAACTGCGTGTAACGTGTTTATGACCGTGACTGTATGTACACGTAATTCACACATCCGTGTCATCGATTATTTACAATTTAAGGTCGCCCCGTGAACTAGAATCGACGTTGATGACTCGAAACTTGTTTTCACGTCTTCAATATACTCACTTTCTTTATTATTTGATAGGATCCCTATATACGGACCTATACACGGATACATACCTATGCATCTTTTTCAAAATGTATAGATATTTCTTTAAAATTACTCACACTGATTCATATACGATTATATTTTTTGTTTTCCAATTTTGCAACCGTAAAGTTATAGTCAGAGGATAGTCACCGTCATTTGACGTAGAGATTATAAACTTATATAGATAGTATAGATGTCATATACACAGGAAAAGTGACCTAGGCTCCCGGTGCCCAGGGCCGGGAGAACATTTATTAAAATAATTTGATTTGTTATAGTTATGAGGTACCTGAGGCGTATAGTTGTATTGACGTAGAAATTACCACAAAAATGAGATTCGATTAGACGATTATACATGCTAATTAGTGAACATAGTGAATAACTATGTATACTGTAAGTCACCTCTTTATAAAATTGTATCTATTTTATCATCATGCCTTTTTATCGAAATTCACTATCTCGATGCCGTTGTCGTTACCGAAATGATCTCTCCCCTCTCGCCGTAAGTCGTAACGACGGCTATAAAAGCAACATGTTTATGTATGTCCCGTCTCGACCTACATCGGGACAGGCTCGTCTTGTCTCGGTTTCCGGATTTCCAGACACCGGAATTAAACTGAGCTACGGCTTCGCGAGGGGCTCGCAAATAATAGGTTCTGAAATCAGTTGCTCGCAAATCTTGAGTTGGAAAGCTTATAATAATGCTTAAGAAGCAGGGTATACAACTAGTTATGCAATCAATATCCAGTTGCGCATAGTAGTGGTTTATTGCTTTTGAACTTTCATGACATTTAAGGTCAACTCGGCGTATACCGTCAGTCAACAAAGATCGGATAGCAAGCAATTACAGATAATTCTGCGTAGCTTTTTTTACGAAATGGTAAAACAGTTCTAGAACTGTTCTAATGTTCTGTGTGCTGTCATTGCTTGCTATCCGATTTTCGCCGAATGACGGTCTTCGCTGAGTTGACCTTAAATATAAAATATAGTCTACAAGTAATTGCTTTATTTTGTGTTGTACACTGCATCATATAATATTCATCCTTATTCTGAGAAGGGCCGGCAGAAACGCAAAAATATTATTACGATTAAACTCCTTAGTTACGACCAAGTTATGTCTTTCGTTTTAAGTTATATCTCGTTTTGTGACCGTTCCTTTACAACTATTTCATTTATGAAGGTTGTCTGTAACAGACCGCTCCCTAGTGATAAGAATCTCCGCACGTTGCTTGTAACTTTTATTGTTCTCTGGGGTATGCAATAAGAATTGCATTGTTTCTTTAAGCTAGCGTTCCCACGTGCCCAGACAGTTGGCAATTAGTCGCCTCGCCCATCTACATCCCTTTATTGACCTCCGTCTGAAAAGTAGATTGATCGTGTTGATACGATCGGTGTGTGTTTGGGTGCGTGATAATTGCGACCATGTTAATTACTTTTGCGTCGAGGCCATGTCTCGGTCTGAAGACGTGACGTGACTGTCTCTTAATCCTTTGCTACGATGGCTATGTTCGGTAAAACCATTCGGTTGCGGGGAATAATCACCGAACTGTAATAACTCGTTTCTGTTTTTTTTTCAATGATAGGTACTTCTTCGAGAGTCTGGCTTGTTCAAGTAAACTAAAAAGCTATTTGATTCCCTGCCCTTCCTCATTTTGTCTGGAAAGTAACTACCTAAGCGGGGTGATACGATTGGTGCCGAATTTTGGGTGCAGACTAATCGGGTCCATGTTAATTGGCGATGAGTGTGTCATGTCATGTCAGGGTCAGCCTCGGTCTTTCATTACGGTTGACTCGTTCGGCAAACCCATTTGATTGCGGGGGATATCTACATGCGTTACGAAAACCTGAGAGCAGAGAGCTTGGGTTATTACACCATCTCGTTTTATGTATATTTTTACCTGCTATTCAGATATCATATTATCTAAAGCTCCATTGGTACCTTTTTAACCACTGTCTGAAATTTTTTAATTAATCATGATCAACCCTAATGCGCCCAGTGTCATACTATACTACCTACATATTTGCTGCTGCGAGTTGATTGTATCCACGTTAATTACCTGTTTCACTCGTGCGGGGGTCACAAGAGAGTGACTGATGGCCGGTCCTGAAACTCTTACTATCGCCTTGATGAATCGTATGTTGGTTCGGCCCTTCACTAAGCTAGCAATACTGAAAATTGCTGCAACTGTTACCTGATATTTTGAACAATCGGTCTAATACGCTCAGTGTCGTATTTATTTGGCTACGAGTCAATTGGATCCATGTTAATTGCGCGTGTCAGCCGCGCGGGGATGACAAGACATTGACCGACCGGGACTGAAACTGTAATTATCGCCTTGACGAACGGTTTGTTCGTTAGGCCCTCTAAACTAGCGATATTTAAAAGTCCCGCTACTTTTATATTATAACTTATCATAACTAACAGTCTACACTTAAACACTGGTAAACACATATAATATAACTATGTATGTATAGAATCGTGCTCGTAGTAGTCATAGTCAAGCTTTTAATTCAGTTTACTCTCCGGTTGTATTTTCATAAATATGTTATTTTTCTCAAACATGCGTGGAAATGTCGTCGTTACCTTTAGTAAAAATAGGCTCGGAAGCATCACGTTTCAGGTGCCTTAGTGACACTTGATAGGTACCTATGAAAAGAATTTTCATAGAGATCTTGAATACGATAAACTTTTAGGCTTAATGTTTAGGTCTTATTTCCACGCATGTTTTTGAGAAAAGCACTATACCTACGTGCCTCGGCGTGAAAACGGATTCCCGGCCTCGTGTTCCTATCCGATTATTATATTTACTTGGCCCGAAATCCCTATTTTCCCGGCCTCTGCTGTTGTAATGTACTATTACGGAGGGCCAGAAACTTAAAAATTAGATTTTTATTGTGTGTCTAGTAGTGGACACTCTGGACATGCTTTAACAATATAAGCATGCGATAATCTAATTCGCTACATTGTAGGTCGATCCGATTACCGATTAGATGTACCTAAACTTGTAAGATTACATTCGATTTGTAATACAGTTAACAGTAGCCAAGACATCACGTGTGAACTATTACTTTTAGTTTTTCGGTTAACAAGCCTTATCCTTATACTATTTTGTACGAATTATTGCGCTGTTATATAACATTAAAAGACTTTTCAGAAGCTTAGCACGCTCATGCATGCTAAGCTTCTGAAATGACGCTGAACGCTTATGCGTTTGCTATAAAAATCATAGTGACCATTAAAGCGCCCCGTCGCGACTTAGCGTAGACGCTCGAAAGACGCTATAAGTGTGGGGTTAGCCTTAGGTCACTGCACTAGTCTTTAACAACTCCTTAAAATGCCTTAAATTAACTGTAGTACTGTACCGTGATTGCATGATGATTATGAGAAAATTGTCAAAATGTGATTATGCTATTCATTGTGCCAACACAATGATATTTTGAATGGAGGGAGACTGTCTGAAATACTTTTATTTTAGTGTGAGAAATATCTATGAGGTTCAACGTTCACACATCCTATACTCAAGAGCATTAAACTATGTCACTTTTTGTAGAAATCTCTGTCTATACCTGTTTTCATTGCTGCCCTTACGTGTGTCATATTTGAACAAACTATTTAGTTTTCCAACGGCAAAGGCGACTAACGGAAACAATGTCAATAAAACCATATTCAAACTAGTTTTATCTTCAAATTCAAAAAGGATTATACGAGTAGGTATGTAATGTTGCTATCTATGGCTAGGCGTATGATTATAGTGTTGAACTTCTAACCTCCATGGGCTTTTAAATAGTTGCGAAATTTTTGAATATTTATCACAGTATTACTGTGGTTTATGGTGTTAAGGCTCAGTTTGGAGACTTAAGAATCGCTACATCTTTCTGGTTACATCTTCGTAATCCTCGAAAAGGTTAAGGTTGGAAGTTTATAGGTCACTGGCCTAGTCACAGTTGTTGGTAATCAAATCACCGCGTTGCCAATTAGGCGACATTAGCCAATTGAAGCCAATTGTAATTAATACGGTCTCTACCTGCTGCTGCCGTCACCGCTCCTGTTGAACAATGTGTGAACCAATATGTCACACATACTCATACTTCGTTTAATTAAACTCTTTCTTATCCGAATGTATATAGTAAAAATTTGGTTAGGGTGCGCATAGAGCTCAGCTCAGTTACAATATTGTGAATATTAATAAAAATGAGCAATTGTTATGTTACGAATTTCCACCCATTTTTCCATTTTTCCGAATTTTTGTCTATTGAAGAAAAAGTTATGTTATATATCATATATATATCACATCTATATGTTTTATTTATAAAACATGATTTTAGTTTAGTTTAGTCTAAGTACGGTTACCACGGAAGACCAGCGTCAAGGTACCTCAAAGGTACCTTGACATAATGCTGAGTGGAGACCATTTCATTGACGACTTTAAAACTGTTTATTGTATAATTGTGTATTGGTCTTAAATTACTTTGTAGCGTCATGAATAAATTTATTTTCTTTCTTTCTTTCTATCTCTATTCTCAATTGGAACCTTGTTTTTCAAACAGATTATTTCTCTTACGTATCAATCGGAAACAATTAGCGATTACAAACACAATAGAAGACAGTAGAAGAGAATTTCCTGCTCAACAATACATCGACTCCGACGCATCATTATCCCGTGCGCTGAACGCAGTGAAAGTTTATCGTTTTAAAATCGCCGCGGTAATGATTCGCATTCGCAACCGCTATTACTTGTCGACCACGAAACGCACGTTTCAAGCCTAACTATAACCGCGAACCACTTCGTTCATCGAATCATCTATTTGACGTCTCAAGAGTGTCAAGAGTGCATACGGGGCGCACATTCAATGTATGGCTGTCTATGTCTGCGGACCACCATAAATTGGTCGAACGTCATAGCCCTCGGCTGTTGCGGCGTGTATCTTCATGTCCACGAAAAAATAACTATGTACCTATCTAAAAATTCCAATAATCCCGTATCGGAAGATGTGAAGGTCTCAAGTACTGATGGTATGCTACTCTAATCTTCAGCTCCGGGTCCAACTAACAGTTATCAGTTCAAACTTCAAAGGTCGTTGTTCAGGAGCAAATCAGTTCGCAACCGAGACTTCTAGGATAACAGCTGAATCAGCGAGGTCACCGGCATGTGACCAATCGTTAGGAAATACGGATGTTCGGGCGTTCAGTGCCCTGGATGTGGCGTGCTAATGTTGTTATCCTCGCCTGGTAGACATGCCTGCTTTGCAGTAGTTGAGGTACCTAAATGATGCAAGCTTGGCTTCGAAACCCTTTGCCTTTGTGCTATCATCATCATTGGCCTGTAATATCTATGGCAGACGATTAGACGCAATGTCCAAAATCAACTTGCTAAATACAAGCATGAATGAAACATATCAGATATGTATTCTTTGTTACGCTAGTAATGTATAAGTAAAGATGGGGTAAACAATTCGTTGAAGTTAATGAACTTCGCTTTGTTCTTTTAAGCGGAACTCAGTCATTTCTCAATACCCTCCCGAGAAAATTCGTTAACACGGGACAGCTCGGTATAATTGAATTAGCGTTACTTATGATCATGAATCCACACATGCAACCATTAGCTGCATCGCTCGGTGTCGCCGACCCGTCTGCCAAAGTCACTGAATTCATTCGTCGCTTTCCATATTAACTCACCCCGACTCGGATGCCAGGACGTTCATATTTTATACTGACTGGTTTTATTCAAATAACGCTTTTATGGCTGAATATTGGACAGCGTTTTTATCTAATTGCATTCTAGACTTTTATGTGCAAACTTCACCGTTTTTCTCTGCATTTAATATTTATTTTATAGTTTTTCGCTGCGAGGTCATGCTCAATGAACTATAAAATGGCATGTTTACAACCTTTATGCTCCCCTCATACGTGCATGCAACGCACGCAAGCCTTATTGAATCCAACATGCCCAAATGATACGAAAGTAGAAAACTATTGATGGTGCTACTGAAACATGCATGAAACTCTCTTACGTAACCCTCGTGACTTGAATATTAATTCAGTTACAAAGCCTCAGACTAGGTCACTTGCAATTTCGTTGGGAAACTGATATTTCAGGCTGCTACTGGGACATACCTACTTACAGTTCGGGTCTCATAAATCTGGCAGCTAGCCTTGACCAAATGTTGATTTTCCACGGCACGGCACTTTATGAGGCATTTAAAATCCTATGCAACCTTAATTACCTTAGGCGCCTTGGCGTTTGCTTCTTATTTTATCGTAATGGGACCTTATCGCATAACTTGCATTTTATTTGTACTTACGTTTAATGCAAAGCATTACAGCACGCAAAAGTGGCACAGAATAGAGGTTCCTAATACCGCTAGAACAGCTGCGACAATTCTGCAGACTGTAATTATCTGTATGGAGTTAAATGTACTACTACTACTCCTCTAGCACAGCGACCCAAAGTGTGTCTTGATCCCGGTCCTGCACAGTTTCTCGCCAGTCGCCAGCCTGGAGCTCGCATAGATCCGCGACCAACGCATCCGCCCATCTATAGCTAGGCCGACCAACCGGACGACGTCCACAAAATGTGCACAAGTTTTATTCTCTCGACCAAGTGTCATGTCCAAATAATTTAGAGAGCTTGCATAGCTGCTCCACCCGCTGTATCTCTGGCGAGTGTTGTTGAACTATCGGCATTCAATTACTCATCCTTAGCTTCCGGAGCGAGCGTGTCGGCATTGTCTGCGATTGGTCGCGGCGTCGGATCGTGACATTATAGTTCAGGGCTGTTACCCTATCGTTCAACTAGTGAGCTTTACCACTATAAGTATGTCTCGAGAGTCGTAACAACTGAGGTTAATTGAAGATGAAACTTACATGGCTTCGTCTGAGACGAATGTAAACAATGGGAATGGACCCAGGGGTACAAGCGGTGTTGGGTCCCAGTGGACTCGGGGTAGAAAGGACAAGGACGGTTCTCTAGGTTACAATTCCACTTTATAAAATTGCTCTTAGTGTAATTTAAGTACTTACCTATTAGTAATTAAGTGTCACGTCAAGTCACAATAATGCACCACATTATTTCCCTCGGGTGTATCCTAAGGGATTTAATGTGTGATATGGAACCATTTTAATTGCAACCTTGTTTTTCTTGTATGTTATACAAATATATACAAGTATACTGCATATTTCTTTTTATCGGCTTTTTTATTTCTTCTTCCCTAATTAGAACTTCCTTGCAACTTCGACTTTCCTTCTGCAGCCCGACTTCCGACTGATTATGATTATCTCTCTAGGTGGGGCCTCAATGCAAAAAGGGGGGTGTTATACGTTTGTCCGCTGTATGTGTTTGTCTGTAACATCGTAGGGCTAAAACAGTTCAGCCAATTTAAATGCCTTTGCACAGCGAGTCATCTTAGACATGTTTGTTTAATCAAAATCAGTTCAGATGTTTCGGGGGTACAATTTTATAATGCGACAATCAGGACGAAAAAAATTTGCACCGACAAATCTGAAAAAGCCTTTGTTTTGCAGTGCCAGCCGGGATAGTAGACAGGTGATTTCTTATCAATCAAATAGCAATTAGACAAGCGATTAGCATCGGTCGTCGACCTCGAACGGCTTGCAATTTAAACCAGTTCGATGAATTGAGTTCGAGGTGATGTCGCAAATCTTATCTTTGTTTGGTTGCGATGCATCTGATTGTGCCAAAATCAATAGATCAGTAACTTATCAGGTTGATAAAGGCACATGTGCTTTGCCTTATTTCTAATGGGTTTCAGAAAAAAAGGCAAAGCACATGCAATGGTAAGAACTTAAAATGACTTCAAATTAGCCGAAAACACGCTAAGGACATGGACTGTGTCTTTCAAAAATCTTTTAATTTACCGCGCGCTGCCGTTATCTAATTCTTCCTTGTGAAACTTTGATCTAGCTAAAACTCGGTTTTCAGCATTAGACGCCATCGAGTAATGTAATGGTGCTCTGTCTAATTCTTATAATAATATCTATCTAATCTAATTCTAATAATATCTTCGGCAACCCTCTTAGCTGTGTCATTGTCAACGCCCTTGTTTCTAGCCAGCATGAAGACAAATTTTATTAATTGAAACGTTTGTAAAGTTAGGAGTGTACCAAATACCTTGCCCATTTGCATAATGTGCATATCTAAGTGCTCCAAATCTAGGGATTGCAATCCGGTACCAGATCCGGTGATTTATGTATCAAAATAGTACCGGATCCGGCCGGATACGGTACCGGACTGCAATCCCTATCCAAAACATTGTCCAAGCACGCTCGTGAATTAAATTCAGAAATGGGCATGAGCGTCTAGCTAGACTCTAGGCGCTTCCGTATGCAATACACGAGACAGCTAGACTTATGACGTCCGACGTCTATTGTTGCGATGCACCAACCGTTTCAGTATCAAATTACAGTCAATAATATAAGACATGACGTTAATAGTGGACCTTATCTCGCTGTCTTAAGATTTTAAATTGTCCAGTTAAATTTGGTAACGAGAGTGCAAGTGGCTGCGGTCAGTGATGTAACGCCGGCGCACGCGCCGCTTTGCGAAACCGACGAAATGCATATTAGTCATCTGTCGACGGGGCTAGTTTCCAGTTAGACAGACTCGCATTAGACATTTAGGGTTCAGCAGTGCACATTAAGAAAACAAAACCCGTAATGAATCACAAATTACATGGAAACAGATGTCCATTACAATGAAAGAAATCAACTGTGAAGAACTCTGGAACATAACGGGATTCGAACCTGCGTCCTTCGGATTGCCGGTCTGACGTGCTTCCAATTACACCAGACGTTCCTCTATCCATCACAACGAATTTACTCATGTTATGATGAACACCACTTAGCGACATCTGTATCTTATGTTTATGAAGGTTTACAACCTAAATAATCGTCTCGTCTCAATCATTTGGTTATAAGTTCCGTCTGTTCCATTCTTCCATTGCTCTCAGGGGGCCGTCCGATTTTCTCGGATATGATACTCGTCAAAACTTCCTAATTGGTTCGAAACGTATTCACCTTAATACGTAACTAATCTTGTCTTTCTTTACCCATACTTAATATTATAACGCGAAAGTAACTCTATTAGGTAAGTAGGTACTTAAAGACAACTTATTGGATTTATTGTTTCAATTGCAAGGATTTAAGGCACAAATTTTAATTGATTTCACTAGCAAGCAATCCTGAGAATCAAATTTTACTTTCTGCATTTGAGTCGAAGGTTCAATCCTCAGCAACATGAGCGCTGAAGTAGCATCTATTGAAAGAAACACGATTTTCTATTTCCTTACACAGAACCATCATACGTTCGGCGACCCGCACTTGACGGTATACGGTGGCTGCACGACAATCAGTGCGGTAAAAAGTGTCACAATAAAACGATAGACAAAAGGCACAATGGAGGATAATGTGTGGATTTGCATGTAATGGCGCTTTCTAATAGGCGCCTTTGTGCGCTGATGGTGGTGAAAGTGCACGCGTGGGCGCCCTATGTAACTTAGTAGGTAAATTTTCATACAGCGTTGGTTTAGTAGGTACAGGGAGGTTTGTGTAAAGGTAGTTTAGCATTAGCAGAGTATGATTTCGGTAAGTATTTATGTAGCATCCCAACTATGGAAGAGTGTTATAACACATTTTCCCATAGGAATAGTAAACGGCGAATGATTGACATTTATAATATTTAAGTTGTGTAAACGAAGATCAAAGATTCAGTTGGAATCA
Source organism: Pammene fasciana (assembly GCA_911728535.1). NCBI lineage: Eukaryota > Metazoa > Arthropoda > Insecta > Lepidoptera > Tortricidae > Pammene > Pammene fasciana. The sequence continues at coordinate 5,497,328 of OU452285.1, forward strand.
ATAAGTGTGCGATTAAAAAAAATATCAATCATAACATAAGTCATAACTCAACTTAGTATGTCCGTTTAGATGTGGAAATGATGGATAGCCGAGAGAAGTCTACCAAAATAGCCGCCATAAGCTTTTTCTTCTGCTCATTTGATGTACATATTTTCTATACTTGCGATTTCAACGGGCTTTCACATTGAATTGTAACATTTCTGTATATCGCTTTAGGTCATAAGTACATTTACCTCATATAATTTCATTGTGACAGAATCCCATTAAACGAAAATGTGCCACCTGGGTCCCAGCAAAAACAGCCTCTGAGTTATAAGTCAGACCGAGCACCGAGGACGTATTTAGGCGAATAAGTTGGGATTAGGGGAAAGTAGGTCGCACGGCGATAGCGTATCGCGAATTCGGTGTCGCACTCGCGATACGATATCAATGTTTGCCCTTACTCATGAGCTCGATCGATCACCGAAACATTGCAATATTTTGCACGTGAGTGCAATAACAAATCAATATCATGTTGTCTACTCAACTTGTGCAGGTACTATTTGCCAGTTCTGTCAGACCTGGAATATGATTTGAATAATAATATCACAATACAGTAGGGTAAGTATTAAACTTTGACCACAAAACATTATAGTCACTTCATTTTTTTAAAACTTAAGTGACATAGTTATTACTAAGCGGTACTTACATTTATCTATTTTAATTTAATCTACAAAAAGCAACAGGCGCTGGGATTTTATTCCAGATTTTTAGGCCCCAACACTCTGGTGACATTGATCTTTGGAACTGACTGACATCTCAATGATATCTTAAAAGATTGCATTACTAGAGATACAGCATAAGTCTATAATACGATACATATAAACATCGTTTTCTACCGTCCCTGAAGCTGTAAAGCGGTCAGGTCCAGTCTGGTTCCAGGCACTTTCATAACCAGTTTAAGTGGCGCACTAGAAAGGCACAAGTAAACATGACTCGTGCTGACTAGACTAGTTGAGCAAACATTTATTTTGCTAACTGTGCTTTATGCCACAATTGACGGCACATGTCAAGTTAACAGTCACGATACTCACGGTATGATTGATCGACGATTGGCGCCGCCGCTCGCTAGCGACAGACTGCTTTTCACGGCCACGGTGAAATGGGGAGTTTAGCACTTTGTCATATACCGGTGTCGAACTTTGACCCCACGCTAGAGTTTTGTGTCACTTACTGACTTACCCTCTTAGTATGCGGTTTTTTCTGCGTAGAATTTGTACTTCCATGATCAATTCGTTCCTCCATTTAATATTACTATTACTGTTTTGAAAAAATAAGTCCCGCCGAGCTTCTTGCGGTAATAAGACTAATAAGTAATACTTCTCGGGTCAGATGTGTAGGGTTAGAACCGGTGGTAGTTTCTTTTTTCTCTCTGACGTTCGTTCATTGTAATGTGCCTACATTGAAGAATAAATATATTTTATCTTTATCTCCATTTCACCCCTTGAAGGGATTATTTCCATGATACTATTCCGAGGTATGCGAACTAATAACTTCATACAAATAAGTTTAACGATTTAAGAGATAGACAAACAGAGTTAATTTCACATTTGTGTTTATTTTTAGTATTATGAATTAACAGATGCGAACTGCCCTCCTAATAATTAGGTAGCATTCCGGGATTCTTTGGTTGGCTGTTTCAAAAGGATAGGAATATTTGCGATTAGCACTGCCTTCTTGTTGTCTAGTTATCACCAGATCACGAGTTTCCATGAATGTCAAACCCGACATGCCCCCGACAAGTACAAAAACGCCTAAACTGCAATACAGACATTTGTTGATGCCATTGCTATGCAAATGTACATCACGCTTATAGGTACTACAGTTATCTAAAAACACAGGCACCAAGCGACATATTAATTTTTAAAATTAATGGAGAAGCTTGTAAGTACTTGAGTACTATCATATCAATAATTATTGTGACTTTAGTCTCGGATGTCGGATTGGCCCTTGAGATCGATGTAATTTCCTCTTTTCCGTCGCTAGACATCTGTTTTCAGGACCTTGAGCCCGCATCTGCGAAGTTTACTGCTCGCCCGAGCTCTCTAAATAAATTAGGTTCCATCTTTTATTTATGAGGCACCCAGACAGACCTTTGACCTCTTTACGCATTCACTGGAAGAAACTGTGCTGTTTTCGGACTACATTTTTTATTGAATAAATGTTGTTTTTGAGGCTTTGGATAACTTTGTGGGCAACATTTCACTATAATAATTACAAATTAAATTATCAGTGCCAGACAAAAAGTTCATTTTCTTCCAAGAATAAAGTCCATGGCCTGCTTGTTCTAACGGTTTCTCATTATCTACCAAAACTGTCTTCTTAGAAACCGACGACCGAGAAGTTAATACCAATCGGAGCGGCATCAATTTCGCCGCTAAGAGGCTGTAATTATAATTAAAGATCGGCCCCGTTTAATTCCGCGAACTTTAGTTAAGACGCGCAGTCGGTCAGTGCGCAACCTTGCGCCTGACCCGCTAGTCTAGCCGTCTATCCCCATTTTTCAACGAGCGTGAATGAATCGAACACTCAGACGGAGCAGTAACTCTTAGACATAGATATCAGCTTACTGCCTCCATCCCTGTGGATCTATTTATGGTGATAAAGATTGAAGGATTTTTGATACAGATATATTTAGAGGGCCGGTAATTCTCCTTAAGCGTTTGGACTTCTAACTTTAATGCCTTTAACGCAAACAGTGCCCGTTCACAGCTCAAGTGGCCGCAAGACGCTGATCTCTTAATCCCTTAAGAATTACGTATATATATTTTTATATCTGCGGCTTATAAGATTACGATTAAAAGCACCCTCTCTTTAGTTATGGAGTCACTAGGTTAGCAGAATTTAGTTTCATACCATAAATAGTGGGTATGGGTAATGCCTGATTGAATGATTTTTCCTTTTCTTCAAGCGCACTTGCTTGCTGAAAGATACCGTTGTTGGCTATTCTTTTAATATACTTACATTTCTTTACAACGTTATTCTGTCGCAACTTTAACTTTAAGGATCTCATTCCTACGAGTAGGTAGAAAATACAAGAAGTAGGTTAATACTATATGACAGCTCTAGCCGGAAAATGTAACAAATAATCTATAATTCGAAAGGCCTGCATTATTAATGCACAATTTTTAGTTTTTGGGACGAGGTGGTATTAATATGATATAGATTGTATGTGATATGACTGATATGGCTTGTGGACCATCTGGTACACAAAAATCTGACTTATCATAGCGTTATTGCAACGAGATTGTCTAGTGCATAATGGTTAGTTGTGTTGTCATTAATGTATTGTCTTGCTTGAAGCACCACAGGGTATCTACGGATCGTAGATGACCGTGATGAGGTGTGGATGTGGGCGCCAGGGTCCCGCTGCGCGTGCGCGCGTAGGCGACAACTAACTTTCTGCTCTCATTAGCCAATTGTACCGACCCCATTAATCCACCTAATGTCTCGTTCTTAATTCAATAATTCACACTTAAACCGCCATAACTCACTTAGTCCGTCCGTTCCACAATGAATAAATCAGCCGCTTTTCTCACGCGAAAATAAAAGTCATCGACGATTGTGCGTGCGTTTCGTTTCACTTTCCAATCGACGATTGTGCGAGAAAGCCTTGGAGGCTGGTTCGGCCAGGATAGTACCTACTCCCACATAGAACAATGAATTCCGAGTAACATAACAATAACAAGGCGTATAACCTCTAACAAAATTTCTTGTAAACCTTTTAGAGCTATCAATTGTTTAGTGCTATCAAATTCTCACTGTTTCTGACTGTGTACAGATGATCGTTGTTGTGTTTTGAAGAAGAAAAAAAAGACATTATTATGTTGAAAATATTTCCTCGTGACAAGTATTTATTTCCTTTAACGAATATAAAATAAAGTTTTAAATATAACTAAGCTAATATATTCTTACAGATTTTCTAGATTTCTTTTACCTAAGATAATACTTGTTTGATTAAAGTACAATCTCTCTTATTTACTCAATATACTCTTGAAACAATACATTTTTGTATTTCTATTTTAAGAAAACGTGGTTTTATTAAGCGAAGAATCATATTTTTGGTAAAGGAAATAAATACTTGTCACGAGGAAATATTTCCAAGATAATAATAATGTCTTGGATTGAGAATATCCCGGAAGCTTTTTTTCCGTGTAGGGATCAGGAAATTAGTATACTAATTGGTATATACTTGCGCTATCTAGGTAGTTAACTTAATTCTGTTGCACTAGGTGCGTTTATGCTCTGAAAGGCTCTTTCATAGAGTCAAGAAGTCTTTATTCTTCTTCATTTTACGGATATTGTAATTTACACCAGCCAGTTTCAATGGTATTCAAGAGAGGAAGAGAGACATTTTGGATTTCCTTTTCTAAACATATCTCAGCAGATTGTGTTGAACGCGTCAATTTGTACATTAATCCATCCAATATCATCTCTGGACTTTGCAGAGGAGGATTCCTGTTAGGTCTATTCTTACTTGGTGATCAAGTACTACAGAAGCAACAGATTTATCCCGTATAATATAACGATGATAACATTGCTTCCGCGCGGGCGGCGAGACACCGTACCGCTAGTTTGCAATCTAGCCTGGACTGATCCTATTGCTTTACATAGCTGTTCTTAGAACTACAGCGTATCACATCTTATGGCTAGAAACTAGTACACACCACTAGACTAAACCTTACATTGGGAAATCTTTTTCGCGTTGACGTAACGTTTCGCGTAGCTGTAATAGAATAGCGGTGATAGGAGTTCCGCGGAGGCGGCGCGGCGGGTCACTCTAGTGCACCGGCCGCGGCCCTGACCGTCACATCACGGCTATATTTACGCGGCGCGCGCGCCGTCTCTAAGGGCTCGGCTATTTTCGCTACGTCGCTGATTCGATAGAAAAAGACTTGGTACCTTTATAGATAGATGTAATTATAGCGCACTTGTAGAGTATTGAACAGTACGTACCATAACATAACATTAGTATCGTATACCTGTTAAACATTGCGTAACATTGATATGGTATTTAACAAGGCAAGGTAGACAATGTTTAGTAAGTCTACGGTACAAGAGTTTTTTTATTCTGTTTGAACTCATTTTGACAAAAGTTCTTATGACTAAACCATACAAAAATAAAGGGATGCTTACACTACATGTATATAATTTTATGCCACCCCTGGCCATAAAGTGGCTTTTTCCGCACGCTGCGCGTACGGAAAAAGACCTTTCTGGCCGAGTGTAGACATAAAATGATGTACACAACACGGGAGGTAATGTACTATTAATGTTTGATTTTAAGTTGATATACACTGATCAGCAATTAACTCTAGTAGTTTATCACACTTTTTTTTATACCTATATTAAATGGCTTTCTCCCTTTGTCATAGCAATGGGAATTCTGCCAATGACGACGTTTCACACTTTTTTATTGGGTACAATAAAATATAGGCAACGTTGTTCGGTAAAGGCCTTGCTGATTGTAAGGTGATAGCCTCCCTACAAACACGTGGGCGGCCGAGACCCCGGATAACCGTTCGTTCGACTAAAGCGTGGTTACGCGCGTTTTGAGACTAATTCTTCATTAGCTGCCACTTGTTCGTTAGATTACCGCACAATAAACTATCAATATTACACACTGAACTACGTAAATGAGCAAAAAACAAAGAACTAGGTACTCTAAATACGCCGTCGCCGGCTTGAGCTCAAACGATTATCGTTTATCACACTTTTCCACCTTTTAGAATAATGGAAATGTATAGGTTATCGGAATTCAATACAGCCTGTATATTCGTAGCACAATTTTTATCGTGTTTTAAACAATTATATCTATTTAATATAATAATGATTGCAAAGCTTATAGGCGGATCACTGGTCATTAATATTAATTTCAAGGGTTAACAGCCACTACAGGCAGCCAATTCTTGAATATAATACATATTGTATTCTGTTCGATACTAAACTAATATTTGGCCATTTTACGCATTACATCACACAATGTTACATATTCACGAGAACCGCTTGATTACTCTCGGCTTATTATCGCCTGTTAGCGAAAATCGATGCGGTGATTTCATTCACAGTTCCGGTGATCGTATCAACAATATTTGACGTGATGAATACGCGAATTTCCTTGTAAACACGTCGATCACACCACGCGCAACAATAAGTAGTAATTAACTACTTATAAAGTTAGTAACGTTATAGGATAGGTATAGTATAGGTAACCAAGTGTTATTCATTACCAGATTACCAGTTTTTCTCATGCTGCTTACGGCAAGGATGTGGTAAGACAAAGACTGTCTACTCTTCTTCCGAAACAATGGTGAATTGGTGATCAGCATAGCTCGGACAATTCATCGCAAAAATTAATTTTGTATAGAACTAGATGCACACTTTTGACACTTTTTGGGTTGTGGTTATGAATGCAATATAGAAATATATTTAATACTTAATATATTTCTATATTGCATTCATATATAATACCAATAAAAATTTAATATATCTTGTTTTATTTCGTTGTTATACCTATTCGTTTTGCGACGTTTTTGCGGTGACTTGTCCGAGCTATGGTCAACAAGAGCATCAGGAGCTATGATCACAAAAAATCGTGTTCAAAGTTTCAAAGTGGGATGTGGGTTTAGTTTAGTATACCGGTATATTTATGATCGATAAGAGCTTACTTATGGCAAGGCTCTAGGTATACCATTATGAACTTCATGAAGTATATCAACAATGCGAAATAATGTTGCATTTTGTATCTAATGCGTGATTTGAGTCATGAGTCTCCCATACAACGGAAGGCTATGATAAGGCTTCCCTACGCCAGGTTCGCGCCCTCGATTCCAGGGGCATCCCATATCGGGTGTCTCGTACAGTCGGCAGCAGAAGCTATTCGAAATATACACCCTTCAAGGATAAGGGTCGGGTGTTCCAAGCCGTCTGTCACCGTTAGATGTAACGCAAAATTTTACTGTATGGGAAGTTTCGTAGTTATTTTCTGAGTTACGTTCATCAGTCTATCAAATGTGGTTTGGTGCAACTGGCCATAAGGCGAAGCGATCAGGTTAGTTACCTTCCAAGGTCGCAAAGCGTAGGTATACTGGGATTGCTGGGTATGTAAGTTGAGACGAACCGTGATGATATCAGTGATAATAAGGCAAAATACTTGCCCAAGCAGGTATTTTGTTTCTAGCATGCTTAATATTATGTGTGTTAACTTCTGTTGTTGACTGTAGAGATAGTGAACCCGTATCGCATGCTCGTTAACGCCCGTACCATCGCTAGGTATACTGTAACATCGTTCGAAATCGTTCAATAAATATTTATGAAAAGTACGAAGACCTTGCTACGTTGTCATAAAACCGTTTTAGAGAAGTGTATTTGCTAAACACATAAGTGTGCACAACTTTGTAAAACTAAATCAACTAAGTTTCGAATCTACGTTGTCCATGCTAACGTTAAAAATACGTACTTATACTTAGGCATTACCTATCCAACCAAATGAAGCCGCAAAACCTATGAGTACTGAATACCAGAATAGGTATAAGTATTTTCAGCGGTTTGATACAAAACCGTTATTTTGTATCAAACCGCTTTCAAAAGTATAGGTAGCACAAGTCGTATCCGATGCTATATTTTATCGAGAGCGAGGTACGTACTATCAGAGGTATAATTGATTTTAAAAACCAGGTTAATTGTAGCCCTCTTAAATGAGACAATTGACATGTGAATTGTTCACTTAAGGTCACTGTCGGCTTTCACGGCCTTAGACAATAGGAGGTCGCGAGCCCACACCAGATCGAAACAGACGAAATTAACTGACCACTTGTAGATCTTATACGGTTGTAATAAGGTGTATAATTTGTCAGATCGTCGTTGGCATAGAAGGCCATCATTATGTGCAGTAATTGATTAATCCTGCCTGATCTCATTGACCTGCGGTGATAAAAGTAGCTGGTTCACAGGCCGTGAGAGATGTCGCAGGTCTAATTCCAAGTGTTGATCGACTGGAATAGCAATGGTCCTATGTTAAGCATTTGTCATTTTATAATCTGTGCCTTCAGCTCTACCTGCGTAGCAATCGTTATGTGTCATTTCTCCTTCGTATCCTCAAGGCTTAGATTTCCAGAACCAAAATAGCATATCGTCATCTCCAGGATTTAAACGTTTTCTGTTTGTGTGCTAAGGCTAAGTATAGTTTAGTTGGAAAAGTAGACCGACTCGGAAAAGCTAAACCATGTGGCATAGTATGAGTAAAATACGTAGTCCTTTAATTTAACGAATAATTTGGTAAATGATATGTGATAGAAAACTTAAGTGGCATTTATGTTAAATATGATTATTGTTTGTCCTCAGGAAGCGGAGTTACGGTCATGGACAGCGTTCCTGCACCGAGCCGTCGACGCCACTTACAACTCCGAGATTGTCATAGACAACCTGCACAATATGATCGGTGAGTGCCCCTCATAATTCTCTTGGTACAGTCAGCATCAGAAGTAGCTCAGCTGAATATGTTTTCAAATGACTCTTACACTCTTATTCTCTGTACAATAAACACAATAAAGTCGTATCAAGAAAATTCAGAACCTCTTACCTGCTCAGCAATTTCTGCTGGTGACTGTACCATTGACGCACATCTTCTGTGCATGCGCATGTACCACCATTAGGAATCTACAAGAGATTAATTTTTCACAGGAAAGTCGTAGAACTTTAAACTTTTCGCGGATAGAACAGGGCCCAGGGTTGTATCAACAGTTCTACACCGATCCCTACGTACATATTGTCCCACCTCCTTTTACGAACACCCTTCGGACTAAATACAAATCCAGAGGGTCGCAATGTCAGCATCAGCACCCATGACATCATCTTCTTCTTGGACAATGAGAGCAGCGACCTTTACGTGCTTTAGACGCGAAAGTTTGCGAATTAGTTGAACAAATCAAAACCCATCACTAATTTGTCAAAATGTAAGCCCAGATAATCTACAAAAATCGCGATGCATTCTCGAATGAAAGCACGTATTAACAAATGTCAACTGTCAACCAAACCTAATACAGTCATAAATTCGCTGGCCCAATTACAGGGTTCTATGTTTCACTTTTATCAAATTGAAATTTGAACATTATCATGGCGACCTGAAAATATAACATAGAACCCTGTTATATTGGGCAAGCGTATGGCGACGTGCGTGCACCTTTACTTCATCAATCATTCGATTAGTGATGCTGTCAAAGGAAATTGATACCTTACGTATGTCAAATCTCACGCTGTCGTGTACCGGATTCGTCAAGAGTCCGCTGTGCCGTCATCACGGGTTAAATGAGCATATTGAGCACCCAAGACGGCTGTCACTTTCTCCAACATCGTGATGACAGCGGATCTTCTTACGGGCATTATTACTAGTTACAATTAGGAAGGTTTAGCTTGACCCCTCCAGGTTTCTAGGTAATTCTGGCTCCAAGTGTTAAAAAATGTGTCCCTGTATTACGCGGTGAGTTGAACACAATAATAGACAATACGCTTTGAGTGCTTTTAAATTTACAAGGTTCCGATGATTTGAGTAAGAAATCCTAAAAAAGTAGTCGCATGAAATTCCTTGAAGATGGAACTAGTTTATGCAGAAAATATTAGTACAAAATCTTGATAGTATATGAAGATTGTGAAGTTACCTCTCAGTAGCAGGCCAGGTCGCGATCACCTAATTATATGTCTCCGTATCTGTTCCCATGAAGGTCAAAAGAATTAAAACGAGTTATGATCGACGTCATGTCCTGTGGTGTGGGCTCCAGGGTTTATCGTCGCCATATCCCGCCGCTTTACGACTTTCGTCGGAGCTACCCAGAAATCGTTTACGTGTGAAAAACCGCCGTTTAAAAATGAAGAGTTGCGAGATGATACCGCTTAACGGAGGATGCTTGCGGTTTGGGCGCCCGACTTTAATCAGTCCGGTGGTCCTACTCATTACTCATTAAGTGGTTCTCGGAACAACTTTTCTGATACCATTTCATACAAAATTTATTACGTTGTTTCATCAACTTTCTATAACAATTCATATGTTGATGTGCTTTTATATTTCGGGACCCCGAACTTTCTGAGAATTGTCAAATTCATGTATGAGGTTTCGCCATTATCGTCTTTTCTAGAAAGAAACATATGTACCTGTGCATATATATGAATAACACTCTTGTAGCGACTGCCTCCATTGGACCTTACAGCTGCATGAACCTATAGCCACTATAAAATTATTTAAAAAATGACAGATGAAAGAACGGAAGGCAACGGAGTAGCAGATTCTTTATTATAAAGAGCATATTATTTTGCAGCGGAGCAGCGTCGCTACGTGCGCGATGTAACATCGAGCAGCGTATTCACGGCGCTGTGCGCTGAAGCGGACGCAGAAGCGAGCGCAGGAGAAACAGCGAGCGCGGGCGCGGAAGCGGAGACGGAAGCTGAAGCGGACCGCACGCCCCGCTCGCCACTCGAGCGTCGTCCGCCGTCCTCCTGCAGTACACCTTTGCACAACTAGCGAGTAACTTGCATACATTAATGCCCAAACCACAAAAAACTACAAACTAATAGCATCGACCACTGTTCATTTCTTTATCTTCAATGTATGGCTGTCGACAGGGGTGGCCTTAACCTTCGCGAGACCCCGCAACGTTCTTGTAAAAATTTGATCAGGTTGTTGCGATGCTCCGGGCGACTGCCCCGTTCGCCTAAGGCCGCCTCTGGCTGTCGAAGCCAGCTTTTTTGTGGTTTCAGCGTAAAAAAGAACAATACAGCGCACACTACGAGAAACATGGACGAACCCACTAATAACTGTTTGCACGAGTATATGAACGTCAAACATGTGTGCTGTGTAACGTGTTCGTGTGCTGCTGTGGAAGTTGATCTTAAACAGTTATCAAAAACATTTCCGCCTTTCCTCGTAAACCGCGTACAACTGTGATGGGATGTATCTGCTCAAAGCTACAGTATTGCTAGCCTTGGCGTCTAAATTATATTTTTATGATTTTGTAATCGCCTGACTGCGCTATATATAGCCGGACGTGGCTCCCGTACAAACCGCACTGCCTTAGCGTGTGTTCATTCGCCGAATGTTCGTGTTCGTTCGTTGTTCAGATCTTATAAATGTCGTGTTATAGAATGTTTAGAAGCTTTATAGTACGCGTTGGGTGTTTGTCGCCATGCGTGCAGTGACTTTGGGCATAGTTTCACAGGAACTAAAATAGAGTGTCTTTATTGATACCGATATGTTCTCACTGCTGCGTGACCGTTATAAGTTGTAACTAAACCTTAGGGATGAATTATGTGCGTTTTAGTCCCTGCAGAACTTTGCCCTTTACCCAAATACGTAAAGTAATGTATGTATATCCGGCTCGAAGGACCAAGGTCGAACTAAAGAAAGTAGAAAGCGTTCATTTCGTTTGAGGAAGTGATCGTAATAGTTTGATATGTAGTTTATATATCAGTATAGTTTTGTCTAAGCTAGTCGCTGCGCGCTTGGTATCAATGACGCTCAGCGCACCCATCATTTAATAAAATAAAATTAAAAGAAGAATTTTTAATCTCGATGAAATTTTGAGAATTGTAATGTTATAATGACGTAATTTTAGTGTTATGCTTGTTCCCTTTAAGCTCTATGAGTTATATATTATAATGTATGAATCATGTTCGTAAGACGTTTTCGAAACTTTTACAATAATCTCGAGTGGGCCGATCTGATCGGCAGTGTTGTATTTTTGCCTTTTTTGCACTATTTGTATCCGTAGTAGTAACCTTTTGACCGCCACGGCTGGCCAAACTAATAGTTCTTTTTCAATGTCATAAAAACGTGTCTACGTTTTTGCCTGTGCCTGTGGCGTTTAAAAGGTTAAATTATAAATATAATTATATAAACAGTATTATTTATAAAGATAGATATATTCACGTTATACACCATCAAAACACTATCATATGTAACCATTTGTAAAACTTTTGACAGTTAAAAAAGGTATTAAGCTTATCTTGAATATCATGTTTGTATAGCACCATATGTATGTTTGTTATGTAAATAGTATTGTATACTAAACATGTTGCCAAATTTTCCTTAGATAGGGCTGTGCCCGCCTTCTACCTCCGTTTCCTTGCATTTACTTTATCTAGCCCAATCAATAAGGAACAAATTCCCGTCATTAGTAAAAAAAACACAATGTTTCGTTATTTAGAAATACGATTCTGGATAAAAAATCTAGCCAGAAATAAAATGTTTCGGTTTGATAATGTTGAGACTTGGTTATTAACATGAACAATATAGCAAGCTATTTTTCTACGCAACTCTTGCAAAAAAAACATGTTTTGTGTTAAATTTGTAAGATGGCCGTTAGGACTATAGGGATATAACGCTAAAGGCACTCTAATATCAAAGAGATTTCCGAAAACTACATCAGTACAGTCTCCATCAAATATATCGGAGCGTCCAGGGTACTCAACAATATCTGAACGTGTACTTTATCGCCTTGAAAATAGAGGCGTTGTTTTAGATATTTGTGACCACCTTGGCCGCTCCGATATACGAATTCTGTATGTATTCTTTGTCACCGAATAAAACAAGTGCCTGCCGCGTTTACATCTCGTTTTCCCGCGGATTTGTGTAAGGCGCCTGCATTCGCCTGTGATATATCAACGAAGCATAGCAATTTTTATATTTATGGATATTCCATGTTTTCCGGGACCTATCGAACTTGTTGTTTAGTACGGAGTGGCTTGTCAAATTAGCTCAAGTTAAAAAAATCTGTTAGCTGTGTATGAAATAGATTTAACTTGTTAATGAATAAGGTCTGTTTTGGCCAAAGAAACGAGCGTGCTTGACAAACCGCTCCCCAGTCGCTAGTTTATACTGAGCAGTGTTCATTGCTCCAAAAGTCATACATATACATAAGTATACCACATACAACTTTGAAAACGGGTCACATTGAAAAAAACGCTTGCCATTTTTGCTCTGGGGTCTAAATATATGGAAGTGAATAAATCAGAGATTAACCCTCCGACCGCCAGGCAACTCCGTTATACATATTTTGGACGCGATATCACGTACTGGCGCTGAGGGCACGACATTCCTTGTGCGTGATTTTACATTTTTGGCAGTCCAAGGGTTTGTTTTCGAATAATTAATGATTAAAATCCTTCGGGTACTGTCAGCTGCAGAAGCAATTAAACGACCAAAATATCCCAAATCTTATTGTTAAGACCCGGTTAGCTATATCTCCTGTTGACTATACGACGTTTATATCGTCAGGTGACAAGCAAAACTCAATAATTATTAAAAAAAAATTAAACGATTGTTATGTTGCCAGTACCTATAGTTCATTATGGCTATGAACTTGTGGTAGTACTTAGTGAGCTTTGCTTGTCACCTGACGATATGCTGCCACGACTTCAACACGCTCTCACCTAAAATACTTTTTAACCCTTTGGACTTTTAATCCAACTGCTGTTGTAAGTTACAAGTGGTACAAAATGTAAATGACTTTTGGGGCTAACTATACGAGCGGCGGCGCGCGTACTAGTCGCATAATTGCTATTTGTTTAGCTTGAACCGCGAGGTTGTATCGTATCCATGGTCTGTTATACCAGTTGTTCAACGTTTGGACAGTCAAGGGTGTGAACACGGTTAGATATTTCCTTCGAGCATATTAATTACGAAAAGTTTTAGCTGCACACACACAATTCTACAGCTATTTTGTGTACGTTTTATAAAGAACAAATTATAACAAAGTGTCTGTTTTAGGTTTGAATCATAATTAAATATATATAGTTAATTCGTGTGTCAGCGCCCTAAAGGAGGTGAAAATAAATAAAAACGACAGGCGAATGAATATCGAAGCAAATGGTTCATATGTGATAAATTAGAATATTTAGATTGTTGATTGTTCCACGGGTAGGGAACTTGTGTTCATGCCCTTAACTGTATAAATGTTCGAAACTAGATATATTCTAATGAAATTATGAAAAACGCGCGCTGCGCCGTTCTCGTATTTTTACGCATTTATTGTTGTGAAACATTGATATAACTGCCTTTAATTATATCTTATTCCTAAATACTGTTGTTAGTGTATCGAGAGAACTATATGTAGCGTATGACGTAGCATGTCGAATGTAATGCTGTGGCCACACCTGCGATTATTAAAATACGCTATGAGGAACCAATGGGGTTGGCCGGTCGAAATTCTTTACAGATGGCGCCAGCATAGCTTGTACCTGTCAGTCCTACCAAAAGTGTCATATTCTTGTTTTTTTGGAATTTTCTGACCTGGATGCTAATCCTTTAAGCCAAAACCCATATACATATAAATACCAGTGACAGGTACAAACTATGCTGGCGCCATCTGGCCAAACCGGTGACAGTTGCCAACCCCATTGAACATGCGGGTAGATAAATGTATCTTGGAACTAAAATAAGATACAGCAGTATGTTTCCGATATCATGACATGACACGAGTTACAGTCAGCAGAAGTAGCTAAGCGGGTGGGGTATTCAGAATCGCTCTTATTCTCTTAAAAATAAAGTCGTGTCAAGCTCATTTTGAACACCTCAGCTAGCTCCTTCTGCTGCTAAGTACTGACTGTACCTACGTTAAGGCCCGTTTGTAAATCTTAACGTTAGTGTGGACTCAGCATATGGATAGCTTCTTGTATATACTGCCTTATTCGTATAAGATCTGTCTTCGCAATATAAAATAAAATATATTTAATTATTTTATTTTGTTGTTTTGAATTGTAACCGGCTAATTGTAGTATTGTAAACATGTTAATTAGAGCTGTAACCTCTAATTAACATGTTTGGGGAATCCGGAATACGAAGTTAATAGGCCAATCGATGCCAGATAAGCTTCTTAACCCTTTGACCGCCAAAGACGTCATATCACGCGCACGGAAAATCGTGCCCTTAGCCACGTTCAAAATAAAACCGCGCGAGTGCACTCTCGCAAATTTAATATGCTCTGGTGTCAGGATACTTGACGGTCAGGCAAATCATCGGTCCGCCAGCGCGTAAGCAACTCTGTTATATTTTGGACGTGGTATCACGCGCAGGCGCTGAGGGCACAACTTTCCGTGCACGTGATTTGACGTCTTGAGCGGTCAAAGGGTCAACAATGATAATATCGATTTAGGTTAGATGGCACTGAGCTTTCTTGTACGACGACTGTTAGATAGAGCGCCTACGTATCTTAAGAATTTTCGCGTTAAACCGGGATTCAGTTTAGGAGCGCTCACATTCCAGTATATTAACCGTCAAAGAACCGCCAAAGCCGTCATATCACGCGCTCGAAAAGTCGTGCCGTCAGCGCTAGGACGTGATATCACGTCCAAAATATAAACGGTTTGCCTTGCGCGCTGGCGCTAGGGGACACAATTTCCGTCCGATGCTTGGCGTTCAAAAGGTTATTTTATTTCCTCGAAAATAAACACAAATATTTTATAATAATTATAATCTTTATTTTGTACGATACCTTATAATATATTTGTATAATCATTATGCTAGCATTTGTCGAATACGGTATCAGACTCATGTTGGCAAGTTCCGAGCTCCGTCGAGAGCTGGTATGTCACAGTCAAATAGTATAATCCGCCGTATTACATTACGGCTAGCCTTAAAAAAAACGACGCTGTTTTGTAAAACGGCTATCCGTAATGTAATACAGCGGGTTATACGATCCGACTGCCACAGTTACACATTACATTACTCGTTATACTAATGATCCATACATTGCACATTATGAAAAGGCTTGCCAAAGAATCGGAATTTCTTATTAAGACTTTGTGTGAGACACAAATCTTATTACAAACTTAAATAAAAAACATTAATATGACACATACAACTCTTATGCACCAATTATGTCGAAAACTTAAAATAGTTTAGGTAATTTTCGTACTGGGTAAAAAAACGTAAATTTAATATATTTTCTGGCTTATTAAGGATCTAATTACCTAAAGCACAAGAACAACACTTCAAAAGAATTTGCTGCATAACTGTAGATAGGATATTTAGGATTACAACTGTACAGTCGCCATCAAATATATCGGTCGGAGAGGCCAAGGTACTCAAAAATATCTGAACAGGCACCTTATACCTTGACAATAAAGGCGTTGTTCAGATATTTGTGACCACCTTGGCCGCTCCGATATATCTGATGGCGACTGTACTTGTAGCTGATTGGGTAAACTAAAGTAATACTTGATATTAGATACATTAAATTCATACCTGTATAGTTTAGGTACTATGTATATTCGAGACGACTGCATAGCTCCTGGTATGTTTAGGATCATGTAAGGACAGGTTTGTTTGACTTTTCTAGTAGATGACTACCTAGATATTTTTTAGTCTAAATACAGATAGTTCAAGTGTGACACACCTTGATACCGGTAGTATAGGTGTGCTACAACTTTGCCTACGATGCATAAATTTGCCTGGCTTGAAAAACATGGTTTTCTTTACCAGACGGCTGTTTATATCTTAAACACGAGATCTGTGGAATCGATGTTAACCTTTTGAACGCCAAGCATCGGACGGAAAAATCGTGCTCAGCACCAGCGCGCGCGAGCGCGAGGCAAATCGGTTATATTTTGGACGTGATATCACGTCCTGGCGCTGACGGCACGGCTTTCCGTGTGCGTGATATGACGGCTTTGACGGTCAATGGGTTGAAATGCAAAAAAAAACACAAAAACAGCGTTTTTATCCAATAAAGCCTTTTAAACTAACGAGTTTCAGACTCATAAACAGGGAAAATTGCTATGAATAATTACTATATTATGAGGTATATAAAATCAAAATGTACTTAGCTAGAGCGTACTGCAGTCGTCTCGATTTGGTGTAATACTGAGAACCTGAGGCCTGCGCCCTATAAATACTTAAGTTACTTACTAATATTTACACTTAACGTATAAGGCACCATAAGTATATAGTCAATATGATCAGTTCACCCGCTGTAATCTCTACATAGAAAATACATATATCTATGCATCCAGTCGTTCACACGTACACAAATTGTTTGTTTGTGAGGGGAAACGCAGTTCAGCTGCAGTCTATACTTATGACTTGCATTTAATTCCCAATATCAAGTTTTATCATTCATCAAAATTTAAAAAAATACCATACTTAAATAAGATTTTATTCCGGTTAATATAAATATTAAGGTTTTAGCTATTATGGGTACCTAAGAATTTTTTTTACTGGATCGTTTTTTGTCAAGTAAGACGTACCTAATTGGTAAGTCCAAATCGTTATTAAATTAAAGCAAGGTACAGTCGCCATCAAATATATCGGAGCGGCTAGGGTACTCAAAAATATCTGAACATGCGCTTTATTGCCTTGACAATAGAGGCGTTGTTCAGATATTTGTGACCACCATGGCCGGTTCGATATATCTGATGGCGACTGTACGAGGATTTATTGCTACTTCAATGATTGAGCGATAGTTAAATAATATTGATAAGTAATATAAGTATGTTTATTCTGTACACTGTCGCCCTCCTTGTCAAAGTCTATTGAGTTTCTAAAAGCTCAAATTCTTCATATGGGTCTGTAAATCATAACTTCTGTGGTTTACAGACCAATATGAAGTGGTTACTACTTTGCTATTTACTTGGCACAACCTAAACCCGTGAACTAAGTTTCACCTCACATAACGATGGGAGGGAATACTCATTGTATACCATTTGGCCCGTATCAAATGGGTGTGTCTAACTCAACTGGGGATGGTACCCAGTCGCCTCTTGGTCGTTTTATCAATGGTGGATGTTCGGTGTCAGGCAGAGGCGGGCTGCGGCGGGGGCGGCGCGGGCGGCGGCGGCTGCAGGCGGGGCGGCGGCGCGCGCGGGGGCGCCAGCACGCGGTGCGGGACGGCCACCGTGCGGGTACCCACCTGGCATATTCAACACACGTTCAATTTTCTATTTAATAAGTCTAGAAATAACTAAGTTACTCTTTCACCGCCAACTATACCACTATAAGTGCAGATGCAACTTTAAATTAAAATGCCGAGTTCCACTGCGCAATCTGATTAATTAGGTAGCTACCCTATTGCGAGTTATATAAGTTATATTGAAACAGTCGTAGCAGTTATTAAAACATATTGTGCCTCACGAGGCCTGTTGGCCTGAGGTATTTTCTTCGGCGTTACACAATCCCAAAAATACTGTGCTACGCTACGTAACCTGCCTTATGCTTATTAACAGTGAATCGAATACTCTAACATAATCCGTAACCGCATTTCCTACCACTATTATCATGCGATTACATTCTTGGAATTACTCCAAATCTTTAATGTAGGTAATACAAGTGGATCCATAAATCAACTTTCAAGTAGTAAACCGAAACTATATTAGCACAATTATCTAGCTAGCATATACCAAACTCTCATATCTACGAACGTTACGCATATGTTGATAAAACTATTAATAGGTAAACGTGCAACATTACCTACCTGTTTGACTGCTTCAACGTATAGTAGGAGTATGTTACGTAGGTACAATCGCCATCAAATATATAGGAGCGGGCAGGGTACTCAAAATTATCTGAACATGCACTTTATAATAGAGGCGTTGTTCAGATATTTGTGACCAGTTTGGCCGCTCCGACAGTTGCTCTTATATCTATTAGAAGGACCAGAAGCCCGCGACGCGACGCGCTGCTCCGACAGCGATCACCACGTCGCCGGACTATATTCATCGCAGCTTTCCCGCCGCGTCACTCTCGTTCCACTCGCACATAACGGCTCGCTGTTGCGCGTACCCCAGCTTGACGCCGCCGGCGACGTTAAACACCCGCGTCGGCGGTCGCTCGTATATGAAGGTACACACCTGAACGTGCACATGCTCGCGACGCGCTGCTCCGACAACGATCACCACGTCGCCGGGCCGTAACCGCAGTGCACCCGCCGGTTCACTCTCGTTCCACTCTCACGGAACGGCTCGCTGTTGCGGGTACCCCAGCTTCACGCCGCCGGCGACGCTAAACACCCGCGTCGGCGATCGCTCGTATATGAGAAGGTACACACCTGAACGTGCACATGCCCGCGACGCGCAGCTCCGACAGCGATCACCACGTCGCCGGGCCGTAACCGCAGCGCACCTGCCGCGTCGCTCTCGTTCCACTCGCATAGGACGGCTCGCTGTTGCGGGTACCCTAGCTTCACGCCGCCGGCTACAGTGTACGCCCGCGACGGTGGAAGAGGTGGTGGTCGCTCCTGTGAAAAATAGAAAGATCAGAACGGAGTATAAAATAATTCGAAAATGTGGAGCAAGTACGCAAAATAATACGCAAGTGTTGGTCAAACTACGACTTCCCCATTTTGTAATTTGCAAATTTAATGGAGAGCTGCATTCGAGCGCGCTAAGCTCGAATGCAGATGATGACATGAAAGAATCCTTTTTCTTCAGTGCCCTACTTCTTGTGCTTACCAAATCTAGTCCGAACAGCGAGCATGTTCGCGACACAAGTTGCGGGTCACACTTGTCTGGGGGCTCCGGCGGCGGGGTGCCGGCGATGGGTGCGGGGCGGGGACGCGGCGGCGCGGGCGGGGCGGGGGCGCGGCGCGCGCGGTGGCGGCGCCACGCGGCTTGGATGCACTCGGCGGCGGCCTGGCGGCGTGCACGGCGCATGCGCTCCAGGACCTGAACAAAACAAAAACATATCAGTCAGTGAGGTGAGTATTACTTGGTTTTGTAATTTTGTTGCTGGTTTTAACGGAGTCAAACCCAATTGATGAACAGGATTCATAAATGCGATTGTGTAATATTGAGTAAAGTCTTTCTAGAAAACTAGTTGAGATCACCAGTTTAGAACTTGCACTGATAAGAGTGATAAGTAAATAAATATAAGATAAGCACACCTACTCGTAGCTAAAAAAATTGCGTGGAGAGTTTATGAATTAATTCAATCAGCCATCACAAAGTCAATTTATTTAACATAATTACCTGTCGCATCCCCTCACTAAGGAAGACGTGTCGTTTCCCCAGCGCCCAGCGCACCGCCGCCGGCGACGCGGGCGCAGGGGGCGCCGCCGCCGCCGCCACGGCGCGCAGCACGGCGGCGCACGCGCCCGGCGCGTCGCGCTCCAGCGTGTCGCCGCCGCCGCCGCCGCCGCCGCCCCGGCGCCACAGCGCGCGGTAGCGGGCGCCGAACGCGCGGAAACGCATGCGGTGGGGGTACCCGCTCGCCATTAGTTGGGCTGTTTCTAGGATTTGGAGAGCGCGGACCTGGGATTGTTGCAAATGATTTAATATTCTACCGACTCTATAAGTGGCATCCGGTTCATAACTTTATAAGTTACTTACCTACATTACATTATAGAGGTGGAACTAAGTTTATTTGTGTAGGATTGATTAATAATATTTATTTATCTCTCTTTCACTTTAATGTCAACTACAATCGACTTAAATGGACTGATTTACTACCAATAAAATATTTAATAAAAATAATATTTAGGTTTAGATACCTGTTTAGCGACGGCTTGACGTTCGAAGAGCATGGGTGCCTCGGCGTGGTTGGCGCGTAGGCAACGCACGAAGTGTGGACGTGCGTGCACCAGTGTGCGCAGCAAGTTGTCTAGCCGCGTGTGAAAGTCTTGCGTCAGCGTCGAGCCGCCGTCCGCTGCCGCCGCCGTCGGTGACGCCCGGAACACGCCGCCCGACGGGCCACCCGCCGCCGCTAGAATCTTCAACTCCGACCCGAACAAGTGCGTTGCGAAGCCAAATTCACAGGCGCGTGTGTCAAACGCTGCTAATAGCTCATCGGGCACGGCGTCACGGTTAGCATCTAAGAACTCGCTAGCGTCGTAAGTGACTTCTCCGGCGTAGTGGCGCACGGCGAAGCGGCGCGCGGCGGCCGCGCCCGCCTGCCGCGGCTCGGCGAGGCGCGGGTGTCCGCGGTGCGCCGCCCGCACGCGCGCCACGTACTGCTCCGGCGAGCCCCGCGCCGCACACTCGGCGTCCAGCGCCGCCAGGAGCCCACCGCGCAATGATGACACCAGATCGATGCACGGGACGTTATCCACATAATCCACTTCTAACGCCGCCGCGCCTACCTCTTCTTCGCGACAAGATTCCGCCGATGATTTAAAAACGTGTGTGTTGTAGAAGTGCTGCATGGTCTCCGCGCACAAATTCGCACACAAGTGTTCTAGTCGCGATGGAGCCGCATCTTCGAAGCCGAACATGTCGAGGATTCCCACGAAGCCGTCTGTGGCGTGGCGCACCGCGTCGTTTAGAACCGCCATGGACTTGGCGCCGGCCCGACCGCGCCCGCCCGCCGTCGACGCGCGACGTGATGCCGCGTCCTGGTTGTGCACCGATTCGTTCGAGTCCGATGAAAGCGTTCCTAATGTTGAACCGAGGCGTTTTAATGAGTTGGCGCGCCGGACGATAGTGGCGACTGTGCGGCAGTAAAGAGCTTTGGCGAGGGCATCGCGTGCTGCGGCTGCCGCGGCGGCAGTTGCGGGCGCACGGGCAGCAGCACGGCCTCTTCCGGCAGCTCGTGTTGTTAGTCCACGCAGCAGTGCTGGTGCCGCGACTCCGAGCAAAGCTGCCGCAGCTTGAAGTTCTGCGTCACCAGCCGTTTCGGCGCCCTCCGCGCCGTCCACAAACTGCACGTTTCCGAGCAGAAGCACTGTGGCTAGAACTCGCACCACATCCAAGAAAGGAATGCCGAGAATTCCTAGACAGGTCTTCCAAGCGAGGAAACGCGTTGCGTCATCAGGATCCGGTCGTCGTGGAGCCGGCGAGGCGAGGTATCGCAAATCCTGCGGTGCGTACCCTTCGAGTCTCAGCGCAGTACGCTCTTCAGCTGTTAGGCCTGCCAGAAGCTGGTAAAAGATGTGGTAGTTTCGCTCTCCTGGCGGTGGGCGGACCACTCGCGTCTGATCAAGGAAGTAGCAGTGTATTTTAGTGCGGTACAGTGCGCCGTCAGTCACCTGCACCTCGATGAAATGGCCCTGAAAAAAGTGCATTAGGCTTGTTAGCTTGCAGCATAAATCAGATCTCGCCAAATAATGTGGTATATTTTTATTTTACTTGATCTGGGAAATCCTCACATCGGTTGCAGTACTTAAAGGGTTTTGATAATTTTAAATGAAAACGGCCATATCGGAACAGGAATGTTTCACTGCGTACCTAATGCTCATAAATATGGGAAAATCTTTTAGGACGCAAATATTGGTGACTTTAAACAATATTTGTTATGATTTTCAAGGCACAACTTACAATACGTGAAGAATGCGAGTTGGCGGCGGTGGCTGCGGCCCCAAGCGACCGCAGCACGGTGAAGGCAGCCGCCAGGTGTTTGAAGGCGTCGGTCTCGGGCCCGCCGCCAGCCACGTCGAACAGCCGCCGCAGCAGCACCATCGACGCGTACGTCTTGCCCGATCCCGACACGCCTGTAACAAAATTAGCATGTGGAAATTGTGTGGGTGCACTATAGAGTGTCTACAGGTAGGTTACTTTCGGGAACGTGTTGCTGATGTAGGGAATAATAAAACACCTTCTGTATAAATATCACGACCTCAACAGCAAAGCATTAAGGACTTTGCCGCCGGTTCTCTACCCCAGAACTTCATCGTCCGACACATGGAGATCGTGGATAGAGAACTCTTGAGCAATTTATAAAATATCCCCATGATCGTTAATATCGATCATTAAAACCTCGTGAACATACGACATAGGACAAGGTGGGCACCTGAGGGTATGATGCTTGTGGGCATCCAGTGTCGGCCAGGTCGGCCTGATACCGCACAGTATTATGAACGAACCGCGCCAGCTTCAGCCGCTGCAGCCGCGTGACGGACAGCGTTGGCGCGTTTCTACCGTCTGTGTACCCGTTCAGCTCCAATAGGATTAGACCAATCCATGTCTGATAAAGATATGATAAGGTACCTGAGAGTATGATAGCCTGCGGATACCCAGTGTCGGCCTGATGCCGCACAGCATCGTGAACGAGCCGCGCCAGCTCCGGCCGCTGCGCCCTCGCCGCCGATAGCGTTAACGCGTTGCTGCCGTCCGTGTACCCGTTCAGCGCCACTAGGATTGGACCGATCCATGTCTGCAAACGTAACACATGTGTTATTAATTAAGTACCTACGTATTTAATTTATACACAACATTCTCTTAATAATGTTATTATATTACGAATGAATACTTTTACATATATTAACTACCTACAACCACCCTACAACGAATCTTCAAAAACATGTCAGTAACGTTATAGGTACTTAAAACAAATGTTCTGCTACACTTTTTGAAGGGAACTGAAAGGTTTTAAGATACCTATCAGTTCTTTTTCCAAGAGATTTGAAGTCAGAGAAAACATTGAATCGCTTAGCCTAAAGGGTTCACCCACATAACTAAACCTAAGTTTGGTAAAATAAGTGACAGTAGGTAGTACGTGCCTAAAGAGCACAACATGCACATTAGGTACATGCACTTATGCATTACATGAATTGCATGCCCTTTTTATAGTAGACTTTCTCAGAAGGAGACTATCCTTTATTAAAGAAGCCCATATAAAACCCAATGAAAGCCATATCAATGGTCTCGTTACTCACGCATTAGTAGCAAATACTCATAAAATGTAAGCATCCCGTGACAATGCGCAGGTAAAGTTACCTGCGCCGGCGCCGCGACAGGTATCAGAAAAAACAGTCCCCACTGCCCCGACGTAACAAAGGACCTATGCATTGATAACGGTAATGGAGTTAGACTGTTTTAGAACTCAGCGGTCGCTCAGCCGGCCAGTGATGGTGAGAATATTGGTTTCAAATAAGCGCTCTGTTTGGGACGGTTTCGAAAAAAAATTAATGGGGCCCATTTGCTGCGCTTACAATAAATTATTTTAGTGTCTCAATATCCGTTTATAAGCAATGGGAATATGTAACACCGCCTATTTTTATTGATATCAATATCACGAGTATCTATTCTTCTGACCTAAGACCTATTAATATTCCACTAATGTTATAAACAAAAAAATGTACAAATTGTTGCAAATGCGACTCTTTTTATCCGTTAACTGACCAATTTAAGCTTGATTGAAGATTTAAGGGAAAATGTTATAAAATGGCGAACTTCGGCATTCTGTATCATCATTCAACAAAAGAAAAGTTGGCGCAGAAAAAAAGGGAATACTTTATCCAGCGCCATATTTTTTTTGTATAAAACCTTAATATTATCTGTTGGGGACGGAGGAGAAATGACACAGACTGAAACCCACGCAAGCGGATCTGTGGGTAAAGCTATTAATCATACGTAGGACGATCTCGCACTACATCAATGGATCACACAAAATAAGGGGCACGGAAAGCACATCACAAAGGCCATAACCAATTTGGATCTTTTTTGCTGAATCTCATTGTTAGTAGTCACAGTAGTGTGTGAATTCGATGAAAAATGGACTTAATCGTGAGGACATATCAGACGTCGCACCGCTAAATATGTAGGTATGGTATATCACATGACGTAGTATATTACATCATATCCATTGTGTATCCTCTCACACCTACATACATTCGTAGGTAGTAAGTAGTAACCCAGATTGAATGTTTTGCATTACTTATGCCACTATAAACTATAATGACAACTTATCAGAGTCGGTTCGGTTGTACGAAACCGTCATCGTCATAATTAAAATTAGCTGGTATGAAAATTTTGATAGTTCTCTATGCAGCTGCGTCACCATATTTAACGTTGATGTGTTCGTTATAGTATCCGCAGAATTAAGTGGCGACTGAGGTCATAAAACTTCTCTATCACACTTGCACCGCCACGGCAAGAGAGAAGGAGACAGCGTTATGAACTCAGTCGCCACTTAATTCTGCGGCTACTATAATTGTGCCTTGTGCAAACGGGTCATTCTCCAGATTTGTGCCTGCGTCTAAACTCCGTCAAATCAGACTAACAAAAAAAATCGATCGCATTCCCTAAACATAGTACTTGGCGTGCAGATTTATTTACTTAGCATACCCCACCTATTATGCTTTCAATTAAAACGTACCAGATTGTCGGTCGGTTGTTGATAAGTTCCATTACTGTTGAATATTAATGGTAGTAGAGCCGTATTGACAACCGATATCGGGTAACTTTTATTTGAAAACAGCAGAATTGTAGTCATCAAGACTTGAAGCCAAGAAGAACTTACATAGAACTTGTTATGATAGAATCGCGCCTGCAGCGCGCGTACTACAGCGTCCTCTGTAAGCGGACCCCGCAAATGGATGAGGTCGTCTACGTCTGCGGCGCCACTGGCGCCGGTCGGAGTCGGCGTCGGCGTCGGCGCGGGCGCCACGGGCGCCGGGGGCGCTGCGCCTCCGCGCCATCTGCTCTCTGTAACACGAGACATAGTTTTTCTCATAAAAGAGATGAAGAATTATGTATGAAGGTATTTATGATTTCCAAGTGGAGACGTGACCTTAGAAATTTATGCATTGCTGTTATGAAATGTATGAGCGTACATTGTTTGAAGTTTACATGGTCGCGCTGGCTCGTACGAGCCAGCGCGACCATGTAAAGCGAGGCACGAGGTATGATCAGAACAGCTATACAGCTGTTCTGATCATACCTCGCGGCTGTTCGTACCTGGTGGAGCGGGTGGGTGAGTGGGGAGCTGTGGCGGAGCCGTGAGCGGCACGGGCGGCGCCGGCGGCGGCAGCAAGTGCGGGGCGCGCGGCGGGACGGCGGGCTGCGGCGTGCCGGGCTTGGCGGGCGGGGCGCTTGCTCCACCTGTTCCTGTAGCTGTCATGATCATGACGTCAGTCGATAGATTCATCCGAAATTAAGGGACTGGTTTTAGTAACACTTGACGACAGGCGGATATGGGCATCCTCAGTGTTCAAAATGGATTCAGTTGTCTTTTTTAAGGCATATAATTGGCATATTAGTAAGTTTAACTAGAGCTTATTAAAGTGTTTAAGCTTGCTGTACGCTACGCCTTTCGTATTGAAAACATGACAGTAATCATTAAGGGATGGAAGGAATGTGTGCTTTTGTCGAATAGAGCCGACTGAATTTCTCTGATTTAAAGATAAAGATATAAAAGATATTTATTCTTCAATTTAGGCACATTACAATGCACTTATGAACGTCAGAGAGAAAAGAAACTACCACCGGTTCTAACCCTACACCTCTGACCCGAGAAGTATTACTTATTACCGGCAAGAAACTCGGCGGGACTTATTTTTTCAAAACAGTACTACAAATACATTAAAGATACTATATACAATAATGCGTAGTTCTTCAAGAAGGCATATCAAAACAGCTTGAGAGACAGACATGTACCTGCCTATTGTGTAATTAAAATGAAAAATAAAAATAAAATCCAAATCTGACTGCTTCGCAATACGTTTGATATTCTTTCTTACTTGAACTGTGTCCTCTAAATGTTAGATGATTTTATAGATTCTGGTTTGGGCCATGCATATATGTCTGTCATATAGTCCTCGACCCTGTAATAACCCTTTGACATTAAAGTTTTTTTCAAGTATTTCTTAAGAGCGGGAAATGATAGATTCAAAACATCGACGGGTAACTTGTTATAAATATGAATACCCTGGCCAAAAAATGACTTATATGCTTTGCGGACACGACATCGTCTGGTAGCAAGCTTATTTTTATTTCTAGTGTTATAGCTGTGGATGTCAGAATTCTTCTTGAATGTGTGTATATTCTTTACAACAAAAATAATATTATCATAGATATATTGGGACGCAAGAGTTAAAATATTAATTTTTTTAAATAATTCTCTAATTGATGTACCTGCCTTTAAGTTATACATAAAGCGAATGGCTCTTTTCTGTAAAACAAAAATAGTCTGTATGTCAGCTGCTTTGCCCCAAACCAGAATTCCATATGACATTACACTATGAAAATAACTATAATAAACTAAGCGAGCTGTCTCAATATTAGTCAGTTGTCTAATTTTTCTAACGGCATGAGCGGCTGAACTTAGTCTAAGAGCGAGTTTTTTTATATGAGGACTCCATTGTAAATTTTTGTCCAACGTTGAACCAAGGAACACAGTTTTATCTACTATATCTAAACATTCACCATTTATAACTATATTAGTGTCCATTGGTGCCACGTTTGGCAAAACAAATCGAATACATTTAGTTTTCTTAGCATTAAGTAACAGATTGTTAGTAGTAAACCAGTTTAGTACGCCAGCTAGTGTATTGTTAATTACAGATAAATCATTGGATTGCCGTTCAACTTTGAAAATTAAAGATGTATCATCGGCAAACAAAATCATACCACAAAGGTTTTGTACTACACAAGGTAAATCATTTATATAAACCAAAAACAGGAATGGGCCCAGAATGGAACCCTGTGGCACTCCTAATTTTACTAAAGTCCCTTTAGACTGGGTTTTATTTACAACAACTGTTTGTGTTCTATTGCTAAGGTAAGAAGACATGAGACTCAGGGCATTTTCTGAAAGACCATAGTGTTCTAATTTAAGAATGAGCGTTCTATGATCTACACAATCAAAAGCTTTTGAAAGGTCACAGAATATACCAATTGCATCATAACGTTTGTCTCGCCAAGCATTGAAAATATGTCTAATGAGTTCTGCAGCAGCGTCGGTTGTGGAACGTCCCTTTGTGAAACCAAACTGATTGCTTGTAAGCAGTCCATGTCTGTTGAAGTGCCCCAGTAGATCATTTAACATTATCTTTTCAAAGATTTTACTTAGTACAGGAAGTATCGATATCGGTCGGAAATTATTTAGATCATTAGAATCACCCGATTTAAATAGAGGTATGACTTTACTACATTTCATTAGATCTGGAAAAACACCTTGTGAAACTGAATTGTTATAAATGATGGCTAAGTAAGGCGCTATGTCGTCTATGATATTGCTGATGACTACAACTGATATTCCCCATAAGTCCTCAGTTTTCTTTAAATTGAGTGATTTGAATGACTTTACAATTTTTTCGGAATCCACTAGGTCAAATTCAAAGATCGTATTACATTTCTTAATATTAGCGCAAAGTAAGGAATGAGCTTGAGACGAAGATGATTGTAGGCATTTTGTGGTATTTAATGCTATGTTAGAAAAATAATCTTCGAATGCCGAGGCAACATCGTCATTTGACATGACCTGTTGTTCCTCCGAGACAATGTTGACTTGACAATCGCGTGATTTACATTTACCAGCTTCCTTATTAATAATATTCCACACTGTTTTCACCTTGTTGTCCGACATTTTTATTTTTGCACTAGTATAGTTCGCCTTAGCAGTTAAACACACCTTCTTGAAAATTTTTGAATAGTTTTTTACATAGTCCAGAAAATCTGAAGTTTTGTTCACTTCTCTCTCTCCATAAAGTTCATAAAGCCTCTTTCTACTTTTATGAATACCTACAGTAGCCCATTCACTAAACTTTGCTTTAGCTTTAGTTTTTGACCCACTAATAGTTCTCAGTTTGAAATGTTTATTAAATTGACAAAGAATCATACTAAACAAATCTTCATACAAATTATTTGACTCATAAAAATGTGAATAAGGCAGTGTGGAGAGATGATTTTGAATTTCTTTTTTGAATAATTCCAAACGATAACCAGTAATGGGTCTATATGTTATAGTTTGTGGAATTTCCTGAATTGGCTTTATAAAAGATGCCCTTTGACCGCTGTGATCGGAATTAAAACAGTTAAATATTTCCTTATCCAGACATTCACAGTTACAATAAATATTATCAAGGCATGTCGCACTAGTGACACCCACCCGGGTAGGTTCAAAGAACAAATTAAACATATTAAACGACTTAAATAAACATAGCAATTTAATAGAATTAATAGAAGATTCAAGCAAATTAACATTAAAATCTCCACAGACTATAACATGCTTTCGGCAGTTTCGGTTATTAGTCACTAATTTCAGCACATTTTCCATGGTATTTTCAAATGTGTTGAAATCAGCTGCGGCCGCTGTTGGTGGTCTATATACACAAATAACAATATAACTTTCTAATTCTACACAAGAAATTTCTACAATTCTCTCTATGGAATATTTTACAACATCCTTCCGTTCTTTACATCTCAGGCCATTTTTAACAATTATAAGGGAACCACCATGAATGGCAGATTTTCTAGCATAGAAACTGATTAATTTAAAGTTAATAAAATCAAAAATTAAATGTTCTTCTTTTAGCCAATGTTCTGTAATACACATAATTTGTACATCATTATTATCTAAGAATAAACCTATCTCTAACTCTTTGCTGGAAAAACCCTGAATATTCTGATGCACAACATTCATATTCAGATGTTTTCCCGCTGTCCGACAATCTAGTTTAAATGTGAAAAAGTCATTGTGGCGCTGTTCGCTTGCCGAGATCTATTTATAACACTATTATTTCTATTTGGCTCAATATTAAAGGCCAACAAATCAATAAGAGTCGTAGTATATTTCTTCGGCAAAAATATCTTCCCGGGGATTAGCCAAAAGCGCTCAATGAATTTATTTAAATCAAAGAAATGATACTTATTATTGAGAGATATGGAGTTGCACATTAATGAGTTGTAGCGTGATTTGGTATTTATTAATGATGATAATTCATCGTTTCCTCTTACCAGTTTGCTGAGCGTTGGCGCCCACGTGCAGGTGATTGCGCAGCGTCACCAGCTCGGAGCTGAGGCTCAGCAGCCGCCGCTGCAGGTGGACCGCCTCGTTCGATGACGACGCGTCTGTGAACAAGATTAACGTTGTCAGTTTTCTAAGCTCAGACTAAAAGATTGGTGTACTTACCTAATCTACCTGCAGGCCCACATTTGATTCGTACAAATGTGAAAAGGCATCAATGGTGGGACACCCATATGGGACTTAATTGCCATGTATGGGTTTTAAAAAGGTTTTAAATAGTTTTTTCGAAATTTTAGTCTTTTTCCTACATTTTATGAAGAAAACGAAAGCCAAGTGCACCAACTTGTCTAAAATGTTTGATACACTGCTACTGCCCAACTAGCAAATCTATGTGCTATAAAAGCTGAGAGCACGTTTCTCATGATATCCTAACCTAACTAACCTGTTCTTCCTATCTTCATCCTAAAACTAGCGGTATCAGTATCGTACTCTACTAAGTTTACGCGTACCAGCACTAAATGTTAAAAAGGCGTAGCAGGTCAGGTGTACTGACTTTAAAGCATCATAGGTACCATTTTCAGAACAGCCAGAAGCCAACGTTTACGAAATAACATGTATTATTAAAGCAACGCGGTTTTATGTCTATTCATATCGTCGTCATCAACAGTGAATTAAAATCTAGTTCTAGGTAAGTGATACAGCCATCTCGAGGAACAGGAACACGCGATATCTTAAGCGCATCGCAATGAAAGTGCGCCGACGCCGACAAAAACAACGGCGGGAAATGACCGCCACGCTGCGCGCATGCCAATACCGGGAACTCGGACACTAGCTCATTACCCGGCTGAAGTCGTCATGTTTTTTGTGTGTGTACAGTATTGGACAATAATATCAAAAAAAGACTGCAAGGAAAATGAAAACGCTGACGTTTTTTAGCCATAACTACCTACGTGTGTTTTGGGAAAGTAAAAAATATATATTTGGAAGAACTTTGTTAATTTCGATACATGATTGGACGGAATCGGCTCGTAAGAAAATACTTCTTCTTGTCTTCGTCTTGACAGGTTGGTTTTGGTTCGTCTGTAATTAAGGGCAAACTTCCACAACACTAATACTAAAAACTTTATTATTTTATATTCTTCTTTTAATGCGCAGTTTTTCTTTAACTCATCATTTTACAAAAATTGCAATGAGCTCATGTACTAATCGTAACACAGTATTTCTCTTTCACACGCGCTGAAAAAGATAGGGATGGTAGCTGCTGTCATCCCCGGAACAGGAGCAGTCGCGCTGTGTCTAAAATATTCGTGAAACTATATATAATAGTTATTACAACGCTGGAATTATATGAAGCTCAAAGCCAAATAACTCTAGATCCAAGAGGAACCGTTAGGCCTTTCATGGGAAAATTCAAAAAACCAGTTTGCATGGAACTTGTAGTTATGACTACAACTAGTTGCAACAGGTGTTTCCACATTCTTGCGCCCGGTCGCGTCCTCACAACATTGACAGAGTTGTGAGGATATCGGCTGTTTGTAAAAAAGCCCTTGCAATGTTAAGTTTACGATTTCGAATGTGGAATTCACGTGATCTTATTACGGAGGGCTATGAGGGGGCCCAGGGCATAAAGGCGAGGGGGGAGCGGACAACCGGTCGCGAGAGCGCAGTGCTGCAACGACAACCAAACCTCGACATTCTCCAGTACGTATTAAAGTCCCAAACAGCTTAAAAGTGGATCTTGAATAGCGTCAAAAACCTTTTTATTAGCCCGCGATCGAAGGACAGAGGCCTGCAGCCGCGGCCCCTCTCCGGCCACTTTCATCCAAAACTACACATCTCCATTCACTATCTGATGCGCGTCACCAAATTTGGCAGAAAGAGGTCACCCCGTGAGATGACCTGCAACTACATCTCAGATCTCAGAAACGTCTCAGCTGCGTACTTCAGTAGGTACGACTCATACCCTACGACAGTGCTACTAGGTGAGTGCCTATACCTTCGCCCCCGCCCTAAAGCGCAGAAGGTAACAGTTATGTTAAACACAAATTATATTTTATAGCTACACTAGCTACAGTTATAAATAAGCTACTTAGTTTTACTCTTGAAGTTTCTAAAAGTTGTGGCGTGTAGGTAATAAGAGATCTTAACTTTCATGAACATAATATTAAGCATTAGCAAAGCAACTAAACTTAGTCGTTTCCGCGGTAATAACCGGGAAAGAATAGATGCTAACATTACTTACAAGAGAATTTCAAACATAAATTGTCCTCATTAGCGTAGTACATTCGTATTCGTACACAATGCAGTCGCAGTATCTTCCGCTTTCAAGCGTAAATTATTAAATTTAATTACAGCGTATTTTATGTCTGTGAGAATTCTCTACAGCCAAAAGTCGCGTTCTTTAGAATTCGCTACTGAGTCATTCTCAGAGTATGCTAAAAATTATGAATGCGGACAGGCTTAAGGCATCCCGGGCACTTCCGGCGATGAGCAAGGCCAAATTGTAATAAAGATCGTTTATTAATTACATAATCCAAAAAACCTTAAATGGCTCGCAAGTACAATGGACTCAAAGGGTTGGAATATTGAACTCGCAATGTTAAATGCGAATATAAATCATTTATATGTAGATAAGACATTTTTGTTAGACTTCCGAATGTTATTCGAGCATGTTTTCAATTTTTTTCATAATTCAACCTAATGTACATAGACTACATAGGTACCGTCAAGCGCTACAACTTTGTCGTAGATGGCCGCCTTCCTCCCATATCACTCATAGTCATATCAGGAATAAGATATAAATAGTTGTTTTGGAGAAGAAAATCATCACTTTCGAGCGAGGAAAAGTTGAGCATCGTTAGGCAAAGTTGTAGCAGTTGACGGTAATAGAAGCGATCTAAATTGTATTAAGCATTTCTGCCACTTAGTGGACGCTTGCGTAGCTGCAAGACAGTTCTTGCTTGGAACTAATAGAATTGTCTTCACTCTTTAGTAGAAGCATTCTGTCCGCATCGCAGGGAATGTTATGAGTTATTCCAACATCTTGAAGAGCACAATGTGAATAACACACCAACAAGTATAATGTCCATACGGACTTTAGAACCTTAACAAGTATACACTTTTTAAGGTTCTAAAGCTCACAGTTCCACTAGTTACTGGCACGTCTGACCAGAGATCGCGCCGGGAATGTATGGCCAGGTGTCTATAATGACGGCGCGCGGCGCACACTGCACCAATTACTCATAACCTCGCGCCTCTCACATTTCTTTGCATTCTACGGCTTTATTGCAGGGACTGTGATGATGTTATTAATGCCGTGAAAGAAAATAGAAGTTTTCATCACACTAAGGCTCAAAACACACCCAGCGGAATGGAGGCAGTAATGTATGGAGCTTTGTCGATGGTAGCTTAAATTTGTCTATGGCCTCCATACATTACTGCCTCCATTCCGCTAGATATGCGCGATGCGCATAGCGAGATAGCGCTCTGCGTGTGTATAGCGTTGTGACGCATGCGGTTGCGGCGCCAGTGTAAGGCGGTTATCACACTGCTGCGGATCCGCATGCGGCGCCGGTGCGCGAGCGAGACAGCGCTCTGCATGTGTATAGCGCTATCTCGCTCGCGCGCCGGCGCCGCATGCGGATCCGTCGCCAGTGTGATAATCGCCTAATAATCGCCTTACTTATATAGCGAGGCATTCTACACAGGCGTAGCGGTGCTTATACTTAGCAGTAGTTTATTCCCTAGGGAGTCGTGGCTTTTAAATATTTTTTGCCTTTAAACTGGTTTTCTTTTTGCAGGTGCAATGAAAAGCATTATAATTGCAATTGAAGGGCAAGAATATTGCAATCACGAGTTGTAACAGCTACGGTTTTACTTTTAGGATTAGTTGTTTACCTAATTACGTTCGGAGAGACAATACTGAACAGACAGCGTACAGTCAGTTGCACGTGAAACAAAGAGAGAACATGCAGCCCCGCGATAAACCCTATTAGTGAATCACTACACTGGTTGTGTCATTCATACATGCCCTGCGCTACATACGCATCCTAGGCTCGCGCACAAAAACGCGCACGCGCAAAGCTTTCATTATTATAACATAACACGGGTGCAAGCTCAGTACCTACACGCAAAGATTTAGATTTCAACATAGTAACATGACGTTGACGTGTCAGCACAAAACAAGTTCGCCTCTTGAGATTATAACTAGTTTGGCGACGATAGGTCTCACAGATTCGGAAATGAATTTTTCACCTCACTAGCTCGGAAAGCCCTTTTTGTTTGTTTAATATCTATTGTGAAAATCGCTTTTTATCCACATGTGGTGAAAGAGTTTTGACATAAGTGACAAGTGGCTTAAGTGACATTTGACAGCTAACAAAACGTAAAACGTTAAAAGTGCAGAATTTTTAACATCGCAATTAATGAATTGCATCGAGTAAAAACACTTAATACAGTCTTACAACTTTATTTTAAATCATAAATATCAGCATTCAACATTAATCTTCATTCTTTTTGTAAAAACGGATAAATTGTTCTGACAGCCGAATAAGTCTACGTACGAACAAAACGCATCTGACATTTAATAAAACCTTTTAAGTACGTCAAAACTTTTCATTTCAATTCATCCATCATATCAACGTTAAATATTCGCATGTTTTTCTAGGTTGTTTTGTTAAAAATTAGTGATTCGAGTGATGAAGAAGTATTAAACACCTGAGGAATTACGGGAAACCGAGCAACAAAATGCACCCTTTTTCTTATTTTTCACCTCACTAGCTCGGAAAGCCCTTTTTGTTTGTTTAATATCTATTGTGAAAATCGCTTTTTATCCACATGTGGTGAAAGAGTTTTGACATAAGTGACAAGTGGCTTAAGTGACATTTGACAGCTAACAAAACGCAAAACGTTAAAAGTGCAGAATTTTTAACATCGCAATTAATGAATTGCATCGAGTAAAAACACTTAATACAGTCTTACAACTTTATTTTAATTCATAAATATCAGCATTCAACATTAATCTTCATTCTTTTTGTAAAAACGGATAAATTGTTCTGACAGCCGAATAAGTCTACGTACGAACAAAACGCATCTGACATTTAATAAAACCTTTTACGTCAAAACTTTTCATTTCAATTCATCCATCATATCAACGTTAAATATTCGCATGTTTTTCTAGGTTGTTTTGTTAAAAATTAGTGATTCGAGTGATGAAGAAGTATTTAAACACCTGAGGAATTACGGGAAACCGAGCAACTTGCACCCTTTTTCTTATTTTCCTCGCTGTAGTGAGGTGAAAAGTTTTGTGTTATACACGGGTGAAAGTTATTTTACGTCTCGTGTATTAAAGCACTCGCTACGCTCAGGATTCTATTTTTGAACCACTCGCTTCGCTCGTGGTCAATAATAGAATCCTTTCGCTAGCTCGTGTTTCAAATAACACTCGCACGTAAAATACAACTTTCACCCCTTGTATAACAAATAACTATTCCTCGCTGTAGTGAGGTGAAAAGTTTTGTGTTATACACGGGTGAAAGTTATTTTACGTCTCGTGTATTAAAGCACTCGCTACGCTCAGGATTCTATTTTTGAACCACTCGCTTCGCTCGTGGTCAATAATAGTATCCTTTCGCTAGCTCGTGTTTCAAATAACACTCGCACGTAAAATACAACTTTCACCCCTTGTATAACAAATAACTATTGGTTAGTCGGTCATTTTGGTGGTGGAGTTCGATTTTTATAGCGTTGTTGCCAACCATATGGCGACCAGTGTCTGTTGAAGTTAGCAAGTGATATTCTGCCTCTAATAGGTTTTCTACTACGTGAGAAAATGGCTTGTAGGCGCCCCACGGAGGCAGCGACTAACTAAATTGGCCAGAAAATATTAAAAGAATAGCGGTTAGACCCAATCTGCAATAGAGCATCTGAATCATTAAACACGCAGAAAAAAAATCTTAGGTTCCAGAAAGTTAAGAAAACCTGAGTTTCCCGTCAAAATGGGTCTTATATGTACGAGTATTGTCTAAAACAGGTATCAACGTAGTTTTGGAGTTTCACCAGTTTTCTTAACTTTTTCACTTGTAGCGTTTTTCCGTTGGACCGCACTGAAGCTCCCTGTGGCGTCCGCGTAACACAATTAACGCAGGTGTAATGAAGCTGGCGCCATTAAGTTGTAAATACCACGGAAAGTGATACACTGAGTTCACGAAGCTTACAGACTTCGAGCAGTTTCCTTAACTGGCATGTAATGAACTTCATCTCGTAGCAATAAGACTTCGGGGTGGTCAACAGTGGTACATGTGCCCAATACATCTCACCGCGGATTACGCATAGTTATCACGAATCCAGGTGTCTAATTTCAGATTAGATTAGGTACCATTTCGATTATATGTACTAGAAATCGTCTTGTAAATAGAGGACAGGTGCCACACTGGCGGCAATTGTGGTATAGGTACAATAACGCCTTTTTTCGTTCGTTATTGGAGAAAAAATTACACTGGTATCCCAACACCTTCACAGTCCCTTCACACTACAACGCGATTATGAAATCATCGTGCTGACGAGCACATTCTCCGCGGTGCATTCTCATCGCATCGCCGTAATTGCCCGCCAGCACCTCAGGCACTTGTGCGTTGTCACAGATACAATTTACGAGTTTCAGTGGACACAGTGCGTTTACCGCCAATTCTCCCCAAGTGCAGACACGATACTTAGCCAGCGCATAGTCCTAATGCACCGGTATAAATATGATCTTGAGTTTCATAATAGCTAGGAACAATCCGAGATCACAATTATTCTGGTGCTTAGGGATCAATAGCATCATCGCTGCGTGTTGATGCCACGCATGGCACGCGCCAAATGCATTTGCATGCATAGATCCTTTCCTTGCGCATTTGGGTCTGTGTGAGTGGATGCTTAAACGCGAACGGGTGATCATCGTAAGGACGATGCCATACAACCTGTTTTCGTTAGGTCTAGAATTCTTTTTCACTGTACTTTTAAGTTGACTAGTTTACTTCAAAGGTTTACAGGATTTTACTTTATTTGTAATACTTACCTCAGACCTCTACGAAGGCGGAACGATCATAGCGCGCAAGAAACCATTGAACAATATACGTCACCATAGCAGTAGACGGTTTTCGACTGATGTAACGTATCTATGTAGTTGTTATGATGATAAATAAATGGTAGAATTCCTTATAAGCAATTCACAGATGGCGCGGCATCATTAAAAACATTTTTTTAGATTATGTCAAATCCATTTACCACAAGTAAATACCACGACAAAAAGTTTAAGGAATCTTGTAGATTGTAGAAGGTTCCAAAACAAAACCAGTAGAAATCAATTATAATTTTTGGGTTCTAACCGAATTTTAATTATATTGAAAGGGATTTTATATCGAAATTAGGAAGTACCAATAATTTTAAACAAAAAAAGAACCGACTTCACTTAGGATCCGGTTTTCCAAGTGGAAGTGCCCGAGTTGCTGTAAAAAATACTAAAATCACTATAGGTGTGCTTATAAAAGTTGAAGATTTCCCTAGATTTCTCCAGGATCCCATCATCAGATCCGGACCTGGTGACAAATGGGACCGATCTTTCAAACAAAAACAGAATTTTCCAAATTGGTCCAGCCGTCTTTGCATAATCTGTGAACGAAAAAGATCCCGACGAATTGAGAACCCCTCCTTCGAAATCTTGAAGTCGGTTGAAAACAGCCTATAACATCTTCACATTTTAGAACTAAAAGGTACAGATAACTTATGTATCCAAGCTCGGTTCGTGTTGCAACGTTGTGAAAGCACACAGGTCCGCTTTAGCTCGGCCTAAATGGAGCACTCGCTGATTACATCAACGACACTATTTACGTCTCTACAATGTATATAGTCTACTCTACATAGAGCGGCGGTTGCCAACCGGAGGTTCACCGACTGCCCGTGGAAAATGTAAGTGGTCCTATACCTTGTGCAATCTAAAATGCGGTTTTTGACACCTGTCATCTCAGTACATTTTACTTACTTACTTCACTGGCTCAGTGACCCAAAACGGATCTTGGCCTCTGACACAAGAGAACGCCACTCTGCCCTGTTCTGCGCCACTTCACGCCAGTCCGGTACTCCAAGGGCGGATATATCTTTCAGGGCTTCGTCGCTCCAGCGGTATCTGGGGCGTCCAGACGGACGCTTTCCACCCGGGTGCCCCACATACGCCCTTCTCACAGCTCGATCCTCTCCCATCCTCTCCAGGTGTCCAAGCCAGCGGAGTCGTGTGGCTTTGATTTCGCCAACTATATTGGGCATAGCGACTAGCTCCTCTAGCTCCCTATTCTTCCGTACATTTTATAGCCTAAAATCGATTTTAGGTTATAAAATGTATGTGTGTAATGGTGTGTTTAGGTTATAAACAAGACCACTCGCTATTAGAACAGCTATGATAGAAGCTATCGTGATGATAATTTCAGCCAGCTTATATCATATAATTAGTGATAATGATACATCCATCATAGGCCTACCGCGTATGAACACTCGATAGTACAGTTGCTATCAAATATATCGGAGCGGCCATGGTACTCAAAAATATCTGAACATGCACTTTATCGCCTTGACAATACAGGCATTGTTCAGATATTTGTGACCACCTAGGCCGCTTTAATATATCTGATGGCGACTGTACATGCACAGTGATGCAACATGTGGGCATATGGTGATTCATGGACCGAACTTTTAGCTACAGATAGCAATTCTTAAAAGAAACATCAAATCATAAGATAACCTCTGGTCCTTATATTAAAACAAAAATAATTGTAGCGAAAAGTTAGACAGGAAAGGTTGAGAGCGGCTGAAATAGTGACGGAAAACCGGCATAGCCGATACATAGGACATAATATATGCAACCATACAGCACCGGAACTTTGAATATCAAAGTTAAAATATGAAATGAATTTGATAATACGTAGCGGTCCTGCTGCCTGCTGTATGTAAAAGCTAAATATTTTTTATGCTCACAACAGCGGCAAACTCTTTCATCAATTAATTACTATTCAAAAACATTCTAGATTACAACGATTGACACTCTCTGAAGCCATTGTTATTTCCAACGTTCAAAAGAAGAAGGCAGTATGAAAACGTAAAGTATGATGATTTGATGATGTTACTGCTTTTCCTGAGCAGAGTTAACAATAACGAAACGGTAAGAAAACAATAACGTGATATTTAGACTTCAGAATTTCTTTATATGTTGCGCTTTATTACAACGTGATAAGGTACAAAAATGTATTTAACAAAAAGTTCAATTTCGCATACATGAGAAGCTTTTTCTATTCTGTCGTTCGACACGCGTTGAAATCTTTTACGCAACCAACAGTAATATGACAATTTCGTTAGCGTGGTGCTAACATAAGTGCACTTTAATTATCTCTTTGACATGTACGAGTAAACATTAATTTCGCTATGTAATGTTGCCTAGTAAGTTAGGACATATTTATATTGAGAATTTGCCTAACAACGTTTTTTTAAGAAAATAATTAGGGGTAATTGTTTCGAATATAAACTCTCGAATAAGTGCAATAACTTTAGAGTTTTCGACAGAATTAACTATTTTGACAACTTCATAAGTATGTGATGTGCTGCTGCTGACTTAATTTACACAGGATAGTAGTAGCCCGTTTAGTTTTTCCCTCATCCTCCCTAGAGACTAGACTATTTTCTCGAAGTTCTTACAGGAAGACGGGGTCTGGATTTATTTATTTTTATGATAAAGAATCTTACTTTCTCAGTAGAAGCTTAATTAAGGATGTTTGAACTCACGCCAGGAAAAAAACGCTGATGAAGCTGTTGATTGATCTCAGATCTTACTTTCATTAGATAAATGACGTCCACTTCCGTATCTCTTTTTGCGCACCCCTATGTACATCTCAAATGACAGAAACGCAGGTAACTGTCATCAGTGTCAGACGGATGCCTTACGACGGCTCAATTCGCATTCTCGCGCGCAAAAACACGAGCGACGCACGCGCAGGTTTTTACACGAGCCTAGAGCACGTGCGGGCTAGCGCGCATTACCGTGCTACGCTACGATTTTATGATACTCTTATGTTACACATTCTTTGTACAAAGTACTTGCTTTTTATTAGCATTACAAGCTTTTATTTAACCCAGCGTTTGTCCGTTAGTATGTTAAGTAGATTGTTCAGCTGTTGTTGCTTAGGTAGAATCTTGCAAGCCAGATTTGGACCAGTTCCTGATGTCCGATTGAGCTGAAAATTAGGATACCTGCGTAACTTGATGGACCATAATACAATATTTTGGTACTACCAAGCTGGTCTGGTCTGATAATGGAGACCTATGTTGATCGTCATAAGAACTCTATGATAAAACAAACTCATTGAGTTTGGGTTTGTTAGAATAATCTCATTGAACAATAGATGACATTCGCAAGAAAAGTAGTCATTGTT
Source organism: Pammene fasciana (assembly GCA_911728535.1). Lineage (NCBI taxonomy): Eukaryota > Metazoa > Arthropoda > Insecta > Lepidoptera > Tortricidae > Pammene > Pammene fasciana. The sequence goes on from OU452285.1 coordinate 5,537,420, forward strand.
AAAAGCTTGTATTAAAAATATTTTTTGGACAAAATTCTTATTAATTTAAACGAACGAGGGAAGCGAGATCTTGGCATTAATTAGAGGGGCACATTTATGGGTGTACCTGTTCGCAATGCTTGTAAGATTGATATTTTTAGTACCTATGGATACCTTTGATTATTAAACCAACCGGATCCGACACGAGCTCTCATTTGTATCGGAAAAAGTCTGCCGTTTTTGCGGGTGAGGGGAACGTCAAATGTATGCGAAACGTCAAAATAGCCACGTTAAATAAACGCCAGTCCATACAATGAGTATGACCACTGGTCATACATTTTCGGCAGAGGAGAAAGCCTGTCAATGGTCACTCCGCTTGGTTTAAAGCTCTAAGGTACATACAGGACTGAAATGTAAAATTTGTTAACACATTTTGCTATTTACTTACAAATACAAATAGTTTATTGAGTAGGTATTACCTATTTAGGTACAACACACATAAAACGTTGGGAGCTCCCATTAGTTTAACATAGTCTGCGGTTTAACAATAATTGTGTCGGGTTCCTATTTACTTATTTTTTAAATTTAAATTTAATTTTAAATTTATTAAATTTAATAAACGAATGACTTTATTCTAAATATAATCTACAAGCAGCTCTTTAATAGTTTCATCAAAAAAATAACCGTTTGATTGGTGCTGAATGAGAAGAGCAAGTCGGAAGCTAGCGGTACCGAAGCTCCGAAGAACGAGAAAGCTCCGCGGCCGACGCCCTCGCATCCCAATATGCGAGACTTTACGACACACTAACAGCTTTTATCTTTAGACCTCATAGACCTTATCTTGCTGGAATAGGATTTACAAATGGTTACTTAATTGTGTCAACGATGGACCGGCGAAGTGCCTTTAATGTTCATCGAGTTTACATAATATCGCAACCATATCGGTAACGCGAAAAATACTGACGTGTGAAGAAATAAAAGTAATATCCGGGTATATTTTAATAAATACAAAATTGACTTTTGTTTTATTAAGGTTCCGTAGCAAAAATGGCGAAAACGGAACCCTTATAGTTTCGTCATCTCCGTCTGTCCGTCTGTACGTCTGTCCGTCTGTCCGTCCGTATGTCACAGCCATTTTACTCGGAAAATATAAGACGTAAGTATCTTAATAAAATTTAGATGTAAGGTGTATTTTGTATTTATTTATGTATGTATTTTGTATTTATTTAGTTATGTAGTTAAAATGCAGAAAAAAATATTTGAATCATTTTGATGCGGGTGGCACAGGTTGGTTAATAAATGGAAAGTCTAAAGAAAAGTATAACTAGTTAGAAAATGAAAGCTTTTGTTGATTAACGAATGTAATTTTGGACTAAAACCTATTTTACATAGCTTCTGGCTCTATTACATGATTATTATGATTAAATTATATTATACTTTTTATTTTAACCTCCGACCCAAAAAAGGGGTGTTATAAATTGGAAGCTATGTGTGTATGTGTGTCTTCCTGTAGCACCGTAGCTCTTAAACGGGTGAAACGATTTGAATGCGGTTTTGTTTTATTAAGAGCAGGTCTTCTAACGATGGTACGGTAAAGGAATTTAATTGTTGAGCAGAATAGGGTTCACTTTACATTGGCACTTCATAGAGTAAGTATTAAATAAAAGAAAGAGCTTGAACCGTAAATGGCTCATCAATTACAGTCCGTGACTGTACATGTTTAATAAAAATACCCAACTCATATTAATTTGTGCATACAAGAGAATGTCAAAAATTTGACTCATTCAATAGAGGATAATCAAGTAACTTGGACTTTGCTCACAGGACTGAGTCAGAGGCAGCTTCTACACCAGTGACAGTACTGACAGTGATCGAGCGCAGCCCACAGCAGGAAAATGTATTTGCATAAAAGTATTTACACCATATTTATATACCTGTACCACCCATCTCGGAAGATATTTATATCCTCTAAGCATTGAAAAAAGTTCTACAACACATACATACGAGTGCGTATAATACATATATCAAATGGTAGGAATAGGAATTATTGTAACTATGCACATTTCTCGGTAGTTACTTATGATTTTAAGTCTGATATTTTATCATTGCCAGGAATAAGCATTTACAAGTAATTTAACTCCATTTCCTTTGCTCTTTACGCTAAATATTATGTATTCTGATTTGATCCTTATTATAAGGTGACTAACTCCTTATCATGAATCCTCACTATCAATATGCAAGATCACATACCTAGTCTTGTTAAATGACTTGTAAGCAAAAGCAGTCCAGGAAATATACCTAGATGTTCAAGCCTAAAATTGAGCAGTCTCTATAAACACGAATACCATGATAGTGCCCGCCGCGTGCGCTGGTACCTCCCCCCTCCAACCCCTCTCCCCACCCCCGCTCTATCCGTTAGGCGCAGCGCAGCCTCCGCGCTTTGCATAACGACCTGCGCCTAACCTCAGAGCGCACCCACAGCCTCTACCTGTGCCGTAACCTCAGATGTATCAGATGATATGAAGAACAGTAGAACCCGCTAGGATCATGTTTGATTCTCGATTCGATTTCTCCCATAATACGCCATTTTATATCAGTCACGGCAACTTGAGGTCCTGCATAATACGCTTTCCCGCTTAATTTTTGGTTGGGTCCCCTCAAAATCGTCTTAAGCGAGTTTTACTTGTATAAGCGTAGGCACAGTTTTCTACCCAAAAATCAGCTTACAACGCAACTTTAATGTAATGTGAAACCAGCCATTTCATTTGGTTAGTTGCATGGTTATCAAAGAAAACAAAACTACGTTAACATTTTATTAGGGTATGGAATACGAATGTATAAATTGTGTAATTCTACCAAGAAGGCAGATTAATTGAATTATTTTATTAATTGAAAAACAAATCGTCACTACTTTGAAAAAATCTAGTATCTCACACTTCTTCTAAGTTGAAATGTAGTAACTCTATATGCATCGTATACATAAGCTACCACATTTTTCTTTTAAGTGATAGAACGATATACAAGTTTTTTTCAAAGTAGTGACGAAATGATTTTCGCGGTAAAAACTAAAATAGAGACTAAGGGCCGGTTGCACCAAACTGTCTGTGAACGTAAACGTAATCGTAAAAAATCTTGTATTAAAAGTTTGACAGTTTTCTATGGGATGACAGCTCCGTCGCCATATTTAACGTTGATGAGTCTGTTAATTGTGCGTGGTGCAACCCACCCTAAACATTTTTCAAGCAGCACGCCGACGTCGTCAATTTGGTTTGTATTTTGTAATCTACTCATAATCTACACAAGTACCACAACTATTGTGGACTGGTATGTGTAACTATGTTTCTTTATTGTTTCTCATTTGTTTTAAAGGAATAACATGTTTATAGATATCTTGATCGTGCTTTTATAGACTCCCTCTTTAATTGTGTATACTTATGCATTTATGCGTGTACGCAAAAATGTTATTATAATATATAGAGTGTTTAGAATAGTTTTACTAACCAATAGTTCATAATTTTATAACAATTATGTATATATGTAGGTCTAATTACTAACAAAAATATGGATCTTATATAATCCGAAATAAGTATTATTCATTCATTCATTCATCATTCATTTATGCAGCCATCCACCTTACAATTGTATCAGCCCTTGTAATCGGGAAAAATATAAAACACAACAAATAATTCCATGATTCTAATGCTTATTCTTCTATCCTAGAATATACAATGGATGAAGTTAAGGCGGGGCTAATAAAATCCTGAACGACCTTATTGGAATGCGCAGCGTGGCCGCGGGACCAAAACAAAGGCGTACGCGCACCTCCTTCACAACTTGCATTACTAACCACAACTTGGTCAACGTAAACATATGCCAGTCAGCTTTTCTAGGCCAATCTAGGATCTAAACGCACAACAGAAGCATTTCATATAAGGCGGTCAGAGAATTTCAGCTTTATAAGTAAGCCAGAGAGCTTTATAAGACTTAAAGTTTAACTTAGACGGTATATATATATAGGTTAGATTTCAGCATTGAAATCAACTTTAGCTAGACAACCTACATAGATTAGACGTGATCGTGAGGTCGTGACAATTTACGTTAAGCTTTTGTTTAGTTACGATTTGGTACTTTACGTTCGTCTAGCTTTGCGAATAAAACGTCGTTGAAAAATCTACTGCAGATACGTTGGTCATGGGCATAGGTCATAGAGCTGTAGCATGTAGATGTATGTAGCTTTTTTGTCAGTTAGCATTTGGTAATTTATAATTTACGTTTTCCTAAGCTTTGCGAAAAAAACGTAGAAAAACCTACCGCAGATGTGTTATGTTATATAGTCATGGGTCATAGAGCTTTAGCCTATACTATGTAGCTTTTAGAGCGCAAGAGAGCGGCGTCCGAGCTTTCAGACGCGAAGGGCTTTACAACACAGAAACACTGGAGCGCGGCGCAAACAGGTTTAGATTCAAAACCGAAGGAAACGACTCATCGCGGTAAAAAATCTAACATCACCTTGCAGCTTCTTCTCCGTCTCCCAGAACTTCTGCAGCTCGGTGAAGTATTTGTCGAGGATGAACACCTTGGAGAGGCCGAGCGTGGCCATGGCGGGCGGCGCTGGCGCATCCCAGGCCGCGGCCGCGCCGCAGTATCACACGCGAGCTCTCGCGAGCGCCGGCAGTGGCGAACTGAGGCTGCTGTCCCCTCCCCCCGACGCCTGAGCAAGCTTTGCTTAGGGTTACCACATACTTTGCTTTTTCAGACATGCCGGGTATTTTCACTTTTTCGTGCGTAAATTTCGACGAACGTAAAGTGTAGGAATGAAAGCCTTGTTAACGTTACTTTTTTCGGTGCCCTAACTAAGTATAGAATTTAATTTAACGCTAACCAATTTGGTCACCAAAATTTTACTCGGGAGGGACCCAAACTTTACAATAGCTTACCAACTGAAATCCGTAATACAGTAACAAAAAAATACTAGATATCTTAATTTAGTATGTTCTGCTACACGTAAATATTCAATATGTGTGCATGATATTTATAATTAAATTCATATGTATGTAGATCACAGTGGCGGCGCGTCCATAGAACACGATTCCCGTTGGCTTGCCTAAGTTTCAGGCGCCTGAGTAGTTTACCTACAGCTCATGAAGAAATTTTAAACCAAAATTACCACCGGCTTGCCTAAGAAAATTTTCGACCCACCGCCACTGGTAGATCTCAGTATGTACCGGAATCATATAAATACAAATACAAATACAAATACAAATAATTTATTGTACGAAAGTGAGTATAGAAAATGATATACAGTTACATATAGTGCGTCACTATCAGCCAGTGTTTGGCGTACAATATGTTGTTCCTATTGCATGTCATCGAATATCTAACATTGTTTATACTAATGTCAACACTAATTATAATATAGGCGGATTTCAAAAAAAATAAATTATTAAATAATAGTGTAATTCTTAAATTAATATAAGTCACAATAATAAAATGTCAATGTCATGCTATAGAAATAATTTAAAACTACAATAAAAATGAAAATTAAATTAAATATTAAAAAAGAAAAAAAAATTAAATCATACACAGAGAAAAAAAAAATCGAGATATGTCAATCGTGGAATACATTAATAAAGAGTACTCGGTACATTTTCAAAATGTTCATTTACATTATAATACATCTTATGTAAGCACCATTTATACAACTTATGTTTAAATTCAGGGAAGTCAACAGTCTTTAAGTCTTCTGGTAAATGATTGAAAATCTTTATTGACATATACAGTACACTTTTTTTTAAGAAAGCTGTGTTACGATCCGGGTAGCTTAGGTTAAAACCATGGTTCTTAGACGTAGACCTAGGATTAGATGGCATTATTTTGCACTTATCTATATGAGTTTTTACAAACAGATACATTTCATATATATACAATGCGGGTAACGGTAAAATCTTAAGTTTTATGAAGAGGTGTTTACAAGGGTCACCGAGTCTGACTCCGCACATGGCTCTAACACAGTCCTTCTGCAATATGAATGCACGGATAGCAAATGAAGAGTTTCCCCACAGAATAAGACCATAACGCAGGTTCGACATAATGTGACCATGAAAAGCCAATAGTGCAGATTTTTGAGAGACAACTTGGGTCAACCTGCCCAGAGCAAATACGTATCTGCCTAACTTTTTGACCAGGTAATCTATATGAGCTTGCCAATTGCAGTGACAATCCAAGAGTAAACCGAGGAATCGTATGGATTTTACGCTTTCTATTGACTCTTGGTTGTACTGAATAGCTATATTTTTAGGATCACCTTGTGGTGCATAGAATTCCATGTACTTGGTCTTGCTCAGGTTTACCTTTAAATTGTTTCTTTCCAACCAGGTGTTAACGTCCTTAAATGTTAAATTCGCATCAGCCTCGTATGTCAGGGGATCTGTACTAGGAATTACTACTGAGCAGTCATCGGCAAAAAGTAGGATCTTATTGTGAGTTACGTTAGGGAGGTCAATAATGTATATTAGGAATAGCAGCGGCCCTAGAATACTTCCTTGTGGCACGCCCACATTAACAGTAGTTTCATCTGAGAGAACTCTAGACATCTCTTTGGTCTTAGCACAGTAACTACTGATCTCGGTTCTCTGTTTTCTGTCGAGTAGATATGTCCGTAGAAATTCGTAGCAATTCCCTCGAATTCCGTAATGATACAACTTATTGAGGAGTATGTTATGGGAAACGCTATCGAAGGCCTTGGACATATCCATGAAGATCGTTGTTACTGGTGTTGTACTGTCTCTATGTAACGTAATCTGCTTCACTAATTCATAGACGGCTAAAGTGGTAGATCTTTGTCTTCGAAATCCGTATTGGTTGATGTTTAAAATTTTATGTTTGTCTAGGAAATTCAATATTCTACGGTATATAACTTTTTCATATATTTTGGACAATATTGGAATAATAGCAATAGGTCTATAATTGTCGCATATTTCTTTGTCTCCCTGTATATTAACAAGATAGCAGATATGTACGCAGATGTAACAACAAAAGTGCGCTGCCCCGCGGGAACCAGTGAAGAATTTGAGGTGAGCGTTGGGGTCCACCAGGGCTCTGCCCTCAGTCCGCTGCTATTCAATATTGTATTGAACTGCCTAACTGAACAACTGCAACAACCCGCACCAGCGAACATTCTTTACGCCGACGATGTCGTTCTTATAAACGAAGACCCAAGTGTGCTACAACAAACTTTAGAGCTGTGGAGACTTGCACTGGAGAACGCTGGCCTGCGTATAAATAAACAAAAAACTGAGCACATGCCTTGTAATTTCTCAGGCAGTAACACCCAATTCAAAATGTTCCTCCAAGATGTGGAACTTCAACGTGTTAGTAGTTTTAAATACCTTGGCAGTGTACTCTCTACCAACGGCAACATCGACGCAGACATCACTCATCGTATTAATGCGGGGTTGCAAACGTGGAGAAGTTTAACCGGTGTGCTATGCGACAATAGAATGCCCGTGCGCGTCAAGGGAAAAGTCTACAAGACCGCTGTGCGACCAGCAATGATTTATGGTGCTGAATGCTGGCCACTCAGAAAAGACCAGACGCAACAACTACACGTAGCCGAAATGAGGATGCTACGCTGGTCAGCAGGCGTAACCCTCATGGATAAAGTGGCCAATAGGTATATACGTGGAAGCCTGAAAGTAACAGCAATATCTGATAAGCTATCCGAAACAAGACTCCGCTGGTACGGTCACGTTATGAGAAGGCCCGAAGACCATATGGCCCGTAAAGTGCTAGCTATCGACACTGGTCCAAGAGGTCCCGGAAGGCCCCGTCTCACATGGTTATCGGTAGTAATATAAATAGTGACCTCGAAGCTCTAGAATTAGATCCAATGACGACCCAGAACAGAACAAGCTGGCGAAAAGCGATTAGGAGAGCCGACCTCAACTGAACATGGGATAAGGCCGGAGAAAGAAGAAGAAGCCACTGGTAGATCAATAAGTTATTTTATTGTAATTCTCATATAAGTGAAGTTTGTAGTATCTTCTGTTGAAAATAAAGTTTCTTAAAGCTGAACTTTAATAAGAAGTAAAACTTGCTAAATGCGATTATACTTTACTAAATTAAGTAGGTAAATCATGTAGGAAGCTGATTTAGGACCAGTGTAACTGGGTTTTTAGTATTGGAGCCCTGGGGGACTAAATTTATTAATTTCCTACCGATTGGCTTTCATTTAATGCTGAAGAGCTTGTTATAGAAATCATAAAAACACATGCCTAACCCACCGAACCTAGCGTTCAACAATCTTCGAAAGAAGAGTAATTGTTGTATCATGAGTGTTTTTCTTATATATCTTACTAGCTTTAACCCGCGACTTCGTCTGCGTAAAACAATTGTACATCGCATTCTGACAAAATTTCCAATAAATGTGACACTTCATTAGATGAGGGATTCTGGGATAGACAATATTAGGTACCTATCCATGTCATCGTCTGACCATATATTTTGCAATTTCTATTCAAATCCGTTCATACTCGTACACTATAACCCTTTTCCAGACCGCACCAATCCAGAAGATTATTTCCAAAATCGGAAATGTCTTCTAAATTGTTACGTTTTGATCAGTGTTTGTCGCCATTTCTGGTCAAAACGCAGTTCTGATGATGGGATCTATGAGGAAATGGGGAACTCCTTAAATTTTAAAGGATACCGTGTATAGTTTTTTTGTGTTTTTATCAACAAATCAAGCATTTTCATTCAAAAAAGTGACATTTGATCAAGTGGATCTGCTGATGATGATCAGAACGGAATGTTTAGAAATAAAGGAAAAGTAGAAAAAGGGATTCGAATTCGCGACTCTGGAAGACATCCCATCGCTCTGACCAACTGAGCTACTGAGACTTACCTGATGGCTGTGAATTTTTCCACCAGTCGCGAGTTAAAAATTTCACCTAAGGCAGCGGATTTATCTACTTTTCCTTTTTTTTCTAAACATTGTGGTATCGTCAGCAGACGTTCTGCTTAATACAAAATTGATCAGAACAGAACTCTTCAACAACACATACTTCGTTTGGCGATTTGTCCTCTTCGCTGTGTTTGTTAAGAAAGTTAGATTTTCAAGATAAATTATTGTCTAGCTCGAGTTCTGAGGATGGGAAATGGGAGCCACGAAGAATCGAGGGAGCTCTTCAAATGTTAAAAGCATACATACTTACACTTAGTGATTCTAGGTTTTGAATCAACAAATCAATCATTAAGGTACATTTAAAGGAGTGATATTTGATGAAGTGGAACTACTGATGATGATCGAAGCGGATCTCTTCAAAGACACATAGTTCACGTTTGGCGATTTGTCTTCTTCCCTGTGTTTGTTAAGCAAATTATTTCATTGTATGAAATCTAAGAGTGCACCATCTACAATAATCTTTCACCGGCCTCCCCCGAAGAAGTCGGTTTTTTTCTTAAAAAATATAATAAGTCAATTAAGTATTCTACTATTCAGGGCAAAGAAAAATCCAATCGGTTCAGCCGTTCTTGAGTTATAAATGGTGTAACCGACACGATCATGTTTTAAATATTTATACTTATAGCTATGCCAGCGGTTTCACTCGCGCGTTTCAGTAGGCTTTATCACTTTTCGTTACCCTTAAACAGTCCATTGCTAAAAGTAACGCATTCTACATGTCAAAAACTCAGTTCAGCAGTTTAGCTAAAATCGACGAAGGGCGAAAGCCATGGTCAAGGGAAGCGTGTAAGCAAGAAAATCTGCTGAGCTCAAAGCAGAGCTCCCCGTACAGCCGAACGTCCGAAGCGTGTCAGTAGAAAATGCTTCTCTTATCCAGCAGGATAGAGATCAGTGAGAGAAGTGTCTTATAAGCGAACTGAAGGGACGGAAGCCCAACCGTAGGTGGTTAGGTGTGTGAATGTCGAAAGCTGAGCTCTGCGTAGAGTCGAAGACCCTAAGCGTTCCTGTGTAAAGTGCTTCTACGTGTCTTAAAAGCGAACCAGGAGGCCGGAAATCTCGATGAATAGCGATATTACAGTTTGTTTTTCCTATACTTCCTTCCTTTGTTTTTCCTTTTCCCGTTTGTGATGTAGTGAACACTCAACCAATACCTACTCTTTTTGTTCCCGTCTTAGTCGTTCAAACTAACCATTTTTGGTATGAATAGAAATCGTTCAATTCTTTATTTTATGAGGGGGCCCCCGAGCCCCTGTTCACCCCCTATAAAGTGGTAATCACTACCAATACTCTTAGTGCTCCCGTCTTTAACATTTTACCTAACCACTTTTGTTACGAATAGACTTTTTTCTCCAGTCTTAAATATTCAACCTAAATATTTTTTGAATGACTATAAATCAATCGGTGTGTTTTTTCTTTGGCTCTGCCCCCTGAGCCCCCTTTTTAACACCTTAAACGTGCTGCACTCCCGGACTCCGGAACTTATTGATCCCGTTTTAAACATTCAACCTCACCATTTCCGATATGAGTACAAATTGTATGTATGTTATTTCTTTGAGCGGGGGGCTGCGCCCCCCAAGCCCCCCTTTTACCGCCTATCAAGTGGAAAACTCTTTTTGCTCCTGTCTTAAACATTCAATCATTTTTGGTATATGTAGCGATAATGCAGTGTGTTATTTCTTCATGCGTGGACTTCCCCCCGAACTCCACTATCAAGCTTATCACGTGGTGAATTCTATCAATATTCTTTTTGCTTCCGTCTTAAACATTCAACCTCACCATTCCTGATTTGAATACCTATAAGTTATATTGTGTTATATCTTTGAGCGGGGGGCTGCGCCCCCAAAGCCCTCCCTTTTACCGACTATCATGTGGTAAATTCTATAAAAATTTGCTCCCGTCTTAAACATTAAACCTGACTTTAGGTATAAATAGCGACAGTGCAGTATATTTAACCTAAAAATTCTTGGTATTAGTGGAAATAATTCAGTGTGTAATGCCTTTGTGAGTTAAAGCAAGACGCGTTTTAAATCTCGCATATAAATACTGGTATAAATAGCGATCACACAGTATGTAGGTATTTCTCAGGCTTTGCGTGATAAGCTTTGCTTCCGCCTTCGCGCCTTCATTGGTCAGTCGAAGAAGAGCGTTGAGTTCAAGTTTGGTACCAGCGCTTGCAAAAAAACATGTCTGCAACGCAGCTTCGTTTCCCAAAGACAGAAACTCCGCGAGCCATCTACAGCTTTTCTTTTACATGAATTCTCCAAATAGATTTTTGAGTTAATATTTAAACATTTCCCGCCACCTAGGGCGCATGCCACGAACTTGAGTTGAATTTTGTATGCACCTAAATTACGAACTTTGTGACAATCCTGCGAGAGATAGCGTTGTGGTTCATTTCGCTATGTGTAGCCATTTTTTTTAGATTTTCTATGTTTAAATCCTTTTCTTCCAAATAAACCATAATCAATTTGTCAATTGACCTTAACACTCAGTGTATAAATAATTAATAATTACATTTACCATGCATATTTAAACCCTTCTTTTACCCCCTTAAAACCAAAAAGTTAATATTATTTATGGTCCGGCCAGGAGGTATCAAGCGTACCCGCCACCCAGTACCTTTTAGCAAGGGCGAAATGAACGAAAACGCTGCATTGGGAATAATAAACTAAGAATAAACCTGTGTAAATGCTGTTTTGCGAGCCACAAAGGCAAGGTTCAGGCTTGGAGACCAAGGGCTGACCCCTACGGAAGGACCCAGAGCCTTCAACGGTCGCTCCCAAATGTGTCAAATCCAAGCAAGGACGCGATTATTTTCTTAATAGGTAATTATTTTTAAGTTCTTAAATATGTAGAGGTTAGATCGATTTTAATGCCTTTTGCTACGCCGGTTATGAAGGAAATTTATTATGTAGCATGAAAAGCCGGCACAAACACTTAAAATACTATTATGAGCACCATCTACATTCAGGCCTCTGAGATGTGAAAAGCGGTGGAAAACATTGCAACCTACAGTTCAGTAGGGGGCACTAAAATAATAACGGGAATATAAATTTAATTATCTCTTTACTTTTATTACAATCCGGCCAGCCATAATTGCGTAAAAATATAACACATTAGCATCAGTATGTTTTAATGATTTTTATGTTTAGTGGGTCACTAAAAAATTATTAAATACAATACATGATACTATTAAGAATCTGTGGCGGCCTGCTCGACCGCCCGCGGTTGCCTAGCAACGATACACACAACACTACGCAGCCGTTGAATCTGAAAGTCGTTCCACAGATTTTCTCAATTTCAGTTATTTTATTATCGGCGTTGTAATTATTGTATATATATAACCATTGAAAATAAATTGTAAATACTACGCCTGCGCATTTGTTACTTCTATAAACAACCTGCCGCCCAACTGCTGGTAGGTATTACAACCTCAACACCTCTCTACCGCAAATCTGCTACCAAGTACCAGGAAATAACTTCACATTAGTGTCAACAGATGGCGTTAGGGCGCTGTGCCACATGGTTTTATGAGTTTTAGAGCGATAATATTATAAAATTTTATTAAATACTGTAAAATTCCATGCTTAGATAGGTTCTAAGCTAAAATATAATTTATTAATGCATGTAACAATCATTTCTAGCGTATGCATTTCACGTGAAGATCTAGACAGCTATAACGCACTTTCGAAGTTTTTAACGTCATTTGTATATATAGAACTTCTAACTAACTCGTATTACAACTATATATTGCCACTCTCACTAAGGTTGTAGATTTTCTCAACTTATAATATTAGTGGGATATATCTTATATAAAAGTAAAATAAAACAATTCCGGTTCATTTCAGAAATAAAGCTTTTGGCAACGTTTATTCCGTATCGTTTATATAAAACTACTTTCAAAAAAGATTAGGAAGTGAGTAATTCTGTCTGTCTGTATGTTACTTCCTTGCGTTTAAACCACTGAACGGATTTTGATAAAATTCGATATGAAGATAGTTTGATTCCCGTGAAAAGACATAAAAAGTTTATATTACGGAAATCTTTTATCTCAAGGGGGTGGGAGCGGGGCTATAATAAAGGCGCGGGCAGAAGTTAGATAAATGTGTAATCGAAGAATGTAACTTCGTATTTCTTAACTGTTTGTTCAATCTTCATACTTGCACCCCTGTTTCTAAAAGTTGTGATCGATCGCTCTAACTTTTATCAGGAAATTTTAATTTGTACCCAGCAACCCTGCCGAGAGTCGACGCCTACTTTTAGCGTAGAAACGTCCCGGGTATTCGGCCGACGACACACATTTCTAAACCCAAATCCTAAAACTGGAAAAGGTACACAACGAATTCAGCTGTCATAGGTGAAAATCAGCTGGAAAGCGGGAAATTTGTCTATGGTGGTTGAATTTTTGTATGGCCCCCACAGACGAAATTCAGCCGGAAGTTGGATTATTCCGATTTTTGGCTACTACTTTGTCAACTTGTTTAAATTAAATTGCTTTTGCGCGAAAATATAGTCCCACAACTTCAGGTGTGGTTCCTGATTTTAGACACGTCTCTACACGGCCATGCCACCCAAAAGTCCAGAGGGAGGGGAGCGGGGAAGAAGGGTAAAGGAGGAACTGGTTTGTTTATCTGCCGCGCCCCTCTATGGAGCTTTCGTATCGTATTCTACCATAACAAATACTACCAAAACAACTTAGTGCTTTCTAGTACGAAATATAAACAAATTTTACGTTTTAAAGTGTTATAAATATTTATGCATGTGATACTTTTCTGGAAAAGATACTAGGTTTGGTAGAAGAAGCTCACATTGTACAGATTCGATGGTTATTGTATTCGAGTAATAAAAGCATAAACGCCGACCGCCTGATGGCACCTTTTGATCTAGACTATCACATCTCGGTTAGTAAATTAATAAAAGTTATTAAATAGCAATCCACTTGTAGCTAGCTATAAAAAATCCGGAGCGCGCGTTGAACTCTAATGTATGAGAGACACGAGTGCGCGCACGCGTCTGATTGCTCGCTTTTTTACATGTAAATATTTTATCACTTTTATTGTTCTGGTTCTTAGTTACTAGTTAGTTTTAGATTTAAAAAAAATCATTGAACTGAATTGAAAAATTGAAATGGAGACTCGTTAAAAATCGAAAACTATAAAAGTTTGCTTTGTATTATTCGGAATTCTTGTATTATAAGAATTGACTCAGGCGCTAGCTTTAACGCAATCTGCTGAAATTACTCGTTTCTAAGATAGGAAATGCGATGAACAATATCGTTCAAAAAGGTGCCTGTTTTTGTGTATAGTCCAAAGCTGTTCAGTTATTTATGATCACGTCGACCGCGTCGATATATCTGACGTCAACTGTTTACTCGCGCCCTCTATCTTAGAGACAACACACTGCGCACATCATGGTGGCTACAATCTCTCCGCGTCGCCTCGGAGTCGAAGGTATCGTATACAAGAACTTACAGTTCTACGCATAGAGGGCGCCTTTTTCTAGTTCTGTCACATTCACAATGCAACAACAAGACGAAAATCTGTCGGAAGTCGGTTTGTTTATGGTAATAACTTAAATTATGTATGGAGCCCAAACAATTTTGTTTCTCAAGAAAAACGTATTACACTTTTAATTAATTACTATTTCTTCTACAAAAACGATCTCCCTTAAAGTACAGTCAACGCCATAAACATGTGTACACTTTTGCACCTTACCCATTGTAATAAGGTTCAAAAGGTCTTATAGGCGATTAGGTGCGGATCTGCATGCAGCGCCGGTGTGCGAGCGAGACAGCGCTATACACATGCAGAGCGCTCTCTCTCGCGCACCGGCGCCGCATGCGGATCCGTCGTCAGTGTGATAATGATAACCGCCTTAGGAGTTGACTGAACATATACTTTTAAGATTTGTCCAAACTAGCGTTTAAAGGCATAACAGCCCAAAATACCACCGGAAGTAGGATTTTTCACCTTCCGACCAATTTTCGACTATGATAGCTGAATTCAGCTCCAGTGTAGTTTGCGCCTAAACGATATCATACTCCAACCCCAATGCATTAACCATCCATACAATATACCTAACGCCTGAATATCTAATTAGCATCGTATATCATAGAGTAACTTATACATCAGTAGAGCAGCACAGCCTAAGAACATTTTGAAGCTCAAGTCAATTGCGCCCTCTGTCCGAAAGATTCCGATTCCAAATATTGATTGATTATTTGTTGTGTGTTGGAGACGCTGTGTGTTTACAAGGGACCGTCTTGTTCGCCGTCAACACAGTGAATCCTCCTTTTCGTAAAGGGCCGGGAACGCGCATGTGACACCTATGGAATTGCAGGCGTCCATGGGCTACGGTAGCTGCTTACCACCAGGCGGGCCGTATGCTTGTTTGCTACCGTCGTGGTATTAAAAAAAGATTGTATTGAAATAAAACAACTTTGAACGGATTATATCGCGTATACTGAATTTTAAATTACATCCCGACGTTTCGAACACTTTACAGCGTTCGTGGTCACGGGTCGACTGAGGAAAACATATTTACCCACATCTAAAATTACAATGTACAAAAGACTACCCACATGTATAACATTAAATGCAAACAAATAAAGGTGAGCGTTCAAAGTTGTTTTATTTCATGAATAACTATCGCGGCAACCGTAGAAGATATTAAAGATTGTATTTTTAATGTATTGTTTACGTATTTTTAAGTTAAGAATACGGCTAACGGCACCTCGGGTAGGTACAAAGTGTACAAACCAGTGGCGGCGCGTCCATAGAACACGATTCCCCTCGGCTTGCCACAGTTTCAGGCGCCTGAGCAATTTTCCTACAGCTCATGAAGATATTTTAAGCCAAATTCAGCACCGGCTTGCCTAAGACAAGTTTTGACCCAGCCACAGACAGTACAAGTTGACTCACACTTCTAAATACCTCATTTCTCTCCGGGCCTCTGCCGGTGCCGGTAGGTAGAGCCGTGTAAAAAACAACGAGCACCGCCCTCCTTATCTAGATTAATTCGCGTCGAGAAATACGTTCATTTTTAAAATTGCACTACCACGGAGTAAAAGGACGTATTCAGACATACTTATCGGAATTAAAAAGACGCAAGTCGTATGGATGTAAGACTTTTTGGTTTTAGATCGATAGCTTCGTATCGTGAGGTTTGGTCTATACCTTGGATTTCTTCGTTTTACTAAATCTGGCTATATGCTCACTTTTTTTATACAGAACACTCGTCTCAGGCTTACCAATAGTAATTTAGACACAAGTTAGTTAGTGTGTAAAATCTAAGGAACCCTTATGTTATGATGCGGGTTTGTCTGTCTGTTAAACCACGCAAAAAGGTTTTAGTCCCTTCGAAGTAATGTCATTTTGATATGAATGTGGGTAGAGTTTTTTGGAGATAGAGTCAAAAACTACTAAACCGGTAATGGTCAAAATAATTTTCGTTACAGATAGGTACAGTCGCCATCGAATATATCGGAGTTAGCCCAGTAAAGATACGTTTTTTTCAAACATTAATTTATAATAGCAATTTTTTGTTTATATAGTTTTAAAATGTCATTCTAAGATGACTGAACGAAAAATCCTACAAACTTTCCATCGGGAAGTAAATATTCATCAAAATATATATGAAGGGTTTCTTTTTTTTGTCTGATTTTCCGTCATCCATAAATAACGTGTCTTTAGGAACCATAATAAATAATAAAACATTGTTATATTTGTTTAGGCAATTTTTTAGAAATTAATTAAATGAGGATTTTTTCAAGGTCAATTTTTTGTAGGATTTTCTGTCTACGCAATGATTAACATGACTTTTAAGCCATACAACTAAATACTTCTGCTATTATGAATTATTTCCAAATTTGTCATTTTTCCCATACAAGTGAAAATAAAATGACTGTACTAAGTGGCCAGGGTCAGGGTACCTACTTAAAAATATCTGAACGTGCACACTCTATCGCCTTGACAATACAGGCGTTGTGCAGATATTTTTTACCACCTTGGCCGCTCCGATATATCTGATGGCGCACAGATAAAAGGATATCTTAATCCAAGAGATTTCATTCTTGTATATAAGGAAAATCGATAATTTCTTGAACCAAGTTAGATTCTGTTGAACCAAGTATGATTTTGTTGATCCAAGATAGAACTTACTTGGTTCAAGATATTTTTTACTTAATTTAAGAAATTATCGATTTTCCTTATATACAAGAATGAAATATCTTGGATTAAGATATCCTTTTACCTGTGCGACTGTACGTGTAAAAATATCTTTTTTTTTTTATATATTTTTTGTGCCTTCTGAACCTACACTTTTGGCGTTATTAAAGTTAGTGGAGATCGGAGGGAGCTTTTCGGATGAAGGCAACAGTGGCGGCAGCTACATAGAACACGGTTTCCGTCGGCTTGAGTAATTTTCAGGCACCTGGGCAGTTATCCTACTGCTCATGAAATGTATTAATCAAATTAAGCTCTGCTCTGGCTTGTCTAAGAAAAATTCTGACCCGCCGCCACTAGAAGGCAAAACAAGAATAGTGTTTGTGGAGATTTTCGGATTTATCCAGCAAGACACTCATATTTCGGCTATGTTTGTTAGTGGACCCGTCTGTGACTACAGGCCGCGGCCGTGCATTACGAGCACAGACTGTGAGTCGAACCCTCGGCGGAACTATTAGCTTGCGTGTCTAAACTGAACGCGTAACCGAAACGCTTCCTTTTGCTGGTTTATTCGATCTTCCAACTAATTTAAAATAGCTAAGCGATTAAAATAACACCCCTCCTCAGTGTTATGTCGGTTGTGTGTTGTGTAAAAACAGAGCGAGTCTTGCCGAGGCTCAGTCGAGGGCGCCCGCTGCGCGATGCATATGCAATGTACGCGGCTTTTAACTTTTCAATAACACCCATTTGAAGTTCTGCACAAAGCTGCTAGATTTCAAATACAATATAGTTTTTGCGTGAAACTGTTTTTACTTTCTAGCTTCTAAGCTATAAAACACGCAGAAATCTCACTGTGTTTAAAAACTCACCTACCGCCATCGAGTTCTGGATCTCCAACACTTCAGTTTTTATTTGTAAACTTTCTAGTAAGTATCACACGGTAGATAATTACTACAACTTACAACAGCCAGTTATGAGAATTTTGACTTTAATATTGCCATTTTTTAATTCATTTTGGTAACTGAAACTCTATTTCAACCCATGTGTAATAAATAAATAAAAATGTTGGATACAAAATCAAAATAGCCTATTATAACTTTAATAGTAGCTATTGTAGCTAACAGTAAGCTTCAAGTAACAATTACAGTCCAAATTCTTATAGGTATAATGCATAGCTTTAAAAAAATACAGAAATCAAAAATTAAAAGTTTTCCGACACCGATAAGTTTGAGGCGGTGCGATAAGCTCGCAGATTGGGGAAAAACTAGCCGGCACCGGCGCGTGCGCCGCGCGTGCGTGTCGCTGCGTCGTTAACGTGCGCGCTAATCGACCACGATCTACAATGTTCTGGGGTCACAGCACCCCAGTTTGAAAGATGCCGAAAGGTATCGCGATCGATCTTTAGGGACTGATTGGATAAGAGTTTTTCGCTGCATGAAGGCCACTCAGGAAGGTTACCCTAACCGTAGGAGTTACTATCTACTACACTACGATCTACAATGTATGTGCTATAGCGATCTAACGAGCACGCTTATCAGCCGATATCAATAATGTTGGTCACAGTACCTCGGCCCGAAAGGTGCCGAAAGATTGACTGAATTGGCTTTTACATCGATACACCGGATAACATCGAAATCTGAATATCTCTGTCTCAGGTAATCAATCAACAAAGGTTTAGGGTCCGGTTCAAATCACGATTCAGTATGTGGTAAGTGGAGATGCATCTCATCGCAACATACATATATACCTATGTTCTGATTTGGCATCTCTTTTTGCCAATAAGGCTAGATGTTAATTATACCGACGTGGTATTGCAAAATACCATTAAACCCATAAAGAAAACAGTGAGTTTAAAGATATATAGTCGAATAAAGCACTATTAGCCCATGCTCTGTGCTGTACATGTAATATATACGTAGCTCCAAAAAGAATCAAACATTTTTCTACCTCCGCTATTTACTCGTATCCTTCCGAAGCGCACATGCTATCAAACAATCCACTAAGTAGGCATCTGAAGGAAAACACAAAGCAATAGAAGCAAAATAGATTCTCCTCGATCGTAACAGCGCCCAGCAGTCGATAATGGCGTCTGCCGCACGCCTTACAACAAAACTTGGGTATCATTCTCTCTTACACCAGCACCGACCAATCGAAAGCTTCGGATGCCAGTATAAATCTGCTCTCAGATTACGCATGGTTACTTCAGACCTAGAGGTCACGTTATATAAGTACGCTTGAGAACTCGACTTGCCTTAAGAGTGCAAGGGCTGCTCGCTGACAATAAATATTGGTGCATTTCTCGCGCAATTGAATGCGGCGTCCGCGGGTGTCGACGATAACGCCAATTAAGAGTGCGATAGCGTCGCGCGCCGCCGGCCGCCGCACGACACCCGGGCTACAATGTAATAGATAACTTCGTCTTCCTTCACTTGTATTTCCTGTGATTAAAGCAGACGAGGCGAGCGCTGAGTCGAACCATGCATAAGCTAGGGATACACG
This sequence comes from Pammene fasciana, assembly GCA_911728535.1. Taxonomy (NCBI): domain Eukaryota; kingdom Metazoa; phylum Arthropoda; class Insecta; order Lepidoptera; family Tortricidae; genus Pammene; species Pammene fasciana. The sequence continues at coordinate 5,557,022 of OU452285.1, forward strand.
CACAGATATGTCCGCAGGATTTGTCCGACGAATATGCCCGGCGGACAGATTCGTTCGTGTATGGCGCTATTCAGATGTGTCCAGACAAATCCGTGTCTAATTCGCGCCATACACGCACGGATATCCGTCGGACAAATCCGGCGCACACACCTGTGCGTGTATCCCTAGCTAACTATAGTTCCTAAACAATTTCGCGGTTACATTCTAAAACCTGATGATTCTGCTTGTAATGCATGAGCAGAAGTTTTCATTGTATTAGACAACAACAAGCTAAATAAATATCGAATGACATTCGGTTGAAGTTCACTAGGAACATATCTTTTTGTAATCATTTAAATCAAGAAGCGAACCTGGTACTTGCCCAGCGAATTTAGAATACATTTGGCAGGTATTGTTACTTAGAAAATGTACCTATTTTTCACTATTTTCCTGAAAGTCCCCAAATTTTTCACGTATTTTTCAAACACTGCACAACACATACCTCACCACGCACCTTGTAAATTGCCAATAGGAACTTCCCTACTGGTTGTCCTTAGTGTTAGGCTCGCAGCTAGAGACTGCAATGGAAATAACGTTCCTTGTCAGATTGCCACTATAATTTCTTCTTACAGCATTGACCACGACTTTGAAGTCAAGAGGCGTATTGCTCTCCATCTTTTTAAACGACTTCACAGAAAGAGGTCATCAATTTGGCGGAAAAGGCTTTAAACAACCTTAGAGCTCCTGTCGAAGAATGATTTTGAGAAAACTATTTTTCGTGTCAAAGCTTGAAGAGAGTTGGAAATGCTTTGGACTAGGGTCAAAGTTTCGAAATCGAAGATTTTATCTGATCAGTAGGTACACGTTCGTGTAACGAAATCTGCGGAATTGGTTTTCGATATATGGTATACGTAATTCGGCAAAAATCTGTCTAAATCTCTCAACTGAAGTCATTTGTCCTTGAAAAGCAACATGTACGTAGGTACTGATGGCGACTGTAGAGTCGCCATCAGATATGTCGGAGTGGCCTAGGTGGGCACAAATATCTGAACAAAGGCGATTATTTTCAAGGCGATAGTTCAGTGCAGTGCCTTGGCCGCTCCGATATATTAGTTGATGGCGAATGTTGTTAAAGGTGAAGATTCACCTTTAACTACATTCGGCATCAACTAAAATTGTACCTACTAAATAGAATAGATATTCTAGTAGGTACAATTCTAGAAGTCAGAGTCACAAAAGTCACACTTAAATCTTTTTACCTCTAGACGTAAATTAGAAGTCAATTTACAAAAACAATTGCTACTTTAGCAGACAATGGATCCGGCTAAAGACTTGCAAGTCTTAGGGATCAATTCTTCAAATGTTTCAAATGTTCCGGTTAAATAGTTGTTAGCATGGTAGCGCAATAATTACCTTCTTGAAATAGAGTTACGGCCTATACTCATCAGCAGACGTCAAATACAAGCTGAATTGGTAGATAGAGTCAAGTGACTCTACTTGCGTTTTGTAGAGAGTTTACTACCTAGAACTTTCAGCTGATTTTGAAAATATGCTTTGGTTTGATATGCAGAGCTCTGGGCAGCTTGTACCGCTCACACTAATGTAGGTACCTATTCGGTGTTTTCGGGTAAGTTATATTAATATAATCCACCAGTCTTTTCGGTTAAGGAAAACTTTACCCCCAGCTTCACCACACTGGTCCTCACATTACTGTCAAAATAGTGCAGCTACGACTGCTACGAGGCAAGTACCATTGTTAAAATAATTTCATATTTAAGTTCAGGTTCAGGAAAAGACAATCAAAAACGGAATTAGTAAGTACCTACCTACAAAATGAGCTGAGACAATTAGTCTTGTTTTACGCTGTACGTTAAGTATGTAATCCGTCGAAAATGGCCGCTTACGACACCTACGGCTCAACGATACAAAAAGCTAACGGAAACGACATAATTCCTGATTGATACTGATCGACGCGATCGCTGCGCTGCGCCGACTTTTTGTTTCTATACGAGATTACACTAATACCCCGATCGACGGGGAATATTCCCATTCCCATAGGTGCCCAATCGTGAGCACAGAGAGCTGTACCGGTATATGTGTTCATTATACCTCGAGTATTAAATTACTTTGTGTACTATATAAGTGGGTTTTAGTCATTATCCTAAACAAGAAACCCATAATATTTATCTAGAGGATTAATTTGGCAGCTTAAGGGAGACATTCGCATTTTCGCAATTCACGCTACCTATAATGACTCGTGTCTAACTGCTAAATTTGACCGCTTGGCTATGACGCCTATGACATTGACAAAGTATCTATTTTTCCACGTCATCGGGCATCAGTTAGTTGTTGTAGAAAGAAAGTGTTAGCGCTACATACATACAAGTTGAATGTGTGAAAAATCTCACGACCAATCGCGAAAATGCAAATTCCAAAATCGATTGTCTATGTATGTATGTATGAGTATAGTTAAAACTTATAGTTATAATCTGAATTCACCGCGGACCTCAGCACAGATTCGGGTGCTTAGTCAACTGGAGTAAAGCTGGGACAGCTGACACGTTCAATGGGTGATTAGGAAAAGCTCGCGAGCGACGCTGATTTGTGAGTTTGTTGACTGAGTAGCCGAACGGGTAAGCCGTTACTACACGTCGGCGTAGGAGACGGACGAGGTCCGATGTCGTCTGAAGAGAGTTCTACGACAATCATGATGTGAGTAGAAAATGCTATCTTATCTTTGATAAGTACCATTAGTTTTTGGTCCCAGTTGATAAAGAGATTGTTGCAAATAAGTTTAATAGTCCCTAATTTCACCCTGCACATCGTCACGCTGAAATCATTCGGGATGAAATCACTTATGAGGTAGTATATAATAGGTACTGAAACACTCACCGTGTTGTGCCGCAGAAAGTCGCACGCGCCGTCGTCGCTCGCCGCCGGCACCCTCCGTCACCGCCCTGCAACACAAACATGCCTTTTATCCTGTCAATTGACTGTTCCAAGAGTAAACTCAACTAGAACATGCGTTTCTAAGTAAGGACAATAGGGTAGGCATCATGTAGTTTTAGAGTAAGTACCTAATAGATTTTTGGAGTATTTGTAAGAATTTTCTGGCCGAGGATACGTCTGTGCGAGCAGCAGCATGCCGACATGGCATCATTAGCTCCAGGCCCACTCTAAACTCTTAGGACAGAAAGTCTTACTTGCGCTAATATCCTTGGCAGGGTGTGGCCTGCAGGAGCAGTAGTCACGGGCACCCGGGCTCGCGCCGCGCCTTCGTATTTCTGGTCGGGCAGAAGCATGCCGGTATGGCACCTTCTCTAGCTCCACTCTAAATAAAACTGAATTCTTACTTGCGAGAATGTCCCGGGCGGCGCGCTCGGTTAGCGCAGAAGAAGTCCGGGCGCACGCGGTGCGCGCGCAGCAGCGCCGGCAGCCGCTCGGCCGCGGGCGCCCCGGGCGCCAGCACCCGCGCCGCGCCTTCGTACGTCTGGTCGGGCAGCAGCATGCCGGCATGGCGCCAAGGCACCACCGCCCAGCACTAGCCCCACTCTGAAAACCGTAAGAATTTTAAAAATATTAATTTGATGTTTCTTAGTTACTCAACAAATCACAAACTCATTATATAGTCTGCTAAGTACATGGTGGACTTTATATTCATTTGCAGCAAGTATTTATCATTCTTTTAAGGTAGTTCTAGCTTTTTCAGACTAATACTTACGTCACATCAGGCAACTTCAAGCAGACAAGCAATCGCAAAGTGCCCACTAAATCTATGCATTGGCAAATCGATTTAACATTACAGCTTTTAACAAGGTGCTAAGCAGCTCAGAGGTAATCGTTTTACTAAATCGCATCGTAATTCTAGACTGATTGATATTAACGAGGCTTCGGCGATCCAACAGTTGACTTTAATGTGACGCGGCCACACTTCACCATGAGTTGAGCTTTATGTCATTGTAATACGGTCCATGACTGGACAGTTAAATATGTATTGTCTTCAATGGTAACAAGCGCACGAACATATCGTTAGACGCCGTGACGCGGCGAAACGCGAGTAAAGTGCTCTCTCCGAGAGGGCCATTCACAGAGCACCACGATAGAAGAACCAATGTATGTCTTGTTGTCTATCCTCCATTACACATAGATAGTTGTTATGAGTCTAAGGGCTAAATTTCCAGACACAGCATCACAGTCGAGTACAAAACCTGTGAATAGATTTACCTTAGCTAGTAAACAGGCATTGTGCTGAAAGCGCGAGCTTACACGCGTGGGAAACATTGGAGAATGCTATTATTACGTGAACGACCCGGTCGTTTTCATTCTATTGTCATTCACGTGTGATCAAATCAAGTCTAAGGTCACATAACGAAACAGCATTAAGACACAATTTATTGCAAACGTTCCCAACGACGTAAATTGCTCATGCAGTCTGACCATTACTGCATGTTAGCGTGTCATTTGTTTGTCGTTGGACGGATTGGTCTGTTCATACTTTATCCAATTGCTTTCGACGAGACCAATTTATAAACGCGTCCCGATTTTCAAATGAGTGGATACGTCTCGAAGAATATTTGGGGTTGCGGCGCGCGGGCGCGGGTGCAATGGCGCGCGGCGAGGTTTTTGCGTGGTCCGGCGCAGACTACGAAATTGTTGCGTTTTTAGGGTGAACGCAAACTGGACACAATTACATAGTTTGCCCAGAGAGCTTCCATACACTTCAACGGGATATTATACGTGCCGTTTGCACCCGCCCGCTCGGCGTATACCATCAGTTACTCGTCGCAAACTGAGATAAAACTGCGACCCTAAGAAAATTGAACCGGTCTGGCCTATGGATCAGAAAAAGGCCCAGCACCATAGGGCCACCCTAATCCAGGAAAGGGTGAAGAGACAATCACATTAGCACTCAACTCTGTCTCATGTGGGTGCGACCGGTTCGTTAGTCGCGCCTCGCGACAGGCCATCAATTAAGCGGCAGACAGCGCGGCGTGATAAGACTGATAAGAGCTAGTGCAACAGTACCGCGACAGCTAGACGAGCTGCCCGACCGCTGCGCTCGCAAAAACAAGGAATGCGTGCCCCACATCGCTTGCAATAATGCACTAACCGTGCAAGCTTTTATGTTGTTACTGCGTCTTGTTCGAACGGACAGCAGCGGCGCCTGTCTCTAACTCTCACAATCGTGCCCGGTTTACAGGACCACAAAGTTTACTTTCATTTCGCAATTCGACATACCTACTCCATCATAATGCGAGGTAGCTGCTTTATATAGACAACGCACGGTATTTTCTCTCATGACAAAAACTAGCCAGGAACGTTTATCAGTGTACAAGCTCCCTAATCACTTGCTACAACCGGAGCTGAAGGGATTCCAATCGTTTACCCAACGCCAGTCGCATACTTAGGCAAACTGGTATAAGCACTTTCAACAACCAACGACTACGCTTTGTTAATGCGGTTCACGTTACAATGGTTATCACGAGTGGTCAGTGGGAACGCGACTTGGAGACAATTCGCAGAAGGGGCCGCGGATGGCGCGCTGGGTCCGCATTTGGGAGTACAATTGCATGATGAAACGTGAGTTTGTCACATCACTCGCCCCGCGTACGCTAGAGACGAGTCGAAACCGGATTATCTTTAACGGACGTTGATGCCTGATTTTGTTTTGGCTGCGGAATACAAATTATGCAGTTTTAAGACATGAGTGCAGGCACAGCGCACTCAGCGGTACATCTCTTTATTGGTATCGAGATAAAATCCTGAAATGTAAAACAAAAATGATTTACCTTCATTTTTACACACTTTACCAATAAGAGCACCCTTACTCGTAAAGTGTACCCTAGCAAGCTAAGGTATTGCTACCGTGCAGTCTAGCAGAGCTCGAATTTGTAAAAATTGTGCGCATCGAGAAAAAGTTGTGAATTTTTGACCATGGATAGAATGGCCCACGATAAATATTTTTTAGTATTGGAGGTCCGTAAAATTTTTGGACCTTCACGTCAAAATCAGGGGTCCTGTGAAATACGTTATTACTCTATGGTTAAGGCTGCTAGGGGTTGTGAGGTATCATTTCCGTGTAAAACAGACATGCGGAATTCATTTGTGATATTAAAAATGTAAAATTTCTTATTAAAAAAAAAGTTGCGTGGCGAGGAAAAACACATTTTTTTATTTTTTTTTTAGAACGTCATATACTAATATATATCTTTTTTTTTTCTAATAATAAAAAATATTATAAAGGAGCATATTTAATGTAGTTTCTGAATATATACAATTTTTAGGCTTATAGTATACAAAAACTACGCGAAAAAAAATGTTTGCTTCGTGGTGTATATGTTTTCTCCATAGTAAGTATCGATAATCAATGTGAACGTGAACATCCGTAGCGTATTGACCTTAAAATGCATGTATTGCTTGTTATTAGTAAATTTTATTCATAATAACTACACAAAATGCAGAAATAAAAAAATACAATAAATAAAAACATATTTTTCCTCCTTAACTTTAACATAAACCGTCACAATTCAAACGACGCGACGTCTGTTTTCCGTTACTCAACTTAAGTAAAAAAAAAAACCAGAAGTTTTTTGTATTAAAGGTGTATAAAATGTATATGTTTCTATAATCTATATTAAATATGCTTCTTTATAATATTTTTTATTATTTGAAATAAAGGATATATATTAGTTATATGACGTTCTAAAAAAATAAAAATAAAATTGTGTTTTTCCTCGCGGCACAACTTTTTTTTTTAATACGAAATTTTACATTTTTAATATCAAAAATGAATTCTGCATGTCTGTTTTTCACGGAAACGATACCAAACAACCCCTAGCAGTCTTAACCAGAGAGTAATAACATATTGCACGGGACCCCTGATTTTGACGTGAAGGTCCAAAAATTTTACAGACCGCCAATACTAAAAAATATGCATCTTGGCTCACTCTATCTATGGTCAAAAATTCACAACTTTTTCTCGATGCGCACAATTTTTTTCGCATTTGTACTGAGACAAAACCCTACTAGTCTGTCTGCTTTTAAATTAAGTGTTGACGTTAATGTCCTATTTACTAATAAGTGCATGAATGAAACCACACAGTTTACAGCAGCAGGAAGCTTGGTTACACGGTAGCGAAATCATAAAATTTATAATTCTGACACAAACATACCTAAAACATGAAATGCTGACTAGTTTGTACTGTACTTATCCATCGTTGAATGTTAATTGATAGTTTAATTCCCCATAAAGTTTATCGTAAACTCTAAGGTTGATTTATCGTTTCCCGGGGCGTATGCATGTGGGTACCGACATTTGACTATGAGATAGCAATAAACGTTAAGTTACGTGGAAGACAACTTTCAATCTAGGGACCATGCGCTGTCGAGGGTCTAGGTACAACACTAAAACTACTCATGGCGTCCTATAGGTTAGGTACTGTCCTCTTCAGTTTTTTTGGGGATTTTTTTTTTGATTTGTATGGAGGTGCCAACGCCCGCCGGGACGACGTGTCCCATACAAAAAAAAACTTTTCGCGTCCAAAAAATGTTTGTTCTACTTTTTCTTACTCGCAATACGATACCAATAATGTCCTTAAACGGACCACCAGTATATTTGTTACACCCTGTATGTTGCTGGGATTCTGGGTACTGGAACCTAAAAAAAGGTCTAAACACCGACTACTGAAGAACGACGGTAAAATAGCTGCTGCATCATTCATTACAAATGTGTTGGGCGTCCATAGAGCTCCATTAGCATCGGCTTGCCTTGTTTTCAGTTCGTTGAGCACTTCCCGTAGCTTATAAATTGAAGGAAAGCCAAAGTGATCTCCAAAATGCCTAGGAATATTTTTGACGAGCTAAGTACCTACTAGAAGTATCGTTTACATATATTCCCAAGTAATTTCTCATAAAGTGTGCGTCTAACTATTATGGATGGCCAAACAATGAGATAGAAAGTCGCTTTAATAATGAGGGTTAATTGTTCACATGTCATAAAGTACCTAAGTATATTTAAGTAAAAGTTTATCATGTATAATGCTCATGCAATATAATTATAAAGACGAATGTAGGTACCTAAGTAAGAGAATTAATTTGAATAAATAAAAAATATTTCTTGTAAAGGAGGACCTACTGTAACTATATACTACCGTATACACACACACAGCACACAGTAGGTATACTGTAAGAAGATAAATACACACCAGGGTCTGAGTGTCACGAATGTCGTTTTTCTCACATTCGCGAATGCGAATAATGCGAATATTCAGGATACGAATGTCCGAATGCGAATACGAATGTTACGAAGTATATTCAAAAAAGTTAATCTTGCTCATAATTTTTATGCTTCCATAGTTCATAAATACAGAACATGATATGTGATGGAGTCCTATATTATTGATCAAAAGGAGACAAGTCATACCGTCGTTTTCACTTCCTGTGTATGAGCAAGCATGTGACCATTGCATCGGCCGGGTCAGCGCGGTCAAAAAAGAATGCGTTCTGCCCACATCACATACGCATTCGGAAAATATTCGTATCATTTCATGCGAATGCGAATGTTGATATGAATGTGAAAAATGATGCGAATATTCGCATTATACGAATGCGAATATTCGTGACATCCCTAATACACACAAAATGCTACGTCAATGCTGGCTACGTATCATTGTCATTGCGAATTCGGTGTAGACCGATGAATAGCTGGCAGATACACACGGATGTAGTAATAAGATAAGATAAGGATAGTGTAGCAAAATGGCGTCACATTATCCGCGGCTAGCTCTAAGTCAGGCTATTTAGTACTTCATGCGTGATAGAGACGCGGCGTTCGAGAGTGCGAGTGGCCGGCGTGGCAGGTCGCGGGTCAGGGCTGAGGGCGAGCAATTACCGGGGCGGCGCGGCGCACGCGCCGACTACTCCACAATTTATATAATGAATTTTAATACGCGCCCGCCGTTCCCACGCGATTACTGCGCTATGGAGGACGATTTGCGCCAAGTACTAGAGCCGCGAGCTAATCTCATGGAGACGTGCGAACTGCGAATTAAAATACTTGCACTTGCACCCTGGGCCGCTCCCGCGCTGATTTATTGACGATACATTTTATAATCTATGATTTTACCCTTATTTACCTACCCTACCTACCTACTATTTACCCCTAAATGCGTGGGCTGCGGCTCCGCATACGCCCCCTAAATATCCTCACGTCCTACACCATTGTTCCGTAAACGATTTAGGCATCAACTGGTCACACCAAAGTTTTATTCTAACCGGTCATACTGCCGAAACCAATAATATTTGTTTCAACCCGTCACAAGTAAATATAGTTCTATTAAGTCACATAGTAATTTTGTAGCTATTGGTCACACTGAAAATATGTTCCTATTCGTCATCCCGTCAATAAGTTCTAACTGATCACAAGGACGATACAGAATATAGAGTCTTCTTTTGAAACTCATTCATGGATATAACAGTCAGTCTATGTTATGTATTATAATTTTTAACAAAAAAGAACCGACTTCACTTAGGATCCGCTATTTCAAGAGGAAGTGGCCGAGTTGCTGTAAAAAATAGGAACATCACTATAGGTATGCATATAATAGTTGAAGAGTTCCCTCGATTTCTCCAGGATCCCATCATCAGACCCAGACTTGGTGACAATGGGACCATCTAGGGGTTACCTATACCTGTTCGATGAAAAAAAAATCGAGTAACATACATACAAAAAAATAATTAAAAAAATCAGTTGAATTGAGAACCTCCTCCTTTTTTGAAGTCGGTTAAAAACTAGCTTATAGCTATAGCTTTGACATTTAATTCAAAGTCAAAAGAAATAAGAACTTCACTAATGTAAGGTGAAAATTTGGTTAAACTTGACCGAATTTCGTAAAGTCTGCTCTGGACGGCGCCCGGCCCATCGCCGCGGGCCCGGGCTCGCGGGGATGGGCCGGGCGCCGTGCAGACTACGAAATTAGACTTTTTATGCACATAACAATAAGAACTATGAGAAGCGAAATTAAGTATACATATTAGCCCTAGGGGTTAAATGTACTACTTTAGTCCACCTACGTAAGCCTAATACGACAAACTTTTTGAGCATGACAAGTAAAAAATATATATACACGACCATAATATCAATATCTTGTAACTAACTTTTATTAATTTGCATACTGCTGCTGTTTGTTGCTGACTGAACAACGTAAAGGGATATGATTTTCGCCATAGCCATCGCTTTGTATCACTGTGACCAGTTAGAACTTATTGACGGGATGACGAATAGGAACATATTTTCAGTGTGACCAATAGCTACAAAATTACTATGTGACTTAATAGAACTATATTTACTTGTGACGGGTTGAAACAAATATTATTGGTTTCGGCACTATGACCGGTTAGAACAAAACTTTGGTGTGACCAGTTGATGCCTAAATCCCGTAAACGGGAAAAACTCACAGTAAAATACGGTCTTTTTCCACTTTTAACGGTACAATCGCCATCAGATATAGATACAGTCTCAGCCTCCTACAAAGCATCTACAGAGTGCACGTCCAGATATTTTTTGGGGAGCTTTTGCTTTTTTCCGATTGTGATCCGATGCCAATTTTTCATAATGCTTCAAAGTTCGCAGGCAAGCAAGTCTTTTGCTCTCTGTATTATAGCAGCGTTCTTGGTGTCGGATGTCGCGTGGGAGCGCCAGTGCAGGGATATCATTACAAAAGCGTACCGAGACCGAGCTCAGTTCAGCAAATCAGATTTGACGGATTTCAAGGGTTATTTTTAATGAAGCCCGTAACCCGCGTGACCGTGAACCTCAGTAGCTGAACGGTTAAGGTACCTAATAAGGATAAGGCGTGCGGGTGTGACGCTGGAGGTCGTGAGATTCTTGGGACTTATGTACCTTGTAAACTTAAACATGTCTTATACAAAGCAAAGTGACCAAGGGTTCTAGCTCCCAGGGCTGGAATCGAACCAGCGTTTTCTACATTTGCGGCGGGGTGACTTATACACATACCTGCGAAATGCACTGATTGATGGTATACAAAGACCAGTTGCATTGCGTTGCGAGAAAGAAAATCTTCGAGTGGAATCCTACATCCGTATTCCAGGAAATTAAAAATTTAGGTCTAAAAACTAATTTGTGCTAGTTACCGTAGATGTAGGTACCTATACCTACAATCTCTCTTGTACAGTCTCAGGAAGCCTGCTTTGTCTGGGTGGGTACGCTACGCAACCCCAACCCCTGGTGATGTAATCATTCATTCATTCATTTATTCATTGCAACCATGGTATTACAGATCTTAAAACTATATAAGCACAGTCATGGACCCTACTAGGTAGGGTATGTATCTCAACACTTGCTCCTCACTCTAGATTCCTGTCCAGTTGACTCCCTGATATTACAAATACAAAAAAAATACAAGATATTTTTTTGTTCATGACATTCTAAAAGAGGGAATCACGACACGAGACAAGACTCGTCTCCTTAAGACCTCCATTTGCTAGAGCTCTCGCCACGTTTCAGAATACCGACACGTACAAGTCTAACAACGCAGGTGTAGGCTTACGACAACTTACGAGCGGCGTCAGCTTCACACCTAAATGCACAGCGACTATTTCATCTTGATACCACTATGATCAATTGATCATGTCATTGTAGCCGGCGACGTGAACGATAGAGTGGTGATGGCACTGTTTTCAGTATGAAATAGGTAGGTCTTTGCTGTGCTAGTGTAAAAGCAATCCTTTGCAGGTAGTTTTTTTCTCCATAGAGTGCACGGAAGATTATTCTACGCTTAGGTATTTTGTGCTTTAACCTTTCTATTATGGTATAAATGCAGAAAACCAATACTTTAATTAACGAATTGAAGAACTGCTGGCTCTGTTCCGAATAAATCCATACTGTATAGAAGCTGATTTATTTATGTACCGCCGGCCTAAAACCTAACTTAGAAAGTTTGCGAGTTTTGTACTAATTCATTCTCGTTAAAAAACGACATTGTATTAGTCGTACTTGTCAGAGAAAACTGACAATAACGAAAGCGGATTTCACCATCGCTTCTGCGAATAAATGATATTCTCTCTATTATGTGTAACCGTGGCGCCCTCCTGGAGAATATGGAATTAATTCTATAAGTACCCGATTTTACGTTTCCCAAATACTAATGATACGAAAAAAATATACCACTAGTACCTAAGGGCCGTAGCGAGGGTGGGGGGTAATATGGGGCAATGCCCTATTTTAAAAACAATTGCCCTCTTACGAACTACCATCGACTACAACAATAAAGTTGTTGTAGGTAGGTACCTTAAATTACCACAGCCCTAATATTCATTTCAACTCAGGCTACGGCCCTGCCACTATAAAAAAATATTAAAAGTTCACATTTTTGATACATCGAGTGCTGGCGTATAGCTTGCACTTTCCCCAACACGCATTTCGCCCATAGCCAATTTAGGTACCATGGACTACGGGGCAAGTGCCTAACGCACATCTAAGACTTTTCTAGAAACCCGAAACAAACTAGGTATCACCATGATGCCACCATGACTTGAATGTGACCCCTAAGTATAGTCACCAATTTGAATAACAATACGTTTAAATCCGACCATAAAACATGAATTATCATCACCATTTAATTACCTATTGGATTGACATTTATTTAGGTATTTTGGTCCGTCTACTCATTTATTGCTACTATGTTTAAAATTGGTATACAGGTAATCAATTTAAGCGAAAGCGACTTATACGAAAACTAGGTACTTCTTATGTATAAAAGTAAACCTATACCTATAAAAATCCCAACTACGGAAAGAATACCCCGTCTAAAATGTCCGCCTGCGGCATGGTCCCCATTACGCTGGCGGCGTTACCTCTCTGCACAGCTAAGGATATCCCCTGGGAGAGGTACGCGCCAGTTCTATGGCCCCCTGTAGTCTCGACCAATCGTGCCGCCAGGGCCTTCATAAAGTGCTTCATGTCGGCCGACCAGGGGCCCATTTTAGGTATGGTAGTCAAATAACGTAGGTCCTGATAAAAGTGCGCGAGGTAACGTAAATCGGATTACTTATGAGATCACAAAGTGATCAACGGAACTCCGTTGTGCGCCGGTGTATCTCAGTTTCCCAGTCGTCGTTAGGTTAATTGTCTGTTTTATGAGATGAACTATGGTCATAATATAGTTTAATGGTTTTTTAAACTGTGAAGTCGGGTTTTAAATTAAAAATTATCTTCTTTTATTGTCCGCAGAAACTCATAAAAAAAGTTTTTATTAGCAGGCATCAATATCACGAAAAAAATGTAATTTACCTTACAGCCTTATTCCAGAAAACGAAACCCAATTGTGTAATCTCGTGATATTACACAGACATGTCTCAACTAGCGATGTACCGAACCATCAAAAAGCGAAGTTGAATAGCGCTCTATTTCCATAATTATTATCACGCGTGAGGATCTCCTGAAGATAACGCCACGCGCGGCGACTTCATAGACGGTACTTACATGAGAGCGTGACTACTCTTCCTTAAGAAAATCAGCTGAATAAATAAAACTTAAAACTTTTTAATTTGTCCTCTGCACTGTCAATCCACAGAACTCGGCATTTTTAATTAGCGTGCACTAACCCCCAATTAAGCCCGCACAAAAACACTATCGTCTGTTGACAGCGGCGCTTATCGCGAATTGCACTCGTTGATTTGCCGCGTCGCGATTGGCGGAGCGCGTGGAGCGAGCGTGTGCGCGCGCCGGCGGCTGGGGCGGACTGCGCTTGCGTCGCGTCGATCGCGATGCGCATCTCATGTAGGGAGCTTTTCCGCTATCGAGACGAGACGAGATGAGATGTACGACAAATGACGCGTCGCCACTGCTACATACTGCTAAATACTTACGCAATAATACATTACACAACTAGGGTGGTAAAACAAAGAAAGGCCGAGATCGCAGAAATTTGCGGCCCGAGCTGCAAGCGAGGGACGTAAATATGCGATGGAGGGCTTTCTTTATTACTTCCCGTGTTGTGTACATCATTTTATGTCAACACCTGGCCAGAAAGCGTCTTTTTCCGTACGCGCAGCGTGCGGAAAAAGCCACTTTATGGCCAGGTGTGGCATAAATTCTATTGTGAACATTTTAAGGGTGACCCTATTTCTTTGATTTGAAGTAAAGCTGGGTAAGATAAGGGTAAGATGCATTAAAACAGCATGGCTTTCAATAAATCATTTAATTTGTTTACAAATTGCTGATTCCTGCATCTAAAGCCGTCTAACGGTACAATATCACCGTTAACTATCAAATATTATCATTCGACCATAACTATTTAAAATTTACATTAAAATTACAACATATAGTAGCGTGGCAAAGAAACAGAATAAATCTAAAAACGAAGTTACTAGCATATAATAGTTTATCATTATCACTGCACTGCTATTTATCTCTTTCACACTAACCCAATGCGAAAGAGATAAATGCTCCTATATCCATGATAAACAAACTACACTAGCATCTTTAAAAAAGAACAAGAAAGAAATCGGATACAAGATTGAGCAGTAAGTGTAAAATAAATAAGTGTAAAAACTACTTAACAAGGGATCAACAAATACAATTACGCCTGGCCAGAAATATATTGCAGAATATACTAAAATTTGCGAATGAAACCTCATATATTTCTGGTTAGGCATCACGTAAATGGAGTTTTTTGAAAAAAGTGCACCATTTTTGAAGAAAAAAGTTGCCACTTTTCCATAAAAAAATATTAGTCAGTTTTGTAACGGCCCATACAGAATGTATGGGAAAATGCGTTACAAACCTGACAAAAAAATCTGGGACACCTTTTTTATTATTTAAATCGATAGTCCTCGTGATTCTGAGTAGAAATAACCCAAAATATGTTAGGTTTTCAGAAAAAAGTAAATGGTGCATTTTTTTCTGAAAATGCTCAAATATAGTAAGTATTTTAATTTCTCGCATCCTCCGACCCAAGTCAACGATGACGTACTACAAATAACATAATAAGAGTAGAATACTTAGAAATTGATTAACAACACGAAGACCACGTAAAAACCTCAAGTCTTCCAAAAGTTACAAGTTTGGCAAGCTTCTTGTAAGCCGCAGATATAAGCCATTTGAAGGTAAGTTAGATAACCTAGTCGAAACTTTTTCATGAATCATGTATATCTGTCTTTTTACCCACACACAGCATTGTTGACAAGAGCGCGCCCTGTGCAGTTTAATTTCTTCTCGCATTATGCACTGTGATCATTCACGTTACCCCCACCAAGCACCTAGCACATAGGGAATACCCGCATATGACAAGCGACTGTATCGCGACCGTTTTGCTACTATATCGCGACATTCGCGACTGTTATCGCTACAAAAAGTAGCAATACGCGATCGTCATAAAACGACCACAGTTTCAAATCTGGCTTGCGAGATTTAACTGTAACAACAAAATAACTGACAAAACTGTGAGTTTAATAAAAGCTTGTAACAAAATCAAGTACCTAATGAGTAATAAATATTATGTGGAATTTATAAATTATTTTCGAGAAACTAGAACCCGCAGTTTCGTTCGAAAATAATGGCAGTTTGCAAACGCTTAGTTATATGATTATATCTGCGGCATACATTCGTAAAGGTGCAGTGTTACCATTGTAAAAAATGCATAAGGGTCGTGAACTAAGATACAAGTAAAAATAAACGTTACCCTAGAGTGGTATATTACTAGTTATTTTATAAACGAAACGGTATTTTAACTATTAAGTATTCATTCTAACTTTACTAAAATAGCGTTTTTCATTGTTCTAATATGCCTCAATAGTTAAAATACCGTAAAGTCAAATACTATGAAATAATAGGGTAGATAGATTTTCCACGGCTGTTTCTCAGATATAAGGTTTTTTTTTTGTTTTATCAAAATTCAAATTGTTTTTATTACATACAACTAACGGAGATGAGACTACCGCGAATGTATAGTTTTATGTAAAATGAAACCTTAGTTTTCTAGCAATAAGGTCTTTTTCATTTCATAATCTAATAAACGAGCTACATAGAAATGTAGCTAATGTTCTAAAATCGGATAACAAAATGTGTAAAAATATTTTTTATTTCAATTATTGCACACTCGTACAGTCGCCATCAAATATATAGGAGCGGCCAAGGTACTCAAAAAAATCGAATGATGCACTTAATCGTCTTGACAATACAGGCGTTGTTCAGATATTTGTGACCACCTTGGCCGCTCCGATATATCTGATGGCGACCGTACATACTATTAAAGCAAACAGCCGAGGTAAAGCGGTTGGGAGACGTATTTAAAAGACTAATAAATACATTAAGACGAAAAAATACATCATAGTTAAATACATCTCCCAACATCTAATTGTACTTAAAATATAATTATTATAGCCTCATCAAAAACACCAAGAAAATTTACAAGTCGAATATACATATAGGCTCATTGATGGGAATAAAACAAAATCTAACTATTAATAGTATAGGTAGGGGAGCCCAAGAAGGGATTTTTGGAATTACTCGAGCCCGTCAGATTAAAATATAGCGGCATATTGCATTGCAACCCGTGGATATTTAAACCTTAAACGAAATTCAACCTTGTTATTACTGAATCGCAATGAGAATGGGATTGAGTTAGCTGTCAACCCAAACAAATTTTGACGAAAGCATATGGAAAATCTGTCAACTCTAATCCCATTCTAATCGCGGTCCCGTAATACTAATATTGTCTACGGTTGCCGCGATAGCTACTAAGTTTACTAACACAGTTCTTTATGGCTATGTATCATAGGTACTTGTGGTAGTAATTAGTGAGTTTTAGCTGTCACTCGACGATACTGCGTCATCAGCAATGGTCGGCGGGGGTGAGCTGTTTTCATAGTAATTTGACGTATGTCGTGTCAAATCATCAGTGACACGTCGGAAGCCTCCATCATTTTCAATATCTGACGCACTCGAGCAAAAAGCTTATAGAAGCTACCCTCAGCGATGAAAGTATATACATTATGTAAACTTTTTTCTTTTTACAATGTAGTCTTCATTCAAAAAGGTCCTCCTGACTACGCTCGAGTGACTGCAAATTTAGCATCATGGGCTCCCCCTACTATAATAGTGTCATGTTTTATTTGTTACAACGAAAACTAATTATTTTTCACAGGATATTATAAGATTAAGAATGAATACATAAATAAAAATAATGGTAAACAAACAAGTACATAAAAAAATATTACTGTAATTTTATATTTGTATTTTTGATTAGTCTATAACCTTATTATTTTCTTAAAACCGCACGCAAAAGTCACATACATTGTATTTTGACAACATATTATATAGTGCTTTTCCACCAGCGAACCACAAAGGCGGAGTAGGAAATATAGATGACGAATTTATTTCATAGTCCCTTTCGCCTTGCCTTGCTGTGTGAAAATCACCTTTATGCCCATAATCATATATAATATAGACTTAACGTGCGTATAGTTTCCAATCTATTTCACCTCATACTTAATCGTACTCACAAATATCCAATTCCAAAAACCAACACTCTCACTTTAATGTCTTTTAATTAAAAAAATCAAATTAAATTTCTTACGGTCCATTTTCTATCAATCACTTGCAACATACGAATACCGAATACTATAATTTGTTACTGGAATTAAATCGACAAAGTTGCGTAATATTGAAGAAAACGTAAAACTAGGCAATGTAAATAAAAAAGTGCCTTCTCTATACATAGGAAAGTTCTTTAAACAAACCGTTTTTTTTTTTGCAGAATAGCCTGTTACCTTGTTTATAAGAGTGCTTTAAACCGTCCAAAGTTTGCTAAATAATATTTATTTATAATCCACACACCAAACAATTTTGTCTTCTTTTTAGTCATCTTCACACACGAAAATTCACTAACGGCGATAAGGTATTTATTTACATTTTCCTCAAAAATTAATTAAAACAAAACAATCAATGCTTTTGTCTCTCCGTTCCCACGATCCAAGAATCACTATAAAACATAGAGTTCGAGTTTTCGGCTTTGCTACAATAAGTGAAAACCAATCGAGCAACCATCGGATTGTATTGAGAATATTATTGTTTTATATCCACAATAACCATAACACCTCTACAAACATTAGTAAGAATAAGAATGTATACAGGTCTCGTCCGAATATAAGTCATATAGTTAGTTATCATAAAACCACCCAATTTGCCCTTAGAGTTCCTATAAAACAGTGGCGGCGCGTCCATAGAACACGATTCCTGTCGGCTTGTCTAAGTTTCAGGCGCCTGAGCAGTTTGCCTACAGCTCATGAAGAAATTTTAAGCTAAATTCTGCACCGGCTTGCCTAAAAATTTGACCCACCGCCACTGCTATAAAACGAAATTAATATTGTCAAACTATTATATACATCCTTCGTAAAAGCAGGCGACCGCCTGGCCGATTAAGAGACTGACAACACCAGATGACCTTCAAATCCTTCAAACTGACTTAAACACACAACAAGTATTTATAGCTAAAAAACAGCTATAAATACTTGTAATGGGAAAGTAAAAAAGATATACGTTAATATTAATTATATTTGGAAAAACTTTGTTCATTCCGATACCTACACTATTGGACGAAATCGGCTTGATAGAAAATAATTTTAAAGTTACATCTTAAAATTAGCTTTAAACAGTTGTATGTCTTTAGTTTATTGATATATACGTCTGTAATTAAGGACAAAATTCCACCACACAAATACTAAATACATCATTAAGTATTATATATTTCTCAATGAATGCGTAGTTTTTTTGCTAAATTTGCAATGAGCTCCCACACTCTTAACACAGTGTTTCCCTTTCACTCGCGCTAAAACAAAGTGATGGAATTTAGCTGTTGTCATCCCCTTAACTCAATGAAATAAAAAAATATATCATTCCATTTGAAAATAAGCTATCTGACCCTAAGAGTTGATATCCCCAAAATGAGCACAAATAAAAAGGTATGAAGGTATTAAAACGATTTCCAGCCTGCTGGGAATTAATTCTTCAAAACGCTTTTTATTGATCTTATTTTCTTGGCCTAAAAGCAAATTGGCCTGTTTTATGATAACCTTAAGATATTTGACATAAAAACCAACCTCAACCAAGTAACATCCATAGAAAGTGACCAGCTCAAGATGAACCATCTCGCTCAGTTGGCGGCGACGCTCTGCGGTTTGTGCCGCCGGTGGTCGTAGTTGACCAGCCGCTGTCCCACGAGGTACTTGTCGTTCTTTATATGCTCGTATAGTTTGCGGAATTGTCGGACCTGGAATATAGAAATAATTGTAACCTTTGCCGAGGGTAAACGAGGTTCAGAGAGCAGGACTGTGTTAAATTATTATTAGGTTTGTTCAACCGCCAGATTTTAGTTATCATTATATCAATGTGTTTTAAGTTTAAGTTCATCAACGAAATGGTACTAGTATATAATGGTACTAATGGTACTGGTAAAAACGAAAAATAATCAAATGGCGCCTGACTTAATTTGAAAAAAAAAATGACCTGCAACTGCGCCAGCGCGGCCAGCACGGCCAGCAGCAGCAGCGCGGGGTACACGCGGCGCGCGAGCAGGTTGCGCTGCGCGGGCGACATGGTGAGCAGCGGCGCCGCGCTGTGCGCCACGGCGTACGGCACCGCCAGCGCCAGCCCCAGCCAGCACACGATCGGCGCCGCCACCTCCGTGAGGATGAACCTGGGGACGATAAGTTTAAAATGCACATACATTTCCAAAAACCGGATAAAATTTCAATATAATTTTCGAACCTGCACATAAACTGTGACGAAAATCGGACCTGTTGATGAAAATGGCCGGACTAGCCGGAGATCCTGACAAACGAAAGCATTTCTTGTTGTCAATCTCTTTATTAACGACTGTTATAAGTTGACACTTTGTCCAAGGCGTCCAAGCTAAAACGTAGACGTTCCGCTCGTTTCACTCGCTCGGTCGATTACTCACTTGAGATCCATCTCCCGGATGCCGTCCCTATATGCTTTCTCGATGGCGCGGCGCATCGACCAGTCAGGCCCCATCATGGTAAGCGCGCACACAATCTTCGTGTAGAGCACGCCTAATGCCCAGTCTTGCCACACGAATAGCACTGGCGATTGTTCGAGCGGCACGCGTAGGGGAATCACTAGCACCTGAAACAATTTATTACATACCGTCAACTGCTACAACTTTCCCTACGATTTTATTTATTATTTATTTATTTATTTACAGCAGCAGGCCGAACAGCAGCGGCACGAGGCCGAGCAGCGCGAGCGCGGCTGTGGCGGCGCGCAGTGCGATGCGGGTCCACTGCGCGGCGCGGGCCAGCAGCGCGCGCCGCCCGTAGCGCCCAGCCCGCCAGCACACGTACATGCCTGTGTACAGTATGCAGCTCTCACCAGCTCCAGCAGCAGGCCGAACAGCAGCGGCACGAGGCCGAGCAGCGCGAGCGCGGCTGTGGCGGCGCGCAGTGCGATGCGGGTCCACTGCGCGGCGCGGGCCAGCAGCGCGCGCCGCCCGTAGCGCCCAGCCCGCCAGCACACGTACATGCCTGTGTACAGTATGCAGCTCTCACCAGCTCCAGCAGCAGGCCGAACAGCAGCGGCACGAGGCCGAGCAGCGCGAGCGCGGCTGTGGCGGCGCGCAGTGCGATGCGGGTCCACTGCGCGGCGCGGGCCAGCAGCGCGCGCCGCCCGTAGCGCCCGGCCCGCCAGCACACGTACATGCCTGTGTACAGTATGCAGCTCTCACCAGCTCCAGCAGCAGGCCGAACAGCAGCGGCACGAGGCCGAGCAGCGCGAGCGCGGCTGTGGCGGCGCGCAGTGCGATGCGGGTCCACTGCGCGGCGCGGGCCAGCAGCGCGCGCCGCCCGTAGCGCCCAGCCCGCCAGCACACGTACATGCCTGTGTACAGTATGCAGCTCTCACCAGCTCCAGCAGCAGGCCGAACAGCAGCGGCACGAGGCCGAGCAGCGCGAGCGCGGCTGTGGCGGCGCGCAGTGCGATGCGGGTCCACTGCGCGGCGCGGGCCAGCAGCGCGCGCCGCCCGTAGCGCCCGGCCCGCCAGCACACGTACATGCCTGTGTACAGTATGCAGCTCTCACCAGCTCCAGCAGCAGGCCGAACAGCAGCGGCACGAGGCCGAGCAGCGCGAGCGCGGCTGTGGCGGCGCGCAGTGCGATGCGGGTCCACTGCGCGGCGCGGGCCAGCAGCGCGCGCCGCCCGTAGCGCCCGGCCCGCCAGCACACGTACATGCCTGTGTACAGTATGCAGCTCTCACCAGCTCCAGCAGCAGGCCGAACAGCAGCGGCACGAGGCCGAGCAGCGCGAGCGCGGCTGTGGCGGCGCGCAGTGCGATGCGGGTCCACTGCGCGGCGCGGGCCAGCAGCGCGCGCCGCCCGTAGCGCCCAGCCCGCCAGCACACGTACATGCCTGTGTACAGTATGCAGCTCTCACCAGCTCCAGCAGCAGGCCGAACAGCAGCGGCACGAGGCCGAGCAGCGCGAGCGCGGCTGTGGCGGCGCGCAGTGCGATGCGGGTCCACTGCGCGGCGCGGGCCAGCAGCGCGCGCCGCCCGTAGCGCGCCCAGCCCGCCAGCAGCGTGCCGCCGCGCCCCAGCGCCCAGCACACGTACATGCCTGTGTATAATAATATTTACTATGGATGGGTTATATCACAGATCAGCTATACGCATGCGCGAGCGCTGCTAGGATAGATACGGCGTTGAACCTAAGATGCTTGTATCCCGCTTGCGCTTTGCGCCTCGTTAGCGCCAGTGTCAGTTTGAGATTTGTATATACATAGTAAACAATATCATAAAATGGATTCGAAACACCATTTTGTGCCATAAATAGGTCCAACCCTTAAAGAAAATACGCAATGGTAATATATACGAGCGTATTATAGTAAAAATAACTAACTAGAATAATATTAAAAAATAATTTGAAAATGCAGTACAAAGAAGGCAATAGTGATGTGTCACATTGATTGGCGCCATGTCGATATGAGATGCACGATTCAGAGGCGATTCCATGAAACTTGTGTCATGTTTCTAGGTCCTATTTTCGGTTTAAGCTAAGGGTTGGCTTTTAGTTTCTAAGTAACAGATTTATTTTATATAAGTGGCTGAAGGTATATCATGATAAAAGTTCAATGAATACTCATTAGTATACAAACCTTTGTTACAGTTAGTTCCTGTG
The DNA here is from genome assembly GCA_911728535.1 of Pammene fasciana. Lineage (NCBI taxonomy): Eukaryota > Metazoa > Arthropoda > Insecta > Lepidoptera > Tortricidae > Pammene > Pammene fasciana. The sequence goes on from OU452285.1 coordinate 5,579,210, forward strand.
TAATATTACTGCTGATTGATTATAATGATTATATTCAGATATTTCAGATTTTTCATCAAAATATCTTTAAAAGTATCGACCTGTACCCCATCGCTATTAGCACAGATAACTGACAGTTAAGACAATAAGTTGTCAAATATACTGACACGGTCGATTCCTATAGAAACCATAGACAAGGGCGTCTCTATCAGAACGGCTAACGCACTAAAGAGTTCGGTACTGTGAGGAGTTATGGTTAATGCATGTTACTAAATACTTAAAGTATAAATAAGTCTCGATTTCCTAAATAAATGTCAGTATTTACGCAATACTCGTGTTGTTTACTTGTCGCCCTACTTCCCGCTCCACATGGCGACCCTGCCACGTGCGGTGTCGGGTTCGGACGTCGGCGTCGGAAGTGTAACCGCGCACCTTACATGAACAAAGTGGACATTAATTTATCAATTTGATTGCCTATTCAACGTGTGCTAGAATTTACGTACAATCGAAGTAAATATGTGTAATTCCAGAGTGGAAAAAGATGCTGTTTTTATCACCCAGAATTCTGCCGGCAAAGGCAATAATGACGCAACGACGACTGAAATGAAAAGTCATCTGTCGGCGATCACCATTATGATGATTGTGATGTGCACCCTAATGTTTATTGGAGGCTTATACCTTATTTACAAGCTGTATAAGAGATGTCACGAATCATGGGCTGCTAACTGGATCGTACAATACAACCTGCGCAGATCTCTTCGTGGCGAACGTCGTGAACTTGAGGATATCCACTGCCGCGCATGCTCTGCCGCTCGTGCCGGTACTAGCAAGGACTAATTCTTGTCTGCGCGCGAAGTGAAGTGATGTGATACCAGGGTATTTTGTGTTACATTTAGTTCTCGCGTATTGGTTACCCGCCACCGCTTCAATTACCCAATTGGACTGCTATTTAGACATTAAGTATAACATACTACACAGTGTAAGTGTTTTCAAATATATAAGGAAAATGTACGTAAGTTTTTGCATTTTATGAAAATCTAAATACATTACTTTATAAATAAAATAAAAACTTTGTCATGACAAGTGAATTAGTACATGTTTATTCAGATTTAAAAGAGATTAAAGAGAGCTTATCAAAACTTAGTTATGACAGAAGAAAACCAGAACTATTGAAGGTTAAGTTACAGGAAGCAAGTGTGATTCACGGGAAGTTTCGTGCTATAATTAGGGAGACACATGAACAAATAGAAAGTAATAAGTTAGAAGGTCAATGTTTAGTCGAAATTCAAACTCAGTGTGATAAAATTCAAGGATTATATAAGTGGATTGAAGATTTTTGCAGTAAAACATACACAAGTTCAAATAGAAAAAACTCTACCATGGAAGACTTCAATTTAAAAATCGCGTTGTCTTTAATCCCGCTTATGACAGAGGATGAGGCTGTTATCGAGCAGCTTATAAATTCCATCGAATATTACGATTCTGTTCTTAAATCAGAATCCAAACAAAATTTGATTAATTTTGTTCTTAAAAACCGAATTACGAAGCTAGCAAAACTTAAATTAAATGATACCTACAGCTCCGTACAAAGTATGATTACTGATATGAAGACGCACTTATTGACTAAAAAATCTGCTTTTGCTATTCAAAATCAAATGCAGGTGTTAAGACAAGGTGATAATTCAATCGACGATTATGGTAAGCAGTTATCAGAACTGTTTGTTAATTTAACGATTGCGCAGTCAGAAAGCGATACTTCATCATTTAACGCTTTAAAAAAAATTAATGAGAAACAAGCTATCAGAAAGTTCGCGGATGGGCTACGCAATCGGAGAATTAGCACCATTATTGCAGCACGTGACTATCAATCGCTTAAAGATGCCGTACAAGGAGCAAAAGACGAAGAGACAGCGTTAACGACTTCTACTGGTGATATGCTGGCATTTAATAATTATTATACCAATTCCAGCAGAGGATATGTACGTGGTCGGGGTCCTCAAAGCTACAGAGGGTCACCCAACCAATATCGCGGGTCACGGCCTCCGCTTAGGCAAGGTCAAGCGCCGGGGCGCGCATCGCGGCCATACGCCGGGGCCGACGGTGCCGGTGCCGGCCCAAGCAGAGGTGCCTACTCGCAGAACTACCGGGGGAATCAAGGTAGGTACTTTTCTTCTAGATATAATGGATATGAACGTGAGAATATGCATGTCCTACATCAGTCGGACCAAAATAATGAGCACTGTAATGACGAGGTTAATATCCTAAATCAATCGGCCGAAAATAAAGTCAATCCGACCCAGTTTTTTCGAGACTAAAGAATACATATTTTTGAGCGGAAATTCAAGTTACGTAAGCTTTAACGTAGAAAAGAATAACACATATATCGCACATTCCTTTTTAGCTGACACGGGAGCTACGATATGCGCATTAAAATTGCGCAGCGCTTTGAAATTAAATATACCTGTATGCAAAAAAGAATTAATTATTAATGGGATTGGAGGAACACAATGTGCAATTGGATATATTTACCTACAATTAAACTATCAGGGTCACACGTTTCAACACATGTTTTATATATTTGACAATTTACCATGTAGCAATGATGGCATTATAGGACGCGATTTTCTTAAAAAACATCAAGCCATCATTGACCTAGAATACGACACTTTAACACTGACTACAGATGATAAGAACAAAGTTACTATGCCCCTTCACGACAGCCAAAAATATTTCACACTCCCACCTAGGTCAGAATCTGTTTATTATGTTAGTACGGACATACTTGAAGACTGTGTGATATGTGCAAACGAGATACAGGATGGTGTTTTTTTAGCGGGGGCCTTAGTTTCTCCTATGTTCAACAAAATTCCACTTAGGATATTGAATACAACGGAATATGAGATACAATTATGCAATATTAGTGCATCCGTTAAAAAGGCCAGTGAATATGCTATCTGCTCCTTCGACAATTGCGATAAAGTAAATGTTAACCGTCTTAAAATGTTATTTCAATACTTAAATTTACAAAAACTTAACCACGAGTAGCAAATTTCTATAGAAAATTTGTGCGCTAAATTTCCAGATGTATTTTTCTTACCGGGTGATAAATTGAATACGACTAATATTTATAAACATACTATATCATTGAAACCTAACACTATACCGGTATACACTAAGCCATATAGGTTGCCACATGCTCAGAAAAATATAATACAGGAAGAATTAGACAATATGTTGAAACAAGGAATTATTGAAAAATGTTCGAGCGAGTGGTCGAGTCCACTTTTGTTAGTTCCAAAAAAAAGTGACGGGTCCGAAAAGAAAAAATGGCGTATTGTGATAGACTATCGAAAATTAAACAATTGTATACAGGATGACAAATTCCCACTTCCAAATATAACAGAAATTTTAGATTCCCTTTCAGGGTGTGTATATTTTAGTCATTTAGATTTAGCAAACGGGTATTATCAATGTGACCTTGACAAAGATAGCAGACAATATACGGCCTTCGACTCGGGCCAATACATGATGACCCGTATGCCGATGGGATTAAGGACCAGCCCAAATTCATTTTCTAGGATGATGAATATTGCAATGTCCGGTTTAACGTACGATAAATGTTTAATTTATTTAGACGACCTTATAGTTTTCGGGAAAAATTTAGACGACCATAACAAGAATTTAATGGATGTATTTTGTAGATTGCGTAAAGTTAATTTAAAATTAAATCCAAATAAATGCGAATTCTTAAAAAAAGAACTTTTGTACTTAGGTCATGTAGTGTCTAGTGAAGGAGTATTACCGGACCCGGACAAAATAGCTGCCATTCAAAACTTCCCAGTTCCGACTAATAGCGACGAAGTCAAAAGATTTGTGGCATTCGCGAATTATTATAGGAAATTCATTAAGCAGTTCGCTGAAATCGCAATCCCCTTAAATTATTTGTTAAAGAAAAATGTTCCCTTTGCATGGGATGACAGATGTCAACAATCGTTTGATACTTTAAAACAAAAAATTGCATCACCTCCAGTGCTTCAATACCCTAATTTAACACCGGAAAATACATTTATTTTACAAACTGACGCATCAGGATACGCATTGGGTGCGGTATTAAGTAACGGAGATAATAGACCAGTCGCTTATGCCAGTAGAACACTAAATAAATCTGAAAAAAATTATCCGACTATAGACAAGGAATTATTAGGAATTTATTGGTCCGTCCGACATTTTAGGCCTTACCTTTATGGTACTCGCTTTATTATTCGAACGGATCACAAACCACTTGTTTATTTATTTGGGATGCGAGATCCATCAAGTCGCCTATTAAAATTTAGGTTAGCGCTTGAAGAATACGACTTTGTTATTGAGTATGTAAAAGGATCCGACAACGCGCCAGCTGACGCCTTATCACGCGCTCATATTACTTGTCAAGATTTAAAGACATTAAATGAACACATATGCGTAACAACTAGAGCGCAATTAAAAAGGAACAATGAAACCATTATAGAACAGGACACGACCAATAACATTAATTCCCAAGAACCACCGAAACTTTTAGAAACCCATTACAAGTTGCCGGGTTCTGTAGAGTTAAAGTTTATTAGTAATATAGAGTTAAATACACGAAAAAAGAGTTTAAAATTATGCGATTATGAAAGTAAATTGTTCTTGTACGATGCTAATAAAAATATTATTTATATTAAATTTCTGGACTCTTCATCACAAATTTCGCCAGGCGAGTTTGTGAGAGAGCTAGATCTGTTTTGTTGTAAAATTAATATAAACAACGTATACATCGTGAAAAATGAAATGATGGAAATATTTATACAAAAATTAATGGACGAAATAAAGAAACCGGAGTGTAAAATAAAATTACAACTTTGTATTTTAAAAAATGTAACACGGGTCTCTGATAGCGAACAACGCAGGATAATATTGAATGACTTCCACCTTTTACCCACTAGTGGTCACGCGGGCATGAGGCGAATGTACAATAACGTAAAGAAATATTACTTCTGGCCGGGAATGGATAGTGACATTAGAAATTTTGTTAAACGCTGTGATAAGTGTCAAAAAAATAAATATGCTACCCCAATTAAAGAACCAATGGTTATCACGACAACTGCAACGTATGCCTTTGAAAAAATTTTCTTAGATTTAGTTGGCCCCTTAGAGACCGATGACAATGGTTATTCATACATACTCACATTACAGTGCGAATTAACTAAATTTGTAGAAGCATATCCGTTAGTATCTAAAAGAAGCAAGGACGTAGCTATGTCGTTGGTCAATAACTTTATTCTCAGATACGGCGTACCCAGGCAGATAGCTTCCGATCGGGGTACGGAGTTTGTATCATCTATTTTTAAAGAGGTAAGTACACTACTTAATATCAATCAATTGAACTCCACAGCGTATCACCATCAAAGTATAGGAGCACTCGAGAATACACATAAACATTTAGCTGCATTTTTACGTATTCAAACAGACACACATCCCGAAACTTGGAGTACTTGGCTACCATTTTGGAGTTTTTCATTTAACACCTCTGTGCATACAGAAACTAAATACACCCCGTTTGAACTTGTGTATGGCAGGAAGTGTAATTTGCCTAGTAATTTATTAGGAGATACAGTACAGCCCTTATATAATCATGACAGCTACCCTAAAGAATTGAAATATCGACTCCAATTAAGTCAAAAGGAAGCACGACAAAATTTATTAAAATCAAAAAATTCTAGGAAACTTATGTATGATGCTAAGACAAAAAGTGTAACATATAAGACAAATGACAAGATTTTGATTAAAAACGAAGTCGGAAACAAATTATCAAATGTTTACTTGGGTCCATACCGTGTTTTACACGACAAGTCTCCTAATGTGGAGATCGAAGTCGATGGAAAATCAGTGTTAGTACATAAGAATAGAACTAAGCCCTATTATGAATAAACATAATACATACTATATAAGTAATATATGTAATTAGAAATAAGGTAAACAAAAAAAAAAAAAAAAAAAAAAATGTATAATTACTATACAAAAAAAAAATGATACCTATGTTATATTTTTTTTTTTTCTTTAAATGGGGAGGTGTGAGGAGTTATGGTTAATGCATGTTACTAAATACTTAAAGTATAAATAAGTCTCGATTTCCTAAATAAATGTCAGTATTTACGCAATACTCGTGTTGTTTACTTGTCGCCCTACTTCCCGCTCCACAGTACTCTATGGGTTATACTCTAACAAAATGTGCATAAAAAATACTTCCGAAGTTATTTCATAACCTAGCAATGATTCCGCTATATTTATCTATTTTGACATTACATCTTTGTCACTCTCATTGTTAGAAAATTATAGTTTGTCTCTTTCTTACGCTAGTGATGGTACCTCATTGGCACGTCCGCATCTCTCGCTTGCCGGTACGCGACTGGTGACAATTGTTTGAATTCACTTATTTTAAGGGCTTCACTTTTGGAGCGCGCATAACCCATCTGTCATTATTATATATCATAGCCTGTGTACAGTACAAACATGGGAACGAGTTTATTATCTAATACTAATTAAATCAACTGCGGTTCAGCCTAGCGTATGTACGTGACATCACAAAACATACAATTTTATCTCTACTAAACGAACGAATTGCAAATGAACCTAAATTTTTATATAAAAGACAGTAATCTGACAACTCCTGTCATACATTGTAAACCATTTTGTATGGCAAGAAGAAACTGTCAGAATACACAGATAGAAATAATATCTTAATTCAAAACGCAAAACTCTCTTGCACGCGGTTTCTTAAAGAGAGTAATAAATACCTTAGACCAATAAACATGACTTGAGTTAAAAATATCATGATTTTTAAAAGAAGATTTAAAATTATTTAGCTTTATCTTTACCCATTTTTAAAGCGAATAGTAATGATTTGAGTTAAGATAATAATTATTTACGGCAAAAAAGCACCAAAATTTTCCTTTAAGAGTTTTATGTGTAAGAGCAATTCGTTCTTGGTTTGATGTTTTCAATCTACAGCTAAGAGCCAAAGCTAATTCAAAGAAGTAGCATCAAAAGTTTGATTTGAGATTTTTAAGTTTTTAGGCAAGAGAGATTAATTTTTGCTTTGATGTTTTCAACCTACAAACAAGAGCCACAGCTATTCCAAAGAAGAAGCACATAATTTTTGCTTTGAAACATTCAAGTTTTGGACGTTAGTTACCCGGCACATCAATAGATGTCTCTGCGTGTAGGTTAGATCGCGCGAACGTTTGTTCGACGTAACTTCATGACCCTCGGCGCTATGCCCGGGCTTATTTGAAATTCACAATTCACAATAGCAATCTCAGCTTTAGTTAATACGATTATAAATTGTGAGTATATAAATAATCATAATTTATATTTGTATTAACTACTTTTAGTTAAACTTCCTTTCTTGGGATTAGTCCCGAGAAACACAGTTTCTGCTACTAGCTTTTTAAGTAGTGCACTGAAACACTAAGGCGATTATCACACTGACGACGGATCCGCATGGGGCGCCGGTGTGCGAGCGAGATAGTGCTATACACATGCAGAGCGCTATCTCGCTCGCGCACCGGTGCCGCATGCGGATCCGCGCCAGTGTGATAACCGCCTTAGAAAATGTTATTGTTTGTTTCAAGTAACCGATTTCATACGCCAAGAAATTTTAGATCTTGGTGTGAAAATATCAAATTTTACATCAAGTAACACATGCTCTTGAACTAATGCGTTTTCTTGTTTCCGTGGAGAAATTCAATCCTCAATTTAAATTATGAGTCTTTACCCAAGAAACAAAGTTTCTTGGCGTAAGTTCTTTATGTATTGCACTAAGACACATAAAGTTCAATTTAAAAAAAATACAATACAAAAACAAAATTGAAACGCTCTTCGTGAGAATATTAAGCTATTTTGAAAAAATGATTTTTATATCTCGCATAAAGTATTTAATTTATTAGGTTAAGTAATAAACTTTGAAACATTTTATATCTTAAAGCAAGAAATTTTATTTTTTCCTTATATGGGAAACTGGATATCTCTTGATTCAAATAGGTTGCTTTGGTTGAAGAGATTTTTTCTATCTGTGTAGTATTAGAAAAAAGCTATTTAGTAAAATATTGTTGTTAAAAAATATTACATTAGTAGGTAATTTTTTTTAAAGGGTTGTTTGTAAATTCGTTTTACGGACTTTAATTTTGCGTGATAACGTCATCATAAGAAAACATGGATAAAAAATTACATACTATTATATATGAATTGAATTAAATTATTATCACTATCATTATTTTGTGTAAGAAATAAATAGTTCTAGTTCTTCAGTGGTTACTGCGAGTAGACCACTTTCAGGAGTTGCAGCCAGTGAACCCGCGCCGTCTCCACACCACAGATATCGCAGTCCTGTCTAAACAAACGTTCAGTTTGCATGTCACCGAATCAGGTCGCCTAAAGGCGCATTTCTCATACTAAATACCAGATCCCAGCACACACGGTTCGCCACCGTACGGCGGAAAAACCTAATGTCATATCAAAATGCTACAACCGGACGTGTGCTTGTGCGAGTCAGTCGGGTTACCGAACCAGGCAGCCGTGCCGTCCACCGTACGTTTGTTTAGACCCTGACGTTATCACGTTAATAAAATGAAATAAAATAATATAACATTAACAACCCACCTCTTATACGACCATGATACCCTAGTACCCCGATAAAATGAACAATCATGTTTCTGGTAATCTATCAAACAAAAATTCATCTTCATCTATAGCTTGTGAATTTCTGAGTCCCTGGTAGGCTTTATACACAAAATGAAATCAAATAAAATGAAAGAAAGTAAAATATCAACCAACCTCTCATACACCATTGTACCCTAGTCCCGCGATAAAATGTTTAGTAATATTTCTGGTCAAGTTTGTGAAACTTCGTCTTCCTCTATTGGGATGTAGTATTAAAGATATACAAATGAAATAAGACTTACCGCATGCAGCAGTATAAAGTTCGTGTACACCTTCTGACGCTTTCGGCAGCCACAGCGCCATGACTTTCCTGCCTATCGCCACTGGTATCACCTACAAAACAATTATAAATAAGTGAACAATATATCTCAGTCTGTCTATATTAGACTAATAGAGTTTTCAGATGACTATATCGCTATGTTTTTGCGTGAAATCGTGAATGTGGAGGTGTTCAGATCTGGCGCACGTACAGGCAAAACCTATGTGCCGGTAGGACAATAAAATAAAGCGAGAACGCAGCGACGTGAAACGACAGCAAACAGCGAAAGCGAGCGAGACATCCAGCTTAATGAGCTTCGGCTCAATTGGCACGTTGATTAGGGCCCCACTACACAGTGCACTGATTAAAGACAAGTATTTTGCGAACATACCAGTGTGAGAGCGCTAGCGAGCACCAACGACAGAGACACCAGGACGAGCAGAGCGGCCAGGCGCAGCGGGAACCACGCCACGCGGACGTAGGGCTCGTAGCCGGCTGGGCCGTCGCGCCGCATTAGGGCCTGTGGAAAAGTACCATATTATAGGATATATATTTGTGAATGAAGATAGTTTTGAGGGAGGTGTGTATAAACACTCAAGAGCCGTCGAGTTGCCATGCTTGCCCCTCAGGCCCTCACGCCCCCGCGCGAAGCCCGCGATCACAAAGGTCCTTTGGGTCCCAAATTCTTTGCACATGAAAATGAAATAAAAAATGATTTATTTGGGTATCATGATTACAGCTTTTTACATGGATGTACATTCAAAAACTTAAGAGTCGCCAGGACGCTCGCGTGAACTCGCGTCCCCATACAAACGTAGTTTTGCTCTCATTTTAAAACGACATGCTTTAGAACCACGAAATTTGGCATGGGCATTCTAGCAGTACAGATCTATGTCGGTAATTCGTTTTTGTTGCTAAAAATTGTAACACAAAGAAAACATAGCAAAAATAAGTTTTGTATGTAAATCTGTATCTGGCTGTAGTTTCTTTGTATTACAATTTTTAGCAACGAAAATGAATTACCGACATAGATCTGTACTACTAGAATGCCCATGCCAAAGTTCGTGGTTCTAAAGCATGTCGTTTTAAAATGAGAGCAAAACTACGTTTGTCTGGGGACGCGAGCGTCCTGGCGACTCTTAAGTTGGTATAATTTTCGCAAGATAAGCCTAGGCCCTAAACTAGGTAAACCTGTCTTATAGGGAACAGGGAATAAACCGCCGCTACTTCTAGAAACACCGCAAAGATATAAGCATATAAGTAAATCATATAAGCATACATAATTGACGAGAAGATAAAAAAAAATCCGGCCAAGTGCGAGTCGGACTCGCGCACCGAGGGTTCCGTAAAAACCTAAAACAATTACTGTTTCTTATGATTGCGTGGACATGAAAGTTTCGTTTTGCTACAGCAGAAAGATATTATAAAGCTGAGTATATGATATGAATTTCAATTCAATACCTCTACGCGTTTACGAGGAAACAGGTAATAAGTTTAAAATTTTTAAAAATATTTTTTGTATGATTCTACTAAAAATGTCTACTTTTTATAATTTTTTCTTTGTCTGTACTATATGACGTTGCTTCGTGCCAAGTTTAAAGATTCTGAGCTTGCGGGAGGTACCCTTTAGGTTTTGAGTATCTCGCGAGTACTCAGTTTCAAAATATGCAACTTAAATTGCTATTCCTTTTGATTGCGTTGACATAAAGATTTGGTTTTGCTACATCTGAAAGGTACTATAGCCCTGAGTATTTGACATGAATTTCAATTGAATAACTTCACGCGTTTACGAGGAAAATGGTAGTAAGTTTAAAATTTAAAATATATATTTTTTGTATGATTTTACAAAAAAAATCTACTTTTAGTAATTTTTCCTTTGTCTGTGCTACATGAAGTTTTTTTGTGCCAAGCTTCAAGTTTCTGAGTTTACGGGAAGTACCATTTAGGTTTTGAGTTTCTTGCGAGTACTCAGTTTCAAAATATGCAACTTAAATTGCTATTTCTTTTGATTGCGTTGACATAAAAGTTTGGTTTTGCTACATCTGAAAAGTCCTATAGCCCTGAGTATTTGACATGAATTTCAACTTAATAACTTCACGCGTTTACGAGGAAAAAGGTAGCAAGTTTAAAATTTTAAATATATATTTTTGTATGATTTTACTAAAAATGTCTACATTTTATAATTTTTCCTTTGTCTATGCTATATGACGTTGCTTCGTGCCAAATTTCAAGTTTCTGAGTTCATGGGAAGTACCCCGTAGGTTTTGCGAGTGCCGAAAACTCTAAAATTTGCAGCATAAACGACTGTATCTTTTGATTGCGTTGGCTTTTAAGTTTGATTTTTTCACAGCTTCAAGGAACAATAGACCTAAGTATTTGGTATTAATTTCAGCTTGATACCTCCACGCGTTCCTGAGAAAAATGGTCTTGACAGACAGACAGACAGACGGACAACAAAGTGATCCTATAAGGGTTCCGTTTTTTTTCCTTTTGAGGTACGGAACCCTAAAAAGGTTAGCTAAGCATGGCGTCGGAATTTGCCTGAATGTAGAAATTTCAGCCTGGTCTTGTAAAGTCGACTTGAAATTTATAACACTGTTGCACCTAACCCCTTTGTAATAAGGTATAAATCTGTGCCGGTACCTGGTGCGCCGCGCCGAGCTGGTGCGGCGGGTGCGGCGCGGGCGCGGCGGGGTCGGGCTCGCCGCGCGCCGCGCCCAGCAGGTACGAGCGCAGCCCCAGCGCGCCCGCCGCCAGCCCGCACCACAAGCGCACCACGTACTTCAGCCACGTGCGCGTGTGCGACTGCTCCAGCAGAGCCGGCAGGATCACCTTCAGGAAAAGGTACACTTGTTACAACATGCACATCAAAAACATTAGCAGAGAACTGAGCAGAATGGCGATTACTCCACTCCGCCAACAAGAGCTAGGCTCCTATAGTGAGTAATATCTCACCTGCAACAGCAGCAGCTCCAGACTGAGCTCGTTGACGGGCGCCTCGGAGTGCACGGCCACGGCGTAGGGCAGGAAGCCGGGCAGCGCGTGCTTGATGACGCGAATGGGCAGCCACAGCATGAACAGCACCGCTGTGCCAAAGATCATGGCTGAGGCTACCAGACGGTGGATGTGAGACCACACTGATAGGTGGATCATTTCCTGTCAATGGGAAAATAAATGAGTGCTCATAGTTACGTTTTAAGGTCAATAAGGTCAGGTTCAATCCAGAAGATTACAAACCGTAATTAAAATAATAGTTCTCTCAAAAATAATGTAGGTAGATTAGATTCATTGTCGACGCATCTGGTTTCCGCGACGTGATATTTTGCAGTCTGCATGGCTAATGAACGCTCTCTAAGGTGACAAACAACGCATGCAAATCTTAACGTCATATGTAGACTTTCGGAAGAACACTGTTCAAGAGGGTTAAATGGGTTCACACTGGCGTCTCCTGTGGCCTATTTAATAATTGACAATTTACAAGCGGTAGTCTCTTTCTAATACATAGGGTTAGAAAGAGACTTCCGCTTGTAAATTGTCACTTGTAGCTTTATTAAATAGGCCCCTGGGCATAAGCCTCTAATTTCTATGACAAATGACGTCTCCGCGTGGTTCCGTCTCGTCACGTAGAACAAAAACCATAACGCTGAATAGATTGGGGAGACAGTTTGGTGGGTGCACCCGAATTTTCTTAATCAATTTCTATTCCTATATCCAGTGACGTGTAGCCATACGAAATAAATTCCTCCTGGTAAAATACCTGAGCTAGGCCACGTCACAAATAAGGGGCTGTGCATAAATTACGTCATCGATTTTTGACCCCCCCCCCCCTAAAATCATCCAAAGATTATGCTTCGAATGGCCCTTTTTCCTCCTACATTATGCTACCATCATCCGATGTCCAGACCCCCCCCCCCCCCTATTTTGAAATGACGTAATTTATGAATAGCCCCTAAATCATAATATTTGTTTAGGTAGACTATGAACCATAAACAATTGAATAATCAGCAAACACGTCTAACGTCTATCACGAATGGGGTTGGCAAATGTCAAAGTGACATCTTCAAAATTGGTCCCTAGAAAAGCTAAATTTGTAAGGCGCGAAGTAGTTTTTATTTATTTTAGCGAAAATGACTCAATGTTTTGTCTCGAATTGCTCCGAAATTGAAATCCATCCGTTTTTGGAACACACTAAAATGAAAATGATGTAGATTAACGCCATAGGGAAGGTTTTTGCCTAAGAAAAGCTTTATGCCTGCATACAAGTTAGGGACCATTCATCGTCTGTTTCTTTCTATCATTGTTTGTATCTCTTTCTCTTATTGTATGGAATCTGGAACAGCGCCCTCTGCAAAAGTTTTCACCGGCCAACCCCATTTAAAAGCAGGCAAAGAACTTCTATAGTTTTTAAAATTACGAACATGCATTAAACAAACCTGCACTGGACTAAAATCGGGATCATTCAAATTCTTCAAGAACCACAGCACTCCGGGCCTCAGTACTTCTCTCAGCAGCAGTATGAAAGAGGCGAAGTAATACACGTAGACCATTCCGACCAGCCAGTGGATGAACATGAGCGTCCAGGGGGCGGCTTGTAGGCTGGCCTCGCGGTCTTTGAGGGTGGCGTCGAACATCGAGAGGGAGCAGAGGTCCAGCCACCAGCCGCACACTAGTGGTATTACTCCGATCTGTATGATAAATAGGAGGATTATTAGCTGACAAGGGTTGCATTCCGATTATGGGATTTTTCAAATGAATAACTTACATGATTTATCTTACACGGAAGTTTTGTTATTATTGTTTGTTTTTGTTAGTATCATATCAAATTGTATTGCCAGTACAATTTGATACTAATTATTACGAACTAAGGAAAACTAAAAATAACTGATAGCAACCATGATAAAAACTTAACCTATATATAATGAAACTGCGATAATTTTATCATATTAAAAAATTAAATAACATGTTTTGATTTATTTTTTCGTAGGAATTAGCTTGATCTAATATTGTTTTTAAGAATTTATAGTGCTTTACTAATATTAAACATGTTTTATTTGATTATAAACTTTGATATTTATTTGTTTCATAACGGAATAAAAACAAATAAATATGTAGTTTGCAGTGCCTCGGTTTTTTGCCACAGCATTACAGTAAAAACCAAGGCACTGCGAACTACATAAACATATAACTATAGGTCATTACATTCCTCTTAATAAATTATAGGAATTCTTGTTCCATATTCCATATCATAAATTACTGTCATAACATTATGTAATTAGTTAATACAACTTGCCTTAATTCATACACCACTTCAAAACATTTAATTACAAAGTTTGTAGTTAAAAAAATACTTGTATGAATTATCATTTACCTCCACAACAGACAGCAAAGCCACCTTCACAACCACATAGCAGAATCCCAGCGCTTTCTTAGCACTGCGAAGACGGAGCAGCGATGCAGCCCCATGCAACACGGCCAGTATGGCTCCAACCAGCACATAGCCTGCTAGCGCTGTCAGGGGCCCCGAGAATGGTCCGTCTGCATTAAACCCAGCCATCGCCGCCCCCAATCTCCCTATGTGGTACGGGCAGAACGCAAACACCACAATAAACAAAGTATTAAGTGACACCACCCAGAAAACATGTTCCAAGAAAACCATTGAGCCGTCTAAGCCCAGTAGACGCGCCCAGGTCAACTCTTCCGCTGCAGCTCTGTCCCATTCCATCGGGTTCCAATTAGCTTCATCTCCAACTATTAAATCTCCTTCTGCAGCTTCTGGGGCCTCTTCTCTGGCTCCACCATCATCCCCTGCTCCATCATTCACCCTATCATTGTTATTATCGGGTAATGGGGCATCTTCAGCAGCCGGGGGTGGAATATTCTCCCGTTCCATCCAATCAGGCCCCCCTCCATGCATTATTTGTTCTCGTAGCCATACTAGGCCGATAAACGAGAATAAAGTACATGTCACAACAAAACAGCCGGAGAAAACATCTTTAGCCAGGTTCTCAGCTGAGACTATGTCAAACGGTAAAGAGATTACAGGGTCCAGGGAGCCGAGGAACAAGCTGCGGTAGGTCCTGCAGGCCGTGAGCGGCACGATGCCGAGCCAAGCGAGCGCTACTAAAGTATAGTGGAGCCAGTCCTTAACTGCTGACGCGACTGACGTCACGAGCCCGCCGACCACGTCCCGGATCGGCAGCCGGCCCGGCATGTCCGGCGAGTAAATGGGCATAAACGAAAACCGGTGCCCGCACAACTCGCAGATCTCGTTTCGCGAGTATCGCATCCATTGAACGAGACATTCCTGATGTATCCATTTTATAGACCCGGTGCAGATGCACGGGTGAAACAAAGGCCGGTCCGACGTCGCCTCGGAGCGACAGAATCGGCAGAAGTCCGCTCCGGACGCGTCTGAATCCATCATTATCCTCAATCCAGTTTGGTTACTCGTTTAGACGACCTGCGAAAGTTGACATGACACCTAAATTATTCGCGCAACTCGCAAAATGTAAACTTGTACGTGGATTAGAATTTATCACAGTAAACACTAAACAAAAACACTCCGTACCTCCACGATATAATTAATTACTATGAAATACTCGCGATTATTTAATTAAAAAATTGGCAAATTCCTCTTTGTTTGATAAACCACATATGAAATAATGTAGCCAGGAAATAAACTAACATTCTACTAAAAAGAAATATTCTACTGAGTTAGTACTAAAAGTCCTGTTACACTTCTCATAATTAGTTTATTTAGTTTCCTAAATGATTAAGCCACTAAATTTAGTCAAGTGTAGCCGTATTTAATACGGAAGTTTACTATCTAAAAAAAGTTAGGCTCCTAAGTAAGATGCTAGTTAGGACTCTAAAAAATCGAGGCGAAACAGTGAGCCATTAACGCTAAAATAAATAAAAACTACTTCCCATTTCCCATCATACAAATTTAGCTTTTCTAAGGACCATTGTTGGAAATGTAATTGAGACAGTTGCCCTCCCCACTCACTTTAACTTACCTTTCGGCCTCACTTTGTTTTGAAGAGTTCGGTCAGTTATCTACAGAGTGTTTCCTGTAACATGAGCAATAAATTAAAACGTAGATTCTACTCCTCAAACAATAAAACTTTTGTTCAATAACTTTTAAAAAATATGTATTTGACTGTCTCTTTTTCATACAAACTAAATAGTAATTTCAATGTACGTTAAAATCCGTCCAATTGACATTGCTTGTCAACCTTGTCACCCTCTACCTACAGACATAATCAATTTCGGAATACATTGCGTGTTCGAATAATCTTTAAAGTGAAATAAAAATCAAACCATAAGTTATTTTTAAAGTTGCTGAACAAACGCTGTCTGCTTAGAGGAGTAGAATCTACGTTTTAATTTATTGCTCCTATTACAGGAAACACCCGTTTCGGCATAAGATTGACATTTAAAAGCAAGAAAAGTGAGAAAAATATCTTCCAAATGGTAGAAATATATTGATTACAAATCTGACAACATAGTTAATTTTTTTTAGAGTTAGTTCTTTGAAACTCACCTATTCGACCACGTCAATGTTTACAATATTTTTTATATTTTAGTTGCATTAATGAAATTAATTGTTAAGCATTTTTAAGTTCTTTAATCTATTAGCAAAAAAATATAAAAATAATATGCATGCAGTGGACGCCAGTGTCAAATTGTTAAACAGCTGAGTTTCTACTGTCAATGTCAGAGCTGGGCTGTCAATGCTGTGCTGTTGCTGTCATCGATAAATGGAAGAGGAGGAGCTTTGAAAATAGGACTACGTGTCTCGAAATTAAGTGATTTTGTGTAATTTATTTTACCACATAATTAGAAGCAGACACGCAAAGTAAGCTAACTAACGAGGTGACTAAAACTTTTCTTCCTTTCCATATATGAAGATTTCCATGTATTGATAAACCGGTTTTCCTACCATGCAGCTCAATGTTATTTACAAAACACTTGAAACTATGCGTTCATTACCAACAAATTCCGTTTCAGATGAAAACAACAATCACAATGAAGATTTAAAAAGAGAAGAATTATTCAAACGACACAATGTCTTCCAAAGACACTATTATTAAGATTGAAGACTCCAAAATTGGTAGAGAGAGTAAAAAAACAGAGATTAATATACTATGTTTGAATTTAACGCCCTACAGCCAGCTCACACAGTTTCTTTGTTGTTGTATATTTGTATTTATATGCTATTTAGGCTATGGATTATTCCTTGAGATGATATTTTCTGAGCCTGCAGTAAAACCTGTGAGTTTGTATATAACTTTAGTACAATTTATCATAACTGTGGTGCTGAGTTATGTGGAATCGTTGATAAGGAATCCTATCAAGAGGAAGTGAGTATTAGACTTTTAATTGGTTTTTAATTGCAGATACTGTAAATGTTTATTTTGCATATACTATGCCAATAGGTACTTTAAATAACAACCATAGATTTTGCATGAATTCTTCTTATTTTGGTTTTATTCATTACATTAATTTCAAGTAGTAATAATAATTACTGAATAAATAAAAAAAGTTAAATGGGTTTTTTACATTATTACCACACTTATGATATGAGGATCCACATCACCAAGCACATGCCGCTGTAGTGTGTAAGCGAGACAGAGCGATGCAGATTTTTATCTCTTGTAGCTATGTTACATTCATGCGGATCCCTATCTAATTGCATAAAAGTGGGTTTAATTTAGACTATATATTAAGAAAGAAGAAAGAAGAAGAAGAGAGAAGATATTTATTCTTTATTTAAAAACATTTCTAATGTTGCCGCTATAACTATTCATATGAATGTTCCAATGAACAGATTATATTGCGTGTTTTGAGTTTTCATATTTATGCCGACATTTCGAGCTCATTGCAGCATCTATCCCTGTGGTGGGAATGTGAAATGTCGGGAAAAATACATACAATAGTTAATAGTTATTTGTGTTACAAGGGTGGAACGTTGGTTTTCTTGCGAGTGTTGAGTTTGAGTCCCAAGTCAGCGAAAGATTCTATAATTGAATCACGAGCAAAGCCAATGATTCTAAGTTAGAATCTTGAGCATAGCGACTAGCGAGGGACTCAAAAACACGAGATGTAAAATAACTTTGCTCTCGTGTGACACATACAACTATTCACCTCAGTAGTGAGAGCATATTAAAGGTTAAAATATTCTACAATTAGTAAAGTTAACCACATTTATTTTCACGTCAGCAGCTCGAATAAGCCTTCTTCCCTGCGAATAAACTTTTCACTCCAGGGAGTGACGTAAGTGCGCACTTCATCGCTCCAGGGAGTGATGAAAGTCGCGCTTTCGTCACTGTTTTTTCGCAGGGAAGTAGGTTTGTTCGAGCTGCTGAGGTGAAAAAACTAAAAACACGTAATATAGTCATTTGTTTCGTAACTTGTAACATTTATATTTATTTACCTTTAATACAAAATCCATGTTACAGAGTACCAATAAGAACATATGCTCTACTAGCAGCATTGACACTTGGCACCATGTCATTATCTAACCTCGCACTGAGCTACCTGAACTACCCGACTCAGCTGATCTTCAAGAGCTGCAAGCTGATCCCGGTGATGATTGGCAGCATCATCATATTGGGCAAGAGATATGGCTTCCTAGACTATGTGGCTGCTGTGGTCATGTGTATTGGCCTTACTATGTTTACTTTAGGTAATTATAATTTTTCTCGAAGCTAAGATTTCAATCTCAAAAATGAATTCTACAAAAGGCATGTAAGGCAGGTGTCTCACTGGCATCAGTCATTTGTTCGTCTTTAGGACCTTTAAAACCTTTATACAGGGTGTCCCAGAAATCGACGTCAAGCCGTGAATGGATGATAGACCAAGTTATAACAGTTATCAGAAAAATACAAAAAAAAATCTATCACATGTTCTTCAAAAATTATGGTCACTTTAAAAATGTACTAGAATATTCACGCCCTGGTCTCTTAACTTCTAGTACATTTTTAAAGTGACCATAATTTTTGAAGAACATGTGATAGATTTTTTTTTGTATTTTTCTGATAACTGTTATAACTTGGTCTATCATTCATTCACGGCTTGACGTCGATTTCTGGGACACCCTGTATATAATCCTTTTCGTCAATCTTTAAATCGGATGCGGACATGCCATGCATGTTTGGTGTGCGAACGGGACAGTGATATATCAGCTCATAGCGCTGTCTTGCTCATACACCGCACTTGTGTTGATGTCTGAATTTATCTTTTTCAGCCGAGTCACAAATATCTCCAAACTTCGACATAATAGGTGTAATCGTGATATCCCTAGCTCTCCTCTGCGACGCGATCATTGGCAACGTCCAAGAGAAGGCAATGAAACAGTTCCAGGCCTCAAACAATGAAGTCGTTTTCTACTCTTACGCTATTGGATGCGTATATTTAGTGCTAATTACTGGGAGTACAGGGATATTGCATAAAGGATTTATTTATTGCTCAGAGGTAAAATTATGACTTTATGACTAACAATAGCATAGTAGTACAGTACAGTCAGCAGCAGAAGTAGCTAAGCGGATGGGCTGTTCAAAATTAACACGCTCTTATTATCTTGACAATAAAGTCGTGTCAAGCTCATTTTGACCACCCTCCCCGCTTAGCTACTTCTGCTGCTGACTGTCAAAATATGGTAGTATGAACTTTGCAGCTAATGTTGAGCTTTAGAGCGCCATCTACTTCAGTTATCAGGTTGTGGTTACAATATATTTGACTAAGTACTTTAACTATTCTTGGTTACAATATACAGCCTTGGCCAGAAGTGTTGAGCACCAATGCGATTTTCATACAAAACTGGAAAGTTTAGTCCATCGTTTCCATCTTTGTTTAAGTTATTTTGTCAATTAATTTTAACTAATAGGCATGTTTTGTTGAAGTTAGTAGTAACTGCATAGAATATTTGCAATATGTCGCACCGACTTAAATTTACATTTTTGGTACCTTCTGTTTTCATATTTTTTAAGTACCTTGAAAGTGTTATTAAGTGAAGTTTTCTATATTTATAAATAAAATATAACATTTACCGTTACCGTACATTGTTAGGATAGGGAAATAATGCTTAACATCAAAATTGTAAACAAAAAACACCTATGCTCAACACTTTTGGCCAAGGCTGTATTTGACTAAGTACGTCAAAAAAAATTAAAATCCAAATATGTACCGTACCTATTGAAATTTCCCACTAATTTTTGTTCAAAACTTAAACTTAATTGTACAGGAAAATTTGTCAGTTAGTCTAATTCCTGAAATAAATAGTCTTAAAATGAATCTACATATATAATGTTGTACATGCCTTATAAGTATATTAACACAGCGCCAGTTTAGATTGTTAAACAATAGCTTAATCTACTACTAACCTAACCAGTCAGTCTATCCAATGAAATTCATTTCCAAATTTAATTAGGAAGATATAAAAGCATATTAGGTACAATGGACCTCAAAAATATGTTTCTAATTGCACCTTACTCCTTTATAATAAGGTATATGTGTAAACAAATCTTTGATGTCAACTCTAGAAATCAAGTTGTTTTAGGTAGAGTACCCCAGAACCATGTACCTCAACATATTCCTGCTAAGCCTGAGCGGCTACTTAGGCCTGCAGGCGGTGCTGACGCTGGTCCGCATCAGCGGAGCCACAGTAGCTGTGACCGTCACCACTATGAGGAAAGCGCTGTCTATCATCATATCGTTCCTGCTGTTCAGCAAGCCGTTTGTTTTCCAGTAAGTAACGTGGACCATAGATACCTAGAATCGTAGGTGCTGACGGTGGTCCGCATCAGCGGTGCCACAGTAGCTGTGACCGTCACCACTATGAGGAAAGCGCTGTCTATCATCATATCGTTCCTGCTGTTCAGCAAGCCGTTTGTTTTCCAGTAAGTAACGTGGACCATAGATACCTAGACTCGCAGGTGCTGACGCTGGTCCGCATCAGCGGAGCCACAGTAGCTGTGACTGTCACCACTATGAGGAAAGCGCTGTCTATCATCATATCGTTCCTGCTGTTCAGCAAGCCGTTTGTTTTCCAGTAAGTAACGTGGACCATAGATACCTAGACTCGCAGGTGCTGACGCTGGTCCGCATCAGCGGAGCCACAGTAGCTGTGACCATCACCACTATGAGGAAAGCGCTGTCTATCATCATATCGTTCCTGCTGTTCAGCAAGCCGTTTGTTTTCCAGTAAGTAGCATGGACCATAGATACCTAGACTTGCAGGTGCTGACGCTGGTCCGCATCAGCAGAGCCACAGTAGCTGTGACCGTCACCACTATGAGGAAAGCGCTGTCTATCATCATATCGTTCCTGCTGTTCAGCAAGCCGTTTGTTTTCCAGTAAGTAGCATGGACCATAGATACCTAGACTTGCAGGTGCTGACGCTGGTCCGCATCAGCAGAGCCACAGTAGCTGTGACCGTCATCAGTATGAGGAAAGCGCTGTCTATCATCATATCGTTCCTGCTATTCAGCAAGCCGTTCGTTTTTCAGTAAGTAACGTGGACCATAGATACCTAGACTCGCAGGTGCTGACGCTGGTCTGCATCAGCGGTGCCACAGTAGCTGTGACAGTCCCCACTATGAGGAAAGCGCTGTCTATCATAATATTGTTCATGCTGTTCAGCAAACCGTTCGTTTTGCAGTAAGTCACATAGGCCATAGACATGTGCATGTGCCTGTAGGTGCTGACAACTGGTCCGAAAACGCGACGCGATGGTTATCTCTCTTTCTTTTTCTAACAAATAAAAAGAGGAACATTAGGAAATTTTTACTTGTGGCTTTAGAACATGAGACCTACAAGTTCAACATTTGCGCACACTTTCAACTTTCTAAGTTTTCTTATATCTAACCAGACTAACTGAGAAAATAGTAACCTATTAGCTTAATTAAAGTGCTCACATTCCATACAAGGCTACCCTTCCTGGTAACAAGTTTTAAGCTAATTTAAAACATAATAAACTTAAATGTTAAATATAGTCTGGCTGGCCAAAAAGAGCAGTAACAGTGGAAGTACTCGTAATAAGCTATACTCCTCTCTTTTTCAGTAGCGAGGGTACTGGCGTAAAAGAGACGGTATGATTATTTCGGTCTATGCTTGAAATAAAACAAACCCTGGCCAAACTATAGTATGTTTTACAAACTTATTAGACATAGGTACAGTTAGCAGCAGAAGTAGCTAAGCGGGTGAGGTGTTCAAGATGACCTTCATGCGCTCTTATTCTCCTAACAATAAAGTCGTGTGAAGCTCAATTTAACATTCCACCCACTTAGCTAATTCTGCTGCTGACAGTGCTGACAGTACCTATGTTCGGTGTTAGCACCACGTTCACGTATCACTTATTCGGACAAGCCACGCCCATCCAATAGAGACACGTTTATGGCTCCCGTGCACGAAAGAAAGAGATGCTGCGCTCTATAGGATCAGACTTTTTGACCAAACTACGATAAATAAGCGAATCTATAAAGTTTTGTCTAATTTTGCTTCTGTGACTTTTTAGATAAACCAGAATACCATATTTTTTACTTAGTTATATTGCTTAAACTCTTATAGTTTACGTAAGCCAAGAAAAATAAGGGGAAAAAGGACCCAACTTCGGATTTTTTTTCTATCGAGGCAACTTTCAGCAATCGTGTTTCGGCTTGTGCCAAAAACAAGAGTATATAGTCTAATAATACATATTCATAAAATAAATTCAGTTCCTTTTCCCGTTTAAACACTAGAGCGTTTGAAAAAACCTATAATTTTTCAAAGTAGCCCCTTAATACCTGACCTCCTAACCTTGTCCTTCTAGATACGTGTGGTCCGGCTTGCTGGTCGCCCTAGCTATATACCTGAACCACTACAGTAAGAAGAACCCGGGCTACGTGCCCGCCATAGTGCTGGCTTGCTTGCACTACACGCAGTCCTTCTACCAGTCGGAGTATAGGTATTTAAGGATGAAGTCGAAAATTTATACTGATACTGTATAGTGTATAGTACAGACGTCTGTTGAAGAAATCATGTTTGAAATAAAGGAAAAATTTAACCCGCTTATTCATAAACGTGTTTCAAACCTCATTTAACCCTTTGACCGCCAAAGACGTCAAATCACGCGCTCGGAAAGTACCCTCAGCGCCAGGATGTCCAAAATATAACCGGTTTGCCATACGCGCTCGCGCGCGATGGCGCTGAGGGCACCGTTTTTCCGTGCGGCGCTTGGCGTTCTAAAGGTTAGCTAAATAATCGTTTGTCCTTATCTGTCACTTTGACAGTTGTGTTTGTTAGAAAGGTATAAAACATAATTTAACTAAATGAAGTTTAAAAAATGTTTACTAATAAGCGGGTCACAAAGCTATCGTCGAAAAAGGTATTCGCTGCAGATGGGTAGGACCAGGTAGCTCAGTTTTCTCAGTTTTGGTATTCAGATCCCGGAGTTGTAAGTTCTATCTTGACCAAGGCAGTAAATTATTCCTTTATTTTAAACGTTTTGAATAGTATGTATTTTTAGTAAATTTTATACTATAGTTCCCTTTGACCGCTACTCCTAGATACATGTAATGTATAAGGTTGTAATTGTAAGTACAAATTGGGTAATAATTTGAATTAGTTTAAATCAGTAGAACACGATTCGACTCAGCTTTAAGAGTCGCCACGACGCTCGCGTTCCCATACAAACGTAGTTTAGCTCTCATTTTAAAACGACATGCTTTAGAACCACGAAATTTGGCATGGGCATTCTAAATACAGCCAGATACAGATTTACATACAAAACTTATTTTTGCTTTATTTTCTTTATTTCGACATAGATCTGTACTGCTACTGCTAGCAGTGGCATGGGCATTCTAGAATGCCCATGCCAAATTTCGTGGTTCTAAAGCATGTCGTTTTAAAATGAGAGCTGAACTACGTTTGTATGGGGACGCGAGTTCACGCGAGCGTCCTGGCGACTCTTTAGAGACTCTTAAAATATTGTATAGTTATTTTAGAAGTCGATTAATCGTTAGTATTTTTAGGTTTATTAAAAACATGCCATCAATTATTTTAAAGATTAAACCTAAAAGTAAAGGACTTTGTCACTAGAGATAGAAATAGGCAACGTTGTTTATCTTGAATGTGTAGACAACGCGTCTCGATATTTGTTGCAGCAATGCGGAGTCTATTGAAGATATAACTCAAGTTTTTACAGAAGACCCAAGTCTCTAAGGCTGCACCATAGAGTATATTGAATGGGCTGCACACACGAAACACGCGACCAGCCGCCGCTGCAGCGGCGAGACGGGCGGCGACGCGGTGTCGGTGGGCTGTTCACGAAACCAGCGGTCACATCGCTCTGTAATCTGCGGTCTAGTGGCGTGCCGTCGACCATGTCGCTATCGAAACTCCGGCGTGATTATTTTAATACGCGCGATTTTCTTTATTATAAAATATTATTCCTTCTTTCGAAAAACCAAGTGCTATTAGATCGACGGTCCGATCGGCGAGGGAATACCTACGCTATACAGTGTAGGTACTTAAGAGTAATATTGTCGTGCCGAATGGCGGGCCGCGCCACGTACTAAGTAGGTACTTACTTTTTAAGGCCTGCATATTCGAATTATAAAGATATAGGTCCTTAATTTCCACATTTAGTTAGTTTTTTATTTAATCTGTTTATAAACGTTCTACTCTTATGTCTTTATGTTTGCTTTTCCATAATGAAAGTCTATCTAAATTAGCAGATATTACTTACTTCATTTACTATCTCGTTAAATACGCCGATAAAATATAAAATCACTACAACAGCACGTCACAACACTAGCTCGCCGCGCACGTGCGCCGCCCGACTGAGCTCGCCGCGCACGTGCGCCGCCCGACTGAGCTCGCCGCGCACGTGCGCCGCCCGACTGAGCTAGCCGCGCACGTGCGCCGCCCGACTGAGCTGGCCGCGCACGTGCGCCGCCCGACTGAGCTGGCCGCGCACGTGCGCCGCCCGCCTGAGCTCGCCGCTCGTGCACCGCCGCCTGCCGCCGCCCGCGCGCGCGACTCACCGCTGTTTTCGTGAACGCTTTGTAAAAATTTCATACATTGCCGAACATTTTGATCTCGCCGCTCGCGCCGCCGCTCGTCTCGCCGCTCGCAGTGGCCGCTGGTCGCGTGTTTCGTGTGTGCGGCCTTACAGTTTATAAGCACGTCAAAGAACTCTAGTGGCGAATTAATATGACTAAAGAAACAACGGTGAACTGATCATTAATATAATTATGGTCTAAAATATCGATGCGATTTTTTGGATATACACGACACCGTAAAATTGTAAATAAAGTTGGTTTATAATCTAACGAAAAATAATTCTTTAAATTGTAAGCAGCACGTCGCGGTTCACAATCTTTCGATAGTTTACAATCTCTCTAGTTAGATTATAAACTAACGGTTTTGACAATTTTACGGTGACATACACACACTAGCCCAAAACATTAGGCTGCCTTCCCACGAGGGTGGGGATGAGCGGCGGATGATGCTATTGGTTGATTTCCGCTCGTCAACACAAATTCATAAACACATATTTTTGACCAAAAAGTCGCATATAAATGACAAAACTATGTATGTCACCTGCTAAGTCAGTAGCGGTCAAAAGGTGAAAATATGAACGGTTTAGCACATTCCTAGACTTGTCGGTGTAACGCGTAATATACTTGAGCGGAATTCAGATATCATAGCTAAAAATCAGCCGGAAGGCCATGCAAAAATTCAGTCACATATATTATTACAGGTAGATGTTTCAGCCAATATATACATATGGATAGCTGAATGCCGCTCAAGTGTGATGCAGTCCCGAAGTCAGCACACTATGTTGTTTGTCTAAATGTTACTGTTTCAAAATAGTCGTCTTCGTTTCTTATCGACGAAGGATTTAAGTTTATTAAGACGATTTTTTATTTATATCCTAAAGATGTGATATTTAAAAGATTTTTTTTATATTTATTTTCTAACAATTTCTTTAACCTTTTCGACGCCATGTCAAACGCAAAAGCTGCCACTCAGACGCCACGCAATCTAAATGTCAAAACTGAAGTTAAACTTTATGCGTGTATATGTAGGTTTATTTTGCTTAGTGGTCGGTGACCGATATATCGGTCTTTGGCGTTGGACCTGCGGTGCCGAACAGCGTGGAAAAGGTTAAAGTGACATTTTATAAATAGAGGAGCACAGTCTATGAACTTCTTAAGGTTCCAAGTTTGATAGCTTTACTAGATGGTCTAGATGGTGCTGTACAGCCCCATACATTATGCGGTAACTCTGGTTCAGATGGCGCTTCAGAATTACCGCGTAGTCTGTCCGAAAACAATAGTGTCGTAGAGGTCCCATATAAACCACGACACTTCTCTTTCCGGACAGACTAAAGTATGCGGCCATACAGCGCCTCTTGTAAAGCTATCTGAGTTGGAGCCTCAAAAGTTCTTAGTTTGTGCTCCTCTATTTATACATTCTCTTTGGTGACATAAATACAATAGGCACTAATAGTAGGGTTTTGTCTCAGTACAAATGCGAAAAAAATTGTGCGCATCGAGAAAAAGTTGTGAATTTTTGACCATAGATAGAGTGAGCAAAGATGAATATTTTTTAGTATTGGCGGTCTGTAAAATTTTTGGACCTTCACGTCAAAATCAGGGGTCCCGTGCAATATGTTATTACTCTCTGGTTAAGACTGCTAGGGGTTGTTTGGTATCGTTTCCGTGTAAAACAGACATGCAGAATTCATTTCTGATATTAAAAATGTAAAATTTCGTATTAAAAAAAAAGTTGTGCCGCGAGGAAAAACACAATTTTATTTTTATTTTTTTAGAACGTCATATAACTAATATATATCCTTTATTTCAAATAATAAAAAATATTATAAAGAAGCATATTTAATATAGATTATAGAAACATATACATTTTATACACCTTTAATACAAAAAACTTCTGTTTTTTTTTTTTACTTAAGTTGAGTAACGGAAAACAGACGTCGCGTCGTTTGAATTGTGACGGTTTATGTTAAAGTTAAGGAGGAAAAATATGTCTTTATTTATTGTATTTTATTATTTCTGCATTTTGTGAAGTTATTATGAATAAAATTTACTAATAATAAGCAATACATGCATTTTAAGGTCAATACGCTACGGATGTTCACGTTCACATTGATTATCGATACTTATTATGGAGAAAACATATACACCACGAAGCAAACATTTTTTTTCGCGTAGTTTTTGTATACTATAAGCCTAAAAATTGTATATATTTAGAAACTACATTAAATATGCTCCTTTATAATATTTTTTATTATTAGAAACAAAAAGATATATATTAGTTATATGACGTTCTAAAAAAAAATAAAAAATTGTGTTTTTCCTCGCCACACAACTTTTTTTTTAATAAGAAATTTTACATTTTTAATATCACAAATGAATTCCGCATGTCTGTTTTACACGGAAATGATACCACACAACCCCTAGCAGCCTTAACCATAGAGTAATAACGTATTTCACAGGACCCCTGATTTTGACGTGAAGGTCCAAAAATTTTACGGACCTCCAATACTAAAAAATATTTATCGTGGGCCATTCTATCCATGGTCAAAAATTCACAACTTTTTCTCGATGCGCACAATTTTTACAAATTCGAGCTCTGCTATAAGTTAGATAAGAATGAAGTATTATGGTTTTGACCTATAAATGTCACAAATATTACCAACTTTTACAAAGTGATTAAAACTTACACCACCGTTTATGTAGTACTTTTGTACCTACTGTTTTATTTTGAAATTTATGTTCATTCGAAAACTACGATTTATATGATAAATTGGAATAAAAATACATTTTTATATCAATGACATTTATTTCATTGTATGTACAAAATCTTAAAAATCTAGTCAATTTTCATACAAAAGTGTCGAAATTTAACGTGTTTGATTATTTGGAATGTTATTTGAGACACTATTTTTCATTGGCTTTATACACTTCCTAAGATGAGATGATTAAGTGACTAAAGCAAGAGTTTAATACTTGTTAGGGCGCTTGCACACTGCCGCGATTTTGCCACTACTTTGCTATACTTGCCAAGTATAAAGGCAGTTTTACACTTGTCAAAAAACTGACCGCAAAATTGTACAGCAAAGCCAAGTCTTGAAACAATCACAGCAAGTGGCGATGCATAAGTGTAGGAAAAACAGAAAATATTAATTACATTAGGTAACCAACATTAAGATCAATGATCAGTCATTTAAATTGAAATTAGTTTATATATTACAATTGTTACATGTCAATAGATAATTGGTCAAAATTATATTAAAGTTACACAGGTCACAAGTTCTAACTATGCTAGAAATTAAATACGTTCCCTCTACGTCTACCATTCGCTCATGTACAACTCTTTGGTATGTGGTCCTAAAGCTAGGTTCATTAATTTGTCTTTTTACATTAGGGCACTCCTTTGCTAACACCAGAGACTAGAGTAGAGATATAGACGACCACAGCCTAAGAACTTTTTGAAGCTTATGTCGATTGCGCCATCTATGTCAAAGCCTCCTATAGATAGATACCGAATATGTAAGAGAAATGTCACCTGCACTGCTACTCCACCTAGTAACATATAGCGTACTAGTAGTACACTAGTAGCTACTAGGTGGAGTAGCAGTGCAGGTGACATTTCTCTTACATATTCGGTATCATTAGGTGGCTTTGTCATAGATGGCGCGATTGACATGAGCTTCAAAAAGTTCTTAGGCTGTAGTCGTCTGTATCTCTATAGTCTCTGCTAACACCAAGGCGCACTGTATATTTATAAATCCATAACCACAGTTTAAAACATATAACTGATATGAATTGCGTCTATTACGAATATTGTCTATGAGTTACATAAAAAAATCTTAGTCAATAGACAATATGCCCAACAGCAAATAAAATTCAACCATGATTTTTAAATTGATGTTATGAATTCAGAATAACGTATGTAGCGCCGAAATTGATCATTATTGCACAATATGACTTCAAGTGTATTGCTTGCAATGGCAAAGGAGCAAATATATATTTGATTTTTTATAGACTTGGCAGTATTTTTAAATTTGTACGCAATACAGGTTTACAATGTGTGTACAATAAAATAATGGTGCAAAAAAATGGGACAACTGAGATTGGTATAATGAGAACATTGGAAAATATGAATGAGGCGTATTTTGAGATCTTTTTCAGCTTTCTTTTTTAAATTAACTGTAGTGTTGTGCCTTAAGTGATAATGTATCACATACCATTTTAGAATATGAAAAATATCGTGTTAACATTTTATATCGTTTTAATCTTATTGCTTACGTTTTTAGTGAACATTCTCATTTGTACAAAATGCAAAACAATACTACGTGCGCTTATAAAGCTACCGTCGCTAATAAATTAGAAAATATAAGGGCCTTATCACACTTGAGCAATTTGAAAGCGATTTCTATACAAAACACGTACGCGGCGAACTCGCTGCGTGTTCGCTCCACAATAATCGCTCGCATATCGCAAGTGTGATAACGCTCTAAAGTGAAAATTTGCACAACTATACTCTTAAAAATATTTTAGTGGACTTATGCGTAATTTCGTAATCAGCGTTGTCGCCTGCGGCTCGGAGCCGGCGAATAAAAACGACAAGCTCACACATTCCTGTATTGTTATAGCTTTTGAGTATAAAAATACTAAAAGTATGAAACTGTAGTGTCGTTTAGGCACTGGAAGCGTCTGTCACACCACTAGTTCAATAGGCTTATGTCCTACAAAGATATAACTAGTCCGTCAGTTAGGTAATCTAGATTATTAATAAATATATGTAATTATTTTTCCGCTAAGTTACGCGTGACGTCACACCGTGCTGCACTTGTTAGCATGGTCAGACATCACGAGAAAGAAAAAAATGTGCGTCTTATATTTTCTGATAATCTAACCTAACTGACAGACTAACGATATCTTTTTTCAGCCCAGGACACTACCGAATTTGCTAAGGACCTTACACAGTCTCACATTACACTATATCACAGCACAGCACTAGTCCTGCACCTCTCTGTACGGTATCTCACTGGTCACTGTGAACGACTCGAAGTAGTGGTTGAGGAATTCAAACGTAGGCCGCTTCTCCGGTATCGCGTCCCAGCACTGCAGCATCAGTCTATAGATATCATCGGGTAGACAATGGCCGACTGGCTTTGGCATTCTGTACCCTCTTTCAACTTGCTCTATGACCTCTTTCCCGTGTAACCCCGGGTAAGGTATCTGTCCATATGTGAATAGTTCCATGAGTAGTATACCGTAGGACCATACATCGCTTTTAATAGAGAATCTTCCGTAGATGATTGCTTCTGGGGCGGTCCATTTTACAGGGAACCTCGATCCTTGCTTGGGGCAGTATTCGTTGTCCTCTATAACTCTGGCTAGACCGAAGTCGCATATTTTCGCTATATTATTCTCGCCTATTAGTACATTTCTGGCGGCTAAGTCTCTGTGTATGAGGAGTTTTGATTCGAGGTACTCCATGCCGGAGGCGACTTGCGCGGCAATATAAACTAAGTCTTCAAAGTGGAGGAATTTTCCCTCTCCGTTTCTTAGGAATTCTAGAAGGCTGCCTTTGCTCATGTATTCTTGGACTATGTAGACGGGTTCCTGTGTTGAGCAGACGGCATATAGCGCCACCAATCTCTTGTGCCGGAACTTCTTCATGATAGCTGCTTCTTGTAAGAACGCTTGGGTGGACATGGTGCCCTCTCGTAGTGTTTTCACGGCAACCTGAAAGAGCGTTGAATTAGAACTAGTTATTGCATTTGCGTAAGGGAACGAGTTTTTAGAAAGTTATTTATTAGTGTAAAACCGGCTTGATTCGTGTCTATTGCATAAATATAATCGGTTATCTATTGATCGAGTAAGATATTACATTAAATTGACATCCAGTGAATTCGGGGAATGAATACAGCCTTGGCCAGAAGTGTTGAGCATAGGTGTTTTTTGTTTACAATTTTGATGTTAAGCATTATTTCCCTATCCTAACAATGTACGGTAACGGTAAATGTTATATTTTATTTATAAATATAGAAAACTTCACTTAATAACACTTTCAAGGTACTTTAAAAATATGAAAACAAAAGGTACCAAAAATGTAAATTTAAGTCGGTGCGACATATTGCAAATATTCTATGTAGTTACTACTAACTTCAACAAAACATGCCTATTAGTTTAAATTAATTGACAAAATAACTTAAACAAAGATGGAAACGATGGACTAAACTTTCCAGTTTTGTATGAAAATCGCATTGGTGCTCAACACTTCTGGCCAAGGCTGTACGTTCTTAATTAATTTGGCCTAGACTTGCTTGCTTTGGTTCGTTTAACCCACCAGTCAATTGTTTGGAGTGAAATTAATAAATAAGACGTGACTTGATTAAATACTTTCAATGGGAGTATCAATACACTATCATGCAAGAAAATATTAAATTCTAAAATATGTAGAAGCAGGATCTTTCATACACGCATACGGTAGAAAACTGCTCTGGCCTAGAGGTCAGCCGTTTCTGTTTATCCGTAGTTTGTCTAACCTTATTAATTACTATATTCATTATTATTTAACTTGGGCATGGGAAAGTAGCACACCATGCCAAAGAAACCTGCCTAATAAACTAAATATCATTTCAGCTGTTTAACCCTTTGACCGCCAACGACGTCGAATAACGCGCACGGAAAGTAAAGTCGTACCCTCCTCAGTGCCACCGCGTGATATCACGTCCAAAATATATAACACAAGTGCGCTCGCGCGCTTCACAGTCAGTGGCACGATTTTTCAGTCCAATGCTTGGCGATCAAATGGTTAACTAGCAACTCAACTTACCTCGATATTATTCCGCCACTTCCCATAGTACACCTCTCCAAAGTTGCCCTGTCCCAGTTTCCTGATCAGCTGTATCTCGCTCCTCGGGATCTCCCATTTATCACGTAGCTCGGGGCCGAGGTCCCACATCTGCGGCTCGGGCTTGGGGCAGGGGCGCGCCAGCACGTGGCAGAGGCCTAGCGCGTTCTCTGCAATACGTGAGTATCTTTACTTAGATAATGTTGTATGAAGGGTTATGGGTTTGGTGAGTAGCATGCTTGATATTTGTTAGGATGCGTCTACATTGTTATTTTTTTAGTGCATCTAGATTTGTCGAACACGCCGCTAGCGCCTAGCGTGCTATTCGCGCACCATTTGAAAGGATCGCTTAAGGCCTGGTTACACCTAACGTGTACAGTGGCGAGACAACAAAATGCTACTCGGCCGAGAGAGTAAAATGGCCCGGCCCTGTACTCGGCGATATGTTTAGACCTTGCGAGTACTCGGTCGAGAGTACTGACTCGTCACTGTACTCGTTAGGTGTAACCAGGCCTTTACATGCATTGTGTACAGTCGTCATCAAATGTTGCGGCCAAGGTACTCAAGTATATCTAAACATGCGCTTTATCGCCTAGATAATAGAGGCGTTGTTCAGATATTTGTAACCACCGTTGGCCGGTGATATGGCGACTGTACCTAAGTACGATAGCCCGCGGGTGCATTCGCCAGATTTAGGTGGACTTTGTGTAAAATAAGATCACAGGTATTGTTAAAATAAGGAATCCAATCGAAATATTAAATTTATTAAATGTTCTTTATAGAAGAGGTTAAAGGCAAATATAACTTTTATAATATATAAGTGTATAAGAGTTACAAGCATTCACACAGGCTTCTTTGTTTCTCGTCATTGTTTTAAACGCTAAATAAAATAAACAAACAGTACCAACTAATTAAGATCCCATTCGGTTTATATGCCAACTCCTAGACTAATTAAATTGCCCCTAAAATCATTTAGAAACCCTTACAGCGTTCACAAAACGAAGTCCCCGAACAAAAGCCATTTGGCCAAAGAATACAAACAAAAGGTTTAAATAGTTGCTTTAAATTCGGGTGTAACCCACATGCGAGCCAACTGTATGTAAATCGGTGGACATTTGAAATTAGGGTGCCGGCGGTGGATTAGATCGACCAGAGACGATGGGATAATTGAAACAGCTAAACACCTTGTAAGGGTGATTTCCGCTAATATCAATGGAAATACGTAAGTGCGTTTTATAAGGCTACGTAAACTTAATTTTAACGACAAACCAGGAATCGTAGACCGGTATTATTTTCATACAAATTAAACGGCATTTTTTTTGGTATCATACGGTCGTCAATGAATAATTTTAGAATATTTTTCGGATAATCTGACGATTTATTACGTTTACCTAAATTACATTCCAGAATATCAGGTAAACAATGCAAAAGTCGGGCGCTCTTTTGATTTTTAGTAATACCGGTAGCGATTCCTGCAATAAACTGCACTTAATTCGAAAAACGCGGCTTGAGCCAAATGTACATACGTCACGTACGCGTTATGTAGATTCCGTATGAATAGATACAATTTAAATTACGAATCGCAAGCTGTGCTCGAGCAATTCGAGAACATAAAACTGGTACATCGCTGCTCATTAAACTGCCTGCAATGGGTGGCGAAACTGGCGAACCGGTTTTTATTGATGCCCAACGCATCATGCAAAACTTAACCGAACAAAAAATTTACAGTAATGATGCGGAGCGCAAATATTACTGTACCGCGATTAAAATAGGATTGAGATAAGTAACTGTCAACACTAACATTTTGTAGTAAGTATATGAGAAATTTGTCAACAGCATAATAAATAATAATATGAAAACCTGCAGTCTTTATTATCCAGTCGTCTTTGGCTCTAAAGTCGTGAGTCAAGCCGGGTCGATAAGCACGATTTCATAAAAAAGGCACCATGGCGATAGAAGGAAGTGCATATAGAAAGTGATTGTCATCGCGTTAGTCATTTTGAATTTGTTATTGATACACCTGGGCTGAGGGCTTAAGGAGTTCTATTGAAGAAGTTATCGTTATCGGAAGTGTTATCATAATTGTCATATGGTAATGGAAAATATGAAGAGATACCGGGTTGAATATGATTCATGGGATACCTTTGGTTAATGGGATGCAATGTTAAACTAAGATTTAGAGGTGAACTAAGAAACATTATGTGCCGTTATCAATTGAAAGGTAACGGATTGTCGATTGTCATTATGCGCTACTATTTTTAAAATCCAGGCTCATAGGAATGAACCTATTCATCATCATCTCAGCCATAAGACGTCCACTGCTAAACATAGGCCTCCCCTTTGCATTAAGGGGGGGTTGCCATACGCGCCACGCTTGGCAGGCGGGTTGGTGCGCATGAACCTAATAACAACCGACAATCCGGTACCTTTTAACCTTTTCGACGCCAAAGACGGATATATCCGTAATAAGATACCATATGTTTTACTCCTCATTATTGGTTTGGCATATGAATAAGTGCATTGACATTTGGACACATGGAAAAGGTTAATTGAAAACGTCACATATAAGGAAATAAACGAATTCACTCACTTGTATACGACATAACGAGTGCCGGTAAACTCGGGAACGTCTGATTAGTCGCTATATAGAACCCTCCGTTATCCAACGGCTTGATCTTGTAATGCTTCACATGGTACCCCCTGCCTTCCTCCCAGTCCTTGACACTGAGACTGAACCCGTGGGGGTTGTGTTCAGCTGGTCGCACGAGGAACGTGCCCCGGGGATTGATCTCGGCTAGTAGGAGTTTGTCGGCTTCCTTTCTTGAAACGGTGGGGAAGAACCAGCTGTAATGTGGAGATTGCCTTTAGCAGAAAGGTCTGGTTAGAATGTGTGGTGGGATCGGACCGTCACCGTTGGTTCCCAGAAGCCGCAGCTGGTTTGCAAGCCTTTTTACAGCAAGCTAAGTTTTTTGCTTGTTTATTGATTATACTTCGGTATGTATGACATGAGTAATTGCATTATAGACATTATTTTCATGTTGTCTCTAAGAAGTATGAAAATATGTATTCCTTAGCTGTTTTACATCAAAGCTTATGTTAGTATGTCGGTAGGTAGTATAAAGTATATGAAATATAAATGATACACCGTATAATTATGTAAATACAAGAAATCGAAACAAGACTATGGACATCTATGGATAAAGCGCTAAAAACTCAATCCCTGCATTTGGTAGTTCCATAAAATGAATATGACATAGACAAAATAACATGGACAAAGATAAGCATGTTTTTTTAAAACGAGGACAAACATTATGGTCATGAAAAGACTGAAAGTTCTTGTTACATTACGGTAAACTTTTCAAAACCCCAGCCGCCCACACATGTTCTCGCCGCGACTCTCATAATGAGATAATAATAAGTATACTCACTCTTCGCATTCGACTGAGCTCTCCTCGGCCACGAAGTTGACCGGCACCAGCCCCTCCCGCCTGGTGGTGAGGTGCAGCACCCGCCACCAGTCCGTCTCGGCGTCGTTGAGCACCTCCATGCGGTCGCCCTTGCGGAACGATATGTCGGAGTCGGCGCGCGCCGTGTAAGCGCATAGCGCTTTGACCACGCGGCGGCCGCCGTTGGTTATACCTGCGAATTGGTTATGGAAATTAATGAAACTCTTCAACGTAATTTTCGACGGACCGGAGTTAGATGAATTGGAAAAAGACAAATGAAAGGTGTCGATGGTTTAGGCCTTGGTCTCCGGTTGACTACAAGCACTGGGTGCAGAGATGAGCTCTATAAAAATACTGTTGTGTTTTCATACAATGTGATGACAAACAGAGCGTTACGCTGTCAAACGAAGACCAACTCCGTCGTGTCGTTTAGCCTAACCTAGCGTCATGTTAGAGGTAAATGGTTCACCTACTTTTTAACGCACCCATTAGATACACAAGATACATGTCCCTAGGTTTCATGTCCTGACGATGTCGGCGGTGCGACGCGGCGCGCGGTTGTTGGGCTCGCCGGTGTACGCGTCTCCAGCGACGGGCAGGCGGTGAAGCCTGGCTCGTTCTAATTGTACGCTGTACAGACACACGAGATACTCACATGTCCCTGGGTTTCGTGTCCTGACGATGTCGGCGGTGCGGCGCGGCGCGCGGTTGTTGGGCTCGCCGGTGTACCGTGTCTCCAGCGACGGGCAGGCGGTGAAGCCGGGCTCGTTCTTCTTGTACGCTGGGTACACTGGAAACGAGATACATTAGCTTTAATACAAATTAATTTAAACTGTTTGTAATCATAACATAAGGTACTTTGTACATTTTGTGGAAGGTCGTTAAAGTAACTATGAAAGACCAAGCTCGTCGGACACACTTTGTATCAAATTGACCACCATTTCTAAGAAAGTACGTAGATACGGCCCACGCGGCTGCACTGTGAGCATTAAAATAACGAAATATGGATCCTAAACAATATTAACTGCTATCGTTATACCAACTTTGTCTTTAAGCCACCAACCAACGCTAACAAATTAAGAGACTCGTAAAATGTATATCAGCGAACGTCAGATAATTATGAAAAGATTTACTGAGCTTAAGTTAGCTTAGTTTAGACCGGCTACCAGTTTAGAAGAGGCGGAAGAGTTGGACGTCTTACGGCATACGGTTGAAGTTTTCGTAATATAAGATATTAATCATGGTGGTTGTACGAGACCGTGTTGATGATTAAGCTAGGCCGAGTGTTGTATGAGCTCTCTCGGACGCCACCTACACGTAAATATCACAAAATTAAAGGAACCCACTCCGAATTTAACTCTATTCAACTGCTATAAATGCAACATGCTAGGTCATGGTTGTATCCGATAATGATTTCTATGCGTATTGTGTTGGTGTAGGTAATCACAGCTAAGCGCACTGGCGTTGAGCAACCTTATTCAAATGATATATTTTATCTCCAACGAGCGTGCGTATCAATTTTGAATTGATTACACTTGACCGCAGCAAAATAGGTCTTTGGCCTTCCTTTAGATACTAAGACTTATTAGTTTTACGAGCATCGAATCGGTAATTTGGGAGTAATTAATACCATCCGAATACAATGATTTTAAACAATGGTTGCGACCTTATAATATAACACTGATGCGCGGACCAGAAACACATGTAAATTGAAGCTAAGTGCAGGCTCTTTAAGTTTCGTGCGAAAATTCTTGGTCATTGTTTCGCTTCCAAGGAAAATGTTACGGTCGGCGATTTCAGAGGAATTTTTGCACACCGTGAAACCAGGACTAATGAATGAGTCGTTATAAGATTCCCAGGCAATTTTGCTAAAATGATTAATTAAGTTCGAAACTTTTGTGTATAAGAACAATAAAGATTTTGGAGAATTACCGAGCACAAAAGCTATCGAGAAGAATTTTTTAAACGCCTATAATTAATGCGAAATTTGTTTGCTAGGGAGTTAGTTAAGTTTCCAAAAGTCAACAAAGAACATCTAGAATCGGTTAACATTCAACTCAATAGCGA
This sequence comes from Pammene fasciana, assembly GCA_911728535.1. Taxonomy (NCBI): domain Eukaryota; kingdom Metazoa; phylum Arthropoda; class Insecta; order Lepidoptera; family Tortricidae; genus Pammene; species Pammene fasciana. The sequence goes on from OU452285.1 coordinate 5,616,575, forward strand.
AACAACATTTAAAGAGGAATCTTAAGCATAGGCGAGATGTTATTTATAAATTATTAATAAAGTTGATTATTTTATTAACGAAAGCGAGTACAACATCCGAGTACATAGTATTTGCCCGAATACTTGTGCCATGAGGTCATGACGAATTGCTGGCTGATACCACTGTGCAATAAAGTTGCATAATATCTTGAACAATCAAAAGACCTTAATATGCATGACAGGAGATGTGATAAGGAGCTTTAAAAGAAGTCGGTCAGCGAAACCATTCACGAGCTTCCTGGCATTCTTTCACCTTTACGGTTTTGATGGGATCTAGATTTTACAAAGTTTGTTATGGTCTTCGTCGAGCTGCCATTTCCTGATGTTAAGCAATGGGAGTGTTATTTTCGATGATAAGGATTATCGAAAATCACACTTGCTTTTACGAAGTTCTAGCTCATATTTGGAATTTTTTTGCGCATTCGTTTTTTTTAGTTGACGGCTCAATAAGCTTAGTAACACAGGGCATGTGCTTACTACTTAGTGAGAGGTTACTAAGTACCTTGAGTACTCCATTCACGACATACACGCTATTGGAAGACTAAGTGCTACCGATTGAAGGTACTGCAACACTATCTAACTGAAATGTTCTACGTCTCGTCTCTATTGTCAAAATACCTTTCAAACCGCTAAGAGCCATTAAGTCGGAACTTGACAGTATTGCCAGACAAGCTTCCAACAACGGGACACTTCACAAAATTTCGTCTAAATTGATCCTATTAGTCGAAGACGGAAGCAAGTAATAATGCCATACTACTCCTTAAAGGGTTTAATCCCCCTCGAGGCAGCTTCTAAACTTTTAAACTGTCGCAAGTTGGCTCATAGTTTTTGCCGTCGGTTTCCACTAGTCTAGTAGACTAAGAATGTGTTCGTAATATTATCGTTAGCTTTCGCAGCGTTTCCCCATTTCCAGTTAGTTGCACGGATTAAGTTAGTAATTTACGCTTGAAGAAGACGTAAGTCTCAGGCTTTTTTGCTTTGAGTCGAGAAAAGAAGTTCGCTTACCTAGAGGTCGTTCCGGGTCATGGCGGCGGCTGCAGCATTTGTTACCCATGGCGCGGCCCGCCCGCTACGCCGCGCCAAGCTGCTTCTGTAACAATACAAATTGTTATTAATACTTGTTCTGTGTTCTCGTAAAGTAGGGGTTTTAGACACACTGGGAGTGTTCAGCTCCCAGGGAGGCGTATCGAATTCGAAAACGCTTCCGTGAGTTTTGCTAGCCGTGTACCTATCTTATTACGCGCGAACGCTTCCAGTTCTTGAGCGCACCAGTGGCCCGGACATGCATTTGCATATCGACCAACCATGCGTAATCAAAAAGGTCTTTTATAATATTTTGTATTGTATGGAGAAACACCTAAGCTTTCGCCGAAATCGAGAAAATAAGATTCGACGCGACCGGTCGACCATTCGAGTGTATAGATACACCTCAGTAGGCGTCGATGGGCGCAACACTATTGTGTTTCGAAACTTTCTCGGTTTTTGTCCCTTAAGACTTAGGTGGTCATACAAAAAACGGTAAACAGTGGTACTTTAACCTTAACCAGCAGGTAAAGGGAAAATAAATTACAAGTACATCGTACCTACCTACTGATAATCTACTGATGAATGGATGCATAAACACAATGCAGCCTATAAACGTTAAAATGTGTCTAGACTTAAACTTAAGGTTTGTAAATAAATAAATAGACACATAAACATACACCTATTCGAAGAAAAAAAACATCTTTCAGTCGAATAACAATGGAATAATGAACAATAAATGCTCGGCATAAACGTAAACAATCAATAATAATCGCCAATTAAATATTTAATAATGGTACTAGAATGTTGTCAACAACAACGCCTTGCATAACGACTCAGAAACAGAAACAACAACTTCCGAGTTGAAAAATAACAACCAAAGCAATTAAAAACTCTTCACAATGGAAATAATTCGATAGAATATGAATCCGTTTTCTGAATGCGCAAATTAGTTTTCAGCACAAAAAAAGATGGCCGAAGGTAGCCGAACAAATTTTATATTGAATGAAAAATAGTTAAAATAATATTAATGGAATCTGTTGCCTTTCGTGTACAAAATTCATTTATCTTGAATTTTGAAAATACCATATTATTTTAAAATGGTTAGTGCACATAAGCTATGGCTGGTATTTATGGAAGAATGACGGATGATGATGTACAAGACAGTCAAATATAATAATATTGGAGCGGCCGGGGTACTCAAAAATATCGGAACATGCACTTTATCGCCTTGATAATAGAGGCGTTGTTCAGATATTTGTGACCACCTAGGCCGCTCCGATATATCTGATGGCGACTGTATCTATTTTGAAATGAAACTTACTTACCTATATTTAACATTCGTTTTGGAAACAAGGTTTAAATACTTTCTTATTCATTGAACAAAGTCCTATAATTTTATATTTAACATAGTATTAATAAATATAACATTTATTTACATAATTAAATATAAAGAGGCACTACATAATATTAATATTATATCTAAAGAAAACCCTAAATAATTATACATAATCATTGGTTTGTCCTTGTCCCATTTACTTGGAGTCGGCGCAGCATTTTTCCAGACATCTCTATCACCCGTCATTTCATCACTCACCTCTCCATCCACCTTTTCCTAGGTAACCTCTTCTTCTACATCCCTCCATATTCATATATTATGTGTATTATATAATATAAAGGTAGGTATATGATATAAATGAACTACTCATTGATCTTTGGAAGGTACCTAAATTGCAAATTCATAGTTGCGCGAAATCACACCTGATGTTACATTAGGTGCGGCGCAGTATCTGGACATGAAAAGCTCATTAGCCCGAACAGATAGACAAGTAAATTCTGTATTACTATCTAGCAAATGTTAGTGGCGTTGTATTTATTCCCACCGCTCCAAAATTTTGGGCGAACCAGTTAAGAGATGTCTTCGAGTCTATAACAGTTACATGCTAACGTAGATTAGACGTACACAATGACTGTGTAGTTTAGTTTGCTGTGACCATGCAAGCTCTCGTTGGTAGCGATGAGAATGATAAGTTCTGCTATAATGATTATATTTATGATAATATGATTCACAGGAATTAGTTTCTAATTCATGAATTTCGAGAATTCGGATAAAAATCGGCGTAGGTACTCTTACGGTTTAGTAATACTTGATACATCAAAGCTATTATGGCCGAAAGTATCTGAAAAACAGCCCCTGATGGGAAAAGTTTTGGACAGGACCAAGGACTAACGACGCGTGACTAGCCGAGAAGTATCGCGCACAAAACAGACTAAGAATTGTGGTGGGATGGACGCATTGTAGAATATAGATTAGCTCTGATAGTGTAGCTTTAAAATATTTCGTGTTTACTTATTAAAGCTCAAATGAGATTATACCTATAGACATTCGTGTCAAATATCGTAAGCTTATCATAATCTCATATGCGACTTATCATTAGTTATCATACCTACTCGTATGCAATGCATTCTCGGCTTATTACTTCCAGGAAAGCCTTACATCGAAATTCTTGTATGTACTTACTTAATTAATTAGGTACACAGATAGTCTTAAGATACATCTAAATCAGATAGACATTCCGAAGAGTTTGGGTTCACATAAATAGTATAAATACGACTATCAGTGTTTGAATGAGGCAAAGTCACTTATTTTAGACTACGTTGCTAAGTTGTTATAGGGAGAAGTATTTTAAAACCTGTCCAACCACACTTGATCAGATGCCTCTTGATCTACTGGATGCTATCATAGGACAAGCTGTATAAAAGACATCCTTGGATTTTAATCCTCTACACACCACCAGAGCCTGAAGTACAAAAACACAAATTCGGGTTACTCAAACAAACGTTATCTTGACACTGCGATAAGAACGCAACGAAGCAATTTATCCAGCAGTGCTACCAAAGGCAGACTTTTAACCTTTTTACCTGACCTTTAGCCGTCTGGTGAACGTGACCGCGGCCACGAGTTTGAAAAGACTTCGGGTCGGTACACCGCCAATTTACTCTAGTTTCAGATATATTCGTACATATAATTTGAAACATACCTTGAATTTTCTTTGGCCCGAATTTTATAAACCCGAATTGGATGCGCAAATTCAATAATCTAACAAACCTCTCAATTTATACGCATATCTCCGATCACAGAGAATAGTGTTTAAATACTTATTATGTTTTGAGAAATCTAGGAGTAAATTATTAGCAAGATAAGGACATTCGCTTTTAAGCCAAAGATCAGTAAACTGTCAGTACAGGTATATTAATAGCATATTACGACGATCAATTTTAATTAAGGTGAAGGAAAAAGTAACAAAAACTTAGGCATTCGTATTTATTACCTGTTACTATTTATAATAAATATTTAGTACTGTACCCACGTATTACTACGACTTTAACTAACTGCATAGTCGCTTACCTAACTACTTACTTTGATTCCATTATATTATAATAGAAAATCAACACAAAATATCAAGGTTACATAATTAGTTATATAGAAAGATAGAAGAAATGTATTTTTAACAACAAAACGTTTTGACGATTGTTCAAATAATTTAATTCGAGTGGGATCTTATCCTACAACTCAAGTATTTCAGTAACCTAATTGTAGTCCGCAATCACCGGTTGCGTGTATTAATGTGTCTTTTTTTAAAGTGTCTACAGTAATATTTATAACTAGCTTTTGCCCGCGACTTCGTCTGCGTAGAATTAGTAATCCTTTTTTATCCTTCCCCAGAGCTCAAACTATTTCCAGCGGCGTTCAGCGGTTAATGATTTCCCATACAAACTTCCAACCCCCTTTTCAGCCCCTCTAGGGTTGATTTTCGGGATGAAAACTATCCTATGTCGTTTCCTGGGACTCAAATTATCTCCATACTAATTTTCATCTAAATCTGCTCAGCGGTTAAAAATTCTTCGTACAAACTTTCAACCCCCTTTTCACCCCCTCCAGGGTTGATTTTCGGGATGAAAACTATCCTATGTCCTTTCCCGGGACTCAAACTATCTCTATACAAAATTTCATCAAAATCCGTTCAGCCGTTTTCACGTGATGCGCGGTCAAATAAACAGACAAACAGACAAAAATTCTAAAAACTGTTGGAACGTGTTCTGTTATCGATTCTAAGTATCCCCAGCCAACTTTTTTTCGAATATCTTCCATGTACAGACTTTCGACCCTCTTCAGCTTTATTATATGTATAGATGTGTTTAATGATAATTGAGTTTATCGATATGGGAACTCCCTACCTGTCATAAAATTTTGCCCCATCGATTCCTAGGTCTGCTGATGAAATAGCCAAGTAGTTCGCTTGTCCTTTTTTTCAGTGTAGGTTACAAACCGAATATATATAATTTACATAGCACCTAATATGTATCTGTACAATATATTACTCATATTTATAAACACGTGAGGTGATTACGCTCGTATGTAATAAGGTGTAGGTATTTTTATCGCAAGCTTATCGGGCGGTTCTACCTTATCAGTATTATGACTGATACTGACAAGTTCCCACGCGCTTACATTTGGCGATATCAATTGATTTGATATTTTAAAGGTCGATACTGTCTGGGTTCTTATTTAGTTTTTTTTTTACCATTTTTGCAGCTCCGTTCCTCTATAATGCTTTGTTTAGTATATTTGCTTTGTACATTTACCCGCTTATTCATAAACGTGTTTCAAACCTCATTTAGTTAAAATGTATTTTGTCTGTTTCTAACAAACACAACTGTCAATGTGACAGATAAGGACAAAAGATGATTTAGTTAAATGAAGTTTGCAATACGTTTATGAATAAGCGGGTTAGAAATTATTTATAGGAGTACATCGCCGAAGTACCGAAAAAAATGTCTAAATAGGTATTTATCTGTCACAAGTATTTCTTCGAACCTGTTGACATCAAAATGTTATATATATTATGTAAGTACCTATAAACAAAAAGATAATTATTTATTTTGAAATCTTCTAGCAAATGAGTACAAGCCATTATCACGAAATTGAAACTAAATCTACTGAGTAAATATTGTCATTTACGAAAGATCGTTCCGTCGATAAGCCTTTTGATGATTTGAAATTTATCTAGTAACTACGCTGGCTTGTTTATTTAATGGATTGGCAGCTTTATTCGGCACACCTGTGCGACCAGAGACTGTAATTTATGGGTTTATAAAGAAACTTCGCAGACGCCTGGATTAAGAAAATGTTTAATAAATTCTTCTAAACATTGAGGGACTCTGTAGGATTACTATTCAAGTCACTAACAGTTATATTATTAACTAAGTTTTATTGAAAGCAAATTGAATATATACTTTAAACCAGACTTCTGTATATTTAGAGCTAACTTTTTAGAGTTTTTACTACCTAATTTCTTATTTAAAGTTTTGCTATACTTCGCTTCGCCTACTTGTCCTGTCAGAAGTTTTACAGAAACTAAACAATCAAGGGAAATTTTGATGTCAATGCAACAAAATGTTTTCGGAATTCACGTGACTATCCATAATAATAATAATTAAAAATATTCTATCAATCATCATTTCTTGTAATCGCATAATTACGTTTGTAAACGTTATCGTTTCAACGAAAAACGTATTACGTTATCAAGACTACGTTACACGATGTCTCAAAATGGTATCAGGAGTTCGATTTTTGAATCTCACCGGTGCCTTTTTTTGTATGCAGCCGATGACTATTTAGTACGAAATAAGTCACCCGGTGAGATTCAAAAATCAAACTCCAGGTAGCATTGAGTAACAGGAGATGACATCCCTGAGAAATTCTTTGCGCCAAAAGTTGTAGTGAAAAATTTACTCGTAAAATCACCAAAAGTCTAAACTACTCTTTGATTCAGTGATCAACGGTCAAACATGGCGCACATTTTTTTTCTACACAGATAGAAATAATATCTTAATTCAAAACGCAAAACTCTCTTGCACGCGGTTTCTTAAAGAGAGTAATAAATACCTTAGACCAATAAACATGACTTGAGTTAAAAATATCATGATTTTTAAAAGAAGATTTAAAATTATTTAGCTTTAACTTTACCTATTTTTAAAGCGAATAGTAATGATTTGAGTTAAGATAATAATTATTTACGGCAATAAAGCACCAACATTTTCCTTTAAGAGTTTTATGTGTTTACGTAAGATCGATTAGTTCTTGGTTTGATGTTTTCAATCTACAGCTAAGAGCCAAAGCTAATTTAAAGAAGTAGCACCAAAAGTTAGATTTGAGATTTTTAAGTTTTTAGGCAAGAGAGATTAATTTTTGCTTTGATGTTTTCAACTTACAATCAAGAGCCACAGCTATTCCAAAGAAGAAGCACATAATTTTTGCTTTGAAACATTTAAATCTTGGACGTTAGTTACCCTGCGCATCAATAGATGTCTCTGCGTGTAGGTTAGAACACGCGAACGTTTGTTCAACGTAACTTCATGACCCTCGCCGCTTTACCCGGGCTTATTTGAGATTCACAATAGCAATCTCAGCTCTAGTTAATACGATTATAAATTGTGAGTATATAAATAATCATAATTTATATTTGTATTATCTACTTTTAGTTAAACTTCCTTTCTTGGGATTAGTCCCGAGAAACACAGTTTCTGCTACTAGGTTTTTAAGTAGTGCACTGAGACACTAAGGCGATTATCACACTGACGACGGATCCGCATGCGGCGCCGGTGTGCGAGCGAGATAGCGCTATACACATGCAGAGCGCTATCTCGCTCGCGCACCGGTGCCGCATGCGGATCCGCGCCAGTGTGATAACCGCCTTAGAAAATGTTATTGTTTGTTTCAAGTAATCGATTTCATACGCCAAGAAATTTTAGATCTTGGTGTGAAAATATCAAATTTTACATCAAGTAACACATGCTCTTGAACTAATGCGATTTCTTGTTTCCGTGGAGAAATTCAATTCTCAATTTAAACTATGAGTCTTCATCCAAGAAACAAAGTTTCTTGGCTTAAGTTCTTTATGTATTGCACTAAGACACATAAAGTTCAATTTAAAAAAAAATACAATACAAAAACAAAATTCAAACGCCCTTCGTGAGAATATTAAGCTATTTTAAAAAGAAGATTTTTATATCTCGGATAAAGTATTGAATTTATTAGGTTAAGTAATAAACTTTGAAACATTTTATATCTTAAAATAAAGAATTTTATTTTTTCCTTATATGGGAAACTGGATTTCTCTTGATTCAAATAGGTTTCTTTGGTTGAAGAGATTTTTTCTATCTGTGTAGACTCTAGATAGCCCACCTAGTAATTCTAAATAAATAAATGTCAGGTAGTTGTATTATTGATGGTAGCTAAACCTACTGAAAATCTCCAACCAAAACATTTATAGGGCAATTTGACAACCTATAACTATAAATATTGTGTTATTCAATGTTTCTGAAAGTGTGCACTGGTTGTAATGGAAGATGAAATCGTCAAGAAAAAATCTACCAACGCCAAAATGAAGATACTAGTAGCATTAGCAGTCAGCACAGATAAATAATATTTGGCAGGAAACCAACATGAAAACGACGATGATAAAAAATGCAAACTGCAATCCTAATAGGATAACGTCAACGTGAATACGTATTTATTATACTATATAATCATATTCAAGATAGAATAGAAGAGAATTTATTTACAGGATAAGTCTAACGACAGCTATGTCTGGACACTTAGCTGGCCAAAGCTCTAAGGACTGATAAGATATTCGTATTTTGCCGTCTTGAGAATGAAAATCTTTATTTTATTCTTATAAGAAGTAATAAATATGTTAGAGATTTTACCAGGGAATGTTTCTTTGGTGTGACTGAACTTGATAAGAATAAGACTTACGAAACACTCCGGGTCGATCGTAACTCAACATAATGACATTTTGTCAACAATTTCTCACGTGAAGAGAATACACAACGACGTCCGGTCTATCGGCATTTTAAACACAGGTTCGGTTTCAAAAACACTCAGTTCGGTTCACCGTGTGTCATAATATTGAATGTTTGAATTTATTGTTATGCATTGTTTGCCTTATTTCATTGCAATTTTACTTATAATATTTATGATTTAGGTTAGGTAGGTAATATTAACTCACATCATTTCTCTCGTCTCATCAGCCAGTCTAATGGTAGAGGGCCTTGGTGTTTATAGGAATAGGAGGAATACCTATTAGACTCATAAATAATTGACAAGAAAGGCAAATATTGGCAATATCAATAGATTGTAAAAAAAAAGATACCACTTCATTCTTAACAGCTATAGAGTCTGTACCTATTCATTCTTAGTAATCAGCTGTTGGAATTATTTTCCATGTAATGGCTTCGTGTTTGTAAACAATGGCATTTGCAACTGTAGCCCGCTGTAAGCAGAAGAGGTGAGGTACCGCAGTAATTTAACACCGGCAAACAATACTGACGGCACTTCGCGGAGCCACAAAGTAAGCGTTTCGCAACAATTCTTTCAAATACGAGTGTGGAAGCAAGAGTTCGACTGAAATCAACAGTTCGTGTAAAATGATGATAGTGACGTAGGTAAGTTAGATTTAAGCGTCGTTGTGGTAACTGACTCTTTGTACGCATTTGATCACTTTATTGTATGCAATGATAGGTAAAGAAGGTACAATTTTGCAGATATACTTAGGTCCAAAAGGAAAACTAAATCAATACAAGTACCTATTCATTTAGAACCCACAGTCAAGATAGAGTACTTTTCAAATTCAAAGAGTACTATTCAAAGAATTACGTAGGAGGTTTGCCTCAGTGTTTGACTGTCCAGGCGAGGTTAGCCGAAGAGTTGAAAAATTTCATACGATGAGATAAGAGCCATTACTGTACCGCAGAGATTTTATATTCCTGTCTCCGTGGCAAAACACTTTATTGCTCAGCTAACATGTCGAATGGATCACCAATTGCGACTTTATTATGAGTGAACATAAAGTTATACACAAGTATGTTATGTACTACGGTTTGTGTCTTTATGCACGATGTTTGAGATTCTGTTTTATTTACGATTGAATTCTAGAGAATATAATTTGACGTTAACTATACACGTGACCATGAAGGCTTCTGAGAAAGTTGCAGAATTATTTGCTTATCGGAATCGGTAGAAAGCATGCGTGGCCAAAGAAACAAAAGAACAATTCCTGATCTGTGGTTTTCTTGAGATTCAATTTGTCAATTGTATTTTGGCGTAATAGTGGGGTGGCCAAGTTGAAGCGGAGAATTCTTCGTAGGACTGAAAAGGTTTATACCAACAAGTGGTATCGTTGGAATCAGCATAAGCTTCTGATTATTAAACTATCTCTTGTCACTTCATAAAGTGGTGGAATGAGTTTTTATGACGTCACAAAGATGGCGCGCGACTTAGGGTTAGATTTTCTCGATTATTTCAAAAACTATTTAGTCAATTTAAGCAAACAAGGTATCATATGATTGATATTTTAATGCTTAATAAAATATTTAAATCTGCCTTCAACCAAAAAGTTAAATAAAAGCCAAATTTATTTTTATTTAAATATCTAACACGCATCAATTTACATTATTAATAAAATTATGTTAAGCTTTATTGCACAATAATAAAAAAATAAGTCCAAAAGGCGCACTTAATGCTTTAAGGTATTCTGTTTCAGTCAACCATAGGGCAAAACAGAAATTTGTTATGGTGTGTGCAGTGTGATAAAAGGATTGTGTAATTATTAGTCTCATATTTAAGTCCTAATTTCTAACTCTACACATTGTAAAGAAATATTTGTAGCTAATATGTATGTATATGTAGTATATGTATAATCTTTACCTTTATTTAGCCTTATCATTATACATTTTATCATTAAGTAGTGTATTTTACAGTGTGTTTTTAACATACTGTTTACGCTGTTGGGGCAGCTCTTGTAAAACAGTTATCATTGAGGCCGAAAGAGCACAGCGTGCTGTGCTTAAAACAATGTTAAAGAAACCCTTCCGGTATTCCACACTTTTACTATATAAAAAGTCCGAAGTGTTGACGGTTCGTCAATTTACCTACTAAAAATTGTTGTTGATAAGCACAAGTAAATACTTGAAACGAAGAGTGTATCAAACATAGGTTCCGTCCGTGAATACTGCCCTTGCAAAACGATTTGAACCGTATATATCTAGTTTTGTTTATAATTCCGTGACTAGACACTTAGACATTAAAGATAAACCCGTTTTTAACCTATGAATATACTAAAGATATTATCCAAATCAGAAAAAGTTAGACCTTCGTGATAGTCAAAAATAAGCTTAGAGTTAATTTGATGCACGTTTACTTAAGTATAGTTAAAATAAAATAGCTTAAGTAATATGTATACTTATGTATTGTGTTGGTTGTAGACAACATCATACTTTAAAAAATAAAATTTTAATTTGTCAACCGGTTATAGCAAATATTGTCATAACATGTGATATTGGTCTCCGCGATATAGGCATGCCTAGTGCGAGTATCAAGGTTAACTTATTTATTTATTTAAATTTAAGGAGTTCTAACAACTAACATACAAACAGAGAAGTTCGGAGTGAACGAATTATTCTTTTGCATTATATCGAGCATCCAAAGGTTGTATGGAATAGAATGATGTGGCGTTCGCACAGCTGAAAATATGTATATCGTCGGGTAAATTAGGTACATAATCCGATATCGTGAGATAGACTTTATTGCGTTTCTATTTAATTGTCCTGTGCAACTGCGAAATCATTTTATTTATTATAAAAATATAGACATCTAATATTGATACGGCCACAATGAACTGTTGTTAGTAAACTCCAGTGGGGATTGAGTTCTAAGGACACCGGCTTGGTTTTATTTAGATATCGATACTTTTTGCGGTCTAAGAACAGTATTGCCAGTCTTGTGTTTTTTCACATGTAATATTTTTAATAGGATCTCATTCCTTTTTGTAAGTAGGGCTCCCTTTTCTCCTTCCACGTTCTTGCCGTGCACATTCCCATACCTATTCTCACCCATGAACCCGTACTCATGCCCACATCCGAAGGTATTAATGGGCACCTAAAACTGCCTATATTTTACTATCAACCACTATGGAGAATCATAATGAGATGAGATATCAAAATTTGGAGCTTGTGGATTAGCTAGAGTTAGAATTCGTATGATCTGCCATATAATAGTCAGTCAGTAACAAAACTAAGGAACTTTGACTTGCAATAATTCTTAAAATATAAGTTAAAATTACTTAAATGATTTTAAGAATATGTCTTCCTTGTGTTATGACTTCTTTTTCACTGAAAATTCAGACTTCTAGCTACCACCAAACACCAGAATACCAGAATTAGAGGACGTCAAATATAGCTTGAATGGCTACGGGAAAAGGATAGTACGGCCGTGAGAGAGACTAATAATTTCACAATCCTTTTATCTCACTGCACACACCATAGCAATTCTGTTTTGCCCTATGGTTGACTGGAACAGAATGCCTTAAAGCATTAAGTGCGCCTTTTGGACTTATTTTTTTATTATTGTGCAATAAAGTTTAACATAATTAATAATGTAAATGAATGCGTGTTAGAAATGTAAATAAAAATAAATTTGGCTTTTATTTAACTTTTTGGTTGAAGGTAGATTTACATATTTTATTAAGCATGAAAATATCAATCATATGACACCTTGTTTGCTTAAATCGACTAAATATTTTTTGAAATAATCGATACAATCTAACCCTAAGTCGCGCGCCATCTTTGTGACGTCATAAAAACTCATTCCACCACTTTATGAAGTGACAAGAGATATTTTCATAATCAGTAGTTCATGTTGATTCCAACGATACCACTTGTTGGTATAAACCTTTCGAGTCCTACGAACATCGAAAATAAGATAGCTCCTACGAATTGGCCTTTCCTCTATAAGGTATGCATTTCAATCGGTACATAAGTTCGTACTTATTTCAATACGTTTACGAATTTCAATCTTTGCTCGTGCAAACCAATGTATCCAAGTAGAAGCCATCAGTGTAAATTCAAGGTTCGTAGCCACTACACGTAGCCGGAAAGCTCATATATACAGTCCACTTGAGATCTTGACCTGCCAGTGTTCGGTAAACGCTTCTAAGGAGGAATGACACCCCCCTGTTGTATGGCCCGCCGGTAAGACATGGAAGGGTAAACAGACCATTTTTCAGCGTCGCCCGCACCGTGCTCAGGGGAGACTAGTGGGGCAGTTCTACTTTACAAGGTAAATCGTTACGCACAGCAAATCAGTTTGCAATTTTACACACAGTTGCTTGAAATGAAAACCGCAACTAACTATGTATGTCGAAAAGGTTCGAAAGATAACGTTTATTACGTACTTTAGTGGAGCAAAATCATTACGCTTCTTACTGTTCAGTGTTCACTCATTTGGGTTATTTAAATATATTGTAACTTTAATTAGTTGCATAACTTAATTGGCATAAGGACGTTAATCTAATGGATTTATGTACTTTCAGTGATTATTTAACTTACTATTTATTTTTGAAGAAAGAGTACCGGTGACTTTATTTATATAAAATCAAAAAGATTTCTCAATGTTTCTTCTTAAATTAATTTGAATATGTGTGTACGCCACAAATTCTCTTACAAACACAAATCTACCAAAAAAAAGATGGATAGCTCCATCTCGACAGGAAAGGATACAATATTTCACCCAGCCAATGCAACGCCCACTCAAAGCGGCTAATAGAAGCCCACGATATGAAAACAATAGGAAATTAATCGGCGTCGGGCAAAGATAAGCAGTCCTCTGAGTAATTTGTACGAGTACACCGATTACTTACCTATTAGGTAACTAGACGAAACATATATTTTACCTCTACTCGTAGAATCGCGGTCACCACGCTGATTGGCTTTAGCGCTCTGTCATTTTATCATTTAGCTGTATGAGAGCGCGACCGCTCATTTCAATTGCAAATTGGAATGGAACTATCAAATTGAGCCGTGAAAAAGCATCTGAATTGCAGAGCACTTTACAATAATAAGAATATATGTGTGCATGTGTTCAGTTAGTAATCGGGAATCTTCAGAAATTCGTCATAACGAGGAGTCTCTAGGAGATCGTCGACGAGGCTATCTAGTGGAACATTTTAATTAAGCAACAGTCTAACGCGCTAGGCTGAAAAGGTGTGTTTTGTTAGCTGTCTTAATGTTACATACGACTTTTAAAAGGCTGTAGAGCTCGATGTCTCAAATTCCGTGTCAAATTTTAAGCCTGATGATAATAAATTGGTTTTTGTCTCAACTTTTGATTATCAAGCACTCGGTTATTACGAAAATTTATAAATTATCCTATCTGAAGGATATAAGATACTGCCTGACATAAGTTGAACTTTCTAGATGCAGTAGACAAGTTCCCTTTTTGTGGTCTCAGTGAAGTCTTCATACTTTTGTAGGGATGAAATGTCTATATGATGGGACGAACAGGTACCTACATTCAAACGATCTAAAACACCTTTATACCTAATTGTTTTCCACGACACGTCTTTTGAACAACAAAGTGTCAAATAATTCGTGAAATATTGGCTAAATGGTATACTACCGGGCCAAAATTGTTCAAGCTCTTTCTGCTGCATGATGTGCGAAAGAATGCAAAAACAAACAACAATTTATCTACATATATTACCACATAAAGAAGCTATTCGTTAACGTCAAGCCTATTAATGTACCGGGATTGCCTTCGTACTTCTTACCGCTTTTATGAATGAAGGCAAATTAGACAGAAAACAGTTATGGGCAAAGTCACGAGAAGCGCTAAGTCGATGGTGAGCATTCTCACGATTGCGCGAGCAAGAGGATATCTCTAATGAACCAGTGTAAAGTGACTTGGAAATCCCTTACTACGGTGATAAGTACCGGGAAGATCAAATTTAAGATCATTTATGTCAATACCAATCGTTCTAGCCGTATTGAAAAAGACGGAGATAACAAACTTCGAATTTCAAAGTTCGCGTTAGACCCAACAATCTCCGATTTGCCAATACTCGGAAAGCAGTTGGAACGAAAACCAGTGCTGGGAACGCCCCAGCTACCTGTTGCCTCCAATCAATAAGACTCCAGCACCATTGTTCCCCTAAACCTCACTCGACGAATCCGCTCCATTGCCGAATAAATCAGTTAGTGGCTTTAAAACTTAACACGATGTTACGCAAACACGGAGATTGGTATGACGCCAATTAAGTAATTCAGTAGGTATTGTTGACTTTAGTTATGGTGCAGTTTCAGTTGAATTGTGACGGAGCCTTTAGATTTACTTTCAGAAATATTGAATGGTTATAACACTTATAACTGTTATAAGTGCCAATCTACCTTTGAGGTTTACTAATAGAGCAGTAATATTTTTATTGGCATACTACCAATATACTTACGAACTTGCTACTGTTTCTTTTGGCAAGGTCCATTTTAGAGCTTTTTATAAATTGTTCGATGGCAAAGTTTGCTATTCAAGCAAAAATTAAATGATGGCCAACAGTGCCAACACCTTTTAAGCATTTGATAATAATGAACAGTTCCGAATAAATATAATTTGCAATAAATGAAGTTTAGCAACAACTAATCTGCTTCAAATGCTGTCCAGTGCTATAATTCCAACATTATTCTTGCAAGTACAACGGACATAGAAGATTAGGATCCAAAGTCCTATAACATATTTACAATACACCGTACACTTATGATAAGAAAGCTACTAATGTCATGCGTGCAAGGATATATTAATAGCAGTAAGATATCAACGACACATAAATAGAATCCCAGAAAGACCATTGTCCACTATGCAAGTAAATCAATGTGTCCTAGCTGATAGCTAAGCCCGAGAGGGCAATAAAACGGCTTAACAGAAGCCTTCCTCAAACACAAACGCTTTAGATAAGGGGATAATCAATACGCAAATGTCGTGAACGGTAAAACGTTGGAAATTAATCGTTGAACATGACCGCAGGGTATATATACTTATACACGTGTATATATATAGGTAGGTATGGAAGAAAACCGGGTATTTTCGATCACCGATCAGGTAATTACCAGGAATATGTAAAATTAAATACTGCTCAATGCAGACGGCGTCCCTGAGGTATACGAGGGCGGTTTGATAAGTCAGTAACTTTAAGTAAAACAAAAATCATTTTAACATATAAACTTTCTAATTACAATTCTGAACTCCTTGGTAGCTGGCAGTTTTTTTTTTAAAGGTGGGAAAATAAAAAAGTTATTGAGGCATATGTCGAATACGGTCGGAAAATTGTTGGAAAATGGAGAAAAGCGAATTTCGTGTGTTAATTAAACATTACTTTTTACGTGGAAAAACTATTAAAGAGACTGAAAACTGTTTAAAAAATATTATGGGGAATCTGCTCCTTCTCATGGAATGGTACATAAGTGGTTTACAGAATTTCGTTCTGGGCGTGCCACTACCAATGATGCAGGACGCTCTGGTAGGCCAATTGAAGTCACCACTGATGATGTCGTGAATAAAGTTCACTATATTGTTTTGGATGACCCTCGAGTTAAGATTCGTGAGATAGCTGAGACTGTACACATTTCATCTGAACGAGTTTTTCATATCTTGCATAATATTTTGAATATGAAAAAGCTTTCCGCAAGATGGGTGCCGCGTTTGCTGACAGCCGATCAAAAACGACTTCGTGAAACAACTTCCGAGCAATGCTTAGCCAAATTCAAGCGTAATCCCAATGAATTTTTACGTCGTTTTGTGACGGTAGATGAAACGTGGATCCACCATTATACGCCAGAGACGAAAAATCAGTCAAAACAGTGGACTTCTGCTAACGAACGGGCCCCAAAGAAAGCGAAAACCGTTAATTCGGCAGGAAAGGTAATGGCCACTGTTTTTTGGGACAGCCAAGGGGTTATTTATATAGATTATTTGGAGAAAGGTAAAACAATAAATGGCCCTTATTATGCTACATTGTTGGAAAAATTCAACGCAGAAGTTGTGAAAAAACGGCCACATCTGGCAAAGAAGAAAATCCTTTTTCATCATGACAATGCCCCTGCACACTCGTCGGCAGTCGCAACAGCCAAATTAGTAGAATTGCGTTACGAAATACTGCCCCACCCACCTTATTCTCCGGATTTGGCCCCATGTGATTTTTTTTATTTCCAAACATGAAGAAATGGCTCGGTGGGAAAAGATTTTCATCAAATGAGGAAGTCATAGCTGAAACTGAAGCATATTTTTCAGGGTTTGACAAAAAATATTTTTTGGAGGGGTTGAAAAAGCTGGAACATCGTTGGATGAAGTGTATGGAGTTGAAAGGAGATTATGTAGAGAAATAAAATTAAAAAAGGTGAAAAAGATTTTTTTTTTCTGCAAAAAGTCACTGACTTATCAAACCACCCTCGTACGTAAGATTTTAAAGATATAAAAAATGAAAGTACGATTTGCGCTAGTTGGCATTAAGGCAGATTGCGATTAGAACTAATAAACCACATGTTTACGGAACATTTAGTAGTTAGTGAACAATCGACAGTAACCCCCTTCGTTGCTATCAGTGGCCGCTAGAAAATATGCAAAAAGGGGGGAAAGCTAAATTGAGCATCGCGCAGGTTCCGAGGCCGGTCAATAAACCCGAGCGACTCTTGAACTTGAACCAGTGAACAATCGCGGAAACATCCCCCTCCCCAATCCAATTTGGAAGCATTTTTTAAAATTCGCGAATCATCTGAAGAAAACGTATCATTAGGGCGTAAAATAAAGAAAATACGAAATCACGGGATTGGAAAATACGTGATAATGTTTTGATTGAATTTCGTTTGCTGTGGTCTGAATCAGAAACACATATAGGTGATTACGCGTTTCGATAAAGGTTTATTTTTCGTAGCGTTTTATGACTTCATTACTTTACTTTATATTCAAGTGTGGTAAAATGGCTATTGGTATTTCGCTCGCAGACGTGTTAAGATTATGAAAAATAGGCTTATATTGAGTTTTATCGTAGTCACGTTACTTCCATAACATTTTGTTATACAATTTGTTACCCCAATAATCAGGTTTAAGGTTAAGTTATTTTATGAATAATATGTTAATTTAGCAAATATACTTTAATAAATCATGTGTTTCTGAAATAATAGAATACCATTTTAAACAGCTGGCATAGATTTATATTATCGGTTCACGTAAAACCATCTCACCGTGTCAGATATGGTTATTTTTATAAGCGTCACTTATTTGAAATGTTCTTGGCAAATTACAATTTTATCAAACACGTGTTTTGACATAAAAGTAAATACGACTCTTTATTTCTCATACGTAGATGAGAAAACAGAAGGTTCTTTTACATGCAAATAAATAATTTACCAAAACAGCTTCATGAATTACAAATTAGTAAATGCTCTATCGAAGTAAAAATACTTACGCATGTAAAAATACATACGTCAAACTTTTTCGCTTAAGTTTGACATGGCATAAGACAAAAGTGATATCCAGTAATTTAAAAATAGTGTGTTTCAATTTGAACAATGTTTGTATAGTCGCAACACGTATTTCTGTTGAACTTGACAATGACAATATGTCAGGCGGACGTGGCGTGTCAAGCACAGCTGCGGAGACAATGGTTGTTCAGAATATAGTTAATCCTGAGCCTCCATCATCCTAATTGTTCGACGTCGTAATGCGTTAGTTAATGATATTCGGATATTAATACTGAATATTACGGTTCCTTGATTTGTCGTTTCGTGCTTAATTTGTCTTAAAAGTGAGTGTGAAATATTGCTTATGCAGAAAATACAATTTTATAAATGTATATGCTTGTTGCAATTTATATGTGATGTTAGTTATTGGAAATAAAATGTTGGTAGTAAAATCCTGCAAGCCGAAACAAAAATTGCTTCTAAATTATTCTATTCGAACAACGATAAAGTTATGCATGCAATGAAAGACGGTTCAATTAAGTAGTTAGAGCTTGTAAATGCAGCGGTAACTCTCAACGATTAACCAAATTGAGTTACTCGGGAAGCTACTGGCTGAAAATTGAAATTTAACCTTGCTTGTCTGATCGACCTATGACCGTCTAGTCTAGGGGTTGATACCTTACTAATTACTAAAATTGGCTAAATGGCAAACCAAATATGAAAACTCCAGACATCTAAATAGCATTGGCTACGCTTGCTGTGATGAAAACAGTTTCTCTTCGCAAAATCTTTTCACATCTGAGTCTTGCACGTTAGTATGCAGTGCACCGTGAAAGTCAAGTTTTAGCTACGTGTGAATTCAGATTTTGTTCGCATTGAGCTGTTTAATAATAAGGTTTATTCGAAACACGATTCACGCTCAACTGATACCGAGAATAGCATTAGTCATTACTGAGACATTATCCGCCGGAAACCGTACCGTGTACAATAACGATACTTGTTTAAATTATCGATTGCGCTTTGGAATAACGTCCAGATTTAATAATATTATTATGCTCCTATACAGTATTTACCACCAACCGGTTAATAATATTCACCTTCATTCAGTTCTGACTTTCATTTGTTTATGCTAGTTTAGCATCATGTAAGATTACTCAACTTATCATGTGATGCCCTTGTATGCTTGATGGGAATCTGTCAACAATTATTTATTGAGTTTTAGTTTTGTTCCATGATAGTAGATATGATGAATACCTAACTAGAAAATGGCAAATCAAGCTCTTGCTCGAAAGAAAGGAACCCAAAAGTCAAGGGTGTTAAAAGAATTTGGACGACACCCAAAATTCAGCAATAGCATTAGCAGTACCTGACCGTGTTAAGAGGACTTGAGTATCTTAATGTAGCCATTAACATGAAAGCGTATGAATAAACATAAGCTAATGGATTGCGAATTAATTATATCACATACCGATGCTCATGCAATTTGCTTGTAACGCCTGTTTACGCAACAACACAATGTGGCAGTATGCGTTTGAGCTGTTACGGCGACAATGGTGGTACCTATAAACAATGGGGCAGATTACGGTTGGGTCGAGAACACACTCAATAGTTAAATACGGATTGACTCCAAGCACGACCTGGTGTACGAGTACATGAGTCGGCAGGCTTAGAAACCTATGTACTTTGCGGTCGTAACCAAAATTCTTAGAAATCACTGAAGAGGTGAAGCGAAATAACTACTGGTAGATGTAAAGAGGTTAGTTATTTGGGGCAGAATAAACTTCATAATACCTACGAGCTGCGGTTCCGAATGGTCGCAATGGTGCATAAAAAATGCCTATACCCAAACGAAAAACGTTAATTTTAAATTAAATATTTAACATTTTCTATATCAAATTGTCATGATGTATAAAAGGCTTCAAGATAAGCTCCCGTCTTATAAACCAAATAAATAGGCACTTGCGTATCTATAATTTTCTAAAGTCTGGCAAGTATCTGCAATAAATTATACTAGAGATTAAACGAAATCTATAAATATATCATATTTTTAATATTAAAAGTAACGCACATCACGTAAAAGATAAACACGTCATAGAGATGAAAATAAGTAATGCGACGTACATATATTATATTACCCTAGACTCCCTAAAGAATAGAATCTTATTCGTTAACTTTATACATTAGCTCAGCAGCGTACCAAAACCAATTGTTTCAAAAGACTATGAAGTAGATCACTACGGTCATCATGTTTTTGAGAGCATACTAAAATATTAACGAGCATGTTTTTAATCGTATTCTGACTCACCCAGCGCGACCTTTGGGCAGTTCATCCAATATATCAACGCGAATAGTAAAGATAAACTCGGTCCCTTCTATCTCACGCCCTAAATCTTGCTTTAACAAAAATATTACGGGCATTCCCCTTTCGTAACCCTCTCGGTTTCCGCAATTTCCGTTTACCGCTCGGACACACCGCACTTTGCAAGATACCTCCCAGATACACGAAAGGTAGGTGCTGAATAAGCACTTAATCTTGTTTATCTCTTTCGCGGAGCGTCAACGGGGCTCAGCAACGTAACACAAAGGACCTTGTGTACAGGATGAGACAACAATGCACCCGCATAGGGGCAGTTTGTTCGATAAACAGAACGCAGTTTCGTTCCGGCGCTGACACGAAATAGTTCCGCTTATCCTTTGTTAAACAATACGAGCGACAATTTCGTTAAGTTATTAAGTTTCAATGTAACTTTATCGTTTGCTGATTAAACTCAAGAAATATTAGGTTAACCTACTTCCTGCGACGCACGGGATGTTTATGTCGACGCTTATGATGCAATGTTTGCATTCGAAACAGTTTACTGTAAACTGGGACAAATCTCGCCGGCCGGATTCACTGAAAGCAGTGTGCTAATGGAAGGAAATTATCAATACGAGTAGGAAAGCTGAAACTTAACCCTTCGTATGTCTAAGCACTGATCAGTGCAATAGTTTTAAAATCATTCGCACTGATTGCTTAGACATACGAAACGAAGGGTTAAGGATGTGACTAGTGGCTATATAGAATAAAATAATTATAGTGTATTTATTCTAATGGCAATAGACGAAGACATATCGAGATCAACGTTCGAACAAAAAAGAAGGTCAATATAGTACCTAAGACAAGGAACCATTGAAGCGAATGATTGCTTACGGGGTAGATCTTTTCTTAGGACACGGCGAACAGTAAGTTATTTACTCTTGAATTATGTTCGAAGAGTGTACATGCTCACAAGTATAAGTTGCCCGTAAACAGCTTTTAGCGAATTAAGTTTGTTTCTTTGCGTCATTAGGTCATTACAGCGCAGCAACGACAACAATTTCGTATGCAAATTACATTTAGACTTTTATTCTTGGGATGATAAACCTCTCTCTCCTCGTTCAGGGCCGTCGATTAGATGCAGGTCCGCAGTGCAAAGACCTTAGATTGCAGGTTGGGAGGTTATTACTTCGCCAGCGCTCGGCAATCAAGTTCGGTAAAGCGGTGCCAGATTCAACTGGAGCAACTTCGACTCCAACTTTAACAATTTCACTCCACCTACGGTTAAAGTTGTCCGTCCGTGCGTAATTATAAATCGGTTATCAAGAAGCTCCACTTAATCTGTAATCTTATCTGAGTTATGAATCGATTCATCGATATCGCTTACAAGTTGTGTAATGTTGTAAGTCTGCTTAACTGGGATAACATCTATAACGTACAGGCTTTTGATTACTTATCTTAACTAGCTTCTGTAATAAGTACACATGTAACTGCTGGAGTTACGCCTTGCGACATTAATGTTACCTAGTAAACAAGCAGAAATCTTGAAAATTTCGGGATGAGAAGGTTATACATCCAAATTTAGCGGCGTGGGACTTAAAGATTTAAAGTTGTCACGTGTAAGCTTCTTACCCTTAGCACAACTTCGGAATACCTTCCCCACGCACATGTTGGGTATCAGAATGTTTACGTGAAGCCGGGAGCGCCCTTCTGTCGCCGATGGTCATAACGCGTGGGGCGCGAGCGATCAATACCACAGGGCTTCCCTACTGCCATTGCCAACTGCCAATGCGTACGCGTAGCTCACTTTGAAACGCTTCACGCTCCCTACAAAGCCATTAGTCTAATTCTTAGCAGAAACAATTAACGTTCGAGCTATTGTGATGCACCAGTTAGTTTATTGCGACCAAAGTTTTTCAGAGTGCTAGGATAGAACTATCAGACTTAGCCATCTGAAAGATCCTTGATAAATATAAGCGTTGAGAGATTTTATATAAGGTGTTACAAAATGTAATTACACGCGGACGTAACATTGTCCGTAACATGAGCAAATGTATTAATTGCTTGGCTTATTACAGGAACATGGCGTGAAGTCAGCTTATGTGGGCCGATACGTATCATGCGTGCTCCTCTATGTATTTATCTCGGTTTCCGCCGCTATGCGCCACGCAAGTACGTGACCGAATGAATTAGACCATCTTTGAATGTCGTTTCAACCACATATCAAGCACGGGTGAGTCTAAGCGTCTTAGGCGAATAGTATATCTGAGCTTTCTGATTACGCGTAATTGTTACGGATTCCAAGATCATGTTATATTGGTGGTTCTGAGAACTTTACTCGCCCGCATCATTGTAACCAATGGGAATACTTAGCCAGTTTTATTCCTTCTCCATGCGGCAATTCGAGGGTTTATAACGAACCGCATGAGGGAACGTATTTGTTTTTTGAACGAAATAACTTTTTCCTATCCTGATATTGGACACAAATACAAGTTCGGAGTAACAATAGAAATGGAAACTTTATTCAGATCAGATAAGTACTTAGGTAGATAAATAATATACTATAGTCGCGGAAAAGTTTCTGAGACGGGACAGTGGAGTGTTTCTCATGGATTAGGAATGTACCTAGAGCATTTTTAATGTCAGTAAAGTTTAAATAGGTCGTGAGCTAATTTCGCACTGTCTCTGCAATTGCGAAACGCTTAATCGATAGTCACTTAGCGCGGAGCCAGTTTAGTTAATCTATGTCTGAGACGGTAAGTAGAGGAGCGGAGTGTTAGCAGGTTCGTACCTGCTAACACCGCTCCTGGTGGCATCCTCTACAATTTATTGCCTCATTCCAACTAGACTAGACAAACAGCCTGCGTCAGGCGCCTGGAACTTCAGGGCACTTTTTACTACTAAACGACTTCGGGAGCGGGTGCGGAATACGTATGGTCGAATATTCTTGTTCAGAGCTTGGGTAACTTTGTGAAGTTTTACATGTGTAGGTAGGTGGTTAACGCAAATTCACTTTTAGTTGACTTCCGGAACTTGAGGCAATATATATATAAAGTTTCTAGCATGAAGCAAGTATCTGCAAAAAAACAATGAAGGACTAAGTACAATAAAACATGGCTTACAGCTCCACATAGTCAGTTTTATTCGTTGTGTTTTTCGTGTTGAAACTTTGACACATTACAACAAACAAACAAAGCATTTATTTGCAGAAGAAGGGTAATTTTACATGTGTTTGTGTAAATCATGGTTTCACCTTTTTCGACTGTTTGTTTACAAGGAATGTATTGTATCTTAACATTTACAAACAGCTCAATTAAATGTAAAAGACATTGCGTTTATGCATTTTAGCGAAACCGACTCTGTTCATGCAACACTGCATGTTTAAAACTGTATAAATCTCATGTTTTCTGGAAATCTGTTTTGATAAAATCTGAATCCAGCAGACACGTCGAGGAAGTGGCCGGTGTACTGTTTATTATCTATTTGTAAGCATACGAAGAAACACTCGATCTGCGATATTGCTTGCAAGATTGGAAAAGTAGTTTCGGGAGACAATTTGGAAAGGTGTATGAAGTTGGATCAAGTTGTTGAAGCTGTTCTGGTATTCTACATTACCTTCTACTAATTTGGTGATCCATTATTAGACAATGTTCTGATACTATATGATTTCTAACTCTCATTTCTTTAATAATGGTTAGAGAAAGATTTGGGTAATGAGCTAATGAGATTTCTGATGTTGTTTTACCTTGTCTATTTTTGTATTTGTGTAGATGAAACTGGCTGCTCCATAAAATCGTTAAATTAGCCACCTAAGTGACATTTTGATAACCCGAAATATGATATTATTTGCATGACATTGGCTACTGTACGTACACCAATATCATTGATATTATGTTGATTAATTCAGTTCGTATAATTGATGAGGTGGACGTACAAATAGAAATTAATTATAGGAATTACCTGTATAAAACGTGGGTTCTAGGGAGAAACAAACATTGCGATAACTCCCACGTTATCAAACTGGGTTCTAAATTACTAATGAGCGTTATTTGGCAACTAATGATAATGAATCTCTAGAGGTTTTAGAAAATAAATTGAAGTAAGACTTTTGGGCTGCTAGAAGTATACCTCTCTCTATCTAGACTATCTATGAGACTTATCTGAGTAGCAACTTAAATATTTATAATACATTAGGGTGACGGACGGTAGCGCGATCTATCATTTCAGAAGGGAACCACCTTTTTTAGGATTTTGAATAAAACTTATTAAGAGGTATATCGATGTTAAACTATATTCTGCTTTTAGCAATACCCTTTCTTGTGTGTGACGCTGATGTCATGTTGGCTGTAACCATCATAGGGGTCATAGGGGAAAAATAGGTGAAAAGTACATACTAGTCATTCTCTTTTTTATGTGACTGATTAATGAGTTTAATAGGGATAATGACATTAATGACACATGTTGAATTATGCAATAAAAGTTAGTTGATAGGATACAAAATGATCAAAATATCCAAATAAACCATTACAATACAATGTCACAAAATACTAAATCTACCAAATAAACTAAACATTAAAAAATCCATTATTTCCATACTTTAAACAGGGTCACTGCTTCATATCATTTTGTTAGGAGCATTTCGAGAAAGAAATGCAAATCTCAGACTTTAAGTCTCTTTTCTGTCTTTTATGTTGATTTTAGGCAATTGGTCCCATATAGACATTTGATCCTCACAACAAAATAAATAGATTGATACCATGCATGAAAAAAAAATCATCAAGCCTATTGCAAAAAACCGGCCAAGAGCATGTCGGGCCATGCTCAGTGTAGGGTTCCGTAAACTGAGACCATTAATTCAAAAGGTCGTTTCTTACGGGAAATTTGGCGGCGCTTACGTCATTTTTACTTACGTCCTTTCACTATGGGTTTTTGAATGCTAACTCAAAAACGGCTCAACCGATTTATTTCAATATAGTTTTCATTGAAGGTACTCATTAAGCCTCAGTTTCATGAATTTTTTCAAAATTTTAGGACCCACGATTCAAAAGTTAGATGGGGGGGGGGACGCCCTGTTTTAAACTTTCGGAGCTATTATTTCCGAAAGTATTAGTTTAATCCAAAAACTGTGTCACAAGACCCTAATTCTTTTTAAAAGACCTATCCAACGATATCCCACACAACTCTGTTGAATAGAAAAAAGATTTCGCCCCCCACTTCACGTGTACGGGAGGTACCCTAACAAAATATATTTTTCGCGTTTTTATTCTACCGTTTTGTCGGCTTGGTTAATGCACATATTCAAACCAAATTTCAGCTTTCTAGTGCTAGCGGTCACTGAGCTAGACCGCGGACGGACGGACGGACGGACGGACGGACATGGCGAAACTATAAGGGTTCCGTTTTTGCCATTTTGGCTACGGAACCCTAAAAAAAAACAGAAAACCGGTACGACGCATATATAACACCTTTACGTCCCACGTTCATAATTATACTTAGTATGTATTTATAATATGAATGTTGTCATTAACTAGCTTAAGTTCAAAATATTCGCATAATGACGTATCATCCGTACCGTTAAAATTACGTGAACAAAATATGCGTTATATAAACATGATATTTAATTACCTACGGTATAACCACAATAATGACGCTTTAATTACGTCACAAGAGCCTCAACAAACGACGCCAGACATCTAAATGCGGTTCCTATTCATTAAATAATAAAATATTCACATACATACAAATGTTTTATCTAAAAGTTTAATATTACTAACTAACGTAAGTACAGTAAGCGCCATAAATATGATTACACTTTTGTACCTTACTTCATTTTAATAAGGTTCTTAAGTGAAAGTGTATACATATTTTAGGCGTTGCCTATACATACATTTCTTTGTGTGTACTGTAAGTACGGTAACGAGTCGAAGTACATGTCTTTGTCTACAAAGCATTAGTATATTTATCTACTGACTTTCTATTCTTACTCTCCGTCTTAATTACGAGACTATACTTTGGCAAAAAATACAATTACCTACATTACTTACATAATACCTGAATTTCCATATTGAAGTAAATTTTTGTGTCGAGTTTTAAATCAGGTATCTAACTGGTTAAAATTTAACTTCCAAGTTTTACTGAACAAAAAGAGAAGAATTTTCTTACCGAATTAAACCTTGAATTGAAAAGGGAAGCTTTACCCGGGAAGTAACATTTTCAGTGTTCTTGGTGTGAGTACTTCTACCAAAATGTACAAGCGTTTCGACCAAAATGTCTAATTAGATAGCGACTACACTAATTAGGCACTTTGGTGAAAACGACTATTTATTTTAGTGCCCCGCGTTGATAAGGTGGCGGGCAAAAGGTCTGCGAGTGCTATTTATAGGCACTTTGTAGGCACGTTACGGTTAACGTTTATAAATATTTACTTTACTGACAGATATAGGACTGAAGAAAGCTCTGTGTAGATGATAATGTCATGTGATGATTGCTCATCTACAAGTAGGGATTATCTATGTTATGTATTTGTAGTTATTTTCTGGTTTGATATTTTCTCATGTAGCAATAATGTGATGCGACTGTTACAGTCGCCATCACATATTATATTGGAGTGGAGTAGCCAAGGTGGTCACAAATACATGAGTCAATCAACTTTTTAAAGCGTCTGGTTGCTATGGTTACGTCCCTTGGACAACCAAAGATTTTCTATGAAATAGTATGAGGATGTCCCTCGGACAACGGGGACAGAGTAAACAACATTAAAAAGTTGATTCGCCCACATATCACAACGCCTCTATTCTCAAGGCAATAAATAAATAAGAATAACGTTTTCAAATAAAAGGAACATCATTGTCGGTTGTCAATAAGGTATTACTGTCATAATAATTCATTTAGAAATAAACTCTATTAACAACCTACAATGGTGTACCTTTTGCTATTATGCCCATGGAGATATTACATGTAGTTTGATCTTATATTTAACCCTCTGCTCTTATAATACAATAAAACATTAACATTGCTAATAAACTACAAACTGAGTAATAAATAAAGACTTCTTTATTACTGCAGTAAGTAATTATCGCAATCAAAATTGTCAATTATTAAGGCACCTTGTTGAAACAGCGGTGATCTTCAGAGAGTCCATTAACTCAAGTAAACGCCGCCTATTATCAAAATTACAGTTTTTAAAACGCCGTAAGAAGTTACGGTTTCCGACCAAGATCTGGTTTTGGCCGGATGCATGCACTACATTACACCTGCGGCACAGGTGTTTTATTATGACGTCCCTTTTCAAGTCACTTTAATCAATAAATACGTAATAAGCATGTCATTTATCGCCTATATTTAAAATTAACATACATATACTTAATATACTTATATACAGGTTGTCCCATGAAATGCAGAGGCAATATGTCTAAGTATATAAAATTGCAAAGCATACATATGGGAGCGATTCTAATTTCGCAAACTATGATATTTCATAGCGATCTTAATTTTTTCTTCCCTTTCTAGGTTCTGGGACATTCTGTAGGTAGGTGTCGTTATCCATCTACTCACTTCCTTACACATTTATATATTGTCCTATAAATATTCGCTCCTACTTATTTTTTTATAAGTATTTAATTGGCATCAATGAAAATTCATCTAAAAATAAAACAAACCCCCATTCAAACACGGAAGTGCTTATTATGCTATACACAAAATTCCTCCCGCAAAATTACCGCATTAGGATTTTTAAAGTGCGGGCCTAAAAATATTTCGCGGAGCCTGAGGTGGGTTATACAAATTACATAAACATGAGGGGAATAGAGGACGTCTGTCTCTGCCAGCGAGATAACGTTATTCATTTCTTTTATCTCCAACGACCTTAATATTCCTAAACTACGGTTACGTAATAAGTAATAACCTAATATAGTTGAATTATCGAGAGCGTGGAATTGCATATGTAGTGGTTGTACCGTGTTGTGCCTCTTTGTGTGCGGATTCAAATATAGAATGCCTGTACACAAACAATACTACTACATATGCAATTCCACGCTCTCGATAATTCATCTATATAACTAATGAAATGTATTGCACGAATTATTTTCCGAGTGTGCCAGTCAACACCACCACACAGCTGGTATAGCCATAGTGATATTAGATTAGATGTTATACTATGAAGAAGGTATTATAAATACTGGAATGATTCATTAAACTTTCGTGAGACATACTAACACTATAAAACACGAACGTGAGGTCGACCGTAAACTTATAACGCAATAAGTACCAAATTAAATTACATAATTAATAAAAAAAAAAATGTTTTTTTTGTAGTAACGTGTAATATTTAATTGATTTTATGAAATGCAATGAGTGTTTTTTGTTAAACAAACAAATAAAACATAAAGCTATACTTTTGACAAGTAGGTCAACTATTTAAAAGTTATGAGGATCATTAGAGTTTTCGTCATCTTCAGAGAACTATTACCACTAATTGGTGTTATAGTGTGTAATAAATATGTATAAATAATGTAGTACCTAACATGATAATAACTGTGACATCGTCATATTGTGTTACTGGACCGCGATTAGAATGGGATTAGAGTTGACAGATTTTCCATATGCTTACGTCAAAATTTGTATGGGTTGACAGCTAACTCAATCCGATTCTCATCGCGATTCAGTAATATTAATAGCCCATAATATATGGTTGTCATGTTATTTTTCTAATATATGTATGTTACTATCACCATCCTCAAGTTAAAGTAGTTTTCCCACAAATTAAATCTGGTCGTGTACCGGCAACAAGGAGACACGGCGTGGGTAATTGTTATTTATTCGGACCTTCACAGTTTGCAGAATTAACTAGGCGTCTCGGCGATAAATTGAGAAGGTAAACGTAGTCGAAAATGTCTTCTCAATTTAGCTTAATGCCATCAAAACCGTTAATATTACAGTCGTAATTCTGTAATGTTACGCCTAACGATGAGATTGCGCAACTTTATAGTCTAGTCTAGCTCCTTTCTCAACAGTCGCTAAATGGATTCATATAACCGTAAAGTATTCATAGATCACAGATAATCGCTAAACCCAGTTGACCCAGCTTCGCAAAGCTCGTCTTAACCCAATTTTTTTTAACATCAATTTTGCATGGATTTAGAAATCAGGTGCTACTTAAGTAGGCTTTTTGGATCCATAGCAAACGAGCGCGCTATATCCGATTTCGTTTACCCTATACGCATTATCCCATCCCCGAGGACTTAACGGTAGACCGTTTCCGAATGCCCACTCCCCTCGCGAACTTTACTATATGTAAATAAGTTTCACAGAAGGTATTTGGAGTACACTCCAGAACGCGCCGCTCCATAATTTGTGCGTAGTTCCGAACATAAAACACCCTATTGTTGGGCTCGCGAGGGTAGTAGCAAACGTTTTATGCCCTATTTTGGCTTTATATATGAAACACCTTGCATATGTAAAGTAGGAGAGTGAGGTTGCGTGTTAAATTTTATAAATGCCGGTCAAGATATGTAATACTTATTGATATCCGTTCATGTCAGCCGTGGGAATCTATAAATTCACATGCTGCATGCAAGTTACGTAACCAAGACTTTACGGTCCAGTTCATAAATTACTGCCATAATTTAAATGGGTTGCAGTGCGTTGACACCGTTTAAGAGCGGGCTGGAAATTTGCAAAGATACATTGCCTTTAATAAATCTTTGGAGGCAAATTGTGTTTCTATGTCGATTAACATAAAATATGCATCAAGATTTTGTAGATGATAATCACGAGTATTGCACTATAATGTGGATAAATTGGAAGGCAGTAGTTCGTAATGATTGGTTGCATGCAAACATATATCCGTGATCAAAACACGTTGATTGCTATGAGTAATACGTACGATGAAGGGCCAGGGACGGTGCACGCACGATCCTTAATGTAAAGTTAAACATCCTCTGAGGAATCGCAATCACGATGTAAATCGTTGATGAGTAATCTTCATTCGGTAACGTCATTGAGGTCTCGAAAGGAATAAACCTACCTGGATGCAAAAGTATTACTGAATTTACTCAAGGAGAAACCCGAGCTACAGTACACTTGAATAATACTGTCTAGCCAAACATTATAGGTACATAAAATAAATTCAGTGAAGTGTATCGAAATCTGTCTCAGCCGTTGTAGTAACATAAAGCTAAGTTGTGGCTAACATAAAGGATCAGGAACTATTTAAACAAACAATCTTTAGTTTCAATTAGAGCAATGCAAACGAAAAAGGCATAGCAAAGTTCGAAAATAAACACAGACATTACACCATGACGGGGTTCAAAGGAAAGCTGAGTCTCGAATTTTCGAAGTGTGAAATAACGGCGGCTCTCGGCACGTAGTTAAGGCAACACTTTTATCAGCTTCACCAGAGACAGAAGCCCCATACAGTTAAGGGAGGTATAAATCCAAAATAAAACCAACAACGCTGTAGAATTTTTGTCCCAAAGCTAATTCTCTCAATTTCTCCCTCGTAATAATACAAACGGGCTATGAAATGTTCCGGTTCGTTACAAAGGGGGAGTAAAATGTAAGCGTTGTAAGACAGACATAACTGCACGGTGAAAGGCAAATGGTATACCTATATAAAGTCTGATTTACATAACATTCTCTACTATCACGAATCAATGCGTATGATTCGATCCATCATATTTCCTGGACGCTGATCGATGTGTGACATATACTAGCAAGAGTCACGCTTTCAACCATATTGCCACTTCCGTGCTTCACGGTGAAAACTTTGTAATAATGGGTTAGCAAAAGCTATATATTCAGTTCCTGTTGTTGGTTAATTCATCGTTTTTGTAGGCAAGTGCTTCCTCGCGTTTCTCAACTAGTAATCTGCAAGGTTCAATCAAAACGTGATTGCGTTGCACGTGTGCCTAGGTGGCTATTACTAAACATGCAGATAATTTCTATGTACATGTGCATGTGTATGTTTTATCTAGTGACAAAGCGCAGCTGTGGTCGCCGCAGTATGATATGTGGTTACATTAGGTCTTGTCGGACAATGCGAGCCAACTTAGGGCTATCTCTGACAGGTGTTCGAATATTAATCAGTAACGTAGTCCATACGAGTAAATTTTTTATTGTTTTTCCTGCGGCATTCCTGTGGTACTGTTGCTAATCTTAAATCTGCAGCTGTTTGTATTGTAAAACACAAAAAACTGCACTCGCAACGGATTCCTCGATAACTGCATCGGTGCCGCAGTAAAAACTGTAAAAATCATCAGTTCCATTGAAAGGTGATCCAAATGGGTATTGCGACAGGTTTTTCACGTTTTAAATCAATTATCGTGCATATGGCAGCAGCCCTATAAGACCGATGCCATAGACTGGACAAGGCCTGTTTTCCCGCTGCTTTCAAGCGTTTCACTCATCAGAACCAGTGTTTTAGAACTCTATTTCAGTAACCAGTATTCGTGATAAAAGATTATTCTTAGACTGGTGGCCTCAGTCGCTTGCTGGCGGTAGAAATGCAAAAGCAAATGGGAATAACATCTGGACACTGGGCGCAGCCGGGCAGCGCTGCACGTATCATACGCTCAATTACACAGACGACGCAACGGGAGCCAGTTGCCTACGATAGCCTCTTAGCACAAAGTTCTTCAGCCGTTTCGATACTAGACCCTGATAGAACCTTTGAGAAAATTAATCAAACAGGTGAGCCGAATCTAATTAGGCAACAGCTGCCCGAGCAAAACGAACATCGGTTATTTTGGAGTAGATTACGAAAAAGGCGAATTGTTTAGTGTACACGGAATGTTCGCGCTGGTAAATTCTAGTAGTGCTGGTAAGAGAGCTATCTCTAAGAGGCTTTACAAGCTTTTTGCATTGCATAATTATGTTCCGAGCATTCTAATTGGAGCTATAATAAAAGGATAGTAAAATGTGGATACAATATTCACAACATTTCCTCTCCTCCGCGGAAAAGGAGCATCTGGAATCAGTGCACATAACTACTCCTTTTACAATGTTTGAGATTCTCGCGCTCACTTTCAAGGAATGTTTAATATGAGAAGTCAGTGCAGCCCCCGTCCGATATCCGATATTTCCACCAAATCAAATACCCATCGAGACGTTTCGCAGCTGCTGATTTTTAAATATGAAACTGCAAAGTTTCGAGTTGAAGGGAAATATTTAATGTATTTCAAATTATAAAAGGAATGGCTGGAATTGCTAAACTCTTTACAATTAGCTTGAAGTGCCGTTAAAATAACACTTTGTTTTCCGGCAAATGAATTTTAAAAATGCAGAGCTGCGGCCGGGAAACGGAGAGGAAACGCCTCGCGACCAGGCGGAGGGAAGCATTTTGCGTCGTCAAAGGCATACAATGTCGCGTTGGTTTTGTGCACGACGCGGTATTTATTAATTTCACGTATTCGTCACTTCCCCTATACGCAATGTTACCTTTTTGCTTGACAGGCGAACGGGAATGCGACTGTAAGGCTGAGAGACATTTATAGCCTTCCGAGCACCGAACTTCGTCGGGCAGGAGAAAGGATTTTGCTATTAAACGCGAGATTTGTTAAAGTTCCACAGTATACATATATTAAGATAACAACTCTGAAGTTAGGGATGTAAACCTTTAAGATTTTGTGTTCTTCTACTTAGTCTGTTGATTACATTTTTTACTGTTTTATGAGGTTGAACTAATAGGAAGATTTTAGGTTCTAAAAACTTAAGAATTGCCACAGACGAAAGCACTTGCGGCGCTAGAGTAGACGGACCGGCACTCGATAAATCGCCAGGTCCATGAACTTGTGACTGTATTGCAGACGTATTTTTAGCCCAACCCGTTCTTATAAAACAATATCGCAATAGAAACGGCTCATTGGAGCGCCGAACGAGGATACTTATTAATAATGTACTTATTAGTAATCGCCGGGGACGGATAAATACATTGCGAAACCAATATGCGACTCGTTCTCATGGGCCCTCTTTTGTAGCTTAATAGCTTATCTGTGATCACTTTCATTCGGATTGCCAAGTGATATTAAAACATTAGTCAAATATAGCTTGTATAATCAAGCTATATATTATTTTACACTTTTTTTTAATGAAATAAACTAAACAGGAAATGCGATTACCTAGGTATAAATAATATCCTTGATCAGGAATGATGTCATTTCCAAACTATTCCCGAACAACATGAAGGCATTTAACATTGTTTGATATTACTCAATTACTCATCCTGTAAAAATGACGATTCCCAAGTTGTGTTCAACGCGTAACGATACTAAAGATACAGTGGAACAAATAAGCGTCGGATTCACACAGCTATTTACCGCCAGATGTTCGCCCTAAAGGTTTGGAACAACGTTCTAACTTTATCCCACATGTAATGATGCTATTGTCCCTTGTAGGACCGAATCGGAGACACAAACTTGAAATCTGTATTGCGGTACAAACTGATCATTGATTGTTTAGGAATATTGGATACTGGTCGCTTTGTACTTACCAAAATTGTATGTTTATAAACAAGAAAGTAGGAAGTGCCAACCGGAAAGGCATTTCAATTGATGATGACAGTTTAACGAGCGAAGAAATCATTTTAATTGGATACGAATAAATACGAATAGAATATCTCCAAAACGAGTTAATAAATTAAGGAGGGTATATGGAACAGGTTTAATTGTAGTAAACTATAAATCTAAAGTTAACGCAAAAATTAACCAAAGAAAGTCGCTAATTAAGAAGGAATCTTGAAAACTAGTAAGAGCCAGTTTAAAGACTGCAAATAAAAGGTAACGTGATTAAAGTGGCATTCTTCATATCCGAACGGTCTCCGCTTCCAAGCGGCAGGTGTTGCTTCAATTGAACTGGCAACCTAGCTGGCTAAATTTAAAGACAATGGAGGAAAATAAACAGTAGTCAGGTAAGAAATAGCAAAAGCGATACGCGATAGGTACAGAATTGTCTGTGAAAATAGACCGCCGTCTCTTTGCATCGAGTGACACGATTGGAAATTGGAAGTGACAGTCGGCAAGCTGTCAAAGCATTTTTTATTGAAGAGGATGAAAAAAGCGTTATTTATTTTAGTACACAGGCGGATTCCCGTGTAGTGCCATAATCTGGGTCAGTCGTGTGTACCTCGCATCTCGATTTCCGTCAAATGAGTCCCATTGGGCTTTCACGAGGGCGGAACGGCTCTCGCGACTAGGGTGACCAGATACATATTTCAAAAGGCCTGACAAAATTCCTGATTTTCGGCCAAAATTACTGACACGAGCGTGAACTCGCGTTTTTTATTACGTTGCGGCCGCGCGGTGGGGGGGGGGGGGGGGGGGTGTTTCGTTAGTTTGAATACTAAAAACCTTGTCAATACAGTCAATTGTCGATGAATGAATGCAAAGTTACTGCTTATTCAATGAGATACCGCTGATATTTTTTATATACTAGTAGGTACATTTTAACCATTGACGCTATAGATAGTTAACGTTTTTTTTATATAGGTAAATGCGAATAATAAGCGGATCTCAATTCTAAACCAACGTTTATTTTTAAAATTTAGAAAAAGTTCGATCCTCGTAGTACAACGAAATTTTTACATAACAATTTTTGATTCAAATAATAGTTTACAGTATACATGTCGGCGGCCGATCGTAAAATCAGGCAAATCGTAATGTTGTTAATGTTTTAACGATACTCACATTAAACCAATGTATAGGTAGGTTAGGTTCGTTAGGTTGCTTCAGATGCCCGAAGGGCAAACTGGCCCAGAAATAAAAGCCCCGCATAAGAGTCAAAGATTTTCACGTTTCACGAAATGCCTAGCCTAGGAATTTCACGATCTGCCTGATTTTACGAACGGCCTCCGATTTTGTCTATTTGCCGAAAATTCCTGACATTTTCCTTTTCCGGCCGCATTCCTGACATATGCTTAAAATTCCTGACATGTCAGGAAAATTCCTGACGTCTGGTCACCCTACTCGCAACAGTATCCGGATCAAGCGCCGGCCCGCCGGGAAAATAACTGATGCGTCAGAATTTCGATAAATTAGGCTGCACTTGCGAATTCACTGGCCGGGTTAATCTAAAAGCAATTAAAGCAATAATCCTTTTATATAAGTATATTCAATACGAATATCTGGTGAACGCGTGACCAATTTTATTGTATTGTTTGTTTGTGAAACTTCAAATCAAACTAGAAGAAAGCTAAACAAAAACATGTTTTGGTATGCCACTGGAATTGAATGAAATAATAAATGAATCGAATCATAAGAAAATTCTTTGAAATACTAAACATTTTTACAAAACACACGTATGAATCGTCTAGACGATGTTTTACTGTAGATACAGAAGGAAGAATTGCCGGCCACTTTCAACCCAAATGCAATTTACTTTATGAAGGTTGTGTTTAGACAACTTTCGAGCGCTTATCGTCATCAGAGACCGCAAATGGTGAAATACAATGGAGCTCTTAGAACGACTTTTGTGGAGAACATTACACGGATATACATAAAAAGAGCCATATTAATCACAGATATAACTGTGGCTTTAATTAAGAAGATAAATATCCCTCGGAAATTGTACCACCAAATATAATAACACTCGTAAATCTAAACTTCAGCCATAAAGTCTAAACTTGAAGAGAGGTACTCAGGAGCGTTTTTAAATCGCCTCCGGGTTTTGAAATTGGCCAATTGTTCCCTACCAATCACGGCCGGAGTCTTGTTCCGCTAGGCTAAGACGAACGTGAGAATCTGTGCGAAGGGCGGTTCGCGGGCCCTAGCTCTCACTCGACCTGGACGGTTGCATAATAACTGCAATTAAATCGGTACCACTGCAGGGAGCTGTCAACTTGTCAAAAGTTGGCTAGGGTGACACATTGTGACGTTGAGAAGTATTTTTTAATAAAGATTATGTGTAAGCTTACACAAATAGACAGACCTTTTATCAAATTGGAAATCAAAATTGCATGTAACACTGGCCTACGAATGAACACTCCGATATCAAGACAATAAGTCAGGTATAAGGATTTTACGTTTTTAACGTTGGATACAGAAACCTAAAATGTGGGTGATTAAAACTACACTCCTATTGATTTAGACATACCCAAATAATACGTCGCTGGGCCGAACGTGAATTAATTCCTACGAAATTATAAGTTTACGACCCTCGAAAGTCCATACAATAGCAGCAATTCGTTGACCAACAACAAACGAAACATGGCCCGAAGTATAGCACGAGTAATAAAGATGTATTGTGGTTAATACATGGGCACTCAACTCACGCTGTTTTGCTACCGTCCTTCAAACCGTTTCTATAGAGACGATTCTGATAGGCGTTATTGTTGTTTCGTTATTAGACTTGGGCTATTCAACACTCGCGTTATACGTACGGAAACAAGAGCACTTTTGTTCTTAAAAGCGGAAAGAAATTGCACCTTTACGCAGAAAATGTTACAAAATTTCACGCTAACGTAGAACCGTGTAATGCAATAATAAATTACTACTGATGATCAGCTGTGTCGTTTTGAGTTATAATAAAAGACGAACGATTGCTAATAATAATACAACAATAAGCTGTATAATATACTGTACTGTGCTTAATATCCTACCCTACTTCATTTGCAAGTGTCGGAAGTGTAGTAAGCAGTAACAATGTTTCGCTTTCTACATGCAACTTGTATACAAGAAGTAATCAGTAATCGCCCTGTGGTTCCTATAAAATTGCAACTAGGATCCCCGACCGTGTCAGCCATCAAAGCTTCTGTTACAACCTTAATAGGTATAGGTACCTCTAGGTATTACCACCTATTATGTGCTCCTGGAGTAGGTTAGGTACGTTCTAAAGAAGATCTAAACCTCGAATGATTTTAAGAGAGAAATAACGTATACAGGATATTCGCACACCTCGCCCACTTAGACATTTGAGTTGCTGACTGTATAATACGATATTATAAATGCATGACCTTTTCGCTGTATCTTTAATCTATTACACCTTAGCAACAAGTCAGCGGTGAAGTCAAAGACCCACAATGCGGCACTTTTTGCGGGCAGGGCTAACTTATTGTAATCACATGAAAGCTGACTTGACGTTTAGACACGGTAACCCTTGCGTGACGCACTTATTGACCGTGGATCGTCGACCTGCGGCTGATGGCAAGAAATCGGTACGACGAACTGTGTTAGTGATAGGAGGGTAATTATAGGTGACAGTGCCATAAGTGGAGCAAGCTACTGTTTCTGGTATGGCTGTTTTTTATTTCACACGATTAATTGTTAACTTGAGTTTAAATATTCCTATGACAAAGTCTGAAACGATTGCCTAAAAATACACGTGCATTTGCATACGCTCTTGCTTTCTTTACAAACGTATACAGCTCATTTTGGACACTTCGATTGCGTAGAAGATCCTGCTGCCGACTACTGCTACTGTTGTTTTGAGAATCACCTACAGCAAGACAATAATGTACATGTAAGTGTTCGCGGAAGTTGTTGATTCGCATTACAATTGCTGCTTCAAACACTGCCTTATCATATTTCTAGACCACCAGCTCGACGTAAACTGGAGAACTTTATAGCTAGCACTACTTATAATGACTACAGTAAAGCTTTGTCACAATTGAAACGGACTACCCATCTCTTTCTTATTAATATTGTTAGAAAAGATGGTCTGCTACACTATGTCGCACTACTGTCTGCTATTCATAATGAAATAGACACCGCGGATTCTTTGATGTTTCGGTAAAAGTGTAATTAGATCTACTTATCAAATATCGCAAACGCTTTGCACCGAACGTGTTTTAAAACCTTTCTTACCGAGAAACGTTAGGTTCACATTCGTACCTGCGAACAAAAACAATTTATTAGTAGGTACAAATGCAGAAGCAAACATAAAAGTAGGGTTTCATTAGGGGCTTAATAACAGTAGTTGGTAATTTTATGAGTCATATTACCTGGACGGCATCGATGTGAGAGGCTCACGTCGTCGTAGTCCGGTATGAGTAGTTGATTGTAGGTTAGGTATAAATACTTAACTATTGCACAAGGCATTTTTAGTGTCCATAACTATAATTTTAAACAAAAAAAGAACCGACTTCACTTAGGATCCGCTATTCCAAGAGGAAGTGGCCGAGTTGCTGTAAAAAATAGTGAAATCACTATAGGTGTGCCTATAATAGTTGAAGAGTTCCCTCGATTTCTCCAGGATCCCATCATCAGATCCCGACTTGGTGACAATGGGACCACCTAGGGGTTATACCTGTTCGATTCAAAAAAAAATTTTGAAAATCGGTTCACGATTCACGGAGATATGGAGTAACATACATACAAAAAAAAAAAAAATTATGATAAAAAAAAAAAAAAAAAAAAAATTCAGTCGAATTGAGAACCTCCTCCTTTTTTGAAGTCGGTTAAAAAATGAAAATATATATAAATTGTAGTTAGATTTGGGTAAGTACTTGTGTACCTACAAACAATACAAACATATTAGTTCTATGAAACATTTGTATTATTTATGATATAAGTATTGCTATCTATTCCCGCCTCGATCGGCAGCAATTGGACACGATACCTAAGAAAAAAATCTTATTCCCACCTGTGCCCGCCGTAATACACGCACCATACGAGTTTTAAGTAGTGAATGTACCAGAGCAGTGTAGTGCCAGTAATAGCTTGGTAATAAACGTTATTACAGACCACTATTATCTATTCTATTGCGCAGATTGCGCTATAAAATGTGCCAACTAATTACGGCAATAGCTCATCCAGACGGTGATACTAGCTTGACCTAAGATTTTAAATAAGTGTACTTTCTAAAATGAAACAGAAAAGCACTGAGTTTGCTTACTCAGTGGGACACAAAAACGTTACTTTCGCTACATACCACACGGTATGAGATTTGACAGCTTTCCGCATGAAGGGAGTTAACGTACTAAATACTTGAACAAAAACTGAATTTTCCATACGTATAGCTACTTTCTTTAATTTTTAATCAAATATAATTACCTACTAGGAATTCCTTCAAGGGCTCTTTATTATTCATTATTCAAGTCGGTTTTGGTACTTATACAAGTTGAATTTTCAGTTCACATCTGCAATTTCATAAAGTTACTCTAAAAAAGGAATCGTTAATAAGCCCATAGATCTCGCTGAACTGAACGCAACTATTTCTGCATCGCGCTAATGACATTTTATGACATTTCATGAGACGGTTAGAGAATTCTCTTCATGGTTCTAATTTTAAAACATAATCAGTAATGATATTTCACAAGTGATTTTTTGAGCAGAGTGCCTACATGCAACTACTATTACTAAAATAGAAGAAAATACGAAAACCATAAGAGCCCAAGCATAGTTAAAACACTTCGGATAGCTATAACCACGCAACGTGTTAAATTATGACCGACTAAAAATAAATGACGAGTTTATTGACTGAATATGAAAACAAAGTTTAAAACCATAGATAAAATAGCTCGTACAGTTCGGTTCGGTTCGGTTAACGGCCACTTCGCCGAGGTCACCGTACGTTAAACAACTGCTGCCATTACGTCTTTATGGTGTTTTATCAAGGTACCGTTGTCAGTCACTTGTTTTATAGCTTACACTGTTTCCGCTGCGATCATCACGAATGTTCACACTTCACAATTTGTTTATATAAACAGATATACGTGTATTTAGATGTCGCAAGTGCTGGGACTTGTAGAATAGTACATTGTGCAACATGGGACGTAATATTCTTACGCCCCGAGTTACACACAATGGTTTTCATCACACTTGCGAGGAAATAATTTAAAACAAAAAAAGAACCGACTTCACTTAGGATCCGCTATTCCAAGAGGAAGTGGCCGAGTTGCTGTAAAAAATAGTGAAATCACTATAGGTGTGCCTATAATACTTGAAGAGTTCCCTCGATTTCTCCAGGATCCCATCATCAGACCCTGACTTGGTGACAATGGGACCATCTAGGGGTTATACCTGTTCGATTAAAAAAAAAAATTTTGAAAATCGGTTCACGATTCACGGAGATATGGAGTAACATACATACAAAAAAAAACATAATAATGATAAACAAAAAAAAAAAAAAATTCAGTCGAATTGAGAACCTCCTCCTTTTTTGAAGTCGCTTAAAAAAGCAAAGATAAATTCAAGAAAGTTAATTAGGCAGCAAAAGTTGAGAACGTACATGACAGCGCTCAGCCCCGCGCAATCGCATGTGCCGTTGCTTAGCAACGCGGTACAAACATTCCGTGCGTTTTGTTATTAGTGTTATTACGACATATTTTTCGAACTAGAATGGCTAAACAACCAGATTTTGCAAAATTATTATAACAGTATTTACCAAAATTAATGATATTCAAATATTAAAAATAATGAAGAAATTGAAACGTATAGATTGTGTGTGATGTAATTTTAGAATATAGCTAAATTTTAAAGATGAAATTAAACTTTTTGAATTTTTGGCTGAACATTAGGCTCCTTAGTTCTGAAATGATGTACGAAATCAGTTGCAAATTTTAAAACGATAGTAATTACTCCCGTGGGGATAATATCTCGCCATTACTCCCGCGGGAACAATTTAGGTCATTGTCCTTCTGTATACGAGCAGGAAATAACACCATTTACGAGCAGGTGTGACAAAAAAACACATAAATGCCTAAGTGTAGTGCTTGATAAATTGATAATTTATAATGATAACTTGTTCTCTGACATTTTTTTGAGTTAAAGCTAGTCGGGGTTGTCAAAAAAGTGCGATACTCGGATCAAGTACAGTCAGCAGCAGAAGTAGCTAAGCGGGTAGGGTGTTCAAAGTGACCTACACACGCTCTTATTCTCTTAAGCATAAAGTCGTGTCCAGGTCATTTTGAACACCCCACCCGCTTAGCTACTTTTGCTGCTGACTGTACCTAAATTACTTCTAAATAACAAACAAAAGCATCTCAACAAAAAGTAATAGTGCCGGAGCGAGGGATGAAACCGGCGTCTTCAACAAACGTGTTTGATGATGCCATCGCAGTCTTAAATTTTTTGAAACTTCGATTTAACATCGGCGGTAAGAATAATAAGTATTTTACATATTCATGAAATCTGCTACCTAAAGCATAATCGTTGGCATTTGCGTGATCTACTCATATAAATACATGTCTGTGTTTATTTACTTGAGTTGAGAGTACAGCATGGTTCATTTGTCATTGGCCTGACTCATACATGACTAAGATTTGTTTATTATAAGTGAAATATAAGTGAAAGTAATTCCCTACTTATGCTGTGGCGAAACTATTTTTTTTTTATCTCATTTGTGGCGAAACTATATTGTGTACTTTCAATTTCAATTAAACTTTAATGCCTAATAAATTACATAATTTTAGTAACTGTGAATTAATTATTCATTAACAGTTATTCGTATTATAATGAACATAATTTGCTGCAAGAAATGTTGAAGATGAAAATAATAAGAATTATAATTAGTAAAGACTAGACAATGGTCTTAGAATTCTTGCCTTTCTCTTAATAGCGCCAGAAATTATTACGAGTGAGCACATTTGAAAAGAATTACGAAACCGTAATTAAAGTTCGATATAGTGAAATGAAGCTGTCATCGGATCAAGTT
Organism: Pammene fasciana; assembly: GCA_911728535.1. Taxonomy (NCBI): domain Eukaryota; kingdom Metazoa; phylum Arthropoda; class Insecta; order Lepidoptera; family Tortricidae; genus Pammene; species Pammene fasciana. The sequence continues at coordinate 5,658,861 of OU452285.1, forward strand.
GCCACCTCGAAGTTACGTCTTCTTTATATTTAGGAACTAACTTATTTGTAACTCTCAAACTGTTGACTTTCGTGTTTCAATGAGCGAAGCAGCCAGAGACACGCACATAATAAACAATATTATTTATTTATTATATTTAATAAGCACATGTTCAACTTAAAAACTAGTACATTGTCACACAAAACTATGATAATAGTTTGACTGTGGGATCGCAGTCTCCTTACAAAACATTATCCTTATCCATGTCTATACAGTTGCTCTTTGGTAATTAAGATCTGCCAAGCTCATTTTGAACAACTCGCTCGCTTAAATATTTCTGCTGAGAATGAAATTTCAGACCCATGTCCCATATATAGGTTCAATTGATCTATAAACTGTCTGAAAGAGAATATCGCTACGACGTTAAACAGGGATCAAACACATTGAAAAATTGAGATCGCGCTAATAATGTTCGAGTTATTTACTAGAACGTTTAACATGTTTATCTGTACCCATATCATAAACCCTCCATTTGAACGCATCAAAAACCGCACGTTATAACCACCATAAAAATAGATTGTTTCGTTAGTAGTTAGAATAAATGTGTTATCTGTAACGATGTTATTATTATAAATAATAATCAAAAATTTGATTTCATTATGAAAATCCGGGATGGGCCCCGCCCGCCGGCACGCGCCCCCCGACCGCCGGCTCAATCGAGTTGGCCATGGCGATGGCGGTGCAATCCGTGCAATGGCAGTCATTCAATCATCATTTCGGGTTTATAACATGTGTGCAGATAAAGCAGTGTATGCAACTGTACGTAATTAGGCCTTAAAACACTCGTGTGATCTTATTATGAAACTCACTTCGTTAGTTTCATAAAACCACACTCGTGTTTTAAGGACCCCTATTACACAGTTACATAAACTACTAATATGGAATTATGAATGTTACCGGTAGTCTTTTCTATTTATTTGTCTCTTGTAACTTCAGCGTAAGTACATTAATTATACAAAGTCACTTGGTCGCATACCGATGTAGATGCAACTAAATCCTTTGATGATCTCCTTACGAAAATGATATATGGTAGCTATTTCGAACACTGGATCCGTTTAAACTAATAACGGTTATTTTCAGCCCGCAGTTACAATACGGTGGTAAAATCAACAGTTTCATGTTACTGAGATCCGGTGATTAAATTTAAAAGCACTTTTATTTAGACGTGTACCTAGCATAAAACTACAAAGTTGTAAAAAGTAAATTAGTAATTGTAAGATATAGAACTTTTAAAACCTCCACGATTAATATAAGGGGTTTTTACAAAAGCGTATAGTTGAATTATCGAGAGCGTGGAATTGCATATGTAGTGGTTGTACCGTGTTGTGCCTCTTTGTGTGCGGATTCAAATATAGAATGCCTGTACACAAACAATACTACTACATATGCAATTCCACGCTCTCAATAATTCATCTATATCACACTGCAGTTTCAGAGATCCGATGCTTAAATTTAAAAACATCACTACCTTTCTTTCGGTAAGAGCTACAAACTAAATGCGTACCTATGTTATTGATACGAACCATGTGTCGAAAAAGATAAAGAACCCTCCTACGATCACTATTGCCACCCTCAGTCTGTTATAGACGTTTTTGAAACTGACGTGATTTAGGGATTTGAGAATTGGTGAAGTGATGGCGTATCGCGTAGGTATACTATTAGGTATTTATACCTTATCAATCCACACTTATCATATCGTGTAAAAAAACTCTTCTTAATAATATTATTACACTTTTCTCTGGTATTATCACTTAAAATATTGATTCATACTTTAAAAAACTCAGTATAGAAAATAATCAAGTAACACCTGAAAAACATCATTTCTAATAAAAAAATTCTCAATAATCGAAGTAACGAACGAATAAACACAAAAATAAATGACATTTCGGCTTCTAAATTGACAGACGTTTGTTTACATGATAATACAAGTCAGGATGGATACGGTATAGAGGAAAATTGCTACACGCATGGAGGATAAAGCCGAACGTAGTTTACATAGTAACATTACGGATATATTTGTTTTTAGGTACATCACAGGTTTAGAGGAATTCCGCGAACAGACAACCGGAAGATTTATTGTAAAATATTTTGCAACTCTCGCAAGTATTTCGGTTTCTACTACAAAATGCCAAACTACGAAACAGTTAGTTGGCGAATGAAAATAATGAAATTCACCCTATCTGTATTTTTTTTATCAAATATTAAATTAATCCAAGCGCTATGAAAAAAAATCTAGTCATCACGGCTTTTTGAAACTTTCAACTGGCAAAAGGTTATTAACTTATTAATAAGAACAAGTCAAAGTTTGTGACGCGGTTCCTATATCATGATTAAAGAACAATTTTATAAGACCCATGGGAAATCATTTATATCACGAGATAAATCTTACTCGAACTCGTGATCTCTGCCTAAGACGCACGCTGAACTACTGTTTTTCAAGTTATTGTTTGCACATTCGAACCACCCACCCAACGAAATAGCTGTAAAAACCTGAAATGACAGGAAAATACTCGGAGCAGCAGAGCAGAACGACTGCGATGTACGTATATTGAGTTATGGGGTGTATAGAGATGGGCCAATGCTTTTAGCCCCGTCACGTCACGCACTGGTAAACCACTTATTGTTCGAATTCATAACTAAGTCATTTACAAGTCCATGGGAAGAAAGGAGGTTAGGTCGTAGAATCAGTTAAACAGACTTATACACTCATAATACGAGACAGTTTCGGTTGTGATTAACTTAAGAAGTGTGAAACTTAGAGAATACAATTTACCCGTGTTTTTGTATTTACAAACAATACCAGTATTGCATTCTCTAGTGAAACTTCTCTCTTGATGTACCGTCTAAAAATAATAACTAACTAACTTAATCAAGATCATTTTAACACAGTATGAGGGCTCAAATAGTCTAGTATCAACAGTTTTATGAACATTATAAAAACCCGCATATTCGTTAACATAGGTATGTGTAAGCAACTGCGGTAATCCTCCAGGTTTATGACTCGTCGGAACAGATTAACTAATGGGCTAGTCTGGGCGTTAATTGACTTCGCCCAGAAGCACACGCCCTTTTGAACACTCGATACCATAGCCCACCTAATTTTCGGGACGTGCCCAGTAATCATAGTGTACACAGACGACTGACTTTGATTTGATGTCACTTACTGATTCGGATGTCATAAAGAGTTAAGGTCATAGGTCATTATTCCAAGACTTATCAAAACCAAATCATCTTTTTTTTTAATTATTATTATAAGAATTTACAAGTTTACTATCTCTTTAGTACTGTATGCAGTTCGAGGACAGAAGTAATGTATTTGTATCATTTCGTAGAAATAAATGTACATTTTATAAAGTTGAGGAACAGACTATTAACACGAGGCTTCAAGTACTACTAGCACAAACATAAACACTTGTAAAGAGAATATATAAAACCATGTGAAGAGCAATAAATACTCATAAAAAGCAGAAAACGGTTGCATAGAACTATGCCGGTTAGCAGTTCGGTATTGTGGGGAAGCAAACCGTTGAGGCTAGCGGGGACAGTAATATATCAAGCTCATTTGTAAACGGTTACTCAGACAATGGCTGGTAAAAACTTTGCGCCTAGTTTAACATTATGTTATTTAAACTTTCCTAGGAAATATAAAATATAGTAGTAGGTTTAAGACTCAACTTACGGACATGCGGTGCCAGGGAGTACAAATATGCAGGTAAGAAATTGCCTCATCACCCGGCAGTTATATTCGCTCAGAATATAGAAAGTAGGTATTGACTTTAAGAATCTCATTGAGACTTGTTATTACAGAGTCGAAATATATTAATAAATATAGACTTTTGAATTATAATAAAACATGACACATATTACAGTTTTACATAGTCATTACTAGGCATACGCTTTATGTGGCTTCCCTTCTCACCAGATGTCATATTTCCGATGTGCTGCAAGAACTAGACACGTGGAAGAGCTCGGGCGGCTGCCCTACTTTCTGGACAGTTTAAAAGTTTTATTTACTGGATTCGTTCGGTGACATATTCGATTCGGTATAGGTACTACATTATTCCTTAAAGAAAAGTATCAAGTTACAAAGCACTTAACGAAAAACTTTAATGACCTGATATCGATTAACCTTTAAATGTCGCAAAAATGCTCCCTGCAAATGTCACGGGTCTTGATCGTGACACAGTTACTTTAAAAGCTTGTTTACATCTAATATCACTTGGTTATTGCGAAATAAGAGCCTTTTCGGCTACCTTGAGCCTTGTGAAGGCATAATAATACTAATACTTTACTACAATCACTGAATTTACTGACGTATATGTGCATTGCCATTTTTTTTCCAACAAAATTGGTATGTTTATGGTGCCATTATCGTAAGTAACCGAATTAAACGGTGTGAACAAAAACTGCTACGCCAAATTACATCAGGTAGCCACGCTACAAATTAACTGAATACAAAAACTTACGTATAAGATGGTAGTATTCTTTTCAAAACAGACATACCTATGTCTAGTAGGTTAAGAAAAAATCTATCCCAAAATGTGTTATCAAACATGTGTCCGCCATTTATCATTGAAGAGTGTGAAAAAACTAATTGACACGCAAGATTTTAAACCCGAATAGTATAGCTATTTAATGTTTCCGATGACCTCTAAGCCAAGCCATCTCATTTTACCTAACTCATGGTGGATAATCGCTTGAGTTCCGACAGTCATCAGTAAGCCACAATCAACAAGTGTTTTAGAGGCAATCTTGCTTCGTGCAGTGCTCATCACTGGCGCTTCCGTTCATGTAAACATAAACAAAAAACCTTTCCTGTTTGTTACAATCACGACCTAAAATTAAATGCACATAAACTTCAACACGAATCCGAATCTGTCAGCGATTAAATTCTGTAGATGAGGAACATAATGTTCTGCAGCGCATCATCGCTTACCAGAGTTCAATCTTAAGCAAAATTCGGATACAAAACCTTGAGAGATGATCTAGAATCTGGAACGATTGCTAAATTGCGCCTAAAGCGATGTCGTTAATGATCTAACTTTCATTCATTAGATCCGCAGGGGTTTCTAATTTCAGCATCAGCAAAAAAATCTTAAATCACTGGTCCATTGAAAAGTTTTTATCAAAATGAATAGCTTACGAGTATATTCAGTATCATCTATCAAACTACTGATTTACGTTAGTCAAGTTGTCAATATTCATAATGAAGTTTTCAATAGTAATCCAAGGATACAAATCGGGATCTCACGCGCGTTTTTTCTACATTCACATGTCGACCTCATCATAGGAAAGTTGCGCAATGCTTTGTAGAATTAACGATGTGATCCAACGACAGCCGATCAATAGCAGATAACTGGAGCCTTGGGATGGTGAGCGACAAGGTGGTGACATTGGTCCGTCTGGATCAATCATAAATCAATTGCACGTCGCAAAAGAAATAAAAACGCTCACCAGATGCTTATCTATGTACAAACAGCTTTCGAAAAGCCGTCGACCAGTTTGGAACTGTTGTATCTTCGATCTCGGGATAAGAGCGTGTAGGTAATTACGTTGAACATACGTCCACATTTCTGGGTGTATTAGTGTCAAGATTACTTATGCTAACGGCGTGCGGAGGGTCAGGAGTATTCGTGGAAGCTAAGTTTCGCAACGAGTCGGCGACGCGTCCCACGTCCGTTTGTTAGACTTAAGTTAACTGTACGCAGTTTGATTTCTAACGATTGTTTAGTTTGTTTGCTTTTAGGCCCTTATTACACCTCGAAGACACGATAATATAGTTGGTTTTTGTTTCAAAATATCTCTCGATTCCTACGATTCTGCATCAACTACAGGATTTGATTTGACCCAAAGGTTGATTGGTAGAGAATATCTTAAGGCATTAAGTCCGGCTCTTGTACCCTTTTTTATAGAATTTAAATTAAAAAGTCCATAAAAAATATAAATGTGAAAATCATACCTACAAAGTTTAACTACCTTATCCACTTGGTATCCTTGCAATTGGTTTATTACTTATGGCCAATATCTTCAGCACGGCATCCGTGTTTATAGATGGTAAAATATAGAACCCGGTACCGATTTTGACACGATACATGATTTACTTGAACCCAAGACTTACGTTTCGACGAACCACATAAACAGGAAGCTATAGATTCAAATCGGAAAAGTCGAACTTACGACCGAATACAAAGGAATTTAGAGGCATTGAAGAGAGCTAGTATAACCGTAATCAATTTCCTGGACTTTGAACTCTATGTCTTTGGATATACAGCTGATCAAGATACGAGTTTGAGCAAGCAGCTCTAGTTGCAGGGTGCAACTGCATACATTTTCATACAAAATTGGTGCGCTACGGGCAGGAAACGGTGGCTGCGATCCTCGACACTATCTTGAAGAGAGATTCCGCCCGAGTCAAAGAACTGTAACGACGATGCGATGACGGTATCATATGGATATAAAATTATCATATTGATGATAATATGAATGCGGTAAATGAGGTAGGTTAGAAAATATAATATATGTCGAAAATTATACAAGAATAAAACAGTAAGAACCACCACTACCATAGTAATAATAGAAGAAATTCAGAAGGCTGATATAATACATAAAGGCTGATATCAAACATAATAATGTTTGACCTATTTTCAAATAAGTAAATACCAGTTCAGCACTATCGTGCTAGTTTTTGCTGCATAACTTTCATCTATATTACCCAACTATTTTAAACATACATCTATCTATTCTGGAAGACAAATAACAATTAATGGAACAATCTGAAGATATTATGATCAGTTTATAGTCATAAATTATTATATCATCGGTGTGCCTGAATTACCTAATAGCCTTTAAACCATCTAGACGTTTAAACAGCAATCCAACCGCACTTTAACACTGATTAGCAAGCAGTAATAAAAGGTACCGGACGGAGGTATAAATGAACAAACACTCAAGTCTTACCCGGAGAAGAGTGAGGACCCATAAATATTAATGACAAACACCGATTCAATGGGAACCGCAGACAGGTCAGCGGCCTTTGATCCGATTGTCTGATGCTCATTTTCAACTTGTAATTAGGAATGCCTTGAATAGCTAATATATTTGAGCGAAGAAGGAATGCGTATTATGAATAAAACATGATCAGGAGGAGCTAATGCGCTGGAGGCATTGGTTCTTAAAAACGAAGATGACCTATGTAAGAAAACAGATGTAATCAATCATAAGGATAAAGCAACGATTTGTTACATGTTTGAACTGAATACATAATTTAGCGAATGTGGTAGAAAAGTATTCTCGCGTTTTCTATTAGTAATATTGATTATGTATCAATAAATGTAACCGTTATACTAAACTCGATTAATTTATTGGAACATTAAACTGAATGATAATTAGTTAATTAAGAAGTCAATGTGGTCATGGAGTTAGTAGAACTCGTAATATTTGTCGTCAACAAAAACCAGTTTAAAATTTCTTCATAGATTGCTATTTAGCTTGCCGAATACCGATAATAAGGTCATCATAGATCATAGGTAATCAGGTATTCATAACATAGTCATATGACAAAACTGTTTAAGTTTTTGCCATTTTGTATATGGAATCCCAAAAATACATTAATACCATTGACCATTATGCAAAACTGGACTAAAAACAGACAAAAACATAAACAACTTAACGGTAGAAAAGAAATGAACTAAAAAGTTTGATGACATCATAAGTAAAACTAATAGGCTCACGCTCAAAGCATAAATTAATGTCGATGAATGTATTCTTTTCACATACATATCTCTAATGCAAGCACAGATTTATTATTATGAGAGGTCTCATATCATATAATTGGTCTCAACATTCACTTGAGAGAATGAATGTGTGACTCAACAGTAACACATTTCAGATCATTTGAAATTCAAATTTCATCTCATCCCATTATACAATTAACAATAGTTCAAAAAGTAGTTTGGAATGAGTTATTTTGTTACATAAAAATGACATTCTATTATATCTTGTTTGAAAATAACCAATTTACGATGATGAAAATTGATGTTAGTGCCAAGTGACTCAAATCGAATCAGATAAATGGGTCAATGTCCTTTACATTGGATCTTAAGTGATCGCTAAACAGACGAGCGATGTGAACAATTGAGTGGAAAGAAAAATGCATGGAGATAGTGGTGTGAAACAACGATCTAGTTCCCGAGAAATGGTGTCGGATAAAAATTAAATTTCTCTCGCCCCACATTATTGCCAGTGAGGGCGTTAAGCTTTGTTATGTCCCAGCCTTGTTTGGAAGACATAAATTTGAAAGTGTAATCGTTATTCACACACAATGAATCTTGTAAATAGCTTCCTGGAAGTAACAGTACGGTTTCCATTAAAACTTACTCCTTTAGGGCTATCTGACAAGATAATCTGCGTAGAATATTTACACATGTAAAATGCTTGTAATTGCCAGATAAGTCTTGTTTGTCATAAGTGATTGTCATCGATCTTGATAAAGTCGTATTAACTTGTACTGATTGTGAAGTAACAGCTTATGGATATCGAATATCATATCAATAAATTTTTTTGATTAGCGATAACATTGGTTGCATACCTAGGTAAGGAAGTAAGTATTAAAAAGTTTGTTATTGTACGGTATAAATTCCAGTCCCCAAATGTTTCGTGAACCAAGTTTGTTTATAAATATGTACCACCGGGTTCATAGGTAAATTTTTTGGTTAAAAATGTCATTAAAAAGCAATTAAAATCTATGCGATACCTAGGTACCAAGTAAAGTTAAATAACGTACTACATGTCTCACAAGTAGCTTATTTCAAACATGTTAATGATAAGTTGATAACATAATATCGGTGAGCCAACTCAAAACAAACTTGAACACGTCCAAACTAGTGTAGTGATGTCGAAACTTGCATGATGAGGGTCCACGTCGGTCCTTTTCATTAAATTTACAGGTTAAAATTAAAGTTAAAAGTGTTAAAACTCACTCACATTAGTACATTGGGTGGTTTGAAAATTTTAATCAAAACAGCAGCTACAATATGCCTAATATTTGTCTTGAACCTGTGTTGTTTCAAGTACCTACTTGGTTACCTCTGTTACAGTGTTGCAAAAGTTCCCGATTTATCGGGAGAACTCTCGATTTCAGCAAATATTTCCCGATAAAACGATTTCAGGGTTTAATCTCCCGATTTTTAGAAAACTTAACTTATATTGTACAAATTTTGAGGTTTGTAACATCGATCGTGTGAAGTACGACTACATAAACGGCAATTCTCTAAGGCACGCTGCAGCTGATTTTATTAAACAAACAACACTAAGCTTTAACTCGTAGTAATTAAGGATTGATTATTGTCATTGGAATTTCGCACGTTCATTTAGAGTAAAATACAAAATATCATTCAAACCTGCAATGGAGTGAAGATACTAAGGAATAGGGTTTAATTTCATAAGACCTTAAAGAAATAGGAAGGCCCTACGGGGAACATTTTTTTCCATGCTTATGCATTGATAAAAATCTGACTGCTGTTTAGCCTTTGGCTGAAATGACGGAAACTTCTGCAGTTGCAGTGTTCTTCTTTAAATATTTTAATTTTTTGTAATATTCTTGTTTCATTGATGTAGCCAGCCCACCGTTTTCTTCAGTAAAATGGTAAAAATTTAATAAATTAAGGCGCAGAATGCGCCATTTTTACTGATAAACGAGTGTTGCCGAGCTCTAAGTAAAAGTTCCCGATTTTTCCCGATTTTTAGAACGTAACAACACCGATTTTATAAAAGTTAGTTTTGCAACACTGCTCTGTTAACTCTGTTTATTTTGACAGGTCGAAAAACTCTACTCCCTAGACCACAGAATGTTGTGCCATTTTGAGAAACCACGAAAATGTGTTGTTGCACTATGTAAAGCGTACAAATTGATTAGCCAACATTTAGTTAGGTACCTATATGGTATTATTTATAAGTAGGTACAATTCAACTGAAAATGTGTCAATAGCTGAACAATTCAGGAAAAAACAAAAGCAAACATACCTGCATCGTTCTGTTGTTACCCCGATTATGGTAACAGTTTATTATACCATATCTACCGTGGCAAAACCCAACTAGCAAAAGTAAGTACTATAAAAGTAACTAGAACGTTTTCAGAAACACCATTAGTGTTCATATATGTCCTATAACGTTGATGTAAACGTTTACAAAACCAGGTTTTGGCACAATTATATCGCAATTCCGTGACATAACGATGTTATTGCGGCTCCATACATCACATATTAGTACCATAGTCGTACTATAATGGTTACTGTAACACTTTTTAAGGTTTTAACAGTGATTGTTGTGCCGCTTACATCACTAAAAAGATACCAAAAAGTAATCACGGTGCTGTTAATGGACTTTTTAGTCCCGTAATGAAGATCATGGAGCTACTATAGTTCATCGGTAAGCTTGATGCGACGCAACGGTGCGCGGTGCTCCCAACATAATAAAAATAAGTTTCTGTGGGAATGAAGTAAAGTGAAGTGATTGAGTATTTAAAACATGATGGCCGCTTACTGTCTGTAAAGTCAGTGTTAATGTTCTACACGGCTATTTTTTTACTTGCGGTTGAAGTTTTATGGAAAAAGTATACTATTATTATTACAAATTTTTCATGCGCTCCCTGAATTATTAGTATTTATTGAATTATAATAATAAAAATTTATAAATGTCTCTAGCGATGGTAAACAAGTCGTTTTGTGCTTACTATAGGCTTAGTATATGACTATCTGTCAGGTCAGTCATTTGCCGCCATGACAAAAATAGGGTTCCTTAACACCAGATAAACCGTATGAGAAACCTTTGATGTCATACTTACTTTGGTGTGTTTTTTTTAATTGGTGTCGGGTGAATAAACTGTTACACCAAAATGAAGGGCGATCATCACGTAATTATTAGTGATGCAACGAATACCAATATTCGTATTCGGCGAATATCAGTGTTTTTACGAATATTCGTATTCGCCGAATATTTATTATGAATTTCTAAGTATGTGTCACCATCAATAATGTTGATTGGAGATTTTCTTCTACCGACCCACTACTACTACATACCTACGGTGGTGTTGTTTACATTCAGTATATTGATCATGATCATACGTGTTATTTATTGCCATAAGGTTAATTTTATTAATATTCCTAAGCAATAAAACGTAAAGTAAATGAAGGAAGCCGTTACGAAAACGTAGAAAAGGATACAGGTTCCTAGTTAACTACGAAATGGGGTTCAGATAGTGATGACTACATTGACTACCAACTGAACCAACCTAACAATTTAAAATATTTAAACTATCGTTACTAATACTGACAGAATCTTGAGCAAACACATTACATGCTGGATTAATCGAAATATTTATTTTGTACGGAACCCGGCCTTGTTTCGCTCTCTTCACTTTACTGTTGTCAATTATCATGTTATATAAAAGATTTAATATTTTCCACTTTTGGACATTTCGGTTGATTATAAGCCGTGAAATGCTACTTTTATGTATCAGAAAAGCTCATTAAAAGTAATAAAAACTCCATTACGAAACTATGTGAGGTAATAGTTCCCAAAAAACTCATTTTAGCACCATTCAGTGTTAAAACAGCGTACTCGGGGCTACTATAGTATCGGTCCTAAAGTAGCGATTCGGAAATACTTATTGCACAAATTTGACACATATCAGTGTTGCAAAAATCAACTATAGTGCATTATTATCCCATAATAGAGTTTATGTAACAATTTTAACACTTGTACTATAATAATCATTCGGAAGCGACTATAACACAATTGTGTCCTAAAGTGGTACCTTATATAACTTTAATAGGACCAGGAAGCACTATAATAGCAAAACAGAATCATTTATAGTGCTGCGTTAAAGGTGTGATTTAAGGATGTAATGTAAACGTTTACATCACTTTTTTATAGTACTAAAGTGCTCTATAAAATTATACAGCTGAATAGCTATATAAGATACTTTTATAGAACACATGGTCATAACGAATACCTTTATAACGCTTTAAAATGACTCTTTAGTGATAAACGATTACCTTAATGGACTATTTTGCTAGTTGGGAAGCGTTGGTATATAAATAAATGCTATCAACGGTTCCTGCAAGTAATGGTCGACTGTATAATAAGATCGGTCCTTAAACAGCCGAAAAATTGAACGCCCGAGTACCTAAACACAAACCCCATAGCCGGCAACCCCTCTGAAATTGTATGGGTATAGACGTCCCGCTCTCTCCCGCTGGGGTCGCCCTCTGCTGTGTCGCATCGTGGGATAATTAAATATTTATGTCATCAACAGAGCGATCAAGTTTACTTCTAGGTATTACTCTGTTGATTAACCAGCGCCGTTTCCTGGATTACCTACATCCTGGGAAAAGTAAGCTTTGCCAAAAGATTGCTAGGTGTCTATTGCCAAACTTACAATGTCAGCAGGACTAGCTTAAATTGCACTATTACTACCTATATTACTAAAACTACTGGGATAAGTTAGGTTAGCGACTGATGTTTAAGCAGTCTAGAAAAATTTTAGTCGCATGCATCAAATAGGTAATTATTTAATATTAAAATAAATTAGATGTTATATTATATAGTGTATTTAACACTTACCTTTGAGATATAGATCCTAATGGTTCAAAACATCCCGTGTTTAAAAATAGTTTTTGAAACTTAGTTTAAAATGCTACTGCAACAACAAACAGTTTTAATCACTTTAAGATAAGATATGTCAACGGAGCCGTTCACAGGTTCACAAGCACTAGATGATTTAAGTGAAGACAACGCGGCGCCGTAATACTGATGGCACCTTACACATATAACAGACAAAGCTCGGATACGCGAAGCTTTCCGCTTGAACGAAACGTGTGGAGTCGACGACTGCCCAGAGGAAACTGCATCAGTCAGTCAGTCAAACAGGCGGCGGGGGGGTGAAGCGGAGAGGGGAGAGCGCAGCAGGAGGCGCGCGTCGAGCTTGCTGAGGGGCGTCGAACTAGCCTTGTGTTGCCGCGGCTGATATGATAACGAATGTATACAAAGCTGACGATATCAGAATTTACTGACGCCTGTTAGAAGATGCCATTATTCTTACAAGTTACAACCCTGCTTGTGCAAAGAAGACGCTCGATAAGCGTATTACCCGGATTGTATTTGCATTTATACAGAATTTAAATATGACGCAGCTTATTTGACGAGACGAAACATGGAACAAAGTCAACACAAGTCAAAAGTAGCCGACAGCGAAGAGCAACCGAAACAGATGTGTATTGACAAAAGGTCTAACAAAAATAAACAATGACAAAGAAAAGACATGGATAATAAATCTTTTGAATAGCGTAACGAGGAAGAGGGACCGCTTGGTGTATTGCCGGTCAAAGGATCAAAAATAATAACCCTTATCCTCTTGAAAAGATCTCAATCTCTCACATGAGATTAAAATGATAAAAATAATATCTCAGAATTTAATTTAAATAATAGGAGTAATCGCACGCGTACAAAAACCAAACCTACATTTTTTGTAAATAATTTCTGAGCTTATACTTAGTTCTTGGTACCTACATTAGTTCCAGAGAAAAGTTTTTGATAAATAAAAATGGCTGGCTTCAGTTCTCTTAATACATAGGAAACTCTAAAATAACAATAGCAGGAAAGTCTGTCTCCGTTCCGGTCTTACATAATGTTTGAAACAAGTTTGGTTCAAATATTGAAATAGAAACGACAGAAAGGAAAGACTCCGAAAATAGTCCACACCGCAGAGTCGACGACAGGCGATGCCTTATGTTGACTGAATGTAAAACTAATCAAGAGGTTCCCATAATATACTTGAATGAAATCGTCAAAGAATAAAATACGGTTAGCTAATATATTGTTTCGAGCCACTTTGGAGCCATTTGTGTGAATCGGAATACGTGCGTACTTAAAGGGTACTTACGACAATTTACGACTTTGAAATGTTTTCCAAAAGCACTTGAAGTATTTAATGTTGTGAATTCCTTGGGTACACCTCGGTATGTTTAAGAGTTATCTAGCATTCTTTATCTCGTGGAAAAGCAAAATGGTATCTAAATTATGTTCTAATTTAATATTTCGGTAAATGCTGAGCATTAATCAAACAAAAGTAGCTACAATAGCAAGAACACAGAAGATGTAAAATTTATCTTAGCGTTCTTAAAAATCTCAGACATGAAATTCATGAATCATAAACATAGTTACATTTGCAATTATGGGAAAATTCTTTTAACCTTACGACATTGAAGACTTTCTCGAACATTTTATCTTATTTTTTTTATTGTTTAAGGTTTACCAACAATTATTTACACCAAAACTTATTTTTAATTTACATGCTTGTATGTTGAGAACAGTGTAATAATTACTTGAAGGTAAACTCCGCATTATAAATCTTATAATTTGTTGCATCTGATCTCACGTTCATAACATAATGCTTCGTGGTGTACTTACCACTTACCATAAACTTGAACCATTTTACACAGTTTCATCGGCTTGAAGCTTAGTCATGAGAAACGGTTGGAGAGCGGTCCAGTTACACATGCATCCCGTTTTAATGAATGCACTGTCGCTGATTCATAAACCGCATCGTAAAATCAAAAGCGAGCAATCGTCTGGCAAATGAGTGCTGGATCATCAACGTAATCGAATAATGATGAAGGATGATCATTTGCACAGGATATCAGCTCAATCTCATTAGCTCTCAGAGTTTAATTACTGACAACGAAGATAAACTACCATGCGTAAATCATTCAACGGTATCGACTGCCTTTAAAATGTTGGAGGGCTCGACATGGATGCAACGCCGACATAAATTACTGTAATCCTGGTTAAAGATAACTTTTACCCCAGCGTTATTGTTCAAAACATCTGTGTTATATTTAAAAACGCAAAGACTAATAGGGAGGCAGCGGTCCCTCAGATGATGCCGATTGTTGGACAAGCAAATAGATATGTTTTACCTAGAAATAGAGTTAGAGACCGAAGGTACACCACGCTGGGCGACCTTTAAGTAATATGTTTTATCCCTTAGACCGCCGAAAGGAGGCAATAAAAATATACGAGAACCACGCCCGGGGATCACAAACGTGCCGATCGGCTCCGCACAAATTTGCTTGTTGTATTTTCAGGCGACACTTGGTAAGCAAACGTAAGGAAGATTTATTGCGCTTCGGCGTGTGTGGCAGCTCCTTTTTTTTCCATCGCTCCATCAAACGAGGACTTATTGATTTTCGTTGTGAGTTCGCCATTATAATCTCGGGTCTTCATTATAATGTGAATGGCAGGTTTGGCTGAACATTTGATATAGAGTTATCAAAGCCGGACCGCACCAGCAGACGCGACGCGACATTATGATAATTGTCGAATATGTATTCGAAGAAGCACAGTATAATAACAGGAGTAAGCAACTAATTGGTACAGACAGACATCCGTAATATAATTTCTAGCATCACAAAAGCAGCAAACAACGTTATTTAGAAGATTTTCTCGCTCCTCCCTGGTTCACCAGAGCTGCGTGACTTATAATAATAACGCTACATAAAATTACACTGAACAGGATTACTGTGAAAAAAGCATTTCATGGGGGAAATTAGAAACTATGTAATCATTATATTTCACAACATCAATCATAAGCTCGTTGGCATGTTCTGTTTTAGTATGTTTTTTTTTGCCATTACATTTGATATTGGCACAGGCTGCGAAATTGGGTCAGTCCTAGAGCTAGATAATAAGAGGAAGATGGTGCACTTAGTGTGGGGACCATGAACGGGGTTAATCAAAGGAAATTGCTTTTATAGCTATAAATATAAATACATCATTAATTATATAGCGGAATCAGATGTACATATATAGTTATAGCATCTTAAGAGCGAAGCAAATTGTAAATCGAGAGATTCGAGACGTAAACGGTATTTTTTATAATTATTCATTACTCACAGCTTGTGTTGTATTTGAAGTGCTTATGTAGAAGCAAAGCAAAGACGTAGACGTTCAAAGGTGAAACATAAAGAAAACAACCCAAAAATCTTTCATCTTTATAATTAGTTAGGGTACGAAAATGGCCAAAAGAATTAAATGACTTCATAATTGGGCTCATAATGCACGTATATTTTTGTGACACGGGTCTAATAAATGCTCATATTTCTAAATTAGTACCTATATTAAACGATTAAATATGTTGATAAAATAATCAGGTGACAATGAGATCTAAAATGTTTTGTGAATTGTGACTAAAACACCGTATGTTTATTACAATTCAGTGTATTTTCTTAGGATTATATATTCTATACATATACATAACGAATAATAACTCCAAATATGTATATAGAAACGACTTGTGTTAGCAAAATCCATGCAAATGCAGAAGGCGTGGGTGAACTTGCATAACGAACTGAATGCCTTGACAATGACTAAACCCACTATACCTACTTGCAAGCTGTGCTTCATTTTGGTTAGTATTAATTATATTAATCAATATAATCAACGATTTAATTTCCAGAATATCAGTGCCTCGTACCCTTATGTAGACTGCTCTTATTTATTACTGAAGGCATTTTAACTTTAAGTTTGGTTAATTTTTTTATTTAATTTCTAAACTAAATCTGTACAAAATATGTAAGTGAAACATTAAATTCGTCTTTTACTACATATAAATTAGTCCTCAAATTCTACACGCACTCTTTTTTTATTACAAGGCTACAAATCTGTGTTTTAATTATTCAAATAGGTTTAGCATTTTTCCGAAAATACGTACAACCAAAAGACGTCTAACCTTAACCTCAGAGCAAAGTCGGTGTTTTTATAGATACCGATGACATCATGATCCGTCCATTCACAAGGAGCTCAGAAAGCAACTTAATGAAAAATACAATGCCATAATACTCCGTGACGGTTTTATTAAAGCGTCCGTATTATTATCAATTCCACGGCAAGACCTCTAAAAGAACTTTAGTAAAATCCTCGCTCCTTAATTTACTAATCGCATTTAGACGAAAAAGGAATTAGAGTCCAATTATACTCAAGTACTTTCAGGAGTAGCAATTAATAATCCCATATACTTCAAAGCAAAAACGACGTAATTGTTTATTTTAAAACACATATATTTTTAAAATAAATGTTATAATGGAGGGATTATTTAGGAAATACCTAGATATTGTAAAAGACATACAAAAAACTTGGTACGTAAATATGTTTATTGGTTATACTCGTACAACTTGTGCATCTATTTTCTATTTGTAAGATACGAGTATTACACCGAGAATATCAAACTAATAAATTTTACGGTCTAAGGATTAAAGGAAATATCATAAAAATACGGCTTAGGAATATAAACATCTCCCAACATTTCAAGAGATATTAAATAAATCACGGGTTACTCACGTATTTTAAGTCGAATATTGCTCGACATGTTTCGCTCCATAACGAGGAGCTTATTCATGAGCCATTCGCGTTGGCTAACCGACGCAGACTGCGGGCCGCGGCTCTCCGCTCGCGAGCGCTCGTCGCGGGCGGTGGTGGCGGCGGGGTAGGCGAGAAACTACCCTCGTTTTCAGCATCATTGTCAAATGTAGGGTAACACACCACACTCACTACGTCATGTTCTAAAGGATCGTCCACACTGAGCACCGACGCATTACCAACACAGTTTTCCAGCTGGGGGGCACTGACCATCCACAATCGCGATTAAAAGTCGGATGCCGACTAATTTCGATAGCCTCCCGTACTTTCCGTTGAACCGCATATTTTTCTCTCGCCAGCACGCCTAGCACATGACTGATGCGACAGTATCTCGCGCGCGAGATAGACTACCCGTCTCTTTCTAATTGACACAGTCAGAAAAGGACGGATATACTATCTCGCGCGCGAGATACTGACGTGTCAATCATGTGCTAGACGTGCAGTACGGCTACCTTATCGAAACGTATGTAGTGTGTCGAATCCGAGTCTAATATGTGCTCCGTCACTGCGGAACCCCGGCTATCCCTGTTTCTCATGCAGCGTATGTGCTCAGATAATCTGGTGGAAATATTACGGTACGTTTCTCCTATGTAGCTCTTTCCACAGGAGCAAGGAATCATATACACGCCTGGGCTATTCAATGGCTCTCTGTCCTTCGGCGAACGCATAAGTCGTCTTAGCTGCATATGAGGCCGGAAAATCGTCTTGATGCCATATCTCCGGCGTACCAAGTGTCCGATTTTGTCCGTCACACCCTTAATATACGGCAGGTATAAGGGCAGTCTCTCCACTGCAGCGGGATGAGGGCGTGCAGATGCGTTTGCGATACGATAACACTGCCTCCAGTTATAGCCATTGCCCTCCAATATCCATCCTCCATCCCATCCATATATTGCCTCCATCGCAGTCTGCGTCGGTTAGCCAACGCGAATGGCTCATGAATAAGCTCCTCGTTATGGAGCGAAACATGTCGCGCAATATTCGACTTAAAATACGTGAGTAACCCGTGATTTATTTAATATGTCTGATTCTCACGGAAGTTTTGTGTTTAAAATTTCAAGAGATCTAATTACAAACAATAAGCCCCACGAAATTACCTCAGTCTTTTAAGAAGATTAGCTGTTCTAAACATTAAGTATCTCATAGAGAATTTTACAATAGTAGCAGCCTTAGCACAATAGAATTTGCGTATGCTTTTCTAGGATTTATTACGAATATTGCCGTGCCGCACAATGAAGAACTCGACTTTCATATCTATAGTATTTGTGTCAGCGCGGGACTGATCTAAGTTTTTATGTGCACTAGGATTTTCTTCTCCAACTTTGCCTGTGTGTTGTGTAAGTAGGACAGCATATAAACTGACCAACCTTTGTTGTTCTGTTTTATATCATTAAAACTGTTTTAAATATTTACCACAATCAGCGTTTGAAATGAAATGAATCAATTAGTAAAAAGTGTTTCGTAAACCAAGTTTTGGCAGGAAACACTAAGAATCTACTTAATGTTATTGATTGCTTAAATACATTAAGTCAACAAGAAATACCCGGTTCAAGCATAACATTGTCCAAAAAAGAAAGCAAAGAGCTCAATACAAAGGACAGTAAATTGAATGAATGGCAACATCAACATTACGTACCTTGAGTTCATGGCTTAAGCCATAATATTTTAGTGTTGATGACTAAATGCGACATAACAGAAATACTTCAGACTGAGTCACACCACTTACATACATTAAATAAGCAAAATAGAGATATGCATTCGTGTTATAAATTGACAGAATTAACATTTTAAAGCATTTGATGCTACAAGAAAGCCGCAGCTCGCAATAAACTATAGTCACCTAACCTTACAGCAAGCAGTTCAAAAGATACATTCAGGGAAATATTTTGATTTTATTCAAGCTCTTAATTAATAAAAAAGTCAGTAAACGGAATTGCGAGTCTTATAAAAATGGTTAAAAGCATAAGTAGAATTCCACCAAAATTTTAAATTAAATATTTCGAAAGACACAATAATTTGCATAATAGTATACCTACCAGGGGGGAAGGTCTACAATTATATAGTAGGTCAAAAATAAACTACCACTATTTGATACGTAAATGCTACATACAAAGTTGGACATCCTGCGCGAGTGACTTGAGCTATAGTAGTATTAATTAAGTATGAAAGTAATTTCCTCTGCCAGGACGCGTCATTTGCATAACTCCTCTTTTTGTAGACGTGGAACAATGCTTATCCATGTTATTAGCGTAGGCGTTGTGCTTTACCGTTCCCGAGAAGATAAATCTCTCAGATGCCAGCCATTTTCCTTTTAAATTCTCACGATTCAGGTTTCTTCATCTCTCTTGACATCTATTAGATGTCACATTAAAGAGGCCGTTAATACAGTAAATGACATTTACAACGAAATCAAACATGTTGAGTTGAGTTACCTACTAATTAACAAAGACGACTAGGTCAGTGACATCAGCGTTGCCAGATACTGAAAAATCGGTAGAGTAGAGATTGGAGCCTTAAAAACATAGGTAGGATCAAAGAGAGGTCTGCACCTCTCTTTGTTTATAAGTTTGGGATTTGGGATTATCATCTACATTGTTGCCTGGTTTTTTATTATTAGATTATAAAACGTATTAAGTATTTCTGAGAGATCAAATAATAGAATTTTATGTATTTTTATTTTTTAAGAATTCTGTATTTGTAATTTTAATCTAATAACATATCGGATTTTTATAAAAAGGAAATTGAATTTCATAGGCTTAATAACTTGTTATTATTGCAAGAGACCTTTGAAATGACAATAAAGTATTTTACTAATAAAAGTCTCGTTATTAAAGCGTTTAAACTATGTATTTTGAAATATTTAATTTTACTAAAAATGGTTACAGGTAAGTAAGGAGGTCCTCCTAGTACTTGTACAATTTTTTTACATACAACCAATTTAATGATTTTAAAAAGTTACAAAGTCAGAATTTTCTAAGCTAAACCTACAGAATTGTACACATTTGCTGCATCAATCTCAAGATTAGTCCAGATTTCCAACAACTTTTGGTAGCAGCACTGAACTGAAGTAGGTTAATAATTCGTGAAAATAAGTTCACAGAGTCAGATCAGACAGCGGCCTACTCTCGCAAAGGGCAGACGGACCGTTGAACTATGTACTTCATCTGACAAGGACGATCTCAATACTTGTCTGTTATATATTTTTCATTAGCATAATTCACTCAACAAAACCATTCATTCTAATTTCAGATTAAGCACGCATTTACAAAACAATGCCGGATTTCTAAATGGGTCTTATTATTGTATATGTATTATTGCTGTAGATGTAGGCATGTATGTATGTATATCCTTTTTGAGCATAGCTTAGCATTTTATGACGTATTTTTAGGGTTCCGTAGCCAAAATGGCAAAAACGGAACCCGTCCGTCCGTCCGTCCGTCCGTCCGCGGTCTAGCTCAGTGACCGTTAGCACTAGAAAGCAGAAATTTGGTATGAATATGTGCAGTAACCAAGCCGACAAAACGGTAGAATAAAAACGCGAAAAATATATTTTTTTAGGGTACCTCCCGTACACGTCAAGTGGGGGGCGAATTTTTTTTTCATTCCAACCAAGTTGCGTGGGGTATCGTTGGATAGGTCTTTTAAAAAGAATTTAGGTCATCTAACACGGTGGATGGTTGGATAAAACTAATACTCTCGGAAATCCCCCCCCCATCTAACTTTTGAATCGTGGATCCTAAAATTTTGAAAAAAATCATGAAACTGAGGCCTAATGAGTACCTTCAATGAAAACTATATTGAATTCAATTGGTTGAGCCGTTTTTGAGTTATCACTCAAAATCCATAGTGAAAGGACGTAAGTAAAAATGACATAAGCGCCGCCAAATTTCCCGTAAGAAACGACCTTTTGAATTAATGGTCTCAGTTTACGGAACCCTACACTGAGCATGGCCCGACATGCTCTTGGCCGGTTTTTATGTTTGTGACTTCGTAATTAATGTAACCACGATGTCCACGATTCAATTAAACATGATAATTTTACTCTCCTTCCTAAATCACGAGCATTTTGTTTGATTAAAATTCCGTATCCAAAATTAGTAAACTGACTAAACGTGCAAAACGAACCTTTTTAGTTACACTACAGTAGAGTGATTAATAAATCCACCGGGGTGTTCCTAAGTTGAATGATCGATACCTTCCGCGCCTCAAATTACCAGGTAATCTTGAGCGGTAATTACAAAATTTACTTTACCAAGACGAGAGATATCATCAAAGTGCCGATTAGACTATTAGACTATTAGGGGAGCACGTGGGAGTCGACGAAAGCTCTTAGATGTAGTGACGATTATGTCATTCAGATTAAGTGAACGCGTCATGATGGATGTTGGTGCTTTGAATGAATTATGGAAGGGGTAAGAATCGGGAGAGTTTGAACTTAATGAGAATGAATCACAGAATCTGTTGTAGGTATACACTGTAGGAGAATGATGTTGAATTCTTGAACAATTCAATGTTATTAATGATCAGTTAGTCTTGCGAGACAATAAAATTAATCAGATTGTGACGTGTCTTTTTTATAGCTGACAATGAGAACGATACTTCGAGTCGCGCCTGGAGTATGGGGAGTCGCGCGACAACATAAGTCATGCTAGACATACAGAACCTAAGCTCACAGTACAAAATCAGTAGGCTTATGAAGGCACCTCCGGACACGGAATATAATAAAAACAAGAGCAGTGTTACCCATAAATAACCTACTAGTGCTCTCCCTTATGGGAATATAGTTCAGAGCTGGATACGGTTACCTTCTTTTAGTATGTTGTTGGGTACGACACCAGGACCCTAAAACTGCCGAGAGACGGGGACGTCGATGAATGTCTCTCGAGTAATGACGTCATAAAAATGGCTGCCGCTTCGTTGCGAAAAGTGTAAATTTCATCCAAACTGTGCATTGCACCTATACGTGTGTAGTATCAAACGAAAGAAGATTAAATGTGCTATATTGTTGTAATACATTATATACTACTGTATATTACAGTTTGACAGCTATAAACGAAAACCCAAAATCAGGCAAAAAAATAATTCGGATATTTGCATTTTACAACAAAATTATAAGTCCAACTTTAAAGCCGAGTACTAGAATAACAAAACAGGCTATTTAAGCTATACATTGCTATAAAAAATATTAAAATCTGGTAATAATTGTGGCAGCTATGTTAAAAAACATGTCGGCACTGCCGAGTTATTGCCTTAGAGTGAAAAAATAACAATTTTCACAATTTACAGAATATCCGCAGAAGCTTCGAGTATATTGTTGGTCAAATAATTTGGAGCCCCTAAATGTCGGAAAAATATCTCTATAGTGACTGAGGTCCAAATAATGACGTCATGAACGTGACCGCTACCGAAATTTGTAAAACATAAATTAAAGCTATACTATGACACATACACACATGTGTGTAGCATAGATCGAAAGCTTATTAAATTTACTACAATACATACATACATTATTTGTGAAAATAATGTATAGTTTAGGAGTTGTTGACAAAATAAAATATTCTTTTAGGAAAATAAAATGTATATGTTAATTCTGTGGCCAAATAAAATACAATACACTAATGTTTTGTATAGCATTAAAAACACCAACTATTCAGCTTTAAAACACAGTTTGAATTTATAAAATTTGATAAGAACTATAAAAGTTGTGCTTACAACTCTAAAGCACACTAACTATTTTACCTACAATGCACTCATACTATGAGAAGCTTGGGCCTAATTATTGACTAGTTTTTTCTAATTTTTGTAAGGATTTAGGGTTCCTTGTCATTAAAGTAAATAACAAAATCGGCCAAGTGCGAGTTGACTCGCGCTCCGAGGGTTCCATATACATCACACAATTTTAACAATTTGTATTTTTAAGACCAACTTACGCTTGACCGCAGACTTTTTAGTGTTTTTTTCTTTAATGTACAGGCAAAAAACTATATTAGGTAAGGTCCGACCGAGATCTCGGTCTCGGTCTCGGTCTCGGCCTTCTCGGCCATAAATCAAGGCCGAGAGCTCGGTCTCGGTTCTCGGTCAAAAAGGGCCGAGATTCTCGGCCGCAGCCGAGACTATGAAACTAGTTCTGATTGGTCACTTGGGGAGTTGTTGTGACCCTTTATACGATTTCAATTGAGTCGACTAAGTCATCTCCCCACATTCAATCGTTTTTTTTTTTATTTTAGTTGCAAATCGTGCTAAAAATTAATGACACGATAAAAAAAGTAATAGATACATAGTAGTTGTTTTGAAAATTACGTGTTACATTCTCAATTTTTTAAATTCTCGGTCTCGGTCTCGGTCTCGGCCGAGAATACCATTTAGTCTCGGTCTCGGTCTCGTTCTCGGCCGAGACAGAAAAAGTGTTCTCGGTTGGACCTTAATATTAGGTTTTTTTTTCTAAAATATAGGTTCGTCGGTTTCCGGGGGACGGAGAGCAATGGAAAATTTTCGCCTTATTTCTTAAATAACTTCAAAACTATTAAAATTTAAATTATAAAAGTTATATATTTGTAGTTTTCACATCAAATCCTTTCATTTGATATATAACAAGGTATAGTTTGTAAGTAATTTAAGAAATAAGGCAAAAAATTTCCATTGCTCTCTGTCCCCCGGAAACCGACGAACCTACATTTTAGAAAAAAATACGTAATATGGTTCTTTACCTGTACATTACAGAAAAAAAACACTAATAAGTCTGCGGTCAAGCGTAAGTTGGTCTTAAAAATACAAATTGTTAAAATTGTGTGATGTATATGGAACCCTCGGAGCGCGAGTCAACTCGCACTTGGCCGATTTTTTTATTTACTTTAATGACAAGGAACCCTAAATCCTTACAAAATTTAGAAAAAACTAGTCAATAATTGGGCCCAAGCTTCTCATAGTATGAGTGCATTGTAGGTAAAATAGTTAGTGTGCTTTAGAGTTGTAAGCACAACTTTTATAGTTCTTATCAAATTTTATAAATTCAAACTGTGTTTTAAAGCTGAATAGTTGGTGTTTTTTGCTATACAAAACATTAGTGTATTGTATTTTATTTGGCCACAGAATTAACATATACATTTTATTTTCCTAAAAGAATATTTTATTTTGTCAACAACTCCTAAACTATACATTATTTTCACAAATAATGTATGTATGTATTGTAGTAAATGTAATAAGCTTTCGATCTACGCTACACACATGTGTGTATGTGTCATGGTATAGCTTTAATTTATGTTTTACAAATTTCGGTAGCGGTCACGTTCATGACGTCATTATTTGGACCTCAGTCACTATAGAGATATTTTTCCGACATTTAGGGGCTCCAAATTATTTGACCAACAATATACTCGAAGCTTCTGCGGATATTCTGTAAATTGTGAAAATTGTTATTTTTTCACTCTAAGGAAATAACTCGGCAGTGCCGACATGTTTTTTAACATAGCTGCCACAATTATTACCAGATTTTAATAATTTTTATAGCAATGTATAGCTTAAATAGCCTGTTTTGTTATTCTAGTACTCGGCTTTAAAGTTGGACTTATAATTTTGTTGTAAAATGCAAATATCCGAATTATTTTTTTGCCTGATTTTGGGTTTTCGTTTATAGCTGTCAAACTGTAATATACAGTAGTATATAATGTATTACAACAATATAGCACATTTAATCTTCTTTCGTTTGATACTACACACGTATAGGTGCAATGCACAGTTTGGATGAAATTTACACTTTTCGCAACAAAGCGGCAGCCATTTTGATGACGTCATTACACGGGAGACATTCATCGACGTCCCCGTCTCTCGGCAGTTTTGGGGTCCTAGTGTCGTGCCCAACAACATACTAAAAGTTGGTAACCGTATCCAGATCTGAACTATCACTTAGGCCCTCTCCCATAACGGAGGGGACTATACAGTGATTTTAGAGCTAACGTACGACTGTTTCTATTCTAACTAGAAAACAAATGCAGATTAGGAGCATGCCATTTTACTGTGGACATTACGGGCGTTGAAGCGACGAGTCAAAGATAAACAATTATGGCCCGAGCGAGCGACCTAATTCCTGAACACACGTGAAAGACTATTTCCAGACAATACAGGGAGTGGCATGTCAGGTAGCTTTCGAAATAGCGGCCGACATAAACAACTCTGTTTACAATCGCAGCCTCTTGACATTTTTACTAAAATTGTAGACCAATTTAGACTTCGGTGAAAGATTTATAGGCACGTAGATACATCGCGTGCCGCCAGCAACTCAGCACCAGAGGAAAGTAAAAGGTTTTCCCAGGGCACTGCAGAACGTTGCGGTATTAATGTCTTTTAAAACTGCATTGGCGTGTCGAATACGTTGGTTAGTTTAACCGTGTAAAATGAAGCCATTTTGGTAACTTTTATTTCTAAAATGGGACTGAAAATGATGCAATAAAAACAAATGAAGCGTAGCATAAGCTGTAATTAAATACGTCCTAACATGGACGAAGATAAAAACACTAACAATTAGTAAGTCTAGACACAACAAATGTCTCCAGTTGCAGCAGCTTGGCGCAAACACTCCGTGCCATGGGCGAGTACTGAGTACTGAGGTACCAAATACCGTCCAAAATTGCGAAGCATTTAAGTAACCACAGTCGACTCCCATCCAACAATAGCTGCAGGAGAGCAGACGGGATGCAAATAACAAAAATCAATACGCCGAGCGGGGAACGCAGAGCCGACTTGAACAAAATTAACTATAGTCACCGTTTTAGCATGCTCCATATTGGGAGTGTCATGTTCGAAACAAGTTTATTCTTTTAGGGTAATTTGGAACGGTACAATAAATGCCGCACCAAATAACACTTTCAAAATTAACTAATCTCCGTTTGTATTTCAATTATCTAAGGAACATTCTAAAATATTATTACATGTGTTGTTGCTTAAAAAAATTGTGCTAATTTATAAATATAGTTTAGTGAGTAGTGGTGAGTGATATTAGGCATTTGTAACATGACATGCATTATCATGGCGTGGCAAAAAATAACGGTAGTTCTCCTGAGAACGAATATATTTTTTAGTTATCGGTCATTTAATTTACCAGTAGGTACATATTTACTTTCCCAAATTGGTATGATTAACTGAATGATAACATTAAATTCAGACTGAATTACAGATTTAATATAAACAAAAAAAAACGCAACCGCTGAAACACTACACCATTCGCTAAGGCTAAAACACAAGTCATTCAAGTCAATGCTTCGCGATGGTCTGCAGCGGCCGCGGCGCACCAAAAAAGATCTGAAGCCTGAAGTGCACCGTTTTATGAAGCTGATGGTCATATCATTTGTGAGTTAGTTACGTTAAACTGCTGTTTTATCTGGGAGCTTTTGGCAGAAATGTCAAGAATGTTATCTGATTTTGAAGGTTTAAACCTGACTAGATGAACATGGTAATAACCAGCGGTAATAACGCAGTGTGCTGTGCATTGTTTTGTGGTACAATCCACAGGCAAGCGGCATTCTCAGACAGCTCACAGACGTACAGACGGACAAACAATAGATCATCGGACATCCGTTATTGGACGGCGACGGCCTAATAACTAGGCACAACAACACGATTTGAAATATAATGGATTCCTATTTAGCAAATTGTACGGCAGCAATATTACATTGTTGCCGGTTGCTACTGAATTTGTTTACGGAATAAATCAGATATGCGTGCTTTCGTCATGAAAACGAAAACGGTTTATGAAAATAATCCCATAGCGTTGGTCCTTACTGGCTTCATGTCGGTAAAATTTTATTAAATCATCGATATTGATATTGTTAATATTGTTTTGTAACAATTTTTTCCTGAGGTAGGTAATTTAATTACAGAGGATTTTGAACAGTGACGAAACTCTCCCAAGAATTGTTTACTTCCTCGATTTGAGGCTCAGGCAGCGAAATCCCGAAATAATCTTTCATTAGTTTCATTATTTACCAATGCTAAACAAAAACAAACAATTGTTACGAGCGGAAAATCTTCACTTGTTTCGTACCGAATACATATAAATCTGCCATGCGGCCGGAGAGAAGGATTGCCCTAATTCCTGCCACATCAATCTTGCGCCCAATCTTTCGTGACGTCAGGCTGCATGGAGTATATGAAAGCTCTAAGTAAGTGGTTGAGAGACTTCGCGTCTCTGCGCTGGTGCTCGACTCTCGAGCGAACCTGTTGACCTACTGCGCAGCGCTCGCGGCTAAATCTCCGCACCTGCCGTACCTATGCTTGCCTGGTACTTCGCCTGTGCCAACTCAAACGAAACCAATGTTTATCAAATGAAACTTTGAATATCGATATGCCAAAGTTTACCAGGTCTCTAAATATAAAATTCAACGAGCTTATACGAGAATTTTCACTCAAAAACTGACTTAGAGAAACGAGCTAAGTTTGAAATTGAAACTGTGCTTACTTACTGTAAAATACCTACGACTACGAGCTATTGAATGTTTTCAGCTTAGTGGCGGCACCATCCCATTTGTCGTAATGGCACACTAATATGACTTTCAGTGTACCCTATTAATTCCGTTCATTCGATTATTAAGAAGAAAATAATTACTTAGCTTGTAAAAATGGTTTCATATGACTTAAGGCATAAGGCAGCCTTATGCCCGTTAGCAATTTTATTGAATCTTTGTCGCTATTCCAGTATAATATAGATTCCGGTCTTGTATTTGACGTTTAATTTCCTACACAACACTGACGTTCGCTGAATAAACACGTGAAAATTGCGATTATGCTATCGCTGCACGTTAACGTTTAACGTGATTTATGACGAAGTCTAGCCATCATTAAGTTCGAGACACGTCAACAAGGTATATATATATTGGGAAGTATTCGGTGACCCGTGCGAAAATCTTGACTGCGTTGAACCTGTTGACCCAGTACTGAGTACGGACCTCATCGAAGTCATCGAGTGAAGTTTACAGCAGAGTAGATTTATTTATATACAGTAATACATCTTTATCTTTTAAAGGCACTTGCGTTGCGCGGGTCACGCGCAAAAACAAGTGGCAGACCAGGGGCACGGCTGGATTGATTTGTATTTATTATTTGATAGGAGTCAGAGAAGTTCGTTCAGGTGATTTTTCGATCGTTTAGACTTCACAATTTTCTCGCGGATATGAAACTAGAAAAGGACAATTTGGCATAATGTCATCAAACTAGGTAATTTCGTGAATGTTCCAAGATGGGTTACTATCATTCTCTTTACTGTGAAAATAGTGGAGTGACGCCAAAGCACTAAATGTGCTGACGAAAGAGGACGCATACGAGCCATGATTCGATACTTTCTAATCTCCCATCGCGGATACCGTAAACGGAGAAAGGAAGCCAAAATGTTTATCGTAGCGTAAATATATCGAACGAGAACTCTTATTGTTTTTAATGAAAACATAATAAATGGTGCTGGAATAATTAAATCTTTCCGGTTGCGATCTTAATTGAAGATAGTATTGTGTGTGAATGTGGCGATTACGACTATCTTACTCGTAGAAGTAGTCGAGTCTTCAGTGTAACGAAACGCTACGTTGTTTTTTATTTGAAAGGGTAAGTAGGAGTTCATTTGTGATAAGAAACGTAGACTTTTGTCTGAGAAGAATTTTCGACTCTTGTGTAGATACGTCGGTGTGTAGTGTAAGGTGACAAGAGTATTGCTAGGTTATTATTATGAATCAACGTCACGTCACTCTTAACGTTTTAGTAGAATTATAATTTTCGCCTGTAAGTAACACGTGTTTTGGATTTTTTTGTGCTAAAAAAGACAACGTAGCGGATACGCAATGGCATGATAGATAACAAAGTTAGACAGAATTTTAATCCTTTCAATGTGAAGAGGAGATGGGAATAAATGAAATGCCAGAGGATGTTTTGAATACATCAGTGCAGGCACCCTACACCCTCGTCAGACGAAGGGTTTCCATGGATAGTAAAATGGATGGTCTTTAATGCTTAGATAGGTCTTTTTGGGACTAGATAGTTTCATTACTTTCACCCGTTAAATGTGTAAAAAAGGCGATATGTTCATCGTCTCATGCGAATTCAAAGAAGTCTCTTCATTGTTTTGTACAACACTAAAAATGTAGTGCATATTATGTAAGTATCACCAATGCCGTCAATGCAAGTCGTGTCCGGTCAAACAAAAAGATTTACCTAAAGGCCGATCGTGTTATCAGGTAATTTCTTGATATAGGCATCATTGTAGTGCAGTCATTGTTATGGCCTGATACTGGGTATTATTTCAATAATTATGATGCAATTATATATTTACTTATGC
Organism: Pammene fasciana; assembly: GCA_911728535.1. NCBI lineage: Eukaryota > Metazoa > Arthropoda > Insecta > Lepidoptera > Tortricidae > Pammene > Pammene fasciana. Next base: position 5,688,685 of record OU452285.1, read on the forward strand.
ACTATTTATTGGTGCTGCAATTGATACGAATACGACGTTGGTCCATGAAATAATTTCCTTACTTATTGTAATTGTCGTGGTGTCCAAACGCGATTTTGTATTAGATAAATGGATATTGCGAATGATAGTAATTAAAAGCTGGAGTTTTTTTTATTTATGATATATTAATTATATTTACTCAAAAAATCATCACCCATGCAGAACGCAAAAACAAATAAAATAAATAGGTAAAAAACAGGCCAAGAGCGAATCAGACTCGACAAAAATCATGTCTGTTGTATGGGAGCCCCATTAAATATTTATTTTATTCCGTTTTTTAGTATACAAATACCAGAGACTATAGAGATATAGACCACCACAGCCTAAGAACTTTTTGAAGCTCAAGTCGATTGCGCCATCTATGTCAAAGCCACCTAAAGATACCGAAAACGTAAGAGAAATGTCACCTGCACTGCTATTCCACCTAGTAGCTACTAGTGTACTACTAGTACGCTATTTGTTACTAGGTGGAGTAGCAGTGCAGGTGACATTTCTCTTACGTTTTCGGTATCTTTAGGTGGCTTTGACTTAGATGGCGCAATCGACTTGAGCTTCAAAAAGTTCTTAGGCTGTCGTCGTCTATATCTCTATAGTCTCTGCAAATACTAAAAGTTGTAGTGGTGTAGTTTCTAACTATTACGGTTCATGAGACACAGCCTGTCGACAGACTGACAGATGGACGGACAGCGGCTTTAGTATAATGGGGTAATAATGGGTTTTACCTTTTGGATACGGAACCCTAAAAACGAAATATATACTTATAGTAGATTCGGACTTGTATGGAACTAAGAAATCACAAGAAATAACGGAACCTAAAGAATGATAAGAATTTGGGACGTCTAAATGCAATAAAAAAGAGAGGTAATGTAACTAGTCGTATGTACAGAAAGTGTTTGCGGTCATCATAAACTGAGGAATTCATTAAATATTCTACCGTTAGCAAGCCTGCTTGCTAGACTTGGGAGTTGCAACTTCACGAGCATTATTTATTATTTGTACTTTGTGCTACTATTATAACATTTTCATTAATTTATAGCGCGTTCTTGGTTCCTGGTTACTTCAAGGCCCAAGGTTCACTCGGGTTTCATATTCCTAATTTCAAGCGCTTAGGCCCTAGTTCTCTCGACTAAGATTATCATCTGTGTAACTGACGAAATACTACGCTCTTTATTCATTTTTTATCTTAGTGTAGGTTTTTTACAATATTTTTATAAAAGTAAAATACAAAAATACATCAAAAACACACAAAAACAATAAAAACATTATAAAAAACCTATCCTAGGGTGCCACCGGCAACGGAGCAAGGCCCAGGCTGCCGGTGGTTAGGGCCGCAGAGTGAGGAACCTTCGGACTATGCGCGCCGTGTCCAGAATTACCGCCTTCTGTATCTGACCCTTGATCCAACCACAACCCCGTAGCGAAAGTCTCTCAAGATGTTGGCTACGCTTTATTATTATTAGGGATAGATATATATAACTTGTCAAGTGGATATGAGACTGGCTAAACCGGGATAGCATTAGAAGCACGGAAACAGTCACCTACTTACACCTACTATACTGTACCTATATTATGACCGCATCCTATATTACTGAACCTCGCAATAGATGTGTGTCCGCAGGCGAGGCGCTAAGGGGCTACCTACAAACTCTACAAGTGTTTGTGAAACAGTACGTAGTTAATTGATTAACATCTTTAGTGCCTAATTAAAACCCACCCACAATTTTCAATTAATCGTAAGTACGCTACGTTTTGCAATATACGAACGGTAAAGCCGTGCCCGAAATATTCCGCGGTCGGCCCAAAAAGGAGTGCCAAGGATGAACTTGCATTGTGGTCCCACGGAGCATTGTCCCAGATTTCGAAAGACTATGTTTTGTAGTTTTTTCTGAGTCATGGACCGCCCCGGTTTCCGAACTATGCTTTATAAGTAACTCTTAATTCAAGAACCGTGTTACGATGAAATTGTGTAAAAATAAAGTGCAAATTAGTCGATTGCTCACGTGTTTGTGGTGAAATGAGCTGATTTCACTTTTGGCTGGCTAACGAAGACGAGAAGGTTATACTTTTAAAGTCTCCATTTTTGATACCCAAACGGCCTTCATCGTCGTTATATCTACTCGACTCAATCCGATATGTAAAACTCGAATGTATTCCTTGGCAAGTTAAGTAAAAAATTTCAATCCCCATGGGAAAAAATAGTATCTCAACATTCTCAACTCAACCAAATATTCCAGCAGTTACGTACGTACAGTTCACATGGAAAGTAATCTGATTTCGAGCTCGAACGTTAACTTAATGTAAATGAGTATATAATTGAGCAAAAGCGAGAATAATCAGGCTCAATGTAAGTCACATAAATGAAGCACATTACCCCTTTCAATTCAGGAATTAACACAACTGCAGGGCTAAAGCAGCGCATATGAGACGGGTATTATAGGAAAATCGGCAAGAGGAAACGAAATTTGCATTTAATTTAAGCATAAATGGGAATACATTTTCATCGGTCGTCTGTATGCAAATGGAGAACCGAAACGTAACGATGTTACCGGCGAGACTGTAATGGATTATCCTATCTGCAGTCGCTATCGGACCTGGAGGTTCGTTCCAATCGCTTTACCTATACGGAAGAGACAGACGCTCAGGTGAACCTGCCTGCTGCTCTTCGCAGAGGCTGTTTTCAAAATTACTGGTTATATGGTTCGCCTAAAACTTGACTTGCCCACGCTTGTTACACTTGTAACCGGGATATTCCCGGAGTTTGCGAAGATTCCCGGCTCAAAGGAACATAGTTATTATGGGTTTTCTTTAAGCCAAAGTACCTAACTATAAAAAAAACATACCGTGTGATAGCTATTTATCCCTGAAATGGTTAGTTGAATGTCAAAGGCGGAGAGAAATAGAATTTCATTTAGAGTTCATCATGTGATACGATCGCTATTTATACCTAGATACATAGGTTAGGTTAGGTTAAATGTCTAACGCGGAAAAAAAACGAGTACGACGCAGTCTTAAGGACGTGTTTGTCAGCCAAAGTTCGGCAAACACAATGGCCCGGATTAGCAAGTGTTCTATTTTTAAATAAAACAATTACAAAAGTATACATCTCTGCAAAACTGTAGAAAAACAATGCTAATTGCCTTAGTCGGTCCGGTCGGTAGTGACCATACCTATGAAGCAGGAGGTTCCAGGTTCAAATCCTGGTGATGGCATCTTTTTAAATTTATATAAGGAAATGTTAATAGATAGGTTACCAAATTATGTAACGAGTGAGATAAAATAACGATTAGGTAATACTAACCATAAATATAAGAATATAACTTTCATAGACCTAACTCACTAAAAATCTAAATAGAAATAGATTAAGAGTATTGTTCGTTTAAATATTTAATATTTTTTGAATGCAATAAAAAGTTTAAATTAAAAAAAAAAAAAAAAATATCTATTTGTGTGTTTATCACGGATATTTGTTCCTGAGTTATGAATGTTTTCTGTGTATTTAAGTATCTATATAATCTAGTCGTCGCCTAATACCCACAACGCAAACATTATTTGAGCTTACTATGGGACTAAGTATGTTGACTTGTGTAAGATTGGCCTATAATATTTATTCACTTAATGCTCGCAATCTATTCTGATGGAAAATTTTCAATAGCTTAGTTTAAAAAAAGCGTAACAATAAATAATATTAATAGGGCCCCTTTCATATGTAAATCAGGCCTGTTTATAGTAGCCTCGGAAAGACCGTTCGGCCCGATTTCCTTCTTCCATTCATACTCCGGATACTCCCATTGTTCGGAATAAGCTCCAGCTATCTCTATATAATTCCGACGCTCGAATGGCGTCCGCAATACTAGAATAGCGAAACTAGGATTCGTCTGTATCCGAATGGTTGACTTCCAACTAAATTGACCCTTAATCTAATCCCGAACAAATCAGTCGAAAGTCGAAGGACTTCACCCAGGATGTTTACAGTGGTCAATCGTACGCCTTTATCCGACGTTTAAAACAATTTTGATCAGATAGTCGGTAACGGTACTTACGGTTATTATACCAAATATATAAATAAACACGTTAAAAATATGGTTTAGATTAACAATATCAATATTTCTAGACTCTACAAAGTTCATAGTTGTTTACATCATATTAAAAACTAACGGCATTATTAGATTCCAAACGAGGCAACATCCGTATTAGGACCTAGAGAACATTGCACTCTAATCTTTGATCTTCAGAATAAAATTGTCTGCCTAATAGAACGTTCTCGGCGTTTTTGTACATTTTTTACCTATTGCATCACCGGTTACCTACTTACTTCAAAATAACTTATTCAATTTGAAAATCATCTCGAGTTTTAGCAATATCCTTTGATGGGATACTATCCTAGTATCAGAGGGACGAAGAGATTGGTCCGGTTCAATTGAATGGTGTAATAAACATGATGAACAGGCAGCAACTATCAAAGCAGCAAATACATTAGCATTATTACATTGAACCCTAGTTCGTATAGTCGCCATCAGATATATCGGAGCGGCCAAGGTGGTCATAAATATCTGAACAACGCCTCTATTATCAAGAGTCAAGCTGATAAAGTGCATGTTCAGATATTATAAAGTACCCTGTGGCCGCTCGGATGTATTTGATGGCGACTGTATAATTAGAAACTTACATTGATAATGGACTACACCCCAAGTAGTAACAACAACCGTAATTAATATACAAGAGAGGTCGAAAGTTTGCAGAGGCCGCTAGTACGCTAGTTACAGCTGACAGCGTCGAGGACAACTACTTTGAGGACAAACTTAAACATGAATAATTGCAAAGTGACGCGTATGGGAAGCGAGGATAAGAAACAATGCCCCAGAAGAAAGTTCACTGTGCCAATTACAATACGAGTTCAAAGTAGGTGGACAAGCACCATATATACGTAGGACGAACTCATAACAAGAAAAAAATATAGTCTATAAAAGGTAATGTTAATAAAAAGCGGTGCGCGATCGATTCGGAATATTTCGATTGTAACAGTACGTTACACGCACAACATACGAATCGTGTAAGACCCGATTTGCGAGTTTCGAAACGAAAATATGCGATTAACATAGATAGTGTTGGTCAATAACTTGTCGCGCCCACGCGGCTATATGTCTCCGAGTTGATGTTTGCTTTCTTTTATTGAGATTAACACAAAAGTGTATGGCGTCCCGCCGTTTCGCACGAACACCTGTAATTTGACAAAGTATGTGATGCATGGCATGCATAACATGGTCATGTCATGATTATATAATATATTTAATTATAATTACGCATACTGGTTATTGATAGAAGACGGTCACAAAACTTCGAACGTAAAATTATAAACAACATTCATCATCGCGGCAACAGAAGACAATACAGCTGTGGCACTAGCGGAAAAGGATACAAGTCAAAATGGCTCAGCGAGTAAGGGTACAAGTGTCGTACATTTTATAGGACTTGTGCCCTTATTCACTGAGCCACTTTGACTTGTACCCTTTTCCACTAGGGCCACAGTTAACATTCATTAGATTGATAATGTGAGCTGAGCCATGTTATTTTCTAAACATGTATTCTTAAAATCGTATTAGAAATACATATATGTACACATTACGGATTACCTTACTCGTAATATTGAAGGTTCGTCCTCCGTTTCAAGAGATGATGAGTTTCATTTGTCGCAAGCCAATTTTAGTCCGCCAATGGAATAATAGATGAAGTTCTATAACAGAACCATTCAGTTCCAGGGGCTCTGTGCATTATTTTAGGAATCTGAACCAGTGAATGAAACGGGTCGAAACTCTGCCCTGTTTCATGCCAGTCAAATATTCAACAGTAAGCCTATTCGCGGCAGAGTTAAAAATAAAAAGTCATTTTTAGTAACGTCAACAAATACAGTTATTCCATTTACGCGTTATCGCATTAATTACATCATGTATCAGTTAACAGCTTTAGGTAGCCACTTTGATCTATAAAATGTTCGTAACGTTTAGCTTTTTCGTCGTTATCTTTGAAGAGCGTTATGACCATCACTCAACTTTCATAGTTCAACAAACTATATCGTCACTTCCACATATAGTTGGTAATGGGTGCGTCTAAATCTGGAAACTCGCCGAGCACCTCATTTGGGCCTGCGACCTATAACGGGATGAATGTTTAACGAGAGCCACGAAGGGTATCAAGGTGAATTTGAGATTTGGAGCACTTTTGAATAATTTACATTTGTATTAAATAATAATTTACATTTGTATTTGTAATTTACATTTGAATTATTTTAGTAAATAACGTGCGCGCCGCACCGCACTTAAATTCATAAGTTTCATCACGTTTGCAGGTACCTATAATAAGATTAATGCGTGGAATTAATGTAGGTGTAGTGTAGACGTTTGTTTGCCAAACACTAATCTATACTTGATAATAATGATCACCAGCGAAAGCTAAATAGGAAATTGAAAAATTTCCTTCCTTTTAGTAGCGCACAAATATCTCAATTTTACTTTTTCCTCAAATAAATTATTTTATTATGTCCAACATTGGAACAGGAATAACATTACAAAACCGCGTAGAAAACTTTAGTGGGGTGGCTTTCAAATGTCAATAACCATAACCGGGCTCTTATTTTACCAACTTGTCATCATAGCCACTGGCTATTCGTCGTATCGTATTATATTTTTGGTTCGACAACTAGTCGCTACCTACCATTGTTGCTATTTGTTGGTTAAGAAATGGTACAGCGATTTGTCAGTGTCAGCAAGTTGGTCAAATAGGAGCCAGTCATTGTTCATAGTGTTACATAATTTAACATGGTAAAAGACAGTTTGCTTAGTAACCAAGCCTTTAGGCAGTCATTTCATGGGGACCGCTTGACATTGCCTAAGAGTGCTTAAGACCGTTTTCCAAGAGGTAAGCTGCGCTTGGCCATTTGGCCATGCTTATAATACATATATGTTCTATGAAGCTATACGATACGTGTCACCATGGTCAACGTTTCTGATTAAGCACTAGCATAGTCATTGGACGCTTTTTACCGTAGATATCCACGGTATATCTTCAGGATATTAATAAGTTTAATAACAGATGAGCCAAATATATAGTTGTACTTTTAATTTAGCGTCGATCGTAACGGCAGATCGTGGCCGTTCACGTCCACGGTAAATTAAAAGCGGTTGCATACAATCTCATACATTTCGCTCCCCAGTAAATATCGTGAAGGTCGACGTCCACGGCAAAATACGAAAGCCGCCTAATACCATCCAGAAGTCTCCTGGGGCTAACCCACCCAACACGTGATATTGCAATGACTGTCTCTCAATTCGGTGTTGAAAAGTGACACTGTCAAGTGGATAACCCCGTCCATCATACGCATGCAGGTCAAATTATACTAGAAAAGAAACAAATTACCAGTTAAGACCAAATTGTTTTGAATCAGGAAGCCCTATGTTGCTATAATATATAAGTTACTCCTTATACGTTACTCCGGAGCGCTCGCTTTAAATTGGGACAATATTGAACAAACACAGCGGCGGCGTGCGTTTACAGCAATTTATTATCAAACATTAATGCACTGATTTCAGATTACAGTATTGGCTAAACTAGGTCGGCGTAATACAGGGTTGTGTAAGATTACCCCTATAACGCGCCCATAAATTGGGCATTAAAAATGTTACGTTCCTCGTGAAACATCGGAGAATAAAAAGAGTTGCGTGGTGTTAGTGTATTTATAACCAATTTTAGTGTATTATCAAAGGTTTTATGCTAAATTAAACTAAACGAAATTATTGTAACTTTTAGATGTTTGGTTTTAAAATTTGAAATGTAAAATATTGAGGTTTCATAACATCATTCCTTTGCAATTAATTACACTTAAATATGATCTTATGAGAAAATATTTAGGAGCATAATTTTTTTTTCAGAGTAGTTTGTTTTGGGTTGTTATTTTTCAACCCCTAAGGGGATCATAAGGGGATAAATATTATTAAATAAGTAAATATTGAGCGAAGTAAAGACATAAAAAGCTTCTTTACTGTTTACTTTTCTACCCTACCTTCAAAATATAATGCGATATAATATAATACGTACGATCGAGTAATACCATATAATAGTCTGGTTTTTTTTTTCAAGAAATCGTTGTCGAGAAGCAAACGATATTACTTTTGGGCAACCGGGCTTTTTACCTGGTTTAGACCCTGCTGTATCTGAATTGCCGGTTGCCATCAAAGAAACTACAACCAGAAGTGAGATACGGCCAAAAAAAGGACCCGTTTTTTAGCTTTTCTTAAATAACTCGAAAACAGTAGCACCTACCAAAAAATGTTCTTCCACTTAAGTAATCTACATAAAATTCTCTATAAAAAAGGTTCTATACAGTTTTTTGCTGGGATCAATGTTTAATGAGATATTAAGGGACTAAGATAGACAATAAACATATATACTAATTAGCTTTTTCCCGCGAGTTTGTCTACGTGGGATTAACATTCGCTATAATAAATTAATGAAATGCCGTAGTATAATCTTACAGCAAAAATAAATTTAACGTATAAGCTTTTTTACGTCTACAGTAAGCAACAATTCCATACCAACTTCAACCCCCCGTTTCATCCCTTTAAAAGATGATTACTGGGATAAAAACTATCTTATATCCTTCCCCACAACTCAAACTATCATCACACCAAATTTCATCTAAATTGGTTCAGCGGTTTAAGCGTGAAGAGGTAAGAGACCCACTGACTAGTCCAAAATTATTAAACTCTCTCTCCTTCTCGATGCGACAGGCAAAGCATATTACTTTTTGTTTACACGGATTTTTACCCTATTTGGACCTTTCTGAGTTCGAAATTTAAATATTTTTTTTACCGGAAGTGGAATATTTAAGATGGCGGCCAGTATAACCTCGTAAGTCCTCGCGTACTTGTATAAGTACAAACCTAAGCGACGAAAAATCTATGTTCCTCGTATGGATACCCCCATTGATTATACTTTATTTTTAACGATTGTTATTTTTGGGAATAACAGTTGTAATGACACGTATTAAAAAAAAAAAGATTACCTATTTGCAATGGTTCCAAATATACTGGTCTTTAAAATTAGAAATCGCCGTCAACACTGTATTCCACCAAGCGCTTTGTGGACGGGGTTTTGGGAACACGTCTGCAGACCTCCGGTACCCCGTCGTCGTTGCTCTTACGGGCCCATTGTAATTCTGCTCGTGCAATCTCCTCCGCTGACGGCACCTCGGAATACTTGAGGGCCTTCTAGCTCGGAACCTTTCAGGCGAATGATGGAGCTGTTGTAAAGGTGTAAAGAGTGGGTGTAAAGAATGTAAAGGCGGCAGCATCGCCGCATGCCTGGTCTTCTGCAGGAGTGAGTTTACGTCATGTTCGCGCATATACTCCGCAGCCTCCTTTTGGGTCAAAACTGTGACACTGAAGGTGGCTACTGCCGCCCACGCCTCATCACTATCGGCCGTTAGGCGAATTAGAGCCGGTAGTGCCAGGTCTCCTCCTATAGCCACGGAAATGACAGCACGAGGCTCCGTTCATGCAGGGCATTCTTCGCGCGTCTGACGGGCCGTGTCCAGTCCACGGCTATTACATCACAGTTGTGATACGCTGTGGTCAGCTCTCTTCCCACCCTCTTATACAGGCACAAACCGAAGCAGCCGTGCCCCGTGAGAATAGGTATCTATTTAATCAACAAGCATAACATAACAAACCTTTTCGTTTGACATGTCACACGATAAATAATAATAACAATCGTTAAAAATAAAGCATAATGAATGGGGGTATCCATACGAGGAACATAGATTTTTCGACGCTTAGGTTTATACTGGCCGCCACCTTAAATATTTCACTTCCGGTAAAAAAATATTTTAAATTTCGAACTCAGAAGGGTCCAAATAGATTTTTACCCTATTTGGACCCTTCTGTAAACAAAAAGTAATATGCTTTTTGCCTGTCGCATCGAGAAGGAGAGAGAGTTTAATAATTTTGGACTAGTCAGTGGGTCTCTTACCTCTTCACGCTTAAACCGCTAAACCAATTTAGATGAAATTTGGTGTGATGATAGTTTGAGTTGTGGGGAAGGATATAAGATAGTTTTTATCCCAGTAATCATCTTTTAAAGGGATGAAACGGGGGGTTGAAGTTGGTATGGAATTGTTGTTTACTGTAGACGTAAAAAAGCTTATACGTTAAATTTATTTTTGCTGTAAGATTATACTACGGCATTTCATTAATTTATTATAGCGAATGTTAATCCCACGCAGACAAACTCGCGGGAAAAAGCTAATTAGTATATATGTTTATTGTCTATCTTAGTCCCTTAATATCTCATTAAACATTGATCCCAGCAAAAAACTGTATAGAACCTTTTTTATAGAGAATTTTATGTAGATTACTTAAGTGGAAGAACATTTTTTGGTAGGTGCTACTGTTTTCGAGTTATTTAAGAAAAGCTAAAAAACGGGTCCTTTTTTTGGCCGTATCTCACTTCTGGTTGTAGTTTCTTTGATGGCAACCGGCGATTCGGCTACAGCAGGGTCTAAACCACATAAAAAGCCCGGTTGCCCAAAAGTAATATCATTTGCCTGTCGCATGGAGAAGGAGAGCGAATTTGAGATTTTGCTCCCAGTCTATAATGCGAATATTAAGCAAATGAATAACAAACGGGATCGGTGAGTCAATAGGCTTTAATTAGAACCGGAATCGGAGTACCGTTCAATTGAGACGAAACCGAGTGTTCTCCGAACGCAACATTTAGATGCGCATGCCCACCTTAATAGCGTCCAAGCATCACAGATGCAATATAAATTACTTCGTGACAGATTGCACTTATTAAGAACAACGGTAACGCCGGGATTATGTTATGTCACAGTATCGCATTAATGACAACACGGCGCGAGGTCATTGGCATCGCCGCATCGGTATTGTGTATGGAATATGGATTGTTGATAATGGATTTTATGGCTTGGCTTCAGAGCTGCGCCAAAATCCAAATAATACAATAAATAAAAAAACGATGGTCACGCCAAACTAATAATTGACCAGTTCTCACTTGAAACTTATGCATCGAGGCCTCTACGGTTTTAAGGTGTGGTATGCTCAATTAATGTGGTGGTGTTATACCTCTAAATTGACCTGTTAAGTACGACTTTTTTGGACAGTAGATAGTAGAACACTATACCTACCTACTGAGGGTTTTTAAATTAATCAGTACGGGCTACTGATACTGACTCATGGTTTTTAGTTTGACTGCGAACGTGCCTGGGACATTGGTCTTACGAGATGGTTTCAAGCAATAAATAAATAGGAAATGAGATTCGACATACAGTGCAACTGTATGTAGCACCATTTAATACAGTCGCCAACAAATATATCGGAGGGGCCAAGGTGATCACAAATATCTGAACAACGCCTCTATTGTCAAGGCGATAAAGTGCATGTTCAGATATTTTTGAGAAGCCCGGCCGCTCCGATCTATTTGATGGCGACTGTACAACACTAACATGATCGGGCTATCGATGGTTATCTCCAAGCACATCTCAAGCTACCTATTCTTACCGCCGTTTCCTGGAAGTTCTTAATTGCATCGTTTCGCAACCAAAACTAACGGCCGAACGACACGCGCAGATCTCACCAGTCAGCCAGACGTACGGCCTCAAAGCTGGTCAATTTAAGCACCTTGTCATTTTTTGCATTGATATATTCAAGCTACCGTAACGTTTCACGTCTTACTGCGACAATGTATCTTTGCTATTTTAATTGACGATTCAGCAGTTTTTCGTAATTGAACTGAGGAATATCTGGGGTAAAATGCTCGTTGCTTTCTTGTCCCAGTTTTGCCGGTTCGCCGGCCAATTTCGTCTGGGGAATGCGAATCGAACAAATCACACGTGAAGTTGCCTTTAAGCCGTCGTTTCCTAACGGATATATTTTTAGAGGAGTCGATATTATATTTCTGAAATACGATTCGGTCAGGTATCGTGTTCGGTTGAATTTTTGAAACGCTTCCGCGGTTATTTCTATTGCGCGATTAGATAATAGGATTGAAATACATTTTAAGTTTATGTTGCAGCCGTTGCAGGTTGCAGCGAAGTGGAATGAAAGATCAGCGATAATAATTCAAAACTAAAGTAATGGACTAGGTACCTACCTACATGTAGGCGATTATCACACTGGCGACGGATCCGCATGCGGCGCCGGTGCGCGAGCGAGATAGCGCCGCATGCGGATCCGTCGCCAGTGTGATAATCGCCGTACCTAACGAGAATAGCGAGCTATTACGTTACGAGTACATGGGTACCTACATACATACCTCCATGCTGGCTCTTTTACGGTTCAGAATTACGTAGGTAGGTGATTTTCAAGTTGAAGCTACGGGCAGTTTAAAATAGTAGTCGTATGGCTGAATTATTATATTTCGTAGAGTGGGTACCTCCGCCTCGAACACATACTTATAAAGGGGGACCCAGGAGTAATGCCGGGGTTAGACGCAGCCAGTGCATGCTGCCAGTGTCACTGGCAGTCAGCGCTGGCAAAAATAGGCCAGTGCTTTATTTACGCCAGTAGCGCTGGCATTGGCAGCCAGCACTGGCTTCGTCTAAAGTAAACCTGGTTTAAGTTCGATTGTAGGTATATTGTATATGTTGATTGCAACAAATAAGTGGCAGACCTAAACAGATAGTTTCAACATTAGAACAGATTCGTATCAAAATGTATGGAGTATAATTAACCGCGCCTATAGGGGAAGATTGTAAGGGCGGCGCCTACCAAGGCGCCGCGTCGTCGCCTCGATGGCCTACCAGTTCACGCATAAAAATAAAAATGTATGTCATTGTATATCCAGTATCATTTTCTTCGAATAGGTACTCTTACATAGATAATGTACTAATTAGGTAAATACCTAGCAAGGGCGGTGGGCCAAAAATGTTCGTAGTCAAGCCGGTGCTGAATTTGTCATAAAATTTCTTCATGCGCTGTAGAAAAACTGCTCAGACGCGCCGCCACTGATACTAGTCCTAGCGGTACGCCTTAAACATGCTGCAAATGGTGTTAAAAGCATGAAAATTGGAACGATTGATCTTTAGGCCAAATTAATCGATTTGGCCCGTAGCAGTAAAAAAAAAAGAACAGTGCAGTTATGACGTCATCTTTTTTTTGTATGGAAAAAAAAATTTTTTGTTCTGAAACCTATCGTGTGTGGTATCAAATGAAAGGGCTTTTTGAGCCAATTCTAAAAATATATCATATCATTATATTTATGTCACTTGTTTCAAATTTAAATAAAAATAATTTTCAAAACATACCAAGTTTGGGCTCCTACAAATACGATACGGTTGAATATTTTTTTGTAAAATATACCTTAAATGATACCTGATATCCTCATTTCAAACCCCAAGAAAGCAATTTTGAAAATAATTTCACTAAGTATTTTTTTTTAAATTTTCATTATTACGAATGTGGGATCTAATAATTCTCGGAGTAATGAAACTCTGTTTACACGTTCTTTTGATATAACGTGATAGGTGAGCTCGAGGAACCCGGGTTGAACATATCAGGATTTTTCTTACTTAAAGCGAATTAAAGTTTATCCCATTTTTTGCGAACTTGAGGGTGGGTAAAGTTATATCGAGTTTTACCCAACATTGCTCAAGTCGATTTGCGCTTAAATAATGCGATTATAGTATTGAAACAAGAATTACAGCAAGTCTCTAGGGTAATCCTATCATTCCCTTTAAATAGTTCAGCGATAAGTACGTAAACTTTTGTACAAATTAGGTGGGCAATGATAGGTACGCGTTTTTGATCTTTACGGTACAAGGTGCATACAAGCATTCCAAAGTACAAGGGTTGTCTCATTTGACTTAATTTTTTTAATTTAGTCATGCATTTATTTTTCAGGCATTAGTATGTATATTAAACAAAACATAATTAAATGAGTTATATTTCATTATTTATAATAGAAACAAATCATAACGAACCTATCTTAGTAATGTTTACAAATAAATCGGCAGACCAAAGAAAATTATGTATATATTGAATACTATGGTTTCACATTAACAATTACATTAAAAAAATAAAGGAACAGTTCCAAAACGTCATATATATATTTCAAAAACAATAATCACCTTTTTTCGTGCCGAGTGGTTAATACAAAAAGCTGATAGCCCTAAGATTTTTTCTTGTCTTGGACAAAGTTGGCCATCACTAGTTGTTACATTACAACGTAACATTGCCCACATCAAGACTTCTTCATTCATTATCCTTTTGAAATCGGATTACGATATAAACAATCTAGAGTAATGGCAACTGTCACAATACTCTAAAATGAAAATGCTGAAGCAAAAAGCTATAGGGAAACAATTGCATAAGAAAAGCCTTTTAACTGTACATAGTTCCCGTACATTGTTAAGGACCATTCATCTTTTGTTTCTTTTCCTCATTGTATGGAATCTAAAAGAGCACCCTCTACAATAAGGTTTCACTGGCTTTCCCCATTGCCTTATTATATACAGGTATAAGTATAAGTATGGGTTTTACTCACCATGCTTTCCCATTTTGTGAGATTCACATCAACACTTGCCCGCACCAGAATACTATAAAATTACGTAAATTAATGAATTTGTTCAAAATGTTGGGCAAAGTTTCGCCTGGGGGCAAAGTTGGAGGATATTACGGTACTCGTACTCGTATTGAGTAATACGACACACTTTGTAAACATTAAAAATCAGAAAAAAAATACTAAATGTAATTATTTTCAAAATTGCATTCTTGGGGTTAGATATGAGGATATTAGGTATTATTTGACATATATTTAACAAAAAAATATTCCTTGGTGTCGTATCTGGAGGAGCCCAAACTTGGTATGTTTTGAAAATGTTTTTTATGTTTTTTTCAAACATGTGACTGAAATGTAATGATGTGACATATTTTTGGAATAAGCTCAGAAAGCCCTTTCATTTGATACCACACACGATAGGTTTCAGAACAAAAAAATTTTTTTTCCATACAAAAAAAAGATGACGTCATATCTGCACTCGGTTTTTTTTTTACTGCTACGGGCCGAATCGATTCATTTGGCCTAATGATCAATCGGTCCGATTTTTATGCTTTTAACACCATTTGCAGCATTATACTGAATTTCGGCGTGTACCGCTAGGACTTAGTAATGTTCAAGTTCAAACTTTTCAGGAACGTGTACCTAAGCATTTAATTTGCCTCAAGTAAAGCTAGGCTTTATCTCTCAGCGAAGACGCGCAATCCGCTTTTTATGGTAAGTGTAAGTAGTAGGTATATATTTATTTTCTAATTCAGTGGGTAAGGGATATTTGAGTATTTCGAGTAGAGGTACCTAATTTCGAAAGGGAAACCTCTAATAGGTAAGTGGTGGATGGTTCCGAAAATCGACTCTTATTACTATGGTGATTTTTAAATGATCTAATTCAGTAAATATCTACTATACAAGTACCTAGTTACCTGTATATAAGTACCTATGTAGGTACCTATACCTGTGAGGTACCAAATACGTTTATGAACCCTAGTTCATAAACGTATTTGGTACCTCACAGGTATCGTGAAATTAAATTAAATTAGAAAAGAAAGAAAGAAAGAAAGAAAATACATTTATTAACGTCACAACAGTTAAATATACAAAGGAAAAGTTTACAAATATTGACGTTAAAAGGGACCCCCACTCAGCATAATGCCACAGCAAGCCACGGCGCTGATTTTCAGTGGGGACCTAACTTATAACTAACTTACAACTAACTTATAACTAACGAATGACGAAAAAAAAAAAAAAAAAAAAAATTGCAAATAAGAAATATAGTAAAACCGGTTGCAGATTATAAAAACACTAATATTAGAATTAAAAAGAGAACTCTTATATAATATTTAAGAATGGTAAAAACCATGGATTCGTAATAATAAATATATTTGTATACCTACCTAGGTAGGTACAGTATAATATATGTATATCTCAGCGGGTGCGGTTCACTTTTCATACAAACAAAATTCATATTTTCAGTTAGCATACGCTTGAAAAGCATAATAAACCTTTTTCATAACAACAAAATTCATATTTTTATATGTCATAACGATTAATTAGCTGCCGAAGAGTAGGTTAGGTTAGGTTAGAACTGCGACCCCCACTGAAACCAACTTCTGCCGAAAAGTAGGTTAGGTTAGAACTGCGACCCCCACGGAAACGAACTTCTGCCGAAAAGTAGGTTAGGTTAGAACTGCGACCCCCACGGAAACGAACCTCTGCCGAAAAGTAGGTTAAAACTGCGACCTTCAAGGAAACGAACTCCTACCAGAAAAGTAGGCGTAACGCATTTTCCCTCCCTCTTCACAAAAAAATGGTTATCTAATTCTAATAGAATGTTATGGCAACTGTAATTACATATGAGCATTAGGGCAAATTATCGTTACGAGGCCGAGGACTAGTTCCGGCCTAGTTATCCCTTTGGGTTGGAAGGTCAGATAGCAATCACCTTCGTAAAAAAAATAGTGCCTAAGCCAATTCATGGGATTAGGTTGTCAGGCAGACCTCAAGCCAGGACAGAACTAAAATCAATAGGTGGTGTATCAGTTGGTGTTTTATTGTTAGTTTTATACCGTTCTTTATACAGTTTATAATTATGCATTTTTATTTTATGCACTTTGTTTTTATACAACTTAATTATTATATAATTTAAAATTATGCAGTGTCTGTTTATGCAATCTGAACTATTATATCATTGGTTTATTATGAAATTTAAAATTATGCAAAATGAATATTATAAGAAATGAAAATATGAAAAAAGTTGTTATGCATTTTGTTTTTATGCAATGTAATCCATTAAGTATACAAATTGAAATTATGCAATTCGTTGTTATGAAAAATGAAATTATGCTATTTGTTTGTATACAAAACATTACACATCCCTTAGTTATAGCTAATTAGAATTAAAATGCCAGAAAGGTGGATTACTTCAAAAATTTACGCATAATTTTTATCTTTACTTAAAACCAAGAAAGGAACACATGTTTGGTAAACAAAGAAAGGCACAGGGTAAGGGTAAATTGTTGGTATATTAGGTAAAAATAGCCTGAAAATGTTCGCCTTATCTCAGGAACCAGCAAATAGGTTACAAATAAATTTTACATTTATTTAAAATACAAATAAAAAAATCGTTATCAAAATAGCAAAGTACCTACTTACGCGCAAAAACACTGCCGGCCTTCCAGATTTCAACTTCTTTTAAAATTCACACTGAAAAGTTACAATGATATATGCGGTTATAAACTGTCTAGTAAAGTTTTTTACGTCTTCACAGTATGAAATGGTACTCAGTTTAATTCAATAACAAAGCAATTTTGATGAAAACAACACGAATCAATGGGAGTCAAACAACCCCGACATTGTGATCATAAACAACAAGGCATAAACAGCATTTTTATTTTTTTTACAGCAAGCATTGACATGATTAATGTAAGGGTCAAAACAGACCTAGCGGAATTCCTCGCGGAATTAAGCCAATTCATAGACAAATTGCTTAATTTTGTCTATGGTAGCGGAAATTTGTCTATGGTAGCTGATTTTTTGTATGGAAGCCATAGACAAATTTCCGCTACCATAGACAAAATTACGCATTTTGTCTATGAATAGGCTTAATTCCGCGAGGAATTCCGCTAGGCCTGTTTGACCCTACACGAGGACCAAAATTACGAAGGAGTTGGTTTGTCA
This sequence comes from Pammene fasciana, assembly GCA_911728535.1. NCBI lineage: Eukaryota > Metazoa > Arthropoda > Insecta > Lepidoptera > Tortricidae > Pammene > Pammene fasciana. The sequence continues at coordinate 5,706,460 of OU452285.1, forward strand.
ACGCGACAAAAATCCGTCCGCTTACGGTCCGGTTGTGTTGAACTCCGCGAACCCATGTTGAACCATATTGTCAATAGTTAAGTTTTTTTTTGTGGCAAGTGGCAACCCTAAGCTCTCGCCCGCCATTTTCCTGATTGACATTTTTTTGTGACAGATTTGTAAACTTTACGAAATGATTAAAGATTATTACTTGTGATTGTAATTAATTGGGGACAAATGAAGTGTTGTAAAACTTAGTATGCTTAGTGAAAATACTAACAATGGCAGAAGAAAGTAAATGTCCATTCACACAGATCTTATTTTTACCTATAAACAGCTGAGCCTGAGGTTACTTTTGTCTGTAAACTTTAACGATGTAAATAAATGTTTTAGAACTGATCCGTAAGAAAAAGAAGGCTTTGAATGGCAGCAACAGGAGAGCTTACGCAGAAGCTTGTAACGATTTAGCAACATATTACTACAAGAAACATAGGTATGCAGATGCACTGGACGAATATAGAAATGAAGCAGCGGTGTGCAAGGACTTGGGGCTTCGAATGGAGTGGGGCACTTGCAATAGGATGATAGGTGAAATGCATATGCTCCTAGCAGAATTTGACAAAGCTCTGAAGTATGAGAAGCGACATTTAGGTAAGAACGATTCTGTTACAAAATATATAATACTGAAAACCAAATAATTATATCTTATTTGTATTTAAAAATGGTCTTATTTCTTTCTCTTTTGTAATTTCATTCTCTCACCGCCATGTGGTTTACTCTTGGTATTGGTATGTTTTTAGTAATAAACACTGAACATGTTTTGTTCTAAGTGTATATAAGGTGATTGTGCTAGTTTCCCCATCCAATTCCAGTTTACTTTCAACTTGATTAAACTGCTTCAAATATATGGGGAAAACTTTATAAGGTTTTTCGAATTTAGGAATTCATTTCGTTGTATCGTATTCGCATCATTTGATGCGAATACAAATGTTGATACGAATGTCAAAAATGATGCGAATACGAATATTCGTGACATCCCTAGTTTATTATAATATGAAATCCACAGCTGTAGCCAAGGAACTCAACAACACAGTAGAGGAGCAGAGAGCGCTTGCTACCCTGGGCCGAATATATCTGCTCCAAGGACAGAGCACTACTGGCAAAGAGGCAGAGGAATCTTTGAAAGCTGCAGAGAGAGCGTTTCTTAAGGGACTTGCACTGTGTGAAAGGTGAGCCTACTTATGTTAATTTCTAAACTCTGTTAAGGTTGCGTTTCAACCAAAGATGAGAGAGGATGTGTTGTGAGAAATGTGTTTTTTAGAACCAATAGAATCTTTTACGAGTTTTTTTATCTATCCTTGCATAGATCTAGGATTGATTCTTAACAAACATATTCCTCACTCTCATCTCTGTTGGAAAAAGCCTAATTCTGCTATATAGAAGCCTGGCTTTGGGGGCTGTGCATCGTCACGTGCACGTCATCGATTTTTGACGATTTTTGACCCCCCCTAAAATCATCCAAATATTATGATTCGAATGGCCCTGTTTCCTCCTACGTTATGCTACCATCATCCAATGTCCAGACCCCCCCCCCCCCTATTTTGAAATGACGTAATTTATGAATAGCCCCTTGGCCATACTTAGTGGCCGTGTAGTTGTTAGCAAAGTCAAAGTATGTCTTCACATAATATAGTATGAAGTAACAAAACCAGAGAGTGGATCAGATCAGATGTGTTTACTATGAGTACACTACATAAAGTACCTCAATTATCCGAACCCTCAATTATCAGAGTGCTGACTTAGTTTAACCAAATGCTCAATTACCTAAATGTTGGCACGAGTTTGATGCTTGCTTCACTTTAAATTTTAATATAATGTACTGTTTTCCATGTAAAAAGGTGTTATTTTATTTGGTCTTGCACCAAAAAACCCACATTTTGATTATCTGAACTAGCCTTGGTCCTAATGAGTTGAGATAATCAACATTATACTGTACTAATACTTTTCATCTTCATATGATCAGCATGTTTAGCAAATGTCTATCCGAGTTCATTAGAGTCTCAAGAGTACCATCAGTGTCTTACTTTGTTAAAACATAATTTCTTCCAGTTTAAGCGGAAATATCAACATATATGAGCTGATGGACATGAGATCTCGACTGCTCCTCAACATTGGAGTATCCCAAGAATACCTTGGAAATCTAGACAAGGCCATAGACTGTCTCAAAAAAGCCATAAACATATGTGTCAACCAGGACATATATGATGTTTTGCACCAATGCTACACCACACTGGCTTTACTCTATTCCAATAAGCTGAATGACTTCTCAAACTCATTGAGTTGCCTTAGTAAAGCTGAGGAGATTGCTAAAAGGTTGCAAGACAAGGTTAGTATGGTTCTCCTACATTAAAATTTCATTTCAGACCATTGAAAGTTTCATAATCATTTAATTTATTCATGAAACACATATCTACAATACTTTGAACATAAAAAGTCAACTTAAAACTACCTAGTTGCCATAAAAAGTCAACTTAAAACTACTTTACAAAGTTTGATTGAAGATCTGGTATAAGTACATACCTAAAAGTCTCTTACAAATGTCACCATAAATGTACTGAATTTATTATAGCAAGTAGCTTTGATATATATTTCTTAAGATAAAACAGGAGAGCAAGGATAGTACTTCCTTTTAATTATGCGATTCCAAAAATCAGTCAATAATAAAAACCAAGTACTTTTACATCTACAGCCTTACTTTTGAAAAACTGTCCGCACTCTCATTTTGCACTCCTGACTGGTTGGTAACTCTGACTTATAACCTTATGTGTATAAATCTTTTGTAGGGTCAAAAGCTGTGTGAAACTCTGGCGACCAAGGCGGATGTCTTGTGTAAAACTGCTGACTACCAGAGCGCCAAACAAGTGCTTGTGAAAGCCTGGAAATTGAAGACACCCGATGAGGAAGAGAGGGAAAGCATTGAGTCTAAGCTCAAAGTTGGTAAGTTGCAATGCAATTTATTCACATTGTATAGGTACAGTCAGCAGCAATAGTAGTTCAAAATGACCCTCACACGCTCTTATTCTCTTAACAATAAAGTGTCAAGTTCATTTTAAACCCGCTTCATCATTGCTTATTTCACCCGCTTAGCTCCTGCTGCTGACTGTACAAGCTATACATGTCTAGCCTGTCTAGGACCAGAATGGAGCCTTTGGTCAGTCTACTTCGTATATATGATGAATTAATCCTTTGTATGCCGGAACGTGGATCCGTGTGCGAGAAAACTTAGAAAAAAATATACGCGGCATACGAGAGGGTAAATGTAGTAATCACTAAAACTATTCCTCAATGCTAATTTGTGGACGAGTTTACTGCAATTGTCGATTTGCAAGGACACTTCATTGTTTCACGAAAGTACTAGTAAGAACATATCGATAAAGTGGTCCCTTTTCTCCTGCACTGGCACCTCTTTGTTTTGGACTAATCTTATCAGTCAATTTATTTATAACCTGAAGCTATACTATAAACACATTATATTCAATGTGCATATAAATTAAACATTTGTCTTTTGATCCATCGCTGACATAAAGTGAAATTGCTTCATGTTGTTATTGAGACCCGTGTGAAAACGAATCATTCGCCTACTGGTTTGTTCTGTTAATTTATTAACCACTGTTTAATTGTTATCTTTTCACCAGTGGCAGCAATGTGCTACACAGACGACCAAAGAGTGGGCATAGATCCAACCCACCATGCGGAGCTGAAGAAAGTGTATGAAAGCCTTGGCGACGGCGCCTGCTACCTTCAGAGCTACGAGGATGCTGTCTCCAACTACCTGAAGATGCTGGAGCAAGCTGAACTAGCGGGGGAGAGTAGGAAACAGCTCATACCGATTTACGTCAGGTATGGACCAGTCGTTGTGGATCGTTTATAGAGGTGTAATGTGTAGATATAGGCTATTACTCGTTTTATGGCTAATATTTAAAGCTGGATGATATTAAATTTCCAATTCAAAGCCAATGCCTTAAGTCCTGCTAAATTGGCTAGTTTTGTTTTTTGGGATTTGACTTAAAAGACCAGAAATCACGGGGGAAAAATAAAAATAAAACAAGAATTTGATATGAATGGTAGGACAGATCTCGAACTGAGAGATACAGAGGTACAACTAACTTATATGTGACTGACCAACCCCATCGGAAATCCAAACTTGGCTCCCTATAGTTCACGCATGCTCCCTATACTTATTATAAATGAGCCTTTTAATACTAACAAAATTTAATTCATAAATTCTTTAGTTTATCCAATATGGCCAACATTATTTATCCGACTACTTATATCATAAGTTGAATTTATAATTTAATCTGTTATGCTATTCCTTAAATAAACATTTTTTTTTCTATTTCAGTTTGTACCAAACTTACAAAGACATGGGCTCGTATAACGACGCCCTAATGTACCTCGAAAAGGAATACGAACTCATAAAGGACGAGCCCAAGGAAGCCTTCACCACGCTGTACAACATCGCGGAGACCAGCTACTTGGCCAAGAAACCGTACGACCAGATTGAAAAGGCTTGCGTTAATGCTAGGAACGCTGTAAGTATTTCTTAGTTTATAGTCCAAAATGTGATTGTTAGCTACACATAATTCACCTTTAAGAGTCGCCAGGACGCTCGCGTTCCCATACAAACGTAGTTTTAGCTCTCATTTTAAAACGACATGCTTTAGAACCACGAAACGTTCTAAAGCATGTCGTTTTAAAATGAGAGCTGAACTACGTTTGTATGGGGACGCGAGTCCACGCGAGCGTCCTGGCGACTCTTAACATAAAATAATACGGTCAAATACACGGTTTTTCGTTACTATGAATGTAACATGTTTTGATTGTGTGGCGTTTGTCTTCTAACTCATATTTTAAGTCTATAACAATAAGTGACTTAAAATACGAGTTTAACCGTAATAACTACGATAAATATAAAATGATTTTTTAAAGTAGCTACTTGTACTTATTTTTGACTAGATGTAAGTATCTCATGTAGCAACTTCCATGGTAGAGTTCTGACTACGAATTTTATATCCTGATAAACCGGCCAATAATATTGTGAGATCATGATATGATACTATGATTTTCCCAATAATCAGGCGCGGTCGCAGCCTGAAATTTAGGGCGGGGGGGGTCAATAAAGCAAAAAAAAATTGGTAAATTGGTTGAACAAAGGACCGACCTTTGTTCAATTCGACACGTATGATTGGGGGGGGGGGGGGTCATGACCCTGTGACCCCCCCCCCCCCCCCCCCCCCTCGGACCGCACCTGCCAATAATCCTAACTTATTTTATTCAGGTACTAATTAATTTCTTCCATGACGAACAGAATGAACAATTTAGTTGCAATTTCAATTTGTGTTTCTGCAACGGTTTCTCTTCTCTTTAAACACACAATCTTCTTATTCCAGGCCAAAGAATGGGGTAAGCGTAAATACGAAATACGAGCTCTCAAATCCCTCCTCAAATACCAAGAGGAATACTTCGAACTAGACAAAATGGAGAACACACAAGACGAGTTGAGGTACCTCGGCTACGAAGACTTTAATAATCTGGAGAATTCTGAGGATGAGAGCTCGGCTGGGGGTGATGAGATCACTACTACCATTGGACATGATATACGCTGCGAGGATATTACTGGTGAGAACTAAATTTATGTCAAAATATAGGATACATGCATAAACTGTTTATAGTGGGACATTTTGCGAAAGTGAGGATTTCTTCGTCAATAGGATATTTGGGGAAAAAATTAAATTCCGAGCCCCAAATAAAGTGGAATTTTTACATAGTTTTATTTAGGTTGACCTGACCCCATATATTTATTTATGTGCTCCAAATTTTATAAGTAAAATTTCAACCAATCCTCGGTGTCAGATTGAGCTGAAATTTGGTATACTTCCGTAGTTTACATGACAGTACTTAAGGTACAGTCAGCAATAAAACTGTGTAGGTACCAAATTTTTTTTGGTAGTTGCTTGTTATTGAATAATCTGACAGGCTTACAAAATCATATAAAGTGCTGTCATATTCTCTTCATTCTTCATATAATTACGTACCTATACTATTTTACTATATTCTTTGGTTGGTTTCTGATTGTTTGTTTCACAGATGACGACGAGAACTTCAATGAAGAGATAGCGGGCGGAAGTAAATCCAGGCCCAGAAGGGGAGTTGCCTACGTTAATAAAGTTAACGAGAGGGGCGAGTCACTCCTGCAGCGGGTACGTTTTACAACACAGCCTTGATAACCGTTGGATCTCCATTACATTAATTAATAACCCCGAACACAATGAGCTTTCATTATTTTATCACAGAGTTCTTTTAACCATCTTCATCTTAAATAACACCAGGGAGTATCTATTTAAGTGGCACAGTCTAAGAACTTTTTGAGGCTCCAAGTCTGAAGCGCCATCTGAACGAGAGCAACCCAAAAAGAAGAACCGTAGTACCGCTACTCGTTAATAGATGGCGCTGCACGGTTCCTTTACATTATGTGGTAACTATGGGTTGCTCTTGTTCAGGTGGCGCTTCAGATTAGCGCCTTAAAATATTGTATCATCAGCCACTGGTTAAAATCTAACTTTGACCTAAACAACACATTAACAGACAAACACTGTTAAATAAAAGTTTGAAAAATCACACTACATCCTTACCCCACAGGCGTGCATAGCCGGCAACAAGTTCATGTTGCAACGACTCATCGCACAAAAGCACCCCGTCAATGTGCGCGACTTCGCCGGCTGGACTCCATTACATGAAGCCGCTATCAACGGCCATTGTGAGATCGCGGAGATCCTTATCGACCATGGTGCCGTTATTAACGACCACGGGGCTAATGTTTGTATGGGTAAGAAATGAAGAATTTATTTTAGTACCAGTTTATAGTAGAAGTCTACTCCATGAAGGGGCCATAAATGGCCATTATGAGATCCCATTACAAAGCATGGCGCTGTTATTTAACGACCATGGGGCTCTAATACTTGTAAAGGTAAGAATGTATGGAAGCCTATTCTAGGTTTGGCACTGTTCAAGTGTTCATGGTCTTGGATGACTGAAAAAAAAATTTCTTCTGTAGTAAGGAATCGAAGATCTGACTTTCCTTGGGTAATAATAAAAATACGTGACACCAAAATAGTCAAAATACGCTTTTGTAACAAGATTAATAAGCAGTATCCGAAATGCTTTCAGGTCAAACTCCCCTACACGACGCAGCCTGCAACGGCCACATGGATGTCATGCAAGTGCTACTCGACAAGGGCGCCATCCCCTCCATCAAGAACAACCTGGGCCACACCGCGCTCGACACGCTCCGCCAGTGGCGGTCTAACAACGTCCTTAACAGGGAACACGAGGAAATGTATAAAAACCTCTGCGATAGACTGCAGAACCATATCAGAACACCCCCGGCTGAACTATCCGCAACCCCTCAAACAAACTCTTATTTGAACAAGAATCGAAAAATTAACAAAACTCCACCGAGCACGTCCGTAAACTCTGTAGCGCGATCGGCCGGATTCAAGAAGAGAAATGTTATACAAGATGATTCAGATGATGATATAATTTTATCACCTAGGAGAAATCAACCTGCCTTTCCGTCGGACGAATCATCCGGGTCATCAGATGAAAGAGTTCAAAAGAAAGACGTTTCAGGAGTCAAGGAATATAGGACCGTTATATCTGCTTTAAGGCATAGAAGGAACTCCGATGATTTGCCAGAAGTAGATGTGAAGAGAAAGTCACCGAAAAGAGCTTTATTAGATCCTAATGAAGTAGATGATGACGAATGGCTTGATGATGATATGGGTACGAATAAAAGTAAGAAGAGGAAATTCAGTGACCCGTTGTCATCAGTAACTATTGCTAAGAAACCCGCCTACGATTCTCTAAAAGACAGTATTGAAAATATTAACAGAATCGAACCACTAATCGACAGCAATAATAGGAAATCAGCTGAAAAACAAAATAAAAGAATGAGCGACATAATTACTATTAACGAAAATAGCTCGGATTCTAATGAAAATATATGCCCTGATTATAGAAATAGTTGGCCTATTATAGATAGAGAGCTTAATGAATCCAAGGCTAAAGATACTAGAGATAGTATGAAGAAACGCTGGAAACAGCAGAGCACTTTGCTTAGAGCTGGTTTCCAAAGAAATAGACAAGAATTTGACCAATCTAGTAACAGTGGAAGCGACAGCGAATTCACTTCAAGAACCCACAAAAGATTAACTCCTACAGAGACATTTAGTCGGAAATCCTCCGGAGAGAACTTTAATAATTTCAGTCCGCGCAAGCAAAATGAATTAACCGGACCATTTTCGAGAAAATCATCCGGTGAATTCAGTAACAGCCCGCGGAAACAAGACTGCTTCAACATGATGAACATGAATCCTAGTGTGATGCAGCCTTTAAATGTGATACAGCCCATAAATATAGTGCAATCTAGTAAGAACGGGAGGACTATGCAGACTCAGATTCTGCCTACGGCTGCGGTGAAGGTGCAAGTAGAAGACAAGGTGCTGCTGATATCGCTGAAGTTGGACATGATAAACAAACAGACAATCAGCTGGCTGGTTGATGAAGTGAAGACTAGATATTATAAGTAAGTTTCTTAGTGTAGAATGAGACAAAGTCATTTAATTGGTGTTTTACACACTTTTATTTAACTGCACTCTGTATATTTGTACTTGTTGTCTGATTATCACTACTACTTATTACTTGTTGTCCGATTGAGCTGAAATTTGGTACACCTCCGTAATTTACATGACAATGGACGAAACTGATCTGACTTCTAAGGTGTGACCATACCGATGTAGGGCTCCATTAGAAAGGTCTAGAGAAGCAATTGACTAACGTGTAAAGAACAGCAGCTGCCATAAGTGTGTAGGTCCAAACAATTTTTTGTTTTAGAGTTATTTAATGTCCCACTTTTTTATAATGGCCATTTTTGCTTTTTTGCGTACCTTACGTACCTATTAAATCTTACACACACGTCTGCCAATTACAGGTTGACCGGCGTCCGTCCAGTATTCAGCCTAATGACATCTGACGGAGCCATTCTCTCTGAAGACGATCCGTTGAGCCTGGTGCTGTCTTCCCCGGAACTGAAGACCTGCGTCACCAACTGGAAGGCGTCTCCAGCTGAGGAGAGATATTTGGAGTGTTGTGAAGCTTTAGGCATTTGTAAGTATATTCACCGGCATCTTCCGACACGAAGTCCGCAAAAATATGTGACACACTCTTATGGCCCTACGAAAACAAATAAAAGCGTCTCCCATATTTTCGCGGCCTTCGTGTAGGAAGATACTATTGCCGGTGACTACATTCATAAAGGCCCCCAAGAAGGGCAAAGATCGCATGAAACCGTTCAATGAGGCCGTTGTGGAGCTCCTTAAGAGACGCCCTCACCCAGCAATGAAAGTCTTTCTGCTGTTACTTTTCATGACAAAGTTCATTTAAATTGGGGGCTATGCTATTTATTTATTTATTTAAACTTTATTGCACAAAAGAAACAACTTAAAGTACAAAAGGCGGACTTAATGCCATAGGGCATTCTCTACCAGTCAACCTTGGGGCAAAGCAGAGCTATGAGGCTATTATGCTATGAGGTTTATTAGTTATTACTTAGATCCTGGGACAAACAGACGTCTTTAATTGACACTCTGCATGAAAAGGACATAGTACTGCTCTAACCATCTCAGCTTACTGCTTCATCTTCGATATTTACGTATATTTTGATTCTACTAATTTAATATTAAGCCGAGAACCCGACTGTCGGGTTCTCTGTTCGTAGCTTCTTGCTACATACAACGAGTACGTGGCTACGGGATTTGACATAAAAGAATTTATCAAAAGCAGTATTTTATAGTCTGATTAATTCAGCAGAAAAATAGAACTATAATTGCGTTTTATTAAAGAAACTTAATCCGTAGCAATACTCTTATAACTGTATATTATTTCAGCTACGTGTGAGGAAATCCAACAGACGATAGGGCGGAGTCACACAACACACAGGCTAGCTCTCGGATCAAGAACACTTCCACCATCACAAATCCGCCCGCTGTTCCGAGCCCTCACACACCAATCACACATCACCGCTATCATGATCCCAGACAACAACTTAGGAGACGATGGTGTCAAATACCTCACTGACTGCATGTGTACCATGAAACAACTCACACATCTAGACATTAGCAGGAATAATATCACCGCAGAGGGAGCCCGGATATTAACACAAATGTTCGAGAAAGCCTCAAGACCGGTCTGCCAGTTACTAGACCATATAGACATCAGTGGAAACCCAATAACTGATGAAGGTTTGAAGCATATGTTAAAGCTAACGCAACACATCAGACTGAAGACGCTTAAATTAAACAATTGCGGATTAACAGAGAACACAGCGGGAGTTATAAACGAATGCAACCCTAATTTTAACGCACTAGAAGCAATAGACATCAGTAATAATGATGTAAAACTCCCTACAGTTAGCTGCCTAGTGTCGTCTTTGAATCCTAATATGTTGATGGAATTGGATTTGGACAGTGTTGGTGTGGCAGGCCAGGTTGTGGCGTGTCTGGCGTCGTTCATGGATTCTGCTAAAGAATTGAGGATTAGAAGATTTAGTCTGTCTAACTGTAAATTGGCGGATGGACAATTCATGAGAGTATTTAGGTATGTATTTTATGCATAAAGCTGGTATAGAGCTTTATGATTTTATGTTACTATATTTATCTGAAGTTAGAATGTTTTTCGAGTGTGGCTGGCTGAATTAATTTGTAAGGTGTTGATTGGTTGGGATGTGGAACATTCTGTATTTTTAGGGTTCTATAGTTAATAACAATTTAGTTATAATTTAACCTGCAAAAAGTTTGATCCAAAGAGGATTTTTGCGTTTGTGGCTTGGCCGATTTCATTTTGATTTTCGGAGAAGAAGGTTACGTGATTCACCAGCGATCGCTCTTATATAAGAACATAGGTTCTCAGCCTCAAGCAGCTCATAGGATTTAAAAAAAATTGTGACTAAGAAACTACACAACACTTCCATCTTCAAAAAACGAAAATTTAAAAATACATTTGAATCGTGTGCTTTTCATTCTTTCAGAAGTCTCGGCCGCGCGAAAAATTTGCAATCCGTCTCCCTAAAGAGCAACCTGCTAACATTCATCACATTAAAGAAACTACTGCAGAGACAACCACCAGTACCCCAAATCAACCTCCAAGGTTGCCAGGACATATTCAAGTATTCCCCCGACTCTGATTTTCAAGTGTGGTTGCCAGCCATCGACTTTGGAAGGTGCATACCTGAAATTAATGTGACTCCAATGTTGAATAGTGATGCAGAGAGGGACAGCTTCAAATCTTTCTCGAAGACTTGGTTGAGCTGTTTCAAGGGTAGAGGGGTGATAGAACATTGTGAAGGTGGTGTGATCAGGTTTACCGCCAGGTAGTAGAATAATGGGGTAGAGTTTGTCAAAGACAAGTGTCGTAGTTTATATGGAAGCTCATACGTTATATACACTTATCTTTCTGGACAGACTTTATGTATATATTTCTTTAAGTTTAATTAATATATTTATAAATAATTTAAATTAATACAGGACCGAATCAGTAGGTTAGTTTTTGATTGTATTTTTGCCGATTGAGAGTTGAAATCTATAACTTTTGTAGTTAAATAATTAATTTAGTTACAAAGACGTTATTGATGTTCGTTTTTGAACTTTGTATATAATTACCACACTCGTAAGCCAATTTATAATCTCCAGTATGCTCTAAAAGGGGGCCCAAATGTATAAGATTGTATGGTTTACATGGACGTCAACGGCCATGATATTCCGTTTCTGTCGACCATAATCGAAAAGCGTACTGTCTCCCTCTGCTACGATATTATCAACGTACACTGTAAAAATGTAAAAGCGACCATCTAAAACACCGTTTGTTTGTTGAATAACTCTGTATCTAACTTTTAATGAAGTGCTATTTCCAGTGATGTTTTTTTTACAAAATAAAAAAAATATTAACATATGTTGATTACTCGTTTAGTTTCATTTATTTAGCTGAAGCGCTCTCAACACCCGGAAGCATTATTCTTCGCGGCATCTGGAAGTGGCATAATTTTATTACCTCATCCTTTAGGATTTAGGATTAAAATTAGTGTAGGTAGCTTAACCATGGGTACATAGAAGACCTACAGTTACTTTCTCAGCGTTTCTGCTTTAATTTTTTTTGTATACCACGACGGTTGCAAACTACCATACGACCCGCCTGATTTCAACCGTGGTACTTTGACCACTGTCGATTTTAATAAGAATAACAAATCTGTGAGATATTTCTTTAGATTTAAAATGGTACGAAAACGGCCTGCTCAAACTACATATTTTAACTACTTATTATCGATTGGATTATAAACTGAACTCATGCATGAAGATTCCGCTAGTTTCTTGCGGGGAACTACTTTTTTTTTTTTTTTTTTTTCTTATGGACTTTAGGCGGTATTGCCTGTAGCCAATGTCAAGTATAAAAAGGCGGGAAATAACTACTTTAAATACGGTCAATTTCCGCGGGTTACATGCGTCATGTGCAAAGATTTCATTTGGTTGGGTGGGTTGGACTGGATTCGGTTGCTCAGTGTGTGAAGGGTTTTGTTTGTCTATGGAACAGTGCGAGTACTGCCAACAAAAAAAACAGCTATGTCAAGTCAACGTCAGTTTGACAATGACAGTACTAACCTAAAAAATATCACGCTGGTCGCTGTTTTCTGTCTGTGTTCAAGACTTGCAGCAGAGAGCAAGATCACTAACTAATAAATATTATTACATTTTCTGAAATAGAACTTTGATAAAACCATAAAAAATGGCAGAACAAGTCAATCAACGTATTGAGGATATGATAAATGAGCTGGAGCAGATGCGAAGAACTGGATTATATGACGAAGACGAAATTAGGTTTGTTTTTCTATTTACAAAAAGTAACACGATAAGTTAAAACCACCCACCAGTCTACTTCTTACTCATGAACTTGTTTATTAATTTCCACAGAGAGATATCACGTAAACGCAAAGAATTTGAATATCGAATACAACGCCGAGTAAAACAGAAGGAAGATTACGTGCACTACATAGCTTACGAACTAGCTTTGATAGAAGACATCGCAATCAGAAGGAAGTCAATTAAACTGAACGAGAAAAAGAAAGACTTGGAGTATGCGATAGCTAAGCGTGTGAATAAAGTATTCAAGCAGTTCATATACAGATTCCAGAATGATTTGGAAATATACTTTCAGTATATTAAGTTCTGTAGGAGTGTGGGTTTTGATTATGCTGTATCAGCTATTATTGGGCAGATGCTTCAGGTAATTATGCATTTCTGAAAACACCCCCTATTTCAAGTGAGAGTTGTAGTTGTTTGGTCTATGTTAGATTGTCCCCGCATATTCAATTATTTACCTTGCGAATTCAATACAAAATTATATCTAAACTAAAATAAATTTCAAAATTAGGGAATGTAAAACCCAGGTAATCCCCAACTTGTTTTTTTTATACAAAATATGAAAATAAACCCAGGTTACATTGCCTAGTCAACAGCCCCTATGGCATCACAACAAGGTATGTCATTGTTGCTGTATAGCAATACTTATACCCAGCAAGTTAAGGCTGCCAGCCCTCTGGTCTACTTTTTGTCTATACATATCAGATTTTGCGCGCCGTGGGGTGCCCGGCCTTAGAATTGTCCCCCACCATATCGTCCCGTGGTTGCAGTAGGAGTCTGCTAAGGGAATATACCGGGAGATGGGCAGCAGCATCTTCCGAAAGCCTAAACAACAATAAACAAAAAAAACTGCGCGCGCCAACCCGCCTGCCAAGCGTGGCGCGTATGGCAAACCCCCCCTGAAAGGGGAGGCCTATGTTCAGCAGTGGACGTCTTATGGCTGAGATGATGATGATGATGATGATATCAGATTTTAACAGCATTTCCAGTTGAAGTTTTCCAGAAAGAAATCAATTATTGATATACTACCCTCATTTCTGTACTGATTTACATATGCTTTTTAATTGAATTGAAATAAACTTTTACAGATGCATGGTGATAAGCCTAAAATGTGGCAAATGGCCGCCCTGTGGGAGAGCGAGGAGCAAGATAACCTGCAGAATGCCAAGAGCTTCCTTCTGAAGGGCATCCACAGACACCCGCAAGCTCAAGAGCTGTACTTGGATCTCTTCAAGATAGAGGTGGCTCTGGCTTTGAAAGCTGAAAATGATGAAGAGAAGGTAACACTCAATAAGAAATAGGAGGAATAGAGAAATAAATAAGCTAGCATGCTCACTACATAAAACTGGTTATTAGCCTAGCTTGACATTAGGAAGGTCAGACAACTAAGGGGACTCAGGAGGAATGGGCAGCGCTGACTAAGTTTTAAGACAGGTGCCCTATTCAAGCCACTGCCTGTTCCTCCCTCAGTCCCTTAGTAGTCTAGCCTTCATAATGTTAAGCTTTTCGGCTAATAGGCGTGTTTACACCTGGCGAGGCAGTTTGGCTAGTGTGGCGTGCCTCGGCCGAGGCAAACACGCGCGCGGCCTCAATGCCTCGGCAGAGGCAAACACGCGCGCGGCCTCAATGCCTCGGCAGAGGCACGTCCACGCCTAATAACCGGTTGTATGGAGTGAGCACTCTATTTATTCTTACTTATTTCACAATATGCAACAGAAAAATTTCTATTTTCATTCAGATTAGTAGATTTTATGAATAACTTTTTGATGAATGTCACATATATTTAAAGAAGTGTGTATATATTAGAAGGTTGATTTTTTCCTTCATTAATTATTAATAGGAATGTCCCTAAATCAGGTGAATTAAGCTTGATATTATTTATTTGACATGATACACCTTACAGTTGCCACTGATCTTACATATCTATTCTAAACAATAAAAAAAAATAAGAAAAATATTTAGAACTATAAAGAAATTTGAACTATAAAGCGAGAGAGTTGCGGGTCATTTTTAAAAACAGCATACCTGTATAAATTCAACACTATTTAGTGCATCTTCTAGCTTCAACAACTCAATGCCAAAAGCATACATATCATCGGAGAGAAGTCCATTCTCATGGCCAAACATCCAGGCATCTTTGATAGCAGTAACCTTTTGATTTTCTGAACAAACATTCTCATTTAAACCGAGAAGTTCATGAATAAATTTGCTGCATAGTTTTTCATCTGGAAACTGCAAATACAAATTGATATAACTCTAAATTTATATCATGTGAAGATTATTATTGAATAGGCCGGTCCACACCGAACGAGCTGTCTCGCGAGGATTGCGGCATGAAATGACTCGGCCAGTGAAGACGTGCCTCTGAGGCACGGCGGCCGCGCCAAAGCAAACACTGGCCGAGCTGCTTCGGGCGGCAATTTCCTCGCAAAGCAACTCATTCAGTGTGAGCCCGCCTATTAGGCAGGTATCTAATAGATACTGAACTATTGAACACCTACCCTTTGCAGAGCTTCTTCATAGACACTGATACATCTAAGAAGATTAATTGGGAGTTTTGAGTCCTCATTTACAAATTCTTCAATTTCTTTCCAGTGGCAACCCTGTAATTAAAACAAAAAGTTAGGCGCGCCACCAACTCAGTCTGAATTCAGTACTTGATTGTATTGTGTCCATAAACAACTTTCTTGTATACTGAATATAATTATACCAATACAAACAGGTCCTAACCCTAACTAAAGAACTTAAGAGTCGCCAGGACGCTCGCGTTCCCATACAAACGTAGTTTAGCTCTCATTTTAAAACGACATGCTTTAGAACCACGAAATTTGGCATGGGCATTCTAGCAGTACAGATCTATGTCGGTAATTCGTTTTCGTTGCTAAAAATTGTAATTGAAAAAAAATATAGCAAAAATAAGTTTTGTATGTAAATCTGTATCTGGCTGTATTTTCTTTGTATTACAATTTTTTGCAACGAAAACGAATTACCGACATAGATCTGTACTGCTAGAATGCCCATGCCAAATTTCGTGGTTCTAAAGCATGTCGTTTTAAAATGAGAGCTAAACTACGTTTGTATGGGAACGCGAGCGTCCTGGCGACTCTTAAGGCCGTTCCTCGATTCGGACAAGCCACGCCCATCCGTTAGAGACACGTTTATGGCTCCCGTGCACGAAAGAAAGAGATGCAGCGCTCTTAAGGATCAGACTTTTTGACTAAAATACAATAAATAAGCGAATCTATAAAGTAGTCTAGCCTTCATAATGGTATAGTGGTCTAGCATTCAGCTTTTGGGCTAATAGGCGTGTTTACACCTGGCGAGGCAGTTTGGCTAGTGTGGCGTGCCTCGGCCGAGGCAAACACGCGCGCGGCCTCAATGCCTCGGCAGAGGCAAACACGCGCGCGGCCTCAATGCCTCGGCAGAGGCACGTCCACGCCTAATAACCGGTTGTATGGAGTGAGCACTCTATTTATTCTTACTTATTTCACAATATGCAACAGAAAAATTTCTATTTTCATTCAGATTAGTAGATTTTATGAATAACTTTTTGATGAATGTCACATATATTTAAATAAGTGTGTATATATTAGAAGGTTGATTTTTTCCTTCATTAATTATTAATAGGAATGTCCCTAAATCAGGTGAATTAAGCTTGATATTATTTATTTGACATGATACACCTTACAGTTGCCACTGATCTTACATATCTATTCTAAACAATAAAAAAAAATAAGAAAAATATATAATGATTTGTAATCAACTACCTAATCAGAATAGATGCAAAACTTGTATGAAATCTTTTCATGACTTTCAGGAAAAGCAACTGCAAAGGGCAGATGTGATATGGAGAAATGGTGCAAAGAGCATTGATGATGTCAGCTACCTGTTTAAGCTTTGTGAATTAACTCTGAAGTTCCAAAACACTGAGAAAATAACTGAAGAAGTTAAAAAGGAGATTTGGAGTCATTATGATAAGAAGGAAGTTTGGCCTTATATTGCATCTAAAGAGTTAGAAGTAAGTATTTTATCTGCAACTTTATCTATGTTAAAATCATAAGGCACAATCTATTTTTAGCAAAACTGAAATAAGGACCAGGACATTATATTTTTAAATCTCAGCCTCTGGAATAAAGTTTAAATTTGATCAAAAAATGTGACCTTATCCAGCCGTCATGACTACTTTGCCATCCTAAAAATAAGCCATTGGGTCTTACAACCTTAAAATAAGTGTCAAGATAAAATAACATAGTAAGACTATGTCTACACTGAAAAATACTGGTTAAGGGGCTACTTTGAAAAATTATAGGTTTTTTCAAACGCTCTATTGACTAAACGGGAAAAGGGACTGAATTTATTTTCGAATATATATTATTAGACTATATACTCTTGTTTTTGGCACAAGCCGAAACACGATTGCTGAAAGTTGCCTCGATAGAAAAAAAATCCGAAGTTGGGTCCTTTTTCTCCTTATTTTTCTTAGCTTACGTAAACTATAAGAGATTAAGCAATATAACTAAGTAAAAAATATGGTATTCTGGTTTATCTAAAAAGTCACAGAAACAAAATTAGACAAAACTTTATAGATTCGCTTATTTATTGTATTTTAGTCAAAAAGTCTGATCCTTAAGAGCGCTGCATCTCTTTCTTTCGTGCACGGGAGCCATAAACGTGTCTCTAACGGATGAGCGTGGCTTGTCCGAATCGAGGAACGGCCTTAAGAGTCGCCAGGACGCTCGCGTTCCCATACAAACGTAGTTTAGCTCTCATTTTAAAACGACATGCTTTAGAACCACGAAATTTGGCATGGGCATTCTAGCAGTACAGATCTATGTCGGTAATTCGTTTTCGTTGCAAAAAATTGTAATACAAAGAAAATACAGCCAGATACAGATTTACATACAAAACTTATTTTTGCTATATTTTTTTTCTATTACAATTTTTAGCAACGAAAACGAATTACCGGCATAGATCTGTACTGCTAGAATGCCCATGCCAAATTTCGTGGTTCTAAAGCATGTCGTTTTAAAATGAGAGCTAAACTACGTTTGTATGGGAACGCGAGCGTCCTGGCGACTCTTAAGTTCTTTAGTTAGGGTTAGGACCTGTTTGTATTGGTATAATTATATTCAGTATACAAGAAAGTTGTTTATGGACACAATACAATCAAGTACTGAATTCAGACTGAGTTGGTGGCGCGCCTAACTTTTTGTTTTAATTACAGGGTTGCCACTGGAAAGAAATTGAAGAATTTGTAAATGAGGACTCAAAACTCCCAATTAATCTTCTTAGATGTATCAGTGTCTATGAAGAAGCTCTGCAAAGGGTAGGTGTTCAATAGTTCAGTATCTATTAGATACCTGCCTAATAGGCGGGCTCACACTGAATGAGTTGCTTTGCGAGGAAATTGCCGCCCGAAGCAGCTCGGCCAGTGTTTGCTTTGGCGCGGCCGCCGTGCCTCAGAGGCACGTCTTCACTGGCCGAGTCATTTCATGCCGCAATCCTCGCGAGACAGCTCGTTCGGTGTGGACCGGCCTATTCAATAATAATCTTCACATGATATAAATTTAGAGTTATATCAATTTGTATTTGCAGTTTCCAGATGAAAAACTATGCAGCAAATTTATTCATGAACTTCTCGGTTTAAATGAGAATGTTTGTTCAGAAAATCAAAAGGTTACTGCTATCAAAGATGCCTGGATGTTTGGCCATGAGAATGGACTTCTCTCCGATGATATGTATGCTTTTGGCATTGAGTTGTTGAAGCTAGAAGATGCACTAAATAGTGTTGAATTTATACAGGTATGCTGTTTTTAAAAATGACCCGCAACTCTCTCGCTTTATAGTTCAAATTAGGATAAAATCCGCCTCGCAAGGAAATTCCCGCGCGCGGCAGCTCGGCTAGTGTGGACGTGCCGCGGCCGAGCCAAACGCACGCGCGGCTACAATGGCTCGGGCGAGGCATCTTCACACTAGCCGAGCTGCCGCGCGCGGCAATTTCCTCGCGAGGCGGTGCGCCAGGTGTAGACAGCTATTGAATTGTTCCATCCACCTTTCCCTTATGTTATGCTGACTCAAAGTACTGTGTACACTACAGGCTTGGCTTTGAAACAGTTGATACTACTGGTATTATTTGACCTAGAAATACAATTTCAGATACTGGATGCAGCAACAATGAGAAATCCTCGAGCAAAGAGTGTATGGAAAGAAAAGATTCTTCTCAGCAAAGACAATGAAAATAAATTATTGTCTATACTAAAAGAGGGTACTAAAGTGTTGGACCAGGATGACGCCATTGATCTATGGAACAGTGCATTGGATGTTATTGAAAATAAAGAAACTGTAATTACTTTTACCAAATTTGCTCTTTTATGTATTTATTGGCTGTCCGTTATATTTATTTATTAAGTTTAAGAAGTACCAACAGCTAGAATTTACATAATACTCGTAGATATCTAAATGACTATTTTCTTTTCAGCTCATGGCTTTACACAAGAAATTCCAAAATTGCGAAACAGCTGTTCTTTTAGCAATCAAGCCGAAATTGCTACAAAAAATGTATGATTATAATGGCCTGAAGGCAGCCAGGGATTTATATGATGAGTTAATTAAAACCCCACCTCTTCAAAAAGATGTACAATATGTCATGATTGATATTGAGAAATCACAAGATAAACCAAATGCCAAGCTGATACGGAAGTACTATGAATATTTGGCTCACCATCATGGACAAGACAATGTTGGTATCTGGATGGACTACATGAACTTTGAGTCAACTCTCGGCAGCGCTCAATTTTCACCGGCTATCTATAGGAGAGCTGTTGCTACATTGAAAAGAGAACTAGTGGACGAATTCATTAAAGCTCAAACTTTAGCAAAAATAAAATAACTCTAATCATTCTCTGTCTTTTATTTAAATTAAAATATATAACCCAAAAGCAAGTAAAATAATATACAGTTGAGAAACAACATATTTATTTCAATATATCCACACCCTTACTCAACAATCTAGCAAAACGAGAATATCCACAAAATACACCGTTCACTAAATTATTTACACATTCATTGTACACAATTATCTTTCTACAAGACTTTGAATCTCTACTTTGGTGATTGTGGAATAACACTTAGCAAATAAGATAGATAAATGCAATATGTTTAGGTCTAGAGAGTGACTATTGCAAGGCTGCAATGGGAGCAATGTAGTACCTAAAGATTAGGGAGGCCCCGCGTTTGTGTTGCTTGTTTATTAGCAGGTCCCTCCAGCAAGTGTGCCAAGAGGGGTACTTGGCCATGGCAGGCGGGTTGCCAGCCTGCAGGCTGCAGCCCGCAACTGCCATGCAAGTGGACACCACAACCAGTGGGTATGTCAGCGTGCTCGTCAAAAACGTGAGCAGTGGCACTGTGTAGTAACGCAGGTCCTTCGTCTTCACAAAGTATTTGTTTACATAGTAAGCTAGTGCTCCCGTGACTGCTACACAAGTCAAATCCCCCAGTAGTTTAGGAATAATTCCGTGGAAAAAGCCAAGGATACCGTCATCCTTGTATATAGACACGATAGCGCCTATCAATGAGCTGTAATTTTCTTCTTTGCCAATGAAGGAGGCCATCATCCGCACTGACACAACGTGGAATGGATACGACACTACTACGGACGCTGTGTGCATGATCATGTCCCGCCGCCCGAGCCTGATGTAGTCGTCAAGCTTCGGCTCGTCATCCGTGATGATGTTTGGGGGGTCATTGATTTCTGGCAGGTCAATACCAACAGCATGTATTACCTTCGACGTGAGCTGACTCGAGGCGATGAGGCCGAGTAGTCTTGCCGATAGGCCTCTGTAACAGCCAAAAAATCCATCCGAGGCCTTGATATACTTGATGTATTGGAAACCGTTAGGTAATATCATGGCAGGGCGGCCGAACAATGTTGTCGATCGCCGAGGCGGCATCGGTTCGTATCCTAATTGGATGAGGACCTTCACATATTCCATGGGGTGGCATATTGTTGTAACGAGCAATTGAGACGGCAGGGCCGCTATTCTTTCTTTTTCAATTTCGTCCATATCCTGACAATTTCACGTCCTACTTCTGAAATCAAAACCGACCAAAAACTACAGATTTCAGACTTGTCACGGATTCAGAATGTTGCCAGCCTATGATATCTTATCAGCAAAATAAGGCCTGTCTCTCACGAGTCATAAAAAATCTTTGCAATGCCGTCTTCAATGATTCCGTATGTCTTTCTAAGTTAAGAAAATTCGTCTAGTATTAAGGATTAAATACATTAATTTATTGAATATGTTTTACATAATCACCAAATAATTGTATAAAAATATACTCAATATATGTATACAAAACGAGATCACTAATTTCGACCGATTGCTCAACGCCTCCGTGGCGCAATTGGCTAGCGCGTTCGGCTGTTAACCGAAAGGTTGGTGGTTCGAGCCCACCCGGGGGCGACTATTTTTGCTTTTATAAAAACTTTTTTCCCCGATGCCTTTTTTTAAAGGCAGAGGATTTTCAATGCACTCAACGTGAATTAAATACAAATAATCTCGGTTTATTTTTCTTAAAAGTCTTTTGGCGTTATAAAAATGGTTTTAGAATAAAATCAGGCAATGAAGCACTTTACTAACTTAAATACTTTACTAACATTAAAAAAAGCGTAAATATTGATGTTCTAGAGCCTAAAATTCGTCATCTTACTCAGATTGGCGTGGCTTTGTTTATAATCTCAATAAATTGTCAACCGCTTGGAGAGTCCGATCCTTACGGCAGGATCCATTGCTATGTATCATGACTGTTATGAGTTAGCAGTGAATTGGCGTCCGCAATTCTCCGAGACTGGAGATCTGGGTTGTTTAATTTTTTGGTTTACTAAAGCGGGACAGTCGCGCTGTAATAGGTATTTAATTACTTAAAGTCAGATGCAGATGTCCCAACGGTGGTCATAACTCCCAGCATTTAATTTTGCCCCTTCCCCCTACTGTATAGGTATATCTAATCCATGACTTTCGATTCCGACTTCGGAACCTTATGGTGGCACCATAGGCAAGGTCCTTAAAATGGTAAGTTATTCCCAGGCCTTGTTATACACCTACAGTTGATCTTCCGATATGTGTAATTGGGGGATAATAATAAACGTTTTTTTTTAACTGAGTAATATAAAAAATCTTTAATTTCTAAAGAAAAATATTTATATCTAAGAAATTTAAGCGCTAGAGGTCAATAACTCGTTGGAACCATCTTCGTCTATCTTGTAGGGCAGTTGCGTGGTGAATGTGGGTGGACCCTGGACGGTAGCCTTGGAGATACGTTGCGGGGGCTAGAAAAATAAAAATAATAACTACAGTAAAACTGGGTTCAGACGATTTTGTAGGGACCTAGCAAAAAAGGAATAATCTGGGACTGTTCTACGGGACGGGACCTCTAGTTGCAGAAACTGGTATAAATTTGCGTAGGTACTATACGAAAAATCGTATTAAACGTGATCATCAAGCGGATTCTAATTTGTTATTAAAAAATTAGAAAACTTCCAAAAAGTCTGAACCATTTTAGACAAAACATGTCTAGACTTACTACATACCTACTATTACTTGATCTTATCATTATGACGCATAGCGGATAATCTTATAACATTGATGTGAGTTAAACATATTGAGATTATAAAACTCCTTGAATATTTTTTATATAACCTACCTGATGATTTTGAATATCATCATCCTCTCCATTCTCGGCCATTTCTCCACAATCGGCTTCCCTGTCTTGTCCATGTCCATTGTTATCATTCACCTTTTCTAAGTTGTCTTCATGTTCACTATCGTCTTCATGTTCATCATCCATTTTGTCGTGTTCATCATCCGTTTTGTCGTGTTCATCATCCGTTTTGTCGTGTTCATCATCATGTTCACTTTCATCATCCTCGTCATTATCTTCAGTTTCGTCCTTTTCTTCAAGAGTTTCGAATGCCACGTCTTTTTCTATTAAGTCTAAAACACAATGAAATTAAGGAAATAGATTAGATATAAAGATAAAAATTTTAGTATTCTACATTCATTTACAAAGTAACAGCATTGTAAATAATTTCAACTGTAAACTGTAACAAAATATTCGATGGGGTTACGCATTCAAATTCCGGTACAGGCCTTTTGTAATTGATGTTTGGATTTAAGATAGATTTTTAATTTTGTAAAATAATAATATAACCTACCTTTAAATCTTAAAGAGCCTCTCCTAATGGGAGGCCTGTCTTCTGGCACCTCCACAATGACTGTAGGATTCATGTCTATCGTCACGCCATTGGGCTTTTTCTCATTTTCATCTTTATTTACTTCATCTCCTTCTTTTAACTGTGGATATAGATTTTTTTACGTAAGTACGTAAGTAAGGATTGCCATAAAATTAAATAATGAGTTAGTCAGGAACTTGGGTCATCGACTCAGAGATAAGAGTTGCTATGCTCGTTCCAGATTTTCTCGGCAATTCAGCGTGGCAGTGTCATAGGGACGTTTGAGCCAGCTACGGTCCGACGTGTGACTGAGGTGACTATTTCATGCAAGATAGGATCAAGTTATTAGAGATAAAGAGTGTTTTAAAGGTGTTTTAAAGAAGTCAAAACTCTATTAACACACATCCAAACGTTTTCATCTGAAAGAGTTAGTCTCTTTTTATTTAGTTTTACTATTACTCTGTTTTTATAAGTAAGTAGTACATACTTATGGCATCATTTTACTGACTTAGAAATGTGTAAATTCCTCATGTCTGTTACGTTACCTGCATAAAAGTTATGCTAGGCTCCTGTAGTTTGGTTGCCATTTCCCTATTCTTCATAATCTTTTCGTCTGTTTCCTTCTCCAGACGAAGTCTATGAGCCTTGTGTGTTCGCCACATCTGTGAATCAGACCATCATCTAGATAGAAGTTTCAATATGCAGATTGAATAATAAAGTTTAGGTTGTACAATAACTTGAACATTGCCTAAGTATAAGAAAATTCTTCTGGCTCAATTTTGTAGTGAATAGTGTAATTTATCTGTTTCGTTTGTGGTCCAGAATAATTTGGAGCTTAATATAGCTATTGTGAGTTTGGATAGCGGAGAATTGACCAAACTAGGAAGAAAAAAGTAATTAGTTCTGGGACTAAAATTTTTCAAAGTACTCACGTGGTACCCGCAGTAGCACAGGCCAAGTATGTAAATAACGATGAGCGCTATAAAGAACTTGTCCGTATTTTCTTCTTCAGCGTCAGGCTGCTGGTACATCAGGTCGTAGGGCGTGCGGGATGGCGGGTCCTCGACCCAGGTCTTGTCGCCACTCTGAACAAAAACGAAAAAAACAAAGGTAAAAATTTAAGATAAGCGTGATTGCTGATGTTAGACATATTTCGAGAACATAAGTAAAAAAATATGTGATCGACTAACTGTAATTGGCAGTTAAAGCCGAAAGTTCAGACTTGCCTGTTATAACAATGATTTTGATTACAAGAAAGACGATTATGATTACGATTATATTTAGTACGGTGATGGTGATAACAAAAGAGAATACTAATATAATCACAATGATGAAGACAGTGATGATGGTAAAGATGATAAATATGGCGGAGATGAAAATCGTGTCTCGGTTAGAAGAACAGTCAAGATGTAGATAAATCCATACTATAAGAAAGCTCCCATTGTGCGCAGAGGCCAGCTGGTCCCGGTCGGGCCAAGCCTCGTCAAACTCGGCAGAGCACTGCGCGCTGCGTACGCCCAGCGCGTTCACCACGTTCACCTGATCAAGTAAATCTATTTATTCATTTAAGTATTTAAATAGGTACGTATAATGCCACAACATTTCTAACTGAATTCTGGTACATATTCGAAGAATTTAGTTTCGTACCATCTCGGAGTCGCGCGTAAACATCATGTACTCCTCCAGCGGCTTCATTATATATTCGTTTACTTCCACGAAGATATCTGTGGAGTAAACAGGGTTTTATTTAACTAAATGTTGTATCGGTGGCGTTGGTTAAAAACATAATCGTCTAACTAATGTAAGCGACGTTAGAATCTCTGTTTTGTATACATACTCGTAGTATTTTAATAAATATATGAGACGTAAAAAAGTGCTCTTTTTGGATACAACTAAAAATTTTGATGTCTTCTATTGACAAATCTACCAATAAGTATGATACTATAGAGTAGAAATAAAACATAGTGTGTACGTACTGGAAAGACATCCATTGTATCCCTTATAAATCTTAAGCCTTGGATCACTTGTATTGAGTCCTCCAATTTGAACCTCATTAGACCCGACGTCCAACACTTCCCATGGTCCTTGATCAGGCAATTTTTCTAAAGGTATTTCAATTCTATCTATCAAAAGTATAGCATCATCACCATCTCTTGTGTAATATACTGTATGTCTGGCACCTGAAATTGAAAATAGGATACTTGTTAATAATTTCTAGGCACTTAACGGCCTCCATAGCCCAGTTGGTAGTGACCCTGCCTATGAAGCAGGAGGTCTCGGGTTCGAATCCTGGTAAGGGCATTTATTTGTGTGCTAATCTCAAATATTGGTTCCTGAGTTATGGATGTTTTCTATGTATATAAGTATGTATTTATCTATCTAAGTATGTATATCGTTGCCTAGCACCCATAGTACAAGCTTTGCTTAGTTTGGGGTTAGGTTGATTTGTATAAGATTGTCCCTAAATATTTATATTCATTATTTATTTATTTATTTACTTTCTAGGTGATTCTGGTTATCGTCAAGTGAAGATGTCTTACCATTTAAGAAATTTCGGTTTTTTACTTCAACACCATAAGCATGTTCTTCGCGATCTTCTTCAAATTTAAGATAGCCATCTTGTGTTATTGCTATTAGCAAATAGTAACTGCGTCTGAAAATAATAGTTAGTACATAGATATAAAATAAGCACTGTGTATAGTTATAATAGTCTTATAGTGACGCAAATTTATTCCTCTGTAACAAATTACTTACTGATTCTCTGTTTGAACTAAAAGAAGGACTGTATTTTTCTGTCGCAAGTCGTTGCTTGAGAATGCTAATTTTATTTTCACCTGAAACATTTGATAGAAATAATAATTAAAGTTGGTTGCTTATTCGAATAAAATCTATATATAAATACTACGTATTTTTTCTATTCGACTTTCTGGCGCTTGCTTTAAAAAGTGTGTACATAATCCTCTACAATTAACGATTGCTTTAGTCTGTAAAATAAAGTGATTAAAATATTTTTTTTTGTCGTTCTGCATTAAGCTCTTACCTTTAATACAGGTCCTTTAAGCACAAATCCTCTTTGCAAAATGCTTTCGCCGTTAAAGTCCGCCCCTTTCTCTTCCATGCAGTATTCACCAAAATAGCTTGTCAGTTCACAATTGCAACTGCTTTCCTGGTTGGTGAAGTCCTCGGTGCATAAGCCGCCATTCTTGCAGGGTTCGGAGTCGCATTTCATATCGCATTGAGGTAGAACTCCAGCTGTGTCTTAACAACATAATTATAGTTACAGTAACATAAATATTGTTGACACTCCATTTGCCACGAGATAACTCGCAGTATGTACAGTCGACCAAGAAAGTCGACCTGTTGTGGATTTGAACTGTAAATTTCACGAAGCATGTTGTGGAAGTTATTGTGTTGGGAATCTGGACGAAGCCTGCGATGTGGATTTAACTTATCAATGTAAATGACTCTACCAAGAAAGTGGTCTACCAGTTTTGACAAAAGTTTCTGCGAGATCTAACAATCGCTAAGGTTGACATTTCTAGTTTAAAACATGCACGACTTTGTTGTCTCATGACGATCAAACGAACCTCAACCGTAGGGTGGTAGACCACATTTTTGGTCGACTGTACTATCTCGTTGAGCAAAATCACTTATAGAAATATCGTATTGAGTTAGATACTAATTTAGATAAAAACAAAAATCCTCCAAATACCGGGGACTCGGCTCCGGTTACTTTTTCTTGCCATTCGGAGTCGAGACCCTTGGTCCGTGGGGTCCTAGCGCTCGTCAACTTTTTATGGAGATGTCCAAAAGACTAATCCAAATTACTGGTGACCGACGAGCTGGCAGCTTTCTCGCGCAACGCATCAGCATTGCTATACAGCGGGGGAATGCTGCCAGCGTCCTTGGCACCATGCCGCGGGGGCCCAATTTTTTTGATATTTTTTAGGGTTATTTAGTTTTAAATTTTAGTTAAGTTTTACTTTAATTAGCATTTATTTTTAAAATTAGTTTTTATTTATAGGTTTAGTTTAATTTTTATTCTATCATGTTCATATATGTATCTTGTTTTCTGCCAATAAAGTTTTTATATTTTAGATACTTAGGTATATCTAGATACAAGTGAAATAGATAGATATATATCTTTAAATTTCGTTTTCAGTTTAGGCCTTCATTTGAAAGCCTTAAGTCGCTTTTCAAGATTATTCTCTAATACCTTGATCGATATTGTCTTTAGCCTTCCTAGGTAAGTCGACAACGTGGTCGGCAATTTTAAAGCCTCGCACGCATCCGACATAACCTCCTTGGGGGAGTATCGCTGCTCTTGGAGCTAAATGCAGGGAATAATTGTCGTAGCCACCGAGATTCATCTGGAAATAGTCGGTCGGAGGTGCTGGAGGACGCTGGGGTAGGATAACCTCTGAAAATATATCAAAGTTTTTATAAATTCCAAATAATTTTGTTTATCGCATATAGTAGGTAGTAGGTACCTAAAGAACCTAAACTAAATTGTAGAAACTTACCCAATTCGGGATTAATCCAAGGTTTATTTGT
Organism: Pammene fasciana; assembly: GCA_911728535.1. Classification (NCBI taxonomy): domain Eukaryota; kingdom Metazoa; phylum Arthropoda; class Insecta; order Lepidoptera; family Tortricidae; genus Pammene; species Pammene fasciana. Next base: position 5,734,249 of record OU452285.1, read on the forward strand.
ATAATTGCTCAAAAGCTTTGCAACTTTTTCAATTGTCGTATTTTTGTTGTTAACATGAAGTGTCGTAGTCTGATTCGTTCTAATTATAGCAATTTGAACACTCTCTCCACGATTAATATTCTCGTATGTTACATTCATTTGTATTATTTCATTTTCATGATTGAACAAGTAAATGATTTCACTGCCGTTATGGATAAACAGATGAATGAAGTTGTTAAGATTATCGTTTGCATATAACACTAAACAATCATCATCATATGTCCTTAGGTTCATGAGTACATTTTCTGTCATCATTTGCTTCAGTCTATGTTTTTCGGCGTCTGTTGAATTGTCTACTAAATAGTTCTTCTTCAAGTAAGCTTCCTTTGTTTGGAATGTTAAAGCTTTTATATTTATGTCTAAAAAATAAATAAGTTATTGCAATAGGTATCGCAGCTTCAATTTCCTGATATAATTAGTATAGTACGGGTCTTTGTTGTCTTATAAGGAATATTTTACTTACTTTCTTCACAATGTGTTCCTAAATGAGCCCATGGATTTTTGCAAATACATTCATAAGTAGACCACAGTTCTTTACATGTGGCTTTATTTTGGCATGGATTCGGAACACAGGAAGGCTTGCAGTCTTTGATGATCTCAGACAAATGTACGGACATGTAGCTGTAAATGTCTAGAATTTCGCCGTTCACTACGAGACCTCGGAAACATCCTATTAAACCTTGACTTACAGCTGCTGCGGATTTCTTGAAATGTTCTCTGAAATAAAGTGTTTGGAGGGACCTAATTTGGAGTAGGTAAGATGATATAGAACATGTAGTAGGAACCGTCGGAAGCTTTTCATTTCATACGCAAAGAAAATGAAGAAAATAATAAAAACTAAGAAAGTAATAGATTCTACTCTCCACTTTTTTGTATATGAGTTATTTATAGTATTTTACCTAGAAATGTTGTTAAAATTAGGGATAACTTGATGAGTCAACGCAAGGTTAGACAATTGTGACATTTTATCTTAGGTTCAATCTTTATTATATGTTGAAGACAACGAGCAAGTAAATTATGAATGACTTACGCAGTAGCTCCACCAATAAACATGGAGCCCTCAAACGGCCCAAACTCCTCCTCCTGCAGCAGGTTGAGCATCTGGTACTCGGTGTTGAGCATGAACCGCACGTGGTAGAAGTTGTAGTCGATCCAGATCTTGTGCCACTCGCCCCCGTTTAGTTTCCGTTTCGAGTTGATTACCAGTTTTCTATTGGTGCCGGTGTTTAGTGTGAAGTTGAATGTTAGCTCATGTTCTGTAACAAATGACAAGCATTTTAGTTTATACTTGCTCATCATAATCCTATCTTCGGTTTTCACCTAATTTAAGACGTGTACTCTCTGCCGCGAACGCAGAAGACACTGGCTCGATCGCAGCCCTGGGCACTGCAGGTGATCACTTTTTACTTTGTATATGTTTATTTAAGTTTACGCAGGGCTTGTACAAATTTTTCGGAACTTGAGTGTAAAGTAATTCATAAGAAGTGTTTAAAGGTTCCATGCCAGAGTCCTCGAGAGAGCAATAGTGCTTTTCTTTCTGCTGTATTGGTCTCGGTGTGTGACAGAGTGAGACGTATGCTATAGGTCAACAGTGAATTTACGATGACACTCAACCTTTCGTGGTTTTATTTTCGAACGTAAAAAGTGCTACTCACCACTTGTCAAAGCAACCATGAATGAAGGGTAGTTGGGTCTGATAGGCGGTTGGAACAGCAAGATGGCACTGGTGCCAGTTGTGCGGAAACTGAAGGCGATGTCGCCTTTCCTCCAACCCGGTACCTCGATGTACGACTGCGATGTCGTAAATGTCACTACGTATCTTTGGGTATCTGGGGATAGTGTCGAAATTTGATCATACAAATTATCTTTGGAGTATACGCAGGTACATTAAATAGACTAATTATAAAAACATAAAGGGGTCAATTGCACAATTTTTGTACCTTTGTCCTGTCCGAAACTGAGAAAATTAAGAAAGGATGGGACAAAGGTACAAAAATTGTGCAATTGACCCAAAGGGCTCAGTTGCTTGTGCGGTGAGCGATGATCAATTACCCATCCTTGTGTGCGGCTGAGCAATTTGGATGAAAAATTAGGTAATAATTTACGTGTACATTCTTAAGACTATATTTTATCCGGAGGAGAGAAGAGCCATGGTGTGTTTTATAAATATGGTAATTCATACATTCTACGACGTTTCTCTTTCCGGAAAGACTAGGAGTTGTCAAGCAGCTTACCTACTTAATGACCCTGAGCTTTGAAGGAGTAGTTAAGGATGAAAATGTTAAATGACGAGAGGGAAAGTATGACTAAGCAACTAAAATATCCTTACTTGTCTCCACACATTCCAAAGGCCCCAACGTGATCCTACCCTGAGCTTCCTCTGTCAGATCCTTCTGCTGCAGGAAGAACATCTCAGTGATACCCAAACTGTTGGGAACTACGAAAGTACCCTCGTCCGAGTGCCATTTGTTCTCGTTAGCGTCACAGTTGCAGGTTTGGTTTGGGAAGATGCAAGTTGAGTTGACGCCACAGGAGCAGTAACCTCTACAAATAATATGTAAATAAATAACCCTGTCCTAGTTTAAGCTTGGGAGGCGAGCGGAACTTTCGTGCGATTCCTTAGAGCTCGCACACAGATAACATTACCGTAGATAACATTATGCTCAAGGCTTAGTAGGCTGCGTAAGGAATTTAAGCTGGAAGGCGAAAAACTTCGTTTATAGAATAACAACTATACTGACCGACTAAAACAAACAAACAAGCTTATAAAAAGGTAAACATGTACCTCTTGACATCTCCCAAGTGATCTACTGTATCATTAGAAGACGATATGAACCAAGTAGCACTATGAAGCTCCAAAGGTGCCATATTGCAATCGTATTTGATGTATTGTCGGCAGAACAAAGAGTGAGAGATCAGCTCCTGTAGCATTTCTGCTGTGAACTCGCGGTATTTTATCCGAAAGCTAAAATCTTGGCCTGAGGCTGATCGAACATCCTAAAAATAAAATTAAGATTTAAAAAAAATGGTGGAGGGAGATCATGTCTTGTACCTACATACTTAACTGTGAATGCAAAAAGTGGTACCATTCCATGTTGAGTCGGGGCCGATCATTGATTGATAACTTTTATTTGACAAAGGACTTGTCTGAAAATAACATACCACTTGACTAGGCAAATTATGCTCAACAACTGTAGTAGAAGAATCCGCATCAATTTGAAATTCACACTTTACGTGTGCTGGTGGGAACTTCCCGTTGCCATCAATATCTATGAGGTAAACGTCGTTTCTGGTGTAGCCGAGGAGGGCCAGCTCTTCGCACGTCTTCCTGAATGTAGCGAAGTGGCAATTCACCCCTATGTAACCTGGAAACACCAATTAGAACAAAGCAAATAATATATTATTTGCTTTTAAACCCAGTCTCATTTTGCTTCTGATAAGGGACAACCCTCGGGATTAAAGTATAGCCTCGGGGTATAATGAGATTAATTTACTGGAGTCGTCTAAAACTTTCCTTATCATAGTGACTATTGTCTAGGACTTCCGTTACACAGGAGAATGTGTGCTAGTCAATTACTTAAGCCAACAGTGCTTTAACTATTCAAGGTATCTTAAATACTTCCAAGCTATTAATGGTTAGATGTAATGAAAGCTATTCAAACGTACCAGTTTTCTCACAATCGCAGATGACCCTGTCTTCCCTAATAGAGCAGATGCCACCATGCTCACAGGTGTTGGGCCTGGTGCAGGGGTCTACGTATCTGCAGTCGTCGATGGCCACCTCACCCACCACTCGCTCAGTGTTTATAACATATCTGTAAAATGGCGATAATATTTTAATAATATTGAAATTTTTAAGGTGTTTCCAAAAGACTATAGTTTTATAAGACTTTCAAATAGAGCTGTGTCGAGTTTTGTAAAGGTTTAAGCAATGTGTATATAACATTGAAATACGCCTCTATAGACTAAAATTGCATATAGACGCCTAGCCGAAAATTAACAAAAAATACCTTGGTTCAATGAGGAGTCCATTGATTTTTACATTCCTCATGCATCCGATTAATCCCAAATTGGCCGATTTCAAACCACTTCCGATTACTATTTTGTCCTGAAGACTGAAGTCCAAACCTGTAAAAATAATAGACTGTTCACAAGCAATCGAAATCCAATGACCATCAACTATGTAGGCAGATTTTTATGATTAGGCCAAATGATAACCAAAAAATTTTATAGGCAACCTCGGTCAAAGTTTGTACCTTGTTGAGAAAAATCTCTTTCATAATTTGATTAAAAGACTTACCAAACATTTGTGCTGGCTTATTATTATGATCCACAGTCAGTTTGAATCTGCCTTTAGTATATTCCAACTCGACAGTGTGCCAATCACTGCTGGCATTAAATTTTACAGACTTCAATACAGTTACATTTTTCCCTACGTCTGAAACTAGCTCAAATCTTATTTCTTCTTTTACCATTCTTACCTGAAATATGATTGATATGGTAAGTAACATATTAATTATTACATTCCGTTACTGAAAACTCCTAGTAAGATATATTAGCAACAAAAGCTCCTGTTAACATAAGTAATCCAAAATTATAGTAGGCCTCCAATTTTTTTTCTCCTACTTTTTCCTAGTAGGAATACTATACAAACCCATAAACGAGTCACCATTATTTCTGTAATACCCTATATAAAAGTTTGCAAATAATAAGGCTACATTTTGACCTATGGTTTTATCATACCTCCCAATAGCCTTGACCAGATGCAGTTGTAGTTTCGCTATAGGCCAACACTGCCATGTTCTTGCTTGTTTTGAACTCAAATATCAAATTAAAACTGTGCGTATTGTTATGCACAGGCCACCAAATATGTGAAGTTGCAAATGGGTAAGTAATTGGTATCACTTCGATATCAATCTCTTCAAACTCTGGATCGAGAGCTCCAATATAATGAACCTTCGGATTATTCTGTTTTAGCACGTAAAGTATCGACACGTCGTTGTAATATACGTATTTGAGATTCCCAGCAAAGTTGTTAAATGATTTCAATCCTTTCATTTTATGTAAATCAGGTCCACCGCCTAAATAGATTTCTGGATCAATATAAACAAACTTCGCTTCTCCTGGAGTCTCGTAAGTTTCTATCACGCCATCCAAATATACTACAAGTATCTTTTCATGAAGAGTGACAGTCAAGTTATGCCACTGGTTGTCATTGACGTTGTGGCCTATGTAGTCGTCTATAGGCCCATCTCCGAGATCTATTTGGAATGCGACTTTCCTTTGATGGACCGAGAGAGCTATGTAATGGTGCTTGTCGTCGATTTGACCGCTGGCGTAGAAAAGTGCTGAGTCGTCGAAACGTGTCTGGAAATTTAATAAGAGGTGCATACCGTGTCAGGTACCTTTCGTATGTTTCCCTTTCATCATTTGACTTTAAATAAGTTTACTGTTTTCGCGCAATTACGTCTCTATAATATGAGTTATGTTATGACGTGACAATAAACATTGTGCTGTTTATTTATTTAAACTTTATTGCACTAATAATAAAGTGTACAAGAGGCGGAGTTAATGCCTTAAGGCATTTTCTACCAGTCAAACTTTGGATCAAACCGAAACTTACATGATGCATTGCTATAGGTACATTTATTTGGGTACTAATTCAATATTTCATAATAAGTAACAGCTATTTAGTAATTATTATAAAATCTGTGCAACTTTGCCGATAAATGCTTCTTGTTTTTATTTTAATGTATTTATACTATGTTCCGTTTCTCTCGTACTCTGTTACAAGACCAAAAATTAAGCGATGCGAATAATTGATAAATACGGTCATGTAAATTATAATGACCTGCTTTAGGGATCTGGAAGGTTCCAAAAAGGTATAAATCAAGATATAATCATGTAACGATGCGATCTCATAATTAATCGCAATGAAAGTCATCATGTAACTGAATATCGACTATCTCCCGATCATGTCCAATTACAGTCGGTAATTATCGGTTCATTACGTGACATTTATTTAAATTCATAACATTCTGATTAAGCTCCATAGCGATGATGTCATTACTTTTTAAAATAAAGCGTTATTTTGCAATATTAAAACGAAATGTGTACCTACAAGTATTTTTTTTACAATACCTAATAATAAAAGGGCAACTGGCTTCTAAAGTTCGATTTTATTCATAAATGTACCCTAAAGTGGACAATTATATTTTGTCGCCTAAAATGCGAAAAGAAAAGAATTCGACAAAAGAGAAACTTCGTCATGAACGTATATTGTCTTAGTCGCGGTATTCGACTTTGTTTTGTCAATTTTATTATTGACATAAAAAATGTTTTGTTCAAAACAACCATTATAAAATATTACCTACCATATCAGAACTACAACAAAATAAGGAGATACATAAGAACTACGTAACACTTACTTTAAAATGCAAGCTGACCCTCGTATTGGTAGAATGCACTCGGTCCTTCCAATCATACACCCTGTATGACACGTAGCTTGATCCCCGAAGAGTCAGCACTGTGGCAGCTGCAATGTCATCGCTTGATGTAATATCACATCACTACTTACGCAGATAAAATAACCTAAGCGTACTAGATAGAGCATAAATAACAACTGGCGTTGGGATATCAGGAAAGCTACCCTGTACAACGAAATTATTGGAGTGCCAGCCAGGCTTCAACTTTTTATGTTAAAACGAACGATATTTATGATAAGTTAAGCGTTTGACTAGTCATAAGGAATCAGACTTTAAATCTCAAGGTTTCTCAAATGTTTACCGTAAAAAATATCAATGAACCGTGGAAAAATATAAATGCTAGAGCTCCTTCAACTGAAGATGGAGCTTCCTAGAGATCATCATTTGAAGACACAGACTACACAGACACCTCATCATTAAACTTTTACAAGGAGCACGAGGTCACCACACATCAGTGCAATTTTATTCCTAAATTTCTACGATCCGAACAGCAAATCTCAATAGTATTATACACCAATTTGTAGTATAACAATCCAGGTTCACCCCTGTAACTTGGTTTTTGTGGATATTTTGAATCCACGTGAGTAATGATCAAAAACGTTACCTCAATTGAAATACGCGGTCGCGCTCTCATACAAAATTAGTACGGGAGCACTGATGCGTGGTGACCCAGAGTTGTACTTATGATCTATCTAGTGTTGAGGTTATCTGTGTTTGAAGATGGTGACCAGACCAACCAGCTCTATTTATGCGCGTTTCTTAACTAGACTTCTCTGCTTAATATTTCCGAAATAGATATTGTATTAATGTCCATCATAATGTTTTCGTGTATTATTAGCATGGAACTCTATGACGCGGCTCACGTTGCAGTAAATAAATGTATACTAAGCGGTGTAATGTAAGTCTCGATTTTATTGTGCTTTATAAATAGCATCTAGTGTGTTGTAATCTCTGACATAACACATTCTCAATTATAGGTGAAAGTGGACAATTATCGGTTTTTGTATCTATTATAAATAGTTTTCGATGAGACGGTAATCCGGAAACTGGTGTTACGTGGCGCTACCACTATCACCAAATTTGAACAATTCCGATAAACCTGTTCACTTCTTTATGTTGCATTTTAAAGTAGGGATGGACGGAACTGACTCAGACTCAGATTTCCCACTACTGATTATTAGGTACCTATACCGGGTGTTTCCTGTAACAGGAGCAATAAATTAAAACGTAGATTCTACTCCTCAAAACAGACAACGTTTGTTCGGCGACTTTTAAAAGTAACTTATGGTTTGATTTTTACGACACGTTAAAGTTTATTCAAACACGCAATGTATTCTGAAGTTGATTATGTCTGTAGGGTGACAAGACTGACAAGCAATGTCAATTAGACGGATTTTAACGTACATTGGAAATACTATTTAATTTGTATGAAAAAGGGACGATCTACAAAACACATATTTTTAAAAAGTTATTGAACAAAAGTTTTATTGTTTGAGGAGTAGAATCTACGTTTTAATTTATTGCTCGTATTACAGGAAACACCCTGTATACATATAAGTTCGTAAGATACACATCAGAATGGCTGGCACCCATCTTTTCACTTAAGTGGTTCGCAATATCCTAAGCGACATCCTAGTGACATCCTATTAGGCATTAGCATATTGATTTAAACTCACACGATTTTCACTCATTATTTTGACAAAAACGAGACTTAATCGCGTACACTTACTTTTATTATTTTCCTGACGTTTCGAGCGTGTCGCAACGCTTGTGGTCGCAGGCAGACTCCCCCACCCAGCCTGCTCTGCTCACGCTGTTTGCGTCAAGTGTACGCGATTAAGTCCCGTTTTTGTCAAGATAATGAGGCATTAGCGTGTTGAACACTACTTTTCTCTTACGCCGAGTTTTCACTGACACATAATGTAAAGCTATTAAAATTGTCAATTAGTAAGAGCATGCTTACTCTATTTTTGGGATAAGTACTTACTGTAAAAGTCGCACAGATCTTCCTCATACCTAGTCCCAAAGCAGTCACACCTATACCCATTATACTCGTTAATACACCTGGACCCTTGGAAGCACAGATTCTCCATAGTCCTACACTTGTCTATGCAGCCTTCCTTCACGTTTTCGTGCTTGGTAGCGATCAGGGGTACGATGGGAAGGAGGTCGGAGGCGGCTTTGCCGGAACTGAGGACCATATCGCTGATGCAGCCCACGAAGGATTCTATTATGTATTTCACGCCGTGTAGCTTTTCTTCGGAGCTTAAGCCTGAAATACAAGAAATAAGGTCATAGAGACTGATTAAGGGGCTACTTTGAAAAATTATAGGTTTTTTCAAACACTAGTGACCAAACGGGAAAAGGGACTGAATTTATTTTCGAATATATATAGTTTCGAGTCTAATAGGACTATATAGGTACTCTTGTTTTTGGCACAAGCCGAAACACGATTGCTGAAAGTTGCCTCGATAGAAAAAAAAAACCGAAGTTGCGTCCTTTTTCCCCTTATTTTTCTTTGCTTACGTAAGCTATAAAAAGATTAAGTAATATAACTAAGTAAAAAATATGGTATTCTGGTTTATATAAAAATTCACAGAAGCAAAATTGGACAAAACTTTATAGATTCGCATATTTATCGTAGTTTGGTCAAAAAGTCTGATCCTTAAGAGCGCTGCATCTCTTTCTTTCGTGCACGGGAGCCATAAACGTTACTCTAACAGATGGGCGTGACTTGGCCGAATCGAGGAACGGCCTTAATACAAAAATTGTCTTTTTGTGGACAATTTGTAAGCGGTTTATTAGGTAAATATAATGAAAGAATTTATCGAGATTAAATGTAATGTTTTTAACAAAATCTAATTTAATGAAGTAAATTGGAGCTAATTTGGCTTTTTTTTTATAACCCGAAGGAATACTTGTCAACTATAAGTAGGCCGGCGGAAATCAAGTTTACGCTACTGCAGAGCAAATATATTCAATATACGATTTTGGCAGCCTTCTGAATAATGGGGTACTGCTTTTATTGTACTGGGTTAACTTATTAAAAATGCTTACCTCCAATGAGTATAACAGATGTCAAGTTATCAGTTATACCGTAATTAGTGTCGAAACTTAAACCCTGAAAATTCAGAAAGTAGTTATCAGCATGTATTTTTTTAGTAATTTCTAGTCGAATGTAGAAACATTAGTGGCCCAAAATTTTACCTTGAGGTACACCTCTTCCTTCATCTGGTCCACTTTGGCTATGAGTCGGGCGCCGTGCACATCGATTGTGACTTGCACACTGTGCCATTGGTCTCTGTTCAAAGCTCGGCCCACCGTCACGGATGTCAGGTGCTTACCGAATACGTGGACCACTGGAAAAATTAAAGGAATTTTATAAAATTTCAGTGTCTATTATTTAGAAGACAATAAGCATTGCCTTTGGAAAATTAGAGATGTAGAAATAATAGGTACCGGTTTTGCCAGTTTGCGTGGTTTCTTAATAAACTTCAGAGGTACGCTCACTCTTTGTTACTTATAATGTCGAGGTAGAGTTAGCGTCTGATTATATCAATGATTTATTGCCACTCATAAGAAATACATAACAAATGCCTTTACCTTTAAGTTCTCCTTTCTCCACAATAACGTACAAAGCGTATGGCTGCATCTTGAACACAGGGTTTTTGACATTGTGATAAACTAATAGACCATGAGGCAGCCTGGTGCGAAACTTAAACGATATTTCTCTGCATAACCTGAAATTTGTAATACGTATTTGTTAAGAAATTGCATCTCTTTTTCTCTTTACAGATTTTAAAGATCTTAGTTATTACGAAAATTTGAGGAATTACTGATTTTCAGGGCACGTTACTACATATTAAACTGATAGCTTGGGGCTTACGAGGAGACAGTTAGTGTTACTGATGTTCAGATGAAAAGTTTCCGCACGTGAAAATTTCGGACTTCTGATACATGTTTATGTGCGGGAAATAAAACTTTATATTTTATGCTAAGAATATTTAGTAAATTTCCTAGCAACTTGCTCATCAGAAAGTAGTAAGTGTGTGATGTGTGTGAGCGATAATACGATGGAAAATAGTAACCTACGCCGTTGACTGCGAGCTAAATGAAATAGTTCGCCTCTAAAAAATGTCAACCCTGTAAAACCTTCAAAATATTACGCATCTCTATTTCTTACCTCAATTGAAACCTCTGTATAATATCACCATCCAGTTGTATAAAAGTATTATTCTCCGCAAACATGAAGGTCCGGTGGTGTCCTGACTCTGCAAATGTCAGGAATCGGTCGCGATCGCTCGGTGGTATGGGCGGTATGACCGTAGCGTATGTGGACGTCGATATGTTGAATGTAGCAACACTGGAGGCTGTTGGAGTTAATGCTAGCGTTGTTTGTGGCAGAACTGTTGATTGGATAAAATGAATGTTGTTTGAAATGCTAATTTTATAAACTTAAGGCCGTTTTGGGAATCATTCCTCATTTTTACTCATTCGGAATTAACTGAATACACCTTATTTAAATATAATGTTAGATAAGTGTCTTTATAACTTTGTATGTGTTTCTGTATGCATAGTGTGATACATACGTTTATAGAAATAATTTGTATAGCCTTATGTGTTGTGTTAGACCTTATTTTCTTAGGAATCTTATCGATAAATAATAAAACACAAGAGTATCAATAAAGTTGGTAGTTCTCATTACGTTATTTAAGGTGGAAAATTCGTTATGTAGGATTACCTACACTGAAATCTTACCTTTTTCATCTGAAGTCAAGTCTACCGGCAAGCTGCTCTCGACATCAGCTGTCCCACATAAAATGTGAAGTACTAGCCAGCTCACTAGTATCCCTCTTCTTTGCAGACCCATTCTGTGTTAAGCTCATTTATCTGGGGATACACTTAATGTATTTATTGAGTAATTAAAGTAACATCACAACCACCAACTTAATTCACAACACATGGTTCCCCCAAAATGCACAGAAAATAATTTTTAACAAACTTCGTCTAATAATCCACATCAGCTCTAATCAGCCATCGATCATCAACGTCTTGTTAAATGTGGGGATTAAAAAGCGAATTTTACTTTACATTAAAACTTTTGGGTATTTAGTTATAGATCTCCTTAAACCCATCATTTTATGACACAGTTTTGCTTAACCGCATCCATATATATACTTATATTGAGATTGAGAATGGCTGTTTCATATAAGATTTGCCGTGAGATATAACGAATTTACGAGTATGTATTCGGCGTTGATACCGAAGTGATAATAAACACATGTCGAGTGACACACTTCCTACCAACGGCTACTCGGAACATCTGCCGAAATAATTTCCTTAAAAAATCTACTTCCTTTCTTCACACTCCAAATAATCATTAAAAACCATTATAACCCGTAAACCCTTATTCGTAGAGTTCAAAATAGAACCCTTTTAATTCGCATAGGGTATCGAGCGGAAATATGCCTCGTGTGGGCAACGGAAAGTGGCCAATGTAAAGAGGTCTGTCTTGGCTCTGTCTTTTCTTAATAACGCGGAGGTCAAAGAAGGCCTTGCAGAAATGTCATGGGCCAAGGAACCTTGGTTAGGCTTAGGAGCTAAATTGGCTCAAATAAATGCAGTCCACCAATGTCGGTTGACAACGTTGGTTTAACGTATCTGGATTTGATATTTTGGCTCGGATCAGAGTCTCAGATCTCTTTTATTGTGATCATAGTTTGAGTAAGGAAAAGTAGGCATTGTATCTAATAACATTGGTCATAAACAAAACATAAATATTAAATTATACTTACGAATATGAATACAATTTGTAGGTAATCCTTTTAGAAAAACTAGTATTCAACTTTCTATATACCTATACCTACACACTATATAAGTAAACGAATCATGTTTACACTAAATAACAAAAACCTAATCACTCAACTACAATAAACATAATATTTCCAAATTATTCAATTATGTTAAACACTCAAAACGGCATAACTAGCAAAAACAAACACAAACGTTTAAAATATAATTCAAACATAGAACGCGCCTTTTTACATCTTTTTATTTTTTAAATCTCGTTCGGGATGGCACTGGCCGCGTCCCCGCCGCGCGGTACTGAGGCGGTTAACTGAGTAATAACACCGGCAATTTGTTCATGGGTCACAGTTGCTCCCAGACTAAGGACACACGAGGTTAGAAAGAGTTTCAATAAATCTATTGTGGGCATTATTATAGTATAACGGGCGCTCGCGTTCGATTTGTCTAAATTAAAGTGTAAAGTCTTTTGGCGTACCTAACTCACTTGTGTTCTTTGTTTGTTACGAAGCACCTACCTGATGTAAGCAAAAAATTTAAAGCTTTGTACTCACTTTTATTCATTTTATTATTATACGGCGTTCACACCAGCGTGTTCATACTGGCGTCGGTGCTTGTCGAATAGTTCGACTAATCATTGGCGTACGAGTGCCAAGTTGCCAACACGAATGTCCGCGCGTTCACATATTCGTCTGCCCGTACATCAACACGACGCGAGCACGCGCGTGAGCACGAGCGCGAGTGCCAACACGCATATGTAAACAGGCGCGCGCTATTCGCCTCGTCATTCAGCTCGTCTCGCACGCATATGTGATCGCATCATTAGGACCTTGATTTGTGTATATGTCGGCGGCCAATCGTAAAATCAGGCAGATCGTAATGTTCCTGTGTAATGTTTTAACGATAGTCGCATTAAACCAATGTATAGGTAGGTTAGGTTCGTTAGGATGCTTCAGATGCCCGAAGGGCAACCTGCCCAGAAATAGGAGCCCCGCTAAGCGGGGCTCTGTCGACTCAGGGAACGAGTCAAAGATTTTCACGTTTCACGATATGCCTAGGAATTTCACGATCTGCCTTATTTTACGATCGGCCGCCGACATATACACCTAGGTATAAACCTGTCCTAACTTAGCACACGTGTCATAGTGCCAAAGGGTAACACTATGACTAATTAGCTAAATTAGTCTCTCAATCACAGCAAGGACAATGCAATTTTGCATTGCATGACTACTGCATCTGTCTGCAGCTAGTCTGATTAGCAAACGTATCGTTTCATATTTTCTGCTCGCTCGTCGGGGAAGTAAAATATCGTGAGGAAATCGGAATAGGCAATAACCAACATGTTTTAGTATATCATGCCATATGTACCGTCAACTGCTTTAACTTTGCCCGGCTTGAAAAACATGGTTTTCTTCACCTTGTCCTCACTTTTCAGCTCGTGAGATGGGAAAAAGACGACCATCTCAGGAATAACATATAAATAGCTGTTTGGTGAAGAAAACCATATTTTTCAAACTAGGCAAAGTTGTGCATTGAAGGTAAAGTTGTAGCAGTTGATGGCATAGCAACCAATATTTTAATCCATATCGATAACGATTGTCTAACAGCTTATAGCAGCAGCACTTATAAAATAAACAACAATAAAGGTACATTTACACAAGAACTTTGTTGAATTTCGTGATCGTTATAAAGTTATATTTTCCTATTGATCGAGTTCGTTGCCTATTCTTCCATTTATAAGCAATTTAGTACGCTTTCATTCTATGACAATGTTTGCTTACGATTTTGCTTACTTTTACTATTATATTATAAATCTATTCTTATAGAAAATGCTTTCTTTTTTCAGATTATTGGATCATACTATAATGCCGATGCCGTTACTTACCGAGTATTTTTTACGGTTTTGTAGCCAATAATGGCAAAAACCGACCTTATTCGTTTGTATTATCAATTTGCGCATTTGAAAGACTGAATATTTATTATGACAATATATTAGGTTGTCAAGCGGACCCCAAGCCGGGATAAACGCTAGGAAGAAGAAGACCTTGCCTATGAAGCAGAAGGGTTCAAATCCTGGTTAGGACATTTATTTGTGTGTTTATCACGGATATTTGTTCCTGAGTTATGGACGTTTTCCTATGTATTTAAGTATTAATCTATCTATTATATAATAAAATATCGTCGCCCACCATATTACCCACAACACAATGTGTGTAAGTTTGTCCTATAATTGTTATTTATTTATTTAGAGGGTTTTATAGTTCATTTTGTCCCTGACTTTGGCTAGAACTTATTTAAAATCAAGATTTGTCAAGACAAAAAGTACTTAAAGCATTACCTAAAGTATTTTTTATCGCCATTTCCTGTAAAGGCTTGTGTGATGTAAGTACAACTCGACTATTATAACTAAACCTATCGATTGCACCTTCCTATATGCGCCTTCCGAACATGACGAGAGTTCAAGGTGTATTGGTGTTGCGAAGATGAAAGGTGCAATCAAACGGAGCGATCGGAAGCAAAACAAGCGAAATATTTTTGTTATTATGTAAGGTTGGAATACAATCGGTTGGTGCGGTGAATGGCAATGATCCACTACTCACTCGTAGTAGAGTGCGTTTCCATTGTTACATATTGTGATGATGTACTACTTAGCTGATTTTACCCGCGACGACTAACATTTAATTGGATTTGACTTCTGAATTGCGAATCTAGAGCTAGTTCTAAGTGACTTACGCACCTATCCAATTTAATGATAAGACATAATAATGATAAACATACAAAAAAGCACGCAGATTACATTTGAAAAGAAACCGTCTCTTTCAATGTCAAATTCATATACCATAGATAGATATAATAAATACAAAAGCTGTAAACTGGTGTAGGGTTCCAAAACAAACAGTAAATACAAACAACAAATAAACAATACATTTATTATGTAATAATTTAGATTGTAGATAGAAAAATTAGTACACCTGCATGTCGGTTGAATATGTTTGACCTACTGACTAGCTTAAGATCTTGTAAGCATATTCTGACAAAGAAATGATTTGATTGATTGATTGAATAGTTGGAATTAATCATAAATCGGTGGGTTGTCCCCTTATTGCATAGATGGCTGCCCGTGAACTGGACATATCTTAAGTTCGTATCGACTTTCTTTTGTGATGCTCATGCTCAAAAACTCATGGATATCTCTGCCTTCGTCTTCGTTGTGTTAATGTTTTCTTATCTATTTACGTAATATTTATTAGTAGGCACAAGAACGCGACAAAAAGCCTAATGACTTTTATATCTATGTTGAATCTTTTAAAATAATAATATAATTATGATATATGCGTTTTTATTGCGCTTTTTGAAATATTGATAACATTTATCTTTAATCTAGTGTCGATCACCAAAACACGTTTTGTTCTTAGTAAGAAATGTCATTTCCTTTAAGATTATAATTAATATTATCTATTTATTATTTTTAATATTATCTCTACATCACGTTTTAAGTTTTATGTCAAATATGTCACCTCTATTCGCTTCAGTTTATATAATATAACATAGTATCAGTTTATATAATATAACGTCTCTCAGGCCTCAATTACTTAATTTATATTTTGTCTATTGCTAACAATCACAACTGTCAAAGTGACAGATAAGGAAGTTTATGAATAAGGGAATTAACGTACTTACAACACACTTTCAGGTAATTCAGAGATATGCTTGTCGAGAACACTTGATTAAGAAAAGCTTTATCGTATGGCTCTATGGAAACAGAACCACACCAAACAGATGCATCGGTCTCTGTCCGGGCCCATCGTCTGTTACGATCGACCCATATATGATGTCATTCTGC
Source organism: Pammene fasciana (assembly GCA_911728535.1). Lineage (NCBI taxonomy): Eukaryota > Metazoa > Arthropoda > Insecta > Lepidoptera > Tortricidae > Pammene > Pammene fasciana. The sequence goes on from OU452285.1 coordinate 5,750,422, forward strand.
CGTGTTATAATTTTGAAATACATTAAAAACACAATCTATCTCAAGCTTAATTCCAACACACAACAAATAAACAACCAACATTGAAGCTGTATTGCGTAGTTATACCGTGTGCAATCTAAGAAACGAAAAATCGATCGATTCGAATCGATTTTAGGTTATAAAATGTACTGAGATGACAGGTGTCAAAAACCGCTTCTTAGGTTGCACGAGGTATAGGTAATGCCACAGAATAATATAATGTTTCATGTAGTATTTCATGCAGAAGGTTATCTTCCCTAGAAAATTAACATTTGACTGAACTTTGACAGATGAACAGTGACACATGACGTCTCCATACAATTTTACGTTTCGACGTACTAGGGTTGACAATTACGCAATTAGTATTATTGCCGGACCTGCCTCAATCTGCCTCACCTACCTAATCTATCAGTAAATTTAATACAAAACTAGATAAATATATCGGATTTATAACGTTATTTACCCAATCTTATTATCATTTTAGTACAAAACTACTACTATAAACTACTTTAATATTTTATCTTATCTGTGGTCATGCCGCAAATAAACGAAAAGGATTTTGACCATCCCGAAAACGTATCCTATCTATACGTTCCCAGGCTGTAGCTGTCGCTTCGTGGAGTTGGACACCCTTGGTAATGCATTGGAGTTGTATTGGAGTTGGATCGCGTCTAAAACACGTCATTTTAAAGTTTGAATACGGCCCATTATGGCCATCATACTTACCGACCTTTTTAATCAGAATGAGTCCATTTTTTTTGTTTGTATATAAATAGTCCAATCGGGACATAAACATTAACATTGAGGGAGTGACATTAGATAGAGGTCTGTAGATGATAGTAAATCTATAGGTAGGTACCCTAAGCTATATTCATATTGATTCTCCGAAATGCATTGAATCACTTAATTTACTAAAATTTAAGCCACGGATACACAATATTGCTGGTAAAAACAGATAATTGCATGGCTTAAATTTGTGATAGAGCTATGATCGATTTTCGGACTGTTGCCTTTACTTGTTGTGTCAAGCTGTTTTAAAGAACTACGCATTATTGTATATATTATCTTTAAGATTTAATGTATTACTGTTTTGAAAAAATAAGTCACGTCGAGTTTCGTGCCGGTAATATTTAGTAATACCGTCAAGTCTCGCAACTTTGCCACTTTTCACAGGTGTTGAAAAGTCATAGTACATTTTTAACCAGAATTCATATGAAACCACTGAAGTATGAATGACGCGACACATAATATATTTACGAGTGCATACATAAGATGGTTTATAAATTAAATGACGGATAATAAGGTATTACGAGTAAAAATAAAACTGGCACAGTTACCTATACCGTGTGGCAACTTTGCCAACTGCATTTTTACGTTGTATAGTAATTTAGTTGTATTTACAATATTAGTAAAGAATATTCAGTATTTAGGATACAATATTTTGGAATTTGATCCTTAATGATATATTATTCCATAAAGAAATACAGCAAAAGTGGCAAAGTCGATCACCCATTTAAGAAAATTTCATAGAAAGTCAGTGAATGTCAGGTGAAGTGATCAGGGTTGACACAAATGAAAAAATATTAATTATTTAAGTACTTATTTATTTTGTTACATACGAGTAATCAGGTTACATAAGTACTCAGGAAAAACATAAAAGACACCTTAATTAAAATATTATCAAAAACGAAACATAGAAAACTCTTTAAGAGGCCTATCACAGGTCCACTCGTAAATAATTGTGATTACCTAGGTACCTATTTAAACTTGACGATAGACATTTATAAAAGGGCTTCGTCACGAACTGCCTCGTCGCCTCTTAACAAAAGTATTATCGAAACAACCACTTAGGTATATGTAGTAATTATTACCAATAAAATAAGTATGTCACAGTTAACTTTGAGTTTTCTTTTTTACTTAAACAAAACATACACTCTGTATATGTTATGGACCAAGTGATAAATAGGTCATTATACATATCTGCCTAAGTTCGTAGTTTTTTGGAGATAACTCAAAAACGCCTATACCGGTAATGCTCAAAATATTTTTGGTTGAAAGAATATTAAAAGGTGTATCTTCTTGGTTTTTTTCATAATATTTGGATTTACGGTTCAAAAGTTACAGGGGGGGGACACAATTTTTATGACTTTCGGAGCGATTATTTCTGAAAATATCCACTTAATCAAAAAATGTTCAAAGAAACCTCGGTTATTTGAACATTGTTATTTTTAGAGACCTATCGATTGATGTGCATCATGTTGATATTTGGCAAAAAAAATTTTTTGACAATTACTTACACATATGGAGTGCCCCCCTAAAAATTTTTTTTTTTGCAATTTCTCTACAAAACTAAGAAGCTGCACACACAATACACTTTATGTAAAAATTTGATAATGATACGTGTTATAGTTTCCGAGTAAAATAGCTGTGACATACGGACGGACAGACAGACAGACGGACATGACGAATCTATAAGGGTTCCGTTTTTTGCCATTTGGCTACGGAACCCTAAAAAGTATCTATCTTATGAAAAATGTAATTTAAATTTTTTGCTTGTGTACCAACCCTAGGCCGCTACAAAACATGGCAAAGCGGCCCCCCCATATTAGTCGGCGTGGTCTGGTGACTTTGCCAAAACAATTATCGGACTCAATTCAAACACTACGGCATTTATAAGGTAATCAATTCATTCCTTACCATTTAAATAACATAATATCTAAAATTTACATACCTGGATGCGTTGTTTATACTCTAAACTTTTTAAAGTTCTTGAGCACTAACTTTTATGATTATGTGAGTGACGAATTTGGAACTGAAATGGTAAGAAAATGGTTGCCGTGGTGTTGTCTCATTCATAATAATTTTGCCAATTGATAACCATATTTTCTACTAAAAGTAGGCACAACACTAAAAAATATACGTTGTCGGTGGTATGAAAGGATTACCTTATGCACTCTGCTGGTGGCAAAGTCAGTAACCCTTGGCAAAGCTGCCAGACTTGACGGTACTTCTCGGGTCAGGGTCAGAGGTTAGAACCGGTGCACGGTGGTAGTTTATTTTTTCTCTCTGACGTTTATAAATTCATTGTAATGTGCCTAAATTGAAGAATAAATATCTTTTATCTTTTGTTCTTGCCTCATGATTATGGGTCTATGGGAAGTCTAGCTTTTAGTATGTTTATAGTAAAGTACCTACTAATTAATACTCATATAAATAAAAATATATTGAATTACCATAACGAGCGAAACTTATTGACTGTTTGATTTTACATTAAGTAGGTATATTATTTTAGATAGGTATGTACACGTTTATTTTATGTTTTAATTTATTTTTGTAGTTAACTTTTTATGTTCAAAGTATTGTATATATTTCGTAACCAAATGATTTCATTACCTAGTACTAGCGAGGATAATGCGCGATCACGAGAGATACTAAGACATTTTCATTGATTATGAAATATTTATAATCTGCTTAAAACGTCGATAATATATTGATATGAAATGCATATTGAGTAATTCAAACAAGACCGGCATCATTTAAAAAATAGAAATCTAGTACTTACACCGTAATATCTATAATCGGTACACGGAAAAAAAAGCTTCCGGGATATTCTCAATCTAAGACATATTATGTTGAAAATATTTCCTCATGACAAGCATTTATTTTCTTTAACGAAAATAAATTAAAGTTTTAAATATAACGAAGCGAATATATTATTACAGATTTTCTAGTTTTCTTTTACCTAAGATAATACTTGTTTGATTAAAGTACAATCTCTCTTATTTATGCAATATACTCTTGAAACAATATATTTTTGTATTTCTATTTTAAGAAAATGTGGTTTTATTAAGCGAAGAATCTTATTTTTGGTAAAGGAAATAAATACTTGTCACGAGGAAATATATCCAAGATAATAATAATGTGTTTTCGTGTACCTACCTAAGTTATTAGGCCATCCGAATAAGATCCATAAAAAGCGTTTAGAGGAATAAATTCCCACCAGACTGGATAGTATCATTTTAATACCTTCATTTGGTCCTAAATAAGTGTAATGCACACCTCCTGGGATTGGGCAAACTCTTACTCTAACTTAAAACAGCTATTTATATCTTATTCCTGAGATAACCGCCTTTCTACCATCTCAAAAATAAGATATAAGTATCTGTCTGTTGAAGAAAACCATGTTTTTCGAGCCAGGCAAAATTGTGCATCGTAGGCAAAGTTGTAGCACGCGACGGTACCGAACCATATGCTTAATTTAAAGGAAATTGAAAGAAACACGGTGTATATGGAACAGATCTGAATTTTATTGCAATTGGCGATAGATTTATGTAATTTCTATTCAACTTATTTCTGTCACTCATTTATGTAAGTCATCCGGTCAGGAAAAATGAATGTGACGAGTTATTTTATTTAAGCATATAGGTAGACATTGTAGAAAAAGTACAAATGTAGAATTAGTAGGAAATACACTTCGATTGCTTTAGCCTACTTTTGTATGCTTTGGGTGGCAGCTATGGTTTTAAAGTTATATAAGTAAATACACTTAATAAAACACGCTGTAGGCCCACTCTAACTAGATACCTGAGCGGGCCTACACTTAATATGCGTAGTATTTACTAGTAACTAAATAGTAGATCGTCATTTATTTTTAACTTGCAATTTAGCGAACTATACAAACAAATAGATCAATTCTTAAAAAAATAACTGAAAACTTTTTTTACTATTAATAGCTAGCGCGAAAAAAAATCCGGCCGGATAGCGGATAGTAAATTCACTCATAGTCTTATAATTTACTTATCATTTAGATTTTTTTTGGTGAATAGGTATAAGCTTCATAACTAGGTACAATAATAATCAATAAACTTAAATATAAATTAAGCGCTATCTTAAATAAATACACATTAAAACGAAACGAATTAACTAGGGTACTATATTAGGCCTAGGGATTTTGGTATAAGGTACATAAGCGTCATAACTAGGTACAATAATTACTAGGTGAAATAAACAATAAACTTAAATATAAATTAAACACTATCACATTAAAACGAAAAATCCCTAATATTGGTACTCCAGATGCTGGCAGCATTTCTCCTTTGTATCGCAATATCAATACGTTGGGCGAGGAAGCTGCCAGCTCTGCGGTCACCAGTGCACAGTGGCATCCACTAGGCTTTTCGAAAATTCTTTGGAGAGCACGTGTGTACTGGGATCCCACAGACCAAGGGTCTCGACGCCGAGGCCCCTATATTTATATATTTAAAAATTTTCAGCTGCCGCTGCAGCCGCGCCGGTCCTGGCATGTTTCGTGTAGATGAGAGGTGGCTAGCGTGTCTACAGACGTGGCGTCCCACACCAGCACCCGACCCATCTTCCACGGAACCAACGACATCCCATCTTGCCTCTTGCCATCGTCCCTGAGAATTCCAGAAGAGCCGGAACATTAAAGCTGGCATGATACCGGCGTAGGCTATCACTAATTGTAAGTGCGGCGTGCCTGGAAAAGCGCCCTGCGCTCCTCTGGCAAAGACAGGCCGCAACGCGCAGAGTGTGGGGTTCCAAAAAAGTGCCAGTGGATGTGCCCGATGTGCACGGACGGAAAAGCGTGCAGCCAGGTACCGGCTTCCTTGGTTCCCACAGCCAGGAATCCGGCTTGTTAGGAACCTTATCAATTATTCACGTAATTCTTCCATTCAACAAAGGGCATAACTTTAAGTAGCTTAATTTTTTTTTATTTGTCATCCGCGTGCTCGAATTAGCTTACTCGTAACTGTAGGTAAAACCTTCGGCTGAATATCCGGCTATCCGGCCAAGGGATCCGCCGGATATCCGGTATCTAGTACCCGGCCAAAGAACTATCTGTTTCATCTCTACTTAATATGGATAGCTTCGTCCAGCGGTGACGTAGTATAATCCAGATCTAAAAACAAAATAATGCGTAGATATTCAATTAATGCGTGATAAGATAAAATATCCAATGACTAATCTGATTTGATAATATTTATGGTTATCTTGAATTATGAATAACTAGTAGTCCGCCTCGAACTGAGAACTCGCGATTTACTTGCAAACGAGTTGACCAATGTAACAAGACCCCAAGGAGGATTTTTTTTCTCCTTCTAGCTCCATAACCACTTGATCGATCCTGCTCATATACGACCTTACAAATTTTATGTATCTCTGCTACAGCCCCAAGAAATTTCATAAAGATCAGAAAAACGTTACTAAAGTTATCGTCAGACAAACTATTATGTAAATCAAAAAGCCATCCAAATGCCGAGACGTCCCAGTAGCCAGGTGACACTTGGGTCTGGAGTTGTTTGTAAGAACTCACTTCGCTTACGCTCCGCGAGTTCGAAAATACTTAATTCCAGTATACGAACACATGTAAGAATATGTTAGTTTAAATTATACGCTTTTCATTAAAGTGCTACACCAGACGTTGTTACCATTATTACCTATATATATTATAACCTTTTTGTATCTGGTTTTGTAGTTATTTTGCATTGTGTGGTGTAATAAAGAATATCAATCTAATCTAATCTAAACAAACAAAAAAAAAATCATAGCTTCGAAATGTTGATTCGACTGTATTCAACGAGAACGGTTTATCTACGGGAGTCCTACCTCAATGTTAGATATGAAAGAAAGCAGAGTAGAAAAAATATATACACAAGAAAATGTTTGTATACTCACCCAGACTTGTTTGTTGCGCTATTTCCCATATACAATTCAGGGCCCGAGCAAAACCCCGCCAAAATTTCATCCTGGCTACCGCACTTTCGTCCGACCAAGTGGTCGTACCTGACCGTCGCGGCAAAGATCTCCCAAGACCTATTGTGGCTGCAGAGGGACAGGAGGCAGCCTGGCTGGGACCCTCCGCCGTTGACGTAGAAGTCCACGTCTCCCCAGGCGGTGACACCGTTGTTGCCGTAGGTGTGGATGCATTCGACGTAGATGCCGTCGGTGGAGGCGAGGCGGTTTCTGTTGATGAGCCAGATGGGGCTGACGGGATCTAGTCCTGTAGAAAAGATTAAACATAGAATAGGCAGAAAGGTACATTTGGCCTGACACTGAATTCTTTATAGGCTACCTACACACATAAAGTATTATCTTTATGTGTGTAGGTAGCCTAAATCAATAGAGTAGGTAGTATAAACCTAAATCAATAAAAACATGATATAAATTTTTGACTTCTGTATTAGTTTTCCTTTCTTGGGGGTAGAATTAGAGAGAGAGAGAGATGAAGAATTGCATGTTTTTCGCTACACGGAAAAAAAGGATATCTTCAGCCAAGAATAACAATATTATTGTTTAAACAGAGGTAAATATTCATTATCTTTTATCTTTATATTTATATACAAAACAATATTGTTTTGATGAAGAGGATTTGTTTTCGATGAAGATACAGTTATTTGGCAAACTTGTTAGTTACGCCTTGGATTGACTTGGCAGATCATATACCGGGTGTACAATCCAAATAGGTCATTATTCCCGGTTATGTATGAGAGTTAATAAAAAAATTTAAATGTAATTATTATTAAATCTAAAATCGACGTCATGGTTCCTTAAAACAGATCTCGCTATCACTCATAGTTTTCGACTTCTCCATACTGACCCATTTGGATTGTACACCCGGTATACTATATAGACTATCTTTACCATGAAGGAACGAGCCAGTAATGGTTAGGCGACAAGCGTCATAATAACTCAATTCCTATCAGAATTTTTACGGATCACTATTCCCACAGTTCACGAAGAAAAGTATAACCAAACTAGGGTCCGGCTTGTTTAGAAATAAACATATCACTGCAAGCCACCACGAAACTAATACGAACCTGTAACCCTTCCAACCCTGCCGCCCGTATACCGCCCAGCGTTCCCAGCCACATGAGCACCAAGACTGAATCCGACCACGTGCATAGTCTCCAAAGGCGCCGAGGTTACATCATGGATAAGAAGAAGCATGGCACCAAGATCTTGGCCTACTGATGGGGCGTAGGCAATCGCGGTCGTGTAGATGTCATGGGATAAGTGGCTCCAGTCCAGGATGATGACATTGTAGTCCCCAATTTCAAGGTAAGCTGAAATCGTTAGTGATTTTAAGAAAGTACTAATTAATGAAGGATATTATTCAACTACATAGCTAGACGATTACCGGAAAATTATACATTCGGTACCAGACCAGTATAGACAAATTAAGATATTACGGTTACAGTTTCAAACTACTAATATGCTAAGAGATAGGCGTAATTCAAGTACGCAGTTAGCAAGTCGTATCCAGGGTTTAATGATTATTTTTTTCTATCTTTACCGTCCTCATTATCGTCAAAATAACATGCTGTATGAAAATTGTATAGTCGCATTCAAATATATCGGAGCGGCCAAGGTACTAAAAATATCTGAACGTGCAGTTGATCGCCTTCACAATATTATACAGGCGTTGCTATGTTTGTGACCATCTGAGCCACTCCGATGTACTTGTATCTGATGGTGACTGTACAATATTCGAACTGTATCTACGCTTGGTTATTATTTTCGTGGTCATAAACAATAGAACAAGCTGGATGCAAGTCGCTTCCGACCGATACTTATGGAGGTCCAAAGGGGAGGCCTATGTTCAGCAGTGGACGTCTTATGGCTGAGATGATGATGATGATGATGAAACAATAGAACAGCAAATACCATCACGAATAAGCTGGTTGATCTCGCTGCTCTGGCTCTGAGTGTACCCATGGCAGACGACGACCGTGGGCCAGTGTGCGTTGAAGTTGGACGCTAGGATGGACTCCTCGTTCATAGTCAGCGACTGGCCTGATGTCGGGGTTGCTCTGTCAAGATATATTACGTAATGCTATACAAACTGTTGATATAACTGAAGTGGGAAGGTGGAGTGAAGTTAACAACTAATTCTAGGGGGGTGATTTTTGAGATTCGAGTATTCGAAAGTGACATTTACAACTCAGAATAAAACGATGAAATTATGTTTTAAAAATAACAGCAACAGGAATTTGAAATCATGAGTATTTAAACTATTAATTTCATGCGAAAAAATTGGCGGTAAGCTTTTGTGTGCGATTATTTTCGAGCTTAAACTTTTTGAAATCGGGCGCTCGAAAGTCAAAAATTGGCCCCTAGGTTTTCAATGAATAAGCAAAGCAGTACTTTTTATTAACCGACTTCAAAAAAGGAGGAGGTTCTCAATTCGATTGATTTTTTTTAATTTTTTTATCATTATTATTTTTTTTGTATGTATGTTACTCGATATCTCCGTGAATCGTGAACCGATTTTCAAAAGTTTTTTTTTATCGAACAGGTATAACCCCTAGATGGTCCCATTGTCACCAAGTCTGGGTCTGATGATGGGATCCTGGAGAAATCGAGGGAACTCTTCAACTATTATAGGCACACCTATAGTGATTTCACTATTTTTTACAGCAACTCGGCCACTTCCTCTTGGAATAGCGGATCCTAAGTGAAGTCGGTTCTTTTTTGTTTAAAATTATGACGTGGTAGGTACCTTACTAAGAATTCATGTTGGAGGAAGATAATCACACACCTACGTTTGATGCAAAGCATCGTCGCTCATCTCCGGTGTAGAAGCAGCCTAAGCCAGGCAGCGTGCTAATAAATACAATACTAAACTGACCTTGTAAACAGGAAATACAGATTTCCCGAGTTCCTAGCAACTTCATTTTCCAGGTCATTTTGTGGCTTACTGTCTTCCAAAGGCACGCCAGATGCGAAGTAGACTAAAAAGGTGCGAATTCAGTTTATTTATTGAAAATTCCACTATATGATATTTTGGTAAATAGTACAGTCGCCATCAGATATATCAGAGCGGCCAAGGTGGTCACAAATATCTGAAAAATGCCTCTATTTTCAAGGCGATAAAGAGCATGTTTAGATATTTTTGAGTAGGTACCCTGGCTTCTCCGATATATTTGATGACGACTGTACTAATACTAAAGGACTAGTAAATGAAGCCTTTTGTGAAAGTATGAAATACCTATTTGATTTAGTCAAATTCAACTTATAACAGAGCAGACTACATAAATATTATTTGCACCGATTGATTCGCCATGCAAGTTGGTGCAAATAATATTTCTTCAGGTATATATAGAAACAGTTCTAATAGTGACATTTTTTAGCAAAGTACATTTATTTATTTTGTGTCCTAACTAATTCAGTAAATACTGGAATTACAGGCAGATAGTACTTTTCAAATAACATAAAAGGATAATGATAGTTATTAGAATTAAACGGATTAATCGCGTAATTTTGAAATCTCCCTTCAAAGGAGATTATCAATGGAGAAATTATCATCGTGGAAACAGAAGACAATATTATAAAAGGACATGATTATAGGTAGGTACATACCAATAGACACAACTAAAAAAAACACAGTAGTTCTCATTTTGGACAATGATCGTGTGTCTACATACATTAATTAAATGGATAGAAGATGTTTGAACTAGATAGTTTTTATAGGCTTTTTTATCATATTTACTCGTACATATCTTGTAGGTACACCTGAAATCAGGTTGATTCAATCGATGATTAAAATAAACTGGAATTGTAGATCAAGTGATTATTCGTGTAGATAAAAACAATGTTATTAATACTATTTGAGATCAATAAATTCTTCTGGACCCCCTATACTGGAATAATAATAGATAATATATGATAGCATATATAACGTTCCACTGCTGGGCACATGCCCCCTCGACGCATAATTTATAGTCAGTCAATAAGGTCTTATAATCAAAACCAGTTTTCACTGCTTCCTTCATCAAAATATCGTATCCCAGCACAAATTGTTTTTTGGCGTAATTATAAAATTTTCACTAAAAATTATTGCAATTAAATTTCCTATAAAACTTGCTTAAAAAACATCTTATTAAAGCGGCATGTACTTACGCGTAACGTCACTTTTAGTTGAGATAAATTGACTATTTAAAAACAAGTTTTAAAATCCAGCATATTCTGAACATAAGGTTTTTGGTACGTTTTTGTCTCATTTATTATGCATTTAATAAGAATAAGGCAAATAAAACAATGTTAGTAAATTCCGTTCACTCGTTTTTAATGTTATTAAGTTAAGTATTTTTCTATCTACGAGTACTGTTGATAAATAAAACTGCATATTAAATGAAAAAATTGAAAAGTGATCTCAAACAGCAAAGTTGCGCATAAATGTTTGGAACTACACATACCTACTGGTAAGAAATGTGCCTGGGGGGTGATTTTTGAGATTCGAGCACTCGAAAGTGACATTTAAAATTCTGAATAAAACGATGAAATTATGTTTTAAAAATAAAAGCGATAGAAATTTAAAATAAAGATTATTTAAACTATTAATTCCATGCGAAAAAATTGGCTACAATCTTTCGAGCTTGAATTTTTTGAATTCGATCGCCCGGCTGTCAAAAATCGGCCCCCTGGGCTGGAACTTTTTTTGGTAACTATTATAGATTGATTTGCTAAAAGTGGAAAACTCAGATTGAATAACACGTATTCAAACCTTAAGGAAATACTTATGCATGTTATTGATATTTCAACAACATTTGATAGGAATCTGGATTCTCGTTCTACTTTTACTACAAAATGTAGTTACGCAAATATTCGCGCCCCGCCCTTCCATCGCGCGAATAACAACCGTTTTTTCGCAGTGATAACGGTCTTAAAACGGGCCGACAGTTTATTTTTAAGTAAAGTATTTTAACCCTAAAGTAACGGGTTGATAACTCGGGTGAAGCACTAGAACACGTTTTGAGTAAAGCATGATTCGTCATGTGATAATGACACACTCGTGACGTTTGACACCGGTCTATTGATTTCGTCACGATTTCACTATTTTCACGACATACCTATTGAGGTAAAACATTTTCAATATTTGTGAACGACGGCAAATTACCCATGGTAACATTTATAATTGCTCGTATAATTATTATAGGCGCCTTTGTTATAGGCACTAAATAGGTAACGAGACAGTGAATGTTCACAAAAATGCATAAATCCTAGGATACTTAATTTGAAAGGAAATATCGCTTGTAAATACGTTATTCTAATGTAAATTCTATTTAACTTGTGTTTTGTACAATAAGTATGAGTCATCACGATGTTTTCCTTTACCGAAAAGCGACTGGTACCTAAATATCAAATGATATTTCGTACAGTCGCCATCAGATATATCGGACCGGCCAAAATGGTCACAAATATCTGAACAACGCCTCTATTGTCAAGGCGATAAAGTGCATGTTCAGATATTTTTGAGTACTCTGGCTGTTCCGATATATTTGATGGCGACTGTACATGATTTCCGAAAAACCCTTCTGGTATTAGTGCCAGCCGAGGTTCGAACCCGAGGCCTCCGGATTGAAAGTCTTACGTCTTACCGCCAGACCACCAGAGAAGTGACATATTGAAAGCAATAGAAAACGAGTTTCAGTACAACATAACACGATTAGTAAAATTACCTCGTCGAGGCTAAAGGTCTTGCAACTCTTGCAAGTAATCAACTCGAAAGCATCCTCGTAGTGAAAACTACCGTACTTAAGTGTTAGAATGTTAGAAAATACATGCAGCGCGGCGTTTTATGAACTAAGGAGAATTAACCGATACTCTCATTCAAATCTTATTTAACGTAGGTTTTATGAAGAACGCAGGATTTATGTTGTAATGTAATAGCAAGAAATCTGACCCCTGTAAAAAGATGGAAAATAGGAATATTTTACATTTAGGAGTGCCTAACACACCTGATCGGAACTCAGAAATTCATAGACAAAAATGCTTAAATTTGTCTATGGTAGCTGAATTTTTGTATGGGGGCCATAGCCAAATTTTCGCTACCATGGACAAATTTAAGCATTTCCAGCTGTAGGCACCAATTCCAGTATTTTTGTCTGGTATTTCGGCGGAATTGACCATACAAAAAATACCGGAATTGTACAGGGTTGGGCAGAGTAACTGTCCTAGTTTAAAAGTTGTATAAAAGTTTAAAAACAATATAATATGAGATGTTATGTTATTAATTATATTAAACACACTCTATATATTCCACATTAATTGATATGTTTTATTCTCTCTTCCTTAGCTTGTATAATTTTAAGCATCTTGCCATAAAAGGAATTTCACGCGGCACGCAAGTCCTCTTCTGCTTAGTCGTCCCATATTTGACTACCCGACCCTAGAATAAACCCAATAACTAGCCTTATGTCATCTTAATAAAGCTCTGCATATATTCTCATACCGAAATATCGATAGTTAATTAGTTTTCTAAGGATACGTATAGCGTACTTTGTAATGTAAAGAGTCAGCCTCAAATTCCGACTAATGTGGTACATTTCACCATGAAGTTATACCCTGACTGCCTGGCTTTTTGGAATCATCTTATGGCTAATATATCCTCCAGGATATCTCTTAATAAGACACTATACACTCCATTAGTCTGTCGCTTGTCGATCTCCTGTAATTAAAACGTATTTTCTTTGCATAATGGCTGCCGTGCCGCGTGAAATTCCTTTTATGGCAAGATGCTTAAAATTATACAAGCTAAGGAAGAGAGAATAAAACATATCAATTAATGTGGAATATATAGAGTGTGTTAAATATAATTAATAACATAACATCTCATATTATATTGTTTTTAAACTTGTATACAACTTTTAAACTAGGACAGTTACTCTGCCCAACCCTGTAGTCTTAGTTAATGACGATGAGTATTAGCTAGACAAAGATCCTGTGGCTACGTCTACGGTCTGATGGTTACATAATGCTTTAGAACTGTATCTGAAGTACCTCAGGAACAGCAATAATGCACTCATGAAGTTAAGGTTACTTTACAACGACAAGAATGTACCGTGTACTTTGGTAAAACTATAAAAAGTCATGCCTCCAGTTGTTTTAAATTCGATTAACATCTATTTTGTTCAATTAATCATTATTATTATTCAAAATGTAGGAGAGAATTTTCCAACAAAATGTTCAATCATGTTATTCATTGTTAAAAAGAAATAGTTATAATTCATAAAAATCGTTATTGTTCATGTGTATTGTATTCTTGCCTTACATTAAATCAGGTATGGCTGGATTTTTACATGTTATTTGGAATTTAATACTTATTGTGGACACGCCCATGAAATAGACCCGGGTCATTTACAAATTATCGAAAAACACTGATAATTTTTGATTAATTTTTCATTTAATTACGAAGTATTGCTACATAAAAAAAAGCATCTTCATGTCTTCTTCATCCAAGACAAATCCTCTTCGTCAAAACAATATTGTCTTGTATATAACCAAAAAATATGCCTAGAAAGTAATCATTATTCAAGTAAAATGTCATTATTGAAGTAAAATACATCTTGGGCTAAAGATACATATAAAATTAGTGCAAGAAAATATTTACTTATGTTTTAAATAATAATATTTTCGCATTGGTATTCTTGGCTGAAGATATCCTTTTTCCGTGTAGAATTTATGTTTAAGTCAAGTTGTTTTCCTTTGATACTATGTTGTCATACATACATAAGACATGAAACACCGCAACAGCATCACATAATGTACTTAACTCAATCATCCGCAAGTAAACATTTCAGAAGAAAATCGACGTCTAGTCTTACAAGCTTTTTCAGTTACCCAATGCCTTTGCCTTACATTTCCTTTCGAGGTTAAAAGGAAATGTAAGGCAAAGGCATTGGCTTGTTAGTCAAAAGAAAAACATGATAACTGAATATGAAGACCAAAGTATACTTACTTATTTTTTCAGTACGCATTATTGAGCTTACAATGAATCGGTATCCATTTTTATGCCCACGGTATCGCGTGACGATAATGTTATTTATCTTGGTAACATCGTGGTTCTGCTATCTAATTCTCCTTTTTATTGCCTCACATGTGGTTTGTTATCTGATATAACTTGACTAACAAATTCATTAGAACTTTATGTAATCGGAGATCTAACTCAAACTGGTATATGCCCAAGCCGAAGCGTTTGGTGAATGTCGTGATTTGGAAGTAATACCTATCTGGGAATGTATGTTTTGGCTTCCGCATTGTTTGGTGAAATGAGTGGCTTTGGTCATTTGTTTAAGAGGCAATTGAGATTGTTGATTTCGAAAGAATTGAGTTGTTAGTTATGTTATGTCCCAACGTTGAACTCATGATAAAAAGTAACTATGTACCTATCAACTTCACTTTCATAAGTAGGCACTTAAGTAAGATTACTTTTTATTGGGTTTTAGTACATATTTATCATACACAAAACTTTAAAGATTAAAAAGGAAATTAGTACATTTAGTACAGAAGCTTATTACAGTCGTGTCAACAATACTTCTGTAACTTTTCAAAGTTTGTATTGTTTCGCAAGTAATTTCAAACTTTCATTGCCTTTAAAACTGATATTAATATTAACACAAGGCTGCATGTGGTGCATCGCTGCGCTAGGCGTCGCCGCGCTATTAACCACAATCGATAATAGCAAAATTACTGTTTTTGTCAACACCATACAGGTTTATTAAAACGTAGCATTTTCAACAGTTGCCATGCAACAAGATATTGCAAGAAAACCGTGGTTGCGATTGCGAAACGGGCCGCGCGGCGGTGAGCGCCAGTCGCTGGCTTGAGAGAGAGGCGTGCGGTTCTCTGCTGCGCCTGAGTTGAACGCGCACACGGCGCGTGCGCTAACCGTTCCATTTTCAAACATTCAAATTGTAAGGACTAAGTGACAGTGACCGGAAAACTTGTGTTCGAAACCGTACTCCAAGTGTTTTCATCTGGACATTGCAGTGAGTGTTATAACCGGAGATTGTGAGAATTTTTCTCGTTATTTGACACACATATGACGTGAATAACGGTGCGATCAGACTTGATCGACTCGCTAAAATCGAAGTGTTAGTGTTTCCTACAGCAGTGACGGAATATTTAACGGACTTGCTTAAGTAAAGGTAAGAGCGGATGTTTACAGTTATGCTTATTGTATAACTGCGGGAGAAAGCCTTATTGCGGCTTATCGGGCCTGTAACCCGGTATACTATCAGTGCTGCATACTTATGTAGTTTTAACTAGTTCTATTACTGAGACTAACAAACATGCTTTCTGATAAAGTAAATGGGCGCCTAGGAATTATATTAATTACAGTAACATAGCAGAGAAATCCTTGGTAAGCTTTATAAAGTTGACAAAGTAAGTACTTAGATACTACGTGGTTTAAAACAACCCTGCCGTCAGTTATGAAAAAAATTACATGGTGGAGGGGACTGGGATTAGTGGGAGTGCTTTGAAATTAGGTTACAAGACCGAGGATATATCTGAATAGGTCAAGAAAATAATATAGGAAAAGGATTTTCAATTGTTAGGTACCGACAAATACCTCGTTACTTCACTTTTTTAGGGTATTCCAGAGTTTTGTAGGAAACGCAGGCAAAAATGCCATTATCAAATGGATTAATAAGGATTGATTTTCGGAAAATTGTTAACGGAAAAAGTTACAAATTTACAAAACTTGACTTAATAACTTTTGCTAACTTATTGCCTTCATCTAAGCAGAACTAGTTTTTTAATTATACTCAAGGCGGCGACCAAAGTTAATTCTAGCTAATGAATATTTAGAAGGGTTTAGAACGAAAATCCAAGAAAACAGTTTGAGAACTGGTTTCCGAACAATGCTGGGTGAAAAGGTCTCTGACTCATCTGGTTGGGTTTACGGAAACAATTAGCAACAAGTACTATGTGCATTTGAATGTACTATGACGTTACGTCCTTATGGACGTGAACGCATAGAGGTGTGCTTGGAATTAAGTAGCTCGAGTAAAACAGAGGCCAAGAGTACTACAGCGAGTTTTATGACCTGTAAAAATATCAGTAGATAGGTATCTTGGTTAAGGTGCAGCGGGGCAATCTTCACTGCAGAAAATGTCAACTACTTAAATCGAAATATCTTGCGTGTTTTAGATCATTAACTAGGTATCAGTGGCGGTGGGTAAAAAAAATTCTTAGGCAAGCCGGTGCTGAATTTGGCTTAAATTTCTTCATGAGCTGTAGGAAAATTACTCAGGCGCCTGGAACTTAGGCAAACCGCCGGGAATCTTGTTCTATGGACACGCCTCACGCGCCACCAGTGCCATCTATGTCTGGACATAGTAGAAAAGCGCTTTTCCGCACTATATATAGTTAATGATGTAAAACACGGAAGATACTTACCTAGGTATGATTTAGTTGACAATTTCCGCACTCACACGGAGAAAAATAGTTATTTGTTATACAAGTGGTGAAAGTTGTATTTTACGTGCGAGTGTTATTTGAAACACGAGCTAGCGAAAGGATTCTATTATTGACCACGAGCGAAGCGAGTGGTTCAAAAATAGAATCCTGAGCGTAGCGAGTGCTTTAATACACGAGACGTAAAATAACTTTCACACGTGTATAACACAAAACTTTTCACCTCACTACAGCGAGGAAAATAAGAAAAAGGGTGCATTTTGCTCGGTTTCCCGTAATTCCTCAGGTGTTTAATACTTCTTCATCACTCGAATCACTAATTTTTAACAAAACAATCTAGAAAAACATGCGAATATTTAACGTTGATATGATGGATGAATTGAAATGAAAAGTTTTGACGTAAAAGGTTTTATTAAATGTCAGATGCGTTTTGTTCGTACGTAGACTTATTCGGCTGTCAGAACAATTTATCCGTTTTTACAAAAAGAATGAAGATTAATGTTGAATGCTGATATTTATGAATTAAAATAAAGTTGTAAGACTATATTAAGTGTTTTTACTCGATGCAATTCATTAATTGCGATGTTAAAAATTCTGCACTTTTAACGTTTTACGTTTTGTTAGCTGTCAAATGTCACTTAAGCCACTTGTCACTTATGTCAAAACTCTTTCACCACATGTGGATAAAAAGCGATTTTCACAATAGATATTAAACAAACAAAAAGGGCTTTCCGAGCTAGTGAGGTGAAAAATATTTTTCACGCCACCTGCTCGGAAATGTGGCAAAAGAAGATCAAAATCCAAGCTGGAAAGTAAGCAATTGCTGTAGCATCTGAACAATCACTACAAGAATTGCTATTTTGCAGCAATGAAATGTCATAATAGAAAAGTAAAATCCAGATGTCATTGCATTGGACCCGCCAATGAGAATCATTTAAAACATTAAAAAGGTATTTTTTTGGCACCACTTTTTCATTCTAAAATAAAATAAGGTTGTTTATCGAACCAATTTACTTGTTTAAAAAAAAGAAACGTCAAAATCATTCAGACCACCCTTAAGGCGTTTTTACCTTTTTAACCGTTTTTGGTTTTCTATCAAAAAGTGGGTAAGGAGTGAACCGGCTATTAGACATGGCAACTTGCAGGGCCCAATCTGTTGTGTACCCTGCCTCTCCCTCTCCCTCCTTCAGCTCCCTACGGGCCCTACCTTTAATTATACCTACCAACCTGACAGATTGCGCCCTGCAGGTTGCAATGTCTAATAGCCGTTTGAGTCGGATTTAAGCAAACATCGTAAAACGCATCTTAAAAGTGAAAAAAAAAGTAATAAAGGTGGAGCGAGAAAAATACATATTGAATTGGATAATGTTTGACTGAAAAACAAGAAAGTTGTATTTATGCAGTAAAAATGAGTTCAATAAGTGTAGAAAATGTTATTAATACACTGGCGCCCACCGAAATTCAAGAAACTGCACAGGCGTAGAAATTTGTTACCAGTGAAATCGCGTCCTAAATAAGAAGGCCCATGAACAGTGATATTTTGTATACAATATAATATCCGACGAACAATTCATATTATGGAAGAATGGCGAAAAGAAGCATTTATTTGCAGAAAGTTACATGCTCGTTTACTTTATCGTGCTTGTGAAAAGCATATGAACCGTCAATATACCTATAAATAGTATCTATTAAAGTGTTTGTATATGCCAATTAATTTTTTATTTTATTTCCTCACAGTAGTCGTGAAAAGCAC
Source organism: Pammene fasciana (assembly GCA_911728535.1). Taxonomy (NCBI): domain Eukaryota; kingdom Metazoa; phylum Arthropoda; class Insecta; order Lepidoptera; family Tortricidae; genus Pammene; species Pammene fasciana. The sequence goes on from OU452285.1 coordinate 5,769,413, forward strand.
TATGTAATGTCTCGGCCGAAAGCGCTATAGGTGGACTCGTATCTTCGAGGGCCTCCCCTGGCGGGTCGGCCCTCGAACTAACTCGATCCACCTATAGCTTACTTTCCAGCCTCTACAACAATGTACTATTACAATATTACCAGATTGTATAGTAGTTATGATTCTGGTGTAGGAAAAAAGATTTCAGCTATGGTTAACAGATTCTTGTTTTAAAACAACAAGTCGTATTTTTGACAATACTAGAATATTCTAGTTATAATATTCTTGTACACGAAAACTCTGATATCGTTGTGGTAACCTTCTAATAGTTACAGAGTAAAATAAGCATTTTGCTTACAACACTTTTCAAGAATTGCGATGTTTACAATATTTATTGTTTCTGTTCACAATCTTCTAGTAATCACACAAAATAATAAAATTGTCTTTACAATATCTTTATGTAAGGTCCATCTTATGTGATTTATTTATAGGTACTAGACTTTCTCGTACCTTTAAGCGGATTTTTAATACCCATTACTTACTCGAAATTTCTTGATTACTAGGAATATTTTTACTCATAACTAGATACGTTTTTTGTTGTGTAACATACTTGTTTTCATGATAAAAATAAAGAATAGTACCAGCAACAATAAAAAATGTTGGCATTACAATATTATTGCACACTAAACAATGCGTTATTTACGTGTAACGAAAAACTAATTTAATACCTTTACATTAGTGTCAACAGATGGCGCTAGGGCGCTGGGCCATACAGTGTTACGGGTTTTAGAGCGCTTATATTGTACATTTTTATTAAATACTGTAAAATTCAATGCTAAGATATGTTCTACGCAAAAATGTAATTTATTAATGCATTTAACATTAATTTCTAGCTTATTTATTTCACGGCATACTTGATTGACATACAACGCACTTTCGAAGTTTTTAACGTCATTTGTATATATAGAAGTTCCAACTGATTCATGTAAGGTAAGAACTATGTAATGTTTCTCTCACTAGGGTTGTAGATTTCGAACAGGACCTCATATGAATAGATGGATGGAAGGATGTGAGAATGTGATGATGATGATGATGACACTTAAATAAAATTGGAGAGAGGGCCCGCTCGGACAAGCAGCGACGCTTGCAACCCGTGCTCGGTTTCGGTGTATTTCTCACTTTTATTAAATACAAAAATAAAACCCGATAACACTACAATATTTATTGTAAACAGAACAAAACATATTTTTAACACAAATAAAAATCTGGTATTCTCCAATACTGCATATAGTAAACAGAAATTGTTGATTATTTCAGTCCCCTAAAATGATAGTCGAGACTAATAAAAATCTGGTGTTCTTAATACAACACATAGTAAACAGGATTATGCGGCGTTTCAAGTCCGCAGTAGTTATATTGAATCCTACTGAAAAATCTGATAAACTCTACCCTGTCCTATAATGATGGCTACAGAGATGGTTTTTGTGTGTTACACAAAATTTATTTTCTACGATACTAGGTAAGTGGGTTGTAGGAACTAGAAATAATGTTGTAAAGAAGTAGAATTTTCTGTTAATGTGTAAAAAATGTATAGTTGTCACATATAATACAATAAAATCAAGTCAAGTTTACAATATTCTGTTACAAGAAACTAGATTTTTCTCTCCGTGCAAGGTTGCCCCGCTACACCTTACGTTAAAAAAATGTTTAAAAAAGTTAAAAAAAGAATCATAGACGAGTTACTTGATATAAAAAGTTTCAAGTAAAATGTACATCATCTCGGTTGTCATTAAGGCATTAGTGCCATATCATGTACCTATATGTACAGACAAATAAAATCACAACAGCGCAATCAAACAGGCAGACATTAGATAATGTTCACGCTTCATTATTATTCTAATAATTCAATAATATGTAAGCAGATCGATTTTGAGATGGAACCCAAAAAAAGCGCATCCGTCTGACCGACATGAAATCAACGGTCAGGTACATTAAAATATCGATGACTTCAATGATAACGACGCTGACCTTTCGGACGGTGTCTGACGTTTAAAAAAAGTTGCAATGTGAACAAGTGTACACGTTTTGCTCAGTAGGTAAGAGATGTTTAAACCTACCATGTAATTTCGCAGCACAATCTGTTCAAATACCTACAGTACATCTTTTCCTCGACATATTCTTTCTCATATTTTTTTTATATTCCGTATATAAGAACGGTTTTTTTTAGCTTTATAATAAACTGAATAAAGCTAGACGTGTAGTAACTACTTAAAAAAATCAAGTATCTCCTCCAGTGTCAGAGGCCGGATTTTAACCGGGGTATTTAGTTTATGGTATTGTTTTTCCCAATTACCAAAATTTTAAAAATTCCCTTCGCTAGAAGCAAAAATAATAATTTCGAGTAGGATATTTATTATTTATTATCGGCTTACACTCACAAAGAAATAACACACGTGCATTACAAACAGGTTTATTTGCTAGCCTCTTTGATGTGTAAATTGAATATTTCAACTATTTTTTGTTAATTTGAACAGCCATCACCGCGATGACTTAACTACCTAATGCATGTATCTTTTTGCGAGAAAATCGTGATTTTCCACGGTCCTTCAATAAATTTTAGCTTAAATACGCATCAGATAAATGTACTGGGTATAAACTCATTAGCTTTAGCCATTAAGCTAGACAGGACTGTGATTTTTTTGAGATTGTGGCTATTATTGGAACCTACTGTGCATGTTGGTATAGCTATAAAAGTTGCTGATTTACAATGCAAATGTGTGCAAATTTAGCCATTTTCATTCTTGATGACATCATCAAATTATCATACTAATATTTCTAATTTTGTTCATCTTCGTGCATATAAAATCTTTAGTTTTTATATACGTAGGTACCAAAAAAAATATAAAAAATATATTTTATAACTTACCTATATTTTAAATGCAAATTCTACTACTTTTTATAAAATTAACGCTATACTTATGCGACAAATATGTGTCTAAGATAAGATGTCCAAAAAAACGTTAGGAAAAGAAAAACTCTCACGGAGTTGCGTTGAAGGGACACGACAGATATAGAAGTGTGAACTAGCACTATAAACAAATAAAGCATGAATGTTTTACAAGTTTATGAATTGTTTAAACTAAAAGACGTAGAGAAATTTAAACATAACATAACCTACAAACGCTAGCTACAATCTGTCGTGTAATCCAAAAAGTGGCACTCTTACCTAGTTGCCTGATTGGCATGTAAAGTAATGTTCGTGTGGGTGACGATGACGAGGCAATTACTTATAAGCAGAGAAATCTAGTTACTTTGATAATGTGCCTCAGAAATTGATGTCATTTACTTAATTATAAAAGAAAAAGTAACCAAAAGATTAACAAAAACACCAAAAAATATAAGGCAGATAATATACTCGAGAGCAAAAGTTTGGGTCACTAGTTTCTTGAATATCTCAAAAGATATTAATTTTAAAGATATTCAAGAAAATGCCAGTGATCCGAAACTTTTGCTCTCGAGTGTACGGATAATAACAATTAGTAATAAAAAATATTTTACTAGTTATTTCCTCGTCAGCGTTGACGAGAAAGCTGTTTTTAAACCGCTGTAGTTGCAAACAAGCATACTGTTGCCATATAACCGGACACTGAGAACTTCGATATCAGGACCTCGGCACCTGTCACATGGAATTATATGAGGATACTTATGTATTACTTAAAATTATAGGTACTTCTCTAAATTATATTTTGGGGATATAATAGCGCGGTTTTTTTTCTAGCCTAGTTATATTTTTCCAAAGTAACGCAGGGGACGTTACCATTTTAGAAATTGATTAATTATTTTACCAGTCTTGAGTCCTGACTCTGGACGTACCTACGACAGTAATGTTAAGAAAAAACGAATAATAAGATTGGATAGCCGACTTTTTGTTTCTATTGTGTACCTAAATAGAAACTGAAATCGAATTAAGTACTTTCAATGGACCACGTTTTGTGTAAACCTGCACACTGCGCAACTCTGTGGCGACATTATTTTATCATGCAATAGCAATTGCTCACTATATTTAACTATATTTGTAATAAAATTGTGAATCTTTTACGATGTATACGCAAGCGCCTTTCGAAAAATGGAATCATTTCCAAAAAAGTGTCACTTTGTCAAAGTTTCATAATAAACCAAGAAATCCATTTTCCCACGGATTCTTACTTACAAAAAAGCTACTTACTGTTGTTGAAGCCGCTCAAATTTATTTTTAATTATATGAATGAATAGTACCTTACTTACATTCCATCAAAAATGTCAAGCTAACGTCCCGCCCTATATAATAAAACTAGTTCTTGGTGTGCTCTAAAAACTCCACAGGAATGTTTACAACAGTGTTATCATCTGGGGTGTCACTACTACAATCGCTTACTGAACACGGCGAGTCGAACCTCAGATGAACCAGCGAACCTAATACTATGAACTATTTCCTAATGCTAACAGAGGTGTAGCAATCGCGAACCATTTATCACCTGCGTTACCTGCGTAAGGTCAGAATAAGGAATAAAAAAGTTGCTTGACACATTTTTGTATCACATTGCAATGACTTTAGCAACATTTGGACCTACTTTAAATCATTTTACTGCATCATAAAATTACCATAAATATTTTTTTTGTTAAGGGCTGAATTTTTAGGTAAATAGATAAAAAATATACACTTTTATGTATTACTAAAAGTCTGCCGGGGAAAAAGTAATTCAGTGCAGGTAAAAATAAATATATAGATACTTTAAGTCATATCATTGTTCGTGCGATTGAACAGAGAGAAACTGTCATTAACGTGCAATCACATCGGTAGTCTCAACCATCCTAATCGTGTTGGTCTCACTTACACTGGTTGCCAAAGAACTCGTCTATTCAACACTCACGCTACCAATGCGGATGCTAGGCCTTATCGCTAAAGCTTCAAGAATTATGAAAATGCAAACAATTGGTAGTAAAAGTTCCCCTTTGATAAGAAACTTTAACTTTAACCTTTCTCATATCGCCTACGTGTCTAAGTATTTATTATTATTACATTTTCTTGTTGTTTCTTGGAAAATAAAATTTTATGTTTGAATATAAATATTGTTATTTCTTAATATTGCTGCGAATTGCAACACGGCAAAAGTAGGTGTTTTTAATGTTCCCTCCATAAGGCCAACTCCTATCTTGCTCAGCAAACAATGTAAAAGAGATATATGTTACTCTTTTAATATTTTATGAGCCCTGAAAATATAGTATACTCATCGTTCCACTTTGTATTATATTATACTACTATAGCTACTTAATATTAAGAACAATAACAGTCGTGGTGGTTAAAAAAAAAGTAATTCATAGTATTTTTGGGAAATTAAGTCGCATTACGAAAATAATCTAAAATACTATTTTTCCTACGATATTTCGCTAGCTTTGAAGATATTTTCCTGCAAAATTTTCCCATCTTTTATTATCATTAAAAAAAATACTAGTATAATAAATGTGAAACACGGAAAACAAGGATAGAAAATTAACCGATTTCGTTTATCTTTGATTCTGCTACTAAGAATCACGAATCGCCATCCTCGGCCTTCAGTTACGAATAAAATATATTCAAATTAAGGACAAGTATTTTTCCCAAAGCCATTTCATTGGCCGCTCATAAAATAAAGGATAACTTCGTTCGTAAAAGCGCCTAGCGGATTTAATGTACAGATAAAATTATCAGTGACCTTTGCGGCTCTTTAAAAGTTCAAGAACATTCTTTGTGACTCTTCTAAGTTACTGGAAATGTCAGAGTATGAACTGTTTCTTGCGCGTGAGCCAAGGTAATGTTTCACGTAGAAACAATACTGACATAAGCGAGAGGAGACTGTCGAGCTTACGACACTTGCCAAAATAAATTGACAGACTAATGAACGTATTCGGACGTGACATTTTATTTGTTTAGTGCTATTTAGTTGCAAGGTTCTTTCGTCTAATGATCAACTAGTGTAGGCAATGGTTACAGACTCCTGCAATACAGTAATTATGATTCTATTTTCATATCTAAATATGTTACGCTTTTTATGAACGATAATGTAAACGAAGTGTAAATCCTTTTATGATTTGAACTATAAGACAAGTTAGATGAGTCACAGTGCTCTTCCTTTGATGCAAATGTCAGCGGGTTTTGATATTTGCATATAAGTATGTAATATTTAGATACCCGTTTCTGACAAATATAAACCTACTTAAAAGAATAGCTAAGCGTGAGTTGGACTCGCGTCACAAGGATTTCGTATATCAGTTATATCACACTATTTTGACAATATTTAGTTCAAGTTTTTCTAATTTAATTATTTATTAAAAAATCACCGAAAATGTATAATTTATCTTAATATTCTTTTATTTACGTTATGCCTACGTTGCGACCATCATTAGGTCTCTGATTCACATAATTTGCTCCAATTGTAATTCAATCGGTTTCAGTAGTTTTACAACAAATTGGCCGTGACAGGCGGACAGACCTTTTCAGGTACCTGCGCAACCCTAATTAATTATAAGTTTCTTTAGAACATTCTGATAGCTATATTGATAATGTTAATTAATTCAAGTTTGGATAGATTAGGATTTATGATCTGAGTATATTAATATTATTTCTAGAAAACTGGTACATCATGCGGCAATAGGTAATTCACTTGAATTCGTTTCATTATTAGTGAACCTCTATCACGAGATTCACGAGAAGCAAAAACACGTTTTTATATCAAACGCGGCTTTCGAAATAACTAACGCGATTATCACACTGGCGGCGGATCCGCATGCGGCACCAGTGTGATAATCGCCTAACAAATCTATTTTAAAAGCTTAGTTACTCCTTGGATTTGAGACACATTAATTTGCAAGAGCTATTGAACGCGAGTTCAAGAATCTACTACTGCGACCCATTTAACAGATATTGCTGGACGCCCTTTCCGTCTGTGTGTCCCACACATTTCCTAGGAACAGTTTTCTGTTTCCGTCTTCAGCGCCATTGTTTCAAGATATTATGTCAAGTAATACAAGAAATTCGATTCCAACATACAGTGTAAAGTTTCTACCGGATCTTACTTTATTTACCTTCACCAGAGACGAGTAAATAATAAAAAATGATAATTCCTACAAGACGGTGCGTTTTTTCGTACCCATTCAAGTCCCAGTATAGTATCATTAGTAAGGTTCTTTGATCTCCAATAAAAATGTAAGCGGCAACGTCAACTCTCTTACGGACCGCTTACTAGATGGCCTTACGGTGTTAAGCAGAGTTAATGTGACATACATATTTAATTTTAATAATATAGGTTCAGACCTACTGTATACCGCGTTAAGTATCTCGGTCGTCAATAATTCTTATCATTTCATCAACGCAACTATAGTCTGGTATTTGCTGGTTTTTGTCTATTGGCGTCATAGTTACTTTTAAAAGTGGCATAAACTAGTGTCTAGATTTTTAACGACTTGTGTTTGTGATGTTTTTTTAAGTTGACTTTGGTCGAAGGTCCTTCCACTTGCTTGTAAAACAGGTATTTTTGATATCAGCATAATAAATGCCCACCATTCTATGTAATAAATGACATGTCGCAGTTTTGTGATTAATTATGTATGTTGTAGCTTTTTTAAGATTCAAAATTAAAATATATTCATTTTCTATTGACATTTTAAAGGTCAGTATTTTTAAAAGGACAATATGTAAGTATATTTTGTTTTCGTTATATAGAAACTAATTAAGGTGTGCGAAATTGCTTTTTTAATTAAGTACCTAGACCCTTCGGAGATTTACTTTTATTATTTCTGTAATTAAATAAAACCAAAGTGCCTTTGCCAAAGTACGATTGCTTGTATTTCACGGTAGTATTCGTATTATACGTTAGTATTTTCAAGTAAGTATTTAAATTTATTTTTATTGTGCGAGCCACTTTTAAAGAAGTTATTAATTAGATACTTAAGTGTCTAATAGTAATTACGCTTTATCTTCTAACATTATATATTTTATTTGTGCGAATATAGTGCACGAATCATTAGTTGAAAATTAACAAAATATATAAAAATAAAATATGTTAGAGACACAAACTTAGCGGTTAAGAATTTACCAAAAAGAATTTAAGGCACCTGATTGGTTTTGACAGTATTAACGGAAATCGGTTTCCAATTCCATACATTTTGAAATGGCCAGTTATTTTATCAGTGCTCTGGCTACAAGTTAGTCATAAACTGAAATGTTTTAACATAGTCAAGTGGATAATTCAAGTATTCGTGGAGGTTTTATAGACGTTTTATTGGGATGTTTCAGAATCGGATTTAGATCGCAATCCAAGGAGGCCCACTCTCCCACCGTAAGGGCATACTCCGAACAAAGACTGCTGTTACCTTGTGCACTAAACATAATATCAATATGTCTTTTGAATTTTATGATACTAGTAGTCCGCCTCGAACTGAGAACTCGCGTTTTCCTTGCAAACGAGTTGACAAATATAACAAGACCCCAAGGAGGATTTTTTTTCTCCTTCTAGCTCCATAACCACTTGATCGATCCTGCTCATATACGAACTTACGAAATATTATGTATCTCTGCTACAACCCCAAGAAATTTCATAAAGATCAGAAAAACGTTACTAAAGTTATCGTCAGACAAACTATCGAAATCAAAAAGCCATCCAAATGCCGAGACGTCCCAGTAGCCAGGTGACAGTTCGGTCTGGAGTTGTTTGTAAGAACTCACTTCGCTTACGCTCCGCGAGTTCGATTAATATAGCAATATGTAAGTAGGTAAATTTGTAAAAATGATTATTTAAATCACATGGATATTTTATATATAAGGTGCGTTGGGGTAAGATAGAAAGGTATTTTTTTAGGGTTAAGACAAAAAATCGTCCATATTCCGGAGCATTACAGACTACTTTTTATCTTACCCCTAAAAAAATACCTTTCTATCTTATCCCAACGCACCTTATATTAATTAGTATTCCTTGTTTATACATATATCCTTTCATTAAAAAAAAATAGGTGTAGATATATTGAGGAAGCAATACGCTAGCAACACAATACAATAAGTACAATAACAGGCTCAACATTCTACCATCACGACTCATTTCAATGTATTTAGTGTAAGTATTAAGTAAGTGAATAAGTACATGTAACAAATTCTCACGTTACAACTTTAAAATTAAGTAATCGGAGGAAGTCACGCCTAGAATTACCCATATAATAATATAGAAGTGATTTGTATACATAAATCAATTCATACTAGGTTAGTCTCAAGGTTTCGGTCGAGACAAGACGGACCTGAGAAGTCGTGAACTGAGAAAATCCGTTTAGTGGAGTACTGTCTGACACAGAAGTGGCATGCTAACTTTTCTTTAACAGTATGTATGTAGTATGTGTTAACTATTTCTTTTTTATATTTCACTATTATTGCCAAAAACTGCCTCCAGAACCACTTATTACTAATAAGTGGTTCCCGGATATTACTAATAAAATAACTTAATTATTATTCCCCTTGTTGACACTAATTTATGTTACACGTTTTTGTACGTACATGCTAGCTGCCTGTTTAACACCTAGGTATCCTAAAGTGCTCTTTGCATTGCCTACTGCCTAACCTGGTTTATACTCGTATTCATACATCAACCATCGTTAAAATCTGTTGTATATTCGTTAGTTGCTACTTGTCGGTCAGCCGGTACCGATCTTCTTTTAATTTGCTTTGTTTGTCCGTCATTCTCACAAAATATATGTAATACAAAGTACCTATGTATATCGAATGTAAGTAAGTATAGAGTATCGCTCGCACTTGTGTGCTCGGCTACCCTCGGACCTCGGCCTCGGCGCCCGCGCAGCCTCGCCGCATTCACCGTCGCCATTGGCTAAATACTGCAATCGCCTCCAAATATAGATTTTTTCACTAACCGTGTCACGACAACTACAGATATTTCTTTTTAATATGGTTTCGACACTGGTAATGCGTGACTGGCTTTTTCAATCAAGTTTTAGGTGTTTGTGTGACTTTGTTACCGTTGGAATGAAATCAAAATAACCGCTGTACTCCAGAATCCACTATTTGGGCCAAATGTTTAAATATTTATAAGTAGCTGACATAAAGCATTAAATTCGTTTCTCTAAAATAAGTTTTCCGTTAAGATTTCAAATAGTAACACTAAAATATGACCACACACAATAAATATGAAAAATAAGTTTGATAAAGAGTTATCACTGATAAGAACACAACATTTCACTTAAACGAGATTACAACAAAAATTAAGTAATTTCGATAAAAACGGGACTAAATCGCGTACACTTACTTGTGTTACTTTCCTGACGTTTCGAGGGTGTCGTAACGTCAGGGAAATAACAAAAGTAAGTGTACGCGATATAGTCCCGTTTTTGTCAAAATAATGAGCGAAAATCGTGCGAGTTTAAATCAGTACAAAATTAAGTAGGTAAGTCAGTTATTCCAACACATCATAGTAGACATTATCAAATAAACGTTTTTCATTTCATTTCATTTCATTATCAAACACATAATTATTTAGTTAAGTTGTAAATATAGTTTCTGTTTGAAAGCATTTATTCGGTAAACTTGAATAAATAATCATGCTATTAATATCGTTTTGTTTTATTAATTGGTTAGATAGTTATTAATCCATCCAACAGTTAAGTGTTTAACACTTTATTGAGATTAGCTTGTGAGCTGTTTTTAATTACTGTTTAAATTACTTGTGGGTACAAGTGCATTTGAAAACAATACCCGTATTAAGTAATACATAGCTAAGGTAACTATTGTTTTAACAATAGTTGGTTCCATATTAAATATGGGAATAACCTCGGAATATTTTAAGTAATGGCTTGTGGAAATATATTTATTTATAAACCTCCAAACGTTTGGAATATATTTTTAGATTAGACGGAAGCTAACTACACTCGAGAGCAAAAATTTCGGGTCAGTAACATGAACTTTAATATCTTTAAAATGAATACCTTTAAAATTCGAGAAAATGCTAGTGACCCGAAACTTTTGCTCTTGAGTGTAGTAACGAGTGTCATTATAAAAATACATCTGATTAATAAGAGCTAGGTTATGCAAAAATTGGTATGAAACCAAGTGCTAAGTCAATTGCCTTTTATCTTATAGTATCTTTATTACAGCACTTAGTGTACCTACTTCTCTGAATAACGGAGAGTTTAAGTTTTTGGAAGTAGTAATGATTGGGCGATGATATGCCACAAGTCACAACCTGTCTTCGGGGTAACGGTAGAACGGTAGTGATGACCGGATGCCGGATGGTAATGAAGCCCCGTAAAAACGTGTTACACTAACTTGATATTCTTGTAATTTATGAATAATGATGACTTTTAGTAAATTTCCCATGGAAGTCTCATGCTTAGTTCAAAATTATTTATCGCTCCATGCTCCATCACGGTAGCAGATCACATGATTAAAACTATAACTTAATTTGCATGTTTTTCATAAATTCTTTATTCAGTTCATAATTATCAGGCAGCTTTCTGCTATGCTAACCTAACCTAAACATCTTTCTGAAGACAATTATTAAACGCAATCAAAATTGTTCACTCACATGAAAGCTTAAAAGTATGCTTAAAAAAAGTGTCAATTTCTGAATTTAAATATGTTCACTTTACGAAAAATCTTGAGATCGTTAAGAATTTGTTGGATATTTAGAACGACCCTAAAAGGACCGAAGCTCGTTCTAAAATTTTTGCTTACCTAAAACGATACTTAGTTGAGTGAATGTCCCAAATTAGCTGGTCCGTATAGAGCTATAGGGGAACTTACCGAGTGGTCCATTGTTGTTGGCTATTACTTAGGTTTAATTGATTTTGCCAGTAACTGTTAGAATAGAAAGTGGTGGAAGAGGTAAATAACCTTTGACCTGTTGTAATTATCTGTCAATACATTAAACACTGCTTCATACTCATAAATAAAAAAAGTAACTAATTAAATTATGATATGCAAGGTTAAAATCGTTGTTAGGTTGTATGATTTGTTTATGTACATTGATTTGCTCTATTTCTGTATTTCAGTTTACATTAGATTATTAATTTGAATTTGAATATTACTTTCATTATATAATCAAATCTAGTACTCATTTGTTTCCATTTGAAACAATAATATTCATGAATAAAATTTTCCTTTCAATCGAGTTTTAGCGTAATCTACTCAAAAAGTCATTACAAACCTGCATAAGGTTATCTAAAGAGCACAGCGCAACGTTTATATGCCCTTATTGCAACATTGAAATGTCCATAAAATGCGTGATGTACATCGTGGAACTTTCTTCGACTTTCTAGCTAAAGTAAGACTTACTACTTGGTATGTTATTCCAAGGACCGTCGAGGAAATAGTTTTAAACTTTGTTAGTATTCAAGGACTTAGGCTGTTTATGTATTGCCTAGTTTAATATTCCTAGGGCGATGTTACTACATATGAAACAGGATTTATGCACAATGCCGTCATTCAAATTTCAAATATATGTCTTTTAATGAAATATATATCCGCCCATGGAGTACCGGACTGGCGTGAAGTGGCGCAGAACAGGGTAGAGTGGCGTTCTCTTGTGTCAGAAGCCAAGATCCGTTTTGGGTCACTGAGCCAGTGAAGTAAGTAGTAAGTAAGTCTTTTAATGCATATGTAGATACTTACATGACAGAAATCCCTGATACAGCGATACGCCGAAGATGCATTCCGCACCAAAACTTGTAAGACAAACTTACTTTTTTACAAACGTAATTTTCATTCATAGTGATATTGTTTAATGCGATTTGAGTCTTATTTTATTGTTTTTGCCTGCCAAACAAACGTACCTTGTAATAAGCAAATGCTTATTTAACTGAAAAAATCATAATAAGTGTGCCTTCGTAAGCAATTTATTTTTACAGCGCGTTAAGAGCCATACTTTAAGTAGGCACTAAAAATAGGAAAATATCGAGACAAATAAAACTTACTAAGTTATTGATTTAAAATTCGAACGCTCAAAACAAAACACTGCAGTCAAAATCACTTCGGCCACAAAGTAAAACACAAAATGTCAATAGGTACTTGCGGTCAATTTATTCTGTGCCATAATTCCATATTAATGCAAGTAAATGGCAAACCAGATGAGATCGTGACTAAGTTGGTGATGCAACTTGCATATTTTCAACTTTTCGCTCTTGGTAACGTTGCGTAGGTTCCCGTGGACTCAATCTGTTTACTTTTTATTTAGTAGTAAATTAACTGTGCCACAATAGGGTACTCTCCAGTAGATAAACTTAATTGTTTCGCTGCATTCATAAAATATAATTTTCAAAAATACACGGGAAAATCCAGGTGTAGCATGTGTTTGCGTTTTAAATGATTTTATAATGGTTAAAACTTTTATAAAGGAGATGTATTCATCATATAGAATTATGACGTCACAATATTAGTCTCCCGTATAAACTTCATATAACAAATCGTTTTGACGTTTCCTAAAGAGTAGCTGATTTGACTTCATAGGAAAATAGCCTATTGGGTTAAGGCCACAAAACATTTAAAAAGTACCTAATTCATGGTTTAATCTTACCCGTAGTTACCACTAAACGGTTAACGGTAGTAATCTTTTTTTAATGTCTTAAGTGCTTAAGGAGAATAGTGGGGTATGATATTCACTAGATTAATAATTTCAATAATATTGTTTATAACTAATTGTTACAGGTTTTTTGTTTGATGTATTTCAATTTACTAGAATTTATTTTAAAAGAAGCACATTCTCGTATTTCCTATTTACTAAGTAGTAAGTAGGTAGTTACGCTAACTTTTTTTTTATTAATTACTGATCACAGGTATGACATCACATCACATATACACGGTGTCCCTAAAACCTCTTGTTGATTTCTTTATTTTACTCGTATTATCAATTTAAAAAATAATATGAACAATAATTAAATTAAGATAAAGTAACACTAAAAACTTGAATTACTTACAGAAATAGAAAAACAATTTTTTTAATTTATTGATGGATTAGGTACCTACTTAAGAAAATTTTACCCTAATGAAAATGGCATTTTTTTCGAGATATTGACAAAATGACTACTTTAACCTTTATCAATTGCATTGACAAGTCTTTGCAAAACGCTGCTGCATGCGATCTTTTATGGCCTATCACCTATGTTGAAGACAATGGTGCGAAATCCCCCATTTAGAAAGTGTCCGCCCGTTGTATGGTAATTGTCGAATCTTACGTGAGTCGCGGACCTGTGCGCTAACATTTGTACTCACATTGTTTTACGATTTTCGTAACTATGTGTAAATTCAAATTGATTGATTACGACTGAATTACGTAAAGCGTATGACAGTGTAAAACTTTGTTTGTAATGTGTTGTTTACTACATTATATTGGTACAGTTAATGGGGATTTACTTGCCTCAAAATAACTATAGTATTAGCTCCTTAAAGGAATACCTTGAATTGGAGGTCAGCATGTATGTCGTATGTTTGTGGTTATATCAAAATATTTTATTTCTAATATTGAAAAGATATTTAATATAAAATTAATATTTAAATTTAAAAATTAAATAACTATACATTTATAATAGTAGTTATAACGTTAATGAATGTTGATGTAAGCTTGAAAACATATAAAAAGGATTTTTTGAAATACAGACCATTATACCATGTCTGAAAAGTTGGAGGTTTACCGGGAGACCGGAGACCAGTAATGTTATAAGTACCTACTTAATCGTCACAAAATTTTTATCTAGGACATGCCGAATGGTTAGTTTCCAGATTTCAATTAATAAACAAACGAAGTCTGCCATTAATGCAGTTTTATCATTATAAATTTACGTCAAACATTAATAATCATATTTGATTGAATGATAATTTCACGTCACATGTTCCTTATTCTCTCATAAAACTAAATGGTCACCAAATGAAAGCTGTTCACGTCAAGGAAGCGGTAGCTTAATTGCAGACAAGTTGCTTCTCTGTAAGCCATTATTTAACTTAACACCTTTTAATATAAACATGTTTAAGCCTACACACGAATACGTAATAAGTTTCATTTTGTGGAACGAAAACTTGATCAATTAGAAACGTTAGATGATATTAATATAATAACCAGTAAGTAAATATATCAAAACGGGTTAATGTTTTAAAACTCGAAATTCGTTCGATATGTGCATTGTCCACTAAAAAACCGTGGGTTACCTTTTTAATTAATATTCAATTGTTTTGTAGGGTGTATTCGGGTAATTCCGAGATTCAGAAAATTCTGGAAATAACTCACACAACAAAAAAAAATTCTACAAAATAATTTGATTTGCTTTAAGATTCTGTTATTCAAATTAAGGTAAATATTTTATAAATAGTTACTTAAAATAAATTCACGCAGTTTTACTCCATTTAGCGTTAGTTTCTAATGAACATTAAGTAGATAACGCGCAAAGCTAATTAATTAAGAAAAACAAATTCATCACAAAATAGTTGAAAATAGTCTTTTGACTTTTGTTTTATTCCAACAATTAGATTTTAAACCAATAACAATCACGATTTAACAACATCTTGCTAAAACAAACGAAATTAAATGTTTCATACAGTTGAATTTTATCTGTCAAATCACTGAGTATGAGTGTCGTAGAGTTGTGTCATTCTCGAAAATTCTCGAGAACGTTTCCCGTTTTGTATGGGAAACGTTCACGCTCGGAAATATTTCCCATGGAAAACGTAGAACGTTCTCGAGAACCGCACATCTCTACTGTATATATAACGACTTAAATAATGTTAGGTACCTACACCTAAGTCTCACTCCAAATTCATTATGAGATTATTAGTATTATTAAGTCCCACTATAGTTTTTACCTCTAAATTATTTAAAGTAGTTTGCATCGGAGGAACGCGTATTTCAACTGTCTAGTTTTTATTAAATGCATTCATTGGCCGTGAAATTAACCAGTCAAGTGTGCATAATGTAATATGCGATAATTCCGTGTTTTGGTTACTCAAATGTTAGCTCAAGAGCAATTACGACGTAAATGCATAAAATATTAAAGACACGTGTAGGTTTTTTCATATATGTATAATGTTAAATCTGTCGAATTAGAAAAAATAACATAGAACATACGAGTATACCTATTTAGTCTAGAGATCTCTGTAAGCAACTTAAGGCAACCTTGACTTTTAAAGTAATTAAGTACGAAATGCCAGGATATAAATATCACGGTGTTCGTTGTCGTATCACTCGTATCTATCTAAGAACTTAGCATTATTTTAAATACTTAGTTTTGAAACTTTTGAAGTAAGTAATATAGAAATCAACTTTGACGAGGATCGATAGGTCAGTTTAACAAATTTCGCAGAAATAGTAATGTCATTTTCATTATCATATATGAAAACGTAAATTCGCTGAACAGTAGCAATTTTCGTATTTACTCGTCAAATGACACGCAAACCGCGATGTCATGCTGCTTTAGATTTAACTCACATCATTCAACAATATTTTGGTCATTATAGAATATTGTAGGTATTCTGCATAAGTGGTTCAAAAACGCATTTTGTTATAGTTCTACTGCCTACTTTTACTCGATAGGAGCCTTCCTAGAGAAGAGTCTACCTCTGTTATTTAATATTGTTTAAAACTATTTATGACTTATTTATTTATGGAGGTGACATGCGTATTTATGACTAAGACACAATTTGCTTTTGAGTCTTTGCTGTTTTGCTCGAAATATGCAGCGTTTTCTCAGAAATAAATAATCTTAATTTAACAGTACTTGACTTAAAGTGTGTAGCATTTCTCAAAAACCTTAAAGGTTAGCTGGTAAGACACGTTTTTCATAATAACAACTGGTTAACACGTAATAGTGAAATTTGAAAGTGTGTGTGTGCGAAAGGCTTTCTATGGCGTGAGGTTTATGTTGGTAATTATTATTTTTGATGCATAATTGTCAATAATTGAATGGGCCATGGGAATGAAGCGTGACTCGCGAGGCGAGCGTGACGAGTTTGTTTTTAAATAGTCATTACCGTGAGATTTACAAATTGTTACATGTTTGTATAGTGTGTCAAATTAAACTATCCAAAAACTGTTTTGAGCCTCGTATTGTTTGACTGGTTAGGTTATTAATGGTTATTACAATTACACTTTTTTATGAATACCTTTTATTAATTGACCATTTCGTTTTTGTTGGACATGCAACTACTAACTTAGTTGTCGATGCAGAAATCCTTCTCTTATAATTATTTTAAAATACTGCAAAAAGGAAAATCAATGGCACAGTTTTCATGTTCATATTAATTTATTAATCGGACTTCAAACTTTAAACAACCATTCGGTAAATGTCAATCAAATTAAAGTCAGTTAATGTTAATTGATAGTACAATTACAATTCTAGGTGTATTAAAATAGTCGCCACAGTGACACGTCTTCTTTTTTTTTTATTCAATCAAAAATTCTAGCCTACGTAATTTAAGATTAGGTTCTAAGCAGGTATCCGGATACGCCCTCTAATCAATCTTAGTTTAACTTTCCCATCGCATTATTGCGATTACGCTTTATAAAAGGCAGAGTAAGTCTTGTATTCTTATTGCTCATTGCACCTAGGCGATTCAAGCATAAGCTAGCCAGTGGCCTATTTAAAAAAGCTAAAATTGACAATTACAAGCGGAAGTCTCTTTCTAACCCCATGTGTTAGACAGAGACTTCCGCTTGTAAATTGTAGCTTTATTAAATAGGCCACAGAAGCAGCATTCACACTTTGTAAATTAATTATAGTTTTGATATCTGTATTAAAACAGAACTATTTACGTACAGTCTCACTAGAAACTATAGCGAAATTACTAGTTATCTGGCATAGAGGAGCGGGACAGACACGAGTGGAGAATAATGGAGGAGGCCTTTGCGGATTCGCAAACAAATGAGCAGAAGATTAAAAATATCTATATTAGAATACTAAAGGGATTAAACAATATCTTTCATAGTATTAAAGTATATAATAATAATCTGGTATTCAAATCTGAAAATACATATACTCGGTGAAATTTGAATTTCCATAGGTGATGATGACATGATGTTTAATTGTTGTTTAACTATCACAAAAAAAAAACAAAGGGATCCTATTCTCTGTTCTAATCTACTAGCTGGCCTAAGAGTTCGATTCGCACTCCGTAAGCAATAAGATGTCGTTGACAGTGCTAACTAGAAATACTCGTACGTACGTCGGGTATAAAAACCTAGCCGCGTATGTGAAAACGTCGCGTGTCGACGAGATTTCTTCGAGCCAAGGAGACAGCGCGCGAGCTGGTGATGCGCGGATGAGGCATTTTAATCATAGGCAAATCAGATATTAAATAAAGGAAAAGTAGAAATATCCACTGACTCAGGCGACATTACAGCTTACGAGAGGAATATAAAGATAGAAATTGCAAACGGTGGAAACCCTCAAATGCTGTCTCGTCTATGCGTTTGGGTATTCGGCAGATGTCGCTAGCACTGACCATTTTATCTGTAAAATGTCTGTGTTGGCGCTGATATTAAATACTTAAAAATTACCATGTTTCTATTATACATGGTACAGCTAAATTTATGAAAAAAAAAAATACCTCGTATTGAGTAAATACTTAGTCGATGGGTATACGGCTTAATTGGCTTGTTACTTTTATTACGGTTCTAATGAACGTTGTTACATGTCGCCACCATATCGCACATTAAACTCATAAATAAAAGTAATTGATACTTAACACATAATCAGGCTTCATTCACTTCAGTAACGTGTTAAGTTTAAATAAATTATGAAATTCAATTTAGCAGCATGAATGTGAGCACGCGTGCTTTCAGCGATTTTTTTTTTTTTTTTTAATTATGATATTTCAGCCGTTAAGTAGACTGGGGCATACATTAAATTTTACGTGTAGAAACAGAATTTAAATTATATTTATATATTTTTTTTCTTATAATTATTTTTTTGCATTATGGGGCCAGACACTCTCAATAAAATGACGTGAAAATTTAGTTTTGTCATAAGTAATGTCATATTAATTATCTAGAGTGCGGGCCGCATTAAAATAAAAATAATAAAATAGAAATCATTTATTACAGACAACACAGTGGTCCATATTAAACATAAATCACAATTAAAATTAAAATTATCACTGAGTATACAATCCAAAATAAAATCCTTAACGCAAAATGCCTTCTCCAAATATAACACCGTGCTACATGAACAACGTCACCCAATTAGCTTATAATGGCTTGTGCCGCCTATGGGAAAGACACAGGCTTTACTACTAGCTGTTGTTATATTGCGCAAGCGATAATCGACCATGACACCATTCTAGCCATTTATCCTCGTACGCCAGCGTAAAATAGACTACTTCTTTGCAAAAGAAAGGGAAAACTATTTCCATCACAGAGGTCACGGTAATCTGGTCTAATTTATTCTTTAATGTCATTATTAACAAGTTATATTAGTTTTGTAGATAAGCCGTCAGCCATTTTCGTAATGATAGGGTTTGCTCGGTTTCCTTAAATACGGGCTAAGCGAGGAGATATTAATAATGAATTAAGAGAGTAAGTAGGTAAAGCATCATTAAGTTATTATCTTGTCATTATTGCGTAGTTTGACTCTTGTCGCGGTCGAAAGAGATAATTTATAAAAAGTGAAGGGATAGGATAAAATATTATAGCTGGAGATTTAGACTTCTACATATTTGGATAAACAAAAGTAGTAATTGGCTGCTACAGTTAGAAAGAGAAGAAGTGCGAAGTATAGAACTGGTAATGTGGTATTCGAATGGTCGATGTGCGATTTCTAAATTCAGGAAAAATATCGTACCTATCGTCAATTCTTCTCAAGGTCTTGTCGTCTCTAAAAAACGGTCTGCGTCAGTTCTTTGGATTGGGTTTTCACTGATGATTATTTGGTAAAAAACACACTTTACTTCTAAAATAAACATTATAAACATATATAAACTGACAGTGCTAAAGTTTCTCCAGAAAACTGCAGTATTTACATCTGTAAACGCAAATTACATAAATTTCTATACCGTATTATTTCTCAAGATACCGCAAATTGTGCAAAACGTTTCAAAGGTCGTTGTGAAATCCCTGTCGTTGCAAAACTAATACAAAAACTAGTAGTCTTTTTCAAGTGTTTAAATCAGAGAAACATTAAAATAAGGACTGGTAGTCTATAAATATTAATATATCTCATAATTCTTGCTGGTGATACCACTAGCGTTGCCTTAATTTACAAATGGATGAATGAAATAATGAATAAAGAGATATTTTCCAAGTGACCTTAGAGTAAGCTGTTAAATATTAAGTTTTATTAAAAACATAATACATAGCTAATTCGAAAAATATTTCATTGATTTAAGGTTATTAGATATTGGAGGTCCAGGACGTCCACCAGTCAACCCATACAAATTATGACGTAAGCATATGGAAAATCTGTCTACTCTAATCCCATTCTAATCGCGGTCCAGTAATATCTCTACGAATGTAGTGACATCTAATAAGCTAATGCAATATAAAACAATAATCGTAGCGTAGGTAGCTGTTTGATGTGCATAGATATTGAGCGAAAACGTGGTCATTACAAACGCCGTTTTGGCGTCATTCACAAAAATGACGAGGAGCGTTGCATGGAAAGTGACAGTCTATTACAAACTTGTCTTTGGATTGAATAATACGGCAGTTACTTTGACATGTCGTTTGAGAATTTATCACCGTTTTATAGATTATAGTTTTACTTGATGTTTAATTATTCTAGGCTCGATTGAGTGTAAATGGAGCCATGAGGTCCGGTAATATTAATTATCAGTGGAAAAGATAGTATTAATGCAAGTTTTAAATTCTACCTAATTTCATACTGATTGTCCTGTATCTGTCTCTCTTATCTTAGTGATTATCCAGATTACATTGGTACTGCTTCACCCTGGGGTCTGCTTTTCTGATTTTACCTCCCCCTCTTCACACGGTTTTAGCTACTTTTTCATACATACATGCATGTCATCCTTCGTAACTTCTAATGGCCAGTTACTCCATATCCTCTTTTACCCCAGTCGGACCTGTGTTTATCTGGTTCGACATCGTCCCATAATAATTTTATATATTTTTGTTTTATCTTTGCGCACTTCACACCTATTAAGTACGAGTACCTACACAAAATCGTGCTTTTGTTATTATCATAATAAATTTCTTAGGTACCTATGTTTTGATAAAACGAAGATCGATTCCAACTTTGATACGTCCACAATGGAACTCAATTACATTTTACTTAAAGTTGAAATGCGTAAAATAGTTATTTATCATTCGTTGCATGTTAATTTGTTTGTCAATTGGTTCCAAGCAAGAGCGACACAACTAACAGTATTCCAAACAGTTAAAAACTTATCGAATCAGTAGAAAGAATCGTATTTACTACTTTATCTATCACGTGGACAACCACAAAAGCGATTCTAATCCACTGAAATAAGGTTTATGTCAGCTTCATCGTTTTTGGAAATATGTCCAAAGATTGCACTTTGTGTGTGGGTACTGTGGGTCATTGTCCGAGGATCGATCTCAGATTCTTAGGAAATCTTTATTTTGAGTTTAGAATAGAAGTTTAGAACCGTTAGATGGCATTCGAGAAATGTGCAATTCTGGGAAACAATAGTTTTGTGCATTCCTAGTTATGACCAGACGTAAGTAAATGCTGGAAATTGGTAAAACCATCAAGAATTTACAAAGACTACCGCACACGTACTTGTATTTAGGGCTGTGACCTATTCACACATGATTAGCGCTTAGTGCGAGTTCATACATTTTCTACTTGTATTTAGTAACAAATGTGTGAACTCACACTAAACTCCAATCAATGTGTTGGGCCTATACATTTGTAAAAAACCTTGCCGCAATCTGCATAATTTTCTCATACAGTTTTGTATTTAAATACCTGTATAAAAAGAAATAGCTAAGAAGCGGGCTGAGTGTTCAAAACTACGGCATTTTTATTCTCAGCAATACATCAGCAATCATTTCAAAACAATCTTCTCTATGTTATGCCGAGCATATTGAGCATACAAAACTGTCTTGGCAAATCTGTCATAAGAAAGATTAATATTTTAGAAATATTTCATTCGAGGCTACATTTTATGAGCTAACCTGTAGATACAAAACATAAAGCCCTTGATCCTTGAAAGACACGATCTCCTACGTAGGTCGTGACCGCACGAAACCGAGTTATCTGCAGGAACAGAGATAGCATCATTAGGAAGAGAGCAATTCCGTACACGCTTCCTTTTCACTGGAAACGGCCGTGAGGTCTCTGACTCGTAGGCTCTACTTCCATTTATCTACATAATCAAACCATTCTAGTATAGTCAGCAAATTGGTTGGGTGGCTATGAAAATGATATCCTGAATAAAAACTTTGATATAGGGATATAATTCATATCAACATTATATTGAGTATATACCTAATTATAATTAATTGTCCATCTCACATGTCTTGTATAACATTTTAGCAAAAGGAAACGGAGAAACAGATACGTCTCTGATTTATTCCTATGAAAAAATCCCATGGGACTACGCACTTTTTACAATAGGTAATGTGTTCCTAAACAAGGCTGGGCAGACAGGGTAGGAGCTGATCTTCATGAGCTGGGTGCCGGTGAAACCTGGCGTGAAATAACGTATGATTGAGCAAATTGGTGTGCTCTTGTGTCGGAGGCCAAGATTCATTTTAGGTCGTTGCTCCAAATAAGTAACTAATGTGTTCCAAAAAGCTAATAAAATAATAAGACTTTTTGTATCTAATACTCTAATAGCATACAGATATGTAATAGTAAAGTACAAAGTCCTAGATGTCATTGAATTTATTAGGTTCACTAGGTACCAAGCCCGCTAGGCAGGGCCATTCTAAATAAACAATGTTGATAACACAAATCATATTTATATTATGGCTTTCTAAAGACCTCGGCCTGACAATGAGATGCTGGCTCTGATAAGGCAGGGGACCAGTTTGCGGATCCGGCTGCGGTGTAGGTGTCAATGTCGCGGTTTCGACCCCGGCTACTGTTGTTTTGGCCTATTTAACACTTGTTATTTATAACAAGACTACGAGAATAAGATACTACTCTTTTTTAGGTACCTTTTTTATCTAATACAAAAATTTTGAAGTGAAATTAAACACTGTTTTGTTTGGTATGATTCCTAAAGCTCCCAGGAAACAGACGCTCTTACAACTGATATTTCGCGGTAAAGTTGGGAAAAGTTTTCATCAGTTTACCTCTTTAGTAAGTAAAATATTCTACTACTTAGACGGTTATCGGTGGTTTGGTTGGTAGTATATCAACCAAACCACCGCACCACTTATTACTAACCTCGTCAGTTAGGTGATGATAGACCTATAGTAAATCGGTGTTCTTTATGATGGTACTAGTATAAGGTATAAGGGTGACTGTGAATTCTTTAATGAATTGAAAACCACTAAATGCATTGAGTACTTATCCTATCCACCCTAATCGATTCTCAATTAATCCTTAGAAAAGTTACTTTACAATCAAATTTTATATAAGTATTATTCTAATTTTAATGAAACATTTCTTTGTAAGCTATGCTATATGTCTAATTAATACAATATTTTTATTTCTAACGATGTCACGATTCGGCTAACATTTAGGTATTCACCTCACAACACAATTTGTCTCAACTGCAGGTCCGTGCCCAATATAACTTATTTTCCAGATCTTTGACAACCATAAGTAATACTCTAAATTTTATACTGGTTGTACCGAGGGCAGTCAGGCTGGTGAGTATCGCGAATAACATCCCAAGTCGTGTTTCTCTCCTAGTTCGTCACGGCTCAATGCTCGCTGTAACGAGTTCTCGATACAATCGGCTGTAGAAGTCTTTCGCACACTGACTAGACCCTGATTTATGGATTCCAGAGCTTGAAATCCACTGCGGACTACGTTAGTTGCTGTCCATATACTGTCATGCAGAAAGGTTGTGAGTCCAATTAGTGGACTAACGGAAAAATATTATATAAGCTTACCTCAAGTGTGAATTTTTGGTCACTACTTACGCACGAAAATACACGAAACTTTAAATTAAGTAATTGGCGAAGAATTTTGTAAGTTGTAACTTGTTGAAATCCTACGTTACAATGAACCACAGAATGGAGAGATACCTACATCGATACAACCTCAGTTCTAAATGAACGAAACCGCGGTCAGTGGTCAGTAGTCATACTTGTAGTATAGTGCCGAGGTAGTACCTTTTTCAACCACTGCAATGGTGCTTGTTTTGGATATTTTACAACTAGGTACCTAGTTATAGCTTTCTAGCTTACAACGGCATATACTGGCTGTTATTCAGTAATTTTCATCTGCAAACAAATTAACAAGAATTCTTGCTCGTCTATCGATCATACATAATGGTTTATGTAACAAACATATTACATTTCAAATTATATTTACAGACACGTGCCAAGAGAGTCGGAATGCATTTACTGCAGGTCCTTGTGTGTAGTGAGATGTTTGTCTTATTTTAACCCAAGTGACAGTCCGTTATGGTAATATTTGCAGTTTCTTATATTATTTAATTACCTAATGGTGCTTACAAAGGTTTCTTTGTTCTGCATTTATTAATGTTAACGGAGATTTTTTTATTTATTGTTCTGTGGTTTTGTGAGTAAAAAAAGTATTCGCAAGTCGATATTTCTTATTCAGTCATCTCGTTACCTCTTTCGATTGTGTTTTTATTGAAAAAGTACCGGTAAGATAAGTGCTTAAATTTACTTTAATAAATTTAAGAATTTTAGGGAGGTACGTTACAGAAACCACTAACTTAGGGCCTAACGTTTATCATTTAGTCTATTGTGGTTGATATTACAGGCTCTTAGACTTATAAAACATAAACGAAAAGTTACAGATTTTATTTATTTTATTTATTTTATTTTATTTTATTATTCAAATAAGTTACACAGCATTACAGTAAAACCAAGGCACTGTGAACTACAAACAATGAAAATTACAAAAATCTTAAAACTATTTGGATTTAGGTGACGTAACTGCGTGGCTCCGGTGCGTCGTCTGATCTGGTGTAGGATTCGGCAGAGTGCCCCGGAACCGCCGAAACACGACACCCTTCGGCCAAAAGTCTGCACTCGTGATGGTTTCCTGCAGCGGCCGCGGCACGCGCACCACAAACGAGCTGAAGTGCACGTAGTGTCGGGACCGCAGCTGGTGCACCTTCAGTGAGAAGCCAGTCTTTCGTGCCAGCCAGTGGACGTACTCCACCACATCTTCGGCCACGGCGGAGTGATGCAAGCGCGAGACGTAGAGCGCCTCGCAGATGACCAAGTTTCTCCCGATACAGTAAAATTACCGAGCTAGATACGAATCAATAGTGATTAACAATCCAGTAATCGCGTCGTAGTGAAATAAAATCGCAAATGATACGTAAACAACATTCTGCTATAGTTGAGCAGCTATCGAGCAAAGCCAAAGGTGAACATAAATTTATAATAACTGCATTATTGCAACATGCATAAAAGAAAAATAATACCGAGGCTATTGCTGTATTAGATATTATTTTATCACGACATGCCATAAAAACCTGGGTAGAATCAAGGTAAACTTAGCACGGACGTGGCAAAAATGACAATGGAACACTAAACATTCACAAGTCGATTAGGATGACTGTATTTGTTATTTGTTTTCGCATTTGGAGACATAATATCAATAGATTGTTTAGGCTTGTTTGATTATGATTTGATTGGGTCGATTTTTGAAGACGAATCTAGCAGGTGACATCAATCTTGGCTTCTTACACAAGAGCACCAATTTACCTATCTAAGGAATGTTTATGTAAAAATAAGAGTAGGTATAGTATTAATCAAACACTGATATCAAATTGTAACTACCCTTGCTGGCTGGATCCTGAGCTCTTCAAGCGACGGATTTCTGAGTAGGTATTGTACAGTCACCGGCAATAGTATCTTCCTACACGAAGGCCGCAAAAATATGTGACACGCTCTTATGGCCCTACAAATAAGTGTTTCATTCCAACTTGCGTGATTCCACCTGGAACATCGCACATTGTTTAATCACGATAAGCGCCTAAACGCATCTCGTGGCAACATTCGCGTAACAAAAACATGCTACATAATTGCTAGATTTCTTAAAGATATATTTACAAAATTAGCAAAGCATGCTCGGAGTTATCTTAACTGTTTCCGTGCCTTCAATCATCGCCGTGAGAATAGGAAGAACTTTCTCCTACGCTTTTTGTCGCGAGGTTTGTTTGGCTTTTGTCATTGCTTGGAGGAAGGAAATTTGGGTCGTGGTTCTAAATCACTAAAGAATTCCTGTGATGGAAACATATGTTCGGTTTTGTGTTAATGCTTTATGTGGTAGTAAGCGATCTATAGCTTCTTTTATACAGGCCTAAGATGGCAACTGAATAATATAAACACCTGCATACTTACATAAATAGGTGTTTCTTTGAGCCAAAATAAAATAAAATAAACTTTTTCGGGGACCTGACAGAGCAATCGACGAAATCCAAACTAGGTACCATTGGGTTCACAATTGCATAGGTACCCAATTTATGAATGAATCCATAGATAAATTGGGTATGCAATTATAAACCCGATCGTACATTATTGTGTCAGTCACACCGTTTCACAACCGAATAATTCGTTGACTTTCCTTCGTTTATTGTAATATTTGTAATCACATCAAGAAACTGCTTTTTTGTTTTTTAAAGACTAGAGAAAGATAAATGTGAAAGATTTCTGTTGACTTAGTGCTGATACTTATTCAAGTTTAATAATATTACTTAATTCGTTTTCATATAATTCACTGTAAAGTTTAAAAAATATTACGAAACTGCGTTGGTATAAATTCAATTCATAATTACGTAATGTTGTATTAAAGCATATTCTGGGCATTATTTTAATTTGTATACATAAAAAGTGAGGAAATAACGAAGCAGGAATGCCTGCTTGTTTGGGCAGGTGCTTCTGGCAATGAAAGGCTGAATTTATGTTGGTGCTGTAGCCTACTTTTGTATTCAATTGGGTTGAAGGTTTTTAGAATTCGTTTTTTTGTCTGCTTTTGTTTTTCGAGTAAACTTATGCTTTTAGAAATGCATTTGAGTTACTGTAAATATATGTAATATAGTAAGGAATTATTTATTGATTTAATTCCATTTACCCTTGTCACTCATCAGTCCAGTGATCGGATTTTAGGTTTTTACTTTGAAAATTATGCTAAAATGGATAATCTTCGGGATATTAGGACACACTTTGTTTATTTTAGTTACAAAAAATACATCAATAACATTTAACGTTTTAAAGACTATATTCGCAAAAGAAGTGTATGTTTTCCGCCGCGTTGCACTCTAAAATCAGATCACTGCCCATCGCTTAATATTTCTAACTTTTCGCTAAAACAAAATGATTCTGAAACTCAATCGTATTTATTAAATTTAAACTTTCGTGAGACATATTAACATTATAAAATAACACGGTTACACTCACGGCACTTTAGTCGCCTCGCGTCGCCGACTGCGACTGCTGCTGTACAGCAGTTCGCCACGGGCCGGTTCAAGTAGCACTCCTAGTGCTTGAAAATGGAGACCTAGGCTCTCCGAAACATGTCGCAAGACGTGACTAAACTGCCGTCAATCGTATTTTTTATGCATAGAAGTGTTATTGTTTCATGCATACTACTCTCAACTTTATTGTTATTTAACTATAATCATGTCTGTATGAAATCCAAATAATCTTCGCGCATTTATAACGAGTAGGTAAGCGAGAAATTCTGCAAAGTTACTTAAATATGCGTGTTTACGCAACACTAATGAAGAAACATGTTCTCACTTGAACTTCTGACACTAAGCCTATTTATTTGACATTATATCGTTCTTTTCACATTATTTGAATGGACTCGCATTATTTTCACTTAACATCTAAATGAGATTTAGCATGCAATATTCTAATGTCAGATAGGATTTTGTAAAGAGTATAATAAACAATATAAACTGAGGAATAAGGCAAATTATACTTTTCCGGTATAATTATGTGGCTAATATGTTTTTTAAATGTCATGTAATGTTGTAAGACTATTAAGATGAATATGGATTGCGTCTGAGGCGTAAGTTTGTGCTTTATAGACGTTGGGTAGGTCATTAGCTCAAGTTCATATAGGTACATTTTTTGCAACGATGTTATGAAATTATTATGTTTTGGGTCATTAACTTAGTTAATTGATGCGAATATAAACCAAAGTTTAACAAGTGTATGATGATAAACAAAAGTATTAAATGAAGAAGCAAAAAGCAATTAAAAGTTTTAAGTTGCATTCCCGATACGTCTTATTTATTTAGGTAATGTTTTTTTCTAATTTAAGCCATAGACTAAAATGAAAAATCCAACCCGGGTGTGTTATGGTGTAAATGGTGTTGTAAAGTCAGCAGCAAAAAGCTCTTGGTACTCTTGTTGTTTTGACAATAAAGCCATGCCAAGATCATTTTGAACACCTCACTTGCTTAGTTGCTAACCGTAGCAAGACGAATCCTAGTTATTTTCCCGCGGCAATTTCGACACGTTAGCACCGCCGAAGCGTTAAATCGGGATGACCGGTTTGACTCAGTCGCTATGAAATTATCAGGTGTATTAATGAATCGATATTTTCATAGTAATACCCTTGAAATAATTAGACTCTAATCGGATTTCTAGGTTTGTCAAATAGGTAGGCACTAAATTTTTATACGTAGATGATAGATGATTCTAAGGGCCTTATCACACTTGAGCGATTTGAAAGCGATTTCTAGCGGCATGTTTGCTCCCATACAAAACTCGCTCGCAAATCGCAAGTGTGATAACGCTCTAAGGTTACTAAAGATTTTCGTTGTTGTCAGTTTCAAAGCTTGAAAAAAAAAGGGTACCTTGCTAATGAAGAAGTTTTCTGTAAGTTGAAATTCATATTTTATTAGACGTGAATTCTTATAGTGAACGCAACTGTCTAGATGAGGGAACGCAAATACTATTATATGTATTCTGTGGTAACATACACCATTTTGCATAGAAGTCGGCAGCGCGCGCGCAACGCATGCCCGATTAGAAAGCACGTGAAAACGACATTATGTTCCGATTAAATTTGGTTAAATCGAAGACGAAAGTCGCTTCGCCATCGGTGCTATACCGATTTGATTGTCGCTTCAATTTCGGAGATAACGTAACATATGAACTTGCGAATTGAAATGTCAGAAGTTAATTAAGAAATTTAGACTCTTGGATGGTAATAAAATTAGGAATTTGCATTTCGTCTGAAGTAGTAATTATTTGTCCTTTTTTATGTTTTTTTTCTCCTACACAAATATTTCATTGGAAAAAACTAATGTGTTTTTTGATGAGAACATAGGGGTATAATGTTTGTGTCAACTCGCAATTTAATAGAGTCCGACCGACGTCAACTCGGTATGGACATGGACTTTACAGCCATAAAATGTGAAACTGCCACCATAAGCGTCTATTTGAATAACAAATTTGACATAGGTACTAGGTACTTTGGCATACTTAAGTTGGTATACTTTATCACTTTCAAAGTTTGTACATTACTGTGTACCAATTTCCGCGGTCAGACTATAATTGGATAATTTATTTCCAGAAATCAGCTTGTATACCCGTTTCGCTTTGACATGTTAGCCTTAGACAAAAATAATCCAACCCACGCCTAATAATTAGACACAAATGTCCAATAATTTATTATAATGAAGCAATATTTATTGTCAAAAACTTATTCGTCAGGGTGATCGTCAGCAAAAGCCTAAAAATATTCATATGTACTTAAACATCGATAAAAGAAAACCGACACCCGTGGACTTGTAATATTAATCCGATATTTCCTGTCTGCAACGCGAAACGCAGGCAACTGATCCATATATGTCGATATGAAAGGCTTTAACGCTTAAAATAGTTATTCAATAGTTATTTTTATTGCTCTAGTTAGCAATTTTAAGTACCGTTTTGCACTATAGAGTTAATTTAAGCGTTGCTAGTTCGAGTGTTTTTATATCTTATCATTTATTCATGACCTTTTGTTAAAAGTTTGTATTGTCGATGCACTGATAGTTTAAGTGAAGGCTGACTTATGATAGTTATGATATATTTATGATAATAAAAAAATAAAGTTTATCCCTTCTTACAAATTAAATATCGATAATTAAACAAAAAATATATCAATCGCAACTATCGATTAATCACGTCCAGATACATGTTAAATCGAGTAAATCGCATATCATATGTAACGAAACGGCCTAATCATGCACCTACGTGCCGGCACGCAGAAATCGTTTCCGTCAATAGAGAAACGTACGGTCCGTGTACTCTTACTGCGAGATACCAGGAAAATTAAACCAGTGTGATATGACCTCAAGATCCATAACAAATATGCGTAATGAGAGAGGGTTCTTATACTGGTTAGTGAGCATGGGAAGCAATTGAAATGACACTCCTGCAATCTCGTAAAATGAAGATGCAAGTAACATTCCTTATTACAATGTAGTAAGCAATATAGTCGTTTGTTTCATTCAGTTGTAAGATTGCAAGATGTTTGGTGTTCAGCGGTCAAAGTCTGAGTAATAAATCGATTGTTTGTGTTCTAGGTTTCCGTTTTGAACTTGTGTGAGCCTATTTAGGTACTTTATGGATTAGGAAATGGACTTCCTTTTAGAAAGGTTGTAGGTATAATTTATAGTGCGTAAATTTGAACACAAAGTGCTTAGCTAGCCAATAAATGTGAATCAGTTAAATATGAATCAGTTAAATATTACTGACAAATATGTTTGTTATTTTTAATTTACTTACTTTATTTTTATTTATTTATAAACAATACCTAATCTGTTACATTATAGAGGTGATAGATGCGCGTCATCAATTGAAGGGATGTTTACTAAAACAACATAACTGCTTAGAGCAGTTGACACTTTTTTAAGAACATTGTTAATCGTTTCAGGTGTCAACCAGTGTAATCAGTTATCTTGTTTTTGTAAACATCCCTTCAATTGTTATACTTGTTTGAGGATTCATCATGTTTATGACTGTTATTATTAAAAACAAATACAAATATTAAGTGTACTTATGCCAAAATTCAAACATGTACCCGAATCCAAAATAATTTCATCTTATGTATACTTATATTACGTCTTTTGTGTAAGTAAAGCCCTTAGTTTATGATGCACTAAAATATGTAGGTTGATATATCACATTATTTTGTAATTAACAAAGAGATGGCAAAATATTCCTTATCTCCACGTAGGTACCTACCTAATTAACGAAAGCATTACACAAGCGAGAGTTAGAAAATAATGTTGACACAAGTGCTAGATTGTTAGATCATTTGTTCAAACATTCTTTAATATTTCATAACATAAAATTTTCATATTGTTATGGAGAGACAGATGTCCTAAAATTCCAAAGTTATCGCCTTCATTACGTCTACAATTTTGTTCCCTTTCTGCGACCTAGATTTGGAGACGAGGCAACTCATGTAGTTCCAAACTAATCTAATTATCAGCGATTCACTCCTTTTACAATACCAGTCCAGTCGAATGCGTATATGTCAAAGTCACGACAATATTGACCCCGTTTTCGCTTTTCAAATCACCGACACACTATATCACTATCAGTGACGGGACGTCTATAGAATTCGATATCCGACGGCTTTCCTTATTTTCAGACAGTTGAGCAGTTTATTACAGATCATGACGAAAAGGAAAACCTAATTCATCCAGCTAGCCTAAGAAATGATTTCTCTACTCGCCAGTTGCATTTTGCAAAAAACACCCCAAAAAAGAAAAATCGTAATAATCATATGTTGCGTTATGTTATAGCATTTTGATAACAGTTACCTTAACTTAATGTTGCTTGATTGTTTACTTCGTAACCGGTCATTAGGTTTAACAAAATCCCTTTCTAGTGGTTTTCACACGCCGCTTCCCACCGTGTTATAATTGACGACTGAAACAGCGTCGTTCGTAGATGTAAGGTAAACAATTTGATATTCTAAAGGTTCAGTTGCTTAAGATTTAAAATAAAAACACAATATTTGTTTCAAGCTAAGCGAAAAGCGTACCTTCTTGTTTCTGCTTTTTATTAAGAGATTTTTTCTAGCACAATTTTAACGAGAATATGATTTTAAATACTTTAACTGTTGGTGAGTTCTTGTCACAATTTTACGAGGTTATATTTACCCTATACACTTAAATCTATAACCATGAACGAGAGAAATTAGTCCTTTATGCTTTGTCCACACGCGAGCACTAATGGGTTGGGAACTTCATTTAGTTACCTACATTTGTGTTGTATGCACGAGCTCAATTATTTCAACAATCAGTTTCTTTTAACAATCATTGCTCAAAAACATAGACAATAGATTACAAGATATACATTATTATTGCTCATACATCACATGTTTGCGCTTTCGAACATACATACAAGATGACGAGCGAGAAAGTGACAGCACGTTGTGAACAATGATTAAACGCTTTTTGTCCATCTATCACAGGTAGCAGTACAATCGATTACGTGTTCTGATGATATTTGCTGATAAAAACCCATGATGGAGGCGCAGAGAAATTTACATGATATCTATCAGAGGCCATGGAGTCCAAGAGATTAGATAAATAGGATAGAAAAGTGTGTGAAGTGATCTTCTCTCTTTATTTGCAAAAGAAAACAAAAGAGGTGACGAGTTGAAGGTTACATCACGTCAGAAATTAAATCTCAGTAGAGTAAGACTGCAAAAAAAATACACATTCTTACCGATCACAGCCGAAAATAATGGAGCTGTAATCTTTAATAAAATGAATCGATTGTTTACGAATCCAACATGCATCGGAGCTGAGTTTTAATAAATGAAAGTACACATGTATAGTAGGTTAATTGATTAAAAAGAAAAGATCTCTTGTTGAATGTGTCATACTTATTGGTGATCAAAGTCTTTTTCATTGAAATTGCCTCTTTTACTCACAGCAATAAATGAATGAAACTTTAACACCCACTGAACCTTAAATAACTTAAAAAAGCCAAGTAAAATATTCCCAACTCAACGCCTCGAAGGCTATTAAAATCATAATCATGTTTTTACAGAAATTATATTACGAGGTAGAAAGCTCATGTTCCCATGTCACAATGGAGGCGAGAGCCCGGTTCACAAGCTTACATAACCTCAAATATGAGGCAAACAAGAGCAAAGGCGATGGATATGGCAATTTTGATTAGCTAACTTTAAATTTGGAAGAAAGTGGCTTAGTTCAAATTGCTTTGCGGGCAAGTAATTGACCTTTGGTAAATGGAAACGGAACAATGAATTTGTGGAGCTTTCATTGGGTTAGGTTATTTGGATAATTTGACAGTATGAGAAAAAAAAGTTTTACAATGGTAGTGCCTGCAAATATACCCATTTTTTCTGGAAGATTTGCAAAATTAAGAACGGATGCTTTCGCGTGCCAAAGCCAGATTCTTCATGGTCCACTAGAAGAAATACGGAATTATAATATTGTAAATATCTCCGCGGTGGCGAGATATTATTGGCTGGTACTGGCAATTTTTATCGTGACCCATATTTAGGTACCTCTACCGCGACAACGCACCGAAACCGATTTAAAAGTTTCTTCGTCAATAACTGGCTGTTCCCAACTCGATAAAAGCAATCATTTTACCAGCCAACGTTCCGTTTTCAAACACGGTTTGAAAATAGAACGCAGGCTTGAATCCAGTGCTAACAACTCTAACAAGGCCTGTCTCAGCTTCGTTACCAGACAATGCAAGTAATGTGCTACAAGTGGCAGAGGTTAGAACAGACAACTGTGGCATAATGAGGCAGACACGGAATGTATTTGTATACGGGATCTTATGCTGGCGTGTCTTAGAAATACTGAAACGTCGTACAATATACATGGGATTCGAGGGTGCCTTGTGGGATATACTCATTATAATTCTAGCTCAGTGTGGCAAAAAAAACTGTAAATTCCCTTTTAAACTTTGTTACTGTAATTTTCCAGATTTGGTTAATAAATATGTACTTACTGTAGAATGTCATTCATTTTATACATTGTTTTTTAAATGAGTTTATTAATCTGTTTCAAATGTAAAATATGACCCAGTTATAACGATTATAGAATGTTCTTCTCTAAGGTCATACTGGTCCTGCGTAGTATTGGAATTGCAACGAACATCAATATTAAAATCGCTACGATCTGACCGATGACTCAAGGCTGACCGCCTTCTTGACCTAGTAATTCGCGATCACAATAATATTTGGTAACTCTTGCTTGTTTAACCTTTGGCAATAACATTGATCCTATTATTATGAACCTCAATTCTTAGTTGCTCTCATTTTTATAATCATCGTCAACTTCTTTCTAGTGTATACGTTTTTACTGCATAACATCTATTTGAAACGCTTCTTCTAGTTCCTCATGTGGTAACTAAAGATGTTTACAACCTTAACTGGAGCAGATTTGACAGTTCCTAAAATAGCTTTTACAGCCTTTCGTAACACGTCGTTATTCTTTCATTTGTATCGTCGACATAACACGCTCTTTTATTTTCAAATACATTCATCACTTACAACGTTCCATCACTCAAACGTTTACGTAAGTGTTAACGATAAACTGTAATAGTTACAGGTTATAGTTAATCGATAGATACTGATAGCTCAAATCCATCAGAATTAGGATTTAACTTTGATTATTTAATAATGCTTTATAGCTATATCCTGCTTTGCTTGCGTAAGCTGTCAATGTTAACTAGTCACGATTTACTAAAATGTCCGTCATAAGAATGCAGTCTAATAGACCTCTAAAAGAACAACTGACAAAAGAGGTAAAACATGTTCGAAAATTTCCTTATTCGACAAACAAAGCCTCACTTGCATCCATAATCAGTTGTTGGAACACTACTTTCTTGTCCTCACCAACGACTCAAAAGCTAACATACGGCTGCCTTATTAAAATTCAATAAAGGTGACGTCGAGTTCAAAGCCAGATGCCTCGTCACGCCCGCGGCTATCCATCTGTCGAGAAATTGTGGTACAATAACACACAAGGCTGCACGCAAACAGGGTGGTCGACACCTTCTATAAGACTATTGTTGATTAGCTATTGTTTTGACAGCTGCGTATATTCTTAATCTCAATGTCTTAGTCTAAATAAGCGGCAGTGTAACAAAAAACATGGAAAATCCAGGGTTTTTTCGATTTATATTTCTTGCTTCATCGCATCTGAAATAACAGAACATACGACTACCCAATGTTTTTCAATTTGAGAAAAATCTAAAGGAAGTTTTTTTGCTTGTGACTTCTGTCTTGCGTTTGGAGTTTTGGAGTCATTGTCCCCACGAACTCATAAAAAAGTCTCGTCTTGCGTAACAATTAGATTCCTTCTTTCGGTTTACTAATGTTAGAGTTTGGAGACTTAACGGCGATGTTACCTCATTCTGGGTTAAAATTACTTATAATTAATTTCATTATGCGAGTCTTGGGTTGATTAAACCAATTAAAATGAATGATGGAGATGTTATGCACGTCAATGATAATGAATGCATGTTAGAAATCACGGTAATTATATGCGTTAAGTTAACTCGCGATAATAAATTTCAACTACGCGTGTCTTCATAAAATAGGGATGATTTATCTCCAACGTTTCCCTCGATAGTATCGAGTTCAGTTTCTTCTTGTTCAAGTTGCTCACTTTATAGGTTTTCTATTATATTAGTTACGTCTATTGCAAAATCTCAAGTATGATTCAATACACATTTAATAATATCAAACATCATCCATACAAATCTTGACCACACCTACACTAGGAACAGGTTCCACGCACACTGACGCATCATTTATTTTGTCAAAATGGCTGCCTATCGACTCGTTGGATCACCTCTTACTTTCGTTATTTTCACTTTCGATCCCAGTAATATATTGTGTATACGTTACTTAATCTGCTCGTCGCCAGCGTAACTTCCGCAGGGGGCGTTACTATTTACATTTAATCACATTTATCATTGATACAACATCTTGCCTTAATGATTTTCTTTTACATTTTCTAATCACTTTTTTTCTTAATTACAGATTGTGGGCGGTTTTGTAGCGTTCTTCTCTCATTCAAGGTAAGCCATTTTAATTGATTTTTAATTAAAAATTATATTAATATCTGAATATGACATTAGTAAAAGCCTTTTTAATTTTAGATACCACATTTTATTATCTACTCTTTTATATCATTTTAATGTTGTTTTGAGTTTGGCGTAGTCTAGTCCAATAAAAACTAATGTTATGGTCTATTAATAAAAGCTATTAACATTTTTGCAAGGTCTTGCAAAGTTCCGAAAGAATATACAAAAACAATAAAAAAAAAGAACATTTATTTTAAAGATATTTGCTGATAAG
Source organism: Pammene fasciana (assembly GCA_911728535.1). Classification (NCBI taxonomy): domain Eukaryota; kingdom Metazoa; phylum Arthropoda; class Insecta; order Lepidoptera; family Tortricidae; genus Pammene; species Pammene fasciana. The sequence continues at coordinate 5,805,830 of OU452285.1, forward strand.
TATATATAGGTAGATATCGCGGGTCACTTCTGGGTGACATTAGTTCAGGACCTGGACAAATGGCGTACTCGAAGAGAGGCCTATGCTCAGCAGTGGGCGACAAATGGCTAAAATGATGATGATGATGATGATGATGATGATGATATGTAGATAAAAGATTAACTCCTAATAATGTTCGCAACATACAATTAAAAGTAAACCTGCGATGTGTAATGTAATTACGTAAACAATGTGCGTCAAGGAAGTCGCACTTATCTTGTAAAAACTCTGTGGAAGTGCCGTCCTTGGTACTACCGGGTTCCGTCGGAAATGACGTTGTCTTTTATATTCATAACTCAGTCAGTAGGTATATCAGGAATATACAGTCAGCAGCAGATGATTCATAAAGTTCTTCGTCCGGCTCTATTTTTATGAGAATAAGAGTATGTGACAATTACTTTCATCATCGTATAGCTATTTTAACTGCTGATTGTACCTATATGCCTAACTCTATAGGATACACAAGGATCCGTTGGTAAACGTTGGGTTTGCACCTGCGACATAAAAAATACGTTATAGGGACAATTCCTTCCACTTTCCACTTTCATCATTGCTATGTATTAGTGGATATTTACCCAAGATAGCTATCAGATAAATATAAGCGGCTATTTACCCAATGCTAATTAGGTATAAGTGGGTAAGCAGCTAGCGTAAGGTAAGAGTGCATACGTAAAATCTACTAAAAATAGCATTTATTGCAACCAGCAAGCCTAAATAAAATTCTGAAAGTTGGAGTACCAGGCGCCAAATCCAACTTTTAGCATTTAATGTAAAATTATCTTTAAGAAACAATACAATAGATATTAAATTACTTGCATTAAATATGACCTAAAGTCATTAATATAAAACGAAGTACTTACAAAAACTAAAAAAAAGTATAACTCTTAAGATCATTGAACCTAGAACAGCTGGCTTACGCGTAAAACTGTGAAATAGTTCATAATTACAGGCCTGGGAGGTGGTCATTGGTCACAGTACAATAATTAGAGCCCAGTAGACGGACCAATTGTACTTGACGAGAGCTCACTTTTATCTGGTCATAAAAGGCTTCGATAGTGTGGTTAAAGTTCAACGAACTATGGAAAGAAATGAAGATCTCATCTGTTTCGACAACATTGTAACGAGGTTCTCCGGGGCTGCATCATTGTTTTGTTATAGATAAAAGATAAATTTTATGATGATCAAAGTAATTAAGTTTCATTTAGATTACATTAAATGAAACAACACAAGCACAGCAAGAAATATAAACGGTAATAGCATGCGAAGTAAATTATATTAAACATTTTAACTTGTTGGAAATTAACCCCCTTTTTATCGTCTGTTTTTCCAACTATTTCTTGTAACTATTTAACTGGTGTGACGTAAATAAATGTATTTTCTTTCATTCTTTATTTCTTTCTTTATTCATAAATGTCTTACAAGCGGCATTTAACAGTTAAATACATCAGTTACTGATGCTCGGTTGTCTTTGTCCTTATCTGTCACTTTGACAGTTGTGTCTGTCAGAAACAGATAGAAAATAATTTAACTAAATGAGGCTCGGAAGACGTTTATGAAGGGGGTAAAACTTCATTTAAATAGGCGTCAATAATTTGATACAAACATAAACGTAACAAAAATAAAAAGTCAACAATATCAAAAGTCCAAACGCTAAGATAACAAACAAGAAATAAAACACAATCGCTAAATTATCAATTTCACGACGAAAACCGGTACAGTATATCACGGTGAAAATCGAAATTTGATCCGAAGGCACCTGGAGCTTTCGCCAATCTAACTCGCTCTTATGTCTACTCCTATGGTCTTATATAAGACCTTATAACTTGAGGGTCTCGGTCAGCGTGTGACCCTTGTGACAGGTTTCTTATTGGAGGTTAGATGTCTTTAAGATTAAATGATTTGACGTGTTTGTTTGGTTGTGATCTGATATTCTTATTACTTGTACTTTTTGGAGGTTTAGAGGATGACTTTGGGATTACCTAAATCCAATTACACCCTCTGTGAAACTGTCTACTAGAACAGCAGGGGCATGATAGGCAGGTATTACACAAGAGGAGAAAACGTCACTTTATTATAACCTCGCAGTGGAAAGAGACAGAAACTCTTATTGTCACACTGTCACGTCAAGTGTCAATATCATATTGGTATACTTCTGCTGTACTGCTGTTTCTTGGAGCCAAGACCAAATCACTGTTGAGCTGCATAATCGCAAATATCTACGTAACATCAGTCGTACGTAGCACATGTTAACAACCAAATTGTCATTAAATTGTATGTACTTATAGCTCATTCGCTGATCGTTTTATGCTTATCTATCTTAATGGCTTTATAACTCAAATGGTCGTTACATAAAATTACATCAACATCCTTGATGCTCATTTATTTTTTATTAAGTATCACTATTAAGAATAAGATCGCTTTCAATATTTGTTATCGTGGCGTTAAAGGAAATTGACATAACACAGTTGAATTTTAGCCGCACTTTCACATGAGCCAAACATGTTTGGCTGGTGGAAAATTCGAATGGAAAGCCATTTGAATAATCAGGTATCTACGAAATCTGTGGAAGCATTTTGAATATTCTCTGTATTCATGTATTCCAATTGTATAGAATTAGGAATCTAGGAGATACGTAATATAAACTGTATCCTATTTAGGTACATCACTCCAACCACCGATGAATTAAACGTCATTTGTTATATATTGGTACACACCTTACTCATATATATGATAATATATTCCAATACTTATAATTAAATCGCTATGTGTCTTTTAATTAATCATAGCCCAAATCTAATATTTCAGTGTAGATCTGTAGGACATGAGTAAAAAATACACTAACTTATGTTTTTCGTAAGTCGCGTAAACATACATTAGGTAGTTGACCATGACCATTGTCAATTTCTGACTTTATCGAATTGTAATCGCAACGATGAGGCGAATGACCAGAATACGGGTCGGAAATGGATGACCAATGGAATTCAAGCCTCTTAAACATGTATATAAGATCGACATTTGTATGATATCCACGTTCAAAGCCCTACCATCTGATAAACCTATGTCAACTTGTCATTATAACTTCACGCTTCGTGTACCTTAGAATTTACAAGCATTCAATAATTCCACCATTTTCTATGGACACCAAATACCTATAGGGCTGAGTGAAACTCCGGGTCAGAACAGACTGGTCACACATACAAGTCAATCCTGTTCGGGCCAGCATTTCAGACGTCAGCGTTTAGAAGATTATACGTTTTGACAGCTGTCAAATTATAGCTTTAGATAATCGATTGGCGGCGTAATCGATTATTCGTTTCTGTAATGTAATCGATAAGATTTCTCTCGGAGATGTGATTTTGTGCATTCTTTGTTTTTGCTGCAAATTGAATAGCTATAGCCGTAATAATAAGTTTTGGTTTCGGTGCTTATTGATTCATAAAGTCAATTACGCTTGTTACGTGTACCTACATATTTGAGTATGAATGCTTGCTTAAAGCAAAAATATCTAGTTTCTTTATGTGAAGTCTTCAACTTTAAAGAGAACTCTATGTGTAAACAAATTAATTAATATAGGTGCCTTTAGACGGGCCGTTTTATTCAAAGTTGTAAATTGCACTTTTTTAGATCTGGAAAATTTTTGGTGATTTTAACTCAGAATAACGAGCTCTTTCGATCCTAGTAGGACACAAAAATTGTCCCAAAATGCTCATTATTATATTTTTGGTTAAAAGTGGAATATACCTACTACTTTAAAATTTATTTTAGGCCGGCGATTTATTTCGCCTCATTAGTCGCTTTACTCCGATGTTTTTATGGAAATTTCTCTACGAAGACGTGACCTATTTTCAATGTAATTTTTCAGTACATATATACTATATATAGTAAGTACGTTAAAATCTTATTATTAAATGCAGTAATAATAAGTTTTAGCATGCTTAGATACTTAAGCCACATTAAATAATATGTTTTACGGCTAAACAACGATGTCGATATTACCTCGCGATCGTATCATGCTAGGATTGCTAGGTCCATGAGCGTAAAGCAATTAGGCATACGTATTTGGCAAGAATATCAAAATGGCGTTATTCAACATTTGCATGTAAACCATAATAAACAGCCTCTGCATCGCGTGTTGGCTTCATTCTGCAATTTTACTGTCAATCCTTTTGAAGCCCTTCAAATTATACTTGCAGTTTAAAACCGGATTTTAGACAGGTAGCTTCAGAATACTAAAATAAACGAATAATTTCCCTTTCCCTTAACGAACAGATTTTTAGATTTAGTACTGGCCAACGTTTGTTTTATTTGAAAAAGTTTACATAATGTACTGTACCCTACAGGTAATCTCAACCAAGTTAACCTGCCTGATTTATATGATAATGAATTATAAGTTTATATATACTATGTTTTTCCGGTAAGGTCTATAAACCGGTATTTTATAGAATACCCAGGTATTGTATAGAAAAGAATGTGACTGTAACAAACTGTGAATAAAATGAATTAAAAATACTAAAAAGTGCATGGTTGGCTTTGATAAAGTAAAATGAGGAAGATACCTGACGTTCATAGTTGACAGAACTGAAATGTGTTCCGGCACTCACACACTTGTAAATTTTACACACTGCTATAATGTTCACGTGCATCATGGGCAAAAGAGATACACTAATATACTTAACACGGGTGTGTAAGCGAGATTTCCATATTTTGCGCATTACACAAAGTGTGACAGAGACCACCTAATATCATTTAGAGTAGTGTAAGCAAGATCGTCATATTTATAACAATGTCGTGTAGAAGTGAAAAGAGAGTCGTTTGGGTTAGAAAAAAATTAAATGTTAAAAAAAAAAAAAAAAGATAAAAGATATTTATTCTTCAATTTAGGCACATAAATCTATATTTTCTTGAAATTATATTAATCATGGTAAGTCCTTGTCGCATCAATATGAAAGCGGGCGAGATGGACCGAGATACAAAATAAAATATCAATTCAATAGTATACTAATTTTTGCAATACGAATAAATCTCTAGTCAAATATTCCAGTATCCAACGAAATAGGCGACGAACGATCGTCTAAAGAAAACCAGTATAAAAGCATCTACTTTTACGCATAGTTGTTACGAATCAAGAGGTCTCTCTTTTTAATGCAATAATGGTTTGTCAAAAGAGACGCGTTTCTAAGCGAAGGTAATATTGCAACAAGCAGAAACGGCGGTTATTCCTGCGGCCCTAGTACTTTAATTCCCATCGCCTACCAAGCGCACGACTAAAAAGAACCAATGTAAAGGTGTGACCTCTGATTATGCATAGTTTAAATGGTATGAAAGATTCACTTATGCTGGACAGCTTGTAAGTCTCGGGAATTACAAATATATGCCTATGTCGTAGGTAGCGTCAGTAAAAAAAAACTACTAAAACGTAAAAAAAACTGAAGACGTTTTTATTATCTGATATTAAAGATAATTGCTTACATTTATCGGATGGCAACCAAAACTCATTAATTACTACCACAAGCTTAAAGCCGTAATTATCCATATAAGTCGATTATAGTTTAATATTTTTTTGCATTTACTGAGTTTTCGTTGTCACCTGACGAATCATAATAATATTTTCTAGAAACATTTACGAATTATATTTTATATCACGACGGTGGCAAACAAGCATACGGCCCACCTGATGATAAGTAGCTACCGTAGCCTATGGACGCCTGCAACTCCAGAGGTGTCACGTATTTACAATCTGGTTTTAAAATTGATTGCTCTAATGGTTTTGACATGTAAAATCAACATTAATGTCTAACCTAGAAAACTAGATGCATGTTTTGTTTTCTCATTTACAGATGTTTCAAGTAAAAAAAAATGGCAGTTATAGTTATATAAAAAAAATGTTTAAACTAGTAACTGGTTAAAAATTGCATTACCATAGATACCATTCTATTCAAAAATAAATAAATAATTGTACATAAATTTAGCCTGATAACGGTTTCAAGCAATAGGAGAACAGAACTGATAAAAAATCCAATTTTTAGGCTCAAAACACACCTAGTGGAATCAAGCCAATTCATAGACAAAATGCTTAAAGTTTTCTATGGTAGCTGATTTTTTGTATGGAGGCCATAGACAAACTTAAGCATCCATAGACATATTTAAGCATTCATAGACAAACTTAAGCATTTTGTCTATGAACTGGCTTAATTCCGCTAGGTGTGTTTTGAGCCTTCATTAGCACATTATTTGCTGACGCTACACAAAGAAAGGGGCGTGACACTCGGGTATACGTGTTTTACGCGTGGGTACTGCCTATTTAGCTGTCTCGCTTACACAATAACAAAAATGTTACTGATAAATTTTGCTAAATTAAATATCTTTACATATTTAAAACAGTATTTACGAATGCAAAGTGATACCGTGGGCATTGTTTTTATATTTTGAGCTATTAAAACAGTGAAAAGAGGCACAACTTGGCATGATTTTAAGGTATTTTCTTGAAAACTCTGACAACGTTGACGCTTCAGCGGCCATCATACGACTGATTCAATATAGGCGCCGGCACCTGTATTTGATGGCACACGATCGTGCGCCTGGAGTTCGATTTTTGAATTTCACCGAGTGACTAATTCGCACCGATGTGAGTGATTTCCGAAAGTTCGTATTTTTGAAACTCATCGGTGACTTACATTTGTCATACCTATGATATCGATTTACGAGTACCCCTACCCACTCGTAAATGAAATCACCATGCGACTGTTTTTGACAGTTGACGTATTATTCATAAAAAGTTTACAATTATCAAGTAAAACAATATCCAAGTTGTTAGTTAATACACTCGTAATCTTGTTAGAAAAGTTTTTCTCTTATAAAATAATACGTAAAACTCTTGCTTTGAGGTTACCCTCCACCGGGATCTGAGAAGGGCAACAAAGAAGCCGACTAAATTATGTAGGCTAGCTACAGTATGCTATCAGCCATCTTGACATGCGTTTCCAAATAAGTCGCGTTGCATGTGTTTCTATCCCTGACGGTGGTACGCGTTTGCGATCTCTAGTTAATCATTTACATGACACTGACAGATACGCTACGTTTTACGTTTGACCAATTTGATGAATCTATTTTAAGTTATAGTATGAGAAAATAAAAACCGGTATCAAGGACAACACTATAACACCTGCGTAAAATGAACTTAACGGGAAGATTGTCTCTGACTGACATTGTAAAAATTCTGCATGTTGGTAAACAGCGTGTGACTTTCAAAAATACGGCTTTTGGAAAATGGTGACATAAAAGTCATCGGTGATAATTTTAGTCACCGGTGACTTTGATATCACCAGTGAGATTCAAAAATCGAACTCCTGGTACCATATCTACACATGGTTGGTGATATATTTAAGTACCTAACTACATAGTTATCTGTAATTACGACCAAAGTTCATCAAAAGACAGGTACCTTATAAAATTGTTTAAATACACTTTGAACGAAGGGTAGGGAAGACTTTATTTAAAATAATATTTTTTAATATTTCTGCCACCTAGCTAAAACATCTAGTAAATAAATTCGGACCCTTTTACAATAACTTATCATCATTATCATTATGTAAAACATGGACCATTAAAAACAATTTACACAACTGCTAACAAAAGATATTTTGGAGCCAAATGCAATCGATCATCGTAATCGGCCCTTTTAGAATCGAGACAAGCCCCCTGAGCGTAATTCCTGCCTTACATAGGTAATCCCAAAAATTCATGCAGTTGCTAAACTTGAACGTGCTCCTTAAATCAACAATCACAAGTGCTATAATCTTGCCTAGGTAACGCAAACTTATATTGGTGATGTACGTGTATACTGGTAATTTGGATTGGGCCTTTACCATCGATGATGAAAACGCTATACGTGGGCCGTAAGGTTTGAATAATTTTCTCATTACTGAGTTAATGGTGGATCTCGAAATTGGCTCGAAATTCGCGCCCCAAGTAATTGTAGGGTATTTTTACAATTCTTCCGATGATCGCACATTATTTTATGTTAATTCATCTTAAAGTAACAGCAATCATTTTGAGTGCTAAAGAAATCATTCTCGGATGAGCGCAATTCAAATGCTGATAACGGAAGCTTTACGGTAAAATCAACGATGATGCTCGATGTTCTTTAGTTTAATAATGACTATCATGACCTAGCTGTTACAAGGATAGCGGTATCAATGGACTTCAATCAAACGGAGGGTTAGTCAGATGACCCAGTAATCAACGGTAAGGTTAATGCGCTTGAAGAAGATTCATCAGCACTTTACTATTACTACCTTTTTAGATCTGATAAAGATGAAGGTCTAATGTAAAAAATATAGACTTACACTTTTAATAGGTTTATTTATATGGATAAGTAAGAAAACCCACAATTAACTGCTAACTAAATGTTTAATCTCTGTTTAAAGAGCCTTGTTTTTCATAAGTCTTCCGTATATGAAATATGACCACAAAGTGAATCAGATAGGTACCTATCAGTGGCGGCACTGGCGGCAGGTCAAACAATTTCTTAGGGAAGCCGGAGCTTAATTTAGCTTAACATTTCTTCATGATCAGATGCTTGAAATTTAGGCAAGCCAACGGGAATCGTGTTCTATGGACGCGCCGCCACTGGTACCTATTTTCTAGTTTAAACTGATGTTATTAGATACACTATTTTAACTGATACCTAATGTAATGTTGACCTAAATAGTGAACATTAATTTGGATCCTCTGGAACTTGTGTTAAAAATATTAAAATAATAACTTTGACTATAAAATATCCGTATTAACTACGTTTTTCTTTCACGGTAGGTAGGTTTTCTTGAATAATGTTCAACAACCATGCATAAATTGTAATCGATACTACTGATAAAGAAACAATAGCCGTATAATAACTTCATCCACCATCCAAGGAAAAGTCCTTGTCAAAAAAATCGGAAGTTCTTATACCTCTATCAAGAGTTCCCATAAATATGATCGGCGAAGAACGGACATCCTCCGGTATCTGCATTGGGCCTTGAACGGCGAATAAAACTATGCACAGGAATTTAAATCTTCTGCCTCTAGAAATAAGTTACTAAACAACATTTTGTTGTTGTTCAGATGGGAGCACCGGAGCGTGGTTCCGTGGCATTGTCCCCGCTGCGTTATACTGTTGTGTACATCAAGTTCGTTTATCTAATCATACCGGGGTTTGACGATCCTATTGTAGTGGATTCTGGAAAATGTCTGTAGTTTGTGACTGACAAGAACCTAAAATATCTAAAGGTAAGAAATTGTTTAATCTAAATGCAAGAAAATGTTGTGACTGCAGCGTTAATATATTTTACGTCACTCTGGGCGCTAAGTGAGATTTACCGCCCTAGAGCGCAGCGGCAAATCTCACTTCACACCCACGAGAAGACGTAAAATTATGTACGCACCACGGGCGGTAATAAGGAAGGCCTCAGATCGCTTGTTTATGGCCCTTACCTTCGGTTCGGGCCACAAATACCCGCGATCTGGGCCCTTCTTTATTTTACCGCCCTAGGTACGTAATGTACTATTTATTACTATCTAAATTCTTAATTTCCTCTTCGTATACTTTGTCGCGTGTCACGTCTCTAACTGCGGTATTCTGTACTTCCACACATGAATGGAGCTGCTATATTGAATTACGATTTAGAAAGTGGGAAATTATACTATGGAATCTACTTCCAGGGCCATTCATCTGGTTCTTGCTATGCAGTGTTAACTGCAAGAATTAGTTTGTGCAATGAGCTGATAATGTGTGATTAGTTTTGTCGATGGGGTGTCGTATTGCTGTTGGGAAAATAGATGCAGGAACAATTAAAAAATTGCAATTTTGTTATACATTTTGAATTTATACTATTAGTAATCTATGCTTAGATTTACGTTGTTTTTCCTATGTGCCTTATTCCTATTTATTTATTCAAATTATTCGTTACACAGCATTACATTAAAAACCAAGGCGCTGCAAACTACAAAACAAAACATATAAAATAACTTAAGACTAGTTCCTATGCTCCTATGCTTCTTCTATATAATTTGATCTGGTAAAAATTGTCATAGCACTGTGAAAGCAAATATATAATTATAATATTAGATTGTCATTAAACTTACTTAATTATGTCATATACTATACAGGTATCGGTCGTATGCCATAAATAAATATCAACTTGTAAAACAGAAAATTTACCATGTTGGAAGACCTCAAGTTACTAATTACTTAAAATTAAACGAAACATTTATTCTAAGCAATTCAAGATCATTTGACATAATTATATGGTTATTATAAATTGTCTGCCAGTTATCTACCGAGATCACAAAAGGTTCAGTACGCTTACCATGAGTTATGACATTGACGTTTTCGAGAATGAGTATCGAGTATTCTATCTGTGCATCTTGCTTGTAACGTATTAGTGTAAACGAGATGCACAGATAGTAAATTCGTTACTCGTTAACGAAAAGTGACAAAGTCAAACTCATGGTAACCGTACAGTACTTAGACGTACTTTCATCGCGTCAATGATCGCAAAGAAAGCGTTTCACCTCGCTTAATCTCTTGTGACTTTTAAATTTAATGGCTAATCTTTCTCAATGATTGACGCATTAAGCAATATAAATTTATGAGAAATAAAACATATTTTTGTCTTCTTAAACAATTAAACGTGGTCAACGCCTTCACGTTAACCGTGGTAAGGAGCTCCACACGTTTTTCATCGATATCTAACAAGTTTTGAGTCGGTGTTGCCACATTTTGTCTAACTTTGATGTCATTTATCTCGAATACAATAACATTTTATGTACAACATTTTATTACATTAATATCGGATACTTTTTTGCTTAATTTGCTTAAAGCGTGGTCAAACGCCTGCCTATCCTGCATAAAAAATGCCGTTGTAGTTAATATGATGAGCCATAAAAAGCATTGGAAACCGGAGGGATTCAGATCAACGCTGACAGGGAGCCCGTTAAGATGATATGTTTTAAAAGTAATACATGTAAAAACCTATGTTTTTCTTGTAAAATTCGTATCTACTTAGAAGAATGTAAACTGCAGGTACCTATGGTAGTAATTTATTAAGATGTCGGAGTCTTACTAAGGATTTCTACCTAGGATTCGGACATCTTAAAAAATCATACTATATATCTGATTACCTACATAATGTGCAAATGTGTTTTAGTGGGACAGTTACGACGAATGACTGTTCTAAATTTATAAATCTATGAATGTCAAGTGGTATTAAGCCGATGTCAAAGTAACCGATTTATAATGATCGTAAGCCAAAAACTAATGATTTATAGGCTGAAGCGATTCGCGATTTCTCCTTTGAAGAATATAAGTCAAAGCAATCGTAAAAAATCGTTAATAAAATTCGAAAACACGCATTAGCAATTTGATGATTATATCGGTTATTGAGTTAAGTATATCATTATAGGTCCGAATATAAAACGATCAAAAAGAAGAACACGATTCAAGGTTAAGACAAGAAGTTCGCGTGCCACGCTCTCCGTAGCAAACATTTGTTTCAATATTAGTACCTAGTTTTGGCAGTGATATATGTTCTAGATTGCCTGAGAACAGCCTAGATTTGGAACAGGTAGGCAGGTTGCCAGAACAAATAAAGAAAATTAATCTTTGAAAACAGAATACTAATGGAATGGTACTGAGGATGGATACACGCAAAAAAGTGTAGGTACTTATCTTCATTTAGCATACATAACAGAAATTTGTGTTAATGTACCTAATAAAGCAATCAGCTCCATATTTTTCACACATTACCAAGAACTATAGTCCACTGTATCTATTTAAAGATCTGATCAAACAATGCTTACATTAATGTTACAAATTACGACTATTACAGTAATCGGCCATGTTCTATATTTAACATAACAAAAGAGCCGTAACTCTTTATCGTATCGTTTGGAAAATTAAATGTCCACATTCAATTGCTATAAATAAGGTACCAAGGTTACATGTGACATTAAAGCTGAAACTCTTTTTACTTATTTCGTGACTTCATGATTTAAGGTACCTACCTAATTCGGTCACAAACAATATTTATTCTGGTTTACGTACAATGCTAATTTGGTTTATGTACAACTTTGGGGTGGACCGTTACGGTAAATTTAGCTCAACAAATTTGAGTCTTGAGACACACAAACACAGATTTACCTTCTTTTTTACCGTTATACAGGTCCCATTTTTTTGCGCATTGTAAGTACATGGTCTTGTAGGAGTGCAGTTTAAGGACAAACTAGTTATATGAGAGGCGTCAGATCACATTCACTTTGTCAAGGATTAATTATTTAAATGGGCTCAATCTCGATCATACTTACGCATTCATGGAAACTACCATTGGTTTGTGCATTTACAGTTTTTTAAATAACCTACATATTTTATACGGAATATAAACACTTCGATTCGACTTTTTGAATTCTTGTTCGAACTACAAACTTGGAAAAAAGGAGAATCGTTTTTTATTTTTATTTGTAAGTACCTATGTATTTTGAAACCGGAGAAATAACCAACTCCGTGCTTTCTAGATCCTTCCCTTCGCATAGTTTCGATATCCTTTGTGCTGGAGTCGTGACTTACTCATTTAGACGCGATCGCTAATCATTCTGTTTTTGCAAGTCTGTACAGTCAGTATGTTTCTACATTTGCACCTTTTTCTATTGTAATAACGTAAAAATGGATATTTGGTTAACTGTACTTTTTACTGGTGAACGGTAAAGGATTTACGTTTGAAATGACACCGTTTTGGAATTTACCTTGACTCGTGCACGACCGTGTTCTGACACTCATTGAAGAAAGGAATGCGAGTTAAATATAAAATAAAATAAAATACTTTTTGTCTTTTTAAACTTTTATTTTGACGACGAAAGTCAGGAACATAACAAATCCTTCTAAAATGAAAGGAATTAAGTTCCTAAAACTGTTAACGTTACATAGGTCGTTATACCGATTATTATGATTTTATGATTTGTTGAATATAGTATATACTAATAAAATTGTAATGGTGAGGTAAAAAAATGATTAAAAGGAAAAAAACAATCAAACGCATTTTACCTAGCTGCCTATTTATATAGTATTTCTTAGCTATTTTTTAAATTCAAGCGTATCTTTGAAAACTGAACCATTTTGGGAAAGCTGATCCGTTGAAATGAATTATGTAGTTATTAATTTATTTTATGTTATTTAATGTTGCAAGTCTTTTAGAACATGTCACTACTTTTTTGAATATGACAGCTTAATAAGTCCTTAAAGTGCAAAATCGAAGAAAACAAGTACAAATTGAAACAAAACATTTAATGGCTATCAGAGTTAAAGACACAAAAGTAATTGGACCTTGTCATTGTTACCTTTCTTCCGCAATTCGAGGTCAACCGTGACCGATCGAAATACTCGATCCAAATATTTCTATCAGACCCAACCAGTAACCTAAACCCTTCGATCCAGCCAGAACATGTGAAAGCATGGTCCTTCTTATAATAGATATCCGCAAATATGTAAAAGACCTTCCATTTGTAATGGCATTGATTTCTGAAGTGGCTCATCATAAATTGGTGCGCTTTCTGGACCATGAAACTGCTTCAATGGCATTAAATTGGAGATTACAGTGTCTTCTCCGACGAATTCAATTTTTACCGCCATTTTTAAATTACCAGTAAGAGTATTGTTGTGAATTCGTTATTTTATTTATATCAAATCTTGCCAATGACTTGAGGTTTTGGTTTAGTTCATATTAGTGTAGTTTATGGTATGATTTAGTTTTATCAAGACTAGGAGATTGAAACTAGGTCAAAATTAAAATGACGAAACATCTTAAAGGCATACATAGATATAGTAAAAGTACATACATTTTAGGTTATGTATTAGCACAAATATCCAATATGTAGCAGTAGATAATCTAATCTTAGTGCCTCTCCCTATTTTAATCTGGATGGATTAAATAGTTACATCTGCTTTCGCCACGGATCATAATGTGGTGGTTCCATTATAAGCCCATTAGTTGGATGGTCCCCTAACTCTTCTGATTCCACTCATGATGTAGCCCAGTACACGTAGAAACTTGGCAAGTGATGTGCATTTAGCGACGTCGACCAAACCGATTGACATCTTAAAATCTTGAATCTTACGTCTATTTCTTGATAGGACCTGTAAAGTGTCATACCTTCTGGCATTACGTGATCCATTATCATTTTATTGACTATCTGGAATGTAAGGTATTAGGTTTCATACATTGCACATGGTTTACGAAACATTTCTCGACAAAAATCACGATTTTGACATTTGAAATATCGTTACGGGTGGAGTAGAGCATGGCATTTGAGCCCAGACGCATGCCTTACCAAGTCTTGGCTTTTGAGCATACATGTACAATTGTACATAGTTGCTTTTGGTATAGGAATCTAAACTTTATTTCAAAGCTATTAAATTTGAATTCAAAGTCTCAGTCGGAGACTTTGCAAAATTATTGTTGCCATTACGTTGTTAGAATACGTTGTATTTTAAACTCACTTGCCACTGTTTTAAGGTCGACTTCAAAATTTCTGAATGGGTTTAGATCTTCTAGAGATGGGCCCTTCACTGCTGTCCTTGGGTAATGCGTAGGCCTGGAACAATTTTTATTGTTATTTTAAGATTAATTAATTTAGAATACACCGCAAATATAGTGGTGAACGCCTTAGAATTTATATAGATTTCATGGAGGCAAATGGCGAAACCAGCAGCGTAAAGGCATATCAAGATAGTATTTTGTAACAACGCTGCACGCATTGCCCAGAAATTATTGTTAAGCTGAAGCACGAATCAGGTTTCGACATTAGGCCTAAAGGCCTATTTATTTTATTAAATTCGCAATCTAATTATAAGCTTTTATTTAGTTTCACCTGCTTGAAATCTGTCTGTTTGTTAAGATAAGAATAAGTTATGGTATAGTTTTAGGTAGGTACCATGATGAAGTAGGCTGCTTTTTTAAATACAGGAAGATAACAACTTAACTAAGGGATGGTAATTATGAGTCAGATCAGAAGATCGCCACGCAATCACCACATTAAACAAACCCATCTACAATAAACAGCTATGAAATCGGGTTACTTAATATAGATTATTTTACAAAAGTTATATGGCTCAAGAATTTCGTTCGAGCTTTAAAAAAAATAGGGATACCGACGTTATATAAAAAAAATATTTTAGGAAAAACCTTGTAGGTTAGTATAATGTTATTTTTGAACCGAAATCATTAATTTGGGGGTCACCAATGGAAAAAAAAGAGTTCCTATTTATACTCATATTAGTCACTAATAAAATATAGCGGCTTGTCATACCAGTATTAGTTAATGCGATACCTTAATTGGTATCTACGCATAAATCTTTACGTCTGTTTAGTAGCCCACATTTCAATCTTCGTTTGCCAACAATGCACCAATCATTTATATTTTTAATTGCCACAGGCGTGTAGTCTATTATAATTTGCATTCTGTGCAATTATCAATTAATCTAATGTGAACAAAGCAATCTCTAAAGGTCGGGTTTCGAAATTGAGTCTGTTATTAAACATTTAACTGCTCTATTGTAACGAAATCGGTTATTTATCGATCGTTAATGTTGCTTTTGGTAAATAGAGTTACAGGTGACCTTACACTTATTATATAAACTGTGAATACTTAAAGGTGAACATGTTTATATGCGGGAGATATTTGGAACTTAAATCCTATAAACCTTATTAGTAAAATTTTAAACTACATGAACGTTAAATATAAAACACCCCCCATTCAGAATTTCATGTTTTGCTATAAGCTCAGTACATATAACAAAACATCATAAATTAAATATTATATTAGTGCTTCCATTAAATTAATTAATTATCAAATAACAATCATTATTTTTTATTACAAAGGCTACCTCAAAAAATACCTCAAAGAGGACGTTGCAGTTAGCAGTAACAGATGATTGATTGGTTCTTTAACAAACTCTTCAGTTCCCTTTTCGTAGTGATGTTGAAATCTGGTTTCAGAATCAACAATGATAAAAATCTTACGCATTGTGCGTTGCAACAATTCTAACCTTTATAATCTCGTGACAAAATATTTGACTTATTGCCAACCGAGGTTGATATTTTCAATATTACTACTTAGCCTAGTTTAAATGGTCTATTAGGTTCCATTTATCGTTTAGTTCCAGTGCTTTCACGGACGTTTAATAATGGGTATCGATGTTAAATAGAACGTTCTATTCTGTACCTTCACCAGCAGAACTAGCTAAGCGGGCGAGGTCTTCAAAATGAGCTTGACATGAGTCATTCGAAACAAGAGCGTGTCAAATCAAAAGTAAATAATGACATTAAACTTACTTTTGCTGCTGACTGTATTATTTCAGGTACTGGCATTTGAAGGTAGACGAATATTCGCATCATTTTTGACATTCGTATCGACGTAATGTTTACAATACGAGTCGTGTTTTGACATAATAAATAAATAAATAACCGCGCTGATTCGGTCGCTGATCATATTATGCTTGAGCATTTGCTCAAGAATAATATGATCAGCGACCCCATACTCATGACGAGAAAACGACGCGACAGTATCACTTGACTAATTTAGATTAATGATATAGACTCATTGCATATCATTGTTCGTATTTTTGAAGTAATGAAACATAAAAACGATGACAAAGATTGAGTTTTTTAAAATTAGTCCGTGACATTTGTATTCGCATTCGCATTTGAACTATTTGAACATTGGAATCGGAAAGATTCGCATTCGCGAATGTGAGATTATCGATAAATATATCTGCCGTGACATCCCTATTCTGCACTTGCAGGATTGCAAGCAGCTTACTGAGTTTAAATTTTGAATAAGCGACAGAGGCACCTCTCTTTAGACGTCCCCTTTACCGGCAATCATACGTCACATATAATATATATATGTCACAAATTAGAAGTAATCGAGGCATGAGGACATATTTATCTTCACGCAAACGACAGTGCCGTCATTTCGCGCATGTCTCCATTTAATAGCCACGATTAATGAGCACTTACATAGAAAGTGATTAAACTTATCAACCGATGAATCCGTAGTGAAACGAGATTTTAGGCTAGTATCGAGAGATGATCGAATCCTTATGTTTTATATCATTAATTAAGCGAAACATATTAAGTACTTAAAGTAAGTTTTTTTAAGATGTCCGAAATGTAGGAAGAAATCTCTACTAAGATTCGGATATCTTAATAATTTTAAACAAAAAAGAACCGACTTCACTTAAGATCCGCTATTCCACGAGGAAGTGGCCGAGTTGCTGTAAAAAATAGTGAAATCACTATAGGTGTGCCTATAATAGTTGAAGAGTTCCCTCGATTTCTCCAGGATCCCATCATCAGACCCCGACTTGGTGACAATGGGATCATCTAGGGGTTATACCCGTTCGATTAAAAACAAAATTTTGAAAATCGGTTTACGATTCACGGAGATATCGAGTAACATACATAGAAAAAAAAACAGTCGAATTGAGAACCTCCTCCTTTTTTGAACTGCCATAGTAGCCTGGGATAGTGATTTCATTGAAAAAAAAATGTTACCAGTAACCAAACTACGTCTACCGGTAACATCAGTTTTAGGACTACAAAAATAAGGCTTATTACTTACCAAAATGTTTTGTTATTCATACGTAAACTTTGAGTTATAATCATATATAAAAAATTTGTTATTCATATATAAACTTTATTAAACCCATGGTTATTGATGAAATAGCCGATGTAGTTTGCTTGTCTTTTTTTTCAGTGTGGGACCGTGGGGTAATTAAGTTATCAGTTATGTTCCTTAGCAAACAACCGTAGATATGTAAACAACTTAAGTATATTGACATTCCGGTCAGTTTCTAATTATTTACATATCAAAATATAATTGTATTAGTACCTATACCTACCCAAGTTTCAGAGTAAGCTGTTAAGTGTTAACTTCATTTTATTTTATTTCAAAAGTCCCTTGTCTAAATGTCTTTTATGTCTCATTTATACTTTTACGAAACTGGCGATGAATAAAAATAGAAAGCGCGCTTTCTTCGTTATTTTTAAAGAAATTGTATCAAATTGAGTGCACTTTGCGCCAATGAATGCCCCTCATTATTATCAAGCAACACTTTTACGCCTAATACTTACGCCAAACCGTTCGAGTCACGGAAACAAAAGTCACGAAACGTAAAAACCGCGTCACAAAGGCGGCTTTGTGCGAAAAACAAATGAAAAGCAAAAGCGAGATGAAAGCCGGATCGGTTTTTGCGGGTGCTCAGACGTTCCCAGACCTTCACAATGGTTCGTTGTAAATAAATGAGATTATAACCTGTCGTAATGCGTGTAACAATCGTAAGTTCAAAGAAAGTCTTACGGCATTGCTCGACGCTTAAATAATAATTTAATGTGACAAGCTCAATTAAAAGTTGAGCAAAAACGCTTTCGCTTTAGTTTGATAATACGCGTGAGACAAAATGTTGTTGGCAGATGATTCCGCAACGGCGTACCTAAGTTGATGCCATTTTATATTTAATCAGGGAAATACTACTATACTAGTGATTTGAAAGTATTAACTAGCTATGTAATTTAAATATTTCATCTGTTGTCAGGACTTTTGTAACACACTTAAACTGATGACACCTTGTTTATTGTCGGTAATTTTATTTAATCTCCAGATACAGGTTTCTCCTAGCGTAGCCACTTTTTGACACTAATCAGTACGTGATTAAATAAAATAGTAAAAACAATGTTGGCTGTTTCATACATTTCGGCCGATAAAATGTCGTCGTTTTCCATTTTTTTTGGGATTTCGAGGTTGGTCCCGTAGTAAAAGTTGTTTAGTACCTACCTATTTATTAATTTTATTATTCAAATAAGTTACACAGCATTACGGTTACCCACCTAATCACTCCGCTAAATATGACCGCAGGATAAAATATCATCCTATATAAGTAGAAGTAGCACAGCTTTAGTTTTACTTAAATCCTAAAATTTCAAATAAAATAAAATTTCTAGAGTCCTGAAATTGTACCTACAGTCCGGCAATTCCTACAATAGAACTTAAAACAAAAATTTCTACCAAAACGATATAAAATATAAATTACGTCTAAAAAATAACATAGCGACAATAATAAAATGTAACCTACTGATTTATTGAAATTAGCTTCTGTCCTTGCTTTTAATTTGACAGTGAATCTAATTAATTTGCAAAATGTGGCAAAAGTGAATTCATTAAAGAATTTAATGTGAAAAGAATATTATTTTTCTCATTATAAGTTTTATTATTCAGTATTATTTTCTGTTTCCATTTGCTTTTTGTGTTAAAATTAGTTTATGGTTAAAAGAATAAGAGCGTGTGTAGGTAATTTTGAACATCCTACCCGCTTAGCTACTTCTGCTGCTGATTGTGTATTAAGAAAAAAAAGTAAATAATGTACATTTGTATTTTTTTAGCTATACACAAACAGATCTGCCCGTCGAGTCTGCCTGGATGTATGACGCTATTCAGATTTGTCCGTAGACACGTCCTAGCCCTATTCCCGTCATACATTGACGGATCTGTTCACTGGGCACATCTGGGGACAATTCTGGCCGGCTGATATGTGCTTATATCCTTTACTTGAACGACATAGCTATACGACATATTTAGTATCCATGTAGGAATAAAATACTGCAGTATAATGTTTTATCTGGTTATCAAAACGTGCAACATAAACAACTGAGCTGCTGCCAGCGAACAAACATAATTATACTAAATTCCACGTACAATTTGACCCGTTTCCATTCAGTCTACCGCGAAGCCCTCATCATCTGTCCATAATAATAAAGCCTGTCCCCCATCCTCATGGTGACTTATGCCATAAAATTCTATAATATTCTATAATGGCCACTAATTGCGTTGGAACCTGGCCACTGTGCCGCCCGGGAAAGTTTACAACAATGTAGCCGACTTCTAAATGATGTATGCAGTTTTGTACCTTATTTTAACGGAATAAGGTTGAAAGATGGATGCATACTTTTGATTACACAAAACGTCGTGTTTTTACAGAAATACTATTTGAGTTTAGTCGTTATTATCCGCGAATAGTAAATACAGACGGATGCGGAATAACAGGTTTAGGTACTGTTTTAGGGTTATTCCTTTAATTGATTGGACATGTACAGGTAGGGATGATTAGGTAGGTAAATTACTTACCTTATTTTTGATATTAGTTTTTATCTTAAACAATAACGTTTTTAAAATTCATAAAAATGTTCAATTAATACTAACTGATTCTTTTCGTTTACAGGTAATTGAAGTATTTTTCTACAAAAGGGATGTGAGTATATTCTAAGTCAAAACGTCTATACTACGTATATGTTACGCATTTTTCGGAAAATAAGTGTTTATTTAAATTGTAGAAGGTGAAAAAAAAAACACCAATATAGCCTAGGTACAGTCTTAGCAGATCTCAGTATTCTCAGTCTTAGTAAGTAGTAGTACTAGTAAGGGCATCCTTACCATATACAAACAAATCGCAATGCATGTCAATCCAGAGTTTATAATTAAAAATACTTTCGTATATGTATACATATAATTATGTATACCGGGTGTTTCCTGTAATAGGAGCAATAAATTAAAACGTAGAGTCGTAGATTCTACTCCTCAAACTGGAAAACGTTTGTTCAGCAGCTTTTAAAAATAACTTAAGATTTGATTTTTAGGACATTTTAAAGTTTATTCGAACACGAAATGTATTCCAAAATTTATTATGTCTGTATGGTGGGAAGACTGATAAGCAATGTCAATTAAACGGATTTTAACTGAAACGTAGGTACAGCGCGCTGCAAAATTGCATACCCATATTATGAATGAATTCGTTCATAAACTGGGCTATTCTGCAGCTGATAGTACATTGAAATAGTACATTTCGATACTAGGTCGGAAAGGATGTCATTATTCAACGAGTTCCGAGACATTTGGTCACGAGCCGCAGACGAGTGGCAAAACTCGGGACGAGTGAAGAATGACATTCCGTCCGTGTATCGAACGACGTTTTTTAATAAAGTTGCGAAAAAAATATAAAAATGGACAATATGTCACTTTGAGGTTAAGTACTTCATCCGAACACTCGCGCCGTGCGATGCGGGGCGGTGATCATGAATCCTGAGCTGTGATTGGCTGGAAAAGTAAAACGCGCTAGTGCGAGAAATCCAACTTCTCGCATTATAAACTACTACTAGATTTGAGCAACTGTGTTAAAAATACTATTTTGTTTGTATGAAAAAGAAACAATCTACAAAATACATATTTTTAAAAGTTGTTGAACAATATAAAATAGTTTTACTGTTTGAGCAGTAAAATCTAAGTTTGAATTTATTCCTCTTATTACAGGAATCACCCTGTATATAGCCTTATGTGATAAGTGGTTTTACTGGACTAGCCTAAGTACCTACTTGAAAGTACTAACCGGTTTGAAGGTGGA
Organism: Pammene fasciana; assembly: GCA_911728535.1. NCBI lineage: Eukaryota > Metazoa > Arthropoda > Insecta > Lepidoptera > Tortricidae > Pammene > Pammene fasciana. The sequence goes on from OU452285.1 coordinate 5,827,350, forward strand.
AAGTAACATAGGAAAAATAAGGAAGCCTAAGGACGACCTTACTAAGATACATATAATAAAATTATAGACGTTATTTTCAATGCGCACATATAAATGTAATATATCTTAGGTACTATCCATTTCTTACCGCAAGAGATTGCTATATCGACTTATGACTTTATGAGCGACATTTGTTTAACGTTTTCAGATTTCTGGATTTCGGAATTCTAAATCTAATGCCCAAGTAATGATAGCCGTCCTTGCGATCTCCGACTTTCGTACTTATGTAAAGTAGTACTTATGTATGACGTTTGTATCGTAAAATCAAGTTTATATATGTATGAATTTTAGAGCCAATCCCATAAATAATCTAGATTCTGGACAATCATATAAACTAGATGCACTTCCAGATTTTTACTCATATTATCTTCCTCCTGATTATATTTTGCCACGGTTCTATGACACCTGGTCCGCTTGGGTACGTACCTAATTTCTAGAATTTGCGTATGGTTTTTTCGAAAACGACTGCCATCTGACCTTCCAACCCAGAGAAACTAAGTTTTGTTGGGATTAGGTCCGGTATCCTAATGATATTTTCTTAATAATAAGATCCGAGTAACTCAGAGGTAAAGGTTTGATCCCGAGACTTCCGGGTTGAAAGTTGGACGTCATACTGCCAAGGCTACCAACTGCTTTTACTAATGTTGGTAATATCGGGTTCAGAATTGCATGGCCAATTTATCAATGAATTTATTCATAAATTGGTAATGCAATTCTGAACCCGATGAATATATTATGAATGAATTCATTCAAAAATTAGCCATGCAATTTTGAATCTCTGTTGACCTAATATGCATAATATTTACACATAAGTAATTACTGCCTGTCTAAGGTATCAATTAAAAGATGCACATAAAAGAATTCCATAGAAAATTAAGCTATTAAGCATCCAACAATGTTCACATAGCGTACACCGTGTAATAGTAGTCATAGAGCGGTCATTAACGCATACCAGCATTTCTTTTCAATTATGCTATGCATACTAGATATGTGAAGGTGCTCGTGAACGAGGTTGAATGTGTTGTCCTTGTATGTGATTATCAGCTGCAGTTAACAGATTGTGCCGTATTCTAACTTTAAAATATACAAATAAATATAATAGGTACATTAAAAATAAAAACACAATCAACACGCAACAAATAATCAACCAATATTGGAGTTCTATTGGAGTTTCATCGGAATAATTTTCAAGGAAATTCTGATTCAGACGACGCGCGACGTTAGGCTGTAGTTAGAGTTTGAGTTGGATTGGATGGATGGATTGTACCCGAATATTGTAAAATGAATCCTGCAACTAAATTCAATAGAATTCCAGTTTTGACCTGCCAATTCAAACAATGCACGTACACGCATGCAATGCACACATACGTAGTTGTTAATAAACTGCATATCAAAGGCAGCATAATAGCGTTGTTAGACAGATAGTAGGAAGTGAGCTAAATATCAGCTCCAAGGCTGGCAGCCTCTCACCGAGCTAAAAAAGCACTCGTTTTAAATACAATACCTTGGCTTAGGATTCTATGATAGATTAGATTACTGGGATAACAAGTACAGGTTTGCTTGGTATATTTATAAACAACAGGTATTACATATATGCAATATCATAGTAAGTTATTACACATATTTCGGAATTACTTCTAGCATGAACACGTACCACACCGATATGTAGATAAAAAATGTTTTGTGATATTTAAGTATGTTTGCGTACCGAGTATTTTTTTAAACATTAAGTATCACATTGTTATTTTAATTGTACTGAGTAAAAAATTTAATTCGTTTGTACTCTAATTCAAATGGCTTCGAATTGCTAATATGTAAACAAAAAAGCTGTTAATGAGGTGATAAATTAAATTTACCAGTATATAGTTAAAAAAATATAATGAGTTCTAGTTAGTTACTATATTTTGATATTTACCTATGTACTTTTATTTAACTTTGTATTTTCAGTTAGTAGTTTTTTGTTTATTAAGCTCAAAAGTTTCAATTTATGTAAACACTTTAATTAAATATTGCTGCGTTGACAAATAATATAAGCCCATTGTCAGCTACTTAAACTGAGTTTTCCAATAATCCTATTGCCTAAACATTAATGAATATTAATATCTATTAATCCAAACTTGTAAAATGAGAAAGGGTTATTATAGTTATCTAACTATAATAACATTAATAACCCTTGTTACCAGTTTGACTTTTATTTATATTTGAGTACGTAGTAGGTAATAACATACCACAATCAATCAAATTATTTTATTCCGCAACAGATTTTCGGAGCAACTTTTCCCGTCATGATTTTGGGAGTTGCTCTCATAAATCATTTTCTCCAAAATGTGGGCCAAGTGCATTCTCTCATACAGAAAGCATGCATCCCATTGTTAGAGCCCTCATTGATATGTTAAATTGGCTGAACTGGGCCGTACTGGTATCAACGTCAATAATTATGTTAAGAATTTTGTATCTTATACCATCGTAATAAGGAAAAAAATGTGTACATATCTTTGACACAATCATGCAAGTGGGACAGGTAACGGTTGTCTAGGTTCTTGGTATAATCTATGAGATTTCCTTAGTTCTTTTCGCTTAACTCTTGCAATTGATCTTTTATCTTTCGAATTTCTCTAGATATACAGGGTGTCCCAGAAATCGACGTCAAGCCGTGAATGGATGATAGACCAAGTTATAACAGATATCAGAAAAATACAAAAAAAAATTCTATCACATGTTCTTCAAAAATTAAGGTCACTTTAAAAATTTACTACAAGTTAAGAGACCAGGGCGTGAATATTCTAGTAAATTTTTAAAGTGACCATAATTTTTGAAGAACATGTGATAGATTTTTTTTTGTATTTTTCTGATAACTGTTATAACTTGGTCTATCATCCATTCACGGCTTGACGTCGATTTCTGGGACACCCTGTATAATAGGTACGTACGTTTGTTGTACATACTTTACGTAGTTGAACGTTTAGCTATGTTGGATTACCTGCTATCTTTAAGCCGTAACCTAATTTTAGTAATTAGTAAGGTAGCTTGGAGATCTTTCTATAATGGACATAAACATTTCTTATAAAAAAAACTGTGCTACTTTTTTTCAGGCTGTAGGTATAAGAACAAGAAATCGTCACTACTTTCATTAGATCTCGTATCTCACACTTATTCTCTAAGTTGAAACGCAGTAACTCTATATGCATCGCTTACATAGTTACCACGTTTTCTTTCGAGTGATAGAACAAGATACAAGTTTCTTTCAAAGTAGTGACAAAATAACTGATCCTTAATAATGCACGACGTACGAGATCGAATGCTAAATAGATACTGACTTACTACTTCTTTATACCTTCCGAGCGACCACTTTGTTGCTCCCTTCTAACTTAACTACATTCTGTTATATTAATTACGTGTCAATATCCCTATTATCTTCGTTACTATAATAATATACAATATTACTAATAAACAGGCCAGTAATATATAAACTAACGTGACAACTATCTAAACTATAAACGTTACGGCCGTAAGTAAAACAAACAGCGAACACCATGTTATTAATATCAATTGCACCGCTATCCACCATCTTACCCATAGCTCTTAGCTATTATTCAGTGCAGCTGGATATTCACTTGACCACCTACACCTAATATCTCATTTACAATCATCATTGAAAAATCAACCTTGTGGAGTTAGACACAAAGCTTATATTTGAATGTGACAGTTATATGAGATATGAGGTTGGAAAATTAAGTTGAAATTCAATCTTGACTAGGTTTCTAAACGCTTGGAGCTAATAGTGAGATTCCCGATTGTCCAATAACGGTATTTACTGCTTTTACGATTATTTTGCAATACGGCCCAAGTCTGCATAGTTTAACGGTGCTTTTCTTAATTATTTCGTTACGCAATAATCGATCCCAGTTGTATAATGGGATAATTACTTCAGGAAAATCATTATCATAAACCTAACTTACGGGTCATACCGAGATTTAAGTTGTACTTACGTATCTTTTCCTTTTCATAAATTTGATACAATGAGAGAGTTAAATGTTGTGATATACAAAAGGGATACATACGACGTGTTTTCTTCTCCTAAAATATTATATGGCTTAGATATTTATAGTATAGGCAACAACCAGTGGTTATTTACGACGGAAGCATAAACAACGTTTCACATTTTATTGTATATAATAAATAATATTCCTGCCGTTTTCTCGATTAATTTTATTATAAATCAAAAACATATAACAGACTACCGGTACAACGAGGCCGCATTAATGTTGATATAGTTATTTTAATGGAAACCTAGATATACAATCATTTCTTTTTTCACACAATCCTCTAAGTATATTAAAAATTTAATCGAGAATGCTATAAATGTAGGTACCTGATACAATTAAATTATTAAATCCAGAAATATTTCAATAGCAAGTAAAATTTCAAGACTCAATATGAGCACGACCGCGCTCTTACTTACGTAGACTCAGCTTGTCTCAAATGAACTGCTGTTTTAATAAGGCTGGAGCTTTAGAATACAATCGCTACGCCTCGCCTCCGGAAACATTTTCGCGACAACGCGGAAACTTCTCATAAGCTGACAATACGAGGCATCGGCAAGAGGCCAACAATGTACCAATTATTGCAATCTCGGCGTCGCCGGCCATCTCTCGCCTGCACCACAATGCCAGACCTATCTCCTTGAGCAATATTTCACAATAGAAAGCAGGGAAGTGCCGATGCACCGCCATTACTTTACTATTCTAAAAGGGTGTAACATTAGAAATGTTGAAGACAAAATATGACTTTTTCACTAAGAAACCAGCAGTCTCGGTTCAATAAATTGAACTACTTTAGTTCCGACGGCGCTGTTTTGAGACAATTTTCACACTGTAATTTATGGTTGGAGGTATTTTTATCTATAATAGAATGGTATGAAATTGTTGGTTAGCATAGTCAGAGAGAAATGACTTTAGAAGTCCGTTACTGTGAAAATAAGGTGACCCACGAAAAGGATTATTTAAATAAAGAACTACTTACTTGTTAACTTCCAAAGATTTGATCCTGCTAGCGGTTGATATTAACGTAGGATATAATATACTGAAGATAAACGAAACTAAGCTTAACTATTATTTTCAAATATCGAAAATTACAAAAAAATATAAGTAGGTAGAAAAGATTTAAAGGCTGTTCCTGCGGCTATAACCCTAAATGTTGCTACGGGGTATAAACTGTTACTATAGGTACAAAAAATAAAACATCTGAAAATATATGATAATAACAAGTTTTGTAACGATATCGGTATCAACTAGATCACACAATTGTTCTCCAATATTGAAGATACGATGTCTCAACATGAAGAAACAGGTGAACAAATATTGATTATTTCGAAACGCATATGTCATTCCTAAGCGAACGCATCTGACATGTTTTAATTAATTTCGTTATTTTCGTTATCCCAGGCCCTTCACTTTATCAAACTAACTTGTAATAGTCTGTGTAATCATTTTTGTAATCATGTGGTTGATTGCGCAATTCTGCGTTTTCTTTTTGATGCGTGTTTTCGCTGGCGGAAGAATGTAGACAGTTTTGTGTGGTAAGTACAGTTTAGTCGTGTGTACTGACGATTCTGGAAGTAAATTGACGTGGAATGGTATAATTGTGAACGCGAGAACGACAACGCCTGAACGTTATTGTCCCAAATATAAGAAGAGACATTATAAAGATTTAGTTGAATAGCAAAATGTTATTTAAGTAGATACAATAACTTAGAAAGGGTCCCTATACTTCTGATGAACCTGTTGGATGAGAGTTCCAGTTCATCATAGTCTCAATCTAATAGTTTTTTGTTTGAAACCAACCTATTTTAGAAAATGTTTACAATCAATATTCAATAATTACGTTTACCTATATCATTGGTCGAATGAGCAAGACATGTGATTTGTTTACATTCTGTTAAATATTTTATTGTGTATATGAAACTACTTAGTAATACAATTTATGCACATGATTATTTTAATACCTACACGGAAAAAAGGCTTCCGGGATATTCTCAATCTAAGATATTATTATATTATGTTGAAAATATTTCCTCGTGACAAGGATTTATTTCCTTTAACGAAAACAAATTAAAGTTTTAAATATAACGAAGCGAATATATTCTTACAGATTTTCTAGTTTTCTTTTACCTAAGATAATACTTGTTTGATTAAAGTACAATCTCTCTTATTTACTCAATATACTCTTGAAACAATATATTTTTGTATTTCTAATTTAAGAAAACGTGGTTTTATTAAGCGAAAAATCATATTTTTGGTAAAGGAAATAAATACTTGTCACGAGGAAATATTTTCAAGAAAATAATGTCTTGGATTGAGAATATCCCGGAAGCTTTTTTTTCCGTGTAGTCATACTTTGCTCATGAGGATACTTTTGATCTGAGACTGTTTGATTGACACAACAATTTGGCCACAAACAACTGCCTACAAAACTGCATAACAATAACAACACTCCTTTCCATTTCGTTACGATTTCATTTCCTACCCACAACCTGTCTAAACAAAGGAACTCATTCAATTTGTTTTTAATTTAATTCAGTGTAGCATAAAAACGTTCATTCACAAACATCAAATTACATGTTGCAATGCTTCAGCGGGTCGACGAACAATGAGAGGGAAAACGGTTAAGATAGAACCTGGTTCAACCAAAGTTATCGTTTATGTAAAAAAAGTCTAAATGCGTTTTATTACAGAGCCACATCAAGTTAAAGCATAGTCAGAGCTTTAGATTTGTTATGTCGTATGATCGATTCTGATTAATTAGCACACTAAGCCAACACGACGAGAATTACGAGATTTTAACAAATATTCAGTGAAAAAATGGCCTCTTGTATTTTATAATATTTACAAATTATTTAAGTAGGTAAGTTTTGGTAGTCAGATAATTTTCGAAATTGCCTGAGCGATGTATGCCACTACTTTACTGATATTTTATTATTAAATGGTTAACAAAATTAAAAACTACTTAAAAATAAATTAAAATTAATCTAAACTAAAATACATCTAAATAAGGCCCCCGCGGCATCGTGCCAAAGATGCTGGCAGCATTCCCTCGCTGAATGGCAATGCTGATGCGCTGCGAGAGAAAGCTGCCAGCTCTCTGGTCACCGGTGGTCTCTATCAGCTTTTTGGCTACCTCTTTAAAAAGGGTACGCGCACTTGGACCCCACGGCCCGAGGGTCTCGACACCAAACGCCACGAAGTGGTATGTGGGGCCGAGACCCCGATATTTGAGGGCCTTTTTGGCTTCTGCCGTCTCCGCTGCCGCACCAGCCCTGGCTGAGGTTCTAGGAAGATGGGACGGAGCTAGCGTATCGACGCATGTAGCGTCCCAGACCAGCACCCGTCCCATCTTCCACGGGACCAGGGTCATACCATCCGGTCTCCTGCCATCGTCTCTCAAAACGCCGTTTGGTTCGAGAATAGCCGGCGCGTTGACGGTGGCAAGAGACCGGCGGATGATATCATTTAGGGCAGCGTGCCTAGAGAGGCGGCCGGCGCTCATTTGGTAAGAGAGGCCGTGGTGTCCAAGTTCATCTACGAGTACGCCGCAGGGGCATTTGTGGGGGGCGCAGACCTTAACCCCTAATCTTAAACTCACGGCTAATCTTAAGGTGTCGGGCTCTAAATATGTACCGATGGGCGGGGAGGGATAAGCATAGAGCCACTGGCCGGATTCCTGTTCGGCGGCAGCGAGCAATCGCGCGCGCATGTGCCCACTAGAAGCAGAAAGTAAGGAGTTGTAAGCTATTTTGCAGAGGGTGTCGTCCCAGCAACGTTGCACGTTTAATTTTGTAGGTAAATCTTGGCCCGGACAAGCCACCAGCCATGCGTTTTTAGCATCCGTCAGGCACGCCGTCTCGTAGTTTAAAGGGCAGCCCTTTAATATTTTTCCTACGAGGGAGGCAGTGCCATGGACGGATGATAGAAACGCCGGCAGTGCGACACTAGTAATTTTGCACGTACCCAGCCCACCAAATCTGATGGGCAGGGACGCCTGGTGAAAAAATTAAGAATTTTAGTGAGAAATACAAATAAGCTGTAAATTAATAAGTTGTAGATTTTCATAGTATAACTGTTGTTTTGAAGAAATTACTAAGGTCAATGCGGCTAATTTCGTCATCTTCGAGCGTATATTTCTTTGATTTTCGATTGTAAGAAAAGAACCACTTGCTTTTGATTGCTGGAACTAAAAGCAATCGCTGCTTTGTCGATGAATTTATCAATTTTGTTCGTTGTTCGAGAAAAACGCTAAAGGACGGGAATAGTCCCTGTGACGAAATTAGCTTCACTGGCCTAACATGCGTATATTATTTTTTAATACAGTTGCTCAAAAAAGTGCTTTTCTTGTAGTGGTTTAGCGTGCGGAAAGTTTGATATCGCGCACTAGTGCTTTTTACTTTTCCAGCCAATCACAGCTAATGACAGTGACATACAGCCAATCACAGCGCCGCACCGCACCGCGCGGAGCGTTCGGATACATGTACTAAAGTAACCTCAAAGTGAATAATTGACAATTTTATAATTTTTTCGCAACTGTATTAAAAAACGTCGTTCGATACTCGTGCGTAAATGTCATTCTTCACTCGTCCCGAGTCTTGCCACGAGCCGTAGGCTATATCGAAAAAAAATATCTCGGTACTCGTGATATAATGACATACTTTCCGCACTAATATCGAAATGTACTATTATCTTTGAACTTTAGTGTCTGCTATAGTTTTTTCTTGCCCGAATTACGATTTTTTTCGGGCTCCTATTTTTTCTAACTTTACTGACTGATATTATGTCTAAATTCGACTTTACAATTCCGGTTCCACAACCATGAAAATCAATGCTCGCTGCTGAACCCCAAAAATAAAGAAACCAGTTCACCAAAACGATATGGCACTGCGGATGGCCAAACAATGGGAGGTTGCTTTCCTCTATTTGTAACCTGTCATTAGTGAATGGGCCGTTTGATGCTTCGCTGGCTGCGCCGGCGCTTTCGACTCCGACCGATGACGGATTTGCGAATTGTAATAATTCCTAATGCACATGATATAACATGGTAATGTACCGAAGGAAATTTAGTATTGTGGTTTTCTTGCTGTATGCATGATTATCAATGTTAAAGTTTTTATACGTTATTCCGCGTATGTATCAATAAAATGTTTTTAGATTTTTTGGCTCCGCAAGGTAGTATAATATAAGTAGTTAGGTTATTGTTTTGTTGTGTCTAGCCTTTTTTAAATAACACATTGACGGGTCTTGACTGTGATATGAAATAACATAAATACTCTTTATTGCACACCTCAAAATATACAAATACAAGTAAATTTCAAGTCAAGTACAAATTCTAAACAGTAAAAAAAAACGTCTAATCTCATGAACTATGATGATGATTTGTGTTAAAGTGTAAAATAATGTAGGTAATATAATATGTGAGAAATAAGTACGTTACAAATTCATTGACTTTTAGACAAGCCAATCGGAAGTAATTGAGCATAATTTATTACCGACCAAAATTTAGGAGGTTTACGAACGCATAAGGCAAATCATTTTTGCCAAAATAGCGTGGCCCTACTTTTCTACCATATAATTTTACATCTCATCACCTCTTCACCCAAAGAGACATTTGAGCAAAACATGCTGTTTAGTTTTACTCTAGAGTACTACTGAGAAATCATTAACAATGGTTGTAGGTGCAAATTGCTTGTACAGAAGCGGCCGTGTTTTAAGGAGAAAGTTATGGGAACTTAGAAATCGGTTCGATTGTTTTAGAGCACTTCGTCTTCGGTAAAAATCGAAATGGTCGGAATTCTGTGCTAAGTGTGCCGTGAAATTTCGTACCATTTTGTGGCTTGAGTGGTTTTTTAAACAACGGTGGGCTATTGAAACTGGGTTACGAGTTGTTCATAGATTTTGATAGAAAGAGGTGTGGTCAATGGGGACCACAGGTCTGGCTCGTTGCTTGCCTAATGCAATAGGCAGTCAGCTGCAGAGTTAGTTGACCTCCATGCATAAAAACTTTGTATGCCCCTGCATACATATTTCTTTATATAGGTTTCTACCGACTGGACCTGCCATGTCTGTCATTTTCTATACAAAACAAGTCTGCCGATTTATGCAACAACACTGATTTTTGTAAAACCTTATTAAGATTCAGTAGAATCACTTAATTTTACACCTGTGTAAAAGGGTTATTTAATTAGTTATCATAGGAACCACGAACCCTTTTTTCAAATAAGTACGTTTGTATTTTTCAGTTACTAATAAGTAGAACCAATGATTAGGGTTCCCAAAACAGTTTTTAAATATCTTTTCTAGAACATAAAGCTAACAAATGATCATAAGCACCCACATTTATTAGCTTTTATTTTATTTTCGTAACAATCGTAACTCTTAAGACATAACTTAAGGCCTATTTTTATAGATGTAGGAAGATATGCCGCGTAGGCGATATGAGTTAACTAATTGATAATGTAACGTAACATCTATGGCCTTATCGTACAACTGAGGCATAAATAATAATTGCATAATATGTCATATGATAGTGTTTTTACGACCGTATAAATTTTATTTAATGCGAAGATAATTGAAACTATGGGTAAAATAAATAATAGTTGGACATAGTTTCACGATTTACTTTCGTCGGTCACTCATTACTTATACGTCATAAATAATATTAATATTATCAACCCAATACACCCACTCTTAACGAAACCCCTTTCATTCTCTCTGAGAACATCTAAGGGCCTATACACTTGATTTGGCCTATACACTTGTGGATTTGAAAGCGATTTCTGTACAAAACTCACGGCGAGTTCGCTCCTCATACAAAACTCGCTCGCAAATCGTAAGTGTGGTAACGCTCTAAGAGGTCATATAAACAGTGATATGATGTAATAAATGACATACGCGTTCAGTGCTTTGTACTAAATAACTTGTTTCAATACTTTCAATGTAATGGCGTAGTAAAATAAAAATGTTTTGTTATACCTACTAATACTAAACATATGATTCTTATCAAGTTTGGCTTTATAGCCGAGGATGGGTTAAGGTCGCACACGATGCGGGCTAGGGTCACATGCAAATTAAATAGTTGTTGGTAAATAGACTGTTAAAACTGTAACGGCCTTTATATCACTCTAAAAAGCTTACTTGCGATCATATTATATATAAAACAAAATCTACGTTTTCAATATAAGGTGTGAAACACGAAATATACGTAATGTAAGCAGGTACCTTTCTATTCGACTACATACATGGCATACACGGCAGTGCAGTGTGTCAGCAAAGTTTATTTTAAGTCATAAATACTTAATGAAAATTTTATTCATATGAAGGGTACACGGGAATAACATGTCTAGTCCCTTTTTTCGTAAAATGAGATTTTTGTATCAAAATGTAGAACTTGAAATGACCTATTAACAACAACTACTGTAACAGCTGGAATTTTTTACATAAATCCACTTTTTAATTAATAAAAACCATCTAGTTGCGAAAATAGTATGATTAATTGGATGGTTCCAAACTTTAAAACCGCTATACTCGTAACTCAAAATGTTGTCAAAGTGACTAGACATGTTCTTTCCGTGTACCCTTCATATGTCATTTTTTTCATCCTGTAAGGAGATTAATTAAAATTAGAAAATACTTCTAAAAATTTAATGTCGGTCGTAATGAATGTGCTTTACATGGAACCTTTGTCAGGTATTTATAAATTTGTGACGATAGGTTTTTTAAAAGGTACTGTTTAAAAAAAATTAACTTCTCGTCAATTGGTGAACAACACACCCTAATATGTAAATTGTCCAGAAAAAGCACTGTCATGGTTTATATTCGAACTCATACATTACATTCTACGACACTTTCATTCCGGACAGACTATATTTATTAAAAATTGTTGCTAATAATGAACGCCCCTGAAACGCGAACACTTAAGTAATATTTGGTGCAGATTGAACTTGAAACAATGTGACATGTCACCGACGTATCACGGAAACTCGTGCAGGCATACACCAACTTGCTTATTGTGCTTGAGCTGATCTTCGTAGCTGATAACAGAATTTTCGACCTTATCTCCGAGCTATAAAGGCAAAAAATGATTACTTGTCGTCTTTGACGTCAATCGCATAAAACATCGTCTTAAATTGACCTTGATTTTTTTAGCAACTTGTCATAATCGAAAGTCAAAATTATAGTGGTTCTATCGTGTTTGTGTTTTGCATTGTTCATTCTTAGCAGATTGGTCGGGATTATGTCAATAGTTCCATATGGTCATTGTCCTTCCACACCAGTAGGTCTACCGTGACATACTTACGTTGTCGCGCGACCCTCCATACTTCACTCCATACTTGGTTGACTGGTAGAGAATGCCTTATGGCATTAAGTCCGCCATTTGTACTTTTTTATGTAACTAAACTAAACTTCAAGCGCGAGTCGAAGTATAGAGTCGCGCGCGACAACGCATGTCATGCTAAGCCGCCTGATGGTTATCCATGGTTGTCATTTTATCGCCTATCGCGTCATGCGTCACTTTCGCACTTACTTGTTAGAATATGACAGCTGTGGTAATTCTATCGTATATTCATGTTCAAGTTACATGTTTATCTTTTATAAGCGGTAGAAAAAGCCAGACTTTAGCGACACTTCAACCGGAAAAGATAACGTTTCAGTTCACCTTGACATATCGATTCAAGTTACACTTTTATAACCTAGATGAGCCGAACAATAGTCAACCTTTTGACAAAGCAGTAAAGACCTAGGTTTCGGGCCGTTCGGAATAAATCCGGAAATGTTTGTTCTTATTCACCTTGTGAACGCTAGTGTTGGCTGAAAGTTCGACTTGATAAAAAGGCTCGAGTTTTACTCGAAAGCTAAGTGGTATGGGGAAAACAAAATTTAGCACCTTTACCTAACTGACAATGCAGGACGGTTATTATTTTGTCAATTGTTTGAGTTGAAGTAATTTTTAAATGTGAGCCTAGGTATATGTAGGTATAATTTATGTAGATAACTAATCAGCCGGTTTTGTGAATGCCTGATGTCTTTTATACCTACCTGCCTTATTTTATTGACTTATCTAAACATGCTAAACTTAAATAAAACGTAATCGTAATAGGTTTACTTAAGTGGATGTCGAAGTAAATAATGGCTACCAATTTTAGTAACTCTTGTTTTCTTTTTGACCAAACAATCTTGCAGCAATTCCTCAAAAAACGTAGGCAGCTCTGTTCAAGATTCGATTCATTTGGTGGCATGCAAATCTGAGTTCTAAGGTGTTAAGATAAGATGCAGTTTAGTTTATCGAGTAGATGATTTAATCAAGATTGGATTGCTTGAACGCTTGCGCAGATTTCGACCCACATCCAGTTTGCACAACGGACTTGGCCGTTGTGTTGTTATTTACGTTTTCCAGCGAACCGAACTCAGGTTTACCAGTATTAGTGTGATCTGCGATTACGTATATTACGAACTTATATCCAGTCCAAATTACACTGGGAACAAAGTTATTGCCAACGTATATTTTTGGAAAGAAGGTAGTTGCACGCCCCTAGCTCAATTATCATTTTTGTATTTGGAACGATCCCTGCGGAGATAAATTAAAATTAACCGTATCGATTGCGGGTTCCGTTATTGCGCGTTCATCTGTTTAAGTTTGGTTCCAAATGTTTGTTAGGGCCAGTACAGACAGACAGCTTCTTTGCTGTATCCTAGGATATGTATTAGCTATATGGAACTGGTTACTCTCCGACATGAGCACATTACTGTTAACTTTAACTTACAGAATCAGATCCTCTTGAAGTAATGATGAATGTTAATTATTGATACTAGAATTGACAAGCTACAAGTATAATCTATTTTAAGATTAATTTGGAACACATTATTAACATTAACAAGGAAGATGCCGAGGATAGGGAAAGCGGAGAAGAAAAGTGCGGAAAACTGACTCCACAACTATGTGACATATGTATAGCTTGGAAGAGAGAGCGAAAGGTCGCTTAATCATTTCTGATTTATAAAAAATATAAAAATTGCGTTTAGTTGCGTGTAAAAGTGATTAATGACTTTATATTATTGACTAAGTACCTATTTATATATATTTTAAACAAATGTAATTTCCATACGCTTTATCTATTTCAATCGCTTACTGATTCAATATCGTTATGAATATGATAGCTTATTAGTTTAGACCTTTCAATAAACAAACTTTCTTCCAAAAAATATAAATAACAACAAGCTGTTCAAATTGCAAGCTCAACAAAAAGTCTAGCGTGCCTCTAAATATATTAAGCAAACTCAAAAATAGACCAAATGCCATTCAGTGTACCGTGCAGTATAATATTCAAATAAAATCAATGTAAGACATTGTTTTTGTAGTACACGAAGTTATTGAATGTTTTTTGCGTGGATTGTCACAGTTACTTGCTTTCAATGTCTTCAGAGTTATTGCTTTTTTATGGATTTCTGTTTTTTGAATAGGAATCGGTTATTTTGGGAGCGGAATATTTAAAAAGATTCAAGTTTGTCGCGTGTTTTATTTACTTTGCGATAAATTGCTTTTGGGATATTGAAGATTTTTAATTTTTTAGTTCAAAAAATTATATATACTTATTAAAGTAAATATGTTACCTGGTACCTACGAAAAGTAAGTAAGTATGAGAAGGTACCTGTCACTTATAAACGTGTAACTTTGATATAACCACATACGCTATTTAAGGGTAGTAAGTATAGACCCTAATACTGTCATCTAATTTTAAAATCGCTTTTTATTTATTTATTTAATCTTTATTGCACAAAAATACAACTGTACAACAGGCGGACTTAATGCTATAGAGCATTCTCTACCAGTCAACCTTCGGGCAAAGCAGATAAGTTGTGGGCGGTGCAACAACATGCACATATGATAAAGAGAAGAGAAAAGAGAGAAAAAAAAAAGATGATATAAATACATACTTAATATGATATAAATACATACTTAATATGATATAAATACATACTTAATAATTTCATAATTTTATTTGCCATTTGTTTTTTTTTCGCTATATATCTCAATGGTACTTAAATCTCAAGGTTAATATAAAAGATAAGGATAACCACAGAATAAGTTGAATAATACCATAGGTATTTTATATTAAGCTTTTATTTAGTTTCACCGGCGTTGTCTGTAATTTGACCCATTTCCCGGTTTCTGATTGAGTTGAAATTTTGCACGCATATATCGCGTGACAATGCCATATCATGATGACATGGAGCTGATCCGACGATGGAGCTGGAAGTTGGCTATAGGGACTCCTCAGCTATTAATAATACACTTGTATAGATAATTAGGTTAAGAGACAGAAACGACGAAAATGGGTCGTGTAACACAGACATAAAAGCTTATCCCAAAAATGATTTACAAAAAAACTTTTTAAAGTAAGCTAATACGACTTTTAAGGTGTTAACCTACCTACTCTGATGATACCGTTATAACATTTCTGACTACTATCAAATATAAAGATTAATCCTCTCCAGGATCTAACTGGCATTCACCTTTCGCTTCATCAGTAATCAGTATAATTTACTAAGTACAGGTTATTAACTAAGCCAACACTGTTATTATTTGCTATTAAACTATGTCATCCCGTTTTCACTTCGCTAACTAATGTGCTGTTTGAAGACGTTTTACATCAATCTTTACTGACGTTGCTGATGATACCCATCATTATTATTACGCAAGTTTTACTCAAAAGGTTCACCATCTTTATGATTGGTGAATGAATGAATGAATGAAGCGAATAGAGACTAAATGTTAACGACAATGAGAGTTTTGACGCGCGTAATTTTTATGGGGTCACTAAAATTGATTATTTAATTTAATTTGATTTATATTAGTGGTCTCCAACTTTTTTCATAGCAGTTTGATATAAACACGCCCAGGACTAGGGCCCAGTAAATATTATTTGCATGATTACCATTAATTTGAGACTATTTGGAGTAATTGGTACAGTTAATGTCACCGTCTTAACCAGGGGTTTTCAATTGTTTGTGTCCATCCTCTCTTGGTTTATTTGGCCCCTGGTCGTACCTCTACGCGCATCTTACTGGTTGAAAACTTCTATTTACAACAAAATAGACTAATTTACTACCCAATGTCAATGAATTATAATACCCAAATCAGGTCTGATCAAAATTTGTTTCTACTCATCAATTTACTAATACAAAGTGTAACAAAAATGCTGGTGATCCTTTTAAGGGCATAATTGGTATCATGTTCTAATTATAGAAAACATAGAAAAAAAATTTTTCGCGCGAAAAAAAATTTTGCTTTAGTATGGAGGGTCGGCCGGCTAGGACCACCTGTACCATAGAAAAAAAAAATTTTTCGCGTCAAATTTTTTTTTATCCTACTTTTTCTTACTCGCAATACGATACCAATTATGCCCTTAAACGGATCACCAGTATTTTTGTTACACCCTGTATAATGACAATTTTTATGAGTGATTTTAACCGTTTTTTTGCTGATAAAAATTTTATTTACCAATCTGCGGACTACAAATGCATGTAACTTTCATTAAAATACAATCAAAAGGACAAACAACAGTATATAGAAACCTTACACTTATTAATACTACCTAGCCTAGGCTACGTAGTATTAATTAATACTATCTAGCCTACGTGGTTTAAACTATATGTACAAATGTCCCCTATGTCACCGCTATTTGGTAAGGTGCCCATAAGGCTGGCTGCGTTACCTCGCTGAATGGCAATGCCAATGCGCTGAGCGAGGAACGAGCCAGCCCTCTGGTCACCGGTGGAGCGAATGAGCAAATAATAATGAAGAATACTGATGGAGTGTTGGCTAATGCTTCAGATAGTTATCCATAAGTTATGACTGTTATGAGTATCGGAAGTGGTATTTGAAGTAATTGATGACGTGTAATTTCCTCCGGACGTATTACGAGATGGCATTGGCAGTGCTAATCCGTTATTCTCTTTGATTGGTACTTGAGTAGATTAAACAAACTATCATAACATCTGATCTCTAAATACGCAGAACAGTTATGTATCTTGGGCTCACACTTATTTGGTTTAGCCTGAAGTGATGTGCTTGGTAACAGACTGTTTTGCTCAAGTAAAAAAGTTCATAATGCCATTAGTGTGCGTATGATTATATGACCTTTTACTTTTAGCGTAAAGCGCTTAGTTGTATTATCTAATAGATTATGATGTCGTTAAATAATATATTATTTTTTGTTTGTTTACAGGTAATTACCACATACGGATGTTTTCATGAATTGATCATTAAATATGAGGTAAAATAAAGTAAGTTACACAGTAGTCAATAACCTCTCAACGTATCGCCTTGACAGTCCAGAGCAGGGCTCGTAACGTAACCGGTTAAAGTAAAGAACCCCGAAATAACCAAATATATTTAATTATTTTATGGATTATATGTAAAACCCAGTATTGTAATTAGGTTTTCACTTCATATTATAGTATTTTTCAATTAAATATGAAACAGTTGATGAATCAAATGAGAGAACGAATAACAAACCGGTTTTTACTATGGAGCAAATTCCGGTTTCCGAGCCCTGGTCCAGAGAGGAGACGCCGCCAGCATAATGAGGTGCCATGCACCATGCCGCGGGCTGACCTGATGAACGGGGTTTTCTTTTATAACTGGAGGTTTTTATAGGAAAGTTTATATTTATATTTAGTTGTAGGTAGTTTTGATTAATTATTTTTTTAGCTTTATATGTCAGTAGTTTAAGTTTAATACAACACATACAACCGTCAAGAACCTTCCTACCGCCCTATTTGAGTGAAGGACCTACTGGTATCATCCCGAAACTTATACTGGGAGAATGGGATATCCCCATCCTGAGTATATTCTGCCATGCTAGTATAAAAGGAGACATTTTACTATGAAAAATTATAGCAAAAATAGGTCTTTTAGACTAGCAGGCTAGAATTATGCAGTATACATTGGATATTCAGTAATAATTAACAAAAATTGTATTGTAGTCCATGTGGCACGGTACAAGTAGGTACAGTCGCCGTCAGATATATCGGTATGGGCAAGGTTACAAATATCTGAACAAAGCCTCTATTTTTCAAGGTGATTCATTGCACTCTTAGGTATTTTAGTCCCGCCAATTTATTTGATGGTGTCTGAACAGTGGGCCAAGAAAGTGGTCTACCTGCCAGTTTTGACAAAAGTTTCTGCGAGATCTAACGATCGCTAAGGTTGACTTTTCTAACGGAGTTTAAAACATGCACGACCCTTGTTGTCTCATGACGTTCAAATTAACCTCAACCGTAGGGTGGTATACCACATTTTTGACCGACTGTACATACTGTCTTTCTATTTTCTACTCTCTTTGTAATGGTACACTTAGATATATTAAAAGCCTTGTTATATAATGATAATGACTCACTCACGTCACGTTAGAACCGTTTAAACATGGAGCAAAATTATTTAGTGCAAATCGTAGCGTTAGTAAATAAGCTTCTATTTGTCTCTTTTGTTCATTGCAATGTATGTTTTATGTCCATATAAATAAAACTCCCATTTCTACTACCCTACGTAATGAGATAGATCCTTTTATATTTATGAGGCGAAATGGCAGAAACCAGGAACGAGTACACGGTAAAGACTGCCTATAATCGGTAAAAGTTACCTTTAGGGAATGCATTAGATAAATGTATTACATATATATAATTCCTCAAGTTGGTAATTAAATACATTTAAGAAAGAAAAAGACTGAATATTACATATCAGTAATCATAGATAAATGAGTAGATAGATTGCTAACTCCATACATAGCAAAACTACTAATTAAATAATAAGTGGTATGGGAGGTATGGTTTAACTCATTTATACTAAGTTTTAATCACACTTAAATCGTAATACGTATTAAGCTGTAATCTTTTGAATAATAACTTTTAGCAAAGCTTGCTTAAAACTTATTACATATACGCATTTAGCCATGTATGGAAAGAACACTCTAGGTACTTAATTCTCTTTGCAGTAATTTACCGATTCATCAGTAATTTTACCAATCATGGCTTTACCAAGATTTTGCATTGGTAAATGACACTTAGCTCTATTGAAAGCTATTATTAAATTTAGTCAAATTGCGGCGGTGATGTTTGAATATTTTGAAGGATAAAGTTAAACAAATTTAATCTTTTTCATATTTTTTGTAGATAGTCCATTGCATAGGCCATAGATGATCTGGGCCAGTCTCACCACCTTCTTGTCAGCCTCGTGTGAACTGTCTCTTTATTTATTCTAAAGCCTAATAAATAAGAGCACTAGAAACGTACGGTCTAAGATTTATTGTGTAATAAAACCCATGTTCAAGTATGTCAAACTAGCTTAATTAAACGTACTTAACAGATTCCCTCTTTCGCATTATGTCTATACATTTTGGCCTGATGGCTGGATTTAGGCTGATGGTTAATGAATCAGTAATTATGGGCTGCCGGCGTCAGTCAGAATGATCAGCAGTCCTTACCACTGATTCGTCCCTGGCACAAACCAGACGAGACACGGCGCGTACGGACACCATGCTCTGTTTGGCATCTGTGCTGAGAGAAACAATAGCTAATTACGTCCCACACATGCTGCATAACTTATGTATTGTTAACATATAAAAAACGTCCGTTTGTACCGGCATATGCATATGGGGTTGGGAAATTGTAGGACTATATGCCGGAACTTGATGCAGCTTGAAAGTGTCATGTCTTACCTGACGGCTATAATATAAAAATGTTCCAAGATTTGATGGAAGCTATCTCTTTCTGTGTAGCATGTATGTCGCTTGATGCTGCATCGTCAGCGTTAAGCTAAATAGATCTTCTTGATTGTAATCAATCTTCTACTTAGCGTATTTCGTACGCTCAGATTTAAGGGTGACTTGGTAAGAACCAGCTTTATCAGTCCAACGCATAATAGGGTATCTGGATCTTGTACTGTCTACTTTGACCTGAACATCAAGCGGCGTCGTATTCCTTGCGTATTAGTAGCCGAAGTAACTCAAAATACGAGAGTTAACTATTGCCGAAGGATTTTGAAATCGATAGGAGCGTTTTATTCTTGGTCCTTGGGTAATACTTTGCGTTTTGGCTTATTAATTGATTGCTTTAACGAAGCCCAGTGTTTATTATACAAAATGGGGAAGGTACATAACTATGTATCTACATAAGAAACGATTTAAGAAAGTACAGAGGCGAACTTATTGCCCATTATTTGCAGTTAAGGTTTTTATTTATAGCATGTTGTTCTTAAAAAAATTGTTAACTTACTATAAGAACTCGACTCTTAAATCGCGTATTAATTATAATAATAATCATCTGATCCTTAAAGAAAAGTATTCAGAGCTATAACCAAATAGCAGATACTTTTAGAACGTACAATAAGAACTGGAATCTTAACTGTTAACAGTTTTTGTTAGAGTACGTGTTCGAGTGCCATGCTTTACTCGAAGAGAGTATTTATAGTACAATCGTTTTTTGCAAATTCGAAGCCCTAATAAACAGCGTTTAGTTAGGTTGTTGACAAATTGGAAGTTTGAGGTTAAGGTAATGACCTTAACCTCAAACTTCTAATCTGCTATTTGGTTATAGCTCTTAATACTTTTCTTTAAGGATCAGATGATTATTATTACAATTAATACGCGATTTAAGAGTCGAGTTCTTATAGTAAGTTCAAAAAGTAGGTACCAATCACTCAAATATAGCCCTTGAGACGTCTACGTAAGGTGAAGATGTTTATTATCGTTAATTTATACGGTTAATTCGCGGCGGGATCCGTCGATACGTCAACGCCCTACCAGTCACTCACATTAATTAAGGACAGGGTTTTAGCTGCGCAGGAGTGTGGGCCGAGTTACATGCGGCTGTTATATTAGCGTTCTTTATGACATTAAAATGTACAAAAAACACATTATTATCAGTAGATGCAATTACATAATTAGGTATATCCCAAATTTGAGTATGAAATTTTATGGGATAAGAAAAAACAACAAGAGCAAGTTTACATTTAATTTGCGTACCAATATGATTTCATTACATATATAAGGACTCATTTCCATTCGGGAATTGAAGTATATTTTTCTCCTCTTCTTCTTCTACCTAGCGTTATCCCGGCTATTGCCAGGGTCCGCTTTCCTGCTTGCTTTCCTCCACTTTGCACGATCCTGGGCGTCTTCTTTCATGAGCCCGTTTTCGCGCATGTCGGCCTCCACGACATTCAGCCATCGCTTCTTTGGTCTTCCGGACCGGATATTTTTACTTTTTACTTTTATAAATTAACAAAATCATGATATTAATATTTAAGTCAAGATGCCAATTCAAATTGCTTTGGTATTACCATAATCTCTTCATACTACTACTATCACCATCACAATGATTCAATTGAGCCTAATACAAACGCCGGTTCCAATCCAACTACATACTATCAGACAAGTGATAATAAGTTTTTTATAACTATAATGAAATACCTCGGCATTTGTTTTAACCACATTACGGTAGCAGACGGGAGCGTCGAGGACTATCGTTTGCGCGTTTTTTCGAGCCTCGCGTGTAATTGCGTATAACGGAAGACCAGCGTTAAGGTATCCAAAAAGTTCCTTGACACCTAGCTAAGTCACAGAATAATGAATAGTACAAGTACAGAAGGTTCTCCTTCCTGAATTTGACATTTAACTACTGAGATGAAAATGTTATCTGTACAAAAAATAAAATAGGGTTGTCAACGTGCTTCATTCCGTGCACGTGGTATCTACAGATAAAAAGAGGTTTGATATCTGAACGCAGCCGATGTATTTCATATAAATCAAGGGGTCTACAGATGTAAGCGTCTAGTCAATCTGCCTCAATCTACCTAATCTATCAGTACATTTAATACAAAACTAGATAAATATCAGATTTATTACCTTACTTACCCAATCTAATTATTATTTTTGTACAAAACTACTACTATAAACTATTCAAATATTTTATCTTTTCTGAAATGAAACTATTCTCGAACGCACCCATAAGATAATAAGCGATGTGCCAACCCTGCCCTCATTAAGCCGCCAGCACAGGGCGCGAAATTTAAAAAACAGGTACAATGGAGAGAGACATAGTGAAACCCCCCTGGCTAAGTAGACACCTTTTCAGTGATGCACCTACTGTTTTTTTATGTCAATGTTTAAGTCGTTTGGTCCCTTACTTTGCGTCCTGAATAAATTAATTCTTATTCTTAATTTATCGAACGAGCGAAGCGTAAGCAAAGCGACTTATTACAAATAACTTCTCGGTACTGGCGTCTTGGCATTTCGATGGCTTTTTGATTTAAAAAAAAACATCATAAGGGTCTTGCTATATTGGTCATCTCATTTGCAAGGAAATCGCGAGTTCTCAGTTCGAGGCGGACTACTAGTTATTATTCGCTACCACTTATGAATTAGACATCAATCGCGATTTTATGCACGTCTACCGGTCCCGGCGACCGTTACCGTGTCTACGGCTCCGGTTTAAAACACTGACCCATAATTAGTTCGCGGAACAATGATGCCTAGTATTTATTGGCACATACTCCAGTCGTATTAGGTAACGGGATTTGTGTTATTCCAGCCCAGGCCTGGTAACGCGACCCACTTAGTTCATTCGTTCGTGTATTTAACTCTGTATAGGTCGAATATGAAGAAGCTAGAAGTGGAATAGAGAGTCTCTATTTTTGTCGCACCACAGGAAATAGGCAGTTTTTTGTTTAATCGTAGATTGTAAATGCAAGGTATAGTAAGTTTTTTAAGATGCCTGAATTGTAGGAACGAAATCTCTAGTATTAAGATTCGGACATATAAAAAAATATTACCATAAGAAAAATAAAGGCAATTTTATTTACTCTAGCGTTGTCTTTCTTTCGATATAGGTTTAAATTAGGTTCAGTTGGAGCTATGCCAGTACTGCCAGTAGCACGATCCCTTAATTCCCTGAGGATGAAATAAAATAAATATAGCCTTTATTCCCCATTAAGACAGTTTCTAAGTATGTAGTTATGCCAAAGAATTCCCTTAGAGTGAACGCATTACATCTACTTTTTTTAAATTCTAATTTGCCAATAAACATTTTGCCACCTTTCTCTGTATTTGTTTAATATATTTCACTATTACTCATCAGAAAATAATTCATCAATATCTCACAAAAATCGACTCCATTAATTGGACTATCTAGCCAATAAGCGGCGTGGGTTTATCGAATAGGCTATTAAATATATCGGTGATTGATTGTCTTTTGTTTAATGGCAGCGGCTTATTAAGACTGAACACGTTCCGGTTTAAGGACAATAGAAGCGGAAGTGTTTCACGAGAAAGTTGGTGTTTTAAATTAAACCCAAATGCTTAAACAATAAGAGGGTTATAACATTAGGTATATAGACAGGATACAGTAGCCCGCTTATTCATAAACGTGTTTTCACTTCTCATGCTCTTAAAATGTTACTTTAGTCTTTGCAGATCGGGACTAAAACTCTTTATTAATCTCTAGGGACTAAAATATTTTTTCGGTAATCGATTACCGCCCTTTTTAGTGATTGTGCATAGACAATTTTGGACCACGCATAATTAATATAACCTCAAAATGACAACTGTGCGAAAATATTAAACAAACTCGATTTAAAAAAAAAACATAAACCGCCTAACAAATTTTATTGATAATTTCAATTTTTGCCATTATAAATATTGAGATTTTGTGTAGAATGTCGTTATTTTTTCCTCGCATTCAAAGTGAAAAGTAGAGTGTTTAACGCGAGACTAAACAACCATAATGACCCTCGAACTATATCCACCCTCGCTACGCTCGGGTGGCTCAATATCTCGTGTCGTTATGGCTTGTTTTAGTCCCTTGTTGAACAATCTACTATTCAAACCTCATTTAGCTATATTATGTTTTGCCTGTTTCTAACAACCACAACTGTCAAAGTGACAGATAAGGACAAAGAATGATTTAGTTTTTTTTGATTTAGTTAAATGAGGTTTCAAATACGTTTATGAATAAGCGGGTAGGTATATATTCGCGAAATGTATTAAGTAGGTACTGCATCCAGTTTGAAAATGTTAATTATTTTTATTAGGCGCAAGACAGCCATAGCATTTTTTCAGTGTATCTAGTAGAGAATGCTAAAGCATGAAATCCGTTTTTATACGATGATTTTTTGTTTTGTACGGTCACCATCAAATATATCGGAGCGGCCAAGGTACTCAAAAATATCTGAACCAGCACTTAATCGCCTTGACAATAGAGTCGTTCAGATATTTGTAACCACCTTGGCCGCTCTGATATATCTGATTGCGACTGTACCTACGATAGAATGATTGGGAAAATACTGTAAGTACGGTTTTACGTTATTAGTTGTGTAATAGGCAAAATAATTAATGCGTCTTTTACCAAACTATTTATTTCAATCATTATAGTAAAATTTTTTTAAGATACCCGAATTGTAGGAAGAAATATCTAGTATAATTCGGACATCTTTAAAAAATTACAACCATACACATCTTGTATAATTCTATACCTCTATGTTTTCTCAAAAATGTGCACAGATTTAATCCCACTTAACCCTTTACCGCATGAATATTTTAAAAAATTGACCAAATTTGAACTCTGATACATGTCGACAGAGTTGAAAATAATAACGGCTATATTATGGCTTTGTATGCGGTAAAGGGTTTAAATATTTTTCGTTTATTTTTGCAGCATTTTTTCAGTTTTCTCTAATGAGCCCTGAGCCCACCCAACTATCAGTCGGCCTGACGCAGAGGAGGAAACCTGTAAGTGGGTGGAATAGGCATGTAAGCGAGGCCCACGGGGAGGCCCGGGAGAAGTTTAGGTTGTGGAATTGGTATGGGAGACCGGAGTCAGGTTATTATTATGATGAGATGCGGAGAAGCCGCAGTAACTTTAAAGCAAAGCTAAAATGGTGTCATAAACACGCTGAGCAGATAAAAATGGACATTCTTGCATCTCATCATTCTAAGCGTGACTTTCGTGGTTTTTGGAAATCCACAAGGAACCTAAACAGTAAACCTGGCCTTCCCGCGAGTATAGAGGGCGTTAGTGATCATAGAGGCATAGCCACTTTGTTTCAAAAGCAATTTACCATAAAGTCACCATTAATGCGGACGTGTTCCATACCTGAGGATAAGCTGAGTGAACAGGAGATTAAGATTAGATTTACAGCGAAGGATGTAGACAAGGTTGTGAGATCTATGTCACGCGGAAAATCTCCTGGTCACGACAGCCTTAGTATTGAACACCTCAAGCATGCAGGCCCTCACCTGCCGCGGGTGCTCGCTCTGCTGTACAACCTATGCATTAGCCATGCGTACTTGCCCGAGGCTATGATGAAGACGGTGGTAGTACCAATTATCAAGGGCAAAGGTGGCGATTTAGGAGATAAGACCAATTACAGACCGATCTCTCTTGCGACAGTGATAGCAAAGGTGCTTGATAGTCTTCTTAGTACACAATTGGACAAGTACCTGGATATACATCAAAATCAATTCGGCTTTAGGCCTGGACTTTCCACGGAGACTGCCATATTGTGCCTTAAGGAGACTGTCAAGTACTACACAGAGCGAGGCACGTGCGTATACGGATGTTTTCTTGACCTGTCAAAGGCGTTCGATCTCGTCAACTACGACGTCCTCTGGAGGAAGTTAAGGAGCACCAACATGCCAACGGAACTTCATAACTTATTTAAGTACTGGTACCTCAATCAGAGAAACGTAGTACGATGGTCGAGCGCCTATTCGGAGCCATACAGGTTGGAGTGCGGAGTGAGGCAGGGAGGGGTGACCTCGCCTAAGCTCTTTAACCTGTATGTCAACGCACTCTTGGAGGAGCTCAGCAGCACTCCTGTCGGATGCCATATTGACGACACGTGTCTTAATAATATCAGTTATGCGGATGATATGGTGCTGCTGAGTGCCTCTCCCTGCGGATTGTCTAAATTATTAAACATTTGCGAAAACTACGCACTCAGTCACGGTTTGACATACAATGTCAAAAAAAGCGAATGCATGGTCTTTCAAGCCAAAGGAAAAAAGCTACTGTCTGTACCACCAATTAGACTATATGGAACTCCACTGAAAAGGGTCGATCGATTTAAATACCTTGGGCATGTGGTAACCTTTGACTTGAAAGATGATGATGACATTGAAAGAGAGCGGAGAGCGTTGTCTGTTAGAGCGAACATGGTGGCCCGCAGATTTGCTAGTTGCTCCCCAGAGGTAAAAATAACGCTCTTTAGGGCATTTTGCACTATCTTCTACACTGCTAGTCTGTGGGCTCACTATACGCAAAAACAGTACAACGCTCTTCGTATACAGTATAACAATGCTTTCAGGATGCTGATGGGGTTACCCCGTTTCTGTAGTGCCTCAGGGATGTTTGCGGAGGCCAGGGTGGACTGTTTTTACACCACCATGAGGAAACGCTGTACATCCCTGGTGCGCAGGGTTCGGGCTAGCTCCAGCCGCATCCTGAGGGCATTAGCGGAGAGATTCGACTGTCAGTACCTGAACCATTGTTATATGATTCATGTGCTGACATCGAATCCCTAAATGACATGTAAATAAGTTCTGTGTTGTCAATTATTACCTATTTATTCATTTTACTTATTATTAATATTAGGACTGTTAGATCAATTTTAATGTCAATTAATGTGTTTATTATTTTAAATATTTAATTGTAATTAAGTTATTATGTTATTTGAATTGTTATTTTAATTATTTTATGTACCTATTTATAATGAATGACCCACGTTGGTTGATGAATAAATGAATTAAATGAATTGATATTGGCCTGTCAGTTGACCCTAAAAGTCTTCGGCTGGCATTGAAAGGGCTCCTTTAGTTGAAGACGCCTTTTGATTTATAGGTACCACTGCATCTGGACCTTCTGAACCAATCGGGTCAACGAACCGCATTTCATTGCAATAATCTAGATCTCTCCGATAAGCCGTTCATATTTCGATGATTTCTCTTTGCGTCAATAAATTCCGAACGCTACGGCAGTGTTTTGTTTTTATCGACCATATCAAATTATGAGTTGTTGAATATGATATTGCGATAAAAGGAGGTCAAAGACTGTTTTTGAGTTGAACTGTTAATGGAAATATAAAGCAATTTTGTTATCTTTGAAATAAAAAAAAACATCTTATTAGAACACGCAACCTTTATAAGAAAACTATCATTGTGTTAACTGGTTTAGGAACGAATGCAGACCGCTTACCATTAACAAAATAAATGTATCTAGAGCTATTTTATTACGTACCTAGATACCCAGTGGCGGTGGGTGAAATTTTTTCTTAGGCGAGCCGGAGCTTAATATGGCTTCAATTTTCTTGATGTGCTGTAGAAAAGCTGCTCAGGTGTCTGAAAATTAGGCAAGCCGGCGGGAATCGAGTTTTATGGACGCGCCGTCACAGCTGCGCTGCAACCGCCATCTATGTCATGGGTTGTTTGGAACTTTGGAAGATTAGCTTGTAAAGGCTACGTGACCTCGACTAACCTAAAACTTAAAGTAACTATTAAAACGGCAGCCTTCCCATACAAATAAGATATAATTGTCGTAAAGCCTAATTATGGACACGTAAAAAACCGTAATAAGACATAATGTTGCTTTTAATATTAAAATTAACGCGGATCACTAAGCTACTAGATGGAGCATATATGATACGGCTAGCGATGGCGGTCTACGCTGTCCAATAAAAAAATATCATAACTAAAAAAAAATTCTGCAAGTACTCCTCAAGGTCGCCTTTACCTCGAATTTAGCTAAAAAAAAATATTGCTTCAATTGCTTGTTCTACTTCCTTTTTTACCATTTACAGGTGCCATATTCTAATTTTAAAATGTATAAACAATAGATTAACAACACAATCTGTCTTAATCATAACTCCAACACTCAACCAATAATCAACCAATATTGAAGTAGTATTGTAGTTGCAACGCAGTAATTTTCAAGTAAATTCCGTCATTTTTGATTCAGACGTGTAGTCGTAAGCTGTATTGTGTTGTTATTGCATTGGATTTGCATTGAAGTTGGATCGTGTCTGTGCGTGTTTTAAACTTAGAATACGGCCCCTGGGCATATTACATTTATCTATTTGTTCGGATACTTTTCAGGGAGAGAGTCAAAAAAGGCATATAATGTACCTCTACATACATATATGTTACTTCTCTGTCACTCCCACCAGAAAGTGTGCTACGAATAGATGCAATAATAATCAATAATAATAATCAGCATATTGAGCATGCCCCTAAACTAAAAGTAATGTAATTATACAAATATAACGTAAGTATATCATGTTGCTCGCTGACAAATATTTATTTTACTAGTTTACCAGTAAATTTTTGTCTCCCCACCATATCGACCCGTGGTTGCAGTAGCAGTCTGCTAAGGGAATATACCGGGAGATGGGCAGCGGCATCTTCCGAAAGCCTAAACAACAGTAAACAAAAAACTGCGCGCACCAACCCGCCTGCCAAGTGAGGCGCGTATGGCAAACCCCCCCTTAAAGGGGAGGCCTATGTTCAGCAGTGGACGGTTTATGGCTAAGATGATGATGATGATGACCAGTAAATTTGTAGTGCAGATGCGGAGTCTACGGGTAGTAGTTTTTGATGTTAAAGCACAGTGTGTGAACGTTTTAGTCTACTTAGGCCGTACGTAATTAAGTAGTTGCGCAATCAGGTTGCGTGACTTTGAAGAGTCTAAATCTTAGAGGTTAGTGGTCTAGTCTAGATGGTTAAAAAACACATTGTCTTTATCAAAATAAATAAACAACGTTTTTTTGAAGAAAATACAAGAGTCGGAAATATTATCAAATAGGTACTTATTTAAAGCGCACTTTAGTATTTTTGGTCGAAATCACTCAGTTAAGTTTCCATAAATAAAATTTATGATTTATTTTATAATTGATAGGAAAAACGGAAAAATTCTCCGCGTTGCAGTACATGTTTCCATTTTTCCTTTCAATTATAAAATTTAAAATTTATGATATTAGTTAATGTCGATAATCATCACTTCTTGAGCGTTCGTCTGCAGCTAAAGCTAGCCAAAATATGTATAGAAATCGCAGAATATAGGCATCTAGGAGCTACACCTAAACTGGGAAGCCCTTCAGTAAGCTTTCGACTGAAATCCCCGTTATACAGATATAATACATATTAATATACGTTGCATGTCATTAGGTTTTTTTATGTCATACTAAATGACGTGTCAGCAAAATGCTTTTCTTGCAATGTATCTATCTATAATCTAGATTATCTTAGTGGCGCGAACAGTGAACGAGTCTACTGGAAATAGGTAGGTATGTAGATATCTATGTAAAAACAATGCTGAAAGCTGTTAAACTCTGATGTAAAAGTCAAAAGTAGCATAATCAAAAACATGTTACCTACTATTTAAAAAAAAATTCGATCATGCCAGAAATCGTGAACCTTTCTGATAAAATTTGAAGAGGTAACACAGTAATTACATCAATGAACGTTATCAGAGATCGTCAACCTTCGCTGGATTACATTCCGATACAAATACGGCTCGTAATCGTTCGATGTCACCGTTACATGTAAATGAGGCGTAAAGGCGGTTCACACGTGCGAAGTAGAAATGATAACGGCGGTGTGTGGAAGGCTTTTGGCTGATTATGATGGTTGACCTAAGAAAGAAGTTTTTGATTAGTTAATTTAAATAATTATGCTTGAAATAATGTGATAATGGGTAATAACTATAACTACACTACAGGCCAGAATGGGTTATCACGGACTCCAATGACGGGTTAGGTCATGCTTAAATAAAAAATACACGTTCAAGCTAGCTTTGCAGGCCACGGAGAACTTATATTGTGTCAAAATCCTCGTAACCGCTTCGTGGAATCGTAATTACATTTTAATTTCGTTACACATATTTGAATAGTTAGCACAAACCAAACATATATCTTTTTGGCCCAGTGGTTGACTGGTAGAGAATGCCTTAAGTCATTAAGTCCGCCATTTGTATATTTATATGCAATAAAGTTTAAATAAATAAATAAATAGCATAAGTGCACATAACCTATCTAGAAGACTTTATATTACACAATGTTATTCACTTTACTTACACAAGTTTGTTTGTTATTTGTGACATTTTTCATGCCATTTCTGACAAGTTATCTTGTTAGCCTGTGTCGCGTGTCGTTCAAAATAGTTCAAATGTGCACACGTCCTACCACTACACATGCCTGTCTGCCCTCGTTTTGAACAAAAGACGATAAATCACTTGCGTAATTCTCGTACCTTTGTTTGAGAGATGAGCATTTACGAAACGGCCCGAGATTCGCTTGTCTCCATTAATTACTCCAGTTTAATGTAACGATGTATTGTCCTGAGGAAGTGATGAACCTGCGTTTGTTCTTTAAGCACTGAAACGAGAGTTTTCCCTGTTGGGGATAAATGAAAATAGGATTTTTCTTAGGAGTTGTTCCCATTTGTACCCGCCATCATCGTCCCACACGCGACCGAAACGAGTACAGATGGAAATACACCCACAACTGGTTCATTTTCCTCTCGCTTCTTACATTATATACTTTATTCAACATGTCATGATATCCCCAAAAGGCGATGCCATATTTGAATAGCGTACAAATGTATCCGTAATATTTTGCTTGTATTTACCATTTTTGACTTGTTTTCTTAAAGCGAACGTAGACCTATTTGTTTTTATACTTACACAATTTGTTTTACAAAAATAATATTTTTGTTTGCTTTCATATTTGTATGATAGAAATTACTGCAGCTTGTTGGCTAATCGATATCTAAGTGAGTTGCTTAATACCTATAATAGTCAGTAGTCATTGTTAGCTCTCAATCAAATTTAATTATAATATGACATTGATCGGAAGTATTTCACGAGTAGTACGAGTATCATACTTAATTATAAATTCATTTGTTCGTCTAGAATTTACATAATGATAAATAAATACAATGAAGTAACTTCAGTCTCTTAATCAGTCAATAATAAGTAGGTATATGTAATTGATTACTCCTTGACATGTCATTTAGAGATCAAAATCTTTAATATATATCAATAAATCTGAATGACTATAATCATATAATTTAATTTAGGTATTCAAAAGCCGTAGGTATTGTTTGGGTATCCTGCCTTTTCGCCTTTTCGCAGATGTTTCATTCGGCCGAATAATTTTTAGCAAATAATTATTTCGCAACCATTTCATTTCTCTACCCCATAGTTGGGAAATGAAAATTACCTACTAGGTTGGGTTAGGTTAGGTTGGATTATGTAAAGTTGGGAAATGAAATTCGGCCAAATGAAACTTCTGCGAAAAGTTGGTTGGCAAATTAAATTCGACAATACAATTTTCGGCGAAAATGCAGAGAACCTTAGTATGAAGCCAAGAAAATATTGAATTCAAAAATGTTTCCTTAAAGAAACGTTCATAAGATTAATTACTAGCTCAGTAATCATTTTTCATTTTACTTCATTTGACGTAATTCAAGATATCGATGATAAAACTACTTTCTGAAGTAAATTGACATCATGTTTGACAGGCTGTCAGAAGCGAGTAAACTAGGTTTCTCCACGTAGGTACTGTGGTTAAGTAATTTAAACTGGAATATTACGATCGTTTATGAATTTATTAAGATTTAAATTCCTACGCGTTTCAGTATAGATGAATTATCGAGAGCGTGGAATTGCATATGTAGTAGTATTGTTTGTTTACAGGCATTCTATATTTGAATCCGCACACAAAGAGGCACAACACGGTACAACCACTACATATGCAATTCCACGCTCTCGATAATTCAACTATACTTCAGAGGGAACATAATCCGTTATATTCCATAACATAACTACGACCCTGCATCCGTAGGCTTGACCAGGGATGTTACGGATGCTGATTTTTTGACACCGCGGATGCGGATATTAAGAGGCTCACATCTTCGGATATGGATGCGGATGCGGATGTAAGATAAGGTACACAAAAAAACCCAAATATTAAAATTTTGTATTAAAAACAAAACAAACTCGTAATTTCTTGTCACTTTCCGTCAAGCTTGATCTATGTCCTAGGGCATAGGAGCTCGATCGACAAATCACGTAACTAACTATATATATTCATATTGGGTAATGGTGAAATTACCTACTTTACCTAGCACGTGCGCCGTCGCCGAGACGATCCTAAATATACCGACTTGTTCCACATCTGCATCCACATCCACATAAGCTCCGCATCGCTTTGATGCGGAGCGGAGGCGGATGCGGATTTTGAAAATGATGCGGAACATCCGCGGTTGCGAATGCGGATGCGAATATTCGCAACATTCTTGGGCTTGACTAGTACCTACCTACGCTAGCAAGCTATTATAAAGCTAATTACTTTAATTTTCTCTTTAACAAATAAAGGGCTTTCTAATACCAAAATCACTTTGACCGGAAAACGATGTGAAAGCAACCGTAAAGTTTTCGTGTTAATTACCTACTTGAATTCCTACACAAAAATTATTTTATGATGCGCATTTTTCTTATTTTCTGATTTATATTGGCTGAAGTCAAATAGCTAGGGTTCAATCAACAAAATATGCTACAGTCGTATTACTATAGTATTAATATAAAAGTACTATTTTGGAATAGCGTGGCGCGTATGGCAAACCCCCCCTCCCCTTCAAAAAGGGGGCCTATGTTCAGTAGTGGACGTCTTATGGCTGAGATGATGATGATGATGATTTTAGAATAAGTGTTTTATTGTTTACATTAATCTCAATGTAATAACGTGAGAACTATGGGAAGGTCATTGCACATTCTAAATGAATTTCATGTCAAGCTAGTTGACGACACCTGACTACGTGAGATATTTCTTAATATCCTGATAGTGAGTTTTGGACATGATGAAATTATAATATGAAACATAAAAGTTCCGTTACAGTATGTGGATTGCGTTATGCAAGGGTCAAGTTATTTGACCAAATATAGCTGCAAGATTATAAAGAGGTTTATTTCAATTACGGTTATGCAACAAGTGACAAGTCCCAACATAGCTGATACATATATTTTATAAGTTTATTTACAGGAGTAACTAGAGAAAATTGTGAAAGGGGAAAAAAACTGGGGTTTAATAAAACTATATAGTTGAAAATTCTTTTTGTTATATTTTTAAATAGGTAGATATAAAGACTTTGGCGAATGTTCATCAATTTAATAAATAAATAGTAAAAAATATAGATAATAGAGAGAACCATGGACTTTATAAATTTTTACAGATATTAAAAATATTACGAAGATGAACGAAGTAAATGGTCGCTGGATTAGAAAAAGTGGAAATAAAGCCTCTTCAATCTTCCGCAACTCGATTATTGATCATATGTTTACACTCGAGAGATAGTTTACTATGTCATTACCACCATTGCGTAGGATGTACGTTTATGACAACTTTCTATTTTCAAATGTCCCATCTATAACAATTTCCGGCTCATTAGGGTCTTCATTACGTTCACGCGATGTACGAATCAAGACGTAACTGGGGTCAGAGTGAGGTTTCCTTTAAAGTGATGTATGGGGTTATGTAAGGAAAGTGACCGTTTTCGGAATGAGGAACGCGGTGGACCAAGATGTGGTTTACTACTGATGGAAATCAGTGACCGTGGTCTGTTGGGCAATGGGTGATGATGAGGATATATGTTGATCGTTTTTCGTAGTTATTCATCTTTTTAATTTCTTTGGAGTGCTTGCAACTTCGGAGACGTTACGTGCGCGTTGCTTATTCGATAAAAACCTAACCCTCCTGTTCTGAAGAACCTGATACTGTCGTACCTAGGCAAAAACTCTTTCCACAGCCAAAATACTCGCAGTAGTACATTAATCTGAGATCGCATAATGCGCGATCAACAAGTTCCAATGAGTGGTGTGGTGATGATAGAATGCGGCCGTAGGCATCATATCAAACATTTAAGAGCTCAACTCGTAGAACGAGCGATAGATAGAACACATAAGGAGGCCAATAGGTTGAAAGAATCAATATCGCTCATGAGTTTGGGAATCATCGATGAATCACATAGTGCGTCGAGTTTTTCTACTCCTGTAGCCGCTCCTTCAAAATTGGATAATTATCAATTAGAATTCTAGTGACAGACAGAACATAAATAGGAGTTTGTAGAAAGAAGGGAAGCAGCACCACATTTGTATGGTGGGTCAAAACTATGCTAAAGCTTTGCACGCTCAACCTAACCACCAACCACAAGTACAGTCGAATTATTCAATATACACAAGGACGTATGTACCATCGGGTTCAAAAATTGATAAATTGGCCATGCATTTATGAACCCGCCGATGTAATACAAAAATATGTTACACTACCTGCAAATAAGGTTGTGTTCATATGTATCTGAACGTCCGTGTGTACAGATATTGGACTTACGTTTAGGAACAGGAAGAATATTTGTTTCATTTCAGTTGGTACTTTGACCCTTACTTTCATGACTCAAGGCAAAGAACAGTCCCTCTTACCTCTGACCTTAATATAATTTTGTACCAAAATGAGCTTGCATCACAGCACCGTTTACGCTAATCCATAGACAGCCAAATGTAATACACGATGACATTTAGTTAAACGGCTCATCTAGGATAATGAATGCCGTATCTAGTTAAACCATCAACCTTGTTGCCAAACAGATATGATGTTGTTTGACAGTTGACTACCAAATAAGATTGCTGATTGGTTGAGGTCGATAGAACTTTAAAAGGTGGGATCAATAAAAACGGGACAGTCTTTGACCTAGTTATAATTAGAATAAACTTCATTGAATTAAACTTAACACAAGTATAACGAATGTTTCCACCGTATGCTGATAGCTTAAGAGAGACTTATGTATTATATTGAAACAGTTCACCGGAACTGAACCTCTGTCTTCCGATGTAGGTGGACTTACTACGATACATATTACTACTACAGTATACTTAACACTGCCAATCAAAGGTCTGGTCAAGATTCCAGAGAAATGTTGGATGAAGACTGTGTACCTTCGGTCGTTGCATTCGTTGTTTAACAGTGGATATCTTTCGTTTCGGCTAATATCGTGATTGCTACTACGTGTTATGCAAGCATATTGAATGGCTGCATTTCCACCAGAGATAAGTAAGGAAGCATTTCACATTCGCAACACATCTTCGCTCATCTCTGGTGGAAACGCAGTCTTAATCGAGTTGAACGATTATCTTATTTTTCAGGTCTTTGAGGAACTCACTATGCGACACCACGTTATTTTCTTACATAAAATATTATGCATTACCGATCTTGCATTCCTATGGTAGTAATATATAATTACTTTGTAGCGATTATTAGCTCGCCAATGAATTGACAGGTTAATTGTGAATACCTACGTGGTAATCAAATAAAGCGGACGGCGACACGCCGATTGTCACCTTGCGCCAGCGCTGAAACAAATGACAGTCGCGCAACATGCGCAGTATCAATGCACAGGCTACATTCAACATTGCTCTTTGATAGTTAGTGACATGGCTGAATTTTCCGATATCAAATTTTTTTAAGCTTCTGGAACTTCAACAGACTTTTAAACGACAATTAAGCTTTGATGAATCACTGAGGCTCACAGGCATCACAGGCTCTTGATGACACATACTGCTTTAAATATTAATTTACAAATGTCCGAAATCTTTTTCGTAGTCCACTATCTCGCCATTAAATCGAGCCGAATTGCGCCCCTGATTAGTTTAATTTACCCTCAGTCACGATTCACATACGAATTCGGACTGTTTGCAAACAATAAAATACAATACCCACATTTCGGGTCGCGGCCAAGTACACCACGAAGCAATAACATCATATTAAGCCATTCTAGACCTTGTTGTTCAAGTTTTAAGAGCTTTGTTGGATGCACTATTGTAGTATGTATAGGTAAGTATTTTTACGCTGGCCTCGAATCTAATGAGCTTGTTGTAATGTATTTTGTACGTATTCAAATGAAATTGACAACTTTCGCAACACTACACGGAGAGAAAATTTTACTAGAAACAAGTAAAAAATAGTAATTCCCAGGACAAGTAAACAATTTACTAAAAACAAGTAAACGTTTACTAAAAACAACTAGACGCTTCCCTGTTTTTAGAAAAGTTTACTTGTTTTTAGTAAACGTGTACTTGTTTTTAGCAAAAGTTTCCTTGTTTTTAGTAAACGTTTACTTGTCCTGGGAATGACTATTTTTTACTTATTTCTAGTAAATTTTTTCTCTCCGTGTATTGTCGGTTGACGTATTGCCGTGAAATTGTCTTATGGCTTGATATTTGGAGTAAAGTGGGACGTGGTATGTCATGTCGCTTGGGTGACCTTTGACATGGCTGAATTTGGGAATTTGGTTAACTTAGATTGAAAGCGAAAGCTACGCATATAATTATTGCATTTATTAATCTTTGCCGTACGTCGCAAGTTTTGTCAGAGGTTTTTATCTTTTTAATGTAATGTTAAAACTCCATAAAGATCAACATCCTGGTCCACTCCGCAACCTAATACTGTGAAGTGGCGTAGTCACTAGTTTTTACAAACGCGGCGGCCATCTAGCCTTCCAATCGAGAGGGGCAACTAAGCCTTTATTGGGATTTGGTTCCATTTTCTCACGATGTTTTTCTTTACCGTAAAGCGAGTGGTAAATATCAGATGATATTACATAGGTAAGTTCCGAAAAATTCAGTGGTACAGTCTACGTCAAAGATATGTTTAGTTGTTTACACTTTTGCACCTTTTACAAAAGGGTAAGGTGCAAAAGTGTAAACATATCTTTGACCTCCACTGTACCTATGAGCCGAGGTTTGAACCCCAGACCTCCGGATTGAAAGTCGGACGTCTTACCGCCGTCAAACAATAATTAAAACGTATTTTCAAAATATTTAATTTAAAAAAATATTCAAGTTGAGTAAAAAATGGTCACTTAGGGATCTCCAATATCTCCATCATGGTTGAAAGTTTTATTACATACCTAGTAAGTAGGTAGGTACGTAATCTAATAATCATTTGATCCCTTTAATTTTTTCAGCATAGTCACTATCCTAAATGTCTCTTTAAACACCATTAACACGTACTTTACCTATCTAAAAATCACACGTCATTCAATTTTTAATACTGTTACATAAAATAAAACAAATCAATATAAAACTGTGACATAATGAAATTCCTATTAGAAAACTGTATACGTTTTCAATTTTGCGTTTCATTTCCAATCTTATTACTGTTGTGCGAATCAGTAATCGATCACTACTGGCATAGATCTGAAGATTTAGATTTATTATAGATCTTATTCCAAGGCCATAAGGTTTGTAAATGATAAGGTTTTAGCTACATGCCCGATGAAGCGTCACAGGAGCGCACGCCAATGCAATACCGATTTCTCATTGGTTGAGTGAGCACGGACAAATTGTTTTCTCAGATATCCAGTGTAATGTGACCTCAAGATCCATAACAAATCTCTAACAGCTACCACAAAAATACTGGTTATCTTAGCCTTAAAATTGCCAGAGCACGGTAAGCGATTGCAATGAGACAGTTGTGATTGTGAATCAATTTCTCTGACACCTATATTTTCGCGTCACAATTCGTCTTACTGTATTTGAAACTGATATAAAACGGTGT
This sequence comes from Pammene fasciana, assembly GCA_911728535.1. Classification (NCBI taxonomy): domain Eukaryota; kingdom Metazoa; phylum Arthropoda; class Insecta; order Lepidoptera; family Tortricidae; genus Pammene; species Pammene fasciana. Next base: position 5,865,087 of record OU452285.1, read on the forward strand.
AAAATGTTGTTTATGAGTGAAGTGCGTGGTATGTGCGAACTTATAGCATTGATCTCGCTAGATCTCTCAGTGATAATAAACTTTCGCAGTACTGTCAATTAACTATGCGTAGTACAGTCCGTGAGTTTTAAGAAGAACCTTCGCAGCTTCGGGAATCGGCGATGACACACGAAGGTATAATGCTGTTCTGCTTTTTCATGTGTCGCTGTTGATTGATACCCGACGTATCTTTCTAAAACCCGAAGGTTCCTTTGAGAGCTCACGTACTGTATGTATACTTCCTATAGCCGCCAGGCGGACGTCACAAACTCGCATGCTCAATAGCATAGCTATCCGGGCCGTTCCTTTTAGCTACATTAAAATGATAATGATAATAATATTAAATAAAAATTAATAATGTTTTTGAAAGGACTAATAAATGTTTATTTTCACGCCGGTAAGGAGTTTTCTGTGCACCGATTTTGGAGAAAACATTGTGACAGAGTGGACTTTGGAGTTTTTGGACAAACCGATTTATAAATGTCCAAACGGGATCCATATATCGGGATATTCGGAATAAAGGGAAAAATCACAGCCGCTAAATAAAGAGAATGGCCCACGTTATAAGTATCATATCAGGCTTAATTACAATCGTATCGAAATATCGTTAAATTAGACAACATTTTGGATATAATTTGTAAGTTTTTCACTAATATATTTTAAACTGCGTACCTATAGGTAAAGTATACTGTTCAAGCTTTTATTAGACTAATTCGTACCTTTGATTAAAAGTTTAATCAAAGATTTCTACCCACTTACTTACTTAAAGTATAGAGATCTAGATCCAACATGTGTATTTATGAGAACACTTGAACTATCTCGTTATTTTTATTTACCAAAAACAAGTTAAAAGAGCTTATTTCTCAAATATACCGGGAAATGGGCAGCAGCATCTTCCGAAAGCCTAAATAACAATAAACAAAAAAAGTCAAGCGTGGCGCGTATGCCAAACCCCCCCCCCCCCCCTTTAAAGGGGAGGCCTATGTTCAGCAGTGGACGTCTTATGGCTGGGATGATGATGATGATGATGATTTCTCAATCAACAGACGAATGTAAAGTAAAGCTTTTCTTGCCACCGTGCTAGGGCTTGCAATCAGAATATTTTGAATAGTAAATTGTATGGAAACCATTCAAAATATCCGTACTATCCGGATAATATTCGGATGATTGCAAGCCTTACGGAACTCTAAAAAAACCTTGAGCCTATGGCTGTAACGCCTCACAGTTTTAATCACAATGAAATTGCCTTCCACTCATTCATCGGCTATTAGTCCGACGACTTCCGGAATTGAAACGAAATTGATTTTCGATTAACGCATTTATATCGCTGTTACCATCGTAATTGTGATACGGAATACACACGTTCAGTTACGTAATACATTCCATCAATCCAATTTAAATTTGTAGTAAGCGAGCTTGTAATAAGGTCGTTTTTTCAATGGCTCGCTGGAGAAAATGAAAATAGTTGATGTTTCACCGGCGTGAGACTTTGCGAGTTGCATGAACGTAAAAGTACGCAACATTACGGTCAAATATGTCTTTTTCCCTAGTAGTAAGTAAAACGTATATAGTATAAAAACGTGACAACGTGTGATGGCTTCAGATACGAACGTGAGATAATTTGATGTGCCTTTTTGATAAAATATTAGAAGTAAAAATAAGACTCGGCGTTCGGTGAATAGGAAGAGTTTATTGACAGAGTAGCTGGACTCTACGGAACTCTATTTCCACCGGTTTTTCTATTTTTTGGCAGAAGACTTTTCTTTTTACGAATATAAGGGAAGGAAAATCATCCTTTGACTTGCCTATAAATGTTTTTAACGCGCTGCCAATTAAAATGTACAATATATATTTAAAGGCAAAAAGTGCTAAAATATCATTATACTAGTAAAGCAGGTTAAATTGATGTCATTATATGATGATCACTCGACCCAAACATAACATATTATACACACATATTATGTAATTACAGTAATAACGAAAATAGATCGCGACAATGGTCTGAAATTCTGGAGTCACACAATATTCACCTCATTATTAAAATCAGTGCGTTACGCAAACTAAAAACTGCCCTCTAAGACAACAGCAAGTATATCCACGCATTTTTTAAATGATAGATACCTATATAAATTAATTCGTAGCAGTCCCATTAGAAGAAAAGGCTAATTTCACTGTCCCGTTTACTTCCCCAGAGTAATATGCGAAGTAGCTGTGTAATCCTAGACTGTTAACTGACCATTTGTAATCCTTATTGCACCGGCATAAGGTCTATCGATGGTCAGTTATGTGTTCGTGTTTATATATGTGAAGTTTTACGGTCACTGTCGCCGATTCGTTTTTTGCAGCGTTAAGAAGTAAATGGGCCAATGAGCCTACTTACCGCTCCTTACTTGGAAGAGCTGATGGCTGCGTTTGGATTGGTCGAGTAACTTGCTTGTAGGATAAACAAGAGCATTTGGTGATTATACACAAACAAGGTGAATGGCATGATATGGTACCTAATAAAAAAAAAGCGAAATCGTGAAGTCCGAATTTTTATAGGTATTTTATTTAGGCATCGCGCTCTTTTTCAAATGCAAAGAAAATTAAAACGCTCATTGGTACAACAATAGTAGTTAAACGCGTATTGTAACATTTAAAATAAGACACAAAAATTGGTCTGTAAGCTTTGCTAATGTAATACGTATTGTGTTCATGGTTACACGAAATAAAATATTACATTCATCTAATTTTCATACAAGGTAACTTGTTTTCATCGCTATCTAGTTAATCATTATACGAATCTAAATTTTCCACAATAACAGCTAGTACATTCCACTGCGATAGTTCCGATACAAGTAACTTGCCTATACAACGAGGTACATGAATATTGCCTAATAGGCGCACGCGTCAACACGTCAAACGAAGCATTAACATGTTCTCTCCGGTAGAAAGTCGCGCTGTACGGTGACTGTCAATGCAGTTTTTAGTGAAAATTGTCTATGGACGTGGTCTATGGTCTCCCTATAGGTTGACCTGGTTAGTGGCGGAATATTGATGATGGGTAATGATGTAATGAATATGGCGAGTTATTTGCTTGTAGTTTTAAAAATTATGAGTATCTACTACATATTGGTGGGGTAGATCTGTATACATATAATAAAGCTGAAGAGGGTCGAAAGTCTGTACATGGAAGATATTCGAAAAAAAGTTGGCTGTGGATACTTAGAATCGATAACAGAACACGTTCCAACAGTTTTTAGAATTTTTGACGCGCAGACGAAGCCGCGGGCAAAAGCTATTCAAATATATTTTCGTAATATATTTACATTGAATCTGTGTTAAGTTGTTTCTAGTCATGTAATCTAGATTTTCTCGTTACCGAACTGGGAAATCCCACGGGAAAATCTGTATACTATAAGATATTCCTGATATAATGATATATGGTATATCTTATAGTATACAGAATAATAGGACCACTTACACACTATAAAATAGCTTTTAAATTTTGTCTTTTCGGTACATACATACAACTAAAAAAAAATTAAAACTTTGTTTTCTGGTTCCAAATATCTTAACAATATAACTGATATATTGGGCTACGCGGACAATGTTAAGAAGATTACGTTCACTGATAACTTTTCGGTGAGATTACCTTAGAACCAAAGTAAACGGTGTACCCTAAGAGAAGCTCAGCAGTAGGCGACAAAAGGTTGCCGATGATGACTGGATTTGTAATCAAATAGTCATTTTAAACATTTCATGGTCAAGGGGCGGGTATTGGTAACAGATACAACACTAACAAGGCTACCTGTCTTGGAGTGCATAATGCGACCATAGCCAAGCCACTCTATATAAGGACACGACAGCATTATTAATAGTACGTAATTAGTTAAGTACGAGCAGAGGCAGTTGACCCGTGATTAAAATAAGTCCAGTCACCAGTTAAGCTGTTCTGAACTGCTGCAATAGTATTAATTCTAGTTAGTTGACAACTTTATTTAAGGTTGTTAAGTTTCTTAGCAAATATCTACAAGATTTCTTGCTATGATTTCCCTTACCACCAAGCTGGTGGTCGACATTTCAAAATGTATCCGTACTTATACTTTGGCTTCGAGAATCATCGGTACAATTCAGATATATTAGCTTTTTGAAAATTTCACAACTCGCCAAAAACCATATTTTAGTCAAGAATAATATTCTTGACTAAAAGTGATACCTAAGTGTAAAACTAAAACTGATAAGTCTTATCATATTGATAAATGTAATTACATAACAGCGGCGGGGCATCTATAGACTCGATTCCGACTTGCCTTTTTTATAGCGTAGGTACTGCCATTTCGATAACGAAAACGTTCCCTATAGCTTAATTTAAAAATGTATAAAAAAGGGAAAGCCAAATGAGCTTTGGGTTGCCAAAGATAATATTTGACTTGTGACATTTTCTAGTTCTACAAGTAGGTACTATAAATTCCAACTGCATAGATACTTAGATACTTGTAAGAACTCGAACGTGATTTTAAATAGATTGAGATTTAAACGCTGAAGGCTGACAGGTAATCTCTAGAAAGCACTAAGTGTATTAAATTTATTATACAATAAATCCGCCTTATACAAAGCCGTAGCGTAATTTAAATAATGCAATGTATATCTACTTATGCATCTATATGTGTAGTACTTGCTTGTGCCTTTTGTGCATTTCTCCAGTGGGCGCGCCCACTTGACCGATCTGTTTATCGCTCGGAGTATTGTCATGTGTTTAATATGTAGGTATGTGATATGACAAATTAGTCGTGTATGAAATTTGATCTCAACATGGTATGGTACCTATAGGTATTTGGAACAGCCAAAGCCTTTTAAAAGACCTTGCCCTTACAGAAGACCACCGTGAGTGCTGTTTTTACTGACGTTAGTGTCCTTGTACCTTGTCGCTTTTGTCGAGATGTCGTATTAGGACAAAGGTGCCAAATTAGAGCTTTAAAAATCTACACAATAACAGACTGACTTAACTATCTATCTACATTGTCCTACAAGGATCGAACGAGCTTGTGATTCTGAATCGAAACTAAACAAAATTTTCCCAATTATAAGCCCAAAAATTCGTATAAACAACTTTTAATAAAATGACCCAGTTATCGCTAGCTAAAGTTATTTAACCTTAAATGAAAGCAAATATTCGTGTTCTTAATCCTTTTTTCGCCCAATAACTTTTACTTACAACGCGTTCAATTACACAATCAACTGGATATTTAGCACAGTTTCCGAAGTACCATTTACCTACACATATTTACCATCGAAGCAGTACGCGCCCAATTAAGATGAAAAATGACACTTAAAGTCACTGAATGCATAACTTACGGTGCATAACCGGGGTTGCATAACGAAATGTATAAATCGTCCTCGATTACGTGCGGGTAAATTATGTCCTGGGTGTGTCGAGTTATGTCGTAATACGTAATTTAACTTGAAGGATCTGACATATTGAAATGTACTTATAGGTGCATATTGTTTCCAGATTAAAAACGTATGCTTGCCATGCCATCAAGAAATGAAAGGCACCCTTCATTTTCGACGAGATATAAGTATATATCGTCAATAGGTCGATTGAAATGGGTGCTTTTCACCTGAGTTAACTCTACTTTTAACTAAGCCTTTTCACAGTGGCATATTGCATATGATGCCCACAGCTGTGATAGAATCATTGAGTAGTATACACGTGTACTACAATTTTTGGGACAAAAAAATTCTTAGGGATGTCATCTCCTGTTACTCAATGCCCAGAATCATGATGCCCGTTGACGCTCGATGACAATTTTAGCGCTATTACCCTAATATTTATTGCACAATTTGTTATTATGTCTACCCACATATTGAAACGTATACAGTAGACCTAGCCTTATTTCTTTCAAGATGTTTGATCTTATGCTTATCTCATTACTTTACAGCGGCCATAAATAAAATCGCAGACGGGTAATTTTTGCCGGCCTGGACCTCGTGTGGGTAAAATGTAACATTTATTACTGTTTCACTGTAACCTACGCGTTTCCTTTATTGGCATGTTATTGGTCTCTTTGAAATAATAACTTCATTTACAATGTGTATTTTAAGTGTAATAAAAATGTATGTGGTAGTATGTTATAAATTATGTTGTTTTAAATTATGCAGATACGGTTAAATTGACTACACAAATATCAAAGCCAAGTATAAATTAAGACTACTACAAAATGAATACTAATAGAAGAAGAAGAATAGAATTATCGAATTATTAATATTACTTGGAAGTTCTTCGCCAGGTTATAATTTTTTCACATTTCACATGTTTTTTTATTGCATTTCTAACGATAGTTAAATACAATTAAATATTGTAGTGTTCAGAGTCGACATGCAATATGTTTTAAATGTTGTGTGTGCGCATTTACTTGTAGCATGTAATTTTATTGGTCATTAAGCTTATTTCCTATCATGTAAAATTACATGCTTTAACTATGCAATTTTATGCTAAACTTAACATAAAGCATCCTCATTGTAAGTGTTAAAGGTAGAATAACTTCTTTCCTATATCTTAAAACATTCGGTTAAATTTTCCAACATAATAAGATATTGTCATGGTTGTTGATAGCGTAGTTAGCATAAAGTAATTGTACCTAATTCGTGTATTTTTAATTCCTTCTGTTAAATAAATAAACGAAAGATTTTCCCTACAAATGTGGAGTTCTCATGTAAACAGATGAACCATGACGGCATATTTCTAGTCCAGTAGAAATAGAGAGCCTTGCACCTGCCTAGTACTAAAGTAATTATGTTTTTATACCAATTAAATGCTTACCTCGCAGTTTCCTCATAGTACGGACTGACCTTACGGAAGGTAACATTATTATAATAATGTGTTATTATAAAAGAAGCAGCTTTTGTGGTGCTTATGTGAAAAACGTGTCCTAATAAGTCATTTCAGTGTTATTTTTAAATTGTTACCCGACTTTGGAAAAGGCGGTAATATTATTTCGTATGAATGAATGTTAAAATGTGGCATGTTCAATTATTTAACCCACTTTTCAGCCATAATCTGTCACAGCAATGGGTTAATAAACATGTAAAAATATCAATTAATAATCCAACAAAAAGTAAGTAACATTTCAGTAAAAAGAGTTACAGTAATAATATTTTGTCATATTGTGTCAAATGCACTTATCAGTGCTTTGCTTGCTAATATATAAGCAAACGTAAGTATGCTTATATTATTTTAATTTTTGCCTCAGGTTTACAAGTAAATAGACCAAACATTTTGTTTCATATATTAAGTAACTGCAGTTGGCCATTATAGTACGACAAACTGCAATTTGCAGTAAACAAAGCGATTCAAAAACCGTTCTAACCTTTCTTGGTACAATACAGTTTCTTTGTGTGGGTTGAAAGGTCCAATTATAGGTACCAAGCCCTACTTTGAATGTTATAATACATAGCAGTAGCTAGATAGTCTTGAATTAGAAATAATTATAGTTGTATGGATAAAATATGCATATGTATATACTAGTGACGGTGGGACAAAATTTTACATAGACAAGCCGGACCTTAAGGCCGTTCCTCAATTTGGACAAGCCACGCCCATCCGTTAGAGACACGTTTATGGCTCCCGTGCACGAAAGAAAGAGATGCAGCGCTCTTAAGAATCAGACTTTTTGACTAAAATACGATAATTAAGCGAATCTATAAAGTTTTGTGTAATTTTGTTTCTGTGACTTTTTAGATAAACCAGAATACCATATTTTTTACTTAGTTATATTGCTTAATCTCTTATAGTTTAAGTAAGCTAAGAAAAATAAGGGAAAAAAGGACCCAACTTCGATAATTTTTCAAAGTAGCCCCTTAACTTGGCTTAAGATTTCTTCATGGTCTATTATATGTATAGGAAAACTGCTTGCCTGCAAAATTAAGTAAGGCGACAGGAATTGCGTTCTATGGACGCGCCGCCACTGGTACCTGCCAGTGTATTGCATATTTCTTGATAACAAGGATAAAATGAGAAGGTACAAGACGGTAGAATGAAACAAGCTGCCTAGGTATCGCCAACTTGAAATTTTGGACAAATTTTAACTAAATTAGTGGATGTGGCATTGGATTTTGTATACTGTATGAACTTCAAAGGGCTGTACTCACTTGTGTTTGGTCACTATGGTGCGCGACATGTTTCGCACTCTTAGTGCTTGAGGAGGCTCTCCGAAACATATTGCGTTTTTGAAATATTTAGCTTAATAATTTTAATTTTATTACAAATTGTAAATAATGCATGCTGCATGCTATTTTGTAGCTATTTGTATGCCGAAGAGGCAAAACATAGAGATCAATAAGAATTGTAAGACCGCATATTACCTATGTTTAACAAATAAATTATTTGAAATTTTAAATTTTAAATTTGAAATTTGTAGTGAGTACAGCGTTTGAAGTTTATACGGTATTCGTATGTTTCACGAAAGTTTGGATTCTGTATGCTCTGCTAACTCTTGAACCTTAACCCGGTCGGTACTCCGACATGTGGCACATCACTAAGTTAGTTAAAATTACTCCAAAATTACAGCAATTGAGTTTACTTATTCTGTCAACATTTTGAACGGAATGGACACAACACAAAATATCTGGGAATATTGGAAATGGGTCAAATGGGACACTTTTTTCTTCTATTAAATTGCAAGAGTTCTTAAGATCGTTTTATTATAATCCGTGCCAAAAGTTCGCGATTTTAAGTAGAAATTACAAATTAAAAAAATATTGTAGTGACAACTTTACACAAAATGGCCATACCTCTGTAACAATGTAAAGCCCTCCCTACACTCACCTTTCCACCTGTTTTTGTCTCACCTTACCTAGCCACCGGAAGTCGCACAATAAGATCAGACCCTAGCTTGTGGGAACCCGAGGTCAACGACCCAGAGTGCATCGGCTGCGTCTGCGCATGGCACGGTTATAGCCTTTACCTAAAACGACATAACCGTAGTAACACTTTAAGGAGCATACGACCTTTTTAATTTTACAGGTTAATAGTACCGCACTGGTTTAGAAAGACTTATGTGTGATGAAGATCTGTTCTATTTACGTCTTTTTGTAATTGGATAGTCGTTTGCCGTGACTCAGCGAGGCAGGATTGTACTTTAATTGCTAAGGAAGGAAGCTATTTACATAGTTTAATAACAGTTCTGTCGCGTCGTCGACTCGTCGGTAATGAAAAGGCTTATTAATCAATTTCAATTATACCTAGGTATGGTTGTGGCAGAAGTTGAATGAAGTAGGTACCTGTTATGTTATATTTATATCAGCTTATATAAATACTTAAATAGGTATTTATATATATTGGCCACAGCATCTTCACAGATGATTGTTGCAGAGTCTATATCGATCGAAATCATATGATGCATCAGACCCTCCTGATGCAAATAGGTATTTGGGGACAATAATATTTAACACTGACCGACCTAGCTTGTAGGTTAGGTACCATCGGGTTCAGAACTGCATTATCAATTTATGAATGAATTCATTGATACATTGCATTTCGATAGATTTTTGATTTAAAATAGTTGTTCCACGATAACTTTATAAAATTTCTTGGGGATGCAGCATAGATAAATAATATAATTTATGCCACACCTGGCCATATGATGCATCAGACCCTCCTGATGCAAATAGGTATTTGGGGACAATAATATTTAACACTGACCGACCTAGCTTGTAGGTTAGGCACCATCGGGTTCAGAACTGCATTATCAATTTATGAATGAATTCATTGATACATTGGCCATGCAATTCTGCATTCTGAACGACGGTACAGTCGACGACAAAGAGATGTCTCCACTTTCCACTTTTGGACCTTATTACAACGCAATAAGGTGAAAAAGTGGATAGGTACATCTCTTTGTATAGTCTGACAGTGTTGTGTGACATAGTTGTGGACTGTACATATTTACATGGGTATACCTGCATATAAGCAGCACGTAAGGAGAAATCTGTTTTTTTCGCGAACAATGCAGCACAAAATTTCATAAAAATATGTCCTATAGCATTTTCATATCGTATTATGGAACAGCTGTTAAATTTCGTATGCTACTAAGTACTAACTAACTAACTAACTACGCTGGCTCAGTGACCCAAGGAGGATCTTGGCCTGGTACTCTTCCCTATTTTTCGCCAATTACACGAATTAATTACCTACCTAACAAAACAAATTCGAACTTAGTGACTCCTTTGTGGGACATGTTGTCTCCTCGTTAATCTAGATGCTACCTTCGTTTCGCATTATCAGACGGTGAGCTAATCCTGTAAAATATGACACAATAACGAGAGCAACAAAACTGTTAGTTTGCAATTTGCACCTTATGGCTACTATGCAAATTAAAGGGGTTTCGTTAATTTTGTTTTCGTGTCAGATCTGCTGGAGCCAGCTTTTAGTCTATGACAGAATTTACAGATACAGGCCACAAAAAAAAAATTAAACAGAGACCTACCTAGTGACCTCTCTTAACCCTATATCCATTGTTGCAGAGCGATGTCTCGGTGGAAAGGCAAGCTGAGGTAGCCGGCAGATGGCAGCAGCTCCGGCGATGTTCCGGCCGGGGCCACTGGACCCCTCGTGCTACGCTCAAAGGGTAAGTAGTTCAATGCGAAATTGGTAGATGGCGCTGTTACACAAAATTAGTCATAACACTCGTAACTCATTAACATTTCGCGTTATTTATTTCCTTACCATATAATGTAACTAAAAAAAAATTTAAATTTGAACTTTGACACATGTCAACGGAGTTAAAAGCAGGATCTGCCATTAGATTCGTATGCAGTAAAGGGTTAACTAACATTAGAGGGCTTTATCGCGAAAATGATCAGTGAAACATGCGTCAAAACGCCGGAACTCAAGGGGAAAAAACTTAATTTGTGATAAACCCTTGTAATTAATAAAGCAACACCATATTCCATATTAGACCGCAGAGGCCAGAGGGAAAGGGTTTCAACTCTAACTTTATAAAGTTATCCATGTTTTTATTAAATACCAACTGAATTAAAAGTAGAAGTATATTTGAAGTAGGTTGCTCATAATTATAATAAACCTAGTAGAATAGACAGGAACAATAAGACACTACACTTCTTTTGTTTTAAAGAAATAATTATCTCTCGCTCCCTGAAAGTAAGTCTTAGATAGTATTCATATCAATTAAATTCCGGAGAATATTGATTGTACCATCCTTATAAAAACTCATAAAGAACTCCAAATTAGGGTAACCACGAGTTCATGAAAAATTGGAACATCCTCCAAATAAAAAAGCGAAACACATCCTTTTATATTTTCACGCGGTACATGAGCCGTGGAATACATGAATAGCAATTTCGGGGCCACTTAATTTTCCCTGTGGGAGTTACGGGTACTGTGACCACACTGGGCGGGACAGTCCCGGTTCTACTAAAGGTTTTAGTTTCGCTTTATTGTTTTTGAAATCTCCTGACTTTGGGATGCGTAAGCGAAAGTGAATGGGTTTGGAAAACTTTGGAATGTCTATATTGTGTTTCGTCTATTAGCTAAGTAAGGTTATTTTCTGAATACAATACTATCGGGCCTTGATTGTGGTATGTTTGTGAATGATACTCAAAGGATAGATTTTAAAATTACAGTTTGCGTTAAAAATTGTTCTTATTACCGGTATATGTATCTACCTCCAAATGAGGTCAGTATGACCAATTCCTATCATCACACCACTGTTGTTGTGTCAAAGCCTCAGTGAGGGCATATTCGCCTGTAAAATCAATTTTGAAGCGTCAAAATTATATGCAATTTTGTCCGACAATGATGAAAATTTGCCAAATTAAGGTGTCCACGGAGTTCTCTCCTACACCCGACAATTTTCAAATAAACGTCGCATGTTTGCTACATTATGCTCAATAAACCTAATAACGGGGTTAGTAAACATCCCCCTTGAGCAAATTATCCCATAAATCATGTCCCGTCGAGTAACATATTTACGCTAGGTAAATATGTCATATTCGGATTTATTTATATTTTACCTGAGAAGTAATGAGCTTTTTGTACAGTCGCAATCAAATATATCGGAGCGGCCAGGGTACTCAAAAATATCTGAACATGCACTTTATCGCCTTGACAATTTAGCCGTTGTTCAGATATTTGTTGTTGTACACATATTTATAAACATGGACTCATGGAGTTATTAAGTATTTTGTATGTCATCAATGTCATCATAGTGGTCTAATATTCTTAATACCTGCATATTTCACGATGAAACATTTTTTTGTATCTTCGTTACAAACTTGGTTAATTTCTGCTAGCTACATGCTATGAATGTTCTAAAGTAGAAAAAATATATAACATTGTTCAGAATTGTTAATTAAAAACAGTAAGTAGTATGTTGTAGGTAACAAACGATTGTGACGATTGTAATGGTAGGTATAAACATTACTATTTTTGGATTTCAAATAAATTCCCTTCTAATTGAAATTCGCTAAAAGAGGAATTGTCGTGACGAAATGTATTGCTCAACTGAGGGATGCCTAAATTGAGAAACACGTTTCAGAGTTAATATTCTCTCTCGTCATTCCAATTCCTAGTAAAAATATCCGTATTTTAGAGTTATTTCTAATATTGTCTGGATTTTTTTTTCTGGAAATAATATATTAGGTATTTTTTATTTATTTATCGTATGGCTTAAATACATGTCACTGGATGTATAACACACATTAGGACACGGTAATAATATTAGGTATTTGAATTAGGTAGGTAATAAAGTCAAAGAAAACTAACCCTGAAGCAAGTAGCTGAGGATGTAATTAGATTTTGCCTAGTTGAATGATGTAGGTACAGTCGACGGCAAAGATATGTTTACATTTTTGCACCTTACTCCTTTGTAAAAAAGCCCAAAAGTGTAAACATATCTTTGACATCGACTGGACCTAAAAAAGGATTGTTATAAGGTACCAAAGATACTAAATACTGTCTTTCAAGTTTACTGTTATGTATATGTATGTTTCCGCTAAGCTATTAAGATATATATTAAAAAAATATGTAATTAAGTTTTCTTTTTACACTTTCGTCTTGTCCAACATAAACATCACAAAAATCAAATTTTTGCAATAGAGAGAATTTATAACCAAAGCCGTGTAATCGGCTTTGAAACATAATGATGAACCTAACATATATGTTTAATAGTTTGCCACTATCAATTTGCACAGCAAACTAGTACCTATATATTATGTCATTGTCAGTTATAATGTACTCAAGACGAGGACTAACACATACTGTTCCTGTGACAATATTATGGTTTTAGGTCAAGTGTCTTGAGCGGATCCAATATTGTAGGTAAATTGAAATTGCATTGTGGCTCTCTGCCCTCTTGTGAGGCAGTATGACTTAGCTCCATCTCACTCTGTGAGATATCACGTGAAAGAGATGATAATTCTTGTTGTTATGTGCTATAAATGATCGATTTAGACATCTCAAAATGTATGTTGCCTATCTGTCAATTCAATATATTCCACTATTTTATATGTTTTATCCTACCAAACATTGCTAAAAAATTACTTTTTGCTGACAGGGATACGTAATTTAAGTTAGTATAAAAAAGAGACCAGTATAATAAATAATAAGTAAACACAATTATTGTTAACCTACTAATTATAAGGAGCGTTTGATACTTTTTAATTTAAAAGGTACTTGTTAAAGGAAAACAGGTTAACGCTGTGATGGTTAAATACAAACGTAAACTTTGAAGTAGGTTCTTATTAAAGAAATTAAAGACCAATACGAATAAAGAAAAAGAAGTACTTACATCACAAACCGTAGGATAAATTATTAGTCATTTTTCACGACCACCGTTGGTTTCTTTGCTTTAAAAAACTGTTAAGTTGGCAGTTAACTAGTTTCCATCCCATCGCAAATGGAATTGCAGTCGCCATCAAATATATCGGTACTCAAAAATATCTGAACATTGCATCTGCACTATTGTCTTGCTAATATATCTGATGGCGATTGTAACATGTATGGGTGCTAGTGAATTTTAGTAAAAAGTCATATTTCCAATTCACTGATGTCTTCCGATATAGTGAGTGGTTGGTTGAAGACTAAGGTACATACTTTATTTAGGTACTACTTAAGTACTTATGTTTGTTCACATGGTGGCGACGAAAATAGAAGATATTAGGTATTGTTTTTACTATGATAGTAGCGGAAAATACAACAAGTGTCTCTAAATAGACGTACTCCTGACGAAAATAAATGACACAAAGGTGAAGAAGACAAATATATCATCACTAGATAAGAAATATAACGTGTTGCGAAAATAAATGACAAACCATGAATCATGAGTCTCATGACATATAATTACCAGTTTAGATCGAAAGATGCACTGAAAGTAAGATGAATAGCATAATACCGTGTGAAGATCTTAGTACTTTTTCATACCAAGAAAGTCTGCGACGAAACAGAAGAAAAGTGAAAATGTCTTTACGATATAAAGTGACAAGGGTGTAATTACATTCTCAGTAACGCTTTCACGTTTTAAGTACGTGCTTGATTAGAGAGGGTGTTTAAAGGGACTTTGCTATGACCTTAATTGATAAATGGTGGATATGTTAGTATCGATTAAAATATCTTAACTAACTCGTTTCAAGAGTAACGTATATGTCATCAGCTGGCCTGTTCATTGTTCAACTAACTTGTTTCAAGTAAATATATGGCACTTGCCTCAGTTAACTAACTAATCTTATTAAATCATTTATAGGGATTTTATTCAGTGATGTTGACAGTCCAAACAGATTGAAATAAATATTACTATTAAATATTACCTGAACTATTAAACTCATTGGAAGGTAAAACATGCGGGCAAGCCAGAAAAATGATGAAGAAACACATGTTTGAAATAAGAGCTAGCGACGTAAGTAAATAAAAAATTATGTATTGTAATAAATTAATTAATATTATTGTATAATTAATATATTAAAATTGTAGACTCCTTAACTCAAAAAATCTTTATAATTTAAGATTAGTAGTTAAGTTCTTAATTTAATGTACCTAATTTTTTTTCATTACAATTAGTTTAGTAGCATTTGCCACTAATAAAAACATTGTACCACACGTGTCTTTCATTATTAATTTACATTATGCGTGTAAATTACTAGGTAATAAATTAAAATAGAAGTTATTAGAATTATTCATGCTCGATTAATTGCTACATATATTATTAATTCAGTTTGAGCGACACTAGACTTGAAAGCTTTTTCCTATTTTTTTTCAATGTTAACTATACCGAAAGTACTGTAAAATTTCTTTATGGATGTAATAAAACCATGCAACACGTCTGTTCGTACGGCATTCATTTGTGAACAACCTGATTACCCAAATCCCATAATTATCAATATTAGGACTACCTACATTACACTCCTCTACGCTAAACTTACAAACTAACAGCTATAGGAGACCCTTTTAACCGCCAACAAGAGTTGCTGCCGGTTCACTAAAACTGACAACAACCGCTGCTAAGACCAACAGCTTAATACGATTACAATTGAGACATTGAGTAGGTACTACGATAGGAAACAAGAAATAACTTAGGTACCTAATATTTTTATATTGTAAATGGGTGGCCGAAAGGGTAAAACAATATTTGCCTTTATTTATTGTACATCTGCTGCTGTGCCGTGGGGTGCCCGGCCTTAGAATTGTCCCCCACCATAATCGTCCCGTGGTTGCAGTAGGAGTCTGCTAAGGGAATATACCGGGAGATGGGCAGCAGCATCTTCCGAAGGCCTAAACAACAATAAACAAAAAAAAAACTGCGCGCGCCAACCCGCCTGCCAAGCGTGGCGCATATGGCAAACCCCCTCTTTAATGGTAAGTCCAAACGGGAGGCCTATGTTCAGCAGTCTTATGGCTGAGATGATGATGATGATGATAATTTTACATCTTATAATTATATTTATTTAATCTACATTGGGATGGGCTCGGGCAGGTGTACAAGCCTTAGGGTAAGCAAAAGTAACGCGAAGCTACGAAACTTATGTTAATAAAATAAAATTCCATAATCCATAACCTCTAACACATGATGCATACTCCGTAGCCACAAAGGGATGCCCTTGTCCCATCCGGCCCACGGCGACCTTACTTTCGTATCTTACGCAATGTACATTGTGCTCCAAATCTCTAATCAAGCCATCACGATTCGATAAATATGGATGTGGTCCATTGATTACAAGGCAAACCTTTTTCTGACTCTAAACCAAAGCCGTAATGGTTATAATCGAATAGCAGCAAGATAGGAATCGCTTGCAGTTTTTGATTTGAATGCAACAATTGAGTTTGTTGAATTGAATTAAATAAAAGGAGCTTGTTAGCATTCCTTATTTGATAGATGTAGTTCTTCAATAGGTTAAAAACATCATCATCATCATTTCAGCCTTTTTATCGCCCGCTGCTGAGCATAGACCTCTCTTCGTGTACGCCACTTGTCCCGCTCCTGAGCCAACTTCATCCAAAACTGACCCACAAGCTTCCGAACGTCGTCTACCCATCTAGCTAACGGACGCCAGGGGCTTCTTTCATCTGAAAGTGGCCATCACTCTGTCAACATTTTGGTCCACCTGTCATCACTCTGCCTAGCAACATGTCCCGCCCAGCTCCATTTTAGTTTGGTAATGACGTATCCCACGTCTTGCACCTTACTCTTACTCGGTCCTGAAGCTTGATGTTGAAAACATACCCACACGAACACGAACATTCGAAGACTTACGATCAAAATTGTTTCTTGACATAAATAGGTAGGGTTCGGGATATGAGTAACACCAATTTAACGATAAAAATGTCTAACAATTTTCTATAAAGCCAACCAGAAATTCAACAGGATAAAGTTTGGATTTTGGGTCACAGTTCTATGGGAAATTTACCACTAATTAGTTGATTGCCTCTATTATGGAAACCGTTAGAGAAAACAACTAAATGCGGTTAAAATTGTGTCAAACAATAGTAGATTGGACTCGGTATAGAAAGCAGAGATAATTAAGGAATTAAAAAATAAAAGAAAATGAATAGTGGTTGTGTTTTGTTTCAATAAACGCCTACAATTATCGTAATTAATAAATGATGAACGGTGTTTGTTGTCATTCATGTTGTGAAAACATTAAGTGTGTGTTTTCAGAAATCCACAACAGTAAGTAATTATTGGATTCCAATTTTATTATAATTGATACTCAGAAGGATTCAAATTTTATTATAATTGATTCTTACTAATCTTTATTTTTCGGGGACACAAAACTGTTTCTGGCCACGCAAACAATTGTTGACATTGAATTCAATGTCAAGGATCTTGAGTTAACCCTCTAATTATTTAAATATTTATATTGAACTGAACTGAAGGAGTCTCGTCCTTACTATCCGATATTTTTTGTAGGTACATATTATTTTTGTGCAGTTTTCTACATTTCTTCGCTTTTGTTATACTTGGAATGTAAAAATTTAATTGAGAAACGGGAGAAATTGGTTCGTAAAGTTTGTATAAAAGTGACATGTTTTCATTGTACGTCGGTGTGCAATTAGGTTACTTATCTGATATACCTACATACTTACTGGTCCTGAAAAATGTAAAAGTCCTAGAACAAAAAAGTGCTACTTTGCTTCCTTGTAGTAGGGACGAAAAAGCCCTTAAGAGAATAGGTGGTGGGACAAAACATTTATCTTATTTTACAAAATATATCATATTAAACATAGCATGTCAACTTGGTGACGCAAATTCTGCATACTTGCATTATGCAGCATGTTCACTTTCATTAAGGAATGTCGAACGGACGTGTTTAGCAAACTGCTGCTATATGTATAATAATATATCGGACGTAATATAATATGAACAAGAACATGACTGCAGAGTTTAGAACATGCATATAATCTACATTAATATGTATACTAGTTTCCTAGCCTGCTAGAGATAATTCTCAGATTTTCAATTGCTACGAACGTACATAATTAATTATTTTACTGTGTACAGAGAAAGACCTCGTTGAACGTCAATACAATAGGAAAAAATCCCCTCTCAACTTGTAAACAAACAATATGACATAACAACTATTCATACAAAAATTTCTTTCCCAGACTCAAAGGAAGGAGTGTCATCAAATAAACATTTGCTATTATTTAACAATAAATCAATAATAAACAAGTGTTAACAGTTACATAAGCGAGAAAGGCAACAGGTGCGCCGGAGTCGATACCGAACGCCCACCGGTAGCTTTCCAATTTTAAAATATCGCCGCCATTGTAAAACGACTGTCATTTGTTAATTGAGCTTAAACGCGATGGGTGAGATTAGTTCAGATTTTGGATAAACGGTATGTTTATGTAAGTGCTGATTATGATAGAGTTCATTTGTCATTGTTATAAATAAACGTTTTATCTTAGCATCGTTACTTTCTGTTATGTCATAATATTAAGACATTTATAAATTTATAATCAGGTGCATTGTTTTGTCTTATCTAGAATATTCTTATTTGTTTGCGTCGCTTTTATATTACCTAAACACAAAAGGACTCCATTCTACGTACAGTTTGGAAAGATATAGCATAGCAGGTGTTAAGAAATATCAATTTTTTTTAGGTAGTGTATATTTCTGAGCAATTTAGTTTCAAGGATTGAAACAGCCAAAAGGTGAAATTTTACCCTGTCTTTTTATCACTTGGGAACTACGATTGGTCTATTTATTGAACAAGCTTACCTACAGTACCTATCTTTGGACCTGTATCACCTGTCAGGTTAAAAGTTAGTGACGCCTGGGGTCCAGGTCCAGTTAGTGACGTATGGGTTAGTTTTTAATTAAATAAATGGCAGCTGTACGTAAAGAAACATTCTCTACACTCAAAAACGTGAAACATAGAGTGTGCATGTTAGTTTTACATAACATACTTAATGATAGCACTCTAGGTGATAACTTATCCGACGTGGTTAACGCCGTTATGTTTCCACTAGAAAGTAACGTGTTTCCCGTTATTATAATAAATATTACAATTGTTGATAAATCCTATAAAAGAAAACGTAAAAAAGAACGTAGACATGTACTTTTTTTTGTGCGCGATAAAGTTCATAGATTTTGAGTTATAGGTAGATATAGATATACTACATACTTATTTTTAAACAATGTCTCTGTAAAAGTTTAAATTATTTTATTTTATCATTAATATAATGTAAACTCTTCTGCAAGCCCTATATCCCTAATGAGGGATAATAGGAAGAAATCATCATCATCATCATCAAACTTAATCGATAGAAAATCGAATAAAAAGTTTGACATATCGGCCTTACTTCAAGAAAAATCATATTTATCCGTATCAAAACGACAGTCATGTGTTTGTATGTAATTTAGATGGACCAAGTTCAATATACCTACTTGTTCATCGATCATTTTCCCTGGGACTTAGCCTTATTCTACAATCTAGCTTTATCATGGGACAATCTTACACAAATCAACCTAGTCCCACGGTAAGCTAAATAAGGCTTGTGTTGTGGGTACTAGGCGACGATATATATAATTGATATGTATGACTATATAGATAAATACTTAAATTTAAATACATAGAAAACATCCATAAGTTAGGAACAAATTTCTGTGATTAACACACAAATAAATGCCCTGACCAGGATTCGAACCCGGGACCTCCTGCTTCATAGGAGAGTCACTACCGACTAGGCAAGGAGGCCGTTATCCAAAACCTCAAGCTCACATAACCATAACCGTGAGTCAAGCTATCTAGTGCGAGTATCTAAACACCTATTGGGGAAACAAAGCACTTAACACGTTCGCCGCTGCCATTACGCAACGTGAGCCTCCCGGTCCGTGTACCTATTATCTTTGCTTAACGACTGCAGAGTTCAAGCCTTAGTGGTCAAGAGGGCTACTGTGAATATCGATTCGACAAAAGTTAACACACAAAACGTTGACGATATTATTATTCTTAATCGGGCTATCAATGTGCCGCGTCGACCAGATTTGATCTGTTGTGGCAATTGAACATTGTTACATTTCTTGAACTTGAAACTTTCAGATTCTTGGCTGTAATGTGTTGTACCTCCTCGGGTTGCAGTGCAGGCCTCCCTAGGAGGGTACTTATTTTAAGCATTAGTGTCTTTTAAGCCCTAACTTTGATGTTTGTAGAAGGTATTTTCCAAATAAGTGTAAAAAAATGTGCTTTAATTTTTGTGGGTGTTTTGTAATATTAAATACTTTAATTAGTTAGTTTTGTGTTGTGTTGAAAAAAGTGCATATTGGTACTCAATGTCTGGAGTTATTCTATACCGGATTTATATCGATGTTTTTTTTTGTTTTTCGTAACCTAATTTTGACATCTGTGTTTTTGTGTTTCCATTTTGAGTAAGCTCTTTTAGTTTTATATTGTATTTAGTTTTCGACTCGCCTAGACTTTGTTAGCGAGTAGAACCAGACCTCAGTATCATTGTATCTAGTTTAGGCAACCATTACTACTAAGATTTAGTGTTTTCTTTAAAACCTTTTAGGGGATATTAGGGCATGGATTCACTATGCGTTTTTCGTAAAAATTGTTCCACTGACCGGTATTTATTTTTTGAATAACACTTTTACGAGCGCTAAGATTTTGTTTCCATAAGTTGCGTTAGATAGCTCTTTTTTTCGCTTGATTAGAGATGTGCTGTTCTCGAGAAAGTTACCGTTTACTATGAGAATTATTCTGAAGTGGTAACGTTACCCATAAAAGACGGGTAACGTTCTCGAGAATTCTCGAGAATGGCATAGTCGCCGGCAATAGTATCTTCCTACACGAAAGCTGCAAAATGTGCCACGCTCTTAAATGTAGGGTCAGAAGAGCTTGTCACATATTTTTGCGGCAACGTGTAGGAAGATATACTATTGCCGGTGACTGCACAACTCTAATACGCTGGTATCCTGCCTTTTCGCCGAAAATTGTATTGCCAAATTTCACTTGCCAACCAACTTTTTGCAAATGTTTCATTTGGCCAAATAAAACTTCTACGAAAAGTTGGTTGGCAAATGAAATTCGGCAATACAATTTTCGGCGAAAAGGCAGAGAACCCTCTACGCTTGATACTGGGGAAGCTCCGATCGACATTTATAAGATAATATTGTAAAGGATAATTACATAAACCACCCTTTAAACATTAATTTGAGACATACATCAAGTAACCCTTTATTAGCTTGCGTGTTCTTCCGATTGCAATATTCATATTATCCTAATGACACGGAACCGCCAAGTCAGAGTCGCGTGACCGGCCGGCTGCTTAGCATATTCTCTTCGAAATAATCATTATAATAATTGATACATTGTAGGCGAGATAAGCGATAAACTTATGTTTAGTTTAAACTCTGTGTGGGGTTTATTAGTGGCCAATATTGAATAACAAAGTAACTGGAATAGCAGGCACCAGTATAATAATACTTAATTACGCAAAAAATATTTTAGTACAGCTTTCAGTGTATAAATAAGTAAGATGCTTTTGCAGTGAACGCATTATACATAGGTAGTACAGTCGGGGTCAAAACTAACTTTGTAATATTTTTCACCCTTGATTGATAAGTAGACTGTATGAACATTGTATTATGCATTCGCAAATGGTATACAGGAACAGTTTAGTCTTGGTTTCTTTCCTTGGCTTTGGTTTTCAATAAATAATGATTTCCAAGTATTTTTAAAGTGAACACGGTATTATTTTTAAAGTGAATACAGGCATATCGAATGTAATCAATTAATTAAAAGTGGTCTAATTGTTAAAACGTTAATTGATTTGGTGGTTATATGTTTCCGATCCTTAGGGTGACATACTTACTTCTAGATGACATTTGAACAAAAAAGCTTTAAAATAAGGGATTAAGTAAATATCCAATAGAATTTTCGAGGCAAAAGACGCTGAACATTGTATAGTGCTATGATACAAGTGCGCTATATTGGTCATTACATACAAGGCTTTCAGTACGCACGCATAAGAAAGCAAGAGTATTTTAGAGGCCTGTGACAATATCAGTACTACAGCGTACAGCGACATATCTACTACAATCTTATTTGATTCAATCGTTAATTTCACTTTCTATTCAGAACTACTCCACGTCTGAGTCCCTCGGGCCGCAGGTATCGTCCGTAAAATACAAAGAACTGACTTCAGCGTACTGTGTCCCTCGCGGCGCCATATTGACTGGCAGCGTAAAACTTGCTTCCTATTCCGACTTCAAATAGACTTTTCTCAGATGTTAACATAGTTGTTTGTTTTATTTCACGGAATGTGTACGAATGTGTGAATAATTCAAACATAAAGTATCTAATCGGAATGTGTGATGCAGTTCATTTTTCTTTTTTATTTGTTGGAAAGGGGTTGAATGACGCATATCGGTTTGAGGTAAAGTTGCGATTTTTCAGTTGACTTGATAGTGATATTAGAGGTTGGATTAAGTTTGAGTGTTTTTTCTATTATTTTTTTCTTATGTGATAATTTAAAGAGTTATTTAAAAAAAAATGATACCTCATATTTGATATAAATGGAATATAAGCGCGATAAATATAAATAAAGCTGAATTATTACTATTTATTAGAATTGTTCTGAACTTATTTTATTTTATCGGAAACGTGTAGTACCTAATCATACACATACAGATACACCACATCTTTAAAAGTAATAATATATGTATATGCGAATTATTTTTTACTTACATATTTCTAATAAATAAGGTGTTAAAAGCCTCAAACCCAAAGGTCAGTCCGTTTCATAGAAATTCCATCTATCGTACTCGTTTCCACATCAATATACACCGTCAATGTCGCGTTAGCCATCAATCAAAACTGACGGGTTCTTTAATTTATTACAAAATTAATTAGCTAAGTACTCATAAATCATTCAATAAAATCACTGGTTCGAGACCAATTAGGCGCTTACTTATTTTCGTCATATAATTTAATCTTAAAAATGAGATGTTTAAGGTCTAGCCAGAGGCTTAATTGCCAGAATAAAATTCATGAATCGTTTTATAAAAAAAAATCTTTCATAAAATTCTATGTCGTTTTATTCAATACTTAAATTTCTGTAATAACTGTTTAAATTTAATTTATTAAGATGATTTTGGTCCTAAAGCCTGTACCGAAAAGTTTTTTTACAAGAACACATTAAGATAAAAAAAACTTTATAAAGTACCAAATAATTTAATCTGTACCTAACTATGTTACTAATACAACTTTTGCCTAATGATTAATATCAAAATAATATTTTTTATACGTACATATTACACAACACATACCCTAATGTAAAAAGGAAGAAAATATTTTTTGCGCAACTCGCAGTCGATTTGCGGCTGGTATTTTGTATTTGCATAAAAATTGGTCAAAACAAATTACAAAGCAATAACAAGGTTCCAGAATCGAAAGAAGAGGACCAAATCATTGCTAAGACCTAAAATTGGTGACAGAAAATTATTTGAATATTACTTAACCATAGTGATAAATAGGCCTCAGTTTTCATACAAAACGAGAACGCGTGATTGAAAAATATTCAATCCCTTATAATTTTATTAAACTTTCACCAGATGCTTTATATTTAGCATCATTAATAGCGGAATTTATTCACATTTTTAATTTTATGGCATAAAACGACCAGTGAAATAAAAACATTGGCAAGTCGTGCAAATATATCTAAACATAGGCTCGCAAAATTTTACTCAGAATTTTAAGGGAAAATGTCGCTCTTGCTTAGATAACAAAATAAATAAATTGAAAAATGTTGTTAAAAAGCCTTAAGGGTATACTTAATGATGTATTAAAACATGAAAGTAAATAATCTGGAAATACCTACAAAAAACAGCAATAAATTATGTAAAAAGACTTTTCGGTACAGGCCTTAAGTGATGAAATGCTTTTCTTTTAATAATTACCGTTTTGAAATACATTACTCAATATCCTTAATCAGTGGAATCGAACCGGCGTCTGACACGTGGCAAAGTCGGGGCATAGTGTGTAAAGGACAATTGTCTAAAAAAAAACATTTTTTTCTTGATAGAATAAAACCTTTGTTTAAGATAATTAACTGTGTGAAAAACAAAACATCATTAAATATAATAAAGACGGCGCAATGCAGAAATGACTTCCGAGTATGTAATCCTAATTAGTTTCCATGTAAATTCTTAATGATGAACTGAAAGATATCTCTAGAAGATAACTTATGCCTACACAAAGATATCTAATTGCCGCCCAATTTACAATAGCATGTACAGTCGACATCAAAGATATGTATACACTTTTTCACCTTACGCCTTTGTAATAAGGTACAAAAGTGTAAACATATCTTTGACGTCGACTGTACATATTTTACTTATATAAAATGTAAACCATTTTGAAACCCCTTGAAGTGTATTTTCTACTGTGTCTTTCAATTTTAAAACATAGGAAAATCGACTCTATATCCCAAGTAATCTTGTTGAAATTTCGCTAACTAAAATGTTGTATGGTAAACGGCACGAAGCCTTACCTACTTAAATGTCCAATCCACAATTAATTGTAATGACGAAACGCCATACTTATTGAAAACAGAGTTCAAAGCGTAGGGAATTTGAAAAGCTTTTACAAACCGAAAGGAATAAAAAAGATACCCTTTCATTCTTAGTGACATTAACCTCATTTTCAACCCGTGGGTAAAATTTTCATTTTTTATGGTTTTATCTTTAAAGATGTAAGCTACGTATTGTGTGTCAGTCTATCTAAGTGAAGCGAATGTTTTTTATATTTCCACAGGCACTTTTTTATTCTACAAAACGTTTATAAAATAATTTAAAAAGATACGAAAAATACTTATTTTATGTTCGTCTAATCAAATATAAGAATATTTGATTAATTCGAATAGGTAAATTAAAACTCAATAATGAAAGTTTTTTATGAGTTTCCAAGAGGGACAGGAAAGAATAAACGATAAAAAACTGTCCATTTTATTTTATTTTTCAACTTCGCGTTATGAATTTTATTACTTTGAAGTTCTCAGTGAGACTTAATACCGTACAGGGTGAGATGAAAGTCGTGCACCAATAATAATCTATATTTTTGAGTAAATCACTTTTTAGTTCAAATTAATGTCACGATTCCATGTATATAGTTTAACTTCTCTCCTGCATATATATATATATACAGGATGATATGAAAATCGCGATAAAAGAAGTCTACTTTACAGTAGAAAGTCTACTTTGCAAATACAAGATCAAAATCTACTTTCTAAATACAAAAAAAAAACATACATATTGTTCTACCACATAATATGACTAGCTATATAGAGGGATGAAAGTCATGTTACGAGAAAGGTATTAGGAATGAATGTGGAGGAATGTAGGAAAAGATGAAAACCTAGGAAAAGATGGATGGATTGTGTGAGAGATGATATGAAAAGAAAGGAGGTGAGTGACGAGATGACGAGTGACAGAGATGCGTGGAAAAAAAAGACATGCTGTGCCGACCCCAAGTAAATGGGACAAGGCCAAGCAAATGCGAAAATATGACTAGCTGTCCAAATTAGGTATTATTTTTACAATGTTGACCCCATAATAATATTTTTTAAATTATAGATTCAGGATTTATTATCTTGTGTAATCTACTTTTCTGTCGTCAAACAGTCGCCGTCATCGTCACATCAGGAGATGTAGCGAGCATTACAAGCCGTTGCGAATGCAGGGTTAGCTGCCGTAGTGTATTCAGCCTTCAACTTTTCCTTGCACTACGAGACGTTCCACAGATATGTCATCTCGATACGTGTGATATGGCCAAATAAATATAGTGATATTGCGAAATTTGTCCGTGGAAGAAAAACGATATTTAATACCGAGTTCTTGGTTTGGAACTAACTTACTGATTCATGTAATTGTAGAGACGATTTTAAATTACACCATTTGCCAGACACCCTGTATACCTCTAGGCTCTGTGATACTTAAGGTGTTTACAATAATTATTTAAACATAATATATTAAACTGGCTGACTGAGACGGTTGTTAAAGGTCTCTAGAAAACAAACCAGGTCTAATTAAATAGGTACAATTACTACTAAAACTCGTACTGATTCATTAAGGTAATTTAATGTACATTAATGTACGCAAGGAAAACTCTATATCCTACAACCAACAGTGGTTGGCACTGTAGATGTAGGCAGTAGCTGTGTGCACGAAAGTGGCACCAGCTTGGCGGCCGTATTGGTTATAAGAATTTGACACGAACATTTTTGTGACGTCGAGCGTTTCATTTCTGTTCTGACTCCCAGTGTGTGGATTTCCAAAAATGAAGTAGCTTTAAACCATTCCCAAGTTTAAAGCTTACTACATGTAAAACTTTACAAAAGTGATGATGAGACGATTCTGCTAACAACACACTTACACATTTGCGATTTGAGCGCGTATATTTTATAAGGACTTAATATTTATTTAGTACCTAAAGATCTCATTTAAACATGATTCTAAAGGTATATCTTTCATAAAAATAATATAAATGGGGTATTCTTTTATGACTCTGGTTGGTAGGTAGTTATATTTTTCTTGTTTTTATTTTAATTTTGTTTTATTTATAATTCTAATTTAGTTTTATATAGGTAATTTTGTAAGTGTATTTATATAAATATTCACTTAGTTAACATTGCTGTCTTCGTCATTCCATTGCTGATCGAGTAAGACATAAGCTTTCGAGTAAAGCGTTAAGAGTAATTTTCTTGAAGTCTGTGTAATTGCAGTTAATGTTATAATTGGTAGATTATACAGCGTTTATCAATTCCCTTTGTGGTTAATTTGACAATTAAGTTTTATGGACTTAACCGTGACTTTAACACTATTCTTGTACGGCTTTAAGTTCAACTTGTGAAGATCTCGGGCCGTTGACACAATAATACCCCTGGATCAAACGCATTTTCTTGAAAGTTCTTTTGTGTGGACAAAGCAGTCTGTATACATTTTTGCTTTACGTACCTAAATAAGTCCGCTCGGGGCACCAATCGATTTATATGTATTTTGAGTCGATAGTTGAGTGGTGAAAAATATTTTCAAAACCATACTCGTATGTTACGTCCGCTATATTTAAATATAATAATAATAGTTTTATGGCTATAGACCAAGAAATTTATAAGTAAATTATATCGGTTCCACGAAAAAAAACTACGAATACGCCAAAAGTCTTCTTCTTCTTCTTCTTCCTCCTAGCGTTTATCCCGGCTAGGGGTCCGCTTGACAACCTAATCCCATGAATTGGCATATTTGTTTTTACGAAAGCGACTGCCATCAGACCTTCCAACCCAGAGGGGAAACTAGGCCTTTTGGGATTAGGTCCGGTTTCCTTACGATGGTTTCCTTCACAAAAAAGCGACTGGTAAAATATCAAATGATATTCCGTACATAAGTTCCGAAAAACTCAGTGGTACGAGCCGGGGTTTGAACCCGAGACCTCCGGATTGAAAGTCGGACGTCTTACCGAAGGCTACCAGCGCTTCAATACGCCAAAAGTCTATCGCAATTAAAAAACAAAATACCATAACGGCCGAAGGATACGTAGCGCTAAGTTACAGTCCCGTTCGTTAATATCGACGCGTCCGACTGAACAAAAATATGTGGACACAACCTTATTTGTATGAGCATAAGGTCGTCGTACACATATATCTTTGTTCAATTGGACCGGATGCGTCTATGTTAACGAACGCGATTGTACAAAACCCGAATAAAAAACACGTAAATAACAAAATCGCATCAAATATTCCAGAAGTAATCTACTGAATCTGCTGAAACAAAAGTCGAAACATAAACAACAATAAGACAAGACCGTGGCTATGAAGCGCAAAAATCCGACGGTGCAATCTCGGTAGTATGGCAACAGTAAAATTTATAGTGTCAATAAAATGTGGCTCCTGCGCGCTAAAAGTGCTGGCAGCATTCGAACTCTTGGAATCTGATCTTGATTTTTTTTATTTATACTTGACATTGAAAGGGACACGGAAAAATAAGTTAATTTAATTTGAAAAGATTTAGAGAGCGACTTCGAGGGGGTGTTCTTTTTGTAACTGGGATTTTGGTTAAGCTTTTAGGTAGGTTTTATATTTTTATAGTTGTATTTAGTTTATTTAAGTATTATTTTAATTTTATAATTTAATTTTTGTTTGATGTTTAATACTTAAAGCATTTTCACATTTTTAGAGTTATTGCGCTTTGAAAGTTTAGAACTATTCAGTTAACCGCAGTGTTTTCGTATTTTTTTTA
The DNA here is from genome assembly GCA_911728535.1 of Pammene fasciana. NCBI lineage: Eukaryota > Metazoa > Arthropoda > Insecta > Lepidoptera > Tortricidae > Pammene > Pammene fasciana. The sequence continues at coordinate 5,893,358 of OU452285.1, forward strand.
CGTGGAAAAAATGTTATAATATTTTTCAAAAAAGTGACTCGACATATTTTTCCGTGTGCCTGCATTTGGACAGTGGATCTCATGCGCAGGGGTAAGTATTAAAAGATATAAGAACTTATTGTATAATATTCATATTCTATACGCTCATATTGTATAAGCTTGTTTTGTATACCGTTCAAAGTCTATAATGAACGTTTGATATAACATCAAAATATCTAATTTTGTTAAGTATAACGTTGTTTAAGTATAATATCGTTGTACATAACGGTCATAATGTATAACGTTCATAATACCTTAGATTTATAATGTATAATATTCAATACATCTAACACCAAAATACATAATGCTCGTATAGAATAACGGGTTGTCTATATCGCGATTTTTTAAGTAGCAGCTCGTCTAATTAGCTATTCTAAAATTCTCAAAATGTTGAATCCTCAACTTAACTAGACGGAGCCCCGCTTCGCGGGGCTCCTATTTCCGGGCGGTTTGCCCTTCGGGCATCTGAAGCTACCTAACGAACCTAACCTACCTATTGATTTAGTTTGATATCCGTGAAAACATTACACTTTGGGGAAAAAGGTTGGAATGGAGTTATAACCTATTTAGTATATCATACGCTATTTTATTTTATAATTATTATATTAAAAGATAGTATAATATATATTATGATCGATATACGTTATGTATGTTATATTAACTAAATTTAGAGTATTTGAGTGTTATATGATAAGTTATTATACAAAATGAGTATTATGTTAAAGACTGAAGTTCTGTCCCTTGACATAATTGCCAATCCCCAGATTGACATTAAACTCGGCAGGGACTCGCTTAAGCATGTGGAGCAATTTAAATACCTGGGTAGCACTATTACAGCCAAGTGCCACCTTGACAATGAAATAAACTGCCGAATAGGAGCCGCTGCAGCAGCATTCGGAAAACTTCGTGCCAAGGTGTTTCGGTCACACGACATAAAGCTCTCTACAAAGGTTGCTGTATACATGGCTATTGTCCTGCCAAATCTCCTTTATGCCTCAGAAACGTGGTGCGTATATCGGAAGCATATTCGCTCATTGGACAGCTTCCACCTAAGATGCCTCCGCGACATTATGGGCGTCCACTGGTCCGTCCGTGTTCGGAACACGGAGATCCTTAGACGTGCTGATGTCGCCGGAATAGAAGCCTACCTAATGAGACGACAGCTACGATGGAGTGGTCACGTCTCCCGCATGTCCCACGACCGAGTCGCGAAACGCATCTTCTACAGCGAACTGCAAACTGGTAAGCGAAAGCAAGGCGGCCAGTTTCTGCGGTTCAAAGATGTGTTGAAGCGGCATATGAAGAGAGCTCATATAGAGCCATCAACATGGGAGACACTAGCTGGTGACCGTCCACAGTGGAGGCATATTGTGCAGACGCAGGTGCGTGAATTTGAAGCCAGGCGACGCACAGAGCTCGACGTTAAGCGTGACGAGCTAAAGGCCAGACCACCTGTGGCCATCACGTACAATTACGTCGGAGGGGTGCTGACCTGCAGCGAATGTGGCCGCACATTTGCTGCAAAAATTGGCTACGTCAGTCACCTGAGAGCGCACCAGCGACGCTCTCAGCTGTAGAAAAGCAGTCGCTGTAGCCGAAAACGGCTAGGAGATGATGATGATTCCTAATAAAAATATTGATTTTGTTGTTATAGCAAACTTTCATTATATCTTGTGAACGTTATTAATATGAAATTATACATTTTGTAGTTATATCTTATGGGACGCACCCCATGCGCAGTTATGCTTCCGACACACTCTATGTTATAAAATATTTTAAAAATCAATGTGACAAGGATGCCGCTGTTATGACATTGTAACTTCCTTATCACACTGTTTTATGACGTTATCATCAGTGTGGCTGCAGCATTACATATACATTGGTGCGATTGACCATTGCCAGTACTTATACCAAATCAATATCAAATCCAGATAAGTTTTTTATAGTTGGATGAATGCTCTGGGATTGTGATACCTGTACCACAATTGGGAAGAATTTACCAACAAGGCGGTTGATATAGTTGGACGTCTTTAATTAGCCAAAATATATTGATAGTAGCTAAATAAATAATATTAATTAAGCTTAATCGGGTCAGTATATCAATTATTATTAAAAAGAATTAAAATTAACATTAATTGATTAGGTCCTGTCCTGTTTTAAATGCCGTTGTCAGAGTCCGTCTGTAGGGGTATATTGCGATCTCTTCACTCTTACTGCGGCTGTCTACGTGTGAAAGAGATGCTTTACTGAGGTCGTCAGTTTGGTTGGATGATACTTCATAAATATAAGACTATACATGTCTAGTTTACAGCTAATTCGGTTATAATTTTGCGTACTTAATCATATAAGTAGCCCATTCTCTACGGGTATTTTGTTATTTGAAGTAATTAAACTATAATACTGATTAAAACGTAATGTACTTACTTCATTATATTATAAAAAAAATTGTATACGTTGTGCCAATTTCAGAAAACATATTTAGAAATAATTAAAAAAATAGGCGAGCTCTAAAAAAGATCATATTGCATTCTGGCATATATAACTAATATATTCTACACCATATAGCTATTATTTATATGGCTTTTTAGGGTTCCGTAGCCAAAATGGCAAAAACGGAACCCTTATAGTTTCGCCATGTCCGTCCGTCCGTCCGTCCGCGGTCTAGCTCAGTGACCGTTAGCACTAGAAAGCTGAAATTTGGTTTGAATATGTGCATTAACCAAGCCGACAAAACGGTAGAATAAAAACGCGAAAAATATATTTTGTTAGGGTACCTCCCGTACACGTGAAGTGGAGGGCGAAATTTTTTTCGTTCCAACCAAGTTGTGTGGGGTATCGTTGGATAGATCTTTTAAAAAGAATTAGGGTCTTCTAAAACAGTTTTTGGATAAAACTAATACTTTCGGAAATAATAGCTCCGAAAGTTTAAAACAGGGCGTCCCCCCCCCCCACCTAACTTTTGAATCGTGGGTCCTAAAATTTTGAAAAAATTCATGAAACTGAGGCTTAATGAGTACCTTCAATGAAAACTATATTGAAATAACTCGGTTGAGCCGTTTTTGAGTTATCATTCAAAAACCCATAGTGAAAGGACGTAAGTAAAAATGACGTAAGCGCCGCTTTTTGAATTAATGGTCTCAGTTTACGGAACCCTACACTGAGCATGGCCCGACATGCTCTTGGCCAGTTTTTACCTTTAAACGGAAACAGAGAAACTCCAGGAATATGTTTCGGTTTTATGATTTCGATATAAAATTTTAAAACAGAACAGAATTTCCTAACTTTCTATAGTCTCTCTTGGTTGTGTTGTTTTGCATTGAAATGTTTTGTTTTGAATTTTGTTGAATAAAGTACGGTACCGTCAACTGCTACAACTTTGCCTGCGATACTCAACTTTGCCTGGCTTGAAAAACATGGTTTTCTTTACCAAACAGCTATTTATATCTTATTCCTGAGATATAAATAGCTTTTTGGTAATGAATGACATATTATTCATGTGGGCACGTAGCGAAATGGCATTTGTAATGTAACATGGCTTACCCCTCTTGTGAAATATTACAGTCAGTCATAACTCGATCTTGTGTTTTAATTGATGCGCTCCCAAAACCTTTACAAAGAAAACTATGTTTATCATGCCAGGCAAAGTTGAGCATCGCAGGCAAAGTTGTAGCACTTGACGGTAAGCGGCAGAAGTAGCTAAGAGGTTCAAAATGATCGTGCCATGACTCTATTATTATTTGAGCACCTGTAATTAAAACGACATTTTGAGCACCTCACCCAACCCAATGTTTTTTCGGAGCATTACAATTATTATGTCATTTAAGAAACAACGCATCAAAATAACATAGTATATAGAATTTTTATTACAATTCGTCACCATACCACGAAATCGTTGTTTTACATTAAAATTACAGGATTCATTTTGTAAGTTGGATTTAGTTGGGAACGGATCAAAAGCAGGTGACGGGGATACGCAAACACGTAAAATTGAGGTGTTTTTGTGCAAGTTTTGCAATGAAATCATAGCATTTGGGAGCATGATCTGAAGGGACATATGTGTATAGTCAGGTTTCAAGTGACCATAATGGTTTTCTTTTGTACAAGGTATAAGCAAAATACTGGTGATCATTTTAAAGGCATAATTGGTATCGTGTTCTTATTATAAAAAAATATGAAAATAAACTTTCCGCGCGAAAAAAAATTGGTTTTGTATGGAGGGTGGCCGGCTGGGACGACGAGTTCCATACAAAAAAAAAATTGCGTCCAAATGAAAACAAGTGTCAAATGAAGGAGAAAAAAACAACAATTTTGCTTCCTCGAATATTACTAGGGAGGTATTTTATTTATATAGGCGAAACTCACTCCAGCCTTAGGTTTGGCATTTAATTTGCCAAGGCTTCATTTGATCCATCTTACCCGTTTACCAAACCTCAGAACGATTACCTATTGTTAAGCCGGGGTCGACGACCGGTTCACTTTCAAATCGGTTTCACTCTCCATCGGCTAATCTAGGCTGATACAATACCGTCGTGTCACTCGATCTCGCTTAGACTTTAGATCGATGCAAGATATTAAATGGCATAGGATATAATAGGTGAACTAAGAGTGTCTGATAATCCAGAACGTGCCATTTGGATTTGTCGCTTTGTATCAATCAGATAAAGCTATGATATAATTTAACATTTATATGAGATAAAATATAAGTGAGTCACAGTGCTTTTAGAGTACACTAGTCTATAATATAAAGTAAGAGAAATTATACAAGCGAGTGTCCAATCGACTTCTGTGACGCAGGAAAAATGCATGGAGGACTTGGTCACTATTTGTGAGGTACTGACACACAAAACTGCAAATCAATAAATACTGAACAAATATAATTTAATTTGCTTCAAGATTCTATGACGCTGGTTTGCAATATTCTCACTTTCCGAAAACACACAATGTTTATAACACTTAAGAAATAATAAAGTTTCTAAACAATAAATACTTATGGAAAAAGTCCATAGCTTCCGCTACCCGGTTGTGGAACGTCACCTACTTATAATATTAAGTACATCAAACCTTAAAATATTATGTGACTATATTATACATCATCCTCATTATATGTATTTGATTCCATATTGATTGGAACTTTCAACATTTCTAATAATATATCTTTTGTTTGTTACAGGTACGTAAATATAGCTGGGAGTTTAAAAGTGGTTAAGACGCTGAAATGACTCTATGCTTATGCGATAAAGTTGTCATGATAAAGACTTTGCCTGGGTATGTCAACATTATTTGTATACTTCTTATTCTTCCCAAGTAACGTTTAACGTTTTTTAACTGATGCTCGTGCAAAACTGATTTTATAGAGAACTGACAGACAACATACAAAATTCTTTACCCAACGAATGTTAAAAACATTCCCAATTTTATCACAGTTAATGTTCTAGTGGTTTTTATTGAAGTCTACTCGATAAACATAGAATTTCTGCCGGTACAAAACAATCCACGAAACATTCGACACTTAAATTAACACCGACACGGCCGCAGTCTCCCAAACGGATGCCTTTATTTCTTTAACCTTTTATTCCATCCACGTTCGTACTCCGGCTAAAAGGACAACGTGCTAACCCACAAACCTACGGTCACGTAGATATGGGAACGTAATTATCGCCAAATTATAGCCTTTTAAATAATCCTTGCTCCGGGCCATGATCGGCATTTGTTTTAGGCCTTTTAGGGTATAATGAGATTGTATCGTCCCTTTTTACCTGACTGCGGCGACAAATATCGAATATGTTTTAGTTGATAGGTACTTCAGAGTTTATTGTGAGGGGGTCTTTTTCAATCCGAATTTTTGCATGACATACGAATCATCAGGGTCCATTTTGGAGAACAATCTTGTTGTATTCCCATAAATCGGTGACAGGCGTCACTTGGTGCCTATGCTACCCGAGCGCATTAATTTATCAACTCTTGTTATTAATTACTTATTTTAACTTAACGAGTTTTAAATCCAAGCCAATATTAAATAACAGTACTGTTTACAGCCTGTTAATGAGATCTATGTATTTTTGTATTGACTATCATTCCACGATAATGTTTGGGCTTAAAATAAGGCTTCTTAGATTTAGTCATCAAATAGATCTTGGGGCCGATTTTTGACAGCCGGACGATCGAATTCAAAAAATTCAAGCTCGTAAATAATCGCACACAAAAGTTTGTAGCCAAATAATCATTATTTTAAATTTCTATAGCTTTTATTTTTAAAACATAATTTCATCGTTTTATTCAGAGTTTTAAATGTTACTTTCGAGTGCTCGAATCTCAAAAATCACCCCCCTTATCACTGTAGAAAAAATCTTATATGATTTAAAAACTTTCTTTAGTCCTCCACTTCGTTAAGTATTTCATTTACTGCACTCCTTTTAAACAAAGACATCTAAATATAATTTACTTGTTTTGCTACAATGTTATATTCAAATTTCAAATTTAAAGCGCATTGCAGACACTGTTATAAAATAATTTTCCTTCAATGTAGAAACATCGCTGTTTTATGCACATTTATGAATGCAAATGTTTGTGTCAGGGACTCCGAGATAACACAACTGTCTCTTCGTCATGGCCGTATCATATATGACATTGTGTTGCGTAATATAGGGTTCATGAAAAATACTTGTCTTTTAGTATTTATTTAACCTTGTAAAGCCTCGCGTACTGTAAGCGTTGTTCAATTAGAAATTAACGGTAGAAGTTCAAACCTGAAAACCTTTTTACGTGGGTTCTCTACCTTTTCGCCGAAAATTGTAGTGCTGATTTTTTCTTGCCAATCAACTTTTCGCAAAAGTTTCATTTGGCCGAATTACATTTCTCAACTTTACATAATCCAACCTTTTTTTTTTTTTTTTTTTTTTTTTTTTTTTTTTTTTTTTTTTTTTTTTTTTTTTTTTTTTTTTTTTTTTTTTTTTTTTGTCCCATAGAAATGCTTTACGCATACCTATACGTAACATTAGGCCCCCGGGGTGGAGCCAAATATTACGCATAAGTTATGTGGGACTCTCCGGTCTGGACCGGCCTACCCACTAAAACTCTGGGATGCTGCCATCTCCGTGCCTTAATGGTGGTGCAACGGGATCGAAACTGCAACCGCGACACCACCAGCACTGTCGCCCTAGGGCGAACCCACTCCGCAAATAGAGCACGCTGTAGCATGACCAGCGTGCTCTCCGCCAACTGGCCTCTCTTAACCCCGGAGAAGCCGGGACCGGTATTCCGGTCCCACCCGCACAGCACCAGGAGGACAAACGCCCCTACCCCGGCACCCGTGTAGTGGGGATGCCTTCAAGGAAAACGTCCCTTCCAGCCATACCACCACTACACTCCGCCCCCAATCAGACGTGGAATCTGCCTAGGCAGAGTCACGCTGATGGGTCTCCGGGTGGTTGGGCTAGCCTCCAAGAGCGGGTCACCGGCCACCTGCCTATCCGCGTCCCTTCATCGGCCACTCCAAAAGTGGGAGCAAAGGTTAGTAAGCTAACCAATGCCCACCCAAATGCTGCCCATAACAAACAAAGCCTGGTCTAGGCGAGACGGGTACCTAAGAGTGCAAACCAAGACAATGATAGCTATCTGCAACATCTAGGATACTTCAACCACCCTCCGCCACGTGACTGAGTTTTTGCGATGAGTTGGCACCCCATAGTACCAACCCATGGCCCCAGCCTTAAATACTGCTCTTTTCCGCGAGTCCAGGCCATGGCACACCTCCGAAGAGGCGCCCCGCCCTCTTCCACCACTGTACCTGGTTCGGGAACTGCAGTACATAAGGCCGTCCTCAGCCTCCCTCCTCCCCAGCGCCCACCCCACTAATCTACTCTGTTACCAGAGAGCTCGTGGAGGGACTGACAGGATATTGGCAGCAACGGTAGGCAATACCAACCGATATTACCTACCGCGGCCCCCAGGGTGCACCGTCCAGGAACCCTTCCCTATTCCCCCGGATCCACCTGATCAAGAGGAATGAGAAGGGACCTGGCACTCGAGGAGGTTTCCTGTCCCACACCCCAACACATAATCCAACCTAATCTAACTCAATCTAGTGGGTAATGTTCGTTTCCCAACTATGGGGTTCGAATTTTTAGTGATGCAACGAATACGAATACGAATACTCGTATTCGGCGAATATCAGTGTTTTTATGAATATTCGTATTCAAATTATTATTTGGTAAAATTTATTCGGCCAAATGAAACATCTAGAAAAATTTGGTTGGAAAGTGAAATTCGGTAATACAATTTTCGACGAAAAGGCAGGAACCATATTTACGAGCAAAATAGACGCCGATAACGATATTTCGATTTTAGAAGTGCGCGGTAGGCTACAATGCTTTATTTCCTGCTGGTTTTCTCTATACTTAAACGGTGGCATGATCAGCCATGCGTTCCTGATAAAACTTATTTACGGTCTATAAGTTAATGGCATTGTCATGCCAATAGGTCCAGGGTCTTGTGAATTAAGCGATCCATTCCATATTTATAAAGCGAACTCACCTAACGGCTGTCCAATAGATTACATTGAACCGGTGCCAGTGTGGGAAGCTGATATTTACTGCACTCGACGGGCTGAATTCGACATATTTTAATGACTGACATGGCGACGATAAGGTCAATTTTGTAAAAATAATCGCCTTCAGTCTTAGACCACGTTCCCACTTGTCGGATGTCGGGCCCGGATTTTAATTGGGTGTTGGCGCCTCATACAAAATTGTGTCGTGTAGGTTCATATAAAATGTTCTGCCACTGGTACTTACATCCAATTAAAATCCGGGCCCGACATCCGACAAGTGGGAACAGGGGTCTTAGAAAGATTTAGTGGAATGATTCTAGTCAATGATTTCATGTGGTAAATTGTGACCATCGTGCATCGTATCGAAAATAGTGGCGCATAGTCGAGCGAGGCTTAGTAATGGTAAAAAATGAAGAATTAAATAAATACATATTATGAGACAATCTTAATACACAAATCAAGCGAGTCCCACAGTAAGCTAAGGCTTGTGTTGTGGGTACTAGGCAACGATATATATATAATAGATAGAAATACCAATAGATAAATACATGGAAAACATCCATAACTCAGGAACAAAATATATCCAAATAAATCCTCTGACCAGGATTCGAACCCGGGACCTCCTGCTTCATAGGCAGGGTTACTACCGATTAGGGTACGATGCCGTTAAATAATGATTAATAACTTTTCTTACTTATTTGATTTTATAGGATTACCTTGGCATATGAGGGATATGATCGATATAAGTTTCTTCGTTATATTCACACGTTCATGTTATTAATTATATTGTGCCAACAGCCCTTAATTCATTAGAAGTTTGGTTGAATATACAAGTTTTACTTTTAATAGATTAACTAAGGTTCATAACTAACCGAAACTAACCAATAAAGCTGGCTAGCTGCTGGTGCGAAATTTAATCAGTAAAGAGGTTCCACTTACCCCGAACTTTGGCCTACGGGCTGTTACAGCGTAAATAGACACAGAGAAGACAGTTTAATTTTATTTCTTTTGCTTTAAAAGTGAGTCATTATTCATTACTTATCAACCAAATCTATTTCTTACCTAATTTGGCTTATTCAGTACCTAATTATTACGTTATATAAATCTGTAACTGGTTCACCGCGATACAGGCGTAGCCTAGTGCGGAGACCCCGGAAATGTCTGTAATTTAATTTATGTGAAATAAAGATTTATCTTGTCTTATCTTATCTTATCTTTGAAGCGGGGAAAGGGTTTTGATTCCGCTAAAGGGAAGTTTCGTTTCAAGTGCATAATATTTCAATATTGTTTAATTGTTATGGTTCCTCCTTTTGGAAACAGTTTCGAGCTCGTCTACCACATAGAAACGATACGATACGATATGGAAAGCTTCCGAAATAAATAATTATTTAATTTAATTTAATTTTATAGAAAAAATCTCCAAATACGATGTTTGATTTCTTTTGTATCCGGGACCCGAGTAGAATATAATCTAACTAGAAAGAGAGTATAATCTAACTAGAGAGATTGTAAACTATCGAAAGATTGTGAACCGTGACGTAGGTATCGGAGCGGCCAAGGTGGTCACAAATATATGAACAACACCTCTATTGTCAAGGCTATAAAGTGCATGTTCAGATATTTTTGAGTACCTTGGCCGCTCCGATATATTTGACGGCGACTGTACAACAAAACAACACACAACACACAACACAACAACACATTGTTTGTTTACAATTTAACGGATTATTTTTCGTTACATTATAAACTATCGACGAGGAACCGTCATATTTTCAAACGTAAAGCTTCTCGCGCTAATTGGTCGGTCTTACAGTCGTTAGGTCTAGGTTAGTCGTTAAGTTTCCATAAACTTAGCAATCAAACACAGGTCTCAGTAAGAAACTAAAGTGCCTTTTAAAAAAAATCGGTTCTGGCGCTCGCCGGCCGCTGCCGCGGCACACTCGCTTCGCTCGGTCGGCTTCGCGCGTTGTTTGGTCGTTGTTAAGGCCGTTCTTCGATTCGGACAAGCCACGCCCATCCGTTAGAGACACGTTTATGGCTCCCGTGCACGAAAGAAAGAGATGCAGCGCTCTTAAGGATCAGACTTTTTGACTAAACTACGATAAATAAGCGAATCTATAAAGTTTTGTCAATTTTTGTTTCTGTGACTTTTTAGATAAACCAGAATACCATATTTTTTACTTAGTTATATTGCTTAATATCTTATAGTTTACGTAAGCTAAGAAAAATAAGGGGAAAAAGGACCCAACTTCGGATTTTTTTTCTATCGAGGCAACTTTCAGCAATCGTGTTTCGGCTTGTGCCAAAATCAAGAGTATATAGTCTTATAATATATATTCGAAAATAAATTCAGTCCCTTTCCCCGTTTAGTCAATAGAGCGTTTGAAAAAACCTATAATTTTTCAAAGTAGCCCCTTAACTATACTCCTCCTCGCTTCGCTCATCGTCGCACCTATCTAGACTCTGGAAACCGACCATTCAGCGTGTGAGGGCCTTTACGTTTGACAATATGACGATTCCTAGTCGATAGTTTATAATCTAACGAATAATAATCCGTTAAATTGTAAGCAGTACGTTACGGTTCACAATTTTTCGATAGTTTACAATCTCGCTAGTTAGATTATAAACTAACGGTATTTACAATTTAAAGGTGTCATATATACTAGATTCATTTTGTATAGAAAGCGTCACGTGATCCTCGGAGGTCACGTGATGTTCTGTATCCAAAGTGAAGTGTTGGAAGTGTCGTGTAAGACACGGAACGGAACACCGTGAACCATTCTTTACTCGTATTGATGTATTCTGAAATACTTTTGCTGCCGGACAAAGACTAAAGAGCGATTAATTCATATGAATTTCTGCAGTGACCAGCATGCCACCGCGAAGGTCGAAAATCGACAATTCGTTTGCCCTGTCTCTATCGCTCTTGCATATACGAAAGAGAGTGATGCAAATAGACGATTCAAATAACGTGGTTCGCGGTTATGTGCCTGAAATTTAATCTGCTTTGTTGTTTCAACAGCGAACCATCTTTTCTCAAGTTAATCCTCGGTTGCGCGAACTTAGTCCGTATACTACTGTTAAATGTTACTTGTAAGCAAGTTTGTATTAGAGTTAATACCTAGCACTTTGCACTTGCTAACTAACCTGAAAGAAAGCATATTGCTACTGCAGCGATTCATTGAGGCATTTCATACTGCGGAATTTGCAGTAGTAAAATCGAATCAAATCTCGAACGGTTAATATCTGAACGGACGAGGTCAAAATATCTGCACACGTCTTTACTTACAAGGGATTGAGTGCATGTGGAGATCATTTTGAACGTCTCGCCCGGTTAGCCATTCTGCTGCTGACTGTGTGGGGATCGTAGATTGTAAAGTCTTACACATAAAAACATCCTCCTGCTGAATTTATTCCGTTTATATTGGACAAAATAAAATATGTTATGTTATAACAAATTGTGTTGTTTTGCTCAAATATTTATATTTGGTTATAATTGTAAACAAAAAAGAACCGACTTCACTTAGGATCCGCTATTCCAAGAGGCCGAGGTGCTGTAAAGAAGTGAAATCACTATAGGTGTGCCTATAATAGTTGAAGAGTTCCCTCGATTTCTCCAGGATCCCATCATCAGACCCCGACTTGGTGCCGACGGGACCATCTAGGGGTTATACCCGTTCGATTAAAAAAATATATATTTGAAAATCGGTTTCGAGTAACATACATACGAAAAAAATCTCGTTTGTTGAAGTCGGTTAAAAATTATTGGCCATGCTTGGCATCTCTTTAGTTCAATAGTCCTATTTGCTAAATTAAATAGTCTTATTTATCACATGTACTTTATTATACAGTATTCAAATTAATTATATTGATTGAATCTTAATTGTTTAAACGTAAATATTTCACTACAATTCATTAGTCACGATCCAATTTCGCATCGCCCCTATAGACCTTGATAGGCTAGCCTAGGTCACCTACACACTTTCTAGAACATACAACCAAAGCTATTCGTCGCTTAGGCCGTTTTGTCAGCGTTGGTACTGTATTGAGGCATAAAAAGGCTTAAGCGACATCAGCGTTAAGCTCCATTTTGGTTTGATAAGTATATTTATTCTTAATCACTAAGGTCACATAAACTAGTACAATTAATCGACTTACTGTATTCCACGATTCGCGTTCACTTGTATGTATTATGCAGAAAGAAAACCTATGTAATTGCTTTATTTAAATTAATGGTTATATAACAGGTCTGTAAATGTAGCACTTTATTGCTGAATGCTGTTTAAATGTTGTTGTAATTTTAGTTTATAAGGCTTACAAGAGTCTTATGCGAGTATCTAAGTGTGCCAGGGCACAGCTTAACGAATGTCAGGTAGCTCAAGTGCCAATTCTGGAGCAGAGTCATACTAGGAAAGTACCTCCACGTTACAGAAATCCACAGCCTAATAGCACTAGACCTTACCCATAATGTTGTATTTTTATCGATAAGGATGCAGTGTGTGGAACTTACCTTACCTTTTCACGTTTAACGTCACGTTTCACTCTTCAAGCTTAAACCGATGAACCGATTTAGATAACTATGGTACGATGATAGTTTGAGTTATGGGAAAGGACAAAGAATAGTTTTTATCCCAGAAATCATCTTTTAACGGAGAGAAAAGGGAATGGAAGCTTGTATGGAATTGTTGGTCACTGTAGACGTAAAAAAGCATATATATTAAACTTATATTTGCTATAAGATTGTTAATCCCACTCAGACGAAGTGGCGGGAAAAAGCTAGTAAGTCTGTATGTTTATTGTCTTTTTTATTCTCTCGATATCTCCGTAAAAATTTACGTCCGGTTACCTAAGGTTTGCTTCTCGACATGGATTTTTTGAAAAATACAACCAGTCTATTTAGGAATGCTGAGATTTTTATGGTTATTTTCATAGCAAGTATTTATCTTGTACCTTTAAAACGTGATCTCATAAATTAAACTTCCCACTTTTACTCGGTTCAGGACAATTTTGTCTCTGCTTACAACTCACTTACTTTTGTCCGTGCTATCTCAAACTTACTACATATCTAATTAAAAATAAATCCGTGGCTTATCGTCAAGACGCAAACGTGTAACGTGTACTTAATGAGAAGTTTGGTCTTAAGAAGTTTAGGGTTACTAAGACGGAGGACATATACAGTAAACTACAAGGGTTATGTTATTACATTATTAGGAAATGATTTAATGATTACATTTTTTGATGGTTCATTTTCCCTTCTAGGTAGAAACTCCCAATTATGTTGTATCAGAACTTCAAAGCAATTTACAGAGGCACTACAGTACAAATACTAAACTAAATTAATAACTAGCTCAAATCTAAACTAGGCCCTTGCGGCATTGTACCAAGGATGCTGGCGGCATTTACTCGTTGTATCGCAATGCTGATACGCTGTGCGAGGAAACCGCCAGCTCTTCGGTCACCAGTTACATCAACCAGACGCTTCGCGATTTCTGCAAATTTAGTTATGTAAATAAATGTCATTTCCCATAAAAAAAAACAATTTTAGTTACATAATGCTGCATCGATTTAATGTATTGTTCCCACCTCAGGATGGGACGCTTCAATGGATATAATATTGCATTCAAGATTTAGCACCATCTTATTGCTGGAAGTTAAGCGCCATCACAATGAGGCTACCAATGGAATGAATTTGTTGATAAGCTAGTTAATTTAAATCACATTCTACACCACGTCTGCCGTCGTCACGCGCTTTCCCTAAGTGTCAACAGCCTTGTAACTATATTTGCTCTTATAACAATTAAACCAGTCCGACGGGCCCTAACTATATGGCATAGTAAACTATTGGCCATAGAAAGCCCACTCTCACTGCAAGGGGCTACATATCTGATGCTGTATATGGGAAAGTAACTGGAGCACTTATCGCGGGGCTGTTTGTTCAAAACTGGAATGTTGCTTGTAAAAAGTCTAGGCCTTGAAGGGTGTGGATATTTTACTTAGACGACATTTTATTGGTTATATTTAAAGAAAAACCTTTGTTGATTTTGACTACGGTCACTTTCATACCACTTTAGTTTATTGTAAAGGTTTTTTATACATATCTAAATATAGGTTTTTGGCTAAGGATATTGTTGGAAACCTGTTTTATTTCAAACAATGCACGTCTTGTTGGAATTAGTTTACGCTGCCTTGGAAGTTTGAAATTTGTCGCCTAATATATCCGTGGTTATACATATATTTATAGGCAATAGTAACTACGCCAAATCTTGATATTTGTATTAGATTTCAGTGAAATTGGACAATAATTAAGAAATATATGTTTAAAACGTCATATACCTAGATAAATAGGTACGTACATAATTCTTTAACTTTTAAAGAACATACACGGCACATTAAAATTTTCTCCAGTAAATTTAATTTTAGGTTTAATAGTAACTAATTAATACAGTACCTAGGTAATTATATGTAGTTGGTAAATTTCGAACCCTTGTATTAAGTGATATCTTTTTATTACAATTAAATAACGTTTAAGATGTAGTGTTCTTGTACAAACTATGTAGTTTACATTCAGATTTATTCATTAATCGATTTTCTTTTTGTTAATTTTAAACCTACATTTAACGAATACTCCGACTTGAGATTTTATGGTGTTAAAATGTTTTATTATTTATTTATATGAGCCCAGAGTGTCCCACTACTGGGCATAGGCCTCCGTTTTCGCTTTCCACGTATCCCTGTCCTGATCCGTCTCCCACCAGTCTCTATCAAAGGCGTCCAGGCCGTCCCGCCATCGCCGTCGAGGTTTGCCGCGACCCCGGGTTCGATTGCGTGGGACGCAATTGGTGGCTATTGATATAGTAAAAAAAAACGAACCTCCGTTTTATTACACAATTAAGTAGTACGTAACTCAAATAAAATAAAATAAAATGTTTTTATCCAGAGTCATAGAGGTACATTTGTACGGAGAAATGTTCATCCACTATTCCTATGTTTTTCTAGGATTAGTAAGATCTCGATGTAAAGTCACTGACTCCGTTGATTAGAAACTAGTTGGGATAAAAAGCAATCTGTCCGTTTTAGTAACGGAAGAGCCCAGCCTACTGTTGCCGTAGCAAAAAATAGATTTCTAATCCTTCTGCTTTGGTAATAAATACTGTTATGGCATATCTTGTTTGTTCATTAGCAAGTGTGCGGAATTGTTTTGAGTTGTCAATAAAGATAAAAAGGGTCATTTTATTTGTCGCATAATAATATTTTCTATTAGAACCGTGATGTTAAAAAAATCCAACAACTGCCCTAAGTTCAAACCCAAGTAACATAAATCGATGTTAACGTAAGGTAGGTATCAGATGACCGGCGCCTAATACCTATTCAATAATCAAGTAGAGGGTCAAACAGGTAATTGTAGATCAGATAGGCTTTGGGTAACTAACGTGCATAGGTCAGCATGCCCCTTGTCCGATCGGCTTTAGCGCAACAGGTGGCATAACTTACATTCCTAGTTACAGGTCGCTGCTTTCCTATATCTATCTACTAGCTTTTGCCTGCGACTTCGTCTGCGTAGAATTTGTAATCCCCCGTTAAGGAATGAATTCTGGATATCAACTATTCTATATCCTTCCCCAGAGCATCTCCAGCGTTCAACGGTTATTGATTCGCCATACAAACTTTCAACCCCTTTTTCACCCCTTCTAGGGTTGATTTACGGGATGAAAACTATCCTATGTCGTTTCCCGGAACTCAAATTATCTCCATACTAATTTTCATCGAAATCGGTTCCGCGGTTGAAAATTCTCCATACGAAATTTCAAACCCCTTTTCACTCCCTCCAGGGTTGATTTTTGAGATGAAAACTATCCTATGTCCTTTCCCGGGACTCAAACTATCTCTATACGAAATTTCATCAAAATCCCTTCAGCCGTTCTCACGTGATGCGCGGTCAAATAAACAGACAAACAGATAAACAGATAAACAGACAAACAGACAAAAATTCTAAAAACTGTTGGAACGTGTTCTGTTATCGATTCTAATTATCCCGAGCCAATTTTTTTTCGAATATCTTCCATGTACAGACTTTCGACCCTCTTCAGCTTTATTATATGTATAGATAGAAGATATATCTATATACATATAATAAAGCTGAAAAGAGTCGAAAGTCTGTACATGGAAGATATTCGAAAAAAAGTTGGCTGGGGATACCTAGAATCGATAACAGAACACGTTCCAACAGTTTTTAGATTTTTTTTCTGTTTGTCTTTTTATCTGTTTGTCTGTTTATTTGACCGCGCATCACGTGAAAACGGCTGAACGGATTTTGATGAAATTTTGTATAGAGATTGTTTGAGTCTCGGGAAAGGACATAGGATAGTTTTCATCCCGAAAATCAACCTTGGAGGGGGTGAAAAGGGGGTTGAAAGTTTGTATGGAGAATTTTTAACCGCTGAACCGATTAAGATGAAAATTAGTATGTAGATAACTTGAGTCCCGGGAAACGACATAGGATAGTTTTCATCCCGAAAATCAGCCCTAGAAGGGGTGAAAAAGGGGTTGAAAGTTTGTATGGCGAATCAATAACCGTTGAACGCTGGAGATGCTCTGGAGAAGGATATAGAATAGTTGATATCCAGAAATCATTCCTTAACGGGGGATTACAAATTCCAACGCAGACGAAGTCGCGGGCAAAAGCTAGTAATAGATAAATTGTATTGTTTTGTGGGTTTATAATAAAGAGTGGCTAATTTGACTCATTAGGAAATTAGCCAAATGTGAAAGTGTAACCCGTGATTTTATTTGTAAAAGTGTAACAAATAATAATCGTTGTTATAGTCTTGACGTCATAAAATAAATGCAAGGGCGAATTTAATGTCTTGAGTGTCAAACTTCTTTGGTGTTGTGAAAATTTAAGTATGCTTACAATAGGTAAATGTAGTTTTAAAATGATGCTTGCTCGTATTGATGTTGTAGCACTTACTCGTTATTTACTGTGGAGTTCCCACATTTCTAACATATTTGATAAACAAAGTATGAGAATTACGATAAACAACACCGGTAGCATCTTCTATTATAATAAGTACCATATTTGTATGCGATCATAATTTGCATACAAAGTAAATGGAAACGAGCTTTGCAGGGTGTCATTTAATTCATATTTTCATCGTTTCCTAGAAACGATACGAAGTTATAGCCTATTTAAGTAGGTACCGATATAATAATGCAACTTATTATATCGGTACCTACTTACATAGTAGGCTATAAATCTATGAGTCGATGCGACTTTTATGTTTTGTGGTGGCTACGTGCCGTCATGGGTCTATGAAATAATTACGGAAAGTATTTATCTACAATTCAGTTCTTTACACGTTTGGCTAAAATGTCATCATTCAAATACCAATTAATAAAGAATGTTTCAAAGTTAAAATAGATTTGAACCGTTTAGGCTGTTAACTGTCAGTTTATATGTATACGTGGTGGCGACCGTTTACAACCGACTCCAAGATTTCGAAGGAGGAGGTTATCAATACGTCAGGATCTTTGGTTTTTGCTATTTTTAACCGACTTCAATTCCATTGAGGAAGGAGGTTCTGCATTCGGTTTGGTGTTTTTTTTTATGTATGTTCACCGATTACTCCGAGACCCGTCGTCCGATTTGAGTAATTCTTTTTTTTTTATGTATGTTCACCGATTATTCGAAGACGGCTGGACCGATTTGGAAAATTATTTTTTTGTTTGAAAGGTATACTTCACAGTTGGTCCCATTGTCACCAGATCCAGGTCTGATGATGGGATCCTGGAGAAATCGACGGAACTCTTCAACTATTATAGGCACACCTAGAGTGATTTC
Source organism: Pammene fasciana (assembly GCA_911728535.1). Taxonomy (NCBI): domain Eukaryota; kingdom Metazoa; phylum Arthropoda; class Insecta; order Lepidoptera; family Tortricidae; genus Pammene; species Pammene fasciana. Next base: position 5,911,783 of record OU452285.1, read on the forward strand.
ATAATTTTTTTTTACAGCAACTCGGCTACTTCCTCTTGGAGTAGCAGCTCCTAAGTGAAGTCGGTTCTTTTTTTGTTTAAAATTGTTTATATAATTAGATAAATTTATAAGTCCTACTCCCGCTTGGAAGGTTTTTACACAATATTTCAGTTTCAGAACTATCGAAAAGCAAACTGTTTATACTAACAACTAGTTCAAACACTTCCAGTTGAAGTGGTTTCTCCTAGGTATTTAAGTTAGAAATGTTAGAACCGATGAAAACTAGGTAGGAAGTCACTTGTTATTTTAGGATACCGATTGTATAATAATTTCTATTGATGTAGACATTGTAGACCATTTCGTGGAAGGATGTTTAGTAACCTTGGTTGTATAATAAATAAAATATTTACTTTAAGTATCCCGTTATCTAGCTTCCGCTCACGATTTCGACCGTATACAGTGTGTGAATCTAATACGGGCGAATCTATTAACGGTGATTAGTATAAGACATAAGAAATGTAATTAGATAACTTTTACTTAGAATTGCAATTAAAATTTTATCCATACAAAATAATTCGGCCCGCAATGTTATGCAAACACACTCGCGTTAAACGCTCGTTGATAGTTACTGTCAATACCATGGTTACAGTACATTGCTCCTGATAAAATTTTCAAAAATTAATGATTGGGTCACAGTTAAGTGTAACTTAAAAAACATCTTAATGAATGATTACACTAATGAGTTCTATGTCTGGTTTAATTTATCGCTCGTATTAGATTTACACACTGTATGTGTTATAAATGCCAAACTTATCTCGTGTTTGTTTGCTTTGACTGACCGGTTACAAAATTTCACGAGCCATAATATTCAGTTTGCCCCTGGTACAGTCACCGGCAATAGTATCTTCCTACGCGAGGGCCGCAAAAATATCTGACACGCTCTTATTTGTAGGATCATAAGAGCGTGCCACCCCAACTAACATTTAAGTGATAAAATGGGAGGTATAAGAGCTGAATTATAGTGCAAATAATTCTATTGAAAGATACAAGAGCGCGAAGAATTAGTGTTATAGCCAGCTCTAACCCCGCTTTACCCCCGGATCTGGCACAAATTTTGCAGCTTTAGGCTTTCATAATCACTATACTATAGCTTTATAGAGCTTTAAGTTCTTAAAATCGCCCTTTTCGAACTCAAGCCTTTATCAACAAAACAACCCAATGCTATATATCAGCGATACAGAAGATATAAAACAACCATAAAACTTGGTGTATTACCTGTATCAGAGTTATATGAGTTGCAGGTGTCACCATTATAACTCTTATCGCTATTCAAAGGCAATAAAATGGAATAAATAATGACTTAGTCATATTTTAGAGAGTTAGATTAGTGTATGATATGTTTTAAAGTTCTACAATTGAGTTATAAATATGTGGAGTACCACTTAAATGCATTACGATTCACTATTTAAACCTGTTATAAACATTTGAGTTACATACGAAGGAAAAATCTTTGCAATATTTCTATAAGCTTGTGCCAAAACAGTGGAAGTGGTTGCGACATGTCATTGGATGAAGTGTTTGTGATTTTGTACTAAAGGTAAGTCTCATAATGAAATTATATCATATTTTTCATTGCATGTTTTATAGACTAAATGGGTCTATTTCGGTTGCGACGACCAGTTTACTGTGAATGTATATAGTAGTTTTTAACAAATTTTTAACGCGCCCTCAAAATACTGAAATTTAATCGAAAAAAAGGGAAAATAAATATGTGTGATTTATTTTAATTTTATAAATAGTTGCAAATAAGTAGCTGAAATTATACGTAGTGTTTTTTTATAGTTAACTAGCCAGATTATAGTGCAAAATACGAGCGTAAACGGGTTTATTTACATTTAGTTATGTGCTTGGTTGAAAAGAAAGTAAAACAAAATGGCGTTATCACTTAAGTAGATAAGGGACTATGTTATAGAACTAAAAGCGAGTATTTGGTGTGCGATTACGGTTAGGGTAATTTGCAACACGCAAATATCTAGATTGTGCTACTCTTGGGCATATAATAAATCTATAGCAGTTATAGAGAGCGGCTTAAAATACTTTAAATAGGGTTCCATAATTAAATAAAAGAACCCAAGAAAAAACCTGAAACCATAACTGTGACGATTTAAAGTGAAATGGTAGTTTGTTAATTTTTTTTTCGGTCATTAATAATAAGCAACTAGAAGTGTGAAAAGAAAAACAATTCAAATTACTTACTTTTCGTTTTCTCATCAATATCGAGTTTGAACCAATGTATAATCGTATATTGTTTTTGTCTTTTCAGTTCTTTTCGCGATGATGGTATTATATCATTAAATAAAATGGATAATTACAAGAAACTATTGCCGCTGCCATCCAACTTTCCAGATGATTATAAAGATTTTGTAAACAAATAAAAAGGAGAAATTTCAAACCGGTAAGTAATATTAATTAAAGTGGCATGAAAATAAACAATTCTATATAAGTAAAAGAAACCGTAAAGTAAACCATGTCCATAGCTTTTAAGTGGATTTTATATATAAGTTTTGTTTAAAAGTAATAAATCAGTATAATTAAAAATATTTATTTCATTGTAACGTATTTTACGTACACAATTCATACAACAATACAATTTGTAATTGGTTTCAGATTCAAACTGCAGTCAAGAAAAGGACACAAAATGAGAAGAAATTCTAAATAATTTTATCTACACCCATATCATAAACCCTCCATGATGCGTTTAAGAACCGCACATTATAACCACCATAAAAATAGACTGGTTTGTTAGAACTTTCTTATCTGTAGCAATGTTATTATTGCTAAATAATAACATCGAATTCGATGATATTGTAAAAATCCGGCCTCCTCCCCGACCGCGGTCATGCTCCCCCCCGACCGCCGGCACAATCAAGTTGGCCACGGCGGTGCTATGGCGGTCAATCTGACGGTTTCCGAACACGTCATTTAGGCTTTATGTGTGTAGATAAAGCAGTATATGCAACTGTACCTAATTAGGCCTTAAAACACTCGTGTGATCTTATTAAAACCACACTCGTATTTTAAGGACCCTTATTACGTAACAGTTACATGAACTAATAAATAAAACTACTTTTAGAACTCTAACAAAATTGTTCAAAAATTATTAATTGTGATTTTGCATGTACATATACCGTGACTTCTGTCAATTTTTATATTAAGAAATATTTTTATTGTTACATTATTGATATCTACTGTTTACTGTTTTGCTTATTCATTTGTCGAATTAAATATTGATTAAACCCAATGTTTTGTTTACTACCCCCTCGAACACTGCTACCATTTTCTTACTATACTATAGTCGATAAAAAAATCCGGCACGGAACCCTCATTTCCGTCATCTATATTTGCACTTGACGTAGCAGGTTTTCTTTCTAATTTAAGACTTAAGAGTTAGTTTACGCCACATTATGACGATAATGTAACTCAAGTGTTTATAACAGGTTTAAATAGTGAATCCTAATGTATGTAAGTGGCACTCTACATATTTATAACTCAATTGTAGAACTTATCATACACTAATCTAACTCTCTAAAGTATGCCTAAGTCATTATTTATTCCATTTAATAGCCTTTGAATAGCGATAAGAGTTATAATGGTGGCACCCGCAATTCATATAACTGTGATACAGATAATCCACCAATTATTATGGCTGTTTTATATCTTCTTTATCTGTTGTTTTGATGATAAAGGCTTGAGTGCGAAAAGGGTGATTTTAAGAATTTAAAGCTCTATAAAGCTATAGTATAGTGAATATGAAAGCCTAAAGTTGCAAAATTTGTGCCAGATCCGGGGGTAAAGCGGGGTTAGAGCTGGCTATACCACTAATTCCTCGCGCTCTTGTATCCCTCAATAGAATTATTTGCTCTATAATTTAGCTCTTATACCTCCCATTCTTATCACTTTAAATGTTAGTTGGGATGGCGCATAAGGGTTCATTTTAAAACTTTCTACAGTCACAGTTGCAAAACAATCTAGTCTACGGCTTATAAGAACTTACAGCTGCAAACGTAATTAAGCAATGACGTTAGTAAAGTTATAAGTCATTACTAAGGGCGATAAAGTACAATTTGCTGTATAAGAGGTACGACTAAAGCTATAAACTACAAGTAACGGTTATATTATGGACGTAATAAACACTTCTTAAATTCGTACAGCGCCATAAGAGAGGCTGTTGTCATCTGTTAAAGCTATAAGTTGTAATAGAAGTTACGAGGATATGCTATGCAACTTCTCGTTATATACCAATAACACGTACAGGTAATTATCATAAAGGAGATATAGTAAACATAATAATAGAACTACTAACTCTCCTACAGCTTTTAAGCAACTTAATGCTGGTTAAGACACTTCATAATAGCAAGTTAAGAGTAAAAGCGATAAGGACAGTTATAGTTGGCACCTTTAAATGACATTGAACTCTAAATACAGCCCTAAGCTGCGGCTTTATAAGTGTATTAGCTGATTCAAGCGCTACCATAACAGTTTACGTTGCTGATTATCTTCCTTGGCAGTTTCAATACGACTAAAGGTTACAAGGATTTCATATAACTCTTTTATAGAAGCTTTTATTATTACGAAAACCCTTGAAAATCTATAATATAACTAAAAGTTATAAAATAAGCTGTAACGATCACCAAAATGTTTGTTGGGACATATTTTTGCGGCTCGCATAGGAAGATACTATTGCCGGTGACTGTACCTCCTCAATATTGTTGTTTGTTGCCTACTAATACCCAACTACTTACTTACCTACCTACTGCATGTCCTCATTAAACTGCGCACGTACTTATTTATTTATAATCCTAATTATTAACTGGATATAATGAGCGTGTCTAATGAAAGCATTAGAATTCAATTAATGTCATGTTTACAATTGTATCTTCATTAATTCAGCGATACTGTCATAATCACATTACAATCTCATTATAAGTACTTTTAATTATTCAATCATTATGTCAAGACGTCGAATAATACTTGTAGGTAATATACGCAGAGACTGAAGGGCGGTATGATAAATCGTCACCTTGCATAACTCGCTATAATATCTGCCTCTACTCTTCGGAACCTCGTAACTTGGTACTAAATCGATTGTGAGGTACGAGTTTTAATTTTGGTATTTGTTATACGTTGATTGACAAGCGAAGAAATAATAATCAGACAAGAATAATCAATAAGGCGCTTTCATAGTCAATTAACAAAGTGCCGATTGTTATATACTCACTTATATCTAATAGCATGATAATTATATTGTAAATCAAAGTCTTGGACTGGACTTGTCACCAATACATATTTTTTCAATATGACAGTTGAAGTTTAGTTATGTATGGCCAGTATGTAAATTTTATTAACATATAATAAGAAACAAATTCTTATTGTATAGTGAAGTAGCTGAAATTATATTTGTGTAGGCTTATAATAATTATATGTAAACGTTGACACGAACAGCTACATTGCTGGTAATCCCCATTTTACCGGTCTCTGTAAAGTAATTAAGTTATTATTATTGAATTGACTCTGATATATTACTAAGTATTAATAGTTTTTGTTTTAATTGTTACAGGTACGTAAATGAACTTATACATCACATTTAACGTTTTGTTATGAAGTGGTAAGTTCTAAATTAAAATCCTATAAAAGTAAGTATCGTATTATTCACGATGGGAGGTAGCTAGTTTTTGCCATGAAAGTATAACTCCCCATTCATTAATATTTCGTAAAGCTTGACAAGTATTGTTGCTCCTAAGAGCTAACCTAATTGCCTGACCTGGTAATAAAAAAAAGGTTTTACGGACTTTTCTCGGGCCCATTTACAGTCACCGCCCCAATAAATAAAAGTATTGACTTTAACGACCTCTTTAACCCAACATGTCCTTTTTAACATCGCCTTTAACCTCCATGGATCTTGGAAAATACCAAGTCCGTTAAATTCGTCACGCATGGTAATACCGACTCAAATTTTATGGTGCCGACGTAAAATTGTCAGAATGTATACGGAATTCGAATACAGTTGTGGAAAGTGTCGTGAAAATAAAAAAAATCCACTCAAAAGTTACGGTCTTCGCAGACATAAAAATAGACCGATTTTACACGTCGCTAGAACCCCATGACCGATTTTATTTGCCGACGACGTAAAGTCGTGTTCCATAAAATTTTAACAGCTCCTGAGAACGAGCCGCGGGATTTCCTTACACGCTGAGGTCCAATCTAAAGGGCGAATGTAAGCTGGCTTCCGTTTATACCAAAGCTTCGGTTTCAAGGTTATCTTCAATGTTCTATGTACTTACTTTGATTTTAAGTTAAATACCTACCATTTAATTAGAAGGGTTTTTAGTCTACCTATATTTTATTAAATAACGGATTTTAACACACTCTTTTATCAACAATAAAAAAAAATCGTTCATTTCAGGTGCCTTATTCTAAATTTAATACATATACAATCTAAAAAATAACTCCATCGTACTACAAATTATCAACAAATATTGGAGTGGCATCGGAATAATTTTCAAGCAAATTCTGATATTTCTGATTCAAAGGTTTAGGCTCTAGGTAGGTGTGTTGGGTTATTATACCTTGTGCAATCTAAGAAGCGGTTTTTGACACCTGTCATCTCAGTACATTATATAACCTAAAATCGATTTTAGGTTATAAAATGTACTGAGATCACAGGTGTCAAAAACCGCTTCTTAGATTGCACAAGGTATAATGCATTACGAGTATAGTTGTATTGAAGTTGGATCGTGTCTAATAGTACATTACGCACCTAGGGCGGTAAAATAAAGAACGGAGCAGATCGCGGGTATTTGTGGCCCGAACCGAAGGTAAGGAACCGAAGGTACTTCATTATTACCGCCCGTGGTGCATACACATTTTTACGTCTTTTCCTGGGTGTGAAGTGAGATTTGTCGCTGCGCCCGTGGGCGGCCAATCTCACTTACCACCCAGAGTGACGTAAACGTGTTTTAAAGTCAGAATACAGGTATTTAAGCTATTGGCAGAGTTTTGCATCAGTTTTATCATGCGTTTTTAATTTTCAACTGGTAAAAGGAAAAGTTTCAGGAAACAACCAGCTCAACCGACCTAATATTATAGCAATACGCGCTAACTAGAACTACACAAACTATTCCACTTGGAACTTCCTCTTGTTAGCGTCATCGTGTTTTTAAACGAAGACTATTTAAATTTCACTGTGAACAAAAAAAAAGTAAGGAACAAGAAACACAAGGAACACCGGAGTTTGTAGTTGTAGCGTTGTAGCGGCCAATCAGAAGGGATTAAAAAACTGCCAAGTTTTGTTCACCAATCAGAAAGATGTCAAAACGAAACGAAGATCGAAAACCGCTAGGTCCATTTACTGACAGTTTGCAGTTGCATTTTAAAGCCAAAGTGCATTAGGAAATACATATTAGTTTTTACGTCACTCTGGTCGCTAAGTGAGATTTACCGCCCTAGGGCGCAGCGGAAAATCTCACTTCACACCCAGGAGAAGACGTAAAATTATGTACGCACCACGGGCGGTAATAAGGAAAGCCTCAGATCGCTTATTTATGGCCCTTACCTTCGGCTCGGGCCACAAATGCCAGCGATATGAGCCCTCCTTTATTTTACCGCACTAGGTACGTAATGTACTATTTAATGTATCGATGTTGCTAAGATTCGTCACCGTAGCTACGCGCGTAGGCACTTTTCATGAAATTATGGCCATTATCGGCACCTAACTAACTTTGTAGGCATTTCGAACTAGGGTAAGTGCGACAATAACAACCCACTTTAGTCACTACAAAAAAGTTCAAGTAATAACTTAACCACTTAAATTAGTCGGCCGCTAACTCAACCGTTTTTCTTTCCGATACTAATGGTGTTAGTTTTTCTTGCCGTAGACAATTTCCCCGGCTATTACGCCATGGATATTACCTTACACTAACTTTCTGCTGCGACATTACTGCCCCACTACAAGAAAGCCGTAAGAGCTATTGAAAACGAGTTTGAATTTGGAATTTAATGAACGATAATACGGTTAAAATTTGAGTAAGTTTCCTATAGCTGGTATGTGTAATAGACAGATTACCTAGGCCTATTCATTTCGCTTGCTAGCTCCAGTAGTTTTATACTGGTCTTCGTTAACGCATATTTTTTACGAATATCAAGGTCACTCGTATGCTGGTTTTCCTAAACCGCAGTGCTTTTGTAAACTGCTTTGCGGTTTTATCGTTACTGGTTGATCCTTGAAGTAAGTACCATTGGAAGTTGTCATGGCTTGTGGTGTTTGGATAACGCTAAGTTACATATAATCTAATTTGAATCTTACTTTACTATAATGATTATTCTGTATAGTCAGCTGCAGAGAAAAAGATCCCCCCTGCATATAAAGTTTGTTTGCAGCGGGGGCCTTTTTCGTTGCAGCTGACCATACTTTAAGAAAATCGTATGAGTAAACGCCTCCGTACTTCTTGTGTATTATGTAGGGAGCTAGTTAGCTACCGCGTAATTCTGTGTCGCCCCGGCTTTAGAATAGTGCCTCCCCGTCTCTTCCCGCGGATGTCGTAAGAGGCGACTAAGGGATAAGGGATAAAGGGACCTCTGATCCCTACTACTCGTGGGAACGCATGGCGGCGATGCGGTTCACCACCTATTACGTCTCGTTTTTCACGGGGGCTAGAAGCGGCTCACGGAGAGCCGTTTTGCTACTGATCGTAGCAAATGGAAATCCGTGATCTCTGCCTACCCCTTTTGGGAGATAGGCGTGATTGTATGTATGTATGTATAATTATAAAAACGAAATTTCCCGATCAGAACATGGTAAAATCAAATAGTAAGCTTTGATATTTTCACTTTCAACCCATCACTATTCAAAGAAACTTAATGTAATTAAAAGTCATATTTCTTACGGGAGAAAAGGTCAACTTTTAACTCTTTCATTCTATATTATCTTATCAACGTTCGTTACCACTAAAGTTTGTAGTATTGCTGTCATTCCATAAATTGTAGCTACTAGTGACAAGGGTCGCCCGTGGGACGCTTTTGTTTTAGACCTACGAGTACAACAATATTTGCTTACGAATAATTTCATACTAGAATTAATTTATTTTGCGCCCTATCAGTTTATAGGCTTCGTTTCATGAATGTTGTACCTAGAGAAAACACTGACATTTCTCGCAATTGACTTCTGAATAATTTTCAGTAGTATTAAAAATAGACCAAAATAGAATACTTATTATTGGTCTGATGAGCCCCATACAAAACCTCACTCTGATTATAGCTATTGGTTTATTTTCTAAAATACTACAATGTAAACGTGCAAGTGGTTGTTATATACGTGTATACGTGGGGTGCCCGGCCTTAGTATTGTCCCCCACCATATCGTCCCGGCCGTCCGTGTCGTCGTGGTTGCAGTAGGAGTCTGCTAAGGGAATGTACCGGGAGATGGGCAGCAGCATCTTCCGAAAGCCTACAATAAACAAAAAAACTGCGCGCGCCAACTCGCCTGCCAAGCGTGGCGCGTATGGCAAACCCTCACCCCTTAATGATAAGTTCCATTAATACGCTGGATGCAAGTCGCTTCCGACCGATACTTATGGAGGTCCAAAGGGGAGGCCTATGTTCAGCAGTGGACGTCTTATGGCTGAGATGATGATGATGATGATGAAATCGTTCCTTAAAGGGGTGAAAAAGGGGGACAAATTTATTATGGCATTGGATATAATGTTATGGATGCGTAACGTTTGTCATTGCCATTACCTTTTATTTAGGCGTTTTATCAAAAATAAGCTACCTAATAATTTTAAACAAAAAAGAACTGTAAAAGATTTGCTGTAAAAAATAGTGAAATCACTATAGGTGTGCCTATAATAGTTGAAGAGTTCCCTCAATTTCTCCAGGATCCCATCATCAGACCCCTACTTGGTACTAACGGGACCTAGGGGACGGTAGGGGTTATACCTGTTCGATTAAAAAAAAGTTTTGAAAATCGGTTCACGATTCACGGAGACATCGAGTAACACATACATACAAAAAAAATATAAAAAAAGAATTCAGTTGAATTGAGAACCTAATTTTTTGAAGTCGGTTAAAAACAGTTTTATTGTACGCAGACAAAGGCGCGTTGACTTAATACATAATACAATTTTCTATGGAATTAACAACACTAAGTACAGCGAATATAATATTCCTACTGTAATTTGCCTTATCTATTTGCACACATCACGCTCGTAGTTAATCTGTTCCAATAAGATTAAATGGAAAATGCGTTTTCACTGCTACGAAATTATCCAGAATAGGCGTCCAAAATATTCCAGTACTTGGTGATAGTCATTAACAATCTTCTAAAGAGCCCTTCACAATCAACAAGATCCCGGTGGTTCGAAGTACTAAGAATGCAGTGTCGTTCCTACTTAAGGCCCAGATAGGATTTTAGGCTCCCCTCCAGTGTCTCGAATGTTTTCAAGATACTCCACCCCCATTGAAACCTTTACTTGATGTGTCTGAAGTAGCGCTTGAGCGGGATCTTGACAAGTCCCATCTTTTACAGATTTTTTATTTGTTTTGCTAAGATAATTGAATGATTTTTTGTAGAGCATTCAAGATAACTCCCATTGAAGCTACGTGCCTATTAACGGGAAAGTTTATCATTGAGTTACGTCAATTATATTTAGCAATAGCTATGAAAAATAATTAGGTAGACTGTTTTTTTTGTAAATATTCTGTTATGTAGACAGCAAGAACAAGTGGTCCAAACGTTTAGACGTATTAAAAGCTATACACAACATACGTGATACAACTACCAACACACTATCAGCGTAATACAGAAGTCTAATCCGGACAGCTTTTCCTGACATGTACTCACATTACAACGGACTGGAAAGTGAGAGAGATATTCCATTTTCGAAATGTACGTAGAATGCTACGAACAATGCGCAAACTCCTAGTTTACGTTCATGTTCATATGATAATAATAATAAGACAAAAGTGTCCCATAACTTGGATATAACAATAAGCCCCACAAATGAGCGGCTGAAATGGAATATAGCATGTACGTGACTAGAAAGTTTTGATGTTTTCCCCAACTTGATAAGCTGGTTTGCTGCAGTAGATATTCAAACGTGAAAATCTAACTGCTACAATGTCAATAAAATTGTTATAACAATTTAAGCAATGCCCATTTCAAAATGTACACGTGTCATGCTCATGCGTAATACTCGACATAGAGCAATCAAATTGCTCACACTGTTGACAATATTTTATGAATGAAAAAGTTGTTGTATTGCAGTTTAGTTATTAAAGTACCTATGTGTTATTTTTTCTTACTGTATTATTGTTTTGTATATTTTTATTATTATTTGTCGTTTGTTTTTATGGTATTAAATTGAATTGATTGAATGATAGTTAACTACATTATAGTTATTACGTAACCTTATAATACGGTTTAACTTATATTTAATCACTAAGCGCAACATGTTTCGGAGAGCCTAGTTAGGTTAGGTGGTTTAAATTAAATTTATTTATTTATTAGGTAATTTGCGTAATATTTTTTATCAAATACTCGTACCAAGTCAGTTAATCGTATTTGCATAATAAGTACCTGAGTATGTATGTTTAAAGGCCCTTCTTCTTCTTCTTCCTCCTAGCTTTTGTCCTGGCTTTGGGGTCCGCTTGACAACCTAATCCCATGAATTGGCGTAGACACTAGTTTCGAAGAAAGTGACTGCCATCTGACCTTCCAACTAGGGCTTTTTGGTTTCCTTACGATATTTTCTTTCACCGAAAAGCGAAAAACTCAGTGGTAGGTACGTGCCGGGGTTTGAACCCGAGACCTCCGGATTGAAAGTCGGACGTCTTACCACAAAGGTACCAGCGCTTCAATGTAAATATGTTTAGTGGTTCGATTTTCATATTTTGTTTGAATATTGGTCAAAACAAAACGATGATATTGCAGATTGTAAGATATTGAATAAATACCAAGAAGGAAGGAGTATACTTTTCCGATGACTAATTTAATTACTGTCTCTTTGCACTGCGCTTGAATTAATTACACCAAGCAAAATAAATATCTCAAATATGTACTTGTTTTATAACCTGAAAGCAAAAATGTAAAAAAAATCTATTCCATTTATGAAAAATGCACGGCTATCTTTTCAAGCTAAAGTTTTTTATTATAAAAAGTTGGTCGTTTATCAAAGCGCTAAAATACACTATTTTCAAAATTGGACCCAACAAACGCTTTCGTCGCCAGAGGAATATTATCGGAGTGCACTAAAACATTTATCACTTGAATTCGGGGCACGTGGCAAAAAGCCCCGGTTTGCGAGACAACTCGATGCGGTGAGAGGGTTCCATTATACAGGACAATACTGATTTACGTATAAGAGTTTGTTCCTAGTTTTTACTCTCTTTGAGTGAGCTACACGGAAAAAAAGCTTCCGGGATATTCTCAATCCAAGACATTATTATTATCTTGGAAATATTTCCTCGTGACAAGTATTTATTTCTTTTACCAAAAATATAATTCTTCGCTTAATAAAACCACGTTTTCTTAAAATAGAAATACAAAAATGTACTGTTTCAAGAGTATATTGAGTAAATAAGAGAGATTGCACTTTAATCAAACAAGTATTATGTTAGGTAAATGAAAACTAGAAAATCTGTAAGAATATATTCGCTTCGTTATATTTAAAACTTTATTATATTTTCGTTAAAGGAAATAAATACTTGTCACGAGGAAATATTTTCAACATAATAAAATAATGTCTTAGATGTGGTAAAAATGCTTTAATAAACACGTAACAAAAATTAAATTAAAATAACTAAACTAAACTAATATTAAAATAAACTAAATTAAAACTAAATACAACTATAAATGAAATAAAACAACTTTGAACGGATTATATCGCGTATACTGAATTTTAAATTACATCCCGACGTTTCGAACACTTTACAGCGTTCGTGGTCACGGGTCGACTGCTGTAAAGTGTTCGAAACGTCGGGATGTAATTTAAAATTCAGTATACGCGATATAATCCGTTCAAAGTTGTTTTATTTCATGAATAACTATCGCGGCAACCGTAGAAGATATTACAACTATAAATATTTTATACAACTGTCTTAGATTGAGAATATCCCGGAAGCTTCTTTTTCCGTGTACATACTTAGTAAGAGCCCATATAAACCTTCACTCTCACAATATCCTCTCTCGGAACTAATAATGATGTGTATTAATATTATAGTGCTATCGCGATGTGGTCTAACACTCGATTTCCTAACTTTATTTTGCTCTACGAGGTTTTTTATTCCAAATGTTTTAGTACGACGTTGGACAGTAGCATATGTTTGGTTAGGTTAGGCTCTGAGTGTTACGTGGTACATATATGGTTCTACATATTTGTACCTATTTATAAATTTATTTTATGTGAACTATGCAATATCCCTAACTTTTATTGTATTCTCCCAAGCGTGAAGTGCGAACCCTGAAAATGCGATTTCATCATGCGAGTGCCCACTTTTTGTTAGACAAAACCACCGGCGGAATGGTACGAAAAATATCAGCGTTCCGGCCAGTCAACCAAAGTTTTACAGTTCAAACGGAAGTATGAAATAAACGAACGCAAATACAGAGCGAGCACGGAGCAAAAACAATTAGGTATGCCGGAATATTGGGAGATAAATCTAAACGTTGGCCTTTTGAGACTGAAACTCGATTGTTTTTGCTTTTGGTTGCTTGCACGTAGATAACAATAGCAGATTGCGGCTTTAGCCCGTCAGATAGCAAACGTTTCCTAATTAATAGTTTCTGATGTGCATCACAGTAGTCACTACTTTCATTCTGATATCATCGTAGCAAATGATGGATTTGTCATTATCACGAATACATAATGCCATTATTTTATACAAGCTTATATCTTGCTATCCACACGATAACAGTGGCAATCATGTAGCTTTTCATAGCTTGATACTGAAGGGTAGCCAAACATTTGTGTAGAGGTACATATTATTAGACAGTATATGGATAGATATATAGGATGACGGATGACAATTATCGAATAATAAGTTTTTACTAGATTACGAATATTTTATTATTCCGTTAGTGATTTTTTTGGCACGATGGTTTCAGACTCTGTAATTACATAATGCCAATTAAAACAAACTTAATAAAAAATCATCTTGATACAAAGACGTGTTAGTACGTCGTCGTTATTCCAATCAGAAATCTTCATCTTGATTCTGAGAGACATATTCACAAAAGCAACGTTCTACCTGTCAACTACGTACAAACGCGAAGCACCACAAACCACCGCCTGGGGGAATTCATTTCGGGGAACATTGAGTGCACTCGCGATATGGCGTGGTTGATTTGCGGGTTCCATTAAAATATTTCGCTCGCTAATCTCGAGTGGCGCGGCCTCGCGGATTCAATGCGGCGAGACCGAATCGCGCGATAACGCTGCTCATGTTTTCTACATTTGCCTACACCATCAAATAAATGCCTTTATCACGAAAAAAAACGCTCTGAGCGTTTTAAGCCTCGTTCGAAAAAACGCTCCAATTTGATGTTCATTTCCGTGAACGTCACAAGGGAACCCGATGGTACATATGATAAATCATCATCATCATATTATCCGAAAAACGTCCCATTCTAGACAGTTACTGCGTTGCTTACGCAACTTATACTTACTAGGCATAATATAGCTAACTTTTGTATTTTGTTTACTATTATGTCTTGAGTACGATGCGTTTTTCAGCCCCATAACAATTTTTGTTAATTGATTGATATACTCGTAAGAGCTAACTAAGTATAACTCTTTATATTATCAGAAGCTTCCTCCTAGACATCGATTTGTTCATTATTTTTAAATCCTTTAACCTTTTGCAAAAAGGTTTTAGGTTAGGTACACAAAAGCAATTCAAGTAAGAATATGTGTAAGTTAAACATGCCTACGAGTAGATTCTATCAATGATTCTCATCAGAGATGATCGAAGTCATACCACTCCCATTGATTGTAAAAAAATCCAAGCTGCGACACAAACCGATGAAAACATGGAAGCGTAAAAAATATTTCAGAGGCGCGAACTCGATATGAAACGCTCTCAGTATTCACTGGCTCCTATATGTCATAAATCCTAGTAAAATTCATGATTTTACCACCTTCTGCTTCTGTGGGGTGGTGTAGGGTTACCGTAAGGTGCGGGAAAGTGGGAACGGGGTCCCTATTCGACATGCCAAACAGTGATACGTAGATATCACTGGATAGAGTGATCCATCTGTCCACACGTGTCAGGCCTAACTGTCAAATTAACAGTAGGTTCATGAAATTATAATAATTTTTAAACTGGAAGACACCTCCTCGGCTACAAACTGAGACTTTTTTCTAGTCGCCTATAAACGACTGTTCTGCACGGTAATAAGGTTCAACTATGGTCAGGAAAAAGTATAAGAATTACCTCCACCTCATATAACTACACGAGCGAAACGTGTTGATTTTGACGTACGTGGATATCACTCTTTAGTGAATTCGGCTGTCACAAACATATGATATCATAGTTGCCTCACCAGCGACTGTCAGGTTTGCCATGTCGAATAGGGGTCCGGGTAGGTGCTTTGTTCAATTTATGTCGAAAGGCGTCATTATTGTGGTGACATACTTGTGCATGTTAGTTAGAGGAGTTTCAGATGTTTCGTGCATATAGGCTGTAGCTTCTTTTATGTGGTATCTGATTGCAGACTGACTGGTTCCGAAAATGCGCTATAGTTTGTATTGCATTATAGAAAGTATGGACACATAAGATGATAAATTTAAATCGATTAATCTTCAATTTTTTTATTTTGTATAACATTTCCAAACAGAACAAATATTTCATTATTCAATTTGTAAATCATTTATTTCAGGCAAAGCCCATAAAAGTATTAGTATGAAAACAGAAATGGAACTTATTAATGTTAATAAATACAAAAGTGATAAGCAAAACACATACACAAAACATCGCACAGAGACATAACCGATTGAGCATAAAACTTTTATATGTTAAATAATATCTTTGTTTTGTTTTCAGATTTTCAATTGTATTAAGTATGTATAATAACCATAAAATAAAATAAATATTATATACCTACTTATAACCTAATGGAGTCTTACATAATTGAATGATTAAAAAAAAGAAATATTGTTTTCTTTGCTACTGACTGTACGTGTAGTTTTCTGACAAATATGCCTTTGGGTACCTATCTAAGACTAAATCTAGCTTTTTATTTTGTTACATAATATTTTTTGGTTACCTAAGTATTACTATTAAGCAATAACTAACATATCACAATATTACCTGATCATCAATCTATGATACAAGTTATTCCAACTAGGCCACTTATCCCTCACATAATAACCTTTCGAGGACGTATCGCATAACCTTTTGAGCAAGTTCCCTTCTAACTATCTACAGAGTTTCCAAAGAAAAATACCGATACATTTCCTTTACCCAATGAATAGGGAGTTTCCCGACGCTTGTTATATTGAGGACACGCGAAGGTATTTGTATAGTGGTGCCACTTCTTTAGTATCCGCTACTTAATTTGGGTTTATTAAAATTGAAGTTAACGAAACATAAACGTCGTGTCGTATCAGGCTATCAATAAAAAGGCAAAGGACAGACACACATGGGAATTGTTCCACCGACAAGAGCCCAGCTATTCAATAATTTGATGAAGAAAATTGAAGAATTTTTATCAGCTACTATTGGGTATTAAAACTGTTATGGGCCACAGAAAATAAATAAATTGTTGCATTAATTTATTTTATCTACACCCATATCATAAACCCTCCATGATGCGTTCAAAAACCGCACGTTATAACCACCATAAAAATAGATTGTTTCGTTAGTAGTTAGAACAAATGTCTTATCTGTAACTATGTTATTATTATCAGATAATTAGCAAAAATTCGATATCATTATGAAAATCCGGGTGGGTCCCGCCCGCCGGCACGCGCCTGCCGACCGCCGGCATAATCGAGTTGGCCATGGCGATGGCAGTGCAATCCGTGCAATTGCAGTCGTTCAATCATCATTTCGGGTGTATAATATGTGTCTAGTAGCAGTGTATGCAACTGTACGTAATTAGGCCTTAAAACACGAGTGTGGTTTTATGAAACGAACGAAGTGAGTTTCATAATAAGATCACACAAGGACCCCTATTACGTAACAGTTACATAAACTACTATTAATATATTGCTTAATTCCATGTAGGAATTAGTTTCTCCCAAAGTTTATTTTCTTGTACTTACCTACCTAATCAATATATGTTGTCATAGCGATAGGTCGTCTACATGATATCACTTTTCTATCTGAAGTCTAAGTACATGAATTGTACCTAATATTGTATTTTCTATCATTGAGGTACGCAAAACTTTTACATATATTTTTAATATTGAAATAATTACTGGTGTGGTGTGTAACTGTAACGGTATAAACTGTGAATTTTGCCCACGGGTTAATTCGAGTTATCTTATGTCTTCTAATATTTTAAAGCGACGTCGCACATGAGTTTGTACCTAATTACATAGTTGTGTACCTAGTTAGTGATAAGTTCAAGCATTAAGTGATCGTATTTCGATAAAATATATGAAGTGAATCCTAATATCCTAAGGACTCTTGTCATTTATTGACGAGTAGATCATACTTGTATTAAGCTGTTGTGTCGCATTTTCATAATTACTATTAAGTGTCAAATGCGATTTAATGACAACATAGTATTTTGGATTAAAATCACAACATGTGACGACAAAACTGATTCTCAGTAGCTCATTGTTCTATAGAGATCACAACAATGAACGTATGGAGTCAACCTAACCTCGTGACCCGCACTCTGTAACTTCCCGAACAATCTAGCCATGCACGAAATTGCTTAATTTAGTTTTCAAACAGTGAATTCTCTTATTTGGCTAATTGCAAATCTCGATTCCCTTTAGTGTCTGATTTAAATTAAGTTAGCTTTCCGACTCGCTAAATTTGCGTCGAATTAACGTTCCGTAACTTCGGCTGCGTATGAGCAAAATGGTTTCGGAAAACTAATTTATGCTTATTAAAAGCTATATATTTATGGGGTAATTAAATTAATAACATCGTGTGCTGAAGTAACAACATGTTACCTCATTAACTGTGTGATGGCACAGATCGGATCGTCTAGCTTAATATATCGTGATCGAATACTTAAGAGAGGTTTCCTTTCTTCTTCCCGTCTTGTGAGAAATAACACTGCAGTTATGGGACATTTCGGCCTCAGGTGGCATCTGTTATCATGTATTGATATAATCACTTGACTAGTGTACTTGGTTTGACGGACAATGTAGACTCATCACACATTCTACCTGATATTACCGAGGCTTAATGTAACGAATTTAATTTAGTGAATCATCATAATAGAATAGTTACCTCTCCTAGAATGATTAAGGTACCTTCTGGATTATACGCGACCGTTCAAGTTAGAATGTATGATTGAGTTGATACATGTATGATGCTCCTTTGGCCATCGTGTTCGACCGATGTCGTTCTGGTACAGGGATACCCTACGCCGCGCCACGGCCCTTTATCAATGTTATTGGGGGACAATTTACCTCCTGTGCGCTACGAAGCGTTTATATCTTCCCATTGTCTCAAGGACCGGTACTTATTTAATAGGGTTCTCGACCCTCCCCCAGAAACCATGGTTTTATATATGTATATATTATATGTATTCAGTAATGTGTTTTGGTTTGGCCAAACCAAGGCGGAGGTAAATTGTAAGACATGACATGTGTTTGGTACCAAGTCATCGCCGCCGACACGCCGTTCTAACAAAGTACTTGGGTTGGTTGAAGTAACAGCCACAATTCCACGAATTTTTATTGCGCAACCCTGATTTACCTCTATGTCCCATACTCTGCATTATCACCCTGGCTTCGCTTAGTATTTAGTATTCATTTACCTACTCAGGCCTGCAAATACCTACTCAAATCTCCCGGCTGCTTATCTCTCGATCTCGAACTCGCTCCTCTCGTCCTTGATGACTTAATCCATGTGAAGTTAGGCTGCGGTATTATAGTGCCACTGCACGTATAGTTCTATGACTGACTAATATGCCTTTGGTCTGGCCCAAATAGCTATGTAATGTTATATAGGATAAATTTCCATAGATAGGGTTGCCTCTAGTTCACTATTCGTCACATATGGTTCGGAAGGAACCCTGACTCATCTTAAATAAGATTCAATTTACTCACTCTAGATAGAGATTACAGGTAATAGTCTAATCTATTCGTGACCAAGTGAAGTAGGTATCGTGATTAGTTCATATGAGAGTGGGATTTCAGTAGTGGAGATTCGGCTAAACTTATCACAT
Source organism: Pammene fasciana (assembly GCA_911728535.1). Classification (NCBI taxonomy): domain Eukaryota; kingdom Metazoa; phylum Arthropoda; class Insecta; order Lepidoptera; family Tortricidae; genus Pammene; species Pammene fasciana. Next base: position 5,931,170 of record OU452285.1, read on the forward strand.
GAGTTAGAAAGAGTATTCTAGGTATTGGCTGAAATTATAATTGAGAGGGTCTGAATCTAACGAATCTCCATTATTAAATATCCTAGGGAGGATCTTAATCATATTAAATAAAAGAAGGAAGTGTTAAATTTAATTAATTTATTTCCGAAATTAAAACTTTATTTTGCTCAAAAACATTTGAGTTATTTATTCTAATAGCAAAAGAAACTGTTTGATTATTTATGCCCTCGACTAAATGGGATGGCATTTAATCGTAGGCTGAACATTCTGTTCCTAGCACCATTCTAATTAAGGGGAAAACGAATGTTCAAATGAAAAACCCCTTAGGCATCTATCGATATATACGTGTCTATATTTATATATGTTATCCTTGTCCACACACATACTCGCACATTATATAGCTAACCAATATTTACACGGCCTTTCATAATAATCGAGGATGAGATACACACTGACACATCATACACAATTCAGGAAAAGCATGTTATTTACAGCACGTCAAAGTTAGTCTCCCAGTCAGAATCAAAGTATCCCAATTTCTAACGGTAGCCACTGGCCCTTTCCGCCTGTCCGTCCCCAATGGTAAATATGATGAAGATCCGTATCCGGATCCGTCTCGACCCAAAATCAAATAATATATCGCTCTATTATCTCTAGTTTTAATTTTCCACTGTGAGACTATCTTAGACTTTACAAAAGTATATAAATTGTGTACTTTACCCAGGACCGTAGCCTCCTATTTCTCTCAGACAGCCTGTAGGCCTCTGGCACCTCACACCTTCGCTCTCACACACAGACACAAGCACTCTTAACAAATCAGCATAATACACTTTACTCCCGCAAAATAACAAGCTCGACTTGCAGGTAGCTTAGAACTTCGACCCGCTCAACTCGCTCCCGAAACCAGACTGACTCTCTCTCCCGTCTCCAGCCTCGTCCCCACTCCGAGCGCTCTTTTCCCCTGGAATGAGAAATGGCATCCCCAAAATCATACTGTTTAAACACCATTGGTCCTCCACGTAGTCCACGTGAAGTCCCGCCCCTCGTTTCTAGGTAAATGTGTTTTTGCATCAATTTTCTGAGTTCAAGTTTCTTCTCAGAGTAAGCTACATCTGTTCGCAATAACCTGTCTCCGCATTTTAGAGTTTACAATGAATATCGTTATTTACGACTTTTTCGTCCCTTGTCTAAAAGCAGCATCGTATTTCGTCTATTGAATTTCTTGAAACAACGTTCCTTTTGACGTCAATAAATTTGAATCGCCTCATTTAACTTAATGGTTAGAGTTTTTTAATTTTTTATTCTGTTTGTTTTAAGCCCAAAGGAATTCCAGTTAAAGGTTACAATAACTTTAAACCCCTGTCATGGTTTCTGAAGTTTTATGGCAAAGTATTATTTGAACTTTTCGCGGAAGTAAAAAAAAATACTAATAAATCTGCGCCCTTAGGCGGAAGTAATAAATAGCCAATAAATCTATGCTGACCATCTCACACTCCCCCAAATATATTTTTAATCACTCATAAAGTCGTTTAAGGATATATTTCCCTTATCCCACAGAAGCTAGTTATTTATTGGCCAGTTCCCACGCCTATCTATTGTGTTTCTAGTACGGTAATAAACCTATCTATTGTGTTTCTAGTACGGTAATAAACCGATCTATTGTGTTTCTAGTACGGTAATAATCCCTACTTAACTCGGACCTCTCTTTTGTTCGCGTACTCTAAATTCCCTGTGTTTATGACGGTGGCGCTTACACTAATTGTTTACCCCTCTTTTTTTATATAACCCCTAATAAAATCTGTTCAGTTAGGTGTTCACATAATAGCGGAACAGGTGGATCGCATTGAAGTTGCCCTTGACCTTGTCAGTATGAGGGTCAATCAGAGTGTATACGTTATTGTAAGGAACTGCTCCTATTACGTAAGGCCCCTCATACAACCGCATGAATTTTTTTGTTAGTTTTTTATCGGCATCGGACTTCGCAAAAGTCTTTAGTTTCACCCTATCTCCTATTTCAAAACGTACTAGCTTGTGGTTCTTGTTATAATGAACCTCTCTATTTTGTGCTGCTTTGACTATGTTCTGTCGCGCCTGTAGCCGAATCTGCTCTAGCGTCTCTCCCTGTAAATCGACTCCCCTTTTCGTGTCTTTATCAAAATCGGTCGATAGTAGAGTCCTATTTCCCCATACTATCTCATTTGGCGAGTACCCCGTCGTAGTATGAACCACTTGGTTGTAACAGTCCTCTATATCCGGTAATAAATCTACCCACGAAGGTAAAACATTGTAAGTGTAAATCCTTCCCATGAAAGAGAATCCCGTATATTTCCTCGAATCCTGGTGTAAAGGTTTTTGAAAATAGGCGTTATTTAAATCAATCAAACTGATATAATTTACCCCATGAAAAGATTGTAATATCTCGGACGTGAGTGGTGGTGAACCTGCGTCTCCTATCATTTTCTTATTAAGTTCGCGCGCGTCTAATAAAAGTCTTATTGAACCATCTCGCTTTTTAGTGAACGTGAGTGGGCTGCAATACGGAGTCGCCTCCTGTCTGATTACGCCTAGTCTCTCTAATTCCCCTAACTCCTCTTTTACCTGGTCTCTATGTGCCAAAGGCACCGGATAACTATACTTCACAAAAGGAGTTTCGTCTACCAACTCAATAGTGTGTTCGTACCTGTCAGTCAGCCCTAGTTTATCCGGAAATACTTTACAATGCTTGTCTAATACAGGCAATAAAAGTTCCCTTTGTTCGTTACTTAAGTTTGAATCTTCCAAGTGGTACCCTTCATTTTTTTCACTGTCAGATTTCTTTACTCGACACTCTATGTCCTATCGGCCCAGTGTTACGGCTGAGTATCAAATTAATAGTAGCTGCGTTCGTCTCTCCCCCTAGCCTTTCGACTTTGCAATCTGAATTCAGTTTGACGCAAGACCTAACTCCTAAATGCTCTATAGTTAACGTCCGTTCGCTACCGCAGTTCACTACTCCCTTCACTCGTTGTAACCAATCATATCCTAGAATCAATGACCTAGGTAATCGTCGCATAATAAGTACAGGTGCTTCCACTAGCGTACTCCCCAACCGAAACTCTATCAATACTAAACGATTCGTGCTCTCACTTCGCGATCCGAATGCTCCTTGTATTTGTATTGCCGGTATCGCGACCGCAGGTAGATCCCCGATCTCTCTTTGAATAGTATCGTACAATTCTCTAGTCATTCCGCTAACCTGACTCCCCGAATCTATAAGCGCATTCATATCTTTCCCATACAAGCACACACATATTTCAGGTAACCTAGGTAAAGAATAATCAATCCCTAAGTCGTCTAACTCATCAAGCTCATGAAACATCGTGTACATTGTCAATCCTTTCCTTGCGTAAGACCCCCACACAGCCTCCATCTCACTACATTCTACCACGTTGCTAAACTGATCTTCCAATAAAATCCCTATGGCTCTAACTTCTGACTGGCAACTATTTTTTTCGTCGCGTGTGCCGTTTTTTAACAATCGTTTGAGACCTTCTCCTCCAACCCCCAGACTCTGCCCCGGCTTCCATCCACTGTTAGTTAAAATGTTATAAGCTACACCTGTATTTACTCGCTCCGAAGTCCCTATATCCCCTGTACTACACAACATTAAATTGTTGGACCTCGTTTGTGTGGGGAAACCTAGTTTTTTGGCTGTCCCTCCCCCACCTGTTTCGATAGAGTAGCGCCTTCTCCCTCCTTCACAAAAGCAATAGCCGGTCTAGTGTTGTCTCCCTCTCGCTCAACCCTCGAGAACGTAGGTCTATTAAAGTTCGCCCTATACCCTAGACGACCCTGACGATACCCCCGTCCTCTCGTCGAACTACCTCCACTTCTCCACCTATTCGCTGAGATCGTCGCCACAACAGGACGTGTCCACGGCGACCCATTGTGTCGTCCCCCTCTAGAACTACCACCAACTACACCTCTCGCGACCCCTTTTGACTTCTCAACTATATTTTGCTCCAAACTTCTCAAAAAGTTTGCCCCGCTCATGATGTTAACTTCCTCAGTCCTAGTAAACCATAGTCTCTGTATATCTATCGCGTAGTGTCGCATAATAGAATTTACTAAGTCTCGCTCGCTAAATGCAATAGTCAGTGACTGCATGGATTCGGCATGTTCGGCAAAATGTTCAGACATCGTTATCCCTGAATCGCTCGTATATACCGCATTAATTAGCCTATATCTCACAGATTCCTGAATCTGCTCAGTCCAGTAATTACGTCTAAAATCAGCCTCAAAGTCAGCGAATGTAACCCATCCCTTCGAATATAGATCCATAACCTTACGAGCGTGCCCCGTAATGCACCCTAGCGCTATGTCAACCTCGCGGTCTGATCCATTTACTGCCCTTATATACTTCTTTAATCGCTCTAAAAATGCAATAGGATTAGTGAATGGTTTTCCGTCAAAGCTCGGCTTGCTAACAGAGGGCTGTACCACGTATAAGTTCCGAGTCTCAGAAGATGCTGCTGTAGAGCCCGCGGACGCAACACTAACCGATTCCTGCTTGTCGGTCCCATTACTTCCCTCACTAGCTATTCCCGTCATCTCACTTGCGGAAACACTCGCGCTTTCCCTCCGTACTTCGCCTGCATTCGAACTCGAACTCAGCTGTTTTAATTTCTCTTCGAATTCGTTTATTTTGCTCAAGATCAACTCTAATGTCGCATTAGCCACGGTCTCCGTTCGCCCGCTCACCCCCACTTCCCTAGTATTGGCCCGGCCCAATCCTACCTGCCTCGCTCCGCGCCTCCCTCTACCTGACGACATCTCTAACTAATCCGTATTAACGCACCTTTTATTATTGTCCGTTTGAATCCGTAAAAGCTAAATTAGTTTATACTTGTGCAACCTTTATCAAGTACCGGGTAAAAATTAAGACAGTAGCGCAATATTGCGGACAGATGATAACAAAACTCAGAATGTGTTACAAACATATGAGGTCTCAAGGCCCAAGGAACTTAGTCTAAGAAATAAGCAAGAAGTAGCGTCTCGATAGCCGCAATCTCCTCCTTCAAACCTGTAAATTGTACATTTATGAGACATACAGCTTAATTCTGGTCCCCCTATACATAAAACAATGTAAATGTACAGTATAAATATACATATTCACATGCACAGTGTGTCCTCATCCCTCCTCGTATTACTCTCGAAATCTCCCTCTCATAGACCCGGTCACGATTCCTACGTTGTGTTCTATTTTTATGCTATAATTATGATCTAGTCGTATCATTATTCTGAATACGTACTTAGATCCTTGGTCACTCGGCACCAAAATTCTGTGATGGCACAGATCGGATCGTCTAGCTTAATATATCGTGATCGAATACTTAAGAGAGGTTTCCTTTCTTCTTCCCGTCTTGTGAGAAATAACACTGCAGTTATGGGACATTTCGGCCTCAGGTGGCATCTGTTATCATGTATTGATATAATCACTTGACTAGTGTACTTGGTTTGACGGACAATGTAGACTCATCACACATTCTACCTGATATTACCGAGGCTTAATGTAACGAATTTAATTTAGTGAATCATCATAATAGAATAGTTACCTCTCCTAGAATGATTAAGGTACCTTCTGGATTATACGCGACCGTTCAAGTTAGAATGTATGATTGAGTTGATACATGTATGATGCTCCTTTGGCCATCGTGTTCGACCGATGTCGTTCTGGTACAGGGATACCCTACGCCGCGCCACGGCCCTTTATCAATGTTATTGGGGGACAATTTACCTCCTGTGCGCTACGAAGCGTTTATATCTTCCCATTGTCTCAAGGACCGGTACTTATTTAATAGGGTTCTCGACCCTCCCCCAGAAACCATGGTTTTATATATGTATATATTATATGTATTCAGTAATGTGTTTTGGTTTGGCCAAACCAAGGCGGAGGTAAATTGTAAGACATGACATGTGTTTGGTACCAAGTCATCGCCGCCGACACGCCGTTCTAACAAAGTACTTGGGTTGGTTGAAGTAACAGCCACAATTCCACGAATTTTTATTGCGCAACCCTGATTTACCTCTATGTCCCATACTCTGCATTATCACCCTGGCTTCGCTTAGTATTTAGTATTCATTTACCTACTCAGGCCTGCAAATACCTACTCAAATCTCCCGGCTGCTTATCTCTCGATCTCGAACTCGCTCCTCTCGTCCTTGATGACTTAATCCATGTGAAGTTAGGCTGCGGTATTATAGTGCCACTGCACGTATAGTTCTATGACTGACTAATATGCCTTTGGTCTGGCCCAAATAGCTATGTAATGTTATATAGGATAAATTTCCATAGATAGGGTTGCCTCTAGTTCACTATTCGTCACATATGGTTCGGAAGGAACCCTGACTCATCTTAAATAAGATTCAATTTACTCACTCTAGATAGAGATTACAGGTAATAGTCTAATCTATTCGTGACCAAGTGAAGTAGGTATCGTGATTAGTTCATATGAGAGTGGGATTTCAGTAGTGGAGATTCGGCTAAACTTATCACATGAGTTAGAAAGAGTATTCTAGGTATTGGCTGAAATTATAATTGAGAGGGTCTGAATCTAACGAATCTCCATTATTAAATATCCTAGGGAGGATCTTAATCATATTAAATAAAAGAAGGAAGTGTTAAATTTAATTAATTTATTTCCGAAATTAAAACTTTATTTTGCTCAAAAACATTTGAGTTATTTATTCTAATAGCAAAAGAAACTGTTTGATTATTTATGCCCTCGACTAAATGGGATGGCATTTAATCGTAGGCTGAACATTCTGTTCCTAGCACCATTCTAATTAAGGGGAAAACGAATGTTCAAATGAAAAACCCCTTAGGCATCTATCGATATATACGTGTCTATATTTATATATGTTATCCTTGTCCACACACATACTCGCACATTATATAGCTAACCAATATTTACACGGCCTTTCATAATAATCGAGGATGAGATACACACTGACACATCATACACAATTCAGGAAAAGCATGTTATTTACAGCACGTCAAAGTTAGTCTCCCAGTCAGAATCAAAGTATCCCAATTTCTAACGGTAGCCACTGGCCCTTTCCGCCTGTCCGTCCCCAATGGTAAATATGATGAAGATCCGTATCCGGATCCGTCTCGACCCAAAATCAAATAATATATCGCTCTATTATCTCTAGTTTTAATTTTCCACTGTGACACTATCTTAGACTTTACAAAAGTATATAAATTGTGTACTTTACCCAGGACCGTAGCCTCCTATTTCTCTCAGACAGCCTGTAGGCCTCTGGCACCTCACACCTTCGCTCTCACACACAGACACAAGCACTCTTAACAAATCAGCATAATACACTTTACTCCCGCAAAATAACAAGCTCGACTTGCAGGTAGCTTAGAACTTCGACCCGCTCAACTCGCTCCCGAAACCAGACTGACTCTCTCTCCCGTCTCCAGCCTCGTCCCCACTCCGAGCGCTCTTTTCCCCTGGAATGAGAAATGGCATCCCCAAAATCATACTGTTTAAACACCATTGGTCCTCCACGTAGTCCACGTGAAGTCCCGCCCCTCGTTTCTAGGTAAATGTGTTTTTGCATCAATTTTCTGAGTTCAAGTTTCTTCTCAGAGTAAGCTACATCTGTTCGCAATAACCTGTCTCCGCATTTTAGAGTTTACAATGAATATCGTTATTTACGACTTTTTCGTCCCTTGTCTAAAAGCAGCATCGTATTTCGTCTATTGAATTTCTTAAAACAACGTTCCTTTTGACGTCAATAAATTTGAATCGCCTCATTTAACTTAATGGTTAGAGTTTTTTAATTTTTTATTCTGTTTGTTTTAAGCCCAAAGGAATTCCAGTTAAAGGTTACAATAACTTTAAACCCCTGTCATGGTTTCTGAAGTTTTATGGCAAAGTATTATTTGAACTTTTCGCGGAAGTAAAAAAAAATACTAATAAATCTGCGCCCTTAGGCGGAAGTAATAAATAGCCAATAAATCTATGCTGACCATCTCAACTGGCTAAATGTACTTGGTACATGACTTAAATGTTTCACTACGCAGTAATTTTGAATGATATTTCGACAAGAGTTTTTATCAATTTATTGTTATTGGTTTGGGTGGATTTGAAAAAAGTTGTCTCAGTAACAAAATGTGGTCAAATAATTAATAGGTAGAGTCAATCATGATAATAACAGATTCTTTATACGCACGGAGCTGTAGAAAGAGATGATTGGAATAGTTTCAAACGATACATAAAGTAGTATTAAATTATAAATTAAAAAATCGATATCGATGTGAAAAGATACATTAATTAGTCTTTTCATTTTAATGATGTTCGATAAACCGAAAAGTTCATCTCATTGTCGATGAAAAAGCAAAACTGGCTACTATAGACAGTTTTCGGGTATAGGGCTGATTTTATACATACATCGCAGTTTACATTATGCAATGTAGTTAAATTACATAAATTAAATATTACAAATTCAATCTACGTCCTCGTTTAAATCAGTCCACTGTAACTCTACACGTCACACAAAGTCCCTCGAGCATCGGAGGTCGGATCGAATGGTGCTTGACACTCGATCTACGGTTCGAATTACAAACCGCGGGAATACAAGAGCGAGTTATTTTTGTGTCAATAACTGTGTCACGATGTAATATACTAATGATGCATTTGCGGTTTGAAAATGATGCGTTACCTTACAGGTTTATGTCATTATTTGAAGCAAAACTATGTCGTAATTATATTCAGTACTACTGCGTACTAGATTACTAATAAGGTTTTTATTTTTCCTACTATTTTTATACAACTTTTAAGTTAATATAAAACTCTCGTGAGACTTACATATTAAAAATATTTATATCAAGTCACTCATGTAATTTCCCTAACCGGGAAGCCGCTCATGAGTATGATCGTCGAAAATAGATTCAAACATGTCGAGCAAAAATCGGCCTAAATTGCGCGAGTGACCCGTTATAAATATTTTTATACAGTTTAACCGACTTATAGTTGAAATAGTGCTTCTCATTCCCCTAAAATGGCATATTTTGCTTAAGGTGCCTAAACCCCTTACGAAATTTAAATTAATTATATGGAATTGCTAAAACAATTATACCAATATACCTACATTGTACTAAGCTTGCTCAAAATACAAATATTGCAGATGCAAAAAAGTGAAAAAGATCTCTATAAATCAGTTAACAATCACAACCTCACCAATTACCATCGCTAAATTTTTTTTATTATCAATATTGTGATCTAATATCGTGAATCAAACCGCGAACGTGTTATCAATGGAGCTACAGCAATTATACTCGTACATAGTTTCCTCACAAACGCTCGGTCTCGCTCGTGACTATCGCTTGCCCAAGCGCAGGCTGGCTACGCTTTATATCAAAATAGAGCGCTAAAATGCTGCTGCAACAATGTCATGTTCATGTGCATACTTTTGCTGTAGGTCGTCTTACTACTTGTTTAATAGATATGTTTTTAGCATTTTTTTTACTTTTATCAACAAATTACATTTTTTTTTAATTATTTTTAATTGATTTAATACAAATATATTAACAAACAAACAAAACATGAAAAAATTGGACTACTGCTACTTAACCTATTTATTATTTTACCTTAATTACATTGCATAAAATATAGATTAGGCATTTTATGACAAACAGTAAGTATCTATACATTATTTTTCTGTGGTAATTTTATTTACTTATTTATTTTATTTTATTACATTGGAAAACTGACAGCTAGAGTAACAAGATGGATAGTGATGTAGAAACTGTGTAAAAATGCATAATGCATGTTTGTTATTTGAACTCGATCGTAAAAACAACCAAAATATCAACTTTTTACCCACCTATTTGTTATTAAATAAAAAATAAAAATCCTTTATATAAAGCTACATTTTAAAGGATTCTGATTCTTGCGCCAGGCTGGCACGATTTCGTTCACCATTCAAAGCGAAATTAAATGCACTGCATTTAAAGAGTTTTTGTGTTGCCACGCAATAAGATTAGTGGTAAGTGGTACGTTCAAACTAGTTCTAATCTAACTGCTCGACTAAGGATTTTGTTAAAAAGCTTGTTTGATATAATGGAACAGAATGTTTAAATACTTTTGCAATAGCTAATTAAAAAAAGAGTGAGTTATTTATTTTTGATTGTTATGAGACGGAGGTTCATTATTATAATATTATTTAGACCCATACCCATACTACGATTCTGAATTATCCTGTATTATCTTACTATATTTACCAATCAACAGATTCAATCAGAAGCATAATTAATCTTAGCTGAGCGCATGTCACCTTACGTCACGGCACCTGACAACGTATTCAGAGCTGGTTATCCTTCTAACCTATTGTTCCAGTAAATTGAAAACCATACTATACCTTGAGCGTTTCTATTAAAGACCTCACGTTATGACTACACAGTATTTTGTACAAGCAGATTTAACCCCTGTTTCTAGGTCTCAAGGTTTAATCTTGAACTTTATGGGTCTATGGGATCATGGTTCCAGCTTACGGCTCTATATCAATAGGGTATTGTACTACTATTTAATCAGTCTTTATGAAAGGTCAAAACGTGACGTCGTTTACTAACTTTACAGTAAGAAATCACGGTAAAGCTAGTTAAAGTTAGTATGTAAACGACGTTACGATGAACCCATTATTCATTAGTAAGTTTTTTTTTATTTAAAAATAATTTAATGCGTTCTGTGGGCTTGGCCAAGATGACAATCGTTTGTAGAAAATTAATCGAAAAGTTATCGTCTCTCTATCGCACAAATATGGGAAAAATGATAGAGAGACCGATAGCGTTTTGTTTCATGTTCTATTAACGATTGTCACCTTGGCTAAGCTGATTGCTATGCAAAAATTGAAGGTGTTTGTAATATATTGCCATGTTTAATATATGACCGATAAAAACTTAGTAAGTAAATTGGAAATCACACAGGGTATCTATGACGTCCGAAATATTTCATCACTTTAAAATGTTTAAATGAATTGGACATTTAACAGCTTTTGGTTATTTAGGACTTTTGCTTAATTGATGGATTGAGTTTTCGTTAGGCCTCAACAAATGGTAAAATAACAAAATAAACGTAAATATTCTGCATATAACTTGTTCTTTCGGTTGCTCTGATTGCCAGTTGCACTACTCGTATTTCGATAGAAAAAATACATTGTCTACAGTCAACCAATCCGATCTTTCGTTTGAATGGTCGTCGGATTCAAAAGCGTGTAATCAAACTGCCGTACGTATTGTCGTCCGGTAGGATCCCGGACAAAAGCTCCTAGCCGGCCAATACCGGACCGAAGTAGATACAAACTAGCAACGTACCGGATACACGGTATTCACTGTTATTGGATCACATATCACGAATGTATGGCTAAAGAGTTTTAGTTACTTGTCGTGCATGAAAACAATTTTTATAACAAAATTTGGATAAGATAAAGGCTAGAGTGGGATCACGTCACTTTCTAATATTTTATTATACCTACCTTCTTCATCCTTACTTCTCTTATCAAGTAAAGTGTAAACAACCACTTCTCAGGGATATTATTATACTTTTCTTTGGTATTATCACTTAAAATGTTGTTATATATACTTAAAGAAACTCACCTATTGAATTCAATGAAGTAACACCTAAAAATATCATTTCAAATAAAATTTTCCTCAATAATCGAAGTGACGAACGAATGAACTCAAAAATAACATAATAACATTTCGGCTTCTAGATTGAGAGACGTTTATTTACATGACAAGACAAGAATGGATACGGTATTTTCTGTCAAAATTCATGTATCGAGGTGTGCAATAAAGAGTATTTTATTATTATTTATTTTTTATTATTATAGTAACTTACCTGGGCCAAAACTAGTCACGTGCAGTTTTCGAGAATATCAAAATTGCGAGCAATTGTATCACGCATGTTCTTAACTATATTAGGGCCTATTTGTAGAGTTTCAAGCGGCTCTATTTACCAAGTTATCTTGTTTGAAATGTTTTATTTTCTAACCCGCTTACGATTTATTTGGTTTACAAGTATCTAACTAAGTAAATATTCCATTCTCTGTAGATATTATACATAAATAACTATCATAAACACGTGTATATTTACGATCTAAACCCGGTTAATCCTGTTATTAATATTGAAGTTATCCATAAAACAAGATCTGAAGGCTTGGTATGTATAATAAACACCCAATTGTGTATAAATACAACATAAGCTACAGAAGGCGCCCTTAAACAGAAGCTGATAAAATCTTTTGCATGTGAACTAATTATTTATAAATGAAGGGTACACGGAAAGAACATGTCTAGTCCCTTTTTTCGTAACATGTGATTTTTGTATCAACTTGCAATGAACTATTAGCAACAACTTCTGTAACAGCTCGAATTTTTAACATAAATCCACTTTTTAATTCATAAAAACCATCTAGTTAGGAAAAAGTATGGTTAATTGAATCGTTCCAAACTTTAAAACCGCTATAACTCAAAATGTTGTCAAAGTGACTAAGGTAGAATTCATAAATCCGCGGACTGATTTGACAGCTCTTTTCATACATTTGACAATCGCTTTGTATGCCAGGAGCTGTCAAATCAGTCCGTGGAATTGTGGATTTTACCTTAGACATGTTCTTTCCGTGTACCCTTCAAATACTGTTTTCACTCAATTTATTTTGTTTTAACATAAAACTATTTTAGACAATTATGTCACTTATTATTTAAATTTTACAACTAAAATTTACTACTATACAACAAAAGATATAACCTTAAAATATTCAGGAGCATTTTTGTTCTACAAATCAATTGTTGTGTAAATAATTCCTTATTAAAGGAAAAAGTTGAAAATGAAAGAATCTGCTTACATTGACCTACCTACCTGTCTAGACTGTTGTATCCTAGGTAATAAGGACAATGTTATATAAGAATTTGATAAGCTCTACGTTATTAGTTTCAAGTTCACTCAAGTTTTTTGCTTATTAAAACGAGAATGATATTTTATGAAGTATTTTATCTTTTTCAGATATACGATACACCGGAGAGCGTGAAGTCGAAGAAATGGTCTTCAAAATTGAAACTGAATACTTCAGGGAGTGTAAAATCATCAGAAAAATCACCGGAAAGCCCATACATGTATGGAACCATCAGCGGGCCCAGTGGCTCGGCTTTATCCAAGTCCATGAAGTACGCTGAGACATGGCTATACGGGTCCGTGAGGACCCAAACCCCACCGATGAGACCTAGCGTATTCTCAGCGTACCCGGAAGTACCTGGTCCTGTTCTGATAAGTACTCCTCAAAAACCAACGCCTCACAACTACGCTGTAATACTATGTTCCTGCCCTGAGTACCTTAATGGTACAAAGAAAACCAGCTCTACCAAAGTCAGTATATGTAAGAAATGTAAGGGATCTCGTTTACCTTTAACAATAGCCGAAAGCCCGCGGATGCTTGTGGGAGGCACAGTCAGAGGACATCAAGTGAATAGAGATGCTGGTTTACTTAGAGCTGGAACAGTCAGGGTTCAGGGATCCAAATCAAGGCCTTCTATACTTAAATCAAATGGAGATAACGATCCATATGATTTGATGAGACGAAGTCGATTAGCACCTCCCCATGAGGCTCGTATTGGTAGTCAGTTTTCAACAACTAGATCGCGGGCTAAAAGTATCAGTCCGTGTAGAGGAAAGAATAGAAAACCGAGTCCAGAATCGCAACGTAAAATTAGAAGTAAATCAGTTAGCAGAGTCAATGAAGTTTGGGTTGACGAAGATAATAACGTTAACAACAATGATTCTAAGAAGTCAATTTTATCTTGTGACATAAATCCCTACGATTTGGTTAAGACGAGTGGTCATTCAAAGTCATTGGTTGAAATAGAATTTGATGACGACTATGCTGATATATTTCAAGATGCAATTAAAGTAGGTAACCCTAGACCACTGAGTAAATCGAAGTCAGACACTAATGTTAAAGCTATTAGTGGCCAACGAATTCGCATATCAGACGAATCCAAGACGTATACTATACAAGACACAACTTCTTATGACTCCTTAAACTGTGATCTCAAAAATTTTGAAATGAAAACGCAGGAAGTACCTTCCCTATTACCAAATATTAAAACTGAGAGCAATAAGTCGTTGTCTGTAAATAAACCCACAAATAAAAAAAGTATTAGCTTATCGCCGGCAAATCGTACGAAACAGAAAAGTGTATCTCCAAAACGACCACCGAGAAGAGTACGGAATGCAAGAACCGACGATGATAGTGAAAGTGACAACCAACGTCTACCAGAACGTAACTACATTAGAAAAACACCTACAGATAATTCACGAAATCAAAAGTATAAAACTAGTAACTCCGAAAATATTAAGTCTATACTAAAAAAACCAAGGAATTACGATTTATGTATGGTGAATCTAAAATCCGAAACATCCGATGAATCATTTGAAAAGAAACGAAGCAATGCTTCACAGTTCTATCTTCCAAAGCCCAAAGAGAAAGGCTTTACTGCGACACAGAATATGCTACAACGAAAACGTGTCCAATTTTTAGTGGAAAATGAAGAAACAAAAGTTATTTACACAGCAGAATTCAATCTCCAAGAGAATACTGTTAGAGGAATACCAGGAGACTTACTAGTAGACGTAGAAGACGACATCGTAGCGGAAGGTGATATTGTCAGCCACAGTTTGACGGAAGTTGATGAAGAACTGGCTAAACTAATAACACAAAGTACAGGAAATCAGCCTAAACTTTACGAAGATGTACAAGTGAATAACAGTTTTGGAGTTATTTCAGAAGACAGCAACCCCGTTGGCCCCAGTCTTTCAACAAGTAAAGCAATGAACTCACAAGAAGAAGCTGTAGGAGGTTTGTATTGTTATTTACATAGTGTACTTGTATTCGTACAATATGATATCATGTCAAATAAATTTGATGACTACTATAGATCAAAAGTAGATCGAAGGCAGCCCTGCCTTATCGAGTAGCAGAATTCGGCTTATGTAGGGTAATTTACGGTAAAATGTTATGCAGTCAGCAAAATTTTTTTTTTATTCAAACTACTTAATCGATTAGCAAGTGGCCCGTTCAAGTGCTCATCGAGAGTTATCAAAAAATTGTGATAGCAACACGTAAACCTGCCATTTAGGGATTTATTTTCTTGAAAAGTTGCTACGTTCTTTCAAATTATACAAGTTTTATCTTGTACAGTGAGCTCAAGTCAAGCACTCTTGAAATATTATGTATATACGTAGTAGGTAAACTAAAGGTATGTATTTTTATGTGTTTTCAGATAACGACGTACCAAAAATCCCTGTTTTGCGACGCTCGGAGTCAGAAAGATTGACATCAATTCTATCTGTTGCACCTCCTAAATTTTTGGATACTATGGCGTTGCGCCCTAAACCTAAACATGGACATACAAGTCAAGTATTTTTGGGATCACTCAATGAATACGAACCTCGTAATGAGAATCATTTGCGAAATGAACCGCTACAAATGATTGATCCTCATCCGGTGGAGAATAATGTCTCTCAAAACGACGTAGAGTCAGGAAACTTAAGTGATAATAGTGACATTACACAAAAAATTCTCAATAATTTACGGCGGGGTATATCAGAATCTCCCGATCCGCCTCCTAGGCATAAGGTAAGGGACCGTAAATTAAAGAAAAATAATTATGTAAAAACTCGATTTATTCGGAATAATTCGACGAGTTCTACAAGCGATGAATGGTCTGATGCAAATGATAATGAACAAAAAACTGTTTTACGGGTAAAACAATTTGATTCTGATGAGGGTGAAGAGCCAAATATCTCAATGAAAACAATTGAGAATGAACCTAGAAAAACATCTATTCAAATAAGCGGTAATGAATGCTATTCAACCATGAATGTTAGTAGTGATACGCCCATTTACCTCTCTTCAGTCGTTGTGAACGACGATTCAGGGAACACATGTGATACTTATCAGACTGGAACCACCGTGACTATTAGTGTTGGAACTCCTAAAAAAGAAATAAAAAAATCTAAGAGCCAGATCTACATAGGAACGTCCTTGTCTAATCTTGGGGAAAAGAAAGAGGAATCAAATACATACGAAGAGTATTATAATGATAATCAATCACTTCACTCTAACAATACATTAAGTTCATTTAATGACCTTAGTGCCTCCGATATGTCTACAATTTTAAATGATCCTGTGCAAGCTGTAAAATTGAACCTTGTCCCACACGTCTGCGGCAAAAACAACCATATTTTAGATAAAGTTAACGGTGCTGAATCTTTGAATCAATCTCCATGTGACAAAGAGTCAGAAAATGGAAACTTTGTTAGCAAACTTTTTGACGATCCATTTTTTGGTCATTTAGCAGAAGGTCTTGACTCAGGCTTAGTAAAAAAACTTATAGAAAATTCCCTTATAAAACTTCAAGAAACTAAAAACCAGGATGGATCGGAAACACAAGAAATCACTATTGGAAAACTAATTGAAAGCTCTTTGAAGAATCTTAAAGAAGAAATCAATAAAAAAGAAGAGAACAAGATAGACAATAATGTGAACGAACAGAATAGCGCCAAAGATGACGAGTCGGACAAGAAAGCAGCCGACACGTCAGCTTGTCTAGAAAACGACGACAACGGCTGCTCTGCTCCCTATGAAAGTATGGAGTATGAAAGCGGTGCTATGGGAGTATTTTCGGATCTTGAACCTTTGTCAGACTGTTATAATGCGTCCGCGAGCGAACTTTCTACTGAAGATGACACCACCTCAACAAGATCTAAGTTTTATCAAATGTTGGTAGATGCTGCGCTATGTGATATTGAGATATCAAATAATACTGATGATGATCATCACTACGAATCTATCCGTCTTAACAGTGATCCCATTTATGAAGAAATTGGTGATATGCCACCCCCATTACCAGTTAATCCTCCTCCAACATCGTTATCAATGTTAGATGAAGAAAAGCGATGTGGTTCGCGGTCGATTTTTGAAGGAGCATCAAAATATGATATTTTATCCTATTTGGTTGATGCTAAAGAAAGAGGTATCGATGATGAAGATACATATATTACAAGTTATGGCAATGAAAATGATTCACTTAATCAGTCCAAAGATAAACTAATGACTTCTGATATAAATGCGCATCTAAGCAGTAATACAAGCCAGCTGTCAAACGCATCTGATTCAAGTGAAGACAACTCTTTAATTATTAACCATGACAGTATTGAAAAAACAATTGTATGTAAGAAAACATCAGCTGAAATTGAAAGAAACGATTCTGGTGTTGGTTCGGAGACAAGCAAGTCATCAAGAAGTCGGCTTCAGGGGAAGATATCACCGTGCAACACTTTGACAGATAAAGACACTCCTATACATCTTTGTGAAGATTGTGATACTACGGTTGAGACTCACGTTACAGAACAAGGTTTGTATGACCAGAGACTATAAAGATATAGACCATCACAGCCTAAGAACTTTTTGAAGCTCATGTCAATAGCGCCATCTATGTCAAAGCCCCCTAAAGATCCTGAAAATGTAAGAGAAATGTCACCTGCACTGCTACGCCACCTAGTAGCTACTAGTGTACTACTAGTACGCTATTATGTTACTGGGTGGAGTAGCAGTGCAGGTGACATTTTCGGCATCTTTAGGTGGCTTTGACATAGATGGCGCAATCGACTTGAGCTTCAAAAAGTTCTTAGGCTGTGGTCGTCTATATCTCTATAGTCTCTGGTATGACTTTTAAAATTTAATGGACTTAGCAAACCACAAAAAGTAATGAAGTCGAATTAATTGCTTAAGGTATTTCTACAGGCTGTTTCCTGTAATACGAGCAATAAATTAAAACATAGATTCTACTCCTCAAACAAGAAAACTGTTGTTCAACAACTTTTTAAAATAATAATATGTATTTTGTAGATTGCCTCTTTTTCATACAAACTAAGTAGTAATTTCAATGTATATTAAAATTCGTCTATTTGACATTGCTTGTCACTCTACAGACATCATCAATTTCGGAATACATTACGTGTTCGGAAAAACTTCAAAGTGTAGGTACTAAAAATCAAACCATAAGTTATTTTTAAAAGTCGCTGAACAACCCTTGTCTAGTTTTCGAAGTAAAACTTACATTTTAATTTATTGCTCCTATTACAGGAAACTTCCGGTATTATGTATGTATTTAAAATATTGTTAACGTCTCACATGTTAATATTTGAATTATTATAAACAGATTATGATTTGTATTTTTTTAGGTTCTTTATATGCTCCACTGGTATGCCGAAAATGCGCAAAGAAACGAGCAGAGAGAAAGGAAATCATAACGGAAATCGTAGAGACTGAAGAAAAGTATGGCAGAGATTTGCAAATTATTCTTGAAGAGTTCTACAAACCCATGTTAGTAGCAGGCTTGCTTAATCAAGAACAATTAAGTGCAATTTTCCTTAATGTTGAGGAACTTATTGAAAATAATCAAGTGTTGTCTGAAAAGTTACGAGATGCTCTCGAAATTGCGGTTGAGCAAGGCGATGAGGTACGTGTTAATTAATTGCGTTTGTTTGGGGTTCTATTATTTAACGGCCATAGATAAACTTAATTTCGTGTTTCAGGACTTATTGACCGTCAACGTAGGAAAGATACTTCTTGAGTGTTCAGGTATGCTGACGGCATTCCAATCATACTGTGTGAAGCAAGCTGGGGCTGCGCTACTATTAGCGGGTCTTGAAAAAGATAAGGAACTTCTGCGGATATTTTTGCGAGTTTCGCAAATGGAAAACACTGTTTTGAGGAGGATGAACTTGAACTCTTTCTTAATGGTATTAATAATTTTTAATATTTTTATTATCCCCTTATTTCGTGTAATCTAGCTTGTATTTTTATTTCTTTACCTCTTTCATGATTTAGATTATAAAAACTGCTTCCTTACTTTCTAATGATATGTTCTCGTTATTTAGTCGAGAATCATAGTTTTTTTTTTATCGCTTGTTTTTTAAGGTACCAGTACAACGAGTAACAAAATATCCGCTCTTGTTGTCCCGACTTCATCGTTCAACGGCTGCTTGCGCTGCTGAAAGGGATGATGTGCGTAGCGCCCAGCGTTGTGTGGAGTCCCGGCTGGAGGAAATGAACGCAGCAGCAGCAGCGGCGGCAGCCGCGGCTCGAGATGTCCCCTTGTGGAGAAGACTTGCTGCAGCCAGAAGAACTGCACACGACCTTCACGTTGCCGATATCAGGCTGAGAAAGATGGCCGTTGACGTGCTCGACTGGAATCATGATGATGCAAGGTATAAAATATGTCCTCTTTGTTTGGTGCTATGCTGGCGAAGTATGATTTACGTATTAAAGTACTGTAGGTCTATAATGATTACTCGTTTATAACTATCAGTTCTTAAAATCAGCAGTACCTAGTGTATGTATACAGGAGTATTTCATAAATGATGTTGGTTCTTTTGTAGACATCATACTTTTCTCGTTCTTTTCTGAATTCGCCCCCAGTTCCCTACACAAAAGCCCAATTTAATTCCGTTAGAAGTGGATCGGCAAAATGTCAAAACAAAAGATTTCCAATTTGTAAAACCAAATAGAAGGAACGAAAACTATTATCCGGCCGAGATTAAAGTCCTCAATCTAACTCCGATTTAATTAAAAAATAAACATTGTCCTTCGAGCCATTCGCGATAATTTCGGCAAATTGTAGTCCTTGCACATTCTCGTGCTATTGGCGGATGGGACAAATGACCCCATTACTGGAACATTGCGGGCCGCAGGTTTATCTACGGGTTAAGTGATAAATGTTATGCGGGAGCAGAATTTTTAACCCCTCTTTATTTAATCGGTGGCGATTTTTTGTAATGTCTCTTGTGTTCTTGATTTAGGATACAATGTTTATATTCATTTTGAATGTTACGGTTAAAGCTCTAATGTCTAATTAAAATGTATCAGTTTCGTAACTAAACGTTTTCGTTATAAATCTTTTGTATTTTTTAAACAGAACAGTGGCGGTCTCACACATTGTACGATTTTATTTTGCAAGCAGATATGTACTTCTTCCGAAATCATAAGCTACTTAAGTACTTACTTACATTTACGTCGAGTAACTAGTTTTGTCACTTTAAGCATTTACTTCGATATTTGTCATAGATAAATATCTTCCGCTTTTTCTTGTTGCTTGTATCGTAAAGCTGATAGTCGTCGCTTTAGTGGCAGTAACAGAGGCAAGTGCTATTCCCGAGGGCTCTTTATTGCTGGAGAGCTCCAGAAATACAAGTAATTATACGTGTAAAAAGGACATAACGGTTGAAGCCGTAATTCGAGACAATTCCGACGCTTAAAAATATATCGCACATAAAAATTTCGTTAAGTGAAGAGAAAATGCTTTAAGTATATCGAAACGCACGATTCTTATAACGTCTTTGTTGCTGAAGGGAATGTATGTTATTTGATTGAAAAAGCCACGTAATTTCTAACATTTCTTATAAATTGTTATTATTTATTATTGGAATAGCTTCTGCTGAAGTTCTTTATAGTTTTAGAATAACTTCAAAAGCCTTTCTATGTTTGAAGAGCGTCTAAAATTGTTTTCATATGAGTACTGAGTAGAGTAGACAGAACGGCGAGGTAGGTAATTATGATGTCGGTTGCAATATGCGCTGCACTCCAGGAGCTGCCATGCACGAATTTAATGAAGTTTCATTTAATGGAACTTGTCTACGTAATTTCCTTTCATTGCGAAGTTATTGTATTGTGTCTGGATTGGATTCTTAAAGGCTTATGTATTATTTTAATTGCAGTGTGTTAAATTTGAATGTGATAATATCAATGATAGGCGATGACCACTGATTAACTACCTACCTATACAGGATGGGCCATAAGAATGTTGGCGATATTTAAGTCTTAGATTTCTCTTAACAGCTTAGATAGATGCAGCGTAGATGCGGGGGAGCGATATGGAGGGGGGGGGCTTTGTGCTATGGTGTTCTCTGTATGTCGCTTCGCGGAAACTATGGAGGGGTAAACAGGAGCGAAGCGTGCATTTTGTGTTCGAGCGTTTTACGAAAACAATCAATCGTTCAGTTCGTGTTCCCTTTGTAGCAAAGCCAAAAGTACCTTTATTTAATTGTTTGCACTTTGTCAAAATATTTTAAAAACGAAATAGTTGCCAGTGGGTAGCGTTTGTGATAACCTGTCTGGTATTAAGTTTTTAACAAAAACACACTCCACAATCACGCACAGTTCTGCTGAATACCGACCCTTATAATAAAGAATACCTACCTAATTTAAGAGCAGAAGGATTTAGTAAAGCGTATATAACATAATTATTAACGTTGAAATAATAATTCGGATAAAATGTTACAGAAGCGTAATCAGTAATCACGCTCCACGAAGACTCGAATCGACAATCAAAACATTACCAATAATACCGTCGCCGTAATTGTATCAGGCGGCTCCCGTCTAATTCTGTTAGCCTATGATTAAAACAATTCGCGTCGTCGTTACTTTTACCACTTCGCACTGTTAATCAATAACCGATCCTATTTCTTACGTTTTTAGGTTTGCAATGGAAGGGAAGCTGCTGTTCACCCAGCCGAATGACAACAACTGGCGGAAAGGACGTACAATCAAGCTGACGCCCATCAACGCTCTTTTGGTAACTAACGGAAAGGTGATTTCGTTTTTCTATTACAATATTTTTATAGGATACTTTTATACCTCGATGCCTCTGTTAATGGAGTGCGCGAAATTCTTATTACAATCTGCTTTAACCGTAGTACTCCTTATGTTTGGCGGATCACAAACGATATTGAATCATGATCACAGGTAAAAACCGATGTAGAATTATCAGTATCAGACCACTGTAAGCTAGAAAATCTTATTCAGTTTGCTTTTATGCACATGAAACATTTGTTAGCTAAACTAAGACCATTGTTTGTCATTTTCAGCCAACGATCACGCACAAAACGAACGAGATCCGCGAAATAAGAGAAATAAGAGACCGCGAAGCGAGAGAAAGAGAAGGAGATGCTCTCTTCGCACGGAGTGGAGTGAGAGAAGCGGCTCTTCTCTTAGTGAGAGAGAAGGCGGGGAGATATACGCTGCAAAGGGAACCACTCTTCTTGGATAGGTGCGTGGTGGCCGCGGATCACGAACCCGAACATTTCTTCGAAGTACACGAGATTACTACTAAGGATTCGTACATTTTTAAGGTGAGTGTCTCACAACACACGAGTTGACATTGACCTCAGTATTATGAGAAGTACAGAGAATTATAATTGGCACGCGCAAGTAGCACAGGAAAAGGGATCCGATGCGTATACGGGCACTTTTATCAAAGAGAGAGAGAGAGAGAGAGAGAGAGAGAGAGAGAGAGAGAGAGAGAATGTTGTTTGTTATTCTACAGTTGACCAGACACTGTCAAACATAATGTCATTATTTCTGTACCCGTCCTTTTCTATGTACATATATGAAGAATGCGGAGGATGAGTAAATAAAGAAATAATGTAATTATTAGTGATAGCGTCTAGTCAGTGGTCAGCTTATGTAATGTGTCTAAATGACAGTCTAAGTAACTAGAGAGAAGTAGAAATATAATAATTGGTAGTTAATATTTAATAGAGCGACACAGTCGCCGTAGCCGATAACATGGTTTTCTCGCTTTGTAGCGAAAATGCTTTGTAGAGCCGTGACGACAACGTGTCGTTATGGGCACTGAATGGGATATTAGAGATATATTTCACGTAAAAATTAAGACACGAATGACTTTTTAACAAACTAAGATTAGGATTAACTTAGTCGGCCAATCTAAACGGCCCTAATCAATACATTTCTGTCATCTGGATAGCGGCCCGTCATTGATTTTTGATAGTTTAGTACAGTAGTTTTACAGCATATACATTTCAACCGCACATTGTAATTTTACAGGCTGAAGAGAGCTCGCGCACGCGCATCTGGTACCGGCAGCTGCAGTACCACGCCCAGGGCGCAGGCGCGTGGCGTAAGCGGCGCAACGCGCTGGCCAACATCATGATCAACCCGATGCTCACTAGAAACTAAACTCCACTTTACTCAAAATACTCTAAACCATTTGAACAGTCGAACAAAGACATGTATCCACTTTTTCACCTTATTACAATGCAATAAGGTGCAAAAGTGGATACATATTTTCGTAGTAGACTGAACTCATATAAAACAGAAAGTTATAATGCATACAAAATCGGCAGGAATAATTCGGTCAGAAAAATCAACAAAGTTTGAGAAAAATGTCATTCATTCAAACCATAGTTCTAAATTAAATGATTTTATTCGGACGAAAACACCGTCATAATAAATTAGTCATGTATTTTGAGTAAAATAGGATCTATATTAAATATTCCAGCTAGAATCTATTTCCCTAAATAATTGAAATTGCATTGTAATTTAAATTCTGGCATTCAAAGTTCTATTTAAATAATTCTTCAATAGATTGTTATATGCATTTACGTTGCATTTTACATATATTATATATATATTACATGGATTGATCGAGCATGCGTTGAATTACGGAAATATGAAAAAAAAAATTAAATATAGGTACTTATCACATTAATCATCGGTGTTTGCCATTCGACAAAATGCATTTTGTGGTTGCTTTTGATTTTATTGTAACAATTGTGTTCCTAGCGCCAATTGTTAAAGTATTCAATCGAATGAATATAGCTATAGAATCCTATAATATTTCATAATTATTTATGTATCGTTTAGTTCACAAAATAATGATTGTTATTTGTAAATAATTTTAATATCATTGCCAATAGTTTTAATGTTAGCTTTACACCAAAATATAGTTGTTGAAGCCATGTACCCTATATTTAAAAAGTAGTTATAAATGTAAAAAAAATAACTAATTTTCGGATTGTTTCATAACATTTCAGGCTTACTTTCTTTGGTGAAATGAATCTAAAATACATAAATAATTGAGACGAATAATGTTATTGTATATAATAAACTTAATAGCTGTGATATCCTTTTCTGTAATCAAAAAGTAAGTTGAATAACGCTTGTATTTGTGGCTTCTTACATAATTATTCATAAAATATTTTGAATATTACATAATAATTACTTAACTAGTCTTAAGAAACGTGTGTAATACATAGGTACCTATTTAATGTAAGATAAAGTATAACACGGTATATATTTATTTTATGTGTTAAAATTAAGAATATTCAATATTTTCAATATTCATATATATTATATGTAGAAATTAAATCAACGTATCCCCTTTGGAATATATTGTATTCTGTTATATTAAGTTAGTAGTGCAAACATGAAAATAAATTATGAAAAATAACACCTACTTTTTCATTCATAATTTTAAACTGTACCAAAGTATGCTAACACACTTAAATAATCATAAATGTCTCAACATAATTATCTACAAACCTGAGTTATATTACAAAATGCTCTACGTTTCGTATGAAAGCATCATTTTAATTTTTAATAGATGCCCCGGTACGCACAAAGAAAACAATTATGGTTGTAAGGAGCGCCTTGCGAGCAAAAATGTAATTCTGCCTGCAGCCTCATTTCCTCCACATCCCTCCATGACAGGGGCAAATAAAGAAATATAACATCCTTAGGCACATGGCGTTGGTGCTTTTTTACACTACACGACACTTAGTAATATCCAAAAGATCCTATTTGTACCATAAATAAAACCATACATTTCAAACAACAATAATAGGTTTTATTTAAATATGTTCTTAAATAAAAATATTTGTAGACGGCAGAAGTAAACAATGACATATTCATGAAATAGAATTTTATTCGGTAGTAGCTGCTTCGTAAGAGGATTTAATATCGTCATAAAAAACCTCGCTTTGTATCTCGGCAATCATGTGGTAGCTTAAAATTATCTCTTTTTTTTAGCTACGCTGGACTGGAGGTGATAAACGTGGTTTTACTATGGCCATATTCTAACTTTACCACACGTTTAGACACGATTAACTTCAATACAACTCCAATAGACTGCGTCGACCGTCAAGTAGAAGTAGTAGCACTACAAGTTAAAATGAGGGATTATACAGAAATTGTTTTTTTTATTAGGAAATACAATCCCCCCAATGAAGGCGCTACTGAACGGTCAACACAGTCTTAATAGCTAGGGATACACGCACAGATGTGCCCGCCGGATTTGTCCGACGGATATGCCCGGCGGACAGATCCGTTCGTGTATGGCGCTATTCAGATGTGTCCGTAGACAAATCCGTGTTCAATTCGCGCCATACATTTCGCGCGCCGAATTTGCCCGAGAGATGTGCCCGGCGGACAAATCCGTGCGTGTAACCCTAGCAGCTATTATCGTGTCGTATCGTATAAAAGTCACAAGATCACAACGCCTTCGTTGCGCAATCGTTCGTCTTATTAACTTTCGTAGACTAATAAAGTGCCAAATCAATAACGTATTCCGTATTAATATTCGGGAAAGGCAGGAGCATGAATGTATTGTTATATTGTGCGAGAAAGACATGCCAAGAATATTCTTTCTCTTTTCTTAATAAGTAGCAGGTAAGTAAGTATACACTATACATTGAGTTTTAGAGAAAAAATATTTCTAGAGTAAGTACTCGTACATGGTACCTACATGAAATTTGCTTATCACATTGCATATTTGATTTCTTGTTAAGACCGAGTGCTCTTGAATCCAACTCGTTTCATTCAGAAAAATATTTACCGTAAAGAATAAGCCCTAGTAAATAATATAGAACGTGTAGAATAAAAAACTTGGGATGGGACCCTTTTTTCTCTAAAATAGTTTGAAGGAGCTCTTGTTTTTTAGTACAAAAACATACCTATTTTTCAAATTCGAAAAAGTTACTACACACACTACACACGTCATTATAGAAGTTTAAGTGTTTGTAAAATAATCTTGAAAACCATTTTTTTCTAGATCTGGACTTGTTTGGGCTCATTCTACTCAAAATGACCATGTTAGTTATCACTTCGCCACGCTCAATAGAAATAAAATAAAAGCCCACGTGTATAAAACATTGAGTACAACAGGAAATGACAACCTTAAGAAATTCTTGACCCAAAAGTTGAAGTAAAAATCAGGTGATGTAGCTAAAAAAATACGCAAAATGAAATTATGTGACAAAGACCAAAAGTACAGTAGTTATGTGGTAAAGACTAAGGCTAAATTAACAAAATAGCACTAATTACCTAATTAACATAAACCCTTTATAATTAAGGCTATACCTACTTAGTTAAGATAATCTCAGAAAGTAGAGTTTTTTTTTTAGTTGTAGACTTTTTCTTCTTCTTAGTCGTATACTCTTGCCAGAGTAGTCGTGGTCATTGAGGTCGCTGGACTTAGTAGGACTATAACTTACATTTTGCCTAGAACACACACCGAAACATCTCATTCACCTTTAGCAAGATATGTTCTCCAAATTAAATGTCTTTAACTTAACAGTGAGTCGTGGGGTGCCCGGCCTTAGAATTGTCCCCCACCATATCGTCCCGTGGTTGCAGTAGGAGTCTGCTAAGGGAATATACCGGGAGATGGGCAGCAGCATCTTCCGAAAGCCTAAACAACAATAAATAAAAAAAAACTGCGCGCGCTAACCCGCCTGCCAAGCGTGGCGCGTATGGCAAACCCCCTCTTTTAAAGGGGAGGCCTATGTTCAGCAGTGGACGTCTTATGGCTGAGATGATGGTGATGAACTTAACAGTCGAAATGCCAAATTAACCTACCGACGAATATCTCAAGGGGATGGGACTAGTTCTACTTCTAATTGAGTTTATCTAATTAACTCGAAACTTGGAAATTTTAAATTAGATGTAACAAACACCCGAAAGTCAGAAAATCGGTCAAATTGGGTCACAATTCAAATAGGCTCATTACACTTGAAACTGAGTTTAGTAATTTCATGACGACAGCTGTGGTCTTTGTTAATTTGAATAATGAGTTTCTTTGTGGAGTTCAATATTTGTGACTATCGTCATCAAAAAGTACGGTTTGGCAGCCGGCGCTAATGCTATTTTTGCTCGAATATAATATTGAATCTATTATAAACGTGTATAGATGTCATATACAAAGGAAAAAGTGACCTAGGCCTCCGGTGCCCAAGGCTGGGATCGAACCAGCGTCGTTTTTTTCCTTTGTATATGACATCTATATAAGTTTATAATTTATATTATAGTGTGACTACTTAAAATAAACTGTTCACTCACGACACTGCACTGCACTTACTACTATTCGTAATGAAACACTTCACTTGACAACTTAAACTCATTTATTTGATGTTCTACTGAACCTATGTATGTGGCGTACAAAAATCTCTATAGCGTGTTTGGCCGATAGTTCAGCGCCATCTACTGGCATATTGGGCAGCTACGAAACTAAACATTACAGCTTTACAGCGTTTAACATTATCGGCCCCCAAGGACGAATTGTCCTTTATAAAGATCCATGTAAATGAAACAAACAATAACAGTGAAATTAGCAACATGTGTGAACATCTACACGAATCATGAATCATAAAATTCAGTTACACAGTAAAACTCAAATAGAACTCTTCAAAAAATTAAAACACGTGAAACTTCTTAACAGTTCATAGCTAAGGATCCAGAGGTAGAGGGCAAATTTTAGCTATGGGTCTGCGTAAAGTACCATTCTTTACTCTTAGTGTAACCACTCGTGTTAAACCATCTCTACCAGGATGCTTATCTATTATACGACCTAATAACCACTTTCCAGGAGGAAGTCTTTCATCTTTGACTAAAACTACTGTACCGATATCAGGATCAGAATTAGTGACGGTCCATTTATACCGGTTTTGTAGTGTTGTTAAATACTCAGAACTCCAACGAGTCCAAAGCGATTGTAACATCCTTTGAAGTAATTGCCACCGATCCAAACGGGATACTGGCACGGTTACGAGACTTTCTTCCGGAACAGTGATAGGAGCTTCGCCTATAAGAAAATGTCCCGGTGTAATTGGAGAAGCATCATCAATCGAATTACTAAGGGGAGTCAACGGTCGGGAATTTACACAAGATTCCACTTGCGTCAGCAACGTGGAATACTCTTCAAAAGTGAGAAGAGTCTGTCCGATTACACGCTTTAGGTGAGTCTTAATCGACTTCACACCAGCTTCCCAGAGTCCACCAAAATGTGGAGAGCCAGGAGGAATAAAGTGCCATGTGGTTTGGTCATTCGCCAAAATCTCCGATATTTCTCCAACTACTTCTGAGTTCCTATTCCTAAACATAGTGTCAAGCTCTTTAGAGGCTCCAACAAAGTTAGTGCCACAGTCGCTCCACAGATCACTACAATGGCCGCGTCTAGAAGTGAATCGACGAAAAGCAGCAATGAAGGCAGCCGTGGACAAGTCACTCACAAGTTCTAAATGAATTGCCTTGGTCACAGTGCACACAAACAAAGCAATATAGGCTTTACATGTACGTTGACATCTGCCAGGGTATAATTTTAACTGGACTGGACCAGCAAAATCTACTCCGCTTTTGCGAAAGGGCTTATCTGGCGTTACTCGATACGCTGGTAACTGACCCATGAATTGGTTGATCGGTGTTGCAGACTGTTTGTAACAAGGGATACATTTATGAACTAATTTCCTAACTAAATTCTTAGCACCGATTATCCAATATTTACAACGAATCCCATTCAAAGTCAGTTGAGGACCTCCGTGCAAACAATGTATGTGAGCGTCATTTACAATCAAAACAGCTAAGTGACATTTTGAGGTCAGAACGACAGGTGACTTGGTATCGAAGTGTACGTTAGCATTACGTATACGTCCTGTAACTCTAATAATGCCATTTTCATCTATATATGGAGCAAGTGGGGTTAATCCACTAGATTTCGGAAGCCTTTGGCCTTTTCTCAGCATTTGTAATTCATCCTGAAACCAACATTCTTGAGAGAGTAGAATGCAAACGTTTGTGGCATATCTTAATTCACTAACTGTTAGATGCTGAGGAAAAGTCTCAGGAACTATTTGATTACGTTTGGCATCAATTCGTGCTTTACATATCTTTACAAATCGCAGTAAATATGCTGTAACGCGAATCAATTTTGACAGGGTAGAGAATCTAGTCAAATGTGTAAGTTGATCATCACTCTCGTTCGATACACCAGTGTGAAGTGAAACTATCTTACTATCTTTACCTTTCGAATTTTCTTTGGCTTCTAGTTCTGTAGTTGGTATGTCGAGAGAGAGCGAGCGACATTCATCAAAGTCATTAGTTTGGTGAAGTACACTTGGTCCGCGCCACCACAAATCGCAGTCTTTCAACAAGTCGGGACGAATGCCACGTGACGCAACATCCGCAGGGTTATCTGCCGATTTGATGTGGTGCCACCGGCCACTACTAACATTATTAACAATATCAGTGACTCTATTAGCTACGTACGTCTTCCATGTGTTAGGGTTTCTTCGAAGCCACGCTAGGACAATCATAGAATCTGTCCACGCAAAGACAGACTCCTCAGGCAATCGAAGACTGTACTGTACATCTTTGAGTAACTTAGAAAGCAGTACCGCGCCACACAGTTCCAAACGTGGCACAGAGACTTGTTTAACTGGTGCCACTTTAGTTTTAGCAATAACTAGTGAGACGTGGATGCCGTGAGGCGTGATAACTCGCAAATATACCACTGCAGCGTAAGCTAAACAAGAGGCATCACTGAAACCGTGAATTTCCACTCTTTCCTTGCCGTCAAATTGTGTGTGAACCCAACGATCTAAATGTAAAGTTGGCATGTGACAGAGTTGGTCCCTATAGCTTGACCACTCTGCGGCAAGTTCGAGAGGAAGTTCATCAGTCCATCCAATACCACTTAACCAAAGTTTCTGCAAAAACATTTTCGCAGTGATGATCACAGGCCCTAAAAAACCTAAAGGGTCATATGATTTAGCAATATCTGACAGTACTGACGTTTTGGTGAAGCTTTCTGTGGGTTCTGAAATATCTACTTTAAGTTCGAAGACATCGTGATGTGAGTTCCATTTAATACCTAAAGCTTTGATGGTATCATCAAGCTTAATCTCAACACTCGGTTGATTTGTTTTTTCAGAGCTAGGAATATTCTTCAAGACGGCAGGACTGTTCGATGCCCATTTGTGCATTTCAAATTTACCTTTTGCCATAGCTTGTGTGATACGACTTTGTAACTTACTAGCTTGTTCCACGTCATTCGCACCTGTGAGCAAGTCATCCATATAAAAATCATTACTTATGACTTCTACTAGGTCTGGAAACTCCTCTTTCTCATCCTGTGCAAGCTGCTTCAGCGTGCGAATAGCGAGGAATGGAGCACACGATGTGCCATACGTTACAGTTAACAATCTCTTCTCTATGACTTCATCTTGTGGAGAGGAGCGCCATAGTATGCGCTGATAGTCAACATCTTCTTTAGCCACGAGTATTTGGCGATACATTTGCTTGACGTCCGCAAGCAGACAAATCTTGTGAGTACGCCATCGAACTATCAGGTCTCGTAGGTCTTGCAACAGTGATGGTCCAATGAGAAGTTCGCCGTTAAGAGATGAACCATCTGACGGCTGTGCTGTTCCATCGAAGACTACTCGAAGCTTGGTCGTGGTGCTGGATTCTCGTATCACTGCATGGTGAGGTAGATGATAGACTTTGTGAGTTGGCTTGTGTTGTGGGTCTACATCTTCTAGGTGGTTCAGCTTTTGATACTGATCGATAAAGTCCGCATAATCCTTTTGAAATTTAGGCTTGTGTGCGAATCTTTTCTCCATGTGCATTAATCGTTGTAGTGCGATATGTCGAGAGTCGCCTAAGTTATTTTCGTGATCTTCTTTAAAAGGTAAGCGTACGACGTAACGACCATCGTCTTGTCTGTAGTGAGTTTCTTTATAGTGCTCTTCACATTGTCTCTCAAGATGCGTAATTGGTTTCTCATTTGGCTTGTACTCTTCAGTCTCCCAGAATTTGCGAAGGAGTTGATCTACCTCGACTTGTGCGTGGTATACTTTGATATTGTGAGGTGGTAGATCGCTTGACGATTTCGACGCTCCAGAGATAAACCATCCCAGTTTCGAGTTTTGTGCTATGAGCTTCTCATCATCATATTTCTGAAGTCCTTCTAGTATTATACAAGCATAGACCTCGACACCCAGTAGAAGATCTACAGGTCCCGGTCGTTCCAAGTAAGAATCCGCTAGTTGCAATTGAGACAGTCCAGGCCATTGTGAGATATCGAATTCTTTGTCAGGTACCAATCCATTAATCTTCGAGAGTACGTGAGCGTTAACTTGCATTAAATGGTGAGTGTCTATCGGTGAATAAAGATCTAAGTTAACGACGTGCTGTTTCTTTGTAGTTTGATCCTCAAGACCTGTGATATTTACTGGCTCTAGTGTCTTCTTTAGTCGCAGCAGTTGCACTGCCGACTCCGTAATGAAGGTTCCTTGTGAGCATTGATCGATAAGGGCTCTGAGTTGTACGAGAGTACCACTACTATCCTTTACGAGAATCTGTGCGGTAGCCAGTATAGATTGCTTGTCGTTTTGTGTGACCTTCAGACTTGTGAGTTTCTTAGTTTGTGTGTCTTCAGGTTCTGTGAGTGTCTCCGTTGTGAGTGGCTTTTCAATAGTGCTCTGGTAATGCAAAAGCGTATGGTGTTTGCGATTACAAGTTCTACAGGTTGTGGCTTGTCTACAGTTCCGTATGGAATGTCCTTTGACAAGGCAATTGAAGCATAAGTTGTTGTTTCTTACAAAATCTTTGCGTTGATCTAATTCAAGCTGTGCGAATTCGGTGCAGTGACAGATGTAGTGACTTTTCTTACAATATGAGCATTCCGTATCAACTTTAGTGGTGAAAGATCTCACATTCTTCTCTTTAGGTGCAGTTGATGTTTGGCTAAATGTGGTCTCTTTCTTTTCTTTCTTTTGTGTAGCTTGTACCATTTCCATAGCTCTGAATCGTCCCTCTAAGTATGATGTGAGATTCTTATAAGTGGGCAACTCTGTAGATGACCCCAGTGACTGTTCCCAAGCTTTGTGAGTTTCATTATCTAACTTGGATACCACAATATGCACGATAATCGAATCCCAAGTAGTTGTGTCAATCTTCAAATTTGTTAGACTACTGAGACACTGGTTTGTAGTATCAAGAAGATCCTTGAGGCCTTTAGAGCATTCGTATGTGAGTTTCTTTTGATTGAGCAGGCGATTCAGTATGGTATTAGCAATCACTCTATCGTTACTAAAGCGGTTGACTAAGGCGTTCCAAGCCTTCTCATAGTTGGCAGCTGTGAGCTCGAAATGACGGACGACTTGTTCTGCTTCACCTTTCAAGCTTGATCTCAAATAATGATGCTTGTGTATGTCACTCAAACCCGGCTCATTGTGTACCATCGAGGTAAACAAATCTTTGAAGTGCATCCATTCTTGGTAATCACCGGAGAACGAAGGTAGATTTATGGGTGGGAGTTTACTCTTTGTGACAACTTGAGGTTGAGAAGCATGAAACACATGAGGTGAGGCAACTTCTTGAATTGAGAGTGGTTCCGTCAATTCCAATAAACTAGTTTTGAACTCCATGTAGAAATCTTCAACATCATTGTAAAGAGCTTTGAGTTCCTTTTTCTCTTCAACTTCCACTGATGTTTTCAAATTTTCTCGGTGTTCAGTAACGAATTGATTCCAGTACTCTTCGAGCGACTCTATGCGTATTTTCAAATAACTTGCCGTATATCGTGTCGACGAAGTCTTCTTGAAATTAGTGTAAAGTCTTTTAATCTGACTGAAAAGTTCTTCTTGTGATGCTAAGGTAGCCATTATTGTTTAAAATATTCTAAGTGTTTGACAGATTTAAAAGTCTTTATTTTATTCAAAGTTATTTTTCAACCGAAAATACGCTAAGTCCAAGAATTCACAAATTCGACTAAGTCCAAAATTTTACCAAATTTCTTCTAAGTGTTTTTTTCTAAGTCCTAAATCACACGAAATTGCACTATGTCTTTTTTCGCACGAAATATTCCAAGTGTTTTTTTATCGCGAAATTAACTAAGTCTTTGACACATCACTTTTTTTTCCACTGTCACTGTACTCACGGTTATCCGGTTCGAAGGACCAATGTTCACTCACGACACTGCACTGCACTTACTACTATTCGTAATGAAACACTTCACTTGACAACTTAAACTCATTTATTTGATGT
The DNA here is from genome assembly GCA_911728535.1 of Pammene fasciana. Classification (NCBI taxonomy): domain Eukaryota; kingdom Metazoa; phylum Arthropoda; class Insecta; order Lepidoptera; family Tortricidae; genus Pammene; species Pammene fasciana. Next base: position 5,964,398 of record OU452285.1, read on the forward strand.
TCTACTGAACCTATGTATGTGGCGTACAAAAATCTCTATAGCGTGTTTGGCCGATAGTTCAGCGCCATCTACTGGCATATTGGGCAGCTACGAAACTAAACATTACAGCTTTACAGCGTTTAACATAAACAAATCAAAATATTCATTAAAAATAATTTAATTTGTTCTGCAGTAATATTGAATTTTTACAAACAATATTAATATATAGTATAAAGAAGATATAAGTAAATGATGCTGTTAACAAAAGGTAATTTAACATAGTGTTTTGACATAAAATGCATATTGCCTATTAATGATTTTAAAACCTAAAATTATGTTAAGAGGCCCCCCGTTGAAGCTACTTTAGAATTAGATATCATACGGAAATTTATGCCAATGAACTTAAAGTTTAACTAAAATTAACTAACTTAGCACGCCGGGAATCCCGAATTTCCCCTAATAATCCACGTGTATACAAGTTTAAGTTGTCTGAATTCCTTTTACATGCCGTTCTAGTTTAAGTCTCAACGTAACGCTGGGTGAATTTCAACAGGTGCAAAATTTACCTAATTTTGGTGGCATTTTTTATTTTTGTAGTTTATGTCTAAATTATGTATCGATAATACGTAACTAGTCACAATCGATATTGTGTAGTAATGGCCCTTCATTATATATAGTAGTTTTAGAGATATTATGATTTTAATAATTTGGTTGCCACCAAAATTGCGTCTACCCACCAAAATTAGATTTACTGGCCACCAAAATTGTATATCCACACCAAAGTTAGATATTTCTGCAAATTAAAAGTAAATTTAACTAGTTATCAACTGAAAATGAATGTAAGACAAATGTTTTATCATCCGTTTTAATATATTATAATAACAAAGTACAAAAAACTGAACAATCAAGTCAAACAGTAAGTAAAGTATAAAATGCTAATCAACAATGCTTAATCCTTTTTCTTTCAAGAAACAACGTAACTCAGTAAGAAATACTACGAAAATACAATTAAACTACAATCTTACATATTTTTATACTAGCTTATGCCCGTGACTTCGTCTGAGTGGAATTAGTAACCAGGGGGGAAGGAAACCAACCCAACCCAAGGAATGAATTCTGGATATCAACTATTCTATATCATTCCCCAGAGCTCAAACTATCTCCAGCGTTCAACAGTTATTGGTTCCCCATAAAAACTTTCAACCCCGTCTTTAATCCCCTAAAGGGTTGATTTTGGGGTATAAACTAACGTATATTATTTCCCGGAGCTCAAACTTTGAGTAGGGATTGCAATCCGGATTTTATCCGAAAAACTATGTACCCAGTTCATCTTAATCGTCGGTTCAGTGATTACTAATTCGCCATACAAACTTCCAACCTCCTTTTCACCCCCTAGGGTTGATTTTCGGGATGAAAACGTCATTTCCCGCGACTCAAACTATCTCTATACAAAATTTCATTAAAATCTGTTTAACTGTTTTCACGTGATGCGCGGTTGAATAAACAGACGAAAAGACAAACAGATAAACAGACAGAAATTCTAAAAACTGTTGGAACGTGTTATGTTTTCGACTTTAAGTACCCCCAGCCAACTTTTTTTCGAATATCTTCAATGTACAGCAAGACTTTCGACCGACTCTTCAGCTTTATTCGTTTATTCGTTATATGTATGTTTAGAAGATTTTATTTGTACACACAACGCCTCACTAGGTATACACTTTTGAACGTTATTACAGAGGAATAAGGTTCAAAAGTGTACTTATACCTAGTGAGGCGTTGTGTGTACCAACTTCACTTTAACTTAAATCTGGCGACAGTTGAGATTTTTGACTCTAAGAGTAAACATAAGTTTACTCGCAATCAATACTTACGCTACTGACATAATTATAGTCTGTATCTTTAGGTATTTAAATAATAGTAAACAAAATCTACCCACAAATGGCTCCTTCAGCCAGTTGAGGGTAGATGACAAACATTATATGATCAAATAATGTAGGTTAAAGTCAGGTCGTTCAGTGACAGATCCAGGCGCTTTTGTATTTGGTTATATATATTTTTACTGGTAATAGTGGTAAATTGGTAATCAATGCACTTAGTCAGTAATGCTGTGAATACAAAATATAAATATATGACAGTAAATACAAAATTACTTAGTTTAGGCTCATAAATATCATTTTTGGTTTCCAAATTACCACCAAAACCACCAAAATTAATGCACCAAAATTAGAACCATTGCATAAAAGTGCATTTTAAAAGTAAACCGTATCATTCACTTCAGTTCCAAGTGAATATTTTAAAAAAGAAACTATAAACATGCTTTAAATACAGTTTCACACAATAACAACTACTTTTCAGTCATTAGTCAGATACACCACCAAAATTGCATTAAAAAGTATTTTAATACACCAAAATTAGATACTTATGCGTTTGCTGGACAGATCTAGTGAGGTACGACACGTGCTTCATCGCTCAGTGCCGGAATGGAACCGAATTAACAGGTTACTATACGTTTGTTAGCCTTGTTGCGTTTCGTTCGACCATAAAATCATTTTCAAAATTTACCACCAAAATTTACTATTTTACCAGGACAACAATGAATGCTAAGTTTAGAGTATGAATTCATGTATTAATCTTCACTTTTATTTTCTTATAATATACGTAGACTAATAACGAGTAAAAGTTTGTGAAGTTTTAGTTAAATCAACGGACGTTATGGTTCTCCTATAGAAATTATTCAAGAAAAATGGATTCAGGACACTACACCAAAATTATAATTGCGGCGAAAAAAAATTTTTTTATAAATATCAATAACTTTTATAACATTTTGCGACTTGGCTTAAGATAATAATTTGTGTAAGGTTTTCAGAAAAAAATATACCATTGTGAAACTATTAGTCCACACTGTCATTATCAGCTCCGCCGTAAAAAAAAATCGCTGAGATATTCACCCATGTAACCAATATCAAATCATAATTATTAATGCTGAACGTTTACCAAAATATCTCAACTGGTATGCTTTTTGATATGGTTTCAGATTATAAACTTAAAGTTTTATTTTAACTATAAAACTCTCGTGAGACTCTAACATATTAGAATATTTATAACGGGACACTCACGTAATTTTGGTCGATTTTTGCTCGACATGTTTCCAACATAAAAACCGAATCCTTCAGAACAACAAATTAAGAAGAAGAGATGACTCTGTTCTTACGAATTCGAGAAGTTTCACGGCAAAATCATGACGTGGTTTAGTTGGATCTGGCGCTTTTCACCAATTATTAATTTCATTTTAGCAAGTGCAGCTTATATACTAAATCAATAATTTCAAACTAAAAGTATAGGTTTATTAATTTTAAACTTTCGCGTTTTGTACACATAGGTATTAAACGAAACAAACGGTTCTAACGCGAAATAAATTTACTTAAATAAGTTCTGACGTTTCGACACAGGTTAGATACGCTGGTCATGGTCGCGGACAACTGAAGTCTCAGCAAATATAATATTTCGCGTTAGACCCACTTATTTCGTTCAATATAGATTTATTATTCAATACGATGTGCAGACATGTTTCGGAGAGAGTCTCCATCCTCAAGCACTAAGAGTGCTAGGCGAATCGATCCACGACCCGTCGTTGCGGCGCCGCGCCATCTACTGCCGGTGGCCGGCGGTTGGCATGACGTGCCGCTCGGCGCGCGTGCTCTGATAGAGCTTGTTGAGGGTGATATTGCGCCGGCGCTGGCGCTGCTAGAGCGTTTGGGAGCATAATTGTGTGGCGCAACACTATTTGCGCGAGTGTTGCACATCACTACACCAAACCTGCTCCGGGCGACAGCGGGGGCGCGACGCGCGGGCAGCGGCGGGTCCTCCGGAGCTCACTCGCATCGCCGCCAGCGCACAGGCTCTCCGATCGCTATCGACGCCGGACCTATGTCGCTTATCGCCCGCTCGCGCTTGTTTGCCATTTACGCACTTGCAATTGCATATTCTTGTTAGCGCTTTGCTTTAGCTGATTTCTATTGTAACTATTAATATAAGTTTAAAGTGGAGTATTATTTCATTTAGTCGCCTTTATAACTCCCATATTGGTGACCTACGATTAAATAAGCGTTTGTAAATTTTAACGGCCGGGCCTTGATAGCGGAGATGCCTGACGGGGACGAATACCTGCCAGCGGAGCAAGACGGGGGCGAGGGCGCTAGTGTTCGAGAACCTCCGTCCGTGCAACTTCAAGATGGCGGCGCATCCGGGTCTGTCGACCGCGTGGCTTTGAGGTTACCTCCATTTTGGGCAGCTGATCCGGAGGTTTGGTTTGGACAGGTGGAAGCTCATTTTCGGGTATCTGGGATCAAGGATGATTGCACGAAGTTCTACTCCGTCATCGCGCAGTTGGACCAAAGGTACGCAAAAGAAATTAAGTCACTCATCAAAAATCCGCCCAAGACGGACAAGTATATTAAATTAAAAATGGAATTGACCAAGTGTTTGTCCATTTCTCGCGAGCAACAAATCAGAGAATTGCTGTCTAACCAGGAGCTAGGAGACCGAAAGCCGTCCCAATTTCTACGGCATTTGATGACGATTGCTGACGGCGGCGTGTCCGACGAGTTTTTGCGTTCCATGTGGATGAATAGATTACCCACCAATGTCCAACCATATTTAATTTCTCAGTCCTCCGCCACGCTTGAGAATCTCGCAGACCTGGCCGACAAGCTTTGTGAAGCCATCCCCTCTGCGCCGTTGCAGGTCGCATCTACCTCCAGCTACGATGGTTTGTTGCAGCGCATCGAAGAGCTTAGTAACCAAGTTGCTCAGTTGTCATTAAATCAAAGCAGGAGCCGTTCAAGATTCCGTCGAGCCCAACCTTCCGGCAGATCAAGAAGCAGAGGTCGGAGCCGCAGTATGACACCAGGTATGTGTTGGTACCATGCGATTTTTGCTGACAAGGCTAATAAGTGCACCTCCCCGTGCAACTACTCAACGGGAAAAGCCAAGGGCAGTCAATAGACGCGGCGACTGACTGTCACACCACCAGCCGCCTTTTCATTACCGACAAAAATACTAAACTGCAGTTTTTAATCGACACTGGGTCCGACCTTTGCGTGCTGCCACGTCGACATGCGCCAAACGGCAGACCGACTGAGTACCGCCTCACCGCTGCCAACGGCATACCGATTCAAACGTTCGGGACCATCAAGCTGCATTTAAACCTGGGACTACGTCGCGATTTGTTTGGAATTTTGTGGTGGCAACCGTGGACAAACCTATACTTGGAGCCGACTTCTTATCTCACTATGGGATACTTGTTGATTGTAAAAATCATAGATTGCTCGACAGCCTGACTACTCTGACTTCGGCAGCAACGCGGATGAACTGCAACATACCTAGCGTGAAGACCATTTCTGGCAACAGTGAGTACCACAAATTATTATCGAAGTACCCTCAACTGACGAAACCATCGGGTATCCAGCGCGAGGTGAAGCATGGCACTGTCCATTACATACGTACCACACCCGGCCCTCCTGTTTTTACCAGACCACGCCGGCTTGCTCCAGACCGTTTGAAAGAAGCCAAGAAACAGTTCGAAGATATGGTGAACGACGGGACAGCACGACGTTCCGACTCACCATGGGCTTCTGCTTTGCACCTTGCACCTAAGAAGGACGGTTGGAGGCCCTGTGGGGATTACCGCGCTCTCAACGCTCGTACAATACCAGACAGGTACCCTATCAGACACGTTGAGGACTACGCCCATAGGCTCGCAGGTTGTAAGATTTTCTCGAAGATAGATTTAGTCAAGGCTTACAATCAAATCCCAGTTTATAAAGAGGATATACCCAAAACTAGCATTACGACACCATTCGGCTTATTTGAGTTCCCATTTATGTCATTCGGGTTACGAAACGCCGCCCAAACCTTCCAAAGGTTCCTCGACGAGGTCCTGCGAGGCATGGAATTTTGCTACTCCTACATCGATGACATATTGATATTTTCCAGAGACCATACAGAGCATTTGAGTCACGTGGAGCAGGTGTTCCGGCGCCTACAGGAGTATGGCCTCCTTATCAATGAAGGAAAGTGCGCATTTGGATTAAGCGAGGTAAATTTCCTTGGTTTTGCCATATCCGAGCATGGTACACGTCCACTCGACACCAAGGTCAAAGCAATCCAGGCATATCCTCCTCCGAAGACAATCAATGGTTTGCGTCGGTTCTTTGGGATGCTTAATTTTTACAGGCGTTTTATTCCTCATGCAGCAGAGGATCAAGCTCCTTTACATGATTTACTGGGCGGCCCGAAACAAAAAGGATCTCAACCCGTCAGTTGGACTCCAGAGTTGCTGATCGTCTTCGAAAACTGCAAGTCTAGTATAGTCAGATCCGCCCTTTTAGCACATCCAGAGATGAACGCCCCGATTGCCCTTGTGACCGATGCATCAAATTCGGCCTTGGGTGCGGTGCTACAACAATTGGTGAACAGTGAGTGGCAACCCTTAGCTTTCTTTTCCAAGAAAATGAATAAGGCACAGCAAAAGTACAGCGCCTATGATAGGGAACTGCTCGCGGTCTATGAAGGCATCAAACACTTCAGATTCATGGTAGAAGGTAGACATTTTACCATATACACAGACCATAAGCCCATTACGTTCGCTTTTCAGCAAAAGGATCGACACTGTTCACCGCGCCAGTTCAACCACCTGGACTTCATCGCACAGTTCACTACTGACATTCAGCACATTTCCGGTAAGGAAAACGTCACGGCAGACGCCCTCTCCCGCATCGATTTATTACGAACCCACCAGATTTGGAATCACTAGCTCGTGCGCAGGAAGCGGACGAGGAGTTGCAGCGGATTGTAGCCAGTCGCGAGACGTCACTAGACCTCGAACGAGTACCAGTACCGGGAACCCAAGTCTCATTGTACTGTGACATTTCCCAACCCAGGCCCCGCCCATTTGCACCCGTGGCCCTGAGGCGTCAATTATTCGACGCCATACATTCGCTGAGTCACCCTGGCGTAAGGACAACGACAAAACTGGTGACTGAAAGGTACATTTGGCCCAACGCGCGGAAGGATTGCCGCGTCTGGACTCAAGCCTGCGTCGCATGTCAGACGTCGAAGGTACACCGTCATACGTCCTCACCAGTGGGACAATTCCAGCTTCCAGGGGCACGATTCAGCCATGTGCACATAGATCTGGTCGGTCCATTGCCTCCATCACACGACTTCAGGTACTGGTTTACTGCCATCGACAGGTTCACGCGGTGGCCAGAAGTACAACCTATCATGGACATTACGGCTGAAACAGTCGCGAAAGCATTTTGTGATTGCTGGATCTCACGTTTCGGTTGTCCACAGACTGTCACTACGGACCAGGGACGCCAGTTCAACTCGCAGCTTTTTAGACAGCTGACACGGCTCTGCGGAGTGCATTTGCAGCAGACTACTGCATACCACCCCGCAGCCAACGGGATGGTTGAGCGCCTACACCGCACCCTGAAGGCCGCTATCATGGCCCACGACGAGCGCAGCTGGACGGACTCTCTTCCCGTCGTGCTGTTGGGCCTAAGATCTGCGTGGAAGACTGATCTTCGATGTTCGGCCGCTGAGATGGTATATGGTGAGCCACTGCGGTTGCCGGGTGAGTTTTTCCAACCAACATTACACACCCACACAAACGTGCTGCAGCCATTTGATTTTGTGAACAGGCTTAGAAAGCACATGTCTAACCTCAAGCCGCAGCCAGCATCAAACCACTCAGTCAAGCCAGTTTTTATACATGATCATTTGAAAACCGCCAAGTATGTATTTGTGCGCAGAGACGCCGTGCGTCGTGCTTTAGAGAAACCTTACACGGGCCCTCACAAAGTTTTAAAGAAAACAGACAAAACAGTCACAGTAGAATTAGATAGAGGACCTGTGACTGTCTCGTTAGACCGCGTCAAACCGGCTTTTATGATTGTTGACGAGAACGAGAGGGATGAAACGCGACCAGCTGATGTTGAAGTTGATGTTGTTCCTAGGCCTAACCGAGTAACACGCTCAGGCCGGGTTGTTAAATTTCCAAATTGTTTCTCCGCAGGGCTCTAATTCTCCAAAGGGGGTGATGTGGCGCAACACTATTTGCGCGAGTGTTGCACATCACTACACCAAACCTGCTCCGGGCGACAGCGGGGGCGCGACGCGCGGGCAGCGGCGGGTCCTCCGGAGCTCACTCGCATCGCCGCCAGCGCACAGGCTCTCCGATCGCTATCGACGCCGGACCTATGTCGCTTATCGCCCGCTCGCGCTTGTTTGCCATTTACGCACTTGCAATTGCATATTCTTGTTAGCGCTTTGCTTTAGCTGATTTCTATTGTAACTATTAATATAAGTTTAAAGTGGAGTATTATTTCATTTAGTCGCCTTTATAACTCCCATAATTGGTTCATCCGACATTAGCGACGATAAGGTTAGCCACACTAGCGTCTTCCGAGCGTCGTCGTCGCCCGAGCGCCCGCGCAGCGTCGCCGCTGCACGGACGACGCTCGGAAGACGATAGTGTGGGGTTAGCGGTTAGCCTAAGCAAACCGCACTCACTCTGTCTCACACTCAACTCTCACAATACACACTGAAGTTCCGGCCACGGATTGCCGGCTTCCATGCTGGCGGGACACCCCAGCCCCCGTCACGATTAAAATGAACACAAGTGACTAAACACAAGTGAGTACAGCCGAGTGTAGTGATAATAGTGTTAATATGTGTAACGAAAGTTTAACTCAATAACGATGTGCAGAGTTGAATTTCGCAGCTGGATTTAGTTGGCGTTGTACTATCCCAAACATATAGAAGGTTAAGGGTGGGTTGCACCACGCACAATTAACAGACTCATCAACGTTAAATATGGTGACGGAGCTGTCATCCCATAGAAAACTGTCAAACTTTTCATACAAGATTTTTTTTACGATTACGTTTACGTTCACAGACAGTTTGGTGCAACCGGCCCTAAGTCTGTAAGACTGTAACATTCATATTTACGCATAAATCACATCAACATGTAATTATATTACGTAGCAGGCATTCAAACGTATGAAGTTCTGAGTAACATACTTTCCCTTTGATCCACGAAGTACTCTTACCCACGAAAACACAAAGTTATTTCATTATATTACGGTATTTTTCCAGGAATGTATTTTTCTATGTCGAAATGAAATCTGTCGATAAAATCCTTATTATTGAGTTCGGTAATTAAGTTTGCTGGCTATTCCGGTAAGGCCCAAGCTTCTTCCCCTCAAGTAAACTTCGATATTGGAAATATTAAAATTTATTCCGGGGAACAAAACAAAATCTTAAAGTGAGGTAGTAGAACCAATTGAGGCACTTAAATCAAAGTATACTTGAACAACTCTACGAAGTTAAAAACTTTAAGATAACACTTCAATGTAAATTAATTCAGTCTTTTATGTAAATTTAAATATTCAACAACTTTGGAATATAACAAATTGGTTGAAATACATCTTGACAAGCTGCGGCAAAATCATGCAATTTATTAAATACATAACAAACCTATAATGTAACCCGCTTATTCATAAACGTGTTTCAAACCTCATTTAGTGAAATATTTTGTCTGTTTCTAACAAACACAACTGTCAAAGTGACAGATAAGGACAAGCGATGATTTAGTTTTTCTGAAATACGTTTATGAACTAGTAGTTCTGTGAACTGTAGACTTCGGAGCATTTCCCCCTTTTTCCCCCCATTCTCCCTCCCTCGAAGCGTTTTTTTTACAACAGCCTCTAAGGAATTGTCGGCTTGACCTTTTACCCAAAAATGATTGAAATCCGTACATAAATAACGCGACAGCAAACTTTCCCCCTTTCCCCCCTCATTATCGAAATCGGATGAAGAATGCGACCTCTAGGCTGACACTGACCAACCAACCAACCTACAAGAGGATAAGTCCGTAGATTGCAGCAGAAGTAGCTAAGCGGGTGAGGTGTTCAAAATGACCGGGACACGTACTTGTTGTCTTAACAAGTGGTGGTGTTAAATTAACTTTCAAAACTACCGCTTCATTACTTTTGCTGGTGACTCTAAGGCAGCTTCAGCCGATTTCGTGGGTAGGAGATAGATATTTTTGTAAATTTCTGGAGTGTCTTGACATTTAGATAATAAAATATTCAGTTGTCAGTTGCGTAGATGTGCGCTATCGAACAACCAGAAACATTATCAAGATGTACAGGCATTTCGGTCAACATTGAGTAGATAGAAATAAATTGGTACACGTGATTGTTACTTAAGTAGTAATTGTTTTTCGCAAACTCTCCTATCTTCCTTTACTTACAAATTAAAGAGGAAAGTAGTGCTTTACTAATAATTTACATAAGTATATGTGTTTTATTTCTTTCGTATAAATAGTAAGATCGTTATTCTCAATCGATTCAACGAAGTTATGTACTACATTTTCGATCTTCTTAGGTTTTGACGTTAACATTATCGATTTTTAAATAACACTAAAATTAGGTTTAATTTACTCATTAATGTTTGAGTAATATGGAACGGTAATAGCACTCGCAGCATAGAGTAACTTATATAAGTTACTCTTACATTTTGGGTATAGTTAGGTCGCTTTCACGCAGATGGCGCGATTGACTTGAGCTTCAAAAAGTTCTGGCTGTGCTGCTTTACTATATAAGTTACTCTATGCTCGTAGTGTTTAAAGGTAGACTTGAATAGAGTCGTTTTCATTTGTTATTAAAATGTTAGTATGAACGCAATCGTTTAATAAATTAGCACTATACATGTTACATTTTTCTATCCTTGACCACATGCATTTCAACGACCTTAGCTTTCCCTTTATAAGTACATATACACAAAGTCGATCTTTATGCTAAGGATTGAGGCTGCATCTTGTAAATTGAATAGACTCTCGATGATCAATGAAACTCCGGGTGCTTTGCAAGCGTATAGAAACTCCAACTGAATCCAGTGACGTACAAGAATTTCCTTGTCTAGAGTCGCCATTAAATATATCGGTACTCACACGGGAAAAAAGTATAAGTAAAAGTACAAATCCTCTTCGTTAAAAAAATATTGTTTATTCAAGAAGAATGTCTTTATTAAAGTAAAATATATCCTGATATAAAATTAGTCCAAGAAAATATTTACTTAATAATAATATTTTCGCATAAATAATATAATATTTTTTTTATATATTCCTGGCTGAAGATATTCTTTTTTTCGTGCAAAAATCTGAACAATATGCACTTAATCGCTTTGACAATAGAGGCGTTGTTCAGATATTAGTGACCACCTTGGCTCCGATATATCCGATGCCGACTGTACGAAGCATTTTGTAAACCACGAAACTTTCTGTGACGTCAAACCGGATCCGCCCATCTGCACTGTCGTTAGGCATAATCTGTCAGACCAACTTACCACGGCTAACCGCAGCGTTCTTGTTGCAAACTTGCTTATACTGTCTGAACTAAATCTTAGTTCTCGAGTGAAACAATCCATGCCAGCTGCAACTTCGAGTCAAGGATCCGGCGTGCCGTAAGCTTAAAGCGTAGATATGATTTTATAAGCCATAAGCCGTTACAATTTCCCTGACAGGTACGGGAAGATAGCCGACTAGTTCAGAAGTGCAACTCCCAGTCTGGAATCCGATATGCAGGCGCATTTCACGATGTTATCCGTAACATTTGATTTCAATTTTTGGCTTTATGGTGGAGTAAAATATTTTTGTAAGTAGACATAATATGACATTTCTAATGAGGGTACCTATGCATTCAGTATAATATTATCAGGCAGAAAGATGAAAAGGAAATCACTTGAATTGTTTTTTTTTTATTCGTAAGAGGCGTGCTAAGTCTCTTACGAATAAGTAAGCTGACGGTCTCGGTGCGATTTTACGTAAGAGAACTGCCTCCCTGATTCGTCGCATGCATGACAGTTCCAACAGCCTTCTGCGCCTAGTGTTGGAGTCACCTGCTTGCGCCTTCTGGAAACATTGGGACTCTGTACATATGACATCTGAACAGCCGTATTCATAAAAAATCCTAGTGTATAATATAGTATAGGATTCACTAACATAGGTTTAAGGGAATGTATACTAACTCTATGGACATGGTCTGAAAATAAATTATTTGAATTGAATTAAATTAAGTTCCATACTTTCTGCTCGATTTTTTTAAAATTTTAAGTAACTGAACCGTGTATACATATCTATAAATTTTAATGAAATTATTTTTATTTAATAGTTTTTTAACTATAATTCCTAAGAACTTAGGCTAACCCAGAATATAAAATGTAAATGGAAAAGCCGGAAAGTCAGGAAGACTTGTTGTACAAACCAAACAGCGTCAGAGAAGAGCAAGTCAACAAGATTTCGCTGGTTTGGACATGTTGAAAGAATGCCAGGTGACAGGGCGGCTAAAGGGGCTACGTGGGATCCTACATCGACGCCCATATGGCCGTCCGTAGTACCATTAGTGAGGCCAGATCGAGATACATGTACGCGCCCTGAAATCAGAAAACTGAAAAGATCGCAAAAAGCAGGACGCGCTGGTGCCTAATTATATCAAAGGCATATAATTAGGCTAGTCGCTAAGTCAGCGGAATAAGTAATTAATGAAACTTTAAGTAATAAGTATTTCATAAAGCTAAGATATACACGTTGCCAAGTGGACCTCAGGCTCCATTGAGCCACGAGTGCCATGAAAAACGGTAGGAGACTGATGATGATACCCAAATCGCTTGAGTCATCGTGTGACTGAACTGAAATTCAATTAACATGTCTAAGAGACCAAGTTTGTACAGGGCATTATAATTTATAACATTAACACTGCGACCACAATAGTACCTACATTACGTACCTAGAGCGGTAAAATAAAGAACGGCTCAGATTGCGGGCATTTTTGGCACGAACCGAAGGTAAGGGCCATAAACAACCGATCTGAGGCCTTGTTTATTACCGACCGTAGTGCGTACACAATTTTACGTCTTCTTCTGGGAGTGTAGTAAGATTTGCCGCTACGACCGTGGGCAACAAGACTCACTTACCGCCCAAAGTGCCGTAATACATTATAATAGGAAGTGCATTGCCATTTCCGCATTTAAAGCCTTCGCCAAGATTTTTTCATGACTGCCCAACCATTGAGCTATAGTTCATTTTACGGCCTCATAAAATTCAAATTACAACAAGCTCTGTGACCTTTTATCGGCGCAATGAAGAGGGATGCCCGTCGTAAAAATAATTTTATATCCTTCAATGGAGGATATGTGCTCTCAATGAAACAGAACTTTGCTAAAGTAATGTATGAACCTGTTAAAAACACATTTTATCCCCGTGCCCAATGTTCCGTTTAAATAAATTTAAATTACGATTAAAGTACCCCTTTGGGTATAAATTATCTTAAAACGGCCACAGTTTGCGACACGGTCTGTTAAACATCTCTAAGCGGTTCCATTAAAGTCTTTCAAAATAATATTTGCTTGAACGAATATTCATATATTATTTTCAATACGTACCTGCCATTACAGGTAATGATATGACTTGAAATTGGAGAGATGTTTCAAAGAGCATACTTGAAGCTTTCATATAGTTTTAAAACCCTCTGTTATTGAAAGGATCTACAAGTACATAAGTATAACAGAATAATCTATCGTGGGCTATACTGTTAATTATATTTCATTCGCTTATTGGAACAATGTTTACAATACAGAGCGAAGTGTTCCCATATGGCTTCTATTTATTAAGATAAATGTACAGTCAGCATCAATAGTATCTTCCTACAAGAAGGCCGCAAAAATATGTGACACCCTCTTATTTGTAGAGCCATAGGAGCGTGTCACATATTTTTGCGGCCTTCGCGTAGGAAGATACTATTGATGCTGACTGTACCTACAAAGTACTGGATTACACAAATATAAATTTTATTTTGTTTGGTTATTAGACATTTCATTAGGAAAATGGACTCGCTTTTAGATCGTTCCCACATATCCGAGGATCATGGTCAGGGTATCTTAAGACTACTCTTTCACTTGATCGGCCCATCTGGTTGGTAAGTTGGATTTCAATATTTGATCGTCTTGCATCAATCTTATCTAGACATTTATCATATTAGTATCGAAAATATTACGGAGGTCTTACTTTATAACCCCCCCCCCCCTTTAAAAGGGAGGCCTATGTTCAGCAGTGGACGTCTTATGGTTGAGATGATGATGACTTTATAATTGACGTTCGCTGACAGTACGTCGACAGGTCGGGTACTTGAAGGTACTCAGCTAGCCTAAGATGGCCGGGTTTTTATCGGCTGTCACCATAGCTGTCACGTTCTAACAAGTATGTAGTAAGTGCGAAAGTGACGCTTGAGCCGATAGGCGATAAAATGTCAACCATGCTATCCGTCCAGGTACCTAGAGTACCTGGACGGATAGGAGACTGTCAGTGAAAGTGCCAACAACATGCAGCGTGCATTTGATTTAACTAGAGTATAATAATCATATTTTTCACTTAATAATTCGCCCAATTAAACTTAAAAGCCTTCGGCTGACGAATTTCATTGCTGTGCCTATTTCGAATAACTTAATGCCGCCTGTACACTCTCGCGCGAGAGCACTCGGCGAGTGTCTCGGGCGAGAGGCGATTGTCCGAGTGCAACCATGTACAGTCTCGCATAGTTCAGTCACAGTTGTGAACGCATACAAGATGGATGAGAATGTGTCAATAGCTGCTGCCGTCGCTCTTTGCGCGTTAAGTTATTTTAAATTTGCACATATCCTAAACGAAAAGAAAATAAATAAATAATGGCGAAAGCGGAGATGGTGGATGATTACCATGCATCGAAAACGAAGCTGGTAAGCGTCTCGTCTATGCAATAAAATTTATTTTAAAACCGTTTTGGATCAAAATGTCACTGTCACGCTCACATTTACACACTTGCACTTCTATAATTTTAGTTTGATTATTGTTTCAGGCAAATTGTGGAAAACCACGCAAACGCACGCTTGTTTTTTAAACTTTCCCGCGGCGCGAGATACTGCGAGTCGCGAGAGTGTACATGACGCTCTCGCGTTCCTCGCGAGTCCCTTTGACTCGGGCGCAAAAAACCGACACGGGAGCGAGAGCAGGCGAGACCCACGAGACAAAGCGAGCGTAGCCATGTACACTCTCGCACTCGGCCTGTCTCGGTGTGTCTCGGCGAGAGTGCACAGGCGGCATAAAAAATATCACGGACCAAGGTCGGTTGAAAGCACTTCGTTAATTCATTTTTCATCAGGCTTTTATGAAACTTTCAGCAGAAATCCCCTGTATTTAATTGAAAATACATTCAGTATTAAAAATTCATGATTCCGTAAACCCGGTTGCTTACGATCAAAGTGATTAATTCAATCTGTAATTCAATGTTTTGGGGCAAAATTAAATTATTCTTGTAAGCCTTTGCGTTTCGTTTACTACTGGATTTGTTTACCCACCCTGAGCTTCATGAATATTGTAAGTATAAACAGTTTGCCAGTGCCTTGATTTTATTTACGTTCTAGTCGTTATTTTTAACTTAAGTTTTTAATGAAAATCAGTCGTAATAAAATTGCAAATACTTATTCAAGTAACGTTTTAATTAGAGTACAGTCAGCAGCAAAAGTATCTAAGCGGCTAAGGTGTTCAAAATGAGTTGGACACGACTTTATTGTTAAGAGAATAAGAGCATGTAGGTCATTTTGAACAACCTACCCGCTTAGCTACTTCTGCTGCTGACTGTACCTATCGATAGTACGACACTGACGAATTTTTAGGTAGACGATAAGCGTCAAGATAAAGACAATCTATTTGCGCAAAAAATAATTTGAAAAAACGTTATAGGTATTTTTGTAGGTTTGCATATTTGTGAAAACATCATAAACGGGAGTTATTTTAATTACTAAAAACACTTTAGCACTCAAGCTAATTTCCAGAATCGTTTGATTCCCAAAAGGTTTTGTTCGTAATTTGATATTCAATTTTATGACAGACCGACAATGACACGCATTGTTAAATCTGCATATTGTCTGTGGTCATTGGACGGGTCTTTTAAAAATGTATCCCGGATCTATGATAAAATATGGCCAACTGATGCACGGATTGATAATTTTTTTATTGTTCCAATTTTACGGCAGCTATTTTTATATTCAGATTTGGTAATTTATTGAAGGACGGCCGAATCCGAATTTATGGTTTGTTTTATGACAGGCGATATTGCTTGAAGTGCTGTTTAAATATGCTAACTTGCAATGAATCTTTAATTCGGTATTATTCTGCCTTTTATATGTTTTCACAATTATGATAAAATTGATAAACAAACTAGAATTTATTGAACCATATTACATTGCCAATATTATAATTTAAGACTGAACCAAACACAAGTCCTTGATAATGTTTAAAATAACTTCTTCTTCTTCCTCCTATCGTTTATCCCGGCTTGGGGTCCGCTTGACAACCTAATCCCATTATTTTGTGACATTATTTTGATAAAGATTTAATCAGATTCAATATTGTACTTATTCGAGCAATAAAAAGGTAATCGCCGGCTACCAAACGTTACTTTTACCAGTTTTACCAAAATAATGGCGCATGTTATGTTTAGTTTGTATTGTTGTATTGTATTCATGTAAGTACCTAATCCCATAATATTAAATTGGAATGTTTATATTGAATCAATGCCAGCATTGGTCAAACAACAATAATGATAGATAAGAGTCCTATAACACTTAGTAGTGATGATTCATATAATATATTGAGGTACGTAAGTGTAAGCTATTTGTTTTAGTATCTTTCCTGTACATCGCAAAGTTAATACATAAAAAATATACGCTGTTGTCTCCATATTGGCGAGTTACTTTTTTTCAGCACTCAAATAAAATAACCATCAGTACACCAATTAATTATTCAAGAAGTGTCAATGTCTATACAAGATACATACTTTATAAACTATAATTATTTTTTAAAGACAAAAGGCACCAAGGTTCAATTCACCCAAAGGTTGATTCGGCTTCAGAACAAACGAGCGGTGAATAATTTGCGAACAGTAAGCGGTAGAAACAAATGGCGTGGGTTAATGACTACCCTAAGGAGGATTCGTTTAATTAATGCTTCGTGTGAGCCTCCACTAATCTGTTTGAATGTTACTACACTAATAGCTGAAGAATATATCCATTAGGGAACAGGCACTGTTAATAGTTTCTTTATCAACGTTACGGGTTATCCGCCGTTATGCTCAACGTGTGTCAAATTGAATATGGAAAACTTTTGCCCGCGAGTTTGTATAGCAATTAGAAGACTTACAATTTTCCGTTTTCCCCATTTGATGGATTATTTCTGAGATAACTATCCTATGTGCTTCTCTGGGGTTCAAACTATTTTATAACCAAATTTTATCTAAATCAGTGAAGCGGGAACTGACAGACAGGGCTACTTATTGGTAATAAGACCTCTAGCCTCTAGTACTCGTATGTTAATAATTGTTAATATGACTGCATTTTGTCAGTATTTACTGAGGGAGTGAGTTTTACTGTTTGCTTTTGCCAGTAAAAGCCCATGCTCGAAAAAGCCGTTGATTAGAGGCAGTAGAAAGTGTTCTCCAAAATGCCTTAATGGGATAATATTGGTGTCGTATTTCGTAGAAAAAATATTAAAAGTTATTTCTTTTCGTAGTATTTTGTATCACTGGATTGTTTCCCATCAATTACTAGCTGAACACCGGCGTTAAAAAAGATAGTTTAGTTTGATTGAAGTTAAAAGATTTTTGGATAAAAAATCATATTCATCACTAACTTTTATTATTCGCTGACGTTTACGTACCCAATCTTAAATAAGTTACGATGTGTTACAATTTCATAAGAACATGTTATGATTAAGCAAAATATCTATGCCACTTTTTAGAGTGCTTCACTTGCTCAGGGCTCAATATAAGCATGAGAGGTAAGCAACGGTTCATCTTAAAATTAATGAAATTCAGGGCCTAAAGATTATTACCTTGATATTTGATAACTATATCTAATATTATATTAATCATACTCGATGCTTCATGCGATAAGAGGCCATATTTTGCGATAGAAAATTGAAACCAGATAATTGCGGCTCCAGTCTGAGATAGAGACGCTGAGCTTTTAATCAATATCTACGCAAAATGGCATGCTACCTGTGAAAATGGAAAATGACGAGTATAGCTGGAAAATGCCGCACACAATAATAACAAGTTTACAGTTTAAAGTAATCTTTGTACCTACTAGTTTATTTTTTCATAATTACGTTGACCGCTTCCCATCAGGCGGCTCGTCTGCTCATTTGCTAATACCTAGTTTCAAAAAAAAAAAAATATTTAGTCGTCGCTGTCAAGTCCATTCGCGCAAAATTAGTTAAGAACCTAAGTAAGTTTATTATTTAAGCAAATTAGTTTATGAATATTCTTGTTATCTGGAATATCTCGAGGCTGCTAAACTTATTAATATAATGTTCCCAAAAGCATTTTGGAATAACAAGGCCAAATGTTTTTGCTGGAAATGAATACGTTTTACGGCATCGAGAAAGACAAACAATTGAAGCAACAAACATTTTGTGTTATTACACAAACAATTATGTTTATTCCTTACTTTAGATCTGTTTACTATATTTTATGCTTCACTAAATTTGTTTATGTTCAACTTTAAAATAATATTACAGGGATATTTCAAGCTGCAAAGGAAGGTGGGCGGATTGGCCTATTGACCAATAAGGACAAGCGATATGTCACTGGATAGCTTATTTTAAGTTCTAAAACTTTTACTATGGCAGGTAATCCCAAATCTTTGTGTGGAAAAAGTTATCACTGCATATAAATAGTAGTCATTGTTTGATGGTATATCGATATTTAGTTGTTTTCTCCTGTGTATTTTTATGATAACACGTTTAAAAACCGTTGTACAGAACTAAAACCCTATAACAGTAAAAAAATACTGATTTATGTAATGTTTTTATTTTTTTATATCTTATTTCACACAGCGATTTGAGATTTCCCGCCATACAAAAAGTTGTAGAATATGAAAAAACCTTTCAAACGACACATGGCTTGCCATTATTGGTTTTTAGGCCAGTGTCCATACAAAACTGCCCATCCTCCTTTACTGGAAATTCTGGTATGTACAGTCATATCTTATTATTTGTAGGGCCATAAGAGTGTGTCACATATTTTTGCGGCCTTCGTGTAGGAAGATACTATTGCCGGTGACTGTACCTATTAGAAAGTAGAATGTTAAAGGTATTGAGTCAAATGATAATGTAACATACCGTTATAAATTCCTAATTCCTAATTCATACAAGTAATCAATTACATAGTAGGTACATAATGTTATAAGACGAATAAATTAAAATATGTCAAATTAATATTCAATAGCAATCTAAAAAAAACTTAAAAAAAAACCATAGCAAAAGTATGTTATAGATAACAAATAAATGTAATTATATATTGCAAAATATTATAACAAAATGAAGCCGATACCTATTAGAGATAAACTTACAAAATCCTCTAATCCTCTGAGCTAGCAGAAGGTTTAAAAATTTAATCAGCGCTGTTTTATTTTACTCCTTACTATATGAGACATAAGCCGGCATATGGCTTCACTATTGAGGGACACCATTTGGTGCTGAGAGCGAAAATCTACCTGAAAAGAATATGAGGATATAGTATATAAAAATCCTAAAGCGATACGACCTTTTGGATGCTACAGCTGTCTGGGGTAACACGAAGGGGAAAAGTAATAAGTTTACACTTAATAAAAAGCCAGCTTGATTGTGTTTTGTTTGTGTAGTGTTGTTGAATGACGTTATATATATTTTTTACAAGCTTTTATTTTACTTGCAATTCCGGTAATATAGGATATAGGGATTTACGTTGTTTCAAACATTGCAAACAATTTTACAACCATGCACTTATGAGTATCAGATTGGACTGACATTTGAAATATTTATATAGATCCCTATAGAAACCGTACGATAAATGAACAAAACCTTATATAGTTTGGGTCTCTGATAGAATGGTCTCAATTAAAAATAAATTATTTTTGACGAAAAAAATCAGTCGACGGTAAAAAAAAAAATGGAAAATATTTGCTTACCAAGTAATTGTTTCCAACTCTAAATTAATTCAAACATAATTTTTATAGTATTTCTAGAGTTAGAGACACCACACGAATAAAACAAATTAAGGTGATTATCACACTGGCGCTGCAACCGCATGCGGCGACGGTGTGTAAGCGTGACAGCGCTATACACAGAGTGCGCTATCTCGCTCGCGCACCGTCGCCGCATGCGGATAGCGCAGCAGTGTGAAAGCCGCCTAAAATTGAAATACGAATTACTTCAGATTGAGGCAATAATATATGTACTGTATTTTTAATTGTTTTGATCAATGGGATTTATTCATAAATAACATTACAATAGAAAATTAATAAATAACTATAAACTAAAAGCTACCTACAAATAAAATACGTACTCCAAATCACTGCCAATGGGCAGGGTGCCCAGAAGGCTGGCCGCATTGCCACGTTGTATAGCGATACTGATACGCTGGGCAAAGTATTGGCCAGCCCTCTGGTCACCCGTAGTTTCAATTAAGCGCGCCGCTAATATATGTACTTATATAATCTGATTGATACTTTGCGTAATGCCGTTTCCCGTGTAAAATATTATATAAATAACATTGCCAAATGTCGCGTTTTATAGTCACATTTATGGGCTCCTAAATATGTAGCACTGATTCATCCTTCTTTTGTTAATGTAATTCAATGTGTGATACCACCTCCCTCCGTCTCCAGTATCATTTAAATAGGAATAGGATTTGTTATTGTCTTGGCTTAAATAGCGCATCGTTTCTGGTTTCTGGCTTTGCAGCGGCCATTGACAGGCTTTCCCCTCTGCCGAAAATATATGACCAGTGGTCATACTTATATTACTAATTGTATGGACTGACGTTTATACGTGGCTATTTTGAAGTTACGTATACATTTGACGTTCCCCTCCTCCGCAAAAATCGGCAGACTTTTTTTGTATAGAAAATGACAGACACGGCCGGTCCGTTTGGTTGAATAGTCTAAGTTTTTGGGTAATACGTTCGACAAATCGGGACCGCCATGGTGCATCTTACAGACCGGTATTTACTATCCATAATCTATATTTGGATGGATTAAGTATACCAATATGGCTTAGACAGAAATTCGCATGAAAATTACCTCGAAATACATACGTTAAAAAAGTATAAATACGTGACATTATTTTTGTTAAGGTACCTGGCGGTCGGCACTTGTGCTTTGCTCGTTTATAATATTAATGCTGTACAATTTATAATGTAAGCATTCACAAAAATTGTACCTTATCCAAAACAATTACACATAGGAATTTGTATTTTAACCACCTAGAATTTGAAGTGTTTTACCGATATTAGTAATATTTTCATAAATAATTGATTGGCATACCGTGCGCTGCCATTTAGTTATGAAATGTAATTAATTTTCATCTATTTGGAGTTTAAAATTCCTTTGACCGCTTTTATATTTACTAGTACAGTCAGCAGCAGAAGTATTTAAGCGGGAGGGTGTTCAAAATGAGCTTGACACGACTTTATTGTCATGAGAATTAAAGCGTGTGTTCTTAATTCATTCATCTTCTTCAGTTTCATCGACGGTGCTGCCCTACCCAGCCCGTCTAGGTACCTCCGCCCTGCACTAGCATTTTGTTGTTGATCAATGTTTAATTTAATTAAAATAAGAGCGTGTGTCATCATCATCATCATCATCATCATCTCAGCCATAAGACGCCCACTGCTGAACATAGGCCTCCCCTTTAAAAGAGGGGGTTTGCCATACGCGCCACGCTTGGCAGGCGGGTTGGCGCGCGCAGTTTTTTTTTGTTTATTGATTGTAGGCTTTCGGAAAATGCTGCTGCCCATCTCCCGGTATATTCCCTTAGCATACTCCTACTGCAACCACGGGACGATATGGTGGGGGCAATTCTAAGGCCGGGCACCCCACGGCAAGCAGAGCGTGTGTAGGTCATTTTAAACACCCCACCCGCTTACCTACTTCTGCTGCTGACTGTACTTGTATTTTCCGACTACGCCCGGTGAGGAAGTTGTAAATTATTGTGACCTTCTTTTAAGGGTGTCTTGGTTACATTAATATTATTTCTGAGGCCTAACGATAAGTTTGCGATGAGAATAACAATTCAGACCTATTGTCAGCCGGATTCCCGTTTCTATACAATGCTAATCCAGATGTTGTCTTTGGTATCTCGTTAATCTGAATTAAGCCGGGTGTTGCGGCTTCTTATCCCTATTAAAGTCACTCGAAAATTCGGATCGTTTGTTTTTGGTCGAAAGTTGAGAGTTTGTGAGGAATTTATTGATTTCCAAAGTGAGTTGATGACGGTTTTGTAACCAGGAATTGAGCGGCTCAATTCTTAGCCTTGCACTTTAGTAGTAACGGGGTGGGTGTAATTGCTATTTCGGAGTGGTGCAGATGTTAAACATATTACGCGTTATACACTATGTACGTATATGCTTCATATTATCTGGGATAATTTTATTTACCTGTTTTATTTTGGTTTAGTGGGATGATCTTGACGTCTTTCGTGGTCATTGGGCTGATATTACCATCGACAGAGACACGTGGAAGAAAGAGAGGGAGGAGGCAGGCCTTTGCCCAGCAGTGGGACACTACAAGCTAATAAATAAAATAAATAAATATAAATTTTGGTTTGATTGAAGTTAGGCACGTTTTGTTTTCTAATGTAAACCAGTGTCTGAATATTAAACTACTTGTAAGAATGATCTTACCATTAGGTAATACCGCGCAAGTTTAGATTTTAAAAAACGTACTTAAATACACTTAAAACCTAATCAATTTTAATGTATTTGAATACAGAAATTCAATTTTATAAGTCTTCAAACATGATAATTCCATGGTTTAGACATAGAGTAACATATAAGTTACCCTATGCTTTAGATGTGGGTGTGTACTATGAACGGCAACGTACCTAGATTAAATAATAACGGAATACTAAAATATAATGTTTAGTAATAATCGTTGGATGGATTGTTTGGAAGAAGTTCTCAGGAAGAGGAGGAAGTTTATCCACTGCATAAAAGTCACCAGACACCGATACAACTCGAAAAAGTTTGTGGAAAGACCCACAAAACGTTGTATCACTAACGGACGTAAGAAGCAAGTAAGTTTAGTAATAATCATGGGCTGATAAAACTGATCATGTAATTTTTTTGTTGCCATCGGTAGGACGTTCATCCTCACAACCTAGAATCCAAATGGTCTCGCTCTG
The DNA here is from genome assembly GCA_911728535.1 of Pammene fasciana. Taxonomy (NCBI): domain Eukaryota; kingdom Metazoa; phylum Arthropoda; class Insecta; order Lepidoptera; family Tortricidae; genus Pammene; species Pammene fasciana. The sequence goes on from OU452285.1 coordinate 5,987,697, forward strand.
TCCGGTTTCTGACGAATTCCTCCCGTGAAGTGAACGCTACAGCTAATGAGCTGCATGCCGAGATTTTCTCGATGGTCTATTATGGTGTTCTTTTAAAAGGAGTAGAGATTTTTAAAAGGTCGGCAATGTCGTCCATGTAAAACCACTGGACTTGCCGAGTCCTGAGAGACTGGTGATTGAGAGTTAAGTAAATGAAGGGTACACGGAAAGAACATGTCTAGTCCCTTTTTTCGTAAAATGTGATTTTTGTATCAAAATGTAGAGCTTGCAATGAACTATTAGCAACAACTTCTGTAACAGCTCGAATTTTTAACATAAGTCCACTTTTTAATTCATAAAAACCATCTAGTTACGAAAATAGTATGGTTAATTGAATCGTTCCAAACTTTAAAACCGCTATAACTCAAAATGTTGTCAAAGTGACTAGACATGTTCTTTCCGTGTACCCTTCAAATAAATGTTTTAAAGTAGGTATACGCTCAAACTACAAAAAAATGCATAACATAATTATGTTTGTCCTCAAAGACGATTTCTTATTATATAGCTAAAACAATCTTACGCAACGTGAAGTGGTAACTTTTCGTTAAATATCGCTAATTTATTGAAATTGAATATAAACTTTCTTGATAGCGTTTTTCACAGTCTTAGGCCTCATTAGCCATTTTGAAAGAGGTGACCCTGTCGTCCTTAAAAACCAATCGCCGCTAAGAGCTATTTAATTATCAGAGCATCGCGATAGATGGCTCTAATTATCCCGTATCATCGCCCCGGCCATTTTGCATAACTAACTTTCACAAAAACTTATCTTAACTGCGTCTGTTATTACAAACACAACCTAGTTGTTTATACAATAAAGCTCAAATTGTACTGTAGGGGATAAATGAGATGTGGGAGTTGTTAAGTGGGTTGTCGATTTGTCCGGCCTAATCACTCACTCGCCCCTCATCTGTCTATTCGTTCCTAATTTCGGTTCCGTCGTAATTTCACTTTTTGCGAGCATTTTTACTTGGTAAAGTTGGATTAATTGAGTTTGTCCTCGATAAGCACTTTGGCAATAGTGTCACAGACACGTGTTAAAAATACCTACTATATTACTTATACGAGTGTATATTAGAACAGTAAAAACCTTCTTGGTAGCGTTTTTCACAGTCTTTGGCACGAATAGCGTACTAGTAGTACACTAGTAGTTACTAGGTGGAGTAGCAGTGCAGTGCAGGTGACATTTCCTCTTACAATTTCGGTATCTTTAGGCGGCTTTCAGACAGAGGGCGCAATTGACTTGAGCTTCAAAAAGTTCTTAGGCTGTGGCCGTCTATATCTATACAGAGTGGATTTTCTTTTTGGATCAGTGAGGGCAGCTACCAGATCCCGTGTTGCTACGTGAAAATGGTCTTAGAAGACCTTCCTTCTATTTCAAATTAATGAAGGATCGCATTTACAGATTTTGGAAAAAACATACAGGCGGCGAGAAAAAGGTCATTTTTTATGATGCCATTTGATCCCATTCCTATCCAGGATCAAAAGCTTGTATGGGACCAAAAAAAAATTTCCGGCTAGAAAAGCCACAAATCGAAGAAACATTTTCCCATACATTTTGTATGAAAATGAAAACTTTTATTTTTCGCATGCAATTTTTTTATAGCAGTCCATTCCAATCCTATTCAGTATCAATAGTTTCCATGGGGTCAACTTACGGTAATGTACCAAACAGCCACAAATTTAAGAAACTTTTTCCATAGATTTACTATGGAGAAAATGTGAAATTTTATTGACATTTTCTAATCATGCTAATCAGTCCTGTTACGTTTAAGAATAATAATACTGTATCAGGACATCACAGTCAAAGCATTCAAAATAACAAAAAACGGGGATCTTAAAGCACAAATGTATGGAAAAGTTTCTTCAATTTGTGGCTGTTTGGTACATCTCTGTGAAAAAAAATTACCTTGTATTTCTGTGAAAGTACTCCCTGCAAATAATTTTATGGCAGTTTGTACGCACGGTCTCGTATTACAATAGTCGCAAATACTGAATGAAGTAACAAATATTCAGCGAGCTCGAAACTGAAATCGGTTTAGCAATTGCAACCCGACGCCTTGCAGTTGGTGTACGCGGATAACGAGATAACAAAAAAACTGGATGTGTTCTTTTTTACTTGGATGCTGATAAGCAATAATGTGTTAACCCGCATGCGCATCATTTCGAGAAAATGGCACCTAAATATTTTTTCGTGGTTTCTGACGATTTGTTCTAAAAATTTTCGATTTTGTTATAAATGTAATGTTTTACAGGTTTAATATGAATAGTTTTATTGATTTATGACTAACACTTTAGAAATGAATTTCAATTTAACGCAATAATCCACTTTTTGTTTATTGCGAATTGTATTAAGTCGTTAATTCTTCTCAAAAACATGTCATGATACTTAACATAGTGTTGCTAAATGTATAAAACTGACATTATACTTTTAATAAATATGTTATAGCTCATAACATATTTTTGGTAAATGTTCAACTGATATATGAATCGTATTAAATAAGAGTTAAGTGACATAATATAATTAAAGAGGAAAAAAACTACAATGTCGTTAAATGGTAGTTTATGTGACTAGTACATAATGAAGGGTATTAAAGTACAAGTGTGGTTTTGGTGAAACGAAGTGAGTTTCATGATATTATGAATGACACGGATGTTTTATTTTAATTTCTAAGTATGCACTAACTACCTTATCGCTTTATCTAAAGACATTAAAAAGCCTCAATGACGTGTTCGGGAACCATAAAAATTACCGCCATTGCACGGCCATGGCTGAATTTTGATGGGAGGAGGACGTCCTCCTCTCCCACTACACCACAATTCATGACCAACTGTATTGATTTTTCATACATTATTGTAATGTTCAAAATTTGAATGTAATTAAAGCATCGATCATCGATACTGTAAAGTAAACTTTACGATGTACCACAGATACAGGTTTATATAGGCTTAATATAGGCCATTAGCTTATCGTTTCTGAACATATTATAGGGATTTTATGATATGGATGTCCCTTCTTCTTAGTCGTTGTACTCTTTGCAGATTGTCGTGGTCAATTAGCAGTATCAGATACAGATGTTGCTCGTTGTACAATTCCTCGCCATTCTGGCCGGTTTGATGTCAATCTAACAAATTTGTTCAAGGGTCCTTCCATAGCGGATTTGATCTGGTCAGTCCTTTGCATTGGTGGCCTCTGATGCGGTCCTTCTCCGTTTGCTGTACCCTGTACCACCAGACGGTCTATAGAGTCATTCTTTTGCCTCGAGACGTGGCCGAAAAACCTGAGTATGCGGTTGTTTACAACAGTAGATAGGCGTTGCTTGATGCGGAGTTCTTTGAGGATGGAGACATTAGTCCGAAAGTCTGTCCACAATATCCCCAGCATTTTCCTCCAGCACCACATTTCTAAGGCGTCTATCTTTGCTCTTCCAGTTCCAGTTCCAGTACGTTCCAGTTCTTCCATATTCTTTTTAACTTTTCCAAGGCGGTTCTAGTCATACCCATACGACTTTTAACTTCATCTTCGCATCCGCCTGTATCCGATATTAAAGCTCCAAGATAGCTGTAGGATTGTACCACGCCACAGTTCGCAATCTTGGTTATTTTGGGCGAGTCCTTGTAAACGCGGTCGATTACCATTATTTTCGTCTTTTTTCGGTTAATCTTTAGTCCAAACTCCAGGCTCACGCGTTCCATCCTGATAAGTATAATTCTTCCAAAAATGCGAATTTCTCAGATTTGATATTGTTAATTGAAAATAATATTTCAAAGCTCGTAGGACTATGAAACGAGGAATCTGTCATGCCTAAATCGAAGTTAAGAGTTTGTATTTACTGTTAAATCTGTTTTACCACTAGCTAATTTCTTGTTCATCTGACATATGGCAACATCTTAATTAATAAGATGTGCGATCTAAAATGCTCGTCATTTCGAGTATAGAACATAGGAGAGTCTTTTTGAATTTGTTTTATATATAGCTTCTTTGCGGTTTTACTTCAATAACAGATCCTTGCAAAATCGCACTAGCAGCTCGCAGCTTCGTCTGAACCAGCACTTCAATACTTTTGAAATTCAAATTCCTTCTATCGTTTCGTTTCTAACTGTCTCTTTCATCCTCTTTTTGGTCGTCCAGTTTGTGTTACATAAACTAATCTGTTCATTATTTTCGGGAAAATAATCAGGATAATTACTAGCGACTAGACAATCAAGAGCGTCGTTTAATGCGTAAGATGAATATTTACAACTAAAATATACCTTGGTCTTAATACCAATTGTACCAGTTAAGACCGTTGAGTTGAAAATATATGAAAATAAACCAAACAGTATAAAAAACTAATTGATAATGTATTTCAATAACATTCAAACCTAAAAATATAATTTAGTAATATAATGTTATGGTTATTAAACCACTTAATAACAATTTATGGCCTTTATATAGTTTAACAATAATGAGTCAAGTCTTATAAAATGGATGAAAATATAAGACAACAAGTAAACTTAGTTTCCCAATAACCGATCAAGCCTCTTAATGCATGAGTACTATATTATTTTCGTTTCGCAATATTAAGTCAAGTGCAAGAAGTTATTTTTAATCAGTATAATTATAAAAGTAACATAAAAAACGGAATGTACACAAACGTATATTATTCATAATGGTTGTCTTAATTCATTTATTTAAAAAAAATACATTTTACGGTTTCATTTGTATATTTTTCGGCCATCTAAACTCAAAAACACGTTTCCTTAAATTTAGTTAGATAACACTTTATAAATACCGTATATCGGTGTTTATCTATTCAGAACTGAATCGAAGATTACGTTTATGCACAAAATGTACTTAAATTTCCGAAATACACACTATTTTTTGTAACATTTACTTTCACAGCACTTTTGCAAAATGAGCACTAGTGGAATGGGAATCTCGCAATAATGAGTTAACCCCACATAACTCATTATTGACATTATAGTATACACGCCGTCTATTTGTGTAATGAGTCAAGATACTAAACGCATTATTGCAAAATAGTCAACGCGTGTTAAAGGAAATGTGTTAACCATTTTTCCTGATTTTCATACGTTTGGAAATTTCAAATCACTTAGGCCATTTTTGCAAAATAATGGCCAGTGAATAAGCTACAATATGACACTAAAATCTCAATTTTCGTATTTTTGTGGGTTAACACATTATTGCTTATCAGCATCCACTTAATTTTCATTATTTAAAAACGATGCGTTAAATTCTGCCATGGTCTAGCAAAAGTACTTATTACTTACTTATTGAACAAAAATCTCAGTTATAAAAGTATTAAAAAATCTTTACGCGTAGGCAGTGAAGTGTTTTCAGGACTTTCAAATGGTTAAAATGGAGGGTAATTTGTAAAACCGACGTTGAAATTATGAAAAACAGGTGTTTTTTTATAGATATTCAGACACATTAGACATAAAAATTTACCTGATTATACTTTAATTTATCAAACGAGGAGTTTAATAGATAACGGTAAACCGAAATTTAAATTGAACAGAAACCCCCTTATTCATAAACGTCTCTCAGAACAAAATTAGTTAATTTATGTTCTGTCTGTTTCTAACAAACACACCTGTCAAAGTGACAGATAAGGACAAAACATATTAAGGCCATTCCTTGATTTGGACAAGCCACGCCCATCTGTTAGAGACACGTTTATGGCTCCTGTGTACGAAAGAAAGAGATGCAGCGCTCTTAAGGATCGAAACTTTTTGACCAAACTACGATAAATAAGCGAATTAAAAGCTATAAAGTTTTGTCTAATTTTTCTTCTGTGACTTTTTAGATAAACCAGAATACCAAATTTTTTACTCAGTTGTATTGCTTAATCTCTTATAGTTTACGTAAGCTAAGAAAAATAAGGGAAATAAGGACCCAACTTCGATTTTTTTTCCTATAGAGGCAACTTTTAGCAATCGTGTTTCGGCTTGTGCCAAAAACAAGAGTATATAGTCTAACCCCCTTATTCATAAACGGCCACTAAAGTTAAGAGATCGCTGATAAACGTTTGTCCCTTTCCCTCACATAGGTTGGACGGAAAGGGACAAACGATTATCAGAGGCCTCTTAACTTTAGTGGACGTTTATGAATAAGGGGGTAATAATATGTATTAGAAAATAAGTTCAGTCCCTTTTCCCGTTTAGTCACTAGAGCGTTTGAAAAAACCTATAAATGTTCAAAGTAGCCCCTTAACTAATTGAGGCCTGAGAGGCGTTTATAAATAAGGGGGGTAAGGGTTTCATAAATAGATAACTAACTACTACTAAATTCACACTATTTATTCTAATGTTGCTGCATGAGGCTATTCCTGACGGGCACACGGAACGTCTAGCGTGACTATCTATCATTGTTCCTGTGTGCAGTGTGCAGTGCTCATTTAGCACTTACTCCTTTGACGGCCCTAAAAGGTCGCATTCATTGCTACTGCTTACTTCCCTAACATAGTATCTTATGGATATTGTTTAGAAGAAATATTTACTCTATTTGCCTTGAGATAAGGTTAGTTTTCCAAAATTGCAATATTTATATACGACTTAAAAATTGCGACTATATGCCACCCGCATTGGCGTCTTGAGGAATTATTTAAATAAATTTTAAATTTCTGCTCATTTTCTTACCTTAAAAATTTGCACTCTAGTTTGTAAGCCAAATGACACTTGATATAAACCGTTTATTGGGAGTCTAGATACTAAAATAAAATTAACTTTAAAGTTTTCATTCGTAAAAAGGTTGATGGTGATTTACGTTATACCTTTTATATGTCCTATATTGTATTGAAGCAAAATAAATGAAGGGTACACGGAAAGAACATGTCTAGTCACTTTGACAACATTTTGAGTTGTAGCGGTTTTAAAGTTTGGAACGATTCAATTAACCATACTGTTTTCGTAACTAGATGGTTTTGATAAATTAAAAAGTGGATTTATGTTAAAAGTTCCAGCTGTTACAGAAGTTGTTGCTAGTAGTTCATTGCAAGCTCTACATTTTGATACAAAATTCTCATTTTACAAAAAAAGGGACTAGACATGTTCTTTCCGTGTACCATTCAAATGCAAGCGCCGCTCGCCTAATCCTGTTGATCAAGACTATCACTCAATTATGTTTTATAAATATTATGTACCGACTACAACTTTGTTGTTGCAATATTCTGGTGTTTTTTAAACCTTTACTCCTAGCGAAATAGCTCCAAAAATAGTAGATTGTTTAGAACGCATACAAAAAAAAACCAAATGGTACCTTTGATCTATTACAACTTCACGTGGATATACTTCAGAACTTTCTATTTATTTATCTGTAGCATATTTCAAGAGAGCTTAGTAGCTGATAAATTATGCAGGGGTAACTCTGTCATTCTTCGGATGAACGTTTATACTTAGTTAAGTACCTATTGTTATTATACTACGCTTTTTTACCTGTCAGAATAGTAAATATGCCTCATTCATTTAAAAAGTTCTTCTTTCTTCCAAGTCTATCGTTATTTACGTCATTTTAGCTTAGCACGTTACAATTTTAAGAGCGAATAAGACTATTCAATGAGCTGCTATTTACCATGACGTCGAGATAAAACTCAAGCCTGAGGTACCAGAAGGAGGTGGAAGCAAACTGCTGCATATTATTTTTGAATATTTTGTTTCTGAGAATAAAGATGATGTTCCGGGTCGTACGCCGCTCCTTTACTGAACATAATGAAATGAAAATGAAAAAAAAAAGTTTCTTTTCAGGCAAGTAGTGGCCCATAGATAAATACCTTAAAGACTAGCATACATATTACATTAATACAAAGTATTGCTTTAACTATTACACTGATAAATAAAAACATTTTTAAGTACGCAAAAACGATTTGTGTATTTTGTGAAATTGGAATTTCAGACTGTTGCTTTATAATTAAACGTCTTTAAGCTAATCATGAACCTAACTCGGTATTATGATAGTAACTAATATAATATAATCTAAACTCTATTGACAACGTGGCGGAGTTCAAAACGAATAATCTTTTTATTCTAATAGCTAGGGATACACGCACAGATCAGCTCGCCGGATTTGTCCGGCGGATATGCCCGGCGGACAAGTCCGTCCATGTATGGCGCTATTCAGATGCGTCCGCAGACAAATCCGTGCCCAATTCGCGCTGTACGTGGACGGATCTGGCCGCCGGGCATATTCACTGGACAAATCGAGTGAGTTTGAGTGAATTAAAACTATAATCAAACTCAAGAAACGTAATTTTCGGATAAAGATTCTGGAAGTTACTTGACAAAAAAAGGTTTAGACAACATTATCTTGTTCAGCGCAGAATAGTCGTGGTCCGGTTTAGCTGAAGAGTTCGCTGGTTCAATTACAAACAGTAAACTATAGTGGCTGCTGGTAGTGTTGTGCCACTTAATATCATTGTTACTAATTAGGTACATTAAAGTTTAGGTACCAATCGTTTTTAAGTTAGGCTTAGATAGCGTGATAAGTTGTAGCTGTAAGTTTTTTTAAGTTTTTTGTCATCCCTTTAAAGTAATAAAACTTCTTGTCTATACTTTGATAGTATGTACTCTCCGATTATAATTTACGAGTTTTGTCAATCAAAGTCGAATATTGTAAATGCTATTTGGAAGTAGGCAATATTAGATCAAGAGTAGGTCGTAGGCAACCCTACCTCATCGAATTAGGTTTATGTAGGACGGTCAATTCTTATATAGGGTTGCCTACCATCTAGTCCACCTACTCTTAATCCGTATAAAGATTTTAATCTTTTTTTTAACTTGTAATCGTTGTATAAATATGTATCTTCTATAAACAGTAAACAGCTTGATTTACTGTCTAATGTTTTATGATATTAAGTCCTAATGAACTTTCTGAAAAAAAGTAAATAGATCGACTAGCAACAGTTCAATTATTACGGTGGTGTACCCAGAAAGCAATCAATTTAGATTTTGGATGTGTTTCATCACACACATACCTACTTAATCCTAATTAAAAAGAACCCAATGGCGACATGTATCCAATACTCGTAGTACCTATTAACACATAAAAAGAAATCCTTTTAAAGCTGGATGAAACCTTATTTTTGGCGCTGTTTTTAGCTCGGGCAAATGGAAGCAGCACATCACTATTAGCTAGTTTGAGCTGCAGACTAACTTTTGCGGCATCAACTCGGATAATCTCATCACTAGTCTAATGGTTACGGTAATCCGTCGACACAAGCTGTACCACTGCTTCTAGTCATTTGCAGTAAAGTTTGAGATGCACACGGATTGACTTGACGTCAAACAAGGTTGATCACAGTTATATCCTTATTCGTAACACTTAGTATTTTTCTACGAAACAAATAAGTCTACTAAATGGATAAAGACAAACGATTATCCATGGGTTTTTATATTTAACTAACATTAAGATTTTATACTTGAATCTTGAATCATTATTTCCTATATACTTAAAAGAAGGGAAGAAAAAACATTAGGGCACTGGGAGAGATAGATTTATTATTCAAAAAGGTAAACATTAGGTTATACATTTCCCTGGAAAACTGTTTTCACAGTATGTCTGCAGGAATGCACCTACGTGCAGACAAAAGAGTGCCAACCTTTAATGCTCAGAGTCCTCTGATTTAAAAATGAGCTGTAATTTTTATGATAGGTATACTTCTTACCTACCAGTTCTCTTTTTTTTGCTTTACGTGATTGCGCCATTTACGTTTAAAATAGATGCAAATAGCGAAACCCGATAGCGAAAACAAACAGTAAAATGGTGCAAACAGTTTTGCGGGGAAATATGTAACCAACCGTGTACAGCCAATATTTCTATATTTTTTAAGCTAACAATTTTGTCGGTAACATAAATGATACATATCGTCACTGCTTTGAAAAAAAATGTATCTTGTTCTGTCACTCAAAAGAAAAATATGGTCACTATGTAGTATGTATGCGATGCATATAGAGTTACTAAGTTTTTCTTAAAGAAAAAGGTGTGAGATACGAGATTTTTTCAAACACGAAGAATTTTTTTTACTAGAAACAAGTCAAAAATAGTCTTTCCCAGAACAAGTAAACGTTTACTAAAAACAAGTAAGAGTTTACTAAAAACAAGTAAACTTTACTAAAAACAAGGAAAGGTTTACTTGTTTTTAGTAAACGTTTACTTGTCCTGAGAATTACTATTTTTTACTTGTTTCTAGTACAAAAAAATCTCCGTGCAGTAGTGACGATATGGTATTTACTTAAATTGGCATAGCATATACAATTTCAAAGCTCCAACGAATTCTACGCCGTATGTCTTACCCACAGTGAAGCAAAACAGACGGTAAAGTTTAAATCTGCGAAGCCGAGGTCTACCTCACTGATATTTCCCGCGAAATGGCAACATAAGGCGATTAACATCTGCCCTTCCTTTTATTAACTTTGTTTTACAAAGAACTGGAACTACTGTTTTATTTAACTTACCTACATACTCACGAAACTCCTTGCTATAATATTGTATGGATAGTAGTTTATGTCACTGCTACATAATGCGTAATAGAGTTACATAGATTACTTTATCTACACACATAATTATTATAAAATTCCTCAACGTGTTGAGATTCATTAGAATGACCGCCATTGCATCGCCATGGCCAACCAGATTTCAAATCATGATCAATTAGATTGTTAAGTATCAATACTTTAGGCTAACGCAACACTACCGTCTTTCGAGCGTCGACACGACATCGAAATTAATTTTAGCTTCGTCGGCGATGCTAAAATATGCGTCGATAAAAGCTCCATAGAAAAGTATGCGCTAGTAGTTCGGCCTACAAAGTCGCAATTCAAGCATTATATGTAGTCGACCGTTAGAAAAAATATTTCCATTCGTACTAAACTGCGATCAAATAAGTAGCTTTATTAGTTACATACATGAAGTGCACTTACAGAAGTAAGTAGAAAAATCCCCATCGCTCGCCTGAGGCAGTGGCAGATGGGCATGTTTCCCGGAGTCGTGAGTTCGAGTCTCGCCTGAGGCAGTGAATTTTTCTACTTTTCCTTTATTTCTAAACACTGTGGTATCGTTAGCAGACGTTCTTCTTAATATAAAAATAAATTGCATGGGGTAGCGCATCGTTGTCGGTGAATTTTCAATGCAACTTGGGACTCCGATGGCCGGTTAAGAAGTGTAAGACTTCTTCGGCAGATGTCGCTAGGCGTCACCCTAAGACGCATATAAAAATAAAGTATAATATAATATGGTGGAGAATTTCGTAACCTTCATGTAAGTCTCAGTAGCTCAGTTGGTCAGAGCGATGAGCATGTTTCCCAGAGTCGCGAGTTCGAGTTTTGCCTAAGGCAGGGGTTGTTTCTACTTTTCATTTATTTCGAAAGTTTAAGTTTATTTCATGAATTACTTTGAAATTCTTTCATAATAATAATATTTTCATCAATTTAATTTATAAATCATCTCCAGCAATAATTATTTTCAATAAAAATGCACCTGGGGCCGTATTCTAACTTTAAAACACGCACAGACACGATCCAACTTCAATGCAAATCCAATGCAATAACAACACAATACAGCTAACGCCTACACGTCTGAATCAAAAATGGCGGAACTTACTTCAACTACAATACGACTTCAATATTGGTTGATTATTGGTTGAGTGTTGGAGTTATGTTTAAGACAGATTGTATTGTTAATGCATTGTTTATATATTTTAAAATTAGAATATGGCACCTAGAGAGCAAAAACGAAGTAGGGCAAGTCAGGATTTGCAAATCCTGAGTGAAAAGGCTTCTGTCTAGAATTCAAGTGCAGCTGGAGTATCTAAAAGCTCGAAAGTAGGAAGACGGATTCATTAATTTGATGGAAGAAATTCTTTTGTAAAATTCCTTTATAATCAAGACCAAAAACAGCTTCATATTTGGTCACTAGGCTTCGTTTCTGCCAAATTTTATAGCATCAGTAAGATAAACCATTTTCTGTTGTATAATCATTAATGTATCTAATTGCTCGTAAAAAAAACTGGAACAAAACTCTCCCTATAATGATATAATCAGGGATCTTGAGTGATATGTTTCGTTATTTTTTGGGCTTCATGTAGAACTCAATATCGTATTTAGGCATTGCCTTAGTATTATTAGATTGCATCGATAAAAATGACATAGGATAGGAAGCAAAAGAACGAAAAAGAACGAATTTAACCGGTATTGTAGCATACTAAACTTCAATTAAAATCCCATCTACATTTTTATCTCATTTTACAGTAATAGAACACGTGAAGGGGGCATATGATATCCAGGAATCGGAAACCGATATATTGTCCATAGATAATCCAGGAATCGGATGGGATTTTCATTGAAGTTTATTTGTACTAACATTTAAATGGTTTATTCACCAATTCCCGACACTGCAAACTGCTGCAGCAAAATGTAAGGCAACCAACAAATTGTTATTTTAATAAACAGCAAGGCTCTGGTTAGCTGAGTATCCGGCAACAAACAGAACTGGGTGAGCGGTGGCTTATTCACAAATCCTGCTGACTGCAGTCGGGGGGTTATTACTAGCCAGTACCTACAACGATATTTTAACGTTTTGATATGAAGTAATGGCCGGTGAAAACTTTTTTTAGGGGGCGCTGTTCCAGATTGCATTCAACTGCGTACAAGGAGACAAAATATGAATGGTCCTTAACAATGTACTGAAACTATATACAGTGTGTAAATCTAATACGGGCGAATCTCTTAACGGTGATTAGTGTAGGGCATAAGAAATGTAATTAGATAACTTTTACTTAGAATTGCAATTAAAATTTTATCCATACAAAATAATTCGACCCGCAATGTAATGCAAACACACTCGCGTTAATGCTCGTTGACAGTTACTTTCAATACCATGTTTACAGTACATTGCCGCTGCTAAAATTTTCAGAAATTAATTATTGGTTCACAGTTAAGTGTAACTTTAAAAAACATCTTAATTAATGATTACACTACTGAGTTCTACGTCTGGTTTAATTTATCGCCCGTATTAGATTTACACACTGTACAGTCAGAAAGAAGGCTTTTCTTCGCTGTTGCTTTATTCTGAAGCATTTTATTTATAGAGTATATCGGTAACCTTAGAATTTCCCTAAGGGACCAATTCTAGACGAAACAGTGAGTAATTTTCGCTAAAATAAAGAGCTACTCCCCGCCGTAAAAAAGCTTTTCTAAGGACCATTGTTGGAAATATCATTGTGACAGTTATTTTCCCCATTAGTTATTTTCCTACAGAGTTAAATCAGCTACTCTTTATTTTATTAAAGGTCAAAACAATTTGATACCTACTTTGAAGTTTCTAGGGGAGATTTTAATTTTGAAGTCACGGGTCACGGTATACGGTTACGCCTCCTTTATTAATTATTACCGATTTTAAAACCTTTGAATAGGTACTCCAAAATATGTTTTACATGGATTAACGCTGCATTTTTGCTTATTTACTTTCATGGCTGCTAGGATACAATTTATGTACCTAATCATAGGAGAGTAGCGGATTATTTACCTAGGATATTATTTTTGTCTTAGGTGACGTTTCTATTGTTCCTTCTGACAAGTGAAATGGAATTAAATCCCACTTTTTTCTTATTCTTATATTATCAATGTGACCACTGCAAACACTTTCCAAAATCGTATGGGGCACTGTTATTTTATTCTAAATATTCTCGGTATTATATCGTTGGTCCTAATTGCCGTCTGTACCACCGACCCCGCATTGCAGTTGTAAGGATTATAAGAGGACGTTTTTTCAATTAACGTGCCAAATAACTTTGCTCAAATTTATACCTTAAAACAATGTGAAACTGAATTTAAACTTTTGTAAGATACCACTATAAAGTTCACGGTTTTAATCGAGTTTATTTAGTCACTACCTATATGCGACATGTTTCGAAGAGTTGGTCCGTGCGTCAGTAGCGCGCATCGCAGTTAAGACTCTTTAGTATTACGATTAGAAGAAGGAGAACGAGGCTAGAATCGTCTCCCGAGTAACATAGACACATTTTAAACGACTTCAACGTGTTTTTTTCCGTAGTCAGGTTAGTTTTGTAGCTTGAATTTTCCGTAAGGTGTCCTACATGACACTTCGGAATCTTTATTTTGTATAGAAAGCATCACGTGATCCTCGGAGGTCACGTGATATTCTGTATACAAAATTAAGTGTCGGAAGTGTCGTGCCGGACACGGTACAGAACACGAACACGGTACAGAGTACTAATGTTTACTATGTTACTAAAAATGCTGCAGCCGATCTTCCTGAGTTCCTTGCTCACCTTATTGCAAAATCTGCTTATCACTATACGCTAGTTAGTAACCAGCTAGAAGCGGTGAGAAGTGTTACAAAATACTCGTAGTTAGTCGGTGCACATAGGACATGATATGAGCGCGCTCGGCGCCGTCGGCTGCTGTAATTAATTAGCTGGCCCGGTACCTGCACCTTCTTCATTAACCTTACATTCCCGTCGCAGGTAAATTTAACGCTTATAACCAAAGAGCGATTTTAGTTTACACCTCCTTTTTACAGATTTTGAAGTCATGAGTTACAATGGTTTTGAGTACTCTGCTTCTGTAAGGTATGAGAATACAAGGCTTGCTCACTTAGCGCTGTATGCTGTACTAGCGTTTGAGACAGCCAGTTTGAAAATATATCTTGGGAGTCGTGTTAGAAAATGTAATTAAGTATATCCAATTCTAATTTGTGAAGCTTAGCAACGCTTGAAGAACTCAAAACACATATTTATATTGTCACTGGTAGTAGATCTATACAGATTTTTTTCTTTCGCTCTCAGGAGTCTCTTTATTGTACCATTATATAAATTAATTTCCTACCGTATCAACAACATCATGTTCAGGCTCATCAAGGTCAATTAGGTTGCCCTAGGATCAACAACAACAACATCTTATCATCTAGAGGGTTAACTCGGCCTTGATGGAGTCAGGTTCAGTTTCCTCACAATATTTTCCTTCACCGGGAAAAACGCGCGATTGTCTCTAAATTATACGAAGCCTTCTTGAATTATATTAAGCCTCTTTGAGAACGGGAGAATAATCATTCTGACAAGTCGAGTGACACGAGCTCGTAAGTGGCATTGTAAGAGGAATTCCAGTTAGATTTGTGTATTCCCTAGTGTACCTACAGCTCGACACGACACTGCGTAAGGATCATCAGTTTAATTGGATTCAAAGGAAAGAGGACATGTGTAGGTATTCACCAACAACATTTTCGTGCGATGTGGTGAAGTGGACAATCGGGATCACTTATTTGAGTTATATTAGCTGTCATCTTGTTTTTCGTCTTATTTTTACCAGGTTTATGACCTTGGAGTATGAAATAATTTTTTAGGCCCATAAACGTCACGCGAGTGGTTATTATTATTTAGTTATTTTTATGCTCTTTTATGTTGTATTTGAGGATCTGGGGGACTGAAACCTGTAGTTGCAAAAAAATACTGGTTCTGATGTTATAATTTAGAATATCCATTTTACCTTTAAACATTCACGTAATTGCTTTTTTTTTATTGGTTCATTTTTACCACAGCTCAGCCTATCCAACAAAAATACAGTCATTGTATAAAACGTTAAAATAGAATGGAGATTGCACAGTGTCTACCTCCAGGGAGTTGACGTAGACAAATGGAACTTACTCACCTTTTGCTGTTTTCCGGACTTGTCAGAACATTATGGTATAGGCCCTATATTAATCGATATTTGGATAGAATAACGTAATGAATATAAACGAGTACTTTTATTTCAACTAAAGATTTTCCATGAATTCTTACACTATGACAGAACAATTAACCGGAAACCGGAAGATAGCAAAAAATACAGTGTTGCTACACAATTTCAGTATAAGGATGTACATAAACGTTATTTTCAAGTGAGTTTTTCGTATAGGGTAGGATTAACATCGTAATAAAATTGTAGGACAAAACCACAAAACATATAAAATAAGAAGACGTGAACCCACGAAGACAAAGCTGTGATTTCATAGTAAGCCGCGATCTTCTGCACACACACTCACTTTTGACGTTTAAACTAATCACCGCTCGTCCACGAGTTGCATGTGTGTGCGTCTCGCGTAAACACGAGGAAATCGGCTCCCTTTTGGAATCACAATTTCGTCCTCACGGCACAACGTCTTCCTATTTTATATATGTCTATGGACAAAACTCCCTTTTTTGACTCAATAATGATACTAGTAGGCCTGTAGAGTCCGTGCGGAGAGGAAATTGTTATTATTATAGCAGCGTAGCGGCTAGCTAGTAAATCAAATACAAATTGTCAACATTTTGGTTTCGATAATGGTAACAATAATATACAAATGGCTTAAGGGTCATTATGAAAATGGTTTTCCACAATGTTGAATAAACCTATCCCAAATATCACATCACGCCTGCAGCCGCATAATGTGAATGACCCATTGGGGATTACAATATTTATGTAGTCATGAGGCAAATGCGTTATGAATAATGAATAATTTATTATAAACCCAAATCATTTTTATCTTGTTTAGGCTGCTTTTGAACGAAAATCAACTGAGTGAGAGTGTAATATTTAGAATATTAAGTTTAATTTTTCATACATGAATTTACTTTTTTATTTATTGGAAAATACCACAAATTGGAATTGCAAATTAGATTTAGAATATTGTAAAATAATGACTGGTAGATAAAACGGACCTTTTTAGGGTCCCGTAGTCAACTAGGAACCCTTATAGTTTCGCCATGTCCGTTTGTCTGTCTGTCTGTCCGCGGCTTAGCTCAGTCGTTAGCACTAGAAAGCTAAAATTTGATATGAGTATGTGCATTAATCACGCCTACAAAGTGTACCTCCCGTACACATTAAGTGGGGAGGTGATTTTTTTTTCACTGCAACTCTATCGTGTCGGGTAGCGTTGGATTGGAATTTAAAAAAGAATTAGGGTTTTTCAAAACAGTTTTTGGATAAAACTTATACTCTCGTAAATAATTGCTCCAAAAGTTTAAAATAGGGTGGGTTCAAATAATTTCGAAAAATTCACAAAAGCGAGGCCTACTAATTTACTTTCAACGAAAACTATGTATATTGAATAAAATCGGTTGAGTCGTTTTTGAGTTATAACTCAAAAACGCCTAGTAAAAAGAACGTAAGTACTGCATGGTAAAATGACGTAAGTATCGCAAAAAATCATATAAAAACAACCTTTAAGTGTCTGTTTTGTGATGGGCCGGTAACTACGGACCCCTAAACTGAGCATGGCCCGACATGCTCTTGGCCGGTTTTAAAAAAAGTTTTCTTACCACTTGGATGTCTTAACGAAATTTAATTATAATAAATATTCTATGAAAAAATATAAAATATAATTTAAAAAAATCCTGTTGACAGTGAAACGCCTAAACTAGTGACGATAATATTGATTGTGCCGAGTTAATTGAATATTCATTTAAGACACCCAAGTACACATATGTATTGGCGCCCAACGCGTGCCGCCATCCATCAACGTCCTGCCGCTTTGTAGACCAATATCCACTTAAGCAAGCCTCACCTGCCTTAATAAATGAGACGAAAGCCTTTTCGCCGAGAAACGATTTCACTTGGCGACATGTTTTACAGAATAATGGGGCAGGATTTTTTGGGGTGCAAACTTACGGTTTGCGCAGGATGCATTTCATATGGAGAATCATGTGCCGTGCTATTAAACTGCAATTTTGAATGGAATACTCTGTCTGCATCAACACCAAATATTGATGAAAGAAGTTAAGTCTTTGTCACCGTAAGGTTTAGCCATCAGCTTTGTCTGCTAAAAACATTATTTACGCGGAACAAGGTAGTAACTCAGTATTAACGCTTTAGAATTCCGGATGTATAAAAATGTTATTAATTAATTAATAATTTTTTTATTTAGCCAACCAATGGTTCACAGCTGTGTTAATAACAAAATGATCATATATAATTAAATTATAGTACCTAATGTTAAGTTTTTTCGTCATTCGCCTAATTTAGTGTGTCTCCTTTCGTTCCTGTTAATTTCCAAACATTTGGTCCAGGTAGTCCTTTTCAGTCTTTTGTTTTTAACATGCGCAGAAATAAAACCGGGATTTTAACAGCTATAGGCCACTACAAAAACAACGAATTAAAACCTATCGATTCGTGATCCTTAAAACATGGCCAGTAAAAGGTGAGGTCTGATCGTAATTGCGTGTTCAGTGGTGTTAACAGTAGGAGTGAAATTACAAGGGACCAACCCTTCTGTCTCATTAGCAACGACGCTTTGGTGAATAAAATGACGCTTTGCTTCTGTAACTTAGTGTGGCTTGCACTACGCACAATTAACGGATGAGTATCAACGTTAAATATGGCGACGGAGCTGTCAATTGATCCCATAAACTGTCAAACTTTTCATACAAGATTGTTTACGTTGACGTTGACGTTAACAGAAGGTTTGGTGAAACCGGCCCTTAAAATATACTATTCATTAAAATAAAAATATAAAATTGTGATCTTTGTTTTTTTTTCTATAGATGCTATTTATGTTATGTTGCATATTTTTTAACTATTTCGCCTGCTTTTCTATTAAAATTAGGTAATAAGAGTAACGTCGACGAAACACTCGTAGCTATAAATCCCATACCCAGTACAAAAATGCCTCTTAAAACTGCCCTAATAGTATGTTCCATAAAAATACTTTTCGACACCTGCCAATTGTAATACTCCAAAAGAATAACAATGGCAAACTATGCGAAATTCAACACAGGTAACATCTAAACGTTTGAATCAGAATTTTCTTGTCAAAATTTTTACGAAATTAATTTTAAATACAGACACCACAGACATTTGATCGCCATTTTGTCAGTTCTTTGACAGGTTAGGCATTGAAGGCCCACGATTAAAAATAGTGTAAAAATATTTTTGACTTCTATTAAAAAATCAAATTTATTTTTTAAATCATTATAACAAACGTACTTTAAAAGTACATAGAAGGAACACGTTTAATAGCTTAAGAGTCGCCAGGACGCTCGCGTTCCCATACAAACGTAGTTCAGCTCTCATTTTAAAACGACATGCTTTAGAACCACGAAATTTGGCATGGGCATTCTAGTAGTACAGATCTATGTCGGTAATTCGTTTTCGTTGCTAAAAATTGTAATAGGTACAAAGAAAATGCAGCCAGATACAGATTTACATACAAAATTTATTTTTGCTATATTTTCTTTGTAGTTAAATTTTTAGCAACGAAAACAAATTACCGACATAGATCTTTACTACTAAAATGCCCATGCCAAATTTCATGGTTCTAAAGCATGTCGTTTTAAAATGAGAGCTGAACTACGTTTGTATGGGGACGCGAGTTCAAGCGAGCGTCCTGGCGACTCTTAATTTTAAATAATGGTTTGACTTATAACCTACTTGATTCATATGATTTTGTGTCATAATCATAATAAAAAACCTATACCTAAATCCCGTGGGAGTATAATGGCTTTAGCTCATTTTCCACCTGCGCAAAATAGCTTGCTTTATGAGCAAGTGTGAAAACCCTATTTACCTGATAGGTACTAAAAAACTAAGTAGGTACCTATGCAGCATTTTAACCCCCTTGAGTTCTAACTACCAGCGTCGTTTATTCGCGGTCTAGCTTAACGATCTGTCCACTCTGATAAATGTCGACTGATGCTCTTGTGTCTAAAGTCTAAATTTAGCGCAACCTTAATGTCGATTTTTAAGAGACTAGTGTTGTACTTATCTGTATTTTCCATCAACAAATTTTAGTTGTCATTACAATAAGTATACGTGTGCTAGTACTCGGGGCACCAATACTAAAGTGGTGTAGCAAAATGTTTATCGACAAAATATATATCGATGTTACTGTCAACATCATGATGTTTGTGAACATAAATAAATAGGTATTATTTACTTTCTTCGTAACAATCGCAGCGGACTAATAAGTACCTTACTCATATATTATTCTTATTTTAGCACGGACAAAAAATTGTTTTATTTTAATAGAAATGACATCCACATAATTTTATAATAGATATCGATAAAATCGAACCTTTTATAATTAGTAATAGAGGAATGTAATGAAAAACGTTTAGTTTTAGGCGACTAGTGGCCCATAGATAAATAAATACCTTAAAGACTAGCATAGATATTACATTATAAACTAAAACTATCATATTTTGGGTTTTCTATTGTGTCACCTGTTCCGGTGTAATATTTGGCAGCGTCCCCTGGAACCGCCGAAACACTACACCCTTCGGCCAGAAGCCCGCGCTCTCGATGGTCTCCAGCAGCGGCTGTGGCACGTGAACCACAAACGAACACATGAGATTTTTAATGAGCACATGTATATATCGACATCTTTTTTATCGATATCCAATCTCTAGAACTTGCCCCGAGTCAGCACAGGCTGTATGACAATAAGTATCAGCATTTTAGGTAAACTTTTGTTTTCAATCAAACATAAAATCCTTCACAGCGCACCCTGCGGAAATATTTTAATAAAAAAATACAATCAATGAATAACAAATACAAGAAACCAATACATTTGTTTTCGGCCGACCGCCGCAAGATTTCCTAGCATTTTATATAACATCGACTACAGAACATTTGATTATCATATTTTTGTTCTTTCTTTCTTTTTATTTCCCCCCTGTGATACAGGGTGCGTATTTGCATATTGGATTTCGATATAGTGTTCAAAATGTATGACTTATTCTCGGAATTCTATATAACATAAAAGTATTTTATTTCGAAACCTTTACGCGTTGTAAAATAAAAATATGAATGGGAGAATGTAATTTATTGTTGATGAATAGTTATTTGTTATACAAGTGGTGAAAGTTGTATTTTACGTGCGAGTGTTATTTGAAACACGAGCTAGCGAAAGGATTCTATTATTGACCACGAGCGAAGCGAGTGGTTCAAAAATAGAATCCTGAGCGTAGCGAGTGCTTTAATACACGAGACGTAAAATAACTTTCACACGTGTATAACACAAAACTTTTCACCTCACTACAGCGAGGAAAATAAGAAAAAGGGTGCATTTTGCTCGGTTTCCCGTAATTCCTCAGGTGTTTAATACTTCTTCATCACTCGAATCACTAATTTTTAACAAAACAATCTAGAAAAACATGCGAATATTTAACGTTGATATGATGGATGAATTGAAATGAAAAGTTTTGACGTAAAAGGTTTTATTAAATGTCAGATGCGTTTTGTTCGTACGTAGACTTATTCGGCTGTCAGAACAATTTATCCGTTTTTACAAAAAGAATGAAGATTAATGTTGAATGCTGATATTTATGAATTAAAATAAAGTTGTAAGACTGTATTAAGTGTTTTTACTCGATGCAATTCATTAATTGCGATGTTAAAAATTCTGCACTTTTAACGTTTTACGTTTTGTTAGCTGTCAAATGTCACTTAAGCCACTTGTCACTTATGTCAAAACTCTTTCACCACATGTGGATAAAAAGCGATTTTCACAATAGATATTAAACAAACAAAAAGGGCTTTCCGAGCTAGTGAGGTGAAAAATATTTTGTTCTTTAACATGGTACGGGTGAAGCTATCAAAAATATCGCTATAACTAAGTAATTAGAGATATGTAATCATAGTTTTTTTTTTATTAATGATATATTATTTTATTTTATCGAGGGAATTGTATGTTATCTTGTTACTATGTAACATCACCGCACAATAAGCTATCAATATTACACACTAAAGTACGTCAATGCACATTAACAAAAAAAAAAACTACAAAATCTTCACCATCTTGAGTTTCAACCGGAAGTTTCTGTTGTTGATAATATTTGTACTAGACTTTCACCTTGATTTTTACTTCAATACAAATACTTCATTTAATTGTTGCTAAAATGCTATATTTGAGATTGTTACTAAGTGTGAATGTTTTAAGGTAAACTTACTAGTGCTCGACACGATAATGCCCTATAGTTGACACCTTCTGCTACCTGTTTTAAAATGACATGAACTGGGATGGTGACGTTCACTTGGCCGTTTACCTTAAATTAACATTTTCAATCAATCAACAATCAAATGTTTTGGTTAATATGTAGCATGTAGCAGAGGTAAATCAAATCAAATCAAATCAAATCAAATCAAAATCTTTAATGTCAAAAAACAATACATGTCAAAACTTAATCTATCTTATGCTATATATACAGATGTCAAAAAAAATAATAATAATACATTATAATGATAAAACAGTAGTACAATGTAAACATAATCAAAAATAACAGTAATTCACAAAATAATATCATTTTAACTACAATACCTAAATATTTATCCTAATATTATTTATTTATTTATTTCTTTTATTACTCTTGTATTTTGGTGCAATAAAGAATATTTACTTACTTACTTACTTATTTATATTATTTAACATTAAATCTACTGTAAAACTCCCTCACTGTAAAAAATGCTTTATCCATCAAATATACCTTCAACTTTTTGACAAACAGCTCATAAGAAGCAGCCTCTTTGATATCGTCGCTCAAACTGTTATAGATTTTTATACCAACTACCCTCAAAGAATTTGACGACTTCGCTAGCCGGGCACGGACCGAATGCATGTCACGATACGTTTTTCTTTGTTTGGTATTGGGTTGATTATGTACTACATAATGACACAGGGAGGATATTTCACTTCTTATTGTACTTTGTGAGGCTAGTAGCATTTTGATGAAAGCCACACTGTCTCTCTGACATAATTGTTGTCATTTTCGCTCCACCAAAGAAATGAAGTCAGGCCCGTTGGTGCAGATAATAAATTACTGGTTGTTTCATTTGTCCGACTACCGCCACTAATTTTTCAAGTGTCACGACTATTTGTTTGTAGTATTTATTTGGATGCGCTCCAAGATCAAATTATTATTTTGTCGCTAGTTTTGTTAGGATTATATCATACAATACTCAATGGTATACTTAGTATTGAGTACCTATAGTATAAATTTTTCGCACGAGGCTCTCTACTATCTGCACCCAACGTGTACTAAGTTTCTTCGGCCATCTGAGCAGATCCGGGCTAGAGATTCTGGAGAAGCATATAATGACTGGACGCATGTCAAGGGCGAAAAGGAAAGGCTCTATGGCTACTCGTTGGGCAGACAGAATAACATCCATCACTAAAGCCACACTACAGGCAAGCATGCATATATTATACAAATAAATTACATCTGTGAATAAAAATAAAGAAATAATTTGGGTCAGTTTACACGGATCAACCCAGTCGCAAACAAAGAAAAGCTTTGTACACTACAATGCCCTCATCGGAATACCCAGGGCTTGCAGTTTGATATCCAGGGTCACTACCAACTAGGCTACATAGGCTATGTACCTTACTCTTGTCAGGAAATAAATGATATAATAATAAAAAAATACATGTTCAATTAATTTGGCGTTGATAGTTTTAAAGTAAAAAAAGTAAAAGCTGCCGTAATTAATGTCACCAAGTTATACATACGATAATTATCAACAGAAACCTTTTCACCTATCCCTACTCAATCGATGTAATATCAATTGCCAGAACGTTGATCGGCTCATTCCTAACTTCTATTTTGGCATAAACAATATTAAGGTTTCAAAAACTGCCTTAAATAGCAACAATGTTCATCAAACCTCTTGTAATTAAGGCCACCAAGTTATTCACATGATAATTATCAACAAAAACCGCTTAGCTTATCCCCCGTTTAGCGCTGGCACCCGGCCAAATACTGACGCAACTTACAACACCTCATAACTTAGCGACTTGCCCGCTGACGTTTCACTGGATAGCAATAGTTTTAACTGAGCTCCACTCGCTTAGGCGTTAATGAGATGGGTTTGGTGATATCACACTCGGGTCACGCAACTGTGTGTATTTTCAATAGGGCCATACACAATTCTCGGTCATATATACTTACTTACTGAATGAATTAAAACAATGCTCATATTATTTATTTTATTTATTATTCGCTTGTGTTAATTATATATAATATCAGCGCGATATATGAATAAAACTTTTTACCTGTTTAATACTAGGTGCTAGTGAGGTAATTTGGAATGATTAGAAATTCCAGTTTAAAAATTTTTTTTTAAATATATTCACAATGTTTCAATATATTTTTTGGTATTTAAGTCACGTTACGTACCACTTACAATAGTATGTCTTACGAATAAATATATTTTACAAATAGCATTTAAATCAAAGTTAAAAATAGACGTACTATGATATAAATTAATTGCATGTCTATTCAGGGGTAACTACACTAACTACTAAACACTTATAAGCGTAAGTATGTTTTTGGCATTTTACCAATTAGGTATGATTTGATCGTCTAAAAACTTCTTCCGTTCATGTCATTTTTCGAATTGTACAGCCAGCATTATCATGGTGAAGATTTAGCCGAGGATCGATGAGGGTCCGAACGGAGCCGGTCGTTTATCAAGCGACGCGCGACAGCATTGACTGCGTATTCCATTAGCTGTGTGAGCTCAGGCTAGAGAATACAATGTAACTTGAACTCTAGCCCGCTTATTCATTAACGTATTTCAAACCTCATTTAACTAAATCATCGTTTGTCCTTATCTGTCACTTTGACAGTTTTGTTTGTTAGATACAGACAAAACATAGTTTAACTAAATGAGGTTTGAAACACGTTTATGAATAAGCGGGTTAATGTGTAACAAGTACATAAATTATAATCAAGATACGCTTATACTGGTACGTTCAAGTGGTCAGTTGCGCAAGCCAGGCAAGCAATACGAATGACACCACTGAGCGATGCTCTAATATCCGCCGCGGAATAGCACGGCCGCTGCAATCCGGACCCAAGATGGGATGCACGCGGACTGCAGATATTTTATAAGGTGTCGAATGCCTATCGATTTGCAGTTCAATAGTTCAGTAGAACATGAACAGATGAGTGTACTAACTTCACTTGCCCTTCGGATAATTTATGGTACTCTTACTTGGTAGCAGCTCTAGGATAATTATATGGTGCACTAATCGTTATGAACCTTTTGAACATTTTAATGTATGTCCTTCTGTTACCAAAGACAAGAAAATATACATTTACGGAGGATGTTAGAAAAGGTCAAGTTTTGGCGAGAGCCGAGGAGGGAAAGGAAGGACAGTTTTATATTACTTACTTTTGACTTCATCACCTGAACGGGAAAGTGGCCACCATTTGCCGTTTAGGTAATGAAGCAAAAAATACGCAAAATGAAATTATGTGACAAAGACCAAAAGTAGCGTAATCAGTAGGACTACATCTAACACTGACGGATTATACAGAAATTGAATCGTTTATTAGGATATACAATCCCCTGATGAGGGCGCCACTGGACGATCGACACAGTCTTAAGTACTCCACAACTCACAACTTTCTGCAAACTTTATTGGCAAATCTAAAGTGACAGCAGCGGCACGTAGGCGTATTATGTAGACACCACTTTGTTAGCAATAAGCAATTTAAATTGTTCACCGTAAAGATTTCATTTTGCATATAATTGGATTGGCCTGTCACTTGTCGGAGAAAATTATTCTGCAAAATTTTGTGTCATATTTAATAAGTTGCTGTTGGTTTAATTGAGAGTTCAGACGTATTTTTCAGCAGAGAGACAGCATTAAAATATTTATTTCAATTCTTGTCATGCACTGAAGAAGTCCACTTTGGTAGATACGATCCATCTTATTGTAATTATATTTATCACCTAAATTTTTAATTGTGTATAACTTCTGATCTAAATATTATAAAATTGTGGTTAAAGGGGCTGAAAAAGAATGGAAGTTTCTGTTCGTCTAGTATTAATTTACCTCTCCCGAAATGCAAATATAAAACTACCAGCGCATTTCACTCTAATCATCCTTTCTACATACCAAATATCTACCAAATTAATTTAGTAGGAAGTGTAAAGCCGATGTGAAAAAAATACAGAATAAGATGTCATGCTATTTCTGATAGCAAGCAGCGAGTCCACGCATGGTTGAGCTCCACATTAAACCTGAAAAATATAACTTAAAGACAATTAAAACTACAGGTGAACTTATACCTTAGTTTCATTATGATGTTAATAATGGAATCATGAATGAAACAGGACGAACTGTTTGTGTGTGCGAGATTCTTTGGGATGAAATCTTTAGTTTTGTAGATATTGAGTTTGATTGAGCGAAATGGTAACGGCAGGTACTACCAATTGGGTGATGGTAGCACTGGTGGTACTATAATGGTACTGGTACAGATGGTGAATCGTGGACTTTGGTATAGGAAAATTCTCAATAAAATAACAAATCGCGATGTTACACTAATCATGACGACATATATAAACATTAAGTGAGACAATCTTCCAAACGTTCAGTTTTAATATTGGTCTCCAAGATTTTATCTGAATCTCGTGTCTGACACGAGTGCCGGCTTTATTTTTGAACGCACGGGTTAGCTCAAACTCAAATCGTACGCCGTTATATTAAAAAACTTTTGGCCTCAACACAACCCCGTTTATTAATTCCTATTGCAAATTTGCCACCGAATTTGATATCTATAATGAGAAAAGTTTAGACGATGTTGTACTATTAAAAGTCGCGTGAAAGTTTAGATTTAGATTGTTGACTTACGTGATAAAACGTTTGCGTGAGGGTTGTAATGATGGATGTATTTTTATTCTATAATAGAAAATTTGGGTACTAAACGATGTTGACTTTACCAAAACCTAATAAATCCGCCTAAAACTAATATTATACTTCAATTTACATTTTCTTTTCAACTAACCTAGTAAAATAATAGGTACCTAGGCATGGCTAGAATTTGGAGGGTTCATTTTATATGGGGACATTTATTTATTTTTCATAACACTTTATACATAATGAAGTATCTACTAGCCTTTGCTTACGACTTCGTCCGATAAAATTTTTCGCATAAAACAAAATTTCTACTCTACTGTAACCTCGTTGGAGGTTGAAAAACATTTCTTAGTGAAGGTCTATCTATGACAATTAATGAATGTATTAAATGTGTCTCATCTTGAACAGTTTATTGCTACTCTTTTTATTTTACTTCCCTAAACTACAACTGCTCTGTAAAATCTCTATGTTATATAGCTAAATGGCTCGTTAGTCTGTAAGCGCTGACCTAACTTCTGAACCTAACAAATCTCAATCGTTTAATTAAACATTCAAGCAAAGTATCAAAATAATTCATCAATTTGTTCAACTAGCCCAAGCTAAACCATATTCGCCAATATTTCTAACTTCTTAAGTTTCAATTGGAATTAGGTAAGCAGGATTGATGGCAACTATCAAAGTGGAGTCTAGACCCGGAATGCCTCATTTGCTAACGCCCTCGAACACGAAGGTGCCCGAAGTTTGGCCGACGCGTTAACGGTTCGACAATTTATTGAAATGGTTTACGTAACCTTGTATAGCCTTTTGACCTTGAGCCAAAATTCAGGGTCGATTATCAAATACCAATATTAAGTTTATCATATTAATCGATGTGTTGTAATTGTTAATTGTTATTAGCTATTTGTTTGCAACGAAACAACAAAGTAAGTAAAATAATACAAATCGATTTCAGTGTGGTCATCGACATCGATTCATTATTACAATGAGGTTGGGAATTTAAAAATTGATTAACATTTGTAAAATAAGTTTACGATATATAAATTGAATCTAATATTTAATGGGTCCATATTGGGTCATACTCATCATTGCTCATACTATCGAAAAGTCATATCGTTCTGGGTCATACTTTTTTACTCAGAATATTTGAAGTCATACTTAGCAGTCGTCGTATATTTTTTATGCAGATGGTTATATGTAGATCCCAATATAAATAGCCATAATTATTTTAATTATATATTGGCCACAGCATCTTCACAGATGATAGTTGCAGCGTCTATAGCGATCGAAACCACAGGATGCCTCAGACAGGATGCCCACATCGTCTCCGATGACTATAAAATTCAAGTGTAAAATAAAACTCAAGACAAGGTTTAAAAAATAGGTGTCTATATTCACATCGCCTATAAGAGCGATACTCTTAATAATAAAGTGCTTAAGACCAGATTTTGCGCAACCTCTAAGCCAAAGTGAAATGGATACAATATAAGTTATTGCGATACCTCAGCCCCTATTAATGCACCCAAGTGTACGAGAGTAGTTGGAGAAGCGCCAATTCCTGGAGGATAATACGCTCCATTGTAAGGTATTGCCGATATTGATTACTGGATTCTGAATTTTACTTAAATTTTCAATTACTTTAAGCGATACTAAGCTAACTTGGTCACAAAACGTTTACTAAAAACGGGGTACTTAACATGTACATATTGTGTTTGTGAGTTCCTGATATTTCGGCACTGTTGCATGCGTCATCCCCACGGAGTAACTCTGAATGACCTAAGTAGATGGTAAGGACCCCGTTTTTACCAACTGGTCGTGATACTTTTAAGCGATTCTTATACTTGATATAGCGCAGATTCACTTAGGGATGATATATCGAAGATAGAAAAACAGTGTTACTATTTTTTTTGCTGATGTCGTAGTAAGTATATATCCCACTACTAAGTTTGAGTGTAAGAAAAATACATCTTTTCATTTGAAAGTAGGATAGAGCTGACACGATTTACGGATCTCTCCATATTTTCCTAAGACTACTCTATCAACCGGGACGGCCATATCTGTCATTTTCGCGGGGGAGAGGAACGTCAAATGTATGCGAAACCGCCAAATAACCACGTCGGATAAACGTCAGTCCATACAATGAGTATGACCACTGGTCATATATTTTCGGCAGAGAGGAATGCCTGTCAATGGGCGCTCCGGTTGGTTAAATGCTCTAAGATATTTTCTTGCATAAATAATTAGGGCAAAACTTCACAAAATATTAATAGGTATAGTGATATGGTGTTTTATTATATTTTTAAATGGTATAAAAATAAATAACACTTAATTAATTTACATACTTTTAATTATAAAAATACCTTAAATTATTCGATTCTAATTTTATCACTACATTTGAACTCGTGGGGCTCATTTGCAATAAGTGGTCGCAATGACTTTCAACGACCAGCATAAAGGCCAAGACTTGGCCGTGGTTGCATGCGCTATAAGAGCCAGTCCACGTTTGCCTAGTGATGCCTAACAAGTATTTCGAGAATACTTAGTCCCTTAGTTGTTGCTGTTAGTGACAGGAGTACTTTATCTTACAAGGAAAGAAAAATGACATTGACAACTATACTACCAGAACGATTAGTAAAATCTTAGAGCATTTCACCAATCGGAGCACCCATTGACAGGCGTTCCTCTCTGCCGAAAATATATGACCAGTGGTCATACTCATTGTATGGACTGACGTTTATCCGACGTGGTTATTTGGTGGTTCATTTGACGTTCCTCTCCCCCGCGAAAATGACAGATATGGCCGGCCCGGTTGATAGAGTAGTCTTAGGAAAATATGGAGAGATCCGTAAATCGTGTCAGCTCTATCCTACTTTCAAAAGAAAAGATATATTTTGACAGGCGTTCCCTGCCGAAAATATATGACCAGTGGTCATACTCATTGTATGTACTGACGTGTATCTGGCGTGGCTTTTTTGACGTTTCGCATACATTTGACGTTCCCCTCCCCCGCAAAAATTGGCAGTTTTTTCTTGTATAGAAAACGACAAACCGGTGGCCGGTCCGGTTGGTTGAATGGTTAGAGTAAAATAGATTATTGTGACCGATACTATAATCTTGTAAGGAAAGCTACTTTATTTTTACAATCACTGTATTTTAAATTCAATACAACTATTTCAACATTAATACTAAAGTCTAGTTACGAGTATTTATACTATGTCAACAATTGTCCTAGAATTCACTAGATTTTCTCGTTCAGATTACAGTATTTTGGTATCATGGACGAGACTTTTTTCTGAGAGAGTGTATTAATATGTATAACAGAGTTAAAACATATCACTTAGTGAGCTGCAGGCTTATTATTTGTGCTTTGTATTCTTCAATTTATTATTTTGAATTTTAGTTTCGTCTCTAACTGTCAGGTTGAGGACTAAGGTCTGTTTGTCTTTACCAAATAAATCTGTTTTATGTTTCAAATTTCTTTTGTCATTTTCTTTGCATGCTGTATAGAGTTTACTACGAATAATATTTATGATTATAGCTATTTCTAAGAGATTGAAAAACGTCCGATGCTATTTTATTTAGCTAGCAGACTACAAAAAACAGTAATTCATTACAATATTGGGCGTAACAGACGGGCAATTTATTCAGTAAAATATCTATCTATGAACTCAAACTGATAAATTATAAGAAATCGGTAACAGGTATTTTTGTGCAGCACAAATACGCCGAGTATTATGAGCAATCACAGGGCAACCACGGTAACTAGGACATGCACGAGAGCTCTGAAATTTCCTAAGATTTGAACTTAACGAGGGACTCACTGAATTTGGTTACAAATCAACTTATTAACGCCAGTGCTAGTGGTAGAGATATGCGGTTTTGAACGTGAAGCCTTATTCTCAAATGGTAATGTCATTTGGTGCTTATACCTATATATAGATACTTATATTGTTTACTCCGATTATATTTAAATTATTATTTGAGTGAGCAAGCTCTGTTTTAAAATCCAATTAAATCGCAAGAACTCTAAATACATGAGTATAAAATTTATGTACAAAGTGGCGTATTAAGTACTTTGCAACAAAAAATGTGAAAAATGGAGGATAAGATAATTAATTAATGCTGAAACCTTTGGTTTTTAAGGCATAAGCCTTAAAAACCTATTCGCACATAAATTATATTGTTTCAAGAGTATATTGAGTAAATAAGAGCAATTGTACTTTGACGAAACAAGTATTATCTTAGGTAAAAGAAAACTAGAAAATCTGAAAGAATAAATTCGCTTCGTTATATTTAAAACTTTAATTTATTTTCGTTAATGGAAATAAATGCTTGTCACGAGAAAATATTTTCAACATAATATAATAATGTCTTAGATTGAGAATATCCCGGAAGCTTTTTTTTCCGTGTAACATTGACAGTTTCTATCTGAATAAGCCTAGTTAGATACCTACATTATCTACAAGCGCTACGGCCGTAAGGATTATTTTATTCTCCGTTTAAACATGTCACTTTTTCCCTCAGAATAAGCTGTTAGTTGGCATAAGGCAGAGATATTTCGGATGTTGGTTGCGGGTGATAGTGCATATTCAGTGTGTAAGAGATGCATTGAGAGAAGCATTTGCCTGTGTGGTATTTTAGGATGGATGCACTGCTTAAGTGCCTTTGACTTAGCTTCTAATTCTAAGTAACAAAACAATTAAATGTTTCCCTATATTTAGCCAAAATATAGAAAACACCGTATACTTTGTTATTTATAGATCTTGCATGCTTAAAGAAGTATGTGTTTTTAACTCGTCTTGCTACTCG
Organism: Pammene fasciana; assembly: GCA_911728535.1. NCBI lineage: Eukaryota > Metazoa > Arthropoda > Insecta > Lepidoptera > Tortricidae > Pammene > Pammene fasciana. The sequence continues at coordinate 6,019,150 of OU452285.1, forward strand.
CCCTTCGTGTATTTACGAGTATATATGTCTCAATTCATAGTTAAAATAGTAAATATAACTATTCATGTATTAAGTAAGATTTTTTAAATATTTTACCTAGATTAGTATAGTTACAAAATTTGTGTGGGTATTATAGTAATTATCCAGTTTTTAACAATCAATTAATAAGTATTTAATCAGTCCATATTTTTGAAGATATACCTAAACCTTCAATGCTTACGAATAATTAAACTACACCTACTTATATGCATTAGGGCTACACGTGTATGTATACTCAATAGCCAACATAAAATACATTTTATCTCCTGCCCTATTATATAGAAATAAGGTACACTTTAGCTTGAAATATAATTTTAACGTCGACTGTACACGGCTCCATAAAGTTAAACTTTCCATTGTCATCCTGCATTCAGAAAAAAACGCTTTTTGCGGCGCCGTAGTTACAAAGCGGACGTCGGTCTTATTCTGTAGGGAAATTTAATACACCACTGTGTCGCAATGAAAAGGAATGCCGGTCAAAATTGCTGCGTGTAGGTGTTACATTGTGAAAATTTGGGATTATTAAAAAGGGTTCCAGGTTATTATAGAAGCGGTCAAGGCCGGGCACAATTAAGGATTGGGATACTGAATGAAAACATAATTTTGCGGCATGTGGGTAAATTTATTTTTGATTTATTTTTTAAGGTGCGGTCTTTCACATAGCATCACGGTAAGTAAGAGGTCATCGTAAAAATGATTATAATTTTGATTGTCTTTCATACTTACGACAGTTAAAACCAAAAGAAACAGGGATTTATAAAAAAAAAAACACATATTGAGTTAAAATGTATATTGTTTTTCCGTAATTTTAAATGAAACGCTTATTTAAAAAAAAATGTATGGCACGTGGAATTTATTTAAACACAGTCGCCATCAAAAATATCTGAACATGCACTTTAACGCCTTGATAGAGACGATGTTCAGATAATTATTTGTACTTAACCACTTTGGCCGCTCCGATATATCTGATGGCAACAGTACATCACTAAAAATATTAAATAATTAATTATGGTGGTCTGAACGTCAATGTAAGTAATAATACAAAAATATAAAAAACTGCATTGTTTCATGCATTGTGCTTAAGATAACGGGCATTTATTTTAATAGTATTAGTTCGCTTATAACAGGTATTTGTTTGTAGTTGTTGATTAACCTCTCGTGTTTATATTGGGAGCGATTACAAGCGTTTGAGCGTGTGAGGGCCTCAAAGGTCGAGAGGTTGAACAAACTTGGCTGCCAACTGTAATACAATATTTTTCATCACACGAATTCGTGGAAATAAGCTGTGAAATATTTGAAATGTAATCAACGACATTAAATACCAAATAAATTCTTTCCAAATTATATAATTCAAAACTATCTCTTTAAAGTCCACCCTGCCAGATAACGTGAAAAAAAACAAGTCAAAAGTTCAACGGATAAAGAGCGCATTTCCAGAGTGGAAATTAATTTATCTTGAAAATAACTACCTATATCAACAAATTAAAATCTTTGAAATGCTGAGGATTTAAGCCATTTCATTCTAGTGATTACTATTTTTGGAGAATTTTCTGCAAAAATATCAAACATAATTAAAACCTTCAAGGATTTCTGAAAATCTATTTAAACAGGAGCGTTTAATCACGCGAATAAGTGCTCAATGTTACTGCGGAAGCTTTTACCTTAAAACATCACGAATATATAAATATTTCGAACATAACTAAAATTCTTAATTTATTACTTAGAGATGAAAATTAAGAGATGAGATATTTACAAATGCGGTTGTCTTTGTACAAAATAAATGGATAATATAAGTAGTTCTACAGTTCGTGAGCTTTAGGAATAACCTTCGGGAATCGACGATGACAACCAAGGTAATATTGCTGTTCTGCTTTTTCACGTGTCACTGTTGATACCCGACGTCTCTTTCTAAAACCCGAGGTTCTTCTGAGAGCTCACGGACTGTATATACTTGGGCAAACCTTAAATATAAAATTATACTTTCAAAATATATATTTTATAAAAAAAACATTAAGTACCTTAAAACATAAATTATTAATCTGCGAGTATTATTAACTTCTAAAAACAATAACATTTTACTGTCCACTTAAACAAGTGCTTGTAAATAATATATATTTTATGAATGAATGTGAGGTAATTACGAGACTTACGAGTATTATTTTAAAAGCTTTGTTTTCCTTCTTAAAAGAAATTTATCCACACTATCTTAGAATATTGTTTGATTATGCCACAGATAACCTGGTTATCTATGGACAATGCACTAACAATCTAGTTTCAACGAATTTTACAAGCACTTATTTAAACGACTTCGTCAATACTACCCGTGTCCTTTGAATCTTGGGTATCATGAGTGAATAAAAAAATCGCGTTCTGCTTTGTCTGTTATCTCATTTGGCAGAAAATAATTGAAGGGATGTTTACAAAAACAACATAACTGACTACACTGGTTGACACCTGAAACGATTAACAATGTTCTTAAAAAAGTGTCAACCGCTCTAAGCAGTTATGTTGTTTTTGTAAACATCCCTTAAATTAAAAACAATAGGTACTAAACATTTGCTTGACTGACGATACCACCGGTTGTTGAAATCGGATGTAAGCAGATTAATTACAAATTGTGAAAATTTTACTTTTCATACTTTTAAATATTTGTGACACCGATATATTAATGATAACAATGAAAATGACAATTGATTTGCCCTACACAATAAATGTGAAAGGGCAATATTCTAGTAATACGAGTACCTACTACTTATATATGATATAGGTACTTAGTAATTTTTGTTCGCGTATTTGTATGTATACGGTGCATTTGATCTATTATTTACTTTATTTATTTTGTAAGACCAGAGAAAGAATGGTAGAAGCTTATTTGGGCAAATATTTTAAATACGAACTTAGCTCTTAATTATTGGTGGTTCAGTAATTCTCAGACTAAAACATATCATAGTAACTTAAATTAAAAAAATTCACGTCAACTTTCTTCGTCTTCTTGCTCTGTAAAAAAACAATTTTTTGATTAGTAAGAAACTAAATGATGTGGTTTTATGACACCAGCCAATGTTAATATAAAAATAATAAAAAACTATAGTTTTCATTGCATGAGCCCAGAAAGTCAGAAATATCTCATTAAGCTCGCGCACTGTGCAATTGGCAGTTTCGACATATTGGTATGGTTGCTAGTGATCATTACACAGATAACTTTAAAAGTGTTATGGAGTCATAGGTAAATATATATCCGGGTGAATATTAAATAAATATCAATATATTACTTACGGTATATGCCTTTGTCTTCTGGGTAGGTTAGGCGTAATTTCTACACACAACACGATGAATTTGCTGCTGCACGGATGCCTAAAATTACAAAGACGTCAAAATTGGTATTTGTTATCATTGAAATCATACCTATCATAAGACAACTTTCGATTTCACATTTTAAACCAGTAACATCCATCTCATACATTATATGATCTCATTTACGAAAGGGCCTTTATTGATGTTGTGTTCCAGATATTAATTGCTAAAAAATATGCAGTGATCATCAACGTAGCAGCAAGCATTATCAATGATGGACATGAAAAATCCTACGTTTAAAAAAATAAATTCTACCTGATCAATTGGGCCTTCAACAAGCGATCATTGGTACCGGAAGGAGTCTCTTTCGCTGTTACTTCAATGTTGTCTATTGTTTGCAATAAATTCTATGCAGTTATACAAAAAAAACTTACAATTCTCTCTGCAGCAACCTATTGCTATCAAGCGTTGATGCAGTCCCAAAATATTTAGGGCTTTCACTACTCCAGTCTTGGCAATTAGCCTTTTGGCCGACATCTAGTGAGTTAGCTCCATGCCATAACTTATGTTGTGGCCTGAAATATACAAAGATTATGAACATGGAAGATAACTAGATATATCTACGGGCGGGTGGTCGAGGTCGACCCTGATAATTTTCTTCGAGAAATTTTTCATTGTAATAAGAACTCTACCTAAGTCACGTATGGCTCTAATTTAAAAAAAAAAACATTTTGTTTGACTTATGCGGTTGGAATCCTGGATATTAAAACAGTACGAACATCAATTCCTGAACGTTAGGCACTGTTTTCAACGCTAATAACTACACACGGGTCAATCTTCAGTATTATTGATAAATCGTCAATTATGTGTTTTAGAATTATTTGATTATTTTAGCACACATACCAATTAGAGTCAATAAATATGCTTTTCCCATTAAAGCCGTAGATGTTGGCAGTCGAAGGAACGTAGCCCAAGTTGTAAAACATGTCGTCCCATGTATTGAAAAGTAGGTCACCAAATAAATTTCCTACTGGTAGTTGGTGGTATTTTTTATCTAAAAGGTTTTCTAAGCCACCTTGCCTGTGAAAAAAATGTAAAAAATTAGAGAAACAAAAGAAGCAAAACTATAATTAGATATTTTTTTAGCTAAAGTTACACACGTGGAAATACACTACTAGTAGCATTATAATTAACGGACTGAGGTATAGTTTGTGTGAAGTGTGATGCTATTTCGAACAGCATGCAAGTGCAAGGATCGCTCGTACCGCGGCGCGCCAAGATCATTTATATATTTCAATTTAAAAAACAAACATGCTATATGACGCCAAAACTTACAATGCACACTTTAAATTTTACCATTCATAATTGTCATTATGGTGCAATTTAGAGTGTTGTCAAAAATTGACTTAAACTATAAGTAGGTAGGTAAGAAGTTATTTGTTTATCGGATGGCTGGTTACAATGTCACTGGATATTATAATTAAACTTAAAATAAGAAGCTGCTTCTAGAAATTCTTACCTATAATCTAGTAAGGGCTCAAAGTACCCACTAACATTGTATCTTTGAGCCTGCCTCTTGCAGTCATTTCCCATCGCGTAGAAGCCAAAACTTGAATTTGTCTCACTTAGCATTTTACCCGTGTAAGGGCTATTTAATGCTATGAGACGAATCTGAAATGAAAACCGTTCGTATTATACCCCTATAATCTTTCTGTGAGAGCAAAGAAGTGAGAGTTAATCTTACATTATATGTTCGTATAATAAGTTACCTATAGTTAATATACAATACTTACGCTGTATAAAATACATTTAGGAATTAGCGGTAAATAGAATTTAGAATTTTTACAGTAATCACAGGTAGGTAATAGAAAATGAATAAACAGGTACAATAGAATAACTGTTCAAAATGACGTTCAGACTAGCAATATATTGAAGGAAAATAGAATGAAATAGGGCCAATTGTAAAAGATAAAAAATTCCATTATTAGAAAGAAAGTCAATTGTAATCTTCAAGATTGGATTTTTTTTTCTAAAGGATATACCCATTTGTTAGCAATATTATATGAACTCTAAAATAAAACATAACGCAAAAGATTTCAAGGCAGGACTAAACCGCGTATAATTATAAGTGAACGGGTATAAAAAAATTGGCACCTAAAAACATTTTCACATGACGAAGTTTCGAAAAAGTGGTGCGTTACTTGGTAAATTTTTAATTAAATTAAGTAACGCACCACCACTACAAGCACCATAGTATTAACCAGTCAATAATTTATTGCTCTTACTAACATAATTTGCCCTTAAACGTCGTGGAGGTCGAGGTTTCGCCCTCGGAGGTTTGTCGGTGTTGGCGACGACGTTAGCTCTTGGGTTTCGCGTCGTCACTGGTGCTGGTGTCCATTGAGGCCGAGTGGTCGTTGAAGAGGGCTGGACGTTCCACAGGGAGCCCATCTAGGACCAAAAAGTACGGTACATTTTTTAAGATATTAAGTACGGTAATTTTTTTTATACTACACGGAAAAATAAGCTTCCGGAATATTCGATATAAGACATTATTATTATCTTGGAAATATTTCCTCGTGACAAGTATTTATTTCCTTTACCAAAAATATGATTCTTCGCTTAATAAAACCAAGTTTTCTTAAAATAGATATCCAAAAATGTATTGTTTCAAGAGTATATTGAGTAAATAAGAGAGATTGTACTTTAATCAAACAAGTATTATCTTAGGTAAAAGAAAACTAGAAAATCTGTCAGAAGATATTCGCTTCGTTATATTTAAAACTTTAATTTATTTTCGTTAAAGGAAATAAATACTTGTCACGAGGAAATATTTTCAACACACACATTATGCACATTTTTTATATGAAGGTATGTTTTAGGTTTTAGTATTAGTTTAGTTTATATGTAGTTTTTATTTAGAAATAAACATTGATTTATCTTCAATAACATAATATAATAATGTCTTAGATTGAGAATATCCCGGAAGCTTTTTTTTCCGTGTCCGACGTTGGCAAATAAACATACGGCTCGCCTGATGGAAAGCACCTATACAGGGTGTAACAAAAATACTGGTGATCCGTTTAAGATATTTGGTATCGTATTCCGACTGAGAAAAAAAATAGTCGAAAAAAATTTTTTTTGTATAAGACCTATCTTCTCGGCCGGCCAACCCTCCATAGAAAACCTAAAAGTTTAAAAAAATCGCGTAAATTTTTTTTTCTTCGTTTTCCGTTATATATGTAGATATACATGTAATACGATACCAATTATGCCCTTAAACGGATCACCAGCGTTTTTGTTACACCTTGTATTACGCCTGCAAAGCCAGAGTTGTTACATGCGCGTCAGTACCCTTTTGTATAAAGGATTCATTGTGGATTCCCTTTGGGAAGGGTCCCCCATCGTCAATACCCTGACGCATCCATAAATAAATAAATAAATTACGAAAAATATTTTAGTACAAACTTAGGATAATAGTTTCGTTATATCAAGCAGCAACTAAAATACGTTGCTAACACATAAATTGATTTACAAATAAAAGTGCTAACGTGTTACGTAAAAAGATGGCACTGTTAATCACTTTATTATTATATAATAAAATCTGTAGGTACAACAGGTACCAGACCTAAGTGATTTTGCAAGCCAATATTACTTAATTATATAATACAAATTGTTAACATTTCACCATGTTGGTAATTTTATTCGAGTTTAACATTCCTTCTTTCTAAAAAGAAATGTTAACAAACTGCCTTGAGCGCTCATTAGAGATTCTCATAATCATAACGCAACATTGAATTAACAAAGGGAACATTCTTATTAAGGAAACGAAAGAATACCCGGACATATTGCCATCCATTTTCGACCCGCAAAAGAAGAATTTCCTCTTGTAACACGAAGGCTAGGGTTCCCAGAGGCGTGTTTGCGGTTCTCTGCAAGAAAAAAGGAATTATCTAAACATATTTATCTTATTATGCTAAAATTACAGTTCGATGGTACTCTAATCTGACTCAATTTAGTGTGGGCAGTCTTTTTACAATTAAGATTACATTAGTATACATGTTGATTTGTTGAATTTCCTACCTAATTTATCCTATACTGTTTTTTTAAGCCTCTTCATATAAAAATATATTCAACGCAACGCATTTCACTCAGTCAATAACTACTAAGTTCATATCATACTCCCTACCTATAATAGCGACAGTTTGAAGAGATTTGAACTGTTATTTATAACACCTTTGCGATTGCTGTTCCCCATATGAAATTTCCCATCTTACCTCTACCTTCTTGAGCCGTTGACCAGCTTAAAAAAAGTGTGACTCATTTTATGTTCCTTATCATATTTATAATGTCTCAGGAGTCCCGCGTTTAAGGTTAATACCTAAGTACAGTACGATAGTCACATTAAACTAATGTACAGGTAGGTTAGGTTCGTTAGGTTGCTTCAGATGCCCGAAGGGCAAAGTGCCCGTCGACTCGGGGAACGAGTCAAAGATTTTTACGTTTCACGATATGCCTAGGAATTTCACGATATGCCTGATCTTACGATCGGCCGCCGACATATATACTTCCACATAAGTAAGTGGGAGGTGTTGCTTAATTTGATTGGCTGTGTTACGATGACTTACTTTTATTAAAGCTGTCCGGCTTTTGTAGACGACTGTGGAAGTTGTGTAGAAATCATCATCTCCGACTGAAAAATATAAGCAGTAACATTCAGTGTCAGATGTTTTTAACATCTACGAACTAAAAAAGTACATTAGGGTAAGTAACATTCGGCATCTTAAAAAAACCGCCCAAGTCCCGCACCGGACGAAGACGTAGGGTTCCATACCATTATCTATAAAAACGCCAAAAAATGTCTGTTGGATGGGAGCCTCCTTAAATATTTATTTTATTCTGTTTTTCGGTGTTTGTTGTTATAGCGGCAACAGAGATACATCTTAATTTTTATTTTTTTATCAATCAGAACGTCTGTTAACGATACCACAAAATTTCAACGCGGGTTGTCAATCGTATAAAGTATATTAAAAAATAAATAAAGCAGCCATAGAAATATTCAAAGCTGTTGTACTTACTATCATAATAAATTGAATTGTAAGCATCCGCTGGTCCACCTATTGGTCCAGTGATAGTCAATCCAGGGTCACCTGGTATCCCAGGTTCGCCAGGAGGGCCAGGAGGTCCAGGGGGCCCAGGGACAGGAGTGTGGTTGTTGACAGAGCCGGGGGGTCCTGGAGGACCGATAGGACCCGTGGGTCCTATTTGGCCTCGTTCACCCTTTTCACCTTTCAGCTGGAAAATAAAAAAGTTTGTATTGTTAATAAATGTTGTTTACACGTCGTGTGTAACATAATTTATCCGTTAAAGGTTCACTGGGACTTTTAATAAATCTATGTATTGGATAAAAATGGATTTAAACATTAAATAAAGTTTTAATTACGCAGACCAAGTCGTCGGCAAATGCGAGTGTAAATATAATTTGTAACAATGTAAAACTTGGTTATGTGCATTAGGTTACAAGTTACACCGAACCTAAAAATTTCGAACTATGTATTTAGTTCGCGTGCAAGAACACTAGTGTCACTAAATTGAATACATTTTAAAATTAATACATTTTAAAAATTAAATAGGATTTTTGGAATGTTGTAAAAATTTTATTCTTAATGTGGTTACCTATTTAAACTTAAGTAATCAATGTATAGGTAATATATCTTACCAATGCCAAGTCAATGGGCTGTGCTCTTTCCCCCTTTTCCCCCTTTTCTCCGGTTGACCCTTTTGTACCTTCAACACCTTTGTGGCCCTTTAAGCAAACAAGTAATGCAAGGTAAAATACACCGTAACTTTAAATTGCGTAGACCAATAACTCTGGTATGGTATGCTATTCGCTGTCTGCATGATTGTGACGCCATCTCTTGAGCAGGTGGTCAATCTCTTTTTTTTCTTTTTTATAAATAGGTTGCATTCGTTCCTTATATGAAATGTCACTGGCTGATTCACTATTTTGACAGCTGACAGGGGCTTTTGCAGTTTAATTTTTTGTCACATTGTGCACTGCAATCGTTCTCGTTACCCCCACCAAGCACTTCGCACATAGCGAATTGTAATTGGGTTTGGTATATATATGTAAGGGATATGTTTAAAAAAGATTTATTTCTTAAATATTTAATAATTTTCATATATTTTTTTACCACTTTACGTTGACGATGTTTACGTCATCTATCCTCCTATTAGTACCCTATGGAGTAGTTTATTTTATACAAGAGACATTTATAAGTAAGCCAGCGACTTACATAAAGAAAACAGACAGGTTACTTACTATAGGTCCCTGAAGTCCAGTATTTCCCTTGTCTCCCTTAGGTCCATTTTTACCTGGCTGGCCTTGTTCGCCTTTTGAACCGGGGTCTCCTTTCGGACCCACTTTTCCTGGATGTCCGTGAGATCCTTTCTCACCCTAGAATATTTATGAACAATATAAGTCTATACTTATAAAGGACTATTTATTCATTAGCCTATTTTAGTATCCCAATCTGCAAAGGCCTCCCCTCTTCTCATCCATATTAATGATTATTTTCTAATTAGCTAAAGCTTATTAAATTATTCATTTTACATTTAATTATTAAAGGCCTCCTAGCCTAGTCGGTAGTAACTCTGCCTATGAAACAGCAGGTCCCGGGTTCTATTTCTATTTTTTGTTCGTGAGTTATGGATGTTTTCTATGTATTTAAGTATATAAATATCGTCGCCTATTACCCACATCACAAGCTTACCGCGGGGCTAGGTTGATTCGTGTAAGTTTGTCCCGTAATATTTATTTATTATTTAATCATACAATTATACATACAAATCAATTACAAGTCAAATAAATATTATAAAAATAATACAAATCAAAAACTCTGTCATAAATTTCCTTTTTATACTATACACAGAAAACAACACTACCTTTGTTAGAGTAATAGCAGCAGCAGGAGAATTGCCCGGCGGACCAGGTTCCCCACGCTCCCCCCTATGACCCCTTGGTCCAGGTGGGCCAGTCTCCCCTCGTGGACCTTGTGGCCCTGGCTCTCCCGATCTTCCGTCCCGACCATCTTTACCGTCATTCCCCGGTAATCCGTTTACCCCGTCATCCCCTCTGTCACCCTAAAATATTTTAAAATAAAATTTTGTTAAAAAATATATATTTAATACTATCTATGTCGGCGGCCGATCGTAAAAACAGGCAGATCGTAATGTTCCTGTGTAATGTTTTAACGATAGTGTAGTAACGGTAGTCAGTAGTAGAATGTATAGGTAGGAAGTTTCGTTAGATTGCTTCAAATGCCCGAAGGGCAAACTGCCCAGAAATAGGAGCCCGTCGACTCAGGGAACGAGTTAAAGATGTTCACGTTTCACGATGTGCCTAGAAATTTCACGATATGCCTGATCTTACGATTGGCCGCCAACATCTATACAAATGTCACCTTGACTCCGTAATTCCCTTTCTCCCCCTTTGGTCCTTGTAATAACTTTGCTATTTCAGCCTCTGAAAAAGTAAAAAATATAGCCGTTATAAACAGTCCATTGAAACCTATCATGATAAAACTACATTATATTTCAAAAGTAAACAATGCCGAATCACAAAATCATGCTTAAAAATAAAGGATAAAATAAAATAATGCTATTAAGATAAAAAGGGGCCTCGTTGAGTTGCTCCCAACCGAAAAATTATACAACTACTTATTTCTACATCTAGTCATGCGATCAATATTGAGTCTGTCTCTTTTCAATGCTATATTATCTGCAAAGGACGCAGATACGGCAAAGCTTCGGACGTTCGTTCATTAAGTAATGCCAATTCGACAGGTCAGTGGGATGGAATCTTTGAGGGAAAATAAAAGAAAAAATGAAGGGAAATCAATCGGCTAACGTTATTACTTGTACGTGATCTGGTTTGATTATTGATATATAGAATTCTTGTACCTATTGTTATTTATGAACCTTATAAAACAAAAGTATTAGGAATATTTAACATTTCTTTTTAAATGATATTTTTCACTTAACACTTTTGTATAAAAAACATGCCGTTTCATTTAGTATACTCAACTCATTTCATGTGTTTATATTAGGTAATTTTGTACCTTTATTTTTAATTAATTAATGAATAATTATATTAGGGTGTGATAAATTGATAATACAATATTATATAAATACTTACTTTCTTTAGGATCCATTTTTTCTGTTAATAGAGACGTTAACTTAGCTGGCATGCCATCCAAGCCGGGCGGTCCAATAACACCACTATCACCTGTGTCAAATAAAATAAATCGGTTGGTAGTAAAATATAACATTTAATTGTAATTTTATTTCGACTAGTTAATTTAATAATATTAAAACAAAATACTACTTAGTACACCGAGTGTTTTCTGTAATAGGAGCAATAAATTACAACATAGATTCTACTCCTCCAACCAAACAACGTGTGTCCAGTGACTTTTAAAAATCTTTGCGCTTAACGGCTTGATTTTTAATACATTTTAAAATTTATTCCAACACGCAATGTATTCTGAAATTTATTATGTCTGTAGGGTGACAAGACGGACAAGCAATATCAATTAAGACTTAGATGGATTTTAACGTACATTAGAATGTTTGAAAGTATTTAGTTTGTATGAAAAAGAGACAATCTAAAAAGTTGAGGAGTAGAATCTAAGTTTTAATGTAATACGCTCCTATTACAGGAAACATTCTGTATACCAAAAAGTAACGGTTTTTAAACCTTTTTTTATTAAAGTCGTTTAGAGTAAAGTTTTTGTAATATCCAAACTGTTTATAACCAACTAATTCACGTAAAATGAAAATATATCCACTTTGACATAACAACTAGGAACGTTTCTATATTTTAAATTTTTAAAGAATTCCTAACAAATTCTTTTAACGAATTAATTTTTGTATTAAGCAGAACGTCTGCTAACGATACCACAATGTTTAGAAATAAAGGAAAAGTAGAAAAATCCACTGCCTCAGGCGAGACTCGAACTCGTGACTCTGGGAAACATGCCCATCGCTCTGCCAACTGAGCTACTGAGACTATACCTGATGGCTGCGAATTTCTCTACCACATCCTTTATCTTTTTTTTTATCTTTTAACGAATTCTTCGTAGTCAATAGGAACAGCTCGTTGAACCCTTTTACCTTTTTGTCCTTTATCGCCGTGACGTCCATCACTTCCTGGCGTGCCTGGAGTTCCATCGGCTCCATCTTCACCGGGTTCACCTCTTTCACCCTTTGCTCCCTAGGACAATAAAAAAAGTTTAGGAACTGGATTTTATGAAATCGTTCATACAATAAACACTTAAGATTCTATTTATTTATCACATCATCAAATTCTAATGCACCTTTCCTAGGGATATTTTGCTTGAAAATTATTATTTTATTTTTGTGTTACGTTATGTATCTGTCGTGGTATCTATCACCAATCCGATCCTACAAAAGACCCGGGGCCGTATTCTAACTTTAAAACACGCACAGACACGATCCAACTTCAATGCAAATCCAATACAATTACAACACAATACAGCTTACGACTACACGTCTGAATCAAAAATGACGGAATTTACTTGAAAATTACTGCGTCGCAACTACAACTACTTCAATATTGGTTGATTATTGGTTGAGTGTTGGAGTTATGTTTAAGACATATTGTGTCGTTAAGCTGGATTTACACTTGTAAGTTTTACTTACGTAAGTAGGGACGAAGCTATTGGCGAGAATGAGATGGAGATATTCGTATCTCATTCTAACCCATAGCTGCGTCCCTACTTACGTAAGCAAAACTTACAAGTGTAAATCAGGCCTTAATGTATTGTTTATACATTTTAAAATTAGAACATGGCACCAGCATTAGCATCTAAACGAGAATTTTGCTGAGCAGTGTCTGTTTTGTGGTGTTTAGTTTCCAATATGATTTTAATTTCTTTGTCTTTAATAGGTCATTACGTACCTAGGGCGGTAAAATAAAGAAGGGCTCAGATCGCTGGCATTTGTGGTCCGAACCGAAGGTAAGGGCCATAAACAAGCGATGTGAGGCCTTCTTTATTACCCCCCGTGGTGCATACACAATTTTACGTCTGCCTCCTGGGGTGTGAAGTGAGATTTGCCGCAGTGCCTGTGGGCGGCAAATCTCACTTACTGCCCAGAGTGACGTAAAATATGTTAAAATGATATGTACCATGAATAAATATATACCTATCGTGGATCTCAAATTCAAATGCATTATGATATCCCGCACAGTAGGTAAAACATATATACGTATAGAATAGCACGCAATATAATATAATAAAGTATTATCATGTTACCTGATCACCTTTATCTCCTTTGGTTCCAGTTTCTCCTTTTTCACCCCTTTTTCCTTCTGGCCCTACAGGACCAGGAGGTCCAACTGGTCCAGGTGGGCCTCTTTCACCCGGTGTGGCTACTTCTTTTGTTTCTTCTGTTCCCTGTCAAAGTGTGTTCTAACAATTAATGTTTCTAAGATAATTAATAATAATTAATTTCGTTTAGGTAACTCGTTTATACGTTTTCGTTTAGGTAATAAAGCCAAAAGATTTTGTAACCCTTTCTTTAGTATTTTTTATAATTAAAATGTAGACATAATCTTATTTATTTTAAATCAATTATTAACTATGGTGTAACGAAATCGATCAGCATAAAGTTATTATAGAATTGTAATCATCTTAATGATAGGTATAACAGTGAAAAAACTTTTATAGCGACATCATCCCGAGACCACCATTTTTTAGCATAAAATCCGGTATTTTGCTACCTTATACTATCAACGTTATTTTAACATTTTAATAGTTTTCCCAGGGACTAATTTCTATAACGTAATATCCATTATTACGTAACGATTGATGCTGTTATAAAAGGTTATTACAAGCATTATTCACCTTCATCACGGTACAAACTCCAGGGGGTCCCTGCGGCCCTGGTGGTCCAACTGGCCCCTGATCTCCATTTCGTCCAGGCTCACCATCTCGCCCTGGTGGTCCAGCATTTCCTGGGGTGCCAGCGGTCCCTGGATCTCCTGGATGTCCTCGGTGCCCTCTGGGTCCAGGTTCCCCTGGTGCACCCTAGTGAAAACATGTAATTTGTCTGAACCAAAATAGTTCATTCTTGTCGAGCAAGTTCCCAGAATTAAGCTTGTGGGAAAGGATTTTAAAATGATGCGCCATTTAGTTAAGTTCTGCGTATAAATATTTCTGTAACTCTTAAAATGATAATAGCGGTTTTACTTCATTTGATACATAACAAACGATCATACCTTTTTACTACTCTTCATTCCATTACGGTTTTAAATAATTGTAAATATGTCTGGTTACATTGCAAAATGTCAGTGTGTAACGGAATAACAAATGCGAATATTTTTTAATGGAAAAACATATTAACAGTATTTTATGCAACCGAGAAGTCAAAAAATACGAGTGGCATGGGTAACAATTTAAGCCGTAGGCGAAAATGAAATACGTTTATTACCAGGCAACTAGTAGCCCATAGAAAAAAACCTTAAATACTAGCATACATTATACATAAATAAATAATAAATTATCTGTATTAATATATTAATTAAATATTAATAGAGATACCCGTGGGCCAGCTATTCCAGTTTCTCCTTGGTCACCCTGCGCTCCCGGGCTCCCTGGTGGTCCCCTCATTTCAGGCATGGATGCAAGCAAACTTGATATCGTTAACGCAGAGCATTCACATTTCTGAAAAAAAGTTTTATGCATCATATGCCAAAGAACTAGGTACAGTCATGAACTGTGATTGTTGAGCCACTTGCCATTGTTCATAATTTAGCCGTGCAACATTTGACCGATGTAACTGATAATAGGGGTGATGACACATGTTGAATTATGCAATGAAATTCAGTTGATAAGATGCAAAATGATCAAAATATCCAATTAAAGAAAATATTTAAAAAATCGATTGAAATGGTTCAAAGATATCGGGCTTCAAAGTTTCAAATTTTTTAGATTTTTGAAAGTACGAAATTTAAAAAACCAATGATACCATTCGATTTCTAACATTTTATTGTGAAATAAATTGTATAGCAACTATATACATAAACGCAACATTTCACTGTAAAAATAGCAATTTCATAATTTTTCCATACTATAAACAGGGCAAATATGAAGCTGTGACGTCAAGGCTTTATATCATTTTGTTGGAGCGTTTTGAGAAACAAATGCAAATCTCAGATTTTAAGTCTTTTTCCTGTCTTTTATGTTGATTTAAGGCAATTGGCCTCATATAGACATTTGATCCTCACAACAAAACGAATCGATTGATACCATGCATGAAAAACATTCATCCAGCCTATTGGCAGCTAGTCAGTAACATCGGTCATTCATAACACGGCTAAATTACGAACAACAAGAGGCTCAATAATCAGGTTTCGTGACTGTACTTTAGACTTTTGAATTGGAGTTTGATGGCAAAGCAACTCACATCGACGCCTCTCGACGAATCTGTCACAGGATCGATTACTTCTCCTTCGGGCTCCTTGTAATGTGAAATAAATATTATATTATTAGCTTGATCCGAAACAATCGATGCTAGTAGCTATTGGACATTTTTATGCATTTAAATATAAATATTTTCTTCGTCTATATATATTATTATCAAAGGGCGAACAATGGATGCAATATGGTGACGAAAGCATAAGGTGGATAAGAATTTTATACAATTTTGAGTAATTTTTATACATATACTTTTATTGCATTTATGTGATATGTGTTGCATGCATGTATAGGACTTTATGTGCATTTCCTTCAATATTTACATTACAATAGTTATGTGAAATGAAACCACAATTCGTAAATGGATACTTGAAAAACCGGATCTAATTTAAGATACATACTTATAAAGGCTCAATATTTTGTACAAAATTTCAAGTAAATTTATTTGCGAAACGAAAAAGCGTTATTGATAATTAATGAAATGAAAAACGTTTATTTTCAGGCAACTAGTGGCCCATAGATAAATACCTTATAGACTAGCGTACATATTACATTATAAATTGAAACTATTATTTTGGTGACACGACGGTTTTCTGTTGTGCCACCTGCTCTAGTGTAACATTTGGCAGCGTTCCCCGGAACCGCCGAAACACTACACCCTTCGGCCAGAAGCCTGCGCTCTCTATGGTCTCCAGCAGCGGCCGCGGCACGCGCACCACAAATGAGCTGAAGTGCACGTAGTGGCGCGATCGCAGCTGGAACACCCTCAACTCGTAGCCAGTCTTCTTCAAAACGTAATCCACCACATCTGCTGCCGTGGCGGAAAAATGCAGGCGCGACGCGTATAGCGCCTTATTCGGTGTGGCAACCCGCAGTACCACACTGGCTTTTACGAGGCGCCTTGCGCGCCCCATTTTTCTTCGACACCGGTGTGAGACCGTCGTCGTCGCGGGGAAGCTTCTAATCATTAGAAGCGTCAGAATCGGGCACCTTTGAAGGCACTTTGCTCCGTTTTGCAGCAGCAGCAGCGTAGTCGCGACGAGGTGTCGAAGACATACCCACTGGAGCAGCTGACGGGACGGCGATACACGAAGTGCGGGGTGCGGACGAATTAATAATGGTGAAGTATCACTTTACGAATACGCACCTAGTAAACCATCAAATTAAAATTAATGGACTGATATTCTATATGTACAGTCAGCGTCAGAGATATGTGACCCCCCTAGGTGTAAAACTGGAACTCTCGTTCGACACGAGAATCGGCATTTACCACACTGTCATTTAATTCTTTCAAAAATGAAATATCTCAAATGTGCTTGTCAGCTAAGCTGGGATCGATCCTGGGGCCTCGGCTCACACTCATTCGCTTCACTCATACATTAGTCCGGCTTTTTTCCGCTGGGCTATCGTAACACTTGGACTACACAACAAAAATATGAACCAGTTCTTAGCAGGCCGACCGGCAATAGAGAACTATAACAAAATCTATAAAAATGGACTTTATTGTCAATGGCGCTTACGCCGCATCGGGTTGCGCAGCGTTGCATTTTCATTGGAGCATCGCTGATAATGGCGTAAGCGCCATCGACATCGAGGTCCCTTAACATAGATATTCTGTTCGAACTATTATATCTATACCCGTCCCTGTTTTGCAAGCTTGTCTTGGATCATATTAGTAATGTCTTTGGTTTATCAATATTTTCCTACCCTCATTTTATTTCCACAGACGACTAACAACGACTTTTACCATTACATTTTAAGGTTTAATTTACTGGCGTAAATGCGTCTAGTTATTTCGTGGAGAAAATTTGTTTGAGGGTAAGTCATAATTTGCGTGTGCGAATCATACCTGTGTCGCAACGCAATTACGATCTCTCGACTTCTTAAATCCTTTTGCATTTCAAGCAATTGAATAACTGCCCCCGTCCGTTTTTTTGTATTTCAATGACAATATGGTTCGATAAAATTGTGGTTCTTTGGGAAGAGAACAAAAGTATAAACAAATACCACGAGTACTGAATATAACGGTAAGTTTGTAACCTGTGACTCCATTGAGACATTTATTTTTTAGTAAAAACAGTAAAATGTTGTCAATAAGTTAAGCCACCAGATTTTGTTGTGAGGATTTACTGTCGTGTATTTACCTATATATGGGATAAGATAGAAAAATATATTTAACGGAAAAGTCTTTTAATCGGCAGCTTTTTTATGTGAAGTAATAGGTATAGTCTTAGAGCCATGTTTATTTTTAAAGCTATTTGAATTTTTTAAGTGTTATCATAAACGAGCAAATTTAATACGTATTTTTACTTGCAGAGAAATACGATTCGCAGATGGGTGAGAATCGTTATATCGTATTTACTGACGAGAAATATTTTAAGTCAGACAAAGAGGGAAGAAAAATATTGTGGCGCAGAAGTGGAGAGCGATTTGACCCCAAAAATATGCTAGACCTTAGAACAAGCGGAAGGATATCATTAGGTGAGTAAATTATATTAAGTATACAATTTTCATTACCTGCACTTTAAAAAAAGCTGTGATTTCAGTTTTACGTTTTTCAAGTTATGGTATGCTCATGAGATTTTTTTTTAGCGTATTGGGGCTGGATGTCATCTATGGGGCCCGAGCAGCTCGTTGAAGTTGGAGGCCGAATGATCAGCGAGGGATACCTCGAAGTGTTACGTGACGTCATGTTGCCTTCCGTTCGCGTCGCCTATCCCGAAGGACAAATTTATTTAGTGCAAGACATAGATCATTGGTGCAAGACAATAGTGCAGTGCATCGTTCCCGTATAGTGAAAGAGTGGTTAGCCTTACAAACAGACATCACTGTATTAGATTGGCCTTCTAAAAGCCCTGACCTCAATTCTATTGAGAATTTATGGTGCTTTGGGACCCTACACAAGTCAAATCAAGACAAAACTTAGACGAAGAAGTTTATAGAAAGTGGGAATTGATGAGGAACATCAATGTATGTTCAAACATGGTTTCAAGCATGAAAAGCCGGCTAAAACAGGTGGAAGATAAAAAAGGTTATCCTCTACGTTATTAGTAAAAATTGTGAAAAAAATGGTGTTGTTGGTATTTCTCCATTATTGGGCAAATATTTACTCCATGCAAGTTTTAAAATAATGAGTAGGTATAATGACGCTATTGTATAAGTAGTGTCTAACAAATTATATTGTTTTTTTGCAAATAACAAGATAGTGCTTAGACAAGTAGGCTTTTCCAAGTGGTAACTCGTTAATTTCTACCTTAAAAACCATACATATTGTTAGCCATTTAATGGGAGCTGTTTGAATTCGACCCAATTAGTGGAGAAATACCCTATGCTTACTAAGATTGTGGTAAGGTTGCATTGCATTGGTCGTTACCACGTTAGCACGTTTGCTAAGAGATGAATGATTGTTATCTTTGATAACATGTTGTTTCTCTTTGCAACGTTAAATAGCTGGTTTAGATTACGTATTGTATTGATAATGGCATACAGACTGGTAGGGCGAGGGGCGGTCTAACCTATACTCATTTTTTAAATTGTTTTTTGAATAGCCCATTTTATACTTAAAATACTTCCCGCAATTTCCACAACTCCCACCGCTGTGTCCCGCCATCTCTGTCTAAAGTAAAACTGAAAAATTGTGTTAAATGCAATAAGAATATTAATTTATAATCAAAGAAAAGGGAAACTATACACTTCACTTTTAACCGAGTAGTTTGGTATTGCTTATAAAAAAAGTTATGACCCAACTTGTTTTTACGGTTCTACTCAATGAAGTAAAATGTAGGTATAATCTAAAGTAAACAACCAAAGTGTAATGCCTTATAAAAGTTTAACAGCATGCAGACCACCAATACCACAATTTTAAACAGTAAGAGTTAATCTAAAGGTATTTTACTTGTTAACTTGAAGTTTCACTGATGTATAATTGACTACACATTATCATTATAATTTAACAAGTAAATATTTAGCTGTAAAATATATAGTAATCAGTGTACAGAATACGCATAATATATCTACTGTCATATATATATAATACCCCCATAATTCAGTTAGTAAACAATATTTAATATAATAGTATTTAAAAATACCTACTTAGTTAATAAAAAGTTACCAGTGACTATGGAATTTTCATTATTAATCCTTAAAAAAAGATTTTAACTCATATTTTAATTAAACTTACTATATTAAATAGGAAGTTAATAAATTATTAATAAAAAAGAAGAAGTATAAAAATACAAAAAGTATCCTCCACGTAGATTCGAACCGCGAACCTAGTGTTTACTAGTCTGTTACACTATCCATCACGCTGCACGGACGCTTGTGAAGTTAACGAAATTATTGTTCTAGTTAAAAATTGTAATTTTGATGTTACCGAGTTAATAACTGAGTAGGTAATAAGGAATAACAAAACGTATAAAATAAATATTTGTGATAATGTAAAAAAATATTAAAACTAGGATTATAAAAAAAAAGTTAAAAAAAAGCAAAAAGTGTGATTCTTATGCTGGGGTTCGAACTAGCGACCACATTTGTCTATTGCTGGAGGGGGGTCACATATCTCTGACGCTGACTGTACATACCTAATATAGAAAAAATATATGATTATTTACTACAAAAATAAAAATAAAATAATGTAACTATTTGGCCATTATTTTCTCTTTTTTTAAACCAATTGTGGTCATATCCACATTATGTATATCGTTTGACATTATTTTGACGTAAATTGCATCCGTCGTCCGCCCATTAATTATTATATTATACCGTCAACTAGTATCCATAAAACAAACACTCAAACCTTATTGAGCTTCCTGCGGGATTCGGCGATTATTATAATATTATCCCATAATATTTATTAGTTTATTAAGAAAAAAGTTGAGATGTATTAAACAAAATCATGAAATAAATTTACATATAAGGTAAAAATCCTAAAGAGGATAAGTATCCCTGGTCTAAAGCGTGAATTATAAATATTATAATGTTTTGCTTTGCAGAACAACCTTTAACTTAGTCGGGACGTGTCTAATTCTAAACAGGTAAGTAATTCTGTTTAATAAAATGTTAACAAGCGAGTATGATAGTACTGCTATATTAATAATAAAATTAAAATTTTAAGCGCTATAATATTATTTATTCAGTTGTATAAAAATATGATATTAAATATTTTTTATAATAACATATATATATTATATTTAAAAAATATATAGATATTTTAAAAATATAACGAATAAAAATATTGGGTACCGAAAATCATACTTACAAAGCCAACGTCACCCCTCACTGTAAAGAAAAAGCGTAAGTCGTAGTGAATGTTTTAAAAATACTAATTAATTATACCTAATACCTAGGACTATTTCCTCCTAAAATTAGTGGTTACAAATTTACACATAGGTAATAAAAACTTGGGTCTCATCACATGACTTAAACCTTTAAAAAGTAAGTAGATATACTTTTTTTTAGGTTTGATTGTTCCTGTAGTTTTTGGACTAAGGTTTAGGTAAACAATATTTTTGCTTTATTTATATCACCATAATTGGTACAGTTTTTAGTCTATAGTATTATTCAGAAGACAGAAATCATAAATTGATTCGTAGTATACCTATACAGCATACAAAAGGATACGACAAAATACATTGGAAACATAAAATAGTGTTCGCTACAAAATAGGCCTGCTCAGCAGAATGCAGACCTTGCGAGGAGACCACGATTAGGTATTTTAAAGAACCAACGAGAAATTGCAAAAGAAATCATACATACTTGTTGTAGATGAGGTTCTAGAGGTATCACCGAAGGTGTCCGTAAACTATAACATACAATAAAGTAATTAGAAAACTCATAAATATATAAAAAATACACCCAAGCAAACCAGTGCCTGACAATAAATTTTGTAATAATTATTCTCGTAATAAGAGTATATACTGGTCTGTGCCCTCTATTCCGTCCAGTGTCCATAATCATACCAAGCACGGAAAAAAACGTAGGTTCGCAAAGCTTTGCTTACTAGAACGTATCAACACCGGCTTAAGCCCGTATGATAAGCGTATACAACGCGTATGATGAGTAAATATAATGCAGTTAGAACCCATTGTAAAAGTGTAGCAAACGGGGTTGCAACCCGATCAGATAACGCTCTAAATAACACCATGCCAAAAGAGAAATATTTTAGACAAGAATGCTGGATGGCCTGGTCACGTAACGTTGGTTGGTGCCCGAATTGGTCTAGTCTAGTGGGTAGTATCTTATATATTCATAGAATACTTCACAAATAATACTTTTTATGCATGTGTCGGTGCTGGTATGGTCATGGCCTCCTGGTATGGTCATGGTTTGGAAGTTATAGCAGTGGACAAAGAGATTAATACTTAAGTATAGCTCCCTCAAGCTATAATCTGAATCTATGTCTGTCAAGCACGGGTGTAGTTTTTGTTTCTATCGGGTGTGTCCTGTAGTAGAAAAATCCACTGCCTCAGGTCTCGCCTGAGGCAGAAGATTTTTCTATTTTTCCTTTTTTTTCTAAACACTGTGGTATCGTTAGCAGACGTTCTGCTTCATACAAAATAAATAGTAGAATCTATATTTTAATTTTTGGTTCGTATTCCAGGCCACACCCAATATAATTGGGTGGATAAGCTCTTTATTGTCATAGTTGTCACAGCGTCATAACTATTTAAACTTTATATAGAATGTCATACCAAAGTAATTTTTGTTTTTATGGCTATGATGGTCCGTGTAGTACCTCAGTAAGGATGTTCATCAAAAAACTAATAAATATGGGTGATGGGGTAGAATAACAGCTAATAATAGTTTATCCACCCAGTAGCACTTAAGCTTCACCAATTCTTCAAGCATTGAAAGCATACCAATGTACAAAATGTAGATGAGATAGATTGTCACAATAAGCAGACGAAAGACAGCCAATTGAAAGAAAGCCAATTAGATACAAAATAAAAAATAGTTTTTTTCCACTTACAGGCCTTTCAGCGATTAGACTTGCTGCTATTGGCCCCTAAAAGATTATGAGCGTTAATTTTGAAGTGGAATTACAAAGGTTAACATTTTGGATTTAAATTGAAATTCCAATGTATTAGGTTTTAAATTTTTGTGTCTCATTACGATTAGTATTGTGATTATTATCTTTAAAAGTTGAGAGATAGATTTATTGATTTAGTATAGCTAAGACTTTTTACAGACAATGTAATCAAAACAAAAAAACGATAACTATTTCTACTGGATAAATAACTGTTTTATCCTTTATTTTTAATAGGCATAATTATAGCGTAGTGGATAGCACTAAAATGTCTTAAGTAGCTTGTACTTGTTAATGCAAAAAATTATTAATTTATTAACGACCCACACCTCAGGGGTTGCAGTTTTTCCACTGTTGGGTCTTCTCTAACTATTGTGTTATATTCAACATCTACAGACGGAATTAACTATAAAATAAGTATATTAAATAATACGTAATCGTTTAAACTAATATGAGTGTCGAAAATGTGTCAACAATTCGTTTTAATTATAAAACTCTAATGAGACTCTAACACATCAAATAATATATATAACGAGTCACTCACGTAATTCTGGCCAAGTTTTGCTCAAAATTTAATAACAAAAGTCGACCAAAATTACGTGAGTGACCCGTTATAAAAAAAATAAGAATTAGTTTGTATCCAGCATCGTCTTACTAATATCATACGTCTAGGTACTCGTACAGTCGACGTCAAAGATATGTTTAAACTTTTGGACCTTATTACAAAGAAGTAAGATGCAAAAGTGTAAACATATCTTTGACGTCGACTGTACCATAACTATTTGTTTTTATTCTGTTTAGAAATTGTTCTGATTGCATTGTAGTAAAAAGTAAGATTTGAACACTTACACCGTGACCCTCAGCCGGTTTACCAGCCTACAAAAGAAACATTGAAGATATTAGAACACTTTCCAACCCTGTCCTTAAAACCATTTCGATTACGCACAAAAATAAAACAATAATATTTGGGGACCAGGAGCTCACAAAATTTATAAGGAGCTAGCCAAGCGCCTTATTAATGCGACGGGTGACCAGAGGACTGGGGCATACTTTGCCCAGCGCATCGTTATTGCCGTTCAACGCGGCAATGCCGCCAGCCTTCTGGGCACCCTACCGAGTGGTACTGATCTGGAGCCCATTTTTTAACCGACTTCAAAAAAGGAGGAGGTTCTCAATTCGACTGAATTTTTTTTTTTTTATTTGTAAGTATGTTTTAGGTTTTAGTATTAGTTTAGTTTATATGTAGTTTTTATTTGGAATAAATCATAAAGTGACATAATATTACCATAATACTAAGTTTTATCTCTGAATATTCGGAAATTTACTCTTTGTAGTATTGATTTATATACAAGTTTTTTTTGGATTTAAAGTACTGCAGCTTTTAACGCAGGATTCCGCTTAAGGCAGTTTAGCAGGGGTGAAATATTAATATTTTATTAATAATGCCAATTGATAATTATTTTAAAAGGTACTTGGGTAGCTCACATGCTATGAAATATGCCAAAAGCAATACATTTTTCATATGTATCAATTGGTTTCCTCTTTATTGATGAATTAAAATTTTAGGACGAAAACAATTGATATTTGATAATGTTTAATTGTTTGTTATTGTTGTGCGTAAACATATATTTTGTGCTATGAATATATTTATGAGTTCATTAAGTTTGCCGCCGCATCCGTTAGGAGAAGATAGACAAAAAGCTGTCACAAATTGCGTAAAGAATTAAAAAAAAAACAATACATACACTGGCGGGTAGACTAAAACCCTGAAAAACCATTAAAAATATATAGGCATTTTATCTAAAAACGAAAAGTGTCTTTTTGAAAATGATACCAAATCAATATTGGTTATCTTAATTTAATAAATATCTTTTTTGTTATTTGCAAACAAAAGGTCCAATAAATTAGTACACACATGTAAACTGAAATATCAACCGTGTCTAACAATAAATTGTCAGCCGAAATTTAATTAATAAGTAAATACATTTGTCTTAAAAGTGCTTTATAAAGATCATAGAAATCAGCATTTTATGTTTTACTGTAACTAATAAACATTGTCTGTTATTTCTTATCTCACTGTCCAATAAATAATAGTACTTATATATATTTCAACGAAAATATCAACCCTATATAGTAAGTGTCGTAGAGTGTATAAGTTCCCATATAATCCACGACCACGACACTTCTCTTCGGGCAAACTCTAACAATTATTGTCAACTAGAAGTGGAATACCTGGATTTGTTTTAAATTTAATTGATGGAAATAGTTAGTGTTAAGTTAGTTGTTTATGTTTAGAGTATGAAATATTTATTTAGAAATAAATATTATCCCCATTGATGACTATCATTAACAAATCTACGTCATGCAAAAATGTATCAAGTAAGATTTTAATCGGAAAAAAATATGACAGGATGTTTTAAAGTCTAATCTAGTCAATTAAATATGTTGGTAATTTTTTTAATATACTTAATTTTTATTGTACTAATTTCTTCTGTAGGTATGGGATATCAGCGGCATTGCAGATTTGCACCGTATAAAAATAAAAGCTCTTTTTAGTGGTAAAGGGCTCTTAATAGCAGCATTATTCGTGTCTTACTTATATTTAGTATCATTTTCAAAAAGTCATTTAGCATGCAAATAATAAAATGTGTTCTATGTTTTCTTTAACGAGGATCACCTGTAATAAAGTTACAAAAAAATATTAATGATTAGGTCTAAGTAACTAAAATGATTGGGTATCACACTACTTAAGTTAATAAACTATCGTTAAAAAAGAGTTTATAAATTAAGTATAACTAATCAAATAGATGTTTATACTTACAGTCTTGCATATGTTATCGATAATGCCTTCTTCAGCGTCGACATAAATTTTTAAGTCCTTCAACTCGCCCTAAAACAAAAGAGTAAATTAATGATAAACAGATGACAATAATATAAAATAATAACAATAAGATATGGATCGATGTATTATTAATAGTATCTACAGAATTCGGCTATTAAATTACATTTTAGTAACTCTAGTAATTCTAAAATCTACACAATCTTAGGTACTTAATCTTTAAGGTTAAATGCCAAGCATAAAAAATATTTGCTTTAACCATTAAGGCAAAGCTTATCAAAATCAAAACCCAAATATATAAATATATGTTATACCGTAAGCCATACATACTAATAAAATGATGTCCTAAACTAAACTAAAAAAACTCAAGATGGCTTGAAGACCCTGAACTTGAAAAGTGCAGCTAATGCAGACGATAAGTAATTAAATTATAAAACGACTAATTGATACATTTTTCATAGAATATATTCAAAAGTCCTTTCCTTCTATGAAGGTCAACTACTTACGTTAAGGATACGTTATGGAATATGTATAAAATATATAGAAAAATAAAAACTCGATGAAGATTCAATAAATACTTTTTTGAACACCTCCTTTTTTCCGTGTTTGTGCGAGAAAATACTGTACCGCGCATTACACGTGAAATGTGAACCTCGTGCAAATAATGTTCAAAGACATTTCCTAATTCGAGCATCAACATTTGTCGCCGTCTTAAAGTTACGCAAATAAAAAGCGACATTTAATAAATAAGAAATGTTTTTTTCTGGGCAATATAGAAGAGTAATCCTCAGCTTAATGCCGACATAAGTTAATGTGTGTACGTATTTGAAACACTCCAATCAACAAAAGTTTCTAAAAGCAAGAATATGTTTTTGTAGCTGAAGGTTCGGTGCGTAATTTGATAGGCAAAACATTTAGTCTGTGGCTAGTAATGTCGACTTTGTAGATGTTATCTGTAAAAGCGTTTTCTCTGTTCGCTGGAGCTATCCTCATTGTTCAGCTAGAAGATTAAAAATATGACGGGAGTCAGTTCTTTTGTGATGGGGACGGCCTGGGGTTTTAATGAAACTGACTCTGAAAGATTCACTTGCTATCGACACGCAGGCGTTTATGAAAAGCTGGTGTTTGTTTTGTAAGTAAAAGTATGTGGTACGTGACGCGTGAGGATTTTTACGTTACAAAAATATTTATATTTATTTAAATTGTTTTACAATTTTTATTAAACATTACTTTGTAAACAACTTTGTAACGTTTACGCCGCCAACTAACTTCAATAAATAAAACCAATAAATAAGTTACTTATTAAATAAAACCAATAAATAAGTGTTTTGTTATGTATTTATGCTATTCTTTATATTTATGTGATGACCACAAAATATAGTTTAAGGTAGGTACCTATATAAATTATGTAAGCCAAGTCACAAATAATTCTATTTCATCATATTGGATACTGAACTTGTAAATTATTGATTGATTTAACGCGAAAGTATGTAAGATTTTGTTCTATTTTTTTACTTATTTTGAAAATTAATATTATGTTCTAAATGTTTGGACAAAAGTTCCTGATATTTGACAAATTTTCGGAAGGACATTGGTAAAATATTTAAAGTACTAATCTAATCTAATAAAATATATGTAGGTATTTACTAATAAAAAAAAAATGTTTTAAAAGACGTCAATTCTTTTTAAACACCTAATATCCAACGATACCTGACACAATAGGGTTGGAGCCAAAAAAATACACCCCACACTTATGTGTAGGCGAGGCACCCTAATAAAAAATATTTTTACAGTTTTTATTGTACCCAGAGTGGTCGGCGTGATTAATGCACATACTCATAGCAAATTTCAGCTTTCTAGTGCTGACGGTTACTGAGCTAGATCTCGGACAGACGGACGGACGGACGGACGGACATTGCGAAACTGTAAGGGTTCCTAGTTGACTACGGAACCCTAAAAAGGTTTATTTCGACGTAAACTGTTTGATGGCCCGCTCAACAGTTTTGCCGCTTCGCAGACCGATTCAGATGTCGAACATCGATGATACCATGCTATTCTGGATGCGCAAATAAAGTTAAAAACTAAAGTAAAACTAAATGATAATCACGAAACAAAACAAATTAGGCCAAGAAAACTAATTTAATTCTATACACCTAGCTATGGTACAATCAATTCTTAAAAATCAATTCAATAACGTGGGTAAGGTTTTCTGCTGATATGAACATTAGAACTTTCTATAATGTATACCAAGAAATTTTAATTAGGTAGGATGTTACTCAAATCTCGATCTCGCCATTTCTTGGGATCATAACATTACGTGATTCTAAAACGTGATACAATAAAGACCACTTCTTAGAAAACACTTTCACCTGTATTAGGCAATTAGATATAACACTGTCGTTGCAACCGCATGCGGCGACGACGGTGCGCAAGCGTGATGGCGCTATACACATGTAGTGTAAGTGCAGTACTATCACAGGCGCATTGCGGTTTCTTTTAAAGCTCGCACAAATGTCTTTTTATACTCGGCGACTGTAATACTCGAATTGAGATTGTGGTGGCGGAACTACTAGCGCATACTTTTTGATAGAGCTTCTATGGTCGCATGTTGTAGCATCGATAACGATGACAGAATGGATTTCCATACAATATTGTGAAACTGTCGGGCCCCGCACTGCGTGTCGGGCGGGCGCCGCCGCGCCGGCACAATCCACCGGGAGATCGAAGTTACTCAATTACATAGAAGCAGTAGGTCGTGCACAGCTTTCGTCGAACTCAATTCTTACCAGCTTGCTTAAGCACTCGTAGAAAAACTATTGTGTGCAACGGTACAATCCGGTACAATTCCGCTTCGCCTCATTTTGTAACTTCGACCCTCGAATCTTAAGAACCCTTATTTTGTAACTGTTGCACAAAATACTATTAAATAACTAATTGAATGTACTGCGTAATTGCAATCATTAGAATGTTCATTATTAAATACTAAATAGCATTGTTCACTTTATTCCTATCCTAAGAGGCTGACAACACCCGATGACCTTCAAATTGACTTTACTTAAACAGTCATATATCTATAAATACTTGTTTTGGGAAAGTAAAATAAATATATGTTAATATTCATTAGTTTTTGAAGAACTTTCTTACTTCTGATATACGATTGGGCAAAATCGGCTTGATAGAAAATTATTCCAAAGTTACATCTTAAAGTTTGCTTTAAACAGTTGTATGTCTTTAGTTTATTGACTTATATTTTTGTAATTAAAGACGAAATTTTACCACACTAATACTAAAAACTTCATTGGCTTATTTTCCTCAACTATTGCGTATGGATGGAATTTTGCTATTGAATTTAGGTTCTTCTCTATCCAGATTTTGTTTCCCGTGTATTTCTCGATCTCAACATTGCCGAATAGATTGACCGGCTGGCATACAATTTGGAATGACCGATCCATTCCCATCATTTTGTAGTTTCTGGTGCAGAAGGAAGTAGATCAGAGGCAGCTGTGAAGTTATGACAGGCCGGATATTGCCTAACCGAAGCTTAGTTACAGTTAAACTATCAGTTACGAATACACCAGTAACTTGCAATAGTTAACTAGTGTTTTGCTTAAGTAGGTACCTACGTATTTTATCGTGTTTGTCACGTATACAGAGTGACCAAAAAAGAACTAAATTCCCGTTGGCTGTATAGTTTTGGGACGCTACCAATCTTCCCTAGATGGTTTTGGAACCTCTCAGATCGATTTGATTTTTGGACTTTTGTATCACAAAACCTTACATGCAACGGGAATTAAGTTCTTTTTTGGGCACCCTGTATATGTAATGTGCATAGACCTATAATGTGTCAATAATCGTCGTTTCTACGGATGTATATTTATGTCGTAAATTATAAACCGTTTCATTATTAAATACTAAATACAAAATACAAATTAGAAGTGATTTTATGTCCACGTTTAATTTTAATACGATACGCTAAATATTTTAAACGTCAAAAGGCATTTCTCAGTCTAAATTAATGGACCGTAAGCCAGGAACAAATTTCACGACCAATCGCGTCCCAGGCGAAAACTTATAAAGTGCTTAAGAGCTATGTTTAATAAAGCCTCGTAAAGGTCAGCTGCCGCTCCGTTGGTCGACATCGCGTCCCATTTGAAAATTTGTCAGATGATAGTTTGCATTGCATTGAGGTGAAAAGACCGTAAGCTGATGCCCTGAAGACCGTATGTTCACGTGACCACCTGACGGTCTTTTCACTGCGATACAGCCGACTGATTATTTTTTATATTTATCATCATCATCATCATCATCTCAGCCATAAGACGTCCACTGCTGAACATAGGCGTCCCCTTTGGACCTCCATAAGTATCGGTCGGAAGCGACTTGCATCCAGCGTCTTCCGGCGACCTTTATAAGGTCGGTAAGGTTATATTTATAGTAGGACTTAATAAACTTTTATCTGACGGAGTTTCAACCGGGACGCGATAACCATTATTTTGCATCAATAAATTAGCTGCCGTACCCACAAGCGGAGAGGCAGCTGTCCTTCATGAGGCTTCATTATACATCGCGCTTAACTACTTTACATGCTGTCGCCTGGGATGCGATGAACAACGAAATTTGTTCCTGGCTTACGGTCTATAAGACTACTGATAAATGAAATTCGCAAATTAAACGCTTTCCTCGTTTATACTCGTGCCCGCATAGTTCCTAGAAGGGATAAACAAATTTACATTAATTTATGAGCCTAAAAGCTTTAGTTTATTTAGGGTTGAAGAGTAAACAGGTTTTATGGAAATCGGTTAAGTAATTTTAAACAATAGTTATAACGTAACGTTGTCAGAGGAGGATGGGTGGCTCTACTTTTAGCTCCATAATTTTGTACAACCTTCCATTTTTCTCTAATTACTCATACAAAGTGTATATAGGTTGCAAAACTGAACTTTATTTTATATACTCGTATAATATTCGTTATAGCATTGAAGTTCATCATCGGTGTTTCGCTACTTTCAAAGTTAAAAGTATGTAGGTACCTACAAGGTTTGTAGATATGTCATATATTTTTTGTCGTTAAATGAGAAACTAACATGTATTAATTTGACTTACAATTTATGGATATTTCTCAATTTATACACATCTGTATGGGATTTGCGTCCATCAAAATACATTTTTATTGACATGACCGCTTGTGCCGAGACTACGGAGCATGCTTTAAGAGCCTTTGCCAATTCTGCTAGCCTAATATAGTCGGGTTTTTATCGCCTGTCACTATAGCTGTCACGTTCTAACAAGTATGTAAGTGCGAAAGTGATGCATGACTTGATAGGAGATAAAATAACAACCATGGATGACCTTCGGGTTACTGGCTCTTATGTAAATATTTTGTGCAAGGAGATTTTCAATGAGTAGAATTTCACGCGCGAACTTAAAATTCGACTTTATTTGAAATAGGTACTCCATGTTTTTATTAAGAGTGTGATTAATTTCATAGGCCTCATGTTACTATCTGACTTAGGCATTATTAAAATTTTTAGTTTCTCCTTAAATTGAGCAGAATTGCGAATGATCCAGATTTGGGTAAAGCAACCATATGTGTTTTGGAACATTTTTAAACAAATGTCATCAAAACTAAAAATGCATTTTGAGTTTTAAACGAGTAGGAACAGTCACCGGCAATAGTATCTTCCTACATGAAGGCCGCAAATATATGTGACACGCTCTTATGGCCCTACATATAAGAGCGTGTCACATATTTTTGCGGCCTTCGTGTAGGAGTCTCTTCGGTGACTATAACTTAAATATGACTTTTCTGTTACAATCGTTTATTAAAATAAAATTTAGTGCAATAAACGTACCAATTACGATAACAACATAATATGTGATAAAAATAAAGACAAAACTATTTTCCTCTAACAAGGGTTTTAATTTTATTTCTTTGACAATTGCAAATAATAAGAAGTTTGTACAATAGATAAAATTGAGTAAGTGTAGAAGGTATAAAGAGTGTGACAAAGCTAAATTTTCAACAACGGTAGAAATTATTCTCAAAGTCCACTTCGTTCAAACGCAAGTTCGCAAAATACGGTACGCCGGTTCCAACTGGAATTTATTTCAAAACGGCTAATTTGTAAGTGAGCCTTCCCGTCGTAAATCTCACGCGTGAAGTTGTAAACTTTTACAAAAAGTACAGTCATATATCCTGAAGATACATCACCTTTTCTGACGTTTGAATACCACGAACACAGCGGTATTTACAGCAGAGTGTTTAGTTTAAACTGCTTGAAAAGGTACGAGACGCAAGCTTTCTTAAAATTCCAGTGAAAATTCAGTCAGTATGACTGTGATTGGAAAAGGTATTGTGACAACGTTTTTTGTGCCTCTATAACTACACCCACGGGTTTGATGTCATATGTTATTATTGCTATTGGGTTTTCCTTTTGTATATGAGTGCCGCGTAATGCGTATCACAAATTAATTTAATTTTTAATTGGTGTAAGAATTAAAAATTAAATTTCACTTTGCTTGCTTCTACTATTAGAATACAAACATTTATAGGTATATATAATAAAATCACAAACATACCTCCACTACAAGCCTGGACCTCTTTAACTGTACATGTTTGTAACTTCAATAACGAAGAAAGCACATGAAAAGTATTTATCTATAAATAACATGGAATCAATAATTTTCCAAATCACGTTTAGATTGATTGGCCCTACTCAACGGATATCAAGAAATGTCAAAGATTAAGATTGCTCATTTCGGGCAATAAGTAAACAGTTTACTCGCGTAACGAGCGTTTTCCTTATGGGAACTGATCAATCTTCGCCTCTTTTCATCTTCCTTCCTTTAAGTGTTACGTTTTCATTTTGCCTCCGAGTGGAGACACTCTCACAGTTAGCGGACCAAGTTGGATGGAACTTTTATGGTGCAATGGTAAATTTGCATTGTTAACTTCTTTGTTATTTTAACGTCGTGTTTTATTGTTGGAGGCTAAAAACCGTAAGATGTGAATGATTTATAATTTTTAAAAGAAGCGTTTACAATTTGGTACAAGAAAAATTTGTGATTATTACCTTAATCAGAAATTTTTGGAATGTTATCGTCGAACAAACTCTCAAGTTTAAAAAGCCATCGAAATGCCGAGACCTCCCAGTAGCCAGAAGTTGTTTGTAAGAACTCGCTTCTCTAACGCTCCGCTCGTTCGATCAACCCCGCAATGTGAAAAAGAGGTGACCTTTGATGAGACAGACACGTAAAGTAACCACTTAGTCGGTACCTTTCCAATTTAAATGTCATCGTAAATTATTCCATAATTTAATCCCAGATAATTCTGGATTCTAATAAGAAGAATCCAATTTCTTAAAACTGATAGGGGTTAAAATGTAGTAGCCCCTTTAGAATTTATGTATTCATGCTTTGCGTATTCGTATGTGTGGATAATATTTATGTATTTTACAGAATGTTTTTTGTGGAAAGTATTAAAAATTATGTAATATAAAAGTCCTAGTGTTCGATTTTATATGTGTTTCATACATAGTGTTCCAATAAATAAATCTTTTTTAAACGTTTTTTTATCCACTTTATCCTGAGTTTATCCTGTAAAAACAAGATTGAGTAGTATTATCGATAATTGCGTTATACGAAAAATTAAGACCTTTTTAGGTATTATTTATCGAATTAACCGGGGTCGCGCCAATGCTGTCTTCTGAAAGAAGACTCATAAACTGTGACCTCATTATGGTAAGTAGGTAGGTAACTTAATCTTAATCCCAGAACGTTAAATTTTCAAGCGTTGAGTATTAGACACATTTTGGCCAAAGTGCTGCAAAATTTGATTACCCACCAGGTACCTTTTTATATTTTGCTTTTTAAATTAACTCTTGTAGATATTACAAGCACCGGATAGTACTTTTGAAACGTCATAGCTTTACAGACGCATTATAGCCAACCTGTAGTTGTCAAATAAATTAGAAAAG
The DNA here is from genome assembly GCA_911728535.1 of Pammene fasciana. Lineage (NCBI taxonomy): Eukaryota > Metazoa > Arthropoda > Insecta > Lepidoptera > Tortricidae > Pammene > Pammene fasciana. The sequence continues at coordinate 6,052,822 of OU452285.1, forward strand.
TTAGTAAGTGGGTTGCCGTTACCGGAACCGTTCATAAAAAACAGGACTTAATCATGTACACACTTTTGTTATATTTCCTTAACTTTCGAGCGCGTTTTTTTTGTAACGCGTCGCTCGACGTCAAATTATGAGGAACGATTTAAGTTCATAGACAGGTCACAAAATTTCAAATTCGCTCTCCTTCTCGATGCGACAGGCGAAAGACTTTTGCGTACCGGACTTTTTAACCCGGTTTAGACCCTGCTGTATCCGAATTGCCGGTTGCCTTCAAAGAATATATGACCGGAAGTGAGATGTTCAATATGGCGGCCAAAAAAATGTTGCTTATTAATTTGATGTAGATAACTTAGGTAGAAGGATATTTTTTGGTAGGGGCCACCGTTTACGAGTTATTTGAGAACAACTAAAACAACGGGACATTTTTTGGCCGCCATCTTGAATATTTCAATTCCGGTCACATATTCTTTTAAAGCAACCGGCAATTCGGATACAGCAGGGTCTCAATAGCGTAAAAAGTTTGGGTACCTAAAAGTAATATGGTTTGCTTTTCGACGTGGATTTTTTGAAAAGGACTAGTCTATCATGCCATTTACTTTTCCGAAAGCTCAATTCAAGTGAGTGAATAGTGTGGACACCGACATATTATGTTTTCTGTGTATACTTACAATTTAGAGGTTTCTAACAGTGTTTACTTTACTACTGACAGATAGCTAATTCAAGTTTATTAAATCTAAAAGTATTAAGCTTCTGATTAGGGTTGTTGTCCCCGGCAAATACATATTGATGGGAATTAATGTCGAGGTTAATGGCTGCTCTACATGATGGGCCATCATAGGAACGCAGCTATACAACGGAATGAGATGGCAATATCGTTAGCTCCCTCTAACGCATAGCTGGGTCCCTATGATGGCCCATCATAGAGGAGCCATAAGTGATTGGTTTTCATTTACATATTCGTATCAGTCAAAATAATATGGTAGGATGTTTCGCAATCGACCCGATTTGTTATGTAGTGTATGATACTTTTATTGTATTAGCAATATTATGTATTTATACTGTTTCTTAGTCTACAAAGCAAATTTTGCCGTCACAATCTCCAACAGGAATTTTAAATTTTGCGCTATTTAATACTGAAAAATCTGTTTGCTCTATACTTATTTCATTGCTGATTAAAACAATTCGGGAATACCTGTAACATTTCTGAATTCAAAAGTATTTTCTTTCATAGTGTATTTTCTCCCATACCAAAACGCTAAATCAAGACAGAAGCCCTATAAGCTCAGAGTTTAGGAAAGTTATTAAATACAGATTCCAACTTATTATTGTAATTCTTTGTGAAACTCCGTGGAACAACTCTTTTATATCCCACGAAAGGAAAAATGATATTTGTTTTAGCTTTCATAAAATGATTTTATGTAATACTGAGATTATGAATTGTTCATTAAAGAACAAGGAAAATGTTTTTGAAAATGAAATTGCTTAACTTTCAAGTTTTAAGTATATACTTATTTTTGTACCAAAAAGGAAAATTAAGTAATCATAAAGTTAGCAAAGTTTTCATGAAATTTCCTTTTTTTAACTTGACTTTATCTGAGTACCTACAAATCTCTTGATTTGGAAAATATTATGTTTTGTATAAAGTATGTATTTTGTATTATGTTAATTAAATAGTTACTTATTTACTTTATTTTCTTATACGGGTGTGGCCTGTAACACGAGCAACAAATGAAAACGTAAATTCTACTCCTCAAACAATACAATTTTGTTCAACAACATTTAAAAAAAGTTTTTAGATTGTCTCTTTCGCATCCAAACTAAATAGTATTTTCAATGTACGGTAAAATCCGTCTATTGACATTGTTTTTCAGTCTTGTCAATCAATTTTGCAATACATTGCGTGTTCGAATATACCTTAAAGTGTACTAAAGATAAAATACCAAGTTATTTTTAAAAGTCACTGAACAAACGTTGTTTAGCTTGAGGAGTAAAATGTACGTTTTAACTTTTTGCTCGTGTTACATGCCACATACTGTATAAAATCTATTTACAATTTTAAGATCTATACAGTGTGTAAATCTAATCCGTGCTATAAATTAAATTAGACATAGAACTCATTAGTGTAATGGTTAATTATGATGTTTTTTTAAGTTACACTTAACTGTGAGCCAATAATTAATTTTTGGAAATTTAGTCAGCAGCAATGTACTTTAAACATGGTATTGAAAGTAACTGTCAACGAGCGTTTAACGCGAGTGTGTTTGCATTACATTGGGGGCCGAATTATTTTGTGTGGATAAAATCTTAATTGCAATTCTAAGTAAAAGTTATCTAATTACATTTCTTATGTCTTATACTAATCACCGTTAAGAGATTCGGCCGTATTAGATTTACACATTGTATAAATCTAAATCTATGTCGACAAAGCTGTAGGTGTCGGGTTCGAATTATAATTTGTGTTTATCACAGATATTTTGTTCTTGAGTTACGAATGTTTTCTGGGTATAAGTACTTATCTATATCTACCTATTATATATATCGTCGTCTTTACACAAACACACCTTACACACCAGTACACAAACCCACAACACAATAGTTATTTGTTATACAAGTGGTGAAAGTTGTATTTTACGTGCGAGTGTTATTTGAAACACGAGCTAGCGAAAGGATTCTATTATTGACCACGAGCGAAGCGAGTGGTTCAAAAATAGAATCCTGAGCGTAGCGAGTGCTTTAATACACGAGACGTAAAATAACTTTCACCCGTGTATAACACAAAACTTTTCACCTCACTACAGCGAGGAAAATAAGAAAAAGGGTGCATTTTGCTCGGTTTCCCGTAATTCCTCAGGTGTTTAATACTTCTTCATCACTCGAATCACTAATTTTTACCAAAACAACCTAGAAAAACATGCGAATATTTAACGTTGATATGATATGATGGATGAATTGAAATGAAAAGTTTTGACGTAAAAGGTTTTATTAAATGTCAGATGCGTTTTGTTCGTACGTAGACTTATTCGGCTGTCAGAACAATTTATCCGTTTTTACAAAAAGAATGAAGATTAATGTTGAATGCTGATATTTATGAATTAAATTAAAGTTGTAAGACTGTATTAAGTGTTTTTACTCGATGCAATTCATTAATTGCGATGTTAAAAATTCTGCACTTTTAACGTTTTACGTTTTGTTAGCTGTCAAATGTCACTTAAGCCACTTGTCACTTATGTCAAAACTCTTTCACCACATGTGGATAAAAAGCGATTTTCACAATAGATATTAAACAAACAAAAAGGGCTTTCCGAGCTAGTGAGGTGAAAACTTTATTGATATTACAGTGGGACTAGGTTGATATGAAGATTTTCCCATCATGTTTATTTATTTAGTGTAGTCTTAATTTCATCTCAATCTTAAATCATAGCACAGAGTACTATTTCTCATCAAAATTATCTTATATCTTAATAAAAGATAATAATATACTTCATAAACATGTTTCTCGGAGGACTATCAAGTTTAATTAACGCTGTAATTAACAAAATGCGTAGGTATCTAATTTGTACGTCTTAATAAAATGTACATAGCTACCTATAAAATTATGAGCAGGTGACCTAAAATTAGTTGATAAAGAACCTATAAATTATGTGTAAGAGAAAATATACCCACGAACTTATAACTCGGGGTTGTTACCCAATAAATAAAAGGCGCCAACTTCCGAGGAGACAAGTTCTGATCCCGTATTTAAAAAATGGTAAGCGGTCATCATAGCCTACGGGGTGCTAGGGTACTGCAACCTCAGGGGTGTTACATGCGCGTTGCCGACCCTGAACCTTCACTTTTTCACCTCGCACGATATTGTTTTAAAGACATTTATTTTCCATACGATTTTACATTTCACTTACATGAGATTTTTTTATAACTATATTAACTCTAATTCATATTAAGTGGGCAATCGGACATAGGTACATACCTTACACAACACATGACTTAGGGATTAGCTGTGCCTACATCTGATACACCGCCTCGCGAGGAAATAGGGGATATTACTGCAATATTCTGCCACCAGAGTGCAGCAATAGTACACCGGTAAAATACTAGGCCTTAAACCGTTTTTTACAAGTTTTTATAGTTAATTTATAACGAATAAATATGTCATTTGTGCACCAAGACGGTTTGTTTACAGAGGGCTTATCGTGAAACGAAAGAATCGAAATATTTACTTCTGCATCTCTATCGCTCTAATATGTAAGAGGGACAGAGAACCAGGTAACGAACCTTTTATTTTCGTGTTTCGCGGCAGGCCCTCTGGTTGTGCTAGTGCCGCCCCCTACTCAGAGTTTTGCGTAATATTATATTGCCGCACGCGGCAGCTCGGCTAGTGTGGACGTGCCTCGGCCGAGGCATTGCGGCCGCCAACGCGTTTGTCTCGGCCGAGGCACGTCCACCGAGCTGCCACGCGTGGCAATTTCCTCGCGAGGCGGTGCGACTGGTGTGGACACGCTATTGAGTAAACACTTCATATATTTTTATTCGGATGTAATTAAAGCAAATTCATTGCAATATGCGTTCACAATACAAATTACATGTATTATTGAGCGACATTGTCGACTAAGCTAGTTAAATAAAGTTAAAAAATACTTCAAGAAATAAACTGTAAACAAAGGCTCCACCTATTCTCTACAACTTTGTCCCAGCATCTTATCAGCTTTCTGCTTGTTTATATCATAAGCAAGGATAAATAATTGAAGCTCACAGTAATGGGGCAATTATAAGATCCGGGGATAATCGTAGTAGGCGGTAATCGTTTATGTAATTAAAGGGCGAGCTTGGATCCGGCTATTGCGAGACGAAATGGATTTAAGGTCGTTTATTGCTTGTAACAGGCATTTTGGAATAAGATAAACAGTTATGGTCATCAGAATTACCTACTTCTCAAGCTTTACAGTTCTGTATATTAAACCTTGTGTCTTACGATCCCCAAAGAACTTCTTGCTGAAACGCACTGAAAAAATTGTTACTACCAGCAACTTCGTCTATTAATAGTAACTTAAGTTTTGGGCCTTGCAAACTAAGGCTTATTACTTACCAAAGTGTTTTGTCATAGGCAAATAAACTTTATTAACTCCTTACTGAATTTTGGTTATTAATGAAATAGCCGAAGTAGTTCGCCTGTCCTTTTTTAACCGACTTCAAAAAAGGAGGACGTTCTCGATTCGACTGTTTTTTTTTGTATGTATGTTACTCGATATCTCCGTGAATCGTGAACCGATTTTCAATTTTTTTTTATCGAACGGGTATTACCCCTAGATGGTCATTTTGTCACCAAGTCGAGGTCTGATGATGGAATCCTGGAGAAATCGAGGAAACTCTTTAACTATTATAGGCACACCTATAGTGATTTCAGTATTTTTTACAGTAACTCGGCCACTTCCTCTTGGAATAGCGGATCCTAAGTGGAGTCGGTTCTTTTTTTTGTTTAAAATTATTTCAGTGCGTGGAAAAGGTATACAATACATTCTAATTATTTATATAATCTATTATTATCATTAATAATGAACACGCATCCACGTTTCGGCATGTGTGAGGTCAAGTGTTTAAAAACTAATCTTATTTTTAATAATATGATACAAGAGACTGTAACTATTTCTCAGCTGACAAAGTAGATATTAATTTGTAATCATTGTTAAAAATCTATGTCCTGAAGCATCAATGTTATATATTATACATAGTATTATACATGTGTTTATACGTGTGATTAGAGTCGCGAAAATTGAAGTGAATATTGTAACATATAAAATAAAATCAATACCTTTTCAAAGTCCTTTAATTAGTAGCTTCAATTCCGGTCCCTAAATAAGACCTCTAGCGCCCTCTATCGATCTTCGGCCCACCGTATCGACACCCTGCGCGAACAGGATGTCGGTACGGCCTGCCGACAGATGGCGCTAGTGTGATCGTCGCATGATTTGTCAATTAAGCATTCTATTTTGAGAAAACCTAAATTTTGAATAGAAAATCAAACAAATCAATTATTTCCCTTTCCTGGTTTCCATATTTAATTTAATAGTTAAATAAACGCCACTTTGGTTTGCAATTTATGGTATTCGGGTTGCCAGCACTAAAATAGGTTACTTTTACTAGAAGGTTTCTGGTATCTCGATACTTATTAATTTTAATTCCTTACAAACAAGATGTATTCGAAGCTTCTCGGTAGATTAGTATCGTTTTAAAAAATAGTTAAGGTAAATTGGGGTCCGACGTTTGTAATTCGTCTAGCGTTGGCGAACTATGGTTGAGACACTGGCAACATTGGGCGTTTGACGTTTGACTTGTCATGCATTCTGGTTTCGAGATGGAAGGCAGGACTTTGTTTTTGTGGCGCAAGCGAGGCGCCTCTCGTTTTGAGACGAGCGGGTCGCATCGGCCCTTTGAGTGAGTCTTTTGAGTGATTTGATAATAGTTCCTCACAAGTAAGCGTCATCCTGATTGTTGTCATGTTTATTTTTCAGCCCCGGCATATTAAGCCGTTGAAGTTTCCCTGGGAAATGCATGGAAGACCCCGAGTGTATTGATATGTCGCCACCTCCCTAATAAGTGAGCCACTTTTCTACATCGGGTAAGCGTGTTTGCCTCATTTAAACGTTGTCAACCTGTTTAGGGATTCGTTTATTCCATACTTATAGGTTTTGTTGTTTGCAGGGTCTTCAACGTAGGATAAGTTTAGTACCCAAGTTCCGACCCGGCGTCCCCGCCATATTGGTGACCCTCCGGGTAAAGCGGCGTTGGTGAGCACCGTGCTGGTCTGCGGCGTGTGGCGGCTGGCCACCTCACACCCCGGCAGCACCGGGTCTCCCAAACCTGTCTCGAGGTCAGAGGTTTCCATTTGTCCCCTTCACGATCTACTTGCTCGACGATACGTGGAGCTGGCGCCCTTTTAAGTTGTAAATTACCGTATTTTTTCTAAAATAGATTTAACAGTTAGTCCGGTAGTGGTTATTCTCAAAGCAGTATAAGTAATTCGCTAACCCACGATTTCTCCCTGAAGCCCCATAGTATTAATTTAATTAAATTTAATTTAAGAAATATCTGTCTTAAGCTATAGAGAGCTAGCCGGTGGGACACCATTGTACGAGGGTCTTGGGGAATTTGCATAATTAAATATACCTTTACATTAGTAAACTTTCTTTGTTTCCTTTATAGTACCCTTACCAAAAATACCTGTATCAGTGGCGCCCAACGTGGGGCATTAATAATTAGCGAATTATCTTTAGTCACATTGTTTTGTTAGCCGAAGGGAATTATACTGCTTTGTCCACTTGCACGGTTGTTTCTTATTGTACTTTGTATACGTAGAGTCAAGTTCTTATAGATTAAATAGATAATTACTGCCCAATTATTGATGTTAGTGTTAATATTTTGTGTGCTTGAGTTTTGAGGTTAAGTTGGGCACATGTCATAATAAGTACTGATTTATGAACAGTGTAGTGTTACTGATAAGTTAATATTGTGCTTTAACGCCGCTTAAACATAAATATAAAATTTAAATAGAATATAAATAGATTTTACGAAATAGTCCAGTACGGGTGTTAAGATTTTTTCTAAAATTTCAAAAACTTCTAAAAGTTGAAATTTTCTTTTGCTTTGGCAAGGGATTAACTGTACCTATTTACGTTTAAAAGAGTAGAACTGTATTCAACATGGAAGACCGACCAATTAATTTTAATTTATTACATAAGGATGAGTTGGAGTATGAAGTGTCTGTAAGGGACGCTGTCCCGGCTAAGGATGTGAAGGGTTTAAGGGAGCAAATTAGAAAGTTAGCTAAAGAACTGCCATCTGATGATATCGAGGAATTTCAAGGGGATATATCAACCGAATTAACGGTGGTTCAAAAGAAGTTTAGTGAATTGGAGAAATTGACCACTGCCGCGAAAACACCAATTACACTTAAGTCACTTAATAGGGTGCAAGCCGTAGGACATCACTTGTATCATCGTTTGACACGGATTACCCCGGAAGAGTCCGCAGATGTCACCGCACATTCAGGGTTGTTGGAGCGACTGATGCGCATCCTCTCTAAAGTTGATAACATGTTTTCAGTATTTATGTCGAGTCGTTCCAATGCTGGTTTTGAGGATGCCGGAGAAGGATCAGCCAGTCCGGGTCAAACTGAGGATACGCCTACGGGTTCTTCGTCTTGCTTTAACAAATATCAAACGGTTAGCTCCCTGAATCTTAAATTTAACGGTCGGACATGTGTTAAGGCTTTTTTGCAGCGGGTCGAGGAGTTAGCTGCTTCTCGTCGTATCACGGAGGCCAGGCTGTTGGCTTCAGCTGTGGAATTGTTTGATGGTGATGCGTTGTTATGGTACCGTGGGATACGCGCTGAGGTGTCCACGTGGGAACAATTGAAGACGGTTTTGATCGACGAGTTTTTGCCATTCGATTATGACAGGCGCTTACTGAAAGAAATTAGGAACCGTACTCAGGGTCCTAACGAGAACATTTCAACGTACATTAGCGTTATGCAAAACTATTTTAGTAGGTTGAATAGTGAGTTATCGGATCAGGAAAAATTCGACGTTGTCTCGATTAACGTTCGACCGGAGTACATTGTGCCTTTGGCTATTCAATCGGTTTCAAATTTAAAGGAACTGAAGAAGGTGTGTCGCGTGCTGGAGGACGGCTGGCAACGGGCCAATGCTTTCATAGAGCCCCCAAAATCTTCGTCGTCGACCTTGGCTGCCGACTTGAGCTGTAAACCCTCCTCTCGGCCTAAAGTGGAGGCGGTTAATACGTTGGAGAAACCGTTTTGTGTTCGTTGTCGGGTGGATTCCCACAGTTTAAGGGATTGCAAATCTAAACGTATAGTTTGTTTCAAATGCGGTAGGGCCGGCGCGGCCTATCCGGATTGTCCTAATTGCTCCCCGCGCGCTTCTACTTCTACCTCTGGAGATGCAGGAACCGCACCTAACATCTCAAAAAACTAGTTAAGCCGGACCGCCGAGTTTCGAGTCCCTACGATTTGGAACGTAGGAACTCTTGCAATATGGTCGATATTGGTGAAGATAATATTGGAGTTAGTAAAGATTCTCCTGATTACCCACTTATAGTTAATACTTTAATGTCTCTTCCCGTTTCGGTGGTTCGGGGTCGGTTTATCAATAACGATGAGCGTCCTCACATGTCAGTGGAGATTTTTGATCGTTCTTATCGTGGCCTCTTGGATTCAGGGGCTAGTATCAGTATCTTAGGGTCAAATTCGCATGAACAATTTTTGTCTTTAGGAGCCCAGCTAGTTTCGGCTTCTGATGGTATCACCCACGTCACAGTTGCTAATAAAACTCGTTCGAGGATACTTGGCTGTATATACTTAACGGTGATCGCTAAGAATATGACGCGTGAAATTAAATTCTACGTGATACCAGAGGTTGGGAGTCGCATGATTTTCGGAGTTAACTTCTGGAAGGCGTTCGACATAGCACCGCAACTGTTCCGCCTGTATGGTAACCAGGTGCCGGACGCGACCGTAAATGAGGTCGTGCCCGAGAAGCATTTGCACTCCTTCCAGGAGCTAACCCCGGAACAGCGATCAACAGCAGACGGGATTATTCGCAGTTTCGAAGAAATTTCATTTGAGAAAAAAGGCCTGGGCCGCACTCACTTGCTTCATCATACTATTGACACCGGTGATAGTCCTCCGATTAAACAACGTTATTATCCTATTTCTCCACACCGCTTAGTAGAGCTTAACCGTCAATTAGATCAAATGTTGGAGCAGGACGTAGTCGAACCTAGTACTAGTGCGTGGAACAATCCAACTCTTTTTACCGCTAAGTCTAATGGAGAGTTACGTTTTTGTTTGGACAGCCGCAAGCTTAATTCGGTGAGCAAGCGTGATGCGTATCCTTTACCCTACATATCGCGTATTCTGGATCAGTTAAGAGACGCGAGATTTTTATCTTCGATAGATTTGAAGAGCGCGTTTTGGCAAATTCCTTTAGATGAGGCCTCGCGCGAACGTACGGCCTTCACGGTGCCTAAACGCGGCTTATTTCAGTTCAAGGTCATGTGTTTCGGGTTGACAGGCGCACCAGCAACCCAGCAGCGCTTAATGGATAGGTTGTTTGGACCTGAATTTAATGACAGGCTTTTCGTGTATCTGGATGATATAATAATTGTAAGTCAAACGTTCGAGGAACATATTTCCTTGTTAACTCGTGTTTTGGATCGCTTGAACGCTGCGAATTTAACTATTAATTATGAGAAGTCTCAATTTTTCCGTAGTGAACTTAAATATTTGGGGTACGTAGTCGATGAACAGGGATTGCATACCGATCGCTCCAAGATTAAGGCCATAGAAGATTACCCCTCGCCTAATAACCGTAAGGAGGTCAAGAGATTTCTGGGGACAGCGTCGTATTATCGGAGATTTATCAAAAATTTTAGTGATATTGCTGCTCCTTTAAATGCCTTAACGAGTACCCGTAAAAATGCTCCCCCTTTCTCGTGGTCAGAGGGAGCCGATAGGGCATTTAAAGAGTTGAAGTCCGCGTTAGTCTCCGCACCCATACTTTCGTGCCCTGATTTCTCTAAACCTTTTCTTTTGCATTGTGATGCGTCCGGGTATGGCGTAGCCGGTACCCTAACACAAGTAATGTCGGATGGGTTGGAACACCCGATTGCTTACGCGAGCCGTTCGTTGAACTCCGCTGAACGTAATTATTCCGCCACGGAACGCGAGGCTCTGGCTGTAGTGTTCAGTATTGAGCATTTTCGACCCTATTTGGAAGGAGGTCCCCGTTTCAAGGTAATTACCGATCATTCCAGCTTAAAATGGTTCTTCAATTTAACTAATCCGACGGGAAGATTAGCTCGTTGGGGTTGTCGGTTGTCACCCTATGATTTTGAAATTGTTCACCGTAAGGGTAAGGAACATGTAGTTCCAGACGCTTTATCTCGTAGTGTACCCGTGATGGAGATTCATACTTGCGAATGGTATAATAAACTTTACGATAAGTGTCGGAAATCGCCAGCTTCTTGTCCGAACTATGCGATTCAAAACAATAAGCTCATGCGCTACTCTAAGAGCAAATTTAACCTCTCTGACGAGTTTGACTGGAAGGAGGTGATTCCGTCCGACCAACGTAATGTTCTAATTAAGACATGTCATGGTGAGGAGCTTTCTCATTTAGGGATTTTTAAGACTTACAAACGGTTGTCTTTACATTACTTCTGGCCGTCCATGTACCAAGATGTAGTTAATTTCATTCGAAGTTGTGAGGTCTGTGCTAAGTATAAGAATTCGCAGAAACCTCCTACTGGTATAATGGGCGATCCCAAGGACTGCTCGCGTCCTTTTGAAATGTTAAGCATAGACTTAGTAGGGCCCTTACCACGCTCTCGAGCCGGTTATACTTACATTTTGTCGGTATTATGTTGTTTCTCGAAATACGTAATGTTTTTCCCTCTTCGACGGGCCGTGGGGAAAACCATCGCTCAGCGTCTCGAAGATGAAGTGTTTCTTAAGCATGGCGTGCCGCGCACAGTGATTGCGGATAATGCAACGCAGTTCACTGGTAACGAGCTCAAAGCCTTGTTCCAGAGGTATTCCATTCCTCAAATTCATTATACACCACGTTATTGTCCTCAGGTTAATTCCGTGGAACGTTACCACAAAACTTTGATGACTGCCGTTTCCACTGTGATCCAGAACGACCATAGAGCTTGGGATCAGGCCTTACCTAAGGTACAGTTCGCCATGAATACCACCACTAGTGAGACAACTCGGTATTCCCCGTTTTTCGTAGTTCATGGTAGGGAGGCGGTCGCCTGCGGTAAAGTTTATAGAGATTCTCAAACTTCCAGATTAGACCTAACTATCGCCTCTCCCGACGGGTATGCAGAGTCTTTAGGCGGTCTACAAGATGTATTCGCGCAGGTTAAAACGTCCCTCGTTAAGGCTCATGACCGAGGCGCTCGGTATTACAATAAGGGTCGGCAGTCAGTAGAGTTCAATGTGGGTGATGCCGTTATGAAGAAGACTTTTCCTTTAAGTGACGCCAGTAAGTTTTTCATGGCTAAGCTGGCTCCTAAGTTTGTTAAATGTAGAGTAGTTCGTAAACTTTCGAATTTGGTATACGAGCTGGAGGATTACGAGAGTGGTAAAAATTTAGGGTCCTGGCACGTCCAGCACCTTAAAAGGTTTATTCCTTAACATAATTTAATTAGCTATATGCTGTCTTCCACAGTGAGGGTTGGACGTGCAGAGTGAAGGCTCTGACTTCATCCTGCACGGCCAGCGTTCCTGTGAAGGGTGTCGACAGGAAGTCCTAGCCTTGAAGCTCGACTTCCGGACGCCAACCTTTTGGGTTCTATGCACCTCTGGTGTCTTATATAATTAGTTTATCGGCGTAGCCGCTCCTTTGGTAAAATATAGTAAGTGTTAGAATTGTAGTGCGTGGGTTCGATTTTGGTTGTTCGTTCAGTAGTCTCGTAAGTTCTAGTTCTAATGGGAGGTTTTGCGAGCTGGAGACCAGCTCAAAATTTTGTCTAGGTCAAAATTTTATCCGGGGAAGGGAGCACTGTAACATATAAAATAAAATCAATACCTTTTCAAAGTCCTTTAATTAGTAGCTTCAATTCCGGTCCCTAAATAAGACCTCTAGCGCCCTCTATCGATCTTCGGCCCACCGTATCGACACCCTGCGCGAACAGGATGTCGGTACGGCCTGCCGACAGATGGCGCTAGTGTGATCGTCGCATGATTTGTCAATTAAGCATTCTATTTTGAGAAAACCTAAATTTTGAATAGAAAATCAAACAAATCAATTATTTCCCTTTCCTGGTTTCCATATTTAATTTAATAGTTAAATAAACGCCACTTTGGTTTGCAATTTATGGTATTCGGGTTGCCAGCACTAAAATAGGTTACTTTTACTAGAAGGTTTCTGGTATCTCGATACTTATTAATTTTAATTCCTTACAAACAAGATGTATTCGAAGCTTCTCGGTAGATTAGTATCGTTTTAAAAAATAGTTAAGGTAAATTGGGGTCCGACGTTTGTAATTCGTCTAGCGTTGGCGAACTATGGTTGAGACACTGGCAACATTGGGCGTTTGACGTTTGACTTGTCATGCATTCTGGTTTCGAGATGGAAGGCAGGACTTTGTTTTTGTGGCGCAAGCGAGGCGCCTCTCGTTTTGAGACGAGCGGGTCGCATCGGCCCTTTGAGTGAGTCTTTTGAGTGATTTGATAATAGTTCCTCACAAGTAAGCGTCATCCTGATTGTTGTCATGTTTATTTTTCAGCCCCGGCATATTAAGCCGTTGAAGTTTCCCTGGGAAATGCATGGAAGACCCCGAGTGTATTGATATGTCGCCACCTCCCTAATAAGTGAGCCACTTTTCTACATCGGGTAAGCGTGTTTGCCTCATTTAAACGTTGTCAACCTGTTTAGGGATTCGTTTATTCCATACTTATAGGTTTTGTTGTTTGCAGGGTCTTCAACGTAGGATAAGTTTAGTACCCAAGTTCCGACCCGGCGTCCCCGCCATATTGGTGACCCTCCGGGTAAAGCGGCGTTGGTGAGCACCGTGCTGGTCTGCGGCGTGTGGCGGCTGGCCACCTCACACCCCGGCAGCACCGGGTCTCCCAAACCTGTCTCGAGGTCAGAGGTTTCCATTTGTCCCCTTCACGATCTACTTGCTCGACGATACGTGGAGCTGGCGCCCTTTTAAGTTGTAAATTACCGTATTTTTTCTAAAATAGATTTAACAGTTAGTCCGGTAGTGGTTATTCTCAAAGCAGTATAAGTAATTCGCTAACCCACGATTTCTCCCTGAAGCCCCATAGTATTAATTTAATTAAATTTAATTTAAGAAATATCTGTCTTAAGCTATAGAGAGCTAGCCGGTGGGACACCATTGTACGAGGGTCTTGGGGAATTTGCATAATTAAATATACCTTTACATTAGTAAACTTTCTTTGTTTCCTTTATAGTACCCTTACCAAAAATACCTGTATCAATATCTTTAATACAGAGGCGACAAAATTATGTATACATGGCTTAAAATAAATAACTGGCGGCTTAGCACGACATGCGTTGTCGCGCGCGACTCCATACTTTGAGTCGCGCCTAAAGTATGGAGAGTCGCGCGACAACGTAAGTCATGCTAGACGTACTGATGTACATTATAACATGGTCGTGTACGGTCAGTAGCAGAAGTGTCTTGGCGGGTGAGGCGTCCAAAATGACCACCACTCGCTTTTAATCCTTAACAGTAAAGTCGTGCCAGATAATATTGAACACCTCACGAGCTTAGCTGCTTCTGTTGCTGACTGTACACATATTTTCAAGCAACAAATCGTATCGATATTGTACACCGTAACTGTACCTAGATCCAGGTGTGACAATCTTAAGCAGATTAACACAGGTAGTTAAATAGACAAAATAGTGGAATGCCAGAGCGCACTAACTCAGCGTGAAATACGAGGGACGTGCCAGATTATGATAAGACTTTAGCCCAGTAAATCATTGGATTTTCCGGTTGGGAGCCGACGCAAATTTAAAGAGGATCCCTTGCGAGGAGCAGTCTACATGGCTCACGGCTGTTTACATGACTTTGAAATTCAATGCATGTGGATGTTGGCAGACATGTTGTCAACCAATATCGGAAAATATTGTTTTGTGGTTCGTTCGGGTGTGATTTATATAAAAATCAGCTAAAGTAAGTACAAAATAAGTATACATAATTTTTAAATTCTGCAAATTTGGCTGAACGTTATCTCACCAATAAAACATTATAGAGGCATAACTGAATAACATATGGCAGTAAGCACCTAGATATTTATAAATACAAAAGTCAGTAAGTATAATTAATTATATAAAATATGTGTATATTGTATACTCGTACATCGTTCTCGTCTCGTATATCTTAGACATAGATTAAAACATAAAAGGTCCCCGAGTATTTAAAAAGAAAAAATTAATACTAAATTTAAAATTTATGACGACTCACATCCATCAACTTGACCATTTTGAGTTTTATAGAATCAGTTTTTAATATGATTAAAGAGATTTTTGGTTTGATAAAAAAATAAAATTTTACATGCTTAAAAATAGGGTTATCAATTATTATTTTTACTTTAGTCTACCTAATTTCCCTACAATGTTGCACTAACGGCATAAATACATATGGGCTCATATACTATTATTACGCAGGATCAACTATTTATTCTGCATAATTACCAAGATCCAGAGCATCAAACGCTGCGCACACATTCCCACAAATCTACGGCGTCACCACTAAACTTCTGAGGAAACTTGTACGGTGTTTGTTGCATACTTAACACCAGGGTCTAAGTTTGTCTTAACAAATTGTAGTGGGAAGTTAACCCCCACTCACGTACAGGCGGGGACAGAAAAACTTGGGCAGTACCTGTCCGAACAATGCGCACGTAGCTCTTAGACTACAAACTGTTGGGTTCGGCGCGTGTTTAAGGAGGTAGCGGAAATGCAAACGGCTTATTTTTAGTACGAAAATATCCGGCTTTTATGTGAAAATCCGGATGATTTCATACTAAAATAACCGCCATGCATTACCTACTAGCGAACTGTAAACTATTTAGGTTTGTGGCATTATACTTATGGACAGTTGACGTCAAAAATATGTTTTCACTTTCTCTCCTCATTTGAAAGGATTTTGGTACAATAATGTAAAACAATTTTTGGCGTTGACTATCAATTGCGTGTTAAAAGAAGTCTGTACTTATGACAGTATATTTTGAGTTATTAACTACACTATAGTTAACTGATTCGGAGATAAATTTTCATAGCAGTAATTTCTACTAAGAGTAATAACTTATGTTCTAATTGTGCCAGATTACATCACCGTTATACATTACATTTTACAAAGCTAGTTTCAGCCTTCTTATTTGAGAAGTTCTCATAAAATTGAGTGCTAAAGTACGCTCATACAATTTTATACTGTAGTTAGCTGAAAAAAATATAGCGCAATGATAAAAAGAGTACACTCACCGGCAATAGTATATTCCTACACGAAAGCCGCAAAAATATATAACACGCTCTTATTTGTAGGGCCATAGACCATATCTATCCATAGATTCCTATATATGTATATTCATACTATTGCCGGTGACTGTACGACTGTACGTACTAACAATGTCGTTTAATTGAACCTGGTTAAAATACCGTTAAATACAATTGAGTAATTAAAAAAAAGTTGTTAAACTATTTATGAAGGTAGGTAGGTAGAAGGTAGGCTGGAGCAGCATTGAAGTAATTATTGAATTGACGACAAGAATTAATTCTAATTACGAATTGCGATAAACTATTGGTGATTTTATTTCAAAGGAGTAACTCGGAGCAAGGTCACTACCAGGCTAGGACGCCGTTAAAAGATCTTTTACAATTAGTTATAGCATTCTTCACGCAATTTAGGCATTAGTCATCCAGTTGCGGACATATGCCCGTAATACAGTAAGCAGCAAAAGTAGCTAAGCGGGTAGTGTGTTCAAAATGAGCTGGACGCGTCTTTATTGTTAAGAGAAAGATCGTGTGTAGGTCATTTTGGACGCCTTACCAGCTCAGCTACTTCTTCTGCTTACTAATATTCCATACAATGGAATATTAGTAATAGCGTTTTCCGCTTATCCCTTGTGCTTTGTGTATCTCATAAGATTAACGTAAGAGTTCAAACGGAGAGGTTTGGGACTACGAAGGATGTGAGTGGGATTTCAGCAAAGTCCGTTCGGTTTTTGTGCTTTCTTTCCTTCGAAGAGTTTAGTGCAGGTAAGTTCCGCGATGTCCTTAGCAGGGTAATTTAATTTAGTTCTTCACATGTGTCATTGTGGTTTATTTGACCTACATTGAAGGGAGAGTAACAGCTTGTTGTTATAAAAAACGTATATTTGGGGAGCCATATCTAAGAAAATATTATGATCACAACTTGTTGCTCGTTATATTGAGATGGTTAGTCAATTTTTACCGACCTTATACGTTGGTCATCAACAAGTACCCATGAATAACAGAACGATTTTTAAACGAGAAGCTAAAGTAAATTACAAGTTTTATGTGCATAAAGGATTGTTCGATTATAATTATTAAGGTTAACCTTATAAATTAAATTATTTAAATAGGTATACAATACCAGCTTACAGCTTAATACTATCTCACTCATGTCTATTAATATTCTAAATTAGAGTCCTTACTTAAATATTTTTCCAATAAATACAGAAATTATAATTAATATATGTAGTTAATTACGTGAAAAAAGGGAGATCGGAAAATGAATAATATTAAGTTGTTAATCATCGACACTCCCGAGAGAATTTGTGTTACGCAGTGATATTTTTTATTATTAGATCAACTTCCAGTTAGGACAAGTTATAATAAAAACATAAATTATTCTATTGAGCTCGCAGAACTGAAATTATTCTCCTTACTCAATTTATAAAACAAAAATGGTAGGATAAAAGATGGAACAGAATTGTATTCAAATTTAAGGCATCATTATAAAAATGTCATTGAAATTCTGAGCGAGTGCGCCTATTTTAGACGTGATCTCATTTTGTCACTACATGCTTAGATTTATGACTTAAAATGTTATTTGAATAACAATTTGCGTGTTTACTTTTAATTTGAAAGGTACCTTTGATAGCTACGTATGGTATAAAATCTGCAATTCAAGGTCTTTGTCATGTGGTAATTAAAGTTTCATAGACTTTTAAAGCGTTATTTACATATGCAATTGTTTGTGCTAAAATATTTTACAATTCGCCAGTTTTCTGTGTACCAACGTGTATATTATGTACAATATTAATAATTCTATAATAAAAGCGGTCTAATATTATTGAAAATTCATACTATATGAGATGGAAAGCAACATGTTAATAACGGCTTCCTGAACAGGTTTTCATAGCATGACAAAATCATAGATTACAATTTGTTATAAATTTGCAACGTTTGTTATATTTTCATTAGCATTAACAATCATAACGCAAATATACCAACTGATATATTCAACAAAATAATTAACTTTGGCCTTCATAAAATCTTATGGCAGGCAACATTACCTCCATTTATATTTTCATGATTGTGAACATAAAGTGCCAAATTTCCAAAAACCGACAAGCCAGTAGAAATGGAGCACTGTAGTAAGCGCCACGCCAGTGTTACCATATATGAGAGACATTTATAATTTGCAAAGAACCGGTATCCAGTAATATCGTCATTGCCAGTGCACAAATCCAGTGAATCGAAAGGCCCAGATTGTATGTAACAATATCCTATTGAAAGCACAAAGCCGCAAATAAGAAACGGATCGGAGAAGAGGGAAAATTGGATTTTCTTTGAGTAAAGTTCTCCATTAAATTGAAACTGGCTTTATACAAGCACCAAATATCTGTTCGCCGTAAATTATAAAAACTTATTTGAAAACAACCTTTGATGTTTCGCAGGTAGGTTTTGAATAGGCAATTTTATCCGCACAATTATTCAGATGTGGAACAAAAGCTTTGAGAGTAACTAAAACAATAACAGAAAAGATGTTTTATTAATTATTTTTCATTAGATAGATACCTACAAAACTAAAACTTTAAAGATAATATATATTTATTATATTTAAAAAAAACTGATGCTTCATTTAGCTCAATTCTTATTTATAATCTAAGTGCAGAGTTATGTAGTTTTTTAGTGTTTTTCATCATTAAAAAAATATCTCTGAATATCCACTAATCCATAAAGGTGAATAATTAAATGTCTGTATAATTAATGAATACTATGAATAGTTTTTTGGGCCACATATGCAATTCAGATTACCGACTGAATCAAGAATAGTAATTGTATCTTGGTAGAAAATACAAGATGAAGAGCATTGCTAATGCATATGAATCTGTATAACCTTATAGTCATCGCTTGGCTAATTATCGTTAATGTGTGCGTGTCGCACGTAAACACGAGGAAATTATGTCTCACCACGTCTTCTTATTTTATACGTCTATGTTTAAAACATAGGCTGTGGGGTGCCCGGCCTTAGAATTGTCCCCCACCATATCGCCCCGTGGTTGCAGTAGGAGTCTGCTAAGGGAATATACCGGGAGATGGGCAGCAGCATCTTCCGAAAGCCTACAAACAATAAACGAAAAGAACTGCGCGCGCCAACCCGCCTGCCAAGCGTGGTGCATATGGCAAACCCCCCCTTAATGATAAAGGGGAGGCCTATGTTCAGCAGTCATTCAGGTGAGCGGTTGCCTCAAAAAGAAGGTTCCAGTATAATGAGATGACATACGATTGTCTTATAGTTAAGGAATCCGAGATTATATTCCACTTTTTAGTACTTCTTATAATAACTAAGACATTGGTCTATAGTTGGCATCGTACCGTCCAAGGTGCACAAGTGTAAACGTACGTTTGAAGTCGACTGTACACGCCGATGCCGGCTAGTTACCAGTAATTAGGGCCTGTTAGTGTTTAAATCCAACATTTGACAACGTATGCTTTGTTACAGCGAACTTTCTGTACGTTGTCCTGTTATTTAGTCTATTGTAGTAGCGTGCTCCGTGTTTACTCATAGTTGTTTCGGCTATCGCGGTGACAGGACACCGGTTTACTCGAGAAATTTGCTCAATTACGGATAACAAAAGCAATGAGCAACACTGGAAATATAGCAGTTGGAATGACATGTTTATCGCCCGGCGTCAGACGCATCAAACGTCGGGTGATGTTTCACTCGCAAAAATGAAGGCGCCAAAAGTAGATATTTCTATTGGCTTGGATATTATAGCTTTTTAAAAGTTTTACTTATTTATATTTTGCTACTGACTTTCAACAGTTTTAAATACTTGCGGTTTGAAAACATACAAATAATAACACTATATCACTACATAGTATAAAACAAAGTCGCTTCCTGAAGTCTGTCTGTATGTATGCTTAGATCTTTAAAACTACGCAAAGGATTTTGATGCGATTTTTTAAATAGATAGAGTGATTCAAGAGGAAGGCATATATGTATAATTGCACCCGTGCAAAAGCCGGGGCGGGTCGCTAGTTATTAATAAAATTATTTTATTTATTAACCAAGTACCAAATTGCTCGGACTGCGTTTTTGGATTTAAATTTGATAATCGGCACCATACCAATAAATTCAATATTTGTACTTACTTTGCATTATTTAAGCCAAAAGGCACAAATGACGAGATATGTTTTAAATTATCAATTAACATTATAAATGAATGCAATAAAAATAAAAATATTTTAAGTAGACTAATCAAAACGTTGTACCTAACTTCATAATCATAAATCCACTTTACCCAATTACAACGACGCGATATCTAAAATTAACTAGACACCAAACTAACTCATCAGTGCGTGACAACGCAGAACGTTCGCCAATGAATAACAGCGTTGCTCTTACATGAAAGTAACATTACGCTGAGTCTTTGGCGGGTTCTTTACTGTGCACATTGTGGAACCAGAATTTTCTGTCTTTATTTAACCTTCTTTTTTTCATATTATGTGTGTTAATGTTCTGTTTCGTGTTTTATTTTATATCCCATGTGCAAGGACAAGTAAACAGAAGCTCACGCCGACGTCACCCACTGCCACTGTACGGATTCGGAAACAAGATTTTAACACTAAGGCGATTATCACACTATAGTAGCCCTCAACCAATGTGACGACCGGGGCCATAAAACCCTTGAGCTCGCGTTATCAGTTATCCATTGTGTTGCATTGTGGACTTTTATGGCCCCGGTCGTCACATTGGTTGAGGGCTACTATAGCACATGCGGCGACGGTGTGCAAGGGTGACAGCGATGAAGAGCGCTATCTAGCTCGCGCCCGGTGCATGCGGAAATCGCAGCGAAGTCGCCTTAATTGATTCATTGGTAGGTGTTAAGCTCTGACATGATGCATCGCAATTATTTAAACTGTACATTATTCAAAATATAACACTACTACTTTAAGACATTCTAGTACACGTGTTAAAAAGTAGTGATTTCGCATGGATATATAAATGATAATGACTAAACTGCACACCCACACTAATTAACAGAACTCTAATATCAAATTGAATTTAGATGCTTTAAATGCACATTCATGAATAAGACCTTACAGTGACAGCAAACACTAATGGCTGCTCGTACACATATGGATATTTTTATTTTGCGAAATTGGCCTAAAGCCATATATAGTTTTTTCCTTCTTTTCTCAGAAATGAGTGACTAAGATCTGTCTCTGTCGGGTTACTCGAGTCAACGGTGTATACTTCACTTTCTGACAGAGAAATAATCCAAAAAATACGGTAAGCTCAGATTACCTTGGCCAAATTGAGGAAAAACGTGGATTGACCCTCAAACGTGGAAGGTCAGCCAAAACAAAACCAACTATAAAACTACCGACAGATAACAACCAAGTACAAAAATCAGATTTTAGGTTATAAAATGTATCAAGATGACATGTATCAAATATCAAGTCTCAGCTTGGAAATTCTGCGCCATAATGGCAATCAGGACCAAGTCAAACACAATAGCCAACATTACCTTCCTGGGCCAAAGTAACTCGACCTAACCGTACCGTGAGTCTAAATTCAAGAACATTATAAAGTTTAGACTACCATCAGTTAGTCCACAGCACATTCTTCTCAACATATTGCTATACCGCGAATTTCTAAGCGAATATTCAGTTCTAAACTGTTAACAATTTTACTTAACACCACTCGAAACAATAACTCAGTAGCACGTGTTGTATCTGAGCAGGAAACCGTGCCCTGGCGTTAGTTAAATGAAGTCATAACGGTTGATTTAACGGAGTTTCGGCAACATTAGCTCTAGAAATTAAATTAAATTTAACCAATGCTTGCATTTACAGCACGGTTCATTGGTATCAAATTAATTTAATAAACATGATCATTTTTGCGGTTTCCGTCGGCGTTACGTAGTGTTATGAACATATTGGATTGCGTTAGTAATTTTAACCACTTAATAATTTCAATTTGATTCATATTTTCTATACCAAGTCATTTAAATAACTATAATAATATTTTTTTATATATTTATTTATATATTTCTTTATTTACACATAAGTTAACAGTATTACACCAAAGCACTTACGTGGTAATATAAAATAAAATAAAAAACAAAAATTAACAACATTTTGGAAAAGTAAACTTAAAATATAAAAAATAAAAACTAATAACAATGAGATCATTCCTTAAATTATACAATATTATGTATGCACCTTAAAACCTTCCTGTAAAATACACCAGCATTGTCTGCAAAAATGTCGATATCGTCCGACTCTAATACGATCTGGTTCAGAGTAGCTTGCGCCCTAGCGGTGGGAGCGTACGCGCCGCGCCGCGTGCGCACGTCGGCGACCGCGAACAGGCGCCGACGTCGCCGCGCCGCCACCGCGCCGCCCGCGCCCGCGCCGCTCGCCACGCCTGCTCTCGCCCGAGGCACGAGTAGGGAATGCAAACCGGTTATTTTTTGTATGAAAATAACCGGTTTTTCGGTTAATAACCGGTTATTTTCATACAAAAAATAACCGGTTTGCATTCCCTAGGCACGAGCAATCCCATGCTCCCAAGCGTAATCGCGCCATCTACTTTATTGTGAAGTAACTGGTAGTAGTGCACTATATGTAGTAATTTTCGCCTAGTCTCTAGTGTATGGAATCCGACCATACCTGTGACGAATAACGATGGATACATGTATGGGTAATATCCGTATAGCCTTTTGTAAACATGCCTAGAAAATTTCTTTTGTACCCTTTCCAGCATCGTAGCGTATTTAATCTCATAGGGATCCCAAACTATCGCACCGAATTATATTGTGACAAGCATTTAATCACTTAGAAACGGTCAACTTATACAAAGAAAAATTCGATTTTGTGTGTGAGATTAGAATCGACAAGTTTTACTTGGGCCGGGCAAGTGTCTTATCCAATTAAGCTATAACTCACTCCACCTGTCACTATGAGTTAAGCCATTCTGCTATGGATGTGGTTGAGATCTATTGTTAACTAGCCATAGGTTTGGCAATTAGTGGAAGAATAAAATCTTAATCTCGTACTACTGTATTGTAATCCTCTATAAAGATTAGATATAATTGCCTCTAAATCTAACATTAATAATCACTAAATAATACAGTTACCACGCAGCACTGCTATCAGCGTTTTACCAAATGCACTGATCGGAATTAAAAGCAAAGCCTAGTCAAGATAAGACAATCTTAACCAGATCGTCAATATCGAAATAAGCGGTAGCTGAAGAATAATTAGGTGCATGACTGAAAGTTGTAAATCAGATGAATGATTTTATTTTTATTTATCTGTAGAAAATTCTGTATTTAATTTAAATTTTCTCCTGCACCAACCATCATGTTCCTGTACGTCTAGCATGACTTGCGTTGCGGCGCGACTAATACTTCAGGCGCGACTCGAAGTATGGAGTCGACGCATGTCATGCTAAGGCCCCTGGTTTCACCCAATGGTTTAAGTTAGCCATTTATACATTTTCTTTTGTTTTCTGCAATAAAGTTTAAATAAATAAATTAAACTGACATAAAATGTAATTTAATTGGTTTGACTTCATATGCCGAAAACCATTTTGTAGTTGCGCATTTTAGTGGCACACGTTGAGCTTCCATCTAAAAATGTGCAGAAATTTTAAATGTTCACAACCAAAGTAAGTACTTCCTTCCTCAACAGCTGCCAAGTCGACATTTAAATAGGCTTAAACTTAGGTACGTTTGCTCTAAAATGTTCGGCCGGTTCACATATTATTAGGTGACGTATGGAGAGAACGAAACTCTACTCTTAATAGGATATTTTAAACCTACTTAAACATACCTACTCGTAGTTAACAGTAAGGCGAGAATGAAACGATAATTAAAGTATATTTAACTTGATACTTAACTATGTACCTAAATTGTCTAAATTATCAAACTATATAGTATCTTTTTCTTCTTAGTCGTTCCCTCATGTCTGAGGATCGTGTCCATATGCAATTGTCTTCAATGCAGTTCGGTTTTTGGCTAATTTTACTGCGTTGTAGAGGCTTCCATTAGCAGCCTTCTTTATAGCGTGGCTGCAGCGCACTGGAATGGGACCTTTGCAGTATACTGGACCCTATACTATAAGTATATGCTAAACTATAAGCATACAACGTCACGTTAGTTTGCCAAATCTTTCTGGTCTTTCTTTGTCTTATTTTATCGTGTCAATAAAAAAAGAAAAACAATCAACCATATTATGCTCCTCACTATTAGTTGGTTGTAAAACAGTTCTTATGCACAAGATGGATTAGGCGGTTTCCAGGCTGGCTGGATTGCTGAGTTTGTAGGCTGGTCTAAACGAGTCGCGAACATTTACCTATGAATGTTACAATATGTTTTCTCGGAAAAGATCACATCCTAAAAGTAAAGAAAACGTTTTTGTACCGTAAATTCTAATTTCGGATCGCCTCCGCATTTTTGTCAAATGCCGCAATGGCTACATTTCTTGCAACATCTGGGCTGGGAGCTAAAATTCCGTATATAGTCACTTGTATTTATTACATAGTTTACCTTGCTATATTATTTACACACATATTTTGGCCTGTTACCCAGTTTCGTTTATTTAAAAATCTGAAACGAATTTTACTAAACAGTAAGCGATGCACACAGCTTGCGATAGGCTTTCCGATTCAAATCTGATTAGTACGTTATTATGCACTCTTATTCTGGTCTTTTTGGATCTTTTATGCATTTCGAATACTGCTTGCAAACCCTTTTGTGGCCAATGCACCGACTGTCATCGAAATGCGAGAAGTGTTTACGAGAGTAACAGTTAGCAAAATGGATTAAAAAGCATCAGCTTTTAACTATTATTTATTTATAATCGTTATTTTACTTGTGTAGAGGTCATAAATGTGGATGCAATGGTCACGTTCGCGCACAAATTTTCTCCAGTGCAGTAGATAGGGCGATGCATGATAAAATGTTATGTATATCAGTACCTGGTAACTTGAGCCAAAGTTAGAGTATTTTTTACTAAACGTCTCATCATAAAACGTTTTTTTTTTAATTATTTTAAAGCCACTAATCCCATCGGCTAGCTCTGATCACAATTGAATTCGCCACAGACCAGTACTTGATTGCAACAAAGAACCACGTGCCCCTTACGATCACAAAAGCTGCACGGAAATCGCACGGAGCGCGGAATCGCGCACTGAATTAACGAAGTTGCTTTAGAAAATTAATACGAGCCCGCTCGTGCCGTATAATTTAATTTACTCGTGTTTAACAAAATCCCTGACGTGTGTGAGTCGCCTGCTAATTTAGAAAGCAGTTTAGTGACAGCTAATTTCGCAAAGGTTTACTTGCGCGGATATTTGCTACAGTTTTGGTCGGATTTGCGGCATATTTCAGGGCGTGACTAACGTGGGCGTACGCTGTGACAGTTTGCTTTGATTAAATTTGCTTAAGGGAGTATTCATCAAGCGTTTAAGTAAAATGGCAATTAAACGGTATCTGTAAGAATCTACTAGGATGATGCTTAATTACATTTTCTTTCTAACTCTACCGTTTTGTACCTTTTTGTATCACTTTAATATCCACATAGTTAGTAGGTAAGTTATATATAATATTATATACACATCAGATTGTGATTTGATGGTTTGAAATAGGATAGCATAACTGTGCTTTCAGTTCAGAGCGATGTACAATTGTACAGCCTTGGCCAGAAGTGTTGAGCATAGGTTTTTTTTGTTTACAATTTTGATGTTAAGCATTATTTCCCTATCCTAACAATGTACGGTAACGGTAAATGTTATATTTTATTTATAAATATAGAAAACTTCACTTAATAACACTTTCAAGGTACTTAAAAAATATCAAAACAGAAGGTACCAAAAATGTAAATTTAAGTCGGTGCGACATATTGCAAATATTCTATGCAGTTACTACTAACTTCAACAAAACATGCCTATTAGTTTAAATTAATTGACAAAATAACTTAAACAAAGATAGAAACGATAGACTAAACTTTCCAGTTTTGTATGAAAATCGCATTGGTGCTCAACACTTCTGGCCAAGGCTGTACATATGTACCTAAGTATTTTGTAGGCGCCGCACGCGGATCCGTCGCCAGTGTGATAATCGCCTAACTTAGTTAAAATTTATAAAAATCGGTTCGCGATAGTTTCTGATGTAAGCGACAGTAGCTAGGGACACACGCACAGAT
Organism: Pammene fasciana; assembly: GCA_911728535.1. Classification (NCBI taxonomy): domain Eukaryota; kingdom Metazoa; phylum Arthropoda; class Insecta; order Lepidoptera; family Tortricidae; genus Pammene; species Pammene fasciana. Next base: position 6,079,062 of record OU452285.1, read on the forward strand.
GTGCCCGCCGGATTTGTCCGGCGAATATGCCCGGCGGACAGATATATTGGCGCAGGTCACGGACTTTGCTGAGCATAAATGCTCACCAAAGCCTATACCCTGCATTTTTGAAGAACTTCATACTGTATGCAGGATTCTAAGAACGAGCTTTCATCTAAAAGTGCTCTTAGGTATAAACCGTGACTACTTAATAACTCACTTTCAAGAACCAGTTTCATTATAACCCCTTGAACAAGTAAGCAGGGGCTAAGTAGGCGTAATATGCAGGTTGCTAGACTTGCTGATCCTTGATAGGTGTACTGCAAAGATTTCATGTCAGAATTATCTTACCCATCAGGTTATTATGGTAGCTGTCTAGAAAAATTCTTCAATGACTTTTGGTCTTGATGGACTTTTATATTACGGCTTCGTAATCTAGTCATTAGTTTATTTGCCAACAAAGCAGGAAGTCTCGAGTTCAAAATTTGGTAAGAGCATTTATTTGCTAATTTATCGTGAAAGTCACCATGTACTCACAACACAAGTCTTTTTGAGCTTTATACTGTGGGACTAAGTCGATTTGTGTAAAATTGACCCATACTATTTATTTTATTTATTAAAGAATTACTTATTGTGTTTTTTATGCATGTTCCCTATTAAATGCATTTCCAAGCACTATTACTACTGCCTCACAACGAATCAGGATCGAAAGCTCGTATAAGCCATTGGCAAACTAATTCAAATGTGAACTACATAATAGCGCAATTCAATCCAAATTCAATATATTATTTCCAATATTTTATGCGGGTCGTTAACGTAGTTAGGCAGAATTAGATGATTGACGACAGATGTGTGGACTTCTCGTAGTTAATAGCTTTGTTTGGGAATAACTCAAAATAAACACATACAATAAGCAAACAAACTTATTTATAAACGCCTTACAAGCCTTTTGGGTAATTTAGGTTTTCTCTGTTTCTACGAAACATAACTGTTAAAGTTACTGATAAAGATAAACGATTATTAGTTGATGCTAAAGACGTTTATGAATAAGAGTGTATTTTTTTAAGTACTTCATATTTTATTATGTTTTCGTGAAATTATTCATATAAATGGTATACACGCCGTAACGTTCTATTATACTATTTATATTTTTAGTTCTTATACACGGTGCCCGGCGTGAGCATTTCAAGAGATTTTTACCACGAATTCCTGAGGTCATTATATTATAAAATGCTATATACATTTTTTTATTTTTTCGTATTTTTATGTTTTATCACATCAAAAAAAATATTATCGGTAAAATAAATAGTATCGTTTGGTATCTGTGAATAAGGTTATCAAGATTAGACCCCATTACAGGTGAAATCATCATCAAAAAAGCGTTTTGCACTGAGTAACAATAAAAAATGTTTTTTTATTTAATTGGTAGTAAGGTAGTAACTTTGAAACTAGGCGAATTCCAGAAAAGTTTTTACGACATATTATTTTAGTCTCCAACTAGTGACCCGCCCCGGGTTCGCACGGATCCTATTATACATATAAACCTTCCTCTTGAATCACTCTATCTATTAAAAAAAACGCATCAAAATCCCTTGCGTAGTTTTAAAAATCTAAGCATACATAGGGACAGACGGCAGGAAGCGACTTTGTTTTATACTATGTAGTGATTAAGACCAGGAATACACTGTTAAAAACCTCTCGCAGCTATAGCTTAATGCAAAGTGTAGACCTATTTAATGAAATAATAAACTTACATCGAATGTATTCAGCCTGTCACTCAAGTGTATTTCATAATCACCATCCAAGTGAATATCCGAGTTATGCACTGGAGTGAACTCTGTTCTATCTGTCGTATTACAATCCAGCCAAAATGACACTTTGTTTTCTTGGACGTAGAATGAAACATTCGTCCATGAGCCTATCAAATCTCTTTTTTCTTTTCTAAACGTAACAATTTGCGGTGCAAAACTGTCACTCTGCAATATGAAGTCCTTGATGTCTCTTAAGTTCCATTTAATAGTCAACATTAACTTTTTAGTCCTCCCAGTTTTAGAGACGATAGAAAACAGGTTACTCGATATTCTTTTCTTAGATAAAAATTTGAAATTAGCGTGCAGCATAAATGGGTAAGTTAATGTTTTATTTGCCAGAGTGAGCTTCGATATATCAACCACAACAGGCGCATTTATTCTGTAGGGTGTGTCGAGATCTAATGCTTCCGCTGTGCTTTCGGAGTGTTTCTCAATACTATCGTGTAGTATAACTTGCTGCAGAACGTTGTGTTCGTCATCTGAAAAAAAAACATACACTTGTAGCTTACAACCTCAATGTGGTGACCGTAGGGCTGGCTCGTTCCTCGCTCAGCGAATTAGTATCGCCATCCAACGAGGCAACGCAGCCAGCCTTATGGGCACCCTGCCAAGTGGTAGCAATATAGGGGACATTTGTATATATAGTTTAGGTACCAATAGTTTTTAAGTTAGGCTTAGATAGCGTGATAAGTTGTAGCTGTAAGTTTTTTTTTAAATCATGTGTATGTTTTTTGTTGTCCTAATAAAACCTCAATTAACCTCAACAATTTTACTTAAAACGTAACACACACTTGAGCGGTATTCAGTTATCATAGACAAAAATTTGCCAGAAGGCGGCTAACATAACAGTCACCAAAGACAAATAGCCACCTCGTAATGTATTCAATCAATAAGTTACTTTAAAGCAGAATGCAAATTTCGGAGTTCATTATAATTATTTCAGTACCTGCTGAAATATTATACTATTATATTTCTATAGTTACATAATACATATTTCAAATGCCTATTGTATTAAACCGTTTACTAAACCACCTTTTCTAAAAGATCCTGGTAGCTTTAATAGGTTGTATAATTTTTTTGTATGGTCTAATTTTAAATCAAAAAAGGAATTAAAATTTGAAATTCGAATTAAAAAGATAAAAAAAACATGCATGCAGTTATGACTTCGCAACTTCGAGACATTTCTTTAAACACTTTATTTCACTCCTACAATTGAGACGAACCTAATGAGGGCGTGTCAAAACATACACAATTACATACATACATACTCTCGAAAAGCAAAACCTTTCTTCGTCAGTCGGATTGAAATGAAAACGTGTTATTATGGTTCAAACCACCCTTACTAATATGTATTCACTTCATACTATATACGAGTAGGTGCGTGGTAGGTCATCATTTTCGAAGCAAGCCTTTGAAACTAAATAGATAATCAAAAACCTTCACAAATTAGCTAAGAATACTCAAAGTTCTTTGTAAAAATACCACGTTATTTGGAATGTATAAACATCTCCATTAACACGAAATGCTTATCTATACCTATTTGTCAAAGTGGAGGCAAACGAATTGCCGAGTTTTAATAGCCCTCTTCTACTTGGATGCTTCCTTTAAATGCTTGACTCACCTACTTTATTTCGGTGTTAAGGCGATGCGATGGTATACGTACGTAGACGTAATATTGAAGTGCAAAAAAAGATAGTGTTTATTTTGCAAGTTTTGTTGAGCAGTGAATGTTGCATATTCTTATTGGATTAAGAGCTAGCCTACTTATTGTGTGTAAATGAATCTTATTACAAGCATAATATATTTACAAACCCATTCATACTGTAAAAATAAACTTACTGATATAACTTATTTAACTTTAGTAATAAATGAGTTTAGTTTATTGAACGAAGCATCAAGACGCGCCCTTATTAGTAGCAGCTGTTCCAGTCTTATCTGATCGCCTTCTAATGGCAACGGTCACGGTACATTTTTATTGCAAATTAAGCAAAAAGAAATGCTGTTTATAGCATTGAATATACTTTATGTCACTCTGGGCGGTAAGTGAGATTTGCCGCCACCGGGCGCAGTAGCAAATCTCACTTCACACCCAAGAGAAGACGTAAAATTGTGTACGCACCACGGGCGGTAATAAAGAAGGCCTCCGATCGCGTGTTTATGGCCCTTACCTTCGGTTCGGGCCACAAATGCCCGCGATCTGAACCGTTCTTTATTTTACCGCCCTACACAGATAGAAATAATATCTTAATTCAAAACGCAAAACTCTCTTGCACGCGGTTTCTTAAAGAGAGTAATAAATACCTTAGACCAATAAACATGACTTGAGTTAAAAATATCATGATTTTTAAAAGAAGATTTAAAATTATTTAGCTTTATCTTTACCTATTTTTAAAGCGAATAGTAATGATTTGAGTTAAGATAATAATTATTTACGGCAAAAAAGCACCAACATTTTCCTTTAAGAGTTTTATGTGTTTACGTAAGATCGATTAGTTCTTGGTTTGATGTTTTCAATCTACAGCTAAGAGCCAAAGCTAATTCAAAGAAGTAGCACCAAAAGTTAGATTTGAGATTTTTAAGTTTTAGGCAAGAGAGATTAATTTTTGCTTTGATGTTTTCAACTTACAATCAAGAGCCACAGCTATTCCAAATAAGAAGCACATAATTTTTGCTTTGAAACATTTAAGTCTTGGACGTTAGTTACCCTGCGCATCAATAGATGTCTCTGCGTGTAGGTTAGAACGCGCGAACGTTGGTTCGACGTAACTTCATGACCCTCGGCGCTTTGCCCGGGCTTATTTGAGATTCACAATAGCAATCTCAGCTCTAGTTGATACGATTATAAATTGTGAGTATATAAATAATCATAATTTATAGTTGTATCAACTACTTTTAGTTAAACTTCCTTTCTTGGGATTAGTCCCGGGAAACACAGTTTCTGCTACTAGCTTTTTAAGTAGTGGTAGTGCACTGAGACACTAGGCGATTATCACACTGACGACGGATCCGCATGCGGCGCCGGTGTGCGAGCGAGATAGCGCTATACACATGCAGAGCGCTATCTCGCTCGCGCACCGGTGCCGCATGCGGATCCGCGCCAGTGTGATAACCGCCTTAGAAAATGTTATTGTTTGTTTCAAGTAACCGATTTCATACGCCAAGAAATTTTAGATCTTGGTGTGAAAATATCAAATTTTACATCAAGTAACACATGCTCTTGAACTAATGCGCTTTCTTGTTTCCGTGGAGAAATTCAATTCTCAATTTAAATTATGAGTCTTTACCCAAGAAACAAAGTTTCTTGGCGTAAGTTCTTTATGTATTGCACTAAGACACAAAAAGTTCAATTAAAAAAAATACAATACAAAAACAAAATTCAAACGCTCTTCGTGAGAATATTAAGCTATTTAAAAAAAAATTATATCTCGGATAAGTATTTAATTTATTAGATTAAGTAATAAACTTTGAAACATTTTATATCTTAAAGCAAGAAATTTTATTTTTTCCTTATATGGGAAACTGGATATCTCTTGATTCAAATAAGTTTCTTTGGTTGAAGAGATTTTTTCTATCTGTGTAGGTACGTAATGTACTATAACAACTTTATCAAAATAGTTAAGAGGCCAAGCCACGTTAAGCCCAAATGCAAGCTGCTTCTGTACGTTCCATTGCACTAAATTGAAATGGTTGAATGTTGCAATATGAAGCGTGCATTGATAGATGTCCCCGTGCGATTGCCAGTTAAGGCAATACTTAGAGGCGATAGAAATAGGTATAACTTACATGTAAAATAAGCTGTCACCGTTAGTAGCGTACATGAACTTATCAATCTGAAACAAAAAGAAAAAAATAGTTACGAAAAATGTCTAAGAAGCCGTGAAAAATGTGACTAGTTTGATCGGTTTATTTTTTGCATCGTGGGCAAAGTTGTAGCACGCGATGGTACACAGTTACACTCTGTACTAGAAGCAGCACCTATTTTCTTAATTAACAATAAAGCTATGCCCGGATTGGACCCAGTTCGTCTCCGGAATTTATCCGGATATCTAATTTTCTTATATTTCAACTACTATCATCTAACCATTTTTTTTTTCAAAACAACAGAGAACGATAAAAAAGCGCATAAAACTATCATCTTTCAGTTCCCGTGGCAAACGAGGCAAATCAATATCAAGTATTGAATAGTCCATGTTCCTTGGCTCATATCTCCTTTCATCCAAGACTAATGTTTTTCCGATATCCTTTATACCTTAAAAGTGCATTGAGATTTCTATATAGCGGATGCGTTGTTTTATGAAGTTCTCATTCACTGCTGCAGGTTGTTTATGTCTTTCTTCTATCTAGAAAATATAGCAATTTTTATACAAAACTGTATTTACGAGTATTTACCGATTCAATTTTTTAGGTATTTAAGCCTCTTGCCTTCCCATTTTTGCTCAGGAAATTTTATTATAACATAAAAGTTTCGTTACTTAGAATGATATATACTCAACAGTTAATCCGTCAAAGATAGAATCTTAAAGTGTGGAACATACATTCTTCAAATGTCATAGGGCTTTACTAAAAGGTCTAAAAGCAAGCATATGAAGCGCAAAAATTCTGCCTTCCGTCCTACGTGAACAACGCATCTACCTTCTAAGATTCTTAGGGAGAATTTTATTGAAGTGAAACTTCTTTATCCGCGTTGGGCATTTTTTGCTAGGGGAAACCTTTATGGGTTCGGTTCACGACACATTGTATTTTCTAATTTGCCCCCAATTTTCACCGTTGAAATAATCACAGTAACAGACTATAAAAAAAAACAATTTTATTCCTCAGTAATATTCAGCCTATTTAGCAGCCAAATTAATCACCGTAAGTAATATTTAATTTAACATCTATTTAAATTCATGTAATCGCGAAACATGCACGATTGCACGTCAGGCCAGCAAAAACACGTTTTACGTCCTGAGACGGCGATCATTATCATAAGCTCTCCGAACAAGTGTCGTGTGACACTTTAATGGCATATAATACACCCGTTTTAACTTTACAAGTAGCCGACTGAAAGGCAATTGGTTATGTAGATTAATTTCACCACGCACATTTATCTTGTACATAATAACTGCATTTAAAACTGTGATTGGCGTTGTTTAATGATCGTGTTGGAATATCAAAGATTTTAAGGAAAACATGCATTCGGTATGAAAAGAAACCTAAGGGTGATTGGCGCTTATATCGCGATGTTTGGCAATCTGTATCGAAGCATTTGTAATAATGTCTTAAGTTCCAAAACCCTAGTGTCCTTTTTATACAAACACGACACCATTGCCGCTTACACGTAGGACTCATGTAACGTGTTCTAGATCATCGTTAGCCCTTATTAGTTGAATAAAGCAATTTGTCGGCAAATCTTAATCGTTTATCATTGAGATCATATTTAATGAAAAACTGTCTTTTAGTAATGTTCAATACATCTTTTACGTTGCCAATAACATGAATAAAATTTAAACTATAAGAAATTTTGTATACTGAGCCGTGACAAATGGCGCAATACAGGCAAAACAATAACTACAGTAAAATGGGGAGAATAGGCATTACGGGGGCAGTAGAGTCATGAATGGGGAGAGTAGAGATATTCCAAATTTCGTGGTATAAAGTAGTCCCGTCACCTATTATTTACTATCCACTTAAGTTTAACAGTCTTCTTCTTTCATATCGTGCGTGATTCCTAAATTATGGATAGCCAGAAGGCAGCGGTGCCATCACATCCCTGAGGTCAAGTTCCGAGCCAGAGTTCGGGCAGTATTATTATTCCTTTTTTATTTTAGTTATAAATTTTCGGATACTTAATTAGCCCAATTCATTGACATATACGAGCTAAACTGTCTGAACCAGCAATATTTACGTCTCAGTTGGCATATCGCCAGATCTTAAAACAAGAGTACTAACATTGTAAACAAACAACCTTTGTTAAATAACTGTATACCACAAAACATCCTTAAAATCTCAATAGTTTCCGAACAATTGAACGTGGCAAATTATCCCTCTCCCCATTTGAAAACTTACCAAAACGGAATCGCGGTAACAATGATTTTTACGTTTTCCAAGTGGTAGCCGGTGCCAGATCATTCGTAACTAGGTCAGTTTTATTCGACCTAGAATAGTTCTCACTGTCAGCATTTTGGAGAGCTGGGTGCTATTTCTATCCCTTACAAAACGCATCTCAGGCAAACTGGTATAAAGTCAACCCTAAAATATAATAATTCAGGAGTTGAACTGTATTATACTTGGTGTCGTTATTGTTCTACCTAAATAATAGCGAGAGGTCCCGAGTACGGTCAACTTTTAAATTTTTATGTAAGTATTGTAGGTGTTTAAAGTCTAATTGCTCGGCGTGAAAACAAATTGTTGGCCATGTAATTGTAAATACTTATACTCTCGCTACGCTCGGCCGTACCCACTTGTCCGACAATCTCTAAAAGTTCCGAATCCTGCTGTAAATAAGACTAAGCAGTGACCTTACCCTACAGGCTATCAAGGACCTCGGCAAAAGTCGATTCACAGTTGCCACAGTTAACAAGATCACAGTAAAAATGGTTTTGCTGAGCGATGCGCTCGGGAAGTCATGGTTAAGTACAACAGCAGTCGTGTCACCCGTCGACTTTGTGGGCGCGGATGAATGAAAATCAGAGACACCGAGTTTTACTTTTTTAAGCCTTCTCTTTACGTGTTTCGATCTGTTTTGTTATTTCGTGTTCCTTTTGCATATACATAGTGTAACATAGAAAATAAAGATTAAGTTACACTCGATTAATATTATAATTTATAACTGCAAAAGTGATTATGTCTGGCTATGTGTCCGTTTGTACATTTCACGTTTAAGCCGCTACACCAATTTAAATGAAATTATATATGGAAATAGTTTGAGTCCCTGGGAAGGAACAATTAAAATTTATATAATTTATAGGCATTCAAAGTGTTTGTTTTGTGTGCTATATTAAATGTTTGCTATTACATTTCATTCATGTGCATACGAAGTCACAGGCAAAAAGTTACGACAGTATGTATAAAATGTCTATCTATTCATAGATTATAAAAGAGACGGGTAAGGTGTAAGAGCGAGACGAAAGCAACCAATCCAATTAGATTTTTCGGATTCTTTTGATCGGATTTCTACGAATTTTGGCAATTCGATTGCCAAAATTCGTAACGCTAACTTTTACACATGTTCAACGTCAAAAAGTTTTGCCAATGGAATATTTCCACCATTTGTAGAAAGTTGTCTAACGTCTAATTAAACTGGGTTTTCGTAACTCAACGGAGAGCTGCGAGTAGCAAATATAACCCGCGCAGGGACGCGGTATTTGTTCTCTAATTGTAAACAGCTTTAAGTATAACAGTGTAGTGCATTTCATTGTGCTTTATTAATTGAAATATACTTTTAAAGCCTGTGTAAATTATGATTAAATGACTATTGTTTATTCAGACAAAAAAGTTTAAAATATTAAATGTACAATCATAAAAATAAACTTATAAAATAACAGACACCTAAATTAATATGATTAACATACTCGATTATATACTCGAAGTAAATATAAATATTATGTATGTAGTATGACAAAGCATCTAGTAAAATAAATACCTACTCAGTAAAAGCGTGCGAATAATATAATCAAGTTTGACAGCTTTACTAGATGGCGGTCATTCAAATGTTATGCCTTGCCCTTTTTATAAATAAATAAATATGTGGGGACAATCTTACACCAACCAACCAAGTCCCAAACTAAGCAAAGATTGTACTATGGGAACTAGGCGACGATATACCTACTTATATAGATAAATATATACTTTGATACATAGATAACACCAACAACTCAGGAACACATGTTACTGATAAACACACAAATAAATTCCCTTACCAGGATTCGAACCCAGGACCTCCTGCTTCGTAGGCAGGGTCGCTACCAACTGGGCTAGGAGGCCATTATTTCCCTATAAATAGGGCGAAATGTAACGTTCAAATTATCTATTGACATACAGTCCGTGTGCTCTCAAAAGAACCTTCGGGTTTAAGAAAGAGACGTCGGGTATCAATCAACAGTGACACATAAAAAAGCAGAACAGCAATATTATCTTCGTGTGTCATCGCCGATTCCCGAAGGTTCTTTTTAAAGCTCACGTACTGTATAGTAATCGATTTAAAGAGACTACTACTATAAATATTTAACTAAACAAAAAATATTTAAGAACAACTAAAACACGTTTATACTGTGGGAAAGCGTTAGTACGTGCGGATATCTTAACTGGTTACCTTGTTTGTTGCACAAACATCATAAAATGGCTTCTTTGTGTGTCATTTCACAGCCTGTGACCACACGTTTGACCTGCCTGACCTTACGATTATATGACCGTTTAGCATGCGACTGCTAAATATTAGTTAGTGGTGCTACTTTCGATTTCGATACAGAAACTTCAAGAACGCGTTTGCGTTAGACTTTGGTATTTGGTTTATATTGTACACTGGGCAGGTACTATAGAAATTATGCTATTGTTCTAAGATTAGTATTTTGTGCAACAGTTAGGGCTCGTCCACATGTGCGCGGTGCGGCGCCGCCGCCGCAAAGCGGTGCGGCGCCGCAGGAATTTGCGACGCCGCGCCGCCTTCGCGGCGCCGCAGCGCGACACCGCAAATTTCTGCGGTGCGGCGCCGCACCGCGCGTGCGGTGCCGCAAAATAGCAGTGCGGCGCCGCGCCGCGACTGCGGCACCGTTAGTTTGTTATTAACTAACTATTTTGGCTCAACGATCCAAAGAGAATCTTGGCCTCCGAAATGAGAGCACGCCACCTATCCCGATCCTGCGCAACTTCTTCTTCTTCTTCTTCTTGGATATATAAGACCGTCATAAGACCTATCATTATGTATGGCTGTGAGGCCTGGTCCCTAACTCTGAAAGAAGAAAGTCAGCTGTTGGTAGCGGAGAGGAAAGTTTTCCGTAAGATTCTGGGACCTACCAAGACTCTTGGTAGGTCCCAGAATCTTACGGCAAACTCATCTCTCTTGGTCCAAGAGAGATGACGGTACCTGGAGGATCCGAAGGAATGCCGAGATAGAAGAGTTGGTGGCCGGACCCAATATTATAGGCGAAACAAAAGCCCATATACTTCGCTGGTTCGGTCACCTACAGAGAATGGGTGAGGATCGGGCTGTCAAGAAAGCGTTCTTGGGACGACCGACTGGTCGCCGTCCGGTGGGTCGGCCCAGATATCGTTGGGGAGTTTGTTATTAACAAGTTTATATTTTGTAAGCAGTTAATTTATATTTATATAAAAGTTGTTAAGTTTGTACCTAATCATTAATATGTAGCCATACTTGAATCGATATTGTTGATGATTAATACTCATACGATTCATATGAATGGTATTGATTTTGATATGGATATCAAATAAGAAGTTGATTTTAAAAATATGTGATTTCTCTATGATCTCACTATACTCTTATAGTAGTTAGAGTCAATCCTAACATCTCCAGAGGTCCAGCTGGTTTTCTAGATAAATACCGATGCGCTACTTATTCATTCGAGGAGATACTTTTCTTATCAGTTCATGAAAACATGGTATTAACATTCGGAAACAGTTTTGGAATTAGTTGCCATTTATTTTCAACGCCTGATAATTTATTTTGAAATGACCTCCATCTACATCTTCATTTTTTTTCTGTGCCTTCTTGACCTTAACAGCAACATAAGTATTCAACATTGTTTTTTCCCGAGGCCTTGGAGCTGCATGGTGCCGCCGCCGCAGCGCGGCGCCGCAATGCCGTTTTGCGGCGCCGCGAGTGCGGTGCGGCGCCGCACCGCGGGAATTAGCGGTGCCGCGTTGCGGCGCCGCAAAAGCGGCGCGGCGTCGCAAAATCCTGCGGCGCCGCACCGCTTTGCGGTGGCGGCGCCGCACCGCGGACATGGGGACGGGCCCTTACATAATGAGGGTTCTTAAGATTCGAGGGTCGAAGTTACAAAATGAGGCGAAGCCGAATTTTGTAAAAACAGACCCGAGAATTTTAAGAACCCTTATTATGTACACTTGCACACAATAGTTTTTATACGAGTGCTTAAGCAAGCCGGTAAGAATTGAGTTCGACGAAAGCCGTGCACAACCTACTGCTTCTATGTAATCTCGTAACGTTCGATCTCCCGGTGGATTGTGCCGGCGGCGACACGCAATGCGGGGCCCGACAACAGTTTCACAATAATATATTGTATGGAAATCCTTTCTGTGATTGTTATGGATGCTACAATATGCGACCATAGAAGCTCTATCAAAAAGTATGCGCTAGTAGTTCGGCCACCACAATCTCAATTCGCGTATAACAGTCGCTGAGTATAAAATAGTATTTTGTGCAACAGTTACATAATGAGGGTTCTTAAGATTCGAGGGTCGAAGTTACAAAATGAGGCGAAGCCGAATTTTGTAAAAACAGACCCGAGAATTTTAAGAACCCTTATTATGTACCGTTGCACACAATAGTTTTTATACGAGTGCTTAAGCAAGCCGGTAAGAATTGAGTTCGACGAAAGCCGTGCACAACCTACTGCTTCTATGTAATTGAGTAACTTCGATCTCCCGGTGGATTGTGCCGGCGGCGACACGCAATGCGGGGCCCGACAACAGTTTCACAATATTGTATGGAAATCCTTTCTGTGATTGTTATGGATGCTACAATATGCGACCATACAAGCTCTATCAAAAAGTATGCGCTAGTAGTTCCGCCACCACAATCTCAATTCGAGTATTACAGTCGCCGAGTATAAAAATAAATAAATATTATGGGACAATATTACACAAATCAACCTAGTCCCCCAGTAATATATTTGGTAGTTGTAAGTGTAGGTAGCTAAGAAGCGTATCGAAGAAATTGAAAAACGAAAAACAAAAAATGACCCAGGAGTATAATATAAATATTTTGTATTTACTAACGGGGTATAGAAGTTGTTGGGTTTTATCGTTACAGTGTAAATAGAGTGCTTTTGACAAAAATGTAATTACAAAATATAATTTGTTTTGTAATGATATTTTTTTTCGTATATTTATTTCCTTTCTTAAGTTAGGCTTTTTACAATATGAATATAAAATTAAAATAAAATATACCATACAAAACAAAAACAATATAAAACATAAACACATTATAAAAAACCTAACCTAGAGTGCCGCCGGCAGCAAGGCAAGGCCCAGGCTGCCGGTGGTCAGGGCCGCAGAGTGAGGAACCTTCGGACTATACGCGCCGTGTCCAGGATTACCGCCTTCTGAATCTGACCCTTGATCCAACCACAACCCCGTAGCGAAAGTCTCTCAAGATGTTGGTCGAGACTCTTCGCTATGAGACCGTTCGCAGAAACAACTATCGGCACAATGATCGCCGAATCGACCTCCCACATGGCGGTTACCTCGTGAGCCAAGTCTAGGTACTTGCTGGACTTGTCCTTCTCGGCTTTCATGAGGTTCACGTCACATGGGACGGTGATGTCAACGAGCATGGCCCGGCGTTGCGGTCGATCTATTACCACGATATCAGGTTTATTGGCTACAATAGTCCTGTCCGTGATAATAGATCGATCCCAATAGAGCGTGGCACGACCATTTTCGAGAACTGGCGCAGGTGTGTACTTGTAGTACGGCACTTCGTGGTCCACAAGACTGTATAGGAGAGCAAGCTGCTGGTGTATGATCCTGGCTACGAGGTTATGTCTGTGCAAGTACTCGCCGTTAGCAAGATGAGAACAACCGGAGATGATATGCCTGAGTGACTCTCCCGGACGGCGGCATGCCCGACAAATGTCGACCGTACCGTCCTTCAGGATATATTTCCGGTAGTTATTCGTCATGATAACTTCGTCCGCAATTGCACAGGCAAAACCTTCGGTTTCTCCGAAGAGGTCCCCGAATCTTAACCAGTTCACCGACGCGAGCAGGTCTACGTCGGGTCCCGTGAGGGCCCCGTAGAACCGCCCGTGTAGCTCCTTGCTCTTCCATACCGCCTTGCGATCCTCGGTGCTTAGCACCACAGGTTTGCGCCAGTTCTCGTTCGCCAAGGAGAGCGGCGTGAGGCCCTTATCTATTGCCACCACATCACGATGCATCCCACACTCGTTGTTAAGGAAATAATTCCTGAGATTGTACACCTCACGGTTGTGGAGATTTTTGGCATTTAAAAAGCCGCGACCTCCACACTTCCGTGGGATGTACAATCTCATAACAGACGAGCGTGGGTGAAGCATACGGTGTGTGGTGAGCAATAGACGAACCCTCCGATCCAGGGCATCCAGCTCGGTCTGTGTCCACCTTAGTATGCCAAAGGAGTATGTGAGTAGGGGCATTACCCAGGCGTTGAAGGCGCGCACCTTGTTGCCACCTGACAAAAGACTATTGAGTACTTTTGTCAGCCGACCGAAGAAGCGCTCCTTCAACGCCCGTTTAATACCCACATCCTCAATACCCAACGACTGTGACATACCAAGGTATTTGTAAGTTTCTGATTCAGAGATAGATCTGAACGTCATTGTCTCAGAAAGTTGCAAATTTGTTGAATTTACTATTTTCCCCCGCTGTACATGCATAACCGCACATTTATCAACACCAAACTCCATCTTGATAGAACTACTGAAGACTTCAGTGGTTTTCAGTAGCTCCAGCAAGTCCCGGTTATTTGGAGCAAATAATTTGAGATCGTCCATGTACAGAAGGTGAGATATGACTTCACCCTCTCTCCGAAGCCGGCAACCTAGCCCCGAATCCTTCAGCAGAGTGCTGAGCGGATTTAGAGCTAGGCAGAACCACAAGGGACTCAGACTGTCGCCCTGAAATATTCCTCGCTCGATCCTTATAGAGTCCTGCGGGCCAGGGGGGTCATCCCCGCCTCCTGGTTGACGAAGGACTGTGGTCCACTGCCTCATACACGCGCCAAGGAAGGATCTTAAAGCTGCATCAACTTTATACAGCTCTGAGATCCTCTCTAGCCATGAATGAGGCACCGAATCATAGGCCTTCTTATATTTTTTTATTATTATTAAAAACGACATAGACAAATATGTTGCATTTTATCGTTAAATAACTTTGATTATTAAACCAACCGGATGCGAGACGCGCTCTCATTTCTATCGGAAAAAGTCTACCGTTTTTTGCGGGGGAGGGGAACGTCAAATGTATGCGAAATGTCAAAATAGACACGTCAAATAAACGTCAGTCCATACAATGAGTATGACGACTGGTCATACATTTTCGGCAGAGGGGAATGCCTGTCAATGGCCACTCCGCTTGGTTTAAAGTTCTAAGTCAAATAATGTACATACCGGTTGCCTATATATCTAAAATCAAATGTAATATCAAATACTTATTAATTCATATCAAATAATTTTTATACAGTGTTCCCATATAAATCAAACATGGGCTATTAATCATATGATAACGAGACAGTGTCAATAAACGGGACCAGTTACACTGACGGATAAGATATGCGTGACCTTTTACTAGTACACCTTTCACCTTGTACTTAGACTCATTGATCGAATCATTGGGATCAGATTTCACGGTGTACTTAGGTGAATAAATTCTAATAAAACAAGGTGGTTTGTTGGTTGTTACGTGTGAACAAATGATAATGATCGTTTTTCAAGTTTTAACCGTAATAAACCTCGTTTTACTTATGCTAGAAATATAAGAAAAGAGTGCCTGTAAATACACAATAGCGATAGCATCGGGTTGATAAATTGCATTCCCAATTGGTGAATGAATTAATTGATAAATTGGAAATGCAATTATAAACCGGATAGTACATATACATAAGTAATCCCGAGCTTAAAATAATTTAACTACATATACTTATGAAACGAGCTAAAATCAATCTAACCTCTGTCAATTTTGATAGGCATTTATGTAATTACTTCGTCGCGCTTCGTCTTAGTGAATATTAACTGATATGTCACCACTTTATACTGAATTAAAGTTATTTTTGTTAGTATTTTTATAAGTAAGTAAAATATAATAAATCCTGCATTCATAATACGCTACAATCTATATTAAATAGTTTATTTTATTTACGTAATCCATGGGTGCAGGCAGATCGAAAAGGAGATGGCGGGACGACTTCGACGCATTTTACACAGAATGGTGGCAAAATTCATACGATCGGGTCGAGTGGAGAAAAAGGGGGGAGCTCTTTGCCCAGCAGTGGGACACTAAACCAGGCTATTAAAAAAAAAACGTAATCCACTTCCATGACGATCAAAGAAGATACTAAATGATTAATAACTTACGATATTGTGTGATGTAAGAGACTTAACATTAGTTTTTTATGGCTATAATCGTATAACTAAATTCATTATAATTATAGCACTTAGTGGAAGTCATTTACTACACATAGACCTTGATGGCCTCATTTCAAAGAGACATTTATCGCTACTGCAGAAACCAGTTGATTAAGTGATGCTGGGTTTAGTTTATCTTGACCATTGGCATTGTGTTTGATTTACTGACTTACGATTGACGTACTGTCAATGTACTGTAGTAGTATACAGTTTATTTAATTTCCAGTTCATGATATCGTTGACGTTGTAGCATACGGGCGAGTTATCCAGTATCTGTACACACGAAAGTTCAATAATATGTGGACATGACCTTAAACCCATACGAATAAAGTTTAGTTCATATATTTTTGGTCGTCCGTGTGTAATGATATTGAAGAACTTGACTGAACAAATGTTTTGAGATTTTTTACGAAATATTGTGTTATGCCCTTTATCATTATATTTTAGCGAAAGAAAACACTACTTATAAGGAAACCGCGAAACCTCCTCCAGTTAGTAAAAATGGATTTCCACAGACCACATTTTCACGATATAGATATTGCAATATCGCCTACATAGGTAACTAATTCCTATATATTTACCAATTAAATAAACAACCTACTTATAACGTTTATTTATATGACGTTTATGTGTGGGGAAAAACCATTACACAAGAAGCAATATTATAGTTACTCACATAATTCTTGTTTGGTTTCGTGTCATTCTTAATTACTCTCGATAACATTAATGGACAACTTCGAGGTTAACAAAATAATACGTCGTTTTAATAATGATCTGTACAAATATCCTGAATCATGATCAATGACATTAGCTACCTATTTTAAAATCAAAACCAGTTGCGTATTGATTTATTTTCATCAAAGCAAACCACTTTAGAGCTTTGAGCCAGCCGCAACATTTACTTTATAACTTCAATCTATTTTAGATCGGAAACCCGCTCTTCAAATGATTTTTACAAGGATAATCGCTTTATAGCTTTCAAGGGTCAAGTAAAATTATAATCGTTTAAGTCACATTTTATGGCCAACAACTGGCACTTGACAAAAATAAATTGAATAAAGTTTTGTTAAAATTAATAATATAAAGATCAGAAGAAATGTAAAGCTGTCACGATATTATAATCCATAAATATTCTTATCTAAATTGATGTGATAAGAACTTGATGGTGATGGCATACAATGTTACAAATAAGTGCAATTTAAATGGGTGTTGTTTTAAAATTCTCAAAATGGGTACGTCAGGAGCACAATTATACCTACTCGAAATGAAAAATAAATCTCATATTATATGAGCAGCCTTAACGTCAAGGCAAAATATGAAATCTACATATATAGATACTTCGAATAAGGATTGGCATGTGTAATACGAAATAGGTTTTTCCATAGAACGACTGGTTAAGTGCTTAATTTATCCAATATGTAAAATATCCCTTCCATTTTACCGATAACATATACATAGGAAACCATAAGTAATCATATGGGCACAGTGATTAATTTTGCTCTGTATATATCTAAATAGATATAGCTTACGCCTCAGTTTCAGCTATTTAACATGCAATTAACCAATTTTATATGAACCGCTAAACTGCCAGCGTCGAATCATCATATCATAACGCTATTTTAGTTTCATGTAACGGCCTCTTAGCCTAGTTGGTAGTGACCCTGCCTATGAAGCAAGAGGTCCCGGGTTCGAATCCTGGTCAGGGCATTTATTTGTGTGTTTATCACGGATATTTGTTCCTGAGTTATGGATGTTTTCTATGTATTTAAGTATTTATCTATATCTATCTATTATATATATCGTCGCCTAGTACCCATAACACAAGCCTTATTGAGCTTACTGTGGGACTGGGTTGATTTGTGTAAGATTGTCCCATTATATTTATTTATTATATTTTTTATGTGGGTGACACTATATTTATGCGCGAACTCGCATGATGTTAGCACTAAATTCAACTGTATCGTGACTTGTATTTCTAGAGATGTGGTGAAATCATTCATATCGATTAAATGCAATATATTATGTAATGTGATAAAAGTGATGTTGATTAACCATGTTCAACATTCTTGGAACATTAGTTGTCATTTTCACGTTAAGTTTTATAGAAATTAGAATTTGTACTTATGCTTGAAAATTACCAATATGCTAAAATGTAATTCTTCAATACCTAATATAAATCTACTTGCTTTACCTACTAGAAATTCAGTACAGTTAATGCAAACTACAGTGGAATCGCAACAGGGTAAATAAAATATAGCCTACTCTCTAATGGTTATCCTTGGATGTAAACTCATTTATTTAAATTACCTTACTATATTACCCCATGCTCTAAACTAAATAAAAGTCGCCAGCCATATATTACCGACTACCTTATAATAAAATATGAGCCTTATACCATGTGTGGCCTGTAGCACGAGCAAAAAATAAAACGTAGATTTTACCCTTCAAGCTAGACAACGTTTGTTCAGCGACTTTTAAAAATACCTTGAGGTTTTATTTTTTGTACACTTTATAGTTTATTCCAACACGCAATGTATTGAGAAATTGATTACGTCTATAGGGTGACAAGACTGACAAGCAATGTCAATTAGACGGATTTTAACGTGCATCGAAGATACTATTTAGTTTGTATGGGAAAGAGACAATCTAAATAATACATGTTTTTTTTAATTAATTTATTTATTTAAACTATATTGCACAAAAGAAACATCTTGAAGTACAAAAGATGGACTTTATGCCATAGGGCATTCTGTATCAGTCAGTCTCTAACAGTTAATGTTGTTGAACAAAAGTTTTATTGATTGAGGAGTAGAATCTAGGTTTAAACTTTTTGCTCGTATTACGGGCCACCACGGTACAAAAAATATCGATACGACCCCCTTCCCTATTTGCAATCACTGTTTGCAAATCGTCGTTACCCCAGTTTCCTGCATCTGGTCTCTTATTTAGAATAAAGATTTTACTATCTAGAATCTAAATACAAGCGCTATAAATTGTCCTTTCCGTTTGCTATTTGTTGGTTCTGGATGTATACAAAATTCTGCAAAACACAAACACGAGTTTGCTTTCAGCCGATATAGCTAAATGGGGTTTTATTTAGTGCATACCGAACTTTTTTTAAATAGTTCAACAGTATGCAATGTAACCATTCGTAATGAAAGTAAATAATTTTATTGAATAATAATGTGTTTGGTATGGAACCGCGTAGTGAAAGTGTGGAACAGTTTGCCCGAATCAGTGTTCAGTGCTCAGTGAACTCTTTTAAAAATAGACTTGATAAAAAAATCAAAA
Organism: Pammene fasciana; assembly: GCA_911728535.1. Taxonomy (NCBI): domain Eukaryota; kingdom Metazoa; phylum Arthropoda; class Insecta; order Lepidoptera; family Tortricidae; genus Pammene; species Pammene fasciana. The sequence continues at coordinate 6,098,482 of OU452285.1, forward strand.
TGGACAAAACACAAGTGGACATGATATGCACGTATCAGGTCTAAACTGCCTGTGCATTAATATATAATAATAATAATGGGAATGCCCACTTTAAACTAGTCACAAATTAGTCCACCTACATAATAGGAGTCGTGTCCAGTGCGCCAAGCGACCTAGACGCATTGATGAGTAATTAAATAAATATTAATTGCGAAATTAGCGCGGCCCGGCCGCTGCTAGCGAATTGACACGATGAGTGCCTCCGATCAGAGTCAACCCGTCGTGAATGACTTCCTCGCCTTTCTGCAGCAGAAGGAGAAGATGCTGCGGGAAGGAAAGATGAATGCGGCCACCGGTGTCCAGTTTAGTTCGTGGGCATCGAGTTTCTCCGTCGAAGACATCTGTGAAGCAAAGCAGGTGTTGTGCCAGTCCCTTGGGATCGTCGGCACGTATGTACCTCACCGGAAAGGAGATGAATCCGGGAAGAAGACCCTTGCGGATATTATGAAAATCCTGAAGGAGTATGAAGAGCGAATTCCGGAGTTTGTGGTGGCGGATGCCTCTATCCTGCCGTGTCATATTCCGGATAATATCGACGTTTGCTGCTTGTTTAAGGACATCGTGGCCCTTAAAACAAGTTTAGCTGAAATCATTTTGAAGTTTGAAGCGGCCCAAGTCACTATCGCCGAGTTACGTAACGAAGTCAATAGTTTGCGAAATGCTCCAACTCGGCCGACGGCATCAAATTTCAAGAGCGACGACCGACCCGTTGCTATAAACGCCGAGCCTGTCAGTTTGCGTGTTGCTGACAACTGTAAAAAGTGTCGCACGCGCCGCTGCGCCGCCCGCGCGCCCCCCGCGCGTGCCGCCGCCTCTTGTTTCCAAGTCACGTCAGCGTTATGCTGACGTCGCCGGTCAGCCAGTCGCAGCTAACCGGGTCACGGTGCCTTCTAAGGCATGCGTGGTACGGGTTCCTGATAAGGAAAAGTCCTCCCGCATCAATGTGGATAAGGAGGGGTTCACAATGGTGAAAAGGAAGAGCAGGGCGCCTCGTAAGACTCTGTGTGGCACTTCCGAGCCGGTTAATTCTGGTCTTCGGATTGCGATACCGAGTAAGGCGCTCTACGTCTCGCGGTTGCATCACTCCGCCGTGGCCGACGATGTGGTGGAGTACGTTCACCGGAAGACTGGCTTCTCATTGAAGGTGCACCAGCTGCGGTCCCGACACTACGTGCACTTCAGCTCGTTTGTGGTGCGCGTGCCGCGGCCGCTGCAGGAAACCATCGCGAGTGCAGACTTTTGGCCGAAGGGTGTCGTGTTTCGGCGGTTCCGGGGCACTCTGCCGAATCCTACACCAGATCAGACGACGCAACGGGGCCACGCAGTTACGTCGCCTAAATCCAACTAGTTTTATGTCTGTAATATTAATTGTTTGTAGTTCTCAGTGCCTTGGTTGTATAACTGTAATGCTGTGTAACTTATTTGAATAATAAAATAATAAAAATAATAAAAAATAATAATAGGTTGTATTGTTTGTAGTATTCATACATCCTCATCTTCATCGACTGCTTTTTTGTCATAAACTACTTATTTAAAAATTTTAAGCTAAATATACATTTATTCAAATAAAATTAAAAGCGTTTAAATAAAATTTAAAGTCCTTATGAAGTTTAAGGACCCTATACGATAATCATTAAATTTTTGATGATGTTCCGCTTCCATACAAGCTTGGCCCCAGACTCAACAAACATGAGGGGTATATAGTTAGGCTCCAAATATAAAATAAAACTCCTGGCAATTAACAGAAATCCACGGACACTTCACAGAAAAGCGCAAAAGCCGAATTTCTTTAAGATTTTGAGGTTAGAATCGCCATAATAACAGTTAAGTCTTCACCTGACCTCACCTGATTCAAAAGTCGTATGTCATATGGAACTTGTATGACATTACGTCATTTCGGTTTTGCAAAAGCACGGATTGACCGATATGTAATGACAGCAGTATGTAGCGTTGTACCTACCTGTTAGGTACACTTTATCGATATCGATAAAATAATTGTTATGAAGGATATCATGTGTTTATAATATTGAAGAATCGTCAAAAACGGTATCAATAAAACAATACTATTTAATTATTTTATTACTTTTAATTGCTTTGCAACTATTCAGCTACATCTTAATAACCACATCTTCTGTTTATTGCCACTGACGACAGCAGATACTTCATAAAATAATCTTCAGAAACAAAGTGCGATGTACGATTTCCTTGTTCCAATTCTGGAATAAATCCGTTCTTAGACGACTGCAGCATCATTGCGGTGAAGTGAGTCTCGTTCTGTGAAATGAACACACATATAATATCGATAGTTAAAACGTACCTTAGTACAACACTGTTCTTTACAAACTGATTCATTTTCAATTTCATACATAGAATATAATTTATTATCATTTTAGTTTTCATGATAGCCCCAGGAAATATGTAGGTAGTTAAATAATCTCGCACTTACCATTTCGATATTTAGACATGAGAGCCAGCCATGAATGAAACGTCCCGTCCGTTCTTTGCGCTAACTTATTTGAAACTGTCCGTACTTATGCTTCTTTTTGACGTACCCTGGGTCTAATCAGGTGAAGATACTTTTGAGGTTTATAGATTTTCTTGGTTAAAAGCACATTATTATTATTTGCTTTTTTCACACTTTATTCTTTAGTAAGGAAAATCAAAACAACGTTTATTTACATTATCAATAACATCTAAGAATTGACAGTTCGTTCATGTGGCAAAAGGTAAAATAAGCGTTTGGTTGCTGCATTATCCTATAAATACTGACACTACATTTAAACGATAAAATAACTATACAATGCCAGATTAAGTAAATTATTAACAAAAAATAAGTCTCTTCCTTTTATATGATTTAATTGGATTGAATATGGAGTACTTTTTAATTATTTGCGTGTAGTCGTTATAAATAGATTACTAAAATACTGGAAAAATAAAACGCACACATAACAACCGGAAGGAAAATGTGTCATTCGGAATAGAAAATAGAGGAAAGACCCATATCTCGATTTAAGTTCTTTATTTTTGCTTTGAGTAATTAAGAAGTGTCCGTTGGAATTTATTACATGGACGATTAAGCAAAAAATCTGCTATAAATTGTCATATATATAGCACGCTTGTTGAAGTGTAGGCCAAATTCGACATGATCCTTTTACCTATAAATAAAATTAGTAAAGAAACGGGCATCCGGTTTTGCAATCTTTGAAATTAGATCCCGCCTAAAAAATTTTTATTACTGGCTATTTGAATATTATAGTTCAAATCTTTATAGGTATATTTTAATAATAAATATCATTGTTCTTATAGATTTGAACTCATTAATATATTTATCGACCAGTTAACCGCCAACCATATTTAAATTGCAAATCATGTAAAAATACGCTACTAACAGCAACTAGATCCCATCATTTATATTTACCTGGCACACATTCGCTCGTCAAACCTATACGAATATGTAATTTAATTTACATGAAAGCAATTTCGTGTTCGAGCAAAACATCAACACGAGAATACTCATTTGCATCTCGCACTAACATTTCTGGTTGTTTTGTTATAGTGTTATCTAGTACCTAAAGGTAGTTTTAATTATGTAAGTTTGATATTATTTTAAAGGAAAGATACACATGATGTATTTGAAATTTTGTTTGTTTACACTTAATTTTTTTTAGCATGCTTAGGAGACGTACGACTTAAACAAAATGTAACGTGTCCATAAAATTCTAGAACTTAGATTACCGTGGTAAATTTTTCCTTTTTCATCATCGTAAGATCAAGACAGCTGCCAACCAAAATTTATCTTTGTAAACTGATTCTAATATTAGAAGAAGAATATCAAGAAGTTAAAAATTTCAATGAGATTTGTTAAGAGTTTGATATACATGACTTGCAGTGCGTGTCTTGCCCTTGTTGGTGAAGTTAGAAAAGTAAGACGTCCTGAAAGGTTACATGTCCCGCTATATACTCGCCTTCGTGGTTGGTCACCATAACCTGCCTGTTCGTTATCGTATCTACATCATAGCTTTAAAAATGGATTACAAGGAAATTTTGATCTCTGCTACATACAATTGATTTTACTACTACAATTGAGTGAGGTATAAACCTAACTCCCTATCTACTGAAATTGAACGTGAAGCTCTATAGCTTACTCCCGCCGCGACTTTTATTTCATTTGCGTTTTTGGGAAATCTCAGTCTTTCTGCATAGAAAATTAAGTTTATTTAGCAAGAGTTTGGCTGATGGAGATAGGAGTTTATAAAAGTTATAACTGGGTTTGTGATAAGACAGTTATTGAAGATGGCGGCTAATCCGGCATTCCTAACACGTAGTAATTGAAGGGAGCGTTAGTAATTAGGGAACGCACTGATTTTCACTTCTGCCTCTATTCATATGCAAATTAAGATGTGGGTTGTTATTGTAGAGGATTGAGGGTAGGTAACTAGATATTTAAATTTGAGTCCCCGAATGAGCAAGGAAGGTTATGAATTAACAATTGGGATGAAGTAATCTTTGGAGCTTGGCACTTCATAGATATACCTACAAATTGTCTTGCAAATAAACTGAAGCGTTGCGCAGCATGGACATTTTGTCCCGTATTGCGGGATTTCATTTGTTTTAGTTAATTATACAAATGGTAAGCGATTGAAATGTGCCCGACTGAGCTGCTTGAAAGTGTTATACTTGTTTAAAAAAAAACATCTCTCCGAGCGATATCGCTCTTAATTTAACGCTGTCGGCGGCGAACGCGTGAAACAAACGTATAAGCTCCTTCGTTCACGAAGCCGAGCGGTAAATTAAAGCGTCTTCGTGAACGCTCGGGGCGTTTTTTTTTTCACGAACACAAGACTTACCTCTACCCTCGATCATGAATTACCGCGATGGCGGCTGTGTTCAGCAGCGGCCGTGGGTGTAAGCGAGATATCACGTTTCCCTTCATTCTAATCTCCGGCTGTCGCTTGCCGCGGTCGCCGGTCATCCCGCGTCAAGCTGTGACCAAGCTGCGATGTATTTGAACGTCTCTAAGCGTCAAATTACTTACAATGCAAACTTTCCATTAACTTAAATTTTGTTTAATTTATTTACAGGTAAATGTGTTGTCACTTCGACACAAAAACGGCACTGGTCATATTTAAACGCCATACACACAACACAATACAGTGAAGTTAGTTAGCCAAATTTTAATAAGACAATATTACTATCCATCTTAATTTTGTTGAATATTTTTTCATTTGCTATTTTAAAGTAGTAACACTACTATATAAATTATAAACTGAAATAGATGTCATACATTGTGGCCTAGGGATTTCGCAGTTGCAATAAACGAAGTACTTGCTTGCCGATTCGAGAGTTGTTCCCGATCCCACGTAGATGTAAGTGTCCAATCTAAAGGTTTCAGTTTAGTTACACAACGTGAAACTTTTGCAGGAGGCGTAGAAAATTCATCATCCCCGTCACTTGACGATGGTGAAGAAGATTCTTGTTGTAAAGTCACTAGCGTGTTGGTTTCGGCAATTTCTTTATAGTGTTTTATTTTACGGGCATCTTCTTTTGCTTGTTTCGTATACTTTCGTGTAATTTTTGAAGAAAACGATTTGTCTGCACCGCTCATTGACGAATTCATGCGATCCTCCCTCTGAGATATAAGAAATTCTTTGTCGTTTTCTAGTACGTCTTTCATATCCATTACATACTGGTTAGCAATATCAAATAGTTCGCAGAGATCACCTTTCCAGATTTGGCGTTTCATATTAGCCGTGTCCGTATTTTTGCATTTATTTTTTGCCAAATTTTGGTACTCCTTATACAGTTTTTGTATGCCGGCTCGAATATTTACTTCCGTCTTAACAGGTATATTGGCCCTCTTCCACACTTCTTGCAGTTTAATACTTGTACATTTAGCAGCTTCTGAAAGTGTATCTTTATTTTCTATGTGATGGTACAAAAAAAACAACAAAACTTGTTCCTTAGAAGGAAGTCGAGCGCCCAAAAACTTATCACAAGGAACCTTGTCAAGTAACCAAATTCCACGTCTATTACTCATTTTTAAATGAAGAACTTGCTTCAATATAAACACTGCTCATTTAAATCACTTTTACACCACCTACTACAAAAAGTTACATAAGTTTTGTTTCTACCCTCTACTGCACCTATATTAACTTCTTCAAACAAAAGTTGCCACAGAGCGCAACCTCTAAATATGGTCCGATTTCCCTGATTTTTGGTATATGGGCTCTGTATAGGTGTAGAACCATGAAGAAAAGCGAAGTTAAAGATAAATCAAAAATTTGGAAAAATGAAACACCCTATCATACACTTCAGAAAAAGTGACCAAGACCAGATCTGGCCTCGGACACCGGAGGACTTGGTCACTTTTTCTGAAGTATATGACATCTATTTCAGTTTAATATTACTATCTATGAATAACACTGTCTGTTTAGTACTTTTATGTGTAAACTGGCCTAAAAGCTAGTCGGTTTTTTTTAATTAGGTAAAGATAGGTAGTGCAAGCGACTCGCAACTTGACGGTAATGTTTTTCCGGTATCAAAAACTAGATACACGTGCTACAGATTTCTATTAGTCACGTTATACCGCTTTAAATAATAAAGTTAGGTCATAAATATATACGATAATGATACTACATCAGCTAAATATAATAAGCGGATTGCTAATAGAGAAAAGACGAGAAAAAAATATATTTTGCGATAAAAATCCTCGGTATTTCATGAAATATTTCTGAGTGATGGAAAAACAACATCTAAGGCCGCACCAATTTGGAAGTAAATAAAGCTTTTTGGGGAACGTAATAATCTTTAAGTTGTTTCCTATCGATCTTTTGGAGCTTATTGACCTCACTATGTTTCTGTATATTCCCTAATACGGAAAACTGTAATTATTTATAGGTGAATATACTGTATCCATTACTATCTTAAACTAATAAATAAAACACCCATCGAAATATCCAAGAAACGAATTTTTATTCTCTATTGGACTTTCCATTGAACTTGCGTAGCCAAATATTTGTTCGTACGACCGGACAGAACGCAATTATTCACAATATGAATGAAATAGGCTTGGTTAGTTGTATAATTTATGCATACTTTGTTTAATTAACGAGATCATAACTTTATGTGATATTAATATTAATGAGATTTTTATTAAGTATAAATAGACCGACTTGTTAGTTAACCGCCATTAGTTCCGAAAGATCAAAGAATATATGTTAAACATATTCATTAAAAATATACTATTGGCATACTTTTATTACTAAAGAAATAAAAATTAACATATAAGTGGTTGATAGGTAGGTAATATACCAACCACAATCGAACCTTTATTATGTAACTACCGGTACATTCTGAGAATTAAAGCATAAATAAGTTCAAGGCTAGGCGATTTTCTGCTCGTTTGTCTCCTATTTCATTAAAAAATATATATATACCATTGAAAATAGAAGAGGGAACTTGTTACGACACGATGAATTCATCAAGACAATCATAGAAGGGAAAGTGGAAGGAAGAAGGAAGAGAGGGAAGCCAAGAAGGGCATACATGGATCAAGTGAAAGAGAAAGTGAACGTCGTGTCGTATCAGGCTGTCAAGGAGAAAGCTGGAGAAAGGAGTACATGGAGATTGCTTCACCGACAAGAGCCCAGCTCTTAAGTTCATGATGATGAGTTAAGGTGCGTTGGGATAAGATAGAAAGGTATTTTTTTAAGGGTAAGACAAAAAATCGTCCATATTCCGGAGCATTACAGACTACTTTTTATCTTACCCCTAAAAAAATACCTTTCTATCTTACCCCATCTATATATATCTTACAAAATTTACTGACATGTCGCAAAGCTACCACTGGCAGTGAGTCGCTAAAATATTCGCAGAATTGATATCACGACGTGTAACTCAAAGGGGACATTATCACGGGGCGTCTAGTCGAACGTGATAATTACTCGCGATAAGCGCGTCGTTATGCTAATGTCCTGTGGGGTACCCACACGGATTAAATAACTGGGGATTATCTCTTCTGCTTCGGTATGTACCCGCCGCCCTAATCTTCTCCCATTTGAACCGATGCGCTGCAGTTTGCAGATTTTGGTATCATGTTTTCAACAAGTCAGTGATTTTCCATTCTGAAACGCTTTATTTCCAAATAAAATGTGTTTGATGTCGTAGAGTTAAGGAAATATTATTCTGAAGTAAGCAGTAAGCACTCGCATCACATGGCGGATCTTTATGATCCCATTTAAACCTTATCTATTTAATATGAGTACATATTAGGTAAGTTTGGTACTTAAATATGAATCATACATTTAAATAAGTGTGGGAATTCTCAGCAGTCATATCATGTTTTCTATTTAATTTACATTTTGTTACTACAATGTGTGTGTTTTTTGTGGTTCGTAGAAAATACGTTTTCTTAAGCGTCTCTTACCTAAATGTGTGTATAAAATAAGATAACGCGAGTTGAATAAGGTCCAGTAAAATCGTTAAATCGAGGTTCCTCTATAAAACTGTATGAAGTGAAGCTTCGACTAATGCGAATTGCGTGGAACTGTTCTATTTTACGCATTTGTCCTGGAGCCTGCAACAGGATGGTGTCAATACCAATGACAGCCCCATTCAAGCAAAACGTAGCTAGGAATAGTACGAATCGTATCTCAGCTACCACACAGCGCTCAACATTCTATACGGCACCCAGAACCACAAAGACGTATGTCAACACACTGCCCGTACATCCCATTTCCTTTAGACACGATTGTAAGTATTTGAGTTAATAACGACTTTATGTCATCACCGCTATGTTTACATTTGCATGTAGTTGCAGTTAAAGCCGAGTACTGTAAACAATGAGTACTGCAGACTTGCTTAATGTTGCGTTTAACAGATTAGTACGTTTGATTTAAGTTTGGTTGACGAGAATGGAAATTACTTGTAGCTACTTTGCGGGATGTATAATTAATACTTCGGATTGTCTTTGGCGCGCGAACGGTTTCAGGGTTTGAGTAGAAATTTAATACACACTGATAGAGATTGTCATGCAAGTAAGCAACTACTGTTTAATTTCTTTGTCGTTTGCTCCTGGAAAGTTCGTCATCAATTAAAATAGCAAGATCTTAGTTTGGCCTCACTGATTTACCTAGTATATCTATAAAATCTGTTTTCAAATTAGGTGGAGTGTATCGGTAGTGAGTGCCTATACCGTACAGTCAGCATCAATAGTATCTTCCTACACGACGGCCGCAAAAATATGTGACACGCTCTTATGGCTCTACAAATAGGAGCGCTTCACATAGTTTTGCGGCCTTCGTGTAGGAAGATACTATTGATGCTGACTGTACATACTTTGAAAGTGTACGTAAAATACATTAGACTAGGCTGGATTTGTCACCCCCCACTATTAGCCAAATAGCCATACACTTATTAAATAGCGCACACATTTAAAAGAACTTTACGCTGGAATACTCCCGAATAAACATCCATTACCCTGGATGTAGAGGAATAAGGTCACCATAGAATGCTCAATCCATACATGGCTACTAGTAAGTTGTAGTTAGAGGCATGCCGAAGCCTAGTTAACCAGTAATAGCATAGGGGGTGTAAAATTGCATGTGTTGTGTTGTAATTTTTTGTCACTAAATTGTATTTAATCTCGTACAAAGTCGCGGGTGAGACACTAGTACCATAGACTTAAATTTATACTAGTGTACTACTAGTACGTTATTCGTTACTAGGTGGCGCTGATTTTATCTCATACAGCCAATACTCTGTGTAGGTGGCTCTGAACTAGATGGCGCTTAAATACTCGGAGCCTCAAAAAGTTCTTAGGCTATGGCCGTCTACTATATATTTAAGTCTATGCTAGTACGTAACGTACGCATACTAGGTATAAAAAAACCTAACCTTTTTATTAGAGTGAGCACTCTAAGCTTTCTTATTCCTCTCTGATTTGGCACACGAGATTAAAACTCTAGCAAGGTCTATTTTCGGCCGGATGTCTTTTTGTAAATCCGAGCCCATTCTGACAAGGGTCCCTGGTACGTGAATAGACGACCTTTATCTGTAACTAGCATCATGTCATATCGGGTGTTTACATTATATTAAGAGGACGTTAGAGGTCAAACACACTAGGAGTTTTTTAAAAAGAAAGAAATTTGAAAATTAAGTTCAGAAAAAAAAATTGTACAAGTTTTTAACGATGACTTTACTTCCGGATTCATCACCATACCTCGCATACCATCTTAAGACAGAGTACTCGTCAAGACGAATCAAACGAGCCCAAACTCGATAGCGTTGCGTCGTTACATTACAAAGTTCTTATGGCCACCTTCCAGCTCCATCATCAGATCAGCAAGCACCGCGTCTATTTAATAATTGCATTTTGACGCAATATACATATGCGTACAAAATTTTAGCTCAATCAGAAAACTTTAACTTGATATATTTCCGATTTGATTACAGACAGAAAACGGAACAGGTTAAACCAAAAACCAAAAAAATCAACTGCCTCAGGCGAGACTCAAACACGTGACTCCGGGATGCATGAACGACCATCGCTCATCCAGCTACCTATTGAGACTGATGGTTAAGAATTCCCATGAAAATGTGGAAACGGTTCGATATAAATTTCGCACCAGGGATGATGACACATGTTGAATTATGCAATAAAATTAAGTTGATAGGATGCAAAGTGATCAAAATATCCAAATACCGTAAACTTTTAAAAAATATATTGAAATGGTTCAAAGATCAGGCTTCAAAATTTCAAATTTTTAAATTTTTTTAAAGTACGATATTTAAAAAAACCAATGATACCATTCGATTTCTAACATTTTATTGTGAAATAAATTGTATAGCAATCATATACATAAACGCAACATTTCACTGTAAAAATAGCAATTTCATAATTTTCCATACTTTAAACAGGGCAAATAAGAAGCCGTGACGTCACGGCTTCGTATCATTTTGTTAGGAGCGTTTTGAGAAACAAATGCAAATCTCAGACTTTAAGTCTCTTTTCTGTCTTTTATGTTGATTTAAGGCAATTGGCCCCATATAGACATTTGATCCTCACAACAAAACGAATCGATTGATACCATTCATGAAAAAAATTCATCAAGCCTATTTAGTTATGTAACTACAATTGTATAAACTTTTAAGGAAATCCATGAGCTAATATAAAGTTTTATTATTGTTTCTGGATTTGCTGGTTATAGAGAATTATGCAACTGTTCCTATAAGTCATTTTAAAGAATAAACAATGGTACCATGTACAAAAAAGTTCACTGTGTAAGTGTAACTCCTTTTTAGGTATGTATATTTTTCAAGTCAAAGGTTACATTATGTACCTTTGACTTGAAAAAGTCACATATTTATGCCTAAATGTGTCTGTTTCTGTTACATTTTGGTCTGGATAGTTATAGAACTATAAACTATGGGCCGGCGGCATCGGCAATTTTCTTACAGCGGTGCGACACAATTTTAAATACATAAACAATACATTAAAAATACTATCTATCCCCACCATAACTCACATAATAAGTGTAATCCACCAATATTGAAGTTCTAATTCAGACTTTAAGGCTGTATTTTTAATGAAGTGGAGTTAGAGCGTGTCTTGACATAATCATTATTTTATTGACAAACTTATATTACCACTCGAAAAATTTTCCCTCACTTCGTTCGGGAAAATAACCACCTCGTGCCTGGATATGGATAAGGCTTACTATAGACCCTTGTCAAACAATCTACTATTAACTACGAATCCATGATATTGCTACACCCACCCACAGTTAGCATTGCGATAATTTACATAATTTATGCAGTTATGCGGTCTCCGCACGCACTTACTAATTTAATTTAATGAGCGGTCATTAAATTATTTAAATAGTCTAAAATTATGTCTATACAGATCATTAGGCGAAGATGAAACAAATTGATTGAGCATTGACCATCCTTTTTTATGCCCATTTTTTAGATCGTAATCAATTTTAAATTCTCACTAATTATTTTTATAGATTTATTGATGTATTACAGAAGAATTACACATCCTACAAAGGAAATTCTGGTGGCACAGACTTGAGTTCCAGAGACCAGATGACCATTCCAGCAGTCTCCGCTAGCAATATATTTAATGGCAGTAGGTTTTGGCGTTACTAGTACTGTCTTGTCAGATCTGAAAGCAGTCGCTCAAAATTGTGTATATCGTCACTCAGTTGAATAAAACTTGTATCTTGTTCTGTCACTCAAAAGAAATATGTGGTAACTATGTATGCGATGCAGAGTTACTGCGTTTCAACTTAAAGAAGAAGGGTGTGATACGAGACTTTCTCAAAGTAGTAACGATATGTAAATTTTCTCCCAGGCCTTTGTCATTATTGAGTAAAAATATTATTGTTATTTAAAAATAATGTGAAATTAATGTGTATCAAATATCACACGAGCTATACAAATATAATTTTTGATCTGATCCTTGTTCCAGGATTTAAATTTCACTCATTTCTCGTATTGATTAACCTCCCTAAAGGACTGGGAAGTGGGAGGCTACTAAAAATAAACCTCAGAACTCCATAATGAGGCAGAGCCGCCGTCACACGGCGTTTGAACCTCGCAGTGCAAATCAGTCTAATTACGGTACCCTTATCGATTTGATTGGATATTTCGAGGTTCTAAATATAACAGCAGACGATATTAAACACTATTGGGTACCTATTGACATTTGTAAGTTTAATTACTAAATTGATTATACGTTTGAGTATTAGATGGCTGATATCGTATATTTTAAGTGTTTGAATACGCTACAAGTCATCGAACATAGAATTGTGGCAGTAAATTTCAATGGATGTTAATTAATTTGATAGCAAACATTATGTACACAACTACACACACATTGTGTCAAAGTGCTTTGTTAGTTACTAGCAGACTTGACAACACATTTGACTACAAGGTACCCTTGCTCATTCCTTTTTAGAAGCAATAATACGAAACTAAGGGGAAACCGTTGTGAAGTCACAGTGTAACTTTCAGCCATATTATACGCACTTACGCTCCCGTGTATACAAATTTTTCTCACTATTATTTTGATGCCATGACTGCTGGATAGGCTTACCAATACATTTTAATTAACAGTCATAAGACCATACGCGCCAAGTAAGTACTTAATGTTTTTTTTTACCTGCATAGAAATAGAATATATAACTAATATGACTAATTATAAGATAGATGGTAATAAATAAATAAAATAAATAATAAAAAATGTGTTAAAGTAACCATGCATATTTATTAGGTTTTGTGAGTTTCCGATATTTCGGCACAGCACATTGCAAGCGCCATCATGGCGGAGTACCTAACTGACGTTGCGGCGAGTTTTAGTTGTAGTCTACCCACACATTGCAGTGATCTCTTTCATAAAACTCACGAAAAGAATTAAACATACATGGTAGGTACAGTCGCCATCAAATATATCGGAGCGGCCAGGGTACTCAAAAATATCTGAACATGCACTTACCGCCTTGACAATAGAGGCGTTGTTCAGATATTTGTGGCCACCTTGGCCACTCCGATATATCTGATGGCGACTGTACATACCCCGTTTTTAACAGTAATTGTAAAATAATTAGAGTTGGGGATCAAATTCTTTAGTACATAGGTAAGGGAGCATTTTAAGGTGTGCCTAATTTATGGAACACTTACCTATATCTATACCCACACATAAACAGATAGATTCGTATAGGTCTCTTTGAACCGGTAAGCAACACTGCTACTAAGCTCATTTTGCTCAATGCCTCTCAAGAGTCAAGACTGTTACGTTAACAAATCTAAATGAATATCAATGTGTATTGTAATGCGTTGTTTGTGGCTATGTGATTCATTTAATAACTTGTCTTGAGTGAGATGTAGCGTAGTGAGGAATGATAGCGCATGAACGTATTATGATTAGGTGGGTAGGTGTAATATAACGCGGAAGCTTTTGGAATTCTCAAACTAAGAAGATCTTGGAAGAAGACATCTAAAATTTGTAAGCAACTACGTTTTTTCTTATGACATGGTAAGGTTTAATCCCAATAAGGTCTTGTTTCAGCTGGGTTCGAATGTCAAATGGTAGAAGCGTTCAAATAATAAGGTATAGCCGATCGGACCCAGACTGAAATGAGTTGTGGCGAAAAAACTTTGACAAATGCTACGATAGGAGGATGATACCGAATGATATACGCCATCAAATATGAGTATATCGAAGCGGCCATGGTGGTCACAAATATCTGAACAACGCCTCCATTGTCAAGGCGATAAAGTGCATGTTCAGATATTTTGGGGTACCTTGGCAGCTCCTATATATTTGTTTGCGACTGTATACATACATATAACTGTTTTAACTATGACGTAAAAAGTAAGTACTTGATTGGTTGATAATGATCAAATACTAACTAGCCGCAGGTCACAAAAAGACATCAAGGTATTCAAGGTTCATTATTTTATTCGGTGATGCTTAATTAAATTACTAGTTAATATACCCGCATATAACAAGAACGCATCTGTGGCAAGGCTGTTTGTATCACGATTGTATGTTTGTATGACTATGCATTTTGTTGACCTTTATGTCACCAGTTTATAATATACAGAGCTTTGCTTTGTTAGCGACATTCATGAAGGAATGTGAGTCAGCAAAATGGAGTTATATGAGATCAAATACATGATTACCAGGAAGTGTGAAGTAGCTTCATACGTGCTAACTAGAATGGCGCGAAGCGCGAAGTTTAATAATTTTAATAGGAGGTTAAACACCACCTTTTAGTTACCAGATTACGAGATACTCCTACATAGGTATGTATGAATGAGAAGTATTCTATTTATATTGTACATATTGTTTATTCGCTGTGTGCATGATTGTGGCGCCATCTCTTGGGCAGGTGGTCAATCTCTTTTTTTCCTTTTTTATAAATAGGTTGTATTCCTTGCTTATATGAAATGTCACTGGCTGATTCACTATTTTGACAGCAGACAGGGGCTTTTGCAGTTTCATTTCTTGTCACATTGAGCACTGCGATCGTTACCCCCTCCATGCACTTCGCACATAGCGAATATCGAAGTTAATTTCAAATGTATGCTGTCGATTAATATTAGCACCGCACACAACTTCTCTGCTTTGCCTTAAGGTTGAATGGTAGATAATGCCTCTTGGTATTAAGTTCGCCTTATGTATGATAAGGTTAAAATAAATAAATGTTCAGTTCATCTAAATGATTATAAAGTCTCTTAATAGACAATCACATCGAAATTATCCCCAAATAGCTTGTGCATTAACATCAATCTCATTTATGATGCAAAATTAGTGTCGATTTTCAATATCGATAATAAAACATGTGACATATTATATATAGCATACTAAAATAGGTAACTCCTAAAATAGATGACAAAACACATTATGAAAAAAATATTCGAATTGATATTTAATAAAATAAATTCGAAAACGCTCGACATGTTTCCTAAAATGTGTCAGTTAAGTGTGACACCTTGTAGGTGTAAAAACACGTCGCGTATAGCACAATTTCGTTTAAATATTGAAATATTTTATTTAAGGGCTCAGTTTGTGCTTGCTACATAAAACCCAGCTTTATTACCTTTCAACGTTTTAAATGTATATGTGGTAAAATGTTATAATAATACTGAAATAATAAAATAATATATAAATTGTCGCGCGGGCCTATGGCAAAGTACCTGGCTCGCAGAATGACGGTTAGTGGTTGGAACCCGCCCAAGTTACGACTAAAACACTTTATTGTGTTTACTAAATTTCAATTTGTGACTGCTCTACTGTGAAATTTAACATTATATACAGGTAACAATGTAGAGAAAAAAAAAGTATGTGATTTTAGTTAATGAGTCATTTGTTATCTTTATGATGGTTAATGATATTGTCTTTTCTTGTAACACAAGCTATATTGAGCTTACTTTGGGACTTTTAAATAGAATTTTTCTACTCTTGCATTCTAATTTGCCAATAAAATAACTGACGGGTATGTCTATTCAAAGAGTATACTTTATGAACGTTGTAATGACTCAAAAGTCGATTCTTAGGGATATAATGGGTCTGTTGCCGGGGCGGGCCCCGCACCGTCGCCACCCGCCGCTGTAGACAAGGCGGGCGCCGGCACCATCCGCCGGGAGATTGAAGACAATTGTATAGATGCAGCAGGTCATTCGTCGAACTCAATCCTTACCGGCTTGCCTAGCACTCGTAGAAAAACTATTGTGTGCAACGGTACATAATTAGGTCTTAAAATTCTTGAGTCTGTTTTTACAAACCCTCGAATCTTAAGAATCCTTATTATGTAACTGTTGCACAAAATACTATTATTTAACATATAGCTCACCATACAATTATAATAAAAACCTTCCAAGCTACCGTGCTTTTTTTAACCGACTTCAAAAAAGGAGGAGGTTCTCAATTCGACTGATTTTTGTTATTTTTTTGTATATGTATGTTACTCGATATCTCCGTGAATCGTGAATTGATTTACAATTTTTTTTTTAATCGAACGGGCATAACCCCTATATGGTCTCATTGTCACCAAGTCGGGGTCTGATGATGTGATCCTGGAGAAATCGAGGGAACTCTTCAACTCATATAGGCACACCTATAGTGATTTCACTATTTTTTCAGCAACTCGGCCACTTCCTTTTGGAATAGCGGATCCTAAGTGAAGTCGGTTCTTTTTTTGTTTAAAATTATTCATTTATTTAACTTTAAGGGTGAATTCCTGAGTTTAATTATGTTCAACGACACCAATGTCGTAATTAGCTCCAGTTCTGAAATAATCTATAGTTAATTTTTGGAATCCCAATACTCAAGTTCATAAAAGGCCTATTTAAATTCTAATTTTAAGTAGATTCAGAAAACAAATTCTTTCGTGGATTTTAAATTAAAATTGGAACAAAAAGTAGCGATGTATCGTCTGTGTATTACAGGAGAGCAATAAATCGGTCGAAGAATTGGACATAGGCCAAAACTAAAAACAATTATCATTCAGAAATAATATTGGAACTGGGAAATACCCAACAGCTCTGCTGGCGACAAATTAGACTTGAATTAATAACTAGATTTGACGTAGCAAGTGTCCGACAAATTGATGTCAAAATCAAAAAAAAAAATCAAAAACAAAATATTTTATTAATAACAATAGTTACATGTCACATGTAATTACATATAATGATTAACATTTAACATAATTATTTCATGATTTTACAGTATTTAATAATGTCTCTCGCATGTCAAAACTTCACATCATAATAGGAGAGGTAGATTAAAATATTCTTCGTAATCGAAAAATATCTGCTCTAAGAGCCACTTTTTTAGTTTATTTTTAAAGCCCGCGTTTGTAGCTGCATTTCGTATAGTTTCCGGTAGACGATTATAAATGGCGGGTCCTACGAAGTAAATAGATTTCTTTGACTTGCCGAGTCTGTGTGTTTCGGCAACCAGCCTATTTTTGTGCTTGTTGCTACGCAGATGGTAGTTAGTATTTATGCCTTTACGTTTGAATGTGTCGATGTGCTCGCGTGTAAATACTGCCATTTGGAATATGTATAGGCAGGGCAGAGTCATGATCCCTAGGTCTCGAAAGAGTTCCATTACAGGGGCGTCCACTGGCTTGCCAGCTACAGCTCGGACAGCTCGCCTTTGCATGGCAAATACCCGCTTCCAGTCGGAAGCGCGAGCCCATAGCTCAATGCCATAGGTTAGGTGCGAGTGTACTGTTGCAAAATAGCACTCCCGCACCGCACCTGTTCCGGCGGTGCTCGCCAGTCGGCGTAGTGCAAAGCATGCGCGTCCCAACTTTCCGCACAGCTCGTCGATGTGTGACTCCCACGTTAGTGCCTTGTCAAGCTGGAAACCGAGGAGGCGTGTGCAGGACGTTTGCTGTATGGGGGCTCCGCCGGCACACACTCTCAGTGCTGGGCTTGGATGGCCGTTCAACTTGAAGGTCAGGAAGCATGTTTTTTCTTTATTTAGGACTAGGCCGTTAGATCGGAACCACTGGTACAGTTGTTCCATTGTGTGGTTGAGTGCTCTCTCCAACTCCCGTTCGGTGGTCGCGGTGACCACTGCCGTGACGTCGTCGGCGTACATAAACAGCTCAGCGCCATTTATGGCATTTGGTAAGTCGTTTAGCAGAATACTAAACAGGGTGTTGGAGAGACATGATCCTTGTGGGACGCCCATGATATTTTGGAGCTCCGAAGACACAACAGTTCCTCCATCGCCGACGACTACTTGGGTCCTGTTAGTCATAAATGACAACAAAAGCTTGTTGGCCGGGCCTCGGATGCCGTAGTGGGCCAGTTTGTCGGCAACGAGTCCGTGGTTTGCCGTGTCGAAGGCACGTGAGAGGTCACAGCAGATCACGGCTACGGGGATCTCTGCGTCGCGGGCGGTTAACACGCTGTGAACTACTTCTCGTACCAGATCTGTGGTGGACCGGCCTTGGCGATAAGCGTATTGGCTGTTTGATAGTGAGTTTCTGGGTGTCCAAAAGTTTAGGAGTCTCTTGTTTAACCCTGCCTCAAAACATTTGCTCGGGCCTGGGATTAGAGATTTTGGGCGGTAGGAATTTAATACAGCTTTTTTACCTTTACCCTTATAAAGTGGACATATTTTTACCTTTTTTAGGCATTCCGGGTACACACCAGATCTCATACAGCTGTTAAATAGTTGAGACAGAGCATAGCCGATGGAGGGGCTGGATTGCTTTAGCAGGTTGGCAGATAAACCGTAAACGTCGGTGCTGTTTTTAGCCGCAATAGAGTTTTTAAACAAATTAACGATTTCATCGGTGGAGAATGGCTTTAGTCTTACTGAGCAATCACTAATGGCGGTCCTTTCTAATATGGTGGCGATGCAGCGGTCTCGGTCTGCAGCGGGTGCCCCGCACGCGGAGGCTGCCGACACGAACTCGTGGTTGAGCGCGTCCACTGCGAGCTGTTTGGTTGCAAACGGGCGACCGGTGTTGTCCACCAGCAGCTCGGTGTAGTCGACACGCTCGCGCGGCGCCCTAGCTAGCTCGGTGTTAATGGCCTTCCACATGGCTTTGCTTTTGTTTGGGTTGTTTGTTATTACAGAATGGAAATAGTCAGTACGTTTACTTTTTAATTTAAAGTTGTAAGTTTTTACGATCTTATTTGAGACTTCATGTAAGGAGACATTACAAGGGTATTTTTTTGTCAGTTCGATAAAATCAAACGCTAGTGCTTTTAAATTTTGAATTTCATTATCTATCCACGGATTGTGTCTGTGCTGTATTGTTATATTTTTCAATGGAATGTGGATATCAAGTAAGAATTTAAGTATATGGATAATTTTGTTTGCAAATTCTTCACACTCGCCGCTATATTTGGCCACTATTTCCTGCCAGTCTATGGACTCAAGTGCGATTACGAAGGACACTTTATTTTTGCAGTTAAAAACTCTCAAATTTGGAATACAGAGCGTGCAAGATCTGACACGACCAGAAACCGTTACCAAGATGACAATCATTTATAACCCGTGCGTTGACACTCCTCAATGCGCTTCTGGCATCAGCACCTGAATGCGACTTGTTTGCTTGTAGATCGGTGGTTGTGTGCCGTGAATGCTTGAGGCTTTTTGAGTTGATGGATGATAGGTTATCCAGCACTTGTTCATAATCAGCGGAATGTCGTTAGTCTTATTATGTAAATGTTGCTATTAGTATACTTTTAATATATTTATTTACTCGGCGCATTGGTGCACACTGTAATGCCGACTGTAATGATTTTGTTGTTAAATAAATAAATAAAATAAATATAATCGACAAAAATTAATCTGAATGACACCTGTGAACGAAAACTCTGCGTGAGATCATTTGTACTAAATCAACATTTTCTTAACATCCGTTTCCATGGTAACGTTCTCTTGAGTCACTCTCTAAACCTCGTTTTACCACATTTAATTTCATCAAACATTATTTTTTATGGTAACTTGCTTTAAGCCCTATCCGTAATGGACCATCTACTTTCACTGTGAAAACGGGTCACTTGTTATAGAAATATCTCTTCAAAATGACCCGTTTTATGTCCGTGAGTATATTAAGCATGTTCGTAGTACGTGGCGCATTTCTTTGTGTCTTTTGTCCCCTGGTTGACGGCAAAGAATAACGAAAGCAAATAGTTGACAAATAATTGAATAAATATAATATTATGATATAATGTACGTTTCGTCTGGGGTTACCTATAAACAAATGGCCTGATTTGCAATATACTGGCAAAAAAACTGGGAATAAATTGAGCTCCTGAGAAAATCGGTCAAGAACAAGTGTTATTTACTGACATTTGACAGCAGTTCGTTATGTTTGACACATGTTTCCTGTTGTACTCATTGAGCGAAGGAAACCGAACCCATAAACCAGACATGTATTTAGATTATTTAAAGAATCTATTTAACGGAATTATGAATTCAAATTATAAAATAATATAATTTATTATTTTTACAAAAAACGGGACTTAATCGCGTACACTTACTTTTGTAATTTTCCTGACGTTCAATACGATATCAATCAATAATCAGTACAATATAATTTATGTTCCATTGTTAAATATATGTAAAAGTCCTCTTAAGTAGAATGAATTTAAAGTTGACCTCCAAATGAGTGCAGTAATAAACAGTTCATTTTCAATTCAAATGTATTATCGGGTCACGTTCTCGTTCAGGCATACAAGGCCTCTGGGATTAAAACATGCAAAAAACGAGAAATAGGTCACTAGACTGGGAGCAAAATCTCAAATTCGCTCTCCTTCTCCATGCGACAGGCAAATGATATTACTTTTGGGCAACCGGGCTTTTTACGTGGTTTAGACCCTGCTGTATCCGAATCGCCGGTTGCCATCAAAGAAACTACAACCAGAAGTGAGATACGGCCAAAAAAAGGACCCGTTTTTTAGCTTTTCTTAAATAACTCGAAAACAGTAGCACCTACCAAAAAATGTTCTTCCACTTAAGTAATCTACATAAAATTCTCTATAAAAAAGGTTCTATACAGTTTTTTGCTGGGATCAATGTTTAATGAGATATTAAGGGACTAAGATAGACAATAAACATATATACTAATTAGCTTTTTCCCGCGAGTTTGTCTGCGTGGGATTAACATTCGCTATAATAAATTAATGAAATGCCGTAGTATAATCTTACAGCAAAAATAAATTTAACGTATAAGCTTTTTTACGTCTACAGTAAGCAACAATTCCATACCAACTTCAACCCCCCGTTTCATCCCTTTAAAAGATGATTACTGGGATAAAAACTATCTTATATCCTTCCCCACAACTCAAACTATCATCACACCAAATTTCATCTAAATTGGTTCAGTGGTTTAAGCGTGAAGAGGTAAGAGACCCACTGACTAGTCCAAAATTATTAAACTCTCTCTCCTTCTCGATGCGACAGGCAAAGCATATTACTTTTTGTTTACAGAAGGGTCCAAATAGGGTAAAAATCTATTTGGACCCTTCTGAGTTCGAAATTTAAAATATTTTTTTACCGGAAGTGAAATATTTAAGGTGGCGGCCAGTATAAACCTAAGCGTCGAAAAATCTATGTTCCTCGTATGGATACCCCCCATTCATTATGCTTTATTTTTAACGATTGTTAATTTTGGGAATAACAGTTGTAATTATAATATTTTGCAATTGCCATCAAATAATGTTACATTCTTTACACCCACTCTTTACACCTTTACAACAGCTCCATCATTCGCCTGAAAGGTTCCGAGCTAGAAGGCCCTCAAGTATTCCGAGGTGCCGTCAGCGCAGGAGATTGCACGAGCAGAATTACAATGGGCCCGTAAGAGCAACGACGACGGGGTACCGGAGGTCTGCAGACGTGTTCCCAAAACCCCGTCCACAAAGCGCGTGGTGGAATACAGTGTTGACGGCGATTTATAACTTTAAAGACCAGTATATTTGGAACCATTGCAAATAGGTAATCTTTTTTTTTTAAATACGTGTCATTACAACTGTTATTCCCAAAAATAACAATCGTTAAAAATAAAGTATAATCAATGGGGGTATCCATACGAGGAACATAGATTTTTCGTCGCTTAGGTTTATACTGGCCGCCATCTTAAATATTCCACTTCCGGTAAAAAAAATATTTAAATTTCGAACTCAGAAGGGTCCAAATAGGGTAAAAATCCGTGTAAACAAAAAGTAATATGCTTTGCCTGTCGCATCGAGAAGGAGAGAGAGTTTAATAATTTTGGACTAGTCAGTGGGTCTCTTACCTCTTCACGCTTAAACCGCTGAACCAATTTAGATGAAATTTGGTGTGATGATAGTTTGAGTTGTGGGGAAGGATATAAGATAGTTTTTATGCCAGTAATCATCTTTTAAAGGGATGAAACGGGGGGTTGAAGTTGGTATGGAATTGTTGCTTACTGTAGACGTAAAAAAGCTTATACGTTAAATTTATTTTTGCTGTCAGATTAAACTACGGCATTTCATTAATTTATTATAGCGAATGTTAATCCCACGTAGACAAACTCGCGGGAAAAAGCTAATTAGTATATATGTTTATTGTCTATCTTAGTCCCTTAATATCTCATTAAACATTGATCCCAGCAAAAAACTGTATAGAACCTTTTTTATAGAGAATTTTATGTAGATTACTTAAGTGGAAGAACATTTTTTGGTAGGTGCTACTGTTTTCGAGTTATTTAAGAAAAACTAAAAAACGGGTCCTTTTTTTGGCCGTATCTCACTTCTGGTTGTAGTTTCTTTGATGGCAACCGGCAATTCAGATACAGCAGGGTCTAAACCAGGTAAAAAGCCCGGTTGCCCAAAAGTAATATCGTTTGCTTCTCGACAACGATTTCTTGAAAAAAAAAACCAGACTACACGTATTGTAGAGCATAAAGAGTAAAACGAAATGCCTCTTCGGCCTTTTTAACACGGAGCTTAATGAGCATATTAGCATAAAGTGTCCTCTCTGTTCAGAACCTGTGTGCTATACATAAGGAACATCTAACGCAACATTTTTTACATAACATAAATAATAATATTAATTGCCCTTGAGCCATCTTTGATGTCGCTTTTTAGGGGGGCTCTTGCGGAGGGCGATTCACCGTCTGCCGGAAATAAAATTGGATACCGTTTTATTAGGCAGGCGTCCGGTTCTTCACCCAATAGCCCAGTAATTAGTCTATACTATTCACCCGATAGCCTAGTACATTTTAGATTCCATTAACTCTCACACACATGGCGGGTGCTGTCTCTACGTGCGTCCCATACACGGGCAGGGGCAGCGTCCACTTAGAGCATCCCCCACTAAATTGTCGAAAGGGCCTCTGCGCGTTGGTTTCGACTCCGCATATGCCTCCCAAAGGTCCGGAACACCATTGTTCCGTGTTCGGGAAAGACATATTTATAATAATTTGAATGTTGTATTTTATTTTAATTCATATTTGAAAAAACCCTAACCTAAGATGTAAAATGAATAAAGAGATTAATAATAAATCTAAATCGTTGCTGAATCCTGTTTATTTTTATCCAAACCTCACGCGAAATATTGGATGCGAAATATCCATATAAGTATGAAAAAAAATAGACTCGTTACATAATTTAAAGAGAGAACTTCGGCTGTTTATGCTCGAATATTAGAATGTAATGTTAAGAATAAGATACATATATGACATGTTAACGACGATGTAACTCTTGTATTTATGTAAATTTATTAGGACAAAGGTGACGGTTCAATATTATGTATGTATATGGAACAATGTTTCAAAAGGCGTGGTAGTCGTTCTAAGAATGATAAATTAAAACAAATATTTAGTCAATCCATTCATAAACAAATTTTAACTATTCTGTTTTTTTGCGGCTGCTCATTTGATCTGCAGTAGACTGAATTATTTGTTTGAATTATTAGCAAATTAATATGCAGTGTTATATTTCAAATTTATGTTTTCAATGAGTAAAATATTTGTCATATTTATGGTTAGCAAAAAGATTCACCTGCAAATATTTATATTAAAATTCATACAAAAATTAAAACTTACTACGAGTATTCAATTCATGTCATATTATGTGAGTATTCCATTAGTTCATATAACGTATTTTAAAGGGAATGTTAAAATGCGACACACTGGACCAAAATAATGATCGGTACGTTTCAACACGTAATTATAAATTTATTTGTGTTAGTTGCAGTGATTTTGGTCTTTAAATAAGTATTTGAGACGATATTTAAACCTTTAAATCTTGACTTGACATTAATAGATATCGTTCAATATCAAATTAAAATCAAAAATATTAACACATCTTTTTTATCGATTAGGTTTTTTGTATTTTGTTTCACTTATATAAATAGTACGTTTTGACGCTATATTATTTCTTGAAAATTGTCTTATGCCTTAAATAATATGTTTTAGTCTTATTTTTTTACAGTATGTGTCTTTTTTTTTCAAATCATAATAAATAGGTATTTGGTTGCATGGTAACCTATAAACCGTTTATAGACTTATATTTTATTTGATAATCGCGTAGAGCATTTTATGATTAGTTTCCAAAATAAATTCATAGGTAAAACACTTAACTGCGTCCGACAAATTGTTTCTCTTTTCGTATTTGTATGCCATTCATGTCATTCAGAATTTATACATAAATGAAACACCTGAAACGACCTGTGTAATATTAGAACAGGCATTATATTTTATTTATTAATGTACTCGTATTAAGCCAACAACAAAATAAAGCAAAGTACCCGAAATTCCTAATAAGTACTTCATTCGAATATTTACATACGGCATACCCTTAGTGTAAGACCTGAGTGGACGCTCGAGTTAGGCGTCCAGCGTGGCGGGCGAGCGTCCATACACTTTGTGCAGCGGCGTCGAGTCAGGTATGGAGTAAGGAGACCAGTATGAGTTTTATTTGTTTAACATGCACGCCGCATGCTCCGCTCCGCTGGACGCCCAACTCAAGCCTCCACTCAAGCCTTTAACAGATTGTATATAATTGAGAAATTATGACGGATTCCCGGGTGACCGGGTGGTCTAGAGGTCAGGTCGTCTGCCAAAAAAACAGAGGATGCTCCAATAAGAAATATTTACTCAGTAACGAATTAATATTTGTCAACGTTGGTACAGTTAACAGCGACTGTCACAATTCTGCAGGCCAAGTGACCAATGTTGGCATGACAAAGCTGACTTGATCCTTTTGATGGATGTCGCCAATGCTACTTGCTACTTGGCAACGTTTCAACATGCTTTATTCTCAAATGTACATTGTAGGTATTGCGTAGCATTTTTTAGGCAGTAGCAGTTTATAAAAGGATATTGTCTTTGTTTCCGATGTTAAAAAGGAAAACTGATAGAAATATAGTCGCAAATTGGACAGCATGGTCCTCGAGATTTATGCAGATTAATATACAAATAAGACGCTCGACTTTCAATCCGGGGGTCTCGGGTTCAAACCTATTTGTTGTGTGTTGGACTTATATTTGAGATAACTATATCGTGTTTTTAATGTATTGTTTATGTGTTTTATTAACAATGAAATCGGAACCAAGTTAACAAGTCAAGCACTCAAGAATACGGTACCAAGACAACAAGTCAAGCACTCAAGATTTTTCATCTGGCATTTTTAACACCAATACAGACCAATACATGAAAATAAAACTAAAAATCAAGCTGGATGCACTGAACCTCATATATTATTAGAAAGTAGTATTAGATTTTTGTTTCTGAATCTGTCCCGCGGCCTTGCAGTATCACGATACATTCGCGTAAATTGCGGTCACTGCATTAAATGAACTGAGTCACAATAATGACTAAACCATCAGTGACATCAGTGAATAGGTAATTCAGCAATGATTTTACTAAAAATGTATTAAAATGCACATATTATATCTTAAAAATAGTTAAGTTGTAATAAATTAGAAGTAAACCATTTTTTATTAAACCATTACAATTTTAATAATTAATGCATTATTTATGTTTAAAATTCAGTGAAACCTCTCCACCCCTATCCCGCACTGATTGCCCTTGAGCCATTTTTGATGTCACCTATTATGGGGGCCCATCTTGCGGAGGGCGAGTTAGCATCTGCCATAAATAAAACTGTATACTTACTCATCCCAGCCCAGTAGTTAGTCCACGACCCTTTCATCCAATAGCCTAGTACATTTTAGATTCCATTTACTCTCAATCAGTAGTCTTAACACCATCGCGGGTGCCGTCTCTGCGTGCGTCCCATGACACCATTACAATAACATCAAAATTAAATTGCTAGTGCAGTTGTTGCTATGCTGCTCCTGATTTAATTTAATATCAAAAACATTCTACCTTTTAGTTACTACCGTATTCCAAATATTAAATTAAATAGCTTAACACATATTATTCTGGGTCAACTGGTTAGCAAATGTCAGCGTCGTAGGGAAATATTCAAAGTGCGGGTGTCAACATTAGCGACACTCCGGCATTGGTGTAAATAACCAAAACCATCAAAACTAATCTTTAAAGCGCGACTATAAGGTAGAAATTCGGTTGGATTGTTGACACAAATGTTAGTCGAAAACGCGACATAGCGAAAGATTGATAGACTAACCTGTGAATGAACTTAGCAAATATACCTACAGATTTTTGGTCGGAGATAAATCTTTTGGTTGGATTAAACTGATACACTTGGAAAGGGCAACACAATTTATATCCGGATTGGATTTGGTTGTCAACTGGTGACGTATGTTGTGAACTAGCTACGAGATTGACTATTTCACATGTCAAACCGTTTGTGATTGCAGGATCCGAAATTTGGAAAATATGTAGTTATCGTCGTAGAGACAGTTTTGTTTTTATTTTGATAAGATACATGAAAGATACATGGAAGAGATAAAGGTTCAATAAACTTTATACGACACTACGCTAAGGCAGGGGGGTTTCACTATGTCTCTCTCCATTGTACCTGTTTTTTTTTAAATTTCGCGCCCCGTGCCGGCGGCTTAATGAGGGCAGGGTTGGGACATCGTTTATAATCTTATGGGTGCGTACGAGAATAATAGTTTATAGTAGTAGTTTTGTCCTAAAATAATAATTAGATTGAGCAAATAAGGTAATAAATCTGATATTTATCTAGTTTTGTATTAAATTTACTGATAGATTAGGTAGATTGAGGCAGATTGACTAGTCACTTTTTATCTGTAGATAGCACATGCACGGAATGAAGCACGTTGACAACCCTATTAATTTTTTTGCACAGATAACATTTTCATCTCTGTAGCTAAATATCAAATTCAGGAAGGAGAACCTTCTGTACTTGTTCATTATTCTGTGGCTAAGGCTTTATTTAATGTTATGTTTACGTTACGTAAGTTTTATGTGTTCGTTGGATCGGCAACGCGCATGTGACACCTCTGGAGTTGCATGCGTCCATAGGCTACGGTAGCTGATTACCATCAGGCGGGCTGTATCCTTGTTTGCCGCCGTCATGGTATAAAAAAAACTCCAATACTATTTCAATATTGGTTGGTTATTTGTTCTGTGTTGGAGTTATGTTTGAGATGGATTGCGTTTTAAATGTATTGTTTCAGTATTTTAAAATTTAAAATTACGGTACCATTACGCGTGGTTCAACGCGTTTCGCAAATGGCCGGTTTTTTTACTTAATAGCGTGGCGTATAGTTTCATTATTCACATCCACTTTATAACTCTCAAAATTCCGTACACTAAGGCGGGTGCTATATCTGCGTATGGTTCATATTACACTCGCAGCAGAAGTATCAGTTTAGGATAGAGACCTAGGTTAGGTACCCCATACATTTCATTAAATTGACAAAAATTTACCTTTACACGTTAACTACGGCTCATTACGGCTTTTTTATGTATGCCAAAGAAATGCAATTATATTTTACGTATATATGTATTTTGATCTCATCTAAAAAGTAATCAAGGATTTCACGTCCTATTTACATAATTTTGCATAATCGATATTGTATGCAAACTTCATCGAGCTTCTACCAATAAAAATATCGATCGATACTAATTTCATTAAAATACAAAACTCGTTTCCTTAGTTGACAATATTCGCGTGCCAGCATTAACGTTTTTATTTAACTTCATATGAGTTTTGCAAATAAAAATAACCCAGCTCCGGTAAGTATTTGTGTAGTGAAGTCGGTCGGAAAGCTACACACGGCGCTCTTACTAGTTGTTTCAAACCTCGCAGAAGGTAGTCTTGTTCAGAAATGTTTGGTTTGTGAAATTTATGTTCACTTATTCAGAACTACAATTTTGTTTAGGTATGTGCGACAGGTTAGGTTGTGCGACGAGTATTGATGCGAACGAACGAGATTTTCAACATAGGGTTTTAGAAGGTGAACAATCGATTATTCATAGGATTAATTTGTTATTATCACTACATAGTATAAAACAAAGTCGCTTCCTGCCGTCTATAATTTCTAATGAAGTTTTTTCAATTGTATCAATATGTAAAATGAAATTGTGATTACGTACGTTTTTGAATTTAAAGTCCGTTTTGTACCTACAGTAGATATTATTTTTATTTGTATCGAAACCTATAATTTTATTCATATTATTTTTTTAACCCACACAATACACATCGTTAATTAATATTATCGACAGAATATCAAAGTACTCACTAACTGCAAGGTAAATTAATCTTAGCTTAGCAAACTTAACTGCATACCAAGCACGACGATAAAATCCCACAACGGACACTGGAAATTTACTAAAACCGCAAGTAAAACGAAATTTCAAATCACTATGCTAGAACCACAAATATTAATTTAACTATAATCGCGGCTAAAGCTGAAATCCTAGATCAGTTTCGCTAAAGCCGACTCAAAAGTATGAGATGAAAATAACTTCGCGTATAAAGTAAATATTATTTTTCATAGCAGAGTTATAAGCACACCGGTATATGAGATGTTATTTCAGATGGTTTTGCATATAAATGTTCCAAATAAATAATTAACGGTCGTATATCCTAAAGACTGACAGACAACGCACAATCTAAACTGTTCTTAGAAAAACCTTGATATTTGAAACATATTAATTATTTATTAAGTGTCTTGGAGCTTCACTAAGAAATGTCTTGTAAATTCACCCCCAGGGGTTGAAAAGAGGTTCAAAATTTAACAACTTTCATGCGAACCAACTCACAGGCTAGTATAATAAGGTAAATATTGTATAGCATAAGCGTTATAAACATAACGGTATATTCGATATTATTTCAGATGGCCGGCTCGGCCTGTCAGTTAGAACAAAAATTTGCCGGCTCCGAACAACTGAAAGGCCGATATCGTCAGGCGGACTGCAGGCGGACTGATAGTCGGTGGCCGCCTTATAGTGCCCCTTGTATACAAAATAAAGCCGCAAATCGATGTACAGTTTAGCCGTTTGGCACACATATACTAGAGGCCAAAACAAAATTTTTGATCCGCAGTTCTTTAAAAAATTTCCCTTAGGAGGGGGGTGCTGATTCATCATTTTTTTTGTATGAGAAAAAAAAATTTTTTTTCAAAAACCTATCGTGTGTGGTATCACATGGAAGGGCTAATAGAGGCGGTTCTAAAAATATACCATATCATTACATTTCAGCCGTTTTTTTTTATTAAAACAAAAATAATTTTCAAAACATACCAAGTTTGGGCTCCTCCAGATACGATATGGCTGATTATCTTTTTGTACAATATATCACAAATGATACTTGATACCCTCATATCTAACCCCAAGACAGCAATTTTGAAAATAACTTCATTTAGTATTTTTTTTTAATTTTTCAAAATTATCAAGTAACGCAGTACAAAATGTACTGAAGTAGAACTCTAGTAGAACTCTACTTCAGTACATTTTGTACTGCGTTATTTTGTAATATTGAAAAATAAAAAATAAATACTTCATGAAGTTATTTTCAAAATTGCTTTCTTGGGGTTAGATATGAGGGTATCAAGTATCATTTGTGATATATTGTACAAAAAGAAAATCTGCCATATCGTATCTGGAGGAGCCCAAACTTGGTATGTTTTGAAAATTAATTTTGTTATAATAATAAAAAAATGGCTGGAATGTAATGATGTGGTATATTTTTAGAACCGCCTCTATTAGGCCTTTCATATGATACCACACACGATAGGTTTTTAAAAAAAAATTTTTTTTCCTCATACAAAAAAAATGATGAATCAGCACCCCCCTCCTAAGGGAATTTTTTTAAAGAACTGCGGATCAAAAATTTTGTTTTGATCTCTAGTATGTGTGTGCCAAATGGCTAAACTGTACATCGATTTGCGGTATCTCTGTAAAATTAGACTCGTGCAGGGTCGACTATTAAGGACTAACAGACAAGGCAATTTCAAGGAAAACCCTTAAAATCTGATACCTAATATTCTTGAGCTGTCTTGGATCATTCCTAAAAACATAATTTTGTCAATTCAACCCCTTAGAGGTTGAAAAGAGGTTTAAAGTTTTAACGACTTTTACTTAGACGAGCTCACAAGCTAGTATTTAATAGCACAATAATAATATAAGCTAGTCTTAAGTTATTTTATTTATACTGTATCTTATTGACTTATTCAAGAAATAGAGTTCTCTTACCATAACCTAGCTGTAGTATAATAATGATATAGGTAGAAATAAACGTGTAAGGTAGTCATGTCATTTTGATGTCGGAAACTTACTAAAAATTTCTACCTATAATTCTGTCATCTTAAAAAATCATAAATCATAGTATATGTTTTGATGTAAAAATTGTATTTCTTGCTGTGAAATCAGTAGTTTTTTGCTAATAAATTTGAAAACATCCCGTAAAATAATACCTTCAAATATCAATTTTAATGCAGTAGCCAGATGGAGAACTAAATTAAAATACCTAATAATTTTTATGGGTTCATTGGTTTGTTTACATAGGTTTTATTTGATTAGTTTATGATTGATGTTTGTTTTGGCATGGATTTCGCGGGAATTTGAATCCGAATGTTTACGCTTCTTTCAAAGTAGTGTAAACAATTGTTGGATTTGATGACTGACAATTTATAGTACACTGAACCAGAGTACACAACGATTAGTCCAACTACGAACAAAAAAACTGAGCGGGCCAGAGGCAAAAAAACAGCTGACGACGCGAGTTACGCGACCGAATTAGACATGATAAAAATATAAGGGGTGTGCCACTGCGGTGCTGCCGTTGCACGAAACATGCTGCTTGGTACAGCCCTGTTGTTTCGTAGCCAATTTTTTAATATTTATAAAATATCTATTAACTGTGCTATGTTTTTTTTAACTGATAAAAAACAAATCAAACATATATGAACAGACTAGAAAAATGTAATACAGTTATTTTTAGTAATGAAACGAAATACGAATACAAATACTTATTCGTTTAGTATATACTCGTAGAAAACTTTTTTTTTCTAATAATATTCACATATATTTAACTCACATAAAACGGGTAAAAATATTATGTTAGGCAGCGGAAAGCTAGTGACTTCTAGGTCACGAATATATCGGAAATATATACGATTGTATGTTGTGGTACTATCATGAATACCTACACTATCTATATAGTTGCGATAGCTACCAAACGCTCGATAGGTCGTGATGAAAAACGAGCATTATAACACCAATTCTATTTTAATCTTAGTACGAATTTGATGCTCATTTTACACTTTGGCTCAAAGATAAGCCAATGAAAAAACCGTTTAGCCGTTAACAAAAACCTTAACCAAGCTTTGATCACTTAATAATTCGGTCGCTGTATAAAAATTTTCAATGTGATTGTCAATCAACGCGTACTTGAAAATGGTCCCTATTTGTGATATGCGGACCACCCG
The DNA here is from genome assembly GCA_911728535.1 of Pammene fasciana. Taxonomy (NCBI): domain Eukaryota; kingdom Metazoa; phylum Arthropoda; class Insecta; order Lepidoptera; family Tortricidae; genus Pammene; species Pammene fasciana. The sequence goes on from OU452285.1 coordinate 6,130,358, forward strand.
GTTACAAGCATAGTTTATTAAATGTTTATGTCATTATAATTAGTAGATAAATAAAAAAAACATATCACAATTATTATCATTATAAATAACCTTTAGCCTCTCCAAATATACAGTGACTTCATCAGAGTAAGATAGTACTATTATGAATATAGATACGGGTTAACATTATATTGTTTTTACCTAATTAAATTATCTATGCCCCTCATCATCCTGCTAGCGTTTGTCCCGGCTGTTTACTACAGCTTAACGCTGCCTGGAGTTCACTAGGCAAACTATTCCCAAGAATTAGAGCATAGCCCAATTCAAATTTCAACCCCGAAGAGAAAAGTCCTTGTTGTGATTAAGGTCCGGTTTGCTTACAATGTTTTACGACAGGTAAAATATCAAATAATAGGTATTTGATAAAGTTGCGAGTAGGTTACTGAGTGGTATATGAGCCGAGTTTTGAAACCGAAATATCCGAATTGAATGTCGGACGTCTTACCGACGTCAAGTTTGAACGCTTAATATATATTTATGCAACAATGAAAAATTATTTCAAAATATACAAGGTATCATATAATTGATATAATCATTGTTTGAAAAAAAAATAATTCTCAATATTAAATTAATGACGTATTGTCTAATAACAATATTAAATTACTAAAATATTTTAAATTAGAGATTCATAAAGACGTAAGATGTTTGAATACTTCAACTTATACCACTAAAAAAACTGACCTTTTAGGTAGTTTAGGTAAAAAGTAAGGAGCCGATAACTATGACGGAGGTCATAAATAAATTACTTATAATTACATACAACACATGAAAAGAAAAATTGACAACTAACTAACAGAACTATTAGTAAAATAGATTATTGTAACCGATACGAGTTACAATATTGTAAGGAAAATGCCTTTTTTTTAGCGTTTACTATATTATGAATTCAATAGAAGTATTTAAACATTAACACGCACTAAAGTCGAGTTATTTAGACTATGTGAACAATTGTTACAGAATTCACTACATTTTCCCGTTCAGATTACAGTATTTTGGTATCATGGACGAGACTTTTCTCGGTGTAGATTTATTGTTGTTGATTCAGACATTTCAGACCGTTGCGATGATAGGAGTATTATGTTATCAAACTGGTCGACATTATATCGATTTATTGTGTTGTTTATATTTATTGATGATTCACACAATGTGGTGGGCATGCACAACTTACTAAGAAACAGTGGTTTATTTACCCTACAAATGATTTTATCATGTATGTTGGTTAATAAGTAAAAATACATTATTTATTCACAATAAATAATTTACTTTGAAGATTTGTCTCTATAGACTCTCTTGGCTCTATAGATTATATTATCAATCACTTAAGAAAAAAAAACTAATTGATAAGTTCAGGAGACTGATTTTCGTGAGCATAATATCTATAAGTGAAAATAAAGCTAATTTGGTTGATTTGATTCATTAATGCCGAAATGTTTCAAAATTAAGTACTACAATTTTCAAACTGTTGGCAATTCGCTAGGTACAATGACATCGTTCTGGAATTTCTGGATACTACTGAAGTTAATTATTGTTGCAAACTTACGATCATGTTTATATAATCTTTCAGTGCATTAATTGCAAGTGTATTTCTATTTACTAGTAGCTGATATAGCTGCTTTTTCCAGAAATCATTTAACTGAAACGATTAAGTTATTATAGTGTTTTTTTATTGATCACGAGTTAGTCTAAAACACAGCAACAACAAAAATCTCAAAAAAAATACAAAGAGAACAATCTGTTACAGATACGCTGTATGTTTTGATGGCGGGAGTGGAACATTTATGAGATACTAATTAGAATAAGATACGGCCAATTTCACAGCTTTGACGTCAGATAGTATTTATATCAATCGAAACATTGGCAAGTTGATATTTCTGTGCTGAGTTATATAAAAAAATGGTATTAACTTTGAAAGTAGGCATATTCCAGAAAAGTTTTTAAAACATTTTAGTAAGTATCTAAATATGATCAGGAATACACTGTTAAAATCTTTTTATGTATTAGGGGCCCCCCCGTGTATAATTTATAAAGTCAAACACGTTTTTTAAAAAAAAGAAACTTATTTAAAATGTTACATTAAGTAAATCGTAGTTCACCGCAATAATGAAGATTACACTATAGCTTACAAAGAATGCAAGTATTGTTTACTAAAAAAGGTTAATAGTTATTTTAATAAAAACAATAATAATGGAAATGAGATGAAACATGAGAACCTTGCAAAAACTATTCATTCAGTTAATTTTCTTGTTAAACGGAACGCAAGTTTTGCTTGTAATATAGGAACAAACAAAGTAGTCACGTATTACATAACTTTATCGATTCAAGGCATCGAATGACAACAGCTTCCCAAAATTGAAAATTTAAAATATTCCTTAAAAGGCGCCTTACTAAAGTCGGGAGACATAACGACCGGGAGGTTGGCGAACAGCATTCTCAAGATAATTTGAGTCCGGTGATATTTATAAATTCGGTTGCTCATCGATCTTGTTGTCAAATTCTTATTTAAGGCGTGTCAGTCATTATAAAGATTTGAAATATTATTCCATACATTTTGAGATATATTACTAGTACCTAAGTATAACAGTAATTGAGTTCGTGTAGTTTTATTATTATTTTAGCGTGTGCAGTGCTCTTTTAAAACTTAATAGGTAAGTTATTTACGGTAAAAAGAATGCATACTCGTTACAAATATCTTATATTTTAAACAATCTATCTATTTAACGAAGTAAATATAATTATCTTTCTCTCTTTTCCTCATCGCAACGACTTTCTGTCCAATTCTTTCACTCTTATCAAATATATACATCCTTTACGTTTTTGAAACGGTAGTATAATAAAGATAAAAAAAAACGCTACTCAATTTATCGTCGAACAAACTCTCAAAGCCAAAAAGCCATAGAAATGCCGAGACGTCCCAGCCAGAAGTTGTTTGTAAGAACTTGCTTCGCTTACGCTCCGCTCGTTCGATAAATATAATAACGCTTACCGGCGTAATATTAGATTGCGATATTCAGTGTTGCCAAGAAGAAGAAGATCATTTATTACATTTAACAAAAATACTCCAAGATGGTATAACACGTGAGGCCGAGATGTTCTTCTAAGTACTATCATCAATATTACTGATAAATTACGATATAGTTCATAGAAGTGAGTGCCAAATAGCAACAAGATATATTCAGATACTGTAACGTTCAGCGAATAGTGACAGAAATAAAGGTTACGAATAATACAAAGTAGGTATTATTATGTTACGTCACATGATATTCCCAGACTTTTTATTAACACGTGGGATTTGAAACACGTGTCATATAACTCAAAATTTTAAACATTATAATAATATTTCTTTTTATACTCGGCGACTGTAATAATCGAATTGAGATTGTGGTGGCGGAACTACTAGCGCATACTTTTTGATGCAGCTTCTATGGTCGCATATTGTAGCATCCATAACAATGACAGAAAGGATTTCCATACAATATTGCGAAACTGTTGTCGGGCCCCGCACTGCGTGTCGGGCGGGCGCCGCCGGCACAATCCACCGGGAGATCGAACGTTACTCAATGAAGCACTTGCTTAAGCACTCGTAGAAAAACTATTGTGTGCAACGGTACATAATAAGGGTTCTTTAAATTCTCGGGTCTGTTCTTACAAAATTCGGCTTCGCCTCATTTTGTAACTTCGACCCTCGAATCTTAAGAACCCTTATTATGAAACTGTTGCACAAAATACTATTATTGTCCGAGATGTCCCAATGTTACAATAAACTCAATAGAGCTAACATTCGGAAATGAAAATATATTATATCGATAAAAGTTATTTATTATTATTGGAAATCTGTAATATCACATTGATATTTCTGGATATATATAACATCCGGTATGATTACTTAAACTAAACAATGAAAATATATGTTTTATGTGATATTGGCCATATTAGCGATTTCTATAAAATAAAGAAAACGCTTCTGTCCATTGTATTAAATGTATTTGATTTTAAGTATAGTATAAGTGGCCTGTATAACACGAGCACAAAATTAATATATAGATTGTACTCCTTAAACAATAAAACTATTGATCAAAAACTTTAAAAAAATATGTAGTGTAGCACTGCGGCCCTTATACTATCCCTGGTTACTATAGTAGTTTTAGATTGTCTCATTTTCATACAAACTAAATATAACTTTCAATGTACGTTAAAATCCGTCTAATTGACATTGCTTGTCAGTCTTGTCACCCTAGACCTAGGCATAATCGATTTCGCAATACATTGCGTGTTCAGATAATCTTTAAAATGTAACTAAAAATCAAACCGTAACTTATTTTTTAAAGTTGCTGAATAAACGTTGTTTAGTTTGAGAAGTGGAATCTACGTTTTAATTGTTTGCTCGTGTTACATAATATGATAAATAATGTAGGTATATTAGCCATTTATTAGCTTACTGTCATTTATTTCCCTTCTAAAGACACACTAAGTGTTTGGTCCGTAGAAGCGTTGTGAACATTACCTACTTAGGTCTAAAATTGCCAAACGAAGTCAATGACCGTCAAGTTATTTTGCTTTATTCTACTTTTACTTGTTATTTCAATCAGACTCTGATTGTCGATTTAAGATTTAAATAGTTCAAATAAATCTTGAAAATTACCATTCATATATTCATGATATTTGTTAACGGATATTACGTAATCGCTTATAGTTAAGAACATTTTATCAGTTTTAAAATCATAAAAAAGGATTCCATTTCGTTATAAAATAGTGAAATTAAAAATCAATATAGCATAAAATTGTTGGCTTTCTGACACAATCGTATTATTTTAGTTTATTAAAAGAAAGCCTTGTTTATTTAAGGAATATTTCAACATAATATTATGAAACTATAGTTAAACTTTACAAAAAACATGTTTTATTTCATTCCATCTTAAAGTCATGTTTGTTTATGATTTTTGAACTTAACAGCTGTGAGTATACAAAACTTTATATTGCGTCTTGTCACGTAGCTTCATAAAATTTAGTGTAATGCAACCGCTTTACCTTCCGTTATTGACAGTGACAGTTATTGCAGGTCTCAGAATATTTTCGGATTCCGCACTTCAAGGGAACCAAAATAAATAGAGCCCTTTGTCGCATAAAAGTTATCACATATATAGTCCTTGCTTATCTTGGTTTTTATTAAGGGTAGTTAAGCCGTGTTTGAATTTTGAAAACATATGTATGCAAATATTTTTTTGTATGCAAAATCGTATTTTCACATCTTGGCACCAATTTCCTTTTCTTTTTTGCGTATTTTTCTGCGTCTGGTTTGACACGTTTTTATTGTTAGTGTTTTACGAGGATTGGTTTTATATTACGTTAGGTGGGAGTTATTTTTTTAATTTATTATAGACTGAGTAAAGGTCATGTGGAAAAAATCGCTGTTTTGCTCTCTTATAAACTCATTTATCGGTAGGTACATCTTGTTCTATGAGAGTGTTATTGATATGTGTTGTAGTGTCATTACACTAATCAAGTGATTTTTTTCTTTAGGTAGGTATATCCTTTTATATCTCCAGAAAACTTTTTACGTCAACATGTAATTCATGTAAAACATTAGGATATCAGAGTCATTTTATTTAATAAAATAGGTAAATATATGTAAATAAATCTGCATGTATTGTAAATTTAATCTCAAGATCCAGTGAAGATCTCGTACGGAAATTATCATCATATATATGACTTTTTACGGATTTATTTGAATTATTTGAATAATAAACTTAACACAACATTAAAAAATGTGTTATAGGTATTGTGTTTTCTTTTAACGGTATTCAGAAAAAACTACGTATATACTTATTTTGCATTTAAAATATGTTATCCTTTTCGCCGCATTACCGGGCATATTTTTTTTCTTAATTACGCAAAAAAAGTTTAAAAAAAAACTTAAGGAAATACTCACAATATAAACTTCATATTGTAAATCCTAATGCAATATCACAGATAAATCATAGCACAACACAAACTCGCGCTCACATCACTGCGCACGCATGCGCGTCGCAACATCGGCGAATCGAGACTGCCGGCGCCGGCGCCACGAGCTTTGAAAACTGAAGATTAATTGACGCTTTAATAAGGTGTGTGCGCACTGAGATATGTGATAACTATGTGGCTTCCTGCTATTTTCTGCCTAATTAATGAGGAAAGACACAACATAAGCAATATAATATATTCAACGATGACAAAATTGAAGTTAGACTAGAATGTTGGACTGTTGGTAGTTTTTAGTATGTAAGTAGTAGGTATTTTTCGAGATATCAAAATGTTGCTTAATATTTTTGCCTTCCATTTTCTTCTTTACATCTCAAATATTTCTAACTAATAATTGGCGTTTTTTTACATGGTGTCCGTACCCTAACTATTTTATAACTAAGTGGCTTTTTGTGTTTTCTTTCTCAATTAAGGACGGAAAAGACGGCTGGCAAGACAATTGAAGCTAGTGTTTCCGATACAGAAATAATGAATACTGCCTCCTGTTTCAGAATTTTATTCTATTTCTTACTTACTGACTTACAGAAAAAACGTACTTAGCGTAATAGATTGTGCGTTTATTGTGAAATGTTACAGCTAAAAATATTTTAATTGTTTTGGAAATGTATAAAAATAGTGTTAATTTTTTTAGCTGCCATTAGGAGTATGCACTTAAAATACCTATAATATTAGAAAAAAAAACCCGCCTTTTAAATTAATTTTGAATTTATTATTAATAAAAACAAACTACATATAAATTTTATATTAACCAAAAACTAAAAATAATAAAATAAAATAACAAATAAAATTCAAACTAATAGATATTTTATTTTCGATAGGCAGAAAAATTGCATATACGAGTTTAATTCGCGTGTTACATTGAGCTTAAATGCTTTAATAGCATCAGATTGAACTGTCACAGTTTTTCCAGTTCAGTTGAATAAAACATTTTCATGTATTAAACAACGGACATTTTGCAACTTTTTACACGATTCCAGATCGTTAAAATTGTCGGCCGGCTTTCTCTTGACAGTTTGTACCTGTCAATGTGCGAGCAGTGAGTTAAAAGGTACCTACACGTTTTTAAATGTTCCTCCTTTGATAAAAAAAATACAGGGACAAATAAGTTTATTGTTAAATAAATATTTGCTGATTAATCATATATGTATATGTAACGCTTGATGATGTAAATATAGTAAAATATGTAACAAAGATGAAAATGTGTATTAATTCATATACAGTGTGGAAAAAAATAATGGGCCCTGAAAGGAAACTACCTTAAAACGTTAAAATGAAACATAACTGCATTTACAAATTTTCGGGAAAATGAACATTCACAAAAAACTACTTATTTTGTCATTTTTGGCAAAAAAAAAATTGTGACAACTGATGCCAATAAGAATAAAAACTTCCTTATACCAACTAAGTTTTGCCACATGGAAAAAAAATCGTACAATTAGTATGGAAAAAAGTGAAAGTTTAAAAATATATATATGAATACTTGTTAGAAAAAAAAATTATTTTTGATAATAAAGTAGTAACATCTAATGAGGTGAACACAACGAAATTTAGACAAAAATGAGCCAAAAGTCGGAAACATCCAGCTTCCGCCTGGATTTTATCCATGAGCTCCGTATAAAAAATCGGCTAGCATAGACAAGTTTCTTACTGATTTTTGATAGCTGAATTCAACCCTTTATTCCGCTCAAGTGTGTGTTGCGCCTCTTTGGCTTGTTTATTTGGCGTATTTTTGTTGGTTTCTCCTTATGCGTCATGACCATCTATATGAACATCTGGCGTCTATGAGTTAAATAATAAATGGGTTTCAGCTTGTGATTATTTTGGCTGATGTGACGGCGGCAATACCTAATAATTCTTATTTGTACTAAAAACTTCCACCGTAAATTGTGTAATATTAAAATTTAATGTAAATTATTTATTCGTGGCGAGCAAATGGTACATTGGAACACACTAAATAAATCCAATGAATAAAATAAACAAAAACGCAAAGTACCTACGACATGAATTGGAATGAATATGTGCATTAATCGTGTCAACAAATTGGTAGAATAAAAACCAGAGAAATATTTTTTATTAGGGTGCCTCCGGTACACAGGAAGTGGGGGTGACTTTTTTTGAAGTGGTGGGTGAAGTACCGCAAAATATCTAACAAAAAATAACCTTTCGAGTTGGTGTTTTGTGACGGGCCGGTAACTACGGAACCCTTCACTGAGCGTGGCCCGAAATGCTCTTGGCCGGTTTTGTTATATTATAAAATTACATTGTACGGTGAGAAAAAGATCAAATGATGGTCATAATCAAATTATAATTACACGAATAACAAGTTAATTCTTCAACTAGCTCCATGTCGTAACTAAATATATAATGATGTTTTTGTACGTAGTAGGTGTTTTTCCTATTAAATTAGACTGGATACAGACTACGAGTACAGACCTAATTTCAAGAACAAGAAGCATCTGTGCAAATAATGTGTTTGGATTAGCTCATTTGTATTTGGACAGTTCGTGATGAGGATATGTCAATCTTGCTAACGATCTTTCTGGACCGCATTACCTCGTTTTATATGTAGGTACGATAGTATACAGGGTGGATTTTCTTTTTGGGTCAGTGAGGGCAGCTACCAGATCCCGTGCTGCTACGTGAAAATGGTCTTAGAAGACGCATTTACAGATTTTGGAAAAAACATACAGAGTGCGAGAAAAAGGTCATTTTTGGCGAACTTTTTTTATGATGCCATTTGATCCTATTCCTATCCAGGATCAAAAGCTTGTATGGGACCAAAAAAAATTTCCGGCTAGAAAAAGTTTCTTCAGTTTCTGGCTGTTTGGTATATTACCGTAAGTTGACCCCATGGAAACTATTGATACTGAATAGAATTGAAATCCACTGGTATAAAAAAAATTGCATGTGAAAAAGTTTTCATTTTCATACAAAATGTATGGGAAAATGTTTCCTCGATTTGTGGCTTTTCTAGCCGAAAATTTTTTTTTGGTCCCATACAAGCTTTTGATCCTGGATAGGAATAGGATAAAATGGCATCATAAAAAAAGTTCGCCAAAAATGACCTTTTTCTCGCACCCTGTATGTTTTTTCCAAAATCTGTAAATGCGATCCTTCATTAATTTGAAATAGAGGGAAGGTCTTCTAAGACCATTTTCAAGTAGCAGCACGGCATCTGGTAGCTGCCCTCACTGACCCAAAAAGAAAATCCAACATGTATATCGCATACTCATAAATTTGGTTAAAGTTATGTTATTGCGGTTTTTTACAAGAAGAACCAGGTAATTCTATCACTTCAGATAAATTTCTCATTACCAATATTTTTTGAGCATTATTAAGCATTACAAATATTATAACCAACTTGACGTAAAATATATTCTGTTCAATGTCATTCCTAACACGTTAAACAAAAAACCACAAGAAAAGTGTTTTTTTGTTATTGCGTGTCACATATATTTAAACCTATAATTTTGATACGTGTTTGTAGTTTAATTTAATAACTATTTTAAAAGTCACAACATATCAAATACATATTAAAATAATATAACAACGGTAAAAATCTAATCTAGCCATTGGACATGTTTTCACTTAATGGCGAATCAAAATGATTATAAGGTGCGGCCAGCATTTAGGCGAGTCCAATTACATACATTTAACGCTGTACAGTTATTTAAATACGTTAACTTTTAACATATGAATCTACAAAATTATATTTATGTCCGAATTATTTAATTTTTTTATAATTTATATAATCTTAGCTGAATTTATTTTATACGTAGAATATACATTATTAACCTGTAATAGGTAGGTTTGATGTATACCTTTACCTTATTTACGAAAAATAAATTTAAAAAAAGTTATATTGCTAAATGAGTATTCTACTTTTTTAATATAAAACTGAAAAAAAAAATATTAAAAAATACTTTACCAAATAGGTACTATAAACACTTAGGTTACGAACAAAAAATCAATAAGTATTATTTTTTATGTATTATTCGCCAGTTAATATTTTAATACAGGGTGTTTCCTGTAATAAGAGCAATAAATTAAAATGTAGATTCTACTCTCTAAACAATAAAACTTTTGTTCAACAATTTAAAAACTACAGACATAATTTATTTCGGAATACATTTCATGTTCGAATAAACTATAAAATGTCCTAAAAATTAAACCATAGGTTATTTTTAAGCATTGCTGAACAAACATTGTCTGGTTTGAGGAGTAGAATCTACATTTTATTGCTCCCGGTATAAGAATTGTAGAAAACCATGACTACGTCCTCCGATCCGATCACGTTCAAGGTTAATTATTTAAAAAAGACTATTAATTTAAAACCATAAATAACCGTAAGTACTTTTGGACTGAGTCCAGCGTGGCTAATCCGTGGGTTATGGTACAATTCAATGAACGATGATTCGTTGATGACTGTGTAAAGCCTGAATATTCCTATTAAGATGTCGAGTGTATCGCCTCACATCAGTAATTTGTATCGGTTTAAACTCCTCAGCAGAACAGAGTTTTTTCTTTTAACAAAAAAATATTACACTGATGTTTTTGTGTACACAAAGTGTCAAAGTCAGAATAAGTTAGTTGTTTGTGATTTCAATAGATTTTTGGTGAAGGAATGTAGCCAGTTAAGTAATATCCTTTAAACGCTGTCACGTTTTAACAGTCTAAACAGTGTGGTAAAGTCCTTGGAAGTTTTTAATAAAGAAAAACATTGTTCAGTTAATGTCATAAATATTATTTTGAAAAATTGTTTATTATCAACTTAGCGTAGCAGCAGTAGGTAAGTCAAAATACTAAGCATAACATAAAATACTTTTTGAGTCCTATTAGTATCAAATTCTGAAATTTTAGTTAGCAATAATCTAACATTTCTTACAATCTGAACGACCTTTAATCTACCTAGTCCAACAATATGTAAAAACGTGCTGTTAGTATATCAGAAGACGTCACGTCACTGTAAGACCCCGTTCCCACTTGTCCGATGTCGGGCCCGGATTTTTATTGGGTGTCGGCGCCTCATACAAAATTGTGTCGTGCAAGTCATATAAAATATTCTGCCACTGGAACATCGGATTAAAATCCAAGCCCGAGATCCGACAAGTGGGAACGGGGTCTGATAAATCTCACAATCTTTACACTGGCTTTCTTGAGGCAATACGTTCGGCTAGCTATGAGAACAACACTGCCGAATAACGATGGCCGCGGATATGAGGATCATTACCTCACCCGTTAATACGCGAACGAGTGAATAATTTCCCTGTGATGTCACTATACGCTATTGTTCGTAATTCGCGGGATGAATTATCGGTTGAACGGAATGCGATCAAAGCCTTTGTTGTGTGATGTATTCAAGAATTTAAATTATATTTAAAAGCAAATTACTATCAGAACCAAAAATGTTATACACTAACCTCACAACGGCTTTTTTCGTAAAGAGCTCCGTCCTTTTCAACCGACTTCAAAATTTCGGTTCTCAGTTCGTCGAGATTTTTGGTTTTTCTATTTTTTATGTATGTTCACCGATTATTCGAAGACGGCTGAAACTGATTGAAATAGTACATTTCGATACTAGGTCGGAAAGGATGTCATTATTCAACGAGTTCCGAGACATTTGGTCACGAGCCGCAGGCGAGTGGCAAAACTCGGGACGAGTGAAGAATGACATTCCGTCCGTGTATCGAACGACGTTTTTTAATAAAGTTGCGAAAAAATTATAAAAATGGACAATATGTCACTTTGAGGTTACTTCATCCGAACACTCGCGCCGTGCGATGCGGGGCGGTGATCATGAATCCTGAGCTGTGATTGGCTGGAAAAGTAAAACGCGCTAGTGCGAGAAATCCAACTTCTCGCATTATAAACTACTACTAGATTTGAGCAACTGTGTTAAAAAATTATTTTTTGTTTGAAAGAGAATACCTGACAGTTGGTCACATTGTCAATAGATCAGGATTTGATAATGAGATCCTGGAGAAATCGAGGAAACTCTTCAAATATTATAGGCACACACATAGTGGTTTGAGTAATTTTTACAGTAGCTCGGGCATTTGCTTTTTGAAAGGTAGAGGCTAAGTGAAGTCGGTTATTTTCTATTGATAATTATTACAAGTCGTTTACACACCCTTAAAATCTGCTGTATTTACATATCTGAATATATGTGATCTGCTCCATATATTGCTAAGCAGCTGTGGAAAACATTGAGTAACAGGAGATGACATCCCTAAGATTTTTTTGTCCCAAAAGTTGTGGCGTAAGTAAAAAAACTACAAGTCTGTACTACTCTTCAAGCCTGTCATAGCTGTCAACCGCCGCACAAAATTTGTTCTAGATGTCACTTCTAGTAGGTACATACTATGATAAATCAAAGGTGGAAAATGATCTTGACATCGACTTTGTTAAGAAAATATGTGTAAATGTTTTGGAGCACTTCACACGCTGAGCTTATTCGCTGGTTGTAATATAAAACATTGACCAATCAAGCTTTGTTGGTTTATTGCGGACTATTGATGTTTACAAAGCACGTTACGAAAGCAAGAGTAAAGACAACGAGCGCATAGAAAGTGTAAATTTATTTTGTCCCAGTGTGCTAGTGCCAAGGTTTTATTGACGCTTTTGTTATGTTAAATCCAAGATGTGGATATTCTTAAGATAATATGGTTATTAATTACAAACACGAATTTGGTCACAGAGGTGTGATTGGTATGAATTTTCGGTAGAAGCTCGTAAGGTTTGTACGGAAAGAGAAGTGTCGTGCTTTAAATGCTGGGTAGATTTTCTCAAGCGGAAGGTTCAAAGAAGTAGGAGTATTTTAAGCAAGACTGGACAGGATCATTTTAAAATTGCAAATTTTTATACGCGTAATAACTATACTTTATCGTGTCCAAGTGACAAACTAATTCACGATGGGAGTTCATACATTCTAGGACACTTTTCTTTCCGGACAGACTCTATAATATTCGTAATGTTGCGTTGTTGAGGAGACAATGTGGGCGAGCACGAAAAATCGGATCCACAATTTTTATTTTTTCGTGTTTTAATGAGCAATGTATATTCTATTACGATTTTTGTATTTTGTCTTTTGACACATACACTGCTGAACGCATAAAAACTAACGCAAATTTTCTTGTTTATCATATGCCTAAATAAAGTTTTCGTAATAACTGCACAAAAATATTTTGATCGTTAGTTATATTTAATTATATGAACAGATGACCCCTAACTTGTACTTCTGAGAATTGAGATAATTACGAGCCTAGTAAATGCCATACCTAAATAAATCAAATGTAAATAAAAAGGTTACTTAGTTCATTTGAAATGGAGTCCTAGACTGACAGTCAAGGTCTGATACGCTAAGCTAAAATTAATTATGATGAGGCTAATCTAAAAAAACTAAAGTATTAATTATTCGTATGACAGTTACATAAATCCTTAAAGAAATTTATTAATCACATGCGATCTTCCTCATACTAGGAAATCGTTATGTGTAACAGAATAACAAGCGGCTGACTTGCCACTCAGATATTTAATGATGTCACCCCGTCACTCAATCCTCCCATCAAGGTGACAACTGGCACGTTTGCGAAAATATCTTCCCGGTACCCGTGACCCACTATCATATTCGCAATTAGCACAGATTACATAATGCCGCAGCAGATATACCATCAGTGCACTGCATACGAATATTACATGCTCAAGTAAATTTGTGTGGTATCTCTTCACGTTGAAACCGCTGGACCGATTAAGATGAAATTGTTTTATGAGTTTGAGCCCCAGGGAAGGACATAGGAAAGTTTTTATCATTGAATCCCTCGCTTCAACTTGATACTGCAACTCTCGGGCATTAAAATTTATGTACAGTCACGGGAAATAATATATTCCTACACGATAATGAGAAATGCCCTGCAAATAAAAGCTTTCGTGTAGGAAGATACTATTGCCGGAGACTGTACCTACAAAAGAGTATTTTTTGACACATACAAAAAACATGGTGGTACCGTGGTGACGGCCGTGCGGTAGATTTTTTTTGGGACCTTTGGGTTAATATCCCTCTCAAGAGTGGCGTATTTGTTCTAACATTGAATAATCTGTAACAATAATTCATCTCCACTTGATTGTTTTTTGAAGAAATAATGGGCCAAGGCAACATGAGTTTTAATTGCGAAGGCATGTCGGTTTTAGTCAAACGGTTTGTGACTTTTTTAGTAATTGATTAATTAGTTTTTTAGGCGGCATTTAGTGTTAACTCGACTAATTGACGTCTGAGTAATACGTGATGTACTGATGTAAGATTATTTTAGTTAGTGGGTGGCATTGAAAATTCATGTGACATACATATTATTAGATATCTTTGATATAACATCATATTTTATTCATATCATAATTATAATATAAAGTGTAAACAAATTAAACGTATTGGATTAAATTGAAATCTGATTGATAAATTAACCGTGTTTTTTTATTTCCTTTTATTGCAAGGGTGCATGCATTCCTGCTCTGCTGCTTAAATTTAGTATGTTTCTCAAAGACACCAGTGTCCTAATTAGCTCCAGTTCTGAGATAATTGATATTAATTTTTAATTATCTGATTGCGTAAACCTACATTAAATTACTTTTAAATTCTGAGACACCGCAATAAAATTTCACAAAGTGCCGATTCGTTTCCTTAATCGTACCTAACCGTACCTATGCTGAAATTAACGGAAATCACAAAAAAAAACGGTGTATGCACAAACTTACATTATCGCAAATAAAGTGCGTAGTACGAAAGTGATGCATTGGTATCGAAATTAAATTGGTACCTATCCTAGTTATTTCACGTAACAGGCACAACAGAAGGGTTGTTCCAAAAAATAAAGAATCTCCACTTAATGTTCTTAACTATCGCAAGTAATTTCCAGAGTCGCCAATCGCAAATTTAATAGAAAACACAAAACAATTTGAAAGCAACCAAAAAAAAAATATTGATGTTCTTTGAAATTTTGAGGACCCAGTAAAGAAATTTCGACATCTAAGTGAAAACTAAAAATTCCATGTAATAGTAAAATTTTGTTGATCAGCCCGTTTGTAACTACAAACATTCAGTTAGCGGAACACACTAGGAGTTTGTTAATACATTGCTGAAACATAAATTGTTACTGATATCTCGTCACCGGTAAATAAACACCAATCTACAGCTAAACTAACATCTAACCAAAGCTGTATCTAATCTAACGATGGCTTTTTCATTAGAAGGGTGATTTCCTCAAGTTAACTATGCAAAGACACAGCTTAAAATTTAAAATGGTTTACTTATATTTCGCCTACGAAGCAATCACCTAAAAAGATCCTCGTCGACACAATTAAAAAGAAGAATTTTGATGCTACAAATAATACTTATTTTACTCATTAGCCATAGAACTTTTACTTAATACTCGGTCGTGAGATAATAGTGATATAAGCAGAAATGTATGTAGCAATCCTCATAAAGGGTTGAAACACGGTAGGTAATCGATCTAAATGGCGTGCGTGACATTTATTTATTTGTTATATTTAATCTATTTATTTGTTTAAATTTTGTGGGAGTTTTATAATGTAAAAAATATCGAATCAGATGAATGGTTCAATTACAATGTATTGGTTAAACCGGTTCAAATTAATTTGTGTCACATACTTAATATAATGGGCTAGCATCTAATCTCTTATGAAAAGTAAACAGAATAGATGTCAATAAAAACTTAGCTACCTTTTTTACAAACTAAATCATCTCTAAGTTACAAAAAGCGCCAGCGTTTTATAAAAACTGGCTTAGCAAATCCTATCTACAGCAAAACTGTGCACAATTTACGTCCATCCATCGAGCCAGGGCTCCTGACATCATTGCGTGACCACGATAAACACAAGTGCGGTCCGCCGAAGAAAATATAGCCTGCTTAGCGTTGATTGTGAGGGCGAAATGAGTTCACGTTCACAAAGGCGATCTATTTAGGGTAGAGGAAGATACCTTGGAGTCACAAAAAAATACTAAGCTGCAAAATGTTATTCATGTGTGCAACAACATGATTTGATAATGCATCATCATCATCATTAGTCGTTCCCTAAGAGCTGAGGATTGAGACATCATGTCCTTCTGTTGAAAACCAGATCAGGCTTCTATCCCTTGCTAAGCTCATGGCTTCTTGCAGTTTTAATTGCATGCGCGGAAAAAAAAGCTTCCGGGATATTCTCAATCTAAGACATTATTATATTATGTTGAAAATATTTCCTCGTGACAAGCATTTATTTCCTTTAACGAAAATAAATTAAAGTTTTAAATATAACGAAGCGAATATGTTCTTACAGATTTTCTAGTTTTCTTTTACCTAAGATAATACTTGTTTGATTAAAGTACAATCTCTCTTATTTACTCAATATACTCTTGAAACAATACATTGTTGTATTTCTATTTTAAGAAAACGTGGTTTTATTAAGCGAAGAATCATATTTTTGGTAAAGGAAATAAATGCTTGTCACGAGGAAATATTTTCAAGAAAATAATAATGTCTTGGATTAAGAATATCCCGGAAGCTTTTTTTTCCGTGTGGGTGCAGTGATTTGGGCACACCAACTTGCAGGAGGAGGGCCTCTAAGTCTCGTGCCTTAAACTTTTCTAGTCATGATTCTATCCAAGCTACGAGTATTCAAAGAGCGTCGTGAAAGGTGTCCGAAGTCTGTGAGTGTGTGTCAAACGATCACATATCCAAATTATGAACTCGTGATGTTCCAAATGTCAGGTATTGATTTCCATAATATAATATGGTCTATCACGGTAGATATTTTTTTTTCCGTAGCCTATACTGTGTCCCACTGCTGGGCAAAGCGAATTTTAATTATTAATCCGAAAATGTTGGCCGAGTAAATGACGAGGTTTCCCTATCCTCTTTTTAAGCACAGAGCAGACATTTGTATGTTATCGTTTATTTTTTCTTTTACACAATAAGTTCTCTGTTTAGATATTTATTCTGGAACCGCGCATTAGGCTGCGTTTCCACCAGAGATGAGCAAGGATGCACTGCGAGGAATGTGTTCGTTAGAGAGCTAGAGCTGCGTTGTGCGAGGATAAACAAATGAAGTGATTCTATTGGTTTTCAAAAACACGCTACTCGACACACATCGTCGCTCGTCTCTCGTGGAAGTCTCGTGTGTATTTTTAGGATTTAATGTATTACTGTTACATGTAATTTCTCGGGTCAGAGGTCAAAACTGATGTAGGTACACTAAGTACATACTTACTACGTATATTTTTTATGGACAAAAAGCAAACCTGAGCGTTCAAGAACAATGAATTTCGGAATTCGTCAATCTTGAAACGTCAACTTTTCAATAGGTACCTCATATCGTTCCTCAAATCGTCGAAACCTTTAAGCCGAAGGACTTTATCTTGAAGATGACATGTATTAGAGACTCTAATACATGTCATCTTAGTACTCTAATACTGTCATCCGAGTACTCTAATTTAGAGTACTCGGATGTTGGCCTTAGTTGTGATTGGAAAAATTATGTAAATTATAAATATATTTTTACATAATGTAGCAGATAATCTTCAATGTAGGTAATTATGATTCATTTGAATAGAACTGACACACTTCCTGCAATAATCGCTTGCGATTGAAGGTTTTTATTCTCTAACGTTTATTGAAATTATATCGATACAGAATTAGTTGCGTGCTTAATTTTATAGACTGTAGTTTCGTAGGTATGTGTTAGCGCAATGCACTGACATTCAAATTTAATTGGTATTATGCATATTATTATTTTGTTTCGAGAATATTTTAATTGGTGCTACCTGGCGCCAGCATTTGTTATATGTAGGTATTGATTTCTTTTAATGAATTGTAACCTGTTTCACAGTTTATAGGGGCACTAAAGAAATAAAACGTATAATGTAGTACATAATTTGGAGTTTTCAATGATGCATGGATATTTGTGGTCTCAAGAAAGGTCGCTAGTTTGGCATTCATTTAATGATTTATAACAATCTCATGTTGCTTACATATACCTACATTTTGTTTAGAACGAGTTCAATATTTGAAGGTGAGATTATTTATATTTATTTAATAGGTACATATGAAATGAATATACATACCTATTTTTTAACTAAAGTAAAGAGAAAAATGTGATTTTTGTTATATTGCACTCAGTTTCATAATAAAAAGTATTCGTACAGTTTACAGATGTGCAAGTTGCGGAAACTTTCTAAATAATTGGAAATTTCTCGGCGATTTCTAGAAAATTCACGAGAATTCAATGAAATTGGAAATTTAAGAAACGGAAAGTTTCAATTTCTATACAAAAATATCATAATTTTCCGAATATTTCACATATGTCGCAAATTTTGCAATTTTGGAAACTAAAAAAAAAGTCATAGTGACAATAACGTTGATGAATAGAATTGAATGTAGGTATTTATATGTCAGACTCAATTTACTATTAATAGCCATAAGATTAAATATATCAACGTTACTTAGGTACGTATGTATTTACATTTTAAATCATACTGCTATAATAAATCTTCATTAATTGATTCAGCTTTTAATCTAATTATAAATGACAATACATAATTGAAAGGGCCCGTATGGCGTCCGGCGCTACGTCCTTGAAAATTATATTGAATTTGTATAACAACTACAACGTAAGCGTCGTCCATCATAACTCATAAGGGCCCGTACAATATGCATTGTTACATATTGACAGGTGGGACATATTTATGTAGTCTTTGCCTGCGACTTCGCTCGTGGAGTTGTGTAGAGTATAAGTCGATGCTGATTTCAACCTCATTTTCACCCCTTTTGAAGTCGAATTAAAAAGAAACTTGTTTCCTTATTCATTAGCTAACTTTGTTGGTTTTCCTTTTCACGGTTCAACTAAACGTTGGTTAAAACTAATATACTCGTATACTAGATAATATATTATAATAGAGAATCAGGTCAAATAATTACTACCTAGTATAGTTCTTCAACAATTTCAACATAATAATATGAGTGTACCGATCATGAATATTTAAACTTGAATTCTAGGAATTAAAAATATATATTTTTGGCAATTTTACGAAAACAATGACGGCTTCCGGAATACCAAATAGCGGCAATGCGACGAGAGGTCAATATAAAAAACTAACCCTCTCTACTAAACTAGACCTCTCTCCTCGATGCTGCCGCCTGGTTTTTTAACCAATTCAAGAATCTCTAATTACAGGTCATCATCATCATCATCATCATCTCAGCCATAAGACGTCCACTGCTGAACATAGGCCTCCCCTTTGGACCTCCATAAGTATCGGTCGGAAGCGACTTGCATCCAGCGTCTTCCGGCGACATTTGTGTGGACGTCCTACGCTGCGCTTGCTAGTCCGTGGTCTCCATTCGAGCACTTTTCGACCCCATCGGCCATCTGCTCTGCGTGCTATGTGGCCTGCCCATTGCCACTTCAGCTTGCTAATCCTGTAACTGTCCTGGCTATGTCGGTAACTTTAGTTCGTCTACGGATCTCCTCATACATAATTACAGGTAAAATCTAAGTAAAAATATCAAAAAAAAAGATTAAAAATGTGACAGGTCACATTTTCACATACAAAATAAAAACGCCTAAATGAATCAAATGAGCAATCTAGAATGAAGAGAAATAAATAAAACATAGGCTGGCTACATCGACCAACATTCTATTACTCATGTCATAATTGTGTACGTAATAAAAACCAGTTTTTAATGGGTAATCTATACAAAGCGCCTTTTTTATAAGGCATTATCAATAAATTTTCGCAATATATTATTGCTGCGGGGCCCCGGCTTTAGAATAGTGCCACCCCGTCTCTTCACGCGGGTGTCGTAAGAGGCGACTAAGGGATAAGGGATAAGGAAACCTCTGATCCCTACTGCTCGTGAGAACGCTGTGGATCCGCATGGCGGCGATGCGGTTCGCCACCCATACTACCGTGAATTTTCTCCAACAAATCCAGGCAATCTCTTAAGTCTTCATTCTATTTGAAATACAATGATGTTTTTAATCCACTCGACGTATTTCAAGATGTTTTAAATGCCAAGTATCATCATTTATCTGGAGAAGCTTTTAATAAAAGTGCGTTCAACCTAGCGATGTCCGCTGTAAGCTGCGTTCCAATGGATTAAAATAAAATACCTATTCGAATTAGGTATGTTATTATTTTTATATCCGTCAAAAGGAAAACTACCTTATTAGTACCTAGCCTTTATAATTGTAATATTTGCATACTGTTTGTCGACAGTCGAAAACGGTGAAATGATGATTTACACAAACACATGTAAAATTACCCTTCTTCTGTTTGTATAACAGACTGAATGCTTCGAAGAACCATTTATGAAGTAATTATCAATATTAGGGTATGCCGAGCTAAGTACATATGTATGTGAGTAAAGTGCTCTGTTGTCGCTATATGCTAAATTCTAAACTTAACATCAATTTTTTTTTATTATTAGCAAATTGTTTTAATTTTAGGATTAGTTTTATGAAATAAAGAATAATAATATGACAAACATAAAAACTATGTTGAGAAATTATTTACTATATCTTCCATCCGTCATAGAATGTAGGTATGAGCCACTTCTTGTCTTAATTCAAGATCTCATAAGCTCCTGATTTTTGAGTAGAAATAAACGCGGGGGTACAGTTGCCATCAAATATATCTGAGCGGCCAAGGTCCTAAAAATATCTGAACGTTCACTTTATTGCCTTGACAATAGAGGCGGTGTTCAGATATTTGTGACCAGCTTGGCCGCTCCGATATATCTGACGGCGACTGTACATGCCACAAAGGCTTACTTAGGTTGTTTTTGAAATCAGCTTAACCATATTTTAGGTATTACACACATGTAATTATCTAGTTTTAATGGGTAAGTAATAAAAGATATAAGAACTTATTGTATAATATTCATATTATATACGCTCATATTGCATAAGCTTGTTTTGTATACCGTTCAAAGTCTATAATGAACGTTTGATATAACATCAAAATATCTAATTTTGTTAAGTATAACGTTGTTTAAGTATAATATCGTTGTATATAACGGTCATAATGTATAACGTTCATAATACCTTAGATTTATAATGTATAATATTCAATACATCTAACACCAAAATACATAATGCTCGTATAGAATAACGGGTTGTCTAAATCGCAGCTCGTGTACATATCAACTCGCCTAAAAGCAACTGGTCTACACGATTTTTTAAGTAGCAGCTAGTCTAATTAGCTATTCTAAAATTCTCAAAATGTTGAATCCTCAACTTAACTAGACGGAGCCCCGCTTCGCGGGACTCCTATTTCCGGGCGTTTTGCCCTTCGGGCATCTGAAGCTACCTAACGAACCTAACCTACCTATTCTACCTATTGATTTAGTTTGAAATCCGTGAAAACATTACACTTTGGGGAAAAAGGTTGGAATGGAGTTTATAACCTATTTAGTATATCATATGCTATTATATTTTGTAATTATTATACTAAAAGATAGTATATCTTATGATCGATATACGTTATGTATGTTATATTAAACAAATTTAGAGTATTTGAGTGTTATATGATAAGTTATTATACAAAATGAGTGTTATATTAATTGACCGTTATTCCTAATAAAAATATAGATTTTGTTGTTATAGCAAACGTTCATTATATCTTGTGAACGTTATTAATATGAAATTATATATTATGTAGTTATATCTTATGGGACGCACCCAGTTTTAATTGCCCTCAATGATTATAAAATAAAGCCCTGTTAATCCCAACTGATTCAAGCAAATCCTAAACACATTTAAAGCTTTCATTGTTTGTGCACTCCGTTCATTGGCATCAAATGCTAAAAGCAACGGGTCATCGCACTAATTGTTAGTAATTAGCATTTTTAATGTTCGCGCCGAGAAAACCATAACATTTCATATGACGCACAGCTCAAGATTTCACGTTCAAGTTCGGTACTATAAGTCTTTGTAGTCAGGGGCAATGGCATAGCCGAAGGTGTAAATAAACCAACTTACGCCATAGCTCTTTATCATGGGATTTGGATGGGGTATAAAAGATATGCCGATCTAAAAGTACATGTCGATGCAGCATTCTGCTTAGCTTCTTAATTCTTATACAGTTCTGCAGCTTAGTTTTGCAGTCAGCAACAGAAGGGTACGCGGGTGAGGGGTTCAAAATGAGCTGGAAACGGCTTTATTGTTATGAGAATAAGGGCGTGTCAAGGTCATTTTGAATACCTCACCCTCGTAGCTACTTCTGCTGCTGACTGTACATGATCGTAATTGTGATTTCAGGCAGAAATAGCTATATATAAAATACGATAGAGGGACACGGTCACGTTTAAATTGATTTAGCAGAACTAGGCACTTGAACGAGGAAAACCTTCAACAGGTATAACAAATACTGGTTCAGGGTGTTACAAAAATACTGGTGATCCGTTTAAGGGCATAATTGGTATCGTATTGTGAGTAAGAAAATAGGAGAAAAAATTTTTGAACATGAAAAAAAAAATTTTATGGGACACGACCGTCATAGCTGGCCAAGAAGCCTCCAGCGAGATTTTTTTTTTCTTACTTTCCTATAATTAGAATAAGTACAAGTCCTAAATTTTTAAAATTATAATACTGGATACTTTGTGACATATATTATTATGTCTTTAGGTACAGTCAGCAGCAGAAGTAGCTAAGCGGGCGGTGTATTCAAACTTATCTGCACACGCTCTTTTTCTCTTAACAATAAATTCGTGTCCAGTTCATTATGAACAGAGTACCTGCTTGGCTACTTTTGCTGCTGACTAACGTTACATTTTTTTTTTGTAGACAAAAAAATTTTGGTGACATAAATAATTTTATGATCTTATAGGGTAGTCAACAACTTTTAAAGTTAACATTGTGTCGTCTGTTAACATTGTGGTATCGTTAGCAGACGTTCTGCTTAATACAAAAATAACTTTTAAAGTTCTCTAAACAAGTCAAATTACTAAAGAAAGTTTGTTAATAGCCTTAACTCGTTTTACAAGTATGTGTATCCTTTCAAACTTATTACCTTTCCATATGTTGACCGTTTAAAATTCCTTTAATACTTTCAATACTCGTGATGTTAGAAACGACTTATTTAATATAGACTTAGGTAATATAATTTCAACCTTGTACCCATAATTTTATGACTGAATTTATCATGACAACTCCTTAAAATAAAGACTTTTTGCTGCTTAGTTTACGCTATATTAAAAGCCTCAGTTTACAGAGAATTTCTACAAATTATTGATGCAATTAAGCATATTTGAGTAACTACTGTAAGCAGGTATCTCAATTCAGATGGAATCTTAATACACCGTCATTAACACATACGACTAGGTTTAATGTTAGAAATATACATATACATAAGGGGGCCCATTGACTATTAGTCCGCCTGACGACATCAGCCTGTCAGTTAGAACAAAAAATTGACAGCTCCGAAAAACTGACAGGCCAATATCGTCAGGCCGACTGATAGTGGGTGGGCTCCATAATAGCACTATGCACCCATTTTACGTTGTATACATTTATCTCAATTTTTTCAGTAAATATTTTGAAATTGGACCGTGTCTCGCTGACAGACGACATAGCAAATTAATGGCACAGAATCGCATAATTATTTACTCATAATAGTTATAACAATCTTGTTAGTCACCGCTCATGAGGATACTTGAATTCCGTTATCTTTCGTTTGTGCCCACAGAGCGAGACAGCAACATTCGTGGTGGGCCTTATCAAGTTTTATTTTTGCCAACGGGAAGCCACACTAGCATGGGCATGGATATTATTATAATTAAGGTGTATTTATTAAGGAAACGTGTTTAATATAAAATTAATTAATTAGTAATAGGTATACATAACATATAGAACATTGTAAATTTATGATGTCGAGGAAACAGTAATTTAAATAAAAAATAGAATGGAGTAATATAATGGAATTTAAGTAAAAAAAGAAGCCCTACAGGCTGGCATTTTTCTTAAATAAGAAAAAATATAACTATGTAAGACCAGCCTATATAAAGTTACCCCAAACTTGTTATATATGATACGTTATATGTTACGCATACTTATCCGTTTTGTTACAATTTAAATATAGAATGTATGGTTTGCGAATCATCGGTTCAAGTTATGTACAGGTGCTTTAAAGGCGGTTTGCGATTGACAGATGAGTTTTATACACTTGAATCTCCATTTTGTTGTCATAATCATAAAGTCAACTTTACAAACTTCACACCATTTGGTGTTTTTTTTAACATGTACTTTATTTCCTTCATGTTAAGGTAGATAATCGAATGGATGAATATTATCTGTCAAGTCCAAACTTACTTTAAACGTATTGTACGCATATAGATATATCAGTTTCCTTATTCATGTTACACTTTGTAGTTTTAATAATTATATTATTTAATAATTATGCAGTTTTATAACAATTATTTGTTAATATTGGCATACCTACATTATGCTAAACCTGCACTATCGTTACTTATATAATATGCAGCGCTTTATGGTCATTTGATGACACACTTTGGTCAGAAAACGTTCTGTAATAATATTATACACCATAACATTAAATTGATAAAGGGGGTTATAGCAACAGGCATGTCTTGGTTCGAAACGGTAAAGAACATAGCAAAAACTGTCGCGGAAAATGCCTCTGCCGCAGTCGCCCAGTCAGTTCGCAGTTCTACACTAGCTGGTGCAAGTGCTGTTCCGATTAACCATAGTGGCTTTTGGAGTGTTCTTAGTAGACCTAGTGATGACCCTGGTGAAGAATCTAGTGAATCTGAAAGCGATAGTGAACGACATGATGAAGCAAGTGGATCTACAGCTAGTACTAGTCAAGTAACAACCAGAGCTAGGTTTACTTATGAACTAGACAGGTAATATATTTAAATATTGCGTTTCTTGCTTTTTTTTTCAAATGATTGTATTTTGATTTAAAACTGGTAAACATTGACAAAAATATTGGTTACATTTTTAATTTGAATATTTTATACTGCTACTGTATTTTAATTATTTTTAGTATACACGGTGTAACATGAGGAAACCGAATAATTTTAACAGCGTATTCCTGATCATAATTGAAGACTAAAATGTCATACAAACTTTCCTGAATTTTGCCTAGTTTCCGAGTTACGACCAATTAAAAAAAAAACACATTTCTCATTGTTGCTCAGTGAAACACGATTTTTAGATGGCGATTTCACCAGTTTGGGGCGTAGTCTAAAGACATCTTTTATTGACAGATGTCAAAGTGACAATAAACATTTTGTATAAACTATTTTTTATAAAAAAATTTAGAAATTTATTTAAACCGATAATTTTACCTATGAGACTTACTTTTTTTTTCGAAAAACAAAAAACAAAAAAATATATTTTTTTCCGTTTTTGACATAAAGTCATGTAATGTTTTTTTCTTCTATTGACCTCAGAAATGCGTGGTTCAAATCTTTCTGTTTCCTCATGTTACACCGTGTATATGCTATGTTGTAGAATCGATTTGCACCAAACCGTACAGGCGTGCAAATTATCTTATCAAGTTAGTTTCCGATAATACAATCTGTGATACATTTGCAATCATGTTTGGGTTTAAACAAAAAATGCTGCAAAAGCAGTGGTGATAATTATGAGTGGAGACAATGGTAGACCAAGTGTAGACAAAGGAAGTTTTTCTATTCGTGATCGTTTAAAGCCTAACGCGGCTAGGATAGATGATAATGAGACTAGCAGTGAGAGTAAAACAAGTGAATATGAAGGAAATTTTGCTGTTTATAGAATAACAACTAGAGCTACAATTACTTATGAATTAGAATAGGTAGATAAACATTTCGAAAGTACATGTAATAAAATATAAAGCAACTAAAACTCGACCAAAACAAAAAAGACTACGATCTTATGCCAAGGTTCTAATGATACCACTTTTTACACACGTTTTAAATATTGCACAAGTTTTATCCCAAACTACTTACTTAAATCTTAAAGCAAATCAAACTATTTTGTAAAAAAAATTTTTTTGTAATTTTTAAGTAGTTACACTACTATATAAATTATGCCAGATCTGGCCTCGGACACCGGAGGACTTGGTCACTTTTTCTGAAGTATATGACATCAATTTCAGTTTATACTTACTTAAAGTTAAATAAGAAACGTTGTTAAGTGTATGGCTGGAGAAAAAACAATTATTTGACTAAAACAATTTTCCTCCGTTTCGTTTGATTCGTTAATTTGTAAAATGTTTCAGGTTTCAAAAGAACGCGCTATTGATGTTTGTTCAAATGAGAAGTCAGCCACCGGGAAGTAGCAGAATAGAAGAATCGACAACTCAAGATATAAATATACTCATGGATACTCTCAAGGGATTTCGATTCGAAGCCAACACGCACATAGATCTCACTTGTAGTGAAATAGAAAACAAATGTCAAGAATGTAAGATTACTATTTTGAATCATAAATACTCGTAATGTTATGCAGTAAACAAGATTTAGTTTTTCCTCAAATATTAGTAATATTATTAAACTTATTCAGCACTCAGCGTCAATTGTTAAATAATTAATATGACTTAAATAATATTATTATAATTCAAAATAATTCTTTTCATACGGTCATTATCATGTAATTGCAAGAGCCGTTATGCTTGGATAAATTTCAATATTTTTCTACATCACAATATTGTTTCTTTTTCATGGTTAGAAGTTCTTATTATATTATACTTTTATTTTTATTACACATATGCACATTTCTTTTGCAGTTTTCCAGCAAGATTTTACCGAATACGGAGCAGTTATAGTGGTTGTCCTCACATTTAGTGGCAATACTGGACAGTTGTCAGCGTTAGACGGCCAATTTTCAGAATCAATTATTTTACGCTACTTGACTGAAGATTTGAATCCAACACTGCTCGACAAACCCAAAATGTACATTACTGAGGTATAATCCTTTTTTTTATATCACGACGGTGGCGAACTATCTTACTGCCCGCCTGATGGTAAGCAGTTACCGTTGCCTATGGACGCCTGCAATCCCAGAGGATTCACAATAGCGTTGCCTACCCTAATTTTTTCATTGACGACGTAATAAGGTCGATTTTACTGAACAACTTTTACAATGGGACTAAACCAAAATTAGCAAACCAAATCTAGTTATCTTATAGATAACCTCAACATAAATAATATATATAAATAGATTGCTTTGTTTGCACTTAGTTTCGTAAATAATTTTGATACGTAAAAGTAAGCATTGTAAATTCATAGGTTAACTTTAAATACTTACCTACCTACTTAAATAAGTATGTATATAGTGTACGAGTAGGTATAACACAAAAATGTTATTTTTATTTTAGAGCGCATTATTCGCCAACAAACTGTCCTCAGTTTGGCTAAAAAAAAGATGTACCTACCACTTAAGTTTCTCTTTGAAAAAAAAAATAATTAAATTAAAAAAGCATGCTACATCTGAGCGAACGATGTATACGCAACATCTTTTTAACCGACTTCTTTCATATTTATTGTTGGTCCCATTAGAAAAGTACTTAATGATCTCCTTCCTCCTTCGCACAATATGGCTAAGAGTTGGCAGGACAAGTCTGTATAAAAATAATTGGGTATATTATAATACTTTATCTACACCCATATCATAAACCCTCCATGATGCGTTCAAAATCCGCACGTTATGACCACCATAAAAATAGATTGTTTCGTTAGTAGTTAGATCAAATGTCTTATCTGTTACGATGTTATTATTATCAAATAATAAGCAAAAATTCGATATCATTATGAAAATCCGCCCGCCGGCATGCGCCGCCCGACCCCCGACACAATCGAGTTGGTCATGGCGATGGCGTGCAATCCGTGCAATTGCAGTCATTCAATCATCATTTCGGGTTTATAATATGTGTGTAGATAAAGCAGTGTATGCAACTGCACTGAGAAAATGAAACGGCTAGAAATAAATAAGTTTTTGCTATTTACAACCGAGTGACTCGCTTCGCATGGAGCCTGCAAAGTTCGTTGCTTAAATCAAAGAAGTCAACTTGGCTAACTTACGTATGTGAAACTACACCATTAAATTAGTTAAAAATAAATAAGGGAATCAGGGAAGGGTTATATTTACTAGGACACTTATTTGGATTTAAATAAGTGCTTGGTAAAAATAACCAAGAATAGTTAGCAATAATTGCTTGTTTGTAATTAACAAAGCTTAATTGCGTGATTTAAATAAGACTTGGTTGTATATAACCAAAAATATTTTAACCGAGCCAAATTGGTACTTTGCTAACACACTATTTTTTCCGTGTGTACGTAATTAGGCCTTAAAACACTCGTGTGATCTTATTATGAAACTCACTTCGTTCGTTTCATAAAACCACACTCGTGTTTTAAGGACCCCTATTACGTAACAGTTACATAAACTACTAATAAGTAACATCAAAATGTTCAAATTACAGGCCAATCGGATAATATCTTCAGAGAGTGGACCTCGACTTTCCTTATCATTGGAAGGATATCACGATATTCTGGGACTTCACTTACCAACCATCGAATATCAATCTATGTAAGTTTTATTTTTAGTGCTTAGTTTACACTCTTGACGAGTTCTTTTATGCCTACACTGAATAGTAGATTGTTCAACAAGGGACTAAAACAAGCCATAATGACACGAGATGTTTAGCCACCCGAGCGTAGCGAGGGTGGATATATTATAGTTCGAGGGTACATAATTGAAATTATCAATTTTTTTTTTATCGAGTTTGTTTAATATTTTCGCACACTTGTCATTTTGAGGTTATATGCGTGGTCCAAAATTTTCTATGCACAATCACTAAAAAGGGCGGTAATCGTACAATCATAAACACCGTGAGTGGCTGTTTAGGGGTTTCCAAATTAAATTAAAAAAAAATGTTTTAGTCCCTAGAGATTAATAAAGAGTTTTAGTCCCGATCTGCAGAGACTGAAGTAACATTTTAAGAGCATGAGAAGTGAAAAAAATTGAACAGCTAGAAATAAATAAGTTATTGCTATTTACAACCGAGTGCACGTTTACCGTAAAAAAAAACATTTATTGTAGCCTCTCCCTCTCGCACTTCCACCATATCAGGGAGTATTGGGATCCTGGGGAAGCGGCGGGAGGTGTGCTTTTTTGCACACCATCGTGGTAGTCATACAGGTTGATTCAGTAGACGTAAGCAGGATTAACACTGCGGATTCAGTCAATAACAAGCTATTGTTTGATACCGGTATTAGTGTACCCAATTAGCGCAATTTTTTTTTGTAGGGTGACCATGATTACAGACAACAAAATTTCTACGTAGGTAACAAAAGATAAAATTCGTTGTTATTTCACTTAAACATGGAGCCCGATTTACTATCGTTAACTAAGTATTTAGGGTTGTTCTTGCTAATGTCTCCTAAATCACCCTGTATAATATATATATATTTGGATTTTTGATACTAACTAGTTGGATATATTAGACTTGTATCTACGAGTAATTACTACGTTTTGCGGTGTGGTGTAGCTAGTGTAGTGAATTTTCACCTACTCCTTTTTAGGGTTCCGTAGCCAAAATGGCAAAAACGGAACCCTTATAGTTTCGCCATGTTCGTCCGTCCGTCCGTCCGCGGTCTAGCTCAGTGACCGTTAGCACTAGAAAGCTGAAATTTGGTTTGAATATGTGCATTAACCAAGCCGACAAAACGGTAGAATAAAAACGCTAAAAATATATTTTGTTAGGGTACCTCCCGTACACGTGAAGTGGGGGGCGAAATTTTTTTTCGTTCCAACCAAGTTGTGTGGGGTATCGTTGGATAGGTCTTTTAAAAAGAATTAGGGTCTTTTAAAAGAGTTTTTGGATAAAACTAATACTTTCGGAAATAATAGCTCCGAAAGTTTAAAACAGGGCGTCCCCCCCATCTAACTTTTGAATCGTGGGTCCTAAAATTTTGAAAAAAATCATGAAACTGAGGCCTAATGAGTACCTTCAAAGAAAACTATATTGAAATAAATCGGTTGAGCCGTTTTTGAGTTATCATTCAAAAACCCATAGTGAAAGGACGTAAGTAAAAATGACGTAAGCGCCGCCTTTCCCGTAAGAAACGATCTTTTGAATTAATGGTCTGTTTACGGAACCCTACACTGAGCATGGCCCGACATGCTCTTGGCCGGTTTTACCAGTTTAGGGGCGTCACAGCGACCATAATAAACTCGAAAATTTCAATTGTACTTTTTTGGTATATTCAAGAGACAGAGAGGCATATAGACAAAAGAACGATGTGGTACGTGATATTCGGCCGGGCCTGGTACAGTCAGCATCAATAATAAAATGTATACGAATTTGAGTCTTATCCCATAGACATAAGTGCCGAAATGTTTACATATTTTTGATGCTGACTATACAGCGAATAATTTAAAACAAAATGTCGTTATTCCCGTCTCTTTCTTTCGAACCAGCAAGTGTAAAAGAAAGGTAAATATTGAAATTATAATTTTCGACGGCCGCGGTAGTGCAGGTAATTCTTATACGCCTTGTGCTAAATCACTAGAGTGAAAAGCTAATAATAATAAATGATTTGCATATTCTAGCTCAAAAATAAAATTCAAGATGTCTGTATGAATCTATAAATAATTTACTGTTAGTTTTGCAGATGTTGAGAGAACACTCGAATCTACTTTTACGATTCCGAATAAAACAAATATAAAACCTAAATAGCTTGTAAAATTTAGAAATAGGGGTAGTTTTATCACCCCAAAGCAGAAATATCGCAAATAGAGAGTGGAAATAAATCTTGTTTCTATAAATTTACTCTCGTATTTACTCGTTCCACATTTAATCTTCAGACGGGTTCTTCGAATAAAAATTAGAATATGTAATAAAAAATAAGGCACGGTTGTAATAAAAATCACGATATTTTATTATGTACAGTCAACGCCAAAAATATGTGTACACTTTGAAACCTTATTACAATGGATGGAGTAACGTGCAAAAGTGTGTACATGTGTTTGGCGTTGACTGTAGTCAAAAAATATATTTTCCTACATTTATATTTACCTTCAGGTAAACATAAGTAGGTACCTAATTAAACATTTTCTTAACAGGATACTTTTTACAGAACTAAATCTGTAATGCTAAATGCTATGCTAAAATTTTAAAAACAGCTGAAGCAAGTTTGCCAAAACCTGCGATTAAAGATGCCTACATAGACGGCGTCCTCAGTACAGTCAGGAGCAAAAGTAGCTAAGCGGGTAGGGTGCTCAAAATGTCTGGACACCACTTTATTGTTAGGAGAATAAGAGCGTATGTAGGTCGTTTTGGACACCCCACCCGCTTATTGTACAAACACGGCTTCCATAAACGGTCTTGATGCGCGTTAGAGAGTCTGCCATCTCTTGCTCTTAATCGAAAACTGAAACGATTCCTAATTCTAATTCTATGCTTTTGTCATTTTACGAAAAATACACAACTTACGTTAAAGATAATGTTTGCAGTTGACTCATTTTTAGTAAGGTTAAAAAATGTAAACATATGTATGACGTTGACTGTACGTACTTACATCCTACATTATTAGCATTGGTGTTAGTATTCATTTTAATTTAATATCTGTTTTTTTTAACTTTCAGGATACGACGTCCACTTTTGCTTCTATGTGACAATATCAAGAATATGGCCGATACTCATGACTTTGCGGGTATATTAAAGAAATCTATAGAAGATATTCAAACGGAAAATTCCATATTTGAAGATAATCCGATAGAATTTAACAATAAATTTACAAAGGAAATGATATTAGCGAGATCATGATTGTCATTTTTGTTAGGAATGCAAACATCCTTAAAAATACAAATGTTATTAAAAACCTAAGTAAAGGTTAAAGTCACGCACAGAGCAACATGCCATGTAATGCTAATGACAGCGGAATTTTGAAATTACTGATCTTTTAAAGTAGGAGCCGCCTGGTATCAAAAGGTCAAGGAACTGGCGCAGGATAGAAGTAGATGGAAAATACTCCACCGACAAGAAAATCCCTCTTAAGTTGATGATGATCTTATTTCATACCGATAGAAAGTTAGCTGTCGAAGATATTTTTTTTAATCTCCCGAAATACCAAAAAAAAGGAAAAAAGATTTTTTTTTAGTTATTTCGGGAGATTTAAAAACACATATATCTGATTTACATGAAACAGATCACTATTATTATATAATTTTACGTTGGCGATGATATTTGCAAAATTATTTTTTTCAAATAGTTTATAAATAAAGTTTTGATATTGGTATACATAATATGCATTCTGCCTTATTTTCGAACATTTATCGAGATTTTAATTACATTTTTCTACTCGCCGACTATAATGCTTGAATAATTGAGACTTTGTACAGATAACTACTGGCGCATACATTTCGATGGTCGCATATTCGCCGCGTGGCCGGGCGGGGTTCGGCACCTATTTTAGTTTTGTCGACAAAACTAAAATGGATTTTCATATAGTACGTTTTATTTAAGGTGTCGAAATTGTAGGTAGAAATCCCTAGTAAAATTCCGACATCTTAAATAACTACTACTTTACAATATTTTAGTTCTCTCAGGTGTCGAGCGCCGCCCGACCGCGACAGCGTGGCCGGGCGGCGCTCGACACAATAATAATATTAGAGGCAGCAGATTGTTACGCATTTATTGAACTCTGTTCTAACAGACTTGCCTAATTTGAGTACTCGTAGAAAAATCTCGTACCTTACTTAGGCCACTCAGCAAGCTTCGTGGCCTAAACACGGTACTCGACTGTAAAGCTCTTTATTATGTCACGATTGTATAAAATACTATTAAATTCACTTCACTAATTCATTCCGTTCTTCTTTTTTACAATTAGTACGCACCTAATGTCATTGTGTGTGCAATCATTCACCTCAACTCTATTGGCGATACCTATACCTACCTACTGAAGTTAAATATTTTATTCGGGATAGACCAGTCAAATAATCTTAAAGCCTATGGAATCTTACGATTGGAAAAAAGTGGCAGGTAATTCCGAAAGTTTACTCTTATTACAATGGGATACGAGCGATATTTGAATGTTTTCGGAATTACACGCTTTTCGAAATTACCCCAATGTTCCCTACATCCACATGCTCATGCAAGTCTGAATCGTGAAATGCAGCTACTGCATACTACAAATTGCATTTTGTTTAACTTCAATCCTACTTTCCTCAGATTTATTCAGACGTGTCTAAAATAGTCAAACTGACTGCTAGTAATTCAGGTTGTAAAAGGAACGGCGTGAGCGCAAACCCGCGCTTGTGGAAATGATAACGCATTAATGGTTTCAGCCATTAGCATCCGGTGGAAAACGCCGGACGTAAGTTTTGACTTCACTACGGGTTTCTGGTTAACATAGAAATATTAAGTATGGATAATACAGTCAGCAGCAGAAGTAGCTAAGCGGGTAGGGTGTTCAAAATGAGCTAGACACGACTTTATTGTTAAGAGAATAAGAGCTTGTGTAGGTCATTTTGAACACCCTACCAGCTTAGCTACTTCTGCTGCTGACTATACAAGCCGCCACGAAACTTGGTGCTATCGAATTAAAGCGATGCTGATTATTGACGAGTAACAATTTAGTGTTATTTTACTGTGACATAAATATTACCTATTCGCAGTTAAGCTAAATAAATTATAAATATGATTCATTATCACAAGATTTTTTTGTTAAATGAAGTAATATTTGCTAGCACCTTATATCTATTTTTAAAACAACAGAACTGTTTAAGGCAAGAGCTATCAGATTAATCGACTCAATAAATTTCAGTTTAAAAAAATCGAATGGATACTCATTTAATGTAATGTTTTTTTGGGGTGCCCTCTTTTTCGCATAAAATGGATTGTCATATTTGCACATGGCATAACACGATTGGCATAATGCCATTTCACATAAAAGTCACTATAATAATGCATATATTCGCCTAATAAGTAATTTTCATAACGTTATATGAGCATAAAATGTTCTGGTATAACATGAAGAAAAATAAAATTCAGTTCGCCTAATTTCAATGTGCATAACATATACTAACTCGAACATCTTATCCTACTAATTTAGAAAATCATAACATCCTAGTGCATAAAATATACTAAGTCGAACATTTATTCCTACTAGTTTAGAAAATCCTAACATCCTAGTGCACTACGTAAGTCGAAAATATATTCCTAATAACTTAGAAAATCCGAACATCCTATATGTAGTGCATAACTAAGTCGGACATACTCGTACATATACATATGTTCCTATTCATTTAGAACTCCTTCGCTGTGTGCATGATTGTGGTGCCATCTATTGGGCAGGTGGTCAATATCTTTTTTTCATTTTTTATAAATAGGTTGTATTCCTTGCTTATATGAAATGTAACTGGCTGATTCACTATTTTGACAGCAGACAGGGGATTTGCAGTTTCATTTCTTGTCACATTGAGCACTGCGATCGTTCTCGTTACCCCCACCATGCACTTCGCACATAGCGAATACTGAACCTTGAAAAACATACTGTTTACAGAAAAGTAGGTTTAAGTAAGGTTAGAACTGTGATCACACAACCGAATTGCGTCAGAAAGTAGGTTTAGGTTAGGTTAGAACTGCGAAACCTCAAAAACCAAACTGTAAAAGTTAGAAGCGATTGGTTAGGTTAAAAGTCTAAGGCGGAAGCAAAGGGAGCCTTGGTAGAGATTATCATGAAAAGGGTGTACCCTTGTTTTGTCGACAACCTTTTCATCGAATATTATTTCATCGACAACGATTCATCGAAACTTTAGTACTAGTAATATTGTTTGGCGTTATTTTATTTCAAATACTATTTATTTAAATTTATCTTACTACGTAGAAATACTATTCAACGAATATTACTTAATCGCTCATTTGTTTCAAATTATGTTAATTGGCACAACTACAAAACATTGCAATTCATTTCTTCGACGTATTACTTTAATACAATTTTATAATATATATCCCTGCGTCCCGCAAGAAAACGAACTGTTGCCAGAAGTGGGTTAGGTTAGAACTGCGACCCCCAAGAAAACGAACTGTTGCCAGAAGTGGGTTAGGTTAGGTTAGAACTGCGTCCCTCAAGAAAATAAACTGTTGCCACAAGTGGGTTAGGTTAGGTTAGAACTGCGACCCCCAAGAAAACGAACTGTTGCCAGAAGTGGGTTAGGTTAGGTTAGAACTGCGTCCCTCAAGAAAATAAACTGTTGCCACAAGTGGGTTAGGTTAGGTTAGAACTGCGACCCCCAAGAAAACGAACTGTTGCCAGAAGTGGGTTAGGTTAGGTTAGAACTGCGCCCCCCAAGAAAATAAACTGTTGCCCGAAGTGGGTTAGGTTAGGTTAGAACTGCAAACCCCAAGAATACGAACTGTGGCCAGAAGTGGGTTAGGTTAGGTTAGAACTGCGTCCCCCAAAAAAACGAACTGTTGCCAAAAGTGGGTAAGGTTAGGTTAGAACTGCGATCCCCAAGAAAACAGACAGGTTTAATGCTCCTCTATTTGATTTAAATTCTTCGCATACAAGTGTCTCCTCTGTATCACTTATTTTTCACCATACTATAACATACACAGGTAATTAAATCACTTCAGATGATCAACCATTCGATCAGAAAAACAATTTCATATCTAAAACTACCCACATAGCTAGAATCGTGCAGAGTGAGCCGACTGACGTGATTGCGTTTAATCGCGGTAACGAAATATAACCAATTGAAATAACTTTATGCGGAATAAATATTATTAAATGTAAAAAAAATGAATTTAAAAAACCCGATAGATAGCTTTAGGTTAGGTTAGAATTGCGAACCCTCACAAAACAAAACTGCTTATAAGTAGAAAAGCAGGATTAGGCTAGGTTAGAACTACGACCCCCCCAAAAAAAACGATTTACAAAGAAACAACAAATTTAGGCTTTTCGGATTATGCGTAGTGGTGATTATGAATTAGACTACTTTAGAATAGTAAGTATTGTCATATTTTATTAGTCGTGTAAGTTTTAGGATATTCAGAATTAGGCTTTTTGGGTTATGCGTATTGATGGATTCGATATGGGGATATTATGACATTAAACCAATAGGACGGAGATCTCTTAGGGTTTGCAAGCTTATGCGTATAACCATTAGGACAATCGATCTATTCGGATCAATAGTTATGCCAAACGTTGTTATGCCAATGGTTGTTATGCTAAGTAAAAATAGTCAAGATGAATTTATGCGTTCCAATATAGACCCGTTTTTTTGTCTACCTTTGGTCAGACATGGTAGACAAAATGGTCTCTCAAAGCTGCTTAAAGTTTAGCTGGAAGAGATCCCTTAAAGGGATAAGTTCGCCTCTGTACAGACTTATTATTTTTGTTGGTAATGTACTTGTTTTGTGCAATAAAGTATTTTACTACTTACTACCTACTACTTAAATGTTTTTGACCTTGATTGTCAAAAGTATAGGGGCAATGAATAGAGAACATCGCATTGCAAAAAAAAAATTAAAAAAAACATTAAATAAACACGGTCACTCCTAGCATTGGCTGCTCTTACCATCTTTATGCTGATGATCTGCAGCTCTACACACAGGCGAGCGTTAGGGACATTGATCACGCAGTCTCCATCATAAATACTAACCTTGACAGTCTCTCTGCGTGGTCACGTTCTTTTGGAATTTCGGTAAACCCATCCAAATGTCAAGCTATTGTACTCGGTAGCCCCCGCACGCTTGCTTTGATGAATTTGTCGAGTGTAGCACCTATCCGGTTCGAGGATGTTGTGATACCCCTATCACCTAAAGTGAAAAATCTGGGTCTGATTATAGATAGTGGCCTCACATGGGAGCCCCAGGTGTCTGATGTATGTCGCAGAGTGACGTACACACTTAGATCGCTGTACAGGTTCAAAAATGTTTTGCCTATAAGCACGAAGATCCTTCTCGTACAAGCTGTTGTCCTCCCCATAATTGATTATGCTGATGCGTGCTACTCGAATGCCATTCAAACTTTCCTGAATAAACTGGACAGGCTGCTCAACAACTGTATTAGGTTCATATTTTGCCTTCGGAAGTACGACCACATATCAGCTTACCGTAAGCAGCTCAATTGGCTTCCCATATGCGAGCGTAGATCTCTTAGACTCCTGTGTACCCTGTATTCTTTTCTTTTTGATCCTATCACACCTCAGTATCTTCGATTTAAATTTCAATTTATTACTGCACGCCCTGGATGTAATTTCCGCACTTCTCGCAGCCTTAAGCTCGCCATTCCCCTTCATCACACCGGTTTCATGACCAATTCCTTCACTCTCCAGGCAATACGCCTTTGGAATGACCTTCCGATTGACATTAGGAAAGCTCAGAGCAAGTTCACTTTCAAGCGCATGTTGCGCAAGCATTTATGTGATAAATTGCGTGATTGATTATCGTCATGATGTTTCACTGTAGGTACACATAAAATATAAAAATATGTATGTAATTTTATTATATGAAGTAAATATATGTGTAAGTTTATTTTATTCTTTATATTTGATTAAGTATATAGTATTTATTTTATATTCAGTAACTGTGATATCGTTTCAATACATTATTTCATAAAGCCTGCACCAAACATATCTCTTTTTGGCCCCGTGGTTGACTGGTAGAGAATGCCTTAAGGCATTAAGTCCGCCATTTGTATATTTTATGTGCAATAAAGTTTAAATAAATAAATAAATATACTAAAATACTTGTGGATTTTTAAAATCATTAGAGCGTTTTTACAAAAAAAAATATCATAATGCGACAAAAATAAAAAAGGAGGTTTGGTTTAAAAAAAAGGTGGAACAGTATATATGCATATATAATTTAATTATTACATTTACCAAGAATTTTAATAGTAGCTAAGAGGTCTATAGAATTCATTGATGTCAATTTATTTGGTACTCATAAATTAATGCCGGCGTATTTTCGTCGAAACCGCTTCACTGAGGGCCTATAAATTAATTAAATCTAATAGTCGGAACATTTGTAGTCATCTGTGTCTTTGGTAAAGAAAACAAATTATGGCAATTACGTCATAGTTGTCTTTCAATGGACAACAGCAGAGCTGTGATGGGATGATGGGTCACATTATTCCATAGTTAAAATGTAAAACATTTTTCGTTAAGAGCTTGCTTTTAAAGCTTGAATGAGGTCTTTGCCTCTGATTTAGTTTAGCTTATGTGTGCTAAATGCTTATTATGAAAGACATTGTAATATTAGTATAGTTGATGATTTGGTTCATGAGTTCCTAATATTTGATCTCGTTAAGTTTAAAAATGTATGTATTAATTTATCAATTGTTTTCAAATGTTATTGTATTTGTTATTGGGTACAGTGCTTTTTAAACACCATCTTGTATTGTTAATGAATAAAGCTACTATGACTGTAGGTATTTTTGTACTGTTTTTTTGAGATAAATCTTTTTGTTGTATTTTCCGAATCGGAATTCTTATCTTATTCTTAGATTAATTTTATTCAGGAGGCCACCTAACCATTCTATTTTATCTATTCAGTACCTCGCTATAGTTATGTAAAATTCTCTGTGAGTTGACTGACCTCGCTTTTGTTGAACAATAAAGTAATGGGTATTAAATCAAAATATTTCGAATATTAAACCTCTTTCCTTTATTGTTTTATCATCAAAGACGACATACATACGAGTACATTGGTCCTGAGCGCCATATGACCGTTCAAACGTATGTAAAGTCTTAGAAGTCTAAAAACTGTTCAGTCACCTGTTTGCCGAAACAAATAAAATAGAAAGCTCATAAACAAATAAAATAAAAAGCTCCTTGTACATGTTTAAAAGGCGCTCGTAACAGCCATTTCAATTTACAACAGAAACATTGCTCAAAACACGTAAGAACAAAATTGGTTCCTCTTATTCAGAAATAAAATGTTTCTTGCAATTTACGTGGTACCCCACGCCTGCATTCGAAATGCAAAACAATACGGGAAATACAGTTGGACAGGAGACCATTATACAATAAAAACTAATGATATTTTTTTATATAAACCAGGTGTTAGTACAACTGAAGAACAACTCAAATTATTTTTTATAAATATTTTGATTTGTTTATTTTAATTAGTCACACTACTATAATATAAATTATGAACTTATATAGATGTCATATACAAAGGAAAAAGTGACCTAGGCCTCCGGTGCCCAAGGCTGGGGCCTAGGTCAGTTTTTCCTGGTCTATATGACATTTATATAAGTTTATAACCAGGTGTTAATTTTTAAATAGTTTTCCAGGCACTTAACCTTTTGGATAGACATTTAATTATTATTTTTTTATTTACTTATCAATAAAACAGCAATATCCTTAAAACTAGAAGTCTACTTAAAACCTGTATTTTAGGTTAAAAAGGCGCTTCTCCCCAAAACAAATATTACATTTGATGTTTCATTTATACAATTTTGTGAAGATAAAATTAAGTAACCTTATTACCTCCTTGAATTTACGAGTATCTCGCATAATCCATACTATATACACTATATAGTATGGATTAACACTATAAATATAAATGCGAAAGTAACTTTGTCTTTCTGTTACTTCTACGCTTAAGCCGCTAAAATTTGCTATGAATATAGTTTGAGTCCCGGTGAAAGACATGCTTAAATATGATGGATTTTATCCCAAAAAACACCCCTTAAAGGGTTGGGGGTGGAAGTTTGTATGGGGAATCAATAACTGCTTAACCGATTTAGATAAAATCGATTTAGTATCCAGATGGTTTGAGTCTTGAAGAAGGACGTACAATTTTTTTCTCAGAAATCACCACGTACATTGGGATTTTTATCCCCAAAATAATGACTAAAGGCGATAAAAAGCATTACTTATTCACGCATATGAAGAAGCGGGCAAAAGCTAATGTTTAATAGAATAGATAATAAAATAGAATTTCTTTATTTAATAAATTAAATCAGGATGGACAATTGCAATGTTGCTTTTACTTTGGAGTGACGTAGTGAAGTCCTATGTGAGTTATACTCATACCTACTATTGTGAGGGTAACTGTAGAAGTACAATATATTCGTATTCGCTTTTTCGAGTACTTTACAGATGACGATAAATATGTTGATGGCTGATAAACGCCGTATTTTACAAGTTATAAAGGGTATGAGTGATTTCGCTATATAGGCAGTTACTACGAGTCATAAAGCGTTATATAAGAAACAGTCTTTATTATTTGTCTTTCTCTAGTAGTACGAAAACATTTTACGACTGTTACCTGTTTTCTTCTTTTGTTGCGGACTGCGGTTGACTAAGGTATCTTTGAAAACGGAAATTACTACTGAAATCAATAATTTAGGTACAATTCATTTCTGATATCTATCGACAATTATAGTACGTATAGGTATGCTTTTATTCATAGGTGTATTATATTCCGAATTGATTAATATCTATCCGTAATTTAATTATTAAATACTTGTACAATTGGTAATTTAGAGCCACAAACTAAGATTTAAGAACCCGCGAAATCTGAAGAAAACGTGAACCAAAATTAAGCAACTATTATCAAAGCAGAACTTTTTAAAGTTGAACGACTAGTCGTCTAGTGTCAGCTTTGTCACGCACACAGCTGTACCATAAGAAAAATGTTATAAGCGCCTTAATTTTTCTACCCAAAAATGTCCTTAAGTGTTTGAGAAGGTTAGGAAACGTCTAAGCTACTCTTAGAGACACGACAACGATATTAATTGGACGTGCAGTATCACTAAACGGAACATGGAACAAATGGCGGCCATTCTGGAAGTTTATCAGACAAGAGCCTTATTAGTCGTGTCATGCCACAAGTTTGTTTATATGCAGCGAGTGTGCGCTCGGGGATAGCGCACGTGTTGTAGCTGTGTTATGGAGGGTTTTTACCCCCTGTGGTTGTTATGAGAGTAGCTTTTTGGCTTCTACAAAATACTGGATAAGGTGATGGGGCAGATAGGTATCTAAATTATTAAAGTGCACAGTAGCTGGCATTTTCTCCCATTTGTAGGTACAACTAAATAAGTCTGATGTCATTACTCACCTACATTCAATTACAGTAGTAGTAAGTAAGTGAGCATCGTCGGGGACATAGGGCGTCGTTTGGCTGGTCTTAGGGCTGCGATCGTCGCTCGGGGTTGTATCTAGTTCAGCAGGTCTCCATTGCTGTGTGTACGATTCAGAGTGTAACCATTTAAAAAAAATACTGTTTGATTTGACTTTTTATTGATTTAGATAGCTATATGTGTAATGTTATAAGATGTAACTTCTTTTTGTTTGCAAAGTAGTTTTAAGTTGACTTTTTATGTTCAAAGTATCGTATATGTTTCGTGAATAAATGAGTGTATTCAAATAAAACTGTCAATTTTTACTCTGAGGCTAGAATTAATATTATTTTACCTGCACACAAACAAAAAATGCAGTAGTTTCCCATTTTACTCAATAAGTATATGACTAGCTTATAATCTGTAATAACGCAAACATTTTAAAATGTAACAGTAGTCAGATACAGTTATCTATATAATAAAAAATTTAGCCGAAAAGCCCCAAACCAATCTATCAAGAACTTTACGAGGACAAGTAGATAACTTTACTTTAGACATCCCATGGCAAGAATGGGAAACTAATGAATAATTAGAGAACCTCAGACCCATCCTTTCAGTTCTGTTTGGTCCCATAGGAAAGTTCGAAGGATGAAAATGTAATGACTTTGGTCACGCACTTTGTGTGTTGTGTATCTTCGATCTAAGAAACACAATTAGCAAGTATCTTTGGGAGTAAGCTAGTAACTATTAGAAAAGTTGTTTTGGGTATTTGTTTCTGCTGAGGTATATGGAAATTGGTAGTTTGTCATCATTTACTGCAGGTTGTCATGTAACTAAGCTGAAAAGCTCTAAGTATGTCATTTGACAATGGAATTATGAGCTATTACATTTACGGTATACATTTGGATTCAACTTTTTATTGAGATAAGCTTCATTCATTATTAATATGATTAAAAATTGTTTTTACCAACATACAGACTGCTTCCTGTAATACGAGTAATAAATTAAAATGTATATTCTACTTTTCATTCACTAAGAATTTTGTTCAACAACTTTTACAAATATGTATTTTTAGATTGTATCTTTCATAAAAACTGAATATTATTTTTAATGTACGTAAATTTACATTGCTTTTCAGTCTTGTAACCCGACAGATATAATCAATTTCGGAATACATTGCGTGTTCGAATAAATTTGAAAGTGTACTAAAATTCAAACCATAAGTTATTTCTAAAAGTCACTGAACAAAGGTTGGCTGGTTTGAGGAGTAGAATCTACATCTCACAGGAAACACCCAGTATATTAAAAATAAAAATGAATGTGTGTAAATATTTTTTTACACACCTTTTTTTACCTGTTAGCAGCTAACTTACCCTACCAGTTCTAGAAGTGATGTGCCAAGCTCATTGCTATTTAAGTGAGATATATCTCTCTTATTCTCCCGTGATTCATCTTATTTTAAAAATAGAAATTATTCTCGATGTAATATCACAATGAAATATACACAAACAAAAATTGCGCATCAGCCCTCAGCGATTATGCTCGTTAAAAATCATATTTATTCCAAATTAATTCTCACAGGAATATTTCCAGCGCAGCCCACTCCTTTCCCTTGACGTTTCAAATAGGCTAACTAACTACTCTTGTATGTAAATGCACAACTGTAACCCTCGCATGCTCAGGGGCCATTTGGAACGGTGCGGGGTGTAAAAAACCATGAATTTATTTCATCGTCAATTAATGCTCAGTCATAAATAAAAGCAAAACGGCGAAGTGTTGAGCGATTTACTGGTGTGGTTTTTAGGAATGCTTAGTTCAGGTATAAATCAAAATTCTTTGTGTGTATGTTTTTGTATGCAATGATAGCTTTTTCAGTTTAAGGTTGTTGTATTCAAGTTATAAGATGGGAGGTTGTAATTTATTATATTAATTTGATACAAATTTTGCTTTATACAGTCGCCATCATATACATCAGAGCGGCTAAGGTGGACACAAATATCTGAACAGCGCGTCTATTGTCAAGTCGATAAACTGCATGCTCAGATATTTTTGAGTACCTTGAGCGCCCCGATGTATTTGATAGCGACTGTACTTATAGAATTGGATAAACCAACTTTCGATTTTAGATTGACTAAGTTAGTATTAAATGTTTTTCTTACATTTTAATTGAAGCGGCCCAGAGAAAGAGAGAGGGTTTTATAATATATGTATAACACAACAAAAGTATATTGTCTGACAGCGTTCCGATTAACTTCGATATGAGTTGTGTTGGTGGATTTTATATGGTGAAGTGTTCTGATTGGACAATTTAAAATGTTTCGTAAGTATTAAATATGTATACATATTAGCCCTAGCTAAATGTCACACTTTTTGAGCATGAGAAGTGAAAAACATCTTTCTTAACATAAAATAATGTTAACATAAAACTTTCGCGCGTTTGAATCTTTATAGTTTGCGATAAAGAATGGTATCTACCCATAGAGAATGCCGGGTTTCAATTGCTTGACAATAAACTAGGATTGTCGTGAAATCTTTTTATGGGTCGTTATGGCGT
This sequence comes from Pammene fasciana, assembly GCA_911728535.1. Lineage (NCBI taxonomy): Eukaryota > Metazoa > Arthropoda > Insecta > Lepidoptera > Tortricidae > Pammene > Pammene fasciana. Next base: position 6,174,035 of record OU452285.1, read on the forward strand.
TTAATTTAATATCTTTAAATGTTCCATCGTTTGGGGATAAAAAGAAATAGTAGTGAAAAATGATAAGAATAGATAAGGCTATTTTATTTTTCTCAGATATAAGAAAAATAATAAAATTTAAGAGAAATAAATAGGATGTTTGCTCAACGGCTGGTCCAACTCCGTAAATTAAATATTTACATTACGTAAATCAAACTATATCCTGAAGTTTCCTAAATTTTTAACTGGCTTTGTTTTAATTATGTTGTTCCTACCTACTAATTAATTACTGAAATAAATTGTTTTATCATAAATATATAAAAAATACATTAAACTGATTAAAAGTCTTATTACAGAAAACAATCAAATTCCAATCTCCTAGATTTATTAATACTAACTTAAATAAAACTATTAATCAAAAAAACTTTCTTTTCGGCTAGTAAATATATTGCGAGGCTACTGAAATGAAGGTGCTCCCTTTATATTTTTTTTACTAAAACTTGATTATCAGAATTAATCTTAGGAAATAAAAAAACAAATCCTTATCTCATAGTAGGAAACGCATACGTCAATTCATTCACAAACCCATTGACATAACCCGTTCATATTACGCCTAAGTCCACGAGGATGTATATTGCTTCCCGTTTCGTAGTAAAATGCGCCAGCGACTCTGAAATTGCAATATGGCCTCGCACTGTAAGCACGTGATTACCTTTAGGTTGCACCACAGAGGATGCCTCTACTGGAATTGCCATTGATTCGTCTGATAGTTCGTCATTACAGCTCAACCAGCTAACAGTGATCCTTAATTATAAACAAATTAAAGCAGATAAAAGGTCGTGTTGAACTGGTGTTTAATGGGTGCTTTGATGACAGATACAGGAAATTGCGAAGTTTGGAATCATCCTGGGAACTTGTGATGGATTAAAGGATTTATGGGCTGGTTTCGATGGATTGCGCATTCATGATTTGGGGATAGCTATGGGCGAGCCAGTGAACTCAAATGCTATTAACGGTTTTGAGCCATATTTAAGAATGGATTAAATTCGTGATAACCTTCAATTTAAATGCATATTCCTACTAATAGGGTACGAATAAAATTACTTTAAAGTGATTTATGTCAAGTGCATTTATTGCAAGAATTATTTAAGTTTTGTTTCTTGTAAAGATACCTAATAATGATGGTTTGAAACGCACCCCCCAAACGGGGGGTGATTTTTGAGATTAGAGCGCTCGAATATGACCTTTAAAACTCCGTGTAAAACGATCAATTAATGGTCTTTTAAAAATAACAGCGATAGGAATTTAAAATGATGATTATTAAAACTATTAATATAGTGACAAACTTTTGTGTACGATTATTTTGGAGTTTAATTTTCTTGAATTCAGGCGCTCGAACCTCAAAAATTGCCCCCCTGGCCTTTTTTCTGATTTCGTGATTATTATAATTGACACCCATTGGTATTATAATAACAATTAGATACCTATGTCAAAATATAATAGTATATTTCGATATTAGTGCGGAAAGTATGTCATTTACGAACGAGTATTGAACGACGTTTTTTAATACAGTTGCGAAAAAATTATAAAATTGACAATTATTCACTTTGAGGTTACTTTAGTACATGTATCCGAACGCTCCGCGCGGTGCGGTGCGGCGCTGTGATTGGCTGTCTGTCACTGTCATTAGCTGTGATTGGCTGGAAAAGTAAAAAGCACTAGTGCGCGATATCAAACTTTCCGCACGCTAAACCACTACAAGAAAAGCACTTTTTTGAGCAACTGTATTAAAAATCACCTTAAATGACCGCCCAAAAAAGAACTCATCCAGTTAAACCTTATAAGCCAAGTTTTTTGGTACCTTATGAGTTTCATATGTAAATTTATTGCCGTCTACGCTGGCTAATTTGCGCCATAAATTTAGCCATACTTGTCTCTGCCTGGCCTGGTTTTATAGGATTACGTACTGCATGTTAGTCTAATCAAACACTGTTTCATATATGTACAACAGTACAAAATAACCTATACATAAAATTGTATGATTTTCGTTCAACAAAATTACTCGCTATGCTAAAATACGCACAGTAACAAAATAGAAAAAGACCATGATAGTTATTTATACCCATTTAGGTTTAGGCTATTTTTGCCTTAATTGTTTTAAAGTTTATCTTCAAAGAAAAATAATATAATCAAATGAATTCCCAAATGAAATATAAATTTTAAATTAATTTACTAAATACTAATTTTACGATCACAACGACGAAACTTAAAAATTAGAATTTTCAAATTACATAATTTTTAAATTATCTTAGTGATCATATTCCAAGACGCTTTCATATAATTTCTCCCAGGGCTTTATGTATATTTTATTCTAAATTATATACCTATAATTCAATAACTAACTATTTTGGCTCAACAATCCAAAGAGAATCTTGGCCTCCGAAATGAGAGCACGCCACCTGTCCCAATCTTGCACAACTTCGTGCCAGTTATTGGCACGAAGCTTATTTTTAATTCAATAGTCTTTCTAAGATATGTACTAAATTTCTTAAGCTATTGAAAAAGCAAACGAATTTAATAATGCTATAACGGAGAGGAATGCGAATGGCTAAAGCCCAAGTTAATTAAATTACTGCATTTAATAAGCGTCGCGTTAAACAGGAACTTTTGGGTACGAAACAATTTCAAGAGAAATAAGTATTCCTTTAAATAAAACAAAAAGCGCATGAACGAAACTGCGATGCAAAATGAACGCAATAAATTTTATTAAATTACATGTTTCATGTGTTCGTCATATTTTTATTTACTGTAGATACCTATATGAAATGTTATATGTCAATATTTGTGTCGTTTTCAAGCAAAATGTACATCATTGTCGGTTGTTAATAGAATTTATTTCTAAATGAATTATTATGGCAGTAATGCCTTATTGACAACCGACAATGATGAACCTTTTCTTGAAAACGACATTTGTAGACGGAAACATCATCTTCTTATATTATTTTGTACTACACAAATATAAATGTAGTAATTTCATCAATGTTAATTCTGCGTGTTAAAACAATTTAAAAAAGTATCTTATTGGTAAATAAAATCTCGTTACTCATATTTATTTCATTCAATTTTCTTGATAGTCAACTTTTGTATAGTGGTTGGAAGGTGATTTCTCGCAGATAAATGTAAGGAGCCGACTGCAGTCATGATCATTAAAAAGTCCAGTCCTCCAAACTGACCCGCAGAATTCCTTATTACCCAAATTGTTGGGTTCACCAGCATTGAATGTAGAGAATCCGGCTTCAGCCAACGGTTTGCCTGTAAAAATATAATAGCAATAAGTTGAGTATACACATAGGTGGTATTACTCTGTGTAGGTGATTTTTCATGGATACCAATAAACCATTGAGACCTTTTTATATTGTTTTAGTGCAAATCAAATTGAAAATATTGAGCAATACGTATTATAAGGTTCTCCTTCATTAGGTTTTATATTTCATTAGGTATTTTAACATTTCCACAAAAGCAGTTTTTAGTTTAATAGGTTCTGTATGGGCGTATTTACAAGATAAGTACTATGGCAATGCTACCAAATTAATGTGCACAATTATTCTAAAACAAAAATACTCACCATGAATAGTAAACCAGTCGTCATTTTCGTGCCATTTAGTGAAACCTACGCTAGCTGCATCTTTAAAAAAGGCTCCAGGAATATCGTCATGGGAATACCTATTAAACAACTCGCTGATGACCTTAGACTCCATTTTGCTGTTAATGATAGCCAGGTGTGCTTCTTCCGCCAAGCAAGTTTTGAAGGCATTTGGCCACGACCTGCCTTCTTTGTGGAATTTGTAGCAACTCCCAGTTCTATTGTCGAATGTGTAGTCTTTTAAACGAAGTAAACATTAGTATGTAGCATTAGACAAATTTATACCAAAGTGTTAAACCATCTTAAAAACATTACACTCAAATAGACGCAAAAAAAATCGCTGTACAATATATATCTCTCATTATAAAGCAGAGGGACGATTTTTGATATTCGAGCGCTTGATTTCAAATAATTTAACCTTGAATATAATCACACACAAAAGTTTATCCTCATTATTACACGTGTAGCGTGTGTGTGTATTATAAATAATCATAATTTTAAATTAGGTACTATCTCTGTTATTTTTAAAACATCATTTCTTCGTTTTATTCAGAGTTTTAAATGTGAGATTCGAGAGCCTGGGTCTCAAAAATCGGCCCCCTGGTGCACTGTATAATATATATTACCTTTTTAGCAAACATGTCTCTATGTGATGGTTTTGTATACATATATCACCAAGATAAAAGTTATTTTCTTGCGCCTAAACCTATTATATTATTTTTTTCAAGTTTGAAAACAAGAAAAGGCTGGAAAGATATTATGTTTCTTAACGTCTGATAGGGAGCAGTTCTTCCAATCATTTCCTTATTAGACCACATCAATGTTGTAAAACTCTATGGTGGGTTTAGTAAGTTACAATAAACAAAAAATCTTACCACTGTCTATGTACTCTGGACCACATCTATGCGCACCAATATTCCTCGTTGACTTGTAACAGATATACGGGTATTCAGCATCACTGAGCCCGCCAGCTAATTCTCCAGAATATAACATGGTAAGATAGTTCGCTTCGCCTCCAGTGGGCTCACCACGTTCCCATTCCACATCTATATGTGAGAGAGGAATCCCTGAAAGTAAAGTAATTATTAAAGTGAAACTTTTATTCCATCGCCTCGAATTTTAAAGTCTCTCTTCTGCGCGACATATGTAACGCTGATTCTCGTTTATAGTAAGGTGAGGCTTATTTCATAAGCAATAAGGTTCATGTCATGTTACTGCAGCGCTGGCACTGTGGTATGGCATGAGACTTACCAACGAATGGGCGAGGGTTCCAACCCCGTGGGACGAATTATTTTTTTCTAAATTCTAGAAACATATTTCGATTATACATATTTAATGAATTACATTTGGCAAGTCATTCCAGCTCTGTACGTCTAGCATGACAAACCAATTGAGCACCAATTACTAAGCGCCATCCTAATATAGTAAAGTTTCATTTGCATCATGGTTTCATAAAACCGCACAATGTTTTTTTTTTAATTTGGCTTATTTCTGGTGCAGTTCGCGCCTAAGTTTTGGGCCATTTATTCAAGTACATGAAACTGAATAAGGCTATAAGGTATTATCCGATACCGATACCTGTAATAGTCGTGAAATCTCCATCAGAATATGTGGCATGGATTCCAGTAAATACTCGGCTTGGACCTGCTTGTCGGTCCATTGTCAAGATGTTCTTCATGGCTTCTAACATGTTTGCATCTACAGGGGAGGCTAGAACACCACCTAAACATACGTTACCTATTAGTTAACGAAACAAGTTCATATGTAAGTAGGTCTACCATAACTTTGGGACCAACAAAATAATGTTAATTATCTAAATAAAAAAGTCGTCGTGTAAGGTACAGCGGGCCAATCTCGACTGCGGGGAAACTTCAAATAATTTGAAATATCTTCCGTGTTCTACATTATTAACTACATACAATTTCTATCCGGATATCGGTAAAGCGCTTTTCCGTCATCGCCGCTCTAGACAATGATAAAATGTACAACATGGAATATTCAGTTGAAGTTTCCCGCAGCCGAGATTTCCCCTCTGGACCTTATACATACTTATATTTTTTTGTATTTTTTTCTTATTTTTATTGTGTATGTGACAGTCAGGCAATAATAAAAGTAAGTGTACCTACTTTAAGTTCCTTTTGGATTAATATTATGAATGAAAATAATATAGTAAGATACACACAGTTTACATGCTACAGTTTTACATGCGTTAAGTGAAAAAGAGACAAACCTTCCAAGTAACATCTTAACCGGGCATCTAGCCACTTTGTTGGGATACGATGCAGTTTGAGAAAACCATCAATTTCAGACACATAACGATAGTCATCTACAATACAGTCTGAAATCCAATAAATAGTTGCATTTTACTTACAAATGCAAGAAAACAAGGTAATAAGTGTAGTCGGTAAAACGTAAGCATTGTGTTATGCGAGACATACCAGGGGCCGTACTGTAACATTTGTAACTGATTCATTTCCCATATATTAACTACCCAATATAGCTAAAACCTAAACGTTTGAATCAGAATTTGCTTTAAAATTATTCCGATGCAACTGAAATACATACATACATAGCCAATATTGGATGATTCATAAATATTGTTTTAATGTATTTTAAATTTGAATACGGTACCAGCTCAGGTTTGCCTATGTATACAGAGTGTTTCCTGTAACATGAGCAATAAATTAAAACGTAGATTCTACTCCTCAAACAATAAAATTTTTGTTCAACAACTTTTAAAAAATATGCATTTTTTAGATTGTCTCTTTTTTATACAAACTAAATAATATTATCAATGTACGTTAAAATCCGTCCAATTGACATTGCTTGTCAGCCTTGTCACCCTACAGACATAATCAATTTCGGAATACATTGCGTGTTCGAATAATCTTTAAAGTGAAATAAAAATCAAACCATAAGTTATTTTTAAAAGTTGCTGAACAAACGTTGTCTGGTTTGAGGAGTAGAATCTACGTTTTAATTTATTGCTCCTATTACAGGAAACACCCGGTATAAATTTGCATATATGAGCAATAGAAAGGCAAATCAATGAACAGCTGAAGCGTCTCAGGTGCCAAATCTGACTATAAATTAATGTCTATGACTCTAGTCGTATCAAAAGGTATTTTTTAAGTAAAATTTTATGGCACCAAAAAGTCTAATAAAGTTAAATAACATTATTTCATAAAAAAATACCTACTCACCCGCTACACAAAAACATAAAACCAACGTGATAAAATAATTTGAAACCATTGTGATACTTTGCGCTCTCAGTATCAACTAATAAATAAAATAACAAGTAGCTGTTCTTGATAGCCCTGCGACCGGGATGTAGATACGTATGTAAATATTTATCATTCACAGCGTCCATCGGGATTTTACCATTCCACTGTTTATGTTACAAAATTGATAAGAAGCTACGTATAATAAAATTAATGAATATTATATACCTTTTGTTAGACATTAATTATACATTTAACAATCATATGTGCCAGTTTAACTCAACTATTAGCCTTGAAAAAAAAGGAATAACGTTAAATATTTGTCTATATTTAGTATTTACCTACTTTATCTTAATAAAAATATAACACAAAGTACAAGTTGCGCTACCAGAGTAAAATACTTATGTTGCATAAACGCCCCAATCTCATAACTCTCTTTTTATAACGACGAGGGTTACAAAATGCAGAAAACCCTCAATAACCCTTGTATAAATCTATGATAAATTGAAAAATAAATTCCATACATTGCAGGCGTTATACTATCTATATCCACGGCTTATCTGCCGTCCATATTTCAGTACAGCTTTTAGTTTATAGTCATAAAATAGTTTCGTGATAGTTGAGTCGACGGCGGTCGGCGCAAGGGTCATCTTTTATACATTGTACCTACCTCAGACATAAAATGATTTTATGGCCCGCTCGTCAGATATATCGTTGTTCTAGGAAAGAGTCAGTAAATCAGGTTTTAACTGGTTCTAAGCATATAAATTATTTTACATCACTGTGGGCGCTACGTGAGATTTACCGCCCTAGGGCGCAGCGGAAAATCTCACTTCACACCCATGAGAAGACGTAACATTATATACGCACCACGGGTGGTAATAAGGAAGGCCTCAGATCGCTTGTTTATGGCCCTTACCTTCGGTTCGGGCCACAAATGCCAGCGATCTGAGCACTTCTTTACTTTACCGCCCTAGGTACGTAATGTACTATTTCTTTCATCAACTAGGTGTAGGGTAGGTTTTAGGGTGATCAATCCAAAAGGGTCAGTATGAAGAAGTCAGAAACTATGAGAGATAGCCCTATCTGTTCTTAGGAAACTTGGCTTCGATTTTAAATTTAATAATGACATTCAATCTTTTGTTAAATCTCTCATACATAGCCGGGAATCGAATCAGCCTATAGGCTGCTGCGAATCAATGTTACTTAGCAAAAAACATGGGATTTGAACATTCCTGAACTTAGATCTATTTGTGAATGCCTACGCACATTGAACTTATTGTAAAATCATATGGGTAAGTAGACAGTAAGATAATAGTTACAATCGTGTTAGGTTGCCCGATTCCCTTACGTTCCTATAATAATGTATCGGATGACTATTTCAAGTAGGTCAAAACAATACAAATTAGAATTTAATTAAATCTATGATCAAAAGACAGGTTGCGGTGCATTTTAATTATTATTAATAACGATGGTCAATAATATTTACTTTCACGCATATAATATTTATTATAAAGAACCCAGTCACTATACATTTTCGATTTACTCCAAGTATAAATTTCGGTGTAGCGTAGGTAATACCTATTGATGTGAACAATGTTTCAATTTATTTCCTCACATACCAGTTAATTACAACCAGAGACAAGTTAAAACAAAAAACTATCAATCTCAAATACAAAACTTCCGAAAACTTCCTTTAAAAAATGCAAGACTCAGACATATTATATAATTATGTGGAAAGGTTCGGTCAGCCAACGTGCACCGATTACATATTAGGATGTTCAGATTCAGATGGTATGAAGTTACCTATAAAAATAATAGTAATATAATTTTTTTGGGAACTAAATGATCCTCTCCTAAATGATTGAGCTCTAAGGCGGCTTTCACAGTGCTGCGTTTTCCACATGCGGCATTGGTGCGCAAACGAGATGGCGCTGTCATGCTTGCACACCGTCGCCGCGTGCGGTTGCGGCGGCAGCGTGATAATCGCCTTACAGATAATTGATCCGGTTGTGGAATAAGATCTATACCGAGATTGCTGAGGTTTTCTCAAGATATTATACTATGAGGTATTTCAAAACAGGAATATATAGGTCTGCATCCTAGCTACAACAATGAGACACATGACGTTTTATGGAGATCAACAGTCTTGCTTATTTTTGTGTCTCTGGCTCTCCGAAAACAAACCCGAACGTGAAACCAAAGATCGCCAATTTACGAGCCTTTGGAGTAATTAACAACGAGCTGGTCCATCATAAAATCATAACATATCAAAATTTGTGTTATTATAACCGACTTTAATCAAACATGACGAGTATTTCAAATAATTTTAGACCAGAAACGAGAAAAGGACCTACTAAAAAAACCACTGTAACTGTGGTCTCTAGATCCGTAACAATGATGTGTTTTCAGAGCGCGTCACCTACTGGTTCAGTTTTGTATGTACCTCGTCAGATCAGAGGTTGATTTGATATTCATTGATGAAACCCTATCATATTCACAAACGTCATAATTACGTCAGCCAGACAAGTTAATTGAAGCAAAGTTAATTAAGTGACGCTTTTGATATTAGGTAGTTGATAAGATTCATTACAAATCACTTCCTGAAAATTCATAAAATTCCTACAGCTGTTGCAATGGCACTTCAAAATTTGGTTTTAGTACTTTAAATACCAATTAAGCATCGCCATTTAAATATTATGATTAATAGACAACTAGACTAGGTGGTAAAAAATGCAACCTACTTATTAAGTACCGTATTTAGAATATTTAGAATCGCCTCTTTCAGTAGTAGGATGCTCTTGAAAAATATATACATATAGTTAAGAATAAAATGTGCCTAAATAAATTTAATTGTTACCTATTAAGATAAGTGATTATTTTATTACTGCGCGCGCCAACCCGCCTGCCAAGCGTGGCGCGTATGGCAAACCCCTCCTTAAAGGGGAGGCCTATGTTCAGCAGTGGACGTCTTATGGCTGAGATGATGATAATGATGAAGATAACTGTGAAAATGGAGAGAAATAATATATAGTATTTTATACAATAGTGACATAATCAAAAGCTTTTCAGTCGAGAACAGTTAGGCCACGAAGCTTGCTGAGTAAGGTACGAGATTGACAAGCTTAATTATGTCAATATCGTATGCAATAGTTTTTCTACGAGTGCTTAAAATAGGCAAGTTGGTAAGGATCGAGTTCAACGACCGCGCAGAACGGGCTCCGGCAACAGTGTTATTACATTGTATGAAAATCCCTAAGAACATACTTTAGCAATCATCTTATGACAACGTTTATAAAGTATACGTTTTAAATATACCTGTCAGTCATCTTATTGACAAATTAAAATTCAGGAGTAGAAAAATTATCATAGCAAAATTGTGAGGCTGTTGTGCTGTAAATATGGCACGCACATACGAGTATACCTAATCCATTAGTTAACGTGGGAGAAACTAAGAACATTAGTGGAATTACAACTAATACCATTAAAAGCTCATCTATCGCAATGCCTCACGGATTGCGGACGACTATTCCCAGAATAATGTTGTAAATATCAACAGTGCACACGAAGACATGTCGTTTTAGGGTATTCAGGCATCACAAACTTCGAGAAATGAACTTTCGTTATCTCCGTCTCTCGCTCTTGGATACTCGAAAGAAAGTGATGCAAATAGACGATCGAAGGAACTAAGTGGTTATAGGCCTTTCGAGACGTTTTGAAGCAAGAAAAGCTAACGAGTCGCAAAGTGATGATTTTTAAATTACTAAGTATTCTTCCTTACCGATTTGGGTAATTCGAAGAAGGCCCACCGACTATCAGTACGCCTGATGATAATTGGCCTGTCAGTTAGAACAAAAATTTGACAGCTCCGAACAAGTGACAGGCCAATAACGTCAGGCCGACTGATAGTGGGTGGGCCCCATAATAATATTATGTATTCTAGTTTTCTTCAACGCCTGTTATTTAATAAACAATAGCACTAATTGTATCATAATCTTCTATAGGTTCTTTTTCTATATCTACAGGAAACTCAAATGTTAAAAAGGTTATTATTTAGGCAAATGAATCATTTATTGTGTATAGATATATTATGAATGCACACATACAGCGTGTAACAAAAATACTGGTGATCCGTTTAGAGGCATATATAATAAGGTTTTGTATTGGGACTAAGAATTTTTTTGGGAGCGAAAAAAGTTTTTGTATATAGGGTTGATCGGCTCAGACGATGTGCCCCATATAAAAAAAAAACGCGCCAAAAAAAAAAACTTTCTCCTTCCTTTTCTTTCACGTATACAGTTTAAGTAGCACTCCTTTTTTATAAATCATAGCAAAAATGATAAAAAGTTCTGAAAAGCAATTTTCTTACATAGATCGTAGATTTCATGCGCAGCTTATCTATGGCCCATATTTCAGTACTGCTTTTACTTAATAGTCATAAAATTGTTTCGTGATAGCTGAGCCGACGCAAGGGTCATCTTTTATACATAACGTCTCTCACAAATAGGTAATTATTTTATGGCCTGCATATCGGAAACAACTTTTTGTTCTAAGAGTATCTAATATAAGGCTTTTTCTAGAATTTGGCGCTGCTGGCGAATGTTTAGAAATAAAGGAAAAGTAGAAAAAACCCACTGCTTCAGGCGAGACGGGGTCTTAGAGTGATGCCTATACAGGTGATTCAGGAGACGTGAGCAAGAACAACCCTACATACTTAGTTAACGATAATGAATCGTTGCCGTCATGTTTAAGTGAAATAACAATAAATTTTAATTTTTGGTTACTTAGATATCTGCTTCTCTGTAATCATGGTCACCCTACAAAAACAAAAAAAATAGCGCTAATTACACTTGTACCGGTATCAAACAAAAGCTTGTTATTGACTGAATCCGTAGTGTTAATCCTGCTCTCGTCTACTGAATCAACTTGTATAAATAAAGGATATGGTAGAGAAGTTCGCAGACATCAGTCGCGAGTTGGAGTCTCGCCTGAAGCAGTGGATTTTTCTACTTTTCCTTTATTTCTAAACATTGTGATATCGTACGCAGACGTTCTGCTTAATACAAAATTAATGGAAGGACTCACACCGCGTAGCTTTCCCAGAATCTGATTACTTACACACAAAAACGTGTACTAGTTCGTATGCTTGCTATTCCCGCCACGTCGCAAGACTCAGGCTATTGTTTTAGCTGGAGGTTGTAAAGTGCAGTTTGCAATTGCAACGTAATTTATATGTTGCACGCCGGAGATTTCGCCAATTAAAAGAACTTGGCACAGTTTTCACGTGCTTTGTCTTGGGGTGTAAAGTTTGAGTGCCGACTTGGGGTGCGAGTTTGTAGTAAGTACCAAGGTTGAAACGACTGGTATACTCAACTGGGCAGAACAATATAGTTTTTACAGGAGAAGCAAAACGTGTAGATACCTTAGTCATTACTGGCTGCCCTGTAACTGACATGTGGATTGTGGCCATGTCATTACAATCTTATTATATCAGCTCAAATTCACACCCACTGTTAAGCACACATCCGACCTGGCTTTGCACTTATCTCCTAAAATCTTTTTTGAGCTACTCTCAGATACGTATTAGGTAAGTACACAATTTTTTTCTCAAAAATGTTCTATCATTCTGACCACGCGTTTAAAAAAATGTGGCTCACCAACTTGACCAGTCAAATCTGACAATTAATCTGCTGACTGAATAATATCGATCTAATTTGGTTGTCTATTTTGTCTTATTTTACAACAGTAGAACTTTATCTTAAAACAAAAAGATACAAACTATTTACTTTTAGTTACCTCGGCATTGTATTGTATGCAAAAAGCAATTTCTTCCAGCCACTAAGTAAGCATCAGCTGAAGCCTCGTTTGCTCGCAAACAATAGCTGGAATAAACTTGCAAACTATCTATTAAAACACTAAAGCCCGCGTCACACGAAACTCTGCTTTTTAGGGTAGCGTAGTCAAAGAAGAATATTTTTATTTACTGACACGAGATTTGTAAAAACTGGTTCATTCATACTTTCATAGAAATTCTGTGCCAGCTTTTGTGATATATTATTTCAATAACTAATGAGGTTAAACGCCCCGGTGATCGTTTTTAATAAGGTACAATAATAAGTAATTATTAAACACAACTTATAAGCAATAAGGGTGAAATATGAAATTTCAGATAATTTTCGTTTCTACTAAAAACCTGTCTAGAATATTATAGGCATTGTAAAACCATAATGCACAATTCGTCGGTCCATATGCGAAATTTACAACCAAATACTTCGTAGAATATCACAATGCAAAAATAGTTTCAATGAGAATGTGGTAGCGGCCCCTTGACAGCCGGATGGCGCCTATTATTAATTGCGAAATATCACGTGAGTCATCGGTACAAATTTCCCCAACTACAACCTAAATAGAGGACGAAGTACAAATTACATTCATACAATTTTTCAAAATTTGGAAAATAATTACCTGACCCCATCCACTCATTGCGTGGAGTAGCCGTTCTAAATAAATTCCCCCACATTAATATTCATTGATTGTTATCTTAAATTTTCACCGTTTCCATTTTAGCCGTGGAAATTTTCGCTTATTATTTCATCGTTGTTCTCCAGTTCGGGTACAAGGTAAACTACGAACAAACTCTGCTTTGATTAGCATAATTAGATAAACCGACCGGTGGGGTATTTACTGGGCCATTAAAGGTATGCTGCTTTAGAAATTGTTGTTTTGGCTGGAATAAACAATAAAAAGCTAGCTATTTTAACTACACCAAGCAATTAACTTATAGCTCGTTGTAAAGGCATGCGACCCTCTTGTATCCATTCCAATCAACTCCTCAAAGCTGAGGATAAACTTACTCTGTCTGTTAGAGACTCAGTGTAGACAATTTTAATTTTCCTAGCCTCTGGGTACGGATTCGTATCTAGGTTTTGTAGGATACCTATCTAATCAAATCCTGGTTTTTTGTCTTCAAGATTGTGTTTCCTGTAACATAAGCGATTTTTTTTACGTAGAATTAAATAATAAAACGTAGATTTAAAATAAATTATGTTCGACAACTATAAATAATATGTACTTATTTTTTAGATTGTCTCGTTTCATATAAACTAAATAAGTAGTATTTTCAATGTACGTTAAAATCCGTCTTCTTGTCAGTCTTGTCACCCTAATAGACATAATTAATTTCTGAATACATTGCGTGTTCGAATAAACTTTAAAGTGTACTAAAACTCAATCCATAAGTTATTTTTAAAAGTCGCTGAACGGGCGCTCTGGTTTGAGGAGTAGAATCTACGTTTTGATTGCACCTATTACAGGAAACGTCCGGTATAATGTGCATACAAATATTTCAGCACGACTTCATTGAAAAATCTCTATGGTTAATGATGATGATGTAGATAGTACCAACTATATGAAATCTTTTACAGTTTCAGCTCAGTATGTAATAAGTATAAAATAGCTGTTGTCAATGTTTTCTCAGCTCAACATACGTATGTCTGTCTCCCTTACATCTTCACGTAGCTGCCCCATTTCATTATCGGGCAGCATTTTTGTGAATGGGTTTCTTATTAGCCCTGTTCTCTACAACTTGTCAGAGATATGACTGATGGAGTGTTTGCGAGATAGAAACAGGACGGACCAGGAGATACGGCGACGGCTCCCAAATTGTGTTATTAATATTTAACATCTGCGTCTCTTGTAAAGAAGGGTAGGTAACTGGGATGTCGCGAGCTTTATAATTGCCTGTCACGTTTTTACAAGCTTTTTCCTGAGTTCATGTGTTTGTGTAGAACATTTGTTGAACGAATAAATTTTAGAAGCCTTTTGCAACCATTTTGGTGTCGATGGTATTTTACATGGATGGTACTCTTCTACTACATACTTTTGTTCTGGGGTTCCTAACAACTCTTTCACATGGTACAGTTAGATATATAAGTAGCTAATAAGCGGGTGAACTGTTAAAAATGAGCTTGAAACGGCTTGATTGTAATGAGAATAAGAACATGTTAGGATCATTTTGGACACAAGGATAAGCTTCTACTGACGACTGTACTGTAGCTTTCATTTAGTATTTTATAGAAGTACCTAAGGTAATGTGAAGTAGTCCGGACTTAACTAAACTGTGGCGCGGCTGCGGTGTAGTTATGCGACGTGCCGAGCTTCGTGCCCAAACTGAGAATGAAGAGTGTGGCTTCGTACAAATTCAGAATGTGTCCATGTGAACTACGTTTTATTTCAGTTTTAGAAATAAATGTGGTAGAAATAAAGGTGAAATTGTTTTCTGATATTTTGTAGCATATATTATTTGTTTTGTAGCTATTTCTTTGTAACTATGATCCGCCTCCTCTTTGTGTATTAATAGTTCATTCGATATTTTTCATCATTCTGGTACTGCTCGAATTAGGGATTTGTCACACCGGATGCGTTCTGCGGTCTGCGGTCAAGTCAAATTGAAAGAATTGTTACCAGTTTCTATATTGATGCAATAGTAATTGTCATTCAGCGTGACCTATAAAGATTCAAATAATAGCTAAATATAAAAAGCAACCCAAATAATAGAAACTACACACATCAGTCACACAAATATCGCTTACAAATAAATTATCACTCAAAGCCCTAACTTAAGTTAGCTGAGTAACAACAACATGTAATTGGATACATTTCGTTAGCGTGCCTGGAAACTTCTGTAATCATAATGAGATATCGTGTTGATACAAGTTAGTGGACTCCAACGAGCAAGGGAAATTGTAGGTTGGGATTGTAATTGTTAATGTTAGCCAGTTTACCTACTTACAGTTTTGGTAACACTGAGAGCGCGACATACGTCAATATTGAACATTTACGCGGCCAAAATTGGATTTTATAAACTAGCGATAAATACATAAAGTACCACGTGGAAAGCTAGAAGACCCATTAGGGAATCTTATCTAACCCCCACCACCACCCTCAGATACACCCCGACCACATACAGTCAGTCGGTACTTGACCGTCATTCTCTACGCTCGTTTTCGTTGCTTATGGTTTAAAAATTTGCACAAGTTACAACGTCAATATTGTCTTTTCTGTGTCAGTTTTGTCAGTGAAAGTGATGGATTCCGATAATCAAGGTATGATTCTTTATTGATATTATTGTTTACTTAGTAAAGATGCATAATTTGAATTATTTGGAAGTGTCAAAGCACGTGGTGTTTTTAGTTCATCTTTTTACCCAATTTTCAACTTTAAAGGTCAATTTGTTGTACACTTCCACAAGTTACCGCTATGATTTTTAATTTATTCTAAAGTAGAATCTCTGCACTAACCAAAAATATAAAAATTGGCTGCGGAAGAGTGCAGATGATCAAATAAGGAAGGTTTTTAAGCGATATGGATTTTACGTTGAAAAAATTTTTGCCAGGAAGTTTTCCAGAGAAAAGTGTAATCTAGATGTGTATCATAGATTGCTACTGAGTTCGGATCCACTGATTAGCAGTCTGAGGCCCAAGAAGAGATCGATCCCAAGAATATATTGCCCAGAAACTATGCAGATGTTAATAGCGACAGATTCGAACACTACCGAATCCGACTCCGATGGCGAACAGCAAGAAAATTCAATTACAGAATAATGTTTTTTTTCATTTAGTTAGTGGTTTGTATTGTTCATATCCTATCATTGTCATGTTTATATTTGTTATATACCATTATGAGAATAAAATAAAAATTGTCGAATTTTTTTTTCCCTGCATTAAAAATAAAAACATTACTAAATCAAAGTAAATACTCTCATCAAACATATAATACAACAAGGAAATGATATAAGTGTAGAAATAGTTTTGGCCGCGTAAATGTTGAATATTGACCTATGTGGAGCGTTATCACACTTGCGATTAACGAGCGAATTTTGTATGGGAGCGAACACGCCTCGAGTTAGCTGCGTACGAGTTTTGTATATAGAAATCGCTTTCAAATCACTCAAGTGTCATAAGGCCCTTAGAACATTGACAGTCACATCTGAAAATATAGATGCATTTAACGTGACAGAAATATGTAGTCACGACCCTACTACCAAGGCAGTCTTGGATGCATGTTTTTGTCACATTAAATGCATCTATATTTTGAGACTTGAGTGACTTGACCGTTCCCAGTTTACAATCAAACATTTTGAAGCCTTTGAGCATATCTTACAATGTTGAAAAATCTTTCTTTTTAAATTAATCTTTCTATTCATCTATCTAATAATATCTCTATCTAAATAGCAGGATATCGATACCTCTGAATCGGATAGGCTAAAGGTTACAGGACAGATTTGCATTGAGGTGTGAGAATAGCCCTTGCCTACAAGCAAAGAGGATTATTTGGGTCTAATTGTGAAGGAACCCTTTAGCACTTTGCACCTTGTACGTTGTTGTCATCGAAGTGTTATGTAGTTTTCTTTCCATATAAGCAAGCTTTACTAAAAGTTGTTATTAATAAGATTTCAGCTTAATAGGTACGTATTATTATTTAATTCATATTTACATGAAATATGATAATAACAAATTCACATGTCAATAGCTAATATCGAGCGACATATGGATTCAGTTCAAATGGATATAAATTAATCTAAATCAAAGGATAAAAAGCAATGAATAGAAACCAAGCATATTCTTTCACGCATTTTTGGCGCTTCGTAAATCATTTCAATTTTCAATGGAGATCTCAATGGGCATATCGCGTTTCAACTCGACTGGAGGCAAAGCCGAACGAAGCCTACAATCGCCTACACAATTCGTCGGCTTGTGGCAATAGTCTGTCTCTGCTGATATGTCGCCTGTCTGTCTGTTCGTATTACGACGTTTATGGCTTAAGGTAAAAGCGATAAGCGGGTTTAGATAAGGTGCCGTATTCTAATTACATAAACTATACATTAACAAAACAATATTAATATCGATAGACTAGAAAATATGCAACTTAGATTTTTAAAATTACTAGTTAACAACAAAACTAGACACAAGTACAAAAATGACTATAGACCACTATTACTAAAATATTACCGGTTAGCTCAAAACATAAATATTTACTTGCTTTAAATAACCATGGCTAACTTGATCATAATTCGGACTATTTTAATTTGAAACCTCCCGATCATACTTATAACACTAAATCCATGCCTTCCGGTAAACTATTCGTCCCGAGAGTCAATAACTATTATGGGGACAGAACGCGTAACAAACGCATCCCATACCTTCTCAATAGTTTACCGAAAGCCATTCGATGCGAGAAAAAGTACACTATATTTAAGAAAAGATTAAAAAAATATTATTTAGATTTAGCGTAATAGCTTGTCTATACATACTTAGATGTTATATAATGAGACTGCGATCCCACAGTCAAACTATTATCATAGTTTTGTGGGGCAATGTACTAGTTTTTACGTTAATTATGTGCTTATTAAATAAAGAATAATAATAAACCTATCTCAAATATAACTCCAGTTATTTCATTGGAATTGTATTGAAGTTGTATCGTGTCAAAACGTGTTTTAAAGTTAGAATTCGGCCCCAAGTTGTTTTTACATAAACATAATGTATATAACAATTGTAACCAATGACCATATCAATTTTATACACACATTTTCCCTGAGCAGTGTTTACTGAGGCTACTCACATACGTTTGCGTTCCTTTGCCATGGAGGCTTAAACATCACATCCAGACTTATAATATTTAGTAAAAATAATAGAAATCGATAATAGAGACGAGACAAAGACCATGTTGTAAGGAAGGCTCTGGCTATCCCGGATCAAAAGAGAGGTAAAGGACGACCGAAGGTCACGTGTGATGGACAACCGTTGTCAAGGATTTGGAACGGGTACAGATTGACAACCAGACAACCCAAGACCGGCTTGGCGCCATAGAATGAGGAGAGCCGACCCCAAATAAAGGGATAAGGCACGGAAGATGAAGAAGAGTAAAAATAATAGAAATCTCTTGAGTCGCCTAGCGTAGACCGTGGCATTACGGCGTATCGGGTGATGTGAGCCGCTGTCACAAAGCAATTTGATTAGTGTCCGCCCCGCACCAGGATGACGGGGCTGATGTCGGAATACGGGATTGCAACTGTTATCCCTTAACGAGGAGTATTTGGGACATTTTGTGGAAGTTTAAAAAGAGGGAAGACTGAGCTTTATCGTAAAAATACGATAAAAATATCTACAATCTTCTTGTTATGGTGTAATTGCATTGGTAATTAGTTGTCTTAAAATTAAAACTCCATTCTGGTTATTAAAATAATATTAGAGTCAGATTTTGTTTAATATTGCTATTATTGTGCCCTGCCTGCTCATGTTTGGATCATTTCATTAACATTTGAAAGTATATTGATATGCGGGTGTGTAAAAATGTAACTTAGCCTAAATATATATTAAAATAGTCAAGTCATAAAGGGAGCACAAAAAGTCCAATCTATTAGGTCTAATCAATTAATGAAACAAATCAGTTTCACTAAAGTCTACCATTTTTGTTAAGATAAATGTGTAGTCTGGCAACCTGCCTTTTTATTTAGCTTAGTACTACATATGTAACACTACGTATGTAAAAGATATGTCTGAGAGACGGTCTTTATACCTACGGTTGATTTTCTACTTCTATCGGATAATAATAGTAACTCATGGCCATTACAAGTATGTATTTTGAACAACGTAAAAAATATTACAACTAAATTCAAGACAAGAAGGCACGGCTGATTGTTGCGGACATCTTTGATCCACGGATCGACGCGTTTCAGCTGATACGGTGTAATGCCCCGATCACATACGCGTGTGAATGACGAGCCGCATGACGAGGCGATGGGGCGCGACTGATCAAACATGCGTATGTATTGCCACTCGCGTCGGGGATTTGTACGGGGAGACTATATGTGAACATTCGTGTTGGCACACGTACGAATGATTCAACGAACTCCGATGCGCGTATGCGCACGCTGGTGTGATCGCCGTATAACAAAAATACTAGAAAGGCGCTTTTACACTACTAAACGCGACACGACGTCGTCTACAATGATACCAGCGTGTTTTCCGAGAGTCCAAGATCACCCTGGCCGTGTTCAGTGGTTCATATAATTTGTTGGCAAACCTTCGACACATCAGCTTATCGGAAGTAGGCTCTTAAATGTCATGTCTTGTAACCCGATCTTAAAGACCTGTATCAGCGCAAACACGGCTAACTACAAACGCTTCTACCTAATTGCATTAACATTTGACTCAGAACAGGCTTCGTTAATTGGCCAGCAAATTTTCCAGCCAGCTTGAATTCAGTCCACGTTGCTCAATAAACTACTAGAAGCATTTAGTGGGACGCGCTCTGGCTCCAAACATCGTGTTTTCCTTCCATTCGAATTGTAAGATGCTGCTCACAGATTTATTCCGTTGTAATTGTGCGCGGACTTTCTCTTGTTGGGGTTTTTTATGCTACGGGATTAAGGATTAAAAACTATGAAATGTTTAGTTTTTTCCGTGTCAGGATTAAGGGAATTTGTAGAAATATTTTTATTTAACTTTAAATCTTGGCTTGAATTTCGCGATTCGTTAATATTTTTATTACACACTTTTTACATTTTTTTATTTAGCTTGACCACGTATATTTATTTGTTTGATTATTTATGGGCATCAAATCTTGTAAGTTAAATTTTAACCACTTCTCAGTGTCTGACTAGCTGAAATTTGGTTAAATGGCGGAACCGTCAATATCACCACTTTTTTATAAGTATTAATTATGCATTTTTGAAACTTTCTACACTTTCACCGTTAACTGGAGTAATCAGCTTGATGGGCACAGTCCAAAATTAAACACCCAATTAATGAAGTTACATAAAATGCTTTATTACATCAGTTTAGGAACAATACAATAGTACTCGTCAGCTGGACAAATGTCTTCCAACGAACTACATTCTAGTAGCAAGCCAAGCAGGGACAGGTAAATAGTCTACTCCAACCAGTAAAAGAGCGCCCTTATATTACAATAGTTCATATGGATATTAAGATCATGTTATACTGTTTTGGCCAAAAATGTAAGTTGACCAAGGGATGAGAATTCTCCGTAAGAACGGACCCAAATTTATCACTAGCCATCTGTTATCCTTACCAGACGGACCTTAGAATGTGCGGCATTCTTCCCGCGCCATGTTCTCAAGTATGTTTGATTAAGTTGGATAGGCTTAAGTGGAATGCAACGCATTGCGGTACTTTGAGAAGTTTTATGATAGTTTGATTATACGTAGGTACATAATTTTGTATAATACTATGCACTAACCGATCAGACACATATAGAATGCAGGACAAAATAAGCACAGAATTCGCGCAAACAAAGAAATAACATCTAAAAATTTCAAATAATACCTGCCTCAATGTTAAATATTTTGACTTAAACTAGTATCGCCAATAAGAAGCTTTGAAAGTTAAATTAAATTATACATGAAATGGAAAAAAATGGGCTATACTTTTCATCCCACTTTGAAGAATATCCTTTTATTTATGACGCTTGAAAAAAAGATGAATGGGACAAGTATACGAGCAAGTTTCGAAAATCTCAAAAGTTCGACGAAGCCTCGAACAAAGCAAGGAGCGTTGAGAATCTCAAAGTATTACAGCATAAAAGGAAACTGCCCGGAACTTATTGAAGCAATCAGATTGTGCAAATTCCGTTTAACATTAGCAGAATTCTTCCTTGAATCCGATCGCATTAAGAGCCCATTTAAACTTCGCGCGAAGAAAGGATTCAAATTTCTCTCCCTTGAAAAATAAGGCTTAGTAATTCAGGCCCGAAATCCGCTACAAAAAGAATTACTCGCGTTTTATATAGAGGATTTTATTTAGTATTCAACTTAAAAAACAAAGGTTATACGACGACAGAAGGGAGAGATAATACAGACATCAAATACGGGAATAAATAGGTATCTTCTTAAATAAAGCTCGACTAGCATTCGTCATAGCTCCATAAATCATGCTTTTGACTTTAATCTCTAAATCTCTCTTGTTTCCATAAAAAATATAATTTAAATATTGTACAGCAATGTAAACATTATTTCTATTAATTTTTCCCTCAGTCGACGAGGTGTTCATATCACATTCGCGGCACGTAGGCCCTTTCCATAAATTCTCTTCTTAAAACATTGCGGTGCGTCAACGCGGAAAAATGAATAAAAACGAGCGACACAGGTCATAATACTGTTGTATTTGGCTGTTTTTTTTTAAAGAAGATTTTTTTCTTCAATTTAGGCACAATCAAATGCACTTATGAACGTCAGAGAGAAAAAAAAAACTACCGTCGGTTCTAACCCTACACCTGACCCGAGAAGACCGGTGGGACTTATTTTTTCAAACCAGTAATAGTAATACACTAAATCTTAAAGATAGTTTATACAATAATGCATAGGTATTCAAGAACGCATATCAAAACAGCTTGACAATGTGCCTGCCTATTGTCAGAGACTACAGAGATATAGACGACCACAGCCTAAGACCTTTTTGAAGCTCAAGTCGATTGCGCCCTCTGTGCGAAAGCCGCCTAAAGATACCGAAATTGTAAGAAGAAATGTCACCTGCACTGCTACTCAACGTCAACTAAATGTCAACGGCACATTGTCTGTCTTTCAAGCTGTTTTTATATGCGTTCTTGAAGACATATGCATTATTGTATATACTATCTTTAAGATTCAGAGCTTCAAAATGTTCTTAGGCTGTGGTCGTTTATATCTCTATAGTCTCTGCTATTTTGTAATTAAAATAACAAAATAAAATCCAAAATTAACAGCTTCGAAAAACGTTTGATATGCTTTCTTGCCTAAACTGTGTCCTCTAAATGTTAGATAATTTTGTAGTACTCGTACTTAGCAGTAGTACTTAACAATAAAGGCTACTTCAGACTAATGTAACTTGCATGGGCATACTTGTGGGAGTAGGTATCAGTTGTCAAAGTGGCCATTTCAGTTTGCTCAAACCCTTAAATTAATGATCGGGAAAGGTCGATTGTATATCAAATACACTAAAAGTGTGGGTGAAATCTGTACCCTTTATATTTAATACTTCTAATAATAAACACAAAATATCGGTTCACTTGTTTATGGTCGTATGACCAGACGTTAACATCATAATAATATTATGATATTCCTTAAAGTTCTCGCTCAAATAAGATATTGTGTACAGTCGCCATCAGATATATCGGAGCGACCAAGGTGGTCAAAAATATCTGAACAACGGCTCTATTGTCAAGGCAATAAAGTGCATGTTCAGATATTTTTTGAGTACCTTGGCCGTTCCGATATATTTGATGGCGACTGTGCGTGTCTCTAATCCCGTCGGAAACGTGCTCCTTAAAATCTATTAAAACTACATTGTGTTCTATATTGTCCGTCAATAGAGTTCATATTATGATAACATTCATAGTATAAAGAAAAATATTTATTGGATACATAAGAATTGAAAATAGTACAGATTCATAAATCTCAGAGGTTAACACAAAGGACGGTCTAAGTCTAAGTTCTTTGTTTATTTTTTGGTATGCAGTATTTTATACGCTATTGCGCCAAATCAGCTTGGCTGGCAGCCCAAATTGAAAAATGTTGCCATCCAAACACGCATTGTCCTTATATTTGTCAGGGATTTAAAATATGCCACAACGCAGCTTACATTAAAATCACACCGTTTACAAACGCTGACCGGATGGCCGGACGCAGATCACTACTCATCGCTAGAAGGGGCATAGAGGATAGATAGATGTTTATTTAGTACACAGAGGCACAAGTTGGATATGCGTTTTCCCACAAAAGTGATGTCCTTGTCTATGTTCTAGTAGTTAATCAAAACTTTAGAGCGATTGATTAACAAACTACTTACCAATATGCGAGTATTTCACACATTGGTAATTTCGAATAAATCTGTGATAAAATAGTTTTTGGTAAACTACATTAATTTATATCAATTGGCATGCATGATTTAAATAGGTTTGTGTATATTTAAAAAATATACGTACTGATTGACCATGAGCGTTATGACATGCTCGAAACGTCAGGAAAATAACAAAAGCAAATCTATGCGATTAGGACACGTTTTAATAATAAATAAATGTTTTAACTAACACTAGATTTTTAAGACTTAGTATCGTAATTAACCAATGTATTATAATACGTGAATAGAGAAATTGGAAAATTAAAAAAATAAACATATTCATAGAAATAAATACTGTTAAATACTTAGTAAAGAAACGTAAATCAATACTAGACTTTTGTTGTTTTTTGTGCATAATAACTAATAGTTATATATTACTTACTATTATTAAAAAAAATATGATCATAAAAGAATATATTTAACAATCTCGAATTTATGATTGCTTAAAAATAAAAAAAACTGTTCTTTTATGTTCGTCGACAAACTCGATACTCTTCAACACGCAAGATACAGGTAGATTTTTGGTATTGTAGAATAAACAATGCCACCCATCTCAAGTCCGCACACAAGGCCGCAGAAGCTAATATTCTACACAATGTGTAATCTAGTGGCAGGTAATCTGTGGCCGGATGTAAACGAAACAGTTGTAACGCCCAACGGAATAAATTGAATACAGATTGGAATCCTAGGAACGTTAATGGAAAGCGAAAAATTGCGCTACATTTTGGGATTCCTAACGTTATTGAGATCGGGTGATATTTCGTGAAATAAATTTAAGCCCCCCATTTGAAAGATAAACTACCTACGCTAAATCTCTCGGATGTCAGTCATACCTATCCATCAGCGAGGGTCTTCAATGAATTGAATGATATCTTTTTTTCTGTATAATCAAACTCCGGCAAAATAAACGAAGGTTTTGAAACGAATATATTTTGATTTAGACATTCATGAACTTAAAAATATCTACTAATTTAATTAAGTAAGTATGGTCTTGCACATTTTTTATTTATCGAATAAGGTACAAAATAATATTTTGTAACTTTCAGAATAATTTGAGATAAAATGTAATTGCATACAAATGCTTCCATAGTGTCCAACAAAAACTCATATTATAAAAAAAAATTGGAAGTAATATTTCTAACAATTAGTTTTTAATTTTAAAATTGATTAAAAGTATTCTGAATTCAAAAACAAAACAACTGCTTCTGCGTCTCAGGATGATCTAATACGCAAAAGGTTTTCTTGCAGGACATACACTAACTATGTCTACAATCACTAACATAATGCTACTAAATTAAGTGTTCAATATCCCACAAACGGCACAAACCAATTCAAACTGTCTCCAATTTCACACCGCATCCGCAAACTCGAAATATCAGTTCCAATGAGCTCATCACACTTACTTCCCAAGTGCCCCTAGCGTAGTCTTATTACGCAGAGCACACGACATGCATTTTTCACAGTTACGCCTGCGCCCCTCTTCAGACACTTTTCAAGCTCCGAGCCTTCACTTGAAAGGTCGTCTGTCACTGACAATGACGTTCTATTTTTGCACTGCATCTCTTGCAAAGAGTTGAACACTGCTTTGTAAGTGCGATAGGCTTTTATTATGAGAAAAGAACTTTGCTTTTTTGTGGCTTTATTTTACGATTGAGGACTAACACGAATGGAATTTCCACTAGAGGCGCTAGTGTAGACGGTGGTCTTCGAAATGACAAATTCCATAGTGATTAGGTGGAATTCGCCGAATTATTTCTAATTTTTCAACGTTGTGAATATTTTGCCATACCAGGATAATAATTATTGGAAATACCAGTAACGAGTCATTGAATAGGAATGTTTTAAAAGCGGAATTAAGAAAATTCTCTTTTTTTTCAAACTGTGCAGCACTGCGGCGTCGTCGATATTTTTACAGTACGGTGTATTCTATTGTATTAAATATAATTTAAGCGTAGGTTTTTACATCCGTAATAATAAAAACTACAGCTATATTTCCAGCACAGCCCAGTTATATTACCTGCGCCTACAGTGGCGCCAACTGGTGAATAAAAAAACAGTAGCCCTCATTAGTGCGACATTTTGGTAAATTATCACTAACAGTCAGTATATCTTCGTTATTATTAAACTCTATAAATCTGTATGAACTTTTCATACAGAACACGTAGAATTATTTTTAACCGACTTCAAAAAAGGAGGAGGTTCTCAATTCGCAATTTCTTTTTTTTATCATTTTTTTTGTATGTATGTTACTCGATATCTCCGTGAATCCTAAACCGATTTAAAAAAAAAATTAATCGAACAGGTATAACCCCTAGATGGTCCCATTGTCACCAAGTCGGGGTCTAATGATGGGATCCTGGAGAAATCGAGGGAACTCTTCAATTATTATAGGTGCCTATAGTAATTGAAGAGTTCCCTCCTATAGTGATTTCACTATTTTTTACAGCAACTCGGCCACTTCCTCTTGGAATAGCGGATCCCAAGTGAAGCCGGTTCTTTCTTTGTTTAAAATTATATTGTATAGCCGTGTAAAACAAAATATTACAAAATTGTGGCATTGTCATCAATAAACGTCATATTACATTTTCTGACGTAGATCATGACTCGTTCACACATTGTGCTTGAAATGTCGGTGAAATGAAATTGTAACATAATAACGAGAGCAACGAAACCCTTCTTGTTCGTTTACTATAGGTACTTACTATTCTTCATTAATTTTCTAGATTCGGGCGTCTGGCAGATGTTCATCGGTGGTGGTCGACGAAAATATAGGAACCACTTAAAGAATACAATACCTAGAGTTCAACGGTTGATGCAGTATTATGAGTAATTATTTAATTACTTAGAATATAATCACTGCCAGGCATTTCTGTTAGGTTAAAATAGTGCCAAAGTGACTAATAATGTTATTTTTCTACATGTCGACTTGATGCTTGAATTGCGACTTTGTAGACCGAACTTCTAGCGCATACTTTTCGATGGAGCTTTCATGATCCCATATTTTAACATCATCGAAGCGAAGATTCTGAAATGGATTTTCATACAATATTATATCACGGTCGGGGAGGAGTACGACGTCCTCTCCCTGACCGACGGCACAATCCCAGAGAGATTGAAGTTACGAAATTGTATGTATGGAACAGTTTGTCAGGCATTCGTCGAACTCAATTCTTACCGGCTTGCCTATTTTGAGCACTCGAAAAAAATTATTGTATACAATAGTGACATAATTAAGCTTTTCAATCTCGTGCCTTACTTAGGCCACTCAGTAAGCTTCGTGGCCTAAACACGGTACTCGATTGAAAAACTCTTCATTATATCACAATTGTATAAAATAATATCATAGTTTATCGCTAACTGTTGTGATGTACACTATAATATACAATGTTTTTGTACTAATTTTAAAATGTATGCCACTCCAACTTTGTATTTACGTACTTTGGTGTTCCGTTTTTATAACTTAAAAATTTTTGCTGGCTGCCGTTCTGACCTCCATCGACGAATAGCTGACAGATGTCCGGAGTAATAAAGATAGAGTAGCTAAACTAAGGAGAGGGGTTTATTTGCTGTCCTTATCGTGTCACATCTGCCCGGGCCAGTCAGCGCTTAGTCTATACTAAGGCCTGTACCGAAAAGTCTTTTTACATAATTTATTGCTGTTTTTTGTAGGTATTTCCAGATTATTTACTTTCATGTTTTAATACATCATAAAGTATACCCTTAAGGCTTTTTTAACAACATTTTTTCAATTTATTTATTTTGTTATCTAAGCAAGAGAGACATTTTCCCTTAAAATTCCAAGTAAAATTTTGCGAGCCTATGTTTAGATATATTTGCACGACTTGCCAATGTTTTTATTTCACTGGTCGTTTGTATGCCATAAAATTAAAAATGTGAATAAATTCCGCTATTAATGATGCTAAATATAAAGCATTTGGTGAAAGTTTAACAAAATTATAAGGGATTGAATATTTTTCAATCACGCGTTCTCGTTTTGTATGAAAACTGAGGCCTATTTATCACTATGGTTAAGTAATATTCAAATAATTTTCTGTCACCAATTTTAGGTCTTAGCAATGATTTGGTCCTCTTCTTTTGATTCTGGGACCTTGTTATTGCTTTGTAATTTGATTTGACTAATTTTCATGCAAATACAAAATACCAGCCGCAAATCGACTGCGAGTTGCGCAAAAAATAATGTGTTGTGTAATATGTACGTATAAAAAATATTATTTTGATATTAATCATTAGGCAAGAGTTGTATAAGTAACATAGTTACAGATTAAATTATTTGGTACTTTATAAAGTTTTTTATCTTAATGTGTTCTTGTAAAAAAACTTTTCGGTACAGGCTTTACATTCTGTGTTACAGAAGAACTAAAGAATAGACTACATATTTATATATTGTCATGAAATATACGCTATAATACTATTGAAATAAATTGGCAGCTAACGCAAGATTGCTACTAAGGATATAATATTCATGTAAGAAACGGAAACGACCTTGTACGTACTTATAGCTTGTAAGGAGAATACGTTGTTAAGGTCGAGTAGAATAAAACGGGAATTATAATAATGCCTGTTTGTACTTATTGCTCCGACGCGGCGAGTCAGAACGTTATGTAACATAGATTTAAAAAAAGTTGAAGAATATTTCACGTATAATATTTTACAACCTGATTTTTCTAAATATTTTTTGTCGATGCATAACAAATAAAACACACGTAAAGTGATCATTCTCAATTGTTTTTCGTACCTAAACAAAAAAGTCCTAATGATAAAAGGAAACAAATTGGCCAAGTGCGAGCCGCATTACACCCCGAGATTTCCGTACCATTATAGTTATCTTCGAGCTTTTGTTAATTATACTTCATACAGACAAATGGCCAGCGTAATGACAGTACTGGTGGTAGTAGCATTCATGAAATGGCAGTTAATGCATTGGAGTTGTATATAAGTTGGATCGTGTTTGAGGGTTAAAATACAGCCCCTAGTTATTGTTACCATTTTAAAATCCCCGCTTACAACCTTACATGTCTGTGTGACGTAGTCCCGAACACCTCCCGGCAGGCGTCACAACGCTCCATCATCATGTTAATGGCAGAAGAAGAGCAATTTGCGTCGAGCGCAATCTCATTGTTTTTGATTAAAATTATTATTGTTCTCCTTTATTCGTGGGCTTTCTTTTTACGCAATTCGTAAGCCGAGACGCGCACAGCTGGTAAAAACGAAGATGGCGGATGAGGAATAAACAATTCATTTTTCCAAATTTTCTTGATCGCCTCGACATTTATTTAGTGGCAGATCTTTACGATGAGAGAAGAAGCATTAAGGCAAGCAAGACGACCAGCATTGGGACGCTGGTTGTCGATCGTAAACATCGGTCACGTGCTAAATCCACTTAGTTACCTATTTAAATAATCAAAGAATATATTAATGCATAAATGTGAATAATTATTATAAGAAAGTGCGGGTAGTTCGGAAAACCCGCGCGGTTTGGAGATGCTGATACAATTACTCGCCAGTCTGCCTGCGACCACGAGCGTTACGACACGCTCGAAAGTCAGGAAAATGATAAAAGTAAGTGTGCGCGATTAAGTCCCGTTTTTGTCTAAATAATGATACTTATTTATTCGTATGATTGCATTAGAATTCTAGCCGGTTGTTTTCTTATCAAAATGAGTCTAAAGCCAGAAGTTGAAATAACAAGTAAACCTGCGATTCGACTAGCGATAAGCGAGGAGATGTTGCGTGGAACACATTCCTTGAAAGCAATAGTATCACTTCATTTACCCAACCGCGCGCAGCGCAGCTTTAAAATTGCTTGGTTCTTTATAAACACATTCTACGCAAAGCATCCTCGCTCATCTATTATAAATGTGGAAGGATGTAAGAGACTTCAAACCTAGGAAATGGTGGATGGATTGTGTGAGAGATGATATGAAAAGAAAGGAGGTGAGTGATGAGGTGACGGGTGACAGAGATGCACGGAGAGAAATTTTTACTAGAAACAAGTAAAAAAGAGTAATTCCCAGGACAAGTAAATAATTTACTAAAAACAAGTAAACGTTTACTAAAAACAAGTAGACGCTTCCCTGTTTTTAGTAAAGTTTACTTGTTTTTAGTAAACGTGTACTTGTTTTTAGTAAAAGTTTCCTTGTTTTTAGTAAACGTTTACTTGTCCTGGGAATGACTATTTTTTACTTATTTCTAGTAATTTTTTCTCTCCGTGTGTGTGGAAAAAAAGACATGCTGCGCCGACCCCAAGTAAATGGGACAAGGAAAAGCGAATGATGAATAAAACTTTAAAGGTCACTTACTAAGTTTGTATTAAGTAGATACCAAGAATCCAAGATGAATTGATAATAAGCTAGAGATACACGCACCGATCTACATGGATCTGTCTGGCGTCAATATAATGGAGCAAATTGGACACTGATGTGTCTGCGGACAGATGTGTATATTCCCATTATATTGACGGATCTGCCCGCCGGGCACATTCACCAAACATCCATCGAACAGGTCTGTTCGTATATATTATGCTATTAGCAAACTCTTTAGCATCTGTGGTAACTATAAAATATCAACATTTTGCTCACTTGTTTAGTAAAATAATACGAATTAAATAAAGCTCAAACTTTTTCCAGTTGATGTTTTTTATAAATAAATGTGATAGCAATAACTGAACAAATTTGCCGTCAAAACTAAGCTGTGGCGAACGTGTCAATCTAGAGAACAGGAATTGATATTGCGCGAATATATTTCAATTTTATATAAATCACAAAGGTCGTCCGTTTTTATTTTGTTCGAATGAGATTAAAAGCGATTCCCTGTTTAATATATTTACCAAACAAACGATGCCTTTCAGTAAATCGTTATAAATTACTTTCTTTCTTACTTGTTCAGTCTGCGCTTTAATGGTTTCTTCCCAAGGTTTGTGAGTCAAAAGACAGTAATTTGCCTAAACACTTAAGTACTTTAGGAGGAAAGCTGAAGAGCGCTAAGATGAAGAATAAAGCTATTTAGAACATATATTATGAGGTACACTAAATACTAAAATATCGATGTGATTTATTTGACAAATATAATGAACACAATGGATTTTCAATTAAATGTATTTAAGGACGTTTACAATTAATTGGATCTATATTTTAGAGCTCGACTGTACGTGACATATAAGTACTGTATTATTTATTTTATTTACTTTAATTATAAGATACTGTTACATTTTTCATTTAGGGAAAAACTTTTTTGCAAACCCGATGGCAAAGCTAAAAGGAAGAATTATAATAAAGCAGTCTAATATGAATCTTGAAGCGTATTAAATTATTTTGTAAAATATTTTTTTATTTGAAGTTTTTTTTTTACTAGTAACACTATTATATTATATAAATTATAAACTGAAATAGATGTCATATACCTATTTCGGAAAAAGTGCCTTTATAAAAAAGCTAAATTATTAATTATTATGTTAAGGAAAAGAAATATTTGAAAATATAGGTACATATAACTTTTAAAAGGCATCATAATATTCATATTCACCATGCTAACAAAACTTAAAGCTAGCCTTAACTGTCACTGAAAATAGTTAAAAGCTATATATTCATCATAATGCTTACGTTGTTCTTCAAACTTAAGTGCGTAAAGGCACATCATGAAACTGATGACTCAATTAATGCGCACGTATCTTACTTCACACACTCGGTACAATCGACGTCAAAGAGATGTTTACACTTTCGCACCATACTCCTTTGTAATAAGGCTCAAAATTGTAAACATATTTTTGGCGTCGTCTGTACAAAGCAAATGCGAAGTAAAAACTAGACCAAAGCAAAGCAAGTTCATAAATCCGAGGTAAACCGAGGCACTATCACAGTGACAGATTTAAACCCCCCGTAGATAACGAGCCGGTATTGTAGGTGGAAAGGTTGGCACTTTTGTCCTTACAAATTATGGCGCACTTACATCGCAGCGCCATGTAAATCAAGGGAAGAGGAATGTCCTGGCAAAACGTGGTTTATGCACAGTTTAACGCGTTTTAAAGAGGTGTAGAGGACGTTTAACTGTTTAGAATTATTCTTGTTGTGGAAATGTCGCTATTTTTTGGATATCGTCACTCATAAGAAAGCTGTTTAATTTTAATATGCTTTAAAATATACCACAAGGCTTCGCATTTATATCCCCTTAAGAAGCAAAAACGTATGTACAACGTATATACCATCGGATTCAGAATTGCATTTACAATTTATGAATGAATTCATTGATCAACTGGCCATGCAATTCTGAACCCTATAGTACCTAAGTAACTTTAGGAGCTATAGGCTTGAAATCAAAATACAGGTGATCCGTTTAAGGGCATAATTGGTATCGGATTGCGAGTAAGAAAAATCAGGAGTACCTACAATTTTTTGGGCGCGAAAATAAAAGTTTTTTGTATGGGACACGTAGTCCCAGCCGGCCAACCGTCCATACAAAGTCCATTTTTTTTGCGAAAAATATTTTTTTCTTAGTTCTTCATAATTATAATATAATACCAATTATGCCCTTAAAAGGATCCCAAGGAGAAGGAACTTTTAAATTTATAAATAGGTATAGGAATTAAATATGGTCGATGTACGACATTGAAATTCACGCCGCTTGCAGCGTGAGCGCTCGACAGACCAATTCGAACTTTTAAAATCGCGACTTGACTTATTGATCTTATGATAGGTACTTTGACATTACTTGCAGAGCATCTTCTGAGGTTAAATAAGAGAGTATCTCTGTAACTCTGATCAAGTCCGAATAATATCAAAAACAATTCTAATTGAGGTTTAAAAAGTTTGAACTCCACCCTAGGATTGGGAGCACGTAGACAATACGCCGTTGAGTCCATTCCAACAGATATTGAACTGTCTTGGGACTAACATTAGCTATGGATATATTGCAGGGAATTCATAAACATCTATTATTGACGCTTTTTACGCATATGTAAAATAAAAGTTCTTGGGATGGATGGAGTTAGGGTGCAAAATTGAAATAAGGTACCCATAAATCTGTGTGGATATTTATTGGAATCCCCGTAACTTGGGGTAGTCGATAAAAAAGTCACACCCTTATTCCAATATGAGTCAAATTAAGTGCTAAATCAGTGGAAAAGTAATATTTAATATTACTTTTCCACTGATTTAGCACTAAATTTTTTGGGTCGGTTGTTAAACTTTTTACCTATTGTAGGAAGTGATCGCTATAATATTTTTGGGTTCCGTGTGTGCGATAATCATTTACCTAAATAAAAAACGTGATTTTCTAGATTTTCTTCTTGATAAAAAATTATATTGATTAAGGAGAAAATAACTTGTAATTAACTAACTTAAAAATGATATTTTATTGTTTTTTTTTATTATTAACATATTATAAGTTCATGACAATTCTCAAGACAAGGCTCACCTCCGGGGGATGGGGACTTTTAGTATGTTACTCTCCTAACTAGTCTTAACAAAGTTACAAAGTAAAAACTTTTGCTTTCGACTTTTCCAGCTAAACGCCTTTCTGAGCATTAATTTACCAGGCCACCGGTGAAAGATTATTGTAGATGGTACAATCTTAGATTCCATACAATGAAATGAAAAAAATTGTCTTGAAAATCTAACTAACTAATACAGAGCAAAGTTGACCCAATAGTAAAAGTTGTTCAAAATCATGAATAGATTCGGTATAAGATCAGTGAGGGACAAATATATATAGATAACGACCTTTAATAATAATAAAAACATTTATAAGCCTTCCTCACTTTGTGTTCCGCCCACACTTGACAGGTTTTCAAGTTCGTTAATATTTCCTTTGCCCATGAGACTGTATTTTTCGTAATTACAGAAGTGCGAGCAATTAAAACTTTTATAATTGTCGAGATGGAGAATTCTAAAATTTACTTCACGTTGAACAATGGCCACCCGGCATAGACAATAAAAAAGGGAACTTAAAACTTTCTCAATTAGAAGAGAAATTACGTTACCTTTTTAAATTCGATGCACCGTCTGAAGGGTCTTTGTGTAGGTAAGAATGTGAAGTCGTCTTACAATCAAAATAAGTCAGCTGAAAGAAAATTAAATTTCTTTGTTAGTTATGTCATTAAAATATCGTTTCTCTGTTTCGATGTTTATGAAGATAAAAAAAAACTTTTTTTTGTTATATCTGTTATTTTATCCAATAGTGAAAGGAGCACTAAGTATGTTTTTTTATATAGGTACCTACCGTCTCAAGACTAAATATATGCTCTCATATATTTTACTTTTATCACATCGTTTTAGCGCACTGTTGGGCTAGACCAGTTAAGTAAAAAAAACAAATTAATTTTTAACTGTTTATTATTATAAATTGGGTGAGAAAGAAATTCACATTACTTAGTATTAATCTTAATCTTCTTATTAATCTTTTACATTTAAGATTTAATTACTAAGCTTATAGGTTGGGGTTGCAACCCCTCTTCATATAAAATACTATTATTATATATCACTTTGGCTATTAATCAGTGCTTTTTTAACAATACTTTTAATATTCTTAGGGTTTTTCTCTATATTATCTATGACTTCTTTGGGAAAGCTGTTTAGAATATTGGGTATGTAAGAAGTCCAAACTCTGTTACCATATTCATTATTATTTTTGTTGGTTAAAAACTTAGGTTCATTTGAGAGACTACGTACGTTACTTGGCCTACTGTATCTCACCAGCTCTCCCAAATGAAGCTTGCATTCCAAGATCACAGACATTTTAGCCTTATCATATACACTTAACACCCTACAGTAACTAAATAATTTTTCATAATTATTTTTGAATCGTTGTTTGATTTTTAGCGGGACAATAGTTTTTAATATTCCAATCTGTATGTTGTAGATTCGCTGTAAGTAAGTATTAAAAGTTCTTCCAAAACTAGAGATGCCATAGTTGATTATGGAGTCAGCTAGTGCAATATACAATAGTCTGAGTGTATTGTAAGGATATTACCAAGAAATGCTCTTAGCCTACTACAAACATACGCTATATAGGCACTCAAGCAAAGCCACGTAGCGTAGAATTTGGAATAAAGAACGATATCAATTCGCAAGCAACTAATTTTTTTTCACTTTGAACCAGAAACTTAATTTGAGCTCACAGTGCTCGACGGACGAAATGAAATTTAAAAATTCCTTAATGTTGTATGAAAAAATGGTTTTCATGAATCAACTCGCAGTCTTGATCTTCCAAATGACTGGCTTAATGGTGATTTTTCGTTTCTCCTCTCATTTGCGTTACTGATTTATGCATGATATCCTTCATTTTATATTATTATGAAGGAATTGGCTCGAGAAATAAATCGGACGCTTAACGACACGATTGGGAAGGAGTAAACAAAGCGAAAACAATGAGGAATTATTAAACATGAAACAGGAATAAGGAAATAATGTTTTCTTTTGAAAGATTGCAAATTAATTAGTAGCATATTAAATTTAACGTATCACTTGCATGTTTAAGTAGGCCCATTTGCAGTTGTCCAGATTTCCTAAAAACTTTGGGATTTTCTAAATCTTCTCCTTGTATTATGCAACACGTCTGCTAACGAAACCACAATGTTTAGAAATAAAGGAAAAGTAGAAAAAGTAGTAGTGGTAGTAGGAGTAGTCTCGCCTGAGGCAGTGGGTTTTTTTATGATCTTATTATTGAATATCTAGAAAATTTTGGTTTGTATAGGAGAAAACTGTAGAACGGAGTACATAGAGATAGCTTTAGCAATAAGAGCGCAGTTCATAAGTTTACGACGATAATGATGATGTAGGCAACATTTAATTATTTTCCTATTGAAATAAGATCGATATCATCGTTTTAAATTTTTTTGATCGATAAACAAGCAAATGGGAACTTGGTTATAAATGTCCAAGGGGCGATAGAAATAAACTCGCAAGAACTTCATTATGGTCCAGTGTTTCAGTTTTTTGAGTGTGCGTACAGTTAAAAAAGCTATTAGCTAATTTTAATGCATACAGTGTATGTTTCTTCTTCTTCTTCTGGTGTCTCTCCATTACCGAAGGTTGGCAGTCAGCTTCTTAAAATGTTAT
This sequence comes from Pammene fasciana, assembly GCA_911728535.1. Classification (NCBI taxonomy): domain Eukaryota; kingdom Metazoa; phylum Arthropoda; class Insecta; order Lepidoptera; family Tortricidae; genus Pammene; species Pammene fasciana. The sequence continues at coordinate 6,209,844 of OU452285.1, forward strand.
TTGTCGATTTCTAATCACAATAGTACCTCAACGATCTTTATTCTCTATTATATAACTCCATTCCCTGATATTACGGAGCCAAGATATCCTGCGTCCTCAAGGTTTGTGCCTTCTTAGTACTTTCCCATCATTATGGTCTGCAAGAGAGAATTTTGGTCGTGACGTACTACGTGTCCGAGATAGGCTACCTTTCTTTTCTTTATGGTACGGATAAGTTCTAGTGCATGTTTGCGTGCAGTTAGAAGGTTTCTTACAAAAGCGTATCTAATTTTTATTATTTGTGTTGACAATAACGTTTTACAAAAACATAATTTCCAGGTCAATGAAAAACACAAAAAGCCTAGCGAACAAAAAGCAATTTTCAAACATCGCAATCCCTATCAAGTAAAGCACAAAACAACGGGAATAGCGGCAACATTGTAAACAATAGTTACCATTCTTTTGGTTAATTCGCGAGGCCTGTTGTTTTTCCTTTTAATAATTACACGGGCCAGGAACAAAGCCATTGTCGTACCCGTGTAAGAAGTGGGTCTGCAGACGAAAGAACACCCTTTGTTTTCGGCTCGTCCGTCAGCTTTTTTTCTAGTTCGCAGTTGAGGAGGCCCGAATGATGTTAGCAATCTTGCTGGAAACAGACAAAATGTCCTTTTATATTGTTAAGATTTTGTTGTTTAAACGCTTTTAATTCGTTCTATTATTTTGCAAACTTTCAAGCAAAATTTAAATGCTGCAGGAAGCCGCTATTTAATTCAAATTGATAAAGGAATAAGTTTTACACGTGCCTGGTATACATTGGTTTCTTGGTGATAGCTGAATTAATAATTATGATTGGCCATAGAATATTAGGCAAGATGATTTGTGAAAACGCAAAGACTCCCCATAGCGATTCAGCATGGGAATGCTGCGTGTGTCATGGGCACCTTGCCAAAAGGTTTGGAGGGTCGATTTTTAGGTATCTATTATTTTTTTAGTTATTAGTAGTATTATTTAATAAATACCTAGTTATAATTGAATTTGTTTATAATACGGTTATGAAGTCTCTCTTATTTCATGGTTGTTGTTGGTAAATAATTTCAATATATATATATATCATAATTAGGTCTTAACCAACGGCTAGCTACTAGCGAACATTTTTATCGAAAAGAAAAACTTATCGTTACTTTTATAAACATCATAAAAAATTTAATAAGTTTGGGTTTCAACATTTCATTTAAGTCTCAACAATTTTCTAAAAAATTAAAATATACAAAAGGTACTTTACAAATTAAATCACAAAACGAGATCAGTCGGCCAACAAAAGAACGCTGGTGGTAAACGATTCGAAATACTCGGAAACGAGCCACGTTAATACGATTTCGAAATCTTTTACCCTTTCATTCAAATGAATTGGTAGTGTGGTTGCTGTGGACTAACATCTGGTACTCGCAAATTGAGGACGGAAATATTTATTTATTACGATCATTGAAGCTATGCTTAGGATTTACCTAGTAGTAAGCACGCAGATAATGGGACAATAATGTTATTAATTACAGCGCCATCTCTTTAAACCAACTTACTAAACGACGGAGAGTTGTGGGGTTGAAAGGCTGGCAAGCGCGTGCGCTTGCGCCTGTAGAATTGGCTCAAAGGTTGTAAACCTTCAAAAACATAAGGTACAGATGTCGCTGTGACTTGATCACCATTATATATATGATTAAATTCGCCGTGTTGAACTGGGACTGTGTGGTGTAACATGGAAGCACGTCGGACCGGCAATCCGAGGGTCTCAAGTTTGATTCCTGTCATGCTCCAGAGTTTTCCAAGGTTGATTTTTTCATTATACAGGGTGTAACAAAAATACTGGTGATCCGTTTAAGGGCATAATTGGTATCGTATTGTGAGTAGGAAAAAGTAGGAGAAAAATAAATTTTTTAGACACGAAAACAATTTTTTTTATGGGGCGAGTCGTCCCAGCTGGCCAACCCTCCATACAATAAGAATACGATACCAATTATGGCCTTAAAAGGATCACCAGTATTTTTGTTACACCTTGTATAATGGATATCTGTTTCAAATTTGTGGTTTTTCCAATAATGTTAATATTAAAAAACGGATATTTATAACGGATATGTACGAACAAAAAGCAATCTGTTAAATTATTTTTTTAATTATCATTTTTTAATTATGACATAACCCTGGATCTCTATTTACATTTAATATTTTTTCTATGTCTACGCTATGCCTCAAAATTTCTAGAAAAGGAAGCCTTAAAAAAGGCATTTGTTTAGTTAAACACAAAACATTACTCCGCGTACAATACAAACTTGACAGCAGCCGCCATCTTTTGTATGAAATTGACAAAAAGTTTGCCAAAATCAATATATTTTCTGAATTCGTAAAGTAGCATATAATTTTACTTAGTAAATGAATGTGCCTAATCTACACTTTAACATATGTACATCAAATTACATAATAAGAGATTAAAAATGATATTTATATTCTCCAAATGTATGTTATTGCCCTTGAAAAGATCTGATACCTGGAAAAATATAAAGGTACAAAAGAATGATGGTTATTTTTTTAATGAAATAAATGTAAATATTTTTATTTAATTGCAATCAAATAAAAAGTCAGGTGCGGTTTAACGGTTCTAGTTCTTAATAGACACAGAATGGGCCAATGCGTACAATCCTGGGTTAAATATTTTATCAAACCACAATCTAAATGGACATTTCGAATCCGTAGATTATACTGACGTTTTTGTGAAATAACGCGATGAGTGCTTATAATCCTTCCATTAAGCACTTATTGCAGAGGTGAGATCGAAAAGTTTAAACTTATTTTTTATATTTTTTGGAATACTCGGTGAATAACAATGGTTTACCTGAAGGATTAATAATAATGAGGGTCGTTGCACAGGTGGCACGCTCTTTTTACACAGTTTTATTAGCTTGACCCAGCGACTGGTATCAGTTGCTGGCTTAACCCCGTATAACATAACATAACATAACATAAATACTCTTTATTGCACACCACAAAATAAAGAACACACAAAAAATAAAAGTTCCAAAAAAAAAAAAAAGTAGCAGTATATTTATTTGTTTATATGCATCAAATCTTTTAAGTTAAATTTCAACCAATTCCTGGTGTCTGATTGAGCTGAAATTTGGTATACTTCCGTAGTTTACATGACAATGCTACTAGGTACAGTCAGCAATAAAACTGTGAACCAAAAAAAAAAATTGGGAGTTACTTGTTTAACAAATAAGTTAGTCGTGTAGATGAGTTTTTATACTTCTTATACAATAAGCTTGTTCGGATGTGTGCACGGAAGTTTTCAAACGCGTATGAACGAGTGTAAATGGGTATAAAAGCGTAAGTCTGAATGCCCTCTAAATGTGTGTCCGTTGGCAGTTGGCAGTCGATTTGTTGGAGCGGTCACGTGCAATTCGAAGCCACTGTGCAAGTTTATTGTTTCTCAATTGCACAGAAAAATCGTGCACAATTTCACATTTTGAATTCGGTTTTGTACTGTACCAAGAACGGTGATTAAAATTATGGTAGACTGTAAGTTTCCGACAGTTTTTACTAATTATACTTACTACAAACTGATTTAGAATATTTAGGTCATATGCTGTTAATTGTTCATCGATCTCGTAAGAATAGTAAATATTATTTTCAATTTTATCTGCTATGAGCAAACTTTGAATCCTTATACTACCTACTAATCGTTTTTTTATCGTAATTAAAAAGTTAAGCAGCCGTTATAATTTCTTTGCAAAAAAAACGAACCCTTTTCTCGAGGGCAAAAGGTGGGATAAGAAATTCGTGAAACTGTAACAAATTAACATAAATAGGTCTATAGGAATAAAGAAAATGTTTTTGTAATATTTTTCCCGATAATTCATACTGTGAAAGTGACAACACTGAAGATAGCATCGTTCTAAAGGTGGTCATCGGTTAAGTGATGAGATATTGGCGGATTATATTATAATATTATACACAATCAGTACATTACATGATAATATCAATAGGTAGCTGTTATGTACTTGAGTTCAAATAATAATCACGTGGAGTTCTAATGGATAATGTGGATGAAAAATAAGTAACACTTCGTTAATGCACTCCCAAAAATTCCAAATCGTTAGTAAGTGTTATGTTGGTTTCGTGTAGTGGTGTGTGATCATGATATTATAATAGAATTTTTTAAATGCTTTTAGTGCCTGATTTGTTGCATGCGATTTCTGCACATATCTTGAGATAAAACAGTCATCATCCTCATCTTAGTTATTCTATTGTCGGTGGAGTATTTTCCATCTATCCCTATTCTGCGCCGGTTCCTTGAACTTTTAATACAAGATGGCTTCTTCTTTTTCCTTCATTTGGTCCATGTCTGCGTCTGGCTTTGCCTCGACCTCTCTTACGTTCTATCGCTCCTTCCAAAATAGTTCTGAGACATTGATCGTGCCGTATCAAATGGCCAATCATTTTTCCGCGATACCTCGATAGTTTTCAGGATCGCACACATATCACATAAAACTATTATGTGTTAATACTATACATAAATTATATATTAGTTTTTTCGTACTGAAAATTATTTAAAATTAATGCTTTTCCATCGCTTTTCTACTAGACTGCCCGCTAGGCTGGTCCAAAAATATTAAGTTTTGATTTTTTATCTCCACCAGGTTCTTTTAGTTTCAATACTCCTAAAAGATATTTGCACCTAATTTGAGAACAATTAAACTTTATTTTGGGGGTCGCTATGAATGACACAATTTTGCAATACAAAAATGTATGAAGAGAAATTATACAATCAATAATTCGTAATTGGAAATGTTTTTAAAAGTGTTTATACACTTTTTATATTAAGTTATAACTGAATAACTAATAAAGCGCTTAAATTTTGAATTTTAGGGTAATTTAGATTTTTCCATTTGTATGGGAATATTATAAATATTGAAATCATAGCGACCAGTATATTATCATCAAATGAGCTCAAATTTTGGATATAGACTTCATTTTCTTAACAGAACAAAAGGAGCCTGGTGGAGATAAGATTTGTACTACTTTTTTCTTCTCCATACATTCATGGACCACCGTACTGCCCGCTTGTCTCCTGTCGCTTGCTTACTAATTCTGGAGCAGGAAAACAAGCGTCTCTCGCGTTTCCTCCCGAAAGGAGATGACACCTTGAGTAATAGTCCAAGTATTCGCGTCACGTCAGACGTTACATAATTTTTCTTCTTAAAATATTGTGCTGCGCCGGTGCGAGAAATGAATACTTTCCTGTTCGCTTTTGAATTGTTTGAAAGGTCACCTGTATAGAGGTGGACTAAGAGATTACTTTAGCACCGCCTATTTACTTAATGTACATTAGTAATTTATAGCAATGCCGCGAAAGCTTGGAGTTTTTTACGCTACTGATGAAGAATGACGGAGAAAATCTAATGTTTTGCGAGAAGGTACCTATATTTCGTTTTATTGAGATTAGAAATTCAGTAAACATAGAAACAGAAGTTGCCAACCTGTTCTAACCTGTTCTGTTTGAATGTTCAATTTAAACACACTGCAAGAACACCAACAAACGATTAGTTAACATGATGAAGAGTTCACATTTGTAAATAAATAATGACAATTTGCAGATTATAATCCATAATCATTGATTATCACGTTAGTGACACATGACAATTGAAAAACTGACGGTGACACACGCATACGTTATAAATCGAAAACCATATGTTTCGAACCTCCTTTTCTCCAGGTTTTTTATTGTGCAACATTCACTAAAACATTAACAATGATAAGAATAAATTATTTCGTAATTTTAATGACTACTATTACAATACTGTAAAATAATTAATATTATTAAATTTAACATTTACAAATACCTACGCATGGCTTTATTATAAATACAAATATATTTAAATATTTTTTATTGGCCGCATTGACACTTTGACACTTGTGACATGTATCATGCCGTATCGTGCCTGATAAAGAACCCTGTACATGCGCCTTTCAACTTTTTTCTAATCTAAAAAAAACTAACTATAAATGTTTCTATAATTTTATTTTATTTGTTAGAGGTACGTATCGCTAGATTATCTAGCTAGGCAGTAAACATTTTATTATTTTATTTTAAAAAATACTATGTATTTGTCATATTCAATTCATACTAATACCTAACGAATGTGTTGCATTTGTAATTCTTAGCTGGTATAATTTCTTAAACTTCTTAACGGAAGGTGTAGGTACTGGTCATATCATTAAGCACTACTTGTATTAGGTAATAATGAAAGGCCCTGGGTAACCATGTTTCTTTTTCATATTTAGTATGTTAGGTATAATAACTTATAATGCACCATACATGTAAATTAAATATAATCAAAACCCGTTATATTTACCTAATATGATTTTCAAACACAATCGTATTTTGGATTAGAACTTAGGGTCCTTGATTACTAAACTTCCAAGTTGAGAGCCCACTTCAAATCATCTTTAATAAAAGTGATCCCTGACCGGCGGCAAAATAGCAAAAGCATTTCAAACTTCGATTTTCAAATTCGAAATTCAAAAAGCCAACTCGGTTTACGTTTTCATACGCCAGTTGTTCGTCTAAGAAAACTTGGAACTAATTTCTCGGTTCACTGGTGCTATTCGCGCGCCGCTAACTTCATTGCAAAGTGATTTTATGTTTTCCACCGCAACTGGTTGAACCAGTTTTGCGAACGTGACATTCGCGTGTGGCGTGTTCTAAAAATTAAAAAAAAAAAACGACTTTTTGGAGTGTTTATTTTGTGTTGTCAGTGTGTCGATTCAATATTTTTTAACGGAGAATTAAATGCTATCAACTGCAGTGTTATTTTACGCACATTGAGATATATAAAGCGAGAATCAGATTAATGGGGAAAATGTAAAGTTTGTCCTAAAATGTATGTAGCTGCAATGACAAATTACATGCACAACATACTGTGTTTGTTGAGTTCTATTAAAATAATTGCTGTACATTTCATTGTACTAATTCACAACACGAAACCACACGAACAAACATTGAAACATTGTTAAAAATAAATATTTTGTAGTAAACTATTTAGTTAACATTCATTTTGGTGTTGTGGACGCTTTCAATATAAATATAATATATATAAGTATATATATAATGTATCATCATCAATCATATCATTAGCAGTCGAATGACGCGTGTCGTCCACTACAGGACATTATCTCCTCCAAAGATTGCCATAACGATCGGTCGTAGGCTACCCGCATCCAGTAGATACCCGCGACTGCGCAACAGTGGATAATAATGTAGGTATGTATGTATTTTATTAAATAAGTATTGTATGTTTTTTAAGACGAGTGGTTACTACTTACAGAGTATACAGGGTGTCCCAGAAATCGACGTCAAGCCGTGAATGGATGATAGACCAAGTTATAACAGTTATCAGAAAAATACAAAAAAAAATCTACCACATGTCCTTAAAAAGTTATGGTCATTTTAAAAATTTACTAGAAGTTAAGAGACCAGGGCGCGAATATTTTTTGACTTATATTATTTCTTGACTTGATAAAAAACTGAGCGGGCCGCGGTTAAAAAAAACAACTGACGACGCTAGTGACGCGACCTAATTAGACATGACGAAATAAGGGACGACCTACTGTTCTGCTACCGTTGCGCGACACATGCTTGGTATAACCAGAGACTATAGAGATATAGACGACCACAGCCTAAGAACTTTTTGAAGCTCATGTCGATTGCGCCATCTATGTCAAAGCCACCTAAAGATACCGAATAATATATGTAAGAGAAATGTCACCTGCACTGCTACTCCACCTAGTAACAAATAGCGTACTAGTAGTACACTTAGTAGCTACTAGGTGGAGTAGCAGTGCAGCTGACATTTCTTTATATCTTCGAAGATGGGTGACTGGTCTAAAATACCACCTTCCTGGTACTCTGCTAGTTAGTTCCTACAATTCTGACTTACTGACAATATAACATAAACGTTGCTTAGTGCCCATAGTACAATCTTTGCATTTATTTATCTTTTTAATATCTACTGACAACGACACTGCCTATTGCACTAGATTAAATGCAGAATGAACTGAACCATCTAGCAGTAGGTAAGCCTCAAAAGAATCAACATGTCATGAGCACAAGTACTCTTGTTCAAAAGGAAATATACTGCGATGGCAGTTTTGCATTATGATTGCGTGCAGGCCATGTAATTTAAGAACCTGCAGGGATAAGGACCGACCTAGTTAGAGCTAAAAAGTAAACTGTATTGATACGAGTATAATGGCGGAAACACAATATTGCAACAATTTGGGTTTAATCTCATGTAGCCAATACCAATATTTTCTAATTTACGTTGTTTTAAAATAGAATGAAATAACGATATTGAAAGTCTAATTCATTCATTTAGTTTTTAAGTTAGGCTTAGATAGCGTGATAAGTTGTAGCTGTAAGTTTTTTTTTTAGTCATCTGTATGTTTTTTGTTGTCCTAATAAAATGTATCTTATTACAATAAAAAAAAATCATTTGTAAAATACATGAATTTCATGGAAGTACAATTTCATCAATTTCATTTCAGTTGCTGCAGGATGCCATCGCGAGTGCAGACTTCTGGCCGGAGGGTGTTGTTGTGTTTCGGCCACAGATAACCTCAACACTAGATAGATCATAAGTACAACTCGGGGTCACCACGCATCAGTGCTCTCGTACTAATTTTGTATGAAAGCGCGACCGCGTATTTCAACTGAGGTAACGTTTTTGATCATTACTCATGTGGATTAAAAATATCCACAAAAATCAAGTTACAGGAGTGAACCTGGATTGTTATACTACAAATTGGTGTATAATACTATTGAGATTTGCTGTTCGGATCGTAGAAATTTACGAATAAAATTGCACTGATGTGTGGTGACCTCGTGCTTCCTGTAAAAGTTTAATGATGAGGTGTCTGTGTAGTCTGTGGTTTCGGCGGTTCAGGGGCAATCCGCCGAACCCTCCATCAGATCAGACGACGCAACGGAGCCAGGGAAGTAACATCGCCTAGATTAAACTAGTATGAAGTTATTTTATTTGTTTATGTTTATTTTGTTTACATAATTGTTTTTATATCTAAGTTATAATTATTAATATAATTTGCACGTTGATTTTATATGACAGAGTCGAGCTTTTTAGACCTTATTGTTACGTATTATCGCAAAAAATATTTCATTTCAATACATTTCATTTAGTTCGCAGGTGGTTTTTAATGTTATGTTGTGTTAATTGATTAGAATAAATAAATAAATCAATAAATAAGTCACGGAAAAAAGGATATCTTCAGCCAAGAATACCAATGCAAGAATATAATTGCTTGTGCATAAGTATCTAAACATTGTCTTGGGCTAACGATATATAATTAGCCCAAGATAATAGATATATTTTACGTAAATAAATACATTTTACTTGAATCAAGACTTTCTAGGCAAATTATTTCCACCTATATGTATACGAAACAATATTGTCTTGACCGAGTGGCTTCGATGAAGAATTTTTTTATAAGTTGTACCTTAGGCCTTCATAATACGAACACTCGACATGATTATGACACACACAGGGGGGTGATTTTTGAGATTCGAGCACTCGAAAGTGACATTTAAAACTCCGAATAAAACGATAAAATTATGTTTTAAAAATAAAAGCGATAGAAATTTAAAATGATGATTATTTAAACTATTAATTCCATGCGAAAAAATTGCAGACAAACTTTTGTGTGCGATTATTTTCGAGCTTGAATTTTTTGAATTCGAGCGTCCGGCTGTCAAAAATCGGCCCCCAGATTTGTGTCAGGTCTGCGTTACACGCATTATATCTACAGAAAATAAACGGTGATCCTTATAATGACGCAGCAAACCATAGCGTAAATTCTGTGAACTAAACCTACAACTACAAAGCGTCCAATTTAATCCAAAATCAAATACTCAGAGCGATGCGACCGACAGCTAATGGGACTTATTTAAATTATGCTGGGACGGCATAAGCATAACGAGGAAAATAATTAAATAGCCACCACTTTGTATTCTCGCGGCATTTCGTTTTTTGTCTGCAAATTGCAAAGATCCGTGGGTTTGTACTGAATATGCTTTGCACTAGAGGCTTCATTATGAAAATGACATTGCTTTGCGCGGATTCAATATTATTGCAAACCTATGAGCAACATTTCAAAATATCTCTGTTCTTGTAAAAATAAGGTCCCGTCTAAGATTGTGTCGTTATTTATATTGTTTCAAGGATGCACTTCGAAAAACCTTACTAAGTTTTGGATTGCAAATCAACTGATAAAATTAAATCAAATTGAAAAGTTTATGTATTTGATTAAGTAAGTAGTGTCGGCTGCATCACAAAATGAGAAAGTAATCTACACTTGCCGTGGGGTGCCCGGCCTTAGAATTGTCCCCCCCCATATTGTCCCGTGGTTGCAGTAGGAGTCTGCTAAGGGAATATACCGGGAGATGGGTGGGCGACGGAAAAAAAACTGCGCGCGCCAACCCGCCTGCCAAGCTTGGCGCGTATGGCAAACCCTCCCCCCCCCCCCGTTTTAATGGGAGGTCCGAAGGGGAGGCCTATGTTCAGCAGTGGACGTCTTATGGCTGAGATGATGATGATGAATCTTACACATACGCAACCTCAAAAAAATGCCAAAGCATTTGGGCGTTTTCACAAAACGTTGTTGGTTTTCGTGTTTTTGAAATTTTAAGAATTTTTTGGATATTCCTCCTTAGAATCGAGAGTACTATTAATTCTGCTAGGAAATGAAAAGTGTCCCAAAATTTTCATACAATTTTTATGTTCCATTACGCTACTTTCATATAAGTGCCCATAGAAAAGTAGCGTAAGAGGAACAGGACACTTTTAATTTCATAGTGGAGTTGATAGTACTCACGATTCTGAGTAGGAGTTAAAATTTCAAAAATGTGAAAACTAACAACTTTTTGTGAAAACGCTCATTTAGCCATAGCGAAAGCAATAGAGATGTCAAATCAGCTTATGTAACTCATCAGGGTATTTATTTTGCGGACCCCATGTAATTTATAATTTCCGCGATTAGGAAAAGTTATTTTTAATTCGCTCCAGACATGATGCCGTTGTAATTTATTTTTAATTAGATTATCAAGTTCGTTTGTTTTGTTTGAGCCCGGTAATAAACTTTTAAATTCGTTTGAAAGCATTACGAGTTAATTATGAAATGAATTATGTTTAAGTGGATATTACAATTTTCTAAGAATATGCACGAGTTTTTTCTCTTATGTTATGACTCCTTTTTTCAATACCTAGTAAATTATTAATCTAGAAACAAATTGAATTATTTTGCTAAATATTTTTAGGTATACAGTTTTATTAAGTAATAACACTACTATGTATAATACATTATAAATTAAAGTATATATATATGTCATACACGTAAATAAAAGTGACCAAGTCCTCCGGTGTCCGAAGCCAGATTTGAACTGGAGTCTTCAGCTTTCGCGGCTGACGCCCTAAGCACTAGACCACCATGTCACACCACCTCTCAACATCTGTTTTGGTTTATACCAAATTATTAACTAGTTTATTGAGATAAAAAAGGGATACATAGTGTACAGCACCGCAGTATCTGCGAGATCAAGGTCGATCAAGGATAGTTTAAGGCACTGAAACTGTAAGCATATTGTATTTTTATCTAAGGACTGTAAACCTTAATTTTATAGCGTGTGACCATTAAATCATTTAACTTTGTTGTTTAATTATTACCTAGGAAACCTAGACACATAGGTAGGGAACCTTTCTATTGTCGAATGTGCGACAATAACCCCGGCTGAGACTCACTAGTGAGAAAGAGACGACGCCATCACTCTGCTCTCATGTGTAAAAGAGACAGGTGATACCCCGTAGTTGAATTGTCCTACAAATTATTTTTCCCCATAATACCTATGTACCACCTAGTATAAATGCCTAGTAAATAAGTTATAACAACATTGTTATATATTAGCAGTAGAGAAATGCTTGTAATTCTGTTAAATTCTGTGTTAATATCAATAAAGATAGACACGTTCACTGATTGGCTCACACGCGTTCATCCCCTCCCGGGATATATTAGTCACTAGTTGACAGCCCAAAAGTTGGCATATAAGAGAGGCCATTGCGGCCCGAAATTCGTTCCGTCAAGTGAGTTCCAGTGGAGGTGCCTTAACCTGAAGAAGTACGAAGGAAGTTTTATTTCCAGTAACCTTGCCTCCCTACAAGTCCACTAGTCTCTAGATCGGCGCTGAGCTGTCGCGCCGCTGCGGGCGTCGCCTAACCTTGGCCACTGTCCCGTACACATAGTGTGGAAAAGCACTGTCTGCTAGACAAACAGTATTTACTAACTATGATGGTCAAGATTAGGGTCCCCTCAAACGACTATTGTGTAGATTCTTGTTAAAAATTAAATGTAAAAGATGTTTTATTGCTAACTGTTGTTATTATTGAGTAGTTATACATATAATATATTTTTTTATTAGAAACAATCCTAAAATTCGACATAAGTATAAAACATAAGTAATACATTTTGTTTACAAATATCAAAAGCAAGTATAAATTTCATAATTCTTTAAAAATGCTTTTAATTTTGAAAACTAACGTTCAACGCATGCAAAACACTCATCTTTAGTCAACTAAAAGACTATCATTTAAATTCACGCCTTCATTTCCTCAGAACGAGATTAACTCAAACTCCGAAGCAAACCAGCACTTGACTCGCACTTCTCAGTAATCGCGTGTACGTTTCTGAAGGAAATTGACCCGCTATCCCCAGTCGCTCGTGTTACGTGTCAGACATACTGATCGCACGTGAACGCTCTGCTTTAGCTAACCCGAGGTTGAGGATTGGACGTGATTATACAGGAGTTCTGCTGATTGTTGTAATTTTAAAATATGTTCTCATATAGAAAAGAAAAAATACCATCCTCAATTGCTTATAATTATAAATTTGATCCAGATCTTCAGAAAAATAAAATAAACATAATAATAAAAATATTAGGCCCTACAAGGCAAGAAGGTGTCTCTTGGAAAGTAAGGAGAGTGTCATCATCATCTCAGCCATAAGATGTCCACTGCTGAATATAGGCCTCCCCTTTGGACCTATCATTAGGGGGGGTTTGCCATACGCGCCACGCTTGGCAGGTGGGTTGGCGCGCGCAGTTTTTTTGTTTATTGTTGTTTAGGCTTTCGAAAGATGCTGCTGCCCATCTCCCGGGATATTCCCTTAGCAGACTCCTACTGCAACCACGGGACGATATGGTGGGGGACAATTCTAAGGCCGGACACCCCACGGCACAAGGAGAGTGTGGAGGTGGAAAACCTGGTGTGCGAGCCCAACATCATGGGCGGTAGCAAGGCTACGCGACTTTGCTCGGCCATGTGGATGGAATAGGGAAGGATCATGCGGCCAACAGAGCATACCTGGGACGACCAATTGGGAAACTTCCGAGCGGAAGGCCTAGGTATCGGTGGATCGACGAGGTCCAGAGAGATCTGTGTGACATTTAATTGGCTGAATGGCGCCCGATCAAACAGGATCGAAACGAATGGCGGAATCTAGTGTCGGAGGCCAAGATCCACTTTGGATCGCTGAGCCAGCTACGTCAGCAAGGACCCAGTACAGTAGCAGATGCGAAATGAGCAAGGTTTTTAAAATGAGCTTGCCCTGCTTTTTCTCACAGTCGTCCTTAGGTCATTTTGAACACCTTACTCGCTGAGCAACTTTTGCTTAGACTCTGTTTTAAGGATTTTTTTTGGATACTTATTTATTGGCAAACATGATACTTGTAGTAGGTTTATTTTGGAGAAAAGGTCCAAGAAATTGAACGATAGGAATTAAAGATCTGTTTGGCCCTCGGCTAACAACGGTAAATATCTGTCCGTTATATCCCTTCACAGTGTTGGTTTAAAGGTTTAGAACAAAGAGACTGTTAGTGACAGTGTAATTAGGCATCGTAAGTAGAAAAAGCCGAGAAAATTAAATCCTTTGTCTAAATTGTGGGTCAGCTCATATTTCCCTGTAGTAAAAAGGAATTATTCTCAGCGGTAAATTAATTTTCCTGGTGTTTGTGGAAACAGGAAAGTTTAAATTGAGCTAAAGGTAACTACGAAGGAATTCACACTTGAATGTCAAGGTACTCTAAAATATAAGTTATCGCATTGTCTGCAGTACAAAGTTTGTATGAAATATGAATGTCAAGGTACTCTAAAATATAAGTTATCGCATTGTCTGCAGTACAAAGTCTGTATGAAATATTCTGATCACTACCTACTGATCAGAATATTGCATACAAAAGGATTCAATTTTATAATTGTTGTCCAATGGAAGTTCATAGTGGAAGTATGCTATAGTAAGTCCGCAATGTCAGAACCATACAAAATATAATGTTAAAATTCATTTGATTTCGGGTTCTGGTTTATAGTGTTGGTAATGTGTAATTGGGAGCACATCGGACCTGCAATCCAAAGGAGGCGGGTTCGAATCCCGTCATGTTCCAGAGTTCTTCATAGTTGATTTTACAATTGAAGAACAAATCAAATTATTTTTAATAAATATTTTGATTTGAACAAATCAAATTATTTTTAATAAATATTTTGATTTGTCTATTTTAAGAAAATACACTACTATATAAAAAATTATAAACTTACACAATAGGTCCTATACAAAGGAAAAAGTGACCTAGTTGATTTTTTCATTGTAATGGACATCTGTTGTACTGTATTTTGTACAACTCAACATTTCAATTTGCATTGCCTAATACCGATATTTAGAACTTACTTATTTTTATTATTACTAAGCACACGGAAAAAAAAGCTTCCGGGATATTCTCAATCTAAGACATTATTACTTTATGTTGAATATATTTCCTCGTGACAAGCATTTCTTTCCTTTAACGTAAATAAATTAAAAATTTAAATATAACGAAGCGAATATATTCTTACAGATTTTCTAGTTTTCTTTTACCTAAGATAATATTTGTTTGATTAAAGTACAATCTCTCTTATTTACTCAATATACTCTTGAAACAATACATTTTAGTATTTCTATTTTAAGAAAACGTGGTTTTATTAAGCGAAGAATCATATTTTTGGCAAAGGAAATAAATACTTGTCACGAGGAAATATTTGCAAGAAAATAGTAATGTCTTGGGTTGAGAATATCCCGGAAGCTGTTTTTTCCGTGCAGTTTTGAATATAATAAACGCCTACGTTCGATTTAATAGGCATTTCATTGTCGATTAACACGAAAATTACAATTAAATCGTTAATTAATATTATGTAAGTGCTTATCGATTAACTTAATTAACTTAAACAGGCATTCCATTCCATTAATAATTTCAGAATTTTATCAGTTTAACTTAATAAGCTCATATTCTGTATCACAAAAATATACTTACTCTCACCCTTATATAACTAACACGAAACGTTCTTCTTCATATTCATTAAAACAAAGAAAGATATAACTGTTTCTTTTGCAAACCTTTTTTTAATAGAGAGTGAAAAGGACAGATGGAGTGAATACCAACGATTGTAGCTTGAAAATGACCGTCCGGATCTAAATTTACAAATGGCCGAAGTCTTTTATTCGTCGTTTTGCCGTGCAACCAAAGTCCGTAGTTTTGGCAAAGATAATGGGCCGAGCGGCAATAAATCTTATATAATGGCGTAAAAATAAACAGTTGCGGACGAACACTGGTTTCCATTTCGATTGTTGTTTTAATGCGGTTCATTGTGAGTTGGATAATATGTGGGTAGAAACGTAAATTGACCGAATGTATCGATATGAAAATAGACTTTTTGAGTGCAATCACACAATGTCTCGTTCACGAAACCCTTCGAGCGATATAGCTCGAATTTTTCGCATTTGGTGGCGAGTGCGTGAAACAAACGTATGAACTCCCTTGGGCCGTTTTATAACTTTAAAACGGGTTTCGACACGATCAAATTTCAATGCAACTCCAATGCATTAACAATGCAATACAGCTATCGCATACATGTTTGTTTCACGTCTGAATCAGAAATATCTGAATTTATTTGAAAATAATTTACACTGAAAAAAAAATTTTGGTTACCAGCAACCAAACTAAGTCTGAGATAGATTGTGTTTATAATGTATTGTGTATGTATTTTAAAATTAGAATACGATACTTTTGTCACGTTTACGAAACTGCGCTGCAAATTTTAGCGATTTTTGGTGAACGAGGCGTGAAACGCTCGGGCGTATTTTTCGTGAAACAAACATATTTTTCAGCTCGTACAGTTCGTGTCTTACAAAATTACTACCAATTATTAACAATTGTATAATATGTACTTCCTAGTCGAGGCAAATGCTATTGTAAAATCCTACTTCAGTTATTGTTATTTTACTAAGACTTGTGTCGTACCAAAAGTGTCACATGTGAATTTCTGGCTTCATTCATCACGCTCTTATTAACAATGTTTCTTTGATAAAATTTACATTGTTATCGTGGTTTGAATTACCACAAAAAATCGTTCAAAACTTGATAACAACGCTACTTAAAGGCAAACTTTATAAATCTATGTTTTTTATATTTTTTAAAGACAATAAGCAATATTGTCATCGACATAGAAAACTTAACCAATAAAAAACTAAAAGAAATGTGCCATTTCTCACGCAAACTTTGTACAAAGTTCGCAATATTCACTATTATAAAATAAACAATCCTGATACTCCACAAAAACTTACTCATCAAATAAAATGCTTATTTTGTGATGAGCAACTTTTGCTTTCAGACCGCAGGCTGGGGTGTCGTTGCAATCGCTTTGCGAGTTGAACTCCTGGACACTCCAGTTTATTAATGACGCTTCATCGGAAGCAAGTTGTTAAAGATAGGTCACTACACTATTAGCTTCGACTCGACTCGTTCGCGTTCACCCCACAAATGGCAATATGCGGGCTGCATAAGAAGCGTAAGAACTTGTGAGCGCAGCTGCAGGCTACTTCTCAAGTAATTATAGCTATTTCAACCTAAGTATTTTCCGCTTAACGACATGGTGGAAACTTGCGCTGCATGCTCAGCCAAAATTTCGCTTTGTCGGCGTGTTTCAAAATTAATATGGAAGTAATAAGTACACAAGTTATATGTTATTTTGCGAATATTAAAAAGATGTTCAGTACAAAGTTGTAGTATTTTAAGTACGTTTTTCTTCACACCTTTGAGCTCGACAATCAGGCTAGTTGCCGTATTCTAATTTAAAAATACTTAAACAATACATAGACAAAATTCATCTAAAATAACTGAAGCCGTTGACACTTGGAAGGCCGCCTGCCCTAACAAAGACCTACCCGAGGTTCGCCATTCGCAACACCAATGGGACGAGCCGCTCTGCACGCTGGTACGTGATAATCTCTATGAAACGGCCACCAGCCCTGCAGAGCGAGCTCGTCTCCTTGCTGGAGCGAAATGGGAATCCGGTGCATGGTTGCAGGCGCTGCCTTCCAAAAACCTTGGAACACTCCTCACCAGCAGCACTTTTAGGCTCGCTGTATCACTGCGCTTGGGGGCGGCATGTGTGGCTCCACATCAGTGCCACTGTGGCGCCAGCGTTACCAAATTTGGTCTCCACGGTCTTTCATGCTACAAGAGTGCTGGCCGCACAGCACGTCATGCCAGTCTTAACGACATCTTACGTAGAGCCCTCGTCACCGCCGGAGCGCCGTCTGTCCTAGAACCGACGGGCCTAGCGCGTGACGACGGCAAAAGACCAGACGGCATGACCCTGGTTCCCTGGAAGCTGGGACGGCCCTTGGTTTGGGATGCCACGTGCGTCGACACCCTCGCGCCGTCCCACCTTCCAGGGACATCAGCCAGGGCTGGGGCTGCCGCAGATACGGCTGAAAACCTCAAGCGGCGCAAATATGCAGCCATAGATACTGGTTGCATGTTTGAGCCGTTTGGGGTGGAAACACTGGGACCGTGGGGACCAGGAGCTCATGGTATCTACAAAGACCTAGCCAAGCGCCTAATTGACGCAACGGGTAACCAGAAGGCTGGGGCATACTTTGTCCAACGCATCGGCATTGCTGTCCAGCGCGGCAATGCCGCTAGCCTTCTGGGCACCCTTCCGTTTGGCACTGATTTGGAGCCCATTTTTTATTTGTAACTTTTATTTTGTAGGTTTTAGTTAAGTTTAGTATTAGTTTATTTTTAAGATTTGTTAGTTGTAATTTATTTTTAGGTTTAATATTAGTTTTTATTTTATGTAAATTAAATTATATATGTTTATGTTATTAATAAAGTACTAGAAGTTTTGTTAAAATGTCTAAAATATAAATCCCAACATACAATAAATAATCAATCAATATTGAAGTTGTATTGGATTGCATAAAAAGAAAAAAAAAAAAAAAAAGATAAAAGATATTTATTCTTCAATTTAGGCACATTACAATGCACTTATGAACGTCAGAGAGAAAAGAAACTACCACCGGTTCTAACCCTACACCTCTGACCCGAGAAGTATTACTTATTACCGGCAAGAAACTCGGCGGGACTTATTTTTTCAAAACAGTACTACAAATACATTAAAGATACTATATACAATAATGCGTAGTTAGTAGTGCATTGGAATAATTTTCATGCAAATACTGATATTTCTGATACAGGCGTTTAGGCGCTAGCTGTATTGCGTTGTTCACGCATTGGAGTTGTATTGAAGTTGGCCCCAATGCGATGATATGTTAATTATTGCATTGCGTAAGACTGATTGATCTATGTAACGTAACACAAATTAGGCATCGATCAGTGTTTTAAATATTGCTTGCCAGCTTTGACCTAAACAACTAAACTTGCAAAGTTACTAACTAACAAGCACTGAACTTTAAATAAAACCTTTTAATAAATAAGTGCTCCGTAAACGTCAGGTTAAAATCTAATTCTGGATTTGAGTGTAGTCTGGCTGACATAGTGAATACGTAGTCACGGTTCCCTTAATAGATAGATACCTTTTATTTCTGTACCGACTCTGATAGAAAACGGTCGAGGGCCGGTGTTTGAATTTATTGCTCCATTATCCTACAAATTCTTGCATTCGCAGCACTAATGCGACAGAGTACGCTTGCTTCAGAGCGCTTTGAGAATGAAAACGAAATTTATAAAGTGACAAAAACAATCAATTTCCATGGAAGGAAGTACCGTGAAATACCAAGTTGTAGAAATTGATTCTAAAGATACCTAGGTGATGGGTTTGGTAATAAAATAAATATTCACAGAAGGCGTAGGGTTCATATGACAGAAGGCAATTCTATTTCATAATAATCCGTAAATAATTACATTCTTATTACGTAGCCCTGGTCTTGGAAATTGTCCCTAGAAAAGTGTTAGGTGATGAATGAGTACTAAAAAAACTATTCGAAAAATTTAAGTTTCTTGTACTCGTCTTTATTATTGTTATGTGGCTTATTAGTTGAGGTTTTACTTATTATTATTGGGTATATGTTGATGTTGCTTTCGTATGTATTAAAGTCATAAACTGTACTGGGAATGAAGCTAAAATTGGAAGACACGTATTGGGTACATAAAATATTTCAAATCTAGAGATATTTTTGGCTGCCAACCCACGTAGAATAGATACTATTAGATACTCTATTCTACTATTCGGTGTTTTCAGAGAGTTAGGGCGACAATTGCCGATGTGTTACGAAGATATCCGAAACAAAACGGGCTATAATCACGTGTCCCCGTTTCCTTGCAGATTATAGTGGACGATTGCAAGGAATTATTACGGAAGCGGTCTGAAAATGGATTAGATAAGATAAATAAATTACTTGGTGATTACATTTGTAATATCGTGTGACATAATGATATCAAATATATATAAAATATAGCGAGATTAAATCATATTATTCTGTGTTTAATAAAAATATCTTATAAGTATGTATATTTTCTGTATTCTTGTAAGTACATGTACATTGAGAACGGATACGTTATTAAGTCAAGAGTGTTCAATTATTTATATTGGTTATGTAGGTACTTTCGTAAATCGTCATCAATCGTAACATTTTTAAGATGAAAACGTACGCAATTAAAAAAAAACTTTGCTATTTTCTCAACTGGCTGAATCGGTATTTAAATTGTCATTTATTTCATTCATGGTGTTTAGGCGCATGACTTTGATTTTTCACATTGATTCTTATTAAGCTCTTTTTGACCGGGTTTTTCGTCTTTGATTGCAGATATCATGAAGAGATGAATGGTATCAGTGAAATGCAAGTCATCAGCAAACTCAGTATTCAAGGCAAAGGGTACTATTGACCCAAGGTAGCCCTCTTTCCAAACAAATATAAGGTATGATCAAATAATCCCGAGTTTGGATAAATTAATGAATTATTGGAATAATCCACGATTTTGTCCATACCACCAATATACAATACCTTGGCATACAATTTTATGAACTCTTGATACCCACTATAAGTTAAATAAAGGAACTAGGTACGTAAACGATTAATCGTACAGTGTGTGAGTTATCCAGCTCCTCCCTTTTTATCTTTTATTCGTATCTTTTATTTCAAAGTAGAGGCTGGAACTTTTCTTAGCGCATAAAAATCTTAACATATTTGCCATCAATAAAAACGCATGTCATGCTAGTAAACAAAGTGCCATTTAATCCTAAAGTTTTGCTTACAGTAGTGTTTAAGAAGACAGAATATTTTTATCTTTGCTTATTCTAAGCGCCTGACGTTACGCAAAAAATATTTAAACGAGGTCACATATTAACTTTATTTTCTATTTATTTATTTATCGTATGGCTACACGTCACTGGATATAGACAAGCATTTCTTCTCTAAGGTAATAGTAGTGACAGTGCATCTGCCAAGTTTGTTAATCTTTTAGCACCACCCAGGGATCAAGTGTAGGGTTGTCTAAGGTGTTTCCTACGGACGCAGAGTAACATTCATCCCCAATTTTCTAGTCAGAACGCCAAATTATAAATCTCAAACATGCGGGCTCAAATTCTGTGTAAGCTGATAGAAGTTGGGCATTGTTAGGTGCAGCGCCAAGCCAGAGCACGCTCTGTTGCGTCCTAGAAATTTTCAACATCCCTCGATAACGTTCACCAACTAACGCTGCAAGGCTTCTGCATTTTTACTTTACTGAAATTATAAACGTTAGCTGCAATTTAGAACACGAAATAGGTACTTAATATATTTTTATGTGTAAGTAGAGGTCCCGTTCTATTCAATTTTGAATATACTGACATATACTGACATATACTGATATAATATAATATACTGATATAATAATAGGGCAGATGCCCCGGTTGTGGCCACTGTGCCGGTTTTGGCCAGTTTCAACTTTGAATTGGGTTAACTAAGGTATAGACAACTTTATAAGTCTATGGCTTATACTAAATACGAGAGAAAATTATGGCAATACAGATGACACTGTCATCTGTCATGTGTCAGTTGTCATTCAGTTGTCAGGAGCTATGTTGTGTCAGGTTGCGTGGTACATGCTATTTGTAAACCAACACAATAAGGTTGGAAGCTCCGTAATCTGCCATTATTTTGGAAACCCTTTTGTATTTCTATGATCTTATTGGTTAATGTACATGTCAAAAGTGTTGTCTAAGGATATGTTAGGTTACTTTCTTGGCGCGCCTTTCAGAAATTGAGGTATGCCTAATGGCCAAAACTGGCACCTTGATTTCGTGATTTCACCAATTGTGGCCATGTCTATGACCATAACTGGCTCACATACTAACCCAGTTTTGGCCACCTAGTATTGGTCCTAAATTTTAATATTATTACAATTTTCTTTTCTCCAATATGTTCGCAAATGTTCGCATTACTATAAAAAAATTATTCAAGTGCGTTGGGTTAAGACCAAATGGATTATAGACGCCCTCATGGAAATTCGTATACGTCTTTTTGGCATACATAACAGTATATTTTTAACCGACTTAAAAAAAAGGAGGTTCTCAGTTTGACCCGTATGTTTGTTTGTATGTATGTTTGTTCACGATTATCTCGCGTTTGACTGTACCGAATTTGATGCTGTTTTCAGAAAAGTCTTTGTTACACTCTGGAGAGGGTTTATTAGACAAAGGGGTCATCCATTTATTACGTAAGACAATTTTTGCCAGTTTTGACCACCTTCCTCTGGCCTCTTGTAAGTAGAAGTAAGGCATGGTCAATCCCCTCCCCGCCTAATTTGTCTTGCGTAAGAAATGAATGGCACCCAAAAGGATATCCGTGACGTCGTCCGCGTGGATCCGTTATTAAGCGATATAGTTCAACTCGACCGATTTTTAACCGCATTAATTACTATACGCAAAATTCAAATTACAATGTTTAGAAATAAAGGAAAAGTAGAAAAATCCACTGCCTCAGGCGAGACAGAGCATGACCAGTAGCAGCAGCAGGCGAGATCGTGGTCTCGCCTGAGGCAGTGGATTTTTCTACTTTTCCTTTATTTCTAAACATTGTGGTTTCGTTAGCAGACGTTCTGCTTAATACAAAAATAAATTCAAATTAGCTTAAAAATCTTTATCATCTTCTCCTTCCTTTTCTTCTTCTTCTTTATCATCATCTTCTTCTTATTAATCTTCTGCAACTCCAACATCTTATTCAACATCTTTATCTAAGTCTTCGGATTCTTCTTCTTTACCTTCATCAACATCTTCATATTTTTCATCGTCTTCTTCTTTATCATCTCTTTATTCCTCATTTTCTCCATCCTCATCTCCTTCTTTATCATCTTCGTCGTCGTCATCACCATTATATTCTTCTTCTTCAACGCCACCTTCTTCATCGCCTTTTTCTTCATCTACTTTCTATTTAATCTTCATTTCGTATTTTTTTCATCTTTTTCATTTGATTCTTCTTCATATTCCTCTTCGAGTTGAACTATATCGCTTAATAACGGATCCACGCGGACGACGTCACGGATATCCTTTTGGGTGCCATTAATTTATTACGCAAGACATTTTAGGCGGGGAGGGGATTGACCATGCCTTACTTCTACTTACAATAGGAGGATTTTTTCTTACGTAGGGCGGAAGGGGGTCAAAAAGTGGCAAAAATTGACTTACGTAATAAATGGATGACCCCTTTGTCTATATTAAAACCTTCTCCAGAGTGTAACTAATACTTTTTTGAAAACCGCATCAAATTCGGTACAGCCAAACGCGAGATAATCGTCAACAAATATACTGGTCAAACTGAGAATAACCTCCTTTTTTTGAAGTCGGTTAATAAAAAACACATTTGTTCCAATTCTAACGATGATTACTTAAGTTAGTAAGGAAATATGTGTATTTTTTTTCCATTTTGCAGAAGGTGCTGCGGTCTTTTGGAACATTGTCAGTTTACCTGTTTTTGAGTTATGTTCAAAAAACTACTTTATACAGAACCCTCCATTATGCGTGGGCCGACACGCACGTGGCCGGTTTTTTTGTTCAGTTGTTGTACTGAAATGTAAACTTACCGTCTGATATTAGTATTTTATGATATATCATTGGAAACATTGATATTTTTAAATGTGGCCAAAACTGGCACAATAGGTGTGGCCACAACTGGGTCAAAACTGGCCAAAAGTGGCTCCTGGGCCCCTTTCTGACATTTCATGAAATAAAAAATTAGATGCAATGACAGAATCTTAACAGTGGAGATTCATATAAATATAGTAATTAATTCTCAATGATTATGCACATAAAGAGTGTCATAATTCCTTATTGACACAAAATGACGGACATCTGAACAGTCAAACTCTCCTTAAAGTGGCCAAAACCGGGGCATCTGCCCTATAATAATATACTGACATATAATACTGACATTAATGTAAGTTCAGTTAGTTATCTTATCACACCGATGCACCATGTGACGAGCGAGACAGCAATATGGACGTACGTATAGCCTTGTCGCGGTCGCACACCGGAGCGGCATGCGGATATAATTCAATGTTAAGAAATCCTTCATAACACAACCTCAACACATTAACGGCCTCCTAGCCCATTTGGTAGTGAACCTACCTACGAAGCAGGAGGTCCCGGGTTCGAATCCTGGTCAGGGCATTTATTTGTGTGTTTATCACGAGAATTTGTTCTTGAGTTATGGGTGTTTTCTATGTATTTAAGTATATATTTATCTATATAAGTAGGTATATCGTCGCCTAGTACCCATAGTACAAGCTTTGCTTAGTTTGGGACTAGGTTGATTTGTGTAAGATTGTCCCCAAATATTTATTTATTTTATACCTACTTTTCAAAACAATATTCTAGGTACCTACTTTAAATAAAACTCTTACGAGCAGTGATTTATAGAACTTTCCGGTATTCTTTCCATATTTTCACGAACAATATTTACTAGCCGGTGCTTGCTTTTTATTGTAAAAAAATAAAGCAACCATTAATCAATTTGTCAGTATTCATGTCGTGTGACACGATATTTTTACGATATAATATTTTTCAAACGTGACACCGTTTTACACATCCATAATACATGGTTCAATCAAATATAAAACTAGGAGTACGTGAGAAGAACAGAAACTAAAATAAATACCGATTTGCGAAAAGTGGTCGATAATACTGATGTAATCGACAAAATATTAAGATTCGGACAAGCCACGCCCATCCGTTAGAGACACGTTTATAGCTGCCGTTGTCTAATTTTGCTTCTGTGACTTTTTAGATAAACCAGAATACCATATTTTTTACTTAGTTATATTGCTTAATCTCTTATAGTTTACGTAAGCCAAGAAAAATAAGGGAAAAACGGAACCAACTTCGGATTTTTTACTATCGAGGCAACTTTCACCAATCGTGTTTCGTCTTGTGCCTAAAACAAGAGTATATAATCTAATAATATATATTCGGAAATAAATTCAGTTTTTTTTCCCGTTTAGTCACTAGAGCGTTTAAAAAAACCTATAATTTTTCAAGTACCTAATTGACCTAGAATTTCGATAATTCGTTTGAAATAAAGGAATAATGTTAAAAACCAGTTCCATAAAACCACGCAACTATGTAAAGTCCAACAGTACTGCAACTGTACCTAGTCCACAAGTTCAAGATGTAATTAGTAATTACTTAATTAGATATCAATCAAAATCTTTTTAAGCAGAGAAAAGTTCAAACCACGAGGATATTTTTTTTTTACAATTAGCGTGAAGCTTTTTGGTATAAATACATGAAAATTTCTGACTGATTGGTACATGAAGCAAGAGAGCTCTCTAGAGAAACGCAGACATCCGACTAAGGCTGGCTATACATGATGGTCCATCATAGGGACGCAGTTATACGATAGAACGAGATCGCAATGTCGTTAGCTCTCCCCAACGCATAGCTAGCCCATGATATAGAGGAGCCCTAAGGGTAGGTTGCACCAAGCACAATTAACGGACGAATTAAGGTTAAATATGGATAGAAAACTGTTCAACTTTTCATACATTTTTTTAACGATGACGCTGACGTTAACAGACGGTTTGGTGCAACCGGCCCTAAGTCTTAAAGCATTTTTAGAAAAGAAATGTTTTTCATGATATCACTAAATCAAAATAAAGAGTCCAAGTTTACTGAAAAAGAATTCTAAAATTTAAAAATTTGAACGAAATCAGGATAGTTCTTTGTATTCAATGAAGTAAAAAAATGATACAGCTGGACTTAGTGTCCATCGAAATTATTCACGTCACATTCTGCAAAGAGTTTCCTTTGATATCATTCATGTGCGGCCGCTGGTGCGCGGAGGGTCTTAAAAGACTTGTCAACGAACTGATACAAAGACTATGATTGATGTGCTATTTGGGAGGGAACAAAGTGAAAGTGTCACTTACATGTAACGTTTGGGGTTTATTTAAGTGATATTATATTTTCTCGAAATTGTTTACAAGTTAAAGTATATATTTTTTATAAAATGTATATCATATTTTTATCGCGCGTTTCGAGCGCTCATCGTCAGGAAAATAATAAAAGTGTACACGATTAAGTCCCGTTTCTGTCAAAATAATGAGTGAAAATCGTGTGAGTTGAAATAATATTTTATCGCCTTCAAAAGTAGGTATATATATATCATATATATGTGCTATATATAGAAGGTGTATATATTTATAATATTATATAGGTACCTATGAGTAAAAACAATATGCTTACTTTTTAAAATACCTACCAATAGATTTAGCGAAAATACGTTATCATTATTTTCCTTGGCGTTTGATCCCGGGTTTCAACCAACATTCAAAAGAGCTTGAGATCCGCTTGGAAATCTAATCCTAATATTTGATATAGATACTACCTAGTTTTTTAACCGACTTCAATTCCATTGAGGAAGGAGGTTCTGCATTCGGTTTGGTGTTTTTTATAAAAGTAAGTTTCGTATAACCGTCAAAGTCAGAGAGGATACTTGGGGGGTGATTTTTGAGATTCGAGTACTCGAAAGTGACATTTACAACTCAGAATAAAACGATGAAATTATGTTTTAAAAATAATAGCGATAGGAATTTGAAATCATGAGTATTTAAACTATTAATTTCATGCAAAAAAATTAGCGGTAAGCTTTTGGGTGCGATTATTTTCGAGCTTATACTTTTTGAATTCGGGCACTCGAAAGTCAAAAATTGGCCCCCTGGTACTTCCTACCATGGAGCATTAAGAAAGGATGTTCAAGAATTCAACACTTATGGGGTTATATGAGTTTTATGACTTCTGTGCAGATGAAGTGGGCCGAAGCAAGTGGCAAATAAATCTAGACTATCTTATTTTAGAGCCAACGCAAGCAGAATTAAATAATAAATATGGCCAGAGGCAGAATGCGCAGGTGTGTTCCCCGCATAACGAAAATTTATTAACCAAAATGCACTACAAATGATATAATTTACTTACAACCTGATATATAATACCAAAATAATATTTTTACATCATGAATAGGCATACAGTAGATAAAGTCAAACTTACATTTAATTGTGTCCTTTTTTGTTCAAATGCGCTATCACTTTAAAAATTAAAAAATTAAATAAAAATAATTTATTTCAGAATCATTTATTGGGTTTTGCGTATTTTATAGACAAATTAAACATTAACGCATTAAATAAATACGTCGAATTAACGGAGAAATTGTATAATTGTCGCGGCAACAGAAGACAATATTGAAGTCAAAGGTTCATCAGTTTATTATCTGCATACGATTCTTCCAGTCAAATGTATGACGATTAATAACACCGTAGACCATAAGGCCGGCTCTATATGATAGGGACGCAGCTATACGACGGAACGTTTTAGTCAATGTCTTATCTGTATTAACTGTATCTTAACCCTTTGACCGCCAAAGACGTTAAATCACGCGCACGAAAAGTCGTGCCCTCAGCGCCAGCACGTGATATCACGTCCAAAATATAACCGGTAAACACCTTGCGCGCTCGCCCGCGTTGGCGCTGAGGGCACGATTGTTTCGTCCGATTGGCGGTCAAAGAGTTAAAAAACCGGCCAAGAGCATGTCGGGCCATGCTCAGTGTAGGGTTCCGTAAACTGAGACCATTAATTGAAAAGGTCGTTTCTTACGGGAAATTTGGCGGCGCTTACGTCATTTTTACTTACGTCCTTTCACTATGGGTTTTTGAATGATAACTCAAAAACGGCTCAACCGATTTATTTCAATATAGTTTTCATTGAAGGTACTCATTAGGATTAAGTTTCATGATTTTTTTCAAAATTTTAGGACCCACGGTTCAAAAGTTAGATGGGGGGGGGGACGCCCTGTTTTAAACTTTCGGAGCTATTATTTCCGAAAGTATTAGTTTTATCCAAAAACTGTTATAGAAGACCCTAATTCTTTTTAAAAGACCTATCCAACGATACCCCACACAACTTGGTTGGAAGGAAAAAAAATTGCCCCCCACTTCACGTGTACCCTAGGTACCCTAAAAAAATATATTTTTCGCGTTTTTATTCTACCGTTTTGTCGGCTTGGTTAATGCACATATTCAAACCAAATTTCAGCTTTCTAGTGCTAACGGTCACTGAACTCACTGAGCTAGACCGCGGACGGACGGACATGGCGAAACTATAAGGGTTCCGTTTTTGCCATTTTGGCTACGGAACCCTAAAAACATATTTCCAAAATAAAAACCACATTGGGAGGATTGTGTTGTTGGCTTGGGGTACAAATATATATTTTGAGGCTATCCTGTATATAAATAATACATACTAGGTGGCCCTTCAAACATCTCACATTTTCAATCTCTCTTGAATAGATAACAATAGATCGTAATAAAATCAAGCATCATAATATAAATTTAATACAAATACGACTAATAATGTTATCAGCTATAAAGTACAAACAATGGGAATATATCAAGTTTCCTAAAAGCCCAAACATAATAAGATCACATGGGCTCTTTGTTAACATATTTATGCGATGCAATACCAGCTTGCGAAATTTATTGCGTAATAACAATTTAATGACGGAAATGATGCCGTACAAGGCATAATATATTAAAATTAACGTCCGGGGAAGATGAAGGGATGCCCCAAATAAATTACCAAGGAATACCGGGCCTTTGGTTTTGTAAATAATCATGTTGTAATCAACCTACGTGACGGGGCTATATTACATAAATTAATATACTGTTTATTAATAAACTGAAGCTTTATTATGGAGTTTATTGCATAGAAACTGCTAGAATTGTAAAAGGCAAATTTATCACAGAATTAATACAAAGCTAAAGAGCGTGAAATACTCTTAATATAAGCGTTGATTCAGAAATAGTCATGCTCCAAGTTTAACGGCCACATAAGACGGTGCTCTTACGACGCTATGTATGTTTCGTCAACCATTTACTCTTGACAACCAGAATTACTGCATAATATATTGGGTTAAGCAGCGTTCTCTAGTGTTACTACTAAATTCAAGGCACGTTTTAAATTGAAACTGTACAGAAAAAAAATGATATAGCTTAGTAAACGGGATTGTAAAATGTTAAGGAGTTATTAATTCTATATAATTTGCAAGGATTTTCCATACCAGAGAGAAGTGTGAGAAGTATGTAAAACAATAGTACATTACACAACTAGGGTGGTAAAACAAAGAAAGGCCGAGATCGCAGAAGTTTTCGGCCCGAGCTGCAAGCGAGGGACGTAAATATGCGATCGAGGGCTTTCTTTATTACCTCCCGTGTTGTGTACATCATTTTATGTCTACACTTGGCCAGAAAGCGCCTTTTTCCGTACGCACAGTGTGCGGAAAAAGCCACTTTATGGCCAGGTGTGGCATACAAATATTTTTCTCTCACTATGTAATTAAATACAATGCATGGTCTTCAAGATTAACCCGAAGTATTTCGGCTATGTACTTCTAATCATATTTAAAAACTACTTTTTATATGATTTGTTAACTTAATATATTCAGCTCCATTTTAGAAAATTAGAAAGAGTTCTCAAAGGCAAAGCTAAAATATAATCCTTTTCAGGTTTATTACAGTTAAATAAGAATACCCAATTAGAGTCCCATGTTAATTTGGTTTGTTGTGTGTTATTACAGAAAATTCTAGAAACATTTCTTAAAACAAGCCTGAAAATTTAGTTGGATCTTGTTCGGGCTGTCCTAGATCCGAGTTTGCTCATTAGCCTTGTATCCCAGCCTGTATGGCGCTCAGGCTTCTGTTCGAATTGTATTTCACATACTTATGCGGGCCGACTTTGTTCAAATGCATTTTATTTTATGCTGGATATACAGGCAACAGCAGAAGTAGGTAAGCGCGCGGGTGTTTGAAATTCTCTTAACACCACTTTATAGTTTCGAGAATTAAGCGTGGGATGGTCATGTTAAACACTTCATTCAGAGCTATCTGAATGAAGTGTTCAACATCAAAACTGCTCCTGTACAATCAGAAGCAGAAGTAGCTAAATATACTTCTATACTTTCACTTTTTTTCCTGTGACATGATAGCGAAGATCTGAAACATTAGTTATCTATCTGGTAACCGAAACAGCTAGGAAATAGTTTGATAATGATAAGTCAAGATATGGGTTCCATAACGGCTCAGGGGGGTGATTTTTGAGATTCGAGTACTCGAAAGTGACATTTAAAACTCAGAATAAAACGATGAAATTATGTTTTACAAATAACAGCGATAGGAATTTCAAATCATGAGTATTTAAACTATTAATTTCATGCAAAAAAATTGGCGGTAAGCTTTTGCGTGCGATTATTTTCGAGCTTAAACTTTTTGAATTCGGGCGCTCGAAAGTCAAAAATTGGCCCCCAGGTCTATAACCTAATTATAATAAATACGTATATTACAATTTTTCAATCAGGGTACTGGCTAGACTTATATCAAGTATAATTGTAATGATTAATGCGATTGACTTTTTGAATTCAGTTTTTATGTCGAATAAAATAATTATTCAATTTAATTTTACTTAAATAATGTCGTTAAAAATGTGTATTTTTAAGTTCAGTCTTAAAGAGTTTGTTGCACTACCTAACTTTTAAGTTAAAAACAAGAAATCGCTTTTACAAATTGGGGCTATTTTTCTACAACATGAAATGAGTTTGAAATTTTCTACTTTGTTCATTTCTGATGTCCTTCCTTTTAAACCTCCGTACTATTTATATGAAAATTTAAGTAAAGCATATTAATTTCTTTTGAGGATATATATTTTTAATGGCATACTGGCAAAGAGCGCCTGCGACAAGGCAGTAGCTAAAACCTCAGAAGGTTTAATTTGCAAATGAAGCATTTTTTATCTAAAGCTCACTTTTTCCTTATTGAACGGCGAATGAATTAAAATTTAATTATTCCGCGAAAGATTAGAACTTCATTTCGGCCATTTGCATAATTTACCGCAATAAAAAAGCCCGCTTTCCATTAAATTCAATAAGTACCCACTTTGCTTGGAAACCAAAGTTTTGGTAATACCTTGGGCTGAATTTAATGACTAATATTTGTTTGGATCTTAAGTTCAATTTAATATGATAATATATAGTAATGATAATTACGATACGAAGCGCGAGTAGTCTAGCGGTGAGAGGCCCGACGTTCAATCTGGAGGTCTCAGATCAGGGGGCCAATTTTTGACTTTCGAGCGCCCGAATTCAAAAAGTTTAAGCTCGAAAATAATCGCACTCAAAAGCTTACCACTAAGTTTTTCGCATGAAATGAATAGTTGAAATACTCATGATTTTAAATTCCTATCGCTGTTTTTTTAAAACATAATTTCATAGTTTTATTCTGAATTGTAAATGTCACTTTCGAGTGTTCGAATCTCAAAATTCACCCCCCTGATTCAAACCGAGGCTCGTACCAATGAGATTTTAGCAATTTCTGTACGAAACTTATTTGATAATTACTAGTCACTTTTCTGTCAGCAAACACATCGTAAGGAAACCGGAGCTAATCTCTAAAACGCCTAGTTTCCACCCTGGGATTAAATATCAGATGACAGTCACCATTGTACAAGCTAGCGTAATAACTACGCCAGTTCATGGGATTTGGTTGCGAAGGACCCCAGGCTCAATTGAGCCGCTGCAAAAGCCGAGATAAAGACTAGGAAGAGGATGATGATAATGAAAATTGACAGTTCGACATGCATTGAACATTACACGACCTGGTGCATATCGCATTAAGAGCGGGTGAGGCATGTACAGTCGCCATAAATTACATCCGAGTGGCCGAGGTGATCACAAATATCATCTGAACAACGCCTCTATTGTCAATGCCGTAAATTGCATGTTCAGATGTTTTTGAGTACTCTGACCGCTCTACTGTAAGACGAACGTGCAATATCCAAGATAAAGACTAGGAAGAGGATGATGATAATGCAAATTGTCAGTTTGACATGCATTGAACATTACACGACCACCTGCATATCACATTAAGAGCGAGTGAGGCATGTACAGTGGCCATCAATTACATCCGAGTGGCCGAGGTGGTCACAAATATCATCTGAACAACGCCTCTATTGTCAATGCTGTAAATTGTATATTCGGATATTTTTGAGTACTCTGACCGCTCTACTGTAAGACGAACGTGCAATATCTCAACTAGGTATTAAAAATGTTTTTAATTTAAGTATTTTACACAATTCTATTCGTTATAAATAAATATAAGGACAATCTAACACAAATCAACCTAGTTCCACAATAAACTCAGTAAAGCTATTTTGGATAATAGGCGACGATATATATATAATAGATAGATATAGATAAATAGTTAAATACATCGAAAACATCCAACTTAGGAACAAATATCTGTGATAAACACACAAATAAATGCCCTGACCAGAATTCAAACCCATGACCTCCTGTTTCATAGGCAAATCGCGCTCAGTCGTGCATCTTTAGTATCAATAACTAATTCAGTTGTATTTTTCAAGCTTTAATGGGTGGGCAATGTATTTTTATAACTTGCAGAGATTGATACTGCATCCAGTTATTGTAAACGCTCTAACAAAGTTAACATAAATAAAAAAAAAATTAAAAAAAAAAAAAAAGCCTTTTATTATTCCAATTCAAGTTACATTATGACACTTGCAATTTAAATTATGTTAAGCTTAGGTACAGTTATTATTTGATATAAACTATTATTATTTCTTTTTTTTAAATTACTGCATGCATTTAAATATTTTTCTTTATGCGTGTTCGTTAATTCATTGTACTTATAGTTAATAGTATTTAGTAACCAATTTTATTAAATTTGTTTTAGGTATAATATCTTTTTATGTATTTATTTCTATATTATTGGTTTTTAACGGACACGCATGTATGTATTTAAGTTTGGACCCCTCGGCGGGTAAAGGCCTCCTCCAGGCTTTTCCATTCGTCTCTTTGAGCCGCTACTGTTGTCCAGTTTTTTCCGGCTATCTCTGCTATCTCATCTTTCCATCTTCCTTGCGGTCTTCCAGACCTTCGGTTCCCAACACAAAGTTAACATGCTAAATAAATATCAGTTTCTGCCTTTCCCGCTAAATCTCCAAACTAAAACTATTCCCAGAGTTTAAACTGTTGAAAATTCTACTTATTTTGAAATTACTGGCACTAATTTTAGCAAGGTACGGACACCACCGCACATTACCCGTGGCCGCAACGGTCGCCGTGCCGAGCTCGTTTCTCGCATCCGCGCTAGGCTAGTAGGGATGTGGCATACTTAATAGTTTTCCTTATAGAAATATTGGAAATATTTCTAAATGCCTTTGCCTATAGCATCGTAGATCATAGATTTAGGAAATAACATTAGCCTATAATTTAAAACTAAAATAAAAAAGTTAAAAAAAAACAATATGTTAGCCTATATACGTCCCAATGCTGGGCACAGGTCTCCTCTCATGCACGAGAGGGATCGGGCTATAGTCCCCACGCTGGCCCAATGCGCGTTGGGAACTTCATATACACCTTTGAATTTCTCCGCGACTGTATGCAGGTTTCCTCATGATGATTTCCTTCACCGGATAACGATT
This sequence comes from Pammene fasciana, assembly GCA_911728535.1. Classification (NCBI taxonomy): domain Eukaryota; kingdom Metazoa; phylum Arthropoda; class Insecta; order Lepidoptera; family Tortricidae; genus Pammene; species Pammene fasciana. The sequence continues at coordinate 6,243,278 of OU452285.1, forward strand.
AACAATATCAAAGTATATTTCGTACAAGTTCCGAAAAACTCATTGGTACAAGCCGGGGTTTGAACCAGAGACCTTTGGATTGAAAGTCAGACGTCTTACCGCCTGACCGCCGCCGCTCATTTTAAACTATAATAAATTTATTTAAAGGGTAAGGGTGGTCAGGGCAGGGGTTTATAAATAAAGTTTATTTTTTTTATAAGTATTCTATTTGTTCTTAAAAGGACGTAGATATACAGTTTTAAGCGATGGAGCTCGTCTTTGCTACATGACCAAATATTATTTAACCTTTTCCACGCCAAAGACGTATTGTATATCGGCACCACAGGTCCAACGCCAAAGACCGATATATCGGTCACCGACGACAGAGAAAAATAGACCCACACGCATAAAGTTTAACCCATTAACGGCTGAATTTTTTTCATGTCTCAGATTTTAATGATTTTCATATATGTTTTTATAATAAGCCCAAGAAATATAAATTTGAAATCAGAATCGAAATCGAAACAGTAAAAAAAAAGATATAGAACGATGCCAAACGGCACCGCTAGCCGTCTAACTTGTCATTTGGAATAAAAACCAAAGTGTTACTTTTCAGTATTTATTAGCGAAAACTATAATGGAAACGTACAATTTTGCATAGCAATCATTGCGTATGGAACTTATAATTACATTTGGCACACAGTCCTACGTTGCACTTGCTGCATTGCAATCTAGATTGGCTTTTACAGTATTCGAAAGCACATCTGCGACGCGCACCCTCAGGACATGGTACCAAATAATGAGCGATACCATCAAAACGAATATCGTCGGAAACTTGGTGACCAGTCTGAGATTGTCGGGATGTTTGAGGGCGACCAGGACCACGGGGCAAATTACGGAAACGCATCAAATATGTCTGAACGATGTGCCTCCGAAAATCTAGTTGGCTTATCTGGTTTCCTGATTTTCGAGATAAACTCCAGGCATTACAGATTGCGGCGTCAATGAGGTAGGTGAAGATAGGCCACCACCACTTTTTGCCTCGAATTCCAATCCTGTAGGTATTAATGTTCTGGTCCATCAAGTCTGTTCCACCCATATAACGAGTGTAATTTGTAAACACAGCAGGACGAGGTACTTGTACCTTCTTTTTCTCAACTTGTCTTTGTAATCGCCGAGATCTTCGTAAGGTACTCACTGATGAGGATGACAAGACTACATCACATCTGGCGTTGAGCTGTCGACCGCTAAGGTTGTTAACAAAAGCCCCGTCATCTTCATCGCCAGAGTCTTCGTCAGAATGCACGTTGGGTTCAGGAGGCTCCACAAATATGGAATCCACTTCATAATCAGAGTCCTCTTCTAAAAACCGCTAGTGCTTCGTGCAAAGTACAATTCCTAAAAACAAAAAACATTATTATTATTACAAACAACACATATGAATAGGTATAATTACAAGACAAAATGACAAAACACAGAAACTTTAGGTAATTCGAAAAGACACGGTATCGAGCTACAGGTGCCGTATGGCATCGGCAACAAAGATTTACTCGTATAACAAACAAAACGATTACCTAGTTATTTATTTCTTTAAATAATGGTTTTGTAATGTTTACTGGCTCTTCTAAACACAAATATAATAACTATGAATCACAAATAACAAAGTTATAAACGACTTACTTGAAGACACCTCCCATTTTGGCACATATTTTTGAAGACTGATGTTTACCTCAATTGCACTCTTGAAATATGCATCGTGATTGGCTATTCACCCGACTAATCGAAAGACACATTCCCGATTGACCGATTTGACGTTTAAAATCACAACCAACCACAGCAGTCTCATCATGTGGCGCGAAAGTTTAAACGTCTAATAGGCGATGCCATATGGCACCGCCAGCCGTTAATGGGTTAACTTCATTTTTGACATTTAGATGTCGTGGCGTCTGAGTGGTAGGTTTTGCGTTTGACATGGCGTCGAAAAGGTTAACAGATAAGTATACGTTCCATATTTGCACAAATGACATTTTACCTATATAATTACTGACTGACTTTATATGTATAAAAGGAAGGTATGAAAGAATACGTAAATAAAATATCTAATTCTTTTTTTTATAATTGGACTCTAGATAGGTACTGATGAATACAGAAATAATTTAGTAAATAAGAAAGAAAATTTAGTATAGTATAATCTTGGTAATTCAGTGCATTCCCAATTGGTAACAGTAATATTCCCGAGTCACATCACATACAGACTAGCTACACCAAATTGCTCAACGTAAAACTAGCCCCTATAACAATAGCCATAAGGCTCAAAAAGTCACTCCGTTGTCACTGACTCCTAGGTTTTAAGCCCTCTGAAAAATGCAGTTTTCAATTCGGCAAGCTAAAGAAAACTTTATATGAGCAAAGTTGTATTATAGAGTTTTGTTAATTCATTTCAGCGGGGCGTAATGTGAGAGTGACCTCATTCTTTATAATGGCACATTATCTTTGTATAAGATACCGATGTAACACTAGCTTACTTACTTAGTCCGTTGTTTTGTTGGGGCGCACGTGTTTCGCGCTGAGACGCCTGGCACGCACCGCGGAGGAGACGCAGTGCGAGAGTGCTACTTCGCAACAGTGCACTCATTCCTTACCTACGGTGTTGAGCTATGGGTGTGCGCCTCCGACTGGAAACGCGCGTTCTTTTTGCAGAAGAGTGCGATCCGTGTGATGGCCGGGATGCCTGTCGACGCTCCGGCACAAGCCCTTTTTCGAGATCTCCACTTGCACAATTTAGTCGTATAGACTGTTTGTATTTCCAAACTAACAACCTCATTGCTACATATTGTAAATAAGTTATATTTTTATTTATGAGAATTCACTCCAGGGGGGCGATTTTTGGCAGCCGAACGCTCGAATTCATAAAATTCAAGCTCGAAAATAATCGCACACAAAAGTTTGTCGCCAACTTTTTGACATGGAATTAATAGTTTAAATAATCATGATTTTAAATTTCCTTCGCTATTATTTTTAAAACATAATTTCAGCGTGTTATTCAGAGTTTTAAATGTCACTTTCGAGTACTCGGATTACAAAAATCACCCCCCAGCTGCTATTCACTCCCTCACTGCACTCCAGTAAACAAAGAAATTATTCAGAATAATAATCGTACTGCCATTATAATTTCTGAATTATTGCAACCAATTACTTATCTCACATCGTTTTCTTTTAAGTACATTGTTATTCAAAAACCCTTAAAATTTATATTTTTATCAAAAAAATTAGAATAATATTTTTGTGATATAATTCTAATTTGTCTGAGGAGCGTAAATGAGAGGTTTTCTTTCACAAAGATCCGAATCATTATTACGGGAATTTAATACTGGATATCTGAACTGTGGATCCCATTACAAAGGTCATTCAGGAAATACGCAGGAAAAGAAAGATTGCTTGAACATGGAATAAGTGGAATAAGGCATCTAGTATTTAATTGTAAGGAAGTAGAATTTATATAACATGTTCAACTAACTAACATAAGTACCTGTAATACGACTTATTGTTTTTCTAGAGTTCCGGACTTTATAGGATCACTTTGTTGTCCAACTATCTGTCAAGACCCTTTTTCTCAAATACATCAAATATTTATGTCTGCGGCAATTGGCGGCGGGTCAAAAATTGTCTTAAGCAAGTCGGAGCTTAATTTGACTTCAATTTCTTCTTAAGCTGTAAGCTGTAGGGAAACTACTCAGGTGCTTGAAAATTAGGCAAGCTGACGGGATTTTTTTCTATTGATCCGCCGCCATTGTTCTGCTGTAAGAAAAAACAATCTTTTTAATCAACGTGATCTAAAGATACGGCCATTTGACTGTTTTTTAACTCTTCGCATGGGATCAAAATTCATTCATAAGGTACTTTCCATAGACTAGTATCATGAAATTTGGCAAGAAGGAAGATCGAACAGCACAGGAAAAGTAATAAGCCCAAACATTGTTAATTTGTTGCACTACCACAAAAAATAAATAAATTAGTATGATATACGGAATCGCGAGAGGCTAGTCCAACTCACACTTGTGCGTTTATCCTTATTGTATATATAGTCAGATAATAATGATATTTGAATATGGACAACAGCTGTATAAGTGTTATAAAATGAATACAATATTTTATAAGCGTTGTAAAATATAACATTTTGAATGAGTACCTATTTCATTCCCAACGTTAGAAATAAATACACGACAGTTCGTCATAATCTGGGCCTTGTATTAATTTTATACATTTTGTATTTTTAGCATGGGTAATTAATTACATAAAGCATGCAACAGATGTTAGAAAATAATATATGTTCCATTCTTCAATGAGCTGAATTAAAAACAATGAAATCACATATATACCTACATATATACTTTTCATAAATACATCATATAAAAAGAACACAACATTAGGGATCCAAAAGCAAGCTCTCTGAAATGTATAAGTAAGTGATACATCTTTCACCTTTTTCCTCTACACTGTGGCCTAAAATATGCGGTTTTGTGACCCTGTTATTCTCGCTCCCTTCTCTTTGAACGCAAGGACCCTCGAATCGGAAACTTAAAGCCACCTATCCAGACCCCAGGCTTACAAACCTCAAAGGTAATTAATTTAATAAGTGCCGTGTTAACTAAATAACCTAAAAGTTGCAATAATTTCATTTTCTAAAAGACAAATATGCCGTTTTAAATTGAGTTGGTATGTTAAACAGGGATTTAAAATTGAATTTGGATTAATTTGTAAATTGTGCAAAGTTGAGTTATGTTTGTATGAACTCTTGTTTTATTACTGAGATTAAATATTTGTATCAAAGACTAAAACGGCAGAAAAGCAATTCAGATCATATCAAGTATACAGTGGGCGACAAGGGACAGGAATGCCGGCTGCACTTTTGTCTAAAGCAACTTTACTCCGCTTGGCATGACTGTTCTAGGTCCAACTAAGCAGATCAAGCTAAGACATCAAGCCGGCTAGTCGGCTACTGAATATTTCTGCCTATGGTCTTACACAAGACCATTTCCGAGGGCCTTTCTCACGCGAATGCTTAATTTAAAGAGTGTGTGGCGCGTGGTGGAGTATACAGGCATCCACTGCTGCATAAAGACGCAATGAATAAATGCTGCAAAAGTATCTCTCATACTAGCCTCAATCTCTCAATATTCTCTAACTAGCCTAGTAATGCCCGAATCTGGCCTATAACCGCGAAGCACTTCGTTCATCGAATCGAATATTTCTATCACTCTCTTTCGTATATGCAAGAGCGATAGAGACGGGACCATCGTTTTATCGATTTTCGAACTTCGCGGTAGGCCCTCTGAAGTTTCCCTAGAATCTTGACTACGTAAGTAGTCAGTTTACCTTGTTGAGGGCTTCATTTGGAGTCTCACTAGTCAATAATGCTACTGTAATTAGACGACTAAAACTTGAATTGGAACAGAAATCCTTCGATTCTCCGTGAAGTCTGTCGCAAAACTCAGTTTCTGGACCAAAACAAAGCTAAATGCAACGCGATTGCACCAAACTTTGGGCCAGTTTTAACCGATTTAAAAGTTGCCTGTTAAAAGTTATAACGAAATGGATTCTGGAGGTTTGTTTGCTGCGTTCTGACCAGTTAATGCGCTATTTTTTTAAGCCGAAGGTTTTCTACATTATTTAATGTAACAGATGTGTATGTGTGTGTGTGGAATCAGAAACGGAATCTGAACCGAAAGCGGAATCGGAACCAAAAACGGAAGCGGGACCAGATTCGGAGCCCAAGTTATAACACTGATAAAACAAAACAACTATATTTAATGCAGCATGTGGCAAGCGGGGGCATGAGCAAATGACAGGTATCTGTACCTCTCAAAGGGTTGCTACGTCATCCGATATAACTTATATTTTAAAAGTAACAGAACCGGAACCGAAGAGGATGTTTAAAATCAATCGGAAGTTCCAACTTAACGGAACCGGAGCTCTAACAATAACATCCCTGGTAGATATAGGTTACTGTTGATTTAAATCATAACATTTTAAGTGTTCGTATTTATGTTTTTCTAGTGATAATCGTTCTGTGAAATAAAATTGCGTCGAAGCAGGTACAACTTTGCAAAATATTCGTCACAAAAATAGAATTTATCAACATAGATTGGAGGATCAAGGTTCACCACTCAATTTACGGATCAAATCGAGGCACGAATACAATTGTGGTCCAATAAAACATTCATGGAGGCGCGTGTCGGTGGCGACGATAAATAATGCTTTATCGAGGACGTAGTACGTATCGTGTGTCGCGGCGCTTGACAGCTGCACTGGGGGTCTCAGACAATATGCGAATTATGTGTGAAATCGAATAAGAGGAAATATGAAATGAGTAACTCACGTGTACCGTGTATTGAAACGGCAAATAATTATAAACCAATTTACCTTCATCACTTCGCAATTATGCACTTTTAAGAAATAACCATGGTTTCATCTTCAATGTACCGCGTGTTTATTTGATATTACCTCAAATGGAAGCCAGAAGCAAGTTTTAAAATTATAAATCGATATTGTATTGTTTCAATTGTTTATAAAAATTTTGTGATTATTTTAATCTGTTATTTATAATATGATGTTCACTTAGTTTTTTTTTTTGTATATAATCTTTATAATTTAATAATCTCTGTTTAATTAGTTAAGTACTAACAAAATATAAGTTAGTTAATATAATATAATTTTGTATGCCAATAGGCAAAACACAGAGCACCTTTGTAAATTAAGATCCTATTTTGTACCACCTGTATTTCATAAATATTGAGTTAAATCTTAGTTAACATAGAGCAATTGATTTTTTAAATTTCTTTGGTACGCAATGTATTGCGTATACACTTATTTGACACATCATCAAATGTGACATTTTAGGGCAAAGTAATCGTGTAGGTAGCATACATTGCGTGCTGAAATATTTTGTATGGCAAAATAAAATTCGTTAAATTTTAATAAAACATATTAATATGGAAGTATGTTTATAAGGGTTTATACTAACTACCCTTGGCGTATGAGGTAATATCAAAAATACACGCTGTATATTCTATTAATTATTTACGTAAATATTTATTTTAAAAAAAACAATATTTATCTTTATTTAAGTGACTTCTTCTTTCTCAATAATATTTTTTCATGTGTTAAATACTTTTTGTCCTAGAAAAGCAGTTACCGGTAGCTATTAGCTTACATTATTTTCAGTTCAATTGACCCATGTTCTCGGTATAAGGTGTTGGTATTAGGGAATGTAACTCGGATTTTTCTTGGATGACAAAAACTAAGGTAAATTAAGGAAGCGTGGAAAACTTGCTATATAATATGTAAGAGTAACATTTTATGCAGTGAATGCTTCTCCATTATTCCTTTGTCTGTTGCGCTTTTTAGACCAGTAAAAAAATAAAAACCAAGGTTTTTTAATGTCTCTGTGTGATCTTTAGAAAAAAGTATTGGTTAAAGTTTAGTAGAAAATTAAAAAAGTTCTCAAAGTGCACGACGTACAAGACGTGCGGGTTCAGACGTTTCCTTTACTACGGGAAAAGTTTCACTCGGTTTTTTCCGCGCATGTCTTTGAGCTTGTCGTTTGAGTTTAGCAAGTTGGCAAAATTACATGCTTTTAGATTGTAATTTATTTGGATTAGAACAAATTTAATCTAAAACTATTTTTTTTTAAATAGTAATCATGCATTGTGTGTTGTTGTTTTACCTATACTTTTCTGTTTGTAACTTGTGTATACTCTGTTTCTTTAATTTGAGGTGTGCAATAAAGAATATTAATGTTATGTTATGTTATGTTATGTATTAGGTCAGGATCCGAACATTCAAGGTAGGAAGAAATACATAGAACCTATGTTATTAATTATAACTAAATAAATCAAAAACAGGAATAGAAAAGAAATATACAGTATACAAATAATTTAAACAAACAAACCGCTCGGCCGTTCCCGGTGCAAAGGTGCCCATAATGCTTGCTGCATTTCCACGCTGGATAACTATGAACAGCCTTTGCACCAAGAACGACTCGGAGCGGGAATCCTCCCCCTTTTGCCGGAGTCGGCGGCCCAGGGGGCCGATTTTTGACAGCCAGGACGATCGAATTCAAAAAATTCAAGCTCGAAAATAATCGCACACAAATGTTTGTAGCCAATTTTTTCGCATGGAATTAATAGTTTAAATAATCATTATTTTAAATTTCTATCGCTTTTATTTTTAAAACATAAATTCATCGTTTTATTCAGAGTTTTAAATGTCACTTTCGAGTGCTCGAATCTCAAAAATCACCCCCCAGTTCGTGAACAAACCGCTTAGCGTCTACCCTCAAACAACCCGAGGTTTCAACTGCTTGAGGGACGATTTTTAATTCTGTATTTAATGCATTCATCATCATCATATCAGCCATAAAACGTCCACTGCTGAACATAGGCCTCCCCTTTAAAGGGGGGGTTTCCCATACGCGCCACGCTTGGCAGGCGGGTTGGTGCGCGCAGTTTTTTTGTTTATTGTTTGTAGGCGTTCGGAAGACGCTGCTGCCCATCTCCCGGTATATTTTCCTTTAGCAGACTCCTACTGCAACCACGGGACTCCTACTGCAACGGGGGACAATTCTAAGGCCGGGCACCCCACGGCTATTTTAAGCAAGAATTATTCTTTAAGAATAATTATTTAAAGAAGAAAACAAATATTAACAATTATAAAAACGAACGCAGTCATAGTGAGGTTAGGAGGCAATGTTGGGTAGAGATGTCCTTTACACTTTAAGTCGTAGTGATGGCGCGTAAAAAGGGTTGGAAGCTGGTTTTAACTAGTTTCCTGGTAAACCGCTTTAATAGGGGATATTACTGCAATGTTCTGCCACCAGAGTGCAGCACTAGCACACCGGTAAACCATAGAGTTCTTAATACATACTAGGCCTTAAACAGTTTTTTACAAGTTTTCATACACAATTTATAACGAATAAATATGTCATTTGTGCACCAAGGCGGTTTGTTTACGAAGGGCCTATCGTGAAACGAGAGAATCGAAATTTTGACATGTGCCTCTCTATCGCTCGAGTATGAAAGAGTGACAGAGAACAAGGTAACGAAATTTTTATTTTCGTGTTTCGTGGTAGGCCCTCTGGATGTGCTAGTGCCGCCCCCTACGCCCGCTACCCTAATATTCCCTATTCCTACATATTACGTAAACTAGCGAAAACTTTGACACCCATACGTGTCACAGTTTTTCAACGGCAAAATAAAAGTTTGGCTCAATTCAATTTTTATTGCTGCAAGGTGCGGTGATTATTAAAATCATGTGCTGTACGAAATCCTCAGGATGTGAGTCCATTAGCCGTTTTTTTTATGTAAAAATTAATTAGATGGAAAGTGTAGGTACTAGTGTAGCCTGAAAAGCAGTTTTTTTTTCTAGGAATATACTCGGTAGTCGGATAGTTAAGAGGCTGACAACACCCGATGACCTTCAAATTGACTTTACTTAAACAGTCATATAGCTATAACTACTTGTTTTGGAAAAATAAAAAAATATATGTTCATATTCATTATATTTAAAAGAACTTCATTAATTCCTATACAAGATTGGACGAAATCAGCTCGATAGAAAATAATTCCAAAGTTACATCTTAAAATTAGCTTTAAACAATTGCACGTCTTTAGTTTCTTGGCTTATATGTCTGTAATTAAGGACAAAATTCCACCATACGAATACTAAAAACCTCGTTGCCTTATATTTCTCAATTAATGCATAGTTTTTTTTAATTCATCATTTTGCTAAATTTGCAATGAGCTCCCATACTAATCGAAAAGCATTGTTTCTTTTTCACTCGCGCCGAAAAATATAGGGAGGGAATTTAGTTCTTATCATCCTCTTAAGTAAGTTTTTAATAATTTATAACATATTAGTTCCATGAAAGGTAGTAAATCGAGGGGCGGTCCTAGTTGGTTATTATATAAAAGTTTGTTTGTCACTTTTCATATCAACTCTTGTAGGTCAATATCACTGACTGTATTACAAGAATTGAAGAAATTTTATGGGCCATTAAAATAGCTATTTTTACCTTGAGTATGTGAAAAGTTTTTGGAGTTAATTATTTAGCATCCTACTTAGCAAAAAACTAAAACATGTATTAACACCTAGCGGCACGTATGACGATTTCATGGTTGTTAATTATTAATATCTACGTTTATATGAACCAAGTTACATTTTTTCAAAAACTTTTTATTATATATATGAAATTTATAAAATGCTGATGCCTGAATCAATTTAAAAAGCCTATATAGAAATATTAAATTTCCTTACTAACTTTGGCAAACACTACAACCCTTTAGTAAGGACTCTAAGCGAAAGCAGGAACTAAATAAAAGCTTATAAAATACTGGTATACCATCCATGGTAAATATTATATACCTATAATCTGATTTATCATTATGGTTTTCTATAAATCTTACAATATAATCGATTGTTGAAATCTGTGCTGCTATGGAGTAATCTAAACTGTAGCGCGGATTGTAGCACCCCGCGTAGCCAGTGCCGCCGTAGCGACGTAGCGAGTCGGACGTCAGAGCTACGAGCTACGAGAATCTCGCGCGGCTCGAGCCAGCTGATATATCTCGAGCCTTCAAATAAAATTATATAAAATAATTTTCGTGCACAGTGTACTCTTGTGTGTGTTGTGAAGCGTGACTTTTGGCATACTTTTATTTATTATGCCGTGATTGTTTTTCTAAGCACAGGTAGCGTTTTAGGGTGGTCGTAAAATGTTTCCCGCAAACGTTCTTACTTAAGGTCTATTTTGTTTTATTTGGTGAACGTTAACCATTTGGAACAAATGGCCTGTTAAGATAGCAGCACACGAATTTAACCCAAAGTTAAATATAAAGGCTGTAAGTTTGAAGGATTTTTACGTCGTTTCCTGGTTTAGGTTGGTTGTAAAATTTACGAGTTCGCTTTTTATGTTAATAGTGATAATTTTTAACATAAATTGTCATTGTGAATGTAATATAAAATTTTGATTATTTTGACAAATATTAAAATAAATGTTTAATAAACACAATCGAATCGTGAGCGAAGCGATTAAGAAATGCATAACTTTGAACCACGATCTAATAGTATGAACCCGACAAATTAGTGTCTCTGAACTTATGCAGAAATAATAAATATATATGCTGAAGAAAAAATAATTAATACCTATTAGAACGATGGATAACAAACGTGCCAACCCGGTATACTGAATGGTTGTATTTTAAAGTAGGTCCACGTAAGTCTACAGATTGATACTTGTACCTACGTCGCTATGATTTTGGACTATTAGACATTGATCCTCTAGCAGTACCGCAGCATGACCAATATGAACATACCTCAGTAAAAATATAAGCCTAATATAGTAACTATCTACAGACTCAAATCTTGCAAATAGTTTAAACATTGAGTTACGGGTATTTTTCAAATATCTTTAAGGTTTATTAAAAAAAATCGTATACAGGAATAAAATCTTGGTTGAAATTTTAAATGAAGTCTACGCGGACTAAGCATATGAGGAGACTGGTCAATATAAAACCTAATGAATAATGGGCGAAATTCACAAGCGTTTCAACCGCCGGTTCGATTGTGTTACGAATTTATAACATAAATGTTATGAATAATTTACATAAACACAAAATAATTCGCAAAACGTGTGTTTTATATCATAATTTTTTTTTTTTATTAAATCCTTATTGCTATTGTTACATTGTGGTTACATATTACATTTTACGTACATAGGTATAAGTTACGTACATATAATAAACACGTATGCAACGAATTACGTGCAACAATTATGTAAAAAATTCGTAACGCAAATGAACCGGTGGTTGAAACGGCTGGTTCGAGTGTGTTTAGGAATTTATGACATAAAAGTCATGAAATTACGTCCATCAATTATGTAACAAATTCTAAACACAAATGAACCGGCGGTTGAAACGCTTTTTATTTAAATTGACCCTTATAGAAAATAAACAATAAAAAAAAATAGAAGTGAATGGATTGCGTGATTTAAACATACCTTAATGAAGCACTATGTGAATTATCGACACACATGTATTGCCCACATAAGTGGATGGTATCGGTAATTAACGCATACCAAATTACTTGAAATTACCCTTCAACGTTTTGTATGGTCTTTACTCCTTTGTAATAAGATCCAAAAGTGAAAACATATGTTTCACCTCAGCAGTTCGAACAAGCCTATTTTCCTCACTCCCTGGAGTGACGAAAGTGCGACTTTCATCACTCCAGGCAGTGACGAAAGTTGCGACTTTTCTAGAAGCTTTTCGTCATAATGATGATGCCTTTCATTCAGGAATGTAAAAAAATGTGTTTTTTTTAACTTTAATATGTTTTTACTACTGAGGTGAAAAGTTGTATGTGTCACACGAGAGGAACCAATTTCCTTATGGTTAATAAATGCAACATTTTAAATCTGATTGAAAACATAAAGTGTCACTAGTATTTTAAGCCATTTTTGTGATATTTTTTAAAGGAGACAAATATTTACAAGTAGATATAAAAGGAACGGTTAGTTATTGGAGAACCTAAGAGTAGGGGGGGGGGGGGTTAGGAGGCAATGTTGAGTAGAGCTACGTCGTTGAGACTAATAAAGTACTTACTAGGTTTTGATATAATATTTTGAACGAATATTTAAATAGATCTTTGGATATCAAGTTATCCGAAATACTTCACTTTTAACCAACTATAGTTTACATACGTACAGTCGAGAGCAAAAGTTTCGGGTCACTAGCATTTTCTTGAATATCTCGAAAGACATTAATTTTAAAGATATTAAAGTTTATGTTACTGACCCGAAATTTTTGCTCTCGAGTGTATATCTCTATGTACATATCGATGTTTACTGGTAGTGGTTGTTGACTCAAGTTTATTCAGTATGTATTGTGAAATATTGAGTTTCTAAGAATTTTAGTATTGTTAAATTCTTAACTACTGGAGAAAGCAATAAAAATGGTTTTAACTACATAGGTTTAAAGCACATAAATTAATTTAAAAAAATAATTTCTTGAACTAAAAAGTTTAAAATTCAGTTGTATTACAAAGAAACTTAATAAGCTAAGGCCCCTTTCTGGGCATAGGTCTCCTTCAATAGCCTCCAAGATTTTTGATCCTCTGTTGTATTTTTCCAGTTTTTTTTAATAACAAATATCTATTAAGTCGTTTGTTATAAAAAGTAGTCTTTATACTTATACAGGATGTAACAAAAATACTGGTGATCCGTTTAAGGGCATAATTGGTATCGTATTGAGAGTTGGAAAAAGTAGGAGAAAAGTTTTTAGGACCCGAAAAAAATTTTTTTTTTGTATGGGCCGAGTCGTCCCAGCTGGCCAACCCTCCATACAAAACCAAAAATTTTTTTCGCGAGAAATTTTTGTTTTCTTAGTTTTTCACAATAAGAATACGATACCAATTATGCCCTTAAAAGGATCACCAATATTTCTGTTACACCTTGTATAGATGAAGCATAAATTTACATGATTTATAATTTCTAGAAAAAAATACATAATAAAATGAAAATATGAATATAAAAACAATATTATTAAAAAAAAGGTAAATAAATATAAGATAAAGTAAAACGTACAAAAATAACAAAGACAAAGGATAAAAACAGTTTAAAATGAACTGGCGCATTTGGCAAAAATCCGAAAACTGCAATAACGCACCTGCATTGGGCGGCAGCACCGTTCGGGTCAATGGATATTTAGCATAGCACTGAACATTTTTGAAAAGGTATTTTTGAAGTTGAATTGAAAGTAATAGCGGTCCAGACACTGTCAGTAATAATGTCATTATTTCTGTAGCCATCCTTCTCTTCTTCATATAATAGAAAAGGATGGGTACAGAAATAATGACATTATTACTGACAGTGTCTGGACCGCTAATATAAGGTCGGGTGGGGTAACTGGAACCCCCGGGTAAGGGGATCACGTGTATGGAAATTCTATCATCATCATTGGCCTGTAACGTCTATGGCAGGCTGGTTGGCTTACCCACCTGACCTTTATGTTATTTTTGTATACATGTAAGATAGTATTTAACTAAAATAACCTTAACCTTTGTTATAAGAGAATCATGGCATAGGAACTTTTTTGCTTTAATAAATAAACGTGCCTTGATTCTACAGATTAGTGTTATGAAACACATTTTGACTTTAAATTATTCATAAAAATAGTCAGTGATTCGAGTAGATATAAAAAAAATACTTATTCCAAATTATCTTTAGAGATGTAGGTATAAGGTCTCCAAGTATCTTGATCTATATATTCTATCTATTTAAAAGAAAAAAAATTAAGGATATCTCAATTTTTCTTCGGGAAAGTAACAAGTAAAGAGTAGGATTGACTACCATCCAACTCAAAGGGAAAACTAGACCTTTAAACACTTAAAAAAAAAGTTGCAAAAATTTAAACTATTAAATCTAACTTAAAAGCCGAGGATTCCTCGAAGCTACTGTCACTTGAACATAATTTACTTTAATTTTATAATATAATTGTATACTTACACGAAAAAAAATATCTCAGACATATCTTCATCGAATACAAATCCTCTTCGTCAAAACAATATTGTTTTGTTTATAACGAAAAAAAAAATTGCTTAGAAAGTGGTATTTATTCAATTAACTGTTATTTATTGAAGTAAAATATATCTTGGGCAAAATATATAAATAAAATTAGTCCAAGAAAATATTTACTCATGTTTAAACAATAATATTTTCGCGTTGATATTCTTGCCTGAAGATATCATTTTTTCCGTGTACTTATTAAAAATATTTATAAGGGGTCACTCACGTAATTAACGTCATTCAACGTCATAAATATGATCATCGTAAATTAATCGAAACATGTTGAGCAAAAATCGACCAAAATTACGTGAGTGACGAAATATTTTTAATATATTTGAGTCTAACGAGTCTTGTAGTTATTTACCTTTTTAGTTTATATATTGTTTCTAAAATGAGTTTTGTTATTAAATATAAAATTAATCTTGCGATAGTATAGCGAATAATCCATTAGTATCCATGCAAGATATCTACTAAAAAACTAAGGAAAAACGTATAAAAAATGGACCAAAAGAAATCATTGAGCATATAAGGAAAAGAACATTTATTTTTTCAACAAAAAATAACACATGATTTCATGTGTTCATGCAAGTGAATAAAATAATACAAAGACAACATGGCACACCCCTTTGACGATTTCGAGTTATTATTACACGCATATTTCTATTTTATTATTTCGGGATTGTGATGTGTTTAATGGGTTTTTTATTGTTTTTCCATGGAGGATATATGGAGAGAAAGCAAACCTGTTATCTTTATGAAATGATGAAATGGGGATCTAATAATTGGGTTCATGATTAGGTTTGTGATAGTGGTTGATGCAAATCAAGAGTGCGTGATAAATGTATTTTTTATAGAAGATAAATGATACACATAAAACTATATATAAATGGAGCTTCTGTTGTAACAAAAATACAACGTGATTTTAAAGCCAGTCTATGGCAAAAGTCTTTTTACGTGTTTAGGGTGCCAATAAACAAAAGACAGATGGGACCGTTTACTCTATTTGAGATTATATTTTTAAAATGTAAATTGCAGTTGAAACCACTACAGAAAAAAAATTCGTAAAAAAGCCTCGTCAATGATAGATCTCTGTTCAAGTTTATTTTGTTTTTATTTGTTTTAAGAAATAATGCTGCTTAACTCATCTGAAAAGATCATAGACATACAAAATAAAGAGAAGCAACGACGTGAAGATAAAACTGTGACTCCATAATAAGCCGTTTTATCCGTGTTTACGCGTGACACGTACACATATACAAGTCGTGGACGAACGGTGATTGGTTCAAACGTCAACAGTGAGTGTGTGTGTGTGTGCGAAACCGCGGCTTATTATGGAATCACAATTTTATCTTCGTATTACTTTAAGAAACATTGTAACGTTTGTGCCCTATAAATAAACATTAAAATATTACATCTCCTTATTTTACATGTCTATGGAAAATATGAATATGGCCTGATGATGATGAATATGGCAATGAAATTCATGAAAGCAGCAGTAAATTAATAACAAATGGGCCCAATATTCAGTAACCCCCGTTTGATAAATGGACTTAGTAAAAATAGAAAGAATATTTGGCCAGGCCAGGTTAAATAAATAATAACTAACAAACGTCGCGCGATGATGTTCCCTTGGTACTTAGTTGGCTTTCAAACACGCAACTTATAAATAGTCCTGTCAACGAATAATTGTAGATGGAAAAGTGGAAAGTAGGAAGTTTGACGTCGGGACTTCATTTGGATTAGTTCAGTGGCAAAAATACTGCGGTTGCACCAAAACTTCTGTTAAAGTTAAGGTCGTCGTTAAAAAAAATAATAATGAAAAGTTTGTCAGTTTTCTATGGGACAGCTCCGTCACCATACCCACCCTTAATGTCACTCCTCGGAAGTGAGCCATAGGAGACAACGTTTTATATTTTTTCACTTCTCATGACCTGAAGTCGTTTTTTGAGCATAAATTGAAATATTCGTCAAAGACCAAGGCAATGGCTCTAACAGCCACCCGAACTATTTTGACTTCATAGAATTAACTTTTTATTCGATTACAGTTCGTTAGTAATCTAAGACCAAGGCAAGGATACCAACAGTCAAAATATATAATAAAACTTGATAAAAGAAACTAATAATTTTTATTTCATATTATTTTATACTTTTGAAATTATTAAATTAAAATATTTACACCATAACAATAATCGAAGTGATACGTGGAGTATACAACTTGTCCATAAATAAACCCACACATATACACGTCTCGCGTAAAATGGTGCGTTTTATACCCTTGTTATAAAATCTACTATTTTTTGCTTAAGCAGGTTGTGGATAGAAGATAAAAAGTTTTAATTTGGTATTAAAAGACTGTTCATAGTTGATAAGATAAACATTTTTGAATTTCGAATGTTTTTCGGTGCTCATATGTATTATATATAATCGATAAATTTCAAATTTGTGTCATTATATACAGGCTGTTTCCTGTAATAGGAGCAATACATTATTACAAAAAATATATATTTATAATTTTAAACTTACTACCTTTTTCCTCGTAAACGCGTGAAGTTATTAAGTTGAAATTCATGTCAATTACTCATGGCTATAGGACCTTTCAGATGTAGTAAAACCAAACTTTTATGTCAACGCAATCAAAAGAAATAGCAATTTAAGTTGCATATTTTGAAACTCAGCACTCGCAAGAAACTCAAAACCTAAAGGGTACTTCCCGTAAACTCAGAAACTTGAAACTTAGCAAGAAAAAACTTCATATAGCACAGACAAAGGAAAAATTACGAAAAGTAGACATTTTTAGTAGAATCATACAAAAAATATTTTTTTAAATTTTAAACTTACTACCTTTTTACTCGTAAACGCGTAAAGGTATTAAAATGAAATTTATACCAAATACTCAGGTTTGTAATACCTTTCAGCTGTAGCAAAACCAAACTTTTAAACCAACGCAATCAAAAGAAATAGCAATTTAAGTTGCATATTTTGGAGCTGAGTACTCGCAAGAAACTCAAAACCTAAAGGGTACTTCCCGTAAACTCAGAAACTTAAAACTAGTCACGAAGAAACTTCATATAGCACAGACAAAGGAAAAAATACGAAAAGTACAGATTTTTAGTAAAATCGTACATATTTTTTTTTTTAATTTTTAACTTACTACCTGTTTCCACGTAAACGCGTAGAGGTATTAAATTAAGAGTCGCCAGGACGCTCACGTGAACTCGCGTCCCTATACAAACGTAGTTCAGCTCTAATTTTAAAACGACATGCTTCTGCATGAGTCGGACTCGCGCACCGAGGGTTCCGTAAAAACCTATAACAATTGCTATTTTTTATGATTGCGTGAACATGAAAGTTTCATTTTGCAACAGCAGAAAGATATTATAAAGCTGAGTATATGATATGAATTCCAATTTAAGAGTCGCCAGGACGCTTGCGTTCCCATACAAACGTAGTTTAGCTCTCATTTTAAAACGACATGCTTTAGAACCACGAAATTTGGCATGGGCTTTCTAGCAGTACAGATCTATGTCGGTAATTCGTTATCGTTGCTAAAAATTGTAATACAAAGAAAATATAGCAAAAATAAGTTTTGTATGTAAATTTGTATCTGGCTGTATTTTCTTTGTATTACAATTTTTTGCAGCGAAAATGAATTACCGACATAGATCTGTACTACTAGAATGCCCGTGCCAAATTACGTGGTTCTAAAGCATGTCGTTTTAAAATGAGAGCTAAACTACGTTTGTATGGGAACGCAAGCGTCCTGGCGACTCTTAAATTGGAATTCATATCATATACTCAGCTTTATAATATCTTTCTGCTGTTGCAAAATGAAACTTTCATGTTCACGCAATCATAAAAAATAGCAATTGTTATAGGTTTTTACGGAACCCTCGGTGCGCGAGTCCGACTCGCACTTGGCCGGTTTTTTTTACCATCTAATGACAGTGAAATAAATTATGATTCTAACAACTAAGTCACTAAAACGTTTGACGAATCATATATCATGTAATTTATTTTTGTATTAAGCAGAACGTCTGCTAACGATACCACAATGTTTAGAAAAAAAGGAAAGGTAGAAAAATCCACTGCCTCAGGCGAGACTCGAACACGCGACTCGGGGAAACATGCTCATCGCTCTGACCAACTGAGCTATTGAGACTATCATGTAGGTAATCAAGGCCATTTTTTTTAAACATGAATTTGTAAGCTTTTTATAATACTTTTATGATAAATGACAATAAAATATCTGGATATGCCCAGTATTATTTTTGACAGGACCAATAAATTAACAGATTGTTTTTATTTTAACTATGAAACATTTCAAATATAAACACATTAAATAATTTTACGTCACTCTGGGCGCTAAGTAAGATTTACCGCCCTAGAGCGCCCGCTGCGGAAAATCTCACTTTACACCCACGAGAAGACGTAATATTACATTACGTACCTAGGGCGGTAAAGTAAAGAAGGGCCCAGAGCGCTGGCATTTGTGTCCCGAACCGAAGTTAAGGGCCATAAACAAGCGGTCTGCGGCCTTCTTTATTACCGCCCGTGGTGCGTACATAATTTTACGTCTTCTCCTGGGTGTGAAGAGAGATTTGCCGCTGCGTCCTAGGGCGGTAAATCTCACTTAGCGCCAAGAGTGACGTAAAATTATGTACGCATCACGGGCGGTAATAAGGAAGCCCTCAGATCGAGACAAATACCCGCGATCTGAGCCCTTCTTTATTTTACCGCCCTAGGTACGTAACGTACTATTATTCGAAATCACATAGCCCATGAGTGATAATACACTCCGTGAAGTATTTGTCGGTTTAGGAAAACTCAGGAACACGCAGACGCTTCCCTACACTCTGCTCTTTTTGATTTCGAGCGCCCTCTTATCGCAAAGTTGCACGTAACATACTTGCCGTTTGGCATTTTAAGTAGCTCAATAGAATACTGTACAGTAAACGTGTGCTGTATGACCTTTATGCTTTGGCAAATTTAATACAAGGGGGCCGATTTTTGACAGCCGGACGCTCGAATTCAAAAAATTTATGGTCGAATATAATCGCACACAAAAGTTTGTCGCCAATTTTTTCGCATGGAATTAATAGTTTAAAAGATCATGATTTTAAATTTCTATCACTGTTAATTTTAAAACATAATTTCATCGTTTTATTGAGAGTTTTAAATGTCACTTTCGAGTGCTCGAATCTCAAAAATCACCCCCCAGTCCGAGAAGATTGATATGGCATAAACAGGTTTCAGAAATGTAAAAAAAAAATATTTAGATTTTTATAATTACATAGAATGATTTCAGGGTGACTGTAACTTATCTCATTAATTTTACCGTGGATGTAATTACATTTGGATTTTGAATTAGTAATAAATAATTTAAACGTTAGTATTATACCTATTTTCATTATATCAAAATGTTTTAACAGTTCTGTCAAGTTGACGTTATTGTATCAAACCTTTACTTATTGAATCTTGACCAGAAAATGATCTTACAAGTACACAATTTGTGACCGCTTCATTGCACTGTACAGTTATATTTTTTCAAGTGGCCCAAAATACATTTCAAGCCGCTTTTTGTTCCCCTCGTCCAGTAATATCTGTCACGTAAAACAGATTACGCCTCGAATAAACCCAAATGCCTGTCATAATATCCGCGGTTTATAAAAACACACCTCATAACAGTTTTAGGACAGACATCCGCCAGATTTTCCTGTGAACGACCCTTCAATGTAAGAACTCTTTGAGTGCTTAATTATTTAACTTTGAGTGCTTCTGACATTTTACTGTAACCGTTTCTTCGAGATTTTATGAGCTAAATGACTGTTGTCGCTTGGTATTTGGTTAATTTTATTATTTTTAAAGCAAGTTAACCTTATTAGTTACTACAATAATGAACTAGGTACTTAATCATAAAAAAGTCCTTAGTGATCATATTGTTAAAACATAGTTCTCTTGAGCTATTTGGCATAATGAGGCGTAACTTAACGCGCAAATATTTTATCCTAATCCCAAATTTCAAATTTATATTAGGGAATGAATGTACAGCCTCCAAGTAGGATTAAAAATTTAAATTCATGAGTTGATGTATTATGTACTTACACTGTACAGGAACTAGGCTATAGTACTTACAATGTATAATGTGAGAAAACTAAGATAATGCATTTTTAGTATTCCTCAAAGCAAATTGCTTACTTATTTTATTGCTTAGCATCAGGTGATTAGTTTGCTCGTTTGCCTAATTTGACTGTATAAAGCATCTCATCTCATTTTAGTCCGCTATCAATCGTTTTCATTTGAGAATGAATGCAGGATGGACGAATGTTTTGTACTCTCCACACGAGTATGTACTGCCTTAGAAAGATGAGACACGGTAGTTTGCTTAAAAATATTGCTTTATTTGTTCCATCTGTATACTGATACTTTATGGAAACTTTTACGCAACTAGCGAAAGCTAAACTAGTTAAAAATACTTACTACTTATTTAGAATTTAACTTTTAAGTTACGTACTAGGTCATATCTAGTTTTGGAAATAATAAAAGCAAGTTCTATTCCACGGTGAGTCTTTTTCACTCGCAGCTAAGTGCAGGATATCCTATCGCGAACTCTGTAAACTTTGCGAGGAGCGTTAGCCGCAGAGTAACTTTGTCTCTCAAATAGAACGGAAACTCGTTATGTAATACGCTTTATAAAATATATTATTACAATAATAGTTAATCTTCTTTATTATCCGGGAAAGCATTGGTAGCCTCGCGTTAAGACGTCTTACTTTAAATCTGGATATCTCGGGTTCAAACCCCGGCTCATTCCAATCATGTTTTTGGATCTAAGTTACGAAATATTTTATTTATGTTTCAATTCAAATATGCGAAATGTATTAATTTTATTTTTACATTCGTGAAGGCTTTTTTATAGATAATTCTCATGTTTAATACCTGTATCTTTTCCATTTTACTATGCGTAGGTATGCAATAAAAAAAATAACTAAAGCAGCAAAATATGTAACGGATTTAACGTAATCTTAATTAAATTCTTTGAAGTAATAAAAAAAAGCATACCATTTTTCATATAAATTTTATTTGAGCATTCAATCATAACTTTAAATTAATGGAATCGGGCGTTACTTTGTGGAAGTCCATATTATCATATTATTAGTCCATGTTCTTGTCATTGTGTCTGGGTCACTCACATTTGCCGGAACAACTCGCAAGCACAGTAGTGGTGCCTATAGTAAAGAATAAAACGGGTGATTTGTCAGACCAGAGTAACTATAGGCCCATCTCACTGGCAACTGTACTTGCTAAGGTCCTTGACAGCTTGCTTAACGCGCAACTTTGCAAACACATTAAACTTCACGACGCGCAATTTGGGTTCAGGCCAGGGCTGTCGACAGAATGTGCGATCTTGTGCCTTAAGCAAGCTGTCAGGTACTACAAGGACAGAAACACGCCTATCTATGCGTGCTTTCTGGACTTGTCAAAAGCTTTTGACCTGGTTGTGTATGACAAATTGTGGGATAAGCTTGCAAAAACTGGAGTGCCTACTGAATACGTTGCATTGCTTAAACACTGGTATAACAGCCAGGTCAATCGAGTGAGATGGGCGGGTGAGGAGTCTGACGAATATAGGCTGCAGTGCGGGGTGAGGCAGGGAGGGCTGACATCGCCTCTCCTTTTCAACCTCTATGTTAACGAGTTGATCGAGGGTCTCAGCAGCGTACATGTCGGTTGCCATATAGGCAATGTGTGCTTTAACAATATTAGCTACGCGGATGACATGGCGCTTCTGGGACCATCGGTTGACTCGGTGCGGCAGCTCATCAAAATTTGTGAGGGATACGCCGAGCAGCATGGTCTTAGATACAACACAGCCAAAAGTGAGGTAGTAGTATTCAAAGCTCGTAAATATAATCCTACTACTGAGCCTAGGATCATGCTGTGCGGTGTACCCCTAAAGTACCCATATGCTCACAGAAGACTTGAATGACGATCTGGACGTGGAGAGGGAGAGAAGATCGATGGCAGTGAGAGGCAACATGCTCGCCCGC
Source organism: Pammene fasciana (assembly GCA_911728535.1). Lineage (NCBI taxonomy): Eukaryota > Metazoa > Arthropoda > Insecta > Lepidoptera > Tortricidae > Pammene > Pammene fasciana. The sequence goes on from OU452285.1 coordinate 6,265,925, forward strand.
AGGTTTGCACGCTGTAACAAATCGGTAAAATTGACGCTCTTCAGAGCCTACTGTCAGACGTTCTACACATGCAGCCTGTGGGTGAGGTTTACACAACGGGCCTATAACGCATTGCGCGTTCAATATAACAACATCCTGAGGATGCTGTTGCGGCTGCCGAAGCACTGCAGTGCGTCCGGCATGTTTGCTGAGGCGCGAGTTGACGACTTCTTTGCCATAAGGCGGAAAAGAGTCTCCTCCATGCTGCGACGAGTGCGCGGCAGCAGCAACAGTCTTCTTAGGGTGTTGGCCGAGCGACTCGACTGCCCGATCACGAAGGTGTGGGTGGATGTAGCTATTGGGATAGCCAAGTAGCTACATGCTTGCTCTCACAATAGCTATTTTTCACCTAGTGTGATTTTAATTTTAATTGTTATTTAATGTTTTTATTTTTTTAAATGTTTGGTATGATTTTAATTTTAATTTTAATTCTAACATAGCTATTATTGATTATTTTTATTGTATTTCGTGTCTAACATTTATGGATCTGTTGGTCTGAAATAAATGAATTTTTTTTTTTTTTTATTTTTTTTTTTAAATACTTACAATAATATTGCTTTGCTTGATTTTTGAATAATAAGGAAATTTTTGTAGTTGATTACTTTTTTTTTAATTATACAGTATTTTTTTTAAACATAGGTAGTTATGTATTTTTTATTAAAAAAACACTCCGTAATTACGAGTTTCACTCATATACATAGATTCATCTTACCGAAAACAGAACCAACAGCGAAGCAAGCAGGATCACTACCACCTCATATTCTAGGCTAAATAGGCAGCCAAATAAATGTACTAGGTTATTAATTGCTGCGAATTTGGCTAAAGAACAGTTGGCTTAAAACAACGTTACGATATTATTAATTATGTACAATAAGACATACTTACGAGTAGGGTATCTACTAGTTTCTGATATGATAAACGACTTAAAGCATCAATCATTACCAAACAATATTGACTAAATTCACCAAAAATCTAAATTCACAGTAGCATCCGCCATAGCTCCCAAAAATCCGTCCGAAATTTGCATCGTCCAATTCTTCTCGAATGGCCCTATATCCAAGAAAAGCACTCGTAATCCCAAGTACGGATAGCATCCAAGACGCTGGAAGGATCGGGCTACAGATAAGAAAGTAAATTATAGCCATACTGTTGACCGTAACGATCCTTGCCACCAATCGATTGTTAGAATGGTGTCGACTTTTACGAGTTCCCTGTTTGTGTTGATGACAGTTTTAGGGCCCATGTTGGAGGGTCAGCAATGCTGACACATCGTTTTCGTCTTGTTCGGAGACGTAATTTTCTTTTTTGTCAATTTTCCTCGCTAACAATATTTTGATCGGCTAGATTTTTGCTCTAAATTTGTAGTATCTAAAACATCTGCATCTGAAACGCGATATATAATAATTGTTATTTTAGGTACGTACTTAATTCTTTACTATCGACTAAATATCTTCTTAAGGTTTTTGTAACACTCATAAAGTGTAATAGCAAACGATTCGTAGTTTTCAATAGTCGGTTAGTGTTCAGTCTTGTTAGTGCCCAAATTCATGCGAAATAGTCTCCTCGAAAAATCTGATTTGTAAAGCCGTGATACCGGAAAACACGACTGAACTCAACAATAACAGAGTAATTGGCGCACCGACTAATACCAATTAGCTCTGTGCAGCTTACGACCCTGCATATTTACATCGAAGCACACTTAAAATGAATAGTGACATCGGACTCCATTGTTATCGAATACGTGCTTTTGAACCAATTTTTGAACAAAAAATTTGTTGACTATTTTTAGTTAGATTTTTCGGATACGTGAGTGTTTTGCGATATAAAAATGTTTTTTTGCAGATATGTATGTTTATAACATATTTGTTTGTACCGGGCGTTTCCTATATAACACAAGCAATAAATTAACACATAGATTCTACTCCTCAAATAAGATATTGTTCAGCGACTTTGAAAAAAACCTTTTGATTTGATGTTTAGTCTAGAAATATCTGTAGGCTGACAAGACTGACGAACAATGCCAATTACACGGATTTTAACGTAAATTGAAAACACTGTTAGTTTGTTTGAAGAATACATTTTTTTTCAAAGATGTTGCGATTTTTATTTTGTTGTTTATGGATAGATTTGTGACAATATGTAAATACCTTACATACCAGTCGGACATATTCACGCGTTAAATATGAGAACATCGAGAACTCAAGATAATTTCTTCCACTTGAAACTAAAAACATTGTGGTCATTTAAGTTCTGTTATTATTATATTAACTATCAACAAAACATCTAGTGAGAGGAATTAAGGAAAAGACAAAAATAGATAAGTAATTAAAGAATGGGCTCATATGAATTCCGCATTATAATAGCAACGACAAGTTTAGGCTTAATAGAAAGTTATCTTATTTGATAACAGTTAGGTATAAAACAATGAGAGAAACCTTTTATTAACGAATCGTTCGTACTCTTAAATTTTTTCACTTGATGCCTCGGAAATAAAATAAGGGCAATTTTTAAACTAATTAATGCGTTGAAAGAACAAAAAGGAGCAAAGAAAGATCTTCCAACATGAAAGAGCATTTGTACGAGTACTATTGAAAGGACAAGGTTTATTAACTTCTCGATGGTCTGATGTAATCACTTCGCACTGGTCGATATCACGCCGATTTTACTTTTCATTCAATTTTAATTCACGTTAAGATCTGGGCTGTTTCAATTACAATGTTGAGATTCAATTCTGATTCAGAATTGGAAGCTTCAATATTGACACTTCATCACGGGGTATTAATTAAGTAAATTTTCTCTCTACTAATGCTGCAACGTTTACGTCGCTACATTTTAATATTGAAATTGGTGTACTTCCTTATAAATTTAGAATGTATATACATACGCAGCGAAGTAATTTATAATTGAATTTACAAATTGACTATTCCTGAATTTGTAGTTCGGCTCGAAGGCCAGACGATCCAATCCAATCCACTCTAGAACTTTATTTGGTCTCGTTGTGCAAACAAATAAATAACGGCCAAGTCAAAATAAACAACTCTATACTCGTAGCTTGAAGAAATCTTTTGTTCTAGATTTTTCCTATTCGAGTAGAAAATATCCAGTTAGGGGAGACCGCATTAACTATCGTGTGTAATTTTTTTTCTTGTATAATATCAGTACAATTGTCCCTACTTCAGGATGGCAACTTATTGATGAATGGCGCATGAATAGTTGATGATTGAGTACCGAAATGTATTATTTGGATATACAATTAAATAACAACTACCTTAACAAAAATATGTACAGCATTAAAAACTAACTTAAGCTAAAATATGTCTAAAAATGGCTCCCGCGGCATCGTGACAAGGAGGCTGGCAGCATTTCCTCTCTGTATAGCAATACTGGCGCATGATGTCCACACCAGAAAGACTAAATTTTTTTAATAAAAAAAAGGATAAGTGTGATCTTGTGTCCGGGATGGTTGTCACAGGCACAGTCACATAGTAAATTATAAGGAAAAAATAAACACCTGTTTATGTCACTTATTTATAATTATTTCTAGCAGTAGAATATAATAATATCAAGTAAATAATTTATCGTTTTCCTCCTCATAGTTAAATAATAATATTTTATTTCTGATGTACTTAATTATCTACTTTTTCTACTTTGTGATTCGACCCAAGTATTTGCAGAAAAATTATAAAGTAAACATCTAAAACAAAATATGTAGGCAGCAAAATTAAATCACAAATATAATGTAGGTCTTAAGGAAATAATTACGCAGCGTGCGATTTAATTCAAAACGTAATGGTGATATCCATAATCTTTGTACTCCACATCTTGTATTCAAAACAAGAACAAAGCCGTTAAACAAATACAAAGAACGATTAAGCACTGGTTACAATAAGCCACAAATAAAAAGACAAGACAAAAGAGCAGAAACACCCAGCCTAAGTATTACAGAAAGCTATAATAACCAGTGCTTATGAAGAAATATTCTCAAAGCCCCCGCTTTATTCTTAATCCCGTGCAAAAACTGTCCTTTATATTATACTTTATTGTGTTAACGCATGAAACAAGTCGCATAAAATAGATTATGGCGGTTTTTTCATGTTTTTGGCGTTATTGGATGGCATGTTTTTCGCAGTAATATTATGAGTCTTGGGAGCCGTCAGCGTGAAGTTCTTGCCGATTATCATAGTTTCAATACTGAGGCAAATGTTTTAGATGTGGCCTTTAAAAGTAGATAAGTAGATATTTTATTTTATTAATATTTTATGGTCACAACAAACTTGACACGTTCACAGTCTAGTGCCCCAAATAAAAGGATCTCGCTGAACTATCTCCACAGGTACGTGCCCCACATATGAGTCAGTAACATTACGACCAGGTACGCACTTAGATTACCTAGTGTAACTTCATACTGCATGATAATATAGGGATAAATCTGATATAATAATATTTCTGACTAGTTAGACAATCAGCAATTCGAAAGCGTGCTTCGTTTGTTTTTTAGTGACCCATATGTGGAGCATGGACGTATTGGACGTGTTATTGAAGTAATTTGGTCAGACGTACAAGGAAACGCGTGTATGGGGGTTGTTAACGTGTTAATAAATTATGTTTTGCTAGGAGTCCAGTGTTATTGAGTTTACACAAGATGTTCTAATTTAAAACTACGCATTATTGTATATAGTATCTTTAATGTATTTGTAGTACTGTTTTGAAAAAATAAGTCCCGCCGAGTTTCTTGCCGGTAATAAGTAATACTTCTCGGGTCAGAGGTGTAGGGTTAGAACCGGTGGTAGTTTCTTTTCTCTCTGACGTTCATAAGTGCATTGTAATGTGCCTAAATTGAAGAATAAATATCTTTTATCTTTTTATCTTTTATCTTTAAAATGGGTTCTTGAATGAATTCTTTACTTCGACTAGGTAAGTATTAAAGGTTTTCCTTGCCGTCCTCACGGCACACGAACAATAAAAAAATACAATAAAAATAAAATGGGAGCGAAAACGCGACAGAAAAATACCTTAATAAAAATAAACTTAACTGTAAGTAGGTTTCATAAAAGGAAAACAAATGTTTTCTCTCCCTGTAGATTCTAGGGCAATCGGAAGCAGCTTGTGAGCATTTCAACTTTTTGTTTGAAATTGTATAAAAATCATGCAGAAATCGGGTAACTCAAAGAGCAAACGACAATACGCTCCAATGATTTGGTATTTCAAGTTACGATTTCATTAGTTGAACATAACAAGGAAACTCATACATTATATATTTTATTCTTGTCTTATTCTACTGTTTTTTTATTCATGATTCAAAAACGAATATAAATTATAGCTGTAGGTACGTTCTAATGTACTCTAATATTTGAACGTATTCGTAGGTATAAACTAAATTAAATCAATATTAAAAACCAAATTCTATATATTTTTAGAAATTAAATATTTATTCAATGAAAAAGCTCCAAATGAAAAAGCCTTTTTAAAGTATTTATTTTAGACTTTACGTTCATACCAAGTTATTTGTTATTATGTTTATAATAGGCTAATTAAGTTTCAAAGGCTCACATATCCCTAAAGTATCAAGAAAAATATTCTGGCAGAACTCACAAAACATAACACAATTTTTTTTTATTATATTAGTATTCTTTCTTTGCCGTTTGCCAGGTGTAAGTGCCATCATGTGTCACAAAATTTCCCAGCCTAAATTAGCCGTATTAAGCCCAAGATAACATTTTGTAAACCCCTTCCACCGCTACAATTTTATATGTACATACCTTTACGATATGGACTCATTTGAGAATAACATCTTGTACTATAGAATGAATGGGTAAAGTTATATTTTCTCACTACACACTGCATTCTATGTTGATTTGTGTTTCTAAATATCTCTCGATTTCTATGATCCGGCACTAATTACAAGTTTTCGGTTTGATCCAGGTCAGATCAGGTTGACTGGTAGAGAATGCCTTAAGGCATTAAGTCCGCCTCTTGTACACTTTTTTATTTGTGCAATAAAGTTTAAATAGCTAAAATAAATAAATAAATTCTACTATTAATTTTATAATTATAAATGTGTTTTAAAGTTTGTAAATTTAAATAAAACTTGTATTTTCTACTCAAATTTGCATACTTGAAATAACTTAAAATCAACTGCTTTACTAGAGCATATTCAGAGCAAAATTCAGTGCAAATAATATTAAATGAAGATAACAGTTTTAACGTTTGAATATGCCTCTTTATTCGATGCTACGTAAAATTCAATAATAATAATTATTCGTGCGGCCGAAAACTAAAATCTTGAAAATGTGTTTATGATTTACTATCTTATTTATTCCATTTATGTAATTTTGTTCGACGATTTTGAACAGAAATTCACCTTAAATGCTAAAATTCCATACTAATTCAACAAAATCTGTAGCGGGCCGTCTGTCTTAAATACCTGAAAAGTTTTGATACCATTATACGCCTCCACTTTGAGTTGGGGTTTGAAAAGTTTTTTTATGTGAAGATTAATTACGAAGGTAGACAGGGTATTCCTATAAAAAAAAAATCCCTTTGCATTTCGTGTCTTAGCCCTACTGGAATATTATAAACTTTGTCATGTCCAACATCAGACTCTCATGGTGTATTTCTTTCCATAAAACCAAAGGAAACCTCGGATAAATGAGAAAGTTTTATAATAAACAAAGGGAAGGGTTGTGTTTATGTTGAGTGCGACCACTCAGTATTAAATGTTATTAATGAAAGTCAAACGACGCGAATTACACCAACACTAAAGTGAAACAAATCAAAGCAGATGAGGGTTTTCAATTAATCATTTCTCATGAAACCGAACCGCTTACGGACAATAACACCCCCTGTCGACGGAGCTTATGAAATACAATCAGAAACAATGGTTTCTCTTATCAGGGGTTATTATGTATCATACAATTACGTCGCGTAGAGACGTCTTCTTTGTCACGTTTAAACACCTATTTACCCTTTATAATGGGTATCTGGGTTATCGTATTCCTTGCTTGCATTCAATGGCGACGTCAGCTCTTCCGTTCCGGCCTTATTGTATTGATACGCAAACATCGGTCGTTCAGAAATTTGCATAGACAATTTATAAAGTAAAGACTTTTTACAAAAAATATACTTACTCGTACTTCATGTTAGCCATTATGTCTTGGTATGTTATTTAGAATTTAGAAAAAGTTTTTAAAGTTTAAGTAAGGTACAACTGTCGAAGACAAGAAAAGTGAATGAAAACTATAAATTGTTGTGGCATTGTCTTGTTAAATTTAGAATAGACTTGTTTTATTTTAGTAAAAACAGGCTAAAGTGCCGCTAAGTTTTTTTCTTAAGTCCAACTCCCGCATGATCGTAAAATTTTTATTGTTATTCCTGTAATCTACAGGGTGATGCGTTTAAGGGCATAATTGGTATCATATTGCGAGATTTTTTTTTGTATGGGGCACGTTCTAACAGCTGACCAACCTCCCATACGAAAGCGAATATTTTTTCCCAACAATTTTTTATTCTTGCTTTTTCAGAATTGGATTGGTTTTATATTTTCCAATGCATTTTCGGAGTAAATTTGCTTTGTGACAGCGTTGATACGGAAAGGAGCTTTAATCTGTGTGTATGGGAAACATTTAATGATTTGCACCTTTTACAGATGTAATCCTTAGAAAATCAGCTCGAACAAGTGTGTTCTCTAAACAAGTTCAAAAATGACAAAATATAACAAACCAGTGCGAACTTAAGCATCGCTAGAATGAACTAGAATCAAATAATGACGTTGAGGTGATAAGTGTTATTCAAAATGGCGATGGTGATATCACAAGCGACGAAGGCAGCGATTGGAGGGTTTCTGGCGCTGATGGTGCTGGGCGCTGTCCTGGTAGTGGGGGCGGCTTTTGGTTGGTTCGATCCCAGGAGAGAAGATGAGGATTCCCCGGCAAAAATTAGTGCCAGACTGCAGGGCCGTACATCTTTCGTCACGCATCGTGCTGTAAGTGTTATTTTTGATCTAGGTAAAAATTTACAAGAGCATTTTTGCATCTTTATATTTTTTTCAGTTTTGTACAGACGATATCAAAGATATCTTTACACTTTTGCACCTTATTACAAAGGAATAGGGTGCAAAAGTGTAAACATATTTATGACGTCAACTATACGACACAACAATTTAACGACTTTTGTACCTACACTATTTGAGACTACTTCAGCTAAAGCTTTGTAAATGTTTAACAAAATGCAGGGACTGATTGTAAAATGGCGTTAGCCTATGAAGCGGGTTCGACTGTATTTATTTACATAGGTATTACTGTCATGTATCGCTAATAATATAGTAGTTAAACCTTAACCACTAGTAATAAATACTACTGAATGCTGCAAGTCGGTTACGCGATAATACATATTAAAATTCTTGCCAAAAAATAAAACAGTGTGACCTATTGAGAGACAGTCAACATAAAAATTTCGTTTACTACCAGACTTAGCTTCGGAAAGATATCACCAGATGCGCAGTTTTTTAAACCTTTCTCACGTTTTTATTCATCAGAAATTTTTCAAAAATGAAACTATGCATCTTCATTTTTGTTCACGTCGTCTTTGACAAAAATAATTGCACCATTTATGTAAACGCACACGACTTTGTATGTGTCAAATTACACACCCCTTTTTCCTCCACGAACACTAAACTACAGCCGACTCTCACTTTGAACGTATACCCCTTTGCAATGCAGATCTCGCGAAAATAAAGTTGCAAGCTATAAAAAGTAATAAAAAATCTAACACGGTTTCCAAGCAGAAGCCACGCTAAGACTAGTGCCTAAGGAACGAAACAAATTCATGTTAGTTTATACCTCCAGTATCACGTGTCTCTTTTTACCCACACTTCATTTCCTTTTTGTCGCCGCGGGAATTTATCGCTTATACTGTTGCTGGAAAAAGGCAGCCTGGGAGACTTTGTGAAATAATTTCAGCTTTCATCTCAGAGAATAAATTTGCGTTAGTTATAAAAAAATATTGTGCAGTAGGTATCTGACTACTCTTTTTAAGAATTTATTTTTTTAGACTAAGTAGACAAAAAAGGCGCGGACGGAGCAGGCCCAAACAGAGATGGCGGAACGATATGGACGCTTTCCTCAGCACCTGGCCGGAAAAAGCGTGGGACCGAGTGTTGTGGAAGTCAGCGGGAGAGGCCTTTGCCCAGCAGTGGGACACTACACGGAAAAAAAAGCTTCCGGGATATTCTCAATCCAAGACATTATTATTTTCTTGAAAATATTTCCTCGTGACAAGTATTTATTTCCTTTACCAAAAATATGATTCTTTGCTTAATAAAACCACGTTTTCTTAAATTAGAAATACAAAAATGTATTGTTTCAAGAGTATATTGAGTAAATAAGAGAGATTGTACTTTAATCAAACAAATATTATCTTAGGTAAAAGAAAACTAGAAAATCTGTAAGAATATATTCGCTTCGTTATATTTAAAACTTTAATTTATTTTTGTTAAAGGAAATAAATGCTTGTCACGAGGAAATATTTTCAACCTAATATAATAATGTCTTAGATTGAGAATATCCCGGAAGCTTTTTTTTCCGTGTACTTTAGGCTGATAAAAAAAAGTAGACTTTGTAATAAATCTTTTTTACAGGATTGCTCCTATCCTAGATCTTCACATGACTGACGGCGAAAACAAGCAAAAGCATCGAGCCTGGCGGTCTGAAGCGATAAGTTAGCTGCCAAATAATAAACGTTGGCACATTGGCAAGGCATGCAACCCGCTGGGATTATGTATTCTGAACATTGACGCTTTAAAATTGGGATGGAATTTCCTACCGTCGTCTAAAAATGTTACCAGCCGCATGATAGCTCAGAGCAGAAAAAGTATAATGGAAAATGATGGCGGCGGTATTACAGAGCGAATTCAAAGCGGTTTTTTATTAGTTCCATTTTCCTTTATTTTTTCGTGCTCATACATAACTGGTTCATCATCCAATTGAAATAAGAAAAGTCTAATCGTGAATTATTTGTAGTTTTGATAATTTGTGTGTCATTGTCGGCCTAACATTACAGGATATATACAGTGTGTTTCTGTAATTAAAACATAGATTCTACTCCTCAAACTACAAAACTTTTGTTCAACAACATTAAAAAAATGTATTTTGTAGATTGTCTCTTTTTCATAGAAACTAAATCGTATTTTCAATGAACGTTAAAATCCGTCTAATTGACATTGTCAATTTCGGAATACATTGCGTGTTCGAAAAAACTTTAAAGTGTCCTAAAAATCAAACCGTATATTATATATTATTTTTAAAAGTCGCTGAACAAACGTTTCCTGGTTTGAGGAGTAGAATCTACGCTTTAATTTACTGCTCCTATTACAGAAACACACTGTATATTTTTTTGCTTCTGTCTGACTACTATTTTACTGTGCTGGTCTTCTTCTTCCTCCTAGCGTTTATCCCGGCTTGGGGTCCGCTTGACAACCTAATCCCATGAATTGGCGTAGACATTAGTTTTTACGAAAGCGACTGCCATCTGACCTTCCAACCCAGAGGGGAAACTAGGCCTTTTTGGGATTAGGTCCGGTTTCCTTACGATGTTTTCCTTCACCGAAAAGCGACTAGTAAATATGAAATGATATTCCGTACATAAGTTCCGAAAAACTCAGTGGTACGAGCCGGGGTTTGAAGTTTTTTACTGTGCTGGTCTGTTCTTATAAATGCCCGGTTTCTTAAAAAATATTTTAATAAATCGTAAATATATTTTTACTTGTCCACACTTCAAGGAATAAATCAATTATGCTTTATTATAACTCAACAGAATCTAAATTTTAAATCAATAGATCTTTAAACTCAATACTGAATAAGTATGAAGTCTAGACTAAATTGAGATTAATATTCATTAGGAATAAATAAAAAATTTCACCTTAAAAATCTTAGATTGTAAAAGTCAAAGCTTAACTCGATGAAAAAGTCTTTGTTCTTTGATGTAATAAATCACCCTTAAACACCGATAATACCTGCTAAGTTCAGGTTAATTTTAGTCGAGTCAGTGGCACGTCAGACGTTAAGAATTTATTAGAACTTAAAAGTTTTGACTTTCGTGAATACTCAAAGATATCTTATCTGCACCCATCTAGGATTAAGTATGGACAATTTATTTAAAGAATGGCTCATTGTAGTAAATCGTCATGTACAATCAGCATCAATAATATGTATACGAATTTGAGTCTTATCCCACAGACATAAGTGCCGAAATGTATATATTTTTGATGCTGACTGTACCATCGGGTTCATATTTGCATGGCCAATTTATTTATTAATTCATTCATAAATTGCCCATGTATTTTTGAACCCGATGGTACATATTGTACCTCATTGGAAATAATGGTAAAGGATCATGTTTACCTTAATAAATAAATAAATAAAAATAAAAAATAAAAATAAAAAAAGCCTTTTATTTCTTGCCAATTAAGTATGTACAATGTCAGCAGTAGTCATATAGTTCCTAAATTAATAAATATTTATTTCAGTTAAATTTAAATAGTATCCAGACATTTCTTTTGTCAATTTGAATTATTTTTACTACAATATTTTAATTCTTTGTAATTCATTAATTTAAAAAACTAAGTTTATATGAAGCAAGAACCCCTTCTCAGGTAAAGGCCTCCTCCAGATTGAGCCAGTCAGTTCTGTCTTGAGCTTTTTTCATCCAGTCTGCGCCTGCGACTTTCACTATTTCGTCCGTCCACCGTGCATATGGTTTGCCAATCTTGCGTTTTCCTGGTGGCCCCGACCAGGTTGATACTGTTTTAGTCCATCTATTATCCTTCAATCGAGCAACGTGTCCGGCCCATTTCCATTTTTGTGTTTTTGCGTATTTGAGTGCGTCGATTACGTTGGTTTGTGATCTGATGGTGCTATGCTTTATTTTATGTATTTTTTTAATATTAGTAATACTTCGCTCCATGCTCCTTTGACATGTAGTTATTTTATTTTTGATTTTCTTTGTAAATTTCCAGGTTTGCGCGGCATAAGTAAGCGATGGCAGTAAGCACGTGTCCATGACCTTCTTTTTGAATTTTATCGGTAATTTACTCTTTAGTATTTCCTTCTGGCTCCAAAATTTATTCCATGTGATTTTGATTCTCCTATCCACTTCATGTTCGTTGTTTTTCGTATCGAACGAAATTTCTTTCCCGAGGTATATGTAATTCTTTACGTACTCCATTTCCGTATTGTCGATGTATAATGGCATTTGAATACTATTAGTCATTATTTTTGATTTGCTGAAGTTTATTTCGAGCCCTGTCTCGCTACTGGCAGTCTGTAGAGTGCGTACCATGTGTTCTAAATCTGAAAAGCGTTCTGAGAGTAGGACGATGTCGTCAGCGAATCTCAGGTGGTGGAGGTAGTTACCGTTTATAAACAATCCAAGTTTCGACCAGTTTAGCTTGCTAATAATCGACTCTAGTACTGCAATGAATATCTTAGGTGATATAGGATCGCCCTGTCTCACGCCGCGTTCTATTTTTATAGGCGGGCCGACTGTTTCCAATTGTACTTTGCTTGTGCTGTTTTTGTACAGATGTTTTAGGATATTAATGTACTGGAGCTCTACTTGTTGTTCCTCTAATGCCTTCCATATAGATGAGTGCGACAGTGTATCAAAAGCCTTTTGATAGTCTATGAAGGCGATGTAGAGCGGCCTCTGGAATTCCTGGTATTTATCAATTAGGAGCTCTACCGTGTGCACATGGTCTATTGTAGAGAAACCGCTTCTGAAACCTGCCTGTTCGACTGGTTGGTATTTTTCCAGTGTCTTACTCATCCTTTTTTCCAGTATCGAGGAGAAAAGTTTATATAAGCTTGGCAATAAACTTATAGGCCGGTAGTTTGTAATGTCCTTGGGATCGCCTTTTATATAAGAGAATAATATTATACATGTTTACCTTATTGGTACTTAATAATCAAACCATGATTAAACAATAGTAGCGATCGCGATAGTACCTATTATAGTACCTATATTAATAGTAGCAATTTAGTAGTACAAAAGTGATAGGATGTTATTAATTTCGTGGGAGTATTTTTTTTTATATATAAAACGTTATACGGGGTAAAGGCAGACCAAAAAGGAGATGGCGGGATGACCTGGACGCATTCTTTGTAGAATGGCGGGAAAATACTACAAACAGGGCTGAATGGAGGAGAAGAGGGGAGGCCTTTGCCCAGCAGTGGGACACGAAAATAGGCTAATAAAAAAAAAAAAAAAAAAAAAAAACGTTATAATCGAACCTATGACATTAACTTACATCATCTAATAGTTCAAACAGAAAATAATGAAATCTCCATAATTTCTTTTCAAAATCAAATTGACCTAGGCTTTGAATATAAATTATAAACTTCGTGAGTCCTGTTAATTAAAATACGCTATTACACGAACGAGTTTCACCCAGATTGCGGTCAGCATACAACTTTTACTTTTTAGGGTTAAAAAAGAAAGGAAACGCTTATTCCGCATTACCTTATCTTTTTATAATCTGTGCAATTTCTTGGGGATAATACACCGTGTCTCTTTTATTTCCTTTAATTTTAGCATTATGGTTTGGAAGAATTGGCATAGTTAGATGTAAAAAAACGGTTATTTTTTCTTTAAATAATTATTATATTGGTCACTAACGTAACAAGGGTATTAGGGAGTTATGATTAACTCAACCAAATAATTGAAAATTATGACATGCCAATGTAATTTCGAACATTACAATACTCAGAGATACAAAAGAAGCTTATTGACGTAACACATAAATTTATCATTAATTACGGTGTCTCAGAGTACTAAAACAATTTAGGTATGTTGGTGTACACAATCCGAAAGGCAAACATTAACTATCGATTATCTCAGAACTGGAGCTAATTAGTCGACACTGGTGTCTTTGAGAAATATACTTAATTTAAGCTCAGGAATACACCTTTGCAATTAAAGGAAATAAAAAAAACACGGTGTATATGGTTGTGGTTTTCAGTTGTATTGTAATGACAATCTTAGAATTAAAGCTCACAGAATAGTTTATGTTGTAAATGGGTTAAAAAATTATATATGTTAAAAGAATACTTTTTTTAACTAATAACAGTAATTTCTAGTAAATAAAGAGAATATATGAATAGGTACATGGAACTGCTTAGATAATTAAATACTCAGACAATATTAAATTAATATGTAGAAAATAAAATTGGAATGTGGTCAGATTAAAATAATACTGTTATACAAGTAATGTTTTACTCATACAATAAATTATTTTACGGATTATTTAATGGAAATGGAATTTTATGACGCGTGACAGTATTGACAGCATAACGGTAATAAATTTAAATTCAATAATTCGTTCGGATTTCTAGAAATAAAACATGTTTCACCTTTGACTTCAATAAAATTATCCGTGTTTTTCTTTTGTAAATGAATGTACCGAAACCTAATCTCTAGAAGTCACCCAACAGATGCGTCGAAAGAACACTTTAATACGAGCACAATCCCATTTATATCGGATTTCGGTTAGGATATCCCTAACCACAAGACGCATTATCCTTGAGGAGGCCATTGAAAGCAGGCCTTTCTTGAACTGGCCAGTTTGATAGTATGCTTTATAAGTACGTATACGTCTAGTCGAATGTATCTTTGATTTTAGTGTAGGTACCTATAATCACTTTTCATACGCATTAAGTACAGTCGAAGTCAAATATATGTTTACACTTTTGCACCTTATTATCAGAGACTATAGAGATATAGACGACCACAGCCTAACAACAAATAGCGTACTAGTAGTACACTAGTACGTACATATTCGGTATCTTTAGGGGGCTTTGACGCAATCGACATGAGCTTCAAAAAGTTCTTAGGCTGTGGTCGTCTATATCTCTATAGTCTCTGTTATTACAAAGGAGTTAGGTGCAAAAGTGTAAACATATCTTTGACGTTGACTGTACAGTTGGAGTAGAAAAAAAGAAAAGAATGTTCATTGTCAAATGAATAAAGAACAGTGCCTCAAAAGATTGTCTAAACTAAAAACCAGACAGTGAACTGTGTGGATTTTAGTAACTTCTTACAATGCACTTACAATGTACAAAACGGGTTCTTATACTAGAATATAAGGGTAGATTTTATTATTTCTTCTCGTTGTGTGTAACGCCTTAAGAAACTTTATTTAAAATAATCTTCATTTTATTAAATTTAAACTTTCGTGAGACATATTAACATTATAAAATAACACGGTTAAACTCACAACACTTTAGTCACGTCTTGCGACATGTTTCGGAGAGCCTAGGTCTCCATCTTCAAGCACTAGGAGTGCTACTTGAAGTGCGCCACGGGCCGGTTCAAGTAGCACTCCTAGTGCTTGAAGATGGAGACCTAGGCTCTCTGAAACATGTCGCAAGACGTGACTAAAGTGCCGTGAGTGTAACCGTGTTATTTTATAATCTTCATTTTGAAACGAAAAGCTAATAACAGTAATATTTTATCGTCCAAACTATATCAACCATTATGAAACATCAGTAGGTATGCAATACAAATTATTTCGAATTCCTCATAATCGAAAAACACGTGTATTAAAAGAACATTAACTGTAGTATACTAATAATTTATTAAAATCAGTGTGTCTATACTGATTTTAGTGAAACGGCTTTCGTGACTGCCATCGTTAAGTTTTCCTTTTGTGGATCACTCAGAACTATATGAGGTTTTGTGGCCCAAGATAAAAGGAGTTCGCGAGTATTTTTATCAGTTTTTTGAAGTGAAAACTTCTAAATTTAGTATGAAAACTAATTTTAGTATGAAAAATTGCATTTTCAAATGGGTTAAATGGGCATATTGCACGTAAAATGAAGTCAAAATCAGTGAGCGTCCTAATATTTTGCAAGCTTTCTATTGGTAGGTACCCCACTCGTGTCATTCTATATAGTATAGTATAATTTTTGCTCGGAGTGTTAGTAGATGTGAAAACCAGATCATTTTAATTCAAACATTATGAAATTTCAAATTTTAATACTAAAAGTTTCAAGTTTTCACTTCTATCGGCAGTCCCTATAACTGCCAATTTTTTTTTATTGTTATTACCCTGGTGGTAAGAAGTCCACACATTCTATCCCGGAGTGTCTAACCCATTTTTTCTTCACTATAGCCTATATCTGTTCGTATTGAGATGTGGCATACGTATGTGAAACCAGACGAGACACGTGAATCCACT
The DNA here is from genome assembly GCA_911728535.1 of Pammene fasciana. Taxonomy (NCBI): domain Eukaryota; kingdom Metazoa; phylum Arthropoda; class Insecta; order Lepidoptera; family Tortricidae; genus Pammene; species Pammene fasciana. Next base: position 6,282,192 of record OU452285.1, read on the forward strand.
TGAGCTGTAGATGAAGATCAAAGGTAGCAGTAGAAACCTTAAGATTGAAAATCGCAAACTCATAGAATGGCTGGGGGATTCCTATGTGCACTATTGTGGTTTTGCTCCTTTTATGTGGTGTTGATAATATTAATCATTATTAATAGTTTATACACTTTTTTACGCCTTCTGTACGTCTTGTTTATTTTTTTATATAAGAACGCTGTTTTTTTATTACTCAAAACAGATGAACACTTTTAGTGGTTAAAGCAAGACTCACTCTATACGAGCTCTATGTTTAGTATTGTTACATAAATATATATGAAAGGGGAGTGTACAGTCGACGACACTTTTGGACCTTAAGTATTACAACGCAATAAGGTAAAAAAGTAGATACATCTCTTTGTAGTCAACTGTACATGACAACTTGACAAGTGATGCATTATTACATATGTTCGGTACGAAAGAAGTTAAACAATTATTAGTAGTCTGTAAAACGTTAAATAATGATAATGACAGTTAACAATCATTACGTATTTCAGTTTTCTAGGCGATTCACGAGTCAAATATACACGGTGGGCTCGAATATTTTAACAGTGTATTCCTGATCATATTTAGAGACTAAAATGTCCTATAAACTTTTCAGAAATATACCTAGTTTCAGAGTTAATACAAGTTTTAAAAATCTTTTTTTTTATTATTATTAATTACTCAGCACAAAACGCCTTATTGATGCCATTGTTGCCACTATTGGGCATAGTTTACACATCCTTATTGACAGATATCATATCAAAGTGACAAGGAATACTTTGCATAAACTAAATTTTCAAAAAAAAAATATTATTTCGTTTTAGGCGATCATTCTATTAATAACCTTTACTTTTCATTTTTATTTTTACAGCCCACTTTATGCCGGTAGATCTGAAAGCTCAGTATACAATAACTTTAGACGCATCTACAAATTAACTAAGAATGTGTTAAGGTCCTTGCTTCATATGAATCGCTAGAACGAAATAAAAAGACTAAAAGATCTTGTTTCTTTAGGTACCATTGAATATGTCTTGAGGAAACTAGACTATTTGAAAATAGTTGATGAGAGATTGGCTAGCTTATTACAGTTGCCGCATAATAAACCAACCGGAAACGAACCGGCAAACGGCCGGAAGCCAATCAGCATGCTATTTGCAATGCATGTTTATACGTGATATGTAGATACGTACCCAATGTTTGTGATCATCATCATCATCATTTTAGCCATAACCACAGCTGAACATAGGCCTCCCCTTTGGACCTCCATAAGTATCGGTCGGAAGCGACTTGCATCCAGCGTCTTCCGGCGACCTTTATAAGATCGTCTGTACATCTTGTGAGTGGACGTCCTACGCTGCGCTTGCTAGTCCGTGGTCTCCACTCGAGCAACCTGCCATGCTTGTTATAGGTAGTCATTATCAGAAGTAACTTGCCGGGGGAAATGTCCAAAATAAGCTGACCATTTTACTGACAAACAAGATCGCAGCAACAAGGGTCGCTCAATATTTTCACTGCTATCTGTAAATTAGTGTACTGGGGGGTGATTTTTGAGATTTGAGTACTCGAAGTGATATTTACAACTCAGAATAAAATGATGAAATTATGTTTTAAAATAACAGCGATAGGAATTTGAAATCATGAGTATTTAAACTATTAATTTCATGCGAAAAAATTGGCGGTAAGCTTTTGTGTGCGATTATTATCGAGCTTAAACTTTTTGAATTCGGGCGCTCGAAAGTCAAAAATTGGCCCCCTGGTGTCAAAAATAGGAAAGAATGTGTGTCTTATCGCGCAGTAAAATTACAACATATACTTAGAGCATATCGTCACTACTTTAAAAAAAAACTCGCATCTCACACTTCTTCTATAAGTTGAAACGCAGTAATTCTATATGCATCACATAGTTACTACATTTTTCTTTTGAGTGACAAAACAAGATATAAGTTTTTTTCAAAGTAGTGACGAAGAAGTGGCGATGAAGTGTACCTCTTTTGATACAATTGTTTGTCGTTATCGCGTGATAAAGAAGACCAAGTGTCAAAATATTCCTTCTGAATTGTTTGTTAGGTATTGTTCAATATTTTGAATTATTCAATCATTATTAATGATGCCGCCGTTTTGAATCCGACCTTGTAAATACATTGAAGTCACATAATGAAAGACAATAGAACTTCAGACACAAGTGATGTGTCACCGAAAATAAGGTATGACAATTCCGGTTATATTCATGAAACTCCAGATTCTATAACGAGTTTTGTACGATGGTCTAATTTTAACGGAGCGCTGTGTCGGCCCTTTGTAACCAGCAATTTATTTAGGCAACCGGCTGTCTACGGCCAAATTCTGCATGCGCGATGCCTTCTATTGTGTGCTGATTGTGTTTCTCGATCTTATGATACTTCAATAATTGAACATTGAAGTGCATTTTTTTCCCTTAATGAAATTTGTCATAATTATTTCAGTTCATTAATAAAACCTTTGCATTTCTCACACAAGCTACAACGCCTCCACAAAAACTCACCCTCTCACTCAATACAAAATTGACATAAGAATCTTTAAACGAAACTTGGTTATCCCTTCAATCCGAGTATTTTCACGAAAAATAAACCACTAGGCGGTATAATGTAATAGTTATGGCGTGAAATCGTTTATAGAAAATAAATGTGTGCTATCTATAAGATCTGGATTAAAGGGTAGTGCCGAATACTGGTGCCCAACCAATGGAGTAGAAAGAAAAAAAAAACGATTGATCACAAAGGCTGGAGATAAATCGTGTGTTCGTGGGGTTACGTAAGTGTTTGAATAATTGGGTGTTAGAAACAAACTGTTTCTCTTGGTTTAGGTCCTCAAGATGTTAAATGTGTTAAAATTATTGAAAGGTACAATGTGTATTTTTCTTCATTGGACTATTTAGCAAAGGACGGTCTGGTTATCTATACAATAAGTTAGCGCTTAACTATTCAAAAATATATCTAATTAAACGTGAAAATTAAATCAATTCGCACGATGATTGGCCAAACATGAGTATAAGACCGCCCGATTACCACATATCACAGATTCACTCGCTTCTCCTTAATCCGAAAACACCCGAAAAGGCATACTGAAGCGGATTGTTCCAATATCGACACGGCGCGTATGAATTATTTATATGTTTCGCGACTATCTAGGCTTGAACAGAGTGCTCGGGGGCGTGCCTCGCCTACAAGCCGAGATAAGAATATCAAGAAACTATTCAAATGAGTCTTGCATTAAATATGAATGCAGGTTCGCTTACCTGCCCTGAGCCCTGTAGTCGACCCTTCGGTCTTATTTGCGGATTCATATCCTATATAAATTTATTGTAAATGCTTTCCACCGAAATCATTTAGGAAATATGGTTGCCTCTAAGCACACAAACCCTAAGGGTGGGGTAATGTACCCATAGGCCAAATGCAACTACGTAGAAATATTATAACAAATTATAATACACTCGAGAGCAAACAATTCGGGCCAGTAACATAAACTTTAATATCTTTATAATGAATGTCTTTAAAATTAATATCTTTTGAGATATTCAAGAAAATGTGGCTGTAAATGTCAAAGATCGCAGTGAAAAATAATTGTACCTACCGTAACCCACTTTATATTTTAGATGGATTTAATCAAAATACATCAGATGACATTTTTTTTCATACAAAATTTTGACGACTATAAAGTGTCTTTTATGTCAGTGAAACGTGAAATTTAATCAAATAAATTTACATTTTCAAGGCCTTACAAATGTTGAAACTTGAGGCTTAAATCCTTTAAAAGCGTTCGGTCTACTTTAGCTTAACTTTAGATAAATACACCTTTTTACTGCTGAAAGGTTTTATCTAACATATACTTTCAGCTTTTACCAGGATTGGTGAATAAAAACTAGTAACTCAAACATTGTTGTGATTACCACAAATAACATTGATACGATGATATTATAAGTATGATGGGGTCAGATTATCTACATATTTTATAGGTAAGTAAGGTAATAACTAATATTTCAATTTGATATGGACATTAACATTATTTACCATTATTTAAAATGTAGTATTTACCATGTATGAGATATGTACGATATTTGAGCTATAAACGATTAAGTCATAAACAGAAAACAAATATAACATATGTTAAATTTAATAACAGTTGTAAAGTAGTTATGTTATTTTGTGCGTGGGTTAACATTCGAATTAGGTATTCAGATAGCGTCAAACAATAATAGAAATTGTTGTGTACTTTGTTTGTTATACTTTTAAAAATACTTAAATCAAAAATTACGACGTTTCTTTAGAGGCTACAAAGGACACTGTTTCAAAAATCCTTACTCACTGTCCTGCCAAGTCCAGGACAAAAACCTTAAAGAAAATTTATACAAAAACAAACTAAGCTCACCGGTCAAACTGGGAAGAAAGGAGGCTAGGCTATTTTCCAGTGCAAGAATAAACTTGTGCACAAAATACATGCTTTCTTTTGTATCCAAGCCAGAAACCTTTTAAGCTGTTCCTGCAGCCGGCATAACAAATTGATTTTTGCCTCTGAGAGCGTACTTATTGCCGTGGTGGTTTCAATGAGAAACGAGAACAATTTACGGGCAATGGTTATTTGTGCTTACACAAAATCAATAGTTTCAGGTACCTCGGGGCTATTGATGGATGATGATCATTTAGTTCGGCGCTTAAGTAAATTTAGGTTGAACTTTGATATTTGCCTTTTCCGCAGGTTGAATGCCCGGAATATTGTCTCTGTTTATTAGGTATGTAATATCCAGATATTTTGGTAATTCCGCACATCGATAATACAGGCAGTTTGGCAGCTTGTTAGTCACCAAAGTGTTACAAAATAGTCTATAAACGCTTAGGCATCATAATCAAATTAAAAACATAGCTACCTCATCAATAATTTGTGTGGCTGTGTTGTGTTGGGCGTTCCCCTTATTTTAACGTTTCCTACACTTTTTGATATGACTGCAAATGCATCACTCCTTAAATCTATGAAATAAATCCGATTAAACAATATCATGTTTTTTTGTGTGCGATATCTCGCATTTATCGTAACGCCACAGTTATGTTTTCATCCTAATTTATCTTACCTAAGAAATCCTTTTAAAATACAATAACATTTAATAAAGAGTAGCTGATTTGACTTGTAGTCCACTGCCAAAATTGATACTACATCTAAATCTCGCCTACTGTTCGTTATGGTTCTCACTATTGATTATAGTTCAGCATATTCAATACACGTCTGCTAGAAACTAATGCTCCAATGATCCGCACACAACACGAATAATCCCAAATATCGATTGTTCCCGCGCCCGTGTCAAATGCTGCAAGTCGACTGCGGAATTGGTTGCACTGCATCGCTTTACAGCCACTTGGTTGGAGTGTTATGTGATGCAACGGCAAATTCTCAATTGTTTCAAGTGTAACTGCTGTTTGTTCACTGTGTTGAATGCAATGTTATTTTGGTACCTTTATGTATGATACGGTTAAGTTATTTATCAATGTATAGACATCAATGGGTAGGCAAAGAATCTTATACATTTTTCAAACAATTATAGCACCATACGTCGTACTTTCTTTATACAGTGGAAACTGGATAAGTGGAATCGCAAGGGACCGGCTGTTTAGTTCCGCTTATCCAGGTTTTCCATTTATCCAGTTTTCCACTTAACCAGGTTCAAATAAAACGTTATCTCACTTACAGAGGCTCTCGCTAACAGAGGTTGCGGATGCTAGTAATGTCGCTTATAGAGGTCACGTATATGGTCAAATAAAAGATAATCATCTATTATTAAATATGTATGTAGATTGGTATGTAATCCAGACTTTAATAAAAGCAATACTGTAAATAATCCACAGTACTCGTACCTATACAAAAATGTCCTTTGTTATGAAGTAACTTATATTTAAACAAAATCACTCCTAACAGCATGGCACCGCGCCACGGCTAAAAGAACCAAACTGAACGATGTGTGATCTCATACAAAATACGGAGTTTAAACACAAACCATAATGTTAACGAAACAAACTACCCTCGTGACGGTAAACTTGTGACGGTTTATTAAAAATACAAATTTTATAACGCCGAGCTATTCCACTCATAGAGGTTTTGGAGTCGGCTACTTCCAGTTACAGAGGTAAAAAAAAGAAATTTTCGAAAAAAATGGATTCCGCTTATAGAGGTCCCTAAGTTCCACTTATAGAAGTAAATCGTTGCCAAGGGACTGGAACCGAGAACTTGGGTCCACTTAAAGAGGTTTTCCACTAATCCAGGTTCCACTTATCCAGTTTCCACTGTATAGGTATCCGCGCTACCTTTTCCCCCTTTAAACATAGTTTGTCCCTGTTGACGGTTTATTACTATTTTATAAATTAAAACATTAAAAATAGTGAGAAAACTTGTATAATATAATAACTGTTATCAAATTTCGATCAAAAGTTTATATGCATTTTTTCAATAAGCTTTACCATATTCATAACATGAGACAGGTAAACTTCGAAAATACTCAGCAGTTGAATGAATAAATCAACTCGTTAACATATTAAATTGGTTTAGATTTATGAATAAGGGAGAAATATAAAATATCTAGACATACAACAGACAAAAATAACACATTTAATATTTCCTTTGAATTAGCAGTAACTACCTAAATACAATATTATTCTTCAAGCTAATTCGAGGTTCATGTAAGTTCACGATCGTTCTTCGTTTAAAGAGCTCCCACTCAAGGTTAAGATAAATTAACATAAGTGAACATCAATAAAGATAACTTCATTCATTAGGACTGGGATCAAAGAAAATCGAGGTCGTGGGAAGCAGCTTCGTAATTGTTCAGATTTGTTAGGCTGGAATTATGCCTGTTGATGGACGCAATATTTCAAATAATTAAAAATATGAAGTTATGGGAGAAAGTTCTGAAACAGCAATTCATAATATTGCCCCAAATATGTGCTCATACTTGCTCTTAGCGCTGGTAGCCTGGCGGTAAGACGTCTGACTTTCAATCCACCGGTCTCGGGCTCAAACCCCAGCTCGTACCACTGAGTTTTTTAGAATTTATTTACGAAATATCATTTGATATTTACCAGTCGCTTCAGTGAAGGAACACATCGTCGGGACACCGAGCCTAATCCAGATGAAGCCCAGCTTCCCTTCTGGGTTAAAAGGTTGGATGGCAGTCGCTTTCGTAAAAATTAAGTGCCTTCGTTAATTCATGGGATTAGACTGTAGGTGTCAAGCGGACCACAAGCCGAAACAAACGCTAGGAGGAAGATGAAGAAGAGATGTTCTCATACTTATATATTTTGATAACGAGTGTTTTAAGTAGAATATGATATTCTGTTTTTAGTTTTCTCATTACATGGATTTATTAAGAATTTTGTGCTATCCTTGTACAGCCAGCAGCAGAAGTAGCTAAGCGGATGAGGTGCTCAAAATGAGCTTGACACGACTTTATTGTTATGAGAATAATAGCGTGAAGATCATTCTATACACCTTGCCAGCTTAGCAACTTTTCCTGCTGACTGTAACTGCTTGCCTACTAGAAATCGGGTGTTTATACTTGGGTTTTCGAGTTTCCTATATTCCGATACAGTTAGGTTGTACATACGCCATATCATGGAGTAGATAACTGACATTACGGAGAGTTGTGGTCTACCCATGTGCCATAGTAGGTATATCTGTTTCGAGTTTTCTTTCTGCGTTCTATTTGCATGTAGGTAACACCCTTAGAGTTGAAAGCAGTAACTGCGTATCATTAAGACTGTATGCTTGTTTGCCCCCGGCGTGATATACAGTACATGGATCTTTTCCGCTAACATCTACACATTTATGAATAACAACTCGATAAAAATCTGTTTCTTTTTCTCAGGTAAACCCGGATGAGAACCGATTACCCGTCGTATCACATTCGTCTCCATGTGAGTAAATCGTTTCATTTTTCACTCCACTAAAGAATACCTCAATCTGATTTGGCATGGAGTGAATACTATTTGTACGTAAAGGCTCAAGCAAGGGTGGCAAGAAATTCGTTAAGCTTATATCTCGATATTACATCGTTTAAATTCTCAATGACGTTTGTCCATAATGCATATCATGAAAATGTATGTCAGAAGATACATACATTTTAGTCTATAAATTATTAGATTCCCTGTAAAGGGGATATTCTGAATGTGAAACGTTTATTTTGAATTAATTGTTCAACGGATAAAGGTGGTGGGTACTGTCTTTTCATATTATGTCACTACTAAGCACACGATAATTTTCTGAATTTTGAGACAAAACTCGAACGTGATTTCGAGACATTGCCATCTAGGTAGGTGCAACGAAATCAATCGATGGATCAAAAACCGCAGTGTATTAAAATCGCAGGTAACTAGTCGCTTATGTTTGTAGAGGCCTTTTGTCTAGTGAATTTACAGTGGCATTGTCTGTTTCTTGCTGCTGCTACGCTGAACAGCAACTTCCCAACTCTAAATTCAACTTTTAACCACACGTGAACTTGTAGTTAAATCACAGGTGTAACACTTAAAATAAAACTTTCGGTATTGATGAATATAGAGCTTGACAAAGTCAACAAAAAAGCCTTAATATTTAACAATATGTCAGATCGTTACTCGTCTTCATAAATTATTGATGAAAAAACTCGAGACATGAACTTGTTATTATATGGATGAAAGAAATTGGGTCGCGGGCACTGTTAAATTTGTTACAATAAATTCAACAGTGCCCGCGATTCTGAAATTATAATGTCCGTTTTAATGTTCTGTGTTATATTCAATAAATAATATCTATTCTGATATTTAAATGTTGAAAATTATTATGTGTCAGACCACTAGTAGGTAGGTAGTGTCCGAATAAACACTGCGCTTAAGCAATAGCTAGGAATACACGCGTAGATCTGCCCGCCGGATTTGTCTAGCAGATTGTCCGGCGGACCGGTCCGTCCATGTATGGCGCGAATCGGACACGGATTTGTCTGCGGACACGTCAGAATAACGCCATACATGAACGGATGTGTCCGCCGGGCATATCCGCCGTACAAACTGGCGGGCACATCTGTGCGTGTATCCCTAGCTAATAAATCCTGCTGCTTACATTTAATTGAATTAGCTTAATTGAATTAAACATGTGAAACAACTTCATGGTAGAAAGAGCTCAATATAAAGTTTAGATTGTTATAATTCTTTCCGGTGTACGGAACAGTGGTGTTTTGGATATTTTGGGAGGCAAATTCAAAGTCGATATTAACGCGTGGGAGCCCTTTTGACAATGTAATATAATGTAAGGGGTACACTTAATAAACAATTTATTAATTTTACAGACTTTGCGGAAACCGGGGAGAAGGGGGCACTTGTAAGTATCAAATTGAAATAAATAACAATTGTTTTATTTCATTTAGAAAACAATTAAATCAGGTTTTAATTTGGTGTGTAAGTGGTTTTAAATGTATGTACCAAATATCTCATGTAATTATTTTGAATATAAATAACTTATAAAAGATAAAAGATAAAAGATATTTATTCTTCAATTTAGGCACATTACAATGCACTTATGAACGTCAGAGAGAAAAGAAACTACCACCGGTTCTAACCCTACACCTCTGACCCGAGAAGTATTACTTATTACCGGCAAGAAACTCGGCGGGACTTATTTTTTCAAAACAGTACTACAAATACATTAAAGATACTATATACAATAATGCGTAGTTCTTCAAGAAGGCATATCAAAACAGCTTGAGAGACAGACATGTACCTGCCTATTGTGTAATTAAAATGAAAAATAAAAATAAAATCCAAATCTGACTGCTTCGCAATACGTTTGATATTCTTTCTTACTTGAACTGTGTCCTCTAAATGTTAGATGATTTTATAGATTCTGGTTTGGGCCATGCATATATGTCTGTCATATAGTCCTCGACCCTGTAATAACCCTTTGACATTAAAGTTTTTTTCAAGTATTTCTTAAGAGCGGGAAATGATAGATTCAAAACATCGACGGGTAACTTGTTATAAATATGAATACCCTGGCCAAAAAATGACTTATATGCTTTGCGGACACGACATCGTCTGGTAGCAAGCTTGTTTTTATTTCTAGTGTTATAGCTGTGGATGTCAGAATTCTTCTTGAATGTGTGTATATTCTTTACAACAAAAATAATATTATCATAGATATATTGGGACGTAAGAGTTAAAATATTAATTTCTTTAAATAATTATCTAATTGATGTACCTGCCTTTAAGTTATACATAAAGCGAATGGCTCTTTTCTGTAAAACAAAAATAGTCTGTATGTCAGCTGCTTTGCCCCAAACCAGAATTCCATATGACATTACACTATGAAAATAACTATAATAAACTAAGCGAGCTGTCTCAATATTAGTCAGTTGTCTAATTTTTCTAACGGCATGAGCGGCTGAACTTAGTCTAAGAGCGAGTTTTTTTATATGAGGACTCCATTGTAAATTTTTGTCCAACGTTGAACCAAGGAACACAGTTTTATCTACTATATCTAAACATTCACCATTTATAACTATATTAGTGTCCATTGGTGCCACGTTTGGCAAAACAAATCGGATACATTTAGTTTTCTTAGCATTAAGTAACAGATTGTTAGTAGTAAACCAGTTTAGTACGCCAGCTAGTGTATTGTTAATTACAGATAAATCATTGGATTGCCGTTCAACTTTGAAAATTAAAGATGTATCATCGGCAAACAAAATCATACCACAAAGGTTTTGTACTACACAAGGTAAATCATTTATATAAACCAAAAACAGGAATGGGCCCAGAATGGAACCCTGTGGCACTCCTAATTTTACTAAAGTCCCTTTAGACTGGGTTTTATTTACAACAACTGTTTGTGTTCTATTGCTAAGGTAAGAAGACATGAGACTCAGGGCATTTTCTGAAAGACCATAGTGTTCTAATTTAAGAATGAGCGTTCTATGATCTACACAATCAAAAGCTTTTGAAAGGTCACAGAATATACCAATTGCATCATAACGTTTGTCTCGCCAAGCATTGAAAATATGTTTAATGAGTTCTGCAGCAGCGTCGGTTGTGGAACGTCCCTTTGTGAAACCAAACTGATTGCTTGTAAGCAGTCCATGTCTGTTGAAGTGCCCCAGTAGATCATTTAACATTATCTTTTCAAAGACTTTACTTAGTACAGGAAGTATCGATATCGGTCGGAAATTATTTAGATCACTAGAATCACCCGATTTAAATAGAGGTATGACTTTACTACATTTCATTAGATCTGGAAAAACACCTTGTGAAACTGAATTGTTATAAATGATGGCTAAGTAAGGCGCTATGTCGTCTATGATATTGCTGATGACTACAACTGATATTCCCCATAAGTCCTCAGTTTTCTTTAAATTGAGTGATTTGAATGACTTTACAATTTTTTCGGAATCCACTAGGTCAAATTCAAAGATCGTATTACATTTCTTAATATTAGCGCAAAGTAAGGAATGAGCTTGAGACGAAGATGATTGTAGGCATTTTGTGGTATTTAATGCTATGTTAGAAAAAGAATCTTCGAATGCCGAGGCAACATCGTCATTTGACATGACCTGTTGTTCCTCCGAGACAATGTTGACTTGACAATCGCGTGATTTACATTTACCAGCTTCCTTATTAATAATATTCCACACTGTTTTCACCTTGTTGTCCGACATTTTTATTTTTGCACTAGTATAGTTCGCCTTAGCAGTTAAACACACCTTCTTGAAAATTTTTGAATAGTTTTTTACATAGTCCAGAAAATCTGAAGTTTTGTTCACTTCTCTCTCTCCATAAAGTTCATAAAGCCTCTTTCTACTTTTATGAATACCTACAGTAGCCCATTCACTAAACTTTGCTTTAGCTTTAGTTTTTGACCCACTAATAGTTCTCAGTTTGAAATGTTTATTAAATTGACAAAGAATCATACTAAACAAATCTTCATACAAATTATTTGACTCATAAAAATGTGAATAAGGCAGTGTGGAGAGATGATTTTGAATTTCTTTTTTGAATAATTCCAAACGATAACCAGTAATGGGTCTATATGTTATAGTTTGTGGAATTCCCTGAATTGGCTTTATAAAAGATGCCCTTTGACCGCTGTGATCAGAATTAAAACAGTTAAATATTTCCTTATCCAGACATTCACAGTTACAATACATATTATCAAGGCATGTTGCACTAGTGACACCCACCCGGGTAGGTTCAAAGAACAAATTAAACATATTAAACGACTTAAATAAACATAGCAATTTAATAGAATTAATAGAAGATTCAAGCAAATTAACATTAAAATCTCCACAGACTATAACATGCTTTCGGCAGTTTCGGTTATTAGTCACTAATTTCAGCACATTTTCCATGGTATTTTCAAATGTGTTGAAATCAGCTGCGGCCGCTATAATAATTATCATGTAATTTTATATTTATTTTTATACCTATTTACTTAATTTTAGTAAGGGCAACTCGGCGAAGACCGTCAATCGGCGAAGATAGGATAGCAAGCAATTACAGCAAATTCTGCACAAGTAGTTTATTTAGGAAATGGTAAAACTGTTCTAGAACAGTTCTACAACAATGTTACCATTTCGTAAAAAAGCTATGCAGAATTTGCTGTAATCTCTTGCTACCCGATCTTCGCCGACTGACCGTCTTCGCCGAGTTGACCTTATTGGTTTTAATTAATTACTATGAAAGAAAGTTCATCAATTAAAAATTCCATTCTTGTCATAATTATGTCTGACTACGCATAGTAAACTAACCACCTCGCGCCTTTGCACGACCTTTACCTACCCATTTTCTGACCGCATTACGTAATTCTTAGAAGTCTCGTTATTTACGAGCACTTAATTAAACCAGTACGCCAAACATAAACTATGGAATTAAATTACATTAATTATTCCACAAACATGTACCTGCACGAAGCAATAAAATTTGATTAAAAATATACTTCATCAAGACTAAATTCTGAAAGTTAGTGTTACCCACCAGTTTTGAGTATTTTTTGCTCACAATTGCAATCCTAATTGAGAACTTTTGATCGAAACAATACAAAGGTAATTGTCCTTTTAGGATGTATACTTTAAAAAAATGTAGTTACTACTTTAAAAGTAGTAACTACATTTGTACACCAGGCCTTACTTTAGCTTAGGCGACCTTACTTTAGACCGTTGGGGATTTTAAATTATTATGAAAACAGCAAAAAAAGTGTATTTTGTGACTATGTTTTTAGTACAAAAGCCCAGCGTGACCAAAAAGGACTTTAAATGTACAAAAACATCAAACTTCAAATTGTTAATGATTAAAATAAATTATCCCTCGCAGCCTGGTACCGTAGACGCCCGCAGCATTTTTTTACTAATTCGAAATACTAATAAGTTGAGCGAGAAAGCTACCAGCTCTACGGTCACCGTAACGATCAAAGCCTCTTCGAAAATTCGTTAAATAAGGTGTGGCAACTAGAACTGCACTTTAATTGATGTACCTTAATATATCTGCAATATTTCTCACGAGGTTTCTATAAAAGTATAATAATTTCGAACCAGATCCCGCTGTCCGGCCAATGCAAGTGCACAGTGAACGATTTGTCCCGACTCCTGTCTACAGTGCCAGGTCTTAAGGGTGCCCCAGGACCCCAGGGGCCTACAGGCGCTGATGGCACCACTGGAGCGCCGGGTAAAACGGTAAGACTATATTAGTCCAGCCAACCGATGTTGTTTTTTTTCAAATATATTTTATTTGGTAATTTCGACACAATTTGGAAATTGGGTTTTTTCAACTTCTTCTCTTCCCTATTCTAACCTTCTTTCACGTTGTTGTTAACGACGACTGATATTAACAAAATAGAAGACCGCAGAATAATATACAGTCCATTCAGTTAAAATATACAGTTCATTGAATAATTTTAAAAATAAATACATCGTTTTCCTCTCAATTTTTATTAACAGTGGTAGTTAATGTTATTTTCACATAAAAAAACGTACTAATTCTCTGTTCATTGTTGATAGGGACAAATGGGTGACCCAGGTCCACCAGGTCCAGTAGGGCCAAAAGGTGACAGAGGAGAGAGGGGAGACATTGGGCCTTCTGGACCAGAAGGTCAGCCTGGGCCAAAAGGGGAGCCAGGCGTGGATGGAGCCCCCGGACCCCAAGGACCACCGGGACCACCAGCAGCTATTATGGTAAAATTATTTAATCTACGCATATTTTTTTGTTTCAACAAGATATTTCCCAATATTAAAAATATTTACATCAGGTTACTCACGTAATTCAAAAATCGACAAAATTACGTGAGTAACCCGTTATAAATATTTTTAATATGTTAGAGTCTCACGAAAGTTTTATAGTTAAAATATTTCCCAATTTTTGTCAAGTAAAAAAATTACTTGAAGTGACTTACATTAAAATTCGTTGAAAATATGTTAATATTCATACGAGTACCTATGTAATTTAGCCAAATTCAACATGAAGTCAAAATACATAAGTTGGCTATTATATTACATATTACCTAGTCAGATAGGAATATGGGCTAGCATTAAACATGAACGCTACAAAACATGTTATAACTACTTATAAGAAAGACAACTTAGACTATACAATAATGTAAAAGATTTTTGTATAGACTTTTATTCAAAAAATGTGGTAAATCTGCAAAATAATTTGGTTTTAATTCCACTCATAATAATTTGTATCCTCATTTCTCAGGAATCAAGTGGATTAACTGTAACTGGACTACAGAGTGAAAGAGGGCCCATGGGCCCTCCTGGTCCTCAGGGTGATCGGGGCTATCCGGGCAACAAAGGAGAGAGGGGATTACATGGGTCCAAGGGCGACAAAGGAGAACGGGTAAGGGGATACTATAATAATACTCGTATGGATTACAAATTATGACATAGTAATTTTTCAACAACTTTATTAGCACATGAAAAATGTATGCGCGTTAACGTTCGTTTTTATTGTATTTCTATTACATTTAATTAATGACACAATAACATTATGTCCTCCGTAGCTACATATTGTTAAGAGGCCCTGTAGTAAAAACTTGTAGTTACATCTGCACATCCTTTTGCGTTAATTAAGAGGTAAAAGTGAGCGCAGAGCTTAGATGATTAAGAGTACTCATCAAATTTTATTCAGAAAAATACAGATAGTTTAATATTTAACATATAATAACAGTGATAGATAGTGACATAATAATGTCTGCTGCTTTATTTGGCCAAATAAGTATACCAAACAGGTCACCAGTTTTCTACCGATGGGTCGTCATATTTAAGTGTTAGACAAAAAATAACAAACAGAACAATGCTAAGTACATTCAATAGCGTTTCCGAAAACAAGAAATTATGATTCCTAATTAAAAATTATCACTGTATTAAGTGATGATTATATTTTCTGGGAAGTTAACCCATTCTAATTAATTAACACTACTGAACAGATTTTATACGACTGTTTTTTGATATTTTTATAGTAGTTCTATCCAATTTTGGGTTTTTCAGTGACATGTTTTATAGATTATCAGACGACTTACTGATGTGTATCCTCTAATGTGACTTGTCTATGATTGTTCCATGACGTGTGTCAGAAAATATATTTTTTCATCCTACAAGGAATCTAAGTTTTATTTATGTATAATTTTGTGATAATTTCCATACATTTCGCTTACACTTTTCTTGCCAACTTAAAATGAAGCTTAAAATTAGTGTTTTCAAGGGTTTGTAAGAGATTATACTAAAAATACTTGTATTAAGACGTTACAGACTAAAATTGCATGTCGATTTTGTAAAATAAGATTAACTGGCCCTTCATAAAACACTTTGTCACACGGGGCGTACCTACGAAATCAAAATAAAATCTCTTACGACCCTCACTAATTTAGTAGGTACGCGTAGAATAAATTCGGGGTTAACGCAATAAGCGCCGGCTTGACCCTCGTAACAGGACGTTATGTTACTTCAACCCGTGGGCTTATAACTGTGTTACTAGGGTTACGTCGGGCTGAGGGGCCCTCATGGAGCGAAAGGCGAGCGCGGACAGGCCGGCCGCGACGGCACGCCCGGTCTACCTGGCCCACACGGCCGACCAGCAGAAAAGGGCGAGAAAGGTAACAAACTAACTCAACCATCAAATTTTATGTTCCACTATGACCCTTATTTATGCGCGGGGAACTCGTTTGCAAGATTTTAGGGCTATATTGCAACGATTTGGAAAATCTTTATTTTTTACGCCTGACCTTTTGAAGTGTCAAACGTACAAGTTGCTCGCTTTTTATTGCTTTCGAACGTAACTTTTGCTCTTTATATTCTACGTAGACTTTTATTTTTCTGTAAGTGACGTTATTTTCTGAAAATGAGTTTTGTTATTCCGTAGTGTAACAAGTTCCATCGCTGTTTGACATAGTTCACAGGTCGTATTTTTATTCAATTTGTCACACTCTATTCCGTTATTCGTGTTTTGTATTTTTTTTAGGTGGTTTCATTTGAGATGTTTAAACATCACATTTATTTTACTTGTCTTTGGTATTTTGTTATTTAGATGTCAACATATCTAGTAATACTAGTAATTGATCTGTTTTTAAATCCTTTCCTGTCAACAGGTACCCAAGGATCCCCAGGTCCACCTGGGCCGCCTGGGCCTAGCATTGGCGACAATTCAATACCAACGGGTACTGCAAGCAGTAGTAAGTAGACTATTTTACTATGAAGAAGACAGTTCGCGTATGGTTTTCATATATTATTATTTTTTAGGAAATCTAACTGAAATATTGACATCGGGTTTTGATCCACCTAAATATAGTATGTTATACAATAGTGACATAAGAGCTTTACAGTCGAGTACCGCGTTTAGGCCACGAAGCTTGCTGAGTTGCTTGTTGTGTTAAAACACATTTGATCGCTAAACCACATATTTTTTACATGGACAATACAGAAATACTGGTCTTGGATCATACAAAAAATACCGGTGTTGCATTTTCTAGATGTGTGCCACACGGTATCACTTCCTTTGAGGCGCAAGTCTAACACGATCTTTTCTGGTTTTTAAATTACCTTCTTGTTATCATATAATTATGTAAGTACTCATGACTTTACATAAGTATTAAGTTAATTGCATACCTGACCACGATATTATAAGATGAGAGCCAAACAGATAATGAAGATGTTTCCATTGTAGAAACCTTTTCCTGTAAATTCCGATTCGTTCAGTACAAAATCTCACCCTAACATTCTGAAAATGATGAGTTCAGTTAGCGGTACAATCCACCGTACTTATTTAGGCCCAGTTTATGTGACTAATAATTCCCGTTGTATTTTATGCGTTTTCAATAAACGGAATAGGACCATTTACTTTCCAGGCTCTTGTCTTCCGATGAGCTAATGGATGTTGATGTATTTGTACCTTATTTCCATTGATTAAGAACGCTTTTTCCTTGGAAAAGTTGAATTCGATACCATTTTGAGTTTCCTTAGCGGCAATTACAGATTTCATTCTTTAGAGTGTTCATGCACTCATTAGCAGTAGGCACCTTACCTGTTGTTGTATTTTAGCCATAGCAGAAATTTCCACTTTTATTTCATCTTATACGATAAGCATGGAAAAATACGTGAGTCGTTTTTGTGGCTCTGAATGACTAAGTTTTTTAGTGTGAACTGCGTCACTAAGGAAGTAATCTTTAAGAAAGCTAAATTATAAAAATAATAGGATTCATTATATTTAAGCTTAACACCATCCACAATACCTAAACCACCGTGGTTTTTATGAAATAGTTATGACTCATCCTAGTATTAAAATATATTACATTAAAATTACATATTTGAATAGTAAATATTTTTATAAAATTTAATGAAATGATGTAAAATGTACATTTTAATCGTTCCCCAATTATATCAGTGTGTTTTAAAGTAAAAAACATGATTTTCTGATATCATTTTAAATGTACTTGCTTGGTCATACTGACAGTTGTAGATGTACAACTTGCCTGCAATACAGTAAATAACAAAAATATAATATACACAAAAATGTCAGTAGTTACGGACAATGTGAATCCTGGCGTAATAATATATGTAATATAATATAACCTATAAACGCCCTACTGCTAGGCACAGGCCTTCTCTCATTCAAGATCGGGCTATAGTCCTCACCCTGGCCCAAAGCGGTCTAGGGCTAGTGATCTGTGGGCCGAATATAAATTGTTGTACGTTATGTTCGCAGGCCCCCGTGAAGTAACAGCGCTCGTGAGGGCGGTAAAGGGGGAGAGAGGTGAAAAGGTAATTACTTCCTTGTAGATATAAATATTGGCGTCCAACTTTAAGTCGTACCGGTTTTTTATATTCTAGCAAACCAAAGTAGATATGAAAAGGCTATTAGTAACATGGATATTTATACAATCTCAGGGTATGAAAGTGCGACGTTCTATCATGTCATCGTACAATATTTGATTGCTGATGAAGATTTTGTCTCCCCAAAAAAATCTGAAATGAATTTATTTGATTTGAACTTAAATTCACACTGAACTCACTTACTCACTTCGTTACACTCAAGTGTGTCCTCGTACCTTTTTCATACCTTGGTTTTTCATATCACACTTTTATAAGTCAAAAATGTTTATAATACCTAATGCTTTATCTGAATCCAGTTTTATCGAACGTTTACAGTAACTCAAACTTTTATACAATCACCTAATTCCCTATTCTATTTCATGATTCTAGCATAATAAAAGCATACAATACCGGCAAACTAATAAATGAATTGATTTCATACAAGGTTGATAACGTTATGTACTGGGAACATTAAAATCCCATCGCCAACAATTGAATTACGTACGACGAACATTCAAAGTGATGTTGGGTAGTTTTAATGGCTGAAAATTAAAGTGATATCGATTACGTGTATTGTTGGGTTGGGCCAGCTTTATAAAGCCCGCATTGATAAATAACGTAACACACAAAACAATACAGTCCACAAAAGTAGATAAGCGAATAATGTGGTCAAAAAGATATTAATAAACCCTTATTGTTAAGAATACATGAGCTCCCCTACATGTCAAGAGCATTCTAATTACTTTACCCGCTTACATATTTTGCTAAGTTACTGAATCTGTATTCATGCTTATATGTAAGTAGTTGATCGTTTTTTATACTGGCCGTAATTTACAAATTGATATATGTGCCGTTTTCAAGTAAAAGGTACATCATTGTCGGTGGTCAATAAGGTATTACTGCCACAAATAATTCATTTAGAAACAAACTTTATTAACAACCGACAATGATGTACCTTTTGCTTGAAAATGTTAAATTATAGCATTTATAGCTTTGATCGCCCCACTTACATATGAGGATGGCCATCAACGTAATAATTATATTACGATAACTTATTTTCAGGGCATATAAATCTTAAATTATATAATCGGGTACATTATTATGACACTTCATTGATAATTTACGGATGTCATTTCATAATTTGAATCGTACTAAAAGGCATGAGCCTAAAAATTGTAACTAAGCAGAAATCGCCTTATTTTTTATTTGTTGATTAACATAATATAGTTACCCTTAAATAAGTGATATATTTAGATTTATTTACCGAAGCGAGAAAATTGTAATCTCACATATCGATCAAAGCAGAACTCGCATTGACCTGAGGCTTGTTGGTCGAACAAAGAAAATACATGTTAATTAACGGTACGTTCCTCCAGCGTACACAAGGTGTTATTATACACACTCAAATATTCAAATGTCAAATGAAATGAATGAGCCGCTTGATAGGACTAATTTAACGAATTTTAAACAGGGTGAAAAAGGGACAAGAGGCATGGAAGGGCCTCAAGGATTCCCTGGAAACGACGGCAAACCAGGAGATCGGGGCGACATCGGACCGTCAGGGCTGCCCGGGACCCAAGGACCTCCTGGCCTGACTGGCCCAAAAGGAGAAAGAGGCGAAGCTGGGCCACCAGGCCCCGTGGCTCTTTCAAAGGAAGAAGCTTCTGTATGGACTAAGGTAAAATACAATAATAATGTTTTATGTTTTTTTTTAATAATAATAATAATTTTGACACTATATCTACGAGTTTGTTAAATTATAATCATCAAATCCTTTTCATAATTACTTTACGTAATAGCTACATATGATTTAGGGGAATACAATTAAGGTAAATGATTATTAGCAAGTGGTCACTTTACATAGACCTTGCCACACCAGGTGACTCGTTTTTATTGCAATTGTCAAACTAGTAGTTAGTACTGTGTTGAATAACCCAAATAGGTATATGGGCCCGTTTATTTTAGCGTTTATATTTTTGCTGCTCGTTCTCGAGTTAACAGCGATCTGACGTGCAGTTTTATGTTGTTTGAAAAATCAAGCTTTTACGTAGCAAATAGAAATTCTGTAGAAAATTTGTTCAAGAGCGTTCTCTTGGAAACTCTGATGAAATCAATTTCTATGTTGTAAGAGCAGTAAAGGGAGAAATTCTAGGAAAACTTTTCAACAAGCGTAACAATTGGTTTAAAGTGAATGATGTTTTGTATTGTACTTCTGGTTTTAATATTTTAAAGTAGGTCATGTAGTGTATTGCTAATTAATTCTTTATTTATGACTTTGAGACTTCTATAGACTTAGGTACTTTAAATATACACAATGCATTTGCATTATCCAATTGCAAATATGAAAAATATGATGCAAATATAATTGTGCTGCGTAAGTATTTACCTAAGTCCCGGTAGCTTAGTTGGTAAAAAGGCGATTAGTAGATCCCAGAATCTTGAGTTCAAATATCATCATAGGTAATGAATTTATAGACATGGTATTTATAATTTAATTCAAATAAAATAATTAAGTAGAGAGGCGAAGAATCTAAATAGTTATTACAATTTTTAAACATTATTTAGGGATTACCTGACTTACCTACCTATTATTATTTTTTTATCTCAGGGCGAGAAAGGCGAAACAGGACCTCGAGGCAAGCGAGGTCATCCAGGACCCCCAGGCCCCAGGGGCCCACCGGGAGCCCCCGGACCCCCAGGCTCTCCAGGCACGGATGGCACCTCTGGTGACATAGGATTACCCGGGTGGACTGTAAGTAAAAATAATAGTATGCATTTGAGTTATAACACTTATAATTACTTACTCATTTATTTATTAACATATCAAAGTGATGGAATAGCATTTGTCATACCAAGCAGTCGGGACCATTTGATTATTATCAAATATTTTAAATGCACATACAACTGTTTCAGTCTATCAATATCTGTGTTTTCTGCCTCTTCATGCCGCTGCTCTTAAACCGCTGAGCCGTTTTAGATGATGTGGAAATAGGGAGATTGTTTGAGTCATAATAAAGGACAAAGATAGTGTTTATTGACCGCTCGCTTGCGGCCCGCGAGCCTCCTGTTAGAAGTCGTCGTGACAACCACCAATATGGTACCTTTTGCTTTATAAAGTCAGAAATTATTAACAAAGTGTGGTCCGCGCTAATTTTGTTAGCTTTTATGTGGTCCTTGGCTTCTAAAAACTTGCCGACCCCTGATCTAAATAATCGAATTCTACTTAGATCAAGTGACGGTCAGACGGTGCCCTAGTTTGATATAAGTAAAAATTATGCCATTGTAGATACGGATCAAAGGTCAGATATAAACATAGTATAAAATCATGTTATTTTAAGCAGGCAGATTCTGTTATTACATGAATATTTAAATGACGCTCATTTCATTATTATTGTAATCCCTCAACATGCAGCATTCCTCAAATATTTGTTCAATTGAATGAACCAATGCTAAATATCAAAAATCTAAATAAAAATAGTGTATTGAATGCAGGGAGACTTATAAAATACAACATGATTAAACTAAATAAACTAACAATTTATATCTTCAACACCGCTGTCTGTTACAGGAATGTAAAGTTGCCCGTATCACCTGCACTAGGCTATTTCTGTCTCGCAGATATTGAATGCATAGTCAGTAAACCTTGTTGTATCACTAAGTGCCACCAACCACACAAACAACCACGATTGATCAATGTTCCTCGTCAGATTTCTAAGGAACTGACACTTAGGTTCGATAACCACAAACAGTTTGTCACTATTATAAATTCCGCTTTTTGTACGGAAAGTTTAATCTTACTTACTATGCTGAGTAACGGTTGCCAATAGTTTAAGTCTTAGTTAGTTTCTGTCAAAATCGAGAAATGAAAACATTGCTGATAGGCTGTGAATAAACCTTTGGATTTTATATTTGTAGCCGAATATTCCTGATTTGAATTGGCAGAATTTGTCTGTCACCAATACTATTATGGATTTTGCACCAGGTTTAAATGGATTATACATAGACAGGAAAAAAAGAGAATTATTTTGGGCAATTCCATGGAAATGTTACGCCAGTTACGAGTTCATTGATTGTTTATTTATTTCTGACGTAAATGTGAGCGACAATTTATGTCTAGATACAAATTAAATTTATCCCTAAATATATTTTCACTTGGATTGAGCAAATAATTCGTGACAGATGTTACGCTCTTACATGGATTTAACCTTTTGACTAAATTGGCTAGTGTGCGTTCCCATTGAGGGTCCAAGTTGGAATTTTGAGCTTTTAAGCTTACCAGTCTTTAGTAAAAGTTCTCAAACCATTGTAAAATCAACCAATAATTTGTAAAAGTCGTTACTCAAAAGTTACGTTCGGTTAAAGGTGGACCCTCAGTCGTGCATGCCAGGTATCCATATCTAATAAACTACTTAAAATGTATAACTGCTGTAAATGACTACTTTTAGTAAAAGATTTGTAAAACTAATTTCATTAATCGTGACTCCATTCTGCTAACTTAATACGAAGAAATAGCATGCAGAAGGTGGTCCCTCAATTGAACATTACAATTTCTTAGAATATCACATTCAGTGAGAACAAGAGTAATATTTAAAATGTATATGTGACTGAGAGTTAGTAAAAGTACTTGAATCATTGTAAATTCAATGGTTAGTTTGTAAAAGAAGTCATTCAAAAGTTACAATCGACTAAAGGTGGTCCCTCAATTGAAACGCTTGTCATAAGTAAAACTCAATTTACAAATCACTGGGTTGGTAATTAGACAATGGCTATAGCCTATCCTTTAGTAAAAATTTTTACTAACGATTGCTCTATCGAACAGTATAAACAAATATACCGTTTTACGAGAAATTTGAATCAAACATCTGCGAAGAAATACTACGGCCCAGGTGACGACATATTAGGATTTTGTGGGATAAGTACCTAAATAAAAATAATTACTGTTCGTGATGTTATTTATTTTTTATTCTTAAGTTTGGCATAATATATCTTGGCTAATCATCACAATAAGAAAAAGAAAAGAAAAAAATGCATTGCACGATTGAGGTTGGGGTTTTAATGGGCTGGAGTTCAACATAATGGGTGGTACACGGTATGGCTTGATTTTGCCCGCCTTAAATACCAATATCTCACTCTTTTTGTTGTTGTACTCCAGTCCATGGGTCAAGGTGTAGGCTTTGCAGTGGGCAAGCAGTTCTTTTCAGTTCAGGTTCCGTTCTTTTTTCTTAAGGTACGAAACCCTTTTTTCTTAAGGTACGAACCATATAAACATGCATAATATAATTGTTGCTCGGAGTGTCAGCAGATGTGAAAACCAGATTGATGTTGATAATTTTAATTCAAACATTATGAAATTTCAATACTCAAAGTTCTATGTTTTCACTTCTATCGGCAATTCGGCAGTCCCTATAACTGCCAATTTTTATTTTTATTTAGGTACGTATCCCACAAAATCCTAATACGTGGTCACCTGGGCCGTAGTATTTCTTCGCAGATGTTTGATTCAAATTTCTCGTAAAACGGTATATTTGTTTATACTGTTCGATAGAGCAATCGTTAGTAAAAATTTTTACTAAAGGATAGGCTATAGCCATTGTCTAATTACCAACCCAGTGATTTGTAAATTGAGTTTTACTTATGACAAGCGTTTCAATTGAGGGACCACCTTTAGTCGATTGTAACTTTTGAATGACTTCTTTTACAAACTAACCATTGAATTTACAATGATTCAAGTACTTTTACTAACTCTCAGTCACATATACATTTTAAATATTACTCTTGTTCTCACTGAATGTGATATTCTAAGAAATTGTAATGTTCAATTGAGGGACCACCTTCTGCATGCTATTTCTTCGTATTAAGTTAGCAGAATGGAGTCACGATTAATGAAATTAGTTTTACAAATCTTTTACTAAAAGTAGTCATTTACAGCAGTTATACATTTTAAGTAGTTTATTAGATATGGATACCTGGCATGCACGACTGAGGGTCCACCTTTAACCGAACGTAACTTTTGAGTAACGACTTTTACAAATTATTGGTTGAATTTACAATGGTTTGAGAACTTTTACTAAAGACTGGTAAGCTTAAAAGCTCAAAATTCCAACTTGGACCCTCAATGGGAACGCACACAATTGGCTATTGTGTATTTTTATACCGTTAACTCAGTAGCTCGTTTTATTTATAGTAAAATAAGCAAATAATATTATATAATGATTTATGTACTTTTAATTTAAATACCTTGTTTTTCTACCTAAGTGCCTAATAATATTCATCATCATCATTATCTTCTTAGCCATAAAACGTCCACTGCTGAACATAGGCCTCCCCTTTAAAGGGGGGGTTTTCCATACGCGCCACGCTTGGCAGGCGGGTTAGCGTTTCATCTAAACTTATGTTAATGCGTCATTCTGAAAGCTAGCTCTTTGATTCAGTTTATTTTAATATTTACCGCGGATTATTTTAGACTGTAATTAATTGCTACCCAACTGAATGAGGAAAACTTTTTGATAATTGCGGAACTTTTGTTGAAATTGTAATCTGTGTAATTTGAGGGTAATTATTTTGCTCAAACATGACGAGTTACACACACACCCATTCATGACACACGTAAGTTAAACTGCGTCTTTGCACGATCTAGCGTTTCAGAACTTCACTGTAAAGTTCGTATGAAAATTTAACATACGCATCTGACTATGTCGATATAGTGCGAAATAGTAAAATACACGCAAGCAAAGGAGACATATAACGTAACTTATATTGATACCGAATGAATACCAAAATATGTATAATTATTTGTCGATCTTTTTCTGCCCCAAGTGACTCCAACACGCATAAGAGTCATTAACAGTCAATAAAAAAAAAACGTTCAATTGTTAACCTATTCTCGCGCAAATTCCGAATTGAAAATGGTTTACGGTAGTTATGAGTGGCGGAGCAGTTATTTAGAATAAAGTTGCAACACGTGTGTGTAAATACACTCTAAAACCAATTTATTTTTTGACTGTACCTACTGAGAATTAGCGGGATTACATTCAGGCATTTTACATTATCATGCTCCTAGCGTTTGTCATAGATTTTGTTCATCGATCAGTTTAGCCTGGAGTTCGCTTGGCAACCTAATTCCATTAATGGGTTTCGTTGTAATATTTTCCTTTACCAAAAAGCTATTGGAAAAATCAGATGATATTTCGTAAATAAATTCTGAATTCTCGGTGCACCAGGTACAAGCTGGAGTTGGGACCCGAGACCGTGTGGAAGCGACTTTTAATCAGAAGATTAAAAGTCGCTTCCACAGCGTGGTTAGATATTTTATCTGTACTAATAATATTAGGAGAGCTTACATGGATCAAAAGTAAGGGAAAAAATAAACGTCGTGTCCTATCAGGCTGTAAAGGAGAATGCAAATGGCAGACAGGCATTGGCATTGCTCCGACAAAAGCCTAGCTCTTAAATATATGATGATGATGAATAATATTTGAATGTAAATATTGAATTACCTATTTAGTAAATTCTGTTCCATGTGTTTTGTGCTCGTGTTGGCTTTAATTAGATGTTTTAGCTTATATAACCTTTCCAGGGACCACCTGGCGCCACAGGCCAGCCAGGACCTCAAGGACAGAAAGGTGAAAAAGGCGACCCTGGCCTCAGCCCGCTCGACCTTGACAAGGTAATCACTCACGACAAATGGCCGAGCGGAACGAAAAACAAAACAATGACGCGCCATTTGGGACTTAAACAGGCCGATTTATTATACCCTGGTACTTTTGATGGACTTTGTCATCAAAGATGTCAAGAAGAAGCATACCGTGATAATTATATTACAGCATGCTTCTTCTTGACTTTCACGACCCGCCACATCTGTAATAAAATCAGGCAAAGCAAAATAGCAAAGAAAATATTGCAACGCCACCGAAATTACGACATGTAGCTTTCACCCCACTTGTAATATCTGTTGATATGCACTGCAAATATGCTCGTTTATTACAGATATGACCGAAACTATATCTCACACCTTAAAATTATAAATACCACTACATTACAATCTATGTAACTAGCTAGATAGTAACCTGTCGAAAGATTGTGAACTAAATATACTGTTTATAATTTAACGGATTATTTTTTGGCGGATTATAAACTGTCGACGTGAAACCATCATATTTTGTAAAGTGTAACGCTAAGACTCATTTTCCAGGGTCTAGATAGATGCGACAAGCGAAGCGAGGAGGAGTGTGTTAGGTGAACTGCGACCAAACAACGAGAACCGACATTTATAAATCGCACTGTAGTTTCTTATACCTGTGTTTGGTTGCTAAGTCTATGGACGCTTAACGATATACAATAAGAACGACCTATAAGCACTTTACGTTTCACAATATGACGGTTTCACGTCGATATATTTTAATCTCCCGGAAAGTAAAACGTTTAATTGTAAACAAGATGTTACGGTTCACAATATTTCGACAGTTTACAATCTCGCTAGTTAGATTATAATCTAATGGCATTTACAATTTTACGGTGACATATCTAAATGATGGAACCGTTCACTAAGCAGTCTAAGTACCATACTGGGATGGCTGAGGTGCAGAGTCAGTATTACCTACCACTATACGTGCCACCTACATGTATACCTACACCTACGTGCATCCGCGGTTCAAGTCACGGCTTTAAGTCTGCCCCCAGATAGCTTGGATTTGATAACGGTGCCGCCCTTCCGCATATAGACTGAAACCCTTTTCTTTGCTAAACTCATATGATGCTGTTCTTTTTATTATATGATTATATTCTGCAAATTCTGTGTTGTACCATTATTGTTACGCTGTGATCAAAGCAATGTAGATGCATAAAATGTACGTGCAACCCAAATTTCATATCCTTTTATTAAGTAATTAAAAGATTTGTCACTGTCACTATCATAATTATGTATGTAGGTACCTTAGTTATGTATGAAAAACATTTTTACTGTCCATATTGCAAATTATTGGAGCTTAAAGTACAGCGAATAAATCTGCCCTTATCACCTCTAAGCAACAACTACAACAGCCTATTTGTTTTTAAAGATAAAAGGTGAAAAAGGCGATCGAGGATACGACGGGACCCCTGGCGCGCCGGGTAAGGAGGGTCCCAGAGGCCCACCGGGGCCGGCCGCCGCGCCAGTCCCCAACACGAAGTACATGCCGGTGCCCGGGCCGCCGGGCCCGCCGGGTCCCCCGGGGCCCCCGGGATACGCGAACGAACTACCTGACATGTTGACCGATAGCCCGGGGATTAATCGTCGGGAGCCCGGCGCAGGTAAGTGCGATTGCTCTAGAGATGGTATTAGCAATAGCGCACGAATAATGGATGGCGATGTATGTACAATGTACATAGGCCTGATTTGAGACCTAGAATAAGGTTTTATATAATTTTTACAAATCTTAATAGGTTAGTTTATTTGCTAGTTGGTGTTGGAAACGTCCCGCAATTCCGTCCGCGTGGAATATTTCTGCTCTTTTAAGGGTATAATTTTACAAAATCTCGTCTTAGTATTTACCTAGTAATCAGCTTTACAGAACTAACCAAACTGAAATAAAATCAACCTTCTAGATGAAGTTTCTTTTGACTTGGATTGTTTATAAGTCGGTCAGGACTTTTGCATTAATATGGTACTGTCAACGGCTACAACTTTGCCTACAATGCACAACTTTGCTTAGCATAAAAAACATGCTTATCTTCATCAAACTGCTATTTATATCTTATTCCTGAGATGCTGTTTGGTGAAGCAAGCTATGTTTTTTTAAGCCAGGCAAAGTTGCAGCACTTGACGGTAATTACCAAAAGCATAGTTTTCTGGTAATTTGCGATCTATTTTGCTTATTGTGGAATTCGTCCTTAATTTCCTCTCTTTACAGGAAAACAGCGTGATTCTCTACATATCATAAGAACATTGAACCAAATGGGTGGTTTATACCGACCGGAGTCATATGGTATGTAAAAATTATTAAAAATAATTGTATAATTTTAAACAGAAAAAAACCGACTTCACATAGGATCCGCTATTCCAAGAGGTAGTGGCCGAGTTGCTGTAAAAAATAGTGAAATTACTATAGTCGTGCCTTTAATAGTTGAAGAGTACCCTCGATTTCTTCAGGATCCCATCGTCAGATCTAGACCTGGTGACAATGAAACCAACTGTGAAGTATATTTTTTCAAACAAATAAAGAATTTTCCAAATCGGTCCAGCCGTCTTCGAATAATCGGTGAACATACATAAAAAAATAGCAAAAAAGAAAAACAAAGATCCTGACGAATTGAGAACCTCCTCCTTCGAAATCTTGAAGTCGGTTGATAAAAGGAAATTGCTGGAAAATTTCAAAACAAGAGACACACCATAAATTTAAAGAAATACAGGAAGAAGATTTCGCTAAAAGTTTCCGTTTTCAAACAGTATAAAAGTATAAAACGAAGTATAGTATTGAAGCAATAACGTAGTATATTTACGAGTTTAGTAAAGATATTGTACTTCGCAGGTCTTCGAGATAGCTTGGACCCTCTGGGAGAAAACGTGGAGTTCGAAGACGAGGAAGATGGACGAACTATCGTAGGAACTATTATATTTAAGACGACGGAATCTCTTCTGAGAGTAAGTGCTTGATTATGATTTATGATACCTTCCATACCTAGTTTATTCTAAAGTAATACCGATCTGCTGAGTAAAATTTATAGAAAATAGATGAGAAATATAGTTGTACAGGGGGACAATTCCAACTGGGGGACGCTTTCAATTAAGTCGCAATATCTTACGTGTTTTACATAAGAGCAAAAAAGTAGCTTTTCTGCAATCCGGATAAAAATGGCAATATAGTCAATTGTCCCCAGTCGAAAATACCCCCCCTCCTGTACCTTATATGAATTCTAATCTATTTTATGTATTTTTTCGATTGATTGTTCAATTGGGCTGATTAAAAAAATATTGCCACAGATCGAGTAATTATTATACAGGGTGAATTTTAAGTCGTGAGTGAGAGTCGGGGCATTAAATTGTTCGTTCTTTATAGAGTTAGAAAAACATATTTCGATTCACGACTTAAAATTCATCCTGTAGTTACTAAAGAAAACAAAATACAGAGATTAGCAGACAATCCAAAATGCATAGTTTATCAATTAACTTCTTCCTGTAATCATAATCTCGTCATCGTGTGTGTATTCAGTCATGGTAAACCCACACAAGTATATTAATATCGGCTAAATTAAACCCGTAATGCGGTCTGGCAAACATGACTGCCCACTGATTCCTGTATATTACTGAAATCAATCAAGGAGCTGCTTGAGGCCTATAATCTGTTATCGCCTGTGCTGTTACCCTGTTCTAATTCGGGGTAAGTTCTAGAGATTGGATATCGATAAAAAAGATATCGATTTATAATTAAGGGCTGTAACAAAAATACGGGTAATCCGTTTAAGGGGCATAATTGGTATCGTATTGCGAGTATGAAAAAGCAAGAGAAAAATATATGCGCGATTTTTTTTGTATCGGCCAACCACACAAAATACACTAATATTTTTTAGGGAGAAAGTTTTTTCTTTGTTTTTCGTTAATAAAATACGGTACCAATCATGCCCTTGAAAGGATCACCAGCATTTTTGTTACAGCTACAGTTACATGTGCTCATTAAAAATCTTCGATTACTAAGTATACAAAGGTTCAATATTATCAGTATCATGGGTGATATCGGAGTCTCTTAAGATAATAAAATTATGCGGATGTCATATCAATTAAAATAAGTCAGTTTTCTGACAGTACCATTCATATGCTAATAGTATGAATAATATATGAGATATTATTCCGCTACAATTGGCTACTTTCCTATGAAGTCAAATCAGCTACTCTTTGGCAAATGTCAAAACGATTTGTTATATGAAGTTTATACGGGAGACTAATATTGTGACGTCACAATTCTATATTATGAATACATTTCCTCATTAACAATTTTAACCATTATAAAATCATTTAAAGCGCAAACACACGTTACACCTGGATTTTCCTGTGTATATTTGAAATTTAGATTTTATGAATTCGACGAAACAATTAAGTTTATCTACTGGAAAGTACCCTATTGTTATGAAGAAAGATAATATTTATTGATGGTGACCAACATCATGATAGTGACAGTAATATCGATAATTTTTTGTCGACAAAATATCTCGTGACATCACTTTATTATTGGTGCCCCGAGTTAGCACTCGTATGGTATCGCATTGAACTTGGAAATAATAAACAGTAGGGAGCGTGTTTCTGAGACATTTACTGGTGTTAAAGAACTTTTATTGTAATTTATAAGCACTTAAAAAAGGTTTGTAGGTTATAGATTTGTTTGAGGTTGTTTTATTATTGACAGCATTAAAGCTTTATGTGGTGACCTAAATGCTTTATTAATCTGGCAATTCAACTTTGTTGATCGACAATTTATGATAAGTGTTCAACTTTTTGTTACCATTATTCTTCTAACAATATTTAAATGAGCATTTATTGAAAAAGAGTGTACAGTCGACGTCAAAGATATGTTTACAATTTTGTATTTTATTACAATGGAGTAAGGTGAAAAAGTGTAAACATATCTTTGACGTCGACTGTACCATTTACTTTTTTTGGAAAACCTAACATATTTTACGTTATTTCTACTAAGTTTCATGAGGACTATCGATTAAAATAATAAAAATTTGACGAAACCTGTGGTGGATGAAGTTTTTTTTTTAATTTTATTTTATTATTATAATTATTTTTTGATGGACGAAACCTGTGTTGCGGATTTGGATATTGTAATTTTTTTTTTGGTTTCAATAAATAAATATGGTGTATGTAAAAAAAAGTGTCCCAGATTATTTGTCTGTTTTGTGTTGTATAGACCGTCACAAAACTTCTTCTTCTTCTTCTTCTTTCGTGTCGATGGTTCCTATATGATGGATCAAAACTGACTAATCATTTTTGTACCTATGGAAAATTTGCGACTTTTTTTTCAAAAATGGTACATTTTTTTCTGAAAACTCCCAAATAGTCTTACTTGGTAGTTTTTTTATACTAATTTACGTGCAAATTCATTTCATTATAATAATAGCTTTAGAAAATTACAAGAAGATTATAAACATGTAATTTGCTATCGTTAACCGCTATGGCTAACTAAACTCAAACTACGTACGAGTATAGTCTCTTACAAATGTAATCCGTTTTTTGTCCTCAGTTAGGGAGAAACAGCCAACTGGGCACACTGGCTTATGTCATTCAGGAACAAGCGCTGCTTGTTCGAGTCAACAATGGATGGCAATATGTAGCGGTAAGTAGGTGCACAGTGGGCACAGTCGTGCAGTTTTCATTATATTTTTTTTCTTATATTTTTTTATGCTCGTCTAAAACATTTTTTTTTGTTATCATATTGGCTATAAGCTAATTACTTATAAAAGTTATGGGAAAAATAATCCCAAATTGAAAACGCTACAGTTGCCCATGTGACTTACCATACCACACAATCTAAAATTTATCATTTTTAAGAAAATTAAAAGGGAAAAGATTAGTTTATCAATATTTTGTTATCCATATATAGGTAAGTAGTTACATGTCTTTCAATTTTCATTCATGCCTTTTTCATATATATATTTTACAAATGTATAGCCATCAAGTTTAATTGGTCATTTTAAATGGGTGATTTCGACTAACGTTGACAAATTTTCCGATACTTCATCGTAATTCGTATAATTCGGACTTTTTGTATAACCTCACGAAATTCGTAGGTACGTCAATAACGATTTAAAATACTTATCTGTTTGCATCGCATGAATTATCGCTTCATGCACAGCAACTTAGTATAAATGTTTAAAACCCATTACTACGCTGCTAATACTGTGAAGTGGTAAAAGTGGTTTTAATAAATAGTTAATTAACGCCTGCGGTCATATAATTGGTAAGAGCGGTCGAAACTACGCTGCGACATGTTACAACGAGCTCTTTCCATTTACATTACAAGTAGAGCTGAAATTGAAATGTAGAAAATAAATAGTTGAGAAATGATTATGCTACTTTATGTAAATAACGATATTCTAGCCTTTTATTGCTGAAAAAAAATATGCACAACTAGGAAAACTAGGCAAACCGGTAAAAATACCAGATATTTTTTTCACTAAGATTGGTATTTTCACACAAATTATTTACCGGATGCATTCCCTTCGTACAACGCACCGAATTCTCTTTTTACCGGACTTCTTTGTTCTATGGCGGGCGTCCTTCTAAGACGCATATAAAATTATAATGAATAAAGACGCTTTTTAAAGAAATCTCCAAGCGCCTTGTCGATGCCTCAGGTAACCAGAAGGCTGGCAGCTATTTAGGCCAAAAGATAAGCCTGGCCATCCAAAGAGGTAACGCTGCCAGCTTTCTGGGTACCATAACCCACGAAGGCGACTTGGGGAGCATTTTTTATTTATAAGTTTATTTTAGTTTTATATATAGGTTGATTGTTTCTGTAGTTTTATTGTGTACTTTGTTTGCACAAAATAAAACTTCTTCACAAAAAAAAGGAAAAGATATTATTAAAGGATAATTGGTGGATAATTTCGCAGCCATAAGGCAAGTCTGAGTAGCTCAGTTGGTTAGAGCGAAGAGCGTGTACTATATTTTCAGAGTCGCGTGTTCGAATCTCGTATAAGGCTGTGGATTATTTTTCTACTGTTCCTTTATTTCTAAACATTTTACATTTTACTCAGTGTTCTGGTTTCGAAGTAGACTAATGTGTAGCTGTATTTGTTTTGTAAAATCGTGTATGTACAGGCACAGTATATGGTCAACCCCTTCGCTATTTTATTTCGTAAAGTTAACACATCAGAATACCTACTGGTCACTTTCTTTATCATATTTCTTGCCAAGTTTAAAACTGAACCTATATTTCCCCTTGTCAACAGATGGGTTCACTGCTTGCAATCCAAGCCCCAATGGCGAATGGACCAACCAGAGTGCCGCTACAGAACGTTCTAGAAACATCTAGTTTAGTTCACCATAAAAATCCTGCAGGCGAAGGACCAGTTGTGAGTCTATTTGCATACTGATCGTGAAAAGGAAAAGATGTATACAAATACCACATTCGATAAATAATCCTTATGTGGATAGCTTTTTATCGAACGAGCGGAGCGTAAGCGAAGATCGTTCTTACAAACAACAACTGTCACCTGGCTACTGGGACGTCTCGGCATTTGGATGGCTTTTTGATTTAGATAGTTTGTCCGACGATAACTTTAGTAATGATTTTCCGATCTTTGTGAAATTTGTTGGGGTTGTAGCAGAGACCAACAAAATTTGCGAGTTCGTATATGAGCTGGATTGAGACGGGGGTTCTGTAATTAGAAGGCCTAAAAAGGTTTTGTAAAGGGGTCCTGTTACATTGGTCATCTTATTTGCTACTTTTACGAGCAAATATGGTTGAGTTTGGTATCAAACGAAAGGTATTGATTAACACTCTCATCAAATCCGTATTAACTGCTTACTGTTTCATAACAATTAGCAACATAAAATTGATTTCAAAAATATTTTCAATTATAATTTTGATTTTGGTGTAAATATTTTGACAACTGCAACTGACTTTTTTTTTTAATTTATTAGAGCTTTGGCTGCTAGGGCCATCAGCATACTGACATTAAGAGGCTGACAAGACCCGATGACCTTCAAATTGACTTTACTTAAACAGTCATATAGCTATAACTACTTGTTTTGGAAAAGTAAAAAAAATATATGTTAATATTCATTATATTTAAAAGAATTTGGTTAATTCCAATACACGATTGGACGAAATCGGCTCGATAGAAAATAATTCCAAAGTTACATCTAAAATTAGCTTAAAACAATCGCACGTCTTTAGTTTCTTGGCTTATATGTCTGTAATTAAGGACAACATTCCACCACACTAATACTAAAAACTTCGTTGCCTTAAATTTCTCAATTAATGCATAGTTTTATTTTTAATTAATCATTTTGCAAAATTTGCAATGAGCTTCCATACTAATCGTAACGCAGTGTTTCTCTTTCACTCGCGCTGAAAAAGATAGGGAGGGAATTTAGCTCTTATCATCCTCTTAACACATTAGTTAGAGAGAGTTACCATAGACGCATAATGATGGTGACCGAAACCTATATAGGTGGTCCACAGATGAGAACGACATGTCAAAGCAACAGAGTGAGAGGCATGTGAGAGGTGGATTTAAATTTAGATGAGACAAAAACTGTCAAATCTGAAGCGATTTCGTCGCGGTAAAATTTTGCGCATCAACCGCACCATTTAATATGGACGTTTAGTTTCACCGTGATGGTTAGTTGAGAAAAAAATACCCGATACCTATTTTTGGTATTTGTAGTAATTCTACTATTGCACATGTATGGCGAAACACAAGATTCGCGAGTTCACAGTTCGGGGCGAACTACTAGTAGTAATATAACCTGGTAACAGCAAACAAAATTCAACGTTTAGTAAAAAAAAAGTGCGACACGAGCTCGATGGCACATCTTTTTGAAATGTCTCATAGGTTCACCTATTGATTTGTCATCAAGTATAGGTATTAATAAAACAGACGTCACGTTTTATTGATATATATTTAAACTATGGACAAGTATCTATAGACAAATGGAGCAGCCCTCTATTGAAATATGGGTTTTAATGGGGATTATTAAAAAAATACCCTAATAAAAAGGTATGCTCATCTTACACAAATCAACCTAGTCCCACACTAAGTTCAATAAGGCTTGTGTTGAGGGTACAAGGCGATGATATATATTGTAAAAACTAGTAGTCCACCTCAAACTGAGAACTCGCGATTTACTTGCAAACGAATTAACCAATATAACAAGACCCCTATGAATATATTTTTTTCGCCTTCTAAATCCATAACCCCTAGCTGGATCCAGCAGACAAACTCTCAGATTGTATGTATCTCTGCTACAACACCAACTAATTTCATAAAGATCAGAAAAATTTAACTAAAGGTATCGTCGAACAAACTCTCAAAACCAAAAAGCCATCAAAATGCCGAGACGTCCCAGTAGCCAAAAAATGTTTGTATATATGAACTCGCTTCACTTACACTCCCACTAGTTCGATAATAGATACAATTTTATCTATTATTATTGTAAAAATCCATCAGTTGCGACTAGCAGCCCTGAACGAGCCCCACACTGGAGACATGCATGGCGTCCGTGGCACCAACTACGAGTGCCTTCGACAGGGCCAGAGAGCCGGAATCGGTGGCACTTTCACAGCATTCATATCTTCCAGGTAAACCAGAACTATGCTTTGCCTTAGATGGATGTTTTATTTAGTACTAGCACTATCGAACCTACAGTAAACTTGTGTAAAATATACGGCACCGATAATAAGTGTCTCTGTTAGACCTGGGTGGGGTCGTTTTTACACTGTTCATCTGCCAGTATTTTACTTAAGACTGTAACCTTGATTCTTTAAAAGTAACTTACTGTAAATTGTTTAACGGTAACTGTGAAACAATTTTGAAGGATACAGTTTTAATAGCAAAACAAAAATCAGTAAAAAAAAGGAAAAAGTTACGTAGATAACTCACAAATCTAGCCAACACAAACAATTGAAACAATATCTTTGTTACTCAAACAATTGATAGATTTATTCAAACCGCAGTTAGGGCAGCAAACAATACAAAATCAAGTAGATAAAACCTCAATGGAAACAATTACTCACTTCAATAATTCTGTGTCAATATCACGCCGGGCTAAAATATGCAAAACTCTGTAAACGAAAATATTGAATATTTCGAGTTTCATCCAACACTGTGGTTTCACTGTACAGCCTGTTGTACTAATGGATTTTCCACTTTGCTTCTAAGTATTTCCTATTTACGGACGGGTACTACCTATTTGTAGTGTTTTGGTCGGATCAGGTTTGATGATTTATTTATGTGTACTTTATTGATTATATTTCTGCGTAACATTTAAAAATAGGTTATAAAAATAAAAATACAAATATTTTATTCGGTAGCTTAAAAACACAAATTACAAATATCTGCACTGGTGCCTCTTTTTAAGTGAAAAGACACTTGTGCTAAGAGAGCACCGCTCTTCCACGCGGTTGGTTAACAGTATATTAATAGAAGTGTATAAAACTATATTTAACTACAAACAAAAACTTAACTGTAAATAATTTAAATGTAAAGGTGGTATAGGGTACTTAATATCTTAATATAGAAAAGATGTGCGTGTGTGCGCGCGTGTGTGTGTGTGCGTGCGCGCGCGCGTGTGTGTGTGTGTGTGTGTGTGTGTGTGTGTGTGTGTGTGTGTGTGTGTGTGTGTGTTTTCATTTTAGTTCTTTTTGTGATTCAAAGACATAACACTATTTTGACTTTATTCATGCAGATCATTAAATAGCCATCAAGGATCTTTATAAATGAGAATAAAAAAAAAAAAAATCAATAATATTAGAGAACAATGATAGTGACATAGAAGATTTTCTTATGTACGACGAAGAAGCTCTTATTAACTTTATTATTATTAAGGGGAGACCTTTGCCCAGCAGTGGGGTATAATAGGCTCCATCTATTGTGTCCCACTGCTGGGCAAACGCCTCCCCCAAATCTTTCCACCGATCCCTGTCCTGCGATGATAATGTGATTTTTTTTTCAACTAGCAGCACGTTTAAAGAGGTGTAAGTGGAACCAACCTATTGGATCAACATGAGTGTCAGAAGTTAAAAGCTTTTGCTATCGGTTTTAAATTGAACAAGCAATTGAGATAAAAAAATGTGACAAAAATAAAGACAATAATCGCAATACATGTGTATAATAAATAGAAATATTATTGTTTTGAATTAATATTAAATCTAATACATATTTTTCAATATATTCCAATAGTAGGTCTACACAAAGTTATCGAGGTATACTTATGTAATTTATATTTGTAATTATTAATCGTCTTATTTGATAAGCCATTGCTGTTATATCTACCACCGCCACCTCTTACCACTAACTAATTTAATAAAGCTACTACTATTATAACTACATGCCGCTGTACTCACTTGCACTTGCTTGGTTCGACTAGCACTCTTAGTACTTAAGGGTGGAGACACAAGCTCTCCGAAATATGTCGCGCGTAGTGACTAAACACAAGTGAGTACAGCCGCCGCATATAGTGTTTATATGTCTCACAAAGTTTAAATTCAATAAGTAACTACTAGCAAGTGGTAACTTGTAGCTATGTAGGCTTCTGGAGGCACACAGTTGATGAACTTCACTTCATCAACTTGTCTTGGTTGGAAGAAGTTGGACCGAGATCTAAGGTCAACTCGGCGAAGACCGTCAATCGGCGAAGATCGGATACAACCGAACTCGGAACGGAAGAACAGTTTTACCATTTCGTAAAAAAAACCGGCCAAGAGCATGTCGGGCCATGCTCAGTGTAGGGTTCCGTAAACTGAGACCATTCATTCAAAAGGTCGTTTCTTACGGGAAATTTGGCGGCGTTTACGTCATTTTTACTTACGTCCTTTCACTATGGGTTTTTGAGTGATAACTCAAAAACAGCTCAACCGATTTATTTCAATATAGTTTTCATTGAAGGTACTCATTAGACCCTAATTCTTTTTAAAAGACCTATCCAACGATACCCCACACAACTTGGTTGGAACGAAAAAAAATTTCGCCCCCCACTTCACGTGTATGGGAGGTACCCTAACAAAATATATAGTGCTAACGGTCACTGAGCTAGACCGCGGACGGACGGACGGACATGGCGAAACTATAAGGATTTCGTTTTTGCCATTTTGGCTTCGGAACCCTAAAAAAGGCTATGCAGAATTTGCTGTACCTAATTGCTTCTTCACCGATTGATGATCACTGCCGCGTTGACCTTATGAAGATCCCTTCTGAGAGCTTTAGTACTCCCCGAAGGGCAAAATGATGCCATCATTACTATCATCATGTCTTACCTACCGATTTTATCCGATACGGGGTTTTTTCAAGGGACTAATTTATATCCAATTTCTTTTGTGTCTAGGGTCCAAACAATGGACTCGATCGTGAGCTGGGTCGACCGCGGGATCCCAGTGGTGAACACCCGTGGCGACGTACTCTTCAACTCGTGGGGGGAGATGTTCGATGGATCTGGGGCGCTGTTTGCTCATGCGCCTAAGATCTACAGTTTCAGCGGAAAAAATGTGCTAATGGACTCTGGCTGGTAAGATATTACATTTCATTGTTTGTAAAAAAAAATATGATATTTTGCAAAAAATAAATCAATCCTGTTTCATTCAGGATTTATTTAAAAAATGTGGTTCGCATTTTATTATTACGAATAGACTGCTATATCCTTGTTTGTATTTGGGTCCGCTGTTTGAAATTAATACTTAATAATTAATATGTACACCATCGTCCACACTTAACTTTACGTTGGCTTCATCATACATTTCTACATGCTAATACGTTAACACATATTGGGCTCTATGAATTCATTTTCACGCGTAAGTTTAGTATGAGCTCCAGTTAGATATTTGAGAATATATTTATTTTGACATTCCATTGCTCTCAGGCCAACCAAAGCTGTGTGAAAGAAAGAGTGTTCTTAATATCAGACACAAGTTTTTTGTGACACTCTACCACAACGGAACGAGGGATATTGGCACGGCCAGCGTAGCATAACATATAATATCACCTATCATTGATATGCAGCAAAATTTGCGCTGGAGATGGCAGCCATCGTCCACACTTAACTTTACGTTGGCTTCATCATACATTTCTACATGCTAATACGTTAACACATATTGGGCTCTATGAATTCATTTTCACGCGTAAGTTTAGTATGAGCTCCAGTTAGATATTTGAGAATATATTTATTTTGACATTCCATTGCTCTCAGGCCAACCAAAGCTGTGTGGCACGGCGCGAGTCCCAACGGCGAGCCCGCAATGGACGCGTACTGCGATGCCTGGCACAGTGGTAACCCGGACAAGTTCGGGTTAGCTTCGTCTCTGCGCTCCAACAAGTTACTGGACCAGGAGACGTGAGTATTTTTAAGCCCTTCATAGCTGCTTTGATTATGTTGGTTTGGTTTTACTTTTGCAGAGTGAGGGAGGGTTGACATACTTTCCTTTACCTTCCTATTTGTTAATTGCATATTGACGTTCTACGGTCATTTATGGAACAATAGTATGTTTAAAAATCAAAATGGAAAAAAATTGTATATTCCTTATCATATTTGGCATTAAATGTTAAAACAAATTTACTGCATTCGGTCTAGGTTCAAAAATACGTACTTAACACATAATTCAATAATATATTTTCTTTAAAAAGAAAGAATAGTTAATAGCTACTTGCTTACTCTTGTTGGCAACAGATTCTACTTTACCTAGATTATGTTTATTCTCTCAAAATGTAATTAAAAAAAAATCGGGTTCGTAATGTAATTAAAAAAAAATGTAAAAAAGAAAATCGGGTTCCTACACTGATATTACGTAATTTAAGATTTTAGCAATATTTATGAATGAATCAAGACCGGGTTATCAATTTCTCTCAACAAACCCCGGAGGACAAGGCTATCGATTCATTTACATAATATTGTCTCAATAAACAGTCTGGAATTTCATATTAACGTCTACTTCCCTCTTGTCAGGGGAATACTCAACAGAAAAACAACTAAGTAATGATGTTTATGGATAAATTATTATCTTCGTGGTGGAATAAAAACTTTAATTTCCTTTTATGTGACTTAATTATACAGTATTGTTAATTTACACTTTTGCTTATTAATTGTAATTATTTATTCGTTAATTCGAACCAGTAAAAATTGTTCAAATTAGTAGTTTATGTAACTGTTACGTTTTAAAGCCTATTTACGTACAGTTGTATATGTTATGGACCAAGTGATAAATAGGTCATTATACATAATGCCCGGGCATTATGAATAATGGCCAATATGAGTAGGCAATTTGATAATAACTATTCAAATAATTGAATTGCCCGGGCATTATAAATAATGCCCATCACCTATTTGGCAAAGTAATAAACCTTCGATAATAACTATTCAAATAATTAAATTGTCCGGGCTTTATACATAATGTCCATCAACTATGGGCAGAGTAATAAAAAACATAAATGTTTCACAAAATTAACCTTGACGACCGTGTATCATGAAAATGTGGGTTTTTTTAATACCCCGACGGTGGCTAACAAGCATACTGCCTGCCTGATGGTAAGCAGCTACCGTAGGATATGGACGCCTGTAACTCCAGAGGATTCACATGCGCGTTGCCTACCCTTTTAAGAACCTATACACTCTTCCTCACACTGTAGCCCTCTGGAAAAACCTCGGCAGGGAGTTCATTCTACAGCCGGGGCGTTCGCGGGAGGAAATTCCTCTTAAAAGGTACAGTGCGCAGTCCATGAGATTCCAGGGTGTGAGGATGAACACCCTGCTGACGGCGAGCGGTGCAGTAATAAAAAGCGGTCGTGGGCATAATGTCAAACAGCTCTTCGGAGCACAACCCATTGTACAAGCGATAGAACACACATAAGGAGGCAAAGTCTCTTCTTCGACTTAGAGGTTCAATATTGCTCGTGAGTTTGGAATCGTGGACGATTCGCACAGCGCGCCTTTGTACCGAGTCAAAGGGCCCAAGCTCGTATATAGGTCTCACGCCCAAAGGTGACAGCAGTTATGGAGCCTGACTTGCGACTTGTACAGAAGCAGTCTCTGGCCCAGAGTGAAGTATCTCCTCACTCTATTGAGCACACCGAGCTTTTATGATGCCACGCGGCCTTCTCTTCAAGGTGACTATGGAATTGGTCGTCACTGGAAATTTCGACACCGAGGACCCCAATACTCCCTGACATCGTAAGAGTTGCGCCTTGGAACTGATGGGCCACAGTAAATGGGGTTTTCTTAGCGGTAAATGCGCAAACTTGTGTCTTTGTGATGTTGAATCGGACCAAGTAGTCCTTACCAGACTCCAGAAAGAGTGTTCTTAATATCAGACACAAGTTTTTTGTGACACTCTACCACAACGGAACGAGGGATATTGGCACGGCCAGCGTAGCATAACATATAATATCACCTATCATTGATATGCAGCAAAAATTGCGCTGGAGATGGCAGCCACCAGCGTTTATGTCCATGCTTTCAGGGCAACTTTCGTCGAGTACGGCTCGTACGCTTCTGTCAGACAAAAAGCTGGCAACCCAACTGCACAGCCCTTCGGGCAGTCCGTAAGCTGGCAACTTCTACAGAAGACCCGGATGCCAGACCCGATCGAAAACTATATCAAGGCTGACTGCCAATGCCTCTCCCTGACTCTTAATAGCTGAAGCCAAGCGGTGAGTGAGATACACTAGAAGATCACCAGTCAAGCGACCGTGGCGAAAGCCGTATTGGTGATCACTGATCATGTCGTGCTCTTCTAGGTATCCCAGGAGCTTCGCATTGATTATGCACCTAGCTTTGCCGTGGGGTGCCCGGCCATAGAATTGTCCCCCACCATATCGTTCCGTGGTTGCAGTAGGAGTCTGCTAAGGGAATATACCGGGAGATGGGCAGCAGCATCTTCCGAAAACCTAAACAACAATAAACAAAAAAAACTGCGCGCGCCAACCCGCCTGCCAAGCGTGGCGCGTATGGCAAACCCCGCCTTAAAGGGGAGGCCTATGTTCAGCAGTGGACGTCTTATGGCTGAGATGATGATGATGATGATGATGAACCTTGGAGAGAAGGGACGTTATAGCGATAGGCCTGTAATTAACAGATCTGAACTATCACCCTTTTTAGGCATAGGATGCACGAGGGTAGTCTTTCATGAATACGGTACTTGCCGATTGTGGTACGAGAGTGCGAAAAAGAGCGCGTCAGCACGGGACATGACTCAGAAGCATACCATTTGAGTACCACTGCTGGTATACCGTCTGGCCCACTCGACATGTGAACGTTTAATGATAGCAGCTCCCGACGGACATTATTTTGTACTATGAAAGCAAAAATAAAAACAAATTTGAACCAGGAACAGGAAAAGTCACATGAAATTAAAACGTATTCCATATTTTGTTAAAAAAATACCTTTCTCCTCCGACCATGATTCCATTTACGCGCAACAATTTTTTTTTTTTTTAAACAAAACGTATTATGATGATGTACATTGAAGTGATACTAAACAGATTAAAAAAAGAAATGGCCTAATTACTTATATTACTAAACTACGTTTCTCAAGGGCAAAATAGTGTCAAAATTTTAAGGTCAGTTTTAATTTTTCATGCGAAGGTAAGTTTTTAAAATTAATTTCAAAAATAGATTTCTTGCACCCAAATTATACGAAAATGATATCAAACTCGACCTAACAGCTAATGGTCGCCAGAAATGTAGCACAACCTGGACCTCGGAAGCCGACCATTACCACCCTCTTTTTTGGGAGGTAGCCACCGCTCGATCTCGCCGATCTCGCGGCTAGGGAGCTTAATCAGCTTTGTTTGACCTAACAAAACAATCGTGCCAAGCGGCGTCGCCTGAGACAAAAATTCAGACTCAATGTCTAAAGTTCCCCAGTAT
Organism: Pammene fasciana; assembly: GCA_911728535.1. NCBI lineage: Eukaryota > Metazoa > Arthropoda > Insecta > Lepidoptera > Tortricidae > Pammene > Pammene fasciana. The sequence goes on from OU452285.1 coordinate 6,325,088, forward strand.
ATTATCAAATTGCCCAATGGTCACTTAGCATTATTCATAATGACCAGACAATGTGATAAATAATGACATTTAGATGATAATTAATCAGTTTGCCTGTTCCGGCTGGGCATTATTCATAATGCCTGGGCATTATAAATAATGCCCGCATTAATCACTTGGTCCATAACATATACACTGCTTTATCTACACACATATTATAAACCCTAAATGATGATTGAATGACTGCCATTGCAATCGATTGTGTCGGTCGGGGGGGCGCGTGCCGGCGGTTGGATGGGCGCGTGCCGGCTGTCGGGGAGCAGGCCGGATTTTTATAATGAAATCGAATTTTTGATTATTATTTGATAATAATAATATCGTTACAGATAAGACATTTGTTCTAACTTCTAACAAAATAGTTTATTTCTATGGAGGTCATAACGTGCGGTTTTTGAACGCATCATGGAGGGTTTATGATATGGGTGTAGATAAAAAAATCATTCTTACACATACACAAGTTGTAGATAGATTATATCATTTAGTTCTTTTTTTACTTGGACGGAATCTTTACTTTTTGTTTCTCGGTGAAAGACGGTTGTCATTTGTTTGTAAAACTATAACTATCTTGTTGACCCATAAGTCTATGGCCTGAGTGGACGCTCGAATTGGGCATCCAGCGGGGCGGGGCGTGCGGCGTGCATGTTAAACAAGTGAAACTCATACTGGTGTCCTGAGTCGACGCTGCACAAAGTGTATGGACGCTAGGCCGCAACGCTGCACGCCCCGCCGAACGGTCGGCTCCGAGCGTCCACTCAGGCCTTGCACTTACTGTATTTTCAGCACAATGCATGCCGCACGACTATTTTCATCCAATTTTCACGATTTTCTTACTACGCCGCAACATCCTCGTTACTCTTTGTACCTCTCACAACCTGCCAGAGGGAAACATGAGCTAATTTAATTTTACTTCAAACACTCCTATTATATTTTCTCGACGTAACATTCGCGTCTTGTCTGCAGAGAATTGTAATTTTTAGAACTCTGTTGTACACGGATCACATCAACTTCAAGATGGAGCATATTATAGTCGTATAACAAGTCGATGTCACCATAAAAAAAATATTTTTCCACAATTCAGGTACAAAATAAATGTACTAAAGCAAGGAAAAAAACTATCGCTGTTATATTTAACTTCTCTTCTAGCCTCTTACCCGGACTTATTTTTACAAAAGACCTACTACTTAATACATTAAATTTTAGAAATATTATGATGATACGTAGTATGGAAATGCGACCGCTTATTTCAGTTTCGTTTTCTTTTTCGACATACACGACAAAATTGTTGTAGGGGTTAATCTAGGTTGTTATTATTTAAAATGGCAAAAACCATACTAGTATTCTGATTCCATCAAAAACATTATTTATAAAAACGCAAGTCTCGCAACGCAGTACTACGCCCGCAAAAAATATTGAAATCTAATGAAAAACCAAGCCGGTGTCCATAGAACTCAATCACCGCTGGAGTTTACTAATAACATTTCCTTGACCGTTTCAATATTACATGCCTATATTTTTATAATAAAAATAATGATCTGGCAATCGAACGGCTAAAAATATATAGCGCTAGCGGCCTATTGTATGATAGAACACATACCTACGTATCTTTTGTGCCGTCCGGTCTCCTCTTTCCTCTATTCATTCGGTACGAATGTTTACGTTTGCCGGCAAGAGTAACTTATATGTCTTTATTAACAACGTTTCTACTCTTAGATATTCTTTGAAAGCCTTTACCTCCTCTTGACTTTTCTGAGATTCAGTCACATAAACAAAAAGTTAAAATTGTTAGCTGCTCAACGTAGCGTACTTAGGATTTAATATATTCTGGGCTGTTCGGAAACTACAGTTTTTCTTTTTGAATTTGCTAGTTAGGTAATACTGTATTAGTTAGTATACAGATTGTTAGACTTTTAATTAGCTGTAAGCTTATACAAGGTTTTTTCTGTAAAAGGAGCAATAAATTAAAACGTAGATTCTACTCCTCAAACAATAAAACTTTTGTTCAACAACTTTTTAAAAATATGTATTTTGTAGTTTGCTTCTTTTTCAATTTTGGAATATATCGCGTGTCCGGAAAAACTTTAAAGTGTCCTAAAAATCAAACCATAATTAAGTTATTTTTAAAAGTCACTGAACAAACGTTGTCTGGTTTGAAGAGTAAAATCTACGTTTTAATTTATTGCTCCTATAACAGGAAACACTCGGTATAAAATTTAATAAGATTATAAGATTTTATATATATCAAATAAATACGCACCTAATTTAAGTTGTTAACCGGAGATTCGCCAAATACTATAGGTACAGTTCTAACTAAAGAAAATCCATATAATTTATATATCCACGAGGAATCTCGAAGAGCTACAGGGTATACTTCTTAGACAACATTTGTCTCTTAAGGTTATTAATTTTGAAGAAATGTATCAAGTTTTCTCTCCTTTACAGGTATTCTTGCAGTTCCAAACTGATTGTGTTATGTGTTGAAGCAACTCCAGTAGACACAGTGAGAAGAAAAAAACGATCCAAGTAAGTATCAGACCTGTATCGATTACCAGTATTATTTTAGCTACTAATACGTATTAGATTTAATATTAATTAGAGTTGATATGTAACGAGGCCAAGTACCTCATTAGTTCAGTTCCGATCAACATCCAATTTACTAAAGTTCAAAACTATGTTGAATTATCTAACTAGACGCTACAGATGTTAGATGTAGACATACACCTACTACATACTTTTAAAGTCAACAAACCAACTTTAATTGCTCTACAAAGTTACTCTAAAAAGGCGAAGTCGTTGTTCGCAGAAACTAGAAATTTAGTTAAAGTAAGTTCGTATTTATGTTGCTTCGCGAGTTCAAAATTCTTGGACACACGTTGTACAAAGTTAAAATGAAATTAACGGTTATGTTAGTACATTTTTTACTGGTTGTAGCTGGAATTTGTTTCAGACAATTTCTTGAAGAAGTTATGAATAAACATTAGGGTGGAGCGAAAAATACTGTTTTGCTAATTTAGACTTTCCTGTGTGGTCAATCAATAGTATACATTTTCAGAATTATTAATATAAAATATAAGCATTTTTAATCGACATCTAAAGGTGGCGCATTGAGTTTGAAAGGAATTCTGAAAATGTATACTATTGGTTAACTACACAGGAAAGTTTAAATTTGCAAAACAGTATTTTTCGCTCCACCCTAATAAACATATTGTGTACTCTTTCTTAACGCGGTACCTCATTAATGAAATGGTTTGATTTTGCTTAAAGGCTAAAATCTCTAAATATCTGCTGCCACAGGTACCGCACAGCAGATAAACTACGATTCCTAAAAGAGCATAGCGAGCAACGAAACGACACAAGAGCGACATTATAGATACAGAATCCTAGTTTCTGATAGAACTTAAGGAAAATTGTGAAGACTGTACATATTTTTAATGTAATAAAATGCCAGAGACGTTTCTTCAAGCAATCCCTGTGGAGCATATCGACAATATACGAATATTGAGTATTACCATTACAAACTACGTCCTTTTGATAGTAGAGTTACTATTTAACAAGTGCACATTGTTTAATTGGTGATACATAATAACGAGCGACAGCATATTTTTCCCAATACTTCCATATTAAGGCTAAGGCACCTATTACCGTAAGTGTCAAGTAAGTTTAGTTTGTATGGATCAAGTCAATCCGCGTGCTTTTAAAACGAATGTTTGTAAATAACGCGGTACACAGTGCCGCTTTTATTAAATCGTTAATAGATGCCCTTACCTTGATATGACATGACGTGTGTATTAGTGAAATAGGCCTGGTGTCGCCTTTTATACGATAAGTTTTCTTTTTGTGTAATAAAGATTAAATAAATAAATAAATATGTAGGTACCCAGTCATTTCTGATTACATAAACGTAAGAATATTGTTTTGTTTTTCAGAATTTTGATTTAAATATAACATATTTTGTAGGTACTATGTAGTTTGTTAAATATTCTGTCCATATTATTTAAGTACCTATTTAGTGAATTTATTTTGTTAAATTATTCTTTAAATAAATCAATATGTCAAGTTTTTTACAAAAATCAGACATTTTGATTTATGTAACAAGAATAAATAGTAGATTGTACAAGAACAGCATAAATCAACCCATTTCATGAGAAATGGCTGTTGGCCAAGCCCTTAGTCAAGGGCTGATACAATTCAATGATAAAACCCATTTTATCCTACGCTTACGTAACTAAATATGTAGTTGCATTATATGCAACCCTGTGTTTTTCACTTTGATTATTCATTAAAAACAAAACCATTTAATCAATAGAGGTTTCATTGAACAATTTTACTTTTATATATAAGAGCATCCTAAAACACTTTACCAAGCAGCATTTATTTATCGTATGTATTGTTACATATAACTGGATCATACAATATAGAAAAGTTAAAATTTAAGGAAATTGAGATTAAAATCTTGCCAATCACGATTAAAATGGGGCTGGTGTGATTATACTTGCGACTTTGGACAGAACAGGGGTCGATTCCATAACAACTTGTAACTTGTATTATTAGTGGAAATCTCTTTCTAATAAATGGGATTAGAAACAGACTTCCGCTAATATTTTATTAGTTACAATTTGTTATACAATCGGCCCCAGATTATCGAATACAATATCATAGTGCTGGAATGCCCGCTCACGAAATACACAGGCCACATAGATGATTTCAAAAACCTGGCTGAGGATGCGGTTGCCTACTTGAGACGAGCAAAATATTAGAAGCATGAGAAATGAAAAGGATATAATTATATAACTGTAAATAGTTCCGTATTTTTTAAGTATTCCTTAAAATAAATGTTTTGCTAACCATAAATTCATCATGTGTTGTAAATATAATTACTGAGTGTAAAATAATTGTCATTCATTTATTATTTTGTCGCTTATAAAAAAAATACTTGAAACTTGTTATTTAATGTTGCCCTAATACAGTAAATTGACGTGAAATGTTCACCAGTTTCGTTTCAAGTTTAATAAAATTCACAAGAAGCATAGTTTTACACGAAAACTTCGCAAATAATCGCTATGAACGATAACGCCCGACGCTCTCACCGTCCGCCATACATAACATTTGTTTTAATCAATGTAGGACGGTAGTCGGTGGGTCCCGTGTTTTCCGTGGCCTATTCCGTGGCTGTGTCGTATTCTAACATTAAAATACATTCAAAATGCATTAATAACACAATCTATTTCCAACACAACTCCAACACCTGACAGTTGATCAACTATTATTGGAGTTGTATCGGAATCATTTTCAAGCAATTTTAGTTAAATTATTGGAGTTGTATTGGAATTGAATCGTGTAGTAATGTGTTTTAAGTTATATTATAAATTAGAATACGGCCCGAGACGTTACCTAATCTATCATAATTTTATTGATATGATCGGAGTAATGTAATCACTCTATGTATCCGAGTGCTTCTAATTTAGTTTATTTTTAATATAAAAACTGTGATAATTTTTATACAAATACTCAACGCATTACCAACTTACTTATCTTAATTTAGATTTATATTGTAGGTATATTCTAATAATTTATGTCAGCATAAATACCTTACACTTTGAACTATCTTCTTTGTCTTCTTTGACCTTAGAAGCCATTAATTTTATTATTGAGTTTTTTTTTGTACATAACATTGTATTTTCTTTTTGAAATTAATTAAGTTTCGCAAAAATACATATATTATTATATAGTTTCGTCATACGAGTACTTTCAGTATTTTTACAGTATCTTTGCTACTGCTACTTTTGATATAAGGCCGAATGTAAGCGGTTTCAAACATATCCTTATTCTGGTTGTAGAAAATTAATAGTTTAGTAAAAAAACTGAATTGTCTGTGTTAATACTCTATATGTCAAATTCTTTAAAAGTTTTAGCTTAATCTTAAGTGTTGTCAGACGTGAGATTGCAGAAATAATTTTAATAATAACTACTAGAATAAACTTAATTTATTTATTTGATTAAACTCGCAGCCATTTTATCGGAATTAAGTTTCGATTAAGATATTTATACGTTAAGCCCTAATGTAGAATCAAGTACCTATGTAAAAATTATACCTTGTAATTTTTCATTGTTATAAAAATGTGACGCTAGGTGAATTTTATTGTACTTCATGAGTACAGGTTGTTTTGAGAATAAAATGATTTTTTAACATGCTGTTTTTTTATGGAGCGTTTTTTGTAATTTCTATCGAATATCCTGTCGAAAAACACGAAACTATTTTTGTTCTTTTAATAAACTCATTGTAATTTGTAATTTGACACACAAGTTGTATTTTTATTAATTTAACGCAAGACGCTAGTATGGCGTACGCTTCAAATCTAATTAATAATATGCAACCTGGCTCGCAATTTTGTCATCACACCTGCTCGTACGAGTAAATGGTGTTATTTCCTACCTGTATACAGAAGGACAATGGCCTAAATTGTTCCCGCGGGAGTATTGTCGAAATTTTTTCCCCACGGGAGTAATGACTCACGTTTTTTTTTAAATTTGCAACTATGTCGTGCATCATTTCTAACTAAGGAGATTTCATGTTTAGCCAAAAATTCAAACAGTTTTTAATTTCTTCTTAAATTAGGTTTATTTTGTAAATATTGACATTAATAATTTAATATTCTTGTTTATGTTTACAAATATTTGATTTAGTTAGTTCAATAACCGTTAAAAACATTTAAACATAATTTTCAATCGTGGCTGAATGTCGGATGGGTCTATGCCTTCATTTCCTAACCTGTCAAAGATATATAAAATGGCGGACGAATGTTTGAAACGTCACCGTATTTAAGAATTATTTCGCTTAAATTTTAGTTTTTTCCTCGCAAGTGTGATGAAAACCATTGTGTGTAACGGGGCGTAAGAATATTGCGCCCCATGATGTACAATGTACTAATTCTTATAAAAAAATAGGTAAGTACCTACCTGCTAATTATTGATGCGAAGTAACTCAAACAAATCAATAGTGGAATGAATCAAAAGCCAGTTCATAATGAAGTAAAACATTTAGCCAGAGCGCCGAGTCACCGTACGCCCGTTTATTAAAATAACCCATGAAAACAGATTAAATAATTACTTTCCAGATGCACCACTGTAACAAAATAATAGCGCAGTCATTGCTCTCAATTTGATTAGCTCGCTCATGGCGGACTTTTGTCACATTTAACGAGAGCTTGCATCACAATATTAATCCGACGATGGCGACAAAGAGTTATCTATATCCATGTCACCGTAAAATTGTCAAAATTGTTAGTTTATAATCTAACTAGCGAGATTGTAAACTATCGAAAGATTGTTTAGAAATAAAGGAAAAGTAGAAAAATCCACTGCCTCAGGCGAGACTCGAACTCGCGACTCTGGGAAACATGCCCATCCCTCTGCCAACTGAGCTACTGAGACTAAACATTGTGGTATCGTTAGCAGACGTTCTGCTTAATACAAAAATATATCGAAAGATTGTGAACCGTAACGTACTGCTTACAATTTAACGGATTATTTTTCGTTAGATTATAAACTATCGACGAGGAACAGTCATATTGTCAACCGTAAAGCTTCTCGCGTTAATTGGTCGGTCTTACAGTAGGTCCTTAAGTGTCATAAACTTAGCAATCAAACACAGGTGTCAGTGAGAAACTAAAGTGCCATTTAAAAAAAGTCGGTTCTGGCGCTCGCCGGCCGCTGCCGCGGCACGCTCGCTTCGCTCGCTCGGCTTCGCGCGTTGCATCGCAGTCAACCTAACACACTCCCCTTCGCTTCGCTCGTCGTCGCACCTATCTGGACTCTGGAAACCGACCAATTAGCGTGCGAGAGGCTTTACGTTTGACAATATGACGGTTCCTCGTCGATAGTTTATAATCTAACGAAAAATAATTCGTTAAATTGTAAGCAGTACGTTACGGTTCACAATATTTCGATAGTTTACAATCTCGCTAGTTAGATTATAAACTAACGGTATTTACAATTTTACGGTGTCATCCACAAGATCTCTGTGATAGAGACACTAATTTAAATTATAATTTTATTGCCAACTCTACACACGTCTTTCCACCACGGGACCACAAGGACATGGCAACGTCGTTTTTAAAGCGTCGATGGTAATTTTCAAAAGTATTTTTATAGTTAAATAAGTCGCACTGTAATTAAAATAATGTGAGCAGCATTTCTTTAGTTTAATGTCACATGCTCTGGATCACAAAACGTGTGTTTTTAGCAGGTGCCGTATCTCTTATGTTAGTTTAATCTACGTTTCAACCACAAACAAATAATAGGGAATGACGTATTCGAGGTTATCAAAGAGTTTAATGGTACCTATTATGGGGCGTTTCAGTTAGTATGAAACAGGGTTATGAAATAAAGTAATTTGTGAGTGCATACATAGGAGAGATTTTATGTTACTTGGATAATTAAATATTAGTTTAAATGTAGACTACTGCAGGCTCAATACGGGACAGAGTGGTGAAAAGATTCAGAGAAAGCAGAATAAAATGTAATTATGTTCTGATTCTTTAAATAAAGATAGCTTAACTGTATAGCTTGTAACATAACTCAGCATAAATCGGGACAAACTAATGCACCTACCAGAATTCGACAACACATCCATTTACCTCGGCAGAGTCACTACCAACTACGTAAATAACCCTTAAAAGCGGGGGTAAAGTCAACTCGGCGAAGACCGTCAGTCGGCGAACTTCGCCGGGCGAAGATCGGATAGCAAGCAATTACACCAAATTTTGCATAGCTTTAACTAATTTATTTATTTTTTATTTAGTTGAACTTAGCTAGATCTTGACAATTTTGACTGTTGAGGGTAGACTTGACTTCTCTCCTTGACTATTGTTCCCTTAATTGAGATTTGATCTCTATCAAATCTTCAATTAAGGCGCGCTGAGCGTAGGTAAGTAATAATTGTAATAAACAAAACATGCATTTTATTTCATTGAACAGTCACAAACAATGGAGCTTCCCACTAACGTGAATAACTTACTCATACATAGTGAAAACAAGCCACTCCAATCCGTAGGAATTATTAAAGTATTAAAATTACTCTAAGTTAAATTTCAATTTTCTCATCTCAACAATAACGTGTATTGTTTGCTTGCAACAAAAGGAGACTTTGCAATACAACTATGCAATAATTTGTTTCACTTTAAGTCTCTTTAAAGTTAACAGTATTAGTCAGATAGCGAGGAAATGAGTTTCTGCATTTTATCTATTTCTGTTTTGTGACAATAGTTTTTCTACAGAATGTTTATAGAATACTAGAAAATCATTTTTATAATTACTTATGTTTGAATAAAATACCACATGAAAACTAAAGAAAATCATTAGTGATGTAAATATTCACTTGGCTAAGACTTTGGTTAATTCCTCAAACGTCATGAACGATTAAAATCATCATGAGTATAGATGAATTATCGAGAGCGTGGAATTGCATATGTAGTAGTATTGTTTGTGTACAGGCATTCTATATTTGAATCCGCACACAAAGAGGCACAACACGGTACAACCACTACATATGCAATTCCTCGCTCTCGATAATTCAACTATAGTAGCTTATAAGCGTAAGCTGTCAAGTCAAGATAGTTTTTGGGTAGATATAAGGGAATATTTACGGTGATGAATTATTTTATCTCAAAGGATCGTTAGAGACGAATCATATCTAACGTGATAAGTAAGTTTAACAATAGAAAGTAATTTAATCAAAGATACACGATTTAGTGAGCTGTGACATACAAAACACGCTTATCAACATTAACCAACTCCTTTTGATAAGTACTACAAAGCACCTAATCTGTTGTACAGTCAGCGTCAAATATATTGTAACATCCAAAGTGATCAAATAGTTCATCACACCATTTATTTTGTATGGTGTGACGAACTATTTGGCTACTCTAGCTGTTACAATATATTTGACTCTGACTGTACACTATAGATACCTACGTACAGCTAAAATCAAATTATTCCCCAAATACTAAAAGCAACACTTAAGAAGGCCCTAATTCTGAAGGGCGTGGCACACGTAGCGTGCAATCGTAGCCCAGATATGCGGGTTTATGAGGAAAATTAACTGAAAATTATGATTACAGTAAAATTCCAGCTATATCCTTTATTACTTGTGGTAAAATGAAGTCTAGACAGGCGTTTCTTAGTAATCTAATTAAGTTTATATGTTAAGGGTCTCTCATGCGGTATTAAAAAGTGAGTGGGGATAGAGATTAATACGTGAGCAAGTCGACAGGTAGGGGTTTGGTGTGATCTTTTGACGCTATTTGTTTTTGTGCTTATTTGTTCGTACGTATATATCAATGTTTAAAAATATTTATAACTAAAACGGCTTGATCTGTTTTGTAGCGGTACTTGTTATTTAAAAATAAATAGGTCGTAAGTATGTGATAGAGTAAAGAAAGTTCTTAGATATATTTTCACTAGCAGTGCCGTCACTAATTACCTACTTAATGCTACAAATTATGTAGCAAAACTCATTGCATAAAAACACAACACTATTAAAGTAGACTACAGAATAAACAATTTACAGGCGAATAACGTATTTCCAGACTGTTTTGCCAGCATACTCATTATCCTGACTAGCTTTAGACTAAGCTATTTACGGCTAAGCTAGTCTATACTTATAGCAAATGACGGTAGACGTCGCGTGATTATCAGCAATTTGTAGTTTATGAACTTGTCTCTATGAGTCTTTCTTAAACAGTTTCGTTTTTGTAAATGATTATAGAATCAAGTTGAAAACAATTGATAGAAGATAAAATTACTGAGTTCAAACTACATGGTTAGTGCAGTTACACATATTTGAACTATTATTTTATACCACGATTGTAGCAAACAGATACAGTGAGATTCAAAATTTTATGAATGAATTCATTCACAATGTGTTAATGCAATTTTAAATCTGGGTGGACCTAATTGACTCGCTTCTCTTACCTACTTAACTATGTAATTATTATATGGAACGTACATAATATATAACCTATATTACGCTTAACTGTTTGATAGTAGATTTATTTAAGGACCTATTTTGGGATGCTGTCGTCAACCACCTTTAGTTTTATAGTTGAGTAGTTGTAAATGTTGTAATGTAGATTTATTAAGGCCATTTAACCGAGAATGGACGTGCTTAGGAGCTTAATGTGTTTCTTTTCACGGCATATATGTTATTTTTTATTTTTTTTTGTTTCAAAAAACTTTTGCAAAGAATTGCATTATTTGGAAATTCACTTAAAAAGGGTGGAAAGGGGAATAAAAAATGTAAGTCATGGACATAAGCTAATATTATATGAATTGACTTATAGTATCTCAATAGCCGTTCTTGAACACGAAATATACCCTAAATACTTTTTATCAGACGGATGAGATGACGGGTGACAGAGATATGTGGAAAAAAAAGACATGCTGCGCCGACCCCAAGTAAATGGGACAAGGGCAAGCGAATGATGATGACTTTTTATCAGACGAGTGTTTCATGGAATTCAAATTATCAGCGCTGTATTACGCGCAGGACAGAAAACTATGGTCTTCAATAGGTCATAATGTCACAATCCTCAGCCCTGAAAGATTTGCTGATAGTTATATATATTTTATAGACATTATTACGACTAACATTATTTACATCTAATATGCATTGCATACTTCGTATCAAACATCTACATTATCTAACAGCGAGGTACGCCCCGTTGCATAATCCACTTGTTTTCGACGCGACTTTAATAGGCTAGGAAATTGATTGTAAATAACTTTAGCCAGGGCGAGCTAGATTATCTGAAATTGCTTGGGGTAGCTTTGATAAATGCGCAGAACACGATCGCAGCAACGTCAAGATGTTTCATGTGTAGACTAATAAATTATGGTGTCGCGTGAGTGCTGTCTATTGTAAAGGAATATGGTAATAGAATATACAAGAGGAATTTAAAAGATGTTTTAGAAATGTTCAACAGAAAGTTAGTGTTATTTTCTAAAAGGATGAGTATATTTTTTTACGAATATAAAAACAAGCAGGCACAAAGCAGCGAACAAACAGTTTGACTTTTAGTAATTTAAAAGAAGACAATTTTATAACATTATTGGAGACATTCCTAGAATAAAAAAAATTAAAAAAAAAACATCAGAAAAAAAGAGCATTGTTTTGATATTTTTACTAACTACCTACATTATCGTTTGTATAATTTTAATGACTCTATTCGCCTTTTTTTTAAAACAGTTCGCAGAAAATCATATATTCAAATTGCGTTATTATTGTACTAAATATGTTTAAAATTTCATTAAAAATATTCGATTAACATATTATCTACAATAGCAAATAAAAGGCAACAATAGCAAAAACCCCGACTATTTGAGAAACTCCCCTTTCGAAATCTTGAAGTCGGTTGAAAACATCCGATTTGCACAAATTGTTACCACAGTTCAACAATAAAATATCTGTATCTGTATCATGTGTGTGTGTATTTTTTTTCCGTAGCCTACTTATACTGTGTCCCACTGCTGGGCAAAGGCTCCCCTCGCTTCCGCCTAGTGCATGCACTCGCCACTCGCTACAAAATGCGCTGAGATCGTCCCGCCATCTCATTTTTGGTCTGCCTCTGCCCCGGCCAATTTATTCGGTCGGTGTGTGTAAAGACTGTGCACGTTGAAATCCGGCCGCGCATGGTGTGATACATCTTTTTATTGAATGTGCATATTCAACCAACACTTCTAACTAATAATTTGGGGTTATCAAGCTACATAATTAAGTTTAAAACATAATATAAACGTTACGTTGTCTATGAGTTTGATCACTATATATTCCACAGTGCCTATATTTTTTTGTCCACAGTGTTCTGACAGTGTTTTACAAATTTTCCTGTTAAAAATAGTTTTTTATTATAAATAAGATGAATCAAATGATACCTTATTAAATTCTCTTTTCACCATAGCTAACATTTTTCTAAGTGTATTTAGATTGAAATAGTTCGGAGGTGTTCTAACTTTGGTGAGTTTGACTTTTTGACAAAAAAATGGCTGCCATATAAAAATTACTTTCAGTGCTTGGAGTAGAAAGTTTTCCTGACTACCTCAAGTAGAATAGAGTTTCAAAACATTTTTTTTTTGTAAGATGACATTCTATTGACCATAAAACCGGTTGTGAAAATATAAATACAATTGTGGTATTGTAGCAGGAAGCGAGTGAAGATTATCAAAAAACGCTGGACAAAACATTAAGGATATGATGAAATACCTTCAGTAAAAACTGAGACAAGCCCATACAATTTTAATATGATTCTATTTTTATTATATACTACTATGATTAGAGATTATTTATAAAAAAGAACTGCTTGAAAATGTGTATCCGAAAGGGAGATGTACCATGCCATGCGTGGCCGGATTTCAACGTGCACAGTCTTTATGTGTGACATTAAATGCGTACCTATTTAAAACGTTATGAAGCTGGTTTTCAACAAAGCACACTAATCAATACGGATAAACCAGATTAACGTAATCAAAATACACGGTAGTGATAAAAGCCATTTAATGTTAATAAAATTTCGGGTATGATATAAAATCCGACCCAATTTTAGCGCACAAATGGTAAGTTAATCGTTTGAATTGGTTGTAGGCTTCGATTATCCCCTGTAGTGTAATGAACGGATTATAACGCAAATGTAACGCAATTAAAATTAAATAACATGTTGGATTCAATTTCTTAGAACTGAAGTTTTTCGGTGTTACTGTTATTTTTGTGTTGTTGTTTGCAATAACTATGGTTTTTGTCAAGTACAATAATATTACTTTCCTACTCCGTCGTGGTATAATAACGTGCTAGTTAATTAGTGACAACCAGTTTTACTTATTTGCGTATTTTTGCATGTAATAATGCTCCGCCGCCCTTCCGCCGCAAAATAAATACGCAAACAAATACAACAAACCAGCATCAATAATACCAAAACTCAACACGTATGATATTTGTGCTTTTTGTACTTATGTATTTTAATATTTTCTTTTCTTAGTACCTAAGCTATTAAAGTTTAGTTCGTATTCAAAATCTAAATATTATTATGAAATATTTAAATATCAAGCTAAATTAGAAAAAAAATACCTATAGAGCATTAATGAAAAAAATTTGAGCAATTTAAAACTTTTACCATTGAAACAATTTACTTATACGCATATACTACGTTTATTTATTGCTACGAGTACATTACCTAGGTATCTAATATGAGATGCTATGTCCTTACGCATACCAATCACATATCGGGCCGCTGCGCTTCTGCTATGGTATGCCAAGCATCTCTAGTAGATAAGAGGAGAATTTGTATACATTGGATAAAATATATTAATTTAAATCGCTAACATATTTATGTTGCTGATGAAATAACATTTTTGTTCGATTAATTCAATGTGGCATAGGTAACACGACTGTTTTTATGTATAGGTACTTCATCATCATCATCATCTCAGCCATAAGACGTCCTCTGCTGAACATAGGCCTCCCCTTTAAGGGGGGATTTGCCATACGCGCCACGCTTAGCAGGCGGGTTGGCGCGCACAGTTTTTTTTGTTTATTGTTTGTTTTTTGTTATAGGTACTTAACTACCTGTATTTAGATAGAGTGACTTCATTGGGAAAATATCAAATTATTTCTGAAGATATCTAGTTTCAAAACGAGATAGCTCCTAAATAGACAGATCCATAATTTTATTTGCATTTGAAAGAACTAAACTCAAATGTTTTATTTTAGTAAAGGGCATAATTATCAGTAATTGGATTCAAATCAGTTAGTTAGATCATGGTTTACTGGCTCTGATCATCGCGTCAAATTCTCGTTAATGTCGATACAGATTTAATCCTTCGTCGCCTTTTGTAATCAATGAATCGCAATGGTATTGAATAATGAAGGGTGCGATGATAGATCTTCTATTCTAAGGGCACTAAGTTGCTCTTTGTTTACTTATTGGAAAATCATATGAAAAGCGATGGTTTCAACTATTTACTTGAATATGTGTTGTTAGTATATACTGTCTCTTGTGTCTAATCACGCAAAAGAACCTTTAGATAACTAACATGAATTTGGAATGCATACATACTAAAATTCATAATATATGGAAAGTTCAGTATTTGTTATTTTATTAAAAGGAAATTGTTAAATTTATATTATTTTCAGACCAAATAAGTACATACAATTATTATAATAGTCACCACATTTTCAATAATTTCAGTTAAAGCTATTATTCGTTGCGCTTCGCCAATAATACCATTGTGTTGGTAAATAATGAGTATAATGACCGATTTTTGGACTCATTTCTGTATTTAATTTAATACTTTGGAATATTTACTACCAATTTTTTATTATTTATAGAAAAATTCTACAGAGTACCTAATAGTCCAAATGAATTACATATTCAAAAATATTTCAAATAAACTGCATTACTTTAGTGATAACTAACTATTGCAAAATCCATAAGTTTTCAACAGTTGAATTCATTGAAACAACAGCCCATAATCTCTACTAGGGGTCCAAGCTAAGCACCAGATTGAAGATTCCTCGAATCTCTATACGAATTTTGTAGTCAACAATGTCGAAAGAAGTGCGATTAAAACCACTATGAAATAATTGTAAAGAAATAGGGATAAAAGCGCGACCAAAGTCAGTTGTTTTTTTTTACTACGAAAGAGAAGAAATAATTCATCAGCACCATCATAGATTTAAGGTCCACTGCTGCTGAGCATAGGCATCTCTTCGTGTACGCCACTTATCCATGTCCTGAGTTAATGTAAACCAGAAGTTACCTGCGACCTTCCAAATTTCGTCTACCCATCGAGCTATTTAACGTACGCCAGTGTATTCGTCCATCTGATAGTGCATCGTCCACCACCACTCCATCAGCAAATAATTAATACGCCACTGAAACTGCAAAGTTCCGCAACGAAGGACGAACTCTGATACAAAAAATGAAGTTTTTTCGCTAAGCCAAAGCGTCACCGATGCCTCCGATGCCGCTATTCGCTAATTACAGCTTCCGCATTCGCGAGCCGGTACACAGCTAATTGGACTTGGGGACAAATTCAGAAACATTTTCTGTGAAAAAATACTGTCAGTTGAGTTACTTCCTCCTTGTGGGTTCCTTGACGCATTCTGTGCCGAAATATCGGAAATTCAACATCAGAAATTTGGAAAATACCCCGTTTTCAAAAGCAATTGTAAATACTATACTCTTTTCTTTTGCCAGTCTATCAACTACTCTTAAGGCCCTTTTAATAAGATCTTATCTAACTGTGAGATGATGATGATGATGATGATGAAAGGATATGGTAGCGTTTATCTCCGGGCTGTTGATTGGCTGCTTTCTGAAAATATGCATGCATCAACACTCCACAGCATGTTTATATGCTTATGGACTAAGAGCTGGCCACATCAGATATGACACAATAATGAGAGTTTTGCCACTGCTTTCCCCCCACTTTTGGCAATGATATAATCTAATTATTTATATATTGTCCCATAAGATTGCATCAGAACCTATAGAACTCTAGGATTTGTTATCTGGAAGTGGTTTGTATTCTTTGACCTACACCACTTTACAGCTGCCAGATGTTCAGATTCATAAATAAGCATAGTATTGCAAACTGACTACAGGGGTTTCGTTGCTCTCATTATTATGTCATATCTGACGTGGCTAGCTTTTTTATTAGCTACTTAACCATATTGTTAAGTAATGTACAAATCTTTGTCTACCATGTCTGACCAATCTCTCTCAGTTGCTTAAAGGTTAGCTGGAAGAGATCCCTTAAAGGGATAAGCTCGCCTTTGTACACATTTACCTTAGTTTTTAATGGTCATGTACTTGTTTTGTGCAATAAAGTGTTTTACTACTACTACTACTACTATTGTTGTGTGCCTTAAAGCTTTGGTTGAAACTCCTGCTCGTATCACTGAATTTATTGGAATCTTGGAAAAAAATATGTATCTACGTTTTTTTTTTAATTTTTAGTATTGTGAAATAAATTATCAAAGGAAACATTCACAATGACAATTTTTCACCGAAATCTTAACGATCCAATTTTTTACAACAGGAGTGTCGTGTATTTAATTAATAAATAAACAAAAAAAAATTGATTGTGATTGCGCTACCACTAAGGTACTCGGATCTGCTCTAAAAGAATGTGCTTGAACTCAATACATTTCCAATATGAAGTCTACAGTATGTTTGGAAATAAGTCCCTTGTCCCATTTTGCCCTTTCATTTGCCCCGTAAAACGAGTTTGGATAAAAATTTACGCGCATGATAATGACTCTTGTAAATAATGATTCGATTATGTTGCGTTGAATGGAACAGCGGGAATTTGCCAACCTCGATACTCGTACGTGAACAAAATTACCGCCAAGTGCGAGTTGGACTTGCATACCAATGGTTTTGTACTAAGATTTTTTATGTCGCTAGTAAATTTTTACGACTTTCACTTAACTGATGATGTAATGTTTATTGGTTATGGTCGTACATTTTCATTTATATTCTCATTTAAAATAGTTTGATATATATTATTTGTTTACCGTTCTAGAGAAATAACAAAAAAAAAAAACACCAAACCGAATGCAGAACCTCCTTCCTCAATGGAATTGAAGTCGTTTAAAAAATGGCGGCAAAATAAATAGAAAATAGGTCTGAAGGAAGATTGTGCAGACACGTAATAAAGAACGAGATACACAATCAGCCCAATCATTACGGTATAAGACTGGCCGGTTACAAATTTTCACGAGCCATATTTTCGGTAATTCTTGTTTTTAGTCTGAACCTTATACTCTATGATTCAAAATAATCAAGGGTACGACACTAATTCGTAAGTTACAGAAAATGGCTAAAAAGTTACAAAATATGTTGTCGTATAATTCCGGCAATTATGGAAATTTTGAATTTAAGATACGAAATGTCTCAATTTCCATTTCAAATTACAGAACTTTCTTATATGATAAATTTCGCTATTTTGAAATATTTCTGTCGGCTATCAGTACTTAACTTACCTAGCTGTACCATATTACCGACGATACATTTGTGATACAGTTGGATTTCAAATATTTGCAGCTAGCCAGACGCTTCGTGATAAAGTCTTCGGGCATGGAACCCTAAAAACCGTAGCTGAATTTATTTTAAGAAATTCTTGCATGGAATTCCATCAGTTTATAATGAGGAACGCCTATACATGAGCTATTTTATTGTACTATTTTCGATGCATGCATGGGTGCTTAATGAAAGCAACAGAATGTATCCTAAAAGGAAATTATGTAGGAGTGGAACTTTTAGCATTTTTTATATTAAAGGTAGTCGTAATCGTTCATTGGCTATTGCTGAAATCCGGGTTTTTTATTTAAAATAAAAACTAAAAAATTAAATAACTTGAAAACTAATGAGTTTTGATCCTTGGTTGAAATTATTGCAAATGAGCTAAAGAATAACCCCCTCACGGAATGTGGCGACGAATTCTTCTTCTTCTTCTAATAGTAATCTTAGTTTCAACATTAAACATCTGCAGCATAGCCACCTAAACACAAACCGCGTCATTTTACGACAAAATTTATAAACACCACTTTTTTTATTTCGACCGAAAGAGCTCATCATTTTCAGTGAAAATACCTTGAAATTAGCAAAATGAAATAAAAAAGTGGTGATACACTTTCTTAGGTAAATTACTCAAATGAAACTTTACGGCCTTAACACGCACCTTAAACCTAATCCCAATTTTTGCCCACAAATAAGGCACATAAACAATTCCGATACTTACATCGGAGCCGTAATAAGGCTACGGTTACAGCTTGCGACTCAGCCGTAAAAGCCAAGAACTTAATTAACGTCCCGGGGGCTTTACTTCACATTCATTCGGGTGTGAATTTGGTCCCGGCAATAAAAATAAACAATGAAAGGCGTTCACGTGGATCCCTGGTTAGTTCCCATTGCCCGTTAAGTGCAAGTGAGTCGAACGCCCATACTAACTGAACGGCGATTGACTTCTAGACTCACCGGGTTAGCCAAGTGTCTACCATACCTGAATTTAATAGACTTCAGACAAAATTGTATTTAAATGACTTGATCACCTTTTGATCACCTCGCACATTCCGACTCATTTTTAGGGTTCCGTCTGTCCGCGGCTTAGCTCGTTGATCGTTAGCACTAGAAAGCTGAAATTTGTTATGAGAAAGTGCATTAATCACGCCGACAAAACGGGTAGAATAAAAACTAGAAAAACATACTTAATAGGGTACCTCCCGTACACATGAAGTGTGGGTTGGTTTTTTTTTTTGGACCCACAGTGCAATAGTTAGATGGCCCCCCATCTCTGGCTAGGTAACGTTCATACTTTAACAGAACATCAAGAAGAACGCGAAGGTATTCATTCTCTAGTATGGTTTCCGAGCATTATCTTCAAAATGTATCTTACAGAACACATCCACGACAGTGTTCAGGATTATTTACTCATTCTTTTGGCATTGACTTCGACAAACATAATACAAATGACAATTCTTAGTCCTCTCATTCCAACTCGGTTTACAATTACTCAGTAAACTATAACAAGTAGTTAACTGTACGCTTACCATGAGTTAAGACATTGACGTTTTCGAGAACGAGTATCGAGTGTTCTATCTGTGCATCTTGCTTGTAACATATTAGTGTAAACGAGATGCACAGATAGAAAATTCGTTACTCGTTAACGAAAAATGACAATGTCAAACTCATGGTAACCGTACTGGTGGCTTAGCATGACATGTGTTGTCACGCGCGACTCCGTACTTCGAGTCGCGCCTGAAGTATGGAGAGTCGCGCCGCAAAGTAAGTCATGCTAGACGTACTGGGCATTTTAGTTAGTCATAACATAATACTTGACGCATTTACTCAGCTTTGTATGTTAGGAATAACATCCTTCGCCGTCACGCTTCGGCGTATATGCTAGGCTAGGAAATACAGCAGTGCGTTTGTATTTTTGACAGTGACAGCACTAGCTACTTCCGGTGCTTGAATTATTTTCAGCGGGTTTTGTGCATGACATTGACGTTGCGAATGGAAAAGACAATTTATTTTACTAACAGTTTACATTGAAGTCAAACACGTATTATTTTATCCGTCTTGTACCTAGATATCGCAAAACTAAGAAAATTAAAAGCGATTTTTTAAGCTCCACTCTCATTGACACACTTTACATGAAACACGGTTTTTAAAAGACAAACATAATAATTATGTACTCGAGACGTTGACTGACCTACATTGTTTTGAACTTCCAGGGATTGCGCAAACTTGATTACACGCATTTAGGACCAAAAGATTGTACTAAACCAAACTTTCAGCTTGCTGAAAATTAATTCCTGATAACGCATCCTGATCACTTTCGCAAACTGGTCTAGAAAATTGGTTGAAAGATACGTATCGTAGAGGACGGATATAGAAAATGTTTCTTACTCAACTACATGTTCATTACTGGGGCCTTATTCTAATTTTATGATCCTCTAGCTAAATGTATAAAAGATGCGTGTTACCATAAATATATCTACTCAATTTAGCGAAAAATAAACAACATCGAAACGACGAAACAACAGAAACGGTTAATATTCAATTACCCTCGGTTCATTATAACCACAACATGCCTTTGGCGCATCAGCAAACGAAAATATAACTCATCAAGACCGCGCAACAGCTGCATAATTCATTGCCCCAACAAAACTGAAATTTCCCCAAAGGCGGAACGGCTAATGTTTTCCCTATACTCGCATGTGGCGCGGCAGTTGCTTTTCAATTCGTGACCGCTCTGACAGGTGTGTTTACGGTGCACGCTTCGTACAAACGTTTCAAATTTCGTTGCGAATTAGTTTTTGTTCGCGTTCTTTCTCGGATGTTAGCCGAATTGCCAGACTCCGTGGATAGTTTGAGATTTTTAATTTGAAATGTTTCTGTTGGGCACTCAGATACTTTAGTAGTTGCTGCTCTTTGTACTCACTTACTTTTTAGTTCTTAAAGTGCAATGTTATTTTTTTTCTAATTTATCTTGAAAAGAAGAAAAACAACATACCTATTTAATTTATTAAAACACTGTGATTTAATAATGCCATACAGGATACAAACGATTAAACGATTTAAGTCAAATGAAATTTATTTTTGAAAGCTATTTGCTTAAGACGATTATTGTCCAAATTAAAAACCAAATATTGTGTCAGTCACTTTTTTTAATCATAAAACAAATCAACAAAAAATATGCCCTAACTTTAACAATAAAATTCCATAACCCTATAAAAGTTTCCAGGGCCAATATAGTTCACAGTTTAAGCCCCGTGAAACAGTAATTACACCGAGTCGAAGTCACGTGAATGTGACATGAGGCTTAAGTTCTTTGTTACACTTCTAATTAAGCCTGGCCTCAAGCGAGCTAGAAATGCCGTCTTACTCCACTATTTTTAACTGTGGCGTGGCGAATTCACTTTAAAATAGAATGGGTTAATCGAGGGCTAGTTTTAGATTAGAGGGGAAATAGAGAAGTGAAAAATTTGAGCTGACGTTTACATCGTAACCGTCTTTTGTTTTATATCGGTTGGAGCGGGCAATATGTTTGAAAATATCACATTGTTTTGTTACTTGCTAGAGCATGCAGTACCGATACTAATAAAAATACCGGTATTGCATCCTAATCACGGCTTTAGATATAATTGCACAGCCTTTATACGATTAGCATATGTTAGGTACTAAAAAGTGATGTCATATTATATAATTATCAAGGTTCATATGATAATAAAAGGATTATAAATTTAGATAAGATCTAAATCGCCAGTTACTGGCCACCGTCTAGTAACTGACCACCTCAAACAAAATTGAGCTCTATATACCTACAAACAGAATTCATTTTAGCATGAGGTTTTAATTACTGGCCACCCTTCAATAACTGGCGGCGTTAAACTAAAATGAATTCTGTTTGTAGGTGAATAGAGTTCATTTTTAGTATGAGGTGGCCAGTTACTGGCGATTTACCCTATCATTATCCTCTTTTAACCTGAAAATGTAAATCACTATTGTGTGTAAGCTTGTTTATTGAAATTGCAAAACAAGTTGTTCTAGTTTCAGTTGTGACGAAATGAAGTCTTTAAAAAGCACGTAGCCTACAATTACAAACTTGATCAAATTACTTGTGAAATTAAAAATGTAGTTGACTTTGTCATGATACTTAATCAACCAAAATAGATATAATATAGGTAGTGATTATTCTAGAGAAAGGTAAAATGGAATGTGGTTTGATATTGCTGAAATTTAGATTTTGGCGATTTCCTTGCAATACTCGTATGGATGTGTCAAGCACAATACGTACCGCGCGTACATACATTATATGACTTGCTGATTATAAACTAGTGCCCAAAAAGAAGCCAACCAAAAAAGAATTTTACCTAACCAATGAAAAACTAAAATCGAACATCAACTAAATAAATAATTAAAGTAGGTAAAGTTTCGAGTGCACTAACCCTCAGCGGGCACATTAGCACAGATTAGCAGAATCTGTATTTCGACCTAGTTTCAAATAGTACTTAGTTTTATAAAACGTTGCAAATTAAGCTTCGTCTAACTTCATTTTATTGCATTAAGTTCCGTTTTAGCTTGGTTTGATGCAAGATCTGGATAGAGAAATGAGATTTGTTTTTGCTTTAATGTATTTACTGTGATTTAACTCAGAAATAAATAAAAGAACAATTGGATTTAAAAAAAATATATACTTATAAATCATAGTATTTTTCCTATTTTTTTTTAATGAAAACATATGCTAACTTCATAATTTAATTCTATCTTCATGCGTCGGAAGTTAATTTCTAAGTTATGTCGCAGCAAATACATTAAATCAATTTATATGTAACTAACAAATTTTTAATTTTATTTAAAATTATGCGGGTAATTACTACAGCAAGTTAAAATAATTATTTATTCACTAGGTATCAATACACACAATGTGGCGCGCGATAAGGGACATTATAAATGAATTAATGAATTAAAAATAAAGATTAATCCCCTTATTCATAAACGGCCACTAAAGTTAAGAGATCGCTGATAATCGTTTGCCCCTTTCCCTCATATATGTTGGACAGAAAGGGACAAAAATTATCAGAGGCCTCTTAACTTTAGTGGACGTTTATGAATAAGGGGGTAAGTATTCAAACTTGATATTAATTAACTATTTTCCAATTCTTCAATACCTAAAACAAGGCCAAAAGAAAATCTGTAATATTAAGGATATGTCCAAAGAAAACCTAATATTCATACGTACTTATTTATACTTATCACAAGAAACATTATTAACCTTACGAAAATCTACAAAGAAAGGCAAAGAAGGACGTTGCTAACGGCAAAAACAGAATCCACCACATCGTCATTGAATTAATAACATTGTATCAGCGCTTACCTCCATTCCCGTAATCAAAAGAAAGGAAAATATGTAATATTACGAACACACAAAGGTTTTTCAGGAGAGCAACCGGAATTTACTTATCAAATGCGGGTTTAGCGAGCAACGGGGATTCAAGTGCGTAAGAGCTTTTGCATTTTACTGTGCTCTGATTATTCATCATCATCATCATCATCATCATCATCATCATCATCATCTCAGTCATAAGACGTCCACTTCTGAACATAGGCCTCCCCATTAAGGGGGGGGGGGGGGGGGTTGTCATACGCGCCACGCTTGGCAAGCGAGTTGGCGCGCGCAGTTTTTATTTTTGTTTATTGTTTGTAGGCTTTCGGAAGATGCTGCTGCCCATCTCCCGATTATTCCCTTAGCAGACTCCTACTGCAACCACGGGACGATATGGTGGGGGACAATTCTAAGGCCGGGCACCCCACCGCATATTCGGCTCTGATTATTGGTATGTATAAAAGACTAAAAGCATATTCGACTTTGCTAATTATCTAATAACAAAATATATTTTTGTTATCATAATAGTATGTCTGTGCGTCTTGCTGGTCCGATGAATATCTTAAAATAAATACACTGCGATTTTGAGTGTTTCACAAAATTTGTGAATATCATTTAATGATAACGTTTACAATATACGAGTACTGTACGTACCTGAAAACTGACTGGATCTAACAATTCGTAGATCGTCTAAGCATAGAAAAAGACGCATTACCATTTACATTCGACTTAAAAAACGTGAGTTACCCGTATTTATTACATATTTAATACTAGCGATCCGCCCCGGCTTCGCACGGGTGCAATTATACATATAAACCTGCCTCTTGAAAAACTCTATCTATTAAAAAAACCGCATTAAAATCCGTTGCGTAGTTTTAAAGATCTAAGCATGCATAGGGACAGACAGCAGGAATCGACTTTGTTTTATACTATGTAGTGATATTGATGTCTAAGTCTTACTGAACTTTTTTGTTTAAAATATTAATAAGGGTTCTGTTTTTTTTTATCTAGGCAACCCTAAATCAGTGAAACATTGGATTTGTAGATATGACAGAAAAGTAGTGTATAACCTAGGGATGAGTGATCTCATTAAACACTGTAAAATCCTAGATTTATACCAGTATAAAATATCATCATAACCCTCAGCACAGGCTTAAATGCAACACGCGCATTTTCTGCATAAAATAATCATAACAGAAGGTGAATTGTTTTACAGTGCGGCCCAGTATTTATAATTTACAGCCCCAAGAATAGTGTAGTAAATAAATTACGTACGCCGCACAATGAGCCGGTATGATCGTAAATTTAAAGTTCATTAGTTATATTCGTAACATTTCCTATAAAAATATACAGTCAAATAAAATATGTACAACGAATCTAGCTAGACAGAGTAGTGTTACTACTTAAAAATTGCAAATCAAAAAATATTAAAGAAAATTTATTTGATTTGCTTTAAGATACTAGTCACATTTTTTCGCAGGTGTTATCGCTACGAATATTACCTACTTAATAATGTCCTCTCAATAATACTTTAATGATATCTCTGTGTAAATATGTATATTTTTCCTCAGTCAACCCGTGACCAAGAACGCTGTAAAGTATTCGAAATCTCTTTTATACGCGATATAATCAGTTTAAAGTTGTTTTATTTCATGTCCTTTCAATTTATATCCTTTACCTATTTAATTGAAGAAGATTTTTAACCGGTGCTTCGTACCTTTGTCTCTTTCTCCAGGTTAGTTAGGTAGTAACATTGAGTTGGCTTGAAAGATTTGAGCTACTTTCAAAATAATATCGTTCAAAAGAGACAATAATTCCATAGTGACATCATTAAGGCTGCGTTTCCACCAGAGATGAACGCGGATGTGTTGCGAGGAATGTGTTTTTTAAGGACCAATAGTATTACTTTCTTACCTATCCATCCTCTTTCAAAAAAATCGCAAGCTTAGTTAGCGTGTCTTTAGATAATAATAAAATAATTAGGTGCCTAATAAACGTGTTTATTGATTATGTCAACCCTAGCCTATATATAACATCGAGCCCGTTGTACTCGTGTTCGATTGGTGATTTATCTTCCAAGACAAGTAGGGTTGCCTCTAGTACAATCAAGAGCTACGTTTGTGCGACAACACAAACAACGATCAACTTAATGAGACGCAGCTAGTGATGGGCCAGGGGAATATTCCTATCGTTCCCTATTATTGTTGTAGTTTTGATGGAAAGGATTGACAAAGCAAACTGATGTTTGAACACTGCGTTTGAACACCGCGTAACTCGGTCTTAAGATATATTTATTTATAATAAGCATTCTATCTGAAGGAAAAGCTTTTCGGTGAAGCAAAACATCCTGAGGAAACTGGACCTAATTCCAACAAAGCCTAGTTTCCCCTCTGGGTTGGAAGGTCAGATGGCAGTCACCTTTGTAAAAAAACTAGTATTTACGCCAAGCGAACCCCAGGCTCAATAGAGCAAAAAGCTGAGACAAACACTAGGTGGAAGAAGAAGCATTCTATCTGACGTTGAATTCGTCCACCGGTGACTATGTACAGTTAACGTCAAAGATATGCGGACGAGTTTAGTGCAAGGGACCACTTTGTCGATTTACAAGGACACTTTTTTCTTTCACTAATAGATAGTGCATATTACGTAGTTTTAGAAAGTACTAGTAACTAACTCCAAATCGACAAAGTGGTCCCTTTGTCCGTACACTGGCACATATGTTTACACTTTTGCACTTTACTCCTTTGTAATAAGGTGCAAAACTGTAAATATATCTTTGACTTCGACTGTACTTATACTGAATTGGACTCGGTTAGGTAACGAACATGATATATTGGAATATTCCCAGAAACTGTCCCCACTTCACTACGTAGGACGCTTGAAAATGACGGATGACCCCTCATGACCTCGTTGTTACCTCTCAGGGAAAAGGACGCTATTCCGCAAAATTAGTAAGGGCTCCTGTTAGGGTCTTGGGAAATTTACCACTTGAATTCCGTGGGTAAATAACCCAGAGTAACTTAATCCTTGCACGTGTATTTGTTTGATGAACTTAGTATAGAACGGGTTAAGATCTGACACTTTCTTTGTTTATTACTCAGTGTCTAATAGGTGAAAGGGTGAATTTATTCGACTCGAGGACCATTTGGAATAACCTAAGCGCGAAAAGGTATGTATTTTTAAATGTAGGTATTTTTCGGGAAATTAAATTATTATAAGTTAAATTATTAGTAAATATATAAATAGGTTATGCAGTAAACATCAACAATACTTAGTTATTTGGTTAAAAGGAAAAAAAATAGTGATAAAAGCAAGGCTCCACAAGGATGAGAGGTATTAGAAAACATAATATATATCAGAGGCTTTGAGTACAAAGACGGGGGAATATTTACGTGAAATAAATGATTTTACCTTCAATATAATAGATAATAGGCAATAAATATTTACGATATTTGGGTCACTCTTCAATTTGAGCAAAAACTATTATTGGAAATAAATTACATACGATTAGCTGAAAAAGTAAACAGTTGACATTCAATTGTGATAATTATATATGTGTGTGTGTGTGTGTGTGTGTGTGTGTGCTTGCGTGCGTGCGTGCGTGCGTGCGTGCGTGCGTGCGTGCGTGCGTGCGTATGTGTGTGTGTGTGTGTGTGTCCGATATATCTGTACCACTGAGTTTTTCGGACCGGATATAAGGGATATCTTTTGATATTTACCAGTCACTTTTCGATGAAGGAAAACATCGTAAAGAAACCGGACCTAATCCTGATAATGCCTAGTTTCTTCTCTGGGTTAAAAGGTCAGATGGCAGTCGCTTTCGTAAAAACTATTGCCTACGCCAATTCATGTTATTACGTTGTCAAGCGGATCCCAAGCCGGGACAAACGCTAGGAGGAAGAAGAATTATATTTGCAAATAAATTACATACCTACATTACTTACATACATCTGTTAGCTAAACTTAACTTAAAAGTCGGTTACACTATGTCTTGTTCACAAATTAAATTGCATCCTTATTTTGACAAACACGGGACTTAATCGCATAGGTACACTTACTTTTTTAATTTTTCTGACGTTTCGTGCGTGTCGTAACGCTCGTGGTCGCAGGCAGACTGGCGAGGAATCGTATCAGCATCTCCTAACCGCGCGGGTTTTATGAACTACCCGCACTTGGTCTTGATTATTATTAAGTCCCGTGTTTGTCAAAATAATGAGTGAAAATCCTGTGAGTTTAAATCAGTAAATCGCATCAGTCATTAATATAATCAAAATATGTGACTTAAAAACTGGACATATTTTTTTTTCAGGGAAAAGTATATTTGTGTTATATTCTGTAGCATTTGGTGTAATTATGAGCTCTCCAAGGGCACCCCTCCGTTGGTTAAATATTTGTACACAAAATAACATTTACCGACTTACGTGTACTCATTAGCAGGCTGAAGGTCATGCAGTATAAATATTTGATGTATTTTCTAATTCCTTATGCTAGTATATTAAGAATTATTGGTGTTTATATATTGTATTATAGGTTGGCTACTAAAAATAAAACTACTAGTTCTAGTTACGAGCGTTTCGGTAGGTTCAGTCATTTTCATTTGTTTTCACCACTCCACCTACGAAAAGCGCTCTTTATCCCTCGAAAGCTGTGGAAAAAAACGCATTTAATCGACATGTGGGGAAAGTAATTTAGTACAAATTTTAACTTGTTTTTTTTTCACGGTATCTGGCAGGATGGACTTTAAAGTGATGATTTTGAATTATGTAATATGTTTTGAAAGCATTCATTCATTGCAGTCGATTTTTTGCATTTTATAGCTTAAATTTTTCCTGTTGGTGGTGTGGTGAAACATTTTATATTATACTCGGCAGCAAAGTTTGTTGAACCTCTCTTGTCATGAGGCTTTCTTACGCTCGAGATATTTTTTTTAACCACTCATTCCGCTCATGGCTCAATTTTGGAATCTCTCACTACCTCAAACCTCAATAAAGGCACGAGAGGTTAAAAATCAACTTGCAATGCGACTTGTATAATAAATAAGTATTTCTTATGCTTACTTATGCTTTCTATACTCGTACAAATTCCGGAGAATCGGTTCAGCGGTAATAAGACTAATAAGATAATTGACTTAAAGGCAGAGCACCGAAAACTGCGAACTTAAGTTAAAATTTGAATTGGTTTAGGCTGCTAAAGTCACAAATTATATAGAGTTACCGCTGTCCTCTTAAAGCAAGATCATCGAGAGACCAGCCAAGTTGGTCCAAAGGCGAGTTGTACAAATCTTTGTCTATTTTCCCTTGTTACACCGCTTGTACAATGGACTGTGCTCTGAAGCACTCTTTGACATGATGCAACTAGCCACACCGCTATCACCGCACTGCTCGTCGACGGCAGGGAGTTCATCCTCACACCCTGCAACCTAGGTATATTCCGACCAAAAAGAGTAGAAATTAAAAAGTGGCATCATCGTAGTATCGTCCCTTTCAAATCAATCTAAACAACGAGACCACACTACGATGTTGTCACTTTTTAATTTCTACTCTATTTGGTCGGAATATAAATAGCCAATCCTCAGCGCCTACTGTTTCAAAGGAGGGATTTGGATCAACAAAGATGTTTTCAAACCATACAAATACCCACATATAGAACAAAAAATGTGATACTTACATATTAAACAAATTCATGATTCTTAACCTACTAAAATCTACTCTCTACTATTAATTTCACCAAAATCATTAGCTTTTTCTTATGGTCGAGAAGAAATCTCATTGAAATATAATGAAAGCGTAATAAAACAATCTCGAAGGGTCATTTGTTACAGACGGACACCGAAGGACCCATGCGTTTTAATTGGATCCCTATTTTATTCCATTATTTGATTTTCCTTTTAAATTGATTAAAAGTGGTTAACAGGCATTTAAATCACTGGATTCGGCGAATATTACCTACATTTTAAAAATACATAATTATACATTTCGGAGCTTAATATTAATCAATTTTCACATCATAATTTCCTATCCTATAGATAGCACTCTATTATGTCTATCGTTGAATGTTTTTTTAATTTGTATACAGCACTGACACACATACACGCACAGCCTTTTGTATATATAGCTGTATAATTTTTGCGAATAAAAATTTATTCCAATTTCATTTTTAAAAGCTCTTTTTCAAGTGCTTTAAGGTAAATACCTATCAAAAGATTTAAATTATCTCAAACTTCAGAAGGCCTACTCTTCCTTATACTTGTTTAAGTTTTCTCCGGAACAATCAATTTTATAAAAATGCTCCAGTAATTAAAATTTTTATAAGTAAAAAGTTTTGCTTTTGAATTAAGGCATCTGTTTCAGACGTAAAATTCCCTGCGTACCAATTACCAGAGTTACGAAGAACTTTTTTAATAGAAATGAGCAAATTTCATCGAATGAGTCGGTGGAATTACTTCAATGAAAAAGTTGGTGTTTCTGTTCAATTTTAATTAGGAAAGTCATTACTGATGCCTCGCACTTTACCAAAAACGGTGGTCGCCTTGAAACAAAAAGTATAACATGATGATTTAATAATAGGCAGGTATTTCTTTGAAAGAATGGGCTTGGAACATTATTTATATGAAGAGAGTCTATAATATTCACAATCTACGCGGCTTTAATTATACATACTCGTATAATGTGTATTTAATTAAACTGCAAATCGTCAGTTTTTTTTCATAGATGTTTTTTACAAATTTCAATAGCTAATTTCATTATAATTGTACATTGTGTAATGTGGGGATTAAGAGGAATATTGCAAGCGAGAGTCAACCAGAAGTCTGTGTAAAACTGAGGGCTTTTATGACTCCAGTTTGTACCGTACAAGAGATTTATAAGCAATAAAATATTTATAAATCCCATGACGTGTTTATGAAAAAAAAACCAACGAGTTAGTCAGTTCTTAGCTGAAACAAAAACCTACCAAATATGAAGCAGAATCAATCTTCTTATAATGTCAAATACCCCTAATTTTGTAGTTTTATTATACTGCAACATTAAATAAAGAACAACGACGTTTACATGACAAAAGCCCGAGCGACAAAATAAACCGTATTAAGCCATTGTCGAGGAATATAATACCAAGGAAATAATACAGCATTGTACGACAGTTTATCGTGCTAAATTACACCTAGAAGGTTCCTGTAGAGAACGTGAAATTATGCATCGCAATCACATTTATGCACAGGTAAATCGCTGCTCCTAACTACCTATTTGTGTCTTTCAGAAGAAAATGGGTCGGTTAACCTAATGGGGACATTGTTTCGTGGTTTGAAAACGAAAATAAAGCAATTGTACAACTTTTTCACGGTTGGAATAATAATGCTATTTGTTGTAGTAGGTACGTCTTAATTTTAGATTAAATCGTAAGGCAAAGCAAGCGTTAAGCAAGACATTAAAATAGTAAATCAAAACATGTTAATAATCTTCTTTCAAAGATCACAATCTGCATTGTGGAAAAAGAATTTGTACCAATCAATAGAATACCTTCTAAAGCTCTCGCTTCCAGCTATCGTAATAAATCACCGACTGTCCAGCAGTTAAGGGAATTCTCAAAAACATTCTTTCATACTAAAATTCCGAAACTCTTACCTGAAACTGAAAGCAGGATAAAACTGTCCCAGACAATTCATAGATAAATTACACGCGCCTTAAAAACGCGGCCGTGAGCAGAAAAGCAGATGTGTAAAAGAAAGAGAGAAAGGATCGCACCCGACATTTATCATTAAGGGCAACAATGCTTTTTGTGGGATTTCCTTCAAGAATCCAAGAGATTAATGAAGGTGGCAATAACGGCCGACCATCCGATAAATAACAAAATAACGCACGAGGGCCTTAACGTACAAGAGATTAATAAGCAACATTAGGCGGTAAGGGTCAAATGCGGGGAATATTTACTGCACTGTCAATTGCTTTAAGATCGAAAATGTACATTGATCACTACCTAAAATTCATTATTATGCTATGTAGAACTTGTGACGGTAGACAAGCAAGAACACAGTTTTCAAGAATGCTTTTTTTCGTACGAACAAAAGAACAGACGTACGAACAGCAGTGTAGGTTTAACTATTAAACTCTCGTGAGACTCTATAACATGTTAAATATATATTTTAAATTGGTCGAAACATGTCGAGCAAAAGTAGACCAAAATTACGCGAGTGAACCGTCATAAATTTTTTTAAAAGTGTATTTATTGAAATCAACATTCGTATGTTAAGGTAGTTACTAAAATTAGACACAACACAAAAATGGCTATGTTTTTTAAGGCCCAATTAAGTCCACAAAAAGGTGAAAACACGTTTATTTCTGATTTCTTGTATAAGCGGATTATCAATATTTTAATGACCCATTAATAGCCTGGCCCAAAAAATATTAAATTGATACCCTGACCTGAATAAATGTTCACTTGTTTGTGGAGCCATAACTCTCCAAGCAATAATACCCGGATAACCTTCATGAAACCAAGGCAAGTTTAATTGCCAATGATTTTCCTTAAGCACAATTTGAACCGTCGTTAATGACAAAATTGCCTGCAATCAGCCTAATGACAAAGTTACGGGTGAATCGACAACAAAGAGAGATTTGTCTCAAACAAGCTGTTACTCGGCTATTTATAATGGACCGCTATAAATTATTTTAAACAATGTTTTAACTCTTGAGTAAAATATTGGGGAACAGGTTGAGAACTGCTGGTAGGAGGAAGAACCATTGGTAAACGTAACGTGTTTAATGTACTCTAATAAGGATTTCGATTGTGGTAATCGTGGCAATCATTTAGTTGAATATTCAATTTATTTTTTTATTAAGCAGAACATCTGCCTAACGATAGGACATGTTTAGAAATAAATTATTTTAATTGTATTTCCATTTATTCGTTATAATTCCAATTCTAATTTAATTCAATAATTTATATATTACGAAATTTATTATTTATTTAATTAAGTGGACATTACCTGTATATATTATGTAACTATCTGGTGTATTTTATCTTACAGGCGTTTTGGTGTAAACTATTAGCCTGTAAGTTTTTTTTTACAAATAAACAAATAAAGGAAAAGTAGAAAAATCCACTGCCTCAGGCGAGACACGAACTCGCGACTTGGGAAACATGCCCATCGCTCTAACCAACTGAACTACTGTCTACCATATCCTTTATTTATTAATGCGTCTTAGGTTAACGCTGCGCTGACGCCACAAAATTGGACATAAGTAATTTATTAAGTAATTTACTAACAAATAAACCTAACACTACCCTTTAGGCCTACTTCCAGACTAAATCGTTGAATTTTAAATGTATGTAGATATGTCGGGTGACCAATTAGGTGTAAGTCGTATAGTTAGGTTTTTAAATTTAATGATTTTCTTTTTGTTGTAATTTTACTGGGATTAAGAAAAGGAATTAGTATTTTCCTAAATATATAGGTTTACAGAACTTACCTACAAAATATCCTGAATACAGACACAGCTAGTGTAGAGAAGATGGCTCTTTCCTGAAACAGGACCTAAGCCCGCTACACCTGTCGCGCTGAGTTTGAATAATGCCTGGCGAGCGAATTCTGATACGCCCCAGTTATCTGTTATTTTGGTAACTTTAGACAATCCTTCTGAAATACAATCAGTACTTACCATTCTTATAATCAGTAATCAAAAAATAAATATTCTAAACATACATATTTAACAGGTAAACGCTAATGATGATAAATTTATTCCGGCTATAAATTCATATTTAATAGAGTGCCAGACGATATTAAAACTCTACTAGTACATGTCTTTTTGAAAGTAAAATGGTTAATTGGACACTTAATAAATGTTTTCTTATGCAGCAAAAAAAAAACATTTTGTGCAACGTGGTTTTATGAAACCACGATGCAAGTGAAACTTTACTATGTTAGCATATTATAAAGTATTAATAGAGCCATCTATACTGGATTTGTATTCATTAACTCAAGCCTGGCTGTTTTTTGGCTTTAGGGTTGAGGGCGTTATAGTTAATATATTGCAAACAGAAAAAAATAATTCGTCCCACGGGGTTTGAACCCTCGCCCATTCGATCGTAAGTCTCATGCCATACCACAGTGCCACCGCTGCAGTTACGCTAAGATGTGAAATATAGATTTGTATACCA
This sequence comes from Pammene fasciana, assembly GCA_911728535.1. NCBI lineage: Eukaryota > Metazoa > Arthropoda > Insecta > Lepidoptera > Tortricidae > Pammene > Pammene fasciana. Next base: position 6,358,718 of record OU452285.1, read on the forward strand.
CGGTTGACTGCCAACATGACATGAACCTTATTGCTTATGAAATAAGAGCCTCACCTTACTATAAACGGAAATCAGCGTTACATAATGTAACGCATGTCGCGCAAAAGACAGACATTAAAATTCGAGGCGATGTAATAAAAGTTTCACTTTAAAAATATAATGCCAATTAGTATATTTATACTATGCTGATATACATATTTCTACGCCTATGCATGCCAGCAGATTACACTGACCTAACACCTTCTACTACGAGTAACCAACAATGTATCGTAATCTTAGAAATAAACGATCGATTTATTGATTAATTGAACAAGTATCGTTTGAATTATAGATATGATTGAATTAGACAATGCAAAATCAAGTGAATAAGGTGAAGTTCCTTAAGAACAGAACAAGAAACTTAATGAAATCCTCACAAAAGAAAGAAAAGATTTGTTACGGTGTTTGTGTAGCAGCTGACGGTCATAAATCATAACTTACATATTCATGATTGATTACTTTCACCGCGTGCAAGAAATTAACCCCTTTTTCTTTTTCCGTGGTAATGCAATCGGTGTTACGTGAACGTTTCAAAGCCATGGTTTTCAGAACTTTTGTTGTGCTGTTAACGTGGTGTAAACTTGTCGTTTTATCTATACCATGCTTGGCTTCATGAAAAAAATTATGTATGTATTTAACCAGGCATCAAATAAAAATGGGTACCAAAATTAATAGGTTGGCGGCCTTTGTTTCATTAAAAAACGGTTAAGTATTAATTAAATATACGGTTATATAAAAAAATATATAGAAAATAAATTTTATTAAATATTCAAATTAGTACAACGGACAACTTTACACGAGAAATTTAAATTTTAAGTTTTTATTAATTATTTTGCATACAGTTTCAATACAAACTAAAACTATACTTAAAATAAACCTATCTTAAAATTTCTATGCTAAGTCCAGATAACACGGACTCTTAAAAATATACTGGAGTCTATGATTTGTTTAAGCAGGTACCCAATTGTAAATAGACCTATCAGATAACAGTTCGTGAGCTTTAAGAAGCACCTTCGGGAATCGGCGATGACACACGAAGGTAATATTGCTGTTCTGCTTTTTCACGTGTCACTGTTGATTGATACCCGACGTCTCTTTCTAAAACCCGAAGGTTCTTCTGAGAGCTCACGGACTGTATGCCGATGGGAAACATTATTTTATTGACCGGTACTGTATTAGAACGTAGACGTAACTAAACTAATATTAGATAGGATATGTGTCGAAGGTTCGTCCGGTCAGTCCTCAGCATAAACTCGTAACAAAACTTAATTTTACCCTTTCAGACGTAATTACCTCCAAGTTGAGACTGAATGTTCAGACCGCCGGCGTGTATAGGTTCCATAACGAAAGTAGGACGTTAAATTGTCTAAGATTACTTTCGTGTAGGTAATAACTACTCGTGTTCAACTTTAACCTTGAATGATAATGGAGTTCTCGACACAGCATACTGCAGCATATAATACAGCTGTTTCCTTAAGTGGAGGTTTTACCCAATTTTGAATAATTATACTGGGCAATAAATTTAACTCTTATTTTTTGGTTTACCTCCTAACAAACGGCCGACTAGTCCAGTTGATAGTGCACTGCCTACGAATCAGGAGTTCCGGTCTGAATCCTGGTAAGGACTTTTATTTGTGTGTTTATTTATCAAGAATATTTCTTCCTCAGTTATGGGTGTTTTCTATGTATCTAAGTATAATTATAATTAACTATATATGTAGTAGGTATTGTGATGGGGTGGTGTAGCTCAGCTCAGAGTAAGATTGTCGCCTAGTATAGTACAAGCTTTGCTTAGTTTGGGACTTGGTTGAAGATTGTCCCGAATATTTATTATTATTTATTAATTTATTTAGGATTTTATGAGCCTTTACATCCACCGGGATGTAAGCCTACTAAAACACCGGTTTTAACCCCTTTTGCCGTGGTCGTGCACATCACAGTGCGTTTAGAGGAATTTCCTGTGGGCTAATTGAATTCCTTGCCAGTCTCAAAGGGACTACAGTGTACCTACCGATTTTTTAAGTTATCAACGCGCATGTTACGCCACTGGAATTGAGAGCATCTACAAGCTATGGTATTTGCTTACCATCAGTAGGACCCAATACTTGTTTCCCACAGTTGTGACATAAAAAAACTCTTGTTAGGGTGCGTTGAAGTAAGATAGGAAGGTATTTTTTAGGGGTAAGACAAAAAATCGTCCATATTCCGGAGCATTACAGACTACTTTTTATCTTACCCCTAAAAAAATACCTTTCTATCTTACCCCAATGCACCTTACCTATTTTTTATCGTTCAACGCATGCATCTGGAGAGATGGGCTAGCAAAGCCACCAAGTGGGTGCTGGTAGAGGGGCGCGGGCGCGGTAGGCCTAAACGGAGATGGCGGGATGATTTAGATACCTTCCTTAACAACTGGGTGGAAGAGGCGCAAAATCGGGTGATATGGAGATCCAGGGGAGAGGCGTTTGCCTAGCAGTGCGGCACTCAAATAGGCTAGTATAAATAAATAAATAAAAAGAACTGTGTATTCTTTAATGCTATCAACGTATGTACTGACTACAGCGTTCTACTTCCCTCAAAGGAAATTGCCTGTTCATTAAATAGTTAGAGCCCACCGTAGCGTATACAGGCCAGTTTTACGTGACATCTCGTTTGGAATGAGACATTCTTGTCCGCCGTAAGTTGACCAATTCTATTGGTAGCTAAAAAGTGTCTATGAAAGTTAACTTAAGTCCTCTAGTCAGATTACAGAAATTGATTTGTAAAATATTTTTTTATTGATTCATACAATAAAATAATCACGTAAAAAACCTTTTTTTTTAAGAGGAACGTGATTCTGAATATGAAACTCACTAGATTAATAACTGGCACTATCAAATATGACACAACAATAAGAGCAACGAAACGCTTTTAGTTAGTTTGCTTATAATTACTGTAATTATTGCATAGGTTGAGGTCAAATTGAGAGACCAGCAAAACTTTTCAGATGGAAAAATTTATACCGATAAGTATTTGCATCAAGTGACTTGCATTCTTTCACCTCCACAGATGAACAGCTGCCAGATGCTTAGATCTAGCAATAACGATAGTATAGCAAACTAACTAGAGGGGTTTCCTCGCCCTCTTTATTGTATCATAAATATCTGACGAGACTAGCTCTTCGTCTAAGTTCTGCTGCTGACGGTAGTAATATGCAGGGAATAGTTATTATTTTTTTGTACGGTGATGTATTTGATATTTTAGTTGTCTAATTGACTTTTGAAATGATTTTAGATAACCTCGTTTTATGATTTTAAGCTAACATGGTCATTAACATTACAAAAACTATTTAAAACGGGATATTTACCATGTGAGTTTTTTATTTTGAGCTTCCGATATTTCGGCACAGTTGCATGCGCCATTATCACGGAGTAACTGAAGTTGCTGCGAGTGTCAGTTGTGGTCTACCCACACACCATAGCGATCTACCCTCTTTCGAGTTCGCTTTTTTCGTCCGTTGTCACTGCTACTACTACCGTCCGCATTCTCACTTGGAACTCGATCACGGTTACGACACACTACACTTACGGTATCAACTCGCGCGGTGTTTACCGAAATAGACTGTTTTGGTTTTGAGAACTTACGGATCACTGGATGCCAGACACTTGACAAATGAAAGCCGTCTTCCCGGTTGAAATTCTTATATTTAAGAATTTCGATGGCCTCCTTAACCATCCTGGGTATATAGTGTCTTTCAGTCGAGAGTATCTGAGGGTTGTGCAACTCAATCCAATGGTTAGTTCCCGCTTCCAGTAGATGTTGCGCGATCGCCGACTTCCGAGGTTCGTTGTTCCTGAACGCTCGTATGTGCTCCTTTATCCGGCATGAGATAGTACGCTTCGTTTGACCTATGTACGAGCTACCACAGCTACAGTCTATTTTATAGACACCTGGACGTTCAAGTGGAAAACTGTCCTTCGGCGTGCGCAAGTATTGCGACAGTTTTCTACAGGGCGTAAAGATAGTTTTCACCGAAAACTTCTTCAAAATATTGGCCACCTTATCTGTCACACCCTTTACGTATGGCAAGTACGCTGGTTGTCGTTCCACTCTATAATTCAGGTGTTTAGGCATATCAGTGCGTCGAGGTGGCAAAATCCGCCCATTGTAACCATTTTTCTGCAAAACGCCCCTTAAATGTGTCAGTTCGTTGCCTAAATGTTCCTCGTCGCATAGGTTGTATGCGCGGTCTGTAAGTGACGTTACTACAGAGTACAGTTGGCGTGGGTGGTGATGCGAATTAGCATGCAGGTAGCATGTACTCTGTAGTAACGTCACTTACAGACCGCGCATACAACCTATGCGACGAGGAACATTTAGGCAACGAACTGACACATTTAAGGCGTTTTGCAGAAAAATGGTTACAATGGGCGGATTTTGCCACCTCGACGCACTGATATGCCTAAACACCTGAATTATAGAGTGGAACGACAACCAGCGTACTTGCCATACGTAAAGGGTGTGACAGATAAGGTGGCCAATATTTTGAAGAAGTTTTCGGTGAAAACTATCTTTACGCCCTGTAGAAAACTGTCGCAATACTTGCGCACGCCGAAGGACAGTTTTCCACTTGAACGTCCAGGTGTCTATAAAATAGACTGTAGCTGTGGTAGCTCGTACATAGGTCAAACGAAGCGTACTATCTCATGCCGGATAAAGGAGCACATACGAGCGTTCAGGAACAACGAACCTCGGAAGTCGGCGATCGCGCAACATCTACTGGAAGCGGGAACTAACCATTGGATTGAGTTGCACAACCCTCAGATACTCTCGACTGAAAGACACTATATACCCAGGATGGTTAAGGAGGCCATCGAAATTCTTAAATATAAGAATTTCAACCGGGAAGACGGCTTTCATTTGTCAAGTGTCTGGCATCCAGTGATCCGTAAGTTCTCAAAACCAAAACAGTCTATTTCGGTAAACACCGCGCGAGTTGATACCGTAAGTGTAGTGTGTCGTAACCGTGATCGAGTTCCAAGTGAGAATGCGGACGGTAGTAGTAGCAGTGACAACGGACGAAAAAAGCGAACTCGAAAGAGGGTAGATCGCTATGGTGTGTGGGTAGACCACAACTGACACTCGCAGCAACTTCAGTTACTCCGTGATAATGGCGCATGCAACTGTGCCGAAATATCGGAAGCTCAAAATAAAAAACTCACATGGTAAATATCCCGTTTTAAATAGTTTTTGTAACCTCGTTTTAGTTCTTATTACAATTTAATATTACATTTTAGAAATATACATATATTACAGAGACCGAAGTGCTAATATTTTCGTATATCGTACGCTCTCTTACACTTTCTCACTGCCCTACTACGGGCAATTGCACGATAAATTTAATATTATCCTCTTGAATGCCCTCATCCAAGCCGGCGAAGGTTGAAGGTGGATTTATTTCGAGCACGGTTTAGGAAAATATAATTCCCTGGTTTGAACCTCAAAATATATGAAGTTTATGAGGCATGGGTCTCGTTCGACCTCGCCGCACACCAAATAGCGCCAAGTACCGGCACCGACTCATGCATTTTTCACGCCCATACTCAGTGGAAACCAGGAAATATTCTAAATTTAAAGGATTACAACTTTACCTGTGCACTACCTAAATTCAATTTATACTTTAATACAAAGCGCTAAGAGCTGGACTTGAAAAATTAACAGAAATAGCTATTTGGTTTGAGGTGCGTTCTGTGGTAACAAAATGTTCTTGTGTAGTAATGGAGGCAGTAAAACGAGAGTTTTTGGATTGTTACGGAATTGTTCACTTTGAATGAAGATGAATTAATGAAAAATTGATATTTGTAACATTCCGAATGTCTTGAATTTAAATTTAATTTTTATTCACAACTTAGGCATTTTTGTATATATTATGTTGTTGAATATATCTACTTAACAAAAACTGTATTTATTTAACCATCTGACTAAATATTAACGACAATATGTTAGAGCGTCGATATGTCAAAAAATAAAGATAAGTATAAAATAGAGATACATTATAGCCAACTATACTTTCATTATTCCTTACCTTTGTTTTACATACTGTGCCAAATCAAGCAAAAAGAAGCAAATTATTGTCTGGCCTGTAGGAAATAGATATTGTCTCTCAAAACGACAATAAATCATTAAAAAATCTAAAATTCATAAATCCATTAATTTTTTCTTAGTTTTATAATACCTCTGTAATACCTAATTAAAACCTTTAGATCACTGAATAAAAAGCAAAGCTCCCTCCCAGATATTTTCCATTTAACTAGGGACGGAAAATGCAGAGCGTGAGGATTGTCTGCGAACGCGGCTTTAACCCCGAGTTTAATTCTCATCGTTTATCAATCGTTTCAGAAAAACCAGTATAAAAGCAATCATCAAATACTTAGAGTTATTTCAGATCTAAAGGTCAGAGCTATACTGGTTTCTCGTCGGACGGTCATACTAGAATACGAGCACAGACAAACCCAATTAACCAGAACCGCGGGTAGTTGCATTTTTAATTCGCCTGTTAGGTTGTGCATAATTGTGAACTAAACACTGGCCTATTATTTTAGTACTTACTACATATCTTTAGACTGGCAAATAAATGACGTGGGTTTAAACACAAGCACTTTTATGAAACCCTAAGTGAAAGACATAGGTATAAGTACCAGCACGGCTAGCACATCTTACGTTATTGGGCGACTCTCCATACTTCAAGCGCGACTCGAAATATGAAGTGACAAGCGACAACGTTAGATATGGCGCCAGAGATAATTAAAAAAGAGTAAAACTGTGTAGAATTTTCAAAATCTATATGGTTAAATAAAAATCCTACAACTAAGAAAGCTACGATTTGTAGAAGTGTTGAAGTTTAGGTACTCATAAGTTATACCTATATGTAGGTAAGCAATAGAGATGGGCCGACTAGGGTTTTTGCCGACTACACAATCGGCCGACTAACCGGTTTTCAAATTGCCGATTAATCGGCCGACTAGTCGGCAATGCCGATCGTAGGTTTTAGCTAAGTTCGGGTGCAATCGGAAACGCTCGTTTCGCTTCGTCCACCGTGCCTTTGTCTATCACGCGTTCATGACCAGCGCGGGCGTGTTTGAAGGCAAAAAGAAAACAAACACTATAATAAGATTTAGATATTCATAACTAAGAAAAGGGTTAAACTTCTGCCAAGTTCTTATTTTCCTAGTAGGTATTAAAGTGCCGAATATTCGGCATTTTTTGCCGACTAGTCGCCGACTAATCGCCGACTACAAATGATGCTGAATAGTCGGCTTTCCCGACTAGTCGGCGACTAGTCGGCCCATCTCTAGTAAGCAAATAAAAAACTTTAAAAAGAGCTACTTGATGTAAACCTGTTGTTTATTGGTAGTTCAAGGGCCCTATTTATTTTTTCATTTACTATTTAACATTCTTTATCAATGGTTCGTTTTTTTTAAATTAGACAATATTGTAACATTTGTTAGTTAGTTCTATATTTTTACTAACAGGCAATTAGTAAGGTATAATTAATTGTTAAATTAATTAATGTGTCAAACATTAGGAAAGCCATAAATAACTTGTCAATTTCAACATGAATGGATTGCTTTTCAATAAACTAATTAGCGAGATCAACCCATATCAAATCACCTAATGAATAAGCCACGTACAGTCAGCATCAATAGTATCTTCCAACACGAAGGCCGCAAAAATATGTCGCTCTTATTTGTAGAGCCATAGGAGCGGGTCACATATTTTTGCGGCCTTCGTGTAGGACGATAAATATTATACTATTGATGCTGACTGTACATACAATTATTTTAATGATTACTTCAATCGTAAAACCTAGTAGTTTAAGTACCTATTTAACTTTTTAGTTTAGGATTGGATAACATTTTGATGCAAATGCGTAATACGGCTTGTGGCAAGACTCGGATTGAAGGGCGAATGTTGTTTCCGTGAGAGCATCAGACGACGATTTTTAATACTGTTGTGTGAAAATGAGAATAAATTAATTGATCAGATTGACATTATCTCTAGGTACAGTTAGTAGTTATATATTAATTTTACTTTTTTTATACAAGACATGAGTGGTGTCGATTCAACGAGTTTATATACAGAAACTGGTAATCATCTTGATAACTGATGAATGGAAAATGATGATGAAATGCTTACACAGCGAAAAATACTGCTTTTTTGCTCTCGTTACTCTAAATATGCCCCAGTTTTTGGTTTTAAATGCCTACTGTTGATTTGATATTGACATTATGATAGGATGATCTATCGCATTTCACTTGCGGTTATTCAGTGGATCACCCGCTTTTCAAGGGTCACCTTCGAACAATATCAAATCACTAACATATTTTCAAAATCTCAATGCTGCTCCATCGGAGTTTGGGTGATTTAATCCTCAATTTCTTTTAGATAACAAAATTAACTGATCAGACCCTAAGTCCCTTATCGATCGCAAATATGAACACAATTTCCAATAACCCAACTCTGTTAATAATTAAGGATCATATCCCGCCTTATAGCCTTAGGGACGAATACACGGGTAAATACTTGCTACGTACACAGAATATTCTGGAATTCCGTGGCAAAGGTGGAAACGTTAATGAATTCCTTTGTGGTAACGGTAACGACATTGGACGCGTTACTGAGTAACTTGGTTACGGGGCTCGTAACAGTGATTACGTAAATATCTGTAAACAACGCGTGTTTAACGGGTAATTCATTTACCTGATGTATCGATGACTATGTACAGTCACCATACGAAAATGTTGAGCCTCTTGCTATTTGTAATTTAGCCGTGTAGTGAATAACCGATGTTACCGATTAGGTGTCTGTCAGCTAACATCGGTTATATATTATACGGCTAAATTCGGAACAACAGCAAGTGGCTCAACAATCCTATTTCGTGATAGTTGGTACTTATGTGGTGGCTGGTTCAAGCTTGGGCCTGAAAACCCGAAGGATGTGTGTTTTCATTGCTAGCCTCTGATCGCGGCTTATTCCGCTTTGTTAAAACTTTAACCTTGTTTTCAACCCTTGAAGTCTGAATTTGACAAATATTTTGTTAATAAACCTTCACTAGGTTTGAAAAATATATATACCAAATTTCTACCGCCTTCAACGGTTCAGGCTATGCTATGTTAGTCTTTTAAGTAAAGTAAAAATGTATACGAGGTGAAATCTGGGTCGTTTAGCAAGCAATCAAGGCGTGATGTAGAATCGAAGAATGAACCTAATGATGTTCATTATATTTTTTGTCACCAATATTGATCATTATTTTTCAGACGATAAGTAGATAAATAAATGTTGACGTACAAATTAGTCAACCTACTCAATGTGACGTCTTGTCGTTTCACATACAGCATATGACAAAACTAATAGGGTGACTATGATTTACTTAGTTTCAGATTAATTTTGCATGAAAAATAAACACTATTAAACTGATTATGTTTTTATCACCTACTCTTATAGTCGGGTGAACAGTTACATAGTCAGAAAAAGTGGTTGAGAATCACGATCCAGATTTCATCCAGTATAATATTTTGATTGGTGCTACCATTTCTAGTTTTTCTATTATAACGGAAAATCCCGCTACTGATCTCAACTTTCTCGACCCACGATGTAGGTAAAAAGTTGTCAGGAAAAGTTGCCCGCAAAGTGAGCTTTTACCCCCGAACTTTCAGGTATTCAACTGTTGTGGACAATGTTACCTAAATCTTTTGATGGTAGTTTATGGAAATGTTTGGGACATTCTTGGGGTGAAATGGATATAAACTGGTAACAGGGGTCTATAAATATAAACAGTTTGGTTTTCAGTAGGTAACATTTTACCTATACATGAAATGAACAAAAAAGCGCTGGTGGCCTGGCGATAGGACGTTAGACTTTCAATCCGGAGGTCTCGGGTTCAAACCTCGGCTCGTACCACTGAGATTTTCCGAACTTATATACGAAATATCACCTGATATTAATTATCAGTCGCTTTTCGTTGAAGGCAAAACATCATAAGGAAACCGGACATAATCCCAACAAAGGCTAGTTTTCCCTCTGGGTTGGAAGGTCAGATGGCAGTCGCTTTCGTAAAAACTAGTGCCTACGTCAATTCCTGGGATTAGGTTGCCGAGCGGACCCCAGGCTCAATTGAGCCGTGGCAAGACCGGGACAAACGCTAGGAGAATGATGATGAAACGAGCAATAATTTATCATTTAACGTAAGTATGTGCCTACTTATAAATACAAATTTGCAAGTTCAATAAAAATAATGAAAACCAATACAGCCTAAAATTAGAAAAAAATGATACTGGATACATTTGGCATTTTACATGAAAAGGTACCATTTGGCGGAAGGTGCTTATGCCCGTACGTTGTACAGATTGAATGTTGCATATTAATTATAAAAGCGTAAGGCGCGACTCCAAAATTGTACGTTATGTTATGATAATATAGTAGATTCAAATATGAATATTTTTAAAAAGACATCATCTACTGAATATTATGCCTAGTTTGACAGAAATGGGATCTTTTATTAGATAAAATCGAAAAAACTAAGAAGAGTCTATGACAACATAATTAAGAATAGGGTAAGGTCACCAATAGATGAACGATTAAGCGACTACACCAACTTTGGTATTTTTTGTATGTCAGTTACAACCAATTTTCATATAGTTAAATTTTTTTATATGACTCTGCATATAATCCCGTTTAAAACAAGCTATTCCAAACCCTCCTATGACCATACATTATTTTTATAAAAATGATTATGTGCCGGGATAGGCCGTTTTGCCCAGAAGATGAACAAAGTGCCCTAATTATGAACGTTTTGATCCAAAAGATGAACTAGTAAAAAAATATGAATCGGTGTCCAATTTATGAACGACTTGACTCCAATAGATGAACTTTATATAGTCCAACTTTACCCCAGATTTAATTTACTCACACATTAACTATAAAAAAATGGGTTAGCAGTATTTAAACATTTATTTACAAATATAAGATATTAATAAAGCAATAGTTTTAATAAGTTATTTTAGCCATTAAAATTGTTCACATTAGAACTGCTTGCCAAAACATGAACTAATAAATTTTGTTAGTTCAAGTTTTGGACACGATACTGACAAAATGAACCAACTAATTTGAAGCCAAAGTCATTTATTGGAATCCAACCCAAAAGATGAACTAGGAAATTCTCTTAGTTCATCTTTTAGGTATAGAAACATAAGTTGAACAAACACGTTTTCATACTAAATAAAACCCTAAAATCAAGGTGCTAGGGAAAGAAAGTGCCGTTCAACTTTTGGTCAAAAAATAGTGTACCAGACAGCAATCAGATTAAAATATATATGGTTTGTCTATCGTTTATATCAGAATTTATACAAGCATTTGAAAAAAGTAGCCCATGCCCAGAAGTTGACCGCCGGTCATCTATTGGAAATTACACACAATATTGGAACCATAACTTGACCAGCAAATATATCATTAAATAATAATAAAAACGCAAATTTTAGTAACGTGAATGAAAGAGATATTAGTCTAGAATCTAAAATGACCAAAACCATGTCAGTAGGTCTAGTATTCTATTTTCTACGCAATTAAAAGCTTATATTTTAAAGCGCTTACCTTATTAAGATTTTCATATAAACGGCGATTTTGGCGCGAAGCCCAGATGCGACGAGCGATCACGGCCACACGCGCGGCGCAACTGTCTGGCAGTTTAAATGACAATGCCGGCGCAGTGTTGCCGCGTTACGGAAAAATACTCTTAAGCGCGTAACATAATTCACGATTTAATTATTTAGATTTTAAGACGTTTCGTTCATCTTTTGGGGGGCAGTCAACTTTTGGTGCCACTACCCTACCACAAAATTAAATAAGCTCAAAATAAGTACATGCTCACGTTCAAAATTAAAGGCAGTAAGGAAAGCCTTGAACTATTGCCACTTGTTTTAACTTAAATTTCATCGTTAAGTGAAATAAATTATGACTACAGTTTTAAATAAACTAAAAGCTTTTGAAGTCAAACTTCTACAATTTACATAAAACATTATAAAACGATTTAGGTCTCATTGCTTCCATTGTTTACCTACAAATTCAGGTTAGACAGATAATAGTTGTTTAATGCCTTCGATAACATTGTACTAATATGTTTCAGTACCGTCTCTTCAGTTCAATAACGACCGATATAACCTTGGTTCGTTCGGCTATACACAAATTTACAACCTAATTTGATATGTAACTCAATATAACCACTGTTGTCTACGATTTTGAATTAGATCATAATCTGGTACTATAATAAAGGTAATCTGATTGAGAACTTTGCCGGTTTATCGTATTGTTTGATTTTAAGCTTTACTTTAGCTGTCCTTTGATGATATCAACCTACATAATAGTAGTAGTTATACTCCTCAAGGAGGCCCGTAGGATTCCCGGCCCTGGCTTGCCTTGTTTGGTCATCTAGAGAGGAGACGTCAAATCTACATGCTCGCAGGGTGGAAGTGAAGGATCCATAAGGCCCATTTAGATTGTACGAGTTTCTCGCCCATTTTGGGGCGAGAAATCGTATGACATTATCGTACGCAATAATCGCCGGGGGAGAATCGTATAAAAATGGTTACATTAATGCGAGAAATAAAAACTCGTTTACGATTATGTCATTCGATACTCGACTCATCTAAACTCGTTCTCGTATGACATTTTTTCACGTACATGCGAGTATCGCACGAATCGGTCAGAACCGATTTTCAATCAACTCGAAATACGATTCTCGCATTGCATTTATGTTTACACGGAGACTGCAACCATGTAAGGCGAGGCGATTTTCGCCCCTTGCTATACGATATCGTACGTGTAGTTTATATGATGACATATTTTTTCTCGTGCTACGATAATCGTACAATCGGAGAGAGAAACTCGTACCATCTAAATGGGCCTTAAGTCGCGAGTTGGCACAGTGGTTGTTACTAGCCAAAAGATAGGGTATAAGATGTGAAGTGTGCACCGGCACACTTCACATCCTGAGCTAGCTCCAGTCCACCATCCAGTCCCAGCCCTGCATCCAGCATCCAGTCCTGGCCATCTATTGACGTAAGTTTTGGACCTATCTAATCGTCTGCAAGTCAGCGCCAGCCTCGATAACGTGTTACAGCAGGTGTCTAGACTTCTTTTGACCCAGCTAATCTTTACCCACCTGACCCCACTACTATCTACAATTTTATATGGAATAGCCCCGAGGCCTGCTGAAACCGGCTAACGAGTATTTATTGATGTAGCCGTTGATAGATTCTGACAGGTTTGTTAAATAGCGAAAATCTCCAAACAGCTACTACGTGTTGAATCTATCCACACAAGCCTATCAAAGGACCAGTATCTATAGGTCCGGTAACTATACTATTAGGCACAGGGGAATAAAAACAAAACAAATATCTACGTGGGATTGTAGCGACTAACGTGGGTAACTTATATATCACCACTACTCCATACGTTTCATGAGATAATGATGAAATACCCTTCAGGGTATTATTGATGATCGAGTTAGGGAATAAGTTGGCAATACACGCCGGTCATAAAACTTGTATCTATTTGAGGTCCAACACATGCGGCCCGGCATCAAGTCGTAATAATAAAAGTTGGCGACCCTCATAACTCATAGGTCGCTAGTCAGTAAAATTGGTAAGTATGACGGAAATGAATATAAAAATCGGTTGCAATTCTGGAAGGTCCCTTCGTAAAATGGCTTAAGTATGTCGTAAGTCGTAACTGGGAAGCAAGCTTGCATTGTAGTTTGTATGACGATGCAGGGTTTGTATTACTTAAATGCCTTTAATATTCCTAATTTCAAAAACCTTTGCCACATTTAGCAAATTTCTGTTTAGCTCTATCACAGTATAAGGAAGGTGGTCTATTAGACCAGTAACCCATCTACAAACAAATAAAAATTCACGTTTGCAATTCAAGTTGCAAAACGCAGGGCTGTACCAAGCACCCCCCTTATTTTATCATGTCTAATCATATCTATTTCGGTCGCGTAACTCACGTCGTCAGTTGTTTTTGCCCACGGCCCGCTCATTTTTTGTCCGAAGTTGGACTACTCGTTGTAAATGTGTACTCTGGGTCTATGGTTGATTGATAAAGAATACCTTGATACATTAAGTCCGCCATTTGTATTTTTTGTTATTATTGTGCTATAAAATTCAAAATAAAAATAAATCAATGTTATCTTCTAATTAGTACCCACAGTGTCAATCACAAATGTAAAACAAAATAAAGTATACGTATAAATGCGTTGATGAATATTTCTAAACACTATTTACAGTTGTAAAATGATTGCTTTTGTTTATCTCTTAAGTGACTACATCGCAATTTTACAAGACACACAATTTCGCCTTGTAATTTTAAAATGAATTTAGTGAAATTATTTTGAAGAGTTTTCAAGCTAAATTATTTTCTTAAGTATTGCTGCGTAGTCTAGTTTATATTGCATTTGTTACGTTGTAAAACTTTAATTATTAAAAAATATCTTTGAACTTGTTGCCTAATTTATAGGTAATCTTTTAATTTTGACCTGTAAAAAAACAATTATGAATACACAAGGCTTTATTAAATCGTCTATAAAAACTTAATTTAAGATTTAATTACTTTCTTATTCATCATATTGCTTAATATATTCCATCAAGCAATTTAAACTAAAAGTACCTTTACTTGGCTTAATGGTTTATAGTAAATCAACTAAGTATACATAACAAACTTACTCGAGTCTCTGTAACCGCTAAATCGCGGGCTATGGGAAATAGAATTTTGCCTAACGTCACTTTAGTAAATTCTCATGTCAGGTTGTGACTAGCGACATCGCTTAGACGCAGATTCTTGGAGAATATTCCGGATTCTGGCTAGTGGTGAGCCATTACTGGATACATTTTGTGACCGGACATTTTGTTAAGGTTATTTATAATATTCCCTATCATTTCTTTTATAGTAGAATCTCAAAAATATTAGAGTTATCTACGAAAGTAAACTCTAAATAATAGACAAAGAAATCAAAATTTAAATAATCCCTACTACTTATATATTACATAATAAATACGAAAGCAACTCCGCCCGCCTGATTAAGATGAAAGTTTGAGTCCCGAAGGACATAAAAAGGACGGATTTTATGTCATTAAGTAAATCTTAAAATGGAATGAAATTGAAATGTAATTATTTATTTCAGGCACAAGTGTTATACAGATTTACTAAAAGGGGGGAAGAATTTTACTACAGAATAAGTTTCCTGAAATATTTATTCTACGCAGATAAAGCAACTGACTGAAGCTAGTATACTAAAGAACTGAAAATATTACACCAAACGTTCAAAAATAGCTTAGACATCGCTTAGATGCAGGCTCTCTGAGCATATTTTGAATTGTGGCCAGTGTTGGACAGTCAGTGGAGCTATAGTAACGTAGTAAGGTACTCTTTAATATTACCCAGTCAAGAAAATACACAATGCAAAAAAACTAAAACAATAGCTACATAAAAAGACATTTCCAATGCTACTGAAAATATTCCCAGTTATTTATCTTTGTATTCTTTAAGAAGAATACTCACGCAGTACATCACTAGACGCCGGTATGTTGGAAGAATCTTTAAGTTAGGGATCACACGACTTACAGCTTTAAGAATTCAAGCCGTAAATCTATGAGTGAAATAATGGATTATGTGAGTGCACGGGCGCAAGAATTTCGTAGTAGAGCCAGAGCTATTTTAAAAGTGACTTGGCGCATAAGTTTTCTAAGGCCATTTTTTTAAATGTGGTGTCAATCTAAAAAATAATGGTGTCCACCTTAAATTATTTAACATTGTTAAACATCTGTCGATCCCTTTTTTACCACCGGGTTGAATATTTAGCCGAAAATTATTTCTTGGTTTAGACGGAGCTCCATGATAATTATGGAAATGGTTTTTAAATTTCAAGATTCTAACTTTATCAGTTGTGCGTTGTCGTCATTCTCTTAGTAATGTGGCATTATATATATTTAGATTATTTTATATTGATCTGTTAAATACCTAAAATCAGAGCAACTATACGTACCTATAATAGTTTTGAATATGACTTCGCTTCAATTAAATTGGTAAATTTTTTATTCGTAAAAATTAATTTAAAACTATGCAAAAAAGTTTATATGACACTGTAGTCTCTAAACATGATCTGAAATATATTGTTAAATTAATTTTCCATCCTCACCGGCAACGTGTATAATGTGACCCAGTAGTATCTTACTTAAACCGGCTGAAGGAAACAGTCTGTATCTTACGCCAGCCGAGCCTAACTCTGTCTGTCGGTTTTGTATTCTTTTTTTTAAGTGATATTGCTGACAATGGCAGTACCTACAGTCTATTTTTTTTCTACTGTTGGGTACTGATTATGCTAGAATGCAAACACATTGATGCGACGAAAATTAACCTTTAATTGTACGTGCATAAGATCAGTCTCGTCTGTTTGACGTTGGTACAGTCACTGGCAATATTATCTTCCTACATGAAGGCCGCAAAAATATGTGATACACTCTTATAGCCCTACAAATAAGAGCGTGTCACATATTTTTTGCGGCCTTCATGTAGAAAGATACTATTGCCGGTGACTGTACCATCGTCGGGTCCATAACTGCATTAGCAATTTATGAATGAATTCATTGATAAATTGGCCATGCAATTCTGAACCCGATCGTACACTGAGAAAATGAAACAGCTAGAAATAAATAAGTTTTTGCTATTTACAACAGAGTGACTCGCTTCGCATGGAGCCTGCAAAGTTCGTTGCTAAAATCATAGAAGTCAACTTGGCTAACGTACTAATACGACGTTTGAAATCATCACGATGTGGCGCGCGCGCCGCGCTGCCTGCGGAAGGGCTCGCTTCAAGGACGCTCCCAAAAACTGACCAATCAGGAGAGCGCTGCCGTCGGATGATCGACGGCCATTTTTCCTACGGGCGAGTTAGTTGCAAACCCGCCGCGGCTTGATTATGAGCTTAATATGCGAATCTTGTGATTGAAGTGTATCAACCTGTGTTTTACTCATTATAAGTGATCTGTGCTTGAATAATTGTGTTATTTCTTATACCCAGCGACAGAATTCCCTAATAACTTTCAGAAGTGCGATCGAAACGTAATACGTGAGTGAATTAAAAATAAACTGTCGCTATGGGTAAAAGTAAACATAAAGAGAAAGATCGGAAGGAAGATCGGCTCAGGAAAAAGCTACTATCTGAAATAGAAACGCGTCGGTTAGCGGAGCGCGTGAAATGTTTGGAAGACATGTTACGACAAAATACGCGCGATCCGCCAACGACGCGTCCGCCACCTACGGACGATGGCGGCGTGACACCGCCATTACCGGATTTACGCCTTGTTCGAGATTCTACCGTATCTGCAACGGATCCACTGCGGGCGTGGACTGTGGAGCCTTCCGCAGTGCATACTATGCAAGGAGCGCCTTTATCGGCGACGCCGACTCAGACTCCGACGACGCCGGCGCCGACTTCGCTGGTGCCGCCGTTAGCGCCGCCGCTGGCGCCGCCGCTAGCGCCGAAACACTTGGAAACTACGCCACATAGCACAATGGGAGCGACGAGCAGGCCACTTGCGAGTGAGAGTGGCTATGCTGCGGGCACGCCGCTCGCGCCTTCGTTTACGCCGTATACAAGTGCAAGTTCAGTAGGTATAGTGCCGCAAGCTCGCAGCGCCAGCGCTGCAGTCCCGCCGTCATCACCATCAGACTTTCCGTATGTACAATTACAACATAGTTATAATAATAATTTACGGTACGTGGGCCGTAGTGACCCAATTCCAGAATTTGACCCAAAATCGTCGTTAGTTACGATGGAAATATGGATTCGTAAGGTTGAAGGCATTTCAAACATGTACGGGTGGGACGAAAAAACACTTGTGTTCAATTGCTCGTCCAAATTAAAAGGATATGCTCGACGTTGGTATGATCAATTACAAGACTTTAATTTATCGTGGGCTGATTTTAAGGCCAAGTTACTTACGGCTTTTCCGTGTCACAAAAGTAAATTGAACATGATGCGTGACTTAGTAAATGTAACGAGATCGTCTGACGTTGATTATCTACAATTTTATTATGATAAGTTAGCATTAGGTAACGCGTGTGGTATACCTCCGGCTTTGATTACGGAAGCTATAATAGGTACGATGGGTAGCGAACTTGTCGAAATTGGCGCGATTTCCGCAGGATGCCGCGATCCTAGTTCACTGTTGAATTATCTTTCATCGTTGCAGCAAAAAGTTGTTTATAATCGGAAGTCTAGACATAATAGTGGTGGTAATCATTTCTCTGAAACCAGATTGAGATGCAACGTATGTAAAAGACGGGGGCATACTGCTGCGCGTTGCACATTTAAGATCCGTGACAAAAGTGATAAAACGTCAATGTCTCCATGCTCATTTTGTAATAAAAACGGGCATACGGCTGATAACTGTTATGCAAAAAAGCGTCAATGTAGCTACTGTAATAAAAAGGGACATACTAAGGACGAATGCCTGAAATTTAAAAGTCGTAATATGAACAGTAGTGTGCCATCGACGCAAGCGGTCCGCATAATACAGGACGCAAGTGAACCAGGTTCAAAATATTATATGATCGTTAAGGTGAATGATTCAAATGTTGAGGCTTTTGTAGACTTCGGTAGCTCATGTGTCACGATTACAGAATCACTTGCAAAAGAACTAAATTTGAAACCTCAGCCCTTATCTAACGCCACCAGTGTCATTAATGGTTGGGGTGGTGGGCAGTCAGCGCCTCTAGCGGAAACTTTAGTAAATATAACTGCGGGTGAGGCTACGTGCGAAAATATCAAATCGTACATTGTACCTGATAGTTCACAGGATATAGGTATTATTATTGGGCATCCGTTCACCGAATATCCTACGCTGTATGTTCTTAAGACACCTACAACCCTGCGTATGTTTAATGCTAATTATTTGACGGAATTACCTGAAGTGTGCGACATTGTCGAGCGCGTTACTCTACATGCATCTGGGGACGTAAAATTGTTACCCGGAGTAAACAAAATCGTGTTGTCTTGTTCTGAATTTGACGGACCTATACTTGTGCCCGAGTCGATGCATTTAAAGCCGCGATCAGAATGTTTAATTCCCCAACACGCTACCGAAGTAGTTGATGGTCAAGTGGTGCTTAACGTTATCAACTTGGGTTCAGAGTCTATTCCGATACAGAATAATGAGTGCGTGGCGCGAGCTACTGTCGACATTCCCGATACTAAGTACAATATTGGAGAGGACTTAGATCCAATTATCAGGGCCGGATTAGGGAGCTTGTTATCGGAGTTCTCTGACTGTTTTTCTGAGAGTGATCAGGCGATTGGTAAGTGTTCAGTAAAAATGAAAATTGAACTTACCGATACTAAACCGATTTACTACAGGCCCTATAGGATGTCAATCGAAGATCGTAAACACGTGCGTACAATAATTAACGATCTTTTAGAAAAGGGGGTTGTTGAACCATCGAATTCTCCTTATGCTAGTCCTGTGATACTGGTTCCGAAAAAAACAGGTGAGAAACGTCTGTGCGTGGATTACCGGGCCCTTAATAAGGTAACTAAAAAGGAGCGGTATCCACTCCCGCTCATACAAGACCAGTTAGATAGATTGGCAAAGCAACGTGTGTTTTCATGCCTTGACGTTCTATCTGCTTATCACTGCATACAATTAGAAGACGGAAGTAAGCCGTTTACAGGATTTATCACACCTGACGGGCATTTTCAATATACACGTATGAGTTTTGGATTGGTGAACGCCCCGGCGGTGTTTCAACGAGCGATAGACGAGATATTAGGACCACTTAAGTTCGAATGCGCCACCGCCTATCTTGATGACATTCTCGTATATGCTGAAGATCATCCTACTGCGTTGGACCGGTTACGCCAAGTGTTAGAACGACTCCGTGATGCTAACATGACTCTGCGTATTGACAAATGCTCATTTTTAGTCCCTCGGGTAGAATACTTAGGGCATGAGGTGTGTAATGGTGAAGTCAGGCCTGCACAACATAAAATAAATGCGGTCAAAGATTTCCCCGTACCGATAAATGTCCATCAGTGCAGGCAATTTATGGGCTTGGCCAACTATTTTAGGAAATATGTCCGCGGATTCGCTACGATCGCGCGACCTATTACAGTTTTGACAAAGAAAGAACAGCCTTGGGTTTGGGGCAGTGATCAACAACGTGCGTTCGATGAAATAAAGTCTATTCTCGTCAACCGACCCGTTCTTGCGATATTCAACCCGGATTATGATACGCAGATACATACCGATGCTTCAAAGGTTGGTTTAGCTGGTATATTGCTTCAAAAACAGCCAGAAGGTACGTGGAAACCAGTCGCGTATGTTAGCAGACAGACTACGCCCGCCGAACAAAAATACCACAGCTTTGAGCTAGAGACGATGGCAGTTGTTATGAGTTTACAAAAATTTAAAATTTATGTAAGTGGTATCAAGTTTGTCGTTGTAACTGATTGTAATGCCTTACGTATGACTTGGGAAAAGCGCGATTTAAATCCACGAATCGCAAGATGGTGGCTAGAAGTCCAAGGTTTTGATTTCACTGTAGAATACCGTGCCGGGACATCTATGAGTCACGTGGACGCATTGAGTCGTAACCCTGTTGGTAGTGTAATGCGTTGCATGGAAAAGGATCTCATAGAATGTTTACAGCAGGAAGACGAGTCAGTGCGCTCTACGATGGAGCAACTTAAGGATGAATTAGCAAAAGGAATTACAAAGGGGCTAGCAATTGATTATGTGGAGGTAAACGGTGTCCTTTTTCGTAAGATAGATGGTACAAACAAGGTCGTAGTTCCAAAACCGTCACGTTGGTCGCTAATTCAGACTTTTCATGACAACAACGGTCACGTAAATTTTAAGAAAACTTATGATGCTGTAAAGTCCAAATACTGGTTTAGTAAAATGCGTAGATTCATCCAAAAGTATGTACGTGGGTGCATATCCTGTCAATATGCGAAAAAGCCTACGGGTAGACAGGTAGGCCTTTTGCATCCTATTGATAAGGTAGCGGTACCTTTCCATACAGTGCATATCGACCATCTTGGTCCATTTTGTAAGAGTCCATCAGGGAAAATGTACATTTTTGCACTTATTGACGCTTTTACTAAATTTATATGGATCGAGGCGGTGCGTGATACAAGCTGCACAAATGCAGTAAAGGCTTTGGATCAATTTATAAAAACCTTTGGGTTACCCAGCCGGATTATTAGCGATAGGGGAAAAGCTTTTGACTGTCACGAGTTCAAAAAATATTGCACTGAAAGACAAATAAAACATGTAATGAACGCCGTAGCTAGCCCTAGAGCCAACGGTCAAATTGAGAGGTACAATCGCACTATACTAGACGCGCTTGTAGCGTATGTGGGCGATGACCAAAATCACTGGGAAAAGTATTTACCTAAGGTTCAGCTGGGATTAAATTCAAATGTAAATGATACCACAGGCAAGTGCCCTTTAGAGCTTTTATACGGGTTTCGGCCTCGGGTATCTGGTGACTTACTCGTGCCGATCAGAACCGACGCCTTAGATGAGATGCGCGAAGCAGCAGCTACTAGGTCACGGAAGGTTGCCGAAAGGGCAAAAGCTTTGTTCGACCAAAAGAGACGTGTAGAAGCACCCTTCCGTGTGGGTCAGCTTGTCCTAGCGCAACGAAAGGTATTTAAAAAGGGCCTGAGAAGTGGTAAGCTTGTGCCACGTTATGATGGACCGTTTGTAGTGAGTAAAGTACTTCCAAATGATCGTTATGTTATAAAGGGAACAAACACTACTGGTCGTAAATATGATAATGTGTTAGCCAGAGACAAACTCAAACTTTTCTTATCTAATGCGGACACTGGCTCAGACACAGATTAAAAAAAAAAACTTGATCCAGAACCTATTATTAGTAAACATAATACGAGTTATTTAATCTCATTCATTCAAAAACATACATTTCCGCCTGAATTGAGAATCGGGCTGTGTAATATTGATAAATGTTAAGACTCTACGATTAGTAGGTACTTAAGATGTGATTTATGTGATCTCAATTCCTTGTGGTTATATACTAACGCCTGAATTAAGAATCGGGTTGTGTAACAAATAAACTACCTGTTATTACTTTATAACTGTTAAAAGTACACTTCTAGTAGTTCTAGTGCGAATATACGTTTTTTGTTAAATGATTATTATGATACCATACACTACTTCCTGGATTAGGAACCGGGTTGTGTCTGAGTTGAAATGCCTATTATTGTTAATTAAACCTTATAAGTTATAACTAACGCTCACTAGAATGGAAAAAAAAAACTAGGCTATACTCATAAGAAGTGATACCTATTTTGTACTTAAGCACCGTTTCATGGTAAATTAAACTAATATGACCTCTACCCTAGCAATACGCCACTGTCCTAGATTAAGAACTGGGTTGTGAATATTAGCACGTGCTTATCAAGAGATTGAATTATCAAATACCGATATTGTAGTTGAACTTTAATTCGATTAAACATTGAATGATATAAGATCTTTCATTAGCGCCACCTTGGGGCTATCCTTAAGAGACTAGTCTGATACCGGTAATCGTAGTGAAGTCATTAAGAAGAGTCCACTACAATAGAACACTCAACTATCCTTAAGAGGCTAGTCTGATACCGGTAATCGTAGTGAAGTCATTAAGAAGAGTCCACTACAATAGAACACTCAACTATCCTTAAGAGGCTAGTCTGATACCGGTAATCGTAGTGAAGTCATTAAGAAGAGTCCACTACAATAGAACACTCAACTATCCTTAAGAGGCTAGTCTGATACCGGTAATCGTAGTGAAGTCATTAAGAAGAGTCCACTACAATAGAACACTCAACTATCCTTAAGAGGCTAGTCTGATACCGGTAATCGTAGTGAAGTCATTTAGAAGAGTCCACTACAGTACAATACTCAACTATCCTTAAGAGGCTAGTCTGATACCGGTAATCGTAGTGAAGTCATTAAGAAGAGCCCACTACAATAGAACACTCAACTATCTTTAAGAAGCTAGTCTGATACCGGTGATCTCAGCGGATTCCTTAGGAGGAGCCGACTGTAATCCAACACTCTACTAACCTTAAGAGGTTAGTCCGATACCGGTGATCGCAGGGGATTCCTTAGGAGGAGCCGACTGTTGTAACCTTAACGAGCAGCTCAACTGTTCGAGACGCACAGTGTCATCAGGAAGAGCCGACTAATACGACGTTTGAAATCATCACGATGTGGCGCGCGCGCCGCGCTGCCTGCGGAAGGGCTCGCTTCAAGGACGCTCCCAAAAACTGACCAATCAGGAGAGCGCTGCCGTCGGATGATCGACGGCCATTTTTCCTACGGGCGAGTTAGTTGCAAACCCGCCGCGGCTTGATTATGAGCTTAATATGCGAATCTTGTGATTGAAGTGTATCAACCTGTGTTTTACTCATTATAAGTGATCTGTGCTTGAATAATTGTGTTATTTCTTATACCCAGCGACAGAATTCCCTAATAGTACGTATGTGAAACTATACCATTAAATTGGTTAAAAATAAATAAGAGAATCAGGTAAGGGTTATATTTACTAGGACACTTATTTGGATTTAAATGAGTGATTGGTAAAAATAACCAAGAATATTTAGCAATAATTGCTTGTTTGTCATTAACAAAGCTTTATTCCGTGCTTTAAATATGTCTTGGTTGTATGCAACCGAAAATATCTTAACCGAGCCAAATTGGTACTTTGCTATCACACAATTTTTTCCGTGTACAGTTGAAAAGAGAGTCTCAAGGAAATTCACAATTCGTTTCACGGGACTGATTTTTAACATGAGAGCGCTGAAGTTCTAAGAAATTAAGGCGGAATATATTCGCATATATAGTTATTTGTTATACAAGGGGTGAAAGTTGTATTTTACGTGCGAGTGTTATTTGAAACACGAGCTAGCGAAAGGATTCTATTATTGACCACGAGCGAAGCGAGTGGTTCAAAAATAGAATCCTGAGCGTAGCGAGTGCTTTAATACACGAGACGCAAAATAACTTTCACCCGTGTATAACACAAAACTTTTCACCTCACTACAGCGAGGAAAATAAGAAAAAGGGTGCATTTTGCTCGGTTTCCCGTAATTCCTCAGGTGTTTAATACTTCTTCATCACTCGAATCACTAATTTTTAACAAAACAACCTAGAAAAACATGCGAATATTTAACGTTGATATGATGAATGAATTGAAATGAAAAGTTTTGACGTAAAAGGTTTTATTAAATGTCAGATGCGTTTTGTTCGTACGTAGACTTATTCGGCTGTCAGAACAATTTATCCGTTTTTACAAAAAGAATGAAGATTAATGTTGAATGCTGATATTTATGAATTAAAATAAAGTTGTAAGACTGTATTAAGTGTTTTTACTCGATGCAATTCATTAATTGCGATGTTAAAAATTCTGCACTTTTAACGTTTTACGTTTTGTTAGCTGTCAAATGTCACTTAAGCCACTTGTCACTTATGTCAAAACTCTTTCACCACATGTGGATAAAAAGCGATTTTCACAATAGATATTAAACAAACAAAAAAGGCTTTCCGAGCTAGTGAGGTGAAAAAGGTTTTTCACCATTTTTCTGCGTGAAGATAAGGTTAAGGTTAAGGTTAACGCGGGCTGTTTTCCGCAACTCGACGTCTATATATTGCGCCTATTTTGCGTGCCGGGTGGCCTCATTCGTGCAATCCCAGTTCCTCCAGGAAGCCTAGCAGACCCTTTATGTTGCCGACGACTTCCAGGAGTGCCCTTGGCGAACCAAGATGTTTCGCCCGGTAATCTGCCACCCCCGGACATGTGATGATGACGTGGGCGGCTGTTTCGTCCTCTTCCATGCAGGCCCTGCAGAGGGGACTGTCAGTGACACCTAAAGTGAAAAGATGTTTGTTTAGAAGGGCATGACCAGTTAGTGCTCCAGTTATTAGCCTGAGCTGCGGCCTCTTGAGCTGTTTGAGCTTCCGAGACAATCCGGGGTTGATTGTCGGGAGGGCCTCCTTGGCTTGCCTGCATGTACCTAGGTTGGTCCAAAATTGTTGGTGTTCTACCTTGGTGTTATGACGTAGTGTTCTCCGCAGCCATGTAGCAGGTAGAGGTATTATGGGTTCGGGACCTACCACTTTCGTCTCTGAGCCGCCTCTTGCCAGAGCGTCAGCTGCATCGTTGCCACGTGAGTTGCTGTGCCCTTTGATCCACTGCAGGGTTATACTATTGGTGGTACATACTTCTGTGAGGATTTTGTGGCATTCGTATATGAGACCTGAGGTTATTTAGTGACTCTGCAGGGCTTGTAGAACCGATCGACTGTCGGAGAGTATACGGATGGGGTAATCCGTTACCTTCCTAGAGGCGATTGCGTGAGCGGCCATTATTATGCCCATACACTCTGCCTGGAAGACCGTGTTGTGGGCTCCTAATGGTGTTGAGATGTGTATGTTTAGGTCCTCAGAGAAAACTCCCAGTACCTGACCTTGTTTTGGATCCGTCTGTGAAGATCCTCAGCTCCCTGGGGTTGAGGCCTTCATATGGATCCTCGTACAGCTAGATCTTGTACTTCTTGTCGAAGACGAATTGCCTAGGTATCGCATCAATTGCCGCCTCTAGGAGCGGTTCCTTACTTACGGCCTCATAGAGGATTTCAGTATGCGGTGTCCTAGGCGCCTTCCAGAGATTCAGCTTCTTTAGCCGGACCGTCGCAGCCATGGCCTCTTGTTTGACGAAGAGATGCAGCGGTGGAAGGCCCAGTATAGCTTCCAGGGCTGCGGTCGGTGTTGTCCTCATGCAGCCCGTAGTTGCCATGCAGGCCAATCTCTGTAGTCGTTGTAGCTTGGCTTCGACCGTAGATAGCTTGGTGCGTGGCCACCATACTATCGCGCCGTAGCATATAATAGGTCGAATTACTGCCTGGTAAAGCCATAGAGTGATCTTGGGGTTCAGTCCCCAAGTCTTACCTACCATTCTACGACATTGCCAGAAGGCGACCGTTGCTTTTTCGATTTTGTTGTTTAGATGAGTGCTCCAGTTCAATCTGCAGTCAAGTATTACCCCTAGATACTTTACCTCAGATGACAGTTGGAGCTCAGTGTTGAACAGTTTTGGGAGGCGGTAGTTTCCCAAAGCCCGTTTGTTGGTGAACATTACCATTTCGGTCTTCCTTGGGTTGACCGATAGTTCGTTGTCGCGGCACCAGTGTTCCACTATCGCGAGTGCCGAGCGTGTGACGTCGCATACTGTACCTGCATGCATACCGCTTGTCAGTATCACTATGTCATCAGCGTAACCGATTGTGTAGTAGTGATTGTTATTCAGCTTGGTGATCAAGTCGTTTACCACCAGATTCCATAACAGTGGCGATAGGACGCCCCCCTGGGGGCAGCCTTTAGCCACTAACGCTTGTTTGGTTTTGTCTGTGCCGAGTCTGATGATCCTCTGGCTCAGCATCTTGTTTATCCATTCGATTATAACTGCGTCCACTCCGTGTCTTACCAGTGCTGCAGTTATACTTGTGAATTTAGTCTTGTCGAAGGCTCCCTCTATGTCTATGAAGGTGCCTAGGCACATAGTCTTGTCCTTGATTGCTACTTCAATTTTGGTCGTAACCGCATGAAGTGCTGAGTCTGTAGACTTACCTGGGCTGTAGGCATGTTGGTTCTTATGCAGAGGTACCTGGGTTAGTACCGTTTCCCTCAGGTGTCTTTCACATAACCTCTCCAGCGTCTTAAGTAGGAAGGAGGTTAGACTTATTGGCCTGAAGGATTTGGGGTCCGTGTAATCACTTTTACCTGGTTTTGGTATGAAGATCACTTTGACATCTCTCCATCGTCTCGGTACATATTTATGCGCCAGACAGGCATCCAGGACGGAGGTTAGCCCCTGAGTGAGTATCTCCCCGCCCCATTTCAGTAGGGCTGGGAACACTCCATCCGGTCCTGGTGATTTGAATGAGTCAAAGCTGTTGATTGCCCATTGTGTTCTTAGTGGGCTGATTACCTTATTGGCCAGCTGCCATTCCTCTTCTGTTGGATTGACTGCTTCGGGCGGCCACCCAGCTGGGCTAGATATCTCACAGCCTGGGAAGTGTGTCTGTACCAGAGCACATTCAGCCTCCTCCGGTGAGGTGGTGAGTGAGCCGTCTGGTTTCCGTATGGACTCTAGGGATACGGCTGAGTTGTTGGAGAGAACTTTCCTTACCCTGTTGGCCTGCGCTGTTGACTCTATGTTGGTACAGAAGTTCCTCCACGAGTTGGTGCTCCTGTACCGTAGTCGTTTTTTGTACCTGGACTTGGTGGTCTTATAGTTATCCCAGTCCTAGTCCGCTCCTGTGTTCATTGCTCTGTTTAGTTGCCGCCTCATCTCGCGCCTGAGTCTCTCCAACTCAGGCCCCCATCAGTTGTTTCTGTTATTACGGCCTGTTGTCGGGGCGGATAGGGGACATGTCTGTTGGTAGCATCTCAGCATCGTATCGGTGAGGATACCTACCTGTTTTTCAATCTCATCGGTGCCCATGATCCTGGGTGGAATCCTTGCCTGTTGCAAGGCCTGGCCAATGCGTAACGCGTACTGGGCTCGGTCTGGTTTCCTTGGATTCCGCCTCGGTGGCTCCGAGTATCTGCCTACCTTCAGGTAGGATGGATACGCTTCGACCTTCAGGTCGAAGCGTATCCATCTATGATCCGAACATGACAGTTCCTTAGATACATGCCAGTTTGAGATGTGCTCCGATATCCCTCCTGTTGCTAGGGTCAAATCAATGATCGTTTTACTTCGCCGGTTGACGAATGTTGGTTCAGAACCTGTGTTAATTATGTTTAGGTTTGTTGTGAAAAGGTACTCAACAAGTTTGTTACCTCTCTCGTTTCCTGTGGGCATGCCCCAGAGGGCGTGGTGCGCGTTGGAGTCAGCGCCCACGATGAGCTCCAGCCCTGCCTCTTCACAGTGTCTGACCAGCCTGGTTAGGTCATGCGGTGGTGGTTCGTCCGCCTCGGGCATGTATACTGATGCCATGACCACCTCCGCTAGGCTGGCGTCCAGTGCACCTTTATGGCGCAAAGGTCTCTGGAACAGAAACCCGTTAGAGGCTGTATCTGTATGTTGCTGGTAGTGTAAATGCACGTGCGAGGATTTTCAGGCCCCGCATATACTGTTAACTTACCTCCCATGTTGCGGAGTCCGCAGACAACGCCTCCCCTGACCCACGGCTCCTGGATCAGGAGCCGCGCCCAAGTCATCGGCCACCTGTGCCCCCTCTGCATTGTCCATCGGAAGGGGAGGATTTCCATCCTGCGTATTCTCGGAGACGCTTGTGGCTGGTGGGTTTTCCCCAAACCTGCCGCGCCCCTCCTGGAACTTCACGTACACCGTGCCCAAAATGAAGCTGAGCCGGCGCCCGTGGTCGACCAGGGGTTGCACCAACGTCTCCGGGACGCTGACGATGACAAAGGTGTCAGTCGCCTGCCTGTCCATTTTATGCAGGAGCCACCTGTCGACGGCTGCCCACTTGTTTTGAAAGCGCAGCATGTATATGCTACTTTGCGTGAAGATAATAGTTCGGTTAAAATTCCTATCCTTGTCATTTCCAAAATAACTCTGACAATCCCAGAGTCAAGCGCTCTTAACTCGAAAATTGCCCTACAAACCGTGTTCTATAATTATAAGTAATAAAGAAAACCGACTAAGAAGAAAAATAATATAGGTACACTTAAAAATAATATATAAAGTGCCACAATAGTGAACTATAATAAAAATTCTGTCATTATTTTATTCACTTGAATAATCTTAAGGCCTAGAATCATAGGTTTTTCCCACGCGTTACTAAATAAATATTTCAGTTGCGTATTTGCTTAATCTGCTTAGGCTTAGATGTGCAAAGCTTTGAGAATTAAGTAAAGTAATGATATTGTAGCGTTTGATTTTTAAATTTTCGGATTTTTATTCAAATACTTACGAGTAAGTAAATGTAGTGGCAAACCTAATCACTCGATTTATTTTACAAGAAATAAATAATACTTAACTTACTATTTTTATTGCTGAGAGATACTGTAAGTTATATTATATGTTTACACTGTCTATAACTTTAATATGATGATGAAATTCCAATAATCACATTTTGTTGTTGAAGTCCATGATAGTTAAATAATTTGCATATGATCCAAGTTTCAAGGTTCTAGATTTATCGGTGTGACGGCTTTGTTTTGTTTATATTTTTTAGGTGACAAAATTATGGTTTTTACTCTAAGATAGGTAGCCTATTCATATAATAATTTTGATACCCTCATGTTGTACTCCGCGCACACAGTTAAATAGGTGAATCATGCTTACTAAAAAGGGGGCTGGGGACTTTAAATTTCACCGTGTAGGTATGTACAGTCCGTGAGCTCTAAAAAGAACCTTCGGGTTTTAGAAAGAGACTTCGGGTATCAATCAACAGTGACACATGAAAAAGCAGAATAGCAATATTACCTTCGTGTGTCATCGCCGATTCCCGAAGGTTCTTTTTAAAGCTCACGGACTGTACGCAGGTTTTCTGATGATGTTTTCCTTCGCCGATAGCGATTGGTAAACATCAAATGATAATGCGTACAATTAGTTAAGAAAAACTCATTGGTACGAGCTCAAAATATTTCATTGACAAAATAAGTGAAAGAAAACTTCACAGTGAACATCCGAAACATGGGCATAAATGTGAGAGGTAATTAGTTGCCAGTTGTAAGCAGGCTTATGATGGCAGTAGTTGTCCGCCGATAACTTGATAAAAAGCTGACAACTTGACACATTGTCATGTTTTGCTGTGTGAATGTGCCTGCAGCAGTATGGAAAACATAAAACAAAATTGATTTATGTAGGTACCTCCTAACACAAGAATTTTGGAAATTATTTATTATTGCCGTTTTTGCTACTGTCGTAGAAAAAGTATGGTGTGCAACGGTACATAATTAGGTCTTAAAATTCTCGGGTCCGTTATTACAAAATTCGCCTCCGCCTCAATTTGTAACTTCGACCATCGAATCTTAAGATTCCTTATTATGTTACTGTTACACAAAATACTATTACTGATCTCGCTGTTTCTAAATTGACTCAAGTATTATTTATTTGCAACTTACCCTAGAACTAAGACCTCACGTGACTTGTACCTAAGCATCGGATATACAGCGCCCGTAAGATAAGTTGGCATAAGTTCTGCATACCAAATGCTGGGATCGAAAAGTTTGAGCACTGCGGTAGCATGACTAATGAGACTCAACCCGCTGTTTTGTTGATTTCCATAACATACATTGTTACGGGGGTAACTGTTTTAATGCAGTAAGAATACTAGATTAACTACCGAATACTCCTAAGACATCTTTAGAAATATCTCAATAAATTATAAGTAGTCAAGCAAAAAAAAAACATCAATGTTAACACTCATGTTATTTTCAACCGACTTCAAGATTTCGAAGGCGGAGGTTCTCAATTCGTCGGGATCTTTGTTTTTTTTCTACCTATTTTTTTTTATATGTTCACCGATTATTCCAAAACGGCTTTAGAAAATTATTTTTTTGTTTGAAAGAGTATACTTCACAGTTAGCCCAGTGTCACCAGAGAACTCTTCAACTATTTTATAGCCACACCTACAGTGATTTCACATTTTTTTACAGCAACTCGGTCACTTCCTCTTGGAATAGCGGATCCTAAGTGAAGTCGGTTCTTTTTTGTTTAAAATTATTTTTTGTATCATTGTAATTGGAGGGTTGCGAACATATTAAATATTTTAAGAACTTTATTAAAAACCCTCCAGCTCATAAAAATATTTATTATTTATGAAAATGGTAGCGTTAAACGGAAAAATATTAGGTTCCTAGGCCGGATAAAAAATAGTAAACGCCTACACATTGCTCCTTACTGGTCCTGAATAAACAGAGATAAACCAATAAGTACCTTGTTATTTATTTTACCGAGCTTGTTATTTATTGAACCATTTTTTCTTATTATAAGCTTTTTCACAATGTATACAGACAGTAATAGAATGCTATAAGAACTATCGAAAAATAACAAAGTTTCGTAAAATTCCATTTTTATTTCTCCGTGTGTTTTCTGTTTGTTACATTTTCATATTTAAATCGCTGAACCGATGAAAATAATATTTGATATAAACATAGAGTCATTAGGGAGGGCATAGGTTAGTTTTTATCCCAGTAATCATAATTTAAGAGTATTGGCTTAAAGGAAGTTGGAAGTTTGTACAGGAAATCAATATCAACAACCGCTGCTGTTTAGATTAAACTTTGTAGGTATACTAGGGTATGGAGATATTTTAAGTACTGGGGAAGGATACAGAATAGTTTAATGCCCAAAATCATCCCGTAAGGGAAAAAAACGATGGTAGAATAATAATTCCACGCAGATAAAGTCGCTGGCAAAAGCTATTAGGTAGATGTTTATAGTTAAATATCAAATACTTAAGATACTACACTGCATTTAACTTGCCTATAGCAAGTTTCTAATTAAAAACCATGTTTATGTGTCTGAAGTCTCCTTTGCATTGTTTTCGAAAAACCTCTTAATCAGATAGCGACTCCTTAAGTCCACAGAAAGAATGTGTAATTTTAAATGCTTTCAAATTAAATCAAAGAGAGTATAGAAATAAATTAAACGTCCTTTCATTAATTTATTATTAATTACATTCGATGTAACCTACTTCTGAAAACCTCGTTTGATTAAAACGAAATCTAATTAAAAACCTAGCAGATACCTAATCAATGTCTACAAATTAGTATTATAGAATATTATTCATTATTATTCAGGGGACAAAGTAAATGTTTAAACTCTCTTGATTTGTCCACTGCGATCGTTCCCGTTACCCCCACCATGCACTTAGCACATAGCGAACATTCGCCTACTGAAATTTTTACATGCTTATTTTAGCTACTATTGACGTAGAATTTCCATTGTTCCAAACTACACGTTTTTACATTCAGGGCTCCTACGTTGTTGATTTTCTAGTATTTGTGTGAGAATATCTTTTATTCAGCTCGTACAGTATTCTATTTACATAAGCAAATTGATCGCAAGGACTCAAAGGTTAGAGTTATATTATTTTTTGTGTTATTTGGTTACGTTGACAAAGGTTATGAGGTTATACTGCGCAGATGCGGATGACACGCGCGGTATTATTTAAATCATAAATTTATTAGTTTTGCAAGGGTTTCTATCTTTCATACATTTCTTGTATACCAAACAATCAAATGGTGTTCCGGACATCTGATTGGCGTTTCGATACTTTGGACAATTTAAGAGAATCTGCAGTCCGTGAGCTTTAAGAAGAACCTTCGGGAATCGGCGATGACACACGAAGGTTATATTGCTGTTCTGCTTTTCCATGTGTAACTGTTGATTGATACCCGGCGTCTCTTTCTAAAACCCGAAGGTTCTTTAGAGATCTCAAGGACTGTATATAGTTACTTATTTGGATTATGATTAAGGACGCTCTATCTAGATAAACATCCCATAAGAATGTAAAAGGGGAGAAAAAGCCTTCTGTAAGGACACATGAAAAAAATGCAGTAATTTGCTGGTTATTTTAGGTTTTACATGAATGGAAAAAATATATAAGCCAATGAAGGTTTCCGTGGTCGAGATTTTCACTAGACGGCAGCACCGTAGCTAGAGATCTTTTTGACAGCTTTCAAAATCTACCAATAAAAAAAAATATTTTTTTTTTTATTTAATGGCTTTCTCCCTTTGTCATAGCAATGGGAATTCTGCCAATGACTACGTTTCACACTTTTTTTTATTAGATACAATAAAATATAGGCAATGTTGTTCGGTAGAGGCCTTGCTGATTGTAAGGTGATAGCCTCCCTACAAACACGTGGGCGGCCGAGACCCCGGATAACCGTTCGTTCGACTAAAGGGTGGTTACGCGCGTTTTGAGACTAATTCTTCATTAGCTGAACACTTCTTCGATAGATTACCGCACAATAAGCTATCAATATTACACACTGAACTCCGTAAATGAGCAAAAAACAAAGAACTACTCTAAAGACGCCGTCGCCATCTTGAGCTCAAACGATTATCCCAATCAAAAAATATGATAAACTGATGATGATGACTAATATGATGATGATTGATGGATTATGACAGCTAGACCTCTCGCCACGGTGCTGCTAACTAATGATAATCTCGATCGCAGAATTGAGGGTTTCCTTCGGTCTTCATTAAATAAATTTATATTTAAACAGCACACAAAGCGTTCCAAAGCTAAATAGCAAACTGCTGCTTTTTGCTTATCTATAATGTTACACTTCAGTGAATAAAGGATACAATAGATTTACTAGGACCTAAACGGATTTGAAGCAATCGAGGTACTTACATTGTTGGATTTTATTTTACTTTAGTTTAATAATGATAACTAAACTTTTTGGGGGGTTTTTGTGGAAATGTATGAAAGATTTTTAAGTCTTTATTGAACATTTTATTTATGTTTGTTCACCACTTTTTTAAATTATAACATCTTATGTGATGTCTATGCTGATATGAGAAAATAAAAGTTTTTATTCCATCTCGTTACTATTTTTCACAGCTTTTTTAATGGCGGTAATCGAATAGAAGACAAGAAAAATTTATGGATATTTGGTGCCGCATCAAACTAAATTGTGAGAGCAAATATTATAAACAAAATTCGAACTGCGAAAAGAACACGGACATGCGATCGGAAGTAACACAAAACAGATATATTTAATTTAAATAAAAAAAAATTAAAAACTTATTGCAATACACCAAATAAGCACCCGAAACAACGATTTAGATAATTACCTATTAGATTAACAAGTATCTTTTCAAATGTCATTTTTGAGACTAGCTTTTATTGGTTACTATATTCTTTGTAAACCCCTTAACTGACCACTAAGACGAATAAAACAAGCCTTAACACGACTGGATAATGTTGAGTATTTGAGGAGTTCCTATGGATACCTCTCAGATCAGCTACACATGCGTACAAAATTTCAGTTCGGAAACCAGGAAGTCGGTCTGTAACTTGCAAGATTTGATTTTAGAGAACGGGACAGGGAACTAGACTTGAGAGCCAAAATTTCGGGTCAGTAACATAAACTTTAATATCTTTAAAATTAATATCTTTTGAGATATTCAAGAAAACGCTAGTGACCCGAAACTTTTGCTCTCGAGTGTAAATAAAAGCTTGTAAAAACATAACTAGTTACAAAAACAGATATGACTGCTGAAATCACTTTTCCTTTTTACCTTCTTCACAATAGTTTTATCCGTTATAAAGCCCATCACATTCAGTATCACAGAGTATTACAGACAAGTCTCAAGGTACAAAAACGGCAAAATAGAATCTGAGAGATTTCCACCCCCTATCAGCATACGAAACTAAAAAGTAAATGTATTCTATCCTTACGTAGTTCAGTTCGTGGCCGACACGAATCCTCTCTATTGTTGAATGCTATTTGTTATTCAAGGCCCGTTTTCTTGCGACACAGCCTGTTTTGATATTTTGTTTATCGAGTCATCATAAATTGATTTAGTTTGGTGGGATTGTTGTTTGTTTTTAAAATGATAGGAGTACTATTTTAGACAGTGAAATTAAATTGAACACTATTTAACTTTGCCATGTTGGAGGATCTTAAAAAGAGGTTGTTGTTTCCAACCTACATCGTGCAGCCGCCACGCGCACTGGCCGTCGAGAATTAAAATATGACCGATTGCATGCGCGCTCGACTTTTGTTTCAGGTGAAAATTTTCTTCAGAGATACGATGTCGCTCTAAATTACTAAATTCTATGTGCGTAAAGCATGACTATTTTCGCCCGTCCTATTAATAAAAGAAAAGAAAAAGAGTAGCCAACCTGATATTAGTTTTCGCGGGTGTACTTTATGAAATTCTATAGGGACCATACAGGTATAAAATTATGACACCCATTCATTCCCAATTACGCTATAAGTGTTAAAAGATTAAGAGAAATTTGTAATGTCTGTATTACACTAAAGCGCCAACTCCCCAGAGTTTGAACATCCTCTAAGGAAGCCCATTAAACTAAACTGCCAGTAAACAGCTCTCAATTGAAATGAAACTATATTTGAAATGAATGTTCCTTGCCAACTTTAGGAAAACGGACGTTTAAAATGGCGCCAAAACAGATTCACAACATCGTTCGTTTTGGATATTGGCCTCACGTAGAGTAAGCCCTTAGGGGAAATTGCTATGCCAGCATTCAGGGAGCCAGAGGAAAATAAAATCCAACCCATCGCCTCAGTAATATCCCAAGACGGGTCCAATAAGCATCGTTACTAAATTGTGCTTCTAAATAAAACGCGCCTTTCCAATTGCAAACTAAATGAGAAGTTCAATTGAGTTTGCAACATACCGCAAACTTACATAACATTGCCTACTATGCTTAAGAGTCGCCAGGACGCTTGCCTTTCCATACAAACGTAGTTCAGCTCTCATTTTAAAACGACATGCTTTAGAACCATGAAATTTGGCATGGGCATTCTAATAGTAGGTACAGATCTAGGTCGGACATTCATTTTCGTTGCTAAAAATTGTAATACAAAGAAAATACAGCCAGCTACAGATTTACATACAAATCTTATTTTTGCAATATTTTCTTTGTATTAAAATTTTTAGCAACGAAAACAAAATGTCCGACCTAGATCTGTACTACTAGAATGCCCATGCCAAATTTTATGGTTCTAAAGCATGTCGTTTTAAAATGAGAGCTAACTATACTTGTATGGGAACGCGAGTTCACGCTAGCGTCCTGGCGATTCTTAAAGTCAATGCGTACCGTACTTCGGAGAGTGACTGTACTGATCAGGAATTAGATGAAGACAGCTGTTTGGTTGAGGTTATTTTAGGCAGATTTAAGGCAGAGAGAAAACGTTATGTATTGTTAGTGTTTTTAATGTAACCAACACAACACCAACACTTTCGTTGAAAACTTGTAACAGTTTATTTTATACTCTTATACAAGCACTATTTTGAATAAAAACAAATTGTAAATGGATTAGGTTAGGTATCAACAGTCGCGCTAACGATAAATTCACAAAAGCTAAACCCGCTAAACAAAACGATTTTATACTTGAAAGTTAGGTTTTTTTTTTATTATAACACGTTTATAGGTATAAGAAAGGTGGTAATAAATATTACAGATCAGTAACCCATCTACGAACAAATAAAAATTCACGTTCCGAAATTCACGGACGCCGCAGGGCTGTACCAAGCATTTCGCGCAACGGTACCAC
Organism: Pammene fasciana; assembly: GCA_911728535.1. Lineage (NCBI taxonomy): Eukaryota > Metazoa > Arthropoda > Insecta > Lepidoptera > Tortricidae > Pammene > Pammene fasciana. The sequence continues at coordinate 6,395,095 of OU452285.1, forward strand.
CGCAGTAGGTCACCCCTTACTTCGTCATGTCTAATCATGTCTAATTCGGTCGCGTCACTCGCGTCGTAAGTTGTTTTTGCCAGTTGTTTTTGCAAGTTGAACTACTCGTTATAAATGGATGTACTCTGGTAAAGACAACTAAACAAATTTCTATATACGTGTGTAGACATCATGACATGAATAATAAAAAAAATACTTTTATGTACTCATATTGAAAAAAAAACAATGGTTTGTTTTCTGTATTCTCATATTAGTTACCAGCCATACTTATTTATAAAGATTTTTTTTTCATTTGAATGTACAGAACTAGGCAATAGACATGTAACGAATGTCGGTTTTGGAACATTCGCGAATGCGAATGCGAATGCGAATATTTGTAATTAATATTCGCGAATGCGAATGCGAATATTTGTGTTTTCATACATTTCGTAATTTCACCACATTTTGCTTGTATCGCGGTAACATTTTATTGACGCAGTTCATAACCGGGCGGCGTATCTTAGGCGATTATCACACTGGCGACGGATCGCATGCGGCGCCGGTGCGCGAGCGAGACAGCGCTATACACATTGCAGGGTTTTAAATGTAAGCCAACCGACATAGCGGTAGATAGTGAGATACTTTCTTCCATTTTCGGCACAGATAAGGTGCTAAAATATTCGCAAAATATTCGCATTCAATTGTGCGAATTCGAATGCGAATGCGAATATCTAAAAACATGCGAATGCGAATATTCGTTACATGTCTACTAGGTAACTAATATTAAAAAATAAAATAAAAAAATAAAAATCATTTAATTCAAGCCACAGGTGATTATACATGTACAAGCACAAAATTACAAAAATGGATTAGTAAAAAGACTTATTATTGCTTATTGCTTGCCAATATTTGTGACTACTCGTATGTTGTCATGTTGGCAGCACGTGGCGAGAGGTATTTTTGACAGCAGCTGTCAAATTCCACTAATAAAAAAAACATGTTAAATATGATCGGTGGATTATGACAGTTAGACCTCTCGCCACGGTGCTGCCATCTAGTGGAAATCTCGATCAAGAAAACCCTCATTTCTTTTAGCGACTTAAGAGTCGCCAGGACGCTCCCGTTCCCATACAAACGTAGTTCAGCTCTCATTTTAAAACGACATGCTTTAGAACCACAAAATTTGGCATGGGCATTCTAGTAGTACAGATCTATGTCGGTTATTCGTCTTCGTTGCTAAAAATTGTAATACAAAGAAAATACAGCCAGATACAGATTTACATACAAAACTTATTTTTGAGAGCTGAACTACGTTTGTATGGGAACGCGAGTTCACGCGAGCGTCCTGGTGACTCTACCGTGGCTTAGCGCATTTAGTTCATTATCATTAGGTACTGACTATAAAAAAATTATCGATGTTTTTTGCGACGTAGAATAATAAAAAAATACAGATGAATTAAATATAATGTTCCCCCAACTGACTTAACCGATTTGCGAATAAAGAAGAAAAACAAAACCGAATCGCCATCGAGACGACACGAGTCGGCGCGACCGCATGATTCCGAAAACTTTTGTAATTTCGACGACTTTGTATTTGCGTAGTCGTCTTTCCGTTTTCTGTTGATTTTCAAAACTGGGGTGAGTCAAACGTTCACGGTGGGCAATGAATTATTCAGGTCAGAACGGAAGCTGCGTATTTACATAAGCAAATTGGGTGCGACGACTGGCTTGGGCGGCGACGACAAGAAAACATTGGGCGTCGGGCATAATGGTGTCAAGTTTTAAACAGCTGCTGTCTCTCTCTTACATTTATCATCGTGTTATGTATGGCTGAGACAGTTTCGAAGGCAAGGGTGATTTAATAAATTGCCTTCAATTGGCGTACTCAAGGTTTTTTGAGACTAGGAATTTAATATCGTCAGGAGCTCGGTTAAATTGCGAAGGAAATCGTAGGAGTTTGCTATATAAAAAATGGTGCCTTCATATTGTATTGCTCTTTCTGAGGGGAATATTGTGAAAATATCGTGCTAGTATTTAGTTTAATAAAACTCATAATTAAGCATTTTTACGGAAGTGCTCACACTTAAAAATACTCGTAATAACATCATAAACGTACATAATAATTATATGGTGTGAATAACACCTTCATAAATGCATAAAATTTAAACTTGTATCTACACCAATGTTCCAAACTACAACGAATACACAAATTATAATAGACATTATACTAAAGTAATCCTAAAAAGTGGTCTAAATTTCAGGAAACATTGAGATGATTATTTTAGTATCAAACTATTTTAACATTTTTCTCGAGTTCAAGTTTTTTAATTCCAGTAAGTACACACAACTACTCCAAGTCAATACGATACATATATTTTTTTTTTTGATAGTTACGATGCATATTTTTGCCAATTTTAAATCAAAAGTTGCAATGATCAAAAAAAGTTAAGGTATTGTAACTGTAAAGGTACAGTTGAACAAACGAACACGACACAAACAACTATATTCTTCAACACTCGCCCAAAAGTCAGATGAAGTGAGGTGAGTGAAGTGTACTTTTTTTTTAAGTCGACTATAGTTACATTGTTATCAAATATGACCGAGACTTTAGTCCGAGTCCGGCCGGCCTTGGTAATTCGCTAAATACGAGTATAAATATAATTCCATTGTATTTCAGTCAAATTCGGTAATCAATCTTCTTCGCCAGTTTGCGTGTAACGGTAAGTGGCTAGTAACATTTACATTAATACGATCGGGGTTAATATAAATTGAACTTAATTGAGCAACTATTGTATAGATTATGTGTAAATTAGTGTAAAGAGATTTTACGGTGGAGTAATTTTGTAATTAGAATCATAAGTGGAGTTTGACGTTTCATGCCTTTATTTTATCTTGAAATACCTAGCAGCGTGCGGTTTAAGCAGCTTAGTGATTTAACATGCTTGCTGTGTGAGTAAAATACTGGAATATGATTAAATAAATAAAATACCGACTGTGTAAAGTCAGCAACCCATTACTTATAGAAACCTAATTCATGATATTCTATGGCTTCTAGATAATAGTGTCATGACTTAAAACAACAACTATAATGTGAATTATTTCAGCTACTATAAAAATAATGCACTATTTTATTTTTATCAATAAGACATGGAAAATTATGATTGAAATATCTGCTTTATTACTTTGAAATGTTTAAATGGTATTTTCAGAAAAACTGTACCATTACCGTTTTTTTAAACCTTACACATTTTGGGTTATTTATTTCTACTCAGAATCACGAGGAATATCGATATAAATATTAATAAAAAAGGCGACCCAAGTATTTTTGTCAGTTTTGTGACGCATTTTCTTATACATTGTGTATGGACCGTCACAAAACTGAGTAATATTTTTTGTAACGAAATGAGCGACTTTTTTAAAATGGTTAACTTTTTTCTGTAAACTCCCCAAAAAGTCAAGATGCAAGAGATTTCTAACAAAACGATACAAATGTTAAATCCATCCGTATTCTTTGTTGTAACTGATCCACATTGTAGCTTTCTTTAAAAGTATTTTCCTCAAGTTAATTTCAAGACGCAACAAGATAGTAATCACGAGAAATATTTACATTAAATCTACAATGGATGCCATTTAGAAACGAGATTCAAATTCAAGCGTCACGAGGTGGATTGGGCTAAAGAAAATTCTCATTTCAATAGAAATTAAACCGGTCCTGAGCACGCTAAGGACATCGATTTATTGACTTAGGTATTATTGCTACTTGAGTAGTGATGGTACTGAGAAACCAGCAATAAGATGCAAAATATTTCGTTATCATCAATTTAATTAGCTAATATTCCTGAAAATGTATAGTATTTCGATGCCATTTGGAGACATTTCGGACTTTAAAGAGGCATAGGTGCAAAAGTAGGTAAGTTATAATATTCAGTTTTTTTTAATTGCCAGAATATGTTTATTGAAAGCGAGCTTTAATATAATTATATAAATGCCCAAATATATAATTTTATATAACTGGATGGACGTTTGCTTGGACTTCAAATTGTCGAAGTGAATTCAAATTACCAAAATTTTCTTCACTGATTACACTGTAAGTTACTTTTACGCCTAACACTAGCCTTTTATTCGGGCTTCTAAAACCCTGACTGTCGAGTTTAGACCCGGCACTTTATAGGCTCCTATTTACGCGTGGGTCCAAATTGAGTTCACGCCCCTTGCCTTTTGCATACTTACAGCTGATATATTGGTCTGAATGAGATAAACGTGATATGTAGTCCAACAGTTACGTGCTATTTGGTCCAACCGCTTCTTATTCTTCTTATCCATATGCATTAAAGTGAACTCATAAGGTACAGTTCGTGAGCTCTAAAAAGAACCTTCGAGTTTTAGAAAGAGACGTAGGGTATTAATCAACAGTGGCACATGAAAAAGCAGAACAGCAATATTACCTTCGTGTGTCATCGCCGATTCCCGAAGGTTCTTCTTAAAGCTCACGGACTGTACCTACGTGATATAAGCCAATCGAATAAGATCCATAAAAAGTGTTTTGAGGAATTAATTGCCACCAGAATGTATATCATTTTAATACCTTCATTTGGTCCTAAATACGTGTAATCTTAGTTTGCCCAATCCCAGGACGTGAGCATAACTTTTGGTTGCAAGATAATTGCGAAATGTTTGCTCATTTTACATTTATTTGCTTATAGTTCAAAACCGATAGGTCCATCGGAAAAAAATATTTTATTCTATGTTAAAGACGGTTAAATTCGGTTGCATTTAATGGGGGTAGAGAGGCCGGATTGAAACATGGCTTTATGAGGAATTTTGAGAATATCTCGTGGTGGATTTTGTTCAAAGAGATTTCATTGACCTAAGGTAAATATAGGGATGCCAGAAATGATTAATTTGCTGAAATTAGGTCCTCAGAATTAACACAGGAAAAAAAAACAAAAAGAATGCACACCGCCTGGGATTGGGGAAACTCGGATAACACGAATTTGGGACCAAATAAAGGTATTAGAAAGATTTCCAGCCTGGTTAATTAATTCTTCGGAAAAGTCTAATTTGATTGGCCTAATATTTTTTTGCCGTTTTTGTCACTCTATTATAAATCAAGATAATAAAGCTTGCAGACAAAAAGTAGATTAATGAATGAGTTTTGAAAACTTATTTATGCTTCTAATTGTAATGAAGTAATAACGAACGGTTGGTGGTGGCTCATACACGTAGGAGTTGTAAGAATTTGAGAACTGCTTCCTTTATGGAAGATCACTGTTACATGGAGTAAAGCATTTACGCAAAGGAACTTTAATATCTCCTACCTCCTTTGAAGTACGGAATATTAGTCAAAATTAAGATTGATTTACAAAGCCCAAACTTGAGATGGAATCTCCAAAATTAACGTTAATCTTGGCAGGCATGTAATCTTGTGCGAAGGGCGAGTACGTAACACCTCACAATAGATTGTCCCTTCATATTAAGTCGGGTGCAGGGCGGGATTATACGCCCTTAGTTACGGAGGAGTCGTTGGTTAAGTAAAGCTCGTTTAGATGAGAATAGTTTACGTATTGATTAAATTATGCTAAATCATGCCTGTGTTGAGATTATATCATCATCTCAGTTAAGGGGGGGTTTGCCATACGCGCCACGCTTGGCAGACGGGTTGGCGCGCGCAGTTTTTGTTTTGTTTATTGTTGTTTAGGCTTTCGGGAGATGCTGCTGCCCATCTCCCGGTATATTCCCTTAGCAGACTCCTACTGCAACCACGGGATAATATGGTGGGGGACAATTCTAAGGCCGGGCACCCCACGGCTTGTTTAGGTATAAATTGAATACTTGTATCTAATAATCTGGTTATCCATAGGTCACTTAGTTAACATAACCATTGCCGTGCCTTAGTTCCCCTGTTATATTATTGAACAGCAATGTAAAACTAATTTGTTTGGTATTGAAGAGGGCTTACATTTTTTCTCACTGAATCAAATAGTCGGAAATTCATTACTTAAGACAATAAAATGAGGTATGCATGAAAACTTACTTACTTACTTACTTCACTGGCTCAGTGACCCAAAACGGATCTTGGCCTCTGACACAAGAGAACGCCACTCTGCCCTGTTCTGCGCCACTTTACGCCAGTCCGGTACTCCAAGGGCGGATATATCTTTCAGGGCTTCGTCGCTCCAGCGGTATCTGGGGCGTCCAGACGGACGCTTTCCACCCGGGTGCCCCACATACGCCCTTCTCACAGCTCGATCCTCTCCCATCCTCTCCAGCTAAAGCTAGATAAAGTTTTTAAAGTTTATTGAAAAGAAAGACTGATTACAATCAATTACAACTGAGAACATGTGTGTAGAATATTGAATTGAATTTGTTCAATAAACACGTTCAACAACATGTAATTAATATAAAAAAGTGGAAATCCGTAATAATTTTCTAACATTTTTGTAAAGATATTGCGGTTCGAAAACTTAAAATATATTTCCAGAACTTCCATTCGATTACTTGTGATCTAACAAGAAAAAAAAAGTAAAACAACTACTTAATACATATATAAGTAAGCGTATTTTTAGTGCCTAAAAATTACAAAAATCTTCAAAAAACTTACTGCTTCCAAACAGTTTTCCGCAACTTTGAGCCGGTGACGTCACAAACTTCACGCTTTTTGTATGGGGCGTTTTTACGCGCGGCTCACACGTCTCATATATTTTCGCATTTTCAAGTTTCACGGCTACACTAGATAGTATATTTATTAGAGACATTTAAATGTAACAGAAAATGGAATCGAATAACGTCTTCCAAAAAAATCATGCATATTACTAATTGATCAAATTATCCCATCGAGTTAAAAAATGTGTAACGTCAATAAGCAAAATCCTTCAAACGAACGATTTAGAGTTAATTTAATAGGCTTTGACATGAAATAAGAAATATCTCAGCCAAGAGGAGCAAATTAAGTTAAGGCAAGACTTTGACAAAGTTCGGTGCGACAGCGAGCAAATTTTAAACTGGCTGACTTCATGCTTTATGAAATACATCCCATTATTTTTCTGGGTAAGCATTTTGCCTACGGAGTTTTATGTAGAGAAATAATGTAATTGATATAAGTAAATGTTATATTTCTAACAGGAAATGAGTGTTAAAAATATACGCAATCTATTAGAAAGCTTTTATGATTAAACTTTATAACGTTGTCCTGGCTTCGTGATATGGCTTCTGTAAGAAACCGCGAGCCACTGACATATTTTTTTAATTGACTCAGTTACAACGTTTTAATGACAGTTACTTTTCCTGGTTTTTCTATACAATATGTAGTTTTAAAATGTATGAACCTATCGATGTACTACCGTCCAGCATATTTATCTAAAGTTATAAATAGTTCTACACTTAATCGTTTATCGCATGAACATAAAAAAAAACTTATTTAAACTTGTACGTAGCAAAGAGTTAATAATTTATACACAATAGAAAATCGAATAAAATACAAGGTGGTGCAAAACTGGGAACTATGCTGAAAGTATTGTTATTTATTAACGTTTTACAATCGATTTTTAATAATAAAAGCCCTCGCAATTAAAAAAGAGAAACAATTTAGAATAACGTTTTTTTTATTGCATTGTCAACCCTAGTACTCTTACGACTCTATGATGACATTACTTGTCAGCCATGTAAAGTTTGTTTTTTTACTATTAAGGTTATTGAACCCGTTTACTAATTAGGGTTGTAACATGCAGTATTTTGCACTCTAACTTCAACAAGCTCTAACTTGGAAACGCTTAGGAATATTAACATGGTTCATTGGTTTAAAAGTTATTACTAAAGCTAAACAATTCTCCATTTTCGTTAAGGTCCATCGTTACGTTCCACCCGATATAACAAAAATCGGTGAGGATCTAACGGCCTTAAAAGTATTTCTAAAGCGTATCTCAAGTCAACGGATAAGTAAAGTTCTTATCTCACCACATATTCATCTTTCTTTTGACCTAAAATTGCCGCACGTTCTATTCAAAGCACTTGGAGCCGCATTTTCCTTTCATAAATTACCCTTTCCCATTACCATGTCGCTAACATTTAAAAATCCATCACCGAGTAGCAAGTCACGGACAACTCATTTATATGACGTCAAAAGGAATGACACCACATTTATGAGAATTCATAATAAAATTACCTACTCGAGCGTATTAAAAATATTTCCTAGCCGCGAGTTAGAGGTGCGACAGTTTTTGAGGTTAAGTAATGAAGTTAGTGAGAAAGTTATACGTTGACGAAATACTTGAAGAGTATTTGTTGTAGTTCAAGGTTATAATTAAGTATTTTTAGAACAATGCCCTGATGCTAATTAGTCAGGTCAACTCGGCGTCCGTCTGTCGGCGAAGATCGTATAGTAAGAAAACCAACTCTAGAAAAGTTTTACCATTTCGTAAACTGTGTTGGCATCCTCGTAGGTATATGCAGAATTTGCTGTGATATCTGCTCAACGGTCTTCGCCGTCAGACGATCTTCGCCGAGTTGACCTTATTTTATTTATTTACCATTGACTTATTTAAGTTATTTATTGTAGGCATATTTTTTCTCATCAATAACTTAATGTACCTAGTCTAAGGACATGATTCGAAACTTCATTTTCAAGGGAATAAGAGCACGTATAGATTATTTCGAGCATCTCACCTGCTTAACTACTCCTGCTTCTGACTGTATCGCATCTATGCGCCGTTTTTGGTTTTCTCTTAAGATGAAATTACATGAGTGCCCTTTTTTGTCTGTTATAAAACTTATTTCGAATATGAAAAGCTAGTTATTTGTCACAGGTTTTGTGATTCAATTATAAGTAGAAAATCGTCGTCCAACTGTGACTCATACATATTCAGCAATATATAATTAAATTAAAACTTTCGCTCGATCACGTGCTTGAAACTGCCCTAATTCCTTAGAAATTAACGTGAACAAAGTCCTAAGCAAACTCCTTAATTACTTGTCAAGTGAAATAAATTATTCAAAACAATTACTAGATTAAACAACAAGAACAAAATTTGTTATTATTGTCGTCGGGCTACGGATTAGGAATGTGTTTGCAGGAAAGACGATTTTAGTACATCTTACTTGTAATTTATTGTTTTTTCATCACACTTGTTCACAAAACATGCCATTATATGCCGGTACAATTATTCTTTCAAATAAACAATATATACTTATTGCACACCGCTGGGTCTGGTTTACGGAATATTTCAACAATGTCACTATAATTTAATCGTTATAACCTTTTCTATCGAATTCGCGATCACAAAACAAATCCCAATTAGCCCCGGTCACATAATGAAGCATGTGTAATTACCAAGTTAAATGTGTCAAATACTCACTAGGTCGATGCAGGCTCCGCCACAAAACCAATTACAAAGATGGATTACCCCATCCGCCTATTGAATTCAACCCCAATTTGTGGACCGATATATTTTAATCCCGATTTACGCCATGAAGCTTTATAGCATGGAGTTGGAACTTCGATCAAAAATGCCGAAAGAGAAATCAATATAAGGAAGTGCATCTCATCATATTTTTACTTCATTTTGATTTATATCTCGAAGTGTATCTTGTTATTACGTCATTAGACAGTAATGACAATATTACTTCAAGTCATAATGAAAATGCCACTGGCGAAACTATATAAGGAAAGGACCATGAAGTTATCATGTTAAACTGGAGCATATTCTTCGGTCACAAAGTGAGACTGAAAGAGAGGGTTATCTAGCAGTCTGTGTCTCCTTTTGACTAAGGAGGTAATGACGTCATCAGAAAATCAAAATGTCAATGTGTGTCAAATGTGCATAGATATACCACCCATAGACCTGACACGGAATTAATAATACCAAGATTTAACGGGATGGTCTTATTACACTTTCCATAGATATGACAGAGAAGGCGCTATTATCGTTGGTCCTTATTATAGACTCACCCTTGTGATTATTGCTTACTTCCAAAAGGCCCTAAGTACAATAGAAACGTTTATTACCCTCCACCGCTCTTTGAAGGGTAACAATGAAACCGACTAAATTATGTAGATTAGTTACGGTATGCTATCAGCCATCTTGAAACGCGTTTTAAAATCAGTCGGGTTGCGTATGTTCCGTCCTTTAGGGTGCGTCGCGTATGCGGTCTCTAGTTAAATCCTTGCTTTGAGCAAATGTGACAATTATGTAATGAGTGCGAGAGAGACACCGCCCCCTACATTATCGGATCGTTTTTACTACGTTTTACTGGTCACCTATGAACGACTGTTTGGCGTTCAACTGTGGTTAGGGAAATAGAGTAAGATTAGTGTCCGGTTTCTCTCTTGGTCCGTGATATGGACAGAAGCCATTTTTTTTAAACTAACTAGACAATGGGTGTCAATTTTGTAAAAAGAGTGAGTGACACCTTTACTTTATGCTCTCGATCAGACAGTTTTTTCTAGTATTCTATAACCACCTGTTTTGCTCAGTAATAAAGATCTGTTTAGTTTAGCAAAAGTGTTATTACTAACTCCATATTATAAAGCTTCACGATTTACGCATGTCCAATGAATGAATGGTTCGAAATTTGCAATTCGATCTTGATTAATTGTAGTCAAATCGTACGTGACGGTAAGTCCGAGGATCTTTGAATGGGTTTTTGTGATAACGTGCCGGGGTCGTTGTTTGAGAGATATTGTTGGTATTATCAAAATAAGCAGGGTGTTAGGGGGCGAGTTGCATCAATGGCCCGTAGTACACCTTATATGTTGTAATTTATACTAATGTGTACTACCACATACTTATACACGATGCTCGTGAGCATTGCGAGGGATTTTAACAGCGTATTCCTGATCGTAATTGAAGACTAAAATGTCGTCCAAACTTTTCTGGAATTTGCCTAGTTTCAGAGTTATTACCAATTAAATAAAAAAAAATGATTATTGTAACTCAGTGAATAACGCTTTTTTGATAGAGATTTCACTCTTTATGGGGTCTAGTCTAGACATCCTTATTGACAGATATCAAAATGCGAAGGAATACTTTTCGTGAACCATTTTTTACGAATAAAAAAAAATGTACCAATTTATTTTAGTCGTTAGTTTTATCAATAATATTTATTTTTTTATGTTCCAAAGCATTAAAAAAATCGAAAAAAAGCAAAAAATAAATAAAAAAATCGCCGAAATCGACCTAACTTCATATAACATTTTTTACTCCTTATGGCCTCAGAAATTCGTGGTTAAAATCTCTCGCAATGCTCACGAGCACCGTGTATAAACATTAGCAGAACTTAATTGTTTCGTAATTAACTAATATTATCAAATATTATTGTAGGTTTGCTTACGCTTAGGTTACATTTGTTAAAAATAACACTTATGGAATGTCGCTAGCCAGTTGCTTATCATTTCAACTTCAAAGAACACTGCAAAGACTCTGCAAGTGTACTTTTGAAACTGTCTTCACGTTAATAAAGGTAATAGAAAACTTTATCTATAGCAATAAATCTATCACTTTGTTTTCTGTACCTAACTTTAAATAAAAACCCCAGACGTCGTTCCCATTTGTCGGATGTCGGGTCCGATTTTCAATCGGCTGTCGGCGCCTCATACAAAATCGTGACGGACAAGTGTGAATAGCTTCACATAAAATGTTCTGCCACTGGAACGACCGATTAAAATCCGGATTTGACATCCGACAAGTGGGAACCAGGCCTAAGAATGTAGGTACAGTCAACGTCAAAGATATGTTTACACTTTCGGACCTTACTCCTTTGAAATAAGGTGCAAAAGTGTAAATATATCTTTGACGTCGACTGTACAAGTTTTTAAAGGGTTGGCGACACGCGCGAATATCTATTGACATCGCTTTGTTGTAAAATTCCGTGATCACTAAGATTACTGTATTAAAATACCAACACGAGAACCATTAACACTGGTTACACGTAAAACGAAACTACTCTAACAGCAAGTTCGAAAACAGAACGAATCCAAATTAACTTCAAACACAAACCGTTGGTGAGGCAATTCCGGAGCGGCACATTCAAAAATGCAATCTTCCTATTGTCTAATATTCTCAATTTGCTGAAATTCGCAAAGTTTTGAATTGAACCAATGATACTGTTTCGCTGTTGTGTTTAAAGCTTATCTATAACAAAAATAATGCGTTTCAGTTATACAGCAGAAATAGCTAAGCGGGTTAGGAGTTCAAAATTATTGTGACATGCTCCTATTCTCTTAAAAATAATGAAGTTAATTTCAATAAGCTCACTTCGGTGCCAACTTTTCCTGCTGATTGTAAATTACTCTTCACCCCGCACGTATTATTACTGTACATTGGTTATGATATTTTAAATTATTTATTAACCCTAAAAAAATTATGAATCCTAATGAAATGTATGCTTTGATAGTGAGGTTTAAGGGAAAACATAAATTCGTTCATTAAACACCTTTACAAATAAAAACTTGCCACGAAACCATCATCAAAAATTAAGAAAGATAGTTCGAAACTAATCAAATGAAACTCGCAAAACCCATCAATAACTTAATTTACACGAACGTAACAGTTTCCTTCGGCAATTACTATGCCCGTTACACCGCAAACGCTTTTTATGGCCAATAAAGAACATGTTAATATTCAATACGAAGATTTTATTACGAAACTTTTCTCGTTAGTTCGCGCGAGCTTCGCACGAACTTCGCTACGTCGTCGATACACGGGTCTTAGCGCTGACGGGGTGTGAATGTAATTTTCTAAAAGCTAGTTTCAAATTAAACCAATTTAAACTTTTTTTCAACTTGAGCAATTTGTCATCTTTCCGAACAGATATCCTTTTTTCAAGTTGGCCGGTAAATCAATAAAAGCTACCGTTTGATAATAAAGTCCTCGGTATTGATGTTGTCTTTGGAAAGAAAGTTACCGAATGTCTGTTTTATTTATGACTTAGGTTGTTTGAATCTTTTTAGGTATAATCGTAAAAGGAAGTTTAAAATTCAAACGTGAGACGTTTTATTTATGGACGATGGGAAGTTTTATTTATTTTGTAATAAAATTATGTCAATACTTTATAAACGTTACTTATTATTTAATAAAATTAATCAACTGAACTTAATTAGCATTTCTAAATAAGGTAAACAATTGAAAAGTTACATTATCCAATGGGGTTGGCCGGTGGAAAGTATTTACAGATGGCGCCAGCATAGCTGGTACCTGTCAGTCCTACAAATAAAGTCAAAATCTTGTTTTTTTTTTGTTTTTTTTTGACCTGGATGGGCTAGCCCTTAGCCAAATCCCATACAACAATACTAGTGAAAGGGACCTAGCTATGCTGGCGCCATCTGGCCAAACCGTTGACAGTTGCCAACCCCATTAGAGTGTATGAGACAAAAATGCATCACATCTGTACCATCCAAATTATGGCCTATTTTAATCTAGTATTTAATCTGCCAATAGTGATGCTGGAAATTTCACGTCACCCTTTTCTTGTTAAGCTCTTATCTTAACAGCTAATAATTTAGGTTCAGATATGTTCGTGTGCCTTGGCCGCTCCAATATATATAATATGATGACGACTGTACCTAGTTCATGTTAACTACTCGGGAAATACAATGTTAGTGCGGCCACGTTTAAAAATATTCAAAGTTAAGTATATAATAAAAGCAAATGATAAATACCTACTAAGTTTAAATATTGATTATACCATTTTGCATTCAAAAACATATTCATTACGTGAAGTATGATGTCATTTGGCTCGCTGTACCATCATAATGTCGCGTTTGGCAAATATACCAACAAGTGCCCTAACTATTCATAGTAGGGTAAATGATAGCCAAGTGGTTTATGGATTAAGCAGCATTAAGCAAAATAGCAGTAATGTTTTATGCGCGTTTTAGGGATTATCAGTAAAGTTAAATAGCTGCTTAAGTTACTAATTCAGCTTCAGCGTAGGCGGGCCAACTTTAAAGCTGAAGTTAACGGATCAAACTAAGCCTTACCTAGTCTTTTAGCCGTAACCTATCTTAAGCTTCGAGTCCAACGTTTATATTATAGCAATCGTGTTAAACTACTGTTATAAGGAAAACGCTAGACGGTTTATTTATAGTTTCTGATTTGCCTGTCACAGTCGACCCTGAAATAGCGGTATTTTAGACCCTGACATCGACATCAATATTATAGAGTTATGTATTTAATTATACAAGGGCTCAAATTTGTTGTTTAACTTCTCGTGCTCATATTAAGAGTCAGAGAAATATTCTAAAAAGTGGAATCTTGAGTGTGTGAGGGCCTCGAGGCCCAAGACCAAACTACTTTCCATTTCCACTGTAGTGCATAAAACATTCCACACACTTATTAAAGGATAAAGTGAGCCTTGCCGTGCGGGTGTGGTAAAAAAAATTTTGGAGATCGTTGAGAACTACAATTGGCAGCAAACTACAAGGGCGAGGTCTCCAAGTAAGTAAGGCGCGTCCATACATGATATTATTGATAAAAATAATCATTTTAGATGGATTTGTAAAAGTTAAATGAATGTGTTATGATCACTTTGAACACCAGACCTGCAAAGCTACTTCTACTGCTGACTGTACCCCGAATCCATCTTTATTGCAATTTGTTTTTGTAACCTTTATAAAATTCTCATAACATCTAATGACGTGTATTCATTAAAAAATAATCTTATCTCACTAAACTATCAGTTCTCAATATCTATAATCTCACTGATAACAATTCAATCACTAAATTGTTTAGTTTTAACACCGTCTCAAACGGCAGTGTTTCACAATGCTGTTATACCCTCTTTTGTTCGTTTTTTGTTTCTCGTTAAAACAAGTGACTGCAGAGTGCGATAGGGCGAGTATCTGTGTGACTGATGCCACCGCAGCAAGCCAGTGCGGCGCAGGGCAAACGTTTGAGCCTGATGGCTCGCATATATTTGGGTGCTGCCCGAGATGTCAGGCTGGCAGTGGTAAGAAAACAAATGTTTTATTTTAAAAACGCTTACAAATCAGCGGGGCAGCAGGGTATTATTTAATTCTAATAGCTATAAGGCAATATTCATTGCCTTGATAACGTTTCAGATCTTTATTTGTTTTTTATCGTGCGTCCAGGGGGCCAATTTTTGACTTTCGAGCGCCCGAATTCAAAAACTTTAAGCTCGAAAATAATCGCACATAATAAGCTTTTGTCCTCCTCCTCTTTTTCGCCTCCACCTCCAATTATTTCGCATGAAATTAGTAGTTTAAATACTCATGATTTTAAATTCCTATCGCTGTTATTTTGAAAACATAATTCCATCGTTTTATTCTGGGTTGTAAATGTCACCCTCGTGTACTCGAATCTCAAAAATCACCGCCCTGCACAGCTATAAAAACTTTAAAGTGATAAATGAGAATGATGTGACTTTTTTTTGTATTTTGAAGTGTCAAGATGCAAAAATGTCGTCATCATAAACAGACTTTTACTGATGGAAACAGGTAACTTTCAAAAGAAAGTAACTTATTTTTAAAACTCATATCATGACTTTATCTAACAATATTTTTATAACTGTTACAGGAATACCCGTCGAAGAGGAAGGCTGCAAGGAACCATCATCTTGTTTAGTTGATGGCCGATATGCTCCGGTACAGTGCAAGGGTGACATGTTTACTGGAAGGTCAGTTACTAATTTAATCACAAAACTTAGAAAACCTCTATTAAATATTTGAATTTTTTACCACACAAACGTATAACACTAAGAACTTTTAGTCCGTGCAGTATTTACAAAAGGAGACGATTTCTAAATACACTAAATAGCAAATAACACTGGTAAGGATTACATGGAATCACAATTCATGGCTGCTCTACATGATGGGCCATCATAGGGACGCAGCTATGCGTTAGAGGGAGCTGACGGTATTGCGATCTCGTTCCGTTGTATAGCTGCGTCCCTATGATTGATGGCCCATCATGTAGAGCCAGCCTCAGACGTTAGTAGTGTTTAATAAACTCCTGTTAAATGTTAAATTTATTTAAGCCGTAGAGGAACTAAATGTAACATTTAGACTATTATTAAAAAATACGAGTGTCACCATCGGGTTCATAATTGTATACCCTATTTATAAATGAATTCATTTACACATTGGGTATGCAATTATAAACCCGATGATATATAATTGTATTTATACGTTAATAATAGTGGAAATATTTCATTTAGTTCTTTTACGGCTTGGTTGACAAGTAAACGACGCAATTTGTATTTTTCATTTAGAAACGGTTTCCATTTTGATGGCGACATTACATAGTATAATGTATGTATACCTCCTGTTATTTTGGCTTCCGGAAGCTTTGGTGACTTAAGCACTATTATTCCCAATAACACAAAAAGTTACTATATTGTGTTTCCGGATCGGAACTATGTGAAATTATAGTAAAACCAAACGCGAAATACATTCTCTCATATGTTATGAAATGAAAATGAAATGAAAATGAAAAACGTTTATTTTCAGGCAACTAGGCCCATAGATAAACACCTTATAGACTAGCATACATATTACATTATAAATTTAAACTATTATTTTGGTGACACGACGGTTTTCTGTTGTGCCACCTGCTCTGGTGTAATATTTGGCAGCGTTCCCCGGAACCGCCGAAACACTACACCCTTCGGCCAGAAGCCTGCGCTCTCTATGGTCTCCAGCAGCGGCCGCGGCACGCGCACCACAAACGAGCTGAAGTGCACGTAGTGGCGCGATCGCAGCTGGAACACCCTCAACTCGTAGCCAGTCTTCTTCAAAACGTAATCCACCACATCTGCTGCCGTGGCGGAAAAATGCAGGCGCGACACGTATAGCGCCTTATTCGGTGTGGCAACCCGCAGACCCAGGGTAGCACCCGGTTCCGCAGTACCACACTGGCTTTTACGAGGCGCCTTGCGCGCCCCATTTTTCTTCGACACCGGTGTGAGACCGTCGTCGTCGCGGGGAAGCTTCTTATCATTAGAAGCGTCAGAATCGGGCACCTTTGAAGGCTTTGGGTTATTATACAGCGTATATTTTTGATATTACCTCATACGTGGCTAGTTATTACTCTTGGGTAGTTAGTATAGACCCTAACAAACATACTTCCATATGTTTTATTAAAATTTTACGACTTTTATTTTTCCATATGAAATATTTCAGCACGCAATGTGTCGCTACCTATATGATTACTTTGCCCTAAAATGTCACAACGGACGATGTGTCAAATAAGTGTATACGGTATACATTGCGGCCTGAAGAAATTTAAAAAATCAATTGCTCTATAACTAAGAGTAACCTCAATATTTATAAAAATATCAATTTATAATTTCAAAACTTGCGTCTGGCTTTCATTTGAGGTAATATCAAATAAACACGCGGTATATCAAATATTATCCTCTCATAATTATAAGTGACGTTTGTATTACCTAACAAATATTATGACAATATACTCGAATCCGGCTGGAACATTTGTGTACAAAATCAGTGACCTGATTCTTGTTTGCTGAGAATTTTTCATTACGCTTTGAATTCTGTTCGATTCAAATTCCTTCGTACATGGGAAAAATAGTCCCGTTTTTGTTTAACTGTATCTTTATGCTATAATTTTGTAACTTTATTTACTGTAATGAAGTTTGCAGTTATTGTTTCCTTAAATGACATACATAAATACCTATATAAGAAATTTAAACTCAAAAACTATACAAAATAAACAAACATAAGTAGTTCATTTTTACAAATAATGATGATCATAGAGAACAATTTAATACACTGTGCAAAGTTAAACTGAAAGGATTATTATTATTCTTTATTTAATAAGCACATATTTAACTTAAAAACTAGTAAATTGGCCCACAAAACTATAATAATAGTTTGACTGTGGGATCGCAGTCTCATTATATAACATCTAAGTATGTATAGACAAGCTATTACGCTAAGTCTAAATAATATTTTTTTTACCTGTTCTTAAATATAGTGTACTCTTTCTCGCATCGAATGGCTTTCGGTAAACTATTGAGAAGGTATGGGATGCGTTTCTTTCGCGTTCTGTCCCCATAATAGTTATTGACTCTCGGGACGAATAGTTTACCGGAAGTCATGGATTTAGTGTTATAAGTATGATCGGGAGGTTTCAAATTAAAATAGTCCGAATTATGATCAAGGTAGCCATGGTTATTTAAAGAAAGTAAATATTTATGATGATGAGTCTCTTTATAAGATACAGGTATCACAATACTTCCAGAATTTGACTTCGATAGCTGATGTAGCTTTTCTTGTGACACACTGAGTAGGTATTTCTGATAAAAAATCATCTCGGTAGATATTCTTATTAAAATCTTATAAGTGGTAGCAATAACTTAGTAAACTTTTGTTTACACCATGTTTTTTATTTCCTTCAGCATATTGTTAGGTAAGATGAAAAAAACCAATTGGCATAATTTGTTATTAAAAATTCGAAAAAAAAACAAAAATTATGTCAATGTAATTTCGAACATTACAATACTTCGAGATACAAAGAAACTTATTTTATTGACATAACACACAGGTGAATCATTCACTGCAATGTCTCGGAGGACAAAAATAAATAAATGTACGCAGTCAGAAAGATAAAAATTTACAATCGATTATCTCAGAACTGAAGCTAAGTAGGTCACTGGTATCTTTGAGAAATATACTTAATTTAAGCTCAGGAATATAATCTTGCAATTAAAGGAAATAAATTAAACACGGTGTATATATTTCAGTAATCATAATCAGTTAAGTAGGTAAATTTGTGTTCAGTCGTTTTCACCTCCATGTTTGCTATCAAATCATAACTACATTATTATAAGCCAACCTTAACCGGCAGGTACAGCCGACATCAAAAATATGTTTACACGTTTACACCTTTATCCTTTGTAATAAGGTGCAAAAATGTAAACATATTTTTGACATCGACTGTGTACCTGTACCTTATTTCATACATACCTAGCGTTAGTTAGAACGTACGAGCGCCCGATAAGCCCGAAGCCCGAAAGACGAACTAGGACAATAATATCCCAAAAAATACAGTCTGTGTTATGAGTAGGTATCGAGTAGCATCAAATATCTCGCATAGGTTTTGTTAATAAATGGAATATCGAGATAGCTGCAGGCAAAAGGAATGGCGTTGAACATAATTCCACATTCGTTCCACAAATCGTTCCAAACACGTCACGTTCAATCACGAGATTCAGGGGTCACATTTCAAGTGCTCACTGAGTCGCAAGCTCGTCAGAACTGTCATAAAAGTTCTGTCTACATGTGTAGATTTCGAGGTTATTGTGACACTGGTTCGGCTGAAAAGTCAACTCAGATGCGCTAGCTCAGCTAATGGGAACACGTGTTCAGATTTCCGCGGAATCCACTTGGCTGGCAAATTGTGCTTCATTTAATTTGCATTTTTCTTGATACGCAGATGTTTCTGTAGCGACGAAGATGGCAACAGAATATTTGGGCAGATGTGGAGGAGCGAGGCCAGTGAAATGACTTGCGGTAAGTATAAAATATGTAATGAAATGTTACTCGTATTCTCATAAGTCTTAACATTCTTTCTTCAACATTTTCTTTGGTTGTCGCGCGCTACTGTGATGAAATAAGAACTTCTATCTAACAACGTAACATTATAGCTTTAAGTCATACTTTTTATGGAAAAGGAATAGGTTGTACAGTCATGATTATATATCCGAGCAGCCAAGGTACAAATATCTGAATAACGCCTCTGTTGTCAAGGCGATAAAGTGCATGTTTAGATACTCTTGAGTACCTTGGCCTCTCCGATATATTTGATGGTGACTGTAACATAATACGGCGCCGCATTATATGTTCTATTATTTTGGTAAAAAAACCATTTGGAAGCCGGCTTGCGCTATTACGCTGCCGGCTTCTAAATGGTTCCTTCACCAAAATAACTACACGCGTGAAAAAGGACGAGTAAAGTATCCGTACATACAGTACTACACCAGAGGAGTTAAGCTGGTTGGACTAGCCGTCCTTCCCTTCTCGAAAAATAGGCGCCAGTCGTCGAGTTGCGGAAACCTGCCCGTACCACAATACAATACAACAATACTACACCAGTAATGTGTAGGTACGTTATGGTACCGTTGTACAGATAATTGTAAGTAGGTACAGTTGACATCAAAGATATGTTTACTTTTTTGCACCTTATTACAAAGGAGTAAGGTCTAAAAGTGTAAAGATATTTTTGATGTCGGCTGTACCCTAATAATAATTTGTATTTGTCAATACCAATAAATAACATGACACAAATGTAAATATCTTTGATTTGCTCCAATTTTAACAGCCTGCAGTAGAAGACGAGCAGAACTAGAAGCCGAGGGCAGAAGCGACGTAACTCTTCACTGCACACCGACAGGCAGCTATGAGCCACTGCAGTGCGACAATGGCTTCTGCTGGTGTGCAGAGGCCAGTACTGGGCAGCCGACGGTGCCACCGGTGCCTGAGGAGAATATGAAGAATTTAGCGTGTTGTAAGTGAAACGGTAAAGTCATTTGGAATTTTAGAAAGACGCCAAACCGTACCTACTGCGGTTGCTTATTTGTTAAATTTAACTAATTTTGACAGTGAAGGGTAAAAGGTTCCACTTTGTCGATAAGGGGTTATTAGTACTTCTTAAAACTATGCAATATATGCTATCTATTAGTAGAGTTCACCCGAGCAGCCAAAAACAACTGACGATGCGAGTTACACGGCCGGCGGCAAAAAAGTACCACTTTCGGTTTAAAAAATGGATGGTATTTACCTACGGTATTTGATACTGAGATGATTATTGTGGCAACAAATAAGTAGTAATTTGTATTTAGGTACAGAAAAACACAGTCTGCCAGTTTCTGCATGGCCGGAAGTGCCCGGCAGACTGGTTCAAAAGTGACGTACATTTGGAGTCAAATTCGTTACTTCTAAACTAGTCTGCCGGGCATTGGGTTTTTCTATACCTAAAAATAAATTAGTATTTGTTGCCACAAGAGTCATCTTTGTATTCAATGACGTAGGTAAATACCATCCATTTTTAAAACCGGAAGTGGTACTTTTTAGTGCTTTAGGCCAATTCTATTTTTTTTTACAATTTTTCCGGAACTCCGCATCACTTTTATGAACATGTGCCATAAGGCTTATCTTTGTATCACGTTACGTAGCAGACCCTACGACCACCGCGCGTACTATAAGGAGCGTTCTACTGCGGCGCCACCGATGCGCGAAACATGCTTGGTACGGCCCTGCTTCCGAAATTTTAATTTCAAACGTGATTTTTTAGTTTTTCGAAGATAGGTTATTGGTGTAAAAGACCACCTTCCTTATTCCTGTGCTACTATACCTTGTGCAACCTAAGAAGCGGTTTTTGACACCTGTCATCTCAGTACATTTTATAACCTAAAATCGATTTTAGGCTATAAAATGTACTGAGATGACAGGTGTCAAAAACCGCTTTTTAGGTTGCACAAGGTATAGTGTCAATGTAAATAGACAAACTGGGCCCTTCACTTAACACCTTCAGTTAATTAGTTAATTAGTTAGTTCACTATTTTTTGTAAATTAAGTATGTAGAATTGTAGACTTTCATATATGTGGATTCTGCTACTAGTTAAGCCACTTTCTTCAACCAAGAACAAACCAATATTTTTTTGTTAAGTTTTTAATTGGCGGTGTTTTAATTAATGAACACATGTTGGTATATATAAACTACAAAAATAACAAAGCTAAACCAATGGTATTGAACCTTTTGATAATTATACCTACTTTTAATATTTGGTTTAAGAATGAATTTATCGTCTGTTTTCTTTACGGAGCCCGTTAACTTTTTGAAAAAAAAAGTCAGATATATCTCTAACAAGTTTCCGCTAGAACAATTATGTTTACTGATGTGCCAATGGAAAGTTTCCAATATTGTGAAATTTTTCACATGTGCAAGTTTCGGAATATTACAAATAATTCTCGTGAAATTTTCTAGCAATTTCCGACAATATTTCCGACTAAGTTTCCACAACTTGCACATCTGCAATTATGTTAACAATACAAAATCGGATTCAACAGCTTATGGTTTTCAATTTTATTTTGTAATTGAAATTGTCTCAGAAATAAATAATATTGTACTATAATAAAGGTTTTTGTAGACAGCGCCTCAGTTATGGGTGAGCAGTACCTGCGCCGCTGTGAGAGCCTCGTTTACGCATTAGGCTCAATCAACCGGGAGCAGTCTGAGCACGGAACCAACTTCCTAGGGAACCCCAATACGTTCTGCGATTACGACGGCAGCTACGGGCCTTATCAGATCCTGAACGGCATGTGAGTTTCTTTGCGTTTTCTTTTGTTTTTACAAGTTTTCGGAATAGATAAGATACGGGATGGCTTTATAAAATACGAGTATGGGCGGTACCTCTTTATACGCAGAGATTATAGATGTAATAGACGGCCACAGTCTAAGAACTTTTTTGGCACCAAGTCTTTAGCGCCATCTGGACGAGAATCATCTTTAGGTTGCTTCACTTGACGCCTCAAAAAGTTTTTAGACTGTGGCCGTCTATTATATAATATATATATATATAGTCTCTGCTATGCGTACTGGCTCTGAGGTAAATGTGGACTGCTGCCATATACGTCTTTCTTTCATATTTTGATGTTTTTGCTCCCTGTCCCCACATTATCACATGCTTTTTGAATGTATCAAAATTATTTTTAATTTAATATACGTCCTTTTTCACTCATATGAGTTTTTCGCTAGTAATGTTCCCGTTAAACTACATTTCTAGTTATATCAGTTAATTCATTAAACACCGTAGTTAAAAGATTTAGTATTGAATTTAAAACATAGGTACATAAATTACTTACCTAATAATATTATTCTAGTATTTTTTTACGATTCATAAAACGGAACCATAGTGTACATTGTTTAGATTAGAATAAGCGAACAAGTCTGAAAACCATTACTATGGAGTTTCCATCACTATAAAGCCCCAGTTAGCTCAGAGCGAAATGTAGCAACAATTCCTAGGAAATTCACTGTTATTTCTACTTTCCATTACAGTGCCTACTGTACGGATAAGCACGGAGAAATTTTAGGCGCCTGGCAAGCCATGTCGAGCGAAATGGCCGGAATGAATTGCAGTAAGTATTTATTTCTATTGGATGTTACGAGTTTGTAAGAGTTAGGAAGATTGTGTGTGAAAATATACGTAAATATGATGGAGAAAATAATACAATAATTCTGGTAAATGCACCGGCATTGGCAATTTTGTAAAGACATCGAGAAAATTCAGCAGGTTGTCGCTAGATAGCGGGAATAGGGTGATATAAAATGACAGTGTAAAGGCAACCGCGACAACATTTAGCTGTCAACTAGGCCTATAAGTAATATTTGATCCGTGGTGAATAGTCAACAGCCGTGATTAAGTTAAGAAGCTGGCAATCTTAGAGCTTTTAACCAACCGGAGCGGCCATTGACAGGAGTTCCCTTCTGCAGAAAATATATGACCAGTGGTGATAATCATTGTATAGACTAACGTTTAACTGACGTGGCTATTTTGATGTTTCGCATACACTGACGTTCCCCTCACTTGTAAAAATCGGCAGACTTTTTTGTATAGAAAATGACAGACATGGCCGGTCAGGTTGGTTGAATAATCTAAGGTGGCAATAGTCCAATAGTCATTGAATTTTAGAAGATCTGACAGTTTAAGTTATTTAAGGGATCGAATACATAGCCATCGTTAACAGATTAGGAAAATAAGAAACAAGACCTTGTAAAAACATTATAGATTTTAACGTGGACGTATTTTTCAAAATCATCGACTCGCAAAATATGTAATTATATCAACGATATTCACAAATGTGTGCTCTTGAAAAAATCCTTTGTTTGTCACATCTGATGAAATAGTACATTACGTACCTAGGGCGGTAAAATAAAGAACGGGTCAGATCGCGGGCATTTGTGGCCCGAACCGAAGGTAAGGGCCATAAACAAGCGATCTGAGGTCTTCTTTATTACCGCCCGTGGTGCGTACACAATTTTGCGTCTTCTCCTGGGCGTGAAATAAGATTTGCCGCTGAGCCCGTGGGCGGCAAATCTCACTTACCGCCCAGAGTGACGTAAATAAAATTTTAACATTTTAATTGCTTAAAACACACAAATAATATTTTGCATGTTATTATTTCGATGGTAAAGTAAGTATGTTGACGTCATTATGAATATACGCATTGCTGTATTTTGCTTTAAGCGTGAGAAATAATCATAATTATATTTACGAAATTATATTTTAATTAATGTACCGAAAGGCAATTTTTTTATTTCTATTAACAATGCGTTAAAAACATTATAAAGTCTTATTACAATCCAGTAAATATGTGGTATAGTACATTCTACCATGATTGCTTCACTAGAAAGAGCTTCTCTGATTACGTCGAGAAAATCTAACAAGGGAGCCGTTTCCTCATTTGTTATATGGAGAATTCTCCTCGCGCTTTCAATAGACCGTAATGCCGAACTGATATACGGAGCGGCATTCAGATGGTTCAGAAATAAAGGAATAATAAAAAAATCACTACTTCGGACGAGACATCAATACGTTCTATAAAATCAAATAAAATCAGAAAACAAATTATTTCTTTTGCACAAGAACAACGTAACTAACCAAAATTCATGAATTTTCCGAAAAATAAGAAGTCTTAAAATAAACAAAGAGATATTCCTAACTTTGTGGCCATATGTTTTTATTATCACTGAAAATCAAGCTTTAATCATTATTATTTAAAGAAAAAATTAGTTTTATCGATCTCCTGTAAAATCATCCCTAATGTTTTTGTAAACATCCCTTCAATTAAAAAAATGCGTGACAAAGGGTCGAAAGTGAGATCAGTAATTAATCTAACATTTTAAAAATGCACTATTTCATCATATTTATTTCATGCAGTTCTTCGCAGGCACGCGGTCTGTGGCTTCACGTACCACACGCTTCTTGTAATTTCAATTTTTGCATTTTTAACATTAAATGGGCTACAATAGATAGTAGGTTTTTTTGTCACTAATACTGGGGGGTTTTTTTGAGATTCGAGCGCTCAAATCTAACACTTAAAACTCTGAATAAAACGAAGAAATGATGTTTTAAAAATAAGAGATATGGCAATATAAAATCATCATTATTTATACTATTAATTTCATGTGTAAATAATGGCAATTTTTTTTTGTGTGCGATTATATTCGAGCTTGAATTCTTTGAATTCGACCGCTCGAGAGTCAAAAATCGGCCCCCAAGACATTTACTATTTTCTTTTTTCAATTAAACAAAAAAAATAAGATTCAGCCTTTTAATGATCCACGTGACGTTCCGCCATGCTAGACTGACGTTCCGTGACGTCACGAGACTCCACTCCTGATCAGATTTTTTGATAATCTGATAACCGGGCTACCCACGTATATAAAGTTATATACTTATTTGCTTATTTGTTACCGAGAATAATATATTCGGTAAAATGAACGCACTTGAATTAGTACGAGAGCGCCCATATTTATGTCGCGACCGTTGAATTACCTATATGTGCTTCAAGAAGCGATGTGTTTAATATTGTTTTAATGTTACTTCTATGTATCACGTTTTATTCATTAATATCAAACCAATAAGAGATTGTTTTATATCTGAATGCCGCTTATGTGCAGATTCTACGCGGCACTAATGTACCGACGTGGAGACGTATTACCATATGTGGGGTGCTGGGATTTGTATATAAATGTTACTGTTGTGTGTACAAAGAAAATATCTTCATAAGTAAGACTTTGAATATGTTACCAAATGCTTAATATTCTAATATATTTGAACATATTTCTTGATACTACTTTCAAACTAAATATATTAAGTCATGGATTTTCCTGATGTGGGTAATGTAGAAAGTATAGAACTTACTGTAGGATAGTATAGAATATTTTAATTTATCATTTTACCGGTTTGAGTGTGTAATGTAGGTATTCTACTAGATGTGATATTTAGAACAAATTTTGTGCACCATGTTTGGCGGTTGACAGCTGTGACACAATCAAGGAGTATAGACTTGTAGTGATTTTGACTACAACTTTTGGGACAAAAAAAAACTTAGGGATGTCATTTCTTGTTACTCAATGGGTGTAACAATTAAGTTGATTCATATTCTAATGAACACAATTTGCAGTACACAACATATAATCTTTTCGGTAAAATGGTACGTTATTAATTGTTGTTATAAGCAGAAACGTCTGCAAACGATATTTCAATTTTATAATTGAAAGGAAAAATGGAAAAATTCACCGCGTCGAGCAAGACTCGAACTTGCGACCTCTCGGAACACCGGTCCGATCGCACTGCCAACTGTGCTATCGACGCTTACTCAACCCCGGTGAATATTTCCATCTGTTACTCCTTTTTTGCTTACGTCAGAGGGAGACGTGTAGCGACATCTACCGTAAGTGCATATACACATTAACGGCACCGAAGTTCCAAGTGATATTGGAATAACATCGATAACAATGCGCTAACCCGTACTAATTAATTGTTGTCCTTTTTTCCTTTCAATTATAAAAATGGTACGTTATATTCGGTAAATCGTATAAGGATGCAATCTCAGTATTATACAAGCCCAATGGCTGAAAAATAAAATGAAATGCTAAATTATTTATTTCAGATTGTGCTCGTGACACAATGATGTATTTCCCTGAACGCGGTATGACCGTCACAGACGTCTGCCAAGGCAACGGCAACTATCGCCCTAACCAAAACGTTGGCGACGTTTATTACTGCGTGGACACAGACGGTTACTACATCGAGTTGCTGGACGCGTGGCCTGCCGACCAGTGTGCTAGTTACGCATAAATATATACATATCTCTGTCTCAAACTATTTGTTTCTTTTTAATTCTGTTTGTTACTGCAGTTCGCAAGGCAACGGCAACTATCGCCCTAACCAAAACGTTGGCGACGTCTATTACTGCGTGGACGCAAACGGTTACTACATCGAGCTGTTGGACGCGTGGTCTGCCGACCATTGTGCTAGTTACGCATAAACATATACCTTTGTCTCATACTATTTGTTTCTTTTTCATTGTGTTTGTTACTTGTTACTGCAGTTTGCAAGGTTAATGGCAACTACTGACCTAATGAAAACGTTGGCGATGTCTAATACTACGTGGACACGGACGGTTACTACATCGAGCTGCTGGATGCGGGGTCTGCCGACCAGTGTGCTAGTTACGCATAAGTATATACCTCTGTCTCATACAATTTGTGTCTTTTTGTTACTTGTTACCTACTGCAGTTCGCAATGTCGACTACTCCGTGGACACGTGTTAAAAGTTAAAAGTTAAAAGCGTGTGTGCTTACCGATGTGCTACAATATTATACCACCCTTTATATCAATCACTTAGTAAACCACCATTTTGATCTTTTAATAAAATAACAATGTATAAATACGAGTATAGGGGCACGGTGTAAGAAATTATTGTGCTCCAAGTTCCAAGAACGGCCTCATTCATTGTACGTTAACTCTGGTTTGCTACAGTTCAGATGACGCTTCAGAGTTCCTTAATTAACAACAGTGTGTGTTATATTAGTAGAACAATAGGTATATCAAGGAAACAGTCCAAATAATAATTTATTACGCCTCCGCGTCAGACGTGAGAATGTCATGAAATATAATTTCACAAGAGAACACTTTTATGTTACCCATGTCTATATCATTATTATTACACGCCTGAAGTGTCTCGAGTTCGAAAGGTCGTGCACCCTTGAGAGTAACATGTTCAACAAGCCGCCTAGGAAACTATGCTCGAATCTTTACGATACCTCCGGGCATTAGCGGGCAATTTGTTCTGCTCTCTTATTCCGCAAAATACCTGTAAAGTTTATTGCCACGGCGAAACTTACTAAAATCATTACATTTATACAGCACTGTATTCGGGATGAGGAAAATAAACCCTTTCACCGCTCCATTCACTTAATTAACCCTTCGAAGTTTTCCACTCATAACTTCAGGACCCACTTGAAATCTTAACAGCATTGAACATAATTCTACCTCAACATTATTAAACGAACACCGCAACTCGCGAATCGCGTTCACCAAAATATAACTTTGCTATAATGAGGGCTATAAATAAATATTTACGACGAAACCCATTCAATTAAAATTGAACGACCCACCTTGTTACTCAACTTTCGTAATGAATTAATTAATCCTGCTCTGGAAATGTGGACACCGACATAAATTAAGCGAAACAACTTTATTAAAATTTGGAAACTTTAAGTTACCACTGATCGTCGTTCAGGGGCCACAAATTTGGCTGAATTACTAATTTCACTTGGCATTTGGCTGTAATATTGCCATTCGAGCGGTGTCCTTTCAGTATCCATAGGCTTACTTTGTTCCAGTTTTTTGTTCATAAATAATTGTCATAAAAGTTTGGAGTGACCCTTTTTACGGTTTTGGAAACAATGGGGCAGTTCTCAGAAATAGCGATCATTAAAACGGTCGTGGCCAAAACGATTATAAGCATTGAATGTAATTTGGGACAAAAGATTTATCGATTTCCTGCGATAAATTCATTCGATAAAAATCCAATCATGCGATTGTTAATCGTTATAAGAAGTATTTAATAAAAAAAACGGTAAAACGCTAATTTGTAATAACTACACACTTTTTATAATAAATGTATGTATCTTTTTTAGATAATTAGTAATAATTACGTTAATAGAAATTACAGAACTCAATGTTAATAGATAAACAAATTTTGCAGTGTATGGTTCTTTTTGTCCACCATTCTGCATTAACAACATGTTATATTAACTTGAATCAAATGTAACTATTAACAAACACATGTATATGTCCATACAACAGACATAAATAATTAACAAATAATTAAATATTATGGGATAATCTTACAAAAATCGACAAAACAGTAAGCTATTACTAAATGACTACCAAAGTAAATTTTGTTTCGAATCATAATACCGTTAACGACTAAACAAACTTCGTATCAAGACGAAGTGTTAACCCTCTCAAATCACTGCTCTGGGCAAAAGGGGCCCAGGGATCGATAAATTTTAATCTATCTTTGGCTAAACGTCAAACTTGAACGATTAACAGTCAATTTCAAACACTGATAGCGCCCTGGGATGACGCTTGATCGTGTAAAATAGATTAAAGTGTAAAATACACGTGTCTATACTCATTTCACTTAATCTTCCTTTAGATCACGTATCATTAAAGTTAAGGAGCTCCATGGTGCCAATGATTTTTTAGCAGAACCCATCAGCAAAGATTATATAAGTAAACTGTTTTTTTATGGTTTATCATATTACTTACTGAATTTATTGATGAATGAAAAAGTACATTATATCTACTTCAAAACCTACATAAAAAAACAGTTCTGCAGCCAAGTAAATACTCTTGATTCAAGATATTTTGTGCATATAGAAGGAAACAATAAATTCCTTGCGTTAAGTAATAAAATGTTTCAAACTTTATTATTTAAACTAAAAAAATTAATACTTTATCCAAGGAATTTTTTTTTTAATGCTTAATATTCTCACCAAGAGCGTTTGAATTTTGTTTTATATATTGTATTTTTGATGTCATGTGAGTGCAATACTTAAAGAACTTATGCCAAGAAACTCTGTTTCTTAGGGTAAAGGCTCATAATTTCAATTGAAAATTACATTTCTCCACGACAACAAGAAAACGCATTGGTATACTTAGAGAGCGTAATGAGCAGAGGTCGGAAACAATGAGCTGCTGACGCAACACCTGAAAATTTTGTTAGTTTAACATTATGTTACTTACATAACATTCATATTGTCTGCTCCATGTGTATGAGATACTTATTTTATATAATCACCTGAATAAATTAAGTTACCTACATATTTTATGCGTACTTTGGCCGCTCAAATATATTTTATGGCGACTGCACAACAGCTTCGAAAATAAATGCGTAATGTTCAAGTTATTAGTCAATTAAATTTAACAAAAGCTTGTTGCCAGTCCTTGAGTGTCTAAAGCAATTTCTAAAATAACTAATTTATTTATAATTTAATATCTAAACACAATTTACTATTAAAAACACAATTGTTTCTCTTTCAAGAACTCAACGTGCATTATACGTAAGTTTCAGATATAACGAGCGCACTTGTAACAAAAATGAGAACGAACTTGTTAAGAGCTCAAAGTATTTGCGAGTATTATTTTTTTCGTTTTTGTTCTCATCGGCACGAGTACATAGGGTTCGCATGCTTGTTGCTACAAAGTGCGAACAGATAAATTGTTAAAATAATAACCAATTACTTCTCATTTTCAGTGTCACCTTATACTTACGTCTACGTCTGCAGGAGTCATTATTAGGATTAGGACTTTTCATGGCAGACCGTGGTTTTAAAATCCATGGAAAAGTATATATGAAATAGAGCGGAACATTCTAGGAACTTTTTGAGGCTCCATGTCAGAAGCGCCATCTGAACGAGAGCAAACCAAAGTTACCGCATAATGTAGGGGACCGTACTTTGCCATCTAGTAATTTATAGCCTTTTCTCTCTGTAGGAAGCGATAATGAGGTTTATTTTAACAAAATCCTATTATTTAAGGGGCTACTTTGAAAAATTATAGGTTTTTTCAAACGCTCTATTGACTAAACGGGAAAAGGGACTGAATTTATTTTCGAATATATATTATTAGACTATATACTCTTGTTTATGGCACAAGCCGAAACACGATTGCTGAAAGTTGCCTCGATAGAAAAAAAATCCGAAGTTGGGTCCTTTTTCCCCTTATTTTTCTTAGCTTACGTAAACTATAAGAGATTAAGCAATATAACTAAGTAAAAAATATGGTATTCTGGTTTATCTAAAAAGTCGCAGAAACAAAATTTGACAAAACTTTATAGGTTCGCTTATTTAACGTAGTTTAGTCAAAAAGTCTGATCCTTAAGAGCGCTGCATCTCTTTCTATAGTGCACGGCAGCCATAAACGTATCTCTTACGGATGGGCGTGGCTTGTCCGAATCGAGGAACGGCCTTAACTACTTGAAATTTACTTCTTATTCTTACCTCATAAACAATACAATAATACGCAATCTATCTCCAACAACTCCAACACACGACAAAAAAGAACCGTTATTGGAGTTGTACTGTAGCTGCATCGGGATAATTTTCAATCAAATTCTGATTCAGACGTTAAATTAGTGTATTTCATAAGTAGTTAATGCATTGGAAATGGATCGTGTCGTAAGTTATAATACGGCCCCTGTAAACTTTAAAATAATTACATTACCTTTAATTTTAAGCGTCCTTATATATCTAGACTGTTGATAAGGACGGATTTGCATATAAAAAGTTCAATACTTACGACATTTTGTTCCCGTAGGGTAAAGGTTCCACATCGCGACCCTAGTCGATGACACGTGACTCCTAATTACCAATTTCGTAGTGTTTATGAACCCCCAGGGCCGGAATCGGGCGGCCGTGTCGACTTTAATGAGTTATGGACGTCACGGTATGTAAATCACATTTACAAGGAAATTCGAATTCGGATAGGAATAAGCTCGTATGGTAAGAATATTGCAGCATATATAACACCATTTTATTAAAAAAAAAACTTATATAGGTACTCCATATTAGTCCATACGTGTGCTAACTCGGGGCACCAATACTAAAGTGATTTAGCAGAATATTTTATCGACAAACAAATGTAGTCAACATAAATAAATATTATTTATTTTCTTCGTAAAATCGTAATAGCTCATACATTATTCTTACTCTATCATATGAATGGCACTGACAGAAATTTGTCTTATTTTGGTTGAAATGACATACGCATAACTTTATTAACTAATGATGTTCAAAATCAGACATTACATTTATAATTAAGAGCCCTTTTATAGTTAGTAATCGAGAACTTACAATGAGCATAAAATATGTATTTTTATACATATATCAACATCTTTTTTATCGATGTCCAATCCCTAGAACTTGCCCCGAGTTATGAGTCATGCTGTGTTATGAGCTACATATGTATGTCAAGGAGGAGTTTTCATCTAAAAAAAATTAATCTTCTTTACATTTTGTATTTATTGTATTAATTGGATACAACAAAATCCTGAAACTATACGACGTGAAATTGCGTAAAAAGAAATAATTTATCCTCAAACAACAACATTTTTACAACTACTTTTAAAACTCCAGCTACTTTAGAAATCTCCAAACTTCTCCAGTACCAAAGCTTGAAAGTTACCAACACTTTTAAGAGTGCTTTTCTAATATCGTATGCATTGGAAATTTGAAACCACTAACGCCATCTATGCAATAGCCGGTGAACTACATCCAGACAAGGCTTCCTACGAATAAGTTCTACTAGTGTATGACCGTAACATCTTATGTTGCCAAGGCTTGGTGTACAAATGCTTAACTGATAGTTAAGTATTGTTGATACAAAATTGCTAGAAACTCAATAGGATTTCGATATAGGCATGTCAGATTAAAACATTTCCGCATACGCATTGTCTGTATTCAATATTTTGTGCAAGTACTTTAAGTCTTAATTAACCTTCTAACTATTTGTATTTCTTATTATTTGTAAAAAATCAAACTTCTAAGATACAATAACGTTTACACACCACACTTACAAAAAAAAGTACATGTTTACCCCTTTTGCGATTGATTTTTTGATAACTTACTTTAGAGTAAGTATCTAATATTTTTAATCTATTAATCACAGTTCGTCTACAAGAAAAAATACTTTACAATTAACTTCTCACACCACTGGAAAATAAATGTTCTGATTTTTCAAAGGTAATTTTCATTCATTTGTACCTATGTCATAATTCTAGCTAGCTCAGTACGGCTACTATACCATGAGTTTGACATTGACATTTTTTGTTAACGAGTAACGTATTTTCTATCTGTGCCTCTCGTTTACACTAATATGTTACAAGCAAGATGCATAGATAGAACACTCGATACTCGTTCTCAAAAACGTCTGTCATAACTCATGGTAAACGTACTGAACGAAATTGTTATTATTTGACATTTAGCGTGAAATTATCGTGACAAAGCGTGTGTCAGTTACGTTACTGGTTATCGCAATATTTTTACTACCAGTA
Source organism: Pammene fasciana (assembly GCA_911728535.1). Taxonomy (NCBI): domain Eukaryota; kingdom Metazoa; phylum Arthropoda; class Insecta; order Lepidoptera; family Tortricidae; genus Pammene; species Pammene fasciana. The sequence goes on from OU452285.1 coordinate 6,428,180, forward strand.
CAATATCAAATGAAGTTTGATTTTTGCGGCAAAGTATTACTCAGCTCAATTTCCCTTATCACTCGATCGTAACCAATAGCCGGGATCACGTACAGAAATAAAGCATCCAGAAGAGCCGTAGGTAATAGCAGGACTTCCATAAACAAGCTCCCTCTATTATTACAAGCGCCTTAATCAAAAGATAACATCTTAGCATCGTAGACGCGACTTAATCGGGTCTTCATGGCTACTTTCGGTTTACGATCTATATTCACGCGAATTTTACCTGTACGGATAGGATGGTTGAGCTTTTATCATCTCTCCTGTTAAGCGTTACTCTCACACTTACACATTTGTTAGAAAGTCACAGTCACAATGGTGATAAAAGGGCGGCCATCATAAGCAGCCTGGTGTTTGGTGATACCAGCGCGTTTTTATTTGGAATGTGGTGGGGTGCCCGATTTGTGTTGATTTTATTCTATTTTGCTTCAATTGAATGTTTTTTTTTACAAAGCATGTAGAACTACGTAAACGTGAATCGGGTGGTTTTTGTTTCTTATTTGAGAAAACGGGAGCCGTGTTCTAATTTTAAAATACATAAAAAGTACATTAATAACAAACGTTAATGTAATAATTATAAAAATATTCATAGTTATCTTTAGTTAACTATCAATAGTAAATAAACAAACAAAAAACAATGTGTAATATGCTCAACTGCTCATGTGTACATCATCATCATACAAAAGATGATCTCATAATGATGATATACCCATGAGCACTATGAGCAGTTGAGCATATAATTTTTTTTTGCTGCAACCTCAAGTAAAAATAATAAAAAGAAAGTGTGAGTCTCAGGTGAAAGGTGTAAAGTAAAAGGCTAAGATGATTTTGTTAAAAACTTAATTACAACGTCAGTTTTTTCTTTTCAAAAATAAACGTTAAATGTCCCGTGGCTACAATCGTTTACAAGTTTAGTCGCTGGACATTAAAGACGTGAAAACTTGTAGTAAACCCAAAAATAGCGTCAATTAAAAATAGACGAAAGCTTAAATAAGCATGGGCGTAAAATAAACCTGCCAGTATTTTTGTACGAGCGACTGGTAGTTGGGAAATTGTAAGATCGTTAAACAGCTTTTGTAATATCGATAATCGGTTTATTACTCGATATTTATGGTTAAGATCGAGCTGTTCCTGCAATTATGTAAAACTGTAACCATTTATTTTATACAATATATATTATCTTTAGTTTTTTGTGTGTGGCTGTACTTATACGATTTCAACATGAAATAGGTAAACCTATTTTTCCAAAACATGTCAGAACAGTCAAGGTCAAAAATATCGGTGGGAATTTATTTTAGTTTCAAAAATTGCATCAGTAGATATAGATAAGTACAAATTCAATACGAGATTAATTATTACTTTAATGGAAAATAAATACGTTTTATCGTATTTTTGTTTTTATCTATAATAAATATATCAAACTTAAAGTGAGCATTGATGTTAAAAGTTAACGTGAGCGTTAAAATAGAAATTTTAATGACTAAAAACTTAATATGTAAAATCTACTCAGCCTATGTTAAAAAGTCTCTAAACGTAATGGAGAGTCCCAAAAAATACAAGCTCTGGGTTTTTATTTTTGCTTCATTCAGTACTATTAAAATGTAATAAACAAAAAAAAATACAAGTAAACTCGTGAAAAAAAAAGATAAAAACTAGAAAACTAATAAAAATCAATCATCGAATTCAGTTAACCGGCGAATCGAATACCGGCCCCAAACAAACAAATACAGGGCGTCAAAAACTACATCAATCAACGTATACATGGTGATTATCCGTTTCCATCCACGGATCATTAAGAACCTCCAATTGGTGTCGGCTTAGCGCAACAATTTTGTTTACTCTTTTTATCCCTTTCACAATTTGATCATTCGATGTCGGAACTGGATTATTTACAAAAATTTACTCTCATGGGTAAGGTTGTCTACAGAATAATTTCTTTCATGATCCGAAACCACTTTTTTGACTCAGTAGGTAACTGATCTAGATTATTTTATGGTAGTTTTTTCTCAAAACGGAATTCATTTAATTATTAATAATTTTCAAATAAATTAATTTTAAATCAAGTAAATCATGGTCACCTGGTGAAATACATTGTGTGGGGAATCGCAATGGGAACGTCGCATTGTGTAGGGTAGGGTGACCAAATCGTATGCAAAAAAAGTCTTCTACTTATCACCTGGAAAATAATTATACATTTGGCGATAAAATAATAATGACCTCCATCATTAGGTTCATCTTTAATAGTAGATTGTACAACAAGGGCATAAAGCGATCCATTTTTAACCGAAGCAATTTATTGGTCCGAGCGCAGCGAGGACCAATTATAGTTGAGGATAAAAATGGTCAATTGTGCCCGAGGTATACATTCTGCTTTTCACTTCGATTGCGAGGAAAATTTAAATAAATAATTACATTAAGTACGAATATTGATTTCGGCGCAATAATAATTGTTCCACTACTTTTTGCTCTCTCTGTTCGATTATCGTATTAGGCGACAGTGCAATTTCAACGTCACTCGACGTCATTATTTATTTTCAATCCTTCAATAATCCTGGGAAATAATATTTTCACTTCGATTTAAACAATAAAATCGCTGTAAAGTAAAAGAACATCAAAAATAACCAATTCCCACCAATTAATTTTTTAATGTTTTTTTTTTTAATTTTCATCATGTGAATTTATACTTAGATACCTACTTGTTTTCTGCCAAGTCATAAAACATTTCAGGGCATTTTGTAACAATAATCAACTCCTATTTTATCTAATTTAATTATAGAAAACACGGAATTCAAATAATAATAGCAAGAATAAAATAAAACAACAAGTTTCAGTAGTCTACGCAATTTTACTGCTTAATTAAATTGTGCAATATATTTTGACTGTGCTTGGCTGTTGAGCCTCATTGTCTTAGTTTTAGAAGAAAATTTTACTTTATGCACTAGAGCACAAAGAGCGATTTTATGTCGTCTACGCACGACTTAAAGTCGAACTTTACGAGCATGAGAAGTGAAAAGTATATATTATGCCTTGCTCCACAACCCCGAAATCAACCTGTATAGTAACATCTAACTAACATTAGGCGGTGGACCAGTTAGTTAGATTAGTCGATAATTCTCATTTTGTGCTGTGTGTCGTTGACAAGATTTTTGAAGTGAAAACTTCTTTAGCCGCGTTGGGCAATTTTTTGTAGGGGAAAATCTTATGAGTTTGCGTCACCGACACCGTCACGAAAACAAAAACGCATCACAAGCCAAACATGTAAAATGAATATTGTTGTTGTCGATATTCGGAGCAATTTACTAGGGGCGCATAGGTTGCCGTAGGTTTCCTTAGTTTTCACTTATATAGGCAGTCCCTATAATTGCCATTTTTTTTTATGACACAACAGGCGTAACCTTTCAAGCAGAATCATGCATCAAAAGCAAATAATAACCATAACATATCAAGATATTAAGATCTGAATACCGCCTGTGGCGAATTTTCGGGCATACAAGGTATCATAAAAAGACATACATACATATAGCATTGCTCAATATTGCTCTTTTTTATAGGGAGGCTAGTTAAGCGAAGGGAATATTTCGATACTTCCGATGTCCTCTCCATTCTTCAAAATCAAATTGTCTGTTAATTTGAATTCCGCTCGACATTCGGCATTTTAAAGGCAGGTGAAAATTAGGCAGCAATTATTCCTGGCAATCGAATTTTAAATTTACAAATGCTCGAGCTCGTGAAGGCACTTTTAAAATATAGCTGTGATGTTTTTATTCATCCCGAATAGGGAATGAGTTGGTAATTTGAATTTATATGGCATCCGTGAGTCAATAAAACGTACCATACCGTACCATAATCTTTTGACTGTCATATATATATTTGTTTGGTTACGCCTTGGGGAATAGTAGATAAAAGTTTGGTTATAACCAGATATATCTGACCAATTAAATTAAGCTATGGACAACAAAATACTAGTGAAATACGCGGAGTTTTAAGTATATTGGTGACGGTACTAAACGGTACTATATTTTTAAGTCTAAAGGAAATTCTTCTTCTAGCCGTATACAGTGTGTAAATCTAATATGGGCGAACCTTTTAATGGTAGTTTATATAGGTCATACTGAACAACTTTCACTATGGAGCCTACCCCGAAATCGCTGTTTATTTTTGGCAGACTCGGTGGCGACATTTTGTATGAGGAAGCCAAATTTTTTTTTTTAAGATTTTGGGGTTACTTCCATAGTGAAACTTGTTCAGTAATTTCAGTATGACCTATGTAAACCACCGTTAAAAGGTTCGCCCGTATTAGATTTACACACTGTATATAATTGTTAGATTCAATTTAAAAAATGATGTCTATTATTATCCCTTTATTCCTAACTATATATAAAAATAAATCCAACTAAGCTTCTTAACTAAGCTTCTTTGCTAAGAAAGATCTTAAGATTAATGGCTAAATTATTTTATCCGGATCGAAAATATAATAAAACACAATAAATTTTATTCAAGTTGTATTGTAAATATATGACATAATATAATATGCTTAAGTTGCATTAATGACTTCTTCAAAAGTTTTAGATTTTATTAAGAACAAGCCAAAAATGTTAGAAAAATATCCTCAATAAGTACAGTTATTCCGTTGCTCAAAGAGCGTATCTTTGAAATTAATACTCCTGCGTCTTTCATTAAAGCCGGAATCCCAAATGATGATATATATCGTCCGGAAATAATAAAACTCGTCGCTCTCAATTTTTGTCATTAATACTGGTTATGGTGCCTGACGCGTATAATTAATTTATTAACGGCAATATTATACACAGGATAGTCATTTATACTAGTGGTTCATCTTTTTTTATTGGGCCTAGTGAGCCGAGCCTTGCAGGACTTTTACTTACGCTCACAATCATGATGACCCTGATGATCATGATGCCCTAAGGGCAAGGCAGGATACTAGTAACGGCCTCCTATAGCCTAGTTGGTAGTGACCCTGCCTATGAAGCAGGAGGTCCCGGTTTCGAATCCTGGTCAGGGCATTTATTTGTGTGTTTATCACAGATATTTATACATAAAAACATCCATGGATGTTATTATGTATTTAAGTATTTATCTATATATCTATAGATAGCTATTATATATATCGTCGCCTAGTTACCCACAACACAAGCCTTATTGAGCTTACTGTGGGACTAGGTTGATTTATGTAAGATTGTCCTAATATTTATTTATTTATTAAGTAGTTCAAAACCATAACATATATTAGATATTTAGACGCTCATACTACAGTACAATAGATACCTATTACGATAATTAAATATAAATAAAAAACATGCTCCTGCCTTTACCTTTAACCGCTGGTATTGTATGGCATATTCAGAGGACTTTTGAGTTGACAATGATGACGTGTAAATTTTGTTTCACTGACGTAAATGGAATATGCAAGCATTTCCGAATGAACCAGATAATGTTTAAATCATCAAAATCATTCACTTCTAATTATTGTAGCTCGGAGAGCAGACTGGATCAATGTAATTGCACTCCGCTTTTACTACGAGCAGAGAATTGTCGGATTCATTTGCAGAATTCAACGCTACTGCACTAAATACAGCCAATAAAAGGCTCAAGCTAATTGACACCTTTTTATAATGCTTTAAAGCCCAATTTTGAAGGAGAATTCTAGTGTACATACAGTATGCTAAGCGCAGTAGAACGTCTGTTGGATGAATTAGATTTCAAATGTCAATACTGTCGCGTTTGTATGTCTAGCTAATCTCGCACGACCTTTGCTTAGGAGTTATATGCATTCCGTTCTATTCTTGACCGAACAATTATAAAGTGACCCTGAAATTCCCAGTAACTATGGGTAATTGGAAAACAAAGTTATGCTGGTTTACTAGTCTTCCTCAAACCCTTGCTCGTTAAGTGATTGGAACGGTATTCTATGTTTTATGTTACCACGACTTACTAAGCGCATCGCCTCTCGTAGACCAAAATAAGTTTGATTTCTGAACATGGACAGTTGATGGAATTTTCAGGTCTCATAGATACTGGTTTAATCCGTATTACTAACAGCCGTGAATTGAGAAAAACAGACAACGAAACTGGCAGGCTTAAACGGGAAAAGCGCGTTAAAATTACAGATAATAAAGCTGTGACGGTGACACGTGTAAACGTTATTGAAATGGAAAATTACAATATGGTAAATGAACTAAATCAATGTGGGTTTTTATAACAGAAATCTGACCTAACCAGAACCAACATTTAAGCAACTGAAGACGAAGAAAAAAATCAAGTGATTGTCTTTATTATTACCTACGTTGCAGCCTAAACGTCGGCGTCGTGACAGTTTTTATACAATACTAAAATTAATATTACTTATTATATTTTTCTAAATAGTAGAAATGGCATACCTATATCTAGTAATCAGATGTAATATTTGAGCGCTTGTTTTTCTTTGTCTGCGGTGTTGTGAAAACAAGAATGTACTAAGACGAAAATAAGGTTTTTTAGCTTTAGAACTAATGGTTTTTTCGTTATTTTAATATTCTGTATTAAATAAATAGATAACAACACAATTATTTATGGAAAACACGAGGTTAAAATTATCACTTTGTATATAAAATAATAATAATAGAAATTGGTCAGGAGAAAGGAAGAGCTAAGATAAGACAAGGTGTACGCCAGGGCTGTCCACTCTCCCCACTGATTTTTAATATTTTTATTGAAACAGCGATTAGGAAAATATTGGATTCGAAAAAAGGGGGTATCAAAATTAACGGGGAAGATTTTTATTTCATACGGTTTGCAGATGATATCGCGGCTCTGGCTGAAACTTCAGCACAACTTGAACAGCTGGTAGCAGAAATGGATAACATATTTGGAGAATTTGGGCTGAAAATCAATATTCAAAAAACAAAAACAATACATACTTCCAAACATAGTAAACCGGTAGAAACTATAAAATTAAGGAATACTACAATTGAAGAAGTCAAGCAATTTAAATATTTAGGCAGTATAATAACATGGGACTCCAGATGTACCTCTGATATAATCGCTCGAATAGCCATAGCCAAAAAAGCTTTCAATAGCAAAATACACTTATTCAGAGCCAAGATATCTAGAAACATAAGGAAACGATTTATAAAAACCTACATCTGGAGCATAGCGCTGTATGGAAGCGAGACGTGGACTCTAACAAAGCAAGACAGAAAGAGACTGGGTGCATTTGAGATGTGGTGTTGGCGAAGAATGGAAGGCATCAGCTGGACAGAACGACGGACGAATAAAGAAGTTCTAGATTTGGTAGGAGAGAAGAGATTTCTTATGAAGACGATCGAGAACAGGAGAGGCAATATGTTAGGGCACCTAATACGACACGACAATTACATTAAAACCATAATAGAAGGGAAAATAAAAGGAAGAAGGCGCCGTGGGAGGCCTAGACGGGCGTTTATAACCCAGGCTAAGGAAAAGGCTAATGTAGTGTCTTATCGGGAGCTTAAAACAATTGCGGAGAGGCAAGATGAGTGGCGGTTACTCCACCGACAAGAGCAAAGCTCTTAAATAGATGATGATGATGATATAAAATAATATCATAACAAAATTTAATTGAACAATTTCAGACGTATTATATGAAGGTACGTTAAGCATTTGAGTTATAAGACTTCTCATAGCATGAGACCTTTTGACTGTGCTCTGAGAAAGTTAGCAACATGTGCGTTAATTACAATTTGAGTAGTTTAGTTTTGATTAAAACTTCACTAACCTTAATCAAACTTTCAATACGCTGGTGACATGACCCAATAACCCAATTAATTATACCTACAATAAACAAGGGTTCAAAACTGGCACGGAGTGGCAAAACTAAAAATATATGGTGAGCAAGTGCGAGACACTCAATCATAATAAAAACATAATATTTGCTGCCGAGTATAGTACAAAATTTTTCATCACACCACCACTGTAAAAATATAGGGTAAGTAATAAAAGATATAAGAACTTATTGTATAATATTCATATTATATACGCTCATATTGCATAAGCTTGTTTTGTATACCGTTCAAAGTCTATAATGAACGTTTGATATAACATCAAAATATCTAATTTTGTTAAGTATAACGTTGTTTAAGTATAATATCGTTGTATATAACGGTCATAATGTATAACGTTCATAATACCTTAGATTTATAATGTATAATATTCAATACATCTAACACCAAAATACATAATGCTCGTATAGAATAACGGGTTGTCTAAATCGCAGCTCGTGTACATATCAACTCGCCTAAAAGCAACTGGTCTACACGATTTTTTAAGTAGCAGCTAGTCTAATTAGCTATTCTAAAATTCTCAAAATGTTGAATGCTCAACTTAACTAGACGGAGCCCCGCTTCGCGGGGCTCCTATTTCCGGGCGTTTTGCCCTTCGGGCATCTGAAGCTACCTAACGAACCTAACCTACCTATTCTACCTATTGATTTAGTTTGAAATCCGTGAAAACATTACACTTTGGGGAAAAAGGTTGGAATGGAGTTTATAACCTATTTAGTATATCATACGCTATTATATTTTGTAATTATTATACTAAAAGATAGTATATCTTATGATCGATATACGTTATGTATGTTATATTAAACAAATTTAGAGCATTTGAGTGTTATATGATAAGTTATTATACAAAATGAGTGTTATATTAATTGACCGTTATTCCTAATAAAAATATAGATTTTGTTGTTATAGCAAACGTTCATTATATCTTGTGAACGTTATTAATATGAAATTATATATTTTGTAGTTATATCTTATGGGACGCACCCAAAAATATAAGCTATAAAATATAAAAAATCTAAACCAAATAAATGATTAAAAAATTATACAATTCAAAATCATGTCTTTAAAATCTATCCTGCCAGATAACGTACAAAAACAAATCAAAACTTTTACAAAATTACTTTCCCCACATGTGGATAAAATGCCACTGTACTTTTTCTCAATACATAATTTCAGCACTAACTAGATGCTATACTTGCATTTTCAATAGGCTCGACTAAAATCCTTTTTGGATCCGGACTGTGGGTGCGGATACTCTATTATAACCCCTACAAATCATACCAACATCATATATAAATAAATAAATAAATATATAGCGAATTGAAGCTAAGAACCAACTAATCAAACTAAAGATTTTGACTGTAAAACCCGCACTCAAATCAATTCTTACAATTTGTTAGCCATGACATCAATGCCCAACAAACACACAAAAAAATACACAGACACGTTCCGTCAAGGATTAGCCAGCTGATATGCCCGGCGGACAGATCAGTCCATGTATGGTGCTATTCAGATGTGTCCGCAGACAAATCCGTGTTCAATTGGCGCCATACATGGACGGTTCCGTTGGCCGGGCATACCCACTGGACAAATCCGGCGGGCACATCTGTGCGTGTATCCCTATCTATTATAAACAGAGTTAAGCGTGGTTTTATTGCAAGAATTGAGAATGTAGTATGCCTACTATTTGTTAGTATTTGGATCTGCACGGATGAAGACTGTTAACACACGCAAAAAATCTTCGACTTAAACATACATGCACACACACAGAGACACACATAGGATATTTTACACGGTTCATAGTGCATAATATTATCCCAAGCATACCTAACTCGTACGTACGGTCGACCAAGAAAGTGGTCTACCAGTTTTGACAAAAGTTTCTGCGAGATCTAACGATCGCTAAGGTTGACATTTCTAACGGAGTTTAAAACATGCACGAGCTTGTTGTCTCATGACGTTCAGTTCAAACGAACTTCAACCGTAGGGTGGTAAACCACATTTTTGATCGACTGTACAATCGTACTAGCTCATGGATTTACTAACCGGTCATTGATCACCAAATTGACAGCATCCTTGATTAAACTTAATTGCGCCCGGTTAACAAACTGACCTACTCCTTTATCAAATGTTTCCGCGCATAGATGGATAGGTATCACATGTGTGCGTGTGTGTGTTATAAACGTAAGCTTGGTGTTATGATCAATTGATCAGCCTAATACCAGGCGTAGTGAACTGTTGTTTTGATCCATATATGTTGTACAATACAAGCCGAAATTTAACTAGTTGATACCACCTGGAGATAAGGATATAATATATGCTTTTATAAGTTTGTAACTATTGTATCCGCGTTCAAGAGGCAAGCCCCATCTAGGTAAAACCTGTCTGCTAACGAAATCGATATACCCGTCACCCTGGAATGTTATATTGTAAAAAAATCAACCCAGTCCCACGGTAAGCTCAATAAGGCTTGGGTTGTGGGTTCTAGGTGACGATATATTTAATAGACAGATATAGATAAATACTTAAATACATAGAAAACATCCATAACTCAGGAACAAATTTCTGTGATTAACAAACAAATAAATGCCCTGACTAGGATTCGAAGCCGGGACCTCCTGCTTCATAGGCAGAGTCACTACCAACTACCGACTGGCTATAGGTAACTAACTTTAACACCGAATTTACTTTATTTTATTTTATTTTTATTTTTTATTTTATTTTATTAGGTACACTTAACAGATTACTTTGAGAATCCCGTGGAGACACCAGAAGGATCTTGCGCTTCTAGATGAAGTCAGACAGGCTAGATCATTAGCTGGTACTCATGCTACGCACAATAGCCCGATATGTGCGGACTAAGTCCGGAAACCGGAGTCTATAACCCTTCTCTCTCTCCGGCCCTCTCGCTCAGTGCTCCATAACTTCGAACCCTTATTTTCACCTCTTTAGGGAATTAATTTCGAGATAGCAAGTAATATGGCTTTTTTTTAGGTTACAGTCTACCTTTGTGTCAGTTATCGCAATCCCTTAAGCCGGATTGCGATAGGGACGAAAAAACATTAATATCTACATCTAAACATACAAAGTTGGATCCATTATTAGGCCTGATAACAGATACTTTTATTTCAAAAGTATTATTCTATACTTCTAAATGAAAACAAACGTTTAGCGGAACAACGTGAATTTGAATTGTTTTTTATTACGGTACCGGATTCTAAATCTGTGAGGTTTCTGAATTTACTCAAGCGTGCCATTGTCCAAAAACAAATGTGGCCGAAATTATCCCGTCCACGTAACCCGTCAACGGCCACCGGCACAGAATAAATATTTATTAAATTGATGAATAAATTATTGGCCAGGCCGATCACTAGCACCGGTTTTTAACCCTCAAGCGGTTTGTTTTGCAATGGACAGCAAAATTGAGCCCGTCTTGATTTATAGGAGCGGTGCATTCGGAACAATTAAAACGTTTGTAAAAACTGGGCAAGCACGTGTTTGACCACACGTACGGGTCTGCCTGGAGGCAATGCACATACCAATAAATAAAATATACAAAAAGGAAAGTTTCGATTATTCCAAAGTAATTCACATAAATACAAAAAAAAAAGTTTTTTAATATTAAACAGGCAACTTTATTTTGTGCCACCAAATGTGTATCCCCTAATTATTATCCGCCTTAAACAAATAGTGATTATCTGTGACCATTTTAATAGAAACTGTCACCAAATTTGAAGCACCAAATTAAAAGATAAATTACACCCAATTTTAAAGCTTTGACTAAATTAGTATAACCAAAATTTCTAAGTGGGCAGTTGCTGTGAACGATATTTCAAATTAAGTAAATAAAAATGTAACAAAAGTTATACTATAAATATAACAATGAAATAACATAAATTGATATCATGAACACAGTGTGAACAAATACCTACATGGATAATGTAAATTATGAATGTTAAAAAATGCTGATAGCCTGGTGGTAAGACGTCTGGCTTTCAATTCAAAGGTCTCGGGTTCAAACCCCGGCTCGTAATACTGGGTTTTTCGGAACTTATGCACGAAACATCATTTTATATTTACCAATCGGGTTTCAGTAACGGAAAAAATCCTTAGGAAACTGGACCTAATCCCAATAAGGCCTAGTTTTCCCTTTGGGTTGGAAGTTTTTGTAAAAACTAAGGTAGAATTCTTCATTCAGCGGAGTAATCTGACATCACTTTAACTTTTGACAAGCGCTTTGTATGCCCAAGAGCTGTCAAATTACTCCACTTAATTATGAATTTTACCTAAGTGCCTACGCCAATTCCTGGGATCAGGTTGCATCTGGGGACAAACGTTCGAAAGATGATAATGTTAAGAAGCACTGAAATTATGGGAGAGATATCTCTCGTAACATGTTTTTTTATCTGTAAAATGTTTCCTCTACTTCAAAAGACGAGAAAACCTTTGAGGAAAAACATGTTCATTACAATCAACCTACAGCTTTGCATTCTCGGTTACATTAAACAAGCTTATAAAAATACCAGAAGATGTGATTGATGTACCTCAGAAGATTTGAAATACCTAATATTTGCTCAAATAATATTTGAGGTGTTTTCCTTTGCTAGAACTCTTTACGTATGTTTAATGCTACCTTCACCTTCAAATAATCCAAGTTACGAGTAATTTATCTGAAATAACCGCGAAAGCTGAAGACACCAGTTCAAATCTTACCTCAGACACCGGAGGACTTGGTCACTTTTTCTGAAGTATTTGAAGTACACGCGGGTTGGCGGGTTCGTGTACTTCGGGTTCTTCGGACCTCCGGGCGTAGAAACACGGATACCTTTTGTGTGCGTGTACACATATATCGGGAGCTCTAGTTGCAACACGCAAATTTTTTTGCCGCCTTTTCTCAGGGCCGAGTTAGCGTACCCAGAACCTATCCATACTCTTCTGATTTACACATTTCAATGAAAAAGTCCACTTCTGTAATTTAACGCCATATCTAGATGAGTAGGTACACCTTCTGAACTTGTAGGTAGTAGTTAGTAATTGTACTGCTGATAAAGCTTGGATAATACTGACAATTATAAAAAATACACGTTTTATAATTTGTCCAATAAATACGAGTGAACGCAGCTGCGATTCACGGCATTACAAATTTGTGTCGCGTGCTAGAAAATAGTGCATATATTTTGTACTAAGGAATCCAAATCAGAAAATTACACGTTTGGGATCATAAATCCAGTGAGATTGCTGTATCTTGGCTGCACCAACCAGATATTGTAATTTTGCTAGCAAATACTTGCTGTTAACAGCGTTGCTGTTGATTGAGTTGCGTTCCCGTCTAATTCGTGGTATTACTAGTTAGAGTACCTAGTTAGATAGTTGAAGGAAGTATAGTTACAATAACTATTTAATACGGGATATTTACCATGTAAGTTTGCTTTGATGAGCTTCCGATATTTCGGCACAGTTGCATGCGCCGTTATCACGGAGTAACTGATGTTGCTGCGAGTGTCAGTTGTGGTCTACCCACACACCATAGCGATCTACCCTCTTTCGAGTTTGCTTTTTTCGTCCGTTGTCACTGCTACTACTACCGTCCGCATTCTCACTTGGAACTCGAACACGGTTACGACACACTACACTTACGGTATCAACCCGCGCGGTTTTTAACCGAAATAGACTAAACCAAATATCCACCATGTTAGCTTAAAATCGTAGAAAGTATAGTTCCCGTTATTGGAAGGAAATCAGAGCTGATCACAGCTTCAAACTTTCTCCTTATTGCCTATGCTGCGGGAACTGTTTACGACTTCGCTTTTTCTTGGAGAAGCTGTTATACCAGAATTTTATATTTTATACTAAAGAGTTGTATTTTTAGGGTTCCGTACCTCAAAAGGAAATAAACGGAACCCTTATAGGATCACTTTGTTGTCCGTCTGTCTGTCTGTCAAGACCATTTTTCTCAGGAACGCGTGGAGGTATCAAGCTGAAATTTATATCAAATAATCACGTTTATTGTCCCTTGAAGCTGTGAAAAAATCAAACTTAAAAACCAACGCAATCAAAAGATACAGTCGCTTATGCTGCAAATTTTAGAGTTTTCGGCACTCCTACGGGGTACTTCCCGTGAACTCAGAAACTTGAAATTTGGCACGAAGCAACGTCATATAGCATAGACAAAGGAAAAATTATAAAAAGTAGACATTCTTAGTAAAATCATAAAAAAAATATTTATAATTTTAAACTTACTACCTTTTTCCTCGTAAACGCGTGAAGTTATTAAGTTAAAATTCATGTCAAATACTCAGGGCTATAGGACTTTTCAGATGTAGCAAAACCAAACTTTTATGTCAACGCAATCAAAAGAAATAGCAATTTAAGTTGCATATTTTCAAACTGAGTACTCGCAAGAAACTCAAAACCTAAAGGGTACTTCCCGTAAGCTCAGAATCTTGAAACTTGGCACGAAGCAACGTCATATAGCACAGACAAAGGAACAATTATAAAAAGTATACGTTTTTAGTAGAATCATAAAAAATAAAAAATATTACGAATTTAAAAAATATTTTTTTAAATTTTATACTTACTACATTTTTCCTCGTAAACGCGTAAAGGTATTAAATTGAAATACATACCAAATACTAAGGTCTGTAATACCTTTCAGCTGTAGCAAAACCAAACTTTTATGTCAACGCAATAAAAAGAAATAGCAATTTAAGTGGCATATTTTGGAGCCGAGTACTGGCAAGAAACTCAAAACCTAAAGGGTACTTCTCGTAAACTCAGACACTTGAAACTTGGCACGTAGAAACTTCAAATAGCACAGACAAAGGAAAAATTACGAAAAGAAGACATTTTTAGTAAAATCGTACATAAAATATTTTTTAAAATTTTAAACTTACTACCGGTTTCCTCGTAAACGCGTAGAGGTATTAAATTGAAATTCATATCATAAACTCAGCTCTATAATATCTTTCTGCTGTATCAAAACGAAACTTTCATGTCCACGCAATCATAAGAAATAGCAATTGTTATAGGTTTTTACGGAACCCTCGGTGCGCGAGTCCGACTCGCACTTGGCCGGTTTTTTTATTTTATAAATATAAATCTTGTATTTGGAAAAAAAATATTAGTTTATATAGATGGATACAAACAAAGAATATATTAAATTATATTAATGTTAACATTTCTTTTCACAATTTTTATTTAGAATTTATCAAGTAAGGAAACAATATTCGTACTAAAGCAAAATAGGGTCAAGGAGAGAACAGTGGTTTAGTTCGAACAATTGCAAATATCGTGCCAAACTGAAGCATCCTTAAACATTGATCTGACAATTTGAATTTGTTCGGTTACCTACTAAATGCTTCTAAGTACTACGTCCGCATAGAAGCTTATACTGAGCTTTTCTTATGTTTGTAAGTATGAAGCTCGAATTTAAGTAAAGTAGGCTACTGTTTGAGCCACTGTTCCCCACACCGTCTCCGTCTACAAATTACTAATTCATAAGAACGAAACCTCAGCTAGATGACGTCATAATGGCATGTCAAGCTGTCACTCGCCAGAGTGCTGAAACTGTATCAATATACCTTCTCATCGACACTGGAGAATATAATTAGGAGCACATCCGCTTGAATAATAGAAGGCGCGGCATAGAAAGCTTCTAAGTTCTAATGTGTTCATACTGGCTATTCGAAACTATGCTCTATGGCTAGATAAATAAGGGCTTTGGTGACCGCATTTGGATGTAAATGTGCTTGTAATGGACTGAGTTGCGTCCTGTTTACGGTGCAATTCGAACATCGACAGTCGCGGCGGTTAGGGACGTGGTACAGTGAGATGTGTTAAGGCAACATCATTTTAACATGACCATTATCCTTCTAGCGCTTTTCCGGATTTTTTCCATGGCTCAATTGACCCTGGGATCCTAAGCAATCTAATCCCATTATGAAATAGCGTTGGCAATGTTGGTACTAGTTTTTACGAAAGCAACTGGCACTGATTTTACAATTTAAAGGGAAAACTAATAGTCCTTATTGGGATAAGGTCTGATTCCTTCGCGTTGTGCCACTGCAAAGCAAATGGTAAATATATCAAATAAACTTAGTGATATGTTACAAAAAAAGTCAGTGATACGAGACAGAGTTTGAACCCGAGACCTCCGGATTGAATGTTGGATGTCTTACCGTCAAGCTACTAGCGCCTTATGAAGATAACCAACACGCGTTTTTGAAGTGCATTGCCACCCTCGCCTATAAGTCAATTAATATACAAACACCTCTGTATATTGCAAGCCTATAAGGACCTTGCAAATAACTAGTAAGTAAGTAATTAATATCGTAAAAGCACTCAACTTCATCAATCTATGTCTAAAACGTCTTGAGATGATCTATCTTGTCTGAAGGTTCGTAAGTCTTATTTTTATTTTATAGTTTGCCTTTTTTTTATTAGCCTATTTTCGTGTCCCACTGCTGGGCAAAGGCCTCCCCTCTTCTCCTCCATACAAAACAAACACACAAACAAACAGTTTGCCTTTAAATAAATAAATATGATACCTATAGGGACTTCAACCTAGATTATTTTTATGCTACAAAAAAAATGCACTGCTGGATTTCTTCATTTATATGAGAATTTTGTTGTTTCGACCTATTTGGTATATATAAAATAAAAAAATTACATGTTTTAGTGAATAATCGAACGAGCGGAGCGTAAGCGAAGATCGTTCTTACAAACAACAACTGTCACCTGGCTACTGGGACGTCTCGGCATTTGGATGGCTTTTTGATTTAGATAGTTTGTCCGACGATAACTTTAGTAACGATTTCCCGATCTTTATGAAATTTGTTAGGGTTGTAGCAGAGACCAACAAAATTTGCGAGTTCGTATATGAGCTGGATTGAGACGGGGGTTCTGAAATTAGAAGGCCTAAAAAGGTTTTGTAAAGGGGTCCTGTTACATTGGTCATCTTATTTGCTACTTTTACGAGCAAGTATGGTTGAGTTTGGTATCAAACGAAAGGTATTGATTAACACTCTCGTCAAATCCCTATTAACTGCGTACTGTTTCAAAACAATTAGCAACATAAAATTGATTTCAAAAATATTTTCAAAATCTATTTTGATTTTGGTGTAAATATTTTAACAACTGACTTTTTTATTTATTTATTAGAGCTTTGGCTTCTAGGGCCATCAGCATACTGACATTAACATGACATTAACACATTAGTTAGAGAGAGTTACCATAGACGCATAATGATGGTGACGGAAACCTATATACTCTATATAGGTGGTCCACAGATGAGAACGACATGTCAAAGCAACAGAGTGAGAGGCATGTGAGAGGTGGATTTAAATTTAGATGAGACAAAAACTGTCAAATCTGAAGCGATGTCGTCGCGGTAAAATTTTGCGCATCAACCGCACAATTTAATATGGACGTTTAGTTTCACCGTGATGGTTATTTGAGAAAAAATACCCGATACCTATTTTTGGTATTTGTAGTAATTCTACTATTGCACATTTATGGCGAAAAACAAGATTCGCGAGTTCACAGTTCGGGGCGAACTACTAGTATCTTAAATCCACGAAGGAAAAAATAGCAAATATTATCGGTCCTGTCCTGTCCTGACCTTTTAAGCGCCTTTGCTCTTCCTTAGCAGTTGAGAAATATATTTGTTATTTGAATGTGTGAACTGTAGAGTCAGCACCTCTATAAATTCTTATCTTTAATACAGGGTGTAACCAAAATGCTGGTGATTATTTTAAGGACCTTATTATGAAAAATTAAGAAAAAAAATGCTTTAAAAAAATTGGTTTTGTATGGAGGGTTGGCCGGCTATGTGACACGTGTCATCCCATATAATAAAAAAAAATGTCGCGTTAAGAAAAATCTCCTACTTTTTGTAGTTGCAATACGATACCAACTATGCCCTTAAATGGAGCACTAGTATTTTTGTTACACACTGTCTCTCTTTCTCCCCAACACAGACAATAATTAACTCCTAATTTAATTACTGAATACCAAATAAATTCACTCAAATACAATAGTAAATATAACACACACATTTGGTACCAACATAAAATCAGAATTTACCGTAAGCTTATAACCTATAACTACCCATAATGAGTATGTCAGTATGCAGCTCACAAAATGACAATTAAGTTGGACATGATGATGCATTTACACGCTGCGTTACGAGCCATGCGTGTAAAATAGCCGATTTAATCTCTACTCGGCTATCTATTGTAGTGTGAAGATGAAAATAGAATTTGTTCTGTTCGAGTGACATACCTTTTTTTCTCCTAAGGTTACATTTTTGCAATATGAATATAAAAAACATAACAAAATAACAGATTATAGGTATACCTAAATCTTACATCGGAGCAGATGGCACAACCAGAAAAACCGTGGCGTCGCCAAAATTATAATTTTATTTTAGTGTGCTTGCTATTTTTAGCTATATCTTATTAAATACGCTACTTTTAAGGGCCTTTAGTTGCCTAAAGGTAAAATTATGTATCTACATTTTATTTTATGAAAAATAAACTAATCACCGAATTGAAAATCGGACTTTCCGTCACAATATCAAGTTCCAATAAATTCATCTCAAAATTGACTGGCTCAAAAACTAATTTCGTAGAAATATCCTTACCAAGTACCAGTTGCTTATATTGGATGTAATTCTAATCCACAATATCTGTCAAACGAACGCAAGACGCTTGTAATCAAAGACACAATTAACTTCTCGGAAAACGATATAAATAAACTATCCGTACTCTTCACGAGAAAATTCTACATCTAGCTCGTTCTGTCCTTATTACACTTAATTAATTTGCTCTTGAGTAACAGAGACAAGGACATCGAAGTTTAGGATTTCATTCACGGATCAGGTGCCCTCTTTTCCCGTCGTGTTGACTCAGCTTTAAAATTAAACTAGTCGAAGACAAACGGTTGATAAATATTTCATTGGATGCGGCCAGGGGTAGCAAAGTTAGATTAGTGATTGTATAATATTACATTAAAGATAAAACTAATAACGTGACCGTTCTGCCATGATCAAAAAATGAAATAGATTTAACTTATATGTGAATATATATATGGAAGCTTGTAATTTGCATGTAGTTGCTAAATCTATTAACCTATGTATATTAAGCAGTAAGCATCCCAATTAAAATAATATAAACTTAGAGCATTGACCATGACTGTCATTTCCTATACAAAAAAATGTCTGCCGAATTTTGCGGTGGAGAACGTCAAATGTATGGCTATTCGTAGGTAACGTACAAATAGCCACGTCAGATAAACGTCAGCTCATACAGTAAATGACGTATGTATGACCGCCCGGCATATGTTTTCGGCAGAGGAGAACGCCTGTCAATGTTCATTCTGGTTGGTTGAATGCTCTATGTGTCCTAATGATTATAATGAAGTGAAAAAAAATCTTTTACATTATTTAACCGTGTGCCTGTAGTTTGCCACCCCTGTAATATACGTAGTTAATTAAACAACTGGAAGGCAAGCAGGTGCTACTGAAGGTAAGATTGCACTGCACTTTAGAACTGCGAATTGCAGAGCATTAACTTAATATTCTGGTAGTAATAAAACGTCTTTAAAGGATAGATAGTTATGTATTTGTATAAAGACTTTTATACTTATATTTATTGTGCAACCATTTAGTTAAAATATTTCATCAAGATTGATAATAATATGTATGACATTTAAAATAGTTATATTTATATAATTATACAGTGTGTAAATTTTATATGTATTTAAGTATATATAAGTATTTCTATATAAGTATGTATATCGTCGCCTAGTACCCATAGTACGATCTTTGCTTAGTTTGGGACTAAATAGGTTGATTTGTGTAAGATTGTCCCAAAATCTTTAAATAGAAATAGGCGTAAACTTAAATTGCACGATGGACCTATTATTTGCAAAAGTATCTTCTTTATTCCTGATCTTTGATTTCATCACTTACTTAATTTAAACCGTTAAAATAGTGTCTTCACCCAAATACACCTGCCGCTTTAAACAATTGCTGTAACTATTCAAAAAACTCAATCAATTATGTTACTTACTACTATATGAATTAGGTTTACAATCAAACGCGTTTTCAAATGCTTATACCGTTTTAAAACACATAGTGAGCATCTCTATTAAGGGTCACATCTCGAAGTGATCGATCAAATTCACAACGCTTTCACCGTCACGCTCGGTCCAGTGATAAATTAAGTTAATAGACACTATAAGGGCCTTAAGAGCATTGGACATGTGCTGCGTAGGAGTAAATTCAATTAACTCCTCTTACCGTGATTCTCAGCTGTTATTTACAAAGTTAAAAACACTGATAGACCAACACGGAAAGAAAAATTTTCTTCATCGAAGATAAATCCTCTTGGCCAAGACAATATTGTTTGGTATATAGGTGGAAACAATTTGGCTAGAAAATGGTCTTGATTCAAATAAAATATCTATTCAAGTGAAATATGTCTTGGGCTAAAGATATATAATTAGTCCAAGACAATATTTACTTATATTGAAACAATAATATACTTGCATTAGTATTCTTGGCTGAAGATATCTTTTTTTCGTTGAAGATTACAATACATTCCATGTAGATGGTGAGGTGTGGTTTCTAAAAGCAAATACGAAGCTAATGATCAGCACTAATACTAACATATGACACTCGTGTATGGGTAATTTTAACTAACAGCTAGAGTACCGCGAACTATTTAGTCGGCAAATGTAGGGGAATCAGTGACTACTCGTAATGTGTGTAAATAAGTAAACACTGCATTAGTATTAGCATTAAGCAAATGGAAATGCATTGCGCGCATACATGCATTGAAAGCTGATAGCGTATACTTATACACGTAATCTTTACAGTACTTTTAGCAAGATTTAGCTCAGTTAGGCTCGAAAAACTAGTTAAAACTGAACTTACCAAACCAAAAAAATACCACGGAGTTTAGCTAGATAAGTAAAGAATGTATAAAACCTGGTACAATTATTTTAACATGGCTAACGTCGGAATACTAAAAAAGAAGAAGCAAAAATTGGACAATTTTTTTTTACATATTTTATCTTCTTCTATAATATAAATAAATAAAAAAACTATATTTTCGAAATGGTTAACGTTAATGGTTAAATGTTATAAAATAGCATATCATGATTGTATTTGGCAGTAGGTGAGCGGGCAGCGTGGCAAAATGCAATTCATTCCTCACAATAATAAAATAGGCTTCAAACACCTTACATCACGAAATGTATTTAGGTCAATTCTCATAAGGCGGACAATAACCAAGTTCTTGCAGGAGACCATAAAATCATACCAGTCCAAGCGTACCAAGTAGCTTATCCATATAGAAGAAATGACATTGTTGCAAATGGTTCGTAAAACCGTACGGCAGTAAAGTATCGCGATGCCGGAAATTATAAAACAGACGATACGTGAAACCCCTAATAATTGGGCAATTCGTAAACGGACTGGAGTTTACGAGGCAATTCGGAAAAGGCTTGCAATGTGGCAGAGTTGATATATATGTAGAGTAATCTATCTTGCCATAACACACAGACATTGGGACAGAAAGCGTCTTGAAGCGTTTGAAATGTGGTGCTGGCGGCGTATGGAAAGAATAAGCTGGACGGAAAGAGTAACAAACGACGAGGTTTTAAATTTAATTAAGGAAAAAAGATGCCTACAGAGAACCATTGAAAATAGAAGAGGGAACATGTTGGGACACTTGACACGATGAATTCATCAAGATAATCATAGAAGGGAAAATGGAAGGAAGAAGGAAGAGAAGAAAGCCAAGAAGGGCATACGTGGATCAAGTGAAAGAGAAAGTGAACGTAGTGACATATCAGGCTGTCAAAGAGAACGCTAGAGGAGTACATGGAGATTACTGCAACGACAAGAGCTCAGCTCTTAAGTTTATAATTATGATGATGATGATGATGATGCTTTCTTGCTTAGATTAGGGCCTCTTTACACTACACATTGATTAGTGTTTAGTAATAGTATTAGTAAAACGTTGTACACCAAAACAATTATGAAACATATAATTTGTACAAAGGCGAACTTATCTCCTCTTCCAGCTAACCCAGCTAACTAGTGTTTAATGCGAGTTCATACATTTTCAACTTGTGTTTAAGGCCCATTTATACATAGATTAGAGTTAAATTTGTTACTAAACTCAAGTCGAAAATGTATGAAAACGCAAATATTTTTTTCATTTTCAAAAACATTGTGTAGCCCGTATTTGCCCTGTTAGCAAGTGCTGCAACCGAAGTAGACTACTGTAATTTTTTTTTATTGTGGCTTTGAGATCTGAATGTACACAATAGTTTGTGCGAGCCTGTGGAGTCATACAGATTAACCAACGTATTTACAAATCGACCTCAATTTTAGGTAACACGTTCAAGTGACACGATTAGTGAGTTTGTAGGTACCAAAAGGAAATAACTAGGGCAGCTTAGGATGTACACTCCATTCAACTGATTATTAGCCCGAATGCTTGATATTATGAAGGCTTGATGACTAAGAGGAGTGAAAGAGGAACTGGCAGAATACCAAATTTTACAACGGGCCCTCCCCGCTTCAGTAAATTGCAATAAATCGTCAGATAGAATACCCGATATGAACACTTATAACTATCCTAAAACTATTTGAAATATTTAATACAGAAAACCAAACGCCTGAAATAGCACCCCAAAAATCATACATATGATTACTTTACTTATTCAAACTCGCCGTCAAACCAAAGACATATGTTTTATTTTTAAAACAAACCCATTGAAGCCTTTCATTAAGGGGTAAAAGGATACAGTATGATTTTTGAGAAGGGAGCAAATTGCCACTTCAACTATATTCAAGATTTATTATACAGACGCATCAGCGAGCGTGTCCCGCTGTAATGGAAGCGTGCACTGTCTGTGTGTGCCTCAAGTGTTAATCTGAAGCGATTTAAAGCAAAATATTTACTGCATAAATTAAAAAAGCTATTAACATCATCTGCTAATTCTAAAAATATTAATGCCGGAATTTATCAGGGTAAACGATTATCATAGCCAATAAGGTCACCAAAAATCTTTATACAAGTAGCTCATACTTTGCAAGCGCTTGTATGTCAGCATGCATGAAAATTTTGATAAACAATGCGGGCTTGATAAGGCAGTGGGGCAACTAATTAACTAAACCATGAAACTGGGTCCTAGCTCAGGACACAGGGTTGTAATGTTGACCTTATACAATAAACTTTTTAATTTTGTTTAATAATATTTTCCCGCACTCTGCTATGTAAACTGGCGCCAGTTTCTGGCACTAAATCGCATCGGTTCATTAGCAATTGTTAAATATCATGTCATTTAACTTTGTGATTTATACCGCAAATTAGAAAAAGAAAAAACGCGTTGTGTGATTAGCTAGATTAGAGAGAGAGAGAGAGAGAATAGGTAACCGGTATTTTGTAACATAACAAGCATCTTCTCCTTGTTCATACTTCACTCATTTTGGACCAAAGCAACCAAAATAAAACGCTATCGCTTGTCACATACGCCACCCAGCACTTGTACCAACATACATGCGCTCGTGTGGGTGCTCTCTTTGCGAAACAACGCAATTTCGCGTCACTTCGCGCGCTACAAAGAACTGACAGATGTTCAGGCCATTACTGGGATTATTAGGGTGCTAATTGTGAGCCTACAAACTTGCTGCTATTAGGCTTATGGTTGTCGCGTGTCGCTGATCTGTATAACTGTTTTAGTTAAGACCCGCGTGAAGAAGCTTTTATAGTTATTTATAATTGTGAGATATTACAACATTTTTTGCTGAAAAGGCGAAATCGCACATTGGTGACTGAGTCTTCTGTTTAAACGGTGAGATCGTACATCTCCATCTCCATGGCTTTCCATTTTGAGTGATAGGAACAAAAATAGGTACAGTCACCGGCAATAGTATCTCTACATGAAGGCCGCAAAAATATGTGACTCGCTCTTATGGCCCTACAAATTAAATCAATGTGAAAATCGATGTTCGTGGTAGTCGACCCGTTTTGCTGCCTTAGTATTTAAAAAAAAAAAAAAATGTAATTGAATATTTCTTTGGAACAATCACAAGCTATTTGACTTAACTAAAAATTCACGGCACCAAAATTGATAAACAGATAATACGATGCTAGCTTCGGGCTGTTTATTAATTTAAAAAAATATACATTTTTATAAATCAAAAGTTGTAGGTATATTACAATACTAATGTATATTATAAATTATAATCAATCAAAAGTTTTTCTTATTACTTAGGATAAATTAAAAAAGCAAAACCACACTTTTTTACATTTTCTTAGGTTTATTTTATTGACATTACTAAATTTTCTGACCTGCTGCGTAAATATTTATTTTAACTAAGAACCCCTTTGTGCTTGAATGGGATGTCAAAAAATATGTAAAAATTAACTTTCAGATAGAAGGACAGATTATTTAATTTTATTTGGGATATGATGAAGCGGTAATTATTACAACTGAAGAACAAATCAAATATTTTTTTTAATTAATATTATATTTTGTTTATTTTAAATAGACACACCCAGTCTTGGACACCGGAGGCCTAGGTCATTATTTCCTTTATATACGATATCTATGTAATTAAGTTTATAATCTGTAATTATTACATTCATAGTTCATACGGATTTTGAATTTTACTAAAACAAAAAAATAATTTGAAATTTTTTGTTTTCCCTTTCAAAACTGATTATAACTATTAGAAAATCACGTTATAATATATTTAGAACGCCGTATTTCATTCGTTTGAAACAACATTTAACTGAAGCTTGTCAATAAACATTTTCATAAATGACAAGCCGGCTTAAACTCAACAGCAATACCATTATACCACCTGTGATTTCACGAGTCTATTCAATGTATATTATGAAGCCATTTATACAAATTCCATACAAATAAAAGGTACCTCATTAGCGAAATGACCAAGCCACAGTTTTTTGTGTTTGCATTTTTTAAAAATAAATAAGGAATTACAGGCCAAATGGGTTTATTCTACGTGGTTTCCGTGTTAGAAAATATGTTAATATAATAATAGTGGTATTAGTAGAAAGGGCTCGTCCACATGTGCGCGGTGCGGCGCCGCCGCCGCAAAGCGGTGCGGCGCCGCAGGAATTTGCGACGCCGCGCCGCTTTCGCGGCGCCGCAGCGCGACACCGCAGGTTCCTGCGGTGCGGCGCCGCACCGCGCGCGCGGTGCCGCAAAATAGCAGTGCGGCGCCGCGCCGCGACTGCGGCACCGTTAGTTTGTTATTAACTAACTAACTATTTTGGCTCAACGATCCAAAGAGAATCTTGGCCTCCGAAATGAGAGCACGCCACCTATCCCGATCCTGCGCAACTTCTTCTTCTTCTTCTTGGATATATAAGACCGTCATAAGACCTATCATTATGTATGGCTGTGAGGCCTGGTCCCTAACTCTGAACGAAGAAAGTCAGCTGTTGGTAGCGGAGAGGAAAGTTTTCCGTAAAATTCTAGAACCTACCAAGAGAGATGACGGTACCTGGAGGATCCGAAGGAATGCCGAGATAGAAGATGTGTGGCCGGACATTATAATAAATAAATAATAAATTCATTTATTAAAGGACCAACTTGGATCAATTTTTGTTAGTAGGTATGTCACTTACATCTATATTTCTACAACTATCGTTAGTCTATCACAATATAAATATACACATACACAGCTAATAATAATAAAATATAAGTAGTCAATTATTCCAAATCATAATAAAAATGTACACTAAATAGAAATTACATTTTATCAAGCCTACAGTAATTTAAGATAATAGGCTAGCGATAATAGGCTATTTAGGATATTATAGGCGAAACAAAAGCCCATAGACTTCGCTGGTTCGGTCACCTACAGAGAATGGGTGAGGATCGGGCTGTCAAGAAAGCGTTCTTGGGACGACCGACTGGTCGCCGTCCGGTGGGTCGGCCCAGATATCGTTGGGGAGTTTGTTATTAACAAGTTTATATTTTGTAAGCAGTTAATTTATATTTATATAAAAGTTGTTAAGTTTGTACCTAATCATTAATATGTAGCCATACTTGAATCGATATTGTTGATGAATTGATGTTTATACTCATATGAATGTTATTGATTTTGATATGGATATCAAATAAGTAGTTGATTTTTAAAATATGTGATTTCTCTATGATCTCACTATACTCTTATAGTATTTAGGGTCAATCCTAACATCTCCAGAGGTCCAGCTGGTTTTCTAGATAAATACCGATGAGCTACTTATTCATTCGAGGAGATACTTTGCTTATCAGTTCATGAAAACATACTATTAACATTCGGAAACAGTTTTGGAATTTGTTGCCATTTATTTTCAACGCCTGATAATTTATTTTGAAATGACCTCCATCTACATCTTAAATTTTTTTCTGTGCCTTCTTAACAGCAACATAAGTATTCAACATTGTTTTTTCCCGAGGCCTTGGAGCTGCATGGTGCCACCGCCGCAGCGCGGCGCCGCAATACCGTTTTGCGGCGCCGCGAGTGCGGTGCGGCGCCGCACCGCGGCAATTAGCGGTGCCGGGTCGCGGCGCCGCAAAAGCGTCGCGGCGTCGCAAAATCCTGCGGCGCCGCACCGCTTTGCGGTGGCGGCGCCGCACCGCGGACATGGGGACGGGCCCAAACGGTTGTAGTATTTAATAAAAGTATTGAGTGCATATTACCTGTAGTGAGTAGAAGACAATAAATTATAAATATAATAATTTATAAATACACAAAGCCCGTGAGCATTGCGAGAGATTTTAACAGCGTATTCCAGAATTGGAGACTAAAATGTCGTATAAACTTTTCTCGAATTTGCCTAGTTTCAGAGTTATTACCAATTAAATAAAAAAAAACATTGATTATTGTAACTCAGTGAATAAAGCTTTTTTGATAGAGATTTCACTCTGGGGTCTAGTCTAGACATCCTTATTGACAGATATCAAAATGACAAGGAACACTTTTCGTGAACCATTTTTTACGAATAAAAATGTACCAATTTATTTTAATCGATAGTTTTACCAGTAACATTAATTTTCTTATGTTCGAAAGCATTTATAAAATCTAAAAAAGAGGTGGTAAGAAATCAACATATAAATATTTAATAGACCAACGAGCAAGAAAGGGCAGGCTACATAAAGATCCTTTAAGCGGGAAATTTAACACCAAAGACGTACCACGGCGGTGTTATCATAGTTTATTTTGCATGCTGTTACCAAACGCTACACGGTTTTGAACCAATAAGTTTTGAGCTTCCCCTCCTCCTTCTCTCCAATTTTCAAGATGGTTGGAAAGGAGAATTAGTTTTGGAGGGGTGGGTCTTGATAAATCGGTCGTCGCCTGGTCCGTTCAGTAAGGAAACAGCTTTATGGGTGCTACTATGACCGCACTGTTCGTAAATACGGACGATGCCCGTTTTATGCTCATAGACTACTAGTTTGGCATTATTTATTCACGTATTACATGAAACTGGACACTGCAATGGAGTATTAAATATTAATTAGATAACAGCAAATAGTAATACCTAATACAAGTAATAGATGAAGCTTTTGTAGTCGGTAAGTTGTGTACTTTAAATCCGAAGGTTTCTCAAACCGGCTAGTTCCGCTAAGTTTACTGGAACTTATGTATGGAGTAACACCTCATATTCCCCCTTTTGGGTTGAATACATATAGTAACGGTATCGTTTATTAACGTTAGGCACCTACTTAAACACTCGTATTGACTTATAGACACTTCAAATTTCATTCATGTTTAAAATAAAATCCTAACTTTAAATCGAGTTCCATACATTATTCCTACGTCAAACTGATTTTTTATTAATCTGGTATCATAAGGATATATCTACCTACATATAATCAAATTCTCTTCGATAAAATCCTAAGATGCGTATCATTTTATTCGACAATCGGAAATGGTTGTACCGATTTATTTATTCATTCATCTCAGAGCCCTTAATTTGTTTCCTTTCTTATCTCTTGAGGTTATCAATGAAACAACCACCAGCTGCCAAATTGATGACTTGATAACGATTGGAATTACGTCAAAAAATGATGATATCAGTTTTAACATTCGTAGAAACGATTTGAGAATAAACACCTAAATGGAATGAGTCAGGACATTTATTCAACTTAATTAATAATGTTTAATTTATTTGGTCAGGACAGCTAATTTATAGCAAGTTTTAAAATAACCTAGACCAATAAATCATATTAAAATAAACCTCTCTGAAAACGGCCTAAAATGTCCAAAGGTATAATAATTTAATGCGGATAAATTACACAAGTTGTCTTCAAAAGACGTCCAGAGGCTATTGTCGATATTGAAAAAATCTGATTGTGATTTGATATTATCTTGATGATACAATTTCAAAACGTTTTTTTCTGACTGACGTCAAAGATATATGTGATATAATATAGCTCGCCGCAATGCGGCACGATAATGTAGGTAGATAAATCTTAAATATACAGGGTGATTCAGGAAATGTGAGCAGGAATAACCCTACACACTTAGTTAACGTTAATGAATCGGCCGCCATCATATTTAAGTGAAATAATAACGTTTTTCTAGTTTTTTTTACCTTTTTGTTACGTAGAAATTATATCCTCTGCAATCATAGTCACCCTACATAAACAAATCAATAAAAAACAATACACTCCTTTTTTTGGCAGTCGTGTAAAAATACGACATCTATAACAGTTATAGCAGCACGTTGATTATGAAATAAAGAATTGTCAAATTACGTGAGATAAGATGTTTTCAAAGTAACCGAACATCAGTTTCTTGTTTTTAACCGACTTCAAATAAGGAGGAGGTTCTCAATTCGACAATTTTTTTTTATGTGATATGTGTCAAATATATCACAGAAAAACAAGAGAGCATTCAGTACTCGACAGAGTATTCTAATTGTAGAGTGTGCTTATTGTATGCATGTCGTAAATAATTGGAAACTTTTTTTTAAATACTTTTTGCTTTAAACTAATACTGTATAAGGCGATAGATTGTTATTAACTGAATCCGTACTGTTAATCCTTCTCACGTCTACTGTGTAATACAGGTGACTAGGTATATTGTCAGATCAATATAAAATCAAGACCCGATTTTTTAAAATTTGAATGCCGCTCCAAGTTGTATGCAAAGGTGCTATTACAATCGCTTCTTTAGCTAACGCTCAGGAAACAAGATACTAAACACCGATTTAGACTTTCACGGTTTTTACTCATAATTACCGTTTATTACAAATAATTATAAACAAGATACTAGTAGGTAAACTAGGTAAATACTGTAAGGAAGACGTATACGTTTTGTCAAATATTAAATGATCAATGTTTGACAACAGTAGGTCACATTTATCTTTCTGTTTCTTACTAATGCATAGGTTTAGGCTCCCAGTCGTTGTCATATGCATCGCATAACGTATTGGACTAAGAGCTGGCCACGTCAGATATGACACAATAATGAGAGCAACGAAACCCATCTAGTAACACTGCAGTATTATCTTTATTGCTAGATCCAGACATATGGCAGCATTTAATGGATGGAGGTCAGAGTGACAACAAGCAAAATTTCTGAATAAAAAAATACATACATACAATCACGCCTATATCCCAAATGGGGTAGGCAGATATCACGGATTTCCATTTGCTACGATCAATGCAGCAAAATGCCTCTCCGCGAGCCACTTCTCGCCCCCCCCAAAAAAAATAGCTATAGCAAAATAGGTAAAAACTGTTGGAGTTGTCTCATTTACAAGGAAGGGGCCTATATTTTAACATAAGAATAATAAAAATTGCGTATTAAGTATGTTGAAAACAGAAACAGTAGACGACTAACTATGAATCATATCATAGGTCTTATTCTACTACTTTCCCCATCAGAAATTTTTCGTAATGATATAATGTAATTATTTATATAATTTCTCATAATACTGCATCAAAACCAGAACTCTGGGTTTTGTATTCTTAAAGTGGTTTGCATTCTTTGACCTCCATTTAGAGCTACCAGATGTCCAGATTTAGAAATAAGCATAGTATTATGTCATATCTGACGTGGCTAGCTCTCCGTCTATATTTAATGTACTATCACATGCATAATCTGCTGGAAGTAGCGGTGCAAGATATTATTAATTTATTACGAATATCAAAAAATACTGAATTGCAAAGCAAAAAAAATCAAATGCACATTGTAGCGTTTTGATATGAATTTGGATTTTTTTTCTGTACGCTGTTAGTGCTGTAACGCAACCTTTATTTGATATAAGTTCATGCAGTAGCGAAACGCCCGGACTCGGCTAGTATTCGGGGGCTTTAAAGCACCAATGGCAGCGCACCACATAAGCTTAGGCGCAGCCAATTAGGATTAAGTTTCAAATAAGTTGTACATATAAGTCAAAATTATGCAAATCACTCCATCTTTAGCTTCCATAGAATCACCACTTTCGCTTTTAACATAACCATTTTTGGCACTACCTTTGTATACCAGTAGTAGGTATAGGAACTTTTGAAAACTACACATCTACTTGTACCTACATCGAACTTTAATTTGAGTCGGCGAGGTCCTGACTACGGCGAGTACGGCGGCTACATTAGGTTATGTTTTTTTTTGTAGTGCCGTTAAATAACCCCTTCTAGCCCTAGTTTCTAGCTAGCTTCTTTGAGCCCTTTCTAGTTAGGTATGGTCGGCGATATTGTTCTCTTCATCTGGCAGTACGTATAATATTATACTTGTTCCATGATATACTAGCACACGACTGACTCGTCTACTCTCTAAAGCTAAGAGAACATACGGCTAGATAAGGAGCCCAGAAATGTCCACTATAAACCATCCCCTACCTTGTTTTAGGACCCTATGGGGGCTGAAGTTTAAGGTCAGCACGGTTTAATCTCAAGGACTTTAAATTCTTGGCAAAAGTTCAATTTTGCGGCGATACTCACTGCACTAAAGACTGTTACTCATTCTTTCTGCATTTGTAGCTAACATTGCACCCGAAAGTCTGTGAAAAACGTGAAGTGGTCGTCAATAAAATTATTTGTATAAATGAAGTGTATTTATTTGACGTACCATCGGGTACAGAGTGATTCGGGTTCAGAATTCCATTACAAATTTATCAATTCTTTGATAAAAATCGGAACCCGATAGTACCTAAGCTGTTCCAATAAATTACAATAATAAACAATTTTTTGATAGCGATATATAAAAATTAAATCAATTTATTAGACGAAATAAATGGGAAAACATATTCGTTGATCTGACAAAACGGTACGGCACAGGCTTGCGGTCACACCGAATAGATACGGCAGTGCCTCCGCCAAGTCGATCAAAAACAAAGGCACGGCCGTACCATACCTCTCGAGCTAGTCCTCGAGAGCATTTCCGATTATACACTAGTAATATTTAAAATGTTCGTTGCTCGCATGCCCCGTGTGTCTCTGGATACGCTTAATACTCACTTTAATACCGTTCGTTACCCCCTGTTAATACCAAATACAATGCAACGTGAGCAATAAGTCTATTTATAAACCAGAAAGGTTAATATCATGATTCTGGATTTATACATTATTGTCTGCAATAAAAATACCGACGTTTCAAACTCCTTTTGTGTAACGGGCCGTTAAAATATTCGCGAGATTTGTACTTAATTGCTTTATTTAAACTCTTATTCAATTCGTTTTTTTAAGAATTATCTGTTTTTTTTTATTTAAACTCTTAATTTATTACAGTAGTTTACAGTCCTGAAAAGAATCTTCGGGTTTTAGAAAGAGACGTCGGGTATCAATCAACAGTGACACATGAACAAGCAGAACAGCAATATTACCTTCGTGTGTCATCCATCGCCGATCGAAGGATCTTCTTAAAGCTCACGGTCTGTATATTATTTATAAAGTAGTATAAGTATACATATTGCGTTTTGCTCAATTCAATTCAATTTTTAAAATAAATGGCATTCTGTCCACAATATTGGGACAATTTAGCCAATGTCACAGTAGAGACGACAAGTGTACGGTTAATTAGTTAAAATTTTGCTCCAAGAGCTGGACGTTGTACGGTGAGGTTATGCTTTTTATAAGGAGATAGCTACTCCCTACAAACAGCACGTGGACTAACGGATATCTAACTCAAACAGGGGTTACACCCGTTTCGAGATCAATTCTTCATTAGTTGCCCACTAGTTCGTTAAATCACTGCAGAATAAGCTATATATTATTATTATTATTTATTGCGTTTTGCTATTGGACGTAAAACTTAAGTAAAATTAAGAATAAAGTTAATATTTGTCATAAAATTACGTCATAAAATAAATGAAAAATGGTTTGTTTTAAATAAAATAAAAATATGTTACTATGTCTTTATATAAATAGCACTACTTTGAGTTGAATGTTACAAGTCCTTGTTTATGACTTTGGAAGTGTATGTCATGATGAAAATATTATGTATGTCACTGTCTCTAAAACGTGCAGTGAGTTGGCCATAAAATTACATAATATGAATTAACAAGACAAAGGACTTGTTGAATTATAATATAATTATGTTCTTTGACAAACTTTGATGTCGGTTAAAATCTCCTAAAAACAAGACAGACAGAATTATATTAGCATTTAACTCATAAACTATGTTCAACGTGATAGCATACAATAAATTATATGTTTATAAAGTATATAAAACCGTTCCACTAAAATGAAGA
Source organism: Pammene fasciana (assembly GCA_911728535.1). Classification (NCBI taxonomy): domain Eukaryota; kingdom Metazoa; phylum Arthropoda; class Insecta; order Lepidoptera; family Tortricidae; genus Pammene; species Pammene fasciana. The sequence goes on from OU452285.1 coordinate 6,460,770, forward strand.
GTCACTACACGGTCTGTGTAGGTACCTTTTATCTTTGGTCTTTAACTTTTTGTTTCGATAATCCCACCCTTGCGGATCCCATGTTACCCAACCCCAGTGCGCACCGATCTAAGGGAATTCGTTCATATTTATTTAATGTGTCACCTAAAATGAGGTAAAAAAATATTCCTGTCCTGTTCCTAACTGCTTATTAACAACAATATGTAGATGAGCTAGTTTATTTTTGCGATATAATAAATATAACTAACTAGCTGGTTCTATCAGAGAGAGCTTGACACATTAAAACAGGATGTATGTCGTAAATCTATTTTAAAATACAAGTTTTGGAACTAAAAACAGCCAAGTACGTATTGGACCACGCATAATGGAGGGTTCCGTTTCCGTAACTTCAATGGTATAAGAACCAAACTAATTATAAAAGGGCGTATCTGATACCTATGGAAGGATTTTTTGGAGGTGACTCAAAAATGGCTAAATCGATAAAGTTCAAAATGCCGATAATTTTCGTAGAAAGTATGTGATGAGGTGAGGATATTCTCAATTTTTTCACATTTTTGAGTTCTGAAGCGATTCTTTTCTGAAAATATTCACTTATTAGCAAAATGTTCAAAGATATCTCAATGTTAATTATAAAAACCTATCGATTGATGTGCAACATTTTGATATTTGGTAAAGAAGAATTTTAAAATTTATTTATATGGAGCGCCTTTCTTAAAAATATTTTTTTCTGCAATTTAACTATATAACTAAATAGCGGCATACAAAATACACCTCATGTCTAAATTTTATTAATTTAAGTATTTAACGTCTAGTTTTCGAGTATAATGGCAGTGACATGCGGACGGACGAACGGACGGACAGACGGACATGACGAAACTATAAGGGTTCCGTTTGGCTGCGGAACCCTAAAAATAATGACAGTATCTTATAAGGACATCTTTTTGAGCCCATTCACAAGATAAAGTTACCTGTTTGTATAATTTGTTTTGAATATTTATTTAATTAATTAGATACTTATGTATCGATGTAAGAGATTCACAACCGCGTCCTCTTTAACGTGGTATTAACAAAAATGCTCTAAAATGTTTAAAATGTATCGATTAATTAAAACATCTTTGTTAAATAGCCGTGAAAAGAAGTTCCATGAATCTATTGGAGAAAGATAATTTAATTGGTACATTTGATTAAACAACGGGTCCAAGTGTAAATAAACAGTTGTGAACGAAGCAAACAATAACTTGCCACCCGATTGATAAAGAAGATGTTACAATTGTAGGTATGTCTAGTAGAATAAGAGCTAGCCACCTCAGATATGACACAATAATGAGATGAGAGCAAACTAGTTAGATTGCTTTGCCATCCTTGTTGCTAGATCCGGGTTTCTGGCAGCTGTTAATAGATGGAGGTCAGAGTGTCAGACCAACAAAGTTTTTCAGTTGGAAAAAAGTAATAAGTACCAAAATAGGTACAAACTGTGGAAGTTGTGTCATTTATACCTATTTGAAATACTTTTTTTTCCGGAATTTTAGGATTTCAGGCTGTTAACGGCTTGGATTCATTAATTTTCATATTCTTTTAGTAGCCGACATTTACTGGTCAACCAACAAGCCACGTCTGACTTAAGTATCAAGGTAAAACCTAGGCCTATGAAATCATATCTTTAAAGCAGAAGAGCACAAACTGGCTTTTGATGCAATGTATTTTCCCTAACTTCCTAATTAAATAATACTAATAACATTATTACTATAAGATCAGCTGGAGAGGTTAACGCGGTTTCCTTTCAAAGGCGCAAAATAAGATTTCTCCTGCATAAGTACATTTATACAATTAAGCAGGATAAAGTAATTAATCTAACCAAAGCAAGAAACAGCAGCAGAATACTACACTGAAAAAATGAATAAGCTAGAAATAAATAAGTTTTTGCTATTTACAACCGAGTGACTCGATTCGCATGGAGCCTGAAAAAGTTCGTTGTTAAAATCAAAGAAGTCAACTTGGCTAACGTATGTATGTAATACCGTTTAAAATAAATAAGGGAATCAGGTAAGGGTTATATTTACTAGGACGCTTATTTTGATTCAAATTAGTCCTTGGTTAAAATAACAAAGAAGGTTTAGCAATAATTGCTTATTTGTCATTAACAAAGCTTTATTTCGTGTATATGTCTTGCTTGTATGCAACTAAATATATATTAACCGAGCCAAATTGGTAATTTGTTAAAGTTATTTGCGTAAAAAAGCCTTTATATGAAACTGCAGTTGTTTATGCTTATTTGTTAATAGCAGAATATGCAATGTTCATCAAAAGGATGCTGGATTCACTGTTGCAATTTGAAGCTTCATTAACTGTTTAATTACTGATCGTTAGCCGCAAAACTATCTGTCAATAAAGTCAATGTTTCGATTGAAATAGGGTATACTAATTTCAAATTTTGAGTTTACTATTCGGAAATAAAGCCACAATGTGATTCTGGGTTAATACAAGTATAATGCATGTATTATACCATTTATACAGATTTTCATTTACACTACCACAATGTTTTTTTCATTAACGATTACTCTGTATATTTGTGGCATTTTCAAATAAAAAGTTGTTAATACAGTTTATTTCTTTGTCGGTTGTTAATGCAGTTTATTTCTTAATGAATTATATTGGCAGTAACGCCTTATTGGTGACTGGCAATGATGTAGCTTTTACTTGAAAATGACGCATGTTTTATATATTTTGATCTAGTTATATTTTACATGAACTCCACATTTTTTTACCCGCTTCATCTATTAATAAAAAAAAATAGCATGAAATCATGTGATGTATTATATAACTCCCAGTTAATATTCCTAAACGGTTGCTAAGTCAATAACATCAATCAGCTATTTGCGCCAAAACAATCATTCCTTTTCATTGTTCCCAAATTCAGAGAACTCGATCCAAACTCCCACTCATATTCATCAAACCTAATATGTAACAATAAAGAAGTTTAACAACTGGTACAATAATGTCATGTATTATAAAACTTCCAGTTAATATTCCTAAACGGTTGCTAAGTCAATAACATCAATCAGCTATTTGCGCCAAAACAATCATTCCTTTTCATTGTTCCCAAATTCAGAGATCTCGAACCAAACTCCCACTTCATACTCATCAAACCTAATAACAATAAAGAAGTTCAGCAACTGCTACAATAATGTCACGTATTATAAAACTTCTAGTTAATATTCCTAAACCGTTGCTAAGTCAATAACATCAATTAGCTACTTACCCCAAAACCATCTTTCATTGTTCCCAAATTCAGAGAACTCGAACCAAACTCCCACTTCATACTCATCAAACCTAATAACAATAAAGAAGTTCAGCAACAAATACTCACCCACTCATACTCATCAAACCTAATAACAATAAAGAATTTCAGGAACTGGTACAATAATGCCATGTTCATGTGTTATAACTTCCAGTTAATATTCCTAAACGGTTGCTAAGTCAATAACATCAATTAGCTACTTGCCCCAAAACAATCATTCTTTTTCATTGTTCCCAAATTCAGAGAACTCGAGTCAAACTCCCACTTCATACTCATCAAACCTAATAACAATAAAGAAGTTCAGCAACTGCTACAATAATGTCACGTATTATAAAACTGCTAGTTAATATTCCTAAACCGTTGCTAAGTCAATAACATCAATTAGCTACTTACCCCAAAACCATCTTTCACTGTTCCCAAATTCAGAGAACTCGAACCAAACTCCCACTTCATACTCATCAAACCTAATAACAATAAAGAAGTTCAGCAACAAATTCCCCACACCCGAACTTCACAAGAATCGCAATATGGCCTCGGTTGTCGCGCAAATTTGTCACATGAAAGGACGTTTAATTTGCTGTTTCACTAGCTGCTAATTACAACTTTGATTAGTGCGGCAACACCGCCACGGGCGACTGGGCGCTGTTTCGTACAGGTGCGGAAATGTATCGAACTGAGCGATATGGAAATGTGACGTTTGAGCGACGTGAATGGGGCCCGGCTGAAAAATTGGTTTGAAGAGGGTTTGGAACGAAAATAGAAGCGCTATTTGAGGTAGTGGAGGTTTTTGGCGATGTTTTCCTTCTTTAAGAGGATCTTTTTATTTTTTATACTTTTCTTAGTAAAATATTATTTTGGTTCTGAATAAATAGATCGTGACTATATAGATCAGTAAATATATTGTCCTATTGATGTAAATGTATTTATTAGATATGTAAAAATATGATGGTCAGTCACAAAATCATGAATGAAATGAGTAGGAAAAATATAAAAACCAGGAATTTTAATCGAAAGTTGTGGTAAAAGCACAGTATTTTCTGGAGCTTGAGAGCGTGAGAATTTATGAAATAATACTGAGAGCTAAATAAATATACCGGGTAGAAATAAATATAGTATAGCAATTTCACTAGAGGGGTTTCGATGCTCTCGTTATTCATATTTTTGGTGCCAGCTCTTAGTCTATAAGAAATACGGTTATAAGTTAACCTTATATCATAACGAAGTTGCATTGACAGAGGTGCATTATTTAAAATGAACTTTGACAGCATCTGTCATAGAAGTCGTTACTATGAACGTTCACGGGCTTAATGATAAGCCTGTCAGTCCATCAGCTTGAAAGGAAGATGTTGAAAGAGCGGAAGCAAGTCCGTTGGTCTGGCTTGATTTAACAGTGACATGTTGGCCTATATTGGCGTCGACACAACCAACAGATGTCGCTACATTATAAAGAGGAAATAGGTAATAGAAAAAGAAACAAAAAAGGGTTGTAAGTTACATACTAAGTATAGTTCGTTTTTTTTTAGATTAGAAAAAAGTTGAAAGGCGCATGGACAGGGTTCTTTATTAGGCACGATACGGCATGATACATGTCACAAGTGTCAAAGTGCCAATGCGGCCAATAAAAAATATTTTAATATATATGTATTTATAATAAAACCATGCGTAGGTATTTGTAAATGTTAAATTGAATAATATTAATTATTTTACAGTATTGTAATATTAGCAATTTTCACGAAATATTTTATTCTTGTCATTGTTAATGTTTTAGTGAATGTTGCACAATAAAAAACCTGGAGGAAAAGAGGTTCGAAACATATGGTTTTCGATTTATAACGTACGCGTGTCTCTGTCAGTTTTTCAATTGGCATGTGTCTCTAACGTGATAATCAATACGAAATTGTCTTTTTATTGCTGTTATGGATTATAATCTGCAAATCGACATTATTTATTTACAAATGTGAACTCTTCATCATGTTAACTAATCGTTTGTTAGTGTGCTTGCAGTGTGTTTAAATTGAACATTCAAACAGAACAGCTTAGAACAGGTCGGCAACTTCTGTGTTTATGTTTACTCAATTTCCAATCTCAAAAAAAACGAAGTATAACACTAGGCGCGACATGCTTTGAAACCGATCGCTGTCGACTCAAAAGTGCTGTCGTGCGAAATATAAAAGTTAGTTAAATAGAGTTATAAATCGTTTTTTTTTAAGTTTAGTTTTAGTGTTTCCGATGCCAAGATAATTATTTCTCAAACTGGTTTGATATTTTCGCACGTTTGATTTTTTACAAATGATAATACTTATAATGGGTAAGTATTTTCATAATACGTTGTGATCCTTATTAAAATGATCAAAGTAACGTTACATAACCGTCATTTAGGATTTACCTAACGTCAAATACACACCTTCCTTCCTCGTTCCTGGTATCCTGTATAATGTATAAAAACTAAAGCTACTACGGTCGATATCATTTGAAGCATTGTATGCATTGCGGTTCCATCGTGCCTAAGAAATCTAAGAATAGACATCGATTTACTAGCCGCTACGATGATAGAGTGGCATCTTTCGTGTGTTGATATAAAACTTTATTTATGTTTTATATCTTATTTATGACAAAACGTACTTGACGTTTGACTCTATATTTTATGGACGCTTGAAATAATAAACATTTTGTATAGATTAATTTAAAAGAGCACAAATTGTATTTCAAAGTGTCACAAATTAATACAACCTTTTTAAATTGTGCACAATACATTTATGTTTTAAAGAATAGTTACTCATATCTGAAAGGTAAAATAAGCCAGATAATATTATGCACAAATAAACAATAAGCAATTACCAACGCACGAAGTCATACACAATGTTCTCCTGACCTGCAGGTCATCTTTGCCTTGCGTTCCCATTCATACCTTTACACTTCGACAGAAATGAAGCCTATTTACTTTTATGCCTCAAGTTTTAACAGATGAATGAAAGCGAAATGAATACTCCAGCGATCTGATGATAGGCGCCATTTTAAACGAGCAAGTCATCTTCCAACAAAGAGGGAGATTAAACTCACTGCCCACTAAGTTTCAAATAATCCCTAAAATAACAAAACAAAAGCAAGCGATCGTTATACGGCGAGAAACTTTTTCAATATCCCTCTACAACAATGAGCGTTTCTTTTTTTATCCCCGGGAATAAATTTTGTATCAAATCTCTCCTTGGATAGCGCTAACGATATTTCGGGCTTAAAAACCGACCCATAAAATTATCTCGAAACGAAAGCGCGCTGATAAAAAAACATTGCACTTTTCATTTTCTACAGCTTAACGCTTACGCACACTACGAGTAAACGACAGTACGGAAATACTCTGTGTAACGTCCCATATTCTGGCTCATCTCGTTCGTTCTATCTCTTTTTTAGGCGAAATTCTATCTACAGACACCGGGTGAAAGTCGGTTTTCATAGTTCACGCACGACGCTTTGGTAGGGCGGTCGTCGCGTAAGCTACGAGTACGCCACGTGCTCGCCGACAACTTGCGCTTAGTTCTTCACGAACAGTGTGGGAGGTTAGTCCGCTACATGAACATAATTTCCCGAATGTCATGCGCTATAGCCGGTCCGCGCGAAAAAGCGCTCCCCGTGAACGTGCCGTCAGTGTGTGAGTGAGGCCACGTGATTTTGACAGTCGAATAAAGCCGGTTAGTGAACTTAATGTTTATGTTCACTGATAACAGTTTTATCCGTTAATGACCGGCTGATTTATAATAACAATGCGTTAGTCGTGATTGGATTGAAGCTCCAAAAGTGTGATTGATCGTTTTATTATCAGTTGTTGATATGGCGTTGTTTTGGTAAGTATTACTATTGTATTTTGACATAATGATAACAATGGCATGCTTTTGTCTATCAAATCGTTACATCTAATATTTATTTCGTCATCGTAATAAATATTGTCGACAAAAAAACTTAGCTAATTAATTAACCTAGTTGTAGTGTTATTTTATTACACAACGGTGCTATTGTCAATTAACAATGCAGTTATTTTAGTAAAACCGTTAAAATGTGTCATCCGTATATTCGTAAACCTATTATCATCACACAGAGATAATATCTCTAATGCGCATGCTCGTTACTATGTCAACAAACTAAGTTTATGTGCGTTATGCGCGTTTCTGCGTGCGCTTGAATTTTAATGAGGCATAGTTGCCTCTAGTGCAACTGAAATTCTATACTTTTCAAAGGGCATTATCCTCTCATTAGTGTCAATATGAAGTTTTGCATGCTTACTAGTAGGTGCCTAATTGTTTTGAAAGGAATAAGAGCTTGAATGTGGAGATTTTTGAAGGGCATGTTTTTGACGAATTCTACGCAGGCAAAATTGCAGATAAAATAATTTTCAAGTTTCCAAATATAATGATTTCTAAGGACGATAAATCGATTAAGCCTGATTAATTTTTGGGTTTTTTTTTATGTCTTCACAGGGCAACCTAAAAAGCTTATTCTTCGACTTATTTTTCTACTACTGGTTGGTGTTTTTGGCAAAATAGTATGATGTGCCAAGTACAGCTTCCTTCGGATGTATAGCCAAGTCTCCTCAAGCCGGCGGTTGCCCGGATCTTTTATTGAAATTTCCAACACCTGATTTATATTCTACTCGAGAACTTGCGATCGATGCGTCGTCGAAGGCCGTCTGCAGACATTCAACTTTCTTTATGCATTGCAGAAAGTTTTAAGGATAGTTGAATGGTAAGTTAAATTACGTATTCACACAAATTAATGCACTTCAGGATAACTCCATTTTAGCAGAGACTATAAATAATACCGTACCGTGGTAAAGCGACTAGATACTAGATGGCGCTGCAATGTAACGTCATTTCGTCTTACTATTTTTGTATCTTTCAATTGCTCTCGTCCAGATGGCGCTTCAGACTTGGAGCCTCAAAAAGAACTGTGGCTGTCTATTATTATTTAGTAGAGACTAAATAACCAGAGGGTTTTAGTAAGGTAAACATCCTGGTGCCCGACATATTAATGCCAATATTTGACACCCTCTGTCACCTTTACTGTAGTGTACCTGTACTGTACTTCACTAACCCGGATTGTTGAGCCAATTGCCCTTGTTCGTAATTTAGCCGTGTTATTAATGACCAATGTTACCGACTAGCTGTCAACTGTCAGTTACATCGATCATTTATTACACGGCTAAATTACGAACAACGGTAAGTGGCTCAATAATCCGTGTTCGTGACTGTACTGAGACAGTGATGAGCACTCGGACTTATCCATTTGTATATACAAAAATCCTTGCATACAAAAGCCAATATGCTTTTAACGTACGAATTTTAAAATGAAGCTTTCTCTGCCTTTTATTTTTGTACGAACGCTCGCAGTGCCAAACCAGCACTAATAAGCTAGGACGGAAAAACAAACGCAACGCAACGTTCGTTAATTTCGTCCATTCCCACGGTCCGTAATAGCCCCGCGGGTGTCGTATCGTGTGCTGAAGGAATTGAGGTGAAATAGGTTTTGGGTCGGCAATCTGAAACTGCAGGTAGTGTTTAACTTTACGGGTTATTAACTTAACTTTTGGAATTGTAGAACAGAGGGTCTGTTCAATTGAAGAAACAAATCCAATTATACACACTAACATATTAATTATAAACTTATATATAATGCCATATGCAAAGGAAATCAGCAGCAAATCCTCCGCGAATGCAGAAGACGCTGGTTTGGTCCCAGCCCTGCGCACCGGAGCCGGTCACTTTTTTCCTTTATATGACATCTGTATAAGTTTAGAAGGTTTGTTGTTCAATAAACCTCAATGTTGGCAACAATTTAAGACGAATTATTAATGTCTAATTGTAATGATAAGATAACGCACTCCTCCGCACTACCTGGATATACTTTATTGTTAGGTAAAGGAGTGATAGATAACCGTGGTTAGGAACAATAGCAACTGATCGCAGAAGAGTCAAAATAAATATACTTACTGGGAAAACTCACCACCAGTTAGTTCTGCCACCTTGGGGAAGACAATAAATTGTCTTCTTCTTATGACAATTTGCCACCTTAATAATAAAAATACTATTTATAGTATTTTTGCTTTCTGTTAAGATTGCAAAAATATTGTTGTAACATCTGAAGAGAGTCGATTGGCGTATTAACGTATGTTCTTAGAAAATGTAACTAGACCTAGATAGTACAACAGTGATATTGATATACCTACATTATAACAGTGATATAAAACCAATTACAAATTATTTATGTTAGCCTGTCGGTGACTTTTATGAGGTGACAATATGATAACTTTACCCACTGAGCGGAACAAAGTCTTAAGTGGCAACTTGCAATAATGTATTATAAAGCTTTTTTGATACACTGGTATCAGTCCATTAACACATTTCTCTGAACTAGGACGTCACATTCCAACATTTCCAACGAAAATAACATAACATTATTCATAAGACTCCGACCACGTTAGGCTTTTTATCTTTGTCTTTCGAGAACTTAATAACTTACATTGGAGTATTATTAATGAATTGTCTCATTCTATGGCTATTATGTAAGGGTCATGGCAGAAGAAAAAAGATCCCATTAAAACATTACATGTACAAAAATCTCGCAACGCGGTTCTCGATATATTTGCGGGTATAATTTTTTCACACGCGTATTCGCTGTGTGCATGAGTGTGGCGCCATCTCTTGAGCAGGGGGTTGAAGGTTTTTTTTATTTTTTATTGAGTGCATATTCTGGATTGATTCACTATTTTTATAGTTGACCCGGTGAGGTCAAATATTTTAAAATGTGATATTGACAAGAGCCCGATTTCTTGTTACATTGTGCACCGCGATCGTTCACCTTACCCCCACCGTACACTTCGCACATAGTGATTAATCAGGCATCGTGGCTCGTACAAATACTGAGAAACTAAATACTTATAAAAGGGCTCATATTAGCATAAACACTAACAGCTAATTTGACTCTTGTCTTGAATATTATCGAGAACAGCAATTTTAACTCCTATCATCGGTTAGACCGAATACGTAGCTTTTAAATTGCATATATACGAAACAACCCTATATATGTAAAAATTTTGTATAAAAATCTTATCACTACAGATTAGTAATCGAGAGCGTACGATCAACCTAAGCCATTTCAACTTGCATTCCCGCATAAAAGGATGTAAATTACATTCAATAGGTTTAATTTCTCATGAGAACTATTAATAGCCCGCGGTTCTTATGTTCTCTTGAGCTTACATTTCACAGCAATCGTAACTCTGAGGTTAATTGCTAACTGGTTTTTTATCTTCTGATAAATGTAAATTTTGATAAGAACGGACATCTTGTGGGTACAAAGGCATATGAAATAAAGGTGAGTGCGGCTGGAACGTGGAATAAGTACAGGACTGTTATTCATATAGCTATAGTGTATGTAGTAACCTAGTTGCACCAATTTCACGGAGATCCCTGATTTCACAAAAAGGTATCGGATTAAGAGAGCTATGTTATGTATTGGTTAGCTAGGTGATGCGCTTGGTAAAGTGATGGTAATGCGGAACCTGAAGTGGCTACCTCGGTATTCCGGCAACGTTTTTGAATGAAGTTTTGTTTTTATACCTTTTTACAACCGTGTGAGTAGGTACTTACGCTGGCGTGCCTTTAATACGTAGCATACGGTTAAGTTTAAATTTTACAAAGCAAAAAGTCCTAAGCCGATTAAGCTCACATTTTAACCTTTGTATTTCATTATGGTACTATGAATTTTCGGAAGGCGGTTGTTGCAGTGTGTGGTTAGTATCCATTCATATTATTAAATGGATTTGAGACATAAGAGCTGTTCAGAAAATTAAGGCATAGCCCTCGCTGTCGCTGGGAGACTTCCAAAGACGTATTTACTAAGTAAGTAAAAAAAGTTAAATGTGACTTATTTATTCGTTGTTTGAGGTGAAGCAATGAGCCCGATAACTCAGTTGTTTGTGCGCTGGTTTTGCAAAGGTCGCGGGTGTGAATCCCGTTCGGGTCTTATAAGTTTTTTGAAGTCATGTGCCACTTTAATTAACATTGTTTTAACCTTCAATTTAACACTACATTATTTTTGTGGTCCTAGAATCCGGTTCAATTGTTTTATGCAGAGTTTAAATTAAATAAATAAATAATGAATATGTTTTTGCTTAAAAATTACGGACATTAGGTACCTGCTTCCTTTACAAGGCTTCCTTATGTTTAATTAAGTCGTAATGTTGCTAAATAATACTAGAATTACATGCAAAAAAATATCCATATTGGTTAGGTTCCTTAATTACCCGCAAAATTGTACAGTGCACACACTTGGCTTATAAACGCCTGAAGGTTCACAATAAAATACAGCTATTACAGCTACAGGTTCAGTATTGTCAGTATTGTCACCTGCTCGTTCACATTGGTTCACCAGAGTTCAGAGTAAAGGCTTAAGGCTGTCATATGTTCAGTACCGGGAAATTAATAATAGGCCTATATTCAAATGTTGAAATATTCCTCCTCCTTGACTTAGCGCATACCAGGTGCATTCCTAAGACACTTTTAGCTTCGTCATTTAAAGATAAGGCTGTAGGCCTATTTCTAAAGGGACTCTGATTCCGTTTTTGCAGGATGAGAGGAGACGTAAATAGCATCATCAGCCGTTCATCCCTGCCTTAGTGAAAAAGCAGCTTATTGATTGATTTGATTACCGCACGTCTCCTTTTCGACTCAGTGGAAAAGAAGCCTTACTATCTTTAAACCCAGAGAGGTTACTCCTTGTTTGCTGACATGTGATAAAACAGCAGTTTTTGGGTTAAGCATATCGGTTCTGTTACATCACTCTGTGCTCGAAAAATTTTTACTAAAATAAAAGATGTGGACTTGACTTCTGTAATTAGATGCAATTGGGCTGGTCGTCTGTGTCGGATGTACTAATAAGCGTAGGCACTTTGGCATCTTGGTGATATTGTAGTGTCATATGGCGGAGTAAGCTCATATTGCCTAGTGATAGGCCTTGATGCCTTCAAAAGTGATTAGTAGGAGATGAATAGCAACAAATATCTGGCAAATATATCGGGGTTACGATCAATAAGACATGCATGAGTAGATATGTGCAGTGCATACTAGATGCGCTTTAAAATAAGCATTGACAAGAGCTTGCAGTCGGCCAGGGCGTCCATCGCACCCCTGTTTCCACCAGCTTGCATAGGTTTCTGAGCCCTTTTTTTAGTCGTGACGATAAGGAAAGCCAAATCCTCCGGCTTGACAGTAAATATGCTTGATCCGCCCCCGCGATTAGTCACCATTAATCGATGCACAGTCGGGACAAGAATGAATAGTTATTATGCAACATTGATAGGTGATGGCGCCAGTGAGCCTCTCAAACTCTTGCGCATTTTACTATCTCGCACTCGTTTCCAGAAATGACAATGGTTTTATGTGACGATTTATTGATCCCTTGCTAAACGCTGAGCATGCTCGTAAATCGTCCACTTGGACACCTTTCTGATAACCAAACCATAAGGTCGCAAGAGACTATATTTTCTGTATAATATATGTCTTTTAAAAGATCAGGGCAGAAGACCGTTAGTCTAAGTTAAAATGACGTATGTTATTATTATTATTTTTTTTTTTTTTTAATTTATTGCTCAGTAATAATATACTTAAAAACTATTACAAAAACTTCGCCAAACTGCGAAACAGTTTGTTGGCGAATAGAATACACCCATTCTACATATATATTTCCTTACATATCTAACTTAACTACTACATCCAAGCACCATGCAAACGGGTCACTTTGTATGGAAAAGTGCAGATACTTATATTTTCAGTTAAACTTAGTATACCTACTTCAAATTGCTACAACTAACTTACATTGGAGTAACTGTTTAATAACAAACCCTTGATTTTTTTCTTAAACAATGTTTTTGTCAAGAGCTCGTGTTCTGGGGGTATAACGTTAAAAATACGCGGTATCAAGTACTGTCTTGTTCGACGGCCGTAATAGTTATTAAGCGGTTGCGGTTCGACATATTTTTTTCGTTTTGATTCTCTTAGATTTCTTTTGTAGGTTTTTAATATCTTAAATTTAGGACACATTTGTTGGTCGACAGCTAACAAGTATTTAAGTTTTTCATGGACAGGTAAAATGTTACAGGTTTGAAAAAGTTGGTCGTAGTGTTTGTTACATTTTTCCTTAGTTTGTTTATCTACCAATGTCTTCACTAGTCTTAGTTGTAAGTTGAGGATCTTATCAAGTTGTGTCTTAAAAGTGCGACCGTATGCCACTAGTCCATAACTTAACACAGAATCGGCTAACGCGTGGTACAGTGCAAATAAAATCGCCTTATTTGCTATAGATTTAAGGTTGTTAAATTTGCATAAGATAGACCTTAACTTGTTACATACCGACTCCACGTGGGGTTTCCAATTAAAACTACTATCAACATTTAAACCCAAGTACTTGTAGTTATTGACTATTTCGAGGCGACTACATTTACACAACACCATGTCATTGTGCAAGCATTCATACGTGTGCCCCACTATTCCAAAATTGTCAAAGGTAATTTTAAGGTACGGAGACTTTATCAACATACACTTGGTCTTAGCTACATTAAGTATTATACCGTTATCGTGAGCCCACCTCAGTATATTGTTAAAGTCTGCCTGCAGCCTGTCCCGTACGAGTGCGACGTCCCGGTCGGCGCACACCAGGCACGTGTCGTCCGCGTACATGTAGGTGGAGCAGTGCTCAACGACGTTGCTGATGCTGTTCACGTGCATGATGTACCCGACCGGCCCATACACCGACCCAGTCGGCACCCCGTATTTTATATTGGCTTCATCTCCCGTTACCTTGCTTATCTTCGTGCGAAGCGTACGGTTTTCTAAGTAGCTATGAAACCACAGACTAATTGGGCCACAGATGCCGCACTCTTGCATAGCACTGAGTAGCAGTGTGTGGTCCAATGTGTCGAAGGCTTTTTTGAAGTCAATATATAACACTGCTACACACATTTTCTTATCCAATTTATCATTAACATCGTCCACAAATTGTGATAAAGCTGTCGATGTACTGCGTGACCTTCTAAAACCATGCTGTGTGTCGGATAATACGTTATTTTTTTCCAAGAAAGTACTAATTCTGTTTACTATTACTTTTTCTGTAATTTTATTTACTATAGATAGGATTGCTATTGGCCTATAATTAGTATAGTCACAGTGGTTGCCTTGTTTAAAAATCGGGCGAATAATGGCCTTTTTTAAGTAGTCTGGATATACACCTTGCTTAGCACACATGTTAATAAACCTAGCCAGCACTGGGCTTATTTTGATTTTCACATATTTTAGGTCACTGACCCTAATGTCATCTAACCCCGGAGATTTCCGACAATTTAAGTGGTCTATGATTTTTTCAACTTCCTGCGAAGTTACACATTGATATCTAAAAGAAACATTACTTGGCCTTACATAAGATGAACGGTTTAAAAATTTGTGGTCACAGTGATGTTTTACATTGTCAATTTCTTCTGTGAAAGTTCTGGAAAAGTTTGTGCATATATTTCGCACAGAATCGGTCTTCCCTAAGTATTTCATTATGACGGTATCAACATCATCTTTTTTATTACCTAACCACTTATTAATGACAGCCCAAATCTTTCTACAATCCCCCCTACATTCCAATATTTCATTTCTTCGAAACTTATTTCTAGCTGAGTTTATTAATTTGTTAGTTCTATTCCGATGTCTAGTATAATCTAACCTTAAAACCATATTTTTAGGGGTAGCTTTCCATTTTCTGAATAATTCATCCCTACGTTCGATCATTAATCTAAGGGAACTATTAATCCAAGGTTGATTCTCTCGTTTGCTTACAGTTTTTACATTTTTCTTACAGTTATCGTATATATTTTTAAAAGTGCTACACATCGAATCGTATAAAAGCAGCGGACAGTCCAGTAACAGTAATTCGTTCCAGTCTATTTTATCTAATTCAGCTCTCACTAATTTATTGTCTAACACGTACCGTGATTTAGATAACGACGACTCGCTTCGTTCACCGAAATGTACGTTCGCGCCTATCATATAGTGATCTGATACTTTGCATGTAAGTATGTGTGTTTCGGCAACCGCGCGCATGCGTGTGCGCACCCACACATGGTCGATGCACGACGTTGATAACACACCTGCTACCACCTCCTCCCTAGTGCACTCGTTGATACCGCTCTGCAGGCCGTATTCACACAAGGTGTTTTTGTAATTATCAACACTGCTATTAGATTCTAATAAGTTTATGTTTGTATCACCTATTATTATAACATTGTGATTGTTAGGTATTTGTTCCAACAGGTTTTTTAATTCCTCTGTAAAAAATAGCTTATTTGTATCGGGAGGTCTGTATAACGCAATGATATGTATTTTATTAGTTCCGATGGTAACTAGGCAATGCAACATTTCCGAAAACTTCATCGGTGTTATTTGAAGTTCAACGCTGAGGTCCGCTTTAACATACATCAGTACACCGCCTCCTCGTCTTGTTTCTCTGGTATAACTGAACATCTCATAGCCATTAATCTCGTAAAGGGACAATTCCGTCTGTTTAATATTTATCTCGCTTAGAATAATAATATCTAGACTGTAGTCGCATTCTGTAATCTGAAGTATAATTTCAGTGAAGTGCTTTCTTAATGACCTTATATTTAAATGTATGATTTGTAGTTTATCAGACGTATTTTTAATGTAAGTTATCCAATCATCTATTTGCGTAAATGTTTTACACTCTATATTGTCATCGAATTGTAGATCGCTGAATTTTAATGACAAAAAAGAAAACACGTAGTGTAGTCCCGCACGCCCTTTATTGTTCACTCGGCGTTATCACAGCTGAGTTTGTTTACGTCCGTCTCCGTTCGAATATGGCTAATCCGTAGGTTATCGTCTTTCTTAACAAGGATTCGCAGGTCTTGCACCCATATATATTTATATTTTTCTTTCAACGATGTTTTTGTGAACCAGAAAAGCTGCCTCATATGTTTGGGAAGAGATTCATTTATATAAAGTCGACTGTTATCTCCGTTCTCCATTATATCCTCATTAGTGAGTCTCGTTTTTTTCTTAGCTATCCACTCATTTCTAGCGCTCTTCGTGCGTAGCGATACAATTATCGGGCGCGGCTTGGATTCATTTTGCTTTTCTCTGCCTACCCTCTTTGCAACTTCTATATCTTTGGGGTTTAAATCAAGCTTATTACAAATTTTCTCGGCTAACTTAATCGTATCTTCTTCCCTGTTCTCTGCTAGACCTACCACTTCGACGTTCCTCTCGACTTCTTTCAGTTCGAGCTGTGCTACTCTCGCCTCCAAAGCTTCGTTGACTTTTTGTAGATTTATATTTCTGTTCTCCAATGCAGTCATCCTTTTTTCGGCGCTTGCCTTGAATTCTTGCAGGCCCTGATACTGTTCTGCATAAAAGTCAACAGATTCAGATAATTCTTGGATTTGCTTTTTGAGATCATAGAGTATTCCAAGTTTGTCGTTCACCTCAGTCAAAACTGTTTCCACACTTGCCTTTCTCACATCGGCTATGTTCAACTTTGGCGGTTGTACTCCAGGACTGGCTTCGGCTTTGAAGCATGTATTACAAATCTCGTTTCTCATCTGGAATTGTCTTTGATTTACACATTTTTTGTGATAAACTCCTTCACACGGTCCCTTGCACGTAATAACATCACCTTTGTTCAACGACAAAAAAAGTTTGCATTCTTTACACTGAACCATATTTAACCAGCAGTATGAACTTGGCGATAGGTAATAGATAATCTCGACAATGCACAACACGTCCTTACGCGGGGTGCGCGCGCGGAGAACTGTAACGATAGATCAAATGAAGGGCACAAGGAAAGAACATGTCTAGTCACTTTGACAACATTTTGAGTTATAGCGGTTTTAAATTCTGGAACGATTCAATTAACCATACTATTTTCGTAACTAGATGGTTTTTATGAATTAAAAAGTGTATTTATGTTAAAAATTCCAGCTGTTACAGAAGTTGTTGCTAATAGTTAATTGCAAGCTCTACATCTTGATACAAAAATCTCATTTCACGAAAAAAGGGACTAGACATGTTCTTTCCGTGTACCCTTTAAAATCTTCAAATGTATTATAACTCAAGTCGCTGCGGTAGTTACTTATAAAAATCGCATTCAAGTTCCAGCACCATGTAATTGGGGCTTCAATAAATATCAGATCTTTAAGTTTAAATATAGGATTGGAGTTAAAACGTATATTTCGTTTGCCAACATATAAAATATTTTAAACATAAGTTTTAAATATTAAATTTAATCTGTTAGCAAACGAAATATACGAAAGATATCCAGTAAGCTCTAGAGTCTTGTTTTAAACTCGATATATAGCGCTGTTTTAATTTTGTAGAGGTGTTTAAATTTTGAGGTCAGTGTTATGTTAATACAAAATCCTGTCGTAAAATAAGTTCAAACTAACTCAAATTAATATGATCGTCTACACACTGTTACTGAATAAGTTTTGATTACACGTAATCAAAACTTATTGGCTGTGTATACAGCGACTGAAGTCGTAACAAGCAAAGTTTACAATATGGTGCGATGCTCCGTCGAATGACGCGATGAATAAACACTCTCTAGAGAAATCTTTACATCGGGGCGTAAACATAAAAGTTTATGGCAATTTTAAAAGGATATTTTCTATGGACGACAGTAAAGTATTGCATGCTAAAGTGCTACAGAAAGTTATGGCGAGCTAGCGTCTATTTTGCGTTCCAGATAAGTAAATACTTTGGTATATGAGTAAGTAGAAGATGGTTGTTAAATTGTGAGGAACTTTTCGAACCATCTACCAACTTAGAGATCTTGGAGACAGTCATTTATAGCATGCGTGCATTTTCGCTGTTATGAAATGAGTGTTTCGCGTTTTTGACTGTTTTGTATAATATTTTTGAAGTAGCTACAACCTACATTGATTGCAAGAGGAAAGTTATGACGAGCAGGGTTGTTCATGTTGGTTGAGCCGGTGTGAGTGTATATAAAGCCTGTGTATATTTTCAAGATTTTCTTCTAGATATTTAGATGCTTTCTCAATAATAAGCAAATCTATCACAATTTCCCAACATACCTATACAGTTTCGACTGCGCTGCGCTGCAAAATATACTACTATCGTTGTTTGTGTATTTAGTCCGGGATATTGTAGCCTTTGGCATATAAACGAGGCTTTTAGCATGAAAAATATTATAGCCATAGGATTCTACGACCAAAAATAACAGACAATTTTCCATAGGCGCAAAAGATCCGAAAACAATTTAAACTGCGAATAAAAATTTAACGGTATACTATTAAAATGCACGTCCACGGCCACAAAACAGACATGACGTGAGTAGGTTGATGACTTTTTAATTACTCCAACGAGATCAATGACTCGTGAGCGCAGTTTTGTATAAATTTTCGCAATTTCCCAATACTCTGTTGTGATGACTATAAAATTCAGCTTATACCACACAGCGCACGTTTTGCGCACTAAATTTCAGGCATTTATTTGAGTGCAAATAGGTTTTCTATTCATCGTAACTAATTAACGTATTGTATATTTTGAAAACACTCTACAGTCACACAAAGTAATTAAACTAAGCCCAACGTAAAGCTCGCCACACCTTTGCCCTTTCACCCGGTCATGCCTCGGCAAACCTAATGCCGAACAATGACATTAGGATCGGCCCGTTCTGAGAATAAGTCATAAATTGAGAACAAATTATTTGATACAATAAAACTGGATTGACTCGACGCTAATAACGATGATGAGTTAGAAGTTGAGAAATACCATGTCAATATCGTCATAAGATGCTTTGAGTGTAGGCTGTATACTCTGTACAATCGCCATCAAATATATCGGAGCGGCCACGGTACGGTAAACCATACAGGCGTTGTTCAGATATTTGCGACCACCTTGGCCGCTCCAATTAATATATCTGATAGCGACTGTACCACAGCTTAAAGCTAATTTAGTGTGACGCATATGTGATATTGGAAAGGCGTTCATATAGGACTCGATTTTATTTAGCTTGTCTTTTCATTGACCAAAAAAGCAACTCAAAAATTCTGGGTAACCTAAAGGATGGGAGGCTTGAAGGCATAACACAGGGGGCCGATTTTTGACAGCCGGACGCTCGAATTCAAAAAATTCTAGCTCGAAAATAATCGCACACAAAAGTTTGTCGCCAATTTTTTCGCATGGAATTAATAGTTTAAATAGGTAATATTTTAAATTTCTGTCGCTTCTATTTTTAACACATAATTTCATCGTTTTATTCAGAGTTTTAAATGTCACTTTCGAGTGCTCGAATCTCAAAAATCACCCCCCTGGACTATTGTGGATTATAAGCAATTTTTTACCTATATCTGCAAGACATGTAAAACAAACTTTTTCTTTAATTAGTAAGGAAAACAACATTTTAGCATAAAACACTTCTTCAGTTCATAAGCTAGTGCAACAAAATAATAAGCTTGTAATAACTTAACTAGTAAATATAAACACGTTCTCGCTCAAGTGATAATTTCGCTAAGTGAATCTTATGTAACGAAAGTTGCACTCAAAGAAGCTTTTGTATAACGAAAATGTCAAAAGGGCAAGTGTGGGTCGAGTGTGGGACTCTCGGTGACTGGAACTTTCTGTATTAGTGAAATAATTTGAATTTAAATTTAAAAGGCTTTGCAAATTCAATTTTCATTCAAAATCACGGGTCAAAGAATTTGAATCCTTGGCACGTGATATCTCTAATTTCACAAGCACCCTTTGGTTTGGTTGACACATACCGTCAGAGGCATTTATTAGGCGTCTACAATGTTGTGAAAATTATTTTTTATTATGAGATCGTCTAGAATATTGTGATACCTAACTAAAGTGGTTTTATTAAGTTAAAATTTGAATATTGTTTCAAATATTACAGACTTAGCTTTTGCCCGCGAGTTTGTTCGCGTAAAAGTTGTGATACCGCCAAAACTCCTCTCTCTCACCCTGGCCTGGCCTTACTCTACTTTTGTTTACCTACTTTATTATTCTCCATTGTGGAATTAATTCGGTAATAAAAAGTTTGCATATGCTCATTTTTAAATAGGTTATTACTTAACTCTGTACCTACTACTAGTGAATGAAGATTACCGAATTTCGAGCCACATTGTATAAAAAAATACTTACGTTTGCATATAATAATAAAACCTATCAAATAAAAAGTAGTCTTACTAACATTATAATTGTTATAATTAGACTACTTTTTATTAGTTGATAGGTTTTTGGTACCTAAATATTCATTTGGTAAAACAGTGCGCAGTGCTTGACAGCACATTAATTTGAACAAAATGTAATTTCTATTTGTAAATAACGTAATAATTATATGTTATAAACTAAAAAACAGGATTATCTAAACTATGTATGAGCTATTGACCTGAATAATGACGTGATATTTTATCTTGAATTACTTATTTTTTACAGAATCCCATTGATGGATTCTTAAGCACAACAGCAGCTTCTCTTTAAGCACAACATATTAAATTGAAGTATTCTTAAAATCCCAATCAAATCTCACTTTTCATAAATACATAGTATAATTTTCATCCACATCAGACCTTTTCTAGGACTTGGATTTATTACTAGGTACACGCACGGTCCCAAAGCCAACCCATTAACCTGATCCTCAAATAATGCCTCGTAAGATAATGATAAATTGCCGGCCACCTCCTACGAATACGTTTTTTTCTTACCTATAGTCAGTAATGAAAGGACGTTGATGAAAATAATAAAAGTCGTTAATACGAAAATGATTACATACGATTAACCATTTCAATGCTATGTTTTAAGCTTTCATTAAAATCCAATCTGCTCCCGTAATTTTGACCCCCGCTGATACAAATTATGGCGTCTCCAACTCTGTGTTACTTTTCGTTTATTTATTTATCGTTTGTATATTAATTATTAATACCCATTTTTTTTGTTTTATTGCCGAATGTAAAACATTTTTACATCAATGTATGCAAAAAAATATTATAAAGACCATAATTAAATAGTTCAGAGTTTTCATTGTCTAGAAAACATGAATTGGAACGATCTCTCGAACGGGAAATAATATGTGATAAGACTGGTTCATTTCAACGCCCTATTAACTTCAGAAAAAAAAGTATTTACTACCACCGATTTTAAACCACTGACCTGAGAAGATTTACTTAAACTGGCAACAAACTCGGCGGAACTAACATTAATTCGTATAACTAAGCTTATTAGGTTCCTCTAAAGATCAAAGGCTTAATTCACTTAATTGCGATTAATTATACTATGTGTGCTCAACGCAATCCGTCACCACTAACAAGACCGCATCAAACGTGCCACCGAATGTCAACAAACTGAGTCTCAAGGTACAAAACTTGCTAAACCACTACAATGCAGAAGCGGATAAGGAGACGTCTTAGGTTTGAGAAAGTAAAAATAATAATGTTTTGTCAATGGTAAGTAGGTCATGGAATCAGGCGTTACTTTGCGAAAGTCCATATTATCAACTACAATTCCGCGGAACAGCAAAACAATATTATTGTAGTTGATCAATGGTAAGTGTCAAACCACGTGTGATATAATGCAATAATTTATATTAGAGGTTTTGAAGTGCTTATAGGAAGAATGACCGCATTCATGTGATCCTTTGATTGCAGTGGAATAGTAGGGACCTTAAATATATATTATATAAAGATAATTTAAGCCAAGATGCGTAGCGAGAGATTGTTTGATAAAAAGTACATGAACCAATATGTACACTCAATTTGAGCTAGGATAGATTATTAATATTGAATAGGTTCTGTAGTAAGAGATTAAGGATGTATATTTAAACTTACTTTTATTTTTCACTCATTTGTAGACGAGACGACATCTGGAAGGTTGCGGATAAGATTAGCACAGGACTGGCCTGGGACAAGTTGTAAATTTGTAATCACGAGTTGAGGCCTATGATTAGCAGTCAGCGATCAAATTCTTAAACAATAATGATAATCGTGACCAATGAAAAATATTCCACATTAATATCTACCATTCAAATAACACGATAACTTGCAGGCACTGGCAAAATTAGTTCCAAAATGTTCGCTCCCTCACGCTTAAAAACCTGTCCTTAACCCGCTGCAGCCGAGACGTGTGCTTACAACACCAACAAAGTCCGAACGTCCATGCGTATTTAACTACGTAATTAACGTCAGGGAAAGTGTTCACAGAGGGAATTTGTAATACACACACTTGGGAGGTGAAGGGTTATCCTCTAACTATAAACACTGTAACGTGTAGAGACTACTCCGTTGTTTATTACGTGACAATAAAATTACAATCTTAATATTATGTGTTATTTGAACGGTCTATTAATAATTTTATATTTGTCTCAAGTTTTTTAAAGGTCATCATTTGTCATCATGATTTTGTCTTTTTTTAATATTCAAAATATGCAATAATTACATTTCAGTATAACATTAACCTTTATTGCCTTACGTCAAAAATTTATTTTTAAATTTTGAACTGTCTCATAATTTATGAAGGTATCATTCACGTTGTCAATTTGTCTCATATATCAGAAGACGACGGTCAAAAGGTTGAGTACTAAAACTCCAACCTACATTATAAACATACTTATACTCCCATCATTGGTAATTAAATTATGTACTTGGCAAAATCAATTTTCTTACGTTTATTATTAAACTTGGTGCATGAGTCGGTTGTAAGATATATAAAGTTACCTAAAAAACGAAATACTTGTATTAGCTTCCAGTGCAATGTTTTTTTTTGTTTAACTGTACTTTTGTCCTGACTCCTCTTTCATAAGTGTTTGTAACACGCTTTGTGTAAACACTTTATCAAACTGCGTCCCGAAAATAGGTGAAGTGCGGCAAAACACAGCTTCGCTGTCGCTCACAGCTCTGTATATTAGATGGAGCATATATCAGATTCTTCGTTATGCGGAGCGATGAAAGTCATGTTACGAAAAAGGTATTAAGAATGAATGTGGAAAGAGGCAAACCTAGGAAAAGATGGATGGATTGTGTGAGAGATGATATGAAAAGAAAGGAGTGATGAGATGACGGGTGACAGAGATGTGCGGAAAAAAGACATGCTGCGCCGACCCCAAGTAAATGGGACAAGGGCAAGCGAATGATGATGATGATATCGGATTCTTCGTTATCTCTTATTACCCGTTTCACACATAATACAAAATACTAGAACACATTCAGGTGCCGCGTTCTAAAACATAAACAAATTAAGTACATAAACTACATAAATAATACAATAAAACACAATTAATCTCAAGCATAGTTCCAACACAGCAAATAATCAACCAATATTGAAGGTGTATCGAAGCTGCATCAGAATAATTTTCAATCAAATTCTGATATTTCTCATTCATTGGGAGTTGTATTGAGGTTGGATCGTGTCTAAACGTATTTTTAGGTCAAAATATGGCACCAGCTCATACTTACTAATATTGAAGTAAGAGTAAGCAAAATACAAAAAAATACTTGAATTATTTTGACCACAAATAAAGACTAAAAAAATATGTTTGACTTATTTTATAAATTTTTTGAATTATATTTCAAACTTTTGTTTGTCTAGGTATGTAAGATTACGAAAAAAGCAATATTGTGCGTGAAAGTCGATTATAGTGACGTACAATCAATGTAGAAAAAAAGTGTAGGTATGGTATAATGGTATATAAAAAAGTTGACATAACTACAAGGTTGAGTTGCACTATACAGTGTGTTTCCTGTAATATGAGCAATAAATTAAAACGTAGATTCTACTCCTCAAATAACAAAACTTTTGTTCGACAACTTTTTAAAAATATGTATTTTGTAGATTGCCTCTTTTTCATACTAACTAAATATTATTTTCAATGTACGTTAAAATCCATCTTTATTGACATTGCTTGTCACCCTTGTCACCCTACAGACATAATCAGTTTCGGAATACATTGCGTGTTCGGAAAAACTTTAATGTGTCCTAAAAATCAAACCGTAAGTTATTTTTAAAAGTCACTGAATAATGGTTTGAAAAGTAGATTCTACGTTTTAATTAATTGCTCCTATTACAGGAAACACCCGGTATATCCTATTCACTTGCCTGTTACAAGGAAATTGATGATGAGTGGAGAGCGGGAGGTATCATAGGTATTAAGCTGGATCTACTGGGATATAATCTGTCGCGTCACCTTACATTGCGACACACACTAGCAAAGCTTATATGCTTGGCAGACTGCGAGGCACGTATTCTCTGGTTTTTATAAGATTTTAGATGTAGTCGTGTAGGTTAATGGAACTGCTGTTTGCCTTTATCTTACTGGACTGCGTGTAAACGAAAAATACATAAGTTCATATCTATACTGATAAAGTTATATAGTTTCCACTATTTTACAGTTACGTAAGAAACAAACAAGACGGCGATTAGTGCCTTGATTAGAGACATTGTTTTTATTATTATTGCTTCGAAAATATTTGCCTTGAAATGAAAGATAAAAACCAGGTACCTATCTTATTTAATAACGTACCTTATTTATACGAAATACCAACAAAGTTAGACAACATGTAATATTAAGATGTTAAATACGCGAGTTATGTAATTATTAAAAAAATTGTTATAATACATCATCGTACACTCTGTAACCAGGTACCTAAAACATAACAGGTACACACCCCAACTCACATACACATGCACTTACATACCTACACACAACTTACACACAAACTTTCACTTAATTAATTTTCATGTTTTAGAACTACCTACTACAAATGGTTCATTCTAAGGCTCCAGCCTAGTTTGGAATACACCAGACAACACGTGTAATTGTGTTTTAATTATTGAATATTACTTACTTATAAAAAAAATTATACACGTTATAGTTAGGGAGGCGAATAGGGGAATTTTCGGCAATACTCGAGCGTGGCAGTTTAAGATATGAGAGATACCTTAGACCTAATAGAACAACCTTGTAAAGTATTTAGCTCTATATGTAGTGACGCGCGCCTAGGATAGACGATCAGATTAGTAAAAAAAAATGGATAGTCTGAAATACTCCAGCGCGTCAGTTTAAGATATGGGGGGTTGATTTTAATGTTTAAAGACTAAATTTAACTAATCTGACGATAAGTCCTTGACGCCGCCGAGTTATCGGGTCGCGAACTTGTAAAAAAAAACGTTAATCCGGCATTCTCGAGCGCGATTTTTTTTTATTTTGTTTTGAAGAATATAATCTAAAACTTACTAAAAATACAAAATCTGCCGGTTTCCGCATGACCGGAAGTGTGGAGGAGCCATTTCGTCTTCCTAAGAACGCGTTACGGCATATAAGTCGCGAACGATACATTTTACAAAAAAAAGTTTAAATAAACAAAAAAGGTAATTTTATTTTTCACAAAAAATGTGTCTTTACATTTTTGTCCTAAATTAAAACTTTTTGACTTGAAAGTTAAACCTTTTTCGGTCAGATTAAGAGAACCCACCAACATTTTTGTCAGATTAAAAAAATATGCTTTCAGGATACCGAGATAAACCTCCCCTATGAAAATCTGACGCGCTCGAGTATTTCAAAAAAACTTTTTTTTTTTGCATTTTCAAAAATTCATCGTAACTTATCGTCACGCCGAAATCGTCAGTTTTTTTAAAGGGAGCTTCCTTGGGGCCTACTTAACACCCCTTCCGAAAATCTGACGCGCTCGAGTAAATTTTTTTTTTTGCATTTTTGACTACTTTATATGCCTACCCCCACCACGCAAACCGGCAGATTAGTATACCGTTGTTATCAGAGGCACTCGGGGCATACGTAGTATGAATATCTGACGCGCTCGAGAATGCCCAAGTAACTGTTTTTTTTAACATTTTTGAAAAACCGTACACGCCAAACCCACCGCTAAAATGGTTTTTGCCATACGAGCTTTTCTTTTCGAAATTATTTTATCTTTCGATTTTGATAGGTCTCGACGGCGCCGTTGAATTACGCCATTTAGCTACCTCGCCTCCCTAACTATTATGCCTAAAACAAAACCCAACTGTTTGAATGATTGTCATTATTTTTATCAAGCCGCTTGACAGAACGCAGTCGACTTGATCGATACTCGAAAGCGATATATCACACTTAGTTAAAAACATCGACAAAAAGAGAAACAATTGCTGTTTTGAGTCCAACCACATTGACATAAGGTTGAATTAAGAATGATGTTTGATTTCAACTTAAGTCATTTTTAAACTGGAGTTCGATCGATGTCAATGCGCGAGGAAAAGGTATTCGAATAAGAACGTCTTGTATATAGCTATAGTCTTTTGCGTCTGCATTTCGTCAATTAAGATTGATTCGTGCATCTCAATCGGAATTTTACAGCTTCTGGAAATCAATATTTATTGATGTAAGGCAATAGCTTTGTAGTATCAGAGTCTTTGGTGCCGCGGGGGCTATTTTGGATATATTATAGGTATTTGTATTGTAGAACGGGCAAGTTTCCGCGACTCGACGTCTAGCGCCTATTTTGCGTGATATTATAGGTATCTTAGTTAAAATTTAGTTTTATTTTTATAGTTGGATTGTAGTGCTAAACTGGCTGCTACAAATTTAGTAAGTAAGAGAAAGTTGCACCAACTACGCCAGCTATCAATGCCAAATCCCAAACAAAATTTCACAATTAAATATTCCGAACAAAAAAAAACATTGGTTATTCTATAGCGTCGAAAACGCCAACTTTATACTTGAGCGTTATCCCTTCACTCATTGCTCATAATCATGGTTCTGGCTTCATTACAAATGCAAATTAGTTCCCTTGGGCCGATGACTTGGTTGACTGACAAGACAAATCGTCCGCGAACTATCTACCTAATTATATTTGCTACTTTATGCAAGACGCGTTCCTTGAGTACCTAATTGTTTTATTTTAAGGTAATTAGGGAGAATTTTGCAAGAAAAATTTTGCGACCCTTTTTGCGGCTTAAACAGTTTAGCTAAATTGTTTGAGTCTTTGTGGACTAATTAAATTATTTGCAACCAGTTGTGAAATGAATTTTTATACCAGTTGCGAAGTGGATATCGTATAAAACTTATGCGCTTAGGCTGTTGGCAATATAAGATCTTGTACTCGAAGTCTTTTTTTTGTAATAACTCCTATTTAGTATCCTCAGACACGACAATGAATGAACGTTATGCACATAAATTATATTTATCCAATAATGCACTACAAAGTCTATTTTTTCACTACATATCATTATATTATATTATAAATATTAATGTACCTTATTAGTAAGTTCTAACCTACATATTAATTAAACAACTTGCCTAACTAAAGCAGAAATCTATTTAAAGTTTGAACCAGATTTAATTCCTTTTACCTTTACAATACAGTGTAATAGAATTTGCAAAATAATAAACAAAGTCTCTAAAGGTATCGCAAAGTTACGTAAATTGTATACAAAGCTTTTGAAAAATAAAGGATGGCTAGTCTAGCCCTAATTTACATGAATAGCGGCAGGCGAGCGCTCTTTGTCTTTTAAGTTGCTATTAATTATTCTGTTTTATGGTAATAAACCCGCAGAGGCGTCAGGCTTCGCCTTTTTTGGTCCATAGCATATGCCACAAAAAGATAACTTGAGAATAATCTGCCACCGCTTTCTTGCGAGTTGTACCAGCTTAAGCGGATGCAAGGGCTTGTTTTTATATTTAGGATATTGCAAATTTATTGTTGTAACTACTCAAAATCTCTTATAGCTTTGTTATAATATTTATAAAGCATTGTTTTTGCCATTAATCAAGTAAGCTGTTTAAAATTTGTAGGAACTTAAATACCCACGACATGACACATCCATCAGACGTTTGTCTCGTTTTTTTCGAAAGTAACTGCCATTTGATCATCTAACATACATAAAAAACTGACGCAGAGAGAACTACAGAGGATATAATAAATAATGATTGATCAATGTAAAAAAAAAAATTCGTTCCAACGTTTCTTGCAAACTCCTTCTAATCCGCAAATGTTTCACTACACATTGGATTCTATAACTAAAACCCCAGACTCCCATTCATCAAATAAACTGACGTCCCAAGGATTTCCCAGACCCCGAATGACGACAAACATGACGAAGACGGCGCAGCTCGTCCACCTGCAGCGTATCTTAATAATAAATCAGTCGCTATCGACCAGCTGTCCGAGTCATTGGCCTTCTATTTGTCAGCTGATACTATTGTGATTCACACATTAAGCAAAAGTATGTCATTATCATACACATGGACAGTCGACCAAGAAAGTGGTCTACCAGTTTTGACAAAAGTTTCTGCGAGGTCAAACGATCGCTAAGGTTGACATTTCTGACGGAGTTTAAAACATGCACGACCTTGTTGTCTCATGACGTTTAAACGAACTTCAACCGTAGGGTGGTAAACCACATTTTTGGTCGACTGTACCTAATAAGTTGCAAGCTTAAATACGTTTTAAAAGATGCTATGTAATGTTTTTAAGGTGCCCTAACTTAGTTCGTTACACTAATTACAAGTTCCCCAACCAAAACAGAAACAAAACGGTGACGAAAATTTACGATGACATACTTTTCATAACTTTGCAACACTCCGTTCAATGTAGACGTATGGCATCTTTTAATGAAGTTGCATCTGAGCTCAACAAGTAGTCGCCGAGAGAGTCGAACTTCTCAGCGCAAGCGATTGTTTCAGTTACTTAGGAAACATTTGGTTAATACAACATTTTAAATTGACGGGACTCTGTTTCGTCTTTTTTTTATTTAAATTTCGTTACTTAATTAAAACAATGTTATATGTCAGAGAACATTGACGATTCAATTTAGTGGCTAACCTTAAAACCATGTTCAATTCAGTGATTGACATAAACAGCTCACTGACTGGTTTCAAGCGAAGCAAGCTTAAAACAATTCACTCCCAAAATATCCAGGCACACAGTTCCACCACAAAATGTGTTTGACAGCCACTAAGCACGATGTCTGAATTCCAATTATTTGACTGCAACAATGCCTGGCACTTCGGGGGAATTTATATCCGGCTCTAATGATGCCAATCCTAGTCGATTAGCTTGAGCAAATAAACGCATAATGAAGAGACCACCCATGAGATCACGGTCTTAGATTTACAAACAAAAGACTGATGTCAGTCGCATTCTACTTTGCAAATCTGATTGAACCCTTTTGAACCTAAATGTTTAAAGATAACACTTAGAGGATTTCAAATTGAAACGCGTATTTGAATTTATTTTGTTTTCTTTTTGCCATTTTTAAAAATTATGTATATCTGAAATACTTGCTTCTAAAGTCATGAGAACTTTTCTCTTTGTAATTGAATATATTTTGAAAACACGTGTGATCTGCGCACAACTTCACATTTTCTCAACGAACCAGACTATCATCAGCTTAAGCATTTAACAAAATCAAAACATCACTATAAGAGAGTGAAGTGTGTCATTAGGATTCCTCGATCTATATCCGTAGCCCAGTCGATGGTTCTGTTCTATTTCTGGTGATCGGTTACAAGACGGATCACCATGGATCAAAGTTTATTGGCGGAAGGAACATGGCTGAAGTATAATAAAACGAGATTTTACGTGCGATGCAACGCCAGCTGAGACCGCGGCGCTTGCATTTCAGCGAGCGGGGGAATTATGTATTATCGGACTTATTTAGGATTTGGCCTTTGTATGGTCTAGGAAATTTAAAACGAATTTCAGTTGATTCACGTATTATCCAAATTTAATCGTTAATTTACGAACATTTTTTTGTCCTTAACCACAATCGTACTCAAAGGGTTATCAAGTTGACAGTGAACACTATGGTTATCTTATTGTTTTATACTCGTATGACAACATGTGGGCATATTCATTCAGTGAGATTAATAATCTAGACAGATTATCTTTAACAATTTGTCTCCGTGTAACTTTATAAAATGAACTTTTCCATTAAAAATATTCGACTTGGTGGTAATATTCCGACGTGGTTGAAAGATATGTGAAACAAACAGAAAACTCGTGAATGAATGCGTATTTTGGGTAGTGAAACTAAACCACTCCACTCCGCTGTTAACACTTCGTTAGCATTGAGTTACTTATTAATGTTATAGTTACACAATCATTTTGTGCTTTTTACCCGATTACTAAAGGAGGGTTATGATTTTTGAAATAATTGATATATGTTGAATAATTGATATGTTCATATATTGTTTTTTTTTCTTTGGTATGCCCTACAGCCTACATAGTTTAACGGATTATACCTACCGTTTGAGGTGTCATTTTATTAGATTTTTCTCGATTATGAGCAGTGATCGGCGAAAAGGATTCCACACGGGGTGAATGACGTCAATCATTATGCTAGTATGGATATGCCGCGGCATTTGCGGGATAGAAAAATAAAATTACAGTAATTTTCACAAACATTTGTAATTAAGTATTTTAATGAAATTATTTATTTCGCATATTATTTCTTGTTTTTTTTTTCATCTCTATAAAATTAAAATAACAAACCATTATTTTACTGGTCAACGAGCGAGTTCTTAGTTCGGGGCGGACTACTAGTTATTACGATGATTCATTGTATTAAACATAATACAAACACGTATATTTTCGAGCCGTTTAATTGGTATCGCGGGCGAAACGGCGCATCCATAATACTATATCTAGTAAAATCCCCGCGGTGTGGAATCCTTTTCGCCGATCACTGATTATGAGTGAAATAATGCATTTTAAAATTAAAATCAAAAATCGTAATGATGAAATAAAACAACTTTCTTTATTTATTTATTAAATCTTTATTGCACATAAGAAAACTTAACGTAAAAAAGGCGGACTTAATGCCATAAGGCAACGTTGAACGTATACTCGCGTCGCGTCGCGTTGCGTAAACGTTGGGATGTCATTTAAATTCTGTATACGCGATATAATCCATTCAATGTTGTTTTATTTCATGAATAACTATTGCGGCAACCGTAGACAATATAAATCGTAATGATGATGTCAAAATTGCTTTCGCAGTCAGGGTTTTTAATATTTTTTAATTAAATTTGTTTTTTTTTACGAAAACTACTAAATAGTAGAAATCCCTCCCATCATCAGTGATAATTTTCATTTCAACCATTTACAGCTATTGTTTAATACAACAAACATATATATATTTATTTGACTAAGTAATCTTTTATAAACTTACTTGAGACGACTAAATCCAACCTGTCTCACATAACATAAAGTAAGTTGTTAATAAAACCAAAATGCGAGATAAATTGCTGGTAATTGATTCTGAATTGAACTTGATAGTCTTACCACAACCTGTTTAAGGCGAGAACCAATAAACCCAATAAAACGTTGCATTGCCCAACAGGTTTCTTTCCTCGAATCGGATGCTCAGAACAATTTCAAGCTTCACGGACACGTTAAGTAGTTCCTACTGCATCACTTAAATCTGTGGCACTAGTGGTAAACGGTACAAGTCCCATACAAATTGTATGATACTTACACCGTTTTGCACCAGAGCTACTACAAATGCACCTACTTCTCCATTTACGGGCGCATGGCGTGTGTCAGTCGTAAACTCGTCTATTAATGTCAACCGTCAATTACTGGGATGTTTTATTTATATTGCTTCATTTGCAAAATCTTTTAGAGGAGATTGCATTTGGCATTAACCTATTTCGTTTGTACTATTGAAAGATTCACATAATTAGTTATAACGCTGCCATATAATTTATACGTTATATTTCAGTGGCAGTGGATTTTTCTACTTTTCCTTTAATTATAAACATTATAGTATCGTTAGAGGGCGTTCTGCTTAGTACGCAATTAATATCATCATAATGAGTGTGGCGCGTGCTATACGATGTAGGTACAATTTTTGATGTAGCAACTATGTATGTGAGATCTTAGTGTAAGGGGCCCCACTCACTATCAGTCCGCCGGACGGTATCGGCCTATCAGTTAGTATTATTAATCAAAAAAAAGCAATGTTTAAATTGTATAGACTAATTCTGGAATAAAACGTCTTTTCACTTTGCAAAAGTGTAAACATATCTTTGGCTTCGACGTAATTAACAACTAACATGACAATTGTTTACAAGGCTTGTCTGTTAGAATCGCACATTAATTTATTGTCTATTCACTTGTACGATTCAATATCACGACATATTGATAGATTTTGACGGTTAAGCAATAAGCATGTTGTGTTTTGTCAATTTATGTCCATGCACGAAGACATAAATGATTAGCTAAACGGTCCCCAGCAAGGTCCGATTGTTATCTCCGGACATCTGTCATGTATTTATTTATTGTCTATTGGATGTCTTAAGCGTGCAGTAACAAGCTTCTATTTGTGGTTGTTGTGGGTTGAAATCGTGTTCAATAATTTACTGTGGCATTGACTCATCGTGAGCTTTAAGTAAAGTCCCACAGTTTTGTTGTCATACTTTCTTAATGGTTTATTTAAGTGGATGTACAGTTAGCAGATGATTTTCCTCCGCGGTAAATTTAGTTTTATGATATTATGTAATTGTCACATAATTTTATCGGATCATCCACACTGGCGTTCAAAAAACGTTGACGCAACGTTAACACATCCAAATCTTTGTATGACAAAAGCGTAACGCCTAAAACACGTCGCTATTCGTATATATGGCATTACATATAGGTTGATTCGTGAAAACTGGCGCGAGATTTATGTTGAATTTTCAAAAATTTCCTATACTTTTTTCACTCATTCATGCGAAATTATCTTTACAAGTGTAGATACTAAATAAAACTTAGAATTTCCTCAGCATTGTTTTTCTTTACATTTATAATTGAAGTGTAAAAATTTTCATGTTAAGTTATAACAACATTTGAAACTTTATATAGCACTATTTTCAAATATTTTTCATAAGATGTTTTCACTATTACACCCACCCAAAGGTATTTATTGCACAATAGGCTTTGTGCCGTCTTCCCGCTATGCGCATCGTTATTTACATAAATAGTTCAGGAGTTTGCTTAATGTGCATTTAATTATGCCACGCTTAAGTATCGCGGAAACTCGTAATATATTTATGAAAACACTTCAGGTGTTGAATCTTTTAAAGTTGAATAGAGATTTTTTTCTGCTTATTTAGCTTACAGTCCATGAGTTGAACTGGATATTAAAAATATTTATCACGGGTTGCTTACGAAATTTAAGCCAAGTTTTGCTCGGCATTTTTCGATCACTCATGTTTCAGGCTTAAAGTTGCCGCCGCGAGAGGCTCGTGATAATGATTATCGTAAATACTGAGTTATACAGTTAAAAATGAACTAAACTCCAACAATATTGGTATTAGGTTAAAAACAGTTTTTATTATTCAAAATAAAAACACGTTGCATTCCCTAATTTATACATTAGTTTTGCATTTCTCTGAGTTTTCTTTAGTATCAAGCAAGCACAACATTTTATATCACACTATTTATTTAAAAGTTTACTACACTGCAGTGGAATAATAGTAATTTTTACCTTATTAAGAATCTGCTCACTATGCAAATATCTTATAAGCGAAGACGTTATTATTTGGCACTCAAGAGTAAGACGTGGAATGATTTTTATATTAAGTAAAATCTAGTTATAATGAATCCACTCTTTCCTAATTTACATAAAAAGTGTCGCCGACGAGCGGGTCTATAACGCGGTTTTAATACATTTCTCATCAGGGTTGTACATGTACCTGTGTAACTTTTACCTTTATATTGCATGAACATGAAATGATTATAAATATGTACAAATATGTTTAAAAGCAGCTCTCCGGAAGTCACGTAATAAAATACTTTATATTTAATTAGCTTTTCTCGCCGGAAGTGAAGTTGATAGAAAAATAAGTTCAGCTTCGTTGGGTGAACTAATAAATCCCAGGCTTTTCTTAAGACAAAAATTATTCATGACAAGGAATAGCTGGGACCGTATTCTAACATTAAAACACGTATCTTAAATATGATCTGACTTCAATACAATTCCAATCCACGCAATACAGCTAGCGCCTAAACGTCTGAATCAGAAATGTCAGAATTTGCTTGAAAATTTATAATGGTTGAATATTTGTTGTGTGTTAGAGTTATATTTGAGATAGCTTGTGTTTGTAATATATTTTAAAAATAGAATACAGCACCTATAACATTTATTTCAATGATAATATTTTATCAAAAAAAAAACTTTTCTAAGGAGCAAGAACAGTGCATTAATTAAAATCTCCACGCCAGGATTTGCAGCATCTTTCAGCATATTTGCATGCATTATGCGACGGTAAAAGCATTTTAATTTTAAGTTACTGAACGTTATCACAACCCTACTTCAAGATAGGTGTCGAAGTTACTTCCCAACTAGTGCTTGAGTGCTTTAAAAAGTGCTAATTAAATGGAGAAAATTGCAAACTAGTTGGTCTTCGTTGGTAATAAAATTCAATGGTGTCTCTTTCCGAAGTACACTATTTTTATTGAGTAAAGTAAACTTAAACATGATGCAATTATTTGGAAATAATCTGATTATCAGGGTATCTATATCTGTATCTGATTTAAAATCAAGTCTGAATGTTGCAAATGCACTTAATTATTTTTATAACTACGCAAAGCTTTAGCGAGTAAGCACTCGTATTGTAACTTTTCTCGTTTAAAAATGTTTCTATTTTGGTTCTACTTTTTATATTTAATATTAATTGAAAGAGTTTTGTACATGAACAAATACTGCAATCTTTATTTACCTATAATCAAGTAAAATCTTTCCTAATTTCATTATTATTTTCAAATTCTAAATTATACACCGGGCATTTGAAAATGTAGCGATCCCACAAAGGTCCAGTTAAACAAAATGAAACCATATTGAAATCCTTTAACCCGCTACCATATTCACGAAGTATGTTTTTTTACTGCGAGCTTGCGCCTATACCAGTGACACTTTTGATCTCCTAAACCTAAGTAATAGATACTTTCATGGACTTCAAATATTGAATATTTTACGGTTTAGTTTTTTTTTTTGTTAAATACATACTCTATGAAAGGTCCAGTAACCCTAATTGGCTCAACAATTAAAGTGGCCTCATATTACTTAACATTTTTTTTTTCTTCTCAAAGACAGATAAGATAAGTACGACTAGGTAATTTATAGTGAACCCGGGTTTTATTCCTTATCACCTTTAGAGAACGGTAGAGATCATATTTGGACCTGACTTTGACTTGACTTCATTGAGCTCGTGAATCCAATTGGAACATTTTCTTTGCATTTATTGGCCAGATGAGAGTTCACAAAGAGCCCTCTATTCCTTGTTTACTGTATAAGAAATGTTTAAGTCACATTTTACGACGCTTTTACGAAGTTAAATCGTGGTTTCTTATTTGTTTGGTTAATCTTTTGTTGTGTCAATATTTGATGTCAATGGGCTTTCATATTTAAATGTTTGAGCGTTTAAGATTTTAAGTAAATGTAAACTTTTATAAAAAAGATGAATGATGCACTGATAACCTATCTAAACAGCAAGACTGATATATTGTAATATTATCGGCGGGCAAAAGACAAGATTTTTTTTTATTTGAAATAACGTGACCTTTATTAGTGGATATTTATTTTATATATACTCGTAGTAGGTATCACTTAAGAAAAAGTAACTAAGACAATTTTGTTTGTAGGCAATATGGAGTATATTCAAGAACCAATGCAGTAGGTACAGGTACCATAATTTTGTTAAGAGGCGGTTGATAATATATCCCATTAACGTATATGTAATAATACAGATACTTAATCAGATGGCAATAACGAATCCGAAAATACATATAGCTATATTTTTAATACAGAAAGAATCGATAGTAAAATGACGACTTTTTTTTACATAAAAATATGTACATATTTACACACCCATTACGTAGAAACTTTGTACCTAATACAATACTGATATTCCAGGTAGGTACGTAATCTGTGCAACAATCAAATATTACACATCAAAGAGCATGTTATTCACAGAACCCTTCAGTCATTACACGTAATTATCCTCTTCAAGTTCATCTCTAATTAGTAGTACTTCAACAGCCAATTCTAAATTGTGAGTCCTGTATGTGAGCGCTTTGTGACTAGGTAATTACAATTCCTTACTCCGCCGAAGCCGTATCTCACTTACTTTTACTGTTCTATAAATGACCTTGTTAACTAGATGTTAGAGTTCAATTTGTAGCGTAGGATTAAAATGAGATGAGTTAGATAGTAGTAGTAAAGCAGCACTAATGACGCGGCACGTCTAGCCTGGCTCGGTTCGGCCTAAAATTACATTCAGCTCTGCACTGAATCATCGCCGCCAATTAGTATTTCGGTCATTTCCGTTCAGATCACCTATTTCAATCCTGGACAGGGATGTACAGGGAAGTTTTGTTTATTTCGATAGGTATATTTATTTCATTTGTATAATGGAAACTTGCCGTGGGGTGCCCGGCCTTAGAATTGTTAAAATAAGTAAATATTAATTATATTATTCAGAAAAATCTATGTAATCACAAAAGAATTACATACATAAGTTTCAGCAAAAAAATATGGGAGTTTCATCAACAGCACAAAAACTCATTTAGCACATTATCTACTAAAGTAATTTTTTTTTAAATACTTTTTGCAACGTATTATTAAACAACATTAACTTCACGATCTCATTGCAAGCAACTGTTTCCCTTGTCACAATAACCCGTGAGCGCGAAACTCTTGTTATTCTCGGCTATTCTCAGATCTTACTCGGATTTTAAAAGCGAAATCCTTCGGCCGGATTAATTTCGTTAAAAGATCATAGTTGTTTGTGGAAACCGCAAACTGCTGCAGTGGGGCGGAAAAATAGAAGAACAAAAGCTACGTTTCGAAACGTTAATGCTGCTACTTTAATTTGGAAACAGCAAAATGGAACATTTAATAGTGAAGCGTTGTAGCCAATTTTGCGCTAACGAAGATCTGCATTCCTACTGAAATCGGTTTAAACACCGCACGTCAATATTGTTAACGCTCCGTGGCGTAGCGTATATTTGGTTGTGGATGAACATTTTTCTTAGACAAGCCGGAGCTTAATTTGGCTTAAGTTTTTTTAGGGGTTGTAGGAAATCTGCCCAGGTGCCTGAAAATTAAGCAAGCCAACGGGAATGGTTTTCCATGGACGCGCCGCCATTGCATCTGTATCACTTCTTCCATATTAGTGTGGCAGTGATAGTTGCGTATCGTTAGCTATGCAGCGTAAACGATTGGCACGTTGGCTAAGCCCAGCTTCTACGCGGATTTGAAAAAGGAACAGTTTTGCTGACGTTGAAACTAGAGATCATGCCTAGTTGTTGGTCATTGAATGTGTGTTCGTTCTAAGAGACCTATTTCTCGAATGATATTGGATAAAAATCATTGAAACACGAACTGGCCGGGTATTCATGACCGACCATTTCCTTTGCCGATGTTTTATTCGTGACAACACATTTTTTATTGCCAAGTAATTTATTTTAATTTTTAATGTCAGAATCAGAATCAGAATCAGAATAGCCATTTATTAGTTTTTACATTTTAACATTATACAATATTGTTTATATTTTTAGATATTCATATTTGAATTAAATTTTACCTATACTTTTAATTATACATTTCTTTTAAATGGCCTCTCCTTCAGGAAGAAGGAGGGATGGTAATAAGACTCCATGGGTTACCAGCCCTGCTAGGAGAATAATATAATATACATATTAACAATTCACAAAATACGTACTTAAAATATTTTTCTTACATGACTCATCTGGTTTACAACTAATGCTATTTAAGTATTATATATAATATAGTTTACTTATATTTATTTAAACATATTTGAAACAAAGTCGTTCCAGGCGCCTCGGTCCCGAGCCACGCGGCCCCAGAGTGGCGCGCGCGCGCACAGCTCGTCCTCCCAGCGCGTGCGCGGATGGCCGGCGCTGCGGTTCCCGTCTCGCGGTCTCCACACGGTCGTCCGAAGCGTCCATCTGTTGTCGTTGAGACGCATTATGTGTCCAGCCCATTGCCATTTGTTTTTATTGACAGCTTGAATAATGTCGAGAACGCTTGTTTTTTTGCGTATCTCAGTGCGTCTGATCTTATCTCTCAATTTCAGGTCCAACATGCTCCTCTCCATACTTCGTTCGCAGGTGCGAAGTTTTGTTTTAAGTGCCTCTGTAAGTGCCCACGTCTGCGAACCGTATGTAAGTGTCGGTATTATGACCATATTAAAGATCTTGCTCTTTAAAGATATACTGAAGTTTCCTTTAAATATGTGTTTCAGACTCCAATATCTTCTCCAACCGAGTGCTACTCTTCTTTCAACCTCTTTTGTCATTTTATCGTTAAATGAGAAGAGTTGTCCGAGGTAAATGTATTCGTCCACTTTTTCCAGTTCTATGCCATTTATTGTCACTGATGCGACGGGTTTGTTTGCCATTACTTTTGTTTTGTTGTTGTTAATAGTCAGTCCGGTTTCTTTCAGGTGGTCCTGGAAGATTTGTAGCATCGATTGTAACTCCGAGCTCGTTTCCGCTAGAAAAATTAAGTCATCCGCAAATCTCAGTGCACTCAACTTTTCGCCATCGATATGTACGCCATATTTAGATAAATCTGCAGATCTAAAGATTTGTTCCAGAACGCACAAGAATAACAATGGCGACAAAGGGTCCCCTTGTTTGACTCCTCGCTGAATATTAAATGTTTTGCCCTCCTCCTCCATCCTCACGCTAGCTGTACTTTTATCATATATAAGTTTAATCAGTTGGATGTAGTCAGCGTTTACGCCTTGGGTTTGAAGAGCATTAAGCATATATTCGTGTTTTATGCTGTCGAAGGCCTTTGTGAAGTCAACAAAGCACAAGAAAAGTGGTTTATTGTACTCGGTATACTTTTCAATGATCATATTCAACGTATGTAAGTGGTCAATAGTAGAAAATCCTTTCCTAAATCCAGCCTGGTCCCTTGATTGTTGCTCGTTTAGTACATTGTATAGCCTATTTTTGAGAAGTGTCATGAACATTTTATAGATAACAGGTGACAAACTTATTGGCCGGTAGTTGTTTACATCTGCCTGAGATCCCTTTTTGTGCAGCAGTACAATTGATGAATGGAACCACTGTTCTGGTATGTCTTTGGTAGTTAGTACTCTATTAAAGAGATGAAGAAGGGGTCCTTTAAGTTTGTTTGCATATGTTTTTATCATTTCGTTAGTGATTTTATCATTTCCGGGTGTTTTATTGTTTTTTAATTGTTTTATGACGTACTCAACTTCAACATCGATAAAACAAGGAGCCTTATCTATATTGCTGCATGGGTCTTGTTGCATGTGTGTTTTCCTATCGTCATCTTTATAAATGTCTTCATAGAAGCTCGTAGCTATTTCGAGAATCTTAGTTCGATCTTGGGATTTGTTTTTCTCTTTATCGTCGAGTGATGGTATAAGAGCTTTCCCTATCAGACGTAAGTTATCTACCGCTTTTGTTGATCCTGTCAGTGCCAAAATTTCTTCAATTTTTCTGTTGTAGTAGTTTTCTATGTCGTTACTAATTTGCATTTTAATTGTATGATTTATCTTCCGTAAATAATTTTTTTGGTCGTCTGTTGTTAACTTCGTTTTTTTTTTAATGTACACCTAACCTATTTAAAAACGGTAGATTTTTTATTTCCAAATCTTTTAAAAATTATTACACGTTGGCTTACTAAATAGTA
This sequence comes from Pammene fasciana, assembly GCA_911728535.1. NCBI lineage: Eukaryota > Metazoa > Arthropoda > Insecta > Lepidoptera > Tortricidae > Pammene > Pammene fasciana. Next base: position 6,500,799 of record OU452285.1, read on the forward strand.
TACCGTTTCAATTTTTACACTTGTCTCAAGGACCAACCTCTATAACGTTCACTATTTATAGGTACGCTGTCTACATCTTATAGCCCTTATGTCCCACGATAAGTGAATCTAAATTCATGCTGTTTAAGCTTGATCGACTCATGAATAAAGCTATTCATTTACGTGTCAGCTATCGAGCTATAGCTCGAGAAAGCTTTGGTACATTACCATAACTTAAGGTTGACTGGTAGAGAATAAGGTTGACTGGTAGAGAATAAGGTTGACTGGTAGAGAATGCCTTATGGCACTAAGTCCGCCTTTTGTACGATAAGTTTTCTTTTTGTGCAAGAAAGATTAAATAAATAAATAAATAACTTACATGGGTTATCTATTGGGTATCTTCAACAGATAACTAATAAATCGGCATAACGAATTAATTATGCTGCCAAAAAAGTATACGTGCACACTTTTACTACAAAATTTAGTTTACGCAGCCCAAGTACCTGTCTTCTCTTCATATTAAAATATATTATTTAAGCATTGAGCCAAGTTACCTGTTACCTTTTACCTAGTAGTGCCTATAAATAGTAGATTGTGTAACAAGGGAGCAAAATGAAATATTTACGGCGAGGGCGCACATTGAATCCCAAACGAAGCGATGGAGTCTATAATAGAATCCCGAGCGCAGCGAGGGATTCTAAAATAGACTCCTGAGCGTAGTGAGGGATTCAAGTGTTAACGCCCAAGGTGAAAATAATTTTGCTCCTATGTGACACATACTGCTTTTCACACCCCCTTAGACGAAAATAAAAGACGTTATTCATATTTACTTTCACTTTATATATTTGTGCTTAGTATGCTTCCTGATATAGGAGGAGCCATTCTTGGTATTGTATCAGTAGGATAATGTCGGCACGGGTTAAGGCAGTCTTAGTTCTATAAAAAAATATCGTTGCAAAACTGAAGTTAGTCTTAATTTTTCATCAGTAGAATATCCTGGTAAAGGTGAAGGTGGTGTTTGGCATTATCGGAAGAAGTTAGTAAGTCCAGACTCCATTTACTCGACAAACACCGCTGAGCTCATGAGATAAGAACAACCTAAAACAAAACAAAAAATATGTTAATTGATTGCTCTGTTGGGACTGATCACAATGTTAATAACTAATAACTATACTACCTAGTTATAGTTATTAGTTAAAATAACCTTATTAGCGTTCCGTAAGTAAACCATTTAAAATGTGCAAGTTGCTTAAGCCGAGTGTTGTGGACACACTGGCGAGTCCCCAAGACTATTGCAAACATAGATAAACATAACAAAATCATTGCTAGGTTATGAAATTAGAATTAGTTTTTGATGCCATTAGACTCTAACAGTTAGAGTTATCTTAAGTTAAAAAAATCAAGAACTGTTTACAGGCATTGTAAGCATGAAATAAGTCAATTTACTTACATTCATAGGCAGAGAAATTGAAATCAAATACTGTGTTTGAATGTTTTGATATTATTTGCAATCAAAACTTGAGATTTCTTCGTTTGGTGGCCTTCAGAAATTCATTTCAGAAATGTTGTTAGTTTTGCTTAATTATCATTATTTTTGACATGGAGTACCTACATGCTTCAGGGTAGAACTTGGAAGGTAGCAAATCCTTGCAAATAAAACCACAAATACCGATTCCGAGAACAATTTTTATGTCTCTAGGTAACCTCAAATATAACGACTTTTCGTATTCCTTTTGTGTGCTTTTAGATCCTTCTGTCTAGATTTGATGGCAACAAATTGGCCATATTACGCACCAATGTTGCGTTTCTTTTCATTCTATAAATTCCGGCGTCATGTTTTCATGTCTTATCGCTCGAATACATTTTATTTTTTCACCTGAATCCGTACAGGGAATATACTTGAATCACTTTGTGTTTGCAAACACAGGATGCAGGAACAAGGGATTTGTTTTTTCCAATTTAACTACTTTTAATGTGCAGTTTATTTAATAAGATTCATCATTTTATGCATAAAACTATCGTAATAATTAAAAAATAAACGAAACAGAGAATAAATATCAGACCACACCACAGACAACGTATACTTAGATCGAATCGATTGCTACGTCTATTCGTTATTAATAAAAAATCGATTTGGAAAAATAATATAATGATGCTAACTATTTTAAATAGTAACGCACCTACTGAATTGAAGTATATTTATGATAAATATGAGTAAAACAGAATTTTATAACGTATAAAAATAGTAATAAATATAAAAAAATTTATACACATAATCGATTATAATGAAAGTGTAATCGATTAATATAATAAGACATTTTGTTGCCATGGCGGACTGGCTGGAAAAAAAAGTAATGTCCTAGAACAGAAAAGTGCCACTTTGTTCCCTCCTAGGAGGGAAGAAAAGGCCCGTATACGAATGGGTGGTGTGAAAAAGTATTATTATAAGTATACTCTATTGAGTATAAATAATAAGCTATGGCTCTTAAAGTTATTTTAACTTGTTATTTGTTATAGTTGTTATGTTAGCATAAAGTATTATCCTATGTTATAGTTGTCTACCTATATCCAAAATTGTTTGACACCGCATGTCTATCTACAGGTTGTAACAAAAATACTGGTGATCCGTTTAAGGGCATTATTGGTATCGTATTGCGAGTAAGAAAAAGTAGAACAAAAATTGTTTGACGCGAAAAAATTTATTCATAGTTTTTCATAATAAGAATGCGATACCAATTATGCTCTTAAAAGGATCACCAGTATTTTTGTTACACCTTGTATAAGTAATTGTGACATCATTACTTAAAATTGTTAGCTTGTAAGTTTTTAACAATGTACTGATGTTAACAATTGTTGGTGAACCTTAATAAAAAAAAAGGTACAAGATATATGAGACGTCATCGCGTATGTACAGATACATATACTTTTTAATGACGTTTAGAATGTAACATTGTATTCTTAACGGACGAAATAGTATTTCAAACAATCGTGACATAATAAGCTTTTCAGTCGAGTACCTACAGTCCTGTGTTTAGGCCCAGAACCTAGCTGAGTGGCCTAAATAAGGTACGAGAAGAGATAGAAATGCTTTATATGTCACTATTGTATACATCAACTTACCGGTATATATTAAGCCGGTAGGAATTGGATTAAAATAATGCCTTACTACCTGCTGCCTCTATAAAATGTAGTAACTTTAATCTCCCGGTGGATTGTGCCGATTCATTTTAATTCAATATCTAAACACTGTTTCATTCACAATAAATACTTTAACCGGACACATCCGGACCCATCAACTTACTTAACGCCGTTCCGGTTAGAGCCTGTTACGTGTAGTACAATCGACATCAACACAAATATTTGCGCCATTTACTGTTTGTTTGTGCCGAGTTCTTGAGGCGAAACCGTGCGAGCCGAAATTGTGTTAGCCACTTTACACTCACACTTTCCATTTAAGTTGGAAAGTTTACGTAAAGTTGGTATGTTCAGATACAGTTGGACTTCAGAACTATTTCGATTTTTTAATTATTATTCATTGAAAAGGAAATTGAAAGTACTGTATTAAAAAAAATATTTATTTAGCGTCCCGTAATAATCTTAAATTACGTTTTAAATCCGAAAGAAAATATAAAGTGAATAATGAGTGTAACGAAGCATGTAGGTAATAGGTTATTGACGAGTAAAAATGGATGTAATTGCTTACAGGATTACGAACTTTATCAAAACTAAGAAACACAGCGTGGTAAAATAGTTATAAGTAAATAAAAACGAACAAAGAAAAACACGTTAAGTGAATGCAGTCTTTTATCATAAGTATTAACTCTGTTCTGCTTGAGCTTAAGAATATAAATAGACACCTACAAGAAAAAAATATCTTTATGATTCTAGTCTCAGTGAACAAATTGTGTCGAGTTGTATGAAAAGAGACCATGAAACAACTAATTTTTACAGAGTATCACATTTTGTAGTATGAAACAGATGAGCATTTAAACTGTCGCAAGTGCATGGTAAATTGATAGGTACCTATCTTATTTAATTTTCATCGTACCTATCCTTAATATAAATAACCTTTTTAAATATAAGACTACACATTACGCTTACATATTACTTATAAGAATTCTTAAATGTAACCTCCTGTCGTAACAGCATAACCGTTTTGCAACAAACCTTACAAATTGATCGTATCTGCCGGTAAATCTATAAAATTCGACATAGCGCCGCTCCACGTGACATCTTTCTGCCACGGAAGCGCCCCGGTTTGAAAATATTTCTGTACCAATAAGATAAGCAAAGCAATCTCCTGTAAGCTCCAGGCGCGCCGAATACACTTTAGCAACGAGTCTCACCCTAAATAACATTTAGATATTAGTGCATGGAAATGTGTTGTTGATAATAATCTTCTCATTGCAGCATGAATAAATACGATGTGTTTTAAAATTTTGAGGTTTAGTTATTAGAATTAAACGGATTAATCGCGTATTTTTTAAATCTCTCAACGTTTCAACGTCAACGTTTGGGTTAGGAGATTAAAAAAATACGCCATTTATCATAACATACATGTAAATAAAAATAAAAATTATTTATTATCAGACAATTTTAAAGTCCATAGAATGTTAGTTTTTTAATACATTAATAACTAGTGGTTCTGTGAACCGTAGACTTCGGAGAATATAAATAACGCGACAGCAAACTTTCCCCCTTTCCCCGTCATTTTCCCCCCAATCAAAAAATTGGCTCGAAAATTTTTGGCAAATAAATCAAGGAACGTACATGCCAAGTTTCATCGAAATCGGATGAAAAATGCGACCTCTAGACCGGCACTACCCAACCAACCAACCAATACACACACATCAAAATGCCAAATCGTCGTACCAGTGAAAACGGAGACGTTCGTCGCCTCGCTACGCTCGGCTCCTCAGTCAATAATCACTATAATGAATTATCATCGCGGCAACAGAAGACAATATTTTGAGGTTTAGATTTAAAGCTGTGAAGATGTGTGGAAAACCAATATTGATTTTGTGTATTGGAATTGCATCGGAATAATTTTCAAGCAAATTCTGATATTTCTGATTCAGACATTTAGGCGTTAGTTGTGTTTCATAGTTAATGCATTGGAGTTGTATTGAAGTTGGATTGTGTCTGAACGTGTATTAAAGTTAGAATACGGCCCCAAAAGTCTCAGAAGATTGCTGATTAAATCAAGAAGTCGTCTGTAATGAAAAGAAATCCAATTCGATTCAAATTCTTTTAAGAACTCAATAATTGTAGATTTTTCCAATATCGAAGTGCACTATGAATTCCCTAGACAGAAAGTTAAAATTCTAAATGGACTAGCAGATTTCAGGTTGGGATTGAAAGTTAAGTAGGTATATGTGATATTCTTGAGATGAAGAAGATAAATGATATTTAGTATACATAAGTACCCAATAAACAAAAAGAAAAAAATGCAATTGGCATGTTTACAATTAAAAAATCTATTAGCTTATGCTAAATACTAAACTATAGAAAGCTATAAGTACTACAAAGATTTTATAATTTGACATTTGAGTTCAACCCACTACGCTACGTTTTGAAAAGTAAAAAAAAATGTATCGGATTCACTTATTGAAATGAAAAGTTACGTTAAGTACTCATTACCACACGTTAAGTTTAGAGACACCTTGTCAATATGCTATTCTGACTTGGCACATACCTTTAGTTATGCCAACGATTAAATTATATTCTTCCAAAACGACCTGTTTTCGAAGAATATAATTTAATCGTTGGTTAATCGAATCAAGTAATATTTTGAACTTCTATCAAATTAGCGTTCATCTTGGGTAAAACAACAAACTTCATTCCCTTGATCAACTCTTATCAAGAAAAGTTACTTGTTAGTAACATCAATGTAATATAGTTCCAAGTCAAGAGACCATGATGTTAACTGGAAGTATTTTATCGAAATAGTCTTATAAATGCCGGTACAATAATTTCAATAGTAGGGTGCCCTTACCATGAGGTACAGTGTCCGTACTTGGTTTAAATGATTGAAAAATAAAACTATTCAAAGCTCGATTATTCGTGATCAACTATGAAACTTGATGGGAATGCTAACCATTTTATGCAGAGATTTGCTCTGCCGGAGATCAATCCGTAGACACAACATTACTGCGCCTAATTCCGGCAATATTATATCAGTCAGTAACTATCTGACTGATGAACTTAAACGTACCAGTATGGCAAGATTGGCAAGATTGTCTCAGTTTTCTATTTCGATAGTAACTGATAGTAACCGGTAGTACTGTGCTTACATTGTGCCTGGACTTTAAGAACTCGATTTTTACCTTCCAATGGATTTAAAAGCTTTCAGATCACAATGTTTCCTCGGGTCAAGATTCCAGAAGCTTTTAAAGAGCGCACAGGAATTTTCTAAAGGCATGTTTATACCAAAGAGTGCGTCATAAATTTCGCTAGCGATTTCCGTTAGCAAAAATATATAATATTTGAGAATGCTTCCTTTCGAGAGTCTTCGTAATAGGTACGTTGTTAATGCTGTACAATAGGTTTTGCTGTCTCGTATAGTTTATGTAGGAGCTTTTACTTGCCTTTCTTCGTGAAGTAATAGGATTATTTATTATGATATAACATGTTCAGTTTTATTATTAAAGAATTGAGTTATGAGAACTTTTTAAAGCCATTTAACTTCTCATTATTAGTAAATAATTACATAATGGAATGTGACAAAATGTATGGGATATTTAAGTTGTAGATGTCACTGAAACGTTAAGTCGTGTTTTAAAGTACTAGTAGTTCGCCCCGAACTGTGAACTCGCGAATCTTGTGTTTTGCCATAAATGTGCAATAGTAGAATTACTACAAATACCAAAAATAGGTATCGGGTATTTTTTCTCAACTAACCATCACGGTGAAACTAAACGTCCATATTAAATTGTGCGGTTGATGCGCAAAATTTAACCGCGACGAAATCGCTTCAGATTTGACAGTTTTTGTCTCATCTAAATTTAAATCGACATCTTACATGCCTCTCACTCTGTTGCTTTGACATTTCGTTCTCATCTGTGGACCACCTATATAGGTTTCGGCAGGGGGGTACAACTCAAAGTAAATCTGTCAAAAAATTTGAGTTTGACACGACGTATCCGCTACGTTTGCATAAGTGCGAAAAAGAACTTGTCATGCGTTAAGAAGGGACAACATGATTCGTGACGTTACGTGACATTACAGAGGTCTCTCTGTTATACTATTATTTACTCTGTGGTTTCGGTCACCATCATTATGCGTCATAGATATACCACCCATAGATCTGACACGGAACTAATAATACCAAGATAGAACGGGATGGTCTTATTACACTTTCGATAGATACGGCAGAGAGGTGCTATTTTCGTTGGTCCTTGTCATAGTTTCTATTACCCTCCACGCGTTACTTCTAGCAGTGGAGGGTAACAAACAGATATAATGCGCGATTTCTTCAAGAATTTCTGTGATTGCTACGAGAAAAGCTGTTAGTTTTCCTAGAAAGTTGTGTCGGCTAAGGAAAACATTGGTAAATTGTTCTGTTTTATGCTGTAGAAGTGATTATGGGCATCTATATATCTATCCCTTACGGGGGTACACGTGTGCGGTCTCTAGTTAATGCTTGCTTTGAGTTATGCGTCTATGGTAACTCTCTCTGACTAATGTCACAGAGTAAATAATAGTATAATACAGAGAGACCACTGAAATGTCACATAACGTCACGAATCATGCTGTCCCTTCTTAACGCATGACAAGTTCTTTTTCGCACTTATGCAAACGTATCGGATACGTCGTGTCAAACTCAAATTTTTTGACAGATTTACTTTGAGTTGTACCCCCCTGCTAATGTGTTAATGTCAGTATGCTGATGGCCCTAGCAGCCAAAGCTCTAATAAATTAAAAAAAAGTCAGTTGTCAAAATATTTACACCAAAATCAAAATATAATTGAAAATATTTTTGAAATCAATTTTATGTTGCTAATTGTTATGAAACAGTAAGCAGTTAATAAGGATTTGACGGGAGTGTTAATCAATACCTTTCGTTTGATACCAAACTCAACCGTACTTGCTCGTAAAAGTAGCAAATAAGATGGCCAATGTAACAGGACCCCTTTACAAAACCTTTTTAGGCCTTCTAATTTCAGAACTCCCGTCTCAATCCAGCTCATATACGAACTCGCAAATTTTGTTGGTCTCTGCTACAACCCCAACAAATTTCATTAAGATTGGAAAATCGTTACTAAAGTTATCGTCGGACAAACTATTTAAATCAAAAAGCCATCCAAATGCCGAGACGTCCCAGTAGCCAGGCGACAGTTGTTGTTTGTAAGAACGATCTTCGCTTACGCTCCGCTCGTTCGACAAGTTAAAATAAAGATGCTAATTTGCCTTTAAATTAATTACGCTATCGCTATTCATATATGCATATTTTATAAAATAAACGCATTATAAATGCGTTATGGTTTTAGATCGAGGTCGAAAAAGATTGATTAATTCAGTGACATGAAAAATAACTTGCTTTAAACCATCGATAACAAAATGCGAAGCAGATGGGCCTAAATAAATAATGACTCGAAAAAATGGTAAACTCGATTTGAAAGGTATTGGTTCAATCAATACAAACATTACCACACAGTTTATCGTGTAAATGAGAAGTGAAACGATCATCATAAACATTAAAATAACAATGTATTTATCTGATATACCGACATTTAGGTATGAGAACCATTTGAACAAAACAAATACTAACAACAACGTCACTAAAATTTATTATAATATTCGTTGTCAGACCGTATTTACATATAAGCTAATACTTTGTAATAAGGAAATTTCCTTTGGAGTTTGAATTCTGAACAAATATAATATTTATAATCGCCTTTTTATTATCTAAATATCATTTTACTTTTACGCGCAATGAAATTGGGATAGTGTAGATTCTCTTCACATACTTACTAGTAGACTCATACTAGTATTCTTAACGTACGAGCTATACCTGTACGACGTACGTAGTACCTATTTCAGATTGAACATAATTTTATAATGCATGCTGCACAAGCCTCTTACGTACGCCGTATACTTACGGCACTAGAAGAGTCAGAACTCGGGTGGAATTATACAGAAAATTATCATAAACTTATTTTTATCATCATCTAAGGTGATTATCAGTTATCACAATAGCGCCGCAACCTCATGCGGCAACGGTGTGCAAGCGTGACGGCGCTATACACACGCAGAGCGCTATCTCGCTCGCGCACCGGCGCCGCATGCCGAAACCCCAGCAATTTGAAAGACGCCTTATTAATAGTATGTACCATCGGGTTCATAATTGCATGGCCAATTTATCAATGAATTCATTCATAAATTGCCCATGCATTTTTGAACCCGATGGTACCTATGTTTTATTATTTATTCATTAAGCAATTAATATCAAGCACAATTGATATTAAAATGTCATGCCGACGTCTAGCACAGCTGTTTCTTTTCTCTCCAAGCTTCTGTACAAAGTTTAATGTAAAAGTGTACACATCTGCTCATTGCTCAATAAAATCGTGACGGGAAAGTGCATATGCTTCTAATTAACATAACACCACGTGTTGGTCGATTGACCAATTTGCTATGGGATTTAGTATTGATGCAATACTTTATTACAACAGATTTTTATCTGACAAGCACGTTTAGCAGCAGAAATGTACTATGAGGACGAAAACTAAAATCTTAAGGCGTCATATTATTTTTTCACTCTTGTTAAAATTAATGTTTTTTTTTGACCAGTTTTATTTTTTATATTGACTTAGTTATCGCGCGATTTTAGTGACTATTTCTGTGATTTGAACTTTGGATTTGAAGCAGTTTGGGCTTTATGAAATTAAACGTTATCTTTATTCGTACCTAGAGTTTGCAGTCCGGATCCGAAATGTATGAAGTTATCTGGATCTGGATCCGGATCCACGGATCTTCCCATACATTTCAGATCCGTCGTGCAAACCCTATTCGTACCTTATTATTGATACTGAGCTATAGGTACCTATATTTAGTCGATACGTACTACACACATGTCATGACTTTTTTAGATTTTTAAGGGTTTAGTGTTAAAGTTCATTCCCACCGTTTGACTATCGTTAACACACAATGATGTCAAACCAACAATTGCATCATGCAAATTGGTTTGACTCATTCTGCAGTCATTTGTCTTTTAATTTGCGTGAGGAGAGTTTTAATTTAAACGGGCACTGTTATTTTTTTATATATTTCACGAAGCTTGGTCACATGAATACGGATTATTTAGTGCCAAAATGTGAAATGTAAATATATAAAAATCTTTTTTAATACAGTTTCTCAAAAAAGTGCTTTTCTTGTAGTGGTTTAGCGTGCGGAAAGTTTGATATCGCGCACTAGTGCTTTTTACTTTTCCAGCCAATCACAGCTAATGACAGTGACAGACAGCCAATCACAGCGCCGCACCGCACCGCGCGGAGCGTTCGGATACATGTACTAAAGTAACCTCAAAGTGAATAATTGACAATTTTATAATTTTTTCGCAACTGTATTAAAAAACGTCGTTCGATACTCGTGCCTTGCCACGAGCCGTAGGCGAGGTACTCGTCTCGGTACTCGTGAGGTAATGACATACTTTCCGCACTAATATCGAAATGTACTATTTTAACTTAACAAGTAGTTCGCTTCGCAGGGATAACTCGCGAGTCTCTACCCTTATGACGATTATTTCGCTTCTTCTAGCTCCATAACCTCTTGATCGATTTTCCTCAAATATGAACTCTCAAATTATAGGTATCTCTACTACAGCCCCAGCAAATTTTATAAATATCAGAAAAACGTTACTAAAGTTAACGCGAAATAAATTCCCGAATCAAAAATCCCTCGAAATGCCGAGACGTCCCACTACCCATGTGACATGACGGTTGTATCCGAAGTTGTTTGAAAGAGTTTCGCTTTGCTCACGCTCCCGCTCGTTCGATAATTTTATTATCCAAGTAAAAACTTTTCAAAATGATAAAAATACAGTATTAAACCACTATAAAATGGGTGATGCTTGTGACGTAGGGACTTGACCAAAAATTTTAAATTTTGTAGTTATCCACTTTACTAAGTACCCCTTTAGAAGGAAGTCGAAAGACGATCAGGTATTTGCGATTAAGGAAGATATTCGGTTTCACGAACCGAGCAAGCAGCTACCTTATTACGTCATTTTATTGGCTTCGTATCCGTTCCATGTCGAAACTGATGGTAACTCAGCTCTGGTAATTTGTGGTAAATCTTAATTATGCGAATTTAGTAATAATATAGAATATGGAATTATGGATGCATTGCTTCATACTAAATCAACCACTAACTGCTAGTAAAAATATTGAAACTATAAAGTCGTAATTAATAAATTTTAGACCACACATACTGTTATTAAGGTAGCATAAAAATCTGTTCCAGACAAAGAATTATTATTGTATACTTACATTGATTTATTATGCATGTGACATCTAGTACAAATTTTGTGCGCCATGTTTGGCGGTTGACACCCATGACTAAATCAAAGAATCTAAGTATACAGGCTGAATTATAAGTCCTAAATCGAAATACGTATTTCTAACTCTATAAACAGCGAACAATTTAATGACCCGACTCTCACAAAAATCAAACTAGATTTTTTTATTTTTTTTAATAATGTTTTTGTCATTTATTTTTCTTTTAAAGGTGATATTGTAACATTAAAACGGCTGTTTAACATTTCTTTGATGTAAAATTAATTAAATCTCATTTTTCGCTAGGATAAATTACTAAATTTATGCTACTGATAGTTTCAGATCAAAGAGTCAATTCAATTCACTAATTTAAATATCTTAATAACTAAAAGTAGCCAATAAAAGAAAAAAAAAGACAAAAAGTTTGTTTAAAAAAATAAAAAATCGAGTTTGATTTTAGTGAGAGACGGGTCATTAAATTGTTCGTTGTTTATAGAATTAGAAAAACATATTTTGATTCACGACTTAAAATTCAGCCTCTAACTTGTAGTGATTTTCACTAGAACTTTTGGAACAAAGAAATTCTTAGGGATGTCATCTTCTGTTACTCAATGTATACTTAAAGTGATATTTTTAAGTTACTGTAGAAGTCTGTGCTTTCAGCTATACAAAGTGTCCCAAAAATCGACGTCAAGCCGTGAATGGATGATAGACCAAGTTATAACAGTTATCAGAAAAATACAAAAAAAAATCTATCACATGTTCTTTAAAAATTATTATTTTTCTGATAACTGTTATAACTTGGTCTATCATCCATTCACGGCTTGACGTCGATTTCTGGGACACCCTGTATTTCGATACGCTGCTTAATACTAACTTTAAAACTGTTACATTAATTGATAAATTTTCAATGTAAACACACTTAAGTAATTAAATTTGTACTAAGTAGTTATTAAAATTCAAGAGAAATCGCATTTTGTACTTGCCTGCACTGATCTTTCGGTAATAGCAGAGACTATAGAGATATAGACGGCCACAGCCTAAGAACTTTTTGAAGCTAGTATCTCTATTACAGCCCCAGCAAATTTTATAAATATCAGAAAAACGTTACTAAAGTTAACGCGAAATAAATTCCCGAATCAAAAATCCCTCGAAATGCCGAGACGTCCCACTACCCATGTGACATGACGGTTGTATCCGAAGTTGTTTGAAAGAGTTTCGCTTTGCTCACGCTCCCGCTCGTTCGATAATTTTATTATCCAAGTAAAAACTTTTCAAAATGATAAAAATACAGTATTAAACCACTATAAAATGGGTGATGCTTGTGACGTAGGGACTTGACCAAAAATTTTAAATTTTGTAGTTATCCACTTTACTAAGTACCCCTTTAGAAGGAAGTCGAAAGACGATCAGGTATTTGCGATTAAGGAAGATATTCGGTTTCACGAACCGAGCAAGCAGCTACCTTATTACGTCATTTTATTGGCTTCGTATCCGTTCCATGTCGAAACTGATGGTAACTCAGCTCTGGTAATTTGTGGTAAATCTTAATTATGCGAATTTAGTAATAATATAGAATATGGAATTATGGATGCATTGCTTCATACTAAATCAACCACTAACTGCTAGTAAAAATATTGAAACTATAAAGTCGTAATTAATAAATTTTAGACCACACATACTGTTATTAAGGTAGCATAAAAATCTGTTCCAGACAAATAATTATTATTGTATACTTACATTGATTTATTATGCATGTGACATCTAGTACAAATTTTGTGCGCCATGTTTGGCGGTTGACACCCATGACTAAATCAAAGAGTCTAAGTATACAGGCTGAATTATAAGTTCTAAATCGAAATATGTATTTCTAACTCTATAAACAGCGAAAAATTTAATGACCCGACTCTCACAAAAATCAAACTAGTTTTTTTTATTTTTTTTAATAATGTTTTTGTCATTTATTTTTCTTTTAAAGGTGATATTGTAACATTAAAACGGCTGTTTAACATTTCTTTGATGTAAAATTAATTAAATCTCATTTTTCGCTAGGATAAATTACAAAATTTATGCTACTGATAGTTTCAGATCAAAGAGTCAATTCAATTCACTAATTTAAATATCTTAATATAATAACTAAGTCGGTGTAGCCAATAAAAGAAAAAAAAAGACAAAAAGTTTGTTTAAAAAAATAAAAAATCGAGTTTGATTTTAGTGAGAGACGGGTCATTAAATTGTTCGTTATTTATAGAATTAGAAAAACATATTTTGATTCACGACTTAAAATTCAGCCTCTAACTTGTAGTGATTTTCACTAGAACTTTTGGGACAAAGAAATTCTTAGGGATGTCATCTTCTGTTACTCAATGTATACTTAAAGTGATATTTTTAAGTTACTGTAGAAGTCTGTGCTTTCAGCTATACAGGGTGTCCCAGAAATCGACGTCAAGCCGTGAATGGATGATAGACCAAGTTATAACAGTTATCAGAAAAATACAAAAAAAAATCTATCACATGTTCTTTAAAAATTATTATTTTTCTGATAACTGTTATAACTTGGTCTATCATCCATTCACGGCTTGATGTCGATTTCTGGGACACCCTGTATTTCGATACGCTGCTTAATACTAACTTTAAAACTGTTACATTAATTGATAAATTTTCAATGTAAACACACTTAAGTAATTAAATTTGTACTAAGTAGTTTTTAAAATTCCAGAGAAATCGCATTTTGTACTTGCCTGCACTGATCTTTCGGTAATAGCAGAGACTATAGAGATATAGAGGGCCACAGCCTAAACTTTTTGAAGCCAGTAACAAATAGCGTACTAGGAACTACTAGGTGGAGTAGCAGTGCAGGTGACATTTCCTCTTACATTTTCGGTATCTTTAAGTGGCTTTCGGACAGAGGGCGCAATTGACATGAGCTTCAAAAAGTTTTTCTTCAAAAAGCCTGTGCTGCTCTACTATATAAGTTACTCAATTGTAATAGTTTCCGATGCTATAGTATAATGATAACCATTAAATTACAAGAATTGCTAAACTACAGCAGGGGGGTGATTTTTGAGATTCGAGTACTCGAAAGTGACATTTACAACTCAGAATAAAACGATTAAACTATGTTTTAAAAATAACAGCGATAGGAATTTGAAATCATGAGTATTTAAACTATTAATTTCATGCGAAAAAATTGGCGGTAAGCTTTTGTGTGCGATAATTTTCGAGCTTAAACTTTTTGAATTCGGGCGCTCGAAAGTCAAAAATTGGCCCCCTGGTCAATTAATTTACTTACATGTGTTTATCAATGGCTGTTATTTAACCCATATATGCCCAGTGGGTCATTTTCGACCCTGGCCTCTGAAGGCACATTAAAATAACAAATATTTTATTGAGTAGGAGCCAGTTTTTATTCCATACAGTAAAAAAATACCCTCTGGGCCAGCCATTATTGCAATATGATGAGTTAAGTACCAGGCTGACTTTACAGTGATTACACAAAACAGTGATATAGAATTCATGGTCCTGTGAGTGTCCTGTGTATGCAGTAATTGACTGAAAAGTTGTGATTTTACATTCGCCAAAAAGCTCTCAGCTTCATTCAAGCGAGTGTCATGAGCATTAATGTTACTTACTTCATCGAACTCGCGGAGCGTCAGCGAAGTGAGTTCTTACAAACAACTCCAGACCGAACTGTCACCTGGCTACTGAGACGTCACGGCATTTGGATGGCTTTTTGAGTTCGATAGTTTGTCCGACGATAACTTTAGTTACGTTTTTCTGATCTTTATAAAATTTCTTGGGGCTGTAGCAGAGATACACAAAATTTGTAAGTTCGTATATGAGCAGGATCGATCAAGTGGCTATGGAGCTAGAAGGAGAAAAAAAATCCTCTTTGGGGTCTTGTTATATTGGTCAACTCTGGTTTGCAAGTAAATCGTGAGTTCTCAGTTCGAGGCGTGCTACTAGTAGTTTTAAAATTTTAAATAATATACCTATGTGAGGTAAGTATAGTTAATACATGTTCTAATTTAAAGTCGGACTTGCAGAAGGCTCTACACTTGTATTAGTCATGTGGTTCCGTCAAACATTTTACATAAACGTGTAAAGCGGTATCTTCCACAATCTGTGTCAACATTTTGTGCATGTCATACCACCAAAGTTATGTAAAATATGCAACGATAAAGGCAGGTAAGGCCGTACACGTACCAGAGACAGATTAAAAATTAAGATTGGCAATTTACATGATGGCACCACGTGAAGAGATCCCTTGTCCATATCGCTATGCGACAGTTATTTAATTAAGTAATTGTTTTTTAGGCAGATTAGGCCGTTATTACTACAACTTAACATGAGGGTTTATACAGAAATTGATTCGCTTATTAGGAAGTACAATCCGCCCAATGAGGGCGGCACTGGACGATCGACGCAGTCGTAAGTCTCTAATCGCACTAGGCTAGCGTTGATACTATAGTTCAAACTCTCTTGATAAATGGGAAGAAGCTAAGTGCCCAATAATGGGATGTAGCTTACTGATAACGAGTATAACCTTATCGGCGACGCACAGCACAAACTTAGCCAAGTTTAGAAATGTATCGACACATCGAGATTTTCCTCTATATTGTACTCATTGAGAGTCTTTTTCAACCGATTTAAAAATTTCGAAGGAAAAGGTTCTCAACGTCAAAGGTCTTCGGGATCTTTGGTTTTCGCTTATTTTATTTATGATTATTCGAAGATGGCTGGACCAATTTGGAAAATCCTTTTTTTGTTTGAAAGCAGTTGATTCCATTGTCACCAGGTCAGGGTCTGATGATGGGATTCTGAAGAAATCGACGGAACTCAAGTATTTTTTACGCTTGCTCGGGTATTTGCTTTTGGACTTGAGATGTCTAAGTGAAGTCGGTTCTATTTTGTTTAAAATTATTAATTTCTCGTCTCTGTCACAGACTATTGTGCTATTTTAACGTAGCTCGCCCGTCCATCAAGACTTGACGTGTACCTGGGCTTAGTGAAAATGAAATTCTCCATTATGCCTAACGTGAGTGATGGTATATTGTGGCCCTCTGTGCCAAGGATTATAATATTAGAGAAAACATAATGGCCAGAGAGAATGGCAGGCTTTCAGAGGGTTTTAGAGGTTGACAGCTCGTTGAATTGCGAATTTGAATACGTGGGATACTTATACAAGGGTTAACATGAAAAACTACCTACTCAAATGTTGTGTGTCACTGAAGGATTAATTAAATATTTTATACGAGCTCATGCTATGGAGTTCGTGTAGCACAAAGAATTTTTAACATTTATCGGAATAATTCTTACACGTTTACTTTTAATGATTAATTAATGAGGATTAGTGTTTAATGTAGTTTATTTTGATTGTATAATGAAAACACTAAGAGACTTTATTTGCTGGAAAAATGGATTTTCCAAAACCGTTGCCCATATAAAGTTGTGCTCTCCTCTTGCTCATTTGATTTCGTAGACTCAAAATTAAACGGTCAATATATAGCTATACCGTATTGCTTTCCCAAGGAATGACTCTTGTCTCAGTTGTCTCACCCTTTGTTTTTGCAATAAAAACATTTGACTTACAAAAACTATATTATTTTTTTAACAATTTACAGAATGGTATCACTTGTACTTTAATTGAAGAGATATTTACAAAAACAACATAACTGACTACACTGGTGGACACTTACAACGATTAACAATGTTCTTAAAAAAGTGTCAACCGCTCGAAAACATCCCTTCCAAAACATCCCTCGAAAATGTTTTTGAAAACATCCCTTACATTGCATTAGTTACTTGTTTATATTGGGCAATGACTAATAAATAATCAACCATGAATTTTTTTAAAGGCATTTGCGTCTTAATTGTCAATATTATTTGTTTTAAAATTGAAGTTATGTCCTATTTTAGTCGCACAAAATCCAAATATATTGGTAATCAAAATCATAGTGAACCCGCGAGTATATTCTACCTTCAAATTTAGGCCACATTATTATTTAATCAAGCTGGGTTACCCTTACTTTGACAATACTTCCTATAGTTGCCCTATTAATTCATACTGAAACGGCGGCTTATGGTATATACCGTTTGAATAGAACCCTCTGGGTCGCAGTTGGAGAACAAGGATCCCTAATGATCCGTACTTTGAAAACATAATTAGTTATTAATAGGTAGCTTAATTAATATTAGTTGATGTGGATTGGTGGAGAGGATTTAGGGTACATATTGTTTAGTAAACTGAATATGGTTTCATGAGATTAGATGGTGCCATAGCGATAAATCCTTATCGTATTTTGGGCTTATTCAAGTTGTTGTGAGAACTGTGGTTATTAATGTATTGATGGCATTTAGCAGCCTGATTTTCCTGTAGCAGATTTTTAATGATTTATATTTAACTTGGAGACTGAAACTTTTCACCTCATTGAATTTTTACTTAGAAAAATTTGTAACACTTGGGTGCCCCGCACCGCCCGCGCTAAGTTCGTTAATTATCTTGTTTAACAAATAGCTTTTTAAAACAAACGGTAAAGCTTAACTTTAAAGAAACAATGGTTAAATATTTTAAATAATTTAAGTGTGCACCAAAAAGCTGAAATGCAACAAGCACAAAAAACACGTTATGGGAATAAAGAATTAAGTAAATCTGATTCTTTGTAGTAACGTCACAAATATATACACCTACTACATAGTACACTCGAGAGCAAAAGTTTCGGGTCACTAACATTTTCTTGAATATCTCAAAAGATATTAATTTTAAAAATATTAATTTCAAAGATATTCAAGAAAATGCTAGTGACCCGAAACTTTTGCTCTCGAGTGTATAACAATGTAAACTCAGCTGCGCTTCGTCGGAAAAAATCGCTCGTCCGCGAATTTCCCTTTCCCGTCCTCTGCAATAGTGTACTATTATAGCCTCTTTTATTTAATTCTCAATTGCGTAAAAAATATATCACGCTAAACTCAGTAAATATAGTAAAATTTTGCCCATATATACCCAGTGGGTCATTTTCGACCCTGGCCTCTGAGGTTACAGGCTCACTCCTAATCCTATTTTAATGAGTAGAAGCGAGTTTTTTCTAGTGGATCTAAAATGAGCCTCTGGGCATACATGGGTGAGAAATTTAATAATTTAATATAAGTTTTATCGACATTTTAACCAACAGATTGCACCCACACAAAACAATTGATTCGTTGACCAATTATAATAAAATTATTGCTTGACATCTAAATCTACAAATCGAACAATTTTGATAAACACTTCTTGTCATCGATTTCACTTTGTAACAGCCGGAGCAGCTATGGAATTTACTGCTTTACTACCATAATTTTAAGGTTCATACTTCCATGGCAATATACATTTTATTTTATACAAATGCTTAAGTAGAATGTAATAACTATAATAAATAGTCTTCCCACACTTCGCCCACGGTTGTGGCCGATGGGTATCGGGTAATAAAATAATTTTGAACACACCTATTGATCAATATTCATAGCATAATGATATACAAATTATAATGGGCTTTTAAAAGACTGTTAACTTAAATTGGAGTGTGATGCTCTAGTGTGTGGTAATGACCACTTAAGACTAAGTTAAGAATGCCTTGTTTACACGTATCCACATATACTGGCTTTCTGCCGCGCGTTTGTATATTTAGAGTTCCGTCAGGGAATCCTTATAGTGCGACTCTGTTTACATGTGTGTCATAGTCAATTTGCTCCGAAACTATTACACTGGACCCTCGGATCACAAAAATATACCATTTTCGTCGTATAAAAAAATAAGATAAAAAAGGAAATACTTAGTTATTTTTAGATTATAGGAAAAAAGTGTACTTACGGAAAAACGTGTATCGGAAAGAAGGAAAAAAAATGTTGCTAAAATTATGCGATTTATGGAACAATCGGCGTGCGCGTCCGACTCGCATTTGGTCGATTTTATCTATCAAACTAATTGTTACTAATGAAACCCTCAAACGAGTGAATATCCAAGTACTGTGATACGACTAAGTACTTAAATGTAAGTGTTCGTAAGACGCTGTTACTTTTTTCTAGTACTTTAACGAGATAAGTAGGAAAGGAACTCGGTTTATCTTATCTCGCCAGTAGACCAACGTGCCTGGAATTTTGTAGAAAGAAAGCTCAAAGAATACATGAGCTCCCATATTGAAACCACGACACTTCTCTTTGCGAACAAACTCTACATCTTTTGATGGTGTGGTGTCTATACAACTCGATTACCAACGTCTTTTTCAAACGCTTGAGCACTTGTGTTATTTGGAGAAGAAAAGTTAAATTAGATCAAGCTGTATTACATATTTTAGTTGTAGTAATAGTGAATATGTTACCGTACACAACACAATAAAAAATATGATTATCATGACGGAATTAACGGTATAAAGGCAAACTTGTCCCTTGAAAGAGATCTCTTTCAGTTAGCCTCGAGTTAATTTCGACAGCCACTGTTATTGCACTTAGAATTTCACAGCGATCCTCACAATCACAAGTAGTTACATATTAGGTTTCCCACCATTATAACTGCTTAACTGTAAATGCTTGATTACAAGCTGTTTCCGATTAGTTTCAACTCAATTACACGTATAATGGTGCGACTACACAATAATGTACCTAAAGGCTAGCGCTTACATATCAGCTGCATAATATGTAACAGTCTACTAAATGTTATTGATCTAATTTATAAATATAACGGTAGGTAGGGTAGGTAGAATAGCTTATAGTTAATCGTGATCGACGACAAGTCAAACTATAGAATTAATTAAATCTGAATTTTATTTATTTAAACTTTATTGCACAAATAAAAAGTGTACAAGAGGCGGACTTAATGCCTTAAGGCATTCTCTACCAGTCAACTTTTGGATCAAACCGAATACTTGAATTAGTGCAGGAATCAACCAATATTGAAGTTTTATTTTTGAGTTGCATCGATTGTGTCTAAACGTGTTTTAATGTCAGAGTACAGCCCCTACTTAGATTGCCTAGTAAAACTCATATGCCACAGTAAATTGCTAGAATACTGGTAGTTGGTAGCAAACACCTAATGGCTTAAAGTTATCTATCAAACGTTATTCCCGAGCACTATAACGTTAGTCGTTTAAAACGGCCACTATCAGCTGCACTTACGTCTAAATTTAATTTTATTTATGTGTTTTTGTTACAGGTAAGCTGCTCCTCATTAAAAAGCTGATAAAGATGTCAAATATGATTTATTTCAAGCAAGTACCTAGTTTTTATTTTACTTTTCACAGGTACCTACCGATTTAATATACCATTGAATTTAAGGTGTAAGTCTATTCATGACAGCTGACAGCGACTGCATGATTATCGAACAGCGTCGAATCACATTTTGTACGGTTTCCGCTTGCATGCGTACTCATACTAAACGGCCATTTTCAATAGTCAAAATAAGATTCGATGCTGACAGTTCTGCTGTGATTCCACCCTTAACAACTTTAAGATATAAATGTTTGTATTATAATAAATTTAATAATCCGCTACAACTTTGTATCCCTATCCAATAATGTATACATTCAACCCCATTTCCAACCGTTCCCCACCACGGATTGAAAATTTTGGATTCTGATTGAGATGTAGAATTATTAATCTAACTCGTTCCAATTAACCTTTTTACACACAAAAAATACACGTCTGAAATTTCAAGCTTCCGTAGGCCACGGTTTCGCTTACCATCAAAAGGAAATACGCTCGTCAGTCACCGTCAAGAAATATTCATGAAGTTTGGAATACAACAACTTATTACTGAAGGATATCAGAGTCCTTATCTTGCCGCACAAATATTTAACTTATAAAATATTTTACATTTAATTTCAAATAAATAAGCTTGGCTGCTACAACTGCAATATGTAAGCAGCATAAAATAATTCACATGGCACTCGCTGCAAATCATTCAACCTCGCATTTAAACTGTCAGTGTGGACACGTTTGTGTAAAGGAGCTTAACGGCTTCCATCGTACACGAATTAATCTTAACTGCATTCAATTAAAGGATGACTTTCGCTACACCGATTTACCTTTTTTTTTAATATAAGTTATCAATATTTTTTTTATATAAGCGTGTTCTATTCACAGAAATTCCTTTACAATATTTTTCTTTATTTCAAAAGTAAATTTAAAAAAATATACCCTTTAAAAAATTCCCTGAAAATGACAAAAAATCCCCTTTAATTTAATTTTCTTGGGAGTATTTGTGGAATTTTGTGTATTTTTAAATTATTTAAAAAAATTAAGGGGAAAAAAATCTCAATTTCATGAGTTTTGGGAATTTTCTATCGTTACATTGCTATAGGAATTTACGAAACGACACAAAATTAAGACGTAGAGTGAGACATCTTTAAGCAGTTGACCTTTCTAAAATAACTTCATATTTTATTGTAGCGCCCGAAATAATGTTGTCACTTAATTCAAGGGACTGCGGGCATTTATCTTTTGATGACAACCAAACCAATGTCGCCAGTCAAGCCGTGTTAACGCGTTTTAGGATTCAAAAGTTTTTTTTTTTATTGTTAACGTCTCAAGTTGTATGTCAAAAGCATTTTTTTAAATTATTAAAAGTAAATTTATGTGTATAAATTGATTCTATAAATATTTATATGTAATTCTTTTCATATGTAGTGCGTAAGTCAAAGAACAACAATCCATTGCTTATGTTCTTACGTCATATTACCTCGTGTCTTCATAAGTTTTGAGACGACGATAAAGTCAAGTAATGAAAATTAAATAAATAATTATCGAATTGCTTCATATTATTTTTCTTCTTATTTTGCTTCATATTATTGATCAAAGATCAATGCCCATAACTTCTACAAATAGTCTGTCCGACAGTTTTACACTTGGAATTGGGCAGTTGGGCACCTTTCCTCGAAAATGAGGAAAAAAATTACCTTCGTATGAAAATATCCTCCCTAACGCAATACAGGCATGGTAATAGAATACTGGTTATTCAGCATAGAACTCGATTTATTTCTCAATATTTTGGTGTATAATTTAATATTTCATCCATTACAGTTTTATTATACTTCCGTTGCTTTCTCTCTACTAAACGTAAAATTTTAGGCGTCGTGCCTTCACCCCCTAAATTCCAAAGTATTAAACGACTAGAATGATAAACACAGAAGGCCATTTTAAATAAATTCAATATATTTTGACTACATAGAGCATGGTTGTTAATTTGAAATATTTATATAATCGTATTACATTTTAGTAACTGAACTGTTTGAGTTTACATTCGTCTCAAAACTTATGAACACACGAGGTATAAAGCAAATGGCTCAGCTCCTCCGCCTCTGCTTATGTTGTTTGAAACAAAAAAGTTAAAAGGTAAAATTTTCCTGGATTCTTAGGTGACGTTAACGTCAGTCATATGGTCGCCATATTTCCAATAATAATTTAGGACAAGAAAGTTACTCTTGGTGATAAGGTGTGGTTAAGACTTACCTAGGGCTGGAGATTATAATCTTTAACAAAATTGTAACTACTATTTACTCTGAAACCAAGAAATTTCAAAATATTTATCCATCAGCAAGTTAATTTACGTTGTTATTTAAGCATATATAAAGTTGACCTAAATATTTGCTAGTGCGTGTCTCGTTCTGCCATTACTGTAAAGTATAGGATCATAAGCAAGGAATTTTAGTGGGGCTCCGAATGTACTGCTTATCGGGAAACGTGCACTGTCACACCTGTATGGCGCATATTCAAAAAGCTGCGCGAGTGCAGCTTATCAAGATTTATTGGCCAACCAGTATAATAAGACATCCCCATTTGTACCATCGGGTTCAGAATGTGCATTACCAATTTATGAATCAATAAATTGATAAATTGGCTATAAATATTAAAACTAATTTGTTTGATTTTTCTGACGTCGTTGCCTATGTGGTTTTTCTCCCAGAGCACGTCGGAGATAATTTTCAAATAAATATATAATAATTAGACGCCATTAAATCCCATTGTAATTATAGTAACGTGTGAAAACGGGTTTGACTTTCATAGGTGCCTATTAATGCCTAAATAGAAGAAAAAATTAAATAATAAAGAACTATGAAAAAGTTAGTCAATGTACAGTCGCCATCGAATATATTGGAGCTGCTAAGTACCCAAAATTATCTAAACATGCAGTTTATCACCTTGATAATAGAGGCGTTGTTTAAATATTTGTGACCTTCTTGGCCGCTCCGATATATCTGATGGCGACTGTACTGAGTTTGGAATACAGAGTCATAAGTTACCGTTCAAATCGACGATATCGTAATGTTATTTCAATACAACAAAAGCAAGAGACAATAATAAGACAATTATGGAGTTTTTACGTGCTCGGTAAGGTTTAGCAATAAGTACTTACCTCAGTCATGTTCTGAAGTGAGACATGAAGTAACTTAATTTTATTATTACCTATGTTATTTTGGTATTGCTCATTGTACCAATTTTATTGATTACTTACTTTAATTTTAAATTTTACGGACAATATTATTGTCATAAAATTAAATATCGAAACAAATTTTGAAATACAGGATGTGTCATGAGACTCATGAGCTTATTGGAATCAAAATAAAGTTTGTTATAACTTACTTGCAAATATGATTGTGCTTTTTAAATGTAATCCATATTTATTTTAATAAAGTATAAATTAATAAAGCTAATTTCTTGTCGTTCAGGAATTCGTGTACCTAACTTACTAAAATCTAGACTAAGGTAAATTTCCGCGTTCTCAGCACTGTCACAGTACAGTTCGTGTAACTAATTTGCAGTAACAATGACAGCAAGGTGTCATTTTGGGCATTACCTTAATGCGACACAAACGCTGGGTCTAAAAATATGTTTTTTTTAAACAACCCAATAAAGCAAAGTGGTTTCAGATCATTATTAGCTGCTCAAAACAAAGCAGATAGCAAGCAAGAACGGCTAAATGTTCCGGAAGCCAGATGTTTTCTCTCGCCAGCTACGGCTCCGAGTAAATACCCGACCATAACGCCTTCCAACTTTGCCTGTACTTACGTAATGCTGTACCTAGGAATCACACGTATTATTGCAGTAGTATAACTATGATGAACTGAAAGTCCCTGGTTGCAAATAAGTCGATCTTTAACAGGTTTTATCTGAGGTACTACAATTTAAATTATAGTACCTCAGATAAAATTAAGTATCGGCGTCGAAATGTAACTAAAATTCAACAACTACTAACTACTATTAAACGGAAGTATTTACTTTTTTTCAATCTATATCACAATTTCAGTGCAAAAACCTACACCTACATCGTTAAGTGTCGTCTGGAACATTTAATTTTGTTTGTGCAGTGGCTGATTATCTTCCGTAACAACTAAGGCGTCTTTCACACCGCTTCGGTTTCCGCATGCGTCAGTGCGCGAGCGAGATAGCGCTCTGCGTGTGTAGAGTGCTGTCACGCTTGTACACCGTCGCCGCATTACCTCTCTCTCGAACAGCTGGCGGTAAATTCCCAATTAGTAAATATTCTCCTTCTCTACTTGTTTACCTACGTACTTAAGATGATACTACTGTTTCCTCAACTTTACCGTGTCCGTGCCTATCCAGGCAACCGTCCTGAAGTGCCATTTCAGACCCTGCATTGTTTGTAAAAACTTGGTACGTTTCACTTCGAAATTGTCAATGCACACGCCAGTTCTGATAATACGTTTATTTGTTTAATTGAGCTCCTTTCAATAGAACTTAGTTAAGGTAGATACTTTGTTTTGCATGTTAAACTGTAAAAAAAAGGATAATTGTTGTTCAAAAACTATTGGTTGTTTTTTTTTTAAATTCGTATTGCGTTCATTTACATTCAAGATTGCTGTGGTAGAGGTAGACTAAAAGCAGGTAGCGAGAAGACTAGGATACCATATGTAGCGGGTATTTGGCGGGATGTTTCACTAGAAAGATTGACTTTCAGTAAATAGGGATAGCAGGGCTAAAAAATACGTATTATGTGTTAAACCTTGACATAAAAATCAGGTGTGATAAGTTTTAAATATAGATACAGTAGTACAGATATAGATTCTATATGTCTGTCTGTGGCATCGTTAGTTCCCAAAAGTATGAACCGAAATGAGTGCTTTTCATATTGAGTCATGTCTCATCATCCTCATCATCTCAGCCATAAGACGTCCACTGCTGAACATAGGCCTCCCCTTTGGACCTCCATAAGTATCGGTCGGAAGCGACTTGCATCCAGCGTCTTCCGGCGACCTTTATAAGGTCGTATATCCATCTTGTGAGTGGACGTCCTACGCTGCGCTAGCTAGTCCGTGGTCTCCACTCGAGCACTTTTCGACCCCATCGGCCGTCTGCTCTGCGTGCAATGCAGCCTGCCCATTGCCACTTCAGCTTGCTAATCCTGTGGCATATGTCGGTAACTTTAGTTCGTCTACGGATCTCCTCATTTCTGATTCGATCACGTAGAGAAACTCCGAACATAGCCCTCTCCATAGCTCGCTGAGCGACTTTGAGCTTTGAGATGAGGCCGATAGTGAAAGACCACGTTTCGGAGCCATAAGTCATCACTGGTAACACACATTGGTTGAAGACTTTCGTCTTGAGGCACTGAGGTATGTTGGACGAAAAGACATTACGAGTCATGTCTATCGAGATATATTTAGTTTTTTAGGTAGTATTGTTAATTTTATTTGTGTATATTTTAAGAATGTGCAATTTTTTAATATAAAATAAACATTATGAAACAAAATATATATACATAAATCTAAATCGTAATAAAATCAATAATCTAAAGCAATACAAAATCCAATGGGCCTTTATAGATTAAAAGTACGAGTACCTAAACCATTAAGGTAAAGTTCCACAAAAGTCTGTCACCATTGAATGTAATGGAAGTGGAAACGGTTCGACATCTCGGGTGGTCTAATCTCGTTAACACTTCAGCCAATTTCGCCCCGAAAATGGAAAATCTCCCCATTTTCCGGTTAGTACTGCGATAAAACGGATGGTTAAAAATACTATCTTTCCCAGCTTATCTGTACCATGAGATGACTGTAGATGTTATTATAATTTATCAGTTTAACTCGCGTAGTCACTACACGCGATATGTTTCGGAGAGAGTGCCGTATTCTAATTTAAAAATACATAAAATTAAAAACACAATCGATCTCAAAGATAACTTCACAAATAATGAACCAACATTGAGGTGTATTGGGGTTGCATATGAATACTTTTCAAACAAATTCTTAATATTTCTGATTCTTATATTTAAGCGCTACCTAATACATATATTGAATGTGAAAAAATATTCTAAGACAGGTTACTTACTTGTGCTGGTTTTAAAATAACATCTCTTTATTACTCTATTTTCAAGCGCATTATCTATCTGTCTACCCAGAAAGTTAGTAAACTTTTGGAATGTACTAAAGTAACTTGGATTTCAACGCCTATCATACAACAAAAGGCCTATTGTTTTGCTGCAGCCCGTGTTTTACCATTATTACTGACTGGTCGAAATTGAGTCGAGCATTTAGTCGCTAATGAACTCATGACTATGAGGTTTTTGAGGCTAATGATTAAGTAAGTAGGTAGCCAAGAAATTCCTTTTTCAATAGATTTTACATATCGCGAAATGGCTCGATAATTAATGGAGTTTGGGAAGGTTATACGAATTAGTACCTACTTGATATTTGTACTGCCTGACATATAAAAATAAACTGAAACCTGCGTATTTATTGGCCGAGCGATCCTAGCGTCTCTGTTTCTGCTAGGGCAAAAAATATTTTGTACTTACTAGTATTTACGGCTGTTCTTCTCTGTTTCGATAGTTATATAAAGATCTTTTTGGTGGATATTTTTTACCATTTTTGTCAAAATGGTGGAAAAAGTTATCTAATAAAGCTATCGTGATAATGATAATGACATGACAAAAGCGGACATTTTTAATTTTAGATCTTTTATTTTAGGTAGATTTCGGAAATCGAGTCTACCTATTTTTTTGTAATGCCAGTAATCTAGTATTTAATAAGTGGGAGTCACGCGATCGACATATAACATCACAACACTACCAGTATAAGCATCTTTAGGTTGACAGAGTGTTTACGAGACCATATTATAAATATAAGGACAGGTTGCACCACGCACTGTTAACGAACTGATCAACGTTAAATATGTCGGCGCAGATATCGTCCCATAAAGAACTGTCAAACTTCTCATACAAGCATAACAATGACGTCGATAGACAGGGTGTAGTGCAGTGTAATGGTCCTTACTTTGTAGAAGACTTATATTGTTCTTCAAAACGTTCGGCTCACCAGCCAGGGGGCCAATTTTCGACTTTCGAGCGCTCGAATTCAAAAAATTTAAGCTCGAAAATAATCGCACATAAAAGCTTATTACCGCTAATTTTTTCGCATGAAATTTATAGTTTAAATACTCATGATTTTAAATTCCTATCGCTGTTATTTTTAAAACATAATTTCATCGTTTTATTCTGAGTTGTAACTGTCACTTTCGAGTGCTCGAATCTCAAAAATCACCCCCCTGTTAATAATTGTAATTACACTGGCTGCAAGTTAATGACTATTAACATAACGAATACTCTAATCACTCACTATCGATTTGTCCTTTTGTGTTGCTCTTAGTGTATTCTTAAGTGCTCGAGTGTATTTTATTTATAAATGATTTATTGTTATTGATATTATAAATTGAAATATTTTTTGCATTGGTTAAGTTATTCGCAAACAGTGTTGTACTTAATTTAGCTCGCGAATTCAACATTCTAGTGAAATTATTAAAATGAAGGTATTTGTTTTTCTCTTTAGTTTTTTTTCTGAATTCAGATTTTCCCTTTAAACAAATTTAAATAAATAATTTCTGAGAGAATGGTAAATAAAACACTTTAAACTTTTTATTGGTAGAAATACTTGAGAATCTTGAGGTTTTATATCCTTTTATTTCACTACGTCTAATAATTTCTTCATAAAATTGACCACCTCTATAAATAAGTATACGAGGTTATTGATTACCAGTACAAGTTTAATAAAAATCATTTAAGAAAGCAATAAAGATGATATGACTATGAAATAAAAAAATATGAATATTAAAAAATCGGTAGTTTTGATCTTCATTATCTATTGCCTCTAATTTATCTTCATGCAAATGCATGAGAGCATATAAAATATAGCGAGATTATAATAAATGTATACTGACCGATTTTTACGGTAAGATTTGCTTCTCAAATGTGTCTTAAAATAACGTTTTTATTAATATTCTTCAATTAGGGCGTACCATTAGCGATGCAATCTAATCTGGACCCTGGTTCCAACTGCTTTCAAGATAAAAGCTAGCCAGTGTAGTTAGATCTATCTTTAAAAATGTTTGAAGTGGAAGTCTTAAGTGAACATCAAGATCATAGGTATATCTAAGTGTTAACAAATTTCAAAATTCGATTTTTTTTTTCTTAATCTCTGTCACTCTTACATTCATCATCATCCTATCTTGACCAGTTTCGGTCATGGCGATATGTACTGGCTAGGTAGTGTCGATCGTGTGCTCTCAGTTCAAAGCAAGTATCTCTAGAGTTAAAACACGCGTTCGCTCAAGTTAGTTAGGCCAGAATACACGCAATGCGACTAATTTTAAAACAGGTTTCAAGATGGCTGATAGCATACCGTAACTAGTATAAGTACCTACATAATTTAGTCAGTTTGTCGTTGCCCTTCAAAAAGCGATGGTGGGTAACAAATGTTTATATTGTACCTATTTGACCTAAGACCTTACCTTTTAGTAGGTAGTAAGCAATAATCACAATGTGAGACTATGACAAAGACCAATAATAATACTTTTCCGTTATACCTATTCAAAGTTTAGTAAGACCATGCCGTTCGGTCTTGGTATTATTATTACCTTGTCCTGTCTATAACTAATAATCCCCATAGACATATCTATGGCTCTCAGGTTGCTAAAATAGTCTATTTTGCAGTGAATGTGGATATGGTGGTACGGTCTTTCTCTTGCATGAATAGTTACCTACATATACAGATGAAGATTTTGATACTCTCTGTATCTTAGGCGCCGAAGAGGCGATCAGACTGCATGCTATTGGAATTGAAATACTGGCGCGGCGCCACTCCCGCGCATGATTTATTGCCTTTTAAATGTCTCAACTTAAATAAGGATAAAACAAATGAAGAGCAATGAAGTATTCTGGCAGAGGCATATGAATAATAATAAAACGCCAGACTAGATCCGACTACTGTACAAGGTTTCAAAGATCATGAGACTCCAATAAAATTATGTGTCATAAAACGAATGCAACAGAATAGAAGAAAATCAAGTTCTTACTTATGTATTTCTAAAAGCATCGAATTTATTATAACCGTCATAAATCAACTCTATGAAATGCAACTTGATAAGCCAAACGGACAATTTAAAGTGAAACATCACCGTAGGAAACAAAATAACAAGTAATCCAGGGAATACAGATAAATTAGGAATATCATTTTGATCTATGAAAACCAGTATACTTATGACTTCGAGATGCGCATTTAACACGTAATGGCAGATCTTAAGTAAATTTATATTACTTAAATGAGTGCTCAGGGCAATTGGAATATGAAGGGGTAGTACAGCTACGGGAGCGAATCAGCGCAAATCAAATAAAATAAATGACAAATGTCTACTGGCTGAAGAAATATACGTATGTTGTTTGTTTTGCTCGATTTGGCGGGGCCACTGCCATGCCCCTAGATTTAACTTTGTACGCTGTATATACAGAATGAGTAATATATACGGGAAAATTATAACTGTGTTGGTCAGTGTTAACGTTTTATCACCGTATAAGATTAAAGATAAAAATAAAGATAAAGATATATTTATTGGTAACATCCAGGTACAAGTCAGATACATAAAATATATAAAAATTACTTTATTATTATTATTGTCTTTTTTTACATAGTTAGTGGTAATGTAATCATTTCACTAAAATTAAAGAATTTTTTTGTAAGTAGCCACGATTCCAGCTTACTTTTAAAGGATTGGTGAGACTTTGCATCTCGTATGTTGTCTGGGAGGCGGTTGTATATCGCAGGGCCCGTGACGTACACCGACTGTTCTGACCGATGAAGCCTGTGAAAAGGTGCAACCAGGCGGTCTTGGTGTGCATTACTTCGGAGATCGTATGACGTCACTATGCCTTTTCGTTTAAATTAAAAGATAAGATAGAAGATTATTATAAGATAGAAGGCATTTCACCCTTGTCACTTTCTCTACATTAGGTACCTACCTAATGTAATGAAGTAGTACATTTTATAGTGTCCGTATAATAATTATTATCGTAAAATTATTTGGTAACACATTTTTATGACCAACATTGTCAATTTTGGTAGTGAACGAGTTATACCCTTCAACCTATTATAGGATATGGAGTTTTATTTATACTACGTCAAATAATCGAGCTCATTCACCAATTTGGCCTGTTTCTACCAACATATCTATCTCTAGAACTGAAAGAACAAATCAAATTATTTTAAAATGAATATTTTGATTTGTTTATTTTAAGTAGTCACACTACTATATGTATAAATTATAAACTTGTATAGATGTCATATACAAAGAAAAAAGTGACCAACGCCTCCGGTGCCCAAGGCTGGATCCAGCCTTGGGCACCGGTATCTATACAAGTTTATAATATCTATCTCTACTTATTCCTATGAATATTATAAATTCAAGAGTTTGATTCTATATGTATGACTGTATGTGTGGTATCTTCATTTTTAAACCGTTAAACCGAAATAAAACGAAAATTTGCTATGAAGAGTTTCCGGTGGACAAAATGGCATAGTTTTAAGGACTCCTAAGAGGGTGAAAAGGGGGAGAAAGTTACTATAGAAGTGAAAAAATGTATGCATAACTAAAATTAAATTCTTATAATTGTATTTGTATAAAGAATTATTCTATACAGACTAAACACCGAGCAGAAGAGTCTACATTTTCAGACTAACACTACTTGTCGGTACAATTTAACCGTTTCGATTTCTCACCCTGTATTACGCGTTATTTCTGGATTCCTAGTAGTTAAAACATAAACATCTTTGATATGTTAGAATTGTTGGAAACAGCTAACGTTGCCTGTCTTGTAAATACAAGATTATTTGAGCAACATTATTTAGAGATAAATATTTGAGCTTAGTTCTTGGAATTTTGTTTGTCTCCGTTGTGATTAAGAATCAACGTTACTTAAAATTTCATTATATCATTCTTACTTATTATATAAGCTTTATTGGTAGTTAAAAGAATATAAATTCTTACTTGTCTTCTTCTTCTGCCTAGCGTTTATCCCGGCTTGGGGTCCGCTTGACAACCTAATTCCATCCCATATAACCATTTCGGTCGCAGAATCGTCAAAGTAGTAACTAAATGTCAGATGTGTCGTAACAGTGTCGTCACAGTTACTACACTTTGCGACTGTGTTCAGTTTTGGTTACTTAGTGTGGTAACAGTGTGCACACAATGTGACCAAATTTGTTTCAGTAACTAAGTGTCGTCGCCGTGTGTACACTTTTCGGTAACAAGGTGTCGACACATTGTGTAGACTTTGCGACCACAATTTGTACACAATGTGTCGTAACGGTTACCGAACTGTTTCGAAACATTGTGACCGCAAATGACAATATAAAATACCTCTTGAAAGCCAAGGTTTGTCAAACTTTACCATTAGTGTCTCGTGTGCTCGGAATCCTAGTAAGTCATCATGAGCGATCCAAATGATAATAATCGACCAAAACCATATAAACACTCGTCAACATTTTATAGAAAAGTGGGAATATTTCACTTAAAAGTTCAGATTTCGTTCCGCCACTTTTTTTTTTCTGTAATAACGTTTATATAGTTTTTAACCACATCATTGTATTTATGAAGACCTGATTACCTACGGCCACTGAAGATATTTAAATAAAATGATATATTAGCAAAGTTATAAGACATTTAAAAAAAATACGAAATTTTCATGAAAAATGCAATTCCGCTTCGGTAGGGGTGCACTTTGCGCATCCATTAAAATTAAAAGAAGACAACATTTTCATTTAATTTCAAATAATAGTTACCTAGCACCCTTCTGAATATCGCATCGTGTTTCCTAAGAGAGTACATTAAATTTCGTACATTAAATAAAAAAACGAAAACAAACATTTCTCTGCGTTACGTTTTGCGCAACCATCATGCCGTTTTGTGGCCTTTAAGCTTTGGTAGTATTTGTATTTTGAATAGTGGCAATACCAAAGCAGCTTTGTCTATGGTCAAAAAGGCGGCAGCGGCTATATTTTTGTCAGACCGATGTCAACTTTATCCGGAGTGAAAAGTGCCACATTTTTCGCAGCGTGCAATTTTTGAGATTTCAAGATAAGTTTTAAATTAATGTCTGTCATTGACGTCATAGTTAGTGTGCACTATTAAGTAAGGCGTGTGTAATTTTCCTAGGTTATTTTAACTAAAATAACCTAGGAAAATTACACACGCCTTACTTAATAGTTAAGGTTTGCGCATACATTGTATGATTTTGACATAATATATTTTAAATGAACATTCGATTGTTAACCGAGGGATGGAAAGAACCCACCACAGCCGAGATATTTTGGCGCTCATAGTTAGGTACAAAAAAACACGATTTGGTATGGTAAGGTTACATTTTTAATAACTTATTATAGATTTTCTTTGCGCTACGGTCGCCATTATGCCACTTTGCGATACCAATGATATTGCGCTACCGAATAAAGGTTCATATGCACACATAGGTTTGCGGTTTCCGGGTGTAAGTTTGCTATATAAAATCAACCAAATGGAACCGTGGATCACCATGGAACTATTTGAAAGTTACGTTTTCAGTCAAATCCTATGGAATCTCTTACTATTTGGCAATTTGACATGATTCTATAGTTCCATTTGGTAGACCGTTCAGCCTTTTGTCTGCAGTGATTAAAAATGTAACCTTACCATACCAAATCGTGTTTTTTTGTACCTAACTATGAGCGCCAAAATATCTCGGCTGTGGTGGGTTCTTTCCATCCCTCGGTTAACAATCGAATGTTCATTTAAAATATATTATGTCAAAATCATACAATGTATGCGCAAACCTTAACTATTTTGCGTCACTCTGCGCGACCGACTCAACTATTCTGCGTCACTCTGCGCGACCGAATCGTTGAATATTTTACGTCACCTTTGCGCTATTTGTGGCAAAAACTACGGCCTGACCCGTAAATAAATATGTCAAATCAAACAGTAATTTAATAGTAATAGATATTATGTTAGGTACAGTAAATTCCAGATGTACGTATTCTAACCTAAATTCTTTTTAGGCAGAAATGACAAAGATGTTCACAGCGCTGAAATTCCTCGATCAACTGTTGATAATGCATCTAATTGTAATGTCAATAAAATGCTGACAGCAACAAACTCGAGTGACTTCGTGGTTGTGGGCCATAACAAAATATCGTGGTCGATTACCCAACAACTTGGTACCAACAAAATCATTTTTTTGCCATTCTCCTCCATCAACACTACTTACCACGGCATGGCTCTTACACTTTGAGAATATCTGGAAACAAATGAGTACAAGGAGCCATTTTACAAATCCGGTAACTTTGTTACTACTTTTGGTCGCGCGCCGGCCTGTGTCTACACAGTGTCTACACAGAGTCGTAACATTGCGACTACTTTGTGACTGGAATTTTCCTCAGCCTTAAACCATATTTTTACATCCTAATTACCAAGTTTAGTACTAAGTAAAGCCTTATTTTTATTATTTAAGTATATCATATGCATTCGAGCACTAAAAATGTAACAAATAATGTAGTTATGAACACATGCACTGAGAAGTAAATAATTTCATTGCTGGCCAAACTAAAATAATGTGGCGGCGCGTTGATAAAATAACACTTAGATAATCAAATCCCTCGAGCAGTTTAATTTCCCATAGTATTTTAAGTCATAATATAATATAAATCCAAACAATAAATACTTATTTCTTATAAATCCTGTTTAGGGATGGCGTTTTAATGTACGTCACTTATGTTTATTATTTAAGTATTTTTCCATCTGACAGTTCCTATTTGAAACGAACAAAATGACCGAATGAACGAATGATTTTGGAATAACTAGTCGCAAACTGGTAACAATGTGTGCACACGGCGACGACACTTTATGTCAAAATGTGTCTGCGTCGACGCTTCCCCATTTCTGGTAGCGGTGTCGTAACGGCGACGACACTGCGACCGAAATTGTGACCGGAAAAGACGGTGTCGACGCAAGATGTGTCTACACTGTGTCGTAACGGCGACCGAAAATGGTTGTATGGGATGAATTGGCATAGACACTAGTTTTTACGAAAGCGACTGCCATCAGACCTTCCAACCCAGAGGGGAAACTAGGCCCTTTTTGGGATTATGTCCGGTTTCCTTACGATGTTTTCCTTCACCGAAAAGCGACTGGTAAATATCAAATGATATTCCGTACATAAGTTCCGAAAAACTCAGTGGTACGAGCCGGGGTTTGAACCCGAGACCTCTGGATTGAAAGTCGGACGTCTTACCGCAAGGCTACCAGCGCTTCCAATATAAATTCTTACTTGTGTCTTAATTTTAATATTGATAGATGTTTTAGTAAAATATGCCATTTATATGGTTAAAATTAATTTGAAAATGTTTCGTACGATAAATAGCTTTTAAAAATAATAAAACCTTTGGTGAATATAAGTAATTGTTAAACTTGTACAGTTAACGCCAGAAATATGTATACACTTTTGAACCTTATTATAATCGACCCTGATCGATAAAATGTTTACATATTTTTGGCGTTGACTGTACCTAGTGGCTTCAGTAAGCCAGTTTAAGGTGTGTCAGAGGAAACCCAATATTATAAACATAGCTCGGACAATTCGTCGCAAAGACGTCGCAAAACGAATATAACACCGAAACAAAACAAGATATATTAAATTTTTATTATGTACAGTATTTTTATAATATCTATATCACATCATAACCACAACCCAAAAAGTGTGCATCTTGTTCCATACAAAATAAATTTTTGCGATGAATTGTCCGAGCTATGATTATAGATTTGGCTATTCATCTCTTGATATATCCATTTAATAAGTTCCTAATTTAGGCAACTTAGGTTACAGGCATGCTTCAGGTCAGCTTTGAGAATGAAAGTGTTTTCTATTCTTTGACCCGGCACTGATCAGATTCTAATTAATAAAACGGTAAACTTAATTATTCCTAGCCACAAGCAGCCCAGATCTTTTGATTGTTTAAGCGTTCTATTTCGTACTTTATCAAGTTTTTAATTGGATTGTCAACCATGTTTGTGATTCGGAGTAAAATTCAAACGAAATAAGTAATCATTTTAGTAATTATATCGTTAAGAGTACTTCTGTAGTACCTAACAAATTACAGGAGTTTTGGCTTAGTTAGAAAAGTAATCTCGTTTCAATTTTATTGTTGTTCCAAAGTACCTACGTGTGTAATAATAATAAATATAATTGAGGGTTCAATAATAAATTTCATTGCCTTCTTAAAATCATAATATAAGACCACCTGAGCTTCTACCTACTTACATATCTACTAATACTACTTATATAATACTATCTACTTAAATACCAAGGAAACTGTTTAGGTAATTCAATTTTATATTGTTCGTTATGAGAAAGATGAATAAAAATAAAATTTACCTTGAGTATCCAGAAATAATTTTCCCCTGGTTAATTTGGACTCAACTAACAAGTTCGATACTACTTCTGAAAACTGAACTGTCAATTAAAGTTTGCGTGAAATCCTTTGAAACCGGGTTTAATTAAAATGATACTGATGTGTAACTGTGAAGTGTGTATCGTAGTTCAAAGACTATTTCTTATTATTCGTATTTCGCTATTCAAGCGTATTCACGTTGTGTGTTGGAACAATAATGAGAGAACCCATTAAATGTTTACAACGACGCACGTTGTTCGCACTAAAATGCACTATTTTGAGTGTGAAAGCGTTTATGAGCTTTTACGTATATCCCTAGCATTACAGTGATTGTTGCATTTATAATGGTTTAAATCGTCTGTAGCAACCTATTACCTATACCATAGAGTAACTTGTATTAACTACGGTTCGCTACTCGTTCTTAGATGTCGTTGTGACGCTATATAAAACTAGGAAGAAAAAATTACATTGCGTAGAAGCTAGCTTTTTTCCTACTTACGAGCTACCTTTTAAGTGGCTCTCGAGTAAATATCGCTTTCAGATCGGAGCTTCAACAAAAAAGATTAGTCGAAGATATGTACTAACTCAATAAGTTGTCACTGCCGTTACGTTTGCTACGTCAAACTTTTTTGGCTACATTCTAAAGGTATTCTTTAATTCCCGTCTCGCTATAAACGTGCTACATTCAATCCTAAAATTTCAATGAAACAGTGCCAAGAAATGGGACACCACGCGTCCACACCCGACTGATTTATAGCCAAGCTGGTGACAG
Organism: Pammene fasciana; assembly: GCA_911728535.1. NCBI lineage: Eukaryota > Metazoa > Arthropoda > Insecta > Lepidoptera > Tortricidae > Pammene > Pammene fasciana. The sequence continues at coordinate 6,537,776 of OU452285.1, forward strand.
AAGACGTGCTTGATTCACACCGCTTGCACAATTGACTTTATGAAAGGCAAACAAAGCAAAAAGCCCTGGAATCCTTTGAAAATCAACATTTATGAGATCGTAAGCGAAGGGGTTGGCCACAAATCTCTCTTGGAGTTCGCAATGCTGCCATTTCGCTCCGTCAAGAGGTGAGGCTTGCAAGCGTCTTAGGGTAATCCGTTAAATTTATTTACGGAGGATTTAAAGAGTTTTAAGACGGTTTTATTAGAGATTCCTGTTTAACCAGCATTGGTTTGTATTGAAAATAGTTCACGTTCTCGTGTTCACTTAAATTAGCTTCGCGTCCAGCTCTTGATTAAGTAGGTATGTTCCTAGATAATTTTATGTATGATTCATACAAAGCTTTAAAATACAACTGTCAAACTGATAAATAAGGACTAACGATTATTACTAATTATTAGTAAAATTAAGTTTTTAAGGCGATTACGAATAAAAATCGTTATATAATATGTGTGTATAGGAGATATCAGAAAATCAATTATCAAAAATATTCCATTAAATATACATATCTAGGCGTAATTACGAGTATCTTCTCAGATCAAAAAAGGCAATGTAATCTTCTACTGCACGATTTCGTTCCATTTTACTTGAAAGTTCGAATGTTTTTTTTTAGCTAACAGAGAGAAGGTCTGTACCATAGTAATGGGGTAGGTTCGTAGTAGGTCTGTACCTTAATATCAAAATCACTACATTTTTTTTTAATAATACCTAATGTATGGCATATTGCACTCGTTGGCTGATTCAAAAATTTAGTCAAACAGTGCATTCAGTCTTGAAGAAAACCTATTTGCATCGCAACGAGCTTCGCTTGTTATATGCTCTTTGAAGTTTAAATTTATGATTCCATGCCTGCTTCTTTAAGCGAACGTCAGCGGTACACAGAATAGTGCATGTCACATTTTCTATTTTTAACTCGATGCAATAAAGTCATTACATCTGTTTCAACTTTATGTTGCATTTGAATTTCTTTAAATCATTAAGTAGCTACTATGAGGTACCTATACCTGCAAATTTAATGCAGGTTTTGGGAAAGTAATGCAGCGGTCACAGGAACATATGAAGCTCATGTTGAATATCTCACCCCTACCACTAAGGCTTCGTTCACACGGCATTGACCTGCACGTTTTTTTGCAGTATACGTCTTAACGGATAAATAGTGGCACATACTTTGTTCATAAAACCATTTACACGGCGTTTGTACTGCAAAGAAACGTACATTCTTTATACGTTTAAACGGATACTCACCGGACTTGTCAAGCAAATCGAATAAATGAATGTGCTCATGCTTGCTCGGAACGCATGAAAATCTATCGTAAGGCTAAAAATGTTTGTCTATTTACATAAAAGTCACAAGATAAGATAAAAGTTGTAAGTCACTGTAATTCCTGTCTATATGCCATTGTTTGTGATGTTTGTTATTGCCAAAATAAAGAGAAACAAAACAGTTAATGTATGACTTTGATAACTCTTTACAATATTACAATTACATACGGAAAAAAAAGCTTCCGGGATGTTCTCAATCTAAGACATTATTATATTATGTTGAAAATATTTCCTCGTGACAAGCATTTATTTCCTTTAACGAAAATAAATTAAAGTTTTAAATATAACGAAGCCAATATATTCTTACAGATTTTAGTTTTCTTTTACCTAAGATAATACTTGTTTGATTAAAGTACAATCTCTCTTATTTACTCAATATACTCTTGAAACAATACATTTATGTATTTATAATTTAAGAAAACATGATTTTATTAAGCGAAGAATCATGTTTTTGGTAAAGGAAATAAATACTTGTCACGAGGAAATATTTTCAAGAAAATAATAATGTCTTGGATTGAGAATATCCCGGAAGCTTTTTTTTCCGTGCACTAGTTTGTTAGTTCGAACAATAGTCCTAGTCTACTTTCTCGCCGTGTCTGGAAAGTCTTAATGAAGGCCAATTAGCGCACGTTAAATTAAAGCTCATTGGTTCCTGTTAATTTGGCAGCCTAATTAAGAGGTGTTGGAAATGTACAGTTCCATAAAGCTGTGGAAGTTACAGTGGAAACTGCGGCGGAAAGTTTTTAGTCGTCTGATTTGTAGAATCAGGGGGGAATATTTGAGATTTGATTTGGGCGGTCCAATCTGAAAAGTCTGTCAGAAACCATGAAATATCATTTGCGAGTAAAATTAACCACTTAGTTATTTCTTTAGTTCTTAGATTTACTTAGTCTTTACAAATGATTAGCAAAATATGATGATGACAATAGTTATTTATGCTACAAGTGTAGGAAACAAGTAATTTCCGAACGAGTGGCGGTGTGATTTAATATTTGCCGCAGGGGTGCGGCAAAGATTAAAAAGAGCACTTTCCGAGCTCATGCATTGTAAAATACTTATAACGAACTGATCATTTATGAATTCGCAAGAATACGGTTACACAAGATGTTACAATTGAAATTTAATACATATTCAACCCGAATACAGGTGTGAAAGTTTTCCTTGAAAATAAATTAATTGTTTGTTTATGCAAATAATCAATCGTTGCTATTTTTTGTTGTAAGCGAAACGTTTCCACGCGTTTTAATATTATTTGGTTATTATGAATGTGGTTATATCTATCTGAATAATCTGGAGAGATTAAATTCAATTTCGTGGAGTTTAATACAATTCTGAGCCATTTCAAAATTCCATTCGAGTATCGATTACTCGCGTTGTCAGTCTCCAAACCAAAAACTACAAGAGCACGTCATTTTAACTTTCATACGACCTTACGCAACGAAGCGTGCTCGATATTCCTACAAAGAAAATGCTGGAAAAGCAATTAATTGTCCGCCATTCGATCACAATTATCCCATTGTGTCACGTGATATGTCCGTGGCCCGAAGAGGGTATTTCGTGTGTTCAATACCTAACAGACAATGCGGGTGTGTCCCCGACACTTCATTACGGACGCAATATCTAGTCATATTAAAATAATACCCGGTATTTATTCTATGAATTGTCAATAAAAATATTCCGTAACTCTGCCCTCAGAATTAGGTGGATTAAAATGTCCGGTGTGGTATTAAAGACCTTACTTTTTCTATATATTTTTACATATAATTTATTTTTCATAAGTTGGAAAATAGTACTTTATATAATTGTACGTCACTCTGGGCGGTAAGTGAGATTTTACGCCCACGGGCGCAGCGGCAAATCTCATTTCACACCCAGGAGAAGACGTAAAACTGTGTACGCACCACGGGCGGTAATAAAGAAGGCCTCAGATCGCTTGTCTATGGCCCTTACCTTCGGTTCGGGCCACAAATATCCGCGATCTGAGCCGTTCTTTATTTTACCGCCCTAGGTGCGTAATGTACTATTAATAATTCTCCCAGTAATGCTTATCTTATATCCAGGTGATATTTAAAAAAAATTATTAATGAAATACGGTTTCAATATTTTGTTCCTAATTAAACATGAAAACTCATTTACATCTAAATAAGATAAGTCATAAGATGTTACCAGTTAAAACAAAATCACGTTACGTTTAAAATACTATTCTCCATAGCGCTACGCCTACTTAAGACATATTTCAAAAAAATTGCATTTATATTAGAATTACATATATGACACCAAATAATCATCAAAGAGAGAAAAGCCATAAAGAGCAAATTACTACGGTTTGCGATTATAGAACATAAATAATATTGTAACTGCAATTAAATCCGGAACAATTCTGTCATTTTGTCTATTAAACTGTCGTATGATAAGTCTACGCCTTTATGTTTGGTGAGACATATTAGAATGTCAATACAAAACTTAGGTATTTTATTAATGCTTTGTTATTTTTTTGCGCTGGAGAATGTCACTTACGTTGTTCAGTTTGAGGAGTAGAATATACGTTTCAATCCCTCGCCCGTGTTATGGACCACACACTGTATAATGTGTGGTCCATAAATAAGTTTTACATTTTTTTCTGATTTCGGAGTAGGCCGCATATGATATTAAAAGTTGTTTAGTGTGGCCTACCAAATCACTGCGCACAATATGGCTAGTTATTAAAAAACACCCGGTATAGTGACGCATACAGTGTGTTTCTGTAATAGGAGCAATAAATTAAAACGTAGATTCTACTCCTCAAACCAGGAAACGTTTGTTCAGCGACTTTTAAAAATAACGTATGGTTTGATTTTAAGGACACTTTAAAGTTTTTTTCGAACACGCAATGTATTTCGAAATTGACTATGTCTGTAGGGTGACAAGCAATGTCAATTAGACGGATTTTAACGTTCATTGAAAATACTAACACGTTGCATAATTTACTGTTTACCACCAATTGTTTCTTGGTATAATGATGCTACTGGTGGGAACCTTTAATTGGCTCTCTGTTACTTACCCATATAGCTACAATATTAGTAATAGCTGTTGGTTCCCCGAATAAATAAATAAATAAATAAATAAATACTATTTAGTTTGTATGAAAAAGAGACAATCTACAAAATGCATATTTTTTTAAAGTTGTTGAACAAAAGTTTTGTAGTTTGAGGAGTAGAATCTATGTTTTAATTTATTGCTCTTATTACAGAAACACACTGTATATAACGTCAGAAATAAATCGGAGTTTTTAAAATAAAGGAAAATTGAACATCAATCGGACGAACAATAAGCAACAATTCTAGCTAATCAGCTGTTTCATACAGTCAGCAGTAAAAGTAGCTAAGCAGGTATGGTGTTCAAAATGACCTGGACAAGAGTTTAAGAGAATAAGAGCGTGTGTAGGTCATTTTGAACACCCTATCAGCTTAGCTACTTCTGCTGCTGACTGTACCTATATCTTACATGCGTATAAACAATTTATATTTTGTATGCCTTACATAGCATTTGGAACTAACGAAGTTTATTTTTTATATAAATATTATTACACAAAAAAGTAGCAATTACAGAGATAATAATGCCTCAATAGCAGAGCTCGAATTTGTAAAAATTGTGCGCATCGAGAAAAAGTTGTGAATTTTTGACCATGGATAGAATGGCCCACGATAAATATTTTTTAGTTTTGGAGGTCCGTAAAATTTTTGGATCTTCACGTCAAAATCAGGGGTCCTGTGAAATACGTTATTACTCTATGGTTAAGGCTGCTAGGGGTTGTGTGGTATCATTTCCGTGTAAAACAGACATGCGGAATTCATTTGTGATATTAAAAATGAAAAATTTCTTATTAAAAAAAAAGTTGTGTGGCGAGGAAAACCACAATTTTTTATTTTTTTTAGAACGTCATATAACTAATATATATAATTTTTTTTTCTAATAATGAAAAATATAATAAAGGAGCATATTTAATGCAGTTTCTAGATATATACAATTTTTAGGCTTATAGTATACAAAAACTACGCGAAAAAAAATGTTTGCTTCGTGGTGTATATGTTTTCTCCATAGTAAGTATCGATAATCATTGTGAACGTGAACATCCGTAGCGTATTGACCTTAAAATGCATGTATTGCTTGTTATTAGTAAATTTTATTCATAATAACTTCACAAAATGCAGAAATAAAAAATACAATAAATAAAAACATATTTTTCCTCCTTAACTTTAACATAAACCGTCACAATTCAAACGACGCGACGTCTGTTTTCCGTTACTCAACTTAAGTAAAAAAAAAACCAGAAGTTTTTTGTATTAAAGGTGTATAAAATGTATATGTTTCTATAATCTATATTAAATATGCTTCTTTATAATATTTTTTATTACTTGAAATAAAGGATATATATTAGTTATATGACGTTCTAAAAAATAAAAATAAAATTGTGTTTTTCCTCGCGGCACAACTTTTTTTTTAATACGAAATTTTACATTTTTAATATCAGAAATGAATTCTGCATGTCTGTTTTACACGGAAACGATACCAAACAACCCCTAGCAGTCTTAACCAGAGAGTAATAACATATTTCACGTGACCCCTGATTTTGACGTGAAGGTCCAAAAATTTTACAGACCGCCAATACTAAAAATAATTCATCTTTGCTCACTCTATCTATGGTCAAAAATTCACAACTTTTTCTCGATGCGCACAATTTTTTTCGCATTTGTACTGAGCAAAACCCTACTACAATGCATTAACAGTTTATGTAGATAAATTTTCAAATTGAAAACTGATTACGTAAATTATTAAAGTAAACGATGTATTTGCTGAGAAAACAATAATGTGCCTCGTGAAATAAATTTAACACGTGAACCAACAAAACAATTGGCGTGTAACAATCGTTTTCAACGTGATATTAATATGTTATACAGTGTGTATATCTAATACGGGCGAATCTCTTAAGAGGATCACAACAGCTAAATTCCGTCCCTATCTTTTTAGTGCGAGTGAAAGAAGAACACTGCATTGCGATTAGTATGGGAGCTCATTGCAAATTATGCAAAATAATGTTTAAAAAAAACTACGCATTAATTGAGAAAAAAAAGGCAATGAAGTTTTTAGTATTAATATGGTAAAATTTTGTCCTTAATTACAAATGTATAAGTCAAGAAACTAAAGACATACAATTGTTTAAAGCTAATTTTAAGATGTAACTTTGGAATTATTTTCTATAGAGCCGATTTCGTCCAATCGTGTATCGGAATTAACAAAGTTCTTCGAAATATAATGAGTTTTAACATTTTTTTTTACTTCCCCAAAACAAGTAGTTATAGCTGTATGATTGTTTAAGTAAAGTCAATTTGAAGGTCATCGGGTGTTGTCATCATCTTAACGGTGATTAGTATAGGACATAAGAAATGTATAGTAATTAGATAACTTTTACTTAGAATTGCAATTAAAATTTTGTCTATACAAAATAATTCGGCCCGCAATGTAATGCAAACACACTCGCGTTAAACGCTCGTTACAGTTACTTTCAATACCATGTTTACAGTATATTGCTGCATAAAGTTTTCAAAAATTAATTATCGGTTCACAGTTAAGTGAATCTAAAAAAACGTCTTAATTAATGATTACAAATGAGTTCTTTGTCATCTTTAATTTATCGCCCGTATTAGATTTACAATATTTACATACTGTATAAACTTGCGAGTGAGATTTCGATGATTATATTATAAGACATTGTTTAAATGGTGTCTTTAAAACTAAGTTCATTATATTAGTACCACTTAATTTCATGTGTCATTTTATGATATTTTATATTTATTTTTAAAAGTTGAATTTTAAGATTTTTAGAGGTAATTTCATTTTAATTATATATATAATAATATACATTTTTATTTTTAAAATAACATGAGTAGTAAAATCGTATGTTATTTTCATGACGAACGCTAAATTACACAATATAGCTTATGTGCTGAAGTCTTCTAGGGCAGTAATTGTACATAAAGAGTTTTATAAAATTAAAACTAATTTTAAAATTATTTCAATAATTATAGGCTTATAGTTACAGTCACCGGCAATAGTAACTTCCTACACGTAGGTCGCAAAATATGTGACACGCTCTTATGACCCTACAAATAAGAGCGAGTCACATATTTTTGCGGTCTTCATGTAGAAATATACTATTGCCGGTGACTGTACATATTGTTATATTCCCTGGCTCACACAACGCCTCCGTGGCGCAATGGTTAGCGCGTTCGGCTGTTAACCGAAAGGTTGGTGGTTCGAGCCCACCCGGGGGCGATTGTTTTGTATGTGTTAAATGTAAAATCTAATATTAAGTGTTTGATACATTGTATAAAACACCAAACTGAATGCAGAGCAGAACCTCCTTCTTCTATGGAATTGAAGTCGGTTAAAAATATAATAAACAACATATGTAAATCAATTTGGGTAATTACGACGCGTGGTAGAGTGTAACCATGAGAAATATGAGATTGTGTAAGTTTATAACGATGTTTCTACAGAACAAATCATTGTAAGTAGGTATTAAAAAAAAATTAGGTTTCATTTTTATTTTAGATAGACACATTATTATGTAAATTATTATAAACCTGAATAGATATCATGCCGGTGACCAACCACCGGACCTCGGTCTCTTTTCTTAAGTGAATATGATTTTTTCAAGTTTAATACCTCAGATGTTTTTTTATAAGGTACGTGCTAATTTATAAGTACATGACCTTACTATTTTCAGTAGTTCGCTCAACGCCTCCGTGGCGCAATGGTTAGCGCGTTCGGCTGTTAACCGAAAGGTTGGTGGTTCGAGCCCACCCGGGGGCGAAACATTTTGCTGTCATTATATTAGTGTTTTGTTTTTGAAAATTTAACAGCACTACAAAAATTACCACCCACTTCGGTTTTGATGTGCAAGTATTTTTTGCTAAACGACTTAAATATTTCTCTTTGTTTTTTATATGCCCCTTGCAAACCATAGTTGTATAGAAGCTACACATAATTTAATTAATTTAGCATCGTTGCTAGAAAATATTAATAATGTTTTTGTGGAAAGTTGACCTTTAATTAGTTAACTAACTGTTATGTTGGTATTTTAACGATAACGACAAAATAATTCCGATACCATGGCGAGGTATCTGACACATTTGTATCATGTTTTTAGTGATATAAAGTTGAAACAAGTATTGTTTCATTATTTATTATCCAAACAATGAAAATATAATGTTTCGTCCCCTCGTGGCCTGGTAAGCCTGAACCACCAACTTTTCGATTAACAGCTGAACGCGTTAACCAATACACCCCAAGACGTTGATAAAGTTACCAAAACCAAGTTAATTCGGTAACCAGGTAGTTAAAAAAAACATATTCTACGAGAAACTTATTTGTCAAACTTTACCTAAGTACCTGATCAAGAGATCAGTTAAAATGAACTAGTTAACACAACACAGACAAAATAATCGCCCCCGGGTGGGCTTGAACCACCAACCTTTCGGTTAACAGCCGAACGCGCTAACCAATTGCGCCACGGAGGCGTCCAGCTACCGGACGAATATCGCAATATCTTATAAGACGCAGATCGCGTACAAATATTTAAGAGATAAAAGACGCACAATATTTTTAATTTTAGCAGATACTGTCTCCGGCTATCTCCAACAATAGTTCATTAGTGTCAGCTCATGCTGATCTCCGGCAAGGGCCTCGGGTGACTTTATTTTTATATTTTCATAATATGTTTTTTTGTCCTATGCTAGTCGATCTAATAGAACACAAAATGAAGTATTCAAGGTTTAACTAAGGCAGTAATTATTTTATCTTACTTTCCAGTTTCTATATTTTTTTACTAATGGAAATCATTTACTACATATCTTATTACTAAATGTGTTTATTTTAAGTACTTGCCTACTAATCTTGTTATCTATAATTTTTACGCAACGAATTGATAATATTATTTTATAAGCATTTACTTATCGCGATTTTTATAACACTATCGCACCTTTATGATTCACATATGATGTAGTGGTAAATAGTGGACCACCTTCTAACCACTAACAGGGCACCTTAGGCTGGCCCAGAAAATGTACTAATAGGTTTAGTAAAAGTCCTCTGGTTTTCGAGATAATCGCACTTTTCTTTTTTATTTAGTATTGGTAACTCAGTATTTCCTAATGAATATTAATAGCAATATCTTTTTTGTAACGATGTTAAGAGGAAGTGTTATGCCATTTCAGAATCAGTATTGGATAAAGCAATTTGTGAAATAGTTGGCCACTCGGGTCTTCATAACATTTTTATTCACCACAAGCGATCAAACTCGATCGAAGTACGCGAGTTAATCTGACACAGTCTGCCTTCGTTGTGCTAGATATTGTTGCATGTAACTGGACAAATCTGTGTGAGATGGTTTCCAAATATTCTAAAATCATTTTAGCTGCAACAGATTACTATCAATATCTTCATTTCGTTTAACTGGAACTCAAAGGTAAAAATACGCAAGCAACTGCAATCTTGGAAAACATATTTTACCCGCTTTCTTCAGCAATACAATCCATAAAGAATACATTACGAAACACTACATAACCATATCAAACGAACCTCATTTCATATTCCGAGAAACACAAAACACATTTTACTACAAAATACGTCTCTCTTGGGGGTTCTAGAACAGTGTGCATTTTCTTTCAATGAAACCTAACGCGTGCCGGAACCCAGGGGAGTTAGGGGGTTTTCTGAGAGCTCTAAAGTAATAGTAAGTACTTCAAAGTATGCGTTATTAGCTATTTTGGATGCTTTACACAGTTTACACTAATCATTAGGTTTCTCTTTTTATAATTGTCAAAGTTTTCTATGGCTTTGTAGGTAGGGACACTTACTTTCTACTTGACTTTTAACGGCAAAGTAAGTGCTAAAAAGAATTTTAAAGATTTTTCCATACAACGAACCCCAAACAGCTATTAATATCTTATTCCCGAAATGGGAGAAAGGCTGCCATCTCAAGTAAAAACCTAAATAGCTGTTTGGTGAAGAAAACCATGATTACCAAGCCAGGAAAAGTTTTGCATCGTAGGCAAAGTTACGGTAGCTACTAACATAGTATTAATTATGAAATTGTTGTCGACATTTCTAGTAACTCCTCTTGTTAAGTTACAAAGATCTATTCTGCTGTTAAAACAATATGGCGGAATTATTGTCATATAAATATTACAAAATACAGCCGTATCAGAATCCTTGCACGTAACAGTGTCATAATCATAAACATGTTTGCACCGCTCTAAGTTACACTCTATAAGTGATTAAGCTGTTGCTACATCAGGTAGATTGGAGCTGTCCTTTTGACCTTTTTTCTCTTAATTATGTATCTTTATTAGTTTAAAATACCTAATGTCGCTGTTTTGCCATCTTTGACTGCTATAGAATGCCATTAGGCATAAAGTCCGCCATGAATATTTTTTTATGAAAATAGAAATAGAAATCATTTATTCGTGGCGAACAAAACAGTTACATGGTACTTGTATTATATACACAGGTATTGTTAACCAAATAAAAAAAAAACCTGTAAAGAATAAAATAAAATGAAATAAGCAAGCTAACAACAAAATACAAATCTACAATGACATAATACATTTATAAGCCACGAAATGGTCACGACTCAGCATGAAGCTAGCCTGGTTGGGCTAACGCTGGTCTTCCGTCGGAACCATGAGTCAAATGTTATGCAAATTAGTTTCAATAAATATTATAACCCGCTTCTTCATAAACGTACTACAAACCTCATTTAACTAAATCATCGTTTGTCCTTATCTGTCACTTTGACAGTTGTGTTTGTTAGAAACAGACAAAACATAATTTAAATAAATAAGGTTTGAAACACGTTTGAATAAGCGAGTAAACCTTTAAATAATTTTATTTTTATGCAAAAAATACGGAAAATAAAACTAAGCATTTTTCTTACCTGATAGAAGGTGAAAACATAGATGTATAGTTATTTATTATTACGCTAATATGAACTTGACAAATGGTTTTAATCCATTTATGATTTAATTATACAAAAAGTAGAAAATCTGATATCATTTGTCAAATGTACATAAACATAATTGAATTGTTCAGGCCTACTATTACTACTATTCACTGAGACATACGAGGGGCGTTCAAATAGTTCTCGGTGTCGGTATTAAAAATGGGCGATATGTAAATTGTTATAGTTTAATTTAAATATGCATACTTTTGTTACTTGCAAATACTTATTAACGTCATTCAATTGTTTTATTTTACAACTCTAATAATAATTTAACCTTTGCTAGTCAAATTGTAACCCTTCACTAAGTCGTCATTAGGTCGTGATTTTTGTGTAGTTATTTTTAAATATTAGAGAATGAGCATTAATACTCAAAAGTTAGGACTAAATAACAGGGGACGCGGTTACCAGTTTTGAACTTTGGTCAAAGAGCAGTACCCTTGTCAATTAGAAGGTTCTGAACCATAATTCCTGCTGCAAATTCGTTATTTTTTTTCTTTAGATTTTCTTAAATATCTTTCCATAACTACGATTGAATAATGATACACAACTCTACTAAAATATTTAAGCTTAATTGCTAAAAGCTAATGTCCCAGTATTTATTTGTACGTCTCAATAATACTGGAAAAGGCCCTAAGAGCACCCTAACTATGGTCATAGACCTCGAGATTGAAAAAAAAAACTGCACAGGTAACTTGTTTAGTCTTTCAATCATGGTGATAAACCAAGGTTTCATTTTCAATAACAATATTTTTGTTAAGTGCATCAGGAGCTTCTCCACACCGCTCCAAATAATTACAAAACTGTCTCTTATTATTACCGTCTGTAAAAATGTTCATACCAATGTTTTTTGTTCAGCTATCGTATAAAAACAAATGAATAACGCAGATATTTTTTCTCTCTAATTGAATGTTGATTAGAGCCATAGTATAGTCCACATTAAAGGAATATCATTGAGAGGATGGTTAATACCGATACCGAGAACTATTTGAACGCCCCTCGTATAATGCTTCCAGTCGTAAAAAGCATCAGAAAATACAAACGATTCAAGCGATTTTCTGTCCTTGTAATCCAATAAAAAGAAGAAAATGGTCATTCCATGCGATTGAATTTCTATGCATTTTGGTAATATTTACAAATACTTTGACGTGTAGTAACAACAATAGAATACTTTTGTATCATATATGCTACAAAGGAAATTTGATTTAGAGCGTTTCTATAACAAGCCCGAGTGCTCCTCTTTGTATCGTGCAATATCGAATTTTCCCTCACACCCTCTCATCTCGCATACGTCTGTATTAGAACTTTGGCTACTATGTAGGCGGAATAAAGGTTATTTAGCAATCTAGGTTTGAGTGAGATACGAGGTTGCGTAACTAGTTTTTCTTTGTATAGTGGAAATGGGCTTTGAAAAAACGTTCGCTAAAAGGCGTCTCAATTTGAGTTGCTTGTTTTCAAACGCATGGGTTGTTCTGAGTCAATCTTTCATGCGCTCTAGACGGCGCATAAATTAAATATACATTATACAATCATCTGCATCAACTATAATATTTTAAACAAAAATATCTCACTGAAATGTTATTTGTGGAGAAGGTAAGGTAAAATCAGGACGATAAGTAACTTTTTTATATAAGAATGATATTTGAAGACACATAAGTCAACTTTAATAACTATTCTTTAGTTTACTTTTTTAGGATTTGTTTTAACGAGAGCTCTGTGTTCATTATTTTATGTTCATATATTAGGATTTAACGAAAATGGCATCAACCTTCCATAAAAACGGAATTTTCTAATATATTCCAAGCAGGATTTGTTATTTGATTTGCCTAGAAGAAGCCAAGCAGAAAAAGGTTAATCCAAAACTAATACTCCTATGGTGTATATTAAAAACAATTGTAAGCTTTTCTTTTAAAAATGACCTGACCTGTGTTATCTTTTATAACGTGTAATTTTGTCTGATATTAGAATAATCAAGCTTCATTTATAAGATTGAATAAATGTTTTCAAATTTTATTACGTATGTAACTCACAATAACGTAGGGATAGAAAAATAGTAAGACATTTAGTAAATATATGACTCGTACAAATACAAACTTGTATGCATTTAAATTTCTCTGCAGCCAGCTTGCACGAAAAACTCGCTCCCTGCCGTTCCCGGATCAAAGGTGCCCATATTGCCTGTGACATTTCCACGATGAATTACTGTGTATATTTTAATTCCAGAAAACATAAATACGAAAATTCAAACAAAGGCAATCTGGCAGTAAATCTTGATTACATAGCGCTTATTCATAAATCTAAATGCGTTCACCAATTAGCTCACAGCTGCTGTTAATTTGTCTGAATTTCGCATGCACTGCAGAGTGCAGCTTAAGGGGAATGTATTTCCAAAATTTGCATATAAGACTCATACATAACGTTTTGTATCAAAACGACCTTCAGATTTTTAATATTTGGTATTCCATAGATAAGACAGACAGACAGACATTACTCTCCATGCACCGCGTTGGCGCCAATATGTTGGTAATCGTTGGTACATAATTATTATTTATAACTGAGCTGAAAGTCACATAATAATAAATTTAAATTGAAACTTAACAATGGACAGGTAACAAAACAATCAAAACATCTAATATTTAATAAATACGTGGTGCAATTAAAGTAATATAAGATAACATTAAAAAAGATGAAAGAAAGATGGGCCAAACTTGCTACCGAGTGGCTCCCACAGGACGGCTACCGGGGCAGATAAGAGGCAAACCAAAAAAGAGATGGCGGGATGACTTGGACGCGTTAGAGTAAAGAGTGGTCGAAAATGTCAACCAACAGGGTCGAATGGGGAAAAATAGGGGAGGCCTTAGCCCAGCAGTGGGACCCTAAATAGGCTAACGAAAAAAAAAGATAACATTGAGTAATAGTAGTAATAGTACAGTCATTTTATTTTCACTTGTATGGGAAAAATGTCAAATTTGGAAATAATTCATAATAGCAGAAGTATTTAGTTGTATGGCTTAAAAGTCATGTTATTCATTGCGTAGACAGAAAATCCTACAAAAAATTGACCTTGAAAAAATCCTCATTTAATTAATTTCTAAAAAATCGCTTAAATAAATATATCAATATTTTATTATTTATGATGGTTCCTTAAGACATTTATGGATGACGGAAAATCAGACAAAAAAAAGAAACCTTCATATATATTTTGATGAATATTTACTTCGCGATGGAAAGTTTGTAGGATTTTTCGTTCAGTCATCTTAGAATGACATTTTAAAACTATATAAACAAAAAAAATGCTATTATAAATTAATGTTTGAAAAAAACGTATCTTTACTGGGCTATAAAAGTGGGTATAAAATGGATTATAATTTTAAATGACCAAAAATTTTTAATTTGTCGAGACTGTATGTTGTCTTATTCTATAAAAATTGTTCGCTTTCTAACTCAACATGTGTCAAAGTGTTAAGATGCGTGAGATTTAGAGTAATAATTAGTAGAGTCATAAAATATCTTGTTGCTTTTAATAAAAATAAATGCTGCACCCCAATTTTGTTTTGTGTTAATATTTTACGAGAGAGAAAATAACTTCTGAATACATTTTCGATTTCACAATTGTTGAATCTAAATATGTAATAATATAACACATAAGGCTAAAGCTCCAGTTAAGGCCAAAGTTAGACGCTTTCAAGAATCGATAACGATATATATATTATATACCCAAAACAAAGCAAATTTTATATGAAATATGATATGAGCCTTAAAATATTGTGAAGCGCCTATTAATTAACTTTTAAATGAACAGAGAAAATTGCAAATTTATCTTATTAATAACCAGCTATGGCACGATGAACTCGCTTGACATTTTGAGAACGCAATTGACTTTGAACCTATCTGAGTTTCATGTGGAAATGGCAAAGAAATATAAAAAAATTATGATCAACTGTTTTTAAAAGTTAAGAAATGACTTTTAATGTCTTAATTAATTAAATAGGTATATAACCTGCTATTGCCATTTAGAAATCAAGTACAAGAAAAACACGCCTTTAATGAGTTTTCACACTTTAGACTCCATACTTGTTTAGGTCCAAACTTTAGTTTTGAATGAAAAAGTACGATTGTTAATGTAATTTTGGTATAAACTTCTTTTGGTTACAGTTGCATCTTTAAGTTTATAACCTTCTCTAAGAGAAGCTGTAATTAGAATTGTTTTTAAGTCTGTATTTGAGTTCATCAAATATTCTTGAGTCTACTTAAAGATATCATGTTGACATGATTTTAAGATTAAAGCCAATAGGTACAGTGGGTGGCCCGTAACGCGACAAAAAAAATTAAACGTAGATCATCCTCCTTAAACAATAAAACTATTGCTTAACAACTTTTACTAAATATGTAGTTTTTAGATTGTCTCTTTTTCATGCAAACTAAATTCTATATGCTAATATTATCCGACAGAGGTGGCGGAACGATATGGACGCTTTCCTCGGCACCTGGCCGGAAAAAGCGTGGGACCGAGAGTTGTGGAAGTCAGCGGGAGAGGCCTTTGCCCAGCAGTGGGGCACCACTTTAGGCTAATAAAAAAAATCCGTCTAATTGACAGGCATAATCAATTTCGCAATACATTGCGTGTTCAGGTAAAGTTTAAAATGTACTAAAATCCGAACCGTAAGTTATTTTTAAAAGTCGCTGGATAAACGTTGTTTAGTTTGAGGAGTAGAATCTACGTTTTAACTTTTTGCTCATGTTGCAGGCCACACATGGCATAAGCACATACAAGAACGTTTTCCGAGACAACTGTTCAAACACTTAAAACTTATTACGTAGTTTATCGCCTTCATTCACAGTTAAGTTAAACAATTTTACCTACTGAAATCATTAAACTGGTAGCATATACATCTCTTTAACAGCAAATCTTCCATGCTCGTTTTGCACTAACAACTGAACGTTGTTCTTGACTGTATATTTTTCACTGCGCCAATTTGTTTAGTCGCTACAATGACGTCTTTCATTTATTTTATTCAACTCAAAGACCTTTATCCCGATTGCTAAAAGAACAAAGTAAAGCTGAGTTAGTGAAAAATATGCGTTGACGCCTTAGATGTATTTATGATTGCTGCTTGGTGACGGTATTTTATGATTTTAACAAAGAATTTGAAAAAATACACAATTGCGCTGGTCAAACTTTAGGTGCGGATTGAACGAAACTAACTGTGTTTTAATATTAAACATAGCTAGTTTAAGGAACCCAATTAATAAGCACCACATCGCTTGTTTTGCGTGCCCGTTCCATAATGGGATCCCAAAACTACCTCCTATTATAATATTTGATCCTTAAGTCACACGGTAAAAACCCATAAAATGTATTTACATTTTCGACTCCATACTTTCTTTCCCAAAGGACCAACATCCAACAATCGCATTGTTAATTTAATTCAAAAATTGGGGTTCATTAGGCGACAATAAAATTAAATTCTCTGTTTGTATTTTGAACGTACTGTCACGTATGTGGCTTAATAAGCGAGTCTCGTTAGAATTTATGGTTCCTACAAACGACCCGAAAATTAGGCACAATTTCGTTCACCTGACCCAATGTTTACAAAGACAACAGCCCTGGATTAAACCAATGTTGATGGATCCCTGAGCCCCTGCTCACATATTTGTGACAAGTGTATTTCAATGACCTGCCAGGGGTCGTCTTTAATTGGTTCATGTTATAATAGGACGTCACGGGCATAATAATACGTCTGTTCTGTACATGACAAAGGTACAATTAGTTAACGTTTGGTGTTGTCACCATTAGACAACGTATATAATACACTGTTTTGGTGATTGAGGGTCCGATCATCAGCAAAAGGTTCACTAAAGGCATGGTAAACAACATCAAAAGGTATCAATTCCATTTATATGTTAATCCTGAAAATGGCCATGGGAGTTGATCAAAAGACACCGTATCTATTTTTTATTTGTATTTATTTAGTAATATGTTACAAAGCACATCTCCGTTTACTTTATCAGAAAACTAACTTCTCTTCTGCGCGCTTTAA
This sequence comes from Pammene fasciana, assembly GCA_911728535.1. Classification (NCBI taxonomy): domain Eukaryota; kingdom Metazoa; phylum Arthropoda; class Insecta; order Lepidoptera; family Tortricidae; genus Pammene; species Pammene fasciana. The sequence goes on from OU452285.1 coordinate 6,555,218, forward strand.
GGCAAAGAGATAATAAAAAAAATGTTGTCAAATGGGTTGTGAACTTAGTAAATTAAGAGAAAAAAAAATTGCTAGGTATAGAATTTGATTTATTTATTTACAACTAAAACTAATAAAGGCGCCGTTCGCCTGGCGGTAAGACGTTGGTCTCAAGTTTGACGACTTTACTAAATTTAGAGAAAAAAATGTATAGAATTCGATTAATTAATTTACCACTCAAAGAAATAAAGGCGCTGGTGTCCTGGCGATAGAACGTCAAACTTTCAATCCGAAGGTTTCGTGTTCAAACCCTGGTCCGTACCACTGGGTTTTTTGGAACTTATGTACGAAATATCATTTGATAATTACCAGTCGCTTTTCGGTGAAGGAAAAGATCGTGATGAAACCGGATCTAAGCCCAACGAGTAGTTTCACCTCTGGGTTGGAAGGTCAGATGGCAGTCGCTTTCGTAAAAAACTAGCGAGCCAAGCGGACTCCAGGTTCAATAGAGCCAAAATCTGAGACGGACGCTAGGATGATGATGATGATGATTTACAACTAAAAGAAATACATATTTTCCACAGACTACACAGACACCTCATCATTAAGCTTTTACAGGGAGCACGTATGTGCAATTTTATTCGTAAATTTCTACGATTTGACACCTCATCATTAAGCTTTTACAGACACCTCATCATTAAGCTTTTACAGGGAGCACGTATGTGCAATTTTATTCGTAAATTTCTACGATTTGAACAGCACAACTCAATAGTATTCTCCACTAATTTGTAGCAAAATAATCCAGGTTCACCCCTGTAACTTGATTTTTGTGGATATTTTTAATTGACATGAGTAATGATCAAAATCGTTACCTCAACTAAAATAAGCGGTCGCGCTCTCAAACAAAATTAGTAAGGGAGCACATATGTGTGGTAACCTCGAGTTGTACTTATGATCTAAGTATCTAGTGGTTGAAGTTATCTGTGATATTTTCATTAAGATACTACGCATTTTTCGTAATACTTGACTAACTAATAAAGCATTTCAATCCTTCTCTCTTGTAGAAATAACGCTAAATTGTACGATGAATTAATTTATACAACGCTAAATATGGCACGTTAAAATATGAATAAAGATGATTCTAATGAAGATAATAAAGAACTAAAGTATGGGACGGTGTTTAATTATGCACAGGGGTCCTTTTAAATCTCAAGGACGTAATAAAAAGATTTAGTACCCCAAAGTTGCGGGGATTATAAATATCTTTTGATATAATTTAAGTAGACACTTTCCTGAATTTAGCCGGATCCCCGGAGAAGGTGGAAGGAATGAAGAGATTTTTGTAATGGAATCCGCCTTTGTGGCATTCTTGTACTCAAGAGATTCGCGCCGCTATAGTACCTCTTAATAAATTTGTGTATAATTTGCACGTGGTTTACCTTGTTTATTATGTTCAAGGAGCAATAAAGTCTTTGCTTTGCTTTGTCTTTACAAAGACTGCAAAATTGTAGATATTTTTCTTCGCCCTTGAGGTTTTTTTATCGCAGTTTTGTGCAATTTAAGAAACTGAATTAACTACCTTAAAAATAATCTGGCACTTAATACCTATGTAATTAACTAATTTGCTTGTATTTTTTCGAAGAAAATTTAAAAATAGGTACGTCCATCCTGAAAATGTGTATCGTCCCAACACACGCTGCTGTGTTTATTAAAATATCAATACATGACCTAAAATACAGCAATAAATTAAAACGTAGATTCTACTCCTCAAACAATAAAAAGTTTGTTCAAAAACTTTCAGAAAATATGTATTTTACAAACTAAATAGTATGTTAAAATACGTCTAATTGTCATTGCTTGTCAGTCTTGTCTTCCTACAGACATAATCAATTTCGGAATACATTTCGTGTTTGAATAAACTTTAAAGTGTGCTAAAAATCAAACTGCTAGTTATTTTTCCAAGTCTCTGAGCAAGCATTGTCTCATTTTAGTAGTAGAATCTACGTTTTAATTTATTGCTCGTATTCCAGGAGACACCCGATATACGTTTAAACGTGATGCACTGAACTGTAAATCAAATCAATACCTATCTTATTTTATAAATACACAACGTGCAACGAAGCTACAAAAGTTTTGTTCCAAGAGCAATCCATTACTCGCTCGTTTATTGATCGCCAGAAGCTATAACCGTTTCAATCGTAGATTGATTCCTAGTAATCCTAGCCATTGTGTTTTCTATGTTAGTGGATAGGAAATAGTCCTTTGTTAGACTGAAGAAAATGAATTCTTGTCATTTATTTAGAATGAGTTTTGTTATGACTTCTATATTTGGCTGTCGCATATCAGAGGCATTGGCACTGAGCTTAACCTTAACTTTTGTCATAATTTTCGCATAGCAAAAGAAGGTGACGTATCCCTGTTTTCTCATATATTCTATTACATCCAAAAATGTAGCTGGCATAAAAAAATGTGTCATATACGTAGTGGTAGACCTTAATCAGCATTAAGTAAATAAGTTTACTTGATTTGAACATAAACAACCAAATGGCAAAAATAACGTTGTTTGACGTCGGAATTAACGTAATGTGTCCCTAGTGAAAAAGGGTACAAGTCAAAATGGCTCAGCAAATAAGGGCACTAAAGGCTGTAAAATTTACGGCACTTGTACCCTTATTCGCTGAGTCATTTTGACTTGTACAGTTTTTCACTAGGGCCACACGTATCTATCTTTCGGAGCGCAATACCTGCATTTTGTCCCACCCCTGTTGATTCCTATCTACTTAGAATGCCAATAGGTTTGCAAATGCTAAATAATCAGCGTGCACTAGCACTAACTCGGTCTGAACAGAAATAAAGCAGCCCATTTGCAACCTGCTTCGTTGGTAATCACTTACCGCTAATGATCTGCTAACAAGCCAGTACAGGATTATGCTTGAATTTTAGTAAACGTTTGTTGTTGAAAAATAGTCTTTATTCTTAAGATGTTATGAGCGACAGATAATGTGAGAATTCGACAATGTTGCAACTGCTTTTCATAGATCTACCTCTTAAAGATCCCGCGTAATGCAGCACTATACAAAGACATCGCTCTTTTAAAGTTAACTATAATTAGTCCATTACTGTATCTATGGTCCACAACTTAAATACGTAAGCATCAATTCTTGTCTTCTTTTTCTTTTATCTAAGTTTTTTCAATAATTCATAAACATATTTTAAAAGTGACATGCGTCTTCTTCCTCCTAGCGTTTGTCCCAGCTATTTGCTCTAATTGAGCCTGGGGTCCGCTCGGAAATATAATCCCGGGAATCGGCGCAGGCACTAGTTTTTACGAAAGCGACTACCATCTGACCTTCCAACCCAGAGGGGAAACTAGGCCTTGTTGGAATTAGATCCGGTTTCGTTACGTTGCGACGTTTTCCTTCACCGAAAAGCAACATATGGAATGATCGTCGTAAATAAGTTCAGAAAAACTCAGTGGCACGAGCCGGGGATTGAATCCGAGACCTTCAGATTGAAATTCTGACGTCTCACCAGGCCACCTGCGCTTTTTTAAAATTAAATGCGTGATTTCAAAAGGACATTTGGAGCATAGTTGGGAGGTTTTGGACTATAGTTTGGTCTATACCATAAAACTGGTATACATAGTCCAACACTAACGTGATTAGATATTATAAATCTGGTGACTCAATGCTCCATCTAGTGGGCGTTAAGTGTGATCCGCATAACTTTTGACCCTGCATGCATACAGTCGGAAAAGGTACCGGTTAAAAGCTAATTTGAATAACTTGTGTTCTTCAATTGTTTTATGTTAAAATGTGTTAGGGAAGTTGTTCTAACGACCTACCGCAGTAACAATTGTTTAGCCGAGTGTTTAAAGTAAATTCCATCTCAATTTTATTTAATTCAATGTACCTTATTAATAATTTAAGTAATAATATTTGTGGTAATAGCTCATTAAAACATTAATTTACGAAACAGCTTAATTATATTTTAGTGTCGGTTTTTCAAAATATTTAGCTACTGAAAACGTCACAAAAACATTACTAGGTACAGGGTAAATAATTAATCGTTCGAATGTTTGTGAAAATAATGTACGCAGTATCTAAATTTTGCAGTCAGCATCATAAAAAATAAACGGGCAAAATGTTCAAAATATCTTAGCAAGGCTGTTTAGAGATCAAATAAGTGTCAAGATCATTTAAGAACACGTGCGGCTGACCGCAGCAAAAATTCATGATGCATTTCGAGTTTTGAGGGCAGGCCGTGATATAGTTTGGGATCGTATTAGGTACACCCTTTGATTGAAAATTTTACTACTCAGATGACAAGATAGAGGTAAAGTTGCGTCGTCGTATGTATATTCCGACAAGAAAATGTAGAATTTAAAAAGTGACAACATCGTAGTGTCCCATTTTCTTAGATCGATTTGAAAGGGACGACACTACGGTGCCACTTTTTAATTTCTACAATTTCTTGGCAGAATTATAAACAAGTATTTATATCAGTTTATCATAAATAAAGAAATCCGAAGAAATAAAAAAAATATGCTGGCAGTTATCAATCAACGAGAAAGTCAAATGATGTAGATACTTTGTATTCATAATACTTTGACAGCGGCTTTCATAACGAAAACAATGCAAGTCCAAATCAATACACCATTGAACAATGCCCCCTGGGCGTTTTTCTTGTTTTTATCCATAGACATATATCTTAATAGACTCCGCGTTAACACACTGTTTTTTTTTTGTTAACAGCAACCAAGCTTCGTATACTATAGTAACTTTAGTTTTGGGACCTCAGAAGTACCTAAGGCTTATTACTTACCAAAATGTTTTGTTATTTATAGGTAAAGATTGAGTTTTAATCAAATAAACTTTATTAAATCCCTTCCGAACTTCCAAAGTAGTTCGCTAGTTCTTTTTTTTCAGTGTACCAGCAATTACCGTTTTTGCGGCAGGTACTACAAAACAGCCAGAAAACTTTGAGAGCTATGACGAGAATTTTGGCTAAGATTTCAGTTTCTACTTTCTGGTAAAGCAAAGATAGAAAACGCTGAATATAATAGATTAAGTAAGTATTTACCTTGTTGATTTACGCATACAAATTTCATATTCATCGTTGTATTTTTTAATTAAATTTACCAAGTTATTTTCTGAGGCTTATATAATTTTATTATTTTGAAATAAGATTCTGCAACTTGCACCTACAGTCGAGACGGTGCACCATTGCAGCCTACCACTAAGATGCCCATGGAAATATGTCTGTGGTTGAATACCTGTTTTTTTACCATTTGTATGCAAGTACTAAAGGTATGTCATGCATAAAAATAAGCACGAATTTTAAACAATGTAACCTTAATTTTTAAGTGTCTTATTCCTTAAATCGATTTGTAATTTAAAATACTTGAGTATGTACCTAAAGATATTGGGTAGAAATGATTATTAGAATGCTCATCGAGTACATGCAAATATAGCAGTATGTGTTTCTGAGAATTTTATCGATCAATAAGATATTTATACATAGTATTCCGTATTCCATATTGCAATTTTTCATGTATTCGTCATTCGATGAATAATGACCTGATTAAAATACGACGTAGTTCCTCAATTATATTGTGATTAATGACTCGAAGTAATTGAATTATCACGCGATAATTTCGAATGATAAAATTAAATACGGTACATTTAAATGGCATGCATTTAAGATTGTGTAATACAAAGGGTAGACCGAGTGGAATCGGATCGCAGGACGAAACGGATTAAGAAGTATTTTTGTCATTAAATATCCTTAGGACCCTAAATAAATAAGGCCTTGCGTGTCTAGGACCAAAATATTATGTCCTAATATGGGTTTGGCTATGCTCTTCTTGAACAATGTATTATGTATAGCTTTTGTTAGTAGCAGGAATAGCTAAAAGGGGCGAGAGGTGTTCAAAATAACGACACAACCTATATTAATTATCAAGATAACAAGAGCATGTGAAGATCATGAAAATGGAGTAAGCTGCAAAAGTGTTAACATATTTTTGACGTCGACCGTACCTTAACAGTTTCTTTTTTTATCTATAGTTTCTATGATAAATTGATTTAACTTCGATATTAAAATATGCTATGAACTTTGTTGGTTACAACCGAAAATGGAGTACCTATGACTTGAAAACGTCACAAGTATGCCTTTTCGTTACATTTTCATTAAAACAGACGCTGAACATAAATCAGGGGTAATCAACGAAATGCTCTGCCGAATAATTAAAAGCATCGAACAGACAAAACGTTTCAGGCCAAACAAGAGGTTTCAATCAATACCGGTATGAAATTCGAAATTCGCCGGTAAATCTTTACGCAGTAATAAAATTTTAACAGTAAGTTACTTTAAATAAAACCGGCCAAGTGCGAGTCGAACTCGGGCACGAAGGGTTCCGTACCATTATTTATAAAAACCAGCCGTAGCTACTATCGAATAAATTATTATCGCAAGGTCTTGTCTGCCTAAGTACGTAGTTTTTTGGAGATAACTCAAAAAAGCCTAAACCGATAATGTTCAAAATAATTTTCGTTGAAAGAATATTTAAAGGTATATCCTCTTTTTCATAATTTTTGGACTTACGGTTCAAAAGTTACAGGGGGGGGGACACAATTTTTAAGACTTTCGGAGCGATTATTTCTGAAAGTATCCAGTTCATCGATTGATGTGCATCATATTGATATTTGGTAAAACAATATTTTTTGACAATTACTTGCATGTATGGAGTGCCCCCCCCCCCTAAAAACATTTTTTCAGTAATTTCACTACATAACTAAGTAGCGGCACGTACAATACACTTTATGTAAAAATTTGATAATGATACGTCTTATAGTTTCCCAGTAAAATGGCTGTGACATGCGGACAGACAGACAGACAGACATGACGAATCTATAAGGGTTCCGTTTTTTGCCATTTGGCTACGGAACCCTAAAAAGCAGTTACACTGTCGAATAATCATAGTGCTTTGTATTTGCCTTACCTAAGAGCAAAATAAAGTACCTATTTATGTGCCATAAATGAATTAATAGGTATATTTAGTATGTGATTAAGTAATATCATTAAATTTAAACTTTCGTGAGACATATTAACATTATAAAATAACACGGATGGAGACCTAGGCTCTCCGAAACATGTCGCAAGACGTGACTAAAGTGCCGTGAGTGTAACCGTGATTAATATCTATAGCAGGTTTTTGTAGGTTTCTTGTAAAAGCTTGTCTCACGCAGCGACTGAAGTTAATCTTGGTGATGTGTCCTGCTTTAATCTACAAAGTGTGTCAGATTCTTATAAATAATAAATATTATGGGACATTCTTACACAAATCGACCTAGTCGAATCGAAATAGATAGATAGACGTGAATAATTACTTATATAGGTACATAGAAAACATCTATAACTTGGAAACAAATATTGGTGATAAACACAAATATATGCCCTGACCAGGAATCTAACCCGGGACCTTCTGTTCCATAAGCAGGGTCACTAACGACTGGGTTAGGAGATTGTTAAATTATCTCATATCTTTCCTTTGCGTCTTTTACTTTTGTGGTTGTACCATTTCTATCCATTTATATTATTTGCTATAAGCAATAAAGGTTACTGTAAAAAACTATTCACTGCGCTGCTCTTGAGCTGCATACATACGTAAATGAAGCGAATTATAAAACCCATTGTAAGCCAGTCATGCGTGGGGTGCACTTCGAACTTTATCCGTGTAAAGCTGAACTGGGCTTTCAACAACAAGGTGCAGCCTATTCGTCTTTTTTTATGTCCTTATTATTTTATGGCTGCTACAATAGGTACTTAATAAAAATAAAAAAGGTAAGTAAGGTAAAGACCGCCGTCCCTAGGCCAAAAAATAACCCGATACACTTTGTATAACCATGTATTGTAAGTAAACAAATGAATGACCGATATTGTTTAATTATTATATTTTTATTTATCTTTATAATTTGCGACCTACCGTCACATGCTACATAGACCGCCTTTCTCTCATCTCAGTAATAAGATATAAATAGTATTTCCTGAAGAGAATCATGTTTTTCAAGCCAGGCAAAGTTTTGCATCGGTGGCAAAGTTGTAGCACGTGACGGTACCTCAATATAAAGCATTTTATAATAATACTACGAAATTTCAAAAGTGGAATAGATACCGTCCTAAACCCTGTCTCTGTTAGAATGTTGATGAGATATTTTTATTATAAGTAGCTACTTTAGAAGTTTATAGTCTCCAAAGCCTAGCAGTATTTGATAATTTGTACTTTACCTAATACGCGCGTCTTTTGTTTCCGAGTATTATTGAATAGACCTTAGTTTAGTGTAATCGAAAAATTTACTCGTATTATGACATTTTATTTCGTCGGCTAATGTCGCAAACCTCGTAACTCCATTTCAAAGAAATTACTAATTGCTAATACCATAGCCTATAATACCTAAAGCGGCTAACCTGGTAACTCCTCCAGATGAGTTACGCGGTTATGTGTATTGGCATATTTAACTAAATATGATTCATTTATCATCTTTCTCAAGACTCGAAATTCTTCATATCAAAGAAATGAACAATTGAAAACCAAGGGCCTTAGCGGAAATGAAATACTTGGTTTTTTTTCTCTTAGCGATCTCTAGCGATTATTCTTCAAGTATTTCTAAAATATATTCCAATGGAAGCAATGGTTTCTCCTGAATCTTTTAACTCGTCCCACAGTCCCTTGGGCCTATTGAATTACGCGCGTTTTATGGATACGGGGTAGTTTACGCAAATGTCTCTGAAGGCTACTCCCTGCTTGGTATATTACTCTCTAGGGGGAAAACGGTGACATTTTCTTTTTTTCTGTAGAACAAGCGGTTTTTTATAATTCATGTTGCTAGATGCTGTTACGTGACTTGGTTTTGGTATGTGTGCTAGACACAATGTTTTAAACTCTTACATAAAAAAGTACACTTTTATTAGTTAATCAAGTCAAGCATAGTTTAACATAGTAATTAATAGCAAATCATATTAAGTACTTGTTAAGGTATCATTTTTATCTTAACTATTCATTTGTACATTTTAAGAAACGTAATAAACTTATCAAGAGGTCGAATGTTAGAAAAATGTTAAGAAAATACGAGGCATATCAACCAATTACTTTTTTTTTTTATTCTTCTTGGATAGCTATAAAACATGCTATATACGAAGTATGAACTAAACAAATTTAAGATGTAAATAATCTACTTAGTTTCCTTTATACATAAAAAATTGGTCCTAGTTTTTTTTAACAAACAGAAACTTTAATGTGACGGATAACACCAAACCAGCTTTAACAGCTTTTTAGATATTTCATGCCTGAACCAAATAAACGTTCTAGTTTTTGTTTACTATTAATTTGAAATGTTCATACCTTAAATCATTTTGCATATTGGTAATGGCATTTTGGCATTAAATAATCACTTAGTATTTTTTGGACATTGCAACCAAATACGTTACGAATGAAAGTCATATAAAATGAATTTAAGTTAACATTATTTCACTATATTTAGGCGTTTTTGATGTTTTGGATCGCACTCGCATAAAAATTTTTACTAAAGGCATTTTTGCCAATGTTTTGGATCGCACTCGCATTTGTTTTCAAGTTATTAGGAGCACACTGAATTATTAAAGCACGCCACCCATTTGACCACAAACGAGATGTGCGTAACTGAATTCGTATTCGACGCAATGCGTAATTGCGTACGATTCCCAGAGGCCTATTCGATATCGACGTATGTATTTTATAAGAAAATTTAACAGTATCAGATCTGTCTGAAGCAGTGGCAGTGGGTCAATTTTTTTTTAGGCAAGCCGGTGCTGAATTTGGCTTAAAAATTCTTCATGAACTGTAGGAAAACTGCTCAAGCGCCTGAAACTTAGGCAAGCCGACGGGAATCATGTTCTATGGACGCACCGCCACTGGTCAGAAGTGAACTTTGACTTCTTTACGTAATCATTTTCTTGACAAATTGATTATCATTTTCCATCCTCTCACGAAAGCTGCTGTGGAATGAGCCCTGCCGAGGTTTTTTCAACGGGCCACAGTATGGGGCTCTTCAAAAAAGAAGTGTATAGGTTCTTAAAGGGTAGGCAACGCATGTGAATCCTCTAGGGTTGCAGGCGTCCATAGGCTACGGTAACTGCTTACCAACAGGCGGGCTGTATGCACTGTCGTGGTACCTAGTAAAAAAAATATGAAAAGATACCTATCGAAATGAGTTTGCTTAGCGACAGGTTTCAGTAAACGTTTGAATCATAATTAGTTTAATATTGATACCTACCAAATCAGTACTGAATCATAAAGTGATAATTTTTACGGCTTATTCTGAATTATTGAGAATTTGTATTATATCTATGTAGCAATCAAAGGGTTCAGAGAAACGCGTAGTAGTAGAAATAGTATAGAGATTACATGCATTGTGTTTTGACTTTTCCTACCGTAAAGCATAACAAAGTTCCAAAAATTCTTCGCCTATAAACATTGTTTTGGGCAGCAGCATCTTCCGAAAGCCTAAACAACAATAAACAAAAAAAAACTGCGCGCGCCAACCCGCCTGTCAAGCGTGGCGCGTATGACAAACCCCCCCTTAAGGGGCTACTTTGAAAAATTATAGGTTTTTTCAAACGCTCTAGTGACTTAACGGGAAAAGGGAGTGAATTTATTTTCAAATATATATTATTAGACTGTATACTCTTATTTTTAGCAGAAGCCGAAACACGATTGCTGAAAGTTGCCTCGATAGAAAAAAAATCCGAAGTTGGGTCCTGTTTCCCCTTATTTTTCTCAGCCTACGGAAACTATGAGAGATTAAGCAATATAACTAAGTAAAAAGTATGGTATTCTGGTTTATCTAAAAAGTCACAGAAACAAAATTAGACAAAACTTTATAGATTCGCTTATTTATCGTAGTTTAGTCAAAAAGTCTGATCCTTAAGAGCGCTGCATCTCTTTCTTTCATGCACGGGAGCCATAAACGTGTCTCTAACGGATGGGCGTGGCTTGTCCGAATCGAAGATAGGCCTTAAAGGGGAGGCCTATGTTCAGCAGTGGACGACTTATGGCTTTGATGAATATGATGATGAAACATTGATTTATTTATTTCAATCAAAGCCTATAAAAATAAGTTCGTGTTAAATTAAAGTCTGACATTTGCAACCGAATGCGTGATGTAATCCAATTATGTAATGAAAATATTCATTAATTAGCATTAAATTTTGTTTCCACGCGTGAATTAAAGACATTGATTTAAATTGAAACGTACATTATAATAAATTTCGGGACGTCCGCGTATACGGCGCCCATTCAATTACCACGGACGTTGAGTGACAATAATTACCGAAAATGTACTGTTCGCATTTTATCATACGATAAATTACTATAAATTCGGTGTTTCATCGGTACTGTACTCAAAGTGGTAACTTTACAAAAAAAAATCGCGATAAAGTTTTAACTACGGCTATTTATTTCTATTTAATTATGTTATGTTTAAACTGTATATAAGATTATATCAGTCAGTCGTCCCAAGAACGCTTTTTTGTCAGCTCGGATCCTCGCCAACTCTTTGTAGGTGACCAAAGCAGCAAAGTCGTTTGGCTTTCGTTGTCAATGATATCGGTACCAACCACTATATTATCTTCTCTCAACATTCGGATTTTCCATGTTCCGTCATCCATTTATAGTTCCCAGAATCGAATAGGAAACTTTCCTCTCCGCTATCAGGCGATGACTGAAAACCCTAGTTGACTGAGGAACCGAGCGTAGCGAGGCGACGAACATCTCCTTTTTCACTGGTACGACGATTTGGCAGATTGATGTGTGTGTATTGGTTGGTTGGTTGGTTGGTTGGTCAGTGTCGGTCTAGAGGTTGCATTTTTCATCCGATTTCGATGAAACTTGGCAAGTACGTTCCTTGATTTATTTGCCAAAAATTGTCGAGCCATTTTTTTGATTGGCGGGAAAATAAGGGGGGAAAGGGGGGAAGTTTGCTGTCGCGTTATTTATGTTCTCCGAAGTCTACGGTTCACAGAACCACTAGTTTAGAATATTTCAGAATCAGGCAGCATTTAGAGGCGCGCACGGAATTCAAATCGCGACCACGACCGCACGCATTAAATTCGCGGTGACGCGACAACATGACACGGTTGCGTGACAACGGGAACGCTTGGGTGGAATCACTTGCCATCGGGAATATTTTTGATAATTTTAAATACCTACTGTGAGATAATTAGTTCGTTGAGAGTTGTCGAATCATTTAAAGACAAAATATAATACTATCAACATAGCATTGACTAGGTAATCAGGTTTACTAATTTCATAGTTTAACCCACATTTTTTCGATGTTCTTGTATAGCAGTAAGACGTGTTAACTATGTTGTCGCAGGATCAGAACCGAATTTATTGAATCAGGCATTAATTTGCGGAAATTTAATAATTTATTGTGGATCAAAACCTGACTATAATGTTATCAAAACTTACATACATTATATCATTTAATACAGACCTGGGGGGTGATTTTTGAGAATCGAGCACTCGAAAGTGACATTTGAAACTCTGAATAAAACGATGAAATTATGTTTCAAAACTAACAGTGAAAAAATTTAAAATCATGATTATTTAAACTATTAATTCCATGCGAAAAAATTGGCAACAAACTTTTGTGTGCGATTATTTTTGAGCTTGAATTTTTTGAATTCGAGCATCCGGCTGTCAAAAATCGGCCCCCAGATACTTTCCGGTAAAGAAAAATATCACTAGGAAGCCGAAATTGCAAAAGAACCAGTTGGAAAGTCAGATAGAAGTCGCTTTCCGCGCACCCAGGGGCCCTCAAGAGTCCCTCCGAAAGACACGTTTGCCATGACTAGGCGGTGCACCTATTTTTTGGTCGCTTATAAATATCATACTGGTAATCGTACGTTAAAGAGTTCACTAAAGTTCGTTTTCCAACACTGTGTCACGATTAAATAATTATTATAACTTACTCGTGGTTGCTAATAATAGTCAACCACGCATTATGTTTTAAATAAAAGTTGTACCACAACACACATCTCAACTTAACATTTCAAATTATTAGTAACTATATCCACAACACAACAGTATGCTGTCGAATTTTAGACGATTAGTATACGATTTTAATCAAAAGACAAGTACCGTACTTACGAAATATGAACTAAAGTCCGATACATTACTCTGCTTTTATTAGGTATTTTGTATACATGTCATTATTTTACCTCCTACACAGAAACTTTACTTGGGCAGTAATAAAATATTTATTTAGGCAAGATAACCAAACATGACTTAAATCTACGGCATAGGTTTTGTCAAAAAGATTAGGTACAAAACGGCGTCAACAACATTTTAATATTACTAATTGTTCGTGCCATACATGAACAAATTAAACATTATGGTATATTCAAAATCCTTTATACTTATGATTATTTTATGAAATTTAAGTCACATAACAAGTCTACATGGAACTGATTATTGACCCTAATTCAAGTATGTAATTGTTTTGATCTAAATAATAAGTATAGAGTCGGTGCATTTTCATATTAAGGGTGTGGGAGGATTTCCTGAGTTCAGTACGAAGTCCAACTCGTATAACACTGTACTAAGTTTTTAAAATCATATTGGTCATGAAAAACTATTGATGCTCTTTATCATTTAACTATCTCTGGTTCAAATATTACCCCAAGCCTTTTCCAACTTCAGTGCCCTTAAGATATTTGCCCCGAACTACACTAATTTACTCTAGACGTCTACTAACAAAATCTTGTAATTGAAGTTTCATTAGTATTATTACTTGAAACTTTATACGATTAAATTACCCCGACGGTAAGTAAGGGGTTGTTATATTCCAGCTTCTTAAATGCTGTAATTTAGTAATTTAATGAAATTAGATTATTCGTTTATAATAATTTGTTCTGTTAAATTACTTAATAATTAGTTGAATGCTCGGATAACATCAGACGCCCATTATAGAATATAATTACTTTTAAGAAATTAACCTAACTTAATTTGTACCTTTATTATAAAATAAAAGACTTGACAATGTAAGTACTTAGTTATATCAACTTAGTAATAATAATCTTAAATGTTAAAGATTTTAACTAAGTTTGAATTAATTGTAAGTTACATAAGGTATAGTCACGCTCCGTGATTGTTGAGACATTTAGGGTTCTAGCTAAATTGGACCTTCCATAGCGCAAGTATTGTACAACCAATTTAGCTAGAACCCTAAATGGCTCAACAATCACGGAGCGTGACTGTACTGAAATAAACAGATTTTAATTTAATTTAATATATATATTTTTTAATGTTGATCTATTTTTCAGCATTAATGTAGTTAATGTTACTCTAGTAATTTTGCGTAGATGTTGTTTTACAATTAGTCAGATGAAAAATTTACAACAGTATAAGGAAGGTGGTCTTTTAGACCAGTAACCCATCTTCAAACAAATAAACATTCACGTTCTAAATTCAAATTGCTAAAGGACTGCACCAAGCATGTTTCGAGCAACAAAGGTAGCACTGCAGTAAGTCGCCCCTTATTTCGTCATGTCTAAACATGTCTAATTCGGTCGCGTCACTCGCGTCGTCAGCACAGTATAAGGGTCTTCTAGACCAGTAACCCATCTACGAACAAATAAAAAATCACGTTCGCTATTCAAACTCCGGACGCAGGGCTGTACCTAACATGTTTCATGCAACGGTAGCATCGCAGTGGCACACCCCTTGTTTTATCATGTCTAATAATGTCTATTTTGGTCGCGTAACTCGCGTCGGCAGCTGTTTTTGCCCGCGGCCCGCTCAGTGTTAAGTTCGTAGTTGGATTATGGATGCAATCTGGTTTTACGCTACACCAATGTTAATTTTTTTTAGAAATATTATAACTAAACAAACTATTTTTCTAGCTTACATTTGATTGACTAGTAGTTACATTGTTTCTGCGGCCTTTGTTGTGCAGCATCTGTTTATTAGCTTATTATTTAAATTAGTTACGTCCTCTCAACGTCAGTAGTTAAGTTCATCCACGGTGCAATCAAAGCTTCCTTAATTTAAATCAATTTTCGATCAAACAACGCAATACATTTTAAAGTATCACCAATAAATCGAGATACAATATCACTCTCTCGGATCCAGGACCTCGATACATCAATAAATTAATTACCGTGTCCCTGTTGCGACGATAACTGAAATAATAATGACATATACGCATTTAAAGATTGATTGATATACATAAAGTTTTATGAACATGAGTGGTTGTTTTATCGATGGCCACATGAGGGTCCTTTAAGTGGCCAACTGACATTTCGACCTTTCTTGATGTACACTGATTTGTTATAGTAGAAAGACTTCTTCGAGTCCAATATGCACTGCATTTCTACCTCACTAACAATTAAATGTTCGTTGATAACGTTGTCATTTGATTTAATTTACACACCGATCAAATAATACTAGATTTTACTCGATCAGCCCAAAGAAAATGGCCCCACAATAGTAGGTACCGCTAGAACGACTCAGGTGGTATTTTCTCTGACAGTCTTATTACGATATAAGACTAGCCGGTAACAAATTCTCACAAGCCATATTTTCAGTAAATCTTGTTTGAGTCTGTCCTTTGCATTGTTGCTCGAAGGATTTACATTCCAATTTTTATTATTTAATTTAAGTTTTATTTGTGGTTACCGCAATCTGCTGATCAAAGTTCCCGCTTTTGATTAGGTACTATGCACAACGTCAAAATTAGCATACCAATGTTTATTCATTTCTGTAGATCACAAACAAGAACTTAAAATTAGAAAATGTGTGAAGAAAACGACGCATATCAAATACAAATAAATATACATGTGAATTTTATCATATTTATATTGGTTAAAAGGCCGCTGTAAAATGTATAGACCTTCATACCCACTCGTGTATTTACACGCTCTTTGGATTTTCAAGGGGCAGAATAAGTACAATTTAAATTTTCATGGTCTAACAAGGTAACCGCGATGTTTTCTTTCACCGGCGAGCGAACCATGAATTTCTTAGCACCTACATACATAAATTTTGCGAGAGCCGACCTGTTAAAAAGGCTAGGGCGCTCTTGGCTGCTTGATTGCTTTTTATTATGCGCTATGAAAGAGGCAAGTGTAGTAAAATTTTAAAAGTGCAAATTTATATTCGTCTGTCTGTGTGTCGGTCAGCAGAATGTATCTCATAATATATAATGTTAAATATAGACGTTTGACATTTCCACACGGGAGATACCATAGGTACATACCTATCTTATTGTCATCATTCATATGTTTGTCTAAGTGATTGTTTTGTCCGTTATACTATAACCACGAGAAATTGAGCCAATGTTTGAGACTGCCATATCTGTCTATTACAAAAATAATCTAAAAAAATATTTTTGAAAAGGCCAAGTCCTCAAGTTTATTTTAAATTTTGAACCTGTGTTTTTCAAATTCTAATTAGTCACTGTTTACTGCATTTGAATTAAAAAATATCACTTAATACAATAATTCAAACGTAAGTGTTAACCACTGAGGTTATATAAATCTTAAGAGACTTTCCTTATTAGGTTTCGATTCGATATTTATATTTATTTACCTCTTCAATGATAACAGTGATAACCGTATATAGTTACACTATAAAGTTGGCAACACTTACCAGCGCTCCATTCAATTGGCATTTCGATACAGAACTAAAAGGAAGCCCGATGTCCAACCTTCCTCAGCAGTTTGATAGATTGGTCCATAGGACTTTTGTTCCAACTACGATAATTAATTTATCCCGTCTATAGGGTTGTCGGGTGCCATTGGGGTTGCGTTAATCTAGCACACTATGACCGACAGGAGAATGGTCCCGTATCTTGGTTTCTGACATGTGAATGAACAATAGGCTATTGGTTAATTAGAAATTGAATACAATTATTGTTCTGGTGGCTTAGATTTACTGAAAGCTTAGATATTCGGGTATGGCCTCGGGTAAAGCTTAGATATCTGTGACAAGAAATCAAGGCATCCTATTAAATATGGAAATGAATGGGTTCCGCAGCCTAGTCGAGTTACTCATATTAGAGATCCTGTTTACAATAGTAGTTTATGTAACTGTTACGTAATAAGGCCTAATAACGTACGATTGCATACACTGCTTTATCTACACACATTATAAATCCTAAATGACGCGTTCGGAAACCATTAGAATGACCGCTATTGCGCCGCCATGGCCAACTCGATTGTGCGTCATGGGGGGTATGACCGCGGTCGGGGAGGAGGCCGGATGTTCATTACGTTGCCGTGGGTAAAGAATTTCATATGTTGTTACTAGACTGCAAATATAGTAAATTAATAAAAAAATACTTGTTTAAAATAGACTTGGAATTAATTAAGCAAAACCTAAAAACACAAACCCTGCTTTAACTGTTTAGTGATTACATGCTTGATGAATTTATTACTGAAACGTATTTGTATAACGTTATTTTATAAACTGAAAAGTCCAGAAACTTTTTGTTTGTTCACCAATCCTTCAATTAAAATTTACATTTATGTTAAGGACATTTTGGAGTCGTTGTCATGTCCCTTAAATTAACTTTGAGAGAAACTTTTTGTTTAGATGTTAATGAACTTTGACAGCTGTCTTTGTCTTTGTACCTAAAGGGCATTCGGTTACTTGACAGATACATGCCGTCCTTTGACGGATAACAAGTGCGAGTCGGGACTCTCGCCTTTAAGGTTCCGTATATCATACAATTTTTACAATCCCCGAAAATTGCCGTAACACAAAGAAAAACTGACTATGGAGTCTTGCACTGCACCATTGAGAGGAATGGTGTAGTGCATCAGGAATATTTGCGCAAACGCATACGGACTATTTTCATGCGATCGTGCGAAGAAACATAATTCAATCATGTATCTCTTAAGGGAGAGACGAAACAGTATTCTGAAGATAGCTTAACAGATTACTTAGCCTGTCCCATAATTTGTAATTAGCATTGTGTGAACCGGTTCAGGACTACTCTGATTAATGTCAATCATAACAACATAATTTTGTGTTATTTTTGCCTAACATAGATCTTAACTTAAATTACCTTTGTAACTAATAAAATAATATATGAATGGCCATACGAGTATGGAATCAAAGGCCTACAATTTGGACGGAAATATTTTGACATCGCTGTCAGTATTTATAGAATTAACTTTGACACAGTAATTGCTCAACTCAGATAAGATTACCAACAGCAATTCGTAATATTATTAAATCTTGATATTTAAGTGTTTGCTCATTGCATTATGCAAATGCAAAATCACCTTTGAAATACAATCCCCAAGCCTACGCACTTGTTTGCTTAAGTAGTTATTACTAATCTTATAGGTACAATATTTACAATTTGCCAGGCCACATTGCGTCACAATTTTATATAAAAGTAAAAGCACATTATACAATAACTGAAATCTGGAAAAATCTTAGAATCCGGGAAATCTAAAGATATTTTACAAAGCTTTATGAAAAACCTGTTTAAACTCATACAGGCGAGTAATCTAATATCTGTTCACTCGAACGATCAAAAATATACGAGCACAACCTTATTTGTGTGGGTTTAAGCCTTATTGAGCTTACTGTGGGACTAGGTTGATTTGTGTAAGATTGTCCCATTATATTTATTTATTTATTTATTTATTTTATTTATTTATTAAGTGTACACATTTTTGAACACAATTGGAGAACTCGACTGGACCTACTACCTACGAGTATACTATCAGACATATACTTTAAGCCCTTTGATACTCAGTCATGATCTCTTGCGTAAATTGAACATAATATCAGAAATTCTCGTTACATGTTTCGCGATATTCAATTTAATATTTACATAAAGGCATATTGTAAACGTCGATTACATTAAGTATTAGTGATACTTAATGTCGCTATAATTTATGTTTTATCTACTAAATTTTAGGGCTTATTATTTACGTGACAATAATATTAAATATATTACTTACTTAGCATACAAACCACTAACTCACATATACTCACTTCAAATGGCTTTAAAATTACCAAAATTTAATATCGGATTATTGCACATAATACGTGAGTATGTACGACCTATAATATAGTAAGTAGTATGTTTCGATGACTAAATTACATTTAAAATGTACGATACTTAGCGTACACATGTGTCCATTTACGTATTCGTAAACATTTTATATACTAGTAGTCACCGAACTTTATTGCTACATCATGTGTTAAATATGGCACGCTGGACTAAACTTATAAACTAGGTGTTGGCAAGCCCACAGTGCTGTACACAAGCCAAAACTTCGAAAGCAGAAGCAAGCTAAATAAATAAATTGCTGACTTTCGCAAACTCGGTAAAAGGTAAAAGGGAACATAAACTTCTTACGCGGTGGAGTGGCCAGGTTAAAGAGGAAAACAAATTTTATGACAAGATTCTAATGGCCACGAACAGAAGTCAGTAGATGATCACGATCTTCAGATATGAAGAAGCGACTAAAGAGACAAACTAATACCGCCATACCAACGGGGAGGTTCCCCTTTGGTGTAGCGATAGTCGATTTACCTTTTTTTTTAAATAGCCTATACTGTGCCAAGCTGGGCAAAGGTTTTCCCTGTTTTTCGCCATCCGTCACGGCTGTTTCCAGACGTTAAAAATGAGTCCGATTCGTCTCGTCATAAATATCCCCCTTAAATTTAACGTAAGAACAAATATTCTTAAGTTTCAGGTCATATATTTTATTAATTTCTGGAGCTTAGTATAAAATATACAAGGTGTAATAAAAATACTGGTGATCCTTTTAAGGGCATAATTGGTATTGGTTGTTATTATACTATTATATAATAAGTGTTATTTTATCAGTTCCTTTCTAATACAGCATGCCGATTTTACAAATGTCAACGATATTTTGCCCTCACAACTGCAGCTAATTGACGTCGTAAGTACATGTAGGTAATAAATAACTACACGATTTAACCTTCTCGTCTTGATTGAATGGTTTTAAAATAGGTACTCGACTTGACATTTGAGTTTGTAATTACGTCTCACAAGTACTAGTCGTAGTAGATTGTTAATTAGCATATGACTCAGACTAATCGTTTTCTACCTGTAAATCTTGAAATATAGTTAATCATGTTATAATTTATTAAAGAGTACCTCCTATTTACTCGACGAACACATATAAATTGTATGTAAAGTTAAATAATGGTTATGGAACGATAACTACTTACTTGTAGTTAGATGCGTAGTTAATAATTATATTGTGACATGTAATACCCACGGACTAGCAAGCGCAGCGTAGGGCCTTATAAAGGTCGCCGGAAGACGCTGGATGCAAGTTGCTTCCGGCCGATACGTATGGAGGTCCAAAGGCGAGGCCTATGTTCAGCAGTGGACTTCTTATGGCTGAGATGATGATGATGATGATGTAATACCCTATTAGATTACTAAATATTAAATTTAGTATTGATTATCGTGCATACCGTCCAATTGTCCAAGTAACTCTTCAACGCTTTTAAACTGGGCCTACAATGTCCAATTTCATTAAATCCATTTTTAAACAAATTATCCCTAAAAATCATAATACTCTGATGTCAATTTTCAGTTAAGAACAAGGCGTTATCGTCAATCAGCATTCAACGATAGCACGCTCTTATATTTCAAGCAAGTTCATTCAAGCAAACAGATATGATATGCTTTTATTAGCTAAGGCGTCTCAATCCTATCAAATAATTAGTGTCCAAGAAACATTGTCAGACTATTGCAACAGACGTTAGAATTAACTTCAATTAAATGCGTTCGCAGAATTCTAAATGCCAGATTATTCAGAAGTACTCGCTATGGAAGTTCTAGGGTAATAAAATCTAGTCTTTATTGGATAGACTATTGGGGACAGACATTCTATGAAATAGTTGAAGGGTTACTTCAACTGGCTCACTCACAGTGACAAAATAATAACAGTACGAATGTTCTATAATTTTCTTTTGTTATTCGTGCTCAGTTATTTGTGTAAAATAATATAATATTGGTAATATTGTGTGCTACCCAAGTTTACAACATGTTGGTTCCATTAAAATTAAAGGTAAAATATAACATTTTAAGTTATTTTTACCGTTTAGTGAGTGATGATATGGTCAAAGATTGTATGATAAACACGATAGCCTAACACAAATCTCCGCATAAAGTTTTAAATTATTTCTAGCACGCTATACCTATCAACCCCCACTACCATAGTTTATTTGTAACGTTTAATTAATTTTACTTGATTTTAAGTCAGCAGTAAAAGTAGATAAGCCCCCGAAGTGTTCAGTGTTATTGTTATTGTAACAAAGATCTTTATTTTATAAATAATAACACGATTTTGAACACCTGATCCACTTAGCTAAGTCATATTATATAAGTCAAACAAAACTATAGTATTTTCCTAATCGTCACAAGATTTTTCTGACTTTTCTATTCACTGATAATTCTCATTGAAATCATTAATGATTGTTTGAGTACCCTTTCGCTTACACAAAAAACGAAAAGAATACAAACATTCATCATCATCATCATCAGTTGTTTCCTCAGAACTGAGGATCGTTACATCATGTCCTTCAGGTTCCTCCACAGGCTTCTATCCCTCGCTACGTGACGCTGGCTTCGTGCAGTTTTAATTGCATGGGTGCAGTAATTTGGGCACACCATCTTAATACAAACATTAATAACTGCCTATTACAAGAACATATTATATGATTATAATCAATAAAAATATGTATGATGATAATGAATCCATTAATCTGATACTTACTTACTGTTTTTAATCTAAGTAAATGCTACTAAAGCAATGGTTCAAGCTGCAATACAATGAACATAGTTTACGACTACCTAATAACTAGCTGTTCTCGAACTTCGCTTATTCCTCTTTTCAAAATGTTTCATGTATTTTCTGAATGATAGCAAAACTTTTATATAAAACGGAATGTGAAAATAGCGTGAGAGAACTCGGACCATAATTTTAACTTAACACAAACAAAAAGTTATTGATGAGTTTCGTTTATATCAAAGATTTTCAAGAGGTAAAATGGCTTTTACCTCGTTATTTAACCCCTTTTGCCTGGGGATTTTATAAGAATGAAATGAAACGTTTATTTAAAAAAACACTGGTAGGTAGGAATATAAAACGAATTGGGCAGTGGATTAATCTAAGTTTACATGTGGGGTAAGATTTCGTGTGCTTACAGAACACACAGCTTGTGTTTGTTATGTGTGTTGTTTTGAAAGTCTGTTTTGTTTTTTGAAAGTACACTTACTTGGTGTTGACGCGAGAAATGTAAATCGCACTAGTATGTATGAGAATACTGCGGGTAGGTAATAATATGTACCTATAGGTACTCGATGATATTACATTACCAATTACCAGAGATATCTAAACCAAATCTTAATAAAGTCCCAACCAATATGTAATATGTAACGAAGCACCCATGAAAAACTTGCCGGTATTAATGCTCGGACACACCCAGCGAATACTTTTAATTACGAACTATTAGTAATCAATGCACGTTCACAAAATGAACGGCGCTCATTCAAAACTGATTGCGCTAAAATATCCAATATTCGTGTCAATTAATGGTCTTTTCACGGTCCCCGACACGATTCCATCTGAATTGCAAATCGATATTTTTTTCTTCTCTGCTGCAGTCCAAACTCGACATTGATCTGTAGTGATGTCACTTCTCTGGAAATATTTATAAAGTGGGAATGTTACCGGTAACTTGTCCGAAACCATTTGGCAGTTGTCAGATTTTAGTTAGTGTACGGAGTAGTCACATATTTTTATACATACTTAATAATAGTATTTTTTTTTTGTGTACACAACACAATTACATATAAATATTGTGAGAAAACTACGATTGCAAAAGCGAAAGGATCTCCTAAGTTAGCCTGAGATGAGATTATACGTGATCTTGGTTCTCTTTAAATAATCTAAATTTTTCATTTTAAGTATGATTTCATTTTTTTTAATAATTAATATCTGTGGACGCATCGTGCCAACATATTAGATCCGTCGTCATTCCGCAACTTTTCGGAACATATTCCCGTAGTGGTTGACTACCTTGTTAAGTAAAAATTAACAATAAACTTAACGTATGTGGCACATCACTATACGAATCTAATTGAAAATGCGACGCCTCTCGGTGGCCGGTTTAAGTTTGTTTCGCTTGCTGAATTGGTTCGTTTGCACACTCCGATCATTTATCAAAGGGATGTAAAAGGTGAATGGAAACTTACGACGAATTAACTTTAAATTAAAAATAAAGTTAATTAGCCTTTTTACTGAGCGTCATAAAACTTCAGTTTAAAAAAAAGTGTCCTAATTAGTTACTTGGTGACCTTTGTGTGCAGTAGCCATCATATATTTTTAGCTAAATTAAGACTCAACTTACTGATTGGCTCAGTAGTACAGTCGCCATCAAATATATCATATCGGAGCTACCACGGCACTCAAAAATATCTGAACATGCACTTTATCGCCTTGACAATAGAGGCGTTGTTCAGATATTTGAGACCACCTTGGCCGCCCCGATATATCTGATAGCGACTGTGCTTGCCTACTGCTTAATTTTTTCTATTCTCACTTTGGAGTCCTTTAATGCGAGAAAAATAAATAGGCAGCAGGTACTAATTATAGCACAAAACTATATCATATTTATCAAAATTTCCTAGCCGTTTTCGTCTACAGCATCTGCGTATGTGCAAAACACTAGAATACTTTGCCTATGAAGAAGTAACGTATACGTACATATCGGTACAAGTGATCAGTCCATAATTGAATTATGAATGAAAACTCCATATTAGTCCCATAAAAATAGACGCACTTCCCAAGTTCTCACCTAGTTATGTACTTTCGTATCCAATATATTTTTCAACGTGTTTTTCTTCCTTCCAGGTGTGGAACGTTACCGATCGCTCTTCTCTCGGCGCTCACGGCGGCTAATGATGGATTGTTCGGTTCCTCTAAATATCCGAACGGTAAGTCTGCTTTCGTTTGTTTTGAAGTGACTTATACGTGAACGATTGTGTGTGGTGAATCCTTGTCCCAATTTAATGTGGTATTTACTAAATCGAATACAGTCATAACGATTAAAGAAAAATTTGAAAGATACCAGTTATGCATGCGGCTTTGCGCGTAGCTAAATGTTTTACTGTTGTAAATGTTTTTTGTTCTATAACCAGGAATGGTCAAAAAGTCATGTGATTAATAGAAGTGAAGTGATAAAATCGAAGAAATCACTTGTAAGAAAACTATAAGATTGCGCGCGAGTTTTATCTTCAGGGCAAAACGAAATGGCACTGGTCAATATATTGCAAGCGAGGTGACTGTGTGGTGTGATTGATTTGAGTGAATGAAAGAAGATTGATGATGTTATATACAGTATATGAAGCTGTGTTTACACGTTTATGCATTATAAGGACAGTGCTACATTTCTCTTATTTTTGCGTTTTTACTGTAGTACAAACGTTCAAATAACTTGAAACTTGAATGTACTCCCTGTATCTTATTACGTTTTGTCAGTACTCACTTCTATTAGAATTATATTTCAAACGTTCAGGTACAGATGTAAATCTAAACACCAAATATCAGGTCAACCTGCATCCAACGTCAGTTTGTAATATGCATCTCTGAACTACAACAGGGGGAAGGTTTATCCGCAATCCGTAGGAATCTCGAGCCCCAATTTAGAGCGATGAATAACTGAAAGACGGCTTGCCTACCATATCGGAGTAAATCGAATAAAGAACGACAGAGATTTACATTGAAGTGGTTTGTTTGCGGGATTTTGCATGTCAAGTTGTTATTTTTCGGGTATCTTGTAGTTTTTTGTAAAAGATAAAAAGATAAAAGATATTTATTCTTCAATTTAGGCACATTACAATGCACTTATGAACGTCAGAGAGAAAAAGAAACTACCACCGGTTCTAACCCTACACCTCTGACCCGAGAAGTATTACTTATTACCGGCAAGAAACTCGGCGGGACTTATTTTTCAAAACAGTACTACTAATACATTAAAGATACTATATACAATAATGCGTAGTTCTTCAAGAAGGCATATCAAAACAGCGTAAACGTTGTAAACGAGATATCCTCTATTTTTAAGGTGGAACGTTTCGAAAGATTCGGTTATTAGTTACCACAATTAATGTCAAATGTCTAGTCACTAAGGAGACCATTAATAAAAAATAAATCATTGATCATTCATTCATTTTTTCTTCACATTTATCAATGATTATTTTGTAATATTTTAGAACATAACTACATTTTAGTGTTTGAAGTCAAATCAAGTTTATTAAAAAAAACTAGCTGAGGAGACAATTAGGAAATTATAAATTACACTTATTCTTATATCCTATGGTGAATGTGATAAAACTTAATTCTATGGGATACTCACGAAAAGTATTTTTAAGCTTCGTCACATAAGACTTTGTATAGACCATCATCAAACTGCCTATTAAGTTGTAATAAGAGACTGAGGACATTTATTCTCAATTTAAAAATTAATATTAAAATACACCCACACAATATAAAACCCAAATCTTGAAACCTATCGAAAAGGTGAATGGTACAGTGTTCTCTGTAAACTGATGTATACATATTTTATATGTTATGATAATGTATTCAATTTTAATATAGGAACAACACAACGCCCGAATAATTTGCCTCAGTGGTAAATACCGAGGTCATATTGCAACTTACAGCCTGCACTTTAGGATATTATAGCCAACGTTACTCTTGCTTCCTAACTTTTGATCGTGGATGGTTAGTTAGCCTTAACGTTAGAGCTAGTTAGTCTTAAGCCAAAGGCGAACTAACTAACGAACACGTGATCTAGTCAAGTTTAATAACTTACACAAACTTAGAAACATTATAATTGAAGTTAAATACGAAATAGTCGATATTTTAGCTTCCCAGTCAACACAACCGTGGCGACGCGTGCATAGAACACGATTTCCGTCGGCTTGCCTAATTTTCAAGCACCTGAGCAGTTTTCTTACAGCTCATGAAGAAATTTTAAGCTGATATAAGCTCCGGCTTGCCTAACAAAAATTTTGACCCACTGCCACTGCAACACAATGACCGATCGTCCGGCGTATCCTGGGATTTCAAAAAGGTCTTAGGTTTACCTCATGAATAACTCTCCTACGCTACATATTTCGTTACGCGGCTACAACTGAGAAATATTTATATTCAACAACAGTGAGTGGCTTTTATAGATATATTTACACCAAAAAGCACCTCTCATAACCAGTAATGTCTAACTTTAATCGCTATTGACTCACAACAAAATACAAAATGAATGACACTCACTACAAACCTCGGAAAATCTGTACAACAAATAGCTAGGTACAGTCACCGGCAATAGTATCTTCCTACACGAAGGCCGCTTAAATATGTGATACGCTCTTATAGCCCTATATAGCGCGTGTCACATATTTTTGCGGCCTTCATGTAGGAAGATACTATTGCCGGTGACTGTACCAACTTAACTTACAAAGTTGGCGGAGTCGGAGACTGTTGTTTATATATAAAATACTAATCCAAATTACACTAACTACGACAGGCAGGAAGACTGTTCTAAAATGCAAATTGCACCAGCCATGACGGTCGTTGCTCCATCGATCAATACTAGTTTTATTTATTACTTGTTCCCATTTACTAACACAGCTTTTTCTCGTTTCCTCCTCCATAATAATTTAAGTACAATTTTAAGTGAAGAGCTCTAAAAAGCCCCAATTAAAAAGACAATTCATAAAAGTCGATCTGAATTTGTCTGGATAAATCTGATTTTAACCGGTTTATTTTTATGCCGTTGGAATTATGAACAAAAATTATTTAAGGAACGGCATCCTATCCAAAAAATAGCAAAATAATACAAATCAAAACTTTTAAACGATACAGTTGTTATTTTCTTGTGTGACTGACATTAAATTTAATAGCTTGATTGGTTTTTGATGTCAAATGTCTTGCAGATGTCGGATGAAAATCAAATAAACAAACATTAGTCACCTTTAAAATATTGAAAACATCAGCTAATAATAAAAATTAGTAGCTGTTGTTTTGTTGTTTGATTTCCGTTTTATCGTAAGCGGTATTTCAACCAAAAAATAGATCCATTTATATTTTAATTTTTTTCTCGTTTCAGAAGTACCCGAATATGACCTATTACACGCAATCGGCGTCCCTTTTAGCAACCCGAAGACCCAATACTTCGACGAAGGACTGGACGGATTCCCGGCATACGGCCTCAAACCCGGATCCGACATCAAATCACCCTACCGCCTCTTCATGCCAGAAAAACTGTATCCTGAATTCTCCATTACCGCCACAGTCCGCCCCGCTACGGAGAACGGCGGCTTTCTATTCTCAGTCGTAAATCCTTTAGAGACGGTAGTCCAATTGGGAGTACAGTTGATCCCGTCGGGGAGAGATCTTACAAATATATCCCTTTTATACACCGATGCAAATATCTACGCCCTCTCACAGACAATCGTGTCGTTCGCAATACCGTCCTTCTCTAAGAAATGGAGTCGATTCGGATTGAAGGTTACTACCGAGAATGTGACGTTATATCTGAATTGTCACGAGTTTGATACCGTGCCTGTGAAGAGGAATCCCTTGGAGCTGGTATTCGATTCGGCATCTACATTGTACGTAGGACAGGCTGGGCCGCTCATCCGAGGCGCTTTTCACGTAAGTTTAAACTTATTATCTCTGGCTGTATTTCGGCGCCATCTTCAAAAAAATACGGACACTAAATATGCCTACCTGCACTACTTATATTGAATTTTGCCGTCACCTCGAGGTATTTTGGCCATATTCATAA
This sequence comes from Pammene fasciana, assembly GCA_911728535.1. Taxonomy (NCBI): domain Eukaryota; kingdom Metazoa; phylum Arthropoda; class Insecta; order Lepidoptera; family Tortricidae; genus Pammene; species Pammene fasciana. The sequence goes on from OU452285.1 coordinate 6,583,095, forward strand.
TACTTTGCCCCATTATCAAAATCACATATATTATACTATAACGTTATAGGCTAGTTTTAATCAAACTCAAGGCAATATGCCATTAATTCAAGTCATTTATAAAACTTGAACCAAGTAAATTCCAAAGGTCAAAGTTATCCTCCAGGGCTAAAGTACCCCGAGGTCACGGTACCTGATTTGGATTTTAGCCGTAAATATTTTTGCTAATTTATTCCTTTATCATTAATATTTCTGAAACATTACTTGAATATTCACCTACTTTGAAATAATTAGCTCCGCGGCCGTGGATATTAAAAATGTTCTTCGAAACTTCATTATCTTTAATGAATTCAATAAAAGCCAGTATTTTTGCGAGCACCTAAGATTTTGTATAATTCTACCGAAATTAGAACCTATTAAAATATTCGAAGGAAATTGGAAAATGGCAAAAATGTTAGCTTGTATTGCAGTTACTTAGAAATAATTAATTATATAATAATAATCTGACAATTTATCAACCACTGACATAAAAAATAGAACATTTTTCAACTGACGTTGTGAACTTTATATGTCGTCCTTCACTACATTTGTTATAAAGCTCCTAGGTGTAACGTGTGTTTCTGACCCTACAATACGTGAATTAAACCCTACTATATGAGGGCCCAATAACGCGTACTGGACTTTACTTTCACTTGATAACAGTAAATTGTATGTTATTTTTGCCGAAAATAACATGACGTAAGTACCATTCATTAAAAGTGTCTTAACTTTTTCATTAGTTAACGCTGTCATGCTTTTTGATATCTAGTTTGTAGGTAACTACCTATACTGCCTCAAGAATTTTGTTTCTAAAACATTTGATTCTTTTTATATGAATGTACCATAAAAACGGAACTCTTACAGAATCACTTTGTTGTCCGTTTGTCTGTCTGTCCATATATACCGTCTAAGATCTTTTCACTACCTAAATTACCAGTTGAAATGAAACTTATAATAAAATTATTGGATGCAATCTGTCGGCTTAAGTTCAACCCTGACACGATATCGTGCAGGTAGGTATATATTTAAAAATAATTTTAAACAAAAAAAGAACCGACTCCACTTAGGATCCGCTCTTCCAAGAGGAAATGCCCGTTGCTGTAAATAATACTGAAATCACTATAATAGCTTAATAGTTGAAGAGTTCCCTCGACTTCTCCAGGATCCCATCATCGAATCCGGACCTGGTGACAATGGGACCAACTGTGAAGTATCCTCTTTCAAACAAAAAAAATCCAAATTGGTCCAGCCATAGAGTACCGAACTCTTTAGTGCGTTAGCCGCTCCCTCTCGCATGCGCATAACTGATCTGTGGGTCCAGCCGTCTTCGAATAATCGGTGAACATACATAAAAAATAGCAAAAAAAAACAAGCATAGATCCCGACGAATCGATAACCTCCTCCTTCGAAATATTGAAGTCGGTTGAAATCCTCGTTGTTTGTATGTAAAACCTGAGTTTTGGTAGTATAAGTACCATGCAAATAGCTAGTTAAAATCAAAATCGACCCCAGACAATAAATACCAAAATAAGCACTATCTTTTACCAAGAGGCATCGCAAATATTCGTGTGTCCCGTACCGTACCCCTTTATGTTACATTGTTTGGCCCGTTTATCGTCGTCTTTGTTGACGAAGCCGCTTTTACTGGGGCAGATAAACAAAATTCTGTCACACAAATTTGGGACCCAAGAAAACTGACTCAACCGCGCTGGACAAATCCTCTAAATAATATATGCGTTTGCAAACTTTTGGTTTTTTGAGTGAAAACGAGTTTAACATTACATAAGGTTTTTAAGTACCTAAATATGGAAAATGAATACTAAATTGTTATAGTGTTTTTTTTCGAGATGATTTAAATAAGTATTGAAGTTTGAGTTGCAAATAATGGTTTTGTTAGGTTTGGTTTGAAGAAAAAATATTACTTAGGGTGTATTGGGGTAATTTTTAAAGGCGGGTAATCCCGAAAATCATTCAATTATCTCTCGTATCCCACTGTAATGAGAGTCAACTTTCGGAATTACCCGCCACTTTTTTCCTATCGAAATTACCCACACCCTATTGATTATATGTTTAATCCGTAAAAGTAGGAGGAAAGTTAGGTTTCTGGGGTTTATTATCTACTTAATTTAAACTCTGTTTGTACCTAGTAAGGTGAGTACTAAAAAAATTAGAGCTCGATCTACTCAATCTGACCGAGTTACTTTACTTATTTCTCGGTGAATGAAAGTGAGAAATGAGCCAAACATCTGAAATTAATAATATGTTGGCTCAGTTGAGTTCCAAACTTACTTGATTCTATTAAAATAAGCCGAAACTAAACTAAGTAGGTAAATACATTTGTTCGCTAAACTTATTTAACTTACTCAAACTTGTTTAATTACTTTTCTACTAGTAATCTACGAAATTCTTGACCTCCTTTATTCGTGACCTTATACTTAGAGGAGACTAATTTGTATTTTTATTATTTCTACATTTTAAAGATAGTCAAGTACCTAACTAAGAAATGTAATACAGAAAACTCAAAAAAATTGTCGATCGAGCGGGATCGTAAGCGAAGCGAGTTCTTACAAACAACTTCTGGCTACTGGAACGTCTCGGCATTTCGATGGCTTTTTGATTTTGAGAGTTTGGTCGACGATAACTTTTGTAACATTTATCTGATCTTTGTTATGTTTGTTGGGGTTGTAGCAGAGATACATAAAATTTGAAAGTTCGTTTATGAAATGGATCGATTAAGGGCTTGTGGACAAAGGCGAAAAAAAAATCTTCATATGGGTCTTGTTATATTGGTTTCATTTGCAGGTAAATCGCGAATTCCCAGTTCGAGACAGACTACTAGTTTATTGCATAGTTTGTTTTCATTCAATACCGTTACCCCAATAACTAATCAACCACATGCTCCTATCCTTGATCTCGTATGTACACCGTCATTAATTATCTATTAGGTTAGTTAGACCAACTGCAAGTTCTAACAAGAGACAACTTCCCAACTATCACTGTTAGAGCGCTTGAGCCACTAACTCCGATGTTTTTCTTGCCGGTTTTGCTGCACCTAGATGAGTCTACTAAGTTTTCAGGTGAAACTCGCCCAAGTTTAAACGCAAACTTGCAAGCGCAAGGCTCAGTTTTGCATATCAAACTGTAAGCAGTTACACTGGAGCTCTAAATTGTATCGAGTAAGTTTCTTGGGAATGTAGGTCTTATTGCGGTCGTAGTGTATGCAAATTGAGCGTGCGCCGAACTGTTTTTGTTTAAGCCAGCCAAGATTATACACTGAGCTTCGTCCAGAAAATTCCTTGAGGAACTAAATTGGATATATATTATGTATACTATTACTGGAGATCGGTAAACATTATTGTTAGGGGAAGTGTTGTATATTTCATTGATTAAATACTTTCTTACTTACTCGTATATGCTAGAAATAAGTCACCTTGTCTGATAATAGTAGTTTATGTAACTGTTACACAATAAGATCACACGAGTGTTTTAAGGCCTAAATTACGTACAGTTGCATACACTGCTTTATCTACACACATATTATAAACCCGAAATGATGATTGAATGACTGCCATTGCACGGATTGCACCGCCATCGCCATGGCCAACTCGATTGTGCCGGCGGTCAGAGGGGCGCGTGCCGGCGGGCGGGGCCCACCCGGGAGTTTCATAATGAAATCGAATTTTTGATTATTATTTGATAATAATAACATCGTTACAGATAAGACATTTGTTCTAACTACTAAAACAGAAACAGTCTATTTTATGGTGGTTATAACGTGCGGTTTTTGAACGCATCATGGAGGGTTTATGATATGGGTGTAGATAAAACAATTAAGAGCTCTTAATGTAAAGTAAAAAAAATGGACTTAAATTATTCAATTCCTTATCTTGTTGTACAAGATGGAAAAAAAATGGGGCCTGGAGGAAAACTACTTTAAAACGTTGAGATACCTCAATTCACTGAAAAGAAGATTTTTCCCATCCTGTATATCTAATAAAATTTAAGGAACTTCATATTCAAAAGTCGGGATGGAAAAAAGGAAATTCAAGTGCATCGTTTTTCATTTGAATATATAAAAGTTTATGTCAATAAACCCCACTCTAATAAATATATGTGTGCAATTAAAACTTACGTACATTATATTTTGTTTAATTAAGTACTCAAAAAAGAAATTATATTTCTGTTTTTTTTTTATTAAAACTTTAATATTCTTAAAGAAGAAATAAAGTCAGATCTTGAAACAAATAAACAAAAACACGAAGTTCCTCTAGAATATTCCACTTGATTTTAATCTGAAAGTAATAAATCGTGATACTGTTATTGTTTGCTGATAGTAGTTTTATTACTGTCGGCAAAGTTAATAGGTCAATAATGTAACACAGACCGCCCTAGAGCACTACATGTTCTGATTTTATTGACTGAACTATCTAATTGAACTAATTATCGTCATTATTATTTAATTAACCTTTTGACCGCCGTACGTCAAAACTGTTACTTTCAATTTTGAACTCTGTCATAATTTATGAAGGTGTCATTCACATTGTCTTTGTAAGAGCTGGGCTCTTGTCGGTAGAACAATTTCCATAAAAATCTTTCCCTGCCATTGTTATTTACTTACAGCGTGATACGATACGACGTTTTTCATTTTTTGTTATAGTGATGATTATTTCGGTTAAACTAATCCTTTAATACAATTCCCGGCAAAACTATAATTTTAGCTTCTTATCACCCATTGCCAACATAACTAGGCCTTCGTATAGGTACACCATCCTAATACTGAGCCAATAGTATTCAGAAGTGACGCAAACTCCCGAATGTCGCCTAACTATAGGGAGCGAGGGCCTTTATTCTTTCACCATTTTGATTCATCAGTAATCACTCTGCCTAGCAAAATATCCCATTTAGCTCCATATCAAATTTGTTTTTTTACTTAATTTTTAGTTTAAATTAATCTTAGGGCTGATCCATTTCCGTTTACAGCCAAAAATAGTTCTCAAAATCTACTCCAACATTAATTGTACATACACAGAACGCTTTTCAGCGGTACGGACGATGACTTTTGAAGACACGCCTCGGGGGTCGCTTTTATTTGATGTGAATGGGTTGCAAAATGTGGAGCATTTGAACCAGCCTATGACACGAGCCTAAAAGTGCTTCATTAGTCATTCGTGTATTCTTTTAATGCAAATGCCTATAAAACGAGGGGGTTTATAATTGGAATCTTTTTATTTTTACAGTCCGCTGCAGGCTCCATCTTCACGGAAAAAAATAGCTTTACCAAAGTACCAATTTGGCTCGGTTAAGATATTTTTAGTTACATATAACCAAAACATATTTAAAACACGGAATAAAGCTTTGTTAATGATAAACAAGCAATTATTGCTAAAGGTTCTTGGTTATTTCAACCAACCAACCAATTTGAATCTAAACAGGTGTCCTAGTAAATTTGACCCTTACCTTATTTAATTTTAACAAATTTAATGGTATAGTTTTTACTCACAAACATACGTTAGCCAAGTAGACTTCTTTGATTTTAGCAACGAACTTTGCAGGTTCCATGCGTAGTGAGTTTTCAGTCTTTTTTTATACATACAAAAGTCCTGCAATTCAAAATTTAAAGAACTTATATTTATTATAAATGTATATAGATGTCATATACAAAGGAAAAAGTGACCAAAGCCGGTGCCCAAGGCTGGGAGAAGACGCTGGTTCGATCCCAGCCTTGGACACCGGCGGAGGCTTTGGTCACTTTTTCCTTTGAATATGACATCTATATACATTTATTCTAGATCAAGTACCTAAATGAGACATTAAACTACCTACTCAAGATCGCAATTATAGATTTGCCAGATCTTAGTTATAGAAAGAATCGGACCATTTCGAAATATAGATATACAGTACCGGTCAAAAGTTTAAGTTCACTCTGTAAATTCGGTTAAATGAAGCTATAACACAATGTACTAATAAAAGTATTTAATAATCTTTTATTACATAATAAATTAAAGGTAATTCTCTAATTTAAAACCACAATTAAATAAAAAAGATCAGTTTTTGCCAACTTTAGACTCTTCAAAATATCCGCCTTTTGCTTTCAATGCTGCCATACACACTTTCGGCATTCGCGTAATTAGTTTTTGCAGTGTTGATGTCGAAATTTTATTCCAACAAATGTATAGGTATTCCCAAAGCTGTTCTTTATTAGTTGGCCGCATTTTTCTCACACTCCTGTCCAATTCATCCCATAATAACTCAATCGGATTGAGGTCGGGCGATTGAGGAGGCCAATCCATATATTTTAATTCTTTTTGGTTCTCTTTGGATTTTGGATGAAATGTAGTTTTCGCACAACTTCGACGTATGCTTGGGATCGTTGTCTTGTTGGAAAACAAAACCTCTGCCTACAATCCGTTTTCCAGATGGAAAAGCGTGACGTTGCAAAATGTTATGATACATTTTCTTATCCATTATGCCATTGACTCTCACGAGATCACCAACTTTATCACCCGCAAAGCATCCCCAGACCATAACTGATCCTCCACCGTGCTTCACTGTTGGCATCACGCATTGCTTTATCATTCGTTCGCCTACTTGTCGTCGAACATATTGACCACGTCTCCCTCCAAAAATTTCAAACTTCGATTCGTCAGAAAATAAAACTTTAGACCACTGTTCAGACGTCCAGTTTTTGTGTTTCTGGGCCCATTTCAACCTCTTAACTTTATTCTGACTACGTAACAAGGGTTTTTTGGCAGCAATACGACCTTTTAGACCATAGTTTCGCAGACGCCGTTGCACTGTCGAAACCGATACTCGCTGTTCTCGGGTGGCGTTGAGTTCTTCGCAAATTTCTGGAGCAGTTAGAGTACGTTGGCGTTTGCTCTGCACGCAAATAAATTGGTCTTCGCTTTTAGACGTGGCTTTTGGCCTACCTGATCGAGATCGACTGCAATTAAGACCGGTTTTTTGTTTTCGTTTCAAAGTACTCACGACAGCGGTTTGAGAAACCTTCATTTTTTCAGCGTTTTTCCGCGTCGTGTAGCCCTCATTTGACAGAGTTACAATAACAGCACGAGTTTCGACACTAAAATCGGCTTTGCGACCCATTTTAAATGATTTCTAACTTCACGAAATCTCATAGGAAATACGGAACAAAAATATTAAATTGATCAAATTTTCCGAATAACATAAAACGATTCCTCCAAGAGGTATTTTTATTGTTATTTGGTAGTCGTGGAAACAATTAAACGTTTGAAATTCAAAACATATTCTATATTTGAACATAATTAAATATGATAACCTTATTTCGCAGAGTGAACTTAAACTTTTGACCGGTACTGTAAGGTGAACTGAAAGAACAAATCAAATTATTTTAATAAATATTTTTGATTTGTTTTATTTAAAGTAGTCACACTACTATATTTTATACATATAGTAGTGTGACTACTTAAAATAAAACAAATAAAATATAATTGCGATCTTGAGTAGGTAGTTTAATGTCTCATTTAGGTACTTGATCTAGAATAGAATGAGTTACCATAAAATAAAGGACTGGCTTAATATATTAAAATACATAATTACCCATCTAAAAATAACCAAAAGAAAAAAAAACTCGCGTTTGTTATGTCCAATTCTAAAAATATCAGCCGTCAAATTGTACAATCTATAAATCCGTTTATCGTGGATACTTATCCTTTAAAGCTCGTCAACATCAAGCACTTTATCGCTTCTGAGAGTGGTTTTCGAACGCACTCATTATACAGTCAACGCCTGAACGATATCAAACAAAGTTCGACACGTTCTGAAACCCCCATGAGGTTTCACGGTATCGCTTCAAAACGTATCCATGAACACTCAGACGCTCTCCACCCGAGGCTATGCACAGTAAAGGCAAACATAACATGTGCTACTAAAATTAGAGCTATTTTACTCATTTTGATCTTTATCTCGTCTGCATAAGTAAAACGGATTTTTTAGGCGCATTTGGAAAACTCTGCTAACTAATGAATGAGACCGGTGGAAAAAAAACACTCACACGTTTCACTGAATGACTTGAGGGTGGGTGTGATTTCTAACAGGTCTTAGGTATTTTAAGTATATTTTTTAATTAAACTTCATTGCGCTGAAAAGTTGATGGTAAAGACTTTTTCCAGTTTTTATTTCTTGTTGATAAACAAGTAAATAGCCGTCTTAGAAAAAGTGTCTCAAGAGTCAAGAGTAGAAGAACTACTTTTTCTGAGAAATAGAGCACTTTCATTAGTAAATTTTTCCTATACTTTTCAATTTTATCTTGCTGCTGAACGCCTCAATGCCTTTCGTGCAATAAAGTATCGTCAATAAAACATTACGAGTAACAGTCGAGACTCTTTCAACATAAATTGCATTATATGTATTATATCTCTGTTTCGGTAGGTTCATTAAGTCTCCCTAAAAAAGTCCACCGAGTGGAAATCAAACTAGTTATTTGTATATCCCAGTTTATTTTGGCCGCGAGCGGCGCTCACATGCGTCAAAATCCTACGCATGACGCCGACGTTTTAAGTGTCGCGTCACTCGCGTCAGTCGCGTGTCATCGTAACGCGACGTAACGCTTCGTGACGTGTGACGCCGCTAACCCGATGTGGTTACGCGGATGACGTTTAGTCGATATAATGTTTTGGAAACTGTTATCCTTTTGACTGACAAGAATGGAATGGAATTTTTGCTTGTACCTAGTTGGATTCTGGATTCTGAATATTCTGATTTGATATTTCGTACCTACATACACATCCCGTTTAAAGCTTCTGCAAGATTTTAGCTTACAATAATATCTTCCATGACATTGTATAGATGAGTGGTGTTAAGGATTTAAGAACCACTAGAGAGGTATCGAAACCACTTACATTGCATTAGTTTTACAATACGATATACTTCGTATGTACAAAATATCTATTATCTAAGAATTTGGAAATTCTTCAAATCAATGGCCACCCAATGAAACTATGTAGCATATGTATACATGTATATTATGTGTTTTAAAACACCTGGTAGTAAATAATTAAAATAATCAATACGCTATCTTCTTAATGAATGTCCGTTCCTTGTGACGCCCTTGCCTTATTCAGTAGTAAAATAATATAATTTGCCTTCGATTGGCTGCCTAAACTCAAATCGCCGACAATCCCCAATAACCGTTGCGTAAGCCATACTTTATCCGACATAGCAACAGGAAGAACGTTGCTCATACAGAATTTGCCAGATAAGGAGGTTAACTATCTTCTATGTATACAAATATCACCCAACTGTGAGCTCATCACATCTAGTATTACTTGGCATCATGATCCATAAACTATCCACAGACCGATATCGAACTAAAATTGGTTCGCCTGGGACAATGTGCTAGATAAGTTTTGTGAATCGCTCTCTAGGTCGCCAGACTAAGCGACGCCTGACGGTTTGTACATCCGATACCACATACCTTTGAATCAAGATTTGGGGGTCAAATGTTTCCATCACAGTTCATAAGATCTACGCATCGCGATTATCGTGATTATAATGTGACAGTCTACATCTAAAGGTACCATTTGGTAGAAGGGGCTTACGTAGTATTTTACGCCGACTGCCAAATGGTAGATATCTAGACTGTTAACCTATCATATAATTTCCCTAAGACCATGGTTGTGATGGTACCATAGAAAAAAAAGCAGGTACCTAAGTTAAGTAAAGTAAAATTTATTTATTTCAAATACAATGGTAAACCAGTTTACAGGATTAATTATACGTTTTAATTTAAAAATAAGTGAATCAAGAGTGGTTTACCCGTTTTGCATTGAATATTTATATCATAGTAACTATTTTTTTGTATGTCTTTCCCGACCACGGAACTCTAAAATGACGGAGTCTAAAATGTACAGTAACTATAATTATTAATTCATCAATCGAATGTTTTCATATGAGTTAGTTACTTTCGTACTTACGCTGTGAATTAAATAATTTTACTACTAGTATTACTGTACCCTCAAGCTACTTACTTAAATACAAACGCGGCTTTTTCCGTTAGGGGTTACAGCTAAGAATACCCGCGTTGTTATCTCAAGTTCCCCAGCCAGACTGTCTCCGCAAACAGGTCAGTTCCCAGACAGGCCGGCGCCGGAGTTATCGACGTTGGCAACAGCTGATGCTGCAGAGATTTAGTTGGGATACACACGCCGAGGCTCGCAGCCATGCCTCTGGCGAGTTCTTAAAATGGACCGGTTAAAGTGACTTCTAGTAACTAGTAGTTGTTCCTATCGTTGAAGGAAGTACGGTGATATTTACATGTTGGAAAACATTTTTTATTTTTGTAAAATAGGGAATGGGACATTTTTTTATTTGCCTATAAGGTTGCTGGTATTAAATGTTAGACGCTGTAATTTTACAAATATGCCTTGGAATTTGTGTTTCAAACAAGTATGATAGGGCATTTAATTCGTCTAAAGCATTTTTTTTAATAGATACTTACGGTAGTGACAGTTTTAGCACTTTAGTAAAATAAAGGTAGACATTTGGTAGATTAAGGCGTTTTAGAAATAATTAAAGTTAAATGATTAATCGCTGGATATGATGAACAGCTCCTCATAAAAATGAACACCATTGCTAAAGTGAATACAGTTATTGTAAATTTAGTAAATAGCTCACCGAAGGAAGCCCACTAACTGCTCGATAGGAGAAATAATTCGTGTATAGCTGAATTTTGGTAAAGTTGTAGATAAAGGTGTCTTACACAACATACTAAAAGTACCCATGGATAGGGGTGCCGCTAACGGGGAGAGGGGGGTGTAAAGGTCCCCTTTTTTGGCTTTTCGTAAATAACTCAGTAGCGGTGGCTCATACGAAAAAATGTTCTTTTACTTAATTAATCCACAAATGATTTTGTACAAAAAAGGTTCTTTACACTTTTTTGCTGAGTTCAATGTATAATGAGATTTCGAGGAAATACGATAATCACTTTTAGAAACCTTCGGAGCTTTTATTTACGAAACTATTAGTTTTGTCTAAAAATTGTTTTAGAAAACCCATATTTATATTAAAAGACCTATCCAACGACACCCCACACATTAGGGGTGAAGTAAAAAACATAATTTACCCCCCCACTTCATGTGTTCGGGAGTTACCCTAAAAAATAATCTTTTTTTCAGATTTTGTTTTAAAACTTTGTCTGCGTGTTCAAAGCACATACTCATACGAAGTTTAACTATTCTAGTACTAACCATCACTGCGCAAAGCCGTGAACGGACAGACTGGGATAAACGGACAGCGAAACTATAAGGTTAGGAAGTTGATTGCAGGCGTCCATAGGCTATGGGAACTGCTTACCATCAGACGGGTCGTATGCTTGTTTGCCACCGTCGTGGACAAAAAAATAAAAAGTAAAAAAATACCCTCTTCAACCTGCTCAGTGATGGTTAGTACTTGAATAGTTAAACTTCGTATGAGTATGTGTTTTGAACACGCAGACAAAGTTTTAAAACAAAATCTGAAAAATATTATTTTTTGGGGTACCTCCCGAACACATGAAGTGGGAGGTAAATTCTTTTTTTTACTCCACCCCTAGTGTTTGGGGTGTCGTTGGATAGGTCTTTTAATATAAATATGGGTTTTCTAAAACAATTTTTAGACAAAACTAATAGTTTCGTAAAGAATAGCTCCGAAAGTTTCAAAAAGTGATTATCGTATTTCCTCGAAATCTCATTATACATTGATCCCAGCAAAAAAGTGTAAAGAACCTTTTTTGTAGAAAATTATTTGTGGATTAATTAAGTAGAAGAACATTGTTTCGTATGAGCCACCGCTACTGAGTTATTTACGAAAAGCCAAAAAAGGGGACCTTTACACCCCCCTCTCCCCGTTAGCGGCACCCCTATCCATGGGTACTTTTGGTATGTTGTGTAAGACACCTTTGTCTACAACTATACCAAAATTCAGCTATACACGAATTATTTCCCCTAAGTTTTCCTTCGTTTGGAGGGCTAAAAGTCAATGACAGAATAACAGGAGCGCTGGTAGCCATGCGGTAAGACGTCCGACTTTCAATCCGAAGGTCTCGGGTTCAAACCCCGGCTGGTACCACTGAGTTTTTCGGAATTTATGTACGGAATATCATTTGATATTTACCAGTCGCTTTTCGGTGAAGGAACATATCGTAAGAAAACCGGACCTAATCCCAATAAGGCCTAGTTTCCCCTCTGTAGATTTCGTAAAATACTAATCTCTACGCCAATTCATGGGATTAGGTTTTCAAGCGGACCCCACGCCGGATCAAACACTAGGAGGAAAAATGACAGAATAACTTTAATTACAAGCACTAGCTGATCTGTCGGTTAGTTATATAAAGTGTTCGGTTAATTGTTGTCCGCCATTTGTAAGTTAGTCCGACTTAGAGTACCGAGTCCAGCTCACTCCACATCTTCAATGGCTATTCAACGGGAATGTCCAATTTGAATGTGAAATTCGGAAACTAATTTAAATACTGGCCATTCAAGCATAAATAAAATTAAATGTTCCATACAAACTTCTGTGTTCGTAAAGTTCGTAAACCTACACGCGGAGTTAAATATTTGTTATAAACATAATTTTTTTCCAAGTACCTAATAACTAAATTGCAATCTAAAGGTAAAAGTAATATTTGTATTTATACAGAAGTATTCAGTTTAATTTAATTACTTAAACATCTATCAAAATCAAATTCCTGAGCTTTGTTGCTTCATTTTCATAGATAATAACATTATTTAGTAAATTCCATTATGTTACATTGTCAAATATTTTGCACGTGCCTTTTAGCTCACGAAAATTAGGTATTCTCCTATAAAATCATGGATGTTTCGAACTAAAATTGCGGTTACGTATGCGAATATGAAACAATTAAAGCGCCTTCTAAAATATGTACCGCAAATTCGTCCGTCAGAATGGTTTTAAGCAGGAGCTACATCAGGCGTGCGTCCGAACGTATACAGCGTAAGGCAGCGTAGGCGCGGGCTAAGCACGTGTCGTTGTAAATTAGTGTAGGTACTCTAGCCTTAGGTTAGCCTCAGGACTTTTGAACCATTCACAAGATAAGCCGACTTGCCGATTGACTTTCTGAAATGTTTTAGACAAAAGATTTCAGTTTTTAATGTCCTAACGTATGTACATGACAACTTATATGTATCAGATTTTTTTAAACTTGAATGATGACATAATCACGATACGCCTATTTTGGATTCCATCTTTGGTAAAATGATTTAAGTGATCTCTATAGGTAGGGTACATTGGGGTAATTCGAAAAGCGGCTAATTCAGAAATCCGCTATTTTAATTTGAAACCTCCTGATCATACCTATAACACTAAATCCATGACTTCCGGTAAACTATTCGTCCCGAGAGTCAATAACTATTATGGGGACATAACGCGTAAGAAACGCATCCCATACCTTCTCAATAGTTTACCGAAAGCCATTCGATGCGAGAAAGAGTACGGTATATTTAAGAAAAGATTAAAAAATATTATTTAGACTTAGCGTAATAGCTTGTCTATACATACTTATGTAGATGTTATATAATGAGACTGCGGTCCCACAGTCAAACTATTATCATAGTTTTGTGGGGCAATGTACTAGTTTTTAAGTTAAATATGTGCTTATTAAGTAAAGTATAATTATAATAATAAATCCATTCAAATATCGCTCGTAAGTCTAGACGGCATTACAGTTATGCTAAATGAATAGGTAATCAATGTATTGTGACACGCGTATTGAATTTAACTAATCTCGTCAAAAGGCTACTGAACAGGCTATCCGTTCGCAAATCAAACCACTGATTGCTTCGAGATTGGGGGTGGGCCAAAACAATTATGTGACCGCAAATGATCGAACAGGCTCGACTAACACGGTCAGGCTAACCGTTTCTGGACGTGTGTTAGTAATGCTGCTTAACCAAAACATTGATTGCTTAACGTGAAACTACGTGTTAAAAACCGGCCAATTGCGAGTCGGATTTACGCACGAAGGGTTCCGTACCATTATCTATAAAAACGGCAAAAAACGTCATGTCTGTTGAATGGCAGCTTAAATATTTATTTTATTCTGTTTTTTAGTATTTGTTGTTATAGGGGCAACAGAAATACATCATCTGTGAAAATTTCAACTCTCTATCTATCACGGTTCATAAGATACAGCCTGGTGGCAGAAGGACAGACAGACGGACAGCGGAGCTTTAGTAATAGGTTCCCGTTTTAACCTTTGGGTACGGAACACCAAAAAAAGACATGTACCAAGTTTGATACGGAGCACTAAAACTGTATGTACAGTCACGTCTGACGTCTGAAAGTATGAATATGTACATTTAATTAAAGTGACAAAAATACGTAGCCAAGGCGTAGTCTTGTATTTTCAAGATAGCCATAATAATAAATTTCACGGACGCAAGTAAGCGCGTCGTAGAGCTTGAGTAGAATAACTTGTCAACTTATAAATAAATAAGAAATAAGGGACAATCTTACACCAATTATGATTTTAAAAATAAGCACGAAATATGTAGCAACTTCGAGCACGTTAACGGAGGTCATACTGTACTGGTTTTCTTACGTATTATGGTTAAATATTGGAATAACAACAGCTTAGTTGATCTGGTCTTCAGATTTATTTTAGGCAGTAATAGCGAGCCTAGGACGCTCTTCTGGGAATTAGTTCTAACAACCTAGATAAGGCAGTACTTTGTGGTGCTAATTTTTCTGAATACGCTTTGATTTTCAAGTTGGTTGAATACAATACAATACAAATACTCTTTATTGAACACCTCAAAAAGGAAACAGTACAGAAAATACAGCAAATTTAGAGGTAAACAACAGGCAGGTTGAATTATTATTAAATAGGCCTACGCCGTTATAATCTAGTTTTATGAAATCAGAGAGTAACAAGATATTTGTAATTTACCTTAGGTTAATTAACACGATTTAAAAAGGAATAAAACATTTTTTTTTCGTAACTTGTGACTCTAATTTACGATATACTTTTTCTCATCAAATGCCATGTCTTTTTGTTTGTCTAATAGTGTGAAGTTTGTGGAACGATGTTTAGTTTAATAAAAAAACACGATTTACATAAACAGCGATACAGAGTTTATATCTTAAGCTAAATTAGATTGTAGTATGGCCAATTATAGGTTTCTCTACATATTTTGCATTGTATATTGTATGCCATATATGTCATTATACATGTATATTACCGCTATTAAATGTATATCCGTTTTGATTTCTTCTATACCTCCACAGATACGTTCATTTAGAAACGAACACAAAATACTGACACAAGAGACAAAATTCCAAGTCAAACAATTAATAAAGCCAATTATAGCATTTAAAATTAAATTTCATTACAAGGAGATACCAATTATTCTAGAATCTGAAGATTTTAATAGCGTTTAATTATATCTTGAGACATTAAAAGCTTTCAAGTTTAAGTGGTGATATTAAATTCTGTGAACCTGAAACCCAACGATGAGCACAAATACGCCGAGTAAGACATGCGTGTGTTGCTTAGTGGTGCTAGTGGTTGTTGGAATCAGCTTGGCCGTGATATCTTCACTGCCATACAGCGAGCCGCCGAAGAGAATTGGGACTGCAGAGAAGCTAAGTCAATGGAACCCTCCACAAAATCAGCCTAAAGTAGTTGAAGCGGTGAGTGCTCTCTTGTTTAAATGATTTATACATAGTTACAGTCACCAACAGGCCTATAACCACAGATTATATAATAGTTCTTACGAACAGATATGAATCTCTCATAGAAAAAGTAAATACCTACCGCTTTAAGTACCTACGCAAAAATACAATGGAGCGACCTTCGAAGCGCACCCCGCACCCCCCGCGCGGCCGCGCAGCCGCCCGATCGCTAGCTCGTTTGTCCCGCCGGCGGTGATCGGGCGGCGAGCGGCGCGTAGGTATTTATTTATCGAACTCGCGCGGGCGAGTTTCATAGGCCTGCTATAACCGCGAAGCACTTTCGTTCATCGAATCGAATATTTCCATCACTCTCTTTCATATATGCAAGAGCGATAGAGACGGGACCATCGTTTTGTCGATTTTCGAACTTCGCGGTAGGCCCTCAGAGATATACTAGCTACATGATAACACACTTTAACTGAAGCTATTTAAGCTACGATGATCATTCTTTTACTCTCGGTTAACATATTTAGGCTTTTCAATAACATGGGTACTAAAAAACAGTGAAACATGGAATTTTTTGTAGACTGTTCAAACAGGCATCTCGGCGAAAATTAAACGGCATTTTCTTATACAACCCGCTGTTTTGGCAAAAGTTTCATAGCGAAAATTTTAATCACAATACGGTCGCGGTATGTGCTCGTATACACGAATTACTTTGCAATCAATATCTCATAATGATATAAAATAGTTATAATCTTTAATTAACTATGCTTTAAATACATAACAAGGCTTGTCAAATTTTCTGCCGCCAACTGCACAGTCTTGTGACAAAAGTTGTAAAAATCCGGCTTCAGCCCGCTCTGCGACCTCTATTACATTTTATTATCTCTTTAACTCGCCCACCTTAACATTATACGAATCAAATAAACGATCAGGAGCAGAAATTTATTGGTACAATCAAAACTGAATAGGACTGCGTAACGGTAGTCTTATAAAACGTCCACCCCTTACTGTTACAATGTTATAGCTCCTTTGCCAATTTGCTCTGATCTTTTAAGAAATGGGAAGAGGAAAGACGCTTATAAGTTGAAGGCTCCAGTGAGTTGGTATTACACTCCCTTTGCTTTTTTTTATATTTAAATGTTCCACTATGATAATGCTTCCATTACTTTAAAATATTAGTTTTAATGATGCGATGGAAAAAAAATGTACTTAGTACAAATATCCTCCCCGATAGTGAAAACTTTCACGAGTAGACTTATTCTAAGAATTCTGGAGGAAAGGTTTCTTAAGAAAGACATCCGAGTATTTTCATTTATATGTATATCAGTTAATAATTTATGGAATATGTAAGTAGTTAAAACAACGCGAAAATTCGACACAATTTGATTTGTGCTTAGATTCATGAAGAACGCAAATGGAAAAAATGGAATGTGTTTCATATTTATGAACTAATATTTTCTACCTCTACCTTTAATATCTCAATTCTCTTATTGTTTTCCTGACAATAAAACCTTTATTTTCTCGCCTTCTATTTTATTTGTAAATTGACATTTCCGCCTGACCCCAATTTAAAAGTCCATAAATGTTGACTATCCGAAATCACTGCTTTATTTTGGTCAGCGGTCGGGACTCTGAAATTGTTATCATGCTTGGTTTTTGTTTTAAATCGTAGTGGTTAAGCTTTTATTTTTGGGATCCGTGTCGAAAAACTGGCCTATACAGTGATGTTTCCTAACACCTAGATAACAGCGATGGTCACGCACCACGAATAATGTATATACTCGTAAATCCGAATACTAACATTGACCAGTTATTATTGATTGTAAGCAACTCGCACTAGGTCCACTAAATTGTATATTAATGTATGTGAAATTGCAATTGTGTAACAAGTAACTGAAGGTCGAAAGTAATCTGAAATAGTTATTGTAATTTTACTTTCTGCTGGTAACATTTGTTTATCATAGAGTTTTGAGAACTCTCCTCACACACTGCCCTCTATCTAGATTATTGAGTGGGCCGTTGGTATGAATATGATATAACATAAAAGTAGATATTCCACTTACATACACTACGTTTCTTATCGCTTTCGTCCACACTTGAAGCGCGATAGGTAATAACAATTTGCAGTTAAATAAAATGTTACTATCATGAGCAAAGGCGCCTTGTAATGGTGTATTATATTGTTAAATTTAACAGCCTCTTTGTGATAAAAATAATTCTAGGAAGTCAGGGATCTCGGTTGGGTATATGTAAGAATACTGTTCTCACTAGAATTCGGCACTTGAATATTTGACCGCTTATAATAAACGTAATATGGAATACGCAACAATATCCATGCTTATTGCCAGTTTACGTACACAACTTTATTTCTTGGCTAGAAACTGGCTGGCGTTACATTTCTTGCTAACTTAAACTTAAATTTATGGCAAACATTGCTGTTCTTCAGTAAAATAACATAATAAAATTTTGTAAAATTTTGATAATACATGTGGATATTCAGAAACAAAATCATTATTATATACATATAAGATTAAAATATCTAGGTACGGTTATTAATAGTTTTGTACCCATCATTTTGAGTATGTAAGTATACTATAAAAAATAAAATTTAACGGATTGCGTTATTTAAATAAGCTCAATCATCATAAGGTATTTATTTATTTACGCTTTATTGCACATAAAAAGGTACAAATGGCGGACTTAATGCCTTAAGGCATTCTCAACCAGTCAACCATAGGGCCAAACAGATAAACGCGAAGGTGGGTACAAATTAAAGCTTTCAAAAAGCGACAATTACGAAAAAAAAGATTAAAAATAAATTTTAACGCTAGTGTATAATTTCCTTTAAAGTAATAAAAACAACTCATAAGTTAAGAATACAACACACCCGCCAAATGAGCGTTGTACAACAGCAATAAATTAAAATTTTCACATTAAGAGCACACAGTTTGTGTAAATATTACGCTATTGGGGTGATATACACTGCTGGAGGCTGGCACGATATATTCATTACTTTTGTGTACTTTACGCAAAGGGAGCCAACAATGAGTGAATTTTTAAATTTAATTCCGTGACGCACGAATGTAAAAAGAAAATTGTTGTTGCATTTTATTGGATGAAAAATTATTGCAGCATATATTTATGAGAAAACAAGTACACACACATACATTACTCTCATACAATCTACTTACATTAAGTGTAAGGAACAAAACTAAATCAACAAACATAATCGTATACATGTAAATAATATTCTTTACGTCACTCTGGGCGGTAAGAGAGATTTGCCGCCCACGGGCGCAGCGGCAAATCTCACTTCACACCTAGGAGAAGACGTAAAATTCTGCACGCACCACGGGCGGTAATAGTTAAAGAGGGCCTCAGGTCGCTTGTTTATGGCCCTTACCTTCGGTTCGGGCCACAAATGCCCGCGATCTGAGCCGTTCTTTATTTTACCGCCCCGTAATTTACTATTAAATTATTCGAGTACAATGATTACAAGACATATTATTTTTTCTTGATATTTAATCAAATATAGTAGAGTTTTTTATATGTTATACACTCTTTCTCCAGTATCGTTATTTAAAAAAATGATATTGAAGACCTACTTACCTATTAAAACCGTGTCGACCGACCAGTAGCGCCCCCGTTGGGGGATTGTATTTCCTAATCAACAAAACTACTTCTGTATAATCTCTCATGTTAAACTTTCCCAGTCGGGCGATGCTCCAGATTTGAGCGCGATGACATTCGCTGTGCTGTGCCCTACCATACATAGCGAGATGACATTCGCAGTATAAAAAAACCATACCACACAAGTAAGCGTATATGGGTATATGTATAGGTATAGGATAGTATAATTATGTATCAAAGGTTAAATGCCTATGTCGTATGCCAACCTTTGATACCGTAAAACTACACAACTGTAGTCCAAAAGCTCCCAACTATGGTCCAAAACAGTTTTCCAGTGGCGACCAGACTGGTTTGGCAAAACTGACTCGAATATCTACGATTAGGTGTTACTTTTGTTAAAAAAAAGGTTCATAAATGAATAATTTAAATAAATAAAACTAAAAAGACGACTGGTATTGATATTTAGATTACGTATTGAAGCTGTGGACCATAGTTGCAGTACTGGACTATTAGTTGTGTAGTTTTACGGTACTAGATTTATATTCAATCTTGTTCTGACTTAATATTATTAAACTAGGAATTCCTATATGGGCAATTGCTCATACCTCTCTTTTGTCGTAGTTTAAGGACATACCGTGTCCGGACGTAGTTTAAGGACCCGGGTCCGAAATTCTTTAAAATTGTACGGTTTTAGGTATTGAATCTCATAAACTGTTTTTGTTGACTATGCTATAAATACAATTATAACGCGGTGTAACCTTGTACCTCATATTTTTACACAAATAACAAAATTTTCCTAAGGCTTTACAGAAATAGATACAAATACGCTTTGCGTATAACATTCTCTCATTTTTCACAAACATCGTTATGTAAATATTGGCGAGAGCTGACATAATGAGGCGTTTGCAAATATTCCTTTTGATGTCCCAAGGTGGTGCGAAATAATTGGACCTACACTACCGACAAACTGAAAATGTTGGTGGCGTTTGACGACTTTGATGTGGTTTCTCTAGTCTTTATTAATTGTTTTGATCTCAAAGGTCTTCGTTAATAAATATTTTTGCTCTTAGCTGCTTGTTTTTAGGCTATTTACTTTATTGTTATAGGGAACATAATAATGAATAGAACCTTCGCTTCGCCGGAAGTCTTCAGATATGAAGTGTATAAATTTTCTTTTTTATTGACTGTAATTTCTTGGTACAGTCGAGGTTATAAATATGTTTACACTTGTGTACCTACTCGGATGCGGTCGGTAACAATTAGTATGCAAACGCATTCGACTAGGTACAAAAGTGTAAACATATATTTGACGTCGACCGTACAATCACCTAGTATTTAATAATCATACAAAACAAATAAAGCTCATTGGCTATGGTATGTGAAATAATTAAAACACAAAATTTCCTTAAGGGTTTAAGGGGAAAAGGTAAAGGTCTCGTAAAAGGGTTTTAACCCAAGGATTATAAAGTCATTTTATTTGCAATCGACCATTAATAGATTAAAATATACATAATTAAGTATATAAGCCTGTTTCAAATCATTTCAAAATTTTGATTTGAATTTTTAATATTTTCCCATCTACACACCGATTCAGTCTACAAGAGTAAATAAAAAAAAATCAAATCTTCGTAAAAATAGCGCCGTCTGTCAAATAACAGTAGGTATATGTATTGCCTTAAAAATCACCGCTATTAAGCCACCTATATTTTTCCGAAAATTAAAAATAAACCCTACAAGATTTTTAAATTAGAACACTCGTTATCGTTAGTATGCATAAACACAGTGTAAAAAACTAACAAACATTCTCTCCCCCTAAATGCGTACCGTCTCCGTTCCGTCGGTCGACGGAAAAATGAAAGTTTTAATATGTTATTAATTTTCATAGCGACATCAGCACCAACCAATAACCTCATCGCTCCCAAAACATCGAGAGTGATATTTTAAAACGCCGACAACGCCCTCTATCAATTTTATTTACACGTCACCGCTATTGTGGGACCTTATCCGATGATCCCGGAAACCGGTCGGGCCTTAATAAATCACTGGCTGGTGAAAAAATTAGCGTTATTTTTTGAGGATCGGGGTCACTCGTCATTTAGCCGGGGCATTCTATTATCGGAGCGGCGACCGACCATTTTTTACCTACCCGATAAAGGGGTTGACCCTATAAACTTTTGTAAGGGTTGCAGAGTTGCAAAGCTTCCTCGTTGCTTGTGCATTTTTGCTGATTATTTCCAGTTCGAGTGATGCGTAAATTCAGAGCGTTATTTTTTAATAGAATAGACTTAGGGTGGGTTGCACCAGGCACAATTAACAGACTCATCAACGTTAAATATGGCAACGGAGCTGTCATCCCATAGAAAACTGTCAAACTTTTCATACAAGAGTTTTTTTACGATTCCGTAACGTTCACAGACAGTTTGTTGCAACCGGCCCTGCTAGGCTCTGTTTGTATTGGCAACGTTTACTTTGAAGCAAAATACATATATTTTTTCTATCGGACTTTATAAAACTCTGCTATCGAAAATATTATTTCTAAATAAATGATTTTAGTATTCCCCCAACCTATAGAGATATAGAGGTCCACAGCCTATGAACTTTTTAAGCTCAAGTCAATTGCGCCCTCTGTCCGAAAGCCGCCTAAAGATACCGAAAGACCAGAGGGCGCAATTGACTTGAGCTTCAAAAAGTTCTTAGGCTGATCTGGTCGTCTATATCTCTATAGTCTCTGCCCCAACTATAATATAATGATAATGAATTTATGATTTCATAAGATTATGAAGATAAGATAAGATACTACCTTCAATTCAATTTTTTTGCTAGCCTGTCACTCTGATCTTCTGACCCATTAAACCGGTCAGATGCCCGGATGTAGCAATAAGGATAATATGCAATCTAACGACGAGTTTTGTTGCTTTCATTATTGTGTCATATCTGACGTGGCTAGCTCTTAGTCCATTAAGTTTGATATGGATTTATCGACCTTTTCAGCTATCGATATTATTTATAAGCCGTTAAAATGAAATGTTCAATCCCTATTACACTTTGATTTTCGCTGTAACAATTAAGGTCCTTGGTTATAAGTACTTATTTATGTGAACACATTTATACACATTTCACATAAAGTACCTGAAATGAACCCCCCCCTCCCCCCAGAACCCTATCTACTTATTCATAGTGTTCTGGGGCTTGCCTGATATTTCACTTTCTGTGGTCCGGACAAACGGAATGTTCTCGACATCATGTTGCGGTTTCTATAAATTTTGTATGGGATGCGATGTCAACGAACCAATAGCGCGCCAAACCGCGTACAGTCACCTGAAATGATATCTCACACAACGAAGAGCGCAATAGTATCTGACACTATGTCATGTAGTCATAGTCATATAATATAATTTATGTAGGTAGGTACCGTCGGGTTCATAAGTGAATGCGGACGTACTTTCACTGCAAAAGTTGGCTATGTGAGTCACTTTCGAGCACATCTGAGGAGCCCAAGATACCAGCAGCAGTCACCATAGCCATATCGGCTAGGATGAGATGACATGACAATGACAATAGCATATCCAATTTATGAATGATTTCATCAAGTCCATTGATAAATTGGGTATGCAATTATGAACCCGATGGTACTAATGCTTTTAAAGACATAAGAGCGTGTCATATTGCGACATGCAGGCCAGACATATTATTGCCGGTGACTTTAAATTCCCAAAATTATTATATGCACGTGATACTAAACAAAAAGCATTCAGTTGCAATTTTATTTTACTTTTTTAAGTCAGGTATGAATTATGTCACCGTACACTGTTATTTTAATAACAATAGATACTTAAGATTTGCTAAATTAAAAGCAATAGTAGAATCGGAAGAAATTTAATTATTTTTTTATCAATAAAGTTAATAATTTCTAATGTGTATGCTATTTAACTCATTTTAAGAAATACCTAGTTAACTTCCGACATGACGGAAATCTTAATAGACCTCTTTTGAGTCAAGGTATTTTTAATTAAAAGCTGCCCAGGAAATCTAAATTTGGCTGAAGTTTTGAGCTCTACTGGGCAAGTGTTTATCTCTGAACCATTTCATTAGTAAACATTGCTGAAAATATTTCTATATATTTAGCACGACCAATATGATGAAATGGATTTAAAATAGCTCAACATTGGCAACAAGGTGCCGTATTGTAAATTAGAATGCATACCTAAACAGTAATACAATTTTTGTACGTAAGTTTATACATAAATAATAGTTGGCTATGGATAAAATGGAAATTTTCCTAAATTTACGCTCTATCTGTTATCTGATACATCCAATTTTCAATTCCTTCATTGCAACAAACAATCCATCATGAATAATTCCACGACGTTCTAATTATAATACATAGAATTCGGTAGATATTCATATTATACTACGTACCTAAACGTGAAATGTTGTTTTCTCATTTCAACTGTTTGTGAAATAAATAGGGCTCAAAAGACAAGAACACCGCCGCTTTGTTTAGTTTTTGGTCCTTAAAATCCTAAATATCGTTGTGTTATACATTTGTTAATCTTTTTTTGGATCAAAATTAATCTAGGTAATACTTTCCCAAAAATAAAATCAATTAAAAACGACTTAGGCAGTGGGTGATTATTTTATTTTACTAATTCGTTTCATAATTGCTGTCAACTTGGCAATTATCACAGTTTTTGAAACTGCTCAAATGTCGGGAATTATTGTATCCCTTTCTGGGTGGCGATTTTCGACTTTCAAGCGCTCGAAAATTATCGCACACAACAAGCTTTTGTGGCCAATATTTTTGCATGAAATGAATAGTTAAAATAAACATGATTTTAAATTCCTATCACTATTATTTCAGAATTTTAAATGACAGATTCGAGCGCTTGTATCTGACTTTTTTCTTGCCCCTATATCCTGCATTTCATTGAGGTACCTAAAGTACCGATATAACGACTAGTCTTAGACTGCCTGCCTTAAGCATTTATAAAGTCCCCAAGCTCCGGATGCAAAGGCAGTAGCAATCTTGAATCTCGTGTTCATTAAAGCCCGAATTCGAGTTCGAATCAAGGCAAGCTCTCAGTCGAAATCAGGAGATCCAATTACTACGACGAATTAAATCGCTGGAGTGTCGCTTGATGGCTGTTTAGTCATTTAAGTTTTGTGTCAAGTTTTCGTAAATAAATAGTAGAAATCTTAATATGCGTATAACACAGGTGCGATTAATAGAGACTGATAAATATCGCACAGCGGAAGAACCTTGAAACTCGGAAATAAATGTACATACCTATCGTGAAATTAAGAAGGGACTTTTTGATATAAATCCTCAAAGGAAGTGAAAAAGCGGTTGAATGTGTTACGAGTTCTATGAAAACGAAATTACCAGCGGAGGCTAGTTGATATTTAATATTTAATAACTAATCTAAACTGTACAATAATGTGTACCTACTTGCTTAGTAAATCATATGATATTTTCTAACACAAAATTCTCGGAAGGTTTTATTGGCACTTTGTTTTTGGTCCAAAAAAAGGAAAATACGGAACAAATACTGCTTCATATTTTTGTAGTGAACAAATACGCTGGAAATGTTACCGCGTCTTGTTTAACTTAAGCATTTTAGCAATAAAAATAATCTGAAAGGCACACACTCCAAGTACCAACTTTTAAAATGAAAATAAATTCTTGTGTAATCCTTTCAGGCTTATTTATTTTATCTGGCGGATTACGAAGTTCTAGAGTTAAAAGATTGAAAAAGCTTCGCTTTGCGGATACCGAGAAAGTACACATTAAATAGTGTTCTTAGAATAATATGACTCTTTCAACTTTGATTGACTGTACTTATTTATATACGAAATAATGTATTTCGTAAATGCTGACTTCCAATATCCTTTATATTGTTCATAGAATGGCATTAAAACATTAAGTATGGCCAATATAATTAATTTAAATGCATATAAAAATAATAAATGCAATCATAAAATATGAACCACGGACCGGTTCGAATTAGCATTCCGAAATATATTGCGCGAAGTAACTATAGAGAAGTGAGTGTATTAATAGTATACAAAAGTAAGTTTTATAGCGAATATAAAAAATTGAGCAGTGTTAGCAAAATAGTACAATATTATTTGATCAGTAAAACAACCGAGGCCTACCGTCCCCATGTATGCGTACGTTATTTATTTCCAGGTGTATGTACCTTTTTTATCGAGCCCGTTTTTTCCACGCCAACGAATGGAAAACCCAATGGTTAAAGGAATATAACAAAAAAAGGTCCGGTCTTCCTGTTGCAGTAAAAATTTGCGCTGTTGTACATACGAATGGTCCTTTTATTTTAAAACGTGCTTTAAGCGAGGTATTTTATACTGCGTCCTGCCCGCGCTGATTCAAACAGCTAAATGATGTAAAAAGATTACGTAAAACTGGACTGAACATTAAAGTATTGAATTTTATTGATTCTTAAGAGGCTGACAACACCCGATGACCTTCAAAGTGACTTTACTTAAACAGAATTTTAGCTGTTTTGTGAAAGTGAAAAAATATATATTAATTATTCATTATATTTGACGATTAGACGAAATCAGCTCGATAGAAAAGAATTCAAAAGTTACATCTTAAAATTAACTTTAAAACAGTGTCTTTAGTTTCTTGACTAGTACGTCTGTAATTAAGGACAAAATTCCACCACACCAATACTGAGAACTTCATTATTTTATATTTCTCGATAAATGCGTAGTTTTTTTTAGTGTCCGACCGAAGTTTCGGTTTCGGTTTCGGTTTCGGCCAGTTTCGGCCAAAAAACCGTGTTTCGGCCCAAGTTTCGGTTTCGGCCAAAAAACGGCCGAAACTTTCGGCCGCGCCGAAACTTACAACATTGAGCTTAATCGGTCCACAAGTTCTGTCTCAGTAACGTTTTTAAGTGATAATATAATAATAAATAAATATCAAAAAAGTGTACATATGTGTTTGGAAGATTATTTCATCAATTATAATATGATAATATCATTTAAGTATTAATTTTATCTAACATTAAACTCTCGAGTTCATGCAAGAGACTGCCCAAAGAACTGCGTCGGCCTACGCTGAAATGATACACGAAGAAATCAAGTAAAAACACGAGACGATTTATTTGAAATACTGATTGTAAAATTACAATAGTCCATGCAATCTTGGCGAATCATTTTATAGAGACTTGTTAACAGCATTGATGTCTCAGTCGATGAAACTTTGCTGTATAACTAACTGCAGTATAACTAATGAATAACACACAAATTTAAAAAATCTTATTCATAATTTAAAAGAAAACATACCAATTTTAATAAAGCACAAATGTTTGTTTTTCCAACTCATATATTCTTCGTACTTTTTTTTAACAAAACGTATTACTTTAACCATAGAGATAGATGCTATAAACCTTTAACTCAACAAAACTTTCATATTTTTATTTTGTTTACTGATCGTAATTCTACTCTAAAAATACATCTGTCAAGTTTAAAATCGTGTGGGTTATTTATTGCTAATTTTAACGTAGCAGATCCTAAATCTTAAAAAATACCAAAGTAAAAAAACTGATGTCAGACATCTGTCTGTTTCCCACGTTTGCGTACATA
This sequence comes from Pammene fasciana, assembly GCA_911728535.1. NCBI lineage: Eukaryota > Metazoa > Arthropoda > Insecta > Lepidoptera > Tortricidae > Pammene > Pammene fasciana. The sequence goes on from OU452285.1 coordinate 6,610,008, forward strand.
TCTATGTACGAAAGCATGATGGTCGACTTGTGACAATTGTACTTTCAATAAGGGGGGTAAAATTTGACGTTACAGTTGTTAAAAAGTTACATAATTATGTTTATTCATATGAAACCTTTATCAGAAAATATTTCGTGCTCTGCATTTATTTCGCGAAAAAAAAACTGAAAGAAACAAATTTAGGGATCAAAATACGCCTTACACCGAAATAATTTGGAGTTGTGTACAAACTAGAAAAAATCATGGGATTAGGTTGCCAAGTGGACCTCAGGCTCCGTTGAGTCCGTGGGAAAACGCCAGCACAAACGCTAGGAGGATGATCAATCAAAACTTACTAACCTTGTTCTTCTTTATACCATCTATCCTGTACAAGTTACAACGGCTTATTGACATTTAACTCAACGATTTTAACGTGTCTATAAAAGTTTCGGTTTCGGTTTCGGTTTCGGCCGAAACTGCACCTAGAGCCGAACCTTCGGTTTCGGTTTCGGTTTCGGCAAAAAAACGTGTTTCGGTCGGACACTAGTTTTTTTTAATTCAGCATTTTGCACAATTTGTAGTGAGCTCCCATACAGTGTTTCTCTTTTACTCGCGCTGAAAAAGACAGTGATAAAATTTAGCTCTAGTCATCCCCTTAACATAAAGTAGGTACCAACGTACATACTTAATAATATTGTAACCGAGTCATTTTGTGAGCAATTTTATTTTCAACGGGATCCATTTTCAATTTCATTGTACTCAAGTGTAGTTTGTGCTGATACTGCAATATAGAGATCATTAAATGGCTAGATATATTGTACCTAATTTAATAGATATTTGTTATAAACTTAACAAGTACCTTTGTGTTTGATGTGGAAAGCCTGTTCACATAGCAGAATACCTCCGGGCGCATAAATACTCGTGATCCAACTTCCGTTCAAGCAACAAGCATCTTGTGTATCCAGGTGCGCCTATTCCACCTATCCCTACCGCACTATCCCCCCCAGTGGGGATATGTGGAATATTTTTCCATCTTTTTCTACTAGTAGGGATAATGTGTGTACCAACATAATAGGCATGGTAACTAACAACCAATAGTTCAATATTGGGAATAATAATATACCTGCAAACAGTAGCCATCAAATATATCGGAGCGGCCACGGTACTCAAAAATATCTGAACATGCATTTTATCGCCGTGGCAATAGAGGCGTTGTTCAGATATTTGTGACCACCTTGACCACTCCGATGTATCTGATGGTCACTGTTATTAATCTTTTTTTTTTTCCTCGTGACAAGTATTATTAGTTATTAATCTTAACAAAAATCTTTAAAATGATTCGTAAGTAGCATTCTGTTTACTTTTAAAACTTTCTGTTATATTTTGTTTTAATACGTTTTTTGTATCAAAGCTGTAATCTTTTTCTGACTTGAATCTTCGTAATTAATTACATGTAAATTTTGAATATGATGTAACTTACCAACCGTAGAACCGTAACCGTAGAAGATATTATGATGTAACTTAATTAACACAACCGATGGTACATGTAAAATCCAATATTAAAGTTACTTTCTATTGTTACGATTGTATTTTGTCGTGTTTTATGTACAGTAAAATGTTTACACACATACATAATATAATACTAACATTTGGATTTTTAAGGATTCTTAAAAATTCAATTACTCTCCTAAGAACAAATGAAGCTCAAATTAATTCATTCACATTAGCAACTTAGATATCTGTGTGTTTACTATGCAACGAGGTATCTGGATCACATTAGCTTCGGATTCAGTTGAACGCAGCGCAAGCGCGGTGGATGCACGCAGACTTCCGCAAGCGTCGCGCATCGGAAAATTGTCGTAATAAAGTGTTTAAAATAATCCTTGCGTGAATTGAAAGTTTTAATAAAAGAATCTGTTGAAAAGTAACTGTAGTATGCACCATGTATTACGACAGGTACACTCTCACATATACAAAGAACTACTGACAGAACGTTAAACATAATTATTGATAGGTAGTACCTAATGGATTTAAACGGATTAAGGTATTTCTGTAGTTCTTGAAGTTATTTTTTTATTTTGTAAAACTTTTATACTAACACACTTTGAGTGTTATACCTTGTGCAACCTAAGTAGCGGTTTTTGACACCTGTCATCGCAGTACATTTTACAACCTAAAATCAATTTTAGATTATAAAATGTACTGAGATGACATTTCACATACTCGTAGGTATTTAAAAAGTCATTAAATATCCTTTAAAAAATGCACCCTCCTTTACAAAAAAAACTTAGCCAAGGTAAGACGTCCATTAGTCTCATCTCGTATTTTCCACGGAGACCATTTTCTATTTGTATTAACATCAACGCGTAACATTCCATCTCCTTAAAAGCCAGTTTCCCATAGGACTGGGGCAGTAATAATTTCTTATGATTACAAATACCTAATACAGATTTATTTTTAAAACTGACAGATACTCTCTTGCTTATTTTTGGGTACACAGACGAATAATGGAATTTTATTATAGTCCGTAGGCAATATCAATATTACCATTCGTGATATTAATATTCTGATGACTTGTTCCCAGAAATATGGTTTCGAAAATTTCGTTATTGTTTTCTTGTTACCATATTAAAATGGCACGTCTTTTACCGTAAAAATTTCGATAAATAGTTTGTATATTTAATATCGAGTACTGAGTAATAGACCAAAGATATTCGCATTTTTCTCACTTTCATGAGCGAAATAGTACGATCGTAGAGACAAGTAACGTGCGACATAAATATTAACAAGTAGCCCTACTATAAACAAGTGCGATGAATGAGGAAGAATTAAAGCACTTACTTTTCTTAAAAATTCAAGGACGCAACTTTTATAGTAAGTAAGAGGTTCAATAAAACTTTGGTTCAACAACGGTTGATAAATTGTCAGACATTATGATAGTGACGTGGCGAAGTGTTATAACCTTAGTTGTCATACAGGGTGCGTTTCAAGAGCTCAAGTTGTATGGAACTCCGTCGCAGGCTGAAGTACAATGTGTCAACACTTTCGAGGTTAGTAATTTTCTGGTACATTATTTTAGATATAAAATAAGTTATGTATAAATAAATGCTAAGAAAGCTAACTCGATGAGGCTAATTATGATTAAACTTATCAAATTCAATGTCATGCATTTTAAATGTTGTTTGTTGTACACCCGTATACGATCACCAATAAATATTGTAAAGTAAGATTGAGAAGTAAATCAAAAGGAAGCAATCGCAAAGAAAGTCTTCAACAAAGAAAACCGATGAATTTAGTTTAATTCTATAAATTCTAATAAAAATGAATCCTATAAATTCCTACTTGTTATTCATAACATAAGCACTATAAACAGCTTTTTTACGTAATTGAATTTAATAAGTTTTAAACAGATTAGCTGTACTACCTATATCTTTTTTAAACGCACAATTTATCTTTCCCAATATTTTCAATGCAATATTGAAAAAAGAAAAATAATACTTATGAATGGATTTTTCTCAGTTAGATAATGTCTGCTCCACAGAAATGTACAATTTTCAACGTTTTGACAGGAAATGGGTAAAGGCAGCGGTGGAGATGACTTTTTTACGTAATTGAATTTGATAAGTTTTAAACAGATTAGCTGTACTACCTATATCTTTTTTAAACGCACAATTTATCTTTCCCAATATTTTCAATGCAATATTGAAAAAAGAAAAATAATACTTATGAATGGATTTTTCTCAGTTAGATAATGTCTGCTCCACAGAAATGTACAATTTTCAACGTTTTGACAGGAAATGGGTAAAGGCAGCGGTGGAGACGAGATTGACATTGACAATTTTTTGGTGATTACGATATGATTTTCCTATTTATGTTGGGTTTCACTAACACCGAGGGAGTTTGGTGGCACATCTTAAATTGAAGTGTCAGATTAACACATTCCACACTTTGTGATGTCCAAACTAACAGCTTTTTGCACATTACTATAACAAATTTAATATATATATTTACTAATTGTGCAATTTTCTACTAATTATTCCGGATAGTAAATATACACATGCTAGTATTTTTTCTATCTAGCATTGACCAATTCTTAGCATATAAAATACTTCTATAAAGTTGTTCACTCACGACACTGCACTGCACTTACTACTATTCGTAATGCTAATGAAACACTACATTGGACAACTTAAACTCATTTATTTGATGTTCTACTGAACCTATATATGTGGCGTACAGAAATCTCTATAGCGTGTTTAGCCCATAGTTCAGCGACATCTACTGGCATATTGGGCAACTACGAAACTAAACATTACAACTTTACAGCGTTTAACAAAAGTTATCCTGTATAAGTCATTCTTGCCTAATTTAAATAATATTTTTTATATACATAATTAGTTTTTATTAAATTATAATTTAAATACGTAATTGTATTAACAGCTACTGACAACGGCATTACAGAGATACAACTTTATCTGATACGATATCGCGGCCATCGTCCTGGTTACAATGGGTGATTGAAACAAAAGTGTATTGAAAGTTATCGATATTCAATCAAATTATAGACCGGCGAAATGCCTTAGGCCTTCTCATTCCCTACATTATTATTTTACAAGGTTATTCTTATACAAGGTGTAACAAAAATACTGGTGATCCTTTTAAGGGCATAATTGGTATCGTACTCTTATTGTAAAAAAAAAACTAAGAAAAAAAAATTCTCACGAAATTTTTTTTTGTTTTGTATGGAGGGTTGGCCAGCAGGGACGACCCGCCCAATACAAAAAAAAATTTTTTCGTGTCCAAAATATTTTTCTCCTACTTTTTCCTACTCGCAATACGATAGCAATTATGCCCTTAAACGGATCACCAGTATTTTTGTTACAACCTGTATAATAAAAGCAATGGCTTAACAGATGAGCTTACCTGTTGTTTTCGTAAATTGACTTGAAGTTGCGAGATTGCTGATAGGTTGTTTTGTTAAATACTTTTATATGGAATTGGATGGAACGGAAAATGAAAGTATATTTCATAATAATCCTGATTTCCTTGAATTCACGAATATGAATAGCATAGTTCAAGTAATATTACTTGAACTATGCTATTACTAGAGTCAAATATTTTCTGTTGTTTTTATACAAAAACTTGAATACTGTATTTGCCTCAACGTGTAACAGTCTTATTTACAATCAAATAAATAAATGTTTTTTGAACTTTTTTTTTATACAACGACGGTGCCAAACAAGCATACGGCCCACCTGATGGTAAGCAGCTACCGAAGCCTATGGATGCCTGCAACTCCAGAGGTGTCATATGCGCGTTGCAGACCCTTTAAAAACAGGAGGTTTCACTATGTTGACGGCTAAAGGAACAAGAGAGGTCCCTCGTCGTCAACACACTGGATCCTCTTTGAGATCTTTTATGCTATAAAAATCCACCCAAATATTTAACAATGTCAGTTAAGGTTATTTTCGAAGTAAAATTTGTCATCGTCCGAAATACCTATTAGGCTTACAAACTGAATATTTCAAAAGTATCGAGAACCAATCGTTTTGTTGAGCATCATTACGTTGCCACTTTTGTCCACAATACGAATATTTCACCGTTTACAGAAAGGGCGTATTTTATGATGAAAACATTTCAAGTTACGTCTTTTTGTACGTGAAGTCCTTCGTCACTATTTCAAGGAAAACCAACCTTATAAAAGCTAAATGAGTAGAATTTTTGAATGGGCCATTTTCATTGTGTGCGGTCTCGTTAGTTTCTATGAGCCACGGGCACGGGTGATTGAACTCGGTAGGTTTCACGGAAGTGGGATACATACAAGACTTATAACAACTGTTATGAGGTGTTGGACAGGCGTAATATGCCTAACAGTACTCGCTAAAGAAGAAGAAAAGATAATAAATGCTAAATATATTTTTAAAAATGGATAAGAAAGCCCTAAGCCTTGGTTGTCTTGCAGTTTTGTATGTCAGTCATTGAACTATATTATAGGCATTATAGCATAAGAAGAGAATAAAACAATACATACTAAATACTACATGTCGAAAGTAATTTTGAGAGTTAACATAACATAACATAATATATGTAAACACACTACAATTTAACTTTAAAACATTTTATAAACGTGACCGGTAACCGTAAATTTAGTTCCCCCTTTGAATTAAATCTGATGGCTGATTATCAATCTTCAAATAACATTATCTTGCTTTTGTAATTTTCTGTACCTTTAAGTACAGTCAGCAGCAAAAGTTGCTAAGCGCTTGGGATGTTCAAAGTGACCTCCACGCGCTCTTATTCCCTTAACAATAAATCCGTGATCGCTCATTCTGAACACCTCACCCGCTTAGCTACTTCTGCTGCTGACTGACTGAATTTATACTAGCTACAAATAAATACCTCCTAGAAATAATGCACCATTAACCACACATCGCACTTTTGGAAGAATAACATCTTATAGCTGCTTTTCTACCAGAGAAGAGCGAGGATGTGTTGGGAGGAATGTCTTTGTTAAAAACCAAGCATAGAGAATAGAAGCCTGCGAAAATAAGTAAGTAAATGAAGTAATTCTATTGATGAAGCGCTGTCACCGCTATGGTCGCTTTCATGGATCGCTTTAGGTTAAATTTATTTGTAAGTGTTTTTGTTATGGAGCAATTTTTTCTTTTTTACTTTTGTGTAATTTTCTGTTTATATGGTAGTTTTTTCGTTTCGTCTTTATAGTTCGTTTTTTAAATTATTTGTGTTGATTGTAACTTTATTTGATTTTTATTTTGTCATCAGTTTTGTGTTATCTGTCGTGGCGTTACCAAGTGGGCCCTACGGAAGACCAGCGCTAGTTTACATACCAGGTAACTAGCATTTTGCTGAGCAGGGTCCATTTCGTGATGCTACACCAATACGTTTTTATTTTTATTTTTATTTGTCTGTTTGTAATATTGTGTACGTCATGAATAAAAAATCTTGAATCTTGAATCTTGAATCTTGATTCTTGACCGACACATTCCACGCAACGCATCTTCGCTCATCTCTGGTGGAAATTCAGCCTAAGAGTATCAATAGGATAGCATTCCGACTGTAATTTATACAATGTGTACATTTAATTCGGGCGAACCTTTTAACGGTAGTTTATATAGGTCATACTGAACAACTTTCACTATGCAGCCTACTCCGAAAACGCGGTTTTTTTTGCCAGACTCATACTTTTTGTCGCATGGCAAAAAAAAAATTATTTTTTTTGAGATTTTGGGGTTACCTCCATAGTGAAACTTGTTCAGTATGACCTATGTAAACCGTTAAAAGGTTCGCCCGTATTAAGATTACACGCTGTATAGGAACCGCATGCCAACTGCAAGCCGACTACACAGTTTCTTCTACACAGCAGCTGCGTTAAATGGAGTTGGCTTTTAGCGACTAACGACATCATGGCACATGCGTATTTCATCCGAAAGTGTGACATATTGTTAACTGTGTCTCTGTAATAATCTTCGGAAATTCTGGTTGAGTGTTATCGAGTATTCAGTTTGAGACCGTAGTATGGCTAGATTTATATTAACGTTCAAATGTTAGTTCAAATGTTAGAGAATGTTAAATAAGAGTCTGCCAGAATTTCTAATCCGTACTATAATAACAACCATTATAAGTATAACTATTAGCAAGTACTAGTTTGATACTAACAGCTGCAGCAATTCATTGATCATTGGCATAATCTAAACTTTGTGGACTATGGTACAGTCGACGTCAAAAATATGTTTCCACTATTTGCATCTTACTCGAAACTCTTACTGTAATGTGGTTCAAAAGTGTGAACATATATCTTTTACGTCGGCCATGACACAGCAAATAGCTAAATTATTAACTAAGGGCAAGATAATAATATACATATATTAAAAGAACGAGCAAGCTGTGTTTGCATTTTGAACACCTCTACCGCTTAGTTACTTCTGCAGTTGATTGTACAGTACGTACGTGCTTACATGCATACTACAGTAACTACAGTTACATAATTAATTGCTGTTAAGTTACTAATCAGTTCTCTTATACAGGTGGATCAGGAAGAAGGCGATGTGGAAGGCTCAGGCCGCTACGGGACGATCCCTCCGTTCCCGCCGCCGCCTCCTGGACTAGACGGTATTTACTGAGCTAATTAAAGGCCAAATTGAATTCCTCCAAAATTCAACACTGATTTTGATATGAGCGCCATCTGTTGAACTGAAGAAATATTTTATTTTTAACGACGTCAAATCACCGAACAAAATGTAAAGGCCACGGTTCTCAAAAATATCTGAATAAGAACTTTATGGCTTTGACAATAAAGGCATAATTCAGATATTTGACTGAGATGACCACCTTGGCCGCTGCTGCGCCGCGACTGCATGATAGATTTTTGTTCAGGTTTCATTTTTTTTCGAAGACTTTGTATGTAATAAGGCTCCTTTAGCAAAAACTAGCAGCTTAGGGCCAGTTGCACCAAATACTTTTGATGGACTCATCAATGAATTAAATGTTACAACTACCTATTTATGTATTCCCACTAAATTGATTTATGTTCCTTTCACGTAAATAGTCCACTATTCAATTTGCATTTTGATGTTTATGATAAATGTTAAGTTTATGTATACCACCCACATCCTTTAGTTCCAACAAAGGAACGTTCTATTCACGATTAAACGCACAAAAAAAGCAGACAAAGCAAGTCTAGACTTTCAGAACTAAGTTTCTGTTACAAATAAGTCAAGTTAACATTACATTATTTTGCAGGGTATCCAATGTCGCTCAGAGGAGAGAAAGGCGAACGTGGACCAAGGGCAAGAGAATTTACTTTTATATCGCACTAATACTTAATTGTATTATTCTTACGATATACTACTTCACTTCTGTATGTGGGCCGTATTCTAACTTTAAAACACGCACAGACACGATCCAACTTCAATGCAAATCCAATACAATAACAACACAATACAGCTTACGACTACACGTCTGAATCAAAAATGACGGAATTAACTTGAAAATTACTGCGTTGTAACTAAAATACTACTTCAATATTGGTTGTTTATTGGTTGAGTGTTGGAGTTATGTTTAAGACAGATTGTGTTGTTAATGTACTGCTTATACATTTTAAAATTAGAATATGGCACTGTGTTGCATGAATTGTATTTGACTAACAAGCATGCTAGTATGCGAATGAATAAAAAAGGAAGAAACTGTTTCTGTTACCTACTTATATTTAGAAATCAATTGTATCTTGGATCCGTATTCTAACTTTGAAACACATTTAGACACCATCCAATTTCAATACAACTCCAATGCATTAATTACGCTTTGCTTACTAATCTAATACAATACAACTTCAATATTGGCTGAACATGTGTTGTGTTATGTTTGAAATCGATTATATTATGTATTAAAAAAATTTAATGCGGCACTGGGTATAGTTTGTGTATTATTTACTACTATTTTCTGTCTTACTTTATTTTTAGTTGTTTGTCTATTATTTTTTCTTAATATTTATAAGATAATGTTAACTATCTACTTATATGCTTGTTAACATTAATGCGAAACCATTAAGCGAACTGTTATATTTACAAAATAAATATTTATATTTAGTAAATAACAGCAGATTTTAGTTATTTGTTGAGTTCGATTCGTCAAACAGAAATATATGATCAATCGTCTATTTGTCTGGCTGTCTGTCTGTCACACCCAATTCGCTCCGAAACTACTGTAAAGATTTAAAATGTGGTAAGTACAAATATGTAAAGAAATAATTAATTTTAAGTATGGGAAGCACTTTTTTTGGAGAGTAAATTAGAAATAAAAAAGTTTGTAAACTATTTAATTCCGAAGGGCACGCAAACACCGTACAAAATACATCATTTCAGCTCACTAAGACAAGGATTATACTTAAGCTTTCAGGTATCATCGGTAGTATCACACCGCGAATTTGACACTGATGAATATACCCGACACTTGACTCGTCGTACAAATGGCCGTAAAAGACCAGTTAAAACCGATGACATACGACCTTTTATGAGAGGAAAGCCTCGAGCTCCGGACGTAATTTAATAGCAGCGATTAGTCAAACAATTAAGCTTAATTTAGAAAACATTTGGGGTTAGTGTGTACTTGTAATCTTGGCTTGGAAAAGTATAGGCCATTGGCCATTGCGAACTTATTACTTACCTACATAGTAACAATGCCTGTTAATTATGTTATTACATGAATTAACGGTTGGTGAAACAAATAATTTATTGGCAGAAAACAAGATACATGAGAGGATGAATTATGTTAGAACTGAATGCAGAGGACGCTGGTTCGATCTCAGCACGGGCACCGGCGGCCTAGGTCACTTTTACCTTTGTATATTACTATATATAAGTTTATGTTCTAGAAGTTAAAACAGTGTAAAAAAACATAATTAGTATTTTACTAGGTACTCTTACAAGTTTTGTGCGACATTACAGCTTTCTCAAACCTCTTCTTTAATGAAGTCGTCTGATTTCACATAATTATACGAGCTTACGCCGATAAGTTTTTAAAGGTACCTAGGTATAAATAATGGAATTTCCTAGATATACTATTTTTTTTCGTGAAACTCCTTAATCCAGCAGTTGAGTACCTATGTCGAAAAACGTGAGTAGTCAGATTAATTGAACGTTCGACAGCATTTGTTTTGAATTAATACTAAATATTCTAAAATGCTATTAAGCGCTCTACAGCTCTTAAATCACTTTATTCTAACGCCCAATTCAGAATAAACAAAAGTGCGTAAACGCAAAACTCACATAAAGGCCGCGCAGGTATTGTTTCATCCAATTTATCGGCACGGCAGACATATTTGCTATACTTAAAACAAAAACAATATGGTCAACGCACAATCCTATTCTATTTTATACCTAAACACGAAGGAATTAAAGCTTAGAATGTAACTAATGAGTGATATCACTAAATGCTCTTTTGTATTTAGTAGCGATATTTTCCACGCGCCCTAACGACACGGGAATGCGTGGGATATGCGTTCGGGCCTTTTGAGTTTTCGGGAATTTGTATTGGTTTTAACCCTTTTGTGACCCTTTATATAAATACTTACTTACAAATAGTTTTGTTTGTCTGTTCTGTTATCTTGTGTACCTAATATAATGATTTAAAGACAATATAAATAAATTCACATTACATGAATAGTTCTACCTATTTAGGAAGCAGACTTGTAGTTTTAAGGATGCTGTTGTATATTTGATGTTATTTATGAATAACCAAATTAAATACAAAAATACTGTTAATACCTATTTAACAAAAATACCAAACAAATTAGACTGAAGTATAATTATATCGAATCGTTTATGACGTTATTGACCTTAAATATTTCAATGTTAGTCAATTTATTATTCAATTAAAGAAACAAACCTATAAAATACTAAAATAAACATGACTGACATTTAAACAACACTTGACAACCCGGCCGATTGTTGGAAAATTAGACATTATTTTAGCCTATATTGTGTGTATACTTCTTAAAATCTGACCAGTAAGAACTTTTAATCAAATGACTTCACAATAGGAAACGTAACGTAAAATTCAGAAGCTTCGCCGACACCAACATAATTAGAGCTCTCCGTCTCATGCCTATTCATCATAGCTCCGATTTGCTCAGTTGTCGTAGCCATTAGTTGCAACATGAACAGTAGCCGGTGCGTCATAATTTACTACACGTCAAGGTACTATCGCCGACAGTTACGCTCCTACAATTTCTCAACTGAATCGTTTGCAGGCAAAATTTTAAGGCGTCACACGTCCTTTTATGACAACCAATTAGGCTCGCGCAATAAGTATATTATGTAGTGTCGGTATTGTTTTAGGTTCAGGCCTGACCAGTTCAAACATCTGTTGACCATTATTGTCGGTCTATTAATTGCATTTCAAAGGACTCCAAAGGAAGGAATTTTGGTCATCACAATGCAATCTTTTAGTGAAAGTGCTTGCCAGATGTTTCTTGGCGGTCCGTCTTATTTTTTTAGGGCACCTATTTCTAAAAGACAATATGGGCTGTCCTTCTAATTTGTACCGTATTGATAAGACTGTTTTAGTTCATATTCATAAGTGAGGGTTACTGGTTAAAAAAAAACATCGACCGTTTCCATTGGTGGACAATGAAACAAGGGACGGCTTCAGAGGTGCATGCTAAAATAAACCATGTCTGGTCGAAGCTTTACTGACGGCAATAGTACAACACCGTACCTAACGCGCACCATTCGTCTTTGTACCGGTGTTAGGAAGAAAGAGCAAAGGCTAGCTTGGTTGCTAGAGCAGAGCGGTTAAGCACAACCATTTGTTAATCTACTATGACATTTTGAAAGAAAATTCACATAGGGTTTATCGCCAGTAACTAGTCACCCTCCCGTAACTGGCCACTTCATACTAACAATGAACTATATTCACCTACAAACAGAATTCATTTAAGTATTACGCGGCCAGTTATTGAAGGGTGGCCAGTAATTAAAACCTCATGCTAAAATGAATTCTGTTTGTAGGTAAATAAAGCTCATTTTTAGTTTGAGGTGGCTAGTTACTGGTGATTTACCCTAATATTTGAAGGCACATCAAGTGTGATTAGAATCTTTGTTCCATGTATTGACAACTGGGAGGAGATTTCATGTAGTTTGTTGCCATAAATTATAAACCATTATCAAAACCAAAAATAACCGGATATCTGGGCTACATGAGAAAACTAAAACATGCCCGACCTGCTCCAACCTACGCAAACTAGGCTAAATTAAATAGATCTGAAGTGACCGATCAAATAAAATAACTTAAAGTACCTGGGACAGTTTCGTGTGTAGGCACATTTTTTTTGTCAAATGACACCAAATTCAAAATTGTAGTAGAAGTGTGAAGCTTTATAAATAGTTACACCTACAGCTACATCCAGGTAACATACAATAAATTTGTTCCGCTTTACTCAACACAAAGTTTCTAGCCTTATAACGTTATAACTGTTCCAGTCATGTAGTCTGTAGCCGGGAGTATTTACTAGCAGGTAAATAAACACATGATTTCCTACTAGTAATTAAAAGTAAGATATTTAAGTATTGGATCTTTGCTTTAAGTCTTTTTCATTTAAAGTCTTTTTAAATTAGGTCAGTGATAAGTAATTGAATAGGTACTTGTAGCCAACTAACTATACAACGCTTGAAATTTTCCTAAAATTAGTTTGATATCATTGAAATACAAAGACAAAATAATAAATAATAAATAAATAATCTAACTATAGGAATCCTTACGTTACGAGTGTCTAACGTCGTTTAAGGACAAATCACATATATAATATATCAAATTCACAACACACGTACATATAAACCTATTACACTATTTTGAATCTTAATCCGTCGACATATGTCATTTTGCCATTACAATAATCTACCTGTCCCATGTCCAATGCAAATGTTTCAGTTCCCAGATCGAGTAACAAATGGTTAACCCTCTCATGCCATGATATACAGCCATTAGGCAAACTTAACACTGTTTGTTATATTAGCGTCGCGTGCTGTGCTGGTACACTCGGCCGCGTTTAACACGTTCGTACATCAGTTACATCACTTACATAGCCATGACACTGAACAATACCTATTAGGAGAGTTATTTTATTTAAAGTTAGTATAAAAATAGACTAGAGTAGTCAAAAATAAAACAAAATGGACTGGAAAAGAGGAGAAATAATACTTATAATAAAAAATACTGATATGCACAGTAAAGCAGCTCTGCTGAATGCACATCAAAGCTATGTTTTAGTCAGTAAGTACCTTCGTATATAGTAGTTAGATTACGGTTATGTTTTTTTTTGTGCCTTTAAATACTAGCCAAAACAAAGTAATGGGAGTGGTGCCTACTAGCCTAGCACATGTATAAATAAAAAGAGGATCAAACAACTTTTATGCTGTATGTGTATTGTGTGTGTTGTCGGAATTAGAGTCTGTCCGGAAAAAAGTGTCGTAGAATGTTGCCTGCTGTCTACTTGACTAACCCGAATATAAAGAAATAAAAAAGATAGTTTCTCAATATTTAAACCTCCCAATAATCCTGAAACGACTAAAGATCATCATCATCATCATCTCAGCCATAAGACGTCCACTGCTCAACATAGGCCTATGACTAAAGATAGTTCTTACTAATTATACGTAACTAGTAACTAACCCGTAGCCGTCTTGGTCACATTGTCCGGAGAAATAAAAAGTTCAGCTAATAGGAGGGTAATTTGCAGAAAAAATGTACCTTTACTTTTTTTATATATATATTTTGAGTCTATCGCATGCAGAATCATGAGCTCTATCGAGTCTGATAGAATAAAAAAAAAATCCCAACTGTCCCAAAATTTAAATAAAAAAAAAAGTAAAGGTAAATTTTTTCTGCAAATTACCCAGGAACAAAAACGACATATACGGTCATATACCCATTGTGTAAGTATTTAAACTTCCATTAACTACACATACCTACTTAATTAAATGGAATAGCAAATTAAATACGATTTTCATTGAAGAAGAATGTTCTACTCGTATGAACAAATACAATATATCTGCTGTTGACTGTACTTTACCGGACCAAACACAATGCTACTTTAACTTTTCGCAGCGCGCAATGGAATTGAATTTGAGCCCGGGTTAAAATACAAACTTTAATAGAATTTCTATTCTATCAAAATGGAATTTTCGCTGTATTAGGCAGGGGCACATTCTATAACTTGCTTTGATGTATATTATACATAGGACAATTGCTTTGTGATGTTATTTTATGACAGAATTATGTTATTGTATTTTTCACTTTGATTGTTGAAATCCACATTACGAACTTAGTGCGTTAGTATGGTAGTTATATTTTCCAAGTTGATGAAGTTCAAGTGTAGGTAAACATATTTTTTTTATACTTGACTGTTAAAGGGTTAAATCTGGAGGAATTTGATATATATGTGGCGTTTCCAAAAAGATTACTAATTATAAAAAAAATCTGCTCAATCGGTCCAGTAGCTTTGAGATATTGACTTTGTGAGAGATATACTGACAGAGGCGGACAAAGTGCTTTTTCCTACAATTCGGACTATTAAAGAATCTAATTATACGACTTATATTGTTTGTCTCTATTAAATCGTTAACCAGCTTTATTTGCTTATTCACAAATAATAGTTAATAAAACTTTACAACTGTTTATTGTCCAATTATTAATATTCCTATCGAAACATGCAAAGCCTATTAATATTTCAAAGAATTTAAAATTTAAATGATAACATCGCTAAATTATTGTAGTCCAATCACTTAGGGTTGTTAAGTCAGTGACTGATTAACGATTAGTACACGGAATATTTATTACAAAAGGGACGCCTAAAAGCTTCGCTTAAGCTGTCATAATGTAAATTACCGGCTGCGGAATAAATAAGTATTTAAATTTAAATTGAAACTCCTTCTTTGACTGCTAAATAAAGTCTTACTGTTTTGTAAGACAACCGGGTATTTACAAGTTAATATCGCCTATGTAAATCTTATTTCCCTATTTTTTTTATACATCTCTTAAATATTGGTTAGTAATTTTAATGTTATTTTGTGTCTTGTGTAGTTGTGTGTCTTGTCCGTCTCCCGAAATAGTTCATACATCTATTACATTTCCTTCTGCCAACGCTCCGGCTGTTGAATGAACTCCCTGCCGCGGTTTTCCTACACGGAGAGAAAAAATTTACTAGAAATAAGTAAAAAATAGTCATTCCCAGGACAAGTAAACGTTTACTAAAAACAAGGAAACTTTTACTAAAAACAAGTACACGTTTACTAAAAACAAGTAAACTTTACTAAAAACAGGGAAGCGTCTACTTGTTTTTAGTAAACGTTTACTTGTTTTTAGTAAATTATTTACTTGTCCTGGGAATTACTATGTTTTACTCGTTTCTAGTAAAAATTTCTCTCCGTGTAGATGGCTACAGTATGAGGTACTTCAAAAAAGAGTGCTTAGGTATTTACAGGGTAGGCAACGCGCATGTAAATCCTCTTAAGTTACAAGTGTCCATAGGCTACGGCTACCAGGCGAGCCGTAAGCTTGTTTGCCACCGTCGTGATATAAATAAAACATGGCGATCCTGCCGGCACCTATTCAAAATATCGTTACGCTTCAATAAGAAAGATTTTTTAAATTTAATCTCGAAGGGTGATACTAAGGAGGTCAAGTTTTAGGGTAGGTACAATTATACTCGGACGAAGTCCTGGCCGGAGGCTTGAGTAAACTTAAATCGTAGTAAAAGCATTTTAGGGCGGAGAGATGAAACTTATCATATTTATAAATATTCCATATGTCCCCCTTGTTACTTGCATGCAAAAAAAACAAACACTTTTTGTCCGGTAAATATAATATTCTTAACAAACAAAACGAAAACCTAAAGAATTGTACATAATAGGCGGCTTAACAAAAGTTCGGTAACTATTTCTCCGCTTACAAATCATATCGTCTTGAAAGCGGGTCGCTATTTTCCAAACTTAATTTCCGGCCACTATACCACAGCAGATCGTGTGGCCCGATTGCTTGACATTAAATTGTAACTTTTGACGAAGCGCTCCTTACGGCTTTAAGAATCGAGTTTGCTTTGTTTGGTTTTGCTGGGGAAGCACGCAATCTCACATCACTCTTGCATTGCACTAAAACTTTTAAATGAAAAAGCGTACATAAATAAAACTAAATCTTTATATATTGTTTTAATATATTTGTACCTATAAAGTTTATGAATAACTGAATATTGAAGCCTGGAAGCATAATCTATGGAATAATTTCATTCGCAAAGTTAAGTCAGTTAAACTGTTTATTTTTAGAAATCTTTCAATAATTAGCTCAGAGACTGATCATCGTAGTGCGTAAATTTAAAATGTAGCTTATAAACCTGATACACGATATTATTATTCGATAGAAACTTATGGAATCAGGCGTTACGTTTTCGGAAACCCATATTATCAATTACAATTTTTTTATTTTATTTATTTAGGTAAACAAACAGTCACTACAAGAGAGCTTAAGTTAAAAATCTTAATATATGTTTACAATATGTGTGACCAACATCATTCACCACTTATTACTTTACTATTCCAACATCAACAACAACCACGGCGAAACACGTGTCGGGTTTTGGTATTATTGGTGGTTTGTTGTATTTGTTTCCGTATTTATGCATGCAAATATACTCAAATAAGTATAATTGGTTATCACTTATCCACTACCACGTTATTATACCGCGAAATATTATTGTAGTTGATTATTATCGAATGAATCGAGAGTCGAGACTAATACTCTATACTGTCTCTCTAATACTCTATCGAGAGTAAGCAATTTACTAGTAATTTACTAGGTCTTCTTTGTTTTATAATATTAAAAGTTTGTGGCAGTGTCGAGTACAGTATAAGAATACATTCATAAGAGAAAGAATAGCAAAGAATAGCCCTAATAAATTTAGAATGCATGTATCAATACTATACTGTATCAAAACTATAATAACAAAACAATAACTTGAACATGTTTGATTGTCAAATTGTATGAATAGGTTTTAATTGAACATCCGTTAATTAACATATACATTTCCAGGGTATTCCCGGGGAGTCGATCCGGGGCCCACCAGGCCCACCAGGGCCCCCCGGTCCTCAGGGGCCCCCGGGTCTGCCGGGGAACACTGCTATCGCCGAGATCTCAGGCTCCGGGGACGACGTAAGTGATTGGGTTTTAAATAACTGTGACCTTTTGAAGAAAAAGACTCCCGTGTTTAATAGAGAAGCTCCCCTTTATGAAGGGAAATTTTTCAAGCAATTTTTAACTTCAAAAATGTGAGTTACCCATTTCAATACATATACCTACCTACATTAATTACGGTGGTACTCATAAAAAAATAGGTCCATTAGATGTTCTAGCACAAAAATAAATCGGGACTAATGTCCTGCTAGCTCTAATTTAGCAATTTTTGAAATTGCAATTACTTACTAAATTATTGGTCCATCATCTGTGTAGTTTTATTAAATATTAAATTACAATCAAATTGAGTGACATATTTAAACTCGCTTACGTTTCAATTCTACACACAAAAGCACACAGAAAAGAGCCTTAGTGGCATTTTAAACATTGATCACTATATAAGTACTTGATCTTGTTCAGATTCAGAGTTGAATTGAATAACCGCGATCTCCATAGTTAAACTGACCCAACATAAACAACACCTTTCGAACAATCCGAACCCACATCCACAAAGCAAAGCAAAAACGCCATTACACCTTCGCAAAATTCTCATAGAGCAAATATGAGAGCACAAAGCAAATTCCCACATACGAGTTAACTTCTCCAACCTCGTATCTGTGTCAGTATTACTTTGAATTGTGATCCTAATTTGCAGAGGACAAGGTTGATTTTCCAATTTGGCCAATTGAGTAAGATATGAAGTTTAGAGAAATAGACATTCAAAATGCCCATGTAGTGGTAGTGCTGTCGCGTTGGCTTGCGGGCGTCATCTGCTCCTACTGTAAACAAAGATTGTTTGGCCCAAATCATGGGCGACGATCGACAAACTTATTTTCATCTTATTTCTTTATAAGTTTGTCCCACAAGCTCTACAAATCAGTAATCAAAGTAACCCCTCATAGGTTACCAATGACACCCCATGCTATACCGTATATAAAATACCGAAAAATACAAATGTCCATCATGATTATGATTTGCAACAAGAATCGATTTCAGTAAATTTGCCTGATTCAGTAAATTATATAAAATGTATGTATTAACTACATTGAAAATTGTAAGTTATTCAAGCTAGTAAAAGTACACGAAATGAATGGTTACACATTTTGGACATTTTTGCATCGATCGACGGGCTTAATCCCATGACATTAAATACCACACTGACAGAGACGTTCAATGTTGCCAAACGTAAAATAAAAATTCAAAGGTTGCGTTCAGAAAGCGTAATATTCGAGTTAAAACAAAAAGTGAATTTTTTATCAAAGTAAACCCAGGAATCAAAATAACCCCATTCCACGGTAACTAACATTTACATTTTATTAGTCTTATTTTTTTTAGTGACACACGAAGTTAATTGTCTTTCCCTAATTTGTATTACATATTATTATTTTCTCGAATCGCGGGTCTTTTATGGCTTGCCCCATAAATTGCGCTATCTCCTTTTGCCTCGGCGCATCCTATCTAACGTCAACTTGAATGGTCTATTGAAATGCAAGTTTTTACGTGCGCCGCCGCCGCGCCGTCCGGCTAATCAATATAGCGATTCTTGAGTATTTTAATAAACTAATAAAGCTTTAATTAAGCTTTTTTTAATGAAATTATTTTGGTATGAAATTAAATTACATGAAGTATAAGACAGTTTTAATGTAATGTGCGTTCACAGCACGCTTTTTAAAAACAACTTTTTCTTGGTTGCAAGTTATTATATTTGTTATCATTGCATTTCTAATCCAACCAAAGACACATGAACCATAGTATTTTAATATTTTCTACTACATTTGGCAACAGCAACGAAGACATGACTCCATCCTTCTCCGTATTTCTGTTAATTAAAGATATTTTAAAATGGTTAATTATAGTTTAAGAACCATCTTTCGCCAATATTTTAATATACGATGGTTTGATAACTCACAAGAACAGCTACTAAATTGTACTTAACAGTTGGTGACGACACTCATGGGCCTTGACAATGACATGAAGAAAATGCTTATAAACCAAAACGCCATATTAAATGCTGATTTCCGACATGACTTTAGGAGAAACTCTGTCAGATTTGCGAGTTTCTTCCGAACCTAAATAGTACATTTGTCATACCTAATGTTACTATCCGTAGCGTTTTTTTTTATAAATATACTGCAAACCTTTGGTCGTCAGTTCTATTTGAAATGTTTGCTTATAGACCTCACGATACTCTTCATGAAATTTTCCGGTAAAAACTATTCCATAGGAAAAATGCACGGATCCAAGAATATGCAAATTTCCTCGCACGAGTGAACTAGTGTGTAATTTTATAACGGACGAATGCAGACCCTTTCGCGTTACTGAATGTCATCAATCTTTTTTTGAACTATTGACTTTTCTGGTAGACTTAGCGCCTTCGACACTGCCGGTAAATTGGGACGGACCGGTCGTAATAAAGTTTATTAAGCTCTTGGCGCCCAGCCAGTAGGGGATATCGATTCATTTGATTTTCTCTAAGGGAGCTTTTCAATAGAATAGCGGCAACGATGTTGAGTAATCGTATTTGCCGAACCCGCCACCTCCTTGACATATTTTTCCTTCCTTCCTATATGTCGGTCCGTAATTGAAACGGGTTTCTCTTTAAACTTTCCACGTTATTGGATTTTTTGGGTAACCATTTACAACTTCGGATGATTGACAATTATACTTTGCGAATGTGTGGAAGTTTGCGAGTGGGAATGCGTTTGAATTCTCATTTTAACTGTTATTTTTCATGCTCACTTTTACACAGAGGAATACGGTTAAGGTAATTTACATAAACAATTTACTCAGATCCATTGGTAATTTTGAAACTAATAATTCAATGCTGCTATTATACTTACTGCATCCTCCCTGATGCAGAGGTTATCCATAGAGATTCAACGAGGCAATGCTACGAGCATGATGCGTCGGGAATGTTGCGGTGCGACTTAGTGGCATAGTTTTTTTTGTAGCATTTAGGAGTAGTTTTTATTTACTCTTAGGTTTTTAGGATAGTTCTTGTCATAAGTTATTATTGTTTGACTTATTGTGATTTTTATTGTAATTTATTGACATTGTATTGCATTCTGGATATATATGAAATAAATTATTTCACTTTACTGCATAATGTATTTTATTTAGAGTGTTTTTCTCAGCAAATCTTCGGTGAGAACTACGCGTCGCTCGGCCAGTGTGGCTGCAACTCTTCGACTATCCTGTCGCTGTTGGAGACTGCACCTGAGCTGCAGGGCCCCCCAGGCCCTCCGGGATTAGTCGGTGCCGATGGACGCACTGGTGCACCGGGCATAGGGGTAAGTACAGGCGCTGATCTAATGGGGCCCACCCACTATCAGTCGGCCTGACGATATTGGCCTGTCAGTTGTTCGGAGCTGTCAAATTTTTGTTCTAACTGACAGGCCGATATCGTCAGGCGGACTGATAGTCGATGGGCCCCCTAACTGAAGTGACACGGCAAGATCTCAATCGGTTACAAGTAAAATAATTAAAGTTTTCATGTGACATCCGTTGTTACATCAGCTGTCTGGGAAACCTTATACTGTATTTTTTTGTCACTGTGACTGTGACTAAATAATGTTGATAAGTAGGTAAAATGGGTAAATAAACGATCGAGCAAATCGAAATAGTTGGTTATACTTTCCATGCCGCAGAGATCTACATGCCGCAGAGGTACTGCTAAATCCAATTGCTAGCTCCATTACATGCAAAAAAGAGCACAGGGAAAGATCTTAAAACTATTGTGTTCGATAACAAGGTATTTTCAAATAAAAATATGTACTTAGTTACATTAACCTTGGTTATATTTTTAGGGTCAACCAGGAATGCCCGGCGAGCGAGGACCACTTGGTCCAAGAGGAGAAAAGGGTGACAGGGGAGACTCAGGCCCTCGCGGGCCAGAAGGCCAGCCAGGGCCTAAAGGGGAACCCGGGGTGGATGGGAGAATGGGCAGTCAGGGTCCTCCCGGTCCCCCTGGGCCTCCAGGATCATCTGATTACAGTAATTTTGACGTGAGTGTTACTTGCTTTTAGACTAGTTGTAGTTCCTCAACTAGAAAGTGATTTATCAGAATATTTGGCAGTAATGTGTAAAATTTGTTACGCTACAAATCATCGTTTCTAGCGTATTCATGAATCTTAGATACATTTATAAATGCCAAATTACGTAGAAAGTTAGAAACGACGCTTCCACACCTCTACATATAATTATTTAAGAGCCCGTCCACATGTCCGCGGTGTGCGCCGGCGGAGGCATCGTGTAGCTCCAATAAGGCCTCGATAAAAAAATTTAGACGGGCCGAAGTCTCATGTAGACGTTCATGGTAGTATTTAAATAATTATTTTATAGAATTTATGGCTTAGTGTTGTACTTTTTCGAAACCATAATATTATTTTAATATCGTATGCAGACACAATCTTAGTTTGATATAAGGTGCATTAAAAACATTTTTACCACTATTTTCAATATTTTTATGTATATAATATATTTAATCGGCAATATGTATTATTTGGTATTGCTATTAGTAGTATAGTAGGCATTGATATTAGAATACCTAGGCATTGTTTATATAATACCAGGGGCCGTATTCTAACTTTAAAACACATTTAGAAACGATCCAACTTCAATACAACCCCAATGCATTTTAACAACGCATCACATCAGCTAGCCTCTAAAAGCCTGAATCAGAAATATCAATATTTGCTTGAAAAGTATTCCAATACAACTCCAATATCATATAACTTTTGTAGTGCGTTGGAGTTATTTTTTAAATGGATTGTGTTTTTTAATCTATTGTTTAGTTATTTTGAAATTAAAATACGGCACCAGGTAAAGTGCGAAATATTGTTTATTTAATTTAATGCCTTAATTAATCAGTCTATACAGTCACTGCCTAAGAAAGGTGTATCTATTATCAATTCTATTATACAATGGTCATCGATAAATACAATATTTTACTCAATGCCCGCATTATACATAATATAATATATTAGGTAATCTAGATATTCTATTAAATATCTGAGTTAATTATACACTTTACTGAGGGGACATTTGTACATATAGTTTAAACCACGTAGGCTAGGTAGTATTAATTAATACTACGTAGCCCAGGCTAGGTAGTATTAATTAATACTACGTAGCCCAGGCTAGGTAGTATTAATTAGTCTAAGTTTTCTATACACTGTTGTTTGTCCTTTTGTTTGTATTTTAATAAATAAAGCTCCTTTACTGATATATTTAATGAATATCACATATATAATATGCTAAATATCCCTTGCTGATTTGTAAATCATTTTCATGCCTACTCATTTCTGTTTCTTCAGTCCAATTGGAAGCCTCGACCTATGTACAAGGTAAGCTATTGAGACATTTCTTAGTACCGTCGCCATCAGATATATCGGAGCGGCTAAGGTGGTCACAAATATCTGAACAACGCCTTTATTGTCAAGGCGATAAAGTGCATGTTCAGATATTTTTGAGTGCCAAGGCCGCTGCTATATATTTGATGGCGTCTGTGCATGTAATGCATCCATAACGCTTTAAGGTTTAGTCTAGAATCACTAGCATCATTACTACTAGGTCAATGTTGAAGTATAAATGCTTATGATAATGAATATTTAATGACTAGTGATAATTTAAAATTCATTACCTTCATAGAAATTAAGATTATGCTCTGTTTTGTCGCGCTATAGCAGTCAATTCATTAAGACGTAAAATATGTTAAAAAACGTCAGTAAAAAATGATAATTCAAAGGAGCCATCGTATAATGTAAAAATATTTACCATAATGTTTATAATAGTTGTTCAGTCGCCATCAGATATATCGGAGCGGCCAAGGTGGTCACAAACATCTGAACAACGTGTCTTTTGTCAAAGCAATAAAGTGCATGTTCAGATATTTTTGAGTACCCTGGCCGCTCCGATATATTTGATGGCGACTGTACCTACTCAAATTATTCAGTCGGAATATTGAAATCATAAAACAACGCAACGGTGGAAACAGATTCTAACATCACAAACTTTTAACTGAACCCTCTAAATTACCCGTGCGTGAAGACAACATCCTACTCAAAACTTTACAATAAACTCCAAACATTTGCCAACAAATTTTCTTACCTGCGAGATTTACTTTCCCCAAAGAAGAAATAATAATCTCAATAATTTTACAGGCGAAATACTTCTCGTTTGTGATTGAAAGATAGCTTATATTTATAATAATTTTTATTAATGTAATAAATCTTATATCATTACAGGTGCCTAATATTTACGATAGTGTAGGCCTTCAAAAAGTTTAACGTAGCGATAATTATATGAGTATAAATTAAATAACAATTTCAAAATTTACAGTAACATCACAAACATAGCTACTTTATTGAATTCACTCTCCGAACAATAAAATGTACGTATGTCAGTTTGATTGGCAGCTTTATTAAGTATACGCAGGAGGCATATAAGGCGCAAGGCGGGGTTTATATGACCGTGTCATAGATTTATTTTAACAAAATATTTATAAATCTATATCACATTACTTAGTGGAAAAAAACAGTAGTAACATAATCTCGTGTCTATCAAAGTGAAATGGCCGCTTGCCCGCCCCTCCCAAGCCCGCACACGCCGCGGTAGCCCAGACTTCCGAATTAAAGAAGTCCTACTGAAGGAATACCTCAGACTAAATAAATTTGATACGTAAAAAGCCTTATTTAATGACTCCTAGTTGTGAATAATTATGACCAGACCGGAATCAGCAACGGTGCCTAGCGGCTGTTTGCAAGAGACTAGTCCCTAGAGTTTAATAAAAATAGTGTTGTTGCAGAAAATCTAAATCATATACTTAGGTACATATACGTACATGCCATCTGTCACTCACAAAATCGACGAAACCAAAGTGTAATAAGCAAACATCTCAACTGTTGGCGGTGACAGTTCCAAACAAAATTGATCGTACCTCGATTTCCTTCACATTGTTGTACGAGATCGGTTTCCAACCGAAACGAATGGCTTTTTCGAAGACAGTTCTCTTTCACTCACAAACAAAACGCCCGAGGACTCTTAAGTGTGAAAGTCCTTTTAGCCTCGATTTATATCTACTTAGATAAGGAAATTTGGATGTTGGAAGTTTGCCATGTATTGTGTATTGTGTGAAAATAATTTAAATTTTGTCGCTTCCACAATCTTCAAAGTTTTGAGGAACGGTTAACCGGAGAGGGGCGAAGTTCTTATTAATTTCCGACTTTTAAGAAAACAATTTGTGTAGCTGCCATAATTACTTCAACTCAACGTGACTTTCGTACTATAAGATTGAGAATGTTGTTCGAAACGGAATAATAGTTTTAGAGGTATTTGTGGTTACAAGAATTTCTTTATAGCTTGTTTTGGTTTGCAGAATTTATACACATTGATTTTGACCAAGTTCGATTCCCGATTATGTATGAGAGTTAATAAAAAAGTTTGAATGTAATTATTATTAAATCTAAAATCGACGTCATGGTTCCTAAGAACACATCTCGCTATCTCTCATAGTTTCCGACTTCTCCATACTGACCCATTTGGATCGTACACCCGGTATAGCAAAAACGAGTTACATAAATCAGCAGCGTATATGCTGCGTCATGTCTTGATGTAAGTTTTTCATGTATAAAGTGGTAACCACATCAACAACATGTTTGATTATAGGAATCGCTGCTCGGTTCCTACGGGGGAGCTATTGGTCGGCCAGGAGCACCGGGACCTAAAGGCGACGCTGGCCAGATAGGGCCCACAGGGCCACAAGGAGAGCGGGGCTTCGCAGGGCCAAAGGGAGAGCGAGGACAGCCGGGGCTAAATGGACCAAAAGGAGACCGGGTAAATGACGAGAGAAAAAATGTCAATTTAAAAAAAGAACCGACTTCACTTAGCCTCCACCTTTCCAGAAGAAAATGCCCGAGCTACTGTAAAAAATACTCAAATCACTATTGATGTGCCTATAATATTTATTTGAAGAGTTCCCTCGATTTCTCCAGGATACCATCATCAGGACCTGTCCTGGTGGCAATGGAATCAACTGTAAAGATTACTCATTCAAACAAAAAAATCCAAATCGGTGCAGCTGTCTCCGAACAATAATTTAAAAAAAAAACTAACCCCACGAGATAAATTAAAGATTTGCAATGTCTTAGAGACTTGACAGCACTGATAAGTAGAAATTTTATCTTTTTGTTACTTGTGTTTTGAGTTAAATAGTCAATGGCATCACTGTAAGCATAAGCAACGAGTTTTATTGTTTTTATAATACCAACATGTCATTAAAAATGTAGGTATGTCGTGTATTATGTCTAAATAACTGAAGGTTTATTGTTTGTTTAGCTACAGTTTTCGCTTAGTTTATTTTTTTCATACTACGCAAAATAATAATTACCTATTATTACTTATGAAAAAAACATGTTAGTTTACTAAATAAATAAACATTCTATGATACTGTTAAATGTTGTTACATAATTATACATTATTTGCAAAAGTCTTAAACTAGGTTTTTTTTTCAGGGATATCCAGGGCCACAAGGTGACCGTGGACTGAAAGGTGACCGCGGCAATCCCGGCCTAGACGGCAGACCAGGTATACCAGGTGCCAATGGAAGACCAGCGGAGAAAGGCGAAAAAGGTGACACCAACTTGTTTCTAATTAGGTTAGATCTGTTAGAATTTGGAAACAACTATGTATTTTCAAATTAGTTTATACACGGATTATCCCTCTAAGTTTTAGGTGGGCTATAAGCATGTGTTAAAATGCAGGAAAAATATCTAAATATATGATTAAAATATTGTTGCTATTTTAACCAGGTGAACGTGGATCTCCTGGCCCTCCGGGACCCGGTGTGGCAGGCGGATATATTTCTGAGAGCGCAGAATCATTAACTTCTGGTAATTATAGACAAATTATTGTAATAATTGTTACGATTAATACATTTTCAATATACAACATTTTAGAAATAAGATGATTAATAACATGTATAAAATGAAACGTGGATTACTACCGCTGCAAGAACAAAGTTTCAAAGATAATGCCAATTCAAAGTGTTTTTAGCTATTATACTTATTATAAATAAATCGTTGAATATGGTTTAAATTTTAGGATCACAAGCTGTTAGCAAAGGTGACAAAGGTGATAAGGTAAGATTTACTAATTCAGTTATTTAAACAATACATTTTTAGTACGGTTTTTATAAACGATAGCGCAAACATATTATTTGAATAGTAGTTATTACCAAAAGACCTTGGCAATGCCATCGAATATAATACCTACATATTAACAATATTACGATGTTGTTTTGTAGTGTACTAATAATTTGAACAGACCATGGCCTTGCGGCACCTATTTAAAAGTAATACAAAAATTTAATTTGTGGTATGTATACGCAATTACCAAAATATATTTAAAGTTCTCAATTAGTTTGTGCACCTATTAAGAATACTTTTATACAAACATTGCCATATTAGCTATTAGTGGCCTCTAAAAATAAACTATACATTAACTTTGACTTTAACAAATCAAATTATAAGTACACCTAATTCTTATTTTTCTCCGCAAGCACCTTTACCTAGTTATATGCACCCCATTTCACATTATTATCTATATCATATGTATATATTTAGGGTGAAAAGGGCAGTCAAGGCAACGATGGAATAGCTGGCGTCCCAGGCAAGGACGGGAAGCCCGGAGAGCGGGGGGACATTGGGCCATCAGGTTTACCAGGCACGATGGGGCCTCCTGGTGCACCAGGACTTAAGGGGGAGAGGGGGGAGCGGGGACCGCCTGGCCCAATCAGCATCACGTCTTCTGGTTCGGATATTATAACAGTCAAGGTTAGCGCTCTTTTAAAAAAAATTTAAGAGTTCATAAATAAACGCCATTTTTAAAACATAATATATATCAAAATACCAATAAAAAAATACATTATTTGTTGGAAAAAGTAAAATAAAAGAGATCATCCTACTCATATCAGTTGAATACCAGTGATAGTAAAATATAGTTTAAAAAACATTTCCATTTAAGGGAGAAAAAGGGGATGCAGGACCTCGAGGACGAAGAGGCAGGCCTGGCGCGAACGGACAGCGAGGCTTGCAAGGACTACAGGGATTGCCTGGCCCGCCGGGTAGACCGGGCGACAAGGGGGACACTGGCTTCCCTGGATGGGTGGTTAGTGACTTCTCATTTTGAATAGCTCAGTCCGCAACTGTACTACTAGTCTATATATAAAGTCACCGGCAAAAGTATCTTCCTGCTCGAAAGCTGCAAAAATATGTGACACGCTCTTATCTCCCTACAAATAAAAGCGTGTCGCATATTTTTGCGGCTTTGCGAGAGGATGATACTATTTCCGGTGAACGTGCTACCCAATTTACATACGATATTCTCGTTGCCTCGATAATTAAACGAATCTTTTCTGTTTTGCTACAGGATGCCCAGGTAAATAATGAAATTGTTTTGAAACTTACTTGAAACATATAATATACTTAGGTTTGGTAATAAAAAATAATAATATTCCTTTCCTTTTAGGGTAGACCTGGATCATCTGGAAAATCTGGGCTACCGGGACCTGTAGGGCCAAAAGGAGATAAAGGAGAACCAGGTGACAGCCTTTTGGATGTTTCTACGGTAAGTTTTTTTGACACGTGTTACAAGCATTAGCAATCAGTTGACATCGCTTTTAAATAAGTATGCTTACCTACTGATCAATTAATGTTTAATTTCAAACACTTTTCTAATTAATGTTTAATTTTAAACAGTCTTTCAAGGCGACAATATAATTATAATCAGGCGAAATTTATCACTGCTCTCATTATCCTTGTGCAGGTATAAATAATATTAATGAGTTTAATGACATTCTTTAAATCAATAATCCGTTTTGATAAGATATTAAGTCTGAAGTTTCTAATATCATTCAGTACAAATAAACCAATTACGTAATCCGTTTCTTCAATTTGGCGGGTAGGCCTCCGATAAAACTCTCAGCCACGATGGCAGTGGGCTCAGGGCTTGGGTTCCTTACAGAACACGCAGCAGGCTCGACTGAGAACTTTTGTAACACTGCTGCTAAGCCGGCCATAGCTTGCATTTGCCCCAGGCGTGCTCCTGAATGGGACAAAAATTACACCATGAAAATGATGACAGTTGGCTATCTTTTTGATAATTCCAATCTACCAATAAGGCCAGCGAAATCAATATTATCGGCAATTTTTAAATTCTACGTAATCGAATGTATCTTTATTCATTGTTACTTAGAAAAACAACAATCCTAATGGCTTTTATTAATCATCTTTAAAAGCATTGCATATTAATTGTTACTACGGCTTGGTTGAAAAAGAACTAAGTAGTATACGTATCACGATTATTTGAACCAAAAATATTTGTAGTACTTACCAACACACGCCCTTGGTCCTTCTCCAAAAGGCATAAATACATATTTCCTGCTTTGTTTATTATCTGGGTTAAACCTCTCGGGGTCAAACTTCTCTGGGTTTTCGAAATACTTTTCATCATTATGAATTCCTTGTGTAGGTATAATTATTTTAACACCTTCATCAATTGTTAAATCGATCTCTGGAATCGTATATTTTTTAGATTTACACTCTCTATTTATAAATGCAACAGGAGGATACATCCTCATGCCCTCATTTAATGCCATTTCTAAATACGTCATTTCTTTCACAGCTTCATAAGTCAATTTATTATCGTATTTACGCAACACTCGATCAATTTCTTCCTGTACTTTTACTTGACAGTCAGGATTATATGCCAATTGATGTAAAAGATAACTTGACGCACTAGACGAAGTTTCAAAGCCTGCGCCAAAGAAAACGAATACTTGTGCCACCATAAGTTCAACATCTAGTGCCCTATGAATTATAATTGGGGTTCCATCTTGGTTTTTTTTCTCTATAGATTCTCCAACCATGTCACCTTGTTCCTTTAGTTCAAGCAATAAATCTATGAAATCGTTTCTGCCTGATGGTTTGTAGTTTCTCTCATTCAGGACAGTTAACACTAAATGTCGAATAGATGCTTCAATTTCAGGTGCTAATAAATGTACATTGTTGAATAATTCTGGGAACAAAAACTTGCTGGCACCTCTTAGAGCATCAGTTGGAGTCCTCTGAAATATTCTCTTACCAAGTTTTCGAAACTCAGAATTTTCAGAACCCAACGAATCCATGTTAATTCCAAAACCGCACGCTCCTATGAAATCGGTGGTGTATCTCGCCATGAGTTCACGCATATCGTACGAATCCAAATGAGCGACCTCTTCAGCTACTTGTTGCAATTTTTCTGCCCTTTCAGTAATAAGCGGAAACATCGCCTTTAACTTTCCAGTGCTAAAAACTGGCGTAAACCTTTGTCGCAGCAAGCGCCACAAATCTCCGTCCACAAAAAATAAATTTTTCATAAGCGGTTCTGTCACAATTTTATCAGGATGTAATCCTCTTGCATAAAAATGCTCAAAGTCGGTGCTAATTATCCTTTTCGCAATTTCTGGATCCCTTATTATTAGTTCTGGAGTTGAGCATCTGTAGAAACCAACAACCTTTTCGTTGGGGTATTTCTTGTACATTTTTGATGCAGTCATAGCTATACTAGATTTCTGCGATAATTGAGGGAAATTGTTTCCGAAAAATGCATAAGGTTTGTCATGTTTCACACCTCGAATCTTCCAATAATTAAATGTCCGAGTGCCATACAAATATAAAGCCACTAAAACCACTGTTATAACCACTATTATAGTCAACATTTTTACAAACCACACTTACTTATATCGATTAATTTCAAGAACACAACCTCCCGATTCGGAATATCGACCAACACTGACAAACGAGTTTTAAAATAGATAAAGAATTATAGATAAAGTTACAATCATATAAGAAATGTACAATATGTTAATAACCGTTTGAACTGTAAACAACATAATGGCCTTGAGGCGCAAATCACACTGAGATTTAAAAATATGTATGCCTATAGAGTCATCATTTTAACAAAAGTAGTACATTACATCAGAGGCCGGTATAAATAAGGATTTCCGGCCAAGTAGGTATTAGAGCATAGCGAGGCTGGATAGAGATACGAGTCCGGGAATTCCATTTCACGCCGAAGCATGTATAGTGCTTTTCTCATACCTGCCGCCGCCTTTGACGATATATATTAATGACTTTGGACGTGGAAACAAATAAAAATCATTTGAAGGCCTAGGCCTGAAAAGTTGTATGAAATCCCTTTTCAGGCCCTTTGATGCGCCCAAAAAAGGATACTTCCGAGTCTATTATAAGTAACGTAAAGAGAATATTTCATTGCATGTTTTAGAAAAACTATCAATAGGTACGTTCGCAAAAGGCACTCACTGCCTTGTTCTACTGATTTAAATTATTTATTTTGTGCTTCAATAACTCTAGAAGGGTTTTTGTTTTTTATTTAGCTCAAAGGTGAAAAAGGTGACCGAGGATATGACGGTGCGCCGGGCGTTCCAGGTGCTGTGGGCCCTCCCGGGCCACCAGGGCCCAGGTCTGACCCGGTCCAATATCTACCCGGGCCTCCAGGCCCACCTGGGCCACCGGGGCCGCCAGGCGTGTCCCTTATCGGACCGAAAGGAGAACCCGGAATGAGTGTTTATGAAGAGCACCCTGTGCATGGCAATACGAAGTTCTTTGGAAGACCTCGTACGTATAGATAACTTCTATATTTTTTGTTTCTTCACTAAGCGACATCTAAGTGCTTTTTCATTCATACTTTGTTCCATACCTACGTAATATTTTATATTGAAACCCTTTATCAAATTTCAGTATTTTTGTAACAATAGATCCGTAATTATCATTTATTAATGTTCGGAAATATATCATCAATATTTCAAACCATAATTTTGTGGACATTAGTAATTAAGGGATTGTAATTTAATTTTACCGAGAACGATTATCTACATCGTACAAGTAAATAGGTAGGTATACTTCAGTTCGAATCACTACAAAAAAAAATTTAAACGGCGTGACAACTAAATTTTTTGTCATTAACACTAAAGTTCAGTTGTCATTACAGGTGCCAGCTATTATAATTAACAACACTTTGGTAGTTTATATTTAATAAAACTTTGTAATTCCCACAAATGAACTTCTTGAGAATACAAAAAGTTTGTTGTAGAAGGATTTACAAAAAAAATAGAAATATTGTTACTATTTTTTTAAGTTTTTTTTACGTGTATTATGCCATGCTAATGCATGGTAAAATTAATATAAAACTTAATGTGCAATGATTAAATTTACTACTTTGTATGATAAAAATGACTAATGATTTGTTGAAAATATCATTCATGCTGCCCTTAGCGGTTAAAGCTAGCGCTCTTGACGAGCTTAAAGCTTTAAGGGAGTTGAAAGACCTAAAGGAAAGAGATCGACACAGAGATGGTAAGTATTGTAATTATTCTACTACCGTCACCTCGGGGTACTTTGGCCAACATCAGGATACTTTGGCCCATATAAAAATCACATATAGAAAAGTCTAATAAAAAAGATAAATACGTTATCGGTTAGTTTTAATCAGCCTCATGGCAATTTGCCATTAATTCAATTCTTTTATGAAGCCTGAACCAAGTAAATTCCAAAGGCCAAAGTTACCCTCCAGGGCTAAAGTACCCCGAGGTTACGGTACTACTATTATAATTATTCTATTGAGTGATCATTTTATAAGTACCTATTCACTAATAAATCATAATAAATGTAAAAGATCAGATCATCAATGAATAATACAAAATCCACAAAAAAATATACAAAAATAAACAATTTACGTTACGTACGTACGCTTACACACACGTTTATCGAGAAAGTAGGTGATGATATTTAAATAGAGCATAAAATGTATTATTTTTAAGAGCAGTGCCCAAAAACAAATGCAATGCCAATGCCATATGCCAAATGATATGACTATATTTTCAAATGCAAGACCTAAATGCTATTTAGTTCATAATGTTTGTACAGTCGGCCAAAAATGTGGTTTAACACCCTACGGTTGAGGTTCGTTTGAACGTCATGAGACAACAAGGTCGTGCATGTTTTAAACTCCGTTAGAAAAGTCAACCTTAGCGATCGTTAGATCTCGCAAAAACTTTTGTCAAAACTGGTAGACCACTTTCTTGGTTGACTGTATAGTCACAGGCAATAGTATCTTCCTACATGAAGGCCGCAAAAATATGTGATACGCTCTTATTTTTAGTTTGCTTACTAAAATCTTTTTACAGCTCAACCTGTGTATGGTGCAAGCAGTCAAAGAACAGAAGAGGCCAGAGCACCTCAAACTGTGCCCGGCGCTGCAGTTTTCCAAACTACTGAAGAAATGATGAGGGTATATACATGCATTATTATTTTGATTGGCTAATTAGATTAAGAACATTGTAGAACTATTTCCATTTTACTATACATTTTTTTAAATCAAAGATAACTGATGACGCGTCATTTGTAAATATTGTTTTAATTTATCGATGATTAACTATGAACTGATAAGTAATATGCGGGTGAACGTAAATGATAAGTAAAAGTCACAATACACTGCAGGATAATAGAAACGGGTCAACTTGTATGGAAAATGATATAAGGAGTGACTAGTTTTGATAATTCTTGAGTATATCTATAAGAAAACAAAAGAAGATTAAAATAAT
Source organism: Pammene fasciana (assembly GCA_911728535.1). NCBI lineage: Eukaryota > Metazoa > Arthropoda > Insecta > Lepidoptera > Tortricidae > Pammene > Pammene fasciana. The sequence continues at coordinate 6,643,384 of OU452285.1, forward strand.
CGAAATCGATAAGTAAGTAAATTACTAATTACTTAATGTAATACTAAATTAGGTACTTAATCAATAATATATGCTAGTATTGGACTCCTCAAGTCCACGAGGTCTCAATGAAAATACATATTAGGACTAACAGAAAATTGTTCCTTTTCTTCAATACAGTTAGCATCAGCAAGTCCTGTGGGGGCTTTAGCGTACGTCACGGAGGAACAAGCTCTCTTCGTAAAAGTGAACTCTGGATGGCAGTATGTGCTGGTAAGTATTTTTGGATTATACAAAATTGGCAATGACAATATATATGTTCATAGATCGAAAGGGTCCCGTACGAGTAGCTCGAAGCTATGACTTAAATAAACGATTTTGAGTTTTTTGTACTACTAGCCATTCATCAGGTGATTATTTGGGCTTGGCTCGATCGCACTAAGGACCAAACCTTTTCAGGCCAGTTTTATCGTCATCAAGTAAGGCCTTCTGGCTTTCAATTAGTCGTTCACTGTATTATCTTGTAATATTTAAACGTAGGCCTTGCAGTAGGTATCTTAAGTAGATCATTTGAACCGTTACTGTTCAATTCATACACTCATTTATTTTGACACTTGTCTGTCTGTGTTCTAGCTTGGATCTCTCGTCACACAGTCACCACAGGCACCAGCGACACAAGCGCCTGCGCCGCTCCCAATGCCGGCTGCTAGTTTGGTCAATGAAGCACCATTGTCGAACTCGATACAAAGCCCGTCTGCGGATGTGCCTGATGGGCCTAGAGTAAGTAGCTACAACAAAAGCTCATGTAATCATCAAACTTATTAAAGAGAAAATAAATATAAACGAATCTTTTTTTTTGTTTAAACTGTAATACACTCGAGTATACAAAATTTGATGATGGGATCCTGAAGAAATGGAAGGAATTCTTCAACTTTTATAAGCACACCTATAGTGATTTGAGTGTTTTTCAGCAATTCTGTATTTGCTCTTGGACAGATGAAGCCTAAGGTTCTCTTTTGTTTAAAATTATTTTTAATGTCCTTAGCTCCGAATGGCAGCCCTGAGCGATCCCATGTCCGGCAACATGCACGGTGTGCGTCGGGCTGACTACTCTTGCTACAGGCAGGCGAGGCGCGCCGGACTCAGGGGCACCTTTAGAGCATTCCTCACTAGCAGGTACGGAGCAAGCATGTCCATTTATCTCGACTAAATCTAGTGCTATGGGCAAGCGAGGCCCTCCGAGTTCCAAGAGCTGATGGATTTTATAGTAAAATAATATATCCACGACCGATTTCTGCTGTCAGCTCCGATGTTGTTTCAGATGAGCTCGCATGTTTCTCACCTAGCCAATCTTCTTCCGCTACTACTATTAGGTAAACAGCAACACTCTTAACTGTACATCGGTGGACCTTATTACGAAAGGCATAAGATCCATAGGGCAGTTAACAGTGTAGGCGATGGTATAGTACCAATTTGCTACCAATGCTTATAACGTTTCTTGTCACCAACAGATCAACAAACCTAGATGCTACAGTCCGCTTCGCCGACCACCATCTGCCAGTGGTGAACACCCGTGGCGATGTCATCTTTAAATCATTTTCCAGCATCTTTGATGGCAATGGCGGCATCATGGCCGGCGCGTCCAGGATATACAGTTTCGATGGGAAAAATCTGATGACAGATCCACATTGGTAAATATAATATGTTAATATAATCGCTGTAGGTAAAGTAAACATAAATTAGGTACATTTTCTTGGTGGTGCTTTAGTTTTTAGCTACTTAAACTCGCTAAGTCACAACCCAGAGATAATCATAAACAAAGATAAAGATAAAGAATTTTTTATTTGGCATATTTAAAATCATTTACAATTTTTGAATAAACTTATGTTATAATAATACTATACCAAAATGGGTGCCGCTCAGCATTTGCCATGACATTTGCCATGGCGCTGGTTTTCAGGACAACCATGTGTAAAACAATTAAATAAAACAAAACAATTAAAATTAACATTAGGTTACTAGTATTTAAAGGTAATTTAAGGTAGAACAAAACGTGGGCATATAGTACAGTCACTTCATAAAGAAAAGCTTGGGAACACATGGAATAGATAGATAATAGATAATAAAGAGTGGTCATCTAGGAGGAGGTTTTTACCAGACAGTGGTGCTTCAACACACTGTATAATGTAAAGCTCTCAGGATAATGAATAAACCTTGAATAAAATTTAAAACAAGAGTGTCTGGGTTACGTTACGAGAGTTCCATGACTCTCAAAACTGATGGTGGTATGGTTAATTCCAGGCTAGCAGTACCCAAAGTAGTAAGTTTATATTTGGCCAACATGATAATTATCTGTAATGTTTTCAGGCCTCACAAGATAATTTGGCACGGCTCCCACGCGAGCGGCGAGAGAGCATTGGACGCGTTCTGTGATGAGTGGTCCTCCCACGACCCCCATAGCTCTGCTCTAGCTGCCTCTCTGTATTCCCATAAACTGCTGTCCCAAGAACGGTAAGTCGGAAATGTAAACAGGTTAATAGAACAGAATAAAATATAATTTCAGTCAAGAAGTTAAACTTTGTTTGTTTGTTTCCAATAGTTACCTTTTTTGCTGGAAATTAACTGAATATTGTATTGTGATTACCCTACCATTTAATATCTAACTAAGCTAGTTTTTCATATATTCAGGTACTCCTGTAATAACCACTTTATAGTCCTCTGCGTAGAAGTTTCATCGAAAAACACTCGGAATAAAAGAGAGACACCCAGGTAAATATGTTTGGAATATGTATATATTTTCATAAATTACGTTATCAACATAAAAAGATGCTTGAGCACAAAATTAAAAATTCCATATTAATTAATGGATATGAATTGACACTTGGTACCATCGTATTTCGATTAAAATATAAGTTTTCCCGATGGAAATACATTATGGATTAACCCGACCTATAACGTTATGTTTACAGGTTCAATATGACGAATCTACTAGACGACGAAGATTACCTGTACAATGCCGAAGAATACCAGCAGCTGCTAAACGAAATATTTGCTCACCCTTTCAGAGAAAACTAGGCTGCATTTGTCCTCTACACCCAGACGTTGCCTGAACATTCAGGCTGAAATATACCCTCCCGCCTGGACGTAAAGCGGATTTTACAACGAAGAGTTAAGGGTATTTGAAATGTTTTAAATGAGATTATTCGGCTCAAGTGGTCGAACTTGGTGTTCGAACGAGATTCCTATTAAAATAAGCTTATCACGCGAATTGCTATCATATTATGCTAGGCGTAGTTCTATCAACACATTTAGTGTTGTGGCTGTCTGTACATCCGTTTTTATACTTATAGTATACTTATAGTGTAGTACATTTAGTATCGTCCAAAGCGTATCATGGTTTTGATCTATTAAAGCTTTCTAATACGACATTTTTTTGTAAAAGCCAGGCATATTAATTTGTTCGTTAAGCATATATCAATCATCATCAGCGATGCGCTGTTTACGCAGCAAAATATATGACAAAAGGTATCGCTCATAGTGACATATTTTATGATAAATCACTGGATTTACGTTTGCCTAAAGTATAGTCAGCAGCAGAAGTAGCTAAGCGGGTAGGGTGTTCAAAATGATATTTAAGTCGTGCCAAGCTCATTTTGAACACCCCACCCGCTTAGTTACTCGTGCTGCTGACTGTACCTACTGGTGTAATCGGGCCTTTACGCATAGAAAATGAAGTCGGTTAAACTATATCAAATAATCTATATGATAAAAATGCATTAAAATAAACAATATGACAAATAACAGGTAGAAATACTAGGAGAAGTCTATTTTGTTGCGTTTCTGAATAAGGCTGTAAATACTTTATATTAATTTAGTATTAAGTTTATTATTTACAATATTGCCAAGGTATTATATATATTATGTACCTAATAATAATTTATCATGTAAGACTTTATTACTATGTAGATTATTATTTAAATTCCAAAGATTGTGTTTTGTATTATATTTGTGAAAAGTAGAAGTATTGCTATTCTCGCTTAAAGTAGATTTTTTAATTGAGTGAAGTACTTAATCCAACAGCTCCCGAAAGAGGTTTTTAAATTTTCGTACGTCTGACAATTTACTTCATTAATTGAAAATTCTACTTTAGTTATAGTATGATTTTTTTTAGATGTCTGAATTGTGTTATCTAGTAAGATAACGACATCGTAAAAAAACTCTACCTTAATAATAGACTGAATGTATACGTGTAGACTCGCACGTTCCGCTGCGTTATAAAAAAAGCATTCTCATAAATAGCATACTCAAAAATATCTGAACATGCACTTTATTGACCTTGACAGTTTGACAGTAGAGGCGTGTGCAGATATTTGTGACCACCTTAGCCACTCCAATATATCTGATGGCGACTATACACAACTATGGCGGATAAGACGCAAGTAGAATATTTAATTTCACAAAGCTAGACTTAGATTTTACAATAAAATAGTGGCATTTCTTTAGTTAGTACCATGTGATGAATGAAATGCTTATGGCTTTTTAAAATAATAGGACATTCGACTTAAAATCACGACAGAATACTTAATATAATGTTCTAAATTATAATTATACGATTGTTGTATTTATTAGTTAAATATACAAAAAAGATGTTTAATTGGATCAAATTATAAAATATTGCAATAATTATAGACAATTTAATATTTAAAATTGTAATTATTATTCTAATTTAATTTACTAGTCGAAATATTCAGTACGAGTTTTTTTATAATTGTATATAACTGTGAACTAATTATAATTTCTTAAATAATTTATGCTAATGTTGCGTTAGTGAGGTCAAAATGTATTTAAATAATCGATTTTGTAACAGATCTCAGAACTTGGGATACCGATATCAACTATCATTAAAAGACAAAAAAAGAAAAGAAAAAGAAAACTTGTATTTTTGCAATTTTGTTATTCAACATTTTACATACCAGAAGCATTTATCTACTCTCTGTAATTGTTATTAGGTATGTCAATGTGCGCTTTTTACATTGAGTGGAAGTTTTGTGTTATATACAAACGACTGTATGTATACAAGTAGTTATAAGTCAAATAAATGTTTTCACTACCGTAAAGGAACTTTCATTTCAAACTAAAAAAGACAGTGTTATTTTTTTAATTATATATTATTTTTAAATGTTACAAGGCTCATAGAATCTAAAATGGAACAATCCGAGGCGCATTTTAGTGCATTTAAAAAAAGAAAATTTCATAGGAAGCGATTTGACAAGAGAGTATAATTATTATGATGTTGGTAGTTCCCACGCTCAATACAGATTGAGGGTTCAAGTCGTATGCTTGGTCTATGCTCTATCTAAGTAGACGTTTTAATGCTATGCCTTCTTAGTATTTTTCAGATAAGAAAAATCGTGCGATTTAGGAAGTGCGATTTTTGGGAAAACGTTTTTATAATTCGCCATTTTCCTTCTTATTGACTTATAATAGCGTATCACTAATAATGAAAAAAAGCGTAATTTAAAACTTTCCCTGATATGCCTAAAAAACTGAGATAATTTGATAAAATCGACCGTTATTTTTCTAATCTGAAAAAACGAGATATAGTTTCATGACGCATTACTTAAACTTTACAGTCGCCATCAGATATATCGGAGCGGTCAAGGTGGTCACAAATATCTGAACAACGTCCTATTGTCAAGGCGATAAAGGGCTTGTTCAGATATTTTTGAGTACCCTGGCCGCTCAGATATATTTGATGGCGACTGTACGTAATATAATGTGAACGTGTTTTTATTAAATAAATTTATAAATAAACAAATATTTTCAAACATACCGCAAACTGCGTCAGACTTCTAAGTCACACGCAAAAACAATCGACAGCCTGACACTACTCTTAGGTTTTCTGTTCGTTCTAGTATCAAAGCCTTTGTGAGGTTGATTTGTACCTCACTTACCTCACGGACTCGTACCTGCGCCTGGCAGGTTAATTAATTCCTAGAACGGACTCCTTATTCCATCTAACATAACAAGTCTAAAAGGCCTTTAGTTCATTGAATTCCGTTCGAACACTGGCACTCTTCATGGGTTCGGTAGTATTCTAGAACTGACAGGTTATTACTTAAGCTCTATTGCTCTGTCATTTTATGGAAATTTCAATTCTGTAAAAAATGTGAATGAATGCCAACTTCGTAAATGATTTCGCTAATGAAAGAAATGAGATCTAACTACAAACGTATTTAAATATTTGTTTAATAAGAGTTTCAAGAGTATATACAGGGCCGGTCCTAGGGTAGAGCGAGTGGAGCGGGCGCTCTAGGCGCCGGATGGCAGGGGGGCGCCAAAATGGCCAAAGAAAAAAAAGTTTTAAAGCGAGTGTGGCGCGGGCGCAAAATATGTACGTTTGGAGTGGAGTGGTGCGGCGGCGGGTGGTACCTTTACCTTTTGGTATATAATTTTTGGTATTTTTATTATTTCAACTTGTTTTATCACATCAGACGTGACTCGCTACTTTTAATCTTGAAGGGCGCAAAATAAAGGCGCCAAAAAGATACGTTCTTTATATTTTTCTAAGCGATTTGGTTTATCAGGATTGCATTCTATTATTTATTTTTTAAATCGTTGCTTTTGATCTTGAAAGGCACGAAATAGAGGCTGATATAGGCGCTGAAAACGTAACGTTCTTTGTAATTTTTTCAAGCAATTGGGAATTATAGGACTATTTTTTTAATCACTGCTTTTAATCTTGAAAGGCGCGAAATGAAACTTGATAAAGGCGCCGAAAAACGGGTTTCATTTATCATCTTTTTTTTAAATCGCTGTTTTTGATCTCGAAAGGCGGAAAATTACAGCTTATAAAGGCGCCGAAAACGTAAAGAAGGCAAAACAAATATAAAGCTTAACGACACCTAGAAGATGAACATTCGGCCTTAATATTGTATTTTTTTATTTTATTAAAACCGCATTACTTTCCCGATACTGACTTTAAACTTCTAAAATAATAAATCCAAGTATGAGGTCGTGAGAGCTCGCCAAATCTATACCGCTCGCCAAAATCGCCCTTTGTATGGAAATCTTATTAAGAATGGTTCAAAATTTAAAGATATAATTGCGTATAAATTTATAAACTTTAATGATGAAACTTACATGACTTTGAATAGCATATTTTAACTTATGTTATGAAATATTCATTGTTCAAGTCATGGTTCCAATATTTTGTGATTCTTGCAATGGATTAATGGCGTTCAACTTTTGGGCCTGGGTTAGTTTTTTCAAATTCTTACTCTCATAAAAAACATACACCATTTATGTTTTAAATTGCTTTTTGTTACTTGATTTTATGACTAAAACATGAACAAAACTTTTTTTATGTCACTCTATTATCATGGGGATTACTTTAATATGGAAATGGGACTGTTCACCTAACAGAACTATAACTATAGGTACCTAAAACTTGAACTACGAGAATTTACTAGTTTATCTTTTAGGCTGCATTCCAAAACATGCAGTTTTCATGAATTTTATTACTTCATTTCATGAATATCATGCTCAAAACTTGAACTAACTAAATTTATCTGTTCATGTTTTATGTAGCAAATTCAACAAAATGAACATTTTTAGAGAAATCTTCTACCTATCAGTGGCGGCGCGTCCATAGAACATGATTCCCGGCTGCTTGCCTAATTTTCATGCACCTGACCAGTTTTCCTACAGTTCATGAAGAAATTTTAAACCAAATTAAACTCCGGCTGCCTAAGAAAATTTTTGACCCACCGCCACTGCTTATACTATTTTATTTTTGAAGGCCCATGGTCCTAATTATAGTGTTTATTAAATTTGAAAAATATGAAACTATTTTAAATTGAAACACTTGATTTACGTTTGTTTACTTCAATTGGTGCTCTGAATTTTTGGCGAAAATAGTATTGCCGAATTTCACTTGCCAACTAACTTTGCGGAGAAGTTTCATTTGGCCGAATTTCATTTCCCAACTTTACATAATCCAACATAACCTAACCCAACCTAGTAAGTAATTTCCATTTCCCAACTATGGGGTTGGGAAATGAAATGGTTGCGAGATAATTATTTGGTAAAAGTTATTCGGTCAAATGAAACATCTGCAAAAAGTTGGTTGACAAGTGAAATTCGGCAATACAATTTTCGGCAGCAAGGTAGGATACCACTTGAATTATTGCACAAAGCTAAACCAATCAAATTTCCCAATTTCGCTTGTATAGGCCTTAGGAGGCCACTGTTCATTTATTGGCGTCAAATCATTAATTTTTGGGTACTTGATTTTGCTTTTGTACTGGTTCATCTTTTGAATCAAACCGTTCAGGGCACTTTGTTCATCTTCTGGGCGAATTGGCATATTTTGGCACAAAAATTCTTATAAAAAATGCTGTACCTACGGTTCTAAGAGGGTTTGGAATAGCTTATTCTAACTAGATTATATGCCAAATCATATTTAAAAAAAACTTGTTGAAAATTGGTTATAACTTACATAAAAAAATACTTAAGTTGGGGTCCCTTAATCGTTCATTTATGACCTAACCCTATTTCTCTAACGCTTTTGGGTAAAAAGCTTCGACGAGGGGCGCCAAAACCCGATTTCGCTCTACCCTGATCGAGGGCTCGGGCCGGCGCTGAGTATATAAAACAAATAATAATCTAAAACTACTTAAAAATATGCTAATATTAAAACTAGATTAAAAACTAAATAATAATAAATATGAAATAAACCTACCTAAATAAAAACCCTAAGCTAGGTACTACAAACTGAGTCTTTTCAATAGTATTTTGTGCAATAGTTACATAATAAGGGTTCTTAAGATTCGAGGGTCGAAGTTACAAAATAAGGCGAAGCCGAATTTTGTAAAAACAGACCCGAGAATTTTAAGACCCAATTATGTACCGTTGCACACAATGGTTTTTCTACGAGTGCTTAAGCAAGCCGGGAAGAATTGAGTTCGACGAATGCCGTGCACAACCTGCTGCTTCTATATAATTGAGTAACTTCGATCTCCCGGTGGATTGTGCCGGCGGCGCCCGCCCGACACGCGGGGCGGGGCCCGGTAACAGTGTCACAATATTGTATGGAAATCCTTTCTGTCATTTTTATGGATGCTACAATATGCGACCATAAAAGCTCTATCGAAAAGTATGCGCTAGTAGTTCCGCCAACACAATCTCAATTCAAGTATTACAGTCGCCGAGTATAAAAAGCTTCTTAGATCACTGTTTCTATTATACCTAACAATTGTTTTAAACGATTTGTTTTGTTATTGCTGTATATCGTTATTAATTAACGTATGATATTATAAAAGTGTTGATTTCAGTGTTTGTTTTTTAAGTACAAGTTTTACACAAACTTTATACTATACGAAGTGTTAATTAAACACGTATTTCATCTTATTACTAGTAGTCCGCCTCGCTGAACGGGAAAAATAATTTAGGCACTGTAGGTATTTACTTAGTAGTCAGCAATACATTTTAAATCAGTAATTTAGAAACACTTTTTAGTAGTGGTCGTATTGAACCTTCATACATTTCTTAGCAGCACGTATCAGGTATCAAACTACGAACTTTCTTATTAGGCTATAAAAAGGCACCGATTTTATTAGTCCCTATCTAGATCTTGATAAATCCGACAAAGCATTTTACCGCGCTCCAGGGAGCTGTAATCCTCGGCTAAACTCATGAGGGGGAGTAACAAAGCCAGGTATAACAATGTAAACTTGTTTTAAACTCGTGACTGATTGGTGCACTAAATAAGACTTACAATTTGGTTCATGGTTTAAGAGATATTAAGTTCTTCTTCCTTTCTATATTTTGCTAGTTTCTGTGCTTCAAGTGGCCTAGTTAATAAAGCTACAAGTGACGATTTACAAGCGGAAATGTGTTAGTAAGAGACTTCCGCTGTTGGAATTTCCCTCCGACACATATGGCCTAGATTTACTGTTTTTGTTTACCTCAGGTTCAGGCGACCTTCTATTCAGAAACTTATCATAATTATATTAGTCTCATCTACTATAACATCCAACACCTTATAGCCATTAGGTTCGTAACCTACTAATATGCGTTTTTTTTAGAGTACAGCACCCACCAGTAATTAAAATATCTTCTATATTATTATTTTATAAAAAAAAACTGACACTTATGGGCTTTCAAGTATCTCCGCTTCACGGCGGCACGGCATTGCGCCTAATATCTCAGCAAAAATAATTATGGTTATTTTATTGCTTTCTAGTGCGCTTTGAAATTAGCAATTTTACATATAAAATGGAATGTAATGCTAATGCTTGATTTAGTTATTGTTTTATAGCATTAGTTTTTCTTAGCACTACCTATAAGTAACAGTAATGGATTTTAGTACGGAGTGCCCAAACTCGTTAATATATTGTATTTAATTTAGATAACTTTTGGAATTTACTTTTAGCAGGGTCTTCCATTGTATCAAGTGTAAAAACAGGAAATTTCAAAAATATAAGTAAATATTTCCAATACGTACCATATTTCTTAGTTATATTAATAGCGTAGGCATGTACCAATCGTTGGATACATATCCGCCGAATTAAACCATCGACTTACTAGCGTTGTTCTAATTTATTTCCATGCCTCACTAAGAGAGCCTGGGGTCCGCTCGGCAACCTAATCCCAATCAGGTGTTGCTGTGGGTGCTGACATGGATGTTATTATTTAAAATTGCTGTTTCTAGGTCGTTATTGGTAGACTTCTGGACTTCAGAAGTCTTGTCATATAGCACGTCCAACCATTTTATAACAGTTGTCTCTCGTAGCCGTTGTTATCATTCCCAATCTCGGTCAGTCGTTGAAGCTGGAGCTTTTATCTGATCATCTTGGCGATGGTAATCTTTTTATTTCTTATAATACGGGTTTATAATTTTCCCAATTTTTTATCTTCTCTGTTGATTATGTTATTATATCCGCTACTTATTTGAGATAAAGGTAAGATTGTTGTGATCATTTAGTTTTCTTGTGTTTATTCATCACCACTTCGAAGCATAAAAGCAAATCCTGAAGTATTGAGACTTTGTGAGTTTGAGCTGTTCGCCGTCTGAGCTGTTGTTTTATCAATTAGAAACTGCTTTGATTTTGTGATATGCCAGCAGTCCTTTTTAAAATGTCCGTTTTTTTTTACAAAAGTGACATCGTTTTATTAATTTGTCTGGGATATTCCAATTCTGCTTTTTCTGTCCCAGCGCGAAATAATTTTTATTATACTTTGAATTATTAAATTTATGTCTTCGATAAAGTTTTCGGGTGATCGAACTTGCGCCTGAAGTACTTTAACATTTTCCTGTTCTGTGACTTTAACACTAGCACTTTGGTCTTTTTCTTGTATCTTTACTTCGTGGTCTAGCAGTCTAGTCTTTACAAATGCTAGACTTGATCATTCTCTGACAATGTTTCTTTTGTGAGTTTGAGCTGTTCGCCGTCTGAGCTGTTGTTTTATCAATTAGAAACTGCTTTGATTTTGTGATATGCCAGCAGTCCTTTTTAAAATGTCCGTTTTTTTTACAAAAGTGACATCGTTTTATTAATTTGTCTGGGATATTCCAATTCTGCTTTTTCTGTCCCAGCGCGAAATAATTTTTATTATACTTTGAATTATTAAATTTATGTCTTCGATAAAGTTTTCGGGTGATCGAACTTGCGCCTGAAGTACTTTAACATTTTCCTGTTCTGTGACTTTAACACTAGCACTTTGGTCTTTTTCTTGTATCTTTACTTCGTGGTCTAGCAGTCTAGTCTTTACAAATGCTAGACTTGATCATTCTCTGACAATGTTTCTATAGCAGTCACTACGCCATCGTAATGTTTTGTCAGTGTCATAAACAAATAGGTGGTTTTGTCTGCTTCCTCCAATTTAGCACCAGCGGCCAACAAATCATATATCAAGCCATCAAACACTTGAAAATGTTGAGTTAATGACACGCCGTCTCCGAGTTTTAAAATTAATAGCCTTTTTTTTAAGGTCAGCTGTGTTGCAATGCTTTTTCTTTGGTATATCGAATCTAATTTTGCAAATAAGCACTTTGCAGTTTGTTCGTTGTAAGTTATTCCAATTAAAGAATCTGCTATATATTCTATTATAGAGCTTTTTGCCTTCCTGTCCTTCTTGATCCAACTTCTGTTAGGGATTACGGGTGTCACTTTGTCAATAACAGAAAGCACTTTTAAGTCACTTAATAAATTTCGAACGCGAAACTTCCATATACAATAATTGTTCCCATCGAATGGCTCAATGTTCCTTTTTACTTTTAAAGTGTTCATTTTCACTCACACAAAACTATTATGGTCCACGAGCCGCGAATTATTTATTACCACTGATCACTATAGTCTAATTAAAAGTCACTGGGCCCATAACCTATTAGATTTGGGCTATGATTAATTAAAAGACACATGGCGATTTATAAGTATTAGAATATATTATCGCAATATATGAGTAAGGTGTGTTCCTATACAGGGCTACCAAGGTACTAACTTACAAAGATTGTGAAGTAGAGGTCCTTAGGATTATAATGAATGGGCTGTTGTATTTGTTCAGTTATGTGCATATGAGTGAAAGAGAAAGTATTACAATATACTAGTTTAAGTGAGATAGATTTAGTTTTGTTAATTCCAACATCCGCTTGGAAATTATTACTTGTAACTTTAAGAAATAGGCCAAAGGTTTAGTATATTAGAGGTTAGGACATTCGATCAATATACAGATACCTGGACTGCTGCCTGAATGAACTTCGATCCAGAGCAAGAAATTATGGTAAGAATAGAGGTATCCCGAAGTGCTTTCATAAAAATGCAAAAATTGCAACATAAAGAAAATGTGCATATTTATATATTTGTTCAAACAATCAAAGCCACTTTTACTACGTGTAGCAAGAGCTTAATTAATCCTTGTTTGTTACAACAAATTACAAGTGAAATAAACTTTAATACACTCGAGTTATGGACGGTGTCGGAACAATGAAACCCACTTTGTTTAGCATTGTAAACATAAAGTGGTTGCCTTTGTTTTGAGTGATGTAAAGAATATAATTTTATGTAAACAAATACAAATAAACGTTTACAAGTGTTGAGTTTATTCTCGATTTAACTTCTTGTTTTATGAGAGCCATTTTGGGATCATTTTTGTGCATCGCATTTTTGTATAAATCAGAACGTCTGCTAACTTTACCACAATGTTTTAAAATAAAGAAAAAGTAGAAAAATCCACTGCCTCAGGCGAGACTAGATCTCGCGACTCTGAGAAACATACTCATCGCTCTGACCACCTGAGCTACTGAGACTTACCTGATGGCTGCGAATTTCTCCACCATATCCTTTATTTATATGCATCTTAGGATGACGCCTAGCGACATCTGCCGAAGAAGTCTTACACTTTTTAACTTGAGGCTGTGGATTTTTCAACTTTTCCCTTATTTTTAAACATTGTTGGCAAATTCTTTGTAGTAAAATAAATTTAGTTCTGCCTTTTATATAAAACTTACCTATCAATACCAAGATATTTACCTTGCTATTTTCAAGTCTCACTTCAAAAAACTTTCTATTACACACAGTCCTTTTTTACTGTGTAGCAAGTCAGAGCTGAGCTCAGGTGTTTATCGCCGAGCAGTCCGACCTTTACCAATCGAACAGAAAAGTTTTCATATTAAAGTAAGAGACGACTTTGTCGACGAAAAGGAATTTTATTCTTCGTTGCAACGTTGCTGAGTCCATTAAAAAGTAAAATTTGATTGCGTCTGTGGAACCGGAGACTTAATAAAAACTTATCAGTGGAGAGGAATGGGCGATAGTGATAAAAGATATAGGTACTTAGGTAAATAACAGCTTTAAGAGACAATTGGTTTAAATAAGAATCGTTGAATGGTTTAAGACAGTTTTGTATTTAAAAACATCTGAAAGTCAACTAAACGCAGTTTTTGCAGTAACAAATAAAGTAATAGGTACATAACTCGCAGCGTGTAATTTTGGGTCTAAGACTTGTAATTTAATCTGAACGCTAGAAAAAAGCTATGTTTTGTAAAAGCATAACGAAATTCCAACAACCGGTCCAAGTGGAGAAATAGGGGGAGGAAGCCTTTGCCCAGTAGTGGGACACTACATCAGGCTAAGATAAAAAGCACAAGTATGCATAAATGACACGTTTGACATGCCACGTGCCAATATTCCCATGGGAACAATGAATGATGGAAGTTATTATACTACCTCCCACTCAGAACTTTTTTTTTCTCCTTTTTAGGGTTTCTGTATATACCCAAAGGGTAAAAACGGGACCCTATTACTAAGACTTCGCTGTCCGTCCGTCTATCTGTCTGTCTGTCCGTCTATCACCAGGCTGTATGTCACGAACCGTGACAATTAGAAAGTAGAAATTTTCACACATGATGTGTTTCTGTTGCCGCTATAACAACAAATACTAAAAACCAGAATAAATATATATTTAAAGGGGCACCTATACAACAGACATGATTTTTTGGCGAGTCTGACTTGGTCGGTTTTATTTGTATTATTTTTTTAGTGAACAATAAAGAATATAAATATTGTTCTACGTACTCCTTTACCCACTAAAGCAAGGCCTAAAGACTCAAACAATCATCACCATTTAATAGCAACTAATCCCGTAATTCCTGTAATTACGGACTCGGCTATCGGAAAACACTGACCCTAGGGAAACAGCCGGCAATCCGGATTACCAGCTTTATTGGATCGCATTAGAAATGAATTGGCTTGACGAGCAAATCTTGCGTGGTAGCGAATATATGGTAACAAACAATATGCTCTTCAATTTTGGCAGCATAAACTACGCTCCCTTTGAAATTGCCGAACCATAGAGTAGTTATGCCGATTTTCCGTCCAGGTTCAGTTTGCCGTCCACCTGACTAAGCTGGTACAAATATATGGGAACAACTTGAATATCATCTCCTCCTAGCCGTTTTCGGCTAAAGCGACTTAAGCGACTGCATTCTACCGCTGAGAGCGACTCTGGTGCGCTCTAGCTAATTTTTGCAGCAAATGTGCGGACTAACTTAAATAAAAATAAGTATTGGCGGGCAATCTACTCATTCACCTTTCTTTTACAACAATTTGTTCTCATGAAAAAGCCTGCTTGTATGATTTTTTATCCCGTAATATTAACCTGAACTAGAATAAGCAGTAGAATAACATAAAATACATTTTAGTAAGGGTCCTTCAGATATTATTTTTGAAGAATTTTGAAGCTGGTAAAATCGATTAGTGAACAAAAAAAAAACTAACGTAACCTTATTCTGACCCAGTCTATCTTGTTTCGTGGGTTATTCTTAAATACTTAGCACAACTTGTTACAACTATGTGCAAAAGTTAACGCTACAGTACTTACTTGGCACTTAATAATTGCAATGCACTGCCTCTCAACTAGCAATGCACCAAAGAGAAGTTTCCAAAGTTGCGAAATTTTCCATACAGAATGTTCTCAGAACTTAAATTTGACTGTCTCATTTACGGGTTTATAAAAATAATACGGGCAGGAGCAACATCCGTTTAGTGTACCTCTCACTTTTCATTAAATAGTCGAAAGGGCCTCTGCGCGTCGGCTTCGGCTCCGCATACGCCTCCCAGAGGTCCGGAACACCATTGTTCCGTAGGCGGGAAAGACATAATAATACATTTTTTTGATAATTCCCATGGGGAAGGTTCTCATCGGAAATTTAATTTTGAATTCTCGTGTAAGTTTCCGGAAATTTCTGAGCATGTTACTGAATTTTTGAGAATATTCTGCAACTTGTACATTGCTTCTCTCAACCGTCGGGGAGAAATACTATTTTTCTTTAGAAAAAACTCTTTGATACAAAGGTTTCAACCTCGATAGGGTCCGGAAGGGAACGATACTAGATACTTGAATTCACGTTCACACGTCCACGAGCTTCATCTCTTTCTACCATTTACCTACAATACAAATAAAACATCTACCTAGTCATTTAATGCCGCTACTATACTTGCATTACCGACTCATCAACAAGGGCCATTGCATCTTTGATGAACGTTTCTTGTAACGCTGTTTTTATCTTCAGTACCGTAAAATTTATGTTTCCAGACACACTTATTAAATTATTACGTGATGAAGTTTCATTTGGCCGAATTTCATTTCCCAACTTTATATAATCCAATCTAACCTACCCCAAGGTATCCTGCCTTTTCGCCGAAAATTGTATTGCCGAATTTCATTTGCCAACCAACTTTTCGCAGAAGTTTCATTTGGCCCAATAACTTTCACCAAATAATTATTGCGCAACCATTTCATTTCCCAACCCCATGGTTGGGTAATGAAAATTGCCTACTAAGTTAGGTTAGGTTAGGTTGGATTATGTAAAGTTGCGAAATGAAATTCGGCCAAATGAAACTTCTGCGAAAAGTTGTTTGGCTAGTAAAATTCGGCAATGCAATTTTCGGCGAGAAGGCAGGATACCGCACAGAGGTCTATGGGAATCAAGTTCCATCTAAACATGTTCTTTCCAGTCGCAATACTTATGCCAAAACAATTCATATCATACTCCCAGTCATTAAACTTACATTGTAAATGTAAACTGCATAATATGCGAGTATGCATGCATTAGAATGTAAACTGTTACGCCACCTATGCCACTGTTACCTGTCTTTGTAGCCTGTGAGTTAAATTAGTTCGAGGTGCTGAGTAAACCAGTTATGTTACGTACGGCTATGAGTCTGTCTTTGTGTTACAGTGGATAATAACTCGTATCTTACACTTGCCAAAGCAAATTGGAAATGGTGTTAGCAGCTAAATAATATACAGTGTGTTTCTGTAATAGGAGCAATAAATTAAAACATAGATTCTACTCCGCAAACTACAAAACTTTTGATCAACAACTTTAAAAAAATATGTATTTTGTAGATTGTCTCTTTTTCATACAAACTAAATAGTATTTTTAATGAACGTTAATATCCGTCTAATTGACATTGCTTGTCACCCTACAGACATAGTTAATTTCGGAATACATTGCGTGTTCGAAAAAACTTTAAAGTGTCCTAAAAATCAAACCATACGTTATTTTTAAAAGTCGCTGAACAAACGTTTCCTGGTTTGAGGAGTAGAATCTACGTTTTAATTTATTGCTCCTATTACAGAAACACACTGTATATTACATTTTCCGAAGCTCCGAATCCGGAGCTAGTTTGGCTTTCCTATTCATCATGAGGTGTTTTAAAACTGGCTGGTAAATAGGCAATCCGGCAGGAATCGAGTTCTATGGACTCCGCCATTGGTTGGTTTTAATTAAAAGAACATACTAAAATTGTAGGTATATCATACTCATTAGGTACTCTCATTAGAATAAGCGTAATCATTCAATTCAAACATCCCAGGTCAATGGCTAAACAAGCCATGCTCTAGCATTGACTATAAAAAACTCACCAAGACACTTCTTCATTTTGGAAAACATTCTACGTTTTAATTTATTGCTTTTATTACAGGAAATACCCTGTATACATTTTTCTCGATGGATGTGTCAGAGTAATTTTTTTTATTTGCCTCCTAGTTAATTGCACTTATATAAATATATTTCAATCCTAGGCTAATTAAATACTAAAGGCATACGTAGGAAAATCTAGTCGCTATCTCCGGGTAGTTGTTAAATTTTAATTTGTGCCAGCGAAGGCGTACATAGCGTAGCGACCAACATCTCAAAGCACGCCTGTTAAAATTCTAAAGCCGAAGCCAGCTCTTCTTGTTTACTCTGCAGTTTTCAAAATAGGTAATAACGTGCTAATAACAATATTTCAGCTGTAAGGTTTTTAGTATTACAAGGATAAATTTAAATAATTCCTACTTTTTTCTTTGCGCCACATTTACCATTATCTGTTTAGCCCTGTGGTTGACTGGTAGAGAATGTCTTTAGGCATAAAGTCCGCCGTGAATAAATATTTACCAACTTTTTTTACCCAACTCCAGCAAAACAAAATAGTCCCCTCCGTTATGGGAGAGGGCCTAAGTGATAGTTCAGATCTGGATACGGTTACCAACTTTTAGTATGTTATTGGGCACGACACTAGGACCCCAAAACTGCCGAGAGACCGGGACGTCGATGAATGTCTCCCGTGTAATGACGTCATCAAAATGGCTGCCGCTTTGTTGCGAAAAGTGTAAACTTCATCCAAACTGTGCATTGCACCTATACGTGTGTAGTATCAAACGAAAGAAGATTAAATGTGCTATATTGTTGTAATACATTATATACTACTGTATATTACAGTTTGACAGCTATAAACGAAAACCCAAAATCAGGCTAAAAAATAATTCGGATATTTGCATTTTACAACAAAATTATAAGTCCAACTTTAAAGCCGAGTACTACAATAACAATACAGGCTATTTAAGCTATACATTGCTATAAAAATTATTAAAATCTGGTAATAATTGTGGCAGCTATGTTAAAAAACATGTCGGCACTGCCGAGTTATTTCCTTAGAGTGAAAAAATAACAATTTTCACAATTTACAGAATATCCGCAGAAGCTTCGAGTATATTGTTGGTCAAATAATTTGGAGCCCCTTAATGTCGGAAAAATATCTCTATAGTGACTGAGGTCCAAATAATGACGTCATGAACGTGACCGCTACCGAAATTTGTAAAACATAAATTAAAGCTATACCATGTCACATACATACATGTGTGTAGCATCGATCGAAAGCTTATTGAATTTACTACAATACATACATACATTATTTGTGAAAATAATGTATAGTTTAGGAGTTGTTGACAAAATAAAATATTCTTTTAGGAAAATAAAATGTATATGTTAATTCTGTGGCCAAATAAAACACAATACACTAATGTTTTGTATAGCATTAAAATCACCAACTATTCAGCTTTAAAACACAGTTTGAATTTATAAAATTTGATAAGAACTATAAAAGTTGTGCTTACAACTCTAAAGCACACTAACTATTTTACCTACAATGCACTCATACTATGAGAAGCTTGGGCCTAATTATTGACTAGTTTTTTCTAAATTTTGTAAGGATTTAGGGTTCCTTGTCATTAAAGTAAATAAAAAAATCGGCCAAGTGCGAGTTGACTCGCGCTCCGAGGGTTCCATATACATCACACAATTTTAACAATTTGTATTTTTAAGACCAACTTACGCTTGACCGCAGACTTATTAGTGTTTTTTTCTGTAATGTACAGGTAAAGAACTATATTACGTATTTTTTTCTAAAATGTAGGTTCGTCGGTTTCCGGGGGACAGAGAGCAATGGAAAATTTTTGCCTTATTTTTTAAATTACTTACAAACTATACCTTGTTATATATCAAATGAAAGGATTTGATGTGAAAACTACAAATATATAACTTTAATAATTTAAATTTTAATAGTTTTGAAGTTATTTAAGAAATAAGGCTAAAATTTTCCATTGCTCTCCGTCCCCCGGAAACCGACGAACCTACATTTTAGAAAAAAAAAACCTAATATAGTTTTTTGCCTGTACATTAATGAAAAAAACACTAAAAAGTCTGCGGTCAAGCGTAAGTTGGTCTTAAAAATACAAATTGTTAAAATTGTGTGATGTATATGGAACCCTCGGAGCGCGAGTCAACTCGCACTTGGCCGATTTTTTTATTTACTTTAATGACAAGGAACCCTAAATCCTTACAAAATTTAGAAAAAACTAGTCAATAATTAGGCCCAAGCTTCTCATAGTATGAGTGCATTGTAGGTAAAATAGTTAGTGTGCTTTAGAGTTGTAAGCACAACTTTTATAGTTCTTATCAAATTTTATACATTCAAACTGTGTTTTAAAGCTGAATAGTTGGTGTTTTTAATGCTATACAAAACATTCGTGTATTGTATTTTCTTTGGCCACAGAATTAACATATACATTTTATTTTCCTAAAAAAATATTTTATTTTGTCAACAACTCCTAAACTGTACATTATTTTCACAAATAATGTATGTATGTATTATAGTAAATTTAATAAGCTTTCGATCGATGCTACACACATGTGTGTATGTGTCATGGTATAGCTTTAATTTATGTTTTACAAATTTCGGTAGTGGTCACGTTCATAACGTCATTATTTGGACCTCAATCACTATAGAGATATTTTTCCGACATTTAAGGGCTCCAAATTATTTGACCAACAATATACTCGAAGCTTCTGCGGATATTCTGTAAATTGTGAAAATTGTTATTTTTTCTCTCTAAGGAAATAGCTCGGCACTGCCGACATGTTTTTTAACATAGCTGCCACAATTATTACCAGATTTTAATAATTTTTATAGCAATGTATAGCTTAAATAGCCTGTTTTGTTATTGTAGTACTCGGCTTTAAAGTTGGACTTATAATTTTGTTGTAAAATGCAAATATCCGAATTATTTTTTAGCCTGATTTTGGGTTTTCGTTTATAGCTGTCAAACTGTAATATACAGTAGTATATAATGTATAACAACAATATAGCACATTTAATCTTCTTTCGTTTGATACTACACACGTATAGGTGCAATGCACAGTTTGGATGAAATTTACACTTTTCGTAACGAAGCGGCAGCCATTTTTATGACGTCATTACTCGAGAGACATTCATCGACGTCCCGGTCTCTGGGCAGTTTTGGGGTCCTAGTGTCGTGCCCAACAACATACTAAAAGAAGGTAACCGTATCCAGCTCTGAACTATATTCCCATAAGGGAGAGCACTAAAAGAAACACTTTGTATTCTGAAGTATGTGCGTGATATGTCCTTATTGTGTATGTTTTACCTCAGCATTAAACTACTTAAGAGTGCGTGTAAACCCAGAGAAAAATAAGAATTCACCCGCGCGCCCCGCACTTGCGGGGCGGTGCGAAACTTGGACACGCCTGTTGTCGCTGCGCTCGGTTGTGCATAGTGTAACCTAACGCGTCAGATGAGACATGTTCGTGTGTATAGTATAATTAGTTTAAAATAAAGTTTGTGATTTAAACTATGTTTTTTTTTAAATTCTAAAACGTCAATTTTTACCAAAATTTACATCATAAGGTAGATCGAAACCTTTACCCATCGAAAGAGACCCCTTTGGTGACCCGAACCCACATAGGTTGCCTGCCCCAAACCTGGTAGATTTCAAGGTCAGCCATGTTTTATGAGGCCTAAAAATGGGGTAATTTACCTCATCAGGTGGCAAGCTGGAACTGATGCAGATCGATAGCCCTAGGCGTGCCATTCACGAATATATAGGGTTGCCTGCCATCAACCTGGCAGTTTTTCTGGGCAGCCACCTCAAAGTATCGATTTAGTAACTTGGACCAACGAGAAATTCATGTACAGATGCTAACATACGAGGAATATTTTGATGCAAACCGTGATATTTAATTATTATCTACATATTGACACATGACTACATGTCTTGCACTTCATATGTGTTGAAATAATAGGGTAGATGAACCAGTTATGGTCATTTCTTACTAATTATATAGGTGACTACCGGAAAACCTAGACTGCGGGTAATATTGAGGACGCCGCGACAGTAAATCATCAGTGTGTGAGGTAAAATTGCTTCCTTACCTCATTTCTGCAGTCTCCTATATCTGATTCGCTTAAATATGGTCAATCTGTGGGTGAAAAAACACCCTGACTTGTGCACTCCGACTACTGGGCGAGGTCATAATACAGCCTTGGCCAGAAGTGTTGAGCACCAATGCGATTTTCATACAAAACTGGAAAGTTTAGTCCATCGTTTCCATCTTTGTTTAAGTTATTTTGTAAATTAATTTAAACTAATAAGCATGTTTTGTTGAAGTTAGTAGTAATTGCATAGAATATTTGCAATATGTCGCACCGACTTAAATTTACATTTTTGGTACCTTCTGTTTTCATATTTTTTAAGTACCTTGAAAGTGTTATTAAGTGAAGTTTTCTATATTTATAAATAAAATATAACATTTACCGTTACCGTACATTGTTAGGATAGGGAAATAATGCTTAACATCAAAATTGTAAACAAAAAACACCTATGCTCAACACTTCTGGCCAAGGCTGTATATACGACCGACGCCTACTAGATCACTCTCTACTACTGGAGGGTAAGCCTCTTTCATGCGCATAGACTAAAGGGCACCTATCCCTTGGAAATAGGCCGCGCCCGCGCATCTACCCATAAGAAATTCCTGCCTTCACAAGGGCTGTGGGAGGACTTGACACTCATGCTTATGGAGGATTTATACCTACCCCCACGCTGCCAGTCCCCGAGGTACGACACTAGTCACATTATCCGCATATGGGCGGTACTTTGCCCCATCACTACCGCTATCCAACAAGGGGGCGTCACTGCAACCGCAGATGGACGTGCATGGCTTCGGTATCCGCGTACTATAATAACCGCATAAACTAAGGGGCACTAGATATCCATCGCGAGACTATGGTCCGGGCCCGAAAAACTTAACTTTCGATAAACCAGCTAATGTGATCACCGTTAATCCATGCGCCACGTACTGCCCCAGATTCGCTCTGTTTTTGTAGGGAGACAGCCAATCTTCACTAAGTCGTACGCATAGACATAGGATAAAAGGCAACGACAGGGCATGCTAATAATAATACCAAGATCAAAGGGATTGTCTTATTACACTTTCAATAGCTACTACAGAGAAGGTGCTATTATCGTTAGCCCTTGTCATAGTCTCATATTGTTATTACCCTCCATGCTATTACTTCTAGCAGTGGAGGGTCACAAACAGATGTGATTCGCAATTTCTTTAAGTATTACTGTCCGCGATCCTCAGCAGTGAGGGAACGAGAAAGAAGAAGAAGTATTACTGTATTTGCTACGACAAAACCTGATATTTTTCTTTGAAGGTTATGTCGGCTAAGGAAAACAATAGTAGATTGTTCTTTGTTGTGCTGTAGAAGTGATCGTCATCTATGTCCCAATCCCTTACGTGGGTACGAGTATACGTGCTGGGTTGTCGATGGTGCGTTATTCAGGACATAGTGAGGTCTATTTATAAACGTAATGCACCTTCTCTTTACGAATGTTGGTTTCGACCTATGTTTATTGTTTAGGATATTTAAGTAAGTTGTCAATACCTTGTGACAACTAACTAGTGTCTTACTTACCTCTGTTGTTGCTGGTCTTCATCCCCCATAGAGGGAGACGTACGTTGGAATCGGGCCCAATGATGAGGAACGGGGGGACTTTTTCGCAGTGATTTACCGAAAATATTTTGAATTTGTCGCTTTTTCAATTCAAATCCCGTTCGATCTTGGTATTATTATTTGCATGCCCTGTCGTTACCTTTTATCCTATGTCTATGCGTACGACTTAGTGAAGGTTGGCTGTCTCCCTACAATGACAGAGTGAATCTGGGGCAGTACGTGGCGCATGGATTAACGGTGATTACATTAGCTGGTTTATCGAAAGTTACGTTTTTCGGGCCCGGACCATAGTCTCGCGATGGATATCTTGTACCCCTTAGTTTATGCAGTTATTACCGTACGTGGGTGCAGAAGCCATGCACATCCATCTGCGGGTGAATTGACCACTCTCTTAGGGCCCCCTTGTTGGATAGCGGTAGTGATGGGGCGAAGTACCGCCCATATGCGGTATTGTGACTAGTGTGGTACCTCGGGGACTGGCAGCGTGGGGGTAGGTATAAATCTCCCATAGGCCCATGTGTTGAGTGTCAAGTCCTCCCACAGCCCTTTTGAAGGTAGGAATGCCTTATTTATGGGTAGATGCGCGGGCACGGCCTATTTCCAAGGGATAGGTGCCCTTTAGTCTTTAGCATGAAGGAGGCTTAACCTCCAGTAGTAGAGAGTGATCTAGTAGGCGTCGGTCGTATATATTATGACCTCGCCCAGTAGTCGAAGTGCACAAGTCAGGGTGTTTTTTCACCCACAGATTGATCATATTTAAGCGAAGCGGATATAGGAGACTGCGGAAATGAGGTGAGGAAGCAATTTTATCTCACACACTGATGATTTACGGTCGCGGCGTTCTCAATATTACCCGCAGTCTAGGTTTTCCAGTAGTCACCTATATAATTAGTAAGAAATGACCATAACGGGCTCATTTACCTTACCCTATTTCAACACGTATGAAGTGCAAGACAGTCAATATGTAGATTTTAATTAAATATCACGGTTTGCATTAAAATATGTTCTTCCAGGCTATGCCTACCTCAGAATCACGAGCTCTTTCGATTTTGTTAGGACACATACAGCTCGTGATTCTGAGTCGAAATCACCAAAAATTTTCCAAATTTAAAAAAAAAGTTAAATATACAACTTTAAATAAAATGGCCCATTTATCGCTGTAGTATGTGTCTGCTCTGCCACCGTGTGAGGTAAGGTTTCATGCATTGGGAGCTTAATTAATAGTATGTGTCTGCTCTGCCACCATGTGAGGTAAAGTTTCATGCATTGGGAGCTTAATGTAATAATTACGAAAAATCACAACACTTCACTTTTATTATGAAATAAGTTCTTGTTGACGATTTAAATTAAGTTCAATGTCGGGAGCGCGTCAGACGTAGTCTTCTCGTCTCAACGGAGGGATCGCGACTGGCCCCCTAGGCCGCACCCACAGCGGACGGGAACAGAAGATATTGCGAGACGCGCGCAACTTGCGATGGAAGATTGTCGACGAAAGGCTCATCGCGCGGAATAAAAAGGTTATAAACGCCGAATCACTTATTCCTCCATAACTTTAAAAGTATTACACATTGTTATTATCTTGAATGTAAAATTGCTGGTATAACTTACACGCTATTTTATACTATAATTATAATGATATGGTATAATATAAAAAGCGCCATAGTATTGAAAATAAATTAAAATTAGACATGTTTTCGTGATTTTTTTCTATCGAGCCAAGTTTAATCTTTTAATGTTTTTCAATATGTCAGTGGTGGCAAATATAGTCTAGTTTCAGTATGAATATTTCCATGGCATTTCCCTTTGGTTAATGCATGTTTAAATTGAATCTAAGAAGCACTATTTTGCCTTAGCCCCCTCTTAAGAGTCGCTAGGATTACAATTTTTAGCAACGAAAACGAATGTCTGACCTAGATCTGTACTAATAGAATACCCACGCCAAATTTCGTGATTCTAAAGCATGTCGTTTTAAAATGAGAACTGAACTACGTTTGTATGGGAACGCGAGTACACGCGAGCATCCTAGCGACTCTTAATCAATTCTTATGAAAAATGCATCAATCGGTAGTCCTGTATGGTCCGGGTAACAATTATGCAATTTTTTAAGCTATTTCGAAATAGGAAATACTATTGTATTACTAATAAAGCGTAGATCTTATTTAGGTCAAGCCTAGATAAGTATAGATGCCGAGTATTTACCGCCGTTTCTATGACAACGAGGCTGAAGAACTACACTCAGTTTTGTTATTAAATCCTCTCAGAAAAGTTTGAATGGTCGCCGACCAAAACGGGGAAACTAAACCGCTTTGCGACTTCCCCTTCTAGTCTGAAAAGCAAGTATATATTTCTCCAACCTCCTATTTAATGAAAACAGTTATTACAAAAGCAACCTTATTAGGTGAAACATAAGTTTTAAATTTCAGGATAGCGCGGAAAGATGATGTGGTATTCGGAAAACAAGTAGGGAAAATCTCTTCGAATCTGTTATAAAGTCCGTTTTCAACAAGGGCCTATAGTTATACGGGTGGGGCCACTTCAAAGTAGAGTTAGGCAGTACGTAATATTTAGCAAACTTTTAATTTACGTTATTTACGTTAATTGCGTAATGATAAATAAGGCTCCGATATAATAAAAAAAAGTATTTTTATACTGATCGTCACGCAAAAAAAGCAGTATTTTCTCTTTTGTGCGCTCATATATTTTTAAATGCTCTAAAATCATTACGGTAGTTTTCGAAATCGCGATTACAAGGTAACCCATTAAATATCACACTTAATGCTTTTATTATTGATTATAATGATTATTGACCATACCTAATTATATTATAGGTAGGTACTTATGTAATGTGCCTGATTTTAAAATGTGGCTGCGATAATCCTACCACAAAACTCTTTAGTTTACGTGATTAATTCCATTTTTAGGTAGGTATTTTTAGTTTATATTTTTAGTTTATAAATTATATTAGAGTCGTAAGGATGTACCGTAACATACATGACAACATTTCTAAACACCAACAAGCCTAAACTTGGGTAAACAATATTTAAAATTACTTATCTGACTACTACTTAATATTCTGAAAATTCCCCAATGTCGGAAAAAAGTATACATAAAGGTACTCATAAGAAATATTTTAGATGAGTAGACTGATAAGCCTACAATCTTATAAACCAAGTGAGTGAATACAAAGTTAGTTCCTTAATAATGTTGCTTTCAAAATGTTGGTGGTAAAGGTCAATTTAACAAACTCATAGTCTCAAAGCACAAAGCAATCGCAAGTACCGCAACAATCAAGTGCATTAATTGAATCGAACTAATCGAAGCAAGATCTGCTGGAATTAGAACAATCGTATCTAGCGACGTAGGGCTACTTAGTCGTGGTTGGAGCTTAAAGATCGTTAATCTAGATGGATAACGAAACCTCAGAAAGAATTTCTTCAGAATCAGAATTTCTTTTCAATTTCTTTGGTCAGAATGATAAAAGATGACAAAGTTATAAATTTTAAGTTAATTTCTTTTCGTTCCAGCTTCTCTAGAAAACAATCTAAATATGTAATACATTTTATTTATTGCTGAACAAAAGTATAATTGTTTTTGGAGTATATAAGTACGTTTTAATTATTTCCCGTGCTATTACATGAAACAGGTATAAAGTGACTATTTTAACTGTCGAACTATGAATGGATCCAAAAGATGAGATACAGAAACTGTAGGATTTGCGCCCGCACTGTCAACAGAAATAGCCAGATTCTACGGTAAAATTCCTTTGGTATCTTACTTTCCGGGAACTTCATCGTCAGATCGACGTTCGGAGCATAATGCCTATTGTGTCGGATTCAGATTCATAGAGCAAAGAGGCATGACAATCGGATTGAGGTTGAATAGATCGCCCGTATGTAACCCTGCAAATCCTCAGCCTAAGCCTGAGTGTAAAACTTTGATTATTAAACCAACGGGATGCACACGTGCTCTCATTTCTATCGGAAAAAGTCTGCCGTTTTTTGCGGGGGAGGGGAACGTCAAATGTATGTGAAATGCCACGTCAAATAAACGTCAGTCCATACAATGAGTATGACCACTGGTCATATATTTTCGGCAGAGGGGAACGCCTGTCAATGGCCACTCTGCTTGGTTTAAAGCTTTAGAGCTTAAGATGTGGTAACGTAATAATAATACTAAAAGCGAACGGGAAAATAGTCGTTTGTTTTGGCACATTTTCATTTTTCTTCGAACACACTTCACCAAAACTGTTAGCGGTTTTGCCACAAGGTTAAAGTATAATGATATGTATTTCAGTTTTTATACAAAGTAATTTATATACAAGGATACTTAAACAACGCAAATCAATATAATTTGATATATCTCTAAAACGATTTATTTAACACTTACCTCTGTTGTCAAACAGGTACATTACTAACTAATATTACAAGACCTACACTGCACTCATAATGTTATTAATGTTAAGTGTAAATAGTGAAGCAATTTTTCCGCTACCTTTGAATAACCCTTGCCATAACCCTTTACCACTGCGTAAACAAAATGCCCCTAAATAGGACAAACAAGCGGCCATATTCAGACACAGAAAAAAACAGTACAAATATAATACCAATGCCAATGGAATGGATAAAAAGTAACGATACAGTCGAGTTAATTATCGACGCGACTAATTCGACAAAAATATACATACATACATTCTTATTTGGGTGGATTTAGGATCGTGTTTTAGAACTCGACTGTGCAACTCCAACGAAACCAAATTAAACCAATTTAAATATATATTTAAAACAGACTGACTGAGAGGAATAAGTAAGCTTTGAGTGTTCACTCCATACAACTGGTTATTAGCTCAAAAGCTTGACAAGATCTAGGCATGATGACTAAAGGGAAGGGCAGAGGGCGTAAATAGTACTGAGTGCACTCATTGTAAAACTTGGTATTCACACCAGGGTTCGAAAACCGGAATTTGCTCCATAGTAATAACCGGTCGTTTTTTTTTTTGTTTTTCCTTATTTTTTCATCGAATCGAAAAATCCTATAATATGCAGTGGAAACTTAAAGATAATAATGGGTTACAATAAAAACCATAAAATAATTAAATATATTGGGTTATTTCGGGGTTTTTTGCTTTAACCGGTTACGAGCCCTGATTCATACAGTCAGCACTCTAGGCTTACTTATCTAGGGCATAAATGAAGTAATTTGAAATTTGAAGCATAAATTGTATAAATACTTATCGTAAAGCTTATCCGTAAATTGTACCCCTAAAAGGGGAAAAACGGAGTTGACACTCTGATTATAACTGCACTACTATTCTGCCCTGCAGGCCAATTTTTGTGAGTAGGCAGCTGGTTGTCACAAGATAGCGCGATATAAAATGACAGTTTGACAACCACTATATCACGCTATCATGCGACAACTTGCTGTCACATAGGCCTGCTAGCCTAATAAGTATGGTCCGGTTTTTATCGCCTGACGCCATTAGCTATCATTATAATCATTTTCTAACAAGGTTGTAAGTGCAAAAGTGACGCATGACGCGATAGACGATAAAATGATCACCATGCTACCTATTCGTTCAGCTAGTTTAAGAAAACCGATACAATATCAAACAGTGCATACAAACTAACATGTTTTCAGTATCATTTAGGTACACGTCGAACGCACGAGAATAAGGCAGAAGTTGGTCTTCAATTAATGAGCTGCTTGTGTGGGATTAGGTATTACAGTGTGCCTGCGGTTGATTTCCCCGGGGCCCACACAATACACTGGCCCGACAACGCTTACTTTAATTGCAAAAGTATTTCACTGGGACGATTTTCATTAGGCTAATGCGTGCCCACATTAGAAGACGAACTTTTGATACGGACGAATCGCGGAGCGGCGTGATTAAAAAGGGTTTTTTGGGGATCTGTTAAAACGTTCTTAACACCCGTTTTGTTACAGTGGTAAAGCAAAAGCTTTCATTTGAGTGTAAGGATTACTTGTAAAATCTGTAGACTTATACAGTGTGTAAATCTAAAATGGGCGATAAATTAAACCAGACATAGAACTCATTAGTGTAATCATTAATTAAGATGTTTTTTAAGTTATACGTAACTGTGACCCAATAATTTATTTTTTTAAATTTTATAAGCAGCAACGTACTATAAACTTGGTATTGAAAGTAACTGTCAGCTGTGCTGTCAACGAGCGTTTAACGCGAATTAAGATACATTTTTTATCGCAATTCTAAGTAAAAGTTATCTAGTTACATTTCTTATGTCCTATACTAATCACCGATCACCGAGATTCGCCCGTATTAGATTTACACACTGTATTTAAAATGGCACAGTTATTTTAACAGTAGAGTGATACTTTTTACACATGGAAGGCCAAATGTCAATTATGTTTGTAAAAAAAATTAGTGCCTACTATTATTATATGGCTCTACTCTTTCGTTTACACTCTTACAAATATTTAATATTACAAAATATATGGTTTAAACTATGAAATAAATTACCATTTACCCGGACTACTGGCGCTTAAGTTTGATGACAAGTTTAGTTTAGTTGGCACCGAATTAGATCCCCGTGTCATCGTAAATTTGTCCCTAGTGACCCATTTCGCGAAGCTACAAGTTGCAGTTTTACCATTTTGGCCAAATGCGTCTCATGGTGGGTTTCGCCCTTGTCAATTGGTTCAACATTGATGGTTCGGGCATGATAACTAATGGGTCCTCTACATGATGGGCCATCATAGGAACGCAGCTATGCGTTAGAGGGAGCTAACGATATTGCGATCTCGTTCTGTTGTATAGCTGCGTCCCTATGATGGCCCATCATGTAGAGGCAGCCTAAAGTATAATTTAATGGCCTCCTTATGAAACAGGAGGTCCCGGGTTCGAATCCTGGTCGGGGCAGACCCCGGAAAATAATATAGGATAGTTTATATCCCGAAAATCAACCCTTTGGGAGGTGAAAGGGTTGGAAGTTTGTATGGGGAATCAATAACCGCTGAACGCTGGAAATAGTTTGATCTCTGGGGAAGGATATAGAATAGTTGATATCCAGAAGTCATTCCTTAGGGGGGGGGATTACTTAATTTCACGCAGACGAAGTCGCGGGCAAAATCGAATAAGATATATGAATGAATGATATAAAATAAGATATAAATAGTCAAGTCAGGCAAAGTTGTGCATCTTAGGCAAGATTGTAGCAGTTATTACAGAAATCCTTGTCGTTTTACGTTTTACCAATATCGTCGGTGCGATAGCGATAAAATCGTAAAAATATAATACAGTCGGCAAATATAATCTTGCAGGAATTCATCTGTACTGATCTACTGAAGAAAACCCATCCCCCTCCCCCCAACCTCCGTCGTCAACCGGTTTTACTTATTTATTTATAAGTGTATTTTTATACCTGCTGTTTTTACGTGAAATAAATTGGTTACATCTTGTAAAAAACTTGTTTTATTTATACAAACTTGTTGGATAAAAGTTCAAGTCTACAGTAATAAGAGACGGAATCCCCAATTCGCTCGCCGAACTTTACTTTTAAACTAACATCGCGATGTGTCGAGTTTTCATGATATCCCAGCGGGGAGGTTCATTGTCACTCATTTCAATGATTACTCAGTCAATTCAGTGACTGGGACATTGGGAAACGGATTCCCATTTATTTGACAGGTTTTTAAAAAAGAAATTTTCATGATAAGTACCATGTGATCATCTACCTATATCGGCTTAGTATAATAGTTTTAGCTTCACAACTACCCACCTGCGGCGAATATTTTCATTCGTCTTTATTCTTTTTGCACTGTTTTACGTCTGATTTACATCAAATACAATTCAGAGTACCTCGTAGACGTCAGCGCCATTGCCAGAAAAAAATATTGTTTTAGATTCCTTTCAGTAGAAAGCGTTACGCAAAAAATATATTTACAGGACGTGCTTGCAAATTATTTAATGATGACGTAAAACTAAGCGAAATTGATTTGTTTAATTGTTCTATAAATTCCGTGAAATCAGCTTTTCGGTAATATATAATATTTTTTTTGTTGTTCTTTTCCACATTTAATGTCTTAATATTTACAAAAAATAACCACATATATGTTAGTTACAGACTGCAAGTGTGTATTAACCATAAGGAAACTCCAGGTCTTAAATTTAATCAATATCTTATAAGCCTTATATGTAAATTACTGTTTGTTTCTTAATAATAATAAAAAAAATGAATAGATGGAAAATACTCCACCAACAATACTGATAGAAGAAATCTGCGGCCTGCAGCCCATACTTCACTGTAAACGAGGACTCGATGTTATTGGCGGAAGCGATAGAAGAGGTTAGAAATTAGATATTGGCATCATTGTCAAATGTCGGGTTGCACACCACAGTCACTAGTTATGTAATAAAATGTCATATCGCTTCAGGGTGTTTAATACTACGTCTGAACCTCCCAAAAGTTTTATACAAGGTGTAACAAAACTACTGGTGATCCTTTTAAGGGCGTAATATAGTATTCTAATTATGAAAAAGTAAGAAAAACAATTTTTTTGCGAGAATTTTTTTTGGTTTTGTATGAAGGGTTGGCCGGATCGGACGACGTGTCCCATACAAAAACAAAATTTTTTTCGCGTCCAAAAATTTTTTCTTCTACTTTTTCTTACTCGCAATACGATACCAATTATGCCCTTAAACGGATCACTAGTATTTTTATTACACCTTGGATTTAAAATCATTTAGTAAGTTCAGGTGGACAAACAGAAATAAACTGTTGGTGTATTACCATCTGTGCCCGCTGGGGGCAGGTAATAATAGATTTTTCGCCATCGACACACGATCACGCCACCAAAGCGGTGATAGAAGTACTTACACCAAAATGCTGCGAATACCACCAAACCACACAGTTGCGTAGACTTAAGTAGACTAGAGCGGGCCCTGTAATGGGGCCCACCCACTATCAGTCGGCCTGAAGATATTGGCCTGTCAGTTCGGAGCTGTCAAATTTTTGTTTTACCTGAAATCGTCAGGCGGAGGCGGAAGCCTAACGTGCGCATTTTAATACAGATTTTCTTTGTAGTTACCATTCGCATCTATAGTATTACTGGTTCCAAGGCTCACGGTTTAATATCACAAACTTTGGGACGACATAATTCAACGCGTGGTCTAAGCGCCGCAATAAAACAAAATGTCTGGTTATAAAATAAAATGACACGAGGGATTGTTCCCACGTCATTTTCAGCCTCACTCACGAAACATTTCATTTTAAGTTTAGCCCCTAAGTTAACATGACCTCGAGCAATGAAATAAACCAAAATGATATTGTTTATTTATTATAGACTACAGGATTTTTTTTAAGAAACATATTTTAATATAGTAATAGAAACTATTTTATAAAACTTATGAGGCGAAACTATGATTATATTTTAAGATATTGTGAATACCAAGTGGAGGTACCTGTACCTACATATAACTCAATAGCAGTTCAACTCAATTTCAATTTCTTTATTTATTTATTTTTACCTAATCGTAGGCTTACTAGCGCTATGCCTACTGGTTTTAAATAATTAAATAACATATCAATAGATTAATAACACTAAATGACAAAACTAAATATAAAATAACTCACCAAGTTCGCCCGCTTCTGGAAAGCTCCCTAAAATACTGGCGACATTTCCGCGCTGTACGGCCAGGCTTAACCTTTGCGCAAAAAATGAGCCCGCCCTATGGTCGCCTGAAGCACCCACTAGTCGGATCGACACTTCTTTAACGAACTTTTTTGTGTCGGTCGACCAAGGACCCAGTGTTTCCACTGCAAGTGCCGCAAAGTAGTATTCGTTCGTTAAAAACGCATTATTGCGGCGCTTGAGTGTCTGGGCCTTGTCCGCGGCTGTCCCAGGCTTCCGGGTAGACCCTTCAACGTGGGACGGGGCCAGCGTATCGACGCAGGTGGCGTCCCACGCTAAAGGGCGACCTAGGCTCCAAGGAACGACAGTGCAACCATCTGGTCTCTTGCCGTCAGCTGCGGAGAGGCCTGTCGGCTCCAGAGTCGCAGGGAGAGAAGCTGTGTTTAGAGCGCGGCGGATCAGGTCATTAAGAGTGGAGTGCCTGTAAATGCGGCCTGCGCTCTTTTGGCAGTGTAAGCCATGCCGTCCTAAAGTATCCACTTGCTGGGCGCATCTACTGCAAGTGTGAGCTTCGCAGACCTTTAAGCCAAGACGGAGGCAAACTGCAATTCGCAGGGCGGGTGGTTCCAATACGGACCCAAGATTCCACGAGGGAAACGCGTGCAGCCAATATCCTGACTCCTTCTCTGATACGGCCAAAATTCTTGCCCGTTCGATTCGGTTACAGGAGTTTTCTATGAGGAGTTGATGGTGTTTTTTTATATTTACAACATCCCATGCCGCTTGGCTTGATTTATCATCTGGTAGTTGTTCGATGGAAAAATCTGCTAGCCAAGCCGATTCAGCGTCCGCCAGGCACGACACAGAGACATCAGCGGTTGATTGAGTACGGAGTATACCGCTAATGAGGGTGCGCGTGCTATAGGCTGACGATAAAAAGGCTGGGAGAGCTAGATCACCCGTCAAACGGATACCAAGGCCGCCATATTTTATCGGAAGAGTAGCTTGGGACCAACTGGAGGTAGTGAAAATGACGTTTAGGATTTTGCTCATGGTGTCTTTCAATATTTGGTCAACATTAGCAGTGATCAAGGGAAATTTCCAGAGGGGAGCACAGCGGAGAATGTACATAAATTTTGGTGAAAAAAGACAGAGTCGCAAAATAAAGATTGCCATATGTGGGTTGATTTCAAATTTTAAATTTCTTTATTTAAAAGACTATAATGGCCCATAGTTGTTAGTAACATTTCATATCAATCTTTATCTCATTTACAATGCTTACACTTAACACTTAACACTTTTCATGACACAATTCGGTATTTCGCTCGTAGCTGATTTTAGCATTTTTATTTACGAGAGGAAACGACTACGAACAGAGAGCCCGCTTACCGGGTTCCTGGCACTCAATGTATTAACAACTAAAAACAACATCAGAAAAACCTTCATCTGCTCCATATAAACGCCATCTCAATTTAAATCTGGTACAATTTG
This sequence comes from Pammene fasciana, assembly GCA_911728535.1. Classification (NCBI taxonomy): domain Eukaryota; kingdom Metazoa; phylum Arthropoda; class Insecta; order Lepidoptera; family Tortricidae; genus Pammene; species Pammene fasciana. Next base: position 6,677,604 of record OU452285.1, read on the forward strand.
TGTCTAAAATGTGTATAAGTCCCAAAAAAATTTACACACATTTATTGCTGACTTTACTTAGTAGATAGGATTGTCATGTAAATTACGAAAGTACACGGAAAAAAAGCTTCCGGGATATTCTCAATCCAAGACATTATTATTTTCTTGAAAATATTTCCTCGTGACAAGTATTTATTTCCTTTACCAAAAATATAATTATTCGCTTAATAAAACCACGTTTTCTTAAAATAGGTATACAAAAATGTATTGTTTCAAGAGTATATTGAGTCAATAAGGGAGATTGTACTTTAATCAAACCAATATTATATTAGATAAAAGAAAACTAGAAGAATATATTCGCTTTATTATATTTAAAACTTTAATTTATTTTCGTTAAAGGAAATAAATGCTTGTCACGACGAAATATTTTCAACATAATATAATAATGTCTTAGATTGAGAATATCCCGGAAGCTTTTTTTTTGCGGCTCAATTAGATACCGGGAAGTGGTTGAAATTTAACTTACAAGAATTGAAGCACAAATATATAGAGTGAGGCTAAATAAAAGCATGTAAAAATGTAAATTATTTTGTATACGTTCATTCATATTCCAATTTATATTAAATTCAATATGCAGTAAACCTCTAATGACTCCATACAAATTGGTGGGTGCGATGGGGCGTCGACAAGGGCCACTTGAGGGTCCTAAACCCTTAAAAATGGACACTCAACACAAGCCTTGTGAACACTTGTGCCAGCAGACCGTTCCTTGTATTGTTGTAATAACTTATTTAGGGAACGAATTCGTTGTATTTTACACAATTCTCGAGTAAAGAAAACTTCGAATATGTGAATATTCGCTGTGTGCATAAGTGTGGCGCCATCTCTGTCACTGGCTGGTTTACTATTTTGACAGTTGATCCTATAGGTGATGTCAAATATTTTGAAATGTGATATTGACACGAGCCCAATTTCTTGCCACATTGTGCACTGCGATCGTTCACGTTACCCCCACCATACACTTCGCACATAGCGAATAAGGATGGCTCTACATGATGGGCCATCATAGGGACGCAGCTATACGACGGAACGAGATCGCAATATCGTTAGCTCCTTCTAACGCATAGCGGCGTCCCTATGATAGTCCATCATATAGAGGAGCCATAACATGTGTAAATGGAGATACTCGCTTGGATGTTTTAACCTGTGCTTATCAGAATTATGTTCGGTTCGGTATCCCAGTGGAATTATTCAATGTTACAATAGGTACTTAATGCCTATAACTGTTATACCCTTTGTAAGTATAAACCTTATTAGGTATTATGGAAAAGATAAACATACTATATGTATGCATGAATACATAGCCAATGGAAATCGACTAACTTAAATGAACGCCTTGCCATTGCAATTGCAGGTGCCAAGGCATTGAGCATTCGATACAAAGGCATTTTATCTACACCCATATCGTATATCTTCTATTTAGCGTTCGGAAACCATATATAATGATCACCATTATTGCATTAATTCATAATGATATCGATAATCGGTAACGTAATGAAAATCTAGCCCTCCTCCCCGACCGCCGGTTCAATCCAGTTGGCCATGGCGGTACAACCGCGGTCATTCTAAAGTTCTCGAACACGTCATTGAGGATTTATAATATGTGTGTAGAAAAAAACAGGGTATATAGTATATACCCTGTTTTTTTCTACACATATACTTAACTGTAGGTATATGATCAGGCATTAAAACACTCGTTTGATATTATTAACCACACTCGTATTTGAATGTTGTTCATTATGTAGCAGTCGCATAAACTACTATTACAATATAACAAAATAATATTATTTCAGAGATGTTTTATGCTACCCAGCATAATCAGTAGTACAATCAAGGACAATAGAAACTAGTCACTTTGTACAAAAATTTCTATACAAGGTGACCCGCTTCCATTGAACTTGAGCACACTATCTCCAATTCAATGTCCGCTCATCACAAATTAAACATGTGTACTATAAGAACAGTTCGTGATTTTGCTTCAGGCCTATTCGGGAACAAAGGAGGAACATTGTAATCGCACTTACACATGAGCGAATCAACGGCTCGATAGTAAAACAAATGTACAGTCAGCGTCAAATATATTGTAACAGCCAAAGTGATCAAATAGTTCGTCACACCATATATTTTGTATATACGTGCGCTGTTGAATGCTCTGGATATTATTGATGACAAATAGAACAAGACAAATAAAACAAAAACTTGGGATCTATTTTACACTGCTAATACTAAGCAAAAATGCGTACAACATAGTTTACATATAGAAAACTTATATTTGTGATAACATAGATATACCTACCGGGATTCGAAATCGGAACCTATTTACTGCGGAGCGGAAGCTATTTCTTATGAGATAAGCAAAATATTTAGTTTCTATACTATATATCCAACGGATTTCCTAGTTCTTTGGAAACATAGATGAAGCAATCACCCACTACAAAAGTACTTAGAGCGTAAAAGGGCAGATAATGGCTTAAAAATAAAAATATAAAATATATTTATTCTTCAATATTGGCACATTATAGGTATGAACGTCAGAGAGAAAAAAGAAACTACCACCGGTTCTAACCCTACACATCCGACCCGAGAAGTAATACTTATTACCGGCAAGAAACTCGGACATAGTATGATGGGCAGTTCCGGGCCTAATGTGTAACCAAGGTACTCCTGTCTTAACCCCCCCTGGTTGTTATTGAAGGAGTCTGCGAGCATGTTCATATAGTTGCATGACTTGTCCGCCCTGTGACTTTATGCTGGCTCGCTCATAAAACCGACTCGTTCAGGCTCGTAACACCATTGGGAATAAAGTCAGTACAGGCCACAGATAAAGTGGATAGTCGTACATGAAAATGGTTTCAATCAGACAAGCCGCTTTGGTACCTAATTGTTGAACTATAAATACTTAATTTTATTTTGGAAGTCGCTACTTTGGGCTCAGAGTTTATTTAAGTGACTAGATTTTCCTTTTAACCCTTTATAGGGCAATGGTCTCAAAAAAGACCACCTGTAACATCATATTTTTGTATTTTTTTCTTGTACAGAAACGTTGTGTGTTTTTGTTGTGTGTCTTTTTAGGACTATTATAGATTGGCGATGAGGCTAGAATCGAGGATTTTTTTCAGTCTTGCCCGTTAAAGGGTTAAAGCGGTTTCACATGATATAAGTAAGTAATTACAATTACCCGTTCACATTGAAATTGTACGAAAAGTTTGACTGGCATAATAATTTGAGCTAAAATATGTATACACTTTTGAACCTTGTTAATACAATGGAGCAAGGTGCTAAAGTGTACATATATTTATGACGCTGACTGTATTGCTTTATTCAGTACAGTAGTCATTTCAGCAACTAATTATTTCCTACTTGAGATGGTTAGGGCATAGATTTTTCTGTTAAAGATCAGAAATCATTTCAGTCATACACATTTTAGTATATACGTATATTTTATTATATTTATTGATTAATACAACTTTATTGTATTCTTTGCGCTATACATAAAAAAATCAAATACATTCGCATTTAAATAACTTGAAATAGTTTGAATACAGCAATCCAACCCGCATTTTATGGTTTTTATTTATTTACGATGTAAAAAACACTTGGTACAGTATCCGATCGTGTTTTGAAGTGTACGGCAAACATTGCAAATAATTTTGTTCTGATTGGATTACCTGCGCAATCGGTGCGTGTTCGCTAAAATTCGCAAAAGGAAAAATTATAGTGGATAAAAGGATTTTCAAATTCGTCGAACCCGTATAATCAATTTAACACCATGGTTAAACACGAACAAATAAGTAACTATTGAAATAAACTAGGTATACTTAAAATACTTAAATCTTTTCAAAAGGAGTTTCACACGAACAGCACGTTTTATAAGTGTATTTCTTTTTTTTTTTGTAAAATTACTACTTTTTAATCGGGATTCTATTTAATAACATGATTTCCAATTGCTTTAAAAATAACTTCCTGTGTGAAAAAACACTACCTTTGTAGATAAATGCCGAATAGGGGCGTATTACCTATCGTTGAATGTGAACATTAGGACCCGGGGATTCAAACAATATAATCTCTTGATAATTTGATTTTAATCTGATATTGATATTTGTTTTCTTGTTTTCAATCATTCATATAGTTCATGTCGGTATTATTTTTGGTAATTATTTAAAAACAATTCATGACTTCAATTTAAAATACCGCTACAGTTAGTGGCCGATATAGCCAATTAAAAATGTTATTTTATTTTAAATTTTAGAAAGTCTACATCGTGAGTGACAGTTACTAAAAAAAAACTTCATCGACAACTAATGGGGCCCACCGTCAGTTGTTCAGAGCTGTCAAACTTTTGTTCTAACTGACTGGCCGATATCGTCAGGCGGACTGATAGTCGGTGGGCCCCCTAAGTGGCAACCTTAACACATTCATTCAAAAGCATTTTAGGTCACTCGTTACGGAAGACAAAAGCGTTACGGACGTTACGGTAAATACGGCCAAGGCAATCCTTCTCAATCAATGTGTCTAAGGGTTCCGCAGTTCGTGAACTAAAAAGGTGTAAGTGCATCTAAAGGGAATTTTCACAAAAATAACACACAGCAGAGCAGGTTGAATGGTATTCAAAGATTGTAAAAGAACGTGTTTTGAGTACAATATAGTATAAGTAATGAAAGTACTTAATTTAAAAAATATGGATATTTTGAATTAGTCTCTTCTCTAAAATAAAATTGGTTAGTATCTGCATATAGAGAGATAACTAATATGACCACCTGATGTCAATCCGTACCTTTAATATCTATATTTTCTGTATTGTTTTACTCAATGATTATTTTACAATACCTACTATAATGAAATGAAATGAAATGAAATTAATTTAATCCAGAAACATGTCCATATTGTTATAACTAATTAATTATACTAATACTAATAATAAAATAAAATAACATAAAATAACATTAAAATTAAAAAATTTAAATTACAAATTTCTATTGTGCCAAGCCAGTGTCACGGGTCACCCCGACCCCGTTTAACCGGCTTGTGATAGGTTCTCCACCGCTCGTGAAGAGGACTTGCGTCCCACTCTCTCACCGCAGACAAAAGTTTGTTGGAGGAGGCATTTATTGCCTTTCTGGCGTTGGCGCTCCTCGTTCGTAGCAGCGCGTCCCAGCCCGGCGCGCGCCCCGCCGCGAACATGGCGCTCGCACTGCTCCAGCGCGGCAGCCGAAACATGGCGCGCCATGCGTCGTTATACTGCACGCGCATGTCTCGAGCGGCAGCGCAGGTGTAATTCGACCACAATTCTAATTCGATCACAATTCTATTCGATCACTATTCCACTATGAGTCTTTCCAACGTACCATATTTTTCTGTTGCGAGTACCAGTTCTTGAGCACCCTTATAATTGGAGTAGGTGTATTTCGCGCCTGCATCTTTTCCTAAAGGAGCTTGTGATCGACTCTGTCGAAAGCTTTGCTCAGATCCAAAAAGCAGGCGTAAACAGATGTCTTCCTGGACTTATAGTATCCAACAATCTGTTTAAACGCATAGATAGCAGAGGTAGTCGAGACGCCACTTTTAAAACCAAACTGGCTATCGGTGCTGTGTATATATGGAGTCGCGAGCTGATAAAGTATTTTCTCCAATATTCGGGCTATAATATTTGCTAACGCTATGGGGCAGTAATTAGATGCACTAGTAACGTTCTTCTTTCTATTTTTACAAATAGGTACAATCACTGTATCCGTCAACTCGCGCGGTAAATGACCGATTTTAATAATAGCCGTAAACAGAATGGCTAACATATGCAGTACAGCCGAGCCGCCGTATTGTATAATGCTCGATTGTAAGCCTGTCCAGACCAGGAGACTTCCCGCGCGTCATTTGTTTGAGCGCCTTGGCGACTATAAAGTTAACAAAAATAAATAAGATATTATAACAATAAACTAACACCTTAAATAACTTTTTGGTACATTTTTTGCTGAAAATACCCAGTTCCACAATGGTACATGCGTCATTTTGCTATAAGAGGGTAGTCCGGCGCAGTGTAATCAAAAAGCAATCAGGCCAGCGGCGAGTGACGGGACATTTTACCTGGCGTGAAGAAAAATTTCCTCTCATCGCCTATGGAAAATATAGTTGTGCCGGAAAACTAATTATTACTGCACGTATTCTAAATTTTCTTTTAACAAATTTTGCAGACTAGTTCTTTGTACCTCCTATTTTATTGACTATCTTTTGCAATTTATTACGAGGGTATACAAATTCTGTTAAAAAAAATAGATGGATAAGAGTGAGAAAGACCATCATCATAATCATCATTATCCTATTTATTTGGGGTTGAGAAAGACCGATGGCTACTTGCAATAGACTGATAATGGCAGCCAATGCAACTACATACAACTTGCAAATGAGAACTATAATATGAATAGCTACTGAATTTAAAAATTCGTGGACGTACTAATACTAATTATTATTATAAAAAATTATCTCAGTGATTTTAATTAATATAAGCAGGAGCTACTAAAAAGTAATTAGGTTCAAAATGACTAATTACTGCAACAAAGATCACTTGCCATTTTGGGAAGGTGTAAAAAAACTTAAGTATCCACATTCTACAATGAGTTACATACTCCGGTATCAAGAAATTGAAATAAAACATGAAGGAAACTGTTAAATCTAAAAAGCCCTAGAGTAGGGAAATCCCGTAAAATATATCAATAAAATACAATTGAGGAAAACAAAAAAGGAAACCAGTTTCGTTTTCCGTTCAAAAATGTTGCCCCTCACATGCCCTAATCTATGGATATGGATAACTACGGGGATCTCATATTTCCAGTAATTTTGTTGCAAAAGAAACCCTTTTCTGTAAAACATACGTTTGAAATTAGATTGTAAAAATAGATACCACATACTTTCTTGAAAGTCTACTCACGCAGCCGACCGTTTGAGTCGATATGTGTATACAGGATGTTTTTTCAATAACTAGCCATATTGTGCTACATCTTCTTTAATGGAATAAATAACTTAAGTAAGATGAGTATGCAAAATATTTCTTGCCTTTATGTAGATATACTTTTCGTTTCACTAGCACAATTTTACGAATTCTATGAATTTTATTAAAAACTAACGTTACATTTTGTCTGAACAGGTGCCATTAAGCTGTGAAACTTTGAACGAACCTACTTTACTCTTGTCTTACCTTTTCAATGCAAGGGTCATACAGATTTTTTGGTATGAGTTAAGGTTATGCGTCTTTTCTGTTAACTTTATAAAATTAATGGACTTTAAAGCCATATTTTCTTGTTAAACAATCAGGTGCAAAATAAATCTTCTTCTTTAAATCTGTATAGTTGGCATTAGTACTTTTCTACAGTCCACAGAAAAGTCGCCCGTTTTACTAAAACATATTCACCTAGTACCTAGATAATAATCCGATATTTTTGGGTGGCTTTGTAAGATGATTCGAAGCAACCCCGGGTTATCCGCTGATATGCCCAGCTATATCTGCACTCGTTCATCCAATTCGTAATAAAAGTGGATGGTTGTCATAAATTTCGGAGACGTCCCTACTACCGTCGTAAGCAGGACTGCACGGTCATCCTGCAGCAATCAAATCGAGATCAGAGCCGCGTGAGAAGAATTTTTATGTAAACCCTACAAAGCCTTTGGGATATAAAATGCGAATCGCCTTAAATTGGTATTGGTTATCTTGATTGATATCATAGACCTAGACATTGCCTAATGTAGGGGCGCTTCTGATGGAGCATAAGTTATATTAAGTATGATAAGGGAAGCTCGCATTACAGCATAAACTTGAAAATACTTTTATGAGTATAAACTGTAAAAAATAAAATGTTGCATTTACCGATTGGAGTATACACGTTGCTTTGAACTCAAAAGTATCCATAATGAAATCAAAAGTAAACACTATCCGCGAATAATAAGTAGGTACTCTCTTAATGCATGCTACTAAAATTTACCGTTGAAAATATTCACTTAAATTTAAAAAATAAAAAAATCTGAAGACAAATTATTCTGTACACTAATAGTTGCGGAAGTTGTGACCAAAAGCATAAATTAACTGTTCAAGTTTCAAAACTACTGAACTTTTTTTTAAGTCCATGAAAGTTCAGAGTTTGCGGGAAGAGTTGGGTTTTGAATGGTATAGCGCGAACTTTTTACTCCCGGCCGGGAAAGTTTTGCCGGCGGGTCGAGGGAGCGGATCGGATTTCAGCTGCCTGTAGGTACATATTTAACCTTTTTGCAAACTTACTTGAACATTTGCGATATATTTATTAAGTATACAGCTATATTTAAAGAACTGTTTTACAAGATTGGTATTTTTAGGTACTTTTTTACATAAAATACTAGCTCAATATAGACTGCCGCTTAATTTTTCAAAGTCATGTTTTTTTTCGTTTTTAATTAAAATCTATTTATTAAGCATCTATGTTCTGTAGTGTTCATTGTGCATTTAGACGAATACAATCCAACGAAAATAATATTGATTATTATTATTAATCGTATGGGCACAGTTGAAGGGGTAAGGGCACGATTTGATGAAAATTCAGAACGATGAAATCATTCTTCCATATTAAAATATAATATCATTCCAATGCGCCAAATATACGATACTGCAGGAGATATTTTTAGTTTTTAGCAAAACATCTTCACAACGTCCACAAGTTTTTCTGGTCTAGGCCACCATTTTAAAATTACATATTAAAACCATAAATTACTCAAAACTGCAGCCACAAGCTCATAAGTTAGAGAGACGTGAAAAACTACCAAGTCTCCTTTAGGAACGACGTCTCAATATATCAGCCAATCTCAACGGCAGCGGGATGCATTTGAATATTTCAGACTTTCTGATCAGTTTGGCTTGAGGCAAACATTTTTCAAGGCAATATGTTCGACAAATGGGCGCTATTGGATAATGCTTTGAGGTTATATCGTTTGAATGTAAGAATATCACGCTAGAACGTGGTTGAAATTGTTTACGTATTTGCAAACATTAAAATTATACACTGGTTGGGAAATACTTTTGTGTAGCTTGTCTTAATAATTACTTATTTGATGTTGCAAGTGTTGCAAGTGTTGGAACTCAGGTACAATGTTAATACCTATGTATACTAGAATGTTTCGTGCCTAATTTGAACTTACATACTGGGTAATAGACAACACAGGATGTTTTAAGAATCAAAAGGAGTGTTTACTTAAGCATCAAAGGAAGCATTGATTAAAAAGCTGTTTTTATTTTACTTTATTTTAGTGAAAGTATTTTATTGTATTCGGGATACTTTAACTTAGTGTACTCCTTGTTTACTTAATTATTTTAAACGACTTAAAAAAATCAAATGATGGCAGAATGAAGTTCACAGCGGCTGTATGTTTTTTAAGCAAGTTAATTTAATGCACTATGTGGTTTAATAAGTGATGTTTATGATATTATAAAAAAAACTGTACAGTAACATCACGGTCGCCGGTTGCTATTTACAATGTCATGACGAAAGTTGTGTTTGTGTGTTGTTTTGTGAAAAATTTTACCCGTCTAAAGAAAGGAGCGTTATATATTTCGAGAGTTTGTATGTATGTATGTCTATTTATTTGGCATGCTTTACAGTCACATCGTTGGACGGATTACGACGTGTGAGGTGTCATTTTATTTGTCTTAGCTATGGGAGTCACATAGTCATATTTTTTCCTGAAACTTCTATGAAAAAGGGATTTTTGGGGAAAATACTGATCTCGAATACTACTTATTACTCTTAGTAGATATCCAATTTCAGAACCTGTAAGAGCAATCATTAAGACAGATTTAGTGCCGGTGTACAATCGCTTTTAGATATATGGGAGCGACCAAGGTGGTCACAAATACCTGAACAACACCTCTATTCTCAAGACAGTAAAGTGCCTGTTCAGATATTTTTGAGTACCTTAGCCCGCTCCAATATATGTATTTGATGGCGGCTGTACATTAGATCTTAGTCAAATGTCTAATGAAATACTCCACAAAAATCAAGGATCAGTTTTGTGTCGGATAGTCCCGTGATTTCGGCTTGCATATTTATGGCCTCAATGACAAACGACTGTAAGTTGCTTTTTGTTTTAAAATAACATATTTCACAGTCGAAACTTTTACCTTAAAGACACCCCAGCTGCTATAAATCTACAACCTACAGGGAAAAACAAAAAACAAGCAATTACAAGAGGTCCTAATTACTTTTTTGTTTGATAATTATCCTTTTATCTTAAATAAAAATAGAAAAGAATACGCACAAACAATGAGGTTCCTTTTAACTTTTACCCATTAAAATTTTATCCTTAAAGGTTTCGCAAAGTTACAATAAATGTTCTCGTATTATTGTGATAATTAAATAATACCTGTTAAATACTTTATATTTTTTTATAAATAATAAACTTTTCACCGTATCAAAGCATTTACTAACAGGTATAAAATATTTTATACTAAGACTTTGTGTAATATGAATTAAATAAAATTCAATAACTTTTCAAGGAAGGTTTATAAATGTTTCAAAAATACATTCATAAAAGCCTTTTTTAATCTGAAAAGTTCTTTTGGAGATAACAAGCAATCGCTTAGCAACCTAAAATTAAATGCATTCAAGATTCTGCTTCCTCGCTCAGTAATATAATTGGAATCCGTCTTGAATACCGTTTCGTCGTTTGAATGAGATATAATTATTAACGTTGAGCTAAGGAACCAACTTATTAACTCAGTAAGTCTAGTGCACACTTAAAAAATTAAATTGCTTTAAGAATACTCTTGCTTTGTGAGATGAAATCAAGGAAATCTGAATATGTAGTGAGTACCTAGGTACTTAATAATCAAAAGTATAATGCATTTATGTAGGTGTAATGAAGTAAATATTAGCGTATCAAATAATTTTTTTTTAATTAAAACATTAAAAAAATATATTTTATAATATTAAATAAAACTATAAGAAGTTCGTTGTTATTTGCTGTAATGTAATGTACCTATATCTTTATATCCGATAAGAAAAAAAACAATTATATGTAATGCCAATATGAGTTAAGATAAGATTAACTTAATGATAGGAGCATTTCATTTTAGCCAGTGTTCAATCCTCTACCCGGAAAATAAATATCTAATAATCAATATGTACGTCAAAGATTAGATTGCGGTACTGAATCGCCTTGCTTATCAGCACTACAATGTCGGTCTACTGTTAGTTTAGCTTTTGTCACAACCAGAAAATAGTGCATTATATTTAAAAAGTGGAACAAAATATAGTGATGGAGTCCTATAAGAAAAATGAACCTACAAATACCTTAACGAAGAAACATTTTGCTTCAATACACTCAAGAATACAAAACAAATATGAACAGATGCAAATAAAACTAGAAAAATCCAAGTCTGTTGATTCTCTAACTGGTTTAACCGATAATTTTGTATTTGTACAAGCACATAAAATAGATCCAAGTGTAAAACACGAAAATAATCTGATATATGAAGGTAAAAAGCCGCCAGATACTTTTAAAATGATTGTGGAAGAGGTTTCTCTAAATACTACTATGAGTAAAGATGTTAATGAAACATACGACGTGTCGTATTCTGAAACACCTAATGAAACAGAAAGAAACATCGATAAATTATTTGACGGGCAATATGAGTATAGTCTGACCACGAGTACTAGTCTGGAGTCGTAAGTACACATTCTGAAATATTATTTTTGAATACTTTTCTAAATATTTCAATACTTTGATTTGTAAATATGATTAACAGTTTGAACACATTGAACACTGAGAGCACGGAGTACGAAGAATCGCTACCACCGCCTTCGCCGGTGCCAAAAACTACGATTCGTGAAAAAATAGGATCTCGAATTGCGGCTGTTAAGGAAAGGCGAAAAGACAAGAAGAAAGAGAAAGAGTCTCGTGAAAAAGTAGAAAAGGTACCTTTATACATTTTTAGCGAATCAATGTGTTTTTTCCAAATTGCTTTAAAGCAGATCTAATACACAGATAAGACGACATAGATAAGCTTTCTTTTATTATTTTAACGAAACAAGCAGTGTTTGTAACACTTTTCTTTGTTTATAGTTAATTCTAAGTAACACAACAAGACAAGATAGCACAAAATTGGCCAAGAAGACGAAAGTTGGTACGGTTACTATTGCGCTCATCGAGGCCACTGGATTAGAAACTGATATTACCGAGGAAAAGCCACGGATGCTATTTTGCCGTTTTCGGTAAGACACGCGGATATTCATATGGAAATCAAGAATGTTGAAATAATTGATGAATTTCAGAGATTCATAATATTAATTATCATAATGTTTAAGTTGTGCCCTAATAAACTCACTTTATTTTGAATGAAAGTGGTTTCAATTTAATTGAACTTGAAGTTTGACATTAATTTTCACCCTTTGGTATGTTAAATAGTATAAGTTAACACATCACATTCTGTTTTTTGCAGGTTAGGGTCCGAAAAATGTAAATCTAAACCAATAAAAAGCCAAGCGTCGCTTGTCAAATGGCAAGAATTATTCAACCTTAATTTGTTTGAGGAAAATATGCTGGAAATCTCTTTATGGGACAAAGACGTATTTCTCGGAAGGTGACTTGTTTTGAAAATATAAATAATATTTTAGAAGAGGAAATATTTATGATGCTATACGTCAAAAATGATTGTGACGAATAACAGGAAGTGTGGAATTGTAATTTTTCAGGAGCGACATAGATCTGTCAGAAACTGAGAAGGAAAAAACCCACAAAATACGTTTGGATCTGAAGGGGAGCTCCTCGAACCCCCAATTATTTATCCTACTTACTATCAGCGGAGTGAATTCAGAAAATATCGTATTAGAAATGGAGGAATACGAGAGGCAAAGGAAACTAAAACAGCGTAAACGTGTAAATATTGTGTTTTGTTATATTTTTCTTACTTTTTTGACTAAGTTTTATTTTAAAATATTTTTGGAGGTTTTCTAACACGTTCAATTCTTTAATAGTTCAGTTAGCAAATTCACCACTTTTATTTTCAACTCCCAAAACCAATGCTCAAAAATAAAAATTCCAAATGTAAGTGGAAGAGGAACTCCTTGTTAAAACGCCCACGAAGCTAAATATAGGTACATATTAGGAAAAGTAACGGTTAACGACCTGTAACTACTGTTACCTACCAATAAAAAAAATCAAAAAAAAGGTTGATAGGAGATTCATTTTAGTAAAAATATGAACTATGGACTTCAAGTTAAACACATAAAAAATTGTTTAAATAAACTTTTCAGGCCTGGTACCGACTAAGAGATGACTATACCGACGTGGGTTACTTATCGATCTTCGTTTATGGAGCAAAGGGATTATCGGCAAACGACTGCTACTGTGTCATAGAGCTAAACAACGATAGACTGCAGACACCCACGGAATACAAAACCAACAACCCTAATTGGATGAAAATATTTTCATTGTCAGTATAGCTTACTTCTCTTCTAAATATCATATTATTTTTGATAATCATCAAGACTATTTTATATTTTAAAGCCTATAGATTGTTTTCTCTAATAAGATGGTCCACGAACGCTTAATATGGAAATGAATACCGGTTAGTACAGATATGCAATTTGCGAAACTTTCCAAATAATTGGAAATATACGCGGAAACTTCTAGAAAAAATCACAAGAATTATATGAAATTGAAAATTAAAATAATGGAAAGTTTCATACTCCATAGAAAAAATATGAGAACTTTCCGAAATATTCCAATTATTAAAATTTCGGAAAGTTCTTATATGTTTCCGTTGGCACATCAGTTAACGGTTAGTATAATAACCGTTAACTTATTAAGTAAAGAGATATACTTAACACAAATTTTGGGAAAATAGTGCGAAGTGCATGACTTGCCGGACTTGAATCCTTATTTATTGTTTCAAAACAAAATACTATGTGAAATGAACATTACTATACAATTTAAAAGACAGTTAATTAACAAACTGACTTTTTTAGCACAGTAACGGATATCACATCTATTCTAGAAGTTACTGTCTTCGAAGAAAAGAAGTCTGAGATAGTTGGCAAGATCTCGATACCTCTTTTAAAAATAAATAACGGAGCAAAAAAATGGTACGCTCTTAAAGACAGCACACAAACGGAAAGAGCTAAAGGATCTAATCCAAGAATACTTTTGGAAATGAACGTCACTTGGAACCTTGTAAGTTTCAGCTAATACCATTTTTTACTTAAAAGTAAAGTAAAGTAAGGTAATATTTATTAATCAAACAAAGTTTAACAGATTACCGGGTTGTCTGGTGCATTCCAAACTAGGCTGAAGCCTGTATCTTGAAATGCACCATTTTTAGTAGTTATGAAATGTGTCAGTATACTTTAGAATTCGTAAATTACAACATCATAAACATGTTTTTTTTTAGCCGAGAGCATCTATTCGAGTCATCAATCCAAAAGAAGAGAAGTATCTGTGTCCAGTTGATAAATTAGACAGGCATATATTTGCAAGAAATCTATCGCGAGCTAAAGCAGTGGGCGCGTGGATATTGGATGCTTTCAAAGTTATAAAGTAAGACATTTAACTTAATTATTTACTTACAATTATTTTTATATGTTTTCAAAGTGGTGCATTCCACTCAAACAATAGTTTGTAAATTTTCAATGCCTTCATCTCGTCAACTTAGTAACTGAACCCATAGCTTAATTGGTGAAGCGATCGAGCCCTGGCAATGCGTATCGATGCAGGTTCAAGTCCTGCTGAGTTGATTAAATTTTCAATATTTTCAAAGTTTGTATTTGATTTAATATCAAACTAATATTCACTTACAATTCTACACATCAATTGCCATTATGTTTGTCGGCTCGTTTGAGATTAATTACTAGGCAATTGATAATGTAATAGACTCTATAGTGACTACTCAGTCTAGCCAACTGGGTTGACGACTACTGATAGAAGATTCGTTTTCCATCCATTCCCATTTATTTTAGAAAACTCCATCTACTGGTAGATAAAATTATGTTGCATTTATTATGACTCAGAGTTCAAATACTCACAACAATTAAGAAAAATCACATCAATTAAGTATACGTACTATACATTTTAGCACTCCTCGGTTTACTTAATTAAAACTCCAGTATTATTAGAGGTACATATTATGGCTCCTCTACATGATGGGCTATCATAGGGACGCAGCTATGCGTTAGATGGAGCTAACGATATAGCGATCTCGTTCCGTTGTATAGCTGCGTCGCTATGATGGCCCATCATGTAGAGCCAGCCTTAGTAATTCTTATTTATTAGAGTACCATGATTTCCAGCTTTCCCTATAACAAATAACTACTTTTATTGCAGAACCTGCTTCGAGTGGGAATCCAGGAAGTGGAATGTGATCGCGCTGCTAGTGTGGCTGACGATGTGTTCTATCTTCAGGGTATGGATGCTACCGCTGCTTTTCCTCTTGCCATTCATCTGGTATCGCCCTGAAAATTACTTTTTGTTCCACTGTGAGTTTATGTTTCTTTTTTATTAGTATCAGTATCCCACTGCTGGGTAAAGGCCTCTCCTTTACTCGTCCATTCAGTCCTGCTTATTGTGCTTCCCCGCCATATTTATGTATTATGTATGGTTAATTTTCAAGATTAAAACTCAAGTTAAAAGGGCCTTCACACTTTCGCGATTTGAAAGCGATTTCTACACAAAACTCGTACGCGGCGAACTCGCTGCGTGTTCGCTACCATATAAAACTCGCTCTCAAATCGCAAGTTTGATAACGCTGTAAGTTACTTTGGCAAACAAAAATACTTCAGATATAGATATGAACTTTCTTTTAAGTTCGACTTTGTTACTTACTGGGTTTCTATAACTATTATAACTAACTAACATTGTAATTAAGTACATAAATGTATGGCAGCACAAAAGGTTTACGACTTTAAAAGATAAACAAAATACAGTAGGTAATAAGAAAAACGTGCTTGGAATTTGATGTGAACTATTTTTTTTTATGCCTCATTGGTCCACAATGTAGACGAATCTAAGGGCCAGAGGTGCGATTTTTGATTCTCATCGGGTGACTTATTTCATACTAAATAGTCATCGGCTGCATACAAAAAAAGGCACCGGTGAGATTCAAAAATCGAACTCCAGAGCTATATGCGGCGGAACGATATCGCAATATGATTTGCTGGCTTTGATATTATATTATGCATTACCTACTTACATTTACAGTATGGTTTTCACCGGATACAAAAGTGATATTTAAAAACTGCATAAAATATGCTTTCTTATTTCAAGTCTTTTACTCCATTATCTATTGGCAATAAATAACATAACCTATACGCCATATAAGATTAATCATAATAATAACCTTATTTACCTATTACGATAAATATTTAGTTAATTTGTAGGGTTTATACAATGAGTGAATCATTTCAATTGTATATTTTAGATAGTAACAAAGGAACCATAAAGTAACATTAAGTACTACAAAATTTCAACTAATCGAAATACAATCTTCCTAGTTTTTTCATCACATAATAGCCATCCATGTCCGGATAGACTGCATGCTAACCACATCAAGATGCAACCACTACCACAATATTTATTAGGAGCATTGCATTAGGTAAATGATTCATCTGGTAAAAACGTAACAGGGTAATTTGCAGAAATAATGTACCTTTACTTTTTTTATTTATTTGATATATATTTTAAGTCTATCGCATGCAGAATCATGAGCTCTATCGAATCTGATAGAATTAAAAAAATGTCCCAACTGTCCCAAAATTTACATACAAAAAAATTCGTTACGCTCATAAAAAAATTGTAACGAAACTGAGAAATTATCAGTTTCGTTACATTTTTTTTATGAACGTAACGTTTGATGATTCTGCATGCGATAGACTCAAAATATAAATCAAATAAAAAAGAAAGTAAAGGTTCATTTTTTCTGCAAATTACCCAACAGTATTTGATACTAATACTTAGTAATTATTGAATTTAAACTTTCTTGAGACATATTAACACTATTATCACTTCATGAGGCTGTTGGTACTCACTTATGTTTAGTGCTGAAGATAGAGACATATACCTACAATAATAACGAATAGTAATATGATATAGTTCAAAATCTGTAAGAATGAACTTTTGACACATCGCAACACCCGTAGAACGTAAACGCGCAAGACACTTTGAAATTATAAACAAAATCCTATAACGATATTAAAGCTTGTCATGATGTATGTAAGCCTAATATTTCACTTAAACATGGCTTAATGAATGTTACCTTTTTTCATATCTTAGTTATATATTTTTTTATAATAACAATTTAGCATGCAAACAGTTACGGTCGACGTCATTTTGTTTTTAAATTTAGTGTTGTGACCATGTCTGCTGTTCCGATTCATATAACATTTCCGTAAGTCGATGAAAATCGATTATGTAATCAATATTGCCTAATATATAATAATAAATAAAAACAAAAACTAAATGAAAATAAATTGAAGTACGATGTTAATAAAAACTTTTTACAAAAAAAGATAAACCGACTTCAAAAAGGATAAAATGAATCATTATATTATTTATATGCGTTACCAACTGATATGTTTGAAGTCGGTGCCAAGCCAAATTTTGAAGACTTAATACGAACGAGGCGATGTGTTCAGTGAATTGTTATTTTTACTATATCACTAATCTAATACGGTATGAATCGCACGTAGATATACATTCGTTTCGACCATGCGTTAACTGTTAGGCAAGTAGGTAGAGAAAGTATAATCATGCGTCCTATGTTTGCTTGTTAACAGCTTGTTGGGACTATCCGTATGTCGAACGAAGCCCGTGGTTCGGTTTGAATTATTTATCCTTCTTCATCTAAGTCTAAGGTTTAATCCGAAGTATAAAGGAATTAAATTGCTAGATCATTTTTTCTATACTCACATATACCCAGTACACACGCCGTGTCAGTAAAAAAGGCACGATATTAAATTTTTTTATGGAAGGTCAATCTTACGCGTCTACATTTTTTTCTATTTGCCGCCTTTTTCTGATTATTGACAAAGCAGACGTGTATCAGAATATATATATCGCTGTAGAATTTCATCAAAATAGGATTAGTAGTTTAGACATGAAAATGTAACACATGAAATCGCATTCACCTTTGCATTATTAGTATCGATGTTTTGTGATGTTCACACTTGAAACTGATTTGACCGGTTTTGTAATTTGTGGCTTGGCACCGACTTCAAACATATCAGTTGGTAACGCATATAAATAATATAATGATTCATTTTATCCTTTTTGAAGTCGGTTTATCTTTTTTTTGTTAAAAGTTTTTTTTTCCATTTTTAGTGGTTATATATTTATCAAAATCGGACAACAAGTCTCGGAATAATCGGTAAAGATACATAAAAAAGTTCATAATTCACCCATTCTATCTAAGCAAAGGTCCACGTATCATATGTGGACTTCATCATTAGGTCCTCTCTATCAAATTGGTGGTTTTCAAGAGGGAATGCTCGAGTTGCTTAAGAAAACACCCAAATCAACATACATGTGCCTTTAAAAATTGAGGAGTTCTCTCAATTCCTCACGGATCCCATCATCAGAACAGCACCAGATTAATGTGGGACCATCTTCGAGGTAGTTCCTATCAAACAAAAAAAAGGAATTGTCCAAATCGGACCACGAGTCTCGGAGTAATCGCTGAACATCCTACATTTAAAAAATCTTCATCATTATCATCAAAACAATCATCATCGTCAGGTCCACTCCATCAAATTGGTGGTTTTCGTGAGAAAATGCTTGAGTAGCTTAAGAAAACACCCAAATCACTATACACGTGCCTTTAAAAATTGAGGAGTTCCCTCAACTGCTCATGAATCCCATCATCAGAACAGCACCAGATAAATGTGGAACCATCTTCAAAGTAGTTCCTTTCAAACAAACAAAAATATTTAAATTGGACCACGGACCACGTGTCTCGGAGTAATCGCTGAACATCCTGCATAAAAAAATCTTCATCATTATCATCAAAACAATCATCATCATCAGGTCCGCTGCATCGAAATGGTGGTTTTCGTGAGAAAATGCTTGAGTTGCTTAGGAAAACACCCAAATCACCATACATGTGCCTTTAAAAATTGAGGAGTTCCCTCAATTCCTCATAGATCCCATCATCAGAACAGCACCATATTAATATGGGACCACCTTGGATGTAGATCCTTTCAAACAAAAAAAGAATTACTCAAATCGGACCATGGGTCTCGGAGTAATCGGTGAACATACATAAAAAAAAAAACACCAAACCGAATGCAGAACCTCCTTCCTCAATGGAATTGAAGTCGGTTAAAAATGGAACATCATAAAACTTTCTTATCATATTGTATTAATTATGGAAATGTTATTATGTCATACATAATTAGTAGATAACAATTATTAATTTGAGATACATATATAGGCAATAACAAGAAAAAATCGGTTGTAGTAAAATTTATTCGAACGATCATTAATAATCGCTAAATTTGACAAACGATACGTCTTAGCCTCATCACTAATTACGTCAAGACTCAAGTGTCAAAAGTTCATTCTTACAGATTTTGAACTATAATAATTTCAGACGATAAACGCTTCAAATGAATCTCCCTTGTTTATTACCTTACTAAATAATGCAATAAAGCTCGCGATTTACGAAGCGTTGCAAATTTTCAATGATCAGATGAAATTATTCATTCAGCGATTCCTAACCTACTTACTTCCTCAAACTCCTAACAGCCCTATTGTATAATTGCAAAAGTGACTTTATTCAGGACACAATAGAGAACACAATCAAATGAAAGCTATAGATGCATTTGAGGTTTATTAAATTATATATTTATTTCCCGCAAATGGGCCATTATGCGTCCATAATGATAAATTTACCCGCCACGGAAATGACATCTGCTGCCTAACATCTAAACTATACAATTGATCTATTCGATTGACAGTTCGATTATAGTTAAATCATTTTCTGTGATGATTATATGATTGATTTGTTATTTGTAAAATTGATCGGTAGAAAAATGTTAAATTCACTGCCACGAACGAGATTGGAACTTGAATAATCGGTAGGTATAGGTAGCAATATACAAGTTGCAGAACATTCTCAAATATTTAGTAACATTCTCGGAAATTTCCGGAAACTTACACGAGAATTCAAATTAAATTCCCAATGAGAACATTCCCTATGGAAATTATCAAAAAATGCATCATTTGTATTGTTTTTATAAACTCGTAAATAAGACAGTCGGTTAAAATAATTGATAACGGCGGTGTCCAGTGGCTTCCTGAATAATTCCGCATGGAAAATTTCGAACCTTTGTAAACTTTTCCTCGGTGCATTGCTAAGTATAGGTTGTAACTGCAACTGGTGTGAACCACCAACACATGAAACCAGTTGTTTATAGATTACATATGTGAATAGCTACAGTATAGTTGAATTATCGAGAGCGTGGAATTGCATATGTAGTGGTTGTACCGTGTTGTGCCTCTTTGTGTGCGGATTCAAATATAGAATGCCTGTACACAAACAATACTACTACATATGCAGTTCCACGCTCTCGATAATTCATCTATACCTGCCTGTACCAGGGATTAAAGTTTCTTTTATGACTAAAATAATGAATACTCGCTTTTTCTGGTTTTAAGGGAGGAAATATTTAAAAACAAACACCGCGCCAATCTCAGATGATCAAGAGAAAAACGAAAAGGTTAGTTATTGCAAAGAGAATTAAGTACCTAGAGTGTTCTCTCCATACATGGCTAAATGCGTATATATAATAAGTTTTAAGCGAGCTTTGCTAAAAGTTATTATTCAAAAGATTACAGCTTAATACGTATTACGATTTAAGTGTGCTTAAAACTTAGTAAAAATGAGTTTAACCATACCTCCCATACGACTTATTATTTAATTAGTAGAGTTTTGCTATGTATGGAGTTAGCAATCTATCTACTCATTTATCTATGGTTATTGGTATGGTTTACGGTATGTTCTATGTATACTCGAAACTGTAATTCAAGGCCAAAAAAGTTACTACAATGTTGCCACTGCAGTAAAATGTTTGTACAATGGTATATTCCCTTTTTTATTAAAAATACGCTAACATAATTTATTTGTTGGTAATTTCAATCCTATAATTTAAAGAAGTATTTGTATTTACTTATTTTACATAAATAAAAGACGCCCTATTATTAAATATTTATTTTTATAGGAAGTTATACTAACTTGAACTGATGTTTTACAGGAAGAAAAGACATCTTTGAGGCAAAAAATTAACTCTTTACAAGAAATGGTCCAGTCAGTACAGAATAGCATTGGTAAGCTGGCCAGTTATGGTGAGAGCGTGAAGAAGTAAGTACGCATAATATACTATAATATTTATATGTACTTACATGTACTCAAACCTAAAACATGCACAGTTTTATACATGTTAAATAGGGACTTCATTCAGTTGTATTTTATTTGAAGACATTTTAAAATCTCATAGTTAACCGTTACATCATCTAGTTATCACCGAGGAGGCTTTTTATATTAATTTGTGTTGTTCTACAGTAAAAATACCTAACTAATTTGCTGTTCGTATAAAAACTTGTACCTATCTAAATAAGATAAATAAATGGTGTTTTTTTTCTTTCAGCTTATACAACTTCACTGTGCCTTTCCTGAGCCTTCTAACCATCGCTATTATTTTAGTAATAGCTTTGGTGATGTTTCTAATTCCTGTCAAATATATCTTCATGCTATGGGGTAAGTGTCTATTAATAAATGTATAAGTACGTTTCTGTTAAACTTTTAACATTTGTGAAGAATTCAAAACCCGCTGACTAATGTCATTGTTCATAAACATCTCCCAAACCAAGAAGCCCTAGCTTGATTGACAGAAAAATACATATTTAACTAATTGAAGTTTGCAATTGTTATCATTCCGTTGCACTCTTACTCGTGTCCCATCGTCGTAACAGAAGCAAGCGCACGCTAGTCAATCCAATTAAAATGTTTTCTGATTGAACTATTCACTTTTCAGGTATCCATAAATTTACGAGGAAAATCCTCCGCCCGAACAGAGTGCCTAACAACGAAATACTAGATTTATTATCTAGGGTACCTGACGACGAGACTTTGGTAAGCAATGATAAGTAAAAAGAAAGGTGAAAACGCACTTAGAGTACTTTATCAAACCACGGAAATTTTCATGCAAAACTGTGTCTATAAAGTGACCCGTTACCATTGTTTTTATTGACTGTGTAGTTTGTTTTGTTGTGCTATTATAAACACCTTTTGATGATATCCTCACCTTTTCCACCACTGGAGGATGATTAGCTAGGGATACACGTACAGATGTGCCCGCCGGATATGCCCGGCGGACAAATCCGTGCGTGTATGGCGCGAATTCGACACGGATTTGTCTGTGGACACATCTGAATAGCGCCATACACGTACGGATCTGTCCGCCGGGCATATCCGTCGAACAAATCCGGCGGGCACATCTGTGCGTGTATCCCTAGCTATACCTAGGTTAAGAAGAGTCATTTAAAATATGTGAATCCAGTTGATAAGCTTTTTTGTATGGGTGCCAAGATACAACTAAATCTGTTCAGAAATTTTAGTGTGATGGAGAATGTAAGCTTTTAACTGCTCTCTGTAATATGTTTTTCAATTACTTGTTTACAGCTCAACTGTCGAGAGTTACCATTAGAAGAAAAATCGGAAGATGACGTCCAATGATAATATAAGATCTGTTTTTTGTTTATTAAGTAAATAGTTTAATAATCATTGCATTTAACTTGCCAAAAATAAAGATTTTTTTTTATTATTGAAAGATTCTTATATTTTTAAATAAATTTTACAAATAAAATAATTTTTTTTGTAACACACGTGATTTGTACCACGAAAGATTTTGATTGTCTTTTATAATAAATTAGATTATTTACCAATTCAATACCGTTGCCTCATTGAACCAAGCGCAACTTAATATTTCTTTCATAATAAGTTTACGACGTCTCTAAGTAGAAAAGAAATACTCCCAGCCTCTAAGGCACACTACACACCTGAGCTGAATTAAGAAAATTCATATACAAAATGCTTAAATTTGTAAGGATGGTTTGTCTATGAATTTGCTGAATTCAGACAAGGTGTGTGTTAAACCACCAAATATATTCTCAGTAGAGGCTTGACCACACGTACCGGCACATAAATGATTCACTGATAGAATTTGCAAGCGTGCGGCGAGACGCATATTGTTTGAGTGCACGTCAAATTGACATATGGATGCCCTTGTTAAGATGCAGCTTGCAAATTACCCGCAAGCCAACATTGATCGACGACTATTCGTGTCAAATTGTTAACGTGACAAATTTAGTGTAAAGAAGATGTATAAGAAAATAACAAAATATTGATTGGGAAGACGTGATTATAAATACACTTCAAAAATACTTGCAGCATGTACGGGCGAGTTAACTTTTTTATTTCATTTTGGCAAAAGTTAATTTTGAATCCGCCGGAACCACCCATATTTAATGCATCGGATTTGTACTGATGTTGATCATGTCTTGTAAACGTGTTGTAAAGTTAGATACGACCCAAGATCGATATCACTAAAAACAAATAACACCAATCAGTATCAGTATTGATTTAAGTATCAATTTCTATAGTTGTAAATATTTCCGCAAAATTATAGTGCATCCCACTCATAAAAATAAATAATTAATAAAGTGTTATGTAAAGTAAAAGAGTTACTCATAGCTATTTAAAATAATAAGAATAGGTTATTTACTTATTTTTAATTTAACTGTCCTAAATATACATATTATGTTCTAGAGTCCCTCTTAAGAATAAAACGATTTTATAACTTCTCATAAACTACGTTTTATTTATATAATACTCTTTAAGATTTCTATAACATAAGGCACGTCCAAATAATATTTAGATGTAGACGAATATAAATTAATTTTAGATTAATCACAGACCATGATGCAATATTTGTACAACATTACAACGAAACTAATTCAATCGGAATTCAAACCTCGATATCTTTACCGAGCCGCTCGAACTCGTTCGCAAAGTAAACCATATCCTTGTGGTCTAAAGCAGAGTTTTGGAAAACAATACGGAAGAAATTGACGAGATCACCTTGCGGCTGGTACGTGACCATCATACTTCCTTCCTTTATCATTCGCTCCTTTAATTTCGGCGCAACCTTGTGCAGCCTTTCTTTGTAATCTGGGTCGTTTTCGCGGCCTCGCAGGCACTGCGGTACGTACCAGAACATGACGTTAGTGCACTCAGGTTGTTCGATAACGAGCCGGAAGCCGTCTCGTTGCCGGATATGGTCCAGGAAGAACTTCGCGTTGTCGAAAATCTTGTCGATATGTTTCTCGAGTCCGTCGGTGCCTTTTGCTTTCCACATGAACCAGAATTTGAGTACGTCGGCCCTTCGGCCGCACTGTATGTGTTTGTCGCCCGTATCGTAGGACGTGTCGTAGAATTTATCCTTCTGAAAGAGGTACTTGGCATTGCAGGAGTGTCCCTCTTTGAGTACGTTCTTGTGTCGAATTAGAAACGTCGAGCACTGTTGCGGGGCCGCCAAGAGCTTATGAGGGTTCCACGTCACAGAGTCCGCCCTGGAATCGGAAAACATTTATACACATAGTATACAACAACGCCTTTATCTCATAAGTATTTTATAGAGCCGTATTTTACATGTTTGCTTAACATTTAGATGTAAATTTTAAGGTTATTTAGAACCAAGGATAAGGAAACAGTTAATAATTAAACTGATGATATTATATATCAAGAAGTTTTGTCTATTTAGCATTATTAATTAATAAGAGCATCAAATTAAAGGTCAGTTATGTTTCTATTAAATGTCATTTATATTTAACTAAATTCAAGGTATATTCTAGGCCGCATATTAATAAATGCATATATAGTTAATTCATAGGTCAGCTTGCTATCCTCACCTATCTATTAGCACCATAAAATACAAAAATCTCGTTGCGACCCCGATACTACCGTGCTAATGATTACTGTGCCTAACACCTACCTACACGGTGAATGTTGGAGTTTAACAACACGATTTTTATTTTAAAATGTCGCCCTATCGAATTAAAAACTTTCCATCGAGCTTCTACTCGACTGGACCAAAAAAATGTGTAAAACTGGTCCGTCAAAAAACTTCAAAAGCGCATCGTAATCGTTTCCACGGGAATTGATTGCGCATGAAGTGGCGTTCGGGCAATGCCGTCAATTTTCATTTGCGCTGCCACTCGTTTGTCTGTGTCCCGACTTCGGAAACCCGCTGTTCCCTTTATTTTCTAATTCTCGCCTCAGAACCTACCAGTATAATCTGATCTTCAAATCTGCCTACTTTGTACAAATAGCAACATGCATGAATTTTTTGGAAGACTTCATTCGATTCTATTTCCCGTTAGATTTAAATGTCTCTAATAAACCTACTATCTTTTGTAGCCCTGATACGTTATAAACACAAAAATACGTTAAGCCCCATACAAAAAGAGTGAGGTTTGTCACGTCACCGGCCTCAAAATTACGGAGAACTGTTTGGAAATAACAAGTTTTTGGAAGATTTTTGTAATGTTAGGCAAAAAAAAAATTGTGTTTAACTATACAGTTGTTTCACTTTGAAAATATATTTGGATTATAAAAAAAGCCTCAAATTTTACGATTTTAAACCGCAATATCTTACAAAAATGTTAGGAAATGATTATGCAATGCTTATTTGCTCCCGTACGCCGTTCATGCCCCAAAAACAGGAAATTCAGTCTCAATGAATATTTTGAAAATAAAACGTGCTGCCACCTTTTCATTTATTTAGCAGCACTTAGAAGCTACAATAAGATTGTATCCTCTAAGAACTTCTGGATCAGAGTTTTTTCAGGGATTTTTACAACCACTGCACCTACACATCGTAGGGAATGCAAACCGGTTATTTTTTGTATGAAAATAACCGGTTAACCGGTTAATAACCGGTTATTTTCATACAAAAAATAACCGGTTTGCATTCCCTATACACATGTAGGTATAATGTTTAGTTTCAGTCTTGGTTCACCGTTGGTCCACCTTATTTAAACCTATCTACATGCACGTTCCATAAATGGTCGCCAACTCGCCACAAATATCTTTCCTGCTTCAGTGATCATTGGTTCGAATAATAATATGAGTCTCACGGAAGTTTTGTGTTTAAAATAATATGATAATCTAAAATCGAATCACATTTATAAAGGTTCTTCTCTATCACTAAGCTCAATACGCATTGGAAATAGCAGTCCCGTGCTTTTGCTGCATTCTGAGCTCTGAATATTATTCCTATCAATTCTCCCTCTGTTGCTTTTCGATTTCCAGAGCTAGGCTAGACCGGGCTTTGGAAAAAGTCGAGTGTCCATATTAGGATTACTACATTCTCAAATTGCTGAATATTTTAACGCTGTTAGTTGACTTTTAAAGTTATTAATATACGAGAAAGTAGCCTATTTGTTATAACTACTATTTAATTAGAAACGGGGTACGCGCTTTAAAACAAGTAAAACATTTGAATATGTAATCATGCATTCACGTATCCAAACAATGTAGGCCTTCAATAAAATTTAAATCCCTTAATTTAGATCTCATGTCTCTTAAATATTAATAACAAAGAGATTTTATTTACGTACGTAAAAGTACGCCAAATAAATAACCATAACCACAACCAAAGTTTATTGTAGGTAAGTTAAATTTAAGTTTATTAGTTAGTTTATTTAGTTGTTGGTAGTCTTTGTATGTTCCTAAATAAATATTTAACACCATAACCTATCTTAAATACTAATTACTCACTTTTATGTGCATTTAGATTTATTTAGGTGCGTAAGTCAGATCAAGTCAAGACGAGAGTCAGTCAGGTGAAATAATATTCTCCATAGTAGGCACTTATTAACATCTTCATATTTTTTGGATTTGGATGGATTTTCATAAAATTTGGTTCCAAAACCAGATATACTATTATTTACAAATTAGGATAATTATAGTGAATTCAGGGACACCTCAATTTACAGGGTGTTTTTTCAATAAGTAATTATATTAGAGGTGATTAGGTAAGTTATACGGAAAAACTTTTTCTATGGGACCGACCCCAAAACTCCAAAAAAATGGCCTTTTGCCTCCCCATATAAAACGTCGATATCTGATCGGCCGAAATGCATGAAATAGCCAAAAAAATGTTGTGTTTTCGGAGTTGGTCTCATAGTAAAAGTTGTTTCTAGTATTGTGCGAGGTCATTTCCCTCGCAATATGGCAAGTTATTTAAAAAACAAACTTTACTATCTACATGAAAATAACAGAGGAACTTACTGTTCAATCCCGTTGAGTAGATATCGGTGCTTCTTAGACATCAAGGCCCCGCCTCCCCACGCCGCGTCCACATGCAGCCAAATGTTATACTTCTTGCACAGAGCAGATATCGGCTGCAACGGGTCAAAGGCACCGTACACCGTGGTCCCAGCAGTAGCGGTTACTAAGAACGGAGTAGCTCCGTCTTCGATAGCCTCTTCAATTTTCTTCTCCAGGTCGTTAACGTCGATTTTGCCAAGATTGTCGGTTTTGATGAGGATGCAGTTGTCGGCGCCGATGCCCATGAAGGCTGCCAGCTTCTTGGTGGAGTAGTGGGCTAACTCGGAGGTAAATAGGACCAGACGTGGTACGGCATGAACGCCTTTGTTCTGTGAATGGACGTTTTATGAATGAATATAGCGAGCGCACCTACATACTACACATGTATCTAAAGACTAAATAATTCGATTTATAAATGAAATATCTATAAACTTCTAATAAGACTTTTTATGCCAAAGCATCTAGTTAGATGTAATTGGATCCTAGAACCAGTCAAATTTGTAATTTATTAAGTTAGTCCTGATTAAAATAGTAGATTGTATTACAAGGGAGCAAAATGACTTATTTCGGTCGAGGGTAGCGTGTTGAATCCCGAACGAAGCGAAGGATCCCAGAATAGAATCCCGAGCGTAGCGAGGGATTCTAACGTGGAATCCTGAGCGTAGTGAGGGATTCAAGTGACCCGAGATCGAAATAATTTTGCTACCGCGTAGTACACTCTACTTTTCACTCCTTCTATGAGAAAAACGAATACAAAGGTACTAAACTAGCTATCTGCTAGAAAGAGAAGTTATATAATTCTGTCTCATTTTAATCGGTTGCAAAGACAAGGAACATTTTAAAAAAAACGCAGAGGGGTCCCTGTAAATGGGCAACAAATTACCCTTTTTCTTATAGTAGGGGTGAAAAGAAAATTTACTATTAAGACTGGTGTCGACCATCCAGTGGCGCCCTCATTGGGCGGATTGTATGTCCTAATAAACGAATCAATTTCTGTATAATCCCTCATGTTAAGTTAATTGTAGTCCTACTAATTCCGCAACTTTTGGTCTGTGTCACATAGTTTCATTTTGCGTATTTTTTCTCTTCATCACTTAAACGGAAAAAAGTGGCTACCATTTGCCGTTTTTGGTAATGAAGCAAAAAATACGCAAAATGAAAGTATGTGACAAGGACCAAAAGTTGCGGATTTAGTAGGACTACAACTTAACATGAGGGATGCTACAAAAATAGGTTCGTTTATTAGGAAATACAATCCGGTTAATAAAATTTATTCGACCCCTTCAAGGGCTTATCCTAAATTTGTACACAATTACAATTTAGTGGTTACCCAATTCACACCTTACAATTCTCAAAACGTAAACACAATCAATTATATAGGTATTTATGCCATTGACCCTTCCGAGTTACGATTGTTGCATAAACCGGCGGCGTAAGGTCAACGAACTCTCATTAATATATAATTATGACTCGGGCCAGGATCTTATCTGCACGAGGTCAGTGATGGTTGCGAAAACTGGCAATATGAAGGCGAGGTCATCTATCCTGGCTTTTAAGGTTCCTTTGCGAAAATGGCAGTTTTTTCGGCTATATATATATATTGTTTTTTATCACATGGCTACTGTCTGGTAAGTAATTTATTTTGGCTTAGGTACCTACCCATTATTTGTGCAAATAGTCGTGGTGCATTTATTTCGTTTAAATAGGAAAACAACCCAGTCAAATAAAAAGGATTAAAATGACAACGCGATATGACTTCCCAAGTGATTTAACTTTTGACACAATTTTGTTTTCTTTTTATATGCCTCTATTGCCGCTATTGGCATTGTCACTTCCACATCGAGACGAATATAATGTCACCTCTCGCGTCGTAACGTACCTAATCCATCAAGCGATAATTGTAGGAAGTATAGGACATACAAAAGAAATAGGTTCTCTCGAAAAACATAACCCGAATTTGCGCATAAGACAATACGTGGGCGAGTTTAGTGCAAGAGACCACTTTGTCGATTTACAAGGGCACTTTTTTCTTTCACTAATAGATAGTGTACATTGTGTAGTTTTAGAAAGTACTAGTAACTCCATATCGACAATGTGGTCCCTTTTTCCGTACACTGGTACATATGTTTCCTACATACAAGGAAACGGCAGAGCGACGTTAATTAAGCATTTCAATTTTAAGCGCCCTTGACATCACACATCTTGCTAAATACAGTTACGGAAGTCAGGAACGTGTCCGGCCTGCTTTACAATTTAAAAAAAACTAAGAAAATAATCAGGTAATCCAAGGTTCTCAAAGTAAGCACGCGATTAGCTATCGGGGTTAAGGTAATCTCCGAATAGGTTTCCCGCAAAAACGGCAATCAACATCTTAGGCTCATAATGATTCCAGATTAGACTAATAATTGGATAGCAGGTTCATTTAAGCGATTTAACTGTTAGTAATAACAGTGCGAATAAATGCCACGACATGAATTTGCTGTCACAAATTGCTATCAATCAGCATCGTAGCACGAATATCGAATACATTTTTTTTCTGGTAAATCAGTCTGCCCCACTAATTCATTAATCACGTGTTTCTTGTACTTATTCTCGAGCAAAAAGCAAACAATGTAAAAGAGAAAGAATACTCTGGAAAGAAGTCATCTTACAAGTATTTCGTGCTACAATCAGGACGGTATTTCGCGCTACCGAAATAACTGGCATGTTACGAGTAGGTAATATTTCGGGACCTCGAAAACACATTATACGGCACTAGGGAAATGCATTGACTGATGTGTCGTATAAAGTTTTTGTTTCATGTTGCTATGCTATGCTCATCTATCGACTGTCAATCTGCACATTTTAGTCAAAGCAGGAAATTGATTGCCTCAAAAAGATCAATTAATTTATAGGACTGGTATCTATCAAAAGTGAATATATAATATAATATCTTCTACGGTTGCCGCGATAGTTATTCATGAAATAAAACAACTTTGAACGGATTATATCGCGTATACTGAATTTTAAATTATTTTTTATTTGCCCTTCTGGCATGTACACTCACCTTTATTTGTTTGCATTTAATGTTATACATGTGGGTAGTCTTTTGTACATTGTAATTTTAGATGTGGGTAAATATGTTTTCCTCAGTCGACCCGTGACCACGAACGCTGTAAAGTGTTCGAAACGTCGGGATGTAATTTAAAATTCAGTATACGCGATATAATCCGTTCAAAGTTGTTTTATTTCATGAATATATAATATATTGAATAATCTTTTAAGTATCTCTTAGTAACTAATCATGATAAAAAAAGACATAAGAAGGAACCATAATCAGATTGAGTAAAGATTTTCCATGCAATTTTATTTAGGTTCATCTAAATCAAGGACCCAAATCCACTAAACTAGTCGTTAGTGAGATCTCTTTAAATCATTCTAATCTAATATGTATCAAACGAGAATTGAACTCTCCATGTAGGTATATCCACGCGTTTCTATTTAACAAGTCCAATAGGGCCCAGTAAGTATTTATCCGGCACTTGTAGAATTCAGTTAGGTAACTATAGTCTGTATTTTTAGGTATTTAAATAAAAGTAACCAAAATCTACCCTCCAATAGCTCCTTAAGCTAGTTGAGGGTAGATGAAAACATTACATGATCAAATAATGTAGGTTAAAGTCAGGTCGTTCGTTCCGTGACAGATCTATGCGCTTTTGTATTTGGTTATATAATACTCTTTTTGGTTGGTTAACCAATAAATGTTATAACTACCCGAGAATGTGCAAATTGTTTGTTTACTTTTATTTAAATAACTAAAGATACAGACTATAGGCAAGGGAAATACATTTCAGAACATCGAGCACAACTTACGTAATTACTTACTCAGGTCATATTTTCGTAAATTTATATTTTTAAACATTGACCTGTATTTTTACGGTCTGAAATTCGAATAGCTAACTTAAGCATCAGTCACTTTCATTAATTGAACATATACTTATACGCTACCACTCGTTTGTCTGTCTGTGCCCCGAGGGAAACACGCTGTCCCCTTTATTTCCTAATTCTCGCCTCAAAAGTTACCAATATAATGTGATCTGAATCTGCCTGCATTGTTCAAATTAAGCGATATGCAGTTAACAGTTTTGGGTATCCCAAGTGACAGCAACAATGCAGCTTTAACGATGATGTATCGTGTTCCGAACCGTCTCCGACACGACACTTCCAACACTTCACTTTGTATACAGAATGATCTCCGAGGATCACGTGACGCTTTCTATACAAAATGAAGTATTTTGACGATCTGACATTCGAAACTTAAGCATCGGTCACTTTCATTTATTGAACATATATACCGCGTGTAAATATTGTTATAACCGCAAATGGACCAGACCAGACGCAGGTTTGGAAAATAACTACAAATCGATATCGCAATACATATACAGCGTGTAACAAAAATACTGATGATCCGTTTAAGGGCATTATTGGTATCGTATTGCGAGTGAGAAAAAGTAGCTCAAAAATATTTTTAGATGCGAAAAAAATTTTTTTGTGTATGGGACACGTCGACCCTGCCGGCCAACCCTCCAAACAAAACAAACATTTTTTTTTTGGGAAAAAATTTCATTCATAGTTTTTCATAATAAGAATGCGATACCAATTATGCCCTTAAGAGTCCGGTAAACTTTTTTTTCGATTTCGCTCAACTTTTTGATGCTATTTTGCAGTAACTAACATAACCTCTATAATTTTGTATACATATTATGAAAGATCGTTTCTTTTTTGATGGAATAAATACAACGATTTTTGAATTTTATGCTTTATTTATAAATAATTCATCCTAATCGAACACCAGTTTCGTGATTTTTGCTTGGAGAGGTGAAAAGAGTCAGGTTTTTATTGATTAAAATTAAGTTATACAAGTACTTAAAATATATAAATACATTGGAAAATGAGTCGCCTGAGGAATAAATGTAACAGTTTTTTTCATTTTCATATAAAAATTTTAAGGGAGAGTATGTTTTGCTAGAACAATTTTTCTAAAAATTGCCGAAGTTTAGGTGATATTTTTGGGAAGATATTAAAGTATTTTACAAATATAAAAATACAGTAATAAACTTCACTTCATGATTTATTCAGATAATACAAAACATATTAGGGTCCATAACAAATAATAATTAAAAATCATACTACAAAATTGCATGAATCAACGTCCTCACTAAACAAGCTCTGTGAGAATTGAGTTTTAAGGTATTAAATATTAATATACCTCGACCTAAAGTACTTTTATGCAATGACAAGACTTCAAGCTATCTTACCAAATGCAATTCATATGCATAATGTCATTATTAGCGATTTTCGTTTTCAAATCGTTACCGGACTCTTAAAAGGATCACCAGTATTTTTGTTACACCTTGTAAATATTTAGTTAACTCTTAAGTATCACATTCAAACGAAATAATATTCTACGAGGAGCAGTGTACTTATTGCGTATATACTAATTTGTTTTAAAGGCAAAGTAATCAATCATGTAGGTTTAAGTGCATTGCGTCCTGAAATATTTTATAAGGAAAAAATGACATAATATTTTAATAAAACATATTCTTGTTAGCTTATGCGATTATATCAAAAATACACGCTATATATAATACAGAGAATTAATTCAGCTTTTGCTCGGCTCTCTTCGGTCAAAGGGGTCGTATTCACACCTTTTTTTCTGAGCGACTTCGCGTCCTAATTGTAATTCTATGAATTATATATGACGTTCCGCGTTAAAGGTTAGGCGCTTACACTACTGCTAACGACGCTCCAATACTAATGCAACATAAGCGCCAACCACCCTAAGGTACTTTAACCCGCGAAACGTCACATACGAGTTCAAAACTTACATTTAAACTTTTTACGTACCTTGGTCTCAGGGAAAAAGAAGTATCTAGCGCAGCTAATAGCGTATCCATTAGCAATGGATCCTCCAGGACAGAATATCCCATCTCCTTCCCCATTGGTCCAGCCCACGAACCTCCGCATCTCGCGGAGAACGTCCTCCTCCATCAGGGTGAAGACCGGGGCAACCTCGTACGTGTACACGCTGGGGTTGAGAGCGTCTGTCAACCACTGGCCGATCAAGCCGTATGGGTCCACGGATGAGAACAGCTGGTTGACGAAGTAAGGGTGAGCTGTGTTCACCGAATAGCGGGCAACCTGTTAGTTAAAGTGAAAAATGTGGTCATGGTTTCCGTTTAAGCAGACTAAAACTTCCCTATTGGGTTCTACTACATAACACAATATACTGCGTCCGTCGACGATGTAGGTATGAGTAATATAAGTTCGGTTGCATGATTAGACGAAAAGCGTAGGGATACGACACTAATTAAAGGTGGACTTAAATTATTAGATGTCAATATGACCACACCAAAGTGGTTTGTTTTCCATTAATACTTGATTGTCGGTTTAGTTTTTCTTTCGAGTTCGCCACACATCTCCGAATGGAAGTTTAATCTGTTATGTCATATCCTGTTACCTTTGACATAAACTTAACGCCCCGTTTATTTTATAATTATATTAAAATTAGGTACGTAAATACTTTTTTCCTACTTTCTAGTACACATAGAGCTGCTTGAATATTAAAGGTGCACTCACATCAGCAATGATTCCCAACAGCTGGTCATGACCCAACGGCCCCTCTCGTGGCTTCAGGTCGATCGCCTGCTTGATCTGATCCGGGGCAGCCCATTCCACCACCTTCGAAGTCCTCAGAGACCTTCCGAAGACCACACGATCAACCAACAGATCCACTGCGCGCCGTATGAAATCCTCATGCTTTGATCTAACAGCGATGCTCTGGAATAGCGTATCATCCTGTCTCTCTTCCTCCCCAGCAATGATGGTGGAATCAGCAGGCATCGTGGTTCTATCTTCTTTCACTTCACTTTCAACCGTTTCATTTACGGAAATATAAAGTTAAAATAAAACCATTTATTAATTTTGAATGGTCGAGCGGCCGCGAGCGGCTGTGCGGTTTTAGCCCGTGACCGTTGGCGTAGCCTTCTTAAATACTGACCGACGTCAATTCACTTTGTAAGGTTAAAATGTTTTAGCGGCTCTATTAAAATGTAGACAAATAAATAGATGTAGCCAGTTTAATGCATATACATAGGTAGGCGCATAATATACATAATTATGTGCATTAACAACACGTGGAGCTCAGCGTTGACGGGGATTGGGGATTGTGGACCTATGAAAATGCTGGTGGTCAAATAATGATTTAGCTCGTACAGTGAAACCTGAAATGAAAACTAAATATAAGTTAAAATGACATATACTTACCTATTGATTCTACCGAACAATCAATAAGATTTCAGTATCCATATTTTAGGTATTTCATGTCCATGCATATATTATTATATATCTTTATTTCAAGCAAACATGGCTCATAAAAAGCTTTGAAACATAAAATTCTATTAAAATTAAGATAAAGAGAAGATAATTATAATTCACTTAATGGAAACATGTCAAGAAAAATAAAACAAATAAGCGATGTTACAATAAATTAAATTAATTAATTAAACTGTCAGATAACTAATGTAGTTTTATTGAAAATTAATAGATAAAATAATTGTTAATAAATAATGTCAAAAAATTATAATTTACATGTCTCCATATATTATGTATTTATATACATATGTAATTAAGAATAGTAGTTAGTTGAGATTTTAAAAACGATAAACGGTTTCGGCTCCAACACAATAAGTAGAATATAATTACAGTTTCATAATACATGTGATATAAATTAAGTACTACATTTCAGCAAGTAAATTATTTAAGGTTTTTTCACCTTGACAAAGTTTTGTTCTTATACACTACGCTAATTAGTGTTACGAAGGTCAGAGCTGGCCTTTATTACTTGACTAATCAACTGCAAATGCACAAAAAAACTTTAATAACTACCTAAATCGTGGCATGCTTCCTAAAAGTGATATGAACATTCTAGACTCTACAAAAAAATCAACTAAGTATATTATTGTAAACTCCGATATATAAATTTCTTCCACACTTGTGTAAGTAACTTTTCAAGGAAAAAAACGAGCAATATCTTTCATGCTACAGCTGAACAAAAGAAGTTTAATTTGAGCATGATGATCATTTAAATTATTTTTCGCATTTATTATTAAACTCATAAAATTACAACTTTTTTCCTGTTCCTCGCTGCCTAGTTACGTTCTACTTCACATCACAATATTTCTGCGTAAAAATTTCACTTTTCTAATTACATTTATTTACAAGTGATAGGTACCTACTTTTCTTTTTTTTCTACGAGTTTAAACGATTACAGAATTCAGAGAGCTATCTGCGTTGTACATTTATCCTCATGGCCGGACTAAGGGTTTTCCGAACAGGAAAACATATTCATAAACCAAAGCATTTTTGCAAGGAGATCAATTACCCGTTACGAAATGCACTTTCGGTTCTTAACCAATGTGTGAACAGCCTCTCAGATAGTTTATTTATTTATTTATTGCATTGCTACATGTCACAATGTCACTGAATATAGATTGGCATTTCTTCTCTCGGGTAGTAGTAGTGGGAGAGCAGAAGAAAATCCAGTGAGTGCTGCGAGGTCCAGATGGGACAGTGCAGCTGCCAAGTTCGTTACTCTTTAGCACCCCCCAGGGTGTGGAGGGTTGAACAATCTTTGCAGACTGTACACGTTAACGGGAAATCAATTAACGGCATAATTCATGCCAGCATTGTCAACAAGAGACGCAGTTGTTTCAATTGACATTGAATTGGTTGATTCCTCAATCAAGTCTCCCTACTAGTTAATTTGTTGTATTTTTAATAGGCAATCCACAAGGTCAACATGTTGCACTTTATATTTGGGAGCGTAAATACATACAGGATATTTTTAAGGGTCCTCTATGTCGCTCCATGTCTAACCGCTGTTGAGATATGCAATAATTAGCGCCAAGGGTGCAAAATAAAAGAGTGTTGATACCTCGTATCAGAAACTAACAATTCCCACAGCATAAACTTATTGTTTTATGTCTCTATAGAACACCAATGTCAAACCCCAACATATTCTTAGATAAACTCGACATTCTTCTCCACGACATACAGGGTAAATTTAATTCTAAATATCACATGGTTCTAGCTGGCGATTTAAATATAAACACACTGAGAAAACACTATATATCAACTGAACTACAAGATCTTTCTAAAAACTATAATTTAACTTTACATATTGATGTCCCCACTCGTAAATCCTCGTGCATAGATCATATGATCAGCAACATCCCAAACGCTAAAGGAATTGTACTCCCACTTCATCTCTCTGATCACGACACGGCACAGTTGTTGTGTTTCTCCACCCA
This sequence comes from Pammene fasciana, assembly GCA_911728535.1. NCBI lineage: Eukaryota > Metazoa > Arthropoda > Insecta > Lepidoptera > Tortricidae > Pammene > Pammene fasciana. The sequence continues at coordinate 6,714,378 of OU452285.1, forward strand.
AAAAGTTGTGGAGGCGCCAACAACATTTTTCACGTACAAAAGAGATTACTGTACTGACAACATAAATAAATTTAAAGATTGCTTGCGCAACTTGTCTTGGTCAGTGTCGATGGTAGCTTAAATTTGTCTATGGCCTCCATACATTACTGCCTCCATTCCGCTAGGTGTGTTTTGAGCCTTAGGCTGCGATGTAGAGGCAGAGCTACCGAGTCAATAATCGAACGAGCGAGCGTAGCGAAGCGAAGGGAAATTTATGTATGGTTGTAAATTTATAATTAAATATACATACTTACATACTTGTCTTCAGAACAGTATGAGGAGTGCCTTAAGTTATTCTTATTCTACACTTCATTTTCTTCTGCGGAAGCCAAGACACGCTAACGGTGAGCAATAAAACACTACCTGAGGCCAGTTTTATAAAGCTACAAGTTACAATTTACAAGCGGAAGTCTCTTTCTAATACATAGGGTTAGAAAGAGACTTCCGCTTGTAAATTGTAACTTGTAGCTTTATAAAACTGGCCTCTGGGCTATTTTTTGTACCCTCAACTTTTATTCTATTCGGAAAGTTTTAGATGTTATCGACTCAGAATCACAAGCTTTTTCGATTTGAATAGGATACAAAATGTTCATACATTTTTTGTTACTTCCATTCCGTTACCGCCATAAGAAGTATGGAAAAATAGTAACGGAATGGAACAAAACTTGGGATACATTTTTTGTCCTAATAAAATCTAGTGATTCAGTCGAAATGACCTAAAATGTACCAAAATGAAAAAAAGTGGAATATACAACTTTAAATAAAATGGGCTACCTAACTGACAAACAGACTCACAAATAAAATTACGGTACACGTATTTCTTTGCTAAGTACCTTGGTAGCTAGATCCAGCGAGAGCAATGCAATTTTTCAGTGCAGCCACTAATTATACTCGGGATTACTTTGTGTAAGATTAACGCCAGCTGAAATGTACGCTACAAGTTGATCTTAAGGTGGATTTTATGTTGGCCGTGTAACTGCAAAGTTTGAAAACTTACCCAAGGCAAGTTTTACCGCTAACTCACTGTTTTATTCTATCTACCAGCGTTCTATTTATAGTAACAGAAGAGAAGATTCGTTTAAATAAATTAAAGAAGTGCTTTGAAATGTAGGTACAGTGGCTACAGTCACCTATCTAAGTTATTTCTGTAAGTACTTACCCAACTTTAACGAGTTCTAACTGTTCCTACCAAGGCCGTCTTAATATGTGATGGGGCCCTAGGGCACTTAAGGAATGTGGGACCCTTGGACACTTGGGAATCAGGAGCTCTCAGGTAAAAAAAACGTCGTCTACGATCTTTCGGGGCCCCCCTGATGATGAGGGCACGGGCCCTGGTAATGACGGCATTGATTCCTACAGGTTTCCTTTTAAACATAATTTTAAAATAAACAATGATTAAATGAAAGGAGAACGTAGTGTACATAAACGGCCTCCTAGCCTAGTTGGTAGTGAGCCTGCCTTTTAGTACTAGAGCCCACGACCAAAACCATGTCTCATAGCAATACGGCAAAAACCCTATAAAATCGTTAGATTATATGATTCTGAACCTGACTAGGTGTGTAGTAACGGTCGAAAGTGTAGCAACTGCGTGGGAGGCCATTTCTGCTGTGTCAAAAAAAAAAGGCAGTCGGTATTATAGCAATACGTCTGATATTGAAAATGTACATAGATTTTATAATTGTATTACGAAAAAGTTTGTTTTCAGACATTTTGCGCGTAGCATATGGACTGAGCGCATTATTGAAAATGTCAACAAATTTAGCCGACCTGTATCATAGAAATACGGATATATTTTTTTTTAAACTTTTCGTATTGCTGCCAGGATTACCAAAAACCTGTTTTCAGACACTTTAAGTGTAGCATATACTCCCAAAAACGAAAATAACGTTTCGGAGTCGCTTGGCCGACGCCTTAGCGCTTGTTACGCTCCTGCGGCGGGTACGGCTTTTCGCGTGTTACCTACGCTCCTGCCCCTTTCTTGCTATTATACAGCTCATTCAGGGTCGCAACGTATTTACGATTCTCAAAACTCAATACGATTTTTAAATGATATCTGAGTATCGAAAACTTGTCTGATAGAGAAGGTGCTACACTTAATTTGTCTGATATAATTTTTTTGCACATGTGGACAACTTATTTTATCATGTCCAACAATTTTCAGACATATTGCTATGATACCGATCGGTAAAATTTGTTAACATTTTCAAAACGGTCTCAAAATTTAATGCGTTCACATTTTCGTCTGAAAATTGTTTTGTTCGCATCAAATAACCAAAATTTACTAATATAAAAGATTTTCAGACGTATTGCTATGAGACATTTTTTTTGTCTCATTTTTAATTTTTTTAAGTGATTTTACGGGTTTGCGCTACACCACTAACGTCTGAAGAATATGTTTCCGGTATCTCAGAAGTATCATTCAACTACAGTCTGCAAATCAGACATATTGCTATGATGCAGTTCGGTAAAATTCTTTGACAATTTTGAAAATTCGGTCAGATCAAACGCTACGCGGAAAATGTCTGATATTGGTATTTTCGAGTTCAGGATAATCGTATCTATCGATTTGATGCGGTTTTGGCCGTATTGCTATGAGACAAAAATTTTGGTCGTGGGCTCTCTAACTATTTGAAGCAGGAGGTCCCGGGTTCGAATCCTGGTCAGGGCATTTATTTGTGTGTTTATGACAGATATTTGTTCCTGAGTAATGGGTGTTTTCTATGTATTTAAGTATTTATCTACATAAATATATCTATCTTTTATATATATCGTCGCCTAGTACCCACAACACAAGCCTTATTGAGCTTCTGTGCGACTAGGTTGATTTGTGTAAGATTGTTTTAATATTTATTTATTTTTATTTATTTATAAATATAATAATGATAACTCGAAAATTGTTGATCATTAAGGTAAACCACACACGTGTTAATATAAATTCAGCACAAGTATTTGTGCGCCTAAGTAAATAGTCGAGACTCGCATAATAGCACAATAAACCTAATAAGTACGTAGAAGTTTTATTTGAAGTTTATGCGATTTATTCAAAAATCGATTTTATCTGTGTAATCTTTTTAAGTCAATGGCAAAAGTTTGATTTAAATTTGGCCCATAAAAATTAAAAGTTTCCAGAATTGTCTTAGAAGAAGCATTAAGTTAATGTGATTTGGATCGGAGGCTAAAGAAAGACAATTAAGAATTTTTTTGACACAGCAGAAATGGCCTCCCACGCAGTTGCTACACTTTCGACCGTTACTACACACCTAGTCAGGTTCAGAATCATATAATCTAACGATTTTATAGGGTTTTTGCCGTATTGCTATGAGACATGGTTTTGGTCGTGGGCTCTAGTACTAAAAGGCAGGCTCACTACCAACTAGGCTAGGAGGCCGTTTATGTACACTACGTTCTCCTTTCATTTAATCATTGTTTATTTTAAAATTATGTTTAAAAGGAAACCTGTAGGAATCAATGGCGTCATTACCAGGGCCCGTGCCCTCATCATCAGGGGGGCCCCGAAAGATCGTAGACGACGTTTTTTTTACCTGAGAGCTCCTGATTCCCAAGTGTCCAAGGGTCCCACATTCCTTAAGTGCCCTAGGGCCCCATCACATATTAAGACGGCCTTGGTAGGAACAGTTAGAACTCGTTAAAGTTGGGTAAGTACTTACAGAAATAACTTAGATAGGTGACTGTAGCCACTGTACCTACATTTCAAAGCACTTCTTTAATTTATTTAAACGAATCTTCTCTTCTGTTACTATAAATAGAACGCTGGTAGATAGAATAAAACAGTGAGTTAGCGGTAAAACTTGCCTTGGGTAAGTTTTCAAACTTTGCAGTTACACGGCCAACATAAAATCCACCTTAAGATCAACTTGTAGCGTACATTTCAGCTGGCGTTAATCTTACACAAAGTAATCCCGAGTATAATTAGTGGCTGCACTGAAAAATTGCATTGCTCTCGCTGGATCTAGCTACCAAGGTACTTAGCAAAGAAATACGTGTACCGTAATTTTATTTGTGAGTCTGTTTGTCAGTTAGGTAGCCCATTTTATTTAAAGTTGTATATTCCACTTTTTTTCATTTTGGTACATTTTAGGTCATTTCGACTGAATCACTAGATTTTATTAGGACAAAAAATGTATCCCAAGTTTTGTTCCATTCCGTTACTATTTTTCCATACTTCTTATGGCGGTAACGGAATGGAAGTAACAAAAAATGTATGAACATTTTGTATCCTATTCAAATCGAAAAAGCTTGTGATTCTGAGTCGATAACATCTAAAACTTTCCGAATAGAATAAAAGTTGAGGGTACAAAAAATAGCCCAGAGGCCAGTTTTATAAAGCTACAAGTTACAATTTACAAGCGGAAGTCTCTTTCTAACCCTATGTATTAGAAAGAGACTTCCGCTTGTAAATTGTAACTTGTAGCTTTATAAAACTGGCCTCAGGTAGTGTTTTATTGCTCACCGTTAGCGTGTCTTGGCTTCCGCAGAAGAAAATGAAGTGTAGAATAAGAATAACTTAAGGCACTCCTCATACTGTTCTGAAGACAAGTATGTAAGTATGTATATTTAATTATAAATTTACAACCATACATAAATTTCCCTTCGCTTCGCTACGCTCGCTCGTTCGATTATTGACTCGGTAGCTCTGCCTCTACATCGCAGCCTAAGGCTCAAAACACACCTAGCGGAATGGAGGCAGTAATGTATGGAGGCCATAGACAAATTTAAGCTACCATCGACAAACCTCCATACATTACTGCCAAAATTCCGCTTGGTGTGTTTTGAGCCTTAAAGGGGCTCGTACACTTGCAAGTTTACACTTTACTTGCGACAAGTAGGGACGCAGCTATAGTACAGAATAAGAGATGAATATCACTATTTTATTCTAGCATACATATATAAAGCTGCGTCCCTACTTACTTGCCGCGAGTAAACTTGCAAGTGTAAACCGGCCTTAAGAGTAGGTAAATTTTGTTTACATTGCTCTTTATTATACCTTAACCAGCTCAGTACAGTCTGACATAACAGCTACCATAGACAAAATTAAGCTACCATAGACGAACTTAAACATTTTGTCTATGAACAGGCTTAATTCCGCTAGGCTAGGTGTGCTTGAGCCTAAATCATCTCAACTTAAGGGTCGCCACACACCTAGCGGTTTTCCTCGCGGAATTACCGGAAGTAGCGGAAATTTGTCTATGGTAGCGGAAATTTGTCTATGGTAGCAGATTTTTTGTATGGAAGCCATAGACAAATTTCCGCTACCATAGTCAAATTAAGCATTTTGTCTATGAATTTCCGCTACTTCTGGTAATTCCGCGAGGAAAACCGCTAGGTATGTGGTGACCCTTAATTCACAAAAATTCCGTAAAACCAAAAGCAAATAGGGAATATTACGCAAAACTCTGCGTAAGGGGCGGCACTAGCACATCCAGAGGGCCTACCACGAAACACGAAAATAGTAATTTCGTTACCTGGTTCTCTGTCACTCTTTCATATTCGAGCGATAGAGAGGCACATGACAAAATTTCGATTCTCTCGTTTCACGATAGGCCCTTTGTAAACAAACCGCCTTGGTGCGCAAATGACATATTTATTCGTTATAAATTATCTATGAACACTTGTATTAACTGTAAAACTGTTTAAAGCCTATAGTATGTATTAAAAACTCTATGGTTTACCGGTGTGCTAGTGCTGCACTCTGGTGGCAGAATATTGCAGTAATATCCCCTATTGTAATTTGAATGCGAAAAAAGTTTTTTGCGTATTTACCTACTTTTGACACTTACTCTAATCGGTTCAGGCGTTTCTATGTTTGGACCCTTTAATTTGAACTATCACAATTTGGACTATTCGCAAAACGACACATGAAAGATTGACTTGACGTTTACACCGTCAATGTCATTGTCATTTGTTATTATACGACAATACGACACGTGCGATTTATAAAGTATTAAAATTAAGAGCAATTTTGTGTAATAAAAGTATTAGTCTTTTGATCCTATAAATACTTTAAAATTGGTAAAAATGTCTGATGGAAGTGACGGCCAGTTTAGTGATTATGAAAATGATATTTCCAAGAAGGTTAAGTCAGTACGGGTGAGTTAGCTTCTATCTAATTCATAAAGTATATTCTGGGAATGTTATTCAATCGTGAGTAAAATATTGTAATAATAAATTCATGTCAAATACAGAACGTTAAAACATATGCCGCCCACTATAATCTATCTATCATTCACGAACCATTTCTCAGACTACATGTGGATCTTATGATGTCTATAAATGAATAGTTTTAATAGAATATCGTGTGTTAAAAGCTATCGTAACTATACGCTTGTATTTCCAGTTTGCTGAGACACTAGATGTTAAAACACTGAGCAGCAATGCAGAAAGTGACTATGATTCTGATGAATACTTCCAAGACTCGGACGATCCAACAAACAACTCGGGAAAACTCAAAAGCAACTCTCAAACACCTTCAAACAAAGTAAACACATTCCAACCCACTGAAAAGTTGTTCAAAAAGTATGTGAACAAAATCAATGTTGATAATTATGATCCAATGGACCGCACCAACAAATTTATTGACAGCAATGATAGAAAAGTTGACAGCGGCAGGATCAGAAAAAAGGACAAGCATGACAGAGCCACGGCGGAGCAAGTCATGGATCCTCGCACTAGGATGATCCTCTTCAAACTATTAAACAGAGGTATTATCAATGAAATCAATGGTTGCATATCTACCGGAAAAGAAGCCAATGTCTACCATGCAACATCAAAAGATGGAAAAGATTACGCTATTAAAATCTACAAAACATCAATCTTAGTGTTTAAAGATAGGGATAAATATGTCTCAGGAGAATACAGGTTTAGGAATGGGTACTGCAAGTCTAACCCTCGTAAAATGGTACGGACCTGGGCTGAGAAGGAAATGAGGAACCTCGTCCGCATGTTCAATGCAAAACTAAACGTCCCTGAGCCAATAATCTTAAGAAGCCATGTACTAGTTATGACTTTCATGGGTGACGAAGGCTGGCCTTCTCCAAAACTAAAGGATGTAGAGATTTCTCAATCGCAAGCCCGATCATTGTACCGGGACTGCATAACAATGATGTGGAAAATGTTCAACATCTGTAAACTTGTACATGCAGATTTGTCAGAATATAATCTTCTGTACCACAAAGGAAATGTAGTTGTCATTGATGTGTCACAATCTGTGGAGCATGACCATCCTCATGCGTTTGAATTTTTAAGGAAAGATTGCACAAATATATCAGATTTCTTTAGAAAGAATGGTGTTGCAACATTGACGGTGAAGGAACTGTTTGATTTCATTACGGACTCTGCTATAAATGAGGGTAACTTAGAAGAGTGCTTGGAAAAGCTCTCAGAGAAGGCATCGACAAGGAACTTTGAGGAAATGACGGCACAGGAGCAGGTTGAAGAGGAGGCTTTCAAAAATATTTATATACCTAAGAGACTAACTGAGGTAAGATATTGTTTTCTACTAAGTTTTTTTTATATTTTATTTGAGAGAGATATTTTATTTGTTTATTTTATTATGATAAGACAGTATTATACAGTCACCATCAAACATATCAGAGTCACCAAGGTACTCAAAATTATCTAAACATGTGCTTCACCTTGGCAATAGCATTGTTCAGATATACATATGTAGCCACCTTGCCACTCCATTATACATATCTGATGACAACTGCACATAGCTACTTTAAAAAATTATTTAGATATTATACTTTATACTCTATATTTTATAATCATGTATGAAACTTGTGTCATATGTACATCATAAATCATAACCATCATAAGGACTTATCAATAAATTAATTTCGTTGGGAAATCCCTGGGCTATTTTCATTACTGACACCAAAACTTCAATGTCTGTTGATTGATTATTGATAAATCATCATGCCTGGCTATCTATATTAATTCAATTTATATAATATATGTTCATGTTCTTAGCTGGGGACCCTTTGCTAACCTAAAGTAATCTATAAATCATTTTCATTTAATAAATGTTAAAGTATGTGTAATGTGTTGCAGGTTAAAAAAATGTTTTATTACGCTTGATTACAGGTTATAAACTATGAACGGGACATCAACAAAGCTAAGAAAGGTGACACAGAAGATCTGACATACAAGAAAATCGCCGGGTTCAATGAAGACCTGAGTACTGTCAACAAACCAGAGATTTTGGAAGAATGTGATGTTTCTGGCAGCGGGTCTGGTAGCGACTCAGAGTCTTCGGATGATGAAGATGGATATTCTCGTAAGTATTTTGGATACATTGAGTTTTGACTGCTCAAATGCTTCTTTGTTTTACCTTAGACTTAAAGATATAATAGACGGCCTCCTTGTTGAGATGGCTGGACTAGCCACTCACCCATCACGGAAAATAGGCGCTAGACGTTGAGTTGCGGAAACTTGCCCGTTCTACAATACATACATACATACAATCACGCCTATATCCGAAAAGGTGTAGGCAGAGATCAAGGATTTCCATTTGCTACGATCAATGCAGCAAAACGGCTCTCCGTGAGCCACTTCTCGCCCCCGTGAAGATCGAGACGTGATGGGTGGCGAACCGCATCGCCCCCATGCGGATGACTATTAATTAAATAAATCACCACAGCGTTCTCACGAGCAGTAGGGATCAGAGGTTTCCTTATCCCTTAGTCGACTCTTACAACACCCGCGGGAAGAGACGGGGTGGCACTATTCTAAAGCCGGGGCCACGCAGCAACAATACAATACAATAATAGACGGCCATAGTCTGAGAACTTTTTGAGGCTCCAAGTATTTAGCGCCATCTAGTTGAGAGCGACCTAAAGATAGCCAAAATGTAAGAGGAAATATGGGCTCCATCTAGTAACGAATAGCGTACTAGAGGTGACATTCTAGTTGAGAGCAACTAGATAGCGTGGTGGACTTAAGCTTCAAAAAGTTCTTAGGCTGTGCTGCCCTATTATATAAGTTACTCTATGGTTTTACGAAAGGTTGAAATTCCATTGAAAAAAGTGTGCCCTACATCTACAGTCGCCATCAAATATATCAGTATATATAAATATCTGAACAACGCTTCTATTATGAAGGCGATAAAGTACGTGTTCAGATACTTTTTGAGTACCTTGGCCGCTCCAATATATTTGATGGCGTCTGTACATTGTATTACACAGTTTACAAAATGTATATTTATATATTTCTTTTATTTTAAAACACGACAGTGGCAAACAAGCATACGGCCCGCCTGATGATAAGCAGCTACCATATCCTACGAACGTCTGCAACTCCAGAGGTGTCTCATTAACGTTGCTGATCCTTTTATATAAAGGCGCATACACCTGTGTTAATGGCTAAACTCTTAAGGAACAAGAGGCTCCTCCGTCGTCAACACTCTGCATGCTCTTTGAGCCCTGTGGCAATCATACTCACCGGCAGGAACACTATGAGTACAGTGGGGTCTAGTGCTTTTTGGCTGTAGTTTTCTGTATGATGCTTCCTCAGTCAGGCTCTGCTCCAGATTTGAGGAAATTAGCTGAGCTGTGTCTTACCACACTTAGCGAGATGTCACTTACTAGTTGGTAGTATAAAAAATATTTACTTACAGTAGAACCCGAGAGATTTCTCACATAATGCACCATTTTATAAATATCATATTAGTCCCTGCTACTTGAAGTCCTGTAGGACAGTCCCTCATAATACACTTTTATGCCACACCTGGCCATAAAGACGCTTTCTAGCCAAGTGTAGACATAAAATGATGTACACAACACGAGAGGTAATAAAGAAAGCCCTGGATCGCATATTTACGTCCCTCGCTTGCAGCTCGGGCCGCAAACTTCTGCAATCTCGGCCTTTCTTTGTTTTACCACCCTAGTTGTGTAATGTACTATTCCGCTTAAGATGCGTTTTGACTGGGTCCCTACTTTATTCACTAACTCTACATTATTCACTAATGTCTAAAATATTTTGTTTCACAGATGCCAAGTTTAAATCATCAGCTCGACCGAGAGACGAATCGCCCAACACTAAGAAAGCACGGAAAAAGGCAGTAAAAGAAGAAAAGGCAGAGAAAAGGAAGACGAAGGTCAAGAAGCACATCAAAAAGAGAAGAGACAAGGGTACAGGGAAAAAGTGAAATGACAATATTGTCAACTAAACTAACCGTGCCAGTTCAGAGGAAAAGACAGCTTGTTCAAGTGTAATAAAGTTCCTTTTTCTATAGACCGGCGCAAGATTACATATGAAGTACCTACAACAGGTATTGGTATACTTTATAAATGAAATATTATATTTAGGTAAAAAATTAAAACAATTATTTATCAGTTCGCTCTGTTTTTCTCTTTATATGGTTGTGGTAACTTCACCCATTTTTATTAAAAATATAAGAAACTACAAATTGTGACACAAAAGCAGGGTTGGGGTGGAACCTAAATGTAACTACAGGCCGCGGCACGTAACTCTAGCGATGACCGTTATTGCGCAGAAGTCGAAAATAGGCGCGGGGGCAAACAGGGGGTGAAGGGCTATGGATGAACATGCGCAGAAATAACGGTCAGCGCTAGAGTTAGGTACGTGCCTCGAGGTGTACCTACTAGTGTTGGGTAGGACATCAATTTAAAATGAGTTTGAGTGAGCACCTCATTTAAAAAAATGAGGTGGTACAATGTCTTACTTCAAATGAGGTGAGGTACACTAACTTATTTTCAGCATTAACTGTTCAAAAAACGTATCGGCAACAATTTTTTTTTAATGTTCTGTAATTTCTTCAGTTATATACTATTACTATCCATTTATTTTATCACATATTAACATTTTCAATATATTAGTTAATTTAGGAACAAATCATTAGATTTTTAGGAATAAATCAAATCAGACCAGGTACTATGTATAATCCCTATCCCTAAAGCAGCTTAATTTGTTAGATAAGTACCTATTGTAAGTCATTCGGCCTAAATCCCAGTTATTTAATAGTATTACATTACAAACCTATAATACAATATTTTAATTACCTACTAATTGAAACCTATTATCAACACTAGCAACCTAAAACTTGAATGTTTCAGGAAATCAATTAACTGTCGAAGTGAAGAGAATCATTGCCTATTTCATTATTTCTATTTAGACATAAACCAGCATGCATAGCAATAACTAACTTACCACTTATGTTTTCTTAACATCAATATGAAAAAAACAAATACCAAACACATTTAGCGCGGTAACATTTTTCACGTCAGTTCCACATGCAAATAACAACATAAAATTAGCACACATTTGCGCGCATAAGCAAAATGCTTGTTTTGTTATTTTTGTAGAAAACTATTAAATTTTCTGAACACAAATCAAAATCACGAAACGAAACAGAAACTTTGTTTTTGGCAACTTATTGTTATTTATTGCTTGCTTTGCTCTTCAACCTTCAACTCAACGTCAACTGTCAGACTATCACTACTGTCAGTGTCATACTCTTACTTAGCAAATTATACTTACCTTTTAATAGCAATTCAAATTAAATGGTCACTTCACTGTTTTAATTGATACTCCGCCGCTGTAATAATTTAAAAATTTAAGAAATATATTGTGTGTAAATTATTATATTTACTAGCTAGTGTCGTGAACGCTCCCGGTAACGTAACGTCAATTCAAAGTGAAGTGACAGTGACACAGTAGTACAACAATTCCAATCGCTTAACGAGCGATATTTATATATCCAGTCTATGAGCGCTCCCTGATCGCACGTCGTAGTTGTTGTGAACCTCGAGGTCACGTTATACCGGACAATGCGAAAAATCGAGTGCCTCGCGTTAGCTAAATAATAGCAAAGCAATGCAACGAAGTTTTCAAAATTCTATGTCAAAATTACTCGCCTAATCGCCTTTTAAATCCAAATTAGCTTAGCAAAAATACAATGCTCGGGCAAAAATGACGTAAGATGCATGAAATCATGCGGCGCTTACACCTTTTGTTTTGTGTCGTGTTTTAAAGTAACGTATTTTTGACGAGTGGTATGTGGTTCGATCTTTTGTTTCACTCCCTCCTTTGAGTCTCTGTATCTCTTTGTTTCATTTTGCAGTTTTGAAAGGCAGTGAAAGATTTGTAGTGATTTTGGTGTGCGTAGTTTTCGAGGCGCGCGAGGTTTTGAGGCGCGAGGTGACAAATGTGTTGATTGAGGTGAGCGCGAGGGCGAGTGCCGCGAATGAATGAATGGATGTGTGACGGTTTGAGTATTTGGAAGAATTTGAAGTGTGTGTATTTTTTGTATGCGATGAGCGTGAATGAGTGAAGTGAAGGAATGAGTAGAGGGGGCTCAAGAGAAGTGAAGTAAGACATTTTTCCGGTGTGAAGTACTGCGTCAAAATAACAGAATGAGGGGTTCAAATGAGGTACCTCACGACTGAGTAACCCAACACTAGTACCTACCCTGAAAATGTACGAGTAAATGTGCCCAATGTGTATTGGGTCATCGAGGTAAGTACAGTCGCCATCAAAAATATCGGAGCGGCCAGGGTAATCAAAAATATCTGAACAACGCCTCTATTGTCAAGGCGATAAAGTGCATGTTCAGATATTTTTTAGTACCTTGGCCGATCTGATATATTTAATGACGACTGTCTGTACATACGTGAAAATGGCGATCTTCCAAAATTCAGCCTACCACTCTCTTTCGGGTTCAAGTGACGTAGGGTCATTTATTGATTGAAAAGTTGAGTTATTTTGAAAGCCTCCAATTATCTAACTATGTACCGTCAGCAACAGAAGTAGGTAAGCGGGTGAGGGTGTCAAAAATGATCTTGACACGATTTTATTCTCATAACAATAAAGTTGTGTCAAGCTCATTTAAACACTTCATCCGCTTAGCTACTCGTGCTGCTGACTGTATGGATTGAGCCTTTGCATTAGTGATGCGATAGATGGCTCTAGTGCGGTGGTCTGAATTATGTAAATACTAGTAGCTCGCCTCAAACAGAGAACTCACGATTTCCTTGTAAATGAGAGGACTAATATAACAAATTAGGTATATGTATCTCTGCTACATCCCCATCAGATTTCATGAAGATTAGAAACCGTTACTTAAGCCGTTACTAAACTCTCAAAATCAAAAAGCCATCGAAATACCGAGATGTCGCAGTAGCCAGAAGTTGTTTATAAGAACTTCGCTTCGCTTACGCTCCACTCGTTCAATTAGGTAGGTAGGTAATGGTTTAAGTTTCAGAGTAAATAGGTGTGAATGCAAACAATAAAATAAACGTGAAATTCTTGCATTTATTTATTTTGTGATTTTTACAGAATCATTTTGGTGTCATGGTGGATCTTCTGCCAAGGGAGATTAGGCTAAAACAAAATATATTTTTTTAATATAAAATGTAAGTTATCTGAAAATTATAAATTTTTGTTGCCAGGCTACTAATAGAAAGAAAAAGTAAGAATGAAAAACGTTTATTCGTGACGTAATACTTAAGCGTTATAAATTGTACACATGTACTTAAGAGCCTTTAACGGTTTAAGTTACCTACTTATACCTATTAGTTGCAAATTTATGGCGTCTTTCACAATGCTGCGGTTTCCGCATGCGGCGCCGGTGCTCGAGCGAGATAGCGCTCTGGATGTGTATAGCGCTGTCACGCTTGCACACCGACGCCGCATGCGGTTGCGGCGCCAGTGTGTTAATCGGCTTAATCGCCTATAGGCTGGTTTGATACTTACGACATTCATCAAATGTAACACAGTTGCCTTCATCGGTCTCGTATAAACCATTGCAATAACATTTGCATACGTCTTGTGGCGTAGGAGCGAACGGAGGGGATTTGTATCTGTCCGCACATGTCCCGGTATCCCAGTCTGAACGGCATTCGTATACTTTATCGTAGTCCAAGCATCTTGCTGCAAAAACATCAATAAGTAATTTTAAACCAAAAAAAGAACGAGAAAGTGGCCGAGTTCCTGTAAAAAATAGTGAAATCACTATAGGTAGTATAGGTGTGCCTATAATAGTTAAAGAGCTCCCTCGATTTCTCCAGGATCCCAACATTAGATCCGGACTAGGGTTTGCTCCCGGGAAATACCGGAACCGAAAGTACCGGGAATTCCCGGGATTTCGAGTCGTGTAAAGAACCGGGACTGGAAAATAAAAATCCCGGTACTTTCGGGATTTTCGGGAAAAAAAATTATACCTTTTTTGGGTTCATTTATTCTTCGAAGTTCAAATATTGCATCGTGTAATGTTTTAAATAAATGCGGGCTGTCCAACCGGCGGCCGTGGTCGCGGTGGTCGCCCGCCAGGCGTTAAGCTACCTGGCGCTGAGGGCAGCTACCGGATTTGCGTTAACAGATTTTGAAAAAACATTCAGGGTGCGAGAAATAGGTCATTTTTGACAAACTGACTTTACTTTATTTTTATTAAATAAATAAAATAAATAAATAACTTTTTTTTGTAGCCATTGGATCCCATTCCTATCCAGGATTAAAAGATTGTTTAGGCCAAAAAAAAATCCGGCTAGAGGAGCCACAAATCGAGGGCTTTTTTTTCCCATACATTTTGTATCAGAATGAAAACTTAAATTTTTCACGTGTTGTTTTTTTATGCCAATCGATTCCATTCCTATTCATTATCAATAGTTTCCTAGGAGCCAACTAACGGTAATTTACTAAAAAGCCACAAATTAAAGTTTTTTTTTCATACATTTAATTCACATAATCACAACATCTATAGTAAACTATAGACAAAAGGACCATAATACTGTATGACCTCATTACAGTAAAAGCATTTAAAATATCAAACAGGGATTTTAAAGCAGTAAATGTATGTAAAATTGTTCTTCAATTTGTGGCTTTTTGGTACATTACCGTAAGTTGATCCTACAGAAACTATTGATACTGAACAGAAATAGGATCGATTGACATAAAAAAAATAGCATGTGAAAAATTAAAGTTTTCTTTTTCACACCAAATGTACGGGGAAAGCTTTCCTCGATTTGTGGCTTTTCTAACCGGATTTTTGGTTTCATACAAGCTTTTGATCCTAGATAGGAATGGGATAAAAAGGCATAAAAAAAAAGTTGTCAAAAATTATCTTTTTCTCGCACCCTGTATGTTTTTTCTAAAATCTGTAAACGCCAATCTTCATAAATTTGAAATCGAGGGAAGGTCTTCTAAGGCCATGATCGCGTAGCTGAGGGCAGCACGGGATCCGGTAGCTGCCCTCAGCGCCAGGTAGCTTGACGCCTGGCGGGCGACCGGCCCGCGCCGGGTGGTTGGACGGCCCGCGTTTATTTAAAACATTACGCGATGACATTTTTACTACCTAAATCATCAGCGTCAGAGGTTTTAGAAGATTTTTCCCGAAAGTACCGAAATTACCGGGAAATCCCGGTTACATTATTGGCTAGTACCGAAAATCCCGGTTCTATGAAACAGTACCGGTACTGCATTCCCTAATCCGGACCTGCTGACAATGGGACCAAGTGTGAACAACAAAAATAGTAGATTGTTTGACAAGGGTCTAAAGTAAGCCATATTACCACGAGGTGGTTATTTTCCCGAACGAAGTGAGAGAAAATTGTTCGAGTGGTAATATGGATTTTAGACCAAAGTCATACATACTATTTTTCACTTCGATTGCGAGAAAATAATGAAATAAAATGAAATTAAATAATGATTATTTAAGCACAATAACTAATCTAAGGTGAAAATTTGGTTTAATTTGACCGAATTTCGTGTCGTCTGCTCTGCACGGCGCGCGGCCCATCGCCGCGGGCCCCGCCGCGCACCCAGCCCAGCCCCGCGAGCCAGGCTCGCGGGGCTGGGCTGGGCGCCGTGCAGACTTTATGAAATTAGGCTTTAAGATCGTAACAATAAGAACTATGAGAAGCGAAATTATGTATACATATTAACCCTAGGGGTTAAATGTACTACTTTAGTCCGCCTACGTAAGCCTAATACGACAAACTTTTTAAGCATGAGAAGTGAAAAAGAATTTAAAAATTTAATTTTTTTAAGAATTTTTCACTTCTCATGCTCTTAAAATGTTACTTTAGTCTCTGCAGATCGGGACTAAAACTCTTTATTAATCTCTAGGGACTAAAACATTTTTTTTAATTTACTTTGGAAACCCCTAAACAGCCACTCACGGTGTTTATGGATGGACGATTACCGCCCTTTTTAGTGATTGTGCATAGACAATTTTGGACCACGCATATAACCTCAAAATGACAACTGTGCGAAAATATTAAACAAAGTCGATTTAAAAAAAATACAAAAAAATATATAAACCGCCTAACAAATTTTATTGATAATTTCAATTTTTGCCATTATAAATATTGAGATTTTGTGTAGAATGTCGTTATTTTTTCCTCGCATTCAAAGTGAAAAGTAGAGTGTTTAACGCGAGACTAAACAACCATAATGACCCTCGAACTATATCCACCCTCGCTACGCTCATCTCGTGTGGCTAAACATCTCGTGTCATTATGGCTTGTTTTAGTCCCTTGTTGAACAATCTACTATTCCAAATCGGTCCAGCTGTCTTCGAATAATCGGTGAAAGATCCCGACGAATTGAGAACCTCCTTCAAAATCTTGAAGTCGGTTGAAAACACAAAAAACTACTTTTAGGCACTAGGCAGGTATTAGGTACAGGTACATTAATTTGCGTAGGTACCTACTCGAGAACATCCTACAAAATGTAAACTACAATAATTAACTTTAGATGGTTAAGTATAAGAAGTCAATATGTATTAAGTATAACTAGAAGCAAAACTTACGCCCTGGTGACTCGGTGTGTGCAAACCGGAATAAGACGCAGACAAGGAAAATTAAATAAAAATAACGTGCCATTTCTACGACTAGTGAACTCGACGTGTGGAACTATAATGTTTTAAACTTGAATGCTATAAAGATGTCACGAAATCGCATTATACAATATTCTCTACCTACACCTACGAGATATAAGGCGCAGAACATAACTACCAAACCTACAAAACCAGGTTTAAAAACCGCCTTAAAAGGTATCTCCTGGGTGCTCTATAGGGGAAACATTCACCTATGGACCTAGGAGATACCTACCACACAAATCTTATTTGTTGTTTTTGTTTTTATTATGTGTTCTTAATTAAGTCAGTGATATAATTATTTGGTGTAATAAATATAGGTAAACTACTTGACTCCACAGTCAAACTTAATTTAGTTTTGTGGAGCACTGTATATAATTAAATTTGTAACCTGTGTTATTAATAAATAAATACATTATGGCACAGAGAAAGGACATTAAAACCAATGGAGTTTGCATGTACTTAGAAGCAAAATTTCAAGTGATAAATGCGGCCATTTCTCTAGAATTTTTATCACAATATCAGCTCGACAACCAGTTTGTGTGGGCCATTTATTTGCCCATTGCATTTTACCCCCATACCGTAGTTATTTATTGATTTCAACAGAATTATTGTAAATTTGTAACACGATGAACTAAGCTGTGTGTTCTACGCTTTACTTTTTTGAAACAAAATGTGTGTTTTTCTTTGTTATTTTGTACTTCTGTTGACACAGTTGCTTTGAACAAACATACCCTTGCAAAATAAGTGTTTTTTCATTCCATCTTGTTGAAATTAAATGTTGCGTTGAGGTTAATTCAATGCGAATGGTACTAATAATTTTTCCTGTTACAGACTTTTTTCATGGTGTGGTGTACTTCTTCCCATGTGTCGTGACATGGAACCAATAGGAAAATTGGGGTTACTAAATGTAACATGAGTTTTAAAATCTAAAATTTACATCGAATTACACTGAACTAATTCGGTAATTTCGGTAGGCAACCCTACCTCATCGGGTAGCAGAATTCGGCGTATGTAGAGCAATGCACGGTCATATGTTGTGTATTTTAGTACCTGGTAGCCTGTGCCAAATTTGGAGCATTTTGTACAGTCAGCAAGAGAAGGTACTCTTGATCTATTCCTGTGTACGCCGGACAAAACACCGCTCTTATAAAAATTTAATACTGTTTAACATGTACATTTTTGAGTTCATTGCCTCAAAAAGGAAAAATCGGAACCCTTGTAGGATCACTCTTGTGTCTGTATGTCTGTCCATCTGGTCTGACTGTGTGTCCGTCGCCGACTAAAATTGTATACTGTATGGAGCCCTTGGGGCTCAAGTTCGACTCACACTTGAGCAGTTATTTAGTGTATCGTACGTAGCCATCAACTATATCGGAGCGGCAAAGATGGGTACAAATATCTGAGAATCGCCTTGAGAATAGAGGCGTTGTTCAGTTATTTGTGACCATCTTGGCCGCTCCGATGTAGGTGCCGACTGTAGCAAACTTGGTTTACAAAATACTAATGGGATCACTTTTGGCGTTGGAATTGGTTAAAAGAAATAAAATTGTAAATTGTAGCTGATAAAACACCGTCATGGTCACAAATGAGCAAAGGCCGACAGCGGCTAAAAATTAGCAGATTTTCTATTGTTGGTATTTTTCCAGAATGTAGTATACGAATGCCGTAGCTGGGCCGAAGATTAGAATAGAATAGAATAAAACTTTATTGCATTCATGTTAGTGTACAGGTCTTACAATGTATTTTTACAGTTAAACATGATACCTTATCAGGGTATTGCAAATTAAATCTTAAAATCTAGCACAATAAAATAACAATTACCTTATACTGCAGTGACAGAGGGGCAAGCGCTCTCCTTATGTCCTGAGGTGGACGGCGTGGAAGTCTTTGCTGGGTAAAACTGCGACTGTTTTCAATCGACTTCCAGATTTCGAAGGAGGAGGTTCTCATTTCGTTGGAATCTTTTTTTTTTTTTGTGTTTTTTTTTAATGGATATTACTAATAGTCCGCCTCGAACTGAGAACTCGCGATTTACTTTTGACCAATATAACAGACCCTAAGGAGGATTTTTTTTCTCCTTCTAGCTCCATAATCACTTGATCGATCCTGCTCATATACGAACTTACAAATTTTATGTATCTCTGCTACAGCCCCAAGAAATTTCATAAAGATTAGAAAAACGTTACTAAAGTTATCGTCGGACAAACTATCGAAATCAAAAAGCCATCCAAATGCCGAGACGTCCCAGTTGCCAGGTGACAGTTCGGCCTGGAGTTGTTTGTAAGAACTCACTTCGCTTACGCTCCGCGAGTTCGATTATGTTCACCGAACATTCGAAGATGGCTGGACCGATTTGGAAAATTATTTTTTTGTTTGAAAGAGTATACTTCACACTACCACCATTGTCACCAGGTCCGGATCTGATGATGGGATCCTGGAGAAATCGAGGGAGCTCTTCAACTATTATAGGCACACCTATAGTGGTTTCAGTATTTTTTACAGCAACTCGGGCATTTCCACTTCGAAAGCGGATCCTAAGTGAGTCAGTTCTTTTTTTTTATTATTGCAATGATGGTTTTTACCTGAATGAGGACGCCAAATGTGTTTATTATGATGAATGTTGAAATTAGCGTAAATGAAAAAGCAGCCTAATTTACGTAATAAAAATAAAATTCCTAAAACACAAACGCTATATTTGCACCCGGAACCGGAAAAATCCTCGTGTATTTATTCACAGATCTAAAATGGCGCCTACGCTTAAAGCGAAATGAAGTGCGCAAACTCCCAACAACATTCAGGATAAAAAACAAAAAGACCTGCACGCCTAGCACATGACTGATGCGACAGTATCTGGCGCGCGAGATAGACTACCCGTCTCTTTCTAATTGACACAATCAGAAAAGGACTGATAGACTATCTCGCGCGCGAGATACTGACGTGTCAATCATGTACTGGCGTGTTTGAGTATTGAATATGACGCTGTAAATATGGTGTTTGATGATGAAGATGTTTAAAATATCAAAAACAACTTTACTTATTCAATTTGTATTTTTTTCAACATCGAATACCCTTTAGGAAGAGTACAAAAAATATTATGCCTAAAGATAGGGCGAATATAATTATATTCTCGTTAATCTAATGGGGTTGGCCGGTCGAAAGTATTTACTGGGGGCCTATCGGTAGCTCTTAAACTCCATGCAACGTTGGGCGGAAACTGAGCTGCATTGCTTTAGACCTATTACAAGCTCTTAATGCTTGGCAAAAAAACGGTCAGTTTCCGGCTGAGCGACCCAGCTGTCAATAAGTCGTTCAAATTAGCTCAGCGTCAATAACCTTATCGGGACGTGTTTATTTGACGTTTAGTTGCCGGGATTACTTGTCAAATTTATCGATCATAAGGTCTAATTTCCTGTCAAATTACGACGGAAACTGAACTGCATGGCAATAATGCGATTGTGAGCGTGTCACGTGACTTTGGACGCGGATTTTAATCTCAATTTAACCATAAACTAAATAAAATCTACCTCACCGGTGGTATTTGACGTTTAGTTGCCAGGATTACTTGTCATTTTCACTATTCACTAAAAAGTTCCTCTGGAGTAGCTTTTTTCTGAATTGTTTTAGGATTGATGATGATCATGATAATGATGATGATTACATCATCATATATTTATGGGTATATGTCGATAATGACACCATGATGGGTCGTGGACTCTTATTTATTATGATAAAGTAGGCTTTTACTCTACTCACGGATGCGTTGAGAGTTGAGGGACTTAACATATAAGTACCTACCTTTGAATTAATTTCGAAGTTTTGGTTTCTTATGAAAATTTCTAGGTCGTGTAAAATTTCGTGTTTAAGAATACCTATTAAGATACCACCCCTGCACCTAATTAACCTGTTTGACCTATGGTATGGTTCACTGGTAGAGAATGCCTTATGGCATTAAGTCCGCCATTTGTACCATTTTGTATTGTGCAATAAAGAATAACTAAACTAAGCTAAGATAGTGGTAAAAATCAAATAGTGAGCCATTGTTCACGCTCGCATTTCCCAATTTTAAAAGGTCCACGTGTGGTCAGACTTAAAGCGGTATTACACATTGCAACCTGCAGGGCCCAATCTGTCAGGTTGGAAGGTGTAATTGAAGGTAGGGCCCGTAGGGAGCTGAAGGAGGGGTAGGAAGAGGCAGGGTACACAACAGATTGGGCCCTGCAGGTTGCAATGTGTAATACCGCTTTTAGGGTAGAGCGCATGGAGTAGGCACCCAACTTAATGACGAGGGCGGTGCCCAAAACCAATAAATGGCACCTGTCTTGCTAGTGAACCTCAAAAACACGCCGAATGCCAATTAGCCTCTATCCTGGCAACGGTTATGGCGGATGGTGGGCATTCTTATACCCATGGTTTCCTTCAATACAAATAGCCATGTATGTTTAGATGATTAGTCGTGATTATTTGGTAATTTTCTTTCATAACTAGCTTAAATAAGATAGGTATCTATTCTTGCAAATAAAAAAACGGTTGATTTTTTTATATTTAAATATATATTTTTTTGTATAAACAAAATTTATGTGCTTTCCGCATGCGGCGCCAGTGTGATAATCACCTTACTCTTTAATGGCGGTTTTATATGTAGGTAAACGGTAGGCACAGTTGTCCCTGAGGGCGCACTCCCTCCGACTAAACATGCCGCCATGACCGGAGGCCGCCGCTGTTTTACAAAACAGCCCTATTCATATCTATAGATTTTAATCGAGTCTCGCGAGCCCGCCGCTCGCCGCCACCGTATCTAGCGAGACGACCAAAATCTATAGACTTGAATGGACCCGTACAGCGGCGGCCGCTCGCCTGTCGTGAATTTCGAGTCCACAAAAAGATTGGCTTGAATTTTTCATTTTTAAACTACCATATCTTTACAAAAATATTCGATACTTATTACGGATTTCAGCATTTACGAGACTAATTCGGTGTTGTTGAACTTGTTTATTAAACAAAGGGTATAATTTAATCACTCACTAAATAAATGCTAAGTCGATTTCCTAATAAATAATATTGGCCACTAGAATAGTAGACTGCCACCAAAATTGTACCACCTAATAATATCAAAACGATGACCAAAAACATATCTTAAAATTTCCCGAGAATTACATATATATGTATCACCAAAATAAATAAATAAATATCTGATACCAAAATCGGATCACCAAACAGTATGAAATAGATAACTTAAAAACATATTAACCACAAATATAATTACTCCTCTATACGATGGGCCATCATAAGGATGCAGCTATGCGTTAGAGGGAGCTAACGATATTGCGATCTCGTTCCGTTGTATAGCTGCGTCCCTATGATGGCCCATCATGTAGAGGAGCAATAATAATTTGCTCTATTTTTATAAGCAAGCGCCAGTTGCTAGCCGTTGCCGCGGTACGCTCGCTTCGCTCGCTCGACTTCGCGCACTGGTAGTTCGCAGTTAGCCATTAGCCTGACACATTACTCCACGCTTCGCTGGTCGTCGCACCTATCTTAACTCCGTCAAAAAACAGTCTTCCGTGATCATATTACAGATGCCATCTTTTTTCATAAATTTAGAAGGCATATTTTATTTATTTGGCGGTAGATCTACTGTTCTGGTATGAGAACGAATTATGTGGTAGTAATGTTGCTAATAATAGGTATCAAAAATAAAAATTGGTGGTAGATCTACTAATCTGGTTGTACAAATCTTTTTCAGTGTACGAAAAAGACATATGAAAACTGCAAATGGTACATGAAAGTGAGTCGAAGAGAGAAAACAACCACTGGACGTTTCCACTAAACATTGTTTTTATCTAAGTGTATTGGGTGAATTTCGATACAAAAAAGTGGCGGGTAATTACGAAAGTTGACTCTTATTACAATAGGATACGAGAAATATTTGACTGATTTTCGGAATTACCCGCCTTTCGAAATTACCCTAATAAATCCTATAAGTACACAAACATAGGCTACATGTATGCTTAAAATACTTTCTTCCAGACAATATTTTTATCTGAAAACTGTGATTGTTAGGCGTGGTTACTCCTGGCGCATCGCCTCGCGAGGAACTTGCCGCGCGCGCCAGCTCGGCTAGTGTGGAAGTGCCCCGCCCGAGGCATTGCGTCAGTAAACATTACACGGCTCAACCTGTAACAGTAAAGTTATGAACATTAGTTCTAAGCATAAATACTGTAAACGATGGCACTCTAGTTTTTGGAGTTCCGTAGCCAAAATGTCCTGTTTGTCACTGACTTAGGTCAGTAACTGTCTGTGCTAAGAAGTTGGCATGTAAATACCTATAGATCAATAACTCCAACAAAGTTGTAGAATGAAGGCAATAAACATTGAGTAACAGGAAATGATATCCCTAAGGAATTTTTTCTCCCAAAAGTTGTATTGAAAATTACTAAATTCTATACTTACTACTACTTACTGTCAACCGCCAAATATGGCGCACAAAAATTGTTCTAATTAGATCATTAATTTATATGAATTCATATATATCCATGTTCTAGATGTCATATCAATACTCTATTCATCCTTACATGCCACTCTAGACATAGTAATGTCAGTTACTTTGGCGGTTATTCTTTCGTTACTTACTTCTTATTCTATTATTGAAAAATTTCTTATTAGAAATTATATTTTTCGGTGGTTACTGGGTTGATACTTTATGAGTATCTTTAAGTATACAACAACATCTTAAATAACTTGAGTGACAATCCCAGAGAAAAGTGGGACAATGTATTTGAGAATTGTTTGTTTACATGATAGAAAATTTTAGAAATCTCTCAAATCAATTACATACCAATAATACTTCGTTTTCAATACATAATAATACATTGTATCCATATCCATACTAATACTATAAATGCGAAAGTGTGTCTGTGTCTGTCTGTTACCTCTATCTTCGTGCTTAAACTTCTGAACCGATTGAGATGAAATTTAGTATGAAGAAGGTAGTTTAAGTTCCGGGGAAGGACATAAAATAGTTTTATCCCAGGAATCATCCCTTAAGGGGGCCAAAGGGGAGTGGCTGTTTGTCGCGTGCAAAAACTAACATATATATAATTCTAACTATTTTAACTAATATTATAAATACGAAACTGTGTATGTCTGTCTGTTACCTATTCATGCTTAAACCGCTGCACTATGGCCCAAAAGCCCGATCTAGCTGGACAAAAAGGGTCACTTCGATTCCTTAGTTGTACTATAAAAAACGATAGCATATACCCCCAAGGTCACGATTCTGTTGGCCATTTTTCGTAAGTACCTACCAATAATTAATAATTAATCTCGAAGTGCCAATCAGAGCGCAGTCGTACACATTACAATCATTCAATTTCCGTATTTGCTTGAGCGTTTTGTACAGTGTTTGCAAGAATATTTTTTATGATTTTAGTCATGAATCGTGAAGAAGATGGTAAGATTTTTTTTTTATAATCATTCTAGATATCAATACTTTTGAATTTACTGAGAAAACTACCGATGTATGTGATGGACATGACATTTTTAGTGCATATTTTATGTTTCTTAGACCAGAACCTATATGTACCATGATGTACCATGGCTGTAATTTTTTTTTGTTATAGCCCCGTTAATAGAGTATTTAATTATGGTCGTTTGAAACTGCGGGCGACTGCGGAACCAAGCGCTAATAATTTAAAACTGAAGACAAGTTTTTTTTTTAGAAAACATATTTGATAATTACATCTAAAGGATTTTTTATCACAATTGGGTAAAATACACAAAAAATGAAGGAAATGACCGCTTATTTGATTATATATCAATGCCTACAAGTATTTTAAGTAAATCATGTTTGTCTCGTGAAAAGAAGAGAAATTTAACAGAATGTGAAGTAAATACAACATCAAGAATCGTCATCAAATACGATACATAAAGAAGTGCAGGTTCGACAGGATGATATTCTTGACTGTACAATAAATAAAAGGAATTGAAAGAATTCTTCCGATGTGCTAGTGCAGTCCAGCCTTTTAATAAATATTCATTTTTGCTCTGAACACCAACCTGAAGGTCCAAGAAATATTGAGTTTGCAAAATTGTTAGTTTTTGAACTGGACCGTATTCCACAACAATTGCGCACAATTACGTATTCTAAGATACTGGACTTTGCGAGAAAAATACGTGATGAAGTTACTTTGGGCAATATCAGTCTACCCAGTTGTGATGATTCTGAAAATGAAGAAGTGTAGATATGTGACTGGTTTTGTAGGTAACAATTTGTGTAATTTTTCTTTAGGTATTAAATGCTTTTAAACTATAATTTAATGTTTTTATTTCTGATACTCTTATTTATTTGGTGCCATTTGCAAAAATGCTTCATTTCTTTTAAAATTAGACGTCCAATTTTAGATGAACTCTTCTGCCTTAGTAATTCTTTTTGTACAAAGGTCAACTTACACTGGTTTATATATTTTTACATAAATTATAGCAAAATAATAATAATAACTGTAAATTTTTGCTTATAGTGGCCAACCATACATATACGCATCTCTTACAATTGATTAAGAGTGTAAAATAATTTTGTCCAGCTAGATCGAGGTTTTGGGCCATAGTGCGCTGAACCAATTTAGACAAAAATTGGTATATACATAGATAGTTAGAGTCCTGGATACTTTTCATCCCGAAAAAAAACCCTTAAAGGGGTTAACTTTTTAGATGATACTTGCTATAGGCGCTATTCAAATTCAAATCGATTATTTCAGCTCAGATGTCCATAGAGTTACATAAGAAATAAATTATAACTAAATAAGAATTAAATCACAACAACACTAACACAAAAGTTATTTGTGTAACAAGAGAGGAAAGCTGTTTTTTTTGCGAGTGTTGATTCTAAGTTTGAATCTTGAGTGTAGCGAGGGATCTCAAGAACACGAGCTGCAAAAAATCTTTCCTCTCGTGTGACACATACAACTTTTCACCTCAGTAGTGAGAACATATTCAAGTTAAAAAAACACATTTAATTACATTCCCGAATGAAAGGCATCATCATTATGACGAAAAGCTTCTAGAAACAAAATTGCACTCCCTGGAGTGAGGAAAGTAGCAACGAGTCCTACAAATACATTAAAGATACTATATACAAATAAGTAAGTATAAGTTTACAAAGGACCCGCTTTTAGGTATTTTATTAGGAAAAAGGATATAAATGTGCTTGTCACTTGAAGTACCTTCTTATTAAATGACAATAAATGTATCTTATTAGCGAAAAGAGATTAATTAATAATATTGTTAAGTGCGTTAATAATGGGGCAATCGCGCGCACCCTAAATACAACCGCGTAATTAAAAGGCGCCTTTCACCATGTCCGCATTTTTCCCAGTTTGACAAGGGAAATGTTGGTTGCGACTTAATCCTTTAATTACAGTTTTATATGTAGGTATACGGCAAGCGAAGTTGTCCCGGAGTGCGCACTCGCTCCGACTAAACATGCCGCCATGACCGGAGGCCGGCGCCGTTTTCCAAAACGTCCCTATTCAAGCCTATAGAGTCGCGCGAGCCCGCCGCTGGCCGCCACTCTGTATCGAGCGAGACGTTCATAATCGTTCGAGACGTTCAGGCGCATTACAGTGGTAGTTTCCTCTCCACCCTCACTTTTATCAAGCCGAGGTGTACTACATAGCCCGAGTTGCTTCGTGCAGCGATGTCTTCACCGGGCTGTGAGGGGAGGTTTCAAGGTGATTTTTCATGTGTGCAGTTTGATTCTTTGACGACGCAGAACATCAGCAAAGATTTCACGGGTCAACCTGTAACAGTAAAGTTATAAACATTAGTTCTAGGTATAAATAGTGTAAACGTTGAATGGCACTCTAGTTTTTGGGATTCCGTAGCCAAAATGTCTGTGCTAAGAAGTTGATATTTAATTTTGGCATGGAAATACCTATAGCTCAATAACTGCAACAAAGTTGTAGAATGAAAACTAAAATAAAAACTTTTTACAAAAAAAAAGATAAACCGACTTCAAAAAGGATAAAATGAATCATTATATTATTTATATGCGTTACCAACTGATATGTTTGAAGTCGGTGCCAAGCCAAATTTGGAAGAGTTAATACGAACGAGGCGATGTGTTCAGTGAATTGTTATTTTTCCTATATAACTAATCTAATACAGTATGAATCGCACGTAGATTTACATTCGTTTCGACCATGCGTTAATTGTTTGGCAAGTAGGGACAGAAAGTATAATCATGGGTCCTATGTTTGTTTGTTAACACATTGTTGGGACTATCCGTATGTCGAACGAAGCCCGTGGTTCGCTTTGAATTATTTATCCTTCTTCATCTAAGGTTAAATCCGAAGTATAAAGGAATTCAATTGCTAGATACATTTTTCTATACGCACATATACCCAGTACCTTACACACGCCGTGTCAGTAAGAAAAAGTCACGATATTCAAATTTTATATGGAAGGTCAATCTTACGCGTCTACATTTTTTTTCTATTTTCTGATTATTGACAAAGCAGACGTGTATCAGAATATCGATATATATATTCTGATACACGTTGTCGCATTGCATCAGAATAGGATTAGTAGTTTAGACATGAAAATGTAACACATGAAATCGCATTCACCTTTGCATTATTAGTACCGATGTTTTGTGATGTTCACACTTGAAGCTGATTTGACCGGTTTTGTAATTTGTGGCTTGGCACCGACTTCAAACATATCAGTTGGTAACGCATATAAATAATATAATGATTCATTTTATCCTTTTTGAAGTCGGTTTATCTTTTTTTTTGTAAAAAGTTTTTATTTTTCCATTTTTAGTGCTTATATATTTATCAAAATCGGACAAAAAGTTTCGGATTAATCGGTAATGATATATAAAAAAGTTCATAATACACCCATTCTATCTCAGGAAAGGTCCAAGTATCATATGTGGACTTCATCATTAGGTCCTCTCTATCAAATTGGTGGTTTTCAAGAGGGAATGCTCGAGTTGCTTAAGAAAACACCCAAATCAACATACATGTGCCTTTAAAAATTGAGGAGTTCTCTCAATTCCTCACGGATCCCATCATCAGAATAGCACCAGATTAATATGCGACCATTTTCGAGGTAGTTTCTTTAAAACAAAAGAAGAATTATTCAAATTGGATTACGGGTCTCGGAGTAATCGCTGAACATCCTACATTTCAAAAATCTTCTTAATTATCATCAAAAATCAAAACAATCATCATCATCAGGTCCACTCCATCAAATTGGTAGTTTTTGTGAGAAAATGCTTGAGTAGCTTAAGAAAACACCCAAATCACTATAGACGTGCCTTTAAAAATTGAGGAGTTCCCTCAATTGCTCATGAATCCCATCATCAGAACAGCACCAGATAAATGTGGGACCATCTTCAAGGTAGTTCCTTTCAAACAAAAAAATAATTATTCAAATTGGACCACGGGTCTCAGAGTAATCGCTGAACATCCTGCATAAAAAAATCTTCATCATTATCATCAAAACAATCATCATCATCAGGTCCACTGCATCAAAATGGTGGTTTTCGTGAGAAAATGCTTGATTTGCTTAAGAAAACACCCAAATCACCATACATGTGCCTTTAAAAATTGAGGAGTTCCCTCAATTCCTCATGGATCCCATCATCAGAACAGCGCCAGATAAATGTGGGACCATCTTCAAGGTAGTTCCTTTCAAACATAAAAAATATTATTCAAATTGGACCACGGGTCTCGGAGTAATCGCTGAACAACCTGCATAAAAAAATCTTCATCATTATCATCAAAACAATCATCATCATCAGGTCTACTGCATCGAAATGGTAGTTTTCGTGAGAAAATGCTTGAGTTGCTTAAGAAAACAACCAAATCACCATACATGTGCCTTTAAAAATTTAGGAGTTCCCTCAATTCCTCATGGATTCCATCATCAGAACAGCACCATATTAATATGGGACCACCTTGGATGTAGATCGTTTCAAACAAAAAAAGAATTACTCAAATCGGACCACGGGTCTCGGAGTAATCGGTGAACATACATATAAAAAAAAACACCAAACCGAATGCAGAACCTCCTTCCTCAATGGAATTGAAGTCGGTTAAAAAGAATTACTCAAATCGGACCACGGGTCTCGGAGTAATCGGTGGACATACATAAAAAAAAACACCAAACCGAATGCAGAACCTCCTTCCTCAATGGAAT
Organism: Pammene fasciana; assembly: GCA_911728535.1. NCBI lineage: Eukaryota > Metazoa > Arthropoda > Insecta > Lepidoptera > Tortricidae > Pammene > Pammene fasciana. The sequence continues at coordinate 6,743,473 of OU452285.1, forward strand.
TGAAGTCGGTTAAAAAACATTGAGTATCAGGAAATTATATCCCTAAGGAATTTTTTGTCCCAAAAGTTGTAATGAAAATCACTAAGTCTAAAGTCTAAGTCTAACTAAACTTAACTACTACTCTTTGATTCACTCACAGCTATCAACCGCCAAATATAGCGAACATAATTTGTTCTAATTAGATCATTAATTTATGTGAATTCATATATATCCACGTTCTAGATGTCATATAACCATACTCTATTCATTCTTACATATCTTATCATAGTGTGTCAATTCTAGACATAGTAATGTCAAGATTTTAGCATCGTCGACTAAACTAAAATGGATTTTCATACAATATTTTAGTTCTCTCAGGTGCCGAAGCCCGCCCGGCCACGCCGCCCCGGTCGTGCGGGCGTCGGCACAATCACCGAGAGACGGCAGTTGCTCAATTATATGTATGCAGCAGACTAACGCATTTATCGAACTCTATTCTTACCGGCTTGCCTAGTTTGAGCACTCGTAGAAAAAGTATTGTATACAATAGTGACATAATTAAGCTTTTCAATCTCGTACCTTACTTAGGCCACTCAGCAAGCTTCGTGGCCTAAACACGGTACTCGACTGAAAAGCTCTTTATTATGTCACGATTGTATAAAATACTATTACGTGATAGGACATTTTTAAATCACTCAAATCAATACTAATAATACTTTGTTTTCAATAGATAATAATATTAATAATATAGGCGTAGGGATGTGACGACCCCATCGCCCGCTGGTTTTCACCAGCGCAATCAGTCAACGCAGGGCAGCTTGTGGCGAGCTGTTGGAGAGTAGCGACTCCACGTACCTGAGTGCCCCTGGGGTGCCCTGTCGGATGGTGGGACAGGTCCCCTGCCTCTGGCTTGCCTTAGCCGGCTGTCCAGAGTGGGGTCGTTAGAGCTGTGTTCTCGAGGGTAGATGTGGAAACCTAAGTGGCGAGTTGGCTATATGTTTAAAGTCCAGTGACACCTCTCTACCCCCAGCTCCCGCACCGGTGTTGCCCTTGAGCCATCTTTGATGTCGCTTTTTATGGGGGCCCATCTTGCGGACGGCGAGTCACCGTCTGCCGGAAATAAAATTGGATACCGTTTTATGAGGCAGGCGTCCGGTTCTTCATCCAATAGCCCATTAATCAGTCCATTACTTTTCACCCAATAGCCTAGTACATTTTAGACTCCATTAATACTCAATAGTCCTTACACCATGGCGGGTGCTGGCTCTGCGTGCGTCCCATGACACGGGCAGGGGCAGCATCCGCTTAGTGTACCCCTCACTTTTCATTAAATTGTCGAAAGGGCCTCTGCGCGTTGGCTTCGGCTCCGCATACGCCTCCCAAAGGTCCGGAATACCAGTTCCGTGGTCGGGAAAGACATATTAATAATATATTGTATCCATATCCATACTAATATTATAAATGCGAAAGTGTTTGTGTCTATCTTCACGCTTTTGAACTTCTGAACCGATTTAGATGAAATTTAATATGACGATAGTTTAAGTTCCGGGGAAGGACATAAGATAGTTTTTATCCCAGTAATCATCCCTTAAGAGGGTCAAAGGTGGTTGGCTGTTTGTCGACTTTGTCGCGTGCAAAGTGCAAAAACTATCATATGAAATATAATTGTAACTATTCTAACTAATATTATAAATACGAAAATGTGTCTGTCTGTCTGTTACCTATTCACGCTTAAACCGCTGAACCAATTTAGATAAAAAGTGGCATATAGATAGTTGAGAGTCCTGGTAATGAACATAGAATTATGTTTCATCCCGAAAATCAACCCTTAAAGGGGTGAAATGGAGGTTCAAAATTTGTATGGACATGGAGAGTTTTTAACTTTTTAGATCAAACTTGCTATAGGCGCTATTCAAATTCAAATTGATTATTTCAGCTCAAATATCCATAGAATTGGGATTGTTAATTTTTTTTGGAAATGTATATTTCCAAAACGGTTTCGAGGTCTTGGTTTATCGATCAACTATTGATTAATATTTCGCGAAATTAATGAGTGGATTCGGATATTTTCGCAAAAATATTAATGACCTTTGTTTGACCTTGTCCTCACAACCACCATGTAAAACCTCTGTGTAAAACCTTAATAAGCATTCCTAAAAGAATAAAATCAACGCTACGACATTGTCAAATATGTAAACAGAAATTTGTAAACAAACACTGCCCCTACCGTAGGGGCCCTACGTATTTATGTGAAAAAGAAGTATTACACACAAAAATTAAGCCAATAAAGCAATAATAATCAATTACTAGTCTTTTAAAACATATAAAAGCAATCTTCTTGTCCTGTCTCACATAATAAGAATTTTGGTTCATCTTATTTCAATAAAATTATAGTTTGAACTTGATGCAATTTACTCCAGTAAGTATACAGATATTTTATAACTTTGGGATGTTTATACTCAATAAACAATGGCTTTTACAAAATAATCGCTATGTGTATTATTTCTTGCGCTTTACAAATAAATTTGAATTGGTATAGTATATTTGAGTTAGTTAGTTATTTTGTGAAAATAAATAAAAAATAAAATATTTGAATTTGTTTCAATACTTCAATCTTGACGTGACAGCGACAGTTGACGACAAGCAAGGGTTTTTTTATACGAATTATTGACTTGGTCAATGCTATTCAGCCTACAACTGTTAACTTACAAGACATCGTATCAGATTTTTTATTTTAATTGTAATTAAATAACGAAACTGTTTAAAGCTAAATAAATCAAATTGATATCTTAAAATTGCCTATAGTTTCAGAATAAATTAAAAAAAATATGAACAATCCCAATTACATAAGAAATAAATTATAACTAAATAAGAATTAAATTATGTACAATAACACTATCACAAAAAAAGAAAACCTCCAGAGTGTAACAAATACTATTCTGAAAACCGCATCAAAATCGGTTCAGCCAAACGCGAGATAATCGCAAACAAACATACATACATACATACCAGTGGCGGTTAAAAATTTTTTTAGGCAAGCCGGAGCTTAATTTGGCTTAAAATGTCTTCATAAGCTGTAAGAAAACTACTCAGGTGCCCGAAAACTAGGTAAGCCGGCGGGAATCGTGTTCTATGGACGCGCCGCCACTGATACATACAAACATACGGGTCGAACTGAGAACCTCCTTTTTTTGAAGTCGGTTAAAAATTAAATTATGTCAAACATTGCAGTAACATTAAAAACTCCACCATAAATTCAAATGTCAATTACATTAGGTCATAAACCATGCCCCTAGAACCCACATGTAGGTCATTACAGTTCCAGAGAGCACAAGCAGGATTCTCCCAGAGACGTAGCGAGCTGTTGGAACTGTCACGTACCCGGCGCATGAGGCGGCGGTGCGATTCCGGATTATCGCACTAAAACCGTCAACTCTAGCCCCCGCAAACATCCCGTAACGTGACAGTCCCTACAACAAGCAGAAGCCGTTGTTATATTGGACGCGCAGGGTATTGAGGATTTGTTTGTGTAGTTCATCCACAGGCTGCACGTATAAAAGGATTGGCAAAAAGCCTTGAAAAGGGTATTTTTGACATCCCCGTTACAACGTGCGAACCTGCGCGACAGCATAATACATCTTACCGACAATGCCCTGCGCTCCCGTTCTATATCGGCATCATCCTGGAGGTCCTCGGTTATCCAGTGCCCAAGATACTTATAAGATACTTGAGCCGCAATACTCTATTAAGAGGAACTCCGTTCAGTGACACAGCAGGCACTGACGCATACTCTTTTTGCCAATGATTTTTTGCTATAGACACGAGAAGATGAGAACTTTAACACCTTTAGGCAGGGACTGATTTCGTTACGGTAGAAGCGTTACGGTACTGGTATAGAATTACGATACCGCAATGTTTTAAAGGTAGAGCTATAGCGGTTGAAATATTGCGGTACGGTACCGAAATAAAATTACGATATCGCAATTTTTTCGTTACGGTACTTATACCTTTATATAGCGATACTTATACCGTTATGATTTCGGTATCGTTATTTTCATCGCAGAATTTACGAGGTAGGTACTTGTTTGCGGCGGTAAAGCAACTGACCGAGGGTGCGGGATGCGGGGCGCGGGGCAGGTAGCCGGCAAGTATCTACTTGCTCAAGGTCACGGAGGCGCGCTCGGCGATAATTGTAGTGAATTCATTTTAGTCTTCCTCAGTTGAAATTTCGTGAAAGAGTTTATTGTGTAGGTACATTGAATCGATCATTGATATTAACTCGATGCGGATATGGAACTGATTTTTTTTTATTTATACAGTAATTTGGTATAGCGACTAATAAAAAATGGAAGATTTTTTTGACGCGAATTATTTTTTAAATAACACCAAAATGAAAATAAAATAAAAATAAAATAAAAATAAAAATAAAATAAAAATAAAAATAAAATAAAAATAAAATAAAAATAAAATAAAAATAAAATAAAAATAAAATAAAAATAAAATAAAAATAAAATAAAAATAAAATAAAAATAAAATAAAAATAAAATAAAAATAAAATAAAAATAAAATAAAAATAAAAGAAAAATAAAAGAAAAATAAAAGAAAAATAAAAGAAAAATAAAATAAAAATAAAATAAAATGACATGAATTGATGAATAATAAATAATATTGATATAAATATCAATTGATATTCCGTAAGTTCCGAAAAACTCCGTAGGGGGTTTGAACTAGGGCTTGTGATATACGTGTTACACGCGGAACCGTAGCTATCTTGATATAGTGTTCCCGCGAATCTCGACTTCGGCTGCGCTCCGCTCGGCTCCGCTCCGCTCGGTTATTGAAAGAGAGCTTGTGTCGAACGGACCCTTCGCATAATGTGTTATACTCGTGGTCTTTGCATTGATTTGATTCCAGATGTTTTTTTAAGTAATTACATATTGGTATTATTCTGTTCTCTGATAACCAGCCATTATATGAGTTTGTACAAAAAAACCAGAGGTGGGATTGATGTGATTTTTGAATTTCACCGGTGCCTTTTTTTGTATGCAGCCGATGACTACTTAGTACGAAATAAGCCACCCGATGAGAATCAAAAATCGCACCTCAGGTAGGTACACTAGGTACTAGGTACCTACTTGTCGATGTCGGTGAATATGAAAGTTCATCCAAATAAATATATTAATATCTCTAATTAATATTTACTCCCTAGTAAGAAATGCTACAGGTAGACCAATGCAACAATTTAAAAGTATTTTAAGTGAAATAATAATATACCTACTTTGTTATTCATAAATATTATTACTGGCTGGACAACCGTCTTTCTTCGGTGAAAACACTAAGAAATAGTTGCACGTGCAGATAAAGATAACAAACAATAGTTTGCGGGCCATTGATAATGATTACCTTCAAGTAGCTTTGGGTTTTACCTGTTAAGTACCATGTGTTCCTATTGTTTGTGAAGTTAAGTGAGAGCAAAAACAATACAGTAATGGATTTTAGTAGTCAACGCTTAAAATATGTATACACTTTTGAACCTTATTACAATGGAGTAAGGTGCAAAAGTATACACTTATTTATGGCGTCGACAAGCAACTTCTCGTCCGCTAAGACAGGACAATATTGATCTTTCGAACTCGCGGAGCGTATGCGAAGTGAGTTCTTACAAACAACTCCAGACCGAACCGAACTGTCACCTGGCTACTGGGACGTCTCGGCATTTGGATGGCTTTTTGATTTCGATAGTTTGTCTGACGATAACTTTAGTTACGTTTATCTGATCTTTATGACATTTCTTGGGGCTGTAGCAGAGATACATAAAATTTGTAAGTTCGTATATGAGCGGGATCGATCAAGTCACTATGGAGCTAGAAGGAGAAAAAAAATCCTCCTTGGGGTCTTGTTATATTGGTCAACTCGTTTGCAAGTAAATCGCGAGTTCTCAGTTCAAGGCGGACTACTACTATTTTTTTAAGTTCGTTGTGGTAAAAAATTAAGAACTTCACGTACTAATTTTGCTACAGTAAGGTGAACATTTCCGAGCACATTGGAGAAGATTGTTTTTGTACTCTGAGACAATTGAACACTAACAGTTCAATGCAAATTGATTTCAATTAGAATTAAAATCAATTGACTCATCAATCTGTTACAAATAACTAATAATTGGAAATAATTAATGTTTAGTCTTTTTCAACATTGAAAATTGGTGAAAAGTTTTTAGTGTAGATTCATTAAATAGATAATTAATATTAATAATTATATCAGTGCAGATATGAAGTTGAATGTTAGGTAAATATATTTTTATTATAAATTCTTTATTATTTTATTTCTTTTCTTTTATTATTTTAGATTTGTTTTCGATTTCAGTGTTTTATTTTTATTTTATTTTTATTTTATTTTTATTTTATTTTTATTTTATTTTTATTTTATTTTTATATTATTTTTATTTTATTTTTATTTTATTTTTATTTTATTTTTATTTTATTTTTATTTTATTTTTATTTTATTTTTATTTTATTTTTATTTTATTTTTATTTTATTTTTATTTTATTTTTATTTTATTTTTATTTTTATTTTATTTTTATTTTATTTTTATTTTATATTTATTTTATTTTTATTTTATTTTTATTTTATTTTTATTTTATTTTTATTTTATTTTTATTTTATTTTTATTTTATTTTTATTTTATTTTTATTTTATTTTTATTTTATTTTTATTTTATTTTTATTTTATTTTTATTTTATTTTTATTTTATTTTTATTTTTATTTTATTTTTATTTTATTTTTATTTTATTTTTATTTTATTTTTATTTTATTTTTATTTTATTTTTATTTTATTTTTATTTTATTTTTATTTTATTTTTATTTTATTTTTATTTTATTTTTATTTTATTTTTATTTTATTTTTATTTTATTTTTTATTTATTTTTATTTTATTTTTATTTTATTTTTATTTTATTTTTATTTTATTTTTATTTTATTTTTATTTTATTTTTATTTTATTTTTATTTTATTTTTATTTTATTTTTATTTTATTTTTATTTTATTTTTATTTTATTTTTATTTTATTTTTATTTTATTTTTATTTTATTTTTATTTTATTTTTATTTTATTTTTATTTTATTTTTATTTTATTTTTATTTTATTTTTATTTTATTTTTATTTTATTTTTATTTTATTTTTATTTTATTTTTATTTTATTTTTATTTTATTTTTATTTTATTTTATTTTTATTTTATTTTATTTTTATTATATTTTTATTTTATTTTTATTTTATTTTTATTTTATTTTTATTTTATTTAACTGAAAATGTTTTGTTAAAGTGTCTTGTACTACTTATGAAATCCTAAAATCAACAAAACATATGCGAATAAAGCGCAACTAACGACAAGAAGCTAACAGCGAATAACTCAAAAATGTGCCGCACTGAACGAAATCAAACAAAATAGGTGCTTAGGGCAAGCACTCAATAACTAACGCTGATTGGTTGTCGCCGGTCAGTCGACGGGGCATCCTCACCCTCATATACCTCAATCCATACCTTTATGATAACGGTTGAAGTATCGAAAAAAATAGCGGTACCGTTATATTTCTGTACAGAAATATATCGGTTGCGCTATCGAAATCATACCGAAACATGCGGTATGACGTCATACCGTTTTATAAAGGTACCTTTATATTCCGGTTATGCAGTCCCTGCCTTTAGGTGTTCTTGGTGTTCAAAAGGCTAATAAATCCATAACTTACGTTGGTGATTGCGCATGGCCTTCAACACTCTCCAGCCATCTTCAATGGTCGTTGCTCGCAACTCCAACACCCCAACCGTTTCTTATGATACTGCAGAATTGTCCGGATAGTCATAAAACTGAAAAAGAAATCCAAGACTTAGTAAAAGTTTACCGGCCAAGGGAGAGTCGTACTCGCGCCCCAGGGGCTCCAAGTATAATACACATTTTTTTTATGTTTGTTTTCTAAAGCAGTTGTTGACATCGTCTTAGGTATTGGTTTTTCTGGGATCTAATAAAAATAAAGAAAGAATGGCCCCCAAAAATAAAATTTGAGCTGTGGATTCAAAAAATATGGAAGAATTCAAACTCAAACTCAACCTACTCATGGAATCAACCTACAATCATATTCTTGGCTGGTTTTTCTTATAATTTCAAAATTATGGCCATACTTACGAATCTACATATAGTATAATAACACTAACAATCGGGACGTCTGGGACACAAGCAAACATCCTTTGGGCTTTTGCCACCTATAGCACAAAAAAGCCAACTGACTCTTGGGGTTGCTAGTATGTTGACAGTTTCAAGAACTTTGTGAATGAGTTTGTCATTGTCACGGGTCTTCCTTGAGTAATTAATGTAATTATGCCAAATTTTCCTAGTATGGGAGCGCTCAAAACTACGATTGCGTTTTCCCGGACTCTAATATTGCCACACGCAACGCAGGTACATACATAATATACATATAATATGTACAGTCGACGTCAAAGATATATTTACAGTTTTGTACCTTATTACAAATACGTAAGGTGCAATAGTGTAAACATATCTTTGAAGTTTACTGTACATACTAGTAAATCCAGAAACACTTACGTTGCTGATTGCATGTAATGCACATCGCCTGCAGCACTCCCCAATGATCGCCTTTAGTTTTTCTGATGATACCCGCAGAAAGATGCTCTTCGCCGACAGTCGAGAAAACTGAAAAAAAAAAATCTAGTCTTAGTAAACTTTTACCAGCCAATGACGAGTCGCAACCGTGCCCGCTTAGGTTCCGTACATCATACAATCTTAACATGGTTTTTTCTTAAGCCGTTCTTGGCCTTACACTCTACATCTAATATAAAAATAACGGAATATTTTGTTCAAAGTATTCATAGAAAATATAGATAAAAAACCTAGGAATATTAAATGTATATACAGTGTGTGGCCCAGAACACGAGCGAAAAATGCAAACTTAGATTGTACTCCTCAAACAATAAAACTATTGTTCAACAACTTTAAAAAAATATGTAGTTTTTAGATTGTCTCTTTTTCATACAAATATTATTTTGAATCCGTCTAATTGACATTGTCAGTCTTGTCACCCTCACACTACAGACATAATCAATTTCGCAATACATTGCGTGTTCAGGTTAACTTTAAAATGTACTAAAAATCAAACCGTAAGTTTTCAAAAGTCGCTGCACAAACGTTGTTCAGTTTGAGGAGTAGAATCTACGTTTCAATCCTTCGCCCGTGTTATGGGCCACACACTGTATAGGTTAAGTAGGTCTATATATGTGGACGAGTTTAGTGTAAGGGACCACTTTGTCGATTTACAAGGACACTTTTTTCTTTCACTAATAGATAGTGCATATTGCGTAGTTTTAGAAAGTACTAGTAACTTTATATCGACAAAGTGGTCCCTTTGTCCGCACACTAACACATATTTTCTATGACTACTTTAAATCTAAAATATATATAACAAAGTCATGTCGGTACGTTACAGCATTTATACCTCAAGAAAATCGATGTTAATGATGTTTGATTTTTTGGATTTATCACTGCCTCGAATAGCAGAATATTAATCATTAAAATATTGCAGAAACTAAAAACCAATTAGTAGCGCTACCAAGTTCGCCGGGTCAGCTATTTTACATTAAAAGGGATTGCAACCCCAATTATAAGCTTATTTTACAATCTTAAGAGTCGCCAGGACGCTCGCGTTCCCATACAAACGTAGTTTAGCTCTCATTTGAAAACGACAAACTTTAGAACCACGAAATTTGGCATGGGCATTCTAGTAGTACAGATTTAGGTCGGACATTCGTTTTCGTTGTTAAAAATTTTAATACAAAGAAAATACGGCCAGTACACATACAATAGTATTTTGTGCAACAGTTACATAATGAGGGTTCTTAAGATTCGAGGGTCGAAGTTACAAAATGAGGCGAAGCCGAATTTTGTAAAAACAGACCCGAGAATTTTAAGAACCCTTATTATGTACCGTTGCACACAATAGTTTTTATACGAGTGCTTAAGCAAGCCGGTAAGAATTGAGTTCGACGAAAGCCGTGCACAACCTACTGGTTCTATGTAATCTCGTAACGTTCGATCTCCCGGTGGATTGTGCCGGCGGCGACACGCAATGCGGGGCCCGACAACAGTTTCACAATATTGTATGGAAATCCTTTCTGTGATTGTTATGGATGCTACAATATGCGACCATAGAAGCTCTATCAAAAAGTATGCGCTAGTAGTACCGCCACCACAATCTCAATTCGAGTATTACAGTCGCCGAGTATAAAAAACTTATTTTTAACACAGTTGCTCAAATCTAGTAGTAGTTTATAATGCGAGAAGTTGGATTTCTCGCACTAGCGCGTTTTACTTTTCCAGCCAATCACAGCTCAGGATTCATGATCACCGCCCCGCATCGCACGGCGCGAGTGTTCGGGTGAAGTAACCTCAAAGTGACATATTGTCCATTTTTATAATTTTTTCGCAACTTTATTAAAAAACGTCGTTCGATACACGGACGGAATGTCATTCTTCACTCGTCCCGAGTTTTGCCACTCGCCTGCGGCTCGTGATCAAATGTCTCGGAACTCGTTGAATAATGACATCCTTTCCGACCTAGTATCGAAATGTACTATTTTGCTATATTTTCTTCCGACAATTCCATAGAAGAAGGAGGTTCTGCATTCGGTTTGGTGTTTTTTTTTATGTATGTTCACCGATTACTCCGAGACCCGGGGTCCGATCTGAGTACTCCTTTTTTTGTTTGAAAGGATCTACATCCAAGGTGGTCCCATATTAATCTGGTGCTGTTCTGATGGGATCCATGAGGAATTGAGGGAACTCCTAAATTGTTTAGAAATAAAGGAAAAGTAGAAAAATCCACTGCCTCAGGCGAGACTCGAACTCGCGACTTTGGGAAACATGCCCATCGCTCTGCCAACTGAGCTACTGAGACTATACCTGATGGCTGCGAATTTCTCCACCACATCCTTTATTTTATATTCGCGCCTTAGGGTGACGCAACACAACTTGGGACTCCGATGGCCGGTTAAGAAGTGTAAGACTTCGTCGGCAGATGTCGCTAGGCGTCACCCTAAGGCGCGAATATAAAATAAAGGATGTGGTGGAGAAATTCGCAGCCATCAGGTATAGTCTCAGTAGCTCAGTTGGCAGAGCGATGGGCATGTTTCCCAGAGTGGCGAGTTCGAGTCTCGCCTGAGGCAGTGGATTTTTCTACTTTTCCTTTATTTCTAAACATTGTGGTATCGTTAGCAGACGTTCTGCTTAATACAAAAATAAAAAAAAAATAACTCCTAAATTTTTAAAGGCACATGTATAGTGATTTGGGTGTTTTTTTAAGCAACTCAAGCATTTTCTTACGAAAACCACCAATTTGATGGAGTGGACCTGATGATGATGATTGTTTTGATGATAATGATGAAGATTTTTTAAATGTAGGATGTTCAGCGATTATTCCGAAACCCGTGGTCCGATTTGAATAATTCTTTTTTTGTATGAAAAGATCGAACTACCTTAAAGATGGTCCCACATTAATCTGGTGCTGTTCTGATGATGGAATCCATGAGCAACTGAGGGAACTCCTCAATTTTTGTAGGCACGTGTATAGTGATTTGGGGGTTTTCTTAAGCTACTCAAGCATTTTCTCACGAAAACCACCAATTTGATAGAGTGGACCTGATTATGATGATTGTTTTGATGATAATGATGAAGATTTTTTAAATGTAGGTACATCCGTGGTCCGATTTGAATAATTCTGTTTTTGTTTGGAAGTAACTACCTCGAAGATGGTCCCACATTAATCTGGTGCTGTTCTGATGATGGGATCCATGAGGAATTGAGAGAACTCCTCAGTTTTTAAAGGCACATGTATGTTGATTTGGGTGTTGTCTGAAGCCACTCAAGCATTTCCTCTCGTCAACCACCAATTTGATGGAGTGGACCTAATGATGAAGTTCACATATGATACGTGGAACTTTCCTTAGATTGAATGGGTGTACTATGAAGTTGCCATACGCGCCACGCTTGGCAGGCGGGTTGTTGTTGTTTAGGCTTTCGGAAGATGCTGCTGCCTATCTCCCGGTATATTCCCTTAGCAGACTCCTACTGCAACCACGGGACGATATAGTGGGGGACAATTCTAAGGCCGGGCACCCCACGGCACTATCTCTATCTGTTACATTGTCATATCTTAACTACTAATCCGATTTTGTATATATTCTGAGACACGTCTACTTTTTCAGTAATCAGAAAAAGGCGGAATAAAATAGAAAAAAAATGTAGACGCGTATGATTGGCCTTTCATAGAAAATTTGAATATCGTGCCTTTTTACTGAAACTGTGGGTGTACTGGGTGTATCTGAGTAACTATAGAAAAATTAATCTAGCCATTGAATTCCTTTATACTTCGAATTTAACTTTAGATGAAGAATGATAAATAATTCAAACCGAACCACGGACTTCCTTCGAGATACGGGTAGTCCGAACAGTGTGTTAACAAACATAATGCGCATGATTATATTTTCTGTACCTAACGGGTAACGCATAGTCGAAACGAATGTATACCTATGTGCAATCCATACCGTATTAGATTAGGTAGACAGTAAAAAGAACAATTCACTGAACACATCGCCTCGTTCGTATTAACTCTTCCAAATTTGGCTTGGCAGTGGCACCGACTTCAAACATACATATCAGTTGGTGACGCATATAAATAATATAATGATTCATTTTATCCTTTTTGAAGTCGTTCATCTTTTTTTTGTAAAAAGTTTTTATTTTGTGTAAATATGTTCCGACTTTTAATTAAATGAATTAACTCTTAAACACAAACCTGTATGTGCCGAAACGACTTCCGTCCCAGCTTCTTCAATTTATTTTAGGAACGAAGACGAATTCATCCAAACTCAGATTACATCTGAAAGAGTAATAACGCCAAGTTAGTCAGAAATAATGAAATTTTGCACAAAATTCTCGGAGTTAGAAAAGTGCGCACTCTATGGGTCGAGTACAATGGTGTAAAAAACCGACCAAAACCGTGCCAGCCCACGCATAACGGAGGGTTCCGTAGTAAGTCGTTTTTTTGCACTTAACTCAAAAACGGTTAAAGGGATAATGTTCTAAATAATTTTCGTTTAAAGTAAACTAAGCCACATCGTCTTGATTTTTTTCATATTTACGGTTCAAAAGTTAGGGGGAACCAATTGTTCGTAAGTCTAAAATAATCGTTTATCTACAAGTCTACATAAATCGATCAAGAATGAAAAATGTTTCGAATAACAGGTGACAGAAGATGTTGCCGTTAGGACTGCGTGGCTAATCTTTTTAACCGACTTCAAAAAAGGAGGAGGTTCTCAATTCGACAGATTTTTTTTATCATTATTATTTTTTTGTATGTATGTTACTCGATATCTCCGTGAATCGTGAACCGATTTTCAAAATTTTTTTTTAATCGAATGGGTATATCCGATACTAGAAAAAAAATTTGAATAATTTTGATCTCGTAGGTACAAACGTATTTGATACTACTGACACTTCTGTTATTTCTTGTTTATCATAATCTTTGAGTTCTGTCAAATCGTAGTTGCACCCGCGATAACGACGTATGGTTATGAAGAGAATTTAAGTCCCGGGGTAGGATATAGGATAGTTGTTTTATACCAGAAATCATACTTTATAAGGACAAAAGTTCAAACAACGCACAAGGCATTCATATTCCGGGTGCCTTACCTCATCGGCATGGTATTTTAAGTAAATTCAAGTCATTTATTATATCTCAAAAAAAGACAGAATTTGTTTAAATATTAAAATCCAATGATGTAAAATATTGAATAATAAATATAATACGGTGAATACTCCTTAACATTAAAAGGTCGCAAAAGCGCATGTGCCACCTTCACATCAGGACGTCGCGCATATCGTCCGGGACTGTGCACTCCGCAAATAGGACGGCGATCCAGCAGACTTGTTTACCCTCGACAACGACGTAATCCAATGAATGCAGAATTTAAACATAACACTCTAAACGAGTGACAAAATGCCATATCATTAAATTAAATAAACCTCCGGAGTAGCAGGCGTCCATAAGTCACGGTAGCTGCTATCAGCTTAGCAGGTGGGGTGGGCCAAATGTTTGCGTGCGACCATTGTGGTAAATAAAAAAAGGGATAATCATTCGCGTGTCAACCTAGTGCCACAGCACATTAAGATCAATAAATCTTGTATTGTAGGTAACTACCATTGCCACTCATCATCACCATTCGCTTGCCCTTGTCCCATTTACCTGGGGTCGGCGGAGCAAGTCTTTTTCTTCCACACATCTCTGTCGCCCGTTATCTCATCATTCTCCACGATCACTTTGACAATATTTATAACAAATAGATAACATCCACAACTCGGGAACAAATATCCTTGATGAATACAAAAATAAATGCCCTTACCAAGATTCAAACCCGGAACTTTCTATACAAAGATAAATGCGCAAGTAATAATCTATCTGTCTGTTATCTCTTGAAGCTAAAACCACATACCGATTTAAATGAAATTCGGCGAGGAGATAGTTTGAGTCCTGTGGTAAATACTAGACAGTCGCTATGCGCGAAGTGCATGGTGGGGGTAACGAGAACGATCGCAGTGCTCAATGTGACAAGAAATGAAATTGCAAATCCCCTGTCTGCTGTCAAAATAGTGAATCAGCCAGTTACATTTCATATAAGCAAGGAATACAACCTATTTATAAAAAAGGAAAAAAACAGATTGACCACCTGCCCAAGAGATGGCGCCACAATCATGGACACAGCGAATATGTCGACATCGAGCATGCGACCTCTCTGGAGTTGCAGGCGTCCATCGCGGTATAAAAAAAGAACATAAATAATATGGGATAATCATTCACTTATCAATCTAGTCCTACAGTTAGTTTAATAAGGCTCGCCTAGTCTAGGTGACACTATTTATATTAGATAGAAAACATCCACAGCTCAAGAATAAATAAATTCATAAGAAACACACAAATAAATGCGCTTACCAGGATTCAAACCCGGGACCTCCTGTTAAACTGTGTGTTATGTATATTACACTATGCTCATCCTATAAATTTTGTATATAGCAGTACTTATCTATCTTTCTCGTTTCTCGTTATACAATGTATGTATAATATACATGTTGCCGCGTTGGTCTACCTCATTTCACTTCACTCATCTACTCAAAGGTTAACTGGAAGAGATCCCTTAAAGCGACAATTTTGCGACTGTACTTGCGTTTTCCTATTGTAACATTGTATTTGTACATTAAAGAGTTTACATACACTCATAAACTTACCAACACTAAAATTATAAATGTGAAAGTAACTCTATCTGTCTGTTAATTACCTCTACATGCTTAAACCGCTGAACCCATTAATAAGAATTTTAGTGTAAAGATTTTAGCCCTGGGGTAAGATCAAGGGTGTCCATCTCCACGAAGTGATAGCTACTGCCATGGAACGTATCGGATACCTACGTTTTCGGGTTATTAAAATCGCCTTCGTTTATTTGCGGAATGACCACAGATAAGATAAAATAAGTATTTGAGTAGTTTATAGTAATCGTTTTGTACCAACATATGAATTCGATTGTAAATTGTAATGAATCTGACATTTATCTAGTTTTGTATTAAAATTACTGATAGATTAGGTAGGCTGAGGCAGTTTGGGCAGGTCCAGCAATAATAATATATACTATGCGTACTATAGTCAATCCTAGAAAGTCGAAAGGTAAAATTGTATGGACCACCGTTGTCACCGTTCATCTGTCAAACACTGATTTTGTAGTGAAGATAACCTTCTGTACGAAATACTATCATATGGTAAAATATAGGTCAGCAACGCGCATGTGACACCTCTGGAGTTGCAGGCGTCCATAGGTTAAATACAGTACCTAATTGCTTACTATCAAGTAGGCCGTATGCTTCTTTGCTGCCGTCGTGGTGTAAAAAAGAAAGAAATAATATGGTACAATCATTCACGTATCAACGTAAGCTCAATAAGGTTTGTATTGCGGGTAGGAACTACTAGGTGACAATATTCATAATAGTTTTTAAAGGGTAGGCAACGTGCACGTGAGTCCTCTGGGGTTGCAGGCGACCATAGGCTACGGTAACTACTTACCATTGGGCGGGCCGTATGCTTGTTTGCCAATGTCGTGGGGTAAAAAAATTGATACAAAACATCCACAACTCGAGAACAATAATATCCGAGATAAATGCCCTTAGCAGGTTCAAACCCAGGACCTCATGTTTAACTAACCCATGTATTATAATTGCGAAAGTCTATCTGTGTAGTGAGCTAACGGTTGCTATGCCTTCACATTTAAACCGCATAACCGATTAATATGGAATTTAGTACACGGTTAAAGACATAGGATAGTTTTTATCCCAGAAGTCATCCCTTAAGGGTATGAAAAACAGATGGATGTTTGTATGGGGATTTAATAACCGCTGAACCGATTTGGATGAAATTTGGTATAGAGATAGTCAAAGAGTTCTGGGGACGGATCCTTGCAAATATTATAAACGCGAAAGTAACTCTGTCTGTTACGTCCTTACGATTAAACTGTTCAACCGATTTGGATGAAATCTGGTATAGAGAGAGAGATAGTCAAGAGTTCTGGTGTTGTAAATATTATAAACGCGAAAGTAACTCTGTCTGTCTGTTACCTCCTTACGATTAAACTGTTCAACCGATTGAAATGAAATTTGGTATTGAGTGTAGGGAAAGGACATAGGATAGGGAACCAATAACTACTAAACCTATTTAGATGAAAATGGTAAAAAAATAGTTTGAGTCTCGGGGAAGACATAGGGCAGTTATTATATCAGAAACCATCCCTTTGTGGAAACGGGCTGAAAGTTTGTATGGGGAGGGAATGAATAACTGCTGCACCGATTAAGATGAAATTTGGGATGGAGACAGTATGAGGTCTACGCAAAAATAGACGCAACATATAGACGTCGAGTTGCGGAAAACAGCCCTCGTTAACCAGCATGAGCTCTGTATGCAGAGCCTAATTTTTAAGACTCATCCAATTAACCCAACAGGAGGTTTGGGGCTAGGTCTGAGGACATTGTCATAACAAAAATTTTACTTGACCTTATCTACCATATGGTACCAACGACTGTTGCCTGAAATCTATTTTCATAATATTACTTTTAAAAAATGCATACCTGGATTATCTTCGGGTGGATGTTAGAACTGGATTATGTGAGAATGATAGAAGACGTTCACGGAGCTCTTCACCTGAAATTGTTAAATAATGTTCAGTAGTACATCCGTATTTGTATAGGGAGTGTATGTGGAATCAACAACCGCCGCCTCGATTAAGATGAAATTTGGTGTGGTGTTCAGAAATGACGGAGTAACAAACAAACAAAAAACCGGCCAAGTGCGAGTCCGACTCGCGCACGAAGGGTTCCATGCCATTATCTATAAAAATCATCATCAATAAAAATATCTATAAAAATCAATCATGTCTGTTGTATGGGAGCCCCCTTAAATATTTATTTTATTCTAGTATTTGTTGTTAAAGCCGCATTAGAAATACATCATCTGTGAAACTTTCAACTGTAGGTATAATTAACTGTCACGGTTTATGAGATACAGCCTGGTGACAGACAAACGGACAGACAGACAGATCGGCAGACAGACAGACGGACAGCGATGTCTTAGTAATAGGGTCCCGTTTTTACCCTTTGGGTACGGAACCCTAAAAACATACAACCGAATTGAGAACCTCCTCTCCTTTTGTAATGTTGAAATCGTAAAAAAAAACTTTATCTTAATGGCTTGTTCCTCATCCAATTAACCCATCATTATCTACAGGAGGTTTGGGGGTAGGTCTGAGGACATTTTCATATTAATATTTTGGTATTCAATAAGGTACATTGTCATAAAAAAACACCTGGCGCACCGCCTCGCGAGGAAATCGCCGCGCGCGGCAACTCGGCTAGTGTGGACGTGCCTCGGCCGAGGCAAACGCACGCGCGGCCGCATTGCCTCGGGCGAGGCACTGCTACATTAGCCGAGCTGCCGCGCGGCAATTTCTTCACGAGGCAGTGCGCCAGGTGTGGGAACGCCTTGTATATGTATATACGAACTTGACCTTATATATGTATATACTTAGTTTAAGAGTATTTGTGTGGTACATGTATGTACCGATATATGTATTTATTAGTGTTTAGGTACCTAAAGCTTTTTGTGTTTCCAAACTTTTTATTGTTCTTTTGTGCATAGTTTGTCTTTCATCATTTAGTATTTATTCCTTTCTCATTCTCTCATGGGTTAGCTGGAAGAGATCCCTTTTAGGGATAAGCTTGCCTTTGTGCATATCTTTTTTATTTTTTATTTTACTGTTGTAATATTGTTAAACTTGTTTATGTGCAATAAAGTGATATATACATACATACATACCTTATCAACCATATGGTACCAACAACTGTTGCCTGAAATCTATTTTCATAATATTACTTTTTAAACTCGAGTTGAGACCTCCTTTACTAATATTATAAATGCGAAAGTAACTCTCGTCTGTCTGTTACTTCTTAACGCTTAAACCACTTTACCGATGAAATTGATGAAATTTGGTGTGAAGATAGTTTGACTCCGGGAGTAACATATAGGTCGACAACACGCATATGTGACATCTCTGGAGTTGCAGGCGTCCATAGGTTACCGTAGTTGCTTAGTGTGTTCCATCAGGCGGGTCGTATGCTTGTTTGCCATAGTCGTGTTACAAAAAAATATGGGGCAATCATTCACAAATCTACCTAGCCTCACAGTAAACTCAATAAGGCTTGTTACTATGGGTACTAGTCGGTGACAATAATAATATATCACAGATAGAAAACATCCATAACTCGGGAACAAAGATTCATGATAAAGACACAAATAAACGCCCCTACCAGGATTCAAACCTGGGACATACAGCTTAATTCACTAATACTTAGGTACTTACTACATTGGCCAAACAACCTAAAGTGGATCTTGGCCTCCGAGACCAAAGACCGCAGGGCTTCTCTTTTTTCTTTCTTCCTCATAGCGTTTGACCCAGCTTGGGGTTCGCTTGACAACCACATTCCATGAATGGGCGTAGGCACTAGTTTTTACGAAAGCGACTGCCATATGACTTTGCAAGCAGAGGGGAAACAAGGTCTTATCGGGATTAGGTCCGGTTTCCTTACGATGTTTCCTTTACCGAAATGGACTGGTAAATATCAAATGATATTCCGTTCATAAGTTATGGAAAAGTCAGTGATACGAGCCGGGGTGTGAACCCGAGACCGGATTGAAAGTCGGACGTCTTACCGCCAGGCTACTAGCGGTCTTACCACGAGGCTTCTCTAAGCGATACTAATATTTTAAATTCAAAAGTAACTCCAGCTGTCTGTTACCTTTACACGTTTAAAAAACTAGTATATCGATTTCAATGAAATTTGAGACCATCCATATTGATGCCAAATGTAATGAAATAAAAGGTGTACTCACATTATCACAATTTCGCTTACCTTGAGAACAAGATTGGCAATAATGGCTATATCAGCCACGGGAGCTCATCACCTGCAGCTCAGTGGAGTTCTCTGCAGTCAGCGCTCTTAAACTGGAACCGAATCCGGCTGTGGAGTTATTATGCATAATTATTAGTTTTTTTTTACATTCAACTACTATATTGATTTGTACTATATACTAATATGTCTCACGAAAGTTTAAATTCAATATATTGATTTGGATGAAATCTGAAAACAGCCACAACTCTAGAACATATCCGTAATAAACACACAAATAAACTCCCTTTCCAAGATTCAAACTCGAGTTGAGACCTCCTTACTAATATTATAAATGCGAAAGTAACTCTGTCTGTCACTTCTTAACGCTTAAACCACTTTACCGACGAAATTGATGAAATTTGGTGTGAAGATAGTTTGACTCCGGGAGTAACATATAGGTCGACAACACGCATATGTGACATCTCTGGAGTTGCAGGCGTCCATAGGTTACCGTAGTTGCTTAGTGTGTACCATCAGGCGGGTCGTATGCTTGTTTGCCATAGTCGTGTTACAAAAAAATATGGGGCAATCATTCACAAATCTACCTAGCCTCACAGTAAACTCAATAAGGCTTGTTACTATGGGTACTAGTCGGTGACAATAATAATATATCACAGATAGAAAACATCCATAACTCGGGAACAAAGATTCATGATAAAGACACAAATAAACGCCCCTACCAGGATTCAAACCTGGGACATACAGCTTAATTCACTAATACTTAGGTACTTACTACAGTGGCCAAACAACCTAAAGTGGATCTTGGCCTCCGAGACCAAAGACCGCAGGGCTTCTCTTTTTTCTTTCTTCCTCATAGCGTTTGACCCAGCTTGGGGTCCGCTAGACAACCTAATTCCATGAATTGGCGTAGACACTAGTTTGTACGAAAGCGATTGCCATCTGACCTTTCAACCAGAGGAGAAACAAGGTCTTATCGGGATGAGGTCCGGTTTTCTTACGATGTTTTCCTTCACCGAAAAGCGACTGGTAAATATCAAACGACATTCCGAACATAAGTACTGGAAAACTCAACCCAAGACCGGATTGAAAGTTGGATGTCTTACCGCCAGGCTACTAGCGCTCTTACCACGAGGCTTCTCTAAGCGATACTAATATTATAAATGTAAAAGTAACTCCGTCTGTCGGTTACCTTTACACGCTTAAAAAACTATTATATCGATTTCGATGAAATTTGAGACCATCCAAATTCATGCCAAATGTAATGAAATAAAAGGTGTGATCACAATATTCACTTACCTTGAGAACAAGATTGGCAATAATGGCTTGACATAGCCACGGGAGCTCATCAGCTACAGCTCAGCAGAGTTCTCTGCAGTCAGCGCTCTTTAACTGGGACCGAATCCGGCTGTGGAGTTATTATGCATAATTATTAGTTTTTTTTTACATTCCTAATGGCATTGTAAATGTAAAGTGCCTAAATCGAAGAACCAACAAGCAAAATTATAAATACGACATTAATTTCGTCTGTCTGTTACCTCTACACCTTTAACTACTAACACACATACTACATATCCGTAGTAAACACACAAATAAACTCCTTTTCCAAGATTCAAACTAGAGTCGAGACCTCCTTTACTAATATTATAAATGCGAAAGTAACTCTTCACGCTTAAACCACTTTCTTTACCGATTTAGATGGAATTTGGTGTGAAGATAGTTCGATTCTGGGAGTAACATATAGGTCAACGAGATGCATATGTGACATCTGTGGAGTTGCAGGCGTCCATGGGTTACTGCGCCTGTTTGACACCGTCATGGTATAAAAAAGCACATAAATAATATTGAATAATCACAACACAACCCTTGTCCCATAATTTATAATACTAAGAAATCCATTTATTCCGATCAATAATTACAATTAATTTAGTTACTATAATATGTATCTAAGCTCAGTGTGCTGATCTAAGGCATAGGCCTTCTCCAACTGTCCCCATCCCCATTGGACTCTATCTACAGTAACCCTAATCCAGTATGGCCCCAGGTTCAGATTAATATCTTTCCATCTTAGTAATGAATGGACTTATGAACTTCATGTGCAGCATCTGGGGTACCATAGCGTAGTGATTCATTCAAGCGCTAACACCCGAGATCAAAACAGTTTTGTTCTCACATACTGTTTTTCAAACCACCGTTGAGGATAATGATCGACTAATCATCATATTATCATTTAGTCTGATTTGGTTAGTTTGGTTAGGTGAGGTTTAATATGGCCCGATTTGGACCAGCATGGTCCAGTCTAATTGGGTCCGGTCAGGGTCAGTCATAACTTATGATCAACATACATAATGGCAACAAACATATAAAATGGACAGCAAGTATCTTAGAGAAGAAAAAGCCCAATTTCCAAATAGATGGTGTCAAAAAGTTCATTACTTGGCAGCAGCTGACCCTTGTTACACATAGTTATTATCTTATGTATTTAAATTGTTATATACGGGTATATACCTGGTTTTCCAATGGCTGGTTTCCATTGTAACTTCTTCATTATTTTAGCAACAGGGATTGCAGTGATATTCATCCAGGTCACACCAATACTATCGCATTATTTGCCTTGTACTACACTGTAAGATAAAAAAATATTAAGTTGTTGATATCCCGAGTTGCCTTAACAACTTAATTCTAGTAAAACATTGTACAAGAACAAAATTGGGTTAAACATTTAATTTAAACACTATCCATTTTCAATAGAAGTTAAAACATAAACATGGGCTGGGGTGTAGCAAAGGGTAGGTATGTCGAATTCAAAAAAATTGGTATTGTGTCATTATCACACCTAGATTTGTTATTATGTTATAGTAGAGAATATGTATGCTGAAAGAGGGGTGGCCTTAGCCTTCGCGAGGCCTCCGGCCGGCCCTTGTAAAAATTTGTCCAGGGACGCCACCCCCTAAGGCCGCCTCTGTGCTAAAATAAGAATTTTTAACAGGACAATAAATAAAAAATTCTCTTAAATCAAAAATAGTCACAATAATAATTAGGATATGGTTTTTTGTTGAGCTGTAAAATACTAGCCCTTGAAAAGTCTTTTACACCTATGTTTCTGCACAAGCCTTCCCCTATATTTTTTACACTTTTTGCTAAAATTTGTCTTTTTTTATTGCATACTGAACACCAAATATTAACACTACCTTGCATGTTCACATTCGAGGCGGCGGTCTTTGTAAAGAAATACCGGCAACCAAGGATTCTAAAAGATAAAAGAGTCTTATAAATAGGTATTTACCAGTTGAAACTGCCGAATTCCACGTGTGTGAAAAACTGACGAGAAGTTGGAAAACAGCACGGCATCGTTGTACGAAATAATGAAGGAGAATTTGGAAACTTTGCCAAAAACCACAAAAGAAACGCAATGCGCTGAAAATTTAGCACTTCACCAGCATATTCTAGTAATTTAACTATTTAAAGAGAAATAGCAGCGTTTAGGTCAAGTTTAAATTATGAAATCATTATTATCAAACACTACATTAAATTCTCTTTGTTATCTAACAACTTCATTACTTCAGTCAACAAAGACGAAACATCAAGTTCAAAGTGTTCAAACTTTAACGGTCGATGTCATTATTGTCATTTGGCATTTTTTCAACATATTTTATAATATTTTTTTGATTTGCTTGATTTATTAAATTTGTTGAAAATATAAAAAAAATTAAAGCAAAATTACGCTGATTATTTTAAAAGCAATATTTTTTTATGGTTTTGGAAAAATAATAACTTGCAATGATTCGTGAAAAGGAACCGTGAAATGTGACGATGAGGAGCGTTCGTAACTTTTTTCATTGTAGTGTAACGTTAAAAAAATCTCGCAAAACACAAAACTTTCTTTCTCCTTACTTCCTATCTATGGGTCGCCACACACCTAGCGGTTTTCCTCGCGGAATTACCGGAAGTAGCGGAAATTCATAGACAAATTAAGCATTTTGTCTATGAATTTCCTCTACTTCCGGTAATTTGTCTATGGCTTCCATACAAAAAATCTGCTACCATAGACAAATTTCCGCTACCATAGACAAATTTCCGCTACTTCCGGTAATTCCGCGAGGAAAACCGCTAGGTGTGTGGCGACCCTAAATAAGACACCATCATAAGTTATCGCATCGCTATAAACTTTATTTAGTTTCAGAACAAACCCTCAATTTATTTTTTTCCAGCCATAGACAATACATTACCTCAAAACGGGGAGTTTTCGTTGAGCTTACGACAAAACCAGTCAAAGTTGAACGACTATTGAGCGGCAATAGGGACGTAACGTTAACTTAAAAGCAATTCAGCGCACTTTTACCTCACCGGAAAACTGAGCGGCGTTAAAAAGTTACCGATAGGCCCCCAGATGGCGCCAGCATAGCTGGGTCCCTGTCAGTCCTACAAATAGTGTCAAAATCACGTTTTTTTTTATTTTTTTTTGACCTGGATGGGCTAGCCTTTAAGCCAAATCCCATACAACAATACTAGTGAAAGGGACCTAGCTATGCTGGCGCCATCTGGCCAAACCGTTGACAGTTGCCAACCCCATTCATCTGCACGATAAACCATTTAAGGTGCCTATAACAGAATTCGTATTCGTTTTCATAAATTCGTAGCATGACAATATTAACCCTTTTCCAGAAGGCCATCCATGGTTGTTATTTTATCGCTTATCGCGTCATGCGTCATGCGTCACTTTCGCCCTTACACAATTGTTAGAACGTGACAGCTATTGTGATTTATTAGGCTAGCAGACAACACCAATCCAGAACCTCTTTTCAAAAATTCCAAATAAGTAATACTTATTCAAAATAGTTACAATCTAATTTGAAACTTAAATCCCAAAGTTAAGGTTGAAATTCAATTGACACGGATGTGGTCAATAAATCGTAGGTAAAGCCTAACAAGTTCCTTTTTAGCCCTCGCCATGTTGCGGATTTTTTATGGAACTAATTTATTTTTATGGCAATGATTTTTTTTGACAACAGACGTTGAAAGTCATTGAACATCACCGATGTAAACAAATCGAATTTTTTTGTAAATATTTCAGGATAATAAGAGATTTTGCAATCAAAATGCCCAAAATATTTCACACCGATGCCATAAATTTTTTTTAAATACATTAAAATACTTGCGACAGAAAAAGGATGAGGGATTCAGTAGTAATCCATCAAAAAATGTTGTGAAATTAGTTGTTGACATGACGGGTACTGACATTCATAGTGCGGCTGTTATAAACTGGCTAGTTTTGTACTAAACATACTTCTACAATTGACAAGTACATAATTGTATATCTAACTCGCTCTTGCACGATGCCAATACACACTGTCCCGACTATTCATGACGTACACGTATTGTTGCTATATGTAAGCTGTTTGTAGCGACGCTATATCAGGGCTAAAAAGGGACTTGTTAGGCTTTACTTATACTATGCCTGGAAAAGAGTTAAAATTATTCGGTAGGTAAATATTCGGAATTTGAACCGAATAATTCGGCCAATACAAACATTGAAAAAAACTGCCGAATACGAAAAATAATAATCGACTCATCTCTAAGTTAGGTATAATTTTATTTATCAATCAATCAAATTAGACTTTTTCGACGAATTAATTTCCACCAGGCTGGAATTCGTTTTAATACTTTAGTTTGGTTCTAAATTCGTGTTATCCTAGTTTGCCCAATCCCAGGAGGTGTGCATTATTTTTGAGAAATGTTTGCTCCTGTGTTGATCCTGAGGACATTTCAGCGTGTATTTCTGGCAGCCCTATAATCACCTAAGGCCAATGCAACCTCTTTGGAAAAAATCCACCACGAGATATTCTCAAAATTCCTGATAAGCCAACTTTCAATCTAGCCTCTCTACCCCCATAAAATGCAGCCGAATTTAACCATCATTAACATTGAATGGATTGACTTTTTCCGACGGACCTACCGGTTTTGAGCTACAAGCAATTAACTGGAAAAAGAGCAAGCATTTCGCAGTTATTTTGCTGCTAAAAGTTATACACACCTCCTTGGATTGGGCAAACTCAGATTACTGGTATTTAAGACCAAATCAAGGGATTAAAAGGATTTCCAGTCTTGTCGGAATGAATTCCTCAAAACGCTTGGATCTTACTCGATTGGCCTATCTTGCCATTAAATATGTAAACAGTCTGTTTCATATCGCTGTATGAGTTTTGGTGATATTGTTTTACACAAATAAATCTATAATCAAATAGTGGAGACAAATGAGATTCTTGGAGTCATATCTAATTAGTGAACCAACCACATACACACACACATTTTAATTTAAGTACTCATTTATTGTTTACAGCTTTGTGCCATAATTTACAACATACCTACGTGTCCAGTACTAAATAGATGATTTATTTTATAATTATAGCTCTGTACAGTTGTTTTTAATAGTACCTAAGTCTCTTCATTAAGTAATACATATATATTCATTAATCACATGCCTATATGTGGCATAATTAGGCACACAAGGCAAATTTAAAGGAATTGTCATTTGAAAACAAATATTTTAATCTTTAATTCAAGTGTCATTTTGTAATAATATGTACAAGTACATATAGGGAGGTTCAATATTATATCAATAAAGCAATAATTGTCTCCTTAGTAATAAATAAATATGAATATTACTCAACAGTTACTTATATTAGTTTTATTTTATTCGTCACTATATTTCGGGCTGAAATCTTGAATCATTACATAAAATATAAAACAAGTCTAAATACTTAGATACTATGGAAAAGTATCTTTGGCCTAATACATTCCCTTAAACTTATATGTATAGCCATCACTGTCAATATTACGTGTTGTAAAGCACTTTCAAATTATATCTATATAGCTTAATACATAATTAAAACTAGCAGCATCAAAGATAAATTAAAACTTAACTATATTTATACCCTTATGATCTGATCAGTGATCACATACTATCAAAATCTTTGTACTGGTAGAACCCAAAGACTTCAAGATATCACAGTACTTAAACTAACTTATAAATCAGGTGGCAAACCTCCATCTGAGCCCGATATAGCAAAGTGATCTGAAAACGAGCATAATGCCAACCATGGTCATGATTTCAATCCAAACGGAACTCCTTTCAATGTCCAAGTATTTCAATAAGACATCAGGTTTGGAGAAGTGGCAATAAACATCTTTGCAGTCTAGTGGTGTTCTTCCGAAACCGAAGATGGTGAGGACCATGGCGACGACGCCGCAGCGGATGAAGGAGGTTTTCATGAGGAGGTTCATGAGGAGTGGGATGCGGTGTGCGAAGTCGAAGCCATAGATGGCTAGACCGAGGAAGGGTGCGATGGCCGTTGGGCCGATAGCGCAACCGTTCTGGAAAAAAAACATTAAGTATGTGAGGATGTTGTTTCGTAATAGCTTTGTCCCTGCTCATATTTCTATTCTAGGTAACTCCAATATCTTGTAATGTTAGAATCAACTCTCTCTTTAATTTATGTTCTTTTTTGTTGTATAAACAAATTAAATTTCACATTTAATCTATTTTGCTGCGTGGCCCCGGCTTTAGAATAGTGCCACCCCGTCTCTTGCCACGGGTGTCGTAAGAGGCGACTAAGGGATAAGGAAACCTCTGATCCCTACTGCTCGTGAGAACGCTGTGGTGATTTATTTAATTAATAGTCATCCGCATGGCGGCGATGCGGTTCGCCACCCATCACGTCTCGTTCTTCACGGGGGCGAGAAGTGGCTAACGGAGAGCCGTTTTGCTGCATTGATCGTAGCAAATGGAAATCCGTGATCTCTGCCTACCCCTTTTGGGATATAGGCGTGATTGTATGTATGTATGTATGTATTTAATCTATTTTCTAGTACCTATCTTTAAAGTTCTTTTTGTGACTGTGGAAGAAATATCTCTAGAATAGTTTAGTGGGGTTAGTGTCTAAATAAGACTTTAAATGATGTGAAGGGATTCTGGATCTATCAATAGGTTATTTATTTAGACTTTACATGTCTAATTTTTTCAATTCTAAGTAAAAGTGAGTTGACTTTATTAATGAAAATATACATAATAAGAAAATAAAATAAACTTACCTATATACCTATAAATTAAAACTAAAATTAAAAAATATTACATAATAAACTAATAAAAACTGTACATATTTACAAGTAAAAAACTGGTTCTAAATCGAATATTCAATAGGTTGATTGAATATTCAATTGATCGTGATATTTTAATAAGCGAATATCTGTAGTTGGCTATGTCATCTAGGTACATCACTCTACTATAGAATGTAGTAATGTATTATGTTGGTGGTTTCAGGCGCGGTCCCAGGGGGGGGGGGGGGTCACATGGGACATGACCCCCCCCCCCAAAATCCTACATTTCTAATAGAAAAAAAAATTTACAGACCCCTCAAAAATTTGAAAAACAAAAAAACTACATTAGTGTCCCCCCCCCCAAAATTTTCGTCTACGACCGCGCCTGGGTGGTTTTCACAGATAGAGGTGATAATCACTTAAAAATGAACCTCATCTCTTTAGCACAGAGTTTATACTTACTCTAACATTAAACACTGATCCAATAGCCATGCCCATGCCTTCAGCGACCAGCGACACCACGTTTCCGATCAGACAGAAGGCAATGAATCTCGTCACTTGGAAAGGCACTCCCACCATGAAGTACACTATCGTAGAGAATATACAGTTGAGTGTGATTTGTACTGGTAACTTGGACACTGTCAACGCCACGTAGTAAGGCGTGAGGCTGTACCAGCGGTTGAAATGCTCTTTTTTTACTAGTTTTACTTCTTGGGGATCTGAAAAGACAATAAACTTAGTTTTAAAAACAGATATCTTTGGAAACAGATGGTGCTAGAGTCAAAGCTATATTAACAATGGGGTTTAAATTAATCTAAGGCTGAAATCACACCTAGCGGAATGGAGGCAGTAATGCATGGAGCGTTGTCGATGGTAGCTTAAATTTGTCATAGACCTCCATACAATACTGCCTCCATTCCGCTAGGTGTGATTTGAGCCTACAAGTCTGTCATAGTCATATCGCTCGTTTCTTACATACCTAGGTACCTAGAACTAAAGTATAGGTATGCAGTCTCAGTTGTGACCTCTGAATATAACTAATACTTGTTTTCTTACGAGTATTAGACAAACTAAAATAAAATGATTGTGTTATGTAGAAATTCGTAATATTCAGTTGTTAATTTAAAAAAAATATTTTTACATTATTGTGTTTGTCTCAATGTCAAGATTTTGTAGATTTCATTATTTGAGTTATAATATCGTGACTTCAACAATTTTAAAGCGCGGCCTGCCTGATTGTAGCTACAGTAGCCTATAGACGCCCGCAACTCCAGAGGTGTTACATACGCGTTGCCGACCCTCAACAAAAAAGGAGGATTCTCTGTAATGACGGCTAAAGGAACAAGAGGGTCCGTCATTGTAAACACACTGGGTCCTCTTTGAGCTCTTTGGCAACCTTACTTACCAGCAGGAATACAACATGACAACACTATGAGTAGCTTCTAGTGCTATTTGGCCAGCATCGGTACTATATCGGTACCCAGGGGGTTTTAGCTAGCACTGGGACTGTACGTGCACAATGAACATCCTACAAATATCTGGCACAACATTATTTGTATAATTTGTATGTATTATAAATTTATAAGCATGATATTTTGCGGCAATCGTTCAGCAAATACCTACATTTGAAGATGGAGAGGCAGGTTTTAAGAGAGTGACTAATCTTACTCCAAAATCCCAAGGATTTTCTTCAAGGAAGATGCCTAGTGTAATGGGTAAAATCATGTTTAACATAATATAGGTAATATGTTAATTACAATAAGTATAACAGCTATCATTTAAACACATTGTATCCTAACTTTAGAATGTATAAACAATACATTTAAAACACAATTTAAACCCAACATAACTCTATCAAATACACAATAAATAATCTGCAACCAATATTGAAGTTGTATTGGATTTGCATCTGAACAATTTTCAAATAAATTCTAATACATACATTTAGGCGTTAGTTGTATTGCATATTTTCCCTTGTAGGTAAATAAATATTCAAATCAAAGGACGGAATGTGGCGAGTGGTAAACACGCTTGAGACAGACAAACCTAATTTGCAAATGATAACAGTTACACTAATTAATTATTGCATTGTAAACAAGTGCAACTATGCTGTGGATGACAATTAACATGACAATGAGATAAGCATTATGACAGGTCACTGTATATTTAATGTCTTATTATTATTATATATAGTATAGAATACCTGTCTTCTTTGGAGTACTCTTAGGCTTAAGTGCGCACCACGTTTTTTTGTCGTGCGATAATTTTGTCGCATTGACATGTAAACCTTTAGGCTGAGTACGCACCACGATTTTTTATCGTGCGATAATTTTGTCGCAGAAATGCAACGTAAGGGTTTATATGTCAATGCGCGCACATCGTGCTACTAAATCGGGCGTAACACGTAAATCGTGGTGCGTACTTAACTTTACGATGCATTTCTGTGACAAAATTATCGCACGACAAAAAATCGTTGTGCGCACTTAGCCTAAGTCAGAGATTCATGTACAAATTGAAACTTCTAATACTTACATACTAACACTGGAACCATGATCTGCGTATAAGCGAAAAATATGACGAGGCCGACGCACATCTTGAGGTGGTTGAACATCTGCGTGCCGTCATTGGCCATGTTCAGGAAGCACAGCCCGATCAGTATTCCACACATCACGTGGTGGATTAACTGGATCCAGAGGCCTGGAAATAGTTGATTCGGGTATTATTGATATGAAGTTGATGTCAGTCTAGAGATAAGAAGTCTAAGGTTGATACTCAAAGCGGTTGGAGAGAAATAGTTAATGCGGAATATCATTTCACTTTTACCCGAAAACCACGGAAAAAAACGCTAGACGATTTCAACCGCTTTACATTTGTTTGATTGAACCAATAATGACGCTCGGAGAGTTTTTATTGTGGTGGAGCCGATACTGTAAATACCATAGTGATTGTAACGTTGGCTATGATTTTTTTCTTGTTCTTACACGTGGTTTCTTAGCCCGTGTTATTTAGTGCGTTTCTCGAACTGTTATTTTAGAATGTAATTGGCTATTTTACAAGTGGCTTTTCGTTGAAGGAAAGTATCACGAGGAAAACTGTGTGAAATACTCGTATATCTTTAATCCGCATTAAGAGGCCTTAGTCCCGTGAACGTTCCTCAATTTCACGATTTCTTACTCGATAGATGGCGTTAGCGCTCAGTACACGGATATTATATACTTAGCCCTAAGTCTCTCGTTAGACATAGGTATTATATTAGTCTGACGGCTTTCGTAGTGAATAATATTTAGATAGCGACTGTTGCTTCCGGCATGAACTAAGACCTAAACAATGCTAGATATCATTGTCAAGACCTAGGTACCTATCTTATTATTGAGTCAGATATACATACCTAAGTTTATTTCAATAGGATGCCGATCAAAGTAAATTTAACTTTATTCATGATCATGAATAATATTTAAGTTTATTTTAAATGCAATTTAAAACTAGATAACAGTTGAACAGGTAATGGGGTTGGCAACTGTCAACGGTTTGGCCAGATGGCGCCATCGCCAGCATAGCTAGGTCCCTTTCACTAGTATTGTTGTATGGGATTTGGCTTAAAGGCTAGCCCATCCAGCCCATCCAAAAAAAAACAACATTTTGACACTATTTGTAGGACTGACAGGTACCAGCTATGCTGGCGCCATCTGTAAATACTTTCGACCGGCCAACCCCATTGCCAATGTTAATCAAAAGTAAAACTACAGACAAAATAAAAGTAACCTAAAACTAAAAACTTACAAATAAAAAATGTTAATCATAAAATAGAGCACCTTATCAAATGTCGTGACTAATAAAACGTTCAATCGCAGCTGGCTAAACAAAAGGTCTCCACTGTAACTTATTAATAGGTACTATTTTCGACTCTATTCCAATAGGCGTAATGGTCTAAGAGCTGGCCACGTCAGATGTGACACAATAATGAGAGGTTTGTAATCAGTCCAGTTAGATTGCATAACCATCCTTATTGCTAGATCCGGGCATCTGGCAGCTTTTAATGGGTGGAGATCAGAGTGACAGACCAACAAAGTTTTTAAATTGAAAAAAAGTAATACCGAAATAGGTAAAAACTGCTGAAGTTGTGTCATTTATAGAGAACAGGGCCTATATTTTAACATTAGAACAAAAAACATTGTGTATTATTGCGCAAACAAAAACAGTAGGCGAGTAACCAAAAATTACATTATACATCATTTGGCACTACTACTACCAAACAAAACTTTTGGATATTATATAATCTAATTAATTACATAATTCTTCATAATATTGGATCAAAACCAGAACTCTAGAATTTATTTTCTTCAAGTTATTTGCTTTCTTTTACCTCCACCACTTTACAGCTGCCAGATGTCCGGATCTAGAAATAAGCATAGTATAGCAAACTAACTAGAGGGGTTTCGTTGCTCTCATTATTGTGTCATATCTGACGTGGCCAGCTCTCCGTCTATAAGGTTATCTAACAGATATAGTCTGAACCTGATCTGACGGTATAGTAAGTTCGCATATCAATGCAACAGGGATGGCATTGTGTTTAAAATAGCCATTAAGATTATTAACGAGTAATGATTTAATTAACTCTTATTATGTAACTCATTACCGTAATTGAAAACAAATGAAGATCGAATTATTAATTATAGGTAAATGTCCTTTCAGATAAGTATAATAAAAATGTCTAAGGTCGAGCCAAGATAGGTACATACATTGTTACTGTTCTTAAAAACTTGATAATTTAGCGAATATGACTAAAATGATAATTGAATGACACACATATGATGCTCATAGATAACACTCTCGCTACACCTAGAGCCTTGATGGTCAAAACTCTGTTCAAAAGGACTAGGGTAGGGTAGTACAAAAACAAATATCTTTCCTGAATTCTCGATTCTTGAATTCAACAAGAACAAACACAGTTCAGTCTGACCTATCTTAGATGTTCCGTTCGACCATGAATCTATCAGAGAAATGGTCGATAGAACAAGAACTACCTTGTCGATTCCAGGATTCTACATCATTTTTCAATAGGAACGTAATCGTCGCTCCAGGTGACCTTAGTTCTTCGAGGAATCTATCAGGGAAAAGCTCGAAAGAACAATAAGTACCTTGTCGATTCCAGGATATCTACTTCATTTTTCAATAGGAACGTAACCGTCGCTCCAGGTAACCTTAGTTCTTCGATGAATCTAGCAGGGAAAAGCTCGAAATAACAAGAACTACCTTGTCGATTCCAGGATATCTAATCGTCGCTCCAGGTGACCTTAGTTTTTCGATGAATCTATCAGGGAAAAGCTCGAAAGAACAAGAACTGACCTTGTCGGTTCCTAAATATCTGCGTCATCATTCGACACAGCAGAGTGTAGAACTGTTGGAAGAACGTCGTAGGGTACCCGCACGAGTCCGACTGGTCTTGCACTTTCATCCAGTCCATTGACGAATTTATCTGCGAAACCTGTTTGCAAGAAGGAAACCTGTTTGTTAATATGGCTAAAAGAATCATTTTTACGTTCATATAAAGCATGTATTCAAATTATGGTAGAACGTTTTACTTCCTTAAATACCTACTAAACACGAGATTTTTTGTGGGATACCGTATTTCCGTCATAACATAAGTTTTTGTTGTTGTTCTTCATAAACTTGTTTTCAAACAAATAATCTAAATTTAATTTACTACATACTTATTTTATACAAACACAATACCTGTATCCGGTTATGCTCATGTTAACTGACGAACATAATACCTAAAGAACCTTTGATTTTGATTGAGATATTGTTAAATCAATGTCTAGTCTATGTTCTCTCGATTAAAATAAATTGGTACCTACATTTTTATTAAAAAAATAGTTTAGGTACCCAAAGTATTCCTCAGCACTTTGATATCTAGCAACACATATAAGGATATCTAAACTAGACCCCATAAAGGGTGAAATTGCCATAAAAAAAGCGTGTTGCACTGAGTCGCATTAAAAAATGTTTATTTATTTAATTCGTACTAACTCTGAAACTAGGCAAATTCCTGAAAAGTTTATACGACATTTTAGTCACCAATTATGATAAGGAATATACTGTTAAAATCTCTCGCAATCCTTTTGGGTACCGTGTATAGCCTTACCTGACTAGTTAAAGAGCTGCTGGAAGTACTGCCGTTGTACTGCGGCACTTTATAAAGGCACTTTTCGTTACTCAGCATGATTTCCGTCTCTTGCGCCTCCTCTGTCTGGTAGCATATCTTGAGCTCCATATTGTTGACTGGCTCCGTCTGCTCAAGCTTTGAAGATTTGTACAGCTGTCCGTTTAGCATTTCTTCGCAAAGTAATGTTATGTTCTCTGGGTTTTCCGTCACTTCGATAACTGTAAATAAAAATTACTTATATTCAATAACTTAAAGAAGAGTAAATAGATACCTTTTGTTTAAGAGTTTGTAACATTTTATAGGGTCTCTTCACAAATTCCCGTAAAATGTATGAGTTCCCAAATAAACCACGAGACTTCTCTTTCTTATCAAATTCTATTTGTTTATAATCTTAGTATTCTTAGTCTAACGTAACCTAAGGCGGTTATCACACTGGCGCGGATCCGCATGCGGCACCGGTGCGCGAGCGAGATAGCGCTCTGCATGTGTATAGCGCTATCTCGCTCGCACACCGGCGCCGCATGCGGATCCGTCGTCAGTGTGATAATCGCCTTAACCTTTGATTTTTTTGTTAAAATATGCTAAATGTTTTATACTCACATGAGTGACAAACAGAAGCTACCGAAAGCGATAAAACGTCATATTTAAACTAGCAATTTCGGTCAGCGAAAATGAAAGTGGTTATTCTGTTCTGGTTAGTTGACTTGAAAGTCGAGAAAAGGAGATATAATATTATTCTTGATTTTTACCTAAACTTACATACCTATTACATTAAGTAGGTAGGTACTTACTTTTAACTTTATTTTAGGTATATAACATCTCGGTGGTTCTATATGTTTAATGAGAATGTATAAAGTCTTAAAATAAGTAAACAAATTATTTTCGACCAAAATATGTCAACTGTTTGAAATATTTTGAGAACCCCATAAGTATTGTGGACTGTAATACCACGGTTACAAAACAAATAGTTTTTTGCTATTAAGCATATGAATTTCCGTGTTCTTATATACTGAATGACTAACATATTAACATAATCGTAGTGTAACAGTTTACTGTCAATGGACCCAAAACAGCAAATACACCTACCTGATTTTACTCATAAATATACTGGTTTTAGAGCAACCTTGGCCTTCACGGCTGCTAAGGCCTGTACCGAAATGTTTTTTTTTTACAAGTCTAAACATTTACAAAGCAAAAACAGGCTTTAAGGCTCCAAACTAGAGGACGAAATCATTGATAAGACCTAAAATTTGCGCCGGAGTATAATTTTTATATTACTTGAAAAAAATAGGCCTAGATAAATATTCAACCCCAAAAATTTTGTTAAATTTTTACTAGCGGTTATATCTAGCACCATTAAAGGCATCACGAATGACACATGATAAATAAATGAGTCACCTTATCTATGAAATACTGCTTAGTTTAGGACTAAGTTGATCTGTAAATTGTCCACAACTATTTATTTTATTTGAATAGGATCATAATCATACAGATTAGGAAACGCCGAAAATGTGGTCGTCATTTGTTTTGATTTTTGATGCGTGTTCTCACGCGAACTAGTCATTAAACTCATTAAATCCATCAATACAGTTCATTGGCTACCGTCTAAGAGGTTAGATACATTATTGTTTTCGTGAAACAACTGTCCTCTAGATTTACAGTAGGTACCTAAAATGCAATGGTATATGCAAGTATTTTTATATTCCTAAATACAATTAGGGCAACGTAATATGTAGGTATATTACATTATGTGATACTTTTCATTTCACACAGACGTTACATATATTGCTAATGACAAATTTGAAGACGATATGTACTGGGACAGTGTCGAGTACTCGAAAGTTTACATTATCTACTGTAGCGTGGTGTCAAAAAGAAGCAAATGCTCTTTCTTGGTGGTATTGACGCAGTAGTTGACCAATTTGTTTGGTTTTTCTAAGAAAGAAACTCACTAAAGTCTGCTGGGTTGTGGTGCCGCGGACACGGCAGACCAACGCTTTGAAGGTGGGGCACCATAGCGGAGGTATCGCCCTGATAGATGCAGCGACCGTCAGCTAACACGTACACCTTTAACAAAAATGGAGAATAAATATACTTAGATTCAAATATTATTAAATAAATCTAATTAAATACGCGGAAGAAAAAAGAAGAGTTCTTGGCTAAGAAGTGAGAAAGTAGAAGATAGGAAACAAATAATTATAGCCCCTTTAACGAGGTTGAAACCGTCCAAGAACTTTTATCTGTAGTCAGTACACGCGATGCTAATTTTCATGCTAGGATTACTAATAAAATGTCGTCATCTTCTTCATTTTACATATATATCTCTGTATTACATAGATTGGTACATGGTAGGCCAATAATATAATTTAAATATACTATGTAAAATAATATAAACACAAACAACAAGAGTACACAAGAGTAGCATTACTCATTATTTGTTATAATAGTTAGAGTAAGTTAATAAAGTTAATTATAATAATTATAGATATATCATATAAGTTACTCCTTTGCTACATTATCGCATTGGGTTTTACCTGTAATGATAATTGTATGTGTGTAAATAAATAAATAATAATGCTTAATAAATTAACTTAAAATACTTAAAATCTATCTCTAAAAGCGGCCCCCGTGGCATGATACCGAGATGCCGAGGACTCTGGCAGCATTTCGTTGCTGAATTACACCACAAAGTAAGGCATTGGCAATGTTTTCTCGTATTTGGTTTATTCGAAAAGGGGATCGAACTCTGCACCATGCCTCAAATACGATAATCTGAGTGGACCATATTTCTTTCCTAAACGATCAACACAAGCTGCGCACGTGAGCAAAGCACTGGAGTAAATTCTCATACCGCTATTGCCGCTGATATAAAGTGGCCAACACAGTCATACGCTTGTTTGTGGTCCGTGGGCCTAAAAACGCATTTCTCCTTGACCTGTTTGTATTTACTGCTACACGAGTCAATAGACCCATGGACTCATTATGCAAAACCGCCGCAGCCGTACACAATTATTCACTTCGTGCCAAAGTGCCATTAGTGACACTTTCGACCTAAACAATGGGAGATAAGCAACTTTACGACAACACAGTACCGTGATGTTATTGCTATCGTATATCCAAAGGTCGAGAATATACGCCTCTATTAGCAGGTCTTCGACGCTGGCAAAGGAATTCTCTGCGACGGTTGTTTGGTAAGCAAAGTACGCGAGTCAATATCACCAGTATCAGCCGAAAGATTAGAGTTCTCTCTAGGGTTTCTGCTCGAGAATTCTCGAGGCGAGAAATCTCGAGAAATTTGTCCTTCGTCGAGACGGGAAAGAAAAACCGCAATGCCTCGAGAATTCGAGAAATAAATCGCAAGAGCGATAAGTAAAAAAAACACGTGTTTAACACTTAATGCGTCTAGCTTATGCTGTCTGTGCTCTGTGCTTAACCTGTCGGATGA
The DNA here is from genome assembly GCA_911728535.1 of Pammene fasciana. Lineage (NCBI taxonomy): Eukaryota > Metazoa > Arthropoda > Insecta > Lepidoptera > Tortricidae > Pammene > Pammene fasciana. Next base: position 6,780,719 of record OU452285.1, read on the forward strand.
GTGGGACTGTAGGACCGGCTGTCCAGTCCAGAGTGGGGTCGCTAGAGCTGCGTTCTCGAGGGTAGATGTGGAAACCTAAGTGGCGAGTTGCCTATATTATATGTTTAAAGTCTAGTGACACCTCTCTACCCCCAGACCCGCACCGGTGTTGCCCTTGAGCCATGTTTGATGTCGCTTTTTATGCGATCCCATCTTGCGGAGGGCGAGTCACCGTCTGCCGGAATTAAAATTATATACCGTTTTATTAAGCAGGCGTCCGGTTCTTCACCCAATAGCCCAGTAATTAGCCCATACTATTCACCCAATAGCCTAGTACATTTTAGACTCCATTAACTGAATAGTCCTTACACCATGGCGGGCGCTGTGTCTGCGTGCGTCCCATGACACGGGCAAGGGCAGCATCCTTTTAGTGTATCCCTCACTTTTCATTAAATTGTCTAAAGGGCCTTTGCGCGTTGGCTTTGGCTCCGCATACGCCTTCCAAAGGTCCGGAACACCATTGTTCCGTGGTCGGAAAAGACCTTCTAAAATTTCTCGAGATACTCGAGAAACTCGAGAAATCGTGGTCGAGAATTCCCGTGCCTCGAGAAATAAAAAAGGCCGAGAAACCAGAAACCCTAGTTCTCTCGAAGATATCCTGTCTTCTGTAAGGCGGTACTTACTCTGTTGGACTATCCCAGATTCGAACGAAATGTGACGTAGTGTAAGAAGATAACCCTGGGATTCCAATTCAAGTATGGTACACTGGTTCACTTGAGATTTAGGCTCTCTAGCGTTTTATAAGCAGAGGACTGCGGCCAGGCTATTGTTTCTCGGAATATTGTTTCTAATTCTTTCTTATTCAGATGAGGTGCTTTAACAATGGCAAGCGTGTCGCACGCTATCGTCCGCCTGTTTGACGACTAAACATTTATCGTAGCTCAAAAAACTATCTAAAAACCTTTGCCCTGCTGAAAAGTCTATGACCCGGTGGCCCCGGAAAAAATACTACACTGGCGCTAGTATATAGCGTAAACCGCCATGTATCTGACGACAACAGAGTCTAGCGATTTCTAGCCTGACTTTATAGTTTCGCTAGTTATAAAATTGAGAAAAAACATTAAAAAATAAATAAAAGCATTCTCAATCAAGCCACTACCCATGGTGATAGTGAGTATTGACTTGAGTTCGATCCCCAGTGTATACTTTTTGTTTAGAAGTTTTTAATTAACTTCCCTTTCTGTCTAGGTTAAATCTTCCAAGGTACAATTTTATTTTAAACGCAGTAGGTATAGTACCTAAAAGATACACCTGATTTTCAAGTATTTGTAAAACATTTTCGTAGTCTAGGCTTAGGTAGTGTTAGCCAGGTTTTGGAACATCGCCGAGATGGCAGATCACCTGTCATCGGATCGAGCTGTCAAGAGAAGATTCCCGCGCCATCTTTAGCGTTGATCTGAGCGTTGTTGTGTATAAAACTTATAATTAAATGTGTAATCCAAGACTCTGTGCTTTTACTGCTAATATTTCAGAAGTGAGATATAAGTTGCTCATGTTTACAAGTTATTTTCGTACGAAATGGTAATATTCGTAAGTAGCGTGAAGCGCCATTGAGTCACAATCTCGCAATGGCACGTCCATTCGCTTTGGCAGCAGATAAAATGCACTGGCTTGGATTACGATGATATTTATCACCGATTACTGATAATTACACGTGTGCCTATGAATACTGTGATAATAAAAGCCTACTGGCATATTGAGAAGGTAATGACGAAGTCATTATAAAGGTTGGTAAGTTACGCAGGTTAGTCGAGACAATTGACGCCGAAATCATGATTGCCACAAGTTTTACAATAATTGGTACTGATTCCTAAACACAGGTATGTAAATTGTTATATTTCCGAAGCGTTTCAGGTGAGAAAAACGTATTAAGTAACTCCAATTAACTTTGGCACAAAAGGTCAATGACCTTAAATGAATTTGTTGTTTAAAACGTGATAACAATTTCGGTGATGACCAAAAGCTTCTGGTTGTTGGTGTGTCCATATAAAAACATAGTTTTACTGTGCCTTTATGTGCCAGGCACTTTAATTTGTAAAAATATTCAAATTCATCTGCCAAGGTTGCTTAAAACAAGCAATAGAATAATAACAATACCAGCTTTGTATGGTTGTGTGCTCTGTGTTTGAATTTAAGTTACAGATTGAAAATAGCTAGTATATGACATCTGTACGAGTATTCCAACTTATTGGATATTTCAATGGATCATGGGATAAAAGGAGCCGGAGTACCATGGAGTCAGATGTATATCTTCAACATCAACTCATTGGTGATGTTATGCTGAGTGGTGACGGCGCCTCCAGGCGGTGATGTTATGGTCACGGCGCCTACTGTCGGTGATGTTCGGGTCACGGCGCCTCCAGGCGGTGATGTTATGATCACGGCGCCTACTGGCGGTGATGTTATGGTCACGGCGCCTACTGGCGGTGATGTTATGGTCACGGCGCCTACTGGCGGTGATGTTATGGTCACGGCGCCTACTGGCGGTGATGTTATGGTCACGGCGCCTACTGGCGGTGATGTTATGGTCACGGCGCCTACTGGCGGTGATGTTCGGGTCACGGCGCCTACAGGCGGTGACATTAGTAATCCTAATCGTAACAAGGAACGCATTGATGTGTGTTACAGAGATACAGTGCATGATTGCTATCATGAGCTGCATTGCAGGCGGCAATGGACATGAAGCTGTGCGCCTGTCGTTCGGCTGAGCCACAGCGAGCCGAGCGAGCGCGATGTCTTCTAAGCTGACTGTGCGTCGAGCAACAAGCATGAACTATCTACAACCCCGGCGTGAACTGTGAGCTCGTTCCTTGCTTTCTTTACTACACCATTTTTGTAGAGCGTAGATTACCCAAATTATGCGTAGTCCAGAAAACTCATAATTTAAGCATCGAAAATACGATACAGTAAATTCAGTGAATCATAATCTATGAACCTGGGAAAATTAGCTATGTATTTAATACATTTTGAATGTAGGCCACTTCCAAGTGTGTGTCTTTAATGTAATCCTAGAACGAATTGGTCAAAACATGTTGTCATTATGACACATTATAAATCCATGGGAACATTTGCTCATTGGGTATAAATTAATGGTCATTCATTAGACGTTCCCGTTGTTGATTAAACGGCAGTATAAGGCCGTATAAGGCCAGCAGGCCTTTTAAAAGAAAAGGAGTGCGTTACGTACGGGTTACGCATTCAAATTAAATTTGATCGGTTCACAGAGCTGGTGAGTGGCTGAGTTCAGCTGCGAAGGTTGAGGTGATGAAGACCAACGTGGCACAGATTGAACTGCTCTTCGTGGGCGAAGAGTTTGGTCAGATGGCCGAATCTGTTAGCCAGGTTTTGGAACATCGCCGAGATGACAGATCACCTGTCATCGGATCGAGCTGTCAAGAGAAGATTCCCGCGCCATCTTTAGCGTTGATCTGAGCGTTGTTGTGTATAAAACTTATAATTAAATGTGTAATCCAAGACTCTGTGCTTTTACTGCTAATAGTAGGTTAGGTAGGGTTGTAGCATATTTTTCTATAGCCATATCAAGATAATGTATTATTAAGCATATTCAGCATAGTATTAACTTCCTCATACTTAATCATAAATAATAAAATATTTTTTTATAGGTAAGGTTAATTATAATAGGCAGGTAAGTCTTTCGCACCTATTGACCATTGTCTTATTCATAACAAATATTCGTTATAATACAGAGTTTTGTACTAAAGTTCATGATAATGTATATTGCTTAGTCATACTTCAAATAGTTTCCTCAATATATAAATAAAATAAGTAATAAAGCTATCATGTCATTATTCATCCTCGTCATTAATTAAAATAAGTTATAAAGCCTTTAGCACTTACTGACCATTGTCTCATTCTTGACACATAATCATTATAATATAGAGATCTTAAGTGCAAGATATAAAGCATATTAAGCATAGTATAACTTCCTCATAATCATAAATAATAAAACTATCATATCGTTCTAGGTTAATTTTATTAGAGTAGGTGCTAAAAGCCTTTAGCACTTATTGACTATTGTCTTATTATTTACAAATAATCATTTGAATATATAGTTAAGTATGTACTTAAGTGCATGATAATAATTATATTGGTTAGTCATACTTCTAACGATTATTAATATTATTACACATTTGATTACCACTTACTGAGATAATATAGCTGAATACGGATTAATACTGCACTCTTAGTGTCACGTCACGATTGGACCACAATTAGACGGACGATTTAGTGTGCATACGGCGAACATCAAATCTCGAGGTTTCTCTATAAATTTAGGAAAAAGCAATAATATTGTTTGTAGAGAAACTTAACATACGAGTTACTAACCAAGGTAAGTGAATGTCATCCGCAACAAACATCGTCAAATAAGTAGGTACTTATTTACTGAGATAAAAATCTAACTCCTTATCTAGTCCCTAATACCGGGCTCAAACATTCCAAAACTAACCGCGCCGCATTGCCGAGCTGGATTACCAATATTGTACAGTCAGCAACAGAAGTAACTAAGCGGGAAGGTTGTTCAAAATGACCTACACACGCCCTTATTCTTTTAACAATAAAGTCGTATCCAGCTAATTTTGAACACCCTACCCGCTTAGCTACTTTTCCTGCTGACTGTACCAGGTAGGCATTTACTACCAGAGCCAGGATCGCAATTCGCAACCCCTATCTCGCACCCGTTTAGGTACCTAGCTCTTTTATAAAACACGAACAGAACGCAACGATCCATCTATTCCCTTTCATCCACAAAAACAACCTATTTTACATGAAAAAATACTGCTCTGCTCTGTACTTGCTGTATGCCCCTGACAAAGACACCAAGATTGTAAAAAACCTTTGGATGAAGGTAGAGACATTATATCTCGTGATAAGTAATGGTCATAAGTCTCTTAAAGAAGATGGGGTTTTATCCGTCTTTCAATGATCACTATGGTGTCTTGGCACTGTCTCAGACAGAGCATTCTCCAGGGTATTGATAACCCCTCAAACCCTCAAGTACCTGATCGAACAGCTCCAGTAGCGAGGCAGCAGGCTGGTGGATGGTGCACACCACCGTGCGACCCTGCCGCGCCAGCTGCCTCAGCAGCTTCACACATTGCACTGTTGTGACGGTGTCGAGGCCGCTGGTTGGCTCATCGAGGAAGAATACCGGTGGATTGTTTACTAGCTCCAGGGCGATTGATAGCCTGTAAAGAAAAAATAAGCTATAGGCAGGTATGGTCACGGGACTCACGGGTACTTGTCGTTGTTCGTAATTTGGCCGGGTAATGCTTGACCGATCTTAGCTTACAGGCTAGTCGGTAACATCAATGACAATCAGCTCAACATTCTCGTTTCTCGTACTGTACATGGGTTAGCGTGGCTATAAACTATCTAGAAATAAAGAAAGCATGTTTTTTTATCTGGCCCTATACAAAGAAACTTGTAACAATGCAAATACCAAATACAAATGTACCGTTGAAGCAAATCAAATTTAAGAATTTTAAGATACCACGAATTGTTAAGAACTTTTGTTTTGCTGCTGCACAAGATATCAATCATTCCTTGGCATGTTATTGCTTACACTGTTTTGTTTGTATCCTTTGAATACCTATTTATAGAATGTTGCGTCTATATATACATATAGATAGGTACCTACATAATATCCATCAATGTTTTTTGTGACATTTTTTTGTATGAACAACATAAACTTTGCGTGTCAGTATCATTACAGGAAGTAAAGAGACTTTAAAATTATTTATCAGTTTCTTAACCATTTCCTAGTTGAAATAGGTTCAATAATAGACCAGAATATTTACGAATGAAACCATAGAGTTCTACCGTGCCGTGGCACGTCACGGTAAAGTATAAAAATCATTTAAATAAAAATGGTAAAAAATACATAACAATTACAAAGTGTTTTAGTCGCCTACCCAGTACATTCGCCATCAGATATATCGGAGCGGCCAAGGTGGTTGTGACTTGTGATCATATCTAAACAAGCAATGCCTCTATTGTCAAGGCGCTAAAGTGTATGTTCAGATATATTTCAGTACCCTGGCCGCTCCGATATATTTGATGGCGACTGTACCTAGTTATATCCAGAGTTTGTCTACAGCAAAACAAGCAATTTAAACTGACTGTATGCGAACAGAGAACAGGACAGCTTTTTTGTTTTAGTCTACTTTGTCACTAATCTGGTTCTTGTAAAAAACAATATTGAGCTCAGAGCCTCAGACACATAAAACGGTTTTTTTTAAAGGGTTCTTAAAAACTTTAAGCTGTCTTATTTGCTCGGTCATTGCTTGTATCGATCAAGTGTTCGACAAAAAAAGGAATTTGTAACTGTACCTACCCATACAAAACACCGTCACCTTTTTTGTTACAAGTATCGACAACAAGGATGTTGTTTAAAAAAAGAACGAATCAGATGTGTTCAATATGAGTGAGTGGCATTACATAGTGGCAAAAATACAGGCTGTTTTTTTCAACCTTCAACCATATTGTGCGAGTTGATTAGCTAGGCGATTTTTTTCTATGGGACGCGTAAATCTCAAATACGCATATTAGCGAAAATTCCAAAAAAATTTTGGCCTTCCCATAGAAATCGATGACACACGATTTTGTAGTTAGTCCCATGGTAACAGTCGAACTTAGTTCCATTCCATGGAAGTGCTAGGTACAGTACAGTCGACTACAAAGAATATATCCACTTTTGGACCTTATTATTACGCACGCAATAAGGTGAAATAGTGGATACATCTATTTTTAGTCGACTGTACATAAATGTGATTACCGTCGATTACTGAATACGTAAAATTGGTTTCTGATCACCAATTAAATTTCACCGTGTATATGTATAAACAAAGACTTAGGGAAACAATCTATTAACAGATAAGTACCTAACGAATCGACGAATCGCAGGATCCGTAGGTATCGTATACATTGTAACACTGGAAACTCATTAAAATGATATAGGTATGAACTTGTAACACTGTAATTAGGCATCGTGATTATTTCTGGAAATCATTCCTACTTACACATAATAACAATAGGTAAATTAGAAGAAACATTGTTTCGGATAATAGGTTATACATATATGTCACTGGAGTAGGTAGATCATTGAAACGTGCACATCTTACACCCGAGCATGCATACTTCGAGACGCGTTTTTAAATGGAGTAGCGTGCGTCTACGTAAATCATGCTAGGAGGGACTGAAATGGAAAATAGCGATTGAACACTGAAGAAACATCCAGTGACGTTTTATCTAGCAAATCCATAAAAATGTTGCAATTACAAAAATAAATAAATATCATGAGATAATCTTACACAAATCAACCTAGTCCCACGGTAAGCTCAATAAGGTTTGTCTTGTGGGTACTAGACGACGATATATATAATAGATAGATCTAGATAATTACTTAAATACATAGAAAACGCAGCACACGATATACATAGAAAATGCTTGGCGTCCTGCAGCTGCAGCAAGGTGGGCGATGACATTCGTAAGGTACAGATTGGAAGAGGAGAGCTGAAAATCGAGCTCAGTGGCGTGCCATCTCAGGAACAAATATCCGTTATATTATAAACACACAAATAAATGTCCTGATCAGGATTCGAACCCGGGGCCTCCTGCTTCATAGGCAAGGTCACTACCGACTAGGCTAGGAGGCCGTTACAAAAGTAAGCAGGCACAAAATTAACATAGCTACCTAGTTATACCCACTTAATCTATGTTCCTTACGGAAACTCGGACAGATAAAATAAAGAATTCCCGACTTAACTTATCGTTGTCTTATAATACTCATTCTGCTTATACCTAACCTTTATAGAACCCGTTAATTCGTTTGACGTTCCTATTATGCGCTAGTTAGTTACTTCCATGCATTTGTGCAAACGTTTGCAATGCATCCAAATGTTTAGGGTCAACAGCAAGATAGTTGGCACCAACCTTCGCCAACATCGGCCAATGGGTCAACAGCCGTTAAGCTTTCTGATTTACACATGCACTCACCGTCGAATGTGTGCATATGCCACCTTATTACAGTACAGTAAGGCACAAAAGTGTATACGTCTTTGATATCGAGCAGACAACCAGCATAACGTAATCATTCGCAAGCATTTCTCTTCTCCGGAAGAAAATATCAACAAAGGTGCGATATTGACATTTTATTAGCGCCAGATGGTAAATATGTACGGTCACGGACTTTAATTGTTGGGCCATTTAGGGTTCACTTTACATTGGACATTTGAACATTTCATAGCATTCATTTTCATCATTCATTTCATGGCATTGGCATTCTAGCAGTACAGATCTATGTCGGTAATTTGTTTTCGTTGCTAAAAATTGTAATACAAAGAAAATATAGCAAAAATAAGTTTTGTATGTAAATCTGTATCTGGCTGTGTTTTCTTTGTATTACAATTTTTAGCAACGAAAACGAATTACCGACATAGATCTGTACTACTAGAATGCCCATGCCAAATTTCGTGGTTCTAAAGCATGTCGTTTTAAAATGAGAGCTAAACTACGTTTGTATGGAAACGCGAGCGTCCTGGCGACTCTTAATAAATAGCTAGTAGTATGCTAACTTTGATTGTTGACACACTTTTAAGGCAAACGCGCCAGTGCTCAAAACGAGTAGGTACCTAGTTACTATCACCTTATTGCGAATTACTTAAGTTTAAGGATGGCATATACTATGTACTGGGACAGTAACGAACACTCGGACGTTTACCTCAATGTCTTTGTGATTGTCATGCCAAAATACATTTCTCGTATACGCGGTATCTTGCTCAAAATAACTAAGTAGGTACCATCGCCAACACTTCTAACAGATCATTTGTAATCCCTATTGCAACGGTATTAAGGTGAGATGGTCAGTTAAGTGTGTTGCTATTTATTTATACCTAATAGGTATGTCACCAAACATCGTTTTGCTTTTAATTGCGGAAACGTAATATTTGCCCTTTCACTGATGTTGGATGATATGGCCCTTAATGGTCTTTCTTTTCGTTTTAAATTTGAATATAATACCAATAATTAATAATCTACCTTAGATACTTTTAACTATTTGGAAAGTGGAATATCCCCTATTAAATTTAAATATTACTATCCAAGACATGTTACTATGTAATTTTTACTTTCCATTTTTCTATTCTACTGATTAATATGCATTTAAACTAGATATATAAAAGTTATAAATTTAGATTAAAATAGATACCATAGTCCGGGAGAGGACACTGACCTCCGTAACACAGGTTCCGATCTTTTGATAATAAAAGATTATGTTTTTTTATTCGAGTTAAAGGCTACTGAACGACTAATAGGCGATGGTAGCAGTTACCTAATCGAAGTATATTTTTAAATACGTACCTACGTATAATATTAATTATAGCCGGTTATTTTATAATTTAGGTAGCCTAACTAACGTAATCTAACCTTGCCAAAGGAGTGACAGCAAGCCTGCAGGGTATTTGATTGGCAAAGAAATGCTAATGCGCACGCGCAATTGCGACTACACCGGCTCAAGGACTCCTAGCCTAGAGATAGCTCGTCACATTCATTGGATTACGTTTCGTAAACTTAATTATTATATTCCTTTCAAATTCCTGACTATTACATTATACTTTAATGTATTGGGATAGATTTTAATGAGGATGATTTAAAAAGGCTGCTCAGTCATAAGTACAGTCATCAGACCAGAAGTGACCAGAGTTTTATAATAATTACTGTTCGAAATAGAGTATAATCATAAAAACGAAGTGACTGAATTCAGTCAATGACGTTACACTGTGTATCAAAATATTGTTATGCAAATGTGACATAATGAGTAACTTTTCAGTTAGCTTAGCTGAGTGGTCTAAGTAAGGTACCTACGAGATTGAATAGCTTAATTATGTAGTGACATAATTAAGCTATGAATATAATATAATAGTGATTGTATACAATACTTTTTTTACGAGTGTTCAAACCAAAGTAAGCTATCCGACTACATTTTGACTATACAATTTCGATTATAATATGTTTTTTTATAATCAACGACGCGACTGTTCATGCACATCGTGCTGAAGTAATCGCGTGCATGTCACGTGATTGCTCAATAGGTATTCATTACAGTTCTCTCGAGCGTCTTCATTCAACCAATAAAACAAGTAGAAACCGTTTATTTATAATAATGTATTTTGGGTAAGTAGATCTCGTAACGTCGGTTGATATTTTTTTAATTGCTTAGTAATTTTCTATTAAGATAATTGTTGTTAATTATTTATTTTACTGTCTATTGTAAATATCAGTTACAGATAAGTAGTTATTCGCCATGGTTGCATGACGTCTAGAAAACTAATTGCAACAGTAAAGCTATATAAAAACAATATTCACAACAATAGCGTACGCTCTTTCAACAAAACAGTTATGTAATAAACGTAATGGTAAAATAATGGGTATAATTACCTCGACAATACCGATTGATAACAAAAGAATCAACAATCAGTACCTCGTCACTACTTTGTAAAAAAATTCGTACCTCACACTTTTTTTCTAAGGTGAAACGCAGTAACTCCATATGCATCGCATCATAGTTACCACATTTAGTTACATTAAGTTTTTTTCAAAGTAGTGACGATCTGCAACGCGAAACGCGGATGTCTTGTGAATTGCAGATTAAAGTATGAAATACTCGTATCCTCCCTGGTTTTTTTACACTGCTGCGGTTCCCGCAGCGGCGTCGGTGCGCGAGCGAGATAGCGCTCTCCATGTGGTTAGCGCTGTCACGCTTGCGCACCCTCGCCGCAACACACATCCCCATGTGGCCCATCCCTAAGTCGGTATGTAATACTAATCACTTCGTATTCTACTTGTGTAAGTGTAACATTAATATCTATGGATTTATTTATTTCTCTGCCCAACCAGACCAACTGAAAAACCTACCTCTTCTTCTGCCCTCCCGACAGCAAATCTGTCTTCGTATGCTGGTGCTCCAGAAGTCCCAGCTCTTGTAATATCTCCGAAGCATGCGCCTGCGCTCCTCGAGGCAGCTTCAGTCTCGCTGCCACGTCCATGGCCTCCCGTACTGTTAGCAGAGGCTGTGAAGACAAGTGTGAAAGCTTACATCAGCGATTTACCGAAACCTGACCTGACAGATAGGGACGGGTACAGAGTTAAGGACATTCCTCGATTCGGACAAGCCACGCCCATCTGTTTGAGACACGTTTATGGCTCCCGTGCACGCAAGAAAGAGATGCAGCGCTCTTAAGCATCAGACTTTTTGACCAAACTACGATAAATAAGCGAATCTATAAAGTTTTGTCTAATTTTGCTTCTGTGACTTTTTAGATAAACCAGAATACCATATTATTTACTTACTTATATTGCTTAATCTCTTATAGTTTACGTAAACTAAGAAAAATAAGGGGGAAAAGGACCCAACTACGGATTTTTTTTCTATCGAGGCAACTTTCAGCAATCATGTTTCGGCTTGTGTCAAAAACAAGAGTAATAGTCTAATAATATATATTAGAAAATAAATTCAGTCCCTTTTCCCGTTTAGTCACTAGAGCGTTTAAAAAACCTAAAAAAATTCAAAGCTTATGATCATGGGTCATATAGCTAAGGAAATGATAATCTTTATAGAGCTTATTCTTTATCACCAGTTTTTTCTGTGTTTATATTTTTTTATATGTTTATATTGTACAGTAATAATTAAAATTATAATGTATATTTAGTACAAACGCCATCAAATATATGCCAGTGTACTCATGTGGCCAGGGTACTCAAAAATATCTGAAGATGCACTTTATCGCTTTGAAAATAGAGGCGTCGTTCAGATATTTGTCGCCACCTTGGCCGCTTCGATATATTTGATAGCGATTGTACTTACATACATATCGCCTAAGAGATGGGAACGAATTTCAGGTTCACAGCAGCAAGTTAGAGCAAACATTTTGCAGTTATTTTGCTGCCAAAAGTTATGCACACCGCTTGGAATTGGGCGAACTTGGATTATATTTATTTACGCATGGAAATTAATTCCTCAAAATGCTTTTTTGTGGATCTTACTCGACTAGCCTACGTACGCCTTGCACTAATTTGTGTAAATATTAAGATTTTAATGTCTCCAAACTCCAAACATTACAACTATCAAATAAACATTAAAACCAAATATATTTGCAATATGACAAAGATCTGCTTAATCTTGGCACTGACAGAGGTTTAATTTACATGATTTTATATCTACTAGTAATTGTTAGGTATTTAATAATATGGATTCACTGAAATTTCGGTTTCTATATTTTTTTAAAGGTCCTAATGGTGGATTTTTTTGTATCATTCTAAAAAACATGTATAAAATCTTACTAATATCTACCTGAAGCAGATCTTCTTGCGTAATGTAGCACGAAGAACGTTGAAAATGGTGCTCGTTTCGAATCTGTCCGTTGACTAGAAGTTCGCCTGATACTCCAACAGATCTAAAACAGATAAGGAATATTACATAAGATAGATATTTACTTAGAAATAAAACTACTGTATGTCAATTCAATTAAGTATCTTAGTTTCTTAAAGTTAAATAAATAGGTATCCAAATATTTATTTCACAAGCAAATTTAAATTTTAAATTGAAAGAACGGATAAACGATTAGACGACATAAGATGTGACAAAGTTTATAAATGGGTAACGAAATTAATGGTTATCCCAGCAGCGTACAGTCAGCAGCAGAGGTAGCTAAGCGGGTGGGGTGTTCAAAATGACCTTCCCACGCTCTTATTCTCTCGATAATTAAGTCGTGTCAAGCTTATTTTGAACCTACCCGCTTAGCTACTAAACTTCTGCTGCTGACTGTACCTAGTCAATGAATAGGTACGCTGTTTGCCTCAGTCTGAATATCACACATATTTGCATTACCGGTATCCGGAGATAGCGTTGAGCAGAGAGCTCTTCCCGGCACCAGAAGGTCCCATGATGGCCACCAGGTGCCCGGAACGGAACTTGCCGTGTACCCCTTTGACCACATCCCGCCGTCGTTCTGGAACAAAGAATTTGTATAGTAAATATACCACCGTGGCAAATCCTTATAATAAGTTCTAGTGCTGGGTCCCAAAGAACTTTATTAGTCTTACACAAGGACAATGCCCATGGGTACCTTAAACACACAGACAGTGATACCCAGACCTTTTATATCCTTGCAGATTTATTTTAGATTTAGATTTTTACCCGCCAAAAAGCAACGTGTTATTGTGGATGCCTAAAACTAAGCCCGTTATGTTACTTGCAATTATTTCTATAAAATATCATGTCAGAAAATTGTATCCCCCATCTCAGTGCGCAGCGATCACATCCCTTTGTCCACCAACTTGGATTAGATCTAACCTAAAAATTTAAGCCGAACAACGTCCTCTTAACCTCGCATTTTAGTCCCCTCCGTTATGGGAGAGGGCCTAAGTGATAGTTCAGATCTGGATACGGTTCCCAACTTTTAGTATGTTGTTGGGCACGACACTAGGACCCCAAAACTGCCGAGAGACGGGGACGTCGATGAATGTCTCCCGTGTAATGACGTCATCAAAATGGCTGCCGCTTTGTTGCGAAAAGTGTAAATTTCATCCAAACTGTGCATTGCACCTATACATGTGTAGTATCAAACGAAAGAAGATTAGATGTGCTATATTGTTGTAATACATTATATACTACTGTATATTACAGTTTGACAGCTATAAACGAAAACCCAAAATCAGGCTAAAAAATAATTCGGATATTTGCATTTTACAACAAAATTATAAGTCCAACTTTAAAGCCGAGTACTACAATAACAAAACAGGCTATTTAAGCTATACATTGCTATAAAAATTATTAAAATCTGGTAATAATTGTGGCAGCTATGTTAAAAAACATGTCGGCACTGCCGAGTTATTTCCTTAGAGTGAATTATAATTTTAAACAAAAAAAGAACCGACTTCACTTAGGATCCGCTATTCCAAGAGGAAGTGGCCGAGTTGCTGTAAAAAATAGTGAAATCACTATAGGTGTGCCTATAATAGTTGAAGAGTTCCCTCGATTTCTCCAGGATCCCATCATCAGATCCCGACTTGGTGACAATGGGACCATCTAGGGGTTATACCTGTTCGATTCAAAAAAAAATTTTGAAAATCGGTTCACGATTCACGGAGATATGGAGTAACATACATACAAAAAAAAAATTATGATAAAAAAAGAAAAAAAAATTCAGTCGAATTGAGAACCTCCTCCTTTTTTGAAGTCGGTTAAAAAATAACAATTTTCACAATTTACAGAATATCCGCAGAAGCTTCGAGTATATTGTTGGTCAAATAATTTGGAGCCCCTAAATGTCGGAAAAATATCTCTATAGTGACTGAGGTCCAAATAATGACGTCATGAACGTGACCGCTACCGAAATTTGTAAAACATAAATTAAAGCTATACCATGACACATACACACATGTGTGTAGCATCGATCGAAAGCTTATTGAATTTACTACAATACATACATACATTATTTGTGAAAATAATACATAGTTTAGGAGTTGTTGACAAAATAAAATATTCTTTTAGGAAAATAAAATGTATATGTTAATTCTGTGGCCAAATAAAATACAATACACTAATGTTTTGTATAGCATTAAAAACACCAACTATTCAGCTTTAAAACACAGTTCGAATTTAAAAAAATTGATAAGAACTATAAAAGTTGTGCTTACAATTCTAAAGCACACTAACTATTTTACCTACAATGCACTCATACTATGAGAAGCTTGGGCCTAATTATTGACTAGTTTTTTCTAAATTTTGTAAGGATTTAGGGTTCCTTGTCATTAAAGTAAATAAAAAAATCAGCCAAGTGCGAGTTGACTCGCGCTCCGAGGGTTCCATATACATCACACAATTTTAACAATTTGTATTTTTAAGACCAACTTACGCTTGACCGTAGACTTATTAGTGTTTTTTTCTGTAATGTACAGGTAAAGAACTATATTACGTATTTTTTTCTAAAATGTAGGTTCGTCGGTTTCCGGGGGACAGAGAGCAATGGAATTTTTTTGCCTTATTTCTTAAATTACTTACAAACTATACCTTGTTATATATCAAATGAAAGGATTTGATGTGAAAACTACAAATATATAACTTTTATAATTTAAATTTTAATAGTTTTGAAGTTATTTAAGAAATAAGGCGAAAATTTTCCATTGCTCTCCGTCCCCCGGAATCCGACGAACCTACATTTTAGAAAAAAAACCTAATATAGTTTTTTGCCTGTACATTAAAGAAAAAAACACTAAAAAGTCTGCGGTCAAGCGTAAGTTGGTCTTAAAAATAAAAATTGTTAAAATTGTGTGATGTATATGGAACCCTCGGACCGCGAGTCAACTCGCACTTGGCCGATTTTTTTATTTACTTTAATGACAAGGAACCCTAAATCCTTACAAAATTTAGAAAAAACTAGTCAATAATTAGGCCCAAGCTTCTTATAGTATGAGTGCATTGTAGGTAAAATAGTTAGTGTGCTTTAGAGTTGTAAGCACAACTTTTATAGTTCTTATCAAATTTTATAAATTCAAACTGTGTTTTAAAGCTGAATAGTTGGTGTTTTTAATGCTATACAAAACATTAGTGTATTGTATTTTATTTGGCCACAGAATTAACATATACATTTTATTTTCCTAAAAGAATATTTTATTTTATCAACAACTCCTAAACTATACATTATTTTCACAAATAATGTATGTATGTATTGTAGTAAATTTAATAAGCTTTCGATCGATGCTACACACATGTGTGTATGTGTCATGGTATAGCTTTAATTTCCGTTTTACAAATTTCGGTAGAGGTCACGTTCATGACGTCATTATTTGGACCTCAGTCACTATAGAGATATTTTTCCGACATTTAGGGGCTCCAAATTATTTGACCAACAATATACTCGAAGCTTCTGCGGATATTCTGTAAATTGTGAAAATTGTTATTTTTTCACTCTAAGGAAATAACTCGGCAGTGCCGACATGTTTTTTAACATAGCTGCCACAATTATTACCAGATTTTAATAATTTTTATAGCAATGTATAGCTTAAATAGCCTGTTTTGTTATTGTAGTACTCGGATTTAAAGTTGGACTTATAATTTTGTTGTAAAATGCAAATATCTAATTATTTTTTAGCCTGATTTTGGATTTTCGTTTATAGCTGTCAAACTGTAATATACAGTAGTATATAATGTATTACAACAATATAGCACATTTAATCTTCTTTCGTTTGATACTACACACGTATAGGTGCAACGCACAGTTTGGATGAAATTTACACTTTTCGCAACGAAGCGGCAGCCATTTTTATGACGTCATTACTCGAGAGACATTCATCGACGTCCCCGTCTCTCGGCAGTTTTAGGGTCCTGGTGTCGTACCCAACAACATACTAAAAGAAGGTAACCGTATCCAGCTCTGAACTATATTCCCATAAGGGAGAGCACTATTTTGTACCTACTT
This sequence comes from Pammene fasciana, assembly GCA_911728535.1. NCBI lineage: Eukaryota > Metazoa > Arthropoda > Insecta > Lepidoptera > Tortricidae > Pammene > Pammene fasciana. Next base: position 6,797,254 of record OU452285.1, read on the forward strand.
ATTTAAACACATGTGTTTTAGTTTGTGGTGGTGTGGTTGTGGTTTAGCAAGAGGTTTAGGAAAACAACCTACCGCAATTCTGTACAATTGTATTGTATCCTACTCCTACCTGACCTAATTTGTACTAGATACTTTGAACTTTACAATATTCATGATGTTTGTATTTAAGTAGGTATTAAAATCTTATCAAATAACCTGTAGGACAAATTTAACGTTTTTAATGTACTAATAGTTTTAGATTCGGAAGCTTCCTGTCTTCTGCAATCTTGAATTCATTAAGGTTAAGGCGGTATTTATCTTAGTCCTTATTTACATTTTAGCGAGATCCTATCAATGGAGTTACCACAAAGACAACAGCACATAAATTAACGTCAAACTGTCTAGGTTAACACACATATTTACACGCTAAATTACTCATTCATCACTTTCATCAGTCACCAGCAGTCATCACCAATAACCATTCATTCTAAACGGCTAATACGGCTATACGATTACAATCCCAAATTGTTACGGCGCACCAGTTTTTTGCCGCAATAAAGTAATTATTAAATTTGGATTGTGTCATGCTCTACTGATTGTTCGTATGGAATGCATTGCAACAAACAACAAACTTGGTGTGACTGATTAATGGTGTTTTCCTTCGGACTACACGATTAGGAAATTGTGTAGGATGCTCCACATTTAGCTTTTTGCATATGCATATTGATTTTAGATTTCAAAACCAAATAAGCACGCATTAAAACTGATTGTTTCTACTCCTGCCTTCTAATTTGCCATTAAGATGACTGACAGGTATATTCAAAACGTATACTTTATAAACGTTGTCATAAGATTATTGCTAAAGGATGTTCTTAGGGATATAGTAACACTGTTGCCGGAGCCCGCCCTGCGCCGAGGGGGAACGGCACAATGCGCCGAAACGAAAGATTGCAGCCATTCATTATGTTATGATTTTGTTTGAATGTCCTAAGTTGTGCGAACGAATGAGTGAAGACAATTAAAAGTTATACATACCTACTTATTATAACTGCACAATTGATTGAAGCAGTCATTTTGGCGTTGTATTCTATAGTATAATAATAGCCATTTTTTGACAGAATGTAATCGAACCCTAATAACTTCAAGGTACCGCAAAATAATAAGTAGGTGCTCTGGGTTTAACCGTTCATTAGTGCCCCTGCATACTACAGTAAGTTAAGAAACAAAGGCATTCCAAATGCAAACGTGCAATTTGCGAGTGCAATTATTTTCAACTCCCCAGACCCTGCAATTAAACTGCCAGAAAGAGCATCATACGAAATAGGTATAATTGCCACCGCATTTACACAAGGGAAATGATGGTGCAAAATTCAAGGAGAGAAATTAACCTATAGTGGATAGTTCAGTCAACCCGGATGGAGGAAAGGCTTAAAGTTCGAAAATGTCGATAAAAAATAGGCATCTTTCATATCGCATTAATACAATACCATGAGTCAGAAAGCGGTAGGTAAGCATTCCCAACGGCTAAAGTAGAGATGAACAGTTTTTTTTAAACCACAAAGGTGGCAAACAAGCATACCATGCCTGATGGTAACCAGCTACCGTAGCCTATGGACGCCTGCAGCTCAAGAAGTGTCACCAACCCTTTACAAAAAGGGGGATTCACTGTAAAGGCTAAAGGAACAAGAGGGTCCCTCGTCATCAACACACTGGGCCATCTTTGAGCTCTTTGGCAACCTTACTCACCAGCAGTATGAGTAGGATCTAATGCTATTTGGCTGTGCTTCTGATTTGAGCGACATATTGATATTCGCAGTACCCATACCTCTCTATTGGACGTTGTTTACGGACATACCCGGGTCCAGTAGACTCTGTGTGATCTCTGATTCGTCCTCTATATTCACTCAGATCACTCGTGTGATTATAATCGAATATGTCTACAATCCTTCAGGTGATTTAGAAAGCTATGTCTTACACGATGTGATTTATTAGTGGACAGGTTGGTCCATTCTTGCACAATTTTATAATTTTAGTTACTTGCTTATAAATCATTGAGTTATAATATAATAGAGGCGCAGACACAAACAAGATTTTCCGAAAATATAGCACAAAAAAATGTGTAGCCGGCCAGTGCGAATTATTTAACATAGTTAAGGTTGTATTACAAATTAGAAGAAAGATATAATAAAATGTCACCTGTCATTCATCTGGCGTTCAAAAATCACATGGCACATAAGAGCAATGGAGTCGCTCTTGGATCAACTACTTTATTATGTATACTTAATTTGTTTATTATGTATACTTAATTGTGACCCCCTAATCTTTTTAATTCTTTTTGGGGTTCTGTAGACAACTAGGGACATAGTTCCAACAGGTTGAGTTTTAAACCGTTTTTGGTGTATTGTGTATTGTGACGGGCCGGCAAATACGGAACCCAACATTGAGGAGGGCCCGACATGCTCTCGGACGGATTTTCTACCTAAGTTTGTGAGGCGAATGTTAAAAGTTGTAGGCAAACGTCAGGTACCCAGATCGGTTGCCTGATTCGACTCCAGAATGGAATGAAAACTGCACACGGTCGGTTATGTTTACTTGTTTGCGTTCTGACCTAACGTATTCCTGACGGTGTAAACCGTACGGGCACAATGGGTGGCGGGTGAGGGTTATTGAGTTTTTCGGCCGCCGAGCGAGCAGAAAGGGAAGCAGGCATGCGGCCCATGCGGGGGCGAAGTACATGCTCAAGACAAATTTAGAATCAAAAGAAACACAATAGCTCGGTAAACATAGTATTTCATGCTTTCTTTTTAAATCTTTAATTTAAAAATTGACAGATCACACTTTGAAATAATGAAAAAATAATAAACGAAAATATTTACATAATTGCTTTCTTGGGATTAGATATGAGGATATTACGGTATCATTTGAGGTATATTTTACAAAAACCGGCTAACGTTCGTGTCGGACCACGCATAACAGAGAGTTATTTAAAAAAATCACAAGTTATATCACAAGGTCGTATCTGCCTATGTACGTAGTTTTTTGGAGATCACTCAAAAACTCCTTAACCGATAATGTTCAAATATTTTTTTTAGCAATTTCACTAGTGGCGCCTTGTGTTAAAATACACCTTGTGTTAAAATGTTATAAGGATACGTCTCAAAATGTCTGTGGCATACTTACGGAAGGACGGACGGACGGACAGACGGACATGACGAAACTATAAGGGTTCCGTTTTTGCCAATTTAGCCACGGAACCATAAAAAATGATTCAACATTATAAAATATAATATAATAATAAAATTTACTAAATAAGTTTTAATAATTTTCTGAGTTTCGTAATTTAAAAAAAACAACAACTACTCCACTAGCCTTATGCCTCAATGCTGTCAGTTCGGTTTAAATTTACGAAACCTTTACTTCCTATCGCCGATTGTGCCTATAGTTCGTTGACCTTCATGCTGTAGCATTTAAGCTTAATCCCTAGTCTCACTTACACTGGTAATATTTTAACGAAACGTTTGTTAGTCCTTTGTAAATATACTCGTCGGAACGATCGGGCTTCGCTCGGCTCGGGCTCGGCTCTCTTCGGCAAAATTGGTTGCGTTGCACCCGCTTTTACTGTGCCACATTTGGAGTGCTGATTTCTTATCTAGTATATATAAAATCATTGTTATAAATCTACAACAATTAAGAATAAGACTAGTAGCCATATCAAGTGATCAATCCAATTACGTATTCAAATTACGAGTAGTGTCAATAGCATCCAAAGATACGTAGGTTAAAGACCTCCCAAATAGAAGACTAAAATATAAGGTGGAACTTCCCATACCAAATTTAGAAATATACCGAAAAAGTCCTCATTATGCAGCAGTCAAATTATACAATCACCTTCCAAATTATATAAAGGCAGAGGACAGAGAAGCAGCATACGCTAAGAAATTAAAATCATTCCTAGCAGAAAAAGCGTACTATTCTGTTACAGAATATCTCACAGATAGTTTTGTGAACTAAGATATGATGCTCAGGGTGCTTTAGGTTTAACATTATTAATTATAATAAGTCTAACAATGTACATATTATAGTGTAAAATAACTGTTATGATTTATAATTATAACTAAATTGTCATATAAATATGCTTAGAATAAGTTAATAATTGCCATACCCTACTGGGGTCCATGAGACACTATTTTAATTGTAACAACTTGTATTTTACCATGGTGCAATAAAAGATATTATGATTATGATTATGGTTACTCAACCTACTTGACGTACTCAAATGAGATAAATTATAGTAATTTTGTTTAGAGATTTTTTTGATCTTGGAGTCCTCATACACTAGTCGGTATTAAATCGAAAATTTCCCTTAAGCATTGAAAATACGTTTCTGATAAATGCTCTTAAGTACGAGTATAATAAGTACTTACGTAAGTACAACACGTATAATACATGAGTGATGATTATAATTATAACTTAACTAGCTTTTATCAGCGACTTTTATGACGCAAATTATGAATTTTATAGTCATTTTTACCGCAGTTGTGCTCTGCAAGATTTACACACTAGTGCGTAAAATTTGTACATTTAAAGGCCAGTACACTTTATAATCCTAGAGTTCTCTTTAAATTTATAGATTCATATTCATTTAACTGGCGTACTTTATAATTTTATGTATAAGTTTTATGTGTAAAGTGTGCTGTACCGAACTTTACAAAACATATAAGTACATACAAAAACAAGCCACCTAGCAACATTTCTAAACTCTGTTTATTTTTCATCACTTAGCACATGTTAGCATCCAAACATTTAAATAATATATTAAGTTTACTAATACTACAAGTTTTAATGCTTAGTCAGATAAATTAAACCCAAAACTTTCCAAACCTGTATCTTATTATCCTTTAGAATCTTTACTTATTAAGGTACTAAGGCACACCACACACCTATGGTTGCTTGAATTTGCATGGAGGCCATAGACAAATTTAAGCATTTTGTCTATGAATTTTCTTAATTCAGCTCAGGTGTGTGGTGCGCCTTAGGTACATCGTAAGTATTAAATTAATTTCACACAGTGACAATACAGTATTTTAAATTCACTTATCATTTGCCATCACTTCATCAGTATAATCATCAATCATCCCGTCTTACGGTACTTATGCCTACACTCACTACACAGTTATACACACTTGTTGATAAAATCCCGCATGCCAGTTATAATACAACTCGAGAAGCTCGGACCCGTTATATGACCGCTGCTGCACTTGACTCACTTATCTTGATCATGAACATGGCCTACTAACTACTTACTACATCCATTCTACTATTATGAGCCTTTTTGAGTAAGCATTAAGAGTTTAAGCCCTACTGAGAAAACGATTAATAGACTTTACGATAGTGCATTAAGATTTATAAAGGTTACATTGTCTTCATTTTGTAAGCTCCTAGTTCGGCGTAATATATGTTTATAGGTACTTTGAACATATGGTCCGAATAGGGCTAACTATATATCTATCTGGGGGCACGGTATGAACGCGGAAGGGCTAAAGGGAGGCATACTAACAAAAAGGAATGAAATCCCATTAAAAACATTACATGTATAAAAAAGTCTCGCAACGTTCTTCAACCGCAAAAATATGGAGATTTAATGTTAAACCAAGCCGGTGTCCATCGAACTCAATCCCCACTCACTGGAATCCCCACTAACAACATATAATTGTGACCTTTTCAATAAAAATGACATCAACTTTTCTTTAAATACTAATATTTAGAATCACTTGGCAATGCAATTTATTAGTAATTTCAAGCAGCTGGTTTTTTCTAATGAATCTGACCGTGTTCTTAGTTATTTAACAATTATTTTTTTCTTTAACCTAACTAAACAGTTTGATTAAAAGTCAAGCTCAATTTACAATAAAACGAAAATCTTAACAACTGCATAGGTACCTAGATCACTGTCTATTCTGTCGTGGTCTATCATTTGTTAGCATAAACAAGTAGGATTAATATCTAATAACTAGTAATTGTACAATTATCTACATACCAGCTATTTTCGCAACCACGAACATTAATTTCACACCTCTAATTCCTGTATAGGCTCACGCCGCGTGGGCAAATGACTGAGGAATCTAGGCAAAATATACTTGAGTTATGTATTTCAATGCTCGATTAAATTATAGTTTATCTCTGTGGTTTGTAGGTTTTGAGGTTTAGTTGATCATGTTTTACTTAAGTACAATTCTTTGCGGTGTCGCGGGAAAAATGTTATCAATAGTTTGAATGCACATAATTAAGTTAAACGAATATATAGGTTGTGTTTTCAATAATTAGCCATATTGTGCGAGGTGATTCGGTAGGTCATACTAAACAAATTTTACTATGGGGCCAACTCCGAAAACTCCATTTTTTCTGGTTTTTTCATATATTTCACCCGATCAGACCTTGACGTTTTGTATGGCTAGTTATTGAAAAAACACCCTGTACATAGAGATAGGTGGGTACATGTATATAATTAATTACTTGAATAAGTAAATGTTATGATAGATTATATAAGCTTGGTTAAATTATAGTGCATTTTCATTGGAGCAGTACCATTTTAAAGACTTTTAATTTAGTCATATAACATTCATCTTAGACTATCTAGCTAGGAAACTGCTGGTAATGGCAGGTATATACCCTGGTAATCTTCCGGTACCTGATTATTATTCAGCCATTATTGTAATTGTAAATACCTAATAGTATCTACCAAACTTCATTTGTATGCCGGAACAGTTAAACCTGCATAACGCAACGACGCCGACGGTAAAACCGCAGTGCGAATGCATTTGCCACAGAACGCGATAGCGTTGTGCCTGTGTTGTGTACAAATCGTTTACAACTGGTGAATCATACAGTCATGGTCCCGTTACAAATTATAATATAATTTGTAACGGGACCATGACTATCTCCTGTTCACATATTATAGTCTAGAGGCTCACTACTCGTGTTCCACTATTGGCCTCCTCCATATGTCAGACGGCATCTGCATCTGTTTCAAAATTATCATTTACGCTGTAATCAAACACGATGAAAAAATTCCGGCTTCATAACTCATTCATTCTAATAGAGTTGAGTTATGAAGTATATAAGTTCTAACTTATGGAACGATATTTGATATCTCTCGTGCCAATTAAATTGTCACCACATTTTGCATTGATATGGCCTGCATGACGATTCTACGAGAATATGCGGCTGTGGCCACGGCTGGCCAGGCAGTGGACCAGTGAAAACTGCTCAACTGTGTATAAATTAAGCAAGCCAACAGAAATCGAATTCTATGGACACCTTAAAATCTACCATAACTTGAGCAACTTCCCATAATATTCTCTCAACTTTTCCTTGTTCTTCGCCGATCGCCTGTCATTCATCCTTTGTCGTACCTACGGAAAAAATTAACTGCTAACTGATTGCCGCAGATTATCAAGATTAAAAGTACATTGACTTTAAATAACCAGCCAATTAAGATCCTACATTATGTCGGCGATATGCCACTGCCTTGACAATAAATACTTGCATACTTATTTATTTTTTGGCAAGACAGTCGCGTAGTTTTTAGACCCCGTTCCTACTTGTCGGATGTCGGGCCCGGATTTTAAACGGATGTTCCAGTGGTAGAACATTTTATATGAAGCTATTCCTACTTGCACGACACAATTTTGTATGAGGCGCCGACGCCAGATTAAAATCCGGGTCCGATATCCGGCAAGAGGGAACTAGGTCTTCCGCGCTTTATGAATTTTCACTTCGCTTCGTACTTAGGGTGATTGTGATGCATAGAATTAAAGATACGATACGATACTCGTACCTACCTAATACAAAAAAAAAATACGCGAACAAAATGTCACCGAAAAAACAGCACAAACATCGGAAGTAAATATTCCTAGCATTCATGCTTATTTTGGTAGTCTTGCTTAAGCGGTCCAGACTTTCTGTACCGGGACAAACGCTATATTGATGATGATGTAATCTATGTATGTATATAGATATGAACGAATCTATGATTTTTTTTACCAACGAGATACCTACTTTACCTACATACAGGTACCACCATGGTACACCAAAATAATAAAGCTCATCGTACCGTATCATTTCATTTAACCAACATTCAGATTAATCGGATATTTTAACTGAAACTTACGAGTAAGTAATCAATTACGTACTTGATTGATAAATTGACAGTTGACTATAGAAATATATGTGATTGTTGCAATAGTGCAGCTGCAGTGCCTGTTGCATGGTAGATATAAAAATTAATAACTGATAAACATATAGTAGGTAGTTATATTTGCAAGCGCGGCACGTGGTTGTATTGGTCAAATTCGTTACTTTTCGCTCGAGCGTTCTTAATGAATTAAAAAGGCCTGTTGAGTTGAAAGTTCCCTAGAAAAGTATGCGGTTTTGGTCTGCAAAGTCTTAACTCGAGCATTACAGTCGACGATCAGAAAAAATAATATTCGTTATAAAAATTATTTTATGGATAGGTATAGGTAATCATTACGCCCATGCATTTTATAGTACCTAATTAAAGAGTTTTAATTTGGCTGATAATGCATAATAATAGTAAAACAAATGTAGAGGGATCTTGCCATTCGCTTTCAGCTCGTGGCAAGATACCTCGGTACTAGTGGTAAAAAGACATTCTTTTCACACTAGTTGTAAAATGTATTATTATATTGCTCACCAAGTATTTAGATCCTACTCAGCTTTTCTTTTTTCATTTTTCGAATTCTAATAGTGCCCCACTAAGCATAAATGACCGTAAGCGCCATTGGAGATCCTAATAGAAATTAGAATTTGTTCCACTTGTCATAAAAAAAATAACAGAACGTTTTCTCAACTGCGTGTTACGCGTTACGCCTTTACGGCTCTTATGCATGGAGAGAAGAGTACATGACGTAACCAATAATGCATAAATATGCAGATATACGTTTAGCCTTAGAATTGGAATAGCAAGTTCAACTAGTGCCTTTGACTTACTCGTGTAAGTGGGTCACTGTCAGTCACATCACAACGAGTATTGTAAATCCTAAGAAATCGTTCTCCTTATTGCCTTCTACATTTTACTGTATTACATTTGTATTACATTTCTTATTTACTCGTACAAGATTGGCCATTAACTGTAACAAATACACGGAAAAATATGAGCTTTATCATTTGGCTCGGTTAAGATAATTAAATATGTACACAATAAAACTACAGAAACAATAAACCTATATATAAAACTAAAATAAACTTATAAATAAAAGATGCTCCCCAAGTCGCCTTCGTGGGTTATGGTACCCAGAAGGCTGGCAGCGTTACCTCTTTGGTTGGATGGCCAGGCTTATCTTTTGGCCGAAATAGCTGCCAGCCTTCTGGTTACCTGAGGCATCGATAATTATTGTTAGTTGCATACGACATATACATATTTAAAACACAGAATAAAGTTTGTTAATTACAAACAAGCAAATATTGCTAAATAGTACTGGAGCCGACGGAACTGGTAATTTATCAAAATTATTTACGCTTGGCTTCCATATAAGATTGTAGAGCCCGTCTCGGAGATCACGAAAACATAAGTCTTAAAGGTCTTAAATGGGCGCTAGTATGTATGGCGTCAAGTTGAAAAAACGAAAAAATGGCCTTAATTTATCAACGAGCTAACACCTCCAAATTTTGAGACACGGTAGAGCCCACCTCAAATGACCTACATACCGAATTTAAGACCATTCCGGTGGGCGCACTAGATTTTAAGACCAGTTGAAAATACGAAAAAATGGCCTTAATTTATCAACGAGCTAACAGCTCCAAATTTTGACACACGATAAAGCCCACCTCAAATAACCTACATACCAAATTTAAGACTATTCCGGTGGGCGCACTAGATTTTAAGACCATTTTAAGAAGTAATCGATTCCATACGAAAAATAGCAAAATCGGTTCAAAAATACATTTTAATGGGTTGACATAACGGCATATTCATATTCAAGGGTCTCATAGTTAGATATGCCGTAAAAGTATACTACATAAGTCTTAAAATTGGAAAATACGTCATAGCAGTACTTAAGTCAGGGTGTTTTGTCCTTAAGTCAGGGTGTTTTGAATCACAAAATTCATTTTTAACTTTATGGTACAAATTTCGTTTCAGAAAATCGGACGTAATTCTTATAGACGTTTTCTAACAGTCACTCATAACCCCAAACAGACAAGCGTCAAGTAAGGTGCTCCTAAAATATGTAGCTGTCTGGAAAGAAAATATTCATCTTAACGCTCCAAATTTCTAAAAGCCTGTTCCTATTGTCGGTGTGTATTTTCAGACTTTAAATAAATGAAAATACCGTTGCTTTTTTAATCAATTTTAATTTAGACAACACCATTATACTATTTTTTTCAGACAGTTACATATTCTAGGAGTACCTAACTTGACGCTTGTCTGTTTAGGGTTATGAGTAAGGGTGAAAGCAAACGTACGGTGGACTGCACGGCTGCCTGGTTCGGTAACCTGACCGAATCACACACGCACACGTCCGGTTGTGACATTTTGACATGACATTAGGTTTTTATGCCGTACGGCGGCGAACCGTATGTGTGCGGGGAACTGGCATTTAGTATGAGAAATGCGCCTTCAGGCGAACTGACGCGGCGACCGTATACGGCGATTACGGCGACCTGACATGCAAACCGAACGTTTGCCTGGGCCCTAAGGGTAAAATCTCGATTCAGAAAATCTGACGTAATGCTTATAGGCGTTTTCTAACAGTTACTCATAACCCTAAACAGACAAGCGTCAAGTAAGGTACTCCTAGAATATGTAACTGCCTGAAAAAAAAAGCCAAGAGCATGTCGAGCCATGCTCAGTGTAGGGTTCGGTAGTTGCCGGCCTGTTACAATTCATTAATTCAAAAGGTCGTTACTTACGGGAAATTTGGCGGCGCTTACGTCATTTCACTTACGTCCTTTCACTATGGGTTTTTGATAGATAACTCAAAAATGGCTCAACCGATTTAATTCAATATAGTTTTCATTAAAGGTACTTATTAGGCCTCACTTTCGTGATTTTTTTTGGGCCCACGGTTCATGAGTTAGATGGGGAGGACGCCCTGTTTTAAACTTTCGGCGCTATTATTTACGAAAATATTAGTTTTATCCAAAAACTGTGTTGCAAGACCCTAATTCTTTTTAAAAGACCTATCCAACTATACTACACACAACTGTGTTGGAACAAAAAAAAATCGCCCCTCACTTAACGTGTAGGGGTGGTACCCTAACAAAATATATTTTTCCAGTTTTTATTCTACCATTTTGTCGGCTTGGTTAATGCACATATTAAAACCAAATTTCAGCTTTCTAGTGTTAACGGTCACTGAGCTAGACCGCGGACGGACGGACGGACGGATTGATGGACGGACATGGCGAAACTATAAGGGTTTCTAGTTGACCATGGAACCCTAAAAAAGAAATGTTATCATTCATCTTAACGCTCCAAATTTTGTATCATTCATCTTAACGCTCCAAATTTTGAGACGTGGTTCACGCGGTCCAGCTGACCTCAAATAACTTACATACCAAATTTAAGATCATTCCTTGATTCATTTAAGGGTCTTGCAACACAGCTTTTGGATAAAACTAATATTTTCGAAAATAACGTGCGTGACTATCTCAGTGTAGATATGCGTGTGAAATTGTGCGATACACTCGTCCTGTCTAAACTCAACTATGCGGATACGGTGTATGGAAACTGCCTACTCTCTCGTACTAAGAAAGTCATACAACGGCTACAAAATTCCTGCGCACGTTTTTGTTTTCCAATACCCCCAAGATCTTACATTACTCCGTATCTCAATTCTAACAAACTTTTAAACATGGATAGTCGACGTACCCTACACTTTGCCACGCTATTGTTCGGTGTCTGCAACAGTAAGAAACCCGCATATTTGCATGATAAGCTGGTCTTCTACCGCCGTCGTATCAGGCGTACTCCCCGAATGATCTGCCCAGGACTCAATACCGCCGCATTTCGTGGCAGCTTTCGTTATGCCGCCACGAAATGCCGGAATAACCTTCCTCCACCTATTTGGCAGAGCATTAATATCAATGGGTTCCAGTCCAAGCTGAAAATGCACCTCTTAGCTGAACAATGTGTTGTTGTCTAAGGGCATAATTCTCTAAAACGCCGTTATTAGTATTACTCCAGTTCCTTAATTTATTTTTAGCTCCGAAGTTGACCCCTGAATAATATAACCTACCTTTATACCTTTATTGTTGTAATATATAAGTACTTATACTACCTATTGATAACATACTATATTTTTGTATTTCTATTGATAACACACTACACAATTTTTAAACACCTAAGTCGCGCAGTATGCTATCCCGCACACCACACTGGCTCCACAGAAAACCAGCGCCGTTGACATCGCTAAGTTGCCAACTGCATTGCTGAGTGGAGACCATTTCAGCCTCACAATTTTTGTTATGTAACATTTTTGTAAATTTGGTCTGTAATGATGTGTTGTCTGAATAAATTTAATTCTATTCTATTCTATTCTATAATAACAGCGCCGAAAGTTTAAAACAAGGCGTCTTCCCCATCTAACTCATGAACCGTGGGCCCAAAAAAAAAATCACGAAAGTGAGGCCTAATAAGTACCTTTAATGAAAACTATATTGAATTAAATCGGTTGAGCCATTTTTGAGTTATCTATCAAAAACCCATAGTGAAAGGACGTAAGTGAAATGACGTAAGCGCCGCCAAATTTCCCGTAAGTAACGACCTTTTGAATTAATGAATTGTAACAGGCCGGCAACTACGAAACCCTACACTGAGCAATCTGAGCATGGCCCGACATGCTCTTGGCTTTTTTTTTCAAACAGCTACATATTCTAGGAGTACCTAACTTGACGCTTGTCTGTTTAGGGTTATGAGTAACTGTTAGAAAACGCCTATAAGCATTACGTCAGATTTTCTGAATCGAGATTTTACCCTTAGGGCCCAGGCAAACGTTCGGTTTTCACCCTTAGGGTGAAAGCATACGTACGGTGGACGGCACGGCTGCCTGGTTCGGTAACCCGACCGAATCACACACGCACACGCCCGGTTGTGACATTTTGACATGACATTAGGTTTTTATGCCGTACGGTGGCGAACCTTATGTATGCGGGGAACTGGCATTTAGTATGAGAAATGCGCCTTCAGGCGACCTGACGCGGCGACCGTATACGGCGACCTGACATGCAAACCGAACGTTTGCCTGGGCCCTAACTGTTAGAAAACGCCTATAAGCATTACGGCAGATTTTCTGAATCGAGATTTTACCATTAAGTTAAAAATGAAAAATGAATTTTGTGATTCAAAACACCCTGACTTAAGTACTGCTATGACGAATTTTCCAATTTTAAGACTTATGTACTATACTTTTACGGCATATCTAACCATGAGACCCTTGAATATGAATATACCGTTATGTCAACCCATTAAAATGTATTTTTGAACCGAATTTAAGGCTATTTGCTATTTTTCGTATGGAACCGATTACTTCTTAAAATGGTCTTAAAATCTAGTGCGCCCACCGGAATGGTCTTAAATTTGGTATGTAGGTTATTTGAGGTGGGCTTTATCGTGTGTCAAAATTTGGAGCTGTTAGCTCGTTGATAAATTAAGGCCATTTTTTCGTATTTTCAACTGGTCTTAAAATCTAGTGCGCCCACCGGAATGGTCTTAAATTTGGTATGTAGGTCATTTGAGGTGGGCTCTACCGTGTCTCAAAATTTGGAGGTGTTAGCTCGTTGATAAATTAAGGCCATTTTTTCGTTTTTTCAACTTGACGCCATACATACTAGCGCCCATTTAAGACCTTTAAGACTTATGTTTTCGTGATCTCCGAGACGGGCTCTACAATCTTATATGGAAGCCAAGCGTAAATAATTTTGATAAATTAACAGTTCCGTCGGCTCCAGTACTAAAACGTTCGTGGTTATTTTAACCAAGCACTAATTCGAATTCAAATAAGTTTCCTAGTACCTAAATATAATTATAACCCTTACCTGATTCCCTTATTTATTTTTAACTAATTTAATGGTATAGTTTTGCATACATACGTTAGCCAAGTTGAATTCTTTGATTTTAGCAATGAACTTTGCAGGCTCCATGCGGAGCGAGTTACTAGATTGTAAATAGCAAAACTTATTTATTTCTAGGTGTTTCATATTTTTAGTGTAGCAAAAAAAAAAACAGGATTTTAAGCGTTTCCTTGTTTTATGCCATTTGTTTATTTTATGATGCATTTAACTGGACAACAACGAGCCTTTCAACAGTTTCAACTGACTTCAAAATTTCGAATGAGGAGGTTTTGTCGGGTTTTTTTATCCATTACTGTACATTTCATTGTCATAGTTATATTAAATTAAACTTACTTTTACACGACCATTGTGCCACTTGCCAAAATATTCACGTGCGTACTCTTAACCTTGAGTATTATAGGTATTTAGATTTCGTCTAGGTCCATGTAGGTACGTGACACGGTAATGTACGTGAATGTGTTAACAAAATTTTAACTTTTTTTCTAGAGGAGTAAGTCTAGTCTAAATTTTTAGACTTAATGCAACCTGACGTGACAGGCTTAATAAGAAGGTATATGTAATACATTTTTTTAAACCGACATCGACGATGCTGTAACATGATTTCCAACTAGCTCTGACTTTAAGGCGATTAAATATCACACTGGCACCGCAACCGCATGCGGCAACGGTGTGCAAGCGTGACAGCGCTGCTATACACATGCAGAGCGGTATGTCGCTCGCGCACCGGTGCCGTATGCGGTAACCGCAGCAGTGTGAAAGCCGCCTAAGGGTCACAACACACCTAGCGGAATTCCTCGCGGAATTAGAGGAAGTAGCGGAAATTAGTCTATGGTAGCAGATTTTTTGTATGGAAGCCATAGACAAATATCCGCTACCATAGACAAATTTCCGCTACTTCCGCTAATTCCGCGAGGAATTCCGCTAGGTGTGTTGTGACCCTAACTTAATTTTATATCTAATCGGCGCAGTGCAAACTGTTGCAGCTGTTAAATAATTTTCGATAATAATGTGTGTTATAAACCAACTTCTAGTCGTTGAGTACCATAGATACCGTTGTTGACATATTCTGCTTGTCATGTCACTTATAAAATACATTGTTATGATTGAATAACGAATATGCATTTAATTTAATTATTTAACAAATTGGCGACGATGGCGGAAGAAATCCAACGCCTTATTCGCTTACGCGCGTCAATACGCGGCACACTAACGAAATTACAACTACAGTTACAACAAATTCAACCTACATCAGAATTCGAAATAAGTCAACGATTGTCATGTTTAGAAAATTACGAAAAGAAATTCGATCTTATTCAAAGCGAAATAGAAGTTCAGGCTGAAAACCTTGAATCGGAGATAGAACAACGGCATACTACGCAGGAAAACATTTTACAATTGAAGCTTAAACTACACGAACTACGCCCTACATCTACCGCCGATACATCATCGGTCTACATCTCCGCGTCACAACATGCTCGTAGCGTGGAAAGCATCACTGCCGATCCAAAACCTCGAGAACCACGCCCCAGGCTCAACTTCACGCCTTTTCACGAGAAAGAATCCTTCAAAAACTACATAAAGAGACTGAACGTATATCTTTTACTGAATAACATAACCGACCCTAAAGTAAAGGTATACATGTTACTGTCTACGCTATCCCCTGAGTTACACGAAAGAGCTCACGATCTATGCTCCCCAGATGATCCACTCGACAAGATGTATGAAGAACTCTCTAGTATCTTAGACAACTTCATTGACCCGAAACCTAGTATTTGGGCCTCGCAACATACCTTCATATCACGCCGACAACAAGACGACGAATCAGTCGCAGTCTATGCTTCTGAATTGAAGAGACTGTCATCGAACTGCGAGTTCAAATGCCCTAACTGCAAAAAACCTACCATTGATTCATTTTTGTCTCTTCAATTAATAAGAGGACTGAAGGACGGAGAAATTCGAACAAAAATCATTCAAGAAAACGAGACAACGACATTTTCGGAACTAGTGCATACAGCTGCATCGATAGAAACCGGAAAGAAAGAAAATTCAACTATGTCTACTTCTATGCGAAATGTTTGTGGGACTGACAACATTAACAAAATATCACAGAGCAGAGAACTACAACGCCCTTCGAAAAACAACTCAAAAAGATTACCCATCACGATTACTGACCTTAAGGGTAAATGCTACCGGTGCGGTGGAGACGACCATAAGGCAAATGAATGCGGTGCGATTAAAACTACATGCCGCAACTGTCAAAAAGATGGTCACTTAGCCCGAGTCTGCTTACAGCGCAGTTATCGTAATCAAACCAACCAACTCGACCACTCTACAAGCAGCGTCAGCAGCGATAGCGTAGCAGATATCAACCTCATAAAAAGCGAACTCTCAGACAAATTCATGATTACCATTGACGTTGAAGGCAAGAAGGTTGATATGGAATACGATACTGGAGCTGCAATATCCACAATCTCTCTTAAGAATTACAAGAAACTAAAAATAAACAAGAAGATAATGCATACTGATATGAAATTTAGAACCTATTTGCTAGAAGTTTTTAAGCCAATCGGCGTAGCGTACGTGAAATGCAACTACAAACATCAAACGTTTTATGGTAAACTATACATAATTGACAAAGACGTTGATACTATTTTGGGTAGAAGCTGGATAAAGGAATTCCACGTAGACCTAAAAGACATTGCGGACATGAAAAGCATCGAAACAATTACGAAAGCGCCGAAACTAGAAAAATTGCTCGAAGAATACAGCTCTACTGTTTTCAATTCGAACTTGGGCGAAATCCCTAACTTTCGAGGACATCTAACTCTAAAAGAAGATGCACAGCCAATATTCATCAAACCGCGCCGGATTCCCTATGCATTACGAACTAAAGTAGATGAAGAAATCGACAGACTGGAGAAACAAGGCATCATTACAAAGATCGACCATTCTGAATGGGGTACACCGGTTGTACCTATAGTAAAACCCAATGGAAGCATCAGACTATGTGCAGATTACAAGGTCACTCTAAATAAAGAAATAAAAGATGAAAAATACCCAATTCCTATAATAGAAGACATCTTAGCTGAAATGAACGGAGGAGAACTATTTTGTACGTTGGACATTACACAAGCATACCTTAATATGGTTATGGATGAAGAGAGTGCTCTACTACAAACTTTAAGCACACATAAAGGCATTTTTAAAGTAAACCGACTCATGTTTGGGGTCAAAGTAGCTCCAAGCCTATGGCAGAAATTCATGGACCAACTTTTGCTAGGTCTGGAAGGCGTAAAATGCTTTTTCGATGACATTATAATTCAAGGCTCCTCAGAAGAACAACTTCTAAACAGACTGAAACAAGTCTTACAAAAACTCAAGGAAAATAATCTGCGAGTAAACAAAGAGAAATGTAATTTTTTTAAACATAGCATTAACTATTTGGGACACACAATTGATAAGAACGGATTACATAAGAATCAGGATAAGATCAAGGCTATTTCAAACGCACAACGACCAACAAACGTTAATGAATTACGAACCTTTTTAGGGATGGCCAATTACTACAATAAATTTATACCGAATCTCGCCTCCATAACGAACCAGTTGAACGAACTATTAAAGAAAGGGGCCAAATTTGTCTGGACTTCAAACTGTGAAGAAAGCTTCAAAAATATCAAAAAAGAAATAGTAAGCGAAAGGGTTTTAATGCACTTCGACCAAAAGAAACCCCTAATTCTAGCTACAGACGCTTCTCCCACGGGTCTAGGTGCAGTACTTAGCCACAGATTACCGGACGGTTCGGAGAGACCCATAGCATTTGCGTCTCGATCCTTGACTACCAGCGAAAAGAAATACAGCCAAATTGATAAAGAAGCCACAGCCATTTTCTGGGGATTAAGGAAGTTCTTTCACTACTGCTATGGCCGAAAATTTACGCTTATCACTGACCATAAGCCTCTTACATCTATTTTTCACCCGCACCAAACATTACCAACCTTAAGCACGATGAGGCTATTTCACTATGCACATTTTCTTTCTGGATTCGACTACAACATAGAATACAGAAGTTCCTTGAAGAACGCAAACGCCGACTACCTCTCTCGTTTTCCAGTTGAGAAGGTAAATGACAGTAAGGTCGACCAACATTACGTATACCAACTTCAGCAGATTAACGCATTAACTATTTCACCGGAAATGATCGCTAAAGAGACAAAAGAAGACCCTCAACTACAGAACTTACTTGAAATACTCCAATCAGGCACATCACTCAGAAACACAGGATACAAAGATAATGAACTAACAATACAAAACGACTGCATACTTAAAGGCTCAAGAGTAATGATACCTCACAAATTACGGCAACAAATTTTAGACGAACTGCACACTGGACATATTGGAATTTTAAAAATGAAACTCCTGGCACGAAGCTTTGTATATTGGAAAAATATTGATAAAGATATCGATGACAAAGTTAAGTCTTGTCGCACGTGCCGATTAGAGCAAAATGAACCGCCAAAAGCGCCGGTACATCACTGGGAAGATCCGGCAGGACCTTGGCAAAGGATACACATTGACTTTGCAGGCCCGATATCGGGCTATCAGTTATTTATCGCGGTAGATGCGTTCTCAAAATGGGTAGAGATAATACCTACAAAAACAACCACAAGCTCATTCTGTACTAAGAAATTAGATGAATTATTTGACACATATGGATTGCCGTACACCGTAGTGTCTGATAACGGACGACAGTTTGTGTCTCAAGAATTCAAGACTTTCCTAAGCAATAATAACATTATACACAAGACAATTGCTCCCTACCATCCCGCAACCAACGGTCAGGCTGAGCGCTTTGTACAGACCATCAAAAAAGCTCTGCACAAATTAGAGGGGGAGAGTGGCGGAATAATAGACAAAGTACGGACTGTCAAGCGCTTGCTTCGGGCTACACCGGTCAGTTCAGGGGATTCACCATACATGCTCATGTTCGGCCGAGAAGTAAGAACGAGGCTCACAGCAATGATTCGGGCACCTCCAAAGCCGGTTCTGCGACCGGGTTCTGAAGTGAGGCAGTTGGCACCGGGTAGTCGAGTCCAGGCGCGAAACTATTCCGTATCTGGCAAGAAGTGGGAGTTCGGCACTGTTACCCGCCGTCTCGGAAACCTACATTATGAGATTCTGACAGATGACAGGCGTCTATGGATTCTTCACCTGGATCAGTTGCTCCCGGCTCCAGGGATTCCCAGGAATGGCGGTGGAGGCGTGTTATAAACCAACCTCTAGTCGTTGAGTACCATAGATACCGTTGTTGACATATTCTGCTTGTCATGTCACTTATAAAATACATTGTTATGATTGAATAACGAATATGCATTTAATTTAATTATTTAACAATGTGCATAGACATCAGCTGACTGGCCCGAACATTAACTAATTTTCTTATCTAGGTTAGAAAGTTGCATAAATTAGGTTCCTACGCAATAGTCAAGATCGTAATTAATTGACATTGGAAACATTACAAACCTCAAAAACGATTTTAATAAAATATGTCCACGGCACATGCTTTATTGAAGACTCGTATAATTCATAAGTAGTAGGACTAGTAGGCAGTAGGTACCTACTTACGCTAAAATATTTTCTGTTAATTTTAATGATTACCTCGTAAACAGTAACTTTGCAGTTTCGTTGCATGTAGATAAACATTTTTTTTT
Source organism: Pammene fasciana (assembly GCA_911728535.1). Taxonomy (NCBI): domain Eukaryota; kingdom Metazoa; phylum Arthropoda; class Insecta; order Lepidoptera; family Tortricidae; genus Pammene; species Pammene fasciana. Next base: position 6,817,035 of record OU452285.1, read on the forward strand.
AGAATTACCGAATAGCTAAGTTCGGTCAATCGGTAGGTAAGTAGTAGGTACCTACTTTTAGTTACCTACCTAGTTTACCTATATGTCGCCATTTGATTTCGTTCATTTAGATATATTTCGTCACTACTTTAAAAAAACTCGTAGGTATCTCACACTTCTTCTCTAAGTTGAAACGCAGTACTCTATAGTCTCAAATACATAGTTACCTACCACATTTTCTTTTGAGTGACAGAAAAAAGATACAATTTTCTTTTTCAAATTAGTAACGATTTGTTTTATTTGTTCAGTTAATTGAATAGGTTTTTATTGTAGTTAGGTAAACAGTGACGAGAAATCAGGACGCGTTGTCCTTTGATAACAAACTGATATATATACGAGTAGCACATACCTACCTACATCTCGATCATATCCATATTTTATAATGATTTAGAATCGCGGTGCGGTGCGATGATGGGCACCTTTGCCCACGGGACACCTCATCGGGGTTTATTTACTTTACGGGTATTATTACGGTACTTAGATTTAGATTCTAATTTTATTTTGTCTGTGTTACGTATCAGCGGACGGCGCGTTCTTAGAACAAGCTTCCCGTCGGCTTGCCTAATTGTCAGGCACCTAAGCAGTTTCCCTACAGCTCATAAATAAATTTAAAGTTAAAATCAAATATTGACCCGCCGTCACTGTTACGTAAACTCTTTGTGTACTTAAATTGTGTTTTTTTTTTAATTATTAATTTGACATGAAATATTATGTAATGTTGTATTCAATAATAATAGGTTGAGTTTGGATCTTGCCGTTTTTGGAAATAGGTCGGCCCAGATATCGTTGGGGAGACAGTGTGGCGGCGGATCTGCTGCAGCTTCGAGTCAACAACTGGCAAGAAGTTGCGCAGGATCGGAATAGGTGGCGTGCTCTCATTTCGGAGGCCAAGATTCTCTTTGGATCGTTGAGCCAAAATAGTTAGTTAGTATTTCGAATAAAATACTCTAAAAAGATCAAGCAGTATAAAAAAAGTATTTTTTACAATTATATGATGTACCTATTTCATTTTCTTTAATTCTGCCTTTAAATCAATTACCTACTTCTTCATACATGACAAATGACCATTACTAACCATAATAATGCATAATAAATGTAAATCATTCATAGAAAAAAATAAACACTTGGTAGAGTCAATAAACGCGAAATGAGATCATTAAGCACATAGAGCTATGATATGATTAAACAAACGAGAATAATAAAAAGGCTTCCGTGTGGAAATCTGTACTTATGTCAACTCGGCGAAGACCGCCAGGCAGCGTAGATCGTAAAGTAAAGAATTACAGCTAATTCTGCATAGTTTTTTTTACGAAATGGTAAAACTGTTCTAAAATAGTCTACAACAGTTTTACTTGTTGAGTTGATCTTAATTACAAATCAAAGCTAGAATACAGTGTGTCTGTGACAATGGGGCTTTAAATATGATAGATTTTGCTCATAAAACTGATACACATTATACTGTAACTTTTGAAAATACCAGGATTAGTAAAAAATACCGTGGAATCACAAGTGACAAACAATGACGTACACACAACGCCTCACTAGGTATACACTTTTGAACGTTATTACAGCGGAATAAGGTTCAAAAGTAGTACTAGCGGTACGCCTTAAACATGCTGCAAACGGTGTTAAAAGCATGAAAATTGGAACGATTGATCTTTAGGCCAAATTAATCGATTTGGCCCGAAGCAGTAAAAAAAAAAAAAAAAACAGAGTGCAGTTATGACGTCATCTTTTTTTTGTATGGAAAAAAAATAAATTTTGTTCTGAAACCTATCGTGTGTGGTATCAAATGAAAGGGCTTTTTGAGCCTATTCTAAAAATATATCATATCATTATATTTATGTCACTTGTTTCAAATGAAAATAAAAATAATTTTCAAAACATACCAAGTTTGGGCTCCTACAAATACGATACGGTTGAATATTTTTTTGTAAAACATACCTTAAATGATACCTGATATCCTCATTTCAAACCCCAAGAAAGCAATTTTGAAAATAATTTCACTAATAATTTTTTTTTAATTTTTCATTATTACGAATGTGGGATCTAATAATTCTCGGAGTAATGAAACTCTGTTTACACGTTCTTTTGATATAACGTGATAGGTGAGCTCGAGGAACCCGGGTTGCACATATCTTACTTAACTTATATCACATTTTTCTTACTTAAAGCGAATTAAGTTTATCCCATTTTTTGCGAACTTGAGGGTGGGTAAAGTAATATCGAGTTTTACCCAACATTGCTCAAGTCGATTTGCGCTTAAATAATGCGATTATAGTATTGAAACAAGAATTACAGCAAATCTCTAGGGTAATCCTATCATTCCCTTTAAATAGTTCAGCGATAAGTACGTGAACTTTTGTACAAATTAGGTGGGCAATGATAGGTACGCGTTTTTGATCTTTACGGTACAAGGTGCATACAAGCATTCCAAAGTACAAGGGTTGTCTCATTTGACTTAATTTTTTTAATTTAGTCATGTTTTTATTTTTCAGGCATTAGTATGTATATTAAACAAAACATAATTAAATGAGTTATATTTCATTATTTATAATAGAAACAAATCATAACGAACCTATCTTAGTAATGTTTACAAATAAATCGGCAGACCAAAGAAAATTATGTATATATTGAATACTATGGTTTCACATTAACAATAACATTAAAAAAATAAAGAAACAGTTCCAAAACGTCATATATATATTTCAAAAACAATAATCACCTTTTTTTGTGCCGAGTGGTTAATACAAAAAGCCGATAGCCCTAAGATTTTTTTTGTCTTGGGCAAAGTTGGCCATCACTAGTTGTTACATTACAACGTAACATTGCCCACATCAAGACTTCTTCATTCATTATCCTTTTGAAATCGAATTACGATATAAACAATCTAGAGTAATGGCAACTGTCACAATACTCTAAAATGAAAATGCTGAAGCAAAAAGCTATAGGGAAACAATTGCATAAGAAAAGCCTTTTAACTGTACATAGTTCCCGTACATTGTTAAGGACTATTCATCTTTTGTTTCTTTTCCTCATTGTATGGAATCTAAAAGAGCACCCTCTACAATAAGGTTTCACTGGCTTTCCCCATTGCCTTATTATATACAGGTATAAGTATAAGTATGGGTTTTACTCACCATGCTTTCCCATTTTGTGAGATTCACACTTGCCCGCACCAGAATACTATACTATGGGTTGGCTGGAAGAGATCCCTTTTAGGGATAAGCTCGCCTTTGTGCATATCTTTTTTATTTTTTATTTTACTGTTGTAATATTGTTAAACTTGTTTATGTGCAATAAAGTACATACATACATACATACTATAAAATTACGTAAATTAATGAATTTGTTCAAAATGTTGGGCAAAGTTTCGCCTGGGGGCAAAGTTGGAGGATATTACGGTACTCGTACTCGTATTGAGTAATACCACGCACTTTGTAAACATTAAAAATCAGAAAAAAAACTAAATGTAATTATTTTCAAAATTGCATTCTTGGGGTTAGATATGAGGATATTAGGTATCATTTGAGATATATTTTACAAAAAAATATTGCTTGGTGTCGTATCTCGAGGAGCCCAAACTTGGTATGTTTTGAAAATGTTTTTTATGTTTATTTCAAACATGTGACTGAAATGTAATGATGTGACATATTTTTGGATTTAGCTCAGAAAGCCGTTTCATTTGATACCACACACGATAGGTTTCAGAACAAAAAATTGTTTTTTTCCATACAAAAAAAAGATGACGTCATAACTGCACTCTGTTTTTTTTTTTTTTTTACTGCTACGGGCCGAATCGATTCATTTGGCCTAAAGGTCAATCGGTCCGATTTTTATGCTTTTAACACCATTTGCAGCATTATACTGAATTTCGGCGTGTACCGCTAGCACTAAAGTGTATACCTAGTGAGGCGTTGACTGTACATTGAAAATAGTTTTTGTTTTATATGAAAAAATTTAATCATTGAATACCTAAACTTTATTTAAATAAATGTAGACTAAAGGACGCTCACTTTTAAAGTTTAGACACGTTTTAGTACAGTACAGGAAGAGTTTTGAACTTTTTTAATTCACAAGTGCGATTTGCATTTATAGTTAGAGAATATAATATGATTAGTCATAGTAAAAAATATTTTCTAACAGTTTTTGATGATGCGCTAGGTATTATATAGATATTTGTTAATAATACCAAGAAAAGATTATCCAAATTATATTTTTCTTTACCACACTATTGCATTCAACTATTTCAATATCATCTGTCATTTTATAACAGTTTGGTCAATAGACTTTGTGAGCATAGTCGAAAACAATTTGTAAAAATATGCGCGACCTTGAATTCTAAACGAATGACAAATGGCTAAGACGACGAATGCTATTGACAAAACCGTTATAAAATGTGAAGTTATGTAGCAATAACATAAAGCGATAGCCTGGTAGAGAAAAATAAAACTTGCATAATCTTTTCTTTATGTAGCAAACAAATACGTGTATTATACCTAGCGCAATGCTAACAATTATTAGAAAATATTTGTCATTATTAGTACTTACCGTATTCTAACGGGGCAAAAAATAAAATAGGACTTGTGAGTTTTGTCATTTTTATAGGTTAAAAAGGCGTTATTGTACTCCACTATTTAGATAAGGTTTCGAGTAAGACCGTTCTACCGAAAATATTACAGTTGGTTACGTAAGGTTATACGTAGCATTGTGCATCCGTAGTCTGTAACCAATATGCCCAGGTTTTTACCCAGAAGAACCGACTGATTATATTAGCAGATAAATATTGGTTTTGCCTTGGGCCCTAAAGGCAGAAACGACTATTTGGATTTAATTCTATTAGCCAATAGTTGGTTATGCCTTAGACCCTAAAAGCAGAAACAACTATTTGGATTTAATTATATTAGGTAGCAAATAGTTAGTTTTGCCTTAGACTCTAAAGGCAGAATCGACTATTTGGATTTAATTCTATTATAAAATAGTTAGTTTTGCCTTTGACCCGGCTGTATAAATCGTTGCTTTGATTATTTTACTAGTTGAGATTTTTTTTAGATAATCAACGTGATCTCTATGCCCTTATCTTTATTTTAATCACAAATAATTCAATATTGTGAAAAGATCCGGTAAAAGGGCCATTAGTAATCAAATGACAATTTAGAAACAATTAAGTTAATTATTTCACTAAACTGTCTGTACAATAATTATATAATGGTAAGTCATCAAACTTGATAACTGTTAACGCTGATTTGATTTCACGCGTTAAGCTGCACTGCTACTCCACCTAGTAACAAATAGCGTACTAGTAGTACATTAGTAGCTACTAGATGGAGTAGTAGTGCAGGTGACATTTCTCTTACATATTCGGTATCTTTAGGTGGCTTTGACATAGATGGCGCAATCGACATGAGCTTCAAAAAGTTCTTAGGCTGTGCTCGTCTACATCTCTATAGTGTCTGGCCTTGTGTATCGATGGCTTATTCTCTTATTAAAGTTATTAATGATGACTTATGAATTATGCAAACAACATGCAAATAAATTATGATCAATTAGTAGGGTATTTTATACAATCTCGTAATTAAGAGCTTTTCAATCGAGTACCGTGATGTTTAGGCCACGAAGTACTCAATATAGGCAAGCCGGTAAGAATCTAGTTCGACGAAAGACCTGCTGCCTCTATACAATTTAGTAACTTCAATCTCCCGGCGGATTGTGCCGGTCCCCCTGGCGGCAAACCTTAAAATAATTACAAAGTTGAAAATGCAGTTAGTGTATTCTTTATACTATTACATGTCATTAAATTGTGAAATGAGCCAAAAAAACTCCCGACCACCATTGGATTGTTCCGTGTACGGGAAAGACATACAAAATGTATTTTAAGATTACAGGTAATCGCTTACAGAGAAATACAATGTTGACTTTAATTATACAGTATTTGTACTAGAATAGGGTTTATACCTATAGAAAACCTGCATATTCTAAGATGCTCTTACACGGGCGACTTTTCGAGCAATTAATTAAGCAATGATTGTTTTTTAGTTTTAAGTTATGACATGTGCTATTTAAAATTATTTGTAAATATATTGTAATTTGTTTTTTGCAAATAAATGATTCAAATGATTGTTCCATATTGAGCAATATTCAAATTGCTTGAAATTGCTTGTAATGGCCGTAATGTCAAAATTCCGGCAATTCGGCAACTTCTATCGCCCGTGTATGAGGACGTTTAACGAGGTGCACAAATAGGCGGTCAAATAATTAAGTACTTGTTAGTCAAGGTTTATGATTGTTACACTATGGTATTTATTTCGGCTTTTTCCGGCCAATACCTACACATTGCGCAAACAGCAATGCCCATATTGCCCCTATGTACTAATTAACTATTTTGCCCGCAACTAACTACTATGTTGTGTCGAAAACTGCCTTTCCCATTTTCCTTTACCGGAACGTAGGCGACACTTATGAGACCTGTCTATCCAGTCACACGGACAAGTTACCAATATAGTTTGTCAACCTCCGGCTTTTTTCCACGGCTTAATTGAGCCTGGGATCTGCTTGGCAACCAAACCTGGCGTAGGCACTTATTATTTATCGTATGGCTACACGTCACTGGATATAGAGAGGCAGTTCTTCTTTCAGGTGGTAATAGTAATGGGAAAGTAGATGGTGAAGGAATTCCAGAGAGCTGCCAAGTTTGTTACTCTTTAAGCATTACCCAGGGATCACGTGTAGGGCTGTCTAAAGTGTTTCCTACGGACGCAGAGTAACATTGATCCCCCATAGCGCACTCTTCTGCGAAAACGACTGCCATCTGACATAACAAACCAAAGGGTAACAAAGCCTCATTTGGATTATGTCCGGTTTCTTTACAATTCCCTTCACTGAAAAGAGACTGGTAAATATAAAATGATATTTCGTAGAAACATTACATATATAACTTCCAAAAACTCAGTGTTATGAGCCGGGGTTTGAACCCCAGACCTCCGGATTAAAAGTCATATATTATTTAACGCCAGGTTACCAGCGCGTTTTAGTTTGTCAATTTCCGCTTAAAATAATATGGTTCTTCTATTGTACATAGATGTCGTACCTACCACAAGGAAGTACCTATATGTAGGTAGATAGGTATATTAGTTACAACGATTTTTCTAACTCATCATAACCATGTACTTAGTTTACAAAAGCTCGCTGGGTTCGAGTAACTCGACAAATTTTAACGGTGTTTTCCTGATCATATTTAGATACTAAAATTAATATATATGGTATTGGCATTTTTCTTGACCTATCCAAGGCATTTGGCACCGTCTCTGTTCCAAAACTCCTGGGGAAACTAGAATCTATTGGTGTAAGAGGACTTGTACTTGATATTTTCAAAAGTTACTTAAGTGATCGCACACAGCAAGTCCGCATAGGCAATCACACTAGTGATGAGGTGACTCTTTCCTTTGGAGTGCCCCAAGGCAGCGTCCTTGGGCCAACCTTATTCTTAATATATGTAAATGATTTATGTAATATTGCTCTAACTAATGTTAAAGTTTTTGCTTATGCAGACGACACGGCTCTTCTCATACAAGCACCGACATGGGAAAGGGCTCGCCTCCTCGCGGAAAGCACATTAAGAGTAGTTTTGAAATGGTTGGAAGTGAATTTATTGACAGTCAATGTTAGTAAAACAATTTTTATCACTTTTGCAGCTAAATCATCTTCACTGCCCCCTCCTAGTTACTCTCTCCGTGCTCACAACTGTAACCACAATGACATTTTATGTAGCTGTAGTGAACTAACACGGTCCAGTAATGTTAAATATTTAGGTGTTCTTATAGACTCCTTAATGAGCTGGAACGATCAGCTGAATGCGGCTGTAAGTAGAACTCGAAAATTAATTTATGTATTTAAGACTCTTAGAAATGTTGCTGACGAGCTAACTCTAAAGACTGTCTACTTTTCACTGGCACAGTCTGTTTTAACCTACTGCTTAACGGCCTGGGGTGGAACAGGGAAAACCAAATTCATACGATTAGAAAGAGCTCAAAGGGCTGTGCTTAGAGTTATGTATAGTAAACCAATTCGTTTTCCTACTTCTGAACTATATGCAATGGCTAAGGTTCTGACTGTTAGACAATTGTTCATCTTGAAAATCGTATTGCGTAAACATCTAGATCTGCCTTATGTTGTTAAACCTATAAAACGACGGACTAGCCACATCTGCAACTCTAAACATACTAGTTTTGCTATTGTCAGACGTCATTATGACCATCTTTCGGCTAAATTGTACAATAAATTGAACACTTTGCTAAACATACATCCACTGTTATATAGGGAATGCAGGAATAAAATAACAAAGTTTTTACAAAATCTCAATTATACTGAGACTGAACTTGTACTTAGTGGGACCTAGTTAATGATGGAAGCTTAAATTGTTAAATAAATATGTAGATTATATTTTGGAGTACACTTCTGTAAAATAATAACTAACCTGGTTTAGTAGCTATAAGTATATTGTCTTAAATTTAAATAATTTTAAACTAACATAATTATTATAATAATAATTAAGTTTAAGTTTAGTAATCTAACCGTATACTTAAGTACCTCTGTAGAACATAAACCCCCTATGTCCGAGGTGGGCGTAAACAGCTGCGACACAGTTTATACTAATGCAGCTACTTACGATCTCCATTTTTAATATGTACCTATGTTATTATGTTCAATAAAAATCTTTAAATCTTTAAAATCTTTAATCTTTAAACTTTTTTGGAGAATGCCTAGATTCAGAGTAGTATTAGTATTCCTAACCAATTTAAAAAAATCTTTTTATTTTTATTTTTACTCAGCACAAAACGCCTTTTTGATGGCATAGTTTACACATCCTTATTGACAGATATCAAAATGACAAGGACTACTTTGCATAAATTTACTTTTCATGTGCACAAAACATTCAAAAAATTTAACAAAAAAGATTTTTTTTTGCGAGATTAACCTAAAGTCGCATTACGTTTTTTACTCCGTTTGGTCTCAGAAATGCGTGGTTAAGATCTGTCGGGTTACTCGAGCCCACCGTGTATAGGACTGCCAGCTAGTCTTTACAAATTAACGTGTCTCTGCTATTTGTAAGGAAGTCAAGGTGTTTATAGGAAGGTGCAAATGCCATATATCCCTTTACCGTCCCGCTTCGTTACGGCGGTAGCTCTGCTGTATGAAGTCCATATGTCCTTACATCTTTACATTCATTACTACCACGCATTATATCACAGTGAATTGTGAAGGTGTAAGTATGAAAATCCGTAAGACCATCGTTAGTAGTGCTCTTATTGAATACCATAACTCGTATATAAATATGGCGAGTTATTTTATTTATTTGAACTTTATTGCACATAATAAAAAGTACAAAGGGCGGACTTAATGCCTTTAGGCATTCTCTACCAGGCAACCATAACCATAGGGCCAAACAGATGAGCGTCAAGGTAGTTATTAGTTTTAATATCATATTTTTAAAATATAGATAGACCCTAGAGAATTTTGATCCACAAATATGGCTCTTCTCGTAATCATTCGTAATTCCAAAGTTAAAACTAAATAAATAAAATAGTTACAAATTGAAAGAACATCCTCCTTGCGTTTATCCACTTAGTTCCGGATTTTTGCCACGGCTCTAGTGAGCCTGGGGTCCGCTTGGCAACCTAATTCCAAGAATTGGCGTAGGCACTAGTTTTTACGAAAGCAACCGCTGACCTTCCAACCCAGAGGGAACACTTGGCCTTGTAGGGATTAGGTCCGGTTTCCTTGCAATGGTTTCCTTAACCAAAAACCGACTGGTAAATATCAAATGATGTTTCTTACATAAGTTCCGAAAAACTCAGTGCTACGAGCCGGGGTTTGAACCTTTGAACCCGAGATTGAAAGTCTGACGTATTACCGCCAAAGCACCGGCGCTTCAACTTAAATCGTTATAGAAAATAACTAGTCTAAACGGAACTGGTCAACTTAAACTATTTTCCACTGGCGGTTTGCCTAAATCATAATAATACCCATACTATTATAGATGTAATAATGATTTATTAATCGTTCGACCAGATATTGTGAGCGCCGATAGGCTAGTTTGGTAGGTCAGTGTTACATTAAGAAATTTACATTCGTCTGTCCGTGTGTCCTATTGTTAATTATATTTGACATTTAGAATCGATTGAAAAGTAATTATTACAAATGATTTGTGTATTGTTTTAATCACGAGTGTTTTCCAACAACGATAATAAAATCATGAGATGACGCATACCTATACTATAAGGTCTGCGCCCAAAAAACACGGGGCTACTTTGAAAAATTATAGGTTTTTTCAAACGCTCTATTGACTAAACGGGGAAAGGTACTGAATTTATTTTCGAATATATATTATTAGACTATATACTCTAGTTTGTGGAACAAGCCGAAACACGATTGCTGAAAGTTGCCTCGATAGAAAACAAATCCAAAGTTGGGTCCTTTTTTCCCTTATTTTTCTTAGCTTACGTAAACTATAAGATATTAAGCAATATAACTAAGTAAAAAAAATGGTATTCTGGTTTATCTAAAAACTCACAGAAACAAAATTAGACAAAACTTTATAGATTCGCTTATTTATCGTCGTTTAGTCAAAAAGTCTGATCCTTAAGAGCTCTCTTTCTTTAGTGCACGGGAGCCATAAACGTGTCTCTAACGGATGGGCGTGGCTTGTCCGAATCGAGGAACGGTCTTAAACATAACTCTAATTCTCAACCAATATTGAAGTTGTATTGTAGTTGCAACGGAATAATTTTCAAGCATATTTTGACATTTGTATTGAAGTGGTGTTCGTATCTAAACATGTTTTAGAGTTAGAATACGACCCCATGACATAAAGATTCTAGGAAATCTGGGAGCGAGCGAAGCATGGAAATATGGGGGCTTTTTAGGGTTCGAACCCACTTTGGCTTTGCCCGCTAAAACGTATAAACCGCGGTTGATACCCATATGATACCCATATGCACCCCGTATAAAACGGGTTTGTAACCCATATGCAGCGGGTTTGCAATCCGTTTCATACTGACCGCCTAACTCTTATCCTCCTCCCTCCCCAGGAACCCCATTATCCGTTCTTATTTTCTTTTTTTTCTGAAAAATAAATATTGTATCTAGTTTAAAAACATTTTACCACTGGTACGTGCCTAAACCTTAGCAAGCTCTACAATAATAAACGAGCTATTATGTACACTTCTTGGGATAATATAAGACGTACCTATAACTGATGTTTTATCAACTGCCGGAACAACGAAACAAACTTTGCTAACGCTAATTTGTAGGTGAGCGGGTAAGTGTAACAATTTGGAGGTCAAATAATAATAACTTGTGAAGCAACATATACATGTAAATAATTATACATATATGTTGGGCGAATTTTCAAGGGTAATGTACCTTAACACATTCAGCGCCGAAAACCCGACTGTCGGGTTCTCTGTGCTGAATGTGTTACGAGCGTAGCGCGTAGCGCTACGCGGTACGGAAAGTGTTAAGGCGTTTATGTTAATCAGTCTAAAAATAAAACGTAATTTTTTAATGTTTACCAAGTGACACATCAGATAATTTTAATCGTCATGGGATTATCAATAAGAAGTATTTAAGTCGCTTAGCAAAAAAATACTGATTGAGCAAAAAACTACAATAGCACATTGAAATAAGTAATTTGGATGGTCGATAACCATAGATATAGCACCCATAGATCTGACACGGAACTAATAATACCAAGATTGAACGGGATAGTCTTATTACACTTTCCATAGATATGACAGAGAAGGCGCTATTATCGTTAGTCCTTATCATAGACTCACCCTTGTGATTATTGCTTACTTCCATAAGGGCCTAAGTACAATAGAAACGTTTATCACCCTCCACCGCTCTTTGAAGGGTAACAATGAAACCGACTAAATTATGTAGGCTAGCTACAGTATGCTATCAGCCATCTTGAAATGCGTTTCCAAATTAGTCGCGTTGTATGTGTTCTATCCCTTACGGTGATACGGGTGTTTCAGCTCTATGAGATACTTGCTTTTTGTCGATAACGCATTTATTGACGTGCAATCAGTATTTACAGAGACTATAGAGATAGACGACTACAGCCTAAGAACTTTTTGAAGCTCTTGTCGATTGCGCCATCTATTAACTCCACCTACGTACTAGTAGTACACTAGTAGCTACTAAATATGTGGAGTAGCAGTGCAGGTGACATTTCTCTTACATATTCGGTATCTTTAGGGGGCTTTGACATGGATGGCGCAATCGACATGAGCTTCAAAAAGTTCTTAGGCTGTGGTCGTCTATATCTCTATAGTCTCTGGTATTTATGACCTTTTCAAGTCAAAGGTGCATCATTATCGGTTGTCAATAAAGTTTATTACAATTTTTTTTATGGCAGTAACGCTTTATTAACAACCGACAATGATGTACCTTTGACTTGAAAAAGCTACATTCATAGGTAGGTAGTAAAAATACCTAAGCATAATAAAAATTACGCTATATAATACTTAAGCATAATAAAAATTATGCTTAGGTATTTTTTGGCTGTAAGCAAACTAATAATGTTCATTCACTATTTTACCTTTTGATAAGCGACTGCACACTGTGTATTTCAAGTTCCGAAATTCCAGATCCATTGTAAACTGTAACAAAAATACAGAAATTATCCACAAAGTAAGCAACAAAATGTTGGACAGGAAATAATATGCCACCTTTAAAGTCAAGAACCTTAAAATACTCGTACTTTATCAATAAAAGAGTATCTTTAAGTCATTAAGCAAAGTATATAAATCTACCCTTCATAACACGAAACTATTGGAGCATTATATGTGTCATACGTATTATAGAAGATCTACCGTCGTATACAGGTTGGATTTTCTTTTTGGGTCAGTGAGGGCAGCTACAAGATTTCATGCTGCTACTCGAAAATGGTATTAGAAGAGAAGACCTTCCCTCGTTTTCAAATTAATGATTCGCGTTTACAGATTTTGGAAAAAGCATACAGGGTGCGAGAAGGTCATTTTTGTCAAAAAAAAATTGTGCCATTCGATCTCATTCCTATCCAGGATCTAAATTTGTACGGGGCCAAAAAAAAATTGCGACTAGAAAAGCCACAAATCAAAAAACTTTTCCCATACATTTTGTATGAAAATATTGAAATTGAAAACTCTTATTTTTCACATGCAATTTTTTTATGCCAATCGATCCCATTTCTATCCAGTATTAATAGTTTCCTACGGGCCAACTTACGGTAATGTACTAAAAAGCCACACATTTAAGAAAAATTTTTTTCATACATACATATATGGCAAAAAAGTAAAACATTATTAACATTTTCCTAATCACGCCAATCAGTCCTATTAGATTTAAAGACCATAATACTGTATGAGGACATTACAGTAAAAGCATTCAAAATATCAAAAAACGGAGATTTTAAAGCAGTAAGTTGACCATCCAAGCAGTTCTAAGACCATTTTCACGTAGCAGCACGGGATCTGGTGCCGTATTCTAATTTTAAAATACTTAAGTAATACATTAAAAACACAATACATCTCAAACATAACTTCAACACTCAACCAATAATCAACCATTATTGAAGTTGTATGGTAGTTGCATCGCAGTAGTTTTCAAACAAATTCCGTCATTTTTGATTCAGACGTGTAGGCGTTAGCTGTATTGTGTTGTTATTGCATTGGATTGGCATTGAATTTGGATCGTGTCTGTGCGTGTTTTAAAGTTAGAATACGGCCCCTGGTAGCTGCCCTCACTGACCCAAAAAGAAGCATTTTATTATTGCAGTGCCAGCAAATAAATGAGCAAGAATGCTATTTCACATAGCTATTTAAGTACAATGATTAAGCCAATCTTGGTAATTGGGTCACTGAACCAACAGTAATTAACCAGTGAGTTTTTAAGTCGATAAATTATCCATTTCAGTTTCTTGACGTTTCAATTTGTAATTCGCTCACCCTAATATGCTAAGCATGTGATGACTACAATAGCTTATTTGTCTGGCGGATATGCCCGGGCACAGATCCGTCCATGTATTTCGCGAATTGGACACGAATCTGTCCGCCGGGCATATCCGCCGGTCAAATCCGGCGGGCAGATCTGTGCGTGTATCCCTAGCTATTGTTTTAAGTGTACGACTACAAAACGTATGTTTAGTATATAAAATGTACTGTCAATGAAACCTACATTGCGTTACACACAAAAAATATCAACTAATTTGGCAGTGAATAGGTATTACATCATTTTTGGTTCCGAACAGTGAACGATAAAAGTATAGAAATTGTGTTAGCTTAGATCTGAAAAATTACCTCACATTTCACATTATTGTGGGTTATACAACTTATACAAGCTATGACAGAAAGTCGTTAATTTTGGTATTGCGCATGGCGTTTAACGTAAATATACATGTTCTAGACAATTAGAACTTCAATCAGCCAATCAACTTTAAATAGTGGTGTACTATTGGGTCCTTCAAAGCCGGGGAATAAGATAAAGCTGAATATCTGGAACGTTTTGGGGCCAAGTTTGGACTGAAGCCGACCATATTATCTTTAGTCATAGATTCGAAAACCTTCGATCAGTTATTATATTAATCGAGAAATAAGGTCGCATTAATCGTCATTAAAAAAAATTACAGTCGATAATGATGAAAGACCTGGACCCCTATTCGACTTGACTAAGTGTAACACTAACATATGTCACCTCTATTGCGATTGTATTGCGGCTCTATTGCGATGGTATTGCTGTTGTGTTTATCTGTCACATTTACAGTAGGCATCGCTAGAAGGTTTGTCTTTGACTATTGGCCACCATTTTATTTGTTATGACAGGACGTCGGGAATCCCATGGCAAAGAGTAAAAGGCGATTTTTTTTATTGTATAATACAAACACAGATTAACGCAATATTTTTCTACACGAAGTAACCAATATCAAATCATAATTTTTGCCATGAAGGCGATCAACCGAGTGTCACTGTCATCTTGTGTGTAACAGGAAAACTCTCGTAGATGGACGCATCCAAGGATTGTATTTGCGTCCCTTTCTCTCGTTAACGAAAGAAGATACGTTTGTCTATTATTTGAAACTGGAGTATACTCTTCAGCAACAAAGTAAGGCAGAAAGAGAGCGAAATAGAAGGGGCCGCTTCTCGTTTTGACTAAGAAGGTACAGAGCCACCAAAAAGAGTAGAAATTAAAAAGTCTGTCGTCCCGTTTTTTTAGATTGATTTGAAAGGGACGGCACTACGATGTTGCCACTTTTTAATTTCTACTCTTTTTGGTGGCTCTGTAATCAGACAATCAGAATGTCAATATTGTCTATGTGACTATTTTGTAACGGGTGCGAACTTAGAGCTTTAAACCAAGGGGAGTAGCCATTGACAGGCGTTCCCCTCTGCCGAATGAGTATGACCAGTGGTCATACTCATTGTATGGACTGACGTTTATTTGACGTGGCTATTTTGACGTTTCGCATACATTTGACGTTCCCCTCCCCCGCAAAAAACGGCAGACTTTTTCCGATAGAAATGAGAGCGCGTCTCTCATCCGGTTGGTTTAATAATCAAAGGGTGCGAACGATATTATGCTCTCTATCGGACCGTTTTTAAAGCCTTTTTTCAAGACACCTATGAACGACTGTTTTACTCGGTAATAAGGTTCCACTGCGGTTAGGGAAAAATGGAAAGAATTAGATCCACTTCATATCCATGGCTAATATTACCTACCAGAAGTTTGCGCAGCGGTGAGTAGTGGAACTATATTACATGATGCCTTTTTATCTGCTTTTTATAAAACGGACTGTATTATTAATCACTACATAAGTATAAAACAAAGTCGCTTCCCGCTGTCTGTTCCTATGTATGCTTAGATCTTTAAAACTACGCAACGGATTATGATGCACTTTTTTTAAATAGAGTGATTCAAGAGGAAGGTTCATATGTACAATTGCACCCGTGCGAAGCCGGGGCGGGGCGGGGCGGGTCGCTACGCTAGTTGTCAATAAAGGCGATTTTACAATTTACATTTTACGGCACACAGAGGGCTGAAAATCAGCTTTCATAGAAATAGCAACTGAGTTCTTAATTTGTTCCTTTTTCTTGAAAAAGCTTTCACTAGTTATTAATATATCCCAAAATAACTCTGAAATAATTAGGTTGGGAAAATATATTTTTTTTTCAAAAATTATGTATGTAGCGAATGAGAAAAATCGAACTTAGTACAAATAGAAGAAAGTCCTATATATATGTGATACGCTATACATATATTTCGAAAAAAAGCTCACTGCTTCTAAGTTGTAATACTATTTCAAGAAAAACAAGGAACAAATTATGAAACCAGTTTCTATTTCTATGAAAGTCGACTTTCAGCCCACCGTGCGATATTAACAGTTCATTGACAAATGATAATAAGATTAAATTTGCTTGAAAATCATACATTCATATTGAATAGCTCCACATATTCGTTTGTAAACGTTCAAAATAGTAACAGGTAAAACAATTTACTCAGACTCAAGCCATTTTTGAATTACGTTTACAAAACAAAATGTTTGCAGAATGATTCTCTTGAAAACTGTAACTTGTATTGGCTTGAAAGTAGGTGTTGTGCTATATTCTAGAGAATCAGCTGCAACGAAACCGCAATTCCATTCGTTCCAAAGTTTTTCAAGCAGGTAAGGGAAACTCTTCATCCATAACATAAAGAAAAATAAGTAAGCTTATTTCTCTATGTTCATGCTTGCTTATTTGATGCAGATCAAATAGATACTTAGTGACAGGTAAGTGGCAAAATATACCTACCAAATGCAATTTATCAACTAGAGCCAACATTAGTTATATTTGACTGTTTTGACTATCACTACAATATGAATATATAATAATATGGAATATCTACCTCTTATCAGGACTAATTAAAATTCTTAACATAATTAAGTACTTACTATAAATAAAAATATTCTGGAATAAATCAATTAAACAAGATTTTACAAAGTTTATTTATACATTTACCCAACAAACGGGAGACGCTTATGGTACTCGGCCATATGGGTCCAAATTAATCATATTCTTATACATATATTTCTTCTACATAGTGTCGTAGTGCACGTCAAAGAGCTCATAAAAACACAAGTCTTAAAAGAGGATTTCCGTCCGAGACGCGGGGTAGCGTACCAAACCGAATGCAGAACCTCCTTCTTCTATGGAATTGGAGTCTGTTAAAAAAAGAACCGACTTCACTTAGGATCTGCTATTCCAAGAGGATGAGGCCGAGTTGCTGTAAAAAATAGTGAAATAATTATAGGTGTGCATATAATAGTTAAAGATTTCCCTCAATTTCTCCAGGATCCCATCATCAAATCTGGACTTGGTGATAATGGGACCAACTGTGAAGTATACCCTTTCAAACTAAAAAAGAATTATCCAAATCGATCCAGCCGTCTTCGAATAATCGGTGAACATATACATAAAAAAATAACAAAAATAACAAAGATCCTGACAAATTGATAACCTCCTCCTTCGAAATCTTGAAGTCGGTTGAAAACAGAACTCGATCCTAATAAAATAAAGTTTTTTTTCTCTAGGTTGGAAAGCCGGATGGCAGTGCTTTTGTAAAAACTAGTGCTTTCGTTAATTCACGAGATTGGGCTGCCGAGAGGACCCCAGGCTCAAAGCTGGGAAAAATGCTAGGAAATTTGTGACCTAAACACGTAAAATGTGTTTACGTATTTTTATTGTAGTTGTTGTTTGTACAGCTCGCTGTGAGAGAGCGATTTCACGTGTAAATAAATACCCTCAGATTCTCCAATGAGGTCCCCGAATCGAATCGTAACCAGTTCAATGAAAACGACCAGGTCTACATCTGGTCGCGGGAGGGCCCTTTAAAACCACCGGTGTTGCTCGTTACTTTTCCATACAGCCTTGTGGTCATCGGGGCTTAATGCCACAGGTTTACGTCAATTATACTTTGCTAATAGGGAGAGCAGAGTGGGCTTCCTGTTTTTGCTGGAAATAATGATTCTTACTACCATATAGATCTAGCAGATCTATTTAATTATACTTCGCGGTTGTGGAGTCTTAAACGCTTGTGGCGATTGAAAAGCCGCAGCCCGTCATGCATTGTTTAATCTACCTACCTAATAATTAATATATTATAAGATACATTACCAAATTCACACGACTTTCCTTTTTTTATACTGAATGAAGTATAGATGACATATTTCAAACAACAACCGGTTGACAGCTGAATGCATAGATTAAAGCGAGGTTTAGACTATCAAGTTTACTTGCGGCAAGTAGGGACGCAGCTATAGTTCAGAATGAGACATTAATCATTATAACTATTTCATTCTAGCATATACTTGCTAGTCTAAACCTCGCTTAATGTAAAGAACGCTGAATGAATTTGAAGTACCGAATTTTAAAAAAAACAGGAAAAATGAGATATGTATGTTCAAGCATATAACCCCATATATCATAGGTTTAGAGTGTTAAGACTTTGTTTAGACTCGAATCAGGTTTGCATTTCAGGTCGCCGTATACCATCCGTATACGGTTACAGTGCCCCCAAAAAGAGTAAAAATTAAAAAGTGGCAACATCGTAGTGTCGTCCCGTTTTTTTAGATTGATTTGAAAGGGACGACACTACGATGTTGCCACTTTTTAATTTCTACTCTTTTTGGTGGCACTGTACCTAATGAGTTCGCCCGATCGGATAACCTGACGCAAAAACCTAGCGTTTGCCTGAAACCTAAAAGAATGCAAAATTAACCCGCCGCGTCCGATAGGAGGGAAGGAATCCGCCAACCTGACGCCAACACCGAACGCTTGCCTTGAACCGGATCAGATACTCAACTTTGTATCTTATTCCAGCCTTAACAAACATTTGTGGTCAACGTGTATTTTTTTTAATATATTATACAATGAAGTACCGTATTTTTATTATCTTGGAGGCAGACCGAAGGTACCAGAAATATATGAGCACGCGCCATATTGCGGAACTTCATTGGAACTAAATTTTTCATACTAAACTGAACTGTCACCATAAACATTGAGATTAAAGCGCCCTCCTGACAATACTCATATATTTCGGGTAGGGCTTTAATATATACCTACGAGTATAAGTATATTTCTACAAGCGTCATCATCTTCTGTGGAATAGGAAAAGGTAAAGACATTAGAGTCCAGATAGTCCTTTTACTGTATTTTATTACCGAGTAAAACAGTCGTTCATAGGTAACACGGTCCGATAGAGAGCGGTGTCTCACTCGTACTCTAGTCATTACGAGACGCAGCCCCCTATATCAAACTCTCTTTCGGCCTCACTTTGTAACTGAAGAGTATACTCCAGTTTGGGTCACAACATACCTAGCGGAATTCCTCGCGGAAGTAGCGGAAGTAGCGGAAATTTGTCTATGGTAGCGGAAATTTGTCTATGGCTTCCATAAAAAAAATCTGCTACCATAGACAAATTTCCGCTACTATAGACAAATTTCCGCTACTTTCGCTAATTCCCCGAGGAATTCCGCTAGGTGTGTTGTCACCCTTTATCATTTAAACGGCTATTAGACATTGCAACCTGCAGGGCCCAATCTGTTGTGTACCCTGCCTCTCCCTTCCCTTCCTTCAGCTCCCTACGGGCCCTACCTTTAATTACACCTTCCAACTTGACTGATTGGGCCCTGCAGGTTGCAATGTCTAATACCGCTTTTATAACTTCATGTTGCCAACATAGTTAAGCCACGAACCAAGAGAGAAAACAGACATTACTTACTCTATTTTCCTATTTAGTAATTATTAGGGTCACCACACACCTAGCGGAATTCCTCGCGGAATTAGCGGAAGTAGCGGAAATTCATAGACAAAATGCTTAATTTGTCTATGGTAGCGGAAATTTGTCTATGGCTTCCATACAAAAAATCTGCTACCATAGACAAATTTCCGCTACCATAGACAAATTTCCGCTACTTCCGCTAATTCCGCGAGGAACTCCGCTAGGTGTATGGTGACCCTTATTGTGAAAATGAAGATACTAAAATATATTACTTTTAAAATTTATTTGGATCCCTACGTGAATTAATCTATTTAGCAAAGAAAGATGATGTCGTTAAAATTGTATATGACAAATTCAAATCGTGACATTATTTTGGAATAGTAACTTTTAGAAAGGGTCAGAGGTCTCCCCGTTTGCATCTCTCTCTCAGCTCGTTTTACTCCTTCTCATATGTCGAGCGAAAATGAACCTTAAATTAAATAACATAGAGGACATTTTACTCAGTGATATTTTTAACTGAGATAGCTTCAGTTTAAAATAATACCTTCATGTACTAGGTGGGATTCCCCTCATCTACTGACACCTACGTCAAAACTAAAAAGATGGCAGCCATGCCCATAGAGGCAATCCTCTAGCGATAGCTGTTGATTTTGACGTAAGTAACATATCTCACTTAAGTCATGCAATAGTGAGATATCACAGTAGTATTGTGCTTGTATGGCATGACACTGTCATTTATGCAATGTCGAATAGGGGTCCTGATAATAGTGATAATCTTGAAATAGCTGAATAGATTTTCTTTAAGCGTAGTTCGACCTGAAAATACTTTCGATCTCTCGACCTTTCCAACGTCTACTAAATCTAATTAAATATTAAACAGTTAACTCGTTATCATATAATGATAGGTTTTGCGTAAACTTTTAAATTTGCGTCACACGCATGAAAAGCATTTTATGTCACTCAGATTTGCCGCCCTAGAGCGCAGCGGCAAATTTCACTTCATGCCCACGAGAAGACGTAAAATTATGTACGCACCACGGGTGGTAATAAGGAAGGCCTCAGATCGCTTATTTATGGCCCTTACCTTCGGTTCGGGCCACAAATACCCGCGATCTGAGCCCTACTTTATTTTACCGCCCTAGGTATGTACTTAATGTACTATTCTAGACTATTAACTCTGTAAGTTACATTTAAGTACTTCCACTTCCACCTCCGATCGGATCTTTCTAGAACATTGCGTACTTTCGCGCAAACAAGCTCTGTAGCAACGAGACCATTGCGCTATACGGGCAAGCACACACTCCACAGCGAGAACCTTGGAAATTCTAATAAGGTGAAGTGGTCTGCCTAACTTGTGACATCAGTCGTCAAATAAAACTCATTAGCAATCGGCCACTAAATATGAGAACGTCTTTCTGCATCTAGATCCACACGGCAGTGTGTCAGCCAATTTCGCAGACCAAAGAGGCGACATACCAGCCGTGAGTATACCGGGTATTTCCTGTAATAGGAGCAATAAATTAAAACGTAGACTCTGCTAGGAGCAATAAATTAAATTGTGGCCAAAGGATAGTAGGATGGCCAAAGAGAGATCTCTCAGGGACCGAAGTCCCAATGAGAGGTGGTTGGAAGTTATGTATATACAAACTGACATCCGTAACTTCGTTAGCGTGATGTAGAACTTATATGGGACGCTTGATACGTAGACCAGGCAACATTTGTTCAGCAACTTTGAAATATAACTTATGGTTTGATTTTAAGGACATTTTAAAGTTTATTCGAACTGTTCGAACGCAATGTATTCCGAAATTGATTATGTATGTAGGGTGACAAGACTGACAAGCAATGTCAATCAGATGGATTTTAACGTACATTGAAAATATTATTTAGTTTGTATGAAAAAGAGACAATCTACAAAATACATATTATTTTAAAGTTGTTGAACAAAAGTTTTATTGTTTGAGGAGTACGTACAATCTACATTTTAAGTTAATGGTTTTATTACAGAAAACACCCTGTATTTACACGAATCATTTGGCACCACTTTTTATTCCCCAATAACTTGAAACCTATTTCACAGTTTCAGTTTTGTGAGTCTTCTAATTACTGAATCCTGAATTTCAAAATGTGTGACCATTTACAACATGTTGACCTCTGAAAATCACTATTTCTACCACTGAATAACTCATTCACTCACTCTTCAAAACCTTTACGGTGACCAGAAAGGCATACAATAGTGTAAACAATAGGAACAGTCTAAAAACAGTATTTTTAGGGTTCCGTAGCCAAAATGGCAAAAACGGAACCCTTATAGTTTCGCCATGTCCGTCTGTCCGTCCGTCCGTCCGTCCGTCCGCGGTCTAGCTCAGTGACCGTTAGCACTAGAAAGCTGAAATTTGGTTTGAATATGTGCATTAACCAAGCCGAAAAAACGGTAGAATAAAAACGCGAAAAATATATTTTGTTAGGGTACCTCCCGTACACGTGAAGTGGGGGGCGAAATTTTTTTTCGTTCCAACCAAGTTGTGTGGGGTATCGTTGGATAGGTCTTTTAAGACAGTTTTTGGATAAAACGAATACTTTCGGAAATAATAGCTTCGAAAGTTTAAAACAGGGCGACGTCGTCGTCGTCGTCCCCCCCCCCCCCCCCCCTTAATCCCTTCAACCTTCAATGAAAACTATATTGAAACAAATCGGTTGAGCCGTTTTTGAGTTATCACTCAAAAACCCATAGTGAAAGCACGAAAGTAAAAATGACGTAAGCGCCGCCAAATTTCCCGTAATGGTCTCAGTTTGCGGAACCCTACACTGAGCATGGCCCGACATGCTCTTGGCCGGTTTTTATATTTTATACAAATAGAAAAAGTGATCTTAAGAAGAAGTTTTGAAAGAATTTGGTTTCACAGTTAGATCTCATTTAGGTATTCCACACGCCTGATCTGAATTCAGTTCTCAATTCTTACTCATAGACAAAATGCTTAAATTAGTCTATGGTTGCTTAAATGTGTCTATGGTTTCTTAATTTTTGTATGGAGGCCATAGACAAATTTCCTCTACCATAGACAAATTTAAGCATTTCTGGCTGTCTATAAATTGCTGAATTCAGTATAGGTGTGTGGAGTGCCTTATTTTATTAGTGAAACCGTAAAAGAACTTCGCAATCATTCAAAGTTTACCTATGTGTTTTTTGGGCTTCAATTAACTCGGATACGATACGAGCATCAACGATTTTTTGCGGTCAGATAACGGATAATATCGTACTACGACACGACGATAAACCCGAAACGAAAGTGGCAGAAATGCATGAAGAAAGTTGAATGGACCAGAGGCTGCCTCTTATTTCACTTTTACTGTCACTCGATGACACAGATACAAAGGATGCAAAATTGTGAGATATTAATGGCAGACCAGTTATGCGAAAAAACTTACATCACTATATGTGGAAGAGCTTAGTGAAAATGTCCACACGGAAAAAAAAGCTTCCGGGATATTCTCAATCCAAGACATTATTATTATCTTGGAAATATTTCCTCGTGACAAGTATTTATAAAAATATGATTCTTCGCTTAATAAAACCACGTTTTCTTAAAATAAAAATACAAAAATGTATTGTTTCAAGAGTATATTGAGTAAATACGAAAGATTGTACTTTAATCAAACAAGTATTATCTTAGGTAAAAGAAAACTAGAAAATCTGTAAGAATATATTCGCTTCGTTATATTTAAAACTTTATTTTATTTTCGTTAAAGGAAATAAATACTTGTCACGAGGAAATATTTTCAACATAATAAAATAATTTCTTAGATTGAGAATATCCCGGAAGCTTTTTTCCGTGCACTTTGTCGATTACAAGGACACTTAATTATTTCACTAATAGATAGCGTATATTTTAGGATATACTAATAACTCCCTAGCGTCAAAGAGGTACGTTTTTCTCTGGTCACACTATTTTGGAATCCTCGATAGAAGTTCCCATAAAATATATTTTACCGCCTACATGTCCGTAAATTTCAAGGACTATATCTAGTTTAAGGCATGCGTTTTAGTCCTTTTATACAGCTGTTATAAGCTATTGTTCCGGAACGAGTCACGATACGAATAGACTGGGAGCAAAATCTCAAATTCGCTCTCCTTCTCCATGCGACAGGCAAATGATATTACTTTTGGGCAACCGGGCTTTTTACGTGGTTTAGACCCTGCTGTATCCGAATCGCCGGTTGCCATCAAAGAAACTACAACCAGAAGTGAGATACGGCCAAAAAAAGGACCCGTTTTTTAGCTTTTCTTAAATAACTCGAAAACAGTAGCACCTACCAAAAAATGTTCTTCCACTTAAGTAATCTACATAAAATTCTCTATAAAAAAGGTTCTATACAGTTTTTTGCTGGGATCAATGTTTAATGAGATATTAAGGGACTAAGATAGACAATAAACATATATACTAATTAGCTTTTTCCCGCGAGTTTGTCTGCGTGGGATTAACATTCGCTATAATAAATTAATGAAATGCCGTAGTATAATCTTACAGCAAAAATAAATTTAACGTATAAGCTTTTTTACGTCTACAGTAAACAACAATTCCATACCAACTTCAACCCCCCGTTTCATCCCTTTAAAAGATGATTACTGGGATAAAAACTATCTTATATCCTTCCCCACAACTCAAACTATCATCACACCAAATTTCATCTAAATTGGTTTAGCGGTTTAAGCGTGAAGAGGTAAGAGACCCACTGACTAGTCCAAAATTATTAAACTCTCTCTCCTTCTCGATGCGACAGGCAAAAAGCATATTACTTTTTGTTTACAGAAGGGTCCAAATAGGGTAAAAATCTATTTGGACCCTTCTGAGTTCGAAATTTAAAATATTTTTTTACCGGAAGTGAAATATTTAAGGTGGCGGCCAGTATAAACCTAAGCGTCGAAAAATCTATGTTCCTCGTATGGATACCCCCATTCATTATGCTTTATTTTTAACGATTGTTATTATTATTTATCGTGTGACATGTCAAACGAAAAGGTTTGTTATGTTATGCTTGTTGATTAAATAGATACCTATTCTCACGGGGCACGGCTGCTTCGGTTTGTGCCTGTATAAGAGGGTGGGAAGAGAGTTGACCACAGCGTATCACAACTGTGATGTAATAGCCGTGGACTGGACACGGCCCGTCAGACGCGCGAAGAATGCCCTGCATGAACGGAGCCTCGTGCTGTCATTTCCGTGGCTATAGGAGGAGACCTGGCACTACCGGCTCTAATTCGCCTAACGGCCGATAGTGATGAGGCGTGGGCGGCAGTAGCCACCTTCAGTGTCACAGTTTTGACCCAAAAGGAGGCTGCGGAGTATATGCGCGAACATGACGTAAACTCACTCCTGCAGAAGACCAGGCATGCGGCGATGCTGCCGCCTTTACATTCTTTACACCCACTCTTTACACCTTTACAACAGCTCCATCATTCGCCTGAAAGGTTCCGAGCTAGAAGGCCCTCAAGTATTCCGAGGTGCCGTCAGCGGAGGAGATTGCACGAGCAGAATTACAATGGGCCCGTAAGAGCAACGACGACGGGGTACCGGAGGTCTGCAGACGTGTTCCCAAAACCCCGTCCACAAAGCGCTTGGTGGAATACAGTGTTGACGGCGATTTCTAATTTTAAAGACCAGTATATTTGGAACCATTGCAAATAGGTAATCTTTTTTTTTTTTAATACGTGTCATTACAACTGTTATTCCCAAAAATAACAATCGTTAAAAATAAAGTATAATCAATGGGGTATCCATACGAGGAACATAGATTTTTCGTCGCTTAGGTTTGTACTTATACAAGTACGCGAGGACTTACGAGGTTATACTGGCCGCCATCTTAAATATTCCACTTCCGGTAAAAAAAATATTTCAATTTCGAACTCAGAAAGGTCCAAATAGGGTAAAAATCCGTGTAAACAAAAAGTAATATGCTTTTTGCCTGTCGCATCGAGAAGGAGAGAGAGTTTAATAATTTTGGACTAGTCAGTGGGTCTCTTACCTCTTCACGCTTAAACAGCTGAACCAATTTAGATGAAATTTGGTGTGATGATAGTTTGAGTTGTGGGGAAGGATATAAGATAGTTTTTATCCCAGTAATCATCTTTTAAAGGGATGAAACGGGGGGTTGAAGTTGGTATGGAATTGTTGCTTACTGTAGACGTAAAAAAGCTTATACGTTAAATTTATTTTTGCTGTCAGATTAAACTACGGCATTTCATTAATTTATTATAGCGAATGTTAATCCCACGTAGACAAACTCGCGGGAAAAAGCTAATTAGTATATATGTTTATTGTCTATCTTAGTCCCTTAATATCTCATTAAACATTGATCCCAGCAAAAAACTGTATAGAACCTTTTTTATAGAGAATTTTATGTAGATTACTTAAGTGGAAGAACATTTTTTGGTAGGTGCTACTGTTTTCGAGTTATTTAAGAAAAGCTAAAAAACGGGTCCTTTTTTTGGCCGTATCTCACTTCTGGTTGTAGTTTCTTTGATGGCAACCGGCAATTCAGATACAGCAGGGTCTAAACCAGGTAAAAAGCCCGGTTGCCCAAAAGTAATATCGTTTGCTTCTCGACAACGATTTCTTGAAAAAAAAAACCAGACTAGAAGCCAAATGTACGCTGCGCACAAGTATGCCATTACTATGCAGCTTCTCGACTCACAAAGCATTTCGTCGTTGTTTTTATCTCTACCCAAGGCTAGTGTCTAGTGTAAGCTGAATTCAAGATCCGTAACTACTGTTCGTGATCAGAGACCTCACTCAAATAGTCTTCGAATCAGTGCTCCGAAACTTTGTAAATTACAGCAGCACAGACAATTACAAAGACATATCCAAAAGTCACGTTCACGAAGTAATTTAGTTTAGTTGAGTTTTACGTTTGCGTAACCACCGGGCGTAAAATAATAGCGAAACGGTGAGCTTCGGCGGCTTTGTACTATCATGAGGCCAAATTGTGTTTTGAAACCGTCGGTTTCACGCTACCGAACTGTATTTACCACTATAATAGTGGCTTATCGCTACAATCCAACGGAAGAGTCCAAATTATGGGATCGGATTTTCATTACCATTATTATCTATCCATGTATTTAGAATTAGCTAGAAATGTTTTCTGACATTTTACCTACAAAAGCACCAATCACAATTTTTGGTTGACAACTCGTGATATCGTAAGTTTTGTGCCACAGTATTTAATTTATATTTAATATTGGCATTATTTAACTATAGCCTAGTCGTTATTAGTGACCAGACCTACGAAGCAGGAGGTCCCAGATTCGAACCTGGTAAGGAAGGGCATTTGTGTGTTTATCACAGATATTTGTACCTGAGTTAAATAGTTTATACCTATGTATTTAAGTATTTGTCTATACTTCTTTATTAAAAATGGTCGCCTAATACCAATACAACACAACACAAGCCTTATTGAGCTAATAGGTCGGTTTGTGTAAGATTATCCCATAATATTTATTTATTATTTGATCTAAGATATCACAGCAGTTAAAAAAAAATACCAAGATGAAGATTCACAGTCTGTCATTTTAAAAAGTCAAAGAAAACTACCACACCACACTATTAGCCCACCACAAAATGTAAGGCGTTTTTGAGTTAGTATCTCCAAAAAACTACGAAGGTATGTAAACTACGACCATGCGATATAATTTTTTTCGGTAGTAAGCTACGGAACTCTCCATTATACGTGGTCCGACACGCACTTGGCCGGTTTTTCAATTTGGTATGCGTCTATAGGTCAATGTGAATCACACCTATATCATCATTACAAAAATCAACAAACATTTCGAATGCAGTGAATAAAAATGTCGAAACTGAACGTTCAATTTGTGTGCACAACGAATTGTGTCCAAACTTCTATGAGCATAGCATTTTTTTCGTGTATTTCTATTATTCACATTGTTGCGCGACGTAGGTGATTTGAGTATTTTGACGTGATTTCTGGTTTGAAATGGTTTTCTACACATATCTAAATCATTTTTTATAGGAGTTTTTATGTAAGTACATACATACAACATACATACAATCACGCCTATCTCCCAAAAGGGGCAGAGTTCATGGATTTCCATTTGAATGAATGAATGAATGAATAAATGCTTTATTGCACACCTCAAAAATTACAAAACAGTAGAAAAAGATATAATTAACAAAAAAGAGGCAAACAACAGGCGGTATTTGCTTACGATCAGTAGAAAAACGGCTCTCCGTGAGCCGCTTCTCGCCCCCGTGAAAAACGAGACGTAATGGGTGGGGAACCGCATCGCGGCCGTACGGATGATTATAAATTAAATGAATCACCATAGCGTTCCCACGAGTAGTAGGGATCAGAGGTCCCCTTATCCCTTAGGCCTTAGTCGCCTCTTACGACACCCGCGGGAAGAGACGGGGTGGCACTATTCTAAAGCCGGGGCCACACAGCTAAGCCATCATGTAATAGGTATTTTACAGGAATACTTACACTGAAAGTAGATGTAACCCCAATATAACTGTACTAAATGCTTCAACTTTTTCTCAGGCTGCCAGATACTTAAATCAATAACATTTTATACATAAGCCGAATTCGGCTACTCGATTAGGTACCGTTGCGTACCGCTTAGACGGAGATTTTTTTTACTAGAAACAATTAAAAAATAGTAATTCCCAGGACAAGTAAACGTTTACTAAAAACAAAGAAACGTTTACTAAAAACAAGTAAAAGTTTACTAAAAACAAGTAAACTTTACTAAAAACGAGGAAAGGGTTTACTTGTTAACCGACTTCAAAAAAGGAGGAGGCTCTTAATTCGACTGTTTTTTTAAAATATATTAGTACTTCACCTCTTAAACAATCAACTCACAGACACTCTGCAACCGATTGGAACGATACTACAGCAAACAGATTGGAAACAGCTAGTTTCAAACATTTCTCAACGTGCACTCACAATAGGTTTCAAGAACGTTTGGAGATTGCAACTCTAGTTGAGACGAAAAAACTAGCGGAGTGGAATTAGATTTTATCGACGTTGTGCAATGTAGTGGGTATTACTTGTCAGCTATTTTAAATAGCGATTTCGACAAACTTAGTGAGAAATATTAAATATAATTATAGTTACAAGAAGTAATGTGTTGCTTCAATTCAATAAGTAGATATTCATAATAATGCGATTACGTAACATTAACTATACAAATTCATTGTTAAAAATGAGGTCTAAAACGACTTCGTCCTATATCCGCCCCTTAAAACTGAATTTCTTAGACGCGCAAATGTAAAGCGGTTTTTACATATACGCATATTACACTGGTTTTCAAGTCAACAAGCTAAATTTAGCCATGATTCTGGCCTTATGATTAAGAGAGCTGAGTCCCCTTAGGCGATTATCACACTGACGACGGATCCGCATGCGGCACCGGCGTGCGAGTGAGATAGCGCTATACACATGCAGAGCGCTATCTCGCTCGCGCACCGGTGCCGCATGCGGATCCGCGCCAGTCTGATAACCGCCTTAGCCACTGCGTCTTTCAACATTTTCAACATCCAATCCAACACAATCTAGAATCTAAGCCGTACACTCATAAGCTGTAAATTCATTATTGTCTCTGACTAGTTATTGTATAGGACTTTTATTACAATAAGTGCATTTTAAATAAAACTACCTATGTCCCTTTGTTGTGGTCGGAAATATTATATTATTAGAACATGAATTACGATCGTACGGTTAAATTTTATATCTTATGCTACAGACATAGGGTCCAATGTTGTTTATACTATAGTGAGTAAATCATAAGGACCGGCATCCTTCATCACGCTCTTAGGAACAATAAAAACAGTTCTTTATTATTATATTACCTATTATATAAGTCTCAGTAACCTTGACCGTACCTACCTAATACCTTGATACCTAGTATTTATCTAATACTTATCTACCAAATTATATTTGAGCTGTCTTCAGACCACACAAAAATTGTTATTTAATTGTTGTCTGCTCTCAAAACAACAATTGCTATTAAATAATAATAAACTATTAAGGTAAGATAATTAGTACCTAATTAATATATATAAAACGTTGGTAAAATATGTAGAATGGGCATCATATGTAAATGGGGTGCGTCCCATAAGATATAACTACAAAATATATAGTTTCATATTAATAACGTTCACAAGATATAATGGACATGTCTGAATTAAATAAATTGAATTGAATTGAATTGAATTGAATAATGAACGTTTGCTATAACAACAAAATCTATATTTTTATTAGGAATAACGGTTTTGTATAATAACTTATCATATAACACTCAAATACTCTAAATTTGTTTAATATAATATACATAACGTATATCGATCATAAGATATACTATCTTTTAGTATAATAATTACAAAATATAATAGCGTATGATATACTAAATAGGTTATAAACTCCATTCCAACCTTTTTCCCCAAAATGTAATGTTTTCACGGATTTCAAACTAAATCAATAGGTAGAATAGGTAGGTTAGGTTCGTTAGGTAGCTTCAGATGCCCGAAGGGCAAAACGCCCGGAAATAGGAGCCCCGCGAAGCGGGGCTCCGTCTAGTTAAGTTGAGGATTCAACATTTTGAGAATTTTAGAATAGCTAATTAGACTAGCTGCTACTTAAAAAATCGTGTAGACCAGTTGCTTTTAGGCGAGTTGATATGTACACGAGCTGCGATTTAGACAACCCGTTATTCTATACGAGCATTATGTATTTTGGTGTTAGATGTATTGAATATTATACATTATAAATCTAAGGTATTATGAACGTTATACATTATGACCGTTATATACAACGATATTATACTTAAACAACGTTATACTTAACAAAATTAGATATTTTGATGTTATATCAAACGTTCATTATAGACTTTGAACGGTATACAAAACAAGCTTATGCAATATGAGCGTATATAATATGAATATTATACAATAAGTTCTTATATCTTTTATTACTTACCCATGTAAATGCGCTACGTAGAAATCCGGAGGTTCAATAAATAATTATTTTTAGATTGAAACCAATGAGCATTAAATACAAATACAATACAAAAACAACCCGATATCGTATTAATATCATTTCCTTTTTTGTGCGTCATCTCTCTCTACATATATGGATCCTTAGATAAAGATAATGTTACTAAAACAGAACGCCATATGATTTAATTAGTCCATAAATTCTTAGATATAATAGTAGTTTATGTAACTGTTACGTAATAGGGGTCCTTAAAACACGAGTGTGGCTTTATGAAACGAACGAAGTGAGTTTCATAATAAGATCACACGAGTGTTTTAAGGCCTAATTACGTACAGTTGCATACACTGCTTTATCTACACACGTATTATAAACCCGAAATGATGATTGAATGACTGCCATTGCACGGATTGCAGCGCCATCGCGATGGCCAACTCGATTGTGCTGGCGGTCGGAGGGGCGCGTGCCGGCGGGCGCCCGGGCAGGGCCCACCCGAATTTTCATAATGATATCGAATTTTTGCTTATTATTTGATAATAATAACATCGTTACAGATTTTGACGACATTTGTTCTAACTACTAACGAAACAATCTATTTTTATGGTGGTTATAACGTGCGGTTTTTGAACGCATTATGGAGGGTTTGTAATATGGGTGTAGATAAAATGTTGTATACAGTCAGCAGCAGAAGTAGCTTATCAGGAGAGGTGTCCAAAATGACCTTCACTTCTTATTCTCTTAACAATAATGTCTTGTCAAGCTCATTTTGAAAACCTTACCCTCTTAGCTACATCTGCTACTGACTGATATTGTCCAAATGGCTAAGTATGGTCACGTGGTTTTGTTTGTTTACATGGAGATACGTCTTATAGCTTCCGAGTAAAATAGCTGTGACATATGGACGGACGGACAGACGGATATGACGAAACTATAAGGGTATTTTTCCCATTTTGGCTACGGAACTCTAAAAAGAACCGACTTCACTTAACCTCCACATTTCCAAAAACAAATGCCTGAGCTTCTGAACACTCAAATCACTATCATCAGAACCTGACCTGGTGACAATCACCTACCTGTAAAGTATACTCTTTCAAATAAAAAAGAATTTTCCAAATCGATTTTTTACCGATTACTCGAAGACTGCTGCAGTCTTCGAGTAATCGGTAAAAAATAGCAAAAAGAAGGATCCCGACGAATTGAGAACCTCCTTCGAAATCTTGAAGTCGGTTGAAAATGTATGACTCATAATAGTCATAATCGCCTAAAAGATCACATTATAAACCGTCTTGTTATGTTCGTGATTAATCTCGTACTCACGAACAAAGACTGACCTGACCCCGGACATGAACTATACCTATGCAACTCTATCGCATCTGCACGTGCACAGTTAAAAACAAACAAATTGTACCATGAAACTAGACGATCCGTGACTTTAACATACTTCAAATAGGTATTTTTAGAAATTCAGATACGTAATTACTACCTACACTGTCAACTCGGGATTTAGCCAAGTGAAAATTGATTATTGACAACGCCAATCGTAAGTAAAGTAAGTATTCAGAGGGAATGCAATAACCGATCAAATTTCATAACCGGTGACCGAAAAATATCCGTTAATACCGATTAACGGATATTTTTCGGTCATAACCGATTATAACCGAAATAGTCAGTTATAACCGTATAACCGACTATTTCGGTTATAATCGGTTTGCATTCCCTAATAGTCACTCACTTGAATTTGGTTTCTCTATACTAGTTACATGCCATCACTCTTGGCTGACCAGGCAACAGACACCCTCTGGTTTGTCCGGAAAGAAAAGTGTCGTGGTTTATATGGGTGCTCATACATTTTACGGCACTTTTCTTTCCGGAGAGACTCTATACTATACATACTACAAGTTTACACTACTGTAGATGGTAAAATAAAGCTGTTATCAATCGTTCTCTACATAAATTTATTTCCGTCTCTATCTCGGAGAGGATGTGCAATGTTTATATAACTGAGTTCGTGCGTTTGAATAAATGTGAACTCGGTTTAATTTAATCGATTATGACTATTACGAGCTATTAAATAATGCTATGACATGAATAAAGATTAAAGTTATATTATAGATAATTGATTAGTGTATAGTTCGTGGGATATACTGAAAGAATGGTACCAATATAAATAAATTGCAGGAAAGATTGGTATTGTTATATGTGGCGTTCCATAATTATAAATTTTATATCTAAAGGGCCTTTAAGTGTGCTCATTTTTGGTTAAGGATTTTTTTGTTCTGTTAGGTGGCGTATTTAATATACATTTATTTACATAATTAAATATACAGAGGTACTACAGTACAAATACTAAACTAAATTAATAACTAGCTCAAATCTAAACTAGGCCCTTGCGGCATTGTACCAAGGATGCTGGCGGCATTTCCTCGTTGTATCGCAATGCTGATAGGGTCATTGTGCCGGTAGCGCGGACAGTGCCGGTAGCCGGACAAATGGCCGTCAACTTCTCTTAAAATGCAAAAAATAAGATTCCTGCTGTTCTTCATAATAAAATGAATTTGTTTGGTGATACTCAGATAGTTATGCAATAATAATGTATTCACTTCAAAACCATTAATGCATCCTTTAGCCAGAAAAAAAAATGTTTATATACGCTCCTCCTCAGTAGTGACCAAAATGGTCGATATCTTACGAATAAATTAAGAACAAGGCGCGCGGATAAACGTAAGTTTCTTCTTCTGTATTCGTGTTATATTTATGTTAGGCATTTAGTTCGGTTCATTATGAACCAATGTACGTTATTTACAGAGATTTTCTCATGATCTTTCTAAAGTTATAGAAATATTGACTGTCCGCGCAACCGGTATGCAAATTTGTTAGGTATCCCGGTTGGCGGACACGTGTTCGCTTACTGGCATCTTATACCGATTTATGATTTTCACTTCGTGTGACAAATAATTAAAAATACTACTTAAATACTTATAATATGTTAATAATAGTTGCCGAACTACTTATCTTTTAGTTTGCGACCACTTAATTTGTTTAAAATCGATAGTAAAATTAATTTTAAACCGCTTATTAACTCTTGTCCGGTCAACCGCGACTACGTAAAATGTGATTTCAGTATGCGGACACGTGGGATTTTTAGGAAAGTAAATTAATAGTATTATAGTTTGTACGCTCATTTGCCTTCTCTGTGTGATAAAACACTTGTTTAGACATCCGGTCCAGACACAAATGTGCACAGGAAGTAAAGTACCTATGCGTTGCTTTTGCGGCGTGTTTGGTGTTCTCTAATTGTTAAGATAGTTCATCATTATCACCATCATTACATTTGCTAAACGACGCCCACTGCTAGACATATGTCTCTCAACTCTCTCATAATAATAATATACTCTCAGTTGGCTATATGTTTAAAGTCCAGTGACACCTCTCTACCCCCAGCTCCCGCACCGGTGTTGCCCTTGAGCCATCTTTGATGTCGCTTTTTATGGGGGCCCATCTTGCGGAGAGCGAGTCGCCGTCTGCCGGAAATAAAATTGGATACCGTTTTATTAGGCAGGCGTCCGGTTCTTCATCCAATAGCCCATTAATCAGTCCATACTTTTCACTCAATAGCCTAGTACATTTTAGTCTCCATTAATTCTCAATAGTCCTTACACCATGGCGGGTGCTGTCTCTGCGTGCGTCCCATGACACGGGCAGGGGCAGCATCCGCTTAGTGTACCCCTCACTTTTCATTAAATTGTCGAAAGGGCCTCTGCGCGTTGGCTTCGGCTCCGCATACGCCTCCCAAAGGTCCGGAACACCATTGTTCCGTGGTCGGGAAATATATACTCTCATAACTTCTAAGGATCTCAACAATGATAGGTCGTCCTGTGCCCTCACCCAACGGTTCCTTACGATCTTGACCAGATCTTCAGTAATCCTTGTTGAGGTACTTAGGTACGCAGTTCACTCGAGAACCTTTCTATCCTGGTGGACATGAGTTAAAAATTGTCAAAATTTGTAATGCTGGACCGACGCAACCAGCGGCGCAAAAAACGTATGGAAGTGACTGTAGCAGGCTGCCCTATCATGGAAGAATCAAAGATAGTAGAATAGGTAGACATTTCAGACAACCTATCCGAAGCAGTGTACTAAAATTTAATATTATTTAATAATCCGTACATGGCGAGAAGAAGTTGACAAGTCAGGACAAAAACTTGAATAAATTAGAACTTGAAAAAAAATTATAAGGTTCAAATTTCTTCAATTTTTATATCTTGAGTTATCTACTTTTTCCCGCCATATGTATGTAAGATTCCAGTCTTTCACTTTTACCTTGGTGAATGGAAATGGCTGGCAAGGGCCAGTGATGCCAAATTACTGGACGGCAACGTGCTTCTTGTTACTCAACTGGAGTTATAAGCGTCCATAGACTATGATAGCGGCTTACCATTATTAGACAAGCCGCACGCTTATTTTTTACCGTCGTAGTATAAAACAAGCTTCGACATTACTAACAGTTTTTAATGATTAAGTGATTAACTGATTAGTTTCCAAAATAATAGGCTTGTGTATCTAATTTCATTACCCCCCTCCCCCCACTTTTGAACTCACCATCCATAAAGTATGGAAAAAACAAAGAAGATCAAGTTTAATCAACGCTTTTAACGCGAATTACTTTGGATATAGTCAGTTAAACGATGTTTTTTTGAAACAAACAATCTTACTTTTTAAAGGTCGTAAGGACCGCGAAGAGACTATATTTTGATCAAGACGGTGTTCAGATAGTACCACTGATATTAAAGCCTAATATAAACAGATAAAACTTGGTTCAGTTGCAATTTTATTGCATAAAACTGCATGTCCGCCAACTAGCACTTAGTGTCCGTATACTGAAAAAACTGTCCGCAAACCGGCATTTCGGGTATTTTATCACTTATCGCAAATTTTATCAAAACTTACATGCAAAGCAGCCAGTATTCATATTTGTTTTACAAATAGACTATATTTCTAACGTATTGGTATAGAAATTGGCATATTTTATAGTAAATTACTATTTTTTTAAGAGGTTCGAAGTCAGCAACTTCCTTAACTGTCCGCCAACCGGCATAGCGACCCTACGCTGTGCGAGGAGACCGCCAGCTCTTCGGTCACCAGTTACATCAACCAGACGCTTTGCGATATCTGCAAAAAACTTGTGTGCGCTGGGACCCCATGGACCTAGAGTTTCAACTCCAAAAGGTACAAAATGGTACTCTCTACCGAGACTTTTATATTTGTTACGTTTTGAAATTTCGGAGCTTTCCGCAGCTGCGCCCGCTTTTACGTTAGTCCGTTGGAGGTGGGACGGTGCCAGTGTGTCTACGCAGGTAGCATCCCACACTAACATCCGTCCCAGGCTCCAAGGAACCAAAGACACCCCATCAGGCCTCTTGCCATCATCCCTGATAATGCCAGTCATGAAACACATCGAACATGAAATTAATGTGACATACATCGTAATAAAATATCGTTGAACTGCTTATGTTATGCTCCCTCTTAATTTATCTGGAGTAAAAGAAACAATCTAACCAACTTCATGAATTTATCGTGACACATTTGCCAATGTTACTAATTACTAATATTGAGGAAAAAATTTATCAGTTTCACATAACTGGCAATGTATTTAATTTCACTCGAACTAATGTTAAGAAATATTTGTAAATTCGAAAGCCGCTCCGGGTATATTAATCCAATCGCTACTCAAGTGCCAAACATATCATCACAATACTATACTTGTCTCAGTGTTGGGACTTGGGTCCTACCCTACTTACCCTTACTGGAGGCTATTCGCCGAAAAGTAACTAGAAAATATGAACACGAGGTTAAAAAGTACGCGAACTAACTTTTTTTCGATTAACCGAAACCAAAAGTAGGTTTTTGAACGAAACTCTTCGCAGGATGATCGGTCGCAAGCTGTTCTTGATGTCAAGAAACACTGGCTTATCAAATAACTCAAGTCCTTTGATCTTGCGCATCCATTGGAATTACGCAGCGTACGAGCATTTTTAATGAGTTGATGCTCTACTGAATGTCACAGCACACATTTTCTTACAGTGAGTAACCTCTAATACTTCATTAATAATCAACATATCCGCCAAAAGCCACAACAGGGATATATGTCTCGCAAAAGAAAAACACTACCCAACGGTTTTCTGCGATCGTGACCAGATCGAGAATTTGCTCGACATGGGTCTTAATACCGGTATGTATTATGCTTATTAGAGTTATTAGGCATCAGCGGCGGCGTTCCGAAATTATCATACAAAATGTATGCCACCCAGCACTACACTCCACTGCCACAAGTCTGATTTATGAATAAGGCAGATGCCCCGGTTGTGGCCACTGTGCCGATTTTGGCCATTTTAAACTTTATTAAGGTATGGACAATTCATGGGATTAGGTTGTCAAGCGGACCCCAAGCCGGGATAAACGCTAGGAGGAAGAAGAAGAAGGTATGGACAAATTTACAAGTGTATGGTTTATAGTCAATATAAAGAACAGATAGCACTGTCATTTGTCATGTATCAGTGGTATTTTAGTTTTCAGAAGCCATGGGAAAAAGTGGCCAAAACTGGCTCCTGGGCCCGTTTCTGACATTTCATAAAAGAAAAAAATAAGATCTAATGTCAAAATCTTAGTGGAGGTTCATATAAATATAGTAATATATTTTCTTTAACTTAGTAGGTACATAAAT
The DNA here is from genome assembly GCA_911728535.1 of Pammene fasciana. Lineage (NCBI taxonomy): Eukaryota > Metazoa > Arthropoda > Insecta > Lepidoptera > Tortricidae > Pammene > Pammene fasciana. The sequence goes on from OU452285.1 coordinate 6,854,593, forward strand.
TTTTAAACAATTCCATTATCCTTGAGTGTAGATAGATATAACATAAATATTTAAAAGCAGTCAAGGTTTGTGTTTCCCTGTTTTGCTTTCGTTTTCCGCAAAGTATTTGATAAGAAAAGCTTTGTGTTAATAAGCATATAGGTACTTGTAAAATGCAAAAGTCGGTAAATAGCTTCCTTTGCCTACGTCAATGTTACGTGTACTGCGGACTTGGCATTGGCACAGTGTAGAAAACTACAGCAGATGCTTCAAGAACGCAGCGCGGAGAAAATGTTAATGAACTCAACTTCGATGAGAATAATACTTATAATACCAACAGATTTTTTACTTAAAAAGTTATTTTTAGTGGTTTAAGAAGCATTTACTCGAGGTTAAGGGACTCCGTACCATAGACTGGGGTTTGACATACTTAAACCTACAAACCATAACATAAACAATTACAAGTTTTTTTTGTAACTGCGTCGCCATCTTCGCACAACTTGCACATTTATGCCGTTGCCGTTTATTCTCATTCACACGCGCCTTAGCATCTAATAATTTTAAACAAAAAAAGAACCAACTTAGGATCCGCTTTTCCAAGTGGAAATGCCCAAGTTGCTGTACAAAATACCGAAATCACTATAGGTGTGCTTATAGTAGTTAAAAAGTTCCCTCGATTTCTCCAGGATCCCATCATCAGATCCGGACCTGGTGACAATGGGACTAACTGTGAAGCACTATATACTCTTTCAAACCCGACGAATGGAGAACCTCCTCCTTCGAAATCTTGAAGTCTGTTGAAAAGATTACATATATCACAGAGTAAATAATAGTATAACAGAGAGACCTCTGTAATGTCACGTAACGTCACGAATCATGTTGTCCCTTCTTAACGCATGACAAGTTCTTTTTCGCACTTATGCAAACGTATCGGATACGTCGTGTCAAACTCAAATTTTTTGACAGATTTACTTTGAGTTGTACCCCCCTGCATATATGCGGGAAAATATGACAGACGTTAAAAATTTGAAAATGTCTACTTCTGATGTTTTCTTCTCTGGGGCAATCTATTACTACCAAGTCGATTATTTCGTTCGATATTTTTTATCATTCAAAACATAATATCTGAAACAGTGAATGGAATAACGCCGAAATATGCCAAAATTGTAGAGATAGCTCGCGAGTCAGTGATATTGTGATATAAAAGAACCTAATAATAGGTATATCCAAAATATAACGCAAAGTTTATCGCAACATTTCTAAAGCCATTTGCTTTAGTTGATGTAACACTTTGTAACGTTTATATCTTCCAATGAAAAGAGTCATATCATATAATATGAATCGAACTTCGCTTGCGAAGCTCGTTTGATTATATCAACCTAGTAAACTCTCGATAGTTCAATGTCTCTCGATTAATCGCTATAAACTGACATAATAAACTGTTGTAAATGTATGCACAATGTTATATAAGTTGTAACTTGTGAATATTTTCGAAACTGCAAATTGCAACTAAACCGGTATCATTACTAAAATGACTGCATATTGTGTCATATGATACTAATTGCCTAACTTTGATGTCGTATACTAGAATGTTTTTTTAATACAAAATGTTTAATGTTTGTAAATATCGAGTCGTTTAGTGAATTCACATTTTGTACACTTACTTATGTACCTATTTTTTGTTTCATCTAACTAAGCCTAATTTAAAAATATTCTAAATATCGTCACTACTTTGAAAAAACCGGCCAAGAGCATGTCGGGCCATGCTCAGTATAGGGTTCCGTAGTTGCCGGCCTGTTACAATACATCCGTTCAAAAAGGTCGTTTGTTAAGAGATACTTGGAGGCATTCACTTCATTTTACTATGTACCGACATACGACCTTTCGCTATGCGTTTTTGAGTGATAACTCAAAAACGGCTCATCGAATTTCATCCAATATAGTTTTCATTGAAAGTACTCATTAAGCCTCACTTTCATGATTTTGTTCAAATTCTTTAATACAACGGTTCAAAAGTTAGATGGAGTTAGACGCCCCATTTTGAACTTTCAGAACTATTATTTACGAAACTATTAGTTTTACCCAAAAAGTGTTTTAAAATACCTCTACCATTTTTGAAAGACCTATCCAACGATACATGTGTAGCTGTGTGCGGGGAGGTACCCTATTAAAAAATATTTTTCCAGTTTTTATTCTATCATTTTGTTGGCGTTATTAACCTCCTTTGTTGGCATAATTATTAATTAATCTAAATATTAAGTATGTATTTTTGGAGCCGCGCAACCGTCGTTTCTTTAAGAGTCCGGTAGTGTTTTTTTTCGATTTCGCTCAACTTTTTGATGCGATTTTGCAGTAACTAACATAACTTCTATAATTTTGTATACATATTATGAAAGATCGTTTCTTTTTGGATGGAATAAATACAACGATTTTTTAATTTTATGCTTTATTTATAAATAATTCACCCTAATCTAACACCTGTTTCGCGATTTTTGCTTGGAGAGGTGAAAAGAGTAAGGTTTTTATTGATTTAAATTAAGTTATATAAGTACGTAAAATATATAAATACATTGGAAAATGAGTCGCCTGAGGAATAAGTATAACAGTTTTTTTCATTTTCATATATATTTTTTGAGAGAGAGTGTGTTTTGCTAGAGCAATTTTGCTAAAAATTGCCGAATTTTAGGTGATATTTTTGGAAAGATACTAAAGTATTTTACAAACATAAAAATACAAAAATAAACTTCATTTCATGTTTTATTCAGGTAATATAAAACATATTAGGGTCCATAACAAATAATAATTAAAAATCTTACGACAAAATTACACGAATCAACGTCCTCACTAAACATGCTCTGTAAGAATCGAGTTTTAAGGTATTAAATATTAATATATATAGACCTAAAGTACTTTTTTGCAATAACAAGACTTCAAGCTATCGTACCAAATGCAATTCATGTGCATAATGTCATTATTAGCGATTTTCGTTTTCAAATCGTTACCGGACTCTTAACCATTGTTCTAATCGATTCATTTTAATCATTTTAATTTAATTAATTCGTCGGTCGCTTGACCCCGGTAACACACATGCGGCACCGAATGCAAGTGACGCATAGGTTGCAATTACTAATAAAACGCAATATCGGCGCAAACGCAACGATGCAACTAGGGTAACGATTCTACAAACAACGAATTATGTTATTGAGTTTTGAACGTTGCGAATTATTGAACTACTTTAGGTTTATCAAAAATAATACCTACCTATATATTGAAAATTTTACCAAAAATCCCTGTTAGGTTAGTAAGAGCAATTAAAGAGTATTTCCTGCTTTTTGTGTTTTTGTTTAAATAGTCTTCGTTTTAAAAACAACGGTGATTATTGCAATTTCAATAAAAATAATAAAGTTTTTTTTTATCCGCCTGTGTGTTAAAAAAATGACTGTTATTTTTAATTAATTAGACGCAATATCAATCAAAATTAAAAAACGTTCTGTTTTATCATGTAGGTACCTATTTGTTTTGCTGAAATTGCGTGAAAGAGCGAGTAGAGCGATGTAGTTTATTGTATGTAAATTCACATAAATTTCACTTACCTTCCAATGCCGGTAAAAGCGCTTACAATAATTGCATCAGCAAATTAAATACAACACCGAACTGACTCCTTATACACCAAAACTGCACAATGTACACAAATTTTAAATATAGAACGTTCTCAGAACAAAAAACTTCAAATTATTTAAACGTCACTTTTGAAAACAATCGAAAATCGATAGCGGCACGCACGAACGGAACGCACAACACTGAACAGTTGACTGGCCTCTTGCAGAAGGGCCGAATAGTGAACTTGTGCAGTGGGATCAGCTGTCGGGGCGCGTCACGGCGCTTGCGCGGCGTGGTCGGCGCAGGCGTGCTCCGAAATAACAAGACGCGTGCATTCAACGAGCCACGAGTACCAATAATGTCAACATTGCACCAGCATTATTTATGGCTGCTCTACATGATAGGCCATCATAGGGACGCAGCTATACGACGGAACGAGATCGCAATATCGTTAGCTCCCTCTAATGGCTCCTCTACATGATGGGCCATCATAGGGACGCAGCTATGCGTTAGAGGGAGCTAGCGATATTGCGATCTCGTTTCGTCGTATAGCTGCGTCCCTATGGCCCATCTTGTAGAGCCAGCCTTGATGGTCCATCATATCATGTAGAGGAGCCATGACGCACAGGATGTGTTGGGTACAATGATGTTTTAATTAATTATGCAGTACAATGAAATCAGTCGTATAGACAATGTGCTTGCTCTTTGGACTTTCTGTGATAGCCTATTTAACGTTTGAATAGTAAATAGAATGTCTGGGTCTGGCTTTCTAATTTTATTTTACTGCATATTTTACTACGACACTTTTGTAGTTAGGTATTTAGGTATACATGTACTCTTTGAACGAACTTACATTATGTTAATGTGCAAATATAAAATAATTTAAAACAAAAAAAGAACCGACTTCACCTAGGATCCGCTATTCCAAGAGGAAGTGGCCGAGTTGCTGTAAAAAATAGTGAAATCACTATAGGTATGCCTATAATAGTTGAAGAGTTCCCTCGATTTCTCCAGGATCCCATCATCAGACCCTGACTTGGTGACAATGGGACCATCTAGGGGTTATACCTGTTCGATTAAAAAAAAAATTTGAAAATCGGTTCACGATTCACGGAGATATGGAGTAACATACATACAAAAAAAAACATAATAATGATAAAAAAAAAACAATCGAATTGAGAACCTCCTCCTTTTTTGAAGTCGGTTAATAAACAATCTTTACTCGCTACTTCGCTCTGCAGTCACTTATTATTTTTATTGAAATTCTATGCAATTGTTTGCACCAAGAATGTACAGTAGTCAACTAGATACAAGTTACCCTTATACACTACAACAATTACTAGATTAAATTATTAATTTATATTTCGTTGGTAGATCAAGTTGATAGATGTATTTAATTTTATATCTTATTATTATTACATACCTCAGACAATAAATGTCAATTATATTAAATAAATAAATAAATATTAGGACAATCTTACACAAATCAACCTAGTCCCACAGTAAGCTCAATAAGGCTTGTGTTGTAGGTACTAGGCGACTAGGGAGGAGGCTAGGGGGTTGAGGTTGGGGTATTGAATCAAATGTAACAATTTTGTAACGAGTGCGAGTGAGACACCGCTTCATTATGCTCTCTACTTTTTACTAGTCCACCTATGAACGACTGATTTGCTCGGTAGTAACTGTAATAAAGTTCACCTGTGGTTAGGGAAATGCAATAACCACCTTATTCATAAACTTCTCTCAGGCCTCAATTAGTTAATTTATGTTTTATCCTGATCTGTCACTTTGACAGTTGTTTGTTACGAACAGACAAAACATAAATTAACTAATTGAGGCCTGACAGACGTTTACGAATAAGGGGGTAAGAGTATGTTTCTCTCTTGATCCGTGGCAGCGACAGTATCTCGCGGGCATAATAGACATCTGTCACTTTCTAACTGTATATATTCATCAGAAAGCGACAGAAGTCTAACTCGCCCTGCACACTTGTAGGTACTAACCGTGTTGCTAGCCTAATATGGTCGGGTTTTTATCGCCTGTCAACATAGCTGTCACGTTCCACCAAGTATGAAAGTGCGAAAGTGACGCGATAGGCGATAAAATGACAACCATGGATGGCCTTCTGTCATGATAAAGACTATCACCCTTATAGACGGAGAGCTGGCCACGTCAGATATGACACAATAATGAGAGCAACGAAACCCCTCTAGTTAGTTTGCTATACTATGCTTATTTCTAGATCCGGACATCTGGCAGCTGTAAAGTGGTGGAGGTCAAAGAAAGCAAATAACTTGAAGAAAATAAATTCTAGAGTTCTGGTTTTGATCCAATATTATGAAAAATTATATAATTAATTAGATAATATAATATCCAAAAGTTTCGTTTAGGGGAAGTAGTGCCAAATGATGTATAATGTAATTTTTGGTTACTCGCCTACTGTTTTTGTTTGCGCAATAATACACAATGTTTTTTGTTCTAATGTTAAAATATAGGCCCTGTTCTCTATAAATGACAACTTCAGCAGTTTTTATTTGGTATTACTTTTTTTCAACTTAAAAACTTTGTTGGTCTGTCACTCTGAGCTCCACCCATTAAAAGCTGCCAGATGCCCGGATCTAGCAATAAGGATGGTTATGCAATCTAACTGGACTGATTACAAACCTCTCATTATTGTGTCACATCTGACGTGGCCAGCTCTTAGACCATTATCCATAAACTTATCACTTTGACAGTTGTGTTTGTTAGAAACAGAAACAAATAGAGACTTGTAACACGTTTATATGAGAAAGGGGCCATGTTAAAAAAAAGAAACAAAAATGTATTATTTGTATTAATCAAAAACACTTAAAACATGATCCAAGGGATGGAGCCTCCCTGTAAGCAAAATAAATGCCTGTGTTGAGAGACACCGCTCTTCGTAAAACATTTAGGTAATCTACAACATTATTACACATAAATTAAAAAAGTATAACTAATTTAAATTTAAAAGCTTTATTATTATTGATATAGATAGAGATATACTTATCTCTAGCTCTATAATAGTAGAGTTATACGAGTCTACGAGAAAATTTAATTATACTATTGACGCATATTTTTATTGCACTTGACTCGCAGGTGGGTGCGAATTTGGTAAAAATATGATTTTATGCTCAATCACCGTTTTTTAGAAAGTTGGCGACAAACCGCACGGGTCAGGTAAGCTTTCACCAGGCAGCACAATGCACAAAATGTAGATAAAGATCCCCGTTTCTATAATACCTAGATACAAAGTTGTTGGGTAAGGCGACTTTAAAAAAACCTCTGGTTTTTACGCTAGTACTTACCTGCTCTTTCGTAAACGTACAAGCTTCATTTAAGACCCCGTTCCCACTTGTCGCCCGGGCCCGGATTTTAATCAGATGTTCCAGAGGCAGAACATTTTATATGAAGCTTACTTGCACGACACATTAAAATCCGATTAAAATCCGAGCCCGACATCCGACAAGTGGGAACGGGGTCTAACTATAATAATCGTTTGTCCTTATCTTTTGTTGTTGTTTTTGTTGGAGGGAGAAAAAACGAGTAAGAGCCGTATTCTTACTTAAAATCAGGATTTTCATCATTATCAAAATTGTTTTCTGCATGTGTATAGCGCTGTACGCTTGCACATGTGATAATCGCCTAAGACCCATTTTTAGGGTTCCGTACCCGAAGGGTAAAAACGGGACCTTATTACTAAGACTCCGCTGTCCATCCATCCGTCAGTCTGTCTGTCTGTCCGCCTGTCACCAGGCTGTACCTCATGAACCGTGATAGTTAGACAGTTGTAATTTTCACATATGACGTATTTCTATTGCCGCTATAACATAACAACAAATACTAAAAGACAGAATAAAAAAAATTAAAGGGGCTCCCATAAAACTGACATGATTTTCTTGCCGTTTTTATAGATAATGGTACGGAGCCCTTCGTGCGCGAGTCCGAAACATTACCAAGACGCATCGAGTCTTACAGAGTCCGCCGCTGAAGACAGAGCTTAAGAGTGTCTAACATTCCTATTTCCTATCCTCCGATTTCACACATAATCGTTTCATACACTTGCAATATTAAGAGGAAATTAATAAAAATATATAAGTAAGTAACTAGATATACTTGTACAGTCACCGGCAAAAGTATCTTCCTATACGAAGGCCATAGAAATATGTGACACGCTCTTATTTGTAGGACCTAAAGAGCGTGTCACATATGTTTGCGGTCTTCGTGTAGGAAAATACTATTGCCGGTGACTGTACAAACTTTGAAAAGACAATTATACTGAAAATCGACGACGGCTCGTTCACATGCTCTAAGAAATGAATAAATTCGATGTTTGGTTCATTGTTCAAGTATTTCTGCCGATTTGAAATTCCTTTGACAGCTCGTTAATAACAATTATACAATTAGTAAACATTATTTATAGTCGTAAACACGGCCATTTTTCAAATTCCAATATTGTTAAAAATGGCAAAAGGGCTTTACTAGTTATTATAAGTATATACTTACGTAATTTTAGTACCGACTTACGTGTCAATATGTCAATTACTTCAAACATTTCCGAACATTATATAAACAACCTAAAACTCGTGCTGGGGTTAATTATATGAAAATTTATTCAATAATACATAATACCGATAACTTGATAATAACACCATTTTATTTTAATTTAAGTGTAGTACTAGTCAAGGTCATAGAAATATGTATACATTGTGGATTTTCTTTTTGGATCAATGATTGGCTCCCAGATCCCGTGCTGCTACGCGAAAATGGTCTTAGAAGACTACAATTGTCCCGTGCCCATGATACGTCTGAAGGTTGGTAAGCTAAGTATTAAATTAACGCCTGATAGAATCAACTTGACGATGCCGTTGAAATCACCAGCATGTATTAATTTTAATGAGGAGTTGCAATAAATTCCCAAAAAAACATGTCGTCAAATTGAGAAAATCTCCCATTTTTTGAAGTAGGTTAATAACATCAGTTTGTTGCAAGCGCCATCTGTGATAAATATAGGTGGACTGAAAAATTCGGGCTATTGGATCTTGAGATACTTTAGAGCCGGCAAAAATATACTTAGACTAAGACAACGAAACCCCTTGTTTGCATACTATCCTTGTTACTGGATCTGGCTGCTAGTCATCGGTAGTCAGTGACAGGCGAACTTTTTTCCGACTGATAAATTTCAGTCGGAAAAAAGGTAGACGATCCGAAGTACGTAAAAACTGCTGAAGTAATAGAGTAGGTATTTATAGAGGGAATGCAGCAGGGACTGATACTAGTATAACTAAAGATCGAAATTGCACCTTGTATTCGCAATATTTAGGTACCAGATATTCTCAAATGTAGTTTAGGTGTGGATAATAAACTATCACTATTCAGACAAAATAAAAATAAACACATTAACAACTTCGAGGTATCGAAATTGCTTGCCAATATATTTGTATCAAGATATTACCGGAATACGGGCCCTAAATACTACTTAGGGTAAATTAGCACTACTTTTTCCCGACAGATGATGAGGATGTACTAATGAGCTTTTCAATTACATACTGGTTGCTCAAAAGTGAGAAATCATTATCTGTCAATTTTTCGTAACCACCACCAACTGCACTGATTGTAATGATTTTATGATACCTACACGTATACCTACTGGTTACTAAATACCTTTTAAGGTTACGGTATGTACGAGTATGTATTAGGCATGCGTACGTCACAGCTTTGTTGAATGGCTAAGGACATTCTGTATCATTAGAGAATGTGATGTTTCTTACGGGTGTAGCACCACCTGTGCATAACTTTACATTGGTATTTGTCCTCATTAAGACTTATTTGAAATATCTGCATATTAAATTATTTAAATGCATTTTGATTTTTTTCCATTTCAGTCAATCCTAACGTGCAACAATTACTGGGTTAACTTACATACTGATTTGGCTAAGCGATACAAAAACAATCTTGGCCTCCGAAACAAGAGCATGCCATGTACCGATCCTGCGCAACTTCCTGCCAGTTATCGACGTGAATCTGAGGAAGATCCACTGCCACACGATATGTGGCCTGTAACCGCGAACCACTTCGTTCTTCGTCGTCTATTTACATCACTCTCTTTCGTATACGCAAGAGCGATAGAGACGGGGCCAAGTGGGCCACGAATCGTCGATTTTCGAACTTCGCAATAGGCCCCATGGGTCGATACCGGACGGCGACCAATCGGTCGTTCCAAGAACGCTCTCTTGTCTTGATAGCCCATTCTCTGAAGGTGACCGTACATACCAGCGAATATTATGGCCTCTTGTTCCGCTAATAAGGGGATTGCTAATTGCTAAATTGGTTGGTCTCATCTCATAACAGACATACATACATGGATGGGGGTGAAACGTACCCCGTAGGATTTCTTTACAAAGTAAATAAATAGATATTGTATACCCGTTTTCACATATGTTATAGCTTAGATAAATGCATTTTATCAGCCGTCCCAATTTGTAAATGCTTGGCAATGTATGTTTAACCCACGTGTTAAGTTAATTAATTAAGATAACTTAAACTTATCTTACCTACTACCAGATAAATTTTCGAGGTAGCTTCGGGTTGTGATAAATCTTAAACATTGTCCTACTTAGTCTAGAATGTCTCACTAATATCTAGGTGACTGGGAATGATCTAGAAATGAATTCTAACCAAAACAAGCCCGTTCTATATATTATCTTCTCCTTCAAGATTCGGGAGCGATTTACATGTATATGTAGGTATCTTTGGGAGGTATTTTTTCCACCATTTTGATATAGGTAGGTAAAATAACACGTTTAGGAAACTCCTCTACTAATGATATAACTTTTGCGGTTTTTACGTACTTTGGAAATCCTTTTTCTCTACTGAAAAGTTTTGATTGCCTGTCATTATGATGTCCAACAATGCTTTCAAAATGTTGTCACATTTTCCAGATCTAGCTCTTCAATCGAATTTGACTCATAACATGTAGAGTTATAAGATAAAAAATATGACATATAAACAGTCAAATGCACCTATTTACAGTGCCACCAAAAAGAGTAGAAATTAAAAAGTGGCAACATCGTAGTGTCGTCCCTTTCAAATCAATCTAAAAAAACGGGGCGACACTACGATGTTGCCACTTTTTAATTTCTACTCTTTTTGGTGGCACTGTACATAGATGAACTGCTAAAATTATAATCTCTCATGCTAGAACAATTATGTATTACTCTCAATATGTTGTACTCTCCATACTTCAGGCGCGACTCGAAGTATGGAGTCGCGCGCGACAACGCATGTCATGTCTAAAGCCCCGGTTTTTATCGCCTGTGACGATTACTGTCACGTTCTAACAAGTAAGTAATTGCGAAAGTGACACATGAAGCGATAGCGATAGGCGATAAAATGGCAACAATTCTATCCATTCTGCATGGCTTTGTCACTGTCTAGTCTAGTAAGTACCATCGCCAACAATGTTAACCGTTGCAATAGGGACCATTTGTGGTCCCTATTGCAACGACATAAGGTCTATCGATGGTCAGTTAAGTGTGTTGCTGTTTGTACCATAATTATAAACTCTTCGACACTTCCACTCAGTCCAAACGGACATGCCCGGCACAGAACACGTGTCAATTTGCACGTGGGTTCTAAAATAGAAATTGGCAACTTTGTAAAATTACAAAAATAGCCGCGGTCTTGGATTGAGTAGGTATTCACACTATAATCAGACATAAGTCTGGGCCAGAAAATATAGAATGTGTTAGAAATATACATGTACGAAATATACCTAAGCGCCTACAGATAATATATTATATAACGTAAATTACCAAACAATTGCCAATGTAATTATTCTGGTAAAATGGAGCTAACTTCCCAATCAGTATTGTAATGTTTAGGGAAAGCACATTAAAACAACCAGAACTAACACACTGATTTATATCTTAAACTTATATATTCATATTTATTTATATTTACACGCGTTTTATTTATACGCGGTTATATCCCATTTCTACAAACAGTACGAGTATTACAACGAAAACTTATTTATTAGGGTTCCATACCCAAAAGGTAAAAACGGGACCCCATTACTAAGACTCCGCTGTTCGTCCGTCCGTCCGTCCGGCCGTCCGTCCGGCCGTTCGTCCGTCCGTCTGTCCGTCCGTCTGTCCGTCTGTCACCAAGCTGTATCTCATATCTAAAACAGATTGAAATAAATATTTAAGGATCTCCCATACAACAAACATGTTTTTTTTGCCGTTTTTGTAGATAATGCTACTTACGGAACCCTTCGTGCGCGGGTCCGACTAGTCCAATTTTTACCAAACCTGCCTCATCAGTCGATACATAGGTACCTTATACCTACTGCCAACATAATCAACATTTGCTTATTTTCAGTCTGTTATCATGCTTTCAAGCTATTATGCTTTCATTTGAGTTTTAACAGGCTAATCCGCTTTATTATTCATAAACATCTTACAAGCTTCATTTAACTAATTAGCCGTTTATCCTATCTGTCACTGACCGTGTGTTTATTAAACACAGGCAAAATGTAATTTAACTAAATTTATGAGAAGTTTATGAAAAAGCGGGTAAGCCTATAATCTATAATATACATATGTAACACTCTAATAAAGCCATAAGCTAATTAAATCTCTTACAACCTTCTAACGCCTATTAATGTAGGTACCTATGCAAAGCTTCTGACTTACTCTCGAACAGGAGTTCCCAACCTTTTACCCCATCCAATCCACCTTACCCTATATGCTAAAATACGCACCGTCAAAACCTGACCTTATAGTTTAAATCTGAAGGCGCTCGTGTCCGTCCGTCCCCCCCGCTCTCCCTCTATGTCCCCCAAATGAGGCACACCTCCTTGGAAAACCCCGCTTTGAAGTGACTTGCAATTTTCTAAACCATGCCACTCATCAAGCTGATGGATAGCGCTTGTGTTGCTTAGAGCTCTTCCGTCGTTCTGCCTAGCAACATGTCGACGCGCATTATAATTTAATTAGCTTTAATTATATTAATCAGATAAACATTACATTACGGAATAACAGTATATTTATATTTGTTTACAATCTGTCGGATCACGTGCGGCCAAGCAACGACCCTGTGGACACGGGTCAAGTCTACAGCTAGATATTCACAAAATTAAATAGTTGACTATATGTTAAGCTAGTGTAAGTTGACCGCGATAGCCGTAACATTTATGCGTGATCTAAACATTACTGCAATGTATTAATTCATACGGATAAACTTAGTATTAGTTGTAATTTAGTCACTAACGCGCAACATATCACTATTATGCGTCGATAGCGCAGCTCTCCAGCGACGGGTCACGGACCGGTTCGCCTAGCACTATTAGTGCTTGAGGACGGAGACTTAAGCTCTCCGAAACGGTATACACTCACTTGCCAGAATTTCATTTGCCAGAATTTCATTTGCCATAATAATCAATAGCCATTATATTGTTTCCCATACTTACATATGCAATACTTATTGTTTACTATATTAGTCACATGCCAGAAACTTTGTTTCCCATAAAATCAATTTCAATAATATCATTTGTCATAATCATTGTAAGCCATAATTATCACTAGCCATAATATCATTTGCCATTCAAATTGCTTCCCAGAAAGTAGTAACCTACTTAGGTTAGAACTGTGACCTACAAATAAAACGGCTACCAGAAAGTAGGTTAGGTTAGAACTGTGACCTCGTATAAAATAAAATGGCTACCAGAAAGTAGGTTAGGTTAGAACTGTGACCTCGTATAAAATAAAACGGCTACGAGAAAGTAGGTTAGGTTAGGTTAGAACTGTGACCTCCCACAAAATAAAACGGCTACCAGAAAGTAGGTTAGGTTAGGTTACAACTGCGACCCCTAAAAAGCAAACTGCTACCAGAAAGTAGGTTAGGTTAGGTTAGAACTGTGACCTCATATAAAATAAAACGGCTACCAGAAACTAGGTTAGGTTAGGTTAGAACTGCGATCCCCCTAAAAGCGAACGGCTACCAGAAAGTAGGTTAGGTTAGAACTGTGACCTCCTACAAAATAAAACGGCTACCAGAAAGTAGGTCAGGTTAGAACCGTGATCTCCCTAAAAATGAACGGCTACCAGAAAGTAGGTTAGGTTAGGTTAGAACTGTAACCTCCTACAAAATAAAACGGCTACCAGGAAGTAGGTTAGGTTAGAACTGTGATCCCCCAAAAAGCGAACGGCTACCAGAAAGTAGGTTAGATTAGGTAAGAACTGTGACCTCGTATACAATAAAACGGCTACCAGAAAGTATGCATGGATTCGGAAAACCATTATTTAGTATGGCGTTTAAATATTCTATTAAATAATATTATTATATTTAATAATATGGACAACAATACGTATGGCACTCGTATGTTCTGAAATCTAATAATCGGGTAAACAAAGAGTATGGCACATCACTTTTATGGTAAACAAACCATTCGGGCAAATGAAATTCGGGCAAATAAAATTCGGGCATATGATTATTATTTTATATAATATTCGGGCAAACAATAGACAACCCTCCGAAACATGCAATCATTAACTGCAATGTTTAGAATAAAGGAAAAATTTGAATATTCCTCTGCCCGGGCGAGACTCGAACTTGCGAATCCGAGATACGGTACAATATTATATAGAAATTACCGGTAAACTGGTAAACTACCGGTATTTTTCCGGCGGCCATTAGAAGGCGCTCCAGCGTGAAATTCAGCTATTTATTCATAGACAAAAGCGGAAATTTGTATGTATGGAGGCCATCTTAGAGCATTCGAATAGTCTAAGGAGGCCATAGACAAATTTCAGCTTTTGTCTATGAATGAATAGCTGAATTCTGCTCTACTCGTATAATACGTGATGCGCAGAAGGCGGAACTCTTGACCGCTCTCTGTTTACCCGGGCTCTAATATACTCCATGTTATTATCTATGAAAATAACATAAACTGATTAGTAACGCTGACCGCTATTTGGTCAAGGTCAGTCGCTTATTTATCAGCTGAAACTTTGGAAACGTGACGGTGGAATAATCAAAAACATAATCAAACAAAAAAACCCGACTGCTTTAAAAATAACTTGGTACCATCAACTGCTACAAGTTTGCCTACGATGCTCAACTTTGCCTGGCTTTAAAAATATGTTTTTTTTTCACCAAACAGCTATTTATATCTGATTTCTGAGATGGCTGTCTTTCTCCCATCCCAGGAATAAGATATAAGTAAATAGCTGTTTGCTGAAGAAAACCATGTTTTTCGAGAAAGGCAAAATTGAGCATCGCAGGCAAATGTTGTAGCGTAGCAGTTGACGATAAATAACAACTGAAAAGAAGACAAGTCCAGTACCTACTCTAGTTTGTTAGGTACCTACTAGTTATTAAAAACTACTCGTACTTAATCTAATTAATTTTCATATGAGAAAGTATGGGACTAACCAGAATTCTAGACCAGCATAAGGCTCTAAGATTTTGTAAGTAGAAATTTGACATAAATTAAGTACATAAGTACCTACGAGAGATGTAACGAATATTTATAACGAACATTCACGGATATGAGCAGCAAAATACGCATTCGTATTCGCGAATGTTCAAAACTCAACATTCGTTACATTTATAGGATTAGTACACTCTTAAGATGTACAGTACAGGTAACTACAAGACCGTATTCGTACAATAATCAGCTTCCGGCATGCTCTTTAGTTTGCTGCATTTTTTTATTTTTAAATTAAGAGTCGCCAGGACGCTCGCGTGAACTCGCGTCCCCATACAAACGTAGTTCAGCTCTCATTTTAAAACGACATGCTTTAGAACCACGAAATTTGGCATGGGCATTCTAGCAGTACAGATCTATGTCGGTGTTTCGTTTTCGTTGCTAAAAATGGTAATACAAAAAAAATATAGCAAAAATAAGTTTTGTATGTAAATCTGTATCTGGCTGTATTTTCTTTGTATTACAATTTTTAGCACCCAAAACGAATTACCGACATAGATCTGTACTACTAGAATTCCCATGCCAAATTTTGTGGTTCTAAAGCATGTCGTTTTAAAATGAGAGCTAAACTAAATACGTTTGTAACGGAACGCGAGCGTCCTGGCGACTGTTAAATACAATTACTATTACAAATTAAGTAAGAGTACTAGAACTACAAAGTCATAAGTATTCAATAAAAAAGTAGGTAATAAACAAGTCGAGACAATCGAGGCATAGAACGAAGATCAGAAGGCAGACGCTAAACTCCCTAGTAAAATCTGTATCATAAACATCTAGTCACTCTACCACCTTGTCGCTTTAGCGCACTAACTTAACCCTCTCAACTCATATGCTACCACGTTTGCCAGCTAACGCGACAAGGTACTAAACTGTGCAGATATTCATGACGCTTGTAGGTCAATTGATAAAAAAACTAGAGGCCGATAAACATTGCTCCCGTTCATATTAATAACATGTTTACTCAGTATTTTTAGAGCGAGTTAACTTCATTAGGAACCAGACGGCTCTATCGAGAGGTCCCGCAAAACAAAATGAAAAGTGGAATATTCAAGAAAAATTATACAAAGTGAAATTGCTTCTCAACTTTCCGTATTAAAACTGAGGATAAACAAGGACGGTCCAGTAACTTTAATTGCTTGTGGAAATTTGCCTTGGGCTATAAAAGCTTTGGTGGTTTTTCGCGGTCTTCATTAAAGGTCTGACCCTTTCTACCGAACGTCAGTGTAACAGGTGAGCTGGATTCCTTTAATAATAAGTAGGTACTTAATACTTAATAATAAGCAAATAAAAAAATTAAGAAAGTACTCTAATATGTCAGGAACAAACGTTGGTTATCGCGTACCAAACGATAATATGTAATCTTGTAAAACTTTTTTCAGGGCATTAGTACACGATTTTTCTATCTCAATACAGCCTTTTTCATATTTAAAGGTTAGAAATTATTTAATATTGTCTTCTGTTGCCACGATGATAATTATATTTGTTAATTAAACGGATTAATTGCGTGTTCACAAATAAATCTCCAAATGTTACGAACTCTTTACAGCGCTCGTGTCACAAAATAATTACAAACTATTGCTGACTTTTCGATCGGAACGCGCTGATCATTTTTTAAACGTTCCTTAGTCAAGTTTTATATAAGTAGTTTCGCCATGTCCGTCTGTCTGTTGTTTATCCGTCTGTCCATGGCTTTGCTCAGTGATGATTAGTACTAGAAAACTGAAATTTGGTAGTATGTGTTTTAATCACGCCAACAAAGTAGTGAAACAAATTACGATTTTAAGCTAACATGGTCATTAACATTACAAAAACTATTTAAAACGGGGTATTTAGGTACCATGTGTGTTTGTATTGGTGAGCATGCGCCGTTATCAGAGTAATCACACACATGGTAAATACCCCGTTTTAAATAGTTTTAGTAATGGTGAAAGCAAATCTGAAAAAATATTATTTATAGGGTACCTACCTACCGTAGGTACATACGAGGAGTGGAAGTGGAACTGAATTTTTTTCGCTCCAACCCTATCGTGTGGGGTGTCGTTAAATAGCTAGGTCTTTTAAAAAGAATAAGGGTATTTTAAAGCATTTTTTAATTTAAAAATAACTAATACCAAGGCGTAGGGATATGACGACTCCATCGCCCACTGGTTTCCACCAGCTCAATCAGTCAACGCAGGGCAGCTTGTGGCGAGCTGTTGTAGAGTAGCGACTCCACGTAGGTACCTGAGTGCCCCTGGGGTGCCCTGTCCGGGCCAATGGGTGGGTCAGGTCCCCTCCCTCTTGCTTGCCTTAGTTGGCTATATGTTTAAAGTCCAGTGACACCTCTCTAACCCCAGCCCCCGCACTGGTGTTACCCTTGAGCCATCTTTGATGTCGCTTTCTATGGCGGCACATCTTGCGGAGGGCGAGTCACCGTCTGCCGGAAATAAAATTAAATACCGTTTTATTAGGCAGGCCGGTTCCGGTCCGGTTCTTCATTCAATAGCCCAGTAATTAATCCATACTTTTCACCCAAAAGCTGAAAAGCCTAGTACATTTAAGACTCCATTAACTCTCAATAGTCCTTACACCATGGCGGGTGCTGTCTCTGCGTGCGTCCCATGACACGGGCAGGGGCAGCATCCGCTTAGTGTACCCCTCACTCGCTTTGCCTCCGCATACGCCTCCCAAAGGTCCGGAACACCTTTGTTCGGTAGGTAGTTGGGAAAGACAAACTAGACGTATTATTTACGAAACTTTCGTTTGACTTCCGTAAATATTAAGTCCGAAAACCTATATTTAGCTAAACATAGTAGGTAAGAGTAAAATAAATATAAATAATAGCCATAACTTCTCCGCCCACAACTTCTCTGCTTTGCCTTAAGGTTGACTGTTAGTTTTTCTTTTGTTCAATAAAGTTTAAATTAATAAATAAATAAATAACTTGCTGTAATTTGAGTTCTAATGTAACATAGATGGAGCCAGAAGTCAGAGTCAGAGCTTCTAAAATAGAGCACGCACAAATTCTGACCTATTTTTAAACCAACGGGAAGAACAATTTAGCGAATTGCCCTATTTTATCAGCAAAATATCACCTTTAATCCCTTGTGATAACAGTCATGTAGGACGTAAACAGACGCGACGGCAGTAATTTTCCAAAGTACGTAAATAATATCCGGGAAGATCGGTTTCTAAATATAATTCAACCCTATTGGATTATCGAAAACTGTTTTTAAAGGGAAGGTTTGCTATGATATCTAGAATTCAAAGGCTTTCTTTAATAGCATAGATACTTTATTTAATACCGTCAACTGCAACAACTTTGCATACCTACGATGTACAACTTTGCCTGGCTTGAAAAACATGATTTCTTCACCAAACAGCTATTTTGTCTTATTCCGGAGATGACCGCCTTTCTCCCATATTGTGCATCGTAGGCAAAGTTCTAGCACGTGACGGTAGTGGTCTTTGTCATCGCAACATTGCGTGACAGTAGGTAAATAAATAAATTTATTTTATTATATTTATTAAATATGAGCTCGGATTTTTCACGGCAAAACAAAACACTAGCGTAATTTAGCCAGTGCTTGAAATATTATTTTATCGACACCTATCGAGTCTTACTAGAGTATATGACAGGTATTGCCTCAGTACATTTTTTCTTTTTTTATTCGATGGTACACCTATCAGTGTGAATGTCAAAATTTAAAAACTAACAAACGTGCGAAAATTTCGAAAAACAGGAGACTTACTAGAGCTCAAAATCAATATTTTTGACCAGTCTAAGGTGACCTACTGGGGGTTGTATATGTGTAAGTGTATTAATGTTGATTTGCATTTACTTTTGCAACACCTACTTATTTGTTAATTTACAAAGGTTTCCGCTTCCCAAAGGTTGTCTGGAAGAGATCGCTTTTTAGCGATAAGACCGCCAATTGTTTTACCTCTACTTTTCTGTTTGTAACTTGTGTATACTCTGTTTCTTTAATTTGAGGTGTGCAATAAAGAATATTTATGTTATGTTATGTTATGTTAGAAGGTTGTGCATTAATTACCGGACATCCTGTATAAGTAATAAAATAACTTTTCATTTTAGCTTTGCCATAGTCGAGCAACAAAGAGGTAGGTCTGCATGTACAACTTAGAACGAAGTAACTATACCACCTCATTTAAAATGATAGAAACGACAGCAAATTTCATCTCACATGACATATGACATTCACACTTTAACTGTCATTTCATTACGTATAAAACGTAAATTGCATCTAGGTATTATTTATTTCGCAACGCATTGAATCCGACGTGTTGGATATACGTATAATAACTTAATATTGCAAGGTATCAATTAATACAAAAATGAGTAATGTACAAGATCGGATCAAAACGTGGATTGAAAATCACCCTGAGTTAGTCTATAATGAAGTGACCTCCACTATATACTGCTCTATGTGCGATATGCATCTAAAACTGAAGAAATGCAATATTGAGAATCATGTGAAAAGCAACCGCCACAATTACCGTTCGGGGCAACCAAATAGGAAACATCAATTTTATTTCGATTTAATAATTTTTCTTATTTCATGCAACATACCATGGGCAACAGTCAACAACAATAATTTTCGTCATTTTTTTAACAAGTATTTATGTTGCGACTGCTCTATGACTTCTTTACCGGACGAATCGACCCTGCGAAAAATTTATTTAAATCTCGTGTACAAAAAAACTATACAGGGTATAAGAGAGGTAAACAAAACCAATTATTTGTGGATATCTATAGACGAAACACCAGATTTCATGGGAAAATGTGTGACAAACGTGGTGATTCGGTCTTTGCAAAAAGAATGTTCTAAGCAATTTTATCTTTTGGGGTCGAAGGTTTTAGAGAAGGTAAATGGGGAAACAATAGCAAACCTAATAATAAACCAATTAAAATTTTTGTTTCAAAATTCTTTCAATGATAACGTAAACAATTTGCTTTTACTTTGCACAGATAGTGCCGCATATATGCTTAAAGCCGGTCGTATTTTAAAAGCAACGTTTCCTCGTATGAAACACATTACGTGTTTAGCTCATGGTCTGCACCGGGTTGCCGAAGAAGTGCGAGATAATTTCAAAGGTGTGGATGGGTTGATATCGAATGTCAAAAAGATATTCCTAAAATCTCCAGAGCGTGTACGCCTTTTTAAGGCAAAATATCCGTCCATTCCCCTACCTCCCGAGCCAATTATCACCAGATGGGGAACTTGGATATCTGCTGCGGTATATTACGCTCAATACTATGAGCAAATACGTGATGTCGTCTCCATACTTGCTAATGACTCGGCAGCTATAAGAGCTGCAAAAAAATGTTTTCAAACACGCAAACTACGACCGGAGTTAAATTTCATTCGCGACAACTACGAAGTAATAGCCTCTTCAATAGAACAATTGCAATGTTCGACTTTATCCATTGCGGAATCCTTCCTCATTCTGGATACTGTTCGTTGCTACGTAAACTGGAGTAAACTGTTACCAGTTATACGTAAATTTGAAGCCGTGCTCGAACGAAATCCTGATTACGAAATTTTAAGAGACATATCTGAAAATATTACCCGAACTGATAATGAATTCTATATATTTGCTCCCTTGACGTCAACTGAAGTTGAACGTACATTTAGTGTACATAAATGGATTTATAGTGATAAACGCAACTGTTTACTCCCAGAGAATGTTGAAAAGATAATGATCATCTACTCCTATCACTATTACCCAAATAAAATGTCTTGTGCTGCTGTGTGTACTGACGTAGATTTTGAAGAAGAAATTGCGTCTGTTTCTAATATATAGTAACTTTATACAAATGTTTTTATTAGTTTTATTACATATTAATTTTATTTGGTGACTTTTATTTCTTCTAGTTCTGAATTATCGATATCGATAAAATAATATTTCAAGCACTGGCTAAATTACGCTAGTGTTTTGTTTTGCCGTGAAAAATCCGAGCTGTATGAGTAATAAGTATATAGGTAATAAATTGTATACCTACATATATTAATTAGTCAGTCGAGTAACTCTTAGCGTACACTGCACCGTACAAATTTGGGACCGACAAAGTGTAATGGGACTATTATTACATAACATATACATAATTACTTGACATTTCTGATTGTTTATGCACACTTAAGTGTTTTCCAAATCGGCAAAAACTTTGTACGATCGGACTAATGTAATTAATGAATTATTTTAATGTAAACCAGCGGTTCTCAAACCTTTTAAGTGACGGAACCCTTTTGGACAGAGAACTGTTTCATGGAGCCCCAACATTTAAAAATAAATTATATTGTGCTAGGTAGATAGATTGAAGATCTGGTATTTAATTTTTATTCTCAATATTAAAAGTATTCTCGCGGAGCCCCCACATAACTGTAAACTTCTAATCAACTACCGGCAACTGCTGCAACACACCTACAATTGTATACGATACTTAGAACACATGATGAACATAGATTCCTGTATAAAAAACTCTACGGCTTTTATCCTTTTCTCTATCCCACACTATTCATTTTAGGTATGGTAGATTATACTTCCTTGGAGTCACGCAGAAGTATGTACCTAATAAAATATTTTGTTCGCCTAGTTCGAGGACAATTAGCAAATCCTCCATTATTATTACAAATACCAATACGTGTCCCCTGTCCCTACGCGAGACAGCTTAGGACCCGCAATCGTGGTCTCTTTGTCGTGCCTCCAGGCCGGCCGAGCCTGCTTGCCATATCCCCTCTCCACCAGGCTTTGACGCTGCTTAACAACATTATGGATAGTGACAGCGAACTAGACATCTTTTCAACGGCGGAAGCTAAGTTTCTAGCTGCATCAAATCGCTACATTGAAACCATCGTTACCTTTAGCTCTATTACCTAATATGCGCAATAATAACAAAACCACTGCTTGACCTATAGAATAAGTTGACCATTTTATTGATCACCTTTATCTTTTTATTTGACTATACCCAAATGGAACTGTATAACTTTAAACTTGTGACTTTATTAATATCTAATTATTCTGTATTCTTGATTATTGCTGTAAACCTTGACTTTGTCTACTTATTTTGTATTCTTGATATATTGCTGTAAACCTGTGACTTTATCCAATTATTAATTATTTTGTACTTATCCTTGATGTAGGTGGAAGTAGTGACATTAATAAGTTAGGTACTTTTATAAATCATTGACATAATATAATCGAACGAGCGGAGCGTAAGCGAAGATCGTTCTTACAAACAACAACTGTCACCTGGCTACTGGGACGTCTCGGCATTTGGATGGCTTTTTGATTTAGATAGTTTGTCCGACGATAACTTTAGTAACGATTTTCCGATCTTTATGAAATTTGTTGGGGTTGTAGCAGAGACCAACAAAATTTGCGAGTTCGTATATGAGCTGGATTGAGACGGGGGTTCTGAAATTAGAAGGCCTAAAAAGGTTTTGTAAAGGGGTCCTGTTACATTGGTCATCTTATTTGCTACTTTTACGAGCAAGTATGGTTGAGTTTGGTATCAAACGAAAGGTATTGATTAACACTCTCGTCAAATCCTTATTAACTGCTTACTGTTTTATAACAATTAGCAACATAAAATTGATTTCAAAAATATTTTCCATTATATTTTGATTTTGGTGTAAATATTTTGACAACTGACTTTTTTTTTAATTTATTAGAGTTTTGGCTGCTAGGGCCATCAGCATACTGACATTAACACATTAGCAGGGGGGTACAACTCAAAGTAAATCTGTCAAAAAATTTGAGTTTGACACGACGTATCGGATACGTTTGCATAAGTGCGAAAAAGAACTTATCATGCGTTAAGAAGGGACAACATGATTCGTGACGTTAGGTGACATTACAGAGGTCTCTCTGTATGACTATTATTTACTCTGTGACATTAGTTAGAGAGAGAGTTACCATAGACGCATAATGATGGTGACCGAAACCTATATAGGTGGTCCACAGATGAGAACGACATGTCAAAGCAACAGATTGAGAGGCATGTGAGAGGTGGATTTAAATTTAGATGAGACAAAAACTATCAAATCTGAAGCGATTTCGTCGCGGTAAAATTTTGCGCATCAACCGCACAATTTAATATGGACGTTTAGTTTCACCGCGATGGTTAGTTGAGAAAAAAATACCCGATACCTATTTTTGGTATTTGTAGTAATTCTACTATTGCACATTTATGGCGAAACACAAGATTCGCGAGTTCACAGTTCGGGGCGAACTACTAGTAATATAACTGTAGTAGCGGCATTCATGTTATTGTTTTACAACTCATTGACACCATTATAATTTCTGAATTCAACTATATTTAATGCCAGTATTTAATTTTTATTTGCCTGTGAATAATGTATATATATATATACTCATTGCACCTATGGGCGCAATTACCTAGATGTATAATTGTATAAAGAGCATGTTAGAACATAAGTATAAATACAGATTAGCACGTAAGGTATAACTGGACGTAGTTACGCGAAAACGTTCCAACCCACAGCGACCCCATTTTGAGATAAACGCAATTTTGTGTTTTAGCGGTACACTTTTTCCCTGTAATTATTTCAGGCAAATACTATTGGTTTTACTGTGGAATGCCAAACTGGTTATTGAATGATATGCATATTTTTTGTAAATACATAATACAAGGGGCATATAAATAGGTAAAACGAGTTTGAAACGTTTTTGCTAAATTCAATTTTGTATGAACTTTGTTAAATAGTAATTATGCATAAACGTTCCAAAACGAATTTAAGTGTATTATTTTTTAAATATATCTAAAATAAATGTAATATGTTAAAATTTGTTTTCACACTACGATGCCAGGTAGGTCCGCGGCGGCGTTTCCAATGAAAAAGGAATAATATGGAAATGGCATATCAACGAAAAATGTGAGGTCGCTACAGCTCACAAGTCACAACATGGCGGTTCATAGTGCTTCCAAGAAGATTTCACTGTGTAAGGTTTTGTCGATAAATCGATATCGATAGTGACTAAGGCCTCACCGCAATCAAAACTTTTGTTAAATACAATTGCCAAGGCAGGGGTTACTATTTCAAGTAGGGATTTGACAACATCGACAGAGACCCCCCAGAAATAGCCAGTTTTTTAAAATAGGTACTTATCAGTGAATAATTATTATTCAGATAAGATAATTCGCGTGGATTTCAAGCTGGGTAGCATAGAAAATAGTAGTAGGCGTTAATAATAGATCGATATCAATTTCGATAAATAGAGTACAACCCTAAAATTACCACTCAAATGACAGAAGATGACGTCATCAGCTCACAATATGGCTGATTTTTCGGCCTCATTAGGTTTTTACGTATATACTGGTCATCCCTTTTGCTTATGAATATAGTGCTGAGCTAAAACGAGACGAATATATTGATATTCATATGTCAGGTCCCCTCTATATAGGTCTGTGTTCGTTTCACATATGTGCGTTTCGTTGGTGCTGTCATTTTACGGGAGCAAAGAGTAATAATGTTGCCACCTTTATTGTAAACACAGACTTGACATATAAGAAAGACTGGTTACGGGCCTTGAAAAAACGAGCCGAGTGAGGTAGCACACGGGGAGACCTTTGTCTCTTTCTATTAGGGTGACCACGTGAATTTTAAAGTTAGGGAATCCACGTTCTAATAATGCACAATTATGCATACTAGTACATAAATGCTAGACACTAGTTTCCTTGTATGTACCACCGGGTTCATAATTGCATGGCCAATTTATCAATGAATTCATTCATAAATTGCCCATGCATTTTTGAACCCGACGGTACCTAGACAATCAACCTGCTGTTAATTATCTCCAAAATAACTTAGCAGTTAGGAATCTGCGGTAAAATAACATTTTTGTTAAGAGGGCTACAATTCTTACATACACTTAGCGGTAATCTAACTAGACGGGTTTCGTTGTTCTCATAATGTGTCCTATAAACATTGTATAATGTGTAAAAACATTGTATAAATGATTTTGCATTTGTATCATAAATCTGCCAAACAAGTTCCATAGCGAATCGGTGCATATTGTATTTCCTCGACTATAATTATAGGGGAAGTTAATTCAAAGAAAAAGTGAGTTCTTATTATATTAAAAACAAAGCTCACATCTAAAACTTGTCTCATTAGTCACACGAACTTGGACACCCTATATTTCAGATCTTTAATGATATTTTTACTTACTTGTGGAATGAAATGCCGCAGCTAGTATATGATTAGCTGGAGCAATATTTGATGCAGCAAGTTTTCATTCAAATGTGTCGTTTACTATATTTACATTGTGTATTTTACAAATTATTGTCCGTGAAAATGGTTTCCATGCTCGTTTCTTAACATAGTAAAAAATGTAAAGTATGATAAGCATACGTAACTTATATAATATAAAACAAATTTAAAAACTACAACTTTTTATAAATGTCATGCTAAATACTTAACTACCATGGAAATCATATTTTTTTCTGAATGGCAACTTTAAGTAAGGGACAGAGGCCTCCCCTTAAGCTCCCTCTCGGCTCGTTTTCCTCCTTCACCTAAGTCGAGCGGAAATTAACCTTAAAGCAATGAAATTAGAGTACATTTTACTTGTTTATATTTTTGACCGAGATCACTCCAATAGTCCATTGATTGTTTTGACTAAATACATAAACTTAAAAATACCATAGTTATTTATTTTGGTGAAAAATATTTTTTTTCTCGAACATATTTAATAGAAAAAATCGATCAAATATAGTATGTGGATCGTTTATAGCAAAAAATGAGAAAAAAATATATTATAATGAAACGTTCCAATTGATTTAGAACAGTCTTCGCAGCTTAAAAAAACAGTATGGATTAATCTAAAAGGTTTCAAATTACATGGAACATTTTTCCAGAAATAAAAAATGTATAAAGATTTTGCAATAACGTTCCAACCCACATGGATCATTTAAGAAACAATTAAATGTGCGTTTTATGAATTTAGTATAATGTTCCAAGACAAGTGGAACATTATAACGATATGTTATTCTATTAAGAGTTTTTAACAATATGTTTCAGTATGCATGTAATGTTTTTACTTTATTTTGAGTACACGTCCTTGGCATAATGGTGGGTTGGAACATTTGGGTCAAACTTTATTGATGAAACTAACCTAAAAATACTAGCATCTTTGTGTGCACATGATGTAATATGTCAAAAATAGTACCCTGGTTATGGTAACTCATTTTCGAGTGACTTGTGGGTTGGAACGTTTTCGCGTAACTACGTCCAACTGTCAGTGTTAATTTTCATGCAATAAATAAATAAACATGGTGTTCTTTACAAAACGGAATATAGGTATGTGTCATTTTCAAGTAAAAGGTATCATTGTTGGTCGCCAATAAGCGTTAGTGCCCTTAAAATTAATTTAGAAATAAACTCTGTTCGACAATGATGTAACTATTATGTACTTACTTGAAAACGCCACACATGTTTATATCTTATTACAGAATTACTTTAAGCATCGTAAGCAATTGCCTGTAGGTACCTACTTACATATCAAAAGCATTCTTTAATTTTTGAGCTAAATAAATACTTTCGGGAAAAATCTTTCAATAAGAAATGACCTTTACTACTTAGTATTAAAGTTTGTTATTGTTATCATAGACGCCAGTAAACACATGTGTTAACGCTGACCCTCGTTATCACGACATTCAAGTATTTCACGAACACACGTGGACTTTCCTACACCAAGTAGGTACGCCACCAGTTTAAATACCTACCTAATTAAAATATGTTACAATCTTAATATACAAAATATTCGCGGTGATCGCGATACAGATATTGACAGCGGACTACGCTACCAAACCATTATAGGTAGAAACTTGAAATTTGTTAATGCTGTAAAGCTCCTCGAAGTAATGGTTTATATTTAACCTCGATCTAATAGTAGGTTTTACGGGGGAATACCGTGAAAACGGGGTGAACTTTTTAAAACTTTAACGCGAACGATAATGCACGCTGATGACCACGTAACGTGTAATCGTATTGAAGCGTATTTGCGAAGCGTTTGCACCACCGATTTTGGTACGTTATTATAATAATATTAATATTAAATATAGGATGCTCCAAACCTTGACGTCAAAAAAATTTCTTTTTAGATTCCTCAAGTTATATCAGAATATACCCCCAGTCCCCCATATACCATGTTCTCTGTTTTTTTTTTTAACTTAAAATAAGAAGGATATCTATACCTAGGTAATAATAAATGTAACTTGAATACTTTATTTATATTTTTAACTTTATATTTAACTTAAATTTATATTTTCTTAGCTTATACCAGCAAAGGTCATATAAATACTGTGTGGGCGCTTTAAAGAGAAAATCGAAAACCTCTTTGGTCTCAGATGTTATATTTAAAAAATCTCCTTAGATTTTATTATAACTATTTTTAAAAGCAAATGGCCAATATTAGTAAATAATCTCCCTAGATTTTATTAATTATTATTTTTATAAGCAGAAATCGAAATTTCGTTATATCCATTCCATCTCTATCGCTCTTGAGCATTCGAAAGATAAATGATGTAAATAAAGCATCGCGCGAACAAAGTGGTTTGCGGTTATAGTAATAGGCAAAGTATAGTCGCTATCATATATATCGGAGCGGGCAAGGTGGTCACAATTATCTGAACAACGCCTCTATTGTCGAGGCGATAAAGTGCATGTTTAGATATTTAAGATGTTATGTTGAGATTTTTGAGTACCGTGGCCGCTCCTATATATATGATGGCGACTGTACTTATGGCAGATTACTACTGTGTCTACTGTAGCAAATCGATAATTATAATAATAACATACTTAATTAGTCTATGAATATTACCTCTCTACTTAATTATAATTTTAATGCAGTTCAAACTCCAAAAATATTAATCTACACCGGATCCATCCTACTGATGCAATTTTTTGTTTTCTTACTGCAAGCTCGAATAATTACTATAATTAGTGTTAACAATTAGTTAATTAGGTACCAGTCCTCTATCTTATATCACTAAAAACCAACGATATTAATATTAACATACCCTATTACGAGAACCCAGAATGTGTCCCAACAAAGTAGTGCTTAAATGAAGTTTAAGCACTACTAGGTTATCAGTCACCTTTCAGACCTGAAACAGTCAACATATCAATGTGCTCCGTAAAAAAGCGTAATAACACAATATTTAATCCGCATTAAAAATACTGAAGTGCCGAATTTCCGACAATCATTAAATAACTCTTCATTATAATGAATAATGAAGCACTACACTACTAGTCTGCCATATTGACTTCAAGCAGATATTTCAAACTAACCAACACGAGAGTCTGTCCGGAAAGAGAAGTGTCGTAGAATGTATGAGCTCCCATATAAACCACGACACTTCTCTTTCACAACAAAGGAACGGATTTAGAACATTGCATGAATATACAAGATGTAACAAAAATACTGGTGATCGTATTCTAATTACCTACGAAAAAGTAAGAAAAAAAATTTTTAGCGCGAAAAAAAAATTTGGTTTCGTATGGAGGGTGGACCGGCTGGGACCACCTGTCCCATAGAAAAAAAAAATTTTTTTCGCGTCCAAAAATTTTTTCTCCTACTTTTTCTTACGGAGAGCCGTTTTGCTGCATTGATTGTAGCATAGAGCTTTATGATCGTAGCAAATGGAAATCCGTGATCTCTGCCTACCCCTTTTGGGATATAGGCGTGATTGTATGTATGTAGTACGATACCAATTACACCCTTAAACGGATCACCAGTATTTTGTTACACCCTGTAGAAAGGACGGATTTAGAACATTGCATGCATAGGATTGACAGGTACAAGCTATGCTGGCGCCCCCTGTAAAGACTTTCGATCGGCCAACCGCATTACTTTTCGCTGAACATTATCGTTTTTTTTTTCAGGACCTAAATACGACAAGATGGTCGAAAAGCTCCTCCTGGCACTGCTAGTGGCCTGTAGTTCAAATCTCGCGTCAACCCACATCGTGACGTCAGCTCACTCGGACCTCGCATTTCTGAGTTGCGTGAGCACACTCAGTAGCACAGTTCAGACAACTCTTTGTCCTATGTATGGGCAGATCGGGCAGTACTCCATGGGTAAGTTCATAAAAGTGAATAAATAGAAAATTAATATACAAGATCTAACATACAGAGTGTTTCCTGTAATACGAGCAATAAATTAAAACGTAGATTCTACTCCTCAAACAACAACACTTTTATTCAGCAACTTATTAAAAATATGTATTTTGTAGATTGCCTCTTTTTCATACAATTTGACATTGCTTGTCACCCTACAGACATAATCAATTTCGGAAAAAGTCGCTGAACAAACGTTATCTGGTTTGAGGAGTAGAACCTACGTTTTAATTTATTGCTCCTATTACAGGAAACACCCGTATAACTCTCGCATTTATAATAATAAGCAGATATTAGTAAAATACATAATTTCTGATTATGAAATTATATGACTGATCAATTTGATTTGAGCGCTGATGACCTGGCGGTCAGACGTTGGACTTTCGATCCAGAGGCTTCGGGTCCAAATCCACTCGGGTACCAGTACCACTGAGTTTTTTCGGAACTTATCATAACTTATGTACGAAATATCATCTTATAATTTACCAGTAGCTTTTCGGTGAAATAAATCATCTCAAGGAAACCGGACCAAATCCCAACAAAGCCTATTTGTTTTCCCACTGGGTTGAAGGATGAGACGGCAGTGCCTACTTCAATTCCTGGGATTAGTTTGCCGAGCGGACCCCAGGCACAATTGAGCCGTGGCAAAGCGGGGACAAACGCTAGGACGATGAGTGAAATATTTATTTTCTGTGTCAATCAACTCACCTACTACCGAGAATCTCAATCAACACTTTATCGAACCATGCAGACACTGTCAGTAATAATGACATTATTTTTATTAAACTTAATATGGCGAGTTCCTTAGCCCTATTTTCATACGAAAGCATAATATAATAACTACATTAACTACTTTAGTTACTTACGCTTAATATTTTTTTACGGAAGGCCATATTTACCTAATAGGTAATAAGGTCATTGCTCAGTTATCTAAACGACGATCTGCATAATAAAAATATTATTCTTAATTGTAGCCATATCTTATTTCAACTGCATAATATTTATTTGGAAAGCATCAATGCATGCTGGTTATCAATTACCTACACATATGCCAAATTTATCCATCGCCAGGTCAAATGATTGCAATCGAACCATCACATTGGAGTAGGTAACTATTTTTATCCCACCACGCATAAGTGCCGTATCTAGTAGGTAGGTAGCGTAAAACCTTCTTTTAGGCAACTATGATCCGCAAGTTCAACTGATGTATAACTGTATAAACAGTATCAGTCCCAAGAAAATATGTTCTAAGGCAAAATATTTTCAAAAATCACTAGGTACACATTTTATCACCTAAAATCGTTCACCTCGTTGTGTAACACTTGTTTTCAAAGAATTAACTTGTTTACATGACACGGGATAACTATTTAATTGACCATTGACGGCAATGTTCAGAAACGTAAAACATAACTTTGAATACTTACCTACCTACTTTGGTAGGGTACCTACATATATCAATAATTATCATAGGTACACCGCGCTAGCAAGTGAACGAGTGCCGTTGCATTGAAATTAAAATGATATTCTGTTCTACTTATCTGAATACGCCTCTAGATACTTATACTGCCTGTATAACGACCGGGGGGGTCAGGTCTTTATTCACACGATTTACGCTGTTTATTTCATCTTAATTTACGTCATTCTTATCATTTGTGTAGGTGGACTTCGAAAGTGCTTGTTGCTGTGCCTACTTGAATAAAGACAATATTGACTTTAACTTGACTTTAAGGCTCATAGGGTCAAAACTCCATACAAAGTAGGTAAACATCCTAGGCCATGTTGCGATCGGTCTGCGTGCCCTTTAGGACAGAGCTGTATCGCCTGTGTCTGATTAAGAACCCACCTACCAGTACCTACAGTAGCCATCAGATATATCGGAGAGGCCAAGGTGGTCATAAATATCTGAGATAAAGTACTTGTTCAAATAATCTTGAATACCGTGGCCGCTCCGATATATTTGGTGGCGACTGTACAGACTACAGTTTCAAACCAAGTGTAACTGAGTTGACACACGCGGTCGCCTGGAAAGGTCATAAAATACATACAACGAGACTAATTACGGCGAGATTCGACACGATTTTTTTCGGACGAAGAGGCCAGGCAAACACATTTTTTTATTGACATCTACACAAAATCGTTTCTCGGCAAGTTAATTAAATCATATATGCCTACATATATAAGTAAAAAGTGCTGGCGCTATAGCATCCGATTAAAAGCCAGGCCCAAAATCAAACCAGCTCTCTAAAACTTCTCAACTTCGCTTAATCAAATATAAGCGATCTCAATGCACCGTCTCTTTTACAGAATACATGCACCCCGCTTTGGACCCTCGCGAGACGGAGAGCAAAAGCTGGGAGTTCCGGAACAACATGATGAGATGCTGCACCAGACCGTGTAGTATCGCGGAGCTGGTCGCCGTGTGTTAGACGAGTAAGGTGAGGTGCTCTTTGGGATACAATTAGAGAGAATTGTAGGTAATTCCAAACCAAATGATGTTGATACTTACAAATTGTACGAATTAACAATACATTAGGTCACTACTCAGTGCAGTGTTCTATACTGCCATAATCGGTAGGATTATGTTGTGGATCGTACTCAAACTGACAACTATACAGGATGGACAAAAAAAACTAAATTCCCGTTGGCTGTAAGGTTTTAGGACGCTACCAATCCTCCCTAGATGGTTTTGTGGCTCCAAAACCATCTAAGGGAGATTTATGGTCACTGTAAAGGCTGTAACAAAAATACTGGTGATGCGTTTAAGGGCATAATTAGTATCGTATTGAGAGTAAGAAAAAGAAAAAAATTTTTAGGACGCAATATTTTTTTGTGTGAGACACGTCTTTTTTTCACGAGGAAAATTTTTTTTCCGAGTTTTTTTTTCATAATTAGAATACCAATGCCAATACAAAACGTATAGTGTGAATACGATACCAATGATCATCAACATTTTCTTTACACCTTGCTACTTCACAATCTCTTAAGGACTTAAGGATAAAATAGGATACCTACTATGGGATACCTGTAAAACTATGGATAAAGGTTTTTCCATAGTTTAAGAATGACTTATCCTCCCGTCTACGTTATTTTAATAAAGTCATTCTTCTTTCAGATATCGTCTTCGTGTATGTCAAGACTGTCAAGATTTCGGCATGGAGTGACCGGATCGTGGCCTTGTCATGCAACGCAGTTACCTTTGTACCTTACCCGAATTATTAAATTATGTGTAATCAATAAATATAGGTTTTTGTAGTTGTGATCACTTATTTATTTTTAGAAATAGTTATGAGAACTTAAAATTAAATGATACCTACTGCTCCAAATAAATTTCCTTTATCAACAAAGTACGCCCGTCAAAGGTACAGTCGACCAAAAATGTGGTTTTCACCCTACGGTTGAGGTTGGTTTGAACGTCATCATGAGACAAGGTCGTGCATGTTTTAAACTCCGTTAGAAATATCAATCTTACGAGTAGCAATTGTTAGATCTCGCAGAAACTTTTGCTAAAACCGGTAGACCACTTTCTTGGTCGACTGTACATAGTTAGGTTCGTTACTTCACTTTTTTCCCGAGAGCGGAATGAGACGTGTACTAATCTCGATATAGTCGATATACTTGTAACGAATTTCAACTTTCTCTACATTAAAAGATAAGGGATAGTATTTTCGCTACTTTTAATTTAAATAGCTACTTAATTGAGTTTCAATAAAACAACTTTATATGTTTTGATATCCCTATAGGGAACTCCTCAATTTATCAATAAAACAACTCCGTACTTAATAAACATACATTGTATTCTAATACTTAATCTACCTATACTCGAAACTGTAATTCAAGGCCAAAAAATCTATGACAGATACGTCAGTGTCATAACCATCATTGTCGCTTATGTCACTGTCAAGTAAACTTTTCAGGTTTCGCCAACCTTTTTATAATACGCTGCTTTATATTGGCCAACATTATCATATTATTTATTCTGTGACATTATCTAAAGAGTGGAGCGTAAGCGAAGTGAAGTACTTACAGACGTACGGATACAACGGAACTGTCAGCTGGCTACCTAGACGTCTCTGCATTTCGATAGATTTTTGATTTTAAATAATTGTTCCACGATAACTTAATAAAATTTCTTGTGGATGC
The DNA here is from genome assembly GCA_911728535.1 of Pammene fasciana. Taxonomy (NCBI): domain Eukaryota; kingdom Metazoa; phylum Arthropoda; class Insecta; order Lepidoptera; family Tortricidae; genus Pammene; species Pammene fasciana. Next base: position 6,887,965 of record OU452285.1, read on the forward strand.
AGCATAGATAAATAATATAATTTGAGTGTTCAAATATGACCAGATTGATCAAGGCGTTATGGAGCTTAGAAGGCGCGAAAAAATCATCATAAAGTGTCTTGTTATATTGGTCCACTCGTTTGCATGTAAATCACGAGCTCTTGGTTCGAAGCGGGCTACTAGTTAAAATAAGGTTTTTGTAAAAAAAAGGTAGGTATGAACTTTTGTCGCCGACTGTACTCTACTTTCAACAGTAAACTAACACGGAGACAATTCTAACGAACATATTAAACACGATAAGGTTACGTTTTTGACTTGATGTAGTTCTTAACTTAGTCGTAAATTATTGTACCAAATGTTATGAATACCCGAAGTAATACAAGTGCAATACCAGCTTTGCAACCAAAAATCACGGATGTTTAACTTTTTATTAGGGCGTCTTTTATTTATATAAAATAAGTAAATACAATTGCTTCTTTAAATTATAGGATTGAAATTACCAACAAATGAATTATCTTAGCGTGTTTTTAATAAAAAAGGGAATATACCATTGTACAAACATTTTACTGCAGTGGCAACATTGTAGTAACTTTTTTGGCCTTGAATTACAGTTTCGAGATTAATACATACACTGTATTTATAGATATCTCACGAAAATATCATTCATACGTCATACTTGTATAGGAAAATGCATATTATCTCGGTTCACAAATGGTACAGTTAGCAGCAAAAGGTATCCTACGATACGAGTGATCTTCACACGGTCTTCTTATTCTCTTAACAATAGTATATTAACATACCTAATATAAGAACACTTCAACTGACAGCCTATAATTACCGAGAGCAACACTGTACCGTGCTGTTGCCATGGGGTGCCCGGCGGCCTTAGAATTGTCCCCCACCATATCGACCCGTGGTTGCAGTAGGAGTCTGCTAAGGGAATATACCGGGAGATGGGCAGCAGCATCTTCCGAAGGCCTAAACAACAATAACCAAAAAAAGAAACTGCGCGCGCTAACCCGCCTGCCAAGCGTGGCGCGTATGGCAAACCCCCCCTTTAAAGGGGAGGCCTATGTTCAGCAATGGACGTCTTATGGCTGAGATGATGATGATGAACACTGTACCGCGTAGGTAGACCTTTTTTATATTGAAATAAGGATTATATTTCAAGTTACTCGCCCGACGATAGTATAGTTCCCCGATTTCGTGAAACAAAACTTTATCCCCATATGTGTCAGTACCTTTGTAAGGGTATCATTTGCTACAATATTAAATCTGTACAACGTATTACGTAATTTCCAACCGCCATAATATGGTACCCTTCTGTGGCGGAGCGTCAAACTCATTTCCTACCGGCTTCCCTTATTTTCAGCCGATTGAGTACTTTTACGACGGCTCATGGAGAAAAGGAAACCTAAATGGGCGGCTTCTCTTAGAATTGTTTTAACTCGCCGCCGCTGGTACCTTTGCCAAAACAATGTCACACACATATATCTAGAGCAACCCCTCCATTTCCTTCATAAACTGCATGTACGCGTCGTCCTTGCTCGGCGCCTGTTTGGGCACGTGCTCGGGCCTCTGCACGGCGGGTTTGAGTTTGGTGTTGGCTCTCTTGTCCTCGCGTTTGACCCGGAGTGCGGAGGGCACGAAGCGGGTCACGTCGGCGGACAGGTTGCGGATCTGGGGCTTGGCAGTGATTGTGGCCCCTGAAAAATAAATGAGTTTGGGTCCAGGTTACAAACGTGAGAAAAACAGTTGACATAAATACGCTAGCGCATTCAAACACGCATTTTTTTCGATAGACTGTATTATGAAACAGTTTTCTGTATAGGGTCTATAGGTTACATAAGTACCTACATATGGCATAAACTCAGTAAATAATGAATGACTATGGATGGGTTATAGGCCTGATTTACACTTGTAAGTTTTGCTTACGTAAGTAGGGACGCAGTTATGGGTTAGAATGAGATACGAATATCTCCATCTCATTCTCGCCAATAGCTTCGTCCCTACTTACGTAAGTAAAACTTACAAGTGTAAATCCAGCCATACTCTAACACAATGAGCAAAAAAAAATTTCCAAATTGTTTGAAGTCACTCATTTTAAGTGCTTCACTTTTGCAGCGTGCATAGGCAATGTCAGCATTCTGTATCATAGTAAATACTAATCCCCTTATTCAAAAACGACCACTAAAGTTAAGAGATCGCTGATAATCGTTTGTCCCTTTCCCTCATATAGAGACCTCTTAACTTTAGTGGCCGTTTATGAATAAGGGGATAATTCTGTATCATAGTAAATAGTAAATAGACAGTACCTTGCGGGCCATCCTTCTTGTGTATCTGCGGCGCGGCCATGAGCACGGACACGGGCGGCGCCTGCTTGGGCGGCGGCGGCACCAGCGGCCGCAGCAGGCGCGGCGCGCCGGGCGGGGGCCCCGGGGGCCGCAGCAGGCGCGGGAGCCCCGCGGGGGGCCCGGGCGGGTGCCCCGGCGGCCCGGGCGGGGGGCCCGGCGGCCCGCGCGCGCCCAGCCGCAGCGGCGGCGGGCCCAGCGGCACCCGCAGCGGGGGCGGCCGCATGCCTGGACACAAACATATTAAAGCTATTATTACGTGTTATAATTATACCTAATTAAAATAATGAAACCGATACCCACTTGAGTCATTTTGCCTTGTAATAATCTATAGTCAAACCAAATTAGACCTTCATGCAATAACAGTAGAACTCTCATGAATGATGGCGGCATCTGGAATATCTCGACGCCGGGGAGTTCCAGTATGAAATCGTAGTTTCTTTATCAGAATCTACAGCCAAACCAAATTAAACCTTCATGCAATGACAATAGAGCCCTATCTTACATGTACCGGGTGGTATCAACGGGGGCGGCATCTGCCTCATCTCGACGCCGGGGGGCTCCAGTATGAACTCCGGGGGCATGGGCTGGTGAACTGGAGGCGGTGGCATTGGCGTTTCGTTATCGCTATCGGAATCGCTATCTCGATGGCCACCGGAACGCTTCAATGCTGTCAATCTGTAATAAAAGATAAAAGTTGTGAATATTATTCAATTGAAAGGATCTAACTTAATTCGTGGAAATGCCGAAAGGTCTTGCTTACACCAAGTAAGCAAATAAGTATGACACCCAACACTTAATGTGTGAATGTGACGCTCTAGCCAGACAGAGAATGAAGGACTTTGGTACTGGCTATCCAGATCCAGAGAAATTCAAAGCACTGCCCCTGAGCTCCATCATCCAACACGTGGAGATGGTTGAGAAAGCTCTCGAGTAGGTGTACTAGGGGGTAACTACACAAAAGATCCCTCTGGGTCGAAGTGTATTCATATGGGCCCCCGAATACAATAAGATAAGATGACACCCAAAAGCCAACAGACTTTCACAAATACGAGTACACATGTATATGATAATTATAATAAAATACCTGGCATTTAAGTCCGCTGCTCTATCTCTTTCTCTCTTTCTGTGTACCTGAAATTTTTTAAAGTTTAGTCGAGATGGGATTTTACATCACAATATGTTCTGCACGTAGGGTCTTTCTAAAACTCTGGCTAGCAAATGCAAAAAAATCTCTCTGGCATAACTAAGGAGGTGGAAACAAAAACCAACATATGTAATGTGGATCTGTTATAGGTTATTACGGCATCTTACCCTTAGTCTGACAATCGCCATTACATTACTACCGACTAGGGTAGGAGGCCATTCAATCAATAGTTAATTACATATAAAAATCCAAGTAGTAGGGTTTTGTCTCAGTACAAATGCGAAAAAAATTGTGCGCATCGAGAAAAAGTTGTGAATTTTTGACCATAGATAGAGTGAGCAAAGATGAATATTTTTTTGTATTGGCGGTCTGTAAAATTTTTGGACCTTCACGTCAAAATCAGGGGTCCCGTGCAATATGTTATTACTCTCTGGTTAAGACTGCTAGGGGTTGTTTGGTATCGTTTCCGTGTAAAACAGACATGCAGAATTCATTTCTGATATTAAAAATGTAAAATTTCGTATTTAAAAAAAAGTTGTGCCGCGAGGAAAAACACAATTTTATTTTTATTTTTTTAGGACGTCATATAACTAATACATATCCTTTATTTCAAATAATAAAAAATATTATAAAGAAGCATATTTAATATAGATTATAGAAACATATACATTTTATACACCTTTAATACAAAAAACTTCTGGGTTTTTTTTTTACTTAAGTTGAGTAACGGAAAACAGACGTCGCGTCGTTTGAATTGTGACGGTTTATGTTAAAGTTAAGGAGGAAAAATATGTTTTTATTTATTGTATTTTTTTATTTCTGCATTTTGTGAAGTTATTATGAATAAAATTTACTAATAACAAGCAATACATGCATTTTAAGGTCAATACGCTACGGATGTTCACGTTCACATTGAATATCGATACTTACTATGGAGAAAACATATACACCACGAAGCAAACATTTTTTTTCGCGTAGTTTTTGTATACTATAAGCCTAAAAATTGTATATATTTAGAAACTACATTAAATATGCTCCTTTATAATATTTTTTATTATTAGAAAATTTTTATATATATATTAGTTATATGACGTTCTAAAAAAAAATAAAAAGTTGTGTTTTTCCTCGCCACACAACTTTTTTTTTAATAAGAAATTTTACATTTGTAATATCACAAATGAATTCCGCATGTCTGTTTTACACGGAAATGATACCACACAACCCCTAGCAGCCTTAACCATAGAGTAATAACGTATTTCACAGGACCCCTGATTTTGACGTAAAGGTCCAAACATTTTACGGACCTCCAATACTAAAAAATATTTATCGTGGGCCATTCTATCCATGGTCAAAAATTCACAACTTTTTCTCGATGCGCACAATTTTTACAAATTCGAGCTCTGCTAAAGGGGTAATGTTGGCCATCACTTTATGCACGCCTGAGTCCTGATACTCTTGATCAAGTGTATACGGAGAATTTTTTTTTACTAGAAACAAACTAACTACTACTAACTAAACTAAAACTAAGTAAACCCTTTCCTTGTTTTTAGTAAAGTTTACTTGTTTTTAGTAAACTTTTACTTGTTTTTAGTAAACGTTTCCTTGTTTTTAGTAAACGTTTCCTGGTTTTTAGTAAACGTTTCCTTGTTTTTAGTAAACGCTTACTTGTCCTGGGAATTACTATATTTTACTTGTTTGTAATAAAAAATAATCTCCGTGTAACAAACAATACAGTACCTCCTCCATTTCCTTCATAAAGTCGTCTATATTCTGCCCCGACAGCGCCAGCATCCTCTGCTGCAGGGACGTGGGTTTGGGCGCCACCTTGTTGGAAAGCTCTTGGTCCTCGTCCATGTCGGGATCCATGGGTTCCATGTTGTGATCCGGCTCCCCGTCGTAGTTCTCTGGAGTGTGGAGGTTGGTTGGCATTGGGATGCATTTCTGTGGAATGTCAATTAGGTTAGTGATGTATGATAAATTTTGCTGGTAGTCCGTCCGTCGACCAATATAACAAGACCCTTATGAAGATCGTTTCGCGTCTTCTGGCTCCATAAACTCTTAATCGATCCTGCTCATATACGAATTCTCAAATAATATTTGATCTCTGCTACAACCCTAACAAACTTCATAAGACATAGATCAGAAAAAAGTAACTAAAGTCATCGCGAAACAACTATTCTAAATCAAAAAGTCATCGAAATGCACAGACGTCTCTAGCCAGCTGACAGTTCCGTTCTGTCCGAAGTTGTCTGTAAGAACTTCACTATGCTTACGCTCCGCTCTTTCGATAACATATACGAATATACGAATGAACCTAGGTGTTGTTGGATTTAGTAAAGTGGCACATAGTAGGTTAGGTTAGACCTGATATCTACAGAAATTGAAATGGCTGCCTTAAAAGTAGGTTAGGTTAGGTTAGAACTGCGATCTTACCATTAGGTAGACTTTATTGAGACGGCTACCAGAGCACTTCGATAACATATTCTAGAACGGATGGAAAAAGAAGAGATAAAGTCCAGTATACACGAATGAACCAAGGTGTTGTTAGATTTAGTAAAGTGAACTACATTAATTTATTAAGTTGTTGTACAGTGGACATCTGGAACTCTGGACGTTATTTAACTGACATGATGGTGTGTTGTGTGGGTTTTTTCCTTACCTCTCCAGGCGGGCCTTCGTCAGGCAAGTCCGAGAACCGCAGACTCTTCTTCTCCTTGGAGAAGTGGTCGGGTTTCTCGACATCGAGCAGCAGCAGTCCGAGGTCCGGCGGCGGCCCCGGCGGCACGCCCGGGGCTTCAGCGCCCACTGGCCGTTCCTGCGATTTTAGACTTTACATGAATGAAATACAGTTGAAAGTATTTTTTTATAAGTAGAATAAGTTTGGATTTAGATTTGAATTTAGATTTTTTTTGTGTTAGTATAGGGTACACTTAGGTACCCTCACTTTTCTAACACAGATTCACTCTTCAGAAGCAAAGTAAGTGTCACTGTCATGTGTATTTACACTTCAGTAATCCTGAACTATTTTTGGTGGAAGCATACTTCAATGAAAGGAATTCTAAGATATAGTACTTAAATAAAAATTGTGTGACCATAATAATTATACTTACATGTTGATACGTGTCAGATATTTGACCAATTAATAGCAAAAACATTCCTAATTTCCAGTGTGATGTGGATAGCACTTTTTGTACCGAATATACGTAAGTGCTGCGTGGCCCCGGCTTTAGAATAGTGCCACCCCGTCTCTTCCCGCGGGTGTCGTAAGAGGCGACTAAGGGATAAGGGATAAGGCTCGTGAGAACGCTGTGGTGATTTTATTTAATTAGTAGTCATCCGCATGGCGGCGATGCGGTTCGCCACCCATCACGTCTCGTTCTTCACGGGGGCGAGAAGTGGCTCACGGCAAATGGAAATCTACGTAAGTTTGTTAATTTTTATACATACTTTGTAAACGGAGTCTTTCTTGAGAATGGGTTTGACTGGTGCGCTGGGTGGGGCTATGTCCATTGGCATTGGTATTTGGGATGCCATATTTCCATAGACATAGTTCTCTGGCATCTATAAAAATTATTTTATATAATCAGTAAAATTAATGTTTTGTGCAATAAAGTCAAAATTAAACTATAGTCAAAATGACTAGAGATGGGCCGACTAGGGTTTTTGCCGACTACACAATCGGCCGACTAATCGGTTTTCAAATTGCCGATTAATCGGCCGACTAGTCGGCAATGCCGATCGTAGGTTTTAGCTAAGTTCGGGTGCAATCGGAAACGCTCGTTTCGCTTCGTCCGCCGTGCCATTGTCTATCACGCGTTCATGACCAGCGCTGGCGTGTTTGAAGGCAAAAAGAAAACAAACACTATAATCAGATTTTGATATTAATAACTAAGAAAAGGGTTAAACTTCTGCCAAATTCTTATTTTCCTAGTAGGTATTACAGTGCCGAATATTCGGCATTTTTTGCCGACTAGTCGCCGACTAATCGCCGACTACAAATGATGCCGAATAGTCGGCTTTCCCGACTAGTCGGCCCATCTCTAAAAATGACATATACTTTGGATAGTGATGGTTTAAATCCATTTAATTTTCTATGTTCGAAATAACAGAAAAAACATGATATCTTAAACTTAAACTGGCTTCAGGTGAAAAACTTGATTTTCCTAAGGTTATTTAGAGTAGCAAATAATAATATGTGACATTTAGAAATAAACTCTATTAACAGCCGACAATGATGTACCTTTTACTTGAAAACACCACATATATTAACTATGTATAAAATGGTAAAACATAAAATTCTCTTGAGTAAAATTATCTTCCATAGTACAGTCAGCAGCAGAAGTATGTATGCTAAGCGGGTGGGGTGTTGAAAATGACCTACACACGCTCTTATTCTCTTAACATTAAAGTTATGTCAAGCTCATTTTGAACATTCTACCCAATTAGCTACTTCTGCTGCTGACTGTATGTTACCAAGTACACAAATTTTTCGTCGATGAGATCGTCAGACGGACTGCAGGCCGACTGATAGTTGGTGGCTGCCTTAAAGCCTGTATTAAATTAGCTTGTAAAGAACAACTTACTTGTAAAGTGGGTAAAGGGATGTCATCCACTTGCACAGATTGAGCCAGTTTCACCGACTCGTAGTAAGAAATTAGATGGGCTCTTCTTTTCTCATATTCCATTTCTTCCCGCTTTAGCTCCACCCATTTCTCTGGGTCATCTTTGTCCTGAAAATTTTTTTTCCATTAAAAACATAATTTTTCATGCAAAATAGGTACAAAAAAAAACCGACCAAGTGCGAGTCGGACTCGCGCACCGAGGGTTCCGTACAAACCTATAACAAGCAAAAGTTGTAGTATGTTTATTACTAGATGAAAATGAAATCCGTAATATAAAAGTTTCGTTTTGCTACACCTGAAAGGTATTATAGCCCTGAGTATTTGATATGAATTTCAATTTAATACCTCTACGCGTTTACGAGGAAAAAAGTAGTAAGTTTTACTTTATTTTACTAAAAATGTCTACTTCTTATAATTTTTCCATTGTCTATGCTACACGACGTCACTTCGTGCCAAATTTCAAGTTTCTGAGTCCACGAGAAGTATCCCGTAGGTTTTGCGAGTGCTGAAAAGCTCTAAAATTTGCAGCATAAATGACTGTATCTTTTGATTGCATTGGTTTTTAAGTTTGATTTTTTCACAGCTCCAAGGGACAATAGACCTGAGTATTTGATATAAATTTCAGCTTGATAGCTCCACGCGTTTCTGAGAAAAATGGTCAAAAATGGTCTTGACAAACAGACAGACAGACAGATGGACGACAAAGTGATCCTATAAGGGTTCCATTTTTGCTTTCAAGGTATGCAATCCTAAAAATTACTACTGCTATAACTTAACTTCCAACTCTGGCCTTGATAGCAACACCACAAGCACACTAAGTATGAAAGAAATAAACTTTTTTATCTCCTTTAAAATTATACTTACATACATCTTGAGCACTCGATCAAATGTTTCTCGCAACTTTTTTCTCTTTTCTTTGAGTACTTTTTCATTTAACGGTGATGGTTGCAACACATTGTATTCTGCAAAACAAAAGTTTATGAAAAAAGTATATTAATCATTAACTCTTTCTGTCTCTGTTTTAATTAGTAATTGTGAAGATACTGTCTGAAAAAATACACATAAGAAAATATTCTCCACATGGGAACAAGAACAATGTAATCTTTGTGCTTGTATAATTTCATAACATACCATTAAACCATAATAGGAAATTCAAACGCTGCATACCCATTTCATCAATTTTCTGTAGTTCTTCTAATATCTGACTCGGATCTTTCATTTTCAGCACAGCCGCTCTTACCATTTGTCTTTGCCGCTTATTTTTCTTTAACTCTTTCTTTCTCGCCTCTTTTCCTGAAATTAAAAAATAAATGTAATAAAGTAATAGTCAACAAATTACAAGGCTCTAAATTACAATAAATCATAAAATCCACTCACTTGCTTGATCCGTTGGGTTCATGTATTTACCACTTTTCGTGGTATTTATCGATCGGCGCCCCATTTTTACAAATTTTGCCTAAGAACTATATTAAAAATATCCTTCACATAGACGCCTTCTCACCAACTATATTATATTTTCACAAATGTAAATCAATAGACCGAATAAATCGAAATGGTCGCACGACATTCACGCATTTTGACATTAGCGTTGTCTGTTGACAGTTGACATCCCACAGATTGAATATAATCTATATGAGTAGCGTTTATATAAATGTTCAAGTTCAATAAACTGGCTATTAGACATTGCAACCTGCAGGGCCCAATCTGTTGTATACCCTGCCTCTCCCTACCCTCCTTCAGCTCCCTACGGGCCCTACCTTTAATTACACCTTCCAAACTGACAGATTGCTGCAGGGCGCAGGTTGCAATGTCTAATACCCGTTTTAGTATAATTAGGCACACCACACACCTGAGCTGAATTAATAAAATTCATAGACAAAATGCTTAAATTGTCCATGGTTGTTTAAATTTGTATGGAGGCCATGGACAAATCTAAGCAACCATAGACAAATTTAAGCATTTTGTCTATGTATTTCTGAATTCAGAACGGAATTCATATCAGGTGTGTGGTGTCCCTTATAATCATACCTCTTCAAAACCACAAAACCTGTAACCTGTTAAAGCGGTATTACACATTGCAACCTGCAGGGCCCAATCTGTCAGGTTGGAATGTGTAATTGAAGGTAGGGCCCGTAGGGAGCTGAAGGAGGGTAGAAAAAGGCAGGGTACACAACAGATTGGGCCCTGCAGGTTGCAATGTGTAATACCGCTTTTACTGTAATTTTAAAAGGCGGCAATTTCAAATCGTATGATATATAATCTCCGCGGCACACGCCACCCGACCCCTTCAAGCCGGTTGCCAGCGCCAGATCTTGTATTTGATGAGTTTGATGACGATGCCGTCCTTCCGCACATTGATTGAACACAAATATTGTCGAATAATTCCGAAAATGGTCTCTTATTTGAATATAATTTTATAGATTATAATAGCTTCTGGCTGGCAAAGCTAATTCGTATGTAGGACTGGAACAAATAAAAATCCGGCCAAGTACCTCACAATTTTAACACAATTTTATTTTAACAATATTTTTTCTTGATTGCGACTCACGCCTGACAGCAGTAGGTATAGAGAAATAAGCATTTTCTGATTAATATTTTTTTCAAAATCAGGCTTAACGGTTTCCGAGATAGCTAAATATAGGGTTCATCCATAAACAAAACACACAGAATGCCCATTCGAAAATTTAATGAAAACTGAGGTGAGGGGTTATTATACATTAATAAGTATTTGTAAGCCTTTCTGGACCACAATACAATGGTGTTTCGGACCTCTAGGAGGCGTATGCGGGGCCCTATCGACAATTTAATGAAAAGTGAGGGGTACACTAAGCGGATGCTGCCCCTGCCCGTGTCATTGGACGCTCGCATCAGAGACAGCACTCGACATGGTGTAAGGACTATTTAGTTGAGTTACCTAATGGAGTCGAAAAATACATTCATTATTATTAGGTATATAATGTATATGGATGATCGCACAAGGACAGAGAATATTAGTAATTTTTTCTTTGTATTTATAAACTATGTATTTGTAAAAAAAAATCAAAAAAGTTCTTTGACAAACGTAGAAATCACATGATACAAGTGTAAAAATCAAACTATTGAGAAATTTATTTTTTGTTTTTCATCACCCGCTTAAAAGTGCCCCCAGAAGACTGAGTGCCAAGCTCCCTTAATTCTATACAAAATGACCACACTTAAGTATCATGTTGTTGACAAAGTTGGCGCGACTTTAACGATATCGTCGATGTACCTACACGATAAAATAATTATAAAAGTAACCATAATGTACTTAGATATTCATTGATTTGGGCTTTAGGAGGTCTATAAATATATTCGGCGCAATAGCGACGCAATAATCGCCGGCAATTTCGATACGTTGCCGACTGCCGTCGAGGTAGATGGAACGAAATCCATCGATGAATCAAAAACCGCAATGTATTGAAAATCCCCGGTGATTAGTTGCCAGATCAGTAGAGCGCATTAGTTGTCTCGCTACGACGGCAAAACATAAGTCCACTTCAGAAATTGCTAATATGTGGGTAATGGTTTTTACTATCCAACCAGTAATGTCTATTTCAAGACGGCAATTACTATTCATCATCATCATCATCAATTACTATTAATTACACTTATGTCCCTAAAAGGACAAGCACACTGCCCCGTCTGCTCCCAATAGTCAGAAAATAGATAAGTACTTTACCTTACCTGTCTAATGGGAATACATAACATGACGCACCTGTGTGTCATATTCACAGTGTGTCACATTCATATGCCGTTAATGCCGTGCCATATGATAAATGCTCATATTTGGTGTATGGCTAGTTTTCACAAGTAGAAGACTGAGCTAATGAAGAAATTTTAATCCGCAATAGAGGATATTACTGCAATATTCTGCCACCAGAGTGCAGCACTAGCACACCGGTAAACCATAGAGTTCTTAATACATACTAGGCCTTAAACCGTTTTTTACAAGTTTTCAAAGATAATTTATAACGAATAAATATGTCATTTGTGCACCAAGACAGTTTGTTTACAGAGGGCCTATATCGTGAAACGAAAGAATCGAAATATTGACTTCTGCATCTCTATCGCTCTAATATGTAAAGAGGGACAGAGAACCAGGTAACGAAACTTTTATTTTCGTGTTTTGCGGTAGGCCCTCTGGTTGTGCTAGTCCCGCCCCCTACTCAGAGTTTTGCGTAATATTCCCTATTCGAAGAAGGCGGGTTCTAATAAGTACTTCTAAATCTTCTAATCCCGTAATGTTCAGAGTTCTTCGCAGTTAGGCAGCGGAAGCGGAACCCCGCCACATAACAGGACAGTCACAGAACATCGGACTAACGCTCCGGCGTCCACTTATTTTAGGGATAATTGTAATTTTTTGTTAAATAACGTAGTAATGTTAACCTAGTTCAAAAGTTATGTAAGTATAAATGAACGTTTTTGCCAAATCTAAATAATCCTCATAGCGAGCCATAGCTATTATTCAAAACACGATATAGTACCTACCTACTTTTCCTACAAAACTTTTTTCGGGTTTTAAACAGGCATTCCTATATGCAACTCCTAATAATGCCAAATACCTACCTACTTTAATTAGGTACCTACATAACGTAGTTAAACGAAAACTGTCATCATCACATCACAATCTACTCATTACAACATGGACACTACACAATGTTTTCAAAGATCACACCAACGCTATTCCAATGAAGGTAGAGTCGTTAATATATTTTTATTTTGCTTATTCAATTAATATTCTAAACTTTTCCAAGCGAATCCTCCCACCTACCTAATTAGTGTAGTTACCTAATTCCTTTTCGGTCATAAAACAACCTTCGCTTGTTATCACGTGGGGCTCCGATGGCGGCCTAACTAAATACGTCGTGAGTTCAACGACCTCCGCGGATTCTATCGCTAATCGTTAAATAGATAAATTTAAAATTTTGGCAAACAACACAGAAGTACAAGTTTTGTTCTGTTATACCTACCTACCTTTACACCCTAGCTAGCACAATTTTGTAAGATGATATGATTAAGATGACTTTTAAACGCAAAAGTTCATATTATTGAAAAGCTTTTTTTACAATTTTATTGTTTAATAGAACTAAATAAAACTATGCGTCATTTGCAATCATTTGTCATAGTTTATAAATAGGACGCGTAATAGCGGAATGAGAAATCAGATACGTCATTCGTCACAAACTCATTGGAAAATCCGCCACCCCACCCAGCCCAGACATTGCAAAAGCTAGACAAACGAACTCGACCACTCCGCCTAGGTACAAGTACTTACGCGTAAACTACAACTACGTTCATACATAACTATAGCTCCTCTGTATTTACGCGAGACGTCTCTTTTTGACTTGTATCACGTACTACGCCATACACACACACCAATACAATTTACGAGATCCAACTACTCACTGGTTTCATTCATGTACCGAAACTAGACCTCTCTTTCTATCTCATTCAAGCGTACCGGCGAAGAGTAGTGTGTGAGTGAAACGGAGAATCCTACGATGACACGAAATGGCGTTTGTTGAACCGAACGTCGCCCTGCGTCGGTCGAAGCGAAGTCTCGCTCCCTCGCGCATTGGGAGAGAACGCGTTAGACTTTCGAACGCAGTACGTACGCGAGCGTGTATGTCTCAATTATTGATGCAAAAGTTCCACGATGGTTGACCATAACGAGAGATTGTTACAGGAGTTACAAACGAAAAGTGGGAACAATGTTTGTGCCGACTGTGGAGCCGACGGTACGTGGAAACCAGTGATTATTTAATAGTGATAATGTTTTCGTTGTGAAGCGTGGTATTTCCATGGGGTGAATAGGCGGGGGGGCGTAAGTGCGTCCATGCTTTGGAGTTCAGTGACCTCGGAGTAAAATGCTTTCAATGAAAATCAACATAGGACCACGACACGTTTTTAAGCAGAAGAATTAAAATATTCCTTTGCCAAGTATGGGTAATGTAAGAGCGGTAAAGAAGGATACTTGTGTAGTCCGTTCCGTCCGCTTAAGTATGGTGCACGCTAATTGAAAATTGATTTTGTGTGACCATGCGAACCGCCTCTACTACGTGAACTACGTCTCTATTTGTACTTTTTTTAACTGAAGAGTGACCCGAATGTTTATCGAATAGCCTATGAAAGAGGATTAAATGCTAAAGCTACATCAAATTCGCAAACTAAAAGTCTAGTATAAACTAAACGTGCAATGTAGACGCATTTTCTGATATCAAAGCTAATTTTAGTAGAAAACAGACGTTGGTTTTATTATGTTTAGTGCATTACACAACTGTTATGATTAAGATGACCAAAACATAGCGTGGTGTTATTTACGATGTAGAGGCCGAAGTTGCATGTGTGCGTCGTGACGATCGCTTCCACTAGTGTGCGTGAGCAACACGGATGTGTGTAGGGTAGGCCCAGCAATGCAGCTGCAGCAATAAGCTATCAGCTGGCCAGTCAATCAAGCTAAACAGACTTGCATATGTAAGCAAGGTACCTGAGTTACCTTACGATCGCTATGCCATTCACTGTGCCAATTAAGCTCTCCTTGTCGGTGACTCACCATTTGTTTGGGTGCTAGGCCTCTTTGGCGGCTTTCGCACTGCTGCGGTTTCCGTATGCGGCGCCGGCCCGCGAGCTAGATAGCGCTTTGAATGTGTATAGCGCTGTCACGCTTGCACACCGTCGCCGCATGCGGTTGCGGCGCCAGTGTAAAGCCCGTCACAGACGGAGCTATAATATATATTAATATACCGTAAGATAACGAGATATATATTATCGTATAGCTCGGCACCCCACACGGCAAAGATATGAAAAGAGAGAAAGATATATCGGTTGTACGTCACGCCAGAGAAGGAAGGCAATATAGCCAAAATATATCGAAATATATCGTAATATATCGAGCTATAATATATATTATAGCACCGTGTGTGGAGTCTGTCAAATACTCGTAGTAGGCAAAATATATCGTAAGATACCAAGCGTTAATATATATTATAGCTCCTTCTGTGACGGGCTTAATAATCGTCTCTACAATCGGCGCAATTTTGAGTTCGACACAAAACAAAACTCGCGCGCGATTTCAAGACATGGCCGTCTTGGTAGGTGCAACGAAATCAATCGATGGATCAAAAACCGCAGGTGACTAGTCGCTTATGTTTGTAGAGGCCTTTACCTATAAAAAATTCAATTGCTTTCATGATTGTCGGATGTTGACGTAGGTGTGTGGGCAGTTTAAAAACGGAAACGGCTAGGTTTCGCGTAGGTTTTCATCATAACATGTAATGTAATGTTTTGTTTGGCTTACGGCAGAATGGCTTATGTTATGGGAGTAAAGTGCGCCATTGAGTAGGTTACTTATTGCGCAACACTATTGTTGTGTCTTTAATTGTTTATATGAATTTAATTTATTTATAAGTAGCATACGAGTAACAAGGTTCAGACTGAAAATATCGGTAGGTACAGGTACCTATTTTCTCATAGGATAGGACACAAAATCGTACTATGAGAAACGACTCTACATTTTCGTACCTAGTCTGAAATTGGAGAGTAGTGGTAGAGATTAAGTTTACGTTTAAACCCTAAGGCGATTATCACACTGACGACGGATCCGCATGCGGCGCCGGTGTGTGAGCGAGATAGCGCTATACACATGCAGAGCGCTATCTCGCTCGCGCACCGGTGCCGCATGCGGATCCGCGCCAGTGTGATAACCGCCTTACATAGGTAGCCGAAATACTTAATTGCAGGAGGGTAGGTACTGTATAGGTAGGGAATTTGAATATTTGTGGGAATGTGTCATATGATAATATAAAATATTCACAGTTAGAGTCACTGGTAAAATCTTTATAATTTTAAGGTATTACTTGAGTATCTATAATCCAGCAAATAGGTCGCAAAAAGGTAAGGGGGTAAACTATATTTTAAAATCTAAACATTTGTAAACATTTAGTTCGTGACAGTACCAAACGTGTTTATTTTATATTTTGGCTAGGGGATCAGAACGGAATACCTAGCAGTGGCGGCGGCTCCATAGAACACGATTCCCGTCGGTTTTCCTAATTTTCAGGCACCTGAGTAGTTTTCTTCATGAGCTCTAGCTCATGAAGAAATTTTAAACCAAATTAAGCACCGGCTTGCCTTAGAAATTTTTTGACCAGCCGCCACTGATACCTAGATAGATATAGGTATTTATTGTAAGGGGATCAGACCAGAACAAAATAAAAATAAGACTGATCCTCAGGGGATATTGGGGATCAGACTGGATCTGGAATAAACCGAAATATGAAGCTAGGTAACCTGGCAACTTGGCTGAGTAACCAACCATCCAAGTTTGGTCTCGGCGGGAGTTATTTATTTATAAACTGCCCTCGCGCTGTACATTTTTAGGGTTTTGTAAGCAAAATGTAAAGTACAGTGCTTTTGTAAGTCCTTTATCTTGTTGCAAATGAAAATAAATTAAAAAATTGAAATATTGCAACAATTAAGAGCGGTGAAAACTGGTTACGTTGTATAGAAGTTTTAATGAAAGTTGCTGTACAGTACAGACATTTATTAGTAGTAAATATTCGGGGGCAATAGGTCGCGCCTATCACGCTGCCGCGATTTCCGCATGCGGTGACGGTGTGCGAGCCCGATGGCATTATAAATATGTATATTATGTATAGCGCCGCCTCGTTCACATATCTGGTTGTGGCGCCAGTAGGTACGATAACCGCTTAAGGCACTCCACTCACCTGATCTGAATTTAGAAATTCATAGACAAAATGCTGAAATTTTCATGTCTATGTTAGTGGTAGCTGAGTATGGAGGCCATAGACTTTCCGCTACCATAGACAAATTTAAGCATTCCCAGTTTGATTTTGTGATTTGCTGAATTAAGATGAGGTGTGTGGAACTGTGGAGTGCCTTAGGCTGTAGGGTCGTCGCGTCTATTTTGCGTCGTCATATGTACCTAACTATCTAACTAATAGGGCCCACCCACTATCAGTCGGCCTGACGATATTGGCCTGCCAGTTGTTCAGAGCTGTCAAATTTTTGTTCTAACTGACAGGCCGATATCGTCAGGCGGACTGATAGTCGGTGGGCACCCTAATACCTACAGTACAGTATACAGTAAATAATCAGATGAAACCCTAGAGCATACTCCATACTCAATTAATCAACTTTAATAAGTACAGATATGTTTATAATGTTTATCGTGTTTACTCCCGTACCAACTTCGTTTCTTATGATTTGTGCTTATCACGCGCGTCAGCCGATAACGGAATACCATGCGTACAAACAAATGTTTTCGCTACGCTACTACAATTCCAAGTACCTTTGCAGTTCTCATTCCATGGTTTACCGGATGATAAGAGCGATCGTGTCGTTCAAACCAGTATAAGTTGACAATGATAGGAAAAACACACCTTTACCTTGCTGTGTTCTATTCGCTGGAAAGGAATCTTCATTCGTAATCTAGTCAGACATTTTGTAGAATGACTCTAAAATTATGGAAACATGTTTCAAGGCAGGAACTGCACTGCATATTTGCAGTTTAAGGCGGCATCAGGACTCTATTAATTGTACTGAGTTTTTTAGGGAATATTGTTGTCTACAATTTTACGAAATGTATCGTGGTCTCTTGCTCTATTGTTAGTCTCGAAATAACTATGTATTAGGTATTATACTGGATCGCCTCAGTCGAAGCCTCGCTAGCGTTCGATATAGCTACTGGCACTAGTAAACAAGAAGGTGGGTTATCTACAGATAACCATCTATTACACAGAACACAATAAACTAAACTTATTTAGCGTTAACCGTTTGCTGTGTGACTGTTTGTAATGTTATGTCGCCTAACAGCGATTACTGGTCTTCATAAAGCAAATAGGCTATTGTGCCTGTGGCTCTAGTACATTTTAATATATATCTACTTAACTACAGGAAGTAATTATATTTAGTAGGTAGAGCTCTAACTATAATCTAGAATGTTAAAAAGTAAACAGGATTCTGAACGAAAACATATGGTGAAACAGTACGAAAGAGAACATATTTTCTAAACTATAGCTTTATGTATTATCTATATAGGTATCTATCTATTATATATATCGTCGCCTAGTACCCACAACGCAAGCCTTATTGAGCTTACTGTGGGACTAGGTTGATTTGTGTAAGATTGTCCTAATATTTATTTATTTATTTTATTTTTATTTTTATAGCTACTCATATTTAGGGCGAACTTTTTCTTGATTTAAGAATTGTTTCATTTAGATTTAATCAAAGCATCTAGGTAAATACTATTTAACCGTTATACTTTTTTGAATTAGAACAAATCTTTGAGAAGAATGCTTAAAACCCCTTTCTCTTCTAGACCCAGACTGGGCTTCCTACAACCTGGGCATATTCATCTGCATGCGCTGCGCCTCAATCCACCGAGGCATGGGCGCACACATCAGCAAAGTCAAACATCTCAAGCTGGACCGCTGGGAGGACTCCCAAGTGCAGAGGATGAGGGACATTGGGAACATTGCGGCGAGGAACAAGTACGAGGAGAGAGTCCCGCCTTGCTACAGGAGACCTACGAAGAATGATCCACAGTGAGTATTTGTTAGCGCTTCGCTACGCTATGGCGAAGATATGTTTCATAAAGACGTATAAAAAATACACTTTTGGGGACTGCCCGTGCCCCTAACGGTCAAATGTGTTGGACATTGTGTGTATCTCAGTTTACAAAGACACATAAACACAAGAGCCAGACAGAGAATGAAGGACTTTGGTACTGGCTATCCAGATCCAGAGGATTTCAAAGCACTGCCCTTGAGCTCCATCATCCAACACATGGAGATGGTTAGGAAAGCTCTCGAGTAGGTGTACTAGGGGGCAACTACACAAAAGATCCCTTTGGGTCGAAGTGTATCCTTATGGGCCCTCGAATACAATAAGATAAGACAAGATAACACAAGACCACACTTGTGGGGACTACCCCTAATAGTTAGTCAAATGTCCAACACTTTTGACTTATTGTTATAACCATTCGAAATTTGTTTTCAATTGTATGATTATAATTATTATATAACTGAATTTTCCTCATGTTTAAACCACACAATATCACACCACAACCAAGCAGGAACTAAGTACATGTTTTTGGCGTTTTTGCAAAAATGTCGTAATCGTAACCGAGAAACCCGCAACATGATTTTCAGCCAATAAGAAAAAAACAATCGCTTAAATAATACTTTAATGCACTTCTAAAATAAGATTCTGTAGGTAAGATGGCAGTCGGGAATGTCATAGTATTAGTCATATGTAGGAACTTAGGGTATTTCCTGGCGAGTAAGCCGGTGGCATTTCCTGTAAAAAGCGCTCTTGGCCAAATGACGTGGCGTCTGGTCTGTTTGCCTGATGCACTCAAATAGACTGACGCTATGTTTCAGTTTTCATGCATATACATTGTACAATACTTAAAAATAACGAATATTATTTACAAAATACTTATGTACAAAATGTTGTTTCCCCTTTTAGTTTGTAGGTATATCTCTTTTTTTCTTTTCAAACTATTTTAAAAGTACCTACTTAAATTTTTTTTAATCAATTCTTTACAAATTGTAAGTTTGGCATGTGGGCAGAAACGCCTACAAGGGTGAAATGGATGTGACTCACATTCTATACACGGAAAACAAATCACACGGAGAAAGCCGCGTACCTACGTAAACTTAAAGGGTGGGGTGACTGACTCACACTTATATTAAAAAAACTTACTGACTTCTGGAATTGAAGGCAGAGCCCTTTAATTTGGGACAAGGGCCAAATCTAATAACGGGATGATCATACTTCGGTAATTAAAAACCACGGATAATATTTTCATAGATTATTTTAATGCGTCATAGATCTTTAAGGATCACGTTTTGTAAAACCTTCGATCGGAGTTGAGAAACTACAGTTTGTTGCCGATACATATGGAAAGAAAATTACGCTATATTGAGTCATAAGTACTCATAACTTGTAAAATTTCGGTTTGTAAGACTCTAATCTAGTAGGTATCCTAACCTAATTACGCCATGAATTAGGGACATTATTCGGGCATTTAAAATTTAAGGGTGAGTGTCTTTCAACAACCATTTAGGGACCATCGATCTTCATCATCAAGCAAGACAAACATTACTTAGACTGCTATATTATTTATACTTACATATTATTATTATGTAGAGTCACCGGCAATAGTATCTTCCTACACGCAAAAATACGCGCTCTTATAGCCCTACAAATAACAGCGTATCACATATTTTTGCAGCCTTCATGTAGGAAGATACTATTGCCGGAGACTTTACTACTTTTCTCCTCTTGTGTATGGTCATTGCACTATTGGGAAATTTCCTCTAGAATTCCCTTTAATCTAGCATTCAACTTACGCAATCCTTAGTAAGTCGATCTTTGTGATATTTCCAGAGTTCTAATCGAGCAATGGATCCGCGCAAAGTACGAACGCGAAGAGTTCTGCCATCCCGAACGGCAGAGCTACCTCTCCGGCTCCATGGAGGGGTTCCTCATGAAGAGGGGCAAAGAGGACAACCGCTACCAGCTCAGGAAGTTCGTCCTGAACGAGAGCGAAGACACACTCAAGTAAGTTAAAACTTTAGCTAGGGATGCACGCACAGAATACAGATCTGCCTGGTTGAAATCGGATGTGTCTAGGGACTCTAGGAAATGCCATACCGGTATTGAATTCCCTTAGATGTGTCAGCAAACATCTGAATAGCGCCAGCATGCGTGTATCCTAGACTTTTGATATTACGAGGCTGAAATGTTGGATACCATATTGACGGGAATAATTTAAATGCACAAATATTTAGTCTGATTTTGGCTGCTTTGGATTTTAGTTTTTATGATCGGCTATGGAATAAATTGGTATTAATGGAAATAAGGACATTTGCCGCTCTAACTACTTATGTCGGTGAAAATTTATCGTTAAAAAAGAGTTGGTCAATATTTGTTCTATAGCCAATTGTGCTCATCATTATGGGATTCCAATGAAAAAAGATTAAATTGTTTTGCTATTATATTATTTATGTTCGCTTTCCTCATTAATTTACCTAAACCGCCACGTTATCCATACAATTTGTATTCGTTTGTTCGAAAATGTATTTTACGAGAGTGCGTGTAAATGTTACAATTCCAAAAAACTTATTTTACCTAAATAAGCAAAGTTGATGTAATTGTTGTGTTCATAAATTACATAATACTCACTAGACACTCCGTTTATTTATAAGTCACTTTAAATTATATGGTTAACGTTCTGCATGTTTGTATATAACGTGTTATTCATGACAATCATTTCCATTTTAAAACGTCGCATTACTTATTCCCACCACCCCATGTCATCATGATTCATTAATACCTAATCCATATTCTATTTTCGTCCGCCGTATGTACCAACGGGAAGATTGTTATTCTCCTTGTTAACAAATCAGATACTTGGACGATTGTTTGATATAAATATAAGTACATTGATAGGATATAATAAGGCATAAGTGCGTAAACTTTTAAAATGCTAAATCATTATCTACTTTAGATAGTAAAAATTGTGATATGTTAAACACTGATGATGCTATAATTAACAAAGGTTTAAGTGAAAATGGCAAATACAAAAAGTCAGATGCAAAATTACGCTGCAGATATTTTTAACAATATGATACTAAAGGCGTGCGGAAAAATGACATATAACTGCAATCCTAACACAAAGTGATAAATCATACGACATACAAAAATGGATGAAAAGGCCTAGTTTAGATTTGAGCTAGTTATTAATTTAGTTTAGTATTTGTACTGTAGTGCCTCTGTATATTTAGTTATGTAAATAAATGTTATCCAAAATGGATGATGAAATTACAATTGAAGTTAGACCGACGTCTAGTAGGTAGGTAATGCTTGTAGTCTCATATTGATAAGCGAGATTAAAATAGGAAAGATAAACCATGTGTACGTAGGTCAACAGGTGTTGTGACGTGACGTACTAGTAGGCTGTACGAAACGCATCGGAAAACTCCGCGCCCCTGGTACCAACGTAAAGCTACGTAAAGACTGTTTAAATATTGACTGACTACGTAATTTTGAACTCGTCGTCGACTTGACAACCAAGATAACGGCGTCACATTTTGGCACACCCATCTTAAATAAATGGTAAACAACGCTGTGGCAAAATGTTGTGAAATTGTGACGTTGATACGTTTAGAGACAATTTTGTAATGTCACATATGGCTGACTTAATTTCTTGCGTTTAAAAAAAACAGTTGATACGCGACAAAATTAATGGCAACATAAGCTACAGGTAACGTCTTCATGGTAGCTCTACAATTGAATTAGGTACAGTCGCCATCAGATATATCGGAGCGGCCACGGTACTAAAATAGTAAAGCCAGTATAGATGCCCCACTTTTTGAAAAAGCCTCATAACTTAATTTTTTTTACTTAACATGAATAATTTAAATGAAATAAGCTAATGTATTTAATCTTTTGTCTTTCATTGAGGCTTGCTGCTATTGTCCTAATTATTACGGTTTTTGATTAATCGAAGTTTTACGAGACCCTGTTTTTTTGGATAGACGCCCCACTGGTATGGATAGATAATAGCTAACCTCACCTTACCATCAAAATCGGTAGGAAGGATAGATGCCTATGGTGGGGATGGATGCCCTTTGGAATAAGATATCGGATAAATACACAAAATAATTATTTTTATGTGTAATAAATACTAGAGAACATAATATCAATATGACGTATGTTCGAACGCCGTTTGTAAATCGTCTGCGGTCCAAGACCATACACGGGCCTGCGTTCCTTCTTTCCTTTTACCTATATCGTCGTGGCATTGCCATTTTTCCTAAAATTAAATTTGGGTACTTTGAACTTTTCAAATCATAAAATCTATTAACATAACGCTTAAGTTTTTTAAATATAACGTAAAAAAGGAATCCTAAAACTACCTTAAAAATCTTGTGACATCTACCGGAAAAGTAAGGAGGATAGGTTGATAATGCCCCTAACTCCCTCCCCTAAGTGCAACTATCCCTCGAAAAATCGGGGCGACTAAGTATCCTTTTTGATATTGATATGGATAGATGCCCTTTAATTTTTTCACTAATATTAATTAAAAAAAGAGCGATTATTTGTACAGTCAACGCCTTACTAGGTATACACTTTTGAACCTTATTCCGCCGCTGTAATAACGTTCAAAAGTGTATACCTAGTGAGGCGTTGTGTGTACTTACATATGCACCTAAGAAACCAATGCATCGATATAACCAAAAAGAGAAAAAAAACTATTACTACTTAAAAAGTTATACTTCAACAAAAAGTTACGCTTAAAATTCTGACGAATTTTTCGGGCTCTTCGCGGACTTATCGGCGCAAATTTGATTGAGATAAGTGGCGCAGGCGCTTCCTATATAAACAAGTATTTATTTGCTACGATATCGGGAAGTTAGGGTTTTAGGAACTGGGGCACCTATCCCAGTGGCGCATCTATACTGGCTTTACCCTATCTGAACAAGCACCTTATCGCCTTGATAATGAAATGAAATGAAAATGAAAAACGTTTATTTTCAGGCAACTAGTGGCCCATAGATAAATACCTTAAAGACTAGCATACATATTACATTATAAACTAAAACTATTATTTTGCTTTTTATTATTAAAGGCATTGTTCAGATATTTGTGACCACCTTGGCCGCTCCGATGGCGAGTGTACCTAGTGCAAAATCTTGTGAAATTGTATTTTGAAATTTCTTCAATTCAGCCTTACGGCAGATTCAGTTTTCTAGCGTTAGAACTGTTAGAAGAACGGTTGATAAATAAGTAGCAAATGGCAATTGAGTTATTGAGCTGTCAACTCATCCGAGCAAAAGCGGAATACCTAATTAGTAACCATTAGTTATTTATTAGAATTGTTATGTACCTAACTAGAAAAACCTGGATGGAACCGCAATATCAAATAATAACACTTACCGACTCGTATACGCATAAACAGGAAAATAATGTTCCGATGTATTATTTTAGCGGTTTAGGCGACTAATGTCGGCATTGAAATATGGTGAGGTCGGTTATGCCGCAAAATATATCGGGTACGTTCGCGTAATTTTACCGAACAAATATTTGTGACCGTTAGAAATTGTGAGCATGATACGTAATAAATTTAATATAGTTTGATTGATATACATTGACAATATTTCAAAACTAATGCATTACTTACATAATTTTATGAATTATTAGCTTCTTTTTACTGAAACTATTGAAACGAAGTTTCGTTATCTATTAATTTTGCCTTCATGCCCCATTTAAATTGTATGGGGAAAAATATGACTAAAACTGACGATTTATGAAATTTTATTAAAATAAGTAAATTATTTTTCACAACACACAGTAAATAAAATACAGTGTGTTTCTGTAATAGGAACAATAAATTAAAACCTAGATTCTACTCCTCAAACCAGGAACCGTTTGTTCAGCGCCTTTTAAAATTAACGTACGGTTTGATTTTTAGGACACTTTAAAGTTTTTTCGAACACGCAATGTATTCCGAAATTGACTATATTATAATGAACCAAATGATTTCATCTGTAATGTAACTATATATGTTATTTAATTTATTTATATAGGTACAAGCCTTGCCTAATGAAAAAAATATTAATATCAAAATAAACATTTTTATACTGTACCTACGTATTACAACATTCACAACAATACACGATCAATTGTTAAATTGATCAATACAATTATTAAATTGATCATCATCAGTCGACAACAAATTATTATTTTTATACATTAAAACCTCAGTTTAGCAAATTCATAAAAAAATAAACACTTTAGTATCAACAAATTTGAACAAAATTTTTGTTGGCCACGTGGCTTTGTAATGCGGTCATTGATAAGTATGATATAACCGACTCAAATAACGGCTATAATAAATAAATAAATTGAGCCAAACATGATAAAGTGAAACACTTACCTAGAGAGTTAACAATTTAAACCTTATCAGTCTTATCACTAAGGATTATTTCCCCTTAAGTACAGACAGGTCGTAACCGTAGCCCGAAATGTATACAATTTGAAATATTGTCAATAAGTAGGTCTACTTATGCCCTGGTTGTTTAGGTATCACCGCCCTTCAGACGGCTGTAGCCGATCCGCAAGTTGCCTTGATCAGTTTTACTCTCGGCTTCGCGATCGGATCAAAAACTTTGGTCGCTCGAGGTAAGGATGGCGTGCTATTTAAAATTTCAATGTAAACCGATTATTAATTCAAGCGATTTTAATTGAGAGAAAAATAAACAAATTATACATAATAATAAATTAAAAAAATATCAATATCACCATTACTATCATCTGCTTCTCATTAACCATTATCATCTTGTATATTCTTTGTGTGTCAACTAGATAAGTTGAAATGATGTGCTGTGATGTAAAATCAGGTAGAGTCGCTACGTTACTGGCTAATAGCTAGGGATACACGCACAGATGTGTCCGCCGGATTTGTCCGACGGATATGCCCGGCGGACAGATCCATTCATGTATGGCGCTATTCAGATGTGTCCGCAGACAAATCCTTGTCAAATTCGCGCCATACACGCACGGATTTATCCGCCGGGCATATCCGTCGGACAAATCCGGCGGGCACATCTGTGCGTGTATCCCTAGCTATTCGGTATATGAAACGACGGATATAACAGCTATGCCCTACAAAATACAGTCGGCTGATTAATATCTACGCTGATTAAAAATACCTGAACAACCACTATTGAAGTAATGTTGGCAGATATTTTGGAAGCTGACTGTACTTTACCTTAAAATGTTGACAAGGATTTTTAGCAAATCTTATTCTATCTACTAAACTTCTCGCTCTTTTCCGCATATCCAGGTACCACGTAAAAGAAAACAAAGAACCAAAGGGAATCCTAAAGCTGTCAGAGTTGAACGTCTCGTTTGCCCCCTCCAAAATCGGCCAGATGAACTCCATGCAACTTACGTTCATGAAGGATGGCTCCACCAGGCACATATACGTCTACCATGAGGACCCAGAAGTCATCAACTGTTGGTGAGTACATATGATATTTAATTGATCTGAATGTAAAAATAATTTACTATCGGCAACGCGCGTATGATTGAGAATACCTCCCAAAAAATGTTTGGTACGCACTTCTATTGCTGACTGTACCTAGTAGTAGTCATGTAAATTACGGAAGTAAGAATATCAAATTTTAACTCAATGAGACAACGGGAAGGAGTTGAAATTTAACTTACAAGATTTGATTGATGCACATAAATAAATATAAAACAAATATACGGGGTCAAGCTAAGTAAATAAATGTGTGTATTTTTTTAAATCGAATGCTGTTAAAAAAAAATCAATTGTCATGCGAATTTCCTTAAAACAAATGACCAACATTGAACCGGACTACTTGATTGCCAGTACCACCAACGTCGTGCAAAAAACCGGGAAGGAAAACAACGTTATGTTAACTAGGTGTCGATTAAACTACGATTTCCTGTTTTTATAGCTCAATTCAATCTAAACCTTAGAATTTATGAACAAAAGAACAATTAAGAGGCTGACAACACCCGATGACCTTCAAATTGACTTTACTTAAACAGTCATATAGCTATAACTACTTGTTTTGGAAAAGTAAAAAAAAAATGATTTATATTCATTATATTTAAAAGAACTTCGTTAATTCCAATACACGATTGGACGAAATCGGCTCGATAGAAAATAATTCCAAAGTTACATCTTAAAATTAGCTTTAAAAAATTGCACGTCTTTAGTTTCTTGGCTTATATGTCTGTAATTAAGGACAAAATTCCACCACACATATTTCTCAATTAATGCATAGTTTTTTTTAAATTTTTTTTTTCTATGGGACAGGTGGTTTCAGCCGGCCGACCCTCCATACTAAACCAAAATTTTTTTTCGTGCGAAAAAATTTTCTACTTACTTTTTCGTAATTAGAATACGATACCAATTATGCCCTATGATAATAAAGGATCACCAGTATTTATTTTACACCTTGTATAGTAAATACCTCTCGAATTATATACTGTAGACATCAATGACATCTTCGAACTGAGGACACTTTCTAAAGGCAGGAAACAGATGTGTGTGTCTTTTTTGTAGCTAAGTGTAATTCGAGTCTTTATACAGAGGACAGGTAATATGAGTACCGGGACTTGTTTTAATTCTTTGAGAACACAGGCAGGTACAGGCTTACCTGGACCCTCTTGGATTATTGTGAATTGAGAAACGTAATTCCTAGAAACAAGTGCTGATTAACTATAAATATTCTTCGTTTACTAGTTTAAACTTTATAATTTAAATAATTATATTTCCAATAGGTTTTGTAGGTACTTTCGTTGTGTGGTGTAGGTATTTAAACCCGCTTAAAAAAAGAAAAGAAGAACAACGCTTAAAACTCCTATAGTATAGTAATAGTATTCTACTAACGACTTATCTATTGATATTCAGCATTTTAGTGTACAATACAATACAAATACTCTTTATTGAACACCTCAAAAAGAAAACAGTACAGAAAATACAGCAAATTTAGAGGTAAACAACAGGTGGTCTTATCGCTAAAGAGCGATCTCTTCCAGACAACCTTTGTACTACTACCTGTGTACTGAGCTACTGAGCTTTTTTTGTATATGACAGGTCTTACGTCGCAGGACAGCTGCAACTGCTGGGATTATTTAAATAAAATCGGGAAACCAAGTCGTGACACTCGTGACACAGACATGCAGACTATTAAATATTTCATGAGGACGATGTTTACTAACTTTTCTTAGTCAGTCAAACTGTCACAGTCACAGCTGCTGTCGTACCAAAACAAACCCACCGACCGCAGAACATCTATAAATAACTTATTATTTATTATTTTCGTGGGAATCCCAATGGGTCATCCATCTGTAAGTAGGAAGTTTCACCAACGCACTGAATAAATACTGCGGTTTATTGACAAACAAAACTTAATAGGCATGCAAGGCATGCAATGGAAAATGCAGCTTGACCGCAATTTTGTAGGAACGTTTTAGGCGAACCAACCAACCAAATGTGGTTAAAAGTAGATATTTTGCATTAACTATAAAAATCTTTGGGTCATGAATGTTGCCCCTATAAGTATTTAATTTAACACTAACTACAAAGCAGGAGGGCTATTCGACACGGCATAAATGACAGTTGCATGCAATAGCACCACGTTATCTCAAATTTTTAGTGACGCAAAACTGCAATAGCTTCACTAAAGTGAGATAGGTACTTACGTCAAAATCACAGATCAGCAATGCGCATGTGCGAGCGCTTCTAGGACTAGATACGTTGTTGGACCTAAGATGCTTGTATTACTCTTGCGCTTTGCGCCCCGTTAGCGCCAGCGTCAGTTTGAGATTTGCGGAGTTAACATTATCAGTTTCCAAGTAAGAGAATAATTTTATATAAATGGATGAAGTAGGTATATTATGATAAAAGTTCCATAAATACTCATTATTTTACAAACCTTTGTTACAGTTAGTTCTTGCGTAATATTCCTGCTGATTGATTATAATGATTATTTTTCCGACCCAAATATCGACCAATAGAATTGCACCATTCGACGTCACGTGGTACAACCTACATGGTATTATACTGATAATTTTTTGAATATTTTCTCTGGTAGTTACACGTCAAACTGACAGGTTGAATTCAATTGTGAAAATTGGAGATTTTGCATGAAAATGAGTCGATTTGGAGTTTGTTCTCTGTCCACCATCGATAAAAAAGTCAAAGGAAATGTTTATTTGTTAACTGTTCATTTCATCTCATGGTGCAATTCTATTGGCCGACATTTGGGACGGAAAAATAATCCCCCGAATACCACACGAGCTTCAAAATTATCTGGCATTTCCCTCAAGGTTCCCTGCAAACAAATAAAGTCGTCAAGTTTTTCAGGAAAAATCACTCGCGCTTCGCGCTCGTGATTTTTTAACCTGAAAAACTTGACTCCTTCATTTGTTTGCAACGAACCTATCGGGAAATACCCGATAATTTTGAAGCTCGTGTGGTATTATAAGTGATTATTCAGATTATCTCATCAAAATATCTATAAAAGTATCGACCTGTACCCCAAGGCGCTATAAGCACAGATATCTGACAGCTAAGACAAAAATATTTGACAAACATAACTGACACGGTCGATTCCTATAGAAACTTATAATACTCTTACACGGAAAAAAAAGCTTGCGGGATATTCTCAATCCAAGACATTATTATTTTCTTGAAAATATTTCCTCGTGACAAGTATTTATTTCCTTTACCAAAAATATGATACTTCGCTTAATAAAACCACGTTACCTCTTAAAATAGGAATACAAAAACGTATTGTTTCAAGAGTACCTATATTGAGTAAATAAGAGAGATTGTACTTTAATCAAACAAGTATTATTTTAGGTAAAAGAAAACTAGAAAATCTGTAAGAATATATTCGCTTCGTTATATTTAAAACTTTAATTTATTTTCGTTAAAGGAAATAAATGCTTGTTACGAGGAAATATTTTCAACATAATATAATAATGTCTTAGATTGAGAATATCCCGGAAGCTTTTTTTTCCGTGTAGATTCGACTTATAATACTCCTCTATAAAATACTCCATTCTTCTTACATTACAGGTACATGGCAATTCGCTGCGCAAAACTCCACCTCCTCCAAGTCGCGTTCCCCTCAACACCACAATCTGACCTGATTCTCCGCTTACCCAAGGACTTCGCCAGAGAAGGCTGGCTTTGGAAGACTGGGCCGAGGTCCTCAGACGCGCATAGGCGACGCTGGTTTACGCTAGATCAGAGGAAACTTATGTATCATGATGAGCCTTTAGACGCTTACCCGAAAGGAGAGATATTTATTGGTATGATTTTAAGTTTGTCTTCTTCTTTGTTTATTGCATTCTTATCTCAATAGTAATTAATTACATTGTAATTATGTCAATATTTTCACGCCAAATGCTATTTAACATTGGGGATAATATAGAACCTTGTGGGATGCCAGAGTTTAAATTCAGGCTTTTGGGGCAGTAGTCATTGAAATTTACTTATAAGTGTTCAACAGATAGCAGAAAGGCGGCAATCCATTTGGTTAAACCCTTAGGCTAATTAGATGACATCTTTTGCAGTAATCTTTTGCAGTAACCAAATCGAATGCTTTCGATATGACTAAGCTTCGTGACTATAAAAGCAGGTCGAACTTGATCTTTGGATGCACACAAACGTCGTCGTTAATTTTAAATAAAAGGAATTCCTGTATACGACTTTAAAAAAAACTTTTTTAGATCAAGAGTAGGCCGTAGGCAACCCTACCTCATCGGGTAGCAGAATTCGGCTTATTTAAGTAAGTTTAGCTCAGGCTACCAGGTACATAACATTTTATCGTGCATCGCCCTACATAAGCTGAATTCTGCATGAGATAGATATGTATTAATTATACGAATCTCTCTTAATAAAAGTAAAACGAAGATTGATTTACAAATTGAACTTCACCTATTTTCCAGGCCACGAATCCAACGGTTACTGCATCAAAGTGTCCAACACCGGCAACGGCTGCAGAGAGGCTCGCTTCTCCTTCCACCTGGTGACGCCGGAGCGGACTTACTGTCTCGCGGCGATTTCTCATGAGGACCGCGCCGGCTGGCTCGTCGTACTGCAGCAGGCGATCAAACGACCGCTCTCGCCTCAGGACTCCACCAGTAAGTGTTTTACTACTATTGAAGCTTAGGTATTCACTATATTCATAAGCTGGAGGTACTGGGTTCGAATCCTGGTAAGGGCATTTTTTTTATTTAAATATTTTATAGAAATTAAAAAAAAACATATATAAGTAGTAAATACTTATGCATGCACTATAATAAATAAAAAAATCATCATATAGGTACAGTCGCCATCAAATATATCGGAGCGGCTACGCTACTTAAAAATATCTGAATATGCACTTTATCGCCTTGACAATAGAGCCGTTGTTCAGATATTTGTGACCACCTTGGCCACTCCGATATATCTGATGGCGACTGTACACTCCTCAAATCTAAATTGCTGTTGAATATTGTATTAACGTGATAAGTGTCTGTCATGCTGATATTTGTGTTTGTTAAAAAGAAACAAAATTTAACAGAGTTTTGGAAATTAAGTTTCATACCATGTCGATATCCTATAGAGGGGCACAATCTAACCCCCTTATTCATAAACGGCCACTAAAGTTAAGAGGCCTCTGATAATCGTTTGTCCCTTTCCATTCAACCTGTACGAGGGAAAGGGACAAACAACTATCAGCGATCTCTTAACTTTAGTGGCCGTTTATGAATAAGGGCATAAGAAATTTTCTGTGCTCCAAGTTTGATAGCTATACTAGATGGCGCTGTACGGCCCCATATATTATTTGGTCCCGCATAATGTGTGGGGCCGTAAAAAAATCTTAGACTGTGCCCTCTATCTATACATTTTTTTATCGATACTCAGCTTTACTTGTCCTGTTTCAGTTGAGGCGACCCTCGTCCGCAAACGCACGACGTCAAATTCAACAATGAGCATTTTCTCAGGAAGGTAGTTGCACTGTCTGCTCTTATGTCATAGTCGTAAGAGGGACCGATGCCACACATTTCCAATCTCTAGGATTATTTCATAAAGTTCCGTTTGCGTAACTTTGAACGTTTTTTCAATCTTTTCTACATTCTTAAATGAATATTTTAGTGTAAGTTTGATAACAAAAATATTTATTTGATTTTATAGAATTTAACAATACATTTTATAATCGTTATTGTTTTGTATTAGATTGAAATTGCCAAATTATATGTTTGACGCGTACTTTTATTTTAGGACTGTTTGTATGTATAATTTTAGATATGAATTAATTTTAATAGACTACAAAATCAGGTAATATTATTAATCGTACAAGTGATATAGATAGCTGAACAAGTTGATGCCCAGGGTTCCATATCAATATCAGCTATATTATGTAAAGTTGTGTTGCAATATTGCACAGTGTTATCATATACCAGAAACAAGAAATATACGTACAGTCGGTACAGTAAATGAGATATATATCGGAGTGGCCAAGGCGGTCACAAATATCAGAATAACGCCTCTATTGTCAAGGTGATTAAGTGCATTTTCAGATATTTTTGAGTAGGTAACTTGGCCGCTCCCATATGGCGACCGTACGTATGGCGCCCTGCAGTGCCATCTACTAATTCAGCTCTCAATACACCTCCTATGGTATATTTCTTAACTTATTGATGTGAATCCATTATAATTATTTATATAAAATAAAATCATATTAGTATCGATATTTCATCTCTGTTATTGTGTTTTAAAGTCATGTCTATACC
The DNA here is from genome assembly GCA_911728535.1 of Pammene fasciana. Lineage (NCBI taxonomy): Eukaryota > Metazoa > Arthropoda > Insecta > Lepidoptera > Tortricidae > Pammene > Pammene fasciana. The sequence goes on from OU452285.1 coordinate 6,920,448, forward strand.
TACTTAAGTTTAGAATGTTTGCTTTTCGTAATACAATGATGACTGAATGTTAAATTATTATCATTTTATTGTTTAAGTATATTAGTGCATATGAAAGTGTTTGCGTACACTTAGAGAATACTGGCTAAGCGCACAATCTATATGTTATACTTAAGCTTTTTCAAAATAACAATACTTAATCAATAATCATGCAATACGTGTAAATTATAATGTTTGTTCGGGTTTAAAAAAATCATATTAAACTGATAAACTAGCATTATATTTAAATAAATAACTGTGCTCTCTTCTTCATGGTTAAAAGACATTCTACAGGGAATTTGTATAATGAATAACTTTAAATATACGTAGTTGTTTAATAATGAGAATAACACAAGTAATTATGAACTCAATTTGTATTCTTGCATTTGAGTAATAACATTGTAGCCTTAAAATATGGACGTAACGTAATCCTATATTGGCGGTAAAAATTATAGTTGTGTTTGATATTGGCTAGGATTTATTTGTGATATTACTCATCATAAGAATAAGAATGAATTATCAATATAATCATTATAATTGTAAGTTATAGGCGTGACCTACGTATATCAAAATCATCGATTCATTTGTTTTCATTGATTTCGAAATATGGAGCTTTAATTTCAAGATTATATGAGTAATTTATTTATTGACGATTTTAAAGGATTATTACAATTTAAGTGCAAGTTGTAAAATTATTATTTTTAGTGAACAAAGTTTAATACAATATTGCCTACAAATATATAAGACCTAAACAGTTTAATCATAGACAAAAGGGTACAATAGGTGCAGTTCATCATATCTCTTCGGTAGGCTAAATTATACAAATTTATGAAAGATCAAAAAACACAAGTACCTAGATGAAACCGCCTGCTTTATTCATAGTTCTGTAAATTTTGTGCGAGATCAAACAAAGTTTGTACCCTTTAAAATGAGTTGGGTATTTTTTTCGGTATTTAGAATCCAGTCGAATTGATTATTTTATTAATGTAATTAGCTCAATTTTTTGGCTCTTTAAAAACAAATGTATGTTAGTAATAATTGTTTAGGTATCTTTTTGTCGCGTTAGATTTAGTACCTACTGCAAAACATAGCAATAAAATGTTTTAAGTAAATTAACAAGCAATGCTTGCAAAACGTTAGCTTTTATATGGGCTTGTCTATATGATTTGTTATAATAGTACTAAGTAGTGTGCATGTTTGGTTAGCCAACACGGTTTTATTAGAAAAATACTAAACAATTTCGCAAAATTATTGTTAATACAGTCATTAAAAAGTTATTAGAGAGAACTAGTTAGAAATCGATACAAAATCGACTTTTTGTAGTTTAGCAATACTCTTTTGTTGTGTCAAAAGTTCGTAGTACTAAACGTTCTGACTAAGTTATTTATATAATCATCACATTATAATAAGAAGATTAAAAATCAAAGCTAGGAGACTACCAAAAATAAGGTAGGTTTAATATTTTTATTATAAACGGTATACTATGTAATACTGATGCAGGAGGAATAGCTTGAGTAAGTAACATAGAGTGAATGAATATGATTCATCTAGGGATAGTTAAACTTAGGTAAAAAGAACTCCGGACCGCCATACAAAATGTAAGTCGCTGGGAGCTCTTTTTGACTTGGTCTTATTGTGGAGAATGTGGAGTGGCGGAGTGTTGCGTGTTTGCATTATAATTAGGGAAATTCTAGACTAGCAGTTACACAGATATTACCAAGATTTAGAAATCCATGGGTTTGTTTACGTGGTGATTTAGCAAAACTACTGGAAATTGAAACTAAATTGAACAGAACATGTAACACGTAGTGTCAGAGGTCATGTGTTTATCAGGATGGCCGAGTACGATGAGATTGGCTGTTAATTTTATTTAAATCTAGCCTTCTAAGTTCTAAAATATGTTGCAAAGGCAAATATTTTCTGAGGTAATGAAACTATAATGAGTATCTAATGACGTCTCGTATTTAGCGTACAGTTTAAAATTATGTACTCTTAAGGTTAACACCATAGACAATTAATGAACTAAGTATATACACGCTTCATTTGTGTGTGCTCAAATCCCGCCTGATCTTATTTTTGTCCATTGTTATATTTTTATGAAACATGCGGAATCTCGCCACGAACCATGTAAACAGACATCAGCATCGCAGTAACTGCGACATACCAAGTAGGGTAGGCTAATGTCCAAAACGTTCATCTTGTAGATTACCTAGTAATTTAATTACATTTAATCGCAATAATTTTTTACATATTTACGTAGCTACTGTTAAGGCGTAGCTTTAAAATTTATTATCAGACTAGCCATTAGTTTTAGTAACATAGTGAAATTATAAATCTGAAGCATTTAGACAATTAATTTAACCACAAGAGTAAGCAAAGTTTCCTATGTCATGTACAATTTTTTGTAACAGTATGATGTTTTAGCTTTTGATAGCTGATTTTCCGATTAACAATTCATTTAATTTATTGTCAACAAAATTTATGTCGCTCTTTTGTGATGAGGCAAGTTATTACAAGTTCTCATTTTCTACCATTAAGATGATTTCAGAGAGCCCTGAAAAGATGGTGTCGTACATAAAGTATTTTATATAAAATCCCCAATTTACTCGTATTGAAACTATTTTCCGTTTGTCTTACATCATAGCGCCATCTATATTTTGCTCTCGATAACTTACTTACGGTATTATCGTAAAGCCACACTCTCACAAGGGTAAGGGTTAATGCGGTGCAGTAAAACGCGTCTTAAATAGATCCGCCGTTGCAGTCCCCTACGGACCACGGTGTAGTCATTCGCCATACCACCACTGTAACGCCATCTACACCTCGTAATGATAAACCCACTTCAGTATGGAGATGACAACTCTAATATAACTCATCTTTGCCGTGAAGTAATAGTTATCCCTAATGCCACGAATGTCGAGTAGTTATAAGTTAAATCACCACAATATGTGTGTTACAAATAGAAATCGCTGAATAGGTAGAGCGATTTTTACCGTTCTCGGGGCCGGGAAATATACAATTATACACAACTTGCCCATGTCCCGGCCAGTAAAAATCACGTTACTTAAACAGCGGTGTTTAGACTTTAACATCTTGTCTAATTTTGATTGATTTAATTATAAGTTTAGAATTATGTATTTAAAAGAAATTTTACCAAAACATTGCCTCGCTTAAGTTTTACCTACATTACAATATACGATGTGTTGTAAATAATTTAAACAATATTGTCTTTTGTGCTCTGGCATAATAATACATTACTACTTACCTATATAAAGTATTTATAAATAAACTTTTCACCGGCTACTATCATGTTTTATTTTAAGTTACCTTCGATTGGATATTAGGTAATACGTAGGTATATACATATATCCATGTCTGACCGATTTCCCTCAGTTGCTTAAAGATGAGCTGGAATAGATCCCTTAACCTTTTGGCCGCCGGCTGGACCTAGTCCGCAAAGATGCTCAGTCACATGCCAAAGGAAATTTTAGATCAAGAGTAGGCCGTAGGCAACTCTATCTCATCGAGTAGCAGAATTCGGCTTATGAAGGACGACGCACGATAAAATGTTATGTATTTTAGTACCTGGTAGCCTGAGCCAAAGTTGGAGCATTTTGTGCTGTCAGCAAAAAATTACCTATTTTTTTTACCAAAAACTACTTCAATTGAGTAGTGTCAAAAAAAAATTGATAGCCATACCATACGCAAACCCGAGATAAATTTTTTTCTTTAATAGTTGATGCGTTCTTTCGAATGGCAAAGGTTTTATCTTCTATTAGGTTAATTATTTAAATATTTTTATCAAGTAAAATCATGAATTTGCCAGTTATGGGCAACGCAACCCCTTATTTTTTGGCACTTTGTTGAGAAACAGTGTATTATGTATAGCGTAAAACTGAATTTAAACCATCCCGTAAACTCATTTGCACGTCTTACTTGCTTTTGTCGATTTTTACCTTAAAACGTATGATTTGGCTAATTATAATTAACAAAAGCTTTTTGTTTTTATCAGGCCGATTAGTACTTTCGAATAGTATAAGGTTCAATTTGCTACTCGATATTATAAAATATACCTTATCGAGTAGCAAATTGAAACTTATTCTATTCGAAAGTACTAATCGGCCTATAATATAAAATATACCTTATCGAGTAGCAAATTGAAACTTATTCTATTCGAAAGTAGTAATCGGCCTGATAAAAACAAAAAGCTTTTGTTAATTATAATTAGCCAAATCTTTGATGTTTTTGTTGACAAAATGATCCAAGTTTAGCTCTGGCTACCGAGTACCAAAATATGTATAACTCGTATGTAGGTACCTACCTTATTTGTTTTTTTTAATTCCTAACCTACCTAGTTACTGAAGAATCTTAGAGTAGTAAAAATACGCGGTCTCTTTATAAATGTTTGAGCAATTACGAGATTCCCTGAGATCTATTTTTGCGGATGTCAAACACTTAATTCGTGTTTGTTTTGTCAGGTTCGCCGCGTTAAAGTATTGTGTTACATTTCACACTCACAGTCGGCTTTCGAATATTGTATTTCCTTCCACTGTCGCCGTAATGTTCTCGAAATTTGAATTAAGTTTTTACCCGACTGAGGACAGGAATTTCGAGTATAGTGTTTGTTTGATAGAAACATTCTTAATTGATTGGCATATTTATTCCAGCCTTAATGACATAGGTAGAGATATCTAATAGCGAAGATACTTTATAGTAGGATTTTTTAGATGTCCAAATGTTACCAATGGTGTATTTTTAAGGCCAATTTCAATATTTCTATCTATAAATAACACCATCCACCACATACGTAATCCAATTTAATGCTATTAAATATAAATAAACAACTCAAATGGCGTCTTTCTTTTATTACGTAAGAAAAGTTTTGCCACTTTCGATCCGCGCTCCGCACTCGCCCTATAATACGTACAAAACAAGAATAAAAATCCCTCGTAAGATTCTTCTTAAGACATGGTCAATCTCTCCGTCGCAACCCCTAACTGAATCGTCTTACGTAATAAATGTAATAGATATAGAACAAAAAGTCCTTCCCAGTGGATGTGATGGCATTACCTATCGGTTAGTTATAAAAAAAATACTAAAATATTACAATCCTTTATGTGTAAATTAATATGCTTGTGAGTGTTTGTCGTTTTAAATTCTCTTTGAAGTGCGATATGGTTTGACAAGAGACTTAAGTGGCTATAATTTAATTCTCTTGTTTTTTCGGAAAATGCAGTACAGTACAGTCACCGGTATATAATAGTATCTTCCTACATTATATACTATTGCTGGTGACTGTACCTACCAGGCCGCAAATTGTTTGAAATGTTGTAAATTACTTTATTTTATTAGCACTAATCGAGCCTTCCCTAGTAGGAACAGGTATATATATCTAGCAATGTATAAGGTGCAGAACATTCTCAAAAATTCAGAAACATTCTCGCAGCCGGAAACTTACACGTGAATTTAAATTAAATTTCTAATGAGAACATTACCTATGGGAATTATCAAAAAAAATATTATTTTTATAAACTCTTAAATGAGCCAGGCGGTGCCCAACGGCTTCCTGAATAATATTGTTCGTAAAATTTAAGTTCTGTGAACATCCAAATGGAAGATTTCGCAACTTTGGAAACTTCTCCTTGGTGCATTGCTAAGGCACATCCGTGTAGGGTAGTATTAGTTTTTAACGGGCTTTTAACTGAAGTCTTAATTATCTAGGGTACGCAACGCGCATGTGAATCCTCTATCTATCTTCTCCTCTATCTCAGTCGTCCATGGGCTACGGTAATTGCTTACCATCAGGCAGGCCGTATGCTTGTTTGCTGCCGTCGTAGTATTAAAAAAAAAGAAAAAAAAAATACCTAGACGGGGGTAAACAAGCCTAAGGCCTGCTTGATGGTAATCAGCCACCGTATCCTATGGACACGTTGCAACTCCAGAGGTGTCACGATCGATTGACAGAGCCTTAAGTATTTAACAAGAGATCTAAAAATAAAAGTAAAAAATATCATAATTTATTAAATTTAGACATACATACTTAAATAATTCATATAAAAATTACTTCGCCAATTCCTTTTTTTACTTTACGAGTTGTTCACCAAATTGTCAGAATAACTCCTCATTTCGTAGTAATTATTTTTATACCCATAATTGCAATACGGGGCTGGGTTGCATTCGTTCGGCACGTCTTCGTACATTTTGTCGTCATAATCTTCGGTATAATCCTGTCCGTAGTTTTCGCAGTTCATATTTTGCGTGTTGTCTGTGGATTGGTTTCTGTTGGGATCGGGTTGTGTGGTGACGCTCCACCGTTGGGATATGGAGCAGCTGAGTGAGCCGCCATGTTGGAAAGCGAAGGGCCATGCCTGGAATAAAATTAAAAATAAATGTGGTGGTACGTGGTGGAAAAAATCTACAGGCTCTGGAGGGCAAATACCTTAAATTTAATAACTTAAATCATTAAAATATTAGCTTATTTTACATAAAGGAAACATTATTTTATTTTTAAAAAGGAACAAAACTGCACTCACAGATTTTTATGTACTTTTTTTTACTTCAAACTTCAAAGCTCTGCTAAATATTAGAATTATATACGATAGACGCGTATAAGACCTAATTGCACTTAGAGCATTTAACCCGGAGTGGCCATGTCTGTCAGTTTTACCTCCATAACCCCTTGATAGATCCTGCTCATATACGAACTGTCAAATTATATATATATCTGCTACAACCTCAAGAAATTTCATAAAGATCAGAAAAACTTTACTCAAGTTATCGCGAAACAAACACTCAAAATCAAAAAGCCATCGAAATGCCGAGACGTCCCAGTAGTCAGAAGTTGTTTGTAAGAACTTACTTCGCTTACGCTCCGCTCGTTCGATAAAATATAGTTTCCTTTACTTAAAAGCTATTTTAAGGATTTATGGTTGTTCCCCTCGGATGATAATGGACTCGAAGGGAGAGTAACGCAGGCGCGTGGAGTCATTGAAAAGCTTGTCGATTATAATCCACGTGGAAATATTGCAAGCATCATTGTGACCTTTACGCCGGGTGCAGCAGGCACCGGATTGTATCGTATCAATGGCTGAAAACCCACCATCAAACATTCAAGTAATTTAAAAGATCACCAAACAAACAATCGTAGGGGTGTCACTTGTTGACCCCGAGGCATTAACCGAAGACCCCCCAAATCGTTTAAACCAAGTGTGAATCCGTTTATTGCACTTGACCGCACTTTTTATGCACTCCGACACATGTTCGCACAAGTGCAAAAAATTTAAGCACCTTCATAATTTGTGAAACACAATGTTTACACTTTTGACTTAGGAGACTGTAGGTATCTGTGAAATGGTAGAGTGCAATACTTAGTGGAAAAAACTGTTTGAAACCCTGTCCCTGTACCTATTTCATTTGTTTCTAGACTAGACACCTACCGACTCACTAGAATTAGGTAGTATTCCATTTAAGGCTTCGCAATATATAGAAGAAACCCCATACAAATACCTGATAAGTCAAGTCAGAAATCAGAATATAATTAATTATAATGGCTGCAATTCTTCGGATTTTCTTCTCCACGCTTTACTACGATTATTTACGAAGGTAAATAGGGACGTAAATACCATAATTAACGTCTGAGTGAGACAAAGGGGTAAGCGAAACAATAAAACTGAGGCATCAGCGTCCGGAGATAAATTTTATTTATACCAGAAACAGCTGCAAACTTTTGGTCAGCGCGTAAAACGTTTGTTGTTGTAATCTTTTTGTTTCTATCTCCGTTCCTGGTCGTGAAGTGTTTATGTTGGACGGAAGGACTTCTTTAACTTAAAAAATGTTTGTTGTCTTTGGGCTAAGGTTATCTGTAAGTTGGGAATTGGGAACACACAAGACGATTGCGTAGCTTTTGCCGAAATAAGTACCTACAGATTGTAGCAATTTCTTATTTACGAGTATTTGTAATACAATCCAAATATTTAATTTATGCATCGGATACTTTTCGTACAGTCAGTACGCACTTCTTTAGTGCACACCTCTAGCTACAATGTAGGTATACAGCAGTAACGGTGGATCAAAATATTGTTAGGCAAGCCGGAGCTAGTATTGACTTAAAATTTCTTCATGACCTGTAGGAAAACTGCTCAGGTGCCTGAAAATTAGGCAAGTCAACGGGAATAGTGTTATTTGGACGTGACGCCACACTGGTACACATACACAATAATCTTTCATCGAGAGAATCACATGGATACACCTTGAATGGAAGCTCCTAATACCGTAAAATAACCATTAATGTTAACTTTTTAATTTCCCTATCATATCTACACGACGTCTATAAATGTCAGCCTGCGGTCCCGCCCACATGTCGCGCGCGATAATTGTCGACGATTTATCCCCCGTCACACTTGTCATCTGCTAATTCGTCGGCCGCGCTACGCGACTGCACCGCAATGAATCAATGCATGCGCTGACAAGCGAATTATGGACATGGGTTTTAGGTAGAAGGATTTATTGATGTAGGTAAACTTCATTTCGTCCGCATAGATAGATGTCTTACTTGCCCCCGCTCCTTCCCTCCTAGTACTCTCGTATTAAATTTCAGCCCCATCCAAGCCTTGAGGAGGAATTTCGGGGTAAACATCGATGGCCTACCTATGGTATCCTCTGCGGCAGCTATTAGCTGCTGAAGTGCTGATGCTAACTGAGTATTTTGTAATCGGTGAGTGGGCCCGGGTCCTAGAGCCGTGAGGTTAAAATTTTGTTTTGGAGGCGTTGCATTTTTATTTCCTCTATTACAAGAGAAAGTGGCCGAGTTGCTGTAAAAAATAGTGAAATCACTAAAGGTGTATAAATAATCACTGTAGTTGAAGAGTTCCCTCGATTTTTCCAGGATCCCGTCATCAGATCGGGACCTGGTGACAATGGAACCAAGTGTGATACTCTTTCAAACAAAAAAGAATTTTCCAAATCGATACAGCCGTTTTGAATAATCGGCGATCATACATAAAAAAAACAAAGATCCCGACGAATTGATATACCTCCTCCTTCGAAATATTGAAGTCGGTTGAAAAATCGTTAATCAGAATAAGTAATAGGACAACTAGATTAATACTTTACAAGTATGTTGTACTTGACTGAACCAGAATAACTATGTGTAGGTATATGCTCTAAGCTATATGTACATGACTATTTCTATATTCATTGTTAAATACTGTTAAGTGTTGACTATTCATTCATTATTCATTAATTAGGTAGAACTTAGGTTATTAATATATGTAATTAATAACCTAAGTTCTACCTAATTAATGAAAATATATTATGTTTTCATCACACACAGATCAAGGCATGACATTATTATGACTTTATAAATTGTTTTTTGTAGTGAATTATTGCGAGAAATAAAAGGCTTTTTTATTTTTATTTATTTTATTTATGTTGTATTGTAAATTAGAAAGTTGCCGACGCATCCATTGATTTATCGTCGGTTGTAATATGAATTAATGTAACCGCCAAAATGACGAAATTGAGTTAAGTATACAGTTCGACTGCAAATTTCCCGCTCTGTCGAATGCTGTATATAAAATTTTGATATCTCGAAAAAAATGTCGAGTACGTTAACAAAAATTCAGCAATTTTATCCAGTTTCACCTTTCTTTTTAATGTATGTCAAGGTTTCAAAATATCATCGACAGTTATCTTAACGTAAACATAAATTTGTAATTCGTTTCTAATGTATTCACCTTAATTTATTAAATACCAATGATGTAAGAGTCATTTGCATTACAATGACTCTTACGCTATTCGATTTCTAAAATATATTTCATTTTTGACTGTTACGCTAACGTTAACAATAAATAAAAAATAGAAATGACTTTTACATCAAACGCCGCATACCCGGGATTTGTGACTATAATTTACAGGTCTTCAAGCAAATCAGGTTTAAAACAATTTTTCAAATTATGTATAATATACATTACATTGAAATATTACAAAAACAACGAAATAATTGTCTCAAGTGTCTTTACTGCAAGGGAACGTTACCTTAATGCTCAAATTTGGCGGTAACGCTAACTTTCTCGTACTTGGAGTAAAACTAATGACTCTTACCTTATCATTTTGTTTCGAATTCCTCACGTTTTGGTGATTACGCTAAGCTTGTATTACCAATTTCAGTGAATGTTGTGCTTACGCTAAGTCACTGATTAGAAGCTGGTATTGTATCTCTTTCTTTTAAAACGTTTAGACGGCGAGCGTAAGCGAGACAAATGTATGTTTGTTCGCATAAGCGCATGCATTTGTTTACGATTTGCTGTTATCGTCGGTTGTAATATGAATTAATGTTACCGCCAAATGACGATTTTTTCAGGAGAGGCAAAAAACTAACTGAGCAATCATAAAGTATGTTGTAACTTTTTAGTTACTTATTCTATTGCAATGATGTTTATGCTATTTGTCTTGTATTTGTGAGGTCTATTTAATAATTAGTAACTCACTGAGACCACTGCTATAGTTTAGGAAATGGCAGGCGCTTACGCTAATTTATTTTTTATTTTTATGGAGTTACGTTAAGAATTTTATGAAAAATATCAAAAGTGGTTCTCGTATTTTAAGGTAACTTACAAAAAAAGTAACAATGCTTACGTTATGCATCACAAGGTTTACAGAATATGGACTTACGCTACAAGGAGTCGAATATTGAAAATTCACACTTATTTACTTGTAATAAGGTTGAATTAAAAAAATGGAACATGTAGCTTGAAAGTATAAGGTTAATAAAAAAAACAGTTTTTGAGTTAGAAATTTAGTTTAATCAAAACAAAAGCTTACAAGAAATATTTTTCTTAGTCTTCTGACATTTAATAACGCAATATTTTTTTTAAAGTAACGAACATTTTTCCCTTAAACAATACAAAATAAACAAACAAAATGATCTGCTCAATTCATAACAATCTCTTAATTGAGATGACGTTTTCAAACTATATACTATATCAACCACATTGTCGGTCGGTTATGAGGTGCTAATGTCATAAATATTCATTCGCAAAAGATCATTATCAACAAACGATAGTGCGGTATTTTTAATCTGAAAACGTTACACAGTTTTTACTTATCTACTCGTATACTGGTAAAAATATAAATAACAAACAATATTACGCAGAAAAATCAAAAGTAACTGCAACATTTCTTAATCTTCATGATCGTCTTACATTTGAGTCAATTGACTACAGTAAAACAAGAAACGCCTACTTATTAATTATAATTATCTCACGTTTATTTACTGCTAACTATGTAAAAATACTATGACAATATAAAAAAATCTTAATTCCTTTCTCTAAAGTAAAACAAACAATTTGTTTTTTTTTATCTTATTTCTTACTTTTATTTATTGCTTTTACTATTTTTCCCTTTCCTTGCTTCTTCTCATTTTTTTCTGTCGTTATTTTTGCTGCAGTCCGAGTGTTTGTTTATTTTCTGTTTTTTTTTTCTTCTGCTGTTAGTGTGTGTTCTGTTTTAGTGGTCACAGTAGCCTTCTCTTTTCTTTGGTTTTTGGGTTTAGCTCCATTAACTTCTCTGCTTTTTTCTTCGATGTCACCAACGTTTGTGTCTAATAATGTCGTCCAAATAATCAACTTTGTCTTTATAAGGTAGTTGTAGATAATACTGTACGAACGATTTAGGTATTACCTCTTGGTCACACAATTTTTAAGGTCCTTGAATTTTTTTGTAGAAATTGGCAGACGTTGTGTGTAAAGTTTTGGTAGAGTATAACTTGTTTGAGATTCAACCCTGATACATAAATTTGACTGACCTTTTCCTTTTCCCTTTCTTTTCCCTATCACCCGCAGCTAATTGACTGAGGAGCCGAGCGTAGCGAGGCGACGAACGTCTCCGTTTTAACTCACAAGGATAGGCCGTATGGCCGCGCGGGTGCATGTTGAGTCAGCTTTCACTGGTAAAACGATTTGACGGATTGATGTGTGTGTATTGGTTGGTCAGTGTCGGTCTAGAGGTCGCATTTTTCATCTGATTTCGATGAAACTTGGCATGTACGTTTCTTGATTTATTTGCCAAAAATTGTCGAGCCATTATTTGATTGGGGGAGAAATGAGGGAGAGAAGGGGGGAAGTTTGCTGTCACGTTATTTATCATATCATTATTCATTTTATCATTTTCGGGAAAAAGGTCAAGCCCACACTTCCTTAGAGGTTGTTGTAAAAAAAAAGTTTCGAGGAAGAGGGAAAGAGGGGAAAAAGGGGGGAAATGCTCCGAAGTCTACGGTTCACGGAACCACTAGTACTAAAAGATGTAAGGATTGTTACGTTCAAGAAACCAGATGTTAATGAAATGGAAGTGAAATACACAATGAAGGATGATGGAGAAGTTTATAAAATACGGTTGGGATAAGAAACAACGCAGGTGACACGGAAAGAAAAGGGAAAAGGAAAAGGTCAGTCAAATTTACGCCACAGGGTTGAAACTCAAACAAGTTAAATACTCTACCAAACTTTACACACAACGTCTGCCAATTATTATCCAGAGCAATGACACAAACGATGGTGTCATCGAAGGAAAGAGCAGAGAAGTTAATGGAACTAAACCCAAAAACGAAAGACAAGAGAAGGCTACTGTGACCACTAAAACAGAACACACACTAACAGCAGAAGGAAAAAAACAGAAAAAAAACAAACACTCGGACTGCAGCAAAAATAACGACAGGAAAATGTGAGAAGAAGCAAGAAAAGGGAAAAATAATAAAATCAATAAAGAAAAAGTAAGAAATAAGATAAAAATATACAAATTGTTTGTTTTACTTTAGAGAAAGGAAGCTGATCTGCAGAGAATTAAGATTTTTTTTATATTGTCTTAGTATTTTTATATAGTAAGCAGTAAATAAACGTGAGATAATTATAATTAATAAGTAGGCGTTTCTTGTTTTACTGTAGTCAATTGACTCAAATGTAAGACGATCATGAGGATTAAGAAATGTTGCAGTTACTTTTGATTTTTCTGCGTAATATTGTTTGTTATTTATATTTTAACCAGTATACGAGTAGATAAGTAAAAACTGTGTAACGTTTTCAGATTAAAAATACCGCTCTATCGGTTGTTGATAATGATCTTTTACGAATAAATATTTATGACATTAGCACCTCATAACCGACCGACAATGTGGTTGATACCTTTAGTTTGAAAACGTCATCTCAATTAAGAGATTGTTACGAATTGAGCAGATAATTTTGTTTTGTTTATTTTGTATTGATTCAAGGGGAAAATGTTCGTTTCTTAAAAAAATATATATATTGCGTTGTAAAATGTCAGAAGACTAAGAAAAATATTTATTTTAAGCTTTTGTTTTGATTAAACTACATTTCTTACTCAAAAAGTGTTTTTTATTAACCTTATACAGGTGTATTAAAGTCGGTTTGCGATTGACAGATGAGTTTCATACGCTTGAATCTCCATTTTGTTGTCATAATCATAAAGTCAACTTAACAAGCATCACACCATTTGGTGCCGTGTTTTGAACGTGGACTTTATTTCCGTTTTGTAAAGGTAGAATATCAAATGGATGAATATCATCTGTCAGGTCCAAACTTACTTTGATCGTATTGTACTACTACTAAATGTTTCATTTTTTTTAATTCAACCTTATTTCAAGTAAATAAGTGTGAATTTTCAATATTCGACTCCTTGTAGCGTAAGTCCATATTTTGTAAACCTTGTGACTTACGTTATGCATTATAACTTTTTTTGTGAGTTACCTTAAAATACTAGTACCACTTTGAATTTTTTTCATAAAATTCTTAACGTAACTCCATAAAAATAAAAAAATAATTAGCGTAAGCGCCTGCCATTTCCTAAACTATAGCAGTGGTCTCAGTGAGTTACTAATTATCAAATAGATCTCACAAATACAAGACAAATAGCATAAACATCATTGTAATAGGATAAGTAACTAAAAAGTTACAACTTACTTTATGATTGCTAAATTAGTTTTTTTGCCTCTCCTGAAAAATCGTCATTTGGCGGTTACATTAATTCATATTACAACCGACGTTATTATGTAGGTAGAATAGAACCTACTATATGTGACATCTACAATAAATTTTGTGCGCCATATTTGGCGGTTGACAGCTATGACTGAATCAAAGAGTAGTACTTGTAGTGATTTTCACTACTTACAACTTATGGGACAAAAAAAATCTGTCGGGATGTCATCTCCTGTTACTCAATGTACGTATCAAACGGTTAGCGACGAATTGACGTAACTAAAACTCAGGTTTTTTGTTAATCGGCAAAGTTGGCTAGTTTCATATAAGTGCGAAGTATGCTCTTGTTTATATCTATATCATAATAAATGAAAGTCCATATGTTTACCGTCGCTGGTCGTGTCGCTCGCTAAACGCCGGGCTGTCGTCGGGGATTACGCGACACGTTCCACGAAGGTGTCGCGAAGTGATCGATTGGCGGATTAACACTTCAAACGCCAGATTTACAGCGTTTACTTTATGGTTTGTGGAACATAAAATTTTCTAATTTGCAACTGTAGGCACAACCCACATTTGAACTGAATTGACCATAACAATAAAAACAACAGAAAAAACCGGCCAAGAGCATGTCGGGCCATGCTCAGTGTAGGGTTCCGTAAATAATAATAATAAATAACGTTCTTTATTGACAGGTATACACCCATATTCAATATTAAAGTAATTTTAAAATAACAATAATAACACAAATTAAAAACTTGTTCAAATGCCTAAACTTACTAGTAGGCAATCACATATAGGAAGAAGTTACTTCCTGTTCCTCTCACGGTGCACGGAAACCCAGTGTTTATATATGGGATTGTCCAGATACCCGGACAGCTCACGGAGAATACCGTTGCTAGATGTTCGTAGACGATTCCAAAAAGAAGCGACGCGGGAACGTATGATGGCAAAAAAGTCGGGAACTTCGGCCTCGGCAAACATGGTTGACGCACTGCAGTATCTAGGCAGTTTCATTAGAATGCGGTATGCGTCATTATACTGCACTCTAATTTTGCTCATCGCGCGTCTCGTGAATCTGCTCCAGAGCTGACATGTATAGAAGCATAAACAATATGCCTTAAACAATGTCACCTTCACTTCATCACTGCAACGCGCGAATCTGCGCGCAAGCATGTTGCACCGCACAGCCAAAGCCCTGCGCTCCCGTTCAATGTCATTGTCATCGAGCAAAGTCTCCGTAAGCATATGTCCGAGGTACCTGAACTCTTTCACCCTTTCAACTTGCGCTCCATCCAAATAAACTGGCGGGACATTAGCCGGACCCCTCCCGGACCTGAAGACCACCATTTTGGTCTTTAGTACATTATACTTCAGACCATGGCTGCGAGCATACTTCTCACATACCGCCAGTAATCTTCTTAAGCCCCTGATTGATGGGCTGAGAAGCACCATGTCATCGGCATAACTAAAATTGTTTGTACACGTAGTGCCTATATGGCAGCCCACTCTGGTGCTTCTCAGCTCCGCAATCAGATCGTTAACATAAAGACTGAAGAGATCCGGCGATGTCAGGCCCCCTTGGCGTACTCCACACTCTGACTCCACGTCTCGTAAACTGAGACCATTAATTCAAAAGGTCGTTTCTTAAGCGAAATTTGGCGGCGCTTACGTCATTTTTACTTACGTCCTTTCACTATGGGTTTTTGAATGATAACTCAAAAACGGCTCAACCGATTTATTTCAATATAGTTTTGATTGAAGGTACTCATTAGGCCTCAGTTTCATGATTTTTTTTTCAAAATTTTAGGACCTACGATTGTAAAGTTAGAGGGGTGGGGGGGGGGGGACGCCCTGTTTTAAACTTTCGGAGCTAGTATTTCCGAGAGTACCTATTAGTTTTATCCAAAAACTGTTTTAGAAGACCCTAATTATTTTTAAAAAACCAATCCAACGATATCCCACACAACTTGGTTGGAACGAAAAAAAATTTCGCCCCCCACTTCACGTGTACGGGAGGTACCCTAACAAAATATATTTTTCGCCTTTTTATTCTACCGTTTTGTCGGCTTGGTTAATGCACATATTCAAACCAAATTTCAGCTTTCTAGTGCTAACGGTCACTGAGCTAGACCGCGGACGGTCGGACGGACGGACATGGCGAAACTATAAGGGTTCCGTTTTTGCCATTTTGGGATCCATGCCGCAGGTTGAGCTGTTAGACGGGGTTTTCTTTTTATAAGTGGGGTTTCTTTTTTAGGTAAATTTGATTTGAAAATATTTATATTTATTTTTAAGTAGCTTTAAATTTTGTTTAGTTTAATATTAAGGTTTTAGTGTTAGTTCATAACACATATTGTATTAATGAATAAAGGAGTTATATACAGAAAAAATCAGCATGACAGCTAAGAAGAGCACAATCCGCTGAGACCTTAGCGTTGTCGGACCCTGTCTGTTTAAAAAAAAACCGGCCAAGAGCATGTCGGGTCGGGCTATGCTCAGTGTACCTATGTGGCTGAACCGATTTTATTCAATGTACGGGGGGGGAACCTAAAAAAAATACATTTTTTCAGTTTTTATTCTACCACTTTGTCGGCGTAATTAATGCATATACTCATACCAAATTTCAGCTTTCTAATAGTGCTTAACGATCACTGAGCTAAGTCGCCGATGGACGGAGAGACAGACAGACAGACAAACAGACGGACAGACGGACATGGCGAAACTATAAGGGTTCCTAGTTGGCTACGGAACCCTAAAACTGAAAACTATTGTGTGCGATGGATATCTCCTTTATACATATATCTAATAAAGAGAATGGTATATAAATGCGGAAATTAAATAGGACACACAGAGGGTAGGTATACTAGGTATATAGAGGTGTAATAATGTATGGCGCGATGTGTCCAAATTCTGATCAAAGGTACACTAAAGTTTGTATTAGCTTGTTGATAGGTATAAGTAGTGAACTTACAAGGCTGATCGGTTGTGGTGTGTGGGCTGAGCGGGGTTCGTGCAGAAGCTCAGAGGTGCGCTATGCAGGGACTGCATAACCGCCGGCTACCTGCCCCGCGCCCCTAATCCCGCACCCTTGGTCAGTTGCTTTACCGCCGCAAACAGGTACCTACCTCGTAAATTCGGCGATGAAAATAACGATACCGAAATCATAACGGTATAAGTATCGCTATATTAAGGTTTAAGTACCGTAACGAAAAAATTGCGATATCGTAATTTTATTTCGGTATCGTACCGCAATATTTCAACCGCTATAGCTCTACCTTTAAAACATTGCGGTACCGTAATTCTATACCAGTACCGTAACGCT
The DNA here is from genome assembly GCA_911728535.1 of Pammene fasciana. Lineage (NCBI taxonomy): Eukaryota > Metazoa > Arthropoda > Insecta > Lepidoptera > Tortricidae > Pammene > Pammene fasciana. The sequence continues at coordinate 6,937,773 of OU452285.1, forward strand.
TATACCGTAACGAAATCAGTCCCTGGCGCTATGTATGACGCATCCAGTCGTAATGTGTCCAATTTCGAAGATACACTACACAGTGTACTTAACAGGCTGATCGGGCGTGGTGTGTGCGCTGAGCGGGATTCATGCAGAAGCTCGGAGGTGCGCTAAGTATGACGCAGACAGTCGTAATGTATCCAATTTCGAGGGTACACTACATAGTGTACTTATAAGGCTGATCGGGCGTGGTGTGTGCGCTGAGCGGGGTTCGTGCAGAAGCTCGGAGGTGCGCTAAGTATGACGCAGCCAGTCGTAATGTATCCAATTTCGAGGGTACACTACATAGTGTACTTACCAGGCTGATCGGGCGTGGTGTGTGCGCTGAGCGGGGTTCGTGCAGTAAGGCTCGGAGGTGCGCTAAGTATGACGCGGCCAGTCGTAATGTGTCCAATTTCGAAGGTACACTACACAGTGTACTTACCAGGCTGATGGGTTGTGGTGTGTGCGCTGAGCGGGGTTCGTACAGTAAGGCTCGGAGGTGTGCTATGTATGACGCAGCCAGTCATAATGTGTCCAATTTCGAAGGTACACTACACAGTGTACTTACCAGGCTGATCGGGCGTGGTGTGTGACCTGAGCGGGGTTCGTGCAGTAAGGCTCGGAGGTGCGCTATGTATGACGCAGCCAGTCGTAATGTGTCCAATTTCGAAGGTACACTACACAGTGTACTTACCAGGCTGATCGGGCGTGGTGTGTGCGCTGAGCGGGGTTCGTGCAGTAAGGCTCGGAGGTGCGCTATGTATGACGCAGCCAGTCGTAATGTGTCCAATTTCGAAGATACACTACTACACAGTGTACTTACCAGCTGATCGGTTGTGGTGTGTGCGCTAAGCGGGGTTCGTGCAGTAAGGCTCGGAGGTGCGCTAAGTATGACGCGGCCAGTCGTAATGTGTCCAATTTCGAAGGTACACTACACAGTGTACTTACCAGGCTGATCGGGCGTGGTGTGTGCGCTGAGCGGGGTTCGTGCAGTAAGGCTCGGAGGTGCGCTATGTATGACGCAGCCAGCCGTAATGTGTCCAATTTCGATAGCTTTGTGTCGGCTGGCACCCATGGAAGAGTGGTTTTGAGCCTGTGAAAATTAATAAGCAGAGTAAGTAAAGACAAACAGACTTTTCAGTTTATTAGAGTCCTTACCAGTCAGTACACTATATGGTTATAATACTTATAAGAATATCTAAGATTACAACAAATTGCCGCTGCAATCGTTTATTAATTTCTGAGTTTTGGATTGGAAATGTAAAATGTTGTAGAATTGTAAGCTTGTAAAAGGTTGATGCAGACTTATCGTAGATGGACTATAATTAAAATACATTAGGTAAGTAGTTACCGGCAAAATGCTTTGGAGAGCACCCTCATCCGGGCCCGCTCGCGCGCGTTGGCGGCGTTCCTGTGCTGCGGCTCCTGCGAGCCTCGACCTGCGGGCAACATCAGGTTAACCTTGAGCAGCTGGTCATCACTGGCCCGAAGGCGAACAGCTGAGATACAGGAGCCCAATGCGCTGGTCTGACCAAATTCGCTCCGCTCTCAATACTACGATCTACAATCCGCAATGCTCGTCACTCGGCGACAGATAGAGAAAGATGGCTTTAGTTAATTAGAGAGCTGTTAAATGACCATGACTCTCAGTGATGAGGAAGCCGGTGCAAGGATTATTCGTTGTAATGTAGAAACAGTGGCGGCCTACAAGGAACAGGCGGCAAAAATGTTATTTCAGTTAAATTGAAAGAAACGTTGATATGTTATATTTCTCGGCGATCTGATCAAGAGTCTCCTTAAGAGTCCGGTAAACTTTTTTTTCGATTTTGCTCAACTTTTTGACGCTATTTTGGAGTAACTAACATAACCTCTATAATTTTGAATACATATTATGAAAGATCGTTTCTTTTTGGATGGAATAAATACAACGATTATTTAATTTTATGCTTCATTTATAAATAATTCACCCTAATCTAACACCAGTTTCGCGATTTTTGCTTGGAGAGGTGGAAAGAGTAAGGTTTTTATTGATTAAAATTAAGTTATACAAGTACATCAAATATATAAATATATTGGAAAATGAGTCGTCTGAGGAATAAATTTAAATTTTTTTTTCATTTTCATATATATTTTTTAAGTGAGAGTATGTTTTGCTAGAGCAATTTTGCTAAAAATTGCCGAAGTTTAGGTGATATTTTTGGGAAGATATTAAAGTATTTTACCAATATAATAATACAAAAATAAACTTCGCTTCATACTTTGTTCAGATAATATAAAACATATTAGAGTCCATAACAAATAATAATTAAAAATCATATGACAAAATTGCATGAGTCAACGTACTCACACTCACTAAACAAGCTCTGTAAGAATTGAGTTTTAAGGTATAAACATTAATATATATCGACCTAAAGTATTTTTTTGTAATAACAAGACTTCAAGCTATATTACCAAATGCAATTCATGTGCATAATGTCATTATTAGCGATTTTCATTTTCAAATCGTTACCGGACTCTTAAGACGCTCAAAATCATCCCTTACTCAGGTACCACGTAGATTTAATCGTAACATTCGTAACAGAAAATATTACAATCGCTTCTCTTCAATTTAAATGTATTCGTGTAAGAACTGTAAGTACCTACAAATTACAGTTTCTTTATGGTTAGTCAAGATGGCAAAATTAGCCTCTATTTACGCCAAATGCATGTATTGGCCGTAGGTATTGGGTATAATCTGGCGCTTTATAATAAACAACTTTTAATTAACATTGTTTAAAAAAAAAGTTGTACCTAAGTATACTTAGATTATTCTTAAATATTTTTGGTCAGTAAATTTAAGTACCTTTCTTAACAGCTCGTGGTTAAGAAAGGTTAAGAAAGTACAGTCAACTGCAATAGTATCCTCCTCAACGAAGGCCACAAAAATATATGACTCGCTCTTATTGTCCTACAAATAAGATTGTAGATTGTGTCAGATATTTTTGCAGCCTTTCGTTGACGACGATTTTTTTTCAGGTAACTGTACCATTTGCATTATGCTTATGTCTTGCCTGCGATAGTTAAATTCAAAAAAATAAAGGTAAACCTTAGCTCGCTTATTTATTTAGCACTTACCAGAACCCGACTGAGAATCATCAAAGGAAAAATCATCATCATCCTCCCACCCTTTTTCCGGCGACTTGCTCACTCGCTTCCTAGGCATTTCACAATATTGCACATCACCACAAACACAAATATTTGAAATTAGAACATGATTTTTTTTAATTAACGGTCCTGGCGGGTTCGTCGACGGTTATCATGTGCGCTGCGCGAGCGCAAGGCGGGCGGTTTCTGGGCGGCGCTTCGCTCGCCCCACCCGCACGATCGACTAATGAGGAACGATTAACGATTACTGAAATCGTAATACATGGAATTTGGAGTCTTTTTGTTGTATAAATAATCAGAGTTTCTGTTAGAGGTTGTGCATCGCTTTGTTCTAATATTTTGTTATTTATAATTTTTTATGTATCCTGTTCTTTTTCTCTTTACTTTTTGCAATAAAGAGTGTTAGGTTGGAAAGAAAATACCTACTTTTTGGTTCTTACTTCTTGCAAAAATCTTCTGGCTACTGAGACGTCTCGGCATTTCGATGGCTTTTTGATTTTGAGAGTTTGTATAAACAGGATCGATCAAGCGGTCATGGAGCTAGACGGCGCGAAAAATCCATCATAAGGCCCATAATTATAAGGGTCTTGTCATCTCGTTTGCAAGGAAATCGCGAGTTCTCATTTCGGAGTGGACTACTAGTATTTAATTTAGCTAAACCGACCCTATCTCCTGCATCTAGGAAAGTAAATACCTCAAAATTATATAGTCGGTAGATCAATTAGCGGCGTCACGAGTGAGATAAGATTGACAGCTCGGTCACTTCCGTGACACGTAATACTTTACCCAGTCTACCCTCGCGTACACGTGTGCACCCTTGGGCGAATTGAAATGTGAACCGAATTGTTTCTATCATATATAGTATCTTGATATATCCTATCTTAGATTTACCAAGAGCCCTTTCGTCAATGTTTCGAGTTTTTTTTTCGCTGAGTGTACTTATATATATTTTGGTAAAATGTATACATAATAATATTGTTATAAAGCTAGACTAGTCAAAAATTGAATTAGGGTATAAATAGTCTCAAATAAAAATTGGTAAAACCATTTCGCCATTCAAAAAAACTGGCACAGTGTGGTACAATACACGCTACCTATTCTATTATCTAACTATTGGCTACTATGTCGTCTATCCCTTTATAGGGCAACGGTCTCAAAAAAGATTTTTTCTTGTACAGAATTTTTAGGACTATAGATTGGCGATGAGGCTAGAATCGAGGATTTTTTCAGTCTTGCCCGTTAAGGGCCCTTTCTCGCGCTTTCTTGCTTGAGTTGAAAATGACTCCAGCACTCCCGCTCATACATATGTAGGTATCTAACAATAAGATGAATGGTGGTAGGTAGATACCCAAATAGATATTTAGATAAAAAAGTGAAGACGATAAAAGTAGTACAAATGCACCCGCAGCGGGCGCAGCCTCGGTCGGCTACCTGAATTAGGTACCCTAGCAGTGCCGGAGGATCAAAGTTTTTCATAAGCAAGCCGGAGCTTATTAGGTTTAAAATTTCTTCATGAGCTGTAGGAAACCTGCTCAGGTGCCTGGAAATTAGACAAGCCGACGGGAATCGTGTTTTGTGGACGCGCTGCCACTGGTACCTGCCATAACACCATGCTTTATTTTTCAATTCAGCCCCTGCTCCTATAAGTACATACTTTTTGTTGGATTATTAAGTTGACGCTTGATATCCTTGTATGCTGCCAGCGTAGCCATGCAGCGCCGTCTGTTCCGCTGTCAAGACCGGTTACAATACTACAGTCCAATCCATTTGAGATTTTGAGACAAGATTATCTCTGATTTGGTCGTCAACCCTGATTGCGAAGGTGATAGCCCAGCTCCAGAAGTGAGGGTTAGTATTGCCATAAATAGGATAGGCTTAGGGTTATAGCTACACTTAAGTACTAAAGTAGTATCGATAGTTACGTTTGGTTTGATAAATTGACGTCATTGACGACAGCTTGGAAAAAAATGTTATTCGGGCATTTACCTATCCTTAAAATGTGAAATAATAGGCAATATGCGGAAAAAAATTAAAAAAGCAGTAAAACTTTTTGAGACAACTTTCCTTCTATGGTTGCTATATAGAAATCATCGTCGAACTTTGTTGACGTGGAAACAGCATTTGCCACAAGGCAAGGCACCATGTTGTTACCTCTTTGAATTACCAGGCGTCTGTGGGCTGAGTGGGCTCTGGTTCTGGTTGCCGCTTACCTTTAGCTTCAGATGGGGCGTAGGTTTGCCACAAGCATGGTACAAAAAACATCAAAATAAAAAAATATGCAAATGGCAGGCGTGTGCCAACCCTACTAGTCCAGGTGGCTGATATCAAACATTGAGTTTACCGCCCGCTTTAAGCGCCGCGCCGTCGAGTATTTGTGACTACCTACTGTTTTCTCAACAAATGTTATTCTTTATACCACTTACAATATAAATAAATTATTCATTTAATTTACACGAAAATATAAACGAACTGTTGTTGTTTTTAAGCTAGCAAATCTGTATGTAGTTAGATACTAAGAACTATGTCTTATTAAATTTAAGATTGTTATGTATAATTAGGTATAGATATTATAAAACTACTGTTGCTATACCCTATCAGGGTCCACGATGTACCTAGCATAAGTACCTGGAAATGCAATAAAGATCTCTTATCTCTTATCTCTTACATATCTACTAATTTGTTTGTTCTAGGTTTGTTTGAATCACAAGCCAACCAGACACTGCCAGTAATAATGCACCCATCCTCTTCAATATATATAAAGAATGAAAAGGATGACTAGAGAAATAATGTCATTATTACTGACAGTGTTTGGTCAGCTACACTAAGCAAAATTATAATTTTAGGGCATGACAGGTCGCCTAAATCCACCAGAGGCCAGTTTTATAAAGCTACAAGTTACAATTTACAGGCGGAAGTCTCTTTCTAACACGCAGGGTTAGAAAGAGAGTTCCGCTTGTAAATTGGAGCTTGTAGCTTTATAAAACTGGCCTCAGGTCGCCTAAATCTACCAGAGGCCTGTTTTATAAAGCTACAAGTTACAATTTACAAGCGGAAGTCTTTTTCTAACACATAGGCTTAGAAAGAGAGTTCCGCCTGTAAATAGGCTAGATGAATGTTTTTCATGCATGGTATCAATCGATTCGTTTTGTTGTGAGGATCAAATGTCTATGTGGGGCCAATTGCCTTAAATCAACATAAAAGCAGGGTAGTGTTGGGTAGGACATCAATTTAAAATGAGTTTGAGTGAGCACCTCATTTAAAAAAATGAGGTGGTACAATGTCTTACTTCAAATGAGGTGAGGTACACTAACTTATTTTCAGCATTAACTGTTCAAAAAACGTATCGGCAACAAAATTTTTTTAATGTTCTGTAATTTCTTCAGTTATATACTATTACTATCCATTTATTTTATCACATATTAACATTTTCAATATATTAGTTAATTTAGGAACAAATCATTAGATTTTTAGGAATAAATCAAATCAGACCAGGTACTATGTATAATCCCTATCCCTAAAGCAGCTTAATTTGTTAGATAAGTACCTATTGTAAGTCATTCGGCCTAAATCCTAATACCTATAATACAATATTTTAATTACCTACTAATTGAAACCTATTATCAACACTAGCAACCTAAAACTTGAATGTTTCAGGAAATCAATTAACTGTCGAAGTGAAGAGAATCATTGCCTATTTCATTATTTCTATTTAGACATAAACCAGCAGGCATAGCAATAACTAACTTACCACTTATGTTTTCTTAACATCAATATGAAAAAAACAAATACCAAACACATTTAGCGCGGTAACATTTTTCACGTCAGTTCCACATGCAAATAACAACATAAAATTAGCACACATTTGCGCGCATAAGCAAAATGCTTGTTTTGTTATTTTTGTAGAAAACTATTAAATTTTCTGAACACAAATCAAAATCACGAAACGAAACAGAAACTTTGTTTTTGGCAACTTATTGTTATTTATTGCTTGCTTTGCTCTTCAACCTTCAACTCAACGTCAACTGTCAGACTATCACTACTGTCAGTGTCATACTCTTACTTAGCAAATTATACTTACCTTTTAATAGCAATTCAAATTAAATGGTCACTTCACTGTTTTAATTGATACTCCGCCGCTGTAATAATTTAAAAATTTAAGAAATATATTGTGTGTAAATTATTATATTTACTAGCTAGTTTCGTGAACGCTCCCGGTAACGTAACGTCAATTCAAAGTGAAGTGACAGTGACACAGTAGTACAACAATTCCAATCGCTTAACGAGCGATATTTATATATCCAGTCTATGAGCGCTCCCTGATCGCACGTCGTAGTTGTTGTGAACCTCGAGGTCACGTTATACCGGAGTTACCGGACAATGCGAAAAATCGAGTGCCTCGCGTTAGCTAAATAATAGCAAAGCAATGCAACGAAGTTTTCAAAATTCTATGTCAAAATTACTCGCCTAATCGCCTTTTAAATCCAAATTAGCTTAGCAAAAATACAATGCTCGGGCAAAAATGACGTAAGATGCATGAAATCATGCGGCGCTTACACCTTTTGTTTTTGTCGTGTTTTAAAGTAACGTATTTTTGACGAGTGGTATGTGGTTCGATCTTTTGTTTCACTCCCTCCTTTGAGTCTCTGTATCTCTTTGTTTCATTTTGCAGTTTTGAAAGGCAGTGAAAGATTTGTAGTGATTTTGGTGTGCGTAGTTTTCGAGGCGCGCGAGGTTTTGAGGCGCGAGGTGACAAATGTGTTGATTGAGGTGAGCGCGAGGGCGAGTGCCGCGAATGAATGAATGGATGTGTGACGGTTTGAGTATTTGGAAGAATTTGAAGTGTGTGTATTTTTTGTATGCGATGAGCGTGAATGAGTGAAGTGAAGGAATGAGTAGAGGGGGCTCAAGAGAAGTGAAGTAAGACATTTTTCCGGTGTGAAGTACTGCGTCAAAATAACAGAATGAGGGGTTCAAATGAGGTACCTCACGACTGAGTAACCCAACACTAAATAAAAGACAGGAAAAGACTTAAAGTCTGATGGCTCCTCTACATGATGGCCCATCACACTGGCCCACTATGATGGGCCAGCGTGTAGAGAGGGTAGTGGCGACGGATGGCTTATGGCGTGGCGGATGGCGCTGGGATGGCCACGGTGTCGGTTTTTTGGCCGCACATCAAAGGGACTGGGCCAGCGATGGCAGTGCGCATCCACACGTGGCCCATTCCTCAGTGCGTGCTCGAACGCGGTTGGGTGCGGACGTGCGTGCGCTCTAATATCTCTGAACTAATACATGATTTTTTAAATAAAAAATGACGAGTACGTGGCCTTATCATGAAATTATGAAGTTATATGGCTTTTATTGTGAATCATAGAGATACTAAAATCAGGACCTAACTAATAATAAGTATTTAAAGAAAATAAAGTAGCTTTTCAAGTACCTAAGAAAATATTCTTTATTGCACCACAAAGAAAACAAAACAATGTAAATAAAGACAACAACAGGCGATCTTATCGCTGTAAGCGATCTCTTCCAGACAACCTTAGGGTAGTAGGATATAAGAACAGAACGTATTATAACTGGTAGTGCACGCATTAAATTTTTTTATAATTAATTAGAGGAATAGTAAAATTACACATACATTACGCAGACAGTACATACAGTACATTTACATCCAGTACAACTTCAATAAATAATTATAACATTAAATACCAATAGTAAAATATATACATTCATACATACACACACAATAAAAACATAGCGGCTCATTAAGAAAGAGATAAGTAATGTTTTTTTTAGTAGGGTTTGAAAGTTTTTGCATACATTTAAATTTAAGCATTGGATAAATAACATCCGTCATCTTCCACGCTATTTCTTATTAATAACTTTATTATTGTGTACGACTACATTAAGAAAATGGTGGTACATGGCGCATAAATAGATTGCTGCAGCGGCTAATGCTTCCACGTCCATCCTGGAAAACGTATAGATCACAACTGAATGTCGCCATCGTGTAGTTGCGCACATGGCCATTGCGCTGGGCCAGCGCTGGCCCAGCGCTGGCCCATCATGTAGAGGAGCAATGAGATTTGCATTTGTTTTTCAAAACGCTCCTAACAAAATGATATAAGGCCTTGACGTCACAGCTTCATATTTGCCCTGTTTAAAGTATGGAAAAATTATGAAATTGCTATTTTTACAGTGAAATGTTGCGTTTAGGGTCACCACACACCTAGCGGAATTCCTCGCGGAATTAGCGGAAGTAGCGGAAATTTGTCTATGGTAGCAGATTTTTTGTATGGAAGCCATAAACAAATTTCCGCTACTATAGACAAATTTCCGCTACCATAGACAAATTTCCGCTAATTCCGCGAGGAATTCCGCTAGGTATGTGGTGACCCTTATGTATATGGTTGCTATACTCTGGCCAGCCAACGAACGCAGTAGCAATGAACATCAAACAAAAATATAGCAACACTCTAGGGCAAATCGAAAAGCAGCATTACTCCATACAAAAGCGGCAATGTAAGTACATCGAACCAATTTTTTTTCCAAGTTGGCTGCATTGGCGCGGCTCTCGTACGTCAGTGAAGTTGTCAATTTTTCAATTTTAATCGGCATTATTATATAAAATCATTGAAAACTCTGATATGTTTACCTATAATTGTGACTTTTCAATAAATAAGAAGGTGCGAATAAATTAAGATAAGCGTCAAATATAAAAAGAACAGAAGATTAGAGATCATGCGATGCAATCAAAACACAATAGTTGGAATCAAATAGTTGAAACCCAGGGAGGAAACAAACATTGAATGCTAAAATCATTAGTCCGGCGAGCAAAACGAGCATATCTACCAGAAAATACAACTTTTCAGTAGAATGGAATCGGATTAACTGCATAATCTGTACGAATAAAAGTGTAATGCATATGACTCAGTAATACTTCTACGATCTTGATTCCCTTTCGTCATTCGTTATAAGACTACTTACAGTGGCGGCGTAGCGTTGGTTGGCACCCGGGGCGATTTTCTGTTGAACACCCCCAAAAAAAAAATTAAAAAAAAATGTTTACGTGAATTTGACATTCAAAAAAATGCTTGTAAAACCGCATCTTCGCTTGCTTCGCTTCTGCTGCACCTAATCGCCAGAGTGAACCAGACAATCGTAGCGCACGGGCCGCCTAGCCTAATACCGTGTAAATTCTGCAATTATTCGTTTCCAAATTATTACTTACTTATGTATAATATTACTGGGTTTCATTCATGATTATACCAGCCGAAACCCACACTGTTTTGAGTTTCATTTCACTGTCATCATCAGCGGCATAATTTAGCCCATTAGATGAGCTTCATTAAGGCCGTTCCTCGATTCGGATAAGCCACGCCCATCCGTTAGAGACACGTTTATGGCTACCGTGCACGCAAGAAAGAGATGCAGCGCTCTTAAGGATCAGACTTTTTGACCAAACTACGATAAATAAGCGAATCTATAAAGTTTTGTCTAATTTTGCTTCTATGACTTTTTAGGTAAACCAGAATACCAAATTTTTTACTTAGTTATATTGCTTAATCTCTTATAGTTTACGTAAGCTAAGAAAAATAAGGGGAAAAAGGACCCAACTTCGGATTTTTTTTCTATCGAGGCAACTTTCAGCAATTGTGTTTCGGCTTGTGCCAAAAACAAGAGTTTATAGTCTAGTAATATATATTCGAAAATCAATTCAGTCCCTTTTCCCGTTTAGTCACTAGAGCGTTTGAAAAAAACTATAATTTTTCAAAGTATAGTTCAATAGCTCAAGGCATCATCGATCTTTACGAGTTTATTTCAACCTATATGTAACTTTTGCTAAATAAAATAAAATACCTAGACCTATTGAAACCATCAAATACATTGATTGAACTGATGAGGGAGACGCTTTTGTTTCGATTGAAATAATATAATATTATAGATGTAGGTATCCTATTTAAAGTAAGTATAGGTATGTCGCAATAGAGCGCTGGTAGCCTTGCGGTAAGACGTCCGACTTTCAATCCGGAGGTCTCGGGTTCAAACCCCGGCTCGTACCACTGAGTTTTTCGGAACTTATGTACGGAATATCATTTGATATTTACCAGTCGCTTTTCGGTGAAGGAAAACATCGTAAGGAAACCGGATCTAATCCCAAAAAGGCCTGGTTTCCCCTCTGGGTTTGGAAGGTCAGATGGCAGTCGCTTTCTTAAAAACTAGTGTCTACGCCAAATCATGAGATTAGGTTGTCAAGCGGACCCCAAACCGGGATAAACGCTAGGATGATGATGATAGGTATGTCGCAATAGCTTAAACATTTAGACATTTCTACTTATTATGTTTATGTATCTAATCCACATAAATCTTAATTAATCAAATTTGCAATTTCGATAAGAAGAAGATAAGTTCGATTAAAGGAATAACCATGAAATCAATAATTAATGTTTTGTTTTTATTTTAGAAATTTACTCTGACAATTTTTTCCATACAAATTGAAAGTGAAGCAACCGTGCCAAGTTAACGTTTAATTAATTTACCTTAAACATCAAAAGTTTTATATTTTTTTTAGGTTTATTACTAACGTGTATCGCTGACAGTTTTTGTCTGTATTTTATACTAATTGATTATTACATCCTTAATAATTATTATTGAGACTATCAATTTTAAGTTGGTGATGATAAGTGAATCTAATTTAACTTCCAAGTTTTGATCCACACAAAATAATGTACCTAACTACCTAAACTCCACAAATTTTAAATAAAAGTACGTAAAAGGCATCATATAGATGTAACACGGTAACACATTAATATTATATGAAATAAAAATCAGTTTTACTCGCTAATTAATAAACACTACACACTAGATGCACTTCCGTGTCGGTACTTTCAGAACTTGCACAAATAACAAACTGAGTAAAAGAAAGGCTATCTTCGCTAGCGTATATTGTTAAAATTATTTTGGACACTATAATTGATGAAAAACGTTTATTGCAATTTGAATCTTTTAACCTTTATAGTAAGGTCGAAATTGAAATATAATATTTAGTTATAACAAAAAGCGCAACTCAAGTTGTTTCACCCGTACGCATTACTATTAACCTTTTCTTTGACCAGATGTGACCATCAGTATTGGTACCGTCTACCTACCTACCGCTTTTTGTTTAAATGCAGACAAAAGATGGTCGATTTTGTCCAAATATATTGCAACCAGCTGTACCAAACTCGACAATGTTTGTTGTAAAAAATGTTTAGTAAGTCTAGTCGAAACAAGATTTTTTGATACGAGTAAGGATGTTGGTAAGTACATTATGTTATGTCGGTTGCGTTTGTCACCCCCCTGGTGACTGGCACCCGGGGCGGACCGCCCCTCCGCCCCCCCGGTTACGCCGCCACTGACTACTTACTCTCGTATTTTAGCTTTATTATTGTATAAAGTGCATAGTTAATAAACGCAAGTGAGATTTAGGTGTTTATTTATTTTATACATAGCTTAAGTATATGAAGGGGAAAGGTAGGCGGAGTGCTTGTTGCTTGTTAAATCTCATGTTCGCTTTGTGACAATATTGAGCACCATATTATGCAACAAACGTTCTTGTGCTTAATTTGGCACCAGTTTTCGCTTTGATTTTTTCGATTTATATACATACACTGAAAGAAAAAACTTGAAATGACAATTCCATACAAAACTGCATAACCTCAAAACGCATATTTATCACGCAAATTACCTGCAGGAGTTAGGTACCTACAGTTAAGTAAGTATCTAAGCTTTTTTTAGTACATTTATTGAATGGAAATGGCAGACATCATATTAATAAATATTAAATTACGCAATCTGAAACTTAAAAACGTAAGTAAACAAAACTAACTTTTTAAAATTAAAAAGTTACATGCCACAGGTAAAAACAAATTATGTACAATTTTCGCATTATTCAAAGACAGGTGTTGCCAACCCGCGATTTTTCAAATTTGCCGCGCTTTTCTACTGACAGAAATGGTTTGCCAAACTATATACAATTTATTTCACAATAAAATGTTAGAAATCGAATGGTATTATTGGTTTTTTAAATTTCGTACTTTCAAAAATCTAAAAAAATTGAAACTTTGAAGCCCGATATCTTTGAACCATTTCAATAGATTTTTTTAATGTTTACTTTATTTGGATATTTTGATCATTTTGCATCCTATCAACTAAATTTCATTGCAAAATTCAACATGTGTCATCACCCCTATTGTAACTTGTAGCTTTATAAAACTGGCCTCAGATAGTACACGCCGATATTTTAGGGACACCACATACCTAGCGGTTTTCCTCGCGGAATTACCGGAAGTAGCGGAAATTCATAGACAAAATGCTTAATTTGTCTATGGTAGCGGAAATTTGTCTATGGCTTCCATACAAAAAATCTGCTACCATAGACAAATTTCCGCTACCATAGACAAATTTCCGCTACTTCCGGTAATTCCGCGAGGAAAACCGCTAGGTGTGTGGCGACCCTTATATTATAAGGGTCACAACACACCTAGCGGAATTCCTCGCGGAATTAGCGGAAGTAGCGGAAATTTGTCTATGGTAGCGGAAATTTGTCTATGGCTTCCATACAAAAAATCCGCTACCATAGACAAATTTCCGCTACTTCCGCTAATTCCGCGAGGAATTCCGCTAGGTGTGTTGTGACCCTAAATATGATGTTTGATGTGCTTATAAATATTAATGAAGAAATACATGTCTCGAACATACTGAAGCACTTTTCTTTCTGTCTGTTGTCAAATTGACGTTGACAATTTGTCAGTGCGTATTTACCAATTTTTTATCGATAAAGTTGATTGTTTCCCTATTATCTTGTCGAAAGATCAGCAAACATTAACAAATTATATGTAAAACATAAGTACTTTATGTAAAATAATATATATAAAGATAAGGCATTGAGCTGGCCCATCTCGGTGCGCAGCAGCCATGTGTGAATAATCATTAATTAAAACCGTTAGGAATTTAGGATGCTGCCAGGCATCGGAGTCTTTGGGACTGGGTCAGTCGCCAAGGTGCTAGTGCCATTTCTGAGAGAAAAGGGATTCGCTGTCGAAGCAATATGGGGAGTCACTTTGCAAGAAGCCGAGGCTGTTGCCAAAGAACTCAAGATACCGTTCTTCACTAACAAAATCGACGACGTCCTTTTAAAGAAGAATGTGAACCTTGTGTTCATTGTTTGTGCTCCTAATTTACACGCTCAGATTTCTGTGAAGGCTTTGGGCATTGGCAAACATGTTGTGTGTGACAAACCAGCCGGGCTTTGTCAATCTGAGGCTCTGAAAATGGTGCGTGCAGCCCAGTACTACCCCACTCTGATATCAATTATCAACCATTCACTGCGATTCTTGCCCGCGTTCAGCCACATGAGGAAAAGTATCCAAGAGGGTTATCTTGGAAACCCAGATGAACTTACTCTGATGGATGTGAGAGTACAAATGGGCTCTTTACTAGGAGACACATATAACTGGTTGTGTGATGATACTATGGGCGGAGGCACACTCACCTTAGTTGGTAGTCATGTTATAGACTTAGTTACATTTTTAACTGGACAGAGAGTTGTCAAAGTACATGGAGTATTGAGAACATTTGTAGAGGAGACTACAAAAGTCAACGGCATCCGAAAAATAACAGCTCCTGATTTTTGTACTTTTCAACTGCAAATGGATAAAGGTTTGTTAGTGACGGCCACTTTAAACAACCACTTGCCAGGGCCCTGTTTCAACCAAGAAATATACATGTGTAGTAAGAAGGGCTATTTGGTTGTTAGAGGTGGTGACTTACACGGTAGACTGCACAAGCCTTCAATGAAAATAGAAGAGGAAAGCAAACGAGGCCATGAGAAGGAGGAGGTGATCTATGTTGATGTGGAAGATCTGAGCTGTGCTTCAAGTGTCATCCCAAAGCCTTACATAAAGGGCTTATGTAAAATGATCAGTGCTCTAAAGGAAGCTTTCTTGCCTGTGAAAGAACAAATGGATTGGATAAAGGAGCCTGTGAGAGCCGCTGCTACATTTGAGGACGGACAGAGGGTGCAGGCAGCTATGGAGGCCCTCCGCCAGTCCTGTGAAGATGGTTGTTGGACATCAGTGCAATTGTTGACGGAGCCCCCGGACCCCAACCCTGCCCTGTCAGCTGCAGTTCGCAGAACTGCTATATCTTTACAATAAATTGCATTTAAATCAAGTTTTGATATGCCATTATCATGTACCTTTATTACATTGTAAGCATATTGTTTTGTTTAAGTGGGTTGTGTGTATCTTTCCATGTAATATTGTCGAGTGGAGGTCTAGGGTAAGGGATATGGATATCCATGTTCCTTGCTTTAATTTACCATATGGTCCACAATATGTGACTTATATGGCCAAATACCTACAATAGATTCTGATCAGATTTTTCAAGTCTCATTGGGTATTATTTTGCAGTTATGCACAAGTATTTATAGCACTGATTTAATTTATTGCATAGTATTGAAAGTATTGAATAGGTATCATCATTGTAGTTAAGTTAAAAGTAAGTAACAACTACAAGAAAGTCAAGAAAAATATAACAATGGTGTTAGGGCTGACACAGACTGAAAATTAAGTATTCCAATCTCCTGCCGCCTGGGATAGGTTGATAGTAATCATTCCTTTTGTCCCTGCCATTGCCATACTGCTTATAACATAACACAGATATAATGTAGGGGAAGACAGGGTAGATTCGTACACTGGGAGCCTTCGTACAGTGGTCATATCTCGGCTATCCAACACGCTGAAGCGTTCATATTTGTATGCAACACGGCTACTTACATGCATAGGCTACCTTCCAAAAGTAATGGCAGTGCGGTACAAGATTTCGCCAGAAAGAGCTGATATGTGTTTTCGCCACTCGCAAGTAATTTTGAGTTCTCCTTTGAATGCGTTTGTTTCCAAAAAGTTTGGATGGACTCAGAAAAAATGCTTTAGTATTGTTTGTAAATATATGCTAAATATTGTTATTTAAACAATACTTTTGGGATTATGTTAACGATATTTTTTTTATTTTGATTTTTTTCTGGTCCGTTGGATTGGGGTACCTTCGTACACTAAAAATGTATGTAATTTCATACTGTACGAATGCACCCCATGTAAGTTAAAATCAAGAATAACATAATTGCAAAAACAGGCCAGTAAGATATGTTTAAAAAGTGTTTGAAACTGGCGAAATAGCTGGTAAAATCATGAATCCCGGGGAGAAACGAATAGTGTACGGAGCTACCCCGCGTGGTGGGGTGAATTCGTACAGTTCCCATTTTTTGGAAAAATCGTTATAGCTTGGCTAAGTTGCTTTATATCAAGCCAGAAATGCGCTATTATTATAGGCAGATAAATGGACAATAACGTAGCATTCGTTTCATTGTAAAATATCTGTTACATTTTGTTTTACAAGGCTCCGAAAAAAAAGTGTACGAAGCCTCCCCATCTTCCCCTATAAACAGAGGAACAGTCTAAGAACTTTTTGAGGCTCCATGTTTGAAGTTCTTAGACTGTGCTCGTCTATTTATACATTATATTTGTTATAGCCAAAGCAGGGACAGATAGGTAGTTACAGGTAGCAGCTGGAATGCAGTCTGTCTCTGTCCTTAGATCTGACTCAACTAGATAAATGCCTGTATTATTTATTGCCTAAATAATCTTTTGAATTCTCATTATTTAGAATGCTAAGAATTGCCTTGTTATCATTTGAAATTATGCAAACAGATGTATTGTATTAACTGTGATAGATAAAATAAAATTTGAGTATCTTGTATGGCATTTACTTACTTCCTTATCTGCAATCATTCTGATAGGTATATCTTTTTGATTTATGAAACATAAAGCTTAAGACTTTGACACTGGTATATAATTTCATGAAAAGTTATGTACCATGGGGTTTATAATTATTGCTTACCTAATTTATTTATGAATTAATTCATTGGGTATGCAATTATGAACCTGATGGTACCATGCTTAGTAGGTACCTATTCATTAAAAATAAAAATAAAATAGCCTTTATTTACAGAACAAGGAATACAATTGCACATCATCTCTCTATTATTTCTTATACCTATTCATTATACATTCAGTAGTAGGGGTGGCCTCGGCCTTCGCGAGGCCCTGGGCATGTTTGTTGTTGTAGTACGGGCAGGTTTCTGCAACTCTACTTCTAGCGCCTATTTTGCGTGAAAGGAAGGACGGCTAGTCCACCCAGCCTAACTCTTCAAGGAATCCTATCAGACCTTTGATGTTGAGTAGGACCTCGGGGAGATCACTCAGGGACCCAGAGGTGTTTTCCCTGTACAGGGCCACTCCGTTGCTCTCTAGCACCATGTGAGAGGCTGTTTCTTCCATCTCCATCCACCTTGCTGGGAGGCTTGGGCGGCCCTGGGCATCTCTTGTAAAAATTTGAGCAGGTTGTTGCAAGGTCCCAGGCAACTGGCTCGTTTGCCACCCCCTAAGCTCCTGCCTATGCACAGTAGTATCCATAATTATTTCATACGTTCATCCATACTGTTACCACTATTTTGATTAATCAACATTTTAGAACACTCTTGATTTCATGAAACTGTAACAGTTTATAAACATTTTATTTGAAACAGGATGCCGAAAGTTCCATTCTGTTAAGAAGTAGTTTTACTACAGCTTTATAATAATAAAAATACTTCTTATAGAACTACTTTAGGAGTATGATTTCATTCATGCAACAAGTTATTTGTATTTTACGTTTTGTATGATATGATAATAATGAGCCACAAATGTATAAGACAGGTTTATTTAAAAGCTATAGTTAAAAAAGAATAAGGGTGAAATAAAAGTCTAAAACGTTTAGTAACAGTATTATAATAAGAAATGCAACGGAGATAACATTATGTCCATGTTTCATCAGCAATCAACATATTACACAATCACATCATGTTCATACACTACGATTTCTAAAATTTATGACTAACCAATTCGAACCACGTAAAGTTTAAAGCTATGCACTAATTTAGTTGTCGATTTTCGCCAGTATGTCAGATTCTCTGAAGAGGTGGTACTCCTTCTCCTCGGAGTCTAAGGAGACCTTGGTGCCGCCGTATTCAGGAAGGAGCACCTGGTCGCCGACTTTCACCATGAGGGGGACGAATTCTCCATTGTCCTTCCTTGCACCAGGTCCCACAGCGATGACTTCTCCGTGTAGAACCTTGCTCTGTGCTTTTTCAGGAAGCACGATACCTCCCGCAGTCTTCGTTACAGCTTCAGCCCGTTTAATTAAAACACGATCCAAGAGGGGAATCAGTTTTCTTGCCGCAGATGCCATTTTTAGAAAATTTGTTCCGTTTGACAGAGATTAAAACAAGTGAAGTGCAGAGCGATTTTAGGTTATCTGCTTCCAATCCAATCTAGAAAATTCGCATTGGGAACCGGCGAACGGCGAAGGAACTTTGACGGGCGGAAGGAAGATACTAGTCCATGTGTGTATAGGGTTGCCATTAAATTGAATGCAATTCAGTTTAAATATCTCATAGAAAATGATAAACGAACCAGATAAAGTTATAGGATTAATATTTTTATATTTAATACACGTTAATAAATATTTTATGTTAAATTAAGTAATATGCTAAGCTTGTCTAGTATAGTTTCCATCTGTTGGCGAGTAGCTGAACTAAACCAGATGTAGAATAGTTTTAAATTTGACTATAGATGGCAGTTAAATCAATTTTACAGAGTATTAACGTAACTTACTACTGTGTGTGCACAGATGGCGCTGTATGTCCTAATCCTATTTAGTTTTTTTTTATGCTGGCGCTGTGTGTTCTAAGGTTCAAATCACACCTAGCGGAATGGAGGCTTTATAAATCATAAATTTATGCGTTCATAAATGAGAAAATTAAAATCAGCAATCATCTATGTATATAAGTATTTATTTATCTATCTAAGTATGTATATCGTCGCCTAGCACCCATAGTACAAGCTTTGCTTAGTTTGGGGTTAGGTTGATTTGTGTAAGATTGTCCCCAAATATTTATTTATTTATTTATTTATTATTTATTAAGAGGGCAAAACATTTCCAGTACAGACGCACGGTGTTTTCAGTTAGAACAAAGTAGCGAATATATGAACTCGGATAGGCTTCGGTGAATCAACTACAGATGGCTATACAGTATCATGTGTGTATGTTCACAAATGATGTGGCCTGGTTCAGTTTGCTCAGACCTTTGCAATGGCGATATAAAATCATTAAATTTAATAAGCCCGCCATCGCTATTATAGCTGTATACGTAGCTATAAATGTATATACCGATGAAAAGTTGCGGTGAACTTTTTATAGATGGCGCGGCATCCGAAAGTCTTGACTGATATCTCTATACCCCACTATTCAATATACTCTGTGTACAGACGGACGTTCAAGCGATGCTTGCACATTTGTAGTTGAGTTGAGACTAGTTGAGTTACCTAAGTACATACGGAAGTTTGGTCACATCCAAGGCGATCATCGCTTTTAGTTTCCCTGACTTTGCTATGGCAAAACCCTATAAAAAGCCCTCAATTTTTTTTGGCAAATAACTGCACAACGGGTACGGCGGGATAACTAGGTACCCATTCTTCTTCCTCACTTCACCGTCGGACATCGTTTCTTTTTTCAGCACCCCCAATCACCAAGCATCTTTTATCGACAACCGTTTTTGGTCATCCAACAGTCATGTCCGCATCAAGTACGCAAGTGCCGGCGCCGTGACCGTCGCTGGAATGCGCGCCGGCGCCGGCCAGTCTCAGGCACACCTGCGCGCAGCTACACACAATCACAGCTACCCGCACACGCACAATAAGTTTCTATATATGTACACGCACCCGCATGTGGATGTGCGTGCGCGCATCGCAATTTATGACCGCCTCCGCATTTATGCGGCCACATGAAAGCATAGAGGGCCTGTTGTTTACAGCAAAGGGTTCGAGGTCAGTTATTGTCTTTCGGGTTTGACACTTGAATGTTTAATTGATGATTAATTGGTACATACCTGGAGATTAAGACATCTCTGAACACTAGTGATTTTATTTAACTATTGAAAATATTTTTTCAGTGAGAGGAAAATAAAATACACTAAAATGTTTTAGTTGCCAAAACGCACGAGCTTGTTTCGCGCGTTTGCTGATAAATTAACTTTTAGATTTCAGGTAGGTATATAAGTAAATATAGCGTAGGTAGAGCCATTCACCCTGAGAATCTATTGACTCTACATACGTATTAAATTCCAGATTCAGACTACTTGTAGGTACTTTTATTACAACAAAAATGTAAATAGGTACCGTCTAGGCTAAGTTTTCAAGCAACAGCTACCAGCTTACTACCTCATGTACGACTTTATCGTTGAGTTTGTCCGGATTCCGGAAAGAGAAGTGTCGTAGAGTAGAATGTACCTATGAGTTTTCCCATATAAAGTAGGTAGGTATAAGTATAAAGAAGAAAGGAAAGTTTTCCGGATTGTTGTCACTGTCAAGGCAATGCAATCTTACCGTGCCTATACAACTACATAGTTACAGTCAGCATCAACAGTATCGTTCTACACGAAGGCCGTAAAAATATGTGACACGACACGCTCTTATTTGTAGAGCCATAGGAGCGTGTCACATATTTTGCGGCCTTTGTACAGGAAGATACTATTGATGCTGATTGTACCTACCATAGCTTCCTGATCATAAGTACTACTAGGTGCATTTCCTATATTCCTACATCTTCAACAAGTGATTGCCAAAGGAAACATTCTAAAACGTGTGCCGTATTCTTATTATAGAATACGAGTACATTAACAATAGATACGAGTAGTACATAAACAATAGTTACATTCAATCATTAAAAGCACAATCTAACTCAAACATTTCCGAAATTCCGAGTCGAAGTCATAAAGCCAGGTCCAGGTACCACCCTGAAGAAAGCATGAAAATTTGCATGCTATAAGAAAATAAATATACATAAGTGGAAACAGGTCGTCCAGTAGGTGTTTCTCCCTCTCCCTACTTTTGTGTCCCAATTTGCAATCTTTAATATTTTTTTATAAAAACGGTTTAAGCTACCACAAATTCCAACGAAGAAATGTTCTCCATTCAATTACTAGCTGCCTTTAAAGCATATATTAAAGTTGTATTGTATTGGAGTTGTATTGAATTGAATTTGTATTGAAGTTGCATTGGCATAATTTACAAGCAAAGTGCATAGTGCATTGGAGTTATCCTGAAGTTGGACCGTCTCTAAACGTGTTCTAAAGTTAGAATACGGCCCATGTGTGTAATCCAAAAATAAAATAATAAAACCTAATAACATCATAATATTCATAATGTTTTCGCGTGATGATAACTTATTCAAGAAGAAATAATTAGCCAAAGCGGCCAAAGAAAGATTTGAGAATCTGCAAAGTGAAATGAATAGACCCTTAAAAAGAGTTTGTATAGAGTGGAAAAATGCAAAAAGACCAAATTGTGTACAGGTTCACACGGGCCTGCCGACGCGAATTTTGCAAACAGCTCACGTGTTCGATGTAGGGTGACCATGAGTTGTGTTTTAGAAGGAATTTTCATATTTAAGTACCTGTGGTGTGTGGTCTTGCTTGCTCCAGCAAGCATCAGGCAATACCTATCAGTAGCGGCGTGTCCATATAACACGATTCCCGTCGGCTTGCCTAATTTTTAGGCACATAAGCAGTTTTCCTACCGCTCATGAAGAAATTATAAGCCAAATTATCCTAGGTTGCCTAAGAAAATTTTTTACCCATCGCCACTGATACCTATTATAAATATTTTGCAACTATTTAATTATTATGTTATGAAATAGGTAGTTCACAAACTCATATATCATATTGCATGTGAATGCTTTGGAGTTGCAGGCATCCATATTAGCTACATACCATCTATGTAGGTTAAGGCGGGCCGCCGAATGCTAGTTTTCCACCATCGTGATAAAACAAAAATGGTGTGAAAATAAATAGGAAAAACAGTTGAATTTCTATTTTGTTTTTAGGTATCTACTACGGTATGGTCGGCATCCAGGCATATTCCATTTTCTAACTTGTAAAATAAATAAGCAGGCGCGGATCCTGCAGGGTTTCGTTTAATTCCTACCCAAAGTGTTTTTTCTACTGTGTTGCAATTTTTGAGGTGTCCAATAAAGCATTTCATAATCTCATCATTTTCCTCCCAGAGCCTGGTTACTGTACAGTAAAAAGTTGCGATAATAGCCGTACGCGGATGTTCAAAGCGGACAAAATAACACAACAAACACAGCCTGGCTGTATAGCCTTATGTACACAAAGCAAGGTTGCGTTGCGGTCGAGAAAATGCCGCATGTTTCTTATGGTTCACGGGATAGGGGTGATTGTTGCGGCGGAGGTGTGCTTGGTGGCTGCGCGCGCGCTTGGCGGTGCGTCTGGAAGAGATCGTGGTCGGTTCTCACGCAGGCGCACAGGTGCGCATCCGGCTATCTCGGCGCAGGATTTGAATCAGTTTAGTGTGAAGCGTTCTAATTATGAACGTGAGACAAAGCCTTTGATTAGACAGCCTAATTTTTTTGGAAATATTTGCGTTTTTGTGGAGTCAATATTATATGCAGATATTTCTGGTTTTAAGAGTTCGATCTACTTAGGTTGGATGTTGGATCATGTAATCTACACGACCGTTCAATCCGTTCATGCCATTAAACTCTTAACAACCTTCTGTAAAAAAAAAAAATTAAAAGAATTAAAGTAGTTGCCTGAAAAAGTAAGTACATATTTAATAGATATAAATATTAGTGGGTAGGCACCTACCTACTTTTAAAGCAATTTCAATTTGAAATTATATATATGTACCTAATATAAAATAAATTGAGTGAAATTTGTTCTACTCTTCACTTCACTTTTAGGAAATTTAATCCTGAAACAAGTTACAAGTAAGTTAGGTAATTACTTCCCGAAATAATTCAGTTACTTAGGTAATTAAGTATAGGATGGTATAGGTACCGTAAATGGCATAGATAAATGCCAAGGATAAGAGTCAGTGACGGCGCGGCCCTAGAACTCGATTCCCGCCGACATGCGTAATCTTTATGCACCTGAGCAGTTTTTCTACAGCTTATACGATTATCCTATTACTGTCAACGAATAAAATTGGTTGTTTATCCGTGACCATACCTATCCACCTCCGTTTGAAAGTAGAATCTTATGGGGCCCACCCACTATCAGTCGGCTTGAGTGGCCTGACGATATTGGCCTGTCAGTTGTTCGGAGCTGTCAAATTTTTGTTCTAACTGACAGGCCGATATCGTCAGGCTGACTGATAGTCGGTGGGCCCCCTTATGCAAGTCGTAAGTAGGTAGGTCATCATCATCAGAAAAAGTGAAGTACCTAGGTGCTTTTTGTAAAAATATATCATTCAATAGAACTGAAATTCACGCCATCTAGTGATCACGCTAAAAATTACCTTCCTCACGGTCTAGTCAGACACGATCACAATCGCCCACTCCGAGACTAGCCGGTAACTGGGTGACCGACCTTTTCCGCCGTAACTCGAGGTTATTCATATTCATTTGTGCAACAAATCTCTCTGAATAACAGTGGTCATGGCAACTCCTGTTGTTGATACTAATGAAGGCACGGTACGGGGTTACGAGAAGAAGATAAACAACAAAGTTTACTATGGATTTAAGGGAATTCCGTACGCCAAGCCACCTATCGGAGAGTTGCGGTTTAGGGTAAGTTCATTCAACACCTTTTCAAAGTAGTTAAATGTATTTATTCACAATCGTTATCATGTTGAATAATAACTCATTACGATAGCAATGGACTGTTTATGTCAAGCCTTGTTTATGTACAATAATCCATTTTAGCACAAATAAAAAATTTAAATTACTTATCGAAATCATTTTAATTTGCTACCTTCGCGGAAGGTAATGTGGGCACTGTAGTCCAATCGGGCATTAAAAAAACGACATGTTGTTTCGGTTTTATAAAAGGCAGTGAAGGATATGATAAAAATAACTCAACATGGTCTTCTAATAGCTAGGGATATACGCACAGATTTGACCGCCAGATTTGTCCTGCGGATGGGCCCGGCGCGGCGGACAGATCCGTCCATGTATGGCGTTATTCAGATGTGTCCGCAGACAGATCCGTGTCCAATTCGCGCCATACATGGTACCTTTTATCAAAAACATCGAATGAAACTTTTGACATTGGAAAAGTACCTAAAAATTACGTAGGAGCACTAGGGTTTACACTGCAAAAAAATCTCATTCTATTATTTTCTTAATGGAAAGGGTTTTAGTTAGTTATTGCAATTCAGTTGTACAAAATTCATAACTATACGTACTTATACATCAGTGGCGGTGCGTCTATCAGCTTGCCTGATGTTCAGGCACCTGAGCAGTTTTTCTACAGCTTATGAAGAACTTTTAAGCCATATTAAGCTCAAGCTTGCCGAAGAAAATTTTTGACCCACTTCCACTGTTATACATATAACCTCAGCATAGTCCTATCCTAAGTTCCATCCTGTATAATTATACAATGGCGTGTTTTATTTTGCTAACGAATTAATTAGTCTACGGTTAGCGCAAACAGAACAGTTGTGCGTTCTATTTACATACATAGATACACTTCTATTCCTACACGACAATACGACACGTTTATTTCTGAGATAAGACTAAAGTTACTTGCATGTTTCAAGGAAAAAAATAAAAAAATGGCATCTTGATATTTGCTATTCTATTTTAGGTTCCGGAACCTCCAGAGCAGTGGGCCGGAGTGAGAGATGCGACGAAAGACTGTAGCATCTGTATTCAGTTCGATAAAATGTCGAAATCCATCGTAGGCAGCGAGGATTGTTTGTTCTTAAACGTCTTCACCCCCTCTTTACCACAGGAGGGAGGGGCTACAGCGCTGCCCGTTATGGTGTTCATTCATGGCGGCGGGTTCATGTTCGGCTCCGGTACTGACCCTATGCACCTGGGTCCGGATTGGTTGGTTGAAAAGGATGTGGTTATGGTCAGCTTTAACTACCGCCTGGGTATTCTTGGGTTCCTTAATTTGGATTGCCCCGACGCTCCAGGCAACATGGGACTCAGAGATCAGGTCCAAGCCCTAAAATGGATACAGAAAAATATCGGTAAATTTGGCGGTGATAATAATAATGTCACTGTGTTTGGCGTGAGTGCTGGTGGATCATCTGTAGAATATCTTTTACTGTCTCCGATGGCTAAAGGCCTTTTCCATAAGGCTATTATGCAGTCTGGATCTACTCTACTGAATTGGGCTATAAACAAAGATATGAGGGAGATAATCAAAAACTTACCACAAATGAAACATAACACTATGAACGATGATCAGCTGATACAGTCATTGAAGAGTTTATCAGGAAAAGATTTAATTATGGCATCTATGGCAGCTCTGGAAGCCACTAAGTGGAAAGGTGGACTTTATTTTGGATTCGTACCGTCAGTGGAAAAACCTAGCGGGTGGGAACCATTTTTGGATAAATCTCCACTAGAGTTGCTGTCTCGCGGCGAGTTCACTCGTGTCCCTGTCATGACGGGCTTCTGCACTCGCGAAGACATTTTACTGCGGTTTTATAATCCGCAATTGCTAGAAAAATTTAAGCAGAGTAAAATATTTCTGAATCATTTACCTTTTGAAATTGATAATGGATTGAAGCCTGAGCTTGAGGATAAACTAAAGAAGGTTTATTTAGAAGCAGAAAACCGTTACGGGGAAGACGACGAATATGCGATAGATTTTTTCTCGGATATTGATTTCATTGCCGGCATTTATGTTTCTGCTAATTTGATATCGAAAAGCAACCCTTCAATATACTTATATGAATTCTCATATAGTGGCAAACTAAACTATCTAAAAATGAAGCTTGGGATAACGTCTCCTGGAGCCTGCCATGGTGACGACTCTGGGTACATTCAGCCTTCTGCCCTGATAATACCCATCGATAACATTTCCGACACCGACAAAACGGTTCGAGACAGAATGGTGATGCTGTTTACAAATTTTGCAAAATATGGGTAAGAGACATTTAATTGTTTTTGCCTGAATTATATATTTAAAATATGATTTAAGTTCAGTAGAATGCCAATGAGTTCGACAGTATGGATAAACCGTGCTCTGCCTTTTATAGTGTTGTGTTTGTAAATATGTTCTCACAATAACGTTTTTCACAGAAATCCCACTCCTTCTCTGGACAGCATCATCACGACCAAGTGGGAGCCACTGGGCCCGTCTGGTCGCAGCCTAGTGATCGACGATCAGCTCGCGATGCGGCCCTTCGCTTATGCGGCGCGGGTGGCTCTCTTCGAACAACTATTTAACGGACAATATGCACCCAAATGTAACCGTTAATTTTTTGCATCTGTGTATTATTATATTTTTTGCAATTTTTTACCTCTTGGTTTTATTAGTCGATATTTTAAGATGCCATGTTTAAATGTGCTGACATTTTAACACCTAACCTCCAATGTCGTTATGATTTTATGGATAACTCTACTGTACTCTGAGATGGTGTGTTATGTGTTTCAATGGTAACTGGTTAAATACTTCCTTTTTAGGGTTTCATAGCCAAAATGGCAAGAAGGGAACCCTTTATTTTTTTTATCATATCCGTCTTCCGCTCTGTCACTTCTGTACTGACAGAACACTGTCTGTAACATACTGATGTTACAGACATTTTACTTAAATTATAAAGCATGTTGACGAAATTTTCACTTCAAGTGTGTTCTGTGTGCTGTAGTTTTATACTACTTACCTAGGGACAACGACTTTCATATATGTATCAGTTTTTTATTCAGTCGGTTCGATAGTTATGATGTAGATTATACGTGAAAGACGGACACATGAGTTATCCACTTATCCCATAAGAGTTCCGATTTTTCTTTTGAGGCACGGAACCCTAAATATGACAGATGACATTGTACTATTTTATTTTAGGTTCCGGAACCTCCGGAGCTGTGGGAAGGCATCAAGGATACGACGAAAGACTGTAACATCTGCATCCAATTCGATGGAATGTCCAAAACTGTCGTAGGCAGTGAAGATTGTTTGTTCCTAAACGTCTTTACCCCCTCACTGGCAGAGCGGGAAAAAGCTACAGCGTTGCCTGTTATGGTGTACATTCATGGCGGCGGGTTCACCTCTGGCTCTGGTACCGACCCGATGCGCCGGGGCCCAGATTGGTTGGTTGAGAAAGACGTGGTCCTCGTCAGCATTAACTACCGCCTGGGTATTCTTGGGTTCCTCAATTTAGATAGCCCCGATGCTCCAGGCAACATGGGACTCAGAGATCAGGTCCTAGCTCTAAAATGGGTACAGAATAACATCAGTAAATTTGGTGGTGATCATAATAATGTCACTGTGTTTGGAGCGAGTGCTGGTGGATCATCTGTGGAGTATCTTTTACTATCACCGATGGCTAAAGGTCTATTATATAAGGCTATTATGCAGTCTGGATCTACTCTGCTGAATTGGGCTATAAACAAAGATATGAGGGAGATAATTAAAAACTTACCACAAATGAAACATAACACTATGAACGATGATCAGCTGATACAGTCATTGAAGAGTTTATCAGGAAAAGATTTAATTATGGCATCTATGGCAGCTCTGGAAGCCACTAAGTGGAAAGGTGGACTTTATTTTGGATTCGTACCGTCAGTGGAAAAACCTAGCGGGTGGGAACCATTTTTGGATAAATCTCCACTAGAGTTGCTGTCTCGCGGCGAGTTCACGCGTATCCCTGTCATGACGGGCTTCTGCACTCGCGAAGACATTTTACTACGATCCTCTAATCCGCAATTGCTGGAAAAATTAAAGCAAAATAAAATGTTTCTGGACCATTTACCTTTTGAAATAGACAATGAACTGAAGGCTGAGGTTGAAGATAAACTAAAAAAGATGTATTTAGAAGCCGAGAATCGCTACGGGGAAGATGACGAATATGCAATAGATTTTTTCTCGGATGTCGATTTTATTGCCGGCATTTATGTTTCTGCTAATCTGTTATCGAAAAGTAACCCTGACGTATACTTATATGAATTTTCATATAGTGGCAACCTAAACTATTTGAAAGTGAAGCTTGGCATTACGTCTCCTGGAGCCTGTCATGGCGATGACTCTGGGTACATTCACCCTTCTGCCCTAATACCTATTGATAACATTTCAGAAACCGACAAAACGGTTCGAGACAGAATGGTGATGCTGTTTACCAATTTTGCGAAATATGGGTAAGATACATTTTATTACTTTTGCCTAAATCATATATGTATTTAAACATATTTTAAAGCATATTTAAGTTCAGTAGAAGGCCAAGGCCAAGGTTCGACAGTTTAAATTAACCTTTGCTGCTGTGTCAAAGCGTGCTCTGCCTTTTATTCTGTTTGTAAATATGTATTGACAATAACGTTTTTCGCAGAGATCCCACTCCTTCTTTGGACAGCATCATCACGACCAAGTGGGAGCCACTGGGCCCGTCTGGTCGCAGCCTGGTGATCGACGACCAGCTCGCGATGCGGCTCTTCGCTTACGCGGCGCGGGTGGCTCTCTTCGAGCAACTATTCAACGGACAATATTCACCCAAATGCAACTGATAAAGTTTAATTACATTATTTAGTCACAATTTTTTTTTGTACTTGAATCCAATTCCTACTACTTATTTGTCGACTTTTATTAAGGTGAAGACAATTTATAATAGGATAACAAATAAAAGTAACTAAAACTAACATAAATCTAAATAGTTAATTCTATAAATAAAACTAAACTAAAACTAAAATAACACATAATTATAAATTACCATTAAGGTGAATATTTGTTACATTTTCTGGGTTTGTTACAATTCAAATGACATATGAAGTTGCAAATACGCCTCTTCAATTTTCTTTTCAAATGAATTGGTTTTTCTCCTTACTTCCATTCCTTAGGAATTTTGCAACTGCGTTGCTTGGGGTCGGTTAGGAATTTAGGAACAGCATGCTGCGTAGACGCAGGTCGGCGGACGACAATGGCGATCGTGAACATTCCCGCCAGATCGGAATGCGCTAATACCATTACGGGGCACGCACCTCGCCGACGAACACGTGGGCGGCGGAGCTTTAGGCATGCTTAGATTAGAATTAACAGGATAAGTTTTAAAGTAAAGGTGGCTGCAAATGTTGTTGTTGACGAACACTCAAAGCATTTACCTATGTACACAAGATACCTAGCTGTATTCAAGAACAATAAAAATGGGGCGATTTTATGTGTAAACGAAACATGTTATTGAAGCCTTGGCCATTCTCCACTAGCACTTGTCACGTAACTTTCTTTCTTTTTCATAATTCGAGGTATAACTTTCTTTCTCTCGTTATGTCAACGCTGATTTAGATACTGGGGAATTTTGCAATGGTAATATGAAAGTAAGATGACCTTGTAAGATCACTTTAAGTATTTATCTTACTTTACACCGACCGGTAGGAATCAACATCCTTTAATGGTAGGGTTTTGTCTCAGTACAATTGCAAAAAAATAGTGCGCATCGAGAAAAAGTTGTGAATTTTTGACCATAGATAGAGTGAGCAAAGATGAATATTTTTTAGTATTGGCGGTCTGTAAAATTTTTGGACCTTCACGTCAAAATCAGGGGTCCCGTGCAATATGTTATTACTCTCTGGTTAAGACTGCTAGGGGTTGTTTGGTATCGTTTCCGTGTAAAACAGACATGCAGAATTCATTTCTGATATTAAAAATGTAAAATTTCGTATTAAAAAAAAAGTTGTGCCGCGAGGAAAAACACAATTTTATTTTTATTTTTTTAGAACGTCATATAACTAATATATATCCTTTATTTCAAATAATAAAAAATATTGTAAAGAAGTATATTTAATATAGATTATAGAAACATATACATTTTATACACCTTTAATACAAAAACTTCTGTTTTTTTTTTACTTAAGTTGAGTAACGGAAAACAGACGTCGCGTCGTTTGAATTGTGACGGTTTATGTTAAAGTTAAGGAGGAAAAATGTGTTTTTATTTATTGTATTTTTTTATTTCTGCATTTTGTGAAGTTATTATGAATAAAATTTACTAATAACAAGCAATACATGCATTTTAAGGTCAATACGCTACGGATGTTCACGTTCACATTGATTATCGATACTTACTATGGAGAAAACATATACACCACGAGCAAACATTTTTTTTCGCGTAGTTTTTGTATACTATAAGCCTAAAAATTGTATATATTTAGAAACTACATTAAATATGCTCCTTTATAATATTTTTTATTATTAGAAAAAAATGATATATATTAGTTAAATGACGTTCTAAAAAAAAAAATTGTGTTTTTCCTTGCCACACAACTTTTTTTTTTAATAAGAAATTTTACATTTTTAATATCACAAATGAATTCCGCATGTCTGTTTTACACGGAAATGATACCACACAACCCCTAGCAGCCTTAACCATAGAGTAATAACGTATTTCACAGGACCCCTGATTCTGACGTGAAGGTCCGAAAATTTTACGGACCTCCAATACTAAAAAATATTTATCGTGGGCCATTCTATCCATGGTCAAAAATTCACAACTTTTTCTCGATGCGCACAATTTTTACAAATTCGAGCTCTGCTATAAGCTGATAAGCGAGTTAAGCGACAATCAAATATAAAGTTGAAAATATCAGAAGCTGCTGCATTGTTCAAATGTAGATATTTCACGATATGATATCAACAGTAATTAATATGTAAAAAAATCTATAATACTTTGAACGTAGTAGGAAGCTTCGGCAAAATGCGCATGGGCAAGTGTAGGTTGGATGGAGGCTTCCAGCGCGGAGAAACCTCGGCCGGCGGAGCGGCGCCAGCGGGGCGCGGTGTGAAATACTCAGGTGCATCCGAACCTGCCCGCTCCATACACAGCGTGCTCCAATCTCGGCGTTTGAACCTACGGTCGACGACATACAATTATATGTAGCTTACTGTGGAACTAGGTTGATTTGTGTAGATTCTCCCATGTTATGTATAAATTATTATATTCACGTCATCACATCACTTATCTCTACTTAACTAACATTTTTATGAAAGAAAATTACATATTTGGAAGATATATTTTTTTGCGTTAAGACAGTGTGCTGTTTTGGTAACTGTAGGCACTTTAATATGCTGTATTCTCTGTATTTGGTTCTGAAGTACCTACCTATTCAATAAACTCAAGTATACTAAGGTTATTGTATGATGAGGTTGTCTATATGAGTCTAGAAAGTTCCTACCAATTAATTTTGGAATGAGTACGGTACGGATTAAGTATATCCACAGCTTTTCGGTGAAGCAAAATGTTGGAAGGGTTTCCTTCCATCCGGGAACGAATGAAGACTGTGTCGACCGTCCAGTGGCGCGCTCATTTGGGGGAGTGTATTTCCTAATAAGCGAATCAGTTTCTGTATAATCCCTTAGTGTTAAGCTGTACAGTCGACAAAAAATGTGGTTTACCACCCTACGGTTGAGGTTCGTAAGGTTCGTTTGAACGTGATGAGACAACAAGGTTGTGCATGTTTTAAACTTCGATAGAAATGTCAACCTTAGCGATCGTTAGATCTCGCAGAAACTTTTGTCAAAACTGGTAGACCACTTTCTTGGTCGACTGTACTGATTACGTTACTTTTGGTATTTGTCACAAATACTTTATCACATATAAGTTGCGGAATTAATAAGACTAAGTACAACTTAACATGATGGATTATACAGAAATTGATTATAGTTTATTAGTGATTAAAATCCCCCTAATGAGGGCGCCACAGGAAGGTCGACGCAATGTTAAAAATTGGGCCATTTAAATTTATATTTTTAATTTATAAATTCGGCACCTATTTCTAATATTGAGTTCTCTTCTTTATCACTCCGCTGTGGGCTATATGTTTTTATTTATTTATTAAATCGGTAAGAACTACTTACTACATACATATGTGCATTAATTGTCAAACCAAAACACGCTGTATAGAAAACAGTCTCGAGATCCTTTCACGGCTGCGCGTGAGTCGTGATTTGATTCCCACAGAACAAACCATACCTTTATCCCTCTCTAACTCCTACTGCGTATAAATATCTATCCTTTTCTACCTGTAAAGCCTTTTGGTTTTGTTGATACCCAGACGACACAATAAATTATCTTATAGTTCAATTAGCTTGAAAAATGTCTTTAATGTTTCTGAGTGTACACAATAACTCATATTGTTGTGTTGTAAAAAGGATACGGATAAAGAATTGTATAAGGCAGTCGGCATGTTTAAGTATAGGAATTATTTTTAACCTATTGTTAATATTTATTGGACTACCACTGCTGTATGCGATTTGAGAAGCTTTTTAGATTTTAAAAAGCTTCTCAAATTAAAGGGTTTAATACGTAGGTACCTATTTTTCGAACACAATCTTATTTTTATGGATTTAAGGTCGTGTACTTATATTTTTGAACATAACTATGTATAGATATTGGAAAATTCAACCTTTATTTAAAAAAAATTACGCTATTTAAAAAAATCGAATAATATTGTAATCTCACTTTTGTCTATCCGTGTAATGTTCGGAATCGATATGACCAAAAATTAAATGGGTAGGTATGACCCAATAATAATAATTTATACAATGGGTAACTAAAGGTACTTATTAATAATATTAATATATTAATATTATGGGACAATCTTACACAAATCAACCCAGTCCCACAGTAAGCTCAATAAGGCTTGTGTTATGGGTACTAGGCGACGATATATATAATTAGATAGATATAGATAAATACTTAAATACATAGAAGACATCCATAACTCAGGAACAAATATCCGTGATTAACAGTCACAAATAAATGCCCTGACCAGGATTCGAACCTGGGACCTCCTGCTTCATAGGCAGGGTCACTACCAACTAGGCTAGGAGGCCGTTGAACTTATTAGGGTCCCTTTTGAACAGACCTGGGCGGTATTCTAACTCTTCTCTTAAATATCTAACTCTTAAATCTTGATTTGTTAAGGATTTGTCATCAATATAATAATTTGTTATCAAATTTATACCTAAACAAATTGTAATTCTGACAAGCAAAGTCAATAAAACGTTTGACCTCATTTAGATATCTATTTAAAATGATCTGATAACTATTTCATGACCAGAAAAGGATGATTCAGTGACTGAATAAATCAAGCGTTCAATATGAAATTAACGGAACCCTAAAAAAAATAACAAAACCGAAAACCCCATAATTCCCATTAAGTAACAAATTATATTTTTTGAATGTGTCTCCTGAGCCAACATTAAAGCTCGCATAGTTTGGGCAATGCCTGTGAGCATATGAGCATATCACCTTCATTAAACTTCATTTTTCTCGTGATAGATAACGAGCAGGATAATTAAGAAACGAGGACAAATATATTTTGCATTCAAAAGATAACACTCAGTTGAAATAAGGCTTGACTTAGGTAATTAAGGGTGACTCAGACAGAGTACGATTCCGAAAATAAAACTAAAGTTTAAGATGCCCGCCACTGCCACTCGATTTTTTATTTGAATATTTTGTGCTTTGTGCCAAATAAAAACTTGCATTCCTATACATAAAAATCTGTATATATCCCACTCAAATAAACTTTTCACTGTTCTACGCATTTTACCATATCATACAATTCATATACAGGGCATAATTGGTATCGTATTGTGGATAACAAAAAGTAGGATAAAAAATTTTTGGACGCGAAAAATTCTTTTTTTGTATGTTAGGTAGTAGGTACATGTCGTCACAGCTGGCCATCAGCTCCCTACAAAATCAAAACTTTTTCGCGAGATTTTTTTTTCTTACTTTTTCATAATTAGAACACGATAACAATTATGCCATTAAAAGGATACACATACTATCTTCATCTTCAATTTTAATTCAACATTTTCAACATAAATTTTAACGATTTGGATATTTTGGATTTTGATACGTACGGTTACCACCTACACAAAGAACCTCTGGTTATTTTTATTTATAATTTTTAATGAAGTATTTCAAAACTCTTGATAATTAACACATGCTTTATTCGGTAAGTACCTATAACTTCTGTTACGGTGATAAATACTCGTATTCATATAAATCAATTTTTTCGCACAAAAAAATCTATTCCCAAAAATAATAGATACTTATGGTAAAATGAATCGTTCCAAACTTTAAATGAAGTCTAGCAGCTAGTTTTTTTCTGTGCACCCTTCATAATAATACGAGCCGCTACATACACTGGCCTGGGATTCGATTCATTTTGAATCTTTCAATGAACTGACTGCGATATCACGGCACCAAAAATCTGATGCTTTGCTTATCTCTGTTTCGCTTCGGGGACGTTCGGAATGTCGTCATCTTATTGCGCAACTTAAAGTAAATAATAACTAAATGTAACAGATAACAAATAATATGTATTAATGATAGGTAGGTGGAATTTAATATTAAAATTAAATTAGGTTTTCTTTAAAAAGCTAACAGTGGTATAAAAACCTTGACGGGTTTTAAACTGGTAATTTTTTACACAGAAATTGTACCTACTCGTAACGTTGAAGTGCCATTTGTCCACTGTATTAGGTCGTTTGATCGATGGATGCCCAATTATCAAATAGCTGACATTTGGCTCGGTCGCCTACTCGCCTTCACTAAATAATGTAATGCATTGTGCACAATTGTACCCATATTTGTTAACAATGGGCCGCTGCGTATTGACATCTGGTGGGTCTTCAACTAGCAGCACCGAGTCAAAAGACCCACTGCGATTTATTGGTAAATTATGCTTTTATGTGCCTTAAAGCCATTATCGTAGGGTCGTGTTTTAAATATAAAATATAAAATCACCTTTAACGCCCTTGTATTTAACATTGAACCTTAGTGTTCGGAATTAATGTTTGGTATCTCTTAGCACAACAAGGAGTTGAAATTGCAGGATGTTAAATATCTCCGAATTGCCACTTGTATCATAATCGCGCGGCTGTCGAGGGGTGGCGGTTATTTGCACTTTTTGTGTGTTTTGTCAGTTGGCGCAAATATAATGTAATTTGTTGACATGTAAATCGGCACAATTGAGATAAACACGTGAATGAAAAGTTTACTACCAGAACGGCTATCATGGTTGCCGCTTTATCGCCTATCGCGTCATGCATCACTTTCGCACTTACCTACTTGTTAGAACGTGACAGCTATGGTGACAGGTGATAAAAACACGACCATATCAGTATAATGGTACCAACATACTAAGTACTAGTATTTTGATACCAGTTGTTTTCAAACTTACATTAGTTTTTTTTGAACTAAGAATATTTTATTTGGTTGGACACCGCACTAACGTTGTCTACGATCTACGAACACACGTTTTGCGGCCTTCATCTTGCACGCGGCGCCGTGGGACAAGAATTGTTAGCTTTGCACTCGCCACTAGTGCCCGCACGACATATCGTGGCATTTAAACCGCCAACGCCAATACGCTGCATCAGTGCTTCTCAACCACCAATCCTACTTAGTTCCTGCTCTAAGAAAGTGATCCTGCACAATGGCTCCAGCTCCCTGTATTGAAACTACTGACATTAAATCGTCAGCTTTGGAGCTAATAGGTAATACTCCGCTCGTTGCTCTAGACCGATTGCACCCTACTGGACCCGGAAGAATTTTAGCAAAATGTGAGTTTATGAACCCCGGAGGATCTATCAAGGACCGCTCGTCGTTGTACATGATAAAAACGGCCCTGAAGAACGGCGGACTGAAGCCTGGACACCCGATTATAGAAGTCACGTCTGGCAACCAAGGCTGTGGTCTCGCCGTAGTGGCAGCTGTAATGGACCATCCTTTAACGATATACATGTCTGCGGGTAACAGCGAACAAAGAGCGATACAAATGGAAGCGTGCGGTGCGAAGTGTACACGAGTACCACAAGTTGAGGGCGTCTATGGCAAAGTGACGTATGCAGACGTTCAAGCGGCTGAAGAAGAATGTTTGAAAACCGTCGAAAAGACCGGCGACTTCCTCGTAAATCAGTTTTACAATGAAGCGAACGTTGAAGCTCACTACGACATGACAGGACCCGAAATTTGGAGACAAACTGGAGGTCGCGTGGATGCATTTTTGGCTTCGGCTGGAACGGGCGGTACGTTCACGGGGACCTCTAAATATTTAAAGGAACAGAACCCTGCAGTACAGACTTATATTGTTGAGCCTGAAGGTGCGGAAGTAATAGCTGGGAAGCCGCTTACGAAGGCCTGTCACAAGCTGCAAGGTTCCGGCTACGGCGTAGTGCCGGCGCTATTCAAGTACGAGTTTATGGACGGAACGTTGAGCGTTTCGGACGAGGAGGCGGTGCACTACAAGAGGCTGCTGGGCATGAAGGAGGGGTTGTACGTGGGCTACACGAGCGGCGCCAACGTCGCCGCTGCCGTCAAGCTGCTGGAGTCAGGCGTCCTGCCCGAGGACGCGTGGGTGGTCACAGTGCTCAATGACACGGGGCTGAAGTACTCGCCCACGCCGGACGAAGTTAGAGCAGACGATGATTAAGATGATACTTAGTTAAAATTATGTTGTTCAGTAGGTACGTACGTATATTACGTATCAAAACATTTTATTATTTTAGTTAAAATTCTATTGTTTAGTATGTACAGTATCATGTTGTCTTTGTTATGCGTAATTTTGATTCATTTAAATATGTACCTAATAGATAGATTATTAGCTAGTCCATTCTCATTGTTATACGTAGGACAATTAGGTAGTAGTGATTATGGTATTATATGTTCTGAATCTTCAGCTTTAGGCGGGAAGTACTGTGATCTTGTTGTATATAACGTAGGTATGTATAGATAACTTTTTCGTAATCAAAATTATGTACGACTCTATTTTTCCGTTTAACTAGCACGCTTAAACAAGTACACAACTGTGATATGATATCGTGATCAACACATTGTTGTCTTTATGTCTTAGAAAAATCCAGTGTGATAAGATAACTAACTGTACCTATATGTTATCTGGCATATAAATGATTTACTTACTTTAAGTGTTTAACTAAT
Source organism: Pammene fasciana (assembly GCA_911728535.1). NCBI lineage: Eukaryota > Metazoa > Arthropoda > Insecta > Lepidoptera > Tortricidae > Pammene > Pammene fasciana. The sequence continues at coordinate 6,974,996 of OU452285.1, forward strand.
AATGTGCGCAGAAAAGATATTTGTCTTTTAAATTGTGTTATTTTCCTGTTTGTAAATTTGCTATAGGTAGGTACAGTCACCTGCAATTGTAGTGAATAAAATAATATAACAAAATATCTGCCACGAGTATTTATCTTTGTAATTGTTTTAGAAATAGAATCTTACCACTTAATTTTTTAAACTCCTAGAGGATGGAAGATATATAGTGTTGTAAAGACAGACCGATACCTAACTTATTATTTCAGAGTTGATTTTACTTATATAGAATACTACCACTTAATAATAAGAATTAAAGTTTTGAATGATGTCTAATCTAGAAATAATTTATTTAATCCTTGGAGCCAAAACCTAGTGTTATCCTATTACGTAAATGACTTGCAGCTGCATTCCGAGAAGGGATGCCAAACTTTGCAAATAAACAACTCCAAATAATTAGAGGGAACTGTTGATAATTAGCCAATTTGGAGTTTTTATCGCAGCCCTTGCCTAGAGCGTCTCAGACGAAAAAACTGTTGCAGACGTCCAAACCTACAGCGTTTACTAAAACTGCCAAACGCATTCGCTCGTAAAGTGCGCAGAGCCGCCCACCTAACAAGCGGAGATTTTTTAATAATTGCCACCAGCTGCAGCGGCAGGATAGATCAGATGTTTTTGCTGATTCTGCATGGACATCTCCCTAATAGGCTGTTGTGAAATCAGCGGCGCTAAATTACAGCGCGAGAAGCCGGCTGCAGACTAATAGCCGAGATCTCTGCCGCCCTCACTTGTTTCTCGAATTGGTTCTAAGATATTCTCATGAAAATTTGGAAATATTAAGTGGCATGCGTAGCTGAACGGCACATGACTAGATGAAATGAAACTCTAAATAGGAAGAAAACATTCGCAAACAATATTTTCGTAATTTTAGTATTACTTTTTAGGTGTCATTAAAATGTAGAAATATGCGTAGTGCTATATTTTTGGAATTTCTTCATACTCACCTGATACGAATTTAGATAGAAAAATTATTACATTACCATTGCAATTACTTTCGCTGTATTAGAAGATTCACTATTTAAAAGATCAATGTCTGACATTTCGAACATCACGAGTACGTAATGCTACGTATATATCATTGATGAGTAGGTATAGGTATACGGTAACGTTTTCTGTGAATAAAATCCTCACGTTCAATAAACTAATGACATCAGGGAATATTTGCTCCGACTTGATTGGTGGGTATAGTTAAGTAGGCAAACAGTTTGGAGCGTTAATGGGTATTTTCCTCTGGTTTATTTGTGCAGATCAGTCCGATTGTTTGTTGTCGTGCCTCGATCGTCGTAGAGAAGGTTTAGCGACTTCCGAAACAATATTTATTATTATTTGCACATAAATATGTCTATTTATATTTTAAAAAATTTAAGATGTCGGAAATATCGGTAGAAATCTCTAGTAAGATTCTTCTTTATTTTTTTAAGGCAGCTGATGTAACTATTGAAAAACAACAACATAATGGATTGTCATGAATTAGTGACCTGTTTGACTCGAAGCAGAGGCTATTAAATAAGGTAGCTGTACTTGTAGCACAAATTGCATTATGAAATGAAAACTATATACCTAGGTAGTTAGGGAAAATCCCTGTTAAATTTTAAGTTTTAAAGTAACTATGTGTCTATCTTTCTGACTGTTAACTCTTCCCGCTCAAACTGCTAAGCTGCTAAATTATGTTCTGCTGAGTTCGGGAAAAAGACAAAAGGATAGATATACACGTAACTCAACTTAAGGAGGTGAAAAAAGGGGAGAAATTGTTCGTGCGCTAATGTTGGCTATTACATTACATTTCATTTTGATGTGTACGAAGTCGCAGGCAAAAAATTAGTTAATTATATAACTGGTTGATGATCAGTGACAACATACTGGCTACGAAGATACATAAATAAATAATTCGATTCATCGTTATCTCGCACTTTGTTTACCTTTCTTGTATGTGACCTATTCTACATTTCTTGACAGTTGGTATAATTAATTAATGATAGGAGAGGAGCATTTTTTCCATTATTAGCACACAACACAATAATCTGTAGTATCAATACCGTCGGTGGCTGTGCAGTGCGGTCCGCTTGCGTGAGATAGTGCGCATCCAGGGAATTGGTATAATCTGAGTCAATATTGACAGTGGCGCTGTGGGAAAGCCGCGGTGTGCACAGGTGGCGACTCTTCAAACACCTACAGGAAGTATGATTTCATCATTCTTTAATGATGGATTTAACAGGTTGACGGCGAGGTTTGGTTTGAGTTTGAGAGTCGTTTGAATGATGCATTTCATCCGTAGGCTACTTTTTCAAGTAGGTAGGTCCGTCATGGCAACTGATACCAAAAAGCCCCTGAAAGATATTTCTCCATACAATTATGAGCCTACAAAGATGGCGTTATTAATAGACGCCGCCATTGCTAGGGACCGATTTGACTCGCCATATTTGATACACATATTTCGCTGTGGTAAGTACCTATACCTAGTTTAATACAGATATTTGAATATTATACCAACGAGGAAATAAAACTAATTTACATTTAAAAAAAAATACGCATACGTTTAATTGGAGCCGCGGAATGACCCGAATGACATTTTCACAATTTTCCTGCAATCGTGTGTGTGACGTGACACTAGGAAGTATTGTATATGGAAGCTCCGCCTAAATTAATTAAGAAAATCAGAAAAACTAACCCTAAACTCACCGAGGATCCGATAAAAACATAGCAATAACCACCAGACACAAACAGAAAATGGAAATATCACTTCGGTAAGCCGTTTATAGTATATAACTTGTAAAAACTGAATCAATACAAAGACAGTTATTTGAAATTTTACGCACACAGAGATATTTTAATGATAACAACGAATAACTAATTGATGAAATAAAAAAATAGAAGAAAATTAAGGGTTAACAGCCACCTGTTTTTGACACATTGAAATCTGAAGTCTATATGTCAATGTGACATTTAAGGTGTCGTTCGGAAATCTTAAGAGTAGCGTTTCATGACTGCGTTTAAGGAGATAGCTGTAAAGATATTAATAACACATTAAATTTATCAACAAATCACTACGAAAATGGCGGCAAAATGTGGATACTGCGATAAAATTGCCAATAAACGTTTAACGCTTGCTTGTTCCAACTGCATGAAAGTATTTCACACAAAATGCACAAACATCACAAACGCTGCATTTTCTATTATGAACGAAAAGAAAAAAAGGACTGGAAATGTGATTGCTGTTTGAAACAAATGTTAAAAAATCAAAATCGAAATCCTAGCAGCAACAGTACACCAATTTCAACTATACCCTTGAAGGTCTCAGCTGTTTCAAGTAACTCAAAGATGACAACAACTATGTCAACTAGCTCTAAAATAGTAGCTCCTTCAGCCAGTCCGGAAGTTTCAACTCTATTGACTAGTGCAACAATCTCAACTACGTCAACGAAAATCTCAAGCACTCCACCAACTAGCTCGAAATTATTAACTACACCAACCAGTTCTAAAGTTTCAACTCCATCTGCTAGCTCAAACGATTCAACGTTGTCAACAGATGTTAATGACACAACAACAGGACAAAAATATAGAGTGAATGTGTCTACACAAAATTCATTCGAGTCACTAGGTGACAGTGATATGGAAACTGAATCCATAACTGCTGATAGCCAAGTTATAAATAGAAGTTGTCCAGAAATAAGAAACATAAACGAAGATATAGACATATTAAAAGTGAAAAATGAAGAATTAGAAAAAAAACTTGTAATCGCAGAGAACGAAGTCGGAGTTCTGCTGAATGAGAACTACTCATTGAAAAAGAAGATAGAAGAGTATAAAATCGAAATAACGAAGCTGACTAGCATATGTAAATCGACTGACAAGAAAAAAAACTACGCAATGCATCAGAAGAACAAAAGCATGAACAAAACAAAATTAGATTTTAGTCGAACACCTGAATTGAAAGTATCACAGCAAAAAGAGCCCAAAATAATAATTGAGGACACACATACACATGCAATACCGGTTGCTGAACCTCAACAGAACAAATCTGCAGATAATACCCTTCAACCGTCTTTGAGCATTTTACATGAACAACAGATCAACCAACTACAAATGGAAAGTTCTAGATCACAACAACACTTGGGCCTGCCGAAGACCACGTCATCTGGACCTCATAGTAGTACAATAACTAACACAGAGCGCGATGGCGAAAGGACGGAAATCAACATCCAAGGAGACCCACATCTGGACCCGTCGAAGAACACATCAACTGGACCCCAACGTAACACGAAAGTCTGTTCGATGAATCAGGAACAAACCAATCTTAGTGTTAAGAGCCCCATAAAAAATAAACTAGTTATAGCTAGCAACATTAAAAATAGTAAGATAACTAACATCTTAAGCAATAATACACCAGATAATTACGACTTTTGCCATTTTGTAACGCCTAGTGTAGGAATCAGACAAATACTACTTCAAGCTGAATTACATGTTGCTCACTTAACTTTACTAGATTATTACGTCATAATAGTGGGCGAGGAAAATTTCCATGAAAATGAAGATTATGATGCTCTAGTCGAATGCTTTGCCAAAACTCTGTGTCAGATTAAAAATACAAATTACAAATGTCATTGTTGTATGTCCTACTTATATTTGTGGCAAACCATTGCATAATTATAGAGTTGAGCTATTTAACACTTTATTGCACAAGAATTTAAAACTTCATGAAAGGCATTTCTCATTTGATTCAAACCTGGATCTGACATTTGAAATGTTTTCAGCGATCACAGGACGCATTAACAACCTGGGTATGGAAAATATTATAGGTCATATAAGCAGGTTTATTACTTACAACAGTGAAATAATTAGTAACAAGAATAAGTTTAGAGTCAACCACAATACAGCACAAAAAAAGATAAGCGACTATTTTCCCCGCATACAACAAGCTATAAACACAAATGTAACTGTGCATATGCAATCTGACGAGCAATCTTTGTTTTTTCGTGACTAACTTCAGTGCAACTAGTATAGATGACTCTAACCAAACCTCAAGGAACTCAATGACGAGCTACACGGCCAATGCAAAGGCAGGAAGTAATATAACCAACCTAAACGTCTTTCATCAGAACGTATGTGGTATATCCAATAAAAAAGATGACTTAGAGATTTATATTAATAATTTAGCAAAAAACATTCACTACATTTGTATCAGTGAACATTTTTTAAATAAAGATTCGATACTCGTTTTCAACATGCCATTATACAATATTGCTACACACAATGTTAGAACAAATAAAAAAAGAGGTGGCAGTCTAATCTTGGCGCGTTCAAACAGAAAAACGGAAGAATTATCCTTTTGCAAGTCCCTTTATAAAGTAGGAAGTTTTGAAGTATGTGGAGTTAAAGACTGCGAAACTAATACCCTTATACTTACCTGCTATCGAAGCCCTGATGATAGTAATCTCGATGACTTCTTAGAGAGGCTAGAACGTTTACTAGAATTCTGTATTAACAAAAATTGCGTAATTTGTGGGGATTTTAATATAAATCTTCAAAAAGATGATAAAAAATCCGCAGACTTTATATCATTGCTTATTTGTTATGACTTCTTGCCTCTCTTTAACGAAATTACTTATAAAAGAAATCAGTCCGAGTCATGCATTGACAATATTTTATATAACATATCTCATGACAAAATAGAAAACTTTTGGATCGATCATAATGGTCTAGCTGATGGGCATGCGGGTTTGTGTTGTGAAATGATTCTTGAATGTTCTGGTGACAAGAGAGACGAATCAATTATTTACGCTGAACGTCGCGTATTAAGTGCAAACAGTAAATTAGTTTTTAGGCAAGGGCTATCTCAACAGAATTGGAAGAATATCGGTATCAATAACTTTCTTAGTAAATTTAGTGGTCTGTTTAACTCATCTTTCAAAAAAAGGAGGCAGCGTGTGATAAGAAACAAGACTGGTATCTCATGGATCACGACAGGCATAAAAATTTCAAGTAAAATGAAACGCTTCTTAAATAGTGTTAAAGACAATAGTAATGAATCATTAGAATTGTACCGCAAAAAGTATTTCACGATCTTTAGAAGAGTAGTTAGGTTTGCGAAACAAAATGCCGTTAAATTAGAAATAAGTAGGGCAATTAACTCAAATAAACAAATCTGGAAAATTGTGAATAGGAACAGTAATAAGTCGCCTGCCAACTGTAATCCAAAACTAGTTCTTAAAACTGACAAGGTTATTGAAGACCCGCAAGAGCAAGCTGATATATTTTCCAATATATTTGATCACAGTACTGGCAGTTCAACTACTGACATGACTTCTGCTCTGAAAATTCTAAGGGAAAATTCGAAAAGAGTTGAACAGTCCATGAGTTGCGAGAACGTTACCCCGCAAGAAATTCTTCAGATTGTGAAAAATATGGAAAGCAAACCGTCCGCGGGTCATGATGGAATTCCCATAACCGTTTTCAAAGATAATATGGATGTGTTGTCGGAACCACTTGCTGATTTTTACAACACATGTTTTGCAGTAGGCGTTTTCCCAGATCAATTGAAAATTGCGAAAGTACTGCCCATATACAAAAAAGGTAGTCGAAATGACCCCAAAAATTATAGACCCATATCCTTATTACCAACGCTATCCAAAATATTTGAGAAGCTAATAAAAGCAAGGTTGCAAACGCATCTTGTAATGCATAACGTTGTAAATAGCAGACAATTTGGGTACCAAAAATTCATAGGAACTAGTGAAGCCATAGATACTCTGGTCAAGGACGTTGTAACAGGTTTGAATAATAAACTGAAGGTAGCTGGTCTCTTCCTGGACCTGAGCTCCGCTTTTGATACTGTAGATCATAAAATCTTGCTACACAAACTTGAGCACTATGGTGTCAGAGGAAATGTACTTAAGATATTTGAGTCCTATCTTTGCAACCGGAAGCAGTATGTTGAACTTAAAACGTTGGTAGGGAATACAGAAAAAGTATTTAAGTCAAAAACTACGACGATAAGACGCGGGTCACGCGGGGTTCCACAAGGCTCGATACTTGGTCCACTATTTTTTGTACTGTTCATAAATGACCTCATACCATATGTAATGAACTCACAACCTCATATCAAGCTAGTAGTTTTCGCGGATGACACAAACGCTGTAATTACAGCTGAAAATATGTCACAGTTAAACGATAAGGGAAACGCCGCTCTACTGGCTTTTGATAAGTGGTTTACAGTAAATAATTTGAGATTAAACAGCAATAAAACTAATCTCTTACTGTTTTCGGCAACAGCGAAAAACTCAGAAGTGTTAGACATTAGGCTGAATGATAATAGGATTGAGCAGGCCGAGGCGGTGAAATTTTTAGGGGTCTACATCGATGCACAACTTAACTGGAAGCATGAATTGCAAGCACTGAGAAATGCGATTAGTTCATCTTGTTATGCCCTACGCTGTCTGCGAGACCTAATTAATGTACCTCAGTTAAAAATGGTATACCATGCTCTGGTAGAGTCAAAGTTGCGTTATAGTATTAAGTTATGGGGTAACAGCTATAATTATAATGTTAATGCTGCTTTTATAATTCAAAAAAGGGCAGTTAGGACAATCGTTCGCGTTCCTCAAATAACCTCGTGTGTAGAGCATTTCATAAATCTCAATATACTTACCACTCCTTGTCTCTATTTGCTGCTAATCTTATCAGACTTCGTAAAGAACCTAAACAAGTGCGAAAGCAAGAGTGAGAGGGAAAGCAGGCTGTCAACCAGACGTAAGGACATTAAATATACACTGGGCGTCCCAAAGCTAAACATTGTGAAGCATTCCGCGAGTTATCAGGCTGAGTTCCTCTATAACAAATTACCTACAGAACTCAAAACAATTGCCAGTAGTAAAATTTTCAATGCTAGACTCAAGACTTATCTTTTAAAAAAGTCGTATTATTCCATAACCGACTATGTTGCTGACAGTTGTAAATAATAATCCTATTTCTATCTCTTGACATCTTGCGATAATGTATCATTATTTTGCCATGTATGTAATACTAAATTGACGATATTATTATATTTCAGGATTTATAATTATTTTATTAATAGCTATTATTTTAATTGAGTTGACATAACACTAATATATTGGATTTTATTTTTCTCTTTAGTTTCTGCACTTGCGGTACCTACCAAAAAATTTGTATATCGTCAGTTTGGTTTGATTGTATTTGTATAAGCTTCCTCCTTTGTTATGTTATTCTGCTTTTATACTTAATGTAGTTTGTTATTATGTTCAACACAATATCTATTGTTTAGAACGAATAAATAAAAAATAAAAAAATCGTCGATAAATACCGTCACCTCGGGGTACTTTGGCCAAATCCAGGATACTTTGGCCCATATAAAAATCACATATCTAAGGGTCTAATAAAAAAGATAAACACGTTAACGGTTAGTTTTAATCAACCTCATGGCAATGTGCCACTAATTCAATGCATTTATAAAACCTGAACCAAGTAAATTCCAAAGGCCAAAGTTACCCTCCAGGGCTAAAGTACCCCGAGGTTACGGTACTTATAAGTTTTACAATCGCTGCTGATGCGTAGGTACTAGACTTTTACATGTTTATAACATGGAAGTCTGAATTTCAGAATACAATAAGATCTAAGTACATAAAATTATGATCATTCGCTTCACCTAACTACCCGAAAAAGATTATATAACATTTTTGGCACCCTAAAAGTTGTCTGCATTTCGAATCCAGGTTTGACTCATCAAGTCCCTTACAAATAAGGCATAACTTTTTAAGAGTCGCCAGGACGCTCGCGTGAACTCGCGTCCCTATACAAACGTAGTTCAGCTCTCATTTTAAAACAACATGCTTTGGAACCACGAAATTTGGTATGGGCATTCTAGTAGTGCAGATCTAGGTCGGTAATTTATTTTCGTTTCTAAAAATTGTAATACAAAGAAAATATAGCAAAAATAAGTTTTGTATGTAAATCTGTAACTGGCTGTATTTTCTTTGTATTACAATTTTTAGCAACGAAAACGAATTACCGACCTACTACTAGAATGCCCATGCCAAATTTCGTGGTTCCAAAGCAATTCGTTTTAAAATGAGAGCTGAACTACGTTTGTATGGGAACGCGAGCGTCCTGGCGACTCTTAAGGTACAACCATTGAGTAACAACAGCCGTAACAAGAGATATATGACATCCCTAAGAATTTTTAGTCTCATAAATTGTAGTGAAAATCACTACAACTCTATACTGCTCTTTGACACAGTCGCAGCTGTCAACCGCCATTACCGCCAATAATGGCGCACAAAATTTGTTGCAACCCCGATGAGGTTGTAGGGTGACCAACGGCTTACTTTTAGTTTATTTTATTAGCTCAGCAAAGTTAAAAATTAAAATACAAATACATATAATATAAACTTTACGAATGCAGGTACCTACCTGCATTCGTGAACAGAAATGCAATATTGGATATATTTCTTTAGATTGTGATAGGACTTTAGAGCCAGAGCCCGAGATGCGAGTGGGTGGTCGGCGCAGGCGCAGGACCTCCTACTGATTATCAACAGGAACATGTTATTAATAACTCGCATATAAATGCCAGATATGTGATACGACCCGCCTGTTGTTATTTTCTTATAGTATGTACAATACAAATAACATTTTAATGGAATAATAACACTAGTATAATGGTACTTGCTAAAAAAATATCACTTCATCGTGTTCGGAATTAGGGATACGAGGCGTAGGTAATTATTTAGATTAGAATGATTTAATAGTACCTATGCTTTAAAATTTAAATATATCAAATGATTTTCCTTTTTCTTAAAAAATTGCAAAATTCTTGTTAGCCTCATATTCATTATTACCAAAATATGTAGGTAATAAGCAGATTATTTACACGCCTATTGCGCTACTTGATGCTTAGGGATCATCCATTAATTACGTCACACCAATTTCATGATTTTTTCCCTCCCCCCTTGTCACACTTCGTCACAATTAACTGCACCCTCCCCTCCCCCCTTAGTGTGACGTCACATTTAGATTTTTAGTTTAGGAAGGCGTTGTAAAATGAGCCTTATCGCCTTAGTAATACATTCGCTATTTCGAAAACAATAAATCGTTAAACTCGGCCAGAAAAATAGTATCAAATTTATAGGGAAAGTATTCAAACAAATCCGAGTATGTAGAAAATTAGTTTAGTACAATGTTTGTTAACAATAGGGAATATTACGCAAAACTCTGCGTAGGGGGCGGCACTAGCACATCCAGAGTGCCTACCACGAAACACGAAAATAAAAATTTCGTTACCTGGTTCTCTGTCACTCTTTCATACTCGAGCGATAGAGAGGCACATGTCAAAATTTCGATTCTCTCGTTTCACGATAGGCCCTTTGTAAACAAACCGCCTTGGTGCGCAAATGACATATTTATTCGTTATAAATTATCTATGAAAACTTGTAAAAAACTGTTTAAGGCCTGGTATGTATTAAAAACTCTATGGTATACCGGTGTGCTAGTGCTGCACTCTGGTGGCAGAATATTGCAGTAATATCCCCTATTGAAATTGTTTTTTTAAAACTTAGATTTTGTAAAAAAATTGTATGTGAGGATTGTGAAGTCACAAACATGGAACTCCCCCCTGTCACGATATGTCACATTTTGTGGACCCCCTCCCCCCCCCTCTGAGGTGTGATGTATTTAATGGATGATCCCTTATATCTGTTATTTATCTCGAAGCTAACAACTCGCGCATATAAGTACATATCAAAGGTGGTTCTATCGCTACTCGACGAAGTTTACGAGCGCCATTTGTCAGGCGATTGTAAGGCCGCTAATAAATTTCTCCGGCCCAGGGCGAGTGGGCGTGGAGAAAATTGACATTTTCCTGCGCAGGTGTTGTGCGGATTTTCTATACTAGCGTAATGAGCGCGCGCGCACCTGCTCGCGCAGATTGCGGCCGCAGCAGTTTTTGCAACGTAATGACATCCTGCGCTGCCCAGGCTGTATTAGAACACGACGTTCGTGATTAGAAATTAAAAAAAACTAATTAAACTGCGTAAGTAAAGATCGGAGCAGGATATACGTAAGAAATAGATAAATTGAGAAATAAAACAACGTATAGTTAATTGGAAGCCGCAATTCCTTCCTTCGGTTGTATGAGGTATCTATTTTCCTTTAAAGTACTTAGATACTTTCACACAGTCAGTATCAACACATCCTTAAATTCCGTAAAGCTAACCCTAACCTACACTCACGGACATTGAAATCGCGCCATCTTGTACGGATTTTTTTATACACTTCCCATTTTCATTGCCCTCGCAGAGCGGTACTGAAAATTGTTTGGTTTTCTCACTAAGCGTAAAAAAATACTTTTCTTTCATTAAAATTATGTAGGTATTCACCACTGCATGCTTATCTTATCTCAGTATTTGTATTGTAATTTAATTCCAATGGGATTCTAATAAGATAAAATATATAGTGTGACGAACTCACTTGAACTGCCGGCAGCTGGTGGGCGAGCGCGTAATGAATGAGGTAATGCAAGAAGCAATAGTCTTGATTCAAACGTGTCGGTAACTCGGTATAGTCGGTATTTAATCAAATCTCGCGGCGTGCATTGGCCGCGACTAGCAGGTGCTGTGAGTTCCTATTAGAATCGTGTTAGAGTCCGTAATTATTGGATGCTGCCACGCCTGCCACCTGCCGCATGCATGCTATTTATTAAACTATCTAATGTTTACGGAAATCACGTCTTCGTGATGCCTCATTTAAATACTCCCCTAGCTTGCTGTTGAGCTAGGTTCAGTAAACTTTACAGGAAATATTTGCATAGTCCTTTATAACCCAAGGTAGTATATCACTAGGTATTGGAAAAAGTAAGATATCACACGTTTGTATAGTTCTTCTGCTGAAACTCTTATTAGGTACAAGTAAACGTTTTGCTATGAGTCTAATAGGTATACATAATCATGAGTTGGCGCCGAATGTGATTATTATGTTACATTATTTACACGACTACACGACTACACGTGCCTTACATAAATGAACCCATTCATTCGCTTTAGACTTCAATAACTCATAAATTTCTGCAAGTAGATAATATTATGTAGGTAAAAGGTACGTATTAAGAAAAAGTGGGAGAAAAAAAATTTGACCGATTTTTTTTTTGTATGTTCGTCCCAACCGGCCAAACTTCCATACAAAACCATTTTTTTATCTTATTAGTCAACATTTATCTTATTTAACTTACATAGGTAGATAAATAGGTAGCTAAATACCGCTTGAAATGGTTTCTTAAAAGGACACTTAAATTCTTATACCGCCGGGTTAAAGGTAGAACCGATTAATTGGATTAAATTTTATTAGCAGACAGTCGGTTTTGCCTTTGACTTCAAAGGCGGAAACGACTATTTGGATTTAAGGTTCTGCTTTTGACCCGGCGATACTTTAGAATAGTCGCTGGATTATTAAACAGAACACATACGAATCATTAACATTCATTAAAATAATACCACAGTCCACAAGTTCTACTTCTATGATCCTTTATTTACGACCCGGAATATATCTCAAATACAAGGAAGCGACATTAAAACAAGTTTAGAAAATAACATAAATAAGAGGCATGATATGTAGCTGGGAGGCTCTAACGCAGCTCTAACGGCCGCCACCTGCCGCGGCACTTTTTAATCTTGTTACTTACCATGCCTTATACGTACGTCTGGAATTACACTATTAGGTACACTGCACTGGAGCAATGAACATACAGAGCTGACCAAGACCAAATACAATCGGTAGTTAGAAGACAACTGACAGTCAGAGATAAATGTTGTTAAGGGGAAATCTAAATATTTTTACGTCTCTCTGGGCGGTAAATGAGATTTGCCGCCCACGGGCGCAGCGGAAAATCTCACTTCACACCCAGAAGAAGACGTAAAATTGTGTACGCACCACGGGCGGTAGTAAAGAAGGCCTCAGATCGCTTGTTTATGGCCCTTACCTTCGGTTCGGGCCTCAAATACCCGCGATCTCAGCCGTTCTTTATTTTACCGCCCTAGGTGCGTAATGTACTATAGCATTTGTTTTGATCACAATGCAAATAAATACCTTTAACAGTTTCACCTCTATATTACTTATATTACTTATCGAGTGGTCAACAGAGCCTTTCGCATGACAGCTCTCAGATAATCTCTTGACAAATAGGGGGCCCCACAGTGCTACGTGCTACGATGTCAAAACCTAGAGTGCTACATAATGATTGCACATACACATACCTATTGTTCAAGCTAAGGATGGATATATCCTTTCCTATAAAACCGGGACCGGGAACCTAATACGAAACTAACTAATGTAAGTACTCATGTTGTGTGACCGATTATAAATGTTATAATACTTATAATATATCCACCAAATGTTCAGGAGCTCATTTATGCTTAAATAAATAAATAATTATTTGGGGGATTGCAGAGAAAATTTAGATCCCACATTTTAATTTGCCATTGGCCAAAATAATACAATTATACAGAATTCGGCAATAAAATTTTCGGCGAAAAGGCAGTATACCTATAAATCATTAAGGTAATACTGCCTTTTCGCCGACTGTATTGCCGAATTTCACTTGCCAACCAACTTTTCCCAGAATTTTCATTTGGCCGAATAACTTTTACCAAATAATTATTTCGCAACCCCATAGTTGGGAAATGTAAATTACCTACTAGGTTAATTGGGTTATAAAATTTTCGACGAAAAGGCAGAGAACCGTTTATAGCGATTCCTGGGTCTATGGTCGGTCATAGTCCTGCGGTTAATAGAAGCTAGTGATTTGAGCCTTCTAATGCCGCGGGCGCAGTGCGTCGTCCTGTCACCTGCCTGCATTCCCGCCGAGATTGCAGACACCTGTGCGCATGCGACGATCTCGATGTTTGCTTGTCACGCAGTGTTGAGTCCGAGTAAACAGTACATGAAATTCTTCAAATTGTGTGTCTTCAAAAATTAAGATCTTAACGTAAAGCTTTCGCCGATTCTTCAGAGCAGTGGTTTAAAGGCGCATTAAAAAGGTCCGTTAGAAAGTTATATTTATGAAATTTTTTTTTACTAAGTTGTACTGCTGGCGACTGGACACTGACCGTGTATGGAATGAAGAAGCTCAAAGTCGCCCAAACAGCCATGAAACGCAGCATGCTCTTGCTCGGTAGTTCGTGACGAGGAGATCCGGCGACAGATCAAAGTTGTAGACATCAGTCAACGGATTGCTATTCTGAAATAGACCTGGGCCGGACCAAGCCGGACACATACGATTATCCCCAAGATGATGAGAGGTAAAGCCAGCGTATCCTAGCATGGAAACCTTCTAGGTTCTAAAAGACCGGATCCCAGACCACCAACCAGATAGGAGGACGAAATTGGAAAGATTACAGGCCAGGATTCTGGAGGACAAAAGCAGCGATTTTCTTTCATCGCTGTGATCTTTTTCACTTTAAGGTAATGTCAGTACGAGTACTAATCTGAATATAGTGTGAAAATACCTCCATAGTGTGTCGCCACGCCACGCTGGCGATGTTGACGCACGATTACATAACTCCCAACAACATAATCTACGACCTGTAAATGTGACCAAAAACTCGAATAAGACATCACATCCGAGGATTACGTTACACACGACGACGACTATCCGATGGCTCTAAATCAAGACGATGTGTGAGGTGATGTACTATATGTGCTTGTTTGCGTCCAATATACGCCCAAGCTTAAAAGGTTAGGTTGCTATCATAATATTTTTTGGTTCTTGCGAGATAGGAATTAATTACTTATCACGACACTGAAGTACATCATGAACAGAATAGCGCATTCAGTAAATAGGTACGTTTTATTGACACTAGGCTAGTTTTAAAGTTTTGCGTGCACAGGTAAATATATTTTCCATGTTAATTATAGCAGAGCAATATGAGCGTTACATTATAAGTCTCAATTTTTCTCATGAATCAAGAATCATTAAAAAGGCATAGTTACAAAAGGCTAGGCTAGACTATTTATCAGGTAGTGGCAGTGCGTGTTTACTATTCAGTTCGCATTAGAATTAGTGGTGCTACCGACGGGGCGCCGGATTAGCATGAGCTATGGGACAACTTGCGCCGGCGCCGAGACTTGCACTATCGATGTTTAAAGAGTAATTCGACTACGTATTTAATATTTATTCACTCCAAATCAGCTTTATTCACAGGGCCTGAATTAGATAAGCTTACACCGTTTTTTTACAATTATTTACAAAAGTAAAGTTGAACAACGCATACATGGATATTCAGTTTCGGTACAAAATAAATAAATAATAATGAATGAACAAATACGACCTAACCCCAAACTAAGCAAAGTTAGATAAATATATATTCATATACATAGAAACGTACATAACTCAGGAACAAATAATCGTGATAAACACACAAACAAATGCCTTCATCAGTATTCGAGACCGGGACCTTCTGGATTCGTAGGCAGGGTCACTACCGCCTAGGCTAAGAGGCCGTTGATAAATATAATAAGCTTTATTTATTTATTTAAGCTTTATTGCACATAAAAAGGTACAAACGGCGGACTTAATGCCTTTCCAATCGCCATTTACGTTTAGATGACAGTTTTATGACATTTCTCTTGTAATGATATTTTTACTAACAATCGACTAAATAACGTGGCCGTTATATGAAACTGGCGAGAGCAAAATCAAATTTGCAAGCGCAATTTAAGTATCATTGCACTAATTGGTAATAAATATATCTATTCATGCATCCATTTCAATGCATTCTCAGACAAAGTCACAGGCTGTATCTAGTTCGAGTGGCTGTCATGTGATTGCGCCTCGATTTGAAGAGCGTTTTCACATTATCCTACCCGATATCGGATGTCGGAAGGGTCTATACTGAAGTAAATATGCGTACTTTTGTATTTTTTCATTCATTTAACTAATTTCTATTACTAAAATAATGCGTTCACGCAAAAAAGGCGGACTTTACGCCACAAGGTACTCTCTAACAGCTACCTTTCTACTTGGGGCCTTCCGACATCCGATATCGGCGACGCACTTCCGATAGAGATATAATATGTCGGAGCCCCGATGGCTGTCGGACGATAAACTTTGTTTGTGTGCGTGCATGTGTAGGTACAGTTTTGCTGTAGTGTGCGTGACGACGCTAGCGCGGATTTTAAATTTCGAATGCTCGAAACAATTGAACTCCAAATTCTTTAACGTTTTTTTTTAATTTATTTAATACACAAACGGCCAAGGAAGTAAACATAATTCGGTAGAAATAAACAACGTAGGTGTAGGTAGTTCAAGAATAATAACATACATGAATATAGTATATAATTGTCTTCGCATATACAGGATGGATTTTCTTTTTGGGTCAGTAAGGGCAGCTACCAGACCCGTGCAAAATGGTCTTAGAAGACCTTCCCTCGATTTCAAATTAATGAAGATTTGCGTTTACGGTATTTTTTTCAAAACATACATTATACGAGAAATATGTTATTATAGGATATTTGACAAACTTTATTTTTTAATGCTAGTCGACCCTATCCTATTCAGGATCAAAAGCTTATATAGGACCAAAAAAAAAAATTCTGGCTAGAAAAGTCACAAATCGAGGAAAACTTTTCTCATAAATTTTGTATGAAAATTAAAACTTTTATTTTTACATTCTATTTTTTTGCTTATCGATCCCATTTCTATATAGTTTCCTAGAGGTCAACTTACGGTAGAGTACTAAAAAGCGACATATTAAAGAAAACTTTTTCTACAGTAATTTGATTTATATTTATTTATCGCGCCAATCAGTTCTGTTACGTTTAAGGTCCATAATACTGTATGAGGACAGTAAAAGCATTCAAAATATCAAAAAACCGGCCAAGAGCATGTCGGGCCATGCTCAGTGTAGGGTTCTGTAGTTGCCGGCCGGTACAATACATTCGTTCAAAAGGTCGATAATTACGGAATATTTTGCGAAAGTAATTTTACTATTTTTACTCGCCGGCACTTACGTCCTTTCATTTTGCTTTTTGCCGTCATTTTATTCAATATAGTTTTTATTGGAGGTACCAGGGTCGCGTTTGCCTCTCTTTCTATCCAATATGTGTGCTAGAAAGAGAGGCAAACAGCAAAATCGTAAATTGTAACTTTATAAAACGCGACCCAGGTCTCACTTTTATAATTTTTTTTTGGTCTCATGATCGTGGATAGGAATGTGATCGAACGGCATCAAAAAAAGTTTGTCAAAAACTTTTTTTCTCGCAACCTGTATATGATTTTTCCAAAATTTGTAAACGCGAATCATTAATTTGAAATCGAGGAAAGGTCTTCTAAGACCATTTTCACGTAGCAGCACGGTATCTGGTAACTGCCCTTACTGACCCAAAAAGAAAATCCATCCTGTATATTTACAAAGAGTTTTCACGCCAAACTGGCTTTACATAGGTACGGTCAGTAGCAATGAAAAAGGCCCCCACTGCCATACAAACTTTGTATACAGGGGGGTCCTTTTCTCTGCAGCTGACTGTACTAGTAAAATTAGTAAAAAGTATTGAAGTAATGTTGAACTAAAAGTACTTTTAATAATTTGATAAGACTGAGCATAAATTTACCACCCACCACATATTATGACATTATGAGAGGCAAATTGTTTGAGAACTTTTGTCTCATTCTACTCGTTCCTTTATTATAGTTCCATCTCACTTTGTTGCCTCGTCATATCGCTGTCGTCTGTAGAGGCCTGATAAATTGTAACGTCTATAGGACCTCCGTGTCGTCCGACATTATTTATCGGATGCAGGGTGTCGGATGTAGGATGTAGGATGTCGTCCGACATTATTTATCGGTCCTACATCCGATATCGGATCGGATAATGTGAAAGCGCACGGTGTCAACAATTTTCATGCAGAAACGTTACCAGCGCCGCCGGTGAGACTGGCCCAGCGAGTGTTTACCACTTTTACCTGAGGACTTATACCTACTTTTTGAATTAAGTAGTTTAGTTTATATCATTTTACCGAAAGAACGGCTCATATATGTATAATCTTTCAACTAATCAATATCGTTTACCAAGATGGTTAAATTTGATTCTTAATGTGCAGCGTGTGAAAGGTAGGTAGACAGATTGTATTTTAATGTGTTGTGTAATCAAATTAATAATTAGTAAAAAAATCTGAACGCCTACAACGTAAAAAAAATAAGTAGGTATGCCTACCGAAACGATATAAATTAAATAAGTAATTACTGTAGAATAGGCGTCTCTTGATTTCGATTTACAAAACCAGCAAAGTTCTTTTGTGACAGTGGTGGCAAGTAGAGTGGAGTTGCCAGGCCAGTGTGGAAATCACGTCACATCATTTATTACAGGATTAGTCCGGTATGTCCGCGTCTTAATTACCCGCCCTATTAATAACAGACTATTATCAACCAGAAACGTTTTCTTGCAAGTTTCTAGGAAGAAAAGACAGCGTTGGGACCAGTCCAAGTAGAGTGGTACTGATAGGCTAGTGAGGAGATCACGTCACACCTTTTATTACAGTGAGTCTAAGTAGTCTAAGTCTAGTACTATTATACATATAAACACACATAGGTAGGTACTGTCAACTGCTACAAATTTGTCTACTGCTTAAACTTTGCTATTCCTGAGATGGCCGCCTTTCTCCAATCTCAGGGATAAGATATAAATAGCTGTTAGGTGAAGAAAGCCATGTTTTTCAAGTCAGGCAAAGTTGAGCATCGTAGCCGAAGTTATAGCAATTGACGGTAGTTGAAATCCTAGAATGGTCTCCATTTAGCTATAGGGGTTGGCTTTATAGAAAATAAGTTACAGGGTCCGAATAATTAATGCATTAATCTACATAGGTAATTATTTCTACGACACCGCTGCACTGCGAGTAACGTAGATGCACTTATATGCCTATAGTCTCGTAGCATAACAAGAACAAGCGGCATGTAGCGGCTAGAGATGCACCGAATATCCGGTTACTATCCGGTATCCGGCCTATCCGGCCCTTATTTTAGTATCCGGCCGGATACCGGATATCTTCGTACTATCCGGCCGGATACCGGATGTAGTCAGAGTCGCCCACTAGTCATACAAAAATTTTTTTTTACACAAATATACGCGAGCACTTGTGTACTTTTGAAAGAAGTTACTCCGTACTGACATAATAAAATTCGTTTTGTTGCCTAGAATTCCTAGGAATGTATCCGCGCGAACGTTCACACGACGCAGGTCGAAACCTGCACGACGCGCACCTGCGAAACTCAAATTGTAGGTATAGTACCGCCGGCCGAATATTCGGCGGCCGGATACCGAATATTCGGCGGAGGGTCAGGCCGAATATCCGGTATCCGGTATCCGGCCAAACCACTATCCGTTGCATCTCTAGTAGCGGCACATTGCTGCTATTGAGGCCAACTTCATTAAAAACTGTCTTTTTCGATCCATTCCTAATTTGATAGTGATGAGAATTATTTTAATAGCCCTCACTGTCAGCGCATACGCACCCACCTGCGTGAAAATTACATGTCACTTCAATAAACTACCAGTATTTTACACATAATAGATTACACTTATGTAAAAGGTTTTTAACAGAAAGGGTCCCATATTTACAATATTATATACATAATACATATTATGTACCTAATAGTTACAAACAATAAATAATTTCAACTTGCGCAATCGCTGATGATCATCTTTGTTATCATGCATAGACATGTGAGAGCAGGAGCGTGTATTCTAATATTTATGTAGGTAAGTTACAAAGATCATGCCTTCACTAAATGAAATAAAGGACACTATATCACAAATTGTCATCGTAAGCAATGATAAGTAGTAATGAACTTAATTAAGCATCATAAATGTCCAATGTAACCACAAACAAAGGATTAATTTGCATTTAGTGATTTAACATAGCACAATTTCTGGCGTACGGCAGAGCTCATAACTCGCCTAGGCCTAGGCAGCTGCGAGATTCGGACAGCAGGCCTGCCTTGGGGTTTTACGCATCGACTGGTTTTGGGCCAAAACAGCGTTAGGAATTCGGCCTTAGAGGCTTTTAGACCGAGCTCAGATTACTTACTGAGTTTCCATTCTATTAGTATCAGGAATATCGATGAAAGTATGTGCGTGCCCTACCTATCGGCATAATAATATTTTGTTTTATTAATGACTTTAGTAAAGGGTCTCCTTTTGGACTATATCTTTTATTTGTTGTCATCTCAGATTTCTACCTATTTCACCAAAAAACTGATATAGGATTTTTATTTTAAGCTTGTAACACTGAAATAACCCATGAGGAGTTTACTACAAATAGGGATTGAGGCATTGTCGAAAGCGTTTAAATAATTTTCTCTTATGTTTTATCTTAATCGTATATAATAACAACGTATTTAATAGGTATTTTATCTAAATTAAATCGGTTTTGGCTAGATCGAATCGATTGATATTGTTTACAATAATTATCCATGTACATACTATTTTTTCTAGTGGTTTTCCATCACAACTAGGTATTATTTAAGTGGGTATCTATATCTTAATGGCGTTTAGGTACCTAGTTATCTAATACAATCTATACATACATAAGATGACGGCCTCCTAGCCTAGTTGGTAGCGACCCTGCCTATGAAGCAGGAGGTCCCGGGTTCGAATCCTGGTCAGGGCAGTTATTTGTGTATTTATCACAGATATTTGTTCCTGAGTTATGGATGTTTTCTATGTATTTAAGTATTTATCTATATCTATCTATTATATATATCGTCGCCTAGTACCCACAACACAAGCCTTATTGAGCTTACTGTGGGACTAGGTTGATTTGTGTAAGATTGTCCTAATATTTATTTATTTATTATTTATTTATTTATTTAAGATGATAAGATACTTATCAAACACTTCACAAGTAGAGCGCGTAAGACACCATATATATAAAATATTAGAATCTGTAGTATACACGCCTACGCAGAGTAGTTTCTAGTTTTTATTGTATCAATGTAAATACGTGGCGTCGTCGTGTTAGGTATTTTTTATCCTAATCAGTATTTATAAGGCGCTGACATTGAAAAATTGTGAGAGATGATAGCTTGATAAGGCTTGTTATCTAACACATTACGAGTGTGGGGCCGTGTGTAACATGCCAAATACTAATTCGTCTTTACATAGTAGTACCGTGTTATTTATGTTATGATTAGTATTAGTACCTAATTAAAAAAATATGCTTAGTCAAAACTAAACTAAGCAATTCAACTCAATTAAACTTTCTATTGACATGTGTTTTTTTAAGAAAAAATATTAATAACATTATGTATATTTGACACATCTATATGTAATATAATTAGATTTTTCATTTAGGTTGCGAATTTAGATAAATAAAACTACATATGTAAGTGCCTCCAGTGCTGTCAGTGTGTCTAACTCGTCCACATGTGCAAGCGTGACGTAGACACTGAAAGTAAATTGGTATTACTTATATTATAAATTTAGTTGACTCCAACCTACGTCCTCCCATGGAGACTAATGGAATTCGCGTACCCTGTGGCATGCGGCCCGCCAGCATTTCTCTGCGCATTACGCATACCCTTCTAATCTGGTTACAGACAACACAGCAACCATTTCCAAGACAATTCACAGCTGACTAGCCGTCATTGGGCAAGGCCGGACCCGACAGATTACGCCTGTTCAACAAATTTTACTGTAATTGATATTACTATCTTGATTTATTACAGCCATTATTGTTAAATGAGCAAAGATTGCTTAATAAATTTAAATGGGAGTGCAATTTACTAATTTTACCTGAGGGTATGAAAACCTCGTGAAATCAGCGCGCTAAGCTGCAGCTGCGATACGCAGTGTAACGGAGGTAGCACGGGCATTTCGTTTCGCTATGATAAACAATAATAAAATTAATAGGTAAATAGTTATTGTACATAATATTATAGTAAAATTCAAAAAAAGAACAGCACGAATTACAAGTAAATGAATCAAATCTAGTGCTTAATTAATTTAGCCATGTTCATTGTTAAACTGTTTCAAACCAAAAAAAGTAACAAAATTTTACAACTCTCTTTTCTAAATAGACTGAAAACCTTTTTTGTTTTTGTTAAATACTGCATAGTCGAATGAGTCCATTATACAGTGTGTGTCTTTCATAACGTCACTAATTTTAAGGGCTGAAAGTATAACTCCTAATGAACTGAAATTAGCATAATTTAGTTAAAAAATAAAATTTCATACAAAATAATTAGGCACGCAATGTATTCGTAATAAATTAAACTTACCAATTGACATGTGATTTCATTGAAATTTCGCTCTTAGTGACATCCTGACAAGACCGTCAAAATCATGACAAGTGACCTTGTTCGTATGAAAAGGACTTAACCGCCCTGCTATCGCGAAATACTTAGCGAAGCATTGCTGCTCGAGATTTTTTTTTAATTAATTACTCTTAATTATAAAAGGTAATCGTTATATTCTTTTGATAAAACTGTTAACAGCAATTTAAACTATCGTTATTTAAAACCAATGTCGTTATGAAAGACACACACTGTATGTTAACTTAATATGTAGGTTCATACCTATCATGAATTTATGAATTGACAACAAAATCAAGTAGGTAATTCAACTAAAACTAATATCACATAGAGTTCAATATCACTTTACGTTAATGGGGATAAACGCGCAAAGGTATACGTAGAAGACGCCGCCAAAAATACTTGTTGTTTATAGTTTGGAATGTTTGGATATGTCAAATCCATACATCCATATAGTTGATATGATACAGTCTATGGTACAGTCTCTGTATAGAGCTAAAGGTAATGGTGCTAAAAAAATATTATAATAACATTGTGTATCCAGTATACCCTCATTAGTATAATATTTACATACTTAAATGTGAATATCCTCTAGTCTAATAACAAAGCTAATAAAGTAGAAAAGTAGTTTTTTTTTAAATTAACGAAGCGCCTGTCAAAAGTACAAGAGCAGTATACCCAGCGACTACATTGCATTCATCACTTATCACTCCAGTGTAGAGCTTCAAACTTTCACAAGACAAGAGCAATGATAATTAAAGTAAACGTGATTTTAATTACGAAAATTATCTCGTCGCTCCTGTTAACCACCTTTCTCTATTTTTTCTTTACCCAGCTTTCGCATAAAAATCGTGCGGTTATTAGCACTATTATCGTTTATATTAATATGTCCATTCCGTGGCTTGGTCAGCGCAAGCAAATTAATAAATGAATACCATATATCCGAGAGCGGTAGCCACGGCGACGACCAGGCGGCCGCACACCTGCGTCCACGCATCTCGACAGAGACAAGCGAAAACAAACCTTAATTGTACTTTTAGAGGGTCCATTCCGCGTTGCTGCGACGTGACACTCTCATTACGAATCACGGATGTAACAAACAAACTATTCAAAAGTCCATGTCCATGCCTTTAACAGCACAGCGAGATTTTTACGGTCAATGTGCATGGACTGAGATTTGTGACCGACAGTTATATTTTTTAAAATAATTGTGAGTTGTAAATTCTCGCTAAAGTTAGTCCGTCTTATTAACGAAAAGTAATGATGTGTAGAATGTACTCGTAAAAAGTTGCGAGTAAAACACACTAATGCACTTTGTTTTTTTAGCACGTTTTCTTTTTTTGTAATGTAATAGCCAAAATATGTTAGAGAGGAAAATAAATTTAGTGCTATATCTCCTCAACAGATGGCGCTTTAACGTAAACGCTATTTCTAAATAATCACATTTCAAGTTCTGGTTGTTAACTGATAACAACATACAAACAAAGCATGAATAAAAATTCTATAGGGGACTACGGCTAAGGGGATACAGTCAACATGTTTTAAATTATGATTAGTTAGTGAAAATGGTCGGAATACTGTTCAATCCTAAATCGCACTATTGAAATTTTGTAAAACCTTAGTATATATACAAATCGGATTGCTAATAGGTGGGAGTTCCAACCAGTTCAGCTTTCGGGGTTACCAGCAGAGCCTTTATGGTTCCCTTACCCTGTGGAAAGTCCCCGGAGAAAGGGTGGAAAGCACCGCGCGGTGGGCGCGCAGGCCGGGCCGGCTGAGCAGGGGGGGAGACCCGCGCCAGCTTCGTCCGTAGCGTTGCTCAGAGCGAAGCCAATGCTGAGGGTTTATCTTCTAACTAAATGGGGCTTACTCGGTACGGAACTCTTCTTTTTCAGACCCAATTTCTAGGTCAGTTTCCACTCAAGTTGTTTAAGATTCTCTTTTTAAGGGGGTCTCTGTTCGAAACATCCGAACGATAAGTTGTGACAGGGTTACCAAATGTATATTTTTTGTGTTTTTGGGTTATTTTTCCCTATCGTATTCCGATGCGTTTCTGACACTTCAGGCGCGTTCTTGTATACTTAAACTTTTTTTTACAGTTGCATACGATAAAATTGTAGTAATTCACTCTAATAGACATACCCGCTTATTCATTAAACGTATTGCAAACCTCATTTAAATAAATCATCTTTTGTCCTTATCTGTCACATTGACAGTTGTGTTTGTTAGAAACAGACAAAATACATTTTAACTAAATGAGGATTGAAACATGTTTATGAATAAGCGGGATATACTGTACTCACAGGGGAGCTATTCGAGTCGTCACAATGACAAGACGTAACAAAACCACCATTAAGTATGTTAACTTTTATTTTATGTAGGTAGAGTTACGACTGTTACGAGAATAGTGGACATGACATGATCACGATAATTAGACCATGTATAAATTAAGTGTATTTTGTCCCCTTCGTCATTCTGTCGTTTATTTATGTACCTATTTATATATGTTTTGTTACTTGTTGTTAAAGATCTTGACGTCACGTCACGTCACGTCTACACTTGCGTCTAATCGCGACAACTGCCACTATCGGCACGAAAACACCGGTTGTGTTTATTGCGAATTGTAATTGCACTTCCCGTTATCGTAAAAATACAACTTTCTAGTAACTATCGACTGCAAGTACCTTTCGATAATTAAAACTTCACTTCTTATTCGAGTAAAAACTATAAAATTGTACGTCAAAAGTTGGTATTGAGAAGTGCATAGTTTGAACTTTTTGAGGCTCCAAGTTTGATAGTTTTACTTTTTCGAGCAAACCAGCTAAATATCTAATGTGGTTTTAAACCGGTAATACTTAGTAAAATTCAAGTAAATAATCACAGATGTGGTAGCTCATACAACTTTGCCCGAAGCCCCGAACTGGTCAATGTAGAGCAGCCCCAAGATAGTCGACCCTGCACGAGTCTAATTTTACAGAGATACCGCAAATCGATGTACAGTTTAGCCATTTGGCACACACATACTAGAGGTCAAAACTAAATTTTTGATCCGCAGTTCTTTAAAAAATTTCCCTTAGGAGGGGGGTGCTGATTCATCATTATTTTTGTATGAGAAAAAAAAATATTTTTTTCAAAAACCTATCTTGTGTGGTATCATATGAAAGGGCTTATAGAGGCGGTTCTAAAAATATACCACATCATTACATTTCAGCCATTTTTTTTTTATTAAAACAAAAATAATTTTCAAAACATACCAAGTTTGGGCTCCTCCAGATACGATATGGCTGATTATTTTTTTGTACAATTTATCACAAATGATGCTTGATACCCTCATATCTAACCCCAAGAAAGCAATTTTGAAAATAATTTCATTAAGTATTTATTTTTTATTTTTCAATATTACAAAATAACGCAGTACAAAATGTACTGAAGTAGAGTTCTACTAGAGTTCTACTCCAGTACATTTTGTACTGCGTTACTTGATAATTTTGAAAAATTAAAAAAAAATACTAAAAGAAGTTATTTTCAAAATTGCTTTCTTGGGGTTAGATATGAGGGTATAAAGTATCATTTGTGATATATTGTACAAAAAAATAATCGGCCATATCGTATCTGGTAGAGCCCAAACTTGGTATGTTTTGAAAATTATTTTTGTTTTAATTTAAAAAAAATGTCTGAAATGTAATGATGTGGTATATTTTTAGAACCACCTCTATAAGCCCTTTCATATGATACCACACAAGATAGGTTTTTGAAAAAAAATTTTTTTTTTCTCATACAAAAAAAAAGATTAATCAGCACCCCCCTCCTAAGGGAATTTTTTTAAAGAACTGCGGATGAAAAATATTGTTTTGACCTATAGTATGTGTGTGCCAAACGGCTAAACTGTACATCGATTTGCGGCTTTATTTTGTATACAAGGGGCACTAAGATGGGCACGACGACTTTGCATGCCGAGCCAGAACAGCATTCGGACTTTTCAATATTTTAACTTTTTTTTAATTGTCCGTATTACATCTCTCTACTATAATATGAAAGCAAGCTGCAGCGAGAGTTATGTAAAATCGATATCAAATCACGATTATAATTATAAATCTTGAATGCCGTTTCAGTCGCGCCACCCGCCGCTGTCTGCCGGATTTGGACCGACTGATTGACGTGCACTTTTTAAACGACACGTGTAGGTTGTCTGGCCGGTAGATGTAGAATAGTAGAGTAAATCCTGTTGTATTGTACGCGTATGATACGAAAAGTAGTGTATTTTACGAGGTACTGTATATACGATTATACGATTTATTAAAACAAAAAAAAAAATACTTTTATACGTTCTTGTCTACGTCCGCCTCTTTAGTTAAATTTGTACATTGTATTGTACCTAGCTAAGAGTCAAATTTAAGGCACATTACGTTATTTTTAAATAATCAACCGGATCAACATGTCAGTCGATTGAATTTCGCTTTGAAATCGTCCAATCCAAAACGAAAATAAACCGTCGTTTTTCTGTTTTTAAGGCCTAAGGAAGGGTAAGTACAAACTAAAAGCAAAGTGAACATGTTCCGACAAGTTACTATTAAACGAAATAAACGTGAGAATCGCCAAAAAAATCAAAAACACGTTGCAGGCTGCACCTGTAGGTGCGCGGTGATCCTGCATCCATTTGCCATTGAAATTGAATTGCATCGTCAGTGCAAGTTGCAACGAGTTACGAGTACCGCGGGACCTTTTTCTTTGTTATTCAATCGGTGTCAATATAGGACGATTGATTTGAAGCTTCATTGCTATGTGAATTTATTACCATAGCCGGTAAATGACAATGTTTCATTAAATATCAAAGGAGCATAAATTAATAAAAATATTAATTAATATTCATTTTGAAAATTAAATATTTTAAAGGATTAGCGCATATAAGCCAAAAAGAGCAGAGGAATTATTTGTCGGATGTGTGGGGGCTTTCTTGACTCGTTACACAAACAAATTAAAAATATTAGATAACATTTAAAATTCATATTTAGGTAACCGTTACCTTCTGTCAAGTTCAAGTTAAATATAACAACTGCTTACGATTTAGTTTAAGTTATTAAACTTTTTCTCTACAAAATTAAGCTTAAGGAAAGTAAGTTTAGTAAATAAAAAATCATTTCATAATTTACACTTAATATAAAACCTAAATTAAATATGTATGAAGGTGCTCAGAGCCAAAAATGTATTTAAAATATAAATTAGAAACAGCCACGTTTATATCCAAATAAACTTTCGATGGGCATCGAATACAAAGGTGATGCTCAAAATAACTCTTATAATCGCAAATTGCCCAAATAAAAATAAATTGATTCATTAAATCTGATAGAGGTAAATTACGGCGGAGCGATGATCGCTACTTCAGAAGTCCACATTTGCAATTGCCTGCCACCGAATGGCAAAGGCAGCCGAAATTACCATTTTTATGAATTAATCGTTTTAATGAGATGTTAGTGAATAAAATGGAGGTAGCAATCTACAAGCGTAGCAATCTCCCACAAATTGCATGTATTCGTTATAATTTTTGAAATTGGTTATTTGCCGCACTTTAGAAAACATGTATGTGACTGGATATAATTGAATTGAATAAGGGGTTTTCAATTCAAGCGTAAAAAGAGAGTGCACCAAAATATTGTAAATTGTAATATTAATTGTGCTTGAACGTTTATTATTGACGATTAGCTTACAAACAAAAGTTAGAGCTGAAATTGTGTATCAATCTTTTTTTT
This sequence comes from Pammene fasciana, assembly GCA_911728535.1. NCBI lineage: Eukaryota > Metazoa > Arthropoda > Insecta > Lepidoptera > Tortricidae > Pammene > Pammene fasciana. Next base: position 7,003,085 of record OU452285.1, read on the forward strand.
AGCCAATTGCCCATAGTTTGTACCTACCCACAGAGTTTACAATGCATGATGTTTTTGCAAAACGAAGTTATGATAACTATTTTTATTAGCGTAGGTATCAGTGCAATGCAAAATAATAATCGGATGCCGTTTAGCAAAAATGTGTCAACCCACATTAATTTTGCAATAAGATGTCAACTCTAAAAATGTACGCTTAAAGTTGACATGTTACTGCAAAACGAATGTGGGTTGACACGTTTATGCTAAACAGCATCCAATTAACCCCATCTTTGTTGAAAGAAAATTTCAATCCACAGTCAGGGAACGAATCGGTATCATAAAATTGCATTTTGTTAGTGAATTAGCTAATGATTATTAGTCATTGTTTTGAATGTCATCAGTATGTCGGTTGCACTACTTTCTTATAGTCGACCCTGCACGAGTCTAATTTTACAGAGATACCGCAAATCGATGTACAGTTTAGCCATTTGGCACACACATACTAGAGGTCAAAACTAAATTTTTGATCCGCAGTTCTTTAAAAAATTTCCCTTAGGAGGGGGGTGCTGATTCATCATTATTTTTGTATGAGAAAAAAAAATATTTTTTTCAAAAACCTATCTTGTGTGGTATCATATGAAAGGGCTTATAGAGGCGGTTCTAAAAATATACCACATCATTACATTTCAGCCATTTTTTTTTTATTAAAACAAAAATAATTTTCAAAACATACCAAGTTTGGGCTCCTCCAGATACGATATGGCTGATTATTTTTTTGTACAATTTATCACAAATGATGCTTGATACCCTCATATCTAACCCCAAGAAAGCAATTTTGAAAATAATTTCATTAAGTATTTATTTTTTATTTTTCAATATTACAAAATAACGCAGTACAAAATGTACTGAAGTAGAGTTCTACTAGAGTTCTACTCCAGTACATTTTGTACTGCGTTACTTGATAATTTTGAAAAATTAAAAAAAAATACTAAAAGAAGTTATTTTCAAAATTGCTTTCTTGGGGTTAGATATGAGGGTATAAAGTATCATTTGTGATATATTGTACAAAAAAATAATCGGCCATATCGTATCTGGTAGAGCCCAAACTTGGTATGTTTTGAAAATTATTTTTGTTTTAATTTAAAAAAAATGTCTGAAATGTAATGATGTGGTATATTTTTAGAACCACCTCTATAAGCCCTTTCATATGATACCACACAAGATAGGTTTTTGAAAAAAAATTTTTTTTTTTCTCATACAAAAAAAAAGATTAATCAGCACCCCCCTCCTAAGGGAATTTTTTTAAAGAACTGCGGATGAAAAATATTGTTTTGACCTATAGTATGTGTGTGCCAAACGGCTAAACTGTACATCGATTTGCGGCTTTATTTTGTATACAAGGGGCACTTTAGCTGCGCTGCGCGTGATCGCGGTAGATCACGGAGTTGGGCGGCGCGCGCGCAGCGGAGCGCCCGCGCGGGCTTTCGGAAATTGCCCATCATTACCGTCGCCGGTTATGGTCACTGGACCCCGGGGCCGGCGGGTCATTTCTATATGGACCCTTGAGTATCTTTAATATTCTATTTTTATATCTACACTCTGAGATGTATTAAGTCGTATTGGTTGCCCTGATAACCAGCGCCATGGCTAATATTTTTTAGCTATCGGCACATGCTGAGTGGCATCATTTTTGGTGCTTTGTACTTTAGGATTAAGATGTAAATAGATTAAGTTTTATATTGTATTATTTTTCTGTATCACCAAATAAACGATTTCTATTCTATTCTATTCTAAGTCCAAAAATATGTATAACCTCACTTGCTTACTGTTCTACGCAAGACAGTTAAAATGCCAGTAAGTACATTATATTAGTGTGGTTTCTTAAAAAACACACATATGTACATGAATACACAAAACTTGTGAATGAGTCTGGTTATATTTTTGGACACATTACAGAGTACATTTTTATGGCCTTGGCTTTAATGGTGCTAATGTTAAGTATGGTATTTTAACAAACTTTTTCACTCTCTAATATAAAAAGTCCTTATACTCGTGAATAAGAATTGCTAAATACGTATCATTTGAATTCATTTACTTACTTACCTACTTTACACCACAAAAACACAATATTTTGTACTCCCTGTCTTATTGAACTTGGATTTTGATTTGAGAAAGTGACAGGTGATATAATTATGAGGATGCATTCCTTTCGCTATATACTTACGTTCTATTACCTCGTTATGGGTTACCTATCAAACTACCTAATAACAGTAATAACTAAATTTGCATCTGTTAGCTTGTATACTGGAGGTCCGAATCCGGAAGGCACCTGTTGCCGGCGTCCAGTTACTTGCAAACCAATAATTTACTGTAACGCTCCGGTAATGTTCGCCTCGCTCTTGATTTTTTACTCCTTTCCACTTTTTAAGGGCATGCGCTGTAATGTAATTGAACGGCCGATATGAGTTTCCAACTGTTACCCAATTACTCTCGTGATCAGGCTATATTCGAGTAACTGCATTCGAGCGAGCTGACCGTTTTTCAATCGTTAAGATTCCTTATCATTAAAGGTTTAGGCTTCCAGAGCATATTACACAACGTGCTTATTTCAGCTACGTGCAAGCTCAAAAGTAACGACAACTTTGTTTCCATATAGCACGATTTTCAGTGCAGGCGGAAGTATAATCGTGATTACCAAGCGTTTGCTTTTTTTTAAGTTTACGGAATGCAAACAATGTTATCGTCTATATTGAGAAGTAGGTAATTCTTAGGACCCTTCCGTAGAGTATAGTGAATTAACCTACTAGTACCTACATATGTACCTACGTAAGTAGACAGATAGTCAATCTCGTCAGATAATTAATATTGATGTTTTTAATAGGCCAAACATAACACATATTATTTTGCTCTTTCGTTCTTTAATTACAGCTGTCGTAATAAACTTAGAGTAGATACCTAGTAACAGTTTTATATCAAGAAAGTAGTTTATGATAGTCGATCGGCCACTGGATATGTCTATAAAATAATTAACCGGCAGGCCGGTAATTTATGATGATTGTGAGGGCTGGTTCGACAAGAAGCAGGAAGCCTGTTAATAAGGAAGCACTTTGTGACTTGTAATGTTTAGTTTAACCATTGTCAGTAGCGGTGTAGCATACCAAATAACTAGTAGCATGAACGCATGTTTACAGATTGCCGTCATTTATCGTATTGTACGTAGGTACCTATCTATACAGAAGGTAATCCTGCATATTGGCTGATTTATACACAGATAGAAAAAATCTCTTCAACCAAAGAAACCTAATTGAATCAAGAGATATCCAGTTTCCCATATAAGGAAAAAATAAAATTCTTTATTTTAAGATATAAAATGTTTCAAAGTTTATTACTTAACCTAAAAATTCAATACTTTATCCGAGATATAAAAATCTTCTTTTTAAAATAGCTTAATATTCTCACGAAGGGCGTTTGAATTTTGTTTTTGTATTGTATTTTTTTTAAATTGAACTTTATGTGTCTTAGTGCAATACATAAAGAACTTAAGCCAAGAAACTTTGTTTCTTGGATGAAGACTCATAGTTTAAATTGAGAATTGAATTTCTCCACGGAAACAAGAAATCGCATTAGTTCAAGAGCATGTGTTACTTGATGTAAAATTTGATATTTTCACACCAAGATCTAAAATTTCTTGGCGTATGAAATCGATTACTTGAAACAAACAATAACATTTTCTAAGGCGGTTATCACACTGGCGCGGATCCGCATGCGCACCGGTGCGCGAGCGAGATAGCGCTCTGCATGTGTATAGCGCTATCTCGCTCGCACACCGGCGCCGCATGCGGATCCGTCGTCAGTGTGATAATCGCCTTAGTGTCTCAGTGCACTACTTAAAAAGCTAGTAGCAGAAACTGTGTTTCTCGGGACTAATCCCAAGAAAGGAAGTTTAACTAAAAGTAGATAATACAAATATAAATTATGATTATTTATATACTCACAATTTATAATCGTATTAACAAGAGCTGAGATTGCTATTGTGAATCTCAAATAAGCCCGAGTAAAGCGCCGAGGGTCATCAAGTTACGTTGAACAAACGTTCGCGTGTTCTAACCTACACGCAGAGACATCTATTGATGCGTAGGGTAACTAACGTCCAAGATTTAAATGTTTCAAAGCAAAAATTATGTGCTTCTTCTTTGGAATAGCTGTGGCTCTTGATTGTAAGTTGAAAACATCAAAGCAAAAATTAATCTCTCTTGCCTAAAAACTTAAAAATCTCAAATCTAACTTTTGGTGCTACTTCTTTGAATTAGCTTTGGCTCTTAGCTGTAGATTGAAAACATCAAACCAAGAACTAATCGATCTTACGTAAACACATAAAACTCTTAAAGGAAAATGTTGGTGCTTTTTTGCTGTAAATAATTATTATCTTAACTCAAATCATTACTATTCGCTTTAAAAATAGGTAAAGTTAAAGCTAAATAATTTTAAATCTTCTTTTAAAAATCATGATATTTTTAACTCAAGTCATGTTTATTGGTCTAAGGTATTAATTACTCTCTTTAAGAAACCGCGTGCAAGAGAGTTTTGCGTTTTGAATTAAGATATTATTTCTATCTGTGTAGTTTTTCTTTACGGACGATTGTTAGCGTTAGCAAAATGTTGTGGTTTCGAAAGGTTTGTACCTACGTAGCTTATTTAGTAAGTAGGTTAAGCTTCTGTGAAACCGAAACTAAACTACACCTACATACCGATTAGGGCACTATTATGACGACGATAATAAAAAAGGTAATGTTTTTAATATAGTTGTTGATGAAGTGGGCATGGGGATGAGAGGCACTTCAACAGACATGGACTGCTTACAAGCAATCAGTTTGGTTTCACAAAGGGACGTTCCACAAACGACGCTGCTGCAGAACTCATTAAACATATCTTCAATGCTTGGAAAGACAAACGTTATGATGCAATTGGTATATTCTGTGACCTTTCAAAAGCTTTTGATTGTGTAGATCATAGAACGCTCATTCTTAAATTAGAACACTATGGTCTTTCAGAAAATGCCCTGAGTCTCATGTCTTCTTACCTTAGCAATAGAACACAAACAGTTGTTGTAAATAAAACCCAGTCTAAAGGGACTTTAGTAAAATTAGCAGTGCCACAGGGTTCCATTCTGGGCCCATTCCTGTTTTTGGTTTATATAAATGATTTACCTTGTGTAGTACAAAACCTTCGTGGTATGATTTTGTTTGCCAATGATACATCTTTAATTTTCAAAGTTGAACGGCAATCCAATGATTTATCTGTAATTAACAATACACTAGCTGGCGTACTAAACTGGTTTACTACTAACAATCTGTTACTTAATGCTAAGAAAACTAAATGTATTCGATTTGTTTTGCCAAACGTGGCACCAATGGACACTAATATAGTTATAAATGGTGAATATTTAGATATAGTAGATAAAACTGTGTTCCTTGGTTCAACGTTGGACAAAAATTTACAATGGAGTCCTCATATAAAAAAACTCGCTCTTAGACTAAGTTCAGCCGCTCATGCCGTTAGAAAAATTAGACAACTGACTAATATTGAGACAGCTCGCTTAGTTTATTATAGTTATTTTCATAGTGTAATGTCATATGGAATTCTGGTTTTGGGCAAAGCAGCTGACATACAGACTATTTTTGTTTTACAGAAAAGAGCCATTCGCTTTATGTATAACTTAAAGAAATTCACTTAAATCAATTAGAGAAATTAATATTTTAACTCTTGCGTCCCAATATATCTATGATAATATTATTTTTGTTGTAAAGAATATACACACATTCAAGAAGAATTCTGACATCCACAGCTATAACACTAGAAATAAAAACAAGCTTGCTATCAGACGATGTCGTGTCCGCAAAGCATAATTATAAGTCATTTTTTGGCCAGGGTATTCATATTTATAACAAGTTACCCGTCGATGTTTTGAATCTATCATTTCCCGCTCTTAAGAAATACTTGAAAAAAACTTTAATGTCAAAGGGTTATTACAGGGTCGAGGACTATATGACAGACATATATGCATGGCCCAAACCAGAATCTATAAAATCATCTAACATTTAGAGGACACAGTTCAAGTAAGAAAGAATATCAAACGTATTGCGAAGCAGTCAGATTTGGATTTTATTTTTATTTTTCATTTTAATTACACAATAGGCAGGTACATGTCTGTCTCTCAAGCTGTTTTGATATGCCTTCTTGAAGAACTACGCATTATTGTATATGGTATCTTTAATGTATTTGTAGTACTGTTTTGAAAAAATAAGTCCCGCCGAGTTTCTTGCAGGTAATAAGTAATACTTCTCGGGTCAGAGGTGTAGGGTTAGAACCGGTGGTAGTTTATTTTCTCTCTGACATTCATAAGTGCATTGTAATGTGCCTAAATTGAAGAATAAATATCTTGTATCTTTTTTTATCTTTTATCTTTATAGTGTGTTATTGGCAACATTCTTTCGTGTGGCAGAACAGAGATTAATCTCTGGAAACTCGTTATCAAGTAAAATGTTGGGTGGTAGGTGTTGGGAGGTTGTCGGCTTATGTTTTGCAGACTGCTGTCCGTCTGTCCAGCAGAGCGGGGCGCGCGCCGCGACGGGTGCGCCCGAGCACTGCGCCGGCTCCGGTTACCATCAGACGCCGGCTCGTATCGCCTTACCGTAGGTGTACACTGCACCTATTTAGCTTAAGTATCAACCATCCTTTATGATACAGAATATCTACGAAGCACTGTTTAAGAAAAATGATACATTTTTGAAGAATAGGTACAAATTATGATGACTGATAAGCTAGCGGTTAGCTAATACGATTTCTACGATCTGTCCATGGTCACTAATGAACCAATAGTTAACATCATACCGGGATACATACCGGGAGATGGGCAGCAGCATCTTCCGAAAGCCTAAACAACAAGAAACAAAAAAAAACTGCGCGCGCCAACCCGCCTGCCAAGCGTGGCGCGTATGGCAAACCCCCCCTTTAATGATAAGTTCCAATTAATACTTATGGAGGTCCAAAGGGGAGGCCTATGTTCAGCAGTGGGCGTCTTATGGCTGGAATGATGATGATGATGATGAGTTACCATCAATGTTGTCATTCATAAATAATATTAAGTGTGAACACTTAATATTATTTATGAATGAACTTACCTAATTATAAAAATGTTATGTACTGCTAAACTGATTATGCTGTTGAATATGTCATGCAATTTAATGGTAGTTTGGATCGCAGTGTAATCTTCCTTTTTCGCACTATGCAGCATCCAATGTGTATCAAAATTGCGGCAGTAATTTACAAGACGTTATTATGAAGTTAAGGAGGCTGAAGCGTCTTTGTCCCTGCCTTATTTGCCGCCACACGTTTTATAACGCCTGTAACTAATAGTCACTCAACCAGTAGGTATATAGTATACAGCAGTTTACTGGAATCTTTGCCCATGATTATTTCCTTAAAGCACAATTACGTACCTTTTACACGACGATACTTAAACATTTACAGATGAGTAAACATTGGCGGTGGTATGTCTTACAAAATGAGCCAGGCTAATTGCATATCGATTAACCCAAAATCGTGAGAGGAATCCCAGATGAAATCAGTTTAATGCATCAGCATGAAACGACCGGGCATCGTTAAACGTCGGTGCATTCAATGTAACGGTAAACAGCGCGACCATGCGCCGGCGCCGCCGCGGCCGCGCAAACCGTCGCACCTACGAGTATGTGCACCATTATTTTGGAATCGGAATAGATTACACGCATCACAGCCGTTTCCGGCAGACCATTCACACACACCCCCGCCGAACAATCGGCGACGTGGGACTGATTTTATGGTAATTTCTAATGTAAATGGGGTGACTTTGTTTAATCACACGACAGTTTGATGCCGCAATCACAGACACTTGACTTCCTATTAGTGTTAAGCGTGTGAAAGTTTCGCATTGTTTCATGAGAACAAATGTAAATATACAACCACAGGTTTTCTAACATGGAAACATATTTGTAATCGAAATGCAAAAGACTCATATTCTTATGCGAAGATTATGGGCAGGAACGGTAGGCCGCGTAGACATGAAATCCTAAAATAGAGCTGCTTCATTGTATGGTCGGGCACAACAGGTTATCTAAAACACGCATGCAGTTGCAGGTAACGGCACTCTGTTTGGCGAGGAACTGGTTGGCGGAGGCGTGAGAATGGCAGCTCTCGGGATATTCTCATGGCCATCCTGACGTCACCACGCACCTGCAAGCCGTCGACAAAAGGACAATGTCGTTAAGTGGTTTTCCAATTGCGGTTTCAAGTTCATACGAGTTGCGTTGGCCTCAGGGCCCCGGCAATTGATTGCGCACTTGCGCAGACAAGATACGAATTGACGCTTATCTGGAGGTGCAAAGCGAGCATTTATCTATTTATGATTTAACTCAGCATACATGACATTCACGTTCTATAGACTCACTCACTATCTATAGACATCAACGTTAAATATGGCGACAGAGCTGTCACCCCATAGAAAACTTTTCATACAGGATTTTTTTTACGATTACGTTTACGTTCACAGACAGTTTGGTGCAACCCGCCCTAATATTGACCGACATTTAGCATCATCCATGCAACATTGATTGGAAGGTACGGTACCATACACCCATGTATCTAATCAATCTAATTAAACAACGGCTTGATTTTTTTATCTTTTCTGTTTGCTGTTAGTAACCTCTAAAGTGTTCCTATAGATAGTATAGATATAAACATAATCAGATCGCTATTTAATATTTCTCTGATTGGTCTATAATTTTTGTATTGCCAAATTTTGTATAGACAACTTAATAATTGTTGTTTTGTTTCTGTTTATCTATCTAAAGGTAAGTAAGGTAAAATGTCAGCTTGACTACGCTCTGAGCCTCCAAAAGTTATTTTTAATTTTCAATATATGTATAAATATAATCTTGTAAGGTCTATACGATATAACTGATCAGAATCCGATCTGTTATACTTATGGAGCGTAATGCCAAGTATAAATAAAAGAGCCGCAACTTCGTCGAAGCGATTATGAAGGATAACTGTAAAGTGTTTTTTGTGGTTGAGTAAATAACAAAGTGCGTGGCATTGGCTCCAATATAATCAGATTATTCTCATGAGGTGTAATTAAGTTTTAAGTGCGCTTCACGCATCGATAACGGCGCAAAAACTCGCCTTGCGTAGACGTGTCGTAAATAACGAGTGCAGACGACGCCGGACCACATTACGTCGCGCTCGGCGATATTGTCTCAACTTGTTGCTCATGCGCATGTCTAGCACACTCGGCTGAGCAAACTAGCAAGAAACAATACACGCAAAACGTCAGAGAATATGTCTATCCACTTCAAATTCCGCACACAATAACACTTATATCCGAAACATCTTCTTTAGCACTGTAAAGCTAAGTTCTTTGAGCATGTGTTGATTGATTGTGAATAATCATATCAGAAGCCGAGTAACGAACATGCTAGCCGCAGCTTCTGGCGTGGGAACGGCGAACAGGTGCCAGGAGCTACTGGTCTCGTCAAACTGCTGCCAATCTGGGTATTAATTCGCCCGAATTGGGACTGAGGTTGGTCGGAATTGATATTCGGCTCGTAAGGAAGTAATTAATTGAAGCACGACGAAAACAGTTTAACGGAAATGATGCATTAAGAAAATTATAATTACAGTCAATTTTATTGATGAAAAAAATATGACTATGAGGCATATTTTTAATTAACTAGGTATGTATTAGTGTATACTAACCGACTAAAACTTATTGTTTTGCTAGAGCAATGTAAGGAGCCATAAAAAGAAACGTTTTACTAAGCATACATTTTAACAAGTCTTCGAATGGTAGGTAGACAGCAGGTGCAATAATTGCTACTCTTTGCACCTCATCAAAGTCATTATAAATCTGCTGATTGTAGTCCAGCCTCGTCCGCGCAGAAAAACATCCATGTCCACCCTGACGCCTCACAATCTCCGCGCCATTCAGCGCTATTAGTTACATCCTGAGCGGTCTAATAATAAACAGAGTAAAAAGGCTAGATGCATAAAAAACGCATTTATTGTGTAACAGACGTGTGGGAACCGTGGACAGGTGCGAGGATGAAAATCAGCTTCTGTGCGAGCCTCAGCTCTGCGCGACCACTGCTCTCTGATTTATTAATGGAACCGACTACTGATTCGGTATAGTCAATATAATTATGATGCCTACTCGTGTTTACCTTACATATGAGGTATCTGGTTCATCTAACAACAGTTATTTTTCTTTTGGAAATTTTGAAAGCTCTGACTCTGACGGTAGTACCTTGTTTGAGATAAATACGAAGCAACAATATGTACGCTTTGGATATTAATACCTATTATTGGTATTACAACATAACGACCTACGTCCACTACAGATGTTACTTCTACGAACCCTCCTTTTAATCAGATGGCGTTGAATATAATATTATAGAGATAGTAGGGTACCTAAGTCCACCAGAGAAATATGTTTTACCTGGCCGGGTATTTGATTAGAACCTAAAAGTTTTTTACGTAATATATAAATGTGGATCACTGCGTCCCTACATGATTCATACCGTACAGAATCGCAATAAATTCCTCTAAGAATAAGTTACGACCACAAAGGACACCGCGTGAAGTGAGTCACCATTGAACTTGCTGACGAGCGGCGCCAGTTACGTTAATTATACTTATAATATTTCATAAAATTATGAAGGTACCAGTCTAAGGTAGTTAGTACCTAGAGGGAGTATGAAATAACAGCGGCACAAGTTGACATGGTGGGATGTAAGGCATCTACCCAGCAACATTGCAATCAGTTGGGATACGCGACAAAAATTTATATACTTATTCCTAAACACGCAGTACCGATGATAGATCTTCTTACCAAACGTTCGTCGTTTTATATTCATGCCAAACGGGTGGGTTTATTTAGAAACATAATGTTGAGTCAATAATTCTATGCTGAGCGGCACATTTCGCTTTATTGACGTCGTTCTCCGAGTCATTTGCAATTTGAATCGCTTTTGTGACGTCAATCTATTATTGCTGCATTTGCTTCCCAAACATTCGCTAGTTTGGGTAAACTAGCTGTCAATAATGCAATCGGACCAGATGTAGGTGGCTATTTCGAAACCAGGTTGCGCACCTCAGGAGGTCCTGTGCGGTGCGTTTGTTTACCAAACCAATGAAAATAAATATAATAATTTGCGAATGTGGTCAGCTTTGGAGAAACTGGTTCAATTTGAATTAGCATAATTTCAACTGGTTTTGCGATCTTATTTTGTGTCATATTTTGAACCTAGCAAGTTCAGGAAGTGACGGGTAGTGGTGGTGTGGCTACTGTGGCTTAGCCGTTACGTCGACCCTATGTTGCAATTGATGTTCAATTGTTCATATATGTATTACTATATGGACATCAATTCCCTTTAAGGCACTTTTTTCATGTCAATGAGTATTGAGTACCTTTGCTTTGACACCTATTATGGATAATATTTAGGTACCTACACAAAAAGGTGTATTTAAATTACTCACCTAAAGCACAGGTGCCACATGAGTGTATCTACAAGTTTTAACTGTATTATGCAATGTGACTTTGAACAAGTGCCGTATTCTAATTTTAATACTTAAACAATACATTAAAACCACAATCCATTTCAAACATAACTCCAACACACAACAAATAATCAACCAATAATGAAATTGTATCGGAGTTGCATTGGAATAATTTCCAAGCAAAATCTGATATTTCTGATTCAGACGTTTAGGCGCTAGCTGTATTACGTTGTTGATTGTCGTTGGAGTTGTATTGAAGTTGGATCGTTTCTAAATGTGTTTTAAAGTTAGAGTACGGCTTTAGTCTGCTGTACTAAACCTAAACAATTTTCTCGCCGTGGGCGATCGTAATTTCCACGCTTCAGAGTTAAACTGTTTGTACTGAAAACACATTTGCTGTGTCAGATGTTTGATCGGACTGTTTAATGTGGAAAAACAGAATGCGCAGGTTACGTTTAACATCTACGTCTGGTGCTTTTGTTTAGTTTGTAAGTGAATATACGGTGCAGAGAAAAGTTTTTACATGCACGTGTCGAAACGCCACTTTGATTCGTTTTCTTATGTAAACCACAATAAAGATATATATGTGAACGGTTCCGGTCGGTAATAAAAAAAACGGTTTTTATAATTTGTACTTCTTGAATTTAATTGCATTATGTACATAATCACTTATAACTATTACAGCAGAAGAAGAGTTCTGATTATAAAATCGGATAAGTAATAAGGTTGAAATAATATTAATTACTGTCTGGGCATCTCCATTTAACTAAATTATATGTATAAGCATAAGTATGAGCGAAATGTTGAGTGATTGATATCATATCAAATAAATTCAATTGATGTTAAAATCGAAGTGCCGCTGCTGGTGAAAAAAAAAGATGTAGGTAGAAATAATTGTATACATAAAACTTTCTATATTAATTAGTAATCTTATCAAAAAGTTCTTTTTTTGAAGATATAAATACAGACAAAAACAAATGGGTTATTAAGTAAATACACCTACATAAGTAGGTAGGCAGTTGGTTGAGTAGTCTAGTAGGCACTTAATGCTAATACAATTAGGGCTATTTAGTGCTCACTGAAAATTAGAATCGATAAATCGAGTCACGATGGTTATCATACTGATGGTCAACACCGCCCTAATTCTGAAGTTTGGATAAAGTGGCAATGACACGGGCCGGCGGCGACGCCAATGGACCGCGGCGCGGTGGTAGTGCGGATATCCTCCGGAGGATACCCGTGGGAATGTGGGTACCTGTTCGCTTAACTGGTCCGAGTAAAACACAGGGAAATCTGTGAACCAAATCAGAAACATATCTATAGATTTTTTTGTGTTACCTGTGAAATAGATCTAGTTTCAAAATGAGTTCCTAATAACCAGCATTACGTATTATATTATAGCAGCAATTAAATAATAAATTAAATTCATCTATCATTTCGATACATATATACATGTTTTTACTCTTAAATTACATCACAATGGCGCCATGCATTATATATAGTTTGTTGTGAAATAAAAACAAATAATAAATTAATCATAATCATCATTAAAACAATGGAAAGAAGCTTTTGTATTTTTGCTTTTGGTGTCGTTTATGCTATAAAAAATCTCCCATTAGACTAAATCCCTAAAACATTGAGCAGTTGGCACAGATTTGTCGGCGGGCATATGGTCCCGCCGGGAAACAACGTGATTAACAATAATAAGTGCACGGGTGCGATTGTAACGATGTAGGTATGTGCACGCGCAGATGCCACGCTCTTTGACAGCTGCGGAGGTCAACTGCGACTATTGTGTCACTGTTGACATCGTACGCGCACGGTTTGCATACGCTGCTAATATTTTGTGGTACAAAAGTATGTCAACGACGTATTAGTTTAATTACTTATATACGTTATACATATATGCTACACGAATGTGATCGCCATCGATAACCTACTGAATTAGGTAAATTGTTTCCTGATCACTAATAAATTTCACCGTGTAGGTATAATACAGGATGGTCCTAACCTTGACGTTAACATTTTTTTTAGATTCCTCCCTCACGTCGTTGGCCATCAGAATATAGCGATTTATCGTAGTTTCCGAGTTCTGATATTTTTTTTTATTTTTGTGAAGAAATTTCGGGGTAAAGTAATTAAATTATAAAAACAAACTACTTAGTGAACTTTTTTGAATGTTTCTTTTTGTTATTCTTTTACGTAAAACTTAGACTTTTGTCTTTTTTTCTAACTCGCCGCCAAGTGAGGATGCTGAATTTTTTAGCAACTGTGCTGTTTGTGAAGGATTATGTTACAAAAAGAAACATTAAAAAAAATATTTTTAAAAAGAAACATTAGAAAATTAAAAGTTAAAAAATTCATAACTCGGAAACTACGAAAAATCTGCTAATATACATAGGGTATATTCTGATAGTCCACGACGTGAGAAAGGTGAAAAAAAATTGACGCCATGGCTTGGTTGGACCAACCTGTAGGTATATTAACTAATTATAAAGCTTATACTATACGTATTCATAGTCATTTTATTTAACTCGAGCAAAAGACTGAAAACGCATGTGACATGACTAAATTTTCATAAAATACTGTCACTTATCGATTGGGTATGATTTTAGTCTGCCATGCCAATTTAATTTCTGTGACCAGAAAAATGAAAAAAAAAAAAATATTGGGTGGTCCCTATTTACTAATAATATTCAATCAACACCACGTCAGCAGTTGCCAACGAATTTTAGCATCTGTCGGCCGCAGCCGCCGATGACATGTGCGCAGAACAAGCCATGGGTGAGGGGTGAGATTTCCTCACCAGGTGAGCCGGCGTGGCCCGGCCATATGGGACGAGCTGGGGAAGCCCTTACAGGTGCCGCGTGCCCTATGCCCCGTGACTGCGCCAACCCAAAATGTCCTATCTCCGTATTAGCTCTGTGACTTACGACATTTTGACGTGGGACGGCAATGCAGTCAATGACGCTTTGTTAAGTCCATTGAGTGACGTTTGGCGCGCTTTTTCGGGACCCGTATCAAAGGATTGTTTGCGTACATATTTTGCAACTTATTGTTCTGTTGTACTCGATGTTGCCGATTATGTGTATCGTATCGTGCATATTTATATGTAAATTCGTATTTTCAAGGTGAAATTACAAAAATCTTTACACAAGAACCCAATTCTAAACTTTTGTGTCCATCCGCGAACAAATAATACTTTATATTGTATTTAAAGAACTTAATATATATCCGTTTTCTTTTCATCTCGCGGGGTTCTCGGGCAGTTTAAAGTTAAAACATTCACAAGACGCACCTGCACTGGTCCCCTCTGAACCGTCTTTCCCATGATTAAGATTCCTGAAGGACCCCAACAGGTGCCGATTAAGGTCAAGAAGTTCCCAGTGCGCCGGCCCAGTGCTCGCGTACCCGGCCGTGGATGACCGTTGCCCAAGCATGGATTATTCGGGTAATTAACTTGATAGGAACACAATAGTAATAGGGAAGAACGAATTAGAATATAAAAAGTAATGCTAATTCGTTTTATTCTTTCTTGCGGATATGCAGTTCGCTGAAAGTGGTGAATTCGTATCTAATGCGTAGTAAATAATTATGTAGCTAGAACGCATTCTAATATATGGAGTTTCGACTCACTAATGTGACATAAATGACCGCTTAATTATTTTTTGGCAGGGACCACCAAATCATTGGAAGTAAATTATCTATAATGAATAAAGTCAGCAAAGGAATTAAATAAGTATTAATAATAAAAAATAAATTCAGCAAACGGTTGATTTTTTATAAAAACCACTGCACAATCATTGTCCTAAAACCGTGGTCTTAGGTTTACACTGTACGCTGCCTAAAATTGCTACTTTTTAAACAAAATGTATTTAAAATACGGAACCCTAAAAAGTAAACGCACGTAGGGTCATTGTGCCGGTAGCGCGGACAGTGCCGGTAGCCGGACAAATGGCCGACAACTTCTCTTAAAATGCAAAAAATAAGATTCCTGCTGTTCTTAGTAATAAAATGAATTTGTTTGGTGATACTCAGATAGTTATGCAATAATAATGTATTCACTTCAAAACCATTAATGCATCCTTTAGCCAGAAAAAAAAATGTTTATATACGCTCCTCCTCAGTAGTGACCAAAATGGTCGATATCTTACGAATAAATTAAGAACAAGGCGCGCGGATAAACGTAAGTTTCTTCTTCTGTAGTCGTGTTACATTTGTGTTAGGCATTTAGTTCGGTTCATTATGAACCAATGTACGTTATTTACAGAGATTTTCTCATGATCTTTCTAAAGTTATAGAAATATTGACTGTCCGCGCAACCGGTATGCAAATTTGTTAGGTATCCCGGTTGGCGGACACGTGTCCGCTTACTGGCATCTTATACCGATTTTTGATTTTCACTTCGTGTGACAAATAATTAAAAATACTACTTAAATACTTATAATATGTTAATATTAGTTGCCGAACTACTTATTTTTTAGTTAGCGACCACTTAATTTGTTTAAAATCGATAGTAAAATTAATTTTAAAACCGCTTATAAACTCTTGTCCGGTCAACCGCGACTACGTAAAATGTGATTTCAGTATGCGGACACGTGGGATTTTTAGGAAAGTAAATTAATAGTCATGTAGTTTGTACGCTTATTTGCCTTCTCTGTGTGATAAAACACTTATCTCTTGTTTAGACATCCGGTCCAGACACAAATGTGCACAGGAAGTAAAGTACCTATGCGTTGCTTTTGCGGCGTGTTTGGTGTTCTCTAATTGTTAAGATAGTTCATCATTATCACCATCATTACATTTGCTAAACGACGCCCACTGCTAGACATATGTCTCTCATAATAATAATATACTCTCATAACTTCTAAGGATCTAGACAATGATAGGTCGTCCTATGCCCTCACCCAACGGATCTTGACCAGATCTTCAGTAATCCTTGTTGAGGTACTTAGGTACGCAGTTCGCTCGAGAACCTTTCTATCCCGGTGGACATGAGTTAAAAATTGTCAAAATTTGTAATGCTGGACCGACGCAACCAGCGGCGCAAAAAACGTATGGGAGTGACTGTAGTGTGGGCTGCCCTATCATGGAAGAATCAAAGATAGTAGAATAGGAAGACATTTCAGACAACCTATCCGAAGCAGTGTACTAAAATTTAATTTTATTTAATAATCCGTACATATGGCGAGAAGAAGTTGACAAGAGGACAAAAACTTGAAAAAAAATCATAAGGTTCAAATTTCTTCAATTTTTATATCTTGAGTTATCTACTTTTTCCCGCCATATGTATGTAAGATTCCAGTCTTTCACTTTTACCTTGGTGAATGGCAATGGCTGGCAAGGGCCAGCGATGCTAAATTACTGGACGGCAACGTGCTTCTTGTTACTCAACTGGAGTTACAAGCGTCCATAGACTATGATAGCGGCTTACAATTATTAGACAAGCCGCACGCTTATTTTTTACCGTCATAGTATAAAACAAGCTTCGACATTACTAATAGTTTTTAATAATTAAGTGATTAACTGATTAGTTTCCAAAATAATAGGCTTGTGTATCTAATTTCATTACCCCCCTCCCCCCACTTTTGAACTCACCATCCATAAAGTATGGAAAAAACAAAGAAGATCAAGTTTAATCAATGCTTTTAAACCGAATTACTTTGGATATAGTCAGTTAAACGACGTTTTTTTGAAACAAACAATCTTACTTTTTAAAGGTCGTAAGGACCGCGAAGAGACTATATTTTGATCAAGACGGTGTTCAGATAGTACCACTGATATTAAAGCCTAATATAAACAGATAAAACTTGGTTCAGTTGCTATTTTATTGCATAAAACTGCATGTCCGCCAACTAGCACTTAGTGTCCGTATACTGAAAAAACTGTCCGCAAACCGGCATTTCGGGTATTTTTTCACTTATCGCTAATTTTATCAAAACTTACATGCAAAGCAGCCAGTATTCATATTTGTTTTACAAATAGACTATATCTCTAACGTATTGGTATAGAAATTGGCATATTTCATCGTAAATTACTATTTTTTTAAGGGGTTCGAAGTCAGCAACTTCCTTAACTGTCCGCCAACCGGCATAGCGACCCTACTTACGGCATCATTGGGAGATCAAGACCAATCCAAACTCATACGAACTTACGAACGCCGCTACGATAGTGTCAGCGAACATGTAGTATCATAATTATACATATATCTAGATATCATCATGGCAACTGTCAAGCGTCATCTACATGTGTGCATGAACTACCTAACTATATTCATGCATGTATTAGACAATTTTTTTAATTGATTTTAATAATGACTTGCCATACTTATAATACTTATAAGTTGAAGCTGTAACTAATCGTAATAGCAACGGTGGGCAACGTTTAGCGCTCGCTAGGTACCTATACTTACTAATAGCCAGCAC
Source organism: Pammene fasciana (assembly GCA_911728535.1). NCBI lineage: Eukaryota > Metazoa > Arthropoda > Insecta > Lepidoptera > Tortricidae > Pammene > Pammene fasciana. Next base: position 7,021,081 of record OU452285.1, read on the forward strand.
AGGATACAACGTAACTGCTTCCTCATTAGCGGCAGTAATCGCCACTTCCGCTACAAGGGCTATAAGCTGGTGTCAGTCATACAAGTGCACAAGATCTGTCGATAGCATTGAAACTAAATTGCAGTTAAAACCATTACAGCGTATCTATGAATGATAGGTGGGCCCACATTTATTTTTAAAATCAAGGACTGTTAAGAAAACATTGTTAAAATTCGTATACTATACTTACTGACTTCAAGGAGTGTGGTGTGCCGCGGTAAGGTTGTGATGAATGTAAGTTATGCATGATATACTCGTAAAGTAAGGCGAAAGTGAAAAAGTTTTCACGGCTTGACAAACTGCTGATGATTACGTGGGTATGTCTACGAACGTTTTTCAAGGGAAAGTCGTACAAGTAAAGGAATAAGGATGATAACAAAAATAACAGGGATCAATAGACATCGTAGTATAATATCGGTTGACTTAGAATATTCTAAGGAATTTTGAATATGTTTGCATCGCGCAAGGATTTACGATCTGATTGAGCGTGATCGCGCGGTCGTGCGCCAGGTGCGCGGACGCATAATTGGCGGGCACCGCAGTGCCCTCGCGTAATTGGACGTCATTTGCGGAAATTGAGCGCCGATTGGCTGATATAAATGTCACGTGTAACTCCGACTCGATTAGAGCTTTTACAAGAAAATTGCCTTAACGTCTATGTTTAGCGACCATGAATCCTGTCTCCTTTTTACTCTCACCGGTCATTCACCAAAAGGCATCAGCGTGGAACGAAGAAGTATGAAAAAAAAGGTGCGGCAAGGAATCACGGTGCGTAAACACCCTACGTGGAGGAAGCAACGCCGAGTCGTAATCACGGCAAGAAGTTAGGGACTCAGACAATTGAATAAAAGACGTTGGGGAGGAACTCTGCCGCCTGGTCACCCTCCCCGGAAGTCTAATTTAAGTGTGATTGATGCAGTTGCTAGGCTGATTTAAAGACAAACCCACATAAATGAGCATTAGGACAGGACAAATGTGAATGTAGTAACGCACAGCATAGATAACATAAATATTCGGAAAATACGGTCGACATAACTTTAAAGTGAAGTTTATAATTAAAGTTAATTATATTTCATCTGTAGGGTTACTTACATATATGTGACTCGATATCGGTAACATGCCTTATGACTTGTCTATATAAGTAGGTACCGAATACCGATAAAAATGGCAAAACATGACATTTAGGCTGTCGAGTGTGGAATATTTAACATTTAGGCCTTAATTATTATTATTCTAAAAGATTTTCTTGAGATAAATATACCCCCCCCCCCCCCCCCAAATTTAATGGTGAATTGTGTAGCAGGTACTATAGGTAAAATATGGCAGAGCTTAAATCGCCGGTGTAACCTCACCAAAACGCTTTCCACCTGAAAGTACACTTCGTCGCGGTGTATGATTTGATTTCATAAAAGTACTTGCCTACCCTTAGCGACACGACTCATATTAATGTGATGTACATACTTGTACGTTTCTTACAGAGGAATCACACCGGCTGAGCACGGGGCTATCGTCTCCGAAGCGAACATATCACACATCGCACCCGTGACGATCCGCATTACAAGCTGATTGGACCCTTGCCGGAGACGCTTCGCTGAGTACGAGACCATTAGCATCCGTGATAATACATACTGATTTTAGACCTATACTCGCAACGCTTCGCTGGCCAGGAACGGCGCAGCATACCATTAGGTACTTACTACTTACTATCCGTGTGCAGTATGATTACCCACAGTGTCATGGTATTGGCTGGTTAGTTATAATAAACGCACCTACCTAGTACCTAGTTGCAAAATCTATTGCATTAAGCGATTCTGTAATTGGAGTATGCAGACCGTAGTTTCTCCTGTTTCAGCCCCTGAAGGCGTAGGTTCAAATGGCCACATTCTTCTATATTCTACTACATCAAACTGTAAAATTCAGGAATATTTAAGAATAAGTAGGCACCGTACTATATTACGGATGTCCTATGTTACTCCAAAAAAATGAAATGGCGGTGGGCGGGCCACGTAGCCCGCATGAGTGATAACCGTTGGACAACATTACTGTACTGACGTCATGGCCAGGCCCTTCTGGCAAACGAAAGAGAGGAAAACCGAGAACTAGATGGGAAGATGACATCGACATCACACACATGGCTGGTAAACAATGGAAAACACAAGCGCAAAATAGAGACCACTGGACATCTCTGGAGGAGGCCTTTACCCTCAACTGAGGGGTTCTCGCACGACATTTACAATGAATTATAGTTTTTTATTTATATTTTATTGTTGTCCTAATTGTGTTATTTCGCTAGTATTCTTGAGATCATTATTATATTATTTGTATATTTCTATTTGACATCCAATTAATCATAATAATAATCATAAATTTTAAGGCGTAGGGATGTGACAACCCCATCGCCCACTGGTTTTCACCAGCGCAATCAGTCAACGCAGGGCAGCTTGTGGCGAGCTGTTGGAGAGTAGCGACTCCACGTACCTGAGTGCTCCTGGGGTGCCCTGTCGGATGGTGGGACAGGTCCCCTGCCTCTGGCTTGCCTTAGCCGGCTGTCCAGAGTGGGGTCGTTAGAGCTGTGTTCTCGAGGGTAGATGTGGAAACCTAAGTGGCGAGTTGGCTATATGTTTAAAGTCCAGTGACACCTCTCTACCCCCAGCTCCCGCACCGGTGTTGCCCTTGAGCCATCTTTGATGTCGCTTTTTATGGGGGCCCATCTTGCGGAGGGCGAGTCACCGTCTGCCGGAAATAAAATTGGATACCGTTTTATTAGGCAGGCGTCCGGTTCTTCATCCAATAGCCCAGTAATCAGTCCATACTATTCACCCAATAGCCTAGTAGATTTTAGACTCCATTAATTCTCAATAGTCCTTACACCATGGCGGGTGCTGTCTCTGTGTGCGTCCAATGACACGGGCAGGGGCAGCATCCGCTTAGTGTACCCCTCTCTTTTCATTAAATTGTCAAAAGGGCCTCTGCGCGTTGGCTTCGGCTCCGCATACGCCTCCCAAAGGTCCGGAACACCATTGTTCCGTGGTCGGGAAAGACATACAAAGAAAATCATAAATTTAATCAACATAAATGTAATAATAACTTTATATGCAAAGATAACAGGGACGCTAAGAGATGTAAGAAAAAAAAATTTCTGCATGATAAAATTATGTTTACAACTTTACACCTATTTGAACTATCTTATAATTTATTCTAACTAATTGCGAGAAATAAAAGGCTTTTTTATTTTATTATTTTATTTACCGTACTATAATTAAAGTCAGTTAAAATCAAGTATTTGACAAAGTGTATTAGTGTGAAGAATGTGGTCATTTAATCACAACGTTAAGTAAACTAAACATCAAAATGTTCAATTAGAAAAAGTAAAACGAGAAAAAAAATTAGCTTTTTTATAAAACGCGTTAAATGGACACTTATTTCAGATAAACATTAAGTAGGGTAGCCAACTATTGTATTTATTACTCGTTAAAAAACTTATAACTACACTTTTCGAACGCCTGCTTCCTCTGTAGCCGCCATTGCCGTTCCGCTGCCCGGCCGCCGCAGGGCCGCCGTGTTGATCTCCCTGATCACTTCTCGCCGCACATACTTGACACACAAGCTGGTCAGCAGCCTCACAAGATAGTACACCGTGATTCCCACTATCGTCACTATAACCAGCAACACGACGATGTCACAGAAGGACAGGCTGTCGGACACCTCCAGATGAGCGTGCCCATGCCCACAACAGGCTCTCTTTGCATCAATTACATTGTCCATTCGATAGGCATTTCCACATTCAGCCATTTTAACGTGCTGTAACGTACGACAATTGAATTCAATATAATAAAATATTTCAGCTACATTTCGCAATATTATAACTTCCAATAAAAATGCCAACGACTGCTTAAATAAGTAGGTGAACGTGTGTATTTTAGAACTACAATAATATCTAAGTAGGTATTTTTGTATTCACAGACTGTGTTCGTCAACGAGCTACGTTGTTTTAATGAAAATTTTATGTCCGTTGTATGTGTAATTTACTTGTACCATTTTCTGAAATTGATTTGCGAGCAGTGCGCCGGAGCCGTGATCACATCGCACAGCGCACGCGGCGGACGGCGCAGCGATTTCGATTCAAGTTACATTTTATGTTTGCGCCGACGCCACTAAACCTTTTGTTAATATAAAAGCGGTCGGTTTATAATGCAAGCGAGATATTTTTCAGATTGCTGAGGCACGCAAAACCAGTTCTTTAAGTCTATGCCGATTCTCGGGTCAGCGCGGGAATGCAACACAAGCAAAAAGGCTGTAAGCTAAATCGCGCTCCTTGCCTGAGTGGAAACAAAAGCCTTTGTTGGGTTCCCAGTATCCAGCTCGAAAGATTATGTTTTGGAATCGTGTGGACTAAGCATTTTCATGAGTACGAGCACTACATACAAATTGCCGTTGTTATTTTCTCCAAAGAACCTTAAAATTATGTGCTTACTTGCTTATACATAATAATATTAATAATAATAACAGAAAGTTATGGTAGCTTCCTTTTACATAGGTATAACTTTCAAGTCTTTTTGTAAGTCGATGTCTCTATCTGGCTTTTGAAAATTTAAGATTGTTATTGTTTATGGATTAATGTAATATCTATCCGACTCAATGGGTACCGACCGAATAATCGGCCCCTATATAAGGTAAAATTGAGAACTCACCTCACTGGTATTACAATATTTAGGTAAAATTCTAACAAAGCAAGTAGAGAAAATCCAGATGCTAATAATTCAGTTTCATTAAGGTACTTACGTTATTACTTTAAACGTAAATACATATCTACAATAGTTTCGAAAATTAATAATTTTAATAAGTATTTACTACCTCTACATAAGCAATTACTTATTTACGCATAAATATGGAACAATCATGCTTCTCCCTACATTAATTCTCACACGCAAAGCGATCTTTAAACTGACTAATTACTTGCAACATTTCAAATTACAATAGCCTTAATCAAACGGCAAATAAACACAAGTTTGATTAATGTGTTGTTGCGTAAGCAATCAAGAAAGCGCGTGATAGAGCAAGCAATTAAAGTAATCGCCGTCGCAACAAACAGCTGGAGCTGATAGTTGATAGCGAGATGAATGGAGAGTGGCGCCTCGCGGGTTATCGCGGGTCGCAGCTGGGCTTTCATTACCAGCGCTTACCAAATATTCACCTTAAATTACCCAATATAAGTGTAACGATGATCATCACAACTTAGCATGATAATAGATGTCACTTTATACTGGTTTTTCTGAGCTAAATACTCGAAAAGCTATGAAAACACCAGCCTTGCAAGAGCACAGTGATTCCGAACGGACTGCAATACTCATTTCACTCAACCTAACTATTATTTCTGAAAATCACTCTAGCTCTATGTCACATGATTCTACATACTTACTCGTATTTTACTAATCAATAACTTCGCCATTTTTATCAAATTATCTTGCCATGATGGTCGGAGTACCTACACTTACAAGTAGTTATTGCATATTCATTGCATTCCGTCTAGCAGAATCGGGCTGCCGATCGATCAATGAGCACTGCACAGCTGCCGGGAAATAGCTGGCCCATTGATAATGATGACTTTTACCAAGTTTTCTTCTTCAGTCTTAACTGCTAATTTATTTATGTAGCTTATTTTAGTTGCGTAAGAATTGTCATTTATTAGCTGTGAATGAGACGATCATTTTAAGGTTCATATATACATATTCAAACACAATAGAATTAATAGAAACGGGACAATTCGCATAAAAAATATATACAAAGTGATCTGTTTTCATCATTTTTGAGTTTATGATACAGAGTATGTAGTTAGTAGGGTAGGGTATGTGCTTAACACACTTTATCTTTTTCTGAAGTAAATATTACCGCTAAGTGGTGTGTGGTTATTTTACTGAAACAAATTACCATTGTATTGATTTTCCATTTTGTCAAATATTTCTATAGGATGGCTGTGACAAAAAAAAACATTTTTTTCCCCCGTAACCAGGCCATCGCTTACAGGCTCTCGTTATCAGCAGTCAAAAATGAAGCGTTATCGGGAGATGAACTGAGAACATTTCATTTCACGTAACTCAATTTAACATGAAAATAGAAATGATCTCATCGATCTTAAACATTATTTGCTTATCACTGTGCCAAAAAGCTGCACTTACACTATACATATTAATCAAACAAGAATTCCATACATGATTGGTTGGTAATTGATTGTTGCTGCAGTTAGTTAGGTTAATGACTAATGAATTCAAAACCTTCACCACGTATGTGATTTGAACGTGCCGTAAATTCAGAAATTTTGAAAATATAAATTCCCTACGTATTCATTCTACATACTCGTACCTACACAAGATATTATCTACACACCACGATATAATGACCATCAAACAGAGTATTCGTTTAATGTTGATGTGACACGAGGCCGCTGTGCCGCTAACAACAAACAAACCGTTTACCGGAATAGCTGCACGTGTTGTGTTCTGTGACAAATCCTCTCACACTCATATTGGACACTGCTACAACACTAGTTATTCTTAGCACTTAACTTATTCGTCGTCGGTCAGCATTGACAGAGTCGTCAAGATTGATAAATGATTCGCTGAATACAGTAAATTCAGACATGTGACCATTTTGATTTTGCTATACGACCTCTGACATCTTACTGAGAGCAATTTCCGGGACAGAAAACAGCGCAGCTGTTTACCATGTTTCCATTTCATAATAACCACATCATAAAATATAAATAAGGCCATAGGTCAAAGGCAGTTATTTTGTAACCAGTCCTATGAAAAATCAGAATCGACATAACAACAGGTGATATCTAGCTGGTCCATTAAAACTTTCCATAAATTAAACAACGCCAACAATGTTGTCGAGCGAGAAAATACTCGTATGCAAAATTTAGCATAACTGAACTGTTGATACCCGCGTCCGAAATAGTTCTGTTGTTATGTTATTGCTCAAGTTAAACGGAAATGTTCTAGCCTCAATTCGATAAGCTAGCTTATTTTTACGTGGTGGAGTAGAAATAATTAACACCGTTATTACACGGCTCACGAAAAAACTATTGAACACACCTAAAGTTTTTGTCTTTTACAGTGTTTTAATGATATTTCCCCCTTTTGAAGGCCTATAATACTAGTATTTATCGTAAGTATTTTAGAGGATAGAGAACGTCCTTGTTCGTGGCGTGCAGCGAGCGCCGGCGCGGGCGTTGCGCAGCGGGCCACACAACTTAAGTATACTCGACATGTTAGTGTAGCATTATTTCCCATCTCCGGCGACCTTGCCGACTACGTAGGTACCTAACTGTTTTTTATATACTTCACTAAACCGGTTGTATTATGTAAATTGGTTTCTAGTATGAGAATAACTTTAATATGACAGCTGATTTTCATTCTATTTAATGATATAAATACGATGCACACATGCGCAGATTAATATATGCGTTGGCGTCACAACACATGAATCGTCTGTGGAAAAACCTTAATTGGTTACTCGAAACTCGATAATTTCGGTTCGAAATCAATATCTCGTGATGGAATGTTGTCTGTTGAATTATGTTAATAACCATTTGAGGTCACGCGGGTCCTTCCTTCATGGCCTTGCACCTGGCAGCTGATTTAACTCGGTCAGCTGCCTTATTACCTAAACATTTTATCTCGGTTGTCCACTAGTACCTAGTATCACTTGGTCTCGATATTAGAGACATCTATGTGTGATCGGAGATCATGCTTGTTTTGGTTTACCTAAGTCGATGCGGTATTGGTTTGTAAATAGCAGCCCAGGTCTTCGCGACGGTCACACCCGGAACTCGCTGATGTCCTGCCAGATACGATATAATACCTCATAAAGACATCATTTACATATATTCATAGATACTTGGAATGAAATACATCTCCAAACGCGCCTAGATGGAAATACCCAAAGTTTATACAGGTGTTACTAATTATTATCTGCGACCTTTCATGGAGACAGAGTTATTATTGTCGTAGTGGGTCGGTAGGTGATACTGATACCTAGAGCAGATTGGGATTGACATCGGATATTTTAAAGAATAGTATTTAAATCACTCGAAAGACTGCCGTTGTCTATTAAATGTGTACAAACAATTACTTAAGCAGTAAGTACAATAATAAATGACCAATATGCTATGCGTTAAGGTTAAGACTGCACTTTAAATTGTTTGAATGTTTTTTTTACTTGTGACCCTGAATAACTGACTAAAGTGTTGGCGGTTAAAATGTCACTAACTCCATATTTAAATAAAATAAGTACCTTTTGTGCAAAAAACTGTGACTGAGCTCCGTCAATGTTTGTATTGTTGTAAATCTTTTATTTAAGTGTCCTCGTCACGTTTTTAAGTGTCAACAATTTGTTTGACATGTGTCTGGATTATGGATCGTAAAATGGGTTATTTACGACAAAATATATTGAATTTTAATCGGCGTGCAGTTGACAAGTCAGACCCCAGAGGCACCAAATTATTTGGAATTACGTAAATTTTATCGAGATATGAATTATAAATTTGATGGTGTGATGACTTTAATGATGATTGGATGTGTATTCAAAATCATCTATTTGGTTTTATTGTGGCGAATACAAATATTTTTCTTAGGTATAACAATGTTAAAATATACATAATATGTAGGTACGACATTTTTTCTCGAAGATATCACAAAGCGTTACGGCGTTATTGAATGGCGTTAGTGTCATATAATTTTATTTTCAAATATTGAACTAAACAAAATCAAACCCACACCTGTAGCTTTCGTAAGCTCATTCTTATATACGAAGTACCTATACCTCATAATATTCTATGTCGATATAATAATATTTTGAGTCATAAAGTCCGCTCAACAATAAGCCCTTACATGAAGCATTCGTCTGCGTCACACTTGCGTGGTCCTCGGAGTCCGCCGACAAAGGGTTACCTATTCAACGAACGCCCATAAAACTTATACGTTCTACTGTTAACGTGCCTTCAAACAATCGAGTAGTCCGCCTGTCCTAGTATTGGAGAGGAAACCTCGTAATTAGAACTCGGCTATAAAACAACCATCAAACTTACTCAGGAGGAGTGTGTCGCTGTAAAATTTTGGGCAACTACGAAACTTTGTCTCAAAAAGCTGTATGATTCTTTTTCCAAGTCATTAAAACACATAATCGCTTGAGAAGGTTAGTGTTGATCCGCAAATCCCCGTTGGTATGAGTGTAAAATCCCACCGCTCCATAAATTACGTTTTGTATGACAGAGCACGTTGTTACAAGAGTTTTTACCGTCCGCAACAGCGCCGTCGATTAACTTGCATCCAGTTTTGAAGACTGCGGTTGTCATAAAAATATGTAAATGACGTAAACAGGTTATTGTTTTAGTTTTAGTTGCTGCTCAAATAAAATCGTTTTTGAAAATATAATGGAACGGGTTAGCGAAAGGTATGGCCATTTGTAATCTTACTTATGTATATGTCAGAATTTCGTTTAAATAAAAGTTAATAAATGCATAAAGACTTTCAGGGACCCATCTTTTCAGTTCATTCGAAACGGTACATATGGTGGTTTTTCCATAATGTCCAATTTTATGTCATTTTTTACTGTGATACCTACATTTTATGTCGAATTAGCAAAGTTTGACCTCTGAAGATTCCTGACCTCAAGTGCTTAGATACTTTTTAGAATGTTTCGTGTTATAGGTACTATACATACATAGGTATATTTATTTGTGAAATCAGAATTTAATACAGAATGTCAATTTTCCGAATACAATAAGTACCGACATCTTTTTCACTTTTTTCACATTGCATAGATGTGATTGATACACTTATCCCGTGCTGTATCTGTTTGTTTGGGCATGTCGGCTGGTAGCCGGCAGGGCAAGCGCAGCTGACAGCGACGTCCAAGTGGCCGGCCACGTGTATGCCAATAACTATTTGTGAAACACCACGCCTGCCTATTAATAAAGTACGCCCGTATTTATTGCCTGTGTCTATTGTCAAGACAATACAATGACTGTACATACTTCTGATATCGTTGATGAGCGATGAATACCTCACTATAAACAAATGCTAACAACCTGATGTAGATGCGACTAACGCTGTAAAGAAAAAATCATATGATTACTATAAACCATAATTACCATTAATGTATTTTTAACAATATTTATAAATTATTATACCTATCTTATATTAATAAATTATTAAATTTACCTAGTAGGTACATTTTAAATATAACATTATCAAATTTTATCCATTTACTTGTATTTATTATTATTTGCTTGTATTATTTATTATTCGTTACGTTGCAGAACATTGACATGTTTCAACGCTGGATAAATTTCCTAATGATAATGACCGGATGTAATACATAGGTACATTCAAACTCAAACTCAAACTCAAATAATTTATTTGTAAAACATAGGTACATTTAAAAGAGGTCTTACAAGATGTTGGTAGGTATCACTATGTTCCACCATGTGGTATACAAATAGCTACAGTAGGCATGCAGCATGCATATAATTAACTTAAGTTACATTAAATATAACTTATATGGATTGAAATTACCTATTTACAGTATCTTTTTATTTAGATATCATAGCAGAAAAGTGTATAACATATACTTACAATTATTTTAAATTAAATATAGAACACAAGTTCTATAAATAAAGGATTTATTTATGTTAACTTATGTAGTTAAGCCACCACCCCCACGCAAGTTAAGTTTAAGTTGAGCAGTGGCACTACACTGCCAGATACTGTAGACAGAGTGCACATGTGGCTCCAGACGGCATACTGACAGAAACAGAAGCTGCGCCCGCGCCTCACAACAGTAACCAGCCCTGCAGATGCACGCAACGCGCTTCAACTAACTGTAAATAAGAACAAACATTCAAAATTACTGCTGTTTATCTCCCATTAAAAACGATACAACATAGAGTATAGATACTTACAGTATTGTGGATTGTCACTTCTATATACATAAGTACCTAGGTATAATAGTTCACTGCCGCTCGCTTTTATACTATATCATAGGATATAGTATAGAAGCGTTTAACGTTCAATTATTTAACAACCTTTTTTGGGTCAAAGAAATATAATCAATAATAGTACATTACGTACCTAGGGCGGTGAAATAAAGAACGGCTCAGATCGCGGGTATTTGTGGCCCGAACCGAAGGTAAGGGCCATAAACAAGCGATCTGAGGCCTTCTTTATTACCGCCTGTAGTGCGTACACAATTTTACGTCTTCTCCTGGGTGTGAAGTGAGATTTCCTGCTGCGCCTGTGGGCGGTAAATCTCACTTACCGCCCAGAGTGACGTAAAAATTTAAGTTACATTTTCTATATGTATTCATGAAATTGAGTTAGTTTCACTATTAATATGTGAAATCAATAACAGATCTGGAATTGCAAGCACGTAACCAGATTTGCATGCAATGGGTTAGTGTTATTTTACTGCTTATAAAAATAAGAAAATACATACCTACATTTTTTAAATCAATGATGATCCTGTCCAGCCGTCAGTCGAAGTCGCCTTTCGAACTGACAGTCTGCATCGGCGGAGACTACAAAGAGATGTAATCTCGGGTCTCCACTCACGACTATTGTCTTTATTCCCGACCTCGCGAACGTGTTCTATCTACCATTCGGACCTCGTACGTAGATGGCCAAGATTGCAATTTTGTATGACGTAATTTTATGTGCCGGTGAGAAGGGATTCGACACACGTTTTATGCTTATCCGCACGCCGGATCGCTTTGTTAACAAATGCTTACATAAGGGTTAGTTCGGTCAAAAGCAATCGACATCCAAAACTCAGTCATCTAACCTTACCAACCTAGATGTGCTTAGCTTTACGGGGATCGAGATTTTTCCTACTGATATTTTTCTTAAGTAAGTAGGAATAGATTAGTAGTACCTAGTAGTAATATCTGTAAATGGTGATAAGTATTTCGTAATATTAGCCTACCCACGGCCGTATGCCATATGCCCATTACGTACCTAGGGCGGTAAAATAAAGAAGGGCTCAGATCGCTGGCATTTGTGGGCCTTCCTTATTACCGCCCGTGGTGCGTACAAAATTTTACGTCTTCTCCTGGGTGAGAAGTGAGATTTTCCGCTACGCCCTAAGGGCGGTAAATCTCACTTAGCGCCCAGAGTGACATAAACTTTTTTTTGTTCAACGTCTGTTGACGTCGCCACATAAGCCTTAGTTACCATAATTTCTTAAGTACCTCACGCAAAAGAGCAAGTACCGATTAGGTCTCGAGAAACAATAATAAACGAGGTACATACCAGTCGTAGCCATATTGAATTAACTCCGGATTGAATCCACTCTCGGACCAGTCGATACCGAAGATTATAGGTAAATAATACACGTAGCCTACTATCTTGTTGATGCATAGGGATCAAAGCGCTATATCGTGGCACATGTGCTGAATCTGCGTAGCACGTGGCAGGGCCACAACGGCGCGCTGTCGCGGCCGCGGCTGAATGCCTCCTTGTGTGCACATTTGATACGCACATGCGTTTCATGACACGCACACAACGTGAATGTTTTGCCGAAATACGTACCGAGGTCGAATAAACAAGATAGTGTCATATATATAGGTCTACATGAGGTCTTTGATACCCGGGTTACCTTAAGTTTGTTCGATAGAAAATCTAATCTTAAATACCACGAATCGACTTGGTTATACCCCACCTTAAGACTGACTGTACCTTGAGGCCAAAAACTCACAGTGATCAAACTTGCAAATATTGACTCATATGCAAACCGGACACGTATTCGTCGTCCGCCGGATGCCACATTACAATACGCGATTATTTTTAGCATTCGTCAAATTTATTATAATTACATTCTAAACGGCATATACAAAATAGGATGCGATAGCATCATCAGCGCAGGGACTCGTAACCAATTGCACTGTAGAAAATAATATGTAATACCTACTTAATGTTTTTGTCACTCATGTGTTGTGTTTGATATAATATTTAACGATGGAAAAGCCGACCCGTTTTCCTTCTCAAAATAAAATTTGTCAGAGGATTCCTTCCACTTATACTATAACTCGTATACCTACGTGACAGCCTGTCACGCGACTTATATCGTACGGCGTACGCGGATTCTGTGACACCTCCGTCTGACATAGTGACACCACTGATTGCCGGTCTGGGATACTAGGCTATTAATAAAACGAAGGTAACGTAACGTTGAACTAGACTAGTCAAAAATAACAAAAGTATCGATATTTTTAACATTACCCTAAGTCACTCTCCTGAAACTATTCCAACGATACCTTAATATAATCCTTCAAGTCATTTATAAAGTGCTATGGGGCATGACTAAAAATTAATTAACTACATTATATACACTCGAAAACATTACCGTCCTCTACTTTTATTCGTCCACTTATAAGGGAGAGGATATAATATAGGTTAGTGAAAATATTCTTCATACATCTACACCTAAGTATGGTTGACAAAAAGATACCATTACCAAACCGTAATTAGAGATATCTTTTCACAACGCACAATGAGTTAGTATCGATATTTCTGGAACTGAACTTTGAAGCAGCCGCCACCATCTGCAAGGCAGATCCTGATACAAGTGTATTCCCAAAATCCTGCAGTCCACATGTACGTGAGAACGGACCTCGAGCAGTTGTTTCCCAAAGAAAGCACATTTAATATTTTTATGATATGGTCCTCGTTACCAACACGTGGATCTCTGCTGCGCAGATTTGGTAGATCTTCTGTGTTTCAAATGGCTAGTTGTAAAGTTAAATAGCGTCCGACATCTGTTTGTTTACGTTGTATTTCAGGTCAAAAACCTGCTTACAAAAGGTGACACGTCACGTTTGAATAAATGTTACTCAAATTTTTAAGTATCGTTTCCACGCCAAACATCTGAAACCATTCTGCGTTTACAATGTTTGGCTGACACTTTATCATGTTATTATATGTATAAGAAACCCTGCAATAAAAGCAAATAAATACCTGGGCATCAGCATATAGAATAGAATAGAATAGAATAGAAATATTTATTTCGAGTAACTATTATGACTCATACAGATTGTTAGTAAGAAGCATATATATATAGAGTGTTCTCCTTTGAGGCTTTTTTGGTATGAGTAGTAAAATGAATAAAATTTAGTTCGAGTTAAATACTCGTAATTGTGACGTTTTCATGTCAAAGGTGCATCATTGACGGTTGTCAATACGGCGTTACTGCCATATAAATTCATTTAGAAATAAACTCTATTAACAACCGACACAGACAATGGTATACCTTTGACTTGGAAATAGGTACCACGACCTAAAATGAAAGTAATGAATTCAAAAGACCACTGTGGTGTTCAAGAACTGAGCAAGATTGTCTCTCGAATTTTCCAAACTGCTGGTAAGCCCTTTATACTTTATGAAACTTAAAAAAATATCGAAGTAGGTACGTACAACATAAAATATGTAAGTATTATGTATTAGATTTGTCGTGCAAATCTCTTGTCGGCCAGTCGCCGGTCGCGCACGCATCGCCGCTGCAGCTGCGCGCACACGTGCGTCGCGGTATCTCTCAATTTATGCGCTTTTGTTACCACAACCACCTAGAATAACTCACGGCAATGCTATTACAGATCACTTGGGGTAGGTAAGGAGTTTTTGTTTTATTTTCATATTGTTCTGTCGGATTGCAGATGCAATGACAACCGAGAAATGATTATAAGGTATAAGGTATCAGGAATAAATTCCATGATATTTCAAGCATTGAAAAGAGAAATAGTTATTTGTTATACAAGTGGTGAAAGTTGTATTTTACGTGCGAGTGTTATTTGAAACACGAGCTAGCGAAAGGATTCTATTATTGACCACGAGCGAAGCGAGTGGTTCAAAAATAGAATCCTGAGCGTAGCGAGTGCTTTAATACACGAGACGTAAAATAACTTTCACCCGCGTATAACACAAAACTTTTCACCTCACTACAGCGAGGAAAATAAGAAAAAGGGTGCATTTTGCTCGGTTTCCCGTAATTCCTCAGGTGTTTAATACTTCTTCATCACTCGAATCACTAATTTTTAACAAAACAATCTAGAAAAACATGCGAATATTTAACGTTGATATGATGGATGAATTGAAAAGTTTTGACGTAAAAGATTTTAGTAAATGTCAGATGCGTTTTGTTCGTACGTAGACTTATTCGGCTGTCAGAACAATTTATCCGTTTTTACAAAAAGAATGAAGATTAATGTTGAATGCTGATATTTATGAATTAAAATAAAGTTGTCAGACTGTATTAAGTGTTTTTACTCGATGCAATTCATTAATTGCGATGTTAAAAATTCTGCACTTTTAACGTTTTACGTTTTGTTAGCTGTCAAATGTCACTTAAGCCACTTGTCACTTATGTCAAAACTCTTTCACCACATGTGGATAAAAAGCGATTTTCACAATAGATATTAAACAAACAAAAAGGGCTTTCCGAGCTAGTGAGGTGAAAATATATATGGCCGTGTATGTCACGTAGAGTTATTGAGCTTGACATATGGTCCACTCGAGAGTTATCGAACACAGGTGAGATTAACCAACTCGTCATGCTAACAAGTAACAAGCCAGCAGCCACCGAATCGCGGCTTATTACTGAGATAGCGTATCACGCATCTGTCACCGCGGCGCGCGTTGTGCGTTTAGTGCGATGTAATACATATAATAAGCGTTATTGTGGTCTACGCAAGTATTAGGTATACTTCACGGTTACGTCACGTCTCGTTCTTCACGGGGGCGAGAAGTGGCTCACGGAGAGCCGTTTTGCTGCACTGATCATAGCAAATGGAAATCCGTGATCTTTGTCTACCCCTTTCGGGATATAGGCGTGATTGTATGTTGTATGTAAGTATGCTTACAAGTATTACAAGTATACCTTAAAACGAGGGGAGAAGGGACGGCGAGGGCAGTTGAGGGTTGGTTTTTAACTTTTTATAAGCTACTGCTACGCAAAATAATATACCTTTACTTTTTACAAATTAAGCTATTCTAATTTAAATTTTCCAAAAGTGTCGATCTAACTGATCCAACCTCCCTCCCGCCCTAGATAAGTTGGGAAAATTGTTGGATTGAACAATTTTCCCAACTCAAATTAGTAGGAAAAACGGGGTGGAATTTTGTGTTTATCGTTAAAGTTATGAAATGGAACTACACAAAATCATTACAAAACTAAAATCTACACGGCCGGAACATTTTTCATGTATAAAAAGTAACGTTTAGTTTTATTTTTAGAATTAACTATTTAGATTTATGTTAGTTTTAGTTACTTTTAATTGTTGTTTAACAAATAAAGTCATAGAACAAGAAAAAAAAAACGTGCCACATGTAAAAATACATTTTTTTTACCGAGGTTTTAATGTCTGTTTTGACCTAACTCACCCCATTTTAAGTACTTAATTCATGATGTTAGTGGCTGTCGTCTAATCTAAAGAAAAAAGTCACATATGTACTCAGGTGGGATTATTTATAGCATCACGACCACTAGATCGCGACTCATTACAGCAATAAGTACCGTTTCACGCAATGACCGCGTTTGTCACGACGGCTGGCAGTAAGTAATTAAGTATTAGTTAAATGTAAGTAAAAGTTGTGGTCAAAACCAGTGTTAAATAGCTAAGTAGGTATATAGTGACACCTAGCACAGGTGAGATTAGCCAGCACTTCCTTAAACTATTACGTTACAAACCACAATATCGCGTCTCATTACAATGATAACACGAATTCTCACAATATCACAGGCTTCACAGCGCGGCGGTGTAGCTGAAGGTCCCGAATTAGCAGAATTAAATCTGTGGTCTACGAATATGGGAGGAGCGCTTTACATTGATTTGCTGTTAGATTCCTAATAAAAAGAATCTAATAACAGTAATAACTGTACTGGTTTTGTTTTGTTTTTGAGGTGTTCAATAAAGAGAATTTGTATTGTATTGTATTGTATTGTAATTTTAAAAACCGGTGTTAGACCCTGTAATATTAACCTAGTTTCCTTATTACAATATTGGTTTGCTCCTGAACTTGATAAAAGAGTTACTTATAGTTGTTTTTCGGTTTTAAATAAAATAAGATGTTGACGACCTATGTCTACTATATCTATTGAACATGGTAAATTACTACCACTACAACAACTTTAAGCTCATATTTTATAAGGGGCTATAATATATTTTAAAAGCTTCTTCAATTCTGAAAATAACAAAAACGTGTGTCAATAAATCAAAGCCTATCTCCTTATCCATTATGTTAGTCATGTCCCAATTGCGTCATTTTTTTTATTTCAAAAGTCATTTGCTATTCTGTAGCTAAACACAAATTGGTTGTGTAGCTTGGACGTTATCTAGAACACCATTAATGAAAGCATACTGTTATCGCGGTTACCATATGGCATACTACTGCTGCTGGTGATAAAATTAGATGCCTAAGATACAAAATGGAGATGTTTTTGTTAGTCGGGTGATAAGTAGTCAAAATATTGACATAATGTTGTCATGGGTAGAAGTTTAAGTTTATTGAGCAATAACTGGGTGACCGATGTAATCGTCGGCGTAATTAAAATAAGGATAGATTCATTAATATTTTCTCTCAAATGATTCACAAACTGACAATACAAACAAGCAGCAACCTGAGGGAGGGTAACTGGTCTGAAGGTCTTCTGATATTAAAAATATGTAGCTATATCTTACATTACATGTAGAAGACATCTTGATAGAAGAGGATAGATTTGAAAATCACATTTTTGGTCTTTTACATTTTCAATATTACATATTACGATTGGCTCCGTCACGGTATTTTGGAGCGGACTGAGGAGACTTTAGGAGCAAAGTGTGGCTGACCTTCTTTTGGCATTGATCCATGGATTCCAAGCCCGGCCACACGTATTCAAATAATTACTAGGTTAAAGTAAAATGTGTGCAATTTGGTAATGTCCAGATTTTTGACTAATATGCTATCCAGGTGTGGTCGTTTACATTGTTCTCAGGAGCAATGCAAATCCCACATCTGCACAACAGCGTTATCTGAAGTGATAACAGTTGAGCGGCAATGTGCCGCACAGATTTGCCAGGGCGCACAAATGTGTGCATTTCCTTCCACGTGGCCCAGCCTGGGAACCCTGGCACATGGCCGATCTATTAAACTTTACAACTAGCTCGGGAAAGGTGATCGCCAAATGTGCCAGCTTCGTTTCAAGGACGAACAAATGAGCAGCAAGTGTTTGTATTCATAGCTACTTATTGGGGCGGTAAAGATACATTTGTAAAAAAAATATACCCCATAGATTCAAATACGAACTAACTTCTTTTTTTCAGAATTTTAAATAGTTTTCGTAAATAGATGAAATGTGGAGCGTGAGTAAATGAGTCATTCGAAAATAGCCACCAGCAGTTGAGCTAAGTCGGAAAAATTACGGATGGAGAACGCTCATGAATCTCTTGATACAGTGATGATCGCGGCTTCTTCTGTCAGCCCGGCCACGTATTCTCTTATAGGTCGTATCACTTTCCTGTTCATGTCATACAGTTATACAGGTAGAATCATGCGCAACTTGACTTATGGTTGCAAGTTGCAATGCCGTCTGACGGAGTTTGAAGTCCGCTTGGTGGCTAGTTGTGTGGCTCTTGGATAAACGCGCGTCTGAATAAAATCTACGGAAATACGTGGAGTACTTCTTCGGTTTAGGTTACTTAGATCGTCAATAGGGTGCCGAGGTACCTTACTAACGATACACAGAATGATTCTATAACGAATGAAAATATACCTACTTAGACGTATAATTCTTATCATTATGTTTCATTGCTTACAGTGGTATGGCAGAAACCACAGTTTTCCCACTTCATTAACTTCAAGGCTTCCTACCCATCTCATTAGCATCACGAACGAATCATTAATTTACGCAGCAAGGTTAACTGATAGCTACAAAGAAAGAGCGGTTCTTAAAAAATGAAACGCAATTCTATTCTTAGTTTCGTAAAACCAGACGCAGATAAATGACTAAACGTCAAGCCGAATAGACAGTAAGAAAAGCGGACATCTCCCTAATCAAATGAGTGGACAAAGCTGCTCCACCATACAAAGTGTTACTGATCCGGTTCCGCGACGATGA
Organism: Pammene fasciana; assembly: GCA_911728535.1. Taxonomy (NCBI): domain Eukaryota; kingdom Metazoa; phylum Arthropoda; class Insecta; order Lepidoptera; family Tortricidae; genus Pammene; species Pammene fasciana. The sequence continues at coordinate 7,040,266 of OU452285.1, forward strand.
TGGGGCCGTGCTCAATTATGCAAGTCATAAAGTCCGATGCCGACGTGAGTGCGAGTGTCCATCTTGAGCGCAATTTCTCAAAACATTGTCGCATCATTTTTCATGACGTCAATCAGATCGCTTTGTTAAGGGGTCGGTCAGGGATGCCACAACCACATAGATGGTTCTGCAAGAAAACAACAGCCAAAGGTTTTTTTCTAGATTTTCACAGTTAAGTTAGATACCATGCCATATAGGGGCCAACTTTAGTTTTAGATTTTTAGTTTTAGATGTAGCATTTATTTTTAAGTTGTAGGATTTATTTTATAAGTATGTAGTTTAGTGATACTTTTAAGTAGTTATATATATCATTTTAAAGTTTGTAATTAAATGTATGAAGTAGGTAGGTAAATCAGTGTTTGGTTTTCATTTCAAACCTTACAAATAACTGACTACTTACCAAGTCCTCCAGTAATAAATTAGCCACGTCTTACTAAAAGTTACATCCTATTGTACCTATTTAACTTGCCAAAGGTTACAACGTAGTAAAAAGGGGCCAGCCACCATACGCAATGTACATATTTGTATTGTGGTAAAAGCTATAGGGATACACGCAGAGATGTGTCCGCTGGATCTATCCGCCGGGCATATTCGTCGTACAAATCCGGCGGACACACCTGTGCGTGTATCTCTAGCTAATGTCTACTATCTCATACCTAATAGTTGTCACAAAAATAGAAATTCAAGTAGGAAGCATTGGCTTTTTAAGACTTGCATAGCAGTGATAACAGTTAACTCTTATAAAACCGTCTCTTAAAATTAGAAAGTGGACCTTTAAACTTCAGCTGTTTGATTGTTTTAATTGTTTCCACACTGATACACTTTTTCTACCAATTAAAAGTCACACAAAAATGTTGTCTAATCGAAAATCCGCGCATGCACAACCCTATAAGAACCCAAAAAGTAATCTCATCAACTGTTAAACAGAGTGTGAGTCAATGAATATTTTTATTGACACGTCCAACAAGTTTACTTCGGGTCCCAGCGACTGCTATTGCAGTGATTTGCTGATGGACAAAATACCCTTTAGAAAGCGCTATGCAAATTTGAACTATATACTTATACCTATATAGTCCTAATTGCTTTAAAATTTAATGGAAATCCTAGCATTTGAAGTTTAAGCTTATGGTCATAGGCTCAGAGTTCAAATTCAAATAGTCTGTTTTCTGAAAATGTAAGTAGTTGGAGACAAAAGTCACGAAAGTAATGTGCGCGAATGAGATCCGCGAGATGATATGTTCTTTCTTGTCCGCTTCTTATGCAAATATTGACACAATGTTGCACTCATTAATCACAGTAAATGTCAGGGGCTGGAGAGACCAAGAACGTGTTTCTTACATTGGTTACATTCAATAAGCAAATATCAATTAATCAACGGAAATTTGGATTCTTATATAAGTTTCATATTTTCATCGTAGAAAGCCAAACCTAGGCCTAGGTACCCACACTTCAGTAAATTCCATATACATGTATGTGTTATGTATGACCATTGAATGGCACACAGCATGTTTCAATTATTATTGATTTTGTATATACATATAAGCAAAATAAAATATGGCGGCAGTATTTTTTTACTGCTCTCAATTTTATTGAAATTGTAACATCAGTTATAGTATTTATACGAGAATCTCGCTCGAATGATTTCATACAGTGTGAAAAAAACTAAAATATCTTTATTTTGATAAAAATCACACAGCATTTACAATTTACAAAAAAAAATGTTTTAGTTGTACTTTTCGTACCTGTCTAGTTTTGATAGCATAATAAAATAATATGGAAACAAACTGTTTCCCGCCTTGTTTTTATACTGCGTTTGTCCTTCAAAATGGGTTAATGTAAGGAAAAAAATCGATACATTTTTCTGTATTATTTCAAGGCACGAAAAAAAATAGTTACTTAATGGACTTAACGCAGCTTCAGTATGTAAGAGTGGCACAATCACAAAGTTACAACAAATTATCGAACATGGTACATATCATGTGCGTGTATGGTATAACTACCAAACTATGATAAAAAGAACTCTTTCCCCAGTCTAAAATTATATAATATACGATTAAGTATGTTGTATGGAAATAATGGAATGACGTGTACAAGCCCAGTCTACTAAATCTACTAATGTTCACCACCCGATAGCCAGCATGCCCAGCATTAACAACTTGCAACAAAGGCTAGCACAAACCGGAGGCAATAAAACCATTTATAGAAAAAGAAAAAGCACCTAATAACAAGTAAGTTTTATAGCAGCGTTTGTATCGGTTTGGGCGGGCGCGGCCTGGGCGCCAAATGTGCCCGATGTAATATACCGGCGCGCGCGCACAACGCAGCTTTGTCTCCGAATAGCCGGACCTCTGCACATGCCCAGCAGCTGCTACTGCATTTAGATGCACCCGACGAAGGGCCGGCGAATGCCTAATTTAGGAATGATGGAAAACATATTTAGAAACAATCATAGTGCAGCGGCAACTAAACAAAACAATATTTTTTTATTGTTCACCAATAGCAGAAAATACGAATATGTAAGGTGGTACTACCGAACTTTTTGGTGTAATTTGTCAATTAAAATCCCAGAACTCATTAGTGTAATCATTAGGATGTTTTTTAAGTTACACTGAAATCCCAGAATGTAGGTAGGTATACGGAATCAAAAAATATTTTGAAATTTTGGAAGCAGTAATTACCTACTGTTCTACGCAACCCCCACAATTTGAGTACCTAATTGTGGGGGTTTAAACACTTTCAAATAATACAATGATGCGTTTGATAAACAAGACAGGACTTTGACAGGTTTAAGTATTAGTTAGGTCACCAGAGAGATGCATAATGATAGTTTACGTGAGTAGTACCTATAAAAGTGGAGTAACTATATAATATAATCAAGATGAAAAGCGCTTTTGCGCTCAAGTTATTTACGAGCATAGGTATTCTGGATATTACTTTTGTTGCGACTTTGTTTGTCATTTTTATGATCAAGATTATGACAGCTTTATTATGCCTTTTGTACCACAAGATATTATGGTTCTCACGTCTTACATCTAGGCGGAGTTCAGGGTTTCAGTCTACGCCTATCGATCTGATGACAATGTGACGGTACAATTGTCGCAATAAAAATAGTAAGTTTATTAGGCGTTTGCATACAGACAGCTGTACTTAGGCGCTCGCGCAGCTGCGATTGTGTGAAAAGCGCGGCGCCGCCATTCACATACGCGCAGTTGTGCTATACTGATTTCATAGGGGAGCTAACACCTTGTTAAGCCCAAACAAATGTTGCGTTTTCGACGCAAACGGGAGCTTTCCTTAAAACAGTGCGTGTTTTTGTTTCGCTGCCGTAAGTACCGCAAATTTTACAGAATACGCTTTTATGTAAAGTCGATAAATCCCAAAGTCACAGAAGCTCCCATGCATCAAAATGTTTTAAGACATTTTTAAGCAAACAAAATACCAGCAGTACCTACATATATTTAATAGATCCTTTGTAGGTATACGTATCGTATGCGCACATGCTTCGAATCGATTTTAAAATGACAGGGACCCTCCCTAGCGACGCATATTTTTATTTTATTTATTAATTATGTTTTTTTAGGATTAACATAATATGAATCCGAAAAGGTAGGCGCTACCTGACGCGCCAGAATAAATAGTGAAGTCATTTTCTAGCGGTGCAATTTGTACACAACTCAGCATCAAGTAATCTTATGTAACAGTACATTTTTCATCGATATCGTAACTCTTGTACATTTTCAATGGGCCTGCATTACACAACACAGCGCAGTATTACAATGAGCCGTCTAAGAAAGCAACAATAACAAACAACTTAAAACCCCAAACAACGGTACAACAGCCAAGAAAAAACTTCACAAATAAGCCAATAGTGGCGTCAATACGGCTCTATCGCATCATCGCAATCAGGGTCACGAATAATTCACGCCAAAGGTCTAAGGGCGCTCCTTTCACTAGAAAAAAACGGCAGACTGTAATATGAATTAAAGCCCTCATAAGTTTGAAGTGAATCAAGATATCGTTCCCCATACACACCTGGCTTTCACCCCGCTTCGACGTCTATTACCGTGGTATTGCACAGTACTTCAAAAAGTACAATAAAGCGACCACGGCTCATTGATTCCGTTAATAGCTCGCAAGTACCGAACCATGAGATTACATATGGAATTTGCATGGCGAATTTTAGTGTACATAAGCACAAATTGTTTGTGCCCTTTGATAGTAATCTTTGATTGTTTGCGTGAGAGCGCTCAGCGCCCGCAGATTGTTTAATTTTAATTCGCGGGTTTGCTTTAAATAAAATCCTATTTTTTATCATGCACCTAAGAAAAATTAAAAACGTTCTTAGTATGTCACTGCGGCTTATCGAGGACCTTAATCCCTGTGTCAAATCATGGCATTTCGTACCCATTCATCAATGGCAACGAATGAGCAAAACGAATCCATCTAATGGTCCTAATAGCTCTTTTATCACGACCGAGTTAAGTGCCTGCACAATAGAGGCGGCTCCCACGCCGTGTCACAACACCCCATAGCTGCGTCCACTAATAGCTAGTTTATTTAGACCCCTATTCCTCTTTATTTGTTGCTTATACTAAAGGGTTCTGGTTTCACTGGTGTTGTGGGGTGACGTAGAACTGCGATCAGGGTGATTCAATCCTCTGTGATCCCTAGTTTTCATTATACTTAATAATCATAATGCCGATTGTGGGAAAACGACACAGTTTCTCTTGTGATTATAATTCTGTGGGAGTTTCGCTTTGACAGCGCTTTGTCAGACTATTGATACTTATAAACTTACCTAATGGATGTCATATACAAAGCAAAAAGTGACCTAGGCCTCCGGTGCCCAGGGCTGGGATCGAACCAGATAGTCATAGTCATAGTCATAGTCATTTATTTATAATATTTTAAATATTACATGTCAAATTACATTATAATACATTGGTAGTTATTAATATTACATTATTTAGATATTAAATTAACAACTGATTTCCTATTACATTTATGTTGTTACGGATACTGGGGTTGATACTTATAAATATCTATAACCACTTACCAATTAATAATCAGCATTGAGTGCCTAAGTGACGTATTTGCCTAAACAACTTTTGTGTATGCTTACATGTATGTACTCGTATTATTTACACGAAACTATTAGAGTGCTGTTTATGACTTATCAGTGAATTTTTTTTTGTAAACGGCTTGACAACTTAATTTTTTGTCATTAACACTAAAGTTTAGTTGTAGCATTACAGGTGCTAGCTATATTTAACAACACTTTGGTAGTTATATTTAATGAAACTTCACAATTCCCAGAAATGAACTTCTAGCGATTACAAAAAGTTTGTTTTCGGGATTTACAAAAAAATTAGTAGTTATTACTATTTTTTTGTTAAAATAAATGAATTTATTTTCCGTGCTAAGTTCGGTCAAAACATAAAATTAGAGCTTAAAGCCTTTTTTGGTGATGTTAAGAGTCGCCAGGACGCTCGCGTGAACTCGCGTCCCCATACAAACGTAGTTCAGCTCTCATTTTAAAACGACATGCTTTAGAACCACGAAATTTGCCATAGGCATTCTAGTAGTAAAGATCTATGTCGGTAATTGGTTTTCGTTGCTAAATATTGTAATACAAATAAAATACAGCAAAAATAAGTTTTGTATGTAAATCTGTATCTGGCTGTATTTTCTTTGTATTACAATTTTTAGCAACGAAGATGAATTACCGACATAGATCTGTACTACTAGAATACCCATGCCAAATTTTGTGGTTCTAAAGCATGTCGTTTTAAAATGAGAGCTGAACTACGTTTGTATGGGAACGCGAGCGTCCTGGCGACTCTTAACAGGGTGCCGGATTCAAATCTATCTAGGTACTACTAATTTTCTATTCTCTGCATCCATGCACTTACGCCGATTCTTGCTCTTTATGTGAACTAGACGTATGTACATAATTAAGAACATTCTTATCAGCAGCGCGCGTCAGTACAGTTAATGAATGAACAAAACAGCCATGATTACATTGAACAGTCAATACCGGCACGTAACAATGACAAGTCACTGAGGTCATGCGGGTCGACGCTCGGCAATTGTGATTAATCGAGCAAGTATACCTAGGTACTAGATAAAACACACAGTAAAGGCAAAGCGATTAACTGGGTAAAAGAGATTTTTTTAATATTTCATTCTTTATATAACAATCCAATTATAAAACAAATAGCATTTGGCGTTAAAAGTCGTAAATTTTATATATTTCAGGATTAATTGTAAGTAACTGAAATACACAAAATGAGTGCAAAAAAAAGCAAAGAAAGCAGTTACTTATTGGTATTTGATTCATATGACGGGTGATGCGCTAGTTTACCGTCAAGTCTGGTTATTGTAGAACACTTAACACCTAATTAGGAACATAGGTACCTAGTAGATAATTAAATTGACACCTGTTCCTTATTCGCTCTTGTATCTATTGTAGCGTGGTTATTTTGCTACAGTTAGATATCAGGGTCAAATACTTAATACTAAAATGTTATAGAAATTGTAATTAGACTAAAACATAGGTATCCTTAAAAGCAGTGATCTACCAGTCAATAGAAAATTAGTACAGTCAGCAAAAGTTGTTAAGCAGGCGATGTATTCAAGAATGATATTTACACGCTCAGTCGTGTCGAGTTCATTTTGAACATCTCACCCGCTTAGCTACTTCTGCTTACTGTATGTGTACCTGCATGCGGCTACACATACTTACTTTTAATTAAATTTACCATTAGTGTTCTCCCTCGTCCTCCCTCCTTCGTGCAGTTCACGTAACACATAACAAGAAGCGATTTTTCATAAAATACTCATGTACGCATTTAACCAAACCTACCCTCTCCCCGAAAATGTAAAACTGTCACGTGACGGCCACGTGTCGCCGCCCCTCCCGCGCGTCTCCCTCACCCCCGCACCTTCATTACGCCGATAGCTGAGTGTTTGTTCCCGATGCACGTGGACGGACGTCTGCATTATTAAATGCCTTTTACGCTTATTGCGAATTAAAGCCTCCCTTTGGTTGTAACCATGTTATTAATCTCTAGACGGGGTGAATCAGATCCATCACTGAAATGAGCAATCGTATTAAGTTACCCGCGGTTATTGAATAATTCACATTTAATTATGTAATAATCGTTTTAAATATTGATGTAATTTGTAGGACACCGAACAGTCGTCTGCATATATTTACGACTTAAAAAACTATACTAAGGTAGGTATCTGACAGTCTGTAATGGCTACGGAAGTAAAGTTATGTCAAGTCAAATACTTTTTCACCTCACTAGCTCGGAAAGCCCTTTTTGTTTGTTTAATATCTATTGTGAAAATCGCTTTTTATCCACATGTGGTGAAAGAGTTTTGACATAAGTGACAAGTGGCTTAAGTGACATTTGACAGCTAACAAAACGTAAAACGTTAAAAGTGCAGAATTTTTAACATCGCAATTAATGAATTGCATCGAGTAAAAACACTTAATACAGTCTTACAACTTTATTTTAATTCATAAATCAGCATTCAACATTAATCTTCATTCTTTTTGTAAAAACGGATAAATTGTTCTGACAGCCGAATAAGTCTACGTACGAACAAAACGCATCTGACATTTAATAAAACCTTTTACGTCAAAACTTTTCATTTCAATTCATCCATCATATCAACGTTAAATATTCGCATGTTTTTCTAGGTTGTTTTGTTAAAAATTAGTGATTCGAGTGATGAAGAAGTATTAAACACCTGAGGAATTACGGGAAACCGAGCAAAATGCACCCTTTTTCTTATTTTCCTCGCTGTAGTGAGGTGAAAAGTTTTGTGTTATACACGGGTGAAAGTTATTTTACGTCTCGTGTATTAAAGCACTCGCTACGCTCAGGATTCTATTTTTGAACCACTCGCTTCGCTCGTGGTCAATAATAGAATCCTTTCGCTAGCTCGTGTTTCAAATAACACTCGCACGTAAAATACAACTTTCACCACTTGTATAACAAATAACTATTAGCGCTTTGTAAATAAAATTCATTATACAAACCTATTATTTTAATGCTTAGAAAAGATTTCAATTATTAATATTTAATCAATCAATCAATCAATCAAATATTTATTTGCAAATGTAGTGATAAATACAGTTGGAAGGTATTATTGTGGCAAGTGACACCAGTAAGACACACCAAAAGATTTTCGGTTTTAAACCCAATCTTACGCGCGTAACCACGCTTTAGTCGAACGAACGGTTATCCGGGGTCTCGGCCGCCCACGTGGTTGTAGGGAGGCTATCACCTTACAATCAGCAAGGCCTTTACCGAACAACGTTGCCTATATTTTATTATATATTAATAAAAAAGTGTGAAACGTCGTCATTGGCAGAATTCCCATTGCTATGACAAAGGGAGAAAGCCATTAAATATATAAAAAAAAAACCCAATCTTGAAATCTTACTTCATAGAAAAATTACGCATACCCAGTATACCTATACCGACTTGTAAAGTAAAACGTTCAATTTTAAGTAAACCAATATTTAGTTTCTATATAGACGTTAATATAATGCCCCACGACCCGACAGCATTTATTCGTAATGCTTTTTACCAACGATTTCACAGGTGGTCCAGTACATGTCTGGCTTTTGTTGCACATACTTGTTATGATTGTCCAGATCCAGATATAACTGGCAGGATCGAACCGCTTATCGGTAAGATGGTTTGTGAATAGGTAGACAGATTCTCACGCCGAGAAGCCTAACTAATTCCCGCTCCCACAGACATAATGCTCCTTTAACTTATGCCGCGATTTGTTTTTTCTCGCTCACGAGCCATATTACCAAATAAGTACAGCTCTACCATTAGCTCATCACGTCTCTTCAATTCAAGTTGTAGAAAGGGACCAAAACTTGTTTTTAAGTAACAGTTTAGGCCTTGGATAAGTTCTAGAATACGAAAGTGCCTGCAAGTGTAAGTGAGTGAATGCCTTATGGCATTAAGTCCGCCTTTTGTATGATAAGTTTTCTTTTTGTGCAATAAAGATTATAAATAAATAAATAAAGTTCCTATTACCTGAAACTTTTTCCAATTTCCTTTTTTTTATGTCTGTGAAGTCAAAGTCCTTTTTTGAACGAATAATAATTGGCCATTTATTATAATCGTCTCTGAGATATTTCACGTCGTTCCAGATTCAAAGGTGATTATTATTGAGCTGTCCCGTATCATAAAGTTCACCTCTCTTTGAGGTCAAGAATAGTGATTGATTTCATAAAGGTAATTAACCTTATGAGTTATGGCAGATGTAATCGGACACGATGTAGTGTAATTTATTTAAATTGGGTACCTACTACCGGTGTATTCGCAATTGATTAATTTGGTATGTGGTAGATTACCTTAGATTAGCTTCGCATAGATGGCAGAGTTTATGCTTTCTAGTTTTCCTTCATTAAGAGATAGAGATCGCTTTCGGTAAGAATTTTTTCACTTAATCAGTAATTCTGTAATAATATGTATAGGTACCTACCTATGTATATCAGTTTCTAAACACACTTGAAAAGCACTGGGATAATGGGAATGTACAGCATCATTCTCTTAGCGTTTGTCCCGTTCTTGCCACGGCTTAATTGAGCCTGGGGTCCGCTCAACAAACTAATCCCAGATATAGACGTAGGCTCTAGTTTTTTCGAAAGCGACTGCCACCTGACCTTGCAACCAAGAGGGAAAATTAGGCCTTGTTGGGATCAGGTCCGTTTGCCTTACGATGTTTTCCTTTACCAAAAAGCGACTGGTAAATATCAGGTGATATTTCGTACATAAGTTCCGAAAAACTCAGTGCGAGCCGGGGTTTGAACCCGAGACCTCCGGATTGAAAGTCTAACGTCTAGTCTGGTCACCAGCGCTTCATACTGAGATTGTCCACTCTCTCCAGCAATCATAAGTAAACAAAGGTTCGTCTATCACTCGAAAATGCAAAAGCGATAAGACTTCGTTCCATGTTCGCGGTGTAAGCCCTGATCGGGCCTGATCGGCGTCGGCGCGGGCGCAGGTCGGCGCGCGTGCGCGGCGCGTCCGTAATTATCCCGTGACCTGTGACCCGCGTTCCCACGCCGGCCAGTTCACATGAGAACCCCACGCTTCCCATCGGAACTTGTGATTTTCCGACCTCCATCGCTGAGAGCCTTCAAAACTTGGGTGTTCATGTACCGAGACCATGTTGGTATTGGTAATTTAAAGCAATTTTAACCTGTGAGTGTGTATTTTTATGTGCGAAGATGGTGGTAAGCAAATGGCTCGATATATGATGTGATGTGATGGGAATCATTCACCGTAGCATTGCGGTGCATTTATAGTGATATCATAATACGAGTGCGGATATTAGATAGTTACCATCATAGGATCACAACATTTTACAAGCTTAAAATGACTGTGAAAACTGGAAATGCCTCACTTGACTTGCACCAAATAACAAGATGATATTGTGATGTATCCTACCTACACGGAAAGTATCTCGTTATACGAGGACTAATCCATTAAAAGATATGAATGTTATAAAATGAATCTGCAAAAGCGCCGGGCGTGTCATATGAGATGCGGAACTAATGCAGCAACAAAGGATTTGGATCTCAATCAGTCCCGATATACCCAATGGATTCGAAGAGGAACAAAGCTAGAGACTAGGCGCACACGCCGGCACGTGGCGGGAAAGCGCGTAATGAGCCCGCACCTGCAGGGCGGAATTAAGGGATTTCTCGCGCCCTCCCGTGGGAGCGAGCGGTAGAGGGCGAGGTCTGGCTCTATTCCCACCCCTTAGCTAACGCAAGAAGATTTTCAAATCCAACCAATGTAACTGTAACTCGAGTTGCCTTCATCGGCCCTAATGCTGAGCATCGTGCTTGTCTTGCATTTTGCATTATGTTGGTGATTATCGTTAATCGTTTCCAATAACGATCTGCATGCAATACCGTGATCCGACCAGCAGCTAGAACACCTTCTACTTCGGCGGTTGTCATCTAAGTACTATGACGATGACTTGACACAGAGGTGTATCCATTTAGAGGTAGATATAATGGGTTCCCTTCTTTCGCTAACCTGCGGTTGTAACGCTATGGGAATACTAATGTTTGCTCATCGTCATTCGTCAACACGGACACACGCACTGCCAATAACGCCAGCCAATATCACACGGCCAGCGGCGTTTTATGATCCTGGGTATGTATTGATGTACTGTCTGTCAATACTAATAAGGCAAGACTGTGGGAACTAAAATCCGAGTAGGTATTCCCACTTCTATAGATTACCCTTGTGTACTCTTTATTGAATATTCTTCAACGAGCTTTACGGAATTCATTTCGATGTATATTGATTTATCAACTTACGAATTTATAATGCAGGGTAGGTTACCCATTTTCAGTTCTTACTCATTTTACAATTCTATCAGATATTTAACAATTCAATTAAAAGCTGAGTGCTATATTGCAATCAGCCACCAAGAGTCAGTTCTCGAGCCTATTGTCTCTGGTATTCAAAAATCATTACACAAAGCGTGGCGTAATATGGGCGAATAATGCAGATCAATCAGACGGGGTGCGCAGGCGATGGGAGCGACGCGTGCGCGGCACTCCCACGGCACGCGCGGGGTGGACCTCCGACTATAGGGGCTGAAATCATGACCGAACCGTTTAATGATAACAACGTTTATTACCTGATATTAAACCACTTCAAGTATAATGTTAATATCAGAAGCAGAAGAAAAGTCAACTGCAGGACATATGCAAACCCTAAGGATCTCGGCAATTAGTATAGTGTAGTGTAACGAGCGAGCCGGAAGTAGTACAGTATTTATACAACTGTGCCAAGTAAATAGACATTATTGGTGTACCATATTCAAAGAACACATTATAGGTACTAAACCAGCGGCGTGTAAAGCTATCTTCAAAATTATAAAGGTCCTACTTATCCCATTACCCTAGAAGACCCTATGTTTAACATTAATAGATAATCTCCGCCAGCCCCACTTGTGTCTAGTATCTTTCCTGTTTACAGTGCAAATTAAGATGGTCATAAATTTTATGGTCGTCTGACATAATAACAGATATTCGGCCCTGTCTCGCCATTTTCTCACCTGATAGAACAAAGCGATTAGAGATGCTCAGCTAGTGATTTTTTTCGCGTCTACACCTCCATCATTTATTTACACAGACATAAAAGCACCTTACTTATTCCAAACGTATATTTATCTCGCCGCTAAGATTTTCTATAAACTTTTTTTCAACTTGTCGCCACCATTTAGACAAAAGGGAATACCTGCTACCCTAAGACAATATCGGAACAAATTGCACTGCAAGGTGCTTGTGATACGGCATCGAGACAGCGCGCAAAAAATCGTACGTGTTTAGACAATATCTATTTGCAGGTATGGGAACTAATCGACGCCTGTAAATCTAATTTTGTTCCCTGGTTTCAGTTTGGAAATAAGTTGAATAATAAACTGCCGTTTCGTTATGTGAACATGCATAAACTATTATGTTGGATAGAAACCGTTGTGTTACTTACAGTATACTTCCTAACACTACTAACAATATTCTGTAAATTTACCAAAGGCCAACCACAAGCAATATGGTGGTCAAAATTAAAATTACTCAATAATGGAATGACATATTCCAAATACATATTGATACGCATGTTAAAAATAAAACAATTTAAATAATTTAAACAGCTTTGCAGTGGATCGTATTTTTTTGCATTTACATACTTATAAGTTTGTAGAAACTCAGTCTTAATAATAATTAAGGTTTAAAACATTAAGTATCTCAAAGATTTACATAAATTTCTTAGGTACATTACTGAGAAAAAAATAATTTTGCTTGAATATAAATGGGAGAGGACAGCATGCAAAAAACGTTTGTCGACTCAAGTACAAAGGTAATAAAAAGAGAATAATAATTACAATTCCTCCCAGAAAGCCATTTCGATACCTATTCTTCTCCGTTAAATTGCGTTATTTGATTCACATCACTTAGATTTAAATGGCGTTCTAAATAACGCCAAATGAAGCAATTCACTACCTGAGTTCTTTACTCCCGCCTCCAAGGTGACTCGACTTTTTGCCGCGCTCGTTTTTTATGGTCATTGGTCTGTGTAGTTATTACGATTCGGACCTCTTTGTGTGGTCGGTGGTCGCATAGGAGTCGGTAACGACTTACGTGAGGTTTGGTTGCTGCCACGGATGGACCATTTCTGACATACTTAGGTAGCTAATAGAGATTGCCCTATTTATTTTTAGCATAGGGAACAAAACTAAATCATACCTTTAAACAATGTAAACTACTTTCTTACTTACCTACCCTTGGTCATATCCTCAAGTTAATAATGTTAACAATCAGACTTTGTTTGTGTGTGCAGTCGCCATCAAATATATAGGAGCGCATTGACAATACAGCCGCTGTTCAGATATTTGTGACCACCTTTGCCACTCTGATATATCTGATGGCGACTATACAACGTGGAGCTGCCATTGGCAAATTAACTCTAATATTTTCATCACTACATAGTATAAAACAAAGTCGCTTCTTGCCGTCTGTCTGTATGCATCTTTAAAACTATGCAACGGATTTTGATGCGGTTTTTTTAATAGATAGAGTGATTCAAGAGGAACGTTTATATGTATAATTACACCCGTGCGAAAGCCGGGGCGGGTCGCTAGTATTGATATAAATTAGTAGGCATATATTATTGTAGTATATTTTAGAATGCGGAACGGAAATAATCGCATACCAGTTGAACGCATATTATCATACCGATAAATAAAATTAGTAAGCGATTATAATAAACAAATATCATTTAGATAAGCAAGGGCTTGCGCACTGCATTGGCTTGTTTATTTTGTTATAAAAGACATGGTGCGCTAAAATCTACTAATCTAGAAAACACTTTAATTCTTACTTTTAATCTTAACATAACCTGGATTTTCAGGAAAAGTAAAATTTTGTTTTTACAAAACCGTAAAATTTAAAAAATGCGACTAGGTACATGCTTAAAGGATGTAATTGCTTACGGTTGTAATTCCAAATAGATTATTGACTTCCAGCCCACAAATAGCTTTATAATTTAATTCGCATTCGGGCATGTTTGTAGTTTTTACAGGTAGCCTCGGTGCCTTTCAGAGGACCTGTCCCCGTGGGACCGCGGCAAGTGGATGCCGGCACGTACGACCATTGTTCCACTCCCTCACCTTCCCCCTAACCCGCACCCCGCTACAGCCTGGCTGTTCAGGCATAGCTAGCTAATATTCTATTCTCTTATAAACCTTTGATACATAGGGTAAAATAGAAATCACCTCCATCGCGCATTTAGAAGCCAAACGACTGTAATACGTAGAAACTAGTTTTTTTCAAAACAGAGTTAAAATCTGATATTAAAAAAAACAGAGGCTAACGTTTAGTATCTAAGTAGTATGTTTAGTTACTGAGAGAGAAGCTACGTAATCGTTGCGACAATTCAGACACAAACCGTTTTTTTTTTTTGTGGGAATAGGTAGAAATTTATATCGACTCTACATTTTACAAACTTGTCCACAAGTTTGTGAAGATTGGTAACAGTAACATAGTTAAGTTTTTTATTTTTATTTTTTTATTTTATTTATTTAACATAGTTAAGTAAAGTTTTCTAATTGTAAATTACCTATGTACAGTCGTCAATAAATATATCGGAACGGCCAAGATACTCAAAAACATCTGAACATGCACTTAATAGCCTTAACAATAGAGGCGTTATTCCGATATTTGTGACCACCTTGGCCGCTCCGATATATTTGATGGCGACTGTACTTTAAAAAAAATCGATTTCATCAGTAGCTGCTCTGCATGTGCGGCCTATCATTGAATTCTACCATAATAAAAATACTTTTTGAAATTTTAAACTTAATGGGTTTGGGAAAAATGTAAGAGCAAATCTTTATTTTAACCGACTTCTTATAGTTATTTTACTAAAGTCAAATACTATTAATATATTTTTTTAACATTAGCCACAGGTTCGAAGCGTTACTTATTTTACTAATATTCTTATTTTAACTTTTTAAGTGTCCATCGGTTACTCAGTGGTGTGTCTAAAAGACAAAATAGAATTTTATTTATATGAAGTTGCTAGAAACTGTGTGACAAAGTCAATGGATAAGGATAAGGCACTGAGAAAACCTTCATACCTACCGAGTACCATGTTACCATAAAATATTACTTCTTAGTAATTAATTAGCGTAACAGTCCAGCGCGGAAATGCGACCGGCCTTCTGGGGACTCTACCTAGTGACAGAGATCTCTCTTTTGCTTGTGTAAATAAATAATTATCTACATACACATGGTAAATAATCACTATAATCAGTTACAATTAAATAATAGGTAATTTGTTGAAAAAACATACAATAACGATTTGCTTCTTTAGTACTTATACCTACTGTTTTAGTATAGAAATTAAGTAGGTATATCATAATGTAGGTATGCAAGGTAAGTATTTAGTAAGACAAACATAGCACATGTTTAATTTCTTGATAAGAATTAAATTATAATTGTTCATAAACTGTACATCTTTTGCCTTTTCCTTCACATGCCTACCCAAATTATCATTTGTGAAAGCCTTTTCTGCTAACTTACTGTAACTAGAGCTGCCTAATTCTTTAGTGTGGGTATTAAATATTAAACCAAAAAGTCAACAGTGCAGGACAAAGTGCATGTGAGGAGCGCAACGGCCTTTGTCAGGGCCGCCCAGCGCCCAGCGCCCAGCGCAGGCAGACGCGGCGCCCACCGCCGCCATGGGAAAATCAGGCTTCGCCTCGCCAGCCCATTGGCCCGCCCGGCCCCGCCCCGCGCCCCGCCCGCGACCATAAATACTACGCGCCGCCGCGCATCTCCTCATTCCTCGCTCGTAGTCCGCACTCGCCATACGCGTCCGCGTTACGTTATTTCCAGTGCTCGTGTTCAGTGCAACTAACAAACCACAATGAAAGCGATAACAGCAGTGTGCGCGACCGGCGCTTCCGTGCCGGCGATCGCCGGTGGCCGCGTGCAGCGGCACCGGGAAGGAGAGAACGCAGAGATCCAGATGTATCTCTCGAAACTGCAGGATCTGGTGCCGTTCATGCCAAAAAACAGGAAGATCTCAAAGTTGGAGGTGATCCAGCACGTGATCGACTACATCTGCGACCTGCAGTCGGCGCTGGAGAACCACCCCGCCATGGATCAGTTCGACGCGGAGGGTGCGCTGGCGGGCGCGCCGTGCACGCTCCGCCGCCCGCAGCAGCAGCAACAGCGTCGCCCGCTGGGCCCGCGCCCGCAGCCCAACACCATCCTCCGCAGAACACCCGCAGCGCATGAACACCACAATCAAACGGTTAGTTTCTATTCCTTCATAAAGTTGTTGTTGTTGTCGTTAAATAGGTAAACCTTGTACTCATAATGGGGTTTTCCACGGAAAACTATGCAACGTCAAGGTATCCATAAGGTACCATCATGTCAAGCTTGAGTTAACCTTTTCGATGATGATGAATCGTTTTTTCAGAATAATTTCTTAGTTAGGCGCCCAAACAATTTTAAATTCATTCTCATTTTCCATCAACATTGTTTTCGGTACAGAAGGGCAAGAACGACTTCGAAATGTTCAGTTAATTCGGTGGAATATTTAAATTGAGTTTATAAGTAGGTATATTCCCTCTGCATCGCCAAATAAACAACTTGTTCGCCTAGACAGTATTGCATAAAAAGTAAATGAAATCAGGCGCGTCGTTGTTTTTGCGTCGCGCGCGCACCTGCGCGTTTCGCAAGCGCGGGAAGGTAAAAGCGGAGATGCCGAGTTTCACAAGCGACCAAGAGACGCCACTATTATATCGCGTGCATTACATCGCAAACCAAAACCGCGGTTCCCAGGCTTTGGTCTCCATATCTGAAATGTCAGTAGGCGTATCAAAATGAAATGTCCTAATCAATCTTGTGGAGCTTTTCAAATCGTCACGGCACGGCATATTCATTCTAAGAAGTATTTAGGTATTGCTTAGATCGTTAAACAACAGCCAATCTAAACTGTTGTTCACGCGTGCGTGACGACTGTTTTGATTTTCAGCCTTGAAGCGCGGCCACCTGCGCCGGCGCCGCGTAAACGGCCGTGTACTGACACACTATTTGAATATTCAACACATATTTAAGTATGCTGACTCGCTTAACATTCCGCCTAACACCTGCGCGAGCTGGCCATTGCGCCTCGCTTCGAATTGCCCCCGAGATACGCAGAGATTCCGAGACGGGGGCGAATCGTCTAAAATTGCACCGAGATTGTGCTGCTCCGTCAGAGCAGCAGGTGCATCGCGCAGGATTTATTCGAGCGCCTTGCGATTACTGCCCCAGGCGCTGCTCGTTAATACTTGCCGGAGCCACGTAAATTCTAATATCTACCGCTGTTGGAGCCGAGAGAAATGGCCACGACAGCTTGATTTAGGGGACACGTCGTGCTACTCAGAATTTACAGTAACGCAACTGACCAAACAGCTTTACACCAACTGCAATTACCTACATACCTAATGATCCCATAAAAATCTATTGAACCTAGCAGCATCTGTTTAACACAAACAGTACAGTTATTTTTCCATAGAAGATTATTGTAGAGATCTGTTAAAAACAAGTTACCTTTTACCCGCATTCCAGTGTCAACTGAGAATTCTAAAAGATATAAATAAGAACTTCTCGGATCGCTTGATTGCTAATTAAAATTCATTCTCTAAATATAACATTAAAAGAATTCAGAATACTATATCACAAAACACCCATAAACATAGATCATATTACTCAGGTATCCAATAAACAAGCACCACTGATTTAATGAGCTCCGGGCGCCGGCGACATCGCTCGATATACTAATGTACCGCCTACTACAATACAGTATCGGAATGCCGACTAATCGGACCGCATTCTTCGATACAGACGAGGAATAACGTGAAGTTTAAAATCTCATATGACTGTAGTTACTATAATCCAAATAAGCTGGTATAGAGCGTACAAAAAGAAGGCTCGAGGCAATCGTGCCGGAATCCGAGGCGTCGTGAGGCGGCATTTCACGGTGATATCTGGCGGGGCATCGCCGTGTGCCACAAACTGCGGTCACGTCACGAGCATACGCCACGCCGCTATCTTAGCGACGGTAATTGTTGCTCGCAGCTGCCTGAACTCGCGGGGCCGTGGGACCTTTCGCCGACATTACCACTCGATTCCTCCGCTCTCACTCACGTTCTTGTCCTTTACTGCTTAAGCCATAACATTGTTAATTAAATACTTATAAAGAACCGTGGACTTACCACAGCCAGGGACAATATTATTATCGTTACATCTTATAAAATTAGGTACTGACCCGTTTAAGAGCAGCACATTTTTCAATTGTTATTTTTTCGTCAGAATACCATTGTATGTAAGTTAGTCATTCATTGTAAACCCGCATCATTCTCTACTAATTTAATTTAGAAGCTTTAAGCAGCTTCCCAATAAAGTAATCTATCAGATGGCGGCCACCACATGTTCGTTGATCAGATTAATTTAGGCTGTGTTGGTGCTGCGTCAGACACAAAAGGAAGGCAGCTTAGCGCCTACACACCTCGCTCGCGTCGCGACCGCCGGGCGACAGGCGACACTAACGAGCGGCCAGGTGTCCGCGCCCACGCTCTTTGCTCCTCTGAATATCTCAGTCTCCGCGCACCTCGCCACGCATAAATCGCACGTGAAAGTTTTACGACCACCTTTACGTTTCTCCGAACTAATAAACTGCGGCGGCGGCGAGTAGACAATGCAGTCCATCGCGAAATGTCTCCGCAAAACTCTGCACGTGCAACGATTTCGCCGATCAATTCCATCGCCGACGGATCGATCGAGGGCATTGTGCGGCTAACGGTCGCTCACAGCTGCGCACCGAGCACACGTGACGGCTCTACCGGTAGCCGGATAGCTAAATAAATGCGACGCTCATACCTACCTTTTTATTATCCAGTCGACAATGCTCGTCACATAAAGGGATTTCACGTGTGCTCGCAAAGTCCCGATCTGTCGGAACATGTGTGCTCTCCCTTTGGTATGTGTCCGTAAATAGGGTGTGGCCACGTGCGCCCGCTCAGCTGCGGCGCGGATGTGCGGACGGGAAGCAGTAATCTAACACTTAGCACCGAAAAAGTTAAATGCTAAAACTGCTAACGAACGATTCCTTCAATGAAAACATCCTGCCCAGCTCGCGAAACTCACTATTTACTTTCTACTTTGCCAGTGTTTCATTCTACGGATTAATTCCCCGCATGCCTGACTTTACACGCATCCCTCAACTAATTTAGGGCAGGAATATAATGGACCTATTATCAAAACGTTAATGAATTAAAAAGTGTTGAAACGGAGCGCACATGCGGTGACAGATGGCCGGACGCGGGCTGGGATGCGTGCGACACTCGATACGCTATTTGTCGCAATTACTGGCTACCGACTACTGATTGTGATTAATTTTAACACGAAATATTAATCGATAGGATCAGAATAATTTCCATTGCCTTCTTCAATTACATCGCAGTTGTTTTAAAGCTAAGATTTTGTAAGCGAACATGTGCGCGCGCATCTGTGCAACGATTGGTAACTGCACCCTCGCCGCCCTGCATTGGGTGGCAAGGGCCTGCCTTGCCGTCTGTCGTTCTGAACCCTTCATTTAGTAGGTGGTTATTTATTTATTTTCTATTGTGTACTTACCTATGTTTTTTTATTGTTTCAGACGGCAGAAAAGCAAAGCCAGCAAGACAGGCCACTGTGCTAGATTAAGAAGACAAATATTTTATGGTAAAATTAAATATACCTCGTGAAGAAGGCCGCGCAAGGCGGAGACGCCACCGCGCGGGCGAGCCTCTCGCGAAGACATCCTAAGTACGATCTCGTTACGATCAATATAAGTACTACGTTAATCTAATGTAATTTGTGGCATTACGGGAGGAGACAGCATTGCAATGCAATCATTGTTGGCGACGACCTCTGACCGATTGTTTTGTTAATTTCATGCAAAAAGCTTTACTAGTTGTTAGTCCTATGTATGTTATGTGTTGAATGGTTTGCGGAACACCTAAAACCCAGTCAGGACTGCCAGTTAGAGTTATAATGCTACGATTGATGTAATTCCTACACGGAATCTTTCATATGAATATGTTTTCATTTGTAAGATGCTTGTATTTCTGTTTTTTCAGTCCTAGATTCTTAGTTCTTAAACGATGCTTCCAATAATATCAAAGATGTAAACCGATTAAAAGTTGGTTTATCTAAATAATTCTATTAATTTAAATTTTCATGAGTGTGATTTTGCATGGCGATTTTGTTGCTATTAGGATACGGAATAGTATTACGTTCAAGTAGGTAAGTGCTCGGCGCAAACGTTATCAATTAATTTATAAATCGTGTCGAGCACGCCCTATATGTAAATAGTGTATGTAATAAATGTAAAAAATATTAAATTTTAGCGGAAAATTATCAAATTGAGACCTTTTATGATTTTATTTTGAATATAAGGTGAAAATGCTTTAATTATCTTATATAATTCTTATTATGGTGTATTATAATTTTAAATAGACTGTTATAGATTTAGTTATTGAAGGATGAGTTGATGGTGGGGTGCCCGCTGTTGGTACAAATAGTTTATTGATGGTTGCGGTGCGCGACGGTCAAAGCGGGCCCCATGCCGCGCCGGCGACCGGCGCCGGCGCCGCTGCCGGCACGGCACGGGCGGCACCTACACACTTAACCGTGCATTTAATGCCGCACCTGACAATGTTCCATGCAGTCCAAAATCAATTAAATAGGTCACAAACTACTACTAGTTTTTAAACTACATTTCACAATTTATTTTTTCATACTGTCATTTATTTTGTAATTCACTAAATCTGCACTGATTATTTAACATAAAAAGATGAATCAATGAAAACTGGAATAAAAAAAGATTTGAATGAATTACTACTTTTAATTTATGCATGTATCCTTTCCTACCCTACCTTATAAATATGATTACTTTCATTATTAAGTTTGGCATGTGTGCTGTATTAGATACTACACCAGGATTCAATTCGACAATTTTAGTGTCAGCTTGTAACATGACCACCATATTTAATTTTGTTGAGTGGCGATGTCACTTTGTTGCTCAGTACTGCCCCACTACCCATGCACTACTCCGCATAAGCGCCGCCGTAAATGTAAAATCAATTGGGAAACTTAGTAAATTGTTTATCATATTCTCACTACATGAAGTAAATATTCACACGAGGTACTTGCTTGAATTGCGCCTCTACTCCTCATATCATATCTGTAACGACTCTTTAGCATAGAATTGACGTGATAATAGTATATCAGAAAAACTGATTTAATAACCTCATCATCTCAGCCATAAGACGTCACTGCTGAACATAGGCCTCCCCTTTGGACCTCCATAAGTTTGGAACTTATCATTAAATGGGGGGTTTGCCATACGCGCCACGCATGGCAGGCGGGTTGGCGCGCGCAGTTCTTTTTTTGTTTATTGTTGTTTAGGCTTTCGCAAGATGTTGCTGCCCGTCTCCCGATAAGGGAATACCCTTAGCAGACTTCTACTGCAACCACGGGACGATATGGTGGGAGACAATGCTAAGGCCGGGCACCCCACGGGTCCACGGCGGTTAAAATAATAATTTAATAACCTATGGTACTAAAAAAAACATTCTAATGCAATTCATTCGCGATAGGAGTTAAATACGTGGCGCCTATTTTCTATAAAATAGTGGAAACAAATCCATTCTAATATCATATTTATTATGCACTTACAAACCACAACGCTTGTCACTGCATTCAAAAGACAATACATTATCTAAAAGAACTCCGTAGGTGCTTAACATGTACCTATTCCGAAATATTTGACTTAATAGGTACTATCTTTAAAAAGCCGGCAAGAAACTGACACGGGTCATGCTCATGGAGTCGAGATCACGCGATTGCATCACGGCCAATTATCGCCGCTACAAACTACAATATTTGGTCAGCTGCGTGTTTATAATCATAATTTAACAAGCACACTTCATGTGCTAAACTCATCTCTCCATCTTTAGTAATAAAGACGTGTTTTGTCCACACACCCTGGAATTTACACCAGTGTGAGTATAAACTCTATTATTAAAGTAATAAAGTAGATTTTTTATGCTCTATCTTATAACTTTATTAAACGAAATGTTTGTTAGCCAAACATTCACGCATAGCCATCATACCTGTAGATGAGTAGGTAAACAAAATGATGACTAATTGTTAAGGACCAGTAAAACTTGGGGACTCTTGGAAAAATACAAAAAATAATCCGCGACCCTGCCAGGATTCGAACCTGGAATCTTCTGATCCGTAGTCAGACGCGTTATCCATTGCGCCACAGGGCCAGGTGTAGAAAGCTTTGAATTATGTAAGTTGGTTTCCGAGAGACACACTGGTTGTTCAAAGTTAAAAATAATAAGTATGTACATGGGCTAATATAATGCAATTAATGCAAGTGTTTCAGTTATTTAAATAATAAAATGACACACAAAAATGAAAAAACACGCTTAGTTTCGAGGCGCTGATTGTTGATAAAATCTAAAAAGCTGAAGTAGGTAGTATCAGGTTTCAAGTATCTAATATGTGGATGTACATTGTAGAGTCACCGGCAATAGTATCTTCCTACACGAAGGCCGCAAAGATATGTGACAGGCTCTTACAGCCCTACAAATAAGAGCGTGTCACATATATTTGCGGCCTTCGTGTAGGAAGATACTACTGCCGGTGACTGTACGACACTGATCATTGATGATCAAACTCTTTCATAATAGATAGCTATATAGAAAACCTTTACGATTCATGAACTAGATTCCTTACTGCGTCAGTTATTATATCCACATCTTTCTTTTTCTACTTACTTTAGATAGAAGAGGCTCCGCGTACTGCGAAGTAAGTTCGTCGTTGTTTGATGAGCGATAGCTTATCTCCTGATAGCGATAACTCCATCAAACAGGTGTGCCCACCGCACCGGACATATCTAGCTGAAGTATTTTCTTACTTTTTGGTACATTTGCACTTAAGCTCGTTAGGTAGACTAGGTAGGTATATCGAAAAGTCCAAGGTCTCTAAATGGACCACGGTGCCTCTGAAATATCTTGATTGCAAAGCAACTAAGGACTCATAGATAGTATGAAGGTATACCTACCCTAAAACGGCTAAAACGTATTACAAAAACTTTATAGTAAAACCTATTACCCACTAACTGCATGATCATATAATTTTTAACACGTAGGGCCTATTTCTCGAACGATTATGAGAATAAGTAATGTGCATTACCTATTAGTTAGTCAATAAACTGTGAGGCCGCAAGGATTTCCATAACAACACACTTAGGTATAATATTCACATGTTTTCGGTACTTTTCAATGAGCACTATCAAATGTACTTACCACGTGCCCACTTGCTCTAGTCAATGAAGTAGTTTGTGTTAAAATATAGGGTCATATTTTGCTGATGGCTGTACTACAAGATGCACCAACTTTGGCTCAGGCTACCTGGTACTAAAATACATAACATTTGACCGTGCATTGCCCTACATAAGCCGAATTGTGCTACTCGATGATGTAGGGTTGCCTACCACCTAATCTTGATCTATTGTATAATGTGATGAGCATTCAAGAAAAAATGTCATGAAAGAAAATCATATAGGGGACATTTGTATATATAGTTTAGGTACCAATAGTTTTTAAGTTAGGCTTAGATAGCGTGATAAGTTGTAGCTGTAAGTTTTTTTTTAGTCATGTTTTTTGTTGTCCTAATAAAGATAATTACAATTAGTAAAAAGAAAATCATTAGAAGTTAGAAAATTAAAAGCCTATTTTGCGTGAATCGGGGGGCGCTGATTTAACATAGAGGGTTTTGCTTAGAAACACTAATAATAAGCAAGGCGCACATGCATGCTAATTACCGTAAAAGTAATTAGCAATTGTTTCCTTAAGATCATTAGTTGACCGGATAACATTGTCCTGAACCCTGGCATCCAGCAAACATTACCGCGTGATAACGGCGCAGGCGCAGGTGGCAGGTGTTCTTATCGCGTCGCGCTGAAACCGCGACGAATCGCGACAACGGAAATGCGTGTACGCTGAAGTGCTTGCCAACATTCCTATGGTGATTTTCCTATACTTATTTTCAGCTTGAATATATATCACCATCACCACGCCCAAAACAATCTGAAATGTACCTAATATGAAAATTATGAAAGTACCTGTACCTATTCCAAGAGTTGTTTTAAAATAACCTTTAAACTTACCGCAAAAGAAATATTTACTTTTAGGTATAGGTACATTATTGGCTGGTTTCAGCACGCTTAACCAACTCTGCAAATAGTAAGCCTGCAGTTTTGCTGAAGCGAAGCCACAATCCTATTCATGGACGTCAAATTCTAAATTAGCTATTCAGTCTTATAAAATGGAAAGTAATGTAGAAACATTCTGATTTCGAATTGTCGAATTGTAACTTTACAGTTCGCCAATAAGATATTGGAACTTTAACGAAATACCGTTTTCTTGACTTACCATTTCGTGCTGCTTTCCAAAGGCTAGTTCTAATTGCAATTTCAAGCACGTTTGCGTTACCTGGCGCGACGTCATGTAGTCATGTTTACTCGGCGTCCACAGCGCTTTGCGTGTTTATTTTACTTTGCTAGTTCAGTGCTGACTGACCTTCTACGTGGAGCGAACAAATAAGGATAAAACTCTGGGACTAATCTAACGACTATATCAAAATACGCCAAGTCTCCTCAGGCTTCCTTTCAACGTCATTCAGATTAACATATGTAGTAGCTTTATCTAGAGTTCGAAATGCTTAATATTTAAGAGTCGCCAGGACGCTCGCGTTCCCATACAAACGTAGTTTAGCTCTCATTTTAAAAAGACATGCTTTAGAATCACGAAATTTGGCATGGGCATTCTAGTAGTACAGATCTATGTCGGTAATTCGTTTTCATTGAAAAAGCTCCGTTGCCGGCGGCACCCTAGGATAGGCTTTTCCTAATGTTTTTTTATTGTTTTTGTGTGTTTTTGATGTATTTATGTATTTTACTTTTATAAAAATATTGTAAAAAAATTGTAATACAAAGAAAAAGCTCCGTTGCCGGCGGCACCCTAGGATAGGCTTTTCCTAATGTTTTTTATTGTTTTTGTGTGTTTTTGATGTATTTATGTATTTTACTTTTATAAAAATATTGTAAAAAACCTACCTATTCATTCATTCATATAAATAAACGTCTCACTGCTGGGCACAGGCACAGGCCTCCTCTCATGCTCGAGTGAGTCGAGAGCGAACGGGCTGTCCCCATACGCTGGCCCAAAACGGGTTGGGAACTTCACATACACCTTTGAATTTCTTCGCGGATGTATGCAGGTTTCTTGTTTTCCTTCACCGAAGCGACTGGCTATTGGGATCGGAAAATTCAAAAGCGTGACGGGTGTTGGTCCTAATCCTCATAAAGTACCTACTTAATCTATCTAATTTGTAAGTTGTATGATAACGGTAATGTACGGTTTATGGGTCACCCAACACCCAAGTGTGGAACTATCGTGTACTATCGGTATATTCGGTATCAGCTATCAGCGCTATCAGCTCAGTACGCTTACACCGACAAGTGCAAACACCTGATGCCGCTCCGCACCTGACACGTCAGACCGCTATCTTAGACGATATCATATCAACGGTTCTGGATAATCCGTTAAACGATTCAATCATTACAGGATGTTTGCTCGTAAATACTTCGTTATGCGCACTTAACAATCCATATTCTGTATGATATGAGTATGCAACCTAACCAAATGTAACCATCCAATAGTACGTATTTCTATCCCGCACGGCATTTCGATATGCCTGTGACAGCATAGGTAACCAATTGTATGTACGTTTCCATGTTATTTTTAAGTTTCAAACTCACCAATCTAAAATGCAAGCGCGATAATGAGGAGCGTTTATATTTTCTTGGTCCTAGTACTCGTATTAGGAAAACAAACGACAATTGTGTTAATTTAATTTATTTATTCAACACATGCTTTACAGTACAGGGCCAAACACTACACATTTCGTTACACACGAGATATGAATTCACAACAATTTGTCGTGTTTTTATACAGTCTACATCAGGACTTCCAGCTTCGAAGGCAGGGAGGCAGGGACCTACTGTAGGAGTCCGTTAAATCTTTATAGATATACAATCTCCAATAATCTACATATGATCAAATTTAAATCAATTATATTCAACACTTCCGTCGCTTATACCTAACTTATAATATATAAGCACCGCACCGGTGAATTTTACATGAATAGAAAAAACCGGCCAAGTGCGAGTCGGACTCGCGCATGAAGGGTTCTGTACCATTATTTATAAAAACCAGCCGTAGTAGCTACTATCGAATACATTATTATCGCAAGGTCGTATCTGCCTAAGTACGTAGTTTTTTGAAGATAACTCTAAAACAGCTAAACCGATAATGTTCAAAATAATTTTAGTTGAAAGAATATTTAAAGGTAGGCTTCTTGATTTTTTTCATAATTTTTGGAATTACGGTTCAAAAGTTACAGGGGGGGGGCACAATTTTTATGACTTTCGGAGCGATTATTTCTGAAAATATCCACTTAATCAAAAAATGTTCAAAGAAACCTCAATGTTATTTTTAGAGACCTATCGATTGATGTGCATCATGTTTATATTTGGCAAAAAAAATTTTTTTGACAGTTAATTACATGTATGGAGTGCCCCCCAAAAAAATTTTTTTTTAGCATTTTCTCTACAAAACTAAGTAGCGGCACACACAATACACTTTATGTAAAAAATTTATAATGATACGTCTTATAGTTTCCGAGTAAAATGGCTGTGACACGGAAGGACAGACAGACAGACAGACATGACGAATCTATAAGGGTTCCGTTTTTTGCCATTTGGCTACGGAACCCTAAAAAGGAAAAAATTCATGAAATATGAAAAGCTATTGAACCAAGTTACAACCAACAGAACAGATAAGATTTCGAGGCCATACATATACAGAAACAGAAATGAGACGTATAACTAGGCAACGCGGTTGTGAGCATAACAAAGCCCGCCGTGAGATGACCGCACGCGCAACCGCAGAACAATAGTCACGCAATTCGTGGACTAAACAATACTCAACTTTCTTATGCAATGTGCAATGCCCAATCAATTTATTAGGAATTTCTCATAACAATCGTCGTTATATTCAAAAATAAAAAATAAACTTTTTACTCTGTGATAATTATGGGAAAAACTTATCTGATTTTGAAATTTTCTTACACTCGAGCACACCACAAGAATGACCCTCTTTAAATATTTATTGTAATTTTGTAATTGTAAAACTCATATAAATTTACTTTTGTAATCTTTTTTCCTACGGCAACTTTCGTTGCTGTCTGTACCTTTAACGAAAAGCTGGTACAAAGATCGAGAAAATTGACTTCTCGTCAATTAATCGTCAATAATGTCAGTAATGTCGTTAATTTATTGCGTTAGTAGTTAAAGTTATATACAAGGTGTAACAAAAATAGTGGTGATCCTTTTAAGGGCATAATTAGTATCTTCTAATTATGAAAAAGTAAGAAAAAAAATTCTCGAAAAAAATTTTGGTTTTGTATGGAGGGTTGGCCAGCTGTGCCGATGACGTGTTTCTAATAAAAAATCCATACCATACGTTTCAAGAATGCTTCGTTTATTGTTTTCCGCGATACCATCTATACGTAACGGTGCCAAAGTACGGGTAGGTGGCTCGGTAAAATAGTTTGTATATACTCTTAGTGTAATCGCAAAAAAACACTTGAAGTGCCCGAGCAACGACACTGATTAGCCCACACAGCAAGCATCGCCTTTTATGTGTTAAGTAGCATAACGGGATTTAATCTAATACATAGACCTAAAAGGAAAATTTTCTTCGTTTTTTTTCATTCGTTTTTATTCTTTTGATTCCTTTTCCTAACAAAGGCACAACAGAGTCCAAATTTAATAGATACTTACGTTTCATACACTTACTAAAATAATAAATTATGTAGGTACTTAACTTACATCTTTTATCAACATTTTATTCCTACAGCAGTCGACATAAATATCTGAGTATATATTATTTAGATAATTGTTCTAAATTAACTTGGAGTCAAGCTGTAAGATCACAGCTTATTTGGCTCTTTTTCTAATAAAAATCATCAAATTAAAAGCCCTCGCAAGTTCAAGTATTATAAAGTGATAAAAAATCGAAGGCAACTATACGAAAAACGTCATTAACAGCTTATTTCATTAACAGCATAAACCAGGCGCGGTCGCAGCCTGAAATTTTGGGGGGGCGGGTAACTAAAGCAAAAATTTTTTTTTTTTAATTTTTGAGTGGTTTTTTTTTTCATTTCGACACGTATAATTTTGGGGGACCGCGCCTGGCATAAACAGTTCCCCGAACTAGAACTGAAGGCAATGAAATGAAGGTAATATAGCGGCGGGGCACGTCACTCGCCTCTCGTTAACCTTTCACGCTACCGACTTATATATTATTTCATATTACAATATCACTTTAACGAACTCAGTATGCTATGCTCTTAAGATTTCCAACAATCCATTTTAATAAGTATATAGTAGGTATATAGTTCATAAAAATTATGCTTTATCTTTTAATTAAGTACATTAATTTCGTCGTGGGTTTGATATGTGTAAACGTAAGTATTAATACGAGTGGGTTACGTAAACTTATTAGTGTAATGATAGAAATTAAGGTACAAACCTCTAGGTATAAAAATATCAGTGATAATTCACAATGACACAAAAAAGTTTTGATAAATAAAAGGCTAGAGGCTAAAGGGTAGAGTTTATAGAAACTATTTCATGAGTATTAACTCTATAAACTCTACCAACGTAGGTACAATCATGCCGTATTCTAATTTTAAAATACCTACTTAAACCATACATTAAAACACAATCCATCTCAAACATACCTCCAACACACAACAAATAATCAACCAATATTGGAGTTGTATTGGATTTGCATTGGAATAATTTTCAAGCAAATACTGATATTTCTGATTCAGGCTTTTAGGCGCTAGCTGCATGTATTGCGTTGTTAATGCAATGGAGTTGTATTGAAGTTACATCGTTGATCGTTCTAAATGTGTTTTAAAGATAGAATACGGCCCTAGTAACTTGGAAATGGGAAGTGTAATGAATATTTGAGAGTTCATAAAATGCCCGTAGCGAGTAACCCGCCCGCTTTAATATTGAACGAGTGTAAAGGGCATCGCGCATATTTCCCTGGAGGCCTGTGTTTATACTGTTTACCCTACTACGCCTGCCTATACCCATGCTTTATTTTCATGCTTCGAGTTTAACTGTGTGCTGTTGTTATGAAAAGGTAACACAATCGGGGTTTGTTATTTAACTAAGATCGATCCAAGACTTCTTAATAAGTAGCAAGCAACATAAGCTTGTTTCCTGACAGGACAAAAAAAACCATCATGAAAGAAACCTTTTTTTATGAAACGCTTAAAAGATTAGATACTATGAACTTTGTAAGGAAATAAAAAAACTCGTGTTTGTGCCTTAACACAATATGAAATAATAACGAAGTTAAATGCATAATTCGAGCATAAAATATCTACCTATTGCTAATTATGGAACTATTCCGTGTAAATATTTTCTTGCCGATCGAACACAAAACGACCAATACTGTATTGTATTATACTTGTTACCTACTGTTACGTTGTTGCTTGTATTTATGAGCTCATGTCGGTACGTTGCGGTACAGTTAAGCGCAGCGGAAGTGATGCCCCAGTCACCTCGGCATTGTGTGCAGAACCGCATTATCTTTTATAAATACACTATGCCTACTACCAACGTGTACCAATAATCTACTGTTGTTGCTGATCGAGCGAATTTATTGATTAGTGTTAAGTGCGAGTTCATACATTAGTTACTAAACACAAGTAGCAAATAAATGGGGTCTTAGGCGAACCAGTATTTTGGAGTAAAAATATGAGAGCGCACTTAACTCATTCGCTGCTGAGCTACACTTGTAATGCTACGTCGTAGCCTGTAGCATAATTCCCCGGTCCTGATACCTACCCACGTAGCGAAAATTCATTACGTTCACCGCTTACGATGCAAGTGTTTCGTGTACACTCGGATTATAAATAACACTATTGAAAAACACCTCAGCCTTTGTAAAACGTTTTAGGTGGTATCCCTAGTATTCCCTAGTATCTATAACTTTATCCAAAGATTCGTAACGGCTACGTACGCGGGATCGACCAGTCTATAATGGTCAGCCTGAAGCAAAAAGTAAATAGACTATGCTATGCGTTAGTGCTTCATTACTATTTAATACGAATGTAGGTAGGTCCTAACAAGTAGCTACAACACACTTGTGTGACGGAAAACCATTGTTTATTATGAACAATGCTGATAGTGTGTTAAACCTGATGCCTGTTGCGTAATATTTCTTCATTGTGAAGTATAGGGAAAACTAAGTATGTAAGTATTTAATGTTAAATATATACCTAAAGACATATATCTATGTATATGTAAAACTGTATAATATTATATTAAATATGCAGTATAGGATGGAGCGAAAAAAAATCGAGTTCATTTTAAATTAACGTCTATGTAAAGGTCGCATTGAGTTGAAATTTAAAAAAATAAAA
The DNA here is from genome assembly GCA_911728535.1 of Pammene fasciana. Taxonomy (NCBI): domain Eukaryota; kingdom Metazoa; phylum Arthropoda; class Insecta; order Lepidoptera; family Tortricidae; genus Pammene; species Pammene fasciana. Next base: position 7,071,047 of record OU452285.1, read on the forward strand.
TTAAAAGAGTCAATGCGCCACTTGTAGATGTGCAGGGAGTAGACAATTTAGACATTAATATTTCTGAAACTACCTATAGATTATTGATTGACCACACAGAAATGCATAACACACCTCAAGTCTCAATAAAATTCTTTCCGTCAGTGCAACACAGGAGTTGAGTAACGATATAAGTAAATGTCTCTTTTATTTAAAGTTTTGTATCTGTAGGTACCTGGTGGATAGCGTGTTAAAATTCATTTCCACATCCTTGGCCGTGGGGTGCCCGGCCTTAGAATTGACCCCCACCATATCGTCCCGTGGTTGCAGTAGGAGTCTGCTAAGGGAATATACCGGGAGATGGGCAGCAGCATCTTCCGAAAGCCTAAACAACAATAAACAAAAAAAACTGCGCGCGCCAACCCGCCTGCCAAGCGTGGCGCGTATGGCAAACCTCCCCTTTAAAGGGGAGGCCTATGTTCAACAGTGGACGTCTTATGGCTGAGATGATGATGATGATGGTGATGACATCCTTTTGCGTAAGTAAGGCACACTGCAGAACAGAGTTACAACTCTGGCCTACAACCTATAGGGCTCCTGCGCCTCCTGCTCACCTGGATGCTTCATAAAGTATTATTTCGTAAGCATCAGTTTTCGGACGTCTACCATTTAACTTAGAAGACTAGGCTTCGAACCTTTTGTGCCTCAGGTCCTTTCTGTACAATATAGGTACCAATACTCTGGCCGCCATTCACATTTCATCTTTTCAATTTTTATGCATTTTAATACCTCTCGTTAAGTTTACTGTTAAACATATCGTTAAATATAGTATTACAGAGTTAAATACCTGGAAGCATTAACTTCGTCGTTCCAAACGGTGCTATAAAACGGATAAACGGATTAACATGCGAGTATTCATACGTCCGCGACAGTCATGCTCATTTACCTAGTCTAGAAAACATTTTGTACTGGACTGTAAGGTACTCCCAAGTTTAAACTGACCTATAGTATCGTAATAACAACGCGTAATCTGTTTCAGTCTTATACTGGACTGCCTGTATGATGGGTACAGTTAAGCACTTGTGAAGCCGGTGGTGCAGCAAATGAAATGTAAATTACCGACCTCACAATGCTCCGAATATAGACCGCTTAGTTCATGCGACGTGTGAGGGACACTAGGTAAGTATTCTTATATTTTCGTTAACATTAATTTGCATATAATGCTGCACCTGTCTTGTAATATGGGGTACCTACTTACCTCTTTGGCGCGTTTCTGCAATTGGACGTTTTCCAACGTGTTATTTTTTATTTATGTGATGTTATTATTCTCATAATATCAGGAAATTACTTACGTCCACTGCACTCACTGCTGACAAAGGATTCCATTCAAAAATTAAATGAAGAAAGAAATATTTTGCAAAATTACCTGAATATGTTTTCTAAGCAAATTGTTATAGTAATTATGCAACTCGATGAGTTTACAGTCAAGTTGGGATACAAAATGTCTGTTATAAATACCAGTGGCGGCGCGTCCATAAAACTCGAATCCTGCCGGCTTGCTTATAGTAATTTTCAGACACATGAGCAGGTTTTCTACAGCTCATCAAGAGAATTGAAGCCATATTAAGCTCCGGCTTGCCTAAGAAAAAATGTCACCCACCGCCACTGATAAATACCCAAGTAATGAAAACAGGTAAAGTCATAAAGGTAGATAGGTGGTTTCAGGTGACTGCTCAGGAACGTTTTCCCCTCTGAGATTAGAAAAGCTCCGCCCAGTTACGCTTTTAAAAAAATTGTCTGTATAGCTTTTTTTGCTGTTATTGCACTTTCTGTACCTTCTCTGTAAGTTCACGGGCTTAATTTTGCTTACCGGGTGGCCCCATCCCCTGCATTGCATCATAACCTTGTAAACTTTTATAAAATAATGAACTGTGTATTTTATTGTATTGTGAGTAGTTTTTCTTGGCGAGAGGTTATACATATATAAATAAATATTTGTGTGGATGTATGTATTTATATGTAACATGCGTTTTATATCTATGGATTTTATGTACCTATGCTAATTTAAATAATATATTGTATGTGTATAATAAAGTTGATAATAGGTTTGCTTTTCGTTAAGTAAGTATGAATTTTTCAAGATGCAGCGCTATAATATTACGATATTTTTCTATAACGCCACATGATGCCGTAGGTATGCTAATGCATTAAGTGCACCTATTATTCGTTAAGGTTACTAACGTGCAATAAAGATTATATTATTATAAGTAAATAAATAGGTAGGTAACTACGTACACCTGCACTAAAGACAGTTACCTAGTTGTATACCTAATCTCCATCCAAATATTGTTATCACTCAATGTCATATCAATTTAAATAAGGATTGGACAATTTATATGTAATCACATATAAGTCCGTTTCATTTCTTATCAAATAATCCTTAGATTATCTTTATTTCATTATACAACTAAGCATAATTATTTTGCGCAGTACTAAAATAAGTACATAAATAGTATCCGTACCGTACCTACAGTACCTACATATTTCCCTATTATTCTGAGTAAAGTATTTAGATTAGTAGACATACATATTAGCTTTTAGACGTATTATTTGTCAACTTAGTTAAGTAATTGCTTAATTACCTATTTGAAGATTATTCTTTGGCCGAATTCTAACTGAAATGTCCATTAGATATCTTATCTTCTACATACGCAAAATCTGTGTTGTTTAGTGTACCTAATCAACCTCTCAATCGTATCGTACTATATAAATAGTTTCCTAAATTACTTACCTAATAGTCAGTTTCTAGGCTAAAGACGGTAAAGCCATTCTGCGTTGTCACGACTGAAGATTAATCTAGCTGTTAAACATGTTCACCTCCGTACCTCATGTTCATAATCATTAAACCGTACCTCACACAAAACTCCGGAGATTTTATGCGCCATTAAATTGGTTTAATAGTAAAAATATTTATAGTACTTGCACAATACAATACCAAGATTACTAAATATTATTAAAATAACAAGATTTAAGTAGTAATTATGATATTTATATGTTTATTCTATTTTTGATCAAAATAATAAATAAAAGACATCAGGAATTGATATTATACATACGTGATACACTTTGTATAAACTGAACAATATTTTCGACCGCCTTGTCATCAGCAGTCGTGGCCGAGCGGTTAAGGCGTCTGACTAGAAATCAGATTCCCTCTGGGAGCGTAGGTTCGAATCCTACCGACTGCGAAACTTTTTCCTATTTATTTTGTTTTTAGTTTTTCTAATTTTCTAATACCAGAGAGTATTATCTCTATATAGCCCTCAAAACGAAGGAAAACTTAGGGGAAATAATTCGTGTATAGCTGAATTTTGGTGAAGTTGTAGATAAAGGTGTCTTACACAACGTACTAAAAGTACTCATGGATAGGGGTGCCGCTTACGGGGAGAGGGGGGTGTAAAGGTCCCCTTTTTTGGCTTTTCGTAAATAACTCAGTAGCGGTGGCTCATATGAAAAAATGTTCTTCTACTTAATTAATCCACAAATAATTTTCTACAAAAAAGGTTCTTTACACTTTTTTTGCTGGGATCAATGTATAATGAGATTTCGAGGAAATACGATAATCACTTTCGGAGCTATTATTTACGAAACTATTAGTTTTGTCTAAAAATTGTTTTAGAAAACCCATATTTATATTAAAATACCTATCCAACGATACCCCACACATTAGGGGTGGATTAAAAAACAGAATTTACCCCCCACTTCATGTGTTCGGGAGGTACCCTAAAAAATAATATTATTTCAGATTTTGTTTTAAAACTTTGTCTGCGTGTTCAAAACACATACTCATACGAAGTTTAACTATTCAAGTACTAACCATCACTGAGCAGGTTGAAGAGGGTATTTTTTTACTTTTTATTTTTTATGCCACGACGGTGGCAAACAAGCATACGACCCGTCTGATGGTAAGCAGTTCCCATAGCCTATGGACGCCTGCAATCAATTTCCTAACCTTATAGTTTCGCTGTCCGTTTGTCCCAGTCTATCCGTTCACGGCTTTGCGCAGTGATGGTTAGTACTAGAATAGTTAAACTTCGTATGAGTATGTGTTTTGAACACGCAGACAAAGTTTTAAAACAAAATCTAAAAAAATATATTTTTTAGGGTAGCTCCCGAACACATGAAGTGGGGGGTAAATTATGTTTTTTAAATCCCCCCTAATGTGTGGGGTGTCGTTGGATAGGTCTTTTAATATAAATATGGGTTTTTTATAACAATTTTTAGACAAAACTAATAGTTTCGTAAATGAAAGCTCCGAAAGTTTCTGAAAGTGATTATCGTATTTCTTCGAAATCTCATTATACATTGATCTCAGCAAAAAAGTGTAAAGAACCTTTTTTGTACAAAATCATTTGTGGATTAATTAAGTAGAAGAAGATTTTTTCGTATGAGCCACCGCTACTGAGTTATTTACGAAAAGCCAAAAAAGGGGACCTTTACACCCCCCTCTCCCCGTTAGCGGCACCCCTATCCATGAGTACTTTTAGTATGTTGTGTAAGACACCTTTATCTACAACTTCACCAAAATTCAGCTATACACGAATTATTTCTCCTATCGAGCAGTTAGTGGGCTTCCTTCGGTGAGCTAATAGTCTCTGCTAATACTCTCCGATTTTAATAATTCATCTTTCTTTAACGCGACTCATTTTATACATATAATTACTTAATGACTAATGACATTTTATTGACATAAGATATAAAGTATGTACTGTACCTTTACCTACTTTTCGATGAAATAAAACGGAATCCATAATTTTGATGGAGAATCGTATTACATGGTATTGTATCTATTTTATAGGTAATCGTACCATATGGACGCTTTTACGTCCAAAAGACAATATTTATAATAATCAATTACTTATGTGTTAACACAATCGGTACAGCATCCCAATAAATTCCACTGTTCCTCATGTAGTGGTGCAACATAAACAAAGTATTGATCGCGGAGATGGCCGGCAGAGCAGACAGGGCAGGGTCTCATTAAGGAGCGCACGTGCGCCGCCTACGGCTGAGGTCGCTACGGCTAACGAGTATTCGCCAATCATGTTCTATAAATGGACATTCATGTGAACATAAATTGCGACATCAAAAGAAGTTTGTGTTCGTCATCTACTATTCAATATACTCTATGTTCGTCATCAGGTCATCACTTTTTGTATAATATTTTTTTATAGTAGAGCAACCTCACTAAAATATCTAGGATTAGGGATCTGATAATTAGTATTTTTTGGGGCATTACTCGTAACTGATTCAAAATAAATTTAGTTTTGGGTATCACAAGTTATTCTTTTAGAAAATCAAAAGTGTAAGTATTTAAGAACGGCGTCAGCATCACCTAAGAGTAAAGCCGTTACAAATTTTGGCTGTTTCTAAAATAGGTACTATTAAGTACTAATTGTAGACACTTTACTCGCATATCCTTTACATGTGTAACTTTTGGGGACAACAAATTATCAAATTAAATCTCTGATACCCATAACCCCACAATCATAATAGGATTAAGTGCAAAGACAACACACTATCAGTATATAAAAACACAATGTCGCCTGCAAATGAAACACTAAACCGCATTAGCCTCGGCCAACTGGCACCCCAGTAACTTCTCGCCGGATTACGACTCTGTACCAGGGATTTAAGGTTTCAATGCTTTTGAGCCCCTCGCTTTTCTTTGGACTCTCGGTCCCCTACCACAAAAGTTTAGCTCGAAACAGTCTAGCGAGGTGATTCTCCTCAATATTGTCATCTAAAGCTGACTTTTACATTTATGTCAATAAGTTAAACTAACAACGTTGTGGAAAGTTGATGTAAATATCCGTAACGCAAAATTTACCAAGCTACTGGTAACTACTGCCAGTTTTATGTGTTTACTGGATTACGAACCAGCATGTTTCAATGGTTGAATATAATAAAACGTTTTCCTCATTACATGGCATTTATTTCGTTTACGTTAGACGGAAATGTCATTTTAAGTTTAATTTTATGACTAATCTAATTTTATGTGGACGTAACGAGCAAACTCTGGTTAAAGATGTGGAAGAATGTGGCTTCTTAATGTGGTGCACTTAAATTCTTATATGCGTTACTGAGATATCTTGATGCAGGTAATCTTGATCGCATTCACTAACCATGGTAGAGGGCGGAGGAGTTTGGTTGTTAGTTTGTTACGAATATTCATAATGATTACCGACACTTCGTCAGTTCATAGACTCACCAGAATTCGTCTGAGCTTAAATGACACATAGTTGATAAAAATCTGCAGGTCAAGTTATACTAGGATTGTGTTACAAGTCACGATAATGTACATTGTGAATAGATTAGTCTACGGAGTCAAGTGAGGGGACGAGACGGAGGGAGCGAAGCGAGCCGAGACCTCTAATGTACAAATATTGCGGACGAAATGAATATATTCGCCCCTCGGCACCTCGGCTCGACAAGTGCACGTTTTGATTAAGTCACCCGATATGAATGGATGGACGGCGTAATGGGAAAAGACTGTTCCGTGATGAAACGATGTTTTTATGGGATTTTCTTGCGAGATTAGGTACTTTTACGTCGGTGTAGTCGATATTAACTTTCTTTTTAATTGCCATGCCAATGAAATACTGTAAATTAAACTACCGGTACATATATATGTTTTGTGGTCGTAATATAGTATACAAATGTTCCGGTATATCATTGAAAATAAGAAGAAATTTAATCTGTTATTATATTTACGTTTTTGTTATAAATAGTAATAAACAAATTTTATAGTGTTAGAAGGAATTTAAAAAGAATTGCGGGGTGCAAAGGGAGATAAAGTTCCATTCAGGATCTCCATTATTTAGGGTTTTCAACTACCGCAGCTTTATTACATTTTACGAACCTTTCTTTTCTTTGATAGGTAGTTAGTGTTAGTGTTCTGTACCTACCAAAATAGCAAAAATAAAAAAAACATTATGGAATTAACTATATCAGTGTCTGGTGTGGGGAGATAGGTAATCGTAACTGCTATACACTATTTAGTTAATTGATACTTATCATGTTTCATTAACCTAGCGTTATAATTTACGTCGAGCTTGAGATAAACTGACTGGTCAACTTAAAATAGTCAAACGCAACATTTGTTCAGCTGCCATACGCTCAAAGTAAAAACAGTTGTTCCTAAATGGCTAAAACAACGTTTGCACGCAAATGTAGCCAGTTGTGCCGCTTGGAACCAATCCCGCATCATGTCCCTAGTGTCCCAATCTAATACTCCATATGGCGCTACACACTGTGCAAGCTTCATATAACCATTTACAGATGACCTCGGCGATCCTCAGACGCCCCTCTGCTAACTCGCCTCAATGATCACCAAAGGGAGGGGAGGGATGTCTAAACGTAATGGTTTAATATTCATAGTACTAAGGGCGGAAACACTGAAGCAACGACATATGCATGCATTAGGGATGATGAGTCCTACATCACCAGCTTAATAAATACGGGCGCTAAATTAGAACGCTCCATTTATTGGACACGGTATCATATCTAATGTTAATCAGTCTAAATTATACAGCGGTCGAATAACAAACACGATCTTTCCATGTCAACAAATTTCTCGTATGACGGGTATCATGTTGTAAGAATTCCGCCACTCCGGCGCCAGCCAGTTGACACCGCGGTAATGCGAGGCTACTTGTTATGTAGATACGAGTATGAACTGCTCGTAGACCCAGGCCACCTACAATATGCTTCCTTATTGCGAGTCGCTACGATGCTGATACTAAAGTCATTTACCTTACCGTTACAGTAAAACTACACAACTATAGTCCAAAAACTCCTTACTATGGTCCATAATCCATAAGTAACTCGAATATCTACGATTAGGCGTTACTTTTATTTAAATGATGCGTTTAATTTTAAAAACATATGTTTTTCGAACAAAACTAAAAAAAATCGGGATTGATGTGTAGATAATTACGTATTGAAGCTGTGGACCATAGTTGTAGTACTGGACTATAGTTGGGTGGTTTTACGGTACACCAATAAACGGAACAATATTTGCAAGCAGTAATATGTGTATGTTACCTACGTAAAATTCTACCCGGGAGGTAGCTAAATGAATTTGCATATATTAATTGCATACATTACTAATAAAAAAGTTAAATTGACGATTTGTTCATGAGCCTTGCATTAAAACGAGCATCAATGCCAATGATTCGATTCGAAACGCGTACTTTAATGAAAAATTAATAGGTACCTATGTACCTGTTTGAAGTTATAATGAAGTTAAAAAACACATTTAACGTTTGCCCTTACTTGTTTACCTAGGTTACCGTTTGAACGTCATCGTCTGATAAACAAGGTGACAACGTAAATGACACGTTCGTAAATTTGGACCGGGTATGTTCTACTACGTTCAAAAGAGAGGTACCTATGGGCAGGGGCACGGCGAATATATCATCCCGCTAAGTGTGGTAGGACATCTCGCTCAAATCTACAGCAGAGACCAACTGGGGAAGAACCTGGAAAAGACCTTACAGAAATCCACAGCCAAATAGCACTATTAGACACTATATACGTGTAGTGTTGTGGTCCTGCCCGTGAGTAAGGTTGCAACTTGCAAGAGAGCTGAAAAAAATGTGACAGTTTTAAAAACTGCAAGCAAGTAGGTAGGTATATATATTTATACAGTTTTTGAGGTAAGTATTTAAGCCAGTTATAACATAACTATAAAGTTAAAAATTAAGCTTCGAGTAACTTATTTGTGTTTTTTTTATCAAAACGAATACTAACTTACAGCCCTAGGTATTCCTTTACCATAACATACATTAAGTATTGTCTTATATTTACTCAAAAGTTGTAGTCCCATAGAAGAAAACTAGTATTCCCTTAAGAGTTGTTTGGCTTGAGTCATGTTTGTGGTTCTCACAGACGGCCCACGCAACTCGCACCTATTTGCCTCTTCTAAAAAAGTGTAGCCTTTACTTAAGGTATTTTTATATATTTACCTTTAACTTACATGGTAATTAAGAACTGATGTAGACTGTGTGTGAGGTTTATTGCTGATAATAATTTAGTTACGTAGGGGAATCATCTCATAAAATTAATAAGCAAATGTGATGAAAGGAAATCAAATTATTTATTCAACCTATACCCATTACAAGAATACAAGTAATAAGTAATTAACCATACTTTTTAAAATCTTTAAATAATTAAAATCAGCAAATTAAAATCAGTGCACGGAAGATCAAGCATGACAAGTACAATGTAGGTAAGTAGGAATTTAGGGACTGACGTAGTGAATTTCAAGCCAGCTGCTTGAAGTGCATATGATATCTCATAAACCGAGTGTCAACTTCATTGGGTTTTTTAAGCTTGGCAAATTGAGGGTACACAATATCACATAAAGAAGCCATTGTCTAAAAATAGCGCCCGATCATCGATTGACGTAAATCTAAATATTTGATAAACTCCTTCAAATCTTTCAATCACGTAACTGCGTATGACAATCGGTGGTAAACGATTATATGCGATTGTTAAGCCTACGTGCTTGTAAAGCACGCCTTATCGTGGCGACTTACAATAATCAGAATGAAGGTTCATTCTGATAAGTTCTCGAGAATAAAGAAATATAAAGAAAGAGTGGACAGTCCTCTAGTTCATATTTTGGGCTTTTTAGAGCATTATCCGAAGCCTATCCGTGCAAATTTGTAGTTACACTAGGCATCTACCATCAACCAGTGGCGGAGCGTCCAGTCCATAGAACTCAATTCCGACCGGCTTCCCTTAGAATTATTTTGACCCGCCGCCACTGCCATCTACCTACCTGTAAACACTTGAACGTACGTCATCGACACATAACATCCAAGTGGTCGGGCCCGGCTGTTCGCACTTATTTCACAAGCCACTCGAAATTCCTTAGAGAAAGTGTATTATATCTGTAACCATGTTGACAACTATCTTGAGAACATGCTCATAATTATAGAAAAGAGACAAAAAACATGACACTTCTGAAGCATCAGAGATCCAGTGAAAATTCCTCCTGTCAGCATCTCATAAGTGTCGGGTTATTCTAGATTAAGAATCATAAAATATTTTATTTTAGTGAGGAAGTGCGACCAGCGGACACCGTCTGCGCAGGCGACGACGCGTTGATGGCCTAGGACCTTGTCACACCCGGTTATACCGCTAATGACCTGCGTGAAAAGTTTTATAGTATGAAAAATAGCTCGCCGCCGCTATTTCACACGAATATGACAAGGGAAATCGTAAAAATAAAATATTGTTGTGGGTAACGGGAATTGTGAAATGTCTTTAGGTGGATTTTAACAGAGATAAATTTAATAAGGTTTTTACCCCTTTATCAAGCGGGCAGTTTGGTGGCTTCCTAACATTTAGTGACGTGCAGTGGCAATAAAAAACTTTTAAAATTGAATTTTCAGATTCATATATGTATATGGTTCAGTTCAGACCTATGAAAAATAAGTCAAAGAATCTCGTGTATATTATCTACACAAAATCTGTTCAAGACTGTTGAGTAGCCACTAAACTGCCCGCTTGATAACGGGGTACCTATTACGAGTAAATACCTGCAGGTACAAATTGATTTTCCAACGTAACATATGGTTGAGTTAAGTAATACCTGTGCCACATATTTAGGTATTAAATTTGATATCTTTAACTATTAAACGTGTCTTGGTCTATTGTTCCACTTCTGTATGATATACTTGTAGCTACTTAAATTCTTAACATAATAATTTTCCTTCTATTCTCTATCTATCTACATTGATCAAAAGTTTCTACGATTATCCTACAAACATTCTTACTGTAGTCCAGTGGCGCCACTCGGCCAGCGGGCGGCGCGCACACTAACGAGGCCACGCGGCCCGCACGCGACCTCTGTGTTCGTTAATTAGTACCGCGCTCACGTGGCGCTAATCAACCCTTTTGTACCCACATGCACGATTGCACGCCTACATGAAACTTACATCTTCATTACGTACTATTCAAGCCCCGGTACCTACTAATGTAAAACTAAATTACATCGAAATAAAATCTTAAAAGTGCACTAAAAATATGTAGTAAAATACCTGTATTAGATAAGGACCTAAATTATAAAAACATCAATTGGCTCAAATTCTTTGAATTTCTTGCCTACCTACTTTCTGTAAGAGACATTTATTTATTTTTAATGCACATACCAAAAATTACATGAGTTACGTGACTAACATATCGAGTGATGAGTTTATACAACGTAAAAAATAATTTAGGTTACAGTTTCAGTTTCAAAATACCTGCTTAATTGAGTTTTTATTTTCATGATTTTTATTGCGCAAAGTAAAAAACTCTTTGAGGACTCGTTTACAACAGCCAAACTATAATTTCAACACGTTTCACAACTGGCCCTGTGGCGCAACGGATAACGCGTCTGACTACGGATCAGAAGATTCCAGGTTCGAATCCTGGCAGGGTCGCTCGAAATACTTTTTTTTTTCTTTGTGTTAAAATTACATTCATATTAATAAAACACATTATTTTAACTTTAAAAGTACCTATTTAAACTTGTCATAGTTTCAGATTTTTTTTTCATTTGGATTGAACATTTTGTATATATTATGTAAGTATGATATATTCTAAGGGTAAATAAATATAATATGTTTATTAACCAGTTGTTTGTAAAAAAAATTAATGCGTGTTTATTTAATGGTAATGTTATTTCATATTTTATAAAACAAGATATGTATCTTCAAAAGATAAACAAAACTGAAACATTTATTTGTGACATATTTTTAACCTCATGCAAAAACATTTTCGTATCTGCAAGCAAGCACCACTCCATCATCCTGATAGAAGGATTCTCTAAATGTTTTGACACCTCACTTGAAGAGATAAACTGTGGCCTAAGTTTTTGTCACCTTGACAGCCTCTTAACAGTTTGTGCAGTGTTAAATGTCATGTCATAGGCTACAAATATTTAGAGCGTGAGATAGTTCAAGAGTTACTTCTTGAACAATCTGGACATGGTTAACGAAACTCCATTGTTTTTTAGAGCTCTAGTTTGATAGCTAAGCAATTTAGGTTACGCTATAATCGACGTAGACATAACACCCGCAAGGAGAAAACCGACACCGTTCCAAGTATTAACACATTTGTTTCTGCTAGTAAGTACTTATTTTAGACAAAAAAACATTTACCTACACCTGATTCAAGCTGTGGTTTGATTTGAAATTCATATCGAGTGTAATAGTTACCTTACCTAATAGGCTGGTGGGTAAGATATAGTCTGATCTACCGCATCACTTATATTTTTTATTCATTTTAGTACATGCACTTGTGAGGGGATGAGAGTATGTTTTTAATTTACTACCTGAGTACCTACTCTATAACTAACATGGATTTGTTGGATTAATGATTAATTATTAGGATTGGATTAAGATAAACAAAGCAATTAATGGCTAGAACGAACTTGCCGTTAATTGCTTTGTTTATCTTGTGATACAACGATAAAGTTTGTCATGTCACGGTGTCGATAAATGTAATTGTAATAAATCGTAAGAAAGCCAGCTGCAGTTTTTAAAAGAGCAAATGTAGAGTGTCGGGTGTGGGCGGCGCGTCGGGTCGTCGCTCGCGAGCCTCCGCGATCAATAAGTCAGGCCTGGCTGTGTATTACTATAGCCAGAGAGTAACTATATAGTTTAATAGAGCAGCACAGTCTAGGAATTTTTTTAACCTCTAAGTCTGAAGCGCCATCTAGAGATGGCGCTGCAAAGCAATTTAATTTTCTCCTACTATTTTTGTATTTTTAGGTTACTCTCGTCGACGCTTCAGACTTAGGCCTCAAAAAGTTGTTAGACTGTGGCTGTCTATATCATATATACTCTCTGCTATAGCTTACCTATAGAGGCGGTTCCTACACTTCTTAGGCGTACTAGTACTAGTTATGTATAACTAAGACCTTGTGATCTCACTAGTACGTTTTAACGGAGAACGCGCTTAAACTGGATTACGTGAGTGTCTGCTACGTGGTAAGCAATTGGAACACCTGCCATGTTTTTCAACCCAGGCAAAGTTGTACATCGTGGGCAAAGTTGTAACAGTTGACGGTAGTATGGGAATCCTGTCCCAATTTACTTAGTACCAGATTGTAAGAAAACTCAATATTATATACATATTACAAAACGTACTTTCAGTGGGAGTCAAAATACCGTAAAAGAGCTCGTTGTTGGGTTGGAACAGCAAGTAGCGGGCTTGCCGGACTTGACACACGTTATCCTGGTTCTATTTATACTCGCTATCGCGGGTCAAGAGCGCGCCTTCCGCCGATATCCTTATCTATCGCGCTGTTATCGCCCAAATCGCGCGGCCGCAGCATCCACATCCCGCGTTATTTACGGCTCGACAAAAACCGCGTTATCGCGCCCATAAATGGGTTTTTGTGTTAATGTTTACTGACATGATAAAAATCCTCACGGTCTGTGGAATGTTGATGCGACCTTTACTAGGTTAGTGATGTTAGTGGTGTACTTAAAATACATTAAGATAAATGTTAATTGTGTAAAGATAACGGAAGATTAATTGGTTTAGAAGCCTGGATATGGGTAACAGTGGCGGCACGTTCATGAAACACGATTCCCGTCGGCTTACCTAAGTTTCAGGCGCCTGAGCAGTTTTTCTAAAGCTCATGAAGAAACTTTAAGCCAAATTCAGCACGGGCTTGCCTAAGAAAAATTTTGATCCACCGCCACTAGGTATAGGTATACATATACCATGAAACAATGCTATGGGTGGGCTAGCTAGATCAAAACAGTAGAGTTTCAGAAGTTGTGGCTTGCATAGTGTTCCTGCAGATCAAAACAGGAGTAATGTATCTGCCGGCGGCCGATAGTAAAATCAGGCAAATCGTAATAATGTTCCTGTGTAATGTTTTAACGATAGTCACATTAAACCAATGTACAGGTAGGTTAGGCTCGTTAGGTTGCTTCAGATGCCCGAGGGGCAAACGCCCCCGCCCGTCGACTCAGGGAACGAGTCAAAGATTTTCACGTTTCACGATATGCCTAGAAATTTCACGATCTGTCTGATTTTATGATCGGCCGCCGACATATCTATGTGGTTGTGATGTGTGATGTTGCTTCAGCATGCAGCATGCTGCAGCTGTACCATCACATTTTTTTCTTTAATTACTTGAATAAGTCCCACCTAATCCTTTCAATTATTTAAAACTCCGTCGCCAGTTCTTACAGCAAGTTTACCTTAAGATGATGTGGATGTGAATATTTGTGTTATCCGCTTCGCAAACATCCCGTCTGGACAAATATTGGCCCTCTGCGCCTGCGATCGCCGGACATCGCGGACCAGCGCTAAACGTGCCTCACAATGACCATGACCTCATCTCACAATTCTCACATAGCTCAGTATTACAATAGTAAAACGGATATATTTTCTTTTTGGCATGTAAATTCTTCTAAAATAAATCTTCTTATGTAAGTAGTAGTTTTATGAAATATGCATGCAGTCATAAAATTTTAAGTAACTGTATAAAGCCGTGAAGGGTTTATTGCTAGGTCTAATAAGGTAGGTATAGGTTATTACCTAAATACCTAAGGAGCCTAAATACTCGTACTCGCGTCTGTGAAAAATTTGCAATTCCTCATGTTGTAGGTAACCTAATCGTAGATATTTTTTATAGTAATTTTTAGATTACCAGCTTTAAGTGAAAAATAATCACCAAGATATAGTGAGTGATTATTTATAACAAGATTAAATGTAAGTAAGTACCTATCTGATTAGTGATTACAAAGTGATCAAGATTCAAGAGCAAAGCCCCTATCAATGTTGTTAATTTAGTTGCCATTACCTCGCCGTCTTAGCAGAGAGTTAATAAAAGATCGCGATCTTAACCTTTACAGTTAAGCACATAAAAAGTTCACAATTCAACTGCAAGAGGCAAACTAAACTTGTACTTATATAGATGCGCAAAAGAGATAATCACGTCAATCGCCCATTGGTCTCTATTCCAATTCCTTGCAAAGTAGTTACCCAGGAGTGTTTGAGTTCTCTGACCATCTAGTGTGACCTGGAGATCTGTATGCGCAATTAAATAATCAGAGATCACGTATAAGCTGGTTAGCCCGAGGCGAGTGCTTGGTGAGCAACATTAAATCCTATGTTATTGTGCTGCATCGCCGCGCGCGCAGCCGCGGGGTTCACTTTCAAGTGCTGCGGAGCGTGCACTATTTGATTACCATTCATTTGCACTTCACCGTGACTTCACCAGCGTTCATTTCCGCGGGTTACAAAGTTAAAATTGATGTAAGTAGTTTAAAAAAAAGTCTGTCATTTCTAGTCAAGGCACAGATAATTCAAAATTGCATGGACATATTATTAAGGATTTCATTCATAAATTGTCCATGCAATCTGGTGTACATAGTTACAGAGCTTATTTATCAAACGTTTATTCTTATAGAAATGTAAATCGAACATTGAAAATAATATAAATTCTGATCCGATGGATAACTAATAGACTTACTGTGACAAAATGTTATTGTATTTTTGGGAAATCAGGTAAAAAACACATTAGGTATGCGTATTAGGTAGTTATAAATTATCTTACAATAACGCACCATTTTTTTATTAGGTACCTATAGTACAAGTCACAACAGACTTCAACGCTTATTTCTAAATACTTTCATAATTTACTTTTATTAAGAGTCCCATATTTTTTATTATTCATTAGCATAGGATTGCTTCTCGCTCTGCCCGCTCAATCAAGCCCGCCGCCCGAGGGATGAAACCCCATCACCGCCATAATAAGGCCTCCCTTTCGGCAAATTATAAGTATTATAACATACAAATCGTGACTGCAATCGTATATCAAACGGTTCTGCATATTTTGGGCATTGACGCTTGAGCTGTGAAAACTCGCTACATAAATTCGAATATCTTCACAGTGACTGGTTTTATGACCGTGTCTCATTCTGAGATTGAATTGGATGCCCGACACTGTTACATTCGCTACAGAATGCCAATACATTGTTAATCTAAGTATACCTACCTACATAATTATGAAGGTATGTACGCATAAGACATCGTTAAACAATATGAGTCGTGAACTGCCGTAGGTTAAAATTGCATGGCATTCCGAGTTAAGGTAGGTAGGTCACGAACCTACTCGCAAGCTATAAATTCAGTCCGTTTTAGCGAAACTGTTTCAAAATTCAAGAATTGGCACGATACCCAAACTAAAATAGTTTAGATCAAGATTTGGACTTTTATGGAATTCTTAAGAAACTTTCGGTTTCACTAGGTACTTTGACAAAAACGCCGGAGCAATAAAAACAGACTCGCATGTCGCAATATATTGCACGAAAATCACAGATTAGACCTGAAGAAATATCAATAAGCTCCGGTACCTGGGCTGGAAACAAACAAAATTATACATTTCGGGTCACGAATATTGGAAATGTTGTATAAGTATAGATAGAGAAAGTCGTGGTCGTGTGTCGTGTCGTTAGAGTCGTGTAAACACCCCCGGGCCGGGCACCCATTAGCGGCGCGTGGCGCCGTATCGGGCACGTGACCGTCGTGTCTTTGGGAAAATATTACATTATACTAATGCACTGTGAAGCGATCATGCAGATAGAGATATTAAGAATATTATATGTCGTATGTGCTTATGTAAATAGTAGATGCCTCTGGTGATGTCATAGCTCTGTAGATAAAGTCTATATGATTTTTTTGGTATCTATTACATAATACACTTATAAAGCATACATATTTGTCTTAACTCTTGAACACTAGAAATAGTTATTTGTTATACAAGGGGTGAAAGTTGTATTTTACGTGCGAGTGTTATTTGAAACACGAGCTAGCGAAAGGATTCTATTATTGACCACGAGCGAAGCGAGTGGTTCAAAAATAGAATCCTGAGCGTAGCGAGTGCTTTAATACACGAGACGTAAAATAACTTTCACCCGTGTATAACACAAAACTTTTCACCTCACTACAGCGAGGAAAATAAGAAAAAGGGTGCATTTTGCTCGGTTTCCCGTAATTCCTCAGGTGTTTAATACTTCTTCATCACTCGAATCACTAATTTTTAACAAAACAATCTAGAAAAACATGCGAATATTTAACGTTGATATGATGGATGAATTGAAATGAAAAGTTTTGACGTAAAAGGTTTTATTAAATGTCAGATGCGTTTTGTTCGTACGTAGACTTATTCGGCTGTCAGAACAATTTATCCGTTTTTACAAAAAGAATGAAGATTAATGTTGAATGCTGATATTTATGAATTAAAATAAAGTTGTAAGACTGTATTAAGTGTTTTTACTCGATGCAATTCATTAATTGCGATGTTAATAATTCTGCACTTTTAACGTTTTACGTTTTGTTAGCTGTCAAATGTCACTTAAGCCACTTGTCACTTATGTCAAAACTCTTTCACCACATGTGGATAAAAAGCGATTTTCACAATAGATATTAAACAAACAAAAAGGGCTTTCCGAGCTAGTGAGGTGAAAACTATATTCTAGTAGCTCAATATTTAAGTTGCTGTAAATGAAATGAACTACATATATCTTTTGATTCAACTCATTCACTCTTCAACTCACTGCAGAAAACTAGCTCAGTAACTCATTTATCTCAGTGCTTACAGTGTTACTTGGTGGCTCTTTCCCACTCGTGATTCGAATGAACCGGCCGAGTCTTAACGAGTGAGACGATCCGATTATGCGAACAGGCGAAATGAGCGATATGTGAATCAATGTTTTCAATACAGTGAAGCGTTTTGCGCATCTCTAAAATAAATGTTGACCACGTAACTTCCTGACTACGAAATTGCAAGGGCAAATTCTAAACAGTAAGTATACGAGTATATGGTTTTGTTTAAGATGGAGATCATTTATTAGTGACAATTTAATCCAAAAGTATACAGAAACAGAAAATATTACGAGCTATCCTTTATTATTTTATTAAAATAGACCTATATTTAAATATCAAACCTAATAAATTACATGTTTTGTTTTACATTAGCTTAATTTACATATATATTTTTAAGGAAATAAAATGCTGATCGTAAAAATCCATTTACTGAACAGCAATTCAGCGGAAATTCACACGCACTTCCGGCGCGGCGCGTGGTCGCGCTTCCGGTCGCGTATACCGGAAATGGACCGTTCCTTGTCGTTGCTCCACTCTGTGGGAAAAGAGCATTGATTTTTCGTTTTTGGGGACTGAAACTAATCTGATTTTTTCCTAACTTCTAATGGGCCAAAAATAAGGCTTATGTGTGTTTGGGTATTTCTGAAGGCAGTCTACGTTGGCCCTAATAATTTATTTATTTCACATAAGAAAATGGTAACATATAATAATAATCCGACTAATCATATCTCTACGGGTTATTTCTAGGTAAGGTATTATTTTAATTATTTAATTAAAATAAAATACCTATGACATAGCTCGAGCATCTGTCGGTAGTTTATAAATGGAGTTGTATTCCTCTACGGGCAGCAGGTCGTTAGGCGCCCCAAGTACGGAGCCATCGCCATATGAGATGGAAGTCTAAATTCGTTCGGTTGTCTATCTGATGGCAGGCAATGGCGCTTGCGATGGTGAGTGCCCCTGGGGAGGTGGTGGCGGCCGAAGGGTTGCGAATACAGTTACGGTTATGCTATCGTGTATGGATATACTAGTACTCGCAATGTAAATATATATGTTTTGATTAGCATGTGGTTATCTATCAACTAGTACTTAGAGACCCTTTGAGAGAGCAATACCCCGCGACAAAAGTCACTGTACAAGGCTTTGATATGACCGAATACACATACATATTTATTATATACAGTTATCATTATTAAGGAAAAACGTTATTTTTTTCGCTATTATTATTTGTTCCTTTTACTGACTGAGAACTTTATGCAATTTATAATGTAAAGTGAAGATAAATCTGGAGACTGATTAATCAGGTAATTTATTCATAAGGGCCTAAAGCGATCACTTTTCATATTATATTGCCCAAAAAACCCCTTTGGCTTCAAAATATAGCGTCAGATAAGTAAAGATTGGCAACATTTCACTGGTCGCTAAGTGCGGCCGAGAAGCGCTTACAGCGTTCTGCACTCCGCCGACACCGGCTAAATTACTCGGAACGTGCTCGCCATGCACAAATATCCGCTCCCTTCCCCCAAAACCGACCAAATACATTTATAGCCTGTTTTAGCTGCAGCATAGATATGTACAATGCTTATTTAGAACTCGCCGTTCGGTATTCAGAAGGGCTGCGTTGGATTGAATTCGCTAAGCGTCGGAAAAAGGTTTCAGAGGTTTTCCGTAGTATTGGATGTTGAATATGTAAGTACAACGAACGTATCTTAGTTTCAATGAGAGTTTCCGCGATCGGGTTTTCTCACTAGATGGCGGCACAGGGCGAGAGATCTTTTTGACAGCAGCTGTCAAAATCCACCAATAAGAAAAAGATGATTAACCATGATTGGTGGATTATGACCGCTAGACCTCTCACCACTGTGCTGCCATCTAGTGAAAATCTCGACCGCAGAAACGCTCATTTAGTTTTTGCATTACTGTAATGCTGGCTCCACACTTCGGGTTATTCGGCCGAATATTCGTGTTATATCTCTCTCTATACGATAAAAATAGAAAGAGACGCAACACGAATATTTGGCCGAATACCCGAAGTGTGGTTCCAGCATAAGACCTTTGCATTGTCTTTGGGGTGTCATGCACAAATCATTGCTATCAAACTGCAAAACTCTAAATATTTTGAATTGAGTGAGTGCCTATGTGCTGTTCAATAGTCGACAGTGCGGCGGGCAACGAATCAATGTATATGAATGTAATTGTATTCCACCGCGGCCCGCGAGCCCGTACAAGTCGGCAGCTGGCCGCCCTCGCACAATTTAATAAAAAGGTTTCCCATAGAGATTAGAGCGCGCTAGGTTTCGTCGAACCCTAGCGTCTTCCCCTTGCACGTGCGCGTTTGCTGCAATCAGTGTAAGTATATAAGTTTTATCTACAGCTTCTGTTAGCGTGATGCTTTGACAATATGACAGTTTGGAGTAGCTACACAATTTCAACTTTACTTAATATAACTAACTTAAACTGACATAACATAACATAACATGGTAACATTTTATTAGCGTAAAAACCAATTCACATAATCAATTCTATATTGAAAACGAAATAGCGTCGCTGAAGTACTTCCCTAGTCGCAACTTGGTTTCATTTCACTACTGAAGCTTTTCTAAATGAAGATAAACCTACCCTATATTATTCCGCTGATATGGCATAAGTTTTAGGGTTTAATGTAGGTAACTTACCATGGCCAGGTGGATGTTAAAGAAATAAGTTCCCGCATAAATGGCACATATTTGACTTTTGACTCTGAAACAAATGATAGCTTTCTTCAACCCCTAGCCCAGGGCGCGCGATGCCGCCGCTCCCTGCCGCCCTGATTGAGTTACGGACATGCGCCCGCCAATTTGTATCAAAGACTCCTCCCCGCGGCGCACCCTGCGATCCATCAGGACAATCGCATTAGAGCCTCGTAATTAAATAGTGTGTGTTTTTATTAGAAAACATGGCGTGTTTGTTCGACGTAAATTGAAAGCGCAAATGCTCGCTCAGCTCGTTTATATTTCAAACTCGAATAAACAAGAACATCTACTCGCGTTGATGAAGTTCTAAGGAATAAGGTCAAGTGCTAAAAGCACTGGCGATGATAGCCGCCGTAAATATTTGATACTTCCCGAGAGCTAAACTAAAAGCCATCAATCCGCCGCCTTACTCACTTCCCATCGTAAACAAAAACATCGGGAACTTTTTAACCCGTCATCGTAGAGTATATAAACTCTTCTCTAGTAGCAAACGAGGCGAATAATTCGACATGATGAAAATACACACTTTGGACGTTTGGTACAAGATTATCATTCATTTAATTTGATATTTTTATATCATACATTTAATTTAGGTAAGTTGCAGTAGAGACTGGCTTGGGCTGTGGAGGCCAAGAAATTTGTGGGGGAGCTGAGTTGGCGGCTCAGGGACAGGAGATGTGATCCTCGTTCCAGATCATACCTGGTTCAACAGATCTCGTTGGCGATTCAACGCGGTAACGCTGCCAGTGTAATGGGGACATTTGCGCCAGGTATCTATGAATTAATGACAACAATAATTGTGTTGTGTAATAACGACTAAGCCTTTTGCGGATTCCATCACTGATTTGTGTGAGACGAAACGTGTTGTGGTTTTCCATTTATTTGTCACCTGACGAAGCCTGATGCGCTGCGGATAATGCATAATGGATATTGATTTTTTTTTGTGTATGCTGACTGACTTGTATAAATAAATAACATTTAAATTATTTAGGTAAATATTAACCCTTAGTTTATACTTAGTTATTTTGGTACGTATTGTAATATGATTGTACTCGTTATGTCCGTTTTAATTTCCTTATCATGTAAGTTTCATAAAACACCCACATAAACATTTCTTACATTATACTTGTTTATATTTTGTTACCTACTTACCATAGAGATGAGCAGAACCTCCTGTCACAGGTATTTGTATACTTACTAGGAGATTAACCTTTGTGAAAGTTGTAAACAGACGTTAATGTTTACACTTTTGCACCTTACTCCATTGTAATAAGTTTTCTAAAGTGTAAACATATTTTTGACGTACAAAGAATTCTCAGTGCATTGCATTCCATTGTAAAACTAGCTTCTCGTCAAGTACATCGTCGTTGTTGTATAGTTATAAATTCTAGTTAACTAGTTACATCATAGTCCAGAAGTTGTGACTTAGAGCTTGTACCACGCGGTTATACAAACAGAGGAGGCGGCGCCGACGCCGCCGCGCGAGATTATGATCGCGCATGATTAATGCGCGTTAGCGCACGCGCACATTACACGGAACATGCTACACATGCGTTGCATGGATCACTAGTAAGCCACATGTCGCCTGACTTGTCTATTTGAAGTTCAGGGATTCAGGAGCTTTCACTGACTAACATTACAGTGTTCATTTCATGGAAAGTTTTTTCAGGATTTACATATTCCTAAAAAATAACGAATGTTGTTAATACCTAGTGAAATGAGATGGAGAGACAGTTACAGCTGCGGTTAACATTTACGTCGGACATCAAAAAACGGCGCGCATGTGCTACTGTAGTGTAGTGGTAAGCTGGCGTCGATAAATCACGACGGGCGTCACGCGGCGTCGCATCGGGATGCGCGCGCGCCGCTGACAGACGCGCGGCCGGCTAATGACTCACTCACTCTCGCTCACCTTAGGTGTATTCTCTTCGGTTACTGACCACTCATCTCAATGAAACCACTGAATATATTTATGTTCCACATTGCAGTGTCAGTTCCATAACACTTAAATCAGTAAATAGATTCCAATCCAATGTTAAAAATACATCGGTCTAATTATGTTGCGCCACTGCATTGCAAACCCTTCAACCAAAAACTGATCTCATCAGAACAGAGTGGGTCGCAGACACTTGTTCTTAACTCAGTCGGTATTCTTTTTTATCGATTTCGCGACAGATGTGAACGTGATGAGCTGATGAGTCCGTATCACTTCGGCGTACACATTTTCCGAACTATGTCATCTATGTGGGTAACCTTAGTCTTGAACTCTTGGTAATGTTGACATCAAAGGATTTTTTTCTCTTGGTAATCTTGACATCCCTGCCATAATGTTGTTTACACGATTCTTCTAAATGGCTGGCTTAATTCGGTAAGTCGTAATCTAACGGGAAAAACAACTCAACTCAACCAACATAATTTAACGGCGAGTGTCCAGCGTCGTCCGCTCTCGGCTCCCGCGGCTCTTGTCTCATATTATTTGACAAACTAGCCATGGCGATAAGATTCACTTGTCATACTAATCACTGTAATAGATCACTTACTTCATTCCTCCTGCCAACGTTGTATCAGCGAAATAGTCTTCAGTTCTACATAACTTCATATAGCAGAGATAATGTCAGACGCATTAATTTACATAATCTGTATTTGAACATAATATTAAAGCAGTGTCAACCTTAAGTAGTACTCCATATTTTTAACGAAATTGATAGTTAATTTATAAACAACGACTATTAATTTGACGTAAGCATCTAACACACAAAGCTATGCAATTTTCCTGACTAATATCGAACAGCAGTTTCTTGACAGCGACTTTCAATTACAGCTTGACAAAGATAGGCTCGGTGTCGAGGGGACTTAGAAATTAAGTATGGTGCGGTGATAAGAGTGGTTTTCGCTGAAAGTGTGTGTTTGGTGGTGGAACCGTGAGGTTGCCTCGGCAAGTAGAGCGCAGCTGTCGCGACGAGCAGACAACAGTTGTCGCCGGCGTTTGTCTTGCGTACGCGCTGCTATCGAACCGCGCGCAGATTAATTGGACTGTTTTTTTCTTGTTCGTAGAACAAACGTAGTCTAATTATTCATACTTAACGTCAGAATAAACAGAACTAATATACTGTACCTTTATTAGTATTACACTGTTTCTTAAGTTACTGTAGAACTTACCCTTGAATACCAACCTAATTGGCATATTTTCCACCTACCTATGTAAAATAGGACAGTAGCATTTTTGCCACTAAGTTAATAACATACTTTGCTTGAAATATAGTTTTGTTAGAAAGTAATTAGTCGATCAGCTCATTACTTTCATTAGTCACAAGGAGGCAATCAGGCGTAGTGTGATGGATGCGCCGGAGTGTCCGGCAGCTGCGGCGGATACCGTCACTGGGGCGAGCTGGCGGCGGGTGACAAGTTCTGGATGTCTACATCTGACTTTAGTTACCTAGCAGTAGGCTAGACAAATACTTAGGATGTGGGGCAGTTTCAGGCAATCCCCGGAGTGTGATGGCTGTGAGAGTGTCCAGGTACAAGTCTGAACATTAGTCATATCGAGCTCTCCAGACGTGACAAATCCGCGATGGCAGCAATCAGAATATGATTTTATTAAGGTGCAATAATTATAAGCGTCTATTATTCAGACGGCACGCATTATCGGTCGGTTGGCACATACATAATATTATTAGCGTGTAGACGAATTTTTAATGTTTAGAGTGTATAGGAACGCCTTAAGCGTGACATTGACAGTAATGACAGTAGCTGTCAATTTAGGCGCGAAACGGTAGACTGTCACTCTCGCTTGGACGCCGGACGCCGACATTACGCTGTGGACATTGTTTTATATTCTGATTTAGTTATTTAGAGCTAATTCCTTAATTTAATTGTAAAACCTTTGATTATAGAACCCAAGTTTGATCTGGTAGTGTTTCATTTCCAAAATCAGACGTGGGAAATGTACTTACAGCCTGCAAAGTGCAAGCCGTACAAGGCCGTACCTACTAAAAACCGCGTTAGTACAAGTTAGTTGCTTCGGCATCGTTTCTCATTGATTAAATCATAAACAAGAAAGCTTTAGTGTAAATGAGCAGATTTCAATCATGAATACGTATCGAAGTTAACAATGTCCACATGCGTCGTAGGTTTTGGCGGCGTGATCAAAAGGGCTGAGCCGGACGTATCAAAAACGTCATTAGTACCTACAGCCTACGCCTAGCGCCTATCTGTCCTCGAAACATTTTGTTTTCAGCATTTACAGGTGATATCTAAGACAATCTGATTACTGAAATGTGCTGATGAAGTTTTCGAAGCCGTAACACATTGTGGAGCTGGAGATATCATGCCGTTGCTGCCTAGGTTATACCTAACAGGGATACCACGGTGGCATTAGCAGTCGCCAGCCACCCACTAAGTGGAGGATGTACAGTGAAGGATATCTCACGAGATTCTCACCTGCTGTCCACTTAGTTGTGCAACCAAGTGATCAAGTGCCTCTATCGGTGGAAGTTCAGTAAAGCATAAATGCAAACATAAAGAGTGCTGTGCCAATCATTCTTCCAAGGTGTATCGTGGCGTAAGCACTCCAGTAATGCAGGAATGGTCAGATAGAGGGTGGAGTTTCTCATGGAATGAAGAGTTCTTAGTACCTACTAACACCCGGTAACTTACATGTGAACAAATATATGAATGTGAAGGTATGGAGTAATATATTTGTCAGGCATAGTTCTACATGTACACTACTATCAGGTAAATACAGTATGCTAGTAAATGGTCACTTATTTTTAAAGTGGATATTTACTGTGGTGCTCTTATTTATCATTTTGTTTACCTAGTGAAGTTCATATTAGTGAAAAATCTTAAGATCTATTCTAAGGGCCATGTCTTTATTATTAGAGTGATGGTAAAGAGCAGTATCATTATGTCTAGCACCTACAGTAATTGTTTTGCATATTTAACACATTTAACGCTGCACTTATAATTAGGCATCTAAATTGGTTGTCTGTGCCCGGCCTGTGTTAAGAATATTTTGAGCTAATCATTTGTTATAAACCATTTTCACAGTTTAATTGGATTTTAAAATAGGAATATGTTCAAAAGAATAGGCATTAGATACCTAGATTCATTAACACTTGTTCGTTCAATGGTTTTATTGTGAAATGTTATTGTTGTTTCTTATTTGAACAAAATCAACTTATGGCTTCCATACTTAAGCATAGCGGGTACTACCCTACCCTATGTTACTATTCAAACAGTTCATGCTCAACGATATAGTGCTAAAGCATTAACCTTTTGGCCGCCAAGCGTTGAACAAAAATGACGCGCCACTGATGCCACTTAATCGCGTTTTGTCAAGCGAAATTGAACTTTGCGGAAGCCCGCGTAGGTCCCTATTGCACTACAAAGCCTGTCGGCTGTTGCCGTCGTTGGCGTCCATGGCACGACTTTTTGATGTTGGCCACAGCCGACTGTGGCGGTGAAAGGGTTAAGTAATCTCTTATTATGCATTATTGAAACAGATCAATATTGCAGTAGACATAAGTTTAAAATTTAGCTCAAAGTATTAGAGAGTCTGTGGATGTAATTTATCCACAACTGCAGGCCCAGAACACTGATAAGTTTTGGTATCAGATCTGTCAAATTTCTGTTCTTTTTAACCGACTTCAAAAAAGGAGGAGGTTCTCAATTCGACTGAATTTTTTTTTTTTTTTTTTTTTTTTTTCATATTTTTTTTTTTTTTTTGTATGTATGTTACTCCATATCTCCGTGAATCGTGAACCGATTTTCAAAATTTTTTTTTTAATCGAACAGGTATAACCCCTAGATGGTCCCATTGTCACCAAGTCGGGATCTGATGATGGGATCCTGGAGAAATCGAGGGAACTCTTCAACTATTATAGGCACACCTATAGTGATTTCACTATTTTTTACAGCAACTCGGCCACTTCCTCTTGGAATAGCGGATCCTAAGTGAAGTCGGTTCTTTTTTTGTTTAAAATTATTACTATTCTGAGGGTTAAGTCAACTCTGCACAATAATCCTTACTATGTATAAATGTTAAGTTTTTCGGGTTGAGATTCACTCTAGTAGCATTTCAATAAGGTCCAACTTCAGATGTCAGCCTCAATGGAACTTCTTGAGTGAATTAGGACTTACCAAGTGAAACTAAGCCCACTTATATCACTATGGTGGCAAACAGGTGTACACTTCATCTCTGAGTAAGCAGACACTCCGGTGAGGTTCCGGCCTATAGCCGAATGCTACTCAAACATTATGATAAGCGCATTGCTGATCTTTTACAAGCATACAAGGTCACATTGCAGTCACCTTGGTAAAAACTAGTGCCTACACCAATTCATGGGATTAGGTTGCCAAACAGATTCCAAGATCAATTCAGCTGGGACAAATGCTAATACAAGGATCAGGTTCACCGAGGAGATTTATTTTACTAACATGTGTTATGCTCAGTTTTTGTGTGTGTGTGTGTGTTTGCTTGTATTATGTTCACAGATTTAGATAATATTCTGGTGATGAATTGGTTGATGATGCGTAATGAAATTAATAAGTGCATCATATTATTGACAGCTGCTTGGATGTATAAAAAGACAGAGGATGCTATTGAAGTATGCCTATCTTACTTATCTACCTACAGGTATCCAGTGATATGTAGCCATACGATAAATAAATAAATCGAAGTTGAATAATAAAAACCGCAAGTGATTTCCACATAAATATTATTACTGACTATGGCACTTGCATTATCTTAATTGAAAGTGTCTTTACTAGACATTTCTTTCAAACTCTCTGTTTATGGTGCCTAAATTTGATAACGAGGCATTTTGGTTTAGTCCAATGGTTCTTAGGCTTCCAGTGGTGAGGGGTTACTTGACAAAATTTATTTTGACATGAAGCACCAACTGTTTTGAAATGATTAAAAGCCTGTGTTGTTCATTTGTGCATAAATCACTTCAAGAGCTTCCGGGGACTACCAGTGGTCCGCAGTCCACCGGTTGAGAACCACTGGTCTAGTCATTAATTCATTTTTGTCTTGTGAAATGGATGGTCATTAATGGACAAACGTTTCAGTCAACTTTAAACTAAGCTTGGTTAGTTTGAATACAACACTGTCCTGTATAAAAGTTAAAGTTAATTTCATTTTAATCTTTTACATCAAGGATTTGGCATGTGGTCAAGTGACTTTATTTTTAAAGCAAATCTTTGGTAAAGTTACTAAAAGATTTAATAGTTGACACTATACATGCCATGACTACTAAGTAAGAACATGATTTTTTCATGATTCAGGTATGGAAAATAAATATTTCATTTGAGTGTAGGTACCTACTTATGGTCTCTATTGAAATTGTTTTATTTGAGAATGTTCAAGAGTGTGGAGACCAAAGGAATTGAAATATTACAAGTAAGCAAGCAGGTTGAACCTACAACATGTTTCATGACAATTTTCATATTTTGTCTTTTATGTGATTGGATAGCCCAGTAAACAAAGATGTTAGTCCAATCAATGACCATTCGAGTAATGTTATCTTTGCAGCAGTTTTGACCGTGAGTTAACTGTCGAGAATTAGTCATGGCATCTAGTTAGTAATAACTGTTTATGTCCTTGTCTTCTGGCATTGTGTTGGATTATTAATAAAATGTTAGTTTACTGTTGTTGGAAGTGTTGAACTACAGTATTGCCATGCATTATTTCTCTGAAAATTGGGAAGAATAGTTGAACTACTTAAGTAGTTAAACTACCCATTAGCATTCTAACTTGCCTATTTCTGGCTATGTGTGTGTTTTGGTCTTTTTTTTTGCAGTTACTGAATGTTTGTGAATGGATGCCCCGTTGATGTTATTAGATTAACGACAGGCAATAGAAGGATTCAGTGACTACTTTTTTGTCGTTGGACTTGTTGGTTATGTTGCTGCCGCTGGTGGCACGAGCTGGCATCAAAGATTGGAAGCTGTTTCATTGACCTCACTTTGGCAATTCGAGGAGCAGCAGGACGCCCATTCAGATGAAAACCCTTCTTGAACTTTTCTGGTTGAACACCTAGTATGTGCAATTACATTTTTGCAAGTGAAGGGAAGTTGGATCGAGAAGAGGCCCTTGTATTCATCTGTTTGTTTGGAGGGCGTTATGAACTGTGGCTATTAAGAGGATCCTATGGAAAGTTCACAATGTCAGCCGCAGGAGTACTGGGTGATGTTGTGAGGAGAGTGAGCCACAGGAGTTTCCAGGGTTATGCGCCGCATTCTCTGGAAACGAGTTTGTAACAACTCTGTCATAGTGCTTGAAAGTTGTGATTCTGTTTATCATTAACCTCCCTCTCTCTCTCTCTTTCTCTTTTTGATTAATTTGTCCCTAAATAAGATTTATTAAAACAAAACAAGCTGACCTGACAAAACTTACTACCTAACTGACGGACCATCCCCTTTGTGATAAAAAGAATTACAATACCAGCCACCTATATATGGCTAGGAGTTTGTCATGGTGTGAGCAAAGAACCGGGGCATCAGGGGTGCGCTTTCAAGTGTGTCTCGCTCTGAGGGGGTTGTTCATTTATACCATGGGAGTTGAGCAAAGTACCAGGGCATCGGGGTGCGTTATTTAGCGTGTCTCGCTCTGAGGGGGTTGCTCATGAGGGTATGCGACTTACCGTTGCTTGTACCCGTGCGCTTGAGCAAAGAACCAGGGCATCGGGGTGCGCTTTCCAGTGTGTCTCGCTCTGATGGGGTTGTTCAGAGGGGTTGCGACTTAACGTTGCTTTTGCCCTAGCGCTAGAACAAGGTACCAGGGTATGGAGGGTATGCCGTTTGGGTACGCCTCTTCTCTGATGGGATTGTTCTTTTTACCAGTGTGTGCTGAGACGTCTCAATTAGGTGTCAATGTGAGGAATGACTGAATAATGAGGATGATTGATACCTATGGTGATGGATGTTTTGGTTACTGAGAAAAGTGATTGGATGATTTTTAGATGGTCAAACATTTATGATGAGTGATGAGGATGAGTGTAATTATGAATGGCCGAACGGTGATTGCAAGACAGTAATGTTCATTGCGTTATTAGGATGGTAGTTAAAACATCACTTTTCAGTTCCTCAGATGACGAACCAACAGATCCTGACGTTGGACCTTCTCAAGCCCTGTAGCGGGGGGCCACGAGAGCTAGGTGGGGAGCGACCGACTCCTCGCGTGTGTGCGACCAGCCACACATCGGCCAGGCAGTACCAGCTGAAGAGGCGGGGACGGAAGATGGCGTCGAGGCCGACTTATTTTCAGGATTGGCCGTATTAGCGTGTAGACGAATTTTTAATGTTTAGAGTGTATAGGAACGCCTTAAGCGTGACATTGACAGTAATGACAGTAGCTGTCAATTTAGGCGCGAAACGGTAGACTGTCACTCTCGCTTGGACGCCGGACGCCGACATTACGCTGTGGACATTGTTTTATATTCTGATTTAGTTATTTAGAGCTAATTCCTTAATTTAATTGTAAAACCTTTGATTATAGAACCCAAGTTTGATCTGGTAGTGTTTCATTTCCAAAAATATATATAAATTGTTTATGTTAGTTGTAATTATTTTGTTCGTGTTATTGTAGCATGACGGCCTCAGGATTTATCTCCACGCAAGAACTCCACAAATAGTCCGTCCTGTCCTAGGGCGGCGCCTGCGCGGCGGCCGCTCTGCGCGGTCAAGCGGCCCCTGCGATCCTGGCTCGCCTTTGTTTTATGTAGAAAGACCACCAACAGCAGTTTCAAATAATAGTTACACACCGATAAATTAAGGGCAAAACTGCATAAAATACTTCAGCATTCTTTCACTATCAATAACAACTACTTACGTTAATTTTTTAGGCTTCCTTTGATCGTAATCTCGTGTTGAGATATCACCCATTAAAAAGTCACGTCAGCTATAAAAATATTATGTTTGGTAATATTTCATTCGGGGCTTATTCGCTCGTGTTCAAGAATAACAGACGCAATCTCGAGATTTATTGCGCATTGTACATGTATCTAGACCGCGAAGTAACAAGGCACCTAAAATAAACTACTGATAAAACATAACAAAGTTTATATAGGTAAAGAAAAGTTATATTGTTATGATGAATAGCGTTGGCACGAAAAATAAGAAATGTCGGCGGAAACGGCGGTAAAGCGTTAAGAGGCGTTGTTGGCTCAAAACTAACATATAAAAACTCTATTGATTAATTATATTCGTATATTTTTATACTTGCCTATAGGTAAAGTTTTATTTCTCAGCGGTTTCATAAATTAGGATGAACCGCTAAGAAAAGTAGGTATTACATTACATAAACTATTAGGTAGGTACCTACCTAACTCATTGACTGAAAAAAAAGGACAAGCGAACTTCTTCGGCTATTTCATTAATAACCAAAATTCGGTAAGGAGTTAATAAAGTTTATTTGCTTATAACTCAAAGCTTACTTATAAAGAACAAAACATTTTGGTAAGCAATAAGCCTTAGTATTGAAATCCCAAAACTTAAGTTACTCTAATAGTAGACGAAGTTTGGTAACAAATAATTGTTTTCAGTGTTCCTGCTGCAAATCAGTAGGCAAATGTCATGACACTCACGACTCTTGGCCACGCAAGTAATAAAGATCTCCGAGGTGCAAATTATTCACTCAAGCTTACCGTCACATTATAATTAAGCTCTGTAGTACACTATCCGCGTGTTGCTCGAGAGAAGCGCGTATCGCGGCGAGTACGTTGTCCACGCCCGCCCGCACACGCTTTCCTGCGGACGCGCCACAATGGCTACATATAGCTACCAAATGGCGTGATTTTTAAAGGAAAAACGTCCAGATGAACGCCGTATCTTGTGACATGAACGAAAATAATTTGACGCAGCCGCTCGAGGAGCGACATACGGCGACACGTGGGCACGATATATTACACGCAGCCGCGCACTAAAAATATTGTGTTGGCAAATTAATGGGCATTCGAAATGGTAGGTTGTGGGATGAAAGGAGGTGCCTTTTATATGTGAAACGTTGGTTTTGTATGAAAAGCTCGGCAGCCGGGCACACCTGTCCGCGTTCATTGGAGCGGCCGCCGGCAGTAGCAGGGCTGTCTAATCTAATCTGTCTGTGCCCAGCCGTAGCCCGCAGGATACTGTTCCTTAGTTGTCATGACCAATAAATTTGCGATCACCATATGAAATCAAATTGGATGTAAGTAGCTAATCCCAGTTAACTATTTTCTTAACTTGACCAAGTCGCTATATCTCCTCCATTTTAACACAAAAGAATGAGACGCAGAGATGAAGCTGCAATTGGAAATATTTTTCAAACGGTCAGTAAGCACATAAGCAGTATATTGGTAATTGATATTTAAAGAGTTTAAATTTTGTTGCTTCTACATGTTCCCTTTTTTTTATTAAAACTTTTCCCAAATTAAATAATTCATGTTACTACTTTTCGAAGTTAATTCATTGAAGCTCATAGCATACAATAGTTATTGGAAAAAAATACTTATAAATTACTATATACTTAGCCCAACCAAACAAAATAGATACCCACTAGTGACAACCCTTTCTAGAGCGGATGTGACAAACAAGACACTGCGCGCGCGACTGCGCCGGTTTCATAATAATTGACCAGATTAATATCCCTCTGGGGTGTTCATATTTCGCCGGCCGCCTGTCACCTCCTTCCTCCTGTCACACCCACTCATCCGCAAGAAAATTCCGCTCCTAGGAAAAGATAGAGTATAAAAGATAGAATTTTTAAAAAATCCACCTATACCACCATACCTAGGTATATCATAATTTAAAAAAGCATAGTAGGAAAGCTTTGAGTACTTGGGTAAGTAATTAAAATTATTTAACTAAACACTTGGAAAAATCGATTACAAACTAATCGAATTTCTGTCATTTGTCACTTAGGGAATGCAACCTCTGGTTTTTTAGTATGAAAAAAAAAACAGGTTTTCAGGTATTACCAGGGTATTTTCATACTAAAAGAATCAGAGGTTGCATTCTTATTTGTCACCTACACGACAAGATACAAAAGCTGAAGCACCAATAATATTAACCGTGAAACATAGAACACTCAAAAATTGCTGCTGCTAAAACACCTCGTATCAGTTTCTTTAAATGATGCATAACAACAATTAATCTGTCCTCAAAATTCGGGTTTAATTTTGCACAGGAATCCGTGTAACGTCATTTTCCGGGGCATGACTGTGCAGATATGTCTGCCCATTTTATATCTTTCTTGGAGTCGTTGCATTGCAATCTCTCATGCTGCGTATGCGTAGCCCATGCACGCCGATACTTGAATGATAAATACGAAAGTCAATGGCAATTGAAATTTATGTATCACTGAATACTTAACGCCACACGAAGATATAAGAGCGAGTGTTGTTATAGGTAGCTGGTAGTTGCGGCGTCGGCGTCGTATAAATACGCGGCACGTGCGCCGGCGCAGCTGGCCGCCACGTGGCCCTCTTTACGCGACCACGTAAAAATAGATCATTGTCTCGCGGCCACGCCTCCCGCCAGATAAAACACCACATCAGATAATCTGTCGATACTAAAATCCGTTCGTTTATATCGTAACCGCTTCGTAGCACCTGCTACGGAGAACCGAGCCAACAATGAGCCTAAAATTCGCAATTTTATTAGCATCGTATTTTTCTTTGGTCTCTTAAAATATGTTCAACTGTTTTTTTATTACTCAGAAATGATCTTTATTAATTGTAATTGCTTTTGTTTAACAAAATTGTGCACAGAAAACATTTTTAGGCCGCTCTGTCCGATTGTCAGAAGCTGTGTCAAAAATATTAGTTAGCTAACTACACACAATACAAACTAAAGTAAACAGAATAATAAACTAATTCTAAGCATGTTCTCAATTTCAACCATATACTAACTACTTTGAGATACACCTAAATGTCCCTCTCTAAAAAAAGATACAAAAAAACAATCGCGGGGACTTCCGCCGCAAAAAACTTCCGGTTTGATAAGTTCCCTCCCGACGCTTTCTCGTTTACTGCGAACGGAATTCAGATAACAGTCCAAACACAATAATTCTGGAATAAAAACTGTGTGACTATATAAAAAAAAATTATTAGTATATAAAAAGCTTTTTACGGGACAACGTCATTAGTTAGAAATAAAAGTCTTTGGCAAATAAATATTTTAGTTACAGCGTTTAACACCGACTGTACTTTCTTGCTGAGGTCATCGGTACTTTCTTGCAAGAGTCACGAGATGAATCTAACGAGAGTAAACACAATGAGCTTTCATAGATTTTTTACAAAGATCTTATGACTACCTTCGGATTCCATCATCACATTCATCACTATCATCAGACAAGCTCGATGGTACAAAATATCGTATTATCGTATTGTTATCTGAGTTACATAGGAAGGTATGCAAAATTTCAGCAGCTGCTGACCAACACTGTGAGTTAAATAAAAGCTAGTTAAATAGTAATATATATGACAACATAATATTTATAGATTAACACCTAGACATTGACACTAGAGCTCGTTACTGATCTGACAGTCCTGTCCATCGCGCGCGGCGTCGGTATTTATGCGCGTCACTCTTCAGCCAGCCGTCGCGACGCCGGCGCCGCTGCGGACGCCTGAAATACTCGGGCACACCTGCGTCCAGCATATATAATCCAAACAAAACTTTCTTATTGGCTGGACCTTAATGGAGTAATTTTTGGACGGAATATTTTCAAGCAAAAGGTACATAATTGTCGGTTGTTAATATAGTTTATTTCTAAATAAATTATTATGGGAGTAATGCTTTATTGACAACCGACAATGATGTACCTTTTACTTGAAAATGCACATTTCATTTTTATAAAACACAAACCTACTTTGAAGTATCTAAACATTTATTGAATATAACAACCATTTACACAAAATAAAAACTAATATTAAACCTAAAAATAAATTACAACTAACAAATCTTAAAAATAAACTAATACTAAACTAAACTAAAACCTAAACTGATAAATAATGAAATAATCACGACGTAATTGCACGTCGTCGTCTTTAATTTGTTTAACGTTGCGTTGCACGCAAAATATATGCAAGTATAATATAATAATATACTAACTGAGCATGTACTTACGCCACCTACATAGCCTACCAGACAGAGAACAACAAGTTCATAAAGCCTCCCAGTCACTTTCCCCTTCAGACACGTTGCCATGGCGACGGCTTTCCATGGCTACGCGCATTGGCCGGGAAATCCAACATGGCGGCGCCTATCGATCGCCGACGGCTGCCACGCGCTACATTTGCAAGGACCCTCCGCCCTCTTCATTCATGCGAAATGGAAAAATTCATTTACAAGATGAATTACAACCTTGTTAGTAACGTATTCGAATAATTTTAAACTGTCGAACATAAACTAGGGTCATTCGGCTTTCTTATTAATGGTTTCCCAGTCCACTCTAATCTGCTGATTGTGCCAATGATTATAATGTCGTGAGCAGCAAAGTATTTTGCGTTGTCCAAACAATAGATCGAGATGTTGTGCCAACACCGTTACACTGTGAGCGGAACAATACCACAATGCCCCGAACCAATTGACACATCTCCACGAACACTTCGGCAAATCCCTGCACTGTCAATAAACAACTTCCTCTTCTTTCATAAGTACCTTTCAAACCGCATAGCACTTTTGTAGGTTCTTTATGGCTGCTTGACATTGTTTATATTCGTGTTTGCAACTCCAGTGGAGCTCTCTACAGCACAATAACAAAAGTGACACCTGCGACCTACCTGTCCGTACCGCGAAACGTCTAACAAGCGGACTTTCGACTTTACAGTTTCCTGTGTTTGTTCGCAGACAATGGGCAATAAGGCCGCGCCGGCGCAGCCGACGCCGATTCACTATTCAGCCCGCCCGGCTCACAGGCGACGCCACTATACTATTCTAACGTTGTGTCTATTCAAATGCTTACTGCGCATACCAACTACCTCTTATGCAGCATACTTGTAGTGTAATGTAGTGTAAGTTAAGAAAATTTAATCACTCCAACTACGTGAATATTCGGACGACAAATATTGTCACTCAAATCAAGTGAATGTTAACTTGCTCAAATCTGGAGCAGAGCCCTACTGGGGATGGGGAAGTACTTCTACCTCACAGGAAACCACAGCCACAGAGTATTATATTTAATAGAGCGGCACAGTCCAAGAACTTTCAGAAGTTCCAAGTCTGAAGCGCCATCTGAACAAGAGCAACCCAAAGTTACTGTAGTAATACCGTAATAAAGTAACGGTATCAATATTAGATGGCGCTGAGGGGCAGAGAGTACTCGGCCCTACTTTAGACGGTAGCTTTGGTTGGACTCCTTCAGTCTCGGAGCCTCGGAGTTCTTAGCTTGTGCCTAACTATATTATCTATAGTCTCTGCCACAGCCAACTAGCACTATTTATTATAACCTCGTGTTCCTGCCGGTGAGTAAGAGAGCTCATAGAGGATGCATTGTATTAACGACGGTGCACCCACGTGTCCCTTCAGCCGTCAACACGCGCATGGGACGCCTTTGGGATTGCAGGTTAGCTTACCGTAGACTACGAGTAGGTTGCTGCTTACTATCTATAGGCTAGCGTCTATAGGCTACTTACCATCAAGATATATATAAAAAAAACTACATATTGAAAGGTGATATCATGATAGATCAGAGCAGCAAGATTCGATTGCCAAAAGCCTATCAATCAGCCGTTTGTCGTCGCGCCCGCCGTGCCCGCCGTGCCTGCCTGCTGCTCTCACGGCTCACGACGGCGGTACCG
This sequence comes from Pammene fasciana, assembly GCA_911728535.1. NCBI lineage: Eukaryota > Metazoa > Arthropoda > Insecta > Lepidoptera > Tortricidae > Pammene > Pammene fasciana. The sequence goes on from OU452285.1 coordinate 7,107,222, forward strand.
TAACCACGAGATAGCATTTATCTGATCCATCAATTCCTCATTGTCACAATGAAATGCCCCAACTATTCATCAAGTTCAATTGCTTTAGAAAAGCATTTAGTCTAATTAGTCTAGGAGAGAGTAGGATAAAACGGGGTAGGTAACATTTATTCCCCAGAAAAACCTCTCTTGTACAGTCAGCTCTACGTACCTAATATATACGTACGCTAAATACGTTGGTCACTGACTGTACATTCAGCGCGAAGGACATTGACAACCGGGAAACGCAGCATCAAATACTAAATACTTTATCCCCGTCTTGCCCTTACACTTTGAATTTAATTACACCTACGTCTTTTCCATTCTCCCTAGTCTATAGATACCTAGGTAGCAGTCTAGTTGTATCATGTCTAGAACGAATGTACCCTGACTTAAAAAATATTCGAACTCGCGGAGCGCAAGCGAAGTGAGTTCTTACAAACAATTCAAAACCGAACTGTCACCTGTGACGTCTCGGCATTTGGATGGCTTTTTGATTTCAATAGTTTGTCTGACGATAACTTTTGTAACGTTTTTCTGATCTTTATGAAATTTCTTGCGGCTGTAGCAGAGATACATAAAATTTGTAAGTTCGTATATGAGCAGGATCGATCAAGTGGTTATGGAGCTAGAAGGAGAAAAAAATCTTCCTTGGGGTCTTGTTATATTGGTCAACTCGTTTGCAAGTAAATCGCGAGTTCTCAGTTCGAGGCGGATTACTAGTTATTAAAATCTTTCATTTAAACTCTGCTATAAATGTAATAAAAGCTACGTTCTATTTTTTAATAATCTTATTAGTATCATTACCTACAGCCCAAGTGACTAAACAAATAAACCATTTACCTGCGTCTTGGGACTTTATCCATAAATCCGAGAGTAAACAATGCAATTCGTTTCAAACAAAGGCTTGTGCTTGAGATGTCGATGGTGTCACAAAGCTGCAGTAGACAGGGATCTCTACCTGTTTTATTTAACTATTCAACTGAAACAAAACAGTATAGGATTTTATTGTGCATTTAACTATTTGCACAACAACCTTACCTTTACCATTGACAAGGTGCCTAAGTAAAATGTTTTGGTACGTTTAAGTATAAAATCTTCTGCGACACTTTTTTTAGAAACATATTAAAACGTTTTACATAGGTATAGTAAGATTTATTTAAGATGTCCGAATTGTAAGAAGAAATCTCTATTAAGATTCGAGCATCATAAAAAAATACTACCGTCTACTTACAAATCTTACAATGTTAAAAAGGTAAAACTTGCTTGACAGAGATTCAAATGTATTGGTTACTCTAAATATTTAAGAGCAAGCGGCACGTTATAATTTTAAACAAAAAAGAAACAACTTCACTTAGACAGACTCCACATTTCCAAAAGCCAATGCCCGAGCTAGAGTAAAAATTACTCAAATCGCTATATGACTGTGTGCCTATCATATTTAAAGAGTTCCCTCGATTTCTCAACGATCCCATCATCAGATCCTGACCTGATGACAATGGGGCCACCTGTGAGGTGAAGTGGTATAACCCTTTCTAACAAAAAAAGTATTTTCTAAATCGGTCCAGCCGTCTTCGAATAATCGATGAACATATATTTAAAAAAAAGCAAAAACAAAGATCCCGACGAGTTGAGAACCTCCTTCGAAATCTTGAAGTCGGTTGAAAATAGGTATCGTACAGACGTAATAATAAAGAGACCGAAAACAATGATACAATGCGTTGAGTCGTGAAGTTAATCTCATCCACACACGTGGCCGCCAGAGCGTCGACTCGCGCGCAGGTGCAGAGCTCCGGGTCACGACCTCCCGACCGACGTAGGTGGAATCTTTGCAAGTCTAAAGCGACTTATTACGTAATTTTTAATATGTTGGTCGCCCCAAAGCATTATTCCTGATCCAGTAAAGGAAATTCCTTTTTAGGATATTTAAACATCATCTAGTTCCCTTTCTCAAAATTCTCTATAAATTTCGAAATAGGGCGCCTCAGAGTCACGGGCATGTATGTACTACTGTCTCCTCATAAAGATGTACTCGCACAGGTACAAAAATAGTCCTTCAATGTATCCAAATTTAAAAGTGTAGGTAGTTGTTTGGTTTTTGGAAACATTAAAGTCGTTGCAACTTGCATTCAACAATACACTGTTAAATGCTTTACCTAGGCCGTTGTAACAATATAAATATGCTTACTTGTAGAATTAATGATCTGTATTTTATTTAGGTATTGAAGAACAATTTTAATTTTCAGTGCCTTAACAGGGTTTATAGCTGAACTTTTGTGTAATTTACCCCACACCTATAAAAGAAATAAATTACTAATCACATACATTATTTCAGTCTAATTATGACACGTCAGTTCTGTCGATTATTGTACGTATATGTATGTATAATAAGTAGAAAAGTAAACGATTTCGCAATAGGCCGATGCCTTCTCGAAGTATTCATAAGTTTGCATTTCGCCAACTGTGCAAGTACAGAGGCTGCGGCCTCGTGACGTCACCGCAGCGAGCAATGCCTCCGCGCGCCTTGTACGGTGCGGCGCCGGCGCATGTGGCGGATATCTAACGCTGACTATATTACCGTAGCTACTTCTACTTCATTATGCAATTTATGCAACGACAACTGTAATAAACTCAAAGGTGTTGAGCAGTTTGTTCAATAAAATATACTTAACAATCAGTGTTGTACCTATGCAAGATGATCGACAGGTTAGGTTCTTGACCAATTAAGTACCTATATGGTATGCAATTAAAAGATATGTCAACGAGAACAAGAAGCGAGTAGACATAATGTAAGTACTAGATTGAATAGATGGATGCATAAATTCTATTACTGAATCCGACGCGTTATGTTTGTCGGCTGTATTATTAGCCTGCGACTTCAGAATTAAGGATGCAATGGACGGCAATCCCTTTCAAAGCTTCTTACTGACTAATATTTGCAACTGAAACATAACAAAGCCATTAGGAACAACATGTGAACGCATGAGCAAAGTAACAATGCTGAGTATATATTGTATATATTATGTACGAACTTTAAATGTTTTATCCTTGTTTAGTGCGACGTGAACCATTATTATGCCTCACTTCACCGTGAATAAATACGTACAACTGTAAGATTTAATATTATTTATTATTCGGCTTATCAGATGGCATCCGGAAAACTTGTCCGCCAAGTATGGACTGGCCTGCAAGAAATGACCAGCTCCATATTTTCCCAACAGGCTATGTCCATGGTCTAAAGTTAATGTGATTCTGTTGTCCATTTAAGAAGTTTCTTCGCTGCAGGCTTCGTTCAGTTTTTTGTCTCTAACTCTGCAAGGAAAGTTGCATCGCCTTAAACAAGCGATCTCTACATTTGCCAAGCTATCTTTTTTTTTAAATCACTGTCTTCCCACTCACATACCTTGGACGTATTCGATCAGTGCTATAAATGTCATTAATCACATTAAACAAAAACTGTTTTGATGACAAACCTTATATCGATATTAATGATCTTAAAGCATCAATAATGCACTCCGCAAGAATTGTGTAAGTAGTTATTATCTCTGTATCCTTTGACTTAAAGACAATTGAGGTTAATGTAATTTACTAAGTACAGTTTTTTCGGTGCGCTCGGGCTGCACAAGGAGGTCAGTAAACGATTCACCTAAGAGAGGTAAGGCGACCCTCGCGCGGGCAGCTTTCTCGCACAAAGGATTTGCCATGCAATACAGTTCGGGAGGGAGCCCCGGATTAGTGGTTTTATTTATTTTAATTTCGTAAGTTAGGTTTTTAGTTCTAGTTGCCTAATTTATTTTAATAATCGTGGTTTCATTTGATATACTACCGTTATTATGTTATTTAAGTATCATATTTTATGAATAAACTCTCTACGATGCAGTAAAAAAAAGGTTCGGTTCCATTTCATTCTACAGGGCAATTCACAATTTCGTTATTTAAGACCTAAACTAAAACTTCTAAAAGCTATAGTTAATATGTAATGATATCATAGCGTAATAGCAAATACGTAGGTAACTACATCAGTTACAGATATCAAACATGCGTTACTAATACTAACTCACATTGTCTGAGCTCAAATGAATTCTACTCGTAAGATTTCCCCGCGCAAGATAAGCCGAGGCTGCGGTCGCGACCACATCCTGCGACACACGTGCACGTCTCCTAAACCTAGTGCGCAGTGTTATTGGCAAACATTTGATCGTAGTCGGAATGTGGGCACATTCTCAGACGAGGTCCCGGAGGCGCAGGTTATCAGGCGCCGTCGCGTTATCGGCGCTCCCGGCGCACCGCACATACTGCGACCATTACTCAGCGAGGGACAAAGCTCTGATGCGCCCATTGTCTACCGATACCGACCCATTACATCAGGCGCCAGCGCTACCAGCGCCCACTCGCTTTTGATGACGAAAACATCAACTGCCAAGAAAATGATTGGACCCCTCGTTCAAACCGCATTCTTATTCCCAATGTTGCCAGAAGTTGCCACATGTAAATTAGGTAGTTCCTCTAAACAGTTACGTAGGAGGAATCATCGTGGGTAGTACATAAGCGTCTGTAACACTGGTCCCACCTGGTGGCTTGGTGTCTAAAATAGAAGTTTACTGTTCTATACCACCGCGTAAATTACACAGCTGGGCGAACATTTTGTATGTTTTCGATTCCAGTTACAAAATCGTGCCTGTCAGATATCCGAACAAAAGGCGTAATCTTGTAAAATATTAAGGCTCAAGAATCTCTCAGTAGTAATCTCATTTCGTGTTGTTTTTAAAAGTACATACAAGCCGGATTTGAGATTAGTAAACTGATGTGTGATGACTAAATGGCTTGTTAAGAACATCGACCTAAATCAAAAACTGACAAATTATACCGAATGTCTGCGCTAACTGGCACTCAAGCGTGTCCTCAAAAAACTATGACCACTGTATCTCACTTTAATTTAAATTCCGAATCAACCCAGAAAATTATAACGACATGAAATGACTAATCAAAAATCACCTCATTAACAAGTCTTGGGAAACTTCAGGGTATTGTGAATGCTTTTAAAACAACAAAAAAACAGACGTTTCTTCAATATAAAAATGCACCTGAGAATGAAGGCGGGACCACTTGACTAATATGTCGATTATTACAAATCACGACCCTTCGAATGTCCCCACATGTTCAGGATACATTGGTAAGTGGGAAAGAGCAGTGGTATGAGGATGCCGTTGTGGAGAAGTATTGGAAGTTGTGTAAGAGGTGTGAGTGGCCGGGGGCACGCCGAGTCACGTAAGGACGTCTCAGGTAGTGGTTATAATTCGTTTAGTCCAGGGTGCGCCCACATTTTTTCCCCGGTCGGCCACACAGGTGCGCCACTCATCTAATTGACTATTCCGAGGCGCGGCGACGCGGCGCGGGACGCGCGGGGCTCGATGGCCCTTTGTTGCAAGAATTTTGTGACAGGATTTCCTAATATATCCACTATTTATTTGGGAATAGATTTCGAATGTTTGGATTTTATCAGTAAAGCGAATTTAAATCGGTTGATAATCGCTTTGTTTGTTAATTAACCTTATTTGTATTCAGTAATCCGCATCAGGGACAAAACATCACCTGAGCTGAATAAAGCAAATTTGTCGACGGTAGCTTAAATTTGTCTATGGCCTCCATACATTACTTCCTCCATTCAGCTCAGGTATGTTTTGCCCCTCAGACAGTTTTTTCTTAGAAGTCGATAGTGGATATAATCATCCAATCATGAATTCTAATAATTGTTAATCATAATCACCACCAAATCGCGGATGTGTGTTGTGTGCGCAGGCGCGGTCGGTTGACGCTCTGTTTAATTGGGTTCGATTCGTGAACCCGGCCCCGTTAATTGGCACATGGCGTCTTTGTCGCGGACATTCGTTTTATTGCTAAAGCCTCATGATGTCGGAGCGGATCAATTATTTTGTTGTTCTATTTGAGCACTTGACATTATATCGTTTAGTCATCTCTTAATTGGCTCATTACTATAATAAAGTCTTATACGGATGATACCTATTGATTAGAAATAGAGGAACTGTATCTACAGCTACAGCTATTTATAAATTAGATATTTATTACAGAATATATAAAACAAACTATCGCAGAAAAGGGAAATGATGGTTCGAAATACAAGAGTCTGGAAAGAGAGAAATCGAAGCTATTAATAGGGAATTTTCCAATAGACGACGTGTACCGTGCAGTGCAGGTACCACGAGAAGTCACGGGTGGCATTATAAATGAGAAAATGTCGCTGTATGTGTGTAACGTATTCATCTTTACGCTTACATTACACCGCTTAATCAATTTAAATAGATGAAATTAGGTATACCTATACAGATAGGTACATATTGTACTCATAGTTTGAGTCCCGAGGAAGGACATGGGATAGGTAGTTTTTTTTAATACTGAAATCAGCCCTTAAGAGGGTAAAAAAGGGAAAGGAATTGACTGCAAGCGCTAATTCTTCAGAAGGCGCGAACATAATTTAAGTTTAAAATAGAATGTAACCTACATGTGAAAAGAGGCTTCATGGATTCATTCGTTATGTCACAAGTGTGTAGCTTTGAGCTCACGTTTAACTGCCTTTTCAGGCATTGTGAGCGCTACGCGCAGTCGTAACGATCGCGATCGCGAGCTGACGCGATCATTCGCGAATTACTATAAAATAAATCACACCGCCCGATAGGGACCCACTTGATAAGCGCTTTTGGACGTTTTTCGATCGATGCTAGATTTTGTTTAATGTCATGTCGATTGCACTTGCCCACATGACCCTTTTATTTTCTTCTGTCGCAATATTGGCTCTCTTATACCTAGGTAGTACAGACCAGGTCACTCCAAGAGCTAATGCTAATGCACGCACGTAGGTGACGGGAAGCATTAACTGATCGGGCAGCACGATGGCAACAGTGGTCAATAGAACCCGAGGCGCCATTTTGAATAGAAGCCGAAACCCCTGCCGATGGGAGGTCCGTTCCGGCATCCGGCGCCAGCATTTACATACAACGCGACTAGAATCACCAAAACCAATTAAATTTTATTCATTTGCAATTAGAACATATTTATTTTTAAGCAATGATACCTACAAGTCATCGAAAACTTACGAGCAATTTAAGCTGGCTTTAATCTCAGGATAAACGACCACAACGCAGGGTCGATCGCATGTTTCAGTGTCATGAATTGTTAATCCAATGACAATTGCACATCGTTAACATTTCCTTCGGAGGTCGCAATTATTTGCATTTTGTTCATTAAATCGCACGAGCGGAGGCTCGCGACAGGTGGCCCCGCACGTGTCGCCGCCAATAAAACGCAATGAACGTCAAATGTCGTCTCCCGCCACCAAGCGCGCCCTCAGCCTAACTAACAACCTTCTGTGACAACCCTAAAACGCAATACCCGCCGCTCTCCGCACTACATACGTCATTTCTAGACCCCACAACCCCGAGATACTTTCTGATTCCATATCATTAAGATATTTATTGGCGACGCAAGTCGTCGTTTAATTTTAACGGCTGGGCGGGGGTCGTAAAGGCGATTTTCGGTCGACGGCGGGGGCGCGCCCTCGCGATGGTCTGACTTTTCATTATCGAGATGTTTTATTAAAGGAGGGCTGATGTACGCGGTGCACGGTGCCGCTGCAAAAGTGTTAGGGTTGCCTACAAAGAGATATAGAAACAGTAAAACGTTTATGGACCGCATTTGAAATCATCATAACGCCACTTTTTAAATTGTTCAAAAAGGTAAGGTAGGTAGGTACTTATTTATAAGTATTCTATCATGATGTCGAATATAAAACTTACATACTTGACTATACATTATCCATACCTTATCTATACCTAATCAACAATATAAGTACCTACCTAAAGGAATGCTAACCATTAAGGGTTATTTATTGTATTACAAAACATAATGAGTAATTTCAGTTTCAAGATTATCAAGTTGTATAAAAGTGTTTATATTTTTTTATCCCTGATATGTATTAAAAATAAAATCAAGTGTAAGTATTTTTTATTAAGTACCCTTTTAAAAAATTGGCAAACGTAGGTGTCAGCCCTACATCGGATCGACTAGCCGAATATTGAGTTACCAGTGACGGGGTGTGGGTGGAATGTTTACACTGGGATTTAGGGCCGGTATTGCATTCCGCTACGGAGCCCGACTCACGCTTCACGAATCTGCAGTGCAGCTATCTAAACATTCAATCTGATCCGGAAAACTTAGGTTTTGACCTATTAGCACATCAAGCCGTACCAACGCACCTTCCAAACGCTGAGTACCTACGTGCAAACTTGTCTAGTATATCTTGACAATACACCTATTAGGCGTTTTTTTTTTCTTTACTGCAATCAATTCATTAGGTACACTTTGGTATTCTGAATAGCACGGTGGCACATACTTATAAGATGTTACGGATGAAGAATTGCATGGCTAATGTGTCAATGAATTCATTCATAAATTGGTAATGCAATTCTGAACTCGATGGTACCTACATTATTTGTATATTAAATTGGGGATCAATGTTACTCTGTGCCCGTAGGAAATTAACACCTTAGGCAAGCCTACATGACTGTGATACCTGGGTGGTGCTATAAGAGTAACACACTTGGCAGCTGCACTGTCCCATTTGGACCTCGCAGCACTCACTGTATTTCCTTCATCATCTGCTTTCCTACTACTACTCGAGAGAACAAATGCATATCTATATCCAGTATATAAAATACATTAAATAGGAAAAACGTTATTCGCCCTTCTTCTAGATCTTCATAGATGAATAAGTAAGATTACTTAATTAACTTTGTATAAGAGAATATTAATTTGGTCAGTTGGCCGGCGACACTGGCTGCGCTGACGCACCACGAGACGCATCAACACCGGTTCAACCATAAACACGGTCTTGTTATAACGTCGCTGTATTCTTCGAAGCTCGTTGGCAAAACATTAGACAAAGCCGTGCCACGCGCCGAAACCAAACAATCGTGAGTCAGTGTTCACCCACGACGGACACGCGGACAGCCGCTCACTCACGACTTCACTGTATTGCTTATCGATATGAAATCTATGGCGCAGTTAGATATCTATGCAAATTGTGACACGGACAGATGAATGATCCTGTTGAAATGGAAGTCATTGTTCAGCCACATAAGCTACGTAAGTCTGACGTCCGGGTACCTACTTATTACGTACAGCATGGAATATAATCTCGAAGAGTAATATAAAATTATCTAATTAAGTATGTTTTAGAAAAGTTTCAATTGCTCTATAATTATTAAGTCGAAGAACCGTGTATTCGGTCAAACTGAATCATTGACTAAAAGAGTGGGTTGCACCACGCACTATTTATTAACGGACTCATCGGCGTTACATATGACGACGGAGCTCCTTAGAAAACTGTCAAACTTTTCATACAAGATTTTTTTAACGATGTCGTTGACGTTAACAGACGGTCTGGTGCAACCGGCCCTTAGGATGGTACAGACGGTAGGATGAAAAATGTCCACATTATGAAGAATGAATTCATTCATAAATTAGGTATGCAATTCTGCAGCTGATACGTAGTAAGAACATACAGTTAACATTTTTAGGTATTTAGAAGAGATGTCTACCGAAAGTGGTGTATAATTTGTCGCGTGCGACGCAACACTAAAGAGTAAAGACCCAAGACGTCTCGAAGTGCTGCGCACTGCAGGCGCGCGCAGGTCGCACCCTCGCCTCCCTTCGAGTATACATACATAGTACATAGGGCACAATGTCCTTATCCTTATGTCAGCGCCGACTTGAGGAGCCTGCCTTGCCGGGAAAGCTTACCGTTGCTGATTACATTCATTGTGTTTGGAGGGTGCATAAATAAATTCTTAAATTTTAACGATCGCTGTAGTAAAATCATTCAGTCTATGGCTGTACTTAACAGTTTTTCTTGCACAATAACCTACAATTTATATATCATTTAACGTAACATAACATAGGTAACCTACCTACTTAAATTGTAATATCTATTATATAGTTTTGGTCTCTTTGGACTTTTAGTTAGGATAGTATCCTCATAAGGTATCTGTATCTACATACCTTTTATGTACAGCTATGTGGAGCAAGCTACCCACATTTAGGTACAGTAAAAAGAAAATTACTGTCCTCAATCTAGGTATCCTCTGAACACATAGGTACTGTAAGTATAGTTTCTTATTTAATGAAAGTAACTTTTACTGAGTTATTACGTGAATCTTGACATTTAGAATCTGCTCGCGTGCGAAAGTCAAGATAGCACCTCAGTTAATTTAAAAGGCGCTAATGTAATGTAATGCATCCGTTCTGAAGTAAAATATCGAGAGCGGGTCCAGCGGCCGAACCGCTACTACTGGCTACGAAGTCGATGCCGAAAAGGCAATATTTACTTACCTATAAATTATTAACGCGCAAATGACACTGCAATCATGTAAAACAGCAAAAAAATACCTACTCCTTTTTTAAATACCATGACGGTGGCAAAAAACATACTGATGGTAAATAGTCAACGTTGCATATGGACATGGACACTTTGCCATACTACTACATAGTAGGTTTATAATTTTTTTTACGTGATAACGTTTTTTAAATCGATAAACACCAGTACCATGCACGAAAAAGTGTACAATACAATACAATACAATACAAATACTCTTTATTGAACACATCAAAAAAGGAAACAGTACAGAAAATACAGCAAATTTAGAGGTAAACAACAGGCGGTCTTATCGCTAAAGAGCGATCTCTTCCAGACAACCACCTTTGCAACCTTATTTCATGAAAAACGTTATGTAGTAGTCAGCAGCAGAAGTCGCTAAACGGGTAGAGGGTTCAAAATGACCTACACACGCTCTTATTCTCTTAACAATAAGGTCGTGTCCGTGTCCAGCTCATTTTGAACATTATACCCATTTAGCTACTTTTGCTGCTGGCTGTTAGGTACCTATTTAATTTTATTTTCTTTACCGTAAGGTCTTACGAACCTTTTTGTATTCCAACGCTAATTCATTCAAATAATTACAAAAATTTAAAGATTGGACAATGATCCGGCCGTTGTATAATTTTGAATATGTAGTAAAACATTTCATTTTTGTTTATAATTACGGTTATTTATTTCATGAATATTTTTTATGTGTTTCGGCAGTCGTTTACCTACATAATAGTTTGCAAAAGATAGTAGAGGCGAACACGGAAAAAAGTCTTATTTATTGTTTTTTTTTATCAAGTATAAGCAAATAATCCCTGTCATCCCTGATTATGAATATTAACATTCATAATTTAATTAGGTACATATATGCACTCTTGAGTTTTTGCCTGGTCGAATAGGTATCCAGAGGTAGCGCTCGCCACGGGCAGGACAGGCAGGGACGCCGACGCGAGCGCTGATGCGGCTGATAACGCGCCACGATCTATGCCCGTGCACCGGCTATTTACAGCCACTTACCGTCCAGCCTGCCCCCGCCTACGCACTACCACACACTACCCTGCGCCTCACCAAGTGAAAAATACACCAGCAGAGGCAGCAGATAAGCAACATTTTAAAACTACTAACTAGCTCAGCTCATATAATCAAATATGGTCATTCAAAGTGATTTGAACTGCGATCGATAAAAACTAATAAGCAGGCATTGGCACGCCGCGAGGCAGACAGATGGCCGCTGGTTTCTAGCGCAACTCCTTACAGATTGAGCTGATAGTATCTAGCGCCGCCACCGGTGTTGCGCGCTAATTGCCGCGATCATTGCGCCCGCGCCGCGCGCCCACGGATTAACTAGAACCTAATCGGACCGTTTAACGTGGATATCTAAAAGCAATACATTATCAAATTACCTACTCCATATCATATTTGATCAATCTTAGTTCGAAATTAATATTAGGTTTCGGCCCGCTATCCCTTTCAAAGGGTTCTGAATGAAATTTGTATCAGGTAGCTCACCAAATCCTTTGTCAGTAAGCCAGCTTTCAAAATATCCTTGCCCAAAACGTAACCCATTGGATAACGTCGGTCATTTGTACCTATCCCGTTATACCCTCATAAAACGAATATAACATTCTCATCAATGCCTTGCATAATACATACATACTTAGATACATTATGAGTGTTCCTCCAACAACGGGATACCCTTTGCATACAAATTACAGGATGTGCTGATTTAAATAAATTAAATAAATAAATATTTGAGGACAATCTTACACAAATCAACCTAGTCCCAAACTAAGCAAAGCTTGTACTATGGGTAGTTGGGTACTAGGCGACGATATACCTACTTATATAGATAAATATATACTTAAATACATAGAAAACACCCATAACTCAAGAACAAATATTCGTGATAAACACACAAATAAATGCCCTGACCAGGATTCGAACCCGGGACCTCCTGCTTCGTAGGCAGGGTCACTACCAACTGGGCTAGGAGGCCGTTAAATTGCATCCGACGCGAGCGATTGATAATGATCGTCTCTTTATCAAACATCTTTTTAGTACATACATATAAGTGTTATGTTGTGACGTATGACGGTAAATTTGGTCTCTTAAGAGTCGCCGGAACGCTCGCGCGAACTCGCGTCCCCATACAAATGTAGTTCAGCTCTCATTTTAAAACGACATGCTTTAGAACCACGAAATTTGGCATAGGCATTCTAGTATTAAAGATCTATGTCGGTAATTGGTTTTCGTTGCTAAATATTGTAATACAAATAAAATACAGCAAAAATAAGTTTTGTATGTAAATCTGTATCTGGCTGTATTTTCTTTGTATTACAATTTTTAGCAACGAAGACGAATTACCGACATAGATCTGTACTACTAGAATACCCATGCCAAATTTTGTGGTTCTAAAGCATGTCCTTTTAAAATGAGAGCTGAACTACGTTTGTATGGGAACGCGAGCGTCCTGGCGACTCTTAAACTAGTGTTAAATAAGGTAGGAGCCTATGGTTAAATAGGTAATCGGTTCGTAAGCTTTTACCAGATGATCGATTCTAAAGTTCAAAGGTTTTGCTCTGAGGAAAATACGATCGAGTCCCTATAGTTTCATTTTACTTAAATTGTATTTGACTCACGTATATTAGTCGCCAGTTCCGAAATTCCTTCAGTTATATCTTATACCTCAAGGTTTCGGTGTGCGCAATGATCTCACTTATAAAGGTTACAATCGTTATAAAGAGTTTAGAGTGCAATGTTCTCTGACGCAGATCGCCGCCGATAACAGCGATTCGCATTCGAATTCGAATCCCTTTATAAGAACCACAATTTACACCAACTGTGCTGTCCTTTACATACAGTATTGGTACAAGTGAGATGGCACAGTAAAGTCATGAGTATCGAGAGTCGAAAGGCTCGGACACGGAGAGGCGGCACGGATCGGGAAGCCGATCGGAATACTCAGGTGTGCGCCCGCGCGGCCGGGCCGTCGCGTCTCGGATAGGTACATTGTTATCCGTGCGGCGCAGCCCAGAAAATAGAATTAAAAGACGACTCACAATGCCGCAAAGGCCTTTCAAAACTTACACAAATAAATAGTGGAATTTTAATTCTCACAGAAACAGACTTCAGGTGTACGGCCACTTTACTAATAGAGGCGAGAGGGGCAACAATGACAACAACGGGCTACATGAAAAAACCGGCCAAGTGCGTTTCAAACTTACAGTGGAGGAGCCCGCACCTTTCATACGATAAAAGCGTATCTTCAAGATAAGTTCGGCAATAAGTACCTAAGTACTAAATTCCAAAACTCTGATATACTTACTTACCTCGTCAAATACGAGTAGAGTACTGTAAACATTTTTAATTAACAAAATACCTGTATGTACTCAAGAGCAATCGTATTGTTTTTTAGTAGGTACGGGCAGGTTTTCGCAACTCGAAGTATAAGGCCTATTTTGCACTGACTCTAGGGCTAATTTGACCACGGGACCCTAAAACAAAATGGATAAAGTGAGTATCAACACAAAATGTCGGATTTTAAAAGGATCATACCATTGAACTCGGTAAGGTGCCGCTAGATTTCTCAACGTTTTTATTTATTAAATCATGTCTGTGTGAGGAATAAAAATATACTTAATGAAACTGAAAATTCCATTATCTACTTTAATGGATAGGATATAATACAGATGTACTTATATAGGTAGCAGTGGCGGAGCATCCATAAATATCAGTGACGTGAGTACTTTTACTACGGCTCATACAGAAAGGCAAAGCCAAACTAAGTAACTCCGGTTTCTCTAAAAATATTTATACCGCACCGCTATACTTACTTCGTAGAAAATCAAATAATCAATCATCCCTAAAAAATCATGGGATCGACGTCATGCGATTTCGAGAAAAAGGATTTTAAACTCGCCATTATTCTATTAAAATTTAGTATGTAGCATATCAGTAACAATAATGGAAACAAGAAGTACCTAGTCTCTTTTAAAACTTTCCTTGATACTTTTATGGCTGAGAAAAAATAATATGGGCGAGATATCTATAGACATAGGTACTCGTTCTAACAGTCAATAAGCTAAGCTGCGGCCTGACCTGGAGTTCGATTTTTGAATCTCACCGGGTGACTTATTTCGTACTAAATAGTCATCGGCTGCATACAAAAAAAGGCACCGGTGAGATTCAAAAATCGAACTCCTGACAGGCGGATAGTAGAAGTAGACGGACGTGGCGATATTATATACTTAATACTACATTAAGGTTCCTAGTTAATTCATAATTACGGAAAACTAAAATAAGCCTTTATTATTTTTATGCTGGATTCCAGCAGCTGAAAGAACCTTACTATTTATTTTTATTTTCGAAGAAACTTACTATTTTTTATGGTCGAAGAAACTATCACTATACTGCTTATTACTACTACTACCACTTTTGCTTATTTTTAACAATAGTGTTTTTGCTATTTAGTGCCCCAGGAATGAGGGCTACCGTTTTTCTACTCACCAGTTGGCGCCACTGTACGACGTGTGGCGACGCAGGTCTGGAAATACGTGGGAAATACAGCTGTAATTTTTTTGATTACGTTTGTAAAAACCAAATTTACGCTTAAATAATATTTAATACAATAGACCGTATTGTAACCGTTAGTGGTAGTAGACGACGCCGCAGTGATGCGAGTTCCACTTTATTTAGAAAAAAGGAGAATTTTCTTAATTCCGCTTTTAAAACATTCCTATTCAATGACTCGTTACTCGTATTTCCCATAATTATTATCCTGGTATTGCAAAATATTCACAACACTGAGAAATTTGAAATAATTCGGCGAATCCCACCTAATTACTATGGAATTTGTCATCTCGAAGACCACCGCCTACACTAGCGCCTCTAGCTGAAATTTCATACGTGTTAATCCTTAAACCTCCTTCTCTGAAATCGTCACAAAAGAGTTTTCTGTTTTGTGGAAATTTTGATGAAAATAGTTAAACTCATACCCGCTTATTCATAAACGTATTACAAACCTCATTTAACTAAATCATCTTTTGTCCTTATCTGTCACTTTGACAGTTATGTTTGTTAGAAAAAGACAAAACATAATTTAACTAAATGAGGTTTGTAACACGTTTATGAATAAGCGGGTTAGAGTATATTGAATAGTATTAAATCTATCAGAATCTATGTACCTATGCTATGCACAACGCCATCTAGGATTCCGGGTGAAAAGATGTATAGAATTTGATATAAACGCCATCTAGTACTGATGCTGGACACTGCATTAAAGTTGATATTAGCGCCATCTCTTAACTAGTAGCATAAACATACGAAAGACAAAACCACCATTAGTTTTTCTACTCGCTACTAGATGGCGTAAATTTAAAGATAATGGTTTGTAAAATGGCAACACCTTAGGTATAAAACCAGACGCCATGATGGAAAATGCTTCTTTCTGATTGGTTAGTGACATGGGAACATGTCGTGAATCAATGGCATTTGTGCCGGCCGCCATCTTGCGGTTGTGTGAGTGGCGGAAAGGAGGCGCCGGCTAGTACCGAAAATATATCAAGCCGCATTGCGGCAATCAACCGTGCGATAATACAGGTAATTACACAAATTATATTATTACACGCGTGTGTTGTGTTCTTGACTAATATTTGCACTTGGTATCTCCACGATAGATCTGTATCATTCGTGGTCGTTTATAGGGTGCAATATTAAAATATGCTCACCCATTCGAAAACACAAGATTCTCTCTGTTTTCGTCAGTTACGAGCTTAACATTTATAATTTATTTTATACTTTCACATTATCAGGTTATTAGAACATGGAGAGATATATGACTAAATGTTCCAGGTTGATTCAAAATGTACTTGTACAATTTGACTCTACAAGGCTCTTCAGCCATAACCCATGCGGTGCACGGGAATTTCTCCGGGACGAAGCAGCAAGAGATAGTGATATCTCGCGGGAAGATCTTGGAGTTGCTGCGACCTGATCCCAACACCGGCAAAGTGCATACACTGCTGAAGATAGAGATTTTCGGCATTATCCGCTCGATGATGTCATTTCGGCTCACCGGCGGCACAAAAGGTAAATGAACTTACAACACGTGTATGTATTTAGGTCACTGTTAACCGATTAGGCTCACAAATGTTTATAGGTTAAGTAAGGTTATCATTTTACCATGCGGTTCTCGTACAATATTGTAATACGTGTAACTATGGCAGTGAGCAATGCACTTGCTTGTACAGTCAACGGCAGAAGTAGCTAAGCGGGTAGGGTGGTCAAAATGACCTACACACGCTCTTATTCTCGTAACAATAAAGTCGTGTCCACCTAATTTTGAACACCCCACCCACTTAGCTACTTTTACTGCTGACTGTACCACATTCATTACAATTGATAAAATAAATTAGGAACTAGGTACAATAAAATTGCATCGTCTTGCTCCATCTTTCTACAATACGAAGGAATGGGATAACTAGATGCAGAGATTATATGCCATCGCGTCGCTCTTGGTAATCTTAATGATGGCTGGGATGTTCGTAGAATGGCACATTTCCCTGCTACCAAAAAAAATCTTAACAAAATCTACATTGTTGCTTTAATACGATGGTTGTTTGCAGATTACATTGTGATTGGATCAGACTCCGGGCGAATTGTTATCCTGGAATATATTCCAGCTAAGAACATCCTTGAGAAAGTTCATCAAGAAACCTTTGGCAAGTCCGGATGCCGCAGAATAGTCCCCGGACAGTACTTAGCTATTGACCCAAAAGGCAGAGCGGTAATGATTGGAGCCATCGAGAAGCAGAAACTAGTGTATATATTGAACAGAGATGCTGAAGCTAGATTGACTATATCTTCTCCATTGGAAGCGCACAAGTCTAACACGCTGGTGTATCACATGGTTGGAGTGGATGTGGGCTTTGAGAATCCCATGTTTGCTTGCCTTGAAATTGACTATGAAGAAGCTGACTCTGACCCTACAGGTAATTTGTAATTTTATTATAGTTCAATCAACTGAGTGCAGAGATATTTAAAAAGAACTTGTTACATTATTTGTTTCTTTGAAAGTTTATTATGTCAAAACCAAATTATAGTAAATTTTATAAAGTGATTATTTTGAGGTCCGTGTTTCCGACTGATAGTGACGCCAGATCCTCCTTTTTTATGACTTTTTTATGTCATCTCTAATGATAAACATTCCGTTATAATCTATTTAAATACAGCAATTTATTACAGGTGAAGCTGCACAAAAAACACAACAGACATTGACATTTTATGAACTGGATTTAGGATTGAACCATGTTGTAAGAAAATATTCTGAACCTCTAGAGGAGCATGCCAACTTCCTAATAACTGTGCCCGGTGGTAACGACGGACCCTCTGGAGTACTCATTTGTTCAGAGAACTATTTAACATACAAAAACTTGGGAGACCAACATGACATCCGTTGCCCCATTCCTCGCCGCCGTAATGATTTGGATGACCCTGAGCGAGGCATGATCTTTGTATGTTCAGCCACTCATAAGACGAAATCAATGTTCTTCTTTTTGGCACAAACCGAGCAAGGAGACATCTTCAAGATAACCATTGAAACAGATGATGACATGGTGACAGAAATAAAACTCAAATACTTTGATACTGTCCCAGTAGCTACTTCCATGTGTGTCTTAAAAACTGGCTTCCTGTTTGTGGCCTGTGAATTTGGAAACCAGTAAGTAATTTTAATTTAATTTTTCCATGCATTTTTGTATGCATGTGGAACCTGTGAGATGGAACTATTTCAGACTCACATATTTATATAATCATGCTATATTAAATATTCCCTGAACCAAGGTCCTACCCTTTTATGTGGGGTAATGCACACTGATGGTGGACTTACATATTACTTTGTGAAATGTTTATAATGAAATTGATGTTACTTTGTATGTGACCTAATTTTAATACTTTATTGCAGTTACTTGTACCAGATTGCGCACTTGGGCGATGAGGATGATGAGCCAGAGTTCAGTTCAGCCATGCCCTTGGAGGAAGGCGACACATTCTTCTTTGCCCCAAGGCCTCTAAGAAACTTGGTACTTGTTGATGAGTTGGATTCACTCTCTCCCATTTTAGGTAAAATAATAAAATATATTTTTTTATATAATTTGTATTATAATATAAAGTACCAAAACAACTATGGTCAAATTATCTATGATGTAAACAATTTCGCTCCGTGTTTCATCTGAAAAACATTGACGATTACTTAACCAGATCTGAGATACATTTAACCAGTTATTCATGAAATAGGTACTTAATTTTTTGTAAGATTTGTTTATATGAGATAATATTTTATTTTATTATAGCGTGCCATGTAGCCGATTTGGCCGGAGAAGATACACCTCAAGTTTACTTGGCATGTGGTCGCGGGCCCAGGTCCTCCCTGAGAGCCCTGAGGCATGGTTTAGAAGTGGCCGAAATGGCTGTTTCCGAGCTCCCGGGGTCTCCTAATGCAGTATGGACAGTCAGAAGACATAAAGATGGTAAGAATTGTAGGCTATGCAATATTGTTGATATCACTTTATAAAATAATAATAATATGTTAGCCTATGTAGGTCCCTCTGCTGAGCACATGCCTACTCCTACTACACAATCGCCAATCCTCTCAAGACAGACCTCTTTAATATCATACCTCATGGAGCAACTACAAATTTATAGATATTTGTTCAATTGTTAAAAGTAGTCTATAAAGGAGCTTAATGATTATATCAATTGGTCCGTGTTACTGATCAACCGTGACGCTACCCAAAAACCACTTATGAATGCTCCTTTTTATCAACAAAATACTAATAAAACCCTGGTTGTTTGTCATACATAAACACCAGTGGTTTTTCTTTTCAGAATCTACTTACGGGCGATGAACATTGAGATGGTCTCACCAGACGCACAGGTAGGCATCCGACGCTCCAATTAACTTCAACGGGGCGCCATCAATCACATGAAGAATGATCAAGTTGATGGCTGAATACCCGTCACAATGTTATCCCCCGCTTTTCTCTTGGTTGCAGAGGAATATGATTCGTACATCATTGTGTCATTCGTGAATGCCACCCTGGTGCTCTCCATCGGCGAGACGGTGGAGGAGGTGACGGACTCGGGGTTCCTGGGCACGACGCCGACGCTGAGCTGCCACGCGCTGGGCAGCGACGCGCTGGTGCAGGTGTACCCCGACGGCATCCGCCACATCCGCGCCGACAAGCGCGTCAACGAGTGGAAGGCTCCCGGCAAAAAGACTATCGTTAAGTGCGCTGTCAATCAGCGACAAGTAGTAATTGCTCTCACTGGTGGCGAACTGGTCTATTTTGAGATGGATCCGGTAAGTTATTTAGTCAGTAAGTGTATTTTTGTATAACCGACGTGTTCGCGCGGCCGTGCCTCCGGGTGTGGCCGCGTGAGTGTGGGCGTAGCTGCCGCATGCAGTGACAAGCCCGCGACGTCGAACAGCATGCCAACTTCCCATCAGGTTGAGGTTGGCACTCGGCATATTCCATAGCCAAGCTGGAGCCGCTCAGGCCGTGAAGGCGGCAAAACCATGCCGTGGACAAACATTCATTTCATGTATTCAAATACCTACTCAAGTTATATTTATTCATATTTAAGATGCCTTTTTATATTACAGACTGGCCAATTAAATGAATACACGGAAAGGAAAAAGCTGTCTTCAGATGTGTCATGCATGGCTCTGGGCTCTGTAGCTACTGGAGAGCAAAGAGCTTGGTTCTTAGCTGTAGGACTCAATGACAACACTGTCAGAATCATCTCTTTGGATCCATCGGTAATATCCTCACCTTTTATATAACAATATTTGTTTTTTTTGTAAATCTTATGATGATACAAGGACACCACTGATTACTTGTGATTACAACAACCCAAAAATGCGTTATTCAATCAATCCTGAAAATTCTATCTTGCATGAAAATTATTGTTAGTAATTTTCGGTGTATTCACATTTGTTTCACTTTTTAGGATTGTTTAGCACCGCGATCCATGCAAGCCTTGCCAGCTGGTGCAGAGTCGCTGTGTATAGTGGAGCAACCATTTGAATCTGGTGCAAAATCGGCTTTACATCTCAACATTGGTCTCAGCAATGGTGTGTTACTGAGAACAACACTGGACTCTGTCAGTGGAGACCTAGCAGACACAAGGACAAGGTAAGTTTTACTGAAACTATCAATTGTACAAAATGTGATAGTCTACTTTACACTAAATTTCCCATTTGGCGGCCAGCGCTTACGCTTTCATTGCTAGAATACAATGTTGAATCTGTACGACGCAAGCACTTTCCGCCAAATGGTACTTTTTGACGTTGATTGTCGCAGACATTTATATGATGTAAACAACTTCGCTCCGTGTTTCATCTGAAAAACATTGACGATTACTTAACCAGATCTGACCTATATTTATTAATAGAAATATTTGCAAAAACAAATAACAATTCAATAATACTTTCCTTCTTTTGTTACTAGGTACCTGGGTTCAAGACCAGTGAAGCTATTTAAAGTGAGGGTACAAGCAGCGGAGGCAGTACTTGCAGTGTCATCAAGGACTTGGCTTGGATATCATTACCAGAACCGCTTCCACCTGACTCCACTCTCTTATGAATGTCTCGAATATGCCGCGGGATTCAGTTCAGGTAGGCTATTATAGTGTAAATTATGTGTTGAATTCTGGTGGATTTTACATTTAACCTACTTTAGCGAGCTTAATACAAAGCTAGAATGTTCCCTATATATATACAATGAGGATAAAACTCACAGATAGTAAATGGCTGTCTTTTATAAGATTTGACATAATTGACACATAAACATAGCTATTTTTTCTTACAATTGCAGCACCATCTACGTATTGCTTGCGCGTTTATCCTCATTGTAGCCCTATTCTCCGACGTGTTCGCGCGGCCGTGCCTCCGGGTGTGGCCGCGTGAGTGCGGGCGTAGCTGCCGCATGCAGTGACAAGCCCGCGACGTCGAACAGCATGCCAACTTCCCGTCAGGTTGAGGTTGGCACTCGGCATATTCCATAGCCAAGCTGGAGCCGCTTAGGCCGTGAAGGCGGTAAAACCATGCCGTGGACACTTGTTCTTTCATTAACACTTTCATTGCCAAGATCTGCCCTACGGAATTCCGAGTAACTTTGCCCACATGACTCAAGACTCCTGAGGGGAGTTCAGTCTATAGAGCTATAGACTACTTAGAGGCCATGCTAACCAATTCCCCTAACGAGTCCTTTCGTAGCATACAAATAATGAACTTCCCATAATTTGTATTTATTTGTGTAGCTGTCAATCGAATAAATATGTACGTATTATGTTTTCTCCTTTCCAGAACAATGCGCGGAAGGTATCGTAGCGATCTCATCTAACACGCTTAGGATTTTGGCACTGGAAAAGTTGGGAGCGGTGTTTAATCAAACTTACCTCCCACTGGAGTACACTCCGAGAAAATTCGTCATCAACAGTGACAACAATCAAATTATCATTTTAGAGACTGATCACAATTCATACACGGAGGAGATGAAAAAACAAAGAAGGTAATAATAACAACATTTTAATGTCATATTGTTCATTGAAATGTGATGACAACATACACACTAAACTTAATTCAATTGAGGATAAACCTGCAGTACTGACATCTTGCATTATTACTCTTGTGTGAAAAATTCTAGAACTTGTTTTAAAAGGATAAAATATTTTCAGAGTTCAAATGGCTCAAGAGATGCGTGAAGCGGCGGCCGGCGGAGGGCCCGAGGAGCAGACTCTCGCCAACGAGATGGCCGACGCGTTTCTCTCCGACGTGCTACCCGAGAACGTCTTTTCATCACCGAAAGCCGGCGCAGGTAATTATTGAAAAAAAAAAATGAACATCTTTTTTTTATAATAAAATGGCCACATTCTCTGGGCAAGAGCGGATGACGCCTCGGAGCTCGCCGACTCTAATCGGATGTGGCCATATTAAATCCCGGCGTTAATCCCAGATGATCTTCCCGTAAGTCATTTGATTCAAGCTAGGGAGACATTGAATAAAATTGTTACATTTCGCACTCGCGACTAGAGGATGCGTTTTAATAGAGACGTGACGTGGACAGGTATGTGGGCGTCGCAGATCCGCGTGGTGGACATGTCGGGCGGGGTGCCCAGCACGGCGGCGGCGGTGGCGCTGGAGCAGAACGAGGCGGCCGTGTCGCTGTGCGTGCTGCGCTGGGCCGCGCACGCCGAGCACGCGCAGCCGCACCTCGTGGTGGGCGTGGCCAGGGACCTCGTGCTGTCGCCGCGCGCCTGCGCCGAGGGCAGCCTGCACGTGTACAAGATCTACCCCGCCACCGGCAAGCTGGAGCTCGTGCACAAGACGCCCGTCGACGAGTACCCCGGCGCGCTCGCCGCCTTCAACGGCAAGCTGCTCGTCGGCGTCGGCCGCATGCTGCGCCTCTACGACATCGGCCGCAGGAAGCTGCTCCGCAAGTGCGAGAACCGCCACATCCCCAACCTCATCGCGGACATCAAGACGATCGGTCAGAGGATCTTCGTCTGCGACGTGCAGGAGTCCGTGTTCTGCGTCAAGTACAAGAAGCGCGAGAACCAGCTGATCATATTCGCCGACGACACGAACCCGCGGTGGATCACCAACAGCTGCCTGCTCGACTACGACACGATCGCGATGTCCGACAAGTTCGGCAACATCGCCGTCGTGAGGCTGCCGCAGTCCGTGTCGGATGATGTTGATGAGGACCCCACGGGAAATAAAGCTCTTTGGGACAGAGGTAAATATATTTACTTCACATATTGTTTTCATAATCCGATAATTAGAAGAGTCACAAATGTCTACAATGCCATTTTAATCTCTTGGAGGTAAATCACAAATGATGATACTTAAATTTACACATGCTAGACTAATGAAATGCAATGATTCTATTTATCCGATTCTGACGTAGTATACCTAACACACGATGACATATGCCTCTGCAAAGTATTAAAAATTAAATTCTCCCACAGGTCTTCTAAACGGAGCATCTCAAAAAGGGGAGATCGTGGTGAACTTCCACGTGGGCGAGACGGTGACGTCGCTGCAGAGGGCCACGCTGATCCCGGGCGGCTCGGAGGCGCTGCTGTACGCCACGGTGAGCGGCGCGCTGGGCGTGCTGCTGCCCTTCACCTCCCGCGAGGACCACGACTTCTTCCAGCATCTAGAGATGCACATGCGAAGTGAAAACTCCCCCCTTTGCGGACGGGATCATCTCTCCTTTAGAAGTTATTATTACCCAGTTAAGGTGAGTTTAACCTTTGAGCAGTTCCTTAGACTACATTTCCCTAGTTTTATTGCGTTCTACATACTGGTCGATATCAAATATATTAGAGAGCGGCCAAAGTACTCAAAAATATAAAAAATAACATGCACTTTATGGCCTTGACAATAGAGGCGTTGTGCAGATATTTTACCACTCTGATATATTGGATGGCGAATTTACTAACTTAATTCTTAGAAACATCTAGTAGAGAATATTTGGAAATATTAGAATCCACGGTTAGTCAGCAGATACCCACTTGACGTGGATACTTGTGTTACACTGTGGATAGATCAAGGTCCCTGTAAGGCGCCGCGCCGACTTGCCGTTATGGCTGTCTCGCGGTGCCTGCTCGGACTGCACTCCTGAGAGTCGGGGGCGGCGCTATCGACGCCCCCGTAGTATATGGAATGAACATTTCCCTCGATAAAACTCAACGTTTCAATCTGTCCTAGAAGCATACTTATGATCTCGTTTCCTCCTTTCCAGAATGTGATAGACGGCGACCTTTGCGAACAGTTCAACTCGCTGGAGCCCTCTAAACAAAAGGCGATCGCGGGCGACCTGGAGCGAACGCCAGCCGAAGTCTCAAAGAAACTAGAAGATATTAGGACTAGATACGCGTTTTAAGTTAATTTGTGATCGTGATTGCATTTTTAGATAAGAAATAAACTGTTAAGAATATTCTAATATTTTATTTACATTTTATGCTATAGTCTGCTTAAAACTGCCTTCACAGCTTCAAATGAAAAACAGGCATGGTCTTAATAAATAAATCACAAAACAGACTGGGTCTTCCAGAGAGTATCACTGACAATTGTATCATCATTGAGGAAAATAGCGAATTAGCCAAGTAAAGGCGCGGCTATGGTGCGCAACCGGCCAAACGTAAGGGCGCGGATCTCCCGCATGGCGAGCACCGCGTCGTACCGCTCCAGCGTCTGTCTGATCTCGGCGCCCATCAGCGAGTCCATGCCCAACGATTCTAGGGTTGTTGTGTCCGGGACCTTACTCGAGTCCTTGATGCCTGCCGTTAAAATAAAACAGACTTCGGTTTAAAGAAACTTTATTGTCTAAAGAAATTACAGGAATTTCACTTATAAGACAACTTATAAATAGTTAACTTATCTAAAATTATTACAAGCTAACGCAATAAGCAAGCACTTTCGACAAAATTTAACAATAACAGTGTGTTTTTAAATTATAACTAATGATTATACTAAAAAATAAAACTAGGAATCGACCCTATGCTGTTAACATAGGGTTTAAGTTTAAGCGATTAGTATCAGGAACATTGAGGGTATCTTTTGTGCGACTCACGACTACTCGTAGACTTGTTTATAGGGCCAGTTAAACTAGACTTTTAAGCAGCGGTTAAGTTTCGGTTACCGAGAGTGACATTATTTTTAACTTATATTTGTGTGTAAGTTAATGTAAAGGTAGATTTTATCCTATAATGATTTTATTTTATGTAAATTAATTTGTTGAGATGGACTAAGTATTTTGCATGTATTAGTTGATATTAAGTTATTATTATTCTTTTTCACCTCACTAGCTCGGAAAGCCCTTTTTGTTTGTTTAATTTCTATTGTGAAAATCGCTTTTTATCCACATGTGGTGAAAGAGTTTTGACATAAGTGACAAGTGGCTTAAGTGACATTTGACAGCTAACAAAACGTAAAACGTTAAAAGTGCAGAATTTTTAACATCGCAATTAATGAATTGCATCGAGTAAAAACACTTAATACAGTCTTACAACTTTATTTTATTTCATAAATATCAGCATTCAACATTAATCTTCATTCTTTTTGTAAAAATGGATAAATTGTTCTGACAGCCGAATAAGTCTACGTACGAACAAAACGCATCTGACATTTAATAAAACCTTTTACGTCAAAACTTTTCATTTCAATTCATCCATCATATCAACATTAAATATTCGCATGTTTTTCTAGGTTGTTTTGTTAAAAATAATTAGTGATTCGAGTGATGAAGAAGTATTAAACACCTGAGGAATTACGGGAAACCGAGCAAAATGCACCCTTTTTCTTATTTTCCTCGCTGTAGTGAGGTGAAAAGTTTTGTGTTATACACGGGTGAAAGTTATTTTACGTCTCGTGTATTAAAGCACTCGCTACGCTCAGGATTCTATTTTTGAACCACTCGCTTCGCTCGTGGTCAATAATAGAATCCTTTCGCTAGCTCGTGTTTCAAATAACACTCGCACGTAAAATACAACTTTCACCCCTTGTATAACAAATAACTATTTTATTCTTGTTTTGTCGATTTGTATAGCTTTTTTGTGTCCACAAGAATGGAATTTGTAACAAATCAAACTTAGGTAACATTTATTTTATAAAAGTAACTAAAGTTTTCGAACTCATATGATTTTAAGTAGGTAAATGGCACTTTTATGTTAATTGTTACGTGATATTGTTTACAACGTATGATTTTAATTGGCTTTTGAAAGTATTTGGTGATTTTATGTCTTTTATGGTTTTAGGTAGGTTATTATATAATTTAGCACCATCGTACATCAAATTTAGGGTACCGTATTTAGTTCTAGGGCAACGTAGTGCTAATTGATCCGCGTTTCTGAGCTTTATTCTTTGGTATTTACCTTTTGTGCTAAAGGTTATTTCTGAGTGTATATTACCATCCAGTATTTTTCGTATTAAGATACATGTTTTATATGCGTAAATTTGTTTTAGATTCATGAGACCGGTTTTCTGGTAAAGTGTTTTTGTTGGTGTTAGATAGTCGTAATTGAATAGTACTTTAATAACTTTGTTTTGCGGAATTTGAAGATCTTTGAGGTTGGATATTGCTGCATTACCCCAGATTTCAGTAAGGTATTCTAGGTGAGGTTTAACTAGAGCATTGTAGATATTAATACGAACTTGTTTTGGAAGACAGTTTGATATTTTGCTCATAGCGCCTTTTAGTGACATTATTTTAGCTCTTGTTTTAGCTATGTGTGCTCTCCACGTAAGTCTACTATCAAGGATCAATCCTAGATACTCTTCATGGTCTTTTTTTTCTAGCACTTCGCCATTTATGTATAAGTTTTGATTTTGATCGATTTTTTTATTTTTGGCTGAAAATATGACGTAGCAAGTTTTGGCAGTATTAATAGTCAGCAGATTGCTTTGAAACCAGTTGAAAAGTAGGTCTAGGTCTTGCTGAGCCTGTTGAATTATACTAGAGAGCGAGGATCCGAAATAAAACAAACAAGTGTCTTAAGACTTAAAAGGTATAACCGAACTGAGGCTCTTTATGATAACTTTAAAGCTTGAACACAGTAAAATGTGGGCATATAAAGTTTTGTTTTGCAATTCAGCTGCCGATTTAACTTCTCCGCCTCCTTTTTTTAGAATCCCTTTCATAATTGCCCAATATTCTTCAATCGGCCTCAGTTCAGGACAATTTGGAGGATTGCACTCTTTAGGTACCACTGCGACATCGTTATGTTTATACCACTCAAGTACTGCTTTAGAGTAGTGACAGCTCGCAAGGTCTGGCCAAAATAATGACTGTGAGCTATGAATGCGTAAAAAGGGCAGTAGACGCTTTTGCAAACATTCTTTTTTGTAGATTTCACCGTTTACTGTACCTGTTGTTACGAATGAACGACTTCTTTTACCACAACTACAAATAGCTTGCCATAAAAGGAATTTTTTGGGAACCTTCGATCTCTTTTTTATCTTGCAATCTTCTGGGGCATCCTTACGATTCTTAGAAGTATAAAATTCTTGCCCCGGTATCTGCTTGAAGTCTGCTTTGATGTATGTTTCATCATCCAATACGATGCATCCAAATTTTGTCAAGTAATTGTCGTACAACTTTCGTGATCTCTGTTTTGCAGACAGATTTTGCTTAACGTCGCGATTGAGTGCAGCTTGTGCTTTGAACGACTTTAATCCAGCTCTAGACTTAGTTTTCTGTACATATGACTGCGACATTTTAACCTTTTTTGCGACATCACGGGACGATAACTTCGGATTCGCTGTAAAAAGTCGCAAGACATGGGCTTCTTCTTTTTTATCCTTTGCGCCTTGCTTACCTGCACTTCCCGCCTTGCGATCTACTGTCAATCGTTCTCGGAACCTTTTTAAAACTAAACATACGGAAGATTGCGGTAATTTTAAAAGTTTTGCTAATGCCCTATAACTTAAATGGGGATTTTCAGTATGTTTGCGCAAAATAATTTCACGTTTCTTGTGTTCAGAGCTCGCCATCGTGAAAACAAATGATCAAAGTGGAACGCTGTCATAATAGTTTTTATTCATGATATCAAATAGTTTTTATTTGTAATACTAAGAAGTTTCCACATTGTATAAATAAAAATATATAAGCATTTACTTGTGCCCACATTTTACTGTGTTCAAGCTTTACTAGATAGCTAGCGCTGTGCAGCCCCTTACAATATACGATAACTCAGAAGCGCCATCTGAACTACAGCTACCACATAAATCACATAATGTAGCTATCAAACTGTAGCCTCAAAAAGTTCTTAGACTGTGTAGGCTGTTTTCATGCTAAGTCATGGTATGGATGAGACATTCGCCTTCTGGTGCCAGGATACTGACTTAGGATTCGGGAGCCTGATACAGTCGCCATCTATGCCTCGTTTTTTTCAGATTAGAAAAATAACGATCTATTTCGACACTAGCTGCATTTTTTTCAGCCATATCTGGGCAAAATATAAATAAAACTACTTTTTTCCACTATTAGTGATACGCTTAAGCCAATACGATGCAAAATGGCAAATTTTAAAATCGTTTTCCCAAAAATCGCATAACGACAATCGCACGATTTTTCTAATCTGAAAAAAAACGAAGTATATATCGGAGCGGCCTAGATGATCGCAAATATCTGAGCCACGCCGTACATGTCAGATATTTCAGTAAGTACCTCGTCCGCTCCGACATATTTGATGGCGACTGTACGAAGACCTGACCTGTCTGTCTATACATATAGAGTCGATGAATCTTTTTTTTCGGGTGACGTACCAAGTATCCTTGCCACGGCATGTACGAGATCTGTGGTCGGTTTAACCCGCGGCCGTTTGTCAGCGACCACCATCGATGAAACCACAGGGTGCGGCAGCTTCAGCAGCGCGCCGAGCGTGTCTAAACACGACGCGACAGGCTGCGGCATGGTGCCGTTTAGCTCCATTTCTTCAATGTCGTTGGAGAGCATAGTTGTCACGAATAGCCCCACATCGCCGATGGCGCCCCATTGGACCGCTAGCGCCGGAAGCCCGTCTAGTCTGCGCTGCTCGCACAGCCGCTCCATAGCGCTGTTGGAAAGGCCGTAGTTAGTCTGGCCCACGTTGCCGCGCCCACTCGACACCGATGAGAACACCACGAAATGGTCCAGCTCCGGCGCCAAAGAGCGCGATGCAGAGTCCAGTGCACGTGTCGCTGTAAAGAGGGTAGAGGGACTCCATGGTAGTGATGCAACGAATACGAATATTCGTATTCGGCGAATATCAGTGGTTGTACGAATATTCGTATTCGCCGAATATTTTTTAGGTATTCGTAAGAATTTCTAAGTATGATTAACCTTCAATAATGTTGCTTGGAGATATTTTCTACCGACCCTATGTGTTAGAAAGAGACTTCCGCTTGTAAATTGTAACTTGTAACTTTATAAAACTGGCCTCTGCTACTACTAACGGTGGTGTTGTTTACATTCAGTATCATTGATTGCCAGACGTGTTATTGCCATAAGTTGGAATTTTATTAATAATCGGCCGTCACGAAAAAGTGCTAAATTGTCATTTTGAAACATGTCGGTTAAAAGCCAGTTAAATATGACTTATTTTATAAATTGGGTGACGAAATCATTTACCTACATAGTGCGGCTCTTTGCTTTAAATAACATTTTTTTTTCATATTCAGTCCCGACTTTTGTGCCCTTCCAGTCTTAATAAAAACGGTTGAAGTTACAGCACAAGTACCAATATAAATGAAATATTTTTCCTTAAATTATCTACATTATTTGTTATTTTTGTTAATTTGTGGTAGGATAATATGATGTTTATTGCCATATAAGTCACATAACACAGTACGGGCCGTATGAGCGAAGTGGATTTAGTTATGTGAAGGGCTATTGGCCAACTTTTGGTACTCTTTTTATGGACATAGCACGTCCATTGCCAATGTGCCAATATCTAGCCTTTCTTTGACATCTTAATGTCAAAGGCTAGATATTGGCGTGGAAATGCTTCATTTTACTCGAAGGCTATTGCGAAAATACTTGTTTTATTTTTTTAAATCAACTATTAATGCATATCACGCTTTCTCACACGTTCACTCTCTCTTTCTTTTACACACACACACACACACACACACACACACACACACATACACACGAACACACGCATACTCGTACATTCACTCACACAATTACTCAACCATACGTCAAGTAAAAAGTGTTATTTTTTTGTATAATGATCATGCCTTTGATTATTAAACCAACCGGATGCGACACGCACTCTCATTTCTATCGGAAAAAGTCTGCCGTTTTTTGCGGGGGAGGGGAACGTCAAATGTATGCGAAACGTCAAAATAGCCACGTCAAATAAACGTCAGTCCATACAATGAGTATGACCACTGGTCATACATTTTCGGCAGAGGGAATGCCTGTCAATGGCCACTCCGCTTGGTTTAAAGCTCTAAGGATCATGCCATAAACCATTTATCTACTCCTTGTTATAGTTAAGTTTTTATTCTTTTTAGGGTTCCGTAGCCAAAATGGCAAAAACGGAACCCTTATAGTTTCGCCATGTCCGTCCGTCCGTCCGTCCGCGGTCTAGCTCAGTGACCGTTAGCACTAGAAAGCTGAAATTTGGTTTGAATATGTGCATTAACCAAGCCGACAAAACGGTAGAATAAAAACGCGAAAAATACATTTTGTTAGGGTACCTCCCGTACGCTTATTTACAAAAGCTATATTATTAGAGTTCAGGTGCAAACTCGACTAGATTAGCTTTTGTTCCTGCAAATTAATTGAAAATATCTAGTCTATCTCAGTTACGAATGTCACTCAAATAGATTAGCTTTTTGCCGGCATATTTATAGAGATTATGTATCAACAATACCTAGTTGAGTTGAGTTCAGGCGACAGTTTACATTGCAGAAAACAAATTATGCATAAAGTACAAGTAGGTAGCAAATTTATTGGTTCTGCTAAAAAGTGGGTTAGGTTAGGTTAGAACTGCGACCCTTAACCAAATCAAACAGCTGCTCAAAAAGTGGGTTAGGTTAGGTTAGAACTGTGATCCTTAACCAAATCAAACAGCTGCTCACAAAGTGGGTTAGGTTAGATTAGAACTGCGACCCTTAACCAAATCAAACAGCTGCTCAAAAAGTGGGTTAGGTTTAGGTTAGAACTGCTACAAAAAAGCGAGTAAGGTTAAACCTAACTATTCATTAGGTAATGTACGTACGTCGATATTAATAAATAAAAGAAGATATCTTATTTATTTGCGGAAGAACAGCAATTTGTGCTTAGTTATTATGCAACACAAAATTATTACAAAAAAAGTTATGGCACATATAAGGGAACCTAATCGGAGTCTTTAATAGCTTTTTCTGAAGATCAAAACAGTCTAGCTTTTGTAGCTGCGATATCAGTATGAATTTTATTCACAAAGTCTTCGCGATTTCAGTCAATTTCAGAACTGTAATAGATTAGGGTTTTGACAACTTTTTGCAAAATAAAAGCTAATCTAGTTCAGTTCGCATCTGAACTCTAATAGTATAGATTTTGTAAATACGCCTCCCGTACACGTGAAGTGGGGGGCGAAAATTTTTTTCGTTCCAACCAAGTTGTGTGGGGTATCGTTGAATACCTAGGTCTTTTAAAAAGAATTAGGGTAAAGAAAAGAAAAAACAGTTTTTGGATAAATCTAATACTTTCGGAAATAATAGCTCCGAAAGTTTAAAACAGGGCGTCCCCCCCGTCTAACTTTTGAATCGTGGGTCCTAAAATTTAAAAAAAAATCATGAAACTGAGGCCTAATGAGTACCTTCAATGAAAACTATATTGAAATAAATCGGTTGAGCCGTTTTTGAGTTCTCATTCAAAAACCCATAGTGAAAGGACGTCAGTAAAAATGACGTAAGCGCCGCAAAAATTCCCGTAAGAAACGACCTTTTGAATTAATGGTCTCAGTTTACGGAACCCTACACTGAGCATGGCCCGACATGCTCTTGGCCGGTTTTTTCATGTTTTATTGTATACTAGCAGTTGCCCGCGGCTTCGCCCGCGTACATTATGATTAATGCAGATTTCTACTCTTGAATAAAAGTTTTTCCCCGCGACTTCCTTTGCGTAGAATTAGTAATTGACCCCCCTTTTTACCCTCTTAGGGAATGACTTCTGGGATAACTATTATGTATCCATCCCCAGAACTCAAACTATCTCTATACCAAATCATCTAAATAGGTTCAGCGGTTATCAATTCCCCATATAAACTTTCAACCCCCTTTTCACCTCTTAAAGCGTTGATTTTCGGGATAAAACTATCCTATGTCGTTTTCCAAGACTCAAACGATCTCTATACCAAGTTTCATCTAAATCGGTTCAACTGAAAACACTTCTGTATAAAACTTCCAACCCCTTTGCTATGCACCCCCGTAAGCTTTGTTTTTCGGGATGAATACAATTTTGCCCCTTTCCGGGACCCAAACTATCTCCATACCAAGTTTCATCTAAATCGGTTCAACATTTTAAAATGCCCCATACAAACTTTTAACCCCCATTTCGCCACTTTAAGTAACGATTTTAGGAAATTAAAAAAAAAACACGCAAGTACGGGTCAAAGGTTTCGTACGAACAACTTTTTTATTACATTTTTGAAAAAAGATGCTTTCAGCATGATTTCATGAGAATTAATAGGGCGGCTGAGTGCGAATCGGACACGTACCCCGATTTTTTTTGTCTTAATTCGGACTGGTGCTTGACTGCACTCTTATTAGTTTTCCTGTAATTTATACGTAAATAACTATTATATCTGTAATTTTTGCAAATTTTTCTGTCGAACAGTTTCCGATATTGATTAATTTACACCTTTTTTTTAATAACTTCAAAGTTATGTATGTTAAAATTATACTAATTAGAGATCCTCACATTAAGCCCTTGTATTTGATACGCCACACAATAAAGTTATTTGTTTTTTGATTTCTCATTTACCTACCCACAAATCCCCCCCCCCCCCCCCCTTAATGTTTAAAATTCATAAATTGGCGTTACATGCCTGCCTTTGGGTCACTGACTTACAAATAAAGTCGCACCATAAGGGTTCCTTTTCTACCATTTTGGTACGAAACCCTAAAAACATCCTTTTCGCTTCCCGGGACTCTCTATACTAAGTTTTATCAAAATCGGTTCAGCTGTTAAAAATTCCCCATTCAAACCTCCAACGCCATTTCATCCCCTTAACCTTGGGTTAATTTTCGAAATAAAAACTATTTATATGTCCGTTCTCGGGACTTAAATTATCTCTATACAAAGTTTCATCTAAATCGTTCACGTTTAAAAATTCCCCATGCAAACTTGCAACCCCCGTTTCACCCTTAACCTTTAGAGCTGATTTTCGAGGTAAAAACAATTTTATGTTCCCTCTCGGGACTCAAACTATCTGTATGCTAATTAGCATTAAGTTTCATCTAAATCGGTCCAGGTGTTAAAAATTTCCTGATCAAAATTCCAATCCCTTTTTCCTTCAAGGGATGATTTTCGGAACGAAAACAACCCTTAGTCATTTGCAGGGATTCACACTTACTATAAATTCTCTATACAACCTTCCAATCCCCTTTTCACCCCCTTAAGGGCTGATTTCGGTATAGAAACTACCCTATGTCCTTTCCCGGAGGTAAAATTATTTCTTTAACAAAAAATTCGAAATTGATGCCATTATCGTATTCATGATGCCACTCCCATATTGATATTTAGTGATTTCAACCCTATCGCACCCCAACAGGGGGATGATATTTCACTCCCGCCACGTTGTATCATAAAATCATTGGTGTTTTCGTAATCAGCGACCCGATAAACCATA
Organism: Pammene fasciana; assembly: GCA_911728535.1. Classification (NCBI taxonomy): domain Eukaryota; kingdom Metazoa; phylum Arthropoda; class Insecta; order Lepidoptera; family Tortricidae; genus Pammene; species Pammene fasciana. The sequence goes on from OU452285.1 coordinate 7,141,069, forward strand.
GAAACGATACCCATATTGATTTCCAGACTTTTTCACCCCCATTTCCCCCTTTAAGGAGTTGAAGTTTCAAAAAACCTGAAACACGTGTTTACATATTTATTGTTAGGATTACTCCTGTGAAGTTTCAAATAAAACAGTCTAACTAATCTTGTTTCCCTATACAAACTTTGGACCCCCATTTCACCCCCTGGGTATGATATTTTACACCTGCCACGTTGTATAATAAAATGGTTGTTGTTTTCATAATCAGCGACCCGATAAACCATAGAAACGATACCCATATTGATTTTCAGACTTTTTCACCCCCATTTCCCCCTTTAAGGAGTTGAATTTTCAAAAAAGCTGAAACACGTGTTTACTCATTTATTGTTAGAAATACTCCGGTGAAGTTTCAAATAAAATAGTCTAACTAATCTTGTTTCCCTATACAAACTTTGGACCCCCATTTCACCCCCTGGGGGATGATATTTTACAACTGCCACGTTGTATGATAATATGGTTGTTGTTTTCGTAATCAGCGACCCGATAAACCATAGTAACGATACCTATATTGATTTTCAGACTTTTTCACCCCCATTTCCCCCTTTAAGGAGTTAAATTTTCAAAAAAGCTGAAACACGTGTTTACTCATTTATTGTTAGGAATACTCCGGTGAAGTTTCAAATAAAATAGTCTAACAAATCTTGTTTCCCCATATAATAAATGGTTCGATCTAATGAAGGAGAGCAAAAAAGTGTTCAAGTCCAAACTAAAGTGGTGCCAAGACAGGCAAGACCAATTTAAGATGGATAAACTTGCATTGGCACATAAAGATGGAGACTTTAAACAGTTTTGGAAAAGCACAAAGTCAATGGATATGAAACCTGGCCTCTCTGTGAGCGTAGGAGATAAGTGCGACTCTGGTGAGATTGCGGAGCTATTTAAGGAACATTTCAAGGTCAAGTCACTATTAGGGGCTACTCCAAGCCGGGACGAGACGCGCGGAGCTGAGACCGATATGACTGGGACTACCTTTTCAGTTAAGGCAGTCGCTACAGCTATTAACAAAATGAAAAGAGGGAAGTCGCCGGGTCATGACGGTCTCAGTATTGAGCACTTCAAATATGCTGGAGTACATTTGCCGCGTGTACTAGCTATGTTCCTTAACCTATGCATGAGCCACTCATACTTACCAGAGGCGCTTATGAGGACTATAGTCGTGCCAGTAGCAAAAAATAAAACGGGCGACCTGTCAAACAGGGAAAACTATCGGCCAATTTCACTTGCAACAACAGCGGCGAAAATACTCGACCGTATGCTGGACACTATACTTGAAAGGCACATAAGGATACAGGATAATCAGTTCGGATTTAGACCTGGATTATCCACAGATAGTGCTATTTTATGTCTCAAGCATACGGTGGGGTATTATACGCGTAGAAAAACTCCGGTCTATGCCTGTTTCCTTGACTTGTCAAAGGCTTTTGACAGAGTAGAGTACGATATCCTCTGGAAGAAACTAGAGGAAACAGGCACCCCGGCTGGAGTTATAAATATCATTAAGCACTGGTACCGGAACCAAATAAACCAGGTGAGATGGGCGGATAGTTTGTCCTCCGAGTACAAGCTTGAGTGCGGGGTGAGGCAGGGGGGGCTTACGTCTCCCAGGCTGTTCAATCTTTACGTGGATAAACTGATAGCAGGGCTCAACAGCATGCATGTCGGGTGCCATATTGATGGAGTTTCTATAAACAACATCAGTTACGCGGACGACATGGTGCTGTTGGGTCCGTCTGTCGGTGCTCTAAGGAAGCTATTGACAGCGTGTGAGACGTATGCCAAAGATCATGGTCTACAGTACAACCCCAAAAAAAGCGAGGTAATGGTATTTAAAGCAAGATCGAAAGAGCTGACGTACTTACCTCCTTTTAAACTACAGGGGACCACCCTAGCCTTTGTAAAAAAGTTCAAATATCTTAGGTCACATTATAACCCATGATCTAACCGATGACCTGGATATTGAACGCGAGCGCAGGGCATTGGCTGTTAGGTCGAATATGCTAGCTCGCAGGTTTGCTCGATGCACAAAAGAGGTTAAAATCTTACTTTTCAAGGCATTTTGTCAGTCATTTTACTCCAGCAGCCTGTGGGTTAAGTATACTAAAAGAGCCTATAATGCCCTGCGTGTTCAGTACAACAATGCATTTAGAATGTTGTTGGGACTACCTAGGTGGTGTAGTGCCTCAGGTATGTTCGCCGAGGCACGAACGGACGATTTTTACGCCATTTTGCGGAAAAAAATCGTTTCGATGCTTTGCCGATGCCGCAACAGTGCCAACAGCATTCTAAATGTCATTGCAGATAAGTATGACTGCCCAATCCAGTTGCACTGGGTTGAGCAAATAATGGCAGTTGCAAAATTTAGATCAAAGTAGATAATAAGATTAATAAGTTATATTAATGATCTATCAATTTTGATCTAAATAAGTAATTATTAATAAGTAATTAATTGCTAATCTTATCTTATTTTTTATGTCGAAATGTAGTTTTTAAGCTTTAGTTATAAAAGTTTAAAAAAAAAATGTACTTACTAACATTACGTTAAGGATTATACTAACAAATATGTATGAGTCAAAGTTACTTGAAATAAATGCATTCATATAAACTTTGGACCCCCATTTCACCCCCTTACGGGGTGAATTTTGAAAAATCCTTTCTTAGGGCACCCCTAAACCTTATAAGGGACCTACATGCCAAATTTGGAAACTCTAGACCCAGCGGTTTAGGCTGTGCGTTGATATGTCAGTCAGTCAGTCAGTTTCTTCTTTTATATATTTAGATTAGGCACAACTGCATACAACTCACACTCATCTTCTCGGTGGAATCACTGACCGCCTAATTTAGTTGAATGTATTATGTTATGTTTATGGCCATATGAAAAAATATTGAAGATTCATTTTAGCTAATACACTAAACACCGTCTGAAAACACGGTTTAATTTTTTGTCTTATTTTCCCCTTAAAACATTAACATAGCAAAGTTTAATTATATTTTTATCGCGATAAAAAAACATACTACAGTTGTAACTTATAATTTAATATGAATTTTTAAAAATGACCTATAAATCACACTTCAAGAATTGTATTTTTGGGTACTTAATAATAATAAATAAATATGTATCAAAAGTATTTTTTTTGTATTACTTATAGACACTTCAAACTATCTTATAAATAGCATTTTATGCGGACTTTTTCATTAATAGAGATTTTCGACCTTTTACGGAGTAAGGAGTCTTTAACATTTAAATGCTTTTCTTGCTAGGTTGATATTTTTCTTGTCTCCCATACTCTTTTGTGTGGTGGAATAATATTGAGCGTCTTCATTTGTGAGCAAACAAATCGAACACCTAAGAAAATATCATCTCTTGTGTTGTGTCTCTATTTGTGTGCCACCCAATCTTTTACAAAGGTAAATGATAATTATTCGAGAGACAAACTTATATTTGCAGTGGGTGGCCTATAATTTGTATGAGGATAATGGCAAAGATAAGTTTGATAATAAAAGTGATATTCGTATTCGTAAAATGAAAAAAAAATATATATTCGTATTCGCAAAAGTGGTATTCGTTGCATCACTACCCCATGGTATATACACCGTGTTTTTTTATTTCTTTTAATTTCAGTATATGGTAGGTACGATTTAAGAAACAAATTTGCATATAACTAATTCGTTTTTAAAAATTCGAAAATATATATATTCTTTAAAAATATCGGTTACTAATGTAAGTAACTAGGGTATCATGGCGTTATAATTAACTCAACCAAATACTAGAAAATTATGACATGCCAATGTAATATCAAACATTACAATATACCTAGGTACTCCGAAGGAAGCTTATTCTATTGACGCAACCAACGCACGGGTGCATCATTTATTGCGATGTCTCAGAGTAAAAACATAATTTAATGTAGGTTTACTCAATCAGAAAGATAAAAATTAACAGATTATCTCAGAACTGGAGCTAATTAGGACCCTAGTGTATTTGAGAAATAGACTTAATTTAAGCTCAGGAATGTACCCATGCAGTTGAAGGTTTTTTTTAATAAAAAAAAACACGGTATATATGTGGCTCTATCTGGGAAAAGGGGCCACTTTGTCGATATAAGTACTTCCTAAAACTACATTAAATTTGCTATCTATTAAAGTTACGTTAATAAATGTACGAAAAGCGTACCATCAATTCCCAACAACTATCTTATGGTACACTCACCTTCCATCTTGGGTTTGGCGACAGCGCGGAAGTCATCTGCAGTCAAGTTCTCGAAGAGGGCGTCTCGTAGCACAACGGCGAGGTTGAAGATGCCGCCGACGGGCGCCGCCGCGGCAGCTTCACGCAGGAGGGCACGCGCGCCTGGTGGCGTCGTTGCATCCGCATTCGACACGAGTATGCGCACACCCGCTGTGCGCCATCTACACGTAAGTAGTGCATAATACATATATCTAGATACGATCTAGATTAGCGTACTACACATATCACTTACACCTCGATAGGGTCGCCAGACTGAACTGTAGTGCTCTCAACGACAGGACGTGATCATCCAAAATATAACCGGTTTCCCTTGCTGGTGCTGACGAGGGCCCGATTTGTCCGTCCAAAGCTTGGCGTTCAAAAGGGCTACAGAGCAAGAGTTTCAAATCTATCATGGGGACGTAGCTATGCGTTAAAGGGAGCAAACAACATTACGATCTCGTTCCGTCGTATGGCTGCATCCCTTCCACTAGGCAATGGTGGGGAGCATGCACCCTTAAGAAGTTAAGAACAGGGTAGGTACCTAAATAAAGCTAACATGTTTCAATTTACAAGCGAAAGTCCCACATACGGTTAGAAAATATATATTGACTTGAATTGTAACTTGTGGTTTTATTATTTCTGCCCAGGCGGCTTTTATAGTTATTTGTTATGCAAGGCTGCAAAGTGGTTATTTGGCGTGAATGGCGTGAGTGCTGAAATTGGAAACCGAGCGAGCCAAGGTATCTAAGATTGAACCATGAGCGAAGCGAATAGGTAGGTACTCTCCAGTAGATAAACTTAATTGTTTCGCTGCATTCATAAAATCTAATTTTCATAAATACACGGGAAAATGCAGGTGTAACATGTGTTTGCGTTTTACATGATTTTATAATGGTTAAAACTTTTATAAAGGAGATGTATTCATCATATAGAATTATGACGTCACAATATTAGTCTCCCGTATAAACTTCATATAACAAATCGTTTTGACGTTTCCTAAAGAGTAGCTGATTTGACTTCATAGGAAAATAGCCTATTGTGAAAACTTTAAACTTTTTAAATTTTTCTTTTTTTTCGGGTGCATTCAGAAATTACACTCTTATGTTTCAATTTTTATATCAAATACACATTAAAATTGTGTTTTATTTAATACATTAATTAGTTAAAATATTTAAATGGAACCCGAAATACTATTATTAATTAGTATTTATAATAAAACCTATTCAACATAAAATAAAATGTAGAAAAAAATAAACAGTTAAAAATCAGTAGGTACCTAATCAGTGTAATCACAACCATATATGTTTCTGAACGTGATATTGTATGTGTATTTTTTTAATAAAGCGGTATCCAAATGTTCAGATTTTCTTTGGCGATCTGACCAGATCGCCCGTTACTAGCGTGTGTTGAATGGTTATTTGAAGATTTATCGACGATGAAATCAGTCACGCGTTGAAGGAGTTTTAAATTAAAAAAAGTTACATGCACCACAGAGAATTACAATCATCGTGTTCGAAATTCAATGACTTTTACATTGCATGAGCTTAGAATGTGCCCTATAGAAAGCAATTCTTTGCCGCACACGTGCGGCAAAGGATTTGCATAGTACTTTTCTGCACAACCGGCCGGCGCCCGCCCGTCACCGGCCCGCCCCGCTCGCCACGCGACGCGGTGTACTTCGCAGCGAGTCAGCACAGTGCTAGTTATACTACACTAAATCCAATTATTATTATTTATTTCCTCGCATAATGCATTGTAAAATGTTGTATGTTATATTTGTATAAAACAAGTAAATTCCGACTCGTGTCAGTGTTAAAACAACTTTTCGGTCGTGTTTTAAATCACACCGCCACTCGTTCGGAAACTTCGGAAATTACTTGTTTTCTACACTTGTAGCATAAATAACTATTGCACGTTAGCGGATAAAATAGACTTTTACACGCAGTTTTCTCGCTATAAACTGAGGTTTTCCGAGCGAGTGAGGTTATTATTATTATGTCGTATGGCTTTATTCCTGAATAACAATTACACTTAATTTACTTTACAATTTACACAGAAATTAAATATTTACAATTTAATATCTAAGTTGAGTAGCCACTCCCTTGCATCCGGTGTGAGTGCCAGCAAGTCCTGCATGCTTCCGGCAAATCGCCTTCTAGGACATTTTCCTATTATGTGAGGGATTGTTTGAGTTGGCTCCCCGCAGTCACAGGCTGGTGTCGGCGAGATTCCCCATCTGTGAAGGTTCTGGTTACAGCGTCCTACTCCCGTTCGGATGCGGTTTATAGTTACCCAGATCCTGCGGTGGTCTTTGAATCCAGTCGGCTGTTTGCTGGGGTCTGTGTTGGGGTCTCCGTCCTGCGCTTGCCACTGTTTTCTCCACTCCGCGGAGACATTGAATGGCTCTTGGCCTTGTAGCTGGTAGTCAGACCAAATGGGTTTGCGTGATGGTAGGCGCGCCTGTGGTAGGTGGTTCAGCGTGTCTCTGATCGGTAAAGCAAGCGTAGATGCTTTGTCCCATTCCCGCGCAGCAGCCTGAGTTCTCCTAATGTCCGGGGGGGCAATGTGCGATAACACGGGGAGCCAACTGGTGGGGGTAGGTAGCAAGCTACCAGATATAGTTCGCATCACTCGGTTCAGCTGAACGTCTACCTTGCTTGTGTGCGCACTTTTATACCACACTGGTGCGCAGTATTCCGCTGGAGAGTATACAAGAGCCATTGAAGATGTTCGCAGCACGTCAGCTCCAGCACCCCACGAAGTTCCGGCCAGCTTATTTATAAGGTTTACCCGGGTCTTTACCTTTTGGGCTAGGTTTTCCATGTGTGCTTTGTATGTTAGTGATCGATCCAACGTGATCCCTAGATATTTCGGGTTGGGGTTGTGACGGATTTTTTGCCCGCAGAAAGTAACATCCACCTCCCTATTTGCCAGGCTGTTCGATAGATGGAAAGCGGTAACCTCTGTTTTTGAAGGATTCGGGTAGAGTCTCCATTTGGTGTAGTACTGATGTAAGGCATCAAGGTCCCGTGTGAGCACAGCTTCGCCAGCCTCAAAATTTCTAGCCTGGGTTGTGAGCGCAATATCATCATCATCATCATCATCATTTCAGCCGAAAGACGTCCACTGCTGGACATAGGCCTCCCCCACTGAACGCCACAATGACCGGTCCTGTGCCACCCGCATCCAGCGGACTCCAGCGACCTTCACCAGGTCATCAGTCCACCTTGTAGGGGGCCTACCAACTCTTCGCCTTCCGGTGTATGGTCGCCATTCGAGAACCTTAGTGCCCCAACGGCCATCGGTTCTCCGTGCAATGTGCCCTGCCCATTGCCACTTAAGTTTAGCGATCCGACGGGCTATGTCGGTTACTTTGGTTCTGCTACGGATAGTATCGTTTCTGATACGGTCACGCAAAGAAACTCCTAACATAGCCCTCTCCATTGCTCTTTGGGTGACTTTAAGCTTTTTAATGAGGCCCATTGTGAGCGACCACGTTTCAGAGCCATAGGTCATCACTGGCAACACACACTGGTCAAAGACTTTCGTCTTGAGACACTGCGGAATATTGGACGAAAAGATATGTTTCAGCTTCCCAAACGCTGCCCAACCGAGACGGATTCGACGATTGACCTCTTTCTCGAAATTGGACCTACCTAGCTGGACTGTCTGTCCGAGGTATACATAATCGTCTACAACTGTAACTGTGCCCAGCGATGAAGGCGTCGTTAGGCATCCTTAGGTCGTACTCGATTACGTTCTCTCCTGTGAGGCCAGCCGTTCTGAAATCAGCCACGCTCCACTTCGCTGAGTGGTCCCAGCTGACGTGGGAGGCCAGCCCAGGTGTGCCGCGCGAGACAGGCCACGGCACACTCGGGTACAGACGAGACACCTGAAGAGACGAGTCAAGTTTTTATTAAATTTGATGATATACATAGATAACGCTGATCCTGGAAGTCATTATCACGATTAGCAAGCTAGATTCTCCAGATCAGAGAAGATTAAAGGCTTATCGCTTTAATAATCGGAATATAATCATTCTACTTAAATGTAATGTAATGTGTGTTGTTGGTGTATGTGTGCCCTTCATTTAAGTAAATGAATAAATAAGTAAATGCAACCTGAGGCTGTGTGCCGGTCGCATAAACCTTGCCAACGGCGGCGAGGAGGTGAACGAGCGAATCCGGCGCCTCGCGACGCAACAATGGCACATGCGTCGTATTTCGCAGCGCACGCTGCAGCACCGCCTGCAGCAGCGCGTGCGGCGCCAACTCCAACACCAGCGCGCGCTCCGGTATTAGTGCTAACACCGGCGCGAACCGTACTGGCGACAGCAGGTTGTTCACGTAATACTCGGCGTCGCTCAGTTTCGCTGCAACATGAGTTACATGAGTTATCATAATGCATAATCATTTAACCATACGGATAAGTAGTTCCGGGTCTACAACGCCATAGCAAGCAAAGAAAAAAATCTGAGGGAACTTACCTAAGTCTGAGTCCCACTGAGTTCGGGGTATGGACGAAGATAGCCAACGTGCACTGCGCGGTTTAGGCTCAATAATGACTCGCTGCAAGCTGGTGCGCAGCTGCGGCGCGGCGGCCGCGATATACTTGCTGTGGAAAGCCACGCCCGAGCTATCGACGCATCGGGCAAAAACGCCCTCCGCCGACAACTCCGCGACGAACTTCTCTACGGATGTTGGCGGACCGGAAACCTTTCAACAATAATATGGTGTAGAATAGCGGCCGTGATATTTGCCAGCCTCACCAACCTGGATGAGGCAGTCACCAGGATAGGTATGTATCGATGGTTTTTACGGACCGTGACACTGAATGCTGAGTTGTGACACGCAGGAACGATGTCCTCGGGGCAGCGCCTCTCGGCTTCCTCCCAGGAGAGACCGACCGCGGCCATGGCACCGGCAGCCAGCTTGGCGTCCCTTATGCTGCGCCCGTGCCAGTATGCGCACAGTACTGCTTGCTCCGCATTCAGTGCCTCGTCGGCATACGCGCACCCTATGTATAAAATGGTCAAGGGTCATTTAACTTTTCGAGGAGGATTTCGAAGGAGATTATTAATTCGCATCGTCGTCGGATCTACATATTTAGTAACTTATGCTTTTATTCTGTTCAATCAATGATTTATATTCTAACTCTGTGTTCAATTTAATTATTTTAAGGTAGGACCCGATAGTACGTTCCTGAGGTAAAATGGAAGTAAGTAATGTTAAAGTACAACTGATGATGATGACCATGAATGAATCAATGTAGCTCCGTAATAAAACATTGGTATCGTAGCCGTATTGCAATAGTCGTAAGTCATATGGCATGGCAATGGCATGTCCTTAAAATATATAGTGATATGCGAGATTATCTGTATTAAACAATAAGTTACTTGTTATGCAAGGCTGCAAAGTGGTTATTTGGCGTGAGTGTTGAAATTGAAAGCTGAGCGAGCGAAGAAATCTAAGATTGAACCATGAGCGAAGCGGATGGTTCAAAGATAGATTCCTGAGCGTAGCGAGGCTTTCAAGACACGAGACGCCAAAGAATTTTGCAGCCACGCGGAACACACAACTTTTCACCTCACTACAGCGAGGAAAATGCGAGATGCAAGAAAAACAAGCTTAACTCGGCATTTTGAACCGATTCCATTAATTCTATATGTGTTGAAATCATAGCGTCATCGCTGCTAGAATCACTAATTTTTCATAGTTTAAACAGTTTAGCACAGGACAAATCTACGTAAATTGTGAAAACTTTCAACTTTATAAATTTTTCTTTTTTTCCGGGAGCGTTCTGAAATTACACTCTTATGTTTTAATTTTTATATCAAATAAACATTAAAATTGTGCTTTATTTAATAGATTAAATAGTTAACATATGTAAATGTAACTGACATACTATTAGTATTTATAATAAAACCTATTCAACATAAAATTAACTATATAAAAAAATAAACAGTTAAAAATCTGTAATCACAAACCATGTTTCTGAACGTGATATTGTATATGTATTTTTTTAATAAAGTGGTATCCAAATGTTCCGATTTTCTTAGGCGATCTGAAGTGACCAGATCGCCCGTTATTAGCGTGCGTTAATTGGTTGAAATCAGTCTCGCGTTGAAGGAGATTTAAATGAAAAAAAAATTACATGCACTACAAAGAATTACAATTATCGTGTTCCAAATTCAAATGAGTTTTGCACGCTAGCGGCTAAAATAGACTATTCCACGCAGATTTTGCGCTTTTATAAACTGAGGTTTTCCGAGCTAGTGAGGTGAAAATTCAATTACCCATTTCCCCGAGGGAGTGACCAATGAAGCCATCGGGCCGGATGCCTATCTCGCTCAGCACGTCCACCAGCGCTATCTGCGTAGCGGTTATAGACACGGAGGAATTGATGACGTCACCCACTTCCGGCGCCTCCGCAATCACATAGTGCAGATCGACATCGTAGGGCGCAAGTGCCGCCGCCGAACGAGCGATGCTGGCAGCAAATGCTGGCAGGCGGAGCAATGATTTGGCAGTCCTCGGCCACTGCGAGCCCATGCCACTGAATATGAACCACACTGGACGCGGCTCAGAATCTCTCTGGACCACCTCAACCACGGTCGGATCGCCACGCACTGTGTTTAACACAGCGTACCTAGGATGTAGCTTGATATACATAAATTTTCTCAACAAATAACCTGATATTTGGGAAAAGAACTGAAACATAAGTTTTCCAGACGCGCTATTAAGAGTGGATAGACATACATAATCATATCATGAAATTCTTGCGGTACTAATAAAAAGTTCCAACAATTTTAACAGTTATTAACACGGCTCAAGCGCAGCCTCCAAGCTTATATATAAATGTAGCTAAGCATCGTGCGGAAATTAAGTTGGAGCATTGTAGTTTGACGTCCTTGTCCGTGAGCCCAGGCGTGAAGGCACTGGCGATAACCGCTTTGATGTCTAAACTAAAGTGACAAACTTACCCGCGACACGGGTGACCTGAAATGTCGTGGGCATGCACAGCGTCGATCAGAGCATGCAGCTCGGCATCGCGCGGATGTTTCGCTGCTAGTTGGAGCAAACGCTCAACGGCCTCTTCTGTGCGGCCTGAGGCCAGCACAAGGCGCGGAATCGGATACTCGGATGGCGGTAGACGCGCGCCGCGCCCACCATCGAGGATCACGTGTGCGTTGGCGCCCCCAAAGCCGAAGGAGTTCACTGCTACCAGTCCGCCTTGCCATGGCGTGTTTGTGGAAACTAGGGTTTGCTCCCGGGAAATACCGGAACCGAAAGTACCGGGAATTCCCGGGATTTCGAGTCGTGTAAAGAACCGGGACTGGAAAATAAAAATCCCGGTACTTTCGGGATTTTCGGGAAAAACATTTTATACCTTTTTTGGGTTCATTTATTCTTTGAAGTTCAAGTATTGCACCGTGTAATGTTTTAAATAAATGCGGGCTGTCCAACCGGCGGCCGTGGTCGCGGCGGTCGCCCGCCAGGCGTTAAGCTACCTGGCGCTGAGGGCAGCTACCGGATCCCGTGCTGCTACGCGAAAGTGGCCTTAGAAGACCTTTCCCTCGATTTCAAATTTATGAAGATTTGCGTTAACAGATTTTGGAAAAAAACATTCAGGGTGCGAGAAATGGGTCATTTTTGACAAACATACTTTACTTACTTACTTTACTTTTATTAAATAAACAAAATAAATAAATAACTTTTTTTTTTGTAGCCATTGGATCCCATTCCTATCCAGGATCAAAAGCTTGTATGGGACAAAAAAAAAATTCCGGCTAGAGGAGCCACAAATCCAGGAATTTTTTTCCCATACATTTTGTATCAAAATGAAAACTTTAATTTTTCAAGTGTTGTTTTTTATGCCAATCAATTCCATTCCTATCCATTAACAATAGTTTCCTAGGAGCCAACTAACGGTAATGTACTACAAAGCCACAAATTAAAGATATTTTTTTTTCATACATTGACTATAGAGAAAAAGTGAAATTATATTTTTTTCTCTCACGCAGACACACACGTTTAAGGACCATAATACTGTATGACAAATGTATGTAAAATTTTTCTTAAATTTGTGGCTTTTTGGTACATTACCGTAAGTTGATCCTATAGAAACTATTGATACTGAACAGAAATGGGCTATTGACATAAAAAATAGCATGTGAAAAATTAAAGTTTTTTTTTCATACCAAATGTACGGGGAAAGCTTTCCTCGATTTGTGGCATTTCTAACCGGATTTTTTTTGGTTCCATACAAGCTTTTGATCCTGGATAGGAATGGGATCAAACGGCATAAAAAAAAGTTTGTCAAAAATTATCTTTTTCTCGCACCCTGTATGTTTTTTCTAAAATCTGTAAACGCCAATCTTCATAAATTTGAAATCGAGGGAAGGTCTTCTAAGGCCATAATCGCGTAGCTGAGGGCAGCACGGGATCCGGTAGCTGCCCTCAGCGCCAGGTAGCTTGACGCCTGGCGGGCGACCGCCGTGACCACGGCCGCCGGTTGGATGGCCCGCGTTTATTTAAAACATTACGCGATGACATTTTTACTACCAAAATCAGCGTCAGAGGTTTTAGAAGATTTTTCCCGAAAGTACCGAAATTACCGGGAAATCCCGGTTCCATTATTGGCTAGTACCGAAAATCCCGGTTCTACGAAACAGTACCGGTACTGCATTCCCTAGTGGAAACTACCTGCAACACCGTACATAGACACTTTGTTATTTAGTATTTTTGGGAACTCTACTAGATTTGGTCTCACCTCCCGGAAAGATGGTCACAACGTCTAAGAGCTGATGAACAATATTTAATACGTTGTAAGGTTCGGAAAGGATGAGTAATGAAACAAGAAAATGCTGGAATAATACTGGATCTATATTTCATAGATGACACCTTAAATATACGATGGTTACATCATAGATTATATATGTATAGAGGTGACACCACAATGTACCTAACGAATAATAATAATAACTGTAGACTGTTTGTTACTTTGACACATAGGTACTAATGTCTCGTGCACCTAATTTCAGTTATTAATTATCTATATGTATAATTTTAAAGTAAATCGTGTTGATAGTTATATTATAAGTTGACTCACGTGAACCATAAACTCTATCCGGATCAGATTTGCTACAGGTAACAGGTTTAGGTACATATCTATTATGTAGGTAATTATAATTATTATAAAGTAAGGTTACGGACGGTAAGGTGACACTAGTACACAACGATCGGACTTTAGAGAATGGGGCAAGATAGAGCACCTAAATAAAAAACGAAGTAAAAGGGACACTTCGAGAACGTACCTTTATGCGGCCATCACTAAGGGCGGGGATGTTGGGGTTAGGGTTCTCGTAGTGTAAGTTGCCAGGGATAACGCCGCTCTCAATCGCCACAACCACCTTCGCAATGGAACAGAGCCCAGAGGCTGGCTCTGCATGCCCCATGTTAGACTTGACCGAGCCGAGCAGCAGCGGGATCTGTCGGTCTTCGCAAAACAGCTCCGCGATCGCGTTCACTTCCTCCGGGTCCCCCACCTGAAAAATAAAAGTAACAGTAACACCCGAAAAGTACTTATAGTCCTTGCAATATCAATCAATCAATAATATTGTTTGCAGTTCAATCAGTAGGTACAGATACCAAAAGCTTATACTCTTTGGTAAACGCTCACCGTAGTGCCAGTGCCGTGCGCCTCGATGTAGACTACATCTTGAGGTCGCAGGTGCGCCTTCGCAAAGATATCCCTTGCGAGACAAAGTTGCATTTCGCCTGCGGGGTAAGTGATGCCTTGTGCCTTATGACCATCGTTGTTAGTGCCCGCGCCGCGCACCGTGCAGTACAGGCGCCGTGCGTCGCGACGGCGCTGCAGTAACACAGCCACTACTGCCTCCGACCGTACGTAGCCGCTAGCACTTTCATCGAACGAGGCACAACGACCATCCGGCGACAGCATGCGAAGTCTATGGAAGTTTAGCGCATAGGATGGGTTCAGAGAAAGGTTGGTTCCTGCAACAATGGCGGCATCACAGTGGCCCGCACGAATGGCGTTTGCAGCCTGCACCAGCGCAAACATTGAGCTAGCACAGGCCGAGCCCATCGCGTGTGACGGCCCTTTGAAATCAAACGTATAGGAAAGCCGATTGGCTATCATCGCACGGCAGCAGCCGAGTAGTGCGTAGCCATCGATCTTGTCGACGTCCACAGTCCACAGTTCCTCGGTTTCAGAATTGCAGACGCCCACATAAACACCGGTGCGCGAGCCGCGCAACTCTGTGGGGCTGAACCCTGCGTCCACAATAACCTCGTGCGTCACCTCCAGTAATATTCGCTGCTGTGGGTCCATAAGATGCGCCTGCTTGGGATTCAAGCCGAAGAAAGCCGCGTCGAAGCTCGCAAGATCCTTAAGCTTGCCACTGTGCTGTGGCATCCCATGCATGCCTAAAATATAAATCGTCAAACATAATTTTAGTCAATGCATAATTGCATAAATGGTACCTACAGGTTTCTACAATGTTCGAATTTCCAATTATTGAACATCGCTCACCCATCGTCCAGCGGCGATCATCAACGGTGACCAGGTCTTGGCCGGCAAAGAGCTGCCGCGCAAATTCCTCGAGATTGCTACTCTCTGGAAACCGCCCGGACAACCCCGACAGCACCACGTCGTCGTCGGAGTCCAATCCGCTACTGGGTGCCATATCCACCATGGTACCTACTTTTACTAGTTACCTACTAATTGTACTGAATACAATCTTACTACTGCAGTACACCGATCTGTACAGAAGCAGAAAACGTTATAATGAGTAAAAAATGGGTTGCGCGTAAATTTTTAATCGGTCACGGCTAGTAGGTACAGTCAAGGAATTTGATACGCGTACCGTTTCGTTGATTTATTGCTTGAAATGTCAGAATATCATAAGGCTTATATTTCTTTAAACAAGCGAAGAAACATAGCCCTTAGTACTTTTAATTGTCATCAGTAATTTAGACTTAAGACGGTACGCGAATCAAATTCCTTGACTGTACATATTGCAATAATCGAACTCTCTTTATCTAATCTTATTACTCGTGTTTTACCTTTTTAGGGTTCCGTAGCCAAAATGGCAAAAACGGAACCCTTATAGTTTCGCCATGTCCGTCCGTCCGTCCGTCCGCGTTCTAGCTCAGTGACCGTTAGCACTAGAAAGCTGAAATTTGGTTTGAATATGTGCATTAACCAAGCCGACAAAACGGTAGAATAAAAACGAGAAAAATATATTTTGTTAGGGTACCTCCCGTACACGTGAAGTGGGGGGCGAAATTTTTTTTCGTTCCAACCAAGTTGTGTGGGATATTGTTGGATCTTAGGTCTTTTAAAAAGAATTAGGGTCTTCTAAAACAGTTTTTGGATAAAACTAATACTCTCGGAAATAATAGCCCCGAAAGTTTAAAACAGGGCGTCCCCCCGTCCCCCCCATCTAACTTTTGAATCGTGGGTCCTAAAATTTTGAAAAAAATCATGAAACTGAGGCCTAATGAGTATAACCTTCAATGAAAACTATATTGAAATAAATCGGTTGAGCCGTTTTTGAGTTATCATTCAAAAACCCATAGTGAAAGGACGTAAGTAAAAATGACGTAAGCGCCGCCAAATTTCCCGTAAGAAACGACCTTTTGAATTAATGTCTCAGTTTACGGAACCCTACACTGAGCATGGCTCGACATGCTCTTGGCCGGTTTTTTCAATTTTCGAACAACATACCATAAACCGGCGCGGCGAGGTAGTGTGGACACATAATGGAGGGTTCCGTATGTATAAGAGAAGTTTTTTGAAGATAGCTTAAAAATGTCTGAACCGATAATGTTTAAAACAAATTTCGTGGAAAGTGCGTAATAAAGGAGCATCTTTTAAGAGTCGCCAGGACGCTCGCGTTCCCATACAAACGTAGTTTAGCTCTCATTTTAAAACGACATGCTTTAGAACCACGAAATTTAGCATGGGCATTCTAGTAGTTCAGATCTATGTCGGTAATTCGTTTTCATTGCTAAAAATTTTAATACAAAGAAAATACAGCCAGATACAGATTTACATACTAAACTTATTTTTGCTATATTTTCTTTGTATTACAATTTTTAGCAACGAAAACGAATTACCGACATAGATCTGTACTGCTAGAATGCCCATGCCAAATTTCATGGTTCTAAAGCCTGTCGTTTTAAAATGAGACGTTTGTATCATAGAGATAAAATGGCGCTCGCTGGCGCTCGCTTAAAGAGACGGGAAGTGCGCAATAGCGCATATGAACATTCCACTAGTGCGAAAGAGATACACAAGTGTTCCAACTTTTGACTTTCAGAAAACACCACAAACACCACCGTCGTGACAGCTCATATTTTATCGCGTAAAATATCAAACAATCCGGAACAAAATCACTTGAAATGAAAAAGTAGAAACGTGGTATCGTATTATGTACCCGATTCCAACATTAAACACAAGAAAAACCCAGGAAATTACTCATTTCACAGGCAAATATGATATTCCGACCGATGTCTTTGAAACCATATTTTACCGGATTAGCAAAATAGATCTTGAAAGTAAGCACTAGATACAATAGAATATTAGTGTTTCTTTCTTTGTGTGGTAATATTTTATCATTAAAGTTAATATTCAAGATTATTTTGTGTAAAAATTGAAACTGTTTTTCTACGCTAGGGATTGACAAAACGTCATAGGATCTTATATCGATATCTGTTCGATAAAGAATACTGCCGATATCCACGTTGAAGTTCAAAAGCGACAAATTGCACCTGTTGCAATGGACAATCAACGGTATTTTAGACGCTAGGCCGTTAGTTGGGTTTTAAAGTGGTTAATGCGTCAAACTCAGACTTAATAATATAATAAGTCATCAAATTAAGTATTGAACATTTTATAACTTCAAAAAAAGATACATTATTATTTTACTAATTCTAACATGACGTTTTTAGCTTAAAATATGAATATAAATATTGTAAATGTGGGTGCATCTTATCGATAAAAAGTCAAATGTCGATAGATAATTAACCTGTTGTACTTGGCTGCACTATTTTTACACTCACATAGACAATTTACCCACACACTTGCATTTCTTTTTTTGTCACACTTTTGATCATTGTCAATGGATCTATACTATACTAGATCTGTGGTTTGTATGGGGACGCGAGTTCACGCGAGCGTCCTGGCGACTCTTAACCGACTCCAATTCCATAGAAGAACGAGGTTCTGCATTCGGTTTGGTGTTTTTTTATGTATGTTGATCGATTACTCCGAGACCCGTGGTCCGATTTGAGTAATTCTTTTTTTGTTTGAAAGGATGTACATCCATTATGGTTCCATATTAATCTGGTACTGTTTGATGATGGGATCCATGAGGAATTGAGGGAAAAATCCTCAATTTTTAAAGGCATATGTATGGTGATTTGGGTGTTTTCTTAAGCAACTCAAGCATTTTCTCAAGAAAATCGCCAATTTGATGGAGTGGACCTGATGATGATGATTGATTTGATGATAATGATAAAGATTTTTTTAAATGTAGGATGTTCAGCGACTACTCGGAGACCCGTGCTCCGATTTGAATAATTCTTTTTTTGTATGAAATGAACTACCTTGAAGATAGTCCCACGTTAATCTGGTGCTATTCTGATGATGGGATCCATGAGCAACTGAGGGAACTCCTCAATTTTTAAAGGCACTTGTTTGGTGATTGGGGTGTTTTCATAAGCTACTCAAGAATTTTCTCATGAAAACCACCAATTTGATGGAATGGACCTGATGATCATTGTTTTGATAATAATGATGAAGGTTTTTTAAATGTAGATGTTCAGCGATTACTCGTTTTTATCCATTGCCAAGGCCAAAATCCATTCTTATTCAAAATCATTTATGCCTAGCTCTGACTAACACTACGTATTTTAACAAATAAAATTATGTAGAAGTAAAAATATTAAGTTATTTAAATTAACCTACAAATGGTCTACATAACTAAGTATAATTACGTCGCAGGTAACGAATGTGACCCATAACAATTTTCGCGTAGGTAGTTTCTTGCCCTAAATGCAAATAGGAAGAAAATAGCCTTAACGTCCCGCCGAGCACGTGAAACATAACGTCGCCATGACAACCAGTTTCAGAACACGTTCGAGCGTTCAACTTAGGCGAACCAGTGTAAAGTGTAACAACGAAATCTGCTATAGGTAACTTTGCTAATGGGGGTCTTGCTTATACTGGCTGGAGTCAAGCGATCGTTCGTTAGCGGTCTATGTGGGAATAACCAGGGCAGTATCGACCGGCGGCTTTCACAAGGCTTTCCTCTGAAACGCTCGCATTCGCGTGACGGCCGCTGAAACGGTAACTGAAAGATCAAGATAAGTCGCTCATTCGCGTTTTTTTAAATACGTGATATAGTACCTATGTTAAACTAACTATTGTAATTTTATGGGACGAGGGGTTTAGTATCAGTGGATTATGTATGTGAACCGAACCGAGACCGGCAGATCGCCGCCCGCGCCGGAGCGCGCGCGTCCATTTTTAAACACAGTTTCGAAGCACTCATTAGCCGGTGCACCGTAAACTGCGGTCGACAGAAACGCAACGTGTGTGCAATACGACATTAGAAAGTGTAATGTATAGTGTGCGATGCTGTCGGTGCAGGCGAGCAAGCCGACGCTAGTGCAACAGAAGAAGCAGCAGTGGGCGAAGGAGAGAGGTTGGTCCAGTGTCCGTTTGTCTGTTTACAAGTTTGTTAGTAGTAGTCGGCTGCGGCCGTGCGCTGCATCACGGTATATTTTGCAACGAATTCACGGTTGTGGTTGCGTTGTTTAATTCGCGTCTCGCGGTGATAATTCTGTGTCTAGATTAGTACTAGACACGCGTGCTATATCTGCTTAAAATTTGTGCATTCCAAAACTGCGGCGGTTGGTATGTAGCTTAACTTAACTTCTTCCTTCAGCTTCCTAAAACCAAATTTACCTCCTTTTACTTCCCTTGATACAAATTAGAACTCATACTACAATGGTCTTAGATAGGAAAATCGGAAAAATTAACTGCCTCTAGGCGAGATTCGAACTCGCGACTCCGTAATACTATCCCGCGCCGCTCCACCAACTGAGCTACAGAGATTTGCCCGTTTCCTGACGTATTCCTGTTTTTCCTTTATTACTAAAATAATATTTTATTTAAAAAAAAAACAAACAAACGGCATTATTATACATTATGATAAAGCTTCTCACTGCGTTTGTAACGGGTACCTAATCAATATTAAATGTATTTTATTCATATGCGTACGAAGTCATATTTTTGTACGCTTAAATCGAAAACAGTTCTTTTTGTAAGTAGATTAAAATCCAAAAGTATTTCCATTTACACCTTACTTCGAATGTTTATAGCATTTTACAGCTGATACCTAAGAGAAACGTCCTAATTAATAAAAACCAGGACACAACTGTGTACACATTTACTATACTCAATAAAATAATGCTGTCATCTCAACTTGCAAAAGGCGTGTGTGCTCCAAATACTACACGTATTTTAGGTCAAAACCAATTGAACACACATCCCCAATTTAGGAGTCAGGGGACATCCAGTCTGGGTGGGTTACCTAATATGCCATGCCAGTAGTATGTTACTTATGTTAGTGCCTTTGCCTCTGATTGTAGACCAGTGAGTCAAACGAATACCTAACAGAGGTGGCGCGTCCATATAACACGATACCCGTCGGCTTGCCAAGTTTCAGGCGCCTGAGCCTAAGCATGCTGGTTTTCCTATCGCTCATGAAGACATTTTAAGCCAAATTCAACAACAGGATGCCCTAAGAATTTTTTTGACCCACCGCCACTGATACCTAAGCCATTTTGCTTCCTTAGTCCTTATAAATCCATTTAGTCCTTATAAATCGACAAATCGTGTTTTGACAGTTTCTCTGTAGGGTCCTCCTGAAATTAGCCACTATGAATATTTAAAAAAAAATGAGTTTGTTTAAATAAAAAACTTACATACAAAAGTTTTTTTTTCTAGATAAAATGTCCTCGACACCACGAGGTAACTTAAACTTAAACCTACACAGGTTTAAATTTAAATTTGTCTACCTCTCTATTACAGCGTTCTCTCTATCTACTTTTGATATAACCGCATACACTAAGGGTAGTGAGTAATTACTAATTAGTAATAGACCCTAATATAAACAATAACTCGCTTGCAGTGAGAGAAGAAATTGTATAAATATGTAGGCGTGAATTATGAACTGTGGAAGAAACATTCATTTCATTTAAGCTATAATAAGTATGTTTTTGTAATAATGTTACACATTCAGTTATGCAATTTCGTAACTTAAGTGGATAGATGTTATCTAATGACATTGATGCATCCGTCGGCGTAGCCGAAGTTACACGAAGCGAAGGATGATTTTACCATTTCCGTGCTATAATTAAACTAATTAAATTATCGTAGCGTTAAATTATAAAAGTAAAACAATGCCCTTGGGCTTGGGTTCCGTCTCTTACTGTGGATTGCCACCAGTCGCCATCTAATATATCTGAGCGACCAAGGTACTCAAAGATATCTGAACGTGCACTTTATTGCCTTGATAATAGAGGCGTTGTTCAGTAATTTGTGACCACCTTGGCCGCTCCTCTACAGGGTCAAAAATACTGGTGATCCGTTTAAGGGCATAATTGGTATCGTATTTTGAGTGAGAAAAAGTAAGAGAAAAATTTTTTGAACGCGAAAAAAATTTTTTTTTTGTATGGGACACCTCGTCCAGCTGACCAACCCTCCATACAAAACCGAAATTTTTTTCGCGGGAATTTTTTTTTTAATTGTCTGTAGTCTTTGTAGCCCTCAGTCACTTATTATCTCAAGAAATCTTGGTGTGGAAAAGTTGTAAATTTTGACTTCTCTCCTGAAAAGTTGAGTCCGACATCCAACTTTGTGGAACCCGAGTCGTCCGAGTCGAGATACCACTGATCTCACAAGTCTCGCAAATGACTCGCAACTAATCACACGATTTTCAATACATTGCCGTTTCTGATCCATCGATTGATTTCGTTGCACCTACCTAGACGGTAACTTATCGAAATCGTCGGCAATTTTTAATTCAAAATTGCGCCGAGTATCCCTATCGTGTGCGCGAGAGCGTAACCGCCAAACAAAATATACGTTACATTATTGCAGGCCACTATGTGCCGTCTTTCATTTGTTTTCCGTTATTTTGGTGCTGGAAATATTCTCATAATTATGCTAACGTGATCTTATTTAGCCATTGATGAACAAACGCGCTGTACCGCATCGAGATATATTTAGCATAGCGGTTTATCTTCAATAGATAGGTAACACTGATTTAGACTTTCACGGTTTTTTCACACATAGATAGGTAAATTTAAACTTAGGTAGGTAGCTTACTTAATTCTGGTTACAAGAATCACTTATTCGAATTTATTTTTAAATTATACCATATCCATATAGGTACCCACCTACTTTACCTACGCAGCTATTGTTGCATTCAAAATGATTTCCTGAAATGAGAAAACTAATATAGGTACCTATTGAAATCGAACCTATAATGAGGATGAGTTTATAATTATATTATCCATCATTCTGGCGTCTCTGGATTGACCCGCGGCCGCTCTCTAGAAATAAATGCATACCGTAACCTCGGGGTACTTTTAGCCCTGGAGGGTAACTTTGGCCTTTGGAATTTACTTGGTTCAGGCTTCATAAAAGAATTGAATTAATGGCAAATTGCCATGAGGCTGATTAAAACTAACCGATAACGTATTTATCTTTTTTATTAGACTCTTATATAAGTATGTGTTTTTTATATGGGCCAATGTATCCTGAATTTGGCCAAAGTACCCCGAGGTGACGGTATCTCGTTTATAGGTATGCATTTTGTCAGTCAGTAGGTATACTTAAATACCAATATTTTTAGGCCCTTCGACACCTTCGTTTTGACCTCACCAATATATTGACGTTGACGGGACCTTACGGAGCTCTATAAAACGCCAATCAATCAGTCAAATCAATTAATCAATCAATTAATTTTGTTGTTATCTTCAAATTGTTGAAATATTTTCGCATTCGTAGCTTTGATATTTTTTTCTTTTTTTTTACTGCACTTAAGCAATACCTAATACGGTAATCTTTCATAATCGTAACATATCTTTGTGTAGGTTAACTAAATAGGCAGGCACAACATTTTATCTAAATCGTAAAATTTCACACAGCACACGCACCCTCTACAGTCTGACACGCATTGATTTTCACCCATTTCATTTTTAATAACTCTCGCCTTCACATACCATACTTGAAATAGTTGAAATTAAACCTCATTGAAATTACTTCAGGTTAGTTACGAATAATAAAAAACATTGAGTAGGTATTGAAACTATGTTAATGGTTTTAACTTAACGAAATCTAATGGTCGGTTCTGAAATGAAATAAATTAAAACCATTAACGTCACTCACAATCTCAATAATAACTTATTTTATTTTTTATTTTATTATACAATTATTTAACTTCATAAAAAGCCAAGGATTCGCCTCTTTATTTTTGGATCCCGCAAGTTTAGATCAAAAGAGGCCTAAAACAATTAAAAGGTGCTGGCGTCTTGTAATAACAGTAAAACAAAATTTACCGTCTAGGTACCATCTTTACAAAATAATCATTAATAAAACAGATACCTACACCTGTTATATCAGTTTTAAGGAAATATTTTTAGGGGCACTCCATAGATGTAACTAATTGTCATTTTTTTAAATCAAAAATCAACATGATGCGATATAGGTACATCAATCGATAGATCTTTAAAAGTAGATTGAGGTTTCTTTGAACAATTTTTGATTAAGTGGATATTTTCAGAAATAATCACTCCGAAAATCTAAAAAATTGTGTTCCCTGGAGGCCCAGGCGCGGAAACAGGCAATTGCCCCTGTTGTGATTTTCATTCTAGGTATGTTATGTACTTATTTAGATTACCGAGTGCATATGGTATGGATACAGTAAGGTAGGTATGTGTGCTATGCGATTCTCTTTGATTCGCTCACGCATAAACCTTACCGTTACCGACTTATAATTTGCGTGTCCGAGTAAGTTAAATTGCAAGTACACTTACAATAGTCGTTGTCGTGACTAAAAACATGTTAGCGAAATAATATGAACTATAACTTTGATATGTAACCGACACTATAATTAATAGTGCTAAATGCTAATTTAACTTTGTTTTCACCTGCTAAGGACGCAATATGCTTTCTTTTGTTTTATCCTAGTAAACTGCTTATGTGAGTACCTATGTATAATTTTTACGAGCTTGATTACTGACTATAAATTGACTATTTAGTAGGGCGGAGAGGTTGAGGGTTAATATGGTGATGTGTCGTTTCAAAGGTTCTCAATTCGTCGGGATCATTGTTTTTTATTCCTTATATGTTAATGAACGATAAACCCCCAACTTTAGACCAATATGCAGTGCAGTTGAGAAAACATATTATGCACCTATAGCAGAGCTTCAAATTAAAAAAATAAAAAACATTGTGAGCATCGAGAAAAGGTTGTGAACTTTTGACCATGAATAGTGCCCCACGCTGTATTCAATGCAACTTTTTTTCGATACGCACAATTTTTTAAACTTTTTGTGCCAAGTGAAAACCATAGGTAAGTGTAAGTAGGTGAAAAAGGTACTACTAGGGGCTCGAATACACCTACAAGACCATTTTTAGAGTTTACGGCCGAGGCATTACTGCGTAGTGCTATTCACGACTACTGTGTCAGGAAATATAAGTACCACATAATTCGTTTTAGTACCAGAATTAAGATCGACCACTACCACCAAATATAGTAATTAAAATATGCTCCTAAATATACTAAAAAATATCTAATAGAATCCTACTCCCCGAGCACAAACTCTTCGGCCTCGACACGTTACTCGTACTTTCTACTAATAGCTCTAATGTCACTAATAGGTCTTGTCAACCAATGAAATGCTACAAAACAATGTTTTAGGTGTACAGCTAATCTTTCTTTTGCCAAATTCCAATCTCTGTATTTCTATAACTAAGGAATTCCGCCCAGTCTGTGTCACGGAAACCCCATTTTGCAACAGCTCAGTATTTATTTTATTCTACCAAACGTATCATTACAAACGTTAGTATGGAAATTAAGCACAAGGCCTCACTTATGCAGACAAAGAGACCCTCAAAATGACAATATAGGCATTACAAATCGATGTCCTAACAAGCGGATATGAAAACACAATGCTTTGGACAAACGTTTAACATCGGCTGAATGTGACAATGCCATGGCCTTGTCGATGGCGCCCGCACGCACCCTCGTTCATTCGTGGCTACATTTCAAGGGCAAACCTATTATGGGTATATAATAAAACATTACATCAATTGAACAATGACCTTTCAGTCTTTCACCGCGGCCATGAGGCACATTAATACCGAAATAGAACTTTTAGAAAAGTTACGGACGACTTGCGGACGACTATATCAATGTTATAGCGAAGTCGTACCTACCGCCAGAAATAAAAATGATGTTAAAAATTCAAACGACTTTTTTTGATCGTATAATTTTAAAGTAACTAGTAGTCTGTATGATACGTCGTGTCACTTGAAAAGGCTTCGAAGAAAATTATCCCCATCAGCCGATCGATTCCCGCGGATTATCCTACTGAATAAATAACTCGTGTCATGCCCGTCCCGTACCGTGCCGTACTAGGCTTGCAGTCATATAAGGATATGTTTACGTTTGTATGCCGCTTGCAGGGCAAAAAAACGTGCAGTCACTGAAAATTTATAACCTTCGTTCAAGGGAGTATCGACTAAACTTAAAAAACCCTTTGTGAACAGGGGAAAGTTTCAATAGATTTTTACGCGTAGCATGAATTCGTACATGAAATAGTTACTTTCATTTTGAACGTGGACATGGAAGGTTACTAATCGATTTCGTACTCGTACTTATATTTCGACGTGTGTTTAGGTTAGTTGAATAAAATTATTAATTTGACCTTTTTTTTCAGAGGAAATGTCTCATCTTTACCTGCCATGGGGTTCAGGCGAGCGCTACACGAACCGTCTTCAAGTGCGAAACCAATTTGCAAGCACTTTAGAACTGCACAAACAACCTTACGAACACCAGGACGCTAGCCATCAGAGGAGTCCCAGCTTGCCGCCGATCCATCACATCGACGACAAATCCAAGGATGACAATAAAAGGACTAAGGAAGTGTTGAATAGGAACATCCCGAGCGCGAAACGATTCGCGTTCTATGATGAGGACGGAGAAGGGGACACCTCGGGCTACGGCAGTGAGACGGTCAACCATAGGGGTCAGGGCAGGGTGCACGACAGCGCCCACAATAACCCTGTCATGGCGTGGCAGCATGACTCTAAGGAAGACAGGTATGTTGCCTCTAGCACATTATGAACACATTAGCAAACATCTGATGTTCCACACATTAGGCCAACGTTGCGGCCGCCACGTGGTCCTCTAACCTAACGCCTCAATAACTGCTTTCCTTTGCCCTAAATTGGTCGAGGTGGGACTACTTTTTAGATCGGGCACGCGGCACGCGAAATTTTCATTTGACTGTGCTTGGTAATACGACTTTAGTGGCGGGGCGTCCATAGAACACGATTCCCGCCGGCTTGCCTAAGTTCCAAGCGCCTGAGCAGTTTTCCTACAGCTCATAAAAAAATTTAGCCAAATTCAACACCGGCTTGCCTAAGAAAATTTTTTACCCACCGCCACGTATTGCTACATATATACCCTGGAACAGTCATCATAATCATTAGCTAGGGATACACGCACATAATATCTGTGCGTCATCGTAATTTGTGCACACATCTGTGCCCGCCGGATTTGTCCGACGAATATGCCCGGCGGACAGATCCGTTCGTGTATGGTGCTATTCAGATGTGTCCGTCCGAACACAAATCCGTGTCCAATTCGCGCCATACACGCACGGATTTGTCCGGCGGGCACATCCGTGGGGCAAATCTGGCGGGCACATCTGTGCGTGTATCCCTAGCTATAATCATAATCATCAAGCTCAATTTGAACACCTCACCCGCTCAGCTCTACTTTTGCTACTGACTGAACCACTTCGAAATATGGGTACCTATTGTCTGATTAACGTTTTTAATTTTACACTTCGCTGGAATTCATTTAACTTTTACCTACCTGCTTCATTTAGGTAATAATCCTCGCTTTCTGCTCATTGCCGTTATAAACTTTCTGATGCATTATTTTTAATTTTTAACCGACACGAAAGACAATAATGCAATATTTGACGGTATACCTAATAACGGTTACCTGACTACCTAAATTCCCGTAGTTATCTCTTATCCAATCCAATTTTCTGGGTTTATTTAGGGTTCTGTACTCAAAGGGTAAAAACGGGACCCTTTTACTAAGACTCCGCTTTCCGTCTGTCCATCTGCCACCAGACTGTTACTCATGAACCGTGATATTAGACAGTTGATATTTTCACAGATGATGTATTTCTTAAAACTGAGACTGATGCCTGACTCCATAGTCAAACTAAATGTAGTTTTGTGGAGCAAGGTACGCATTTTAAATTGTATTTTTTATGTTTCCAATAAATGAATAACAATAGTAATAAAATAAATTTTTCACCTCAGCAGTTCGAACAAGCCTACTTTCCTCACTCCCTGGAGTTGGAGGACGAAAGTTGCGACTTTCCTCACTCCAGCAGGGACTGAAATTTTGTTTCTAGAAGCTTTTCGTCATAATGATGCATGATGCCTTTCATTCAGGAATGTAAATAAATGTGTTTTTTTAACTTTAATATGTTCTCACTACTGAGGTGAAAAGTTGTATGTGTCACACGAGAGGAAAGGTTTTTTACATCTCGTGTTCTTGAGATCCCTCGCTACGCTCAAGATTCAAACTTAGAATCACTCGCTTCGCTCGTGATTCAATTATAGAATCTTTCGCTTCCTCGGGACTCAAAATCAACACTCGCAAGAAAAACCAACTTTCCTCTCTTGTTGCACAAATATTAACTATTGTACTCATGTGTAAAAAAAAAACAAAGAAAGAAAGTTTCATTGCACTCTGCTGACGAACGTTGATCAGTCCGTCATGTCATATGATGAGGGTGGTGAGAACTGGCGCTAAGCAGCACGTTCGGTACAGGAACCGACCCTCCAGTGGTGGTGGGAGCAGAACGGAGGCTCCGTGGTCGGGGCGGAGTCCGCGCTCTACGGCCGAGGAGGGCCGCCCGCGCTGGGGCGACCGCGGCGTCGCCACCGGCCGCCTCTGGGAGCCCACGGCGCCTCATGAGCGGCTACCCCAGGTGACTACCAAATGTCTAGAAACAAAACAATATCATTTAATCGAGATCGATGACACACAGTACCTGTAGATACAACCACTGTAATTTCCGGTCAAGAACGGTCAACCAAAAATAAGGCTCAAGCACATACACACTATGTTTATTAAGGCGAGACGCAGTCACAACCCAAACTCCACACACTCTGACGAAGTATTTAGAGATTTGTTATAGGTACTAACTAGAGTTCATTAGGTAAACTAATCATCATTTACGCCCATAAACTTATTTACTTTCCATTACTCTCGCGGCTCTCGCCGCATTTAAATGAGTCAGTGAGCAACGGAAAACAAATGTACCTACCAACATAGTTAATCTATATTTAATTAATAGGAAAAAATATACAATTACAATATCAAAACATCACGTATCTAACTTAAAACTACTTTAAAACATAACATAAGATTATTTACATATCTATACATACTATACATAGGTATCGCTCTCTTATACAGATGCAGAATCAAAAGAAAGGCACCCCATCGTGGGTGGAGCGGGGTCTGAACATGATCGACAACACCGCGGAGGTACTAGTCATCGACCAGAGGAGCTCTACCAACTCCGGGTTCGACTGCGACCGGTCGTCCTGTAACGGCAGTGACGAAGGAAGGTACCTTACCTGGCTATTCTATACAAAACTTGTTAATTTAACTGTGTTTTGATAGTACAGCCGCCATTATATATATCGGAGCGG
This sequence comes from Pammene fasciana, assembly GCA_911728535.1. NCBI lineage: Eukaryota > Metazoa > Arthropoda > Insecta > Lepidoptera > Tortricidae > Pammene > Pammene fasciana. The sequence continues at coordinate 7,169,414 of OU452285.1, forward strand.
CCAAGGTGGTCACATATATCTGAACAACGCCCTTATTGTCAAGGTGATAAAATGCATGTTCAGATATTTTTGAGTACCCTGACCGCTCCGAATTATTTGATGGCGACTGTACAAACATCGTTTTTTTTTCAGAACATATTTACGAGGCCAAAACGTTCCGCTAGAACCAGAAATAAAGGCTCAGCGCGAAAACAAACGAATAAAAGCGCTAGAGCTGCAGTCAGCTATACTAAGTCAATTGGAAGACCGAGAGAAACGACGCCAAGAGGAGAGGGAAATGAAATTAAGAGAAGAGAGATTAGAAGAGCTACGTTTACACCGACAACAAGAACAAGACAGGCTAAGGATCGAGGAAGAAAGGCGGAGGCACGAAGAAAAACAGCTACAAGAGCAAAGAAAATTAGAAGCGCTCAAAAAGGCTCTTGAAGACGCGGAAAGGAAGGCTAAGCTAGAAAAAGAAAAGAGGTTCAGTTCTCAGAAACAGATAATAAACCAAAGTATTCCTTTAGAACCCAGAACAAGACGTGATACTCTAGAAACCAAACCAAAGATAGAAGAAAGTGTAGTCGAAACAATACAAATTAGCGAAACAATAAGTCCTACAAAAACAGATAGGACGTATGATGTGCACTCAGCTAAAAGCCAAAAACCAGATTGTAATTCACATCAAACCACTGAATTCAACTCACCCCGATCAACTGGCCCTGGAAATTTAAATCTCTATATTCATAGCGTTCCACCATTGGCACTAACGGATAACAGATTTAATATTGTGCCCATCGGTATAAATGGAAATGGCGAAATTGTCAGTGGACAATCAAACACCATACAACTTGCAGTCCTAGTTCCACAAAACCTCAACAACAACTACTTTAATGTTTCAATGAACACAGTTAGCAATTCTGAATCATTAGAGTCGGGCAAAGTATTAACGCCAAATAAATATCGTGGACCTCGAACAAAAGATGTGGCCACTCAGACAGATTTAAATATATACAAATCTACAACAGACAGGAAAACGGACACTGAAGACGTGGAAAGGAATGTGGACAAAGATTATCCCAATATTGACGAAAACGCGCCTCAAGAAAGATCCCATAATTCTATGAAAAAAGATCGTAGGTCAGACGAGAGATATAAGAAAGATTTAGAAAATCGACCCAAGTGGGGAGTCAACCGACCAGCAGCACAATACAAAAAACAAAGCGAAAAAGATCCATTTTATAGTCAAAAAAGAAAAATGCGCCAAAAATATCGAACTCAAGCGCGACAGTATTTATCACACTCCAGCGACGACAGCCGTTCGCCGAGCCCTCCCCGCGACAAGGTCGCTGAGCAGGACACCAAACCTCGCAACTCCCTCAGCCAGTCGTACTGGAGAAGCAAGAGGTCCAGCCTGGATCTCTCAAAGACGAACAATGCGCTTGAGCCCGACAGTAAGATACTAAGTGACTATCTTGGCCACACTAACGATGCAAGTGAAAAGAAATCCCCTAAAATGTCACCAACAAAACGGATTACACTCTCTCAAAAATTTATAAATGACAAATACGGCAACAGAAAAATGTGGTCCGACGATCAATCTGATAACAAAATTTCTAAATGCAACTCGCTCGATGTCGAGAACAGAAAGAAAATAATCGATCAACTAAACACTGCCAAAAGAGACTACTTAGAGAGAAATGACGATTTGGAAATAATTTCCACTAGAACAAAATACTAAAGACTTATAGCAGTAACGTAAACCTATTGTTAGACCGTAATTACTAGTCGTGAAAGTATGTAAGTCGTTGAAATTAGGTTACAAAGCTACTCTATTTACCGGATTGTTATCGACCCCACGGTTTCTAGGATATGAGCCAAAACAAAGTTGGGTCGATAAGATCAGTGTTTGTACAGCCGTCGCCGTCTGGGTTAAAAATATAAGCATGTCGAAGCTAGACGATCTGTTCGATAAAAAGAAAGACGAAGCTTTGCTGTTGGATTTGTCAAAAACGGTTATTAATAATGCCGAAGAGTACAGAGCTGTGTTGGATAAAGTGCCTGAATTCAAAACGCGTCCCGAAAAGGTACCTATGTGAGATATTTTAAATATTCGTAACGAACTAACTAACGTTGGTCGCATAAATAAATTTTCGTTTGCCGCATAGGTGAAAGCCGAAGACATAAAGATAAAGGACGACAAAAAAACAAAAACGCCCCGGAAGGAAGTGCGAGCGTATGAGAAGTTGGGTACGCGTGGGTACGAGGAGAAGCACTTCACGTTCATGGACCCGATCCCGGTGGAGATGCGAGGACTGAAGTTTGAGGAGCTGTGTGTCGTACCCATTGAGTGGAGGATGCTCACCTCGATCAGACCGAAGTCGAAGCTGGATGAAGAGTATTTTAACAGGTCAGTCTAACATTAAATTTCGTGAGCTTTTAGTTTAAGAGCGTAGGTATTTTGTTCAGCTTGCAATGAAGTAGGTACTTACTAAAATTTGAGGCATAATTCATCCCTTTGTGCGTAGGTAGGTACTTCAGAGAGAAATGTTGCCTGAATCCTTTCACCAATGAAAGGACTACTAAGACAAATATGTATACCTAACCTAGATGGTTTTGGAACCTCTCAGATCGATTTGTTTTTGGATTTTTGTATGGCCATTGAGCGCGACGGCGGTGCATACTAAAGTCCAAAAATCACCTTTTTTGGCCACCCTATAGATAGCTACTACTCGAAAAATAATTAACCTTATAAACTTAGTTCACGCTTGCCTTATTGTTCTAGTTACTCGCAATTGTACCTACTTTAAGTTAATGTTGCATTTGTTACAAGATATCTATGCGACAGTTTACCGCTCTTTTATTGGTCACGCGATTAAATTAAACTAGGAACTTGCTTACAATGAAACTTCAATAGTTCCTAATTATAGATTTTAAGTTCCTCAATATTTCCTATATCTATTTCCTGTTCCTCGTCAATCACTCACATCAATTTCAGTTAAAGTTTGATTTTTAAAAATCTACCTACCTATAGCACTAGAAGGAATAAATCAAACTAATCAAAGGTCAGCAGTTGAGCGTTATTGTCAATATCTATTTTCAGATTAATAGAACTGGGAAAGTTGGAATTAAAAACTAAAGCTAAAGACAAGAGAGAATTTATTAAAAACCCTATGGTTCGGAAAACCAAGAACCGGTCCGGCGTGACGGAGACGAGAATCGTGTCATGTGCCGAGTGCGGTGAAGAATATTGCGACGGTAAGAAATTAACCTACATATAGGTACTAAAGCTAAAAGCATATTAGTATGTTGAGATATTTTGTACCTAACTAGGTAATTTTAGTCCATTCGCCTTTAGGAGATTATCTCACTGGCGCCGCAAACGCAGGCAGAGCGCTATCTCGCTCGCGCACCGGCGCCGCATGCGGAAAACGCAGCAGTGTAAAAGCCGTAGATATGTTAGGTACCTATTAAAAATAGGTGGTACTAGTTTATAGGTCCACAAATATTGAATATTTTTTAACAACTTGTATCTTTACTGAGTAGCTACTTAGAGAGTTTTTTTTTAACGTAGAATCTTCTGGACTTTATTAAAAGTTTCAATTATTTATTTCATTTTGTCCTTTATCGGCCTCTAGGTCTCAGGAGGGTCGGTTGTATCACGGAAGAAGCATCTAAATGCTAAGCAATCGCATACGATGCAATTGCAACACTACGGAAATGGGAAACCATTATAAGATTATGACGTGACGCTCATTGCAAATGCGACAAACAGTAGGTACCAGTATTTGACTCAACGTGTAGTTTAATAAAGCAATTAGGGTAGGGTAGGGTACGCAACGCACCCGGGGTAGCATCGTGGTAGACGGGGTAGCATCGTGGTAGAATGATCGCGAGCCCATGATGCTACCTGTAACGGCAGGTAGAGTAACGCTGCCGCAGAGGCGTTTAGTGGGTATTCTCTTCACCTACAAGTCCCACATACCCTCCACATGGGTCTTCCCCGGATCCAGGAGACAATGCATTGCCCTCTGCGACAAAAAAAAACGCACATGTGAATCCGCTGGAGTTAAAGGCCTTCATAGGCTGCGGTATCTGCTTACCATCAAGCGGGTCATAAGTTTATTTGCCACCGTCGTGGTATTAAAAAAACGAAACGGGCTGTCGATAGATTTATGGAGGTCATTGGCTCCGATAACGCATCGGCCAATGCAGTTATTGGACCGGAGTAACCGTAACAATCGTAACATAATATCTACTAATATTGCAATTATCATCTAATTCATGAATTCACATGTTTTGCGCGTATTGTACCGTATGTATGCTGTAATTAACCACACGTAAATAAACCAGTATAAGTGTAACCTCCAAATACAGGTAGTTGTAACGGATCCCAAGTTCAAGTTATACTATAGACGGGATGCATAATACGAGACTACGAGTATAAATAATTATTGTACCTACTATGCAGTAACTAGCAAGCCTGCTTATCCGTTACCTGATTTAATATGCTTCACTCCAACTAACGTTCAGCCGTTTGGAAAATGCAAGAGCGAATGAAATCTTTTTCTCGATCTAAATACGATTTTTATGGGGATCAAATGGTATTTAAGTAAGGTAATAGGTACCTATGACCTAATAACTGGATAGGGTGCGCCATGCAGTCATCATATTCCTTCTGGCGTTTGTCCCGGATTTTGCCACGGCTCAATTGAGCTTGGGGTCTGCTTGGCAACCTAGTCACAACTTCAACAAACTTTTTGGGGTCTTCTAGTGGCAACTTCAGTTACTCCGTGATAATGGCGCATGCAACTGTACCGAAATATGTAACTTGTATGATTTGTCTCAATATGTAACTTGTATTTTTGCTACTTATATATTTTTGTAATGTATGATGTTGTGGCGTTAAATAAATGTATTTTCTTTCTTTTCTTTCAAATATCGGAAGCTCATAATAAAAAACTCACATGGTAAATATCCCGTTTTAAATAGTTTTTGTAACCTAGTCACATGAATTGGCGTTAAGCAACTACATAGACACACCAGCCGAAACCGACTGTCATCTGACCTTCCAGAGGGGAAACTAGGCGTTATTTGGATTAGGACCGATTTTAGTGAGTCTCATATTAATCATATTGATACGAGAATTCTCTTGGGTACAGCGCACAGGTCTTTCCCCAAGTATCTCTGCGTGCCCTCATCAAACGGTTCCTTATTGGTTAGTCAATCAAGGAGATAGTGCTTATTCACATGTCATCAACTCTTTATTTACAGGCAAAATGTGCGTGATAACGAACTACGATATGTTCGCGCGCACCAAAGTGGAGACGGAGAGCAAGCCGCGCCCAGCGCCGGCGCCGACGGGCAAGCGGAGGCCCATCAAGCGGCGCGTGCGCCCGAGACGCAAGCCGCGCAGCAAGAGCGCGCAGGCGGCGCCGAAGACCAACGCACGGAAGTCCGGGGCCAAGAGCGATTCTGAACTTTAACCACATGGTACAGTTACATCTGAAAATTATTGGTTACAAATAATGTGACAAAAACATGTAGGTATCTAAAACTTTACGCCTTTGTAATAGAATAATAGAGTACCTACATATTTTTGTCACATTAAATGTATCCATATTTTCAGTGACTGTAGATACTTACTATTATTCTGTATGTATAGATATTGTAACCAATAATTTTCCTAATCTTCCTAATGAGTGCTAATCAGTAATCATAATCACCTACTACGGTGAAATTACCAAGCGCCGCGGCAGGCGCCAGCACCAACGAGCAAGAGGTCGTTGTACCTACCTGATATATGTGATGTAAGAGTGACTAAACTGTATACTTGTCAGCATGAAACAGACGCTATTGATGGAAAAGCGTCGACCCACCCCACGTGACTTGTAATCCTATAGTCAAAGTTCAGTGTTGTTCAGCATGATTTAACAATTCGGAAAACATTTATTAGTATAACAATTTATGATAAACCCAATACAGCGCATGTCTAGGTATGTAAGGTATAGGCCAAGAAAATAAGATCAATAAAAAGCGTTTTGAGGAATTAATTCCCAGCAGGCTGGAAATCGTTGTAATACCTGCATGTGGTCCTAAAGGCATGTCATCCGAGTTTGCACTGTTCCAGGAGGTGTGGTGTGCATAACTTTTGGCAGCCAAATAACTACTAAATGTTTGCTCTTTTTTCAGTTGTTTGCTTATAGCTCAATAGTTCTATTGGAAAAAGTCACTCCATTCAATATTAAGGAGGGTTAAATTTGGCTGCATTTGTTGGGGGTAGAGAGATCAAATTGAAAGTCGGCTTTATGAGGAATTTTCATAATATTTCGTGGCGGATTTTGTCTAAGGAGGTCTCATTGGGCTTAGGTGAATATAGGGCTGCCAGGAATTGCCGACCTGCTGAAAAGAGGGCCTCAGGATCAACAATAGAAGCAAAAATTTCCCAAAAATAATGCACACCTCCTGGGATTGGGCAAACTCGGATGACACGAATTTAGGACCAAATGAAGATATTAAAACAATTTCCAGCCTGCTGGGAATTAATTCTTCGAAAAAGTCAAATTTTATTGGCCTAGTAGGTATGTTTATTGCATTTTTAATGTAAATGTAAGTACTATTCCGAAGTGGTCTCAGCTAGTATTTTGCCAAAGAAACCAACAATGTAAATAGTCAACAGTCCTGCTCTTAAAGTTCATAGTCCAATGAATTCATTACACTACGTAGAATTTTGATAAATCCAAGTGCCTACTATTGTAAACTAGAAAGCTTAGGGAGCCGTGTATTGTATGATTTGTATCATAGGTAAGAGAGTCAGTAGAGACCTATATCTACATTATATAGACACGGACGAAAAGTTTTTGAGATCCGTATCCAAAAATTTACAATCTATCAAATATATGCCCATAGCATTTTCAGAAAAAAGTGTACCATTTACGTTTTTTGGTAAACCTAACAAATTTTGGGTTACGTCTACTCAGAATCACGAGGACTGTCAATTTAAATAATAACAAAGTCCCAAAAAAATTTGTCAGTTTTGTGACGCATTTTCCCAAACATTCCATATGGATCGTCACAAAACTGACTATGATTTTTGTATGGAAAATTGGCGATTTTTTTTTTCAAAACCTACAGATTTTTTTCTTGTGAAAACCCCCATATGGGTCGCCACATACCTAGCGGTTTTCCTCGCGGAATTACCGGAAGTAGCGGAAATTTGTCTATGGTAGCGGAAATTTGTCTATGGTAGCAGATTTTTTGTATGGAAGCCATAGACAAATTTCCGCTACCATAGACAAATTAAGAATTTTGTCTATGAATTTCCGCTACTTCCGGTAATTCCGCGAGGAAAACCGCTAGGTATGTGGTGACCCTATACCTTATTTGAAAGAATGAAGGTTACTCTGATGCCATTCACACTTCTTTCTTGTAGATATAGGTATTTGTTGTCAACTGTACTCGTTTGGTCTACTTTTTTTGTAGCATTTGTCCATTAGATATAATCAACGCTTAAGTCTCACCAATGCATTATAATAGAATAAGTATAATGGAATCTCGTTTTTGCAATTTTGTACTTATACAATAAATTAAATACCCCACGTAATGCATTAATTTTATTCCACTGCCTACTTTGTAAAACGTACCTAACAAAGAAACTAAGCGGATGGTCCTCAGTTATGGACATGCACTACTTAACTAACGAACATAAACACAGGAAGCTATTTACTCTTGATATTAATTGTTACGCTTGTTTTAATACACCTTATGCGTGCGTACAGTAAAAGCCAAAAATACAGTTATGAACCTTATTACAAAGGCGTAAGGTGTAAGCGTAAACATATTTTTGGCGTTAACTGTACAAACATTCTGTTATCTATGCTAAGTAAGTTTACAATAGACAATCATAAAAAGTTTAAGGCAGCAGTCAGACCGTCGACAAGACAGCTACGTAAAAAATGGTCTAACCATTTTTTTTCGAAACTCACGGATACGCCATCCTTACACATAATTGATGAGAAATGGAAAAAAAATTGAAAAAAATTCAGCAACTGTATGAGGCTCGTTAAATGACACAATTGTTTCAATATCACTCTTTATTGATTTTAAAAAAATATTTATATTACACATTCATTCAATTTTAGAGCCTATAAAACAAATAACATTCTCAAGATACGACGTCCTTATGCGTTGGCATCCCGGCCTTGGCCACCAGCTACGCTACATATATCAAGCCAAAAATATCTTTACATCTAATGTACATACCTATTATTGATAAACGATTACATCATCTTTACTTTAGAGAGTACCGTGATGATAATCCCTTAATGTAGGCCCTAAGTACGCAATTATTATTATTAAACAGGTAAAAAGTATGGGGCTCTAACACAAAAACATGTTATTCTCGTAAAATGAACTTGACTAATAAGGAAAATGAAAGGAAAAAAAGGCAAAACCTTATGATGGAAAAATATAGACAGGCTGATCAACGGCTTCACTACAAAGCGGTTAAAGACCATCTCCTTCTATGATATGAAATTGTTCGACTTACCAAAGAGGAAGATTGCTCTCTAACTACTTTCTAAGTAACTCAGTTGTATCGCCGAATAAATGAGCCGCATTAACCCTATAAAGATACATATCACAAGACTGAACATAAAAGGCAGGAGAAATCACAAGGTCTAAGATCTTTAATACAAAGGTTAGGTATATATTGAGTAGATAATATTTTCTCTTAAATTACGACGGCATCAATAAAGAGGTACGCGAGAAGGTTGCAACAGCAAACTCAATGTTTTCACAAACATTGCACAGCCGATACTTCGACAATTCCAAAATAAATTAACTAAATGTTACTCGTAATATTGCGTCTCTGAAATTATTATAAACATTCCTTTACCTAACTAAATCAATGTGACGTCCTCAGACAAAAGGTAAGATAATAGCTGAAATATTGTTGGAATTTTCGTTCTTTTTGACAAACAATGTAGAACCTTTTGCCTGAGAATGTCACCAATACCAAGTACTAAATATTGATGCTCTCACTCTTATCCTATTATTATGTAACAAAGGTAATAAATTATTTGCGATTAGAGACATTTAGAATTTCGTAATGATGTCGACTATATCCTAAACCTGAATTATCCTTAAAAACTAGGTATACAAAATAGGAATCTGCAATAAAATAACGTAGAAGCCTTTTGCTCGATAGCAAAATTACGCTGTCTTTTTAATGTTGGCCGCAAGATTAGGTACATTCGATTTAATATGCATACTATCACCTCCGTAACACAGATATGTATTTAACACTTCAAAGTAATATGAAAGCCTCGCGAAAGGAGTTAATCACGTTCTCAAGTATATTTTTAAACTATTCAGTGACGTGCGCCTTTAATTTATAGGGCGAGTACTTTATAGACAGAAAGAAACTTGGAGGTAAGTACTACGAGTATGTCGGAAAAAATAGGAAAATACTTTCTATTTATGGAGCTGCAAACCGCATGCATACTTATATATTGGTCCAAATTCAGGTCTCATCTCAATTTAAATTAGGAGAAACATAATGGCTACAATAAATAAACAACAATAAAACACGAGTTGTTAATAAGGGCAGCATCTACACCAGAGCTGCCTGACTACATGTACGATCAACAACACAGATTACTAACTAAGATAAAATAAACCTGTAGTCTTTATCAGCCATATTACACGTCAAATGATAGCCACCATGTTCGCGGTTCTAAGTAGATAAACAAATACGGATAAAATGCACAGAAATGGAATGAAAGGAGATAAGATACTTATTACTACAAGCACCAGAAGATTGTGAAGGTCATTAGGGGTCATATAAAGACTAATGTCGCTACACGTACACGGGCAGGTAGGGTGCTAATCTAAAGGGCACCTACACATGTACTGCATACACGGAAACTATGAGCCGTCTCTACACAGACGGTTAAACGTTCAAAATGTTAAATGATCTCAAAATAAGATCATCCCGCTACATCTTCCATAGTACATTTGGCGCCCGGAAGCATTGCAGATTCCCAACGGTCACTAACGCCCGACTACAACGAATCATACTAAAACGAACCCTATTATGCTTCACTGAAAACAAGAATTAAAATTATTATGAAAAACAAGTCAACACGAGCTAAATATAAAATAAAATATACAACTAAAGCGCTCCACATTTGTTCTGAATGCATAATATGAATTCATATTGTGAATTCTGAACGTGTGGCGCGCCTTAAAACATGGACGTAAGTCGACTGAATGTGTAAGAACAGTTAAGGTAGTAAAACTTAATAATAAATAAGTTGACACCCTGTGGGACTACCGGAGGCGCGTGCGCGAGTACGAGTAGTGGCGGGTGTGATGGCGTTGAGCTAGCGACGGGCGCGCGGGCCGCGGACTCTCCTCACTGGTCTTTGCGGGCCTTCTTCTTGCCCTTCTTGGCTTTGGCGTCCGTCCAGGTGTCTGGGGAAACACATTTCATTTTTTATTTCAACTAGACACATTATGCTAAGAAATCGGCTGGAGACAACAAAGCAAATAGTGCATTGTTCTCTTTCTAGGGTGTGTACCCTACGTACGTCAATACGTGTGTATTCGGGGGTGGTAAACGCTTGTCCAAATGAGCTAAAACAAAGCGCCCAATATAACCTCTACTATGTCACAACTGGGACTAAAAGTGGAAATCGCATACATTTACTTTTACACAAACTTTAATCTGTTTCAATTAAAATAATGAGCGAAAATCGTGAGAGTTTCAGTAAATTGTAACCAATCAGTGTAATTTACCTCCAAGTTCATCAAAGACCGGCACATTGGGCTTGTCATCTTGCTTGTCCGAGGAGTCGGAGTCAGCCTCTTTGGCAGCGCTCTTGGCTACAGCAGCAGCCTAATAAGAATAATAAAAACATCATTTAAACGTTGCCAAGTTATTTGTTTCAAGGATTGTTATTGATCTCAATAGATATACTAGGGAAATACATTGTAACGCAATCTGGGCACTACGTAATTGTGTATTTGGCCTTTAATCTGTAATTTGTTTAATTACAGCACAATTATATTATTATTAGAAATCATAAATACAGTTATTTTTTATTTTTATTACAGTAATTATACTCAAATCCTTAAATACTTTTTCAGTCATAATCATGCACCCATTCACTTGTCGCTATAGCTAAGTATTTTTTAAACTAGGTTCTAGAGTTTGGTAAGGAGATAAGATCTTGGTCATTAGCATGGAAACCAGAATACCTAAAATATGGTTTCCAGCCGTACAGCATTTATCTATCTAATTCCTATTTAGAAAGACTGAAGAATCGCATTTACAGATAAAATACTTCTCGGGTCAGAGATGTAGGGTTAGAACCGGTGGTATTTTCTTTTTTTTTGTCTGACGTTCATAAGTGCATTGTAATTTGTCTAAATTGAAGAATAAATATCATTTATATTTTTTTAATGTTTTAAGTAAGGCATTGACTGGCTTTGTGCGAGCGGGACAGCAATAATTATGCTCGTGCGATAGGGATAGGAATGGTGTATCAAGTCAATGCATGGAATTCTTCGTGCTTAGCGTCCTTACTTTAATTGTTGCTGATATGATGGCACACATGTTGTATCTAGATTTCAGATGTGACTATCCGAGTAACTAGTATATGCTGACCTCAGTAGCCTTCTTCTTGACTTGTTTCTCCTTGTTCTGGTTCTTCTTGTTGCTGCGCAGGTCCTTCACGTCGGGCGTGTCCTCGGCTTGTGCGTCCTCGTCCGTGGCCAGGGTCGGGTTGTCGCGACGCTCCGCCTGCAACCATTTTACTTTAGCCTCTGTACAGTCGCCATCAAATATATCGAGCGGCCACGGTTCTCAAAAATATCTGAACAACTATTATGCCTTGACAATAGAGGCGTTCAGATATTTGTGACCGCCTTGGCCGCTGCGATATATCTGATGGCGACTGTACCATTGTTATCAGATACATTGGAGCGGCTTGGTTCCAAATATTGGAATAACGCCTCTATTATCATAGCAATAAAGTGCATGTTCCGATATTTTTGAGTACCTTGGCTGCTCTGATGAATTTGATTGGGACTCTACCATCCCAAACAAACTGAAGGGACAATTAGGACCTGATTGCAAGATAAGCTTGTGCCTCTCACAATACATCATTTTAGTCTCTGAAGTTTGAAGCAACTACATGATCTGTCTACATGCCAGCCCTTAACCCACAGTATAAATAATAAGTGAGACAGTGAGTATTTTTAGTTATGTACTTCAATATTGGAAAGTGTCCAGAGATAGGCAGATGGCATGTTATAATATAAATAAATGGAGACCTGTGGGAAATAAAAACTGTTATTAAAGGGAAAATAAAAGAGGCCTTGGAAGACCCAGATATGTTTCTCTGAATCAAGCCAAACAGAAGGGAACTTAAAACATTAGCAGAGATGATACCAATGGCGATTACTGCACTGACGAGAGTTGGGCCCCTCGAATTATGAAGATGATTCCTATTTCTTCATGTGAAGTTGTTATTGTTCATCCTAGGGCACCCCGAAGGTGCATAGGGCCTGCACAAGATCCTTCCACGCCTTTCTGTCCTGAGCAACTGTCTTGGCCTCTCTCCAGTTCATTCCTACGGCTCGTAGCTCGCTCTCAACGCTCCTCCGCCACGTCACGTTAAGTACGTCGTACGTCACGTCATGTCAAGTAAATAACATAAAATTACCTCCTTGAGCACACGCTGCACCTCTTCGATCTGAGCCTGCAGGGCGCGAGCAGCCTCAGCGTCCACGCGGGGCCCTTCCACACTCAGTACCTTCAACACAGAGATTTATTGTAAAGCAACACTATATATGATTATATGGCAAATAAAATATATAAATACATTGGAAAATGAGTCGCCTGAGGAATAAGTGTAATAGTTTTTTCATTTTCATATATATTTTTTAAGGGAGGGTATGTTTTGCTAGAGCAATTTTGCAAAAAATTGCCAAAGTTTAGGTGACGTTTTTGGGAAGATGTTAAAGTATTTTACAAATATAAAAATACAAAAATAAACTTCACTTCATGCTTTAATCAGATAATCCAAAACATTTTAGGGTCCATAACAAATAAGAATTAAAAATCATACCACAAAATTGCATGAATCAACATCCTCACTAAACAAGCTCTGTAAGAATTGAGTTTTAAGGTATTAAATATTAATATATATAGACCTAAAGTACTTTTTTGCAATAACAAGACTTCAAGCTATCTTACCAAATGCAATTCATGTGCATAATGTCATTAGCAATTTACGATTTCAAACCGTTACCGGACTCTTAATTTTGAATCTGTACAACATGCTCACTCCAAATCCAAATGGTACCATTTCCCAAAAAGTGTCACATATTATGAAAAATAATGTATCTGCGGAATGCTAGTGTTTCCTTCAAACTAAAGAGGCAAAAAGTATCAAAAGATCATTTAAAAGACTAGCTATCATGCATCTTACATAGTGACTGGTAATAAACTCTAAATTATTGTTTTGCTAGTTCATTTTCGATGTATTTTCCGTTGATTTTGCAAAATTATGTCATCTGTCAGCAATAATTTTAACAAAGCCTACACTATTAATGCATGTTCATAACATCATAACATACATACAAATATTACAATAACTATTGAGTGCATGCTGATGCAACTAACAGTGGTTAATATTTTGAATGACAATGGAAGAAAAACACTGCTTTGAATGACATGTTGTATAGACAGCAGTAGCCATTATAGGATAGCACATCGCGTCACACGTCTAAGGCTGCCTTTCTGGTGAGATGAAAATGAGACGAGACCCCCCATGTCTCCTCTCATTTTCATCTTGCATCATCATTGCAATCAACTAATAGCGTTATCTGCTGCTCATATCCACCTCAGTGGAAAGGTAACCCACATGATTATGAATAGGCGGGTTGACACTTGACGCACCGCCTCGCGAGGATATTGACGTGCCTCGGCCGAGGCAAACGCACGCGCAGCCGCAATGCCTGGAGCGAGGCACGTCCACAGTAGCCGAGCTGCCGCGCGCGGCAATTTGCGGTGCGTCAAGTGTGGCCTCGCCTAGTGGCGGCGCGTAGGCAATATTTGTAGGCAAGCTGGACTTTAGACAAGCTTTCCTTTTCTTAATGAGCTATAGTTAAAGTTAATGGCAAAAAAATTGGCATGCTCGTGGGAATCGTGTTCTATGTACGCGCCGCCATTGCCGCCTAATGAAGTTAACTGGGTTAACAATAGTAGGTATTTAGACATTCCGAATGTGTGGTTCTGCATTTCTAACTCAACAAAAAATAATTAAATAATTTTTAACAAAAAAGAACAGACTTCTCTTAGGATCCGCTTTTCCAAGTGGAAATGCCTGAGTTGCTGTAAAAAATACCGAAATCACTATAGCTGTGCCTACAATAGTTGAAGAGTTCCCTCGATTTCTCCAGGATCCCATCATCAGATCCGGACCTGGTGACAATGGGACCAACTGTGAAGTATACTCTTCCAAATTGGTCCAGCCGTCTTTGAATAATCGGTGAACATACTTAAAAAAAATAGAAAAAATAACAAGCAAAGATTCCCACAAATTGAGAATCTCCTCCTTCGAAATCTTGAAGTCGGTTGAAAACACAATTTTTTATATAAATTTGATATCCGATTGGAATCCAACTTGAAACTGGTCCATAGATTAACATTGCTTTAAAAGAGATGTATGTTTTAAAAACTGTAAGACGCGTGTCATTACTTGTTTGCTCTCTTTCTAACCCATAGGGTTAGAAAGAGACTACCACTTATAAATTGCCAATTGTAGTTTTATCAAATAAGCCACTGTGGTGTGTTTTATAAGTCAATTTGTGGCATCCTTTCTAACAAATAATGACAGAAAGAGAAGCAAATAGCAAATTTGTATTAGTCTAAAATTAGTCAAAGTTGTGTTAGTCTAATTTACAAGTGGAAGTCTCTTTCAAACCTTGCGTTAGATAAACTTCTGCTTGTAAATTGTCACTTGTAGCAAACCTGTGTCCTATTTAATAAAGATTAAATAGGACACAGGTTAATTTAGGTATAAACAAACTACCTTGATAGTCTCTTCAGCGGGCTCCTCAGCCGGGCGGGCAGCCTCCACATCAGCATCCTTGGCCTTCTTGTTCTTATTCTTCTTGGCCGGGCTCTCCTTCTTTTCCTTCTCCTTCTCCTCTGGGCTCTTCACCTTCTTCTGGCTCTTCTTAGGCACCTCCTGCCAGCCGCCATCATCAAAGTCAGCGGGCTTCTCAGTCTCCGCAGCTGCTTTACCTTTCTTGCCCTTCTTAGCCTCAGCTGGAGCTTCCTTCTTTACAGCTTTGGGCTCAACGGGCCTCTCAGGTTTCGGCTTAGGCTTCTCGGCCTCCTTTGCTTTCTCCTTAGTAGGAGATTTCTTGGAGCTCTCGGTCTTTGCCTTTGCGTCATCGCTCGAGCGGTTGGGTGACGATTTCTGCAACACAAAAACATCCTTTCCAATCACTATTGAAGGAGAAACATCCTTACACCCGGCTGACAAGCATGTCCCGGTACAACGGCGAGCATATGCTTGCAGGTTAAAAATAAAATGAGCACACGTTGAGAGGGACACTTCGCGGCACTCACAAATCGTAACATATTGACAGCACTCACCTTATCCTTCGACTTCTTCACTTTCTTGTTCGAAGATTTCTTGTCGTCGATCACTAGCGCCAATTTGTCGAACTGCGGCTGTTCCGCCGAGTGGAACCCGAAGATAAATACTAGCGCTGCGCATAGTAAAACAACCGCCACCGCGGCCGCGGGGAACAGAAACTGTGTGCTCGACACCTGGCTCAGCAGTTCCATCGTGGGGCTTAACTTTTAAACTGTCTAAACTATATAGTTCACATATAAAGGTATCGATAAGGTGTGATAATGTTGAACTAATTAATTCCCCTGCGATAAAAGCAGACACGGAGACATGATGACGCGGCTGTGACGTGCCAAAAATCGCGATTGGAAGTAACGTTCGGATTAACGCTACAACGGAAATTAAAAGTGAAAGGATTTTTTACAAGTGGCGCCACTTATCGGGAACAACAAAAATTAACAAGATATAGAACTGAGAAGTCGCGATTTACTTGCAAACGAGTTGACCCATATAACAAGACCCTAAGGAGGATTTTTTTCTCCTTCTAGCTCCATAACCACTTGATCGATCCTGCTCATATACGAACTTACAAATTTTATGTACCTCTGCTACAGCCCCAAGAAATTTCATAAAGATCAGAAAAACGTTACTAAAGTTATCGTCAGACAAACTATCGAAATCAAAAAGCCATCCAAATGCCGAGACGTCCCAGTAGCCAGGTGACAGTTCGGTTCGGTCTGGAGTTGTTTGTAAGAACTCACTTCGCTTAAGCTCCGCGAGTTCGATTATGTAAGTATATTTTTTAAGGGCTCTCATAATTAATAAAAAAGTTTCGTGTAAACTATCGATTTTACCGCAAGCTTTTAAAAGACTACAACACACACACTAATTATTGTTAAAAATAAAATATAAATTACATACATTGATTTATATGAATTATATTCCACTAGATGTGACATCTAGAACAAATTTTGTTCACCATGTTTAGCGCTTGACACCTATGACTGAATCAAAGAGTAGTATAAACTTGTAGTAATTTTCAGTACAACTTATGGGACAAAAAACTACCTATGGGATGGGATGTCTTCTCCTGTTACTCAATGATAAATTACAAGTGGTTTCGCGGGCTATCAACACATTCTACATTCTTTATGGACCTACAGGTGTATGACTATATTTGCGAATACATATGTCGATTGCGGATGTGTTATGAAGTTCGGCCTGGTATCGCGAAAATTGGTTGTTATCTGCATCTCGACCATCTTGTTCTTTCGTACTGGCAAGTGTGATATAGATTTCGATTTCCGAAGTTCGCAGTTGCTTCGCTGCTTTTATAACTTCACGTAACCCCGTCCCCCTACAACTACATAACCGTGTATCCATATGTCAACTGTCAACTGACAAAATACTTTTACGATCCTCACTTCTCGCCATCCTCATTCGTAAATACCTTCATTCACATGCCCGCAAACGTTTAGAAAACTTACGAATCTTCACGTTGTAGTCAACCAGGCTTTAATTTTGTGCTCAATATCGTATTTTTATATGAACTTCGTAGTTAGTTATTGCACGTGCTGGGATTTTACATAGCGTATTTGGCCAAATATTCGTGCTGCCTCTCATTCTTATTTCATAGCAAAGAGAGAACATTTGCGCAAATAAGGCCATGTGAACTTGTAAAGTGCCAGCACGTGAATTAATGCGAATGTTCTTAGAAATATTTTAATATCAAATATACTAACCGTATTCGCAATTCTCTACCTTTAAAGTAAAATATCCGTGCTCAAAACTTAAAACAATGACGGTAATTGCAAAAAAGTAGTTTCCGATGTACTAGTTCATAGTGGACTATGTATTCGAACGTGATTTTTCACCAAAACATTACGTTCCATTTTAGGCAGCATGCATTATATTCCCTATCCCTAGTACAACATAAATGATAAATGAGAGATAAATATTTCACATGGTAACTTTTTCATGGTGTCAGACCGAGACGAGGCGAACGGAGCAAAATAACCTAAAAAGCCACAGCGTTGTACGAAGTAGTGTTATTTATTTAAGAAATATGGGCAGAAAAAATAAAGAAAAGCGAAAAAACAAAGAAGTAAAAGATGGCGAATCCGATGAAACCGGTGAAGATCATAAATTGAAACAAAATGAGGATGAAGAAATAGAGCCACCAGCAGAGGATCCTGAACAGGAGTCACCACGCAAGAGAGAACATGCTGACGACGACTCGGACGCCGAAGACAAACCAAAAAGAAAAAAAAAGAAAAAGCCAATAATCCCCACTGAAAACACAGGGCCAAAGAAAGGTCAAAAGTCAATCCGACAAATGAAAAGAGAAAAGCATGCTGAACGCCAGGCTGCAGCTCAAGCAGTGGCTAAGGACGAACACAAGAACGAGTGCCTCAATTACCTGTCACAATGGAAACACAACAGACAAAACTGGAAATTTATGAAAGCAAAACAAGTTTGGCTATTCAAAAACAAGTTCTCAACTACATTAGTACCAGATGCATCGTGGCCAACATTGTTAGAATACTTTGATTCGGCACAGGGCAACATTCGGAACCTGCTGCTCGAAGATGCTAATAAAATTATCAAGCAACTAGATGACTGGGCGGAATCAAAGAGTAAGGAAGATAAAGAAGGCGAAGAAACTGAGGAGAATGCGGAGGTTGCCAAACCAGATGATAAAGTTTATGAAAGAGCAAGGGACCTTATACAGCGTTTACAATAAAAAATATTTTTTATAATTTTTGTTTATTTTGTTCAACTACACTTGGTAACAATTATTATAAATGCGTAGTCAGCAACACAGTCAACACTTTCGCTGCCAGGAACACACTAGGTGCATTCATTTTGTATAAGTTTTAGCGTTAGGGAGCTTGGCATTCAGTGTTAATATTGAATACTTGAGTCAAACTTGTATCTACATCAAATAACTATAGATATCTGAGATTACCTGTGCTGCTGACTGAGCAGACCAGACTAGATGCCACTACTATTTATGTGTCAACTTCTTTCTTCCTGTCTTCAGTAGTAAACTGTTCAATCCACTTGCGAAGCTTATCAGTATCTTGGAGTCCGACAATGCGATGCAGCTCCTTGCCATCTTTGATAGCCACCAAGACAGGGACTGAACTCACTTCATAATCTAAAGCCAGGTCTGTTTGTTCATCAATATCAACTTTGGCGAGCACAACTTTTCCTTTTTTCTCAGATATGATGGACTCGAGCCGGGGTGTTAGCATCCTGCATGGATTACACCATCTATAAAGATAAAAAGAATTAAAATTCCACTGTTTATTACAGTTATCAATGTTATCTTATTATACTTTGGACAATAATAAAACATGCTACGAGAAGAAGTTGTCTTAAAAGCTCCAGGTATAAAGATTTCATGATGATGTTAAACTGAAAGGCTTTAACGGAACATAAGATACTTACGTAGCGAAGAAGTCCACGACGACTGGGACTTTGCTGTTGATAACTTTGTCTTTAAAATCGTCTGTGCTTTGGATCTTCACGATATCTCCATGAACAGGAGTTACAGAAAAGCATCTGAAAACATTTGCAGTTTTTAAGCTCAAGCCATTGCGAGCAATGTTAGAAATCTTGTGTGCTAACATTTTTGTGCAGGAAGACTTCTTCGGATGATGAAATAAATAAAATGAAATGTATAAAGAATTCTAGTCTACTCCTTCATGAAAAGTTGCGAACTGTCAATGTCAGTCACGTTATCAAATCAACGTTTGAAAAAAAAATTACATAGTTTATCTATCTTGATTTTCGAAAATGCAATGCTATTTCGAGCAAATTAAAATTATTGTATTAGAAAATTAAGTTTTATTTAGAAATCAAGACGTAACAATTCTGATCAGATTTTGATTAAACACAAATTTTAAAGCGGTATTACACATTGCAACCTGCAGGGCCCAATCTGTTGTGTACCCTGCCTCTCCCTAACCCTCCTTCAGCTCCCTACAGAGGGCCTACCGCGAGGTTCGAAAATCGACAAATCGATGGCCCCGTCTCTATCGCTCTTGCATATACGAAAGAGAGTGGTGCAAATAGACGATTCGATGAACGAAGTGCTTCGCGGTTATAGGCCTGGCCCTACCTTTAATTACACCTACCAACCTGACAGATTGGGCCCTGCAGGTTGCAATGTGTAATACCGCATTTAGTGTAAAGGCCCCAGTACACAGTGGTGAAGGATGGGCCATGCTCCGCCATGCTTTGCAATGCGCTACCATCACGTAGGTGTTTACACAATGGTGCATAAACATATACAAGCATATACGTATACAACAGCCAGCTGTCAAACTGACAGCGTATTTACGTCAGCTACATAGAAACTGCCAACTGTCAGTGTCAACATTGGCCACTGTGTACACACCACAGGCCACGGTACGCCACGATTCCTTTGAAGTGTGCCCAAAAAACCGACACCTTCCCGATTGCCCGCCACGCTCGACAACTGCCGGCCATCGTCCGCCATTGTCCACCATTACCCCCGTGTACACAGTGGCGTGGCGGAGCATGGGCCATCCTTCACCACTGTGTACTGGGGCCTTAAAAGCGGTATTAGGGTCGCCACACACCTAGCGGTTTTCCTCGCGGAATTACCGGAAGTAGCGGAAATTTGTCTATGGTAGCGGAAATTTGTCTATGGTAGCAGATTTTTTGTATGGAAGCCATAGACAAATTACCGGAAGTAGAGGAAATTCATAGACAAATTAAGCATTTTGTCTATGAATTTCCTCTACTTCCGGTAATTTGTCTATGGCTTCCATACAAAAAATCTGCTACCATAGACAAATTTCCGCTACCATAGACAAATTTCCGCTACTTCCGGTAATTCCGCGAGGAAAACCGCTAGGTGTGTGGCGACCCTTACACATTGCAACCTGCAGGGCCCAATCTGTTGTGTACCCTGCCTCTTCCTCCCCTCCTCATTGGCGTATCTAGAGATATTTTCCAGGGGGGGCCTGGCCCCTGTCTTATTCAGATACATTGGGAGCCCTATGGCTATAGTCGGCAGCGTCGAGTCTAATTTTACAGTAATACCGCAAATCGATGTACAGTTTAGCCATTTGGCACACGCATACTAGAGGTGAAAAAAATTTTTTTGATCCGCAGTTCCTAAAAAAAAGTCCCTTAGGAGGGTGCTGATTCATCATTTTTTTTTTGTACGGGAATTTTTTTTTTTCAAAATCCTATCGTATGTAGTATCATGTGAAAGGGCTAATAGAGGCGGTTCTAAAAATATACCACATCATTATATTTCATCATCATTTTAAAAAAAACAACAGTAATTTTCAAAACATACGAGAGCATTTCTTTTTATTTTTGCCACTTTTCTCGACTTTTTATTTTATGGTAAGTTTTATGTTTTTTTCTAGTCAGAATCGCGAGCTGATTCGATTTATGCAAGAAAAAAATGTGTCCCAAAAATTTTTTTCCTCTTGTGTTGCCCTTTGCCATATGTTTTCTATGGAGGTAACACAATAGGAAAAGTAAAAAAAATCAAAAAATGTATGTAGTTTTATGGGACATCTTTTTTTATTGCATAAATCGGATCAGCTCGTGATTCTGATCAGGAAAAACATAAAACTTACCAAAAAAATTTGAGTCAACAAAAGTGGCAAAATTTTTGAGAAACGCTCACCAAGTTTGGGCTCCCCCAGATACGATATGGCTGGTTTTTTTTGGTACTATATATCAAAAATTATACTAAATACCTTCATATCTAACCCCAAGAAAGCAATTTTGAAAATAATTTCATTTAGTTTTTTTTTTAATTTTTCAATATTATCAAGTAACGCAGTACAAAATGTACTGGAGTAGGACTCTAGTAGAACTCTACTTGTGGAGGTGAGCCCGAGGAGGGGGTAGGAAAAGAAGGTCCCGTTTTTTGGTTTTTTGCTTACATCTTGCGCTATAGACAATTTTGTTGTAGTACATAATTAAAGCTGATAAAATTCTCTACAACTATTATGAATTCACTTTTTACCTAACACTAATGGTTGTCCAGATATGAGCTCCGAAAAACGGACGATTTTGTAACGTGGGGGGTATTCTCCACAATTCTTGTCATACTAACTGGAAAAAGTTTATCTGGATAAAAAGCCACCCTAGACATTTTATAAAGAATTAAATTATCGCAAACGCATATAAATAATATAATGATTCATTTTATCCTTTTTGAAGTCGGTTTATCTTTTTTTTGTAAAAAGTTTTTATTTTTCCATTTTTAGTGGTTATATAATTTATCAAAATCGGTAAAGATACATAAAAAAGTTCATAATACACCCATTCTATCTAAGGAAAGGTCCACGTATCATATGTGGACTTCATCATCAGGTCCACTGCATCGAAATGGTGGTTTTCGTGAGAAAATACTTTAGTTGCTTAAGAAAACAACCAAATCAACATACATGTGCCTTTAAAAATTGAGGAGTTCTCTTAATTCCTCACGGATTCCATCATCAGAACACCACCAGATTAATGTGGGACCATATTCGAGATAGTTCCTATCAAACAAAAAAAAGGGAATTGTCCAAATCGGACCACGGGTCTCGGAGTAATCGCTGAGCATCCTACATAAAAAAATCTTCATCATTATCACGAAAACAATCATCATCATCAGGACCACTCCATCAAATTGGCGGTTTTCGTGAGAAAATGCTTGAGTGGCTTAAGAAAACACCCAAATCACCAGACACGTGCCTTTAAAAATTGAGGGGTTCCCTCAGTTGTTCATAGATTCCATCATCAGAACAGGACCAGATTAATGTGGGATCATTTTTAAGGTAGTTCCTTTCAAACAAAAAAAGAATTATTCAAATCGGACCACGGGTCTCTGAGCAATCGCTGAACATCCTACATTTAAAAAATCTTCATCATTATCATCAAAACAATCATCATCGTCAGGTCCACTCCATCAAATTGGTGGTTTTCGTGAGAAAATGCTTGAGTAGCTTAAGAAAACACCCAAATCACTATACACGTGCCTTTAAAAATTGAGGAGTTCCCTCAATTCCTCATGGATTCCATCATCAGAACAGTACCATATTAATATGGAACCACCTTGGATGTAGATCCTTTCAAACAAAAAAAGATTTACGCAAATCGGACCATGGGTCTCGGAGTAATCGGTGAACATACATAAAAAAAAAACACCAAACCGAATGCAGAACCTCCTTCCTCAATGGAATTGAAGTCGGTTAAAAAACACCAAACCGAATGCAGAACCTCCTTCCTCAATGGAATTGAAGTCGGTTAAAAATCCCCCACTTTACAAAATCGTCCGTTTTTCGGAGCTCATATCAGGACAACCATTAGTGTTAGGTAAAAAGTGAGTTCATGAGAGTAGTAGAGAATTTTATCAGCTTTAATTATGTGCTACATCAAAATTGTCTATGACTCATGGTTTTAAAGATATAAGCAAAAAACCAAAAAACGGGACCTTCTTTGCCTCCCCCCTCCTCGGGCTCACCTCCGGGGGCCGGGGACTTTTAGTATGCTAGTCTCTTAACTAGTCTTAATAAAGTTCCAAAGTCAAAATTTCTGCTTTCCACTTTTCCAGCTAGAATCATTCGTTCACCACACTATGAATAACACGGCCATTTTTGATTTTACAGTAAAACCGTGAGTACAAAAATTATATAAAATTTGATTCTCTACAAGTTTAGTCCTCACAATTTTTCTTCTACGATCGATATTTTGGAAATTAAATTTGAAAAAAGCGACAAGTTCAAAATATTTTCATCGCCTCGTTTATATTCAACTTTACGGCATAAATGAAGAGGACTAAACTTGTAGAGATTCAAATTCTGAACGATTTTGGTTCTCACCTTTTTTCCCCAAAATATCGATCCTAGAAGAAAAATTGTGAGAACCAAACTTGTAGAGCTACAATTTTTGTTCTCACGGTTTTACTGTAAAATCAAAAATGGCCGAGTTATTTAAGAGAAACCGTTTTTTGAATATACGCAGGAGCCTGATTCAGTCTACTTTTTGAATTTACACTCCCAGTGACCCCCCCGAGGGACAGACGAAAAAAAATCCAAGAACTAATTATTCACGGGTCAAAATATATAATGACTGAACTAACAGGTAATAGTGAATTGTCGGTTCGAGGACTTAATAGGTCATTTATTTTGTGATAATTTTTTTGTGCCCAGCCTAGAATTTCAAATCGGTAACCTATCATCTTGGGGTGGGCACCAGGCTATTCTGGGGTGGGCACGGCCCACCCGGCCCCCCCTCTATATACGCCTATGTCCCTCCTTCAAAGCGGTATTACACATTGCAACCTGCAGGGCCCAAAGCGGTATTACACATTGCAACCTGCAGGGCCCAATCTGTTGTGTACCCTGCCTCTCCCTGCCCCTCCTTTAGCTCCCTACAGGCCCTACCTTTAATTACACCTACCAACCTGACAGATTGGGCCCTGCAGGTTGCAATGTGTAATACCGCTTCCAATCTGTTGTGTACCCTGCCTCTTCCTACCCCTCCTTCAGCTCCCTACGGGCCCTACCTTCAATTACACCTTCCAACCTGACAGATTGGGCCCTGCAGGTTGCAATGTGTAATACCGCTTTCAGCTCCCTACGGGCCCTACATAGAATAAGGGTCACCACACACCTAGCGGTTTTCCTCGCGGAATTAGCGGACGTAGCGGAAATTTGTCTATGGTAGAGGAAATTTGTCTATGGTAGCAGATTTTTTGTATGGAAGCCATAGACAAATTTCCGCTACCATAGACAAATTAAGCATTTTGTCTATGAATTTCCGCTACTTCCGCGAGGAAAACCGCTAGGTGTGTGGTGACTCTAAGAAAGAGAGGCAATCATGATGGATTCAGAAACTATTTAAGTTACTATTATAACTGCACCTATAAAATTACGTCCTTCCGAAAAAATATTGGTTGCCTGCAACAGTGCGACTGTCAAACCGGCCCTTTCTTTCTAGCGTTTTGCTTGTGGCAAGCGCTTTTCTCATATAAATAATTGGGAAAACCTTGATTGGGAAGCCTTTTTCATGATTATAATTGCGTGAACATAATACAGAGATATGTATTCTAGTGACGACTATAACGAGGTAAGAGAAATTGATTAAAAAGTAATCCTAACCTTGTTTTACGTTAACGTAAGCACGAAACTAACCTAACGCATATTCTGATTTTCTGTTTATAGGGAGGCTATGAGTCCTACGGGGAGCATGGATACGAGCCCCATACCGGAGACCCTCAATATGACCTGGAGTACGATAGATCGTACTACAAAATGCCAGACATGGTATGTTTTGTTTTTGTAATACAAATTATTTAAACTTGAGTCATCACATTAATGAACAGAATATTCACTATTTATAACGTTACTAAAGCTCTTTTGAAAAGTATTGTTAGCAGAAATAACGTCTATGTTTATTTTGGTTGTAGGTCAAGAAATTCCTGGTGTATTTCCGGAATATGATAAATGAAGGTGTTACATACGAGATCTTGAATCTGTATGAAACGACTTTCCCCAAACTTACAGAGCAGTATTTTGAGAACACACCTTGGCCCGATGAGAATGAAGTGGCTCCCATCGTGGACAATGATCATGTAAGTGGTAGCAACACTGAATCTGTATGTAGTACAATATTGTCAAATTTAGTATTTATTTATTCGTATGGCATTACTACAGAGTTGCTTAATCAATTTTACAATCTAAAGTACTACATCTAAATTCTTCACCCTTCACGTCTATTGTCAACTAATTGACAATTATTTTGTTTGCTCTCTAAATTTACCTTATAAATACAGTTTATGTTCATTATGTATATAATGGATATCACTTTATTGCACAAAAACTATAGTTCTGACACAAACAAAACATAATTGTAAGTGCCAATCAAATAATAAATAAAGTTTCTACATTCAAGTAACTAAAACTAATGTACTGTACAAAAGCGGATAAATTGAGACTGACATGATTTAAAACTAAAAGTAAGTTTAATTCGTAAAAAGTATAGGATATATTCCAACACAGCACAGTATTAAATGAATTACACATCCCTAAATATTAGTGTATAGTGTGTGTAGTGTGTTCTAGATACAACATTAGACATTTTATTTTATTTTATAATAATTGAATATTGTGTGAGTTTAAATCAGTAACATTATTTAACACGGGTTCTTAGTCTGACCTTATGTAGAAGGACTTGTTTGCCTGTCAGATAGTGTTCACTGTGGGTTACCTATTCCAATCTGTACTTATAATATTTTCAACTAAATGAACTGAGCTAGTTATTAACAATTAATATTTAATGTGTAATTTATATTGCAACTTTGAAATAATAATAATGCATAACCCCTGAAGATTATCCCTGTTTAGTCCAATTCTCTGAAAATAAAATTCTTGTGATAAATAAATAATAAATTCTTGTGATCTTGCCATATATTATATATTTTGCCTGTGACGTTTTCAAGTAAAAGGTACAACATTTCCGGTCGCCAATATGGCATCACTGCCCTAAAAAATCATTTAGATATAAACTCTATTAACCACCAACAATGATGTACCTTTTACTTGAAAATACACGTATTAAGTATCAACAACGGTGTAAACTAATCCTAAATAAACAGTAGGAGATTAAAAAAAAATTAAATTTAACTAAGTGGATATTATAAGGATATCCAGAGCCTTTTGATGAAAATGAGGTGCTAAGGCTATTAAAGAAAATGAAAACACAGAAAAGCCCAGGATGTGACGGCATTACTAATGATATACTGATTGCATCCAAAGATATATTGTTGACGCCCTTTGTTCAACTCTTTAATAAAGTGCTACAGCAGGAAAAAGTCCCTACACAATGGGTAGAGTCGGATATTGTGATCCTGTATAAGAAAGGGGACCCAAGAGACATCGCAAACTACCGTCCAATCAGCCTCATGTCAAGCTTATATAAGCTGTTTGCAATAGGACTTCAGAACCGAATATCCCCGAAAATTGAAAGCTTTCTAGCGGCAGAACAAGCGGGCTTCCGAAAGGGATTCAGTACTATTGATCACTTACAAACGGTAGAACAGCTCATCGATAAGCATAGAGAATTCAGGAAACCATTATACACAGCTTTCATCGACTATCAGAAGGCATTTGACTCTATAGAGCATGAATACATATGGAAAGCTTTGAAGGATGCAAAGATAAATGAAACTTACATAAACATACTTAAACACATATACACAAACTGTAGAAGCAGAGTTAAGTTAGAAAGCACCGGCAGGTATATAAACATTGAACGAGGGGTCAGACAAGGAGACCCGCTTTCCCCAACTCTCTTCATAAGCGTCCTGCACTATGTAATGAAGAACCTAGAATGGGAATATAGAGGAATATATGTAGATGGAAAATATCTTACATACCTAGCCTTTGCAGACGATATAGTATTGCTGTCTAGAAATAGGAAAGAGATGCAATTTCTAATAAGTACTTTGAACATAGCCAGTAAAAAAGTTGGTCTGGAAATGAATTTACAAAAAACCAAAATAATGACTAATAATATAGAAAGAGACATATATATAGATGACATCAAACTAGACTATGTACAAGAATATATATATCTAGGGAAGCAAGTATCCTTCAGGCCAGTAAACAACGAAGAAGAGGTAAAGAGGCGCATAAATATAACATGGAAGAAATTTTGGAGTATGGCTGATGTCCTTTTGAGCTCACTTCCACTCTATTTAAAACGAAAAGTGCTTGATTCGTGTCTCCTTCCGACACTGAACTATGGATGCCAGACGTGGAAGTACACAAGTGACATTAAACTAAAAATTAGAGTTTGTCAAAGGGCGATAGAGAGGAAAATTTTAAAAGTCAAACTAACTGATAAAATACGCCACACAAGTATAAGAGAGAAAACAAAAGTGATTGACGCTCTCGAACACTCACTCAAACTAAAATGGCAGTGGGCCGGTCACATCGCAAGGATGCCAGATCAAAAGTGGACAAAGAGAGCCACTATTTGGTCAGGACCAGGAGGAAAGCGCGGAACAGGTCGCCCACACGCACGCTGGTCAGAGGACGTAGAGAAGGTATGCTCGAATTGGCTTTCTGAGGCCCAAGATCGAGAAAGGTGGAAGAGGTTGGGGGAGGCCTATACCCGACAGGGGTCCTAACTCAAAAAAAAATGAAATAAGAAATTGTAAATAGTTGTTAAGTAGTTATGGAATAAAAAGGCTTTTTATTTTATTTTATTTTATTATAAGTGGATATTAAAAATCAAATATTAATACAATATCTCCAGGTGTTCATGATATTGTACACTGAGCTGTACTACCGCGACATCTACGCTCGCGTGCCCGGCGGGCCCAAGCCCGAGCAGCGCTTCCAGTCGTTCTACAACTACTGCGACCTGTTCAACTACATCCTGTCTGCGGAAACGCCCGTCCCACTCGAGCTGCCTGACCAGTGGCTCTGGGAACTTATTGATGAGTTTGTCTACCAGTTCCAATCGTTCGCGCAGTACAGGTTAGTTGGATTTTAATTATTAAAACCTAAAAGGCGTACGTACGTAATTAGGTCTTAGATTTTGGGTTATTTTCCTACCTCCTCACCCTCTGGTAAGATTAGTGAAGGATACAAAATTGATAATGGTCATCACAAAATTAATTAGTCTATAAAATAATAGTCCATGAAATAACGAATTGATGGGTTCAAAAACCTATAAATTTAGCTTAAAGTCAAAATTTTTAGTAATTTTACACAGTTTTGAATAGATTCATGAAATAACATCATATTCGGAAATCAAGTTGTTCTACACCTGACGCACCGCGTCGCGAGAAAATTTGCCTCGCAAGGCAGCTCGGCTAGTGTGGACGTGCCTCGGCCGAGGCAAACGCACGCGCAGCCGCAATGCCTCGGGCGAGGCACGTCCACCACACTTGCCACACGGGGCAATTTCCTCAAGAGGCGGTGCATTAGGTGTGTAGATGTGTTGTGCATTGTGCATTAAGTAATTACTTATGATGCTCCACTTGCTCCAAGTTCATGTTTTCGTTACATTCCACAATTTTTGAAAGTACCACTGAGTATATTAATTCCATGCTCGGTTTCCGCAGATCTCGCACTTCCAAGCTAAGCCAGGCTGAGATCGACGCGCTCAACACGGAGAACAAGGCGTGGAACGTCCTGTGCATCCTCAATGTGCTGCACTCTCTTGTCGACAAGTCCAACATCAAACGTCAACTTGAGGTAACAACACAATAAGACCACCGAAAAAAATAGCATATCATAAGCGGGTTTCATTTCTTTAGTGAAAATATTTGTGATAGTCTATATCAAAAGGTAGGTTTAGCGGGCGATACTTCTATTTCTCGAATATAATATTGAATCTGTACCACGTAAGCGCCTTCCGCTAAATGGTAATATATGTTTACACTTTTGCAACTTATTACCAGTGGTCGTAGATATTTCAGCAAAACCGGTGCAATTACGTTATTGTTATCTAATTACTCGCCTAAAGTTTTAAATGGCTTTGATATTTGTTCAATATTGCATGGCGTCAAAATTATAATAATCTTAGCACTGCACCATAAATGCTGGAAAATGTACGATCACTGCTTATTAGAAAGGTTGGTAGTTGCAAAAGTGTCAACATGTTATTGACGTCAACTGTACCTTTTTCAAAAATGGCACATTTTCTTTAAAATGATATCTTTTATTTGTGTAGGTGTACGCGGCGGGCGGCGACCCCGACTCGGTGGCGGGCGAGTTCGGGCGCCACTCGCTGTACAAGATGCTGGGGTACTTCTCGCTCGTGGGGCTGCTGCGGCTGCACTCGCTGCTGGGCGACTACTACCAGGCTATCAAGGTAACACAGCCTTTCTTATGATTTTATCGCCCATAGGATCAGTACGGATCAAAGCCACAGATAATAAATGGTGTTTTTTTTAAAGCACAATTTTATTGAGCTCTGACTGTATGGATTTAACATTTCCAATTCAAACCATAACCAATAAGATGTTTGTTATTGCGACGCCATCCGTGCATAGCTTATTGCGTGTTTATTCTCATTAGGACATAAATTTCATTGTCCCTTAAATTCACTGTAACTTAGTTTAGGAAACTAAGAATTATTGAGAAGGATTTACGAAGTTGATGAGGAGATTATAAGACATTACTAAAACCAACGAAACTTCATTATTTTTGAGCTTCAGGCTCGTTAGAAATAGTAAATTGTCAATAATAGCTTGTATCAAATTTTTTTGGTAGCAAATTATCTAAATATTTGTTTATTTAGTCTAGTTACTATTATCTCAACAGGTTCTGGAAAATATCGAACTGCACAAGAAGTCCCAGTACTCGCACGTGCCCGCGTGCCAGATCTCCACCTCCTACTACGTGGGCTTCGCCTACATGATGATGCGGCGCTACGCTGACGCCATCAGGTAACTAATCACGACATGTCACAACAGGTACTGGTACTATCAAGCTGCACAACAAGTCCTAGTACTCGCACGTGCCTGCGTGCCAGATCTCCACCTCCTACTACGTGGGCTTCGCCTACATGATGATGCGGCGCTACGCTGACGCCATCAGGTAACTAGTCACGACATGTCACGACAGGTACTGGTACTATCAAGCTGCACAACAAGTCCTAGTACTCGCACGTGCCTGCGTGCCAGATCTCCACCTCCTACTACGTGGGCTTCGCCTACATGATGATGCGGCGCTACGCTGACGCCATCAGGTAACTAGTCACGACATGTCACGACAGGTACTGGTACTATCAAGCTGCACAACAAGTCCTAGTACTCGCACGTGCCTGCGTGCCAGATCTCCACCTCCTACTACGTGGGCTTCGCCTACATGATGATGCGGCGCTACGCTGACGCCATCAGGTAACTAATCACGACATGTCACAACAGGTACTGGTACTATCAAGCTGCACAAGTCCCAGTACTCGCAAGTCACCACCTCCTACTAAGTAAGTATAGTTTTGTTACAGATTGAAACCTAAATTATGAACGCAAGATTTTCCTAATCTTACAGAAAAGTAAAAAAAATCTAAACATGTGTGTAGTTTGTAATATTTATCATTTGTTTGTTACAAGGACCCTGTCCTCCGCCCTGCTGTACATGCAGCGCACCAAGCAGCTGTTCTCCACGCGCTCGTACCAGAACGACCAGATCAACAAGCAGACCGAGCAGATGTACCACCTGCTGGCCATCTGTCTGGTGCTGCACCCGCAGTGCGTGGACGAGAGCATCCAGCAGGTAATGTGGCTGATGGCCTGCCAGGATCACGCGCGATAGCGATACGTGAAAACGAGATAAGACGAGAAACACTCGCCGTCGTACGCGGTCGGTCTGCCGTTGCATTCAAATTTGGCGCTGTAGCTGCATCCTAATAAGTTGGTAGTTGAATCTGCGGGATACCAACCAACTAAGCAAGATATTTTTCAGTAATCTCTAGTACTATTTTTGTGGATGTGGTAGATTTTGTTGTAGCCATTTCTTCACAACCATTTGAATAAAAATGCGTTCAAGGTGTGGGCGTATGTAAGGATGTCATACGACTATTGTATTGTGATAGGAGCAGGTTTCCGCAACTTGGCGTCTAGTGCCTATTATACTAAGGGAAATTGCTACTTCAGCCGGCCTAACTCCTCAAGGAATCCTAACAGACCTCATAAATTGTATCCACATTAAAATTGTTTTATCTTTTTCAGGTGCTCCGCGAGAAGAACTACCACGAGAAGATGTTCAAGATGCAATACGGCGACCTGACCGAGTTCGAGAGCTGCTTCACGTTCGCATGCCCCAAGTTCCTGTCGCCGTGCCCGCCGCCCATCGAGCCCGGCTCCAACTACGGCAAGGACGCCGTCAAACTGCAGACGCAGGTGTTCATGGACGAGGTCAGCTGGCTTTCTATAGTCGTATCTTTCCTTGTGTACTTCAATATCGAGGAGACAAAAAATCAGCCAAAACGCAAAAGCGTCTGTCGCAAATGCAATGCAAAAGACGCTTGGTACAGACTTCTATGAACTTGCTTGATTTTCACCTTTCCTGTCGTGACGGGACGCGATCACCAGAAAAGCCCAATAAATGAGCAGATTTTTTTATTTGTCTAATATTGAAACGATACAGTTATAACGGGTTCCCTCTATTTGGCATACTTTTATTTGTCCGAAACCCATGTTGCATAACAGACTTGGCATAATTTGTTTAAGACGAATGATAATGTAGCATAAACCTTATTTGGTATAATTCACAATATTGCGAATTTCTCTTTGTCCGAAAATTATTTTGCATACTACTGTTGTAGCCGAATGTTATTACGAATAAACTTAATAAGCATAAGTTTATTTGGCATATTTTTTAAAATTCGAAAGTTTTTTTGCATACACCGAACCCAAAACGCATTGCTGCGAAAAAAGTGGCTCAGGTCAGGTTAGAACTGCGACCTTGAGAGGCAAGTAGGTACTAGAAGTGGGTTAGAACTGCGACCTCAACAAGAATAAAAACTTGTTACAAAAAAAAGATAAACCGACTTCAAAAAGGATAAAATGAATCATTATATTATTTATATGCGTTACCAACTGATATGTTTGAAGTCGGTGCCAAGCCAAATTTGGAAGAGTTAATACGCACGAGGCGATGTGTTCAGTGAGTTGTTAGTCTTACTATATAACTAATCTAATACGAACTAATATAATGGATTGCACTTAGGTATAGGTACATTCGTTTTGACCGTTAACTGTTAAGCAAGTAGGTACAGAAAGTATAGCCATGCATCTTATGTTTGCTAGGACACTGATCGGACTATCGGTATCTCGAACGAAGCCCGTGGTTCGTTTGAATTATTCATCCTTCTTCATCTAAGGTTTGATTCGAAGTATACAGGAATTCAATGGCTAGGTGAATTTTTCTATACTCAGATATACCCAGTACACCCACCGTGTCAGTAAAAAAAGGCACGATATTCGAACTTTCTATGCAAGGTCCATCTTAAGCGTCTATGTACATATTTTTTTCTATTTGCCGCCTTTTTCTGACTATTGACAAAGTAAACGTGTATGAGAGTATATATGTATATATACATAGGTACCACATTTCATCAAAATTGGATTAGTTGTTTTAATATGAACATGTAACAGATAGAATCACATTCATCTTTGCATTATGTACCTATTAGTAAGTACCGATGTTTTGTGATGTTCACACTTGAAGCTGATTTAAATTTTTGGCTTGGCACCGACTTCAAACATATCAGTTGGTAACGCATATAAATAATATAATGATTCATTTTATCCTTTTTGAAGTCGGTTTATCTTTTTTATGTAAAAAGTTTTTATTTTTCAATTTTTAGTGGTTATATAATTTATCAAAATCGAACAACGAGTCTCGGAAAAATCGCTAAAGATATATCAAAAAGTTCGTAACACACCCATTCAATCTAAGGAAAGTTCCACGTATCACATGTAGACTTCATCATTAAGTCCACTCCATCAAATTGGTGGTTTTCGAGAGGGAATAAATAATTAATTGTTGTTATAAGCAGAAACGTCTGCAAACGATATTTCAATTTTACAATTTAAAGGAAAAATGGAAAAATTCACCGCGTCGAGCAAGACTCGAACTTGCGACCTCTCGGAACACCGGTCCGATCGCACTGCCAACTGTGCTATCGACGCTTACTCAACCCCGGTGAATCTTTCCATCTGTTACTCCTTTTTGCTTACGTCAGAGGGAGACGTGTAGCGACATCTACCGTAAGTGCATGTACACATTAACGGCACCGAAGTTCCAAGTCATATTGGAATAACATCGATAACAATGCGCTAACCCGTACTAATTAATTGTTGTTATAAGCAGAAACGTCTGCAAACGATATTTCAATTTTACAATTGAAAGGAAAAATGGAAAAATTCACCGCGTCGAGCAAGACTCGAACTTGCGACCTCTCGGAACACCGGTCCGATCGCACTGCCAACTGTGCTATCGACGCTTACTCAACCCCGGTGAATCTTTCCATCTGTTACTCCTTTTTGCTTACGTCAGAGGGAGACGTGTAGCGACATCTACCGTAAGTGCATGTACACATTAACGGCACCGAAGTTCCAAGTCATATTGGAATAACATCGATAACAATGCGCTAACCCGTACTAATTAATTGTTGTTATAAGCAGAAACGTCTGCAAACGATATTTCAATTTTACAATTGAAATTTCCTTTCAATTGTAAAAATGGGAATAAATACACGTGCCTTTAAAAAATGAGGAGTTCCCTCAGTTGCTCATGGGTCCCATCATCAGAACAACACCAAAGTAATGTGGGACTATCTTCGAGGTAGATCCTTTTAAACAAAAAAAGTATTATTCTATTCGGACCAGGGGTCTAGGAGTAATCGCTGATCATCCTACATTTAAAAAACTCTTCATCATTATCATCAAAACAATCATTATTATCAGGTCCACTCCATCAAATTGGTGGTTCTCGTGAGAAAATGCTTGAGTAGCTTAAGAAAACACCCAAATCACCATACACGTGCCTTTAAAAATTGTGGAGTACCCTCAGTTGCTCATCGATCCCATCATCAGAACAGCACCAGATTAATGTGGGACCATCTTCGAAATAGTTTCTTCCAAACAAAAAAAGAATTACTCGAATCGGGCCACGGGTCTTGGCGTAATCGCTGAACATCCTACATCATCATTATCATCAAAACAATCATCATCATCAGGTCCACTTCATCAAATTGGTGGTTCTCGTGAAAAAATGCTTGAGTAACTTTAGAAAACAAAACACCCAAATCACCATACATGTGCCTTTAAAAATTGAGGAGTTCCCTCAGTTGCTCATCGATCCCATCATCAGAACAGCACCAGATTATTGTGGGAACATCTTCGAGGTAGTTCCTTCCAAACAAAAAAAGAATCATTCGAATCGGACCACGGGTCTTGGAGTAATCGCTGAACATCCTATATTTAAAAAAATCTTCATCATTATCATCAAAACAATCATCATCAGGTCCACTCCATCAAATTGGTGATTTTCGTGAGAAAATGCTTCAGTAGCTTAAGAAAACACCCAAAAACACCCAAATCACCATACATGTGCCTTTAAAAATTGAGGAGTTCCCTCAATTCCTCATGGATCCCATCATCAGAACAGCACCAGATTAATATGGGACCACCTTGGATGTAGATCCTTACAAACAAAAAAGAATTACCCAAATCGAACCACGGGTCTCGGAGTAATCGGTGAACATACATAAAAAAAAAACACCAAACCGAATGCAGAACCTCCTTCCTCAATGGAATTGAAGTCGGTTAAAAAAATTGCTACGAAAGTAGGTTAGGTCAGAATTATGACCTCAATGTAAGGGCACTTATGCGTAATAGTGGATTAGGTTAGGTAAGAACTGTGACCCTCTACAAAATACAACGGCTGCCAGAAAGTTGGTTAGAACTATGACCCTCTACAAAATAAAACGGCTGTCAGAAAGTAGGTTAGGTTAGGTTAGAACTATAACCCTCTACAAAATAAAACGGCTGCCAGAAAGTAGGTTAGGTTAGGTTAGGACTATGACCCTCCAATCCAAAGAAACGCATCACACCTTCATTGCTGCATTGACGTGACAGTAAGTACTTATACAATATGATCTGCCTGTCATTTGAATGATGCAATTCGGCCCTAACACTGTTCTGCCAAATAAAATTCTGCAACAGAATTTTCGGCAATTAATTATGATCATATAGATTATGAACAATATAATTATTACCACAATGATTATGCGAAAACAGGGTGAACCAGTTATAACAAGGCAATTAGAATGTGATTTACGGTGCTTATTTTTCTGAATAGATTGAGATTGATAAATGCACTATAGAAATATGTATCCTCCCTCTGACATGCACGGGCATGATGAATCGGGGCACAAAAAGGGCGTCGTATACAAAATGAAAGTTCATGCTTAGGCAAGTACCTGACTGGTTCATAGCACTATTAAGAGCGTTCATTGGGTCCCCAGGTCCGTCAGCAGAAGATGCTGCCCACTATCCGCTCGTACCTGAAGCTGTACACGACGCTGCCGCTGGTGAAGCTGGCCGCGTTCATGTCGGCGGCGCGCGGCGGCGACCGCGACGCGGCGCGCGAGCACGCGGCGCTCGCCATCCACCTGCTGTGCTTCAAGCACAAGATGAAGAACGTCGTGTGGGCCAAGGGGCCCAGCGGGCTCGACGGCAAGTTCCAGAGCGGCTCCGAGGTCAGTACATCCCACGTATACATGTACACGACGCGGCGCGCGAGCACGCGGCGCTCGCCATCCACCTGCTGTGCTTCAAGCACAAGATGAAGAACGTCGTGTGGGCCAAGGGGCCCAGCGGGCTCGACGGCAAGTTC
Source organism: Pammene fasciana (assembly GCA_911728535.1). Lineage (NCBI taxonomy): Eukaryota > Metazoa > Arthropoda > Insecta > Lepidoptera > Tortricidae > Pammene > Pammene fasciana. The sequence continues at coordinate 7,205,460 of OU452285.1, forward strand.
CAGAGCGGCTCCGAGGTCAGTACATCCCACGTATACATGTACACGACGCGGCGCTCGCCATCCACCTGCTGTGCTTCAAGCACAAGATGAAGAACGTCGTGTGGGCCAAGGGGCCCAGCGGGCTCGACGGCAAGTTCCAGAGCGGCTCCGAGGTCAGTACATCCCACGTATACATGTACACGACGCGGCGCTCGCCATCCACCTGCTGTGCTTCAAGCACAAGATGAAGAACGTCGTGTGGGCCAAGGGGCCCAGCGGGCTCGACGGCAAGTTCCAGAGCGGCTCCGAGGTCAGTACATCCCACGTATACATGTACACGACGCGGCGCGCGAGCACGCGGCGCTCGCCATCCACCTGCTGTGCTTCAAGCACAAGATGAAGAACGTCGTGTGGGCCAAGGGGCCCAGCGGGCTCGACGGCAAGTTCCAGAGCGGCTCCGAGGTCAGTACATCCCACGTATACATGTACACGACGCGGCGCGCGAGCACGCGGCGCTCGCCATCCACCTGCTGTGCTTCAAGCACAAGATGAAGAACGTCGTGTGGGCCAAGGGGCCCAGCGGGCTCGACGGCAAGTTCCAGAGCGGCTCCGAGGTCAGTACATCCCACGTATACATGTACACGACGCGGCGCGCGAGCACGCGGCGCTCGCCATCCACCTGCTGTGCTTCAAGCACAAGATGAAGAACGTCGTGTGGGCCAAGGGGCCCAGCGGGCTCGACGGCAAGTTCCAGAGCGGCTCCGAGGTCAGTACATCCCACGTATACATGTACACGACGCGGCGCTCGCCATCCACCTGCTGTGCTTCAAGCACAAGATGAAGAACGTCGTGTGGGCCAAGGGGCCCAGCGGGCTCGACGGCAAGTTCCAGAGCGGCTCCGAGGTCAGTACATCCCACGTATACATGTACACGACGCGGCGCTCGCCATCCACCTGCTGTGCTTCAAGCACAAGATGAAAAACGTCGTGTGGGCCAAGGGGCCCAGCGGGCTCGACGGCAAGTTCCAGAGCGGCTCCGAGGTCAGTACATCCCACGTATACATGTACACGACGCGGCGCGCGAGCACGCGGCGCTCGCCATCCACCTGCTGTGCTTCAAGCACAAGATGAAGAACGTCGTGTGGGCCAAGGGGCCCAGCGGGCTCGACGGCAAGTTCCAGAGCGGCTCCGAGGTCAGTACATCCCACGTATACATGTACACGACGCGGCGCGCGAGCACGCGGCGCTCGCCATCCACCTGCTGTGCTTCAAGCACAAGATGAAGAACGTCGTGTGGGCCAAGGGGCCCAGCGGGCTCGACGGCAAGTTCCAGAGCGGCTCCGAGGTCAGTACATCCCACGTATACATGTACACGACGCGGCGCGCGAGCACGCGGCGCTCGCCATCCACCTGCTGTGCTTCAAGCACAAGATGAAGAACGTCGTGTGGGCCAAGGGGCCCAGCGGGCTCGACGGCAAGTTCCAGAGCGGCTCCGAGGTCAGTACATCCCACGTATACATGTACACGACGCGGCGCGCGAGCACGCGGCGCTCGCCATCCACCTGCTGTGCTTCAAGCACAAGATGAAGAACGTCGTGTGGGCCAAGGGGCCCAGCGGGCTCGACGGCAAGTTCCAGAGCGGCTCCGAGGTCAGTACATCCCACGTATACATGTACACGACGCGGCGCGCGAGCACGCGGCGCTCGCCATCCACCTGCTGTGCTTCAAGCACAAGATGAAGAACGTCGTGTGGGCCAAGGGGCCCAGCGGGCTCGACGGCAAGTTCCAGAGCGGCTCCGAGGTCAGTACATCCCACGTATACATGTACACGACGCGGCGCGCGAGCACGCGGCGCTCGCCATCCACCTGCTGTGCTTCAAGCACAAGATGAAGAACGTCGTGTGGGCCAAGGGGCCCAGCGGGCTCGACGGCAAGTTCCAGAGCGGCTCCGAGGTCAGTACATCCCACGTATACATGTACACGACGCGGCGCGCGAGCACGCGGCGCTCGCCATTCACCTGCTGTGCTTCAAGCACAAGATGAAGAACGTCGTGTGGGCCAAGGGGCCCAGCGGGCTCGACGGCAAGTTCCAGAGCGGCTCCGAGGTCAGTACATCCCACGTATACATGTACACGACGCGGCGCGCGAGCACGCGGCGCTCGCCATCCACCTGCTGTGCTTCAAGCACAAGATGAAGAACGTCGTGTGGGCCAAGGGGCCCAGCGGGCTCGACGGCAAGTTCCAGAGCGGCTCCGAGGTCAGTACATCCCACGTATACATGTACACGACGCGGCGCGCGAGCACGCGGCGCTCGCCATCCACCTGCTGTGCTTCAAGCACAAGATGAAGAACGTCGTGTGGGCCAAGGGGCCCAGCGGGCTCGACGGCAAGTTCCAGAGCGGCTCCGAGGTCAGTACATCCCACGTATACATGTACACGACGCGGCGCGCGAGCACGCGGCGCTCGCCATCCACCTGCTGTGCTTCAAGCACAAGATGAAGAACGTCGTGTGGGCCAAGGGGCCCAGCGGGCTCGACGGCAAGTTCCAGAGCGGCTCCGAGGTCGGTACACCCTACATATACAGTCGCCATCAAATATATGGGAGCAGAAGGCCGCAAAATATGTGACACGCTCTTATCTGCAGGGACATAAGAGCATGTCACATATTTGCGGCCTTTGTGTAAGAAGATACTATTGCCGGTGACTATACAACATCACTCTTTATTTCAAAGCTCAACGTCACGCTAGCATAGTCTTACTTTCGGTAATGAATGGCGTCGGTATTATGGCCTATGTATTAGCCGGACTATGTAGTCATACGCTAGTGTGTGAATACCTACTTAGTTATACAATGAAAGAAGCGGGTCTGTTAGTGACGAAGATCAAAAATATTGACACAACCTCATAAAGTCGCCGATAAACTCCCGTCTAATGTAAAATACTGTTGTTTTTATGGATACAATATTAAACATAGTTTAATTTCCAGCTGGACTTCTACATCGACAACGATATGATCCACATCGCGGACACGAAGGTGGCGCACCGCTACGGAGACTTCTTCATCCGCAAGATCCTCAAGTTCGAGGAGCTGAACCGCAAACTCCACCACATCAAGATTTAACTTACACACTTAGGTTTTAGGGTAAACAGCTCTTAGGATCCCATAAGACTTTCCAAACAACCCAAGTCAGACTCTGTAAGTGCCAATAACTGAGCTGTTTACCCTTCTATGCACACATCAATAGATCCTTTTTACAATTCTATGAATAAGCAGTTTTAAAGTCGCAAAATGTACTAAGCTATTTTGTAAAGGGAATAAACATCAGAATACAATTCATGTTTTATTTAATTACAGCTTTGGCTTATATCTAACAAATGTCCTGTCTCTCTTGAAGAATCTCTTTGGTTCCTCGATGGTAAAGTTTTGATGCTGAAGGGTTTCTGGATATGGCTCCTGGAACTGCTTCCAAGGATGCTCTTCTGCTAGAGTTGAATCTATGTCAAATTGCTTTAACCATTTGTTGTAATGTTCTGCGAACTTTTTGAAGGATTTCGCAAATTCTGGAGTGCATTTGTAAGAACTCTTTGCAGTCTGTAATTGAAAAGGAAAAACATATCTAATTTAAAAATCTACTTTTAAAAACAAAACTACTACAAATTATTTATGAGTTTTATGACTCATCAATTACTTTGGAAAAAAATAGGGCTAATTACCTTTTTAATTTTATCAGTACACTTTTCAATGAAAGATTCCAAGTGTCTAATAAATAATCCATTAGGTTGTAAATTTTCGTCATTTACATACTTCATGATGTATGTTATGTAGTCAAACTGGCAACTTGCAGTGCCTTGCCTCAACATAGTGCCCAGAATTGCTATATTCACCCTGAAACAAAATTATAAATCTACATATTTATTTATTACATTATGATTAAGATTAGTAATTAAGTAACAATTTATTGTACAGAACATAACACAGTGTAGATAAATAGATTAAACAAACAAAAGAAGATGTAAATCTTATCCCTATAGTTATTAACTCGAATGCGAGGCTAACACAATTACGAAAATAGCTTGAACCGTAACTGGCTCAATAATTTGAGTGTGTGTCTGTCATGTCATGTGATATATGTGTATCACTACATAGTATAAAACAAAGTCGCTTCCTGCTGTCTGTCCCTATGTATGCTTAGATCTTTAAAACTACGCAACGGATTTTGATGCGGTCTTTTTTAATAGATAGAGTGATTGATGAGGAAGGTTTATATGTATAATTGCACCCGTGCGAAAGCCGGGGCGGGTTGCTAGTGAATCATACAACTGAAATTTTTTGATATCGTATTAGCACTTTCCGTACCGTAGTAATTAACACTTTCCGTACCGCGTAGCTACGCTCGTAGCGCGTAGCCAGGTATTCCTCGTATGTAGCGCGTAGTAGCTACGAACAGAGAACCCGACAGTCGGGTTCTCAGTGCTGAATGTGTTAAAAAGGCTATGCTTTGGCAAATCACATTACAAGGAATTATATGGTGTAAAAAGGCTTATCATATTACTTAAGTTGTTCTTCTTTCATTTCAGCAAGCAGACATTCAGCTTTCTCCTTTGTGTCACAAGCCATGGCCAGCACTCCATAAGTCATAATGTTCTTCTTTAGACTGTGTTTCCTCTTTAGGCCATACTTCCTTTTGCGCCGTTTTGCCTCTTGTTCTATCAATTCTTTGATATCCTGTAATAGATAAATAATTTTTTTAGGGCATGCAATACCGGTATTATTTGTATGGACAATACCGGAATTCCGGTATTGTCCATACAAATAATACTATAGTAGATTACAAGTAATACTATAGTAGATTAGGGCATGCAGTACCAACTGCATGCCCTAATCTAAACATGTAAATGTGCAGAATGGAAAATAAAAAACCATAAGAATACTGCAATTTAAGGGAGCGTTCAAGTATTACGTAACACAATTTTTGAAAACATTTGACCCCCCCTGGGGGGGCCCTGATTGCATTACGTAATACTTTAACTCTACCTTAGAGGATTAATAAATAAATTTGTGAAATATACTTACAAAAGCACCTATGTAATCTGATCTGAGACATCTCTTCTTAATAAGCATATTGTAAAAATCAATATCTGCTATGACTTCAGACAATTTCATAGTTTCAAGCAGTTTTATCTCTGCTTCTTTACTTTCTTCCAATAATGGCAACATTTGTGTAAATGTCTTGATATCAGGCTTCACAGAATAAGTTGCCATTTCCTTTAGGAAGTCGTCTTGTCCGCCAACTACAGCAAATTTGTCTTGAACTGATTGAATATCCTTCAAAGCTAACACCTGGTCCATTTTTAAAGTCTTGGAAAGGAGGTTAGGTGCCGTTCTTTCTTCAACTCTGGGTACTATTTGAGTACTTTTATTTACAATTTGTAGGGGTACATCAGTTTGTGTATGAGACAATTCCTTTGAATCTTCATTTAAATCAGTATTTGGAATCTCATAACTTATATCTAAATCTTTATTTTTATCATCAGTGTTGTCTGACAATTGTGTCTTGTTTGACTTTTTGTTCCCAACTTCAAGTCTAGAATCTTTTTGAGCTGCACTCAATATTACAGTATTAGTTATGACATGGTCCTGAATAATTCCAATCAATTCATGAACATCCTGTGCTGTGCCTAACTCACAGTCTTTCACACATCTGAGCATGAGATTAAATGAAAATATGTTTGGTTTCTCCCTCATTCTCAACATTTTCCTCCAAACCACCAGTGCATGTCTTAAACCACTATATTTATCAGATATACAGGCTTGTAGAAGATGGTTAAATGTGTGTACTCTAATTTTGATTTTCTTTGATATCATGTCATCCACAATTTGGAAAGCTGTCGGTAAGTCTCCACAGCGCCCAAATGCTTTGATCATAGCATTGTAATTTGTCAAGTTTGGTTCTATTCCCTTTTCAATCATAAGAGTTCTGAGATGTTGGGCATGTTTTAGGCCATTTTCAGGCCACGGACTATTGGCGCAGGCATTAAACAAGCATGTATATGTGTCACCAGTGGGCTTTAAAGCACGTCGCTTCATATCATTGAATAGCTTGAAGGCTTTCTTAGTATATCCTACATCGGCACAAGCTCCAATAAGTATGTTGTAGATGTAATTTTGAGGTTTCGCCCTATCTTCTTTTAGCATTCTTACCTCTAAGACGTCTATAGCTTCTTTTATTCTCTTGTGTTCCAAAAATTGCTTAATCAAATCGGCATACTGTTTTGTTGTTAAGATTTGGCTCCTAAGTGGCCGAGTATGCAAAAAAATTTCTTCCTTAATATCTCCCTCATCTTCCAGGATATCTTCATTGCTTTTCTTCCCAGCAAGAGTGCCAAATGTGTCTGGATCTTCTAAATATATTAAATTATTTTCTGTTCGGTACTCTTTACGTTTGATAACTTTGCTCTGTAATGCTTCTGTATGGCAATTTACGTACCGAGGAATAAATGCAGCAGTTCTTACAAGGCGTGTAAGTTTCCAACATTGAAGAGCCATAAGTATACCAAAATTAACGCATAATATTTATACTAAGTCAAATAGTTCAAACGGCTCGAACAAAAACATAACCTTTACAAGATTAACATTTGAGGTTATCACAGAGGAAACGTCAAATTTGACATTATATATTATAACTTTGAACGTTTTATTCTTTAGCTCGAATAATTCTGCAAGATATCAGCTGTATTTTTCTCCTAAAAACAGATATTAAACTATAAAATATACTTCAAAAAAACATATTTTTCTTCTTGTATTTAACACAAAACACTTTTTCAATGAGACAAACGGAGGAGAAATAGTTTGCTTTAATTTGTTACTTGCATAAATACAACAAAATTAGTTGTTTAATTTAAATAAGTTATAAGAAAGAAAATACAGCTTTTGTAAATTTCCGAACTATTTTTTGACACTGACAAAATTTTTGACATTGAATGTCAATCGACATTCCAAAATATCGTACACCACGTGTTTTCTTTGATTTTTCTTATTTTTTAAGCATAAATAGTATTACATTTAAAATGTCAATGAACGAAGAAGAAATGGAAGCAAGCTCTGGCGAAAGCGAAGATGATAGCATGGAAGAAGAGGAAGGTGGTGAGGCTGACGAACCTAAAACTTATCTACCCGGTCAACCGTTGAAGGAGGATGAACAGCTTGTGTGCGACCAGTCGGCGTATGTGATGCTGCACCAGGCCCAAACTGGCGCTCCATGTCTGAGCTTCGATATAGTCAACGATAACCTGGGAAGTAACAGGGAACAATACCCAATGACCGCCTACTTGGTATCCGGCACGCAAGCTTCTAGTGCTCATTTAAACAAGTAAGTGTGGGTATATGTACAGTTCTATTGTATAATATTTATGGTAGTACAAGTAAATCAGTTGTATTTGACTGTGTGGTTCCAATAAACTACTTTACTGTAGAAAAAACATTATGGTAAGTGGCCACTACTAAAAACATTGTTGTATTATCTCTTTAATGTAACAGAATAATAGGTCTACAACTGTATGCAATTAATTTTGTCCATAGTGTTGTATCCAATAAGATTTAATTACTTACAAACAAGAGACAATTTATTATAGTAATATTTATTCAGCATTCTAGTTATAAAAATGACCAACCTTCACCCCACATCCAAACCCGAGGCAGAAGAGGATGAAGAGTCTGATGATGAAGATGATGATGATGAGGATGAGGAGAAGAAACCGGAGATGACCTTCTCCTTCATCAAGCACCAGGGCTGCGTCAATAGGATTAGGGTATGCAAATTACTTTTAACATGTTTATCAAAGGCATATTTCTAAATTGGGCACTTCAGGCCATCCCTCAACCCAACGCACCCTACCACCCCACCCCAGGCCTTAGGGTAAAAACGTCCCTGATGATTATGTATTGACAACATGAAAGCTGGAAAGGCCAGTTAAACTAATGTAGAGCTAGACAGGATTACATAGAAGTAACATGTTTAACCTTTTGACCGCCTTACATCAAAATTTTAATTAACAATTATGAACCCTGTCATAGTTTATGAAGGTGTCATTCAAGTTGTCACTTTGTCTCATATATCAGACAACGGCGGTCAAAAGGTTAAATCTCAAAGCAATAAATATAAAACAATGTGCTAAGATTTCTGTATAGGGAAAATGAAATGCAATAATAATAATATTATCAGGCAACTAAAGGCCCATAAATATTAATTTAAAACTAAACATACTTCGTATAATATGTATTATAAAAATATAACTTAAAACCACCTACTAATGTATTGGTTAATGCAGTGGTTCTCAAACATTTTTGGCGATGAAACTCTTTTGGACAGAGAAATATTTCACAGAGCCCCAAAATAAAAAATAAAAATTATATGTGCCAGATAGATAGATGAGTGGGTTCAATTTTTTTCTCAATATTAAAAGTAATCTCGCGGAGCCCCCACAGAGACTTGAGAGTGGCTGGATTTATCAATAGATGAATATATGTAGCATAGAATTAAAGGTATCTTTATATCTAACCAGCCATATTGAATTTCTACTTAAAATTTTACTAATAATTCTCAAATTTAACTTTTTCAATCCAAACTTCTCAGCTACGTCCCTATTCTCTACTCTCCAACATGAAATTCAGTAAGTACCATGACACTTGTGTTAAAACAGCCTTTAAATAAGACTTCACCTTCCAGACATCAAACTTCAAAAACTCTGTACTGGCTGCAAGCTGGTCCGAACTAGGCAGAGTGGACATCTGGAACATAACTCAGCAGCTGCAAGCAGTGGATGACCCAGCGTTGCTAGAGCGCTACAACCTAGACACAGTCAGTAACCCGGTCAAGCCGCTGTATTCCTTCACTGGGCATCAACAAGAAGGGTTCGGCTTAGATTGGTGTCCGACAGAAATGGGAGTAAGTTTGTTTTCATGTTTCTAGCTTTGACCCTATGCAATGCTTACTTATTATTTTGTACACGTAATTAACTTTAAGTTCATTCGAAAAATTCATTCATTCATTCGAAAATTCGCTGTGGGAATCACTATGCAATTATTAAAATGAAATTGATTGTTGAAATTATTAAAACATCCCACATATTTATTCACAAAGATAAGATATACAAACATAACTAAGTACTTATAAAATAAAACTTTTAAAACTAAATCTTAATTAAAAAATAAAACACATACTTACCTGAAACCGCCTCTCCAAACCTTGACCTTTCGGCAAGGTGCCCATCACACAGGCAGCATTCCCGCGCTGAATCGCTATGGCGAGTCTTTGCGCGAGGGTCTCCCGTTGCCTCCCTCATACTTACGTTTACCGATTTCGATTTTCCCTAATTAACTTTAGTTTCTCCTAAATGAAATGTACAATTTCTTTGAGAAATAAAGATCTTTAAACCTAACCCTTTATAAGGCATCAGTGTTAGAACTTACGCGAAATTGGAACCTATTACTTTTAAATAAGGTTAAAAAAAATAGTGGGAAGTATGCCTCTGCCTTATAAAAGCTTAACTTGAAATTGACATGATATAGCAATATATCTAGTTTAATATCCAATATTGCTGCTATGACTGAATATAATATTTATATATATATATTTTTTTTCAATTATTAAAAGTTTTTGGCAATAATCACTGGACACATGAAACGCCGATAATATCACTCAGCACGCAAAATGTGGCACAGTAAAAAGCGTCGCATCAACTATTTATAAAGAAGGGACAATATCAGGTCAAATCTTATGAATTAATGTACCAAATTCAATCTAGTAGTAGTTATAATAGAGTTGTTTTTTAGGTTTTGCAAAATTTTACGTTTTCACAATTCTCTTTCATCTTCTACATATGTCTGTTAATAATGCAACTGTTCAACAGAAGTGTTACCATGTAACCAGTGACTTAGGAAGTCCAATAGAGCCCCTTGTTATTAAAATCCTAAAATATTTAGTGCAATCTTTATACTTGTCATTTTAATAGGGGATATTACTGCAATATTCTGCCACCAGAGTGCAGCGCTAGCACACCGGTAAACCATAGAGTTCTTAATACATACTAGGCCTTAAACAGTTTTTTACAAGTTTTCATAGACAATTTATAACGAATAGGTACATATGTCATTTGTGCACCAAGGTGGTTTGTTTACAAAGGGCCTATCGTGAAACGAGAGAATCGAAATTTTGACATGTGCCTCTCTATCGCTCGAATATGAAAGAGTGACAGAGAACCAGGTAACGAAATTTTTATTTTCGTGTTTCGTGGTAGGCCCTCTGGATGTGCTAGTGCCGCCCCCTACGCAGAGTTTTGCGTAATATTCCCTATAGTAGCCCTTTTTACTAATATTATTTATTTCTTTAATTGAAGGTCCTCGCTACTGGAGATTGCAGGAGAGACATTCACATCTGGAAACCCAATGAGTCAGGCACATGGGACGTCGATCAGAGACCTCTTGTGGGCCACACTAGTTCTGTTGAAGATTTACAATGGTCACCCAATGAAAGGTAATTCTACAATATTGACTAACATGAACATAATGTAAGTAATATTACTTACTTATAAATTGCTGGAGAACTGCATACTAATACAATACTGCATTTTAATTGGTTCAACCATTTAAGTGCTACAGACACAGCTTACTCTACATTTTTCCCTATAATTTGCTGGCCCTAAAATGCGACCGATGTACCTAATGATGGCATTATCTTATGGCGTCTATGAATTTCATGTATTGTTATCAAATATTGCGTCTCTTTCGTTAATATGGCAAACGAATATATAACACCCAGTACGAGCGCAATACACGAAATGAATTTGCGCCTAGGCTATGGGCTTCCAACTGTACTATAATATACTAGTGCCTAAACTGTTTAGTTAGGGCATAAAAGTAGTCCAATTTAACAGTGGCCTAATTAATAAAAAGCTACGCTACAATTGACAATTTACAAGCGGAAGTCTCTTTCTAATACATAGTAAGTAAGTAAATTGTCACTTGTAGCTTTATTAAATAGGCCCCTGGTGTCCATAATGTCCTTACCTAATTTTAATAGGTACAGTCAGCGTCATATATGTATAGCTGCTGCGAATCAGCTAGAGTAGCCAAATAGTTCGTCACACCATACAAAATACATGGTGTGACGGAACTATTTGGTCACTTTGGCTGTTACAATATATTTGACGCTGACTGTACCTATAATGTACAAAATTATAATTCCACTTGTGTTTTTCCAGAAACGTTTTAGCTTCATGTTCAGTTGACAAAACAATCAGGATATGGGACACGAGGGCGGCGCCGAACAAAGCCTGCATGTTGACTGCGGAAAACGCACACGAGAATGATATCAATGTCATATCATGGAATAACAAGGAACCTTTTATAGCCAGTGGTAAATATCTGTAATATTTCATTATAAACAACTCAGGGTGTCCACTATAAACCCCCAAAAAAAATCCCTGACTTTTCCCTGACTTTCCATGACCATTTTTTGAAATTTCCCTGACCAAAATGTCCATCTACAAAAACATTTTTACTATTTTTAGCTCAAGGTAGTCGAATGTCCATACGCAAGACTTTAGTATCACATTTTTTTCGTGTCTCCATTTCAGTGTTTACGTAAATATTACTTAACGTAATATATGCGCATCCTTATGAGTGTCTGTCTGTTGAATTTTTACAAAATCGAATCAAGTTTCAGAACAAAAGTATGTATAGAGACCAATTTTGAATTGTTAGTTTTAAGTATATGGACACGCTACAATTTTTTTTATACAACGGCGGTGGCAAACAAGTATACGGCCCACCTGATGGTAAGCAGCTACCGTAGCCTATGGACGCCTGGAACTCCAGAGGTGTCACATGCGCTTTGCCGACCCTTTAAAAACAGGAGGATTCACTGTGTTGACGGCTAAAGGAACCAGAGGGGTCCCTCGTCGTCAACACACTGGGTCCTCTTTGAGCTATTTGGTAACAATGCATATAAATTATAAACTAAAATATATATATGTATGTCATAAAAAACGTCTGCAACGTCTGGTGACCAGGAATGGGATCGAACAAGCGTCTTCTGCATCGCATCCGGGTCACAAACTCCTACTTAAAATAATCCGTTAGCCTAGGAGTTAGGGCTACTGCAGCGAACGCTTAAGACGCTGGTTTCATCGCAGCCCTAGGCACCAGAGACCTTGGTCACTTTTCCTTTGTAAGTATACGTTCCGTTGTAATTTTTCCAGAGTCACGCAATATTCCTAGCACAATATCAGCATGTTGTATTGATTCCGTATGTCTCACAGCGTGCAGCGTACGAATCAAAACGAATCGACCTTTTTTCAAATTTTAAATAATAGCTGAAGTTATTCATTGCATTTAATATTTTTTATTTATTTTATTTAATGCGTTAAGCTTCGAAACTCTTGTGATAGTGTTCTGTGACAAGTACATTTTCGGAGTTATTTAAATCGATGTTATATCTTCAGGAAACAAATCATCGAGATTTTCGTCTTTACAAGTTCTCCATTAGATTTATTTATCAAGGCCATTATTAGTGGAGTACAACAACGCCTTTTTAACCTATAAAAATGACAAAACTCACAAGTCCGATTTTATATTGTGCCCCGTTAGAATACGTTAAGTACTAATAATGACAAATATTTTCTAACAATTGTGAGCATTGCGCTAGGTATAATACACGTATTTGTTTGCTACATAAAGAAAAGATTATGCAAGTTTTATTTTTCTCTACAAGACTATCGCTTTTTATTATTGCTACATAACTTCACATTTTATAACGGTTTTGTCAATAGCATTCGTCGTCTTAGCCATTTGTCGTTCGTTTAGAATTCAAGGTCACGCATATTTTTACAAATTGTTTACGAATATGCTCACATAATCTATTGACCAAACTGTTATAAAATGACAGATGATATTGATATAGTTGAATGCAATAGTGTGGTAAAGAAAAATGTAATTTGGATAATCTTTTCTTTGTGTTATTAACAAATATCTATATAATACCTAGCGCATCGTCTATAACTGTTAGAATATATTTTTTACTATGACTAATCATATTATATTCTCTAACAAAAAATTAAAATCGCACTTGTGAATTATAAAAGTTCAAAACTGTTCCAGTACCGTACTATATGGCAACCTGTACAAATGACGCTAGAGGTTTGTTGCTTTGAAATAGCCATATAAAATGGTTGGTAATCTTTTTTAATAAATACTACGTTTACACTTGTATGCTCGCATTTGAGTAGACGCTCGTCGAAACGTTCTACGAACCATTCGCGTACGAGTGCCAACGCGAATGTCCGTTCAAATATTCGGCTCTGTGGGTATGACTCCCCGACGCGACATGTTTAGACAGTCCACGCGCTATTCGCCGGTTTATTCGCCTCGTTACTCCCACACACGTATAAACGCGGTACAGTCGCCATCAGATATATCGAAGTGGCAAAAGTGGTCACAAATATCTGAACATACACTTTATTGCCTTGACGATAGAGGCGTTGTTCAGATATTTGTGACCACCTCGGCCGCTCTGATATATCTGATGGTAAATGTACAATAGATCCTACGATTGCCAATGGAGCTTTTAGTAACGGATTTTTCATTACAGTAAGGTTTTTTGTTTTCGCTCATTAGAAGAAAATTCTCGAACCTGATGCTTTTATACATCTGTCAAGGCATAGCCCATTTTCAAGCCAACTTATCAATGTAAATTAAATCGCGAATTCTGTACATCCAGATATAGCATGTGTGCTATTCCGTGATTGATCACATACACGACATTTGTCTTTCCCTTTCCCATAGAGTTGTTGAAAGCAATCTTGCTATCTGGGAACATTTTGTTACGCTGTATTTTAGTCGCGTCCCCGTCGCAAGAGTTTTGGCACATTTTGTTCAGTTCAGGACTGCATTTAATGTTGGTACAAGTTATTCTAATGTTTAATTAGTGGTCAACTGATTTAAGTTTCAAGTTTTTTGATATTATGTTTCGGACCTTTTCTATGTAACACTACGGCTCGCTCACCCATATTCCTCAATTTAAATATTTGGCAACATTGTCTAAAATTAAATACGCTGAATGCTGATATTATGATCTCCTACGACTTCAATATGCAAACTCTGGACTCACTCTTAGATTGAGTCATACTTTATTAAACGTACAATATTTTGAACTCATTTCATTAGTCATATTCACTGTTTTATGAAACTCTAACACATCACTGTAAAAAAACTGTACGATTTTTATGATATTTCATATCCTAAAAGCAGAAATTTAACTATGGTACATTAAATCATAATGTTGTAGATCCTTCCTACACTGAAATACAATGCTATGAGTCTGGGTTACTAGTCAGCTTGCAAAGGCTTTCTCATTAGCAATCGCTGAGAAGGTTTAAGATTTTTTTAAACCTTAAAAAAATATTCTAAATAGAGAAGGTATGACGCCTTATAAGTAATTCTATGAATTCTTTGGATTCACCTATAACCAAGAGAAAAAAACTTTTGTTTTCCATTATTTTTTATATTCCTTAATTTTTTTTCCAGGTCCATATTTTTCCCTGACCTCATTATAATTTCCCTGACTTTCCATGACTTTCCAGTGCCATTTCGAGCTTCCCTGACTTTTCACTGACTTTCCCTGACTTTCCAGAAAGTGGACACCCTGCAACTGTATCGATACAAATGCGCCGTAAAAAGACGCGTCGGTGGCGTAAACAAACTGCGCCGTGGAATGAGAAACGCGCCGTCGACGGCGCGGTAAATAAACGCAGTGTGAATAGGCTCTTGCTTTATCGTCACTTAGGGCCCAAGCAAACGGTCGGCTTGCATGTCAGTTCGCCGTATACGGTCGGTCGCCGAATTAGGTCGCCTGAAGGCGTATTTCTCATACAAAATATCAGTTCCCCGGTATACACGGTTCGCCACCGTACGGCGCAAAAACCTAATGTCATGTCAAAATGCCACAACCGGAGGTGTACGTGTGTGATTCGGTCGGGTCACCGAATCAGGCTGCTGTGCCGTCCACTGTACGTTTGCTTTGACTTTGCATATCAGGTCGCCTGAAGGCGCATTTCTCAAACTAAATGCCAGTCGGCGCACACATACGGTTCGCCACCGTACGGCGCAAAAACCTATAATGTCCTGTCAAAATGCCACAACCGGACGTATGCTTGTGTGATTCGGTCGGATTACCGAACCAGACAGCCGTGCTGACGTTTGCTTTTACCCTTACCTACTTGAGAGTTCGTAATAAAAATCGAATACTAACATACATTGGTCTATGCTTATATCAGTATTTATTAATTAACCATAAACCTGGGGTTATTGGACCAAATATATTCGATCTGAACTCTTTTGTTAAAGAAACATCCTACAATCCTTAAATAGTTAAAATTCGTCTGTTGTTACCTAGCTGCCTCTGATTGTTGGTAATACTAATTAAGTCCTTCTAAGTTATTAGTCTTATTACTGTTTATTAACAGGTGGTGACGACGGTTTCCTCCACATATGGGACTTGAGGCAGTTCACAAACAAAACGCCAGTCGGCACGTTCAAGCACCACACAGCGCCAGTGACCTCGGTGGAGTGGCACTGGGCAGAGCCGAGCGTCCTGGCGTCGGCCGGGGAGGACAACCAGGTCGCGCTGTGGGACCTGGCCGTGGAGAGAGACGATGATGAAGTGGTTGATGATGAGTTAAAGGTAACTACAGTGATTAACTTCCGTAGACACGTTGAAGCACCACACAGCGCCAGTGACGTCGGTAGAGTGGCACCGGGCCGAGCCGAGCGTCCTGGCGTCGGCTGGGGAGCGGGGAGGACAACCAGGTCGCGCTGTGGGAAAGGAAAGGAGGATGTACGTATCTATGTCTAGTTCTTTGGCAAGTCTACTCCCATCTACCTACTGCCTACCGCTTGTCGGATTTCAATCTACGAAGCGCCATTTGCGAAGTTGTTGACTCGTACATCTACCTAGGACAAATAGTCCAATTAGGTGGGTCCAACTTCGAGACAGAGGTCAACCGCCGCATCCAACTCGGTTGGGCAGCGTTCGGGAAACTACGTAATGTCTTTTCGTCCGACATACCTCAGTGCCTCAAGACGAAAGTCTTCAACCAATGTGTGTTACCAGTGATGACTTACGGCTCCGAAACGTGGTCTTTCACTATCGGCCTCATCTCAAAGCTCAAAGTCGCTCAACGAGCTATGGAGAGGGCTATGCTCGGAGTTTCTCTACGTGATCGAATCAGAAATGAGGAGATCCGTAGACGAACTAAAGTTACCGACATAAGCCCACAGGATTAGCAAGCTGAAGTGGCAATGGGCAGGCCACATTGCACGCAGAGCAGATGGCCGATGGGGTCGAAAAGTGCTCGACTGGAGACCACGGACTAGCAAGAGCAGCGTAGGACGTCCACTCACAAGATGGACAGACGACCTTATAAAGGTCGCCGGAAGACGCTGGATGCAAGTCGCTTCCGACCGATACTTATGGAGGTCCAAAGGGGAGGCCTATGTTCAGCAGTGGACGTCTTATGGCTGAGATGATGATGATGATGAAGCGCCTTTTTACCAGTTGCGAAAGTACACAGACTACAATATTCATTACTAGCAATAACATTATGCATTTTGAGTTGTTCCTCTGGGTAATGGCGCATACAGTCAGCGGCAAAAGTAGCTATGCGGATAGTTTGTTATAAATTAGCTTGACACGACATTATTATTAAGAGAATAAGAACGTGTGTTGAATACCCTACCCGCTTAGCTACTTTTGCTGCTGACTGTACAACTTTGAGTGTTAAAATATCGGGAACTCATTCCTTTTCAATAGTAGTTGCAATGATAGCGAGCATGTTAACTTTTTGACCGACAAGCGTTGAACAAAAATGACGCGCCACCGACGCCACGTAATCGCGTTTTGTCAAGCGAAATTTTACGGAAAACTTTACGGAAGCCCGCGTAGGTCCCTATTGCACTACAAAGCCTGTCGGCTGTTGCCGTCGTTGGCGTCCATGGCACGACTTTTTGATCTCGGCCCCAGCCGACTATGGCGGTCAAAGGGTTAACCTAAAATAATGTTTGTACATTATCTTTCAGAATCTACCGCCGCAACTGCTGTTCATCCACCAAGGACAGACTGACATCAAGGAGTTGCACTGGCACAAGCAGATCCCCGGCGTCATCGTCACGACGGCCCACACGGGCTTTAACATATTCAAAACTATTAGTGTTTAAATAAAAAATACATATTAATTATCTAATGTTGTATTTATTTCTCCAAGTCATTCAACTCATATTAATACAGGAATTACTGTCAAAAAAATGACACAGAAAAAGGAGTCCTAATACGACCCCTTTTACTGAAGGGAGCCGAGTGTAAGCCAACTGTAATTCACTGTATTATGTAAGTTCAATGCTACAAGTATAATATGAAATAACATCCATGATTTGTTGATTAATTAAAAAAGAGAAAAAATATATTAGCTTTTATGCACCATAGCTAAATTCACCAGATGTCGAATGGTGGGTCGGCCATGAGGACAGTTCTGAAATAAAAAAGATATGTTGTTAACCTTTTGAACGCCAAGCATCGGACGGAAAAATCGTGCCCTCAGCGACAGCGCGTGAGCGCGCAAGGCAAACCGGATATATTTTGGACGTGATGTCACGTCCTGGCGCTGACGGCACGACTTCCCGTGCGGGTGATATGACGGCTTTGGCGGTCAAAGGATTAATTGCCTTATATTTTGGCTGTGTATCATCATACTTTTACGTCATCTATCAAACTGTTTTCTCTTGTCTCCTATGAACATCTTTCTTGCTCAGTGATAAGGTTCAATTTAGCTTGATAAAAAAGTATTCGGGCGTCGGTTTGTGGTGCCATAATGTATTTATTGGTACATGCATTTTATACCACAGAATTCTAGACATTACCCATGGGTTATCAATTTCTGCCATGTGGTCTACCAGCACCTTCATGTCAGCTTTGCCCAGGGCCGTGCCAATCATGACGGATTTGCGGCACGCCCTCGACGCGAACATCGCCCGAACTCTGCTGGGCCTGCAGTATTCTGATGAAGATTCCTGTTAGAAATGAGTAAGCTGGTAAAATAACATTCAATATTTAATTTAAGAGATGAAATCCGCTACACGCATTGCCCATAAAAACTACACATTAAATCTTATTCACACATACCACCTTTGTACCTTAGCTGGCTCAAACGTCCCCATGAAGAAGAGAAATGTCACCTGCACTGCTACTCCACCTAGTAGCTACTAGTGTACTACTAGTACGCTATTTGTTACTAGGTGGAGTAGCAGTGCAGCTGACATTTCTCTTACATATTCGGTATCTTTAGGTGACTTTGACATAGATGGCGCAATCGACATGAGCTTCAAAAAGTTCTTAGGCTGTGGTCGTCTATATCTCTATAGTCTCTGATTAGCTGCGTTGCAACTATGAATTGCCAAGAAAAGTTGAACCAGGTACTGGTCAAATAAAGTGCCATCTTTATCAAAGTTGATCCTTTATATTATAAACCTTAGCAAACAGTATTGAATTTAAACTTTCGTGAGACATATTAACACTATTATCACTACACTATCATTGGGTCGTGGATCGATTCGAGTAGCACTCTTAGTGCTTGAGGATGGAGACCTAAGCTCTCCGAAACATGTCGCGCGTATTGACTAAACACGAGTGAGTACAGCCGCGTGTAGTGATAATAGTCTTAGCAAAGATAACCAGTTTTAATAAAGAGGAAAAAACACGTACGGCTACTCGCAGATGGCGCTGCCTTCGTTTCAAAAAACATCTATTTGTATCTGTGGATATATCAAAATTGATAGTTAATTTCAATTCAAAACGAATACTAACCCTTAACATAAATAGTAACTCTTCGATATCTTCTTTGCCAAATATCCAATTTTTCGACATAGGTATAGTCAAGAGCTTAACTCTTTTGGTGGGAGGAGCATCTTCATCTATTTCAAATGTAAATCCATTCTTTTTGAAAATCTTCAAGTTATCCATCAATATCTGTTCGTTGACGCCTGTTAGTTCAAGTTGTTGTGGTCTAAAATAAGAAAAACAATATAAAACTAGTTGGAGAAGTGTCTCTTACCTCACGCAAAGTTGGAAAAAGAAAAAAGTACTCTCCTGCCTATCAGTTATTTTAGACAGGATGTACTTGCTTGGACAAACCCTAACTCCAACTAAATAGTAGCTTACAAATGATATAAAATTTGACGGACAAATCGAAATAGAATATTTCCAATATTTCGCCTTGGACACCTCTAGTTTGCGATTATTGCCAGATTATTTTATTCGTGATAAACCTACATTACATACCTATACAAAAGTTGTACTTACATGACTAGTTTTTGATTAGTTAGCTCTGTCGTTTTCTGTAATGTTTCAAAATTATAAATCTCATCAGTAGCATGTTGATCAATGATGAACAGATCATCCTCTAATTGAGTAATTATAAATCCTAGATTGAATTGACCTATAACTAACATCTTCTTGAATGAATCCTGAGATATTTCCTTACTAAGTTCTTCTTCACACTTCTTATTAAAAACAGGGTTTATTGTTGTTTTGAATTTTATTCTTTCCGGTGCAGCTGTGTTACTTTGTTCAGTGTTCATTTCTGCTAGTGCTTTTACATGTGCTAGAGATGTTTTCATGATCACAGTTTTTCTGTGACATTTACCCAAATCTTCTTTATCTGTTACTATGATTTTAGATTTGTCTTGTTTGGTTTTTTGTTCGACTTTCAAGGACGTATTGTTCTTTTTCTGCAAGTTTTTGTTATTGCAATGATATGTGTGTGATTTTTCAGTCACAACATCTGTTAGCTTCCTAATCTGAGTATTTGGGATGTTATCTGAGTCTTCTAAATACATAATGTTATTTTGTCCATTATGAGACAAAGGACTTAATTCATCACTTTTATGTAATGTATCTGCATTATTTGTTTCATTTCGTGTTTGTACTGAATCATCAATAGTAGTTTCATTTTTTATTGTATCATTATGTTCTTCTACAGATTTATCAGAATCAGATTCAACTTTAACATTTTCTAATTCTGAATCTTCTTGGTGTTGCTCAGGGTCAACATGATGATCATTTAATTTACTGGATTTTGAAGATATATAATCCAACATGGTTGTGGATTTCCTTTTTAAATCTATTTGTCTTGTTTCTACCTTACTACTACTTTCTGATGGCGATATTGATACAGGATTCTTAGAAAAACGCTGCATAAAAGAGTTGAATATTCTAGGCTGATCTGTCTCTGGCTTAATATTATCAGTTTTTTGGCTGTAAAGATTTGCATTAGGTTCTACTTTTAAAGTCCTTGGTATAGCTTCAAAAAGTTTCAATAATGATGCTTTCATAACATCTAATATAATTTTCTCTTTAGTTAGAAATAGTTTTCTTTTGTCTGGTGTTACATTTACATCAACAGATGTTCTATCTAGGGTTATGTTCAGAAACACAAAAGGGTACTGGTGTGGATTATACTGTCTGTAAGTTTCGTTGATGATTTTCATTATTTTTGTTGGCTCACAAGGCCTGGAATTGACATAGAAGAACTGCCTGTCTGTGCTGGAGCGGCCACTGCCGTGAGCACAAGATGATATGAAGCCTGTGAATTCTACAGGATCAATAATATTTTTATGGCCCTGTGACTTTTGAGAACAAGTTATGGCCTCTTGGGAACTCTCAACACAAGATTGGTCAGCATCATTAGACTCTTCCGATAAGTCTATCTCAACATCTTGAACAACAACACTGTCTTCACTCTCCTGAACATTTCCTGATAGCCCTTTAAATATATTATCCTTGATATTGGAGACCTGCTCAGGCTTGATTTCTAGGATAGATTGCAATTGTTTTGGTCCAAATACACATGCTATGTTGTCTTTATAGGAAGCTGATCCCTGTGTGGCAACCACTGAAGATTTAGAATTAGAACTTGTTTGGTTAGTGCAAGTTATTCTGCAATGGAGATATATAAACTAATTACAATATTGTTTATAGATAATGGAATGTATTGAACATACTAAGAAACAAAGGTAGTGTAACTCACTTGACTCCTAAAGATATGAGACAGTATGCATACAGCAGCTGAGTCATTTTATTGAACTCCCTCTTGGCATTCTTATGAAACTCTTTCTGTCTGACTGGCAGTGATGCAAACAGGTTTGATAAACTGACTGTGGTTCCAACTTGGCGAGAACAGAGAGTCTTTTTTATGATATTTCCTTTATGATCATACTCCAACTTTGTTGCTGAAATAATAATTACACAAATTAAAATTAACTGCTCTAACTGGTCAATTGAATTAAGATTTTTCTCTTTCCCTAATTAAGCTCTTTTATGATTCTAATATTAATTATCTTATAAGTTTTAAAGGCAATAAAGATATTAAATTGATAATTTTGTCAACTGAATTTCAAAGGTTAACGTTATTAAGGATAACTCCAAAAGGCACCAGGTAAAAGAAGCAGCCCTAAAGTAACATATAAAAATCATGTAGTTGTAGAAACTGATAAACTTACCATGCTCAGAGCTCTTATGTCTCGTGACAATGGTTAGATTTGCCAGCGCACACAGGGAGCTTAATGCCTCGCCTCTAAATCCAAAACTAGATACTCCAAGTAGATCAGAGTATTCATTTAGCTTTGAAGTGTGGTATTTTAAAGCTGAAATAACAATAAATGTTGATAGTGTAAATATTGATGAATTATATAGGTAGGTATTTGAGATTAATTCAGTACAATTAATATATACATGTTAAATTTATATTGTAAAGTGGGAATTTGGTACTTTATAAACTTACTTAACGCTGCAAAGTTGTCTCCTGTGACGCCAGATCCATTATCAGCCACCTCTATCAAATCTATTCCGTGATTTTTGAACCGTATGTCTATATTACTGGCCCCAGCATCTAAAGAGTTTTCTACCAGTTCTTTAACTGCTACCGCTAAACTAAGCACAACCTGCAATATTTATACATTATGTAGTGATAAATTAAGCAGAATTGACTGTATTGTTCATGTTATTGGGTGTTTTCCAATAATATAAATATACAAAACTTCAAATCGTAGTTACTTACTTGACCGGAGCATATTTTGTGCACAGATTCTACATTAATAGGCTTGATAGACTTAACCTTTTCGTCGTATTTCTTATCTTCATGATTATTCATTTTATTTTGGCTCATTAATAGTAAAATAAGATCGAAAAATCAAAAATAAAACAAAATTGCCGGCGCGAAGCTCGTACTTTACGTTCCTTCCTGTCTGTCATGATCTATATCTATATGATCTGTCAATGTATACTATTTAAGTTAACAATAAAACAGTTCACCTAGCTATTTTCAAAGTGTTTAAACAAAATCTTAAATATAGTTTGGCAGAGTTTGTTCCACTTCAAGCATAGACAGGGAGAATCATACTGTCTTTTTCTAATGCTAGTACTCTCACTACTAAAAAAGGGATGGGTATAGCATGTTACTCTGACTGTTACTGCGCTTTTGGTTTGCCAGACTATAGTCTCGATCCCTAGATCGGTTTGAGATACTATTATAACAGCCGAAAATTGAACAAAATGCCAAATGAACTTCAAATATCAATGACAGATGTCAAACACAGAACAACAGAAACAGCGGTGACGAATGTTCTTGAAAAATTCGATCGCTTAATTTCCTACGCAGTATTTACTTTAGATTGCTCTTTGTGAAATTTTATTTCTTTAAATTCGAGATCAAGTAGTGTTTAAAATGTCGCTAAACACGGCCCACGCCGATCACGGCGTCCTGATACATGCAGGAGAAGCGTGAGTCACTTTCATACTTGATTATAATGCGTTTGTACTTTGATAAACAGAGAAATAGAACTTTCTATACGCCCGTCTAACTTGTAGATAAAATCACAGATAAAATAGACCGCAGGATTATCATCCAGAGCATTATTTGATATTCTATTAGAAGAAGATATTAATTAGAATTATTCTTTTGCAACAGCTTGAAAGAAAATACTGAACGTGATGTTACTGATGTTATTATGACGCAATGAGTTTAGGAAATCCCTCTCCCCTCTTATCTTATGGGGGGTCCGTTTTGTATTAGTTGTGTGTGACTTTAAATTTGTTATTTGATTCGCACCAAGTTGATAATTTATTAAATCGAAATATTGTATATGCATGGCCAGCCAAATCCGAAGGAGAAACCCCAGAAAATATTAATTGAAATATGTTTTAATCATAGAGTATTGAGCTAAGTCTAATTTGTATGTTATGCAAATAATAAATATTTTGAGCCGTTCTCACACTAGAGCAGCGACCGGATGTGGCAGTGTGCCATTGATATAGTGCTATACATGTCTATAGTGCTGTCTCGCTTACACACCGTAGCCGCATCCATAATACCTGATTAGTGTAAATAATAAATAATTGCAGCATCATCCTGTTCTCCGACAATGTCATGGTTGACTTCTATGGCAATGACACCCCCGAGTTCAAGGGAAGCAAGAACGGGCGCATGTACCTCACTACACACCGTATGATCTACAACTCCAAGAATGTGACTGAAAACCTGAGGTCCTTCAGCTTCCCCTTCATTGCATTGCAAGATGTAAGGATTATGTTATTATAATAATAGTTGGTAATAGTAATTCTTGGGATTAAGTTGTCAAGTGGACCCCAAGCTGGGACAAACACTAGGCGGAAGAAGATGGTAATAGTAATCTATGCTACATGGAAATTACCAAACAGAACTCTGAACATGTAGCAACCATATGTAAGATAATCTCACTAATTTGTGGTATGCACAAGAACAAGGTAAACCATTTACTTGAGACAGACAAATCATTGCAGGATGCCTTTATTTATCAACCGACATGTTGAACTGAATTGAGAGACATTTATATACTATACACAATAGTGTCTATAGTATAAAGTTCAAACAAATATTTCTTGGAACTCAATAATATTGCCTTAAGGCATTCTCTACCATTGGTTGACTGGTAGAGAATGCCTTAAGGCGTTAAGTCCGCCATTTGTACCTTCTTGTATTGTGCAATAAAGTTTAAATAAATAAATAAATAATATGGCAAAATAAAGACTGTGCACGTTGAAATCCGGCCGCGCATGGTGTGATACATCTTTTTATTGAATGTGCATATTCAACCAACACTTCTAATTAATAATTTGGGGTTATCAAGCTACATAATAAAGTTTAAAACATAATATAAACGTTACGTTGTCTATGAGTTTGATCACTATATATTCCACAGTGCCTATATTTTTTTGTCCACAGTGTTCTGACAGTGTTTACCAAATTTTCCTGTTAAAAATAGTTTTTTATTATAAATAAGATGAATCAAATGATACCTTATTAAATTCTCTTTTCACCATAGCTAACATTTTTCTAAGTGTATTTAGATTTAAATAGTTCGGAGGTGTTCTAACTTTGGTGAGTTTGACTTTTTGACAAAAAAATGGCTGCCATATAAAAATTACTTTCAGTGCTTGGAGTAGAAAGTTTTCCTGACTACCTCAAGTAGAATAGAGTTTCAAAACATTTTTTTTTGTAAGATGACATTCTATTGACCATAAAACCGGTTGTGAAAATATAAATACAATTGTGGTATTGTAGCAGGAAGCGAGTGAAGATTATCAAAAAACGCTGGACAAAACATTAAAGATATGATGAAATACCTTCAGTAAAAACTGAGACAAGCCCATACAATTTTAATATGATTCTATTTTTATTATATACTACTATGATTAGAGATTATTTATAAAAAAGAACTGCTTGAAAATGTGTATCCGAAAGGGAGATGTACCATGCCATGCGTGGCCGGATTTCAACGTGCACAGTCTTTACTTAAAAAAAAACACTTTCAAATGAGCTTTACATACTTTGTTATCTATAACACACATAATAGCATATTATTCTGAGTTGTTTCCCAGTTTACCTTTTAGTTTGATTTTGTTCAACTTTTTGATACCATCTTGTAATAGATTAGCACATATGATTTATTATTTTAATTTTGGGGCTCCACCAAATATATTTCGCTTGCCAAAAGAGTACCGTCACTAAACTCATATACTTTTTCCTTTTTTCCTGGTTTGTCCTGGCTTTTTGCTATGGCTCAATGGAGCATAGGGTCTGCTTGGAAACCAAATCCCGTAAATTAGCATAGCCACTAGTTTTTACGAAAGCTGCTACCAACTGACCTTTAAACTTGTGAACTAAATGGAAATTAAATTAGCCAAATTAGGTCTGGTTTCATCTCCATGTCTTTCTGTACCAAAAATTTACTGGTTAATTTACTAAATATCAGTCAACATACTAAAAACATTTTTCATTAAGTAGTAGTTAGTTGCTTTGAGCCTCAACTATGTATTAGTTGTATTACCCAGAACCTAGAGGTAAACCTTATAAGAATGTATTAAGGTTAATTTTAACATGCACTGTATGCAATGATTTTATATACTGTATGTAATGTTCACTTTGCACTCACAGGTCAATGTAGAGCAGCCAATGTTCTCTGCAAACTTCATCAAGGGCAAGGTGCGGGCACAGCCCAATGGCAACTTCATCGGAGAAGTGAAGTTCAAGCTGGTCTTCAAGTCTGGTGGAGCCATAGAGTTCGGGCAGGCCATGTTGAAAGCTGCACATCTTGGTGAGATTTCTGGGTTCAAACCAAAGAGCATGAGAGGCAGTCTTAAGTTTGATAGCATTACTAGATGGCGCTGTATGGCTCTATACATTATGTCACAATTTATGTGGTTCAGATGGCGCTTTAGAGTTACGACATAATGTATAGGGCCGTACGGCCGTATCTAAAAAAACTATCAAATTTGTAGCACAGAAACTTCTTGGACTGTTGCCCTCTATTTATACATTCTCCTTGGTTCAAACTAACAAGCACATGTAATGTTTAATACACTAACAGACTTTGATTGCTTTATCTTGGTGGTGTGTATATATACACTGATAAATGTGACTCAGACTAAGTTTCACAGGAAAATCAGTGGAATTAGATTAAATTTCATCATTAGTATGTTGAACAAACAAATATTGTTTACTGTATCTTCAAATAGGATGATGATGTATTTCTGTTGCTGCTATACTAACAAATACTAAAAAACATAATAAAATAAAAATTTAAAGGGGCTCCCATACAACAGATATGTTTTTGCGACTCGCACTTGGCCGGTTTTTATTTTTGTGCAAGAAGTACAGGGTGTAACAAAAATACTGGTGATCCGTTTAAGGGCATTATTGGTATCGTATTGAGAGTAAGAAAAAGTAGAACAAAACTTTTTTGGACGCGAAAAGAAGTTTTTTTTGTATGGGACACGTCGTCCCGGCCGGCCAACCTTCCATACAAAACCAAACCAAAACCGAAAATTTTTTTCGCGAAAAAAAAATTGATTCATAGTTTTTCATAATAAGAATGCGATACCAATTATGGCCTTAAAAGGATCACCAGTATTTTTGTTACACCTTTTATATCCAGTGAACCAATCCAATCTATAGGCCGCTATAGAACCTCGTCATAATAGTTTGAATTGTAGTGTATTGTTACGGGCAAGTGCTATCCTGACAAGGTTCTATTATATTTTATTCTAAGTACATTAGTGTGACAAATGTGTGTGTGTGCAGCGTCCCGGCACGGCACGCCGGGCGCGGCGCCGCCGCCGTACACGCCGCCGACGGGCCCGTGGCACGCGGCGCCGCCGCCGGCCTACGCGCCGCCCCCGCAGGGCTACTACGGATGGGTGCCGCCCTACACTGTGAGTTTGCTCCATCTCTAATTGTATGTTTTTGTGCTACATTTCTTTTTCTACTCCTGCATTCTAATCTGTCAAAAGGATGACTGACAGGTATATTCAAATAGTATTTTGTGCAACAGTTACATAATAAGGGTTCATAAGATTCGAATTTTGTAAAAACAGACCCGAGAATTTTAAGACCTAATTATGTACCGTTGAACGCAATAGTTTTTCTAAGAGTGCTAGGCAAGCCGGTAAAGATTGAGTTCGACGAATGACCTGCTGCCTCTTTACAATTGTCTTCAATCTCCTGGCGGATTGTGCCGGCGCCTCCCTTGCCTGCAGCGGCGGGCGGCGGCGCGGGGCCCGCCCCGGCAACGGACCCATTATATCCCTAAGAATCGACTTTTGAGTCATATTATGACAACGTTCATAAACTATACGCTTTAAATATACCTGTCAGTCATTTTATTGGCAAATTAGAATGCAGGAGTAGTAAAACGTATACTTTATAAACGTTGTCTTAAGATGATTGCTAAAGGATGTTCTTAGGGAATTTCATACAATATAATAACACTGTTGCCGAAGCCCGCCCTGCGCCGACGCAGCAGGTCATTCGTCGAACTCAATTCTTACCTATTTTAAACGAAAAAAATAGACTAAGAAATTATTCAGGTTGGGGTCCTCACTAAACGAACCTTTTTCCAGGTAAAGTATGTATATTGACCACATCCATGGCAATTTAATATAAACTTTATTTTTTGGAGTTAAGGTACAAATTTGCTGTATTTTCTGTACTGTTTCCTTTTTTGAGGTGTTCAATAAAGAGTATTTGTATTGTATTGTATTGTATTTTGGACTGTCACAAAAATTAGCTCGCTTTTAAATGAATTACTAAAACGTTACTATTTTGAAGATATTTGAGATGTTTGAAAAAATCTTCCGGATTTGTGTAGCCTGGAAAAGGGTTAAATGAATTAGCGCCCCGTTGAGGATTAGCCTACACGATCACACGATCAGCCCCTGAATACCGGTATGGATCTCTTTCTATATGATATCTATAGTTTGGTCAGAGATTGTCTGATGTTTGAGACGGATGTAGCTTATTCCTTCAACTGTTAATGCGGTGTTCAGTTTTTCAGAGTACAACTGACAGTCGTAATATTTGACAGGCATTCCCGGACCAGCCGCCGCCGAACTCCGTGTTCGTGTCGAACAACCCGCCGCCCTACCCCGGCGTGGCGGGCGCGGCCTACCCGGCGGGCGCGGGCGGGCTGTCGGGCGCCGCGGGGGCCTGCGCCCCCCCGGGCTACCCCGGGGGCTTCGCGCCCCCGACCAACGGCATGTCGCCTAACGGTGAGAGACGCCGCTGTAACATTGCCTAACTTGTGTTTGTAATTGCAGGATACATGTTAAGGAGTAAATACCCCAAAATAAAATGGTTTTTGGTTTTCGTTTTATAAATAGAGAAAAATCCGTAAGTAACAACAAAAATATTATTCACTTGCTAAGCACAGATGGCGCTGCAATACGTAAACCTAAAGGTCTCCTATTGTAGAATGGTGCGTAGGCGAAGAAGCGTAGTTCTTAGAAACAAACAACTTCGAACTACAATACCTGGCTACTGGGACGTCTAGACATTTCGATGGATTTTTAATTTTAACAGTTTGTTACGCGATAACTTTAGTAACGTTTTTCTGATCTTTATGAAATTTATTGGGATTGTAGCAATGTAGCAGAGATACATATAATTTTACAGTTCATTTATGAGCAGAATCGGTCAAGGGTTTGTGGAACTAGAAGGCGAAAAAATCTTCATAAGGGTCTTGTTATATTATAGCCTGGTAAAAGAATGCTCTAAAACGGGTCTAGCTGGAAAAGTCGAAAGCAGAAATTTTTACTTTGGAACTTTGTTAAGACTAGTTAGGAGACTAACATACTAAAAGTCCCCAGCCCCCGAGGTGAGCCCGAGGAGGGGGGAGGTAAAGAAGGTCTCGTTTTTTAGTTTTTTGCTTATATCTTTAAAACCACGCGTCATAGACAATTTTGTTGTAGCACATAATTAAAGCTGATAAAATTCTCTACAACTCTCATGAACTTACTATTTACCTAACACTAATGGTTGTCCAGATATGAGCTCCGAAAAACGGACGATTTGGTAAGACAATTTAATTCATTATAAGATTTCTAGGGTGTTTTTTATCCAAATTAACTTTTGCCAGTTAGTATGACAAGTATTATGGATAATACCCCCTACCTACCTTACAAAATCGTCCGTTTTTCGGAGCTCATATCAGGACAACCATTAGTGTTAGGTAAAAAGTGAGTTCATGAGAGTTGTAGAGAATTTTATCAGCTTTAATTATGTACTACAACAAAATTGTCTATGACGCATGGTTTTAAAGATGTAAGCCTAAAACCAAAAAATGGGACCTTCTTTGCCTCCCCCCTCCTCGGGCTCACCTCGGGGGCTGGGGACTTTTAGTATGTTAGTCTCCTAACTAGTCTTAACAAAGTTCCAAAGTCAAAATTTCTGCTTTCCACATTTCCAGCTAGAATCACTCGTTCACCACACTATTAGTCAACTCGTTTACAAGTAAATAGCGAGATCTCAATTCGAGACGGACTTCTAGTTATACAGTAGTATTAAGTAATTTACTATTATTTTATTATATTACTTTTAAAAATAACACTAGGTACTAGTAATGATATGATAATTTGTAACTTTTTGCTCATGTAAGTTGGTAACTCACGTTTCATAATTATGTAAAACAACCTAGTTTTAGTATCAAAAGTATATAAACAACGGTCATATGTTGCAGTAGTTCAATTACCATTTGCAGATGCCAAGGCGGCCGAGGCGGCCCGTAGCGCCTACTACGACCCTAACAGGCCCCAAACCGCCTACGTCCCGCCGCCGTATGTAAGTACTCTGTTCAATCATTTAACCCTTTCGCCACCATTGACTTGATATGAAGTCAGAACATTTCAAGTCCTGGACCCAAGGAGATTTGGACCTACATATTGGCTTATAAATAACGACACGCACGAACGACATTTCTTGACATGGCGGCGAAAAAGTTAATCTAATCAACTAATCAATTAATCATTACATTTTTCATTTTGGATCATGATTTGATTGTAGTTGTACCACCAGTATTTTGTTTATAATTGTATTGTTGAAGTAGTTTTACCCCACGACTTGGTGCACATTCGCTGGTTTAGTAATATTTTAGTTTCTATATATATTCTTGAACAACTATCATGGCCAAATTTCGTCTCAAGACTATCTTAAATAATTAAGAGATGGTTACAATAAATTATTTTATTATAGTGTGTTGTTTTGGGTAGGCAATGTTTTGTAATGTTAACAAAGAATACTACGTGCCTGAATTCAAATTATATAATACTATGCATACAAAACATCATAGATTCAGCCAATCTGAGTCCTTTTGTATAAATACTTCAATAGGCGAGAAGAAGAAGCGAAGAGGGCGAGAAGTGGCTCACGGAGAGCCGTTTTGCTGCATTGATCGTAGCAAATGGAAATCCGTGATCTCTGCCTACCCCTTTTGGGATATAGGCGTGATTGTATGTATGTATGTACTTCAATAGGCCGGCAATTCGCGCGGCAATTTCCAGGCTGCTCGGCCTGTGTGCGAAACGCCAAGTACAACTAAAGGTGTCATGCATGAGTACTTGAGTAGTCGTTGTCACTGCGCCAAGAATACCTATAAGTGTCTAAATGATGCGAATCTGACATAATTTCAGACCAGAAGAGCAAAATTGTAATGATCTACGCTATAAAGCAACCTTAACCCTTTCTAGTAAGGTTTATATTAGTTTGTCCAGGTCCGTGACCATGACGTGTGAGTGGCGTTTCATTGTGAGAAAATATTTAGAGGATAGAATAAATGCATACCTAGTCTAGTAAAATAATATTATGTGATCTTTGAATTTCTTGCGAAACGAAACCTTTGACAAAACTATGCCTTTTCGTCTGAAGAGAATAAAACATAACCAAAATCACATCTTATATCATCTTAATGTAACTTATTCAAAATTATATTGCATGCCAAAAGTTTACATGACTCTAATTTTATAATTTTATCGAAATGTTACAGTTCCAATTAATTAGGCGGCAGGTGCTTACGTTGTTCATTCAATTTTGTATTCAAGCGATAAAAACCTTAGCATCGGCTGCCAAATGGTGCCTTTTGATTTGAATTATCACATTATCACCACAATCTTAGAGCATTCAACTAACCGGAGCGAGTGGCCATTGACAGGTGTTCCCCTCGGCCGAAAACATATGACCGGCGGTCATACTTACGTTACTTATTGTATGGACTGACGTTTATCTGACGTGGCTATTTGTATACATTTGACGTTCCCCTCCCCCGCGAAAATCGGCAGACTTTTATTGTATAGAAAATCTTAAATGACAGAAGACGTGACCACTCTGTTTTGAATGTTCTAAGACCCATAACGATCATTAAAAGAAATGAAAAAAAAGTAAGTCGACGTGTATTGTACACGAATCGATCTATCGGTGATACAATTCTGTTCAATCAATCGGAACGATTGGTGTGGTATTAGATCGAATTATTAAGATGTCCGTATTTTACTGGAGAGCTCTTGCTAACGACATCTTAAAAAAAAAACATAAATTTTTAGTCATTCAAATAAAACCCAAACATATCGGTTCCAGGATCAGCCACCAAGCTATCAAGAATCTACGTCGAAGAAAGAAAACTAAGGCACTGTCCGCACTTCCACCTCGGGCGCGCGCCGCTGCCGGTGGGCGCCGAGCCGCTGCCCGAGCCGTGCTACAGCACCGAGACCATGCTGTAAGAGCGCTATCACACTTGCGATTTGCGAGCGAGTTTTGTATGGGAGCGAACACGCCGCGAACGCGTGTTCGCTGCGTACGAGTTTTATATAGAAATCGCTTTCAAATCGCTCAAGTGTGATAAGGCCCTAAGGCCTATACAAACACGCGTGCACCCAGTGTGGCGCGAGTTTTCTAAATACCACAATTTATAAGTTATAACTAATGTTTTCTTTAACTGAGCAAGTACGTTATTTTTGATTCGCTCGCACGGGACGGGACGGGCATAAGCGGTGCGCCGTACACAGTGATCGAATACCGGTATTATTTTATTTTTATACAAATTAACCGGTATGCATTTTCGGTATCTGGATTTTAATATTTTTGAATATTTTCCTGACTATCTGATCATTTATTGCCCTTATCTTGGCCGGTCGAAAGTTTTTACAGATGGCGCCAGCATAGCTGGTACCTGTCAGTCCTACCAATTGTGTCAAATTCTTGTTTTTTTTTGGAATTTTCTGACCTGGATGGGCTAGTGTTTAAGCCAAATCCCATACAACAATACTAGTGATAGGTACCAGCTATGCTGGCGCCATCTGGCCAAACCGTTGACAGTTGCCAACCCCATTGCATTTGTGAATATCGTGCAACGCGCCGCGCCGCGTTTATCCCTCTATTGTGTGTATTTAGGCGCTTACATAGGCTGATTTTTAAACTGTACCTAATCATCAGATTTGTATCAAATTATTATGAATTTTGTGGTATTTTGGAAACTGGCGCCCCAACCACTGATCTCTATTAAACATAGTATAATGAAGTTGATGAAGTAACGAAACCACGCAGTGATGTTTAATAGGGGTTCCCACTATTTGGCATACTTTTATTTGTCCGAAACCCATGTCGCATAACAGACTTGGCATAATTTGTTTTAGACGAATGATACTGTAGCATAAACCTTATTTGGTATAATTCACAATATTGCGAATTTCTCTGTGTCCGAAAATTACTTTGCATACTACTGTTGTAGCCGAATGTTATTACGAATAAACTTAATAAGCATAAGTGTATTTGGCATATTTTTTAATATTCGAAAGTTTTTTGGCATACACCGAACCCAAAAGGCATTGCTGCGAAAAAAGTGGCTCAGGTCAGGTTAGAACTGCGACCTTGAGAGGCAAGTAGATACTACTACGCAGAAGTGGGTTAGAACTGCGACCTCAACAAGAAAAAAATTGCTACGAATGTAGGTTAGGTTAGGTTAGAATTATAAACTCAATCTAAGGGCACTTATGCGTAATAGTGGGTTAGGTTAGGTTAGAACTATGACCCTCTACAAAATAAAACGGCTGCCAGAAAGTAGGTTAGGATAGATTAGAACTATGACCCTCCAATCCAAAGAAACGCATCACACCTTCATTGCTGCATTGACGTGACAGTAAGTACTTATACAATATGACCTGCCTGTGATTGGCCCTAACACTGTTCTGCCAAATAAAATTCTGCAACAGAATTTTCGGCAATTAATTTTTCTGCACATACACTTTATGCCTAACTAGGATTAGGAATAATGACTTTATGATTTATGACCAACTGATATTCGGATCATTAAAAATCTGCCAAAGCCAATTATGCTCAACATAAGTATGCCAAAACAGTTTATGGTTACAGCTAATTATGATCATATAGATTATGATTATTATGAACAATATAATGATTACCACAATGATTATGCGAAAACAGGGTGAACCGTTTAATAGCAAAATGACGATGAACTTCGATGCTCTTTTTTTTAGGACGAAATGAATTGTCTGTGGTCACGTTTTTGACAATAAATCGCATAGATATTTCAGACCTTGACTGTACATTGAAAACGGAGAAGTTATCAACACGCTAATGAATCTAATGATAACCTTACTCGGAGGTGCAAGTGTCCGTACATACAACCAAATATTTACCTTTTGTTCAGTTACATTTTGTTCAGTCGCCATCAAATATATCGGAGCGGCCAGGGTACTCAAAAATATCTGAACATGGACATTATCGCCTTGACAATAGAGGCGTTGTTCAGGTATTTGTGACCACCTTGGCCGCTCCGATATATCTGATGGCGACTGTTCAAAGTATAGCAACTAGCACAAAATGCCGAGACTTCGCTATCTGCACCACACAGAAAAAACCGATATGTTTAGTTCTTCCAGTCACAAAATAAATAATAATACGAGTACGTACAAAAGCTTCACTGTGTTATACACCCCATATAGTGCTCTCCCTTATGGGAATATAGTTCAGAGCTGGATACGGTTACCTTCTTTTAGTATGTTGTTGGGTACGACACCAGGACCCTAAAACTGCCGAGAGACGGGGACGTCGATGAATGTCTCTCGAGTAATGACGTCATAAAAATGGCTGCCGCTTCGTTACGAAAAGTGTAAATTTCATCCAAACTGTGCATTGCACCTATACGTGTGTAGTATCAAACGAAAGAAGATTAAATGTGCTATATTGTTGTAATACATTATATACTACTGTATATTACAGTTTGACAGCTATAAACGAAAACCCAAAATCAGGCAAAAACATAATTCGGATATTTGCATTTTACAACAAAATTATAAGTCCAACTTTAAAGCCGAGTACTACAATAACAAAACAGGCTATTTAAGCTATACATTGCTATAAAAATTATTAAAATCTGGTAATCATTGTGGCAGCTATGTTAAAATACATGTCGGCAGTGCCGAGCTATTTCCTTAGAGTGAAAAAATAACAATTTTCACAATTTACAGAATATCCGCAGAAGCTTCGAGTATATTGTTGGTCAAATAATTTGGAGCCCTTAAATGTCGGAAAAATATCTCTATAGTGATTGAGGTCCAAATAATGACGTTATGAACGTGACCACTACCGAAATTTGTAAAACATAAATTAAAGCTATACCATGACACATACATACATGTGTGTAGCATCGATCGAAAGCTTATCGAATTTACTATAATACATACATACATTATTTGTGAAAATAATGTATAGTTTAGGAGTTGTTGACAAAATAAAATATTTTGTTAGGAAAATAAAAAGTATATGTTAGTTCTGTGGCCAAAGAAAATACAATACACGAATGTTTTGTATAACATTAAAAACAACAACTATTCAGATTTAAAACACAGTTTGAATTTATAAAATTTGATAAGAACTATAAAAGTTGTGCTTACAACTCTAAAGCACACTAACTATTTTACCTACAATGCACTCATACTATGAGAAGCTTGGGCCTAATTAGTGACTAGTTTTTTCTAAATTTTGTAAGGATTTAGGGTTCCTTGTCATTAAAGTAAATAAAAAAATCGGCCAAGTGCGAGTTGATTCGCGCTCCGAGGGTTCCATATACATCACACAATTTTAACAATTTGTATTTTTAAGACCAACTTACGCTTGACCGCAGACCTTTTAGTGTTCTTTTCTTTAATGTGCAGGCAAAAAACTATATTAGGTTTTTTTTTCTAAAATGTAGGTTCGTCGGTTTCCGGGGGACGGAGAGCAATGGAAAATTTTCGCCTTATTTCTTAAATAACTTCAAAACTATTAAAATTTAAATTATAAAAGTTATATATTTGTAGTTTTCACATCAAATCCTTTCATTTGATATATAACAAGGTATAGTTTGTAAGTAATTTAAGAAATAAGGCAAAAATTTTCCATTGCTCTCTGTCCCCCGGAAACCGACAAACCTACATTTTAGAAAAAAATACGTAATATAGTTATTTACCTGTACATTACAGAAAAAAACACTAATAAGTC
This sequence comes from Pammene fasciana, assembly GCA_911728535.1. Classification (NCBI taxonomy): domain Eukaryota; kingdom Metazoa; phylum Arthropoda; class Insecta; order Lepidoptera; family Tortricidae; genus Pammene; species Pammene fasciana. The sequence goes on from OU452285.1 coordinate 7,240,901, forward strand.
TGCGGTCAAGCGTAAGTTGGTCTTAAAAATACAAATTTTTAAAATTGTGTGATGTATATGGAACCCTCGGAGCGCGAGTCAACTCGCACTTGGCCGATTTTTTTATTTACTTTAATGACAAGGAACCCTAAATCCTTACAAAATTTAGAAAAAACTAGTCAATAATTAGGCCCAAGCTTCTCATAGTATGAGTGCATTGTAGGTAAAATAGTTAGTGTGCTTTAGAGTTGTAAGCACAACTTTTATAGTTCTTATCAAATTTTATAAATTCAAACTGTGTTTTAAAGCTGAATAGTTGGTGTTTTTAATGCTATACAAAACATTAGTGTATTGTATTTTATTTGGCCACAGAATTAACATATACATTTTATTTTCCTAAAAGAATATTTTATTTTGTCAACAACTCCTAAACTATACATTATTTTCACAAATAATGTATGTATGTATTGTAGTAAATTCAATAAGCTTTCGATAGATGCTACACACATGTGTGTATCTGTCATGGTATAGCTTTAATTTATGTTTTACAAATTTCGGTAGCAGTCACGTTCATGACGTCATTATTTGGACCTCAGTCACTATAGAGATATTTTTCCGACATTTAGGGGCTCCAAATTATTTGACCAACAATATACTCGAAGCTTCTGTGGATATTCTGTAAATTGTGAAAATTGTTATTTTTTCACTCTAAGGAAATAACTCGGCAGTGCCGACATGTTTTTTAACATAGCTGCCACAATTATTACCAGATTTTAATAATTTTTATAGCAATGTATAGCTTAAATAGCCTGTTTTGTTATTGTAGTACTCGGCTTTAAAGTTGGACTTATAATTTTGTTGTAAAATGCAAATATCCGAATTATTTTTTAGCCTGATTTTGGGTTTTCGTTTATAGCTGTCAAACTGTAATATACAGTAGTATATAATGTATTACAACAATATAGCACATTTAATCTTCTTTCGTTTGATACTACACACGTATAGGTGCAATGCACAGTTTGGATGAAATTTACACTTTTCGCAACAAAGCGGCAGCCATTTTGATGACGTCATTACACGGGAGACATTTATCGACGTCCCCGTCTCTCGGCAGTTTTGGGGTCCTAGTGTCGTGTCCAACAACATACTAAAAGTTGGTAACCGTATCCAGATCTGAACTATCACTTAGGCCCTCTCCCATAACGGAGGGGACTAATAGCTTAGGTATGCCAAACGTACCCCATTATTCTATATATTTCTGCCTGGACCTAGAACCAACTGACCCGAACGGAATGTACGTATATCATGGACTTTTTTTGTTGAGCCATTTACGGTTCAACCTATTTTATTTTGTTTAATACGTACTCTATGATGTCCAATGTAAATTGAACTCTAAATGGCTAAAAGGTCCGTGACCGTACTTGCAGGGCGTGGCCCTGGCCAGAAGGTATGCTACAATTTCAAGGTCCATAGAGATCAGTGATAATTTGATAAAGTTTAATAACTTCGCAAAATTTACATTCCTTTAACCGTTATTTCTAGGTTTGTTTTAAATTTTGAAAGGAGTAGGCGAAAGAAGAAAGTATTATTTGTGACGGTTCGGTTTGAGTTCTGAGAACAAAGTTCTTAACGCGATTCATAATCGCGATTATGTTCGTTTGTTTACCATTTTAATATAAATGCGAACGCAATATTATACAAAGTATTCGTGTATGACTGATTGTTGTAGAAAACCGAAATGTAGCACAGATAAATTATATAAAAAATAATTATATCTTTTGTTTAACAACTCTTTGATAATTTTAACGTGCCTGAACTTTAGGAATTTAGAATTAAACTATATTAACAATGTTCTGGTTCTATGTTATAAAATTATAAATTATAAAACTTGTATTTGAATAATCAGGCTTTAATTGTTTTTATTTTTGCATTGTAACATGTACTAGTGTTCGTTAAAATAAAATTTATTGCTTTTAAATTATTGTTTATTTTTAATCGCCAATATAGGTATGATTAGATCTGAGTCAGATTAACCAATGAATAAAGTAAGCAAGATGTTTAGGACGATTGTCATAGGGCATTCAATATGTCTTAATAAAATTCGGCTCTGCAATTATGTACGATTCCCCCCGAACAGGCGGAGTCGGCGCGCGGTTTACTAGAAACAAAGGAAATTGAACCTTTTAACCTTTTGAACGCCAAGCATGGGACGAAAAAATCGTGCCCTCAGCGGTTATATAGCGGTAGCAAACCGGTTATATTATGGACGTGATATCATGACTTGGCGCTGACGGCACGACTTTCCGTGCGCGTGATATGACGGTTGGCGGTCAAAGGGTAAGGAGTTACTTACCATATTTGATGACAGCTCCGCGCCACACGACGTGCTCGCCACCTTTACTGCTGCCATTAGAATATGAAACTTAACTGCTGTATATATAGAACGTTCAATTCCTTTACTGCTAGTAAAATGTGCACGAACTCCGCTCGTTCGATGGGAATCGTATCTTAGGCTGGCTCTACATGATGGGCCATCATAGGGACGCAGCTATACGACGGAACGAGATCTCAATATCGTTAGCTCCCATGGCCCATCATCACCATGGCCCATCATCACCGAGTAAATAATAGTACTAAACAGAGAGACCTCTATAACGTCACGAATCATGTCGTCCCTTCTTAACGCATGACAAGTTCTCTTTTGCACTTGAGGCTGCCTCTACATGATGGGCCATCATAGGGACGCAGCTATTTATTTATTTAAACTTTATTGCACAAAAGAAAAACTTGATGTACAAAAGGTGGACTTAATGCCAAGAGGCATTCTCTACCAGCTATTTGTATAGCGAGATCGCAATATCGTTAGCTCCCTCTAACGCATAGCTGCGTCCCTATGATGGCCCATCATGTAGAGGAGCCATATGCAAACGTATTGGATACGTTGCACGTTGTGTCAAACTCAATTTTTTTGACAGATTTACACTGAGTTACACACCCTTGCCATCATGTAGAGGAGTCATTAGATTAACCTTTTGACGGCCATAGGAACTTAAGCGGAACTACATAAAGTTCAATTTCGCTTAAATATTCGCGACCGCCTGGCGTCAGGGGCACGGCATATTCCTTTGCCGTCTGACTTTTAAAAAGTTAACCGTGTGACTTTGAACCTTATTAGATAGATATAAATCTTTATTTTCCACCAAGTATTATGCTGACATTATGCATGCATTATGCTGCCGTGGGGTGCCCGACCTTAGAATTGTCCCCCACCATATCGTCCCGTGGTTGCAGCAGGTGTCTGCTAAGGGAATATACCGGGAGATGGACAGCAGCATCTGCCGAAAGCCTAAACAACATCAAACAAAAAAACTGCGCGCGCCAACCCGCCTGCCAAGCGGGGCGCGTATGGCAAACCCCCCCTTAAAGGGGAGGCCTATGTTCAGCAGTGGACGTCTTATGGCTGAGATGATGATGATGATGCATGAGAGTGACGAGGCGAAGAGCGCGCGATTGTCTACACATGCGTGTTGGCACTCCCACTCGTGCTCGCGTTGGGGATCCTAGTGAGTATTATATTCTTTGGTCGGGGAGTAGGTATATTCCGTGTAAGGTCGGGGACTTGTACGGGGAGATGTGAACGGACATGTGTTGAGTTGATACTCGTACGCGAATGATTCATCGAACTATTCGACGAGCTCCGACGCGAAACGTGAGTACGAATGCGCTGGTCTGAACACTCTGAACGCCGCTGGTCTGGACAAGTTGAAATAGAGAACATTATCTAACACTAAGGGCCGGTTGCACCAAACTGTCTGTGAACGTAAACGTAACCGTAAAAAAAATCTTGTATGAAAAGTTTGACAGTTTTCTATGGGATGACAGCTCCGTCGCCATATTTAACGTTGATGAGTCTGTTAATTGTGCGTGCTGCAACCCACCCTAAGTCTCGCCGGCTGATTCCAATTCCAACGATATTAATATAATTTAAAGCCAAGGCAATAAGACAAGTCAGGTCTAGGTTACTAGTACTGGTTCGATTCCAGCTTATTAAATTCCGAGATGTTTCAAATTTAAAATTTACTTTTACTGTTTCTGTCATTAGTCATTCATTGTCAAACAAGTGGTTCAATCAATGATTTTATACATATATTGTAACTCGATGGGTTCAATACAAATATTCATTTGCACAATTCATACTTAAATTAGGTAATCGGATTTTTTTTTCTTATGGACTTTAAAGCCTAACAAGTTACTTTTTAGCCCTCGCCATGTTGCGGATTTTCGATGGAACTAATTTATTTTAATGGCAATGATTTTTTTTGACAACAGAGGGCCTACCGCGAAGTTCGAAAATCGACAAAACGATGGTCCCGTCTCTATCACTCTTGCATATACGAAAGAGAGTGATGCAAATAGACGATTCGAAGAACGAACTGCTTCGCGGTTATAGGCCAGACGTTGAAAGTCGTTAAATGTCACCGATGTAAACAAATCGAAAATAATTGTATATATTTCAGGATAATAATCGATTTTGCAATCAAAATGCCCAAAAAATTGTACACCGATGCAAAACAAATAATATTAAATACATAAAAATACCTGCGACAGAAAAAAGGAGGAGGGATCCAGTAGCATTCCTTAAACAATGTTGTGAAATTAGTTGTTGACATGACGGGTCCTGATATTCATAGTGCGGTTGTAATAAATAAACTAGTTAGTTGGGTACTAAATATGTATATTAATTATTAAATTATTATTTTTTCCATCCAAGGCGTCTGTAGTGCTACAATCAAAAATATTTATAAAAATAGACAACTTCGACAAATGTGCCATTAGGCACAAAATTCATGAATTCTATGCTGTGCGAAAGCAAGTACGAACTGTAAAAACTCTGCTTACCGAATTGACAAAAGATCTTGGTTTTACCGGTAGTAGGGACTTGCGATTGCTATTGCACAGTGTGGGGTTTCTAATATAAAAAGTACCTCCTACAATTCACAAGTATATAATGTATATCTCTCTCGCTCTTGCACGATGCCAATACACACTGTCCCGACTATTCATGACATACATGTATTGTTGCTATATGTAAGCTGTTTGTAGCGACACTATATCAGGGCTAAAAAGGAACTTGTCAGGCTTTAGGCGGTATTGCCTTTAGCCAATGTCAAGTATAATAAAAGGCGGGAAATAAGAGCTTGTAAGATTGAATCTTTAGGTTCAATGCATGGTACAATGTCTTCAATCAATAAGTATTTTGTTTAAGAGTCGCCAGGACGCTCGGATTCCCATACAAACGTAGTTTAGCTCTCATTTTAAAACGACATGCTTTAGAACCACGAAATTTGGCATGGGCATTCTAGTAGTACAGATCTATGTCGATACTCGATATCTCCGTGAATCGTGAAACGATTTTCTATAATTTTTTTAATCGGGTATAACCCCTAGATGGTCCCGTTGGCACCAAGTCGGGGTCTGAAGATGGGATCCTGGAGAAATCGAGGGAACTCTTCAACTATTATATATAGGCATACCTATAGTGATTTCATTTTTTTTACAGCAACCCGGTCCCTTCCCTCTTGGAATAGCGGATCCTAAGTGAAGTCGGTTCTTTTTTTGACTGAGGAGCCGAGCGTAGCGAGGCGACGAACGTCTCTGTTTTCACTCGTACGACGATTTGGCATATTGATGTGTGTGTATTGGTTGGTTGGTTGGTCGGTGTCGGTCTAGAGGTCGCATTTTTCATCCGATTTCAATGAAATTTTACCTGTACGTTCCTTGATTTATTTGCCAAAAATTGTCGAGCCATTTTTTTGATTGAGGGGGAAAAGGGGGGAAGTTTGCTGTCGCGTTATTTATGGACGGATTTCAATAATTTTCGGGTAAAAGGTCAAGCCCACGCTTCCTTATAGGTTGTTGTAAAAAAAAGTTTCGAGGGAGGGGAAAGGGGGGAAATGCTCCGAAGTCTACGGTTCACAGAACTACCTACTAGTTATTAATTCTCTCACTTTGTTGGCGTGATTAACGCACATACTCATACCAAATTCAGTTTTCGAACTCGCGGAGCGTAAGCGAAGTGAGTTCTTACAAACAACTCCAGACCGAACTGTCACCTGGCTACTGGGACGTCTCGGCATTTGGATGGCTTTTTGATTTCGATAGTTTGTCCGACGATAACTTTAGTAACGTTTTTCTGATCTTTATGAAATTTCTTGGAACTGTAGCAGAGATATAGTCTGGCAAACCAAAAGCGCAGTAACAGTCAGAGTAACATGCTATACCCATCCCTTTTTTAGTAGTGAGAGTACTAGCATTAGAAAAAGACAGTATGATTCTCCCTGTCTATGCTTGAAGTGGAACAAACTCTGGCCAAACTATACATACAATTTGTAAGTTCGTATATGAGAGGATCGATCAAGTGGTTATGGAGTTGGAAGGAGAAAAAAAAGATATAACCATAGTCAAAAGAATTTGTTTAAAGATCTCTTTGCCATTTTGATACTCAAAATATCATAGATGACAAATGTCACTGGTAAAATCAGAAAATCAAAATTATTCATCCAGAACGGTACAATAACCGGTCATTATCATTAAAGTGCCAAAATGTTAAGTTTAGGTAGTTAAAAATCGTATTTCAACAGTGTTTTAACATGGAACATCACACAATTTTCGATAGAAGCATGCAATAGGTGAGTAGAAGGTTCAGTTATTATGTCCTACTATTAGGTAATAAGTAGTGTCCGACCGAAGTTTCGGTTTCGGTTTCGGTTTCGGCCAGTTTCGGCCAAAAAACCGTGTTTCGGCCCAGGTTTCGGTTTCGGCCAAAAAACGGCCGAACCTTTCGGCCGCGCCGAAACTTACAACATTGAGCTTAATCGGTCCACAAGTTCTGTCTCAGTAACGTTTTTAAGTGATAATATTATAATAAATAAATATCAAAAAAGTGTACATATGTGTTTGGAAGATTATTTCATCAATTATAATATGATAATAACATTTAAGTATTAATTTTATCGTACATTAAACTCTCGAGTTCATGCAAGAGACTGCCCAAAGAAGTGCGTCGGCCTACGCTGAAAATTATACACGAAGAAATCAAGTAAAAACACTTGACGATTTATTTGAAATACTGATTGTGAAATTAAAATAGTCCATGCAATCTTGGCGAATTATTTTATAGAGACTTGTTACCAGCATTGATGTCTCAGTCGATGAAACTTTGCTGTATAACTAACTGCAGTATAAGTAATGAATAACACACAAATTTAAAAAATCGTATTCATAATTTAAAAGAAAACATAGGTAACAATTTTAATAAAGCACAAATGTTTGTTTTTCCAAGTCATATATTCTTCGTACTTTTTTTTAACAAAACATATTACTTTAACCATAGAGATAGATGCTATAAAAACTCCAAGTATCGAACAAAACTTTCATATTTTTATTTTGTTTACTGATCGTAATTCTACTCTGAAAATACATCTGTCAAGTTTAAAATCGTGTGGGTTATTTTATTGCTAATTTTAACGTAGCAGATCCTAAATCCTAAAAAATACCAAAGTAAAAAAAACTGATGTCAGCCATCTGTCTATTTCCCACGTTTGCGTACATATCTATGTACGAAAACATGGTCGACTTGTGACAATGGTACTTTCAATAAGGTAGGTGAAATTTTACGTTACAGTTGTTAAAAAGTTACATAATTATGTTTATTCATTCATATATTTCGTGCTCTGCATTTATTTCGCGAAAAAAAAACTGAAAGAAGAAACGAATTTAGGGATCAAAATACGCCTTACACCGAAATAACTTGGAGTTGTGGACAAACTAGAAAAAATCATGGGATTAGGTTGCCAAGTGGACCTCAGGCTCCGTTGAGTCCGTGGGAAAACGCCAGCACAAACGCTAGGAGGATGATCAATCAAAACTTACTAACCTTGTTCTTCTTATACCTACCACCTATCCTGCACAAGTTACAATGGCTTATTGACATTTAACTCAACGATTTTAACGTGTCTATAAAAGTTTCGGTTTCGGTTTCGGCCGAAACTGCACCTAGAGCCGAACCTTCGGTTTCGGTTTCGGTTTCGGCAAAAAAACATGTTTCGGTCGGACACTAGTAATAAGTACCCCTGCAGACGTCTTTGTTAAAGTTATCTTCGTCCACACCACTACGCGTCTTTTTACGCGTTTTATATTATATATATAGATAGACATTTATTTCTGGAGTAATTTTAGGCATCGGCGGGTATGCGTGCTCTATTTTATATCTTGTCTAGACATTCCACCCAGATTGACTAGGGTAGGGTAGGGTAATTTTTATATATCATAAGGAATAGGCTGGGCTGGAGACACTGCATTTACATTTATATAACCAACACATCTTTTTTGATTTATACTAATAATAAGTATAGGAGGCCCATCCTCCCATCCAGCCACTCAAGAATTACGCAAATGTCATGCGAGCATATAGTTCTGGCGGCTCCTCCTTGGACGGCCCATTAAGCTTAGTCTTGCGGGTCTCCTTGGTCCATCCACTCCGACCACAGACTTAAATATACCTAGATGACGCTAATGCATCTGCTTCGCGTGTCCAAACCCCGACCAACCGTCGGGGTTGGCCGTCGCTATTGAAAATCCACGCGCGTCAGATGTAGCAGTCGGACGTCCGCGTAAATTATAAAAATGCCTCGTTGTGTCATAATTAACTGCAACAGCCCAAAAATTGCGAGCACCTAAGGGCAAGGACATATTTCCTATCACATGTAGGTAAGTAATTTTAAAAAGGTATTATGCGTAAATTCATTTTAAAACTGATTTTTCAATATTCCAAATCGTGATTCCAACGATATACCTAAGTAACTGTAGATAGTGTAGATTAACGTTACAAAACTATATTTACATTACATGCTGTTTTTGCTTTGAGTGTTTGATCTAACTTTGTGTATTAAAGAGACGATGAATATAAGAGCAAGTGACACTGTCATGCATTGCTTCGAGTTCGTGGTATAGGCCATTTCTCATTTGTCTGTCAAAGGCCATGGCAGGATAAGGGAACATCTGGTGCCTTAATAGCTTTTCCGGCTAATTTTTTTTGTGATGATGGGCCCTGCTGTTAGTAACACTTATACAAAATTACAGCATTCTCCTCTTCTTACTTTCCAAGAAAAAAAATAATTAAGAAAAATCTTTTTTCATGAATATTCCCGCTTCTGTAGATTTAAACATATAATACACTTAGCCGAGACGGACAATATGTCACTATAAACCGCATAACATTCCATAGACAGTTTCTTTATTTTAAGGGTTAACATTTTTAATTTTTTTTTCATAAGTTTAATTTTCATATGTTTAAAGCACGAATTAATTAAATCTACAGAAGCGGAAATATTCATGAAAAATGATTTTTCTTAATTATTTTTTTTCTTGGAAAGTAAGAAGAGGAGAATGCTGTAATTTTGTATAAGTGTTACTAACAGCAGGGACCATCATCACAAAAAAAAATAGCCGGAAAAGCTATTAAGGCACCAGATGTTCCCTTATCCTGCCATGGCCTTTAGCGACTAGTGTTGTTCGTTCTACAACAACAAACATCACTAATCGATTTTAATCGTTATCCAACAGACGAATGATCTAATTATTATGAAAACAAACTCATGTCCGAATTGCTTTTTTTACAGTAATATGCTCTCTCTAATTTTCACGCCATTTATGTCTTTGTTTTTGCTGTTCATCTGTACTTATTTATAGATAAGACTTATCTTTTATAGATACGACATGCTTCTCTCTTTCTTTTTTCATAGTTTTCTTTTGTGTGCACTTAGGGACAAAACACACCTGAGCTGAATTCAGCAAATTCATAGACAAAATGCTTAAATTTTTATATCTTTTGTCTATGGTTGCTTAAATTTGTATGGAGGCCATATACAAATTTAAGCAACCGTAGAAAAATTTAAACATTTTGTCTATAAATTAGCTTAATTTCAGTTGTGTTTTGCTCCTTAGTTTCGAATCTTTTTTTCTCTTTTCATGACGTGTCCGGCTAGCTTTTCTTTTGGCTTCTAAAATCTTTTCTCCGTTTTTATTTCGTGACTTTGCTGTTTCCATAGCCTACCACAAGTAATATATGACTATGCATACATATTTATCAAGTATGTAAGTTATATTTGAAAAAACTGAAATTTTATACCTATGTACATATAAGAACAGTATGAGATACAATCTATTTTAGCACTAGTTACTCGTAGTTTTATATTTGGAATTCCTTTAAAATATTATTTATTTAATAATTCTTTTGAATATCATTCGTCTGTCTTTATCATTCGTCTGTCAGAAAATCGATGTCATTCATGCCATTTTAATCGATATGTGATTTTTGAGACTACTTTGTGTACTACTCGATTTTCGGCTTGTTTCGCGGGGGTGCGGGAAGTGAGCGAGCAAGACCGCAGATATAAAATATAAAAGTATGAGCAAGATAGTTGAATCGTAGCGGAGCGGTGTCTTTGAATCGGTTTGAATTTCTCATCACTAAATTTCGGCTGTGACGTCACAGTAGGTAGTAAAAAGTCGGCACGCTTGGTTTCAATACAAATCGTGATATTTGCTTTATCTAACTCCGACCGATGAAGACACGTTGGAGACGGAGACCCTGATTGACTCTCTTGTCGCCACTCCCCAACAGATCGGCACAAGCTGCCCTGCAGGTTTATTATTATCATTTGGAAGATTGTTAGAGTACCTAAGATAGAATTAGTTAGAATCGAACTAGAATGCGTTCAAGAGGGGCCTATCCAGCGCGTATATACTAAATATGTCTGCTGTTTTTTACCGCCTAGAAAACAACAATGGCTAATGTTAATAACACACTATTTTCAGAGTAAGCACCAAGTAAAATGGCACCGTCAATGCATCCTCCCTGCACATCAAGCCCGTCATGTGTGCCCGTACGATGCCACCCCTCGCTACCCGTGTGCTCACGACCAGAGGCATGCATAGCGAGAACTACTGCGTTGGGCAAAAGGCCTTGCCAAAGTGCAGCTTCCATTATGGCCACGAGAGCCAAGGTATCGTGTGGCTATTGTAACAAATATACTAAATATGGCTCTTGTAATAGTGGCCGACGCAGGAACGTGATAAATCCCAGAAAGACTAGACATATCCATAAATACCTGAAAAGAAAGAGTAGAGAGGCAAAACTGAAAAGGAAAGATAGGTTGAAAGGAACGAATAAATTTGAGCGATACCAAAGAAGGAAGGGTACCAGAAAAGCTAAAGTCGATTGTTGTGCTGGAAAAGGTATTCTTTTTTGTTATTTCTAAGTAGAAACACTAATAGTATAAATTATGATAAGATGAAGTAGATGTCATAAGTCAAAAATAGAAGAAAAAGTCAAAAAGTTACTAAGACGTAAGGCTGGAATTTGGAATGTAGCATCGTCTACATTCGTGGCAGACGCCCTAGCTCTGGGCTACCCGGATCACGGCGGCACCCGTCAAGTTTTATCGTGCATTGATCTTTGTAAAGGCTAATATGTATAAGGCGCATTTTGACTCTATAAGGTAGAATAATATGTGCCCGTTTGTCGTTTGTCTTGGCCAGATGGCGCCAGCGTAGGTTGTACCCTTAAAGCATTCAACCCGGGAGTAGCTAATGTATGGCTATTTGTACGTAGCGTACAATGATATATTATATAATAAATCCGGGTAGCGTAGGGATTAGGACTTCTGCCGCGAATGTAGAAGGAAGACGTTGATTCGATTCCAGCCCTAGGCACCGAAGGCCTTTCCTTTGTAGTGTGGTGCACAGAGGATATTGAATAGTGTGGTGAACGAATGATTCTAGCTGGAAACGTGGAAAGCAGAAATTTTGACTTTGGGACTTTATTAAGACTAGTTAAGAGACTAACATACTAAAAGTCCCCAGTCCCCGGAGGTGAGCCCAAGGAGGGGGGAGGCAAAGAGGGTCCCGTTTTTTGGTTTTTTGCTTACATCTTTAAAAACCATGCGTCATAGACAATTTTGTTGTAGTACATAATTAAAGCTGATAAAATTGTCTAAAACTCTCATGAACTCACTTTTTACCTAACACCAATGGTTTTCCTGATACGAGCTCCGAAAAACGGACGATTTTGTAAGGGGGTAAGGGGGTATTATCCACAATTCTTGTCATACTAACTGGCAAAAGTTAATCTGGATAAAAAACACCCTAGAAATCTTTGCAAAATCGACCGTTTTTCGGAGCTCATATCTGGAAAACCATTAGTGTTAGGTAAATCGTGAGTTCATGAGAGTTGTAGAGAATTTTATCAGCTTTAATTATGTACTACAACAAAATTGTCTATGACGCATGGTTTTAAAGATGTAAGCAAAAAAACAAAAAAACGGGACCTTCTTTGCCTCCCCCCTCCTCGGGCTCACCTCCGGGGGCTGGGGACTTTTAGTATGTTAGTCTTCTAACTAGTCTTAACAAAGTCCCAAAGTCAAAATTTCTGCTTTCGACTTTTCCAGCTAGACCCGTTTTTGAGCATTCATTTACCAGGCTATTGTCACTTTCACTATCTTCTGTAAGTATACGAAATCAGAAATTATTATTATTTAGGTACGTGATACTGATAAACTATATAACTGCATACCATTCTGCGCTATTCGCTCGTCATTCGACCCGTGACTCGTACGTGTACATATGTGCTGGGAGCATGGTGATCGATGATGAAGAACAAGCATGCAAATAGCCATCCGCCCCGACACGTCAGATGACTACATATTCTCAAGACGACTCCGCCATCTGTGGGTTTAAAGTTAACCGGAAGTCTGCGATCTAAATGTAGAAGAAGTATGACGATTGCAACGCCGCAGTCCGTACGGCCAGAGTCGAGAGCCGCCTAAAGATTCCGAAAATGTAAGACGAAATGTCACCTGCATTGCTACTCCACCTAGTGACAAATAACGTACTAGTAGTACACTAGTAGCTACACTAGCTACTAGGTGGAGTAGCAGTGCAGGTGACATTTCCTATCTTATACTTTCGGAATCTTTAGGCGGCTTTCGGACAGAGGGCGTAATTGACTTTGAGCTTCAAAAAGTTCTTAGGCTGGTGGATGTCAATATTATCTATAATTCTCTGCCTATAGCCTACAGTCAGCAGCAGAAGTATAGCCCAGTCATACCGAATAATAAAATGGAAAGCTAACGGCTAGTTCTGATTTTTTTATATATTGTTAGGATCCCTACCAGCATCGTATACCCAAGTTAGCAGTTTCGAAAGACCTGTGCTGACTTAGCAGCACTCGAGAAACCACGAAAATTTCGCACTTTTTTAGTATTCTTATTATAAGTCCTAAACTATGCAGTCTGCAAACAAACTATATGAGACGGGTTTTAAGAAGACTAATACTTCTACAATTTGAGACTAGAATTAGCTCTTCAGGTGAAATACTTATCGAGATAAAGCTCTTCGAATATTGCTATTTTTTTGACTTTCGGACCGATTATTTCTGAAAATATACACTCAATCAAATTTTAATTTTAAAGACCTTTCGATTGATGTACATCACATCATGTTGATATTTGGTAAAAAAATAAAATTTGACAATTAGTTACATGTATGGAGTGCTCCCCCAAAAATTTTTTTTCAGTAATTTTACTACACAACTAAGTAGCGGCACTCAAAATACACCTTATGTTAAAATTTGGTAAAGATACGTCTTAAAGTTTCCCAGTAAAATGGCACTCCATACATGTAACTAAAAGTCAAACAATATTTTTGGAGTGTATATTCACTCAATCAATTTTTTTTAAAGAAACCTATATGTTATTTTTAAAGACCTTTCGATTGATGTACATCATGTTGATATTTGTTAAAAAAATATTTTTTTGATAATTAGTTACATGTGTGAAGTGCCATTTTACTCGGAAACTTTAAGACGTATCTTTATCAAATTTTAACATAAGGTGTATTTTGAGTGCCGCTACTTAGTTGTGTAGTGAAATTACTGAAAAATATATTTTTAGGGGGGGGGGGGGGGGGCACTCCATACATAATAAATAACTTATAGGTTTCTTTAAAAAAAATAGATTGAGTGGATATTTTCAGAAATAATCGGTCCGAAAGTAAAAAAAGCAATATTTGAAGAGCTTTATCTCGATAAGTATTTCACCTAAAGAGCTAATTCTAGCCTCAAATTGTAGAAATATTAGTCTTCTTAAAACCCGTCGTATATAGTTTGTTTGTAAACCGCATAGTCTAGAAATATACATAAGTAGTTAATAGACGTGTTGGATCTCATAGTTATTATTTAGTGCATAGAATTATTGTTATCTCATACTACTATATTAAGTTAGTACCTAATTATTAATATTATATAACGTATAACAAATTGTACTTTTACGAGTATATACATATACTGTTGTATACTTATATTGCTCTGCCCTTGCAGGGTTAATATTCGTGTAATATTTTATGCAATAAAGTTCTGAGTTCTGAGTTCTGAGTTCTAGGACTTATAATAAGAATACTAAAAAAAGTGCGAAATTTTTGTGGTTTCTCGAGTGCTGCTAAGTCAGCAAAGGTCTTTCGAAGCTGCAAACATAGATATATGACGCTGGTAGTGATCTTAACAACATATCAAATAAAAACTTTTTACAAAAAAAAGATAAACCGACTTCAAAAAGGATAAAATGAATCATTATATTATTTATATGCTCAAAGCAAGCATTAACTAGAGCTCGCACACGTGTACCCCCGTATGGGATAGATATATAGATGCCCATAATCACTTCTACAGCATAAAACAGAACAATTTACCAATCTTTTCCTTAGCCGACACAACTTTCTAGGAAAACTAACAGCTTTTCTCGTAGCATCACAGAAATTCTTGAAGAAATCGCGCATTATATCTGTTTGTTACCCTCCACTGCTAGAAGTAACGCGTGGAGGGTAATAGAAACTATGACAAGGACCAACGATAATTACTCTGCCGTATCTATTGAAAGTGTAATAAGACCATCCCGTTCTATCTTGGTATTATTAGTTCCGTGTCAGATCTATGGGTGGTATATCTATGTTTATATGCGTTACCAACTGTTATGTTTGAAGTCGGTGCCAAGCCAAATTTGGAAGAGTTAATACGAACGAGGCGTTGTGTTCAGTAATTGTTATTTTTACTATATAACTAATCTAATACGGTATGAATCGCACGTAGATATACATTCGTTTCAACCATGCGTTAAGAGGGCGTCGTCCAAAATCAGCAAAACAGCAATCGCCGTTTAGGTTCCTGAGTTCACAATTCTTTACAAAAATCTGTATAATTTATATCATTGTTATAACAAAAAGTATGTCTACAATTTAAAGTAATTAGTACTCGATTATCATTTGTAGTTTCTTCAATACAATGAAGTAAAGTTGTACAAAAACTGAAAAATACGCTTGTGCGGTTTAGGAAAAACATGAATTAAAAATGCATATTCTTATTAAATAGTAACAATATTTTGAAAGCCAGATAAATGGACTA
The DNA here is from genome assembly GCA_911728535.1 of Pammene fasciana. Taxonomy (NCBI): domain Eukaryota; kingdom Metazoa; phylum Arthropoda; class Insecta; order Lepidoptera; family Tortricidae; genus Pammene; species Pammene fasciana. Next base: position 7,256,394 of record OU452285.1, read on the forward strand.
GAGAATAAAGTGTAATTCATATTTTTCCTTATAAATGCAACGAAGAAATTCAATCATAAACATAAGCTTTCGTGAAATTCCCATACATTCGCCACATCATGCATCAGTCAAATAATGTTTTTGACTCAGATGGCCGGTGGGCCTCATTGGAAGCACACGTGTCGTCAAATTTCGTCCTGTGACATTTCATTTTGACAATTATTCTGACAGAAAATCATATATGTACACGAAAAGGGATACCAGTAGCCAGAATGTATTCCAAATGAATAGGGAAAACAAATAGAGACCATGTGTCATATTAAATTATATTTTTTGATGTTTACATGTCGTAATATTAGAAAAATACAACTAACGATTGAATAAAATAAACTTTTCTACCGAATCCTCATAATTCGTTTCGTCGCAAGCTATTTAATGCGAAAAGAGTTTTAGGATTACCTTTTATTTACTGGAGTTTATGTTTATTATGCTGGTCATAATATTACGACATTAAAAAATGTAAGAATGTCAATAAACTTGATTGACAATTTTCTTATGACACAAATTTTAAATTTTTTATTAACAATTTTAATTATTGTACTTAGTATATGCGAAATAATTACCTACCTGTAGGTATACAATATTTCCGCAGTATTTGAAAAATGTGTTACCTATTATTTATTGGCCGTTTTACCGACTTATTTTTTGCTAAATTTGCTGTAAGAATATAAAAGATTGAGTGCACATGTGATGAGATAAGAAAATAAGATCAAGAAATTAAAATAATGACAAAGCCAGCAGATCTACCGAGTCTTTGTACACCACATGCGTAATGAAGAATGTCTCCGCCTGTAGCACAAACAAATTGAGAGACACGTGAATCGGTGGTCGTTCTTATGGACAGAGGGGCTTCATGAGCTCACGCCAGTTACGCCATGCCTCTCGATCATCTGGAGCGCTCATAACATCACTCCAGGTCGTCTGAATAGTTTATTCTTAACAGAGTGCTGCGGAAGACGAGATCTAAGTTCGTCTCCTGGTAGGACCCAGTTGAGAGCAGTGAATTACGTGATAGTTTTCATCCCGGCGGATTGTGTGCCTGCTAAACTATCTGAAATCTATTACCTTTATACAAAGTACCTATTTATAAAAAATAAAACAATAAACATTGTTGTTTTCTGATTTTAACTTACATACAGTTTATAGAGTTTGTCAGGAAACAGAAGTGTCGTGGTTTATAACTTTATATGGAAGCTCATACATTCTACGACACATTTCTTTCCGGACAGACACTACGGGACAATTTAGTCATAGCTATGAGCAAGAAAGTAACGTCGCGTTCGGAACAGGCGAAATAATAAAAGTAGGTAGGCACCTAAGTGTACAGTCGACTACAAAGAGATGTATCCACTTTTGGACCTTTATTACAGCGCAATAAGTTGAAAAATTAGATACCTACATCTCTTTGTAGTCGACTGTACGAAAAATGTAGTTTTTATTTCATCAATATTCGGTGAAAATCGACATATTTACTGGACTGAACGAAGCACGTATACTTACAACTAAAATTTTAAAAGGCAACTATTTAGTTCTGGAGCTAGCCAATCTAGCCATACTGTAAATTTATCAATCATCTTACCGGTTGGCTTCTTTATGGCGTTGTAAAGCCCATCTCTGTGGTGTAGTAGTGATATGCTGTTCTCGGGAATATTCCCCAGGTGCTACCTCGATGGAATATTCGGGAATTTAGAAATTATTGAATGAATACAAATTGTATTTTAAAACTAAGACCACAAAACTCTTTACTGGAACATCAAGTACAGGTAACTCCAACTAAAATGTTAATTCCTAATATTCCCGAATAAATTCCCTAGGCTTATTCCTAATGTTCCCGGGAATATTTTTCCTCTCTCTTCTCTTTATAGGATATATCCATATTTGCTATGAATGATCGCGTAACCGAAAGCAAAATAGAGGTGATATAAATATTTTTCATGGTTAACCAACCAAAATGGCTAAAGGAAGCTTTTATAGTTGCTTCATACCTTTCTTTTCGTTAGCTCATCAGTCATCGGTCCATGAGTCCGTATGTTGCAGACGTTGCATTTTTGAACAATAAAGCGTATTTAAATAATATTTTGAACGAAGGTGTGTTTTGTCTGCCACTACTTTTATTACCAGTTAAATTTCCAAAATAAATTGGTGAATGCAAACTTATCTTTGCCCTTGTTCCGATGTATTAGCCAACCAACTGCTTGTCACCCAAATAAATAACAGTAACAATAAAGTCATATGAATTTACAGTATCTTTATTAGTTCAGGGTATATTGAGTGGTAAATAAAGGTAACTATGTATTACTTATGGTTTTCGATTTATTTGTCGCGCAAATCAAGAAAATCATAAACCTAGTAAGATAATGTCAGGAATGTCAGGATGTTGGCTATGGACGAGCTATGTCCATAAAAGAGTACCAAAAGGTGGCCTATTTATAGCCCTTAATTTGACTTATTAAACATTATTTCGTTCATTGGAAGATTTGTTGTGAACTCAACCATTTCTGATAAAATTGAGAAAATTTACAAATCTGGATACAGAAGCGGGGAAAGGAGGGTGAACAATCACATGATGACTTGTTTCTATTTCTACTCTTACTGTTAAAATACCAAAAACTTCGGTCGTAGCTTTTACTATGTAGTAGCCGGCGCGTAGTGCATACTCCTGCTCAAAGGATACTTTTATGAAAACGTTCAAGGTTTCGCAAAAAAAAGCGGTATCGATATATTTCAGTTCAGAAAATTTTGGTTTCACTACTGAAACCATATACCGAAGTAAACGGTATGAGGTACATCCCGTTTTAAAATTGTACCTTTATTTTTCGATTATACAGGCCCTGATTCTTTCGGCGAGTAAGGTCAATCCAGACAATTTAAGACTATAATTTTATAATATATCCGGTCTGAGACGCCCCCACCCCAAACCCCAACACTGTATGGGAGAAAATCGCTGAGAAATATGATAAATTTAAACAACCGTGGCTTCAATATTGTAAAATAAATCCACACGAAAGAAGTACCGTCAATCGCTACAACTTTGGCTATGATGCACAACTTTTCCTGGCTTGAAAAACACGGTTTTCTTCACCAAACAGCTATTTGTATCTTATTAGGAATAAAATATAAATCTGTTTGGGGAAGAAAACCATATTTTACAAGCCAGACAAAGTTGTGCATCGTAGGCAAACTTGTAACAGTTGGCGGTATACGAAACGTTAGTTAAAAATAAAATTTTAATTTATTGAAAGTCGAATTATTGTTTATTTCATGTTGCGTACTGCGTGTAGTTCGACATGCAGTGCCAAATAACCAATAACGAATATGTATAAATAAAAATAAACATTTTGAAAATATTGCATGGAAAAATAAAAACCGTAGCTGTAGATATTACGTAGAGTCGCCGTAAAATATACCTGAGCGATCAACGTACTCAAAATATCTGAACGTGCACTTTATTGCCTTGATAATAGAGGATTTGTTCAGATACTTGTGACCACCTTGGCTGCTCCGATATATCCGACATGGCGACTGTCCAATCCGTCCTATTCCTATTACAGGTATACATACAGGTCATTTGATTTTACGCCTTATAGAGAGCTTTATAGAGTGGTTATTGGCATTGTCAATCTGATTAAGTGACTTTTATAGGTAGCTTTACAAAAGTCGTATCTCAAACCTCAAACCGCAATAAAAAAGTACTAATCATTTCATCAAATCATTATCAAACCAAATCAAATCACATTTCAATACGTCATATGTGACATAAACAGGACAAACAAGGAAAGCAAGATAACATTGATTATTTCTCTGTCTTCTTGGAATGCAACCTACTTCTCTGTCTTCTTGGAATGCAACCTACGGGTTCAGTTTCTCAAAGGAGGTGTAGACAAACTTATTATGCCAACTTAAAAAAAATAGAGGTGAATGACCTGCTCCCCCCAAAAGTGTGGTAGAGTGCGTGAAGTCTGGACATGTGTGCATCGGGGTAATTTGACAGATTCTGAAAATTTACCCTCCTCGATACAGTCTTAACTGTAAGGCAAGTAGGTACAGAAAGTATAATCATGCGTCCTATGTTTGTTTGTTAACACATTGTTGGGACTATCCGTATGTCGAACGAAGCCCGTGGTTCAGTTTGAATTATTTATCCTTCTTCATCATTGAGTTATAATATAATAGAGGCGCAGACACAAACAAGATTTTCCGAAAATATAGCACAAAAAAATGTGTAGCCGGCCAGTGCGAATTATTTAACATCGTTAAGGTTGTATTACAAATTAGAAGAAAGATATGATAAAATGTCACCTGTCATTCATCTGGCGTTCAAAAATCACATGGCACATAAGAGCAATGGAGTCGCTCTTGGATCAATTACTTTATTATGTATACTTAATTGTGACCCCCTAACCTTTTTAATTCTTTTTGGGGTTCTGTAGACAACTAGGGACATAGTTCCAACAGGTTGAGTTTTAAACCGTTTTTGGTGTATTGTGTATTGTGACGGGCCGGCAAATACGGAACCCAACATTGAGGAGGGCCCGACATGCTCTCGGACGGATTTTCTACCTAAGTTTGTGAGGCGAATGTTAAAAGTTGTAGGCAAACGTCAGGTACCCAGATCGGTTGCCTGATTCGACTCCAGAATGGAATGAAAACTGCACACGGTCGGTTATGTTTACTTGTTTGCGTTCTGACCTAACGTATTCCTGACGGTGTAAACCGTACGGGCACAATGGGTGGCGGGTGAGGGTTATTGAGTTTTTCGGCCGCCGAGCGAGCAGAAAGGGAAGCAGGCATGCGGCCCATGCGGGGGCGAAGTACATGCTCAAGACAAATTTAGAACCAAAAGAAACACAATAGCTCGGTAAACATAGTATTTCATGCTTTCTTTTTAAATCTTTAATTCAAAAATTGACAGATCACACTTTGAAATAATGAAAAAATAATAAACGACAATATTTACATAATTGCTTTCTTGGGATTAGATATGAGGATATTACGGTATCATTTGAGGTATATTTTACAAAAACCGGCTAAAGTTCGTGTCGGACCACGCATAACAGAGAGTTATTTAAAAAAATCACAAGTTATATCACAAGGTCGTATCTGCCTATGTACGTAGTTTTTTGGAGATCACTCAAAAACTCCTTAACGGATAATGTTCAAATATTTTTTTTAGCAATTTCACTAGTGGCGCCTTGTGTTAAAATACACCTTGTGTTAAAATGTTATAAGGATATGTCTCAAAATGTCTGTGGCATACTTACGGAAGGACGGACGGACGGATAGACGGACATGACGAAACTATAAGGGTTCCGTTTTTGCCAATTTAGCCACGGCACCATAAAAAATGATTCAACATTATAAAATATAATATAATAATAAAATTTACTAAATAAGTTTTAATAATTTTCTGAGTTTCGTAATTTAAAAAAAAACAACAACTACTCCACTAGCCTTATGCCTCAATGCTGTCAGTTCGGTTTAAATTTACGAAACCTTTACTTCCTATCGCCGATTGTGCCTATAGTTCGTTGACCTTCATGCTGTAGCATTTAAGCTTAATCCCTAGTCTCACTTACACTGGTAATATTTTAACGAAACGTTTGTTAGTCCTTTGTAAATATACTCGTCGGAACGATCGGGCTTCGCTCGGCTCGGGCTCGGCTCTCTTCGGCAAAATTAGTTGCGTTGCACCGGCTTTTACTGTGCCACATTTGGAGTGCTGATTTCTTATCTAGTATATATATATATAAAATCATTGTTCTTCATCTAAGGTTTAATCCGAAGTTTAAAGTAATTCAATTGCTAGATTATTTTTTCTATACCTACTCACATGTACCCAGTACACACGCCGTGTCAGTAAAAAGGCACGATATTCAAATTTTATATGGAAGGTCAATCTTACGCGTCTACTTTTTTTTTTGCCGCCTTTTTCTGATTATTGAGAAAGCAGACGTGTATCAGAATATATATATCGTTGTCGCTATTCATCAAAATAGGATTAGTAGTTTAGATATGAAAATGTAACACATGAAATCGCATTCACCTTTGCATTATTAGTACCGATGTTTTGTGATGTTCACACTTAAAGCTGATTTGACCGGGTTTGTAATTTGTGGCTTGGCACCGACTTCAAACATATCAGTTGGTAACGCATATAAATAATATAATGATTCATTTTATCCTTCTTGAAGTCGGTTTATCTTTTTTTTGTAAAAAGTTTTTATTTTTCAAAATTGGACAAAAAGTCTCGGAATAATCGGTAAAGATATATAAAAAAGTTCATAATACACCCATTCTATCTAAGGAAAGGTCCACGTATAATATGTGGACTTCATCATTAGGTCCTCTCTATCAAATTGGGGAGTTCTCTCAATTCCTCACGGATCCCATCATCAGAACAGCACCAGGTTAATGTGGGACCATCTTCGAAGTAGTTCCTATCAAACAAAAAAAAAAGAATTGTCCAAATCGGACCACGGGGTCCACGGGTCTCGGAGTAATCGCTGAACATCCTACATAAAAAATCTTCATCATTATTACGAAAACAATCATCATCATCAGGACCACTCCATCATATTGGCGGTTTTCGTGAGAAAATGCTTGAGTAGCTTAAGAAAACACCCAAATCACCATACACGTGCCTTTAAAAATTGAGGAGTTCACTAAATTGCTCATGAATCCCATCATCATAACAGCACCAGATTACTGTGGAACCATCTTTGAGGTAGTTCCTTTCAAACAAAAAAAATATTATTCAAATCGGACCACGGGTCTCGGAGCAATCGCAGAACATCCTACATTTAAAAAATCTTCATCATTATCATCAAAACAATCATCATCATCGGGTCCACTCTATCAAATTGGTAGTTTTCGTGTGAAAATGCTTGAGTAGCTTAAGAAAACACCCAAATCACTATACACGTGCCTTTAAAAATTGAGGAGTTCACTAAATTGCTCATGAATCCCATCATCATAACAGCACCAGATTACTGTGGAAACATCTTTGAGGTAGTTCCTTTCAAACAAAAAAAATATTATTCAAATCGGACCACGGGTCTCGGAGCAATCGCAGAACATCCTACATTTAAAAAATCTTCATCATTATCATCAAAACAATCATCATCATCGGGTCCACTCTATCAAATTGGTAGTTTTCGTGTGAAAATGCTTGAGTCGCTTAAGAAAACACCCAAATCACTATACACGTGCCTTTAAAAATTGAGGAGTTCACTAAATTGCTCATGAATCCCATCATCATAACAGCACCAGATTACTGTGGAACCATCTTTGAGGTAGTTCTTTTCAAACAAAAAAATAATTATTCAAATCGGACCACGGATCTCGGAGCAATCGCTGAAAATCCTGCATAAAAAAATGTTCATCATTATCATCAAAACAATCATCATCATCAGGTCCACTGCATCGAAATGGTGGTTTTCGTGAGAAAATGCTTGAGTTACTTAAGAAAACACCCAAATCACCATACATGTGCCTTTAAAAATTGAGGAGTTCCCTCAATTCCTCATGGATCCCATCATCAGAACATCACCATATTAATATGGGACCAACTTGGATGTAGATTCTTTCAAACAAAAAAAGAATTACTTAAATCGGACCACGGGTCTCGGAGTAATCGGTGAACATACATTTAAAAAAAAACACCAAACCGAATGCAGAACCTCCTTCCTCAATGGAATTGAAGTCGGTTAAAAAACGGAACTAGCCGTTAGGTTTCCATTTTAGCGATTTCTGGTGTTAATTAAATATGACTGGGCTAGTAGCTAAGCGGGTGACTCAAAATAATTTTGGCGCGACTTTATTGTTGAGAGAATATGAGCGTGTGAATGTCATTTTGACCACCTTACCCGCTTAGCTACTTCTGCTGCTGCTATAAATATATCGGAGCAGCCAGTATAATCAAAAGTATCTGAACATGTTTTAATGACCTTTACAATAGAGGCGTTGTTCAGATATTTGTATAGGTATAGGCTAATTAAAGCAACTATAGACAAATTTAAGCATTTTGTCTATGAACTTCCTGAATTCGGCCCAGGTGTGTTTTGTCCCTAACCTCTCGTTTCCATCGGGATCGAGGTTGATGAAATAAAACAATCTGTTGATATTGCAGGTCACCGGGGCAGGCTGAAACCGACCCCGATGCGTTGCTGCGCGTGCTGCGGCCGCTGCTGCTCGCGCTGCTGCGAACAATGCTGCTGTAAATGCTGCCTCCTCTGCTGCAGAAAGTGTTGCACAATACTCTAACGTCCGTAAACCGTGCTAATCGTCTATACTTCACACCGATACCTCTACCAATATTGATTCTATCAATCTGATTTACCTACTTATGTTAATTCTCTACAGTAAATAATTGAGTCGCATTTACTTGTTTCATTAAGTAGGTATTATATTTAATTAGCCTAAATACATTTTTTTACATGCATGCATATCGCTGGCCAAATATTACAGGACGTTTCACTTTTATCGAATTGAGATTTGAACATTGTCATAGTGACACAAAGTCTAAATTGAACTTCCCTGAAAATGTAACATTGGGCAAGCGATATAGTTCAGTCATACCGAATATTAAAATGGAAAGCTAACGGCTAGTTCTGATTTTTACACGACTGCCCAAAAAAAGGAGTGTATTGTTACACGACTGCCCAATAAAAGGAGTGTATTGTTTTCAGGGTTCATGTATGTATGTGGCTAAAATAAAATCCTTTGTTCCACTAGAACAACTGAACGGCTGAACCGATTTAGATGTATGGGGTATCATTAGAATCGTTACGTTATCCCAAGAAACATAGGCTATGTGACGTCACCGTAAAAACAATATGGCGGACAAAATATTCCAGAATGCGCAAACCTAAGAAAAAAAAATCTTGCAAACCTATCGAGTGGGGTATCAAAATGAAGAGCTTTTCACGCTGATTACAAAAATGTATAAAAATATTCTTTCGTTAATACGAACATTTTAGAAATTAAATTAAAACAATAGGTTGGAAATTGAGTCGAAAGATATATAAAACTTACATGTTTAATTGTAATAAGTAGGTATAAGACACTTGGGAGGAATAATATTAGTTAAAGCAATTGCGCGTAGTTATAGTGTCCAAGAGGCAACCAGATGGCTCGCGGTATATAAGCTCCCTACGTGTTGTGTAACCAACTTATGCAACCCAAATTGACCCACGTTGTACTTAGTTTTTCATCGCCCCCCCCATTTTTCCCTCATTTTTCTAACAGCTGACGAAACGATTACCGACCAGCCGGTGCACATGGCCATTTGCATGCTCGTTCTGGATCACATAAAGTACTGGAAATTGAGGGGAGGAGGATGAAAGCCAAGGTCCAACGTGGGTCATTTCGGGTTGCATAGGGTGGTTCCACAGCACGTAGGGAGCTTAAAGATTACAGCTCATTAGAGCGCCTCGGCACCCGCCCCTCACAGCCTCACCTCGAGCGGTTAGTTATTCGCTTTATATGAATTTGTATTGCCATGCACTCACTTCATCAACTCGACAACGAGTGGACGCTGAGCGACGAGGCAGTGTGCTGCCGAGGCGCTTTAATGAGCTGTGACCTTTAATACCGCGAGCCATCCGGTTGCCTCGCGGACAGTGCAATGCAACTACGTGTAGTATGACGCTTCCTTGCTCTGAATGTAATGAAATGTTCTACTTCGCGGTGTTGATATACTTCTTTACAACATCACGTCCAGTATCGTAAAAAAATGTGCTGCACTACGCCGCTTTGAGCCAAAGAAGCTAGTTCTTGTGGAGTTTGATGATAAAATTACCTATATTCAACAATACTGTAGCGTAGCCATGGTGTAGTTCTGGGAGAAAAATTGGAGGCTAGGACAGTATGGTTTTATGCGTAGAGAGGTTAAGTAGACTGGCGTGTCCTCTGTTACACACTGTGTGTTATTATTGTCTATTGAAGACACATACCACAAGCTAAAATAAACTAGGTACGCTGAACAAAATTGGTTTCGATCTTGGCACCAAGAAGTTTATTGCCATAGATATATGCCAACTCATGTCGCGCTAAGTCACGTATAAGGTCATGCAATTAGCCTCTTGGATCCTAAAAAACAAGTAAATACGTGTATATACAGTCAGCATCAATAGTATCTTTCTACACGAAGGCCGCAAAAATATGTGACCTGCTCTTATTTGTAGAGCCATAGGAGCGTGTCACATATTTTTGAGGCCTTCGTGTAGGAAGATACTATTGATGCTGACTGTACATGATAAAAAGTCATCATCCTCCTTGTGTTTATGCTCGCTTTTTGCCACGGCTCATTTAAGCCTGAGGTCCGCTTGGCAACCTAATCCCATGAATTGGCGTATGCACTAGGTTTTTACGAAAGCGACTGCCACCTTTCCTTTCAACACAGAGGAGAAAACTGGGCCTTCTTGGGATTAGGTTCGGTTTTCTCACGATATTTTCCTTCACCGAAAAGCGACACACGAAAGAATGTCGAGATCGAATAGTTGGTGGCCAGACTTGGGTCCGAATATTGGTATCATCGGCGAAAGAAAAGCCCACAGACTTCGCTGGTTCGGTCACCTACAGAGAATGGGTGAGGATCGGGCTGTCAAGAGAACGTTCTTGGGATGACCGACTGGTCGCCGTCCGGTGGGTCGGCCCAGATATCGTTGTGGGACAGTGGCGGCGGCGGCGGATCTGCTGCAGCTTCGTGTTAACAACTGGCAAGAAGTTGCGCAGGATCGGGATAGGTGGCGTGCTCTCATTTCGGAGGCCAAGATTCTCTTTGGATCGTTGAGCCAAAATAGTTAGTTAGTTAGAAAAGCGACTAGTAAATATCAAATGATATTTCGTACATAAGTTCCAAAAAACTCAGTGGTACAAGCCGAGGGTTGAATACGATACCTCCGGACGTCTTACTGCCAGCCAGGCTACCTGGGCTACCAGCGCTTTTTAAGTGAAAAAGTGTAAAAAAAATCGTCTCGATTACTAATCCAAAGTTCGCTTAAGTATTCTATGTCACGAAAAGGTTTTAAATAAATAAAATAATTAATAAAAACTTTTTACAAAAAAAGATAAACCGACTTCAGAAAGGATAAAATGAATCATTATATTATTTATATGCGTTACCAACTGATATGTTTGAAGTCGGTGCCAAGCCAAATTTGGAAGAGTTAATACGACCGAAGCGATGTGTTCAGTGAATTGTTATTTTTACTATATAACTAATCTAATACGGTATGAATCGCACGTTGATATACATTCGTTTCGACCATGCGTTAACTGTTAGGCAAGTAGGTACAGAAAGTATAATTATGCGTCCTATGATTGTTTGTTAACACATTGTCGGGACTATCCGTATGTCGAACGAAGCCCGTGGTTCGGTTTGTATTATTTATCCTTCTTCATCTAAGGTTTAATCCGAAGTATAAAGAAATTCAATTGCTAGATTATTTTTTCTATACTCACATATACCCAGTACACACGCCGTGTCAGTAAAAATGGCACGATATTCGAATTTTCTATGGAAGTTCAGTCTTACGCGTCTACATTTTTTATTTATTTGCCGCCTTTTTCTGTTTATTGACAAAGCAGACGTGTATCAGAATATATATATCGTTGTCGCATTTCATCAAAATAGGATTAGTAGTTTAGACATGAAAATGTAACACATGAAATCGCATTCAGCTTTGCATTATTAGTATCGATGTTTTGTGATGTTCACACTTGAAGCTGATTTGACCGGTTTTGTAATTTGTGGCTTGGCACCGACTTCAAACATATCAGTTGGTAACGCATATAAATAATATAATGATTCATTTTATCCTTTCTGAAGTCGGTTTATCTTTTTTTTGTAAAAAGTTTTTATTTTTCCATTTTTAGTGGTTATATATTTATCAAAATCAGACAACAAGTCTCGAAAAAATCGGCAAAGACATTTAAAAAAAGTTTATAATACACCCATTCTATCTAAGGAAAGGTCCACGTATCTATGTGGACTTCATCATTAGGTCCTCTCTATCAAATTGGTGGTTTTCAAGAGGGAATGCTCGAGTTGCTTAAGAAAACACTCAAATAAACATACATGTGCTTTTAAAAATTGAGGAGTTCTCTCAATTCCTCACGGATCCCATCATCAGAATAGCACCAGATTAATGTGGGACCATCTTCGAGGTAGTTCCTATCAAACAAAAAAGGGAATTGTCCAAATCGGACCACGGGTCTCAGAGTAATCGCTGAACATCCTACATAAAAAAATCTTCATCATTATCTCGAAAACAGTCATCATCATCAGGACCACTCCATCAAATTGGCGGTTTTCGTGAGAAAATGCTTGAGTGGCTTAAGAAAAAACCCAAATCACCATACACGTGCCTTTAAAAATTAAGGAGTTCCCTCAGTTGCTCATAGATTCCATCATCAGAACAGGACCCGATTAATGTGGGACCATCTTTGAGGTAGTTCCTTTAAACAAAAAAATATTATTCAAATCGGACCACGGGTCTCGGAGCAATCGCTGAACATCCTAAATTTAAACAATCGTCATCATCAGGTCCACTCCATCAAATTGGTGGTTTTCGTGAGAAAATGCTTGAGTAGCTTAAGAAAACACCCAAATCACTATACACGTGCCTTTAAAAATTGACGAGTTCCCTCAATTGCTCATGGATTCATCATCAGAACAGCACCATATAAATGTGGGACCATCTTCAAGGTAGTTCCTTTCAAACAAAAATAGTTATTTGTTATACAAGGGGTGAAAGTTGTATTTTACGTGCGAGTGTTATTTGAAACACGAGCTAGCGAAAGGATTCTATTATTGACCACGAGCGAAGCGAGTGGTTCAAAAATAGAATCCTGAGTGTAGCGAGTGCTTTAATACACGAGACGTAAAATAACTTTCACCCGTGTATAACACAAAACTTTTCACCTCACTACAGCGAGGAAAATAAGAAAAAGGGTGCATTTTGCTCGGTTTCCCGTAATTCCTCAGGTGTTTAATACTTCTTCATCACTCGAATCACTAATTTTTAACAAAACAACCTAGAAAAACATGCGAATATTTAACGTGGATATGATGGATGAATTGAAATGAAAAGTTTTGACGTAAAAGGTTTTATTAAATGTCAGATGCGTTTTGTTCGTACGTAGACTTATTCGGCTGTCAGAACAATTTATCCGTTTTTACAAAAAGAATGAAGATTAATGTTGAATGCTGATATTTATGAATTAAAATAAAGTTGTAAGACTGTATTAAGTGTTTTTACTCGATGCAATTCATTAATTGCGATGTTAAAAATTCTGCACTTTTAACGTTTTACGTTTTGTTAGCTGTCAAATGTCACTTAAGCCACTTGTCACTTATGTCAAAACTCTTTCACCACATGTGGATAAAAAGCGATTTTCACAATAGATAGTAAACAAACAAAAAGGGCTTTCCGAGCTAGTGAGGTGAAAAATAATTATTCAAATTGGACCACGGGTCTCGGAGTAATCGCTGAACATCTTGCATAAAAAAATCTTCATCATTATCATCAAACCAATCATCATCATCACGTCCACTGCATCGAAATAGTGGTTTTCGTAAGAAAATGCTTGAGTTGCTTAAGAAAACACCCAAATCACCATACATGTGCCTTTAAAAATTGAAGAGTTCCCTCAATTCCTCATGGATCCCATCATCAGAACAGCACCATATTAATATGGGACCACCTTGGATGTAGATCCTTTCAAACAAAAAAAGAATTACTCAAATCGGACTACGGGTCTCGGAGTAATCGGTGAACATACATAAAAAAAAAGTGGTTGTCTGTAAAGGCGGTTTACGGACTATAATTTTGCGTGATAACGTAATAAGAAAACCAGAGATGGGCCGACTAGGGTTTTTGCCGACTACACAATCGGCCGACTAATCGGTTTTCAAATTGCCGATTACTAGTCGGCAATGACGATCGTAGGTTTTGGCTAACTGATTCCCGACACTTACAAGCTGTCCAGTATAAGTGAATCTTTCATACCATTATAACTATGCATAATCAGAGGTCACCTTTACATTGGTGTATTTTAGTCGCGCGCTTGTTAGGCGATGGAAATTAAAGTACCAGGGCCTGAGTAATTAATCATCGTCGCTTACCAAACGCGTCTCTTTTACAAACCATTATTGCAGAGACCCCGAGATTCGTAACAAGTATGCGTAATCGTAGATTATTTTATACTGGTTTTATTGAAACGATCATTCGTTACCTATCTCGCCTACACTACTCTAAATGATATTAGTTGGTCTCTGTCACACTTTGTGCAATGCGCAAAATATGGAAATCTCGCTTACACGCCCGTCTTAAGTATATTGGTGTATCTCTTTTACCCATGATGGACATGAAGATTATAGCAGTGTGTAACATTTACACCGTGGCCCAAAATTACGTTGACAAAATTAAAAAGTAAAATTTTTGAATTTGGAACGCCAAACGAATTCGGTTCATTTTCTGTTACATTCTTACACATATTGGCAACGTTTTATGAATAATAGCTTGTTTGAATTATATGAATATTTTTGGTTTTTATGATGTCTACGCAGCGTAAAGCAATAATTTCCTTGCACGAAGCGGGAAAACGACAGTGTGAGATAGTTAGATCGTTCGGTGTCAGTCGTCAACTGGTGTCCAAGACTATTGGGCGGTATAATGAACTCGGGCATCTTGCTGACCGCCCAGGAAGAGGAAGAAAGAGGACTGTTAGGACTCCGAGGCTTCGAAATGTTATAAAAAAACGGCTTAGTCGTAATCCACGGACCAAAGTGCGAAAAATGGCTCGGTAACTGGGTGTAAGTCGATCAACGGTCCAACGTATTGTCGCTAATGATCTAAAATTAAAGGCATATAAGCTACGTAAAGCTCAGCTTCTAGAAGATAAAGATAAAAAAGTTCGTCTACAGAGATGCCGTTTGATTACGCGACGTGCCGCTACTGAAAAATGGAAAAATATCCTTTTTACTGATGAAAAACTTTTTTGTATAGAACAGGCCCACAATCACCAAAATGACAGAATTTACTCTTCTAGTCGCCCCGGAGAGGTCGCAGTCATTCCCCATCGTCAAAAGCCGGATTCAGTTATGGTTTGGGGTGGTATTTGCTCTACAGGCAAAACTCCTCTCATTTTTATTGAAAAGGGTGTAAAAATAAACCAAGAAATATACAGGAGAGATATTCTGGAAGCTGTAGTTCTTCCTTGGAGTCAACAACATTTCGGCAATCAGCCGTGGATATTCCAGCAGGACTCTGCTCCATCTCACAGGGCCCGAAGTGTGCAGCAGTGGTGTAAAGACAATTTTCCAGGGTTCATAAGCTCGAAAGAGTGGCCGCCCTACTCACCTGATCTAAATCCAATGGATTATAGTTTGTGGTCTATCTTAGAAACAAGGGCCTGTGCTACAAAACACAAGAGTGTAGACGCTTTAAAAGCGAAACTTACCCAGGAGTGGGCAAAAATAACCATGGAGGAGCTGCGGCATATCGTTGAAAATTTTACCAAACGTTTGCGTTTGTGCATTAAAGCCAAAGGGGGCTATTTTGAAGACAATTGATTTTTCTTAAATAAAAAAGGCTGTATTTTTAATTTTAAGTTGTATTGAATAAGTTATGTAAGTATTTAATATTAAAACTTAAAAAAATCTTTGTCAACGTTTTTTTGGGCCACCCTGTACAAGTGTATGAGTGCCTGCCGGACCCAGGGGGGTTAACATTACGCACACATATACAGTGATGAAAGAGAAGTGCGCGTGGGCATTCGTACGCGTGCAAATGAGAAGCAATGATTCTCTGTCCCTCATCGCGTATGCGTTTTTTTCATAGACATACCACCCATAGACCTGACACGGATATAATAATACCAAGATTGAACGGGATTGCCTTATTACACTTTCCATAGATATGACAGAGAAGGCGCTATTATCGTTGACCCTTATCGTAGAATCACCCTTGTGATTATTGATTACTACCAAAAGGCCCTAAGTACAATAGAAACGTTTGTTTCCCTTCACCGCTCTTTGAAGGGTAACAATGAAACCGACTAAATTATGTAGGTTAGTTAGGCAAGTTGATATGCGTTTCCAAATTAGTCGCGTTGCGTGTGTTTCTATCCCTTACGATGGTACACACGTATGCGGTCTCTAGTTAAATTCTTGCTCTTAGACCTTACGTTTGTGAAATACCAACCCACCTCTTCTACGTCCATGGTACTCTAGTCCCTCCATAAAATGAACAGTCATGTTTCTGTTAATCTATCAACTGAAATAGAATTGTATATTTGAAAAGTGGTTCTACTTATTGCTACCTAGATATATTAGTATATTACGTACCTAGGGCGGTAAAATAAAGAACGGCTCAGATCGCCGATATTTGTGGCCCGAACCGAAGGTAAGGGCCATAGACAAGCGATCTGAGGCCTTCTTTATTACCACCCGTGGTGCGTACATAATTTTACGTCTTCTCCTGGGTGTGAAGTGAGATTTGCCGCTACGCCCGTGGGCGTAATATCTCACTTACAGCCCAGAGTGACGTAAATATATATATAGTACAGTCAGCAGCAAAAGCAGCCAAGCGGGCAGGGTATTCAAAATGAGCTGGACACGACTTTATTTTTAAAACATATATTTATGTCTATGTTAACACTGATTACAAATACCACCTATCGGTTGTACAGTCGCCATCAAATATATCGGAGCGGCCAAGGTGGTCACAAATATCTGAACAACGCCTTTATTGTCAAGGCGATAAAGTGCATGTTCAGATATTTTTGAGTACCCTGGCCGCTCCTATATATTGATGGCGACTGTACAAAGACCTAATTACGTAACGTAAGGTAACATGTATAAAGAAATAAAACCAAGAAATAATATCTAAAACATAAAATTTCCTTTGTACTCTATGGCTCTACATTTTGGCACTACACATTTGACTTTGACTCTACATACAGTCGCCACCAAATATATCGGAGCGGCCAAGGTGGTCACAAATATCTGAACAACGCCTTTATTGTGAAGGCGATAAAGTGCATGTTCAGATATTTTTGAGTACCCTGACCGCTCCTATATATTTGATGGTGACTGTACAAAGAAATAATTACGTAAGGTAACATGTATAAAGAAATAAAAGTAAAAACATCCAAGATAATATCTTAAACATAAAACTAACAAGCAACAATAATAAAATAACAAAAATAAAAGCATGATTAAGAAAAAATAAAAAAAACAAAATAAAACGTTCCCATCCTCGAGGATCGAACCCAGGCCGATCGTTTAGCAGACAAACTTCTTCCCACTAGGCCACGCCCCGACTTGTAAGACTCGACGAAATTAGATTAGATGTCAAGCGGATTTACGGTCTTACACCTACTCCTATGTATTCATTATGCCCTAGTACAATCGAAACATAAAATTTTTGACCACGTGGTCCCAGCGGAACGCTACATTTGTTTGAACATGCGGTTGGTTCTCCATCGATTTATAAGACGTTATCACGTCAAAAACACCAAACCGTATGCAGAACCTCCTTCCTCAATGGAATTGAAGTCGGTTAAAAATTAAAAAACACGACTGCGTTTGTTTTAAATGAACTGAAAAGTTAAAAATAAGCTCTATGATTGAGAATGTCTTTGAAACCTTATGGTTGAGACTGTGCCTTCCTAGACCCTGACGTACGCTGGATCTTTCAAAATACATATTTTGCTTCGATTGCAGTCGGGGGACCTTTTTATGGGTATTGTGTTGTGTTATACAGTTTAAAATGTCCCCCGACTGCGATCGAAGTAAAATATGTATTTTAAAAGATCCAGCGTACGTCAGGGTGTAGGAAGGCACAGTTTCAGCCATAAGGTTTCAAAGACATTCTCAATCATGTTTAGAGCTTATTTTTAACTTTTCAGTTCATTTAAAACAAACGCAGTCGTGTTTTTTAATTTTTAATTATTTTATTTATTAACCGAATCAATTCCATTGTTAACCGACTTCAATTCCATTGAGGAAGGAGGTTCTGCATTCGGTTTGGTGTTTTTTTTTAATGTATGTTCACCGATTACTCCGAGACCCGTGGTCCGATTTGAGTAATTCTTTTTTTGTTTGAAAGGATCTACATCCAAGGTGGTCCCATATTAATATGGTGCTGTTCTGATGATGGGATCTATGAGGAATTGAGGGAACTCCTCAATTTTTAAAGGCACATCTATAGTGATTTGGGTGTTTTCTTAAGCAACTCAAGCATTTTCTCACGAAAACCACCATTTTGATGCAGTGGACCTGATGATGATGATTGTTTTGATGATAATAATGAAGATTTTTTATGCAGGATATTCAGTCAGCGATTACTCCGAGACCCGTGATCCAATTTGAATAATTCTTCTTTTGTTTGAAAGGAACTACCTCGGAAATGGTCCCACATTTACCTGGTGCTGTTCTGATGATGGATCCATGAGCAATTGAGGGAACTCCTCAATTTTTAAAGGCACGTGTATAGTGATTTGGGTGTTTTCTTAAGCTATTCAAGCATTTTCTCACGAAAACTACCAATTTGATGGAGTGGACCTGATGATGATGATGATTGTTTTGATGGTAATGATGAAGATTTTTTTAATGTAGGATGTTCAGCGATTGCTCCGAGACCCGTGGTCCGATTTGAATAATTCTTTTTTTGTTTGAAAGGAACTACCTCAAAGATGGGTCCCACATAAATCTGGTCCTGTTCTGATGATGGAATCTATGAGCAACTGAGGGAACTCCTCAATTTTTAAAGGCACGTTTATGGTGATTTGGGTGTTTTCTTAAGCTACTCAAGCATTTCCTCACGAAAACCGCCAATATGATGGAGTGGTCCTGATGATGATGATTGTTTTCGTGATAATGATGAAGATTTTTTTATGTAGGATGTTCAGCGATTACTCCGATACCCGTGGTCCGATTTGGACAATTCTTTTTTTTGTTTGATAGGAACTACTTCGAAGATGGTCCCACATTAACCTGGTGCTGTTCTGATGATGGGCTCCGTGAGGAATTGAGAGAACTCCTCAATTTTTAAAGGGACATGTATGTTGATTTGGGTGCTTTCTTAAGCAACTCGAGCATTCCCTCTTGAAAACCACCAATTTGATAGAGAGGACCTAATGATGAAGTCCGCATATGATACGTGGACCTTTTCTTAGATAGAATGGGTGTATTATGAACTTTTTTATATATCTTTACCGATTATTCCGAGACCTTTTGTCCAATTTTGATAAATATATAACCACTAAAAATGGAAAAAAATAAAAACTTTTTACAAAAAAAAGATACACCGACTTCAAAAAGGATAAAATGAATCATTATATTATTTATATGCGTTACCAACTGATATGTTTGAAGTCGGTGCCAAGCCAAATTTGGAAAAGTTAATACGAACGAGGCGATGTCTTCAGTGAATTGTAACAAATTTTAACATAAAGTGTATTTTGAGTGCCGCTACTTAGTTTTGTAGTGAAATTACTGAAAAAGATATTTTTAGGGGGTCTTTCCATATATGTAACTAATTGTCAAATTTTATTTTTTTGTCAAATATCAACATTATGTAAATCAATCAAAAGGTCCTTAAAAATAACATATAGGTTAGAAACTGGTCCCAAACAAAGTTACCAGAACTCTTTTCGGTCGCAAAGTATCGACAATGTTACATTGCAACCAAATTATAACTATTTGTATTGTATGTGTAGTAAATGTTTCGACACTGCGACTAGCTTTACCAATTCTGTGTCCACTCTTGACGTTTCGCGACTGAAAATGGTTGTCTGGGGTATATGTACTTGTACACAAATTACACAGGTTTTACAACAAATGTAGAACATTGAAACAATCGTACACAATGAAACTTACCATACAATACGTTGTCAAAAAATGCGGTATTTAAAGCATGGAGACACCCAGGGCTCCCCATCGACCACCTAGTTTGCAATCATGCTTCAGGGAAAGCACGAATGTGCTTTCTACGCGAAATGCAGTGCATATCGATCAGGCAGTCGGCACACATTAAAACTTATAATATCTACAATGAAACAATGTTATAAATTTACAAATATTTTGCCATTTTTTAAGTCTTCCCATTCAACGTCCACTTTTTTTACGAAACTAATTTCATGCTACCATTGTTGTCTTAAGCCTTGTCACCTTAATTTATTCAAAGCGTACCAATAAATATACTTGGTAATATAATACTGTTTCAATGTTGATTATGATTATTACCCCTGTTTTGTTGTAAAAAATCATGTGTTTCTTTAAATACATGTGCATGGACACATCATCATCATCATATATTTAAGAGCCAGGCTCTTGTCGGTGGAGCAATTTCCATGCCTGTCTGTCATTTGCCTTCTCCTTTACAGCCTGATAGGACACGACGTTTATTTTTTCCTTTACTTGATCCATGTATGCTCTCCTTGGCTTTCCTGGCTTCCTTTCTGCCTCAACTCTACCTTCTATGATATTTCTTATAAACTCATCGTGCCGCAGCAGGTGTCCGAGCACCTTCCCTCTTCTGTTATCTATGGTTCTCAACAAACTTCTCTTCTCTTTTACCATACTTAAAACTTCTTCATTGGTTTTCTTTTCTTTCCAGCTGACCTATTCCATGCGACGCCAACACCACATCTCAAAAGCCTCTAACCTCTCCCTATCACGTTGCCTCGTAGTCCACGTTTCGCAACCGTATAGGGCTACGCTCCAGATGTACACTTTTATGAGCCTTTTACGAATGTGACTTGATATTCTGGATTTCAATAGACATTTTTTCGCATTGAAAGCTTTCTTTGCCATCGCTATCCTTGTAACAATTTCTTTTGTACATTTGTGGAACTTGTTCTATAGTAATATTATTTAACTTGATTGGCTTAAATTTTCTTTCTTTTTTTGAGGCGTTTTTAGAAGATTTCTGTTGTGTTTTGTATTTTGAGGTGATGAGGATTTTAGTTTTATTTATATTAATTTTGAGCCCAAATTCTTTGAAAACTGTATCCATGTTTACGATTAAATCTTCTAGTTGTTTGTGAGTTTGTGCCAGTGCGGCTATATCATCAGCGAAACGTATAAACTTGATATTTTGTCCATTAAATTTTACTCCCCCTTCTCCAGACTCTATTTATTTCCGAATCGCATGGACATGGACACATGCATGGATACATGGACACGTGTCGTGCATGGACACAATGAAACAAATATATTTTAAAAAAAATATATATATAATATAGAAACTGAACCAGTTACAAGGAACCTTGTATTGAAGATATAGGCAGAGCGGAGCGGTGTGGTTTGATGGAAACAACGGCTGATATGTACTGACATAATTTATTAAATAATAGGCAAAGGCACAACCGTATGGTACGGCGGAGACACGGAGAAGAGAGCGAGTTTTAGATCATGGTTTTTGACATTGACAGTTTAAGACTACAGATAAGATAAATATCTTAGTAAAGGGTGTACATTCCAACACTTCCCCTCACACTTTACAAAGGAATACAGGACTAAATGTATAGAAAATCCCAAACACCTTGGTGATTACAGAGACTTGATATATAAGCAAGACCGCGTACTCGCCTTGAAAAAGCGAGCCGAGCGAGATGGGTGGCAGGCGGACCTTTGTCTCTTTCTTTTAGGGTGACCACGGAATTTTAAAAGATAGGAAGTCCACTTTTATATTATGTTATAGATAGAAAACGTGTTTTATATTAATTATAGAGACTAAATCGACGGGACGAGCTGCCCTAATCTCACTTAGGGTGACAACACACCTAGCGGAATTCCTCGCGGAATTAGCGGAAGTAGCGGAAATTTGTCTATGGTAGCGGAAATTTGTCTATGGTAGCAGATTTTTTGTATGGAAGCCATAGACAAATTTCCGCTACCATGGACAAATTTCCGCTACCATAGACAAATTTCCGCTACTTCCGCTAATTCCGCGAGGAATTCCGCTAGGTGTGTTGTGACCCTTAATCTGCCAGTCCAACTGTTTTTTAATACAAAAGTAGAAGAGTATTTAAATGAGTTACGTAATATTATAATTAAAGAAAAAACACCATGTCATAATATTTTACAAATTTTAACATATATTAAATATATTTTAAATGTGCTTTATGAAAATCTCCAAAATTGTCCTCTTCTGTATACAAGCATGGTTACCCTATTTGAACGTTTTAAGTTTTATCAATATTTCTTATCATTTCCGCTATATTTTGCTTCTCTCGGTATTAGATTCACTTCTGCAGTTTCTAACACATCACTTTTCATGACAAGTCACAAATAAACAAGTATATTCTTCTTTCTCGAGTAAGGGTCGCCACACACCTAGCGGTTTTCCTCGCGGAATTACCGGAAGTAGCGGAAATTCATAGACAAATTAAGCATTTTGTCTATGAATTTCCTCTACTTCCGGTAATTTGTCTATGGCTTCCATACAAAAAATCTGCTACCATAGACAAATTTCCGCTACCATAGACAAATTTCCGCTACTTCCGGTAATTCCGCGAGGAAAACCGCTAGGTGTGTGGCGACCCTAAATTAATTTTCCTGACGACAAGAACGATTTTCTTTGTCCGCCATCTTAGACGTCTGGGCTGCCACAGCTAAATATTTAATGCTACCAAGTTAATCTTTGTAAAATATTTTTGACGAATGTGTTTATTATTTTACTTTTATTGTTTAGTAATTATAATTGTGATAAATAGAAACACTAAATCATATTACTTATTTAATTTCTTTGTACTTCCTACACGAAAATAATAAGTTGCCAAAGATAATGAATTTTCGGAATGGCAACTTTTAGAAAGGGACAGAGGTCCGTGTGCTTGCCATCTCTCTCGGCTCGTTTTCTCTTTCATTTTGGTCAAGTGAAATTAAACCTTAAAATAATGACTATAAAGTACATTTGACTTATTGGTATTTTTGGAACAACTTGCTCCTGTTGGAATAGTACCTTCATGGGTGATTACATTAAACAACGTTCAACAGACATGTTTGACATTAAAAATTTCATAAGAAATTTAAGACAAAACAAGACTTGACAACAGTAATAAAATAACCAAACGCTAAACACTTAAAAAGTGAACATGTGTAGCATTTAATGAGATTTTTCATTCCTAATAACAGTTATATTCATCACAAAACAAAAACATTGCTACATTTAAAATCATTGGCAAAGCCTAAACTTGCACCTGAATGTTAAAAGAAACACATTTTTAACAAATAAAAGATAATCTAACTGTCGCAATCAGATGAGCAAGATTAGCAAGAATGATCTAGCTATCTATCCAACGATACATAAATACAAAACAATAAAGTTTGTAGTTAAATGTGATAAGACTATAGTAACAAAGAAAATTTGAAAAGTGTCAAGATCTGGTGTACCTATACAAAATTACATAATTAAAATTCTTAAGAATGATAGGTACACACCCGATACACTCAAACAGTGAACAAAATAGGTAACAAATAATTTACACTATTAATCAATGTTTACAAAATAAATACACTTGGTTCTCATGCCACTAGAATATAAAAGTTAAGAAAATTAAAATTTGAAAATCTGAAATACAATACAAACCAGTAACTCAGATTCTCCGCCTCAAAATTATAATGCCTTAACAATTTGGCATGTAAGCATTAAATTAGTTGAGAGACTGCCATAAGTACTCAAATTCAAAAACACTACAACCACAAATCAAAATATAAATATTGGAAGCTACATTAAAAAAAATTAAGAACAAAGCACTACCAAAAAAAAAACACGGGCGCACTCCACTGACACGTTTCTTCAAATTGATGAAGCTGTTGATGCATCTGAAGCCTTCCTTCCAAGCTGGGTTATTATTTGATAGCAATCAAGAAGCATTATTCCATTGTCTCAGTGTGGTTGCCCACTGTGCACTGCCATGTTGGCAATTGGCATCCTTCTTATATAGTAGACAGAGCAAAACGCCTTTGGCCAGTGCAGTTCATGCAGTACAGCCATTGCTGATCAAATCAAAGGTTACATCTACCGTCGTTACTAACTGGGACCACCGCAATCCAATGCGGTCAGGTATCCGAAGTTAACCTTTGTCGTCATATGTGTGACACGTTGTCGAAATCGCATCGCGTAGCAGCAGCACGTTGTCCGCGGCGCGCCACATCCACATCTTTGGTAACAGTTGCACTTTTAGGTTAGCTTTCAGCGAAGCAGCTGCAATCCCGTTCCCGCGACAATCTTGAGCCGGGGAGCGACAAGCGATCCGCCATTCCAGTGCCACGCATCAAACCACGTTAAAACCGCTTTTAATCTATTCGCAGTGCTAGCGTAACCTGGGCCTATAACCTGTTGAAGATATAGGCAGAGCGGAGAGCGGTGTGGTTTGATGGAAACAACGGCTGATATATACTGACATAATTTATTAAATAATAGGCAAAAGCACAACCGTATGGTACGGCGGAGACACGGAGAAGAGAGCGAGTTTTAGATCATGGTTCTTGACATTGACAGTTTAAGACTACAGATAAGATAAGTAACTTGGTAAAGGGTGTACATTCAACACCTTGGGATGCCATGTGTTTCATTAATTAATTGCATCATAACATACGAACAATCCTGACCTTGAATCTCAAAAGATAACAAAGGATTATAAAACAAATAATAATCTAAAACTACTTAAAAATATGCTAATATTAAAACTAGATTAAAAACTAAATAATAATAAATATGAAATAAACCTATCTAAATAAAAACCCTAAGCTAGGTCCCCCAGGTCTGATCCCTGCGGAAGTGTGCCCATAAGGATTATTAAAGTTTGAGTTTGCACAAACAAACCGATTTCGGGTCATACGGCCCAGCACGCCAGCTACCTGCTTTGTTATTATTGTTATTATTTTTAATAATTTAGTAAAATATAAATAAATAAATATTTTAAATAAATATTTGGGGACAATCTTACACAAATCAACCTAGTCCCAAACTAAGCAAAGCTTGTACATTGGGTACTAGGCAACGATATACCTACTTATATAGATAAATATATACTTAGATACATAGAAAACACCCATAACTCAGGAACAAATATTCGTCATAAACACACAAATAAATGCCCTGACCAGGATATGCCAACATTTTTATCTTTTCAGAAAGCTTATGAGTTACGAAATTCATTTCCGTAATTTTTACGTGAACTGTAATCCACACTTTTTTGAGGAATCGTCCTTGATGTGAAAAAAACCATTCAAAAATCTTAAACTTTTAAAAACCATTAATTTTTGACCCCTAGTTGATAAGATTAAAAACATTGTAAATGAGCTCTAGAATAACCCCTTTCAAGGAATAGGTCGAATTATCAGTCGCCCTATATCTATGGGTTAAGCCAGGTTTACATTTGTCTGACGTGTTGTATCGTGACGCGTCAGGAGGGTAATCGGCAAGCCTAGGATTTTTCATTGCATGGTAAGATGAATGAAAACTATGGAGCCGATATTAAAATAAAATAAAAAATATTATAAATATTTGGGGACAATCTTACACAAATCAACCTAACCCCAAACTAAGCAAAGTTTGTACTATGGGTGCTAGGCGACGATATACATACTTAGATAGATAAATACAGACTTATATACATAGAAAACATCCATAACTCAGGAACAAATATTTGAGATTAGCACACAAATAATAATAATAATAATAAAAGACGTTTATTCAATATGTTCACATAAGTACATAATAAGAGTACAGAAAAATGCTTAAAACATATTGAATAGGAAAGTGGCTCAGCTTGTGTCTGTGCAAGAAGGCATAAAGGCACTAGGACCCTACCACCTTCAGGAACGGACGCTGTTATTCTGTCACCCCCATGACTTAATCTAACTTAAGATCTAACTTAATCTAATCTAACTAGTATACAATACAACCGTTACACTACTCAAAATTACAAAATCTGTCAACCAAAAGTGAAAGTTACTTCCTTTTGAAGGTCCAGTACGAAAGCTTTACACCGTTTTTTGAAAACCGCCAGGGACTTGCAATTAATTACTGGTGGTGGCAGATTATTCCAACATTTAGAGGCAGCATAGCGAAAGCTACCTCTAAATGCCTGAAGCCGGACTGGAGGAAGCAATGTAACTTCTTTATGCTCCCGCAAATTCCGTTCACTTCGGTTACGCTTCCACATTAGTTTGCGCGCGAGATATGGAGGAGTAGCGGATTGTTTCAGGGAAAAGACTAGTGCCGCCAGCTTTAGCATACGTCTGTGTGCCATGTTAAGTTTCCCTGATTTGTTTAGGTAAGGGCTTATGTGAGAGCGGCGAGGGATATTTTGACAGAAACGCACACATGAATTCTGTACTCGTTGAACCGCTCGTTCTGTTCTTTTTCTCAAGCGTGGTCCATATATAACGTCACCGTAGTCCAACTGGGATAAAACTAGTGCGTCAGATAAGCGTTCGCGAACGTTTTGGGTAAGATAGGGTCTTAGTTTGTACAGTGATTTTAGGGCACCATAACATTTGGGTATTTTAGAGTTTATATGTCCTTCAAAACAAAGAGACTCATCCATTACAATGCCTAAATTTTTGACCTCCTTTTCCTTTGTGATAGGCAGCCCAGATATACGCAAATTAAGTTCCGGTCCCTGAACTTCAGCAATTTGTTTTTTTGTTCCTAAGACCATGAAAATGGACTTTCTGGGGTTAATGATAAGACCGTTTTGCTCAGACCAAGCTGCCACTGCTTCCAAGTCACTGTTGATTTCCGATACTGCGAGTTCGATTTCAGCCTTTGTGGGGCGTATATGTTTCATTATTTGAGTATCGTCTGCATACATGTGGTATGTGCAGTTTTTAATCACCTCCAGAAGGGTTGTAGTGTACAAACTATACAATGTCGGACCCAGAATCGACCCCTGGATCACTCCTCTCTCAAGTTTTCTAGGTAATGAGCGAGTAGGTATGCCTTCTGCATTTGAGCATTCGACGATTTGGTATCTGTCGGAGAAATAGCTACAAAACCATGTACGGTCAGCTGCAACGAAAAAGGCCCCCGCTGCCATACAAACTTTGTATGCAGGGGGGGTCCTTTTCTCTGCAGCTGACTGTACAAAGGGACTCACTAAAACCGAAGCGTTTCATTCTGTTTAGCAAGACAGGGATCAGAAATATCAGAATGCTGTCGAATGCGCGACTAAAATCAAGCAAGACAAGTATTGTTGCCAGTCCATCGTTGGAAGCCTTTAAAGTCCTAGAAATAAATGCCCTTACCGGGATTCGAACCCGGGACCTCCTGATTCGTAGGCAGGGTCACTGCCAACTGGGCTGGGCTATTAAAACAAAAATTTTGCTCTCTTATTTTCTTAGTCCCGTAATAGTGTTTGGCTAACCAAATTTTGTTGACAGACATTTCGTTGTTGTATCACCAATTGTCTATGAATTTAAAAAAAGCTAAAAGTCAGTTGTCAATACATGTCATTCAGTCAAATCTTGTTCAAATCAAATGTGTGTTTACAAGGGATATTTTAAATTATATTAAATAATGACTATATACCCAGTGAGGTCTGCATACTATTTAAGCTCGTAAGTAATTACGACAATGTGCGAAGTTGAGGTGAAGCTTTTTATAACGAAAAACTGCAATGTTTACATGTAGTAAACAAAAGTAGGTTGGTGCTCTATACATATTTTGATACTTTAGTACGAGTTGTAACATTTGTCTATAACTTTGAATACGTGAATTTATTAATACCTGAATCTCATAAACAGAGCAAGCGTGTAAAGAAACTAGAAGCTCTGGAAAATATCAATAAAATTAAAACATTCGCAGTTTGGAACGTAAGGAGTTACTAACTGAAAACCTTATTTAGAAGAAATCTGTGGAGTGACTAGTCAGCAGTAATTTAATAAAAAAAATATAAAATAAGTTTATAAAAATGAGCGGCCAACGTGTCGACGAAATATCTATACATACTTAACCCATCAGACCTAAATCTAACCTAAAGTAACGTAATTCAATGATCACATATAGATCACAGTATGGGAAGGAAAGTATAAGCCAAGGTACTCAAACATCTGAACATGCACTTTATCGCCTTGGTAATAGAGGGGCTGTTCCGACATTAGTGACCACCTTAGCCACTCCGACATATCTGATGGCGACTGTACTTATGTAATTTTTTGGTGATGGTTTAATATTATGGCATTATCGAGCTAGGTCCTATTTACACTATACATTTCATTGTTCGCCTTGTTACTATGGTATATGGTGAGAAAGTGTAAACATATATGTATTTGTTGTTGAGTGTACTTTACGTGGTGGTAGAATTAATGTAAGCTGGTTTTAATGAGTGCACATCAACGTATATTTTATAAACTTATTTCCTTAGGTACCTTACATATGCAAAGAAAATCAAAAATATTTTCTAGTATCAAAACTATAAATCCTTCTATACTAAGTGATACCAGCCCAAGATTATTTGAAATTCCCGCCAAAAGATTGTGTAAAATTTCAGTGGTCAAACTCTACTTTCACCCCTTTATCTGGCTAATAGATCGAAAATGTCAATCGAAAGTTTTTTTCTTACTGTAACTGAAATGAATTTTGTAGTAGTGCTATGCCTTTAGCTTGCGAAAGGGTTACATTTATCATGTAACTATATTAACTTAGTTACATACCTAGTTAATTATACATATTATTTTCTTGAGGTAGACGTAATGTAATTTTTTTTAGGCAGTTATTTTTTTATTTAATATATAATTTAATTCAATTCAAATTATTTATTTCATTTATAATTTAGTTTCGGTATTAATTAAATGAATGAGTATGAGTATAATTCATGAGTAAATTTTAGTTTTAATATCGACTCCATAGTTTTCATTCATCTTACCATGCGATGAAAAATCCTAGGCTTGGTAATCGGTTCCATACATGTAATATGGTTGCGTTTACATTTGTCTGATGCACAATGCGTCAGATAAATGTAAACGCAACCACATAAAGCTCTATACTGGAGTAAGCTTAGGTACATTTCCCCTCTGTCAACGTTATTAGCAGGAAAATCTAATAGGTTTATAAAAACTATTTCAAAAATCGATTACACGCATTCAGTTCATCGTTTTCAGTGAGTAAAGAGCTCCGTGAAAATGCCTTTATGTATTGTTTTTAGGTGTAAAAAATGTTCTATTATGTCTAGTTTACAAAAATATGAAATATAATTTCACATGTAATTAAAGTTTTACTTTTTTTATCATTACTATTATGATTAAAAAAATAATCCATATCGAAAATCCAGCGTCGTTTACTGAATCGATTCAAAGATAATCGTTTATTTTCTGACGGGCAGTAACTATTTTGACGTTTGACACTTACGCATATTTAACGCCCCTAAGGATTACTGCCTTCTATATTTTGTTTGAAAATACAAGCATAAATGATCCTTGGCTTTTTTGTTTGACATTTGCAAGGACTGCATCCAATAATGAACCATATTTCAACATATGTAAAATCAACTATTTGTTGCTCCATTTAGTGTCGTGACTTACTGTCAAATATGCGTGATATTTTCAAGTGAAAGGTACATCATTGTCCTTTATCAATAAGGCGATGTTGCTATAAAAATTCATTTAGAAATAAACTTTATTAACAACCAACAATGATGTACCTTTAAATTGAAAACGCCATACGTATGCTACCTCGCCCCCCTCAGATTTTGGCAGACTTTTTTGTTTGGAAAGATGAGGCGATGGCTCCTCCATTTATAGAGCTTTATGCGCAACCATAATAAATGTATGGAACCGAACCGATTACCCTTCTGACGCGTCACGACACAACACGTCAGACAAATGTAAACCTGAGGCCAGTTTTATAAAGCTACAAGTTACAATTTACAAGCGGAAGTCCCTTTCTAAGGTTAGAAAGGGTTAGAAAGAAAGTTCCGCTTGTAAATTGTAACTTGTAGCTTTATAAAACTGGCCTCTGGCTTTACCGGATTTTACAGGAATATCTTTACACCTATTATATTATACGGATGGCACTTTTTTGCATAAGCAGTGTTGAATTAATGTTACTTGCATTATAGTCTAGTTCCATTTTTCAAAAAATCCATGTCGAGAAGCAAACGATATTACTTTTGGGCAACCGGGCTTTTTACCTGATTTAGACCCTGCTGTATCCGAATCGCCGGTTGCCTTCAAAGAAAATTTGTCCGGAAGTGAGATATTCAAGATGGCGGCCAAAAACATTACCCATTTTTTACTTTTTCTTAAATAACTCGTAAACCGTGACCCCTACCAAAAAATGTTCTTTTACTTAAATAATTCACATAAAATTCTCTATAAAAAAGGTTCTATACAGTTTTTTGCTGGGATCAAAGTTTAATGAGATATCGAGGGTATAAGATAGACCTTAAAAATATAGACTAATTACCCTTTTCCCGCGACTTCGTCTGCGTGGGATTAACATTCGCTATAATACATTTATGAAACACCTTAGTGAAATCTTATAGCAAATATAAATTTAACGTACATACTTTTTTACGTCTACAGTGAGCAACAATTCCATACAAAGTTTCACCCCCCTTTTCACCCTTTCAAAGATGGTTTCTGAGATAAAAACTATTTCATGTCCTTTTCCATAACTCAAACTATCATCATGCCAAATTTAATCTAAATCGGTTCAGCGGTTTAAGCGTGAAGAGGTAACAGACACACTAACTGTTTAAAGATAAATTATATTTTAAATACTCTGGTTGAGGCTGCTAGGGGTTGTGTGGTATCATTTCCGTATAAAACAGACATGCACAATTCATTTTTGATAGAAAAAAAATATAAATCTATATTTAAAAAAAGTTCTGCGAAGAGGGAAAACTCTCAAATCACATCAGAGGGGATTTGACGTGAACGTCCAAAAATTTTACGGACCTCCAACAGTAAAAAATATTCATCGTGGGGCACTCTATCCATGGTCAAAAATTTAAAACTTTTTCTCAATGCGCACAATTTTTTCATACTAATATTATAAATGCGAAAGTGTGTCTGTTACCTCTTCACGCTTAAACCGCTGAACCGATTTAGATGAAATTTGGTATGATGATAGTTTGAGTTATGGAAAAGGACATAAAATAGTTTTTATCCCTGAAATCATCTTTTTAAGGGGTGAAAAGGGGGGTGAAACTTTGTATGCAATTGTTGCTCACTGTAGACGTAAAAAAGTATATACGTTAAATTTATATTTGCTATAAGATTTCACTAAGGTGTTTCATAAATTTATTATGGCGAATGTTAATCCCACGCAGACAAAGTCGCGGGAAAAAGCTAATTAGTCTATATGTTTAATGGCTGTCTTATACCCTCGATATCTCATTAAACTTTGATCCCAGCAAAAAACTGTATAGAACCTTTTTAATAGAAAATTTTATGTGGATTACTTAAGTAGAAGAACATTTTTTGGTAGGCGTCACGGTTTACGATTTATTTAAGAAACAGTAAAAAATGGGTATTTTTTTGGCCGCCATCTTGAATATCTCACTTCCGGTCAAATTTTCTTTGAAGGCAACCGGCAATTCGGATACAGCTAAGTCTAAACCAGGTAAAAAGCCCGGTTGCCCAAAAGTAATATCGTTTGCCTGTCGCATCGAAAAGGAGAGCGATTTTGAAATTTTGTGCCCTGTCTATTACCCCAAACTTCGGCACAATAGCGTAGGTATTATGCTTTCGAAATACTGACCGGCACGAGTTGGAATGCTTCTGTTCCGGCGCTGAGCTATTACGTGTGCGACAACCTTAAACCGCTCGTTGTGGACTCCGCTTGTTTGTACTGGCCCCGCAAATACATCTGTTAGAAAAAAAGACAGCAAAATGACAAATGTCATTGCTGTTAAAATTAGAAGATTACAGAACTAGTGTGTCAAACGTAAAAACATTATTTAAGTTCACAAAAAACTTCCATAGAAACCTCCAACCAAAATGGCACTTTACTAATACTTAACATGAAATTATGACATACCTAAGCATGATCCACCACAATTTCTAACGGAAAAATACTATGGGTGAGTACCTGTAGTCTAGTCTTAGGTAGTTGTTATAGAGGTATTTAGTCGCAGTTATTGACAGCTTTGTGCAAAGGATCCTGTAAGGTAGTCGGAGTCGACTTATTTTGTTACATATCGGAAGCCAGCTGCCTTTAGACTGCCACTCACACACAAACCAGCATGTACACAAAGTTCAATCATAACATAACCAGCGGTTAGCAAGGACACTGGCCTATAACCGCGAAGCACTTCGTTCATCGAATCGTCTATTTGCATCACTCTCTTTCGTATATGCAAGAGCGATAGAGACGGGACCATCGTATTGTCTCAGGTTGCGCGATACGATACAGCTTAGCATATGAATATGCTCGAATAAACTAGTATGTAGATATGTATTCCTATTCTTTTTGCATGCTATTTTATTTACAAACACTTGTTTTGAGATACGCGTTCGTTTTGCATAGAACCTGGCATTTTAGTTTCATAACCAACTTTGAACTTTTGTACAAAGTTGTGAATGCATTAATTGTCAACCCGATGGCGAATTAAAATGAAATTAAGTAGATAAAGATAATTGTTGGTATTTTCTGGCCTAAATAAACGTATTTCACAAATCAAATTTAAATTGAAATTAACTTTTGTATTCTGCGACGGCATGGAAAAACTAATATACGATTTTTCTGAACTTTAGTGTAATATTTGAAGCTGGAGCTGAATTCGGGCCAACCACCAGATCTACCAGTTAAACCAAATTAAGATGCCTTCTAATTGTTTTACCACCGGTGGACCGTCTAAAACAGGTGAGTGAGTACCTTAGCTCGTATAGGTATTTTATATATGTATACGTACTGAATTCTTCGCGTGTCGGTTTTTCCGGTAGTTTGAAAAGAGTTGTGCCAAAATTGATATCCTGATCGGCAAATTTGGAAGGTAAGTTAATTCAATAATATTTTATTGTAAGTGGCAGATCAATCGTTGGGTAACGCTGGCTTCTGGTTTGTTTATTTATTACCTTTATTACACGCCTTCAATTTGTAGATCTATTGATTCCTCATGTTGTTTTCAGAGTAACAAACCCGTCACCCCAGTCCTCCCGGCGAGCTGCATGTCCCTCGAGTGAAAACATTATGGAGGACGAAATTCCACGTTGTAAACAGATAGACTTTATTCGGAAGATATTACCTTTGCTTAAAGATAAAGTAATAAGTCAATATGAGAAAGAGAAAGAATTGCATACATGTGTTTGTCATAAAATTCCATCGCCATCGCCATCGCCATCACCATCACCATCACCATCACCATCACCATCACCATCCCCATCACCATCACCCCCGGCCACCCCGCAGCCTTCATGTGCCACGTGTGACCAGAAGATGGAGGAAAAAATTTCATATTGTGCAAAGATAAACTTTGTTCGGAAAGTAGTACCTTACCTTAAAAAAAGAATAATAAGTGATTATGAGAAGGAGTTATCGCAAAGAGGAGAAGAAGAACCTGGCTTCTGGAAGCGTTGCTGTCCGTCAAAGCCTTGTACAATAATGTGACGTCCATAACCCAATATAGAATAAACATTTACTACGATATAAAGTGTTTGTGTATGATCGGGTATATATATATTTATATATATACACCTTTTTTATTTCCGTTAACCTTTTCGACGCCATGTCAAACGCAAAACCTACCACTCAGACGCCACGACGTCTAAATGTCAAAAATGAAGTTAAACTTTATGCGTGTGCATGTAGGTCTATTTTGCTCTGTGGTTGGTGACCGATATATCCGTCTTTGGCGTTGGACCTGTGCTGCCGATATATACGTCTTTGGCGTGGAAAAGGTTAATTTAAGCAAATGTTTAGGTACGATACAATGTAGGAAACGAACAGGGCCGTAGCCAGAATTGCAGTTTAGATAGGGCAGTGCAAATTTAAGGTAGGGCATAGCGAATTTTAAGGTAGGGTATTAACTTTATTTTCATACATTTTTGACCCGATTGTAGTTTTTAAGGTAGGGCATTAGTATTTTAAGGTAGGGCATTGCCCCCTAATGGCCCCCCTAGCCACGGCCCTGGAAACGAATTGGCACAGTTAGTTTTAAAATAGTTTTTCTTTTTCAAACAATAATTGCTGAATCGATGACTAATGGGTTTATGTTATTTTAATAACTCAACCAAACAATTGAAAATTATGACATGTCAAAGTAATTTCGAACATTAATAGTCCGAGATACAAAGGAAGCATATTTTATCTACACCCATATCATAAATCCTCAATTCCGCGTTCGAACCGCAAGTAATTACCACCATTCATTATTGTAACATCAGTGTATTACCTATCTGTGACCGTGGGTAAAAACGTATGAAAATTCATTACCTACGGTAACGTAATGAATTGGCCATGGCGTTGCAATAGCGGTCATTATTCTAATGGTTTCTGAACGCGTATTTCGGATTTATAATATGTGATGTGTGTAGATAAAGTAGTGTAGGCAACTGTACATAATTAGGCCTTAAAACACTCGCCTGCGGCTCGTTTCATAAAACCACAATCGTATTTTAAGGACCCTTATTACGTAACAATTACATAAACTACTATTATTGACTAAACACACAGGTGTATCATTTTATGCAATCTCAGAGTACGATAATAATTTAATATAAGTTGGTTTACACAACTAAAACCATGAAAATTAAGTATTACACTGTCTCAGAACTGGAGCTAATTTAGGACACTGGTGTATTTGAGAAATATGCTTAATTTAAGCTCAGGTATGTACCCTTATAATTAAAGGACACCTTAAAGAAACACGGTGTATATATAATATATATTATTTTAATTTTAATTGATTAAGTAAAACCAATTTTATCATATTCACATGCTATCTAGCTAAATATGCGCAAAGGCAAAATTGCGTTCACATTTTTGCAAGCTGGTTGCTGGTATGACATGCTTTTAGGTATTTAATTTGATTAATAAGACCAGTCAATCTGGTTTTTGATCAGTGCACTCAGAAAAACTAGGTACCATTTATAAATATACTACTGTATTCCAGTAAAAAATAACTTCCTAATAATATTTGGTCCTGCGTCAAATGCCTTTCCTGTCAGAAGTATTTAAATATTACAGGTGCCGGCAAACTTCTTGAACATTAGACGACGTGGTGGGGGAACATTTGCGTATCTTCTACGTGCAAGAAAGGGACGGCAATTGCTCAAGTTTGTTCATGAAGTTTGCCCGGTATGCCGGTACTTGTAAAGCTAGGTACCTATATATGGGCACCTACTGGAGATGAGATTGCATGTAAAAGCAAAATGTGCGGGGACAGAGCATTTGGGTAGGCAACATCATCCGACGTCATTATTTTGCGTCTCAACCTCGGACCAGACAAGGGATCTCCAGTATAACTAAAGTATTTGTCCTACCTACATACATATGTCTTTAACCTTTTGAACGCCATCAAGAACACCTAAAGGTGTCATGATCACCCAACTCACGTTATGGCGTACGCCGTCAAAGTGACCTTCATACTTTCGAATAAGTACATTTTATATGGTAACTGTTCTATTGGTTCGCGCATTGAGTAATCTTGGCATGTGAGTGACGTTTTTATATATGACTTTCAAATGGTTAATCTTCTTGACTTCGACAAACTCAGGAAGTAGATTTTGTGTTAAAGGCCTATCTTTAAATCAACGTTAAACGGGTCTAACGCGAATTAAATTAATTTACCTTGATTTCCGTTGTTTCGACACAGGTTTCACTTGTCATTTTCGTGGACATCTGAAGTATCAGCAAATGTCAACAGATAGTATGTGTCGTATTTATTTGACTACCTACCCGACTATGAAAACGTGTCGTCTGTATGTCGAGTGTGTAAACCTGCATTATATTATTTTCATAGTTGGAGACACGGCCACAAAATGACGCACCTCTCTGTAAAGTCAATAAAATATAAATAAATTCGGCAGGTAAGTTAATTCAATAATATTTTATTGTAAGGGGCAGATCAATTGTTGGGTTTTCTTTATTACCTACTTACGCCTATGTAGATTTAATGATTCGTCATGTTGTTTTCAGAGTAACAACACAAACGGTGCCAGGCCGTTCGCCGTGATCCCAGTCCTCCCGGCGAGCTGCATGTCCCTCGAGTGAAAACATTATGGAGGACGAAATTCCACATTGTAAAAAGATAGCCCTTATCCGGGACATATTACCTCACCTTAGAGAAAAAATAATAAGTGAATATGAGAAAGAGCGTGATGAATCGCCATCACCATCACCATCACCATCACCATCACCATCACCATCAGCCCAGTCTACCCCGCGGCCTTCATGTATCTCGTGTGGAAAGAAGATGGAGGAACAAATTCCATATTGTGCAAAGATAAGATTTGTTCGGAAAGTAATACCTCGCCTTAAAAAGAAAATAATAAGTGAATATGGGAAGGAGAATGGGTGGCTAGTAACGGATGAGTGTGATTGTGATAAGACACCTTGCTATATCTGCTGCCGGCGATTCTGCGATGCCCATTGCAACAAAGCCTTCGCGGATTTCTGCCCGGGCTTCTGGGCGCGTTGCTGTCCGTTTGAGCCCTGCGGGTTCAAGCCTTGTACAATAATGTGACGTCCATAACCCAATATAGAATAAACACTGCTTCCTACGATATAAAGTGGTCGTGTATGATCGGGTATATATATAAACCGTGTTTTTTTATTTCCTTTAATTTTAGCAGAGACTATAGAGATATAGACGACCAAAGATACCGAATATGCTGCACTGCTACTCCACCTAGTAGCTACAAGTGTATTAAGGTACTACTAGTACGCTATTTGTTACTATTAAGTGGAGTAGCAGTGCAGGTGACATTTCTCTTACATATTCGGTATCTTTAGGTGGCTTTGACATAGGTAGATGGCGCAATCGACATGACTACTCCAATCATTCTCTTCATTAATTAGCCTTTCAAAGTATTGTTTCCAACGCTCGTTTATATCTTCATCATTTGTAAGTACCTTTCCTGCATTATCTTTCACGCATTTTACATGACATATATCCTTCGAATTTCTTTCTCTCGCTTTGGCTAGGCGGTACAGTTGCTTTTCACCTTGAGGGCTATCTAACGACTCGTACAATTTGTCCTGTGCCGCTGCTCTGGCAATAGAAACTGCTCGCCTTGCCATCTTCTTACATTCCTTATACACATTTTTCTTCGCTTCTTTCTCAATCGTTCTTCCGCTTTCAACGCTTTGCCATTCTTTGAATGCTTGTTTCTTTTTCTTTAACTTTTCTTGCACCTCCTCATTCCACCACCACGTTTCTTTATCTATTATATATTTCCCTTTTGACTGCCCTAGAATATCCTTTGCGGTACTCCGCATAAAGCTGGCCATGTTGTTCCAACATTCATTTACATTTAAACCTTCCATATCCTTAATTTGTCCAGATACGATACCGTTGAATCATTTTTAGTAAAATAGGTTTACCTCTATATAATTTTTTCTACTTATCGTAATTTTTACTTTGTCTGTGCTATATAAAGTTTCTTCGTGCCAAGTTTCAAGTTTCTGACTTTACGGAAAGTACCCTTTAGGTTTTGAGTTTCTTGCGAGTACTCAGTTTAAAAATATGCAACTTTATAAATTGCTATTTATTTTGATTGCGTTGACATAAAGATTCGGTTTTGCTACATCTGAAAGGTCCTATATCCCTGAGTATTTGACATGAATTTCAATTTAATAACTTCACGTGTTAACGAGGAGAAAGGTAGTAAGTTTAAAATTTTAAAATATATTTTTGTATAATTTTACTAAAAATGTCTACTTTTCGTAATTTTTCCTTTGTCTGTGCTACATGAAGTTTCTTCGTGCCGAGTTTCAAGTTTCTGAGTTTACGGGAAGTACCCTTTAGGTTTCGAGTTTCTTGCGAGTTTCAAAATATGCAGCTTAAATTGCTATTTCTTTTGATTGCGTTCACATAAAGATTTGGTTTTGCTACATCTGAAAGGTCCTATAGCCTTGAGTATTTTCTTCTACTTTTTGTAATTTTTTCATTGTTTATGCTATATGACGTTGCTTCGTGCCAAATTTCAAGTTTCTGAGTTCACGGGAAGTATCCCGTAGGTTTTGCGACTGTATATTTTGATTGCGTTGGCTTTCAAGTTTGATTTTTTCACAGCTCCAAGGGACAATAGACCTGATATCATATATATAAAATCGTTAAACTAGAACGGGATAAAAAACGAGCGAAGAAGCGAGATGGCGCCTTACAAATTTCTAAAAAAGTTTTTGACACGTATCTCGAATACGGCGCACGTATGATAAGAAAAAACTGTTTAAATCTATTATAATCTATTATATTAAATATATTATTTTATGAGAATAGAACAAGAACATAAAAACAACCGCTTGCGCTGCGTATTTATTTAATGATTAGCTAAAGAAATTTTCATAAATTCCTTAATTTTACGACCATCGGTCATTTCCGGCAGCTCTCGGTTCGTTTCGCTAAACTTGAAGTGCGTTTAAGTAGCCCAAAATTATTTGACGTAAGTTCAAGTAGCCTAAATATTATGTTTGTCATGTTGGTATCTAGATATCTCGGTGTTTTTTTACTCGAAATGAAATTAAAAGTGCTGTCAACCCATTGTCAACCTTAGTCTACACAAGTGACTTATGAAGGTAAAGCATAGGTAAGGTACCTACTCTGTGAGAAATGTCAAATGAACATAAATTGATGTTTGTGTCATATCATGATTATTGTTTGTTTTTAACCGACTTCAAAAAAGGAGGAGGTTCTCAATTCGACTGTTTTTTTTTATCATTATTATGTTTTTTTTGTATGTATGTTACTCCATATCTCCGTGAATCGTGAACCGATTTTCAAAAAAATTTTTTTAATCGAACAGGTATAACCCCTAGATGGTCCCATTGTCACCAAGTCAGGGTCTGATGATGGGATCCTGGAGAAATCGAGGGAACTCTTCAACTATTATAGGCTCACCTATAGTGATTTCACTATTTTTTACAGCAACTCGGCCACTTCCTCTTGGAATAGCGGATCCTAAGTGAAGTCGGTTCTTTTTTTCTTTTAAATTATGATTATTTAAAATATCTACATTCCCGGCCGCCTGAAATGATTCCTGAAATAATTATAAGTGATTATAGTGGATATACCAAGAATTATATGTATTAACTTACCATTAGAGACACTGGGCCCCAGGTCGGCCGACATGAAGTGTTTCATCAGGATCAGGGGCCCCCCTGTAGGCACGGTTGGTCGAAACTACAGGGGATCGTAGATCTGGAGCGTACCTCTCCCGCATATATTATTAGCTGTACAGAGAGTTAACGCTGCCAGCGTAATGGGGACCATACCGCAGGCGGACCGACGTTTTAGACTCGGAAGACTACGTTGCATATTGGTGGATGCCGTGGCATGCCGGCGCCTACCACCGCGGTATCCTCTAAGGTCAATACCGCGGAGAGAAATCCTCCGTGATGCTCCGAGGTTGGTGTCAGATCATTAAAATTTAATACCTTATTGTATTTGAAATAGGAATAAATTATATAAATTTATGCAAAAAATACAAACGTGAGCAAATCGAAAGGTTGAGTACTTAGAAAAACAAACTTTTGGGTACACAAGTTTTATTTAAAATCAATGGATCTAATGTAAAAGGTAGTTCTTTCCTTTTTTATTGAGAAATAAGCGAACTAAGTTACATTATACAACTGTTACAAATAAGAAGTATGAGAGTCATGATCCCTAGCAGGGTTGAATGCTGAAGGTTACCTAATGATAGATAACATAATAAGGTGACAGTAATTGAGTAAACATAAGATAAACTCTTTATTTTACATACGCGAGCGAAGCCGCGGGCCCGTCTTGTTTGATATAAATTTCAGCTTGATACCTCCACGTTACGCGTTCCTGAGAAAAATGGTCTAGACAGACAGACAGACGGACGGACGGACGACAAAGTGATCCTATAAGGGTTCCGTTTTTTTCCTTTCGAGGTACGGAACCCTAAAAATAAAAAAATTAAAACTAAATGAAAATAATTTCAACATAGCTTTCTTAGGGTTACATTTGAGGATATTAAGTATCATTTGAGGTATATTTTACAACAAAATATTTGACGGTATCGTATCAGCAGGAGCGCAAACTTGGTATGTTTCGAAAATGATGTTTATTATATTTAAAAACAGTGACTAAAATGTAATGATGTGATATATTAGCTAGCTTAAAAAACCCTTTCATTTGATACCACACACGATAGGTTTCAATATTTTTTCCCCATACAAAAAAAAGATGACGATAACTCCTCTCGGTTTTTTTATTAAATTTTTGGTGCTACGGGTCAAATTGTTTCATATTACTACAGTACAGGAACAGTTTTGAACTTTTATAATTCACAAGTGCGGTTTTCACTTTTAGTTAGTGTTGGAAGAGCGGAAATTTAAAGTAATTGTAGGAATAAATTGAAAAAGATCTATATTGACATGAGTGTTTAATCGAAGTGAAGTATCTAGGAAAAAAAAATTTCAAAAAATATAGAAAACTTAATAAAAAGAATTTGTCTAACACGATAGAGGTTACTATCTACAACAGCCGCTCTTAATCGAAGTTGTGTTAGACAAACACAAAATAAAATTAAGTTTCTAAACCTAGACTTAATGTACACCGTTTATGAACAATAGGCCCAAGTGGCTTAGTAAGTACATCAGCAGGCATATCGCTACTTTTTATATATTCTAATTTAATTACATTATCAGACACCTTCTCCCTAATAAAGTGAAACCTGGTGTCTATATGCTTCGTCCTGCTGTGGTGTACTGGATTTCGAACGAGGTTGATGGCACTCTGACTGTCAGAAGCTAAGTTAATCGAATAAAGTTTACCTGTTATTTCGTAGATGAACCGACGTAAATAACACGCTTCCTTTGTAGCAGATGCTAATACCATGTACTCGCTCTCTGCCGAGCTTAAAGCAACGGTAGGCTGCTTCTTGGACTCCCAGGATACTGGACCTCCACTTAATTTGAAGGTATATCCGGTATATGACCTTCTGTCGATTGGACAGTTTGCAAAATCTGCATCGCAAAAGCCTTTCAAAGGTTCTCCACTTTTCCTGTAAACCAATGAATAGTTTATAGTACCCTTTAGGTACTGCAGAACCCTTTTCGCAGCAATCCAATGTTCCTTAGTAAAACACGTATTAAACTGACTTAAATAACTTGTCGCGTAAGCGATGTCGGGTCGTGAGTTTACCGTCAGAAACATGAGGCATCCTATTAGGTTCTGATAAGGATAAGACTCACATATTTGACCATCAGGTCTTCTTTCCATATTCTTTTTAACTAACGGAGTGTTCACTGCCTTACAATCCTTCATGTTAAACTTTTCTAATATAGAAAGAATATAATTACGCTGGTTAACTTTAATGCTCTCGGAATCGTATTCAATTTGCAGTCCCAAATAACATTTCAATATTCCAAGATCCTTTAATGAAAAATATTTCGACAAATCTGTCTTGACAGTGTCAAACGTCAAATCAGATTTAAAGAAGACTATTATGTCATCGATAAAGACACCCAATATTACGAGTTCTTGACCAAAAAGTTTCGTATATACACAGGGCTCAGAAGGAGTTCCTTTAAAACCTATTTTCAAAAGCGTTTCATTTAACTGTTCCATGCTCGCGGCGCCTGTTTAAGGCCATAAAGAGATTTCTTCAGCAAACAAACCTTGTTTTCTTTGCCTTTTTCTGTAAAGCCGAGAGGTTGCTCCATGAAGACTTCTTCTTCTAAATCTCCATTCTTAAACCCATCTCTGCAGCTAACGCAAATAACGTGCGAAGGGAAGAATGGCGAATTACTGGTGCGAAAGTCTCATCGTAGTCTACACCCTCGACTTGATGAAAACCTTTGACGACCAGTCGCGCTTTGTACTTCGTGATATTGCCGTAGGCGTCCTTTTTAATCTTGTAAACCCATTTACATGGTATAACCTTTTTGTTAGGTCTATCTACTAAATCCCATGTATGAAGTTTCCTTAACGAACTGTACTCATCAGCCATAGCATGGTGCCACTTATCTGCATCATCGGCATGAGTAGCTTCAAAGTAAGTCGTAGGTTCACTAGAATCAGTTGACACATTGTAAGTAAGAAAATCTGGTGGTTTCCTATCTCTTGAGGGATACCTCTGCTCAGCAAGGGTTTCCTCTTCCAAATTTGCTGGCTCTTCATCCACACTAGGTAGCCTCGGGTCACTAGAAGCTTCTTGCTCTTCCACAGTAACAGACTCTTTGGCATTTTCTAGATTTACCGGTAAAGATGGCTCAGCCGTTGGGTCTGGACTCTCGTCGCAGTCAAAGAATTGAGGATCATTACATTACCAGCCTCAGGCTCTCTTCGTTCTTCAAATAATAAGATAGAGTCGGCCTGTACCACAGGCTGACAATTCACAGGTTCAGCCTCTTCTTTATCTTGAAACAGTAAGGTAGAGTCTGACTGTACCACAGGCTCAACTTGCCTCTTCTTTAACGCTGTAAAGCAATTTTCAAAAAAGGTGACATCTCTGGAAATAATTATTTTTCGAGGGTTGGAAGGATCCCTAAACTTATATGTACACGGAAAAAAAAGCTTCCGGGTTATTCTCAATCCAAGACATATTATCTTGAAAATATTTCCTCGTGACAAGTATTTATTTCCTTTATCAAAAATATGATTCTTCGCTCAAAAGACCACATTTTCTTGAAATAGAAATATAAAAATATATTGTTTCAAGAGTATTTACTTGAAATAAGTTGATATGGAGAAATTGATTCAAGTAATTCAAATCGTTTCGGGGCAACTAAATATCGTTTTCATAGCAAAATGCATTTTATTTCAATCAAAATAAGTTTCTCTGGTTAAACACAAATGTGTTCTTCACATAAATCAATTCTTCTTTGTAAGGAAGATTTTTCTTTTCGTTAGATCAAACAACTACTTTCGAATGAAATTTTAAATTATTGGCACTAAGTTATTTTAATATTTATACAAAATCATTGAAATCTTATCTCAAGTAAATATTTTCTTGCGCTAGTTTAGTTACGTTGCGCGCCAATAGATGTCAATAGATGCGTGTAGGTTACAACATGGTAACGTTTGTTCGACGTAACTTCATGACCCTAGGCGTCTGGCAAAGGATTATTTGAAATTCGCAGTAGCGATTACAGACTAGGTAATACAATTACATATAAGTTATGAGTATGAGATATTCATAATTTATAATTGTATTATCACTTTTTAATTAAACTTCGTTTCTCGGGTTTAGCCCTAAAAAACAAAGTTTCTAGTATAAGCTTTTTAACAATGTCAATAGTTCACACGAAGTTGACGAGAACTCTTAAATCAAAAGAACCGTATTGTTAAGGTGATAATTTGCATTCTCTTGGATAAAAAGAATCGTATTCTCAAACGAATGTGACGTGATTCTCACTTAAAACAAATATTTAATTGATTTAAAGACATGATTCTCTTAAATTGAATACAATTGTTTTTGGTCTCAGACCATATTCATTTGCCGACACTATTTAAAAGTTTCAGTTTAACATAAATTTCTCAATATGATGAAATAAGATTTTTAAATGAGCAAATATACTGTTTTACACCAAGAGTGTAAAATATCTGTACTTGATAGAAACACTTCGACTTAAAATAAGAGTAGATTGTTCTTCAAAGAAACAAGTATTATCTTAGTTAAAAGAACACTAAAAAATCTGTATTTAAGAATCTTATTCGCTTCGTTATATTTAAAACTTTATTGCTTTGCATGGAAGAAATTTGCTTTATATTAAGAAGTCTTTTTTTTCCGTGTACCTGGATTCTCCGAATAACCAACGAAAATCGCTTCCTGTGCCTTGACGTCTAATTTTCTCCTATGACACGGAGGTACATGGACCAGTGCTCGACATCCGAACACTCTCAGGTGACTCAGATCACCTTTACGACCATACCATCTGTCAAAAGGAATGTGTCCACCTAAGGCTCTATGAGGAGACCTATTCTTCAGGTATACGGCAACTCGGAATGCATCTTCCTAGTATGTTTTCGACAATGAGCTGTCAGCTAGCAACGTTCTAGCCTTCTCTGTAAGAGAGCGCTGCGTGCGTTCGGCGACTCCACACTGCTGAGGACTGTAAGGCGTCGTCGTTTGATGCTTGATACCTTTAGAAGCAAGATAATCAACAAACTCTTTATTCACAAACTCCTTGCCTCCGTCAGTCCTAACTGATTTTATTTTCTTGTCTAATTGATTTTCAACAAAAGTTTGAAACAGACAGAATTTATTATTAACTCCTGTTTTGGAAGAA
Source organism: Pammene fasciana (assembly GCA_911728535.1). NCBI lineage: Eukaryota > Metazoa > Arthropoda > Insecta > Lepidoptera > Tortricidae > Pammene > Pammene fasciana. The sequence goes on from OU452285.1 coordinate 7,300,820, forward strand.
ATAAAATATGCAAACACCTTTCGCGTATAATCGTCTACTATGGTTAACATATACCTGTTTCCTTGAAAAGAGGTTGTAGACACCGGTCCCAATAGATCCATATGTAATAGCTCCAACGGGGAAGTAGCTCTATTAAATGCTACCTTTTTGAAAGGTTTTCTTGCCTGTTTACCTTCCACACATGCAATGCAACTATTTTTATCTACTACTGAAAACTTTACGCCTACCTCGTGATTCTTCAGTTGGTTCATGCCAATACGGCACAGATGCCCTAGCCTTGCGTGCCAAAGATTGTAACTATCTAGATAGTCAGAGTGCACATCCAATGTCAAATCTGCCACATTTTCTGGAAAATTGACAGTGCCATCTAAAATGTACAATCCGCCACAGGACGATGCATGAGCAACAGATTCACCTGTAGAAGAAAAGTTATTAGATTTATAAAAATTACATCCATTTATATCAAAAACACATACAAAACCCTTCTCAACAGTCTTTTGTACAGACAGCAAATTAGCCTTTAAATCTGGTACAAAAGCAACATCACTAATCTTGTTGACGACGTTCTCGGGTGTGTTTATAGAAATATCTCCAATACCTCGGCAATTTATCTGTTCTCCGTTTGCGACAGTAACAGTACCTTGGTTTTGTATCGTAATGTTCTGAAACCAATCTCGTCTAGAAGTCATGTACTTGGTACAGCCTGAATCTACATAAAAGATATCCCGGTTGTGAGTATTAAGAGCTGTAAGTGTAGCATCGCTGACAGTTACCTCATTTACTTTTTCTTTCTTGCGTCTCAGCGGACAATCTGGTCTTTTATGCCCCGGTACCTTGCATTCATAGCATACTATCTTCTTTGACTTCGGCTTCTTTTTCGCATGAAAAACGGAATCTGATGATGTAGCCGCATCTTTTGACATTTCATTTAGCAGTTTTGTTTTGCCTTCACTAAGTCGGTAGTCACTTCGATATTACTATTTTCTAAAGCCATGATGAGAGGTTCATATTTTGGAGTGAGACCTCCCAAGAGTATCGCAGCAATAGACTTATCCTCTATGACTACATCAATATCTGCAAGATCTTGCGCGGTTGACATAACTGCGTTAATGTACAGTTCAATATTTTCGAAGTCCGACAGACTCGACCTGTACAGCTTACGTTCCAAAGCTAATCTTCGTCCCATTCCCTTATCTTCAAAAGCTTTCTGCAAAGACCTCCAGGCATCGGCTGCAGTTTTAGCACATCTGACGTGAGTAATAGCTGCACCGTCTACTGTTAAGCATATCTTTGCCAGAGCTTTAGCGTCTTTTCGTACCTTGGTAGAGGCGGAGGTTGCGTCTCCATTTGGGTAACCACAGATTGTTTCCCACAGATCCTCATGCAAAAGGTAATTGCGCATCTTAAATTTCCACGTAGGATATCCATCTTTACCTTTCAGACAGAAAGATGGAATAGATGTGCTCGTCAAGGGGGGATTTTTAACACTCGGCATCTCCCGTTTCGTGTGACATTTTACGACTATTAATATTTTTTTGTCACACAAAAAAGAAAAATCCTTTATTCCACTGATCACAAATTTAAACTAAGCTCTCCATTACTAATAATAGAGCCTCGTGCTGATAACGTGTTGGAAGAGCGGAAATTTAAAGTAATTGTAGGAATAAATTGAAAAAGATCTATATTGACATGAGTGTTTAATCGAAGTGAAGTATCTAGGAAAAACAAAATTTCAAAAAATATAGAAAACTTAATAAAAAGAATTTGTCTAACGCCAAGGAGGTTACTTTCTACAACAGTTAGTATTATGATTAGTCACTTATATAATATGATTAGTAAAAATAGTAAAAAATATTTTCTAACAGTTTTTGACGATGCGCTAGGTATTATATAGATATTTGTTAATAACACCAAGAAAAGATTATCCAAATTACATTTTTCTTTACCACACTATTGCATTCAACTATTTCAATACCATCTGTCATTTTATAACAGTTTGGTCAATAGATTATGTGAGCATATTCATAAACAATTTGTAAAAATATGCATGACCTTAAATTTTTAAACGAACGACAAATGGCTAAGATAAGAAGACGAATGCTATTGACAAAACCGTTATAAAATGTGAAGTTATGTAGCAATAATAAAAAGCGATAGCCTGGTAGAGAAAAATAAAACTTGCATAATCTTTTCTTTGTGTAGCAAACAAATACGTGTATTATACCTAGCGCAATGCTCACAATTGTTAGAAAATATTTGTCATTGTTAGTACTTAACGTATTCTAACGGGGCACAATATAAAATCGGACTTGTGAGTTTTGTCATTTTTATAGGTTAAAAAGGCGTAGTTGCACTCCACTATATGGCCTAAAGACCAATCGTTCCAATTGTCATGCTTTTAACACCATTTGCAGTATTTTTAGGCGTACCGCTAGGACTAGAGGGGGACATGAGTTAATTCCCGAGCGTAGCGAGTGAATTAAGACTGAGTCCTGAGTGCAGTGAAGGATTTAATCGCGCCCGTGACTACAAGAGCTTTATCCCCAAGGAGTATACTCTACTTTTCTCATCTCTTGCGAGACAATAACGAAACCAAGGCTACTAGAAACGGAATTTTATGAAAGTAAATCAAAAGAGAAAATGGATGTTTAGTACGTATTATTAGAATTTTATCTTCTACTTTAATAGAATCTGAAGTATTTCTCCGTATACTGCAGCGCAGCGTCTTACGACACTCGCGGCAATTGTTTTAGGATTTAAAATGTGTTCCATTTTCAAATCAGTTCGGTGTGACGCCGCGGCTCGCGGGGATTAGGCGCTGAGGCGCCGTCCGGACTTTGCGAAATTAGACTTTAAGGACATAGTAATAAGAAGTAAAATCACATTATTACCCGGCGGGTTATAATGTAACATTATTCCCCGCTAAAGCCAAGGGCTATAATGATTTTCTTTCGGTGGAGTTTTCATGATACATAATTTGTCATTGTCGAGCGGAGGCCAACCCTATGTGTTAGAAAGAGACTGCCGCTTGTAAATTGTAACTTGTAGCTTTATAAAACTGGCCTCAAGTGGTGTAAAATAGTTATTTTTACTTCTCATGCTCGTAAAGTTTCACTTTATGCTGGGTATAGGCGGACTAAAACTCAATTTTATGCACAAGTGCATAAAAAATTGCCATTGTCAAAATAGCCTTAGAAGAAGTCAATTTTTTATACTTGTGCATAAAATTGAGTTTTAGTCCGCCTATACCCAGCATAAAGTGAAACTTCTTATGAAAGAAATTCCTATGCTTTTTATTTCCTCACAATCGAAGTAAAAAGTAGAGTGTATAACTCATCCATAAAACCCATTTTACGCTCGTACTTTATATCCATCCTCGCTCGCAAGCTCGCTCGTATGGATAAACGCCTCGCGTAAAATGGTGCGTTTTATGCACTTGTTGTACAATCTACTATTGTGCAACAAGAGAGGAAAGTTGGTTTTCTTGCGAGTGTTGATTTTGAGTCCCGAGTAAGCGAAAGATTCTAAGTTTGAATCTTGAGCGTAGCCATGCACCTCAAGAACACGAGATGTAAAAAAACTCCCTGGAGTGATGAAAGTCGCGCTTTCGTCACTCCAGGAAGTGAGGAAAGTAGGCTTGTTCGAACTGCTGAGGTGAAAAGTAATTTACAACATTAATAGTCCGAGACACAAAGGAAGCATATTATTATTTTACGTTAGTTCAGAGTACAATAATACTTTAATCTAAGTTGGTTTACACAATTAAAACGATAAATATTAAGTAGGTATACACTGTTTCAGAACTGGAGCTAATTGGGATACTGATGTATTTGAAAAATACTTATGCATAATTTAAGCTCAGGAATGTACCCATGCAATTAAAGGAAACCTTAAAGAAACACGGTGTATATTTATATTATTTATTAATTTTAATTAATTAAGTAAAACCAATTTTAACATATTCACATGCTACCTAGCTAAATATGCGCAAAGGCAAAATTGCGTTCACTTTTTTGCAAGCTATAGGTTGTAAAACATGCTTTAACATAAATACCTATTATTTTCTCAAACATGCAATGAAATATTGATGTTATGTTCCTTCTAATAGGCTGCGAAGTATGACGTTTCAGGTGGCGGCTAGGACAAGAGGTCGTTAATGGAATTTCATACAAATCTTGCAGGCCTAGGCCGGCAAAGTCCTCTTTTTTAATTTCCATTCTACATATGTTTGTGGCACAGGATCATGGCGTTCAGCCATTTAAGGCTATAAGCAATATTTATTTTTTGGTTCATTTTACATTCTGCCACTACTTACAGTGCCACCAAAGAGAGTAGAAATTAAAAAGTGGCAACATCGTAATCTCGAAACTGGAATTCAAGGCCAAAAAATCTACGACAGATACGTCACTGTCATAACCATCATTGTCGCTTATATCACTGTCAAGTTAACTTTTCAGGTTTCGCCAACCTTTTTATAATATGCTGCTTTATATTGGCCAGCATTATCATATTATTTATTCTGTGACATTATCTAAAGAGTGGAGCGTAAGCGAAAGACTTACAGACGTACGGATACAACGGAACCGTCAGCTGGCTACCTAGACGTCTCTGCATTTCGATAGATTTTTGATTTTAAATAATTGTTCCACGATAACTTTATAAAATTTCTTGGGGATGCAGCATAGATAAATAATATAATTTGAGTGTTCAAATATGACCAGATTGATCAAGGCGTTATGGAGCTTAGAAGGAGCGAAACAATCATCATAAATTGTCTTGTTATACTGGTCCACTCGTTTGCATGTAAATCACGAGTTCTCGGTTAGAAGCCGGCTACTAGGTAAAATAAGGTTTTTGTAAAAAAAAGGTAGGTATGAACTTTTGGCGCCGACTGTACTCTACTTTCAACAGTAAACTAACACGGAGACAATTCTAACGAACATATTAAACACGATAAGGTTTCGTTTTTGACTTGATGTAGTTCTTAACTTAGTCGTAAATTATTGTGCCAAATGTTATGAATACCCGAAGTAATACAAGTGCAATACCAGCTTTGCAACCAAAAATCACGGATGTTTAACTTTTTATTAGGGCGTATTTTATTTATGTAAAATAAGTAAATACAATTACTTCTTTAAATGATAGGATTGAAATTACCAACAAATAAATTATGTTAGCGTGTTTTTAATAAAAAAGGGAATATACCATTGTACAAACATTTTACTGCAGTGGCAACATTGTAGTAACTTTTTTGGCCTTGAATTAGGGTCACCACACACCTAGCGGTTTTCCTCGCGGAATTAGCGGAAGTAGCGGAAATTTGTCTATGGTAGCGGAAATTTGTCTATGGTAGCAGATTTTTTGTATGGAAGCCATAGACAAATTTCTGCTACCATAGACAAATTTCCGCTACCATAGACAAATTTCCGCTACTTCCGCTAATCCCGCGAGGAAAACCGCTAGGTGTGTGGTGACCCTAATTCAAGGCCAAAAAAGTTACTACAATGTTGCCACTGCAGTAAAATGTTTGTACAATGGTATATTCCCTTTTTTATTAAAAACACGCTAACATAATTTATTTGTTGGTAATTTCAATCCTATCATTTAAAGAAGTAATTGTATTTACTTATTTTACATAAATAAAATACGCCCTAATAAAAAGTTAAACATCCGTGATTTTTGGTTGCAAAGCTGGTATTGCACTTGTATTACTTCGGGTATTCATAACATTTGGCACAATAATTTACGACTAAGTTAAGAACTACATCAAGTCAAAAACGAAACCTTATCGTGTTTAATATGTTCGTTAGAATTGTCTCCGTGTTAGTTTACTGTTGAAAGTAGAGTACAGTCGGCGCCAAAAGTTCATACCTACCTTTTTTTTACAAAAACCTTATTTTACCTAGTAGCCCGCTTCTAACCGAGAACTCGTGATTTACATGCAAACGAGTGGACCAGTATAACAAGACAATTTATGATGATTGTTTCGCTCCTTCTAAGCTCCATAACGCCTTGATCAATCTGGTCATATTTGAACACTCAAATTATATTATTTATCTATGCTGCATCCCCAAGAAATTTTATAAAGTTATCGTGGAACAATTATTTAAAATCAAAAATCTATCGAAATGCAGAGACGTCTAGGTAGCCAGCTGACGGTTCCGTTGTATCCGTACGTCTGTAAGTCTTTCGCTTACGCTCCACTCTTTAGATAATGTCACAGAATAAATAATATGATAATGCTGGCCAATATAAAGCAGCATATTATAAAAAGGTTGGCGAAACCTGAAAAGTTAACTTGACAGTGATATAAGCGACAATGATGGTTATGACAGTGACGTATCTGTCGTAGATTTTTTGGCCTTGAATTCCAGTTTCGAGATTACGATGTTGCCACTTTTTAATTTCTACTCTCTTTGGTGGCACTGTAAGTAGTGGCAGAATGTAAAATGAACCAAAAAATAAATATTGCTTATAGCCTTAAATGGCTGAACGCCATGATCCTGTGCCACAAACATATGTAGAATGGAAATTAAAAAAGAGGACTTTGCCGGCCTAGGCCTGCAAGATTTGTATGAAATTCCATTAACGACCTCTTGTCCTAGCCGCCACCTGAAACGTCATACTTCGCAGCCTATTAGAAGGAACATAACATCAATATTTCATTGCATGTTTGAGAAAATAATAGGTATTTATGTTAAAGCATGTTTTACAACCTATAGCTTGCAAAAAAGTGAACGCAATTTTGCCTTTGCGCATATTTAGCTAGGTAGCATGTGAATATGTTAAAATTGGTTTTACTTAATTAATTAAAATTAATAAATAATATAAATATACACCGTGTTTCTTTAAGGTTTCCTTTAATTGCATGGGTACATTCCTGCAACAACTGCAACAATTCATAGACAAATTAAGCATTTTGTCTATGAATTTCCGCTACTTCCGCTAATTCCGCGAGGAAAACCGCTAGGTGTGTGGTGACCCTTACAGTTTCGAGATTAGTGTCGTCCCGTTTTTTTGAGATTGATTTGAAAGGGACGACACTACCGTAACGATGTTGCCACTTTTTAATTTCTACTCTTTTTGGTGGCACTGTACTAGTGTTGTTAAAAGACTAGTCTTGAAGACTTTTAAACCTTAAAGACTTGCAATGCAAACCTTGAAGGTTCAAGCTTTGAAGACTCAAGCGTTAAAGGTTTGAGCTAAGAAACGGTTCAGAACCTTAACGACTCAAGCCTTTTTTGAGCTCTTAAGAGTAAGTCTTTAAGGCTCAAAACACACCTAGCGGAATTTTGGCAGTAATGTATGGAACTTTGTCGATGGTAGCTTATTAAATTTGTCTATGGCCTCCATACATTACTGCCAAAATTCCGCTAGGTGTTTTGAGCCTAAGACTCGGGCTTCATAGAGAGCTCAAGCTTTAAAAACTCGGTCCTATTGAAAGCTCAAGCCCGCGAACATCGAAGGCTTGAGTCACGCGTTAAGAGCCCAAAAAACAAGCGTTATAGGCAGAAAGTATTATTGTGTTTTTTTTAAACCTTAATTTGACGGTGTCCGGTGTGGCGGTTTACCTAGTTTTTAGGGTTAGGGTAAAACGGGAGTATAGTACTAAGACTTCGCTGTCCGTCCGTCCGTCACGTCACCAGGCTGTATCTCATGAACCGAAATAAATTTATATGTAATATTTTAATAGCTGAAATCCTGTTGCCGCTACAACAACAAATACTAAAAAGTAAGGAACCCTCAGTGAGCGAGTCCAACTCGCACTTGGCCGGTTTTATTACTTCTAACGACCTGAAGATGCTCTTCAAATCTCTCGGGTTCCTCAAGGACACCCTGTATAACTATCAAATATGGCATAGATTAATCTAATTTTTTAAAAGCTTTTAAGACTTAAATGCTACAAACCTTATAGACTTCAAAGCTTAGGAGGCTTTAAAGCTTGAGGCCTAAAGAGTCGAGGTTTATGTGCACGTAAACAGCAATGCGAACTTATTAATTTCAGGCTTATATGGTCGAGGCTTTAAGGTTCAAGGCTTCTAGACTCAGAAGTCGCGACTCGAGTCTTGTAGTTTACGCCTCGAAGCTTAAATTCACACCACTACACTGTACGCTATTAAAAAAACAATAAACAATGTGATATATTTTGCAATTTTGTTTATAATATATAAAATCGTCATGAAAATAACAAATAAATAGTACATTGTGCAACATGGGGCGTAAGATGAATATTAAAAACGAGAGTCTAGTTAAATCGCGACGGCTTGCCGGACAGTTCTTACGCCCAGAATTACACACAAAGTTATACACACAATTTCATCACAGTTGCGAGGAAAAAAAGCAAAGATACATTCAAGAAAGTTAATTAGGCAGCAAAAGTTGAGAACGTACATGACAGCGCTCAGTCAGCCCCGCGCATGCGCCGTTGCTTAGCAACGCGGTACAAACATTCCGTGCGTTTTGTTATTTATTACGACATATTTTTCGAACTAGAATGGCTAAACAACCAGATTTTGCAAAATTATTACAACAATATTTACCAAAATTAATGATAAATACTTTAAATATTAAAAATAATGAAGAAATTGAAACGATGTTGTGTGTGATGTAATTTTAGAATATAGCTAAATTTTAAAGATGAAATTAAACTTTTTGAATTTTTGGCTGAACATCATACCTCCTTAGTTCTGAAATGATGTAGGAAATCAGTTGCAAATTTTAAAACGAGAGTCATTACTCCCGTGGGGATAATAGCTCGCCATTACTCCCGCGGGAACAATTTAGGTCACTGTCCTTCTGTATACAGGCAGGAAATAACACCATTTACGAGCAGGTGTGATGAAAACGTTATTAACAAATTCCTATACTTAAATTTAAATTGTAAAGATGGAGGCAGATATACAAACAGCTGATTGTTTGACTTGTTTTTTTTATTGTTTTTCGCGAAAGGTTGGTTTTCAGATTAATCAGGCTAAAATATTAGCAGCAACGGCTATTAGCCGTGGGGTGCCCGGCCTTAGAATTGTCCCCCACCATATCGTCCCGTGTTTGCAGCTGAGAGATGGGCAGCAGCATCTTCCGAAAGCCTAAACAACAATAAATAAATAAAAACTGCGCGCACCAACCCGCCTGCCACGCGTGGCGCGTATGGCAAATCCCCTCTTAAAGGGGAGGCCTTATGTTCAGCAGTGGACGTCTTATGGCTGAGGTGATGATGATGAACGGCTATTACACACGAACTGGAATTAAGAATTGGGATCTCTATAGTTCGGAGGGTTTTGATTCTTATGACTATTTTCTATAATAAAATTAATAAAGCATAAACAGAGACTATACACAATATTTGTAACATTCAGAGGCCAGTTTTATAAAGCTACAAGTTACAATTTACAAGCGGAAGTCTCTTGCTAACGCATAGGGTTAGAAAGAGAGTTCCGCTTGTAAATTGTGATTTGTAGCTTTATAAAACTGGCCTCTGAATGTATTCAGTCACCATATGCATTTTTCTTCTTAATTTTAACTCGTGTAGAATGACCTTAAGTGCAACCTCTCGAACAGCGCAGATAGGCGATTATCACACTGACGACGGATCCGCATGCGGCGCCGGTGCGCGAGAGGGATAGCGCTCTGCATGTGTATAGCGCTGTCTCGCTCGCACACCGGCGCCGCATGCGGATCCGCACCAGTGTGATAACCGCCTTACTGTGAAAAAAAACTTTAGTGGGAAACTTTTAAAAATATTCTCAATATTTTATTATGTTGCGTATATTGTTGTGAATTATAATTAGTGGGGTGGCCAAGTTGAAGCGGAGAATTCTTCGTAGGACTGAAAAGGTTTATACCAACAAGTGGTATCGTTGGAATCAGGCATCAGCATAAGCTACTGATTATTAAACTATCTCTTGTCACTTCATAAAGTGGTGGAATGAGTTTTTATGACGTCACAAAGATGGCGCGCGACTTAGGGTTAGATTTTGTCGATTATTTCAAAAACCATTTAGTCAATTTAAGCAAACAATGTGCCAAATGATTGATATTTTCATGCTTAATAAAATATGTAAATCTACCTTCAACCAAAAAGTTAAATAAAAGCCATTTTTATTTTTATTTAAATTTCTAACACGCATTCATTTACATTATTAATTATGTTAAACTTTATTGCACAATAATAAAAAAATAAGTCCAAAAGGCGGACTTAATGCTTGAAGGCATTATGTTCCAGTCAACCATAGGGCAAAACAGAAATTTGCTATGGTGTGTGCAGTGAGATAAAAGGATTGTGTAATTATTAGTCTCATATTTAAGTCCTAATTTCTAACTCTACACATTGTAAAGAAATATTTGTAGCTAATATATATGTATATGTAGTATATGTGTATATGTAATAATCTTCACCTTTATTTAGCCTTATCATTATACATTTTATCATTAAGTAGTGTATTTTACAGTCTGTTTTTAACATACTGTTTACGCTTTTGGGGCAGCTCTTGTAAAACAGTTATCATCGAGGCCGAAAGAGCACAGCGTGCTGTCCTTAAAACAATGTTAAAGAAACCCTTCCGGTATTCCACACTTTTACTATATAAAAAGTCCGAAGTGTTGACGGTTCGTCAATTTACCTACTCAAAATTGTTGTTGATAAGCACAAGCAAATACTTGAAACGAAGAGTGTATCGAACACAAGTTCCGTCCGTGAATACTGCCCTTGCAAAACAATTTGAACCGTATATATCTAGTTTTGTTTATAATTCCGTGACTTGACACTTAGACATTAACAGCTTAACCTATGAATATACTGAAGATATTATCCAAATCAGAAAAAGTTAGACCTTCGTGATAGTCAAAATAAGCTTAGAGTTAATTTGATGCACTTTTACTTAAGTATAGTTAAAATAAATTAGCTTAAGTAATATGTATATTATTGATTATAAAAATATAGACATCTAATATTGAAACGGCCACAATGAACTGTTGTTAGTAAACTCCAGTGGGGATTGAGTTCAAAGGACACCGGCTTGGTTTTCTTCAGATATCGATACTTTTTGCGGTCTAAGTAAGTTGCGGTAATATTTTAATGGGATCTCATTCCTTTTTGTAAGTAGGGCTCCCTATTCTCCTTCCACGTTCTTGCCGTGCACATTCCTATACCTATTCTCACCCATGAACCCGTAGGTACGCATGCCCAGATCCGTATGTATTAATGGGCATCTAAAACTGCCTTTATTTTACTATCAACTACTATGGTCAAAAAAAGATCAAAATGTTATCAACTGAAAATGTAACTTTGCAGTTCTTTATATGGGATTGCATGGTACTTGTAAGGTTTGTAAAACCAGGCAACCCGGCTGATATTGCAGTATGTTAAGATTTTCAGAGGCTTTATAGCTCTAATACTAGATGTGTTCAAAATTTGGAGCTTGTGGATTAGCTAGAGTTAGAATTCGTATGTATGACATATAATAGTCAGTCAGTAACAAAACTAAGGAACTTGCAATCATTCTTAATTTATAAGTTAAAATTAAATGATTTTGAGAATAAATGTCTTCCTTGTGATATGACTTCTTTTTCACTGAAAATTCAGACTTCTAGCTACCACCAAACACCAGAATACCAGAATTAGAGGGCCGTCGAAAATAGCTTGAATGGCTACGCGAGAAGTATAGTACGGCCGTGAGAGACTCTGCCCCAACAGCGTAAACAGTATGTCAAAAACACACTATAAAATACACTACTTAATGATAAAATGTATAATGATAAGGCTAAATAAAGGTAAAGATTATTACATATATACATATACTACATATACATATATTATATATTAGCTACAAATATTACAATATTAAAATATTACAATGTGTAGAGTTAGAAATTAGGATTTAAATATCAGACTAATAATTTCACAATCCTTTTATCTCACTGCACACACCATAGCAAATTTCTGTTTTGCCTTATGGTTGACTGGAAGGCATTCTGCCTAAAGCATTAAGTGCGCCTTTTGGACTTATTTTTTTATTATTGTGCAATAAAGTTTAACCTAATTAATAATGTAAATTAATGCGTGTTAGAAATGTAAATAAAAATAAATTTGGCTTTTATTTAACTTTTTGGTTGAAGGTAGATTTACATATTTTATTAAGCATGAAGCCATGAAAATATCAATCATAAGACACCTTGTTTGCATAAATCGACTAAATAGTTTTTGAAATAATCGACAAAATCTAACCCTAAGTCGTGCGCCATCTTTGTGACGTCATAAAAACTCATTCCACCACTTTATGAAGTGACAAGAGATATTTTCATAATCATGGTCTAAGAGCTGGCCACGTCAGATGTGACACAATAATGAGAGGTTTGTAATCAGTCCAGTTAGATTGCATAACCATCCTTATTGCTAGATCCGGGCATCTGGCAGCTTTTAATGGGTGGAGATCATAGTGACAGACCAACAAAATTTTTAAGTTGAAAAAAAGTAATACCGAAATAAGTAAAAACTGCTGAAGTTGTGTCATTTATAGAGAACAGGGCCTATATTTTAACATTAGAACAAAAAACATTGTGTATTATTGCGCAAACAAAAACAGTAGGCGAGTAACCAAAAATTACATTATACATCATTTGGCACTACTTCCCCTAAACGAAACTTTTGGATATTATATAATCTAATTAATTATATAATTTTTCATAATATTGGATCAAAACCAGAACTCTAGAATTTATTTTCTTCAAGTTATTTGCTTTCTTTTACCTCCACCACTTTACAGCTGCCAGATGTCCGGATCTAGAAATAAGCATAGTATAGCAAACTAACTAGAGGGGTTTCGTTGCTCTCATTATTGTGTCATATCTGACGTGGCCAGCTCTCCGTCTATCAGTAGCTCATGCTGATTCCAACGATACCACTTGTTGGTATAAACCTTTTGAGTCCTACGAACATCGAAAATAAGATAGCTTCTACGAATTGGCCTTTCCTCTAAATGTCGATTTGTTTTATTCTATAATAATTTGGTTATAGGTTACGGTCAGGCTCCGTGATTGTTGAGCCATTTAGGGTTCTAGCTAAATTGGTTGTACAATACTTGCGCTATGGAAGGTCCAATTTAGCTAGAACCCTAAATGGCTCAACAATCACGGAGCGTGACTGTACTATAAAAGTGAAATAGGCTTAGATGTTGTGCAAATGCAAGGGAACATTATACTTAAATGGCTGATGTACAGTCACCATCAAAAATATCTGAACATGCGCTTTATCGCGTTGACAATAGAGGCGTTGTTCAGATATTTGTGACCACCTTGGCCGCTCCGATATATCTGATGGCGACTGTACCTACGTAATAAGTAGTTACACATTTTTAAAAGCCGTTCAGTGACAATGAATGCAACGTCGGAATTTAGCAATCCAGATTTCATAACGTAATGTTTTTACACATATTTTTGATAACGTGGTATCTACTGGTAAGTCTAATTAATGTTTTTTTTGTAGTTTGTTGATAGGATAATTAATTAATAACCAGATGAACATATGTTATTAGTCGTAATAGTGAATAGGAATGTTGGTTTAGCATGTTGTTTCCTAGAAATTAATGCAAATTTAGGTTGTAGGTACGTTTGTGGCTTATAAAACTTTTTACATAAAAACTGAAGCATGAAGGTGTTTGAAGTGGATATAACATACAATATGTTATTTATTATAAGTACAAGTTTACGGGTAGACTTTTGCCTTACGTATATCCGAAAGAAATTTTGATTCTTTAGTTTTGTGAATGGTTATGCTAAACATACTAGAAATTGTAATATCAGAACAATGACCTTAACAATTACTGCTTTATTACTAGATATTTCAAGCATTTTTGTGTTTGTTTGTAAACAAAATGGCGTTTCACGTTCTAAACACAATGGCTAACTCCAAAAGTGATAATTTTCCCTTACGTAGAACTGACAACTTTAAAATAGAGAATAGGTTATAGAGAGAGGTATCTTATACCTGAAATACTTAAAAATACATAACTTGAAGCAGTAATAATGCTCGCACAAACACTCTTGAAGAGCTACGTTCCATACTGCTGTTATAGTACTTCAAGCACTAAAAAACTACGTGAATTAACAGGGAAAATTATGTCAGTTGTATCACTATATTACTAAGAGCTATAAGAATTACTGTTGCCACTCTTAAATGGCTTAAAAGTATTTTATAGCTGTTGTAACACTGTAGGCGGCATTAAGAGTCCGGTAGTGTTTTTTTTCGATTTCGCTCAACTTTTTGATGCGATTTTGCAGTAACTAACATAACTTCTATAATTTTGTATACATATTATGAAAGATCGTTTCTTTTTGGATGGAATAAATACAACGATTTTTTAATTTTATGCTTTATTTATAAATAATTCACCCTAATCTAACACCTGTTTCGCAATTTTTGCTTGGAGAGGTGAAAAGAGTAAGGTTTTTATTGATTTAAATTAAGTTATATAAGTACGTAAAATATATAAATACATTGGAAAATGAGTCGCCTGAGGAATAAGTGTAACAGTTTTTTTCATTTTCATATATATTTTTTGAGAGAGAGTGTGTTTTGCTAGAGCAATTTTGCTAAAAATTGCCGAATTTTAGGTGATATTTTTGGAAAGATACTAAAGTATTTTACAAACATAAAAATACAAAAATAAACTTCATTTCATGCTTTATTCAGATAATATAAAACATATTAGGGCCCATAACAAATAATAATTAAAAATCTTACGACAAAATTACACGAATCAACGTCCTCACTAAACATGCTCTGTAAGAATCGAGTTTTAAGGTATTAAATATTAATATATATAGACCTAAAGTACTTTTTTGCAATAACAAGACTTCAAGCTATCGTACCAAATGCAATTCATGTGCATAATGTCATTATTAGCGATTTTCGTTTTCAAATCGTTACCGGACTCTTAAGCACCAAAAGGTAAACATAACACGATTATAGAGCTATAGCGCGACTAAGTTATAATGGGCACCCCAAAAGAACCTTCAGCGTTAAAATCTACTTAAAGTGCTAACCATATATAAAGAGGCAGTTAATACCACCTTATTACAGCCTTTAGCTGCATTATGCAATAATATGTCTATTATATCACCTTACTAGCGCCAGTGTATTAATAAGACCGTTTATTTCCATAATATCACCTAAAACTATTATTATGGGTCTTATAAAACTACTATGTCACTGAGGACTCTAAATGAGTTGCTGTTATTGCTAATGTGTTTGTTGGGCATTTATAAATATACTTTTTAATACAGTTGCTCAAAAAAGTGCTTTTCTTGTAGTGGTTTAGCGTGCGGAAAGTTTGATATCGCGCACTAGTGCTTTTTACTTTTCCAGCCAATCACAGCTAATGACAGTGACAGACAGCCAATCACAGCGCCGCACCGCACCGCGCGGAGCGTTCGGATACATGTACTAAAGTAACCTCAAAGTGAATAATTGACAATTTTATAATTTTTTCGCAACTGTTAATCGCAATTAAAAAACGTCGTTCGATACTCGCGCGTAAATGTCATTCTTCACTCTTCCCGTCGATATCTCGGTACTCGTGAAGAAATGACATACTTTCCGCACTAATATCGAAATGTACTATTATTCCAGTAAAAATTAACTTAACTATTTACTTAATAATATTTGGTTATGAGTCAAAAGCCTTTCCTGTCAGAAATCTTTATTACAGGTGCCGGCAAACTTCTTGAACATTAGGTGAGGTGGTGGGGGACCGTTTGAGTATCTTCTACGTGCAAGAAAGGGCCGGCAATTGCTCAAGATTGCTCATGAAGTTTGCCCGGTTTGCCGGTACCTGTAAAGTTAGGTATATTTTTGCACCTACTGGAGATGAGATTGCATGTAAAAGCAAAATGTGCGGGGACAGAGCATTTGGGTAGGTAACATCATCCGACGTCATTATTTTGCGTCTCAACCTCGGACCAGACAAGGGATCTCCAGTGTAACTAATGTATCTACTTATACCTACATATGTCTTTAACCTTTTGAACGCCAAGAACACCTAAAGGTGTCATGATAATCATGATCAACTTCTCGTGGCCACAGCGCCAGAGCACCCAACTCCTATAAATTTTATGGCGTACTCCGTCAAAGTGACCTTCGTACTTTCGAGTACGGTTTATAAGTAGGTATCAGCAAATGTCAACACAGAGATATATGTTGTATTTATTTGACTACTTACCCGACTATGAAAAAGTTTTTCGTGTCGTCTGTATGTCGAGTGTGTAAACCTGCATTATATTATTTTCATAGTTGGAGACCCGGCCACAAAATGACGCACCTCTCTGTAAAGTCAATGAAATATACCTAAATTCGGCAGGTAAGTTAATTCAATAATATTTTATTGTAAGTGGCAGATCAATTGTTGGGTATTGTTTACTACTTACTTACGCCTATGTGGATCTAATGATTCCTCATTTTGGTTTCAGATTAACAACAGAAACGATGTCGAGCCATTCTTCGTTATCCCAGGCCTCGCCGCGAGCTTCACGTACCTCGTGTGAAAAGATAGCCCTTATTCGGGAAATAATAAGCCAATATGAGATAGAGCGTCATAAGTCGCCATCACCATCACCATGCCCATCACCATCACCATGCCCATCAACCCAGTGCCCCTCGCGGGCTTCATGTGACTCATGTGCAACGATGATGGATGAAGAAATTCCACGTTGTAAAAAGAGAGCCTTTATTCGGGGTATATTACCTTACCTTAAAGAGAGAGTAATAAGTGACTATGAGAAAGAGCACAGTAGGTGTCTAAGAAAGAAGTGTGTTTGCCATAAGACGCCTATATATATGTTTTGTCAGCGATTATGGACCGACTGTTGCTGCAAATGGTGCGTGGAATTTTGCCCGAGTTTCTGCGCGCGTTGCTGTCCGTTTAAGCCCTGCGGGTTCAAGCCTTGTACAATAATCTGAGGTCTATAACCCAATTTGGAATAAACACTATAATATCTACGCTAAAAATGGTCGTGTATGATTTGGTAGATATATTAACATTATTTATTAATATGTTTTTAAAATAGGTTTTATTAATCCATGAATATACTATACCTACCTTATAGTACCTACCTTTATTTTAAAGGTTTATTAATCAATTAATCGCATTTTTAACATTATTAACATGCTTTCTATAACTAGATATACAAATACAAAATTGCGTTCACATTAGAGATGCAACGGATAGTGGTTTGGCCGGATACCGGATACCGGATATTCGGCCTGACGCTCCGCCGGATATTCGGTATCCGGCCGCCGAATATTCGGCCGGCGTTTCGATACCTACAATTTGAGGTAAGCAGGTGCGCGTCGTGCAGGTTTCGACTTGATTCCTAGTGAACGTTCGCGCGGACACATTTCTAGGCAACAAAACTAGTTTTATTATGTCAGTACGGAGTAACTTCTTTCAAAGGTACACACGCGCTCGCGTATTTTTGAGTTAAAAAATAAGTTTGTAGTGTATCGTGAGTAGTGAGTGAGACTTGACTACATCCGGTATCCGGCCGGATAGTACGAAGATATCCGGCATCCGGCCGGATACTAAAATAAGGGCCGGATAGGCCGGATACCGGATAGTAACCGGATATTCGGTGCATCTCTAGTTCACATTTTCACAAGCTGATATGCCACCTCTCGTACACATGAAGGGGGGGGAATGTTTTTAATCACTCCAACTCTATCGTGTGGGGTATGGATCTTTAAATAGTAATATTGCGAGGAAAAAACAGAAAAGTGTAAGTAATAACTTTTGATAAATACATTGAATTTCAGAATGTTTACAGGATAGCATTACTTACTTAGGTACCTACCTTTGATAATTAAATTAACTAAACCTGTATTTTGATGTTATTGCATTAGCATTTCATCACTTCCAACACTTCACATTTGTTGTCAAATAAGTATTTCTCACTAGATTTTTATTACAACATTTTACTAGTACCTATGTATGACAAATTGTCAATTTTGAAATATAATTAAAATATAAATTGTTTAAATTAATAAAACATAACGAGATCTAGAGAAAATCTGACTAATAAACTATGACTTCAGGTAAACTTTTAATATGGGGCCCATTTTTTGCATTCACGCGCACCCACCGCGCACCTTTAGGCAAAGGCGCGAACCTACCATGTAGCTCAACGAAGGAAGACCACTAACTGCTCGATAGGGGAAATAATTTGTGTATAGATGAATTTTGGTATAGTTGTAGATAAAGGTGTCTTACACAACATACTAAAAGTACCGGTGGATAGCGGCGCCGTTAACGGGGAGACGGGGGTGTAAATGTAAAGGTCCCTTTTTTGGCTTTCCGTCATTCCCTAAATAAATCTTAATAAAAATTATTCGTCGTATGACTCATACGACGTTTAACTATTCTAGTACTAACTTTGTCTGCGTGTTCAAAACACATACTCATACGGTATGATATGAGTATGTGTTTTTAAAGTCAAATTAATCGGCGAGGAACCGTCATATTGTCAAACGTAAAGCTTCTCGCGGTAATTGGTCGGTCTTACAGTATGATACGGTTAAATTATTTTTCAATGTATGGGGTAGACGAACAAATTAATAAAGTTTTGAAACTATTATAGCATCATATTTAGTGCTTAACGCATGCTAACCTAACCTAACGGACTTACGATATAAAATATTGTTAAAATTGTTTGATGTAAGGAACCCTCGGAGCGCGAGTCCGACTCTCACTTGACCGTTTTTTTAGACTTAGGGGAAGATGGGGAGGCTTCGTACACTTTTTTTTCGGAGCCTTGTAATAAAACAAAATGTAACAGATATTTTACAATGAAACGAATGCTATGTTATTGTCCATTTATCTGCCTATAGCGCATTTCTGGCTTGATATAAAGCAACTTGGCCAAGCTATAACGATTTTTCCAAAAAATGGGAACTGTACGAATTCACCCCACCATGCGGGGTAGCTCCGTACGCTATTCGTTTCTCCCCGGGATTCATGATTGTACCAGCTATTTCGTTTCGCCAGTTTCAATCACTTTTTAAACATATCTTACTGACCTGTTTTTGCAATTATGTTATTCTTGATTTTAACTTACATGGGGTGCATTCGTACAGTATGAAATTACATACATTTTTAGTGTACGAAGGTACCCCAATCCAACGAAACAGACAAAAATCTAAATAAAAAATATATCGTTAATATAATCCCAAAAGTATTGTTTAAATAACAATATTTAGCATATATTTACAAACAATACTAAAGCATTTTTTCTAAGTCCATCCAAACTTTTTGGAAACAAACGCATTCAAAGGAGAACTTAAAATTACTTGCGAGTGGCGAAAACACATATCAGCTCTTTCTGGCGAAATCTTGTACCGCACTGCCATTACTTTTTCACCTCACTAGCTCGGAAAGCCCTTTTTGTTTGTTTAATATCTATTGTGAAAATCGCTTTTTATCCACATGTGGTGAAAGAGTTTTGACATAAGTGACAAGTGGCTTAAGTGACATTTGACAGCTAACAAAACGTAAAACGTTAAAAGTGCAGAATTTTTAACATCGCAATTAATGAATTGCATCGAGTAAAAACACTTAATACAGTCTTACAACTTTATTTTAATTCATAAATATCAGCATTCAACATTAATCTTCATTCTTTTTGTAAAAACGGATAAATTGTTCTGACAGCCGAATAAGTCTACGTACGAACAAAACGCATCTGACATTTAATAAAACCTTTTACGTCAAAACTTTTCATTTCAATTCATCCATCATATCCACGTTAAATATTCGCATGTTTTTCTAGGTTGTTTTGTTAAAAATTAGTGATTCGAGTGATGAAGAAGTATTAAACACCTGAGGAATTACGGGAAACCGAGCAAAATGCACCCTTTTTCTTATTTTCCTCGCTGTAGTGAGGTGAAAAGTTTTGTGTTATACACGGGTGAAAGTTATTTTACGTCTCGTGTATTAAAGCACTCGCTACGCTCAGGATTCTATTTTTGAACCACTCGCTTCGCTCGTGGTCAATAATAGAATCCTTTCGCTAGCTCGTGTTTCAAATAACACTCGCACGTAAAATACAACTTTCACCCCTTGTATAACAAATAACTATTAGAAGGTAGACTATGCATGTAGGTAGCCGTGTTGCATACAAATATGAACGCTTCAGCGTGTTGGATAGCCGAGATATGACCACTGTACGAAGGCTCCCAGTGTACGAATCTACCCTGTCTTCCCCTAATCACAACCTTTTATTTTATATATTATTTTATTTTAGTATTTTTGGTAGTTTAGAAAATAATTAGTTGATTAATTTGTTTTAGGACTGAGTATTTTCGAACTTTACTTAGCTATTATATGAAAACGGTAACGTCTATTGCAAAAATGCATAGAATCTTTTTTGTGAAGAATTTAAAATAAGGATTTTTTTTTCATAGACACTTTTTTTCTAACATTAATATTTTCTCAAAATATAAAAAAGTTCGTCGACAGGGACACCTTTCGTGCTCAAAGGGGGGTAGCGTCAGGGGGAGGGGGCGGACGATAGTGTGCGTTAGACATTATACCTAAGGGTATGGTATGATGCTGTAGTGGTTTGAAAACTTTATTAATTTGTTTTCATAAATACGTAACTTAACCGTATCAGTAGATCGTTAAGCTTTCATATACTATAGCTCACCGAAGGAAGACCACTAAATGCTCGATAGGGGAAATAATTCGTGTATAGCTGAATTTTGGTGAAGTTGTAGATAAAGGTGTCTTACACAACATACTAGTATATAGTAGTACTAAAAGTACTCGTGGATAGGGGTGCCGCTAACGGGGAGAGGGGGGTGTAAAGGTCCCTTTTTTGGCTTTTCGTAAATAACTCATTAGCGGTGGCTCATACGAAAAAAAGTTCTTCTTAGTTGGGAGGCGAATAGGGGAATTTTCGGCAATACTCGAGCGTGGCAGTTTAAGATATGAGAGATACCTTAGACCTAATAGAACAACCTTGTAAAGTATTTAGCTCTATATGTAGTGACGCGCGCCTAGGTTAGACGATCAGATTAGTAAAAAAAAATGGATAGTCTGAAATACTCGAGCGCGTCAGATTAAGATATTGGGGGTTGATTTTAGTGTTTAAAGACTAAATTTAACTAATCTGACGATAAGTCCTTGACGCCGCCGAGTTATAGGGTCGCGAACTTGTAAAAAAACGTTAATCCGGCATTCTCGAGCGCGATTTTTTTATTTTTTATTTTGAAAAATATAATCTAAAACTTACTAAAAATACATAAGTCGCGAACGATACATTTTACAAAAAAAAGTTTAAATAAATAAAAAAGGTAATTTTATTTTACACAAAAAAGGTCTCTTTACATTTTTGTCCAAAGTTCAAACTTTTTGACTTGAAGCATCATAAAATTACCGTTTTCGGTCAGATTAAGAGAACCCACCAACATTTTTATCAGATTAAAAAAATATGCTTTCAGGATACCGAGATAAACCTCCCCTATGAAAATCTGACGTGCTCGAGTATTGCAAAAAAACTTTTTTTTTTGTATTTTCAAAAATTCATCGTAACTTATCGTCACGCCGAAATCGTCAGTTTTTTTAAAGGGAGCTTCCTTGGGGCCTACTTAACACCCCTTCCGAAAATGTGACGCGCTCGAGTAAATTTTTTTTTGCATTTTTGACTACTTTATATGCCTACCCCCACCACGCAAACCGGCAGATTAGTATACCGTTGTTATCAGAGGCACTCGGGGCATACGTAGTATGAATATCTGACGCGCTCGAGAATGCCCAAGTAACTGTTTTTTTTTTTTTAACATTTTTGAAAAACCGTACACGCCAAACCCACCGCTAAAATGGTTTTTGCCATACGAGCTTTTCTTTTCGAAATTATTTTATCTTTCGATTTTGATAGGTCTCGACGGCGCCGTTGAATTACGCCATTTAGCTACCTCGCCTCCCTAACTATCTACTTAATTAATCCACAAATAATTTTCTACAAAAAAGATTCTTGTGATTATCGTATTTCCTCGAAATCTCATTATACATTGATCCCAGCAAAAAAGTGTAAAGAACCTTTTTCGTAAAAAAATATTTGTGGATTAATTAAGTAGAAGAACTTTTTTTCGTATGAGCCACCGCTACGCTAATGAGTTATGAAAAGCCAAAAAAAGGGACCCTCTCCCCGTTAGCGGCACCCCTATCCACGAGTACTTTTAGTACTACTATATACTAGTATGTTGTGTAAGACACCTTTATCTACAACTTCACCAAAATTCAGCTATACACGAATTATTTCCCCTATCGAGCATTTAGTGGTCTTCCTTCGGTGAGCTATAGTATATGAAACCTTAACGATCTACTGATACGGTTAAGTTACGTATTTATGAAAACAAATTAATAAAGTTTTCAAACCATTACAGCATCATACCCTTAGGTATAATAGTTAGGGAGGCGAATAGGGGAATTTTCGGCAATACTCGAGCGTGGCAGTTTAAGATATGAGAGATACCTTAGACCTAATAGAACAACCTTGTAAAGTATTTAGCTCTATATGTAGTGACGCGTGCCTAGGATAGACGATCAGATTAGTAAAAAAAAATGGATAGTCTGAAATACTCCAGCGCGTCAGTTTAAGATATTGGGGGTTGATTTTAGTGTTTAAAGACTAAATTTAACTAATCTGACGATAAGTCCTTGTCGCCGCCGAGTTATAGGGTCGCGAACTTGTAAAAAAAAACGTTAATCTGGCATTCTCGAGCGCAATTTTTTTTTATTTTGTTTTGAAGAATATAATCTAAAACTTACTAAAAATACAAAATCTGCCGGTTTTCGCATGACCGGAAGTGTGGAGGAGCCATTTCGTCTTCCTAAGAACGCGTTACGGCATATAAGTCGCGAACGATACATTTTACAAAAAATAGTTTAAATAAACAAAAAAGGTAATTTTATTTTACACAAAAAAGGTGTCTTTACATTTTTGTCCAAAGTTAAAACTTTTTGACTAGAAAGTTAAACCTTTTTCGGTCAGATTAAGAGAACCCACCAACATTTTTGTCAGATTAAAAAAATATGCTTTCAGGATACCGAGATAAACCTCCCCTATGAAAATCTGACGCGCTCGAGTATTTCAAAAAAACTTTTTTTTTTTGCATTTTCAAAAATTCATCGTAACTTTTCGTCACGCCGAAATCGTCAGTTTTTTTAAAGGGAGCTTCCTTGGGGCCTACTTAACACCCCTTCCGAAAATCTGACGCGCTCGAGTAAATTTTTTTTTTTTGCATTTTTGACTACTTTATGCCTACCCCCACCACGCAAACCGGCAGATTAGTATACCGTTGTTATCAGAGGCACTCGGGGCATACGTAGTATGAATATCTGACGCCCAAGTAACTGTTTTTTTTTTAACATTTTTGAAAAACCGTACACGCCAAACCCACCGCTAAAATGGTTTTTGCCATACGAGCTTTTCTTTTCGAAATTATTTTATCTTTCGATTTTGATAGGTCTCGACGGCGCCGTTGAATTACGCCATTTAGCTACCTCGCCTCCCTAACTATAATGTCTAACGCACACTATCGTCCGCCCCCCTCCCCCTGACGCTACCCCCCTTTGAGCACGAAATGTGTCCCTGTTGACGAACTTTTTCATATTTTTCAACTAAACAAATTAATCAACTAATTATTTTCTAAAGTACCGTCAAGTCTGGCGACTTTGCCAAGGGTTACTAACTTTGCCACCAGCAGAGTGCATAAGGTAATCCTTTCATACCACCGATAACGTATATTTTTTAGTGTTGTGCCTACTTTTAGTAGAAAATATGGTAATCAATTGGCAAAATTATTATGAATGAGACAACACCACGGCAACCATTTTCTTACCATTTCAGTTCCAAATTCGTCACTCACATAATCATAAAAGTTAGTGCTCAAGAACTTTAAAAAGTTTAGAGTATAAACATCGCATCCAGGTACGTAAATTTTGGATATTATGTTATTTAAATGGTAAGGAATGAATTGATTACCTTATAAATGCCGTAGTGTTTGAATTGAGTCCCATAATTGTTTTACCAAAGTTACCAGACCACGCCGACTAATATGGGAGGGCATCTTTGCCATGTTTTGTAGCGGCCTAGGGTTGGTACACAAGCAAAAAATTTAAATTACATTTTTCATAAGATAGATACTTTTTAGGGTTCCGTAGCCAAATGGCAAAAAACGGAACCCTTATAGATTCGTCATGTCTGTCTGTCCGTCCGTATGTCACAGCCATTTTACTCGGAAACTATAAGACGTATCATTATCAAATTTTTACATAAAGTGTATTGTGTGTGCAGCTACTTAGTTTTGTAGAGAAATTGCTAAAAAAATATTTTTAGGGGGACACTCCATATGTGTAAGTAATTATCAAAAAAAATTTTTTTGCCAAATATCAACATGATGCACATCAATCGATAGGTCTCTAAAAATAACAATGTCCAAATAACTGAGGTTTATTTGAACATTTTTTGATTAAGTGGATATTTTCAGAAATAATCGCTCCGAAAGTCATAAAAATTGTGTCCCCTCCCCCTGTAACTTTTGAACCGTAAGTCCAAAAATTATGAAAAAAATCAAGAAGATACACCTTTTAATATTCTTTCAACCAAAATTATTTTGAGCATTATCGGTATAAGCGTTTTTGAGTTATCTTTAAAAAACTACGAACTTAGGCAGATACGACCTTGCGATAATAATTTATTCGATATGGTCTAAGAGCTGGCCACGTCAGATGTGACACAATAATGAGAGTTTTGTAACCAGTCCAATCAGATTGCATAACAATCCCTATTGCTAGATCCGGGCATCTGGTAGCTTTTAATGGGTGGAGCACAGAGTGACAGACCAACAAATTTTTTAAGTTGGAAAAAAGTTATACCGAAACAGGTAAAAACTGCTGAAGTTGTATCATTTATAGAGAACAGGGCCTATATTCTAATATTAGAATCACAATTATTTGTGATTGGTTTTGTTGTTAACAATTGTATACAGAGTGTATGTTTTGTTTAAGTAAAAAAAACACAAAGTTAACTGTGACATACTTATTTTATTGGTAATAATTACTACATATAAGTGTTTTGTGTCGATAATATTTTTGTTAAGAGGCGACGAGGCAGTTTGTGACGAAGCCCTTTTTTAAATATCTATCGTCAAGTTTAAATAGGTACCTAGGTAATCACAATTATTTACGAGTGGACCTGTGATAGGCCTCTTAAAGAGTTTTCCATGTTTCGTTTTTGATAATATTTTAATTAAGGTGTCTTTTATGTTTTTCCTGAGTACTTATGTAACCTGATTACTCGTATGTAACAAAATAAATAAGTACTTAAATAATTAATATTTTTTCATTTGTGTCAACCCTGACCACATTCACTGACTTTCTATGAAATTTTCTTAAATGGGTGATCAATTTTGCCACTTTTGCTGTATCTTTTTTTGTAATAATATATCGTTAAGGATCAAATTCCGAAACTATTGTATCCTAAATACTGAATATTCTTTACTAATATTGTAAATACAACTAAATTACTATACAACGTAAAAATGCAGTTGGCAAAGTTGCCACATAGTATAGGTAACTTTGCCAGTTGTTTTTTTACTCGTAAAAGCTTATTATCCGTCATTTAATTTATAAACCATCTTATTTATGCACTCGTTGATAAATATATTATGTGTCGCGTCATTCATACTTCAGTGGTTTCATATGAATTCTGGTTAAAAATGTACTATGACTTTTCAACACCTGTGAAAACTGGCAAAGTTGCCAGACTTGACGGTACCATAAATACTAAAATAAAATAATATATAAAATAAAAGGTTGTGATGAAGTCTAAAAAAAAACGGTCAAGTGAGAGTCGTACTCGCGCTCCGAGGGTTCCTTACATCAAACAATTTTAACAATATTTTATATCGTAAGTCCGTTAGGTTAGGTTAGCATGCGTTAAGCACTAAATATGATGCTATAATAGTTTCAAAACTTTATTAATTTGTTTGTCTACCCCATACATTGAAAAATAATTTAACCGTATCATACTGTAAGAACGACCAATTAGCGCGAGAAGCTTTACGTTTGACAATATGACGGTTCCTCGCCGATTAATTTGACAGTAACTTAACGTATGTATAAAAATTTGTTCGTATTTATTGCACAATAAAACAAAGTACAAAGGGCGGACTTAATGCCAGTGGGCATTCTCTACCAGTCAACCATCAGGACAAACAGAAAAAAAACAATAGTGCGGGGAACGAGTAGCAAAGGGAAAACTAAAATCCAAAGTTACATTATGTATAACTAAATATAATTTATTCTACACAAAAAACTAAAAGCTTTATTTTACTTTCGTAAAATTTAAAGCGTAAGTCGTAAGTGTCGTAACTGCGTATGCTCTCATCAAGGAAGTAGTGGCCGATGTCACCGTCGTCGCCAGCGCCGGGAAAAAGTTCAATAGCCCCAACTAATCTGTAAAAATTTTGTTTGACCTTAATCGTCCGAGGTATTTCGCTACTAGTATCTTTCTGTAAGCTCATATTTGTATGTGACTTGATTGTTACAAAAGCTCGAAATTCCAACGTGGACCCTCAATGGGAACGCACGTACAAAACACACCTGAGCTGATTTAAGCAAATTCATAGGTAGATAAAATACTTAAATTTGTCTATGGAAGCTTAAATTTATCTATGGGTGGCCTCGATACAAAAAAATTGTTTGATTTGGAAAAAAAATGTTAGAGCAAAGAGCCGCACTAGGTAAATGATTTCGTCACCCAATGTATAAAAGAAGTCATATTTTCCTGGCTAATATTTACCAATATTTTCCCAAATGTCACTTTTGCACTTTTTCGTGAC
The DNA here is from genome assembly GCA_911728535.1 of Pammene fasciana. Classification (NCBI taxonomy): domain Eukaryota; kingdom Metazoa; phylum Arthropoda; class Insecta; order Lepidoptera; family Tortricidae; genus Pammene; species Pammene fasciana. Next base: position 7,327,710 of record OU452285.1, read on the forward strand.
GGCCGTTTTATTGCCTAGGAATATTAATAAAATTCATCTTATGACAATAACATATCTCGCAATAAATTATACTGAATGTAAACAACACAGCCGGAAGTATATAGTTAGTAGTAGTGGGTTCCCAAGCAAAATCATTAAAGGTGAATCATACTTAGAAATTCTTACAAACATACCTAAGAAATATTCGGCGAATACGAATATTCGTAAAAACACTGATATTCACCGAAATATTCGTATTCGTTGCATCACTTACATATATAACAAAATAGGATGTAACAAAAATACTGAGTGTAACAAAAATACTGGTGATCCGTTTAAGGGCTTATTTGGTATCGTATTGCGAGTAAGGAACAATGAGATAGAAAGAAGACTTCTGTCAACAAGCCGGCGAGAATTGGATGCTGATGACAATGGATAGACAAGCGTGGAAGAATGGAGAGGAGGCATTTGTCCGAAAATGGGCGCTTTAAGAGGATGATAAGAGCTAAATACCATCCCTATCTTTTTCAGTGCGAGTGAAAGAGAAACACTGCGTTACGATTAGTATGGGAGCTCATTGCAAATTTTGCAAAATGATGAATTTAAAAAAAACCATGCATTAATTGAGAAATTTAAGGCAACTAAGTTTTTAGTATTAGTTAGGTGGAATATTGTCCTTAATTACAGACATATAAGCCAAGAAACTAAAGACGTGCAATTGTTTTAAGCTAATTTTAGATTTAACTGGAATTATTTTCTATCGAGCCGATTTCGTCCAATCGTGTATTGGAATTAACCAAGTTCTTTTAAATATAATGAATATTAACATATATTTTTTTACTTTTCCAAAACAAGTAGTTATAGCTAAATGACTGTTTAAGTAAAGTCAATTTGAAGGTCATCGGGTCTTGTCAGCCTCTTAAAGGCTGCTATAGATAGATAGACTGCGACTAAGTAAAAGTAGAAGATTAATTTAGACGCGATATTTTTTTTTGTATTAGACGCGTAACAGCTGGCTAAATAAAACCTCTATACAAAACCAAAACATCATTGAAGGTGAATCATACTTAGAAACTCTTACGAATGCCTAATAAATCGGCGAATACGAATATTCGTAAAAACACTGATATTCGCCGAATACAAATATTCGTATTCGTTGCATCACTAAACTAACTAGAAATAAACTTTATTGGCAGAAAACAAGATACATGAACATGAGAGGATAAAAATTAAACTATACCTATAAATAAAAACTAATATTAAAAATAAATGTTAACTAAATAACCCTAAAAAATATCAAAAATATTGGGCCCCCGCCGCATGGTACTAACTATATCTATACACGGTGCCCGTGAGCATTGTGAGGGATTTTAACAGCGTATTCCTGATGAATTGAAGACTAAAATGTCGTACAGACTTTTCTGGAATTGAAACATTAATTTCCAGCAAGTGGAAATTTATTATATCTAGATGTACATAATAAATTAATAACACTAAATGATAAAACTAAATATAAAATAACTCACCAAGTTCGCCCGCCTCTGGAAAGCTCCCTAAAATACTGGCGACATTTCCGCGCTGTACGGCCAGGCTTAACCTTAGCGCAAAAAATGAGCCCGCCCTATGGTCGCCTGAAACACCCACTAGTCGCATCGACACTTCTTTAGTGAACTTTTTTGTGTCGGTCGACCAAGGACCCAGTGTTTCCACTGCAAGCGCCGCAAAGTAGTATTCGTTCGTTAAAAACGTATCCTTGCGGCGCTTGAGTGTCTGGGCCTTGTTTCAGAGTTATTACTAATTAAATAAAAAAACATTGAGTATTGTAACTCAGTGAATAACGTTTATTTGATAGAGATTTCACTCTTTTATGGGGTCTAGTCTAGACATCCTTATTGACAGATATCAAAATGTCAAGGATTACTTTTCGTGAACCATTTACTACGAATAAAAATGTACCAATTTATTTTAATCGATAATTTGACCAATAACATTCATTTTCTTATGTTCTTTAAGCATTTAAAAAATCGAAAAAAAAGTTTAAAAAAATTGGCCGTTATAGGGACTGCCGATGGAAGTGAAAACTTAGAACATGTATTTAACTAACTTTTAGAAAATTTGAAATTTCATAATGTTTGAATTAAAAATGACAACATCAATCGGGTTTTCACATCTACTGGCACTCCGAGCAACAATTATATGCACGTTTATATGGTTTCGTAGGTACCTTAAAAAATAAAAACGGAACCCTTATTTATAGGATCATTCGCTTTACCTATTATGCCCTTAAACGGATCACCAGTATTTTTGTTACACCCTGTATCTTATTGTGATTGCAGTTATTAGGGTTTAACTCCATTTTATTTTGTAAGCACCAGTAAAACAATCTGTCGATATCCAATTGCAATATCTGTCTGTCTTTATCATTTTGTATCGGATCTGTTGAACAATTTTTAGGTCATCCGCATACAAGTACGTACGTCCCGAGACGAGAATGAATAGCAGTTAGTTACTAAAGACAGCAAGGGCCCTAAATGCGAACCTTGTGGTACCTACCGTCAAGTCTGGCAACTTTGCCACTTTTCACAGGTGTTGAAAAGTCATAGTACATTTTTAACCAGAATTCATATGAAACCACTGAAGTATGAATGACGCGACACATAATATATTTATCAACGAGTGCATAAATAAGATGGTTTATAAATTAAATGACGGATAATAAGCTTTTACGAGTAAACAAAAAACTGGCAAAGTTACCTATACCATGTGGCAACTTTGCCAACTGCATTTTTACGTTGTATAGTAATTTAGTTGTATTTACAATATTAGTAAAGAATATTCAGTATTTAGGATACAATAGTTTCGGAATTTGATCCTTAATGATATATTATTACAAAAAAAGATACAGCAAAAGTGGCAAAGTTGATCACCCATTTAAGAAAATTTCATAGAAAGTCAGTGAATGTGGTCAGGGTTGACACAAATGAAAAAATATTAATTATTTAAGTACTTATTTATTTTGTTACATACGAGTAATCAGGTTACATAAGTACTCAGGAAAAACATAAAAGACACCTTAATTAAAATATTATCAAAAACGAAACATGGAAAACTCTTTAAGAGGCCTATCACAGGTCCACTCGTAAATAATTGTGATTACCTAGGTACCTATTTAAACTTGACGATAGATATTTAAAAAGCCCTTGCTTCGTCACAAACTGCCTCGTCACCTCTTAACAAAAGTATTATCGAAACAAAACACTTATATGTAGTAATTATTACCAATAAAATAAGTATGTCACAGTTAACTTTGTGTTTTTTTTTACTTAAACAAAACATTCACTCTGTTTACAATTGTTAACAACAAAATCAATCACAAATAATTGTGATTCTAATGTTAAAATATAGTAGACTGGGAGCAAAATCTCAAATTCGCTCTCCTTCTCCATGCGACAGGCAAATGATATTACTTTTGGGCAACCGGGCTTTTTACGTAGTTTAGACCCTGCTGTATCCGAATCGCCGGTTGCCATCAAAGAAACTACAACTAGAAGTGAGATACGGCCAAAAAAAGGACCCGTTTTTTAGCTTTTCTTAAATAACACGAAAACAGTAGCACCTACCAAAAAATGTTCTTCCACTTAAGTAATCTACATAAAATTCTCTATAAAAAAGGTTCTATACAGTTTTTTGCTGGGATCAATGTTTAATGAGATATTAAAGGACTAAGATAGACAATAAACATATATACTAATTAGCTTTTTCCCGCGAGTTTGTCTGCGCGGGATTAACATTCGCTATAATAAATTAATGAAATGCCGTAGTATAATCTTACAGCAAAAATAAATTTAACGTATAAGCTTTTTTACGTCTACAGTAAGCAACAATTCCATACCAACTTCAACCCCCCGTTTCATCCCTTTAAAAGATGATTACTGGGATAAAAACTATCTTATATCCTTCCCCACAACTCAAACTATCATCACACCAAATTTCATCTAAATTGGTTCAGCGGTTTAAGCGTGAAGAGGTAAGAGACCCACTGACTAGTCCAAAATTATTAAACTCTCTCTCCTTCTCGATGCGACAGGCAAAGCATATTACTTTTTGTTTACAGAAGGGTCCAAATAGGGTAAAAATCTATTTGGACCCTTCTGAGTTCGAAATTTAAAATATTTTTTTACCGGAAGTGAAATATTTAAGGTGGCGGCCAGTATAAACCTAAGCGTCGAAAAATCTATGTTCCTCGTATGGATACCCCCATTCATTATGCTTTATTTTTAACGATTGTTGTTGCCGTGGACTGGACACGGCCCGTCAGACGCGCGAAGAATGCCCTGCATGAACGGAGCCTCGTGCTGTCATTTCCGTGGCTATAGGAGGAGACCTGGCACTACCGGCTCTAATTCGCCTAACGGCCGATAGTGATGAGGCGTGGGCGGCAGTAGCCACCTTCAGTGTCACAGTTTTGACCCAAAAGGAGGCTGCGGAGTATATGCGCGAACATGACGTAAACTCACTCCTGCAGAAGACCAGGCATGCGGCGATGCTGCCGCCTTTACATTCTTTACACCCACTCTTTACACCTTTACAACAGCTCCATCATTCGCCTGAAAGGTTCCGAGCTAGAAGGCCCTCAAGTATTCCGAGGTGCCGTCAGCGGAGGAGATTGCACGAGCAGAATTACAATGGGCCCGTAAGAGCAACGACGACGGGGTACCGGAGGTCTGCAGACGTGTTCCCAAAACCCCGTCCACAAAGCGCGTGGTGGAATACAGTGTTGACGGCGATTTCTAACTTTTAAGACCAGTATATTTGAAACCATTGCAAATAGGTAATCTTTTTTTTTTCACGTATTAAAAAAAAAAGATTACAACTGTTATTCCCAAAAATAACAATCGTTAAAAATAAAGTATAATCAATGGGGGTATCCATACGAGAAACATAGATTTTTCGTCGCTTAGGTTTATACTGGCCGCCATCTTAAATATTCCACTTCCGGTAAAAAAAATATTTAAATTTCGAACTCAGAAGGGTCCAAATAGGGTAAAAATCCGTGTAAACAAAAAGTAATATGCTTTGCCTGTCGCATCAAGTAGGAGAGAGAGTTTAATAATTTTGGACTAGTCAGTGGGTCTCTTACCTCTTCACGCTTAAACCGCTGAACCAATTTAGATGAAATTTGGTGTGATGATAGTTTGAGTTGTGGGGAAGGATATAAGATAGTTTTTATCCCAGTAATCATCTTTTAAAGGGATGAAACGGGGGGTTGAAGTTGGTATGGAATTGTTGCTTACTGTAGACGTAAAAAAGCTTATACGTTAAATTTATTTTTGCTGTCAGATCAAACTACGGCATTTCATTAATTTATTATACCGAATGTTAATCCCACGTAGACAAACTCGCGGGAAAAAGCTAATTAGTATATATGTTTATTGTCTATCTTAGTCCCTTAATATCTCATTAAACATTGATCCCAGCAAAAAACTGTATAGAACCTTTTTTATAGAGAATTTTATGTAGATTACTTAAGTGGAAGAACATTTTTTGGTAGGTGCTACTGTTTTCGAGTTATTTAAGAAAAGCTAAAAAACGGGTCCTTTTTTTGGCCGTATCTCACTTCTGGTTGTAGTTTCTTTGATGGCAACCGGCAATTCAGATACAGCAGGGTCTAAACCAGGTAAAAAGCCCGGTTGCCCAAAAGTAATATCGTTTGCTTCTCGACAACGATTTCTTGAAAAAAAAAACCAGACTATAGGCCCTTTAAATGATACAACTTCAGCAGTTTTTACCTGTTTCGGTATAACTTTTTTCCAACTTAAAAACTTTGTTGGTCTGTCACTCTGTGCTCCACCCATTAAAAGCTGCCAGATGCCCGGATCTAGCAATAGGGATTGTTATGCAATCTGATTGGACTGGTTACAAAACTCTCATTATTGTGTCACATCTGACGTGGCCAGCTCTTAGACCATATCGAATAAATTATTATCGCAAGGTCGTATCTGCCTAAGTTCGTAGTTTTTTAAAGATAACTCAAAAACGCTTATACCGATAATGCTCAAAATAATTTTGGTTGAAAGAATATTAAAAGGTGTATCTTCTTGATTTTTTTCATAATTTTTGGACTTACGGTTCAAAAGTTACAGGGGGAGGGGACACAATTTTTATGACTTTCGGAGCGATTATTTCTGAAAATATCCACTTAATCAAAAAATGTTCAAATAAACCTCAGTTATTTGGACATTGTTATTTTTAGAGACCTATCGATTGATGTGCATCATGTTGATATTTGGCAAAAAAAATTTTTTTGATAATTACTTACACATATGGAGTGTCCCCCTAAAAATATTTTTTTAGCAATTTCTCTACAAAACTAAGTAGCTGCACACACAATACACTTTATGTAAAAATTTGATAATGATACGTCTTCAATTCAATTTTTAAAATAAATGGCATTCTGTCCACAATATTGGGACAATTTTGCCAATGTCACAGTAGAGACGACAAGTGTACGGTTAATTAGTTAAAATTTCGCTCCAAGAGCTGGACGTTGTACGGTGAGGTTATGCTTTTTATAAGGAGATAGCTACTCCCTACAAACAGCACGTGGACTAACGGATATCTAACTCAAACAGGGGTTACACCCGTTTCGAGATCAATTCCTCATTAGTTGCCCACTAGTTCGTTAAATCACTGCAGAATAAGCTATATATTACACACTGAATCACGAAAATGAACAAAAAATAAGAAGTTAATCACGAAACCCAACCACCTTGCTCGCCAAGATGGCCGCAAGTCCATGATACGTCTTATAGTTTCCGAGTAAAATGGCTGTGACATACGGACGGACAGACAGACATGACGAATCTATAAGGGTTCCGTTTTTTGCCATTTGGCTACGGAACCCTAAAAAGTATCTATCTTATGAAAAATGTAATTTAAATTTTTTGCTTGTGTACCAACCCTTGACCGCTACAAAACATGGCAAAGATGCCCTCCCATATTAGTCGGCGTGGTACCCTTGCCAAAACAATTATGGGACTCAATTCAAACACTACGGCATTTATAAGGTAATCAATTCATTCCTTACCATTTAAATAACATAATATCTAAAATTTACGTACCTGGATGCGATGTTTATACTCTAAACTTTTTAAAGTTCTTGAGCACTAACTTTTATGATTATGTGAGTGACAAATTTGGAACTGAAATGGTAAGAAAATGGTTGCCGTGGTGTTGTCTCATTCATAATAATTTTGCCAATTGATAACCATATTTTCTACTAAAAGTAGGCACAACACTAAAAAATATACGTTGTCGGTGGTATGAAAGGATTACCTTATGCACTCTGCTGGTGGCAAAATTAGTAACCCTTGGCAAAGCTGCCAGACTTGACGGTACATCAAATGTAGCGAAAAACGATTCAGATTGCTCTCCATTAATAGAAACATAGAGTTTAACCAGGCCAGCAAGGGACCCCCTACTCCACCTTGTTAGCCGACCTTGACTGAATAAACCCTTGTTGCTTATCTGTCAGCTGTTGTTCTAAATGGGCGTATAATGTTTCTGATGGTAGGGCAGCCCAAGAGATTTTGGAGTTAGGTACTAAGAGGCCGTCAGATTAAGATATAGTGATGATCTTGTAGTCCGTGGAGATCTCCCTCGACCTTTTTTAGCCGGCGCCTTAGGTGGGTCAGTTGGTAGGGGTTTAGTGGGCACTGGGCAGTTAAAGAATTGATTGGTGGATTGTGGACTAGGTCAGGTTATTTTGTTCCAATTTGTTGCTTTGATTATGCTAACACATCTTTAGTAAATCTTAATATAACGGATTTACCTAATTTTAATTTTGAGGTTATTAATTAAGGCCATCGTAAAATCCCATACCTTCATGTTCATTTGGTCCTAAATTCGTGTAATCCGAGTTTGCCCAATCTCAGATGTGAATTATTTTTGGAAAATGTTTACTCCTGTGTTGATACCTAATGTTGATCCTGAGTGCCCGCTGCCGTCTCTAAATTCGCCGAACCCGGACAATAATTTTAAAAACCCGGACATTTGGCCGGGCGCGGTCCCAGGGGGGAGGGGGTCACATGAGACATGACCCCCCCCCCCAAAATCCTACATTTGTAATAGAAAAATATTTTTACTGACCCCCTCAAAAATTTGAAAAAAAAAATCTACATTAGTGTCCCGTCCCCCCCAAAATCGCATTTTTTCCCCGGACGTGTCCAAATCAATAATGGCACTAAATAATTGAATTCAATGGGATGTTTCCTCACATAAAACTTATTGGAAACCCCCCCGGACGCACCCCGGACGGCCTCCAAACTAGGACAAATCCGGGGAAACCCGGACGGATGGCAGCCCTAATCCTGAGGAACTCATTTCAGCATGTCAACTATTTCTCCCAGCCTTATTTTCACCTGAGGCCAATGAGACCTAAATACTTGGACAAAATCCGCAACGGGATATTCTCATAATTCCTAATAAAGCCAGCTTTCAGTCTCGTCTCTCTACCCCCAAATCCAGCCGAATTTAACCACCTTTAACATTGAATGGATTGACTTTTTCCGACGGACGGACATACCGTTTTTGGGCTACAACTACAAGCAAATATGTAACTGAAAAAGAGTTCAATGTTTTGCTGCTAAAAGTTGTTGTTGCACACTGCAGACAGTGCAGACCATACCTCCTGGGATTGGGCGAACTCGGATACACTCATTTAGGACGAAATGAAGGTATCAAAACGATTTCCAGCCTGCTGGAAATTAATTCCTCAAAACGCTTTTCAACCGACTTCAACATTTCGAAGGAGGAGTTGTTTTTGGTTTTTTTTTAAATGTATGTCACCGATTATTAGAAGATGGCTGGATCGATTTGGAAAGGGAAAATTCTTTTGTGTTTGAAAGAGTAGGTATACCTACTTCATAATTGGTCCTATTGTCATCAGGTCGGGGTCTGATGATGGGAGCCTGGAGAAATCGAGGGAACTCTTTAAATATTATAGGCAAAATATTTATAATATTTTTTATAGTAGCTCGGGCATTTCCTTTTAGAAAAGTGCAGTCTATAAGTGACGTCTGTAATCATTTTTAACCGACTTCAAAAAAGGAGAAGGTTCTCAATTCGACTGAATGATTTTTTTTTTGTATGTATGTTACTCGATATCTCCGTGAATCGCAAACCGATTTAAAACATTTTTTTTTTTGAACGGGTATAATCCCTAGATGGTCCCATTGTTACCAAGTCGGGGTCTGATGATGGAATCCTGGAGAAATCGAGGGAACTCTTCAACTATTATAGCCTTATAGTGATTTCACTATTTTTTACAGTAACTCGGCCACTTCCTCTTGGATCCTAAGTGAAGTCGGTTCTTTTTTGTTTAAAATTATGTTCAAAATGAACAGACCTTATTCGATTACAATAATGTTCTTTTAACAATGTCCCATTTAAAATGGTCTAGGTCCTGATCCGGACGACGCTCAAGTAACTACAAATTAAGAATCATGGGCTCCCCTAACTATGAGACCTTAGGTCTCCATTTTCATGCACTAAGACTGCTAAAGTAGGGTAAGTTGGTCGACAGTGGTACATACAAGTACCTACAGTGGCGCAATCGCAAATTTGGAGAATATTATAGCTATGTTTAATCAGTATACCTATTCACTTTTACGAAGCTCTCTGTACGTGAACACGAACGAATCCTATCAATAGGCGTTAAGACTTAAGGCCCCGAGGTTTTTTTATCAAGAGAATTTTTTGTATCGCGGGTCCGAATGTCTGACTGAAAGTAGGTTTTTATTTTTGTTCTAGTACTAGTAACTAATATATAAGCATACGTCGCACTCCAGCGGGCATTTTGGGGGCACGTCATTTGGTAAGGCATACAATCTTTACAAAATAAAGAGTTTTACGCACTATTTAAGATTGGTACATGAAAACAGGTATTTTTGAATACTAACTACGTAGTATATAATTTAATACTAAGTAATACCAAATGCCCGCTGGAGTGCGAAGTATGTACATAAGATATTCGCTGTTTCTTTTTTAAATAAAGGCTTAACTGGGGAGGTAGTAGTGGGAAATTTTGTGAAATGTAGGCATTAGTTTTGACAGAGCATACCAATGTATTCTAAGTGGCGCACCTCTCAAAGGTACTCAGCGGATCATCATTTTGGTGGTAGGTTTATATGGCGAATGGACATGAGTTTTACTATAACATCTGCATTCCTTTTAAATGGATATACTAAAAAACTTCTCGAGCTTTCTCTCAAGCAAATTGACAAGAGAGATAAGCAAAAGACGAGCTTATAAGTGAATATGTCTAACCCTTATAATATTTACACTGTGAGGTCACATATACTAATCATACTATGCCATACGTAAGTATAGCGGTTAATTAATATAATCCATTAGCTTATTATTTAGCTTAATTATAATTAATAAATACAGTGTACAAGCCCGAACCTCTGTGTACGTACATGAGGCCGAGCCGCTGTTCCCACCCCAACGTACACACTGGCTGATTGCTAATGCTTAATGTAGAAAACGAATCATAAATGCATAAAATAGATAAAATTTGCTATTATATCCTTCTTAGTACCACCTCCTAATCCTGCTATGACCATTTGGTTTCGGAATTATGGCCATTCGAAAAAAGTGAACCAGTGTCGACCACCTGACCCTATTATTTTTAATTGATCGCAGTAATCTGACAACTCCTTATATAACTTTCCAATACCCTCTGTGTGGCAGGAACTGTCAGATTACTTCGCTCAATTAAAAATAACACAATAACACTTTAGGCGGACCGCATGGCCAGGATTTCAGTGTGTTGTGATTGTGAGAGCCTAATGCACACAGTAAGTGCGGTTTGCTTATCGTCACTCGGCAAGTTCTGTCAGAACGCGCACGTCGCGCGGCACCGATCGCCGGCCGGCAGCCGATAGCGCTTCGCCAGCGACGGGCCAGGGATCGGTTCGCGTAGTACTCTCATTACCTACTTGTCGCGCATAATTAATCAAATTAAGATGCCTAATTAGCGTTTAAGCCCAGGACCACCTACTCTTCCCCCTTTCTCTTCCCAGTACCCAATAGTGTGGACACGACACAACGTAAATAAATGCATTGTTTTCCATACATAAAAATCAATCGGAAGGGTAAATCCAAATTCCCACTGTATTGTGTCTATGGGCTTTATGCATACTTTCAGCTAGCATTGACAAATATCCGTCTTTCGGCAGATTTTTGTTGTGGTCGACTAAATTCCTCTGCGCCGAATTCTGCTAAGTCTATGTTGTGTCTTAGACGAAAATCAGAGTAATGTAACCGCCGTATATCGTTTCAGTTGTATACGCCCCAAGTGGGACAAAACCTTGCGTTTCCGCGCCATCCTGCAGCGTCCACAAGCACCGGCCTCGGGTCGCGCCCTGCCCGAATCCAGACAAGTGCTACAGGAAATGCATCAGGAAGAAGCAGAAATGTCCAAGTGCCATGGAAACTGTCAGTCGCTCCGGCACACAGTGCGTCTGCAGCCGACTGCAAGATCGTAAAAGCAGACGCTCGTATGATGCAAGAAAGGGATACTGTCACGTGCCTAAACACAGAACGCGCATCAGAAGAGCTTATGCAAGAAGGTCAAAGATATCTCGATGGGTTCCATATACTAAAGGCTGTAGATGCTGCCGATGCTGCCTATATCCAAATTGCTGTTACTGCTGTCGAAGATGCTGCTACCAGTGTTTCAAAGGTTGCACGATTCTGTGATCGGGTTCTATCGGTAAGGTGTCATAACAACCAGGGTCCTATTTATTAATTATAGGCAAAACAAATATTGGGGCCTATTTCATTTTTCTAACTAAAACTGCTAGCGGAAGTTTCTTTTTGTAAATTTTTAGTAGAAAGGGCTTCCGCTTGTTTTACAAGTTATATATCAGCTCTTGAAAAATAAGTTCTAGGGCGGTGTATTCATCAAGGTACCAACGTTGCCCTAGTTCAACTAATGACTGCAACATCTGTTTAGTGGGGACAGATTTAAGGGCATATATTACATAAACGTAACATTAAGCGTCTATGTCACAGTTACATTAAAGATAAGAAATGTATACCTACCACAATAAACGTTACATAAACAAACAGCGAGCAAAATGTTACATAAAATACATAAAAGTCTAAAAAAGCGTTACATAAATACATAAAAGTCGCGAAAATTTACTAAAAATCAACACAAGATATTAATTTTGAGACACTGCAATAGATATAGAACAACATACAAAGCCTCAAAATATACATTAGACGTACCTAGCAGTATAAACCTTAGTAACTATATTATTAAGCAAATGAATACACACTTACCTCGAAAACAATTTAATCATAAAATATGATAATTTCATGACCGTTCGGTTCTCAGTTGCGCAGGTGACTAACTATGGCCGAAAACGAGCGGGCTATCCATAGACTAATAAAAGAACAGTCTTGCCGAGTCAAATAAATGATCACTTCTAAGGAACTGTCAAATCATAATCAAGTTTTGTATTACATACCTAAATCGGCTATTAGACATTGCAACCTGCAGGGCCCAATCTGTCAAGTTGGAAGGTGTAATTAAACGTAGGGCCCGTAGGGAGCTGAAGGAGGGGCAGTGAGAGGCAGAGTATACAACAGATTGGGCCCTGCAGGTTGCAATGTCTAATAGCCGTTTTAGGTTGCCGTTACATAAAATTTAAAAATCGGTCCCAAAGAGTTTTTGGGTAAAATGTTATATTAGTTGGATACTAATTCTAATCTTGTTGTCATAATAGCCAACCACTTCCCATATTAAGTGAGAAATGAATAAATGCATCAAATATGATCAGACACCGAAGGAAAAAATATGAAAAAATCATTAATCATGTTGAAGTAGGGTTGGTCCACTTTCAATTTGTATGGAGAGTATTGTCAGAGTAAATTTCTAAAATATAATAAAATATTAATAATTAGTTTTATGGTTATTCCTCCAAATGAAAGATAAAAAAATAACTATATTTTGCGATACCAACATTAGGATCAATCATAAATGATTTTTTTGTACTTTTTTTCATGACAACTTCTTCCCCTTTGCAAAAACAAAAAGTGGCCTTAAATCCGTCCCCACTTTAAGAAGGCATATAACTGACATAACAAGCATGTCGGTAGGTGAAACAGTTTTGCGAAATCATGAAAATGTAGTTATAATATTTAAGTTTTTCATATCTGTGTTTCTGCTGCTTAATGGCATTGAACGCGTGTCCAGATCTAGATTCGCCAGATATGCCAGATCTGAACACGCCATTAGATGCGGGAGTGACACATTCTTTCCGCGTTAGGCGCAACTCACACTTGATCGGAATTCAGCTCATTTCAGCCTGAATTCAGCTGTCATGATAAACATGCAGAAAATTCCAACTGCCGACTAAATTTTGTCTATGGGCTTCATACAAAAATTCAGCTACGAGGAACAAATTTCCGCTTTTCAGCAAATTTAATCTGTTTAGCTTTGAATTCAGCTCAAGTGTGTTTTGCGCCTTATACGTTAATCGCCTATTAATTATTAATTACCTTCATCCTTTTGTCGGACACTTTATAATGAGAAGGACAAAGGACGTTAGATGTTATTTCCCTGTCCCTCTCATCAGAAGTGTCTGACGAAAAGGTAGGTAGATACAATGTAATAAGCCCTTGGTAGTTTTCAAAGGGCAGGAGTAAATTATATAAATTAAATATTTACTGATATAAGCTTTTTAGCTACATACGCTGTTTCGTATTCTTTATTTGTTTTATAGTAACCGTGACTCGTTAAATAAGCGACAAGGTTGAACGGTGGGTTTCTTTCCTTATAAATCACTGAGACAATCGGTCCCATATCTTTCTTATGTTCGCTCATCTTTGTACATGTATACTCACATCTAATAAATATGACACACAAAAGCGGCTTTTATTATAATATAAGTAGAGGGAGTACTGGCTATGGAAAAAGTTTGCAATCTCTGTAGGTACTGTGGGCAGGTATTAATGTAGGAATATCCTACCTACAATAGGTAGTTAGTGTGCTAAACTATCGTTATTAAGTGGTAAAAGAAAACGGAAGGTATCGCCATTACTCATACATACATTTTTGGGGTAAGTAATTTAATATAACTTAGAGGATGACTTGCCAAGTGCAAGGCCAAGATCAGGTTCACCAGAGTTGTAGAGTATGCAGAATCCACTAATTTAGTTAAATTTACCCCAAATTTTAAAGTTTGAAATCAAAGCAGCTGTTTACTAGTGAAAGTCGCAGTACACTAAAAAAACCGGCCAAGAGCATATGTCAGGCCATGCTCAGTGTAGGCTTCCGTAGTTGCCGGCCTGTTACAATTCATTAATTCAAAGGTTTCTTACGGGAAATTTGGCGGTGGTTACGTCATTTCACTGACATCCTTTCACTATGGGTTTTTGAGTGATAACTCAAAAACGGCTCGACCGATTTAGTTCAATATAGTTTTCATTGAAGGTACTTATTTGGCTTCACTTTCATGAATTTTTTCAAAATTTTTGGACCCACGGTTCAAAAGTTACATGGGGGGACGCCTTGTTTTAAACTTTCGGAGCTATTATTTACGAAAATATTAGTTTTATCCAAAAACTGTTTTAGAAGGCCCTAATTCTTTTAAAAGACCTTATCCAACGATACCCCACACTGGTTTGGAACGAAAAAAAAATCGCCCCCCACTTCACGTGTACGCGAGGTAACGTAACAAAATATATTTTTCCAGTTTTTATTCTACCATTTTGTCGGCTTGGTTAATGCACATAATAGGTTAACGGCACCAGTGGTCAGCCAGGAACCAGTGGTCAGCCGTTGCGTCGTTTATTGGTCATAAATATAGCAATAATTTGTATAAATAGATCATTGTACTTAACTAGCACCTCTGATTCATCGTTGTCTCATACGCCTTGCTACATAAGCGGAAGGGGATCAAGTGGCTGAAATAAATTAGTACAAATAGGTGCTGTCGATACACAAGAGCAGTAGTGTCATATCCGCCATATTTTTACTACACGTGGTGTTCTCTTAACACTTAAGAAAAAACATGTTTTTTTATTAAACGTGATGCACTTTTATAAAAATTGGCTTTATGAATACTTTATGTATTGAATTATATTACAATTGATTAAAAATATCACTGATTTAGGTGTTATTTAAGGGGGCTGACTATTGGATACCACTTTTTTTACAAAGTATCCAATAATAAGCCTTAGGGCCGGTTGCACCAAAACGACTGTTAACGTGAACGTCATCGCTAAAAAAATCTTATATGAAAAGTTTGACAGTTTTCTATGGAATGACAGCTCCGTCGCCATATTTAACGGTCGATGATTCCGTTAATTGTGCGTGGTGCAACCAACCCTTATTTTTGAAGACCCTTAGAACTTAAGTTAGTAACTACTTAGGTAGACGAAGATTGGTTGCTGGTATAACAAAATATATTTTTCAGTGTAACAGGCAAGGTTAATTGTGGTATTAGAAAATTCTTTAAAACTCTAATCTAACATGTATTTGCCGTACGTAGTATTGTTATGCAAATAAAAAAAACAATAAGGTAGGTATGAGTGATACGCTGATGCGTTAGCTTAAGAAGGTTTATGAGATCTATTCGTAGGGCGGATCGCTCAATGTATGAAAAAAAATTTTTCACGGTTTTCGAAAACGATGGGTGCGATTTTGATGCCTCTTGTGGAGGCCTTACTTGGGAAAATAATTGAAAAAATATCAAGAATTGGTAAGTGCCTCCACAAAGCGATTGAAAATAATGAAAAATACATATTAAAAATAAAAAAGGTGTTTTGGAACCTAACTATTTAGTACTAAATTGGTCATGTATATTATTGTATATTGTTATTAATTACTTTTTTAGTTTTTCATAAAATTAGACCTATTTTCATTCATAATACCTGTAGAGTTCTTATAAATATCGATGAGGGTACATAGCAACAACAAAGTAAAAGTTTTCTGAGTTATTATGTGCTATATTTGAACATTCAATCTTATTTTATAATAAAAAAATTAAACTGTTATTTTGAGCGTTTAAGTTTCATTTTTTAAATCATAGCTTCAGGTACAAAAATCGTTCGTTTTTTTATTTTTCGATAGCGTTGTGGTGTGGAGGCACTTCCCATTATTTGATATATTTTTTATATTTTTTAAGCCATTTGCACCCTATAGAACACCAAATACACACCCATCGTTAAATTATTTCATTTATTTCTTAAGTTTAGAAAAATGATCTGCCCTTAGATACCTACTTGAGTATTGAGTAAGTAGGGGATTTTTCCTTGTACAGTGCAAAAGTCTTTTGTTTTGTGTTATTCGTAAATCAAGCACTTTATTATTTATTTATTTAAACTTTATTGCACAGTAAAAAATATACGGTTACAACACTTTGTAATCTGGAAAGGCATTGCATTTCATTAGTACGAGTATCTTTACTGTAGTTAAGTCAAGGTCATAGGTATTTTACATGATCGCGAATGTGGCTATTACACTACGCAATATTCAGACATTTGGAAAGCCACAGAATGATTATCTTTCTCCCTTTTTATTTTTACTGCCCTGATTTTGTAGGCGCGAAGAGCCTGAATTCCGTAGTGTAATATAACAGCCGTGTATCATTTCAGCAATAAACGGGCCGAAACCTTGCGTGCCCGCGCCATCACGTGGCGTTCACAAGCACCGGCCTCGGTCCGCGCCCTGCCAAAACCCAGACAAGTGTAATAGTAAAACCATTGAAAAGAAGCAGAAACGCGCAAGTGCCACGGAAATCGTCAAACGTGCAGGGTCTGGGTGCTGCTGCAGCCCCAGCAGCCGATGCCGAGAGAGAAGCAGCACAGACGCGAACTGCGCAGGACGGTCAGATTGCCAAAAAAATTCAGAATTAAGTCATAGAAGCCGCATCAGACAAGCTTCTTCAAGAAGGTCAACGATATCTCGTTGGGAGCATGAACAGAACCGAAAGAGAAAAGGTTGCATGTGCTGCTGCCCATGCTGTCAAAAGTGTTGTTCTGGTTGTGCAGGGTGTACAATTTTATGATTGTGCAAAGAATGTCCAACCAATTTATCATCACTACTAGGCAATAACAAATTTGGTAATTTCTAACGGATTTTTTGATTATACCTACTTTACAGCAAGTCTATTCGACTATCATGTTGTATTCAGAGATTAAAACCGATGGAATCTGTTTGTAAAAGTATATACTTTACTATATAATTGGTGGCGTAAAAAGTGGCCATTACTTCATAACGTCACGATGAAATTGCTGACACTTTCTGGAGATTATTCTCTGCTGCAAATGTTGTTTTCAAGTTTGTACGACCGACTCTATGATATTATATGATAGTCACGATAGTGTCTGATACATAGGTAACGAGTTCATAACATCATGTCTCAATTCAGTTCACAATTTAGGCAATAGCATTTTGAATACTGGCGAAAATAGGGGCTACTTTGAAAAATTATAGATTTTTTCAAACGCTCTAGTGACTAAAAGGGAAAAGAGAGTGAATTTATTTTCGAACATACATTATTAGACTATATACTCTTGTTTTTGGCACAAGCCGAATAACGATCGCTGAAAGTTGGCTCGATAGAAAAAAAAACCGAAGTTAGGTCCTGTTTCCCCTTATTTCTCTTAGCTTACATAAACTATAAGAGCTTAAACAATATAACTTAGTAAAAAATATGGTATTCTGGTTTATCTAAAAAGTCACAGAAACAAAATTAGACAAAACTTTATAGATTCGCTTATTTATCGTATTTTAGTCAAAAAGTCTGATCCTTAAGAGCGCTGCATCTCTTTCTTTCATGCACGGGAGCCATAAACTTGTACGGGGCGTGGCTTGTCCGAATCGAAGAACGGCCTTAATTAAGTTGATTTATTGAACTAGACCAGGTACCATGTTGTGTTAAAAAAGAACGCGCATCAGAAAAGTTGATTGCAAAAAATTCGAAGGTACTGGAACAACCTACACTTCTTATTCCGAAACTCAATTATTTACGTTTTGGTAATTAATCAACCTAATTTGAACCTTAAAATAGAAAGACCAATAAAAGCATAACTGGTATCTTATTCTAATTATGAAAAACAAACAAAGAAAATTTTCTTACGAAATTTTTTTTTGGTTTTGTATGGATGGAGGGTTGGCCAGCTAGGGCTACGTGTCCCATAGAAAATAAAATTGCTCATCCAAAAAAATCTCCTGCTTTTTCTTACTGTCAATACTATACCAATTATGCCCTTAAACGGATCCCCAGTATTTTTGTTACACCCTGTATAGGGCCAACTTCGTCCACGGTTGACTGAATTCCGCTGAAATGGGCACAACCTGTCGTGTAGAATCTGTCGGGAAAGAATAGTGTCATAGAATGTATGAGCTCCCATATAAACCACGACACTTTTCTTTTCGGACAAACTCTACAGTACAGTCCGTCAAATATATGGGAGCGGCTATGGCCAGGGTACTCAACAATATCTAAAATTGCACTTTATCGCCTTGACAATAGAGGTTTTATTCAGATATTTGTGACCACCTTGGCTGCTCCGATATATCTGATGGCGACTGTACAGTCACCGGCTATAGTATCGTCCTACACGAAAGCCGCAAAAATATGTGACACGCTATTATTTGTAGGGTCATAAGAGCGCGTTACATATTTTTGCGGCCTTCGTATAGGGAGATACTATTGCCGGTGACTGTACCATGCCTCTCCCAACCCCTCCCTCAACTCCCTAAGTGCCCTAATTGCTAGGGTCTTTCTGGAAAGAGAAGTGTCGTACAATGTATAGTACGGGCGGGGACCGTAAGATCTGCTACGTTACGTGACTTACGTTATACAAACATAAATCCATCTCATGGCACATGTTCATAAAAGTGATGTAGGTAATCCAATCATCAGGGAATCATCTCCATACATTGCCTTACAAAAGGTGGTGTAAATTCTTTTTTAACGGGAATTGGTAGGCTACAGGGTAGTAATTAAGAATCTAGATTTTAGACTTTGAGGGGGGGGGGGGAGCGTTGGCCGCCATCTTGGTTTAAAGGTGCCAAAATTCAGTATTTTTACCTTCCTATCAGTATGACTAAATTGTCTATGAAACATATAAAGAACCTATAAAATTGTCTATAATTTCTCCATACACAATAGATCTGAAAGTCTTACAGATACGTATAAACATACATAGGGGGTGAAACATTTTTATTTTTTTAAATCATGAGAATTTGATTTAGGTATTCGTTTCAAAATTATGAGCTGAAGATAAAGAGAAATGAAATCTCTACCACTGTTTTGTCATCTTATGATAATTCTTATAAGAGTATTCAATATATTTAAAAGTTGAATTCACCCCTAAAGCGCTTATAGGGGATGAAAGTAGCAGGCTCACCATAGGCTCACACACAAAATCAATGTTCTATTACTCATCGTAAAATATTACTAGGATACTAGGCGTTGACAGGTATAGTTATGGATCAATTTAGGTATAATGAACTGAAATTTGAGAAAAAAATTATATGCTTTTATACAAAAAACTTTTAAAGCCCTATTATACTTGTCCTAGTTAGCTTCCTAAATGAGTTGGTTTCTAAATTTAGTCAAATGTAACCGCATTTAGAAAGTAAATTTACTATTGAAAAAAGATAGGATCCTAATTAGGATGCTAGTTAGGACACTAAAAAACGTGAAGTGTAACATGGCTTTTAAGCCCTGTTATGGACATGGCCTCTATAATCAATTTTGATACAAAACTTGCGCGTGATTTCGAGCAAAACATTGCCGTCTAGGTAAGTGCAACGAAATCAATCGATGGATCAAAAACCGCAATGTATTAAGTCCTTAAGTCGCAAGTGACTAGTCGCTTACGTCTGTAGAGAGCCTTACATATTTGTCCTAAAGGCCTCTTCAAACGTAAGCGACTAGTCAAACGATTAGAATGAGTTAGAACTATAGTTTGGCAAACCATTTCTGTCAGTAGAAAAGCGCGGCAAATTTGAAAAATCGCGGGTTGGCAACACCTATCTTTGAATAATTGGAAAATTGTGCATCATTTGTGTTTTATCTGTGGCATGTAACTTTTTAATTTAAAAAAAATAGTTTTGTTTACTTACGTTTTTAAGTTTCAGATGCGTAATTTATTATTTATTAATGTGATGTCTGCCATTTCCATTCAATAAGTGTACTTAAAAAAAGCTTAGCTACTCCTGCCTCCTCCTGCCTGGTCTAATAACATTTGCGTGATAAATATGCGTTTTGCGGTTATGCAGTTTTGTATGGAATTATCATTGAAAGTTTTTTCTTTCAGTGTATATAAAACGAAAAAATCAAAGCGAAAACTGGTGCCAAATTAAGTCCAAGAACGTTTGTTGCATAGTATCGTGCTCAATATTGCCACAAAGCGATAAACATGAGATTTAACAAGCAACAAGCACTCCGCTTCCTTCAGATTTCTATCAAGTTTTTTTGATGTTTCCCTTCATATACTTAAGCGATGTATAAAATAAATAAACACCTAAATCTCACTTGCGCTTATTAACTATACACTTCATACAATAATGAAGCTAAAATACGAGAGTAGTCTTAAAACGAATGACGAAAGGGAGTCATAATCATAATAAATACTCGTAGATGTATTACTGAGTAATATGCATTTAACTTATATTCGTACAGATTATGCTGCTAATCCGATTCCATTCTAAACTGAAAAGTTGTATTTTCTGGTATAGCTGCTCATTTCCTCGCCGGACTAATGATTTTAATCAATTCAATGTTTGTTTCCTAGCTGGGTTTCAACGCTTTGAACACTTTCAACTGTTGTATTTTGATTGCATCGCATCATCTCTTATCTTCTGTCCTTTTTATATTTGAAGTTTATTTTAATTTCTTCGCACCTTCTTATTTATTGAAAAGTGATTATTATAGGTACACATATCAAAGTTTCCAATGATTTTATATAATAATGTAGAGTTAAAATTGAGTAAATTGACGAAATTACAACTTCAACTTCACTGACGTAAGTGACGTACGAGGGCCGCGCCAATGCAGCCAATTTGGAAATAATTTGGTTCGATGTTCATTGCCGCTTTTCTATGGAGCAATGCTGCTTTTCGATTCGCCCTAGAGGGTTGCTATATTTTTGTTTGATGTACATTGCTACTGCGTTCGTTGGCTGGCCAGAGTATATAAGCGGTATTAGCATAGATATACCACCCATAGATCTGACTCGGAACTAATAATACCAAGATAGAACGGGATGGTCTTATTACACTTTCAATAGATACGGCAGAGAGGTGCTATTATCGTTGGTCCTTGTCATAGTTTCTATTACCCTCCACGCGTTACTTCTAGCAGTGGAGGGTAACAAACAGATATAATGCACGATTTCTTCAAGAATTTCTGTGATTGCTACGAGAAAAGCTGTTAGTTTTCCTAGAAAGTTGTGTCGGCTAAGGAAAAGATTGGTAAATTGTTCTGTTTTATGCTGTAGAAGTGATTATGGGCATCTATATATCTATCCCATACGGGGGTACACGTGTGCCAGCTCTAGTTAATGCTTGCTTTGAGGGTATTAGACATTGCAACCTGCAGGGCCCAATCTGTCAGGTTGGAAGGTGTAATTAGTGAATTAAAGGTAGGGCCCGTCCCGTAGGGAGCTGAAGGAGGGTAAGGGCAGGGGGGTACAACCACAGAGTAAATAATAGTATAACAGAGAGACCTCTGTAATGTCACGTAACGTCACGAAGCATGTTGTCCCTTCTTAACGCATGACAAGTTCTTTTTCGCACTTATGCAAACGTATCGGATACGTCGTGTCAAACTCAAATTTTTTGACAGATTTACTTTGAGTTGTACCCCCCTGGTACAACTCAGTCAGGGGGGTACAACTCAAAGTAAATCTGTCAAAAAAATTGAGTTTGACACGACGTATCCGATACGTTTGCATAAGTGCGAAAAAGAACTTGTCATGCGTTAAGAAGGGACAACATGATTCGTGACGTTACGTGACATTACAGAGGTCTCTCTGTTATACTATTATTTACTCTGTGACTCAGTGTAAATCTGTAAAAAAATTTGAGTTTGACACGACGTATCCGATATGTTTGCATAAGTGCGAAAGAGAACTTGTCATGCGTTAAGAAGGGACAACATGATTCGTGACGTTATGTGACGTTACAGAGGTCTCTCTGTATTATACTATTATTTACTCTGTGGTAAGGGAGAGGCAGGGTACACAACAGATTGGGCCCTGCAGGTTGCAATGTCTAATAGCCGTTTAGGGTCAAAACAGATCTAGCGGAATTCCTCGCGGAATTAAGCCAATTCATAGACAAAATGCTTAATTTTGTCTAGGGTAGCGGAAATTTGTCTATGGTAGCGGAAATTTGTCTATGGCTTCCATACAAAAAATCAGCTACCATAGACAAATTTCCGCTACAATAGACGGTTTGTCTATGTATTGGCTTAATTCCGCTGTGATTCCGCTAGGTGTGTTGTGACCCTTTTAGGGTCAAAACAGACCTAGCGGAATGGAGGCAGTATTTTATGGAGAGCATAGACAAATTTAAGCTACCATCGACAAAGCTCCATACATTACTGCCAAATGATTGAATTAGGCCTCATTCGCACGATCAGACACCGTGCTATGACAAAGAACGAGACAACCAAGATTTTAGATCTCACTATCTCGCTCTATCCTATAGTTTGAAGGGATTGCCGTTCAGATAGTGCTGGAGCCGAGCATACAAGAAATTTATCAAAAAAATTACCGTTTTTCTTCCATATAGCGTTGTAGAGCCCGTCTCGGAGATCAAGAAAACATAAGTCTTAAAGGTCTTAAATGTCCACAAGTAGGTATGGCGTCAAGTTGAAAATACAATTTTTTGGCCTAAATTTATCAACGAGCCGGACGCTCCAAATTTTGACACATGATTTAGCCCGCATTAAGTAGCCTACATACCAATTTTAAGACCATTCTGGTGGACGCATAAGATTTTAAGACCAGTTGAAGTTACAATTTTTTGGCCTAAATTTATCAACGAGCCGGGCGCTTCAAATTTTGACAGTAGTTAAAGGAGCCAGTCAACAAACCAAATCTCAATTTTAAGACCATTCTGGTGGGCGCATAAGATTTTAAGACCATTTTAAGAAATAGTCGATTTAATAGAAAATATATCAAATTATTGTAAATTTGCTTTAAAAATCAATTAACTGGCACAAACACAACTGCATATTCATATTTAAGTGTCTCGTAACTAATCATGCCGTAAAAGTATACCGCAATAACTCAAAAACTGGAGAAATTCGTCTTAGCAGTACTTTAGTCACGGAGGTCTTATATCACGAAAAATATTGTTCATTTTAAACTTAATGGCACAAAATATGATTTGAAAAGCCAGACGTAATGCCTATAGGCATTTTCTACCAGTCGCTCATAACTTTAAACTGATAAGCGTCAAGTTAGATGCATTGACAATATATTAGTAACAGTAAAAAATACATAAATTTATTTTAAATTCTACCGTTCCAAATGTTGATTAACGGTTTAGCCCATTTCAAATAACCTACATACCCATTTTAAGACCAATCCGGTAGGCGCATAAGATTTTAAGACCAGTTGAAATTGCAATTTTTCGGCCTAAATTTATCAACGAGCCGGACGCTCCAAATTTTTACAGTTGTTAAAGGACCCATTCAACAAACCGAATCCCAATTTTAAGACTATTCTGGTGGGCGCATAAGATTTTAAGACCATTTTAAGAAATAGACGATTTCATAGAAAAAGTAGCAAATATTGTGAATTCGCTTTAAACATTATTAGGGTTATGAGTGACTGTTAGAAAACGCCTATAAGCATTACGTCCGATTTTCTGAATCGAGATTTGTACCATTAAGTTAAAAATGAAAAATGAATATTGTGATTCAAAACACTCTGAATTAAGTACAAAATACCCTGACTTAAGTACTGCTATCACGAATTTTAAATTTTTTTGACTTATGTAGTATACTTTTACGGCATATCTAACTATGAGACCCTTGAATATGAATGTGCCGTTATGTTAAACCATTTGAATGAATTTTTGAACCGAATTTAAAGCTATTTGCTATTTTTCGTATTCGTATTCGTTTTTGATCACTTCTTAAAATGGTCTTAAAATCTAGTGCGCCTAGTAATAATGTTATGAGCCATTAAGTTTAAATTAATAATAATTTTAGTGATTTAAGACCCCCGTGACTAAAGTACTGCTATGACGAATTTCTCCAATTTTCGACTTATTGCGGTATACTTTTACGGCATTTTTAGTTACGAGACACTTACATATTAATATTCAGTTGTGTTTATGCCAGTTGAATAATGTTTAAAGCGAATTTACAATATTTGCTACTTTTTCTATGAAATCGTCTATTTCTTGAAATGGTCTTAAAATCTTATGCGCCCACCAGAATAGTCTTAAAATTGGGATTCGGTTTGTTGAATGGGTCCTTTAACAACTGTAAAAATTTGGAGCGTCCAGCTCGTTGATAAATTTAGGCCGAAAAATTGCAATTTCAACTGGTTTTAAAATCTTATGAGCCTACCGGATTGGTCTTAAAATGGATATGTAGGTTATTTGAAATGGGCTAAACCGTTAATCAACATTTGGAACGGTAGAATTTAAAATAAATTTATGTATTTTTTACTGTCAGTAATATATTGTCAATGTATCTAACTTGACGCTTATCAGTTTAAAGTTATGAGCGACTGGTAGAAAATGCCTATAGGCATTACGTCTGGCTTTTCAAATCATATTTTGTGCCATTAAGTTTAAAATGAACAATATTTTTCGTGATATAAGACCTCCGTGACTAAAGTACTGCTAAGACGAATTTCTCCAGTTTTTGAGTTATTGCGGTATACTTTTACGGCATGATTAGTTACGAGACACTTAAATATGAATATGCAGTTGTGTTTGTGCCAGTTAATTGATTTTTAAAGCAAATTTACAATAATTTGATATATTTTCTATGAAATCGACTATTTCTTAAAATGGTCTTAAAATCTTATACGCCCACCAGAATGGTCTTAAAATTGAGATTTGGTTTGTTGACTGGCTCCTTTAACTACTGTCAAAATTTGAAGCGTCCGGCTCGTTGATAAATTTAGGCCAAAAAATTGTAACTTCAACTGGTCTTAAAATCTTATGCGCCCACCAGAATGGTCTTAAAATTGGTATGTAGGCTACTTAATGCGGGCTAAATCATGTGTCAAAATTTGGAGCGTCCGGCTCGTTGATAAATTTAGGCCAAAAAATTGTATTTTCAACTTGACGCCATACCTACTTGTGGCCATTTAAGACCTTTAAGACTTATGTTTTCGTGATCTCCGAGACGGGCTCTACAACGCTATATGGAAGAAAAACGGTAATTTTTTTGATAAATTTCTTGTATGCTCGGCTCCAGCACTAAGACGGTGTAGATGTCGCTTTAGTAATTGGCTGTTTGAAATCGGATGAAAAGTTTAAAAGGTAAAAAACAATACAGTAATGAATCTTACTAGTCAACGTCTAAAATATGTATACACTTTTGAACCTTATTACGGGTCACCACATACCTAGCGGTTTTCCTCGCGGAATTACCGGAAGTAGCGGAAATTCATAGACAAAATGCTTAATTTGTCTATGGTAGCGGAAATTTGTCTATGGCTTCCATACAAAAAATCTGCTACCATAGACAAATTTCCGCTACCATAGACAAATTTCCGCTACTTCCGGTAATTCCGCGAGGAAAACCGCTAGGTGTGTGGCGACCCTACAATGGAGTAAGGTGCAAAAGTGTACACATATTTATGGCGTTGACAAAATACTTCGCGTCCGCTAAAACAGGACAATAATGATTTTTATTCTTTTTATTCGTTTTGGTAAAGAATGAAGAACTTCATGTACTCATTTTGCTACAGTAAGGTTTTTCAACCTTTCCGAGCAAAGTTAGTTAAAAGCACTGGCCACCCTAAACTAGGCCAGTGACAACTATGACAGTTCAAGCGGTATTACACATTGCAACCTGCAGGGCCCAATCTGTCAGGTTGGAAGGTGTAATCGAAGGTAGGGCCCGTAGGGAGCTGAAGGAGGGCTAGGAAGAGGCAGGGTACACAACAGATTGGGCCCTGCAGGTTGCAATGTGTAATACCGCTTTTCGATGGCAGACACCCGATGGCAGTATGGATTGGCGCGAACACTAAGAATTGTCAAATTGAAAATTTTGATGTTGACATTATTGGCAGGTGACTGACAGCATAAAAACCACAGATTGTGTAAAACGGGACGCGATACTAGCGCTAATACCACAGTGATGGAACTAAAGCTTTCACACCCCTGGCATTGCCTGGCATGGATGGTAGAAACTATCCATAGATGGCAGGCAAAAAAAAACGCATACGCCACAGATATCAGCGAAAATAGTCTGTGGCATACGCGATGCGGGACGGAAAATGTGTCATTGCATCCCATTTGCACGCGTAGGATTGTGTATGCGCACATCTCTTTCATCAGTGTATATGTCTGCGTAATGTTACCCCCCCTGTGCCCAGTGCTATAAATGTTGCCAGTGTATTTTTATCGATACCGATTTTGTTACAAAATCGATCTAAAAAATATATGTTGTTATATTCTATTCTACTAAAAGCGGTATTACACATTGCAACCTGCAGGGCCCAATCTGTCAGGTTGGAAGGTGTAATTGAAGGTAGGGCCCGTAGGGAGCTGAAGGAGGGGTAGGAAGAGGCAGGGTACACAACAGATTGGGCCCTGCAGGTTGCAATGTGTAATACCGCTTTGATGCATTTAATACAATTAACAACTATGCTCGAAGATAACTTAGAGACGTTTTTATGATCTTTATGGTATTTGTTGGGGTTGTATCGGAGATATACGCACAATACATAAAAGTCAGTGCGTTTATGAACCGGATCGATCAAGGGGTTGCGGAAAGGCGAAATAAAAAAACTTAGGGTCACCACATACCTAGCGGTTTTCCTCGCGGAATTAGCGGAAGTAGCGGAAATTCATAGACAAAATGCTTAATTTGTCTATGGTAGCAGAAATTTGTCTATGTCTTCCATACAAAAAATCTGCTACCATAGACAAATTTCCGCTACCATAGACAAATTTCCGCTACTTTCGCTAATTCCGCGAGGAAAACCGCTAGGTATGTGGTGACCCTTAATGCGGGTCTTGTAAGGGTCACCACACACCTAGCGGTTTTCCTCGCGGAATTAGCGGAAGTAGCGGAAATTCATAAACAAAATGCTTAATTTGTCTATGGTAGCGGAAATTTGTCTATGGCTTCCATACAAAAAACAACATTCGGTGACAAATTTCCGCTACTTCCGCTAATTCCGCGAGAAAAACCGCTAGGTGTGTGGTGACCCATATATTAGTTCAAATTAAAAGCGGTATTACACATTGCAACCTGCAGGGCCCAATCTGTCAGGTTGGAAGGTGTAATTGAAGGTAGGGCCCGTAGGGAGCTGAAGGAGGGGAAGGAAGAGGCAGGGTACACAACAGATTGGGCCCTGCAGGTTGCAATGTGTAATACCGCTTTTAATCATTTCTTTAAAGCGGTATTACACATTGCAACCTGCAGGGCCCAATCTGTTGTGTACCCCGCCTCTTCCTTCCCCTCCTTCAGCTCCCTACGGGCCCTACCTTCAATTAAAGCGGTATTACACATTGCAACCTGCAGGGCCCAATCTGTTGTGTACCCTGCCTCTCCCTCCCCCTCCTTCAGCTCCCTACAGGCCCTACCTTTAATTACACCTACCAACCTGACAGATTGGGCCCTGCAGGTTGCAATGTGTAATACCGCTTTTACACCTTCCAACCTGACAGATTGGGCCCTGCAGGTTGCAATGTGTAATACCGCTTTTAAAGTCCTGCCAGATCCAGATAAAAGCGGTATTACACATTGCAACCTGCAGGGCCCAATCTGTTGTGTACCCTGCCTCTCCCTACCCCTCCTTCAGCTCCCTACAGGCCCTACCTTTAATTACACCTACCAACCTGACAGATTGGGCCCTGCAGGTTGCAATGTGTAATACCGCTTTAACCGCTTTAAGGGTCGCCACACACCTAGCGGTTTTCCTCGCGGAATTACCGGAAGTAGCGGAAATTTGTCTATGGTAGCGGAAATTTGTCTATGGTAGCAGATTTTTTGTATGGAAGCCATAGACAAATTACCGGAAGTAGCGGAAATTCATAGACAAAATGCTTAATTTGTCTATGAATTTCCGCTACTTCCGGTAATTCCGCGAGGAAAACCGCTAGGTATGTGGCGACCCTAACGACTAAAAACAAGTGAAAACTTGTACCAAATTACTTTCCCCATGTCGAGGTGGAGTGGTGAAAAACTGAAAAACTATTTGCATAGCGTATTATTATCACTTTAAAAATAAAATATAAATAACTGGTACTTCGTTTTAATGTATTTATTTTGATTTGATAATATAATTCTCTTCTTTTTATCGATTACAAAATCGAAATGTATTTCACAATGATATTTTTCGGGCGATGTCGGTGAGGGGGGGGGGGGGGAATAATCAAGTCAAGTCAAGCGGGGGCCGAGGGAGCAGGAGGGAGACACAGACACTCACTGGAGAGAGATGTGAAAGAAAATGTAATGTAGTGGTTGTTCGTATTTGCGGTTACGTAGTTTTGATAAAAAAAATATAGCGTTATTGACATAATTATCAATACACAGAAAGTGAATTCCTAGCGTTGCAGCATTTCACCAATATATATTTACAGCAAGTGGTCCTCTATATTAATATTTTGGTTGATTTTCTAATACGCTTGGCCCGGGTTATTGACGTTTCAATAGAGGTATCTACTTGGAAAATTAAGCTTCCTAATGCTGTTTGTGTACAATATTTGTGGGCGTGTGAGAAGGCAATAAAAAATCGGATACCGAAGAATTATACAAATTGTGGTTGATTACAGTTTTCCTTAAGTGTATTTAGTGTTTCTGATGTGGCAAACCGGATTACCTCACGAACGAGAAAATGTGACGCTGGTATAATTTTAAGGTCAGTGTTAAATTAGAGAAATCTTATCAACAACAATATACATAATACATATGCGCTTCTAACTTGATTTATTTTGAGGTTACCAATATTAATTTAGGTACCTACATTACTTTTTCTTAAGTAGATTTTTTTGAACAGCTCATATTCAGTACCAGTATACTTATAATCTGTACCAAAAACGTCTACCTGTGTAAAATTTAATCTACCTACCTGACAAAAAAATAGGAATAGACAGAAAATCATGTGTGCTAAGGTTTTGTTATAAATACATTTATTTAACACTGAGTATTTGGGTTGGCACTGCTATAATTTCTCCATTGCATTTTTGAATGCTTTAAATACGACTTGCCCACTCTATTTGAAACAGAAATTTAGAAAGTATAGAAATAATAAATAGAAATCAATATGCTTCCAAACCATGTCTAATTGCCTAAGTAAGTTTAAAGTTAATGTTGGAAATGGCCAGTCTCTGGCAGTCTGAATGCCAAGGGCAATGGAGATACTTTTGTAGGGCTCCATAGTCAAAAAGTGATACTCGTAACCCCTATTACTGGTACTAATCTGTTGGACTGTCTATCAACAGAATGATAATAGGTAAATAGCTGCAATTTAACTGCTACAGGAGCTTTAAAACAATTAATAAGACTTGTTCAAGCTTAAAAAGGCCTTAACGAAAAACATTGTTATAAATTATGTGAAAAGACAGAACAATTGGGGTGAGCATGGCATGCTGAGTATCCAATTATCTGACACCTCATAAATCTCTATATTATGAATTATGATACTACAGCAAATGGAAACTACTACTCAGGACTGACTTTTAATGCAAGCATCAACCCTTGAAACACCATATGTCATATCCTCGTAAGGCCCAAGGTCCTACTTGTAGTACTTATTGTCTTCGATAAAATTTGAATCATCCATTCTATTTCCATAGAGTTGCATTTGTTTTGTAGCATTCGATATTGAAACAAAATAAAATCGACTCTGTTTCTTTGTGTTCTTGGTTTAAATTTCAGTGGCAAGTTTTCGATTTTTCATTTGTATGGCTGGGCCGCAGGAGGATATGCAAAAACGTCACTCGCACACCCAGATCATGGACGCAAGTGAGCCAATATTTAACTTGAAATTAGGAAGGTTAATGCTGTTATGGTTTTTAAAATATAGAAAGAAGGTCATTCTTACACGCAGATTTGTTAGCCAAGCCAGCAGCAGACTATCACATCAATCAAGTCAACTACACAAACATAGCGTGATCTTGAGATCCCTCGCTACGCTCAAGATACTAACATAGAATCTTTCGCTTACTCTTTCCTTTCCTAAACCAACTTTCCTCTCTTATGAGCATGTACCTATAGGGTAAATACATGTTTTACTATAATTTTATACAAATATATGATAAATACTTCAATTAAATACTGTGAGTTACAATAGGAGATTAAGCATATTACTAAAAAAGCTCTAATAAAAATAAAAGGTTTAAAAAAAGTCTATGAAGTAAAAAACCATTACATAAGATAAATTTTTCTCATCACTCTTAAAATATTATAGTTATTTGTGCAACAAGAGAGGAAAGTGGGTTTTTCTTGTGAGTGTTGATTTTGAGTCAGCGTAAGCGAAAGATTTTATCACTTATTAACTGACTTCAAAAAAGGAGGAGGTTCTCAATTCGACAGATTTTTTTTTTTTATCATTATTATGGTTTTTTTTTTGTATGTATGTTACTCCATATCTCCGTGAATCGTGAACCGATTTTCAAAATTTTTTTTTAATCGAACCGGTATAACCCCTAGATGTTCCCATTGTCACCAAGTCAGGGTCTGATGATGGGATCCTGGAGAAATCGAGGGAACTCTTCAACTATTATAGGCACACCTATAGTGATTTCACTATTTTTTACAGCAACTCGGCCGCTTCCTCTTGGAATAGCGGATCCTAAGTGAAGTCGGTTAGTTAGTTAGTTAGTTAGTTTTACTGGGCGCTTTTCCGCAAGTCGACATCCAGTGTGCCTATTTTGCGTGAAACGGGGGTAGCACTATTCCAACCACCCCAGCTCCTCGACGAAACCCAGCAGAGCTTTCAGGTTGCCTGCCGCCTCGCGCAAGGTGCCTGGGGTCCCTAGGTGTTTGGTCCTATATACTTCTACCTGTTTACAATCTAGTAGAATGTGTTTTGTTGTTTCCTCCGCCTCCATGCATGCTCTGCACATGGGGCTGTCTGTCCTACCCATTGTGAAGAGGTGTTTGTTTAGTGTATTGTGTCCTGTCATTAGTCCCACTAGTTTGCGTAGTTGGGGCCTTTTTGTTCTCAGAAGTGTTTTGGTAAGTTTGTGGTTGTATTCCGGTACTATCTCTTTGGTTTGCCTGCAGGAGTCCAATTCTTTCCAGTATGTTTGATGTAGTTGTTTGTAGTGGTGGTCAAGTTGGTTGTTTATGTGCGAGTATGGTAAGGGTACAATGGGCTCGGGTCCGTATGCCGGTGTTTCTGATCCTTTCCGGGCTAGTTCATCCGCCGCATCGTTTATTTTAGTGAAGTCGGTTATTTTTTGTTTAAAATTATAGTAATTAGAATCTTCAGCGTAGCGAGGCATCTCAAGAACATGAGATGTAAAAAAACTTTTCTCTTGTGTGACACATACAACATTTCACCTCAGTAGTGAGAACATATTAAATTTAAAAAAAAACCTTAAAAACACATTTATTTACATTCCTGAATGAAAGGCATCATAATTATGACAAAAGCTTCTAGAAACAGCTTTCGTCACTCCCTGGAGTGATGAAAGTCGCACTTTCGTCACTCCAGGGAGTGAGGAAAGTAGGCTTGTTTGAACTGCTGAGGTGAAATAGTTATTTGTGCAACAAGAGAGGAAAGTTTGTTTTTCTTGCGAGTGTTGGTTTTGAGTCCCGAGTAAGCGAAAGATTCTATAATTGAATAACGAGCGAAGCTAGTGATTCTAAGTTTGAATCTTGAGCGTAGTGAGGGATCTCAAGAACACGAGATGTAAAAAAAACTTTCCTCTCTTGTGACACATACAACTTTTCATCTCAGTAGTGAGAACATATTTAAGTTAAAAAAACATATTTATTTCCATTCCTGAATGAAAGGCATCATCATTATGACGAAAGCTTCTAGAAACAACTTTCGTCACTCCCTGGAGTGATGAAAGTCGCACTTTCGTCACTCCCTGGAGTGATGAAAGTCGCACTTTCGTCACTCCAGGGCGTGAGGAAAGTAGCCTTGTTCGAACTGCTGACTGCTGAGGTGAAAAAGGCTATTACTAGTCTACCTAAAGTAGTGAGGTCGAAATCGCTTACAAATTTATACAATTTTCACCACATTTGGGCATTCACCAAATATCTTATCTCACCCACCACATTCACCACCATCAGAGATGAGTGCGTTGCGAGGAATCTGTGAAGAACAAATCCAAGAGCTGCGTTGTGCGACGATAGGTAAAGTGATTCTAATGGTTCTTAAAACACATTCGTTGCAACACATCCTTGCTCATCTCTGCTCTCTGGTGGAAACGAAGCCTAAACCTAGCCTTTGCCCCAGCTTCTTGCCACGGCTCTATTCAGCCTGGGGTCACCTCGGCAACCTAATCTCAGGAATTGGCGTAAGCACTAATGTAGGTAGATGAAGAGTACAGTAACTTAAATAATATCAACAAAATATCAACTTTTTGTTTTTAATTCAGCCAGTTTCTTTCGTGTGTTGCTATTATGCGTTGCCCAAAGTCTCGTGTAGATGGGAAAAGCTAAATATTTCTACAGGGTGTAATCATTAAGTGTAAACAGGCGATTATTCCGTATTCCGTAAGTATAAACGATATAAAAAAGTTTCAATTACCTAATTCTAAAAGTAGGGAATTGAAATACTCGGCGATTGTGTAGGCCAATAAAATTAGACTTTTTCGAAGAATTAATTCCCAGCAGGCTGGAAACTGTTTTAATACCTTCATTTGGTCCCAAATTCATGTCTTCCGAGTTTGCCCAATTCCAGGAGGTGTGCATTATTTCTGGGAAATTTTTGCTCCTATGTTGATGTAATGCTGAGGACCTCATTTCAGCATGTCGGCAATTCCTGGCAGCCCTATACTCACCTAAGCCCAATGAGACCTCCTCAGACAAAATCCGCCACGAGATATTCTCAAAATTCCTCATAAAGCCGACTTTCAATGGGGTTGGCCGGTCGAAAGTTTTTACAGATGGCGCCAGCATAGTTGGTACCTGTCAGTCCTACCAATTGTGTCAATTTTTTTTTTCTGACCTGGATCGGCTAGCCTTTCAGCCAAATCCCATACAACAATACTAGTGACGGGTACCAGCTATGCTGGCGCCATCTGGCCAAACCGTTGACAGTTGCCAACCCCATTTGGTCTCTCTACCCCAAACATACGCAGCCGAATTTAACCCTCCTTAACATTGAATGGAGTGACTTTATCCGACAGACCTATCGTGTTTGAACTACAAGCAAACAACTGAATAAAGAGCAAACATTTAGCAGTTATTTTGCTGCCAAAAGTTATGCACACCTTCTGGAACTGTGCAAACTTTGATGACATGCCCTTAGGACCACATGCAGGTATTAAAATGATTTCCTATATAAAAGTTATTATTGTAAGTAATTGTATCATTGAATTGGATAAAATACTTTCACTTTGAATATGATTGAAAGTTTTTTGATATATTTTATGTTTATGAATTAATAACCTGTTTACAGGAAAAGTTTACCTAACGGGTGATAACAAAAAAATGAGAATTAATCGAGAGGTGTAAAAAAATACTCATGTAACTTTTTATCACACGAAGTTATTATTGGGGAATACACACGTACCTAATACATATTTACAAATTCATTAATGTACGTTAGAATAAGGCCCGAGGTCAGCTGTTCGTCGCAGTTTAGACATAATGGTCGAACAAGAGCGTTGGACAGCATTTTTGTCCATTTTCCGCACACATGTTTTGATCCTTTTTATTAGCTGGGCACAATTTTCAGCTCTCCAATTATTTTTATACACTAAACTGCTCAAATAACCGAAAAAATCTTCAATCGGTCGACATTGTGGAAGGTTTGTGGGATTTCGGATTTTCGGTACAAATGGTATATTATTGGTGTCCAGGAATGCTAATGTTTTTTTGGCGTAATGCTACGATGCTTTATCCGGCCAAAACACATATTCTCCGTCGGAATGATGTTGGCGAATAAATGGTATTAGTATTTTTTTCAAACATTCGCTCTCATAGATTTTTTGGTTGATCGCTAAACCACTAGGTTTGAACCACAGTTTAGAAATACCTCTTTCGGAAATAGCCACATAAAGCATAACTTTTTGCTCAAACTTGTGCTTATACTTGTGTTTTATATTGTCTGGAGTTGCAGAACTATTGCTAGTGTAGTATCGGTCGTTTCCAGGTATATGGGTTTTGCTTAGAGGAAAATAACTTTCATCATCAACGATTTTCCTTTATAGTTTCGAACCATCCAGCGACACTGGGACATAATAGTGGATTTTTGCTGATCGGTGTATTCCGGTGCTCTTACCTTCTTGCGGCATTCAAAACCTATCTTTTTTAATGATCGACAAATGTACGGTTGGGTACACTTAAATTTTTTCGCGGCATCTCGTTGGCTCATAGAATCATTATTATTAAATGTGCCATGGAGTCTGGTCAGTCTATCCTTGGTCATTATCTTCGCTGGCCGGCCGCTACCACTTTTGCGAAATATCGTCAAGGATGCAAGAATTCTATAAATAGTAGAAACCGGTACATTTTCTTTACTGAAATGATCCACTGTAAACTTTTTCCCAGCGTTTAAGTTGGAATTATAAAAATGTACAACACGTTTTCGCAGAGCTTCTTGTTTCGACACCATTTTGACAAATACCAGAGCGTGAAAAAATAAAACAAATTAAAATCAGGAACCTCAAAAGAGGTAGCAATAACAAAAGGTACAACCTTTCTTGTCTATGGACATAGTTTATTTGTTAAGTGTACATAAACTAATTCTCATTTTTTTGTTATCACCCGTTACACCCTGCATAAAACGCTCTGCTCTGCCAGCAAGAGCCGAAATAAGACTGTAGAAATAAGTGATGGATGGCCTAGAGAAGCCAGTAAAACTAAAATATTTACTATAGGGTCAATTGGGGTAATTCCGATAGGGAAAAAGTGGCGGGTAATTCCGAAAGTTTACTCTTATTACAATGGGATACGAGCGATATATCAAATGATTTTCGGAATTACACGCTTTGCGAAATTACCCCAATACTGGTGTATTGGGGTAATTTCGCATTTTGGGCCTTTGGGGTAGGTAAGTAGGGTTACTTACCAATATAGTAATTAAGTGGATTTAAGACGAAACCTAAGTGGTAATTTTTCCATCCATCATTTTTTTTACCTAAAGCAACCCTTAAGCAATCTATTTTTTAATTAACACGCATAATATCATATTTATGTATAGTAGCTATATGTCAGACTGTTTTGTCTTTTGATATTTTTGTTTATTAGATGTAAGAGCTCATTGAAATTTCCTATATCGGCCTTAATAAACTAGGTCGCAAACAAACGTCTATCCAAATCTGATAACAATTAGTACAAAAAATCTTGTTAAGTGATTGAATTACAATTGGTTGATTGAATTCTAGTCGTGAGGTTCTCGACAGAACGATCAAATCAAATTAAATGTCACAAACAAAACAATAGTATAAAGAAAGGTAATCTCTACGTTCGATAATTTTACTCCCCTAAGCGTATAACTTAAGTATCACGCCTAAAAATATCGGTGCATTGCATGGGTCGGCTAGAGTTAGTAGGGTTACCACCCGTACTAGAAAGTTGTGCTCGCGTGAGAGGGTCGTGAGTCGTGACGTGTCCAAGTGTAGGGCTAGGGACGCCACCCCTTCAATGGCCCTCGAGCGATCCACTAGTAGTCTCGTTAGCTTACTCAGCATCGAGCTTCGTTAATGTTGTCGAGCACTAAACAGTCATTAGGTCTATCTATAGCAGCCACTCCACACTTGCTCCGTCCATGGAATCGAACGGAGGAACGGAGACGCTATGGAAGCGGAAACTTTGAGAAGTCTCCCTTATTTAACTATACCGTGTTCATCCTTACTTGTCTTATTATGTAAACAAACACTTCTCAAGAACATTATCAGTATCACACTTTTCTCTCGTATTGTCACTTTAAAAAATATTCTTAAAAGAAACTCATATCATATACCTATTATTGAATTCAACCCAGTAACACATTTCTAATAAATAAGATTTTTCTTAATAATCGAAGTAACGAACAAATATTTTCATAAATACTTAAATGACATTGCGACTTCTAGATTGACAAACATTTGTTTATTTACATGATAATTGATAAGCCAAGGAAGGATGAATACGGTAAAGGTAATTCAAATATTTGAAAATGAGCTGATATTTTTTGTGGTTTGTCGTAATAAAAGATTTGCTATTTGTTAAATTTATTTATCGTCTTAAAATGCATGGAACTAAATAACTAAGTAGGTAGGTACAGTAATTTACAAAAATAAATAGTGAAGACAACATAGGTATCTGCTGACATAACTTCCTTGTAGAGCCATAAGGCATAACATAAGAGCGTGTCACAGGTTAGGTATTTTTTGAAGTAATCGAAGCGTAAGATACGAGTACATAAGATATGATTGCAGATTAAATGGTTAATTTACGTATAGTCATACATAATTAAACATTCCTTCTGTTCTGTTTGACCTGTTTCTTTGTAGGTTGGCACTCACGTTAGAAGTTAGTTTAGATATCTGAGTAGGTAGGTGGAAAGTCCAGGACGAGGGAGAACATTTTATAGATAGAAACTGGCAATAGTATTTTGTGCAACAGTTACATAATAAGGGTTCTTAAGATTCGAGGGTCGAAGTTACAAAATGAGGCGAAGCCGAATTTTGTAAAAACAGACCCGAGAATTTTAAAAACCCTTATTATGTAGGTACCGTTGCACACAATAGTTTTTCTACGAGTGCTTAAGCAAGCCGGTAAGAATTGAGTTCGACGAAAGCCGTGCACAACCTACTGCTTCTATGTAATTGAGTAACTTCGATCTCCCGGTGGATTGTGCCGGCGGCGCCCGCCCGACACGCAGTGCGGGGCCCGACAACAGTTTCACAAAATTGTATGGAAATCCTTTCTGTCATTGTTATGGATGCTACAATATGCGACCATAGAAGCTCTATCAAAAAGTATGTGCTAGTAGTTCCGCCACCACAATCTTAATTAGAGTATTACAGTCGCCGAGTATAAAAATAAATTTTCGATCTTACTTTTTGTTTAAAATTAATTCTTCTATCCAGTTCTTGGCAGCGAGACTTAATTGCGAATTATGCATCTTTTTGACTCGCCTACGGCAAATGTGCACTTTTCTCAATATCTAGGTACAGTCACCGGCAGTAGTATCTTCCTACACGAAGGCCGCAAAAATATGTGACACGCTCTTATGTTCCTACAAATAAGAGCCTGTCACATATTTTTGCGGCTTTCGTGTAGGAAGATACTATTGCCGGTGACTTTAGGTACTTTGACTTGACGTAGCATAGCGACGACGCAAGCAATAACACCACGGAGGCTGCGGCATAGCGTCAGAATATGCGTCAGTTATTCGTCTATTACTACCTACGCATATTTAAATGTCATTAAATCCATAAATCCTATGTCTTCAAAACTTTGTAAGGTGTAGATATACATATATTATACGCTTTTTATGGTCAAGCAAGTAGGCAGGCACGCCCTATATACGTAATTGTGGTTTTTATAATGTTTTATTTAAAAGTAAGCCAGTTACTTATTGAATTGTTGTCTAAAAATTATTAGTTATGAAGACGAAAAGATATCTACTTAGGTAAAATTTGAAAAATATACACTCAAGGTCAATGAAAAACAAGTAACTTAATATGTATCTGAATTACCAATCGAATCCAATTTCATATATGTAGGTATTCGTAAATCTTTCTAGATCTGTTAGTTTTCTCTAAGCATATCTTGTGAGATAGCCTTGCAATTGAGCTTGTAACGGGTATATGTAAGACCAGTGCTGTTCCTAGCTCTTACAGAGAACATTGCTAGCAGCAAACCAATATAAACTTGATCTCCAATTACTTACACATGGTTTCACGGTCTTTGAGGCATTGTAAATAATTCCTTGTAGGAGTTGTAGGTGTCCTAACACTCCTAACTAAAGGATACATTTCTGAAATTGCATACATAGTTATTAAAACATGAATTAATGCCTCATTTTCCCATTCCTTCATCTTTTAACTAGGTTCTGACTTTGACGATTTAATCATACTTTATAACTACCTACACTCGTATGTATATTAGCAGCTGATTACCGACAAACGCTTTACTTTCAGTCTCATAAACCATTGATTGTTTGAGAGTTGTATATTAATTACAATAATTACTTAATTAGTATTCGGTGCCAAAAGAGCCGTAGCTCACTTGATTTTTCAGACTGGTTTGCGTTTATATAACACGCATCTGATCTGATACTAATAGTAGAAGTAAGGTCTTTAGTATTCGGCAGACACGATAAAAGTGCGTGCTGTTGTACTAATAAACCCAAAAAGACACATTTATACTGGTCGACCAACTAGTCGTTCGACAACAGTGACAACACCAACAACCGAGCAGTGGGTAATAGTCGCTGCGGCAATGTCGCGACACTGGTAACACGAGCTGGTTGTTCCAGATGGGCGAGCGCGCGCGGCGAGCGGGCGGCGCGCCGGCGTCGGGTGACACGGCGCTTGCATCCAACGAGCACCCTGTTGATCGGTGAGTGCCAAACTAACTAACCTAACCTAACTCATTACTGATGAATACATAACATACATTTAAAACTGCTCACTCCGTATGGAAATTTCCTAGAAAGTGGCCCGTTTTTTAATTTTAAGTATATAAAGTCCTAAACTAAAGTTTCTTGAAGACTTTACTAGCTTGCATTATGTGTTCATGTTTAGGTACCGCCTCGTTTGCAAATATGGATAGATTTAATGTGACATGATATTTCGAAAATTCTTAAATCATTCTATGATTTGGATCAGCAGAAATTGTCTTTGCTTGGTGAAACCTATCAAAGAGTCGCGTAAACATTGAATTGAACGTATATTCGTCAGTATTTTCTAAATCGCAATGAAATGATGTTCGCATTATTTATGTAGTGCAATCGATCGGGTACCCGTCCGAATCCACGCAGTACCAGTAGTCGCCGGTGTTCTGTTGCGTCCTGTAGTTGCCATTGCTCTCGCACGTCTCTGCAACCGCCATGCCAGCGGCTGGGAAATACATGGACGTGTCACGAGCACAATCTGAAACACATATGTTAAGGATCAACCTAGTTGAACGAGACATCTAATTATTTGCAAGGCAAGAAGGACAAGGCAAAGGCATACGGTCAAAGGATCGAAGTAAACATAATGTTTTAATTGATACAATTTAGATTCGCGTGCATCGCGTGACATGGGGTCGCGACGCAAAAATATAGGTAGGGGTGTTATAAGTTTGACGGTTGTGTTTGTACGTCTGTGGCAGCGTAGCGCTAAACAGTTGAACCCATGTTGAACCGATTTAAACACGTTTTTTAATATTTCTAGATCAA
Organism: Pammene fasciana; assembly: GCA_911728535.1. Taxonomy (NCBI): domain Eukaryota; kingdom Metazoa; phylum Arthropoda; class Insecta; order Lepidoptera; family Tortricidae; genus Pammene; species Pammene fasciana. Next base: position 7,367,430 of record OU452285.1, read on the forward strand.
AGTCGGATCAGCCGTTTCAAGGGTTTTCATAAAATTTTAATTTATAATAGTTATTACTAAAAGAGGAATAGTTTTGTGTCAGTTTGCCATTGCAGACCCCACAAATATACCTATGTGTTCGGAATTTGATACACTTTAACTTCAGGCTATTGCATTTTATCGTTGGAATTAGTCGTGCATATTGTTATTATGTGGTGCTGGAAACTATCGCTCTATAGTTAATGTTATTGCTTTTACGTTCACGGTAATCTTTATAGCTCACACGCTACAGTTATACTTGTTAACAATACTTGTATGGTTTTAAACCTTGGAGATATTTTAATTTGCAGCGCAGACACGGTACCTAGCTACCTAGTCTAGATGTAGGTAAATCAATAAAATTATACCATTTCATGAGGCTTAACGAAATGCGAAAATCGTATGTTTCATAGAAACCTAATCTTAAATACCTAATACATATATGTGTGGTGTAACCGATAACGTGGTGACTCATTTGTTTCATACCAGCACAAAGGCTTTAAAGTCATCATTGCATTAGCTGTGCAATCACAGGTTAAGAGGAAAATAAGATTGGCTACCTTACCTTAGCTGAACATTCTGATATTATTCAGGCAATCCTACTTTTATTTATACGGTGACCGTTAATGGTAGCACGCCCAACAATGAATGTATGAGTGGGATTGGTGCACCCCTTAATTACGAAATAGGTAAGTCGAAGTGCATACTGTACCTTCGGTCAGGTCCGTTAGTCACATAGTTTAGACGTGTCCCTATAAGGACGAAATACGGTATACCGGGCAAAGTAATGTCAGCAGCAGGGAGCTATGGTGAAGTAATTCGTACGGCGCCACCTCCGCATTCCGTCAGCGGGATGGGTGGAGAACCGTACCACGGATTGGATTGGGGACAGGGTCACGGGCGACCGGTCGCCGCACGCCCGTCGACGTCACGCCCCGGTCTAAGTTGAACCAGATCATTTATGCAAAAGCTTCCAATTAAAGTTCGATTATACGGAATGTGGAATAGCGGTACTGTACACAAGCGCCCTGTACGCACTTTCTTACGGGTTGAAGAATACGTTATTCTTCCTGTATATGCAAATACAAATACGTATAGATAGTATAATTTGTAGTAGGTACCTACCATTCGTATTAAAGTCATTTAGGCTGCAAAAGTCGCAAAGTGTGGCAATATAGTATAAATAATCATACCTAGTATGATAAATCAAATCAAATCAGGTATAGTAGACTACAAATAAATGTGACGTTTTTAAGCAAAAGATACATCATTGTCGGCTGTTAGAAGAGTTTATTTCTAAATGAATTATTCTCGCAGTAATGCCTTATTGACAACCGACATTGATGTACCATTTACTTGAAAACGGCCCAAGTGTATCCACTTATTCAAATTATTGCGTTGAAATAAGGTCCAAAAGAGGATATATAGTTTTTGTAGTCGACTGTATACGAATATAGCAACATAATGTAATTATCCTTCCTTTACTTGGGTGACAATACTAGCGTAAAGAATGCAGCATGCGATTGTATTTTTCTAATGCTCTACTGACAAACGACGGGTGCGAATGTTGAGTACATATACATACAATCCTAATTTAATTTCCTATCACTAATTTTTCACTTGATTGTATAAAGGCCATTGCAAACCGAGAGCGCGGGGCGGTAGCGGCGCGGCGGCGGAGCGTGCGCGGCGCGCTGTATAGCATTGAAATCAATACGTGATTCACACCGACCCGCGAGCGCCACGCGCGGGCTCGCCGCGCTTGCGGTGTGTATCACAGTATTGAATTCAATGCTATACAGCGCGCCGCGCACGCTCCGCTACCGCCCCGCGCTCTCGGTGTGCATTGGCCTTTATCCTTCCTTTTGCGCCAGTCGGTTAAAACCTACAGATAAACTACGATGCGTCTTTTCGTGTTCCTTTTTAGGACTTAGGGTCGGTTGCACCACGCACAATGAATGGACTAATCAACGTTAAATATGGTGACGGAGCTGTCATCCCATAGAAAACTGTCAAACTTTTTATACAAGATTTTTTTAACGATGACGTTGACGTTAAGAGACAACCATTTGGTGCAACGGGCCCTTAGTTGTTTATAATGAGTAATGACTAATTGCGTTGTCTACAATATTTATTACAATCGGCATTTAGCATGTAACCCTGTCATATCAACTACTCGTGATTTGGAATCTTATGTAAATGCCAATGTTTCTGGGTTCTAATCCCCTTATTCATAAACGGCCACTAGAGTTGAGAGATCGCTGATAATCGTTTGTCCCTTTCCCTCATGTAAGTTGGACGGAAAGGGACAGACGATTATCAGAGGCCTCTTAACTTTAGTATAAGTTTATGAATAAGGGGGCAAATGCGTGGAATCATATTTAAATATTGAACTTAAACTCACTGCAGTTCATTCCGGCTGCTTTGCTTGAATCAACCGACCATGCACCTAGGATGGCACCATCTCGGCCCGTACAGTAAGCACTGAAAACAAAAAGATATATAGCTAGTACAGTCGCCGTCTATTATATCAGAGCGGCCATCGCCTATCACCTTGACAATAGAGGCGTTGTCCAGATATTTGTGACCACCTTGGCCGCTCCGACTTACATTGTCGGTTAAGAGATTGCGGTTTTACTGAGGCTGGATTCTACTAATCACATAATCATTTATCTCTTGGCCGTTGTTATTCAACCAATCAATCAATTTTATTTGCCAAAAGACAGTTGTTAAGAGTTGTTATACATATATACAGTTCGTTCATTGTATTTGTATTGTTGTTATTGTCTTTGCTGCTCCCAAATTTTCTCCATTTAGAATCGAAGCAGAATATGAACAATTACTGATATGAACTATGTATTAGTCTCATAGAAAAGAATATATTAAAAAACTCTCGATAAAATAAACCAGGAACTTATAGAAAATGTAACTTTACCTTGTGCCTTGTATTTTATAAGCCCCGTAACTTCCATCGTAATCGCAAATTGTTAAGGACTTGCTCAAGTACTTGGTCCCGTGATCTGATTGCTCCTTGTGTATCTCAGCCAGAGCTTGGACCACGCTTTCACATCTTCTCAGGTACCTTTCACCCATGCTGACTGCATTGTCTGAATTTAAGAAATTTTAATTTTCCTAATAGGTAATCTAAATATATAAAAGAAGAACCTGACTGACTGACTGACTGACTGACTGACTGACTGACATATCAACGCACAGCCTAAACCGCTGGGTCTAGAGTTTCCAAATTTGGCATGTAGATCCCTTATAAGGTCTAAGGGTGCACTAAGAAAGGATTTTTCAAAATTCACCCCGTAAGGGGGTGAAATGGGGGTCCAAAGTTTGTATGGGGAAACAAGATTTGTTAGACTATTTTATTTGAAACTTCACCGGAGTATTCCTAACAATAAATGAGTAAACACGTGTTTCAGCTTTTTTGGAAATTTAACTCCTTAAAGGGGGAAATGGGGGTGAAAAAGTCTGAAAATCAATATGGGTATCGTTCCTATGGTTTATCGGGTCGCTGATTACGAAAACAACAACCATATTATCATACAACGTGGCAGGTGTAAAATATCATCCCCCAGGGGGTGAAATGGGGGTCCAAAGTTTGTATAGGGAAACAAGATTAGTTAGACTATTTTATTTGAAACTTCACCGGAGTATTTCTAATAATAAATGAGTAAACACGTGTTTCAGCTTTTTTGAAAATTCAACTCCGGGGATGAAAAAGTCTGAAAATCAATATGGGCATCGTTTCTATGGTTTATCGGGTCGCTGATTACGAAAACAACAACCATTTTACTATACAACGTGGCAGGTGTAAAATATCATCCCCCAGGGGGTGAAATGGGGGTCCAAAGTTTGTATAGGGAAACAAGATTAGTTAGACTGTTTTATTTGAAACTTCACCGGAGTATTTCTAATAATAAATGAGAAAATGAGTAAACACGTGTTTCAGCTTTTTTGAAAATTCAACTCCGGCGGTGAAAAAGTCTGAAAATCAATATGGGTATCGTTTCTATGGTTTATCGGGTCGCTGATTACGAAAACAACAACCATTTTATTATACAACGTGGCAAGTGTAAAATATCATCCCCCAGGGGGTGAAATGGGGGTCCAAAGTTTGTATAGGGAAACAAGATTAGTTAGACTGTTTTATTTGAAACTTCACAGGAGTAATCCTAACAATAAATATGTAAACACGTGTTTCAGGTTTTTTGAAAATTCAACTCCTTAAAGGGGGAAATGGGGGTGAAAAAGTCTGAAAATCAATATGGGTATCGTTTCTATGGTTTACCGGGTCGCTGATTACGAAAACAACAACCATTTTATTATACAACGTGGCAGGTGTAAAATATCATTCCCCAGGGGGTGAAATGGGGGTCCAAAGTTTGTATAGGGAAACAAGATTAGTTAGACTGTTTTATTTGAAACTTCACAGGAGTATTCCTAACAATAAATATGTAAACACGTGTTTCAGGTTTTTTGAAAATTCAACCCCATAAAGGGGGAAATGGGGGTGGCAAAGTCTGAAAATCAACATGGGTATCTTTTCTACGGTTTATCGGGTCGCTGATTACGAAAACACCAATGATTTTATGATACAACGTGGCGGGCGTGAAATATCATCCCCCTGTTGGGGTGCGATAGGGTTGAAATTACTAAATATCAATATGGGTGTCGATTTATGGTATTTTGGGACGTTAATTAAGTACAAAAATGGCATCAATTTCGAAATTTTTGTTAAAGAAATAATTTTACCTCCGGGAAAGGACATAGGGTAGTTTCTATACCGAAAATCAGCCCTTAAGGGGGTGAAAAGGGGATTGGAAGGTTGTATAGAGAATTTTTAACCGTTGAACCGATTTAAATGAAACTTGATATAATAGATAGTTTGAATCCCGGGAAACGACTAAGGGTTATTTTCATTGAAAAAATTAACCCGTAAAGGGGTGAAAAGAGGGTTGGTATTGGTAGTTTATATAGGATTTTTTCACAGCTGAACCGATTTAGATGAAACTTGGTATATAGATAGTTTGAGGCCCGGGGAGGAAAAAAAATAGATTTTTTTCGCGAAAACTACCCTTAAAGGTAAAAAAGTTAAGGGTGAAACGGGGGTTGCAGGTTTTTATAGGGAATTTTAAACCGTTGAACCGATTTAGACGAAACTTGGTATATAGTAAGTGTGAATCCCGGCAAATGACTAAGGGTTGTTTTCGTTCCGAAAATCATCCCTTGAAGGAAAAAGGGATTGGAATTTTGATCAGGAAATTTTTAACACCTGGACCGATTTAGATGAAACTTCATGCTAATTAGCATACACATAGTTTGAGTCCCGAGAAGGAACATAAAATTGTTTTTACCTCGAAAATCAGCCCTAAAGGTTAAGGGTGACACGGGGGTTGCAAATTTGCATGGGGAATTTTTAAACGTGAACGATTTAGATGAAACTTTGTATAGAGATAATTTAAGTCCCGAGAACGGACATATAAATAGATTTTATTTCGGAAATTAACCCTAAGGTTAAGGGGATGAAATGGCGTTGTAGGTTTGAATGGGGAATTTTTAACAGCTGAACTGATTTTGATAAAACTTAGTATAGAGAGTCCCGGGAAGCGAAAAGGATGTTTTTAGGGTTTCGTACCAAAATGGTAGATAAGGAACCCTTATTATGGTGCGACTTTGTTTGTAACTCAGTGACCCAAAGGCAGGCATGTAACGCCAATTTATGAATTTTAAACATTAAGGGGGGGGGGGGGGGGATTTGTGGGTAGGTAAATGAGAAATCAAAAAACAAATAACTTTATTGTGTGGCGTATCAAATAAAAGGGCTTAATGTGAGGATCTCTAATTAGTATAATTTTAACATACATAACTTTGAAGTTATAAAAAAAAAGGTGTAAATTAATCAATATCGGAAACTGTCCGACAGAAAAATTTGCAATACAGATATAATAGTTATTTACGTATAAATTACAGGAAAACTAATAAGAGTGCAGTCAAACACCAGTCCGACTTAAGACAAAAAAAACGGGGTACGTGTCCGATTCGCACTCAGCCGCCCCGCCCTATTAATTCTCATGAAATCATGCTGAAAGCGTCTTTTTTCAAAAATGTAATAAAAAAGTTGTTCGTACGAAACCTTTGAGGCGCAAGTAAGACCCGTACTTGCGTGTTTTTTTTAATTTCTTAAAATCGTTACTTAAAGTGGTGAAATGGGGGTTAAAAGTTTGTATGGGGCATTTTTAAATGTTGAACCGATTTAGATGAAACTTGGTATGGAGATAGTTTGGGTCCCGGGAAGGGGCAAAATTGTATTTATCCCGAAAAACAAAGCTTACGGGGGTGCATAGCAAAGGGGTTGGAAGTTTTATAGAGAATTATTTTCAGTTGAACCGATTTAGATGAAACTTGGTATAGAGATAGTTTGAGTCTCGGAAAACGATATAGGTTAGTTTTATCCCGAAAATCAACCCTTTAAGAGGTGAAAAGTGGGTTGAAAGTTTATATGGGGAATTGATAACCGCTGAACCTATTTAGATGATTTGGTATAGAGATAGTTTGAGTTCTGGGGATGGATACATAATAGTTATCCCAGAAGTCATTCCCTAAGAGGGTAAAAAGGGGGGTCAATTACTAATTCTACGCAAAGGAAGTCGCGGGGAAAAACTTTTATTCAAGAGTAGAAATCTGTATTAATCATAATGTACGCGGGCGAAGCCGCGGGCAACTGCTAGTATACAATACATTTAATTGGTACCGTCAACTGCTACAACTTTGCCTAAGATACTCAAGTTTGCCTGGCTTGAAAAACATGGTTTTCTTCACTAAACAGCTATTTATTTTGTATATCTAATTTCTGTGATGGGAGAAAGGCGGTCATCTCAGGCATAAGATGCAAATAGCGGTTTTGTGAAATAAACCATGTTTTTCAAGCCAGACAAAGTTGAGTGTCGCAGGCAAAGTTATAACAGTTGGCGGTACCTATTGTAAGTCTTGGTTACAATCTAGTATTGACTATTCCTTTTTGAAACATGCGCTTTGCTTGCTGCGAGCTTTTTCTATTTTGCATTACTTTTTGGAAAGAACAATAGGTAGGTATGAATTATGTGCAAACTAATATCATAAAGACTGTATCTACGACTGTAGCTGAGTAATTGAAAAAGAATCCTTGAAGTTTGGTCGTGGATAGGTATGACAAAGACAGTGTTATTTGACCAAGTGCAGTGCATAGCACTCTTTGTCACTATCGTAGGATTTTTTACATCTTGCGACCTGAATTAGAACCATTTCGGGTGAAATTTATTTTTATTTATGATAACAACATTTGACGGTACACCACACTGTATAGGTTGAGTCTTTAGTGGTGATCGAGGATACTAAGGATGGATAAAGCTGTTAACTTACAATGGAGCTTACAGGCAATCCTTATATTATAATATGTTTAAACACGTGGATGTTATAGTTGCAAGCTACAATTATAAACTATTAATCGAACGAGCGGAGCGTAAGCGAAGCGAGCTCTTATAAACAACTTCTGGCTACTGGGACGTCTCGGCATTTCCATGGCTTTATGACTTTGAGAGTTTGTTCGACGATAACTTGAGTAGCGTTTTTTGATCTTTATGAAATTTGTTGAGGTTGAAGCAGATGTAGAATACATACAATTTGAGAGTTCGTATATGAGCAGTGTCGATCAAAGGGTTATGTAGCTAGAAGGCGCGAAAGCTCATCACATGGGTCTTCCTATATTGGTCAACTTGTTGTTTGCAAGTAAATCGCGAGTTTTCAGTTCGAAGCGGACTACTAGTAAATAATATGGTCACTTGTTCACCAGTCAAGCATTAGGTACGTCGTTAAGCATATATAGAAATAAGGTATGACGTACAGCAGGGAAGCATCTGCATGTTCTTCTGAAGAACGGGTGGCACTGTAGGTTGACCAGTCCTCTGTAGCGCACACCAGCAGAGTCCGTTGTCGCATTGTAGCGGCTCGTAGTCCCCCGTAGGTGTGCAGTGGAGAGACACTGCACGCTTTTCGGACGCTTCTAATTCTGCTCGGCGCCTGCTACATGCTAGAAAAACGTGATAATATTATAGTGAGACTGTAGACTCTGAAAGTCCGGAAAGAAAAGTGTTGTAGAATGTATGAGCTCCCATATAAACCACGACACTTTTCTTTCCGGACAAACTCTATCTGCGCTCTCATAGAGTTTGCTTGTTTTTACTGTGGATATACATATACTTTTTGGTCGTTTCCTACAGACGTGTTGATAGATAATTATTGACATACGGCTGTCATATTTTTTTGACTGACGTTTACGGAATGGGTGATATTAAATTGTTGTAAATAATTTTATATTTGCATATGATCTAGCCACTTAACAGCTTTTTGTTGCTAGCGTAATTGTTCCTTAAAATAGTAATAACCCCTTTCTAATGGATAATTTAGAGAGGGTGAAACAAAAAAAATAAATGATATAAACAAAACTGCCACTGCCATTCAAAACACACCAGTAAAATAACCCACCATGGCTCAAGTAAAGGTAAGCATTGCAGAACTAATAAATGCTTAAATAGTGCTATACTTGCTATAGATTAGATTGACTTATGCGTGTCTTCGACTCGTTACTATTAATCTTCGACTATAAATACAATTAAATAACAAGTAGGTAACTTAACAAAAATATGTACAGCATAAAAAAACTTAATCTTCGACTTGGACTTCGACTTCGACTGGTGCGAAGCACCAAAACTAGCTAGACAATATGCTAGGTGCTAAGACGAGAGATGTCTCGAGAACCACTGTATGTCAGTTGCATGGATAAATAATAAAACATTATGATTTAATATATGATAACAATGATATATCATCCGCTACTAGGTATTACGAGCTTATAAAAAGCAGCACAGGCTCCGTCAGGATTAGGTACTTTCAGAGAGATACATATCCATTTACCTAATACACTTCATAAAAACATTTCTTTAAAAAAATATCTATATCTTTCCTGAACGGGGGACAGCGCACCCCCTTGCACCCTATGAAAAGCAGCTTGCTTACAAAAGCAAGTTGCTCTTTTGGATACAAATCCAAGTTGTATGAATTAAACGTAGTAATAGTATGAAGCGCTCAACCTACCGCACGACATTTTCTTTGCTTGACCTCTCCACATTTGTCCAAATATTCTGTTCCCGCTGCGGTCGGAGCAGAAACATCTGTGTAATGCATTCACCTCGTTACAGTACTTACAGACGGCAAACAGACGTGTCACGGAAATATTAAATGTGTACAGTTATATCTAAAATATAGGTGTTTAACCTCGTCCAAAAAGCAATAGGAGTTGACGTGATTAATAATGTAATGCTTGAATAAAAAAACTTCTAATAATGTGTTCTCAATCAATCAATCGTTTATTTATTTATTTATTTATCGTATATTTCTAAGAATATGACATAAAGTTGGTTAGTAGAAAGTGTTGGGTCAACATAATCAGCGTAGACATTATTTACATGAGTAGTATTGAGGAGTCAGCATAAAATTACTAATATTTTTTTTCCGTAGCCTATATTGTGTCCCACTGCTGGGCAAAGGCCTAATATTATATTATTAATATTTATTACAAATAATTATGTTAATAATTATATCTATGTAGCTCAAAAATATCTTCAATTTACTAACAATTTTAGACGTGGGTAAATCTGTAGAATTGCGCCCAGAGGTTATTTTGAACTGCAATTCATGCATTCATTAGGTATTGGAATTTGAAATGCACCTGCATATGCAGACAGTGGTACCGGTTATTTTAGACGTGTACCTACACAGCGGTCTAAAGAGGTGGGCTGAAAGGTTGGCTAAAATATTGGAATCGTAATGAATCATACCTCCCCGTGAACAAATCTCCCTTGCACTGCACAGGCGCGTAGCTCCCGTCAGCCAGACAGGTGGCGGGGGGCATGCACTTATCAGGTGCGGGTATGCCTACAACAGACGATGTAAAAAAACTGATTGCGAACGAAAATGTATGCAATATGGATTAGTTTTATTTATTTCTTGGGATTTTCCTTCTTCTATTGTAACTGACATCAAGGTTTTAGGCCTTCCATGGTGTTCATTCCAGGAAGGAATACTGAATTGACGTGTGTCGCACTGTCTTTTTAATTTTCTAGAAGTGGTTTATGTTATAATTATAATTATGTAACAAGGCTGTTTACTAATGTAATTCTAAATATAGGTAATTATGAAATGTAAACACGGGAAAATAATTTTCTTCCATAAGATTTATGGATATGCGAAGTAAGCGTTGAGTGGGAGATATACCTTAATTATTGCGTTAAGTTTTAATAATATAAAACCACCCACTTAGGCTCTTGTTGCGCCAATAAACTTCTCCGTTCAATTCTTTGGTTTGTTGGCTAAGAACGTGGTCTGTTTTTGTCATTAATTTCTGTAGTAATAACACAGACAGTATGAAAACAATATATTATTTAATAGGTAGCTTATTATTTTCTGATTGACACGCAATCACATTTACATTGCATTTATAACATTATCAAATGAATGAATTCAAATTACACACTCACACAACCTTGTTACGCAAACACAGCCAATCAAAGATCAATTTCAATACTGTGAAATGCGAATGTTGCTTTGCTATTAAATAATATTTGCTGACATGCCTCGTCGCTGACTTGCAATATCTGCGAAGCCGGAAGTATTTCGCTAATAAAGAAAGTAGGTAGGCGTGCTGGTAGTTCTATATGTAGACGAGACTTGTGTGTTTTTGAATTTATCTTTAGTAGCAGGGTAGCTCATCCAGCGAACCATGCTCAAACGAAGTGCAATTTCCATAATGATGTGTAGTTTTTTTTAACCGACTTCAAAAAAGGAGGAGGTTCTGAATTCGACTGATTTTTTTTTATCATTTTTATTTTTTTTATAATTATAATTTTTTTGTATGTATGTTACTCGATATCTCCGTGAATCGTGAACCTATTTTCAATTTTTTTTTAAATCGAACGGGTATAACCCCTAGGTGGTCCCATTGTCACCAAGTCGGGGTCATCAATCGGGGAAATCACACCTATAGTGATTACACTATTTTTTAAAGCAACTCGGCCACTTCCTCTTGGAATAGCGGATCCTAAGTGAAGTCGGTTTTTTTTTTGTTTAAAATTATTTCAAATAACATCTCTGTACGTCAAACGTACCTACATAGGCAGTGTATATACGAGTACCTACGCAAAGCGGTTTTCGAGGACAAGTAGTTGTTTTTTATTAAATAGCTGGCTTTCATACATTACAATTGTAACTAAATTGCGACATTCGCAGCCTACCTTTTAACGAAATAATAATGAGTGCAGCCGGTTCCCCTACGGCAATAAATTGGCAGGTCCTTTCCGGGAGATTGCGTTCGGCGATCGTAATGAACAGATCGGCGAACTTCCGACGACCGTGTTAGGTACTCGGCGTCATGAAATTATAATGAATTGCACGCAAAAACATTAATTTACTTACAATGAAATAGGTAAATTGATCGTTAGTACCGGAACAGAGCAATAAATAAATAAATTCCGAACCCAATCCGCCGAATTATGAACTCAAAATATCAGATGAAGTATTCGGACGTCAACTTACGAGTGGAAGTCAATTTATAGTAAATGAATCATGTAAATAAACCTACTGTAGTTTCTATTGTGGGTAAAGGCTTCTACAAACGTAAGCGACTAGTCACTTGTGATTTTTAATACATTGCGGTTTTTGATACAGCGATTGATTTCGTTGCACCTACCTAGACGGCAATGTCTCGAAATCGCGCGCGAGTTTTGTGTCAAAATTGCGCCGATTGTAGAGGCCATAATAGCTAATTTTATTAGAATTACCTGGTCGACACAACGGACAGCATCCGAACAGCACTTTAGGATCGTACTGTAAAGTTTCGCCTTTCGCACAATCGCTATCCTTCAAATCCGATACACAACCCGCACATTTGGAATGCTGCGAGACCAACGAATTTACCAAACAAAGCAGAAAAACACCGGACAATACAAAATTAAACATGTTGTACTATTTCAATATTGCGAAATACACTGAATATTGAACCTGAGTGCATAATTGCGGGCCGATTGAATTATCTTTTATCTCAAGTGCAATGCTTGAAGTATCTGCATCGCCTATTATAATAATAATTAATTCAGAGCGGGACAGATCCGCGTCATTTGTATAATGCCTATACTAGTTGTTCCTGCGGCTGAACCAAATTTCATGAAACTCTGTGCATATTTCGCGCTTATTCGCCAACAAATAGATTTCTCTTTATGCATTTATTATATGTATAAATTATGTGTATACATTGTTGGAGTGGTTTGACAGGTGCATTGTGTTGCGCATTGTTTTGAAATCGTATTATGAATTTGTTAAACAGTCAAAATATTGTGTCTAAAGTTGAATAAACGAGTACAAAACCGTGTTAACTGTGAAGTCATTTCAATAAACAAGAGTGGGGCGTTATCAGATCAGCGCTATCGCCATCCCAAGTTATTATATAGCGAGTAATCGCACTAGGTCGTGCGGCGGGCCTTCCGCGCACCTCTGTGTTCGACATACTATCGCATCCTCGTGCTGCGTCGTCGCACCGCTTATCTTATATTTTATCTGTTTCGGTTTATACAAACGCGGCCCAGTTGTGACTTCTTACTCCATGATTCTCACGCGCAACTCTTTATTTTCAGATTGGATTAAAACGGGCGTATCCGGTTAGCATGGAGGACTGCAGGAAAAGGCATCAGACAGGAACTAAAGTTTCGAAAATTGCTCACATCTTTCAAGGTATGCCGTCAAGGGACGAGGAAGACATGCGCGGCGCCGAGATGACGGTCGTCCGGACCGAGAGCCACCTTTCGCGTTTCAATACGGCGCGAGCACTTTTTGAAAAATTGGGCGAAGAGAACCGAGGGTTTCGCATTGAGAAATCGCCTTCAGCCGCAGCCAGTTTTGCCGGCACGCGCGGCGGAGCACCCTCGGTGCCCTCGCGATCGCGCTCCAGCTCCGCGGGCTCCGTGAGCCCGCCGCGGCGCACCATCACGCCCTCGCCCGGCGCGCCGCCCGCCCTTAACGGCGACCGTCTCGCCAACGGCTCCTCGCAACCCGTACCTCCGCCGAAACCGGCCAAGCCCAGCGTTTTACCAAAACCGGAGAAACCTGATAGGCGCTTCAATAAGGAACTTATAGAAAAACAAAGAAACTGGACTTCTCATTTTAGCAAACCGCGTCCATCGTCGCGGTACGAGACACACGAACCTAGTGCGCGAGTGGATCCTAAATATCCTAGTGGTGTGCCTGAAACGAAGTCACCGGATGTAGCCGAAACAAGTGTTATTCCCTCTCGTGTATACTCGCCCCCTCTATCGCCATGTGCGGGGGACACTCAGGCGGAGCGTCCGACGACTCTCCCATCTAGTTTAGTTCATAGAGGTGCGTCAGGTGTGAAATCTCCTAGTCCTGTGAAAACGATTGCGCCCGTGTCGCCATCTAGTAGATCCAATAATGTAACGTCTCCCACCTTTAGTTCAGATGTAAGAAGTGATAATTTAAGTTCTTCCTCTAAAGAAAGTGTTGACGCCGTTTCCCAGCAAGTAGGATCAGGTGAAATTGTTTATCCGAAAAGTCGTTCAACGCGAACTTCAGTATCTGCCAGTGATGAAGCTATCGCGGAGAAGGATTCCGCGTCAGACAGAAGTCCTAGTTTACAATCGTCTGATTCATCGTCGAGATCAGCCGAAAGATCGTCCCACTCGCCTTCAAAATCCGCCGAACGATCTTCCCATTCTCCCATTTCTCCGGCGATAAGCCCTGCGGTAGGAGCTCCGGCTTATTCCCCTAGATATCCAAAGCCGCCACCTTCACCACCGATTAGATCTCCGAAATCACCCCCTCCATTACCACACGAAAATGCTAAAATCATAGCGAGCGATCTAACAGAAAATCGTCAATCCGTAGAAAATGAAGAACATAAACAGAAGGAAAGAACTGACGGTGAAATCTTATCTCGAGCGCCCCCCTTACCGAGCCCTAGATTACCAGTTTCGCCTCCCCCTCAAGAAGACGATGAAAAGTTAAAGTACGAAAGAGACTCGACCGCTCCACAAAGTCCGGAACCATACGATAGTGTTGTAGATTCACCAAAGTTACTTAATAAAAGCCTGGACGAGGACGGTTACGAGCATATTGAGTACAGCGAGGAGAGGGATGAGAAGAGCAAGCGGCGCTCCTCGACGCCGGAGTCGCCGGCGGACGCTCCCCCCGCGACCGCCCCGCGATCCCCGCTGGCGTCCCCGCTCGCCTCGCCGGTGCATCGGGAATACTGTCCGTCCACCGTACTGTCTTCACCTGTGCTTGGTAAGTGTTTCTTTTATTCAAAATAATAGGATAAATGTTCTTTATTCAGGCAAAAGGAATAACTTTTTGATCCTTAATGATGATGATGATCCTTCCGGCCGATTTCGACCAAGGCGACCACTTCAACTCCTAGTTAATAGTTGGGCGCTCGTGCGCCCGAAGATGACTGACGTAGCCGATCTTCGTGGTGATCCTTAATACACGAATTCTTAATATAGAAACTTTTCCTGAAAATACGTTTATACCTATTCCGGCCCACCGTACCTCTCAGTGCCAACGTAGCTAACGTAAACACCCCTTTATTGTCATTAGTGTAGCGTATTAAGCAAAAAAAAAAAATCCAACTCAAACCAATCAAAAATTGAACTTTCAATTTTGAACTCTGTCATACTTTATGAAGGTGTCATTCACGTTGTGACTTTGTCTCATATATCAGACTACGGCGGTCAAAAGGTTAATACATCAACTTCACTACAAAGTAGTACGACATAATTTTAGTAGGATTAACCTACTACGCTATTTTAGAATCGATTTGAGATAGAAGTTCAAGTTAAAGGATTTAGAGTAGTGGGAAGTAAATATCCTTAAGCATTAGTTACTAGTAGTTCCGTAGGCGGCGATTGATGTACGTTTGGCGGTCTCGTGCTCCGTGGGTTCAATGTAATATTGAGGAAGTCAAGGTATTTAAGTCGTTCGTGTCGATCCCGATTTAGATGCTCCGGCGCCGCCTGCGCCGCGACGCGTCGCAGTTACCCGAGCGACGTCGGTCTGCGCGCTCCCATTCGAACGTTCCCTTATCTTACGTCTTACACTGGAACATCCGTTTTTCCAAATGCATTGTCTTACCTAAACCACACTATTGCACTGACAGTGATTGTGACTTTGTGACAATATGTTCATACCATTGACTGTTCTTGTCCATATAAACATTTTGTGATTTTCAATAAAACATCAAAATAAACTTGCGAATTCGTTGAAACTTTTTGTTACTGACATATTCAGCATTTCTCGAACGCGATTTCAACTTGATATTCAGTTTACGATAAAGTTGCACAGGGACTTCGCAGAAGCTTTAAAAGTTTTTATTGATTCCGTAGTCGTAAGTTCGCAACACGGACTCGGTTTTTGCTCGGCTCATTCGCGCCGGCCAGGAAACGCCTCGAGCCCATCTTAATATTACATTCATTGAGCAACGTCTGCGTCTCGGACGCTGCGCTAAATATTAACTACGTACTTACACACATTACACTTCTCCTTTTTTATTCAGCGCGCTCCAAGATAAGTTATTGTTGTTGTTTGATTGCCTTTTCACTTAATATCAATGTAGATGTCTACCTACTACTAAACTGACTGAAAATATCTAAGTATCATTTTACTGATTGGTATGCTAGATTAATGAACTTAGCACCCTGACTGTCTGCTCTACTCGTAGATACTTTAGAAAATTATGCACATAATGTAGTTGTGAATCGAGCAAAAACTGAGCATGGGTTACCGTTTTGTTACCTAATAAGTTGATTAGTGCTTAACATTTGAACTGTAAGTCTGGAAAGCCATATACATTTTACATGAAGAAAACTCGCATATTGATTATGTCCCTTTATTTTGAAATTTACTTCCTGCAACTCATTGAAAATAAATCTTATCCAGTTTTAGACCAGACACAACAAATAAAGTTTGTGACGTCTACAAATATATTATATTTATATATAAAGCTGTCTCGCCTAGTCGTTGGACACACTATGTCAATTTAATGTTGCCGTTCCTTTAACCCCCCTCTTTGCCAACTTCTCATATTAATTCGTCCTTCTAGTACTGTGATGATGTCGGCTGTTTTGTGACGGTTGCCAACGCTCGTGCTCATCTGAGGCGGTGTTTGTTTACAAATCTGGGCGCCGGCGGTCCAATGTCCAACACCAGCCGCTCGTAAACTTTACGGTACCAGTCGTTAAGGTTCTTTTAACGTTCCCTTTGTCGTAATCTTCACCAACGTATACTTTTCAAACAGACATTTGGCACATTTAGAGGAATGCATAATTAGTTTAATTAGACCGGTTTCTATCATTTCTCCACTTCTCGATGGGTTCTAATAAAACGATCGATGAACACGAAACTTCTGTCTGCGGATGATGTTTTGAGTATTTTTGCTGCACCTAAGCCAAAATACGGCGTATAGAGTTGAAGGTGCGCGTGAGTGTGCACGGCTTGTCTAGAGACCGCAAGACATGGCGCAGTGATGTTGCGGGCGGCGCGCGCGCACGCCGCATGCGCCTCAATATGCGCCTATGCGGCTGCTGCCTCGGTTAGTCCTTCCATGTCAGCTTCTAATCTGCTAGTATGCAGCCTAACACTTCATTGCAACCTAAACCTTTCATGACTCTTAAGCTTGCTGCTCTGCTCTTCAAATTTATTATGCTTCAGTTAACCTAACGTATGGAAACAAGTTGCCTCAGACTATTTGCTAAGTATTAACCTAATTGCATTGTCTACTAAGTTGCTTGACTAAACATGCAAAGAACTGGTCATATGACTATTCATAATTCGTCTTATACATGTACTACTATAATTTTGACTAATTAATGTCTTTCATCGAATCTTGTTAGAAAACGTATATTTGTAATACTATTAGTTACATACAAGTCATACAACTCACGCGAAAGATAGGCATTTTAAAAGCTTGCGTGTCTATCAATATTCGCGATGTTTTCCATATTCGATTGTATTGTACATAAAATATGGTGATTGACGTACCAGTGTCCTTGTGTCGGAATACTCGGAATATTATATTCCTTTATAAGTAGAAGCAGTCGAAGCAGATAAGAACGTGGGCGGCGGCCACTTTAAAAGTTGTTGCATTTGACGAGACCGTTTTGCAACCTTTTTAGGAAAAGTCAGAGTCTTGTTTAATTACAATTAACAGGTTTGTGAGAATAATCATATCTCCATTTTGTTACGAAATACGAAAGTTTTAAAGACGTCCTGTTAGCAGACATGTACATTGTACAAATGTTGGTAAATATATTATCTACGTAATGTTAGTTATCGTAAAAGAGGCGCGCATTGTTAATGATAACCACGGGTTACTCGTAAAGCGAAAAAAAAAACAATAATTGTTCAGTTTAGAAGATATCATTCCGAGTGTTTCCGTATGTGTATGACGTTTTATTTATGCAGTAGCTCTGCGGCGGCGCGAACCTAATTTCTAATAACGTTCCAGCTGAATGTAGCCGCTTTAATTAGTAAATTGATCATGAGCATGAGCTCTCGCTGTCTCGCCGGGTACGGTCCGGCTCGCGTGCCGGCTTAGCGATCCCTCGCTTTCGCAATCTCGCATCTTTCTTGATTGTTTAATCACAAAAGCGACCTTGGTTTATGAGAAATAAAGTTCACTTTTAAAACTCATACTAATCCATGATATGAGACTGAAAGTTAACAGGCGCTGCTATAAACCATACTGTTTTTATTTGTTCATTTCCTTGCATGTTTAATTTACTACTCGATGATAAAATATCATCATTCCACTTCGTTGGCTTCAATGCTCTTATTGTGTCGTCTTGTTGCGTACGTAAAGCATCCGTGTGAAGGCTGAATGATCTTTGATGGAATCATTAAACACGTAACAACATCTATTAACATCTCTTAAAATAAAAAAGTTATCTCACCAGTCTCGAAATTAAATTCAACTCGGAATTAAACATGTGGGAATCTCCCATTGTATCTACACTTATCGTACCGTGTAATAACAGATAAAATCATGTTATATTTTGCCTAGAGTTACGCGAGGCCCAGATTGTATTTGGCGGAAAGAACCATTGTACGGACACATTGGGCCAACTATGTATATATTTTATGAAAGATTCAAATCTACAAGCGAACAGTTGCCCCACTTTGGTCCACCATTCGCGGGAGTGTTCCTACCCAAGTCAATATGAATGAACTCTGTTCGGTGTGGCGGTTACTAGCGATGTAGTTTGTTTGGGCTGTGACCTAGTTTCTATCGGATAGGTATAGGTATACTAGTTTTACGTACCTGCGGCGAGCACCTGCGATCTGCGAGGCGGTAAAAATAGGTCCATTTCCTTAGAGAACTTATAAACTTCTTAACCTAAATGAATGTAGCTAAAAATGCATACCTATTTGTGTATGAAGCGAAGGTTAATTAATAATTAATTTTATTTCGCTTCCTGTGCCTATTAATTTTCTGTCGATAACAGATGGACTGGACTACTGTGATGGACTGGACTACTTAGGTTAGGTTAGTTACGCAGATAAGCTTCAATGTAATGTTATAATATTAACTTAGAACTCTGTTGATGGTAGTTGTACCTATTGTAGCAAAAAGTAGAATTTCGGTTTCATGCTTACATAAAAAATATAAAGCGTTCTGAACGTTGACATCGGTGAGTTTTCTTTGTAAATACAAACTAAAGGCGATATAAATGTTACTTTAAAATATGTGGCGTTATCAAGTAAAAGATACATCATTGTCGGTTGTTAAAACGTTTATTTCTAAATGACTTTTTATACCAGTAACGCGTTATTCATCATCATCATCTCAGCCATAAGACGTCCACTGCTGAACATAGGCCTCCCCTTTAAGGGGGGGTTTGCCATTCGCGCCACGCTTGGCAGGCGGGATGGCGCGCGCAGTTTTTTTATTGTTGTTTAGGCTTTCGGAAGATGCTGCTGACCAACCTCCCGGTATATTCCCTTAGCAGACTCCTACTGCAACCACGGGACGATATGGTGGGGGACAATTCTAAGGCCGGGCACCCCACGGCCACCGGACACCCCACGGCCAAACGCGTTATCGCCGACCTACAACCATGTACCTTTTACATAAATAATTAAATATCTTATTCGTAATGTTCTCTTGTCGGTGGAGTTTCTTCCAGCTACCTATATGTATCTATTCGCGCCACCTCCTTGACGTTGTGGTACGACACGGCCTCTTGTTTTTCTTGCAACTCGGTACATGTACTCGTAACTGCGTCTTGATTTGCCTTTATACCACTCCTGCGTTCTATCCTCCCATGCACAATTGTTTTAAAGAATTTTAGTATAAATGTAGGACAAATGCAACATTGTAATCGCTACACATTACGTCAATGATATCGTTTTTAGGTAGATGGACGATTATAGTTAACAAGATCAATTCTAGCAAAAAATATAGATAACATGCTATGAGACACCACTCAAATGCTAATTTGCGAATATGTAAAGTAAGAGTCGATTTTATATTTGCATCATGTAAATACGAAATTAAAGGATTAAAAGAAGTAGGTACGTAGCAAGGATAGTCATATAAGCATATTGTAGTCATCGTTTTTAAATAAACTTCGTCTTTGATTGTTCAATTAAAAAACGTTATTCATACTCATACTTCATACCCTGTAATGTTATTGCTACAATTACTGGCCACTACCTAATCTATTATTATAATTCATTATTAAAAATGTTGTTGCACTCGTCAGTGTATAAAAACTTAATGTTTCATATGGAAAGTTGCCCACGATTATTGTTTTTGTACAGTCTCCATCAAATATATCGGAGCGGCCAAAGTATTCAAAAATATCTGGACATATACTTTATCGCCTTGACAATAGAGGCGTTGTTCAGATATTTGTGACCACCTTGGCCGTTCTGATATACCTGATGGCGACTGTACGTTGTACAATAGTGGCGTTATCTGTGACAGCGGTCGGAGACAGCAAGTCATCGGAGGCGGAGGAGAGCGCGCGGCGCGGCGGGTCGCGCGCGTCGAGCGTGTCGGACGAGGGCGGCTTCAACGAGCCCTCGCCCGAGGTGGTGGCGCGCCTGCGCCCCGCCGACTACCGCGAGCCGGCGCCGCTCACGCAAGACCACCGCGACGCCGAGCGGGCGCGCTCCGACCCTGACACGCTGTCCGTCTTGCAGCAGGTAACGTTGGCTCTTAAATGGTTCTTAAGTGGCTCAAAAGCCTCATCTAATCATTACGAGGGCCACAGTACTCACTGTAAAAACCAATGTTGTCACCGCGAAGTTTTCTATATATTTCAGTTTTACATAATCTGATGATATACTTCGCTTCAATATGAACTAGTAGGTCAAATGTACGACGCATATCGCATGAGAAATATAAAAATCACGTACCTTAGGCAAGTAGTGTCAGTGCACACTGCTCAGATAACTTTGTCGTTTCACGTCACGCTGATCAGTCTGTCGAAAGCTTCTGTGGACGCTGGCTACTGTAGCCGTACACCTACCAATTGCTATCAGATCAGAGAATTATTTGGAAGAATTTCCAAACATGCTCTAGACACCATAATAAGTATAGGATTGCGGCGTTATCGAGAATGTTCTCAATTTACTATGGGAAATATTCTCGAGCGAGAAAGTTTCCCATACAAAACAGAGAACAGTCTTGAGAACGGCACAACTCTTATTGCGAAGTGTCGACTTCACTCGTAATAATTATTTTCTTGTATTCTTTTCAGGACTCCGGTGTAGTAGTGAGCGAAGCTAGTCAAGGCTCCATAGAGGTGCTCGACAAATCGACCACTAGCCAATGGAGCGTATCGGAAACGGAGCCGTCGGGCGACCGCGTCGCTGAGGCGGGCGCGGAAGCGGAAGCGGAGGCGGAGGCGGACGGCCGCTGGGACGACCCCGACGCGGGCAAGCAGCCCGACAGTATGACGCCCGACGAGGCTGAGATCCTGCTCAGCTCTAGGTAAACTGTCATTCAGTTAGGGTGGCGTCGTAGTCGTTTCAAAAATTCTTGCACACAGTAGCTGTCTATAATTCAATTTATATAAATAAAATAAAGCATTGCTAACGATAGCTGAATACACCAAATACAATGAACACTTTAAAATGTCACTGAGAGGGAAACCGTTGGGGTCTTCAGGTAGAGTGTTTTTTCATCTTTTGGTGACAAACAAAAACCTTACAAAACCGGACATAAAATATTAAAGATTATGTGAGAGAGATAGTATATGAAAATAATACATTTTTGCTGATTGAGCCATGTTTTTCGCGATTTCGGGATTTAAATCGTAGTGAAACTTTCAGTATGACACATAGGTATTCAGATGGCGTCGTGTCATACCTTGAAAAATCCCCTATATTCGTTGTAGCCGCTATAAGCGTCATTGACGTTGAAAGGGTTGCATAGTGCATACGGTCTGCCACAGCCGTTATCGAGCGGGCTCGACACGCTTCACGCGAATAACGGAATGTATACACCAACAGTTTCCAACACGGCCCGACACACTTCATTAATCATTCACGTGCACCACACGATCAATCATTATGTAACACCTTTTTACACAGTAGCGGGGGAAATATCTTACTTTTTGTACACGAATAAATAGCACGTAATTGGCTAATTGTTATTAAAGGTGTAGAGAGACTTTGGCATGTGCGCTTGTGTGTAATGTTCTTTGTTAATAGTGATAATGTAACGTCTCAAACAGATGTTTTCTAACGAGACGGCATTTAAGACAATACGAAGGCCTCCCTTAACCTCGTAACCGCCTTAAGTCAAAATGTTATCTTTCAGGAGTTCAAAACTCTGTCATAATTTATGAAGGTGTCATTCACGTTGTCACTTTGTCTCATATGTCAGACGACGGCGGTCAAAAGGTTAATAAGAATACATGAAAAATCACAACATATTTTCTATTCAACCATTCTGTCGAGCGTGGTAGTATATCACTAACATAACCGTCCGCGTGATCTACTCGTCCGGTTTGACAAAATGAAACCATTTAATGGCTTACTTACTCCTATATTTTTTATTATTATTGTATCCTGACGAATATCAAGAAATTAAATGTTCCCAATGGTCTACGAAGTCTCTCTGCACCTTAAAAGTATTTATAATGTTTTTATTTTTGATGATACTGATTCTTGATCTATAAGCACCATTGTAGTTTGTACTGAAAATGTCGACTGCTGCAATTCTCTGTCTTTGCATGATGGCACTTGCCAGTTTCACTTTTTCTTTTATACCTTTCTTTCAATAAACTCTGTTTTTATTTTCCACATGCTAAAATAACATTTCTAAGTATTGCGTGTTTCTTGCACTGTATTAAACGGAAAACTTATCTATCTACGTAGTCAAACAAATGGCAATTAGTTTGGCGAAATATTGAATAGATCCTTTAACAATGAGTAGATTTTCTGAATCGATTTTTGCACCAGGTGGCAGCACCGTGGAGAGGTCCAGCTGTCATAATACTCATAATCCACCAATCATCATGTTTAATCGATTTTTTTGTTGATTGGTGGATTTTGACATCTGCTATCAAAAAGAGCTCTCGTCACAGTGGCGTCACCTCCATTTCCGTAAACCCTCATTTTAGCTCATATTTCGTAGCGTACGAAACCGGCGTATTATGATTGCACTATTTGCTTATGCTGCCCACAAAATTATCGATTTGGCTAATTTTAGTATCAGGGAAATAGAAGCAGAGATAAAATGGAGTGGAGATGTCCTGTCGATCGTTACGATGGTACTATTTTGTTTATCTTCGCGTCACAACTGTAGTGTGTTACATATTAATGGCGGGGCATCGACAAAACTCGATGCACACCTGATTTCTTAATTTAAGACTACAGGGTGCGTAGCCAAGTGCCCATCGTTAACGCTCAGTAGCGTATCGTAGTCATCTCTCTCTATCACTCTTCCTCATTAGTACGACGTTTCGTTCGCTACGGAGCGTTAACGATTGGCAAGTTGGCTGCGCACCATGAGCACTTTATCCCAATTATCTTTATAGTATCCGCAGAATTAAGTGGCGACTGAGGTCATAAAACTTCTCTTTCATACTTGCACCGCCACGGCAATAGAGAAGGAGACAGCGTTATGAACTCAGTCGCGACTTAATTCTGCGGATACTATAGGAATAGGTGATGTTTGACGCCCCGCCATTGTTATCTATGCTTGAGTAATTAAATGTTGTATTTTTATTATTTGCATGCTGCCTGTGCGCACAACGCTTCATTATTGCCTGATCAATTCGCAGTATTCTGGAGAAAAAACTTAGGTAAGCGTGCCGTATTTGTTTTGTTTGATTTCCTTGTCTATTCTTTATAGAATTATGTTCCTACTTTTTACTTCAAGTCCGCTAGCTTTTTACCTGAAAAACTTGTATAACGTTTAAGCGCATTCCGGTTATGTACAAAAATATTGATTGTTATATTTAGTATATATATTTAGCAAACTATTTTGACTTTGTACAGTCAGCAACAGAAGAAGCTTGGTGGGTGAGGTATTCAAAGTGACCTTATCAGTTCACGTGCTCTTATTCTCTTATCAATAAAGTCGCGCCGAGCTCATTTTGGACTCTCACCCTCTTAAGTACTTCTGCAGCTGTCTGTACACACATCAGCTGAAATTTCTATTTCAGCATTTGAAGCGTTCAAAATTACATTGGCACGACATAATTGTTAACACAAGAAGAGAGTGTAGAGGTTAATTAGAAGACTCACTTGCTTAGTTACATCTGGTGCTGACTGTATATTTCAGGGAGTTAGAACCATCTCTACACACATCAATTATTAATTGCACATTTGTTGCTAAACAAATATCGGTGTGTAAAACTTGGTCAGAGTCAAATTAATGATGAGGGTAGAAAATACTATTAATGGGACCCGTACTAATGTGCAATTGTGTACCCCGTAAAAACCGGTCTAGAGTACAAAACGCGCACCCTTCTGTATGTAGCACCATATCTTCACTTTCACCACAGATATCATTTAATTGCACAGTCGCGATCAAATATATCGGAGCGGCCAAGGTACTAAAAATTCTCTGAACATACACTTTATCGCCTTGACAATAGAGGCGTTGTTATATTGTTGACCACCTTGGCCGCTCCGATATATCTGATGGTGACTGTATCATGATTATTAGACCCCTGGGAATGACTTATGGTGTCCTACGTCACAACATACGTGTTGCTAGCAGAGCTAAATACGGGTAACATCGTAAACTTGTAATAGGGTGTTTGTACTAATTCTTTCTAAATGGGGTGTAAGTAATGATTTGTGGCACAGACAAGAGGCGCTGCTGTCGGACGAGCAGGCGCAGGAGATCGTGGCGATGCTGTCGCCGCACGCGCCGCCGCAGGATAACGGCGTCTCGCTCAACGACAGCTACCAGTCCGTGCTCTCGTACGAGAGGTAACACTTCACTATGTAACGTAACGTGTGTTTGGCAAATACTTCGAAATATTAACGGCTTCTGCATCTTCAGCCCGGAACCGATACTGCGGCACCGCTTTACGATTTCGCCTTGCTGTCTGTGCTGCTCTAACATATGCGCCACCGTGCTATATCTGTCACGCGCAGTTTCACGTCTGGTTCGGTAATCCCCGTTCATATCACCGCATTTTTTCCGTCGTCAAACTAGCGGATCGTTACCGCTAAGCTGATTCCGTTCTAGAGATGTGCTTGTGCAAAAAACCTAAAAAACCCTTCACGCCTAACATTAGGGTTCGTACAGACGATGCCGCCCCGGTGGCGCCGCCGCGCCTCTACTGTTTATACGAGCCGCGTAAAGCCCGCTACCGCGAAATGCTGACACGCTAATAGTTGGGAGCCCGCAACGGCTGATTTTAAACACCTTACATTAATAATGGTTATTAACATGTAATGCAGCATGCAGTCCGTGGACGAGAGCTACGAGTTCGTGTCACTGGAGGGCGAGGCAGCCCTCGCCGGCGGCGACCGCAAGACCTCGCCGCCCTCCGAGCCCACCGTGTTCGACCACTACCCGCCGCAGTCGCTGCGGGAGCTGGGCGAGGAGAACGGCATTCACTACTTCGAGGACGGACACTTCTATACTGAGGTGAGACCTCTATTCTCAGACATCGATCTTTCATACAATCGGTCTGTAAACTGTTGTTGTTTACACGTAGACGGATTGGGGTATTAGTATCTTTGGATCTCTCGGTAAACGATACAACCGGATTTTATTATTAATTATTATACTAGCGTTCTTTATGAAATATATGACCATATTACAAAATAGTGAAGTAAATGAAATATTTAAACTAGAATTTATGATATTTTTCAGGTCGCGGGTCTTCCGCCTATTGAAGATGACGAGGACGATGAATATTACACCCCGCCTGTATTCGTTAAGATGAATAGAAAAGTAAAATTCAGGTAATAATTGTTTTCTATTTTAAATGTGATCCATGCCTAGCTAAGGAACATTCTGAAGGCCGCAGAAAACACGTTTAATGTAACTAAACATAAAAACATCGCAAATAAATTTTATTTAAGAAAAACTACATCTGAACGTTGGTGCAAATATATCGAAATTTGTTTGTACTTATGGGGCCAACTTAATCTTATCCCCACAGCCCAAAGACCCTTAGGTATTAGTCGCGTTGTAACACTTTCCGTGCACATAAAACGGGTACAAATAATAGAGCCTGGCACCCAATGTGTTAAGAATATCAGCTGCAGATCTATTTTCTGTAGTAACATGTACAAGAAATACCTAAGGGTAAGAGCCTAACCTTTAAACTACGTAATTGAATTCCAGTACGAACCCGATGCAAGTGTTCTCCACGCACTCGGTGCGCGAGTACGACCGCCGCAACGAGGACGTGGACCCGGTAGCCGCGTCCGCCGAGTACGAACTCGAGAAGCGGGTCGAGAAGATGCACGTGTTCCCCGTCGACCTGCTCAAGGGCGCCGACGGGCTGGGCCTCTCAATCATTGGTAATGTGAACTTTATGTTAGATGGCATAGGGTAGAGTATGATAACGACGTGGACCCGGTGGCCGCGTCGGCCAAGTACGAGCTCAATCATTGGTAAATTGAACCTTATATTTTACGGCGTAAAGTTTAGTCTTAACTAGCATTAACATCGCGACTTCCGTTATTGCATTAACTTTTTTATACTAAATTAAACGCTGTTCACAGGAATGGGTGTGGGCGCTGATGCGGGCTTAGAAAAATTGGGCATATTCGTTAAAACAATCACTGAGAGCGGAGCCGCCGCGCGCGACGGACGCATACAGGTCAACGACCAGATCATCGAGGTCGACGGCAAGAGTCTGGTAACTATACTACTATTATATTATACGAGTTTTCAGCTATGACACTACCGTAAGCGATTATTATCACAAACGAAACGACCGTTTTTTCTTCTGTTACAATAGTCTTAATTAATGTATGGGTTGTCGTATCTTTATCGCTTTATAAACACACACATTTTTATATAATTCAATTCGATTTACAGGTAGGTGTTACCCAAGCCTACGCCGCTTCAGTGCTACGAAATACGTCCGGACCAGTGAAGTTCCTCATCGGTCGCGAGAAAGACCCCGAAAACAGCGAAGTGGCCCATCTCATACGACAGTCCTTGGCAGCAGACAAAGAAAGGGAGGACAGGTATGGCCATAATTCTAAGCCTTTGGGTCTCATTCGGTTCTCTCTCATTATTTGAATCAATACCGGCCAGAAATCATATAGAAAATACAGCCAGTTACAGATTTACATATGAAACTTATTTTTGCTAGTTTTTCTTTGTATTACAATTTTTAGCAACGAAAATGAATGTCCGTCCTAGATCTGTAACTAGAATGCCCATGCCAAATTTCGTGGTTCTAAAGCATGTCGTTTTAAAATGAGAGCTGAACTACGTTTGTATGGGAACGCGAGATCACGCGAGCGTCCTGGCGACTCTTAAAAAATATGGCAAAAAAAAATGAAGCTGAATCGTGCTCAATAATAGTACATTACAGCAGAGGCTGGGAAAACAGGGATTTCCGGCAAAGTAGGTATATACAGATAGGGATACGAGGCCGGGAATCCGTTTTCACGACGAGGCATGTATAGTGCTTTTCTCAAAATAATGCGTGGAAATAAGACCTAAAACCTAATACTTAAAGCCTAAAAGTCTATCGCACTCCGTATCTCTCGGTATAATGCGGGGACCGTGTCGCGGTCGGCGCCGCCCGACAAAGCCTGCAAAGTAGTATGAAAATCCTTTTCATAGCAAGTGTCACTACGGCGCCCGAAACGTGATAGTTTCCAGTCTATTTTCACGAACGTAACGACAGCATTTCCGCGCATGTTTGAGAAAAATTTATTACTTCATGTGGCTATTGACCGTTGGGCTGTGCTCTTCTGCTTGATGTATATTGTATCGAAGGCCAGTAATATGTTTGTAATTTGTGTATATGGCGTCAACCGGCGATCAAGGCCCGTACAGACCTGTGGTAGATACTGCGACGCCGTACTGTAATGCGGGCCGGTATTGCATTT
Organism: Pammene fasciana; assembly: GCA_911728535.1. NCBI lineage: Eukaryota > Metazoa > Arthropoda > Insecta > Lepidoptera > Tortricidae > Pammene > Pammene fasciana. The sequence goes on from OU452285.1 coordinate 7,395,111, forward strand.
TTTCATACGCAACCACACAATATTTTTCGTCCTAAACCACCAACAAATTCTAACTCCGTTGGAGGTGACTAAGCGGTTGCTGTGTGGTTCTTAATACAGTTCGACCTGCGCCGCCACGGCCATATAAGTACCGTATAGCCGCGTCACTTGGCACGCCGCTTTGTTCAGTTGCAACCGCCAGTGCGTATTCTTTGTTGACCGTACGTATAATACGTTGTCGGCACAGAGCCCTGCGCGCGCGGCGGCAGCAGACGGAGGGCTCGGAGTCGCCGCCCGCGCCGCCCGCCGCGCCGCCCGCGCCCGCGCCCGCCACGCGCATCCCCGAGGTGTCCGAGCTGCGCGCCTTGCTGCACGAGGTTACTATATTATTATTCATAATAAACATTCAAATTGGTTTTATCCCGACCGCTATTCAACTCACGGCGTTCACTATTTGTAAGAAAGTCCCTGTCCGTGGAGCGCCTCTATCCACAGGCGTGCCCAGCTGCTATGCAGCCGTACCCGGGCCAGCACCGCGGAGGTGCCTCACTGCGAACCTTACGTGCGCCGTAGAATAGTCCGCTGCCGAGCTGTGTGGTGTGCGACAACCTTTATGATAACTACGTTTCTTTTATTTTTTACCCTCATTGTAGTAACAGTTCCATCTTGTGACAGGTGGTGGGCATGGAGGCAGGTGGAGCGCCGGCGGCGGAGGTGGTGGCGCGCGTGCGCGGCTGGTGCGCGGCGCGCGCGCCCGACGACGCGCTGCGCCAGGACCTGGCCGCCGCCGCCGACCAGGCGCAGCGCGCGCAGCGCAAGTACGACAAGGTCAGTGCAACTACAACCGGCGTGGGAACTGTTCCTTCCCCCGATGCGAATCACTCCAGCCTCGCGATGTAAGACGCAAAAAAGGCTACGAAGTACCTTCTTCAATGGGATACCTCATGCTGATATTATTTGAGAACTGTATTAGTCGCAAACTACTTCACCAGATTCCATCTCAAGCTGCGTGTCCTCAAAAGGGTTTAGTCTGAACTACATGTCCAGGTCGCTTCACCGCATTCGATTAATACGACATTTATATGATGACACATGAATGTTCCAGGCCCGACGAGCTCTGCGCGAGTGGCGGCGCACGCGAGCCATGGTGCGCGCGCGCGAGGAGTGGTGGAGCAGCAACGCGCGCGACGCGCACCGCGAGTACTCCAGCGCGCTGTCCGTGCTGCACGAGCGCGTCGCGCGCCTCGAGGTGCTGCTGCTGGTGAGTCTACTCACCACACCCAAACATCACTCAAAACTTGCCATGTTTGACACAAAGAGTGAAACAAAACTTACAAAGAAATCCTTAAATTTCGTTCAAATCTAACGAGTACGTCGTGAATTTTACTTTATTTAGCTTTTTACGCACCATAATCGAATTGTTTGCCCACACCTCGTACGCCGAACATCGTAATACGAACAGTGAGCGAGCCTTTTTCAAACAGCTAAAGGCTAACCCCCTTATTCACAAAAGTCTACCAAAGTTAAGGCCTCTGATAATCGTTTGTTCCTTGGGGGAAAGGGACAAACGATTATCAGCGATCTCTTAACTTTAGTGGCCGTTTATGAATAAGGGCATATGAGTATAACTTGACTTTCATAGATTACGATGACCGTTTACCATTATACTGGCGGGCTGTATGCATTGAAGTGGTGCTAAAAAAACATTTATGAGGACTTTTTTGGACACAGACTTCACGATAGACGAAAATGCGATCAAAACCATATACGTATTAATTGCGATGTGTTGTAACAGGAAACCCAGAAGAAAGCCGGACTGCCAGTAATGTTGCCGCACGAGCCCTCCGCGCGCCGCGAGACGCCGCCGTTGCCGCGCCGGCCCGACCCCGACCCTCTGCTCATCAACGGTTAGTTGTTTTCAAGCGACATCAACATTTCGAATTGGGAGATTCTCAATACGTCAAGATCAAAGTTCTTGTCATACTTGGAAAATTTTATTTCTTAATTTTTGGACAGAAAAACATAAGGCAAAACCTAAATATAATAATTATTTCTCAGATCCCTGGAGCTCCGACAGCGACCTGTCCGACTTGTCCCCTATAGAGGACGAGTACGCGAAAGTGGACAAGTCTGGGCGACGCGAGCGCGACTCGTGCGAGCGTGAGGCACCGGACATCGGTGACGTCACCGCGTCGGAACCCGAGGCTAAGGTGAGCTCTCGTCTCACTACAGGTGACCTCTCCCACTTCTCCCCCATAGTAACTAACTCCCCAGAAGTAAATGTACAATTTCTAACCCTTAACGATATGCTCCGGCAATAAAAGCATCGGTTTTTAGTTTCCCGTGTATTGCGCACACGATACTATTGGTCCATTCCCACTTTTCTTCTCTCATCTTCGCATCAGTGGAAAGATATCATTAGTCCACTAGGTTGTGTTGTTGTTTGTTGAGTGAATATCATCTTATCTGTTGTACAGGTGGCGGACGTGCGGCCGGTGAACAATGTGAGCGCGACTGCGGCGGTGGCTGTGGCTGTGGCGCCCGCGCCCATCTACGCCACGCCGCCGCACACGCCGCACGCCACGCCCGCGCACGCCGCGCCCGCGCCACCGACCACCACAGCCGACACCACGTGAGTACCGTGTCTACATACAGCCTCGGTGCCACACCGCCCTTGCTGGTTTAGTGTACGCCTGTACGGCCTGAGTGGCGGACGATCGATGCCGGCTTCAGCACCGTGGCGAGCGCTTCGTTGATCTTCCAAGGCAATTGAGTAGCGTTCACTCAGGCCACTCCCATACGTTCTCATAATTTTCAGAGCGCACGGCGTAAGCTGAAGTTGTTAGCGTGTGATCCTATCTCGATTGTGGAATCCTAGGGTATCGCTCATCGAAATATAACGTTGTTTGTTTGTTTGTTTGTAGTGCTCCCACCGCAGCAGCGCCGGCAGCAGCGCCGGCAGCAGCGCCGGCAGCAGCACCGACAGGCGGCGCGTCGCGCGAGCTGGACGCGGCCGTGCCGCGCTCGGGGCCGCTGCTGGACACGTCGGCGCACCGCGCGCGCACCGACCTGGCGCGCCACCGCCACCACGCGCCGCACTCGCCGCACTCGCTCAGCAACGCCAGCTCCGTCAGTACACACGACCCTTACTCACTTCACTAGCGGGGTTACATTGTGCCGGAGAGGCCCTAAAGCCCGGGCTGACTTGTGGCGAGCCCCGTAAGCCGGGCCCGCGGGGCACCCGTGCAGGCTGGTGCCCGGCGGGCCAACACCACACAAACGTCTTCCGAGCTTCGTCATCACCCGAGCGCCTGCGCAGCGGCGACGCCACGTCGTCGTCTCACCAGCGACGCTTCGACGTTGGTGAGACGCCGACGTTCGGGCGACGATGACACTCGGAAGACGCTAGTGTGGGGTTAGCCTCAGTCGAACGCTGCCTACTAGACACATTTAAAACGACTCTAGGTGGAGGTTTCAGCCTGGGCAAACATGCTTTCGTATGTCCATCTTTTTCCTCCGTTCTAGAAACGGAGAAAGTAGACACTAAAGGTGCTCTTATACGGGCGATAAAAATTGCCGAATTGCCGCAATTTTGACGTCACGGCCATATCGAGCAATTTCAAGCAATTCGAAATATTGCTCAATATGGGGCAATTATTGCTCCATTATGGCGCCATTCTGCTGGATATACCGGCAATTGTAGTCGGCAATACAGAGCAACACGGAAATGAATGGAGCAATACGGGAAATGATTGCCGAAATAATTGCCGCAATATCTAGAAATTGTCTCGTATTGCTCAATTAATTGCTCCATATTGCTCCATTAGTTTCGGCATCGTATCGCCGGGCAATAATTGCCCGAAAAATCGCCCGTGTAAGAGCACCTTGATGATTTTAAGCACCAGTACGATCTATCGGGTTTAGGGACATTGTATCTTCGTTGTGATAATAAAACAACAAAGGAAGTATAGGTAATGCCAAGAAAATTGAAATCACGCACACAACATGTCATGTAATGACAGCGCAATTTTGAAATTCCTGTTATTTTTTCTTACCAATAGCAAATTTAACTATAAATGTTTATTTTACAGTATGACGGATTAGACGACTCGTATAACGACTCCGCGGACGAATCTCTAAGCGAATCTACATCGGGAGCGCCTACGCATACGGGAGCACCCTCCGTAAGTGACTATCTACCTTAACCTCTTACGTTAAGTCATAGAGTAACTTATATAGTAGAGCAGCACAGCCTAAGAACTATATGAAGCTCAAGTCAATCGCGCCATCTGCGTGAAAGCCCCCTAAAGATATCCAAAATGTAAGAGGAAATGTCTTCTGCACTGCTACTCCACCTAGTAACGAATAGCGTACTAGTAGTAGTAGTAGTAGCTACTAAGACTGCTCTACTATATAAATTACTTTATGGTTAAGGTTAATAATCGAATACCCAACTAAGCGTATATTTTTATTAGCAGCGTGAGAGGCAAAGCTGTGGTAGCTCCGTAGGCAGCGCGACAGACGACGCGGTATATTCAAGAGATCACAGACATCAACTCACGGGTATGTGAAATTCCTGTTTATTTTTGCAGTGAAATATGTCTGGGAGCAAAAAGTAAAGTTGAAAGTGTGATTTACTGGTTGCTTTCTGTGTTTGTGCTCGTATTCATATCGACGTTTAAAAAAATTGCAATCTATACATACATTAATTAAAATACATTTTCGATATGATGCCTACACCAACATAAGTATAACAATACATAATGTACACGTTTGAATGATTTGCACATGAAAGACGCATGTACACAAAGATTGATGAATGAAAACCCTTGTTTGTGAATAACGTTCACCATTGTCATAGCATTACCTACCCACATTACTGTCGCCATACCATGACTAAACATTACACATTCGAAACAGTACACAAACTATAATATCGCAATTAAGTAAGCCTTCGATATCTTAAATAGTGCGCATAAACCTCGTTATATTTATATTGGCGGTCGGGTGATTGTAGTAAAGTCGATACCTATTTATTATTCACGACAGAATTGAATATGATATGACACTCAGGAGTTCTTTGTAGCTACTTAGTCAATTTTATCATTCATGCACAGAATAAAAAACGCTAATTCGAATTTCGAATGAATATAATATCTACATTAGAAAAAAGGTTCGGTTTACAAATATTTATAGCGAGTAACGTAATTTAGGTCCCTACTCGCTCGTATTGTCTCTAGCACCGTCGATTCATCCAGTCGCATGCCATGCAAGTATATGCGTTTGTATAAGTATTAGTTTGAGTGATAATCGACTTATACATGAGTAACAACCCGCCATAAATAGTATCTGCTCACGAAAGTTATTTATATAGATTCGGTTTAGTTGTAACGCGTAGTCAAGTATCATTTTAAGGGTCCGTTCCGTACAAACGCTTGTCTTTTCACCTGTTAACGAAATTATGCATTTTTAACATCTTTGTCATCGAAAAGAAGCCTATAGGGACATTAGGGATCCGTGCGCTTTGGAGAATCTGCCATCTTGTGGTCTAAATCGAAAACTGTAACAACTAGTGCTGCCTCCAACATTTTTCTCACGGGACAGCACCGCCCATTAGAAGAAAAGAATAAAAAACATTTTAATCACGTCCCTTTGCACGTCGTAGGTCCTACAATCTAATAGACTAATATGGCAACTTTAATATGTCATTTACACCAATAACTAGGAGCGTCCTGTCCTACCCTCTTCAGTTTACGCACGTTCCCTAAAAGAGTTGATACAAATGGCGTTTGTACGAGACACGGTAGGGTAGAGGATAGCACGGTCCTAAGTGATATCGGGTGAAGGTCCGGCCGCGTCGCTGGCGGAGCAGCTGAAGCAAGTGCTGGCGGAGCGCGAGCGGCGCCTGGCCACGGGCGCGCCGCCGCCGCCCGACCCCGTGCAGCTCACCAACGACCTCGTCGACGAGATCCGGCAGGCCGTCAGCGAGGCTAACGCCAGAGGTTCGTGTCTGCTCCGACTCGTAACTCGTAAGGGACATATGGTCTCATACTGTCTGTCATACTGTTCTCTAAATAATCTGGACGCTTATATAAATAAATCAGTATTTACATTTAATATTTCAATCAATCGAATAGCATTCGATTGTTCGAACCTATGCCCACTTTGCAATGCTGATTGCCATTTACTATGGAATAGCACATGTACTATCCAGATACTTCACCGCAATAATTGGTAAAACTAGTACTGTTGAGACAATAATAATAATAAGCAGCATCTGATATTAAAATAGGCTATAACGTTTGTTGTCTTGTGAACGTCGTTCTGATACACCACTTGGCGGTGATTAAATTCTTCTATTGTTTCAGTAATGTATAGCCGAAGCTTGTTTTTAAATCTAAATTTTATGTTCGCTCACTTGTTAGGGTTGCCATGAAAGAGGGCAATAAATAGGAGAACAAGTAAGACGATCAAATTATGAGTAAATACTGATTTGTTTGTCTAAGCGTCCAAATAATATGGGATTAGCTTGAGGTTACGTCACGTCACTACTTTAGCAGGAACCGCTTGATTTTATTTACGCAATCCTGTGTTATGTTCGTAGGATACTGTATATTTGTAGTCGCAGCTCGTTTAATCTTATATCAAATTATTAGATCGCGACTGCCACACATAATATTAAATGTAGGCATAAAAATGGTTGGCAATTCTTATCCTGGGACCACAGTGAAACCATATCCCACTTAATACCAGAATTGCCCGGTAGAAATTGGATTTTCCCACTCTTCAAACCAAACATATGAATCCCAACTATCCATCCTAACTTGATAAATACTATGTCATCCTTAATAAATGAAAACATAAAAAAGTATAGCAGTCCAGGGTAGGGTATACATTGTTAATCCTGCATTTTCCTTTTTCACACGCTTTTGCCATGCACATATCACACCAGCATCACTATCATAGTGTTATGCATTTTTATCATAAACCTTTTGTGCTACGCCTGGGTGGCGGAACCTTATATTTTTCAAACTTACATTTTGAGTTAACTTTTAGATGAAGAGTGTAGGGCGGTGTCCTAATTGACCATCAACTATCGTAATAACTAGTACAGTCAGCGTCAAATATATTGTAACAGCCAAAGTGATCAAATAGTTCGTCACACCACATATTTTGTATGGTGTGACGGAACTATTTGGCTACTCTAGCTGTTACAATATATTTGACGCTGACTGTATGGTTTCGTCTCAGACGAGATCAAATATATTCATGTCCTTACTCTAATTGTAATTAGTGCGGACGCAGAACCAATATTGATAGCGCGATAAAATATGATAGTCAATTAGGACGCCCCACATTCGCCCGTGCCTTCTCTGGCCGTACTATATCTGTTTGTACCATCGGGTTCATAATTGCATGGCCAATTTATCAATGAATTCATTCATAAATTGCCCATGCATTTTTGAACCCGATGGTACATTAGTTACATTACCTACGTACCTACGGCTGACCTACGGCGGTGAAATAAAAAAAAAACGGCTTAGATCGCGGGTATTTGTGGCCCGAACCGAAGTTAAGGGCCATAAACAAGCGATCTGAGGTCTTCTTTATTACCGCCCGTGGTGCGTAAACAATTTTACGTCACTCCGGGCGCTAAGTGAGTTTTGGGCCACAAATGCCAGCGATCTGAGCCCCTCTTTATTTCACCGCCCTAGGTACGTAATGTACTATTACGTCTTCTCCAGTGAGTAGTGACATTTGCCGCTGCGCTCGTGGGCGGCATATCTCACTTACCTCCCAGAATGCGTTGAAATAATTGGTTATTTGGGCAATATTTGGCGGTACGACGGCTAACGTCGTCCATTCAAAGTATAATGTACGGTTCCCACGCAGCTTCCGCCCCTTTGGTGGGAATCATACATAATGCTTATAACTCGAACTTGTAAGAAGCTATGAACTGTCACATCATTAGCAATTTATAAAAATCCATTCATTATAAAGTAGGTATAATACACCTACCCATTCAGGTGAATTAAATCAACACAGTTAATTAAAAATGGATTATTACATGTTTGAAAATGAATAAAGTGGCTGCTATTAGTGCGAATCCAAATCTTGCCGATGACTAGTCCAGATGGGTCCGATAGCTGGGTTCCAATGCAATCTCTGACAATGGGGACAATATTGACAATGAAATGGGCATGTTATAGTGAAAAAAGCTCCGGCTTGCGTAGTCGGCGGCGAGGTGCCGTGGCAGCCGCTGTCCAGCGCCGTGTCCGAGGCGAGCCTGTCGCCCGCGCCGCTGTCGCCGCACCCCGTCACACACTGGACCAAGCAGCAGGTAAACTGCGACTACACATCCTTTGGATACTGCTGACAGACACACCTACATTACATATAGTCAACGCCAAAGATATGTACACAATTTTGAACCTTATTAGTAACTTATTAGTGAAAAAGTGTATACATGTTTTTGGAGTTGACTGTACAAGCGGAATTCTTTCTTTTATATCAATAAAGATGCTATAAAAACACAAAAATTGCAACGATTGAATTAGTATGTATTATGCGCAGGTGTGGCAATGGGTGTCGGGCCTGGGCGAGGGGCTGGAGCGGCACGCGAGCGCGTTCGCGGCGCGCGGCGTGGACGGCGCGCTGCTGCTGGCGCTCAGCTCCGCCGACCTCAAGCTGCTCGGGCTCGGCGGCGACGACCGCCGCCGCATGAAGCGCCGCCTCAAGGAGCTGCGCCAGGCGCACGAGAAACACCTCAAGGCCCTCAAGAAGGCGGAGAAGAAGGCCAAGAAGAAATAGGCCGAGAGGCCGGAGTCAGTCGCGTGCACGCTCTAACGCGGTTAGCGTAGCATCCGTGCGCCGACCCGGTGTACGAGGGAAACAGCACGTGTATAGCGATGTCCCGCTCGCACACCGGACCGGCGCTCCACATCTAATGTGAATTATGTAAAACTCTCTTTTTCTGTCCATTTATTACGAGAGAAAGAAAATATTTGGTATTTGTCTCATTCTTACAACGATGGGCGGCTCTATCTTCTTTTACTTGATAAATGCGATTACTTATAGCATGCCTACTACTAATATTTATAAGTTACTTTAGCAGTATTCGCTACGTTAAAACGATAGTCGGCTATTCACTTGAATAGTAACTAACCACAACGTTGTGACTTATAAAAGTCTTATGATTTTCTACTTCTAACATTTCTCCGTTTTCTCCAATAAATATAGTTTTAAGCAGGGATCGTTACCGGTATTACTAAAAATCAAAATAGCGCCTGACTATCACAATATGTACATGACATTTTATAACTGTAATTGTCATGTACATATTGTAACCCGAATAAATTTCTAAATATTCATAAACAACCGAGATACCGAAATTGAATACCGGTTAATTTGTATGAAAATAATACCGGTATTCGATCCCTGGTTTTAAGAAGAATTACGTTTACTTGGTTGATTTTCTGTACATCTAATAAACTGTGCCGAATAACCTAACATTTGTAGAGAATGCTTACAAACAACAGGCACTTGAAATTTTCACAGAAAAATAAAAACATTAAGCTATTTATAATTCATCTTTACTTTTTTTATGCTGTCTCATTTCTTTAAATAATTTAATATGAATTCTGGGAATAAGGCGACTGACTCTGAAGATTGGTGGGCTGAGGTAATGCTAAAGCTGTGTCCGATAGCGTAGAGAGTGCCATCTGACTTATAGCTTAGAGTTTAGTGACGGTAGGGTAGAGTCGAACGAAGAAATACTAATAATCGAAATTTAGATGTAAGTGAATACGGAACAGGACAAGTAGAACGCATTTATCTAGACTGTCTAACGTAACTTATCTATTCTCTATATTCTATACGTTTTTTATGCAATGTCAGTTCTTTTCTACAAATTTATTCTTTCACAGTTTCCACGCGGTATTACTTGTGTCAGTTTTCTTCAAGTTTGATGTGGGGTGTGGACTGCTGGAAATCACTGGCTCAATCTAGTCATAAGATCAATCGTAAGCTGCTCGAGTCTGGTAATTTTCGTGTAAGAATTTTGAAATACATGTATAAGATAAACTATGTAATATTCAATTTGTATCTATCATGAATTGTCAATAAAATTGTATATTATCGCAGTAACAACTATCGGTTCGTATTCCTAATCTCTGCAAGGTTCTATTTTTCAGACAGAAATTGTTTATTTTCGGCATGAATTTGAAAATACATAATAAACTTTGCACAAAATGTACTTAGTATTTTATAGCGACCGGTCGTTAGAGCGACGGTGCTACTGTGTTAGTAAGATATTTAAATTACATACATAGAATACATTTGACATTCATCGAGCATGTGATCTCATCTCATTAAAGTTGTTACTTACCACCCATTGCGCTATCAATTAAAATGTTTATCTTATGAAATGGTTATGAAGATTATTATATATTCATTGAAATAAATACATTCCAGTGAAATTCTCTCTTAATATTTCTGTACGAGTTATCAAATATAAGTCTGGCTTTATAGTTTTTCTTAGGCAACTTAAATTATGGCGGGGATTGCATTCGCTCACAATGACAGTATAGCTGCTAGCTTCAATAAATGTCTAAAGCGGGCGATATCGCTCGGAGCGTTTTTTCGCGAAACTGGCATAAGACTTGCAGTGAGTGAGCGGAGCGGTCCCGGCCGCTATAGGGTATCGATTATTGACGTGTGTATGTTCGGTTCGGTTCTGTAGCCACCTGTATCGTTCGTGTACATACGAGTGAGCCGGCGCAGCGCCAGCGCACCTGGCACTGGCGGCGCCGGCGTGCTGTATAACTCTGTATGACTGAATGTACAATGTGCATTTAGGATATTTATTTTAATTAAGAAATAACGAATAATATAAGTAGGAGTCCATTAACAATTGCCAAAATTGATCAGTACTGTTTATAATTGTTGATTTTTTTAATTTAAATTTTCCTTAAATTATTAAATATTTATTTTGGGACCAAATTAATTTATTGTGTCTTACAGTTTATTATTTATGTATTGGGGTGTGCGGTTGGGAGAGATTTTTTTATTTATAATTAAATAAACAAACCAAAGTCTACATCATATTGTTTTTTACTATCAATTATGATCAATGTGAACATCGTGTACATTTCCTAAAATGATGATGAAAATATAGTCTGCAGTGGTGATGTGTGTTTTCTTTTTCTCTTTTTACCAGTCAATCAATCATTTATTTACATGTTGTATTAACCCTTTCACCACCATAAACACGGGACTTAACACTTTCACGACCAGGAACCCGATAGGCGGGCTCTCTGTTCGTAGGCGTTTTCCGCTACAAAGCGGGAAAATGCTAGGATCAGCTACGAGCATAGCTTACTGCGGTACGGAAAGTGTTAATTGATCTGCAGAGGAATCAGTTAGTCTACCTAGAGTAGTGTCTAAAACCTAACCCTTGCTACTTTCTGATTCTACTGAGGTTCGAACTTATTTGAAAGGATGATGATCTTACAGTGTAGTCATAGAAACTTCTGTATATAACTGTTAGTGTGGAGTCTCCACACTAACAGTTAGATACAGAAGTTTCTATGACTACACTAAAATTAGCAAGATAGCTAGATGAGACTCCACAGTGGTTCATGTTAATTATCTTTATTTATTTATAAGCCTTTTTTACTGATGTATAAATAAAATTAACAAAACTGTATATTATTCAACTTTATTTTTCTTGTTTTTATTTTTATTTCTTTTCTTCTTAAACTTCTTCTTAGGTGGGGAACTTCCTTCTTTTTCATCCTCATCACCATAACTTATGGTGACAAAGGCTCCTGGTTTCCTCTTTGGTGGCGGAGCTTTAGGTTGGTCCTCATCAGAAGGCTCACTGACTTTCTCCTCTGTCTGATCAACATTCTCCTCTATTTCAGAGGTTTCTTCGTCTGATTTCTCTTCTTTCTTGATAAATTGACTCTGCCTATTTAATGTCACACAGGTGACTCTACAAGCCGCATTATGTGAGCTTAATTCACTTAACTTGGAATCATTCACTGACCAAACTTTAACTTCTCCTGAACTGGATAATGAATACAATATGTTGTTATTGTAATGGAGACACTTAACTCTTTGCTTATGAGCTTTGTAAGTTTGTGCTTGAGCATCTGAGACAGTAAAGGATATTATGTTTCCATTGTCCAATCCTACGAACATCCTTTCATCAGTTACCCATTGCACAGAAGTTGGTTTTGTAGTACATTTTATTTGTTTCTCAATTCCTGCTTTACTTATTGTCCACACATCAACATTTTGTTCATGAATGAGGGAGAATCTATCACCAGCAGGTGAAAACTTAATTTCAGTAGGCAGAGATACACCCTTGCTTGATAGGTTTATGGTAAATGCAGGGCGTCCCTTCACTAAGTTCCAAGTTCTTAGTGTCTTGTCACCTCCTATACTGAGAGCTAGTTTGTTAGATGGATGTACTGCAATATCAGTTACAGGGGATCCTATAAAAATTAAAAATGGTCAATCATAGTTCACAGTAGGCTTAAGTTAATCTTAACAATCTCACAGATCAGTACTCAATATTTGTGTTACAATGTCCTATTGGGTTCAGAATTGCATGACCAATTTATCAATGAATTTCATTCATAAATTGGTAATGCTATTCTGAAACCGATGGTACAATTGCCATCAAATATATCGGAGTCACCAAGGTACTCAAAAATATCTGAACATGCACTTTATCACCTTGACAATAGAGGTGTTGTTCTGATATTAGTGACCGCCTTCACTGCTTCAATATATCTGATGGCAACTGCACTAGCTCCACATGTCTGTAGTATTATAACTTTTGAAAGCAGGATTTGATTTGCTGGATGTATGAGGAAATTGAATTAATTGAAACATTTTGTATGGGTACTCTTAATAAGGTGTACCAGGCGGTTTTAAGTAGTAAGGTTTTAAAAAACCGTCCAGTAATCATTTACCTTGATGAGCCTTCTTCCATATTTTCTCAATTTGCCAATTGCCTGTTCTTGTCACTATAATGGACCCATCATCACTCCCAGTCAGAAGGTGGGTCCCGTTGTGTGTGAAAGCAGCTGTATTAACTGTTCCATCGTGGTTCATAAGGACGGTGTGCTCTTTTCGGGACTTCATATCAATCACCACAACTTTGTCATCAGTGCCACCAGAAGCTAAAAACTTGCCAGCTATGGACACACATCGTACTGAAGCAGTGTGTGAATGTGTCGCAAAGGTCTGTTTGATTTTATTTCTCTGCAACAGACAGTATTACTCAATGGTATATTTGAAAACCAAAGCATGTTAACAAGACATTTTTTGCTCCAAGCAACCGCTGCACCAGCACACTTACCTCATCTTCATAACTAAGTGAGTAACCTAGTAAAAAGCCTTCATAGGTCCCAACTACTATTTCGTCCATGATAATATACCGGTAATTATATTTTATAAGAAAATTAACATCGCACTCACAACCTCAACAGTGCGCCACAGGCCGCCCGCACCGCACGTTTTCTTTTGACATTGACAGTGTCAAGTCTAGTCTTACTGTCAAAGTTTTTTTTATGGCCTGGCTACGAGGTTAATTTACTTCTGTTGCTTTATAGGGTCGCCACACACCTAGCGGTTTTCCTCGCGGAATTACCGGAAGTAGCGGAAATTTGTCTATGGTAGCGGAAATTTGTCTATGGTAGCAGATTTTTTGTATGGAAGCCATAGACAAATTACCGGAAGTAGCGGAAATTCATAGACAAAATGCTTAATTTGTCTATGAATTTCCGCTACTTCCGGTAATTCCGCGAGGAAAACCGCTAGGTGTGTGGCGACCCATAAGCGGTATTACACATTGCAACCTGCAGGGCCCAATCTGTTGTGTACCCTGCCTCTTCCTTCCCTCCTTCAGCTCCCTACGGGCCCTACCTTCAATTACACCTTCCAACCTGACAGATTGGGCCCTGCAGGTTGCAATGTGTAATACCGCTTTATGCACTTTTCGGGTTAAAGCGGTATTACACATTGCAACCTGCAGGGCCCAATCTGTCAGGTTGGAAGGTGTAATTGAAGGTAGGGCCCGTAGGGAGCTGAAGGAGGGAAGGAAGAGGCAGGGTACACAACAGATTGGGCCCTGCAGGTTGCAATGTGTAATACCGCTTTTTAGCCTATGAGTTTTTGGATGAAAAAATATTAATTCATCATTTCACGCAGTTACATTAGGTACATTGTTTGAAAAAAAATACTAATTTCGGTCGGAAGAACAAAAATCCAGAAAATCATAAGAACCGAATCTTGGCGTTTTGTTATATTACTATCCCGGTTATCCCAACACTATCAAAATAAAATGACAGCGTCAAGTCAAAGAAGAAAGGATCGAGTCTCGACAAATTTTTATCTTTTTATATAAATAAAGCTAGTAGATGGATATCACCGTATTTATTAGTTTATAGGGCAGTGCAGTGTTTTTTAGTGACGTGCATACCTACTACTATCATTCTGGTGAGTAAGAACCAAAGAATTACTACAAAATTACATTCAAACGTGTGTCGCTATCGATCTCCGAGGGTGGCATTATTTGTTAGTGTTTGTTTTGGTGCAGGATTCCCAAAAGAGGACTTACCTGGACATCTACAAGATGGATCTGGCGGAGACGATGAAGAGTGTGCTCGCGAAGAGCACCGGCACGAGTGGTAGCGGAGGGGGCACGGGCGCGGCGCCGCACGCCGCCGAGGGCTACGTCACGGAGAAGCTGTACATGCTGCTGCAGCTCTACCTGCAGAACAAGGGCTGGAGCCCCAGCATCGAGCTGCTGCAGTGCTTCAGCGACCTCAAAGACTCCTCTATGTTACCCAGTGCAGCTTACCTTCAGTTAGTCACACCTCATTCTTATTGGACACTTATAAGACCTAAATTTATGTTGAAATTCACTGCCTCATTGTGCAGCTTACGGGGAAACATTTTTTTTTACTTTTCCTTTATTTCTGTTATTTTGTTATTTCAACATTGTTGTACTTATCAGAAGCAGATATTCTGCTTATTACAAGACAAATTTATTCACAACTGACTACTCAGATAGTGATTTGATTTGTAAGATTTATTGATTGCAATGTATTAAACTGTATCATTTGAATTTCAGAATGATGGCATCAAGAGTGGGGCTGGATACCCAAGGCCGACTGATTCTTAGAGAAAATGGCAAAATAATTTTGCCGTATGAGCACTTTGCCAATGCTGTGATGCTGAAACATATGAATGGACCCCATGGGCTGCATTTAGGTTTGGAAGCAACAGTCAGAGCAGTAAGTTTGCTATTTATTATATCATACTGATTCAAATGAACTTTTCCGAGTAATTCCACCATATAATGTGTGGTTAGTCATCAATGTTATCAACAATGAGTTCAATTTAATGAATTGCATGTAGTTTATTAATGCATTTAATAAATAAATTAAGTTCTATTGCAATAATATTTATTCCTTATAAGAGTTATAAGAGGTATGCAGATCTATAATAAATGTTTTCAATTGGTATAATTTATGAGTAAAGCATAGTAATAGTTATAAATTATAACTACTAAGCTCATGACTCTCCTGCATATAATTAAAATATCGCATTCCAAAAGTCAATTTTTCCACCATCAAGGCATGATTTCCTTGATAAAATCTCACCTATGTCTTAAAAGGGGTCCTCATAGGCCAAGCAGCCTGTAGTAGTGTAGATGCGCCTAGGCATGCAAATGTGCGAGCAACATCAGGCAAGGCACTTCTAAATTGTCGGACAATCAAACTATCTCTATAACTAATATCATCTAAATGAATAAAACGCGGGTTACTCACGTCTTTTAAGTCGAATATTGCTCGACATGTTTCGCTCCATAACGAGGAGCTTATTCATGAGCCATTCGCGTTGGCTTACTGACACAGGCGGCAGAAAGACGTGAGTGACCCGTGTTTTATTTATTTAATATGTCTGTTTCTCACGGAGGTTTTGTGTTTAAAATCATCTAAATGGTTTAAGGCTAGACTTAAGAAGAGAAAAAAAAAAGGAATTTGCTTTGTATTTACAATATTACATGTATTTTATATTAGTAGGATTTGTTCATGTATAGTCAGCAGCAAAAGTAGCTAAGCGGGTGAGGTGTTCAAAATGAGCTTGACACAACTTTATTGTTAAGAAAATAAGAGCATGTTGAGGTCATTTTGAGCACCCCAACCGCTTAGCAAGTATTGCTGCTGACTGTACTATGTTTACTTGAATTAATTATTGAATTACACTAGACGCAACTAGGTAATAACTTTAATCATGACTTTGTGCTGCTTTAATAGTTCTTGAGCTATTATAGAGACTTAAATGGCTTTGTTATGAATGCAAAATATAACAGCTACAACTGTTTTATAATACTGAGAAAAATGGATTCAATGTATTTAATCAGCAGTACAAATATTCCATAAATAAAGTTGTTTATTTAAAAGTTTCCGGTTCCGGCTGTCAAACAGCAAATACGTAGTTTCTATCGCTCTTCGCTATTTAAGGAAAATAAAATACATACTTCTCAGTGCCAAGTAAAAATCTAAGTATTTTCTACCAAACGTTTGATATAGTGTCTAGTGAACAAATTATTTCACGAAAAACGAAGAAATATACGCAAAAAATCAGTGAAATCATAATTTTGAGGTTAGGTCTGACACGAGACATACGTCAAGTCAAACTCAAACGAATTCAAGACTTCCGAAACGCAAAATCATCGCATAATGGCAATGAACGCATCGCTCCAGCAGTTATTTGACAGCTTAAAAGTTGAAATAAATAAACAACTAACGCAACAATCACAAGATCTCAAACAAGAACTCCATGCTTCTATTACGAATACTTTGATGTGCAAATTAGACGAAAAACTTACGCCGCTAATCGAAGAGAATAACAAACTGAAATTGAGAATACAAAACTTAGAAGAAAAACTGTGCGAATTAGAGAAAAATGATAAAGAAAACAATATTATACTTTTCGGTCTGCAGGAAAATGAGAACTCTACAGAAGAATTATTTGATAAAGTGAAAGAAAAAGTGCAAAATGACTTAAAAATTGAACTTTCTTTTAATGAAATCAACAAGATACATAGA
This sequence comes from Pammene fasciana, assembly GCA_911728535.1. Classification (NCBI taxonomy): domain Eukaryota; kingdom Metazoa; phylum Arthropoda; class Insecta; order Lepidoptera; family Tortricidae; genus Pammene; species Pammene fasciana. The sequence continues at coordinate 7,412,222 of OU452285.1, forward strand.
ATTGGTAGGAAAAATGCGGAAAATGAGTCCAAAGGACGACCAGTTCGAGTTTCATTTGTTAGGGAAATAAAGAAAAGGCAAATATTGAAGGCGAAAAAACAATTTAAAGAAATATATGCCAGTGAAGACTACCCCAAAGAAATACAAAACAAGAGGAAAGAATTACAAACTAAAGTACAAGAGGAAAGGGAGAAGGGGAACACAGCTTATATAAATTATGATAAGTTAGTAGTATTAAAAGGCAATAAACACAACAGAAAAAGACTGCCTTCAGGTTCACCTCAGCAAGTAAGCCAACCGTCAAAGCTACAGGCCACATTTGATGGGAAAACAAGCCGAGTAAATGCCTTCGACATAATGAGAAGCAGATCAAACTCACTGTCTATGACAGCCGACCAGTAAAACATTATTAAAAATTAACAATTAAATACCAACGAACCGGAAACAAAATACATTAAATAAACACGAATCAAATAAAACACTACCATTCCCCAAGCCGACTGGTCATCGTGGGGAATTAGACCACCACCCTCCAACAAATGAAAACAGCAGCAGCATCAATAAATAAAACATAAGAAAAAACAAAAGAAAATATGTCATACTCAAGCTTCTAAACCTACATACCCACACATACAATGTAAGAATACTCTTGAGATGAAAGGATGGTTGAATTGGGGCTCTTTAAAAACAAAACCAACGTCTGAATCAGGAATACCCTTGGAGTAGTGACTATGTTGAATTGACTCAACTGAACATAATAGTCCAACTTGTATTAAAATAAGTCCAAGTTCAATAACAATAAATTGGATAACTGGCTCACAGAGCCACAAGACCCAGAACGGTGGAAGGTTGGAGGAGGCCTATACCCGAAAGGGGTCCTTGAACGCTTTAGTTTTAAGATATAATATTTAATAGTTTGTAATAGTTTTTCTAGTGGTTTTTGGAATAAAAAGGCTTTTTATTTTTATTTTATTTATTTATATATTTAAAAGTATTGCAGGAACAGCTGCATTCTACGACTATGTTTGTTAATGTAAATGGCTAATATAAACAGGATTTTCCTAACTTTATGAACCAAGGGTCAATTTGTTCTTTTTACTCTATTTAAGGGCTATATTCTATGGCCTTTACTCTCAAACTTAAAGGACAAGATCCTGCTTTCAGACATCAGTTTGGAAACCCCTATAGCCCGCAATATTCAATTCAATTCAGTATTATTATTTCTAATAATATAAATATTAGGAATATAAGGAAGATCTAACAAGCACTAAGGTTGACTTTTCTAACTGCGTTTTAAACATTCACGACCTTGTTGTCTCATGACGTTCAAACGAACCTCAACCATAGGGTGGTAGACCACATTTTTGGCTGACTGTACAGGTTTCCAAACTATATGAGTATATCCGTACAAGGTGGGAAGAAGTTGATAACTTGAGATATAAAATTGAAGAAATTTGAACCTTATGAATTTTTTTTAGAGTTCAAATTTCATCAACTTTTCGCCGCGTTTTGTCAACTTCTTCCCGCCTTGTACGGATATAGCCATAGCCAGCACATAAATTAAACATTGGGAATTTGTTTTAAACTTCAGTGAGGGAAGCAAATTGACAGTATATTAATTTCTCTAGGTGGTAGAATCATACACAATAGGGCGGGAGCAGTTTGGCATGGAAAAGGAGTTTATCATAGAGGTGGTGCAGAACTGCCCGAACCCGGCCTGCCGCTACTACAAGAACCAGCTGGAGATGACGCAGAAGTCCATCCAGCAGCACCTTTCACAACAGCCTACTTATATTCCAGGTACGTTTTTAATTATAAGATCTCATTATGTGTTACCGCAGCACACACGAAAACGCACGAGCGGCGAGGCCGGCGAGACTAACGGCGGCGCGAGCGGCGAGATCAAAATGTACAGAAATGAATGAAATTTTTTCAAACTGTTTACGAAAACAGCGGCGAATCGCGCGCGCGGCCTCGTACATTTTGTTTCTTGCCGGTCGCGTGTTTTCGTGTGTGCGGCCTTAGTGTTCCACAATACGTAACCGAACCTGCTTATTGTTAAATGACTGATCTTAGAAGAAAAAAAATCACACATGTTCAATTAAACTATCATCACCAACTTGCCTTTCTCTCATTTACTTAATGTCAGCACATTTTTTTAAATTTATAACGCTTATTTCATCGCTTAAACAGTTTATCCATCTTTTTAGTGGCATTTTCACTATTTGTTCCTATTGTTTTTCTCAACACATAAATCAGTTTCCACAATCACTGCTGCTCCCGACCGACTTTTGCAAAAGTAAAAGAGATGTGTCAGGATCGTAGTTGATGCAAATTTGTGATCTGTGAAAACAGGAGAGATTGTATTGCAGGTTACAGGCTTTAGGTTATGGGCAGGTTTCCGGAACTCGATGACTAGAAACAGGAGAGATTATTTTGTAGGTAGGGTACAGCAGTAGGCAAAAAAAAAATTGTAGTTTATGAAATTTCTTAACCCTTTGACCGCCAAGCATCGGTTTGAAAAATCGTTGCCTCAGCGCCAGCGAACTCGCTTATATTTTGGTTGTGATATCATGGGCTGGCGCTGAGGGCACGACTTGCCGAGCGCGTGATTTTGTGTCTTTGGCGGTCAAAGGGTTAGACATTTTGTCTTGCGCCGTAAAAGGAGGAGGTAACCACACGCGCAGCCGCAATGCCGAGGCACGTCTACACTGTTGCCCGAGTTGTTTGCCGAGCTGCTTTTCGTGGTAATTTACTCGCGAGGCGGCTCGTTTGATGTGGACTAGCCTAATGGCATTGTCCTATAATGCCCCCTAGCTACGCTGTGGTCTGACAAGTACAACGAGTTCTAGTTTAAATGCGTAACCCTCAGAGTCTGGCGCGGCGAACCTGGCGGACAGCCAGGCGGTGGAGCGGCTGCTGCGCGGCTCGGCGCTGCAGGACTACCAGCTGCCGCTGGCGCCGCACCTCGCCGCCCTCAGTGAGTTGCTATGTAAACGTCTACACTTTTCTTTTTGGTTTCATTTAAGGTGGAGAGAGAGACAATCTCGACTGCGGGGAAATTTCAACTACATCGCAATATCTTACGTGTTTTACATCATTAACTATATTGCCATCTATATCCGGATAGCGGGAAGCGCTTTTTCGCTCTATAAACGGCACTATAGTTATGTTAAAACACGTATGCCATTTAGATTTAGTTGAAATTTCCCACAGCCGAGATTGCCCCGCTGCACCTATTAATAAGCTTTTATTTCACCCGATGTACATAGGCAAAATAACGAATGTTATACAACTTTTAGCGGGTCTAACGTCCGAAAAGCCAGACCGGCGCGCGCAGGCGCAAGACAAGCTCTCCCAGCACCAGCAGCAGCTCCTGATGCAGCACCAGTCCCGCTCCCTTCACCAGGACAAGTACACCCGCCAGCACTCCGGGCCCTCGACGGAAACGAAGAAACACCACTACTCGGATGAGCACAAGCTCACTGACTTCCTCAGGTCAGTGTTAGGAGACAAGCTGTCCCAACACCAGCAACTACTGCTATATATAACTACACCCGCCCGCATATACGAAGAAACACATCTATTTGAATGAGCTGACTGACTTGCCCAGATGAGTATCTGTCCCAACAGTCCCAACACCTGCAATAACTGCTGTAGCAGCACCAATCCCGCTTCCTATATATTACAGCGCTCGTCGCTCAGAGCGAGGCGATCAAAATGTATAGATTTGAATGAAACTGTTCTGGACAATAGCGGAGGCCTTTGCCGCCCTGCTCATCGCGCAGCATTTCGCGTCGCCGGTCGCGTGCTTTGAGTCATTTAAAGTTTTTACCGGTTTAGTTTTCCTATTTACTTATTTAGTTACAGTATTGGCCACAAGGTTGTGTCATTTTGATGAGTGTAATTAAATTTGTATTCTTTAAAATTTCCAGAGCTAACCTAGAAAGCCTAGAGTCGCTATCGGGTGGTAGCGCGACGAGCACGGCGACGAGCGCAGGCGGCGGGCAGGAGCGCGTCGTGCGCGCCTTCGCCGAGCTCGCGCGCAACCTGCAGCGCATGCGGCCCTGCGTGCGCCCCGCCATGTGCAAGCCCTACGGCAAGCAGTCCGAGCAGCTGCAGAAGAGTAAGTAGCCGTGCTTGTCATGTGACACATGACAAGCACTCATGCTTGCCATTTCGACCGGCACGATCAAAATTTATCTACTCGAATAAACCTGTTTTGGATGACAACGATAGTCGCTCGCTGCGCCGCCCGTCGAGTCTACATCTGCTTACAATTTACGCACGCTACCGCCAGTAGTATAATTATAGTCGTGTTTTATATGTGATTGATGTGTTTGTGTTGCAGTCCTGTTGGACACGATCCAGCTGGTGCAGTCGCTGCGCAGCTACCTGCCGCCGCCGCACATCCAGGTCACCTCGTGGAAGAACGACGACAAGCTACGGTAACTCACTGTTATTGTGTTGTGTGTGACAGTTTGAATACCCCTGTTACGACTCGACTGTGTAAATGATCGAAGTCAATGTATATTTTATTTAATTATTCTTTCATATATTTCAGTTCGAACAACATGGAGGAGATCGAAAATCGCAAGATAGTGAGCGGCAACTAGCCCCAGTGAGGCTGCGGCTGAGCGCCCGCTCTAGTCTAGGTATTCTATCACTTCTTCTAACCTTCGCGAACCGGACTCTGTGCTACTGACTTACTTGTAAGTTTGAACCTTCTAAGGCCTATCAATTGAGAAAACTTGCTAGTTGAATTTGAAAAAGTTGAGTGTATGAAACAAGTTTGATTTTTTCTAGTTTGTAATCGAAAGAAACAAGAAATACAACTCTGTTGCGATTTGAAATAGTTTAAATTTATTGAAGCGATTAGTACGGTCACGTCTGAAAATATTTATCATTTAAGCTTTGGATTACCAAAGAGTCCTGGGTACATATTATTTTCACATTAAATGTATCCATATTTTCAGAACTGACTTTACCATAGTTACGAGAAAACTACGTGAATTATGTTCTAAACAGTAACGAGTATAACTATCATTTTTAGTTTATTTAAAAATCCGAAATTTGCAACGAACGACGGTAGCAAACAATTATTACGCCCGTTTCTACTGCCAATTACTTTTTGTAACAAAAGAAAATTTAAAAACAATAGAAAATATTCGTAATATTTTCATGTAATATTTTGTGTCAAACTGTTTTATTTTTAACCGACTTCAAAAAAGGAGGAGGTTCTCAATTCGACTGAATTTTTTTTTTTTTTTTTTTTATCATTATTATTTTTTTTTTGTATGTATGTTACTCCATATCTCCGTGAATCGTGAACCGATTTTCAAAATTTTTTTTTTGAATCGAACAGGTATAACCCCTAGATGGTCCCATTGTCACCAAGTCGGGATCTGATGATGGGATCCTGGAGAAATCGAGGGAACTCTTCAACTATTATAGGCACACCTATAGTGATTTCACTATTTTTTACAGCAACTCGGCCACTTCCTCTTGGAATAGCGGATCCTAAGTGAAGTCGGTTCTTTTTTTGTTTAAAATTATTATTATAATAGCCTGCTTCTATTGAAGACTATTTTATAATTTTTTGATAATATCAGTACATAGAGTCCAGTTCGCTCTTATTCTTTAACCATTGATTTAAGCACTTTGTTACACGAATATAGAAAGCTCCAAATAGTGATGGAGTAGAGAAACTTTTGTATGGCATTTTATATTGTGGTATACTGGAGCTTTCTATATCAGTGTGTTCTTCATGTAATCTCATTCTTTGAGCTACGTAATATTAAACAGTTTCTACATATTTAAGAAACGGGAATGTTGTAAAAATAGGGTTAATCTGATTTATGAAAATTAAACTTATTGTGTTTGCTAGCTGGTCGAGTGATCGCACAATATCACATCCATGAAGTACAATCGGAGATGGACATTTTTTTAAAGTAATAGAGACTTGATCCTTGAAGTCTTTCTTATACAAATATATATAATTAATTATAAATTATATAGCGTGTGTTCTATAAATGTGGGTTGCTCCTGAGGCCGGTTGTTGGGTGGTTGTAATTGTTCTCATTTTTACGAATCTTTTGCTATATTTTATGTTTTTATACACTGTCTCCTTACAAGCCGTTTTGGTTTAGTGTTATTGTATACGTTTGACAACTTAGTATTTATTTTACGTTTTTGTTAAATTTCTTACTGTTATTGTTCGTACACGTCGTGTATTCGCTTTATTGCTTTTGATGTTGAGATCTTTTTGCCGTTATTGATCCAGTTCGTCCTTCCTTATTTCAATGTATTATCGTAAGTGCATTATTTACACTGTGATAGTGGTGTAATAGGTATAGGCCTGAGCCAAGTCTTGACATGGTTATAAATATATGAAGGTAACTTTCATTGATTTTATCGAAGTGTGCGGTAAAAATAATCTCCAAAACCACACAGAATTATAATTAATTTATTAATTTTCTTTTAATTGAGGTTATGTAAACAAACACTTTCTTCAGATACATTGTCGAAAGTATCACGTAGATTTTTACGCTTAAGACTTGGTATTTTCATAAAAACTTTGCATTAATTTTCGTTTTCTTTACATTCACAAGTAAATCTATAGTTACAGATACATTTTTCACTTCGTGGTTTATTATCGAGTTGAGCAGCTCTTTCCTCAACAAGTGAAATGGTAGCGACGCAGCGGCTTAACCCAATAACAAACCACGAAGTATTATTATTATTTATCGTATGGCTTGTTACAATGTCACGAAGTATTGAAACCATGTTTATTAGTCAAGATCTAGAAGTAAATATTGAAAGTGAAGTCGCCACGTCTTGTCTTGTGTGTGAGGAGGTATCTTATTGAAGACTGCATTTTTCATGTCGTTCGTAGCTAGCGTCGCTTGTGAATATAGGTAAGGTTTTGGTGAGAGGCCGCACTCGGGCGGGCAGGTTGGACTTACATCAGTAGTACTTATACTTATGGATTGATACCGCAGAGGGTAAAATGATGTTGAAACTGCATTTAAGTAGCAAACAGTGTGTTAGCCAAGACACGATGCTTTAATTGTAAACGTTTCGGTATAGTCGTACTTTTTTAACACGTGTATTTGATGATGTGGTAGCAGTTTATAAACTGAAATAGATGTCGTACAGTCTGTCCGGAAAAATAAGTGTCGTAAAATGTATAAGTTCCTGTATAAACCACGACACTTTCCGGACAAACTATACATACTTCTCAATTAGTGATAGTACTCTTGCTGGATGGTGTGGTGTGGGATAGGGCGTGCAATACCGGTATTGCTTGTATACGCTAATACCGGAATTCCGGGATTACTTATACAATCAATGCCGGTATTGCATGCCCTAGTGTGGGGTTGTGTATAAGATGCGCTTACATTTTTATCGTTAGCAGAAGTTAGAGCCGCTCGAGTGTGAGTAGGGTTAAGTACAATATGATAATAACGCAAGTTGCTATTTACTTCCAAAACATCACATATGTGAAATGATCCACATAAGTTTGCTAGTGCAATAATTAGGCAAAGCCTACCTTAAACTTAAAATTTTGTATCCTAAATAGTACTATTAGTGAATATATTGCAAATGCTGACTGTTCGTACTCGAAAACTGTATTCATGATTGTTTTCGATACTTTTATTTAGTTACATCACATGTTTGACTATTGTCAACTTTCGTCTTGATAATCAGCTCTTTTTATTGACAAGGTTAAGAGCACTCAATGCTCTTAACCTTAGGGTGTTGGACATAGTCATATAAAATAAGAAGACGTGATCCTACGAAGATAAAACTGTGATTCCATAGTAAGCCGCGGTCTCGAGCACACACACTCACTTTTGACGTTTGAACCAATCACCGCTCGTCCACGAGTTGTATACGTGTGTGTCGCGTGTAAACACGAGGATATCGGCTCACTATTGGAATCACAATTTCGCCTTCACGGCACCACTTCTTCCTACTTTATATGTCTATGGTGTTGGGCGTTGTAATTCGGATAAATCTTAGAGTATCTATTCAGACATCGCTTTTTAGGAGTCTACCTTGCCTCACAATAAGTGAGCGCTTATATTTTTTTTATATTATAATTTGGTATTTTGTATTGTTTGCACCAAATCTATTATTGGCATTGTGTATTTTTTATTTATCCAGTTTCTATGTACACTTATTATACTAGTTTGCTATGTATAAATGAGGCTATTATTTTTTGGGTCAGATTTGCTTTTCGTATAAGTATGTAGTATTAAGTTTAAATGACGTTGTACACACTTGAAAAGTATTAAAATTCAAAAGAATCTCACTCTGTATTAGAATTAAGCGTTCTAGTCAAAAATGGACTTTTGTTTATGATAATTTGGTATCGTTCTATAACAAGAATAACTAACAAATTAACTAACATCATAGTGTTGAATGAAATTATGTTGTTTTTCGAATCAATTTAATCTAGACTGATGAAAAGTATTTGTAATCATAACGTAATTTTTTTACTATTTCTTCCCTCGAATGTTTATTCTGATCTCAGGAGTTATATTTTTGGACATGTTAGCATTCAACACTGTGTCGTTTTAGTGAGAAAGGCTTGATTTCTATATAAAAATAATTTGGTAAATCCCCCGGTTCTCTGAGAAAATAAGTGTATATTACGCGTATTTTTTTTTTCAAAAATATAATTTTATTTCTACTCAGAATCAAGAGAATTATCAATTTAGAAATAAAACTCATAAGTCAATTTTGTGACGGCTTTACAAAATGTATGAATAGCGTCACAAAATTGACAAATTTAACACATTTTTTTTTATTTAAATCGATAACAAGTTATTTTAATACTTAAACAAAAATAATCAATAAATGTAATTAAAATATGTTTTTGCAAAAGTACATTTGCGTGACTTTTTAGGTATTTTTTGCATGTATGCATTACTATTCCGGTGAGAGGTATTTAAAGGTTTGGTTGATATCGGTTAACATATTAATGTATCTTTTATGTTTAAACCAACCTTTTACTGTAAATTCTGTATTTATATTGGCATCTTCTTTCCTGTGATAAAATTTCGATCAAAATTAAATTTTGACATTTACTTACATGCAATCAAAACTAAGTTCTCGGTAATAGAACATATATGTATACTTTAAGCTAATACCTATAACTCTTATATTTATATACAAACGCCGCTTAGAGACGGTCTCTATAGCAGAAAGAGTGCATTTTCTGCTTTAGCGACCTAAATAGTTAGCTTAACTACTGACTTTACCGACTGTGTAATACGAAGTGTGTATGATAGGCGCTTGTATACCTACAAACCAACTTGTACAGTCACCATCAAATATATCGGAGCGGCCAGGGTCCACAAAAATATCTGAACATGCACTCTATCGGCATTGGCCGCTCCGATATATCTGAAGGCGACTGTACAGTCAGCGTCAAATATATTGTAACAGCCAAAGTGATCAAACAGTTCGTCACACCATATATTTTGTATGGTGTGACGAACTATTTGGCTACTCTAGCTGTTACAATATATTTTTCACGCCACCTGCTCGGAAATGTGGCAAAAGAAGATCAAAATCCAAGCTGGAAAGTAAGCAATTGCTGTAGCATCTGAACTACCACTACAAGAATTGCTATTTTGCAGCAATGAAATGTCATAGTAGAAAAGTAAAATCCAGATATGTCATTGCATTCGACCCACCAATGAGAATCATTTAAAATATTAAAAGGTCTTTTTTTGGCACCACTTTTTCATCCTTAAATAAAATAAGGTTGTTTATCGAACCAATTTACTTGTTTAAAAAAAATAAACGTCAAAACCCATTCAGATCACCCTTAAGGCGTTTTTACCTTTTTAACCGTTTGTGGTTTTCTATCAAAAAGTGGGTAAGGAGTGAGTCGGATTGAAGCATGATTGAAGCAAACAACGTAAAAACGCTTCTTAAAAGTGAAAAAAAAGTTAAAAAGGTGGAGCGGGAAAAATACATATTGAATTGGATAATGTTTGACTGAAAAACAAGAAAGTTGTATTTATGCAGTAAAAATTAGTTCAATGAGTGTAGAAAATATTATTAATACGCTGGCGCCCACCGAAATTCAAGAAACAGGCGGTCGCTAGAAATTTGTTACCAGTAAGTGAAATCGCGTCCTAAATAAGAAGGTCCATGAACAGTGATATTTTGTATACAATATAATATCCGACAAACAATTAATATTATGGAAGGATGGTGAAAAGAAGCATTTATTTGCAGAAAGTTACATGCTCGTTTACTTTATCGTGCTTGCGAAAAGCACATGAACCTTCAATATACCTATAGTATCTATTAGTGTTTGAATTGTTATGCCAATTAATTTTTTATTTTATTTCCTCACAGTAGTCGTGAAAAGCACTATGTAATGTCTCGGCCGAAAGCGCTATAGGTGGACTCGTATCTTCGAGGGCCTCCCCTGGCGGGTCGGCCCTCGAACTAACTCGATCCACCTATAGCTTACTTTCCAGCCTCTACAACAATGTACTATGACTCTGACCGTACAAGAGTTACGGCATGTTCAGATATTTTTGAGTACCTTGGCTGCTCCGATATATTTGATGGCGACTGTACGAGTGTGTTGCCTTTAAAATAATTGTATTCCCCACATTTACCTTATGTATACTTAGTTAAAAAAACACAGACATTGACAATGAAATGACGGATACGCAAGTTCTATTACCGAGTACTGGTGTAGAGTATTAATTATTTTGGTTATATAATTAATGACTAAAACATATGTTGTTAAATTGATATCTTATATTTGGCCTTGCCATGTAACTTATTATTTGCCGATTTTAAAATTATTTTGTCTTGTAAAAGTGGTAATATAGTGGATCGAGAAATCAGTGCTTAGTAATAAATAAAATTATTTGATTCAATGTTTTTATTTGAACTTATTCTTCCCAAATCCCTTTAAAGCATAGCAGTCCTTCGTCGGATAAGGTTAAGTACCGTATTGCGTTAAAATTAAACATGCAAACGCATTAAAACAAAGAGATAAAAAAATGGTTGTCTGTAAAGTCGGTTTACGGACTATAATTTTGCGTGATACCAGTGATACTGATAACGTCATAATAGTGCTCTCCCTTATGGGAATATAGTTCAGAGCTGGATACGGTTACCTTCTTTTAATATGTTGTTGGGTACGACACCAGGACCCTTAAACTGCCGAGAGACGAGGACGTCGATGAATGTCTCTCGAGTAATGACGTCATAAAAATGGCTGCCGCTTCGTTGCGAAAAGTGTAAATTTCATCCAAACTGTGCATTGCACCTATACGTGTGTAGTATCAAACGAAAGAAGATTAAATGTGCTATATTGTTGTAATACATTATATACTACTGCATATTACAGTTTGACAGCTATAAACGAAAACCCAAAATCAGGCTAAAAAATAATTCGGATATTTGCATTTTACAACAAAATTATAAGTCCAACTTTAAAGCCGAGTACTACAATGACAAAACAGGCTATTTAAGCTATACATTGCTATAAACATTATTAAAATCTGGTAATAATTGTGGCAGCTATGTTAAAAAACATGTCGGCACTGCCGAGCTATTTCCTTAGAGTGAAAAAATAACAGTTTTCACAATTTACAGAATATCCGCAGAAGCTTCGAGTATATTGTTGGTCAAATAATTTGGAGCCCCTAAATGTCGGAAAAATATCTCTATAGTGACTGAAGTCCAAATAATGACGTCATGAACGTGACCGCTACCGAAATTTGTAAAACATAAATTAAAGCTATACCATGACACATACACACATGTGTGTAGCATCGATCGAAAGCTTATTGAATTTACTACAATACATACATACATTACTTGTGAAAATAATGTATAGTTTAGGAGTTGTTGACAAAATAAAATATTCTTTTAGGAAAATAAAATGTATATGTTAATTCTGTGGCCAAATAAAATACAATACACGAATGTTTTGTATAGCATTAAAAACACCAACTATTCAGCTTTAAAACACAGTTTGAATTTATAAAATTTGATAAGAACTATAAAAGTTGTGCTTACAACTCTAAAGCACACTAACTATTTTACCTACAATGCACTCATACTATGAGAAGCTTGGGCCTAATTATTGACTAGTTTTTTATAAATTTTGTAATGATTTAGGGTTCCTTGTCATTAAAGTAAATATAAAAATCGGCCAAGTGCGAGTTGACTCGCGCTCCGAGGGTTCCATATACATCACACCATTTTAACAATTTGTATTTTTAAAACCAACTTACGCTTGACCGCAGACTTTTTAGTGTTTTTTTCTTTAATGTACAGGCAAAAAACTATATTAGGTTTTTTTTCTAAAATGTAGGTTCGTCAGTTTCCGGGGGACGGAGAGCAATGGAAAAATTTCGCCTTAGTTCTTAAATAACTTCAAAACTATTAAAATTTAAATTATAAAATTTATATATTTGTAGTTTTCACATCAAATCCTTTCATTTGATATATAACAAGGTATAGTTTGTAAGTAATTTAAGAAATAAGGCGAAAATTTTCCATTGCTCTCCGTCCCCCGGAAACCGACGAACCTACATTTTAGAAAAAAATACGTAATATAGTTCTTTACCTGTACATTACAGAAAAAACACTAATAAGTCTGCGGTCAAGCGTAAGTTGGTCTTAAAAATACAAATTGTTAAAATTGTGTGATGTATATGGAACCCTCGGAGCGCGACTCAACTCGCACTTGGCCGATTTTTTTATTTACTTTAATGACAAGGAACCCTAAATCCTTACAAAATTTAGAAAAAACTAGTCAATAATTAGGCCCAAGCTTCTCATAGTATGAGTGCATTGTAGGTAAAATAGTTAGTGTGCTTTAGAGTTGTAAGCACAACTTTTATAGTTCTTATCAAATTTTATAAATTCAAACTGTGTTTTAAAGCTGAATAGTTGGTGTTTTTAATGCTATACAAAACATTCGTGTATTGTATTTTATTTGGCCACAGAATTAACATATACATTTTATTTTCCTAAAAGAATATTTTATTTTGTCAACAACTCCTAAACTATACATTATTTTCACAAATAATGTATGTATGTATTGTAGTAAATTCAATAAGCTTTCGATCGATGCTACACACATGTGTGTATGTGTCATGGTATAGCTTTAATTTATGTTTTACAAATTTCGGTAGCGGTCACGTTCATGACGTCATTATTTGGACCTCAGTCACTATAGAGATATTTTTCCGACATTTAGGGGCTCCAAATTATTTGACCAACAATATACTCGAAGCTTCTGCGGATATTCTGTAAATTGTGAAAACTGTTATTTTTTCACTCTAAGGAAATAGCTCGGCAGTGCCGACAGGTTTTTTAACATAGCTGCCACAATTATTACCAGATTTTAATAATTTTTATAGCAATGTATAGCTTAAATAACCTGTTTTGTTATTGTAGTACTCGGCTTTAAAGTTGGACTTATAATTTTGTTGTAAAATGCAAATATCCGAATTATTTTTTAGCCTGATTTTGGGTTTTCGTTTATAGCTGTCAAACTGTAATATACAGTAGTATATAATGTATTACAACAATATAGCACATTTAATCTTCTTTCGTTTGATGCTACACACGTATAGGTGCAATGCACAGTTTGGATGAAATTTACACTTTTCGCAACAAAGCGGCAGCCATTTTGATGACGTCATTACACGGGAGACATTCATCGACGTCCCCGTCTCTCGGCAGTTTTGGGGTCCTAGTGTCGTGCCCAACAACATACTAAAAGTTGGTAACCGTATCCAGATCTGAACTATCACTTAGGCCCTCTCCCATAACGGAGGGGACTATAAGAAAACATTTATAAAAAAACTACATATAGTATAAGAGCGCACGACACTGAACCTAGTTCGACAAGGCTCCAATTGTATATATATTTCTTCACGTCACGTCTTTTGATGGGCAAAAGCTACTAAGATTATATATAAAAAATCACTTTTTATACTCGGCGACTGTAATACTCGAATTGAGATTGTGGTGGCGGAACTACTAGCGCATTCTTCTTGATAGAGCTTCTATGGTCGCATATTGTAGCATCCATAACAATCACAGAAAGGATTTCCATACAATATTGTGAAACTGTTGTCGGGCCCCGCATTGCGTGTCGCCGCCGGCACAATCCACCGGGGGATCGAACGTTACGAGATTACATAGAAGCAGTAGGTTGTGCACGGCTTTCGTCGAACTCAATTCTTACCGGCTTGCTTAAGCACTCGTATAAAAACTATTGTGTGCAACGGTACATAATAAGGGTTCTTAAGATTCGAGGGTCGAAGTTACAAAATGAGGCGAAGCCGAATTTTGTAAAAACAGACCCGAGAATCTCATTATGTAACTGTTGTACAAAATACTATTTCCAGTGGGTATTTATCAGTGGCGGCGCGTCCATAGAACACGATTCCCGTCGGCTCGCCTAAGTTTCAGGCGGATTAGCAGTTTTCCTACAGCTCATGAAGAGATTTTAAGCCAAAATGAGCTCCGGCTTGCCTAAGAAATTTTTTGACACCGCCACTGGTATTTATCATACGAAATAAAAAGAAAAACTAAGTTGCTTGCTCATAATTGAATTTAATTCTTTTCGAATGACACTGGACAAGTGGACATCATTACAGTAAAATGGAAAGCACCTTTCCTTTCAAAACATGAAAGGTTGAAAATGTTTAAAGTCTTATTGGAATGCTAGAGTTAGTACAACAAATAATTATTATTCACAACGACACACATACAAATAGGTATACATAGATTAACTTGAAGAAAACAGGAATTATGTAAACCCGTGTCGGGAAGTAGGGGACGTGGGAGAACATTGGACAGTAGGGAGGGTGAGGCAGTATCCTGTAACCGTCATTTAGAAGGTCGTGCTGGAAACTCCTTCCCAATTCTCTCCTACCCCCCCAATACAATGATTCCATCATATTTGGTGTCAATTCACAGATTTCAATGCCATCATATTTATTGTAATATATTACTTGATTTTCTTAATTAACTACGTATAACTAGATACCATAATATAGTAGAAAAAGTAGTAAACATCTATAAAATATCTAATAAATTCAATGCGTTTTATCACTTACAATATCAAAATGTAGCATATAAACACCCATTCGATGATAAAAATGTGCGTTTGCTCCAGCCATCTTGGCAAGGTTAGTAAAGAAGTAGAGATCAATCTATCTAATAACCGACTTTTAATTGCAGTTAACTATTTTCTCAGTTCTTGAAAATGGTTAGTACCTACGGTCACGTCTGAAAATATAGACTTATTTAACGTGACAAAAACATGTACGTATGTAAGAGTTTACACCTTGGAAATAGAGTCGTGGCTACATAATCTTCGGATGACAACCAAAACTCACGAATTTTTACAACAAGTTCATGGCTATAAGGCTGGATTTACACTTGTAAGTTTTACTTACGTAAGTAGGGACGAAGCTATTGGCGAGAATGAGATGGAGATATTCGTATCTCATTCTAACCCATAGCTGCGTCCCTACTTACGTAAGCAAAACTTACAAGTGTAAATCAGGCCTAATGAACGGTACTAGCAGCAAAATAAAGTTTATTTTCGTTTCACATTTTTTTGTAATTAGTAATTTTTGATTGTAACCTGACGATATAATTTGTCATATTAAAATAATCCATATTTTCAGACTACTACTACAATTAAAAACGTTTTTATTATGTTGGCAGTATTCGTATTCGACAATATTTATAACACACACATTTATGTTTCACGCCACATCAAAATCGACAAATATTTGGTGCATTAAAACCACAACACCGATTTCGTTGTACCTCTCTTATTGTTCAGCGGGCCTACCGCGAACTTGGAAAATCTACACAGAAAAAAAAGATATCTTAATCCAAGATATTCATTCTTGTATATAAGGAAAATCGATAATTTCTTGAACCAAGTATGATTTTGTTGAACCAAGTATGATTTTGTTGATCCAAGATAGAACTTACTTGGTTCAAGATATTTTTTACTTGATTTAAGAAATTATCGATTTTCTTTATATACAAGAATGAATATCTTGGATTGAGATATCCTTTTATCTGTGTAAGTTTCGTTATCTCCGTCTCTATCGCTCTTGCATATTCAGATGACAGTGATGCAAATAAACGATCGCACGGACGAAGTAGTTCGCGGCCAGGACATAACATTCTAACGAAGACGGGGGGTACTGGGGACACGTTTATAAATTGCCAGGAACTTGTAACCTTTGGTAAATGCGGAAATATCTTTAGCTGCATTAATCAGGAAGTGACTTTCGATAGTCTTAAGAGTCGCCAGGACGCTCGCGTAACTCGCGTTCCCATACAAACGTAGTTCAGCTCTCATTTTAAAACGCCATGCTTTAGAACCATGAAATTTGGCATGGGCATTCTAATAGTACAGATCTAGGTCGGACATTCGTTTTCGTTGCTAAAAATTGTAATACGAAGAAAATATTCCAAAAATAAGTTTTGTATGTAAATCTGTAACTGGCTGTATTTTCTTTGTAAGTATTACAATTTTTAGCAACGAACACAAATGTCCGGCCTATAACAGTACAACTAGAATGCCCATGCCAAATTTCATGGTTCTAAAGCATGTCGTTTTAAAATGAGAGCTAAACTACGTTTGTATGGGAACGCGAGCGTCCTGGCGACTCTTAAACATCCCAAAAACAGCATAGGATTAATTTAATACAGTTTAAAAAAGAGCATAAGTCAGGGACCAGATCCGGTTATCAATGGCGTATTAGATAGGGTGTATTTAGAAACCCTGTTAATTTGGCAAGCACATCGTCAACTTGCCCAAAGGTAAGCGCTTACCGGACATGAGAAGATTGCGATCAAGCTATTTCAATCTCTTTTGCTATTGCTAAGACATTCGAAAGGCAATTGAATATGGTTAACTGTGTTCAAAACGGTTTCCACAATGCAATGTAACCATATCGCTGAGTAACCGTTTTATAGGGTTACTCTATCTTGAAATTAATCAAATGACGGGGTTTTCCGGTCCCTGGTATGAGTACTTGTAGATAGGCTTAAGCAGAGTCGTTAAGCCAGTACGTAGTCCTGCACGAAGTCGCTCTTGCACAGTTAGTCGCGCGCACAGGCTTTAATATAACATTCTGAAATACGACAGTTATAATGACGTTAAAAGAGAAACGATAAGATCCTCTTTATTTCACAATTTGAAGACCTAAGAAGACTCGTGAATAGGCTTAGGCGTGAACACATAAACGGAGTCGTCGAGCCAATAGTAGGCCTGCGCGAAGTCGCCCTCGCACAGGTAGGGCACGCGCGCCCACGACACGAGCTCGAAGCCGCACTCGTCGCGCATGAACGCCACGAACGACTCCACTTGCTGCTCGAAACGGGCGCCGGTGATTGGCAGACGCTCTTCGGGTTTGTGGTCGGGGGTCACTGGAAAAGAAAACAGTTCATGACGTCTTTTGTGGAAACGTAAAACTCGCTTAAGACGCTTTTCAAGGGAAACATTTGCGAAACGCGTTTTAAGTACGCGTTGTAAGTATTCGGGACTGATATAAAATGTATGTGTAGGTACCATGTTTTTCCTTTGCTTTGTTACCTTGCGCCTTTATCCTCGTAGGTCAGGTCAACCAGCTCACCTTCCTACCCTATCTAGTACCTAGGGCTTGTGGGGCTAAACTAAGGCCAGCAAAAGGATGCCACCGGGTGCGAGGGTGGCGCGGGCTTCTGGTAGCATGGTCTTGGGTTGGCTGCAGCGGCGGATTAGGTCAATCATGCTCACCTACGTAGGGCTTGTAAGGACAGGACTTGGGCCAGCAAAAGGATGCCACTAGGAGCGAGGGCGGCGCGGGTTTCTTGTAGCATGGTCTTGGATTGGCTGCAGCGATCGATCAAGTTCATCATGCTCACCTTCCACGGAGGGCCTGTAAGGCAGGACTAGGGCCAGCAGAAGGATGCCGCCGGGTACTACCGCGGCGCGGGCTTCTAGTAGCATGGTTTTGGGTTGGCCGCAGTGGTCGATCATATCAATCATGCTCACCTTCTACGTAGGGCTTGTAGGGCAGGACTAGGGCCAGCAGAAGGATGCCGCCGGGTGATAACGCGGCGCAGGCTTCTTGTAACATGGTTTTGGGTTGGCCGCAGAGGTCGATCATATCAATCATGCTCACCTTCCACGTAGGGCTTGTAGGGCAGGACTAGGGCCAGCAGAAGGATGCCGCCAGGTGCGAGCGCGGCGCGAGCTTCTAGTAGCATGGTCTTGGGTCTACTGCAGCGGTCAATCAGGTTCATCATGCTCACGCATTGGAACTGCTGCCCACGCCACCAGTTCTCCGTGTCTAGGATACTGAAGAAAACATAATTCAAGTAACTACATATGGATGTAAACGAGTATAACGTTGGTAACGAGCATTGTTGAAAATTAAACGTTTTGAGAATGGTGTGTTGGAATAACTAATATTTTACCAGGAAAGAAGATAGATCAAAACGGAAGACGTATAGGCAGAAGCACCTATGAGCATTATACCACAGAACTACACGCCAGGGCAATGTAATTGTGTCACTTTTAATGAAAAAACCCTTACAAAGCAATCCGTTTCCATTCACAGAAAAAAAAGATATCTTAATCCAAGATATTCATTCTTGTATATAAGGAAAATCGATAATTTCTTAAATCAAGTAAAAATATCTTGAACCAAGTAAGTTCTGTTCTATCTCGGATCAACAAAATCATACTTGGTTCAACAAAATCATACTTGGTTCAACAAAATCATACTTGGTTCAAGAAATTATCGATTTCCCTTATATACAAGAATGAATATCTTGGATTAAAATATCTTTTTTTTCTGTGTTGGTTTTAATGTATCGATTATCTCAGTTACTCACGTGTATCCCTTACTACTGAGCGCCTTCCTCATGCTGGCGGAGATCTCGGTGGCGTACCGCTGGTCGTAGAGCTGCGCGAAGCGGCGGCTGACCTCGCCGTCGCCGGCGCCGACGTCAACGAGCGCGCCGGACTGAGCGCCGCCCAGTAGCGTGCGCGCCTGCGCGGAGGATAGCACGAACATCGAGCCGCGCCCGAGCCAGCTGCGAAAAATGACAATGATGATGATAAACAGACAGTATATGGGTGAACATAGGCCTCCCCTTTAGGGGGGGTTTGTCATACGCGCCACGGTTGGCGCGCTCAGTTTTTTGTTTATTTTTTGTAGCCTTTCGGAAGATGCTGCTGCCCATCTCCCGGTATATTCCCTTAGCAGACTCCTACTGCAACCACGGGACGATATGGAAAATGAAGCTTTTGCAAACGACCAAACAGCGGCAAATTGGTACCTAAGGGCATGTCTTTAGAAACTTTAAATAATGATGTAAATAATT
Source organism: Pammene fasciana (assembly GCA_911728535.1). NCBI lineage: Eukaryota > Metazoa > Arthropoda > Insecta > Lepidoptera > Tortricidae > Pammene > Pammene fasciana. The sequence goes on from OU452285.1 coordinate 7,431,635, forward strand.
ACTTATACGTCTAAGTATATCATGCATAGGTAACTCTTTTGAAAAACAAATCTTCACTTCCAAAAAAGTTATTTGCTTCACATTAACTTAACATACCCACCTACAATACTGATCCCAATTATATTATTTATCGTATGGCTACACGGCACTGGATAAAGAGAGGCATTTCTTCTTTCAGGTTGCAATAGTAGTGGGAATATCGAGTAGGTATGTATGTTTGTAGGTACACTGGTACATATAACAAGGATCTTGGCAGTTACAACCTACAAGCAATACATTGGAAAACTTTGAGAACTGGCGCCCGTTTCTAAAAAGCTTGTAACTTTTCATACAAGCGGAAGTCACATTTCGACATCTTTTGATAGAATGGGATTCCGCTTGTATTACAATCAGTTATTATCAGTTACAATCTTTTGAGAAATGGGCCCCAGGTCGTATGTACAAATAGGTATTGTCATGAAATCTTAAAATTCTCATTTGGTAAGTAGTACGATGTAATGACGACTACACAACCGATCAGATTGTAGGTACAATTTTATTGATAGCTATCAAATTAGCTGTTAATATCAGCCTTCATAGAAAATAGCGTCAAAGTACAGGGTGTGCTCGCCTTCCTCACAGAAAGCACATGCGATGCGCTATTACCGCCGCTATTTCAATGCAACTATAAATTTTCTTATCTAACTTAATTGTCGATAACAAACTTCGCCCGTTGCTGGAACCTTCTAATTTAGCTGAGGGATTAGGTAGGTGCTTCCTTGAAAGCGATTTGTAGGCTAGTCGCCGTTCAACAATAGGGCAATTATCCACTACCGTTGGTCGTGTGGTGGTGGCCGTTCGAAGGTGGTTCGGGCCGCAATTACCGAGGATAAAACACAAAGCGAGCTCCGAGCTGCGGGGCTCGGCCGACTGCAAATTGTGCGCCCGCGGCTCTCGCCGGCGCTCGGCTCGCCCGACTGCGACTGCGGCCGAGCAACGACGTCTTCATCGCGCCCCGGGCGAGCGGCGAAAGTGGATAATGAGTAGTAAATCCCGCTCTCATTAGTTGAGAGCGAGCGTCGCGGCGATCGATACGAATTCGTCTTCGATGGGTAAAGGGATAATCGCACTCCGGCCAGCTCTGTTATTAGCCGTAGTACCATATATCACGCGCGGCATTATCCGCGGCCCCCGGCGTCCGCGCCGCAATTACTCGTACGGCGCAGCGCTTGGATCGGTCACAATGCCCTATTAGGATAGCCTTATACGTGCCTACTTCAAGTTTCAGACTAGCCGCACTAAGTTTTCTAGAGGACCAGTGTAATTGACATCTTCTGCACATAACAAGACATTACGCGTTTTTGGTAGCCACATAATTGTTGTGGAACTAGGAACAGTTAGCGGGCTGGTGGGAACGACAAGACAAACGAAATCTCCGGTTAGATATGTCATAGGCCAGGCCAATACATTCTTCGGTATCTTACATTCCAGACGGGACCCTAACAGTTCTCAGGCTGATCAGGCTCCCTTACATTTGTATACTTGTCAGTTACTTACCTAAGTATTGTAAAAAAAATACTTACCTAAGTATTGTAAAAGGTCTATACCTGTGATAAATCAACATAGAACAGATCTTGGTTCATTTGAACAACACTATGAAACACACGATATTTACAAAACTATATCATATCAGTCTGTTTACGATATAATGCACTTCGAATACCTAGAAGCTTACCTACTACTTGCACATATCAATATCACCAATGATCACCGCCATACCATTAAATGTCAGAAAATTTAACATACGACATAACATTAGTATATGCTCTCTGTTTACGTGACCAATCGTATGCTCTCAGAACCGGAAACTTTTCGGTATTGACTTTGTATGGGTCAATCCCATATTACGCTCTAACCAAGGTGTCATTAAGACCTGAAGAACTGAAAGAACAAATCAAATTATTTTTTAATGAATATTTTGATTTGTTTATTTTTAAGTAGTCACACTACTATATGTATAAATTATAAACTTGTATAGATGTCATATACAAAGGAAAAAGTGACCAGCGCCTCCGGTGCCCAAGGCTGGATTCGAACCAGCGTCTTCTGCATTCGCGGCAGACGCGTTAACCAACTTCGCCACCTGGCCACGAAAGCACCGGTCGAATTTTCCCGTGTGAATCCAGCCTTGGGCACCGGAGGCGTTGGTCACTTTTTCCTTTGTATATGACATCTATACAAGTTTATAAGTGTCATTAAGACGTCAAGATTGCAGTTCGTGAACGCACCCGCACATGTTTACCTATTTTACGAGACATTACCCAGTCGCAGGTTTAGATTTTCAAAGCTATCCATAACAAAGATGAATAGGTTATTATTCTGCTTGAACCGACGGTAGATAGCCAGTAAGTGACATGTTCTTTCTCTTTGCGTAATAAGCGGTAACCGATAGTGTCATGTCCTCAAAGCAAGTATTAACTAGAGCCCGCACACGTGTACCCCCGTAAGGGATAGATATATAGATGCCCATAATCACTTCTACAGCATAAAACAGAACAATTTACCAATGTTTTCCTTAGCCGACACAACTTTCTAGGAAAACTAACAGCTTTTCTCGTAGCAATCACAGAAATTCTTGAAGAAATCGCGCATTATATCTGTTTGTTACCCTCCACTGCTAGAAGTAACGCGTGGAGGGTAATAGAAACTATGACAAGGACCAACGATAATAGCACCTCTCTGCCGTATTTATTGAAAGTGTAATAAGACCATCCCGTTCTATCTTGGTATTATTAGTTCCGTGTCAGATCTATGGATGGTATATCTATGGTCATGTCGCTAGTTACGTCGTAGTCTCCGGTTTCATTGTAGGTACAGTCGACGTCAAAGACATGTTTACACTTTAGTTCCTTACTCCTTTGAAATAAGGTGCAAACGTGTAGGGTAGGGGGGCCTAAAGCGGGTACCCTGCCTAAAGCGGGTAGGGCTTCGTACGCTGTTGTATGAATTGCTGGTGGAAGTATGTGTGTGCAGCGTGTGAAACCGAATGCTGAAGAGTTTCGACCAGAGTCGCGCGGGCGCCTCTGGGGAAGCAATGTCTAGTAGTGTTCAACGAAAATTTTTGGGTGATTTTGTTAAAAAAAATCAAGGTAAGTGTCGTTTAATTAGTCGAATTTATTTGCAGTTGTTCATTTATTAATTATACTATGTCATTACAACTCTAACGTGCTTTAAAATAAGATTAAAGGCAGGTCACTCGCGGCTTGGGTTTTAAGGTTATAATTTATCAATTGAAATATTGTGTGTTTGGGCAAAGTGGGTAGGGCAAAGCGGGTAGCTACCCGGACCACAAATTCGATATTGAAATGTTATACTTTTCAGATGGTGAAAAATGCAAACGCAAAACACAACAGGCGTCATGGTCAGAGTCAGACATGGAGAAGGAGCAAAAAAAAAGACTGAAACAAAATCTGCAGAAAAAAAATAAGTTGAATGATATATCCACATATATTAAAAATATGAATCTATAAAAACTACATAAAACTAAGTTTTATGGTGTACCTTATTCCCAAAATATGATTTAATGTAAGTTTCGTCACCGCTATTGACATTTAATAATGAAATTGTTGGCTTGATAATAACAGTTTTTGTTTTATTATTACATACCCGTTTTACCCAGTCCCTACCCGGTTTGCCCAAAGGCGCATACCCGCTTTGGGCCCATATGTGGGCAAAGCGGGTTTTTGGAGAGGTTTCGTATTTTATATATTACTAAACACATTGATAAACAATGATTATAAGCGATGTCTTAACTGAAAGTTCAATAAATTGTCTATGCGATAACATAAAACCTGTCACTGTAATGCACCAAAATTGCAGTTTTTTTAGCGGTCGCCCTTAACCTACCCGCTTTGGGCCCCCCTACCCTAAACATATCTTTGATGTCGACTGTACGATATCTGCGCGAGTCGTTATCGTTAGTTGTGGATTATATATAGCAATGGGTAATTCTTAGGTATCTAAGTAAGGCCTAATCAAATATTAAGGGTCCGTTAACGATTATAAGTATATTAAATCTTGAATCTACGCTCAAAGGCTGAAACTATCAACATCAAGTAGGTACCATCGCCCACACTGTTAACTACCCATCGGTGGACCTTATGCCTTTTGTAATAAGGTCTACCAATGTATGTTAACTAACGTACGCAAATATTAAACTTTAAGCGGCTGTCCCCCTTCCTTCCGCAACCACAGGTGAGCCATTGCTTGATGATAGCTAGTGAAACGTGATCTCCGATAACTTGTTTACTCCAAGTCACTGTTACACTGGTTAGTTTGTCTCGATCGCTCGCCTCCAGCAAATAAGCGACGAGAAAATCGGCCCAAGTCGAATGCCCTGGTTACACCTATCGAGTACAGTGGCGAGTCAGTACTCTCGACCGAGTACTCGCAAGGTGTAAACACATCGCCGAGTACTGGGCCGGGCCATTTTACTCTCTCGGCCGAGTGGCATTTTGCTGTCTCGCCACTGTACTCGTTAGGTGTAACCAGGCCTGAACACAAAGAACTGCGTGAGGGTTGGCGACTTTTGGGTCCGAAGACAGTAATGCGAGTGTGAAAACCAAAAGAGGCACAATTACGATACGGTCGAGGTGTCGGCGCGGCCGGCGTCCTGATCCTGACATAACCCTGCATCGGGTGCGGATTGATTGCTTTATTGTGCGTACGGCGTTTGCGACGCGCGATCCATGATACATGAGGCGGCCGCGCAGCTAATGAGCGCCGACGCTCACCGCGTAATTGTCACCGTGCCGGCTATCTCCACAAATTCCGAGCAAACCGTCACGGCGCGATTGAGTCGCGCAAAAACGACACGCGAATATGACGTGGCTTGTTACACCGCGCGCCGTGATTGATTTATTTGCGCCGTAAATAGGCTGCCAGCGAAAGGGAGCCGTGGACACTAACATTAAACTACCCTAATGCAGCACGCTCCACGCACCATAGCAGACGGGAACATATACTTTAAATTAAATCGCTTTTATGTCACAGAGCTATATTTTACGAAGTAGGTACCTATCAGTGGAGGCGCATCCATAGAACAAGATTCCCGTCGGCTTGCCAGAGTTTCAGGCACCTGAGCAGTTTTCCTACAGGTCATTAAGAAATTTTAGGCCAAATTCAGCACCGGCTTGCCTAAGAAATTTTTTGACCCGCCGCCACTGGTACCTTGGACACTACTACAACTATAAGGAAGATCGCGCACTGCTACATTTTGTGGCGATAGTTGCTTGCCGCATACCTGCATATGACAAGCGTCATATGGGCGTAGGTACGTTACAAGAAACAGTATGGCGATAGTAGCGCGACCGGTCGCGCTGCTATCGCGACTGTATCGCTACAAAAAGTAGCAATGCGCGATCTCCCTAAAAGTAAAAATACACGACACGTTAAACCATAAACTATACCTAAGTGTTAGAATGACTCAATAAAGTTTAAATTTAGGTAATTAAAATAAATGCCAATTATGTTACAAAATTACTTTTTTGCAAGATAAAATCTTACCTTGGACTCACACGTACTTAACAATTATATTCTACTAACAAATCTGCTCTTAAAAGAAATGACAGCTGAAATGTTAAGAACAGCTGATGATGAGATATAGGTATTGACATACATTGTGGGTACAGTACCTACACATGCATATTTAATTCTAATTTGAAACCTTGTTGTCCTTGTTTACATTTAAGCTTAGGGCTACGTGAGAGGCTCGTGTAATCGTGCGATATCCTTTGTGACAACACGCTCCGATGGATGCAGCTGAAAACTGTAAGGCGCGTGGGCAGTATGTCGCAATACACTCGGCATCCCCGGATAGGTATATCTATTTCAATAGAATGCGGTGGCGTGCAACAAGGAATCCGATGCGGTTATCGACGGAGGTGAGAGATGTGTCGCCGGCCGCGCGGGGCGGGGCGGGCGGTTCGTATCGCGATTGCATCGGAGAGCAAACAAGCGGGGGGTGTCGGCCCGGGGCGCTCAAATCATATTACCCCCGGCCTCACACCACGCGCCACACACGTCATTTGTGCGTCGCTATGGCGACGGCCCGGGCCTTGCATGATATTAGTGTTCATCTCCGGTCGTTTAAAGTGACGCTGGCGAGCGCGGGAAATTAAAACCGACGCGGATCCGGAAGGAGCGATCGTCCCGCGCGGATCCGGCTCGCCAATTACACCTCGCTGCTGATGGGAACATATCAATCCTTGTATTGAACCGATATTCACTTTCAGATAAGTCAGTATCAACATATGGAAAATGAGGGTCATCATCATCATCTCAGCCATAAGACGACCACTGCTGAACATAGGCCTCCCCTAAGGGTATTTAGACATTATCGACAAATACCATGTTCAACAGCGTAGGTAATTAGTAGTCAGAGAAAAGCTCCTTTGCAGATTAAACTACCCTTTTAGTTTTGTTCTACTAACCTCGATCGATATGCCTTGATTTTAAATAAACGTATCTATCTGATGATTACATTTAGATAAGAATCTCATTTATATCTAAAATCAACATTTTGTAGTTATAGCATCTCATAAATACCTAATCACGACGAAAACAAATAAAAGTCAAGATCGACGACTTAAATCAGGCGCTTAGGTACCAGCTACCCCTTCTTATTACCGAACCGGCATCCCGTCCCTTTTCAAGCCTCTCCTTATTTAATAAAACGTATATGAGAAATAATTACATACCTACATTAGCTATGTAAATATAGCTAACCATATTAGATACGTAATGTAATAGCAGCCCCTCTCCAATGTATGTAGATAGGTAGGTACACATTTGCTTTGCTCAAAGACATTGTCGCTTTCAGGCACCTCATTAGAGCGCGTCCCATGTGAGCCTACCCCCTCCCCTCCCCCATTCGCCCACCCTGCACCCCCGCCCGTTAGTGCTCTTACACACACAAAGACGAGAGCAATTCTTTCTCCGAGCTCGCAAACTTGGCTGGATAATTACACTTAGATAAGACCCGTTCCTTTTAAGACGGATATTTAAGGCAATAGTAGAAAAGAAAGACAAATCGTTAAGCATATCAAAGAGCTACAGCGAATATTATGTCGTAACCCTCGAGCCCTTTGACAAACTCTGTTTCAGTTTCATAAATAAACATAACTAACATAAAACAATAAAAAAGTTTGAGCTATCAAGGTCCATAATAAAAATCAAGTTGGATAGCATATAATCGAACTGTAGCGTCCCATCATATCCCCGCACAGCTCTCGGGAACCTATAAACAATAAAAAGTGGATAGTAAAATGTATAAACAATATGAGTACGGTTAAAACGTTTTAGTGTCAAGAGTGGGCCCATAAACCGTTGACACGCACCCGTAAAATATTAACGATAGCTACAAGAAAAATGACGACTATCACTGTACCGATTTTCGGTCGCGAGGACGCTACAAATAATGGCGGACTCGAATTTATACGCGGACCCGAATTGCCCCGATTGAATATTTTACCAGCCCACGATCCACCAAATCGCCCGACGATATTTTTCTATTTCGCCGTCCAATTTTACTATCAATTGCTTAGTTTGGCCTTAAACATTATTCGTGCGACAACACCATATAGTTGCCCTGAGGATATACCTACTTGCCGCCTCCGCTCTACGAGCGCTTTGCACGAACCTCTGAACCTTTTCAATTGAGGAAGCGCGATTTGATTCCAATACGGTTTACCCATGTCGTGTGGGAGGCAGTTGTTTGTTAGAAAGTGAGTAATAATAATTATGAGGTTAGGTTATGTATTCAGTTTATATTTTATAATGAGTATTGTTCCGAATTCCATGAATGATCGTTTATGAAGATGCGGACTTATGTTTTACGGGCGGTCTACATTGTGAGCACAGTGTGCGGTTGCTGACGGTAATATCTTGAGCGTTTCGGGAACACAATAACCTTTAAAAGGTGTAAAGGCGTGGGCTCAATCCAAGTCCCAGTCGGACTTTAAAATAACTTCTCGGAGGCGAATGGTTTATTGCTTATTGAGTAGCTCTGACGAAATGCGCCTCCGACGATAAAACATGTCCGGAGCGGAATCTCAGTCAATATCACAATATACGCAGCGACATTGAAATTATCGCTTAGTGGGAGGTGCGCGTCGTCCGGTCGGCCGATGAGGTTGGCGAAAGTAAAACAAAATGAGAATCGTCTGAACAATGAGTATTGTCGCGGGCTGCGATGGCGCGCGGGCGCGGGCGCAGCGGCGGCAGCGGGAGCGGGCGCGCGCGCGGGCGCGGGGCTCGTTAGCGGGTGGCGCGCCATTGGCCGCTGTGCGGTGGGCGGGGCGCGCGACAAACTGCGCGCACGCAAATAGCGCACCCGCACACAAATTAAAACAATAAAATGAAAGTAATAAAACAAAGTGAGCACCGTCGAGCATCCACTATCGAAAGGCTTAATGGCCGGGCGGGGGCGGCGGCGATTCGATTTATTGAGCGACGCGCTTTCATCTCTCCATCCACGCAAAGGATCGTAGGCAAATTCGGTGGTGCGACCGTTGTTAGTCAAATATTCATAAACACAAGTAACCTAACCTATAAAAATCTCGGGTCTTCACAAAATTTACGGAAGTAGTAAGGTAGCGTAGGTACCTGACAATTTCTTAACAATTTATTGGCACGGGCGTCGAGGGTGCGTAGTGCCTTGTAGAGCAGTTAAAACATAGAGCACCCTGCGGCATAAATGTAGACTTTTCTGGGACAACTTATCATAACATAACACTACAATCAAATGCCGAAGAGGTAATTTACTGTGACTCAAAAGACGCCAGGCGGACTATCGCGCCAAATGACAACATTTCCACTTTACAAAGTTAAACCCCGTGTTTGGCGTAGTTTGAAGTGCGTGCGGGGGGTAGAAGTGCGTGTTGGACAGTGGGTCAGCTGAAACACGTGAAGTGCGTAAGCTCCGGGGGACAGCCGGTCAAGGTTAGCGACCGAGCGTTGCCTTGTGCGGAACATTCGATTCACTTCGCTACCAAAACAAATACCACATTATAGCTTTAAGCTGAATTTGATCGCAAAGGTAGATGGGCCATTTTATTTAAAGATGTATATTCCACTTTTTTCTATTTGGAACATTTTAGGCGATTTCCACTCGGAATATATAGAATAACTCTTTCAATCTGAGTAGGACACAAAAAGTTTCCCAAAATTTTCATACATTTTTCGTTACTTCCAATCCATTACCTCTATAAGTCTATGGAAAAATGGTAACGGAATGGAAAAAAAATCTAGGGACACATCTTTTGTCCTAATAAAATCGAAAGTGGTCGCGATTTTGAGTCGAAATCACCTAAAATTTCCCAAATTAAAACTTTAAATAATAAAAAGGCCCAGATATAAAAATCGTGATGAATCCGAAAAGTTGTACGAGAATCTTGAATCTTGGAATTAGGTAAATTTATACCCCTTTAGGTACTTGTCACTTATTAAAAAAAAAAATAACTTTCTATTGAGATAATAACATAAGGTAGGTAGATACCGAATTGAATTAAAGATACCTAACCTTACCATACATATTTATACACCTAACAAGTTCGAAGTTCCACAGACTTAGATTTTCAGTTGGAAATTTCAGTAGTTAAGTAGGTACCTAAATAAAACATTCAATTTGCGTCCATACCCCACCATGACCACTCTCATTCTCACTCATCATAAAAAACGAGATATGAAATATAATATTTTCAAACCAAACTAGGCGGGTTTTGGTCATTCGATAAAAGTTAAAACTAGCGTAGAGCTTTCAACCCGTTGTACATTTTGGCCCCAATTTCCCCTGCGTAGGTCATTTACACAATTAAACTGCCCATCTTTTTGCATGTGCCAAGCCTTAGCAAGCAGCTAATGCTTCAATATGATATTCTTCAGTTATTGTTTCTTTGCAGAGGGTATCTGTAAATAAGTAAACACACCTTCCTATTATAATTCTTTAAGAAAAAAAAACAGACCCAATAATGATGGCAAATTATATCAGTAAGAAGGTTGTAGGGGCATTCCAACGTAGCCAAAGTTCGTCTTATGTTCAGCTTGACCACCTTAGAATTTATCATTTATTTGGGTCACCCAGCCCCCTTTGCAGGTTGCTAAATCATTATACCGATTGATATTTTGCCTGAAATACCTCATGCTACAACCCAAGTGACCCAACTAGTCGGCCGGACTCGGAAATGGCCGAGCTGGCGCGTAACGAATGTCGTCTCATTTACTAATGTGTCACATGCAGGCGGCGTTGTTTCTCAGGCACCCCCCACTCCGGTGGAGGGTGGGGGTGGGGGAGATGACCAATGGCGCCGCGACGCCACCCGACGACGATGCAGCCTTAATTACGACGCTGATATCTGCCAGATATGAGACCTGCGCTATCGTGGGAGGGTATCCGTATTTACTTAGGTAGGTTATATTTATATAACCTCGTAGGTAAACTCTAGACCGGTAAACCCAATCAGAAGGGGCATAATATTAGTGTAAGGTCGCACAAGGAAAAAAGTAGAAATTCGAGGGCGGTTGGCACACAAAATTGACCAACACTTTTCGTGAATTCAGTGACCAAGTTCGCTCTGACTTTATCTAAATAGGATACATGGCTCCTAAATAAGTGCATATTTTCTTACGTGTTACATAAATCCATATTTCCACAGATATTTTATCTGTCAGTTTTGTGACGGCCCATACATGTAAAAACGCCTCACAAAAGACTGACAAAAGAATTCGGATTTTTTTTTGTTATTTCATTTGATAGTCAATGATAACACTTTTCATTCTCACACCAAGGAACGTATGACTTACGTAGCTAAAGAGGAGGAGAACAATTCAAAGCCACTTTTAGTAAATACATTATTTTTATTACATAGGTACCTACAGACACGTAATAAAACAGGAAGAAACTGCGAGTAAGTATCTCAAACACCTCTGTCATAAAAACGAGTTCGCGTTCGCGGCTCAAGTTAAAACGGCTCGAGTTCCACTAGCTCGAGACTCAAAGTCTCGAGTCTACGTACTTGACGTCAGCCTTTTCAACAGCCTGGTGATAGTCGTGATTAGGCGCCTACACGTTTGTTAACAACTGTTGATAAGTTAAGTTAGGTACTCGACTTATTTTTTTAACAGGTATTTTTTTAACTTATGTTGCAGGTAGGCACCTAAAAAACTGATTGTTAGATATCACGATATTATCCATTTATAGGTATATGTTCATAATATAACATATGTTTATTTTATTTTAAGGCCAATATTATTTAAAGAAAATGTGGATATCGTCACTTTTCCCAAAAGCCAATATAACGCTTCTCACGAAAGAAAACTCCTATGGCCTGCATTTTTATGCCAGTAAGCTTTATTTATGTCAACAGACAAAGTGCTAGGTAATTAGGTTCTAGGTACATAAAACCAGAATAGATGAGTAAGGTTAAAATCACGCTATATCATTAAAAAATCAAACAGCGCTCCAGACGCCTCATTAACCGGGAGCGTCGCTCAGCGCTCTCATCTCGCTGCATACTCGCAGCTGCGCGCGCAAACAAATTAAAACCTAAGACGCGCCCTAATCAATAGCGGACTCGCCGCGAAGCCGAATTAACTCGGCCGAATGAAAAAATGAAGAAAATTATATTCGCGCGAGACCCCAAACCCTCCCCGCCCGCCGGAGGAAATTGCTTTTCTTTCAGCGAGCGCACACATACGCGGCGCGGGTGCGCTCGCCCCGCGCCCGCGCCGCCACCGGCGACGTGCAACCCTTCACGCAGTTATGACGCATTAACATTTCTTATGTGTGCTTATTTTATTTAAATTATTACGACATTTTTTTACTACAATCATAGCATTCGATAAAGTGTTTAATAGGGAGTCATGAATAGAGCTAGATATTTGTAGGTCTCTTGTCTATTTCCAATAGGTAGAATCTGGGCGGAAAGTTGTCTTTTGGAAAAAGTGTCTTATCGCACATTTATATTTCGCATACCATGCCAAATTAAAATTCGGCCAAATAAAACTATGCGAAACAATTCATTTGGTAAACTTTGGTATGCTAACTAAGCGTTCGTTTGGGAAATTAAATCAGGAAAATGATTTTCAGCGAAATGGCAGTTCACCCACATTTACGACTGTAATGATTCTGTTGACGTATACACTATTTAGAGCACCCCTAAAATGCATTTAGAAAGTATTTCTCTGTTTTCACCGGCAACGGTGAGCGCTAGTATCTCGCGCAGGAGAGGGTTAGGCAGCGTCGACACGCGCAATATTATAATTTACATTCGGTCGTATATCGAGGTGTAAGTAGGTGCTTTACCTGGCCTCGCGCCTCAGCCCCTCGGCTCCCGCTAAATCTGAGCTTTATACGTTCACTTGACGCGGAGAGCGATATTAGTTTCGAGCAAACTCCTTCCCTACTACAATATTTATTAACTCACTTGTTATCTTTCGCCTTTTTAAGGAAATATGTAGCTGCTGTGATTTTAATATTTAGGAGTTTATAAAGCTAACTCGACGTCTGAGTATCAGATGGCTGAGTTAAATTCCCGTCTGTTTGTAAAATTTATAGGGATTTGATTCAAGAAGTGCAGATAAAGTATCTACTTACAATCATGATATAGCTATAAGGAAAAGTACACAGCGGGGTGCTTTATTTTTAGGCTATGTTTCATTTCGTATAAAACGTAAGAATTTCTTTCATTTACGCCGCGTAATGTTCGCGAACGGGAAACGTTACTGTAATAAAGAGCGCAATCAGAGCACCTTGCGGGGCAACAATAGGTACAAAGGGCCGTACCTAAGCCAGGAAAAGCCAGTTTCATTAAACGAACGCTTTCCTAATCTGGCCGGGCAGCTTCCCACCCAATTAACGCGTAGGCGATGAGCCCGCCCCGGCGCCGGCCAATGGCGGCCTTGCGGGGATTAATTAAGAAACTTCCCGTCCACTCGCCCCCTCCCGCACCCCTTCCTCACACCCCGCGGAGTCTGCGGACACGCCCGGAAAACTAACCACCTAATGAGGGGAGATGACCTCACGTGCCTGTGTGCTTTGTCTATCTATGTACGTCTTGTTTGTTCATTTATGTGTGCTCTTTTGTGCGGTGCGCCGGCATGTGAGCGCTTTGTTGTAGGTACATTATCTACCTCGAGACGTCGTTAGTCGGGAGCTTTCGCAAACACATGCTTTCAATTCCACCTGTAATTACATTGGGATTTCGACGATTGCTCCATCAATCTAATTGTTTACCTGCTTTTAACTAAATTAAGAACGTCGTTTACTTTTCTTTATTCGACATTTTTATCACCCAAGAGACTCAACCCTTATGGAAGGGAAGTAGGTCAACCGTCGTCGAATGTAAGTAATTAAGCTTCAACCGGCTCTTGTGCATATACAGAGTACAGACAATATAAGCTTTAAGTTCCCTGCGACTAATGATATTTCAAGACAACTGTCGACAATCGGATGCTAAATATTGTTAATTAGTTTACAAGGCAATTCACAGGCATTTTTCAGAGTACAGCCAGCAAAGAAACGTTTAAACCGTTAACATAGCTTCCGTAATGCGTAGCGTACGCCATAAGTGTTCCTTGTAGGGTGAAACCGTGTGAGATGACAGTCCAGAGAGGTCAATTAAACAGCGAGGTCGCGGAGGGCCGAGGGTCGTTGTTTACCGCCTGCCAACCGCCATGTAGGCCGTGATGATTGAACATTCTCGCGTCTATCCATAGCCAGGGATTTCCGTAATATATATAATGGTATGCTTGTAAACAGCTATTTGTGTTTACTAAGTAAAATGACAAATTTCAGACAAAGTCGTCAAAAAATAAAGTAGGTCAGTTTAAGTTAATGGACGTCGAGTATTAAATACCTACAAATGGGAATTTATTTAGAAAGAGAAATTTAAGCCCTTTTTAAATCGAAGTATTAATGATCATTGTCGATTCAAGTTACATTCTGGATAAAGGTGACGCAACCGTACAACACATTAATAAACCAAAGTGAAGTGAATTTCTGACATTACGCTGAATCAGAAGACCAGACATGGGCTCAATAAGTTGTATTAGAAATTTAGTAAACACAAGGGAACCTCGAATGAGTGAAAGACACGACCAATAGCCAGTGATATCTTAGACCCAGGCCATTGTAAGTACGTTACATATCTAGCATAAGACGTTGTAAGAATGTTAAGAGCTTACGTGTAATTTGTTTAAGTATACTGCTAGACACGTTGGACAGAAGCCAGACTGTTGTCGCGCAGACTGCAGTTGACAGCCATTCATTTCAACCACGTGCCCTCAACTAACATAAAATAACTTAAAAGCTATAAAAGGTTTACGATCCAATAATATCCGTCTTATTATGGATATCTAACGTCAGACAGTTTCTGAGTTCATACTTCTGCGTGTCTTTTAACCGCCAATCCGCATATCAAGGTAAATGCTTCTTACTTACTGTCAAGTCTTGGCCAAATGTCATCAAATTAACAGCCTCTGCACGTCTAGCACATGGCTGACGCGACAGTATCTCGCGCGCGAGATAGACTACCCGTCTCTTTTTAATTGACACGGTCAGAAAAGGACGGATAGACTATCTCGCGCGCGAGATACTGACGTGTCAATCATGTGCTAGGCGTAGGTACTATAGTCTAATCTACAGTGACCTTGTCTTGCATGCGAAGCAGGAGACCCAGCATTCGAATAAGGTATTTAAGTAAGTTAAGGGAATTTATTTGCAAATTGATCATAAGTAAAAATGTTATGGATGATTGCTCAGAGCTGCTGGAGCACCCCAGGAGTCAACACATATCTGTGATCGATGCGGCAAGAAATGCTGATCGGCCATTGGTTTATATAGCCATCGCAGTGGATGTAGACTACCACCTCAAAATACCTCATAGACGCTGCAACTATCATCTGCAAAAATGCTGTGGCCAATGATAATAGATAGCTTTACTTACTTTCATCTACGTAAGATAGTCTCCTAATATTTAATGTAAGTGCAATTTACCTCTACCTTTCTAGAGCCTAAAACTAATTATATTAGTTAAACTTAATAGGGCCTAACTCATAAAATTTAAAACATTTTGAACTAGGTAAGACTTATCGTACTGTCGCCATCAGATATATCGGAGCGGCCACGGTGGTCACAAATATCTGAATAACGCCGCTATTGCCAAGGCGACAAGGTGCATGTTCAGATATTTTTGAGTACCCTGGCCGCTCCGATATATTTGATGGAGACTGTACATGTCACCCTACTGAGATAGTTCCTATAAAACTTCACCGAGAAATAGTGTTGCATGCGCACCAAATTTTTCTCAAAACTATATAAGTAGTTTTTTGCCTAAATGTGAATCATCAGTGGTCCATAATTGAGAGAAACACGGCAGGCAGGGGTGCCAAAATAACGAATAGTTTTCGCGGGTCGTGTTAGCATTTTTCTTCTGGAAGTGACGGGCGGGGTGGTGTCGCGGGGGTGGGGGTGGGGGGTGGTGGGAATAACTCTCTTTCAGCGGTGGGTACACGCATCGTTTATACTTCATCGGCGCTGTTAATAACGCTGCCGCGTTTAAATGCGCGAGAAATGTTTTCGTGTTGCTGTTGTTCGAGATATGGAATAGAATTAGGTACCTAATGCTTTTGTATTAGCCTTATCTGGAGCTCTTTTACGTTCATGCAGGCATATATAGTTATCCATACATGTATTAGGCATACATTTGTCTTTCCCTGTACCCGAGAATAATAAAACACGGCAGGAATGCAGGTCGTATTGAAAAGGCCATTTGTTCGTAAGTTACTACTGTTTATGCTATATTTGGAGGGGACAAACAGGTGTACTTACACTAACCTACATTAGAACAAACATAGAGTAGAACATAAGTTTAACTTAGGTACGAAAAGGGAAAATGGATCGAGGTAGAAACTAGTAAAGCCCTGTGCAATATTTGTATTTCAGTGAATATTCAAAATAACGTAATTTAATTGTTTAATTTAGTATTACCGTAATGAGGCGGATTTTCGTATTCAACAAGTAGGTATACGATATCTTCGTATGATACGAGTATTATGTATGTATAGGTATATCTGAACTTACGTACGCTCTAACCAAGATACAGAAAATCCAGATATACCTTATACATGAGCTGTACCCGTACATAGCTATTAGCGCGAAGCCTGGATAGCGGCGCCACACCCCGAGTGATTAATCGCCGCCCCCGCCCGGGAAATCAACCCTTTCGCGTCTTAATTACCACGCCTCCTTTCAGCGCCGCCTTCCCATTGGTTACGATCCCCTCCCCTTTAATTGCTCGTGGTAATTAACGCTGCGTAATCAACCAACCGTGACGCGCGAGGGGACGATCCTAATTTGAATTTTTAATTACTGAGAGCGCGCCGCTGATTGGACGAGCCCGTTTACATTGAAACAATGGGCATTGTCATTGAGATTCTCCTGTACAAGTACCTATTTGTACCTACTTTGAAGACGCTTTGTATTTATAGTAAACATAGACGAGTCGATTATGTAGATTGGTATTCAGCGTTCGAATATGAATTGGTAAACTGAAAGGAAAAACTTTAATCTGATTTTTAATATTTACGACAAAATCAATAAAACTTTATCTGAGTTTTAATTATGCACTGTAATTTAAACTTGAACCAGAGCTCCGTCTCAAACATGAAAGCTGAAAGCGTTTTCCAATCTGCAGACGTAGCGCACTTTCAGAGTCGGGTCAGGAGTGTTCGCGCATGCTGAATTAGCTCATTAGCGAGCTGAGAGCCGCAGCCGGCGAGGCGAAATATACGTACTTAAGTACCAGGAACGTATGTACGAATATACGTACAGTCGCCATCAGATATATGGAAGCGACCAAGGTGGTCACAGATTTCTGAACAACGCCTCTATTGTCAAGGCGATAAAGTGCCAAGCGGCCAAGGGGCCGCTCCGATATATTTGATGGCGAATGTACGTACCTATAGTGTAGGTGGATAAGTACTCCACATAGGCGCCGAAAGAACAATTAACGTGACTGCCGTGACTGGACTACATGCGTGCTGAATTAACTCATTAGTGAGTTGAGTGTGTTGACAGCAGCTAGTGGTGCATGAGCGTGGTGTATTCGTAAAGTAAGATGCAGAAAATATCTTAAGCCGCGCCGCGCGCGATTAAATTATGGAAGTTAAGTAACGGATAATTGGTTACCATTATACCTACCATTGGATACGATTATCAAGTAGGACACTTCTTACTAGAAAAAGTTTACTATGAAGGTAAATAAAAAAAATATCAAAATACCACGCACGACACACGACCATCCAGCAATAAAGATAATGATTTAGATAAATGACGTATAACCAGAATTAGTAAATGCATTGTAGCTATGCTGCTTATCATATTTCTAATAGGATCAGCTATATACTGCAACCTCCGACTATTCATTGGAGGGCTGGAGTGAATGTTACTAAATTAGCTCATTAGCAGATTGAGGGCGACCGCAGTCGCTGCGGAGAGGAATATCCACCATGCACTGCCAGATAGGAAAGTTGAACGTTCTAGAACCGTAAGAACCCTCATCCCTATCGTAAAAGTTTTAAATAAAAACTTTTAAAATATCCTAAGCGTTTGGATATATCGTAAGAGCAAATACAGACTGAGCCAAAAGTATTGAACACCCATGCGTTTTTCATGAAAACTCCGAAGTTTAGTGGAGTTTATCTACATATTTTTTAATACGATAGATATGGTTGTTGCAATTAGTAGGTAAAATCATTGCTTAGAAAATTTGCACCTAATGGTCACTTCGTTGTAAATCCGCCTGTTTTTTGTGTATAATTTTCTGATATTTAAAGCTGTATCTATACATATAATAATATACATTTATGTACATTTAAAACTTTAGAAATTTCATAATATTTTGCATTTAGAAAATAATGATTTTGGGAGTTAAGAAAAATAACTAGGTAAGTATGAGCTCAATAATTTTGGCCAAGGCTGTAGAACGCACGAACTGCTAAAAAGTTTGTGTGAAATCTCATTTAAGAAAATAAATTTGAAGAGTATAATAAGTAGTAATTATTAACTGTACCTAAGTATTTGAGCGCTGACTTTCATCCCATCTGTTTTTTTAAATATTTTTCTATTATTCACTTTTAATATTTACCCACCTGTAAAAAATAATTCAGGGGTAAGATTATCGCAGTCATAAATCTATAATTCTACCGGGAACCTGGTATTTGAGGAAGGCACGGCACGGCACGCTGGTTGCAGAATTTATCCCCTTGCCGTATTCCAAATTTGAATACGACCATTAGCCAAGTTCCTCAGCAGCCAGCATCCGAATTGAACAATTACGGAATTTTTATTCCGGCTGGCTCGAACTGACTTCGAAATTTTCATATTTATGGCTATCGATTCTAGCAGCGCTTGGACCTAAATTGCGGTAATCTTTTGAATAAATTATAACAGTTGTAATATTAGAGATAGATGTTTTTGTGCGTTAAGTTTGGTATTGGTTTACAGGTTGTCGCATGTTTGTCCTGTGCGATGGACGTGATGGCGAGGGATCTATGAGATGTCCGTGAGATAAATGTGTTACTTAGTGTGATTAATGTATCAAATTATTTTTATTCTTAAATTTTAACCGTATAATAAGTGCAGTCGCCAATATTCGCCAGTGTCAGGCATATATCCTATATGTGTGTAGGTAACTGCAAATAGAACAATTATCATAAAAGACACAAACTCCTTTTTAATTACACACTGCTTCAATAGTCAACAATAAAAGTCCAACGAATTCTAATCATCTGAAAGGCATTATGTAGGTAAAGGTACGCCAGTGTATAGGCACAATGTGGAGTAACTGAAATAGCTTTAAGATCCCCTGTAAACCCACTATTGACAAATAAACATACAATACAATACAAAGGTAGTACCTATGCTTAAAGGGCTCAATATATGTATATGTGGCGACTAGGATAGACGGAGTCGGCAAAGTTTTTCAGGAATCGGCTGTAATATATGTAAATCTTCTGTCTCTTTGCATTTTTTAATACTATTATTTAGAAACTAAAACAGCTGCAATTTTACCAAGCAGCACTCGTACCGTAGTTTTCCGACGCCTGCGCTAGGCGATGGACGATACGATAGTCTCGCTAAGGAGGTGTTCTCCTAGGAAGCGAGTGACGTTGACGCGACCATGCCCTAATAAGGCAAATGAGATGCGGCGAGGGCCGCGCTCACGTGTTCGCACCAACTGATTACGGTGGTCAGTGATAATGGTGGAGAGTTTAGTGGTTTCAACCGTTGGATGCGAACTTTAAGTCGGGAGGGCTTCGACTCGTCTGAATAATAACATGGCTGCCATAATATGTCCACTTAATACATACATACCAATAGCTAAAGAAACAATTTTATACAAACTTCTAGAGAGTGCATTTGTATTTAACATTAAATTCTTTTCTTAATCAGTTTAGTAAAAAAACTCGGGGAATGGCAAGTTTGTAGCTTTGACTTAACACAGAAGCAGCAGGCAAAGAAAATCATAACACGCATGGAATTGCAAAAGCCGTAGTAACATCGCAAATATCACTATATGACAGTATTTTAGTAACTTCCTATGGGAAATGTACTCTTTTTTTGTTTTTGAGTGACTTTAGTGTATGCCTCAATCACATTTTTTTCTAACTCCATTACAAATACGCGTTTATGTTTACAAGGCGTGGTAGAAAGCGTAAGATTCTACAGGCTTATCAAAGCTAAACTTTTTACGGCAAAAACAACTTCACTAAGATTTTTTCCCCAATTAAAAGCGGATCGGCGGTTTTCGGTGGTTTTTACTCGGTCACGGTGTTTAGCCGAGGCACGGGTCAAGCGGCCTGAGACAATGCATGCCGTGGCTGCGCGCGCGTCGTGGTTCCCGTTTTGTTCCGCGTGCCGACTGTTTTATCCCCACTATTGTGTACCTTATGGCTTTGTTATAAGGCTTATCAATAAATAAATAGCTCGTGGCTCGATGTAGCTATTGAGCGCTAATCGCTTCATTCACCAGCGGATGACAGCTTTTTCCTGAGCATCCGAACGGTCACGCATTCCGAAGGCCGATGTTCGATCCGCGAACTGTCGTTGACCGACATTGTGTAGCAAAATATGACAGATTGTGCAACTTGTGTAGGTATTGTTACGCAGACTGAAAATATGATTGAATGATATGATGCAAACCTAAGTATGCAAACACTAGAAAATAATGAATGCAGATATTTTCGTAAGGTACTAAGCAAGTATCATGCAAGCAGTCTGTTTTTTCCTAACTTAATCAATGTATTGCCAACATGTCGTTACGACTTAAATTAAAAAAACTTAATCGAAGTTGTCAACAACCTTATGTCGGCCGTAGAATCTTTGGGCACGCGCCAGTATAGGAGATTAGAGCAACCGTTTCTAAATGAACTTCTAGTACACGGATCTTCAAGATATGACAACGTTTTTTGCCCTATAACAACGGAATAAAGTGCAAAATGTAATTGGCTGTATGCTGTATCCTCTTCTGAGGGACTTATGTCGTTTTGGTTTAAGAGCGTTAGCGAGCGGCGATGTGCGCGGCACAATAATACGTATAAACAGTAGTTCGCGGCGACGGTTTTTGTTTACTATTAGAAATGTGGTCTCGCTGCTATAACTAACTATATCACATGCGTCAATTTTAGGTGCGATAGTTGTAATAGCGTACATGGATCAAGTCAAGGAAAAAATAAACGTCGTGTCGTATCAGGCCATCAAGGAGAAGGCAAAGGACAGATATACATGGAAAATGCTCCACCGACAAGAGCCCAGCTCTTAAATAATTGGTGATGATGATGATGATGATGAGTTGTAATAACCAATGCTAGTGGTGAGATTTGGCAAAAATACTAGTCAAAAATCATTACTACCTATTGTCGCACTTCAGCACACCATTCTACTTTTCTAAAGTTTGACAGTCAGATCTAACAAATGGTGGTTCGCAGATGCCAAAGTATGACTATGTGTGGCTGGAAAAAGTAGCAGCTTTGTACACTCAAGCTCAAATATGCACTAGGTAGGTATATAAAAAAAATTAAATGCCCGAAAAGAAAAGCGCTTGGACTCCGCTGTTTCTCTATCCAGTCCCTAATAACCTCCCTGTAAAAATATCTTAATATTAGGTTATTTTATTGGGTAATTGTCCAGTATAAACATGTCTGCCAAATCAGGGCCAAGACATAAAACAACATAATGGCATAACACAATGTAATGCTAGTTTAATCTTTATTGATCTTTACTACAATATGATTAAAATTACACGCAGTAACAAAACGTCAAGATTATTTATTTATATAAATTCAGTGTTTGTATTAGCAAGAACACGCACCGTGCGCTAGCGAGTGACCTTTATCAGTGAACCCGCTAACCCACCGTGAAATAAGACCGCGTCAACAATGAGCTACCTCTCTTACGTGTTCTCTTAAATAATCGCCACTTTTTCCATCTACCGCCTTAATGATAAACAACAGCACGACTATTACGTTGCAATAAAAGGAAAAAGAAACAGCCAAGTGCGAGTCGGACTCGCGCACGATGGGTTCCGTACCATTATCTTCGTATTATAATAAAAACGACAAAAAATCATGTCTGTTGTATGGGAGCCCCCTTAAATTTTTATTTTTTAGTATTTGTTAGGCGAGCGGTTCTAAAATATTTGACGGAGGCCCAAAATTAAAAAAATAAATTATATGTGCTAGCTAAGACACAGACAGATAGAAGTAATGGTTTATGATTTTTTTTCTAAATATAAAAAGTATTCTCGGAGCACACTTTGATAATATTAGCTGTGTTAGGCAATAGAAATACATCATCTCCCCGCCTGTTGTTTGCCTCTTTTTTGTTAATTATATCTTTTTCTACTGTGTTGTAATTTTTGAGGTGTGCAATAAAGCATTTACCTATTCATTCATTCATTCATCTGTGAAAATTTCGACTGTTTAACTATCACGGTTCATGAGATACAGGCTGGTGATAGACGGACGGACAGACGGACAGACGGACAGACAGACAGACAGACAGACAGACGGACGGACGGACAGCGGAGTTTTAGTACTAGGGTCCCGTTTTTACCCTTTGGGGCCGGAACCCTAAAAAGAGAGATTCCATTAGCTTCCGCGCTGTTTATGTGGTGCTCCAGTTACGAATGTATGAAAAAAGGCAGGGAATGAATTGTATTTTAAGAGGCTGACAACACCCAATGACCTTCAAATTTACTTTACTTAAACAGTCATAATATCTATTAAAAATTTTGGTTAATATTAATTATATTTGAAAAAACTTTGTCAATTCAGATTAGGGATGTCACGAATATTCGCATTCGTATAATGCGAATATTCGCATCATTTTTGACATTCGTATCAACATTCGCATTCGCATGAAATGATGCGAATATTTTCCGAATGCGAATCGATCTTATTTTTTCAAAAATGTCTTACCATACACCAACGCCACTAACCAATCAAGTTGATGTAACTAAACTACTTGTTCTTACAAGAAAGGAATCAGTTTTATGTAAAAGGTCGACTGCAGTCATTATTGTCTTTTGTCGCTCGTATAGTCACTGGCAATAGTATCTTCCTACATGAAGGCCGCAAAAATATGTGACACGCTCTTGTTTGTAGGGCCATAAGAACGTGTTACATATTTTTGCGGCCTTCGTGTAGGAAGATACTTTTGCTGGTGACTGTACCGTGCAAGCATTGTCAAGCGACTATCTTATTTTGCTCAACGTCATAGGCAATGAATGAAATGTGCTTACAAGCAAGTATAGTTTGCCAGGATGATTGAAATGACTTTGCAAAATAAACAAGTACACTTTGGATTAAACTAAAGGCACAGATAAAAGGAACTGCGTGGAGTGTGAAGCGCAAGCGCATGCAACTAGTGTTGTGCTAGGAATATTCTTGTTCCCTGGGGCGTAGGAAATAATTGTGTACTTCCAAATGTTGGTTATCAATTTTCTGAGGACCAAGCAATCGGTGCCATTGGTTGAGCATTCTGTGCCAAAGCAAGATAAAGCGATGACGAGTATAATTAGGAAAAGGAGATAGGAAAAAATCGAAGTGCATATGTAAAATAAGGAAAGCTAGCGAGCAATATGTGGCATTTCTGAATAGTCCTTCCAATCGTTGATTTATTAATAAGAATAATTTACTTGATCCGACAATCCCGATAGAATCCGCGGTGCAAATTAATGAGAGTAGGATTATTTCATCTTAAAGAAAGGAGTCCGTGGACATTCTTTTAGCTTTAGAATAGAATGTTCCTGGGATCGGGTGCGTTACTACGTCGATCGGACGTTGACATGCGGCGCATCGCGGCGCGAGTTCAAGCCCGTGATTAGCATTGCGCGCCCAGCAGCCAACGCAACCCAAGGGGCGTCATTCCAATAGCTTCCCTAGAACGCGTCAACCAATGGCATTAATCAACTAGTTAAGGAGTGCTCTTTGACAACGTATAGTTTTTACCGTTCTCGAGGTCACGTTATACTAGCTTATCTAAGAATTAAAATCGCCTGCGTTGACGCAGTCAATAAGAATGCAACGCAAGTAACCCAACCCAGCGCACCTCGGCCGCGCCATAACATAATTAAAAATGATTTAAGGCATTCGCTCCGGCTGCTTTGTTTCGCGCATTATGTTTCACTTGTTCGCGTCGCCTTCGCGGTGCCCGCTGTTAATTCTGTCACAGTTTTTATAACCCTTTTGTATTTATTAATTCCCTTTCGGCTCCGGTAGCGCTACGGTTCTCGGAAAGCGATTCTGACGTGACATTTCTTCGGGTCGCCGTGTCCCTGGCTGTGTTAATGAAGCGTCCTATTTCGGCGCCGCCAATTTTCTTAGAGTTATTTCGGCTAATCAAATTAGGGCCTTTATCCGTAAACGAAGCTACCTTTGGGCAGTTGAATTCATTTCCAATAAATACAAAAAACCGACAGGCAGAATTAACAAGTAGTCGATAGTGTTTCATATTTTAAGTCTGATACATGGCAGTCGAGTGCTTGATGCTTTCATACAGCGTACAGCATAATTTTTATCATCATTCATCTTCTTCGAGCATCTCAGGCAAGCGGCAACAAGTCTTTTGTGGTTTACCACCTTAAGTACCTTAATATATATTAGATAGAAAGTTACTAGCTAAATCTTCGAGTCTAAATTTTATTTGTCTTCTGACCACTGTTCACAAAAGCCTTCGATTTATCATAACGGGTATATTCATGCGCACGCAAAGTAGGCAATAAAACAGAGGCGCGTAACTCGAACAATGGCAATTCGCAGCTTTGTACCCACGTCCACGGTAAATGAGTATTAAAGGGATTAAGTCCGGCTTGTTGACGTGACGCGCCCGGTTATCGGATTTCCTCAGGCAATACCCATTCGTGGAGGTCCGGTGTGACTTAAAATAATCGTTTTCACCCCGTCACCCTCGCTCTCGTGTTCAGAAAGAATCAAACGAGAGACGGCATGATCGTTTGCAGGTTTAAACTGCTGAAAACAGTCCTTGATTTACCACGGTCGTCAAAAATTTCCCCGAAGACGAAGACTAAAATAAAAGGTTATTGTTGAGTGGTTGGTTAGCAACCTTTAACGCACAATTTTGTGCCCTTAACTAAAGTTAAAAAAACATTGTAGGAAAGATTTACAGGACATTGAATTCGCTTCGACATGACTGGGACATTTTCGCAATATCTGGTCCTCTGAATGTTATTAGAATGGAGATTGTCAGTTGTATCGGGCTGATTGTAATAATGTTAGTCGCGCGGCAATATGTCGCGCGGTGTCTGGTGTCTGCGGTTGTCTTGACGTTATTGGCGTTCGCGATCCATCATGGCGACGATCTATCACGGAAGCAGATTGTTCCTGTCGAGACTCGAGACTATTGAAAATAGTCTACGAACCGTAAGTACATTACAAAACTATACTCAGAGTAAAATAGTGATAAAGTTTAGTTTAGACAGAAGGAGTATATTGTTCTCCCAAAAGTACAAGAACAATGCTGATGCATGTGTAGTTGCATGCTGTTTAATGGTTTAAAAAAAAGTTTGACTACATCAATTTTAGAAAAAGATGCGATGGGGGGTTTAGTGACCGGTGATAGAGTCGATTTCTTTCGTGGTTACTTCGGATTCGACCCTCAGACCTTTAACGGGATAATCAGGAAGCACATGCAAGGCCTTTGCATGGTGCCTAATCATCTATGTATCCGTCCATTCATATATATTTTTTTAACTTCTATTTTACAGATTTTTACATACCATACCGGAATACACAGAACCACGCTGTGAACTTAGCGGCTCAACGCATGTTTTATGTAATATATATTGAACGTGCTTGCTTTAGGGATATAAAATCTAATAGAATAGAAAAACTAGGACAATATTTTGGCAATTGTCAACACAGACATTAAGACATTATGTACAAATTTAATGTTTTCCTTACAAAGTTATATGTCTGTCTCGAGAAAACTCTAAAGGACCATAAACATAAAAAAACAAAGTCTTGGATAAAGTTTAAAACCCAAGAGCCAACACTCTTCGAAAATAATTACCACAACTTTGGTTCCCGCGAATGCAACGTTGTATAGTTAAGTATATGTGTCCGGAGCTCAAATTCAGAAACTATAACATAATTCTAATCTAATATGAACATCGCACTTGCATAAATACAGTTGGGATGCAAGCACCCAATTCATTTTCCATGTCATTCTGATACGTCAAATGTATCTTTAGGGAATAAGCGCCCAGCTTCATCTCTGTTAATTAGTTTTTTGTGGCGGCGGGGCGGGCGGGGCGCGACGCCATCAAATTACGATGAGTCGGCCGAAAGGCTACCGGCGCCGGTGTAATTATACACTCGTTACTACCGTGCTGCGCCCGCGCCGACGTGACCGACACTATACAATCTAATAGAATGTTTTCATGACGCCGGTGAAGTGCCATAGCAAAAATCGCGATCTCAAAAACGCTTAAATATCGGCGCTGTATCATCTGTAACCGGCTCGTCATCATATCGATAGGCGCACGTGCGAGCACGCATTTTCTTTGCTTAGCGAGCGCAGGCGAGTCGAATGCTTAATACCATTATAACTAACGACCAGGTAAAAAGCGTATTGGTGAGCGCAGTTGCACTGGCTCACATGACCGATGTGAGGGACTGGAATAACACCCCAGCGAGTGTCGACAATAAATTCCATCGATAAAATCAGCCCGGCGTCGGCGCGGTAATTTCTTAACGACAGCGTAACCCGGTGGCAGCGCGTGCGTAGGTAGGTACGCATTTTTATACCACTCTCAGACGCCGACTCCCAAATAATCGTCTTCCACTCAACTTAGATGGTAATCAAGTCGACTATTAAGAGCGTCTTAATGTAACTTTTTGTTAATGTGAAAAGAAAATTGAAGAGCCTTCACATTTGGAAGTACCTCAGTCGCTTCTGGTTTATCTTTTTGTAATAGTGACAATTTAAAAATAAAGTCACGAATGACATTAATAGTTATGTTTTTGAATACATGTGGCGTGATTCAGGTAGCTACAAGAATGAAGTGAGTCGGTTATTGTGTTTTTTAATTGAATATTGGGTGAGACGCGGGCAGGCGGCTACCGACTTCATTGTTGCTACCGTTCAGAACGGCCGAATAAGCTTCCAACTAATTACCGGACTGCGAGGTCCAGGGCTGCTCATGTATAGAATATTATAAGCATACGTAAATCGACCTACATACTACATACCTACTTAACTTAAGTCTGAATGCAGGAAACTTTCTCGTAGGTCGTAGTCGTAGCTTAAGCAAAATTGGAGGTAAACTTCCTTTATAATACTTTCTCAATGTTTTCTTTAGTACCTATAGGTATAAGCAGCATACATTCCAATCCATTTAAAATTATTAGTAAAAGCGCTAAACTGAGTATTTGAGGAAGGGAACAGAAACGAATATAGGTAAGTATATAGTTAACGATGAGACTGCCTTGCCGCGGATTTCCATTGCGCAAAATCGCTTACCAGAAAAAAACTGGAAAAGCGTGAACGCGTTGCATATTTTCTCACATAGTGCATAGGTAAGATAATTGCAGCTGTCATTCATCACTGTCAGATTGCACGACATCGGAATTCTCATTAAAATATTTCATTTTATTTAGCATTTAATTGGTCTTAATGTGTGCCGACAACCCTAAAATGGCTGTGTGCGAGTGCTATAGAACGTGCAGCTATGTTACACTTCTTTAATTAAAACCGAGAGGCCATCTCTAGATTAGTCAGACGGTCACAAAAAGGGTTACGAGGGATCAAGCAAAACACCTTCAGGATTCGTCACGAATCACAGCTTTATTTTTATTTGAGAGGCCCCTTTGTTGGAGTTAACCGAATTTGCTGTTCAATAAAAACTGGCTAATTAAGAAATGTTCGAACTGCCGTTAAAAGTTTTGGAGTTTTATTTGAGCAGAGCTCAGATTTATTATGGTCTACCGGTTAAATTATTGGGGTGCCTAAAGGAATGCTGGTGAGGTTGGACGAAGCTGTTCAATTGGAAGTGGACACCGCTTTATGGGTGTTATAATTAGTAACATAAAGATCGAACACGCCGATTTTATTGTTAAACCAGATTCTAAATCCAGATTTAATCTTGAACCACATTAAAAGACCTTAGCAGAATTGACGACCCTTAATTATTTTCGGGTACAATTTAGGTAAGTTGAAGATGATCCGCCGATAATTAATATATTTTTTTTTGTATTTCATAACAGTGCAAATGTATTGAAATATAAATACCACAAAATAAAGTTTCAAACGGCAAAACGGAGGCTCGTCACCTGGTCAGGTTTTAGTTTAAAATAGGTACCTATTTTAAACTAAAACCTGACCTTGATTAAAATACGGACAAATTCACAAACCTGAAATAAATGTAGCAGATAAAACATATCAGGCATATTCCATCTTACTTTACAGAAATGGCAATCGCCAAGTCGATAATAGTTGTGCCAATGCGGGCTGCGTGTTGACGCGATTTCCGGAATGTATGGAATGACGCGTAATGACGTCGTCACCGTTGAGGTTCCCAGCGACGACCACCGCATCTGATATCAAGCAAAACAACTTAAAGGTCGGACTACACCAGAGTATACACACTTACACACAGCTCGTTGCGTTGACACGTGCTTCCAACCAAATATTTGACTTGAAGGTCGGACTACACCAGGAAAGTATGCACAGATTCCTACTTCCTAACAAACAACAACGTAGAAAAGATGACTTAAAGATGAGAAGAAGAAATTCAATACGAGTATATTATGTCTAATTATCCATACTTATCGACATGGGGACCATCGGATTCATATTTGCATACCTGATTTATCAATGAATTCATTCATAAATTGGGTATGCAACTATGAAGCCTATGTAAGTACATCCTGACGCCGCCGCCTTACAAGGAGGCCCGACCCCAGATAGAACTGGGAGTAAGGGAAAGAAGAAGTGAATGAAATCCAACTTTCCCTACCAGAGAAAAGAAAATAGTCCAATAATGAGTTTCATATTTATTTAATTAAAAATGTACTTAATTAACGAGTAGGGACGAAAAAGTGCAAGAATGATCCGATCACGCTAAGTTTGCACCGACTTTGTAAACAAAAGAGTATCTATGCAAGCACTAAATGCAAAATTTATATTAAAACGTGACGTGTGAGTGATGTTGTCGCACTTAGTCCGTGTGAAGTTAGCTTAGAATGATTTTTCTGTTCGACCCTGCCTCTGAAGATTTGGAGGGATAGGTGGTGGGAGTGTGGGACCACTGCAAACTTTATATATATTTGTATAAGAACCGGCATGAAAAGACAAAAAAAAACACACACACACACAACCATGGATGTAACCCCAGTAGGGAATGAACATTATGTTGATGTTATTTATGGCCAATCCACAGATAAACACATTGACTATACTAAAAACGAAAACTGAGAACCAACGTCAACTTTCACGCAAGCCAAGTGGCTGTTAACCACGGCAACATATTAAAATGATAATAAAATCCGTCCGCCTAACCAAGCTACTTAGGAACTGTATAAGAATCCTTACAAGTGGTAGAGATAATCTCGCCGAGTTAGTGGCTAGCGACATCACCGCGTCATAATTGCGTAGCTGGTTAGGCTGATGTGCGGTAGAGTGTAGCACCCTGTTAACCAGATATCGACGTCATTTCGCACATCCTTTGGTAGTTATATTTGAGTGGAATTCGTTATTTTAATCGTAATACTGATAACGATCGACAACGATGACACGAAGATGATAGACGGGAAGACGGGTAGTTTCCCCAAAAATTATGCTGTAATACAATGTTGAAGAAGTGGCTATAGTTGCGATGCTGTTAAAGATTACGTGCCAATTAGCAACATGCATGATTGATTATATTTCCCGTTAGATCTATAAACCTACTATTTATTGTAGCCCTGAAACGTTAAAAATGCGAAAATACGTCAGGCGTCTGCGTCGCGCGTCAAAACACCCCATACAAAAAGTGTGAGGTTTGTGACGTCACCGGCCTCAAAGTTGCGGAGAACTGTTTGGAAGGAACAAGTTTTTGGAAGATTTTTGTAATTTTAGGCATGAAAAAGTGCGTTTACCTACATTTGTTGTCATACATTTTTTTCTCGTTAGAACACAAGAAATCCAATAGAAGGTAGGTTCAAGTCCTACTGGGTTGATTATTTTTTTAATGTTTTAATAGTTTGTATTTGATTTAATAACAAACTATTGTTTGAGTGGAATGCACTACTATAAAAACACGTAAAAATTATAATGAATAGAATAAAGGTTTCGAAAATAAATGTAAGTATATTAAGTGTCTCAAATCTTACGTTTTCAAACCGCAATATCATATCAAAAATGTTAGAACATTATTACGGATTTCCACCATTTTATATTAATTTAGTGAACGTACGTTGATTCAACTAATTCAATTAAATATTTTTCACGCATCTTCCCAATTGTGCGATGGAGAGTTTTAGGGCTTAGTTACTCATATCAATATCAATTTGTACATTTTATTTCGACTGTTTGTGGATACCTACCTACCATTAGCTAAGGTAAATAGAAATCGTAATTGTTTGTAAGAGTCTGCACTTTATACTGTAAGCTCAATTTAATAAATCGCGTCAATGAGACTAAAATTATTAACCTATATTAATATTTCCTTAAAGTTGCATAAACTTACATTTTGTTTATTAGTAAGTCAAAAGAAGTCTCTTACCAAAAACAAACTGCTACTTCGCATCTTTATTATTAGAAAGACATCATCCCGATTCCTCTTCACAGAGAACCCTTACAAGTGGCGAGATCTAGTGTTGCCTAGGTTTTAGCGTCCCATCATAATTGCGCGCTGGTAAGCTCGCCACAGCTGATGTGCGGTGTCGCGGAATGTAGCACTCTGTTAACGAGCCTGTATCGCCGCCCCATCACGCGCATCCTACTGTGTTGTTCCTGACGCTTTCAGAGCTCAGGCTAGAAGAACCAGGCAATTATGACCTCGAGAAAGTCGGGAACCGTGTGACATAGTGCCAAAAGTTGTACTATGACATTGCGAACAGACATTTTTTTTCTACGTCCAGTTTAGCGATCAGACAATCTAACTATGTATACGTATACGAATATCGGAAACAAAGAGTAATAATGGACTAAATTCCGTGCCTACAAATATGATAGAGCATCTTATATGCCATGAAAACTTTATATGTAATATTATCCAAGCAAAGGTTAGAAGCAAGGCGGGGATAGAAAAGGAAACCAAGAAGCTAGATGATACAAATAAAGGACAAATTGATGACATGTCGCACGAAAATTTCTGCTGAATTGATTTGAACTACATCGAAGAGAATTAATTAAGCATTTACTTACTTATTTATCTATGGCTACATCGACAAGGGCGCAAGAGCTTAAATAATAATAAGTTAGACAATTCAAAAACTCAGAACAAGGAAGCATCTGTAGCACAGTCTTGCATTCATATGTACTTTGGCCAGGTATGTTGCCAGGTGGATGCCGATATTGAGCGTAGGTATAAGTTGGAGGCAATAGACCAAGACAGAGATTGCTTACAAGATGGGCGAAGCAGTTGTAAATGAAGTAGATTAATGCAACATGCAGCTCACAGCAATATCAGTGCTTTATAACGCCCATCACGAAATTATGGGCACGATCAAACTATCAAGAGTGATACTAACGAAGTAAGCAAGTAAGAGCTTATCATCATCATCTCCTAGCCGTTTTCGGCTACAGCGACTGCTTTTCTACAGCTGAGAGCGTCGCTGGTGCGCTCTCAGGTGACTGACGTAGCCAATTTTTGCAGCAAATGTGCGGCCACATTCGCTGCAGGTCAGCACCCCTCCGACGTAATTGTACGTGATAGCCACAGGTGGTCTGGCCTTTAGCTCGTCACGCTTAACTTCGAGCTCTGTGCGTCGCCTGGCTTCAAATTCACGCACCTGCGTCTGCACAATATGCCTCCACTGTGGACGGTCACCAGCTAGTGTCTCCCATGTTGATGGCTCTATATGAGCTCTCTTCATATGCCGCTTCAACACATCTTTGAACCGCAGAAACTGGCCGCCTTGCTTTCGCTTACCAGTTTGCAGTTCGCTGTAGAAGATGCGTTTCGCGACTCGGTCGTGGTAAGAGCTTATAGTTAGGTACTGGATCGCGATATCATTGGTGCCTTTGGCTCGGTAAGGGATCGGAACAAGATCCCTGCGGGCCCACCGCAACGTCCGCTGTTTTATTTTTCACAGCTAACACCTATTTGTGGTGATGCGTAACTTATTTTATTATCTGACGTATGGACAATTGAGGAGATCGATTCGAAAACGACTAAAGACGCTTTACTATTAATAATGACTGATTCCATTTATAGAGATGTTATAATATTTATACCTAGTTTTTCAAAGAGTGTTTGCGATTGAGCATGAATTTTTGGTATTAGGTAGTGCTATAAGCAGATGATACAAACTGGAAAAGATTATAAAAGGAGGAGAGAACCTTATGCTTATAATTAGCTTATTGCAAGGATGGGTTAGTATAAGTTCTAATTGATTTTCTGTCAGAAAACTCATTCGCTTGAAAACTTCGAAATAATAATTGAGCACCAAAACAAAGACGGAAAAGCAATTTCGCGAAGTGAGAACTGCGCCGGATTTCTGGTAAGTCAATAGGAGACGTACGCCTTCATTACCAGGGCGAATAAATCAAAATAATAACAGCGTAAAAGATAGCGAATGGAAAATCAAGCGCCCCGCGCGCGCCAGTTGATTTATGTGGGTAATTTTCCGGGCGGTTACTAAGTAAATTCGCGATTTTTCTCTGCATACACATAATTAGATAATTTTCGTGAATTTCCCTGAGCTGTGTACCCGGACACGGGGAAGTTTTAATTTACGTTACTCACGAAATTACCGGTGTGTTTGAAGTGTCAGGCGCATAAAAGAAATCTAATTTGCTTCAATTTATTTCTGTGACAAGCCGTACCTAGTTAAGCGTTTTATGAAGCCGTTACGATTCGGGTATTCATAATAAATTGTGCCTGCCTACACAGCACTGGCGTACTTTATTGCAGCTACCAATGTAAAGTCTTTATTTATAATATGGGGTTTAATAAAGCACACAAGCTGTGAATTAATAACCGGTCGACCCGCGTCGTCCGCGCGAGGCCGTGCTCGTATTAATTTCTGTCACAGATTTAATTGCTCACCTCTGGCTTAAGCTTAATAAATTCGAAGACAGACAATGAAACGCGACGCCAAAAAATACTCTGCCAGGGCGCGCTCGACCAAAAAAAGGACGGATTTTAATTTATAAAAGACAGGACAAACGATTAATAATTTATTTGTATCCTCCGTTTCTTGCGCGAGGATTCGAGCGTTAAAAACAACCGTTAAAACCGGCGACTTTGTATACCTCGCGCTTAGCCCGAAATGCCAATTGCGGGTAGACACAAGTATACAGCGAGCCGGAATGTCGCTTTAAAAAACTCCGCAAATAAATAAATCGCGTCGCACGCACCAGCTGCGCAAAAAAACGTCCACCATATTCGATTCTTTAATGTGATTAAAAAAAATAGAAGTAAGCGGAGGCTGGCTCCGATTGAAAATGAATGAGGGCGAGCGCGATAGTGGAAATTAGCATTGAGGTAGGATTCAGGAGCGGCCTTTGTGCGATCATATCGAGGTGTATTCTTTGCGCTTTTTACGGCAGCGCGGGCGCGGGCGGAGGCCGCCGCTTTTCACTCCCTATTACGACACTGTCGCCTTTTTGTACAAATAATTACGATCCCTGGATGGAAATATTTACGATACCCATCTGCGTCTGGCTGGGGCCTAGTGCCTTCAGACGTAAGCGCCGCATTGTCGATGTTAACAAGCGGGTCGTAACGCGGATTCAGCCCGATCTGAATTCTAAACGCCGAACCGAGATTAGATCGGATGTGAGCCGAGTGGTCAGTGGGCCCCATAAATTAGCGATTACGCATACATTCAATAATAACCGCAACAATGGGATTGAATGCAGATGAGTCGGCGCGGCCGCGCACCCGATCGACATTTGTATGCGATATCTAAACGCACAATTGGATGCCGGCGCGAGCGTTCGCGCTAATGGTACACTATCGTAGGATCGGCTGCTTGAGAAGTGGCGACCGCCGCGGAATACGGACCACACGGCGGTTTACTGCTCACAATAAATAAATAACCTTAATCTTATTGCCTGCTTGAATATTTCCTGCCTGTAGTTAGCCGCGCAGTCTAGACCTTTTGTCCACGTCTGCGGATACGTCGCGTAAGAAAGCGTAATTACGCCTCAAAAGACGTGGGGTAAGAAGTGGTCTATTTCTTGCGATTACCTTCTATTTATGGAAAATGGGCACTCGGGATTGAATAGATAAATATATTATACTAGCACTTACTGTAAGAGTAAAGCTACGTGACGGAATTAAAGCGCTTTGGCGTGGAATTGCAGTATTGTTCTCAAGTGTAAAAAAAACATAAAATATCCTTGCCTCTTGTGGGGTTAGTAAGATTTCAAAGCCCGTAAGGAAAAAAAGGCTAAACATATTTACTTGTTCACATTTATTTTTGAATAATTTATGGTTCATATATTATAATGTACATATCGTTTTAGTACCTAGGCCTTGAAAAATCCTTTCTTTTTGATCAGGGTCATAATTAACACTTCAAAGAAAAAAAGGCAATTAAAGCAATTCATTATAACTCGTGAGTTGGATGTAAACGACTTAAATACGAGAATGAACAAGAGAAGTAATTATTGTTAACAAAAACAAGCATTTAAGAGGTAATGTAAAAAGATAAAGTATGAAACAAGCGAGACCGAAATATAATTATACTAGATGAAAACCCGGCTTCGCTCGGGTAAAATAAATGTTATGTTTGTAAAAAAACCTGGTTTGACGCAATCCACGATTCCTAGGATTTCTAAAGTCTCGTAATCCTGTACTTCTAAGTTCTGGCACACCCAGGACCCTAAAATCCCGATTGTTTCAATTCCCGGAATCCCTGGTTCATAATAAAATATTTTAGAATCCCGGCTTCGCGCAGTTCCGAAATTACGATGTTTTTAAGTTTCGGAATCCTGGACCGCTGGGACCCTACAACTCCAGCAAGCCGCATTTTAGAATTCCTGCCTCCTAAAGTTCCGAAATTCCGGATGCCCCTATATCCGGATGCACACCAACCTAAAATCACGGTTTCACTATTTCCATAATTCGTGGTTTAGTGATTCCCAGATTTATAAATTCCTGGACTCCTGGGACAGGAACTCTAAAATTTCTGTGAGTCGCATTTTCGAAATCTGCTATTAAAAATCTCGGAATCCTGCATCCCTAAAGTTCCAGATTCCTAAAACCCTAAAATTCTGGCGTCCGGCATTATACGAATCCCGGCTTTCTAATGTCACGGAACCCATCCAGATTTTTTGGAATTCATGTCTCAAAATCTCGGAATCCCTTATACCGGGACTCCCAGCACCCTAAAATCTCGGTTTCCCACATTCCCGAAATCCCGTAATTTAAGTCTCCTAATCAAGGATATCAAACCTCCGGACTTCCTTGACTCTTAAATCCCGTCGGCCCGCATTTGTGGAATCCTGGCTTTCTAACGACTCGTAACACCGGCTATTAATTTCGGAATTCAAATATCTTGATTTTCCGCATGGGTTTCTAAAACTCCGAATACCGAAATCCTAAAACCCCAGAACGTCGCACTCCTGGAATATCGGGAACTCGGCTTTTTCATCCAGGAAACCCGGGTTGCTTAAAGTCCCGGACTCCCAGAATCCTTATATCTCGGTTTCTCGCATTCTCGGAATCCCTGGTTGTTCGGCTTCTGCAGTTCCAAAATCCCTGTTTTTTAAAGTTCCAATATCCCGGTATTCTTAAGTTGCGGACTCCCAGGACCCTAAAATTCGATTGTCCCACATTTCAGGACCCCAGCTGTCTAAAATCCTGGAAGCCCGTTGAAGCATTTCCAGAATCCTGGATTTTTAAAGTCCCGAATATCCCGGGATCCTGAAATCCCTACCTACCTTTTGAAAGTCCTACCTCGCTCGGGTAATACCTCTATACTTTCGAAAAAACGTGGCCCTCCTTTTAGGTATTAGGTAGCATGTAATAAAAAAGATAAAAGATATTTATTATTCAATTTAGGCACATTACAATGCACTTATGAAGTCAGAAACAAAAAGAAACTGCTATTAAAAACTAAGTGCAAGCTGTGAATGCAATGCTTCCCCTATGGCCCATCAGCTTTTAATTTTAATTTTGTATAATCAAGAGACAGGCGCGAGCTGAAAAACAGCGCTGTGTAGCCAACCTAGTTCGCAGCAAGTTGACTGTTTGTTGAATTTTTTTTTCCTTTCCCTTCTTGTGTATTGTTTTTCTGTTTACTTCTAGTGTATATTACCAGTCTTTTTTTTGTGTCTATTTTTGTGTGACGAATAATGCATTTTTAATTTAATTTTAATTTTTTAGCTGTCGGTTCATCCTATTAACATCAAATAACTCCGGCTCAATGTAGTTGAAGTTAATTACAGCAGACAGAGACGGTAGCCATTAAATTTATTCACTTTGAATTGAAGGAGGTTGTTGTGATTAATTGATAGGTGAATGAAAACTTAAAAACCACAAAAACAGGACACTGCACATGCTGGTCTGGATCAGACATCAGTGAAAACCGCACGGATCAACTTTACATACATATCCGCGCTCTGTGTCATTAGAATAACTTAGGGCAAAACAACATGTTCATCTATCCAATTTCATTAACTCTCAGTGGCGGCTAGCAAAATTTTTCTTAGTAAAGCCATAGTGGCCAGGAGTTACTTAAAGGCCTTCAGCGTTAGTTTTCAGAATTCCAAATGCACACACTATTTACTATACTTATGACAGCATTTGGTCATACAATTCATGTTTATAAGCATATATGTGAATACCTAAGATAAACAATGAGCACCCCTAACTTTGACCACAGCCTATTTCATTAAACTATGATTAATTTGTATTCATTTAAGAAATAATGTTCTACATGCCTCATGAGTCTCATGACTCATGACAACGTGATATCCTTTAGAACATGAATATATTCATGGTTATTTACTCAAAGATATAACCAAATATGCAATTCTTTACGCAATGATAAATGTTTGATTTTTCTGCGATCAAAATTGACGTTTCAGTTAATTCAATATAACACATAGTTTTGTCATACTTACAGTCATTTTAATAAAAGATCAGCCTTTACATTTGTAAACAAATGGTAAACAAACTTTAGTTGCGCTCGGCACTCCAATGTCCGGCCTGAACATTTTAGAAAATGCATCAGTTTCTACATTTCACTCACCGAACCAAAGCTGAAAATATCTACAATAGTATTCGAGACATGTTTAGGAAAAATACGTAAGTAAATAAATATAACTCGCGGGTCATTTCATTATTTACATTGCATATGACGTTTGGATTTTGGATTCACAGTGGATTCACATGACAATGACAAAACGTGTAGGTAGTGTTCGAATACTTGCAAACATCTTTACATTTTCCTTTAATAGTGCTAATATAAGGGAAGACCAAGTCAGCCGGATTTGGTTCGCTCCGAACCAAATCACGCACTTTTAATGAACTACCATACGATGGTATGTACTAATATGTTATTTATATTCAGTTGTAGTAAAAATGTCCATCATTATTATATTTTAGTGAAAATTAATTCTACTTTCTTAAAAAAAATATTTTGTAAATCAGCCGTGTTTTATTACATTTATTCTCAGCATTTATTTACTTTTTATCTCCCTTTGTTTGACCACATAACCTGTCCGACACGCAATGCACGTCGGACCTATATGCGCCGAACGCAAACATTGTTCACAATTTCCGAACGCACCCGTCACAGACGTCACTGACAACCAACAAAGATGGCCGGCGTGATGTTGTCAAATTAACAGTGAATTAACACTTTTGAACGTAAAATACGCGACAATCCGAATTTTGCCGATATAAGTGTCCAATTCAAAAACTCTTCATTCTTTACGCTCTTTCGTTTGAGCATAGTCTCGTTCAGTTTTTCCGTAGAGGCCCGCGAGATTATTAATATAGACAAGGGCCTTATTCTCGAATGTAAATTTGACGTGTCAAATGATATCAATAAGACATTGAATGCATGTGTGGTGCTACGACTAAATGTGTCAGTGTACGAACAAAGGGACTATATTAGTAAAAATGCGACCTACCATACCGAAAATGCCATAGCAGCATCATTATCATTACAGATGTAGTGACTAACGCTTTTCCATTTTAGTCAATTTCTCTAGGTTACTTCTGGGCGTAGTCGGTAAGTGTAGTAGTACTTAATTTAAATATTTTTGTTTGCAGTCTCTCTATGTACGGTGAGTGCCCCAATGCGCACGTCGCCATACAAGACAAGGCTGTATAGGAGAGGGATACTTATGTTACTGACTGAACCATGTTTGATTTTTGAGAGTGACGCAAATGACCTGATATGAATATAGCAGCAGCATTGCATTTTCGTTTCTGAATTCCTCCCCAGGTTATTAACTCAAGATTTAAGAAGGTCGCAGTAATTAATGTTAGCAATAACAATCACGGCAACGTCACGAGAGACGTTTATGGAGATATTTGCATACGAAGGTCCCTTAATCATGAGAGTTTTAAGTGAGTTTTTATTTTATTATAGGTGTTTTAGCCCATAATTTAGTTTATCTTAACTCAAAGGAGGAATTTACATTTGTTTATTGGCTTTTTAACATCTGTTCGATTGGGGTGTTCGTATAATCAAGTTATTTGAATATTGTCACGGAGATAAATGGAAAACGTATCGTTTATTTTTATTTTTACCACGGTTAGTGTGAAGTTATGTGTAATAACTGTAATCAGTAAACACTTGTGTGCAAATGTTGGTTTGTATGCATTTTATTTAACCTTTTGACCCCGTCGTCTGATATACGAGACAAAGTGACAACGTGAATGACACCTTCATAAATTATGACAGAGTTCAAAATTGAAAGTTAAAATTTTGACGTAAGGCGGTTAAAAGTTTAATAGAGCCAAGAAATCTAATATAAATAATTATGTAGGAAGTACTCAAATGTTAGTTGTTACGTACAAGTAGATAAAAAGATTTGACTAAAAACTTGAATAAAAGTTGTTTTTCATGATATATTTAAACAAATCAAAGAACATATTAGTGGATTAATATTGGTAATATAAAGGTTAACGAGAGAGTACACATACATTTGTGGGATGAACAGGAAAGATGAAAATCTGCAAGACAAAAAATTCCGAAAAAAATCTCTGTATATACCAGTTGCTTTAAAAAAATTGCTAATCACAAGCTGGTTCAAAACTAATTGCCAGCAATATTATACATTGAGCTGCTTTTCCTCAAGATCAGTCAATATGTCGTGGAATCAAAAATACGAAATGTTATATAACAAATCCGATACCACCTAAATCGTAAGTAACTACATATGTATGTTATGTATGTACTGTTACTTTACTTTTTTTGTAACTTTTTTTTTTGTAACCTTTATTTTGTGGTGTGCAATAAAGAGTATTTATGTGATGTTATGTTTATGTTATGTAGAGTATTAATAACCCCTGGAGTAAGTATTAAAATACTTGAAAATATGTTTAAAAAAGTTGCTATCCAGCCAAGATACCTTCTATTATTAGGATTGCTAATTACTAGGAGATTGTATTCGAGTCGGACTTTCTGTTTAGTTCTATATCATAATATACCCTCTCGTTTCTTCTCTCACGGAATGACAGTGACATAAACAGATTTCGTGTCAGCCAAGTGTGGGCAGTAACGGTGTGTGCATAATTCGGCCAATGATTGAGAGCCCATAAAACGTAATGAGGTGCCGGCAAATTGGTGCCCGAACTGTCATCGAACTCGTACAGATTGATTTCAATTACGTATTTTGATTGCGAAATTGTATTCAATGGGGGCTGGCGTCTTGAAGTTTATGATGACGGTTATTTCATAAATACTGTCAGTTTGAGCTGAGACTGTTGTACTAAGCAGTAGATTGGGAAGTCGTGGGATGGAAACCGGACTCACGCCAATGAGTTTTAAGGTAAGTAGGTACTAAAGAAAATAAATAATAATAGATACTTAGGTACTTGTTTTTCCTTAATAAAACAAAATCTAAAGTGTATTAAATCTGCACCAAACTAGTTCAATTTCTATTATCCATAAGAGGAGGCATCTCCCAGCAATGAGCTTCAAAAAATGAAGATAAGTGAGAGAAAAAATCAACATTAAGAATAGGACATTGTAATTTGACTCATCTATACCTTATAACTAAGGAAACTAAGAAGAAATGCTTAAGGTGTGACAGTGACCTTTCTATCAAACATTTGTTTATTGATTGTCCGATGTATAATACAGAAAGACTAACTGTTAAACTTCCCAAATGTTTAAAAGATTGCTTAAATGACTCAGAATGTACTGTAAAATTCCTTAAACTGGTTAACTATTATGACTTGATTTGATATTGTATTTACATAGTGGTCGCTAATGACCTTAGATGTTTCAGCGACCTTAAATAAATAAATTAAAAACAAAAAGCAACAGTGTTATATGTTACAACAACATAACAGGCAAATTTTAGAAATCTGTTCATATATCATTGATTAATAAAATAATTTTCAGAAACATAAATATTCTGGGATTCCTGTCATGGCTATCATACTTTACAATTTGTTAGATATATTGTACAACCTAATAACTGTAAAGTATACATTATACACAGATACAAACATAGGTACTATTTTAACGGCACATACAATATTTGCCAATTAACTAATAACCCTTCAGCTTCGTATGCATGGTCAATACAATACATCACATCGGCTTATCAAAATTGACATTCGTTAACTTTCAATTAAAACCGCCCAATCATAATATCAATAAAGGCATGTGAAGATCGCAATTAATGACCATGCTTATTGCTTTTACACGTAATTGTTATGTTAGAATTTTGAACAATCGGCAATTAGTTTCGGGTGCGTCGCACTATCGTGTCTGGGGCTGATTGAAATGCGTTTCTACTTCGTATGTAGCATACGACCTTATTAATGACTAGTGTTACAAAGATTGATACTTAACACAGGTTGAGAAGAGCGTTTATGACTATAGAACACTTTTTATTACCTCTTTAACTGTCATCATCATCATCTCAGCCATAAGACGTCCACTGCTGAACATAGGCCTCCCCTTTGGACCTAATTATCATTAGAGAGAGGGGTTTGCCATACGCACGCTTGGCAGGCGGGTTGGCGCGCGCAGTTTTTTTTTGTTTATTGTTGTTTAGGCTTTCGGAAGATGCTGCTGCCCATCTCCCGGTATATTCCCTTAGCAGACTCCTTTAACTGTATTAGTAACTTTTCCAACCCACTTCAAGATTTCGAAGGAGGTTCTCAAGTCGAGATATTTGTTGCTATTTTTTGGTGTAGTATGGTGTAGACCAATTAGGAAAATCCTTTTTTTGTTGGAAAATTATTCGCATTCAGTTTCAATGCGAGAAAAAATCCAGTCTACATTTTTGGCAATTTAAATGACTAGGATAAAAATCTCAACATTAAATAACCTGCGTCTTCGTTTCGACAGAATTCTATTTTCAAGATTCTTCAAAGACTAACTAACACCCATCGAAGTGTTCATAGATCTATCTATCTTATTATTATCGGTACCTATCTATAGGTACCGATAATAATAAATTTTCAAATATATTTCCAAATTTATCTTAATCATAACACGTCCTCCTTAAAACATTAACTGGTAAATCAAAATCAAATTCAATTTGTGTAAATGAGGATGTCCCTACAATTCCGTGTGTTGACACAAATAAAAATCAATTCTATGAAGTGTCATTCGTTCGAAATATATTCGTTTAAATATTTTTGTCCGGAAACTACATATTAGGAAGGCGTTTATTGAGTCATATATTTAAGTGTCTTTGTGATGATTAAATATCCTGTGGACTAACTGGGATTACCGTCTTGGTTTGTAAATAGCTTGCGAATTACTCATGTGTGGTCCCATATTCTTAATAAGGTTTAAATTAAATCGTGGGTTGTAGAAAATCGATCGAGGCTAGATGTACAGTCACCGGCAATAGTTTCTTCCTACATGAAGGCCGCAAAAATATGTGACACGCTCTTATGGTGCTACAAATAAGAGCGTGTCACATATTTTTGCGGCCTTCGGGTAGTAAGATACTATTGTCGGTGACTGTACTTAAAACTTTCAGATGGTTTATACAAACGTGTAATTTATTTTATTATCAATGTTACAATTCTAATATTGAACAGATACTAATAAAAAAGTATGGGCAAACCCATGAAAAACAAAGTCGTTTATGAGTGAAATAAGTTTAGGTACCTACTTACATGTTAATAATACTTAACATAATTGAACTCCGATAATTTCTTGTAGGTACTTTTAGGTATAATTCAGTTTTTTAATTTATGCCATACAATTGGAAATATTGCAAGATACCTATTACATTAAAAGCTTTCTGCTTCACGGTAAATTCCAAATGATACAGCTAATACGACATGAAAGCAACTGAAACTAACTAATACAGATCAATAGCAATCATGTATTTCTCTCGTAATATCTCTCTAAACTTTATTTAAAATTGATTGGCGTCTCATAGACAACTTAATCGAAATTATTTCGAAATCCAATTCAATTGAAATTTTCGTAATTCGAACGTTGAACGGGCAATATTTCTACGCCAATCTGAGTTAGCGCGAAACCCGATGTACAAACATGCAAATCAAAGGCTCGGTCGCGCCGCGCTCCTCTTGAGCCGGCGAGTAGCAAGTGATAAATAAAACGTAATTGAGAGACGGAAACAGCCAATGAGTAAATCTCGTCCGTCAATTTATTTAAATTATTTATTAGTGGCCGGCTATAGACACCCGCCGTGATCGCTTTCAGTGCCGTTCACAGGGCCCCGGACGCGACCAGTGACCGAGAATCGTAATCGCGATTATCGATATCGATAAATATACTGTAGCTACCGTCAACTACTACAACGTTGCCTACTATGCTCAATTTTGCCTATCTTTAAAAACATGGTTTTCTTCGCCGACCAGCTATTTATATCTTATTCCTGAATTCGTCGCCTTTCTCCCATCTCAAATCGTTCTAAAAGCGATAAAACTTTAATTCAACAAGCGTCGATAAATCATAATATATCACTAATATTCGATTTCTTCCTTCTAAAAACGAAAAAAAACGCAGTATAAGCTAAATTAAGCAACTACAGCAGGACAAATTACAACAAATAGTAATCTTTGTACAATAAGCGTCATTTAATCAAACCTAAAAATCAACATATCGATAGATTATACCGATGACGCGCCGGCGCAGCTCTAAGTATCTGAATTAGTTAATTTGTGCATACACGACACAATGGACGAGGAAATAATATACTCATACGTACTTACAGCTACCGGGAGTGTAATTGGCGTAATTGGACGAATCTGGACGCACTTAATAATGCCCAATTGTCGTGATTCAAATGGCAATTCATCGTTTGTGAAAGAAATGATTCATTACTTTTAAATCAAAAAGTTTGATAGCACATTCGTTAGGATAACAGTAAAGTTTTCGGTCATAAGTTGTGTGACTTACCTTGGGTTGAACTTTTATGATTCACGGAGTCTCGATTCAGTTTTGGTCGATTCTTACTTACCTTTGTTTCCTGTTTAAACTTAGCGACAAAACTTAAAACTTCCACCATTACAATCGTTTTCAAATTCAAAGACACTAGACTAGACAACCCATTTCAAATTTAGTCTGCCACAATATCTATGGTTCGATGGTGCAACCACATATGGTATAAGCTGGTACATATAAGTAACTAAGATAATACGTACCCATTAATGTCGGTGATGGACCAAAAGTGCTTGAGGACGGCCTTCGCCAGTAGATACCAGATTTGCGTCCAGATCCACGTGGATTTGTCGATGGATGC
The DNA here is from genome assembly GCA_911728535.1 of Pammene fasciana. Lineage (NCBI taxonomy): Eukaryota > Metazoa > Arthropoda > Insecta > Lepidoptera > Tortricidae > Pammene > Pammene fasciana. The sequence goes on from OU452285.1 coordinate 7,475,271, forward strand.
CGACAGGAACGTTTGCGTGTCCTCATCTGGGTCCAGTTGCTTAAACTTCTGCTGGAGTTCTGGACTGAGCAGGCTCTTGTCCACTCGATACCACTGCAATTAAAAAAACTTTTGTTATGTGTTTGTTAGGTCAGGTGAGCCATTACGGAGAGAAAATTTTTGAATCATAAGTTTAAGAAGTTCTTTTAGGTAGCTCCCCAGTCCCCATCTTTTAAACAGTGGTCTCCTGGAAAGCCGTTAGCTACATCTACATGAGACGTCACATACATGTAATGTCGTTGTGTTCCTAGGCACTGTGACGGTGCATACGGCGTCAGCAAGAGGCATGGTTATAGTCGCACTCGTATATAAAGATTCATTATATGCTAGTGTTATCGGAACGTGCTGCATTGTAGAAGTTGGCACGTCAGATAACTATAGGTAGCTCTTATTAATAGCTCATTAAGCTAAGCTACCTGATAATATGGTTTTAATAAGTAGTGTACGGACAACTATTGTAGGTTTCAACTGACTTATATTGATTAGTTCTGATAACAAATTCAAATAACAGCATATATCTAAAATAGGTAGTCATTGTCGAGAGCTATTAGATTAGTAATAGCGGTAAACGGACGTTAAAGAGATTCAAATGGAACATTACTTAGGTATTAGTAATGGCATGATTGAACATCGCGAACATAATCATGCCGTTATTGGACCATTCATTCCAAAGTTTCTACATTAAGCACAAGCGATTGTGCTCCGAACTACAAATCGATGTTTAACAACCCGAGCTCTTAATGAAAGTGTATAAAAAGAGTAATTCGAGTGCAAATAAGAGAGTGGAGTATGAAAGGAGCGTGTAGCTCGTCACCCGTTGTGTGTTTAAGTCAGCCGCTGCGGCCCTACAAAGGGCCGCTCTTAATTTCACGCTGCCTCAAATTAACATTTCTTTACGCCACAGAATAATAACAAATTAAAAAAACTTCTCGCCTCTACATGCCGTAATGACGGAGCGAGCGGGACGCCGCGAACTCATCAGGCCAGCTTAATTAATGCCCGATCTGTCTTTATATTAAAAATCGAAAGACGGGTGTGTGATGAAATAGATAATTATCTAAAACCGGTAGTCGAAACAATCGTCACGGCGCGTCGGCGGCGGCTGGTAGCAGCCATTCAATTTTTATTATGACTTTGATACGATACGAGGGGTCGTAAATAATATCAAAGTGTTAAAAGTTTACTTGCTTGAACCGTACATAATAAAATATGGTATCTGGTTGACTTTGAAATAAAAATTCAAAATATATTGTTTCCGAAAATATTTTCAAATAAAAGTTACTTCTTATGTACCTACACATTACATTTAATAAAAACGAAAATATTACTCTACAAAATATCAATTATCGACTCCTGATCATGTCGGAGATTATGCAATGCGCTTTTTTATTACATAATTCAAAACTAGACGAGAGCTCAATTCAAGAACAAAAATGTGGCATATTGTTATTGTATTACAATTATTACTTAAAGTTAAATCAATAAGTAACTGTGAGCATGATATACGGAAAGCTCGTTCAGTTGATTTTGGCTTATCAACTCACATGTTCTTTTGGTATTAACTCTTATTAAAACAATATAGATTTACTTATAATTCCCGAAAACTCTAACTAAATCTACTCTAAAAATGAGAAAATAAAAAATATCTAGGAACCATCACTGATTTACCAAGCACACATAAGTATTTTACATAAAACCTCAACCAAGTACATACTCAGTCTTGAAAAAAACGGAACTTATTGGTATCTATTTAAAAAAAAACTCTGGGTACAGAAGAAAAAACTGGAATAAACTTCAAATGAAAACATTAAAACAAACTGAATCAACCCCTAACTATCAGATTGAATTGGTATTAGATATGAATTAGATTAAGAAGAAAACTAAATGCAGGCCAAGGCGAAGGCGAATTATCCAGACGGAATACAAATTGTGAAAAAATTCGAATGCCTTTTTCTGATGGTACCGTCACCTCGGGGTACTTTGGCCAAATTCAGGATACTTTGGCCCATATAAAAATCACATATAGAAGGGTCTCATAAAAAAGATAAAAACGTTATCGGTTACTTTTGATCAACCTCATGGCAATGTACCATTAATTGAAATCTTTTATATAACCGGAACCCAGTAAATTCCAAAGGCCAAAGTTACCCTCCAGGGCTAAAGTACCCCGAGGTTACGGTATTCTGAAGTGTAAGGATCGCTCGTGTCACTTGTTTCCCGATTGTTATAGTTGAATTATCGAGAGCGTGGAATTGCATATGTAGTGGTTGTACCGTGTTGTGCCTCTTTGTGTGCGGATTCAAATATAGAATGCCTGTACACAAACAATACTACTACATATGCAATTCCACGCTTTCGATAATTCATCTATATCAATAACTACAACATACATTTACATATATTTTTTTGTTGGTGAATCGCGAAAAAAAATTTTTTTTTTCTAGAATTTACCGGCTAATGCGATACGACGCTGTCTTTACCCATAAGCGACATACTTAAGTTTTTTGAGATTCCATTTTATCATAATAAACAAAATTGTTTTTCGGTAACAGTAAACATATTCCATAAGTAAATTAAGATACATAATGCGGTTGCTTTTATCAAACTGAAAGATCGCAGCCATAACTGGTTTGTGTTTCTGCTAAGATACATTTTGCTAGTTAAATTTTTTTACACCTATAGGTATCTCTGATCCATGATTTAAAATATTAGTACAAATTGTGACCGAAACAATCGACGATACAAGAATAATCTTGTTCTGCACAAGTAAGATACAAATACAGTAACTGTCGGTATTTATATTGTTTGTGCACTTAAATTCAAAACCGCAAAAGTAAATAAATAAGAAGCGGTACATGAATTATCAAATTGTCAACAAAACACCACTAAAAACTTCAAAGCAGGCAGACAACTCGAAACGGTAACGGGAGATACAGACGTGATAAGGAAACGTTCCTTTTATTCATAAATCTTATAATAAAAGCACGGACGTGTCTTAAATGAAGTTTTGAGTGACCGAATTTCAATGATTTAGGTAGGCCACATTTTAACGACGCTATAATGTTATGGATTCAAATTGTGGCGGTATAAGTACTTACCTAGGTAATAAGTGTTCATAATATTACAAACACAAAATGTGTCAGAAACATAACAAGAATAACAATAATCAATGTTGGTAACCTAGTATTTGATCAATATCGTCAACAATCATCAATAGGTATTAAGCAAACAGTGGATAGCAGGTGACGACATGCTTGTATATTCACCCTGATTCTCATTATAACAAATTGAATGTTCTCCGGGATATACATTTCATGTAAATAATTAAAATCAACATAAACATGAACTTTGCTTTGAGTATATTTGCTTCCGCATTCGTGTTTCTGAACAACATGATTTTTTATGAGACACGGTTTTTAGTATTCAGCTCCGGCGCGTGTAAACTAAGATTTGAATGAATAACAATTACCTACTTGGCTCGTTTCAGATCTACCTGCTAAGGAAGACAGATCGATAATGATTTATTCAATCTCGAGGATTCGAGGCCGGGCCATGATCAGACACTTTGTTTTCGAGTTTATCTGGGTTACTAATACCTATTCGCTTTGCGGTCCATGGACAATTTATACATTGCCTTGACAACAAACAGGAAAGACGTTTGAAAAACTATAGTATGTGTCTCATTCAAATTTATGAAATTTTATAACAATTCGTCTACGTGTAGGTAATATGGAATAAAACCGGACGAATATGTAGTAAAATTTATTAAGCGAAGTAGATACAATGTTTATGTTTTAAGATACTGAAAAGAAAAATAGGCACCGACGTAATTCAACAAGGGTACCGATAATAATCTAGTCTCCAGCAATAAGCATAATGTCAAGAACTATGTCATTGAGTGCATTATTTAATCTTGACACATTCATGTTCTCTTTCTCTTTTTTAAATAATTTAAAAAGCAGGCGACAAGACGACTTCGCAATGCAAGACAGTGTTAGTCCCCCTGAGACCGTCTGAGCTGTTTTGGTCAATGCTAGTACTAGGTCGCCAATCCCCGATTGAATTGCATACATCACCCTGGCAAATATATTTAGGAATATGCCAGCTTTATTCAACAAACCTGTCTGGTAAAAGATGCCAGTAACAGTGACTCATGTTGCAGATGCAGAAGAATTTAGAGGTAAAACTTAATCATCATCGTAATTGTTTATCGCGGTATTCGACGAGTCACATCGTTTTGAATACGATCATTATCCCAACTCGTTAGCGAGAAGGTCAGGGAGTGCATCCTTCGGATAGGACGAGCTCTTTGTACGGAGGACGTTAGTCCCTGAGCTAATGAATCAAATCCTTTAGTGTGGACGCATTGTCAATACGGAGCGAAATATTAACGAGCGCGCGCGAGCGCACAATGCCAGATTAATTCTCGTTTAAATGTGTGAAATTGCGGATCGCTGGTGTCGTGGAGGCGATTGTGAACGATGTGTGTACTGCTCTCTAAGCATTCTAAAAAAGTTTATTTTGTGTTGTCATTAATACTGTCGTTTTGGTATTAGGTGAAGCAGAAAGTTTTCAAATGCATATCAAAAACGATTATTCGTAAAAAATTACACGACTAAACGACAGATATGGTATTTCCTGTCAAATTTTAAAGGAGCAGTATGGACAGAGAGAAGGCGCTCTTATCGACTATCTTATAATATAACGTCATGCGTCACTCTCACACCATCGTTATGAGTATCTCCTTTTGCAAAACATATACCTAACCATTAAGGACTAAAGAGAGCAAGATAATTATAGAAAGTTTTTTTAAGATATCTCAATTGTAGGTAGATATCCCTAGTAAGATTCCGACATCTTCAAAAATTATAACCTTACACGTTTTCGCACTCTTTTAATTAATCTATACAGTACATATTTTACACTTGAATGTTGTAAAACCACCACCAACCATTTACAGCTTTCAATGTATCTGCATATAAATAAAAGAAATGGCGAGATGTAAAGGCTGCCGCGTTTGCTGCGGTTTTGTACTTATTGGCCATACCTACACTTTGAGATCTGAATGTCCTGAATAGACCTTAAGAAATAGCAGTCCGTAATTAATTATGACTTCAATTCCTTTGCGACAGTTGGGCTTTAATGAAAACGCGGTAATTCATTTGAAAGCTGTGTTGTGCTTCTAATGAATCTTTTAGAGCAGAGTATTATTTTTTTCATCAAATTTTATCGTCTGCTCTTTTAAGTAATTTAGGTAGGTATTTGAACGGTCTTATCATTTCAGTCATAAAATTATTAAATCAATAAATTATTTTGTAGGTATGGATGCCAAATCCATTAATTTTTAACCTAAGATGTGTATTTTTTTCTAATCTCTGATCGTGGTTTTTAATGGACTCAAGCATATTGAAAACGAACTTCGTATAATTACCTAGTTTCCATAGAAAATAACACGTTTTCACCGTCCGTCCTCGAGTGCAAGTTCGATACAAATCAATCAATCGACTATTATTTTTGTCCCATAAAATGCAGTTTTTAACTTTAAATAAGTGTAACATGAAAACACAGCATATACGAGTAAAGGCTATGTTCGAGCTAAGTGGCGCCGGGGATCCCGGTGGATTTGCCGTAAGCGGCTCGGGAGCTTGTTTGCCGGGCGCTCCATTAAAATGGGATCAGCCCCTATGCAGATCTCTGGACGCTAGAGCGGAACGCGGGGATGCACTTAGGGATGCCCTTCAAGGGATTTTTTCTGCTCCAGAAATGTAAAAACTATTGAGTACGTAAATATTTGTATCGTTAGTTATGTTTCATTGAAGCTAAAAATGATACAAATCCGTGTTTGAATAATCATTTAGAGATTAAATATATAGTCTAATTGAGGTATAGTCTCTGGTCGTCAAGTGAATGGTGCTTTAAAAAACAGTAAAGCAGCATTTATAATCCGTGGATTTTTATCCCCATTGTCCATTAATAATTTAAATTTATGTTTTTATTTTAAATTAACATATACTTAACACTTATTTAAAGCATACATATTTGCGAATTTGCGTACATCAATATTTACCCTGCAGCACAGCAATATAAATGTTAGTTTTTTTCTTATAGATTGAACTATTTGGATATTAAAATTCACTTAATTTTTACTCGATCCCGGAATATTCCCGGGGCTCACGTCACTAGTTGCACTACTCACGGATATGTATGAGCGCGGGAATATTCATTATACAAACACCGGGCAGTCCGGCCATTCTCAGTTTTGTGCGGCTGGGATACGGATCACAATCGTGACTGATGTGGTCTCAAGAGCGAATTCAACTAACGGTTTTGGAATTTAAAATTTATTATGAGTTATGACATGACATATGATATGACATTTTTTTGCATATAAATAAGAAAATATAAAAATATATAATAATATAACCTACTAATACTCGTTGGCCAACCGGAGCTAACTTAGCTTTTCCTTTCAAAATTATTTTGTAAGCGCTAACATGTAGCTTAAGGATACTAACAATGTTTATGGAATCGCTATGTTTTGAAATAAAAATATTTTAATTTTTATTTATAATTCAATATAAGTTAAGCCGGTGGGAATCAACGTGTGGAGACCCACTGATAGGTATCCATAAAAAAACTCGTTTAGCTTTTCTTAGTTTTTCTTCAACATTTTCACATACTTTTCACATAATTAGAAGTTTGAATCAGTTGATCCATTTTCGTAAATATCCCGTCTGACAATACTGAAAGGATTTCTCATTGATTAACCATAAGAACCCACGTGAAATTTAAATTCAAATCACCATACTTTCCAATTTCCCGTCATTAAAATAAGTGAATTCATAGATGGCGCGATTGGACCTACAGCAGGCATAGCTATCACAGGCAACCATGGAAGCAGCCCGGGGCGAAGATATTACGATAGCATTGATAGCAAGTCTCAATTAAAACTGCTTGCGAAGACTTATTGCCGTGAAACAATTGATTTCGATTAACGCCCGACAATGCTACCAATCGATAAAGCATTCCATTACATACTGCCGCTGCCTTGCGGCTGGCTCTACGACTAATATACGTCTTGGACATTGGATATTGGTTTTCGTCGACATAGCTAGAGGAGTATAACCTGTTCCCTCTAGTTCACAGGAGAAAACCCACGGTATATACTGTTTGTACATAAGCAGATGGCTTTCAGGACTTTTTCCTTTGTTTCTCTCTTCATTCTGACCCGTGGCTTTAAATAATGTGATAAATAATGCACGTGCATTTAGAACTTATCTCCGCGACGTGCTAACCATTTAATAGCCTAGCTCGATTATTTCGTATTTATCATAATTCTCAGTAAACAAATGTCCTGTAATAACGCAATTACACTGAGATTGCCACGGTGGGTCGTATCGTCACGACGCGCCGGAGGGGCTGCGTAATTGTTTCAAACTCGTCTTTTAATTGTTCTATCGGGACGGGATTTATAGGCGACGTGATCTCGCGCAGATTCATGTCGACCATATTTTCGCGCCCTCGTACCACGATTCGAATATTCTAAATCTAAACCTTGAGACGTCGTGTTATAGTTCACTTTGTTATAACCGAAATTAGATACGAGGGTTCAAAGGTTATTGATCGATTTGCATTGCGATACTTCCGCATCGGCTCATGGGAATGCAGTCTTTTAATCAAACTCTCGGATTTGGTAATGGAATTTTAATATAAAATACTTAAAAGAGTTCTTTTGCGTTTCTTTACAATCGTATTATCGATTATCAATCGATAATCTACATTATTCGGAATAATTAGGAATGTAGACAATAAACAGCCAACTCTTTTTATGCCCAGTAACAGGAGTTGCTGCAAGAACAGACCGCGAGTTAGCAGCAGATTCCTTTGACCAATAGCTTCCTAGGCGAAACTTTGTAAGTGGTCAATAAGGTCGAGGTGTAATAAAGCCTCGTGAATGTCAGCTGCCGCTCCATTGGTGGATTGAGAAATAGTAGACATACAAACGCGTAAAAAAATTGTCACGCGACCCGATTGAAAATTTGTCAGATCATGATGTGATGGTGAGGTGGGAAAGACAGTTAGCTGATTCCCTTAAGGTCTTAGCTCACCCTCGCCAAGCTCTGATCACCACGATATAGCCGTCATCAGAATTTTGTTCAATAGGGACGTGACGAATTTGTTTTTAAAGTGTTTGGGTGGCTGCCGTTCCTCTACCCACCAACCGAACGGCAGCAGACATTCACGAGGTTTCAAAGTAAAAAAAATATCTTTATTCAAGTAGGCATAGCAACAAGCACTTTCGAATCGATATAATATTAATTAAATGTAATATTGCACTTCACAAGTTATCCCCCTGTACGTGATGATCGACGAAGTTCTGGCCTGGCCGGAGGTCTAGAATATCAGTTCTTCTAGCCATGAGCTTCTACCATATTACCTACAATTTTTAGAAAAAATAATTCAACAACCTATAGTTCAAAGCGAATTTATTATAATAGCGTCATAAAAATGTTATATTTTATCAAAAACCAAACTCTTTACGTTCATCTGCTATGCTTTTATTTTACAGCTCGAGACGTAATAAAAACGTAGTTTAAATGAAATGAAACGATATTTGAATGTCTGTCTGTTAAATATTATCGTGCTTTCAACAAAACATAGTGCATAGGTATACCGTTGAGATTTCTTTCAAAGTACCTATACCTTGACTATCATCATGACACTTTATACGATTATCTGTATGTCCTCTTCTATCATTGACTTAGTTCTATCCAGGCCGGAACTAGCCTAGATTTTTAAAAAGCCTTTCTAAAAAGGATTAACTAGATTGCCTCAGCCATGTGTGGAATTAAAGCCTAAGGCATGATGTTGACGTAGTTCGTCCGGATAGTCTGTTCAGGATCAGGTTTGCCAGAGTTGTCAAGCCGCACGCGCCGCAGACGAGCCGTCATCCGAGGCGTGGGCACGCGCGCGCCAGATTTACGAGTGTATTTAAACTGGTTCTACATTAAGCACCAACTGGGCCGATTTGATCGTAAAATCAGCCGTTATGTCTCGAGACAATATCGTCGCTCGTTACCAGTTACCACCCAAGCGCTCGACTGTTAAAATAACTCCAGGTTAACTATGGGTCAGTTCTAAGTAGATCCCACTTTCGTTCGAGCCTATTATCGGGGCATTCATCAGTGATCGACAATTAAATTCCAGGAAAGACGGTGATAGAGTTGTTTGCCAATGGAAAATTGTTGAAATAAGCAAACATTCATTATGTGCAGGCGCTGGAATGGAAATTATTCAATGGCAAAAGGAGCAATTAAGTGCGCTCAGAATGGAGTGTCGATTGTCCAAACGCGTTCGGCGATCGCTCCACCCATTGTCCGCTGAAATTAACAGCGGCAAAAAGCGGCGGCTTTAGCCCTCGCGTCCGAAATTAGAAGCCGTTTCGGGAGTAAATTTATTTTAACGAATCGACGGTCTTTGGTTTCATCATTACATCCCATAGGATCTACCGGTTAATTGGTGGATCGAGTTGTAGTCGTTTCCGTATAAAATATCACGCAGTTCGGCCATCAAACAGGAATCGAATATGGAAGCCTTTGATTGAATTGATTGAAAAAGAAATGGAGAGGGGCGCGAGTCGGCGCGGGCCGGTCCTGGTGCATATTCCCACTGGTTACGCAGTTGCGAGCGAGTTTTGTTCTCGGGCTACCCATTGTAGCGTCTTCACAAGTTCTGTATCATATGGGTGGCTAAACAGAGGCGGGTTTGTACTGGCTCGTTTGAGCCTTGGTTTTGCCCTTGCTAGGTAAGCGCCTGGAAAGATATTCAGTATTTTTATAGCCTGTACACGTCTCCGAACGCGCGGGCGACACATTCCCGGCGACGCTACGTTTTTGCAGCGCAACTTTCATTAGACACCGCACGCCGCAGGGACCGAAGCGACTCCTTTTAATAAATGAGTTATGCGTTTATATCCAAGATGGCCGCCCGTTTTATTCCGCTCGGGTGTCAAGAATGTTACGATTGCCCGGATCTTTCCGCTTGATAGTTTAATGTAAATCGTTACAAATGCAGAAAATTTCAACTTGTACGTCGTAAGTACTTTGTCGCTTTAACACGATTTTAAACTACCGTGCAGAATTAGTTAGTAACTTTGAAATAAGAACTTCTATTAAGAGGCTCCTGTCACAATTACAACATCTTTAGTAACATAAAATCGGTTTGTTCAGCAAAAAATAAAGATTTAAATTAAATAACTGCACCGACGTAAATAGTTTGATTGTCAAGTACACATTTCCATTTGATAAGAAGAAATGGGTGTAATTATTACTAAGAATCCACATCACAACGGCTAAGACAAAAAGCAAGAAGTTCTGTTCTAACTATCTTCCGTTAGGTTTTGGAAAAGAAATGTTTTTATCGAAATAAATATCGGTCACTCGTGAGACGTGCCGTAGCTGTCAGAAGTGGGATTCATCAAAATGTGCACAGGTATTTCCACATTCGCCGGCGCACGCACGACCTTTTTGTTAGCTGTAAACGTCCGCAAACTTCGGTGTTGTCAACTGTTCGTGTATTTATTCACTCATTCATACTTTTCTTGTATGTCTGAGCCCGTTATTGGTCTTCATTTCAATGTCTCCACCAAATCAATAGAAAAACTGATCTCTGTGAAATTTCGATGCGGCGCTTAATGGCCTATTAAAACACCTATCAACTAAGACTCGTTTCGCAGACTAGTTTATTTTTAATCGAGATTTATATTCAGAGGCTCTTAGGAAATAAAATAATCACAGCGGCGTTGATTTGCATACAATGGTAAAATAATTTTACGCGCGTTTCGCCGCGCTTAATTCTACTTTTTATCCGGCCTTCAGCGCCCTATCTACGAATCAAACGAACTGCTCGCCGCACGACCATTTAAGTGTTAACATTTTTGAGAAGTCAGTCGAATACTGTATTTATTGCTTGGAATTTGCTTTTGTGCATGTACCTTTCCAATCCGATCGTACTTGGTGTTGAATTGGAAATATTAAATGTATGAAAACCATTGATATAAAAGAACTCTTACCTATAAGTGAGGACTTTACAGCTCTTGACCGTGAAAATCGTATCCTTCGTATAGGTATTTACGTCTCGTATCGGCCATAAAGCGCATCGTCGGGCGCCCCGTCTGGGTCAGACTGCGTGGCGCACGGGCGCGGGCCGCCGTGTCAGAGCAAGCAACCTATACGATAGCCGCCGCGGCGCCTAACACGCCACACTCCGACTAACTATACTACAATTAAGTAAGGAGAGAAAGCCTACATCATTTACATTCAGGACAATCGTCGCCAGTCATAAATTCAGCACAAAAGTGCGAGCGACGGCCGACTAGCAACAAAAGGGCATGACTTTTCCCGCAAAAAAGATGATCCTTAATCTGATTAAATCTCCATCGCGGCCGACGTCGGCCCGTGAAAGATTAATGAATATTTGTGCGAGGATTCCCGGCGCTGGGTTGGCACGTAGCGTTGTCATAATCATATTAGCTGCGAGGACCGGAGGCCGGCACGCACGCAGGCAGGTACACACTCAAGGGTCCTCTCCTCCGGTCCATACCCTCGGTGCCGTGACACCTCCGCCCCACTTTCGCTCAAAGTTTACGATGTGTGTGCACGACACGAGACGTAACGCGGACGTGGAAGGTAACGAGACACTCACCTAGCCCGCAATCTTTTAGAGTACTAACGACTATAAAATAAATTCGTTTTTGCTAGTCTTACTTCTGACAGCTGGATTCAAACTAACCAACAAAACTTATTTATGTTTGTAATTATAGGTATTGCTTAATTTATTCAAACAACCATTGAACTAAATTGCGATGCGCTTTTAAAAGACAATAGGATTCGACGATCTTTCGCAACATGAATAAATTAACACAATAGGCTTTATTCGTGAATAAAAGGATGGCTTTATTTAAGTTCATAAAGGAATTAAAGTTTTTTTTTCTTAAGTTTAATGAACTATTTAATCAAAAGTTTAATGTAAATATGATCTAGTTTCATTACTTTAGTCTTTGTTAGTGTCCCCGGCCGTCACTTCCAGCGCGAGTTATACGCCAGCCGCCATCTTTCAGTCCAATGGAAAAAGAAACCAGGATTTGTGTGACGCAGTGATGGCGTAATGGGCATGTCCCAGAATAGAATACTATAAGAGCATGTTAATGTAAGGATCTTATTACAACGATGCTCTAGTAGCACTCATTATAATTTTTAATCCAGCTGTCTGTACATAAAGTAGCGATAACAAACATGGCGTAGCGATGCAGGCGATACGCAACGCGTTAATATAAGTGTTTTCACAGTATGAATTATACATTGAATTGTGTTCAGGCTGCCTCTTTATCTGGCGAGGCTACGGGTGCATCGAACACATTATGCCTTGAACTGCGCTAGATTTTTATTACAGTCTAGAAAAACTCCATCTTGCGAGGATAAAGCGCTACTGACTGCACCGGCGCAGCTTCGAGCCCCAGCGATACAATTGCCATTTTCGAGTTTTGAGCGAACTCAATAAACACGGTCGTAAAAGAAATCAATTGGGCCCCAAAAGAAATTAAACGTAAGAATGTATTGTTCCATACAAAGCGTAAACAAAACAAAAATCATTGTTTGCGTTAACCAGGTCTCAGGTCGTTTTCGACCTGCTTTCGTAAACATAAATCGCATTAAAGGTGTAATTTATGGCGTCCATCTACTGAATAAGTACGTTCGACTTTACGTACTCGTATAGGATTCTACCCATAATAACAACGTATTATTTTCATCTAAAAGTCATCATAAGTTACACAATAAGTACGCAATAAGGCAATAAGATTATAAAGAAAATATGTAGGTAAGGTAAGGTAGGTAATACTGTACGTATAGGTCTCGGGTTTATAGAATATCCCTTGTTAAAATTATATTTAATGCATTAAAAACCGAATTGCTGCATTCCAAGTACGTAATTGCACTTTTTCGATTTACGGCTGCGTTTGTAAATGCTATTTTTATAGACTCTGCTACATATTAAGTTCGTTTACGATGCTAAGAGTCGAGTAGATGGAACATTAGAGATGATAATAAAGATATACATCCATCAAGCCACGGTCACTTGAGGCATCAAAGTGTGTTCCGGATAGTAATTAATTATTTGATAGAGCAGGCAGCAATAAAGCAGGCTCATCAAAGATTCAGCCGAGCAAACAAAGAGCGCGTGCTCCGCGAGCATTAACCGCCATAAGACATCATAAACGGAGCACCATCATCTGGGCTTATAAAAAATTCATGCTCATCTCACATTTCGGCGCCCCTCTTAATTTCGCGTGAGCCTCTTCTTGGTTCGTGTAAAAACTTCGGGTGTCTTTTTATGACTTTTACTGCGGTATAATTGGGAGAGGGGCGAGCGCTCGTGTCCCCGAGGTGACATAAATACACCCCCCACACTCTCCTGCCACCCCGGCTTAATCTCATGTAAGACTAGACATCGCGGAAGTAGTTCGCATTAAAACGTCTTAAGCCCTTACTTAGCCTCTTCAACTCAAATTAGTTCTAGAAAGGTCAGTTAATTCAAGTAACTTTGAAATCTGATGGTGTCTGAGTAATTTCGTTTTAAGGAATCCAGACCAAGAGGTCCTTAGTCAATGTTTGACTTCAGTTAAGTTAACAGTCACAGATATGCAGTAATTGTACTTAACACCCCTTGGTGCGATCTCGGTTGCCATGGCAGCAGGATCATTTTTGGGACAGATAAATTCTTGCCTAAATAAATGGTTTATGAACATAGATATACCACCCATAGATCTGACACGGGACTAATAATACCAAGATAGAACGGGATGGTCTTATTACACTTTCGATAGATACGGCAGAGAGGTGCTATTTTCGTTGGTCCTTGTCATAGTTTCTATTACCCTCCACGCGTTACTTCTAGCAGTGGAGGGTAACAAACAGATATAATGCGCGATTTCTTCAAGAATTTCTGTGATTGCTACGAGAAAAGCTGTTAGTTTTCCTAGAAAGTTGTGTCGGCTAAGGAAAACATTGGTAAATTGTTCTGTTTTATGCTGTAGAAGTGATTATGGGCATCTATATATCTATCCCTTACGGGGGTACACGTGTGCGGGCTCTAGTTAATGCTTGCTTTGAGTTTATGAATGACAGGGGACGATGACTTCACCTGTCACTGTCATTACCCAGAGGCGTGAAGGCACAAGTGTATTTAACAACAGTGAAAAGATTGAAATTCAGTTTGTGTGCTTTTGCAATTCTGTAATGAGTAATGAGTCAAACATTGACAAGAAGAATCTAAAATCACGCATTCAATGTGGATTGTGGATGGGTGACGTATCCACAAATCAAAACAATATGAAATCGATTCTAGTTTCATTCCAACCTCACATTCGGGCTTTGAGCTCATATTCACAGACAACGAAATTAGAAAAACCCTTTCAATGGCACCATTTACACTTCGGGTTGGTTTAGGAATTAGAATGTGAGCCGCCCAAGTTCGTAAAGGGCGCACTATTTGAAACTCAGAAATAATATAGGTTTGAGGCTTCCAATATCAAAGAAGGATGGTCTCACAGAGTCAGCAAATGCGATTTCAATTTTATTAGAGGCAGCAGCGACGCGCGAGGTGTCGCGCACGGCGGTGCGCTAAGGTGGCGTGTATGTACCTATGTGTATTTATTTGCAAATTCCGAATAGCTTTCAATATGTAGAGGCGCGACTGACTCCCGCCCGTCGATCCTCTCCAATATCGCGCTCTGAGACGTCACGGAGGCGACGCCATTATTCGACGCGACGATTGACTCACACGGGAGCAGCCTTCTGAGGACGCCGCATGATAGATGGCGACGCAAAAAACATATCCGTAATTGAGATTTCTATTACTGAAATTGAGAGCGACCGATCCGTTTTTTCATGTTTGTTTACATAATGTGAGTGGTGACGGGGGCGCACTATCGCGTTTCGGAAGCGGTCGCGGACGTCAATTTGTATATTGTCATTATTAGATTCGAGGCGGGAAGTTGGGGGCTGCCATCCATCATGATGTGACACGGCGGTCCGATATCGCGCCTAATACCTATTGATTTCCCACTTAGCGCTTTTCTTGGGAGTCAGCGCTCCACCCTTCCGCGGAGGCCTAACGAGCTGTTTGTCCTCCACTCGGCAAGTAGGGCGCCGCCGCTGGCCCGAGCGCTCTGCCCTAGTGAGCCCTTTACCCGCCCATTATTTGCTTCTTACAAGACGATTATTAATAGGTAAGTAAGTTACGATGAGAAATCTGTAACTATAGTACTACCTATAGAGAAGAAGAACAAATTAATGAAAATTTTACCTAACAATTAATGGAAAACATCTATAAGACGCAAGTTCACGAATATAAGTACCCGTTTGATAGCAAGTCCTTGAGCTATAGGTAATTTTTGACTATATAAGAATGTATGTAAATTTCATTGACACACGGCCTGCAAAATATGTACTGTACATAAAATGTCACTATATTGAAATACATTTTTAATGTTTTGATTTCAATTTCAACGCTGTTCGGAAAAGGGCTGCTTCAACTGCCTTTTACAGGAATAATGTTAGAACTGAAAGTACTAACCAAATTATTTTCAATGAATATTTTGACTTGTTTATTTTAAGTAGTCACACTATTTACTATATGTATAAATTATAAATTATAAATAATTATTAGCATTTACAAAGATTGCAGTACACGGGAAAATTCGACCGGTGCATTCGTGGCCAGGTGTCGAAGTGGTTAACGCGTCTGCCGCGAATGCAGAAGACGCTGGTTCGATCCCAGCCTTGAGCACCGGAGGCTTTAGTACACCAAATATTACACCAGAGCAGGTGGCACAACAGAAAAACGTCGTGTCACCAAAATAATAGTTTTAGTTTATAATGTAATATGTATGCTAGTCTTTAAGGTATTTATCTATGGGCCACTAGTTGCCTGAAAATAAACTTTTTTCATTCATTTTAGTCACTTTTTCCTTTGTTTATGACATCTAAATACATTTATAAGGAAAAATGTTTGTCTTTTTCCATTAAGCTTGCACCTTCAGTCCGCTACGCTATCCGGGTGTTTCAGGACAACACTCCGGATGCGATCTTGGATGTCTGTAGTTTTCTCTAGATTTGACGTACGAGTCATGTGCTGATATGTGTATGCTCACATTTGCCTAAATGCCGAAGAAAAAGATTGCGTCACCAAGGTCCCCGGTGGGGGCGGGAGGCGAGAACAATGGTTTCGGTTCTCACACGTGTGGAGGATTATTTGCATTCGGAAATAAAGAGAGGAATGATAAAAGAAAGGCGCGAGCCACCCGCTCGGGGGGACGCCTGGGAACAGGGGGGAGGTTGAAGGGTGGCGCCTTCAGGGGGAGGGGGCTCGTTACGCGAACAATGGAGAAATAATGTACAGATTGCAGTGAGCGATGCGCCCAGTGCGACTCAGGTGTCTTAGGACGTGGACACCACGCCTCCGGTATCGGGGTGCATCTATACGACAAACAAAATGGAATATGAACGTATTTGAATAGCTGAGTAGAATGGAATTGAAACCATCGTAGTTATGTTACGTACATAGTTAGTTACAAATCGAAGTATAAAATGCAATCCGTTTGTAAATGTCGTGTTGTCCCGAGATTAACTAGCCGAGTATACAGTTTCAAAAATATTAACTTCAAACACCGAAAATCTAGGTGTGAACTGACTGTACTGACACCTAATATGAACACTGTGTGTGTATCACCTATTCAAATTGATAAAACATTAATTGAAACAAAGGTGACCTACAACGTCAAAGCAGTTAGATAGAATGCAGCGTCAATTGGTGAACTATGAAAGCAAGTGGATAATGTATCGCAAAGTGTTATCGCCTTGCGCAACGCAATACTAAAGAGTTTTAATGTTACGGACGGGCGCGAGCGCGAGGCCGACCCGTTTAGTAAAGGATGCCTTCATAGGAAGCGCAAGCAATCACAACACAATCACCCCATCCTCGCGTGACACCGAAAATGTCCTCGCTCATAAGTATAAATTAATCCATTTAGAGCGACCGGCACCGAGCGGCCGATTAGCGGAAGCGTCTACTTAACTAATTTATCCCCGGGTGGTTTTAACAGAATGGATAGCAGTGATTACGGGTGACGGTTGAGATCGTGTGACGCGAGCGCAGCGAGTGGCGAATGTGCGCGCGCGCGTATGACAGGCTGTTCAGTCGCTCGTTGTAGGTACTAGATATCAAAAATAGCCATTAAGTATAAATATTATAACAAACCAATACTCTCTTTTAACAAAAAATACAAGATACTAAACCTGTTATGAAAGGCAATTTTAAGAAAACATTACTTAATAAACCCTACAAGGGTGATATACGCATGCGTTGATGATATAATTGGCAAGTATACGAGGTATATTTTGACTTCAAGTTTAAAAAGCATAGGTATAACATAAACGGACTATCGAAGAATGCATATCGTGCAGCATGCTTATTATCTGTTATCTATAAATCGTTCCGTTAGGAATTCATTTTATATCTGCAATTGTGTTATTGTGGGAACGGAACGGTGGGCCAAAAAGGCTACTGAATGGGCCCCGCAGGAGGGCCGGAGTAGAGGCAGACCGAAAAAGAGATGGCAGGACGACCTGGATGCCTTTTGTAGCGACTGGCGGGAACATGCACCAGGCCGTGACGAGTGGCGGAAAAGAGGGGAGGCCTTTGCCCAGCAGTGGGACACAACATAGGCTATATTTTAAAAAAAAATGTGTTATTTAGTCTTATTTATTATTTGTGTAAAAAACATCATAAATTGGCTGGTGCTTATCTTATATTGGAAAATACCAATCATAACATAACACAAATCAGCCGAAAATACCTGCGCATAAAATATTGAGATGAACCTTAGACGACACATTTCGAAAATCGGAAACGAACTTTCGAGCTAAGTTAGTCTAATCAGGTACATTAGCTAAATCAACCAAGTCAACCAACACTTCATTTTATTGTTGACCGAAAGCGTTTATTTACCGTTCGTATTATATTCCCAAAAAATACCAAAAGGGCCGTGCAATAAACGAGATAAGAAAATTCAAACCACAAACTTTCATGAAATCCAGTCCCTTATTACACTTGAGCGGCCTATACGATAGTCAGATGTCTGTAATCCCGAAGCCCGCGACATTTTAATAACATTGATCAAATAGAACAAAAGTATGTGGACCGAGCACTCGACAGAGATGAAAGTTAAAAGGGTCGCGGGCGGGCGTTTTCAGGGTGGGAGCGGGTTGAATGCCTTATACCCTCCACAATTCAGAGGTATTTCGTGTTCTTCATACGCAAATATATCCTCGTTATGGAGGTACACGTGAGCGTCGATTGCGTACGCGCCTAGAAGTGAGGGCGACCTGATGCTTGAGGGAATTGGCTACAGGAGGAAAATTGGATCTGGCAATCAGGCCGTGAGCCCTTCAAGGCGAGCCGTCGTTATTGTTTTGAATTTGATTTGCGAACTACACGTGTCATAAAGGAAGTTTCAGAGGCGTAATACCGGTTGTTTGAATAACTTGCTCAAAAAAAGAGTAAATTGAGATTGTGAGAAAAGAAAATAATATTTATTCTACATCTCAGTCGATATGCATAGAAAGTAAGTAAACAATGGATTGCAAAGTTTTGACGGTTTCCTAGGTAAGGACCGTATCGTTAATTATGGGTACAGATAAAACCTGGTCTAACGGCTAGCATGTGTATTATTTTGTATTACTATGTTCTGAAGCATGTGGAGCTTCAGAGGGTGAGGGCCAGTATGGAGAGAAGTGAAAGGCGAGGTGTTCAGTATAATAATGCATGGTTTATTGGGTCTACAACCTATTATATACATGTGTAAGGTCGTGCATCGCAAGCAATACGCATTATGTCGCAGCAATCCCTTAAGCTACGGTTAAACATGTAATATGGCTAGACAGCCATTACAGTTCTAAGAGTTTGATCTGAGGGTATTTTTAAGCAATATCTGATTTAAGAAGGTTTGACATTTTTTTTATTTTAGGGACTTCATGATGCTTTTAATACCGTATAGCAAATACAATCTGGACAAGCCAAGCCTATCGAGCTGAATTCGAGACTATTTCACAGACTCTTTGGTACGATTTAAAGTAAAAACAGATTAATAGGCTACCAAAACATGTTATCCAAGTGTCCTCTTCATGATTGTTCAATTGAGCAGCTGCGGAATAAATGTGGTGAATTTTTATTTTTACGAAAATACGATTTTTCACCCCAAGTTTTGCAACCCCTTCAATTTCTGATGCAAGCCAAATGAAAGAGACAGCTAGAAAAATAAGCTAAAAACCAAAGCCTAACGGACATTCATGGCGTTGATCCATCGCTAAAGCGGGTCGATAGAAACGCTCCGTGATAGTTATATTAGATGTCAAAGTCAGAGTTGTCGTAAGTAACATGCCATATTCTCTAAAAGGCCACCATGCACCAGACTCTAAGCTTTTTTTTAACGAAAAAAAATGCTTAGACTATGTCCAGATGTTTCGCTATACAAATCATGTGTAATTGCTGTTTACATAGTACGATTTTTTTTTGTATGATATTGTCTTGTTTGCAAACCGCAAATTGGCTTGTAGTATTTGTCCAAAATCGTTATTGTTACTCGAGAGGATTGGGTAAATTTCGTCCAAACCATATGCTTTACGTCGAGCTCGCATGACGAAATGTGTACCTTATTAAAGCACTGATTAAACACATGTGTGATTTTGAAATAAAAATATAAAACAAAAAAAAACGGCTAAGTAAAGTTGTACCCATAATAAACGATACAGTCTTTAATCCAAAATAGAGAATAAAATATCCAGTGCAGTTGATTTTCAGCATACATGCTTTATATTAAAGGGTACGGCAACGCGCCTGTGACACCTCTGGTGTTGCAGGCGTCCATAAGTTACGGTAGTCGCTTACCATAAGGTGGGCCGTATGCTTGTTTGCCACCGCCGTGGTACAAAAAGGTTAAGTACGCTACGCAGTCGTAGCAAAGGGCGCTATATGCTGAAAGTATAATTATGAAATGGTTTGGGTACCAGTGGCGGCGCGTCCATAGAACACGATTCCCGTCGGCTTGCCTAAGTTTCAAGCGCCTGAGCAGTTTTCCCACAGCTCATGAAGACTTTTTAAGCCAAATTCAGCATCGGCTTGCCTAAACAATTATTTGACCCACCGCCACTGTTGGGTACCCATACATATGTTTTAAAACCTACATGCCTACAACTGCGTCTATTAATATAATTATTATTTACAATAGTAAATAAGTAAACTACTAGTGTACCACTAGTACGCTATTCGTTACTAGGTAGAGTAGCAGTGCAGGTAAAATTTCCTCTTACATTTTGGGTATCTTTAGGTGGTTTTCACGCAGATGGCGCGATTGACTTGAGCTTCTAAAAGTTCTTAGGCTGTGCTGCTCTACTATATACTCTATGGTAGTAGTAAAACACTTTGTTGAACAGTCAGCAGCAAAAGTAGCTAAGCGGGTAGGATAATCAAAATGAGCTGG
Organism: Pammene fasciana; assembly: GCA_911728535.1. Lineage (NCBI taxonomy): Eukaryota > Metazoa > Arthropoda > Insecta > Lepidoptera > Tortricidae > Pammene > Pammene fasciana. Next base: position 7,495,906 of record OU452285.1, read on the forward strand.
ACACACAACTTTCTTGTTAAGGGAATAAGAGTGTGTGCAGGTCATTTTGAACACCCTACCCGCTTAGCTACTTCTGCTGCAGACTGTACAACAAATCAAAATGCTCATTATACATACATAGACCATTTTTTTTTACAAAATTTAATATGTGCGATCATCCCTATTCTAGTGTGCTGGAGCAATTCAGATGGCTGCTAATGGAAGCTTCTACCGGGCAAGCTATACAAAAACCAAGCTGTGTGGAGAACAAATTGAATATGACTTCACAATCCTCAGTCATCAGTAGCATATGCAATCCAGATCCAAATTATCCAGATCAATAATTTGATCCAGGCCTGATGGGTCTTTTTGAGATCTGTTATGCAAACCCTAGTCATGAGGAAACAACTAAAAGAAAAGAATGGGCTACCTTATATTTTAAATTTAAATTTTATTCTGTTCCAGTTTTATTATGTTCAGTGAATGGGAAAACCTACTTAAACCACATTAGGGTTCATAAAGAGGGAAATAACCTCAGGAATTTTGACCATTTACTTAATTGAGCTGTGGCTTGATGACCATAGAAAAGTAAGCACCATGAGAGAATCTTTAGTAATTTTAAAAAATTAGTTTTAATTTTTTTATAGTATAAAAAGCACTTAGTTACTTGAATAAATTAAAGTTCTACACACATGTTACCATTTTGATAAAAAAAACAGCTTATTAACTCTCCTGTAAACACACCGCAGTTGCATCCAGTTCCAGAATACAGAGTACAGCGGATTATGGGAGAGTCCGGAGACTCCAGAGTAGCGAGGTCTGACTGTATTACTACAATTTGTCAATTTGTTGTAAATTTACATTTGCTTTGTATGAGGAAATAGATCATAATCCTGTCACTATGGCATGAATGTCTATTAGCACAAGATAGTATCTTCTGTCTTGTTATAACAATATTGATTAAAAGCTATGCATTTCATCTTCATACCTTATTTTGCTTACCTTATTTGCCTTCATAATTATTTTTAAGACATAACATGTGTAAGAAAAAAGTGTCCTTGTAAATCAACAAAGTGGTCCCTTGCACTAAACTCGTCCACATATACGTAGGTAAACTAGGTTTTACTGCCCAGTCAGTAAACAAATAGCGGACTGGCTGGACTCAATCAGTCTAAAAAATTCAAACATTTATTCTGCAAGCAGGACTCAAAGCCTAGAGATCACTACTCCATTTCAAATTATCATAAGGGACAATATTTAGTTTGTGTAATGAAGTTAACTGTTCACAAATCCATCATTAAATCATGAATAAAACCTGTCTAGATTTTTATTCTATTTGTCAACTATAATGCCAGTATTGAGACTTATAGACGGAACTACTAGCGCATACTTTTCGAAGGACATAAGCCATTTGTCAAAGTCAATTCTTACCGGTTTGCCTATTTATGAGCTCTCATCGAAAAAGTAAAACCTAAACATGGTAAAAGCTGGTGGTGGTAGCTGGTATGAAAGAGGCATATGTCCAGCAGTGGACGCGAATATGCTGAGAAGAGAGAGAGAGAGAGATGGTAAAAGCTTCATTATATCACGATTGTATAATAGTATTTTAATACAATCGTAACTTAAGAAAGAGCTTTACAGTCAAGTACCGTGTTTAGGCCACGAAGCTTGCTGAGTGGCCTAAGTAAGGTACGAGATTGAAAAGCTCAATTATGTCACTATTGTATACAATAGTAATACTTTTTCTAAGAGTACTCAAATTAGGCAAGTCGGTTAGAATAGAGTTCAATAAATACGTTACAATCTGCTGCCTCTATATAATTGAGTAACTTCCATCTGACCATCTCCCGGTGATAGTACCGAGCCCCGCCCGACCGGCCGGACAGGCTTTGGCACCTGAGAGAACTAAAATATTGTATGAAAATCGGCGAGTAGAAAAAAATACTATTTAAAAGCTTACCTCAGTCTGGTCTAATTCTTGCAGATGTCTGTCATTCCTTTGTTTCTCATAAAATGCACGGGCCAGGGCGCTCCTGGGACGATACAGTCCATTCAATTGGTTATTATTAGCCATGTCTTCTATGTTTTTTTGGTCGGTTTCTTGTATAGTGCTACAATATTTTATATTCAGTGATCCCTCATCCTTATGACACTCTTGTTGGCTATCCTTCAAGTAACAATAACGTAAATCAGTATCATATGTAGTTTTTGCGCTCACAGCATAGCATATTATGCTTAAAAGACATAGTATGATTCGGAAAACAATAGGCATCTAATATTGTTTGGTGTTTTGGTCGATAGGTTACATTTTCAGGTTATATGTCTATTGTTCCTGGACTTTAATTGCATATTATCTAAAGTAAAATTTAAGCAAATATTTTGAAATCACGTGTCCTCATTAAATACTTATACAAACACAGCTGAGATAGGAAAATGATAACAATAATACATTTGAAACATTATTTGGCTTCCTAATGTCATAACAGTCTTCCTGTCTGCCAACAGAGGGCGCCCTTACGATGACAGAAGCGTTTACGGGTATAGCTACTGTCTTCAAAACAAATATTTTTTACCAGTAAATACCCAGGAATATTGAAAACACGTTTTTAGATATTTAGTAATATTTTGTTTATATTCTTAATAGTAGAATTAATAATAGACCCATGAAAACCCTCATGGCGTTTAAATAAATGCAACAACAACTTTAACGCACAAATAATATTCCTATCCTTGCAAACAAAAAACTGCCTTATCAATAATGTACCGTATTAGTTTGATTTTAAAGTTCTAACTGGTATAATGCATGAGAAAAATTTCGAAGCCACTTAGTTACGTAAGGGTCGCCACACACCTAGCGGTTTTCCTCGCGGAATTACCGGAAGTAGCGGAAATTTGTCTATGGTAGCGGAAATTTGTCTATGGTAGCAGATTTTTTGTATGGAAGCCATAGACAAATTACCGGAAGTAGAGGAAATTCGTAGACAAAATGCTTAATTTGTCTATGAATTTCCGCTACTTCCGGTAATTCCGCGAGGAAAACCGCTAGGTGTGTGGCGACCCTAAAGTAGAGCTTGGTATGGGTTTTTATTTAGTTTAATTATTGAAAACCAGCGACTGGTAATTGCTGTTGAAAACAGCAGTTATAAATATAAGTACATATTTATGTGTGTACCGCAACTATAAATTTAGTTTGACAGTAGAGTCAAATTTTAGTCTCACAATTATGAAGGGTCACAGTGTGGTGGAGCACAGATAGAGAAGAACATATGTCATGTCCTTTTCTTACGATAGTTTTTTATCAACCCAAAAAAATATTTATATGTTTTTTTCCTGTTGTTACTGACAAAACTGGTTTGTCAGATTCTTCTTCTCTTCATATTTCAGATTTATAATAAGTAAAGTAATCACAAGCAAAACCGAATATAACAAGGGAATGATTTGGTTGTTAAAGTAACCTAAGTACAAAATATTGATAGGGAGTATAAGGACTGACAATACATACGTAAAGCTATAGTTATGCTGTGAGGAAATGGTAAGGAAATAACTATTGATTGGACGATAAAACAATAATTAGGTAAAGGTACCAACCGTTTCTAGTTTTGACTCTACCGAAGCCCTTGCGATGGCTCGCATCTCACGAAGCAGATGGTGAACCATTTTGTTTCCTCCGACTTCAACTGTTTCGTTTACTCACTGTAGACTGTAGCACGCACGTATTTGATGTTCACTAATTAACGATCTTTCCAATGGTGTAAAGTTACTTTTACGTGGAAAATTACGTGTATCCTGGGTTGTGTAATAATGAAATGTCTGGTAAAAGTTCCTATTAGCCTGATTCTTAAGGTTTGGCCTTGCCCGTGACCGACCGTTCACTGGTAACAGTTACCGCTGCGCTTGAGTAGCTGCGATAGTCACCTTTTTGAATAAAAGAGTAAAATGTATCGATGTCAAATTCAACTTACAACATTCAATTACACTCTGCAGAAGATACTTTAAGTAGATCTACTTATAAAAATGTTTGCAGACATAAGTAAGGTACCCAACTGTAAGTTATTAATCCAATTTATTAGTATCAGAGACTATAGAGATATCTTAGACGACCACAGCCTAAGAACTTTTTGAATTTAAGCTCATGTCGATTGCGCCATCTATGTCAAAGCCAAACTAAAGATACCGAATATGTAAGAGAAATGTCACCTGCACTGCTACTCCACCTAGTAACAAATAGCGTACTAGTAGTACACTAGTAGCTACTAGGTGGAGTAGCAGTGCAGCTGACATTTCTCGCTGTGGTCGTCTATATCTCTATGGTCTCTGTTAGTATTAATCGAATATATAAACAAGACGTCCGGTATCCTAGACGGAGAGCTAGACCACGTCAGATGTGACACAATAACGAGAGCAACGAAACCCCTCTATTCAGTTTGCTATACCATGCTTATTTATAGATCTGGACATCTGGCAGCTGTAAAGTGGTGGAGGTCAAACAATACAAACAAACCACTTCAAGAAAACAAATCCTAAAGTTCTGGTTTTGATGCAATATTATGAGAAATTATATAAATAATTAGATTATATCATTGCCAAAAGTTTAGTACCTAGTACCTGTAGTTTCTGTTGGGGGAAAGTGGTGCCAAACGCCGTATAATGTACTTAATTCATACTAGTTTGTTGCCTACTGTTACTGTTTCCGCAATAATATGCAATGTTTTTTGTTCTAATGTGAAAATATAGGCCCTGTCCTCTATAACTGAGACAGATTCGGCAGTTTTTACCTATTTTGGTAGTACCTACTATTTTCCAATTCAAACATTTTGCTAGTCCGTAACTCTGGCTTCGACTCATTAAAAGCTGCCAGATGCCCGGATCTAGCAATAAGGATAGTATAGCAATCTAACCAGACGGGTTTTGTTGCTCTCATTATTGTGTTATACGTTATACCTGACGTGGCCAGCTCTTAGTCCACCTGGAGTTACGTCACCCCAATGCTGTGGGTTAAGTCGTTAAGTCTAGACCTAGTTATTACGGATTAAGTACTGAGTGGGATAAACCCGGACACACTTTTAGGTATTAGCGCAAAAATGCACTTTTTTCTCATGGGTCGGCCAGCTCTTAGTCCATCTGGAGTTACCTCACCCCAATGCTGTGGGTTAAGTCTAGACCTAGTTATTACGGATTAAGTACTGAGTGGGATAAACCCGGACACACTTAGGTATTAGCGCAAAAATGCACTTTTTTCTCATGGGCCGGCCGGCTCTTAGTCCATCTGGAGTTACCTCACCCCAATGCTGTGGGTTAAGTCTAGACCTAGTTATTACGGATTAAGTACTGAATGGGATAAACCCGGACACACTTAGGTATTAGCGCAAAAATGCACTTTTTTTTCATGGGCCCATAATCTTCGGCAATTCACTGAGGTATATATTTTGTTAATTGGTACCTACCTAATTACCATAAGCCGAGTCGCCTAGAAATGCAACATATCTCCGTAAATATTTTATTAGAGTTAAGAAATATTTTCAACAGAGCAGCAACATTTCTGCAAAGTAGATGGACTAGATGGAGTAAGTATCTAGGTTTTTTCCATAAATGATAAGTATGGAAAACTATAAAGATCACACCATTTTGGAGGAGGGGGACAGTTTTTTACATTTGGAGTAATTTTGAGGAATTTTCCATTTACGAAATGCTGAATTTTGGGAGGATTAAGAAAGGGAAGATGTACGACACTTTTCTTTTCGGACAGACTCAACTTTATAATTTCCGAACGTACTTAAATCTGTCAAATTTTCTTCTACTTAAACTTGCTTCTACGTTGTGATTGGATTATAAAAAGACCAATCACAACTACACCGACATCTTGGAAGTAAGTTTAGACACAGTTTATTCTATCCATCTCTTTCTACTACGCACACAATCATATGTATATCTCTTTTCGGTGGTGTCTGTACCACCGAATAAGCCCAGATACAATTACTTCCGGTTTGAAAAATAGTGTTTGACGTTTGATTGGGAAAAATTTAGAAAGAATGAAAGAAAATCAATTCTTACTTAATACTCGTAGAAAAAGTATTGTATACAATAGTGACATAATTAAGCTTTTCAATCTCGTACCTTAATTAGGCCACTCAGCAAGCTTCGTGGCCTAAACGCGGTACTCGACTGAAAAGCTCTTGATTATGTCACTATTGTATAAAATACTATTTTGACTCACGCTTAATTTCCATTCCAATTTAAATCGGTTCAGCGGTTTAAGCGTGAAGAGGTAGGTAGCAGGCAGACACACTTTCGCTATGTTTTATTTCAATATATATATTTTTTATTTGGTGCAAAGAGAAACACATTAAAAAAAAGACAATTGATATCACAGAACAGCAATGCGCATGTGCAAGCGCTGCTAGGACTAGATACGACGTTGGACTTAAGATAATTGTACCACTCTTGCGCTTTGCGCCCCGTTAGCGCCAGTGTCAGTTTGCGTTTGCGATTTGCGGAGTTAACATTATCATTTTGTGCCATAAAGAGATGCAATAATTAAAGAAAATACGAAATGGTAACATATACGAGTGTATTATAGCAAAAATAACTAACTATAATAATATTCAGAATTATTCGAAAATGCAGTACAAAGAGGGCAATAGTGACGTGTCACATTGATTGGCGGCATGTCGATATGAGATGTACGATTCAGAGGTTAATTCTATGAAGCTCGTGTCATGTTTCTAGGTCCTATTTTTGGATTAAGCTGAGGGTGGTCTATCAGAATAATTTTATATAAATGGATGAAGTATCATGACAAAAGTTACATGAATACTCATTATTATACAAACCTTTATTACAGTTCGTTCCTACGTAATATTACTGCTGATTGATAATGATTATTCAGATTATCTTATCAAAATATCTATAAAAGTATCGACCTGTACCCACACGCTATTAGCGCGAATGTCTGACAGCTAAGTCAATCATTTGTCAAAATACTGACACGGTTGATTCCTATAGAAACCATAGACAAGGGCGCCTCTATTCCAAGACCGACTACGCGCTAAAGAGGTCGGTCCTCTGTGATTTATACCAATATGGTTGCCACTCAGCATGAGTTGTGCCAGGGTTACCACAAGGCTGACTTTTAGGGCGACCAGAACTGCAAAAATTATAGGTAGTAGTTACCTATATATAGGTAGGTAGCTTTTTTAATACATTATATCTACGCTTAATAAAGATTGCACAAAAGGTAAATTGCTTTATCTATTTCAATGTGAACACGCACCTTCTTTACTTTGAATTATAAACCGTACACAGAAGCTTACTAGATAATTGGTACTCACATCTTCTTCAATGTCCGGAATATACAAGTTCTGCCACTCAGTCCGCCAATCTGACATTTTGAAGCACTTAACACTGTGAATTCAGTTGTAAACCGAACACAGACCGCCTTGAAGTGAGCGATAAGTAACTACGTTAATCTATACTACTTATTATATTTATATCTTTGGCAATAAGATAACGTCAAAGTCCGATAACGGAATTATTCTAGTAATATGTGAACATTAGAAAATGTTAAGTGTGTAATTAAAATGGTTTGAGCGCACGGTCTACGGTGCGCGGTAGCGACCTACTTTGATTGTGGATTGTTATCAAGTATGTGATCAACCGTCAAGCGCTGTAGTAACATAAGAGTGAGATCGTAATCGGTCAAGACTATGAGGATAATGATGTAGACTATTTGTCTATATTGAGACAAAGTATTTGAACGCCGCTGTTTTTTCCCCAAATAGTTAGGCTAGTACTACCAGACAGAACTTTTAGTAGTAGAAATAAAAGTATTCCAAGGACTTCCCAATGATACGTATTAATTTATCGATAAAGCCTTACCTATTACAGCTGTGACGTACCTAAATATAAATTTGCATGTTTCATATATTATGCAGGGTGTCCTTAGCCATTGGACAAAGTCGAAACGTACGTAACAAGTTTACTTGCGGCAAGTAGGGACGCAGCTATATGCTAGAATGAAATATGTAGTGATATATTCATGTCTCATTCTGAACTATAGCTGCGTCCCTACTTGCCGCAAGTAAACTTGTTAGTCTAAACCTCACTTTATATATCTAATGTATCTATTTGCCATCTCATTTGTGTGAGAAGGCAGGTGCCATGACACCGACACACACATACAAACATAGCGTTGCTCTGATGTGTCAAAAACTCTTCTAATAACTAATACAATATGTTTCTTTATGTGGTCGGGTATTGGAAATAACTTGTTAATAAGAATTTTTCACCTTTTATTCTAAGTAATTAAAAAAATATTTGCATTAGATGAGAAGTACCTACCTAACCCTATGTGGGATTTAAGGCTTGGCCCAATGGCTAAGGCTGGCTCTACATGATGGGCCATCATAGGGAGGCAGCTATACGACGGAACGAGATCGCAATATCGTTAGCTCCCTCTAACGCATAGCTGCGTCCCTATGATGGCCCATCAGGTAGAGGAGCCATAAGGATAAACTGAATATACAATATGCAGCATTAATGTTATAAATCCCTTAAGAATAAAACCGTTTATCTACTTCAAAACATAACGTTTGGTTGTCAAAAATATTTTTAGTTTAAATTTAAAATTTTGTAAAATGTGCTAAAATATAATATATGTATTACCATTACATAACATCGATAGGTAGTAATTAGTATATAAGTACAGTTTAATTTAGGTATACCTTACCCGGTGAACTAGTATTTGATATAGGTACTTATTAGGTAAAAATGGTGAAATGACATTCGAAACTATCGACAAATTTTATATCGGAAGAAAGTACATACCTACATTTTTGCCACAAAAACTTCAGTCTGGTTGCTACTTAGTACTGTCATGTACCTATTTTTTTTCATAAAACACTAGGAAGACCGATTTTTAATTTGTTTAGGTTCAATATGGTTTAGTTGAGTCGATCACGCGCGCCCGCGGCACTGCGTCCGCGCCTCGCGGGACATTTAAAATAATTACAAGCCATCGGAGAAACGTAACAGCCAGTGTTTTGAGTCCATTACTTATTTTTTAATTCCAAAAAATGGTTAAAAGCACACACTTAGTGCCTATTGGTGCAATGCGGACAATAAATGAGACTGTTACAAGTTTTTCGGGTAATTTTGGTACATGAATTATGCTGCGCTGAAATTAGGGTTACGGATGGTGAAAAGATAGGGTTGCGGGTGAATATTTTGCTTGGTGGACGCGAGACACTACAATAAAACCAAAACAAGCAAAGGTTACGATTAAATTGTATAAAAAAAACTACTAAGAGCATTACATCCTAGACCCGCTAGCGTGACTTAAGTAGGTATGGTGTCGCGAGCGGCTGCATACTTTGAGTCGCTCTTCAAGCAAGCGCGGATCCAGGATTTTGTTCAAAGGGGCAGCACTTTCCTTCACAAAAAATCTTGCGTAAACGTAAGTTGTGTTAGCAGTAGTAGGGCTGATAACTTTATAGAATAGCACCCTAATACCACCATCATCATCAAGTTAGTGAAATAGGTATAAAATAAAGTCCTAATTTAGATATTTAAAAAAATCTCATGGAGCTTATAATGCCACATATGTTAAGAGTAAAACTGTTTTTTTTTTTAAAACGAAAGGAGGCAAACTGCCACACCTTCCCTAATCCATATTTATTTTATTATTCAAATAAGTTACACCGGATTACAGCAATAAAACCAAGACACTGTGAACTACAGAACAATTTACAGAAATATGTACTTAAAACTAGTTGGATTTAGGCGACGTAACTGCGTGACTCCGTTGCGTCGTCTGATCTGATGTACGATTCGACAGAGCGCCACGGAACCGCCGAAATACGACACCCTTCGGCCAGAAGTCTGCATTTGCGATGGTGTCCTGCAGCGGCCGCGGCACGCGCACCACGCGCACGTGCACGTAGTGGCGGGACCGTAACTGGTGCACCCTCAATAGACCAGGCAATAAGGAGGTTGACCTCGCATTAATTCCTCAGACAAAAAAACCTTTACAGTATGATAAAGTGTCATGAGTAGATGGTGTATCAATGTTTTTCCAAAAAAAAATATCCGTATTATTTTTACTGCAATAAGTTATTTCTTTTAATATATTTTTTTTGGAAATTCGTAAATATTATGTTAAAATATGATTAACATAACAACCACTGTTACAAACTTGACTGAGAAATTTTCCAAACAAAATGACGAGTGTCAACAGATATTTTTAAATAAAGATGACAGTTTTTATACTTTTTATTGACATTTTTTTGGAACTTTTCCTATTATCTGGCAATGATCAAAAAAAATCGTGTGGTGAAAAAAATATAGCCTGAGAAATATTCCAGTACAAATTATTAAGCTTTTTGTACATTTTGGTGTAAATACCAAAATTGGCAAATGTTTTTTTTTTGGAAAAATTATGTTTGGTATTTGTTATGATCTATACTACATCCCAGCAAAAGAATCATCGACTGAGGAATTAATGCGAGGTCCCCATACTACGCACCGCCAGATTTCCCGGCCTACAACGAGAAGCCAGTCTTCCGGCGAACGTACTCCACTCCACCACATCGTCGGCTGCGGTGGAGTGATGCAAGCGCGACACGTATAAGAGCGCCTTACTCGGTATCGCAATCCGATGACCAGAATGAACCGGCTCATGGTGTTAGAACTAGAATGGAAATATTAATTTAGGTATTTTTCATAGGCGTATATAGAGGGGGGGCCGGGTGGGCCGTGCCCACCCCAGAATAGTCTGGTGCCCACCCCAAGATGATAGGTTACCGATTTGAAATTCTAGGCTGGGCACAAAAAAACTGTCACAAAATAAATGACCTATTAATTCCTAAAACCGACAATTCCCTATTACCTACCTATGTAGGTATATAGTACATTCCGTACCTACGCAATTATAGTTTTCATTTATTTTATGTCTTGAAGTAAATACGCAACACTTGACGGAGATTTGATTTTGGCGCAATAACTCAACACGACTAGCAAGCGCACGCGATTAGCTGAGGAATATTGGCGCCGCTTAGTTTCGTCGCATACTTATACTACGTCAGACGCTCGTGCGCCAGGAGTTGTGGCTTGTGGTCAAACGGAATGTTTGATTATGAAAAATGTATTTAATAATTTTAAACAAAAAAAGAACCGACTTCACTTAGGATCCGCTATTCCAAGAGGAAGTGGCTGAGTTGCTGTAAAAAATTGTGAAATCACTATAGATCCTACTAATGCCTATAATAGTTGAATAGTTCCCTCATCCGGGGTTTGATGATGGGATCCTGGAAAAATCGAGGAAACTATTCACAATTTTTTACAGCAACTCAGCCACTTCCTCTTGGAATAGCGGATCCTAAGTGAAGTCGGTTCTTTTTTGTTTAAAATTATTAAATAGGTACATTGGTGACAATTGGACCATCTGGGGGTAATAGCCGTTCGATTAAAAAAAATATTTGAAAATCAGTTCACGATTCACGGAGATATCGAGTAACATACATACAAAAAAAAAGATGATAAAAAACAGTCAAATTGAGAACCTCCTCATTTTTGAAGTCGGTTAAAAAAAGTCACCATTGAAGACCTGAAAATCAATGTTAAACAAGATATTTGTCCAAATCTGTCGAAATTAATCCAAGCTGCCATAGTTATTCCAGTGAGCTCAGCTGGATCTGAGCGGAGTTTCTGGGCAATGCGCAGAACAAAGACCTGGCTCAGAGGACCTACCGCGAAGTTCAAAAATCGACCAAACGATGGCCCCGTCTCTATCGCTCTTGCATATACGAAAGAGAGACGATTCGATGAACGAAGTGCTTCACGGTTATAGGCCTATTATGGGAGAAAAGAGGTTCTCGAGCACCTCACTTCCCCATATAGGATACAGAGTGTAACATAAATACTGGTGATCCGTTTAAGAACATAATTGGTATCGTATTGCGGGTAAGAAAAAGTAGAAGTTTTTTTTTTTGGAATTGTGTTTTGTGAATTTTTTTTTGTATTGGACACGTCGTCCGACCCGGCCAACCCTCCATACAAAAATCCGTCCCCGCAGCCCGATTTTGTCATCACGATAGCGGTCGCATCTTTGCTCCGATTGTTTTCATTTTTCAAACTTGGTACAAAAATCGCCCTGGTTGATACCTAGGACAAGTTCGTGCACGGGCTAGGGCCTCACTTTTTATGAAATCAGTTTTTCGGAAATAACTTTTTTCCTATGGAAAATATACCATCCGTTTTTCTTTTATATGGCGTGGGACCTGTACCTCTACCATGAGTGTGACATTGTCATTTTTCGTACGAGTAACGAATTTTCTATCTGTGCATCTCGTTTACACTAAAATGTTACAAGCAAGATGCACAGATACAACACTCGATACTCGTTCTCGAAAACGTCAATGTCATAACTCATGGTAAGCGTACTGAATTTTATAACTCCCTAAATCATATTTTTAAGAAAATATCGTTAATTTTAGTCGAAATTAAAAAAAAAACCTAAACTTTGAATAATTTTATGTCAGCAATATTTTTTATCGAAAGGTCAGTTTTTTTCTCTAAAATATTCATGGTTTTCGAAAAAAATTATTAAAAAACTTTTTACAAAAAAAAAGATAACCGACTTCAAAAAGGATAAAATGAATAATTATATTATTTATATGCGCTACCAACTGATATGTTTGAAGTCGGTGCCAAGCCAAATTTAGACGACTTAATACGAACGAGGCGATGTGTTTACTGTATATCTGATAAATACGGTATGGATTGCACGTAGGTATACATTCGTTTCGACCATGCGCTAACTGTTAGGCAAGTAGGTACCGAAAGTATAATCTTGCGTCTTATGTTTGTTAACACACTGTTCGGACTAACCGTACCTCGAACGAAGCCCGTGGTTCGGTTTGAACTATTTATCCTTCTTCATAAGGTTGAATTCGAAAAATTTTAGGAATTGAATGGCTAGATTAATTTTTCTATACTCAGAATACTCAGATACACCCAGTACATCCGCCGTGTCAGTGAAAAGAGGCACGATATTCAAATTTTCGATGGAAGGCCAATCGTACGCGTCTACATTTTTTTTTTAAATTTCTGCCTTTTTCTGATTATTGACAAAGTAGATGTGTATTATCAGAGTATAAATATATGGCTGTCATATTTCATCGAAATTGGATTAGTAGTTTAGACATGAAAATGTAACGGAAAGAAATCACATTCACCTTTGCATTATTAGTACCGATGTTTTGTGATGTTCACACTTGAAGCTGATTTGACCGGTTTTGTAATTTTTGGCTTGGCACCGACTTCAAACATATCAGTTGGTAGCGCATATAAATAATATAATTATTCATTTTATCCTTTTTGAAGTCGGTTATCTTTTTTTTTGTAAAAAGTTTTTATTTTTCCATTTTTAGTGGTTACATATTTATCAAAATCGGACAACGAGTCTCGTAATAATCGGTTAAAGATATATCAAAGTTCATAATACACCCTTTCAATCTAAGGAAAGTTCCACGTATCATATATGGACTTCATCATTAGTGCCACTCCATCAAATTGGTTGTTTTCGAGAGGAAATGCTTAAGTTGCTTCAGAAAACACCCAAATCAACATACATGTGCCTTTAAAAATTGAGGAGTTCTCTCAGTTGCTCATGGATCCTATCATCAGAATTCATCAGATTAACGTAGAACTATCTTCAAGGTAGTTATTTTCATACAAAAAAATAATTATTCAAATCGGACCACGGGTCTCCGAGTAATCGTTGAACATCCTACATTTAAAAAAATCTTCATTATCATCAAATCAATCATCATCATCAGGGCCACTCCATAAAACTGGGGATTTTCGTGAGAAAATGCTTGAGTAGCTTAAGAAAACACCCCAATCACCATACACGTGCCTTTAAAAATTGAGGAGTTCCCTCAGTTGCTCATGGATCCCATCATCAGAACAGCACCAGATTAACGTAGAACTATCTTCAAGGTAGTTTTATTCCTACAAAAAAATAATTATTCAAATCGGACCACGGGTCTCCGAGTAATCGCTTAACATCCTACATTTAAAAAAATCTTCATCATTGTCATCAAATCAATCATCATCATCAGGTCCACTCCATCAAATTTGGTGATTTTCGAGAGAAGATGCTTGAGTTGCTTAAGAAAACACACAAATCACCATACATGTGCCTTTAAAAATTGAGGAGTTCCCTCAATTCCTCATGGATCCCATCATCAGAACAGCACCAGATTAAAATGGGACCACCTTGGATGTAGATCCTTTCAAACAAAAAAAGAATTACTCAAATCGGACCACGGGTCTCGGAGTAATCGGTGAACATACATTAAAAAAAAACACCAAACCGAATGCAGAACCTCCTTCCTCAATGGAATTGAAGTCGGTTAAAAATATATATCTGAAAGTGCAGATTTTGGCCTTGTTTAGCAGGTCAAAATTCTTGTGCGCGACTTTTACTGTTAAATTCATGTTAAATATCACATAGGTACCTATGTACCTGTGTACCTACATAGGTACGTCGTACTAAAAAAAATTGTAAAAAAAAAACTTTGAACTGGTATCCCATGCGGTACGATGCAGCGCTATTCTTTCATCCCATGCGAAATCTACCTGTGTGTTCCCCCTGCGGGGACGGATTTTTTTTCATTGATCGAGCATGTAAAGTAAGGCATGAACAATGAGCATGATTTATTGCGACAAGGTATGCCTACCTACATGAGAAGTGTAAGTAAAGCTATTTAAATTACGAATTATTATGCTGGCTGTGCTCTGCTTTTTTCAATTTCAAATTATTTACTTATTTTATATAATTAAACGGAAAAAAGGATATCTTATTCAGCCAAGAATACCAATGCGAAAATATTATTGTTTAAATATAAGTAAATATTTTCTTGGACTAATTTATATCTTTAGCTCAAGATACATTTTACTTCAATTGTTTTCGCTATACTTATACAAATCAATAAGTATTGTTTTGACGAAGAAGATTTGTCTTCGATGAATATACTTTTTTTCCGTGTATGATACTCGTACACCACTCCATTCACCACATTCTGTCATTGACCACTTCAGATAGTCGAGGGCTCCCAATGTATCTGAACAAGACAGGGGCCAGGCCCACCCTGGAAAATATTTCTAGATACGCCAATGGTATTTTTGGGGTCGTAAAATTACCAATAAATGATTATTCCTGCTAGGCTAATAAGGCCGGGTTTTTATCGCCTGTTACCAAAGCTGTCACGTTCTAACAAGTATGTATACGAAAGTGATGCGATAGGCGATAAAATGGCAACCATTTTATTGGCTAATTCAATTTATATTTAAGAATTTTGATATTTTGATTTCTAGTTCATTCGATTTTGTGATCTACCGTTATATCGAAAATGTTGAGTACCTACGTAGCCCAAGAAAGTAATCAAATTATGTATTATACGTAATATAAAATGATTAAAAATCGGAATCCGAAGCCATACACGACACTGCAGTCTAGTGAAGCCAATGAGTTTGTTAGTAGTACGATATTAGCAATTTGGCGCTTCAAATATCGTATGAAAACTTATAAATAGATGTATCTACAGTTAGTTATCAGACTGAGATTTTGAGGGTTATTGTATAAATTTTGTACAGACGTTTACGCTCGAGCTTGCATTTCGTGGCTCTCGGGTAAGAAAACTTAAGAAGCAAGTACTTGGACTTCTTTATATTGCAATCAGTCGAACAATCACATCTGCAAATAATTACTTGAGCTTTAATATATATATAACAACAAGGTGTTCCAAAATAAAAGCAAGCGGTCAGTTTAATTTAAATCCGTGCTCGTAGTTTTTGCACCCCCAACCGCATTCTCACAGCGGCCGGCTGATGCACTTCACTTCTGATTGGATCATTACCGTGTTCATCATACCCCGTGCGATCCTCAGGCCACGAAAGAGATGCACACACATCCACACTAATGCGGGAAAGAGACCTAGAACACTCCGGCGCATCGCTCAGGAATTATTTCATATCATGATTATTGGAACTTTATTGCACTTCGTAACTAACAATTGACATTAGGAAATGCAATTTCATATTGATTTCGTAATCTCATCCGTCGTTTATTTTTATCAATGCGCGCAAATCTTTCTATGATTTGCGGCTAACCGGGCATGTTGGTTGTTTTGCGGCTTCACGTTCCAACAAAATGTCATTAAAAGCTCGATAGGGGATTAACTCGGTTAAATTTTCACGTAGCTCGGCAGGAAATCGGTTTAGCAGCACAAAGGGTGGGAAGAAACCGAGAAATTATCTTTTCGACGGAATACAAACCGCTGAACGGACAATTACACCGTTACAGAGACGGGCATTAAGTTATCAAAAAATAATAATGCTTCACACCGGCCGGAAGGTGGCAGAGTCTCACGTGCGCCGGTGGCTCTGGCATTGATTTCGATACGAATTACTCATCACGTTTCTAATAAAAATCGTCCATCAGGCAACTGTTGTCTTGCGTAACCGCATTTATTGCCATTAATGGTCGCCTTTCTTCAAGTTAATTTTAAGTCCGAGCGCTTTGTTACCACGGCATTGGAACTCGATTGCACTGGGAAAGTATAGTAAGTACTTTTTCGTGATTAAGTAAATTATTAGATTGAGAAAGTAATGAATACGGTGACATTACACTTTGGGGTGCAATAACTTCGTCTTGATTTATTGCGTTGGCTAAGCTTAGATGAACGCTTCAGTGACCTATATGCAGAAAAGGATAGATGCTTTACTTATTATACCTTGTTTAAAACCTAAAATCGATTTTAGGTTTTAAAATGTACTGAGATGACAGGTGTCAAAAACCGCTTGTTAGGTTGCACAACGTATAGTAATTAACTATACCCACACGTTGCATATAACGAGGATAACGGACCGTAATTTACGGGTCGACCCTAATAATGTTTGACAGCTTATTTCCAAAAGTTGACAGGCAACTAGTCAATTAATTGTCTATGAATTAAATCTAACATTAGTAGTAGTTTAATTATTCGATCAGTGTCAAGCACAAAAATAAATAAATCACTTTATAATAAGGCTTTATAAATCGCCGGCAAGACATTACTGTAATGAGTCGAATCGAGAGCGTCTCGATCGACTGTCCCTGGTAAACGCCGTGCATAGAACATTACCATCGAGATGGAAATGAATTAAATGTAATTCGAATAATCGAGGCTCGGGCAATAACAAAACAAAGGGAAAAAGTCCGGCTGCGGCAGGATTTCAATCCGGAACGTGATGAGCCGAGTTTTCATTTACGTACACTGCTTCAATGGCCACGGTATCACGGTAATGATACAATGTAGCTCTAGTTCATCCACTATTTATATATAGATATTATTTATTGTGATTCAAATATTCTACTTGCAATTTCTCGGCTAACGAGTTTACGAGCTCGCATTAAAATACAAGAAATTTAATATTAAATCGTAAAAGTGAAGGCTACAAATAACGTGTTTAAGACATTTGTTGGTAGCAAATAACTTGTAACGAAGCGCAAGTAGCCGAGCAAAAAGATCACCTACAGCTTACCTACACCTACAGCACAGTAAATCTCTCATGTTTTAAATTTACAACACATTTATTTATATCTTAGCACAAATTACAAGGAAAATAATAATGAGCTGAAGTCATATCTCATTACTTAAGTTAAAGCTTAAGAGACAGGCCGGGGAGCCCTGGTTTCAATATCCTTCAATGTATCAAAAGTCGTCGTTTACGTATTTTGCAATACAATCTCGATCTTAAGAACTGAAGAACACGGTTTTATTTATCATGACTCTCTTCGGTATTTAACGTATTTTTAATTGAGGAGCTTTAAGTCGGAGGCGTTCGTTAGGCAGTTCCATAATTAAAAAATAAAATTGACGCATGCGCGGCGATGTGCTGAAAGTTGCGCGGGAGGGCTGACTGATGCGCCGACGCTCTTTGTTCATTTAAGTATAAAGTTTTTTTTTACGAAAGGTGTTTTGCGAGATATATTGCAGTCTCGTGATTTACATTTGAGTTCTCTGACCTCAATAAAGTTAAATAACTAATTGGAAAGTTTTTTTGTACGTTGGCATTATGAGTGATGAGGAATTTTTGTCGTGTTTAACGTTTTGATCGAACTGTGGTAAATTGGCAGGGTAGGATTAACCTAGGTACGTGGACGTACGTTTACTTGAGTCGATAGCATCCTTCGAAAACCTGCCTCCTGCTGTCTATCGAAATTGAGGACGCTTGGAGGAGCTTCAGGTCCATAAAGCCACTATTGACCTCTCTCCTCTGTCCAAATCCCTAGGGAGTTCCTGCCCGCGTTTCCTTCCTGTGAGTGCCGTAAGGTTTTTCATAGAGCTTAGACTTTATGCTCATAGGCGTATATAGAGGGGGGGCCGGGTGGGCCGTGCCCACCCCAGAATAGTCTGGTGCCCACCCCAAGATGATAGGTTACCGATTTGAAATTCTAGGCTGGGCACAAAAAAACTGTCACAAAATAAATGACCTATTAATTCCTAAAACCGACAATTCCCTATTACCTACCTATGTAGGTATATAGTACATTCCGTACCTACGCAATTATAGTTTTCATTTATTTTATGTCTTGAAGTAAATACGCAACACTTGACGGAGATTTGATTTTGGCGCAATAACTCAACACGACTAGCAAGCGCACGCGATTAGCTGAGGAATATTGGCGCCGCTTAGTTTCGTCGCATACTTATACTACGTCAGACGCTCGTGCGCCAGGAGTTGTGGCTTGTGGTCAAACGGAATGTTTGATTATGAAAAATGTATTTAATAATTTTAAACAAAAAAAGAACCGACTTCACTTAGGATCCGCTATTCCAAGAGGAAGTGGCTGAGTTGCTGTAAAAAATTGTGAAATCACTATAGATCCTACTAATGCCTATAATAGTTGAATAGTTCCCTCATCCGGGGTTTGATGATGGGATCCTGGAAAAATCGAGGAAACTATTCACAATTTTTTACAGCAACTCAGCCACTTCCTCTTGGAATAGCGGATCCTAAGTGAAGTCGGTTCTTTTTTGTTTAAAATTATTAAATAGGTACATTGGTGACAATTGGACCATCTGGGGGTAATAGCCGTTCGATTAAAAAAAATATTTGAAAATCAGTTCACGATTCACGGAGATATCGAGTAACATACATACAAAAAAAAAGATGATAAAAAACAGTCAAATTGAGAACCTCCTCATTTTTGAAGTCGGTTAAAAAAAGTCACCATTGAAGACCTGAAAATCAATGTTAAACAAGATATTTGTCCAAATCTGTCGAAATTAATCCAAGCTGCCATAGTTATTCCAGTGAGCTCAGCTGGATCTGAGCGGAGTTTCTGGGCAATGCGCAGAACAAAGACCTGGCTCAGAGGACCTACCGCGAAGTTCAAAAATCGACCAAACGATGGCCCCGTCTCTATCGCTCTTGCATATACGAAAGAGAGACGATTCGATGAACGAAGTGCTTCACGGTTATAGGCCTATTATGGGAGAAAAGAGGTTCTCGAGCACCTCACTTCCCCATATAGGATACAGAGTGTAACATAAATACTGGTGATCCGTTTAAGAACATAATTGGTATCGTATTGCGGGTAAGAAAAAGTAGAAGTTTTTTTTTTTGGAATTGTGTTTTGTGAATTTTTTTTTGTATTGGACACGTCGTCCGACCCGGCCAACCCTCCATACAAAAATCCGTCCCCGCAGCCCGATTTTGTCATCACGATAGCGGTCGCATCTTTGCTCCGATTGTTTTCATTTTTCAAACTTGGTACAAAAATCGCCCTGGTTGATACCTAGGACAAGTTCGTGCACGGGCTAGGGCCTCACTTTTTATGAAATCAGTTTTTCGGAAATAACTTTTTTCCTATGGAAAATATACCATCCGTTTTTCTTTTATATGGCGTGGGACCTGTACCTCTACCATGAGTGTGACATTGTCATTTTTCGTACGAGTAACGAATTTTCTATCTGTGCATCTCGTTTACACTAAAATGTTACAAGCAAGATGCACAGATACAACACTCGATACTCGTTCTCGAAAACGTCAATGTCATAACTCATGGTAAGCGTACTGAATTTTATAACTCCCTAAATCATATTTTTAAGAAAATATCGTTAATTTTAGTCGAAATTAAAAAAAAAACCTAAACTTTGAATAATTTTATGTCAGCAATATTTTTTATCGAAAGGTCAGTTTTTTTCTCTAAAATATTCATGGTTTTCGAAAAAAATTATTAAAAAACTTTTTACAAAAAAAAAGATAACCGACTTCAAAAAGGATAAAATGAATAATTATATTATTTATATGCGCTACCAACTGATATGTTTGAAGTCGGTGCCAAGCCAAATTTAGACGACTTAATACGAACGAGGCGATGTGTTTACTGTATATCTGATAAATACGGTATGGATTGCACGTAGGTATACATTCGTTTCGACCATGCGCTAACTGTTAGGCAAGTAGGTACCGAAAGTATAATCTTGCGTCTTATGTTTGTTAACACACTGTTCGGACTAACCGTACCTCGAACGAAGCCCGTGGTTCGGTTTGAACTATTTATCCTTCTTCATAAGGTTGAATTCGAAAAATTTTAGGAATTGAATGGCTAGATTAATTTTTCTATACTCAGAATACTCAGATACACCCAGTACATCCGCCGTGTCAGTGAAAAGAGGCACGATATTCAAATTTTCGATGGAAGGCCAATCGTACGCGTCTACATTTTTTTTTTAAATTTCTGCCTTTTTCTGATTATTGACAAAGTAGATGTGTATTATCAGAGTATAAATATATGGCTGTCATATTTCATCGAAATTGGATTAGTAGTTTAGACATGAAAATGTAACGGAAAGAAATCACATTCACCTTTGCATTATTAGTACCGATGTTTTGTGATGTTCACACTTGAAGCTGATTTGACCGGTTTTGTAATTTTTGGCTTGGCACCGACTTCAAACATATCAGTTGGTAGCGCATATAAATAATATAATTATTCATTTTATCCTTTTTGAAGTCGGTTATCTTTTTTTTTGTAAAAAGTTTTTATTTTTCCATTTTTAGTGGTTACATATTTATCAAAATCGGACAACGAGTCTCGTAATAATCGGTTAAAGATATATCAAAGTTCATAATACACCCTTTCAATCTAAGGAAAGTTCCACGTATCATATATGGACTTCATCATTAGTGCCACTCCATCAAATTGGTTGTTTTCGAGAGGAAATGCTTAAGTTGCTTCAGAAAACACCCAAATCAACATACATGTGCCTTTAAAAATTGAGGAGTTCTCTCAGTTGCTCATGGATCCTATCATCAGAATTCATCAGATTAACGTAGAACTATCTTCAAGGTAGTTATTTTCATACAAAAAAATAATTATTCAAATCGGACCACGGGTCTCCGAGTAATCGTTGAACATCCTACATTTAAAAAAATCTTCATTATCATCAAATCAATCATCATCATCAGGGCCACTCCATAAAACTGGGGATTTTCGTGAGAAAATGCTTGAGTAGCTTAAGAAAACACCCCAATCACCATACACGTGCCTTTAAAAATTGAGGAGTTCCCTCAGTTGCTCATGGATCCCATCATCAGAACAGCACCAGATTAACGTAGAACTATCTTCAAGGTAGTTTTATTCCTACAAAAAAATAATTATTCAAATCGGACCACGGGTCTCCGAGTAATCGCTTAACATCCTACATTTAAAAAAATCTTCATCATTGTCATCAAATCAATCATCATCATCAGGTCCACTCCATCAAATTTGGTGATTTTCGAGAGAAGATGCTTGAGTTGCTTAAGAAAACACACAAATCACCATACATGTGCCTTTAAAAATTGAGGAGTTCCCTCAATTCCTCATGGATCCCATCATCAGAACAGCACCAGATTAAAATGGGACCACCTTGGATGTAGATCCTTTCAAACAAAAAAAGAATTACTCAAATCGGACCACGGGTCTCGGAGTAATCGGTGAACATACATTAAAAAAAAACACCAAACCGAATGCAGAACCTCCTTCCTCAATGGAATTGAAGTCGGTTAAAAATATATATCTGAAAGTGCAGATTTTGGCCTTGTTTAGCAGGTCAAAATTCTTGTGCGCGACTTTTACTGTTAAATTCATGTTAAATATCACATAGGTACCTATGTACCTGTGTACCTACATAGGTACGTCGTACTAAAAAAAATTGTAAAAAAAAAACTTTGAACTGGTATCCCATGCGGTACGATGCAGCGCTATTCTTTCATCCCATGCGAAATCTACCTGTGTGTTCCCCCTGCGGGGACGGATTTTTTTTCATTGATCGAGCATGTAAAGTAAGGCATGAACAATGAGCATGATTTATTGCGACAAGGTATGCCTACCTACATGAGAAGTGTAAGTAAAGCTATTTAAATTACGAATTATTATGCTGGCTGTGCTCTGCTTTTTTCAATTTCAAATTATTTACTTATTTTATATAATTAAACGGAAAAAAGGATATCTTATTCAGCCAAGAATACCAATGCGAAAATATTATTGTTTAAATATAAGTAAATATTTTCTTGGACTAATTTATATCTTTAGCTCAAGATACATTTTACTTCAATTGTTTTCGCTATACTTATACAAATCAATAAGTATTGTTTTGACGAAGAAGATTTGTCTTCGATGAATATACTTTTTTTCCGTGTATGATACTCGTACACCACTCCATTCACCACATTCTGTCATTGACCACTTCAGATAGTCGAGGGCTCCCAATGTATCTGAACAAGACAGGGGCCAGGCCCACCCTGGAAAATATTTCTAGATACGCCAATGTTTATGCTTGTCACTGTCAGAGAGCAATGGAGAGCTTTTCTTTACACTTGACATGGTTATTTTCTTTGAGTAAAAATAATAAGATGAATGTCATATTATGGTACAGTCGCCATATCGGAGCAGCCAAAGTATAAGGTACCCAAAAATATATGAACATGCACTTTATCGTCTTGACAATAGAGGCGTTGTGGATAATTCGATAGAGGACTGTAATAGGAATTGAAAACAGCCGACCAACTTGTGTAAAAATATAATGACAACTAAAAAACAAAAGATATACAAAATAGACAATATGGAGTTATAAAAACTATAACTACTTATATACAACCTCGTCGACAGGCGTTGTTCAGATATTTGTGACCACCTTGGGCGCTCCGATATATCTGATGGCAATTGTTCAGTGACATTCAAAATTACATAGACACATGAATGAATTCATTCAATAAATTGTCCATGCAATTTTAAATCTGGTGTACATATTTCTCAGAAACAACATGTTTGAGTAGAAAATCACTTGAGCTTATCCGTGCTGCAGACTCTCAAGCTGGCTGGGAACAATCTCGACGCATATTTCCTCCAAACGCTATTAAGATTACGAAAACAAATTGCAACGCATACCTCACCGCGTCGTTCCTGCAAATAATTAAGCCCACTAATAATTACTCGTGTTAAAATGCAAATGTTTTGCCCGCGGTATCGTCCGTAATGTATGCGAATTGGGTACAGATAAGTGCATGAGATTTACACCTCGACGCGTCATGAGTGAACCTTTACCGTTCGTTGACCGGCCATGCTCTGGAGTGACGCGGTGCTAAGTGTTTGTTTTTAGAGTATTTTGGTTTTATTTGATGTGGAAGTGTGAGAGCGCTCTGTCGTGAAAATAAATGTAGAAACGTAAATTTACTTGGTTATTTGGCATTAAGTGATACTCCCACTCCCAGATAGGAGCAGAAATGTCTAATACCGAATACGTTTTCGTCTCATTTGTCATACTGGATTTACGAAGTGTAATTTAGGTTGTATCAACTAGCCGACTAGCAATTGCACTAACGTGCACTGCTATTATCAACCATAATCACTGCCGTTTGTGACAGTTAAATTTGGAAGGTGTTAAATTCTTTCACACAAATGAGGGTCTCGTCGGTTTTGATACTTTATTTATCTTTTCTCATAGGCTACTAGGCTTATCAAAAATATACGAAAATAATAAAAGGATTATAAAAAACCTAACCTGATGGGGTGCCGCTGGGACATTGCCCAGGCGGCAGTGGTTAAGGCTGCAGAGAAAAGAACCGCCGAATCATGCGCGCCGTCTCCATGATAACCGCCTTCTGAATCTGACCCTTCATTCCATCGTAGAGAGAGTTAGTCGAGACTTCGCTATATGAGACTGCTCGCTGAAATAACTATCAGGACAATTATAACATTGATAACCGAAGCAACTTTCCTCATGGCAGTTACCTCGAGAGCCAAGTCCAGGTACTCTTGGCTTAGGGAACGTACCCAAACTACGTGACCCATTTTTTTCAGTTTTAGACCCCCTCCCCCCCCTCGGTGACCATCCGTAGTAATTGCCAAGACCCCCCCCCCTCCCCCCTAGTTGTCACGTAGTAAAAGTCGCACATATAGTTTAGAGTGACGTTTTGGACATAGAAAGCATATAATTTTAAACATAATTTTGCCTACTTATTGCCTTTTATTAGTTTTATTTACTCGACACTGGCCGCGTGACGCCAAAAGTGCATGGAAACTTATAATTAGAAGCGCGATTTTTGAGCATAATTATTGACTACGTGACAGAACCTAAGACTCCCCCCCTCTAAGACCTAGAGTAATATTTTGACGACCCCCCTCCCCCCCCTAAACTGGTCACGTAGTTTGGGTACGTTCCCTTACCTTGCTCGGCCTTCACGAGTTTTTCGTCACAATCACAAATGCCGTTGATGTCAAAGGGTATGGCACGGTAGCCCTACGATTCATCAGGTAGTTGATACTGATTGAAAATCACGTCTTTTTAAAAAGAAAAAGAAAACAATGGAAACCATGACTATGGCAAGATTCTGGGCAATGGATTGCTGAGGATGGAGTTTAGATAGGGTTTTGGCATGGGTAAAATTTATAAGAGCAAACGAATAGTATGAATCCAGACTATTTTTATCTTTAAAAAGTATCAAAACGGGAAGTTACTTTGCAGACAATCAATTTACCAACAGGATATAAAATTCGAAGCGTTTTACTGTCAAAATTCCTTGCTGTAATTTAAAGAAACACGAAAAGGTACTGTGGTTACTTCAAACACGATTTTCCATTACACCCGTCAACTGTTTTTTTTAAGTTAACATGAAAGGAGGAAAACTGCTGAAGTTTTAGATTCAGAAAATGATGTGAATTCAGAAAACATAAATCTAGAGGTTTTAAAGAACGGAATTCAGTTAATATATTTGTATTTTTTTACTGAGTACCTAATATTCATTTTCAAATAATATGGAAACTGAAACGCGTTACTGTTGCTCATTTCTATAGAGCTCCTCTGAAATAAAACCACTTAAAACTCAGTGAGAGATCCTTAAATAATTATTTTTTCGCAGATTTTTCTAAATTATGCTAAACGTACTAAAAACCTAACTAAAAATACAAAACCATTAAAAAAATATACATTAAAAAAAAATCCATCCGAACATTAAAACAGATAGCTGTCTAAACACCGCTTTCCATCCGTCACCCGCAACTCAATGATAAACAAACATTTTCATAAGAAGAAAATAACAAACGCGGACACGGATTGCGTCTCATTCCGGGACGACAACAAAAGCTAACAAATCCTGTTTGTCCCGCGGTGATTTAATACAAATTATTATTAGACGACATAAATAACGTTGCGAGGGAGGTCGGCTCCTTAATAAGTAATAAAGGGGTCATCGTTCATAAGGAAGCGTGCGGAATTAACCTGAACATATGGTGCGTTGTCAGTGGGTCGGCCTTGCGTGTGTTTTACTGCTCTTATCGTATCTTATGGTCGTTCATTACTTAATGATGTCTATAAGACTTTTTTAAGGTTTCTGTATGGCATAAAAAATTGTTTTAACTTGTACAGCCTTGGCCAGAAGTGTTGAGCACCAATGCGATTTTCATACAAAACTGGAAAGTTTAGTCCATCGTTTCCATCTTTGTTTAATTTTGTCAATAAACTAATAGGCATGTTTTGTTGAAGTTAGTAGTAACTGCATAGAATATTTGCAATATGTCGCACCGACTAAAATTTACATTTTTGGTACCTTCCGTTTTCATATTTTTTAAGTACCTTGAAAGTGTTATTAAGTGAAGTTTTCTATATTTATAAATAAAATATAACATTTACCTACCGTTACCGTACATTGTTAGGATAGCGAAATAATGCTTAACATCAAAATTGTAAACAAAAAACACCTATGCTCAATACTTCTGGCTTAATAATATGTATGTAAACATTTAGTTGTAGTATATAGCATCTAACTCTTGTTGTGTTATTAATATACATAACACAAGAATAGAAAAAAAATTATTTCAGAGAAAAAATTACAAAACGTTACATTTGTGCTGATCACCACACTAGGCATGGCCTGTCCTGTGGGGAAAATAAAACAGGTTAGCTACAGAAGGAAGACAAAACATTAGTTAATAAACAGTATGTTTTAAAGAAGATTTTTAGTGGGTAGCCTGGCATGGCCAGAAGTCTCAGGTAAGTAACCTAACTAAACTCTGCCCCAGAACCAGGTGATATGCTTCAAGTATTTTTCAGCATTAACAAAAAGGAGGCCGGTTTTCAAATAAACTAAAACCATAGTAGTATCCAGTGCTAGGATCCTTAAAAGTTCTCGTAGACGTACAACCAGACTTTAGTACAAGATTTGTAATAATCCCAATACCCAACATGACACCAAAATACCTACCTACTTACAACTACATACAGTGTCACAATTTGCAACAAATTACAAAATTAAATTTCATGCAAAGGCGTTAAATTTCTATTATATAACAAAAGCAAAACGTAATGCTACATAATAATGTTTAAATTGCAGTTGACCTCTGGGCCGATAGCCGATAGTCGCTTGTTAGTTGTCGGGTAACAGGTCTTAACTATTTTCCTGGAACGCTCTGGCTCTGGGCATGTTGGATTTGTCCGTTGCATATCGTTAACTTTATAACTTCGACGAGGTCAAATTTTTGCTTGCTTGACGATCTTGGATATTATTTAAATAGGATTAAAAATTATGGTTATGTTTTGACAATTTGACAGAGAGTGTGGTGTGTATTTTTTTTACGTTAGCAACTTTTAGATTCATTAACATCAAAATTTCGTACCTCATTTGTGTTAATTATTGATAACTAGGTGAGTAGTCCGCCTCGAATTGAGAACTCGCGATTTACTTGCAAACGAGTTGACCAATATAACAAGACCCCAATGAGGATTTTTTTCTCCTTCTAGCTCCGTAACCACTTGATCCTGCTCGTTCTTGAGGTGACCTGTCAAACACAATCGCATAAGAAACATGTCTAACCCTTGGACATCATTCAAAAAGTCACCCAGTAGTAAGAAAATGGCGTTTTAATGTCCATTATAAAATTTTAGACTCTTGTTTTCGGATCGGATCAAGATAGGTATACAAGAAGTAAACAAACCTGATTGACTGAATAAATCAACAAACGTTGTTCCTACTGAAACTAAGAACAGCAAAAATCTACCCAGCCGAACCACAAAATAAATTCACGTCACTTCATTGATGGCACAGAATTAAGTTCGATTTAAAATCATAAAGCAATCGAAGGGTGGGTATTCCGTACACGAGTGTATGAGGGTATGGGGTAATAAATGAAGAAGGCCGTTAATAACTTAACGCCCGTGCGGGATAAAGTAGCTAGGCAACGCGCGACGGTTCGCCAATGAGGGTCGAATACTGGCCACTGATGGTTTTACAGCTAAAACTATTGTTGGTGTTGCGAAATAAATTGGAATTACCCCAGTTTGCGCAGTCCGTAGTGCGGATCGCATACTCCATGAGTATAACTTACTTACATAATAGGGGGTAGGTGTCTTGTAAAGACCACAACTATTGAAGGATTTTATCTGATAAACATTTTCAAGTGCAATATTAGACAAAAAACGTTGGAATTTTGTTTAACAGTTTGCATTTGATGGTATTTATTAGCAGTACCACTTCACTAAATGATGCTTTCTGAGATAAATGCACAAACAGAGGACGATCTTAGGTAGGTACCTAGAAAATATCAAAATTAACTGATATAAGAACGCTTAGAGTTTGTCCGGGAAGAAAAGTGTCGTGATTTATATGGAAGCTCATACACTCTACGACACTATTATTTCCGGACAAACTCTAATAACATAACTAGCCAGAGATTTAATTGCAGATATGGTTGCATAAACTCCTTGAATAAACAGGTTTTTTTAAAGTTTAGTTAGTAGGTAAATAATTTCTTCGTAATTTTATTCATCGCGGCCATTTAAGATACAAATACACTTGTAGCAAAATAAAACAAGCTTAAACAATAATTTCTTCGACCTTTATTATAGCAACGTCTTTTTAATAACCACATCAGGTGTGGATATAATTTCATTTGTACTAATAAACTGCGTTAGATATTTATTAGCGTGCTTCATTCATCGCTTATTAGTGGGTGCGTGCCGGGCATGCCGAGGGCTACTGTGGCCGAGTAGGGTTATCACAAACACAACCAAAAGTGTGCCAAGAGTTAAGGTAAAACTAGGGTAGTGAATCAATGTTGACTGGAGACGTAAGAAAGTTGTGCCATTGGAGAAAAAAATCCTAAAATGTTCGTTGTCTATGTAATGTTGTCTCTAAGTACCTACTCACCATTATGTTTGCAATCTTGCAAGTGCCAGAGAGCCCTAGTTGGGTTTATGTGGCTCAATATCGGACCTTCTTTGTCCGTATACCTCGATATATCTCAGCATCTCATCATTTTGTCGATTATATTAGACGATTATATTCGAGATTTCCACTCTTTTTTCTTAACAAATAACAATTTGAGCAAAATCTTTACAAGCTCTCTGTACACTTAAATTTTACTATTTATTACATATTTTATTTACAAATATCCTAAAGAGATTCTACAATTAAGACACGTTCTCGTTTGACTTTAACCAATTTATTTTGTTCTCCAAAACTATTTAAGCTCTTTGGAAACGTTTCTGAAACTCTGGCAACCCTAGTCTGAAGCAAGGTTTGATTCGTTTAGCCCTTGATTGCATGAGCTTAATCCTTTCATGGCTGGGGTCAGAACACTCAGATCTACAGAACCACTACTAACCGGTGAAACGTTTCACTGAAAACGCAATTTCTGTAGGCAACTATTTATATTTCATTAACAATCTGTTACTCAGTGCAGTTGGCTAATCAATCCAACTTCAAAAAGCGTGTGTGTCACTTCACAGTTTTTTTCTTTATTGATACGTGACACTGTAAGTACAATGTCGCTCTACATGAAGTCCTCTTGACTTCCTAGAATTTTAAAGGAGGGGACTTCCTGTCAATTGAAAAAAAAAATACACTGTTTAATAATATCTAATATTGGGACCGATTTATTATCAAAGACAGGACTATTGTGTAGCCATTATAAGCCTGATATCGTGCTGATAAATAAACCGCAACGCAGAGCCATGCTCGTCGACATCAGATATAGGATATAGGCATATTTATACACAGTGACCAAAAAAAGAACTAAATTCCCGTTGGCTGTAAGGTTTTGGGACGCAACCAATCCTCCCTAGATGCTTTTGGAACCTGTCAGATCTATTTGATTTTTGGACTTTTGTATGGCCATTACTCAACGCCGCCGCCCACGGGAATGTACTACTTTTTTGGTCATCCTGTATAAAACATTTTTATATGAAACCTCAAAAACATAAATTCACTATCTGTAAATTGAAACAGCAGAGCCAACCTTATGAACCATCAGAGCGTAACTCCACGCGCCAACTCCGTAATACGAAACCCGCTTGTATTAAGCCCTCTCTGAAATAATTTTGATATCCTCAAAGCTGAAAGGGTTCACAAAGCGCCGTAATTCCCGTGCCACTGGCCACAGAGCCTCCATTACTTTACTAATCGGCAGAGTGCCGAGACTCTAAATATCGCTTTTGCGTAAATTTATCCAACCATAAATAACGTCTCTATGAAAATATAAATGTTTCCCTTTTTTTCTATCGTTTTCCGAATTTTTTGCTTTTTTTCATAGAGTCAAAAGCTTGAACAGACCACTTTCGCATTATGGAATTGCCAAAACTCCATTTGAATACGACGGTGGAACATTTTATGAAAGCCTCAAAGCGCTAGCCATTTGTTACTTTATCTTTAAGGCCAAATGGTTTAAATTTCCTCGTTGTATACTTTTGTTAGGATCTTTGGGACTCAAGCGGTTGCAGTGAGCGTAGAAATGAGATATTTTGGCAGTATTACGCAAATTGGATAGCTTTCAACACTCAACGGAGTAGGTTCTGAACTTTCGCGGGGAAAATGGAATTAAAAATATCATAAGACGTAAACATGTCGTAGGTAATGATGTTGCTTCTGCAGTGCCTCACTTGGATAAACCAATTCAAAGTTTGAAGGAAACTTTACGGAAATCTTAAAAATGTTACCCGTTCGTTGCAGAGTTACAAAATGAGTGATCGTCGAGTCCCATCTACTGAGATATGAGCTTTGGAATCAGTTCAGGTAGAAAGTTAATGATGGTAGATGATGACCCAGCTTCTCGATCTTAAATATTAATATGCTATGTAAATAATGTCCGTCTACAGTATCCTAATCTTGGGGTAGGTAATCTTTGTGTCTATCTTGATGCCTTTAACTGTAAAGTTTTGCTGACTTGTCAGTCTGACCTCCACCGGTAAATTGCTGCCAGATGCACTGATCTAGTAATAAGGATAGTATAGCAATTTAGCAAACTGTGTATTAACAGAGGGGTTTCGTTGCTTTTCTTGATAACATTTTCCGGGGCCAGCTCTTATAAATAGTCTTATAATAGCTGAGTATTCGCTATTTACATATGTGAAAGTATATATTTTTATGAAACTTAAATGACTACAGCCTTTTATAATTCTCAGATCTGATTCACAGAGGTGCTAGGCATAGTGCCTATATATTAAAAAAAAACATTTCCTTTCAGAAATAAACCTAGTATATTGTAAGTATGTTAAAAACTTGAAATTAATTGGGTTAATTTGTTGCTTACGTACGTAATATATTGATCCACCCATGGTTATACGTACGTGGTTGGACCAAAACACGATACAAATTAACCTGATTATTGTGCACCCAAATTAGATCCCCCCTTAATCCTGTCGATGGATGATGGCCCACTTTGACGCATTAATAATTATTATAATAATGATCTCATTTACATAGATAATGCTATGGTTTCCGAGCAGCACTCAGGTAATTCATTATGGCTGCTTTGTGCTTGGAGGCTTCTATTCTATTATGTGTCATATTATACTTACTATACGTAATTACTATGCACAAAATTAATTTAACTCTTTAGGAAAAGGCTGTTGCTTATAAGTATTGGATACTATTTTATCGTTTCATTGAGTAAATTTTATTGATTTCGTATTTGGATAATTTTTGAATGACTTATGTGTATCACACATAGTCAGTTTATTACGAAATTAGACTAACATGACACTCATATGGCGGAATTATGGGTGACTGATATTCACAATTATCGGACGCTCATGATTTAACCGATGAAAACTCAATGAAAACAGTGAATTTTCTCATTCTAATAATTTACATTTACTCCTTTTATACTGTAACCAAGTAAATGTCACAACAAAATATGAATAATTAATTAGTCACCGGCCAAAGATACGATAGTAGTATTAAACATCAACAATTTTATTACTTAGGTGTACATAGTTAATAGTTCAGCCAACTTCCAATGAGTCACGTTTTAAGACAACCAAGCCCTGTGGCCTGTGGGTACCTACATAAGTATGTGAGATTGATAATGTAATGGTCCATCACAGCACCCAGCCGGTAGCTACACTCAGTTGTCAGTGAACTGGATCACGTATCTAATCAGATATTCCAAATGCCAACAAAAAATAGAAAATTATCTTAAAAAATCTCATCTGTAATTTTTGATAATTACACTTTATGCGGACCAAAATTAACCGGCGTGGGACGTAGACACACATACATATATAATTGTTTCTTATTAAAATCGATGTTAATCTTTTTTCGGAGCAGATTCCAGTCTGGGCGCTCCATCGCATTATGTTTAAGAATCGACAGCTATAATTTCTGTTCAATCAAGATTTAATTGTTTTAATGAGGCACATGCGTGAATGGCCGGCCCAATTATTGTTTATTTTTAATCGCCTCAAGTGGTTTTTATGTTGGCAACCCAGCACGCATGGCGGCCCCGAGCAATCATTTTCATTATTTTAATAATGTAAACTTCCAATAATAATTTACAGTGATTTGGGGTTAAACACGTTAAGAGATATTTATGCATTCCCGAGGAGATGCGAAACGATGTTTAGCTCTGTAATTTGATCCTCCGTTGATGGGCCTATTTTTCTCGGTCTAACCGTATGGAAATAAGAAGAAAATATATTCCTTTTTCTTTTAATACCTAACAAGTGAGATACAAACCTCAATCTATTCGTTCCTATCAAATACCCCAAAACAGTGGGACTCTGTTAATTAATGTCATATGTAATACATTTGCTAGCGCTGCAATAGAGAGTTGAAATACGATATAACGATGACACTCGTCAAATATAATTTGAACTATTTTATCCCTGTTATTTTTACTAAATCCGTTTATTATCATAACCTTTATAACTTGGTGCCACATGAAGTAGAAGTCATCTTGAAATTTATCTCTGGCTCTATATTAAATAATCTAATAATCTCTGTTTTACGCTCTCGTAAGGAAATCTGGGTAACTTTTATTAGCTAACAATGTAATTCGGCAGTACTAGCACTATTTGGAGGGTGTAAATAGGGAGGCCATGCCGTAAAGCTGAGTAGTGGGGGCTAACGAGTTAATCCACCCGCGGGCCGGCGTATAAAGTTTATATCACGCTTTGCATTATGCTTCATTATCTCTGCAATTTTTGCTTTGTTATGCTACGTCAGGGCTGCGCAAATATGGAATGATGAAAACCTTCTAGAAACTTGCTGTAATAAGGATTTTAATCAAATAAGTGAAGAGTTTTGTTGAGTATATAATGGATAAAAAGATGAGTATTATACGCTTAAGTACGCGTCACCAAATTAAGCTAATAAATTTAAATTACAGTAGACTTAACTATTTAAGTATTTAAAACGCATGAGTTAATGTAATATTAAGTTCATCTAATGTAATTTGGATTTGGGATTATGGGAAAATATTATACTGCATGAACGATTTAATGCAATTTTGAACTTCATTGTACATTCAATACCTTAAGTTTGTCGTATCGTATGTGTCATGCTATGAAGGGATTAAGCGCAAGTTTTTCAAAGTATTGAGTTGGAAGGCAGCTACTAATCGTAAAAGCGTGAAAGATCATGCGTAAAGTCTATTTGAAGTAACATTTAATAGCCCTTTAGACAAGTAGTAGCACAAAACTCGCACGAACGTCCGTTTTTACGCCTAGTGTGACCAACAAACAATGCGAGAGTATTTCTGGAAGCCGACGTACGCCATATTCTTAGTCATAAAACGCAAGGGAATAGTGTTGTGTTCTCAGTAGTGTTTTGTCGGTGTCTTGAGTATTGTTTTGAAAGCAATCCGCAGCCCTGGCGCAGGTGAGACAGTGCGTCGCCTGGGGCGCACCACCGCGTCGCTGCGCCGGCGCTCGCCCCCCGCTTCCCCTTTACGGCTCCGCGAGTAAGTCACGTCGTGTGATAAGCGGGGCGGAAAGCGTAGCAGCTCTATGTAGTTAAATAGGTTAGACGTCAACTTTGACATCTTCTTATAGTACTAATATTTGTGGCAGAAAGTGGCATTTTTAACATTGAATGTCACGTCTTAAACCAGTATACAGGGTGAATTTTAAGTCGTGAATCGAAATATGTTTTTCTAACTCTATAAACATCGATTAATTTAATGCCTCGACTCTCACTAAAATCAAACTTGATTTTTTATTTTTTTTAATAACGTTTTTGTCATTTATTTTTCTTTTAAAGGTGATATTGTAACATTAAAACGACTGTGTAATATTTTTTAGATGTAAATAAGTAAATCTCATTTTTCGCTATGATAAATTACTAAACTTATACTTACTAATGATAGTTCCAAATCAAAGAGTCAATTCAATTCACTAATTTAAATATCGTTAAAAGTCTGTGTAATGGCATGAAACCGCGTTAAAAAGAAAAATAAATGACAAAAACATTATTAAAAAAAATTAAAAACCTAGTTTGATTTTAGTGAGAGTCGGGGCATTAAATTGTTCGTTGTTTATAGGGTTAGAAAAACATATTTTTGCTACTGAAAAGTTGGAACGCGATTTTTTCACATCCGTGACTTCCTGGTAAATTTAATTTATTGAAGATGGCTATATATTTTTGATTGAAAGATTTTTTTCAATTGGTAAATTAGTCATCAAGTTAGGATCTTATGATAGTTATGATAGGATTGGGCGAGCTTTATAGACTTCAACAAATTGGATGAACGTTTTAATTATTATTACCTATTTTATGATCCATGAATTTGCTGACGGGAAGTATAAGTATAACAATTGATGATTTGAGTGGCAATATCCTAAAATGACAGGATTTTTTAGTTCACCTATACGATTTTATTACACATATATATACTAGGATGTCTTTAGCGGTAGAACAATTCTTCGATATGTTTTGATAACTTCGTAGGTACGTACATGATTAGCAAATTACAGTTTGCTTCTAAGACTTGTAAATAATCAGACAGTTCACTCGCTCAGCTATTGCACAGGCGTGTCCTCCAGTCCTTCGCAGATCGATCACTGGCGTAACCGTCAATTAAGTTATACCACGCAATCT
Source organism: Pammene fasciana (assembly GCA_911728535.1). Taxonomy (NCBI): domain Eukaryota; kingdom Metazoa; phylum Arthropoda; class Insecta; order Lepidoptera; family Tortricidae; genus Pammene; species Pammene fasciana. Next base: position 7,530,787 of record OU452285.1, read on the forward strand.
ATGCACTAATCATCGGCATTTCCCGCCGAGCTCGTTCTGAACTTTGGTATAGATTCAATACATTTCCGTATTGTGCGGGCCCTATTGCGTAAATAGAGAAAATGGTCGGTGATTTAACTTTGCCGTATTTGAACCTTCATAACTGTTCAGGTATGCCGTGCCCGGGTTTTATAAGTGTCTTAGTGCTTCATGAAACAATTTGAAGTTGAACCTAACGTAACATTCATTGCTGACCACATTTAAAGCATGCATATGATACCTTTTTGATACAGGTATGCTAATTATTAATGTTGATAATGCTGCTGTATTGATGATACGAGTATTGATAAGAGTCATCATCTCAGCCATAAGACGTCCACTGCTGAACATAGGCCTCTCCTTAAGGAGGGGGGGGGGGATGGGGGGGTTGCCACACGCGCCACGCTTGGCAGGCGGGTTGGCGCGCGCAGTTTTTTGTTTATTATTTGTAGACTTTCGGAAGATGCTGCTGCCCATCTCCCGGTATATTCCCTTAGACTCCTACTGCAACCACGGGACGATATGGTGGGGGACAATTCTAAGGCCGGGCACCCCACGGCAAAGCGCGGCGGCGGCAATTGATGAGAGTCAAGCTTATGAAATTAAAATGCTGCATTGGCAACACAGGCGGCACAGGCCTGTCTGGAGGTGAGTCGCCTTTAACGTATCTATTATCAAAATAATTTGCAGATTACAGGGCAACTTTCTTTACTTATTTATATCTGATAAAACGAGAAACATTTTCGATTTTCGACTAAGTGTTTACCCGAGTTCAAATCCAAACTTTTAAGGAGAGAGTTACACTTATTTCACTTTACTCAAATTGGTGTTATTATGGAAAGCAAAACAAGCAAGATACACTGTTATGTCATTTAACGACATCAACAGACAAAACAACATTAGCCCGAAATTGGCCATTTTACTAAAAGCAGACAAACCTCAATTAGATGGAATAAATGGTGACGCCGTGAAAATGACTAAGGGATTTCATACATGATGTTCTGATTTGAACAGAGGGATAATAAGAGGGTAATATTTTTCGAGTGTATTTATTATAAGGCTCCCCACCCCTGATCCAGAGGTCTCGGGACCAAACATATTGGCTCTTACCACTATGCCACTGAGTTTCTCGGAACTTTTCGGTGAAGGGAATCATCGCAAGGAAACCAGATTTAATTTCTGAATAGGTCAGATTGTAGTTGCTTGCGTAAAACTTGTACCTACGTCAATTAATGGGTACCCAAGGTTGCAGAGCGGACCCTGTTTCAACTGAGTCGAAAGCTGGTGCACTCGCTAGAAGGATGATGATATTGATGACTCTGCCCCACGACGAATAAGGAGCATATCCAAATTGGAAAGTTAGTTTAAAGGAATTTATTACGCGAGATTATATCAAATGAATTTATTTTGCAAAGGATGTAACCCTCTTGTGCGTGGTGGTGAAGCATATGTGTGTTCGATGCCATCAGCCTTAACTCAACTCTATAGCAATAACAGACTCCCGAAACCCATCCTATTGTTCACGTCGACTGCCCAACACCAAACCGCCATACGTTTGTTGGCCACAATCCTAAAAACAAATATTTTTTTTAAAGACCAGGACATTAACAGCTAACAACAGCCTGTATGTAGGCGCCATTAGAGGAGAGTTAATCTCGATGACGGAACACATTACCGCGTAATGAGTGGAGCGTGAACCGAGCCCGACTTACCCGAGGTGGGTTCCAAATGTTCCAATGCGTCGACACAGGCTTTGGTGGACCAGTATAAGAGCGCTCTTTGATTATTTACTTCCAGAAATCACAATGTTAATGTTTTTTTGAGTGGTTGACTCGCCTTTACTAGGTAAGCAATCTGAGTAGGTACAGTCCATATAAGGCCGATTCTTACTCCCGTGTACCACCCGAAAGGTGCTTAGCTTTGACCTGTTCTAGCTAGGGCATTGTGGTAAGTAAACGACATAAGAGATATCTAACTGTGACTACGAGGAACCTGCATTTGTCTCTTTAAGCTGCTATCACAGTGCAACCATGTTTGTGGGTGACGAAGCGGAACCATCATACGAGTATCTGTAGGGCTGCCATCAGCCTACTGTACGAAGAGTATTTTCAATAAAACTGGGCATTATGAATGGGATTTCTGCTCAAGTGTTAATGGGGTATCATCCACCTTGATGTAAAACCTTAAAAACCTTTGACGGTGTGTTGAACGGGCGAAGTTTGGTACCAAATAATTTGATATTGATATTAAGTATATTGTATCTCAGCGGTAAATATTTAGTTTTATGCTAGGTACGTACCTACCCTAAGGAGCTGATAAAAATTGGATCAAGATCGGAATGCCCCTGTGCTGGAGTAGGTAATATATGAGTGCCTATACATTTATCGATCAATAATTCAGAAAGTCGGCACCTAATAAAAGGCCGTTGTTATTTTCAATTCACCTAATTTGAAGTAATTACGTTACTCAAGTTATGTCGTTAATAGCCTGCTGAGAGATTGTTGTGATAATTTTGTGCTGGACCGCGGCGATTAGCGATTACACGAAACTTTGTTGCAAATTGCGCTCGACTGTAGGGTAAAAGCACCAGTAGTCAGCCTTATAACGACTTTTTAAAGTTTGAACATTCAGCATTTCTACAGGATTAGTCGGATAATTAAACGAATAACATGGTTAAGTCAATTGTTTAGCATAGTTTTAAAACAAAATATGTCAAAAAATATCAATCCTTTTTAAAATAGCTATAATTAAGTTTAAACAGAAAATGGCACTTTTTTCCAGTAGTCAGCCTCAAAAATCCAGTAATCAGCCTTTATATACCCAGTACTCAGCCGTTTAAACTATAAATAAGAATGAGATATTTAAGTCAAAAACAATAGAATTGTAATAATAGTATAATATTGTTCATAGATCCGCATACAAATATGTACCTGTATCCATAAAAATACCAGTTAACCCAACAAGAATCTGGCTGAATACTGGATCCACTACACCCAGTGGTCGGCCGTGAAAAAAATAATATGACCTCCAAAGACCCCTTGTACAAAATTTTGTAAATATTTTACAATCAATTTTGAGCTTTTATTGAGTAACTAAAGGGTTCCAAATTCAAAAACATAACAATTGCTTCTGGGTTTTAGGAGTTCTAAGTGCGGCTGACCACTGGATTTTCATACAATTAGGAAAAACCCAGTAGTCAGCCCCGGGAGGCTGACTATTGGATACTTTGTAAAAAAAGTGGTATCCAATAGTCAGCCCCCTTAAATAACACCTAAATCAGTGATATTTTTAATCAATTGTAATATAATTCAATACATAAAGTATTCACAAAGCCATTTTTTATAAAAGTGCATCACGTTTAATAAAATAACATGTTTTTTCTTAAGTGTTAAGAGAACACCACGTGTAGTAAAAATATGGCGGATATGACACTACTGCTCTTGTGTATCGACAGCACCTATTTGTACTAATTTATTTCAGCCACTTGATCCCCTTCCACTTATGTAGGAAGGCATATGAAACAACGATGAATCAGAGGTGCTAGTTAAGTACATATGATCTATTTAAACAAATTATTGCTATATTTATGACCAGTAAACGATGCAACGGCTGACCACTGGTTCCTGGCTGACCACTGGTGCCGTTACCCTAGTTGCCGAGCCGTCAATAAATACGATTTACTGACGCCTCAATTTCGCCAAAGGTCTATAAAGTTCGAAGAGATTACTGTAAAATTAGGAATATCCTGGTTTGCAGGTGAGGGTGAGGAATGGGTCGCCGGCGGCGGCGCGCGAACAATACCGGCGCACACGCAGCGACAAAGCTCCGCAGCGCCGCGGGCACGCGACAAGGACGCCCTTACCTGTCACCTTGGCGATCGACAGAGACAACTGTTTTTGCACTCGTGAGATTTTGATTTATCTCGTATAATTATCGAATAATAATCTGCTTTGCATCTCTCGTTACAGCATTACGATAATTTCGTCCCATTACATCGGGTTCTAAGCGGCGACCGTTCGCTAGCGCACAACGATTGATAATAATCGCTCGCGAAGTATAATGGCGTACACCCACGGGTAATTATTGTTGTGCAGTCGTGAGTTCGTGAGCCGGTGGAATGGCGGAATGCATCTCCTTGGGGGTTGCGCCGTAAACCAACACGGCCGGGCTGGTCGCTCGCGTAAATAACCGATCGCTCCCCGCGCTAATGATAGTGAACGCGCCGCGAGCTCTCGTCCCGGTCCTCCGCTCTTTAATCGATCCAGATAAAATAATTACGAGTATTTATAAGTGCTCGCACTTAATCGCAACTTGATACACGTTATTAAGCGCCCCGCGTGCGTGACCACTTAAAGTTTCCTCGCGAAATCTCTGGGAACGCGTTTGTTAATTATTGAGCCGCAATCGGTCCGTGGAAACGCCACTTAACCTGTAATTATCGCAGACAACGCGAGATTTTGTATCCTCCACAATAACAGTAAAACGGGCCGGACTATACGGCACAATGAAGTCATTCCTTTGTGTCGGCGGAATCACCTCAGGGATCGAAGGAATTCATCTCTGGCAAACGTACGCGTAAAATGCGAGATGTTGCATTGATGTTTGGTCACGGCGCATCGCGGACGGCGGTTACATAGTTAGTGGCGCTGTCTGCCGTGGGCTCCGTTATCCCTCGTAGCTAATGATTGCCCGGCATTAAAGCCGGCTGTTCCGGGCGATTATTGGATCAAACAGATAATTTTATATCGCATTGTCCTGGAGCGTAAAATTTTCTGTTGTTATTACGGGGCAGCGCGGGCGGCCGCTGCCGAGTGCCGGTATCGCCCGATCGGGCGCGGGCTCCCAGAGAGGATCACGAACCGAACCTTATCGTTTCAAATGTAATTAACACTAGTATTAGAACTGTATCTAGTGGTTTAACGAGCTTAAAGTCATAACCATGGCAATTAAAGTCACTGGGGAGATTTGTATTATAATCGTTATATTATTTGTGGTTGTGCGTTTATTTATTCGCTAGTTATTTCATCAATAACAACCCTAATTAATAAAGTTGTTTAAACGCCAACCAGGTATCACGACATCAATAAACATACAACCATAATACCATTATTATGAAACTATTAAATGACAACGTTTTGTGCAATAACGGCTTTTATTGCGACACTTAAATTGTAACAGAAAATTATGAATAGAGCTCGGGTTGGGAACGGCGCAGCAAGTCCGGCGCTCACGAGTGCTATTCGCTATTCTTCCCTCGTGTAATGAGCCCTCTAAATCAAACAATAGCATTAAAGTGTCAATACGGCCTCGATAACACCTCGCCGTTTTCTTTTGCACTCGGAATTATGGCCATAAATCCCCCCAGAGGCCTTTACACTGTGCGTTCAGATCTTCATTTGCTCGGCCGCTCGCGTCCGACTGGGGTGCAGTAATATTTATTCCAATTAGGCCTTCCGAATTCAATTTAAACGAATTGATGCTATGTATTTGCATGATTGAGTAATAAACAAGGAGCTTATTGATTTTCTGCTCGGGGAATGCACCCCTTGGACCAAATGGGCGCTTTGAAGTTTTTTGGGAAATCTTTTTAGGTAGGTGAAGGGATGTTGGGGTAGGTACATGCTGTTGCCGAGGTTGTTTCAGAGTGTACTGTAATGTGACTTGTACCAAATGTTGAAATGTCAAGGCGTTATTTCTTAGAGTCGCATAAATGTAGATAGCTAAGGTGACCCATGGAAAATTCTTTCCGTTTCTAACTTCACAATCTATCTTGCCAGTCCATTTTTAACTCGGATTTACGTCTAGAAACAAACGTTTAAGGCAATTGCTGTACTCAAACGTTGTCTGTGCTCTGTTGTATCAGCATATCGGGCTGATCGTGTAAAGGCGCCTCTAAGGTCAAAAAGCGCTTGGCATTTGGCGCTACTCGCCGCAAATGACTGTCTAAATTATGCGGTTAACTCCTTGACTAGGGCTGTTTCTCGGCACCCTTTCATAGTCGACCTTTTGAATACATCTACGTTGGGGAGACTACGGAATACCAATAGAGGTTATAGGTACATTGTTACATATACTATGTAAGCTCGAAGGATAATTTGGTCTGATGTTCTTGTCTTGTTGCAGTCGATTGATCGAATGCATGTGTCTTTTCGCTGTGTCGATGTTACAGGAGCCGCACGGGGTACTTATGTTTATTTATATTTGAATTTTTGCTTATTAAATAACAAAAGGGACACTATAATATTAATAAAGAACGTTTTAGTAGAGTTTTGACTGATACTAGTTGTAATTTTTGTTCTAAACTTCGGCTCACGAGAGCAGGTACAAATCTGACACGTGCACAACGTATGTGTACCTAACTATACTTTTTTTTAATCTAAAGTCCAATAGAGAGACTTCAGAAGCTAGCAACCCTTAAAGTCATCTGCTAATCTCAAAATCCAACTTGACATCGGCATTTGGACGTTACAAACAAGCAAGTAAAAGGGGTTGAAGATAGCAACCCCTGCATCTCGGGTAAACAGTAGCGCAATTTGTACCGACTACCGACGCAACCCCGGACGTAATGTCCGAGGCTGAGGCAGGGGTGTGTGAAGGTCTGGCCCCCAATAAAAGTTAAGATTACTCTGTTGGATGTTTTAATTTTACAAGTTTAGAACGGTGTTTTTGGGAAAATGTGGAGAGCGCTTAAAAAGAAGTGGCGGTAAAGTTATAAGTACTTAGTTTAAGTTTTTTAAAGATGTCCGAATGTTAGAAAGGCTAGAAATATGTCTTAACATAAATCAATATTAAAATCTTAAAAAAACTACTATACAGGCTGCAGCTGCGCAGATGTAATGATGTTGCGATCGTTTAAAAAACTTCCAAATGGGTTTATTTACCAAATCCAAGGAAACATAAAGCACGGACATATGGACAATGTTTGGTCCCTAAGGTTGGCCACCAACTATCAGTCCGCCTGCAGTCCTCCTGACGATATCGGCCTGTCAGTTGTTCGGAGCTGGCAAATTTTTGTAGTTAACGCACGCAACGCCTTAAGGTTGGAAACCTATAGGGCCGTATTCTAACTTTATAAGACGTTTCTATAGACGTGAGCTAACTTCAATACAACTCCAAATTAACTACGCAATACAGCTAGCGCCTAAATGTCTGAACCAGTCAACAGAATTTGCTTGAAACTTATTCCGATGCAACTCCAATAGAATATTAATGTTGGTGGATTATTTGGTGTGTGTTTGAGTTATGTTTGAGATAGATTGTGTTTTTAAATGTATTGTTTATGTATTTTCAAATTAAAATACGGCACATAATCTATGAATTTTTAACATTCGGTATTATAAATATATAACTTTTAAAAATGCATCTCGTTGCAAAAGCTGACCCCCCAACAGCAGGCTTGACGCATTCCCACCACGTAGTCGGAGTGATGCTGTTAATACTAGTGGCATTATCCTAGAGCGCTGTTCCAATTACTTAAAGACTATCGGACATCGAACAAACCAGTTTAAGTGCGATCTTGTGAAAAAACCTTAACTGCGTTCTCTAGCCGTAGATCCGATGACTGATCTCAGAAAATACCTAGTTGGGTCATTATCATTATATCCACGGTTACAACTAAATACCACTGTCCCTTTGAAGGTATTTTAAGGAATATATTAAACATCGAGGTGGGATAATGTGTCGTCGCATTTACCGTAGTTACTGATGATAATAGTCAATTGCTTGGGTAGACAATACAGTCAGATAGACCGACCGACAGTTCTTAGGGATTCGTTGGATGAGAGCGTCCCATGACCGGTTGATGGTTTAGATATCCAGGGAACATGTTTGGGTTGATCACTATCATCATCACCAGGCTGTATATATACCCTCAGCCAATACAGACATTCCTCATTTCAATGCGGATTGAGAATTTTACGCACACGTTCAAATTATTTGACAGCAGTATACGTTCATATATGATTTCTCATGACATTTTTCTTGTGGAGAGCTGCGTTTGACCCAGTGTGACTTTAGCTCACAGTGATACGCCTTTTCGTTTGGTTTAATTAGATTGCGAGTCAAATAAATACCTAAAAAAGGGGAAGCTTATTTCAACGTGCTTAGTTACTTACAAAGCATTGAAATACTACGCTACGCAATAAAGCGGTTTTTTAGTTACTTACAAAGTATTTTAATACACTATGTAGCTTTATTGCGATTCAGAACGATGTGTTTGACACTTATAACATGGTAGTCTACTTACGTCCCGCTGTTGGGCACGCCACTCCTCTCTTGCACGAGAGGGATCGGACCATAGTCCTTACGCTGGCCCAAAGCGGGATGCGGATTTCACATACACCTTTGAATTTCTTCGCAGACGTGATACTTACTGGCTCAATATTATTTTACCATCGATGTTTTGTATTTGATTTGATTATTTCACTCTATGAATTTCTGAAAATATTCTAAATTTCTCAATTTTTTTTCGGAGGTCACGCTATACTGGTTGTCTGAGCTGTTTGCGCGACACGTGATATGAACACGGAGCCTGCGCGAACGCCGCCTTCATTAATCACCCAACTTCGCGAACTCCACCTGACGGGATATTTTCCTTTAACTTTTAAGCTCTGTTCAAAGTTTTGATGGACTTTGAGTTTTAAGTAAGTTGAATAGTAATACATCTTGTGTCGCTGCTTCTTTATAGCGCTTTAAGGGATCACGAGTAACTTCGTTTTCTTGATAGGATCTTGATCTATCACAAAAGTTGATTATACAATTTGAAATAATCATGTCACTCACTTATGTCCTTTAAATTTAATTACCTAATTGTATAGATATTCAAATTTTAACAGCCAACGAGAAATTTAACTAGGTATCTTTTCTAAGGCACATATAATATAATATATGTTAGCTTATTGTTTCATATAATCAAAATGTCAACCACACAAACATGTTTAAGTGTAAACTATATATGTAGGTTAAGAATGCTTTTACAAAGATAAACGGAATATAATGAGACATTCTGTTCGATAATCTTAAATAATTAACTAGCGTACTTATTTAGAAAAATAAGTTAAGATAACTGCACAAGGCACTAAAATCGATTTCTTATATTATATACAAGTATTCAACTAAGATAAAAATCATAATGGAGTCGAGTAATCAGGCAGGTCCTGGCATATAAAACTGTTAGCAAATATATGTAAAGTACTGTCAAATTACTCCACTCAATTATGAATTCTACCTATACATACGGGCAATCCCACATCACAAGCAGTCTACTTCATTTAAGTAGGTACATTTGATACTTAAGAAAGAAGAGATAAGAACGAAAGACAACAGATTTTAAGAAGAATGCTTTTGTTTATAGTTTATTTTATTGAATAATATCTACTTTATAACTGCTCTAGTTCTATAACCATTTACTATTTAAAATAGTGATTTTTAACTAAGTATAGTATTATACAAATAGATAGTACCTTACATAAAACTATTTACAGCAATATAGTCATTAAATTAAAATCGCTCTGATTTCGTCACCGATTGGCAACATTTCATTAATCATAACTCTACATCGTCATCACCATTAATCCCTAAGTAGGCAGTTATGTAAAATAATTCCATTGAGCAAACGCCATTTCTGTCTAACTCCGAATTAGTTCCACCTTATTGCCGACTTGAGAATTTTTATCACAGCTAAAGCAATCAGAGCGCCAATAATTTCCCTCATAATGACTCGGTGGTCGTAAAATTTGAGCATTGCGCCAAAATGGTGGCACATTAAAATTCCCTCCGAGTCGTTATAACCGGAGTTATCGGAGTCGATCCGGGCTGGTGCGCTCCCGACACCCGCTGTCGATTCGACACGCTAATCTGAGACTGCGAGTTTGTTAGTTTAAGATTATTAAACATGATGAGTTTTTGGACAAAAAGGTTGGGTAATGGTTATACGGTAACAAATCGAAGTGTTTGTCAAACGTTTTATTGAGATTGCGACACCTTTTGTAACTTGTGCTAACCCGAGGATCACGAAACGAACGCTCTGACCGTTCACGCGAACTTGTGAGAGTCCCTACCGACTTGTTAAAAAACTGGCACATCTAGAGACACACCAAATAAAATGCGCTGCAAGTGTGACGTTTGACTTAGTGGCCGTGTTTCGATACTATAAACGTTCGACGAAGAGTTCTAGGAGGACGTGACCCTATCGGCAGTTCTAAAAACATTGTCTCATATGTATTGGAGTTCCCTTCTCTCTAAAATAAATAGTCTGAAAACTTTCTACTCTTGATTATATTTTAGATACCAACAAATGAATTTAATAATTTGATAATTCTTTAGACTATAGATTTCTCACGATTCGAACCTTCAATCGGGGATGATGTCGAATCGGCAAGGAGTGCACCGGCGCTCGCCCGATCGGGACAATCGGCATTTCCATCTCAATCGGTCTCCCCGCTCGCCACCCGCCGTTAGTTTTCTTTTTTAAATCGCGCGTTAAGGATTTGGCGTGAATGCGTAAAGGGTGGAGACCCCGCCGCCCCGCCCCCTCATATGTTCTCATCTCTTGCGAAGCAGAGCTTTTCTGAAGCAATTGTGCCCTTATAAATAGCGGAGTTAGCACTACGCCTCTACTAATTCGCCGCCGCCTTGTTTATGTCCGGATCCTTCGATTTGCAACACAAATGGATATAAAGTAGCCCTCCCGAGGAAATGTTCGCTAAATCTTATCTTTTTTCTTTTGAATTATTAGTGTTAACCGTTTGGTTTTCTAGAATAAAGCCTCTATTACAGTCAGCTTTCAAGATTGTAGAAAATATTTAATTTTGTAATTAAAGCTGTAATAGGCTTGCATGCAGGTACTTATAAATACACAGAACATCTTGGCAGACGTAAAAAAATGACCACGATATCCATCAATTATAACTATCTGGGAAGCATTAACATAAATCAACAAAAGAAAAGATTACCCCGCATCTGAGCCCGGGCCCTTCCGTACATAGCGGTCCTCCATCGCCCACACTCCTAAATTCCTCACTGCAACTATGTTTCATATATGTAAAATAATGCGGCTGATGTATCCTTTACCTCCTCGAGGCGGTGGGGTGCCCCCTCGCGACTTATTCCGATATAATCAATAACTTAGTGAGATCCCCTTTGCATCCGTGTGACAGTGCCGCCAATCGAACTAAGGGTTGTTTTTTACTTTTTTCTTCAAACACGGCCTGATTAGAGACCGTGTTTGGCTGTTTGAAGATTTTGTTTCACGACTCGCTTGCGCCCGAAAGACTCATTTTCCAGGCTTGGCGTAATAATGTTTACTTTATGTTGCCTCTTTTTGCATAAGTTGTGTAAATGTTGGCTCCGCAGGTTAGGTGTTACGGCGATGGAGTTTGAAATATAAGGAGTTATCATTTATAAGCGGCGCAACACACTTGCGTAATACGTATATCAAGTGTGTGGTATGTAGTTTGTATATCATTAATTATAATGCAATTTGCAACCTTTGTAAATACTCAATTATTGTTTAATCAAATCAAATCAAATCAAAATATTCTTTATTGCACACCTCAATAAAATAGAACAGTACAGTACACAGATAAAAAGTAGAGGCAGTCAACAGGCGGTCTTATCGCTAGAGAGCGATCTCTTCCAGACAACCTTGGGGTAGCTAAAACTAGTTGAACATAGTTGAATGAGTAGGTGCAAAACAGAAGAAGCAGTGAAACAAACCAATAAACTAAAACAAATAATAATAACTTAATTATACATGCACATACTTACACAAATAAAATAATCCATAAACATACATATACTACATACACAGGATAGATAAGTACTTAAATAAATAAAATAAAATACAATAAAATACAGTCAGCAAACATATGTGTCAAGGGAGAGAAAGGTAATACTCCTTAAGGAGATTCTTGAAGACAGTTATGGATTTTGCACGCCTTATCTCTAGAGGTAAAGAGTTCCACAGGCGTACAGCCTGGAATGTAAAGGAACTATTATAGAATTTTGAGGAAGAGGTTGGGACATTAAGAAGTAAATTTTGGGCGGATCTAGCCGAACGAAGGTAACTGAAGCGCTCTTTGAGGTAATGGGGAGTTGCGGGGTTAAAAAGGATACTGTACAGAAGGGACAGAACATGGAAGTTACGACGGAGACGAATAGGGAGCCACTTGAGCTTAGCCCTGAAGTGAGAAACATGGTCGTATTTGCGTAACCCAAATATGAACCGAATTGCGACATTCTGAATGCGCTCAAGTTTGTTAAGTTGCTCTTCGGTCAGATTGGTATAAGTTACATCAGCGTAATCCAGAATGGGTAGAAGCAAAGTTTGAGCTAGCGCAATTTTGGTAGCAATGGGAAGGAAATTACGTAGCCTCCTAAGAGAGTTTACCGCTGCAAACATCTTCCTACTTACTGCGTTTACCTGGGGCACCCACGATAAGGTTGTATCCATCATGACTCCGAGATTTTTAACTTGTTGTGAATACGGTATAAGGACCCCATCAAACTCAATCGGAGCCATGTTATCAACGTCAATTCTGCATATTTGTCTGGAACTGCCAAAGATAATGGTTTGAGTCTTAGCAGGATTGACCTTGAGTCCAAAATGATGGCTCCAGTTCAGGATGCTCGCCAGATCTCTATTTACAGTCTCAATAACATTCGGGAGGTCATCAGCTTCACCTTGCGAGTAGATTTGAAGGTCGTCGGCATACAGGTGATAACGTGAAGAAATATTGTGAGTGATGGAGTTAATGAAAATGGAAAATAACAAAGGGGACAACACGCCACCTTGCGGAACGCCAGCCAGCGTGTTGCACCAAGAAGAATATGAATCATCCACCTTAACACGTTGCCGACGACCAAACAAGTAACTACGGATCCAGCTGATTGCTTCGGGGGAAACATTAAGGGAGCGCAATATACCGATTAAAATGTCGAAGTCGACGGTATTAAACGCGTTACTGAAGTCAAGCAGCGTCAATACCGTCAGCTTTCGATCATTCATTCCCTCTCGGATGTCGTCGGAGATTTTTACAAGTGCGGTCGATGTGCTGTGACCCGTACGGAAGCCGGATTGAAATGGGTTCAGGAGGTTGGATTTGTTTAAGTAGGAAGTGAGCTGCTGATGGACAAGGCGTTCAAGCACTTTGGATAAAAAGGGGAGAATTGAAATGGGACGATATTCGGAAAAGGAGGATGGCTTTAATTTTTTGGGAATTGGGATTACGTAGGCATCCTTCCAAAGAGCAGGAAAGCAACCAGAGGAAATAGAGTTGTTAAGGATAACGGCAATTACGGGGACAAGTATATCAAGGATGGGTACAATCATTTTCCGGCTAACGCAATCTACACCAACTGCATTAGAACCAATGGATAGAACGCTCCGCTTAATGTCACTCTCAGAGAAGGATCTAAAAGTAAAAGGAGAGTTGCTAGGGGCTGGAATAGTGGAGAGATGATGGAGAGTGTCATCCTTAACTGGGCCACTAAAAGCAGCGGAAGTGGAAAAATGCTGGTTTAGCAAATCGAAATCGGTGTCCTTGTTGCAGGGGTCATGCTGAGATTTACCCACTCCGAGTGATTTGAGGAATTTCCAAACTTTCCCTGGATCACCGTTCTCAACCGACTGATGGATATAGTGCCTTTGCGAATCACGGCAAATAGTATTACACCGATTGCGTAACGCATGGTAACGAGATTTGTTATTTTCTGAGGGGTTTGATTTGTACTTCGTCTTGGCGGAATTCTTTTTTTCAATTAAGGTTTTTATTTCATTCGTAAGCCAAGGCGCTGGAAGATGTTTAACTTTGATAGCACGGACGGGGGCATGAACGTCATAGAGCTGGGTCAGAAGAGAATTAAAGAGGGAAACTTGTTCGTCGACATTAGCTGCTTCAGATATAACATCCCAGTCAATGTTTGATGCGCTATCACGAAGTCTATCTAAATCCATTGCACCAAAACTACGCTGAAGGAGAATTTTAGGTTTAGGCTTCGGAGGTCTAGCTTTATAAGATAAATAAATTAAGTCGTGATAAGAAAAAGCATCAGCTGCGTACTGGCCATACTTAGCGACATGAGTAACAGAGGAAGTCAAAGTAAGGTCTAGGAGCGAAGGTGTGCAGTTAGGGAAATGATGAGTAGGGCCAGAGGGAAGAATATTCAACTTAGATGCATGCACCACCGACTTCAGTGCTCGGGAGCGATGGTCACCCTTAAGGAGGCAGGTGTTAAAATCTCCCATAATGACATGGTGGTCGAAATAATTTTAATTTGTTTACACTAATTTTAAAACATAACGTAGGTAATAATATTCAAATAACTTGATTGTTTCACAATTTGCAAATGACAAACTTACGGTAAATAAGAGCGCTGGTAGCCTTGCGGTAAGACCGGAGGTCTCGGGTTCAAACCCCGGCTCGTACCACTGAGTTTTTCGGAACTTATGTACGGAATATCATTTGATATTTACCAGTCGCTTTTTGGTGAAGGAAAACATCGTAAGGAAACCGGATCTAATCCCAAAAAGGCCTAGTTTCCCCTCTGGGTTGGAAGGTCAGATGGCAGTCGCTTTCGTAAAAACTAGTGTCTACGCCAATTCATGGGATTAGGTTGTCAAGCGGACCCCAAACCGGGATAAACGCTAGGATAATGATGAAACTTACGGTAAACAAATCTAAATACCAACAGCGGCATACTACCCTTCGTATCTGCCTCTATGTAGTATTTATCAGTGCAACTAAAACTGCTAATAATAGCTTATCATTATCGTCACGTGCTACAACTTTGCCTATCTTATTCCTAAGATGACCACCTTTCTCCCATCTCACGAATAAAATATAAGTAGCTGTTTGGAGAAGAAACCATGTTTTTCAAGCCAGGCGAAGTTGTGCATCGTAGGCAAATTTGTAGCACGTGGTGCACGTGTCGGTACCATTTCAATTCTTACTATACATATAATCTACTTCATGTACAGATTTCGAACCTCGCCATACATTATTCTTGTCGTCATCTTCCTACTGTTTAAATACTACAGAAGCACTAGTTTTACTACTAGCACTACGAAAGCGGCTGCCCACTGATCTTCCAACCCATACAAGGTGTAACAAAAATACTGGTGATCCTTTTCAGGGCATAATTGGTAACGTATTCTAATTACGAAAAAACAAGAAAAAAATCTCGCGAAAAAATTTAGTTGGTTTTGTATGGAGTGCTAAGACGATGCGACCCATAATTTTGAATTATCAAAATAGTAAAACGAAATATCATGCAGGATTCCGGAGGAAAACCGGAATTATAACAGCATTTATAAAGTAGAAATAGCATGGGTTCAAATTTTCCAAGCCTATAGTTTTGGCTAACATTTTTGGTGCAATCTTGGTATTTTCATTCGTATTTCCAGAGACTATAGAGATATAGACGACCACAGCCTAAGAACTTTTTGAAGCTCATGTCAATTGCGCCCTCTGTCCGAAAGCCACCTAATGATACCGAAAATGTAAGATAAATGTCATCTGCACTGCTACTCCACCTAGTAGCTATTAGTGTACTAGTAGTACGCTATTTGTTACTAGGTGGAGTAGCAGTGCAGGTGACATTTCTTTTACATTTTCGGTATCATTAGGTGGCTTTGACATAGATGGCACAAATGACATGAGCTTCAGAAAGTTCTTAGGCTGTAGTCGTCTATATCTCTCTATAGTCTCTGGTATTGCCGTTAACAGCCGATAGTGCACGCAATTAATCAATATTCTAAGATTGTAAATTATTAACTGTTCAAAATATTTATTCAGCGTTCATGTTATACTATATTTTTATTCGAAATCTACTTTTCTGTACAAATGGAAGCGCCTAAGCAAATGCTCTGAGTACACGAAAACATGCATCGGGGCTCGTATATGTATGTATACAGGGTGTTTCCTGTAATTATTAAACTCACCGGATGCGACACGCGCTCTCATTTCTATAGGAAAAAGTCTGCCATTTTTTACGGGGGAGGGAACGTCAAATGTATGCGTAACGTCAAAATAGCCACGTCAAATAAACGGCAGTCCATACAATGAGTATGACCACTCACTGGTCATCAATTTTCGGCAGCGGGGAACGCCTGTCAATGGTCACTCCGCTTGGTTTAAAGCTCTAAGGTATTTTCTATTAAAATTTGTCTAATTGACATTGCTTGTAAGTCTTGTCACCAGTCAGACATAAATATAATCAATTTCGGAATACTTGCGTGTTCGAATAAACTTTAAAATGTCAAGTATCGAACTACAAAGTTATTTTTAAAAGTTGCTGAACAAATGTTGCCTGGTCTGAGGAGTAGAATGTACGTTTTAATTTATTGCTCCTATTACAGGAAACACCCGGTATTATTGTACTATTATTGTAGGTATTTAGCCTAGTTAGAAGTGATCCTGCCTAGAGCCTAGCTCTTAAATATATGATGAGAAGTGATCCTGCCTGCGAATCGGTAGGCCCTGGATTCGAATCCCTGTAAGGGAATTGCATGTTTATAACGAATATTTGATCCTGGGTCATTGATGTTTTTATATATCTAAGTACGTACAGTCAGCGTCAAAAGTAACTACGCAAATGAAGGCGTCAAAAGTCTTTATTTAAAGGCAATAAGGACTTTTGACACCTTCATTTGCGTAGTTACTTTTGACGCTGACTGTACTTACTCGTACTATATAAGTAGGTACCTATGAATGTATATTGATAGTGGCTTCCCAATGTACAAGCTTTGCTTAGTTTAGGGCTAGGTTGATCGGGGTACCTACATTGTCTCATAATATTTATTTATTGATTGCGTAAAAGATTATAAGTAAATAGTTCTCGAGATTTTAATAACTGGCCTATTAAGTTAGGTTACTTTAATTACTTATCTATATACGCAAGTTAAGTAAAAAATATATTCTTATTCTTATTTTAAACCTACACTATAATTACAAAAAATAACGGTATTTGTTAATGTAACCTCTTTCATCATTTCACCATCATAATAATAATACTACACCCAGTTTCTGGATCGATCGTGTTACTTCGTTTTTAAGGGTTAACAAATACTGGAATGCTCTTATATTTTGTGAGTGGGCACTCGCTGATAATGTGGTCCATGTCCTGCACCGCAGCCCCACACTCGCATGCCGGTGTAGTATTTATTAAGAACGATTGTAAATATTTCGATTTAATAATTTTAAAAATCATTACCTTATTACTGACAGCATGAAATTTCTAAAGGCATGCATTCGAAAACGTTATTAGGAAGCGGAAATGTTAATGAACAGCCTTAGTATAGTATGATTTTTTTAAGATGTCCGAATTGGTATAATCTGGAATAGGTGCAAATCTCAATCTAGTAAGACATCTTAAAAAATTACCACTTTAATTTCATATAAAAAAAGTTAAGTAGATATTTTCGAAACTACCCTATTTTTGAGTTTACCTTAGTGGTCACTGAATACTTCGTGATACTTAACTATTACGGGTACTTACTGATATATTACTGATATACGGGTACTTACGTTATTCTACGAATGGATGTGGAGATTCTGCAGCGTCAGCGTGGTAGCTAATTTACTTTTGTTTTTTTTTTACATAATTACCTAAAAAAGTTTCAGCTACGCTAAAATTCAGACGTACAGTCACTTTTAAAAATATGGGTACATTTAATGTGACATAAATATGTAGGTAGTCAGTAAAGTTAGTTATATACTAGCTTTAGCCCGCGACTTCGCACGCGACGCGTGTCTAATTACTTAGAGCACATAAAATTCTATCGCATATTTTAACTTTTTATTACGGGATAATTTCCGCGATAAAGCTACTGTCTATTTCTTGGGACTCAAACTATCACAATACCTATTTTCATCTAAATCGGCTCAGCGGTTTAGGAGCATTCCACAGAAAAGTCCACCGTTGTCCCGTACGAACACGAATTTTCAGAAAATTTGTAGGTTTTATAGATCCTTTATCTGCGTCAATAGAGTCAAATTATGGTCAGAATTATAATATTACAATTAAAATTGCAAAGATAACTCTAATGACAGAGATACAGATGCGTTTGTACGGGACTTTAAACTTTAAACTTTACTTTAAACATAAAGAAGGAACAGACAGACGATTCGCGTTTGTGATGTTAGTAGGGAATTAAGGATAGTGATTTTCAGGCTCTATATCCACTGGAAGGCTGTATGTAGAGTTTGCGTTGGTATTACTGGGTCTGCCATATTTGCTACATATACCTAACATCGTCTAAAAAGTAGTACCGAATGCATCATTAAAACCAACCCCCAACCACTCAAATCGTCAACTTACATAGTTGTTTCTCTAACGATACTTACCTATATTATCAAATGCTTGTTTCTCGTTAACGTCCCCTTGCGCTTGAGAATTCTAATATGAGGAAAACGCTCCCTTCGAGTACCTCAACCAGTAATAGTGAGGACTTTATTTTTATTATTTTCTTCGTAATATACTCGTAACGTTTTGCATTATTATTAACACAAGCAGTTAAAAAAAGGATAGGAAAATAAAACTCCGTCGTCTGATAAACTAACTTTGAGTTTATTTTTACCATTTACACTTGACAATGTATTCGTTATCTGTTGTGGCTACGGCGGTCGTAGCGCGTAGAGCGTAGAGGCCTACGCGCAGCCATGCGGTACAAGAAACTAAACGCTACGAAATCACCTAAACAATATTCTCGGAGAAGTGACAAACATTTGCTACCAAATCACACCAACCAACAAATCAAGAACAAATTGACATTCCGAAGCATCAATAAAATATTACAATTTGAAAATTATTCATTTGGATCAGTATAACATTTTTCGTTAGATTAAAATAGTAGGAACGGTATATTTCACTAGTAAAGAATTTTTAAAATAAGTTCTCGTTTACACAGTATTAGGAACTATGATAGACACAAGTGCTACCTTTTTACGATCGTAAACTTATTCGTAACCAACATTACCTATAGCATTAGGACAGTCTACACACTTTCATGTTTATAGAATAACAAAAAATATAATAATTAATATCAAGGTACACTGAGATTACACTTAGACAAATGATAAAACAAGGAGAAGTATCCTATACAAATAAACAAATAACATGGCCGTGGCGGCACTCTGCAGCAGATACAACAGACTAATCCGAATTAATCTTAAATATTAAAATTTGTATTCGGAAAGTATAGTGAAACTCTAGATGCGATAATATTGAAATATACATAGGAACCATGATTCATTCCGCGGGCTCACGTCCGCGGAGACAATCGCACTACCGACTTGTCCACTACACTAACTCAAACTTACATACTTCCGATTACAAAACCGATCCAAATAAAACTCCTAGGGAACCTAAGAGCGGCCCGGCGCGGCCCGACGCGGCGCGGCGCGGCGCGGCGCGGCGCGGTGCGCGGGCGAACACAACTTCAACAACTACTGCGCGAGCAGTCGCTCGTAATACTTAGTCTTAACTCATTCTCAACGCACTAAATAAAATAATATGTTGTAGTAACGCGCGCCTTCGCGTCAGGCTTGCGGGCGCGGCGTCTCCACCTCGAACATGACCCGATTTCATTGTTATGGCTCCCGTAATATTGTTATAGCCGTGCGACTCATACGACACTTGTTTTGGGGCATCATTATGATTCAAAATTATTATGCTCGCTATGTACTTAACAACAATAAGCACTCATCACTTAACTAACAAACTAACCAGTTGAATAGTATGTTAACAATGTCATATGGTGTATTTTTTGTCTGGAATTGCAATTTCCATAATAGTCGTGTGGAATTGTATTAGAAGTCAGTCATCTGCACGGGTATCAGTA
The DNA here is from genome assembly GCA_911728535.1 of Pammene fasciana. NCBI lineage: Eukaryota > Metazoa > Arthropoda > Insecta > Lepidoptera > Tortricidae > Pammene > Pammene fasciana. Next base: position 7,550,645 of record OU452285.1, read on the forward strand.
TCATCTCCCCATGTCTCCAAGGAGTCCTTCTCCGTTATTTAGCTACTGGGGGCGCTCTTCGCTATAATTTCCTCAATATTGAGTTTAGAATAAAATTTTCAATAAAAACGTTGGGGTAGCTCCAGTAGCGAGCAGAGCGGCGAGCGGAGCGGGGAGCTGAGGCGGAGGCGACGCGCACGCAGTCATTGCACACATACCTATAGGATAACAAGGACCTCCGGTAACCGGTGGAATAAAACATTGCACTTTACTAAAAAACAAATCAATGTTGTAGTAGGATTCACTCGTAGATAAAATATTGTAGTAAACTCCACTAGATAAAATGTAAATATGTAAAATATTTCAAATAACTTGATCTGTGCCATCGAAAATATAAGGGACTCCACGCACACGGTAAAGTGATGAATGTACATGCGAGAGGGCCGCGTCGCCGGCGCCGCGCCGCATGTACCTCCATGCCCTTGGACTCACTTACGCCACTACTAATAATCATTACTATATCAATAAAAATTCAAGAATCACACTTAGTTCCAAAATAAACTCACTTGTTTGCGAGGTAGGCTGAGCGCTGGCGCGCAGCCCGAGTTTCGAGTTCGTTCGTTTTGGAAAAGTTTGCTACGATAATAATTATAATTAACTGTTACCAATAAGCCTACGCGGTGTCGCGCCCCCGCGGGCGGCTCGGGCGCGGCCGTGGCCTGCACAGACATCACTTTCATCGAAAGGCGACGCGCGGCAGCCCGCTCGAGTACAGACGCGCGCCCGCCACCGGCGAGCCGCGACCCGCGCGGGGCCGCCACCGCTCTACTGCTTAACATACGTACCTAACTTCGCTTCATGTTTTAAAAAATCATATACGTATATCACTATATATATCTTCATACATTTACGATGCGTCAGGAACTTCTTACGAGAACGTATCTATGCCTAAAATTAGAACGATTATATGTATGTATTACATAGCTTTAAACAATAATTAAATCGTAATTATCAATATCGATAATATTATATGCCATAAAGATAGGAACTTGCTTTCCTGGGAGTTGATGTTAAAGAAGAGAAGGCGCCGGCGCGGCCGCGGTCGCGTGCTGTCACGATAAACGTATATAATAAAACCTGTCTAACGTATGATATGAGTGCGCACGCGATACGCGGCCGCGCGGCGCTCGCCGCGGCCGCCTCCCAGTGCGCGGCGCGCGGCGGCGGCGCCGTCGACCCGCCGACTAAACGCCGACTACATTCATAAACGGGACGACGGTCGGCACATGATTAACCTAATACTTAAACTAAAAGCTTTAAATGTTTCATTAGGAAAGTGCCGCTTCCGCGGCGACATTCATCAACGAAAAGAAGCGTTAAGAGCTAATAGTGAACTGCTGCGTTGTCGGACAACGGAGAGAGCGAGGGGCTCTAGGATAGTAACTATACATTTCGTCAGATTAGGATTAGTGACCGGCGCTGGCGAGGGGTAGTTCGCCAGGCGGGGCAAAGCGGGGACTAGGCACGCAGAAGTTGGCGTTGGAATCCTTCGGAGAGGAGGCGTCCTGCGCGGCGCGCGCGGCCAACAGCGTGATCTGGTTCACCACGTCCTCCATCTCGTGCGTCAAAGGTTCGGCGGGAGGCGGCGGAGGTGGCGCTGCGTTCCTCAAATGCGCTTCTGTCTCCGCATGTCGTCGGAAGTCTACTCCAGTGCGGAAGCGCTCCCCAGGGCAGGCGCGGCACTCGAGCGCGGGCTGGACGACTCTTATAACGCCACGTGCGTTCTCGCGGCCCGCGTAGCACGAGCGAGCTTGGTGAGTTTGCAGCGGCCCCGGCGAAGGGAAGGCTACTTTGCAGTGCTTGCACACGTAGCAGAGATCGAAGTCGAGCTCGCGAGCGCCGGCAGGCGGCTCGGGCGCGGGCGGTGGGAGGCGCAAGGTCGACGCTCCAGGGTCGGAGGCGATGTGGCGGATCTGCTCGAGCGTAGTGGCTGGCAGCTGGAGCACGCTGGCGCCGTTGCCTGTCTCCACGATCAGGCCTTGTGGCTGTGGCTGAGGCTGCGGAGTGTTAGGGTTGCCACCTGTAACAAAGAAACCTTACTCATTATTTTGACAAAACACGGGACTTAATCGCGTACACTTACTTTTAATTTTCCTGACGTTTCGAGCGTGTCATAACGCTCGTGGTCGCAGGCAGACTGGCGAGGAATCGTATCAGCATCTCCTAGCCGCGCGGGTTTTTCGAACTACCCGCACTTGGTCTTGATTATTCACATTTACGCTAGGGTTGTCACCTTGCCTACACACGACACTCACAACATCCGATGGTTTGGAAATGCACGTATTTCGACGCTTACATTTGCTGATCACTGGATTCCACGAAGAAGAAATCCCCTGCCCCTCGTTCTGGTTGAAGTTTTTATACTTTCTAATTTCAATTGCTTCTCGTAGTTTCCTGCTATAACGACGAGGTTCCGTGGAGAGCACTTTTGGATTATGGAGCTCAATCCAGTGGTTTGGTCCAGATTCTAACAAATGTTCAGCCACCGCAGATTTGTTAACTTGCCGATTTTTGACTGCTGTGATATGTTCCTTGACCCTTTCCGCTATTGTGCGTTTGGTTTCCCCAATATAGGAACTACCACAGCTACAATCAATCTTATAAACGCCCGGTGTTTGATAAGGGATAACATCCTTTGCTGACCTTAAATGCCCAGACACCTTGGATAACGGCATATACACGGTTTGTATTGAGTACTTCCCTAGTACTGTACCTACTTTGTCCGTCACTCCTTTGACATAAGGCAAAAATGCCGGTCGTCTCGCAACATCCGGATGCTTCCTACCCGGTTTTCGTCTGGGTGGCCTACTGTCCACCTTGTACCCATTCCTCCTAAGAACCTCCTGAATATGTGACATCTCACATATTCAGGAGGTTCTTAGGAGGAATGGGTACAAGGTGGACAGTAGGCCACCCAGACGAAAACCGGGTAGGAAGCATCCGGATGTTGCGAGACGACCGGCATTTTTGCCTTATGTCAAAGGAGTGACGGACAAAGTACGTACAGTACTAGGGAAGTACTCAATACAAACCGTGTATATGCCGTTATCCAAGGTGTCTGGGCATTTAAGGTCAGCAAAGGATGTTATCCCTTATCAAACACCGGGCGTTTATAAGATTGATTGTAGCTGTGGTAGTTCCTATATTGGGGAAACCAAACGCACAATAGCGGAAAGGGTCAAGGAACATATCACAGCAGTCAAAAATCGGCAAGTTAACAAATCTGCGGTGGCTGAACATTTGTTAGAATCTGGACCAAACCACTGGATTGAGCTCCATAATCCAAAAGTGCTCTCCACGGAACCTCGTCGTTATAGCAGGAAACTACGAGAAGCAATTGAAATTAGAAAGTATAAAAACTTCAACCAGAACGAGGGGCAGGGGATTTCTTCTTCGTGGAATCCAGTGATCAGCAAATGTAAGCGTCGAAATACGTGCATTTCCAAACCATCGGATGTTGTGAGTGTCGTGTGTAGGCAAGGTGACAACCCTAGCGTAAATGTGAATAATCAAGACCAAGTGCGGGTAGTTCGAAAAACCCGCGCGGCTAGGAGATGCTGATACGATTCCTCGCCAGTCTGCCTGCGACCACGAGCGTTATGACACGCTCGAAACGTCAGGAAAATTAAAAGTAAGTGTACGCGATTAAGTCCCGTGTTTTGTCAAAATAATGAGTGAAAATCGTGTGAGTTTAAATCAGTACAAAGAAACCTTACGTTAATATTTTTTTTATTACAAAATAAGTCAGGAGAGGTCGAAAGCACTGAGAACAACAAAAGTTAATAATTACGTTAAGATAAATTGGGATTTTGCATCTGTGTAACATTCATTCATTGTCACAGTATAAATAGCTCGCAATACGGCTATAAATAAATCAGCTGTCTGTAGGGTTAAGTATCGACATGTGTAACGCCTTCTCGCGAGCTCTCAGACGCGGCTGCAAAGAGGTTAAGCCTCTTACAGTGAGGGTCATCGTCGCTACGATTGCCTTTACAAATTGTACATTTAAAACCTTGTATATTGACTTTTGTACCTACAAATAGTACCTATGAAATAAAACAACCAATTTGATTATCTTACGAAACAAACAGTAACGTGTAAACTGTGTTACTGTTTAAAATAAACAGGGAAATTTAAACTAGTTCCGAACAATACTCGCACCAGCTGTCATAGATATAAACCGAAACAAAAAGACACTATCACCACCCAATTTGGGCCCTCCATTGTTCCAGGATCAAGAAAGTCGCTCGCGCAGGTTATTTTACATGCGTGATGCGTTTCTAACGAGCCCCGCGCTGTAATTGATTCGGACGCTGCTTTATGCGGCTATATTCGCGAATGCATAATACATAGCAGCCTCGAAGTAAGGGCCGGGCCACAAGAGCGATTGTGCACTGATACTCGCTCCAGTTTCCCTCCTATTTTCTCTGGTTAAGAGGTACCTGGCCTTATATCGCTAGTGCGAACTGTATAATGAAGTAGCTAGATTAAATTTATTTAAAAGATTCATGAGAGGCCAGGAGGATATTTGAAACGGACACCTTCGAAGTATTCGATTTAATCAACACTAGTGTTTACAGTTAGATATTTAAAATCTACGTCACTCCATACGCTTATAGATAAGTATGTATCGTTAGTAAATATCGAACATCCAAAAATAAAAGAGACCACCCATACCACCGTTAATAGTTATAAATGCTAAGATTTTGTATAACCTTCGAGAAAAGACATGAATAGTATCAGAAAGTAAATAAGCACAATAGCCTGAACTGCCCCTACAGTCTCCTAAGTTATACTTATCTGCGCACCGACGCGATCCCGGTCTAATCTCATGCGGGAATCTGCTTGAATAATGTCGTGCGAAACGGAGCAAAGCTTTCAATCAGGCTGTTAACAATCGCCCGCTCTGATTGGTCGATCGTGGGCTTGGTAATGAGACCAGCAACGGGCGTTGCTCATACGCATGTCAAGGATCGACATGCTAATGATCGCCGTAAATGGCCAAATGTTCCATGTTAATAGGGTTGACGTATGGCATCGCTAGAAATTTAAATACACAGAGAATCAACGGATTTAAATCCACGTTCTGAAATGACAAGACTATAGACGAGGAACGTAGTCTTGATGACTTTAATTTAATTAGGAACCTTAGAGCTTCCAACTAACGCATTTACTCATCGTTAAGTATCTGCGTGATTGTATAATTGAAACCTATAAGCCAGCCGGCTGCCATAACACGCCGCGGCCCTGACGTTAATTCGCAACCCTTTCTGCCAATTAGTTACAAAATAGCCACACTATTGTGATACTAAAACGACCACACATCGCATCCAAGGAACCTAAATCATAGTGCAAGATTGAACTTAACGCAATTTGATCTAAGGTTCGTTTTCCATTGGTAAGAACGCACGTGGATTGGTCAGTTTCTTTGGTAGCCAGGTTTAAGTCAAAGGGCTTCTTAATCCGGACTTGTAGGTCGTTACGCGTTATTATAACGCGCCGGCGACGGCGTTTCTCTGCTCATTTACATCTCATTAAGGACGCTATTATTGGACTAGAGGAGGCATTGTTCAGGGCTTCTAACTGGCTTCAGAGCTGTAAGCTGTAATCAACTATAATCTTTAATTAGCTATTGTAAAGTGCACCTTTTCTCTTACGTCTTTGCATTCTCTGTATGTATGTTTTTATATTTGTATCCTGGGTAATTATATATTTATTTCGACATTGATTAAAGGGATCAGTTGTCTATAAGTTCAGCTCAGAGTGATACCATTCAGTCCGACGTGATGGATCGTAATTAGACTGGACAAAATAAGAGACTGAGTGACATTTAAAGGACAGAGATGTGATGCGATTAGGCAGATATATTTTCTTCGGTTTAAACATAGATTCAGATTTTGTGGAGTCTGTATGTAATTATTTAGATAACATTTATTTATCCTTTTCTGCAGCATTTAAAGTATCTCGATTCATATGGTTTTGAACTAGTTACCATGCATTTCTATCACCGAATCGATGTTAGTATCGGACGGGCGTATTCCGTAAGCGTAGTGAAGTGGACAGGGAGTGACAGCGCATCACTCGCCCGCCCATCGGCCGAGCAATTAGGCTAACGGAGCTCCGAGTTAGTGAATGTTAGTGGAATAGGGCCAGCGTTAACCTTAGCCATATCTGATGGTCATTTGGAAAATACTGAATGTACAGGGATTTTATCGAACAGGTATCAAATATATGGCATGGTAGATTTTCGAGATGTCGTAGTCATTGAAACTGCGATGAATCGGGATCGGTGAGACTAACGAGTAGTGCCCCTTGTATACAAAATAAAGCCGCAAATCGATGTACAGTTTAGCCGTTTGGCGAAAAATAAAAAATAAATACTTAATGAAGTTATTTTCAAAATTGCTTTCTTGGGGTTAGATATGAGGGTATCAAGTATCATTTGTGATATATTGTACAAAAAAAAAATCTGCCATATCGTATCTGGAGGAGCCCAAACTTGGTATGTTTTGAAAATTAATTTTGTTATAATAATAAAAAAATGGCTGGAATGTAATGATGTGGTATATTTTTAGAACCGCCTCTATTAGCCCTTTCATATGATACCACACACGATAGGTTTAAAAAAAAAATGTTTTTTCCTCATACAAAAAAAATGATGAATCAGCACCCCCCTCCTAAGGGAATTTTTTTAAAGAACTGCGGATCAAAAATTTTGTTTTTGACCTCTAGTATGTGTGTGCCAAATGGCTAAACTGTACATCGATTTGCGGTATCTCTGTAAAATTAGACTCGTGCAGGGTCGACTAGAGTCGTGGTTAGGTTTTGTGGAAGCTATTGGACTGTAAGGTCTCTAGATTCTTACCTTTACGAAGAGTATTTTTTACGTAATAAAAACTATATTTCTAGCCATAATAGATCGACTTATTTAATTCCTATATGTTGTCTTGAAATAACTCTTCTTCTTCCTCCTAGGGTTTGTTCCGGCTTGGGGTCCGCCTGACAACCTAATCCCATGTATTGGCGTAGAAACTAGTTTTTACGAAAGTGTCTGCCATCTGACCTTCCAACCCAGAGGGGAAACTAGGCCTTATCGGGATTAGGTCCGGTTTTCTTACGATGTTTTCCTCCACCGAAAAGCGACTGGTAAATATCAGATGATATTCGTACATAACTTCCAAAAAATTCAGTGGTACGAGCGGGGTTTGAGCCCGAGACCTACGGTTTCAAAGTCTAACGTTCTACCGCCAGGCCACCAGCGCTTCTTCGGTCACCAGCGCTTCTTGCGTTGATATTTAAACAACAACAGTAGGATACTTATTTACACATTACAAATGCTTTGTGATATAGCTCACCGAAGGAAGCCCACTAACTGCTCGATAGGGGAAATAATTCGTGTATACCTGAATTTTGGCATAGTTGTAGACAAAGGTGTCTTACACAACATACTAAAAGTACTCGTGGTTAGAGGCGCCGCTAACGGGGAGAGGGGGGTGTAAAGATCCCTTTTTTTGGCTTTTCATAAATAACTCAGTAGCGGTGGCTCATACGAAAAAATGTTCTTTTACTTAATTAATCCACAAATAATTTTCTACAAAAAAGGTTCTTTACACTTTTTTGCTGGGATCAATGTATAATGAGATTTCGAGGAAATACGATAATCACTTTTTGAAACTTTCGGAGCTATTATTTACGGAACTTTAAGCTTTGTCTAAAAGTTGTTTTAGAAAACCCATATTTAGATTAAAATACCTATCCAACGACACCCCACACATTAGGGGTGGATTAAAAAACAGAATTTACCTCCCACTTCATGTGTTCGGGAGGTACCCTAAAAAATAATATTTTTTCAGATTTTGTTTTAAAACTTTGTCTGCGTGTTCAAAACACATACTCATAAGAAGTTTAACTATTCTAGTACTAACCATCACTGCATAAAGCCGTGAACGGACAGACGGGGACAAACGGACAGCGAAACTATAAGGGTAGGAAGTTGATTGCAGGCATCCATAGGCTACGGGAACTGCTTATCATGAGACGGGTCGTATGCTTGTTTGCCACCCTCGTGGCATAAAAAATAAAAAGTAAAAAAATACCCTCTTCAACCTTCTCAGTGATGATTAGTACTAGAATAGTTAAACTTCGTATGAGTATGTGTTTTGAACACGCCGACAAAGTATTAAAACAAAATCTGAAAAAATATTATTTTTTAGGGTACCTCCCGAACACATGAAGTGGGGGGGTAAATTCTTTTTTTAATCCACCCCTAATGTGTGGGGTGTTGTTGGGTAGGTCTTTTAATATAAATATGGGTTTTCTAAAACAACTTTTAGACAAAACTAATAGTTTCGTAAATAATAGCTCCGAAAGTTTCAAAAAGTGATTATCGTATTTCCTCGAAATCTCATTATACATTGATCCCAGCAAAAAAGTGTAAAGAACTTTTTTGTAGAAAATTATTTGTGGATTAATTAAGTAAAAGAACATTTTTGCGTATGAGCCACCGCTTCTGAGTTATTTATGAAAAGCCAAAAAAAGGGATCTTTACACCCCCCTCTCCCCGTTAGCGGCGCCTCTAACCATGAGTACTTTTAGTATGTTGTGTAAGACACCTTTATCTACAACTATGCCAAAATTCAGCTATACACGAATTATTTCCCCAAAGTTTTCCTTCGTTTAACGGGCTAATATATAGACTCGTCAATGTCACGTAACCCTACTACGTCTTAACACGAAGCCCTAGGTGTCTGACGCTTGGTACTACCAGAGTAAGTAGGTAATAAGTACTTGGATCCGCTTTGTCAGAGTTTACTAACCAGAGTAATAGAATTAAGACTCGATGTTACGAGATTATTGTGTCAACGATGCGCCTTGTTTAAAGAGATTAGTACTTAGTAGTTGCAATTTGGATGTGCATTATTTTTATTTTTTTTATTTGGTGTTTCTTTGATGCAGTTGCTTGTATCATCGTAGATCCTAAAAAGAATAAAAGTATAGTAAAACCACGGTCGATAAACTTTTAAAAAACATAATTTCCTTTTTATTAACCTAACGACAAACTGTAACTTCTATAATTAGCAATGCACCAATGAGAAGTTTCCAAAACTGCGATATTGTCTATACGCAATGTGCTCAGAATTTACATTTTACGAACAATAAAAATTATTCAGGAAGTCGCTGGACATCGCCGTCATCAATTATTTTAACTGACTGTCCCATTTACGAGTTTATAAAAATAATACAATTTTTTTTTATAATTCCCATAGGGAATGTGCTCACTTTTTTTTTTTTTTTGTAAACGTATTTTATTTCTTTACTGCTAATACTATACTATACTTAGCATATTTCGTACCCTTGGTAAAACAAAGCCACATCTGCAAAATGTCTACTTTACAGGAGAGAGGTTTTAAGATTGCGTGAGTGAATTTCGTTGATAACTTTTTTACTTTCAAAGGAATTGTCTTCAAATTTAACATGTGTATCTATATATGTGCAACTAATTGAGTGCGTTATATCCGATCTTATTTAATTAATTATTTTTGAAAATAGTACGACGGATGTGCACTTACGGCTTTGTTTTACCAAGCATCAGCCAACGTATCTGCAGATCCGTCGTTATTTCACGAAAGACTGCGTGTAGTATGTGCACATGTGTCTTTGTTTTATGAAGAACTCTATGAAACATGTGCATAAACGTCGTTATTTGACAAAAAAACTTCAATATTATGAGGTTGTATTTGAATAAAATTATAGATTTCTTTAAATTATTAAATAATAGCGACAATAATATAATAAAACAATAATTTTTAAATCAATATCAGTATACAAATCAGAAATACTTACTCTATTATATTAACAATACAATCATTTTAACGTTGACGAAGGTTGACGATAAACATAAATACCTATAAACAATTATGTTATTCAAAAGAAATAAAAAAAACATACAACTATAATAATTTTAACATGTCCAGAAAACAACAGTTCTCTGTCTGATACATTATCAAATGGAGATATTTTTTTGTTGTAAAAAGATCACTAAATATGGTCTTAAAACCTAGACACTAACATTTATTTCATTAATAAAATAAAATAAATAACAAATATCACAGGATGCATTATCCAAAAAAAATAATCTCGATCAATAATCAGAATATTACTTGCAACAATTAATTTTGGCGCCTCGTTCGCTGTCAAATTCATCAGTAGAGTTTGGGTCCAGGTCTTGAGCGGAAATATTACCAATAACGTTATTTGGGTACAGTTCTTCATAAAACGGTACATAAATATTAGGTGTAACCACGCTTTACCTGTATAGGATTATGAGATTTACATAATACCTTACTCTTTTGTAATAATGTGTAAAAGTCAAACATATCTTTGACGTCGACTGTGCTTAACGCTCCAGGCCGATTTATGACTTTCGAGTGCTAGAAATCAAATAAATTAAGCTCAAATATACTCGCACACACATAAGTTTGTCATACTTATTTTGGCATGAAATCAATAGGTAATTTAGCTAAATTACACCAACCATGATCTTAAATTCCTATAGCTGATATTTTTGAAACCATTATATCATTTTAAACTGAGTTTTAAGTGTCAGAGTCGAGTGCTAGAATATCAAATCGCCCCCCAGGCAAGGGTTTATTACTGTAGGCTTTTGCTAAAACTATAGGCGCTATTTGTAGTCTTGTCTTGTTCTATAATACTTTTGTAATTTCCAATTAAATTTCAGTCCAAAGGTATCAGTTTTGGTTTAACAGCTACTAAATTTCTTTGACATTCAATTCAACCGGCTTATGTTTTCACCCTGAATATTCCTCTGCCAAAGACAATCATTAATTCGATCTGGAGTCATATTGTTCAACAAATTGGTATGGGTCATGGTCAGGTGGGCCACCACCTGAGAAGTTGTTTCTACTCTACACGGTATAAATAATCGTCAATGACGAGGCTCTTTCAATTACCGAATGCACACTGTCATCTTCAATATCGGCATGCCGCATGCCCAACTTCGAGAAGTGTCGTAGAGAAAGAGCACAATTTGGTTAGGTTTATGTACAACAGCAAAGACTAATAAATCATTTTCTTGATCTGTACAAGGCATTGATTGGGGTAACAGATTACTCAAATGAGGTTGGGGACATTTTCTGATAGTGGTGTGGGACGTTGATGAACCTGAACAAATGTACTCACAACGTTTCTGACGCATCTTCGTTTTAGATTGATCTGAGTTGTTTCTAGTCTCAAAACGTTTAAAAAAAACAGGCGTTGTATCAAAAGTCTGCTGGTCATGTTCTAAACTCCATTACTTACTATTATCTCCACAACGGCGATAGACAGAAGATGGCATTGGAGTAGAGTTGTTAACTTTGTCTTGTAGAAAGTTTGCAATAGACGTAGCCGAAGAGCAGTCAAAGCTGGAACCTGGTTCGACATTTAAGGGAGTGCTGTCTGAACCTATACTACTACAAAGACTATTTTTTCACCTGGCTGGCACGATAGAACTTAAATTGATACAGGAACTTTATTTCTTTCATCTGGCTGGCATGGCAGAACTGACCGTAACCTGGTACAGGGACTACTATTTCTTTTATCTGGTTGGTTCGGTAGAATTGACCTGAAACTTCTAAATGTTATTTCTTATGCTGCTATTACACTGTTATTATATAACGTAAAAAAAGTAGTGTGACATTAGGCATAGCGGCAACGGCATCCTTCTGTGTCGTATAACATTTGGTAACATCAGTGTAGCAGCAGCATTCATTACATCTGGCTGAACGGTATATATAACTTCCTATAAGAATAGGTTCTTTCTCCGAGTTGGTTTTACCGAAAATTACCTCATCAGTTGATATACCTGCCCCAAAAATCCACGTATACATGAAACTGAACCTAAGAACGATTAAGAAATAAAATTAGCCATTTATCCCTGAGTATCAGGCCATGAAAAAATATATTTTAAGAGTAAATTATCGTTAAAAGTTTTATCAACCACGTTTTTTGCTAAACTAAGTTTAATTCGTACTATGTCTGATACTGATAAAAACAAACGTAAGCAAATAAATTCAGTGTAATACAATATTTTAATACGTAAATGTATGATGATATGTATCATATAAATAAAGAATTAAGGCATTGGTACATAAAATATACCTGAAAGAACAAATCAAATTATTTTTAATGAATATTTTGATTTGTTTATTTTAAGTAGTCACACTACTATATGTATAAATTATAAACTTGTATAGATGTCATATACAAAGGAAAAAGTGACCAACGCCTCCGGTGCCCAAGGCTGGATTCGAACCAGCGTCTTCTGCATTCGCGGCAGACGCGTATATATATATATATATGACATCTATACAAGTTTATAATAAAATATACCTTTTATGTGGATTTAAACTTTCTGATAACGACGTATCTCAGATTACTACCTAAAAAAACGACGCATGTGCACATATAGTACCTACCGTATACGTCAAATAACGCAACATATTGACATACGGCATTGAATAGTTCGTGCAACATAGTTGTAAGTTAACATACGACCATCAATTTGAGAAACCATAAAAGTACTTCAAATTCGTAGTAGAACATTAAGATAATATCATTAACAGTTTAGTAGAGTATTTTTATTATTACGTTAAAAATCAACAAAAAATATCGTATGTGATCATGCGACTGGCAATTTTATTGCAACATTGAAAATTTTATCAGCCGTATGTTCACATGTAACTTTCTTGTACAAAACTAAATTTTTATTATTTTAAAAATACTAACTATTGTTATTTTGATTTCGGCATCTATTTTTGGCAATTTTGATCCAGTGTGCGACAAATTTTTATAGTCCGGGAACACTGGCGCAACTGACTTTACGACGGCGCGCGCGCCGGACTGCGCTCGCGGGAACGCCGTAAAAGAACGAAGCATACGCATTTGTTGCATTGTTTTACATCCACAGATTACTTGTGTCGTTTTCCGCTTAAATTATCTCAGAAACTAACAATGTTAAAAATAAAATTATTTTTGTATGATGTAGAACGCACCATTTTAAGACTATTTCCGAAATAAAAGCACTTTTGACATATAGTCACATGTTGCATTATTTTACCAAGGGTGCGATTTGAGTGTCCCACTGCTGGGCAAAAGACTCTCCCCTGGATCTCCATATCTCCCGATTTTGCGCCGAGTATCATCCCGCCAGCTCCGTTTAGGCCTACAATGTTCTCATTGGAAATTGAATTTAAATTCTCGTGTAAGTTTCCGGAAAATTCCGAGAATTTTACTGAATTTTTGACAACACGATGACAATGTTCTGCAACTTGTACATTGCTATCTATACATTACGTACGTGTGTATAGAAACACCTTTCTAAGGTCTACAATTGCCAAATTAAACATCAACAATAAAGGCTGAATATAAAGCACCTCATTAACTTTTTCTTAGGAAACTTTGTCCGATTTTGTCCTAGCCCTACGTGCCGGATAAAATTAGTTTGTAACAAAAACAATCGGCGAGCGGTTAGTACAGCCGAACAAACGATGTGTCACGCTATCTAAAGCGATAATCGCCACTGGCCAGTTGGAGAGGGACGGTCGCCATCAATCAGGGGACACTCGGACTTGGCCAAAAATGTTTGTGCTATTCAATCAGCATGTATGTTGTATGCGATGCGTATTGCTGTATCGATGGATATATGCTTAAATTAGTAAATTACTGAGATGTAAGTATTCGTATGTGAATGCGAATATATTACAGCACAGCCAGTGGATGTGTAAGTACACCCAGATTTAAAATTCTGTGAAGACTTTATGAAATTCATTCATAATGTGTCCATGCAATGTTGAATTTCACTGTACATATATATAGAGGCATGCAGAATAAGAATTAGACGTAATAAAATTATGGGAATCGAAAAGTTATTGAATCAAATAAAAATCCGATAACTTCCTTCCTTCTAATGCAATAAAAATAAGTTAGTGCAGATTGCGCCGTAACGTTAAAATGCAAAAAAACTCAATTTCACTCCCGCGGCAATCCTAACGGCCATTAAGCAATGATTTCATCGAATTTTCTATCCATCATATTAATGCTCGAGTGGCTGGAGCATTATCCCACTTCCCTGGCTGCTCAGGAAATCTCACCGCGTTCAAATATTTAATTACTTTAAGACCCGATCGTTTATAAATTCTGGCGAGAGTGCTATCATAAAACGCGCTAATGCCTTATAATTAAAATATTCTCAGCAAGCCGTGGCGTAATGGCACCTCCGGCGGCCGTCTCCTCCGTCGGAAAAAACGCATAAAAAATTACATTCACCCCAGAGGACTCACCCCTTGTGTCGGGAAAATCGATTAAAAAGAGGAGTCGCGGGGCGAAGTGGCTCGAGCGCGGGGAGGGAGTTTAATATGTACGAAAAAATGCACGACGCCACGGGAGCGAGGGAGAGATCCAAGGAGCGACTCGAGTTGCCTTCAATTTTTATAATTACGTTCATACGTGAGCGCGGCTACCGCGCCAGCCGCCGAGTGCCGCCCGCCTCCACTCTCAGATTACTTATTTAGAATAGTTTCCCTCCGCCACAGTCCTCTCGCACTAGCACTTTTTAATTTTTAAATAGCTTAAAATTACTTTAACTTTAAAGTGAACCAAAAACATAGCCAAATAATCGGCGGGGGAAAGAATTTCCTTAACTCCACCTTCGGAAACATCTTTAAAACATCCTGTGGACGTTATGAGAATAAAAGTATTAATGACAACACTTGGGAAGTAAGTCGTATTATAACTTTTCCGTTTCCGCGACAAAATCAATTTCCATCACTGAAAGAGCTCCAAACTTTTCCACATACACAGCAATCAAGGAAAGAAGGGGGCAATAAGAACGGGATAACCAACTGGAGGACGTCATCTCAGGAGACGGTTTGCAAATGAGCGGGCCACGTACACTCGCGTGCCTACACACACATGCGCTAATCCTCGTCCACACACGTTTCGTACAAGCGCACATTTTATAAATAGATATCGCTTTTTTTATCCGGGAACAAGAATACGTAGGGGGAACCCCCCGGAGGAGGGGGCCCTGCGGGGGACGTGTTGGATTTCAGATTGCTACGAACTGCAAAAATGAGGGATGAAAGAAATATAGCTTAAAACGCAGATATTTCCCGGCGTCTTAAGGCGCTGGAGGGGGCGTGGGGGCCGCAGGGAGTGTGTGGAACAAAGTAGAGTGGCGATATTGAACCAAAATGAAATGGTAAACGAACCGTGCACGTCCGATCTAATGCGAATTTATAATTTGGACATTGCCCCGGACGGCGCACTCTTTGAACTCCGCGAGGGTGGGTTACGGTTACGGAGGTGAATCTACAAAGAGTGCGGATGTGATTTATAAATAGGGGAGTAGATGCGTGTGCTGACCGTTCGTTTTCGTTAGTGGTTTTTTCCATTAGGCTTAAAAAATAATCAGGCGTGGAGTCAACCGTAATGGCTGTAACTGAGTGTTTTTAAATGGGCGAGGTTTATGTCGTAGGTCATGGTATTGAATCCCGGCTATACCAAAATACCAATATTAGTTTTTTGAATTGTATTTTATATGGAACCATACAATAAAACTATCATCATCAGCAGAGCTCGGATTTTTCACGGCAAAACAAAACACTAGCGTAATTTAGCCAGTGCTTGAAATATTATTTTATCGATATCGATAATTCAGAACTAGAAGAAATAAAAGTCACCACATAAAATTAATATGTAATAAAACTAATAAAAACATTTGTATAAAGTTACTATATATTAGAAACAGACGCAATTTCTTCTTCAAAATCTACGTCAGTACACACAGCAGCACAAGACATTTTATTTGGGTAATAGTGATAGGAGTAGATGATCATTATCTTTTCAACATTCTCTGGGAGTAAACAGTTGCGTTTATCACTATAAATCCATTTATGTACACTAAATGTACGTTCAACTTCAGTTGACGTCAAGGGAGCAAATTTATAGAATTCATTATCAGTTCGGGTAATATTTTAGGTGTACCATCGAATAAAAAAAGAAAAAATGTACTGAGGCAATACCTGTCATATACTCTAGTAAGACTCGATAGGTGTCGATAAAATAATATTTCAAGCACTGGCTAAATTACGCTAGTGTTTTGTTTTGCCGTGAAAAATCCGAGCTCTGATCATCAGTCTCTTAGCGATTGTCCCGGTCTTGCCACGGCTCAATTGAGTACGGGGTCCGCTCGGCAACCTAATCCCAGGAATTGACGTAAGCACTGGTTTTTACGAAAGGGACTGCCATCTGAGTTTCCAACACAGAGGGCAACTAGGCCTTGTTGGGATTAGGCCCGGTTTCCTTACGATGTTTTCTTTCACCAAAAAGCGACTGGTAAATATCAGATGGTATTGCGTACGTACATAAGTTCCGAGGTACGTGCCGGGGTTTGAACCCAAGACTGAAAGTCTAACGCCAACCTGGTGGCAGTACGTTAGACGCAGGTGGGGGTTGGCAGGTCCAGATGGTAGGTTTATTTAGCCGAAGGCAACTCGAGGCCAACGCTTATTTAAGAGCATATACTTATAAAGTGTCAATTTTAATTATAAGAAACCAGGTAGGTAGTAAAAACTTTTTTGGTCCTTCTGCCACTGAAGTCTAGCGAGGAATCAACCGTATTTTTTGGTCAGTTTGTCGGTCAGTCAATGGAGCAGTTTGGCACAACGAGCGTTTAGGCGTTTCCTCATTGAGCTAACGCGAGTGTCCGCCGACCTAATTGTCGCGGCGTCTAATCGGGATATGCGCCACGCGATAATTGCGGCAGATTACTTTAAGAGCAAGCTTGGACGAGGACAGAGGCGGCGGGACTCTGCAAAATGCTGAGATGAGATGTTGTTACCTAATGAATAATAGACTAGCCAAGTTACAATCGTTTATTGATAACGCTAATCGAAGCTTAAATAATTTATGAAAGTCTTCACATGATTTCTCGTTTATATGCGTAATTTTCGTTTGATGATTTTGAAAAGCGATTGTAACTACAGCATCTAAGAAATTAGAAAGAACGCACTTGGAAGTTGAATAGACGACAAAGCAGTTGAATTGTGAGCGCATGCTGCGCTGGCGCTATATTTTTTTTTATATGAAGTTAGCAATCTCTTGTAGTAATATTGGATACATATAATGATCCCGCGTAATAAGTTAGTCTGCTGAGCCGAAGCCAGTTCATCATGCTCCGTAGTTTAATTTTAGGTAGATTTCGAAAATCGAGTCTACCTATTCATTTCTTCGACACAATCGAATTTTGAAAAAAAATCTTTACAGAAGGTCTAGTTATGACCCCCAGATTCCAAAAAAATCTGAAAGTGCGAATTTTGGCCTTGTTTAGCAGGTCAAAATTCTTGTGCCCGACTTTTACTGTTAAATTCATGTTTAATATCACATAGGTCGTACTAAAAAAAATTTAAAAAAAAACTTTGAACTGGTATCCCATGCGGTACTTGCGGTATCATGCAGCGCCCTTATCCATTCATCCACAAGGACAAAATGCGAAATCTACCTGTACGTTCCCCTTGCGGGGACGGGTTTTTTAAAGATATTTCTTTTACTAACAGATTAACGTCTGCCCGTAAGTGAGTTTCATAAATCTAGAATTACGGAGATCGTTGTTCTTTTCATTTCACTTTCACCTTTGTCTTGCTGAAAGATGAGGTTTAAACGAGGTTCAACAAAGGATTCTTTTGAAACTTTTTACAGTACGCAAGACACCCCTTTTCTTGGGGTACATTGTGTTTTCCGAGCACAGATCGTTAAACCTTCGTCTTGAGGAAAGATGTGGCTTTCTTTGGACGACAAGTCCTCATAAGTCGACTAATCACCTAGAGCTACGTTATTTATAACATAGCTCCCTGATGTATATTATCCTAACTTACAAGTAGGGACGTGTATTTTTGTCTTGTAAAATATATACAGAGAAGTATCTAGTTTATAAATTCGTTATGACTACTGACTAGTATGAAGTCATTAGCTATACTTTTTCCAGATGAATGAAAAGTTATTCATGTACGGTGACGACATTTTGATAACCTAAGTATTAAAGGAACTTTTAGACGGCAAGCTCTTAATAACAACTAAAAATGTCTTCCATTTTTATTGCATTAAGTTCCGTTCTGGACCATTTGTAAGTGTTTAGTGCGGAATGGCAGGTCTCTTCAGCGTCGTCGCCAGATTGCGGACGAGTTAAGTTTATTACCTCCTCGAGGACGACTGCAGTGTTAATCGCCGCTAATTGATAATGAGCCCGTAGGAGGAGCGCGGGCGAGCTAAACGTCGCGTTAACTCACTAATGGCATGTACTACTGACACACTATTTAACTATTGTTACACTGTGTGGATCAAGATAGATCAGACACAAAACCACGTGTAGTAGTTAAGACGCAAGAGTTAGAGCTATTTGTTCAGACACCTAAAAAGTGACTAGTTGCAGTTCAGCCGTTTTTGATTGAAACGACCCATAACCGGCACTTAGAAGCTAGCTTTCAAAGATGTCAATAGTTTTACTGCAGGCACGTGACTTGATCACTCCCGTTCGGAACAAAGTGCACGGTGTAAGTGGTAAAGTGAAAATTGCGTACGTGAACTGGAAGAAAAAATATTAAAAATTAATCAAGCCTCCGGGGGTGGAGGCGAGCACATGTGTCGACAAAAAACCGTCTCCCCGCCAGGAGCGGCACGTGCGAACAGCCGTTACGGCCGCTACTCCGGCGAGTTAAAAGTTCCTTCGGACAAACAGAGGATTTGTCACAATTACGACTGGGCGGCGCGTCCCTACTTGATTAAAACCTAAATCACGTGACGTGTTTACAGCCGCGCCGGAGGTGTTTTCAATTTGCCCAGTCCTAGACTCGCCATTGGCGTTCCGGACACGTCCCGACGCACCTATCTGGGGGCCGACCGGCGTTTTGAATTTGTTGCGAATTAAATTATTGATGACCTAATCGGCCCGGCCGATCTCCTATTCCTCGGACGTGCTCGCCCACTGGGAACCAGCGCCGGCCTAAGAGTCACGTCGCTTAATTATTTTAAACGTCGCGCCCAAAATCCGTAGACGATGGCGACGCCTCGCTGTTTCGCCACGGTAGCGTTTAGCTCGTAAAAAAAGCTACGTGAAAAGAGGAGATTAACATTTGAATTAATCGGGAGATTAAGCATAATGAAAGAAAATCTCATTACGGCCCGCATAATGGCGGTGAGAAATATCGCCGGCGAACGGAAAGACGGAGGCGTTATAAAAGAAAAGGCGAGCGCGAAGAAAATTAAAAGCTCGAACGAAATTAAAAAATGTGAAAAAGTGTAATCGACGCGGGACTGCGATTAGGGGGAAATGCAAACACGGCGGGGCCGCGGCGGCGACACTGGAAAGTTCTCAATTAAAGAAGGCCACGGAAAAACTCGGTGTAATTAGATTCTTCCTCATCTCCTTAAATCACCGCCGTTGACACTCGGCTTGTTTAATTTGTAATCGAGACTTGTTAGCCTGGGTTCCTTTAATTTCATTTTCTCATTTCTAAGTAATTTTATAGCTTGATTGAAATCAAATCAACACCTATAGTCGCTATGTTTAATGGCCGCTTTTTATCTACCAGATTGCGAAAACAGATTGTTTCCATCAACATTTTTGTTTATCGAGCTAACAGTTTCGACTTTGAAGAATCCTCTAGACGAGGGACGTGACATTTCTTATGGCATGAAGCACTTCTGTAGTGCTCAAGAAGATCGAGCGGTAACGACTTCCTCGTCCGCCAATCGCGTGTCTGGCCACTAATTAATCGGAACTCAGGTAATCAGGCAAGGAGTAAGGTTCTCGTTGACTCAGACGTCTGTTACTTATCGGCACTCTGATGTAACACACTACGGAAGTTGTATTAGGAATTTAGATAACTATTGGGCCGTATTCTAACTATAAAACACTTTTAGACACAATCCAACTTCAATACAACTCCAATGCATTAACTACGTAATACAGCTGCCTAAACGTCTGAATCAGAAAAATCTGAATTTGCTTGAAAATTATTCCGAAGCAACTCCAATACAACTTCAAAAATTGTTTGATTATTTGTTGCGTTGGAGTTATGTTTAAGACAGATTGTGTTTTTAATGTACTCGTACTTATTGTTTATTTTTTTAAGAATACGGCACTGTCAGTATATTTCGTATAATTCGATCACTTCAGTGCTCCCCTTCTTTATCCATTTAAAAATATCGATAATATGAAAAAGTGACCCAGCTTCAATAATTTTCTTTCACTCTTGGTATATTCCCAAATGAGAACCTTCTGTTTTTATATTTATTACTTACATGAAAATAATATTGAATTAAAACATTCGTATAAGCTGTTGATTATAACAAAAAGTTATCTTCCCTAAAACAACCTTGTAATCGCAATTAGAAACAAAAATTAAAGCAATTAAAGCGCTCGACACCTCGAGTCTCCCCTCGCAAACAAGTACTCAAAGTGAACTCAGAATTAATTCCCGGAGTCCGAGGTAATTAACCAGCCTTGTGATTACCGACTTGTCGGAAGTCGGGGCTCGGCTAAGCGGTCAGTCGTACGGGCAATTAAGCTGGCTTAGTCGGCTTGGGAGACGTTGACGACACGACTTATCAACGGGTTTCTTTTAGGAGATTCATTAACTGTCGTTCCCGTTCTGATTAGGTACCTAGATAGACTGTTAATATTATGAGTAATGGTAAGTATCTGTAACGTATAGCTCATTTATAGAGGAATGATTATAGTCGTCCTTTGAGTCGGATCGCTAATTTTAACCAATTACTACGAGAAATTATCTAATTTATGCAGGTGTTTTTCGAATGAACAAGCGCAGCGCAGCGAAGCGAAGTTCTTACAGAAAATTTAGGATTCAATAGAACTGTCAGCTAGCAACTGGAACGCCCATGCATTCTGATGGTTTTTGGATTTTGAACGTTTGTTACGCGTTAACTTTAGTGCGTTAACTTTAGTAGCGTGATCTTTATGAAATTTTTTGGAGTTGTAGCAGAGATAAATATAATTAAGAGAGTTCTTAGGTATATGAGCTGGATTGACCAGGGGCTTATGGATTCAGAAGGCCTAAAAGAGTTTTATTAAGCGGTCTTGTTATACTGGTCAACTTGTTCGCAAGAACCGCGAGTTCTTAGTTCGAGGCGGACTTCTTGTTTTAAGCAACTCTATCTTCCTAACCTATTTGTAGGGGTATGCTATGAATTCAAAGCAGCATTGGTGACCACTAAACTAGATTCAAAGACCTTGCACAGATTGTTTGCCATGCTTGAAGTGGAAATCGTGTCGTCGTCGCATCGTAAGGCTTCCAGCAAGCCTTAAGCCCGCCCACGACGAGACGATTAAGCAATTAACGCCGGAGGGCGGACACTCGCTCATTTAACTTTCCTTTGATTTTCCTCTTCGGTTTTTGCGGTTTTCAGGAGGGGACGGGCGCGGCTGTTAATGCGATTTAGGACTTGTAAAGTTTGGGCGGTCTCGGAAATTTAAGATTTCTTCTTAGTTTAATTTAAAGGTTATTTTGGAGTTTAGGGGCGTTGTATACTATGATTATATTGTTTACAAGACTTAGGGCCGGTTGCACTAAACTATCTGTGACCGTCAACGTAATCGTAAAAGAAATCTTGTATGAAAAGTTTGACAGTTTTCTACGGGATGACAGCTCCGTCGCCATATTTAACGTTGATGAGTCTGATAATTGTGCGTGGTGCAACCCACCCTTAGGGCAGGGGCACCAAAGCGTCTGTTAATGTCACCGTCATCGTAATTTTTTTCTTGTATGAAAAGTTTTACAGTTTTCTATGAGATGACAGGTCCGTCGTCATATTTAACGTTGATCAGTCCGTTGATTGAGCTAAGATACTATGATTTTTCTCTTATTTAAATATTATTGTTGATAAATCATCAGTATTTAATGTAGCATTTTAAATAGAGAATTGGTTAAATACTGATGGATAAGACTACTCGTATTATTATACGTGATGACTTCAGTGAAAAAAGTTAAATAAACGTCTCAACAAAACAATTAAATAATTCACTTCCCCAAAACAAAGCAATTATCACTTAACAGCCTTCAGCGACCCTAATCTCAGCTATTAAACAAACCTCGGAGGGCAAGATCATTAATTAAACAACCAGAATCATCTTGCAAACAAAACCAACCCTTTTCCTTATTAGCCGATGTTCGCTTTAATTCAATGAAGCCGCGAAAACTGGCAAACTGTGAAGGGTTGATTTGCATGTCGGAAGGGTTAACTGGAGGTTCGTTAGGGTAACAATTAAGGGATGGAGGAAAGCTCGTGGGAAAGTTGCGGCAGGTCAGGGAAACTGCGGCGCTTAATTAACACTTTGTGCTTTGGTCCCTTTGTTTCACAAAGTTGTTGGTTGAGGTTGTAGCATTTTGAATAGAAGCGCAAAAAAAAATTGTCATTTATTTTAACATTTGTAGAATATGTATGACAAAATTTATTATCAATAATAAGCGTTGTAAGTAGGTACAATAATAAACAAAAACTTAAATATAAATTAAAAGTTATCTTAAGTCAAAACACTTGTAGAATTATTGGTTAATAATGTCATGTGCGTAATGAGTAACAAAATAATTAACATTTATGCATTTACATATGAGTTTGCCTAATGTAGATTTATTCAATTTAATAATTACTCTAAATAAAAATAATGAGTAACTATTTATTTTCGAGTTGGTTATTTATTTGTTATGCTGTTAAATTCTACCGTTTTTAAAATTGTCATTCGTAATAAAGGTGGCATTAGGGTGTGAACTATTGGGCATTAGCGCCAAGCACTAGGACGTTTACCTTATCGTAGATAAAATCCCGTATAAAAAGCACAATGTAATAAAAATGCTACTACAACTACATCAACTTTATTAATATTTAACGAGGCCCGACCGCTTGTCCCTAATAAAAACGTTGTGTATCTGTTACAAACACAAACTATAATTAGCGTGGAGAATTTTAAAAAGCTAAAAACGACAAAACGCTTGTTAGACAAATGAAGAAATGTTTCAAAACACATCGGAGGCGTTCCTCATGCATTCATTATTCACTAATAAGTCGTTTCGAGCGGAGAAATTACAGCCTTACAATTATATTAGTATTAATGAGAACTTCCCACTTTGTTTTTTATACGCCTTTTTATACAAACCCTCGCTCCTGACCCGAAGAAATAAAATTCAAACAGAAAAACACTGACTTTTAAGAATTGAATTATTAAACGGTAGAAACACGCGGTTATTAAATTATAGAAGTGTTAAAAGAACACGAGTCTCTTATAAAATTATACGATACAGTGGTGATAACATGTTTTCATTAAGAACAATTATGAGATACGAGTAATTGTCGGGTTTTTGTAAGCATTTCACGCTCCGCTTGGCTTGAAGAAGCATGTGTGGGCACGCGAACACTCTTACAATTAATTTACATAATTACACACATTACCTTTGTTTGTTTATTAATTCACTAGCACTTTCATGTCAAGCTATTAAAAAGCCAGGCATTTGAAATATGTTCAAATAGAAGGAAAAAATGGAGGACTTTTTGTTTTTCCTGACCTATAAGTTACATAAAAGGTCGTTTTAAACTTTGGGTTGTTTAGCCGCTTTTGTTGGCCGTAACTTTAATGGGCTGGCGTGGGTAGGGCGGCCTGCGTCCGTATAGATCGATGCAATTTTGATTGATTGCATTGCTTAGTGTAGTGTAACCAATCTTATTGAAAACTGCCATTGTATGCCATCGGAAAGACCGGAGCTGCGTTCGACGCGCCGCTTGTCAAATGGTTTAAATTGAAAAAATAGGGGACAACCCTAAAACAGAGAATGTGACATTTTATATTTTTGGGGAGTTATTATACTGAGTTGTAATTGAAGTGGGCATGGAATATAGCAAAATCTACCGCTAGAAATAATAGCAAATGAGATTGCTACTTATTAGAAACTTACTTCAATTCTCACGACTATTTTACTAACTTCATAGAGGTACCTAAATGACAAGCGATTGAAATAAATATTGAATAATAATGGTACAAATAATAAGCGTATTTGTATTCTTTAGTTACAGCTGGAGCCGATTCAAGCTGCCTTTACTTCGCTACAGTTAATAATATTCAACTTTGACATTGTGCAAATTGCCTTGTGTATGGACAACCCAAATCAGAACATCTGCACGATCCTAATGTAAACATTAGCGAAATAAATTAAAACCAATCAGTTATAAAACGGCACGTGATTGTTAATATGTAACACTTTCTTAACAACTTTAAAACTAACCCTTTGGTTGTAGCAATAAAGTTCACATTGAGTTGTAACATTTTGTTAGTGCAAACGACGTTGACATATCAAATACAAACGTCGATTACTTTTTCAATTTAAATCGATTAGGCAGTCTGTACCAAAAGGATTTAATATTGGGACCGATGTTTGGTCTCTGTTTGCGCAAGTGATTTTGTTTGGCAATGATTTCTTTGTACCTATCGACATGTCTAACAAAATCGTTACGATAGATATCAGAAACACCAGTAACCTGCAGGTAAAGACACATAATTTAGATGCAAATCCAAGATTGAGAGTCGATTCTAAATGTTATTTTTGCAATAAGTCAAAATTCTCGTTGAACCATTTTACTTTTTTGCTATTTGAACTTTGCGGCCTAACGAAGTGTATTTTTTTCGAATACAAAGGAATGTAAACATCGTCAGAGAAAACAACAATTAGAATAATGCCGATATCGGCGGATCGCCGCGAGCGCCCTCAGTACCACCCCACCTCCCCATTATTTTATCTAATCAAAAAGTTTTAAAAGGAAAAATTATGCCGGCCTTTATTATGAGTCAACTTTCTTTCGGAGGGGAACAGAGGATATATTTTTAATAACGACGGTACAGAAAGTCATCGCACGGAATTAGGAATTCCTATCGCGGAAATGAGACTCTTGTCGTGATCAGCGCGAAGTTAGTTAAGGCGCTTTGAATACTTTTTATTTCAAATGCGATCAAATAAACAAGAAAGTAGACGAAAGTGTAAATCTAAATGTTGTTTTATACAGTCACGTTAAATGAAAAAGTATGTTGATGTTATGTAAATTATAATAGTAAAATCTACTTCAGCAAGACTTGAGGCTCGTACGTTCGGCAATAAAATGTAGTTGTTAAGTAGGGTCGTATTAATCCTTAAGAAACTAACTTTCACTCATACTGTACTTCGTCCATATCAACGGGTAGGTAATAGGTATGGGTTAAATTTCATATAAGCCATTTTTTATATATTTAACTGACTGATAGTTTAACTCCAATACAAAAATAGTGAACAAATTCTTATTAGAACATTATTAATGAGTTATTTTCTCGCCTATTATAATCGACAAAAAAATGTTCTCATTCAATTATTAATTCTCAATTTTCGAACATCAAAGCTACGCCAGCTAGTTTCTTTATAAATTAAGGAGGCGCAAGAAAAATACCCCAAAAAAGCGAGGGTGAGACCTCCCTCAGTCTCTTTACTCAACGTTTTCAGTAAATATGGTTCGTTTATTAAAATTCGCTAACACGAAAATGAGCTCTGCTGGTTGAAATTTAAGAGTTATATTTCCATTGCACAAGTTTGTGTGTTTGAATAATATTTTTGCGAGGCGGCATTATTATTGCACACCTTGTATGCGTAAATCAGGGCCCAGGGCGGTACATTTCAGACAAAAAGATGCAATTATATGCAAGGGGGCAGGGGAGAAGGATAATGAGGCAGTTTTCTTCGGTTTCAAAGGCTAAAAGATTCGCTCTATATTTATATCTTTCTAATAAGAATATTGCAGTCATTATATCCAATATACAGTGCGTACCATTTCTTATAGGAAATCTACGAGTAGGTTTTATTCTTAGAAAAAAACCTACGCAGGTAATCTTGGTATGGATTTCATAGAAATGTCTTGAAAACAAATATATCAATCTATTATCATCAATTACCACACTATCATGGTTATAATATAAGAAATCTAAAACACGAATAATATTTTCCTTAAATAATAAATACAATTTAATGCGATTGAGAGTGAACAGAGGTGAAGACAATAAGTGCTAGTGAAGCATTTTAATCGAATTTATTAGAATCTGTTTACAATAAACATGAGCAAAACCGCGGAAAGAATAGCAAGTGCTAGAATAGTTTTTATGGCAACATTAGGTCAAGGTCTGATAACAGTAATATGATAACGGTATGTTTCATAGCGATAATTGCAAATAACTTTAAGACCACATTGTCTATCTAGATTAGCTAGACTAAGATTTATAGTTGCTATTTTTTTAATGCAAATATTAACTATGTACCGTGTGTACCCACACTCTTCTTGTCTTAAATTATTTTAAGAATTTAATTGAAAACAACATTTAAAGACTTTGAGTTTTGTCCTTATGTATGTTTTCATAATACGTATGTGGCCTGTAACACGATCAAAAAATTAAACGTAGATTCTACTTCTCAAACTACACAACGTTTATTCAGCGACTTTTAAAAATAGCTTACGGTTAAATTTTTAGCGCATTTTAAAGTTTACCTGAAAACGCAATGTATTGCGAAATTGATTATATCTGTAGGATGACAAGACTGACAAGCAATGTCAATTAGATGGAGTTTAACGTACATTGAAAATAATATTTAGTTTGTATGAGAAAGAGTTAATCTAAAAACTACATATTTTTAAAAGTTGTTGAAAAATAGTTTTATTGTTTACGGAGTATAATCTACGTTCGTGTTACAGGCCACATAAAATACATTTAAAAATTGCTCGGTTTATTTTTACAGCGGGGTTCGTTAATGTAAATTTTCTTGTAAAATTATCAAGTGTCCATTCTTTGGTTTAAAAACTAAGTAACAAAGTGGTATTTCCCAGGCTTAGTACATTAGCGAGACGTTTAATTCGTCGCAGGAGTGCTCGTGTGAGTTTGTTTGTTTACGACTTCCTCCGGCGCGCCTAAGCCCGTAAAGAACGAGTGTAGGGCCCCACGCTGCGCTCTTTTACGTCCACAAAAACACATTTCCGTAATCACCTTATAAAGGGATTACTATAAATAAAAAGGAAAAAGGAAATTAACCGCGTTACACGAGGAAAAAATCCCGTCCCCTCGCAATATGTGGGCTCCCACTGATAAAACACTTTATGTACGTTTTTCGCGCAAATGAAACAATATGTTATTATGTATTCCTGACAGTTCTAACAATACGCCCGGTAAAGCGTAATCAACTTTATAGCCATAAAATTGGGTTTAAATTTGAATGAACAACGTTTATAAAATACACAAGTCAGGAATCGTAAACATTTTTATTTGTTAAAAATTCTTTACGGTTCCTTGTTTTTGAGGTAAGCGTTCCGGCTGTAATTATTGGGTAAATAAAATATATTATAAGCAGAGCCCCTTGCTCGTGAAAATACATAAAAATATGCAGCTACCCCTGTAGGTTAAGGTTTATGCCCGGCCGGGCGGCGTGAGTAGGGGATAAAAAAGAAAATGAGGAGTTATGTTTTCGGTAATAAAGGACGGACGAGAGAAATCGTTTAAGACGCCGCCAAATGAGATGGAACGAATATATTTGATTATTTTTATGGCGTGGAATGGCGATACGGCCGGTTTCGGACTTAATGTCTATTTGTTTTACTAGAATATAATATTAAATATGGTTTATGGTAGCGTAGAGGTTTATGGGCACTTGTTAATTTTGAGAAAATGGAGGTGGGTGGTACCTATACGGTAGTAGCTTCTTTCTTTTTTCCTGTGAAACGTAGATCATGCCAATGATCAGATATAAGTTAGTACATTGCTATTATCGAAATGACATTGATACGTAACGTTAAACGTTTCCTAGTTTCAAGTACTTTTTTAATGGGCGGTAAAGCGAGTGGACTGTTTGGTGGAATGGTAACCCAGGGAGACGTGAGAGAGCCCAGAAGGCCATCCATGGTTATCATTTTATCGCCTATAGCGTCATGCGTCAGTTTCACACTTACATACTTGTTAGAACGTGACATGATGACAGGTGTTAAAAAACCTACCATATTAGGCTAGCAGGTAGCAGGACTCTTCCGCGACCAGGCGTGATAACACAGGATGACAGGAACGCTCCTCATTGCACTTCCAGCCATATCAGTTGATGCAAGTTAAACCTGATCTGTGTGAGTTCAGACACTAAAATTACTCAATTTAGTATCTACCTAGTTTTATGAACCAGCAATCCAAAGGATGTGGGTTCGAATCCTGTGACATCTGTTTCCAATTTGTGGCAGTATTATAAAGCTAAGGACAAGTAGCTTAAGTACTAACGTAGTTAAGATTTTTCGTATTAAATTTCTAATTTAAAAGTGTCTTAAACTAAGAACGATATTACTACGTGTCAATGTCGTTTCGATTATTGTGCTAGATGTTATTCCAATCAATAAATTAAAATTAATGATTGTAGCTAATGACTGAAATCGAAGCTAGGAACGTGTCGTTTCGATTTATTGCAGTCACAATTGAGAAGCTCGTTAGTTTTATGGGTTCTAAAAAAGCGGACATGAATCAATACATGGGACACAAAGCGTAATTTATTTGTGCGTCCGTAATGCTCGGGTGCAGAGAAATGGGTTCAGCGCGGACTTTATGGAGAATTTAGCGCAATGTAGTAAATATATTTTATTTAGAGAGATTTATTAAATAATCTTTATAAAAATAATAATTTGTATGTTAAGAGAAAGCAGAGAAAGAGTCTTGGGATGGCAACGGGTTTAAAGAATATAAATATGCAAAGTAAAAAAAAAAGAATTATTTATTTTAATGCAAGGTTTTTTGAAATATTGTGTATATCTATAGCAAGTTTGATATTGTTGAATAGGTACTTAGCATATTTTCTGTTTGGAATATCAAATACAGTATGTGCTTAAGTTCATGGCTAAGTATTTAATTTCCGAACCAGATTTTCTAAGCACTGGCAAGCTTTACGATCAAAAAAAGTGAAAAATGATTAAATTTTTAAATGCTTTGCTTAACACGCACTCGTAAACAACATCCCTATGGAAAAACAGCACTGCGACCCTCGCGACACGTAATGAAGGGAGGGCAGCATGATATAATGCACTTTTTTATTGCGCACTCCTTACCCACGGCTAGGAAAACGAAATCATTTTATATCTTAACGTTATGAAAATAAGGTCCATAACACTGACCGTTCGCATTTTAACTATTAGCGTTTTTTCTGTATGTGTCTGAGAAGGGTTTGTGCCAGAGGGTTAAGCTCCGCTTGATAAAAAATTTACGTCTAGTTTCGCGAGGATGAACTTTGGGGGTAATTGGAGAGTTTTTGTTATAATTTCTTGCAATCTTAATTACAGTGTCTTGTTTGCGGTGGTTAAATAAGATTTGGTGATGTAACGATGGGTTTTCATACTTTTGATGTTATAAAAAACAGAAGGAACAGGAAACTTTGAGCAAACATGTTATCTTAATTCATTTGGAATCAAGCGACCCCTAGTCGCTTAGACAATGAGATTCTCCTGATTATTTATTATTCTAATTTAATTCGGCTCCGAGCGTCTTCGTCGCCTGTGTTTTATCGTCAGGTAGCCTCCGTTTCTAAGAAAAAATATTTATATCTCTCTCTATTAGAAATCCCATTGTTCGCGCGAGGGCGCGTCAGCACGCGACAAAAGGAACATTAATTATAATATCCGATTAAAAAACGCCATTTAGCTACGCGTGAGATGTCCTTTGTTTGAGATGATTGAATTTGGAATTACCAACATTAGCCACCTTCCCAAGGGAGGTGCATAAAAAACGCTCCGTACCTACCTACTTATACGAGAGATAATTTGCGGGTTTTTCACCCGAGTTGGGGCGAGGTGACATAAAGATATCAGATTACGGAGAAAGTGCACCGAGAGGCGAGACACGGACAAACTACGGTACCGAGACTGCCGAAATATGAGGATCCAATTCCATAAAGCACATCGGTTGGAGGTTGGAGGAAACATGGGAGTTATGTCCGTACGTGCCCACACATAGTAATTAGATATTACGACTCCCAGCTAATCGTAACTCGCACGGGTGTTGTTTTACCCGAAAGGGGGAATAAATCACCGCACACCACGATGGTAACATCGCGACACAATAAAAAAAACAACAAAAAAGAAACAACAACAGCGTGCGGAACAAAAGAAATTATACCGACGCGCGGATTCATCGCGAAAAAAATAGTTATGATAATAAAATAAAATGGTTAAATAAAAAACAGTAATAATAACGGCGGAGAACAATGACGCGCATGCTACATTTTATGCGTTCCGAAATGAATCAAGGTTTATTTAGCTAGGCTCGACATAGATTAAGCTTTTTAACGTTCGAGCGCGACCCAAGTTGGCAGCTGCCGCAAATTTTTGGATTAAAGTCACTCAGAACGAAGTGAACACTGCATTTAAATGAGACGTTTTGTTTCGCCTGTCCGCTTTTATAATAACTAATGCTAGTTAGAATTGCAATTGTGACTAAACACGCGCCACCTTATCTAAACTGCATTTATAAATAAATTATGACTATGAAAAGAACGGTTTTATCCAAATCCAAACCGGCTATGAGTGCTTTTATGACGCGGACATATTTTTATAATAACGTCGGCACAGATGCACTATTAATCTCTATACTGCGTAGTTATTAAATCTTGGAGAAGCGAGACGTTGTCGCAGGCGTATTATTAATGGAAGTGTATCACGGGAGCCATTAGATACGTAATTAACATCGATCGAAGTAAAAAAACAACATCCCGAGTGGTCGGAGGAAAGGGAGAGTCGCGTCACTCTCACGACGAATAAAAACGTCATTAAAGATTGATCGTCTTGAGGAAGTATCATTAATATTATTCAATTAATAAAATGTAATTTCGCGAGGTACTCGCCCCGACGAGGAAAAAGCAATTAGTGGCTAGATTGCGTACCGTCAAAACAACTGCGTCGAGTGCTCAGAAAAAAACGCGAGGAGCATTCATTAAAACGGAATTCGCGAGGGGTGAATACGTAAGGAGTTTTTTGCATAAGACAGTGGCGCCCTCGTTTTTCAAAGTTTTTTTTTATACCGAAAACAAACTATGTGGGCGCAGTAAGCGGTTTTCGTCACACTTGCAGAGTGTTAGTGTTGCAAAGTTTTTTTTTAATTGCTCCCGTAATGACTGTTGTTATGGTTTTATGGTGCGGTAATGAGAAGTCGTGACATTTGCATGTATACGCGGGGACTTTTTTTTCTTCGTCACTTTTGTTGATAAAGTTTTTTAAGCGTTTTTTTTGTTTTGTTTGCAGCGTGCAGTATGGCTTTATTTCAAGTTTGCGGTTTAATATTTCAGTAGCATTTTTTTAATGGAAGGGGTGGTTTTTAAGTGTTTACATTGGCTATATTGTACAAACGTGAATATAAATGTGCTCATTTGGGTGGAGTGAATGGAAAAAAGTTTAACGGCTCGTTAGGGTTTCACGCCAGTTTTATAGACAGGTTGGCAAATTGATTGAGAGAGTTGAAAAGTTGTTCGCATGTAAAAGACGAGAATTGCCGTCGGTATAGACGGCTATCAACCCTCACTCGAGGCAGCCGATGACATAAAGCAGGCACGCATAAAGACGATTCGGCAATAGCGACCGATTACGAACGACGATAGTCTGACGTGCCGACGGCCCCGATTTGGTATTAGCAATCATTAAATTGGAAATAACGCTATATCGCCGATACACCGCTTTTCTTTTATAAATATCTCGCACGTGAACCCGTGCCGTGTCGTGTCACGAACCTAACAGAAACGATCGAAATATTCAAATGGCGATATAAAAAAGACAAGTTAGGTAGCATTTAAAAACCTTGTTTGCTCAACGACGAATCGCTTCTAGACATGATATAAGCGCAGCCAAACGTCTGGCGACTACCCTAAAGTGCCATCGACTTGGCTCTTAACTTGTGTGTGTTAAAGGCTCTTTTGCCATGTTCTTGAGTTTAGCCGTAACCTACCGCTAACTGCATTTTAGACAATATCTAGAAGTTAAAATAAGAAAATGAAAGGAGAATGCGGTGTGCACTATATTTGGGCAAATACACCTACTCGAGTTGGTAAACACTTATTAGATAGGTACTGGATATATCCAACCAGAAATGTATTCTAATAAGCTGCTCCTCCTTAAATTTTTGGTACTTGAATTTAAACATCGCATTAAAACATAGGCAATATTAAGCGAAAAAATAATAATTGAATTTGTTTAAATAAGTAAATTAATATATTATGATTATGTTTACCTTTCAAATAAATACGTTTTCAAGGTTTTGCATTTTAATTAAACGGTAGGTATTAAATTATTAAATGAGCTCCCACTTATAATTTATTTTGACTTCTTTACTTTCAAACCAAGTGAAATAGATAGTTTATCTACAGATATTATTATGAATAAGCGTTTTAAATGTAACTTTTAATATAATATTTTTACATCTCATATAAAATAAATATGATATTAAAAATAACAAGGTACACGTGTGGCCTGCATGCAGCTCGGGTCACGCTATTTTATTACAAATCAATAAATTTAACATTTAAAATAAATACGATATATAAAACGAACCACCGTTCAGAAATTAACTACATGAATATTCATATAAATCAACATTACCGGCCAACAATGGCACATTATCGGATAGCAATTTATTTGCCTATTTATTGAAATTTGTAACGGGTTTTAATATTTCCATTTAGTTAGCAAATGCGTAGGCTAATTCTGTTACTTTCATTCATAGGATATTTATACGCGATGGAAAGAGACAAGCATATGACCCACACGATTTCTAATCAAATTGATTTTGTCATCCCAATGGAAGCCATTGATAGGATTTTTAATGGTTTTAAAAAAGCGACAATGGCGCGGAGTCGCTGCGTCGGCATTATTTATTGCTAGTCGTAAATTGCAGTTGAAATTAAATCGCTGCCAAATCCCGGCTTCCTTTCCCGCGTAATGATCTTTGTTACGATTCCAATAATTGGCAGATGGAGCCGATACATTCCACGTTGCTCGCAACTAAATACTCGTACTAAAATGACTATCATTATCATTAAGTTTCAAAATTAATTCCTACGACGATTGAATTATTTATTACAATGGAATGAGACTAAACAGCCAAATTTGTGACGATAGCTCTCTGTTGTCTTATATTTTTTCGATGCCACAATAATAACACAAGATTTTATTTTTCACGTATTCCTGTTACTTTTTAAAGGTTTCCCATTTAAGAAAGCATAAGTGCCTATTGATTTTTATTGTCTCGTGGGATTAGCTAGAGTGACATTTTACTAATAAATTCCTATTTCTAAAGTTTCATCTTAAATCTCTCTTTGAAAGTCTATGTAGGGACAATGCCCCTCCTTAGTTAAACAAAGCGGCATCTATAAACATCTCGAGAGCACAAAAGAGACGCGAAATAACGCAACCGCACTGTTCTGAGGTGCCAAAGACAATGATAATTGTTCCACGTGAAATATAGTGTTGCCACCGACAAAAGGCATAGAGAAAAAATGTACATTTTTTTCATTGTAACGCTGGCCATTCACAACAGGTAGGGCGATGTGGGGTGGGCATGGACAATGGATTCGTATCAATGGACCATGCCAATATTTTTTTGCGTGAAAAAATATTAGGTATTGAGAAAGTTTTGGATATTAATTACTTGTGGAATGATGAGCGAAAGGCGTGACAGGCGAGATTGTCGGCGTTATGTAAAGTGAAATGTGAAATCCACTTCGTTGTGTTCATGTTGACATAGCGTTTATTAACATTATCGTGAACGTTTCCAGAAATCAACTGATCAATATACTTGACACGTAAGATAATACGACAAGATCATATTTAAACATGACTCATTGATTTCGATACGTCATAAAAACATGTCAAACATGACTTCATTTTGATTTCATATTTTGTATCATTAAATCAATTTATAGCTGTTTTCACAATAAAAATATGTAGTCAAAAAAAAAATACCGATACACGGTATAAAAAATGGAATTTTAAAATAAATAAAAATGACACATTATTTACATCAAAACCAGTTTGCTGTTATTAATTATGTAAGTAAGTATATACCGTGTGTAAATCTAATACAGGCGAATCTCTTAACGGTGATTAGTATAGGACATACGAAATGTAATTCGATAACCTTTACTTTATAGGATTTTCATTTATTAAAATACAAACAAAAGGACAAACAACAGTTTATAGAAAACTTAGACTAATTAATACTACCTAGCCTGGGCTACGTAGTATTAATTAATACTACCTAGCCTGGGCTACGTAGTATTAATTAATACTACCTAGCCTACGTGGTTTAAACTATAGGTACAAAAACTGCAATTAAAATTGTATCCATATAAAATAATTCGGCCCGCAATGTAATGCAAACACACTCGCGTTAAATGCTCGTTGACAGTTACTTTCAGTATCAATGTTTACAGTGATAAAAATTTTAAAAATTGGTTATTGGGTGACAGTTAAGTGTAACTTAAAAAAACATCTTAATTAATGATTACACTAATGAGTTCTATGTCTGGTTTAATTTATCGCCCGTATTAGATTTACACACGTATAGTTTTAATTCGGGTTTACGCATTTCTACTTCAAAACCGGTTTCAAAGTTGAATCAACACAAATTAATTACAAGAAAAAAATTAAACACCCAAGTTACAATATGTACGAAAAACGTTTCAACAGAGGGTTATCAATAAAAGCTATTTGTTAAAATCGGCAGCTGCATGCGCGCGCATCGAAGTGTGAAGCCGATGCTTGCGACAATGGGCGTCGCTTGATGAGCGCGATAAATTAATAACACCCTGTGCTAAATGTTGCTGTACTGTCTGATTCAAATGTGACGTACGCTTTAATTATAACCCAGTAAAATTGTTTGCGTTGCATAGGTACTGGGTAAACTAATTTTTTCATCCGTAGAATGAACCAATTTTTTTTTCTGGTAATGTAAAATAAATTTACTGTTTATATCTATTGTTTTTGCTATCCCAGTGATAACAATATTTGACAATAATATTGTACAGGTTATTAGTGTTATTACCATTATTACCATTTGGCGAATGGCGCTTACGTTTTTATTGCTTGAATGCAATATTGAATCTTTACAAAGTTCAGCGTAAGCGCCGGCGCTGGCTTCCACAGTCTACATGGTAGGATTGGTAGGTAAGTAGGTACTCTCTACCAAAATAATGGCACATATAAGGTATACACCGTGAATTTCTGTACTAAACTTAGTGCGGTTATTCAGATACCTACAGTCTCCTAAACAGATTGATAGACAGATACAAAATAGCCGAGGCTGTAAGCCTGTAACGACTTATCACATAGGTAACCACTTTTGGTAAGGAATTCCTAAAAATAAAAGAAGTACTTAGAACAGATGTAAACAAAATAAAAATCTTTTAATTTAAGTAACAATAAAAGTAGAAGCAGTTGCCTAATTAATGGGGAGTTATTAAAACAATTGATTTTCACTATCTATTGATCTTTTTTGCATAAAGATCCAGCGTTGTTTATTATTGTAACACTTTATAAACTCGCTTCATATCTGGTAGAAAATACGGAATGACGTTCCATTGTTTTTAAACAAGGTAATAATAATTGTACAAAAGATTAGCAAGCTGTTATAATCGTATCTCACATGTTACCCAACCTTCAACCTTATCATCATTACATAAGATCGTGTTTTGTTCGTTTCTATTGTTTAAAAAGAATTTACGTCACAGGTTTAAAATAAAAGGAGCTAAGGCGTTTGTTAAGGGATTATGTCCCTGGAGTCGAGATACGGGACTGCACCGCAATTGTACCAAGACAATGCGTATGAGTTCAGGTAGCTGTTCCTATTTACAACATTTACAAATATTATTATACAGCTCAATATACTAAAAGTATTCAAATATAACTCTTATGCTTCAGAATTTAAGAAACATATTAGACTTGGCAAATGGAATGTACGTATACGAGAACGTAGGTT
The DNA here is from genome assembly GCA_911728535.1 of Pammene fasciana. NCBI lineage: Eukaryota > Metazoa > Arthropoda > Insecta > Lepidoptera > Tortricidae > Pammene > Pammene fasciana. The sequence goes on from OU452285.1 coordinate 7,586,790, forward strand.
CCGCGAAACTAATGTGACTGCACATTGTTATTCTTAAGTTACAAAAATGTTAAGTTCTGTATTGTTAGCAGTGATGCTTGGCCAAGATAAATTAAATTTGTACCGATTTGAACACAAATGGCTTCAGTTTGTATAATACATTAGAATGAAACTGAATTGGTAAAGAAAATTTAAATTCAAAGCGTCAGTTTGTGTGAGATCTTACACAGCCTTTTTACATAATATCTGTAGTTTACATTGTTCGATATTGGTTCAGTTTAGTTTAACACTGATATAAAATCTTCAAACACACGTGAACTAATATGGTCAATAATGATCGTCCATCTTCAAATTGCGTGTCCATATTTGGACTAGATAACGTGCTCAGATGTTAGTTTTACATATCTCTACCACGGACAGACAAGCAAATAAGCCATATAAATTATAACCAATATCGATCATATCTAAGAACAGGGTAAAAATGGAAACAAACGTATTGACGTGACTTCGGCAAACCGAGATAAAATAAATATTTTAGGGTGGGCCGCCCTAAACAAACACATCAGGATTTGCTGGCCGATATTCGAGTAGTTTCAATTTAATACGCCGAATTTTTCATCACAATCTCCGTCACTGAATAATAGACTTTACGTTCTGTTGTTAAGGTCGATATTTTCTTGGATGTTATGACGGGGATGGATGGTCCGCTATCTTGGATGATATTTGTTTATGATTTTTTCCCGGCGTCTTCTATGCAATCTTGGCCGTTCATATATTCTTCGGAAATGAAAAAAAGTTGAAGAAAAAAAATGTATCTTCCTAATTAACGAGGAAGACTTAAAACTTCAAAATAATTTATCACTATCAAGATAACCAAGTATGTATAGGTACTTAATAAGTACTGAATGTCAACAGTCAATAGCGGAAGTATAAAGTAATGTCTGTTAAGTTAATCTTGTCTCTTGTTTGTTCAGGTGTTTCGCACGGTACTGTTCTGAGGTGCAAAAACTTAACCCAACTAAATATAACTAACTGAAATTACTTGCCATCGATTTTTTATGGAATTATTGTTTTTTGAAATTAACTCGAATATTGCATAACGACCTATTTTTTTAAAACTAATAATAAGTAAATTAGATAAACGACATATTGCTCGACACGCTAATGACCTATAGTTGACACCCTACTAACAACTTAATTGCTAACGGCTTAAGCTTAAAGAGTAGGTACATCTACTGGGCCAGGGACGAGAACTCGGACGTTTACCTTAGATGAAAATACTTTAGTCATTATGGCTAGTGATAGTGACATGTTAATGGTTAGACTTATACTATGCTTATAAATTAGTGATTTTCATAAATAAATAAAAACTGGACAAATGTTGCAAAGTTCCAATATAGATAGGTATTGGAATTAAGTACAGTCAACAGCAAATATTTCGAAGCGGCCAAGGTAATCAAAAATAACTGAGCATGCACATTATCGCTTTGAAAATAGAGGCGTTGTTCAGATATTTATGACCACCTTGGCCGGCTTGATATATCTGATGGCGACTGTACATATAGCAAAGGTTTTGTCTCTCTTATAAGTAGCTGAGTTCATTTTGATCTCGAATTTTAATCATTTTGCACTTAGGTACAGGGTACAGGTACAGCTACAGAAGTTATATATTCACTGTTTCTTTAGGGGTAAATTAATCTAAAAATTATCTGTAAGGCGTAGCCTACAGGGACTGTATGAAGGGAATTCCCATCGCCTACAAGCTGTAAACGCTATTGCTCACTTACATACAATCATTTTCAATTACGCAAAGGTTTCGAAGCCACATTTATACTGGATTACGAGAATTCAAAATTTACGTGCAATTGTTATCCAATGCGAATACAGTATAAGCGTGTTCCATTCACTGGCGAACTCCGGGCGAGATCACCCAGAAAGACCAGTTTAAGTGCGTTCACTGATTACACGTAGTTGTTACGCAACCCTAGGCCAAGTTATTTTGTTTCACTCGTCAGAAAATCAGAATGCCTGAATAGAGCGTCATTCTCTGCGCCTTATAATTAATACTGTAAGCTTTAAGACCCGGGGCGGTGCGACGTGTTATCGCACCTTTATCGCCCGTTTGCAATATTTCTTCATTAAAGACGTGCCATAGAGTACACGGCCGGTATTGTAAACCGGCTAATATTGACTTCTTAATTTATTCAAAGGGATTTCATTGTAATGCGAGGTCAACAAATACATTATGTTTAGGCGGTAAAAAAACAATCTTTTCAATTTTACCACGCTTTCAAAGGTGCAATATCTTTCAAGTACCTACAATACTTTACATTGGTAAATATTTATCCAAACAATTTATTTTATTTTATTTTAGATACTTATTTTTTCGTATTTTAAGTACTAAACTTTTTTTTTATGTTACAGTTTTCCCTCGGTCTATGAGACAGAAAGACAACGATAAAGGTTGATTGACCTTTATAGTACGAAGATACTATCAATTTTAAATCAGAGTAAAGTTTAGGAGTATGTTACTTTACATACATTCAAATGGAAATTGGAAAGAGGTAACAAATTGGAAATACGCCAGCCACTCTTTACCTTTGTAAATTAAAACCGGCTCTGACCACGTCACCAAATCCTACTTGTGTAGCTTTTGTCAAAACTTAAGCTATCATATCCCTGATTTTTCCAACTAGGTATTCTTAATAATCAATAAATAATGCTTGTGATTTTCATTGACCTAATTGCTTTGTTTAAATATTTTTCACCTCAGCAGTTCGAACAAGCCTACTTTCCTCACTCTCTGGAGTGAAATTTTGTTTCTAGAAGCTTTCGTCATAATGATGATGCCTTTCATTCAGGAATGTAAATAACTGTGTTTTTTTAACTTAAATATGTCCTCACTACTGAGGTGAAAAGTTGTATGTGTCACACGAGAGCAAAGTTTTATTACATCTCGTGTTCTTGAGATCCCTCGCTACGCTCAAGATTCTAACTTAGAATCACGAGTGTGTCGGTTTAACTTCTGTGTGGTTTTTATCTGTTTAAGTAAATATTATTACCTAACCTGCAAATTTTCTATATCTACATATCCCAAATTTCCGTTTTTTTGTCAAACGGCCCCTCCGTAATATGTAGGTTCAAGGTCCTAGTAAGTATAATGAGCTTGTAGTTTTTAAAGAAGAAGACATCGAAATTAATATCATAGCCAATTTCCCCCCTCCCTCTCTCTCTCCCTGTCTTAGCATGAGGTGGACACTCATACTCATGAGGTGGATACTCATATTAGTACTTATACTATAATTAACGCCGACGTAAATAATACCAATCTTCGTTCAAAATAATAAGAAAAAAAAATGAACACGCGTAAAGTTAAAAACACCGACAAATAAACAAACTAAACAGGAGGCTTTAGGCTATTTATCACTCGCATGACAACTCGAACGATTATAATTTTAAGTAAACTATTGTGTTTCACAATTAATGAAGGTTTCTGTGAAGGGAACCCGATCGGGATTTGGGTAGTCATTACTCTTTGTGCGACACTGGCCCAGGTGCGCTGGTTTTTTGGGTTCCGTACCCGAAATATGGGAAAAACTTTCGCGATGTTTTAAGGAACATTACCATACTGTAAGTACTTTTATCTATGATAACGTAGGTATATAAAATTAGGCCTAGTTTGGAATCTTGGGTTGGAATGTCTGTAGGCAACTTGGGATTATGATGTCGAGTAGAATCCAGACTTTACTAGCCAACCGTGTCCAAACCCCGGGATAAACGCTATAAGGAAAATAAGAACCATTACGCAGGTACATGGTAAAAAAATGTCAGCCATCGCAATTCTGTACCTAAAAAAATGTATCCTAAATAAATAGTTGTCATAAAACTATTAATACATTGTAATAAATTAATTTTTTTAAACTAAAATATACAAAGGAAATAGATAAAGCAATCATAAATACCTAATAATAAATACTTAGCTAATATATTAATGTACCAGATACCTACAAGCTACAGAACAGACAGACCAAGCCCAATTTAAAATTTAATATGCTTCAAAAAACCAGCTTTTCTACAAAATGTTGTAATGCGTCTTTGCTTCTTTTCATTATTAGTAAGAACACAATAGATTAGATATTTTGTAGACAGGGATGAAGCTTTGCGAGACGGCATGTGAGTGAAAAGGACGCCTGCCCTTGCGTTGATTGATAACTGTGACAAAAAGGTGGCAGATGAAAAATAATAATTATTTCACCCATTGTTAAAGGTGTATGAACTTGGTTAGGGTTGTCACAGTTTTAGATATTATAATTAGTTAGTATTATAATATTTATAATTATTCAAGTTTGCTTTAATCAAAATTAAACTCGTCTTGCTGTGTAGTTCAATTTTGAGGTTCCACTTACTTGTAACGGCCCTCCTAGCCTAGTCGGTAGTGACCCTGCATGCGAAACTGGAGGTCTAGGGTTGAAATCCTGGTACCATCAAATGGCCCAACTTTGCCCACCTACCAAACTTTGCCCAAGAAGAAAATTGTATGGGGGCAAAGTTTGGTAGGTGGGCAAAGTTGGGCCATTTGACGGTAAGGGCTTTTATTTGTGTGTTCATCATTGACTATATGATATTTGTTCCTGAGTTATGAATGTTTGTATTTTGTGTGAATTTTCCTACATCCACCTAATCTATGTATTATATATATCGTCAACTACGCGTGGTTTTTGGCATCAGCTACTTATGCTATTACCTATGAGTGCTACACTAGCTGCGACCACTACCACACAAGTAATAAATATGTGAAATTTGCTAGCTATAAAACCAAATAAAGTGAAATATCTCAAAAATGGCCGATTCAATAGTTAATATGGAATATAAATTCAAAACAGCTAATTATGTAGATTGACAACCCTACACCAGCCAGCCGGCTGTGCAGTTCGCATTTAGTCAGGACTAGACAATACACTGCGAAGCGCGCGCGCAGGTAGACGTACCTTCCTAAAACAACACTGCCTTTTACAGACTGATTATACACGTACTGATCAAAACCACCCTTATGTTCTTTGTATTAAAGGCTAAAAGTTTAGAGGGTTGCACGATTCTGACTGTAAAACTTAATTTTGTCCAGGTATACTTATATATTTTTTTTAGTTTTAGTTTTCATTAGCTAAGTTCGCGCTTTATGGATCACGATCGACGGTTAGACGGACGTGTCTCATTGTTTCGTCAAATACATGAGCATTTTGTCAATAAAAGCTGGGTGGTTTGATTTTTTTCGGTGTTAGGTCGAGTTTTTGAGTTTGTGTAATTTATTTTAGTTTTGTTTATTCAGGGTATTTCTGTGTATGCGTTTGAATGGCGAAGTAAGCGTGGATACGTGAAAAGGTTTCTAAGATTTAAATAATCCGTCTATTAATCGGCAACTTGTTATTATTAATATTAAAGTACCAACCTACATATGTTTTGTAAACTTGAATATTACTTTGAGATTTCACTGAGTTCAAAGCAATTCAATTTACGTAACACATTTGCTCATAAAACGTCTACGCCGAAGTAATACTAATACATTGTTTGGTCATCGTGCAGTAGTTTAATAAGGCCGCGCCGACCACAAAGCCTAATAACAGATCATCGCACAAACATGTGTAAACTACGCATTAACTAACCTTCTAACACGGTAATGCCACATCGCAAGTAATACATGCTTGTTGCCTTAAATAAGTATTAGGTACATACCGCACATTCGATGTCACAGTGTGTTTAATACAGGTGGTTAACGGTTTCACTGCAACGTTTAACAGTTTATGATTCCGTTAAAATACGTACGAAGAAAGTGATATTAGCCGCCTTGAACTAAGGGAAGGTTGAGAACAATAATTGCTCGACATGTCTCTCTTAAGCCCTATGCTTGACTGGTAGAGAATGTAATTAGATCTTAAGTCCGCCATTTGTACCTCTATTTTTGTGCAATAAATAAGTAAAATTGATGCATACATACATATTAGCGAAATGTCAGTTTACCTGCTCATTGCGATTTGGTCGATCACTTTGTCGGCATCGACAAAGCCCAGCTGCCGTTCCGCCTTGTTTAACAGACTCTCGTTAATTATCCCTTCGACTAACCAAAATCTATAACGTTTTTATCCATTGTATTAAGAACGTTCTTTGAAAACCACGCGCTGGAAGCGAAATAGTTAAATCACGCGGACGCTTGAGCTCATATAAATTATCAGATGTAAAGATAATGAAGCATCGCAGCTATCCCAGGAATTCCCGTCTCCTCGTTCATTACAAAAGAGCTAACAATGAGCTATGGCACGTTCGTTACGGTCATTATTTGCTAAGCTTAATTACCTGGCCTATTCAACGCTATCTACAGAACCGATCGATATGAAATAAATCAATTTAATCTAATTAAAAGCATTACATGTTTTTTGTTCGATAACGAAACAAGACGAGGTATTAGGAGATGGAGTCGTGGAGATTAGGAGGTGAGGTTGGAGCAGCGGGTCACCGATCATATCTCGACAGTACCTACGTCAAGCCGTCCATCCGCTGTCGAGCTCTCTATAAATTATTTATCCAATCTAATTTAATTTACATCTCCCCTGACCTTTCGGTGTTGCATCGACTCTAGAAAATACCTCTTAGGATCCACGTGACTCATGCAAGTTTCATGCCACTTATTGTATTACGGGAGGAATCGCATTAGGCGGAGTGCGGCGGAATGTTTCGGGAACGCGGGGAATCAGATGCGTGCGGCGACGACTTGAATTTTAAATGTTCTGGTTGATTCCGATTTGAATTATGTGCATGGTGCCCATGGAAGCTCTAGAAGTGCATCTATTCAGGTGTTGTGCGGAGTACCGGCCGGCTTGCGGGCCAGGAGGCAGCCGCGTCTCGCCACGCAGTCTACGGCGGAAGTTTACGACCGAACGCCAGCCACTTTTATTGGCTACCTCACATCGAAGCCTCCTCGCAGCCTCCCATTCACTCCGTAAGAAATATACTTTTTTATTGCTCTGTCACTTGGGTAATTTATTGACAATGAACACACGTGCATTTCTATTAATATTTTATGTCGTAAGAGTTTTTATGCTGCCTCGTCCGCCCGTCCGAGGCCATTGTTGTACCTGGCCGGACAGTTTGTTTTATGTCCACTCTAGGGGCCCGTTTAATTGTTGTTATTGGAATTAATTGTGAGAGGACGCTCGGCGTGCTTGCCTTTTTAACTGTTTGATGTATGGCATAGTACTTACTGGGGGGTATAAGGCTCATTGCATTGCTGCTCGTACTTCAAGGCCACCGCTAACAAGATACAAGTTTTAATTGAAAAGGTTTACCTCTACTCATTTTCCTACTTATAATAAACCATTTACTTATAATAAACCATCAGATTCTGTTCTTAAAAGCTTTTATATTTACTTTCATCTGTCTTGTCTGTAATTAATTCTTGCAAATTTAATTTGACCCACTTCCCAGTTTCTGATAGACCTGTAGTTTTGCACGCGCACCTATGCACATGTATATCGCATGACAATGTTATGATGACATGGAGCTGATCTGACGATGGAGCTGGAAGTTGGCCATATAGGAACTTCTCAACTCCTCAACATCACCCCGTCGTGTTTGGGCTCGTTGCATTCATCTTGGCGAGGAGTTAGAGATTGTAAAAGAAAAGTAACCACACTTAGCAATAAAACTAAAAGCTTGTAAGTAACGAAAACTATTTTTTTTTGTTTAGCTTGCATTACCTAAGCAACAATTTAACAGACAATGTATCCCTTTGTTAATTGCAGGTTTAATCGACCGATCGACCGACTGGTCGACTAACTGGTCAACAGCGCCATAAACCATCTTCACTGTCGCCGTAAAAGTCTCGTGCGGTTTTTCATCTGTGCTTCGGAATTATATCCGAAATGATGCGGATTCTTCTCCAAGGGTAACTGGTTAAGTTTAAATGCCCACAATTTTATTTTGATGTTAAAAATAATTCATTATATATAATATTAATTCATTATCTATTATATTTTTACGGCTTCTTAACTTTTTTCCATTAAATCAATCTTATGTGTCCATCATACGCACCTATGTAACAAAATACTCTTGGACTAAATACTTCTATTTATAACTTATAAGTCAAGTTGTAACTATGTAAATTTAAATATTATCAATTATTATATACAGTATTTTATAGAAATTGCACCGATTAACCTGATCTCTGGGAAAACTTATGGTACCTACATACATATTTCTGTCGTTCTGACACTATACTTTAGACTTATGGCTTTACGACTGACAATTGTTACCTCAACTAAAATTAAATAAACAAGCTGAAGTAATTATACCGTCTTATCCTATATTTAGAAAGTCTTATTGTTGAGTGGCTCATTTGCACTACAAACACTCTGATCCAGGCCCCATCTCATTTCACAAACAAAGTCACGAATACAATTATCAGCAATAACATTTTCCGCAGCGCACGCAACTGACCCGTCATAATTCTCGTAAACATCGACAGACCAAGTATCGGCTCACCGCAGACCATGTGCTATATAATTAACAGTTGCCCGTTATGGTCACACACACAATTGCACTGAGAACAATAACAATTACTTCACCACCTAATTTTGTGTGAACAAAATGCCTTAAAATCAAGCTTATGAGTTTTTGTTTTATTTCATGTTGTAGCATGGTGCAACATTGTTTGCTATTTTGATGTGGTCCCGACCGACTGTACAGGTAATTTTTTCGATAAAGGAAGAGATTTAAAAGAACCCAATTTTTAAACAAAAAAAAAATAAAAAAATAAAGGAAGAAATAATCTCTACCGGTAGATACACTATGTACTGACGGTATGATATAAACGATGGTGCGAAAAAAAAGATGGTGTGCAGTTAGACACTAGTAAACAGTTGAATATGATTTTCTTACGCCTTCTTCTTCTATAATTAATAAAAAGATGCAAAATCCCAAATATGACATTAATTAATTACTTACAAATAAGGCAGTTTCATTTCAGTCGCTTAGTTACGTACCTGTAAACAAATAAAAGCATTAGTTTTATTTAAAAATAATATTATATTTTATACGTGCAACCATATATATTATATAATACACATAAAATATACAATCATAACTATGCCATCATAATATGTAATACACTTAAATGTATAGTAATAGGCACAGTGATCGTACATTTTACAGCAAAACCGGTGCAATGAGGTTTTTTTGTAAAATTGTTATTTAATTATCAACCATCTCTACATTACTATTTAGTTCGAAATGGCTTTGATTTTATTTGATACTTGGTTTAAAAATTTAATAGCCTTAAAATAATAACAATCCTAGTACTGCACCAAAAATGCTGGAAAATCTACGATCACTGGACTGAAATTAAGAGTCCGGTAAACTTTTTTTTCGATTTCGCTCAACTTTTTGATTCTGCAGTAATTAACATAACTTCTATAATTTTGTATACATATTATGAAAGATCGTTTCTTTTTAAATGGAATAAAAACAACATTTTTTTTAATTTTATGCTTCATTTATAAATAATTCACCCTAATCTAATACCTGTTTCGCGATTTTTGCTTGGAGAGGTGAAAAGAGTAAGGTTTTTATTGATTAAAATTAAGTTGTACAAGTAATCAAAATATATATAAATATATTTAAAAATGAGTCGTCTGAGGGATAAGTGTAACAGTTTTTTTCATATATATTTTTTAAGGAAGAGTATGTTTTGTTAGAGCAATTTTGTTAAAAATTGCCGAAGTTTAGGTGATATTTTTGGGAAAATATTAAAGTATTTTACAAAGAGTGTACAAAGACTTAGCGTCGCGCCTGGTAGACGCAACGGGTGACCAGAAGGCTGGTCAGTATTTCGCTCAGCGAATAAGCATTGCCATACAACGTGGCAATGCGGCCAGCCTTCTGGGCACACTACCCATTGGTAGCGATTTAGGATATATTTATTATTTGTAGGACTAGTTTTAATTTATAGTATTATTATTTTTATTTAGAGTAATTATTAAATTGAATAAACATTTTACAAATATAAAATTCAAATAGCACAAAACATATTAGGGTCCATAACAAATAATAATTAAAAATCATGCGACAAAATTGCATGAATCAACGTCGTCACTAAACAAGTTCTGTAAGAATTGAGTTTTAAGGTATTAAATAGTAATCTATACATATAATAAACGCGTAAGGAGAAAAAAAATGTACATTGAAGATATTTGAGAAAATCTAATTTAGGGGGCCTTAGAAACGTTGACTGAATACATTTTGGTGATTTTTAGAATTTTTGTCTGTCTGTCTGTGAGTTTGTTCGCGATGTACGCCAAAACTACTGCACAGAATTACATGAAATTTTGTATTATAGTAGTTTATACCCCGAGGTAACATATAGGGTAGTTTTTATCCCGCTTATATAAAAACATTTTTTTCCAATTCAAGCAAGTCTGTTTGGAAAGAGAAGTGCCGTGGTTTATATGGAAGCTCATACATTCTACGACACTTCTCTTTCCGAACAAGTCAATTTCGTTGAGAAATTTGTAAGTAACCGGAAATATAATTGTCATCGACTAAAGGATGATGCACGGTGTTCCGGACCGTCTCCGACACGACAATTCCGAGACTTCGTTTTGTATACAAAAGCGTCACATGATCCTAGGAGGTCACCTGTATGTGTAGTTAAGTTTCGGAAGTGTTGTGTCGGAGACGGTCCGGATTCCGGAACACCGTGCATTCTTAATATGTACCTTTAATTTGTGGGATATTTTATTCTATAAATTAAATTATCTATCTGGTTCATTCCTAGCTCTGGGCAGCGGAGGCCTAGGCGACTTTTTTCTTTGTATATGACATCTATATAAGGTTATAATTAATAATTGTAGTGTGTCAACATAAAATAAACAATTTATTCTTCACACTTGACCATTGAGTTTTGCCCGGTCCCTTTGATGCTGCTGAAGCAATTCTCCCTACGATGTTCCGGGCCTGAGCCATATGCTGTACCTGGCATTTGGCCTTCACATACATTGTCAAGACACTTAAGAATTAAGTTTTGTCCGGTCCCTTTCATGCTGCTGCTGAACCAGTTCTCGCTGCGACGTTCCGTGTATGGGCCCTATACGATACTTGGCATTTGGCCTTCCCATAGATTCCATTACCAAGACACTTGACCATTAAGTTTATACCCGACCCTGTCATTCTGCTGATGAAGAAATTCTCGCTGTGACGTTCCGGGCCAGGGCTCTGTGTGGTATTCGGCCTTTTGGTCTCTGCATATATTGCCGCTCCCTTGGGCCTTTTTCCCACGGGTTTGCTAAGACACTTGACTATTGAGTTTATACTCGGCCCTATCATGCTGCTGCTGAAGAAATTCTCGCTGCAATGTTCCGGGTCTGGGCCCTATGTAGTTTTGGCCTTCGCATACATTCATCCTCGGGCCTTCGGTCCTCGGGTTTGCTAAGATACTTGACCATTGAGTTTTATCCGATCCCTTTCAGGCTGCTGTTGAAGCAATTCTCGCTGCGACATTCTGTGCCTCGGCGCTATGCGATACTTGGCATATGGCCTTCCCATACAATGCCGCTCACCCTTGGGTTTGCGAAGTTTATACCCGGCCCTGTCGTTCTGCTGCTGAAGAAATTCTGGCTGCGACGTTCTGGGCCTGAGCTCTGTGTGGTATTCGGCCTTTGGTCTTCTCATACATTGCCGCTCCCTCGAGCCTTAGGCCCTTGGATTCGCGAAGACACTTGACCGTTGAGTATTGTCCGGTCCCTTTCATGCTACTGCTAAAGCAATTCTCGCTGCGACGTTCCGTGCCTGGGCACTTTGCAGTACTTGGCATTTGGCCTTCCCATACATTACCGTTCACCCTTGGGCCTTTGGCCCTGGCGTTCGCGAAGGAACTTCACTATTGAGTTTATACCCGGCTCTGTCATTCTGCCGCTGAAGAAATTCTCGCTGCAATGTTCCAGGCCTGGGCCTGAGCTCTATGTAGTATTCGGCCTTTAGCCTTCTCATACATTCCCGCTTCCTCGGGACTTAGGCCCTCGGATTCGCGATGACACATGACCGTTGAGTATTGTCCGGGTCCTTTCATGCTGCTGCTGAAGCAATTCTCGCTGCGACGTTCCGTGCCTGGGCACTATCCGGTACTTGGCATTTGGCCTTCCCATACATTACCGCTCACCCTCGGGTCTACGGCCCTCGCGTTTGCGAAGGCACTTCACTATTGAGTTTATACCCGGCTCTGTCATTCTGCCGCTGAAGAAATTCTCGCTGCAATGTTCCAGGCCTGGGCCCTATGTAGTTTTGGCCTTCGCAATACATTGCCATTCATCCTCGGGCCTGGGCCTTCGGCCCTCGGGCTTGCTACAATACTTGACCATTGAGTTTTATCCGATCCCTTTCAGGTTGCTGCTGAAGCAATTCTCCCTGCGACATTCTGTGCCTAGGCGCTACGAGATACTTGGTATTTGGCCTTCCCATTCAATGCCGCTCACCCTCGGGTCTTCGGCCCTCGCGAACGCGAAGGCACTTGGCCATTGAGTTTATACCCGACCCTGTCATTCTGCTGCTGAAGAAATTCTCGCTGCGAAGTTCTGGGCCTGGGCCTGAGCTCTATGTAGTATTCGGCCTTTAGCCTTCTCATTCATTTGACCGTTAAGTTTATACCCGGCCCTGTCATGCTGCTGCTGAAAAAAAACCCGCTACGACGTTCTGTGCATGGAGTCTATAATGCGGTGCTTGGCATTTGGCCTTCTCATAAATTTCTTTAATAATTAGTCAATGTTACTCTGCGTCCGTAGGAAATACCTTAAACAACCCTACACGTGATCCCCGGACGGTGCTAAAACAGTAACAAACTTGGCAGCTGCACTGCCCCATCTGGACCTCGCAGCACTCACCGGATTTTGTTCATCATCTGCTTTTCTACTACTACTATCCGAGAGTAGAAATACCTATCTATATCCAGTGATATGTAGCCGATAAATAAATAATTTGTAACAAAAATGTATCAACTATTTAACGTGTAGAAAGCGTAAGTAGTATTGGCCTGGAAATAGTCAATGAAAATACCAAACCGCATAAACACACGCGGGCGAAGCCGCGGGCACAGCTAGTATGTATATATATATATATATATATATATATATACCTAATGTACTTTTACGCAATAACAAGACTTCAAGCTATCTTACGAAATGCAATCCATGTGCCTAATGTCATTATTAGCGATTTTCGTTTTCAAATCGTTACCGGCTTCTTAAAGCCTTACTTTATATTCGAACTGGCTATACCAGCAGGTATACGTGAATATGATTTCATATTTATACCACGGTAGTTACAAATAAAGGAAAACTACTTCAACAGAACTGGTACAGGTATAGGTCGGTTCTCAAAAAGGATATAATATAAATATCTCATAGATTAGAATGGCTTAAAGAAACCACATATTTAGCTATTAATTACTGCTAAGCGGTCTCCAGATTAGATTTATTTCAGATCAGAATGGATAAAGTGCCGGTAGGTGTGAAACTACAATCATTCGCAGGAAAACCGTAATTAATCTAACCCAACTTTTTATCGTGCAAGAAAAGTGACCTGCGCAACTCATGCGATTATTACACAGATTTAAAACAGTAAGCAAAAACTATACGTTGAAATACTAGAAGACCTTAAATCGGGCTAACATGAATGTTTAAAGCTACAGAAGATTATTAGCTATTTACAATATTATTGTGGTTGTCTTTTCAGGTGGCCAAAATCGAGAGGTTTGCAAAACATGGATTGAGGTGCAAAATTACTTTACCTACCCTCAGTGCTGATAATAAATAGTGCTGTCCTTTCATGAGTAGGTAACAATAAGTATCTCATATTTTGATGTCCGACTATGTGGTACAGAGTTTTGGGTGAGAAATTGAATCGAATTGTTTAGTTATGCCTATGCCAAAAACTTAAACGAGTAATATTTTATACCTAGAAATCTCCATACAAAGTTACCTCTTTTCATTGTTTTTGAGTGAATTTTCTTGTTTCACGGTGTCGTGTTTTAGCCGAGAATCACATGCCTTATAAATGTCTCTTAAACTCCCTGGAAGAGTCACACGCTGACTGCGTGCTCTGTGCGCTGCTCCCGCGCACCAGAGCGCGCGTCGCAGGCGTCGCCCGTGCATTCCAGCGCTTTTTCACCAGATTCCCTCACGCCGTCTCGCTCCTCTAATTGCGCTTAATTTTTGCTTCGTGCCTTTTTAAATACGGCCTTGCGTCCGCGCCGTTTAACATTGCTCACCCTGTCTTCGGACTTAGTCCAGTTTATAATCATAATTTATAGGGTGATTTAAGCACTAGGCTACAGATATATCAAGTTTAAAAACAAAATTTCTTCATTACCTACTAAAACAAAATGGCCTTAGCACGATTCAATATTTAAATAAAACGTTGTATCATATAATTAAAACACTTTTGACATTTAAAACTATTACCTAACACCTTTGTGTTCGTGCTAAATCAAAGTGAATGCTAGTCTATCTGCAGTTGTTACGTTAAAGGGCAAGGTAATAAAGAAAGTCTAATCAGTCAACCGGCATTGCATTCCCTTAAGCAAACCTCGTTGTGACCGGTCAATTCCACTAACGACCGCCCATCCGCGCTCGTCAACATAGTAGCAATGAAACCCTAAATCACACCCAATTTAAGCACAACAAGAAAAACCTGTGATTCAGTTGGTACAGAGAGCATGGGAACGCTGTAACGAGGCAAACCTATTAAAGAAGCGAAGCGTAGAGAAATATCTCACGATCCTCATTACAAATTATGACCGCATTCCCACTTCAGCCTCTATTAAAGACCAACAGCTAGGAAATGAGTCGAGGAGCGAGGGGACGCAATTAATATGAGATAATATAAGCAAAAACTAGCTCAGAATAAATGACAAATTGCCCTGGATAAAAAGTGAGTTTAATAAGTGCGAATGCAAGATTCCCGGGCAGATAGCCGGCCGAATGCAAGCTGTTGTCAGCTCTCATAACTATTTATATTACGGGTGCTGGCTGCTGCAATTTATATTGAAATGACCGCGCTATTTCGCTAAGGAGGTAATTTAAATATTTTTGTTGCATGTTTGTTATATTATTGCAGATTGTCATTACGAGCAGACGTTTCCTGTTATAGTTATTAACTTTAAAACTCTTCACTCAAGGTTCTCCTTAATTTAAAACTTTTAACCTTATCAGAGATAATCAGCAAGTTGCTTATTTCCAAAAAGAACTAAATGTACACAATTAGTCAGTATTTTAAATGTTATACATTAGAGAGATTGAATTTCGATACATCACTATATTTTCAATTTGTATCGTATAAATAATGATTTATGACAAACGATAGCCTTCAAATGTAGGTAAGAACTTTATCTGTTTGTCAGTAAAATGTAGGAAAAAAATATATGATTATGTGTATTTAACCTCTACTTGGTGCCAACGTACTTCACAGCTACATTCCAAATAAGTAACTGTATCACATAGCATCGATTATAAAAACGAATATAATAAAAACTAAACAATGATGTCACGAAATTTCATTCCGCACCGCACCGCTGACACGACGTGGCACCTCACAACAACCTTTGTCCTCTTGTTACCTCCAAAACGACCACCCGATAAGAATAGAGACAGGAATCCCACAAGCGCGAGCCGATTAAACTTCTAGGTGAAAATAAAAGAGATTGTTTATAAAGCCGGGGAAGAGGACATGACAATAGACGCCGGTGATGGACCGAGACTTCGCAGCGTTCGGCGGCGCGCGCGCTCCACGCATCGCTCGCCCCGATCCAAATTCGAATTTACTGTCACTGATTTAGAGTTCATTAATTTGAAGACGCCAGTAAAACATGCGACTATAAGAAGATGATTTGGAAGAGTGGGGGCGTGATGCGGGACAGAGAAAGCTAACGGGGAGCAAGGAGGACGAAGCAACGTCGAGGGTCACAAGCGTGATGTCAGGTCAGCCACTTTTGCACCTCACCATAACAACTCGTCTCAAATTATTATGGACGCTTGATAAGTGTTGGTAGATTGCAGCGTCTTGGTACTTTACGATGTTAATTAAGTGTTTATGTTGCTAGGTACACTAGCGCCGGAACATTGTTGACACTCGACGCTAGCGCCGTCCACACCGCTGTTTTTTGTTTGTTGACACGTCATTCTTCGGCTACTGTGCTTTCACTGGTCTAAAGAGAGCGTTGACATCCAAAAAAACTACGCAAGTGAATACGAGCACTTCCGTCGATCAAGTGATTTGATTATCACGTGATGAGAAATTATCTACAGAATCTGACTCCATCTCGGCGACACCACGCGCCGATAAGATAAAAATATGTACTTTAGACGGTCGAAATAATATTGTATTAAGGTGCACATTTTAGATGACCGTAATAAAATAGTATTAGTGTAATAATGATTTATAGCAATAAAAACGGTTATGATGTTGGCCAATAAACTTCCCAAATCTCTATGCGTTTTAAAATAACTCTAGATTAAGGATAAAAGACTTGAAGCAGGCTGAATCTATTACGTCGGTCTCTTAATGCGTCTTAATGTGTATTTTACGATTGGTATACAAGACGAGAGCGGTTTTACAGCAGTTCGAGCGATCTCTATCTGGTGTTATTAAATCCTCTGATGTTCCGAAATACAAAATTATGAATGAGGAATAAATCAACGGGGGCGATCGTAAACCGCTTTATGTTTTGTTCTGGCGAATACTTGGATGAATCCGCCGACTAATGTACACCGCACTAAAACGTCCGCCAGCCACAATTATGCTCTGCAGATGAGAGCTTACCTACTACCTTTGTAATATCGTGTTTCTCGTAAGTACTCGTTTTTAACTAACCAAGTAATTATATAACGGTTCTAGTTCAACACTATAAATTAGTGCAAATACAGTTTTGTAGCGAGTGTGTAAGTAATTTTCCGAGTTTAACTTTGTCATTTCACATTATTTGGCATACAGAAAAGTAAAGCCTTTAATTTGGATAGGTTTGTTACAACATCGTCAGGGACGACATATTGCATATAATTTAGGTCATAATAACCATACTTTCTTTGATTTATATGTTAGTTGACTTTTTTCATATCACATCGGCAATCTTTTTTATTGCTTTCATTGAAGTAGTTAACGCTAATGTATCTGCGTCATTCGACGAAAAATCGTCAGTCACCATTACTTAAGCTACAGATCTTCTATAGAGATATAGTCAAGGCGATTTTGCTTTTGATCGCGTATCATAAACGCATTAACACTTAATGAAACATTATGAATGGCTACATATTAATGTTGGGGGTGCAGCCACGTCGATATGATAAATGTGTGGCGGATGACTCGCGCGAAGTCCCGTCTTCGATTCCCGATTGGCACGACATTAGAAGGCAGGCCCTCCTTATAGGCTTTATTCAAGCGTCAGTGCGAGCCATACATGGTATGTCTCTGTGGAATGTAGAGCGACTACGGACGGCTATTATCAAACCTCTGACTCTGGATGTTTTCATAAATACGAGAGTCTGCCTAATATCTACATAAGTTAATTCCCACTAGTAATTTTAAGGAGAAACCAACTCAAGAAGCTGAAATGTGTACACGAGTAGCTAGGCAGTTAAATACAGACGGGTAGCAGTTTTCAATAGGCAACCTGACTTAAACAGCTTGCTGGTGCAAAAATTCACTATTTAACTTTAATTGAAAACCAAAATCGTGTTCTCCTTGCTGATAGCATCGCTTCCTTGTCACGTTTGTCTGAAGTCTCTGAGCTGAGGTAGGCCCGCGAAGGCAGCCTAGTGTTTCACACATTTATTAAAATTCTTTAACATTTATTTAAGTATCCTTGTTTGTTTTAACCATTGCTCCCAGCCACCCGTCTGTCCTCCAGTCAGTCAATTTATTCGTCAATACATCTTATAAATGCATATGCTTTATGAATGTACAATTTTAAACAGTATCCATGCATCACATTTGAAATTCATCAGATTATTTAAAGATCTCGCATTACCATGCCGTTGAGTTTAAAAAAGAAGAAACTGTTCCTTAAAACATACAAACAATTGGACGGTCGGAGAAAAAAATATGATCAAAACCTGAAGGAACACAATGACAACTGCATGCTGATGCTGAATCAATCACAAAAAACGGAATCCGAGCAAAAACAACAATTAAAGAGTGAGGCTCGGCGGCCCAAAGAAATATTTAGAATACGTCGGCCAAGCACAAGTTGGTTTTTTAGAATCGGAGGGCTACACGTGTCCTGATGTCGTCTCTATTGGTTTAGCCCAATTAATGGCGTCTAATGCAGTTCCCGGAACGGTCTCACATAATATATGACTAATTTACATTTTTGTACGGTCTTTTAATCATTAAATAACCCCTTGGTTGGACCGACTCCAGATTTAACTGTTTGGGATTAACAACACTTCGTGTTTTATACATACACGAACCCATTAAAGTATTAGTTTGTGGGGATTTAGAAGCCTTTTTTGTTAGTTCTTATACTTCGGCATATTCAATAATAAAGGGTAGCTTTATATAAGACTACGTTACAAGCTGCCGTATCTCACTGACACGTTAAGTTCAACTTTATAGTAAACCCTTATTTGATGGTGGTTTGGTAGTTAGCATTGAACTTATGAACATAAGTAGGGATTTGCATAAAGATCGAACTGCGATTCGTTACGCTATTGCCGAGAATATCAATAACGCGTTACTGATGTGGGCTTAGCAACCTTGTCAGTATCCTATCAATTTATCTATCTACGAGTAAGTAAGTAAATAGATATCCTAAGTATATTAATACATTAATATATTAGAATTCAAGAAGAGAAATCGCGGAGAATGATTCATTCGGGTAGTATTTTAGTGTGTTTAAATTAGGTAGGCACGTCAAGTTCGTTAATATCGCGCGTCCAACTGAACATATATATGTGAACACAACCTTATTTGTATGGGTATAAAGTCGTGTTCACATATTTTTGTTCAGTTAGACGCGTCGATATTAACGAACTCGACTGTACATCTAATTATAAAGGACAAATATTTGCAAACGGGTTAATCAAGCACCCTTGTGATTTTGCAAGTCAATTTATAAACATAATAATTGATCACAAGTAATTGTCTTCCCGAATATTGCAGATGTGAGATAGAAACTAATTTTGAACTGGAACAAGTCTATTATACAATTTTTAACAGGAATTTTAAACGGTTTAATGTGAGTTAAGAAAGGGTAAGGGTGCCTATTAGTGGTACTGAGATGGTATCGCGTTTAATTTGCAGATGCTGGCCTTGCCCGTGATTGAGGTCTGCTGTATTGACAGTACGCATTATATGTAAAATATGTAGATGCTTCTGGGAGCGCATCGGTGGATGTGGTATAAATCTTATTTGTACTGATATGTGATAAATTTTCTGATAGAATACCTACTTTTAAGAAGTACCGGTTACTGGGTATCAACGTCAACTTCATTAACTATCGCATATTTATTGTAAAGTAGGATGTTAAAAGTACTATGACGTGGATCTTCGAGCACATGGTGTATATTAACAACTGGAAGATCGAAGAAAATAGCATAAAAAATCCACCTTAAAATATTATAAAATTTTACCGCATCCATTGCTGCTCGCGATCCACCACGCTGGTCATCCTTACAGATATAAAGCAGCCTGCCCGATATACCATCACTGCCCAATCGAACAACGCAGTAACCGTGTACGTCACGGTCAGTCCTTGGTACCTTTACCCTGCGAAGAGGTACTGATTGAATTATGGTGGCTGCGCTCCTGATTAATGCGCGTCCACATCTGACGTACTATTGTGTGGTGAATCTGCATCCAATACGAAAGAAGTGGGATCAGGATGCGGAATGTGTGTAAGTATCAGCATTTGTCCTTGTTTATTTGTCTAGATTTGTCTTTTCATCTAGTTTCACTGATATTTAGCGGTTTTAGTTTTTTTTGAGAGTTTATATGTTTTTGTTTTATTTAATTTGATTCGATTTGTTATTGTCATTAGAGTCTTACAGGTTGTATATATGTAAAATGAACTCTTCTAGACGGAAAAAGGATAAATTTCTTTAATAGAAAAATGAAATTTAATTAATTAATTCTAAAGACACCATGATCAAATTTTGATAAAAAAAAGAAACATTGCAATCAGATAATATTCGGCCTAGGGTCAATACAAAAAAAAAAACTACTTAAAAAAGAACTCACAAATCGAGTCAACCCAGGAGACCACTCAGCGTTCCTTTTCCTTAAACAAACAAAAATAAATGAAATTCAAAAGCCGAAATATAAAACGATAAGCGGATTAGATGGAACGGAGATGACATTGGAAATTAAGGCTGTTTTCTTTTGTAATTTTCTCCCTTCTCGGGGGTGGGACGTTAAAAATGTATGTTTCCCGCCGGTCAGCGGCGGCGGGGGCCGCTCTAACATGCCGACGTCTACACACTCACTGTTTATGATACGAGACAACAAATAAAAGATATTCCCTTTCTCCACTTAATTTTGCTCAACAAGATTTATATTTTTCCAAAGAATAAAACGGGTACGTGCGTGAAATATTTACGCTCCTCGTTTGTTTCACTTTCCCATTACTTTTCAATAAATCAGTCTTGTAGTTAAGTTGGTACCTAAGGAAAATTAATCCGCTCCGTTTCTATTTGAATCAACTTTTCCAATTACTAAGTGATTTATAATACATGAGTTTGTGATAAATTTGTTCGCAAACTAATCAATTTTTCTCTTATTATTCATAGAGTAAATTGGCTGAAAGTATTTTCGAAGCATGGAAATACGGCAATATAAGTCAGGTTCGCGCTGCATACCCAAGTATAAAGGAATCTCTCTTAGGGCTTGTACACACGTGTCATCCAGTCGCCAGAAAACTGTCGTAGAATGTATGAGTTCCCATATATACTTATCTTTCCGGACGATCTTACCTATTTAATTTTAAGTGGAATGGTTGAGTCACGTGGTATTGCTTATTAAATTTAAATTCCTTTAAATATCTAATATTCCAATAATAATCAAATGCAAAGAAGCCTATGGCCAGCCTGTAGTTAGCAGACACGGAAGCCCATGCGTAAATGTATGAAGAATAGAATTTGTGGAAACTAGGGAATGCAATACTGGTATTTCTTGTATGGCCCAATACCGATATACCGGTATTGCCTATACAAAAAATAGCGGTGTTCCATTCTCTATGCAGCGGTTCTCAAATTTATTTGGTGACGGAACCCTTTTGGAAAGCGAAATATTTAACGGAGCCCCAAAATTAACAAATTAATACAGAAAAAAAAATATTGAAATGTAATTTAATAAATTTATTTGGAATAAAGGGCTTATATTATTATATCATTATACAGACAGAAGCACTGGATGTTTTTTCTCATCATTAAAAATATTCTCGCGGAGCCCCTACAGAGCCCTAGGGCTCCGCGGAGTACACTTTGAGAAGAGGCTACTCTACTGGCAACACTATCCAAAGCCTTCGGAGGCTAGTGCGCGGCGGGCCTTACCCGTCGTAATTAAAGCGCTACGCGGCGAAAAACCCGCGGGCGTTGCGCGGGCGCGCCAAGCATCGCGTTTTTGCCGCGTCAAAAACACGCGCCGCGAACGCGTCGACCTGCAATAAATTAGGGCCAGCGGCGAAGCCGACACCGCTCAATACCGCTTAAATAAAAACATTAACGCGGCGAAATAATCGAACGGAAAAAGCGATATTGGACCGATTTGGTCGCGGTGACAACGGCGAAGGACGTGAGCCTTTTATATTTGCGTCGGCGTTTGGCGTTTCAAAGAGTGATACTGAGTTCTGGACTTAAAAAATGCCTGCGAGTTATAGCTAGGGAAGCCCTCAGTTTAGTTATGGCTGTTTTGGAACGAGCTGAACACTTGACGCCGCCTTCATCTGGCAGAAAACTACGGCTTGAATAAATAAATAAAGCATTCATAGTCTTATTTTAAAAAAACGGATTTCACATATTATTAATCACCGATAAACCAGCCATAAAACAATCTTATTTTAAAGTATTATTCGCGAGCATAAGAAATTCAAACCATTTCAAAGCTGTTTAAAACAATACAATATTGCACTACCTTCCCAAGCCTTGCATTTCGCTATTATTTCTCAGTTGCTACGTCACTTCCATACATATTTACTGAGTCGGCATATAAGTACGACGGCGGGGCGACTGCGGCTGAAGGGCGCGCAAGGTCAGGCCACGGAAAACGCGGGGATTATGAGCAAGCTGTATAAAACCTGTCAACTACAGCGCTGTTACGCGTAAGGGACGTAACTAATATTTTATAGCACCTGTTTGCGATGAGTCGATGACAAAAATGTTACGAGGTTGTTATTTACAGTAGGTAATGTTACGTATTGTTTCCCCGTTTAACCCGTACCTAATATTTAGAGGAAATAAATGGTACCTGGTGAAATATTTCATTTACGTCACATAAATTCCATTTTACTTAAAACGGCTAATTTTTACATAGGATTGATAATTTTTTTTAAAAAAGTACAGGTTATAGATTAAGTTAACGTTAGCGTAATTAAAAATTGCCACGTTTTACTGATAAGCAACCAGAAAGTTACTAAATGTTACAGCCATATTACTTCATTTTTTTTAAGTTACGAAATCTTTTAAAAAATCCTTTAATTTGTAACTTTTATTTAAAAACGTTTGTTAGTACATAGACAATATTCTGAAAATCAACGATCAAGTTATTCATGCGACAGCTATATTAATTGAGTTTTTTTTAAGTCGAAATCTTGAATAAAAACGCATATTTTGTCACAAAATTTATTTAAAAGCTTTTGTAAGTATACAGTATCTTGCAGTAAATCTTTATACTTACAAAAGTTACAATAAATATAAAATGAAGTACCCATGCACTGTTAAGCAGCCATATTGCTTGTTCCGCGAATCTCCTGGCTCCACGTTATTGCTAGTATATCGAGCAGTGACGTAGCTAACCTGAACATACCCTGTTTACGTTCTAAATGACGTCAGCAAATCGTTTTAGAATCGATCTGACTTGAGTGAAATACTTTTTATAGTATTTTGTTACAATAACATAACAGTTTTACTATTGTAATAATTTAACTATGGATATATATATATGTATTGATTACAAGTTTTGGGGCCACTGTTCGAATATACAGGGTATAACAAAAATACTGGTGATCCTTTTTAAGGGGACAAAAGGTATAGTATTCTAATTATAAAAAGTAAGAAAAATACTTTTTGGTTTTGTAAGGAGGGTTTGCCGGTGTGGTGCGTAACAAAAATACTGATGATCAGTTTAAGAGCATAATTGGTATCGTATTACGAGTACGAAAAAGTAGGCGAAAATTTTTTGGCAGCGAAAATTTTTTTTTTGTATGGAAAACGTCGTCCCAGCTGGCCATACAAAACCAAGATTTTTTCTCCGTGGGGAATTTTTTTTCTTACTTTTTCGTAATAAGAATACGATACCAATTATGAAAGGATCACCAGTATTTTTGTAACCTACACCTTGTATAAGTCTAAGTTGTATAATTTAAATGTAGCTACTAATGTACTTAAAAATACCGAGTTTTCAAAAGTATCGTGACGCAACTATGTAAGAGGGAAGTAACGACTGAATCCGTAAAGGCTTTATGGCATATTTTGGGACATTTCATAAGGGGCCTTATGTTTATATTACAAATATTTCAATATTCGATATTTATAGAGAGACTTCAATTCAATTGCCTACAATATGAATTCATTGTATGCAGGCAATGATATTTATTTATTTAAAACTTTTGTATATTAAGCTGCTTAACTGACACGTCAGTCTTATCAGAGTAGATTGATGTCTAGAGTACTCTATATTCTGCAGCCGTAAGTACATAAAAATAAGTGACGATAAACGCTACACGGCATCTATAGCCTGGATAAGCAGGGTTTTGCTCAGGTATTTGAACGTCGAACGTGATTTTTATGTTTAGAGGTGGTTTACTGTCTGTCCGTACTGTGCTATCAACGTAACTTGTGTCTAACACATACGTCTGGCGTCTGATGTTAACTCATAGTGCATGAATTCTTATTGCAAGCTGCGGGCATCACACCCCCGGCGGCAGACAGGAAGCGACGAAAACTTAAATCGGAATTTATAACGAAATATTCAGGTGCTGAAAGTAGGTATACAGGATGAAATCAGAGTAGTGGTCCTAAACCACTTTTTCTGACTCTGTGACTCATCTACTATTATCATATGGTAGTATTTGAACCAACAGCGTGTTTTTAATTATTTTTATTTATCAAGTAAAATTAATCTACATGTAAACTATAGTAAATCATGGTCACGCTATTAGTCTTGACATACGCTGTATGGAAAACTACAATACGTTACATTGATGACATTGAGAAGGGTGACCAAATTCTACGACAAAATTTATTTTTCCACTTATCGTGTGAAAATAGTACATTACACAACTAGGGTGGTAAAACAAAGAAAGGCCGAGATCGCAGAAGTTTGCGGCCCGAGCTGCAAGCGAGGGAGGTAAATATGCGATCGAGGGCTTTCTTTATTACCTCCCGTGTTGTGTACATCATTTTATGTCTACAATTGGCCAGAAAGCGTCTTTTTAAAAAGCCACTTTATGGCCAGGTGTGACATAAATAATTTATCAATATCGGTGACAAAAAATTATAATTAACATCATTAGGTTCATCTTTCCATTCTGTATCATGCCTTGATCGCTTGCTACATGATCCCGATTTCACCCTGTATATATCAGTTGACAGAAATTGACTGATCAATTAACATCTAATTAATTCTTATTGTCGTAAAACTGTTTCAGTGGTATGTAGGTCTTGCTGTATATCTTTTGAGACATCTGTGAAATTCGATAGATTTAACATTCAACTTAAATAATTCAATATGTCTATTGAAATTCCTAGACATTCGTAAATCCACTGTCACTTTCCCAATGGTCAGCAAAACGGAATTAGTATTCGACAATGCAATTTCAGTGCAGTATCAGATCGTAGGGGCGGTCCGAAAGGGGTGGCGGTATTCATCTTGTTAGGTATGCGCCCGGATGCGCCAGCTTCGGCAAACACAATAAGAACCTTCTTGCCTCGTCTTGCCTTCTTTGCCCCCTTCTTGCCTCCCTCGCTCTTATGGAAAACTTATTAGAGCGAGGCCCGCCGGGGAATCCTTTTTCCTTGGGTAAATATTTGAGAGAGAAATTAAAATTTGACAGCGGACGCTCTATGTATTCTGTATGCCCGCACGTGATAGTTGGGGCGTAAAATGAAATTTATATTGAATTTGCAGTCTTTGTTGGTGCTTCGGGATACAAAATGTGTTTGTCGAGTGCATCTTTATTTATTTGGTAGGTCTAAGTGTTAGGTACTATTTGCTTCATTGATTAGTTTTTGAAATTTAGTTACCTTGGGAAATTAAGACTTAATAGTTTACTGATATGAACATACGCACTAACAAAAACATACGCATAAACGCACTAACAAAAATACTTAACACACTCGTAGGTGACTTCAGCTCATTACCCAGTAGCCTTCCTAAACCTACCTTCAAAATCATCATAACAAAAGATGTCAATCTATCTATGCATAATAATTCTACTTACTTAAATTCCTGCCTATTCAAATATAATGTCAGACAGTTCTCAAAATCAATTCCATTCAATACTAAGGCACTTCCACACTATACGGATTCTCAATTTCCAAGACGCTCTAACTTTTAATGTGCACCTATACAAAGCGACTTTACCAATTTGACTAGGCAAAGAGCCTGAAAACTTCGAATAAGGTAAGAGTGCTCGCGTGCATTTGAAATGAGGGTTGGCTATTACTCATATGTAAATAGGAGACGTGTGAGCCGCACATAGCTATCTCTGTTGTAATTTGGGGGTCATTTGCATATACCGGGCTGTTTGTTGGTGTAATAGCTCAATCTATGTTAATATATTTAATACAAGCGTTTTTATAGATCCGTAGCTTTTAATTCTAAGTCTGTAAATGTTATAAGAATCGCTTTAGACATTGTCGGAAAATATCGGAAATCGTTCAAATACACAAATAAATTCATTATGTCGGTAGGTAAGTACATATTTTCAAACCAACCAATCAATTTTATTCAGAATTCATGCTTACTTGTCTTATCCTGTAAACAAACGTGTGTCAATCTAGATGTCGTAATGTCAGTTATTTTTGAGGTTACTTGTTTGTTACTTCGCGTATTGAACAAAATTTAAATATAAATAATATTTTTCAGCGGTTACTTAGTTGAATGTAATACTAAGGGTGGGTTGCACCACGCACAATTAACAGACTCATTAACGTTAAATATGGCGACGGAGCTGTCAATGCTGTCATCCCATAGAAAGCTGTCAAACTTCATACAAGATTTTTTTAACTATGACGTTGACGTTAACAGACAGTTTGGTGCCACCGGCTCTAAGTGAGTTTCTTTAAGTAGTATATAACATTTAAGTGATTCCAGAGAAAAGTGTGATAATTTCCTTGAGAAACGTTTGTCTACATGATAAGACAAGTAAGGATGAATTCTGTATATTCCTGAATATTCGAGGCTCTTTCATAATTACATCGGCTACACCGCGCATGCGAAGCAAATGTGGTCATTTGTTAGGGCGCGCTCGGCACGCGTCTCACGTTTCGGAGCTTCCTCATTTTTCACTACATTGGTTTTACGTGTGAATTATTGTTTGTTTCTGCTCCTTTCGTTTGTTTACGCTGCAAGGACTTTTAAGAGGGTTTCAGTATGGTACCGGGACTTGGGTGGATGGTCTGCTAATTTTTATAAATTTCTTTACAGAAATAATGTTTGTAAATCATTCTTAACATATTTGAAAATGGGTATATAATCAAAATTTACATCATATACATGTATTCAACATGTATATAATTTTTTTTCCATTGATATGTATTAAGTATTCACGATGAGATGTAAAATTTCATGAACAGTTGGCCAAAAAAAGAATTAGGTACTTGCATTTTCTAAATTGGGTGAGGAGACTCAAATAGTTAGGTTGGCAAAATTATCCATCCTTTGTATTTGCTCAACCTATTTTCACGTATGCACATAAATATTATACGATAAATTGTGAGAGTTTTTGTATTTTAGTGATCCTTCCTACTAACCCCAGCGCATTATTTTCGATGGTCTTATTTTTATATATGTATATTGTAAATGTCATCACAACAAAAGCCTTTTGGCTTAGTTATTGTGGGACTAGATCGATTTGTGTTCAATTGTTCAATATTTTTATAAAAAAATTAGTAAGTATAACATATTAAGTATGTAAGTACGTTAAATGATAACAGTGTATGTAAAAGTAGCTAGTATAATTAGATCCAACAACAAGGTAAACACACACACGAGCCTTTCCTTATATCCTTCCCCATATAAATTTCAGCCCCTTTCAGCCACACACGCTTAGCACCCCTTACATTAAGGGGTGATATCCCAGTAATTAAGCAGTGTGGGGGGGAGGCTGCGCGGCTGGGCGTGCCGCGCAGGCGCACTGGGAGTAATTACCGCTCATCGTTGCTTCATTAGGGTCGGGTAGGCGTGGTGATTAGTGTACTAGTAGGTGTGTTATGTAATGGAAATGTTGTCTTAGGTTTGTCTATGTGTGTGTGCTTTTAAGATGAGGCTTCGCTCTTAATGTAATAAGGTAGGGTACATTACAGATGACAAGGAAAACTGTTGCCATAATGTTCAAGAAAGGCTTTGGGTAGGTGTTCAGTTTTAATTTGTAGTACAAATTGTGTACGCAATATAACCTAAGGAAGAAAAAAATGTAGTTAACTGACAATATATAAGGGTCTTAACTAGAATCTACCTATTATAGGTACATACTAGGATATTTCAACAAGTGTGTACAAACGTGTGTAAAGAATTAATTTCTTTATAGTTTTGACGTTAAAAGTCATGTTAAAATGTCGTAATATTATGTTATGACCAATGTAATAAAAATAAAGTCCACTAATTTCTTTATAGAAATTGTCCATGTAGGATTTGATGTTGCACCTAAGTTATTTACTAAGATCTTATTTCAAATAAAATTTTACATATATATCATCTACCTCAAAGCACCTCATCAAAATATCACTAGATTTACGACAAATAAATAAAGTGTATTATTTATAAGTAATAACGTATAATACGTATAAATAAAACTAACGTATCTGGCTCACATTCAAATGAAATGGGCTCGAAATCCTAGATAAGGAGGCTTTATGAGGGAATAAGGGGGTGGGGTGGGGTGGGGTGGGGTGGAGGCATTAGTCTCAGCTTCCTAATATAAATAAAGGTACATTGCTACGTGATTTCAAAACGTATTAGTACAGTTGGCGGAGCAGTGAAGCTGGGATTCGGGAAGTAAATAGGTTTTCGAAGGGGTGTCTCTTGTGTTTAGTTCAGGTTAAATGTTATGTTCCGGTGAAATTAACTGCGTTGTTCTTAGATTTTTTAAGTTTTGAATATGTTACATATGTGTTGTGTTAATACGTAATTTAGGTTCAATAGTCTAAGCTAGAAATATTAGCTAGTTTAAGCGTCTGTGTATTATTTGTCACTTTGTTTAATGACTTATTCTTAAAAAATATTGTATGTTTCTCGCCATATTCTTCTGTCTTTATAAACCTTATTCCCGATGGTAGCTAAAAAAAGTGATTGGGTAATCTGAAAGTCAGCGGACACCGCAGTTGGGTATCTACACTACATATACGTGTTACTGCAAATATGACAGATGCGCGTTGCTGACCGTTTATTTTTGTACGAGAGGTTATTTTGACACATTCATCGCTATGCTACGGGCATAGCACTACGCCGTAGCCGATAACATAAGTTTTCCGTTATGCAGCAAAATGCTCCGTAAGAGGCGCGACGATAACGAGTCGTTAATGTCGTGATTAGCGCTGAATAAATAGGTTAAAGGACTAATGAGTACTACATTTACCACGTTTTAGTATGCACTGAATTCATATTTCGAAACATTAGAGCAGTAAGTACTTTGGAAAAGTCTGCTGGCAACAAAATATATCATATTTACCTTTGTTACAGCAATATCAGGACGGAGATCAGTTAAAACTGAGTGTGTGTTTGGCAGCGAGACGCGGAGCGTGCCGTCGAACCGGCCCCATTTTTCGAAGTCGCTTAAAAATCGAGTTCATTTGAAGGTTCCGCGGGCGGGCAAAGAGAAATGTCTAGTGGCATATCTAAATAGTATGATTTACATAAAAAATCGTAGCACGCGACGAGGTGACGGTACTCATGTAAATCGCCTTTTGAGAAGCACGTCACGTAGGGAGGAAGGGTGCATATATTTTTGATTTGTTCTTGCCTAGGCAATTTTTCGGCGTACCCTTCATCTTGATTCGTAATGATGCGAACTTTGCCGCAAGCGCGGAGTAAATCTTGATTTAAAATAGTTCCTCGTGTCACGCAGTTTGTCAATCAAAAGATCTACCCTTAGAAAGGGCGAGCGTTTCCCAGCTTTCAATCACGGGCGCGCGTTACGGGCGACGTACGGTCTACTGCCTTCATTTGTCTCCGTGGCGCGCCGACCCGAATTATGTGGTGAACATGTTTCGATCCCGATCCCACAAGATATTATCTCTCCTGTAATTTTTCTTGCCTTAGTATTCAAGACACAATGTGTTCCCCGACATGCCTAATGCCTTTCACATGTATATGTAAAGGAACGTAAGGAAAACTCGAGTTTCGTATGGGAGGGAAATGAAAAAATGTCAATGATTGAGCGTTATGCCCATGGGAATGGATTTGTAAGGGTGGGGTGTTACACGTGTCTCATAGTTGAATTGTCAATTTGATTCGGGGAGAAATATATAATTTTCCTCAAGACAAATAAATTGTTCGAAGAGAATAATAAAGATAGAGTATTATGTGGAATTTCCTTCCTTTACCTATGTTTTGTAATGTTGTAAAGGATTGGAATGAATCGCGAAGAAATATATAACTAAAGTCTCAGGGGCAATGTCTAGTTTTGTCTTCTCTCTGAAATAATTACGCTTTACAAAGTGTCCTCTTTATCTCCCTTCGCCGCTCCCTATCTTCGTTTGTCCCATTTATCCTGAAAACGTCGGCTACCTACGTATACGTACCTACGTATATAAGATACGTGTGCTTCTTTAATGTACCTCGTGTGTTTATAGTAAGATAACGATATTATGATTATATCAATATTAACTCCATTTTATTTAATGCATCCATCCACCTGAGACTTTTGAGTGCAATTAAAATGAATTATGAAATTATATATTTGGTATATTATCTTAGATTACAACGGTTCGTTAACTTTCTACCTAATTGACAGAAGAAGCTTACCGTTGCTCTGGATAATCTATAAAAGTTTGAAGGTATTTGATATTAAGTACTAAATTAATTTAACATTCCTATCCTATTAGATTATTTATGACTTTGGACAGACATAAATATGCACCGATAATATGGTATTTGCTCGCAGTCGTTATGATCGTGGATTTATCTAAAAAGGAAAACAAAAATGTCTGGGCTTACCGTGCGTCGTAAAATACCCGAACACTGCGTTCAGACCAACAACAAAAATACTTTATTTATATGCTAATGTAATTTATATGATGCTTAATGTCTCATAGCTGGTAACGCACGATTCTGCTCTGTTCTTTCAGGGGTTCCTCGCAATGAAAAATGATTCTTATGGGTTTGAAATTAAAGTGTCGTTTGGTTTGCAGTATGAGTCGTGTGTGTCGATACGATTATGAATGCGCAGTAGGAGGTAGCTTCCAGCTTCCTTGCAGTGGGAGGCGGGGGAGAATCAATAAAAATACGCGAGAAAAGCGTTGATTATACAACTGGAGTTTGGAGGAAAACGCTTTCAATAACGGGACATGTTACTGCTTACGACTATTTAAGAATGTTACTTGCGAATATTAAAAAAAATACTCCAGACGAGAGCTTATGAAATATTATTTATTAATTTGATAACACATAGGTCCATAAAAAGAACTGCCTGTTAAGCCTGTCTAAAGCCTGTTGCGGGTTTGTATAAGACTAAGCCTGTCTCGGATTTGCATTTGTAGCCATCTGACAAAGCCTGTATTGTGAATAATTATTAATTGTTCATTTATATAAATAAAATTAATTGTAATAAACTAAGCTGGTACTTTTTTAATAGATTTTAATTAAATTGTTTTAAAGTAAACGAGTTATAATATTCAGTTTAGCTGTAGAAACAAAACTTTATCAAAAGTTGAAATGCTTGTTCCATTCACAAATAAAATAAAGACACCATGCTTTGAATGTCCATTTTACATACGCTGGACTATTTTACATTAAGGTACGTAAGTTGACAAAGACTGAATCAGAATCAATCCTCGACTACCAACCAAATGATAATCTTATTTTGAAGACGTAAAGGTCCGTCCTCACATGTTTATACATTTTACCTAGATAGACGACACTTAGAAACGATTCAAGTGTTTAGTTACGACAGATAGGTACCTATACTCGACAAGAAATTGTAGAAATTTAAATGTCCCAGTGTCCCTTTCAAATCAATCTAAGAAAACGGGACCACACTACGAAGTTGCCACTTTTTGATTTCTAGAATTTATTGCCGGAATATACCTATAGGTACCTATTTAGAATTTGGTTTAGTGTCCAAATGGTGGGAACATATCTACCATATGTAACTGAACGAAAAACATTTACTCAAACCCGTTAATGTTTAGGTCATACTGAGCATCTTTTATTATGGGACCAACCCCGAAATCGCAAAATAAAAATAGGAAATTTCAAAATATGACCAGTGAAATGTATGAAACAGCCAATTTTTTTTGTGAATTCGGGGTTGGTCCCATAATAAGAGATGCTCTGTATGATCTAAACATTAACGGGTTTGAGTAAATGTTTTTCGTTGAGTTACATAGTGTATAGTAATATTGGAACAACTTCAAACTGTTATAAGTACAAAAAGTTTGACCAACGATGTATAACTTTTGACATTTGGCAAACGTAGCAGTTTTTGGCATAATTTAGACCAAACTTGGTAGATTAAGAGCGCCATCTGCGTAACATCGTCATCTTTGTATTCCTTTCAATACTTTCATTATTACTTGTGTGTATTTCGGTTCAATTTTCTATCAAGGAATGAGGTCAAAATTGTTAGAGTCAGAGGCACAAGTCAATACGTAACTAGATATTTTTATGATAGTACACCTATACTGGCTATACTTACACGAAATAATCTAATCTATGTTTCTTTTAACTCCTAATGATAACTCTCCTCAACTCAAACTTAAAATGTAATTTATTCAAGGCAGTACAAAATGTTCGCTCAAGTATCTAACAATTCCGCACATGTCAGGCTCTGGCTTAAGGGGCGGATACAGGCCGAAGTCGTTTTAGACCTCATTTTGAACAATGAATTAGTATAGTTAATGTTACGTAATCGCGTTAATATGGCTATCTACTTATTCATAAAGAAGCCGTGCAGAGGCTCCAATTGATAGTTTATTTTTTATTAGCTTTGATTATCCATAAACCGACTCCAAAAGTAGCGAAAAATCAAAAAATGGCGTTCCGTTTGAACACGTCGCATTGCGATTTTGTCTTCGACAGTAATTCGATCGTTTTGTTATTTTGGAAGCCAGATAACTGGACTAGTGCATCGGAGCATATTCATATTTTTCCTCATAAAGATCACAAAGAAATTCAATCGTAAACTTAAAATTTTGAAAAATTCCCATACATTCGCCATATTGTCAAATTGTCTTTGTGACTCAGATGCCCGCTGGGGCTCCTTGGAAGCAGACGTATGTTGGATTTTTAGCCGTGACATTTCATTTTGACAATTATTCTGACAGAAAATCGTATACGTACACGAAAGAGGATACCAGTAGCTAGATTGTATTCAACATAAATAGGGAAAACTAATAAAAGCCATGAGTCACTTTAAATTACATTTTTTCATATTTACACGTCGTAATACTAGAAACATACAAGTAATGATTGAATAAAAGATACTTTTCTACAGAATCCTCATAATAAATTGCTTAAAAACCTGTTCAAAATTAAAAGAGTTTTTGGATTGATTTTTAATTAGTGGACTTTATTTTTATTACATTGGTCATAATATTACGACATTTTAACATGACTTTTAACGTCAAAATACTTGAATGACAATTTTATTTTAATTGCAATCTTTATTTACTTAATATTAAAAGACTTGATTCTTGAACAGGGGCGCGCAAGGCGCCTCGTAAAAGTCAGTGTGGTACTGCGGAACTGTGTGCGGGTCTACGGGTTGCCACGTCGAATAAGGCGCTATACGTGCCGCGCCTGCATTTTTCCGCCACGGCAGCAGATTAAGATTTGAAGAAGACCGGCTACGAGTTGAGGGTGTTCCAGCTACGATCGCGCCATTACGTGCACTTCAGCTCGTTTGTGGTGCGCGTGCCGCGGCCGCTGCTGGAGACCATCGAGAGCGCGGGCTTTTGGCCGAAGGGAGTAGTGTTTCGGCGGTTCCGAGGGACGCTGCCAAATATTACACCGGAGCAGGTGGCACAACAGAAAACCATCGTACCAACCAAAATAATAGTTTTAGTTTTATGATGTAAGTAATATGTATGCTAGTCTTTAAGGTATTTATCTATGGGCGACTAGTTGCATGAAAATACATGTTTTTTCATTTTTAACCGACTTCAATTCCATTGAGGAAGGAGGTTCTGCATTCGGTTTGGTGTTTTTTTTTATGTATGTTCACCGATTACTCCGAGACCCGTGGTCCGATTTGAGTAATTCTTTTTTTGTTTGAGAGGATCTACATCCAAGGTGGTCCCATATTAATATGGTGCTGTTCTGATAATGGGATCCAGGAGAAATTGAGGGAACTCCTCAATTTTGAAAGGCACATGTATGGTGATTTGGGTGTTTTCTTAAGCAATTCAAGCATTTTCTCACGAAAACCACCATTTCGATGCAGTGGACCTGATGATGATGATTGTTTTGATGATAATGATGATGTTTTTTTTATGCAGGATGTTCAACGATTACTCCGAGACCCGTGGTCCAATTTGAATAATTATTTTTTTGTTTGAAAGAAACTACCTCGAAGATGGTTCGACATTTATCTGGTGCTGTTCTGATGATGGGGTCCATGAGTAATTGAGGGAACTCCTCAATTTTTAAAGGCACATGTGTGGTGATTTGGGTGTTTTCTTAAGCAACTCAAGCATTTTCTCACGAAAACCACCATTTCGATGCAGTGGACCTGATGATGATGATTGTTTTGATGATAATGATGAAGATTTTTTTATGCAGGATGTTCAGCGATTACTCCGAGACCCGTGGTCCAATTTGAATAATTATTTTTTTTATTTAAAAGGAACTACCTCGAAGATGGTCCCACATTTATCTGGTGCTGTTCTGATGATGGGATTCATGAGCAATTGAGGGAACTCCTCAATTTTTAAAGGCACGTGTATAGTTAGTTGAGTGTTTTCTTAAGCTACTTAAGCTACTCAAGCATTTTCTCACGAAAACCACCAATTTGATGGAGTGGAGTTGATGATGATGATTGTTTTGATTTTTGATGATAATGATGAAGATTTTTTAAATGTAGGATGTTCAGCGATTACTCCGAGACCCGTGATCCAATTTGAATAATTCTTTTTTTGTTTGAAAGGAACTACCTCAAAGATGGTCCCACATTAATCTGGTCCTGTTCTGATGATGGAATCTATGAACAACTGAGGGAACTCCTCAATTTGTAAGGCACGTGTATGGTGATTTGGGTGTTTGCTTAAGCTACTCAAACATTTTCTCACGAAAACCGCCAATTTGATGGAGTGGTCCAGATGATGATGATTGTTTTCGTGATAATGATGAAGATTTTTTATGTAGGATGTTCAGCGATTACTCCGGGACCCCTGGTCCAATTTGGACAATTCTTTATTTTTGTTTGATAGAAACTACCTCGAAGATGGTTCCGTCCCACATTATGATGTAGGATGTTCACCGATTACTCCGAGACCCGTGGTCCGATTTGAGTAATTCTTTTTTGTTTGAAAGGATCTACATCCAAGGTGGTTCCATATTAATATGGTGCTGTTCTAATGATGGGATCCATGAGGAATTGGGGGAACTCCTCAATTTTTAAAGGCACATGTATGGTGATTTGGGTGTTTTCTTAAGCAACTCAAGCATTTTCTCACGAAAACTACCAATTTGATGGAGTGGACCTGATGATGATGATTGTTTTGATGATAATGATGAAGATTGTTTAAATGTCGGATGTACAGCGATTGCTCCGAGACCCGTGGTCCGATTTGAATAATTCTTTTTTTGTTTGAAAGGAACTACCTCAAAGATGGTCCCACATTAATCTGGTCCTGTTCTGATGATGGAATCTATGAACAACTGAGGGAACTCCTCAATTTGTAAGGCACGTGTATGGTGATTTGGGTGTTTGCTTAAGCTACTCAAACATTTTCTCACGAAAACCGCCAATTTGATGGAGTGGTCCTGATGATGATGATTGTTTTCGTGATAATGATGAAGATTTTTTAAATGTCGGATGTACAGCGATTGCTCCGAGACCCGTGGTCCGATTTGAATAATTCTTTTTTTTTTTGTTTGAAAGGAACTACCTCAAATATGGTCCCACATTAATCTGGTCCAGTTCTGATGATGGAATCTATGAGCAACTGAAAAACTCCTTAATTTTTAAAGGCACGTGTATGGTGATTTGGGTGTTTTCTTAAGCTACTCAAGCATTTTCTCACGAAAACCGCCAATGTGATGGAGTGGTCCTGATGATGATGATTGTTTTCGTGATAATGATGAAGATTTTTTATGTAGGATGTTCAGCGATTACTCCGAGACCCGTGGTCCGATTTGGACAATTCCTTTTTTTTATAGGAACTACTTAGAAGATGGTCCCACATTAACCTGGTGCTGTTCTGATGATGGGATCCGTGAGGAATTGAGAGAACTACTCTATTTTTAAAGGCACATGTATGTTGATTTGGGTGTTTTCTTAAGCAACTCGAGCATTCCCTCTTGAAAACCACCAATTTGATAGAGAGTACCTAATGATGAAGTCCACATATGATACGTGGACCTTTCCTTAGACAGAATTGGTGTATTATGAACTTTTTTATAAATCTTTACCGATTATTCTGAGACTTTTTGTCCGATTTTGATAAATATATAAACACTAAAAATAGAAAAATAAAAACTACTATATAATATAGTAAATATAACAATTCACTGAACACATCGCCTCGTTCGTATTAACTCTTCCAAATTTGGCTTGACACCGACTTCTAACATATCAGTTGGTAACGCATATAAATAATATAATGATTCATTTTATCCTTTTTGAAGTCGGTTTATCTTTTTTTTGTAAAAAGTTTTTAGTTACTTGTACCTACAATAGTATTTTGTTCAACAGTTACATAATGAGGGTTCTTAAAATTCGAGGGTCGAAGTTACAAAATGAGGCGAAGCCGAATTTTGTAAAAACATACCCGAGAATTTTAAGAACCCTTTCTCTGTTTTTACAAAATTCGGCTTCGCCTCATTTTGTAACTTCGACCCTCGAATTTTAAGAACCCTTATTATGTACCGTTACACACAATAGTTTTTATACGAGTGCTTAAGCAAGCCGGTAAGAATTGAGTTCGACGAAAGCCGTGCACAACCTACTGCTTCTATGTAATTGAGTAACTTCGATCTCCCGGTGGATTGTGCCGGCGGCGCGCCCGACACGCAATGCGGGGCCCGACAACAGTTTCACAATATTGTATGGAAATCCTTTCTGTGATTGTTATGGATGCTACAATATGCGACCATAGAAGCTCTATCAAAAAGTATGCGCTAGTAGTTCCGCCACCACAATCTCAATTCGAGTATTAGGTACAGTCGCCGAGTATAAAATAGTATTTTGTGCAACAGTTACATAATAAGGGTTCTTAAGATTCGAGGGTCGAAGTTACAAAATGAGGCGAAGCCGAATTTTGTAAAAACAGAC
This sequence comes from Pammene fasciana, assembly GCA_911728535.1. Classification (NCBI taxonomy): domain Eukaryota; kingdom Metazoa; phylum Arthropoda; class Insecta; order Lepidoptera; family Tortricidae; genus Pammene; species Pammene fasciana. The sequence goes on from OU452285.1 coordinate 7,623,886, forward strand.
CCGAGAATTTTAAGACCTAATTATGTACCGTTGCGCACAATAGTTTTTCTACGAGTGCTAGGCAAGCCAGTAAGCATTGAGTTCGACGAATGACCTGCTGCCTCTATACAATTGTCTTCAATCTCCTGGCGGATTGCATCGGCGCCCGCCTCGTCTACAGCGGCGGGCGTCGCCGGTGCGGGGCCCAACAGACCCATTATATCCCTAAGAATCGACTTTTGAGTCATCTTATGACAACGTTCATAAAGTATATGCTTTGAATTTACATGTCAGTCATTTTATTGGCAAATTAGAATGCAGGAGTAGAAAAACGATATAAGCTCACTCTATCTGGTGCGACTTTTGTGGTCATGGTTTACCTCTTATCGAATTCCAGGTAGATTGTGTGCCGGAACCTATTATAATTGTGCTTTACATTTATCTATAGATTCGTTACATTAATGTACTCTGGTCAAATAAATTATAATAATTGTATTACAAACAATGTTATTCACTGACTGATTTTTAATTCTCATCCACTTAGCATTTCGTCGCGATTTTTGTCATGGCTGAAGCATATACCTGGGCACTATAATCCCATGAATTGGCGTAGGCACTTACACGCAAGCCATTGTCGTCTGACCTTCCAACTCGGAGGGAAAAGTAGGCCTTATTGGAATTAGACATGGTTTCCTCACGATGTTTTCCTTCACCGAAAAACGACTGGTAAATATGAAATGATATTTCGAGATGTGATATATGTATGATTTTCATAACTGGTACGAGCCGGGGTTTGAATCCGAGACCTCCAGATTGATAATCGGATGTCTTACTGATAGGCCTATAGACGAAGAGCTAGCTACATCAGATATGACATAATAATGAGAGCAACTAAACCCCCCTAGCCTAGTCCGTTTGCTATACTATGCTTATTCATAGACCTGGACATCTGGCAGGTATAAAGTGGTGGAGGTCAAAGAATATAACTAAAGACTCTGGCCGTTTTTACCTATTTTGGTAGTACTATTTTCCAATTGAAAGATTTTGCTAGTCTGTAATTCTAATCTCCACTCATTAAAAGCTGCGAGATGCCCGGATCGAGCAATAAGGATAGTACAGCAATCTAACTAGATTGGTTTTGTTACTTTTGTTGCTCTCATTATTGTGTCATATCTGACGTGGCCAGCTCTTAGTCCACTAGAACCAAGACATAATATACCGTTCAAAAAGTCAGCCGAAATAATTAAGTGAACCTGAATTAAAACATTGTATTACTTCATCAATGTTCTGTGAATTTATACTGGACCTAACGGAGCATGTAGATAATTAACCATAATTTTAGAGTAAAATATACTAGGTACTTAAATGTGGTATCTACAAATATTAGAGCCACGGGTATGTGTTAAATTTATCTAATCCTACCGATCGACTTCCATATTTGTACTATTTAGTACTGTAAAAACATATATTCTTTTAAAATTCCTAAAGACTCTAACCCGCCGAAACTATGCCTAGTGTATGTAATCCACATAGATAATTTAAGTCCATTTTAGCAGCCGGTTTGGATTTAAGACTATTTAAAATTCTGTCTTAAGTTTTGTTTTTGAGGACCATTTCGAAATTCTTACATTACTTTTAAAAATATTATACTAACAGAACAATATTAAGTAAATTTTTTCAACAAAAAATAAGACCCTTCGGGCTAGTTTGGATTTTAAGACTGATTTTTAGAAATGGTTAGGTCATTCTGAAAACATCAATAGACGACAGAGGGAAAAATATTATAACGGCATAAATAGTATACTAATATAATAATATTTAAAATCATAAAGCCTACGTCCTAAAGATGTGTATTAATTTCCTTTGACATAAACATCTCTCGGACGTCAATTAGTTAATTTGTGTTTGGTCCTTATTCATGGCCACTTTGACAGTTGTGTTTGTTAGAAAAAGGCAAAATATAAATTAAGTAATTGAGGCCTGAGAGACGTTTATATTCGACGCTGTACTAGAGGTCAAAACAAAAATTTTGTTCCGCAGTTCTTTAAAAAAGTTCCCTTAGGGGGGTGCTGATTTACATTTTTTTTTGCATGGACATTTTTTTTCTCAAACTTATTGTGTGTGGTACCATATGAAAGGGCTAATAGAGGCAGTTCTAAAAATATACCACGTCATTACATTTCAGCCATTTTTTTTAAATTAAAACAAAAATAATTTTCAAAATAATAATAATGGCTAATATTTTTTAGCTATCGGCACATGCTGAGTGGCATCCTTTTTGGTGCTTTGTACTTTAGGATTAAGATGTAAATAGATTAAGTTTTATATTGTATTATTTTTCTGTACCACCAAATAAACGATTTCTATTCTATTCTATTCTATTCAAAACATACCAAGTTTGGGCTCCTCCAGATACGATATGGCTGGTTTTTTTTGGTACTTTATTTTCAAAATAGCTTTCTTGGGGTTAGATATGAGGATATCAAGTATCATTTGTGATATATTGTACCAAAAAAAAACAGTCATGTCGTATCTGGAGGAGCTCAAACTTGGTATGTTTTGAAAATTAGTTTTGTTTTAATTAAAAAAAAAATCTGAAATGTAAAGATGTGGTATATTTTTAGAACCGCCTCTATTAGCCCTTTCATATGATACCACACACGATAGGTTTTTTAAAACATTTTTTTTCCCATACAAAAAAATATGAATCAGCACCCCCCACCTAAGGGAATTTTTTCAAAGAACTGCGTGTCAAAAATTTGGTTGACCATCCATTTGCGTTTTTTTGTGTACAAGGGGCACTATTATGAATAAGAGGGTAAGTCGTGAAATTGATAAGGCGACAGCTCCTAACTAAAGCATAACACTTCAAGTAGGTAAATGAATTGTGATCGTCAAGGATAAAATAGTGAAAAATTGTAGAGATAATTTTCATTTTGCACGAAATATAAAATTATAAACAGGGAAAAATATATAATGGATTTCTATACACGTATGAATCCATATACATTTATAAGTATATATATAAAAAGTATTTTTAATTTTTTTTTTTACTTTAACTGATATATGAAAATAATATCAAGCTCAAAAATATGTATAGCACGGACTAGACCTTTTTGAAGGGGGCGCTCATGTACCTTCTATCTTAGCAAGGGAACTTGATCAGCTTAATTGACACGAGGGACAACCATGCAAAGTGGCGTGGCCTGATGTAACTGAAATGCAGATTCAAAGTTCTAAAATGCCTCCAGTATAGTAGGTAACCTATTTTGTCTTATCAAAGGGCGTTAAGGTGGCAGTGTTTCCATTTTAAAACCAGGTGAAATCCTTTTTTACATTTTTACATCTGTCATTTATACTATTAGTCATACAAAATATTTTGAATATTTATGAATTAAAAACTTATAGTTTGGCCAGGGACTTTCTTAATTCGGGCATAGACAATGAAAATAATACTGCCATACTTCTAACGGTACTGCAGATTTAGTTTCCCAGACTATACATTTTCTTTAAAACCGTTCCAGTGACCTTTATAAATTAAATTTTACAAATTAGAAATCTCTTCTGCCAGCAAATCATTTGCATGAAACAATCACCAAATTCAAGACCGTTTAAAGGATTTGTACTCCATAAAGCCACCATTATTTAACCTAAGTAGGTAAGTAACAATAGCAGCTGAAAAACGTATCTAAGCTTAATTCAAGAATTATGTCACCAAAAAAACGTAAGTAGAGTTTCATATTTTTTTTTACAAATTTAAATGAAATATTCAAAACATTATGTTTGGGCCATTTTATCATAATTAAAAACAATGTATTTGTTGACTTTAATAGGCCTTTAACTATGTGTAGCAAAAAATTGGTACAGCCGCCATCTGATGTATTAGAGCGGCCAAGGTATATCTGAACAATGCTTCTATTGTCAAGGCGAGAAGTGCATGTACAGATATTTTGAGTACCTTAGCCGCTCCGATATATTCGATGGCGACTGTATAGCAGGCTCAAAATTAATTTGGAGCTAGTTCGTGAGTTCAACTGGTCTTTAAATTCAAATTGGCCAAAATATTGGTTTTATATTTGATATGTTGGTTATTGAATGTGTTCCATAGGTACCTTGTGCCAGAGTTTGGAGCGATGGGATGGGATGGGATCAAAGACATGTTCTTATTGTGCAGTTAACTTGACGCTTATCTATTTGCGGTTATAAACAACGGTTAGTTTTTTTTATAGGCATTACGCCCGCCTATGTCTTCAGTACTATTATTATATTCGATTTATTATGGTCTAAATTTTACGGGATATGTTATATCAATGTACTTAAATACGTATGAGTCTGAAAGTGTGTTTGTGCCATTTATATACATTTTTGTAAGGGATTTAAAGTCATTTGCTATTTATTCATATGAAATCAATTATTTCTTAAAATGGTCTTAAAATTTAAGCACCTACCGGGTCTTAAAGTTGGCATTTACTTATGTAGGTTATGTAAAGTGCACCATAGCATGTGCTAAACATTTAGAACGGTAGGCTTAAAGATAAATCAATGTAATTTTTGTATATTTTCAAATTGACTCAATACAATAATATGAGTGAATCAACTTTTAGAAAAGTTTTTTTTTATGAATACATTGTTTAAAATTCGGCTACCAGATGTTTGATAAGTCATGCAACCAAGCCAACACTTCAGTGTATAAATTTACGTGTTTTTATTTATATGTAACGCAGCAACGCTTCTATCATAACAGATATTAAGTGTCTTAAAAGTTGATTTCCCCACTTCTTGATCTCCAAGATATCCTCTACATCTACAAAACTACTCGTTAAGAATTTTGATTTTACAGTATGGTGGGCTACATTACTAAAACTAAAATCATACGAAAGTATGCGAAACATTTACTTAGTAAATAAAATTAATATAATTGAATATGGGATAAAAGTTTGGATTTATTTGCATGAAAGTTTATAGAGATACCTACCGAAACAACTCTTAAAACGTTATTCAAACATTATTTCCGTTCATTTCTACCTAAGGTTGTTCGGCTAGTTAACTTTCCAAAACACGTATCTCGATAATGCATTGCCAAAGTCATTTAATCATTTTAAATCAAACATAATAGGTACGTCATGTGACGTAATCAGGATAGACAAGGAAAGCAAGATATGATATGTTATTTCTCTGTCTTCTGACAAAGGAAAACATTACAGTTTAAATTTCTTAAGTGACACCTCCTTTGAGTTGTTTCCTTTGGTTAGTATATCGAACTAATAATGGCAACCTATAAAAAATATTAACGGTCAATGACCTGGCCCCCAAAAGTGTGGTAGTGTGCGTGAAGTGTAGTTGTGTACGAATCAGGGTAATTTGACAGAATCTGAAAATTCTCCCACCTGTACCCGACCCTTAAGAGAAATTCAAATTATATAAAACAAACGAAACCATAGAAACCGAGTGATGGACATTCCATCTCAGCAGCGGGACATTTGCATAAAAATCGAAGGGACATGTCTCGACGACCGCCTCAAATGCAGATTCGAACCGCGAGGTAAATAAAATATAAGGAATGAGTTACAGTTGCTTTTTGAATATGCAAATTGGGGTATGTGATGTTTAGTGATTGTTTACCCTATCTGATTAAAGTCAGAAATCAATTGATGGATTTGCCTGGAATTTTAACATTTTGTTGACGTACTTACTAGTGAGGTGTAATGGATTAAGGTCTAATAGTTTCCCCTCTGAGTTGAAAGGTGTGACAGTAGCTTTCGTAAAAACTAGTGCCTACGGCAATTCATGGAAATAGGTTGTCAAGCGGACACTAAGTGATGATGGAAAGCCGAACAAATCTATGGTGGATGACGACTAACTTCGACTACCTAACCCTTGTGGCTGCGGCAATATGTATAAACTAATCGCACAGACATGGCATTTAATATCATTTCTTGTAACTGGCTAATTAAAGTCGTTGATATTAATAATAATCATTCGAACAATAATAATTTAACATGTCAAAACACAAACCACCTGCGTGAATTTATAGGTTTCTTTATAGGCTTCGAGCTCTTGCTCTGAGGAATTATCTATAAGGTTTTAATTGAAGCTAAATTGAATACAAGATACGTCGTTTCACTTACCTTATTTAGTGTAGGTGTAAAAAGATATCGGCTGGTCAACTTACCTGTAACAGAAAAAGTGGAATTTGAGCAATGAAATGGTACTTTCATGTATAAATAACTCATTTATTTAATCATCATTAAGGACAAATTACTATTTAGTTTGTGAGTTCCTTCGCGTCAGTTTTTATTAGATGCAGCCATTGAAATATGATTGTAGACTAAATAAGGAGGGCATTGGCAATCATTAACTTATTCAAAATACTTAAAGTAAACATCCCAGTGCTTGCAATGCCCAACAGTTGACACCCAGCTGTCATCTTTTTTACGAATATAGGCCGATACTGGAACGTTAAATTTGGCCTTAAAAAATTGTAACTCACAAGTCCGATTTTATTTTATTATCAGTAAGAGTACAATGAGCACTAACAGCGAAAATTTTTTTCTAACTGTTTTCGAGGATGCTGTAGGTATAATATAGGTATTTGTTTACGACACTCGTAAATTCAAGATAAGATAATTCGAGTGGTATTTCTTTTCATTCGACTATCGGATTTAACTATATGAATGTACCCTGTCATTTACTAACTGATTTACCAATGGCCGTATTTATTTAAATTTAAAACAAATAAAAAAAATATACTTCCTCCAAAAGATAATTTAAGTGGTATATGTTAACTGAAATATATTAAAAACTATCGAAGGCGAGTGATAGATTTGATTTATAACACATTATTCAATAGAATATTTTTTAATGAACAATTGAATTTTTAAAGCGTTCTAATAGCTATATAAGAAATCTCCGAAATTTTCAAGTGGGCGCATTCTGTTCATTATCTTTATACTAAAACTTGCATCAAAATTCTAACGATTTTATCAATCGCTCGAAGTTTTCTGAACTTATCAGTTCTAAACATAATCCAAACGCGCGGAGATTAAAGCGGGAGTCTATCGCGTCATGGCATGGCGCTAGCGGCGGGGCCAATCACGACGCGCCGCGCGCTGTTGCCTGACCGCTGCGCTGCGCGCCGTTGCCTGTCTGCTGTTTCCATGGTAACCCAGTAGGCACGCGAATATTGTATCTTTACGTTTGGTCCACAGAGTGAATAATATGACTGCCTAATGCGAAGCTTGGTTTGATAATGATTACTATAAAGTGCGATGTTTTTTTTGTTGAGAGCATGCCCCTCTATGGTGCGAACACAGAGAAGGTTGCCTTATCTGTGGGTGCGAATGAATGAAAAAGCGGACATTCCTACTTTTTCACTTCTCATGGTCATACCCCGGGGTTTTCGGTGCGGGAATGATTTCGTGTATTTATAACTTTGTTTATTGTAAAGTAATTACCAAACTATGAATTAAAAGTATGTAGTAAGGTCCAAATGTGCTTAGAAATGTTAAATTAGTATCGTTTTTTACAGTTTTTACCTGTTATTTGGCTAGTGTATAGCATTCCCGCACCGAAAACCCCGGGGTATGCTCATGGTCTAAAAGTCTGTCGTACATTTAAGCCCTAGTGCTAATATGTATACATAATTTCACTTCTCATTGTTATGTCCTTTAAGTCTAATTTCGTAAAGTCTGTATAGTATGTATGACTATGGTCTAAAACCCATATTACCACAAGAACAATTTTTCCTCACTTGGTTCGGGAAAATAACCACCTAGTGGTAATATGGCTTACTTTAGACCCTTGTCAAACAATCTACTATTTTCCGAAAAATGTATTTTTTTAATGAAATGAAATGTTTATTTGTATAACACAGGTGGTACAAATAGGGTCTTAATTTACAAAGGTGCTCTGTGTTTTGCCTATTGGCATACAAAATCATTGTTGTATTGTTCCATATTCGGTAGGAAATAGTATACCCTGGAGGCAATCGGCCTGTTTGGAGAAAAGTCGTCGACATCTCTTCTAAATACCTAAAACTGGTATACATGTGTTCCCCGTGGTCTTCAGAATACGAATTGACTGGTTTTAGTTTATGGAGGGGGATACGAAAAAAGTGAGGGAAAGATGGCGGACGACCATCATCGAAATTTGTTCACAACTCGAATCATATCGGACCGATCGATTTGTGTGAAATGTCATCTGAAAGACCATTAAAGTACTATAGTTGTTTCTAAATAGAGGCAGTCATCACATTAGTCGTTTACGAAATATTTGAAAAAATATGAATTTTTTACCGTGCCTGTTTAGATAAAGTAGTGATAAAACATGCTTATAACTCAATAAATAAAGTATGTATTATTATAAAGTAGACGGGAAAATGTATGAGCTTTCAAAAAAACTAGCGTGTGGTGGTCGATCGACGTCGTATTTTCATTAGGGAACGTACCCAAACTACGTGACCCATTTTTTTCAGTTTTTGACCCCCCCCCCCTCGGTGACCATCCGTAGTAATTGCCAAGACCCCCTCCCTCCCCCCTAGTTGTCACGTAGTAAAATTCACACATATGGTTTAGAGTGAAATTTTGGAGATAGAAAGCAAAAAAACATAATTTTACATACTTATTGCCCTTTTTTAACACGACACTGGCCGCGTGACGCCAAAAGTGCGTGGAAACCTATAATTAGAAGCGCGAGATTTGAGCATAATTATTGACTACGTGACAGAACCTAAGACTCCCCCCCTCCCCCCTGTGACCTAGAGTAGTATTTTTGATATTTGAGTAGAATAATTGATCAATTTTATTTTAAGAGGAGGGGACGAGTCGAAAAAAGGAGGGGGGAAAGATGGTGGCCGACCGTCATCGAAATTTATTTACATCTCGAGTCCTATGGAACCGAAAGATTCGTGTGTAAATATTATTTAATGTACTATAATTGATTATAAATAACCGTAGTCATCAATGTAGTCGTTTACAAAACAAAACATTTGAAAATAACATTAATTGCGGTAAAGTTACAATTTATTGAGCTATAAGCATGTATTGTCAGTACTTACGCCAACATGCACGGTAAAAAATCATACTTTTTCAAATATTTTGTATAGGGCTAAAGTGATGACTACAATTATTCAAAAACAATTATAGTACGTTTAATGATCTTTAAAATTGCATCTCAAACGAATATATCGGTCCCATAGACCGAAATGTGAACATATTTCAATGACGATCGGACACCATCTTTACCGCGTCCGATTATTGACTCCCCCCCCCACCCTTTTTTAAAAAATAAAACTGGTCAATTCATGTACATCCATCACAATGAGGAATATATCCATACCAGTTTTAGGTATTTGGAAGAAATGTCGGTGATGACTTTTCTTCAAATATGCCCGTTTCTTCCAGTGTATTAGAGTAAATACATATGTTACAATCCTAAAAAAATGGTTAATTTTGCAACTTAGACTTCAAAGAACTGATTATTTCAGTAAATTTAAAATAATTTCAAATGACACAAATCACGAATTGATCCGTTAAATAGATTCTGAGAAATAATGAAAATACGACGACGGTCGGCTGCCATTATAGGGTCGCCACACACCTAGCGGTTTTCCTCGCGGAATTACCGGAAGTAGCGGAAATTTGTCTATGGTAGCGGAAATTTGTCTATGGTAGCAGATTTTTTGTATGGAAGCCATAGACAAATTACCGGAAGTAGCGGAAATTCATAGACAAAATGCTTAATTTGTCTATGAATTTCCGCTACTTCCGGTAATTCCGCGAGGAAAACCGCTAGGTATGTGGCGACCCGTAAGACGAAACGTAGTGACCCATTCTGAACAAAATTCATCAATACTCCGTTATATAGTATTACATAGGGTGGCCAATCATTTGACAAACAACATTTCATAAAATATTCATTTCACAAACAAAATAAAATATTCATTTCACAATGATTCCCATAAATAATTTTATATATTATTGTTTCACAAATAATTCAAAAGACAAATTATTTTCTTGCAAAAACACTATATTACAAAACATTATTTGGCAAATTATTCATTTGCTATTCAGGGCAATTAACAAAATAACGCATGGTAAAACGTTAGTAAAATGGATTATTTGGTACCTAAATTCTTCGTTTAATAATCTCATGGTGTGTATGCCATTTATACGTGTATTATCTACGAGTACAACATTTTAAAAATATATTTTGTACTTTAAAAGTTAAGTTTGTTTTTGTTGAATATTATCACGGACAACTATGATTTGAGAGAGCCCAGATAGATGCGACGACGAGCAAAGCGAGGAGGAGCGTGGTAGATTAACTGCGACCTTACAGTTCTAGTAACTTACATATGTCGGGGTTAATAGAAATGTAAAATACCCGTAATGTCAACATACCCATTTATCTTAATTGCTTCGCAATCACTTATTTTTAAAAAACAGTCACGGCTTTATTGTCAATTTTTACACATAAAATTACCATTTTCATTTAGTTTTAGTAAAAATATCCATGAATTACTTATATTTCAGTGAAAACGAAATTCTTTTATAATATTTTGTCTTGTGTCAAATGCTATTTTTGCTTAGAAATACAGTTGTCAGTCAGCCATTCTTGTTTATCTTATTTTACTATTGTCCCTAAATTTATCCGGAACCGACTTATTAACCGACTTCAATTAAGGGAGGGAGTTCTCAATTAGTTTGCATTTATTTATTGTACTTATTATATTCAGTAAAAAACAATAATTTATCTATTGACATTTTGCAAAATAACGGATTTTAAAAACGATTTATTTACAAAATGAACGTTGGTTAAATAATAATTTGTCTTACAATATGTTTATAAAGCGTCCAAGTTACTAAATGTATATTTGTCTAATAACGATTTATAAAAATGAACATATTTAGCAATGACTTGTTGAAACGAATTATTGTTTGTTCAGTGATTATTTGCGAAATGTTATTTATCAAATGAATCATTATCAAAACGAAAGCTCATAGTTTTCCCGTATATTTTGTCATAACATTAATTGTGGTAAAGTTATAATTTATTGAGTTATAAGCATGTTTTGTCAGTATTTACGCAAACATGCACGATAAAAAAAACATATTTTTGTTAAATAAGTATTTTGTAAAAGACTAAAGTGATGACTACGGTTATTTATAAACAATTGTAGTACATTTAACAATCTTTCGAATGACATCTCATACGAATCGTTCGGTCTCATAGGACTCCAGAAGTAAAAATAATCGATGACGTTCGGCCGCCATCTGCCCTCCTCCCCCATTTTACCGACTTGCCCCCCCCCCCACCCCCTTCATAAACTAAAACCCGTCAATTCGTAGTCAGGAGACTACGAGGAACACATCCATACCAGTTTTAGGCATTTAGAAGAGATGTCTACGAAAATCGTGAAGGAGACGACTTTTGTTTAATTTGCCTCTAGACTATTATGTCAGGGTTATGAAACTCTCCCGCGCGGCCTCGGTTAAATACCTATGCGCTGGAGCCTGCCACGACCCGCCGGCGGGACGGTTAGTCAGTGAACCGAAAAGTCTATGCCAAAATAATTTTATTTCAATACTGTGGGCTACCGCAATTCGTATTCAAAAGTAAAAACATTGCCTGGCCCGGTTAAGGGTTAATCATAATGTTGTATGAAAGGTGAATGACAAGCTACGGCGCGTCGTGATTGGTGGAACCGCTCCTGCTGACCGCGCCTTAGACTGCCGCGCAAAATTCCTTGCGTTCAAATGACGAATTGAACTGATAAGCTCGTGCACTGTTCAGCTATTGATGAATTCGTTAGTTTTTGTGTATATATACATTACTATAACGATAATAATCTAAACACGCTGACTTGGAAATTTTCTAAATTTCTTTTATGGTCAAGACAACGCTTTTTAAAATTCAAATGCTTAAATAAAATCGATCTATTGATGAATCTATTATAAATTAAACTGATAGTTATCTTTGATAGCTTTCAATACATTTCAGTAATCATAAAACACTTTAGTAATCTTTTTGTGAAAAAAAATTTTTTTTCAGCATTTTATATTATCCTGAAACAAACTCTTGACAAATGCGTTAGTAAATGACAGTTGATGTTCAAACAGTTAAATAGGATTATATCATGAAGAAACTTACCGCTTGTATAATCTTACCTTGAATTAATAAGGCCTGCTAACAAATACCTACTTTATACCTAAATCTACGTCAAGATCCGATATATTTTTTTATAAGGAGTAGTTCTCAGAGTATTCTAACAGACTACAAAAAATAGCGCACTTGTGAGTTATAAAAGTTAATTCTGTATTTGTACGCCACTAATAGCCAGGGATACACGCACAGATATGCCCGCCGGATTTGTCCGATGGATGTGCCCGGCGGACAAATCCGTGTGTGTATGGCGCGAATTGGACACGGATTTGTCTGCGGACACATCTGAATAGCGCCATATACGAACGGATCTGCCCGCTGGGCATATCCGTCGGACAAATCCGGCGGGCATATCTGTGCGTGTATCCCTAGCCTTTAGTTTAAAGATGACATACTGGTACATTGACGAGCAATCGGTTGTTTACCTTAAAACTGAACTTTCTAAAATATGTCCTACTTTGTGTTTGTTATCGAAACACGTAAACACGTAAGGGCGGCTACGTACTATCAGTCCTCCTGACGATATCGGCCTGTCAGTTGTTCGGAGCCGTCAATTTTTTGTTCTAACTGACAGGCCGAGATCGTCGGGCGGACTGCAGGCGGACTTCGCCGGCTTAAATTATTTAAGATATTTAAGGCAGTTCTGTGGCTTGAAGGGCCATGATATATGTATTATTAAATATGTATGTAGATATGTATTAAAAAAAGTTTGTATGTAATCCTGACTTTAATAAAAGCAATACTGTAAATAATCCACAGTACTCGTACCTATACAAAAATAATATCTGTCATTTGTTATGAAGTAACTTATATTTAAACAAAATCACTGCTAACAGCATGGCACCGCGCCACGGCTAAAAGAACTAAACTGAACGACGTGTGATCTCATACAAAATACGTAGTTTAAACACAAACCATAATGTTAACGAAACAAGCTACCCTCCTTGGGACGGTTTATTAAAAATACAAATTTTATAACGCCGAGCTATTCCACTCATAGAGGTTTTGGAGTCGGCTGCTTCCAGTTACAGAGGTAAAAATAAGAAATTTTCGAAAAAATGGATTCCGCTTATAAAGGTCCCAAAATTCCACTTATAGAGGTAATTCGTTGCCAAGGGACTGGAACCGAGAACTTGGGTCCACTTAAAGAGGTTTTCCACTAATCCAGGTTCCACTTATCTAGTTTCCACTGTATAAGCAGTGAGCACCCAAAACTGTTGCTGGAGGTTTACAGAAACCAAAGAGCGTAGGACGTATTTATGTACATGTCAAGTATAAAAAAATAAGACGAAGTCGCGAGGAAAAGCTATACTAAATATGATATATTATGTATATGTAACTACTTTAAAAAAAACGAGGTGAGATTAAATGATTACCTTTGACATACTTCTCATAAGAGCCTTTCAAATCAACTCAGATTGTATGTATTAACTACCTATATGGCAATAACCGTTTTACGTTTTCTTTACAATTAAGTTATTATCCTTTTACAGTTGATTTGATTAGTCTGTAACGGTAATCAAAGCATTATTATGCGTTAACATCTACTTTTACAGTAACGACTAGTTTTTATTCATTTGCTTATTAGTACCTGGCTTGAATTACTTATGTTGTCACTATGTACTCGTATGTTCTCGTATGTAATCGTAATGCTATTATGTGTACCAATATTTTTTTTTATTATCTACAAAAATAAATAAAAATAAGTACGCATTTGGACAAAGGACATTTATATGTTGACTTTCAGTCAACCTGTCATGAGTACTTCACACTTTAACTACAAAAATAGTTAGATAAATTAACTAGAAATTTTCACTTTGAGGATAATCACCCCACGGATAATTTGCAAAAAATCCTTTACGCATTAAAAAAAGGATTAACATTTTTGTCACGGCAAATTTAAGGAGCTATAAATTTTTGTCATTAAGTTAATAATAAGAGTTGGTGTCGGGAACAGGATGCTATAATGCCTTTTGTTCGCGGCCGCGCCTCGTGCATACCAATGACTTCTCTAAAAAACTACATACGAAGTCGTTTTCATGTTTAATTATAGACTTTCTGCATTTTGAAATCGCCATTTTTGATCAACCTATCTGGTCGAACTTCAGGAAAGATTATTTCTATACATGATTATGTCTAGTAGGTATACAATAGTACATTACTTCAGAGGCCGTGAATAAGGGATTTAAAGACGAGATTGCGGTAGAGGGCCGAGTCGTAGACGAGGCCGGATAAAGCGAGTCCTGTAATCCCTCTTCCGGCCAAGGAATGTATAGTGCTTTTCTCGAACATTGTAAGAAAATATTATAATTAAAATAACTATTAAGGTATTATTAAGTAATCAAGTAAAATGTTTACATTGCGCCTTTTTTATTTTTTAAACTTGACATTTGAAAAAGCTATTCGAGCACCATGTTTAACCGCTTATAAATATCGATACCTTTGGGTTCAATTGGCGTAAAGGACATTTTGGCGAAAATGAGTTATATATACAGCTGTGTTCAGAATTTCAAGCGCTATCGTTCTGTATATTTAAAATTTCGATATCTCTTAAAAAGGTGCCTTTACGACCCAATTTTTATACTATGAGCTTGCAAAAACAGCTTATTTAAAGGGACGTAAATGACCAGTTAAAATTTACAGTTTAAAGATATAATCGTAAAGGAAGCCCCTAAACATAAATATTATCGTAAGTGACTTTCATCTCGTTTATCGTCCTTTAAGCCCTTCATTTTTTTTGCGTATTTTTCAAATCGTATGGGCTAGATGGGTGTAAAGGGCATGTTTAATTACGTTTGTCCTTTACGACCTGCTTTAAAATGATTTTGCCATAAGCGTAATGATGTGAACATGGTTGTAAAGGACTTTTTTAATATTTTGTGACCTTTACTGCTATAAAGGAGTTTATAAATTCCTAAATTGACAGAATTAACATGGATGTAAAGGTGTATAATGTTAAATAAGTAGTTTCATGTGACCTTTATCACTATAATATAATGTTTGACCTTCAAATTAGTAAACAATTCCGCTCAGTGCAAATGTAAACTAACGGTGTAAAGGACACTTATCATGAATACATTTAAGTTTTGTAGGAAAACACGTCCTTTATATGTTTTTATTAATTACCAGATTATTAAGGGCACGTGAGTGTTAGGTATTTGTTTGTATTTTAATGAGAGAAGTTAAATTGAACGTGTTATAAATCTAATAATTGTTTGAAAATAAATAATCGGTTCTGTTAAAATGTAATATTATCACCAATTATCAATATTTTATCGTTTTAATTCATAGCATAAACATCAGTTACAATTTAAATTAACATAATAAAATTAACTACTGCTCTAGCTACACCGAACTATTACCAATTTCGTCGGCTAAGTATAAGATCTAAAAAAGCATTGCGATCAAGCTACACTATGTACACGCCGTTTTCATTCACTACGTTACCTTTTTAATAAAAAGTAAGATATGGATGAAGATATGTATCCTTTAGAAAAGAGGGTACATTGGGTTAAAGGCTAAAGAGACAAGAGGGTCCCCCCGTCGTCAACATATTGCATCAATTTAGAGCTCTCTGGCGACCTTACTCACCGACAGGAACACAACCTATTTACCTAAGGTTTTCGGTGAGGTGGAGGTACTTTCCCAGTCGGGCTCTGCTCCAGATTTGAGCAACATAATATTCGCAAATCTGTGCCCTACCACACAAAACTAGATGACATTCGCAGTGCCCATGCCCCTCTTTTAGATGCAAGTAGTCTAAGGACGTACCCGGTCGAAAACTAAACGTGACAGGTTTGAAACGTATCCGGATAGGACGTTATGATAGATTTG
Source organism: Pammene fasciana (assembly GCA_911728535.1). Lineage (NCBI taxonomy): Eukaryota > Metazoa > Arthropoda > Insecta > Lepidoptera > Tortricidae > Pammene > Pammene fasciana. The sequence continues at coordinate 7,639,861 of OU452285.1, forward strand.
GTTTTAATTTATTCATATAATTGTCTCGTATATTCTTTAATTATAATAGAAATTATATTTTTTTATTGTGTGAAATTGGAAATTATAGGCGTTAAATGAAATATTTTGCGCCTTAGCTAAAGTTAACCCTCTTTTCACTTGAGACTCTAGAGACACAGAAATTTCTAAGTACCTATAGAAGAGTTAATAATTGCTTTCAAATTAAAATCTCTTTGTTTTTTTCGTATTTTACAATACGATATCTTGAAATATTGGAATAATATTATTAGTATTATATTTACAGTAATTTTACCCAATAAGTAAACGCCCTAATTCTTGATATCCTAATAGTAATTATCTTCCGATCTGTTACTTCCCTTGTTATGACTTAAGGTATCAACAATTAATACAGATTTAAACAATAGGACATTTACTTTATCTTCATTACCGGAATATATTAGCTACAAACTATGTTCACCAAAGATGTTCATATCATAGCACCCTTCATTAGGTTTTGCACACGAGTCGAAGTGGTTTACCAGGGCGTGGCCGCTGCACACACAACAGCTACTACGAGCTACAAGTAAACATATTATGAGGTGTTGCAGACCAGGCAGCAGCCGTCTCCTACTTGCGGGTCAACCGACGGCTTTGTAAAGGTACTATGTACTGCTGAACACCCCAATACGCCCCAACGGTACCGTATAGCATTTGAACGTTGGGACAATATGGCGCTGCAGCGGTCGGAATGGCGATGAATGAATGAATATTAGCTAGTTTTTGAGCAAGCTATTCATTTCTATTTCATAACTGATTATAAATATTGCGTTTTCTATATTATAAATGTAATCCGGATGTACCTAATCAAATCAGCCACGTTTTGATACACTTTTCAGGCTTCCTAAGAGTAAACTAAGCTAAATACAGTTAACGTGTGGACTGTCACCGGTAATTATACGCCCCAAATTTAGGGTAAAATAATCTAAGATCGTTACTAACGCCCCGAATTTGGAGTAAAATAATCTAGGACCGTCACTTACGGCCCCATCATTTTTAAATTATCATAAATTTCATGGGCATAAAGGACACTCATAGCGTTTTTAACCAATTGTAAAGGACATTAACTTCTAAAGTATTTAGTTTATGGATAGGATTCCTAATTCAGATTAGAGATACCAACAATTTGAGTACTTTTCTAATACACATCAAAGATATAGCTCGATAAACAAAAAAGATATTATCAACATTTAAAAAAAAACTCTGTTTTTTGCGTCTCCTGAAAACCATCATTTTGTCCTTTACGCCAATTGAACCCAAAGGTATCGATATAGTTCTTTTTTAATTTTAATGTCGCAAGTATGCTTTCATAGAGAGTGGTCGTGGGCTGTATGTGATATTTCCTTTGTCAGTGTAATCTTAGTAAGCAAATTTAAAAAGTTAGAGCAGCGGACAATAATGTACGCTTCATACTATCTCCATACATTACTTCTTGGCCTAAGGCCTAAGGCCAAGAAGTAATGTAAGGATCCTTAAATGAGCAACTTCATGTCTTCATTTCGTGACATTAACGCATACATTTCGGAGTATGTTTGAGAAATGTATATTCCTAGGGATACAACTCATACAAGAACAAAAAACTGTTTAGAGGTATAGTTATAGTACTTAGAAATTTTATAAAATATATAGGAATCCACTTGAGAGGCCACCTTCTCAAGAGTGGCATTGTTTTCCACTGTTTATTAGGTATAACAATAAGGATGATAAAAAAGGAGAAACCAAATGAAGATACCGACATATGACATTATTTAAGGAGTATACGTACATATAAATGAGTCAAAATAATTTAAAGACTTCAGATATCTTGCTTGTGCTGACGTCGCTATTTCAAGTTTTACTACAAACTTTATAGCAGAGAGGTTAACAAAGTGACAACATTATTAGAAAACCAGCAATTGTCAGCTCGTAATGTTTAAACGTTTGGCACCATTTAGGATTCACAACCGTGCTTGATAGTTTTGCGGAATATGACAGCCTGTCATTACATTAGTATATAACTGCATACAAAAAGCTGGCAAAATATCAGAAGCCATGGCGAGGCGTGGAGAATGATAATGACCAGGGAAAGTCCCAGGCTGATTTATAGCTGTATTTGAACGGGGTTCTGATCACTTTATGATAGCGAAAACTACCTTCACACAAGTATCAAGGTGCATCTTGAATTACGAAAATTAGGACCTCTATGTTGAAAGGCATAAGAGTTATCCCAAGTGTTGTTGTACGCGGGAAAGCTCATAAGGTGCGAAATGCAAATGGCTCGGATTAAGTCGAATGTAACGAAGTAAGATGGATATTACATGAGCGTGACCGAAGATCGGACATCTTCATAACGGAAAGCAACGATTTGAGGAAATTGTGATGATGTCTTGATACTACTTGATTTCCCTGTTTTGCTACGATTGAGTAGGTTAACTTCCTACTAATAACCAAAACTATGGATACAATTTTACATATCCAATAGCTACTAATAAAATAAATATGAATATTGAATTAATTTACAGTTACTACATGATGTCATTCACAGAACTTACTAATGAATAGCTAAGAGAGTAAAGAACCCATTCAAATATCAAGATATGAGTCACTAAGTTAGACATTAAAATTTAACTAGCAAGCACCTGGAATTTAGCGACACGGCCGTAATAAAAATAAGTTTATTTAAATAAAATGCAGCGCTTAGTATGCAACTGCGCGCGCGAATCTTTCCATTGTTTTCGCTAAATGACATCAAAGTTGTGTCGGCGCGTTGTATTTAGAATGTGAAATAATTCAGTGTTCTTGGAAATATGCGCGGGCTTAGGGGTTAGGCGCTGTCCATTGTGCATTATCAGTCATAAGCATGTAAACACCGATTCAGCTTATGTCATAGGGAATAAAGTGGAATTTTGTACACGTATTTATGATTGCGAATGTATCTCCTCAGATTCGTTGAACTTAAGACAGACTTCTTTATGCCACTTACTTTGAATATGCTTTTTACATTTATTTATTGTTTTTTTATCGTGAGTAAAGTTACGAAAGTTATGGATATAGGTACAATCTTTTAAGGTTGCGCTTACGTCCGTTTATCTGAGTTCTAGAGCATTGTATAAACTTATTATACATTCAATCGTCAGTGGAATAGTAAATAATGTTAATATACTCTCGAACCGTATTTTAATGTAAATAAAGAATAATTCTAGCTCAGTCTAATATGCGGTCCCATAAACAGAAGGCCACAATCGTCGTCAACCTCGTGTTGAAAGTCTGGCCATATTTAGTCAGACCCAAGGTGCATTGTTGAAATAAGGCTTAGACCCCATCCATCATTACTGACAATTAATTAAGCGTAATTAGAGTTAATAATAATTGATACCTACTTATACTTTTATGGGCAGCGAGTACATGAAACAAAAAGGTCAATTACAATATGGAAGACACGGTAGTTATGATTAAGTAAAGCTTTTAGTCGGAGCCTTGTGCGATTGTAGTAGGTAGGTGGTCAGTCTGAAATTTTATGGTTGCGGTCACAACTCTGTCAAACGCTTCATGCATTTGATGGTACGTAGTTTAGGAGCAGGCATAAATCTAGACGATGACCCAGGTTCTCAAATGAGCATATGATGTATATAATCTCGTTCCGATCATTTTAGGAGACTAACAGTTATCATGCTGACGCTGACAATTCGCCGCACATTTTTTGTGTAAGTACAGGCGCCATCATATATTGGAGCGGCCAAGATGGTGACAAATATCTGAACAATGCCTCGAATCTCAAGGAGATAAAGTGCACGTTCAGATATTTTTAAGTACCTTGGCCGCTCTTAACGATATATGGCGATTGTAGGTACCTAACGATAATCGCAAAAATCACATTATGCGACATCACGATTTAGAGAAGTATGAAGATACAATAGTCAAACACCAGCCACCAAGCTAGTTTAGTTTTATGTACTAAATAGGTATAGTCAGCATCAATAGTATCTTCCTACACGAAGGCCGCAAAAATATGTGACACGCTGTTATTTGTGGAGCCATAGGAGGTACTATTAATGCTGACTGTACTACGCAACATTTTTATTTTTCACATTAAAGTTAATCTAAATTTCATGCGTCCGGCAATCAATTTTACTTCAAACGATTCTAAGGATAAAGAATTCTGCTTTGCGAATAGAATTCAATTACTGGGACACGAAAACTTTTCCTATTAAGGAGTTACACGTGAGTGATCATGAAACTTTTATCAGCGGGTGTTTACGTGATTTTGCGGGTTTATACTACAAGGTCGTATGATAATGCCATCGAAGGTTCTTCAGGACTGTTTATTATTTATCAGATTACGTGAAAATCAGACAGTGTCACGTTGTTCGACAAAAAGTTTAAAAAACACGACGCGGCGGAATATAAAGTGTAAAAACTTCGTTAAGTATTCAATGGCGATGAAGTGGGTTCCTTCGATGGAGATCGCTGCGATTATTATTGGGCAGGCGTTGATTGTAGCAAATATTTCGGTTACTATAACCATAGACTTAAATATATAGTAGACGGCCATAGCCTAAGAACTTAATGAGGCTCCGAGTATTTAGCGCCATCTAAACGACTAGTAACGACTAGTGTACTACTAAGTATTCGTTACTAGGTGGCGCTGATTTTATCTCATACATATTGGCTCTGTTTAGGTGGCTCTGAACTAGATGGCGCTAAATACTCGGAGCCTCAAAATTTCTTAGGCTATGGCCGTCTACTATATATTTAAGTCTATGCTATAACGGAGTCTGAATTTGAACTTTAAGTCGCATATTTTCAAAACAATAAGGAGTCAAATTTATGGTTAACATAAACTGAAAAAATTAAACAGCTAGAAATGAATAAGTTTTTGCTATTTACAACCGAGTGACTCGCTTCGCATCGAGCCTGCATAGTTCGTTGTTAAAATCAAAGAAGTCAACTTGGCTAATGTCTGTATGTAAAACTATACCATTTTTTTTAATAAATAATGGAATCAGGTAAAAGTCATATTTACTAGGACACTTATTTGGATTCAAGTGCTCGTTTAAAATAACCAAGAAGGTTTAGCAATAATTGCTTGTTTGTCGTTAACAAAGCTTCATTCCGTGTTTTGAATATGACTTGGTTGTATGCAACTAAAAATATCTTAACCGAGCCAGATCGGTACTTTGCTAAAGCTCATTTTTTTCCGTGTATATTTCATTAGCTAACTTGAATTTCGGGTTTTAATTGTGTGTACAAATAGAAGGCAGAACCATAAAATATCAGGGCGACATTAAATTAAAATAAAAACATTTTAATTCGCATTTCGTTAATTCAGCTTATATTGTTATTGCTAACATATACAGTCGCCATCAAATATATCGGAGCGGCCACGGTACTCAAAAATATCTGAACTAGCACACTTATCGCCTTGACAATAAAGGCGTTGTTCAGATATTTATGGCCACCTTGGCCGCTCCGATATATCTGATAGCGACTCTACATGAGCTTACATGACTCCTGGTTAAAGTTTCATTAAGAACTTAGATATGGCGGAACCTTAAAATATCAGGGCGATATTAAAATAAGCGAGACATGCGCAGTCGCACTGTTTGGGTTACAGTCACGTACTCCCGTAATGACAAATTCTCGGCCATTGTTATTGTCGCTTGACGATTTTTTCCGTCGTTCTCATTTTGAGTAACAATGTGAACGTGCCAATAGCACATTTTACTGGAATTAATTATGCAAAAAATCGCCCGTTGAGGTTATTGCGTTCGTATATTAACACCTCAAATGAACGGGAACGTTATGGAATTATTTTTATTGAAATATTATAGCAGGGTCCAAACCAGCTCGAAAAAACATTACATGTTTTTTTTGTATGACATTATTTTTTACCTGCAGTTACGAAAATTTAAAACTTTATCAACGCATTTACTAACTACATATTTCGATAAAATTTATAATTAAAATAAGTAATAACTTATGTATTGCTTCATACAGTTGACACTCAATTAAAATTCTATAACGGTTTAAAAATATGGCAAGTTGAATATTAGTCCTGCAAACCTTTTTTATTGAATATATTTAGATATATTCAAAAATACATTTATTTACATAACTAAATATACAGAGGTACTACAGTACAAATACTAAACTAAATTAATAACTAGCTCAAATCTAAACTAGGCCCTTGCGGCATTGTACCAAGGATGCTGGCGGCATTTCCTCGTTGTATCGCAATGCTGATACGCTGTGCGAGGAAACCGCCAGCTCTTCGGTCACCAGTTACATCAACCAGACGCTTTGCGATTTCTGCAAAAAACTTGTGTGCGCTGGGACCCCATGGACCTAGAGTTTCAACTCCAAAAGGTACAAAATGGTACTCTCTACCGAGACTTTTATATTTGTTACGTTTTGAAATTTCGGCGCTTTCCGCCGCTGCGCCCGCTTTTACGTTAGTCCGTTGGAGGTGGGACGGTGCCAGTGTGTCTACGCAGGTAGCATCCCACACTAACATCCGTCCCAGGCTCCAAGGAACCAAAGACACCCCATCAGGCCTCTTGCCATCATCCCTGATAATGCCAGTCGGCTCAAGAAGAGCAGGCACATTGATGGTGGCAAGAGACCGACGGATTATGTCGTTAAGCGACGCGTGTCTTGAAAAACGGCCCGCACTTTTTTGACAAGATAGTCCATGGTGTCCTAGTCGGTCCACGTCTGTGCCACAAGAGCATATGTGTGGCGTACACACCGAAACCCCGAGTCGCAGACCAGTCGCCAGTCTAAGGGAGGTCGGATCCAAGAAAGTACCGGTATTAGGAGAAGGATGGGCATGTAGCCAGTGACCAGCTTCCCGGGCTCCGACCGCCAAAAGCCTCGCGCGATCTGGACCTGTACAGTACTTACAATAGTATAAGGTGTAATAATTAAGTCAATTATTTAAAATGGACTGGAGTAATAGGTAACTTATTTGTTTAAATCTAGGCTTTTATTTAGTAAAAAGTACGTAATATTCAAATCTAATTGTCTATAAACAAAACCATAAACTTGAACCCGTTAATCAAACTCACCTTTATCTAAATCCGTAGTCTAAGGCGCTTTAAGTATTCACGAACCTATTAATTACCTACGGATGCTCTTGCGCACGACCAACGCGCAGTCTTATGCATCCCTTCCCAATTTAAAAGTTGTATCTTTGTGTATGGGTATCATAGGTACTTACGACTTTTTACTAAATACGCCGGTATGCACTTCGAGTAACTGACGATTTTCAACTTGTGAACTGTGGGTCCACTCTTAAATGCGATATATAAAATATATTAATATATAAATGCCTTGTCGAAAGAACTTATGTTAGCAGTAAAGTTAGCAGTTAACATGAGATTAATGTTATGAAAAACATATCTTAATTGCTCCAATACGGTTACACATATTTTGCTATGAATACGATGCACTGAGACATATCTACTGTATTTTTTCTCGCCTGTATTTTATTAAAGATATTAGAAAAACAATATTCTTAACTAGCCCTTTCTGTAAGTGAGCGATTACGTTAAATGAAATGAAAAAGTTAGTGTCGTTAGTGTGTTCAGCGTTCAAAGGGTTAAATTAGGTTCTAGAGATATGCGCGGGCGAAGTGTCCCTATTTAATCCACCGTTTAACACTAAATTGGCTGCATTTGCATCATGCTAATGCGCTGCCTATTCTACACGATGACTGCGCCAAACAATGCAAACTGCCACTTACTGTCGCATAAACTATCCATGCAAGTAATTATCAAAACAATACCTATTTCGCAATCATGCAGTACAAGCTACTTTCCGTTATGTTGGTTAAACTTCAACGATTTAAAAATTAACCAAAAAATGTTTTTTGGTGAATACGTTAACAATTAATTGCCTGTGTGATACGCTTGAAGACTCTTCACTGTCCTAAAGACATGCGAAGACCCCTTTTCACATACACCATATCAAAGTAACGACAACACTATTATTATCACTCCGTACAATGCTACAATAATCGTCCAAATGACAAACCGTAGACTGTAATTGCACATTTAGCAAGTTTCACTTTCGAAAACGGACAAAAGCGGTTTATGACAACATTGCCATGGTTGTTGCACTTTATGGTAAAGTGGCGCTTAGAGGAGTCGGCGGCGTTTGGGGGGTTAGGTTAGGAAGGCAGTGTGGCGTGGTTCCCCCGTTCTCCGTACTGTTTACACAGGCATTATGGCGGTTAATGAGAACCTTAATGACCCCGTGACGCGGTAATTAATACTCTTAGGCTTCTCATTACCTGCCGACTCACGGTTTGATGCAAACAGTGGGTTGTGTAGTGTTGTTAAATATAATTGTATGCACAACAAGTAGGTATGCAGATAGCAAATTATTCTAATGCAACTCCAATACAACTTCAATATTTCCTACTTTTTCTTACTCACAATACGATACTAATTGTGCCCTTAATCGGATCACCAGTGTTTTGGTTATAACCTGTATGTCTATTTAACATCGCTAGATGTCATAGATGCGTAGGTAAAATTTTCTATTGTGTGAGGTTCATGCAAAAATTCCTGATTGGTGTAAGTGGTACAAAGACTACAACATATGTTCCGCCCTTGTAATCGATATGAATAATAGGTTCCTAATGCATAAACTTGTCTATTTAGTGTTAGAAACTACCTATATCTCATTACTACAAATTATAAAATAAACTAACCCTTTTTACATAACCCAAGACCAACCTACTGAGCCATTCACTATGTAGGAACAATGGCGGCCCCGTGCCTTGCCTCTAATTGCCGTACGCCTCTAATAAACGTTGCGTCAAGCAAACGTTTAATTGTGGTGTCTCTGGCCAATTACACGCATTGGTGCATCTGGGCCGACCGCTTGATAACAGATTTCTCTTCTGACCTGATGATAGAAACTTGGTTCGCTAAATCTGATGTCTGTGAGGCCGTGAGGTGACAATTTACTCATTAAAACAAATTTATTATTATTATTGTAATTAAAAATAAAAATATATAAAACTACTACGACCTACCTATTTACCTAAAGATTCATTCACTTATGTGAATGTTTGTGTCTGTAAAAATGATGACAGCTTAAAGTATATGGAAGCTCGCGCCAGTATTTATTCATCATGAACAGCAAACTTAATTAAGCTATGGATTAAAAAGATAATAGTGGTAAACCGTTCGTGGAACTCAATTCACAGCGGCATGCCTAATTTTCAGTGGCTAGAACGGTAATTGGAGAAAATGAAAGCCAAAATTGCTCCAGCTTCACTGATAGGTAAGATAACAAAATATAGGCTTTCTCTCAAAGCGTAGGACTGAATTGTCAACTAGTTACTCGTATCTAAGTAGGTAGTTAGTTTTATCTACTCGATTGTATTTAAATAGAGCAAGTTGCTTTTCGGACACACTCTCGACAGTTCGCATTTGAAACTCCGAGAACTTTAATACTTAGGTTTAATCGTAAAAATTTTTTCACGAGGTGGCAGCACCGAACTGTCAGAATCCCAGCCGCGGATCCACGATAAACAGCCTTGCGGTCTCAAAGCTAGGATTTAACTAGAGACCGCATACGCGACACACCCTAAAGGACAGAACATACGCAACGCGACTGATTTTAAAACACGTTTCAAGATAGCTGATAGCATACCGTAACTAACCTGCATAATTTAGTCGGTTTCATTGCTACCCTTCAAAGAGCGGTGGAGGGTAACAAACGTTTCTATTGTACTTAGGGCCTTTTGGAAGTAAGTAATAATCACAAGGGTGAGTCTATGATAAGGACCAACTATAATGGCGCCTTCTCTGTAATATCTATGGAAAGTGTAATAAGACCATCCCGTTCAATCTTGGTATTGTTATTTCCGCGTCAGGTCTATGGGTGGTATGTCTACGCTTGCGGTCCATACCTATGGCCGGCGTAGCACCCGAGGGTAAGGGGGCCCACAGACTATCAGTCCGCCTGACGATATCGGCCTGACAGAACAAAAATTTGCAGCTCCGAACAACTGACTTATAGTGGGTGGGCCCCATTACGTGCAAATGTCCATGTTGCCTGCCCTGTATTCGCGCCTGCGTAATCTACCTATCATGTTTAATCATATTACATATTTGATTGGAGAAATTTGACAACTGCTGCCAAAAATACCTCTCGCCACGGTACTACCACCTAGGGGCTGTGCATAAATTACGTCATCGATTTTTGACGATTTTTGACCTCCCCCCCTAAAATCATCCAAATTTTATGCTTCGAATGGCCCCGTTTCCTCCTACGTTAAGCTACCATCATCCGATGTCCAGACCCCCCCCTATTTTGAAATGACGTAATTTATGAATAGCCCCCTAGTGAAAAAATCCATCGGACAAACCCTCATTAGTATGACCGACGATATATTTTTAAAGAGTTCACACCGTGCAATATTTAATGGGATATTAAATCAAAATCTAGTTGCGTCCACGATACGCGCCCCGGATTCTAAAGAGTCTAAGCTAGACCAAGTAGGTGTCCTAATACCTAAAATCAGTTCTCGTAATTCCTATTGACGGTGTTTATTCAAGTACACTTTGGTATTTAGTATCGTATTGCACGTGTAGAGAATTTGAGACCTAATGAATAGTTTTAAGTTCGGTTTCGTCTTTCTCTTTACCAATAAATATGTGGGCGTTTAAAGAGATGAGTGAGTTATTTAATTTCGCAAATAAGTAAATGTTAAAAAAGTATGGATGATTTGTTTTTTTGAACACAACATATTTTAAAAATATTACGTTCATTCAAATAGATTTTGCGGGCTTTTGATTGCTTTTTCAAATCAATATTGTGGTTTCGATTGCTGAAATCCTTAAGCTGACATTTTATTTTAATCTACAGTATTTAATTCCAGTAAGTATATTCGAATCATCTTTGTAATTGAATAAGGACTTCTTTATAAAGGGGAAGTAGACGATAAAAAATAGTTAGAAGGGATTCTTTAATTCAAATACCAATTAATAATTAAATTCAGACAACTTTAATATTATTTCATTTGTTGATGGGATACTGTGGGAATCAGAGATACTTAAAAAAATCTTTTATTATGTCCACTCCTTCATTATAAAAGTTGTCCATCGTAAAAAAATTGCAATTGTTTCGTACACAAAAGGTACCTTTAAGTTTCGTTATTATTACTTAAGGATAATCAAGTTTAATTAAAACTAAAGTTAAGTCGCAGTTCGAGAGCCACCCTTGCTTCCGACTTTTCGTAAAAGGATTATGTAGTCAGTTAAGACCTTATGTATCAAAGAAAGACTGAAGAGGTCATGAATAGAATAGTCCGAGGGGGGCACTTGGTTTCGATACACTTCTCCAGTGTCCCGTTGCCAAATGAATGGAATAAAAGAAACTGGTTCTTAGGACAAAGGACCCTCATAATGAGGCCAGCATATTGTGTTAAGGACCCTTAAAATCAAGTCCGATCTTGCAATATGTTACTTTCAAAGAGTCTGTTTAAGCGTTACTTTGAGTACTCGTTATTTGCTTAATGTGAATGATAAACGTTGGATAGCGTTCTATGCGGGAAGAAAAATAGAAAATGTGTCACTAACACTAATTCCGATTATTTACGAATACATATTTACTAGTCTGGCGAGATGTTCAAAGTAAGCTTGACACGACTTTATTGTCAAAAAATATACGGGATCAAGCTGAATAAAACCGTTTAAAAACAACAGTATGCCAACAGCCACGTCATCATCACATGTCCGGGGGTGGCAGATTACCGGGCGAAACATCTTGGTTCGCCAAGGCCACTCCTGGAAGTCGTCGGCAACATAAAGGGTCTGCTAGGCTTCCTGGAAGAACTGGGCTGGCATGAATGAGGCCACCCAGCACGCAAAATAGGCGCAATATATAGACGTCGAGTTGCGGAAAACAGCCCGCGTTAACCTTAACCTTAACAGTATGTCAAGATTAATCTGAACACCTCGGCCGCTTAGCTTCTTCTGCTGCTGACAGTACCTACCTATTTCTGCCATGTGCTATCTCATGATACCTCTTAAAATATGCGTATAATAGTAAGACTTTTTTAAGATGTCCGAATTAACTTTAAAAAATAATAACATTACATAGTAAGTATGATAGATATTTGGATTATAAGTATTATAACAAATGTATTCAGATCGTGTATCGTTTCTTTAACTACCGTGAACTCGCGTCCTCAATATTTTGGTCACCAAAGATCATTTCCAACGATCAAAATCGGCAAATGAGCACCCGATCTGTTCCCACCGACGGATCCACTCACGCGCATCCTGCTGGACTTCCTTATTGTATTAACTGCTCAATGCGATAACAATCCCGGCCCAATCTGGACTATTTAGCGCGAGCTCAATTAGGACGGATATGCGGGCCCCTGTTGGTGCCGGGCACATAAAACGGCGCTTACGCATCTTATATATTGAAGCACGTTTCTGCTTACATCTATCGCTAGTCACTAGACACCACAATCGTAACTATGTCGAAACCAAAAACATGTTTATTACCTGCAGCCAAATATAATGACCTAAAAGTATTGGATGCAAACTCTAATAAGTAACTACTATACGTTACTGCGGGGGATACGACATGTAAAATGCTAAATGTAATTTAATATTATTTAATTAGATCCAATACCTAAATTACAATATTAATATTGTAGCTTGTAATTAAATATCCTGATCCAATGTGTTTTTAAAACTTGACACAAATATGTTACCAATAAAAATCTAAATTACATAATATATAGAACTTACAGAGTACCTATTAATTTTTTTTGTAAAGTTATTGGTTCCTGCATATTTGTATGAAATTGAGACAACTGAAATTTATTTGTCCTCAAAAAAAAAACTATATCAACAATTGTCACTTTTGATGGACTAACTAAACTGGTGAGCAGCATTTTAATGCCCCAGTAGAGCGCACTGATTCTCGGTTCTATAAGTGACAAGATTCAACAATGATTTATTTTGTAACTACTTATTAATTTTGCTGCCATTTACGCCTTCGTGTTTCAAATATTGTTATTTTATTTTTACCATTTCGACAAAATCAATGGTAAATTGAGGGACACTGTGCTACATGAAACAATAAAGGTTTGGAAATAAAAACTGAATTATTTATTAATTCTTATGGATGCAGACGTGTTATACAAGCCTCACGCGTGGATGTTCTATTTGCAGTGGAAATTCAGTTTAGAATTGTTGAGATATGAATCGATTCAGGAATTTGTATGACTTTATATTCGAAAAGTAACACGTGATGTGTCAGTCACGTGTCACGGCACAAGGACTTGATGCATGAAAAATTCCAAAATATAAAATTTAAAACCGTACTTTTCATATTTATAGCAATTTTCAGTTAGCAAAGGGAACCTGGAATTTTCCATGACGGAGTACGTACCCTCTTGCGCAAATAGCTCGGCCAGTCATAAATACATCTCACAGTCAAATCTATAAGGTAATTTGTGATGATTTTGTACATCATTTATTATGCAAGGAATATAAAGTTTCAGGCTGAATCGATTATTACGCGCGGCAGCTGCAATGCAAGATCTGACTCTCAAAGTGGCCACGCTGGGACCAAAGCTCGGCACTCTGTATTCATTATTATAAATCAAATATGGAGGGCGACTTGTCTGCGATTACTATGCACGTAACTTTGCGTTATCTATAAAATTAGCATCGCAAGTCCACGTCGAACAATCTGGGTGCTTAATAGCCCTCTAACGTTCACAAATGTATAATTAAGTATTCATTTGGACATATTGGGATCATTGGAAAAGTTCCATTGCATCGCGTGTCGCTCTGTCGTCATCGCGGTGTTTACGCATGGCCTCTGATGCTCATTTATTCATTTATTACGTTCAGTGATCCTGTTCGCGTATAAATGGTTATTTAATAGGTAGGTTCTTATCGTCGAACCCTTCTAGGCGGTATACAGTGTACCTGCTGCGTGAATACACGATAAAGTTGCAAAATTTGGGGAAATAATTTCCGTAGCGTCGTAGAGTATTTCGTAGATAGCAGTTATAAGGAATTCTAACAGACAAATACGTTCATACTTTTAATATATACGACTTGGATTTGGCAATCGAGTGTTTTGTTTTTTTCCAAAATTGAGTATGAATTTAATATAAGCATTTTCTTTCATATAATTTATATATAAGTATCCCCCTACGCGTTTTTGTGCTGAAAACTGGATACATATCTCTCTGTTTCTCTATCACAAGAGCTTTTAAATATTTTCCTAGATGTGGTAACGTTTTATGTACGTGTCTAAAGACTTCAAATTAACATAATTAATAAATTAAAAACTAATGAGTCTATTTTTAAGCATACCTATCTATAGGGTTAGAAATAATACTCTAAATCAAAATAATTGTTTGATATAAATGCCACAAAGCCCTTTGAAAGTTCTGTGGTATACAAGCAGAAACAAAGCTGTCTACAATCATTGTAATTGTAAGTATAAAGTCGAGAAGCAATCAGAGAAGCTGCGCGCGCGCCGCTAATGAAAATCCGCGGCACGGGCGACCGCGACCGCACCTTGTTGTGTTCTCGGAGTTGCCTGCTTGACACGCATAAACAACGAGATTTGGCTCTCCGTTATCTTTAATACCTACGTAATTTGCTGTGAAAATTTCAAGCTTCTATGTTCAGTATATATAAACACGTCAATGTCACCGAGACCAATTAAAATGGACTTATGATAATTACAGTTAGTCTCAACGGATACTTAGTTGAGAAGCGATTAAAATAATCATTGGTTAACGCCGTAATGAGACATCTTCCTGGTCAGTAAGTGCTCTTAATGAATAGGTGTCGTATGGTCGACTACAGTGCTGTGACGATTCTTGCTCTGAAAGGTTCGAGAGTTCGTAGGCAACGGTGGCTGCTTACCACCAGGTAGGCCGTATGTTTATTTGGATTATTATTCGTTAAACAAGTATTTTTTATATAATTTTCTACCGAAGTACAGTTAGCACCTCAAATGAGCCTACGACTAAGTAACTCGCACTTAGCGAAACGAGGAACTGATGTCGTCGCGTCACAAATCAATTTCACAAATTGAAACATGACTCCATGCACAATGGACGATTTCTTGGGGTTCCGCCTTAAAATTTATAATATTTATAAATAATGCCTTTAGTCATTCTCTACCCGACAACCTTATGGACCAAACAGAAATATGTATTGTAAGGTAGGCTTGCTTCTAACGAAACAAAAAACCAATCAAATTACGGAAAGATAACTTTAAAAAGATGCAAGTCCAACCCTAAATTCCTAAACAAGATGCCCACAAAATTAATTGTTTTGCAGCTAAGTAGTTAAGGAAGTTATTTTAGTCCTCGTGCAGTAAAAAGACGTAGACGAGAGTAGGTGAGAGGGGGATGAAAAGTTGACCATGGATCAGGATGAATCGCGTAAAATGAGAGAGTTCTATATTCATCAGTTGTAGTCAAGATGACAACCGTTCAAATATTTCCATATACGTAGATTTACGTTTCCAATGACGATTGTGGTGAAAATTCATGAAACACCATCACAATATACTGAATTTTTATATTGAATTTAATGAGCAGATTTTATGAAGACGAAGGTATTATATGAAGTTGGACAAAAGAAAATGAGGTAAACATTTTCAGGAGTTAATTAGTGATGAGTGTTTTATTTAAATTAATTAAATTATTCATTGAATATCAATCCTACCTATAAGAGTTTTTTCTTTTCCTCATTGGCGTCCTGAATGAACTTCTAATTGGCACGCCGTAGTCAAGAGAGCCTAACTGGCTTTATCATGTCAACCTGAGCATTTCATTGGTTAGATGAATTTATTTATCTCTTTACTCAAGTAATATCCTCACTATAAAACCCAGAACTCACTAATAAACCGTTTTGCGCTTGGCCAGTCTTTTCCTTCCCTCATTGGCGTGGTGAGTGAACTTCTATATAATTGGCATCGAGTGTCATTGGTTACGCTACAGTCACGACCATTGCTGTCTCCTAAACTAGCTTTTTCATGTCAACCTACGCGTTACCCGTTGAATTAGTATAATCCTCTCTATGAAAATTCAGAACCCGCTCTAGTAAACCGTTTCGCTCTTGGCCAGTTTTTTCCTTCCCTCATTGGCGTGGTGACCGAACTTCATTTAATGAAATGTTTCCTATTTTATTTATCTCTTTGTTTAAGTAAAATCCTCACTATGAGACTCCAGAACCCGCTTGAGTAAACCGTTTCGCTCTTGGTCAGTTTTTTCCTTCCCTCATTGGCGTGGTGAGTGAACTTCTAATTGGCACCGAGTGTCATTGGCTACGCCGCAGTCACGACCGGAGGCGTCTTCTAAACTGGCTTTATCATGTGAAACTATGCGTTTATTAGGAGACAACGTAACTTGTTGGTTAAAGTGCGTTTATTTGCGTGAGATTGTAGATAGTTTCGAACTAGTTTTAATTATCACCATAAAAAGAAGGGAGACGCGAAACTACCCGGTTGAGTACATTATAAGATACCTAACTGCTAACAAATGCTGCGATTAAGGTAGGTCTAAAAGGAATTGGCCAGTTTATAGTTGCGGAATTAAATTAGATTTATACGATCATCTTTTTAAAATATTTATTTAATCTAAACCCCATTACTAAATCCATATTTTTTATGCTATCCAAATTACCTATGCTATGTTTACAAAATAGCTGAAATCAAAATTCAAAATATGTTATTCAAATTTTTTAAATGTATCATCAACGTAAACACGTAGGTAACGTACCCTAATTCGATCATAGCAAACGCACCTATGATTCAATTGACTCGTGTTGGTTTCTCAGTACTTAGTCATGAAAAAATACCGTCCTGTTAATGTGTTAGATTAGCGAAATCAACGCTAAATTAGATAATTGAGAGATATGGGAGGTTTTGGACTTGTAAGTAAAGAACTCGTATTATACTTTATGTACCATCTACTTACATACGTCTTACATACAAGTCGTCAAGTACGTATATAGAGTCGAGTAAACAGGCCTAAATGGGTGAACAGTTAACCTATTACTGAACGACGGTAATATTACTTACATAAATAGCGGATGCAAAAACCTACGTAGTATTTAGGACTGTAGGTAGGTGCATATTTTAATCCGAAATAGGCAGACACCTAACACAATCTCAAACTTGCGAGTAAAAATTTAAAACCACGCTTTACCGTTTCACCCAGTTCGTTAGCGCTTTGTTTTTATTTACTCACGACAAAATGGCGTCCTGTAAATTACCATATTTTAGTAAAATTTACACTTGGCCATTACCGGCGGAGCAACGCCCTCGAACCATCCGGATCTAATTACCAGTGTCATTAACATTGCGGAGACGGCACGTCCGCCTAGGAAATGGAATCGAATCATTAGTAGTTTGATTACAAAAAAAGGCTTAATAGAAATATAATAACGTTGGACGGAGAAGAAATTGTAAAAAGATTGTAGAGCGATCCAATAATTGGCGGTTATTTGTCGATACGGTTTGGAGCGCGTAATGGGAGGGTCGACGTGACCGCGTGCGCCCGCGCCGCGGCCATTACGATTAACAGAATTTGCGGATCGATCCGTATTGTTGCGTTTTGGTTTGATGTGAACCATTATCGATTAGGATCAATCAAAGATAGTAAGTATGTAATGTAAGATTTATCGAACAATTTGAGTTAGCAGATTTTGTGGGCACTTAAGACGAGGTAAAATCATTTTGAGGGCTAGATACTACGGTTTTCCGTTTGGCTCATTAGTGTGTACATGTAGAAGAAGTTTAGTAATAAACGGGATTCTTCCCACAGACTGGTACCTATACTTATCTTCCGCTCAGCATATACTATATCAACTTACTTCTTGCTTAATTTGGATTAGCCAGCCAAGCCGACGCAAACTAACAGGGGCCGTATTCTAACTTTAAAACACGCACAGACACGATCCAACTTCAACGCAAATCCAACGCAATAACAACACAATACAGCTAACGCCTACACGTCTGAATCAAAAATGGCGGAATTTGCTTGGAAATTATTGCAATGCAACTACAATACGACTTCAATATTGGTTGATTATTGGTTGAGTGTTGGAGTTATGTTTAAGACAGATAGTATTGTTAATGCATTGTTTATACATTTTAAAATTAGAATATGGCACCAGCTTTTTTGAGAGTCACAATTAGTCTTCATCATCAACTAAACTTTGCCTGAACCAACTAACTGAAATTTAACATATTATTTTCATTGGTAACTAGTTTTCAATAACCAACTTACTTATATGATAAACAAAACCAGCTTAAAAACGGCCTGATTTAAGAGGATGGCAAGAGCTAAATTCCCTCCCTATCTTTTTCAGCGCGAGTGAAAGAGAAACACTGGATTACGATTAGCATGGGAGCTCATTGCAAATTTTGCAAAATGATGAATTAAAAAAAATACTATGCATTAATTGAGAAATATAAGGCAATCAAGTTTTTAGTATTAGTGTGGTGGAATTTTGTCCTTAATTACAGACATATAAGCCAAGAAACTAAAGATGTGCAACTGTTTAAAGCTAATTTTAGGATGTAAATTTTGAATTATTTTCTGTCAAGCCGATTTCGTCCAATCGTGTATTGGAATTAACAAAGTTTCTTTTAAATATAATGAATATTAACATATATTTTTTTTACTTTTCCAAAACAAGTAGTTATAGCTATATGGCTGTTTAAGTAAAGTCAATTTGAAGGTCATCGGGGTAGGTACTAACCCCATGTCGATAATTAACAACGATTTAGCAAAATGTATATGATCCAGATTTTTCTTTCCACAGTCATCTTAATTGCATCAGATTAAATACATCTTAACTGAAGAAGGGGTAGTCTCCAAGATTTATTTTATAAGAATTTTTTTTCAAAGAGGGATGCATATCTTCCCAGAAAAACGTAGATAAAAGTAAAATAGTCGGACTGAATTGCTAACATTAGATAAGCAGCAACAAGATAAGCTAAGAAATCCATAAACAACGATTCATCCAGAATGTTCCAATTGAAATCATTTATCACTCGTCTACGAATAGATTATTCCTATCGTGTCCGCCGATATTGTGCATAAAATTACTGACATTCAAAATACACATTTTATTTTATGACAGTGTTTTTTTTAGAAAGAAGTGTGTTGCGTTGACGTTATCGTTATAACCGGGTTTTAGCTCTGAAATCTACGTGTTTCGAGTAGAGGTTAATGCTTCATTTGTGTAGGTATATGTCGCCGGCCGATCGTAAAATCAGGCAGATCGTAATGTTCCTGTGTAATGTTTTAACGATAGTCACATTAAACCAATGCATAGGTACCTAGGTAGGTTAGGTTCATCAGGTTGCTTCAGATGCCTGAAGGGCAAACTGCCCAGAAATACGCTATTCGAAGCTCCGTCGACTCAGGGAACAAGTCAAAGATTTTCACGTTTCACGATATGCCTAGGAATTTCACGATATGCCTGATCTTACGATCGGCCGCCAACATATACATCTACGCATTTTGCTTTATGAAAAGATGGGTAACATTATTCAAAAAAATGTAAATAGATAAGTAGGCATCGTTATTGAGACTTACTTCATATTATATTATATAGTAATCCAATCCTGTTGCGCACATTGAGTAACAGGAGATGATCAGCATCATCCAATCCCTAAGAAAATATTTGCACCAAAAGTTATACCTAACTACTTAGTGAAAATCACTAAAAATCTAAACTCATTGATTCAGTGATAGCTGCCATGGCGCTCAAAGTTTGTTCTATATAGCCCATCTAGTAGGATATATATTTTTGAATACCTAATTTTGGCTCTTGTTATCACGTAGGATATAGTATAATAAATCCATGGTTGCGCATTTGATTATTGGTAATGGTTTGTATGGGACACTTTTGCCTAGTGATATCAGAGGCAGGTAGGTAACTAGGTACCTACGGCTACGGTATGTAGGTAGGAGGTATCCACCTGATACTTTTGAAAGGCTACGCTGCACGATTATTATTTATTTATTTATCGTATGGCATGGCTACACGTCACTGGATTTAGATACTTAGGCATTTCTTCTCTCAGAAGGTAATAGTGGTGTTAAAGCAGATGATGAAGAAAATCCGACGAGTGCTGCGAGGTCCAGATGGAACAGTGCAGCTGCCAAGTTTGCACGATTATGCATTGATATTGATATCTTAGGTTCCTAATTAGATAAGGCACCCTCTTTTATTTTAGGAATTTACTTATTATGCTCTTTATTTTTCTTTCGTCTTAGGCTAGGTAATTTATAACATTTTTATAAAAGTAAAATACAAAATACATCTAAAACATACAAATACAATAAAAACATTATAAAAAACCTAACCTAGGGTGCCGCCGGGAACAGGGCAGGGCCCAGGCTGCCGGTGGTTAGGGCCGCAGAGAGAGGAACCTTCGGACTATGCGCGCCGTGTCCAAGATTACCGCCTTCTGAATCTGACCCTTGATCCAACCACAACCCCGTAGCGAAAGTCTCTCGAGATGTTGGTCGAGACTCTTCGCTATGAGACCGTTCGCAGAAACAACTATCGGCACAATGATCGCCGAATCAACCTCCCACATGGCGGTTACCTCGTGAGCTAAGTCTAGGTACTTGCTGGACTTGTCCTTCTCAGCCTTCACGAGGTTCACGTCACATGGGACGGTGATGTCGACGAGCATGGCCCGGCGTTGCGGTCGATCTATTACCACGATATCAGGCTTATTGGCTACAATAGTCCTGTCCGTGATTATAGATCGATCCCAATAGAGCGTGGCACGACCATTTTCGAGAACTGGCGCAGGGGTGTACTTGTAGTACGGCACTTCGTGGGCCACAAGACCGTATAGGAGAGCAAGCTGCTGGTGTATAATCCTGGCTACGAGGTTATGTCTGTGCAAGTACTCGCCGTTAGCAAGATGAGAACAACCGGAGATGATATGCCTGAGTGACTCTCCGGGACGGCGGCATGCCCGACAAATGTCGACCGTACCGTCCTTCAGGATATATCTCCGGTAGTTATTCGTCATGATAACTTCGTCCGCAATTGCACAGGCAAAACCTTCGGTTTCTCCAAAGAGGTCCCCGAATCGTAACCAGTTCACCGACGCGAGCAGGTCTACGTCGGGTCCCGTGAGGGCCCCGTAGAACCGCCCGTGTAGCTCCTTGCTCTTCCATACCGCCTTGCGATCCTCGGTGCTTAGCACCACAGGTTTGCGCCAGTTCTCGTTCGCCAAGGAGAGCGGCGTGAGGTTCTTATCTACTGTCACCACATCACGATGCATCCCACACTCGTTGTTAAGGAAATAATTCCTGAGATTGTACACCTCACGGTTGTGGAGATTTTTGGCGTTTAAAAAGCCGCGACCTCCACACTTTCGTGGGATGTACAATCTCATAACAGACGAGCGTGGGTGAAGCATACGGTGTGTGGTGAGCAATAGACGGACCCTCCGATCCAGGGCATCCAGCTCGGTCTGTGTCCACCTTAGTATGCCAAAGGAGTATGTGAGTAGAGGCATCACCCAGGCGTTGAAGGCGCGCACCTTGTTGCCACCTGACAAAAGACTATTGAGTACTTTTGTCAGCCGACCGAAGAAGCGCTCCTTCAACGCCTGTTTAATACCCACATCCTCAATACCCAACGACTGTGACATGCCAAGGTATTTGTAGGTTTCTGATTCAGAGATAGATCTGAACGTCATTGTCTCAGAAAGTTGCAAATTTGTTGAATTTACTACTTTCCCCCGCTCTACATGCATAACCGCACATTTATCAACACCAAACTCCATCTTGATAGAACTACTGAAGACTTCAGTGGTTTTCAGTAGCTCCAGCAAGTCCCGGTTATTTGGACCAAATAATTTGAGATCATCCATGTACAGAAGGTGAGATATGACTTCACCCTCTCTCCGAAGCCGGCAACCTAGCCCTGAATCCTTCAGCAGGGTGCTGAGCGGATTTAGAGCTAGGCAGAACCACAAGGGACTCAGACTGTCGCCCTGAAATATTCCTCGCTCGATCCTTATAAAGTCCTGCGGGCCAGGGGGGTCATCCCCGCCTCCTGGTTGACGAAGGACTGTGGTCCACTGCCTCATACACGCGCCAAGGAAGGATCTTAAAGCTGCATCAACTTTATACAGCTCCAAGATCCTCTCTAGCCATGAATGAGGCACCGAATCATAGGCCTTCTTGTAGTCAATCCAAGCGGCCGAGAGGGCCCCCCTGTTCCGCCGGACTCGTTGGCAAATGGTCATGTCTATGAGGAGGAGCTCTTTAGTACCACGGGACCCAACCCTACATCCATTTTGAGCGGAGGCCAAAATGTTGTTTGCGACCATGTGCGCGTTTATTTTTGCTCTCAAAATGGATGTAAGGAGCTTGTAAAGTGTAGGCAAGCACGTGATGGGTCTGTAGTTCTTCGCTTCCGTGGTACTACCGGACTTGTAGAGCAGGAAGGTTACACCAGTTGTTAGGGAAGGCGGGAGGGAGCCAAGTTCAAGGGCATGTTGGAATTGCGTTGCCAGCCGCGAGTGCGAGCATCGAAACCATTTTAGCCAGAAGTTGTGCAATCCATCCGGGCCAGGACTTTTCCAGTTCTGGGACGTGCGGATTGCACAACTTACGTCATCGGGGCTGATGGTGATAGCCCCCATAGGTTCGATGGACTCGCACTCACGTTCGACAACGTTCATCCACTCGCCCTCCGTATGTTCAACGGGCGCCGACCAGATGCTACGCCAGAAATCAGTCATGGCAGTAGCATCCGGCAATCGCACGTCGGACACACGGGGATCGGCTTCCTCCCACCTTCGGTATACCTTCCTTTGGTCACTTTGAAAAAGGCGATTCTGCCTGAATCGGTCCACACGCTCTCTGTAGCGGCGAATACGGCTTGCCCATGCATAAACTTTCTGCCTCAGAAAGTCGATGCGCTCTGTGATGTTGGCCATGTAGTCGCGGGGCTCGATATCCGTCCCCGCGAACGCCTGGTACACAAAGCGCATTACTCGGGGGCGGTTGTTGCCCCCCCTGAAGCAGATCAGCTTTGCAATGAGAGTCCTAAATGAGTTGATACGACGCTCGATCCGCACCTGCCATGCGGGGACACCCCCGGCGGTCCTAGGTGCACGTTCAGCGTCCGGAAACTTGATTCGTGCAACACGGCACGCCGCGATGGCTCCGCAGTACATGATCGAGTGCGTATCATCTAGGTCTTTACTAGTCCGCAGGATTGGATCTAGCAAATCATTCAGGGCTCCCATTAACGCTAGATTGCGTCTATTCATAGGCAAGCGTGGTAATCGTGGCCTAGGTATGTTTGTGGAGCGATACTGCGTAATTGCCTCTTCCAAAGTCCTCCTCAGTTGCTCATTGGCTGTACTACTCACACTCTGACTCGCGATATACTCCTCATCGGCACTGGGATCAATCCGCGGCGCCCCCGATGCCAAGTCGGGTGCTGGCATCGGATCCGGCGACGTGGCGGGCGGATCCCGCGCCGAGGTGGAGGCCGCGCGAGCAGAGAGAGCCTCCAGGCGAAGCCGATCAAGTGTCGCGTCATCCAACCGCTTTAGCCGTTGAATGACGCGCACCTGATCCGATAATCGCTGCGTAGTCGTGTCAATGGTTGGTTCAAGGGCCTGAAACAGAGGAAGTATCCGGGCACGATACGCGCACAGATTAGTTCCCCCCTCTGTAGCCCCATAGTAGGCGCGCATGACGTTTTCATTCATGGAACAAGTCCATCGCATGCGACGCACTATACCACCGGCAGCGGGGGCCCTGGGCGGGACAGGGTGTCCCGTAGGCCCCAAGCGTGCCGGCAGCGGTGGCCGCCCGCGTCGCGCAGGTGGTTGTGGCGGCGGTGGCGGCGGCCCGCTTTCGTCACTGGATTCGTCTGTGTCGGGCGCTGTTTCGAAGTCGTCGCTCGACGACGAAGTGGACGGTGAAGAGGACGAGGCGAGCGGGGATGGTGGTCGTGCGTGGGTAGTTGCCGCTCTTGCTTTACTTCTTGTTATCATGCTATTTAAGATGTACGCGTTTCGCCAATATTGGTTCGAGTACTAGCTGTCAACGTGCTCGTAGTCCATTTGTGATTGTGACCCGACGTAATATTTGCAGATAATGATGGTATCAATCTTCATACTGTGTCTATTTTGTGGGTTCACGTAGTGGTAAATAAGACCAAATAAAGGCAAAAAACACATATAAAAATAAATCTTTAGCGAAATAAAATAAGAAGACGTGTGTCAGTGTCAGCGGTTTTTTTTTTTTTTTTTTTTTGAAATTATTAATTTACTTTATTATTAAGTTTAACTGCTTTTTGTCAGCATTTAAATGCCGAAAAAGACCAAGAGCACCCGGATATAGGCGGCTAATTCTACCTAGGTAGCAGCTATAAAATGCGGAGCTACTGTTTCTCTTCTCTTCTCTCATCTTCTTCAACCCTTTTTCACCCACTGTTGAGTAGGTATATGTATCCTAATAAGCACGCTACTGTTTCCTACCGCCCTTACGTAAGTAGGTATGCAAAAGAGGATCTGCATGGGTGGATTGATTGTACTGCTTTAAAAAAAAAACCTACTTGCCCACCAAAAACCTCGTGGATTCAATGATCACATATCTACCTGATGTCGTGTTGTACAAGTAAATATGTCAGCGTCTATGATTTAGCGGTTATGGATGTGATAAGAAAACTTCTAGTTTCAACACTGAGGCATACGATTTTATGTGATATATATTTTGTGTGATATATAATATTTGAGATATTGCGATCACACGTCCATATTGCGACCATCATACGCCCACAGGACGATATAGAATCATGGTAAAATAAATATGACCATAACTACACAACCATTTTGATGCCCAAACTTTTAAATTTTGGGGTCATTTTAACTAAGTAAATCATAAACTGGTCGATGTGGTTTAGTGAATTCTTTTTAGGCAGGTACCTACTTTGCAACCCGCTGCACATCCACTAAAAGCTAGTTAAAATTACCCTAAAATTTTAAGTTTGAGAATCAATGTGTGACGTAGTGATTACCATACCTTGTTTTATTTTACAATAAGTAGGAGGGAGACCGAGTATGGTTTTCTCACGAATGAATACCTGCTTGGTCTTTGCTACTAATATTCTCTCCTCTCCATTGCCTGCGTTGGATACCTGACCATCCATAACGTTTTCATCTGAATCTTTATGAGTTACCTTCCTACACAGAAAACTTGCGGTACTTTGTGTAACCCATTGCTGCGATCGATTCTATCCTTGATCAGCCTAATTGCCTAGAGCCATGATATTGGTTTAATGCAAAAAACTCTATTGTGGCCTAACAAAACGCGCTGTTTTCTGGCAAGCACGTCCTATATATTGTGAGTTAACAATGAAATAATTAGGTGGTTCAGTAACGGAATATTTTTTCAACGAGATTAGCCTTATTTCTTTGTGTGCTTGTAATTTAATATTTTTTTGTAATGAACACTCGAAGCGGTGAGTGGGAGGCTGAAAAAATCTCATTGTTCGTAGATGGAGAAAAAGGTTCAATTGTGATATCGCTTACATGCCCTTTAGTTTTTCTGAATTAGTCGGAATCACTGAGACGTGTAATTTACAGGTACCTAGTTACTTACCTTGTTAATAATATTCCGATTTATCGGTTTTGCATAATTTTGGTAGGTAAGTAAAGCACTCGTAGGTACATCAGTAACGGTCCTACTCTAGTATTTGTTTTTAGACTAAAGAATAACTAAGACGGCTGAGGTGTGTATACCGTGTGTGGCGTGTATCACGAGCATAAAATGAAAACGTAGGTTGTACCTAACTCCTTAAAGTAAACAATAAAACTATTTTTCAACAACTTTAATAAAAGTATGCACCTAGTCGTTATATTATCTCTTTTTCATACAGACAAAATATTATTTTCAATATAGGTACGTTAAAATTCGTCTCATTGTCATTGCGTGTCAAGTTGTCAGTATCTTGTCACCCTAGAGACATAGGTAAACTAATAAATTTCGCAATTAAAAATCTAATCGTAAGTTATTTTTATAACTCACTAAACAAACGTTGTTTAGTTTGAGGAGTAAAATCTACGTTTTAATTCTCATGCGCGTGTTATACAGGCCACACTGTAGATAGTATCTATGCCTTAACCTTTTTTTTAATAACCTAGATGGCACATATCTGATGATGTGGCTGTCTCTCACTGACGTGCAGGGCTTGTAACCGGTTAATGCAAAAAACCCCGAAATGATCCAATATATTTAATTATTTTATGGTTATTATGTAAAACCCGATGTTTTATTATAGTTTTCACTTCAAATTATAGGATTATTCGATTGAGTATAAAACAGTAACGAAAAGAACGAAAAAACAAACCGGTTTTTACTATGGATTTCGGTTACGGTTACAAGCCCTGCTGACGTGTAATTAGGCTACTGGATCAGTAGTTAAATACGAAGGTAGACATAAATAAGGTAAGTTATTGTAAGTGAATAATTTTTAATTAGGTATTCGTTTCTGTACCTTACTCATGATATGCGATGGATGGATGCGAATGTCAGATCGGATGTTATGAATGCTTTTTTAAGCTACGTGCAGCCTGTCATTATTGCATTTACTGCACCTTGTACAGTCACCGGCAATAGTATCTTCTTACACGAAGGCCGCAAAAGTATGTGTAGCATGCTCTTATTTGTAGGGTCATAGGAGCGTGTTACATATTTTTGCAGTCTCATCGGCAATAGTATCTTCCTGCATGAGGGCTGCAAAAATATGTAACATGCTGTTTACATATTTTTGCAGCCTTCGTGTAAGAAGATACTATTGCCGGTGACTGTACCTAAGTACCTACCGACTTTATTCTTGGATATTATAGGCAGATAGATTTAGATAGTACCTATGTAGGTCATTTTAATGTGTTCTTTGCCTAATACACACCTATGATTTTAAACCTTCAACTTAGTAAGTCTATCTAGGCACAGTCGACGTCAAAGATATGTTAACACTTTTGCGCCTTACTCCTTTGTAATAAGGTTCAAAAGTGTAAGGATATCTTTGACGTTGGCTGTACAACTATTATTATAAGTATGTGAAATATAACTTAATATTTCGACTTTTAAGAGATATGTGCTAAAAGACTAAAGCAAATGTAAGCAGGTAAAGTCACAGCAGCGTGCCGTTGCGATCATCACAGGAACTTAACGTTAAAAATTGCACAAAAAACCTGTTTGTTTTAAGAATAGTTCTGAATGCAAACTAGCAATCTGTTAACATCTCCACAATGTTGACAGTGTTATAAAGGGCTGGCTCATAATGCAGGTACCTCCCACGACGCCGGCGGGGATTGTCTCACCTCATCGAGGCTTGCGGATGGAGAAACAATACTACTCTTTGTTTTAAACTGCCAGGTACACGCCCCGCACAAAGCGCTCCGGCAAAAACTTAGGTACCTACTAATACTCTATTTCAATTACTCCGGCTCACCTGCTCATATAATACCTCCACTTTCGAAACTTAGCTGGATACTTTCCTAAAACAGCCTTCCTATTGTTTAAAACATACCTTTTTGTAATAAATCACATGCAATTCGTTGTTTCTAAAAACAAAAGAAAACAACTCAGGAAAATAAAGGAACCAAGGAATAAACAAAAATAACAAAACATAATTCAATAATATAAATATTGCATTTATTTCAACGAATTCTGCAAATATAATAACTGTAGAATAATTATAATAATACTATCAGTTTACAAGACTCTCAATCTTTCTCTAGACGATCTATTCGTCATAAACAATACCAAATAATGCTTTCACTGGCTGGCACTGGGCTTTGTTTCAATAACCATAGGCTGTATAACAGTAAATGCAGATCGCGCATAGTTAAATTATAATTACATTATACAAATTAAAATAAAATTATTGGAAGTCGTATTGGAGACATGTTCATCAAATACCTCTCCAGGTATACAAACAAGCGCATGCGTCACGCACGCATTATCTACACATTGAAACAAAAAGTCGTAGATAATAAAACTAAGAAACAAAAATAAATACAAACATAACTAAAAATTAAATGAAAATAATAACAAAAATGCGATATGCAAATAAAAATGAAGCCAAAATAACACGTGTGACATTGTATATAGGGGTATTGTGATTGTGCCGAGAAGTGAACATTTGCATTTGAAAGGTCGATGGAGACGTATCAAGACGCTATGCAGCGGAAGGCGCGACTTTTCCTCGGAGTAAATAGAACCACAATGGCAACACCCGCGGCGCGTGCGCCGCGCGCCGCCGCGCTACGCGCCGCCATTTCAATTTCAACTCAATATTTGCATATCGCCTAACTCCCCAATTTCGAGCCACTCTTATGTAAATGTGTCAGGAGAATAGCAAAAACTGCAGCCGGCAAGACCCCACAAGCGACCAAGGATCTCATTATTATGTAAAGTTCGACAAACTTCTGTAGTGTTATGTCTGTATATATTTTTGTCCTTAGAGGCTCGCGCCCTTCGACGTCAGCCTCGATCGATATTCGAAGTAACTAAATAATAAGATACGGTTATATCACAAGTTCTTAAGATGCCTCTACAAAACAAACACAATATATTTATTTATATCTAAATAGATATACCTATCGCAATACACATCTCGAACGGCGTCGGAAACAATTGTACAGCGCACTATTATTACATCTAATAGTATACTTTTACACGATCAACTTATTTACAGTGGAGGTCCTAAGAAAATAATTTACATACACTTGGATCCTACAAGGCACCTTATTTAAATAGTAATATAGACTTCAGGCTTCGCTATGACTTTACAAAATAACTAAAACGTTTTAAATTCTCTAAAATATATAAATTTGGTTTCATTAAAATCCTACAACAATCGACAAGTCCCTAATACCTAATAGGAGTTTTAAATATGAACAACTAGGAAGAATAATATTATGCAACAGATTACTAGTCTACACGCCACGAAGTGTTGGCTTTTCAATGAGCAAATCAGAAGTCGAATATCGGGAGCGAATTAAAATAAGAAACAATGCACATTGACGTACAATTTCCGAGAAAGTCTTTTGATTGGCGTCATTTAAATAATTGATTATTCATGTGGAGCGAAATGCATGTGCGCCAGATCGGTCCCATTAGATATACGGACGTCCTTCACGCGTCCTACCATTGTTGGAAATGGTTTGCATTTGAATAGCGGCGGCGCAGAGGCCGCCCACCGGTCGAAGCGGCGGCCCGCCTTCACGCCGACAATGCCTGCAGTATCACTACCAGCCGCACCGCAATGCAGAGTCAGGTGATATGGACCGAGTAATCAACATAACTAAGTTTAAACTGAAAATCGACTCTCTTAGCCACTGGAAAACCAACACTACGTGGGAAGCATAAAACTATTTGACATTAAGCCTAAATTTTATTTACAACAGGACTCACTAGTAGGATAATAGAGCAACGACCGTCACGGCACGAAATGAGCTTTACTCAGTTTACAGATGCTGAGTCCGCAAGTGAGAAAAGCTCGCCGCTGTGAGGTTCTACGTAAACGGATCGAATCGCGTAGCGCTCGGGAGCGATATGCGACGCGGACCGCGGTCAAGTACACTCACCGTTGCCGGCGAGCTGAGGCCGCAGGAACGCGTTGTGCAGCTCTCCACCGAGGCCGCCCTCTAGCCGCGCCGCCATCTGCATGAGCGCCATGGTGCTGTCCTCCGCGCCGACTCCGACCACGCCGACGCCGACGCCAGTCTCGAGCCGGGCGCGCACCGCGGCGATGTGCCCGCGCGTGAACACGTGGTCTTGCACCGAGTACTTGTGGCTGTACTTGAAATCACACACGCGACACTCCTCGGGTGGCGGCGCGTCCGACACTTCCGATAAGCCGGCCGCGAGCCGCGCCTTCTTTTCTTTAGCACGCGCGTTCTGGAACCACACTTGTACTACACGTTTCGGCAGCCCGATCTCCCGCCCGAGCGCCTCGCACTCGGCCATCGTTGGCGTTTTATAATCGGTGAATAATGATTTCATTATTTTCACTTGAAGAGAGGACATTTGGGTGCGGTAGCGTTTGCCGGGCGGTCTCGGGTTCTGTTGCCCGGGCAGCGGTGAGGTGGGCTCGTCTTCTTCGTAGAACTCCATGGTCTCAGATGCTGTATCTGAGCGTTCGTCAGCGTCCGATCCCGGCCTTGAGAGGTCGACTGGTTTACTGAGATCTAAGGGTATCTCCGGTTTTCCATGTTCATTGCGTCTTTCGGAGGACTCATTGTTGCCGCCATTTTGTTGGGCAGCGGCGTGCGCTTGCAGTTCGCTGACGTAGCGCTTCATCGATTCTTCACTGTACTGCTTGATAAATTTCTCCATGTCTGAGTGAAAGGGCGGAAAAATAGGGGGCAACATGGGAGCCCCCGCTTGCGAAAAATTTTGCTGCCGGTCACTTTGTTGAGAGCCAAAACTGGGAGTTGATTCTGTACTTAATTCTTCGTCTGGCAGTGTATCGACGTTGATCTCGCCTCGCGCGCACTGGTCGGCATGCTTAGTGCTCAGGTGGCTTTCCAGAGCACTCTTAACTTTGAACAATGCTGGGCAAAAAGGGCATCGCTTATTAATGACTTGTGCATGCGCACGAAACTGCCCCTTTCTCTCTCGCGCACGTGTATTTTGGAACCAAACTTGTACCACTCTTTTTTTCAATCCAACTTCTCGAGCTATATTTTCTAGCATCTTTCTAGAAGGATTTGACTCAATTTGGTACTTCTGATAGAGATAGTCCAGTTGTTCAGGTAATATCGTAGTTCTTAAACGTTTGTCTTTAGGCTGTTCTCCAGTGTCCACTTCTTCGTATTCATCGAATTTCCTCTTTACAGCCTGTTGGTTCATCGCTGCAACTAACGGGTGTCTCGCCTCGTCGTTGCCGAGTTGAGCGTTCAGTTGTTGTAACTGTGCATGTTGCTGCAGGATACCAAATGGGGAATCCGGTGGATACGTGGGAAACAAGTTTGGGTTCATGATATGGACAAGTTGATGCTCCCGCCATAAATCAAACCGAGGGAAGACTAGGTTGCATTTATCACATTGAAAGTTACCATCTTTCTCGTCACTTCTTGGTGCGAGTGCGATGGGTGTAACTGGTGTATGGGGAGTTGTTGGCGCCGGAGATACTGGGTAGTTGGCAGCCGCGGGTGTTGGCGTGCGAGGCGGCGCGGGGGACACGGGCACATGGGGCACGTGGTGTTCGACTATGCTCGAGTTCGAGTCCTCACTACTCAAAGTAGCTGCTACTTGGGCCGCAGCTGCTTGTGCCTGAGCCGATCTCTTGGCATCTTCTTCCTTGAAGCAGTGTGTCTTTTGATGACGTATTAATTCATAATAACGCTGGAACACTAATTGGCACTTTTTGCATTGATAGTTAAGCCCGGGGGTCCTTTGAAATCGGTTTGCATCGTCGGTCGCACCTGCAGGCGGTTCTGCGGCCGGTTGGTTTTCGTAAACTTTTCTCGCTTTCTGTCTAGCGTTTTGAAACCAAACTACGATTACTCTAGGACTCAATCCTAGTAACTTCGATAGATATTCTAAATCATCGTCTTTTGGATATGCGTTATTCTCAAAAAACTCTTGTAGAACTTTGATTTGATAATCAGTGAATCTAGTTCTGTTGGCGCGTTTGCCAGAAGACCCCGAGCTGTTGGATCCGTTCGAGTTGCCCCCGGAAAGTCCGAAATCGGCCGGTCCCCTGCCGGGACTGAGGCTGCGATTTGGGGTCAAAGCTAGGACGTTCGGGGGCGCGGAGTTTGGGGACGTGAAGTTTGGATTCAACTTTGGTGGTAGCATCGACGGGTGAGGCGGCTGCGGTATACTCGTAGCCGGGATGGAGTCAAGTTGCGACTGAATCAAGGAATTTAGAGACAGGTGGGTGGGCGTCTGCGGTCTTGATATGTTTTGGTGGTGATCAGAATGGTTTAGGCTAGGAGCCGGGCTTTGAGATGGTGCCTGAGGAAAGACGAAACTTTTGTCTTCCTGATGCCTATCGTCATAAGAATTGTACTTTTCTTCGATCGAAGGCTCATCGTTGGGTTCGGATTTGACATCCTGATGGTTCAATGAGGGCTCCTCTATTTTGACTTTCTTTTCTGGAGGAGGTTTCCCTTCATCCGAGCTTGCAGAGGAATCTAATGGGGTGACCTTGGCCTCTCCAGTCTTCTCATACTCCTCGAGATTGAGTGTCGTCGATGGTGGATTGTTGAAGTTGTAAGGTGAATCCTTATTACGCTGTCGTTCTTTGAATAGCGTATTTCGGAACCAATGCTTGATTACCTTGGTAGCGAGTCCAGATTGCTTGGCCATCTTCGCAATGGCTTCATCACTGGGCGAGTTGTTGATATCGAAGTGCGCTCTCAAGATCTTGAGTTGTTCATCAGTAATGCGAGTACGAGCGCGCTTCTGTCCAGCTGCAGCATTTGCCTGCTAACAAACGAAAATCACATAAGAATTTATATAATTTATGAAATTAAAAATACTCTTCGTGATATGAAAAATAGTCACTATACAGGGTGATTTCGATGTCGTGGATTAAGAGAACAAGGTATGATAAAGAATTTAAAGATGGTGATAAAAAAAATAATGACTTACATTATTAGGTAAGCCTATTATTTTTCTCTACATTAGTTTTTTTATCACCAATATTGATAATAATTTTTCAGATGACAAGTAGAAAAACATATTTTTGCCTACGATTTGGTCACCCTATCAGTGTCACGTCCTGTCACTTCCCATACAGCATACGTCAAAAGTCATAGGGTAACCATCATTTATTTAGTTTAGGTAAGAATAATTAATTCTGTTTCGAACAAATAATACCATACGATAATCTTGAGCAGCTATAAAGTCAGAAAAAGTGGTTTAGGATCACGACCCAGAAATCATCCTGTACAAAGTCTACTGGAATGTTAAAAGCATTTGTTTACGCTATCGATCGTGGCTCGCAGGTAAGTTAGAATAACAAGACCCGTTGTTAATAAAAAGATTCTACCCTAGCCAGTTAACAAAAGATCGTCTGTCGCCTTTATGCAAACAGATAGCTAACGTTCGAATCGTTATCTTACAATAGCTGTCGATACCCTTGCTGTGCAGTTCAAACAGTGAAGCTTACAGGAATAATCAGACCGGTGCCTCGTGATCGTTAGACAAACAAACATAGGTACATTTTACGCCAAAAATATGAATACAATTTTGAACCTTATGACAATGAAGTAAGGTGCAAAAGTGTATACATATTTTTGGCGTTAATGTATTTAATTTTACTTATATAAACAGAACTTAGATAACACAGCACAGTAAAAAGCGATTTGGCGACTTTAGATGGGAAAAACTTATGTACAGTCGTCATCAGATATATCGGAGCGGCCAAGGTGGTCTAAATATATGAACAACGCCTCTATTGTCAAGGCGATAGAGTGCATGTTTAGATATTTTAAGTACCCTGGCCGCTCCGATATAGGTATTTGATGGCGATTGTACAACACAGGTATTGGAAGTTGTTTTGCTGTCACATTTGTTATTTATATTGTACAGTGGACGTAAAATATAGGTTTCCCTTTTGAGCCTTATAACAAAGGAGCAAAGTGCAAAAGCACATATCTTTGACTTCGACTGTAGGTACGTAATACATATACCACAGAGGACAAGATAATCAGGCAGGCTAACCCTATATGGACTCTTATGTTCTAAATAAAAAATATTTCATTTCATTTAAATTCTCTAGGAACTAAGCTAAATTAACGCATCTAATTGTATTTCAATAAGGTATATTTAACAAATCTGTGTGTTGATTAGGTAGCTTTTGCTCATTCACGGTACCCCTCGACTTTATTTATAAGATAAAGATTTTGAATTTGTAAGCATGGAAAACATAAAACTAGTTGGATATTTTCTTAATTAAATTAACCTGATTTCATAGATTTTCAGTTAAGTTTAAGAATTTACTAACTAAACACACATAATTAATTGTGAAAGTAAGTACAGTCAACGCCTAAAATATGTATAACACTTTTGAACTTTATTACAATGGAGTGAGGTCCAAAAGTGTACACATATTTATGGCGTTGACTGTACTTATGTAATTTGACTAAGGATTAACCTTTTTAGTGAGTAAGCATATGAGGTTGTTATCACTCGATATTTGAAAACAAGTTTCGAAATGAGTATAAATAGACAAATGAAAAACGTAAACACTGACCTGTTGTTGTTGCTGCAACATTTGTTGTTGTTTCATCTGAGCGTCGTGAGCGAAGGGCATCGCGTCGAAGGGCGGCGGGGGCAGCATCAGCGGCACCAGCGGCGGCTGCAGGTTCATGGCAGCCAGGGCGCCCACGTTCAGACCCAGCGGCAGGCCCAGCGACAACATCTGAGCCACCATCGGGTGCAGCTGACCGAGCTGTTGTTGCAGCTGCAGCATGTTCAGCGCGGCTTGCATCTCCTGCACTTGTGCCGCCAGCAAGGCTCCGGCCTGAGCCTCTCCGTTACCGTTCCCATTCTCATTGGTGAAGTTCCCGGCACTCTCGCCGCGAGGTGAAGGCGACCTCTCTTCTTGAGGCGCAGGCGAGGCAGCACGCGGCGAGTTAGGCGCACCAGATTTCCTCTCATATTCTGATTTGAAATGTTCAGCGAACTGCTCCAGGAACTCAAGAGGAACTTTATCTTTATGCACTTCTTCACAATGAGTTTTTAACACGAACACACTAGAGAACTCCTTGTTGCAATGTTGACACGTCGATTTCGTTTCGCCATCCGGAGGCTTCTCCTCGGGCGGCGGAGGTGGCGGACTCGGCGCACGCGCCATCTCACGTTCTTCCTGCATTTTCCGCCGCTGATTTTCATTGTATTGCATGACGAGGTCGAACCCAAATGTCTCCAATAGTTGTTTGTACATTTGTGAGTTTCTTTTGGGCGGGTTGCCCTTGGCGACCATCTCGTCTAGAGCAGCTGCGTCTGCGTCAGCTAGCGGCGAATGTGCCCGCGCATCGCCAAACGGGCATGAAGTTGCGCGATGTGCGTCGAGTAACTCCCCGGTAGGAAATGACGCGTGGCAGCGATCGCACGAGGCGCTACCTGCGCGAGGGGAGCGCGGGCTACCTGGCCGCGCGGGGGGCGATGAGCGCGGGCCCCCACTGCTCGTTGACGAAGGGGATGTATTTTTCGGCGACAACACGTCTTGTAAAATTTTGGCAGGGTCGTTTCTGTCCGGTTGCTCTACCAAAGGGCGCGATAAGTCAACGTGACCAGCGGCCGCGAGTTCTTGCAACTTGCCAGCTCGCGTTTGATGTAGCACGGATCTCATATGAATGTCGAGAGTGCTGCCTTGAGTATAGGCGACTTTGCAAATGTTACATTTGTAGCGCTTTCGTTCATCTTCTTCACTTGATGTGCTTTTAGGTGTTAGGGTTAAATTGGAAGGTGCTGAGCCAGCTCCCGGCGAAACCGGAGGGTTGTTGTTATTCTGTTGTTCTTGCATGGCTCGTTTCAGTTTGTGCAAATGACTCACGCTGTTATAATGAACAAGTAAAATGTTCTTTTGTGTGAACGACTCTTTGCATACATCACATTTGAATGGTCTATTAGGGTCAAGATATTTCTCCATTGGATATGTGAGTTTCTCACCCTTTCGATGTAGGAGTGTTTTGTTATGCGCTGTCAAATAAGACTGACGAGTGAAAGCAACTTTGCATCTATGGCATTTGTATTTTCTATTTGGATCATTGTAGGAATCTTCTGCCATAGCTTGTGAATTTAGGTAGTCTTCTAGGAACTGTTGATCTTTGTAAATTATGGAATCATCAGAGTTTTCGGCATCGTTGTGACCGGATTCATCTGCTACTGTAGCACTTGAATCTCTGTCTTCCATTTCACCCATCTCATCTTCAGGCGTTCTAAGGGCTTCTTTGCGTAAGAGCTCAGCTGTGGCAGCATCCAAAGCTGTTCCTTGGCTGGCCTGCAGCAAAGGGTTGGAAGCAAGGCTACGTTTGAAAGCAGCGAGCTCTTCTTCCGATAGTTCTGGATGTGAGGTTTCTACGTGTTTCTGTAGAGCGAGAACGGATCTGAAGCTTCGCCCACAAAGTACACATTTGGTAGCATCACGGATAACGTGGTATTGCGAGTGAAGTTGAAGTTTTTCGACAGTCTTGAAAGCCAAACTACATTGATTGCAGCGATATTTGTATACATGTTTTTCAGATACAGACATGTTAGCGATGGAATTGCGTGCATGCGCTTCTCTGAAGTGATTTTGCAGGGCATGAGCGGTGTCAAAATATCGGTTACAACCCTTCTTCCAACAAACGTAGCCTGGGCCTTGAGGTGTTTGCTTCAGTTCGAAATGACCAGACTCGTTTTGATGTTGACATAATTCGTCCACATTGCGAAATGTTCGATTGCAGGTTGAGCATCGTTCGGTTTCTCCATCCGCACTTCCCTCAGAGCGTGGGGATGAGATCTCTCGCTCCTCGTCGCCCTGGCGTCCCTCTCCTTGCGCCTGAGCACCTCCGTTCAACCAATGGCTTTGATCGACAAGTAGCAGTAGTCTCTGCAGGCCCTCCGAGTTGACGGAATGAATTTGCATCACGTGTCGTTCTAGAGCAGGCCTTTCCTTAAATGCGTCTTGGCAAAGTGGGCAAATGAAGTGCCTGACGTTGTCGCCATGCGATGCGGCCACATGAGCGTGTAACCGACTCTCACTTCCACAGCTGAAGTTGCAGTACGGACAAGCGTGTGGGCCTGGGGTTTCGCGTTCGTCATCCCTTTCGCCCGACCCTTGTTGCGATGCTTGTTGTTGTTGAATTTGTTGCTGTTGCAGCTGTTGCTGCGCTTGCTGTTGATGTTGCTCCAAAAACCGCATCATTTTCTGTTCCTGAGTCAATTCAGGCTTCTGATCGATAGGTTCTTTGTTATCTGCGAACAATAAAAGTGACGTGAGTTATGTTCTATAAATAAACACTAAGTAGGCTACAAGATCAGTAAAAGCTAAAAATAGACCATCGAACCTCATGCTACGGAATCCGCACTACGAATGGATACAGATCTGTAAGCCGTACGTCCACAATATCTACCTATACACGAGATTTATCTACAAAAAAGATTATTTCTATAAATGAAGCTCACTATTGTTCGGCGTGAACGTTTGTTACTTTTCTGAATCGAAGTTAAAAATAAGATTCTCCTCCTTTATATTATTAGTAGGTTCGTTTTGTTTGCGACGTCCCGGCAAGACAAAGGTATCGCTCTATCCATCCCGTACGCACACACGCACAGATGCATTAATGCTAAGGTAACAAGTATATTGTAATTTCGCACACAAAGAAGATACAGGACGGGCAAACAATCATTGTTCATTATTACAAAAGGTTTGGAATATTTCGTTTCGCATTGGATCAAATGCATTGACGGATATGACGGTGGGTGCGAGGGGGACAGGTAGTGCTGAGATATGTGAGATTGCAATTATTATTTGACCAGGGATAAGTCCGCGGCGTGTGAAAGAAGCTGGCCGCATTGTTTACGCTCAAATAAGGAAGGTGAAAGAAACGGCCGGCAGGGGCGCAGATTCGTTAAGTAACGTTACAATCACGCTTTATTAGATGAGCAACTGACAGCCTGCCCGGCTATTGTACTATTTAAGATACAGAAAAAAATGACACAAATAAATCCGAGGATAACCGTCAAACAAAAGAATTCAACGTGCATTCGAAAAATAGGTCATGATTTTGTATCTCTAAATTTTTGCACATTTGTAACAAATTATCTTTTCGGATTAGTTTACCTAAGTTACAGCTAGTGCAAAAAATACGTAAGGGTATTTTACTTAATTAAAACTCGAAAATTATCTCACAGTCGAGCAGCTCCGAAACCAGTCGTGTCCCCTGTTCGGAACCCGTTCCATAGTTTTAATCAGTTAAAACCGTTACATCTAATGAAGGGGAGAGGGATAAGTAAGTAAATCCGAGTAATAATAGCGCAACTGACCCTAAATCCAGGGCGAAGTGACCAGTGAATGTAATTATTTATGATGGAGAATCGCCGACCCACCGTCTGGCGGGAGCAAAGAACAATGCCCAGGTAAAGGGACCTTGTCTGCATAAACGCCATCTCCATCGCTTTTTGTCAATGGACAAAGGGTCTTTTCTAAGGAAACACCACATCGTTATAGCGTCGTAAAGTAGGTATTGTGCAGTGCGATGTAAGTTTTGTTTTGCAAGATTTAGGTCAGGATTTTTACAATGTGGCGTCAGTAATACAATGGAGCCTGAACGATTTTTTGCCGCCGTGGCCAAGGCGTTGCGTTTTGTGTTCCGCTTTTAGGAAATTGATAGCACACATGCACAAGATTTTAAGATATAATCTCGCAAAATTTCCTTAAATGTATTTAGGGGTCTTTTATGAGTTATGCGAGATTAACAAAAAAATACTCATGTTACAAAATTATTGCTTAGCAAAAAAGTTATTACGCAGACAGACGATACAACTGGTCTTTGACTCAATACGAAGGGGTAATTTCAGACCGGTTATAATCTGGTTTTAATTGTAATTGATGATGAGAAACATTAATGAATAAAGCAAGCCAGGGACAAAAAACGCGTCATATCTAATTATGATCAGAGTAATATGAAGATACGCGCTCTTCCGACTTACTTTAGCAATTAGGTTTATTAACGTAATTCCGTTGAAGACTTGAAATTGTGTTACAAGTGATCGTTTAAAACGGTTCCTCAATAAGGTGAAAATAAGTAATAAGCATAAACATGAGACACAATGGTGTAAGCCGGATTTCTTTCGCCTCCACGTTTCTCTCGGAGTTTATCGTATTTCACCGCGGCCATAAACATGCGATGGGCGATGCGGCCGGCGACATTGTAGGATGATGTAGCTCCTCATCACAAGGGGCAATCATCCTTAATGCGCGATGGCCACATACGTAATGCGAGTCATTGTCCCGCGTGTGGTACTTATGGAAAATTCGCGTTCTCAATTCAAATCTTCTTTCCGTCTCCCTCGCGCGCGGGGCGGAGCCGCCTCCGGCCAATGACAGCCTCCGCCTGGTGGCGACACCGTGTAAGGCGTACGTTATTAAAGAAACCTGTTCTAATGTTGCGCGCTTTAAATTAAATTTAGTCCGTGTGTAATTATCTCATTATTGTGATTACGAATTCTCCGCTAAATGCCGCTCGGAATGGAGATTGCCTGCCTAAGTGACGGTCACGCGGCGAGGCAAACATTGCTTAATGTCTAATGTTGACTCGTTAACTATTTAATGAAAACACAAAACACATGATATCTATTAAAGATCCACCGAAGCACAAGTAAAAACGCAAAACAAAATTGATTAAGGAACGAATCGGTTTAAATTGGAAGGCGATAGTGACGTTTCGAAATCACATTCATAAGTCGACTCAGTATTACTTTATCGATACGAACGCCGGTAATGGTTCTGGTTGAATTAATTTTAATGGGATTTTTACGCTTTATAGAATAAAATGTTTTGAAATATGCTTAGGCAGAGTAATAAATAATCATGAATTTAT
The DNA here is from genome assembly GCA_911728535.1 of Pammene fasciana. Classification (NCBI taxonomy): domain Eukaryota; kingdom Metazoa; phylum Arthropoda; class Insecta; order Lepidoptera; family Tortricidae; genus Pammene; species Pammene fasciana. Next base: position 7,679,509 of record OU452285.1, read on the forward strand.
TTTGCCATAGTTGTTTTGAAAGAAGCTTGTTGTAGCGACATCTGGCGTAAGGTGGTAACACGACATGGAAAGAATGAGGGGCGCACGCGCGGGCGCTTGTAATCGGCTCTCTATCATCACTGTTAACCTGTTGAATTATGAAGCGCAACAGATGCTAAACGGATATTTTTGATTGGATAAAATTATATAAGACGATTAAAAAAAACTTCATTGTTTTGGTAAGAAGATTATGATTAAATTATTATTCCTAATTTTACCATAACGATTTAGTTGTATTAAACTGGTTTATAAATTTTGAAAAATTTAGTGATTTATAGTAAAAGTTAGATACTCGCAGATACAATTTATTTAGACTAAGGAGTCTGACTAAAACAGATGGATTAAAAGGAAGTCAAACGCGAAAAATATAACAATAGGCCATCAACGCGCCGATAATTATCAAGTAAACTACTTGTTTCCTTCTTATCACTTGGCTGAACATGAAAAGAATGTTTGAAAAAAAGACGTAGTATTGTTTTATTCAATTAGCTACCTACTTTAAATTTAAGTAGAGGCAAACAAGGTAATCATTTAAGATATATTACATTCCTAAAATATTAAAACCAAATCAGGATTTTTCGGTTTTTCCTACTTATTAGGTGTTCTCATCGTACGTCTTAGTCTGATTTTACAGTTTTAAATGAACATATTTTATTCATATTTACCATTGTCTTGTTGATCGTATGGACTGGAGAGCTCCGCCGGCTGAGGAATGACTTGGAAGAGCTCAGCGACATCAGGCGTCGGGTCTTTGCCCTCAGAGCGCCTCTGCAGCTGGTGTATTTGCTCCATCTGCAGATGCTTGACGGAGCGCACGTGCTGCAGGAGCGGCAGGCGGTGCGGCGCGCCGAAACCGCAGAGCGCGCAGCGATACACGCGCGGCCGTTCACGGGGGATCCGCGACACGCACTCGCGAAGGTGTCTCAACAACAGCGCGGCAGCTTCGTGCCTCGCTCCAGCCGCGTGCAGCTGTAGCTTATGCGCAGAGTTCGTATAATAATCACACGCACAACACCTAATCTGAACACCACCGACTCCTGCGCTCCCGGTTCCAACACCACCGCAGAACTTTAATTTCCATTCGTTTCTCGGACCACCTTCCTTCACGTGATTCACATGCTGCAACCTTTGTAAATGCTTGTCGGTTTTGCAATGTAGCTGGAAATTTGCTTTCAGGTTTGTCTTGTACGTGCAGAGCTTGCATACGTAATGACCGGCCACGAGCGCCAAGATTTCCTGCTCTCTGATCTTTGTGCGGTCCTGCGCCAGATGGTGGCCCAACGCCTCGAGAGAGTCTGTTGAAAAGCAGTTGCAGATACAACAGTGGAAGGTTCTCTCCGGTTCAGGGTCGGCTGGCTCTGGTGGTGGTTCCATCGCGTCGGGGTTTAGCCCGACATCCAGATGAGCACCTAGTTCAGGAGGTGAAGGTCCAGGCCCGCCAGTCATAAGTTGAATCATCAGAGCTTGGTTATACGCCATGTCAGCTAGCGCGGCCTCTGGGTTTGGAGGAGGGGCATCACCAGCGCCATGGAAATGAAGTAAGCTCTCCAGCTGTTGTTGGCTTTGTTGTCTATGATGTAAGGCTGACAAAGTCTGCATATGTTTGACGTTCTGTTGTAGTACGAGCATGTTGTGTGTATGCTTTTCAGATGTCATATGTATTCTGAGATTTCGGGCAACATTCGTCTCGTAATTGCAAACATCGCACCGAAATGTAGGCTTTGGTTTTTGACCCAGAGGAGAGTGATGCGGTAGGGGCGGCTTATGAGGGCCTGGTGGCGTGTGCTGAGGAGCAGGAGGTAAAGAGCCTTCTCCAGGATTTCCTCCATTCTGTAACTCTTGCATGTTATTTAAATGCTTGTCAGATTGCATATGTATACTTAAATTGCCTTTCGTAGTTGTGGAGTAATTGCAGACTTCGCATCTGTAGGGTTTGTAGCCACAGGTGTAGGTCTCACCTCGTGCAAGCCGCGGATGTGGCTGACCAGCTATACAATAAATACAACTCGTCTCAGCTTCTGGGTGCTTTTCTTTCATATGAATTTCAAGCGTTTCTTGATATTTGTAATGCCAGTTGCATTTAGGGCACTTCAGTGTTTTACAGGAGTTTCTACTGTGCATGCCGGCAAGGGGTCCTCCTAGTCTACCAGAATTCAAGATTAATTCACATTTTGGGCAGTCTGCTCCTGACGGTCGTCCTCCAAGGTGGTCTGGACATACACCTATCGTTGTGCCGGACAGAAATGCTGGAGGTGTTGCTTGGAATGGCGGGGAAGAATTTGGGCTTGCGCGTGGCTGGACTGACGCGTTTATCGTATGTGGGTGTGCAACAGAGATCAGGGAATGTTGTGGAATCATAGCTTCTGCTATTGACCGAGGTGGTCTCCAAGCTGGTGGGCTCGGCCTCCGTTCATCACACGTTCCGTTAGGTAACATTGAGTCACTGTCTCTATCAATAGGTGTCACCATTTCAGGTCGCTTGTCCATCGACGGACTCGATAATTCTGATATATTCGCGGGGCTTCCTGAAGCCGACGCTCGTGGTGGCGCCGGTGCTCCTACTGGCTCTAAAAATGAGACTAAAGCTTCTTTGTCTTTTCCGACACACTGAATGATGGCGGAAGCGTTCTCTCTTGATAAGGCGTCTCTTTCTGAGTCGAGTAATGATAAACTATGGTCCGACTGGGCATGCGCTACAAAAGATTTGGCGTATCCAAAACTCAATTTACATATAAAACACATAAGGATTGGTTTCACTGGCACGCTGACAGGGCATTCCACAGTCGGGGATTGGGGTCTCGGGGCATCTTTTCCACCTCGAAAACTGAACACACGATAGCTGTGCATGACAGGCGCGTCGGGCCTCGCCCGGGCTCGTTCCGCTGCGAGCCTGCCATATAGTGCACCATACAGAGAAGGGTTCCTCGACACGTAGAACGCACTCGCTATCTGAGGGAAGTCGAGCTGCCTCTCCACGACGTTGCTATCGCGGCTGTCGACGATACACCCAGGTTCTATTTTGGGGAGATCAGATAGGCTCGTCTCTCCCTCCGACAGCTCGGGATCTTCGATGATGTAAGCGGAGCCATCGGGGTTGTAGACGATTTTGCCGTCGAAGCGCTCGACATCGGAAGAGAGCGGTGGGGAGTCTCTCCGCGAGGTGAGGTCTACTGCGTCGGGGGCAGCGGGAGGAGAGGTGGGCGCGGGCGCGGACGAGGGCGCCGGCGCGGGCGCCGCCGGAGCCGCGGGCACGTTGCGCGGCTCCTCCTCCGGGCTCATGTCGCCGTCGTCGTCGTCGGGCTCTAGCGCGGCGGAACTCTGTGGGTCGTCGCGCTTGCGGCGCCGCTTGCGCTCCGGAGGCGGGCCGCTAGCGGGGCCGCCGGGCTGCAGCGGCGTGGGCATGGCGCCGGGCGTCAAGGGCCGGCATCACATGCTCTCCTGTAACAACAAACACAAATACGTTAATAAAGAACATCAGCGGCAGGTATTTTTTTATATTTATTAGCTAGGTACCTAATTTTTTTTTAATCATATGAAACGATTGATTAAAAACAGATTAATTAAAAATCCTCATAGTTTTAGCTAAAGATAGCTACAACTACAACTATTTAATTTGACTGATTCATTTTCTATTTAATTGATAACCGTGTTACCGATCAATGAGTCAAAGTCAATCGGCCATTTAAAATATCAGTGCACATTGAATGTGTCGGATATTTCTCACGGGCCAGTTTCACCTAGTTAGCCGAAGGTGACCGCTCAATGGATTTTTGTATAGAACGGACCCAACCGGAAAAGGGAGGGGTCGCTCGCTTATGTCACTTGTTTTTGTTTCCAAAGATACACTGCGCACTGAACTTGTTTTTTATGTCAACCATAAAATTGTACCTAGTACAGTCGTCATCAAATATATCTGAGCTACTTAATCGCCTTGACAATAGAGGCGTTGTTCAAATATTTGTGACCACCTTGGCCGCTCCGATATATCTGATGGCGACTGTACCTACCTATAGCCATAAGTATTCGATCAAATACAGTATGTCACTCGCTTAAGTAAATATTTCTTTAAAGATAAGACTTTCCCATAGAATGTTCGTGTGTAGGTACTAAACCCAAATTAAAAGACATGGTAATCGTTGCTTATCTAACCGACATTTGCGCAAACAAGCACGATCAATTTATCGGAATGACAGCCTGTCAGTGCTGTCAATACCGACACTTCTACAATTAACTAACCAACAAACACAAGAACCTGAGAAAATACTTTTTATAAACAATTTTAAAAAGTTCAACGAATAACCAACCTTACTACAACAACATAAGGTCTTCTGGCGATGAATCATTCACGTCTACCGATTACTCCGACTGATCAATAAAGTAAAAATTCGTTAAAAATACAAGATTAACACTTCATCTTCGTTATCTCTCTGTTATCAGATATACATGTCCTACAAATATCCGAGCAACTAGGACTGGAATGAAACGTATTTACTTAGTTGACAGCTCTGAGATAATCAATATCACGAAACAGTATAATGATTGAGATGTGTTAAATCCTACTTCTTAAATAGCGGGTAACACTACAGAAACCCTCACTGAGCTATTGTACTATATTCTATAAAAATAAGTTAAAGAGCCTCATCTTGTAGGTATGTATGTACTTTACAGTAGCAGATTGACCATAGAACTCGATACCTACCGGCTTGCCTAATTTAAAGCCAGGTAGTTCAGTTTTACTATGGATCATCAAGAAAAGGAAAGCCAAACCTAGCTAATAATTATTTTTCATATGTATCTGCATAAAAATTTGAAAACAAATACCAACAAAAAAACTAGTTAGCAACCCAACGCAATATCTTATTACATGTGTTTTCCAGAAATTTGCATGCCTTAATGAATAAGTAATTCAAATTCCATCGAATGGCCTGACTAATTCGCAGATTACGCCATGCACTAATCATAATACTAATGAATAAATAACCGGCAGGATGTGACTGATAACGTTATAATATATGTTTGTTATAATGTTAATATGAAATCGGGTATTCCTTACACCGGATATGTCTGATAAGGAGCCAGCTAGACTTGAATTAGTAATGTACGGGAGATCGCTAATTTATTTTACCTTAATCATGTATATTGTCTAAAATTTCTGGTAAATTAGAAGGTTGGGCACGTGACACAAGAAAAAAAAATCTAACAAGATTTTAAATGTTATTTAAATTAATTTTTATACATTTTAAAATTTTGATATAATTGTATGCTTGTTCGATTATTTACATCCACATTATGCTTAGGTACATATATAAGATTTATACCAGTTCTAGATATAGTTAAAGCGATAATAATGCAGAAGAAAGAAGAACGTGTGATGGCTTTTGCTGTTGATCGTATCATAAACCGAACCAGGTTAGGTACACAAGAAATGTAAGTACCTACAAAGAAAACATCTTAGAAAGTTTGCTTAAAAATAAAACTTGGTCACTAGAATTCAGCTTCCATAAACAAAAACCAGCTGATAGGCGAAAATTTGTCTATGGTGACGGAAATTGTATGGAACTCATAGGCAATATTTTGGCGGAAGTTGGATTTTTTCACCTTCTGGTAGATTGTTGTCTATAGATTCCTCTTAGGTGTGTGGTGCGCCTAGATGGAAGCTGCTATTGCCAAAATCTAACCACTGATATACCCAAAGATAATCATTCATAATCGAAAAGTGCGCCCTTCAAAAAGTCTTGTATCTTCCCCAAATGCCCGCACCTATCCATGTTTGCTCAGTCGAGTGCGGTCCTTGAAATTAAGTTGATGCGTGATAAATTATATCAGCCGATATTCTGAACAAATATTGACCCAGGCGACAGTTATGAGTAGTTGTGTGAATGAGTTTCCTTGTGTCATTTTATCTATTTCGTGGAGTTTTCTTGACTTTTTTGGTCTAAGATTAGATTTGGTTAACTAACCTAGTAAGTTAAATTGGAGTTGCGGTGTGTGACTGCGATTAATTTTTAAAATAAATAGGTATGATGGTGTGTTGTAGTGGTAGCCCGTCCATAAAACACGATTCCCTTCGGCTTGCCTATTTTTAGGCACTGAATAGTTTTGAAGTCATGAAGAAATTTTAACCCAAATTAAGCTCCGGCTTGCCTAAGAATTTTTTTCACCCACTGCCACTGATGTGTTGAGGGCTAGGGACAAGAGGGTCCCTGTCTAACGCACTGCATCCGATTTGGCCTGTCTGGCAACCTTACTCACCGGTAATAGCACACTATGGGTATTAGGTTATGAATAATGCTATTTGGCTTAGGAAGAGGTACTTCCCTAGTTGGGCCTTGCTCCACATTTAGCGAGATGACATCCGCAGTGCTCATTCTGCCTCTCTTTTGGACGTAGAAGGACCCGGGTTTTTCTAGTCTCACATATGTTTATAAGACTACAGAAATGAGAACTAAATATTCAATAAAAATGTCTATACAGGTAGTAATCATAAAAAGGAAAAATCTCAAAGGAATACTAACTAATTGTGTAATTATTATTATAGTCTGTCTCAGCGATGGCAATTTGTAGATCATTTTGCAGTGCTAATGTGTACGCCTTGGATATTATGCAAAGAGCTGGTAATTAGACTGAGGTGAACGCCCTACTTGCTATTAGCAGTAAGGATCATTTTCGCTCGACTTGCACTCAACTAGTTGATAACAAGTCTTATAAGAATTTCTAGTTGGAATTTCCATATGAAAATGCTCATAGTTTCAATTCTCTTTGTAATTCATTGACTAGTAACTAAAGCTAATATTTTCTATTGAAATGGAGTATTATTTTAAAATAATGGAACAAATGTGAAATCATAAGGCTTGAATAGTTAAAACTATAATTTAGGTTTTGCAAGTGCCGGTGGTGGTAGAGTCAATGTTTAATGTGGGCACACGTGCTCAGTTTCCCACTCTGACAATCACTGGACTTGTCAATTTCTACCAATAAATACCCCGATGCTTGCACCAGAACTAATTTCCGATAAACTCACACACAAATAAACATAATACGTAGTTACATTTCAGTGCAAATTACTTGCGCCGACGTGTGTGTGAGCGTGAGAAAACTACGACGGAAATAATGATGCTTGTGTGCACTAATACTAACACGATTCCCGTGTTTGTATACGGCATTCAACACACACACACGTTTACCGAGGTAAGCACACAACCGAGGATCCCGCATCAGACGAGTGCTACAATAGTTACAAAGTCCGTCATAATGAAGATGCGCGCTTTTCAATTCATTAATGAGGCTCCCACAATGTTATCGACATTATACATATACTTCGGATGATTTTGTCAATAGCCAATGAGCAGCAAACTACGTGATTACCAGCTAATCCGCGGCGTTTGTTTAACGAGAAAGTCAATCAATAATAATTTAAACTGATAAAGCGTCAATGGAAGTGAAACTGAGAAGTACATAGCTGATGGCGATGCAATTGCTTTAGCTGTATAAAACGCATATATAAATTAGCAAATAACATGCTGAGTCAATCAGCATTCTCATTACCGGTAGACGGCGAAATGGGAATTCGTGAGCCACGGATCACTTTCCAATAAGAATTTACTGGCTGGAAACTGCGACATTCATAGTCATTAAATGTTTCATGTCGAAGCTTAGTAAGCTGGCTAACGAGTATAAGAAAGAGAAAGATGTGACATATTGTTACATATACGTTATGATTGTGCAATAGGAGCGAGGCGTGAAGCGGACGCAGGGATGATAGCGGAAATTCACAATGCTTCGCCTGAGGACAACCACTATAAGAGTGATCGAAGAGACATATACTGGTTATGGATCTCGAGGGCAAGTTATACTAGCAGCGATCAGTCGAGACAATGTTTTCAGAGCAAACATGCGTAGGGGCAAAGAGTTGGTTGGTAACGAGAGCCGCGGTAGTCTACGTCCATATTAATAATCGAGGGTTATTACGCGAGCCCTCATTAAGTCGTCTGCCGCTCGCCCCACGAAACCGCAGAACACTGCTAAATAATTACCCCTTACCGCTTTCTTCACGAAAACATCGTAAAAGCGTATTAAACAACATCTACTAAGTCGGCGCGAGGAATTACAATAAATAAGGTATTAAGCCCGCGTTGTCAGGACGGACCGAAAATGTCGAAAAGCGATTAATGGAAATAAAATTGAGCGAAGTCTGAGAGAACGATTTACTTAATACATTGATAATAAGTGGAGGGAATGTATGTAAAATGTTGCACGTAATGGAGGTAGTCTCGTTAGACGTGGGAAAGCCGATGGGATCGAACTCTGCTACTACATGGTAAGGATCGCGATGTCTACCGTTAGGGTTTAACTTTAAACCTTCATTAATGGTAATGGTCCTGAACTTGGAGGCTGGGAATGGCTCTTTTTGCGTCTGCGCCGGGCGAGCGCGTTACGGTAATAGCCATGTTCGACACTGCGCACAGCAAGTGTACGTCTTATGAGATTCCTGGGATGTTTCCTCTATGAGATGTAATAAGCTACTGTGCCAATAAGATCTTTTCTTGAGGAATTATGGCTGGAATTAAATTTCTAGTTAGCCAAATATACTGACAATAGCTTCGACGTTGACTTGCTGTAGGTATTATATTGAGGTTGTTCCTTAAAATCATAAGCACAAACATTTTGCTTTTCAATGCTAGGTATAATGTTTCTGATGGTATATTATATAACATTTCTCTTAGCGTTTGTCTCGGCTTGGGGTCCGCTTGACAACCTAATCCCATTAATTAGCGTAGACACTAGTTTTTACTAAAGTGACTGCCTTCCAACCTAGAGGGGAAACTAGGTCTTTTTGGGATTAGGTCTGGTTTCCTTACGATGTTTTCCTTCACCGAAAAGCGACTGGTAAATATCAAATGATATTTCGTTCCGAAAAACTCGGAATTCAAAAGTTTTAGTATAACATATTATATTATACATTTATAACGATTCCCTTTTGTAAAGTGTATTCCACAAATATGAAATTCGTGTAAGATTTAACATCTGTAATTCTCTCAATCATTGGCTGATTGCCGGGTATTTAATGTATGTATAATTAAACTTTCGTAAACTTTTGAAATCCCAGTGAAAGCCATAATTAAAACGTCTGTCATTACACACGATAATGAAGTGACAGTGCGAATTCGTAAACCACGAGACGTCACAAAGACGAGACGTGAAACGAGAATCTCACTTGTTTATTAACGAACGACGACTTTACTTTCCCATTAATTTGAGTTTTAATTAACCCCAAAACAAAAGAGGCGCGTGATTAACCAAATTACGAAGTTAATTAAACGTTTAACCGAGCTTCAAGGATCGTAAATACTCGCGAGGTACTTAATCGCCGAATCGAGATCGAGGGAGATGATGATTTTATGATTTATTTGCTTTCAAAGCTAATTGTTATGGACGCCCGCCGGCTGTCGCCATTGTAACCTCGATCGCTGCTGCCCGAAGATATCGGACTTGTTACTTCTATCGAGGATTACAATCTTGCTTTGTAAAAGATTAACAAACACGCCGTTCTTTATACAATTAGGTTTCACTTTTGATGATTTGTAGTATTTAAACAAAGGCCCGGCGATTCTTGAGGTAGACATCGCGTGAAGCTGCAGGTACCCTGGCGGCGCCACTCGGCCGATCTACTCTTAGGAACCGTCAATTTGCGTCTGTAATTATTGCGGACCCTTCGATACTTATTTCTATTTTTTCTTCGCTTAATTGTTGCAACAGATGACTTTTTTGTCGAACGACCTCAAAGAGAGCGGAAAGGCATCAAACGGAGCGTCGAATTTGGAAATAATTATACATAAATAGTCCCTTGAGCGGCCGATTAAGACAATTTCCGAGGCAAATTGCCGCAGACGAGCATAATAGCACACGCTCTGCTCCGTCATAAATAAATCTGGATTACGTTTCTGTACGAGATTAAGATTGATTCGATCCCGATGCTTTCTGCTATTAATACCAACATAATGCCTCGATCGTGTTAAAACTTTAAATAATCATGCCGGAGCCGGGCATAATTACAATCGACAAATTGCTGGCCGTCATTAAGATGATAACGGGTGGAGGGTATCGGTCGGCTCTCAATAATTAATGATCGATACATGTGAAATAATTAATTAGTGGCTCAGGTTGATCCTAAGGCTCGGCACAAAAAACAATGACGTGCGGTTTTGGTGCTGGCGCCGCGACATCCGCCGCACATCTCCTATAATTTGAGACCTCGAATTAGTTTTAATTTTATATCTCAGCGATGAGCGTGACGCCATCTAAAGTTCCCGAGAAATGTGTCATTAATGTTAATTTGAATGATTATTATAATTTTCGTCGTTATGATTTGAATTGGTATTCCGGTGTCTTAAGTTTTTGTGTTGGTTCATTAGTGTGCGGAACCACACAGGCTTTCACGTCGGACACGTTGTCGCCCAATAATTACACCCCATTGCCATCAGTACCCGAATGTTTATCTCAGGATGGTCAGAGTATCCAGTATGACTTTGACCCGCAAAGAGGGAAACATGTAACAGCGCTCAGGAGTCAAGTTATACTAGGAGTGAGAAGAGCTTGAAAGTGAGACAATTTTGTGAATATAAACGGTGTTGAGTTGTAATGTCGGAACAATTACCAGCGAGGGCATTAAGCAGCACAGTTTGGTCGTGTAATGTGCTGACTGGTAATGGTCTGCGGGTCACTGGCGACTGGAAAATTAGTTCACTTTAACTATTATTTAATGTCGTTTTATAATGGTGGTGTAGAAAGAGTTTCAATAAATTGTGGGAATTTAAAGATTTGAATGAAAGAAAGCTTGATGACGCTTTTGTGAGATTGTTTTGTTTACTATATTCATCTTGACAGAAATCTTCATAATTGATTCATAATTCATATAAGTCTGACCACCAAAATGCAGTATAAAATGTACTTGTTCCATTGTTTTTCCAGTTCCATATGGTATAAATTTTGGCGGCCAGACTACACCGATTAAATTTCAGCTACCCTCTATAAACCTCGTTCAAATATTTAGATATCACGCTAGAAGCGAACACGAAAAAGGTTCTATTAATTCGATCAGCCTTCCGAGAAACGTTAGCATGATACTGGTATGTAATTACACGTGGCTATTAACATCGGCCGTGTACAAACATGGCGTATGATTGTCGGTTTCGTTTTAATTGCGCACACGCATCCCGGCCAGTTAGCTCACAGATTTACTCGTGAGAAATGTAATATTAATTTTATTGAAGTTTCCAATAACTGATAACTCACAGGGGTAGAGATTGCGTGGAATTGGAATGCTAATCGATTTTCGCGATTTTATTACTCTGCTCTAGTTCAGTCTGCAATGTTTATTTGACTTAAAATGGAGTTGTTTACGTGATTTTTCTGAAGAGTGTAATTTTTTTCAAAAGGAAATTGCTTAGCCATGGTAATTTTAAACCACTCCATTTTTTATCACAATAAAGCTACTAATCTATAAAAACAGGTGTTCCTGGTTTGAAGCAACAAATTATCCGTGATTCCTACTTAATTACCCTTTCTACAAAACGTGTACTCGTAGGTATATAACATTCAAATAACTATGTATATGTTTGTACCAAAATGTACCAAAAAATGTAATATAAGTACGTTTCTAAAAAAATAGTTTTCGGAAAGTATTGTGGTCTAATAGAAAAAGTTACTACCACGAGCCTAAAGTAAAAGCGAAATAACGTTGCAATAATAACGTACGACACCGCCGCAACGACAACTTGAGAATTTCATATCACCACATTTACATGTATTCCATTCGAGAACTAGCGGCCCGACCTCCCCGTCGTTATATCCGGGGAAAGAATATCTAAATTCAATTACAAAAAGGCTTCGCGAGGTGTGCCGCTGCACCCGCGCCTCCTCCAAAAAGGGTGTATAACAACTCAATTTCTTCACATTATTAAGATGGTGGGGTGCGCTAGGGTGGCTTGGAACACAAAAAGAATGCTAATTTAAAACTCTTATTGCTATGTTTGTATGCGCGCGCGCTTTATGTATCATTCGAGTAACAAAAGGCGGAGAGAGCCGCGCCCGAGCGCGTAATTTCAATCTAATATTCAATTTGAGAAGTATCGCGAGCTCGAGCCGCCATCTTTTATTTATTTACCCGACTCTGAGCGTTTTCTTCGTCGTTGTCAATGTTTGTAAACGCCTACGGAATTGCTTTTATAAATCTCCTTTTTAATTTATACTATCGGCTATCGATTCGGGTATTGATGAAACGGATGGAGGTGATCCAAGGATCTGTAGATAATTGCTTCATTCCCACGAGCCGAGGAAAATAAATTTCGCCAGTTACAATAGGCGATTTCCTCAGACTGCTTCTAAACGGGGGGCGATAGACGGATAATGCTTAGATCGTGATATATTAGCCTAGGAGCTAATGCTTGCCCATTACCATACCACACCTTGAGCATACACCTAACGGACTCATTTAAACTTGGGTACAGTGTAATGCGCAATTTATAAACCATACTTTCTAGTCAGGCATTGTTTAAAATAGATAGTTCTATAGAACAAATCCCCCTACGAATACGATATCTAGACTATCTAGAGTCACAAGTCAAGGTAAGAATAGTAAATACATCGAAGATTGTTGTGTGCGAGTGACCTCATAAAAACATTATTTTATTGTATATCCGGTGGCAATATAAAATGCAAGAGAAATAAAACGAGGCGATGCGGGCCCTATCGATGCACCAGCATGCACTGACTTGCATTTGTCAATACACAATACAGCCTGGGTAGCTATGACCTGATTCCGAGCCCGTTAGACCTTCAAAAATATGTGGCTGTATTTTTTCCGTAAAAAGTAATACTTCACATGAAGTTAGGAAGGTACAAATGTTTGCGTAAAGCGGTTCTTTGGTGAACGACTTTTAGCCTCCGCTCAACCCGATCTAAAACAAGGAATCGATTCGTAAACAGATATAAAAACTGACTACTGTCGTTTAAAACGTAAAAATTAAATTAAATAAGTACTTGTTTGTACGAAAAAAAATGAACAACAGGATTTTTTTTATTAACGTACGATTCTCGACGTAACTCGATAACGAAACCTTTTAACAAACCGCCATTATTTTAAATGCAAACCATATTTTCCTTATTATTGCAATTACGTTAAAGTAACAATCGAGTATTGTAGCCTTACCGATCGCCTAGTAGCTGCTAAGTATGATTTTTAGCCTCTTACTGTGTGCAGAAAGCGTGTGCGGGCGTTTCCTGATAATTTGCCTGCGTCGCGCCTGCCCTACCTAGCGGAACCTCCGTCGTTTCGCCACAGGTTTGTTTGGGAAAGGGGACGCCATCCTTACTTAACGATCACCTACTTACTTTTTCGTTAAACGGATTTCCTTCTTTTATGTAAGTAGATGCGTATTGTTTTTCATACTGAATCCAAAATTGTAAGTACTTAATAAGATTGACTTTATAAAAAAAACTCTATAAAAGTATCTTGTAGATATCATAAGCATATCAAACTTTAGGACAATATATAAACTTTAAAACTCATTAAGAACTTTTATTTTTAAAATAAAACACGAGGGCACTCTTCATGACCAGCACTTCTGACTTAAAAGTGGAACATAATAAAAAAGGGATCAAGATAAAATTGACATTGTCGCATGATAAATGATCAGATTTAAATTTAGGAACCAAAACTTAAGGCAGCGCACCTCAAACGCGACGAGGCCGTTTATAATTATAATTAATATTCTCACCGTATTAAGGTGGTCGGCGGAAAAAAAAACGTGATTCGACGCGAGAATTAATAACAAACAAATGGGCTACCTGCTATGTTTTTTGTGCACCCTACAGGTAGACGTTAGGCCCGCGATGATGAAAGGAACTCATACGCGTCTGTCTTAGATTTTAAACAATAAATGTCTGATTTTGACACGGTTGCACCTTTTAATGGGCAACATCGAGTTCATTCACTAGAACTAGCTTCGGTAAACAAGGCAAAAAATGATGCATCGGAAACAGAAGTTCACTACTGTGAGATAAAAAGATCGTAGACGCCAGTTTGAGGTCGGATGAATGCGTCTAACTGTAACCTTCTCGCAAATGTCGCCTACCTGATGACAATTATAGATGAAGCACAAATAACCGCTCTGCCTACGCTCTCGGGTTACTCCGCTGTGACTTATTAAAAAAGAAAACAAAAAGTAAGCTGCATTGGAAACAAGAAACCAACGATTCTAAATCCCGGACAAAAGAGAGGAACTCTCTAAACGTGATACCATAATGACAAAACAGAAATATGATTTCGATTAAATGGTGGGACAGGGACGGCGCGATCGGGTGCCAGTGTGGGTGCGAGGAGCACAAAGCCATAGTTAATAATAAAAATATTTTATTTGTATAGCGGGGTAAAACACCCCCGCTGCGGGCTGTTTGGTCGGGCCGGCATCCATCATCATTATATTAACCGATTTAACACTTTTGAACAGATTCTTTTGACGGTAGGTGGTACAAGCGGGGACAAATGTGCGGATGAAACTGGAACCGTTGGTTACAGCTTTAATCGTTACCATTTATAACCGCGGCTCGAAGTGCCGCTGCAGACGTCTGAATTCGATGATACAGCAATTCATCAACGCCAGATCTCGGTCTAGGTTCAGCCTCTATGTAAGGTAACGGATTCCAGACCGGTCTATACAATTCCCTCTTTGGTCAACCTGCAAGCATTAGTAATTACACGAACTAGGCTCGCGGTGAACTAGGTTGTATATTTTTAACAATATTGTGGGTAAACGTATGTGATTAAGTCATATCAACCAAATACAGGTAACGCTATCCTCGCAGGTTGTATTGATTGTAACATTTCAATATACAATTTTACAAATCGCTGCGCAAACCCGTTCAGTAGTGCAAAAAATAGTAAGTCTACTTTTGGTAGCGAGTACTTTAGCTAGCCCAGAAGGCATATAAGGTGAGCCTTCGGTATTATTTGATTGCATAATTGAAAACATTTTCATGTCAATTATTTTCCCGTATAACATTAACTGACGTTTAACATGTTCATGTGATTATAAATATTGAACAGTTCGGCTTGGCCGGGTCATTCAGGTATCTGACGAATTACCGAGTGATCAGTCCATTGAAGTATAACAATTAAATGAAATGATGCATGTCGATATTAAAGTAGGTATTGATATGTAAAGCTGTCCATTACCGATGCGGGCGGTGCCCGTCCCGTGCTCTACTTTGTTAGACTGGCTGTAAGTATTTACAAGCCTAATTCATAATGTATCTAACTATTGTTAAGTAAAATTTTCTCACGATAATGAGTAATCAATGCCGATTTAAGTTCAGAAAATGCTTGCAAGATTGTTGCAATTAGGTGAACGGCGGGAAGGGCACGCACGCCGCTGCGCATGTTAGCCTCACCCAATAATTAGAGGCAGTGATTAGATACCAGATAAGCCTCATTCCGCTAATTACTCCCTAAAGCTAAACGAACGGGCTTCGGTTTTTGCCATCGACATAATTTAATAACCATATTAACCAGGCCGATTATACAAGATAGTACTCGGCCTCGAGCGATTCTCGCTACCAAGCTCTATAGTCGCTCCAGCGCCTGCGCAGCGTGTCATCGACGCAATCTCACGAGGTCAGAGAGGAATGACCATGTAAACATAAACTCAACATCTAATGAAAGCAAGAGATGTTCACACACTGCAATCACTGTTCTCCAGAATTAATTCCCATTACAATCAATTTAAAACGCCAGCACACAAGTACGGAACCAACGCGTGTGGCTAACTCAATAAGGGCGATACTTAGTGCTTGATCACATCTAATCAACTCAGATCAAATCTAACGAGATACTTACAATTTCACGCCACGGTCCATAGATATTATCATTTTAAAGAATGCAGGTTTTATATACCTAATAAGGTAATAAACTCTTACGATCGGCAACATGATCTCGCGACGAACGAATCCCATTAACGTCTCATAGGTTTAATTAGGGGTACTCCGGTCGCCCACGTCAACGTCTGTGTGGGCAATCGAATTAGACCAGCAGACAATAGCGTAGCCACCCTACGTCAAAACGTTTTCTCGCAATCTTGGATCGGGATTAAGGGAGTCGTCTCGCACGTTTTATCTCCGATTGTCCGCGTTAAACGCGCACTTGTGAACTCGCCCCTCTCGAGGAAATTGAAAGCGATCGCTTTCCCCGCTATCTTATCTGTAGTGTTAGACTAATTAATCGATGTAGCGCGATGATCGTTAGAGGTAAATAATGCTCGCATTGAGCGGAGGAGGTGATTTATAGGTGTGAATAGACAAAAGTGTCGCGGGCGGAGCGGGCACAATGGTGAGGAATGTCGTCGCAGGCCGGTCGTGCGCGCTCGTGCTCGGTCCGCGCGGATTATTAATAACTCCAGCGCCCGCGCCGACTCGCCCCGAGCGACCCTCCACCTGCGCTGGCGCTGCGCTGTTCGCTCGCAAGCCTGACCATCACCCTTTAATTTATTCACGGTGCCTTTTAATGACCGTATTGATGCAAGATTCCCGATCGACTAATTCTAGTGTTTGCGAATTTGATTTAAGATCAATCACTCTTTTGGCAAAATTCGTAAATTATTACATTCAGTCTCCCCTATCCGTGTACCATAACAATGCATAACAATGGAGTCGCCGTGGATTATAACTAATTCCCCAAATTGTGTGGGTTCATATTTGCGGGCAACAATAAGACAAAATAGTGATAATGTCACATGTGCGTACAGTTTGTCGCATTTGGAACTAATTGCGATATTTCATTATGTTGCGATTATTGAATGTAACATCTGCCCAATGTGACGCACTAGAACCACTAGAAGATACTATTCTAAAAAATCACAACAGACAAAATTAATACACTCCGAAGTAGTAAAACCAGACACAACTTGGAGAGAGAAATAGTTTGTCGACAAAAAGATGATGTAAAGAAGATCACTTTGTAATGTTTGGTAACAAAAACAACGAAAGTGGAAAGGGCAAAGTGCTGGTCGATGCGTGTCGAAGTGGAAATGCAGTATGAAATTACGAATCACGACTTATTGATACCGATGTTAGTAAATGAGAGCACTTTTTGTCGCCGCAGCCTCAGCCCTTGGCATCACGTCTCAACTCGCCACTCTAAATTGAAACAGAAAAGAACTAAGGTTTAGTAAATTCAACATGTAGTCATACTTACTATTGTAAATTGTAACTATTCATTCGGAAAAAGAAGTAAGTAGTGTTGGAAAACACTTGGTTACATTAACTATTTTTGCTCCATTTATTTCGGAAGTTTCTGAATGTGTTCACCTCACGACTCGTTTTTTGCCGTTTCCACCGACCACTTCTTACGCAGTGGTGTCGTGAGTGGCTCGATTCGTTACCGAAACTATAATTAGTTTTACCGTTATTGGATATTTTACATTTTCAATGGGTGGGCTTGTTGATTGCAGTCGACGACGAAAAGCGTGACAAGTCATTTGTTTATTTTCTAAACTACAGATTGACGAGACGCCATTAAACGTTTTACGGTCCAATTTTATATCAAAGCAGTTTCCATTAATGTTCAGTCGCGCCGTATGATGGATCTATCACGGATTCATGGAACTCGGTAAGAGGTATGCGCGCCTACACTAACAGATTGCGTTGTATAATTAACACATCTAATGCTAATTGTCGCTTCCCCGCGACAAAAACTGGTAGCTTCGTGTAACACTTATTAGGCATGGAAGCGCGCCTTTCCTTCAAAATTTAATTATCGACATTAGAGCTGACACCAAAAACGGCGACAAGAAATTAGGCGTCGACGTGAGCAAGAAACTGTTTGCAAAACTGTTTACAGGCGATTCCGTTTCGATTTGTAGAAAGTCGATAATTGTATGACGCCCGAAGCGCGGAGGACAGTCAATTATTCAAAGTGTAATAATTGATTGGATTTTAAATTTAATGACTCGTTCGAATGTTGGTTGACAATAGTACACACGGGGTCGCTAAATGGATGGCATTATGTCCATGCACGGCGACGTCAAATATGAAGAATGATCTCCCACATTTTGTCCTGGACGTCCCGGCTCCATTCAGCGGCGGGACAAAGCACTACACTACAACATTACATTTGATATTCAATCATTCATCATTATGATTTTGTTGGTTTTTATATCTACTCAGAAATACTCAACCGTTGGAGAGATCGAACAAAAGCTAAAGAAAATTATGAACTCGAACGGATACGAAGACGCGCAACAATACCACTTATCGCTGTTCTATTTAAACTACATGATGAAACCGTTAAAAGCTAAAAAATAAATTAGCATGAGCATGCAAAGACAAATAAAATAAGTCAATTCACAAGTCGGCAACAATGTATACGGCTACCAAATTATGGTTGAAAATGTTTCACTCGTGATGGCTGTGTTAACACCGCCAGCCAATGATGCTCTGCAATCGTTAATTCTTCTAGAAACGTCTCAAACAATTACTTAAGGCAACATGCTTGTTAAACCTTAATTGAACACTTTAAAGTTTAAAGTACTTTGCCTGTCTCTAAGCTTAGTCCAGCGTCAGTTAAATGGAAAACTTCTAATTAAAGTACTTGGATGTGACATAAATGGAATGGCAGTACATAAAGTTAGTCGTAAGAAGTTTAATTAATCTAGCTGCTTGCTGACGTAACGCGGTTCGTTTTCTTTCTATTAGTGGCCGAAAGAGATTTGTTCAATTGATTCGCCGAAGCGAGCTCCAGTCTCAGCGCTGTTTGTGCTAAGAATTTGTGGAGTTAACGTTTCTAAAGATCAAAGCGGGAATGATTAGCGGATCACTTGTGGATACTGTGTTGCATAAGTGGATACTAATAGTGTTCATAGATATGTAATTGTGATTTACGTTTTAGCACTTCGTTACCGCCAAGGATAGCCAACATTGCGTACAAACACCATTTGATCTCCACGACTGAGAGAGCTGATGACTATAATTATTACGTGGAAGGTAATTGTGGAAAATTATTGTAATAAACTTTCGAAGCTGACGCCATCACAATCGGAAGAGACAATGTGCCCCTAATGAATACCGGGGCAAGTAAAAGAAATTATTTACGCCACACAACGACAGTGCTACAAATATGGAGACATAAAGATGATGTAGAAATCTGGGTAATGATGTAAAGTGAATGGACAACGGGGTAATTACTGTGTGCACCAGTGGAGATGCTTTGGTGCGTATCGTCACAACGCTAATTGTCGAGCGTCTCTTTCAGACTCGAATTGTGCTGCTATTGTTCGATTTTACCACATTTGTGTTTTGAAAAACGGCTTTATACAGATAAAGAACCATTTCAAGCCTGTTATGAATTCTGAAAACGGTAAAGCTATGCTCGATCAGCATTTGAAAAATAAGAACCGCACAATTTTTTTGTACCAAAAATACTAATATTAGGTATAATCTTTTCAAAACATACTAGTACGTTGATCTTATAAGCTTATAAACCAAGACGTATTATTTGGTGAAAGATGCGAGAACGTGACACTTAAGTATTTACTACTAAGCAGGGTCGTCGAGATTTATCAAGTATGGAGTTCTGTTCACATTAAACAAAATATGCTGTGACACAATAGAGCCAGTTTACCAAAGCTTCTATTAGCTCTATAAAGAAGACGACATTTCGAAGACATTAAAATTCTCTGGATCGGATAATTACATATGACACATTTTAACATTAAGGCGCCCACGCTCGCTGTGTTGTGGCTCCAAACTCGTATAATTTGTGTTAAAGCTGTAATATATGAGACGTTAGGAGTCCCTCGCGTTCCGTGCATTGATCGTTAATAAAATTATCAAAATCTAAACAGGTTTTTACTAACGCTCGTGGACTTATGAATGGAAATGGTTTGGGAATCCCAAATATTTCGAGGAGCCGTAAATAATACTCGGCGTGATATTTCCGCTGATCGATTTTATTAGGTCCATCGAGTTGTGGACCTGCGGAATCGCTACTGGTTATCGATATCCGCACCTAGATATTAATAAGCGACTGTTATTTCAATGATTTAATTATAATATTATCATGTTGAAGGCGCGGCTAATGGCAGACGGAGCGTGTTTTCGTAAACTTATTGCTACTTAATTTTGTTGTCGATTCAAAATTTAATTGCGTTATTAACGAAGCTAAGAATTAATTAACGGTGTTTGGTAATATTTATAAAGTTTAAATTGAAAAAAAAATTCAATGGACGCACCGAATTGAGAACATCAATATCAAAATGGTTCTTGTACAATAACATAGAGGTAAACCTCCTGAAATCTACAAGAAAAATGTCGAAATGACACAAATAAGTGCTTACACTAATATGTACTTCATATTTGTATCAGCGCGCCACACTGAAATTTAAATATCTGTAGGTACCTAAAATCACAAGAGCTGTATTCTAGTTTTAAAATACTTAAACAATACATTATAAACACAATCCATGTTAAACATAACTCCAACAGACCAACACACAACAAATAATCAACCAATTATTGGAGTTGCATTGGAATAATTTTCAAGCAAATAGGTACTTGCTGATATTTCTGATTCAGGCGCAAGTTAGAATACGGCCCTAGCGTCGAATGTCTATGAAAATGTTGACAGTTCAGTACAAGTCTCGCGTCATCATCAGCTTTCATATCAACTTACACCTATTATGTAGTAACTTTTTATGCTACAACTTGTTGATCCTTCCTACTGCAACACTGGTCATGATTCAGCCCCCAAACCACTTAGGTATAGTTTTAAGCCCGTAATTATTCTGAGCACACGTGGACGAGCTTTATGGCTGTACATGCGTTGCCTTATAACATACTCACAACTCTACCTCCTACATCATATTTCTCTTAAACCTGTTATTGGAATTTGAACTTTAATTCTATACAAAGAAGGTTCTGATTCATGTGACAATCTTGAACAGGATAAGAGATTGCCAAAGTTAAAAAAGTTACACCTTTTTGTTTTATAGGTTAACGACTCTAGTATTAATAGTCCCAAACAGCTGCAGGTATGCGAGGAAGCTTATAAGATTATAATCAGTAATGCATAAATTATTGATTTAGTACAGTCAGCATCTATAATATATCAGATCTGACAATGCGTTACGAACTTATGATTTTAAAAATGACTTTATTGTGTGGCATATGGGCGCATTCGGCACAACCAGTCTGCTTGCAATTTATAAGGACGTATGTGTAGTATACGCTTGAGCATTTTATTATTTATTTAGCCTGAAACTAGACAAGATAGTGAAACATACATTTTGAATAATTTTCATAATTTGAATAATCATTAGACGCGTGGTAATTCTTCTTTGGTTAATTTGGTTTTACTTCTTAGCATTTCAATTGAGCATCGCTCAAGATCAACCAGTAAGTTCAATAAGACCTGCAAAATCAATGTAATAATATTGTATTGGACATTTTACTGCCTGTAATAAAAATCATTTGTTTTATTATTATTTCATATAGATCAAACATGATTAGCAGGTGTTTCTAACCAAAATAATTATTTAAAAACTATTAGTTAAGTATATACTACATTAATTAAATTAAAATTATTATCGTAAAGAGAAAAATCGGATATGCACATGGGTATACATTTTAATCGGTAAATACCTTATGAATACAATACATGTGACCATTTATTGCAAAACATATTTACACAAAAGTTAAATATGTACAATAAAATCGATTGTGATATCGTTTGCATAATAAATGTATATAATTTATCACCGACACCTGACAAAAACGTCGCTGTATCATCTCTACACAATACAAACACGATATAGGTACGTAAAACCGGTGGCAACAAAGCATTTATAAGCCTAACCTTGAGGATTACTTGTGGCAATGGACTGTATTATAATGCCACAAATTAAAAATAAAGCATAGACAGAAGACGCACACGCGTGTATTCAAACGAAAGGATCACTGCTTAGATAACAGTTAAGCAGGACAGAATGTTTCTGTCTAAAAGCAATTGAAAGAAAAAATCTTAATACCCATTGTTCGATGAGATCCAAAATTGAAAGTAGTGCGAAATTGTTTTTTTTTTTAATAAGTAGCAGAAGAATATGATGTAACTGACTTTTTAGATAATAAAAAAGAAAGAAATAAAAAAAAGAGTCGTTTAGTAAGGCAAATGTAGGTAGGAGGTATGGTCTCTATTATACATAACGCTTCGTTAATTATAGAAGCTTCAAATGCGAATGTAAAGCGTACAGCTATTTAAAAGAAACTATATCAATTCATAGAAGTTACAGATTGAAGTTAAGAATACTTATAGTCCAAAATTGAAGCTGCCGCAGCGATAATGAGAGCCAAGCCAGCAAGTAAAACCGGTAGTAGGTCCATCGCGAGTCATTACTTGCACATTCTGTATATTAACGATGTGGTAATACAGATTTCAATCAAAACTGCTGTTGATTAATTTTCTTCTTGATTACGGTAGCCCGCTCTTCTATTTTTAAGTGTTATTTGAATGTAAACCCATTTTAGTTGTACTTCATTGACATTGGACATAATTGAAATAGGAAGTGAATTAATTTGGATTAGAATAATTTATCTATAACACAAACATGAGATTTAGATCATCCATTAGTTTGAAATGACGACATAGTGCTCGCGGAATCTGGGCGTGTAGGACATGACATATTGCACCTTTGACATAATAAAGACGTATGTGAAGGCACGCCTGTCACAGATACGACTTTTTATTACTACAATAATTAAATTTTAATGATACACTAAATTTCAAGTCACGTCATTGTTATCTCCACAATGGTTTTGCGACATTATCGTGGTTTATTCCACTCATCTAATTAATACACATCCTATTACAACATCCTTGAACTTTTGGTTACTAAGAAGTGGACAATGGAGGTTTATAAATAAGTTTAGTTAGTCAAATAGCGAACAATCAAGGCGACGGACAGAGCAGCGTATCTCAGTAATTAATCGTGGCTTATGATTGATTAAACACATTAAACCCGAGCACGATTCCCATTTAAATATTAAATCTATTAGGCAAGTGACATAATTCTAAGTACAGTTTTAATCTGAATTATTGCATGAATCGTTTGACATTTTAGTTTTGGAAACAATATGGGTGGCTCATGCATAATGGATGATCGAACCTAATGGAAAAGTTATTGAGAATTTATGTAAAAGCAATAAATAGTATAATTGCTTGTTACAGATAAACTTAGAGAATTATGTTAATAGAAACACGAGCAATGAGGAAGAGAGCTCACAGAGAAATCACAATTGCTAATTTCGCAAGAGAAAATGGAATAGGTATAATTTTGAGAGGCTAGTTTAATGAGTGTCCACTCGACAATATTTGTAAAGGTAACAAGGTAAACGAGGATATTTATCGACATGAGGTAGTCGAGTGGGCAACCCTTTACGTGCTCACACCCATACGGCGCGCGCTACTCAAACACGCGCTAGTGATGCGTAACGCAAACTCCGATGTCGATATTTACCCGAACACGGTAAACACTGACACTCGATATTTGTCCAACTCGCGAGCAAATGGCGTGAGCTCGCCAGTTGTTTGCGCTAGTGAGATTCACATGACCGCTACTGTAATTAACGAAAACTAACACACAACATACATATTTCAATATGGTCGCGTTATGGTTAAACATTTTTCTAGAGCACGTCATACCATATGAGTATAAATGAAATATGATCTAAGATTTATGGCAAGACTTCAACAACTTGTATATACTATTTATAAATTATAATTGCACTATTTAATTATTCGGTAAGTGTAGGTACAGGTACACATATTGGTATTTTGTGGGGCGGTTATAACTTGACCAGGGTTATAAAATAAAATAAGAGGAGAAAAAAAAGTACGTTAAGCCATAACTTCATTTTGAATTCTGTGCAGTGTGTTCCCGTATCAGCTTGAACGACGCAGCAGGGGGCACCATCGTTCTCACCTCGAGCGAGTGGTAGCCGGACTTTAATAAGTATCGATAAAATATGTCGATAAAATATGAATATGTATAAATATTTTCGATACTACCTAATTTCGATTAACTACGCGACTTGAATGTCTGATCCAATAACGCCGTTCGTGTTAGAATGTTAGAAAGGAATATCTGACTCGTAATCGATTGATATTCATCGATAATCGCTCGTTTGATAAACTGAAATTCCGTACGTGGATGTGAATACATTCCATCCTTCTCTTATACAATTTATATTTGATTTTGGAATATTTGAGTAGAAATTTTATTTACATCGTAACTGATTTCGGATCTCTTCGATTTGTTTGTTCAAGCGGTGACGCGTGAGACATTCAAGTTTAGATTCGTAATCAAAGATAATTATAAAACAGCATTTAAAATGAAGGTAACATATGTAATTATTCATATATAATTATCTGTTTCATAACAAGTCTGCGGCTTATTAGATTTTTAATTAAAATTGTCCATAAATCTGCCCTCGTCCATGATCAAGGTAAGTTATCATTGATACGCGCTATTCAAGTGTAAATCTCCATAAATCGCTGCCAACGTTTAAAAAATAAAATAAAATATTTGGGGACCCAAAACAGGTTCTCGATTTCAATTTGTAAGTCGAATTGTTCGTTATTCGATTAATAGTCGAATAAGTGTCGCCGGGACAGCACTAATTAATCTCAGAGCCGTGTTTCACATTAATTAACAAACTAACACCTTCACTGCCATGAAATACGCATCCTAATCCCATCTTCAATACGGTTCAAGATCGTATACATTCCAAATTTAAATCTGAATGTAAGCGTACCTGTCTACATAGTGTGTTATCGTTAAGAATAAGTGTGACAGTGTGAGGTCTGTTTAATTCATTCGAATAAAAATTTCTTTTTTTTTTGTTTTCACCTTGACTCGAAATGTCATCCGCGACAATGAGTACGGAACGATCGTAATTAATATAAAGAGTAGTTTACACGATACAATCTGCCTGAGCTGCGCCTTCCGTGAGACACGGAATTATATTTTTTTCAACACCAATTAAATAGTGACGCCTAAATGTGACCGAAACAACATAACTGCCAACGGGCATTAGTGTACTGTGAACTGTTAGACGTTGGATGAACGTGGACATACCTTTACCGAAGTTAGATGCAAGTTTTTGGTGATTTCGAGTAAACATTTTTGAAAAATAAATTCTAACTGTTAGGTTAGATACCTAAGCTTATGTTAGACTTGATCAGATACTTCATTTGCGGTATTTACCTACAACTTATGACAAAAAGTGTTTACTGATATATGTACAAAATATATAAATATATTTTTGTATTAAGCAGAACGTCTGCTAACGATACCACAATGTTTAGAAATAAAGGAAAAGTAGAAAAATCCACTGCCTCAGGCGAGACTCGAACTCGCGACTCTGGGAAACATGCCCATCGCTCTGACCAACTGAGCTACTGAGACTACACCTGAGGCTGCGAATTCATCCACCATATCCTTTATTTATATATGCGCCTTAGGGTGCCTGAGGCAGTGGATTTTTCTACTTTTCCTTTATTTCTAAACATTGTTATATAAATATATCCTAAAGGATCCTTAAATTTCTTAAAATATAGGTAACTTATCTTAAACACCATATTTGCTAATTAGACTTGAAATTACAAGTAGTAAGTATCGAGTTAAACTGCCTAAAGCACAGTTTGACATACCATCTCATATCTATGCCTCGTTTTATTCAGATTAGAAAAATAACGGTGTATTTCGACAATTTATCTTAATTTTTTTCAGCCACATCTGGGCAAAATTTAAATGAGACTACTTTTTTCCACTATTAGTGATACGCTTAAGCAATAAGATGCAAATGGCAAATTTTAAAATCATTTTCCCAAAAACCACACGACGACATTCGCACGATTTTTCTAATCTGAAAAAAAAACGAAGTATACAGATATTCTTTTAGATCGAAGCATCGGCAGGGTTAAATAAAGTTCAAAAAGCTGACAAATAAATCAATGGTTCTCAAACCTGGCTCTGATCGTTACTGAGCGGCACCGGGCATGTCCACGTTTTTGTTACCGTCATCAAATCGTGATTGTCGCATTCCCAAAAACTTAATTGTGTTGCCCAGTGTTGATTATATGGACATAATTATATACGTAACCACATCCGAAAATGTTATTAAAACGCGCTTAACTCGCTCGCTGAGTGGAGAAAATTGAGGACATAATCTGGTGTGCTTGTAAAGGGACATTCTGAATGAACCTTGGAAAATATATGTAATTAGAATCATAACGATTTACCATTAGTAAAGGTGACTAAAAAACAAAAAACGTATATTTCAACCTTTGCTGAGGCTGTTTTTCCATCAATCTCTTTTATCTTTAGTTACAAATAGCATATAACTGAGGACGAGTTTAGTGCAAAGGACCACTTTGTCGATTTACAAGGACACTTTTTTCTCTCATTAAGAGATACTGCAAATTGCTTAGTTTTAGAAAATACTAGTAACTCCATATCGACAAAGTGGTCCCTTTGTCTGTGGACTGTATATCAAGAAGGTAGAGACGGATACTTGCCGACTCTTAGGAGTCACACAAGGTAGCACAAACAGTGAACTATATGTACCGCAATAGATATGTATCTGTGTGCACTTGTGCGTTGCTTTTTCGCAAATGACCCATTCTGTTGCATCTGCACCACTATTAAGTTATTTTATATCTAATAAAACATTTAGTCCATTAATGCAGCCACACCTGCCCCTGATACGAAGCGGCTTGTAATTATTATGCATATCCCAGTGGCCCGGGGGTACTATTGTTTTAAGATTTTTTTATTGCTTTTGGTAACTTGGAACAATGGGATACTTGGGAGGGTAATTTGGGACGTCGGATGCAAGTCCAGGGGACATTTGAGGGTTTTTTTAAGGAGGAAGCTTATCGCATGATACCTTTGCCTTTTTTACTTTAAGAACAGCCAACTTATTTTAAAATAACCTACTAGGTAATCTAGGTATTGAGAACACCGTATTAAATGTTACATTTGTTTTTTTTTTTTACTTTTTATAGAAACATTAGTAACGTAACCATACTTTGTATTCCTACCTGGTCAGCATCTCAATATTTTTTATTATTGAGATGCGAAAGTTTGAGAATATTTGATCATAAATATTTAGTCATAATAATTTGAATTAATTTGGCTGTTGTTTAAAGGCGATATTTAATAGTGAACATAAGTTTATATTATGGTATACTAATAATATTAGATGTTCTGCGTATAGTTGAACAAATTACACAATTGAGATTAGATGATACTTATACCTAATTCGACGTCCGATGTCCCAGTTTTGTGAAAAGTTAATTCCACTTATTATCTTAGGTACCTATAGACAGATATTGCTGCCAACGTTCGATTCCACACCCGTTCCGATCCAATATTAAAACATAATTATACCATAAACAAAGATAAAGCGATCAAATGGAACGCCGCCTAATCTATGGTGATTTACAATTAGTCGTAATTACCAGTTAATTGGTACCAATTTTAATTATCGATAACGTGTATATGTACGAGAATTTCTTTATGATCTAGTTGATAAATTAAAAGTATATATGTATATAGGAACTTACATATTATATGCCTACTTTATGCCACATCAATCTTTAAAAGAAGATCCACTTGTAACAAATATTCAGCTGACTTGAAATGCCTATTAAAAACGTATACTGAAATTACTGATGAATGAGATAATGTCTTGGAGCAATACAAGCTTTAAAATAATTTTACATTCTTCATATTTTTATTTCACCCAATAGTTGCCTATAGTTGCATTTCTTATCTTATCTGTATCGTGCAATTTATAAAAAAAACATACCTATACAAATACATGCAATTATCATGGTTCAACAACTTTAAAACTTAGGAATTCTCTAGATTATTTATTAGTTTGCTATTTTTGTAGCAGTCCCATTCATAACAAGCAGCACAATGGTACAACACAAAACTTAATTAAAGTGACACTCCGCATGCATAATGAAATGATTCACGCACAATCGAGGGAAATAAAAATGGCCGCCAAGATGGATCCCACTGTCGCTGGGTATGTTTTAAATGCACCTTTTTTCACTATATTAACTCTGGATATGTATGTTGAAGTGAATTTTTTTAAATGCTACTTAGGCATGGGTGCCACTGATACAGCATTTATACTGTTTTATTCAGTAATACCACGTAATTACCTAACGAATATTAAAAAAAAACTTATACGAGTATGAAACACCTAGAGAAAGAGTTGAGCCTGATAAAAAATATCATAATTTCTAATAGGATAAAGTTAAAGGATACAAAGTTGTTAGTAATATGCGGACATGTCATTTTTTAATGTAAAGTATGTAAACGCTCCTTTGCATAAGATGCTAGCTTCGATATGCAAAAAAAAAGAAAACTGACTCGAGCACGGACTCGTAAAGTGTAAAAACTGGATGTTGGTATTTATTAAATTATTTACTTAAGAGCCAAGTCTACCTTTTATTCTTTTTGGTTGCATAAACTAGGAATGTGTAATTGGTATCTCCCAACAATCATATTTTAACATTTTTTTACTTTTTTTTTCTGCTAAAATACTCGTGTGATCTATGTCCGTTAGTACTAAATTATTTTTTCTATAATGCTTTTTCTTCGAAAGTAGATAATGAAGTTAGGATTTTTTAGTTTTTTTACAGTCCTAAAAAACGTACCTACTACCTACTTCCGTTGGTGTTTCTTTTTTCAAACTGTTTTACCACTTGTGTTGTCTTTAACCGTTTTTGTTAACCATATCAATGACCGTTTATCGATTATTTAATAGCAAACATTGGTGATAACGGTTTGGGCACTATCACTAATTATTGACAGATAACCCCTTTATTACCACACTGAAGTACCCGCCAATATACTTAGGTACAATATGGACAGGATTACAAGATATGGTTCTTATCATATAATTCATGTACTTAATTTGTATCTAGACATGTATAACTAGATCTAGATGTGGCAGACCTTGCTGATATATTAGTATTAGTCATCTATAGCAAAAAATATTTTCTAATACACCAGATCAAAACTTTGCTTTTTTGTAGATAGGTAGGTACCGAGCAGTTTAGCGCGCGGAAAGTTTTATTTCGAGCTAAGTATATGAATTACAATTATTATGCAACTCTTTTTGTATAATTAGGGGTATTCTTATTATAGACAAGGTCATTATGCCTTTATGGAACGGCAAATAATTGACTGTGAGTAAATCTTTAAATAAAATTAACCCACTTAACACCTGAAATCTAATTAAGAAATATCTATAAAGCTCGATCGTGCAAATATTCTATAGTAAAAACCCTTTTTCGGTGACAGCACAATCGATTTCCGATTCTACAAAAACGTAATTCGTCGGAGGTGTCAAAAACCGCGCGCAATGTCAACGCGAAACGCCGCGAGGCATCCGTCTTGCTGGTGAGGCGGTTTTTTTATCAACGAAATATCTTTTTATTTATACGCTGTGTTGACGTTCCATTTTTGAAAAATATTTTTATTTGTATTGCTTGATTACCTATGTTTTATTTTTCTACTGTGCTCATAGATACACATTTTATTCTTGCAAAAGTTTAATATTTAAATTTGATAGAAAAAGTGACTTGAAGAACTTGTTATTTTTCCAAAATTCTTAGGTATAATGTGGCTTAATATCGTTGCATTGCGATTACACAGATTTAAAACGATGATGGTCTAAATTACCCTCCAAACCTCAGGACTTGCCGACTCTCTCGGACCAGTTTCGTATGACCGAGAACTAAAAGGGACGGAGTGATTGTTTCGGTTGAGGATTGCAGAGTAGACCGCGGAGTTCGTCGGCTGGCCTTGGCGGAACCAGTTCTCGGCCCAAACTCCGGCAATTATTCAATAAAACAAAAGCATCGCGCCATTTTACTTTTACCAGAGAAATGCGATGCAAATCCATTATGGGTATTAAGTATGTAACAATATAAATTTTCTGATTATTATTTTTAGTTTAAGCTAAGTAACGTATATACCTACTCCAAGAGTTCTTCATTCGATTTTTAATGTGTAAATTATACATATAGAGATTTGGTAATAACTTTCTACCTGAAGAGTTTTTGTAGGTACATGTTACACGCCATACCATATACTAAACATAAGTGAACCGATTCTCGTTTTACATTTCATAGTAACTAAAAATAAAACTCGAATCCTAAATTAAGTTTTTTTTATTGAAATCTGTCCGCAGTACATAAAATTAAACAAAAAGTCAAGCATAGGTACCTATACAAAGATAGAGATAAAAATGGTCCAATGCGACCTGAAATCGTGTCGGTCTGAATTACGAGTAGGTATAACAAGGTTTCCGTAACTAGATGCTAAGGTATGTAATAAATGGTACCCGTTAGATCTACTATAGAGGCTAAACACAACCCAAAGGCTAACCATTCTCTACGCACGTGCATACCGAATGGGCCCTATTATCGAGAGACGGCACGAGCCTCTGAAAAATGTACCACGAAATCTGATATGGCACATAATCTATTATTAAGAAGAGAAGGTATTGTAAGTCCTAGAGGCGGACGAAATATTTCAAATGCAAATCGTGCTAACGCCATGAATGTAATAGTTTGTCGTGGTCCGCGCACGCGCGCCGGAAACAAATTATCATACCCATATATGCACGTACGATCGACGAAAAACTTATTGATGTTGCTTGACATAAATTGCGCTAACGAGAAAATTTGAACTAGAAAGTTCCAAATACGACCGTTGAAA
The DNA here is from genome assembly GCA_911728535.1 of Pammene fasciana. Taxonomy (NCBI): domain Eukaryota; kingdom Metazoa; phylum Arthropoda; class Insecta; order Lepidoptera; family Tortricidae; genus Pammene; species Pammene fasciana. The sequence goes on from OU452285.1 coordinate 7,710,396, forward strand.
TTCATTTTTCTCGTAACTTAACTCAATTAGCGATGTTTTGTCGCCAGCCGGCTGTAACCGTTACAAAATACCATTTTTCACTATTAAATTTCTATCATTGTTATTAAAGAAAACGTAATTGCATTTCCCAACGTCTGCAGCAACGAAACGTTCGATACCTATTCAAATTCGGAAGTTAGTTCTGATGGCGTCATGTTTTGTTGACATTCGGGTGCGCGCCGGAAATAGAACACTTCTAGATTGAATTTAAAAAACTTAACGGTCGCGGAACAATTTGTTAGGTAAACGGTTGACACGGTGAATGAGGGATACGTGTCAAATTGTAACGGGTTTTACACGCGTGTCGTCCTCAATTGAAATTTAAACGTGTTATATTTAAGTTTTTTTATGGAATAATGTATAAATGTTGAGTTAGATACTGTTCTGAGTTAGATACAAAAAAATAGGTTCAGATTCTGTACCTATTATTTTGTTGTTTTTTCTTGAATAATAAAGGCCTAAAATGTTTTTTTTTGCTTTCCTGAAAATCAGTGTTACAGTGTTAAGCAGTTCTCTTAATTTTGTTATTTTCTTTATTTCAATATTTTTTTAAATAAAACTAAAATTATACCAAATAAGGTTGCGAATTGCATGTTATTATTCATGTTTCAGTCGTATCGGCCGGGTAGAATATAAAGAGGTATTGTGATTCTGCGAGGTAATGCGATGTATCTAGGCGAGGTGCCAACGGCCTCAGGTCGGTGACTTTACTAAGTTTATGCCCATTCTGATAAATCTGCCATCTTGTAGGAGTGCGAGAACTTAGGCAAATAAGGGTTAAAGTAATATCTTAAATGTAAAAAATGGTTTTAAAACGACAAATTCGACAAAAGAATGAGGTAAAGGGTAAAATTACTATATTAAATAGGTATAAAAAGAGCAGTTGGGATTTGGTTGGCAGGTAATAAACATTTATCTTCAGGTATGAATTTTATATAAAATTTGTTCTACTTTTACCTCACAAAAAAAACGCGATATAAATATTTAAGAGGATAACATGGTGATATAGGTAGGTACCAGTATTTATGTTAAAGTGGGCTATATTTGTTCGACTTCAATTAAAACAAAAAGGTACAAAATAATGTTGTTAAAGAAATAACAATTTTTAAATACCAACATTTAGCTGCCACAAATTGAACCACATTAAAAATTTGAAGCACCATAACATTTAAATTTATTAGCAAATACTTACATAATATGACTGACATTTGAACAAAGCGAAATTTCCACCCACGCTATCAAAGTTCCAATTTTAAATTTAAATCAAGCTAATACATACATATCTACTGTTATCTCCCTATCTGTTGTCCATCTGAACGAGCTGTCATGATGGGCCTTATCTGTGTTTGAAGAGTTTCCCAGGCGTTTCGGCATTAGTTCCACTACCGGCCGATAGATGGCGTGAGTGGTGGCGCTACTCGCGGATATGCTATTTTCCTAACGGGTCAAATTTGATACTTTATAAAACAATTTGTTGATAGATACTATGATGTTTATGTTGGTAGAGAATATTCAAATTATGGCGTTACAAGATGTGTAGTAATATGATGGAAAAAAGAAAAATATTTTCAATCAGATTTAACGTGAAATTAGTCGATTAAAAACCAATAACAAGTACAAATCACAATTATCATGGATTTATTAAGTATATAAGTACCTACCTACTAGAAATATATAGCTTAATAGTAGTTAATTCTATTTTTGGAAGGAAACAATAGGCAGGTATTAGGTACGATGAAATAAAAATATTTGCTCAATTTGCTGTCGTTACGTTTTAGCACGTAGGTAGGTACCTACCTATCTACCTACCTACCTACCTACCTACCGGAACTAAGACTATGATATGATAGTACAGCATCTACCTATATTATACCAAGGAATGAGGTATCGGATATTAAAAAAAAAAACAATATAATACATACAACCTGGCGGATTAGTCTTTTCAGAGAAGATTTTTTGGGTGATAAAATCTAAATTGCCTATGGCAGTACCTGTAAACTGTAATATTTATAGTACCTAGCCACACTTCTAGTTATGATCTAATAATTTAGACTCTTCTAGGAATAATTAACTAGGTACCTATACTTCGTTTTTTTCAGATTAGAAAAATCGTGCGATTGTCGTCATGCGATTTTTGGGAAAACGATTTTAAAATTTGCCATTTTGCATCGTATTGGCTTAAGCGTATCACTAATAGTGGAAAAAGTAGTTTCATTTATATTTTGCCCAGATATGGCTGAAAAAAATACAGCTAAAGTATCGAAATCGACCGTTATTTTTCTGATCTGAAAAAAAACGAGGTATATCTGCCGTAATTATTTTGTACAATTAAAACATCCTAGCTAAATATCGTGATTTTCCTTACCGTTGTAGTGTAGGTAATACTGAACGTGCATGCATAATTAAAATAAATGCTAGAACCTTTTTGATTTGTTGTGTCGATAACGTTCCCAATATCTTGTTTTAACTAATGATTAAAATTTCTTAGTTAGTTTTGTTTGGTATGTTTTCATAATTTATAAATTATTTATAAATAATAAATTATTGTTAAAAAAAATATTGAATGGATACAGCTAAAATATTTTATTTTAGAAACAAATTTTGTATTGCTAGAAATTAAATTTCGCAAAAAAATACTTTGGAGAATTTAAGAAATGTACTTACCTACTTCTATAGCAAAATAATCGAAACCGAATGTAATTATAACATTGATAAAAATAATGTGGAGTAAATTATAAAAATGTATTTTGCACATAAAGTACCGTTTTAATCATTGCTGTATCTTTTTTCGTCTATAATTTATCATTAGTTTATACATGTGATGTTTTTCATACCTATTATTATGAAACGGTAGGTATTTATAGAACGTTGCCTTTTTATTGTGAAATTCCATAGGTATGCTACATTGCAGTATACTTACTTTGCTATGTATGAAACATAGCTATACTTAATTAAAAAAATAACGCTTATCAATTAAAATACTTAAGTATTTTTCTTGTTTCAATAATTATAAGTTCGCATTCAATTTAATAATAAAAAATACCTAGGAACTTACTACTACAGCATTCAGGATATTATACAGAGTGTAACAAAAATACTTGTATAGGATATGAATAAATTCACTTCTAGCCCCTAACGCCTGTCTGCAAATAGGTATCCATTTTGAATAAGCAAGTTAAGCAAACTGATTACCATACCAGTGGCATTGTTCCTACGCCAAATCAATTACCTAGTGGTAATAAATTAAATACTTTTCCCTTGGCGATAACGATCTATATTTGATTAATGAATCAATCTGTGAATATCGATCTTCGGGAGATTGGGCGCGGGAAAGGCTCGCATACCCGTGGCCGCCCGTTGTGAGAATGCGACGCGTTTTGTTTTAGCAGAGTTTTTTGTTAAAATAACGTTTTTTGTGAAAGGGTTTATTTAAATTTAAATAGGTACCTAGGTATCTATTTATATATGACTTTATTTGAATTTTTGAATTATTTAGAATTTAGGTTGGTCCCTGTAATTTAAATAAGTTGATGCCAGAAACATTTTTTTAAATTGATTTAGTTATTTTTATGATATTAGTAGTAGGTAGATAGGTAGGAGTAGTAAATAGTTATTATTATAATTATTTTATTAATTAAAATAGGTATTTTTTTATTAACCTTTAAGTCTCGTATTCACGGGAACTATAGTTAGGTATTATTTGTAAACAAAAGCTGTGACTGAATTGAATATACCTACATGCCTACTTGGATAGATACCTATCTACTTTTTTCCTTTTCGACGCAGGAAGTAAATAAATAATAAAAATTCAATAGGTAACTTAAAATTAGGGCAGGACAAAATACCTATTCCGACACTATTTCCCATTATTTATAAAAAATATAAACAAGTAATACCTAGATGTTTTCATGACGTTAAAAAAAATTGGTAACTTATTCGTATATACATTCGTACCTACGTAATTAAACAAATCACAAAACATTTACTTTTGGTTAAGCGATCTAAGATAATAACTACCAACCTAACCAACAGAAAGGAACTTGACTTGGGAAATTACTTTCTTAGTTATTAATACCAAACACACAATAATTAGGGTTAACTAGATAAGGATTAATTCATTTTTGTCTGATACCGAAGGATTCACACTACACACCTACTTACATGATATTGTACCTACTGATTTAAACTCACACGATTTTCACTCATTATTTTGACAAACACGGGACTTAATCGCGTTCACTTACCGCGTATGATATTTATGCCATTTTGTTTTTTATTCTACAATGCGTTACCAATTTTATTGTTGATAAAAAAATACTGTAATCATCTCGGTAGTTTGTTATCGGAATAATCAATAGGTATCTCGAAAAAAACCGTTTTTACAAAAATAATAAAATACCTACTTACATGTAGCAGGAAGAAGCTTGGTATTACAGGTAACGGCTGCAAAAGCTTTTTTTAAGTAAATAGGAACTAGATAGGAAATTGTTTTCAAAAGCACGATTTTGTCTGGCACTTAATCGGTTTAGGTATTATTCGGTTAGCTTGAAACTTATTTATGATTGTGACAAATTATAAACGAAATAAAATTGTTTTTAATTTGCAATTTAGGTCTATTTAGCGATTACAAAATTAAAATGTTGTGAGTCCGTATTTCCGAGATACGTTTATTTTCCAAGACTTTCCGTGTTTGACTGGTTCACGCGATTTCTAATTAGATTTAGTACACAAAGGAGAAGTGGGTAATGAATCGGTTCACAATCTCGGCGCAATCAACTGCAAGTCACTTATAATTCTTATAATCAAAAATCTCATTAATACCAGTTAATAAGCTTTCGGTCATAAAACACTGGTTTAATTAACATAATAAAGTAACACCTACACTCTAATGAGATACCTATAATGAGAAGGTCTCGATTACATTGCTCCAGGCTTTATGAGGTTTGCCAATTTGCACTTAACATTTTAATTGCCATTTGAAACTTGCAATATCGCCCGTTCAGGCGACTTGGGCTATCGGCCAATTGTTAATTCCCAGCCAGTGAATCATTCTCCGGTTTTCCAGCGAGATTCTCACAAGAAAATAATTATAATAATTACAACCTTTTAGCATCGCCCGCTGAACGGCTAAACACGTCGCGGCATCGCATTCACAGTCACAATATCACTTGTCCAGTATCCGGATGAAGTAACAATCACAGTCAAAACACAAGGAACTACACCGTAAACACTTGGCAACTTAAAAGTTAGTGTGTGTGAGTTCGGAGTAACGACGCGCGACGCTTCACTGCCAACGGTCGCCGGCACACTACGCGGTCGCGCGCGCTGGCCCCCCCGCGGCGTGCGCCCGCGCCCCGCGAGGGGCGGGGCCGCGAGCGAGTCGAGGCGAGGCGAGCCTTAATTACGCTACGGGCGAAACGGGACGGCGATAGCGAGTGGGCGCGATCTATTAGCACGGAGAGCGGGACGACTCGTCTTAAGTATTTTGTATAAGTAATGAGGGGTGCGGGGCCGCATCTCCCGCCAATCTTTAATGTTGATTGCCGCCTCTGAGGCCCCTCATTAACGCCTGGCCACGCCTCGATTTAATTACGATCGTTTAATTGTTTTTGTGCGATTGTTCTCGAGGTGATGCCTCCTCTTAATTGGCAGGTAATTAAGTGGCGCCTGAATAACTAAAACGTTGACAATTTATTTGTGTTGTTTATCGTAAGGATTAATGATCGAGCTCGTTTGAAGACAAATGTCATTATTTAAAAGTCAATACGTACCTAGATAAATAACTAGTAATAGCTCCTAGCGTCAAAAAACTAATTAACAGGTTAATAACTTAATGCAATATATCTGTTGGAACCTTCCAACAGTTAGGTACCTACCTATACCTACATATGTAGCATTCTTATTAGCAAAAGTACCGACTTACCTATTTCCTTATTGTCAGCAATTAACTCTGTATTTTAATAACTATTATGTAAAATATGTAAGTACAAGTAGATTACTACCTATGTAATTAAAATAAATTGGCTACCTGCTTGGTATTAAATTGAATCATTTAAGTGGCTACGTACTTGATAATGATTTAATAAAGAAAGGTACACACCTAACACAACTACTTATATTCTGAAAGGCATTAAGTCAGCCATTTGTTGTTTTTTAACAATTAAATTTAAATTAATTAAATAACTTAGAGAACAAGAGCATGTTAAAATAATTTTGAATATTTCGCTTTACTTAGCTACTTCTGCTGGTTCATCCACAAATTACGTGACACCAATGTCGTGATTTCTTGATCCCTCCCTCCCCCTTTTCACACACCCTCTGATATGACGCCACATATTGACAAATGTATTTAAATTTAAAATGAAAACGACATTTAAAATTAATACTTCCGTTCAAAATATATTAAATGAAATCAGCATAAGAAAGCTATAATTAGGTACCTAAACTTTCAACCTCATTTTCATTCACATTTGAAAAATAGGAATTAAAAAAAATTGTTGTCTCTGTACCAACACCAACCACAGAAAAGGTGAAGGATATAGACGAAAATGTATGGGAAAGTTGATTTCTTTTTGTAGGTACTTACCTATTTAAAAAGTTGACCCCACTGGGGAGTATGGGGATATGTAGTAAAAGTTATTTATCATGTTTTTGATTTCACCCGGTAGGTATATTTAAGTCAAAAATTTCTGGGCTGTACCTTACCTACTTATACCTACCTATACCTAAGTTGTGCTTGGGTCACTACCTAGGCTAGGTAGAGACTGTTTTATATGGAGGTAGGGTCATAGATATAAATAAGTAAGCTTTATCTATGGTAATGATAAGTGGCAAAAATAAAAACATACTTGTAAGTACCTGATTAATTAAGTAGGTATCTACATTTAAACTATACAGTATGATTCAGGAGACGTGCCCAGTAACAAACTCTAGATATTTAAATAGGTAGGTACTTACTTACCTACCTAATGTTAACGGAATGTCCATCATTAACATCATATAATATAATAATATAAGTAAACTGTACCTTACCCTATTGTTTTTTTTAGATTAAATAGGTACCTATGTGTGCATTAAACATTAGATACCAAGTTGGTATATAGTTATAAGCTTTTAAATATTACCTATTCCCTTTTATATTATTTTTTTCTTTCAATTATTTACTTGTTTCTTTTATTTGTTATTAATGTTATTATTACCTGTGCACCAATGTAACAGTTGTTTGCCACTAATAAATTATTTCTATTTAAAGTGGTAGAGGTGCCCCTAATTTGAAGTTATTATTTTCACATCATTGATTAACTGGGAGTTTTCAGAAAAAAGTACTATTTTTGAAGTTGTCTAAAAAAATACAATTTTTGAAAAAAAGATGGTAAATTTTTTGTACAATAATTACACGTTCAAGCGTATTTATTATGTATATATTATACTATCCATGTATTTTTTTATATCTTATTGATATATATTTATTTATATGCTTATTTATATTAGGTAACGTTTTTGACATTTTAGTTATTAGTTTCTGTGTTCTTTACATACCCTGCACCAACGAGGCTTCTCTGTTTGGCCTAAAGGTTGGCTGGTAGAGAATGCCTTACGGCATTAATTCCGCCTTTTGTAATTGTATATTCTATACTACTAAAATAAAAATTATTTGTCAGTTTGGGACATGTATAGTAAAAATAAGTCACAAAAGGGACAAAAAAATTGGGACACTTTTTTATTATTTAAATCGAGCCGTTGTGATTCTGAGTAGAAATAGCCCAAAATTTGTTAAGTTTTCTATAAAAAGTAGATTGTACACTTTTTTCTGAAAGTGCCCATTTAGTTTCTTTTTAAATAAATGACAAAGTGCAAGAAAGCAAGCTGCGATGGTATTGCCACGTAGAGAGGAAATCACCGGTCAGAAACGAAGCTTACCTACGTGTCAATCCTCGCCTGGTGGCGCTAAAGGACATGATGGGGCCCACCCACTATCAATCGGCCTGACGATATTGGCCGGTCAGTTGTTCGGAACTGTCAAATTTTTGTCTTAACTGACAGGCCGATATCGACAGGCGGACTGATAGTCGGTGGGCCCCCTGAGAGAGCGTCCGAAGAAGACGTCGAGGATATGGCGAAGTGGAGAAAAGTGAGGAAAGCTGACCCCACGGCCCACCACCATGTGGAACACATAGCTTGGAAGAAGAAAGTGAGTTTATTTAAACTCACCATCTTACTTATACCTCTACTTAGGTATATTTGTTCCTGAGTTTTGGGTGTTTTCTATGTACCTTAACTATTTATCTATATCTACCTATTATATTATACAAGGTATAACAAAAATACTGGTGACCCTTTTAAGGGCATAATTGGTATCGTATTCTAATTATGAAAAACAAAAAAAACCCACTTGTTAGGGTTCCGTAGCCAAAATGGCAAAAACGGAACCCTTATAGTTTCGGCATGTCCGTCCGTCCGTCCGTCCGTCCGCGGTCTAGCTCAGTGATTGTTAGCACTAGAAAGCTGAAATTTGGTTTGGATATGTGCGTTAATCAAGCCGACAAAATGGTAGAACAAAAACTGGAAAAATATATTTTGTTAGGGTACCTCCCGTACACATGAAGTGGGGGGGGCGATTTTTTTTTTCGTTGCAACCCAGTTGTGTGGGATATCGTTGGATAGGTCTTTTAAAAAGAATTAGGATCTTTCAAAACAGTTTTTGGATAAAACTAATATTTTCGTAAATAATAGCTCCGAAAGTTTCAAACAAGCCCCCCCCCCCCCATCTAACTTTTGAACTGTGGGTCCAAAATTTTTGAAAAAAAACATGAAAGTGAGGCCTAATAAGTACCTTCAATGAAAACTATTTATATTGAATTTAATTGGTTGAGCCGTTTTTGAGTTATCACTCGAAAACCCACAGTGAAAGGACGTAAATTAAAAAGACCTAAGCGCCGCCAAATTTCCCGTAAGAAAAGACCTTTTGAATTAATGAATTGTAACATGCCGGCAACTACGGAACCCTACACTGAGCATGGCCCGACATGCTCTTGGCCGGTTTTTACTTTGTATGGAGGGTTGGCCAGCTAGGAATGGGGATGACATGTCCCGTACGAAAAAAAGTTCTCCTACTTTTTGTTACTCGCAATACGATATCAATGATACCCTTAAACGGATCACCAGTATTTTTGTTACACCTTGTATATATTTTCAACTTATTTTATAATAATAGAAGACTACCTATAGCTAATATAGACTCCATTTTCACTAAGTAGGAATAACTAGCCGTAGGCGTAGGTAGGTACCTTTGTTAAAGACTTCGTATCACGGTTTTGAGTTTTTCTAAACATAAGCACAAGCTTTCTTTTAAGGTGGTTTTTGTTGTTTTACATTTAATTTAACATTTATTTATTTATTCGTATCGCAAAATATAACTCTAAATGAGACTGGTCAACAGCAAAAAGCACTGCATTCAGCAAGAATAAAAAATGGCTGGCAGAAATTTACAATAAACTGCACAATATCGTATTATTAATATAAAAAATTAAGAAAAAAAAATTCCTCGCCAAAAAAAATGCTTATGTGTTGGCCAGCTGGGACGACGTGTCCCATATAAAAAAAATGTCCTACTTTTTATCATACTCTTAATCCGATAGTTACCAATTATGCCCTTAAACGGCCAGTATGTTTGTTACAGCATGTATTTAAAATGTATCCCAATTTTGTTTCACGAGGACAAAAATAGCTTAGTCAAGATTAATTGAATGTAGTCTATGACGAACGAATCAAATTGTTCATTTTGTTCTAAAAGTGATTCTGTGTATAGTTGGTATAATAAGTCAACAATTACAAAGCACCCCAACTAAAACGAGAGAATGAGGCAAATTACGAGGCGATCGATATTCAATAAATAGTAAAATATTAAATCAGTAGGTATTATAATTTTTTTTATACCCAACTTTTTGTCAGATTCTGTCTGTGGTTGAGGTTATCTGTGGTCTGATTCCACTACAGTTGATGACATGATGAAAAAATAATTTTGACGCATCCTGGTAGTAAAATCATAATTTGTTCTCGTTGACCACCAAACTTCCTTCATCCTTGCGCAAAAAGCCCGTTTATAGGCAAGTGCGAAGTGGTGGATAAACTGCCATCCTCCCATTGTGCGGTAGCCCAGAGCCCACCCACGTCGCCTATACGGAATTTGCTTAGCTATAACTAGGTAGGTAGATATATATTATTATGTCTGCCTCTGGCCTTGAGTCTTTAAAAATGTGAGGCATATTTTTGTTCTAGGCTAGGTACAGTTAGGGCTGCCATCCGTCCGGGTTTCCCCGGATTTGTCCTAGTTTGGAGGCCGTCCGGGGTGCGTCCGGGGGGGTTTTCAATAAGTGTCCGGGGAAAACCCGGACACTTTTTATGTGAGGAAACAACCCATTGAATTTAATTATTTAGTGCTGATTTGGACACGTCCGGGGGAAAAATGCAATTTACCACAAATGTCCGGGTTTTTTAAATTATTGTCCGGGTTCGGCGAATTTAGAGATGGCATCCCTAGATACAGTTGATATTGAGTTTGACAGTTGAGAAGTCAATCCTCAGACTTCTCAACTGTCAAACTCAATATCAACTGTACCTAGAACAAAAACATGTGGACGAGTTTAGTGCAAGGGACCACTTTGTCGATTCACAAGGACACTTTTTTCTTTCACTAATAGATAGTGCATATTGCGTAGTTTTAGAAAGAACTAGTAACTCCATATCGACAAAATGATGGTCCCTTTGTGCATACACTGACAAATATGTTTCCAATTTAAGGATAGAATTCGGTCTTTTTTATACCACGACGATGGTAAACAAGCATACGGTCCACCTGATTCTAAGCAGTTACCGTAGCCTATGGACGCCTGCAAATCCAGAGTATTCACATGCACGTTGCCTACCCTAGAACTCATCTAGTCAATAATTGAGTCGTTGTCCAGTTAAATAGGTGTAAACGAAAATTCAGAAGCGGTATGCGCAAAGTTAGAGGCAGCCTGTATAAGTGTGTACCTACTTTGCAAAGGAGCGTGTCAAGACAATTGATTATAAAATCATTATCTCTGCAATTTTAAACATTAGGTACCTTATGCTCAGTTGTGTAGTACTTTTGTGGGTACTTACTAAAATTAAAGTTGCTGGCCTGCCTTAGAAAACAGTATGTAGGTATTTAAATAGATAAATGGCTTATTACGTAGGTACAGATTTAATTTAGGCTTTTTTGTAAGACTTCTGTAACAAATGGTTGAAATTTCATTTTTTTCTCCATTATACTTACACCGAAAAATAAAAAAAACACCAAAAAAATATTTTTTGGCGCGTAAACCGCTCAAGTTCGACCTAACCTATTCGCTTACAAAAGCAGCGCGGGCGTTGACCCGCGCGGCCAACCCCTGACCTTGTACCAAACGTAAACGCGAAGCGCTTCCAGCCGACTGCCACTGTGTCACGTGTATCTGAGCTTTACAGGTTACTTATCTGTGCTACGTGTATCTTGACTTTATAGGTAATACATAGATATGATACGTGTTTGTAAGCTTTACAGAAAAATGCGAGGGCATGTACGCGTGATAGGAAGGAAGCTCCCCCCACTTACTATTATCAACTGTGTTACATTTGAGTTATCTTATACAAAAAACATGTATTTTTACCTGTAACAAAGGTCACCTGAATGATTAGGTTACAATTAACGATTCAATTTACTGACTGGCATGTATGTTTGGTCATCTGACAAATCTGGTATAGGTCCAATAATACCATGAAAATAATACCTATAGGTGTATTGACCATGTATTTCATACGGATTTAATTATGAATTGTGCTACATGTGATTATGCTTTACATACTTATTTTTACTACTAAGGTACTACTAGGTAGTTTTCGAATTTCCTTTTCCAATCCACGAAATTATTTCATTTCAATACGCGTTTAAACCAGATAATTTTATATTTGAGATAGTAATATTGGTATGTATATATTTCTTTTGGGTACCTATAGTTATAAAATAAAGTATTATAAATAATCCATAAAGTCGCTAAACGTACTCTACAGGGTTTTCGGGGTTTAACATTTAATTAGTACCTGAAATTGCGAGTTATATTTGAGAGATTTTTTTTAACAAGTTTATTTTTATTTTTATTAAGCTTTACTTTTTCTAAAGGCTGAAAGAATGCCTAATGGCATTAAGTAAGTAAGCCATTTATACACAAAAAAAAATCAAACATATAGTTTACTTTCATATTTTCGGTTTTACAAATGTTTTCAAACTTCTTAAGGTAAACAAATCACACACGACCTAACACAATGTTACGATGACACAACGCCCCCTATGCAATGCCGTTAAAACTATTAGCGCAGAAAACCACCCCAGCTTTTCCGCGTATGAGGAAAACTGAAGAAAAATCCGTGTGTGGAGCGAGTGTGTGAGTTAGCGGGCTCGCGTAGACAGTGCTGCCATCTGTTGGCGGGTAGGGTGCGACGTTAGTTCTTAAGGACTAATTAGGTGGCAGACTATGGCTGGAAATTGGTGACGTGTCTCTAGGCTTTGTTTTTAACTTTTTAATTTTAACTTTAGTTGGTTAGGGAATTCGTTTGCGCCTGTTTTAGTGTTGAGTTAAACTTATTTATAAAGCTGAATGTAAACTATTTTAAAATGTCTGAAGTTTTTGGGTAGGTACCTCTTTCGTGACAAATTAAAAAAGTAGTTCGCTAGCAGCCTAATGAGGTTAAGAAACTCAACCTAAATCAACTGAAGACACAAACCAAATTATTTTTTAATAAATATTTTGATTTGTTTATTTCAAGTAGACACAATACAATACAATACACTATTCTTTATTGCACCAAAAATAAAAATAAAATCCACACACTACTATATCAAGCTAAATCTTACGAAAACAATATACCTAATTACTTAGGGATCTTATTTTATTGATGAATCTAAGGGGGCTTACACACAGTACAAGCACTACGCATTGCGGTGACTTTTAGGTAGAGATTTAATTTCTTTGATTACTTGAGCTACAATTGGATATAATTACTATAGTTTTTTTATTTTGTTTCTGATTAAACTTAAAATTCTGCTTAAACTAGACATTTATATAGGTCAGGCTAGTTTTTGATGACCTGTTACTTGGCTGGCATTATTTCATGCATTTTATAATGCTTTTTTTTAATAATTTGTGTAATAATTTATGTTTCATAAAAATTTGTACGCCAACAGGCAAAACACAGAGTTCTGTACCTATGATTATATTAAGACAACGATTTGTATCACCCGTGTTTTACAAATAAAAAATTAAGTAAGTACTTTACTTTACTTTAAAACTTACACAAAAGTCACTGGGTAAAATGAGTAAGTAGGTAAGTACCTGAAACAAAACATAAGTATTTCATTAGTACATAATTGTATAACATAACAGGTTAAGGAACTGAAGATGAAATGATGACCTATTTAGACAAAACCAAAGTTATTCCAATCTTACGACTATTCGGCATTAGAACTATACGGAATTATGAACAGTTACACAATTTTAATGCACCAAAAATTATGTCAAAACTTTCTTACTAACTTAACATATTATTTCATAAGAATTAATAAAAAGTAGCTGACTTACTCTATAGACAGAAAAAAACGCAAACTAAAAAAAACTACCACACACATAAAAATTAAGTAGTAACCCTAAATCGAGGGTGTGTTCGAGTGATATTCGATATCGCCCGGGTGACATTTTGGCAAAATCGATATCACCCCCTTATTGCTTATTGGTAGCAAAATGATTGAACATCCTTATCGTGACGTTTTTCTAATGGCGCGACATGTTTGAGACCCTTTTTTAAAGGTGTTTACACATGTCCCGATTAAGATTTATTTTCATCTAGAATTTAACAAATAAATAAGCGCTTATTCTGATTTCGTTGTGTATGAAACAAGTCAGGCAGCTTTTTCTTACATACAATACAAAAAGGTCATAGGCATACAGTGTGTAAATCTAATATGGGCGAATCTCTTCACGGTGATTAGTATAGGACATAAGAAATGTAATTAGATAACTTTTACTTAGAATTGCAAATAAAATTTTATCCATACAAAATAATTCGGCCTGCAATGTGATGTAATGCAAACATACTTACGTTACACGCACGTTGACAGTTACTTCCAATACCATGTACTGTACATTGCTGCAGATAAAATTTTCAAAAAATAATTATTGGGTCACAGTTAAGTGTAACTTAAAAAAATGTCTTAATTAATGATTACACTAATGAGTTCTGTGTCTGGTTTAATTTATCGCCCGTATTAGATTTACACACATTTGTAGGTATACGAGTAGGTATAATACAAGAGGTTATGTCGCGAGTTCTAGTTCGAGGTTGTATCTATCTATCTAACCACAAAATGTATCATCTCGATGTTTAACAGGGTGTTCAATGAATGGTGTTAAATCTAGCATAAACCTACCTATTTTGGCAGTGGTTTCAATCTTTGGCATTATCAGTTAACCGTAAAAGATGAAACCACCCTTGCACGCTTCACGTAGCGTCGCCCGTCCGTTTTCCGCTCTACCACCGGACGCCCGGACACGGCGAGTGTGTAGCCTCCTTAACACCCCTTTTCTTTTTACATGTCGCAGTTAACGACAATAAGAAATCAATACCGACACCATCGATGCGAAAATCGTGAATAGCGAAGTGACGCACACATGTAGCTGACGTGTGTGGGTGCAAATCATATGCATGCTTCACGTGTGTGCGACGAAGACATTTTGTAGGGTGACCGTGTTTTGATGTGGGGTTTTTAGTGATGTGGATCATATGTAAAATTGAGAGCGGGTTTAAACTTGTAGAAGACTATAACATATTTAGGGAACTAAGTCCTAAGTACTTAACAAACCTAACCTTACCTAACCTTAGACACCTAACCACCTATCATAACTTTTCTTCGAAATATGGAATTGTCTTATTGTGAAGAGATGGAATTGTCTTATTCCTAATGAAGAAAGTGATTCTTGAGTAAAATTTAGGATTTAATTTGTATAGGTATACAAAATACACCGACATTCACGTATGTGCCTTGGGGTATATAATATATCGGAGCGGTCACGGTACTTAAAAATATCTGAACAAGCACTATGGCCTTAACAATACCTATAGGCGTTGTTCAGATATTTGTGACCACCTTAGCCGCTCCAATATATATGATGGCAAACTGTACTTTTCTAAAACGAGATAGTGCATAACAAAACAAAATCAGAGGTAGGTATTTCAAACAAATAACAAGTGTCTAAACAAACAAATTGATTGCATCTAAATTATATTCCCACTTAGGACTTTTTTATAGCTAAGTACGAGCATACTTCTCGCTTAAACAAAAATCAACAATGCGATATCAAAATACAGTTAGAACACATAAGTTACAAAGTATGAAGTGGCATCGCGTTACGAAACTGTTTTAACGTCAATCACATTTCAAACCCGTCCGCTCTTATCGCTCAACCTTGTCACCCCACAAATTGGTAAAAAGAAAACGCATTAACACATATATGAATAGTCACACACGTACAGGCACGCACACACTGACGCGCCCCCACGGGGGGTTTCCTTAAAAATCACCCCGCGCGGAGTCTTTTGATAAGGAAATGCAGACGTTTGTGGCAAAGCTAAGTACCGCTAGTGTCAATAGTTGTCTTATTGTATTTATGATAGTTAGGTACAGTCAGCATCAGAAGTAGCTAAGCGGGTAGAGTGTTCAAAATGAGCTTGACATGAGTTTCTTGTTAAGAGAATAAGAGCGTGAGTGTGTATAGGTCATTTTGAACACCCAATCCGCTTAGTTACTTCTGCTTCTGACTGAATTGTTGTTGAATAAATAGTCGGCAATGAGAAAGAAGTTAAAATGTTTTATTTTCCAAGAAGAGAATCGAAATAAAAAACTAGTTCTTATGTAAAAAGTGAAAAAAAAGAGTATTATGCACGTTACCATATATATGTGGACGAGTTTAGTGCAAGGGACCACTTAGATAGTGCATATTGCGAAGTTTTAGAAAGTAAGTAGGTAGAAGTGGTCCCTTTTTCCCCGGACTACTACATTTAGGTATGTTTTAAAGGGTATACGTAATGTGACTTGTCTAGTCTTCAGTGTCCTCATTAATTTGCAATCACTTAATCAACATAAGCATTTAGTTTGAAACCCCAATTTTCAAAGATCAATGGTCACCCTAAATAAAGCATCGGCAACAGAAGCTGTGTAAAACATCTAAAATTGCCTCTCAAAAGCCCCAAAGCGAGTCTCGCTAATAACAGGCTCCCCTATTAATTAAGCCGGGTTTTAATTGGCTTGAAAACACCACCTGTTGCGTCGCCCGTCCTTGTCGCCCGGTTATCCGTCTCACCCGGATCTCCGGCCCGTATCCGGATATACCATTGAGTGAGATATGGACGTACTTTGTAAATATCAATTAATTGTGGATTTGGATTGATGGACCTTTGAATAGCTCGCTCTCGTATTTACGCATACGTTACCCATGATAACATAAGTATATAATTTCATTGAATGTAACTTTTCATATATGAATTTTATAATTGAAAGGAAAAATGGAAAAATTCACCGCGTCGAGCATGACTCGAACTTGCGACCTCTCGGAACACCGGTCCGATCGCACTGCCAACTGTGCTATCGACGCTTACTCAACCCCGGTGAATCTTTCCATCTGTTACTCCTTTTTGCTTACGTCAGAGGGAGACGTGCAGCGACATCTACCGTAAGTGCATATACACATTAACGGCACCGAAGTTCCAAGTCATATTGGAATAACATCGATAACAATGCGCTAACCCGTACTAATTAATTGTTGTTATAAGCAGTAACGTCTGCAAACGATATTTCAATTTTATAATTGAAAGAGAATTTTTTAGATTTGAATTTTATGATTGAGAAGAATTTGAGATTGATAGATTTGGGGTTGAGTAAGCGTCGATAGCACAGTTGGCAGTGCGATCGGACCGGTGTTCCGAGAAGTCGCAAGTTCGAGTCTTGCTCGACGCGGTGAATTTTTACATTTTTCCTTTCAATTATAAAATTGAAATATCGTTTGCAGACGTTTCTGCTTATAACAACAATTAATTTTTCATATATGAGTTTATTTACCTACTTTTAAATGGGCCAAAGCTCAAGACAGTCATATAGGTATATATATCTGTTCGAAGACGATATTTGCCCCTTACTCCCAATCCACTTGTTGTCTCTCAATAAGAGAGAAGGACCTTAATTTGTCAAATCACTAAGCGTTGTTAAGGTAAAATAATAAAAATCTCATTATCTCGCACAAAAATAATCTAATTAATATGTTCCGGTCGGTTCTCTTCGGGCAAACTCGATTTTGATACCCGGAAATGCTAAGTCCATACCATTAATATCATTGGGCCCGGTTTGCAAAATCAAATTCAATTTTCGATGACCCTAATTGGGTCCAAATGAAATTTCCAGTATCCCGTCCTTTGTTCACGGCTCGGACCCCGTTTTAATTGCTTTACGAAATAATGAATTAATTTTATTTACTTTTTCCCTCTCCGGATCGCGTTTTCGGTTTTGGCAATTAAAAGTTTGCTTTGGCGCCTTTGTTTGCTAATTTGTAATTTTGGGTATAACAATAAGAAATCATTAAATTTAAGTAGGCACTTTTGTTAAGTAGCACAGCTTAAACATTTTTTCAATTATAATAAAGTAAATTCTGTATTATAAATCAGTTTTTATTAGGTACTCGTTGTTTTTACGTTAATAAAATGGTTATATTATTTTGTCCTTGTTTTTACGTTGTGATTGTGACATGGCGAAACAAACGTTTAGTTTTGTAAAAATAAGCTATACGAGTACAGTCCGTGAGCTCTAAAAAGAACCTTCGGGTTTTAGAAAGAAACGTCGGGTATCAATCAACAGTGCCACATGTAAAAGCAGAACAGCAATATTACCTTCGTGTGTCATCGCCGATTCCCGAAGGTTCTTCTTAAACCTCATACATACCCTTGTTACACCTACCGAGTACAGTGGCGAGTCAGTACTCTCGACCGAGTACTCGCAAGGTGTAAACACATCGCCGAGTACTCGGCCGGGCCATTTTACTCTCTCGGCCGAGTGGCATTTTGCTGTCTCGCCACTGTACTCGTTAGGTGTAACCAGGCCTTTACGGACTGTACCAAGTAGCAAAATACGTTAATTAAGCCAAACCGTACCTATATAGTTTACCCTATTGTCAAACGGCGGTGTCATAAAACTGTCTGTACCTGTCAACCTTTTAATAACTGGCCATGTTATACTAATAATACTAAAAAGAAGTCTGTTTGAAAGTGAATAGTGTTCATTTTTAGTATCAGGGGGCCAGTTATTAAAAGGTAGGCGTTACTAGCGATTTACCTTACCTATTTAGTTTAAGCGTTGGTAGCCTGACGGTAATGACGTCTGACTTTCAATCCGAAGGTCCCGGGTTCAAACCCCGGCTCGTACCAATGAGTTTTTCGGAACTTATGTACGAAATATAATTTAATATTTCCAATCGCTATACGGTGAAGGAAAACATCGTGAGGAAACCTACATACATCCGCGGAGAAATTCAAAGGTGTATGTGAAGTTCCCAACCCGCTTTGGGCCAGCGTGGGGACTATAGCCTGATCCCTCTCGTGCATGAGAGGAGGCCTGTGCCCAGCAGTGGGACGTATAGAGGCTAACATATTATTATTATTATATTATATTTAGTTTATATATCTTATGAGATACCTATTTATACTGCCTCTGTCTAGAAGCGACGAGTACGTATAAAACTGTATACAATTGTTTAAGTATATCAATGCCTATGATATATAGTAATACTAGATCCATTTTCATTCTTAAAAATGATCAATACATTTATTTTTATAACACATCTTTATGAACTCATTGTATGTAAACCAAACAGCCGACTAGACGTCGCAAAAACTGTTACTCAACCCGTCAGATACAAAGGCAAGCATTCCACTCCTTAACGCACTCATAAATTTAATTAACATCAAAAAGTCACATATGTTTAGGTACCAGTATCAGAGAACATCTTTATCATCTTCCGACAAGAGCTATGGTATCATAAAGTAGGGTCTACCACATAATTCTATCGATAATGGTAGCACGACGCCTACGGTGGAATTAATTAACATGTGATGTTCGATACAGCGGCCATAGATATCGATATTATCGATAGACCACAGATACTATAGGATTTCAGTTCGATAATACAATTGGGAAGGCAACTGTCACAATGGCATTTGCAACAATGGTCTTTAGAAAAGCTAAATTTGTATGGCGGGAAGTAGTTTTTACTTATTTTAGTGAAAATGACTCACTGTTTCGTCTAGAATTAGTCCCTTAGGGAAATTATCAGGTATTCGAAATAAAGCGACAGGGAAGAATTTTCCCGAAGAAAAGCCTTCTGACTGTATATACTTTCAGTACATTGTTAAGGACCATTCATCTTTTGTCTCTCTCTCGTTGTACGCAGTTGTATGGAATCTGCAACAGCGCCCTCTACAAAAAGTTTTCTACCCGACTTCCCCGTTGAATGATAGAGAACTGAAATATCTATGGTATAGTGTCGGAGGAATGGTAAGCTTAGGTAAGCTAGTAGTCAGTATGACAAATAAAAGTCATCATAAATCATAACACGTAAGATTATGCTAAACGATGGTTGGAATTAGCATCTCTCATTCTTTGTAAGGCGATTCAGTATGAACCTTGTCTAATTATATGTCGAGTCATAAAAAAAAACATCGAAGTTTTTTTTTTTGGTATCGATACGACTAACAAATAGGTCGCATCTCTAATCTTCCGCGTGTGGCATAACAACAACCCACGCAAACATTAAATATTAGAGGAAAGTATGTTTTTAAAGATATCTCTAGTCCATTGTTATATTTTAAGACCATTTTATTAATTTAATAAATTATCTCATAGAAATAATTTTATTAGAAATCTGAGCTATATAGTTAGGGAGGCGAGGTAGCTAAATGGCGTAATTCAACGGCGCCGTCGAGACCTATCAAAATCGAAAGATAAAATAATTTCGAAAAGAAAAGCTCGTATGGCAAAAACCATTTTAGCGGTGGGTTTGGCGTGTACGGTTTTTCAAAAATGTTAAAAAAAACAGTTACTTGGGCATTCTCGAGCGCGTCAGATATTCATACTACGTATGCCCCGAGTGCCTCTGATAACAACGGTATACTAATCTGCCGGTTTGCGTGGTGGGGGTAGGCATATAAAGTAGTCAAAAATGCAAAAAAAAAAAATTACTCGAGCGCGTCAGATTTTCGGAAGGGGTGTTAAGTAGGCCCCAAGGAAGCTCCCTTTAAAAAAACTGACGATTTCGGCGGGTGTCACCCTCTTTCATAGACAGAAATTTCATAGAATTTCGTTTCCCAGAAATTATTTCATAGATTATTTGGTTCATGTACTTTCTGTTCCAATATTATTGTTTCATAGACTATTCAATTGGTAAAAACATATTTCACAGACATTCATTTCCATGTATATTGCTATCAAACTTTTTTAATTTACAGAGTGATCAAACACTAGAATCATATTTCATGTATTTTTGTTCCGTAGACACAGATTTCACAGATTGTTGTTTCATAGTTATTATTTTATATAATATTTAGTTCCACTCTTTTCTTTTCCGATATTATTATTTTAGGGGTCGTATCTGGTGGAATACAAACTATTGACATATTTTCGATTCACATAACACTTTTCGCATACCCTTTTTGATGACCCTAAAAACGTAACTGCTCCCAGGGATAGGTAGGTTAGGGTTATTTTTTTTTGATGACCCTAAAAACGAAACTTCTTCCAGAGATAGGTAGGTTAGGGTTATTTTTTTTTGATGACCCTAAAAACGTAACTGCTCCCAGGGATAGGTAGGTTAGGGTTATTTTTTTGATGACCCTAAAAACGAAACTTCTCCCAGAGATAGGTAGGTTAGGGTTATTTTTTTTTGATGACCCTATAAACGAAACTTCTCCCAGAGATAGGTAGGTAAGGGTTATTTTTTTTGATGACCCTAAAAACGAAACTTCTCCCAGAGATAGGTAAGTTAGGGTAATTTTTTTTTGATGACCCTAAAAACGTAACTGCTCCCAGGGATAGGTAGGTTAGGGTTATTTTTTTGATGACCCTAAAAACTAAACTTCTCCCAGAGATAGGTAGGTTAGGGTTTTTTTTTGATGACCCTAAAAACGACACTTCTCCTAGAGATAGGTAGGTTAGGGTTATTTTTTTTTGATGACCCTAAAAATGAAACTTCTCCCAGAGATAGGTAGGTTAGGGTTATTTTTTTTATGACCCTAAAAACGAAACTTCTCCCAGAGATAGGTAGGTTAGAGTTATTTTTTTGATGACCCTAAAAACGAAACTTCTCCCAGAGATAGGTAGGTTAGGGTTCTTTTTTTTTTGATGACCCTAAAAACGAAACTTCTCCCAAAGATAGGTAGGTTAGGGTTATTTTTTTTGATGACCCTAAAAACGAAACTTCTCCCAGAGATAGGTAGGTTAGGGTTATTTTTTTTTGATGATCCTAAAAATGAAACTTCTCCCAGAGATAGGTAGGTTAGGGTTATTTTTTTATGACCCTAAAAACGAAACTTCTCTCAGAGATAGGTAGGTTAGAGTTATTTTTTTGATGATCCTAAAAACGAAACTTCTCCCAGAGATAGGTAGGTTAGGGTTATTTTTTTTGATGACCCTAAAAACGAAACTTCTCCCAGAGAAGGTAGGTTAGGGTTATTTTTTTTGATGACCCTAAAAACGAAACTTCTCCCAGAGATAGGTAGGTTAGGGTTATTTTTTTTTTGATGACCCTAAAAACGTTACTGCTCCCAGGGATAGGTTAGGTTAGGTCTTCTATGAAACGAAAATATTAAGTTTGATAAAATGAGAAACAACATTCTATGAATATGCAGGCTTTGAAACAAGTGTTATACAAACTAAATACTACACGGATTAATAATATTTGAATTAAAACGTTATGAACTGAAATTCGAAAAACTAATTATCTGAACAATAAAAAATATACAAAACCAGATTCTACAATGTAAGAGCTCTGAAAAATGATCATTCTATGAAATGAAAATATGAGAAACATTTTCTATGAACTAATATTCTGCGAAAATGTAGTCTATAAAACAACGTACAACCGATTTCGGCGTGACGATAAGTTACGATGAATTTTTGAAAATGCAAAAAAAAAGAGTTTTTTTGAAATACTCGAGCGCGTCAGATTTTCATAGGGGAGGTTTATCTCGGTATCCTGAAAGCATATTTTTTTAATCTGACAAAAATGTTGGTGGGTTCTCTTAATCTGACCGAAAAAGGTTTAACTTTCAAGTCAAAAAGTTTTAACTTTGGACAAAAATGTAAAGACACCTTTTTTGTGTAAAATAAAATTACCTTTTTTGTTTATTTAAACTTTTTTTTGTAAAATGTATCGTTCGCGACTTATATGCCGTAACGCGTTCTTAGGAAGACGAAATGGCTCCTCCACACTTCCGGTCATGCGGAAACCGGCAGATTTTGTATTTTTAGTAAGTTTTAGATCATATTCTTCAACACAAAATAAAAAAAAATCGCGCTCGAGAATGCCGGATTAACGTTTTTTTTTTACAAGTTCGCGACCCTATAACTCGGCGGCGTCAAGGACTTATCGTCAGATTAGTTAAATTTAGTCTTTAAACACTAAAATCAACCCCCAATATCTTAAACTGACGCGCTGGAGTATTTCAGACTATCCATTTTTTTTTACTAATCTGATCGTCTATCCTAGGCGCGCGTCACTACATATAGAGCTAAATACTTTACAAGGTTGTTCTATTAGGTCTAAGGTATCTCTCATATCTTAAACTGCCACGCTCGAGTATTGCAGAAAATTCCCCTATTCGCCTCCCTAACTAATAAGAGCTGTGGTTCCTTGTAGTTCTATTTTTTACAACTGCACCGACATATTTGCATTTGAAAGTGTAAACTTTATGTGCTTATGCAGGTGAAAAGTAAAATTCCAATATTCTTGCTCTGCTTATTAACATTGTAAAAATATGCAGATATTTTATCATCAATAATTACCATGTAGAAGTTTGTTTAAAGCATATAGATTAAATGAAAATACTGTCAAAATAACATACCAAAATTAATTTACCATAAATTGGTACTAGTTTAAGTATAAATATAATCTAGAAATCCAAGAAAATATTGAATGAAAAGAAACATTATTAATATTTAAAAATAGCCGTTCAATTTAAGCATGACATTTAATTTAAATATCGAATGAAGGAACCATCCTTTCAGATTCGATTTTCGAATTTTATCGTACTTAACAGCGCTATCAACTATTTTGTGACCGTTGTAAATACATGAATGAACCGAACTGACCGCTCCGCGCGTGTGTCGTGTGTGTGAGTTTTTTGTGAATGGCCGGCGATATCCGGTCCTATACAACCTTCATTCAATGTCATAACGTCCAAAGCGACAACAAACAAATGAAGTAATATACTAGGAATAACTGTCAAAGAATCATCAGATGTTTCCAGTTGTATATTATGATTAGATTTGCTAAACAATGTCGCTTACGTCATTTTAGCTTTGAGAACTTGTAACAGTATTGACTGTTCAGGTTTTGTTATCATCTTTCGAACTCTGTCTAAACAGGCGATATAAAAATGGTGTTTTATTACCTTTTACAACTCTCGATCCGGAGACTATATAAATACTGTATCGGATAAAAAACCGTTGTGGTGTCAATGAGTGCTGTTTTAAACAATTTAAGGATGGAATTTCAAAATTAGTGCGTATCATAAAATTATATTGCGTATGCTCTTATTGGATATCTTCGGATGCTTAAGTTGTTTTGAATATTTTCATGGTCGTGGAATGGCAAAAAAGTGCAAATATTACCTTTCATTCGAGTGAATTGTGAGCTAAATAATACATAGTAAGTTTTGATCATCGAGTCACTTTCCATACCAAAGTTTAGTGATAAGTGTATTCGATTCGACGATTAACGAATGACAACTTTTCACCATTGAACTAATCTACCTTTGCAATAAGTATTAATCAGAGTGGGTCCGGAGTACTTAATAGGTAAAATAACTGAATTACACAATATATAATAATAATTGCGGGAGGTACCAACATTTTTGTTTATTGGATTTTAAAACCAATTGATGAACCTTTTTCTAAATTCACGGCGAGCCGTTTTGCTGCATTGATTGTAGCAAATGGAAATCCGTGATCTCTGCCTACCCCTTTTGGGATATATGCGTGATTGTGTGTATGTGTTGTATGTATGTATGATGGAACCATTTTTCTAAATGTATAAAGCACTATGGTAATAGTATTGGGGTTAGGGAAATATTAGAAACGTGAGTAGGTACGAGAAAATAAAACATTCCCATCTAACCTTGATACAAATCTACGTAGACTTGAACATACAAAAACTCTCAATTCGTTCAAGTTCGTATATGTTAATTCTCCCGATCCGCTAACGTATTCGGCCGCGCCGTCCGCCGCGCAAAAACGGCATTTTTGGGATCGCGCGGAGGCGCTTTTACTGGTGTAAAACGAATTAACGCTTTTGATGACAAATATATCACAATGGATTGGCTTTAAGGTTGTTTCATACAATCGTGTTTATCTACTTGTCAAGGATTGTTCAGGTTTTACGATATCGTTTTGATTTTGTACTTAGAAATATTTAACATAATTCAATAAAAAACAATACAGAGGCAGGCCGGGCGCTAAGAATGAAATGAGCGGGATGGTGTACCTACTGAGGTAAAACGAATACCTAAATAAATCAATTAAATAAAAAGAGACAAATATGTATTTGCAGAGGCAAATAGACATTACAATTAATTTAGTGGCCGAGATCATTTACATGGTTAAAAATAAACCTGTTAAAAGTTAAAATGATTATCTGAGCAAAAGATGTCCATAATAATGAAACTTTTAATATTGTGTATTGTGTAACGTCGTACATGTAGGATTTCATTTTAACTTAAGGTTTTAAACAACATTTTATATTTACGCCATCCGATTAAATATATGTGACGTTTTAAAGTCAAAGGTACATCAATCATCATTGTCGGTTGTTAATAGGGTTTATTTCTAAATGTTTTTTTATGGCAGTAATGCCTTATTGACAGCTGACAATGATGTACCTTTTAGTCGAAAATGGCACATATTTATAAGTAAACAGTTCTTAAAACTTTTGAGTTTACACCCATCAGAATAATGTCATCCACGTAGTAATTGCGCTGTGTCACTAGTATGCGTATAGGGATGGTGGAGCTTGTTTAGTTTTGCTGTGTTAAATTTCACCATTTCCTGAAAATTAGGGAAACCGATAGGATTCTAAGTTCCTTGCACATTACCTTAGTACTTCGCCAAACCTGATCCTACCTCACGATTTAAAAATTCAATCCTATCCCGTCACAAACGTGAAGACAGGAACAGCAAAAACTCCAGGTTAGCAAAACGAGGCATCGCCTTATCAAAATTTAAATTCGGAAAGAGCGGCCCTCATTTCAATAACCGTTATTTTTAACCGACTTCAAAAAGGAGGTTTTATCTCCCTCCGGGATACGTGATTGATAGCCCCTTGAAACAATGGACACTGCGAAGTTCGCGAGTCCTAACGCTTTGTTTTATTTTGTGGAAAGGAGACGATAAATGTCGACATCGACTTAGATTCGGGATTAACGGGTACGCAGCTGCGAATTTTAATAAGTACCGTTGTTAGGATAAGGATTGATCTTATTATAACGTCTAAGGATACGTCTGTTTCGCCAAAGACGCTTTGGGAACGAGGAACATGCAGATTCTAAACGAAGATTTCAGGGAAACAGATCCGTATCCAGACTTTTGTTTTGGGAGGACACATTCATTGAAATGGTCATATTATGAATTTATTCACTTTCCGTTCTTTTTTTTATTTTTCAATTGCGAAATTTCTCGTACAGTAGGCACTGCTATTCAGCAGAAATTCAGCGTAATCTAGAGGTAAAAACTAAAATGGTTATGATAAACTCACTCAATTTTCTAAAATGATCTGTCACTGTTTTTCTTTCCAGACTAGACGGAATTGAAAGAAATCTGAGAGGCATGACGACTTGAATTAAACTGATATTAGTTCCACAATTAAAATGTCAGAGAAAAAAATTAGCAATCCAATTATAGGCACCTTCACTCACAAGATTTAAACTACCCATAACATAAATATCCATTTGGTTACCAATTAAGTCTACAAGTAAGTTTATTTACATTTCGATTAGCTAGCTTGCGACACAAATAAATTGGCTACTTATAAAAAAAATTGTACTTCACAAGTTCACAATTAAACTGCAGCGACCCCTTTTTCTGCAGCAGAGCAGTAAGTTCTAGTTTCCTTCCCTTCCGCCCTATAATAGAAAACGTCCGCGACTCATCAAATCCAGTCATGTCATTAGGTTTGTTTAAGGCGCATGTAACTGGCAATGACTTTGAACCTGAAAGTAGGCATCTGCCTTCTTTATTTTCGTACTTACGTCTACATATATAATTGCAACATATACTTAAATAAATATACCATAACATCGCTAACATTGTTAACTAACCATTTGTAATCCATCTTGCAAGGACATAAGGTCTATCGATGGTCAGTTAAGTGTGCTGATATTTATATATACCTGGGTCACAAGAAAAAGTTATAATTATTAATAATATTTATAATTCCTATGTAAAATAAATAGTACATTTTCATATATTTTCGACTAATTCGTTTTTTTCCTTTTTTTGTAATAAACCTATGTACGTTCTGTGTATTTTTGTGAATTTGTTACTAGATTGTTTTATAAGTTTAGAAGAGGAAGTCATATATTATGTTCGTTTAATTAGTAATGCTATTTTTAAGCACATAGGTACTCAGTCACAAGAAAAAAATAGATATCCGACAGTTAGCATTTTATGTTGGTTATTTATATGTATTTCCATAATCATACCTCAAGAATATGACTTAGCCACGGAAAGGAGTAAATTTCAAGAAACTGTCCTTGTGCAGGAAACACAGGCGCCTTAAACCTAAAAAGTAATGCAAATCACTACCGTCCTAGTCGCATTCACCGGGTTGCAACTCGCAAACAGCAGTTATGAGATCGTGAGTGACAAGTGCTGTAATTTGTTCTTTACAAGCTATTAGCTTAGTGTAAACAGCCTGTTGTCTCATGCGTGTAATTTGGAGAAGTCTTTACAATGATTATTCGAGCGTGGAACGCTTTTACTTCTTCGTAATTGTGTATGGAATAGTAGGCTTAAATAGGAAGGTTTAAGATTAGATATTGCTTGACGGGTAACTGTAATGAACGACTGATGGTTGACTCTAGGGTGTAGTAGGCGGTCTAGTTTACAATAGAAAACAGAAAATATAGATGTTATTTACAGGCAAAAGATGTAAATCTTCTTTGATTATTAAAAAATGCGATGCTCTATCCCACACGCATTCCGCCGCCTCGCAAGGTTTATCAAGTTACTGTGTCATCGCATCTTCCATCCAACAATGCAGCGCTATGCCTACCGAAAAATGCTATTAAGTACACGAATAGCAACCATCTATGACAAAATGAAATTTACATTGATAATTCATATCCACATTGCAGGCTTCGTCCAGATTCCCAAGCCATCTATGTGCAAAATATCTTGCATAAACCAATTCAAGAGAAACCCGGGGAGGTAAAAAACGCAGAAACAGTACATAGCAACAATGTCACAGACAAGTCTCGTCAAACCCAGTCGGTAATCAGCCATACACGAAATGACAGGACTCTGCTCCCCGCCCGTGAAAGCGCCACCAGCCTTTGCACAACAACCAAGCTCGATCCATAATTTGTCATTAACAAGACTTCTCGTTCAAATGACATGTCTTTTTTCCATGTTGGTATAATTGTCTCGTTGGTTCGTCGTGGTTGTTACACAGGATAATGTTTATGTACTTACAATGCTTTACGTTGTTATAATCAGTGAGTTTTGTAATATAATATATTATGTGTGCACTTTTTCTTTATTTTTAGCGGCGGTGCTAGGATATTGTTTATGCACGTACATTGCTTTTAAAGGGCGATAAAAATTTTAGCAATTTTATTATTGTTCAATATTGAGCAATCATTGCTCCAGTATGGCCCCATTCTGACTCCATTCAATTGTTCCATATGCAGCATCTCGGGAAACTAGTCAAAACCAATGCCGCCCGTGTAAGAGCACCTGAGTGGAGCAATTTGAGAAATCATTGCGAATTTTCTATAAATTGCCTCATATTGCTCAATTAACAGCTCCAATAATTTCGGCAACGTATCGCCGGGCTATAATTGCCCGAAAAATCGCCCGTCCAGCAGTTATGTTGATTGAAGGTAAGGGTCTGGAACTTCAACGGATACTTTGGGGATATAATTATTTACTACGAAAAATGTGAGACAATTTTGAGGTCTTCCCCACCAAGTTTCCACAGGGTCCTTGAGGTTGAAAACTTAGGAGAGTCTTCCTGGTATTTTCCCAAATAACCCATTAAAGTTCCGTTGAGTTCCGATTACTTTCCAGTTGAAATGTACCTATACATAACTACTGAGCTATTTATGTTGTTATAATCAGGGAGTTTTGTAATTACTAGGTGTGCACTTTTATTTAATATTTTATAAACGACTTATTCTTGTCGTCTTGAGAGATCTCCATATGCATAGTTATTTTCTATTGGAAGTTATGTTCTCAAGCGCTGGTAGACTTGCGGTTTAGAAGTCTGACTTTTGGGTGAAGGAAACCGGACGTAATCCCAAAAAGGCCTAGTTTCCCGTCTGGGTTGGAAGGTCAGATGGCAGTTGCTTTCGTAAAACTAGCGTCTACGCCAATTCATGGGACTAGGTTGTCAGGCGGGCCCCAAGTCGGAACAAACGCTAGGAGAAAGATATTGGAACTTACATTCTGAACATAGTAGGTACCTACTGGACGTAGAAATAAGGATAAAATAGCAAACTAACTAGAATGGTTTTGTTATTGTATTAGAAATTCCAGGCTAGCTCTCCGTCTATAACTTTTTAACAAAAGGATTGTCTCATTTCGTTTTTTTTAATACTTAAACCAGTTCCACTCTATTATTTTGTCGTTAAAAATTAAAACGGAACACCGGTATTTTAGCGTCGCAATAATATGCGTGGGATGCAAATTAGAATATTATCTTAATTCGCATAGCGTTCTAATGGCTAATAAACATCCATTCTAATCTCAAATTATATTTTAAAAGGGAGCTTTGGGTAAATTTTACTTAAAGGTACTGAAACTAATGATACATTTCCTTTTCGAATAAATGTCCTCAGTTTTTGATAACTAAAATCTGATCATTTTGCAATTAGACAAATGTGATATTATTTTGGTAGGGGTTCTGTTATCCGACTGGCATTTACGCTTTTATTTCTCGAAAACAACATTGAATCTGTACAACATATGACGTAAGCGCCAGCCGTCAAATGTTACCTTTACAAAAATATTTGTTGAATATATCGTCAACTGTTACAACTTTACCTACGATGCACAATTGCACAACTCTTCCTTGCTTGAAAAACTGCTACATATTTATATCTTATTCCTGAGATGAGAGACAGGCGTCCATCTCAGGAATAAGCATCGTAAGCAAAATTGAAGCAGTTGACGGTACCACGTAACAGCAAGCAAAGAATCATTGTGACGCAACATATATAATCATTATAATCAACGCTAACATAAACAATGCCCATCTAGAATCTGATAACACTAACAAATTAAACTTAACATTTCAAATAGATACCATCACCTAACCCGTCCAGCCCCGCGCGCCTCAACCAACATCGAAACACAATCAGTATGATTATGTTGCTAATGTATATATTGTATTAATAATGTTTGTGAGAAGGCAATTAAAATTTTTTTGTTAATGCTGCTAGCATTATAAGCGTACACCAAACGCACGTCTCGAGTAAACCATTTTAAATGATCTTAGATCGTAACACTACCCACATATACATAGACAATTGACGATCACATATTTACCCCTCGTAAGTCTTAAATAATGTCTATTAAACGATTTTCAACAGTATTTCAGAATTAACAGACATGTATCAAGCCAGATTTGACCATGTATTATGGGGCCCACCCACTATCAGTCGGTCTGACGATATTGGCCTGTTAGTTGTTCGGAGCTGTCAAATTTTTGTTGTAACTGACAGGCCGATATCGTCAGGCGGACTGATAGTCGGTGGGCCCCTTAGAAATGTGAGTTCACGCTACCAGCAAGACGATATACCTTTTACTATATAGGAGAATGGGAGACAGTGGCTGAATACCGGGGCTCAGAGTCGAGGTATGGCGCAGCGTCAGAGGTGTACGGTTATACTGGTGTGCTCGAGTCAACTCGGTAGGCGATAGGAATAGCTACAGCACGAGACAGCTCGGACCGGTCCGACGTGCTTTTTTTAAGCATCAATAATTAATTAATCAAAACAATATAAATGATGCTTGATGACTTGGCTTTGTGTTGTAGCTTGACACAGGTTAGAATGTGATGGATATCTCCGGCTTGAGATACATATAAATTAATTTTATGATTTTGCTAAC
Source organism: Pammene fasciana (assembly GCA_911728535.1). Classification (NCBI taxonomy): domain Eukaryota; kingdom Metazoa; phylum Arthropoda; class Insecta; order Lepidoptera; family Tortricidae; genus Pammene; species Pammene fasciana. The sequence continues at coordinate 7,741,129 of OU452285.1, forward strand.
ACGAAGTTTAATTAATGGAGAATATCTAAAGGTTTATATTTTTATAATTATTATCTTACACTCACCTCTTTAGTTATTTTGAGCATACAGGTACTTAAATAAGAAAATTAATAAATACATTTCCGAAATATTTTTAACTGTACCTACAGTGCATTAAATAAATATTTTTGGGGACAATCTTAGACAAAACAACCTAGTCCCAAACTAAGCAAAGCTTGTACTATGGATACTAGGCGACGATATACCTACTTATACAGATAAATATAATAGGTACTTAGATACATAGAAACAACCCATAACTCAGGAACAATTATTCGTGCTAAACACACAAATAAATGCCCTTACCAGGATTCGAACCCGGGACCTCCTGCTTCGGAGGCAGGGTCACTACCAACTGGGCTAGGAGGCCATTGCATTGTTAGTTTGAAATTATATATTTCGTCATCATCATCATCATATATTATGAGTTGGGTTCTTATCGATGGAGCAATTTCCGTGTGTGTCTGTCTTTTACCTTCTTATGGACAGCCTGTTACGATAGTTTGGTTTCTTTTCCTTGATTCAGGTATGTTCTCCTTGGCTTCCCTGAGTTTGTTTCAATTCTCCCTTCTATAACGTTTAGAAATAAAGGAAAAATAGAATAATCCACTGCCTCAGGCGAGACTTGAACTCGCGACTCTGGGAAACATGCCCATCGCTCTGACCAACAGAGTCTCCTTTCTACATTTTTCTTTTTAATAAATTCGAAATGTCATAGTAGGTGTGTACATATATATATATTTCTCTTCTTCCATTCCTTTGTATTTTGTATAAGTACGAGTATATTTACACTTGAGATACTTTATATACTGTATATGAATATTATTAGCTTTAATCGTGTCGCATAACAACATATTGAGTTTTCTCTATGATTGGTATATTTGTGAACTTCCCAAAAGCTTATTTGAAGACTAACCTGCCAGCGACGGCTCAAACAAATGGAAATACAAATAAGCCATGTAAACAGGCAGCCTTGAAACAAATCGAGCCATACATCACAGGCGCGCCTTTACGGTGGGTTTCACACTTGCCTGCAGTCAACAATGTTAGCTGATTAGTTGGGTGCTACTTTAAATATGCCAGTCTCGCTGTAACCTGTCGCCAAAAAGTGCAGTAACAGTGGAAGTCATAAGCTATACTTATCCTTGTTTTAGCAGCGAGGGTACCAGCGTAAGAAAGAAACAGTACGATTCTCTCTATCCGTGTTCGAATGCTTACCTTGATCTGTTTCGTCCTGTGATCCGATTCATCCTGGTATACCCTAATTGGCTATTTTCCTATACATTAAATTGCAATAATACACGGGAAAATCTGGTGGAGACTAATTTTGCGCTTTTAATGATTTTAAAATAGGTATAACGCTACAGTATAAGTCTCATATACAAACTGTACTATTTGACGTTTTATATTTATAATAAGCTCATTTGACTCGTTAAGAGAGCTATTTTTCAGACTTTCTTTTGGAGTAGAATCATAATGATTCTTTAAATATCATTTGAAATAATTTTTAGTACAACACAGTTTAAAATAACTCCGATCGTTAATTCGATAATCATTTTCGAATTAAATTTTAAAGGCGCGCTAACAAAGTTAAGTGCTCCGATTAAAAATACGATAAATTCTATCGCCTAGTCATTTATCATAGAACTGTTCCAAAACTTGATAGTAACGTAATCAAACGCCGTCATTACTCTTATAATTCTAGAAAATTGCTGTTGGGGCGAAATTATCGGCCTATTACAAAACCCCTTCTTTAATTACCTGCCTGTGTGTGTATGTTTGTTTCTGTGCTCCGCCAGCCATTACTATAATAACGGCCCAATTCGAGATACGAATGATTAAAGTTGATTAGGAGTCATTTGTACTTGTTATTAAACCGTTTTTCTTATTGAATTAGGGTATTATTATAATTGGCGTTGCGCTGTGTTGAAGCTAAGTTAATTATGATTTCCTGTTGTACAGATATTGCCATAGATACGTAACTAACTTGTCATAATCAATATTACTTGCCTACCTATCAGCAGCGGTGGGTCAAAATTTTTCTTAGGCAAGCCAGTGCAGAATTTGGCTTAAAATTTCTTCATGAGCTGTAGGAAAACTGCTCAGGCGCCTGAACCTTAGGCAAGCCGACGGGAAACGTGTTCTATGGACGCGCCGCACTGCTACCTACACAGATTGGACTGGTCTCAAATTGGACAAATGTGCGTTTTGAAATAAAAGGTACATCATTGTCGTTTCTGCTGCTTAATTCTAATTTTAATATACATAAACAATACGGCTGCTTAGCTACTTCTACTGCTGATTCTACTAACGTGTTTTATGAATGAATGAACAGGTCTAAGGATTTAATGCAATAATTTTTAAACTAAATGTTCATATATCAGAATATTTGCATATATTGATTCAGATAAGGTTTCTATCTGACATCGAAGCTGGGTCATTAGACTTGACTTCCTGTCCAATTTTTGAGGATTTAAGTAAAACTCGTTTCACGACTATAATAAGTTATCTGTGGGCCTGATAATGTAAAACTTTAATCTGATTCAGTAATCTTGAGATATGTTTATGTAATCTGGGAACATCTAAATTTGGGAACACTTCAGAAAAAGATCCTTTATATTAGTTAATTTGTTGTAGTACTGTGAATAATAGTACAAGTACAATCCTAATATTTAAAGTAAAATATTGCGAAAGAAAGAGTTCCCATAGAGCGGAGAGCCCCGTGGGCTAAACTGAGATCATTTCCGGGTTGAGTTTTTACATACTAACTTTTCTCTTAGGCGAGAAATTACTTAGAATAAAATATAAGCGTATAATATGTATTCGTTGTTCCTCGCATTTACAAAAGGGATTGTGTCCAGAGGCATCATTCTCTAGCATTAGCAAGTCGAGGGCTCTTACATACCAGTATAAGTGGTCTCTCCAGGAAGTTACGAAACTGAAGCTCTTTCTATACCGGTTAATTTGAAAATTGGACTCGCCCGCGCTGAACCAACCAATAAGAATCCCCAGCCTTATGTTCGTACCACAGATAAGTCCTTTTGGAAGGACAAGGGGGATTGATAGGGAAAGTCTGTACCCACGTGCGAACATGTCCGCTGTGTTGATTGTAATTTGTAGAGCGCGGACGCTGGCCGGCCGCGGGGCGAATCTACGACGATTTGATTCTTATTTTATTTATCGTATGGCTACACGTCACTGGATATGGATAGGCATTCCTTCTCTCAGGTGGTAATAGTAGTGGGAATTTTGATGGCAACAACTGTCTACACGGTCCATCCTGACCTGACCAAGGTCGCTCTGTCGGAAGGGCTTGTTGTATGCCGTCTGGCACGCGCTTAAGTTAATTTTTATGAGTATATTTAAGTTCGAGTTATCGAACTACCGCACTTTTCTTGATTCTTTATTTAAGTACCTTAAGTATTTTAATTTGATGCACAAGACTTACTAAATGTTAATCACAAAAAAGCTAATATGGTCACTATACATTTATTTTAAACGGCGTTAATACTATTTAATGTACCATATATACCATATTTTTTTATTTGTAAATAACGGGAACTCGAACAAAAATATACGTGGCAAATATCCAGTTGTAATTATTATTAACTACTTTTCGTAATGAAATAAAAGGTGTAGCGGAATAGCCCCGGCGTTTGTCGTCCGGCGGTACCGATCGCGTAATTTATCCTGCGCCCGCGGCGTGTCCGCGCGGGATTAGTCCATCACGGGCTGCGCGAGCGCCGGCTAGCCCAGAAGAAATTTTAAGCCAAATTCTGCACCAGCTTGCCTAAGAAAAATTTTTCTTAGGCAAGCTGGTGCAGAATTTGGCTTAAAATTTCTTCATGAGCTGTAGAAAAACTGCTCAGGCGCCTAAACCTTAGGCAAGCCGACGGGAATCGTGTTCTATGGACGCGCCGCACTGCTACCTACACAGATTGGACTGGTCTCAAATTGGACAAATGTGCGTTTTGAAATAAAAGGTACATCATTGTCGTTTCTGCTGCTTAATTCTAATTTTAATATACATAAACAATACGGCTGCTTAGCTACTTCTACTGCTGATTCTACTAACGTGTTTTATGAATGAATGAACAGGTCTAAGGATTTAATGCAATAATATTTAAACTAAATGTTCATATATCAGAATATTTGCATATATTGATTCAGATAAGGTTTCTATCTGACATCCAAGCTGGGTCATTAGACTTGACTTCCTGTCCAATTTTTGAGGATTTAAGTAAAACTCGTTTCACGACTATAATAAGTTATCTGTGGGCCTGATAATGTAAAACTTTAATCTGATTCAGTAATCTTGAGATATGTTTATGTAATCTGGGAACATCTAAATTTGGGAACACTTCAGAAAAAGATCCTTTATATTAGGTAATTTGTTGTAGTACTGTGAATAATAGTACAAGTACAATCCTAATATTTAAAGTAAAATATTGCGAAAGAAAGAGTTCCCATAGAGCGGAGAGCCCCGTGGGCTAAACTGAGATCATTTCCGGGTTGAGTTTTTACATACTAACTTTTCTCTTAGGCGTTAGGCGAGAGGCTGGCTCTTGGAGAGTGAGGAAGAACGTGGAGGTGGAAGAACTGGTGGGCGAGCCCAATATCATCAGCGAAAGCAAGGCTGCGCGACTTCGCTGGCTCGGTCATGTGGAGAGAATAGTAGAGGATCGAGCGGCCAAGATACCTGGGACGATCAATTGGGAAACGTCCGAGTGGAATGCCTAGGTATCGGTGGATCGACGAGGTCCGGAGAAACCTGTGCGACATTCGAGCGGTTGATTGGCGGAATCTAGTGTCGCTGAGCCAGCGAAGTAAGTAAGTACTTTTCACTTCTTCCATATGGAAAATATAATATTCTTTCGTTAGACCCATAAGCATAAACTATATGTAAAAGAAGTCTCGTCTTGGATTATTTGGTCATACAATAAGTTCATATATTATTGGCTGTAGGTATAGTACAATGTATCACTGATCGAAACCTTAATGTTGGATTTGTGTAGAATCGCGTGTTCCAATTAAGCGCGACCCATAATTCGCAGCATTACCGGCCCAGGCGCAGATAAGTCCGATCAACGAGTCCACTGAACTCAATTTAACTTTAAACAATTAAGGAAAGAAGTTATGTGTCAGCTTTGTTTATATGACATCATTTAAAATACTGTACATACTATAGGTAATATAGTCGTTGAAAAAAAAAATATGAACGTAACTTGTGACTTGGAATGAACCCGAAAGTAAAAATATGTATTATGAAAACATATATACTTATATAGTCTCATCAAGTTGCACACGTCTCTGGCCTCGTCTAAGAGTAGGTACCTGTTTTTAGTATGAAAAATTAATAGTAATACTTTTTTTTATAATATTCTAATGGAATAGTTTTATATTAATACACCAACTACTAAGTCGACTTAATAATAGTGTTTAATAAACTTCGTTAACTGGGCTAACCGGCGCTCGCGCAGCCCGTGATGGACTAATCCCGCGCGGACACGCCGCGGGCGCAGGATAAATTACGCGATCGGTACCGCCGGACGACAAACTCCGGGGCTATTCCGCTACACCTTTTATTTTATTACGAAAAGTAGTTAATAATAATAACAACTGGATATTTGCCACGTATATTTTTGTTCGAGTTCCCGTTATTTACAAATAAAAAAATATGGTATATATGGTAAATTAAATAGTATTAACGCCGTTTAAAATAAATGTATAGTGACCATATTAGCTTTTTTGTGATTAACATTTAGTAAGTCTTGTGCATCAAATTAAAATACTTAAGGTACTTAAATAAAGAATCAAGAAAAGTGCGGTAGTTCGATAACTCGAACTTAAATATACTCATAAAAATTAACTTAAGCGCGTGCCAGGCGGCATACAACAAGCCCTTCCGACAGAGCGACCTTGGTCAGGTCAGGATGGACCGTGTAGACAGTTGTTGCCAACAAAATTCCCACTACTATTACCACCTGAGAGAAGGAATGCCTATCCATATCCAGTGACGTGTAGCCATACGATAAATAAAATAAGAATCAAATCGTCGTAGATTCGCCCCGCGGCCGGCCAGCGTCCGCGCTCTACAAATTACAATCAACACAGCGGACATGTTCGCACGTGGGTACAGACTTTCCCTATCAATCCCCCTTGTCCTTCCAAAAGGACTTATCTGTGGTACGAACATAAGGCTGGGGATTCTTATTGGTTGGTTCAGCGCGGGCGAGTCCAATTTTCAAATTAACCGGTATAGAAAGAGCTTCAGTTTCGTAACTTCCTGGAGAGACCACTTATACTGGTATGTAAGAGCCCTCGACTTGCTAATGCTAGAGAATGATGCCTCTGGACACAATCCCTTTTGTAAATGCGAGGAACAACGAATACATATTATACGCTTATATTTTATTCTAAGTAATTTCTCTATTAGGACACCTACACTCTCGTATCTGGTCCGCGGTTGTAGGCGTTTCTTTTGTTTACAAGCCGATAAATCTCGGTTTCCGTGCGGATTAACATAGTTGTTTGGGATGCAGTTATTAACACGGGATGACGGGTTCGGAATTTGATTGTTCAATGTTAGGTTTCGTAATCTAAGTGCTGTACCGGTTTATGAAGATACTAGTAAATTAGCTCATCATATTAAATGATGAGATAACTTTTAGTAATGCATTCAGCTCTATTGTTCATTTCAATTTATCTAGAGTCGTTTCTTTTTTTTTTTATTACTGCTTCTTTTTTTCTTTTCACCTTCATCTAGTTATTTGTGGTAGATAGTTATTCTACCAAGTAAAATTTAAAAGACGTCATAAGTAATGGTTTTTAAAACTTCTTCATATTACTGGTAGCTGTCGAATATTTAGTCCCTTAGCGCTATTTGAGATTATAAGTAACTAGGTAAAATAATTAGAACTTGGCTTATGATTAAAACCAAATCATAATTGTTGTAGTTGTCACACTGCACTGCCAAATTAATATTACAGACATTTGAATAGGTACCCTATGTTTTCAAAAACATTATTAGATTCGTAATAATACTGATGAACAATTAAAAGGTAGGACCAAAAATTCTGAACCACAACTTTTAAAATTAGACTGTTAATGCCATTTCAATTCCTATAAAGTCACATTTTATTTAATTTATCTGCGCGTCTGTCTCTCCAGCATTACGACTCTGAAACCAGTTCCAATTCAAAATGGCCACTGAAACCGATAGCGTCGTCTCAGCTGCACCACTAACACCAGAAAGTTTACTATAGCTAGCCAAATTGATTGTTCAGATTAACCAGTGTAAGACCGCTTTCGATACATGGATCGTTGTTGGGTAATTTCTAGGTTATCTTACACTGGTCCCCAAAACGCCCCTGCCGGAGCAAGCGATGAGAACATAAGAGTCAAGTAAGGATTCTATTATCAAACCATACGATACGATTGTCGATGGGTGAGATAGAATCGCCAGCGCTGATTTACAATCAGGATTTTCGATCCGTAGTCGCCTACGCGTTGGACTATTATCTTTGGAAGACTACACGCATTATTTATGGTAAGAAGCTTTGCTTAGGATTATGTAGATCGAATGCCAACCAGGCTAAATAATAATCTTGGTTCATTATCAACCGTGTTGTTACTAGTTTTTAACGGGCATTGACTTTGTTGTCATTTGCTAAATTTGTATGTGACTCATAACTTTTTTTTAATACGGCGGGTACATAGTAAATAAGTTTAGTAGTAGTAGTTTAGTACATAAAAATAAGTAGTACATAGTAAAAGGTACTTTGTTATTTTCTTGAAACGTCCAAAAATTTTTACACACAATTTTCATTGAATTTTTGCGAGCCTGGACTTGAGTAAAGCAACAATTTCTGGATTAAATGATAATATAAAACTGGGCAAACTGTATAAAAAATGTAGTTTAAGTATAGTTTATAATAATGCAAAAGTACACTCGTTTCGTAATATTTACTTAAAGTTTTCAGAAAATTGAAGAGCTCAAGTTCAACATCAACAAACATAAACATTAAACTTGACAGCACGCCATATTTACATCAAATAAATAACGAATTTTATCACACAGCATGATATATCCTACTGAAACTCGCATAAACTGGGATACTTCGCTCGCGACCACAATGAAATATATTTGCAAACAGGCCAACCCTTTGATTGCTTTAGAATTACGAGTGCTGATTATAATTGCGCGGACAGCGGATCGGATCCGCGTGGCCAATCGTGGCCAATCGCGGCTTAATGACGCCTACCATCGGCGCGCTGCAGACGGATCGTAGCAGAATCGACCGACAAGTTTAAGAAACGTAAAGCCTGGTTACTTTGATCCAACGGAGACTTGTTTTGATCCATTTAAACATCATTTATACAGGATACGGGGTGAAATATTAATCACCGTTCATATTGAGCTAGGTGATTATTGATTAAGTAGGAAATACTGAACAACTTTTACTATGAAAACCAGTATGGCTGTAGTAATTTCGGTGCAACAATAATACTTGGACTGGACCTAGTAAAACCCAAATGCCATAATTTTAAACAAAAAAGAACCGATTTCACTTAGGATCCGCTATTCCAAGAGGAAGTGGCCGAGTTGCTGTAAAAAATAGTGAAATCACTATAGGTGTGCCTATAATAGTTGAAGAGTTCCCTTGATTTCTCCAGGATCCCATCATTAGACCCCGACTTGGTGACAATGGCACCATCTAGGGGTTATACCCATTCGATTAAAAAAAAAATTGTAAATCGGTTCACGATTCACGATGATATCGAGTAACATACATACAAAAAAAATTATAATAAAAAAAAATCAGTCAAATTGAGAACCTCCTCCTTTATTGAAGTCGGCTAAAAATATGATTCCGGGCCAGAGTAAATCAACTACTGGATTCATATTTAGAGTTGACAAAATATATATGTACATTTGTCTAGTGGATACCATGTCAATATTAAATCATTTATTTACATAACTAAATATACAGAGGTACTACAGTACAAATACTAAACTAAATTAATAACTAGCTCAAATCTAAACTAGGCCCTTGCGGCATTGTACCAAGGATGCTGGCGGCATTTCCTCGTTGTATCGCAATGCTGATACGCTGTGCGAGGAAACCGCCAGCTCTTCGGTCACCAGTTACATTAATTTTGTTATTTGTCTATATTTTAACTAATAAAGTCGATAAATTGCAAAAAGGTACGTATAATTTTCACCTTTTTAATACGCATGCCAGGGACTGATTTCGTTACGGTAGAAGCGTTACGGTACTGGTATAGAATTACGATACCGCAATGTTTTAAAGGTAGAGCTATAGCGGTTGAAATATTGCGGTACGGTACCGAAATAAAATTACGATATCGCAATTTTTTCGTTACGGTACTTATACCTTAATATAGCGATACTTATACCGTTATGATTTCGGTATCGTTATTTTCATCGCAGAATTTACGAGGTAGGTACTTGTTTGCGGCGGTAAAGCAACTGACCAAGGGTGCGGGATGCGGGGCGCGGGGCAGGTAGCCGGCAAGTATCTACTTGCTCAAGGTCACGGAGGCGCGCTCGGCGATAATTGTAGTGCATTCATTTTAGTCTTCCTCAGTTGAAATTTCGTGAAAGAGTTTATAGTGTAGGTACATTGAATCGATCATTGATATTAACTCGATGCGGATATGGAACTGAATTTTTTAAATGTATACAGTAATTTGGTATAGTATTGCGCGACTAATAAAAAATGGAAGATTTTTTTGACGCGAATTATTTTTTAAATAACACTAAAATAAAAATAGAATAAAAATAAAATAAAAGTAAAAAATAATAAAAAAAAAATAAAAAATAAAAAATAAAAAAATAAAATAAAAATAAAATAAAAAAAAAAATAAAAAAAAATAAAAATAAAAAAAAAATAAAAAAAAATAAAATAAAAATAAAATAAAAATAAAATAAAAATAAAATAAAAATAAAATAAAAATAAAATAAAAATAAAATAAAAATAAAATAAAAATAAAATAAAATAAAAATAAAATCAATTGGTAAATAATGACATGAATTGATGAATAATAAATAATATTGATATAAATATCAATTGATATTCCGTAAGTTCCGAAAAACTCCGTAGGGGGTTTGAACTAGGGCTTGTGATATACGTGTTACACGCGGAACCGTAGCTATCTTGATATAGTGTTCCCGCGAATCTCGACTTCGGCTCCGCTCGGCTCCGCTCCGCTCGGTTGTTAAAAGAGAGCTTGTGTCGAACGGACCCTTCGCATTATGTGTTATACTCGTGGTCTTTGCATTGATTTGATTCCAGATGTTTTTTTAACATATTGGTATTATTCTGTTCTCTGATAACCAGCCATTATATGACTTTGTACAAAAAAACCAGAGGTGGAATTGGTGTGATTTTTGAATTTCACCGGTGCCTTTTTTTGTATGCAGCCGATGACTACTTAGTACGAAATAAGCCACCCGATGAGAATCAAAAATCGCACCTCAGGTAGGTACACTAGGTACTAGGTACCTACTTGTCGATGTCGGTGAATATGAAAGTTCATCCAAATAAATATATTAATATCTCTAATTAATATTTACTTCCTAGTAAGAAATGCTACAGGTAAACCAATGCAACAATTTAAAAGTATTTTAAGTGAAATAATAATATACCTACTTTGTTATTCATAAATATTATTACTGGCTGGACAACCGTCTTTCTTCGGTGAAAACACTAAGAAATAGGTGCACGTGCAGATAAAGATAACAAACAATAGTTTGCGGGCCATTGATAATGATTACCTTCAAGTAGCTTTGGGTTTCACCTGTTAAGTACCATGTGTTCCTATTGTTTGTGAAGTTAAGTGAGAGCAAAAACAATACAGTAATGGATTTTAGTAGTCAAAGCTTAAAATATGTATACACTTTTGAACCTTATTACAATGGAGTAAGGTGCAAAAGTATACACTTATTTATGGCGTTGACAAGCAACTTCTCGTCCGCTAAGACAGGACAATATTGATCTTTCGAACTCGCGGAGCGTATGCGAAGTGAGTTCTTACAAACAACTCCAGACCGAACCGAACTGTCACCTGGCTACTGGGACGTCTCGGCATTTGGATGGCTTTTTGATTTCGATAGTTTGTCTGACGATAACTTCAGTTACGTTTATCTGATCTTTATGACATTTCTTAGGGCTGTAGCAGAGATACATACAATTTGTAAGTTCGTATATGAGCGGGATCGATCAAGTCGCTATGGAGCTAGAAGGAGAAAACAAATCCTCCTTGGGGTCTTGTTATATTGGTCAACTCGTTTGCAAGTAAATCGCGAGTTCTCAGTTCGAGGCGGACTACTAGTATTTTTTTAAGTTCGTTGTGGTAAAAAATGAAGAACTTCACGTACTAATTTTGCTACAGTAAGGTGAACATTTCCGAGCACATTGGAGAAGATTGTTTTTGTACTCTGAGACAATTGAACACTAACAGTTCAATGCAAACTGATTTCAATTAGAATTAAAATCAATTGACTCATCAATCTGTTACAAATAACTAATAATTGGAAATAATTAATGTTTAGTCTTTTTCAACATTGAAAATTGGTGAAAAGTTTTTAGTGTAGATTCATTAAATAGATAATTGATATTAATAATTATATCAGTGCAGATATGAAGTTGAATGTTAGGTAAATATATTTTTAATAAAAATTCTTTATTAATTTATTTGTTTTCTTTTAATATTATTTTATGTTTTATTTTATTTTTATTTTATTTTTATTTTATTTTTATTTTATTTTTATTTTATTTTTATTTTATTTTTATTTTATTTTTATTTTATTTTTATTTTATTTTTATTTTATTTTTATTTTATTTTTATTTTATTTTTATTTTATTTTTATTTTATTTTTATTTTATTTTTATTTTATTTTTAATTTTATTTTTATTTTATTTTTATTTTATTTTTATTTTATTTTTATTTTATTTTTATTTTATTTTTATTTTATTTTTATTTTATTTTTATTTTATTTTTATTTTATTTTTATTTTATTTTTATTTTATTTTTATTTTATTTTTATTTTATTTTTATTTTATTTTTATTTTATTTTTATTTTATTTTTATTTTATTTTTATTTTATTTTTATTTTATTTTTATTTTATTTTTATTTTATTTTTATTTTATTTTTATTTTATTTTTATTTTATTTTTATTTTATTTTTATTTTATTTTTATTTTATTTTTATTTTATTTTTATTTTATTTTTATTTTATTTTTATTTTATTTTTATTTTATTTTTATTTTATTTTTATTTTATTTTTATTTTATTTTTATTTTATTTTTATTTTATTTTTATTTTATTTTTATTTTATTTTTATTTTATTTTTATAACTGAAAATGTTTTGTTAAAGGTGTCTTGTGCTACTTATGAAATCCTAAAATCAACAAAACATGCGAATAAAGCGCAACTAACGACAAGAAGCTAACAGCGAATAACTCAAAAATGTGCCGCACTGAACGAAATCAAACAAAATAGGTGCTTAGGGCAAGCACTCAATAACTAACGCTGATTGGTTGTCGCCGGTCAGTCGGCGGGGCATCCTCACCCTCATATACCTCAATCCATACCTTTATGATAACGGTTGAAGTATCGAAAAAAATAGCGGTACCGTTATATTTCTGTACAGAAATATATCGGTTGCGCTATCGAAATCATACCGAAACATGCGGTATGACGTCATACCGTTTTATAAAGGTACCAATTAATCTTCACAAAATTCTATTCCATTTTTATATACTCGTCTAATTTGCAAACAGAAGTATTTTTTTTACCTGAAGTTTTTTGTTAAATTGAAATAGTGCTGTACATATAATTAAATTAATATAAAAAATATGGACTTCAAAGCTAATCGCAAGTGTGCGCCCGCGCTTAGAACGCACATCGCTCGCGTAACGCACGCGCACTTTCGCACTTAATCGAGAAATATGGCGCTCATGCCCGTATTTATGGCCCGGGCGGATTAAGACGCGATTTATATTGCCCTCATTAGTGCTAAGTTGATTAGTGCTAGCTTGCTACGTATATCATATTGCAACGTGTGACCATTTAAGGCGCATATAGGAGCCATTGCAGGAAATGTGATTTTAAAAAATAGATCCCATTGTTTGATGATTTTTGTACTAACTTAATTTTCTACTAGATTTTTTTTCCTTATCCTTTTTAAGCGTGTAGTTAGTTATTCATATGCATCATTAAAATACATACACATAATCAATACTCATCACTAATATATTTAATATGGTATTAACTTTTTTACCCCTGAGCACATACTTAGGACATGTTCATAATATTAGCAGTTTGATATAACTCTCTTATGTCTAGTTCTAACTGGATTCAAAGTTTGTTAGTAATCCTTATTTTTTTGACATTTTTTAACCCTGTTACTGTTAAGAAACTTACCGTTACACAAAATGCATGGTCCGGTTAAAAATGTACAGACAGACGAATAAATTATAAATCCCGGTGCGATAGCAGTTCCATCTGCATTCACAATTTCACAGGCCCAACTTGCTGTATTTTCCACTCGCCTTCCGAGCCGAACGCTCACGTAAACCAGTGTAACTGTGATTCCATAATCCAAAACAGCAAGCAGTAATTAAAGAGCTGTTATACTAGTTTGTGACAACGTAGAATTAAGCAGGCGGTTGGAAGAACAACCTAGAACGTCCCCTTCCGTCCACACTACACGCGACGAAAAACTTCGCGTGTTTTATAACACTACTTCATTAAATTAATTACACCATGTTAGTTTTAGATCGCAGACATCCCCCAACAATACGGCTATATTCACAAGATAAGCACACCAGATTTATTGCATGCATTTCTTTTGTCAGCTTCGAAATTGTACTCGCATAAGTTAACCGAGATTAAAGTAATCGAACTTATAAATTTTGTCCTCTCACCTTTATAAGGAGAGCGGCGGTGTCGACGCGAACTTTGCACAAATTAATGGGAGGCATTATCAGATCGAACCTCGTACATGGCGTTTATGCTGAGATAATTTTGTGTGGACTTTTTTAATTCTTTCACGGCTGTTGTCGGCACACGACGGGCGTAGGTGTCGACACACTTTCGACACCACCGGACAATATAGAGCGCAATTCTCCTTTATTTTTTGACTCGTAAGTAATATTAAAGAATTTGTTATAAAAATTACCATAACGTATAATTTGTTCTTTAACTGTTTCTTAATTGTTAGCTTTGATGATTTCGCAAAAATGGTTTCATATACGTTATGTCACGGGATGTTATTGAAAGGGGGCGGAAGTTCTTGAAATGTAGACACTCTTAAAGTCAGTCGATGACTAACCTGTTTATTTTTTGGTACATATAAGAGACTTGTCAAGTTATAACAAGAAAGCGAATACTCGTATATTATCCTAATGAAGCATTTATCTATTCCACATTTCTAAATGGTAATGTTACTCTAATTTAATTATACTTGTTCGTGGTTGAAACCACAATATAACACTATAAAAGAGGCTTTCTAAGTGACACTTTACGTCGGAAACTAGCCATAAAATAATGAAAAGCCATAAAAGGCAGGCTTTAAAACCAAAACACTAACTGGCTGAAGAATCTATTTATACTTACATAGATCCACAGATCTAGTAGAGCACTTAAACATAGCTGAAGTGTGCAAATGAGAAGCCATCACTTATACGAATATTTCAATAGTGTGAAAGTGATAAACGTCAAATCCAAAAGTGTGACAAATTCTGAGATTTTATTAAACCGTGTCGTAGTGAAAAGTACGAAAACCTCAAGACTGTTTCCAATCGCATTATTAAAAAAAGTTAAGATATTTCACACTTACATTATTATTCCATAACCATTCAGAACCTCAATTCTTTTTAAAAGTCCATTAAGTAGGTGAAAAGTAATGTAAAGTGAAAGATGGAGTAAAGATAAGGGGAATCATTACAAATTGTCACCCCATAAAATCTCTGTGTCGGGCACAGAAATGAATAATTAGCAAGCTTTTCACAGAAACAAGAGGCTTTGTCTTAATTATTGCACCATTATAGAGCCCCTCGACCCTTGACTCCGGTGATATCGGCTAATGAAACTTAAGAGGGGCTGAAACTTGCAAGACAACTAATTAATTCCGTTCAACACCAGTCTTAAAAAATCCTTAATTTCCATTTATAGCACAGATTTTTTCACGAACCGAACTCCCGCGGATTCCCTTTCCCACGGAAAGAATTTAAATGTTTCGTCGCAGTTTCATTTGAATTAATTAACGAATCTAATGACTGCGAACTTTTTCATCGCCCCGGCCGCCATAACAATGTTTATGGTAAATAAAACTTGTCAAGGAAATGCTTTTTTGCCAATCTGCCGGTTTTTCTTTTTAATTCGGCGGGCCCCGGGGTTTGTGGGGAATTGTTTGGATTTATTCGTGTAATTAGCGAAGTTTGTTTCATTCGGTTTGTTTAATTCTGTTTTTGTGATACTTATTGGTAAAACAGTAAATTAGGACGCAAATTTTCTTTTTGTTCCGTTGTTTTTCGGTTGAATAATAGAACATTGTTTACATCTTAATGAACGTTGGCTGAATTTAAAGTTTTTTTTTGTTGTGATTTAATGCCCGTACATACTGACACGCTAAAGAGAAATGGTTTGTTATTCAAATACACTCAATTGTGCTTATGCAGAATTGTGAGGTTATTTGAATACTTTACTATCAAAAACGTTTATTTGAGAATATGATGTTTTTTTTTACTGTGTGAGCATAAAAGTTATACCCAAATAAAATAAAATTTACAGCAATCTTGACTGTCGTTGGTCCTATAATTATTACCTGTTGGTAATCCCTGTAGGTAGGAGACTATCCCGGAAGTTTTTTTTTTCGTGTACTTAGCTATTTATTTTAAACATGTTATGTTAATCGATTATAACTAAATTCTTTGAAGGATTCCACAATCTTATAAAGAAATGAATTATAATATAGACGTAGAAAATAAAAATTTAAGAAATGTAAATTAAAAAAATTGTTAAGAAAACGAGTTGAAAAGTGAAACAATCTAATGATAAATCACATTTAAAACTCTCCCTAAATTATGACAGTCAGTGACTAAATTAAACATAGACGAAGAATTCAAAGCAACTCCCTGCCCACTAATAAATCACAAAGAAGGGTTAAAAAAGGAGATCCAGATTGTTGTTCTATAAAAATTTAACCCGTTTAGCGGAGTCGAGTAATAAAGATTAAAAAGTTTATTTTTTAACACTTTCGGTGCTAATGAGGGGGCGTTGGAAACAATTTGAAGGATTACCTTCTAAAAGCTTCCGTCAGGTTTTTAATTGAGACTTTTTTGTGGGCCGAAAGGCTTTTAGCCCCTTTGACGCGTCTCGCGCCTTGCCTTTGTGCCGGTTTGACGGTAATCTATTAATGACGAAAAATGCTGCTACAATTTTTTATTGCGTAACAAATCTATTAACATCCCATGTATTTCTGTCATGTATGAATGAATATTTACTTCTACTCTTCGTGAAGATACTTACATACTACTAGTATGTATTTTTTTGATAAATGTTAAAATTAACTCATCTAGAGCTATCTAGAGCATCTAGTTTTATAATGTTTCTCTGTTCAATTTATTTTGTACTTGTTTCTGAGATACTACAACAGTTGAAGAAAAGAGAGAGAGAGACAACAGTTGATAAATAAGGTTATCTATACATATAATAAAGCTGAAGAGGGTCAAAAGTCTGTACATGGAAGATATTCGAAAAAAAGTTGGCTGGGGATACTTAGAATCGATAACAGAACACGTTCCAACTGTTTTTAGAATTTTTGTCTGTTTGTCTGTTTATCTGTTTGTCTGTTTATTTGACCGCGCATCACGTGAAAACGGCTGAACGGATTTTGATGAAATTTTGTATAGAGATAGTTTGAGTCCCGGGAAAGGACATAGGATAGTTTTCATCCCAAAAATCAACCCTGGAGGGGGTGTAAAGGGGATTGAAAGTTTGTATGGAGACTTTGTAACCGCTGAACCGATTAACATGAAAATTTGTATGTAGATAATTTGAGTCCCGGGAAACAACATAGAATAGTTTTCATCCCGAAAATCAACCCTAGAAGGGGTGAAAAAGGGGTTGAAAGTTTGTATGGCGAATCAATAACCGTTGAATGCTGGAGATGCTCTGGGGAAGGAATATAGAATAGTTGATATCCAGAATTCATTCCTTAACGAGGGATTACTAATTCCACGCAGACGAAGTCGCGGGCAAAAGCTAGTATTCTTATAAGCTGGAAGGAGCCAAATTATTTAAAATATACTAAAATATAATATTTGGACAAAACCACACTAGTTGTAGTAGTCGTTAATCATAACCGGTATAGTTACTAACATAGATTTAATAATACAAGTATGTATATTAGATATGAGAAGTATAGACACGAATGAAAAAGAAGACTCGACAGTAAACATTTTATATGTACGGTAATCAATTGTATGCGTATGTGTATTTGTGTATTATGTAGGTATATACTTCATCCACATATATATGTACAACCTACGTCAGCGTTCGCATTTTAAAAGTCCTCAAGATAAAGTCAACGGACGTAAACAACGTTGTGCGAGTCCCGGTCCCGACTGTACCCCTTCATTCCACTCTGTCTACTGTTCCAAGGTCGGACTCGCAAGGTCTCGTTTGTAGGTAGGTTATTTTCAATTCTTCAGACTATAAAATTCCTTATGTTATTTATAATAGCTTTTCGATGCTCGAATGTCGTTCACAGATTTGTTGTAGGTAGGTTTGACCAAATACGAGTAAGTACATCCTAAGACAGTCATACCTAAGAAAACCATTTGTGATTTGTCAAATGAAGTCAGTTACCTATTCACGTAATGTATTTGCAAAAAACCAAATAAACAATGTATAAGGCGACAAACAACATTGCTATGTCAACATCTCATTCCAGCTCAACAATGACGCATAAAAAAGCATAACTCTAATCTCAAGTATGACATTACGAGAATACCAATGCATGCGCGAAAAATCGATCGGGCACCGTCTTAAATTCCTCACCCTTTTCGAGGGCGCTCCCCCTAAAAAACGAAAGAATAGAAGAGGGAAAAAATCTAAATCGTCTCATATCTCCCCCCTTCGTTGCCCGCCCCCCCTCGGACACCTTCGACGTCAAGCGCCCTCCTTATTTCGTATGCGAGCTCCTCTGGCAATCATTATAAGGATATCGATTAGGCCCACGTCTCTAACCTGCCCATATCTTTCTGGAACACTCGTGTGTGCTTAGGATTGAAGCAAACACTACATTTTTTTATCATACATTGAAAAGTTTAAGGGTCACTAGTGATAACAAGCTTTTTAATACAGCTATATACATATATGTTTAACATAAACGAGGCTTTAAAGTAGGAATAATATACTTACGTAATATACACACATGAAGGTACACCTAAAGCTGTTATTGGCCTTTTTCACCATTTAGAAAATATTGTAAAATACTTTGCAAAGCCGATTTGAATATAAATATTTTGTATTGGCAATACTCGACAAGCATCATTAAGTTACTACAGTTTTAAAATACACGATATTATTATCACGTATATGTAAATTCAGTTTGAAAAATGTATTGTGTGCCCATCTCAAAATACCAGCAGGTTGTAAAACATGTAAACACATGCAGCGTAGGTACGCTCTCAAATTTGCGATTGCCTTTGTCACAAGAAAAGAGTCGTAGTTAACAACCGAGGAAGGACCGTGCATAAGCAGATGCAAATTGTTCCCGTTAAACTATTTCGGAAGGTAAACACAGAGGGTCGCGGGCACACGTGGGCTCCCGAGATCCGGGCAACGAGATTAAAAATGCTGGATGGCGGACCGCTCTGAGCCGGGTCGAGTATGAGCCAAGAAATATTGGAGTTTACGAAGAAAGCCGCTTTGGGGATATGTAAATAGGAAACTACAAAAGTAATGTTTGAGTTGGGACGTGTCGTGTGAGTGAGTGGAGGAGGATTATTGCGGCCTCGAATTTGCGGGGAAAGTGGATCCAATTTAGAACTTGACTGATTAAACACTCGATCATAAACACAATAAAACTAGAATGCTATATGGCTGCGGAGAAATGCAGAGCATAATGACAACTTGAAAATGCACCGCGAGCGTAAAAAGTGCTCGAGCAAAAACTGTTGTTGAATCTTTTGAGACTTAACAAAACTGAGATTTGAGGATAAAATGGAACCGACGTTCATTTTATTCGCAACAGTTATTCAAACGTTGCCAAGTTAAGGTAGGAGAATGTTGGAATAAACAAGCTTTAAACAAAACATTTTTACCGCAATCAACCGTCTTCTGCTAAATTGTCTGCTAATAGTTTAAACGGAAGTGGCTCATTTGACCAGTGCTATGAATTTGTAAGGTAAACATCACTTACTAGTTTCCGAGAAGTTTAATTGTAAAAAGAGGAAATGTTAATTAAACAACAACACCAGCAATGACAAGCCGTTTGAATATAGAAGAGGCCGCATCTGTGTGAGTAGATACATCCCGTAAGTGCCTAATTCCGTTTGGCTGAATCTAATAAATCCCAACCGCTGAGCGGAGAATATCTCAAAGCTGTTTCATTATTCGGCATTAGCCAGCGGTCGGCCACGCAAATCTTAGCGTCCCTCCGTCCCGGCAAGAACCCCCAATTTCCTTCATTACTTACCTCCCATCCGAGACAATGGCAAGACGACGACAAGAAAAAAATAATAATTTCAAGTGGAATAACGCTGAAAATCTTTTCACGGGAAGAAGAATTATTGTTGTTTTGCAAGCGAGCTCTCAGAGACAAAATGCACCATCCTTATTACACCATTGTTCGGTGTTACGAGCTTTATTCATTTTTACTTGGCTCGACTTGAATGCTTATTAATTTAGGACCGTGATAAGCTCAAATTCTTTTCAGCGGAGAATGGAGAATTTTACCTATTGTAAGTTATTTCACATCTTATTGAGTTCGTGAAATATAAATTTAACCATGAAAATTCCTCAATACGGCTCCAGTCAGCGAGTGCACGAACATCTTTGGATGTATAAAAGAATGAGTTGCCATAATAACTACACCGTACGATGCATGTATTGGAACAAGTATGTATAATGAAACGTAAATATACATCACGCCAAGCGCTTTATGGTAATCGAAATATGCCGAAATATGTTGTTAAGAGGGCAGAAAACTACTACCGAACATGCGAGGGATGAACTAAGCTTTCATATTTTGCGGGTAACCTATAACGAAGCGACTTTCAAACTTTCCGGACTGTCGTGTGTGTCGTTGGGATTTCTGAGACGACAATAAACATTCCGACATGCCCTTTATGCCACTATTGGAACAATATTGTGAAATGAATCGTGCCAGTAATGTAGCTATTTTTATAACAGCACAAGTCATTTAAAACGTCACGTAAACGAATTTGCGAGATGGCGAGGTCGTTGTAAATATCTGAAGTTGTTGAGAAAGCTCGCTCGGAGCAAGACAAACCGCCGTCCCCCGGGGAGGCCGAGTCAAGAGTGATTACGGATTTTAATTATTTTTTTAAGCCGGTGGCAGAGAGGTGATGCTTCCCGAGCCGAGGCTTATGCAAACAATCGACTCGCACTTGGAATTAATCCGACTCCGGTTTTTTCCTTCGCGACAAGGAATTAACAAGCAAAGAAGTCATTAAGTCGGAAGATATTCGAGGATTCCTTTTAATTGCGGCTTCCTTGACATCCGGCTTCTAATTGGTTCGTGTCGGCGAATAACTCTTGACAAATTGAATTTGTCGTGAAACCTTCTTTCAGGGTATTTGTAATTTATTTTTCTCATTAGCGATTTAGATTGTGAGTTTTTTCGAAAATAATTGCGGCAACAGTTTATTTTCTTATCGAAACTGGTGTTACATTTTATCGTAACCGAGATTTCATTTCTAGTGAAGTAAACTTCGTTACTGACCTCCGACAATCCTTTATATATGCCAGACGCGGAAGCTCACAGAACCAGTGAGCATACGCATTGATATCACTCATTCATAATTGAAATGAATAGAGCCTGCTCGTTAACGTCTTCAAACTTCTATTTATATCGATACCACAACTACGTGTCATTACGGTGCATAGCCTCCCCATTATCCAATTATTTCTAACCTTTCAGCGGTTCAGTAATTACTCCACTTGCTAAGTCTAAACGTCCTGCATGACAGTCTAAGTGATTGTATGCGGTGAATACGGCTCGGTAATGAATTATTTGTGCATCGCGTGCATTGAGAACTACTAATTGTCTGGTTTATGACGTGCTGGCAATTTTTGTTTACGGTTACGGAGATTTCTAGAGTAAATGTACCCGTAACGACCCGAACGTACGACGATTACCAATTAAGATAGGTGTGGAAAATAAACTTTAATTGAGTTACAAGAAAATAATTATAAACAAAAAAAGAACCGATTTCACTTAAGATCCGCTATTCCCAGTGGAACTGCCTGAATTGCAGTAAAAAATACTGAAATTACTATATGCTGTGCCTATAATAGTTGAAGATTTCCCTCTATTTCTCCAGGATCTCATCATCAGATCCAGACCTGGTGACAATGGGACTAACTGTAAAGTATACTCTTTCAAACAAAAAAAGAATTTTCCAAATCGGTCCAACCGTCTTCGTATAATCGTGAACATACAAAAAAAAACAAACACGGATCCCGACGAATTGAGAACCTCCTTCGAAATCTTGAAGTCGGTTGAAAGTAGAATATGAAAAAAACTACCTAGAAGATATACTTATTTTGAATTATCTTGATCCATTGTTTTTTTTTGACAAAAATTTCATTTATTTTCACAGGATTTGCTATGAAATGGAAGTAGCTAATACTTCCCTACGTATGTGTCAGTGAAGTATAAAAGGTTAGGCCTATTATTTTGTAATGCTAATTATATCGTTCCACGTACAAGTCCTTTACTCGGAGTAAGGTTGTTATTAAAGAAATAATAGTTAACCTTGGATGTAATATGTGGAAATTACCTATTTACTAAAGACAATCGATTTAATGATATTCCTACGTAATATGTTTTCCCATATTACCCAATAATAACGAAGATTCTAAAGAATTCGTTAAATAAAAGTATAAAAACGTGTGCACATGACGTACAAAAGAATTGAGTATGAATAAAAAATAATATCTTGATTAAAACAGCTAATCAATACAAAATTAAGAACACGTATCATAATTTTTTCCCTCTCAAGTCTCAAACTGATGTTAATGATGCCACAGCTTTAATAATAAAATATAATTAAGCTTCCACTGATTCGTTATGATTCATTAAAGCAAATTTTCCCCAAATAAAAACAATCGCCAAAAAGGCTGACTCATTCCCTCTCGATTGACTCATTTATATTAACGAGTAAACCTCGTCAATACTCATTCGCTCCTCGGTTTTCCGAAGATCTACACTAATTGAAATTGAAATCTGATTTTCCCCTAACCATTGAGCTGAGCCCCAGTGATTAAAAGTATTCGAAAAAATACAAATAATCAAATTACAATATCGCTAACGACTTCTCCCCGGAATCCTTTTTATATTTTTGGGGAATAAATTAAAAATCTAGGAAGGGAAGAGGCCAACAACGACTCAGGTTTTTGTGCGCGTAAGCCCGGATTTCACTAACGATGCTCTATTATTTCGGGGTTTGTAAACCTTCTAAGCATTTTCGTGGCTCCGAATTTGAAAGGCGGTTCTCTAATTGTTACAAAGCTTTGTAGGATTGTAATTATGAACCGATTTTATTCCGATCCGACTCGTTTGATACTACAAAAACAGGAACACCGTATTATGTCGTAGAAAACACAAAAAAAACTTGTCATCAATTTCTAATCTGAAGTATTTGTACTTGTTACGAAAGACGAGGCTTTTCCCCAACTTTGGCAAGGCAGTGTTTCATTTGAAATAATTATTATGCAGTGGAATATACCTCATTTTACCCTCGGTCAACGACTCCCACGAATGCAAACGAAAAACAGTAATTACACTACAATTTCCTATTGCAGCGAATATTAATACGGTTTCCCGTTAGTAAGGCCTACATCTACGTTTTTTCATTGCCATTAAGCTCATACAAGGCTCGCGGAATGAAAAATTGCCCTATTTTGAGGATGGATGACGCGAATTAAGAAAGTAATTACTCATCGGAAACGCACGGGGGCGGAATGTTAATAAGACGAGACAGCGGGAGATATTTTTCATTTTGTCCTCGGACATTGGCGAAAAGCTCACTATGAGTATTTTTACCAGAGAATAGTCATAACTGGCAAAGCAGACAATCAAAGACAGCGGAATGACTAAGACCAAAACCAACATCCGAATCTTCTGATTGCCTTCAAAAGCCCTGGCCCACAGCTTTTATGTAACTAGCAGCCAGGTTGGCGTGATATCTATTCATATTTGTTTGTCTCTAAGACTCTACAAATCTTAATACACATGAGTAGACTACTCGATGTAACAAATTTTAATAACACTATCGCTTTGATCTATTCCGACTACAATTTGTCTAGATTGTTGTACTCTTAACAACAAGGCAATCAAACCTTGATCTTATTACCACACTAATAAGGCTCAGGGCTGCCAGCTCAATAAGGCAGGGATGACACGTTTCACTTAGCCTCAATGTGGCTGCGTAATTAAGCCGCTACGTGTTAATTACCGCGTTGATGCCTCACCTTGCCCCGATTAATTTCCTTTGACATGACCCTAGCTTTGTTTTTCTTTGCTCAACGTTGATCTTAATTAGACGAACGCACTATATTTGTTTTAATTAAAGGAAGATCTTGCGCCAAAAGCCAGGAATCTTGCTAACTTTACTTACAATGGCTCTTTTATAATCTCAGGCGAAACTTCATCAGAACTCAAGCAGTTGTTAAAAACAAAATAGAATTAATCCAATCCACAAAAACTCTCCCAAAACTCTTATAACCTTGTTAGACTACATCTAATCCACCCATCAGCTAATTAATCCGGGCAAGTTTTTCACAAAAAGTTTCAACTTGGCCGGAAGTAATTTCACGCCAAGGCATTAGGGAGGCGAACTTCACACTTAGCTCTCTCGGTAAACACTCATGACGTTTCGTAATTAACGGACGCAATTAGTGGTGGAGCTCGGACGGGGGTGATAAGTGGTCGGAAAAAGTTCGGGAGAAATTCGACGGATTACGAGACGTGGCCAGACGCGACGGGGTGCACTAGAGTGGCATTACTACTGCTTGCTTAGCAAGGAGAAGTAACTTTCAACAATAAACCAATGTAAGAGCTCAATCCAAGTACTCATACTTGTTATGGCACGAAATGTCGTGTAGTTCTGGTCGGTTCAGAGATAAGACTACTCCCGGCTTACCAAAGCTATGAGAATACAACGGCCTTGTGACCCGACTGTTCATGTTTGCTCGAACTGAAGATTTAGATAAGGAAAATTTTCTGTGGTTTCTACAAGCATTGAACTGCTAATGTTTGAATGGTCTTTCTGGTAATTTAAACAGAATGATAAGACAAGAAGACTGTACGTCTTAAATTTGTCTTCAGTATTTAAATGATGATTCGCTTCTTACGCTTCACATTTAAAGTTATTTGATCTCAATGCTTCGAGCTTTAGTAACTCGTATGTTTGGGTTTTTAATCACAATCCTCTATAAGGTAACTAATGAAGATGATAACTGGTTATTCTGCAGTATCTTTAAAGATCATTGAGAAAAATCTCCAGTAGATTTTAAGACTTATAAATACAATTCAATATGTGAAACAATCTACTACTACATTTTGAAAAGTTTTATCCACCGTCAAACAATAGTTAACTCTAAGACAGCAAAAAATGCGATGTTGCAAATAGTATCCTATCCGTGGTTCCGTATGATTATGTCGTGTTATGACAGTGCGAGTTGGCAACGGCGGGTCGGCGACCCCACTCCGCGTTTTAATGATAAAAAAATGCGTACCTACAAGGGGAGGCCGTGGAGGCAAGTAAGTGCCATCGAAGGAGGAAAAAAACTACGTAGGAAAATATTTGGTGCGACAGGTTGCCCCTCGCTCCCCTTAAGGGGGACCTTGATAAAAATTAAATCTTAACGACGGAAATTTAAAGATGACGCTCGAGCGATCAAGAAGAGTGCACATCTGAGCCCCGGGCGGTTTAATTGGGCCGTGTATGTACGTGTTGGGGTACACCGGTGTATAGCATTTTTTATAAAAGATGTCGTTGATTGATTGCCAAATTTTCAAGAGCTTCCTTGATGGAGATTGGTACGGATGGATTCTATGAAGATATTTTTGTATTTAAAAGCCGATTGAGATGTAATTTGAGAGACACGAGCAAATGATGCTTACAGATATTCTGGATAAGATACTTACGTAGAATAATATATTAATAAATAACAGGGCTTGATTCACTAAGGCACTTAAAACCATTTGATTTTCACCACAAGTACTTATAAACTATTATGGGTAAGTACCTAATTATAAGTAAATTAATGGTTTTTTGTTTGTCGTTTATTTTAGAATAAAATTTTCATCAAACAATCATGTTTGTAAAAGCAGTTTAATGAGAATTTCTTTTTCAAACATACAGGATGTTACATAAATAATGGCGAACCGTGTAAGAACATTAGTAGTAGTAAATCGACTACGAAAAAGTTATTAAAAAAATGGACGTGAATTTGTTTTTGTACTAAACTTTTTCGTTAAAGCAGGCCACCCCTCCATACAAAACAATTTTTATTGCCGTCAATTTTTAAAATGGTCACTAGCAGCTTTACAGAAGCATTTTACAAGTCGTGAAAATCCTATTACGAATAACGACATACATTCAGACCAACTTAATGACATTATCGACATCATTAACAATACTGCCACGTAGGAATTACGAAAAATAAAACATTATGCACCAAACTCCAAATGCGCTGCATTGAAATTCAAATGGGGATGCAAGGAGATTTGCATCGGGGCGGCATCGACTATTGATTTTCTTGCGTCTTGAGGCTACCATTGCAATCCTACTTATTTAAACTTTTTATTTTACTCTTCACTCGCGTTTTTTGTTTCAGCTCCTCGCCCTAGGCTTGCTCCCCTAACGCACTCCCTCTTGCATAAAAAAGCTTCTAATCGATAATTTGTGTGGGGGTGCATTAAGAATATCGCCAGAACTGTGCCCGAATGTTTTTCTGAGCGCTTTCAGATTCGAACCCTAAGGCTATTTTATTTTTGTTTTGCCCGTCCGTCCAAATTAGAAAATTGAAAAAATTTCCCTTAAAATTTACCTAATGGTATTGCTAATTTTCCCCGTGGATACCCATTACTCCCTTTAGCTTGTATATGGAAGTGTAAATGAAACACCTGTTACATACGCTGCTCCCGACAAAGAATGTATATTCCTTACAGTGGCAGCAACTCAAAAAAAATCTTAGGCAACCCGGGGCTTAATCTGGCTTAAGATTTCTTCATGACCTGTAGAAAAACTGCTCTGGTGCCCGAAAATTAGGCAAGCCGACATGAATGGTGTTCTATGGACGCGCTTCCACTAATTTCTTAAGCTCAGTTGTCCATTTCATAGTTGGGTCATTACAATTTTTTTGTATTTTTATCTAAGTAATCTGTCCTTAATTTTCTCAGTTTTGTTACGAAAATTAGCCATACATTTATATGGCTCATTAGTCATCGTAACAAAAATGAGAAAATTAAGAAACTTAAGGAAGTGTTCGTCATAGAGGATAGGTACCTATATATATATAACATGGAATACCAAAATAAATTTATGTCACCAGGATTGCCGGATCTCAACCATATCGATGAATCGGAAGACCTATCATACCATACACATCTCGTATTAACATTTCATTCGTATGGCGGACGATGTAAACAATGGTAATAGTTAGGGAGGCGAATAGGGGAATTTTCGGCAATACTCGAGCGTGGCAGTTTAAGATATGAGAGATACCTTAGACCTAATAGAACAACCTTGTAAAGTATTTAGCTCTATATGTAGTGACGCGCGCCTAGGATAGACGATCAGATTAGTAAAAAAAAATGCATAGTCTGAAATACTCCAGCGCGTCAGTTTAAGATATTGGGGGTTGATTTTAGCGTTTAAAGACTAAATTTAACTAATCTGACGATAAGTCCTTGACGCCGCCGAGTTATAGGGTCGCGAACTTGTAAAAAAAAACGTTAATCCGGCATTCTCGAGCGCGATTTTTTTTTATTTTGTTTTGAAGAATATAATCTAAAACTTACTAAAAATACAAAATCTGCCGGTTTCCGCATGACCGGAAGTGTGGAGGAGCCATTTCGTCTTCCTAAGAACGCGATACGGCATATAAGTCGCGAACGATACATTTTACAAAAAAAAGTTTAAATAAACAAAAAAGGTAATTTTATTTTACACAAAAAATGTGTCTTTACATTTTTGTCCAAAGTTAAAACTTTTTGACTTGAAAGTTAAACCTTTTTCGGTCAGATTAAGAGAACCCACCAACATTTTTGTCAGATTAAAAAAATATGCTTTCAGGATACCGAGATAAGCCTCCCCTATGAAAATCTGACGCGCTCGAGTATTTAAAAAAAACTTTTTTTTTTGCATTTTCAAAAATTCATCGTAACTTATCGTCACGCCGAAATCGTCAGTTTTTTTAAAGGGAGCTTCCTTGGGGCCTACTTAACACCCCTTCCGAAAATCTGACGCGCTCGAGTAAATTTTTTTTTTTGCATTTTTGACTACTTTATATGCCTACCCCCACCACGCAAACCGGCAGATTAGTATACCGTTGTTATCAGAGGCACTCGGGGCATACGTAGTATGAATATCTGACGCGCTCGAGAATGCCCAAGTAACTGTTTTTTTTAACATTTTTGAAAAACCGTACACGCCAAACCCACCGCTAAAATGGTTTTTGCCATACGAGCTTTTCTTTTCGAAATTATTTTATCTTTCGATTTTGATAGGTCTCGACGGCGCCGTTGAATTACGCCATTTAGCTACCTCGCCTCCCTAACTATAACTCTTGTTGCCAATAACGGCTTATTTGCTCCACAGACGGATGAAAATGATTTTTAATCCAACAACCACTGTGTTCAATGGTGCTAATGTCGTCTAGCGCCTCAGCAATTGATAACAATAATAAAACGAACGGACAGATCAACTGTAAACGAGGCCATTGGATCTAATCAGCAAAGACGCATGGCGGCTAACTGCCAATATCTGATGCATCGGATCCGATCCCATTGTGTGTATTCTTTATTTTTTTACGGAGGGACGATAATGTTTTTATGGCCGCGGAGGATCGCCTTAATCAGGGGACGCGTTTTGATTAAAGTTGCCAATGTTTGGACGGTTCGCACTTGCTTTGGGGTCCACGCCTCATCAACTATAGTGTAAGTATTTATGTGTAGGTATACTTATACACTTCGTAGCCTAAACACTTCCACATACATGTTGTAAAGTATAGGTAAAAATCGAATCCTATTATTGTAAATATATCAAATAGTACGAAAAACAGGACATAGGAAAAATACCCGAATATTTTTTTTAAATACACGTTTGATAAAATAATTATCTTAGCCGTCAGGTATCTTAAGTGGCGTGTATTCTAAAATTATAAGTGTTAAAATTATTCCATTGGAACATATAATACACCTACTTACTTAGGCGTTCTTACACCTAGCTTTTCAAATAGCAAGCCAACTACCTGTATTCTGAAATGACTTTCAGAGCTATATAACAACACTCAAATGAATTCACATGACAACAATGTCTCAATCTTACGACTATCCCTCATCTCAAACATTCGCCTCAACGACAATCCGTCCCTCGGAACGCCATCAAAACATGATAATGACTCCAAAATGGCAATTCAAGACAGAGTTTTTCATAAAACGAGGTATATGAGTCAAGAACATTGGAGTCATAAACATACCACCCCACACTTTCACCCCTTGCTTGAAAAAGTCACCCCCGCACGTACTTACGTAGAAACAAAAAAGGGCACCAAAGGGACGTTACGCATCCCAAGTAAGCGAAGCTCATTGCTAGGGTCTGCAGATGTCTTTAATGGCTTTAAATTATATGTAGAGAGAGCTAACTGTTCTTCGTGTGTGTGAGTGGGTGATAGATAGTACTGTGATATTACTTCTGCGACTCCATGGTGGCATGGTTAGTTTTGGACTATTGGCAGGAAATATCGACATGCCATTTATTAAGTTTGACCGTATTTCGACGAATGATTCATACTGTCCTATTGTGCAATCGTACAATCCGTCTTATATGACTCATTAATTATCACGCATTCGTTAAAAACTTACGTCATTTTAATTTGTCCAGATACCTGATTGAACCATGACGTGTTGAGGAAAACGATAACATTGCGAAACTTAATACGTGCTCTTAAGGTTATTTTAAAAGTTTTATAGCGCACTGAATTGATGCCTAAAAATAGCCGGACAGCAGGCAAAATACAATGTATTACCTAATTATACGAGGCGGGTAATTTTTATTGCAGCGTTTATCGTCAAATGGGTAGTAAATATGGCATAACAGGTGATTTGAGCTCGTTGCGTTCTACAACAACCTACTGAGCACGGATTTCATTATAAGTACGGAAAAAATGGAGAAATTGGAAAATAATGTCAATTACCGAGTACAAGCTTGCCTGAGTCGCAGTTACTCGTACTTATCATTACGTATTGTCGTGATTGCGTAAATAGAGACGATTTGGGGGGAGGACACCCCCCTCCCGCAGTTTTCCGCTTCGCTCGTCGCGCCTCGCTTCAGCTTGTTAGTATAATCACTGCCTTGTCTACTAATGGGTCTTCTACGATGTCTGATTTGGTATTGTTTGCTGCGTTTACAAAATCTACATAAGTTTTCTTTTACAACATTGATGTCATGTCAATCATGTTAATGTAAAGGAAAGTTGTTGATTCTTCTCTCTTGTTATTTCTTGAGTATAATTCATAATTTGAGACTTACGTGTTCAATTCAATTTCATTCCTTCCATTTTTTGTAACTAAAGTTTGCTCTGAATTCTGAAGACTCACCTTCTGTAACAACAAAAAAACAAATTTGACGATTTTGTATTAGGTAAGTAAATAAGTATAAAAGAGCCCCTTAAAATTAAACAATGAAAATATTATTTTACAGAATTCCGCAAAAGATTGAACGCATTGTGTCC
The DNA here is from genome assembly GCA_911728535.1 of Pammene fasciana. Classification (NCBI taxonomy): domain Eukaryota; kingdom Metazoa; phylum Arthropoda; class Insecta; order Lepidoptera; family Tortricidae; genus Pammene; species Pammene fasciana. The sequence goes on from OU452285.1 coordinate 7,771,414, forward strand.
ATCAGAAATAATACCATTCTCGTTCCCATTAATATCCCCAGTAAAGAATAATTCGATGTCTATTGAAGAAGAAATTTTAAAATATGTGTGACAATTATCGGAACAAGACGTTAATACTCTTCTTACATTGTGACTGGAGATAGCAAAAAAGTCCCCTAGCTGAAGAAAGATTTATTCGCAAATTACTTATTTTTACCTTTATCGTATCATGCTATGTCGCTTTCGTGCCCCTAAGAATCTGCTACCCATCCTCTTCACACTAACGACAATATGTGAGATAGATTCACGTTTTGAACGTCTTTGGCTTAGATCGGAGCCGAATCACGTTTCGTATCTACAGCGGGCTTTGGTTATAAAAATGTATTTAAAACGTCCCCAAAGATATGATTTATAGGTAAAGTGTCGTAAATTTGTCCACTTGGATATAGACAATGGGGGGCAATAAATAACCGGTTACACGGAATATCGGGCCTGTTTAGTTGGGGTGATATTAGGGCTTATTTACGTTACAATATTGGAAGTGCGGTGAGAGGTATACGGACTTAGAAACGGTGTTTGTGTTTTAGATTTGAGTAGAATGTTTATCAACATTTACAAACACTACAGTTAGTTACATGTTACTTAACATCACAGTTTCTTATTTTTTGTTTAGTCTTCAAACATTCCATATTTATTATAAAATAAACAAAATCTATCAAGATATAACAGATCCGGTATTTTAATTTAAACGCTCTATTGTCTAAACGGGAAAAGTCTTTAAATTTAATTGGTACATGTAAGTAAGTACAATTGGAAAGTAAGCTGCAGTGTTATGTGACCTCTCTGCATACAAACCTTGCATTCTAATTCTGTAGTGTTCATCTAATTTAAGTTTCTTCAAATATGAAATATTATTGTTGACATATAATTAAAGCATACACCATCGGCTTAAAGGTCCAGGTGCGACACTATTGCCTATCATGTTGACTTTTAATTTCGCCAGTATCCTATAGTCGGATGATATCTGGCTATAGGGATGACCACAAATAAATCACATGGGAATATTCATGTTCCGCTCTACATATACTACCTAATTTATGCAAGTCGATACACCTTTTTATTTATAAAAAAATTTATAGACTTGCATAAATTAGGTAGTGTATTTAGAGCGGTTAAGTCAACATGATAGACAATATTTGACATTATTGCCTATCATGTTAACTTTTAATTTCGCCAGTATCCTATAGTCAGATGATATCTGGCTATAGGGATGAGCACAAATAAATCACATGGGAATATTCATGTTCCGCTCTAAATACACTACCTAATTTATGCAAGTCGATACACTTTTTTATTTATAAAAAAAAAAAGACAAAGGCCTTCGTCAGAAATTGCGATCACGGTGTCACCCAATACTTCTTGGGGACAAAACCCATCACCCTAACCTGACGTGTCATTGTACTTCTTTATTTTTGTCACTTAAAAGATTTTTTCTTGATTCAAATGCCAAGGAACAAAAAGCGTCTAATTGTAACAGTTTTTTGCAAGAGATTCAAGCTGACAGTTTTTTTGCGATATGTAGGTATCAACTGGGTTGTGCGAAATTTAATTTTGTTAAAATAAACCTCGTCATTTTTGGTTGTTTCTAGTTTGTAGAACAGTAAGTTTTACCTATATACCTTTATATTAATATATTTTTAGGATTATAAATTACTGATATCGTTTTTAAAAACTTTGCAGTGAAACATTTTGAATGTGTATTTATTTTAAAACATAGATTGCTTTTTAAAAATTTTAGATATATTATTTCAAACTTGACATGGCTTCCCATCGGGATAACCTACTTACAATAATTATGCTACCTGCGAGACAGGAGGTGAAAATGTTCAAGCATGTTATTAAACCAATCTGATCCTTTCGGAAGGGTTCGATTTACCAAGGAACTTATAATAATTGCGCACAAAAGAGATCCGGTCAGGGCAGGATTTCTATTATTTATAGTTTCCGATCACCGGCTGAATACGCCTTAATTATCGATTGCCTTTGTCACCCTCGTTTCTTAAACAGTGACGATTGCGTGTGAAAGACTTTCTCCCAGTTTAAATTTGGAACTCAATTTTGTTTAAAAGTCGTTTAAATTCGTTACCAATTTTAAAATTGGAGGTTCATCTTTCTCTTATTATTTTTTGTTGGTAATATTTTCGGCGCATGAAATAAAATGCTTTAAAATCTTGGTTTTAACGGTTAAGTATGAAAAACTTAGTACCACATTTGAATTTGAAAAATGATTTTAGGTTCGTATACAAAATTAAGCTATATTACAATGATTCTTAAACTTTTTTAAGAATGTAAGAAAGAAAAAAAAGCACTTACGTCTACTTTAATTAAAATCGATCGAGCATGTGTGTTGATTGTGGCATACCATAAAAGGACCGTAAGATTCTAACCCCATGTTTGCAAGGGTCTTACCTGGGCTCTTTTAATAGGCCAGAAATTGTTTTGAATGGTGTTCGATAAGCGTGAAGTTTGTGCTCGGATTAGGAGCAGATCGTCAGCGTATTGCTTTGATGAGATGTGGCTCTCAAACTTTATAGCATGTAAAAATAGATCTAATTAAATTTAAGGATTCGCGAGCCATTGCGAACTATAGTCAAGTTTACACGGGTTTATCACCCTCCGACCGTTCTCGACTTTAAACGTGAAAGTATATTTTATTATAATATGTAAAATTATTTAGCTTAGACCTTAGATATCTCAAAGCGAGTATGTACTTGTTAGGTATATGAGAAATGTTGTCCACTTAACAAATGTCCGATTGGTTATGATATCGCTGTATTGTAAAAGAACGCGTCCAGATTTATATCTCTGTAGTTCATGTCCATTTAAAGCTCGAATCGTTTTCAAATAAAACATGCAATTCATTTTCACATTGCCAAGTGAAATAAGTAGTTGGAATTGAGAAAGTTTGACATTCACTGATCATCAGAACTGTTACACATTGATTTATACTACAATGAACTGCAAACTTCGATAGCACATTGTAAAGTGATATATTTATATTATTTTCTTTACCCCCTGCCTGATCCGACGGCTATTGTCCGTACATATTCATGGGTCTATGTATTTATTTACTGTAGGGTTGGAGACTGTTGAGAAATGTTTGAAAAATTACGAATTGGTTGACTTCGTGGAGATTATTTCTATATTTGCCTTGTTGATAGTGTTTATTTTCGATCTTACTCAACCGTTACAGAATAGATTTGTCAATATTTAAGTTCAATCGTTGTTGCAATTTGTCTTCATATGAGAACTTTTGACTAATGTTAATTATATATCTTTTTGGTATTACAGTATTGTATAACTTATTCGAGATAACTTTAAATGTAATTCCGATATATGTTAATTTATTTTTAAGAAACTAAGAATGTTCCTCCTTTTAAGGTCAATAGTACCTACCTAATGATATGTACTACACATACAGGTCCTAGTAATAGGAAAATCTGTTTCTTTTCTAAACAAACAAAATGTTGCAAAACTCTAAAACATGCAAAAAAATGTAGGTAAATATCTTTTTTTAATTTATTTCTTACTTCCGCACTATCGCTTCACCAATACTGAAATCCGTCTTTATCAACACCCAACCAGCACCAGTACATAACCGTTAAAACAAATACATAAAAAACCATATCAAGTTTACTACCAAACTCCGATAAATCCAGTTTACACGCCTTATCATTTCACACGCGTATCATGACGTATCTAGAATTCAAAACGTTTCGTCGTGACGTCGAAATCTGTACTAACGTCACTATGGTATATTTGGGGGCCGTAAAAGATCCATTCCTCACGGTTTATACGTCGTAAAAGGTACTGCAGTGTACGGGTTAAATGTGTATTTAAATGGTGTATTAAAATTGAGATACAAACTAGTCGAGTGGAAACCGTAAAATATTCGGTGATATATGTTAGGCAGGTTAAGCTATTTATTGTAGATCAATCTTGGATATTGAATTTAATAACATGTGTATTGAACATCAGTGGCGGCGCGTCCATAAAGACGATTCTCGCAGGCTTGCCTCATTTTAAGATGGCTGGGTAGTTTTTCCTCTCCTAAAGAAATTTTAAACCAAATTAAACTCCGGGTTGCCTAAGAAAATCTTTGACCCGCCGCCACTGATGAACATTACACCTTTTTTATTGTTAATGTATCATTTTCAAATATATCTTGTTTTGCATACTAAATAATAATATTTTGTAAAATAACGCAGATAGAAAAAAATAAAGAACCTAAATCTGTAGCGACACCCACAAAAAAGTGTTTAATACCGACTATATTCAGAATATATATATATGTCCAATACATAATTATGGCACTTAAATACAATATAAATAATAGGAAAAGTCAACTACTTAAATCTAAATAAAAATGTATGTAAGTAGGTAAATCTAAATCTGACATGAATCCAGGCAGATTACATTTTAGGCAACGTGGGATGGTTGACTTGATAAATAGTTAACAAATTCTATTAGGTACAGTCAACAGAAGTAGCTAAGTGGGTAGGGTGTTCAAAATGCTACACAAGCTCTTATTCTCTTGACAATAAAGTCGTTAGTAGCTCATTTTGAATACCCCATCCACTTAGCTACTTTTGCTGCTGACTGTACCAGTAAGCATGTGAAAATTGCATGTAGCCGCTCTGAAATGGCTTGCAACTCATAAATAAGCCATACCCTTGTTACCGTTATCTAAATATAAACCATAAATATGACATTAGCAGCTCGTGTGTATCTTACTATTTGACTTTCTCTTAAGTCTTTGTTACGATGTAGTTTATGTGCAGGGAACTTAATGTCTGTTTAACCTATTGTAAAATGCTGCTTAGAGTTTTGTTACGATCTTAATAATATCTTGTTTTGTAATAAAAATATGTTTTGTGGATCATAAATATACGGGCAATAGTTTATGGATTAAAAAAAAAAATATTCCTAATTTATTTGACAGATCAGTGAGAATGTCGTTTATAGTGCCTCGTATTAAATATATTTTTAATTAAAATTATTTAGCTCAGAAAAATTTTTTTATTCTTAGGAATAATTCCTGTTGTTTTTTTACACGTAAAATTTCATCCTAAATTTTAAAGACAAGACATCAAATATATTTTTTTAAACGCGCATCAATCAATAAAACACCCCAAAAAACAGCGCTGTCACTCCACTAATTACGATAAAAAATATTTTCATTCTCATATCGATGTAGGAATATCTTTATTTAGAAGAAAAAAACAGCAAGTGTCAAAAGGCGCGTGAAGTGGTCAGCCGATGGCGCGATAAGGGACCCCACCTGTGACGTCCCCTATAAAGGGCCCTGTTCACTGAAGAGCTGGACTTGACCGTTGGCTTGACTCTGTTATTTGAGTTGGGAGTTTTTGTGTTTTCAATCGATGCCAAAAATACTTAGTAAAAATCATTCGAGTAGGTAGGTAAGTATTTACCCAACTTGAATTTGAAATATTCACGTCCTGCGTAAATAATAACAAATAAATAAAATTCAAAAATATTCATTCCTCAGATCCATAGATTGTTAGTTAGACTTAAAGATAACTACATCAGTAAAGTAATATTAAATTAATTAATTAATTATAATACTTAAGCATTAATAGCAATAAATTCCAATTAATTTGACTAATGTTGAAATATCTATTATATTTTTTATTATAAAATACAAAAGAAATCTTATTTCAATTTCCTGCATAATGAACATTGAACGAATATTTGTGATTAAGATGTAGCCAATACATGATTTTTTTAATGATTGATCAATCGTGAGTATGCTTGGACAGTGAACAGCCGTCTTAAACTAAATATACTCAGTAACGTACTATACTAAGTTAACGTCCAAGTGTGTGGGTGATTAGAATAACTGCATACTTCGAACACAAATCATTACGGTTGTTTTATTTCCCTAATGTCTTGATAACATGACATGCTTGTTATTGCTTTTTTGATTGGGGTATTTTCGAAGTTCAACTTGAGATTTTGTTTTTAGTCAATTGTTTTGAAATAATTATTATTTGGATATATTAAATAAATCACGGGTTACTCGCGTCTTTTAAGTCGAATAATTGCTCGACCAACGCTGGGTCTGCGTCGGTTAGCCATCGTGAATGGCTCATGAATAAGCTCCTCGTTATGGAGCGAAACATGTCGAGTAATATTCGACTTAAAAGACGTAAGTAACGCGTATTACTACCTTCGTTAAATATAAATCTTTCAGCGAAGACATGACAATTTAGATCGAACTTCACTTCAGGTAAGTTCGTTTGATCATCTAAATATGTCTGATTCTCACGGAAGTTTTGTGTTAAAAAATATTTGGATGTTTACTTTTAAATACTTTTTACTAAATTACATGATAACAATTAGCTGACTTAAGTCAGAATAGTAATTAATCAGAAACCTACAGGTAAAGTCGATTGACATTTTTTTTATTACATAAATAAAATAAATAAATATTACAAAATTAGATATTGTCAAGATTTGTAATTAGTATTAAACTAAAACTTAAGCAGCAATTAAAATATATTTGTTTTTAAGAAATAAGTATCTTAAACGTAGTGTCAAAATGTACTTACCAGTAATTAAATTTGCTACCAGTAATTAAACTAAAACGCTACCCCTTCCTCGTCTAGACATTGTGCGGAATCTAATTACCGCCCAAGTCCACGTGTGTCACTTGCACAATCGATATATTGAGCGGAGTGACGTCACAACGGTTCTTCTACTGTTTAACCAAGATAGAGAATGTTGGTTTTTAGTTAAAACTGACATATACTTGTCCGGCCAAGGCATTGCGTTGTATGCTCGCTTGCTAAGACTGTAGATTTGCTAATGAACGCTACCTTCTTCGTCTAGACATTGTACGCAATCTAATTAAAGTCCAAGTCCACGTGTGTCACTTGCACAATCGATATATTGAGCGGAGTGGCCCACGTCACAACGGTTCTTCTACTGTTTACTTAAGATCTACTATGAAAATACGAAGGTAGAACCTGTTGGTTTATAGTTATAACTGACATATACTTGTCCGGCCAAGGCATTGCGTTGTATGCTCGCTTGCTAAGACTGTAGATTTGCTAATGAACGCTACCTTCCTCATCTAGACATTGTACGCAATCTAATTAAAGTCCAAGTCCACGTGTGTCTCTTGCACAATCGATATATTGAGCTGAGTGACCCACGTCACAACGGTTCTTCTACTGTTTACTTAAGATATCTACTATGAATATACGAAGGTAGAACCTGTTGGTTTATAGTTACAACTGACATATACTTGTCCGGCCAAGGCATTGCGTTGTATGCTCGCTTGCTAGGACTGTAGTTTTGCTAATGAACGCTACCTTCCTCGTCTAGACATTGTACGCAATCTAATTAAAGTACAAGTCCACGTGTGTCACTTGCACAATCGATATATTGAGCGGAGTGGCCCACGTCACAACGGTTCTTCTACTGTTTACTTAAGATATCTACTATGAATATACGAAGGTAGAACCTGTTGGTTTTAAGTTATAACTGACATATACTTGTCCGGCCAAAGCATTGCGTTGTATGCTCGCTTGCTAAGACTGTAGATTTGATAATGAACTCTACCTTCCTCGTCTAGACATTGTACGCAATCTAATTAAAGTCCAAGTCTACGTGTGTCACTTGCACAATCGATATATTGAGCGGAGTGACCCACGTCACAACGGTTCTTCTCCTGTTTCACCAATATAGAGAATGTTAGTTTTTAGTTAAAACTGGCATATACTTGTCCGGCCAAGGCATTGCGTTGTATGCTCACTTGCTAAGACTGTAGATTTGCTAATGAACGCTACCTTCCTCATCTAGACATTGTACGCAATCTAATTAAAGTCCAAGTCCACGTGTGTCTCTTGCACAATCGATATATTGAGCTGAGTGACCCACGTCACAACGGTTCTTCTACTGTTTACTTAAGATATCTACTATGAATATATGAAGGTAGAACCTGTTGGTTTTTAGTTATAACTGACATAATTGTCCAGCTAAGGCATTGCGTTGTTAGCAATCTCCAAGTCCACGTGCATCATTTGCACAATCGATGTATTGAGAGCTTCTACTTATCCGACCACTAAAAAGGGAAGATACTCGTAATATTTATTGATTATATTTGCAAGGTAAAATATGATTACCTATGGCACTATAAAAATATTAAGTTCCTTTTTATGTAAAATCAAAATAATGATACAACAACTTTATAAAGATAATTATTTTAATGAAGTCTTTCGGAATTCCCTAAGGCAATGCAATATGGCTATATGGTACCCAACCCATACCATAATTAAAATACACGCATGTAATTATACCATGCAATGCAGTTGTTATTTTTATTAAAGGTTTTGACATATTATAATAACTATAGATAGCTTTTGCGCGTTCCAAAAGACAACTGATTCGTATCTCTCTAGTCGCGCACCAGCAAGCGAGAGATTCAGACGTGCTAATAAGCTTCCGTCACTTGCGTGAGAAAGACAATTTTTGTATCAGAACGAGAACGACAAACATGAATTAATAATTGCAAACACACACACACACACACACACACACACACATATATATTAAACTTTGTAATAGATCGCCGCAACAGAATCACTGCTAAGTTATGAAATTTTCTTTCAATATCTATAAATACTTAGTAAAAGAAGTCTACCTAGAAGTCAAATAGGTTTTAGTTTTGCCAGAGTGAAGATGTATAAGTACCCTAACGTTTGCTAAAAATGAAAGTTTATTTCGAATAAATTCACTGTTTGCTAATAACAGTCAGTCGTTGTCTCTGATGAGTCAAAATTGAGTACATTTTATTATAACCGGACAAGTGACGGACACGGGTCGCGTCCGGCCGGACGCGTCGGACGGACGGCGCCGGACCCTTGTATTCACTGCCAGTCAATAGCGTCCAGTTGATTATCAATTAAACAAATGCCTGCTAAATATAAGTGACGTATAAATTACAAGTCAGTCGAAACACTCGAGGACAATAAAAACTGGTCACTTAGTTTTTTTAAATACAAAAGTATGTTTTAATTGTTCTTTTACTTTTTCATATGTCATAGTAGGTACGTGACGATAAATAATGAAGTAGATATGCCTAATCTAACCGACCCACCGGACGGCAACCCGTCAGTTGTCCCAAGAGCGCTTCTTTTGACAGCCCGATCCTCACCCATTCTCTGTATGTGACCGAACCGATTTTGGTCTGTACTAGTAAAAATACGGTATAAATTCTATAAAGCGACACTCAAGGGTCCGGACATTTTGTGACGTTGAGAGTTATTGTAAATAAAGAGAATGTTAAAAAAAAAGATGGATCATAGAGGGAATCGTTATATCGATTATACACTTTCGGATGCGCCTTCGGCCGTATCGGCAGTCTCAAAAGAGATGTACGACACATTCAAAAACTTATCACAGACATAGTCCTAAAGAAGCTTAAGTAATATTTTATATTAAAACAATCCTTTGTTTCAGCATGCTTACAAGATAAAACCTGCGCCCTAGGCTCGCGTGGTAGGTAATTACAGTGTATTTAATTAAGGAGCGGGTTAATTTGCGAAGCCGTACGCGCGCCGTAGGGTTTCCGATGGCCTCGCTCATTCGCACTTGCTGCACTTGTATTTATAACATGCATTCAAGGCTTACGTTAATGCCTGTTTCACTAAAAACGCTCCGAGCGATTTCGATTTGACGCTGCGTGTGTGAAACAAACGTATGAGCTCCCTTCATGTTCACGAAAAACGCTCTAATACTGCGGTTTTTTCTCGAAGCAGGCGTCAAACGCCCGGCGCGTTATTTTTCGTGAATCAGACATAATAAGCTTGTCTATATCCTAATTTTACTACGAGTCTCTTCGGTTTCCCTAATGAATAAAGGTGATCAACGGATCTGTACTTTGTGTGCATGAAATTTTTCCGATAGCCTTGCTCATTCGCACTAGTTGCACTTGTATAATGTGCATTCAAGGCTTGCGAGTTGTCTTGACTGTCATGAATAAGAATCGTTCATCATTGGTTGGTGCACATCTTTATTGGTTTCTGAGTACATGAAGTGTTAAGGAAGATGAGTCCTTTTAAACGTTGATCAGTACGCTTACCATGAGTTGTGACACTGACGTTTTCGAGAACGAGTATCGAGTGTTCTATCGGGGCATCTTGCTTGTAACATATTCGTGTAAACGAGATGCACAGATAGAAAATTCGTTTCTCGTTAACGTCAACCTCAAGGTAGCCGTGGGTACTGTAGTATCTGTACACCTGGTGGAGATTTACTTGGAACAATTTGATAAAACCAAAGGAAATAATATATTAGCACAATTACAGCGAGTTGTACTTGTAGATTAATATTTTAGTAAAAAAAGTAAAAGTCTATTTCTACACTAAGTATTATCATCTTTTAATTTCTAATTTATCAATAGTATTTTACTAAGAGTATATGTTTATTTGTTGAATTTAGGAATAAGTATTTATTGAATTGTATTGAAACATTACATAATATTCGGTACTTGTGAATATTATTATGTAATGTTTCAATACTTTCAATACAATAAAAATAAAAATATTTTGTTACATGTAAGTTTTAGTTTAAGATTCAGGTAATTTACCGTCACCTTATTATTTTACAGCTCATTAAGTCACGAAATTAAAATACAACATAGTTGTTTTGATTACAAACTGGCAACCCTGTTCAGTCGTAGCCTACGCCTTGCACTTTGCACGAAATTTTATGCCAGTTTTAACCTTTTGAATAATCAGTCACGCAGTCTCGATAGGTTCCCCAAAAAGGATAAAAAACAATAAGAACTTACTGCATTTCATTTGTAAATTACAGCCGTTTAATATTGCGGCTAGTTTTAATTTATTCTGCCGTTCAAGGATGAATTAGCATTTTTTCTTTGTGAAATATTAATCTAGCATGTCCGTGGTATTTAATTACCCGCAATTTGCAATAAAACTGCTCATAAATTGCCGGTCTATATTAATTTTAGTGCATTTTCAAAGTAGAAATTTTATGTAAAAATATACCATGAAAAATAGGTACCTAAGTCCTACTTAAAACTTTCATTATATTTAAAAATATTATCTAAAAATTATTTTTATTTTTTATTTTTTGAGGCGCGTATGTGATGACCCCCTTTAATGACTTATGAAGGTCCAAAGGGGAGGCCTATGTTCAGCAGTGGCCGTCTTATAGCCGAGATGATGATGATGATGATTTTTAACCCTAAATACTTCACTTCCCGATATTGAACAAGGATCCCGTAGAAAGTATGTATCGTAACTTGCTAGCTTAGCAAAAATGATGGATGTTTTCACTCTTACGACGATACGCTCTTTCAGAGCCAGCTATTAGCTATAGCTGGCAAGTTATTCAAAAATACCGCACGAGCCAGATTTGTCGCGTGCCCATAAATATATATATTGTAATTTAAATCTTAGATCGCTTAACGGTCGGTCATAAAAAATGTTATGCAAATTCCAGTGACACGAGCGCATCGGAAGGGTTAAGTTCTATATTCGTATGCAAAATATTTGAAATTTTATTCGGTGAGTTATTTTCGCTGTCAGTGTGGTCTAATTTCTAAAACGTTATGCTACAGTTTGATAAAAACCAATGCGAAATCAAGTTCTATTTCATTAAAATTCAGAAGTACAGGGCTCTCAAAGGTTGGCAACGCATAAGCGGTTCCCTTGAGGCCTTGATGTTGCTTATGTTCATGGGCGGCGCTGACCGCTTCCCATCAGGCGGCTCGTCTGCTTGTTTGCTAATAGTTTCATAAAAAAAGTATGTGATGTCATTTTTATCATTTCGGCACAACAGTCAGGTTTCATTTAAAACATTAACTGTGTTTTTTATACAAAAAATAACAAGAAAAGTTTAAAATATTTCATTTAATGTACTTATTTGAAACGGCGATTTCAGACTTTATTATTTTTTAAAGCAGCCATTATTATATTATATTCAGAAATAAAATTATAAAATGTATTACAACTGTCACATAAAGCATAAAAGCTTAATGCAGCACGTGCTAAGTGTATCACCAATATGCAAATCAGTGAATCATACATCTCACCATTACATGACTGGCTAGAAACATCTTAGGGTAGATATATTCGACTTAATTATGCAAATAAGGAAGACAATCCTGCCACACGCCTTTTATTAACTATTCAAATACATGCAAAGCACTTGTAGGTAAGATAGAGCAAAAGAAATAATAAATTGTATGTATGGTAATGTATGTGAGAATTATTTAAGCAGACAAGCAGTAGACTGCCGGGTAGCACGCGTCGTCAATTGCACAAATTAAAATTAATCACTATGAATCATTATTCCACTGTTATGGTTTATTGTAATGTTTAAAGCGTATACTTACAGCAAATATGCGTTAGTTCAATAGTTTTAAATTTAACGTATAGTCAACAGCAGAAGTAGCTAAGCATCATCATATGTTTCATTTGATCTTATTCTTTTTGACTTAGAAATACGATTCTTTTGAATTTACTTTTAATTGTAAAAGTGCCAAATTTTCTTGCATAGCAAAAAACGTAGGAACATACATACACATGTTGTGTATATTATGGTTTAGAGTAGGTAGTACTTCTACTATCTGAGACTATTTGAAGCAGTTGTACTATGGTTTTACCATAAAATATGGCTTTAATTTTATTTTATACTTTAAGTAGTTTCCATTTGATCAGTCGGCCGTACAACATGCCGTAGATACCACAATAACTTCTCAGAAAACATCTAAACTAAGCGGTAGTCCTGTAAATTGTCAGCCATTTTAATATGGTTGTTTTATCTCGTCATTGTATAGTAAACATTGTTTAAGTAAGAACAAAAGCCTTTCAGAAGTATGCGCTGCACGGAAGCCGTGACGTGTGTCGCTATGTTTTCCACACAAGCACGCGGCACAATTAGGTTTTCAGTCCACTGAGATGGGTATAGTTTTGTTACAACCAGCCCCATTCTACCACCGACCATTGTCTATATCTAACCAAACTTCACGCTGCAAAAGTTAACGAACACTTTATGCAAAACGCGCATAAAAATAATAATCTAAATTGCATATTTCTTTTGTAAAACGGCGAATTAGGAGAACCGTAACGGATCGATCGACTGATTCAAAACAGTGCATTTAAATATTTTTACAATCAATAACCGATATATGCAAATTCACAGAAGACATTGTTAGTCCCGATACGACCGTTAACGCAACAATTTGAAATTTCATCAAAGGTGCCCGAGTAATAATTGATTGAGCACCATTGTTGCGAATGATACATAGACCCTTTAGCTTCAAGAGTTCGGTTCGAAATTAACCAATGATAGGACAAAATTTAATTTTACGATCGGATACCTGCCCCTGTCATGACAAAAGTTCCGTAATCAAATTATGCAGCTGATGCCACTATTGTCGGTTACATGCATAAATTTGAGGCATTTCATTGTAGATACGACGTAGGGTTAAGATGCTTACAATGAGAGCTGGATGTATCGAGATGGTATTGAGCGTTAGAATCGAGTCGTGTGGGAAGAGGGGTACGCTTCTGAATGATACTTATCAGATAATTGTAACGAATTATTGCATCTGTGGCTTAACTTCTCTCCAGTCACGTTCCTAAGCATTCCATATCTGAATATAAACTTCGAGATATTTCTGAAAACAATAAGATATCAATGGAGAATCACCTGGCATCACATGACCTCGTTTAGTCAAAGAAACACTATCGTCAAAGCGAACGCCAATCAAAAATCTTTGTAACAAATCCCACCCTTAGCGTAGACACTGCGAATATCGCGTTACAAAAAGTTCGTTACTAAAAGAAACCGTTACTATTGAAGGGTATGACAGTGGGGCGATCCAATTTTAGCGAAATTTTTATAGTAATGATATGAGCACGGGCGATGCATATTTAGAGAAAAGTTTCGGAGACGCTACGAACATTGATATGTAGATGAGATGGCTCGGGTTATTGAAATTAGAGATAGGTACTACAAAGTTATATAGAATTCAAGAATATCGGAACATTGCTCGAAGCGGCAGACAGGTGGGAGCGTATGTAACGTTAGTACGATATCATTTCTTTTATTACATTTCAAGCGAGAAAATAACTGTTTTGTGAAGGATTTAAGCGATTAGGCTGTAAGAGGCTGATATGTTGGGCCGTATTTCATTCAGTTATGCCGTGATTTTTATTTTATTGTAATGAAATGGTAGATGGGAAATTTTATTTGCACCTTTTATTGCCGCAAGTACTCGTCAGATCCGTATTTTGAATTTTTTGTGATTTTGGAGCTCCCTACTTGAAGAAAGAATGTTGTCAGTCTGTGTATTTTTGAAGAATGTCATCATTATAATTTTAGTAAGTAGATCACCATAAGAAAGAACTACAATAAAAATCTAAGCACGAGTCAAACTAGAGCATACAAAGAGTCCACGCGCATATTTGCATACCCAAAACCGGTTTGCACTATCAAACATTTTGACACCCTAGGCCCTTAGCACGAGGTGTGGGTAATTCATAAGATATTCTATACTACAGCATACATAATAGGAACATACATTTACATAAAGTCCGGCGCGAGCCAATATTTTGCATAAGAAGATAACACTTCGGGGAAGTGTGGTCCGTATTAAAGTGAGGCTGGTAAACGTTTGTCAGGGGCCTCATTGATTTCATTGTTGGTAAGTGTATGGTAATGAGGTGATATATTAAACCTATGCTAATATAAAAATGTGAAGTGTAGAAATGCAGCGCGTGCTTTGGAACATCGCCACAGTATAAAATGTCGGTTTGGTGTATACCATTTATTGCTTAACCATTAAATTATGCAATTTAAAGCGCAACATAGAAATGCGTTTAATACTTTGTTATAGGTACATCGACATTTTAATAGTTTAACGAGTGTACACGCGGCTAGATAAAGCAATCTAAGCAAACTACTATCATAACGTTTCATTCCCATAGTTCAACAGACAGGAAAAACAAAAATTCAATTCTACTGCACCAAATTTGCCATAAACGTAGGAGTGCAAGGAAATTTTATTTAAAAACCGTAGCAATTTGTCAGTGTTCCGTATCGGGCAAGGCTCAGTCAATAATAAATTTTTAGCTGTTTTTTCTCGTTTTCGGGTAATATTAAACACGCGAACTCGGAAGACGGTAGACCGGTATACTTCTCTGACATAGTAGAACAACGTTGCAAAAAACTATATTAATTCCCGTGGAAAGTTTCATGGAGCTCAGCAATATATTTGGTTTTACTAATTTGTGGTGGAGGGGAACGTTTATTTGAGTTTAATGCTAAATGAGGAATTGGTGGAATACCTCGTGTCGTGGCCGTGGCTACCGGGCGCGCTGATTAATGGCGTTAATTTGTTAATCTGTGCGAAGAATGTAGTACTCTGCAATTGATTGTCTGTTACATTCATAGTATTCTTACTGTGTATATGTATATCTGATGTAATTCTAAAATATTTCATTTCTGTTAATGGGATGGGATTAAACACAGCACGGAAATATTTAAAATATAGTATTCCACTAGTTTCTTTGTTATTATAGTTATTTCTACGTTCATCTGCTATTTGATAAACATGAAAACACACACACACAATACACAATGACACAATGTAATTACTTATTATTTATTCGTACAATCTTGTTCCAGGTCAAATAAAATATAAGAGCAAAGAAAACCTAATAACGGATTTGGCACAAACTGCCAATCGTAATTAAATTTACACTCAGAACTATGAAAAAGGGGATATTCTGTTGATACATTATAAATAAGTAAACTAAATATATCTAGGTATTAGTTTATATATTATTTCCAATAAAAAATTGATTATTCAAGTAAAATAGTAATTTATCATGTGGCACATTGCTTGGGAAGCTATTCGGAGCGATTTGCCGGAGTTCGAACGACTTCCGATGGACGAATGCCTTAAATTATTTCTTTCCTTATTTTAACGTGATTTGATTACGACGTTTGTAGGTTTATTCTTTTTGTTACTGATTTCAAGTGTAACTACTGTCGCCGCAATATGGTTTTCTAAGTCGGTTCCTTTAGTTTTGTAGTTTGAGTAAATCATAATGATTTTACTTTCATTCGATCACCACTAGTTGACATTAAAATTATCTACAGGCAAGTAATAAGAATTTGCGCAATTCTTAGTAGACCAACGGACAAGAAAATTAATCAATTAGCACAAGGGTGATACTTATACGAATGGCCTGGGAGGAATATTCCAATACTTATGGTATATTCTAACAAGGCCGAGGCTACTTCGGCTAGAATTAATCAAATCAACTAACCCCAACCCACTACTTTCCGATATAATTAACGCATACTTGTATGCGTGTCTGGACAATACGTGAATGACCTTTGTATGTGTGCGGTAATGAACGATTATAGGAGACCGCTCTATGGTAATGAAGAATCATATGTGAAGAGCGTGGGTGGGTTAATTAGGACTTTAGCACATTATGTTAAGGTTGATTATTAGGTTGGGGGGGTTTTGGATATGATGTGATATGCGTTTGGGTGTCGGTGAGTTGTTGTTTCTTGGTGTGGGTTGATGAGTCACATTTTTTTGTTTCGTGGGTAAGGCGCGAGGGTGCGTGGGGTGGCGGTACCCCTTGCTTGGCGCAACCCCATCTTATTAATCAGTGAAGTACCGGCCGTCTCTTCACATGTCTATTTGACTTGCCCACCTACACTAGTTTTTGCGTTTACTTGATTTTTGAGAAAATTTGAATGCTGTTATTCTTCTCTAGTGTATTCCAAAAGGATTCAAAAAATTGTGAATAAGAAAAAAAAATGCTAAGTTGTTCGGTCAATATCTGATCGGTTAAATGACCAAATCACGTGCTTTTGTTTGTTTAAAATTCCTTAAAAGTCATAAAACCTCCTACTGTAATCAAAGAGTAGGAATCTAACTTTTTTAGTAAAAACTTATGTCGATTTGTGCTACATACTCGTAGTTCAGAACTTGGAGTTGATTGCCTGATAATTTCATAACTTAATTTTTTGAAAGAAGATCATTATTATTAGATCTACTGTTGTAATCAATAGTCAAGAATACGGGCAGTAGCAAGCCACGGAGTGGTTCGAGTAGCACTCTTAGCGCATTAAGATGGAGATATTGGAGACCAAGACTCTCCGAAAGAACTAAAGCAAAGTGACTAAAGAGACGTAAATGAAACCGTTAGAGTTTATAGAAAAAGTATGAATACAAGAAAAAAATGGTTCCTTTCGTTTGGAAGACTGAACAAACTGAAGAAATAAAAAAAATGCAAAAAGGATTATGCATGTGATTCTCTTTAATCCCTTTCCGATTATTAGAGCCGCTTTAATTAGCCATTATTAGTGTCGGATATCAGATTAAGAATTAATGTATTTTCCACCATATTTAACTCCCGACCGGCCGATTGCGGCGGCGGTGACACCGGCGCGTTAAGGCGGAGCTGAGACGTCAAATTAAAATTCTATGCGACCAGTAAACGACACAAGTTTCGTGCCCAACTGAATAATTACACGAAATACTAACCGGCCCCCTTCCATTACTGTGTCGAGCGAGGTGTTGCCAGTTAGCCCCTATAATTAAAGACTGGCGACCAAAGTATCGACTAAACAATCAATACCCGTCTGATCTATAGAAAAGAACACAAAAGCTTGAGTAGATAACAATCCCCACCACCCCTCATTAATAACATACTCCCCCCATTTCACTAATTATGTGTGTTGCGAATGCATAGCATTATCATTCTACGCACACATGTGCAGTTAATGGGTGGTGTTAACCCGCATTAAAAGTATTAAAGAAAAATAAATCAATAATCGGCATCGAATTTATAGGGAGTCGGATATAGTTATTTTCTTTGTTTCGTGAGGCGATCGCGTGCTTTTCGGCTGTTGTGATAGCTGAAATGTTAATCGGTGATGGAACGTTCCGAGATTTTATTAAAGGGGACTCTAATTTTTCCCAATTTCGAATTTGGAACTTAAACCGTGAACACACTTGTGGAAACGGTCGTGAAAATTCACTCGCTCATTCCACACTTTCGTTCGTTCTTTCTTTTGTTTTCTTTCAAGCTAGTATGTCTGTGGTTTTAGTGTTGAGACAGTTTTAGTTTCATTGGGTTTTAAAACGCATACATTTTCTAGTTCGTTTACCTTTGTCGGTGTAAATTTGAAAAGTGTTTTAATCATCGACGATTTTTATCACCATCGCGTGTTAACTGTTGTCTAAACTAAACATTTATTTTGTAAATAATAATCAAAAAGAATCTGTACTTAAAACTTAATTAATTTGGAGGGTAATTCAATTGTTTCCTTCTTCCTATTTTAAAACTAAACTGAACTAATTATCTTTTCCAATGAGTTATTTCTCCAATACCCAAACTTATTGGTTTCCAATTCAAAATTGGAATTAGACAAATTCTCAAGGCAGAATTGCGTATTTCGTAGCATCCCGATAGGCGCGCTGGTGTGCCCTCGTGCGTAGTACGCGGTGCGCGTGTGTGAGTGCCTTGTGCAAGGTCAGGGCTGCTCTATCAATGGTCAATCTCGTTCGTGAAAACGGCCAGTTACAAATCGATGCGTTCTAATTTTAAAAGACAAATGTTAGGGTGCGTTCGGAAAGAGTTATGAAGGATTAAGAGGTGGAACATGTACCTAACTATTCATTTAAAAAAATGCCAAAGTCATTATGGCTAATATGTCTAAGTAGTTTTTTAAATATACGCTATGAGCAATACTCAAGGAGTAAACATATTTCAAAAACATTTTTAATACATTTGCTCAAAAAAGTGCTCTTCTTGTAGTGGTTTAGCGTGCGGAAAGTTTGATATCGCGCACTAGTGCTTTTTACTTTTACAGCCAATCACAGCCAATGACAGTGACAGATAGCCAATCACAGCGCCGCACCGCACCGCGCGGAGCGTTCGGATACATGTACTAAAGTAACCTCAAAGTGAATAATTGACAATTTTATATTTTTTTCGCAACTGTATTAAAAAACGTCGTTCGATACTCGTGCGTAAATGTCATTCTTATCTCGGTACTCGTGAAGTAATGACATACTTTTCGCACTAATATCGAAATGTACTATTTTGTACAAAATCAAACACATACATATATGATCAGTAGCGGCGCGTCAGAAATATTGGTAGACAAGCCAGAGCTAATACGTTTATACCTAGTTTTTATTCAAACCTTCGGATGAATATTATGCAATCCATGGAATAAATATATTTAAGACCAGCGTTAAAGTATCCGTTAACACCATGCAGAGTGCAAATCTTTTCAGTGACACCTTTTTTATATCTTGTAACAATTTCATTCTTGCATACTACCAAGCGTCCTGAATAAAGTTATTCTTATTTTTATCCTAAGATAAGCCAAGCCGCTGGGAATCAAGTTCAAGACGCCTCCGACTAGTATATTGTAATGAAGTAGAAAAAGTGGTGATGTAGGAAACCTAATAGCTGCTCTACATGATGGGCCATCATAGGGACGCAGCTATACAATGGAACGAGATCTCAATATCGTTAGCTTCCTCTAACGCATAGCTGCGTCCCTATGATGGCCCATCATCTAGAGGAGCCATAAGACAGGTTTGGCTGCAAAATCAAGTACACAAATGTATATATTATCAAACCTACTAAAATATCTTTCGATTATATCTCCGATAGACTTACTAACAACACATCCCTAAAGGTCTCCAACAAAGATCACGTCGCTTTATAATCGTATAAATTACTGTAAATTAATTGCAGCAATCTGAAACTTGATTAAATTGTCTCAAAGTTATAGGACGTGTAGGCTTATCACGAGATATAAATAAGGTTAGCGGCGTGAGAAATATTAATGTGAACATTGTGAACGGCGGGTTTAAACCTGGGACATGCAAGCATTTGAAATAGAGCTGTAATTATTGTTTGCCAGTTCTGTATATTATGCTGTTTATCTCGTGGAAGTGAATTGAAATACGATTGTTTTGCTGGCCGGTGCGTGAGATCGCTATATAAATCATAAGTCAAAATATCGTTTGTAATGTGATTATTTGTCTAATATTTTTTAAGAAGGTTTTGCTGGTACGTGTAAAATTTGTGCATAAAAAAATGTCTAATGTCCGACCAGAAATATATGACCATTGTTAAGGGGGCGCTTTTTCCCACATGTAGGTATATGATGATATTGATGACAGTTCAGTTTACTATGAAAAATTAGTTCCGATGAAATTCCGCAACATGGCGCATGGTCATATATTTCTGGTCAGGCAAACATATCTAAAGTAATCTAGTGAAATGCAGTGACATTAGCACATTTTTCAATGAATGATTGTGAGTCATTCATATCTGCAATTTTTTGTAATTTAGGTCATTGCATTATATTCTCTAAATATTTCGTAATTTTTAGTTAAAAGAAAGGAAAATGCTATTCCAAAATAATAAGGGAAATTAATTTTCCCCGTTTAAAAAAATGAAAGCTACCACAGAATACGACACAAAGCAACCAACTTTTAATAGGAACTGTATAATTAATCAAATGGTTAATCAGTAGTGAATAAAAACACTGTAATGACCCGTTTCCTCGGCGCGTGACGTCATCACATTTCGAATGCAAAGTCACTGTTTGCATTGATTTGGTGTTTAGTCAAAGGTTTAAGTCCATTAAAAAAGTTTAATCATGATTGAGTTTCCTTGATTAATGCGAGTGAACACGTTCGTTGTCATTTTGATAATTAAAAATGCCTGTGAAATGCCACCAGTCAGTGTACATGTAGGGTGTCACTAAAACCAACATCAAGATTTAATAAAAGAATGATAGAATAGCTGATAGGCTATCAGATTAAGCAAATTTGACCCTTATTGCAGTTTTTATATTGAATGCAATATAAAAGTGCGGATATATCGGAAACTAAGATATTTTCATATGGGCATATAGTTCACAGAATAAACCACACTTATATTTTTTCGCATTATTCTATTTATTCAAGACAAAGCAAACCTGTTAATTTATTATATAACATTTCTTGGCGCTCATGTTTAGGTTTTTAGCATAAAATTTAATATAGTATCGTTGAGACACGGTAAAAATATAAGGTGGTTTAGAACTAAAACGCTATAGGTATAATAAACATATTCTATTGAATCCAAAATGTAACTGCCAAAACAAGTTCACTGACTAAAACAACTGACTATCACACACTCGATAGCGACAATCGATACCGAACGTCATCTCACACGAAGGGGGTCTTCTCGTGGGGAATAAAAAGTAAAAAGCAATCAGTGTGGCATAATTAGTGTTGTAAGTATGGGGCGCGTTGCCATGGCGACGATACCCTGCTTACCCGACGCGTTAATTTCTAACTGAATTAATCGAATCAACGGGGCCGATATCGATTGCTACGTCACTATTGACACGTTTGGTTACTGTTTTTGTTTTATTCGTTTTTTTTGTCTTGCAAATGTTGGGCTGATTGATGAATCAGACAGGTAAGTGGTTAAGACTAGGAAAAAAAGTGAGGTCACTCAACTTGTACATTAGACTGAGAGTCACTGAGAAATTAGAAAGGGAGGTACTTGTTAAATTATGTAATATAAGTAATGTAATACTCGTTTGTTATTTGCTAAAGATATAGAAAATGAGTCATGAAGTAAATCTACGTCAACTGACGAGAATTATTATCGGTTCATATTACCAATTACCCAAATATACATTACAATGTTACCTAACATAAATAAAGATTAACTTTTGTAGATGGCTGGTTTCTAAATTATGGCTTAATTTTTCGAAAAACTATCGAAAACTGGGTAACTATAGTAAAGAGTAGTTTAGTTAGTAGTCGTTTTTATTAGTATTTATTTTCTAATCTTAATGACCATGTTAGCTTAAAATATACGCTTGGCTTATTAGCTGATAAAAAGAAAAACGGTGCATTTTATTTTTACATATTTTTTTGTTATAAAACCCTAACTCATATGATCGATATCCCGTCTCTAAGCTACCTGTGTTTATCCATTATGAGCCCAACAATGTCTAACCAAAATTAAGGAGGCATTTTTAACCATCTTTTGTATTCAAAATTCGATAATTTATTGCCGAAATAATATAATTATGGTCGACTGACGGGACGGACTGGCTGCGAGCGGAAATTCCAAATTAAAGGAGAAATTAAAGCGGAAACATTTGGCCAGGGTTGTCGATCCAATCGCTTACAGAATGACAGTCACTTCCAGGGAGCTTAACCAGTATAAATACTGCATCCGTGCAATGTATATTTGTAACGGAACATTAGACCAACCTAGACTGGTTAAATCGAAAGTTCGGTTCACCCGCACTCGCGTGAGCTATGAGACATATACTTGGCCCGCTAGCAAGATGGCGTTCGCTCGATTATTGTCTGTTCGATTTTCGAATAATTATTTCGGCGCGTCTAATTGCTGTTTAGTCTATGAATCGACTTATATTTTTTTAACGATTAGTCATTATCGTACGGTTAGTAACTTTCTCTATTTTTTATTTAAAATTATTATTGACATTATCGTTAGAGATCATCATAAATTGGGCAAACAGTTAGACATTTAGCTTAATTAAATTTGGGTCTAAGGTTTAATAATAAATTGTATTTTGGAATAAAAACAAATAAAATTAGGTTCATGAACATTAACTTTGGTAACTTTTTACTCTGATTAAGTATAGGTGTTTAGGTAGAGGCTATGTTATGTTAAGCAAGTAATTTTCCTGCTAATTCAATACAACTATTAATCACTCCCTGATATGTTAATCAGTCTTGTTATATGACTCCATTTTTGTTAAAAAATCATTGGTTCCTAAATTAATCACTATATTTAGGAAAGGTAGAATTCATAATTGAGTGGCAAGTAATTTGACATTACCTATATTTTCTTAATTTGCTAGCTTTGTATGCCAGGAACTGTCAAGTTACTCCACTCAATTATAAATTCTATCTTAAATTAATTGCTTCGTGTGTTAAAACGAGAAGTCAATGCATTAGTAGAACCCTTAATTTCCTAAGACACTTTCTCACCAAACCAGCAGAGACATTGATACAACGACAGACCGACGTCGCGTGCGATCCAACCAATAGTCTGAGTACTTTAATTTATAATTATTTCAAAAACTACCTATAAACATGTCTGTAGTTCGTTCAACTTTATTTGAGTTTGGAAGGTGGTAATGTGTAAGTTATTTCTATTTTACTATGTGTCTTAACGGTTGAAGTTTACAGTTTTTTTATATACGTTGCATTTTGCACATTTCATGTCAGTCGATTGCAATGTTCATGATCGTGGTTCGTAAAAAAGTAAAGTTTAGGTACGAATTCGTTCTTTATTTATTTTCATTCTCATTTGAAGGTAATCCTGACAAAATTATGGACGTTTAAACTAGAATAAATCGTTGTGGGAGGTAGTTAACTCGAATAAATCAATATTTATGTATTTCATTTCAATAAGTTTTTTACACCTGCTTCGGTATATATCTATGTAGGGCAGATGCCCCGGTTTTGGCCACTTTAAGGAAAGTTTGTCAATTCAGACGTCGGTCATTTCGTGCCAATAAGGAATTAGGACACTCTTTATGTACTAAATCATTGAAAATATATTACTATATTTATATGAAGCCCCGCTGTTAAGATTCTGACAATACATTTTATTTTATTCTTTAATGAAATGTCAGAAGGGGGCCCAGGAGCCAGTTCTGGCCACTTTTTTCCATGGTTCCTGATAGCTGAATACCAACTGATAAATGACAGATGACAGAGCCATCTGTACTGCCATAATTTACTCTTATATTCACTATAAACCATAGACTTGTAATTTTGTCTATAGCTTAATAAAGCTGAAAGTGGCCAAAACCGGCACAGTGGCCACAACCGGGGCATATGCCCTAGATAGATAGATAAAGAATTTATTTGAATACTGCAATAACAAATAATATCAAAAACAGCAAAGTACTTATAACAATAACACACAGAATAAGTTCAGAAAATTAAAAAAAAAAACATAAGATGATGTTAGAATGGTCAGAATTGTTAGAATGTGTCGACACTCGTACAACCCTTCAAAATTTGTCATTTCATTCGGTAACTACCCCATATTTAAATTTTAGATATAATTTGAATGACTATGTTAACTAGCAGAAAAAAACATGTCTAATTGCATTGACAATTGCCTAAATGAAAATTGTTCGCAACAATGCGAATCAAAATTTCACAAACGCAATGTTGCCAACTCAGCAAACGTTCCTAAGACAGGAAATCTACGCCAAAGCTCAAGTGCTGTTATTAAAACCGAAAGGCCATTAGCTTATTACATTGTTCCTTCCCGCAGGAATGTCGGTAAAAATAAATTGTCTTAATTGTGCCGCTTACCGCAAGCACCGCAATGCTTGTCGTTAATGGAAATAGACATGTCAAAACTAGGCTTTAAGGCTTAATTGAGGTGATTTGACTTAGGCTAGGTTTACACTAAGTTAGACTTATCATATTATTTTTTGTTCGTGTATACCTACCTACAGTTATCTTACAGATACGTATCCCCGTCTAATATTTTTAGGCGCCTACTTGTTTCAATAATGAATTGTCTTAATTGTACCGCTTACCGCAAGCACCACAATGCTTGTTGTTAATGGAAATAGACATGTCAAAACTAGGCTTTAAAGCGTAATTGAGGTAATTTGACTTCTTCTTCTTCTTCATGTGCCATCTCCGTCCAGGAGGTCGGCGACCATATGTCTATGTCTCTCTATCTTTAGTCATGCGAATTAGTCTACCTATGCTCTTCACTTTTAACCAGTCTCTTATATTTTTAGTCCATGATGTACGCCTTCTACCGCGGCCTCGGTTCCCTTCAATTGATTTGACTTAGGTTTAGACTAAACTGAACTAGTATAGATTTTTCTTTTCTTCAGGCATGCATGCACTGTTTTTCAGGTGATTGTTTAAGAATTGGTTGATGCGTCAAACAGAGAACAAGGTTCCATATTTTCTATTGTCTGAAAGTTAATAATGGATAGTTTAGCAAAAATAGCGCTTACAACAAGTAAAATCAACGTCCCAACCAACGGTTTATAATTGCATACCCAATTTATCAATGAATTCATTCATAAATTGGGTATGCAATTATGAAACCGATAGTACCTAAATCAGAACTAGAAATTAGACTTCTGTATTTAGTTATTGAGATCAAAATATACTGTTTCTTTTTGTATGCTTATATGACGCTGCTCTACCTATTTAAAATTTAAAATCAGAACTATTTAATTTACCAGGCAAAAACTTTGCAAACATTAAATTATATGGGTGTGTCCTACATTACGTAGAGAATTTCAGGAACTGCAAAAATTCAAACGACTGCGCGCATTTATTTTATAGCATGCGTTTTAAAAGCTTTTATTCTTTCAAACCACAAGAAAGCGCTTACAAGCGCGCGAAATTTATGAAAACACCCCACTCTCGGACTGGAGGTGGCAAATAGCAAGCGTGCGTATTACGCTGCAATCACAGGCTTATATTCGAATAGACGTCGCGTGTGCCCATTTCTCAGTGATGCGTCCGATGTCACTGGGATGTAAAAGTGATAAGTGATTTGAGTAGGTGATTTTTATCTTTGAGTGGTAGCTATCTCATACCATTCTCATACTAAGTTAGTTTGGGACATGATTTGTAATATAGCGAATATTCTTATTAGGTTAATCGTTGAAGAAAAATAAAATGTTCTGTGTTCGAGATACCTACATGATCTTAATTTCATTTTGCTATATTTTCTGATTAATTTCGGATATACATGATTGCTGTTCCTATAAGATTGACGGGAAAATGCTTATGAAATGTATACGGATTAGGGCATGCAATACCGGTATTGCTTGTAAGGGTTAATACCGGAATTCCGGGGTGGATCATAAAAATAATACCGGTATTCCATGTCCTATGCGGATACGGCAATAAAATCGCTGCTGTTTACAGCGCTTTCGACTGAAGTGTCAAAATTTTCGCATACTGCAGCAATTACCGTATCAAGAACATCACTGTCTAACGACCTCCTAGCCTAGTCGGTAGTGACCCTGCCTAAGAAGCAGGAGGTCCCGGGTTCGAATCCTGGTCAGGGCATTTGTTCCTGAGTTATGGATATGTTCTATGTATTTAAGTATTTATCTATATCTATCTATTATATATATCGTCGCCTAGTACCTACAACACAAGCCTTATTGAGCTTACTGTGGGTTACTAGGTTGATTTGTGTAAGATTGTCCCATGGTATTTATTTATTTATTTATTAATTTATTATTTATTTATTTACTGTCAGGTAATCTACATAGCTATATGTCTGTAGCTGCAGTACTTCCTCGCTCGCGTGCTCAGCCTTCAATGCAAAGTTCAATGTAGGTTGTATGCAAATGACTATCGATTTTGAATCTCACCTGATTACTCAACTAATTATTCAGCACTTGGTATTTTTCTAGATTAAAACTTAGCTAACCTACATTAGTTATATAGACATTGGTCTAGAATAGAGCTTGTGCATTATTTTAACACATAATTTTGCTCTGTATACCTATTGTTTTCAGCATAATTCCTTATTACAAGATGAATACTTGGTACTTGGTAATTTTTTACGGTATTTAAAAAAAAAATTAATATCTTAGTGTGTTTGATAAAATAACTACATAATATAGTCTGGTTTTTATCCCCTGTCACCATAGCGGTCACGTTCTAACAAGTATATAAGTTGAAAGTGACGCAAGACGTGACGATAAAATGGCAACCATGCTGTTCGTTCAGATGACCTTAAATCTTAGGTGTCTATTTAATTACTGTATGTATAGGTACTTACCTTTAGTGTAGTGCGGCTCGCACATGTTATCATGGCCATCTGGGTTAGTCTCTCATAAGTCTTCGTTCACCTTTATATTAGTACACACATAAACACTTAACACGTTTGTCTATTTAAAAAAATCTGTTATAAAATAAATGTTAGGTACAGTAGCCATCAGATATATTGGAGTGGCCAAGGTGGTCGCAAATATCTCAACAACGCCTCTATTGTCAAGGCGATAAAGTGCATGTTCAGATATTTTTGGGTACTCTGGCCGCACCGATATATTTGATGGCGACTGTACTTAATTCCAATAGGATTTGAGGAAGCGTGAGTTTCTTGAAAAAAAGGTACTTATTATAAAACTGGGATATCGACTGACAGTTCCAATCAACGTTTTTTCAATGTGTCAAAAAGTTAGATATGAAGTTTATATTTAACTCTTGCGTATGATGTTACGGTCTAATTACCAACTCCTTATATACGTTATTTTTTACAATTAAGTGTTTATTTTGTGTGTTTACACTTAATTGTAAAAAAATACAAACACAAAAACTGATGAAAAACGTATAATAGACAGAAAGAATAGGTTCAAAAAACTAATCATTTGTTGCAAATTATACTTATTTAATCGTAGGTACATATTTAAGTAACCTATAAAGTTGTATCCAATTTATGGTATCAGAAAAATATTTCAAATGACTGCAAAATATATTTTGTGCATGGTGTGAAGACTGTGAAGTGAAATCATATATTAAACTACAGTCAACATCCCTATTACTTTGTTGTATCAAAAAAGAGACAAGAAACTCAAGCTTCTGCAGGCGGTTCAGAATAAATCATACAAAAAAGAATTAAATAAATCACTCATGAGGTTAAAATGTGAACTTTCTCTAAACAAAAGGCATTGTGCATGCAAAAGTGCATTCCTCGTGGAATACTTTTCGTCGCCTGCGACTCCGGCGCGTTTCATTATTTTATTTATCGAAAAAAACATTTATACATTTTCGTGATTTATCGTTGCGCTCAAAATATGAAATCTGAATCACGATTGCTATTGTCTTGCCGTAAATAAAATTAAATATCCAATAAAGTAGCCTGGTCGGTTTCATAATAAAATAAAATTAACCAATTAGTTTTAGGAGTAACTATTAGTGTCGTAAAAGGGGCGAGATTAAATCGGTTACAGGCAGAATTATTCATAAAGCTTGAGCGCGTAAATCATTTGTTAAATAATTAAAAATGCCCTTTTGAGCCTTTGCGAACCTGTGATTTTTATTTATGGTATCCCTGGGTTCATAAACTTTCTAATTTGCTGGTCAGGCCGACAGACGTAAATTTTGTAATAAAACAACGCCTTCGGTGGTAATCTGGTCGCACGTCGAAGACCCTAACCGCATTTCAGACTTCGTATTTCGTAACCTCTGTCAAAGTAGCAATTAAATTTGACCGTAAACGTTCAGTTCATATTGCGTGTACTTATACAATTTATTTTGTCATCTATAACTAAGATAAAAATGTCACTTTACATATATCCATCAAGTCATTTTAGAGGGTGTGCCAACGCTATAGAGAAACTTGAAAAATATTACCCTCTCTTTTTCAAAGGCCGGGTAAAAATGCTACAGTAATAGATATAAATACAGGCCTCCAATATTTAGCCTATTACACCCACTAGCTAGGAAATTAATTGTCATTCTTGACTTTTTTATTACAGTTTTTTTACAACAGTAATCGTTTGGTGATTTATGACATAGCTATGACTTTTCGACGTCGTTTTAATACTTAATGCCTTTATAATCGTCGTTGGAGGCCGGAAAAATAACGCAGTTTAACTTTAATTACACTATGCCACCTACCTTATTAAGCGGAGTACACATCTTTATTATATGTATATATTTTAACACTTTAAAATATAATATACATTCGCGAACATGCGATTAACCCGTCCGAGTCGGGTAATTTATTTTAAAAGCTCGTAAAAATCTCACTCTTTAAACTATAAAAGTAACATTTTAGCGATGTTACCAACCAGGCAGTTAAAAACCCTAACTCTTTTTACAAATTACCTTTAAATCACTGGTTAAACTCAACAATGTCGTGACACTAAGAACTTACTCGATTTTAAAACGTTTGATAATACTTAAACGCTCGTATTTACATACTAAATTTACTGAACCACGCACAAGAAATGCACTAAATATTTTGCATCCATCGCTTCACATTAAAACCTCATTACGGGTAAAACCGAGATGAGAAAAGTTACGTTTAGACACGAAAGTTAATTAGGACCGGAACGAAAAGCAACCGTAACTGGTGGCGAAGTTAGTCGTTCTACGTAGCCAATGGTATAGAACACACACACAGGCTCGGATGGAACCGTTTCCAAGTATTTGCATACCGCCCGCCCAGGCGCGCGCCGCCGCCCAGCCGCGCGACAAGGACGGAGCATCCCCGCGACATTTTTAAACCATCATCACTAATTTTTTTTTAATTTAAAACAAAACACTATCTTCCAATCTGCAGTCGTTTGTCGAATTTTATTTCTTCAAGTCGCTTTTCGTTTGTTTTTGTAGTTCTATTTTTAAAAATTGTTATGGAAATTAGAGCGCCGGGTGAAAGGGATGAGAATAAATTTATCGCCGTCGACTCGGAAGGCTGATAAGCAAATTCGGAGGACCCCGAGAGAGAGCATGAATGAGCGACGTAATCCTTTAATGAGCCGTCGAGTGATTCCGACGTGTGAGCCTCTTTACATGTTTAGTAATTTGGGATGACCCTTCAAAGCCGCTGGTTCATACAAACATAATTATTTTGATGCGTGTTATATTGGTCAATGAGTTTGGAAATTATTTTTGAGGTGATTTAGTTTACGTAGCGTACATAATAGTACATTTCGATATTAGTGCGGAAAGTATGTCATTACTTCACGAGTACCGAGATATAAGACTCGGGACGAGTGAAGAATGACATTTACGCACGAGTATCGAACGACGATTTTTAATACAGTTGCGAAAAAATTATAAAATTGTCAATTATTCACTTTGAGGTTACTTTAGTACATGTATCCGAACGCTCCGCGCGGTGCGGTGCGGCACTGTGATTGGCTGTCTGTCACTGTCATTGGCTGGAAAAGTAAAAAGTACTAGTGCGCGATATCAAACTTTTCGCACGCTAAACCACTACAAGAAAAGCACTTTTTTGAGCAACTGTATTAAAAATTGATATAAAATCATAAAAGTCCATTTTACGACACGACTTTTTACTTAAACGCTATATTAGTATGTACAGTCGACGTCAACGATATGTTTACACTTTTGCACCTTACCTCTTTGTAATAAGGTGCAAAAGTGTAAACATATATTTGACGTGGACTGTACATATATGCTGTAGCTACATGAATAAGATTCAAATATTCAAAAAGGCTAATGTAATAGGTTCCTATTACCTAATTTATGTCACCTGAATTACCTTAAAATTCATGAAGATGACATACGACCATATCAATATGTATTTGCAAAAAAAATCAGAATACAACACACACACAATACAATATCATTATATTTAACTATTTGATTATGCCCAATTCTAGTGCCCAATAGCCATTTATTTTTGATTAAAATAATTTTAAATCACTACTTTTACTTGTACCCATGAAGCTATGCGTTTGTTTTAATACGTATAGTTTTATTTTATTTACCACGCTGGTGGCAATCAAATATACATTCTGCTTGGTAGTAAGCGGTTAAGTATGGACGCCTAACACTCCAAGGATGTCACGTGCTTTGCAGATCAATCAGTAAATGCACCCTTTTCGGAAAACCATAGTTAATGTCTGTTATAACATTCAAAAAGTGTTCGTAATGAATTTATTTTGAATAAATGTGACGTTTTCAAGGAAAAGGTACATTGTCAATTGTTAATAGAGTTTATTTCAAAATGAATTATTATGGCAGTAATTAATGCCTTACTGACAACCGACAATGATGTACTTACCTTATACTTATACTCAAGCTGGAGCAAAAAGCTTTGGAAACTTAGCAGAAGAAGGCTCCAAATTATAACAGGGGTTTTCACGGGCCACTACGCTGTGAAAGGAGTATTGGCCAGAATGGGATTGTCAGATAATACTGATTGTAGGATGTGTGGTGAAGAGGAAGAGACAATGGAACACTTAATGTGTGAATGTCACGCTCTAGCCAGACAGAGAATGAAGGACTTTGGTACTGGCTATCCAGATCCAGAGCAATTCAAAGCACTGCCCTTGAGCTCCATCATCCAACACATGGAGATGGTTGAGAAAGCTCTCGAGTAGGTGTACTAGGGGGCAACTACACAAAAGATCCCTTTGGGTCGAAGTGTATCCTTACGGGCCCCCGAATACAATAAGATAAGAAGATAAGAAGACCTTATACTTGAAAACGGCACCAATGACTAAGTATGACTATAACTAACGAAGGCAAGGAATCGACCAGAACGGAGAGCAATAGAACATAGAGCGGCTTATGGCGGTCACGACCCTCAGACATGAGGATTCGACTTTGAAGAAGAGATAACTAACGAAACTTCTGAAATCTAATCCTGATAACAAGTAAAAATATGAAATCTTTTAATATCGATTTAATTATCTTTTAATTTTCTTAATAGGTAGTGCAAATGAAAACGTTTCAGCGTTCAGACGGTTGTGTTTTGTCCTTAATGAAAACACACAACAGACAAGAACATTGTAATTACGGAGACTACAAGATTTATTACACGAGGATAGGAAACTAAGCACACGTGACTGTGACCTCACATACAATACACCATATAAACCAAAATTATCTCACACAAAACTCTACCTTATTAACAGTGTAATTAACACCAATTTTCGGTCAAGCGCACGTACACATACGCTTTTATAGAGCGTCGAATGCATATGCATTTTAAGTCCGATGTGTGTGAGTACCACGACGTACCGTGTAGTAGTTAATTTTTGCGCAAAGCTGGTGTGAGGGAGAGAGTGGACTCATTTAGAAATAGTTTGCTTAAGTGTGAGGGGGATGGTGATGTTGGGGGTTAATTAATGAACGTGGAAGCCTGCGCTCTTTATTGCTTTCGTGGCTCGACGCTAAGACGTCGACGGTTAAAGAGTTTTCCTTCGATAAAATACTGGCTGGAGATACCTAGAGTTTGTTTTTCCTGAGATCATTGGTCTTTATCGGCATTGCAAGGCGACTTATATTTTATCTGTGTTACTACTTTAAAAAACAAAATTTATAGATCTTTAAGTTCATTTTCAAGCTTCTAAAAGTTCATCCAGCTATGTTTCAGACTTTTCAGGAGGCTGTTCATGCTGATTCACTGCTGCCGTATAAAACTTCCAAGAAGATGTTACAGCTCGCGAAGAAAATAAAAGTCGAATTACCCCGGCTTGCTTAATAATATTTTTTACACACCGCAACTTAGTATAAGGTAGGTATCATTATCAAGTATATATTTTCCTTGCAACCATTATCGCAGCCCCAAACGACCAGACAATACACCAGAACAGAATAACAACACATAAGACAGTTAATGCGGTGAATGTTTTCTTAATTTCATCCCCGCTGCGTGAGTGTAGTGGTTAAGAAATTAAGAAAACGCCCGCAACGTCTGCGGTCCACTTAAAGATGGGCTACAGGAATATTCCTATACAGGAATTTCCTTTTTTCTATATTTAAATATTTTTCTCGGTTTTTATTACTTTTTTGCATGCAAACATACTCAAACAAGTATAACGGGTTGTCACTAATTAACTAGCACTTCCATATACCGCGGAATAGCAATAGTATTTTGTGCAACAGTTACATAATAAGGGTTCTTAAGATTCGAGGGTCGAAGTTACAAAATGAGGCGAAGCCGAATTTTGTAAAAACAGACCCGAGAATTTTAAGACCTAATTATGTACCGTTGCACACAATAGTTTTTCTACGAGTGCTTAAGCAAGCCGGTAAGAATTGAGTTCGACGAATGCCGTGCATAACCTGCTGCTTCATATAATTGAGTAACTTCGATCTCTTGGTGGATTGTGTCGGCGCGGCGGCGCCCGCCCGACACGCGGGGCGCGCAATGCGGCGCCCGACAACAGTTTCACAAAATTGTATGGAAATACTTTCTGTGATTGTTATGGATGCTACAATATGCGACCATACAAGCTCTATCGAAAAGTATGCGCTAGTAGTTCCGCCAACACAATCTCAATTCAAGTATTACAGTCGCCGAGTATAAAAAGCAATATTATTGTACTTACCTAGTTGATAATAAGTGACACGAGAAAAGGTACCTTATGGCGGTTGAGACTTACGCTATTTCTAACAACGCTGCAATACTAATGCGATGCTTCGCAACGTAAGCGCCAACCGCCATAAGGTACTTTCACCCGTGGGACGTCACATAAGGACTTCCGGAAAGTAAAGCCTGATTCCATAACTTACTTTTTTGCATGCTCCTGGAGAAGAATAGGCAAACGATTTCATTTGAAGTTAAATTAATCATTTTAGGAATGTGTTATTTTTAGGGTAATGAGTACAAATCCACATCGTACGTATTAAATTTTCTATATTTACCTATAATTTTAAAGACGTTTCTAAAAATGAAGCAGTCAGAATTTCCAGCATTAAGTAGGTATTAAAGGATATAAAAAATTGACGATCTAAACATGAATATAAGTGTATTATTGTGTTTGATACTTCAAACTTTGCAAAACTAAAAATATCTGTTGGTTCTGCTTCTGGTACGTGTATGTTTGTACGGGATACAATAAATTATTATCCTATTCAACATCAAGTATTGAAATTAAGGAATTGCAACTAACTATACAGTTTGATTATTTAGTGAAATGAAACAACAAATTCGTATGTGTGAACAGTGCGAATGCAAGATATTACCACTAAGCTAATGTACCCGGGAAATTCTTGACCCCATGGAAATTTTTCTGGGAACGGGCCATCACTAGCGCCACTTAAGGCGCCGGCTAAGTGAGTGTATTGTCTTCACAAATGGTTTTTGTTCTAATAAAACCCTAAGGTTTGTTAATGAGTGCAATAACGTCTACTGTTTATATGTTTGTTTTGTTTAATGAAAGTTTTTGTTTTGGTTATAAGATAAGCTTTGGTTTCCTATGGGCTAATACAGGGATACGGTATTGAGAGTGGCACTAAATAAATTACCCGACTGTACCTAATACGAAAAACTGTATGTAAAGAAGGGCATGTGTATAAACTTTACTAACTAAATTAGTATACTGGCTTGATTACAAGTTTTTTTTTAATTTACCACAAAAAACACAGAAGGACAATGAAAGACTGAAAAAGAATAAGTCCTCGAAAAATGAATCAGAAATAGTTGATGTTCTTTGGCAACAACAGAGTGTGTAAATCTAATACGGGCGAATCTCTTAACGGTGATAAGTATAGGACATAAGAAATGTAATTAGATAACTTTTACTTGGAATTGTAATTAATGTCATCTTATTTAAAAAGACTGAGCAAAAACTTCAATATTGTTCTTAGTCTTCAGCTAACAAAAAGTTAGGGTTGACAAAAGGATTCATTCAGGATCATTTGATAGTATGCTAGATAAACCAAACTGTCATATTTTAGTGGAATGCAATAAGATCGGGGCGTCGCAGCGAGACGTCGAGGGGAGTGCACGCACACATTCAAATCATTGTTCATACGAGTTAGGGTTGTCAAAAATGTATACGTATGAAACTAATTATTTTCATATTTATTACAGAATAAGCATGCAAGCAGATGCCAAATCATGCAAAAGTTATTTAATAGTGTACATATAGTATCTTTAATCACAAACTGGAAACAGATATCCATTATATAATGAAAAAATCAACCGTGAGACAATCCGAAGGTATCAGGTTCGATTCCTGTCATGCTCCAGAGTTCTCCATGGTTGATTTTTTCATTAAATAATAGATATCTGATTCCAATTTGTGGGTTTTCCACTAAATAAAAAAGTAAACAATCCATATTATTAAATTTTTAAAGTATATTCCTTAAATGTACTATTTTTGTTATGGGTTTAGCCAAAAAATACCTGTATATCATATACTTATCATAAGAAACAAGTAAAACGTAGAATGTGGCGTTCTTGCGTTGATATGTTATATAATTAATTATCATTCATGTTTATTTTATGACATCACACGATTTAGAATATATATAACTGCCTCATTACTTTAACGGCCTCCTAGCCTAGTCGCTAGTGACCCTGCCTATGAAGCACGAGGTCCCGGGTTCGAATCCTGGTCAGTACCCACAACACAAGGCTTATCGAGCTTACTGTGGGACTAGGTTGATTTGTGTAAGATTGTCCTAATATTTATTTATTACTGCTTAAACAACAAAAGTGGTATAAGTACTTAGAATATTTAGAAATATA
This sequence comes from Pammene fasciana, assembly GCA_911728535.1. Taxonomy (NCBI): domain Eukaryota; kingdom Metazoa; phylum Arthropoda; class Insecta; order Lepidoptera; family Tortricidae; genus Pammene; species Pammene fasciana. The sequence goes on from OU452285.1 coordinate 7,806,735, forward strand.
CAAATTAATGTTTTTCTTTTAAATGGTTAAAACTAAATATTTAATTATTTTGATATTTAACCTATTTCCTTTTTCTGTGTCAAACAACAAAAGCCAGCACGCTAACCCCTCTCTAAATAACATTCGTCGTCAATGTGGCAACCCTAAATTCGGTGGCATCATACGATCTACAGGATATCACCCCTAAGGATTACGCGCTGCGGCTATAGGATTACCACATCGGTCGCAAATGAGGAATTACTGATTGCAATTAATGTCCTTTATAAAAATAAAAACTTGATTTTCATCATATTTTTTTTATGAAGATAGTAACCGTAACTGTACCAAGTTTAAAACTACTTACATGGCTTGGACCTCGGTGATCTCACCTAATATTTTCTCTTAACTTTAATTTTGTAGGTAGTCTTATAAAAAAAAAACAATTTTAAACAAATATATATTGTTTAGAAAGTTGAAAAAATATAATAGGATAGTGGACTACTATATATCCTTCAAACAGTACGAACGAATCACAGAGACGCATCACATATCGTCACTAGGTACTTTGAAAAAAACTCGTATCTTATACTTCTTCTCTAAGTCGAAACCCAGTAACTCTATATGCATCACATACATATTTAGTTACCATATTTCTCTTTTGACTGACAGAACAAGATACAAGTATTTTCAAAGTAGTGACGATATGCTAAGTTACAGTTATTTTAATTTATAGTGCATTGCCCGCTCAGCTACAAATATCACTCATTTACTTAATATGCTGACTAAAATATTTTTGTTTTTTGACAGATTCAGTAGTAATGTTAAGTTAGCGTATACCAGTGGGGTTAAAGATGTTTATGTACATTAAATGTAATGCTTTGTAATAATATGCCACAACTGGTACATTAGGTATGTTTAACAAAGTGTTACATCCGTGTACAATAGGAATATAAATTGCTTATGTTTTTAAATAAACATGTTTAAACTATTGATTACTTCTTAGGGAACGTACCCAAACTACGTGACCCATGTTTTTCAGTTTTTGACCCCCCTCCCCCCCTCGGTGACCATCCGTAGTAATTGCCAAGACCCCCCCCCTCCCCCCTATTTGTCACGTAGTAAAACTCACACATATGGTTTAGTGATGTTTTGCAGATAGAAAGCAAAAAAACATAATTTTACATACTTATTGCCTTTTATTAACACGAAACTGGCCGCGTGACGCCAAAAGTGCGTGGAAACCTATAATTAGAAGCGCGAGATTTGAGCATAATTATTGACTACGTGACAGAACCTAAGACTCCCCCCCCTCCCCCCTGTGACCTAGAGTAGTATTTTGACGACCCCCCTCCCCCCCCTAAACGGGTCACGTAGTTTGGGTACGTTCCCTTATATCTACAAAAATAAATAAAAATATAAGGTTTACTAGACTATTTGGGTGTTCTATGCCTTGACCTCCCCTCAACCCCGAATATTAACTTAAAGTAAAAAATATAACAAGAATATAAAGCAAACAATGCCTACAATACCTATCGAGGAAGTTAAAACAGCTGACGGTCAATATTAATACGAACAAATGAATATGAGTACTTGAGTAGGTACCTCATATTTATGACAAGTTTAGAATTAGATGAAGCCGTTAAATAACTAATATTGCATGTATATTGCACATCGATGCAGTTTATCCGCGACATGACTGTCTTTATTAAGAGCTACGACCAACAACTGGTGTTCCATAGAATGTTTATGGACACAGAAACAGCAGTATCATAAAGTTTTTACGCGAACGGCACTCGTAAACACTAACTTAATGTTTTACGCACCGAGATCGTCCTGTTTACACTCAAATTTGTCTTAAACACACACTCTAAGACTAAATTAAGCAAATTATTACTTACTCACGCTTAAATAATCCAATAAGATCCCAGACACGCAATTAATTCAGCTTATTTCAAGTTCATATTTCACGTGACATCGTCGTGATAGTAAATAACGTCGAAATAAATTCCATACAGTAACAGTCGAACAACTTTTGTTTACATTTCAGACGCGAAACGTCACATGTATCCGAGTTTTGACAGATGATCATAAAGTACAAACACAAGCGCAGTCACATTTACATACGCAACGCCGCGAGCATAGAACGGAGCGTTCCGCGTGCGATCGCGGGTTTATACATTTAAATTTCTTATGGTTTTGTGAGTTTTACGTTCCGTTTTCAGCTCGTTTTTCGTGTGTCCGTCACACAGTGTGTCTTAGTACTGACCACAGCTTAGGGCGCCGGCCACGCGGCGGTATGCGTGTGTGGAGCTTTCTGCACGCGATCTCTGAGTCGGGACGAGTGGGGCTGACGTGTGTGTGCGTGAGCTTTACTTGTAGTATCCTAGACTCATTGACTGCCGCCCTTATTGTATGAATGTGGAAAAATTATAGTGTCGAGCTGTATTTTGCCTGAAACAGCGATGCGCGTTGTTTATGGCCCGGCCTGGTGCTCCAGAGCACTTAAGTCCCCAATTTGCCGTCGTTAATGTTTCTACGTTTTGTTTCGTGACAAATTATTCCTGACTAAGCATGGAGTCGTGTAATTAAGTCTTACGTCTGCCTCTAAGTCTAAAACGTAAATAGACCAAATCCAACCATAACTTTTATGAATAAAGAAGTAAACAACTGCCAGGATGATAATTTACTTAACTTTTTTTATATTTGATTCTTCAAGAGTTTAAAAGTAAGTTATTTCTGGGTAATTTTGACTATACGAGAACATTGAAGCGTCAATTTTCTGACTAAAGAGAGTATGAGTATAAAATAAGTAGAACAATTTACAATGTTGTTGACAAGCTAACTTTGACTTTTACTCTGAGCCAACCTCAAAGTCGTCAAAAGTTGATGTAGGGGTTCGGTAGGTATACATGTATATGTACTTGTATCCTAGAAAAAAGATCTCATGTAGGTACAGTCAGCAGAAGTATAAGTAGCTTCTTGGCAGGAGAGATGCTCAGAATTCACACGGTCTTATTCTTTTAACATTAAAGGTGTTGCTGATGTGTCAAGTCCATTTGTGGTCTGTCATTAATGAGAATGGTCATTTCCTAATTTTAAAAGTAATAATTAAAAGTAACATTTATTGTACTTTATATTCCTTGATGTAACGTGTTTATCAGTGGCGGCGGGTCAAAAAATTTCTTAGGCAAGCCGGTGCTGAATTTGGCTTAAAATTTCTTCTTGAGCTGTAGGAAAACTGCTCAGGCGCCTGAAACTTAGGCAAGCCGACGGGAATCGTGTTCTATAGACGCATTGCCACTGGTGTTTATACGCATGCTTGTGATATTACGGACACTTTAAAAGTGCGAATTAATATCAATGGCACATCATACAAGCTGACTCACTTTACTTCAAGTACAAGCCCACAAATAAGTCATCTCGGCCCATTATTCACTTTAAAAACAAACGAACGTCAACCTTTAACAGTCCTCGGCACTTTAAACCAGTCTAAACATTAATCGAACAGTTAGCAGTGCATTATATATTATATGAAGTCAAAACTCTCGCGCATTCCCCAAGTAAAGATTGCACATTTATCACGAACGGCCAAGCGCAGGATGGTCCATTAAGAGATTTTTCTGAATCATAAATCTCACTTCGCCTCATCTTGGCTCGATACTGAGATATGAACGCAGACAGATATCTAAATAGATTACGAAAATGCGCGATCACGCAAAGATTATTTGCGATCGAATTACACTTTGCTTAGAGAACAAGAATTTGTTTTGAACATGAAAATAATTTAACCGCATCCTTTATTTTTCCGAATATTTTTTTAAAAACAAGTAAGGTACAGGGTCAATCTCGACTCGGGGAAAATTTCAAATAAGTCGCAATATCTTACGTGTTTTACTTAATTAATTATAGCGCCATGTATAGAGTGAAAAAGTACCTTTCCTGCTATCCGGGTATAGGTACATGGCAATAGTTAACTATGTAAAATACGTAAGATATTGCGATTTAGTTGAAATTGCCCTCCAATCGAAAAAGGCCCCCTGTTACCTAATTGCATTTTACCGCACCTAAAAATATGGACTGTTGAACGCACGGTAAGTATTGACTGTCATAAAAGGTTTAAAGAGTGATCGGTGTGTCTATATTAAAATTATTAGAAAATACAAAATAGTTATCACTAACAGTTCAATTGATTTAGAATTACTAAACACAATAAAAATAATTGCGTTAGAGTAATATTTGAAAAGAAACACCGGTTCAATAAAAGAAGGGTTTATCATATTAATGACAAAAATCAGTTAGAAGATAGCAAATAGGTATAGGTGATTGTGCCCTGCAGTAAGGCATAATGACGTTGCAAGTTGTATGTGAAAATTTTAAAAGTTTTGCCGCTTGAGTTCCGGTGCAATGCGGTGTCTATTTAAGCATATATGTCTATGGATATGAAGTACGCACGAGACACTTGGGTAATGGGTATAAACTAAAAGAGCCAAGTTTCATAGACAACGCAATGCAACATACGTCTTTATTTACAAGCAAGCCTGTATTTTCGTGTAACTGCAACGATGGGGAATAGAAAATAAAAATTCTCGGAGACTACGGGGTGTAAAAATGTGAGCGTATGATGCTGCTTTGATATTGATATTTCTTGAAGATGTTACTATGAAGGTTTATTCGTACTGTTCTATGATGAACTATAAAAACAGAGTTACGAGTAAGCAGGGACTGCATAACCGGAATATAAAGGTACCTTTATAAAACGGTATGACGTCATACCGCATGTTTCGGTATGATTTCGATAGCGCAACCGATATATTTCTGTACAGAAATATAACGGTACCGCTATTTTTTTCGATACTTCAACCGTTATCATAAAGGTATGGATTGAGGTATATGAGGGTGAGGATGCCCCGCCGACTGACGGGCGACAACCAATCAGCGTTAGTTATTGAGTGCTTGCCCTAATCACCTATTTTGTTTGATTTCGTTCAGTGCGGCACATTTTTGAGTTATTCGCTGTTAGCTTCTTGTCGTTAGTTGCGCTTTATTCGCGTATGTTTTGTTGATTTTAGGATTTCATAAGTAGTACAAGACACCTTTAACAAAACATTTTCAGTTATAAAAATAAAATAAAAATAAAATAAAAATAAAATAAAAATAAAATAAAAATAAAATAAAAATAAAATAAAAATAAAATAAAAATAAAATAAAAATAAAATAAAAATAAAATAAAAATAAAATAAAAATAAAATAAAAATAAAATAAAAATAAAATAAAAATAAAATAAAAATAAAATAAAAATAAAATAAAAATAAAATAAAAATAAAATAAAAATAAAATAAAAATAAAATAAAAATAAAATAAAAATAAAATAAAAATAAAATAAAAATAAAATAAAAATAAAATAAAAATAAAATAAAAATAGAATAAAAATAAAATAAAAATAAAATATAAATAAAATAAAATAAAAATAAAATAAAAATAAAATAAAAATAAAATAAAAATAAAATAAAAATAAAATAAAAATAAAACACTGAAATCAAAAACAAATCTAAAATATTAAAAGAAAACAAATAAAATAATAAAGAATTTATAATAAAAATATATTAACCTAACATTCAACTTCATATCTGCACTGATATAATTATTAATATCAATTATCTATTTGTGACTGTGAATCTGAAAAGGTACAACTTTAGGGATATTGAGTTATTGATAGTTCCTAAAACTAGATAAAATTATCTATCTAAAGAAAAAAGAACCAGATCTATAAGTGCAACCACTATTTTTATTATAATTTTTTGAATCTGAAACTGTCGAAATGTACAAGTTGAGAAAATCGCATTTGAAGTTTATGGTCGTGAAAAAAATACTTCTACTGCGAAGTTACGGAGTAATTGATATCAAACTAATCTGATAACATTCTAGATTCATAATACGTGCCTCATGTCTGTGTAACATTTATAGTTTGAAATATTTTGAGGGTAGAACATGCAAAAGAGAGAACAAAGGATTTTCAAAGTTATTGATGAATTATAAAAAAATATAACTTGGGCAACTAATTAATTATCATAATTAGTTGTGTTAAAGCATTATAAAAGACATAAAATAAAATTGAGCTTCGTACTTTAAATATTTTTCATTTTAATTTGAAAGTTAACACTTAGGTTATATTGAACCTTAATACTAATAAATCAACTTTAATAAGATTTTTTTAGAATAATATCACACAAACATAATAATATGAACCATTTTAGACAAGAAACTGCGGAATATAACAATACTTTTGTCTATTTTTCGATAAATAAGTTTAGTACTTTAATGATTATTTTTGTATGGGCAAAAACAAAGGGTACAACTTTGGGGGTTTACTAAAGTTTAGTGTCACAAGTAATAAAATTGCTATTTAATATGGGTTTTATAGAAAAAAATATATATTTTCCACATTGAATCACAATATTATTATTAACTGACTTCTTATGTACGTATATAATGCAACTGTTTATATTTTACTACGACTACACTTTTACATTTTAAGGCAGGGTACAACTTTGGTACTCTAAACTTTCAGATTGAATAAAATGCGACGAAATTATGAAATAAAGCCAAATAAATATTAAAAACCGGCCAAAAGCATGTCGGGACATGCTCAGTGTAGGGTTTCGTACTTTACCAGCCTATTACAAAACATCCGTCCAAAAGTTCATTTATTAAGGGGTAATTTGGCGGCACTTACGTCCTTTCATTATGCGGTTTTTGAGTAATAACTCAAAAACAGCTCAACCGATTTTATTGAATATAGTTTTCATTGAAAGTGCTTATCAAGACTCATTTCCACGAATTAATTTGAACCCCCGGGGACGCCCTTTTTTGAACTTTCAGAGCTATTATTTACGAAACTAATAGTTTTATTCAAAAAATGTTTTAGAAGACCCCTACTATTTTTGTAATACCTATCTAACCCCCCCCCCCCCCCCACACGACATGATTGGAGCAAAAAAAAACTCATGTGTAAGGGGAGTTACCCTAATTTTTATATTCTACCACTTAGTCGGCGTGATTAATGCACACACCCATACCAAATTTCAGCTTTCTAGTGCTATCGGTCATTGAGCTAGACCGCGGACAGACGGACGGACGGACATGGCGAAACTATAAGGGTTCCTAGTTTTGACTACGTAACAATGGTGGCGCCACTTCTGTGGTTAACGACTCAATTGAAATGTCCGCAATTTATTATTAGGGAGCGTTCAAGTATTACGTAACGCAATCTTTGAAGATTTTTGGACCCGCCCCCTCCCCCCCTGTAACGCGTTTTTTCCTTTGCGTGTAACGCAATTATTGAAATTTTTTGACCTCCCCCCTCCCCCCTGATTGCGTTACGTAATACTTGAACGACCCCTTATGGGGTCGTATCTGGTCGAATACAAACTATTGTCATATTTTCGATTCTCAGAACACTTTTCGCATACAATTTTTACTCCGAATAATCATTTGTCCGAATTATTTACGCACGACCGTTTCACTGTTAGAATGTAGATACGCCATAACTTTTATACTCATAGATTTATATCGCATAAAAATTTTGGTCATATTATTGATTATTATAAAGGGTTTAAGTTCGATGTATTATAACGCATAATAGGAACATCGCATAAAAATTGAATATCATATATTCGGCGCTCATAATGTGATTTACTTATAAATATTTCAAGGTATAAGGCTTTTTATTGGTTACAACTATGCCGATACCAATAAAAGGGGCGACGGGGGGAGAAAAACGTACTATTGATAAAATGCAAGGTGTACTGCCTTTTTGCCGAATTATGTTTCGTCAAATTTCATTTAGCAACCAACTTTTCGCCGATGTTTAATTTCGGGTTAGGGTTATTTTTTATGACCCTAAAAACAAAACTGCTCCCAGAGATAGGTAGGTTAGGGTTATTTTTTTTATGACCCTGAAACGAAACTGCTCCCAGAGATAGGTAGGTTAGGGTTTTTTTTTATGTCCCTACAACGAAACTGCTCCCAGCGATAGGTAGGTTAAGGTTTTTTTTTATAGACCCTAAAACGAAACTGCTCCCAGAGATAGGTAGGTTAGGGTTATTTTTTTTATGACCCTAAAACGAAACTGCTCCCAGAGATAGGTAGGTTAGGGTTATTTTTTTTATGACCCTAAAACGAAGCTGCTCCCAGAGATAGGTAGGTTAGGGTTATTTTTTTTATGACCCTAAAACGAAACTTCTCCCAGAGATAGGTAGGTTAGGGTTATTTTTTTTATGACCCTAAAAACAAAACTGCTCCCAGAGATAGGTAGGTTAGGGTTATTTTTTTTTAATGACCCTAAAACGAAACTGCTCCCAGAGATAGGTAGGTTAGGTTAGGTTAGGTACACTCATGGTACGTACATTCTGTTTAAAATAAAGGCGTATAACTAACAATGAGTATACTTAAAACCTTTATGATATCAGATCAATATGATATAAACCGTTATAGCTATAACTACTATAATTATCGATAAATATACCTAAAACTATTATGCGTATGTATTATTAGGATATATAACGATCTGCGTACAAATTATATGACAACTGCTAAGTATGATTTCAAATATTCGGACTAAAAAAGTATGACACAAAAAAATATGACTTTTCGATAGTATGAGCAATGATGAGTATGACACAAGCAGTTATGCATACCAAAAATATGTTTCAAAACTTTCTACGACCCAATATGGACCCCTCCCTTATTAATATATTTATCCGACTACTGTAGGAATGTTAGGGTTCATCAGTTTGCCTATACAAAACGCTCCCAAAGTATGGAAATGCATGCGCTATGCGTACGATCCTGCGATTTTAATTCTAATTGAAATCAATTTGCATTGAACTGTTAGTGTTCAATTGTCTCAGAGTACAAAAACAATCTTCTCCAATGTGCTCGGAAATGTTCACCTTACTGTAGCAAAATTAGTACGTGAAGTTCTTCATTTTTTACCACAACGAACTTAAAAAAAAATACTAGTAGTCCGCCTCGAACTGAGAACTCGCGATTTACTTGCAAACGAGTTGACCAATATAACAAGACCCCAAGGAGGATTTTTTTTCTCCTTCTAGCTCCATAGCGACTTGATCGATCCCGCTCATATACGAACTTACAAATTTTATGTATCTCTGCTACAGCCCCAAGAAATGTCATAAAGATCAGAAAAACGTAACTAAAGTTATCGTCAGACAAACTATCGAAATCAAAAAGCCATCCAAATGCCGAGACGTCCCAGTAGCCAGGTGACAGTTCGGTTCGGTCTGGAGTTATTTGTAAGAACTCACTTCGCATACGCTCCGCGAGTTCGAAAGATCAATATTGTCCTGTCTTAGCGGACGAGAAGTTGCTCGTCAACGCCATAAATAAGTGTATACTTTTGCACCTTACTCCATTGTAATAAGGTTCAAAAGTGTATACATATTTTAAGCGTTGACTTCTAAAATCCATTATAGATTAAGCTCCCATTGCATGAAACCTTACCTCACACGGTGGCAGAGCAGACACATACTACAGCGATAGATAATACTTAGGAACACTGGACTATAGTAGGTTGCCATGGCACAGCCTGGAAGAACATAGTTTTTTTTGAATTTTAAAACGTCATTTTTTACCAAAATTTACATCATAAGGTGGCAGATTGAAACCTTTACCCATCGAAAGAGACCCCTTTGGTGACCCGAACCCGCATAGGTTGCCAGCCCTAAACCTGGTAGATTTCCAGGTCAGCCATGTTTTATGAGGCCAAAAAATGGGGTAATTTACCTCATCAGGTGGCAAGCTGAAATTGATGCAGATCGATAGCCCTTGGCGTGCCATTCACGAATATATAGGGTTGCCTGCCATCAGCCTGGTAGTTTTTCTGGTCAGCCTCCTCAAAGTATCGATTTAGTAACTTGGACCAACGAGAAATTCATGTACAGAAGCTAAAATTCGAGGAATATTTTAGTGCGAACCGTGATATTTAATTAAAATCTATATATTGACAGTCTTGCAATGCATACGTGTTGAAATAATAGGGTAAATGAACCAGTTCTGGTCATTTCTCACTAATTATATAGATGACTACCGGAAAACTTAGACTGCGGGTAATATTGAGGACGCTGCGACAATAAATCATCAGTGTGTGACGTAAACTTGGTAAATCACCTCATTTCCGCAATCTCCTATTACTGCTTCGCTTAAATATGCTCAATCTGTGGGTGAAAAAACACCCTGACTTGGGTACTTTGATTACTGCGTGAAGTCATAATATATACGACCGACGCCTACCAGAGCACTCTCTACTACTGAAGGGTAAGCATCCTTCATGCGCATAGACTATAGGGCTGCTATCCCCTGGAAATAGGCCGCGCCCGTGCATCCCGTATCCGTCATGACAGTATTTTCAAATATGGGAAATAAATGTTTCCGTTTAAGTTCAAAGTTCACTTAATGTTAAACGTGACATATACCTAAGATCTACGTACGGTCATGCTGGATATTATAATTATGTAGAAATCATAGGACATCATTAATCACTAAGTATTTTGTTTTTACCTCTTTTCCATTTCAATTGGGATTGGGCCTCTTCGTATGTAGGCACCAGGACTTTCAGTCTTGGGTATTCGATGGTTCGTTATTCAGGGCCGAACCCGCATAGGTCGCCAGCCCCAAGCCTGAGAGATTTCAAGGTCAACCATGTTCCATGAGGCCAGTAAATGGGATAATTTACCCTATCAGATGGCAAGATGAAACTGATTTAGGGTCACAACACACCTAGCGGAATTCCTCGCGGAATTAGCGGAAGTAGCGGAAATTTGTCTATGGTAGCAGATTTTTTGTATGGAAGCCATAGACAAATTTCCGCTACCATAGACAAAATTCCGCTACCATAGACAAATTTCCGCTACTTCCGCTAATTCCGCGAGGAATTCCGCTAGGTGTATTGTCACCCGTAGATCGATAGCTCTAGGCGTTCCATTCACGAGAATATAGGTTTGCCTGCCATCAGCCTGGCAGTTTTTTTGGTTAGCCTCGCTAAACTATCGATGTTAATATCTTGGAAACAAGAGAAATTCGCGTGGAGATACTAACATTCAAAGTATATTTAAATGCAAACCTTGATATTTAATTAAATCTACACATTGTGAGTCTCGCACTTCATACGTGTTGAAATAATAGGGCAAATGAATCAGTTGTGGGCATTTCTCATTGGTATTTTCGGTTTTTAGGGTTCCGTAGCCAAAATGGCAAAAACGGAACCCTTATAGTTTCGCCATGTCCGTCCATCCGTCCGTCCGCGGTCTAGCTCAGTGACCGTTAGCACTAGAAAGCTTAAATTTGGTTTGAATATGTGAGTTAACCAAACCACCAAAACAGTAGAATAAAAACGTGAAAAATATATTTTGTTAGGGTACCTCCCGTACACGTGAAGTGGGGGGCGAAATTTTTTTTCGTTCCAACCAAGTTGTGTGGGGTATCGTTGGATAGGTCTTTTAAAAAGAATTAGGGTCTTTTAAAACAGTTTTTGGATAAAACTAATACTTTCGGAAATAATAGCTCCAAAAGTTTAAAACGAATCGTGGGTCCAACTTTTGAATCGTGGGTCCTAAAATTTACAAAAAAAAAACATGAAACTGAGACCCAATGAGTACCTTCAATGAAAACTATATTGAAATAAATCGGTTAAACCGTTTTTGAGTTATCATTCAAAAACCCATAGTGAAAGGACATAAGTAAAAATGACGTAAGCGCCGCCAAATTTCCCGTAAGAAATGACCTTTTGAATTAATGGTCTCAGTTTACTGAACCCTACACTGAGCATGGCCCGACATGCTCTTGGCCGGTTTTTCTTTCAATGTAGTGATCCTACTAACTCCAAGGTTTTTTTACATCTCGTGTTCTTGAGATCCCTCGCTACGCTCAAGATTCAAACTTAGAATCACTCGTTTCGCTCGTGATTCAATTATAGAACCTTTCTCTTACTCGGGACTCAAAATCAACACTCGCAAGAAAAACCAACTTTCCTCTCTTGTTGCACAAATAACTATTTCCAGTTTTTATTCTACCATTTAGTCGGCTTAGATCATGCACATATTCAAACCAAATTTCAGCTTTCTAGTGCTAGAGGTCACTAAGCTAGACCGCGGACGGACGGACGGACGGACGGACGGACGAAAGGACGGGCAGCGGAATCTAAGTAATAGGGTCCCGTTTTTAGGGTTCCGTAGCCTAAATGGCAAAAACTGAACCCTTATTTACTGAACCGTCCGTCCGTCCGTCCTTCCGTCCATCCGTCCGTCCGCGGTCTAGCTTAGTGACCTCTAGCACTAGAAAGCTGAAATTTGGTTTGAATATGTGCATGATCTAAGCCGACTATATGGTAGAATAAAAACTGGAAATAGTTATTTGTGCAACAAGAGAGGATTCTATAATTGAATCACGAGCGAAGCGAGTGATTCTAAGTTTGAATCTTGAGCGTAGCGAGGGATCTCAAGAACACGAGATGTAAAAAAACCTTGAAGTTAGTAGGATCACTACATTGAAAGAAAAACCGGCCAAGAGCATGTCGGGCCATGCTCAGTGTAGGGTTCAGTAAACTGAGACCATTAATTCAAAAGGTCATTTCTTACGGGAAATTTGGCGGCGCTTACATCATTTTTACTTATGTCCTTTCACTATGGGTTTTTGAATGATTACTCAAAAACGGCTCAAATAATTTATTTCAATATAGTTTTCATTGAAGGTACTCATTGGGCCTCAGTTTAATTTTTTTTTTTAATTTTAGGACTCACGATTCAAAAGTTGGACCCACGATTCGTTTTAAACTTTTTGAGCTATTATTTCCGAAAGTATTAGTTTTATCCAAAAACTGTTTTAAAAGACCCTAATTCTTTTTAAAAGACCTATCCGACGATACCCCACACAACTTGGTTGGAACGAAAAAAAATTTCGCCCCCCACTTCACGTGTACGGGAGGTACCCTATCAAAATATATTTTTCGCGTTTTTATTCTACTGTTTTGTCGGTTTGGTTAATTCACATATTCAAACCAAATTTCAGCTTTCTAGTGCTAACGGTCACTGAGCTAGACCGCGGATGGACGGACGGACGGACATGGCGAAACTATAAGGGTTCCGTTTTTGCCATTTTGGCTACGGAACCCTAAAAACCAAAAATAGCAATGAGAAATGCCCACAACTGATTCTTTTGCCCTATTATTTCAACAAGTATGAAGTAGGGATGCCACGAATATTCGCATTCGCATTCGTATAATACGAATATTCGCATCATTTTCGCATGAAATGATGCGAATATTTTCAGAATGCGAATGTGGGCAGAACGCATCCTATTTTGACCGCGCTGACCCGGCCGATGGTTATATGCTTGCTCATACACGAGCATTTCTTTTTATTTTTGCCAGTTTTCTCGACTTTTTATTTTATGGTAAGTTTTATGTTTTTTCTAGTCAGAATCGCGAGCTGATTCGATTTATGCAAGAAAAAAATGTGTCCCAAAAATTTTTTTCCTCTTGTGTTACCCTTTGCCATATGTTTTCTATGGAGGTAACACAATAGGAAAAGTAAAAAAAATCTAAAAATGTTTGGAGTTTTATGGGACATCTTTTTTTATTGCATAAATCGGATCAGCTCGTGATTCTGATCAGGAAAAACATAAAACTTACCAAAAAATATTGAGTCAACAAAAGTGGCAAAATTTTTGAGAAACGCTCAGTGTACAGGAACTGAAAACGACGTTATCACTTGTCTCTTTTTGATCAATAATATAGGACTCCATCATATATCATGTTCCGTATTTATGAACTATGGAAGCATAACAATGATAAGCAAGATTAACTTTTTTGAATCTACTCCGCAACATTCGTATTCGCATTCGCATTCGGACATTCGCATCCTGAATATTCGCATTCGCATTCGCATTCGCGAATGTGAGAAAAAGACATTCGTGACATCCCTGGTATGAAGTGCGAGACTCACAATGTGTAGATTTAATTAAATATCAAGGTTTGCATTTAAATATACTTTGAATGTTAGTATCTCTACGCGAATTTCTCTTGTTTCCAAGATATTAACATCGATAGTTTAGGGAGGCTAACCAAAAAAACTGTCAGGCTGATGGCAGGCAAACCTATATTTTCGTGAATGGAACGCATAGAGCTATCGATCTACATCAGTTTCATCTTGCCATCTGATAGGGTAAATTATCCCATTTACTGGCCTCATGGAACATGGTTGACCTTGAAATCTCTCAGGCTTGGGGCTGGCGACCTATGCGGGTTCGGCCCTGAATAACGAACCATCGAATACCCAAGACTGAAAGTCCTGGTGCCTACATACGAAGAGGCCCAATCCCAATTGAAATGGAAAAGAGGTAAAAACAAAATACTTAGTGATTAATGATGTCCTATGATTTCTACATAATTATAATATCCAGCATGACCGTACGTAGATCTTAGGTATATGTCACGTTTAACATTAAGTGAACTTTGAACTTAAACGGAAACATTTATTTCCCATATTTGAAAATACTGTCATGACGGATACGGGATGCACGGGCGCGGCCTATTTCCAGGGGATAGCAGCCCTATAGTCTATGCGCATGAAGGATGCTTACCCTTCAGTAGTAGAGAGTGCTCTGGTAGGCGTCGGTCGTATATATTATGACTTCACGCAGTAATCAAAGTACCCAAGTCAGGGTGTTTTTTCACCCACAGATTGAGCATATTTAAGCGAAGCAGTAATAGGAGATTGCGGAAATGAGGTGATTAACCAAGTTTACGTCACACACTGATGATTTATTGTCGCAGCGTCCTCAATATTACCCGCAGTCTAAGTTTTCCTGTAGTCATCTATATAATTAGTGAGAAATGACCAGAACTGGTTCATTTACCCTATTATTTCAACACGTATGCATTGCAAGACTGTCAATATATAGATTTTAATTAAATATCACGGTTCGCACTAAAATATTCCTCGAATTTTAGCTTCTGTACATGAATTTCTCGTTGGTCCAAGTTACTAAATCGATACTTTGAGGAGGCTGACCAGAAAAACTACCAGGCTGATGGCAGGCAACCCTATATATTCGTGAATGGCACGCCAAGGGCTATCGATTTGCATCAATTTCAGCTTGCCACCTGATGAGGTAAATTACCCCATTTTTTGGCCTCATAAAACATGGCTGACCTGGAAATCTACCAGGTTTAGGGCTGGCAACCTATGCGGGTTCGGGTCACCAAAGGGGTCTCTTTCGATGGGTAAAGGTTTCAATCTGCCACCTTATGATGTAAATTTTGGTAAAAAATTACGTTTTAAAATTCAAAAAAAACTATGTTCTTCCAGGCTGTGCCATGGCAACCTACTATAGTCCAGTGTTCCTAAGTATTATCTATCGCTGTAGTATGTGTCTGCTCTGCCACCGTGTGAGGTAAGGTTTCATGCAATGGGAGCTTAATCTATTACTGTATTGTTTTTTACCTTTTAAACTTTTCTTGCTCTCACTTAACTTCACAAACAATAGGAACACATGGTACTTAACAGGTAAAACCTAAAGCTACTTGAAGGTAATCATTATCAATGGCCCGCAAACTATTGTTTGTTATCTTTATCTGCACGTGCAACTATTTCTTAGTATTTTCACCGAAAAAAGACGGTTGTCCAGCCAGTAATAATATTTATGAATAACAAAGTAGGTATATTATTATTTCACTTAAAATACTTTTAAATTGTTGCATTGGTCTACCTGTAGCATTTCTTACTAGGGAGTAAATATTAATTAGAGATATTAATATATTTATTTGGATGAACTTTCATATTCACCGACATCGACAAGTAGGTACCTAGTACCTAGTGTACCTACCTGGGGTGCGATTTTTGATTTTCATCGGGTGGCTTATTTCGTACTAAGTAGTCATCGGCTGCATACAAAAAAAGGCACCGGTGAAATTCAAAAATCACACCAATCCCACCTCTGGTTTTTTTGTACAAACTCATAATGGCTGGTTATCAGAGAACAGAATAATACCAATATGTAATTACTTAAAAAAACATCTGGAATCAAATCAATGCAAAGACCACGAGTATAACACATAATGCGAAGGGTCCGTTCGACACCAGCTTTCTTTCAACAACCGAGCGGTGCCGAGCGGAGCCGAAGTCGAGATTCGCGGGAACACTATATCAAGATAGCTACGGTTCCGCGTGTAACACGTATATCACAAGCCCTAGTTCAAACCTAGGGAGTTTTTCGTAACTCACGGAATATCAATTGATATTTATATCAATATTATTTATTATTCATCAATTCATGTCATTATTTACCAATTGATTTAATTTTAATTTTATTTTTATTTTATTTTATTTTTATTTTATTTTATTTTTATTTTATTTTTGTTTTATTTTTATTTTTATTTTATTTTTTTACTTTTATTTTATTTTTATTCTATTTTTATTTTATTTTTTTACTTTTATTTTATTTTTATTCTATTATTATTTTTGTGTTATTTAAAAAATAATTCGCGTCAAAAAAATCTTCCATTTTTTATTAGTCGCGCAATACTATACCAAATTACTGTATACATAAAAAAAATTCAGTTCCATATCCGCATCGAGCTAATATCAATGATCGATTCAACGTACCTACACTTTAAACTCTTTCACGAAATTTCAACTGAGGAAGACTAAAATGAATTCACTACAATTATCGCCGAGCGCGCCTCCGTGACCTTGAAGCAAGTAGATACTTGCCGGCTACCTGCCCCGCGCCCCGCATCCCGCACCCTTGGTCAGTTGCTTTACCGCCGCAAACAAGTACCTACCTCGTAAATTCTGCGATGAAAATAACGATACCGAAATCATAACGGTATAAGTATCACTATATTAAGGTATAAGTACCGTAACGAAAAAATAGCGATATCGTAATTTTATTTCGGTACCGTACCGCAATATTTCAACCGCTATAGCTCTACCTTTAAAACATTGCGGTATCGTAATTCTATACCAGTACCGTAACGCTTATACCGTAACGAAATCAGTCCCTGCGAGTAAGTACTTTACTATAAAAATGTATAGGGTAGGGCCAACCCTATACATTGGGCCTTTGTACTCTCAAACCTCTTAACCCAAGTTAAGAGGTTTGAGAGTACAAAGTCTCAATATGTTTTAAATGGTCCTTATAAACTAATATCTCATTTTAGCTCAATTGTTGACTCATAAATAATGCCTTATGACAAAATGTCTACCATTTGGCGCTAGTTATTTCATGTGTAATGTTTATATAAACAAGTAATCGCAATTTATTGTCCATGGATACCTTCAATATGTTAACAAAGTAATTATGACTCATGTCATATGTACGAGTATAATATTATCTATTTTACTTTATGCTTACGTTATTTTCAACCCACCACTTCGCAAGTTAGACAACGTATCTGCCGGTTGCTAGCAACATTTCTGTGTGATGCCAAATCCTTTTTACCAATAGGTATTATTTAACTAAACTATATATTTATTTATTCCATTAAGAATGTCAAAAACAGTAGTCAAATGCAAATGGAAAATAACACAAAAGTCAAATTAACACTAAAATTAAACTCAAAACTTACAATTAAGTACCTATTAAAATACTACAATCATGCAACTAAACTTAATTTTTATATTTTGTTTAATTAGCTTAGTATTTTGTAAAATGATGCTGATATGGGTGTACTGCCTGAAAATAAAACTTATTTATTTATTATTTTAATTAAATTTAAACTGAAATAGATGTCATATGCTTCAGAAAAAGTGACCAAGTCCTCCGGTGTCTATTTCAATTTATAATTTATATAGTAGTGTTAATACTTCAAAATTGCAAAACAAAATATATTCAACAAAATAATTTGATTTGCTTTAAGATTCTTAATTAAATTTAATTTGAAAGTACAGTCAGCATCAATAGTATCTTCCTACACGAAGGCCGCAAAAATATGTGACTCGCTTCTATGGCTCTATAAATAGGAGCGTGTCACATATTTTTGCGGCCTTCGTACACAGATAGAAATAATATCTTAATTCAAAACGCAAAACTCTCTTGCACGCGGTTTCTTAAAGAGAGTAATAAATACCTTAGACCAATAAAAATGACTTGAGTTAAAAATATCATGATTTTTAAAAGAAGATTTAAAATTATTTAGCTTTATCTTTACCCATTTTTAAAGCGAATAGTAATGATTTGAGTTAAGATAATAATTATTTACGGCAAAAAAGCACCAACATTTTCCTTTAAGAGTTTTATGTGTTTACGTAAGAGCGATTAGTTCTTGGTTTGATGTTTTCAATCTACAGCTAAGAGCCAAAGCTAATTCAAAGAAGTAGCACCAACAGTTTGATTTGAGATTTTTAAGTTTTTAGGCAAGAGAGATTAATTTTTGCTTTGATGTTTTCAACCTACAATCAAGAGCCACAGCTATTCCAAAGAAGAAGCACATAATTTTTGCTTTAAAACATTCAAGTCTTGGACGTTAGTTACCCTGCGCATCAATAGATGTCTCTGCGTGTAGGTTAGATCGCGCGAACGTTTGTTTGACGTAACTTCATGACCCTCGGCGCTTTGCCCGGGCTTATTTGAGATTCACAATAGCAATCTCAGCTCTAGTTAATACGATTATAAATTGTGAGTATATAAAAGATAAAAAGAAAGCCCTGAAAGATATATCCGCCCTTGGAGTACCGGACTGGCGTGAAGTGGCGCAGAACAGGGCAGAGTGGCGTTCTCTTGTGTCAGAGGCCAAGATCCGTTTTGGGTCACTGAGCCAGTGAAGGAAGGAAGGAAGGAAGGGAGTATATAAATAATCATAATTTATATTTGTATTAATAACTTTTAGTTAAACTTCCTTTCTTGGGATTAGTCCCGAGAAACACAGTTTCTGCTACTAGCTTTTTAAGTAGTGCACTGAGACACTAAGGCGATTATCACACTGACGACGGATCCGCATGCGGCGCTGGTGTGCGAGCGAGATAGCGCTATACACATGCAGAGCGCTATCTCGCTCGCGCACCGGTGCCGCATGCGGATCCGCGCCAGTGTGATAACCACCTTAGAAAATGTTATTGTTTGTTTCAAGTAACCGATTTCATACGCCAAGAAATTTTAGATCTTGGTGTGAAAATATCAAATTTTACATCAAGTAACACATGCTCTTGAACTAATGCGTTTTCTTGTTTCCGTGGAGAAATTCGATTCTCAATTTAAATTATGAGTCTTTACCCAAGAAACAAAGTTTCTTGGCCTAAGTTCTTTATGTAATGCACTAAGACACATAAAGTTCAATTAAAAAAAAATACAATACAAAAACAAAATTCAATCGCTCTTCGTGAGAATATTAAGCTATTTTAAAAAAATGATTTTTATATCTCAGATAAAGTATTTAATTTATGAGGTTAAGTAATAAACTTTGAAACATTTTATATCTTAAAGCAAGAAAATTTATTTTTTCCTTATATGGGAAACTGGATATCTCTTGATTCAAATAGGTTTCTTTGGTTGAAGAGATTTTTTTCTCTCTGTGTATAGAAAGTAACTATTGATGCTGATTGTATATACATCTAAGTCTAGAAGCTTTAACATCTGTATATTAAGATTCTATTGAAATATGATGCTTAAAAAAACCAGAAACCGCAAAGTCTTTGAATCCTACTTAATTACAAGGTAGGTACGTTTTATTCCCTCCAAGCTGACGTCACGTCAGCCTACTCCACCCAACATTCAGTTATAAGGACTGTGCTGATGCTATTCCCATTTATGGGGCATATCGGCTTCGCTAAACCAGTATAAGTAATGATATGAAATTGTTTTTTATTTATGTCTTTTGATTATTGGGCAATCTTACACGATTAAGTTACTTAGCTAAATAACTAAGCAAAGCTTGCATTGTGGATACACGAAAGATAACCATATATATATACTTATGTGACATTTTCAAGTCAAAGGTATATAATAAAATAAATAAAAAAGCCTTTTATTTCTTGCAGGTAATAACTAAAAATAAGCAGCAATTTAAATATTACAAAAAATCTATAGTCAAAGATAATACACACACAAAGATAATACACAAAATGTTTTAAGTCAAAGGTATATATCGAATGTTAATAAAGTTTAATTCTAAATGATTTTTCATGGCAGCAACGCCTTATTGACAACCGACAATTATATACTTTTGACTTGAAAATATCACATATATTCGTGACAAATACAAAAAAACATATAAATGCCTTTACCAGATTCCGAACATTAACACGTCCATTTTCGTATGCAAGGTCAGTTTGGAGTGTATATTAAATCTGCATCTGGTATTCTGCAGTAAACTTGACCCCCAAATCAAATTTATATTTTTTTATTGTTTTTTCCTCGATCTTATTGGACCTTCAACTATTTAGTCTGCGCTTTGTCTGGTTTAAAGGAGGCAAAATCTCGGTAAGCATTACAAACAGGATATCGCTTGAGGTATCCACGGAACAGAGGCACAAAAGACCTTTGTTTATAATCCTATGAGAATATTCTAATGAATGTGATTGAGCCATTGGTGAGCGGAAGTGGGCTGTTAATTAAATAAATTGATTTCGTTTATTGCACTCGTAAATCTGACGTGTTTTATATGGCTATGGGCTTGGTAATATTGCTGGTAAACAGCTAAATGCGGTAAAGGAGTGATAAGAATGTTAAGAAGACTTATCTTTATTATCTTTACGAGTATATTCTAAACTTACTTTTTTTAAAGTCATCGTAATAACTGTATCATAATTTATCAATATTCGCTAATTTACTACAACAGATTTTAATTGTTGTGTAGCAATATGTATGGGAAAAAATCAAATAAGACTTTTTTACAGTAGGTACCCGATTTTAAAGATGATTTGGGAGTAATTGAGTACTTATAGTAAAGAGTAAACGGTTATGTGTTGCGAAATCACTTACCCCGAAAAAGGACTATTAAAAGTATTAAAACATACACTTTTTTTTAATTGTTTATCGCAATAACTCATATAAAAGAAGGTACACTCAATATAATAATACATATACTTATTGTGACATTTGTGACGTTATAGTTAAATACTCCCATGAAAACTTTAAATGCACATATCGTTTTGTAGGTTAGTAGTTAGTCTGTTATTTAAGTTGGTTAAAATTGCAAACCGTACTTTTTATAGTTTTTATTTTAACTTTTTTTAAACCCGTTATAGCTTCAACTGAATCTTGTAAGTATGTATTTAAAGGACTATACAATCGGAATACAAAAACCCAAATTATAAAGGTACACGCTTATAAAAATTATTAACATAAACACAAGTCAAACGAGAAACCTTCTTCACTTCTTCAACAAATTAAATTGTTTTTTTTATTATTCAAAAATTAACTTAATGTAGTTTTAATTAAAGTAGACATTTGTAAGTTACGCAAAAATGAAATACGAGGTTTTACAAGTAATGGTTGAAAATTAAATAGATGCCATATGGCGTCCGAACGGAAGTGCGTATCGCCTGTCAGCCCTTTAATATTATAATGAAATGTTCTCATTTCTTTCAACTGACCACTTACAAAGAAGACAATGGGCGACGCCTGCGCGTCCGGAGGGTTCGCGGATTTCGGCCGTTGTACGGTGGCGTTCGAATTTTAAATGACGTTCGATTACTGGAGACGAGTAAATTGTAAGCACTACAGTCGTTATAAGTAAAAGGTTTCGGCTGTAATATTGGCTCAATTTTTTTTATAATTGTGGCTCGTGCCTCTGAATCGTACCTAATAAAAAATTTCTTAATTTATATTCATCATCATCATCTCAGCCATAAGACGTCCACTGCTGAACATAGGCCTCCCCTTAAGGGGGGGTTTGCCATACGCGCCACGCTTGGCAGGCGGGTTGGCGCGCGCAGTTTTTTTTTGTTTATCGTTGTTTAGGCTTTCGGAAGATGTTGCTGCCCATCTCCCATACTGCAACCACGGGACGATATGGTGGGGGACAATTCTAAGGCTGGGCACCCCACGGCCAATAATTTATATTAGGTAACTTTATTTGTTTTGTAATAAGTCTAATGGTTGACTATAAGGGATATCTTGTAGCGCTAAGTTCGATTGTTTTTAACAATTTCGGGATTGCAGGATACAAGGAAGTCTATATTATTAACTCGTCAATATTACCAAATTAATGTTTATTTTATGTAGTATTTAGAAACATTAGCAGATGCACTTGCAAGTGCTGTTAAGAAAAGTGTCTTCAACTACACAAATTTAAACGCAGGGATGCATACTAAACTTATTTACAGATTGCACATTAGCCGACAAATACATAGAAGCAATTATCGTACTCAAAAATGTATTTAAAAGACTTAAACATTGAGAAACGTCATGTTTTCGTCTTACGAGTAAATAAACACTACACAATTACCCACTACAACAAGGTTTAAAAATAAACGCTTGCTTTAAAAATAGTTTAATTTTCCCGTATAAAGCTTTACGTCTATTCGATATTCATCTAATCTCTCGCCTTTGACTCACTTATGTTTGATTACACGTGTGAGGGAGCGCGGTCACAATCAACAATAGGTTTACCCTCTTTGACCTACAAAACTTTTGACCGAATGTTACTTTTCGAATGACTGACCTACTGCCTATTATGTTCACTACTTCAAAGAAACAAAAATGGATTTTAATTAGTTATGTAAAGTCTTTGTTAAAAGATGGTTTGTGATTGACACATAACTTTGAAACTTGCAAGAGCATTAGAGCTTAAGTCAGGTGAAAAAAGTATTATGAAACTTAAGGATTGTAGCCACTTTGGTGGTAAGTCTTTGACAAATGTAATCAATGTTATTCATGCTATCGACTGTAACTATATCCAGGCGGGCCGGACGAGCTATAAAGCTGTATTTATTCAGATTGTTACTACGCATGCATTTACTCGTCAGCTTAAGAATGGGGCACTTTACTGCGTAACGCGGACAATCGCGAAGCGAGCAGTTTTACAGCGGGGCGGTTAAATAGGTTCGCCTTAACGTGGATGGCTGTCACACCGTAGGTACCAGTGTACCACCCCGGTCGGTCTGACACATCGGTGAATGACGTCTCTTCCTTGCTCTTTCCTCATGACATGACGGAAGATAGTGGTCTCTCATGAAAATGAAGCTGAGAAAAATGAGCTTTTTTTTATCAACCGATTTAAAGATTTCTAAGGAGGAGGTTCTCAATTGATCGGGATCTTTGTTTTTGCTATCTTTTTTATGTATGTTCACCGATTATTCGAAGACGGCTGGACCGATTTCGAAAATTATTATTTGATTGAAAGAGTATACTTTACAATTGGTCTCATTGTAACCAGGTAAGGATCTGATCATGGGATCCTGGAGAAATTGAGGGAACTCTGCAAATATTATAATATGAAGTGATTTAAATATTTTATACAATATCTCAGGCATTCCCTTTTGGAAAGGGGGAGTCTAATGGAGGTCGGTTCTTTTTGTTTAAAAACATATCTCACCTAATAAATGTACCATCGGGTTCAAAAATGCATGGGCAATTTATGAATGAATTCATTGATAAATTGGCCATGCAATTATGAACGCGATGGTACCTGCCGCAATTCCATCTAGATCTTGGTACAGTCAGCCAGTGCACAATCTAAATGCAGTGTCAGGTTGTGCAGTCAAATTTATTTTTACATGCTCTTGGTGTTTCAACAACGACGTCATACCAAGATCATTGAATTGATCATTGAAGATCAGCATTGACTTTATGCTGTTATGTGACTGTCGAGCCCATCGCGATTCAATACGACAACGAGTATCATGTGCATGGGCACCTTTCCGCAGTGCGGAATGAATTACTTTAGTAGGTAGATTAATAAGTAGATAAGTATATTTGAAATTGCTAAAATATAGAAACATTAAAATAAACTAAATAAATCAGGTTAATCGTAATTGAAGAAGATATCAATAAAATATTGATGAATGAAGTTATTCCTGGAAAATTTTACTACAGTTCGTTGCGAATTTTATGACGGTGTGACGACACCTCACCTTTAAAATTGAAAGTGACGTAAGTGGTGTTTTAGTGCGCAATCGGCGAGCGAAAGCCGTAAATCAAAGTTTTAGTGTCGAAATGTTGGGATGCGCAAGCCACTGGGGTGGCCAGCCTTAAACATTTTTTTAACTCATTCTGAACCCGAGGAAACAATATGACATTGGCAAGTGCTCGTCTATTGTTCTCAGATGGATGATGAATTTCAGTCGAGCATAATTGTATGAGTTGACATTCTCTTTACTAAGTATGTCGTTGTATGTAACTGGGATAGCCCTAATATTTCTTATTTTATGTATCGTAATTGGTGTCACACTCTTTCATAGACAGAAATTTCATAGAATTTCGTTTCCCAGAAATTATTTCATAGATTATTTGGTTCATGTACTTTCTGTTCCAATATTGTTGTTTCATAGACTATTCAATTGGTAAAAACATATTTCACAGACTTTCATTTCCATGTATATTGCTATCAAACTTTTTTAATTTACAGAGTGATCAAACACTAGAATCATATTTCATGTATTTTTGTTTCGTAGGCACAGATTTCATAGATTGTTGTTTCATAGTTATTGTTTTATATAATATTTAGTTCCACTGTTTTCTTTTCCGATATTATTATTTTAGGGGTCGTATCTGGTGGAATACAAACTATTGTCATATTTTCGATTTACATAACACTTTTCGCATACCCTTTTTGATGACCCTAAAAACGTAACTGCTCCCAGGGATAGGTAGGTTAGGGTTATTTTTTTTGATGACCCTAAAAACGAAACTTCTCCCAGAGATAGGTAGGTTAGGGTTATTTTTTTTTTGATGACCCTAAAAACGAAACTTCTCCCAGAGATAGGTAGGTTAGGGTTATTTTTTTTTTATGACCCTAAAAACGAAACTTCTCCCAGAGATAGATAGGTTAGGGTTATTTTTTTTTGATGACCCTAAAAACGAAACTTCTCCCAGAGATAGGTAGGTTAGGGTTATTTTTTTTGATGACCCTAAAAACGAAACTTCTCCCAGAGATAGGTAGGTTAGGGTTATTTTTTTTGATGACCCTAAAAACGAAACTTCTCCCAGAGATAGGTAGGTTAGGGTTATTTTTTTTTTGATGACCCTAAAAACGAAACTTCTCCCAGAGATAGGTAAGGTTAGGGTTATTTTTTAAAAACGAAACTGCTCCCAGAAAAAGGAAGAATAGGGTTATTGTGGCTATTTATCATTAGGCTCTAAAATGATCTGCATGAAAATTATATGATAGGTGCTAGTTCAATTATCTTTGAACAAAAACATATAGGATGTAATGTATATTACAATAAGTATTGAGTTACTGAGTCTTCTATGAAACGAAAATATTAAGTTTGATAAAATGAGAAACAACATACTATGAACATGCAGGCTTTGAAATAAGTGTTATACAAACTAAATACTATACAGATTAATAATATTTGATTTAAAACGTTATGAACTGAAATTCGAAAAAGTAATTATCTGAACAATAAAAAATATACAAAACCAGATTCTACAATGTAAGAGATCTGAAAAATGATCAATCTATGAAATGAAAATATGAAAAACATTTTCTATGAACCAATATTCTGCGAAAATGTAGTCTATGAAACAACGTACAACTATCGTAATTATATCTGGTCGAATATTTTAAGAGCCTAAAAATAATGGCGTCTTTCGGAAAAAAATAACGTTTTAAACACAAAACTTCCGTGAGAAACAGACATATTAAATAAATACACACGGGTTTACACACGTCTTTTAAGTCGAATATTGCTCGAAATCTTTCGCTGCATAACGAGGAGCTTATTTGGTCTGCGTCGGTTAGCCAACACGAATGGCTCATGAATAAGCTCCTCGTTATGGAGCGAAACATGTCGAGCAATATTCGACTTATAAGACGTGAGTAACCCGATTGTATTTATTTAAATTAACGTTGTTCTCTTATTTCTCTGACACAGTCAAATACAGGGGCATTATCATGAATACCATGATATTGCCCCTGAATTTGACACCCCGACTCGTGCTCTCGTGTGAAATGTCACATGATGGTTTTTAGTTCAGAATTTTTTTAAACATTTTTCTTTGTCGGTTTTTCATTACTGAGGATCGTGACCACTTGGATCTGCATTCTAATGATTTGTTTCCATCGGTCTCGATCTCCCGATGTAAGTAGTTTGCCTGTGGTCGTGGCAAGTGGTTATTAGAATAGGCATGATGAATTTTTTTCATGGATGGTATCAATTAATTTGTTTTGTTGTGAGGATCAAATGTCTATATGGGGCCAATTGCGTTAAAGCAACACAAAAGTCAGCAATGAGATTCAAAATATTATGTTTGCACGTAGTGCACGAAACGCTCCTAACAAAATGATATGTAGAAGTGACGTCAAAACTACATATTCGCCTTGTTTTAGTATGGAAAAATTACGTAATTGCTATTTTGACACTGAAATATTGCATTTATGTATAGGGATGCTTTATAAAAAAATTCCAGTAATATGTGAGTAATCGAATGATATCACTGATTTTCATAATTTCGCACTTAAAAGAACGCGATACATTTCAATAATTTCAATAGATTTTTTAAATGTTTAACTAAAATAGGATATATTCACCATTTTACATCCTTTCAACTACATTTCATCACTAAATTAAACATCTGTCATCATCCCTAATAGGGATAGCCATACCTTTTCGCTGAAATTTTCTTGCATATGATCCCGCTTATTCATAAACGTGCTTCAAACCTTATTTAGTTAAGGGGCTACTTTGAAAAATTATAGGTTTTTTCAAACGCTCCAGTGACTAAACGGGAAAAGGGACTAAATTTATTTTCGAATATATATTATTAGACTATATACTCTTGTTTTTGGCACAAGCCGAAACATGATTGCTGAAAGTTGCCTCGATAGAAAAAAAATCCGAAGTTGGGTCCTTTTTCCCCTTATTTTTCTTAGCTTACGTAAACTATAAGAGATTAAGCAATATAACTAAGTAAAAAATATGGTATTCTGGTTTATCTAAAAAGTCACAGAAGTAAAATTACACAAAACTTTATAGATTCGCTTATTTATCGTAGATTGGTCAAAAAATCTGATCCTTTAGAGTGCTGCATCTCTTTCTCTCGTGCACGGGAGCCATAAACGTGTCTCTAACGGATGGGCGTGGCTTGTCCGAATCGAGGAATGGCCTTAAATTATGTTTTGTCTGTTTCTAACAAACACAACTGTCGAAGTGACAGATAAAGACAAAAGATTATTTAGTAAAATGAGTTTTGAAACAATTTTATGAATAAACGGGGATATCTTCATCGTCAAAATCTAGTTTTTAGTTAAGCCGCACAATAATGCAAAACTGCCGGTCTGTTATCCTAACCCAAATTATCATAAAAATACAGCCAGTAGGTTAAGAATTTTCTGCATGTCCACTTGTTACTACATATATGTCAAGAGTAGGCCGTAGGCAACCCTGCCTCATCGAATAGCAGAATTCGACTGTTCAAAATGCTCCCACTTTGGCTCAGGCTACCCGGTACTAAAATACATAACATTTTATCCTGCATCGCCCTACATAAGCCAAATTCTGCTATTCGATGAGGAAGGGTTGCCTGCGACCTACTCTTCATCTAATATCTCTCCTACTATTCCGATTATAGAAAAATCTAACAAACGAATGTTTCGCATATCACAATGTTTATATAAAACAGTTATTCTAGCCTTATCAATTTTCATACCTTCCCATTAAAATTGTCATTTCCTCAGGTCATTAACCTCTTTAAATATAACGCCGCCACCCAGAAGATCATCACCCGCAGTAACAAAGTAGTGGGTATGCAGAAGTGATTAAATTACAAGCGCCGTAAACAATGGCCGCAAAACCGCGCCGTTCGCGATTCCTGGTACCAGAATTAACCTAGGGCTGAGCTGAGTTCAGAAATGAAAATACAATGCCAGTTTGATAACACACTACCCTACCATGTGTATGTTAAGGCATTGTCCTAACTGATAATCGCACAATCGCGCGATTACGGTTAGGACACCCATTCGAGTTCAATATGTTTGATCGTGCGTTCGTACGAGTAAAATTCGCGCGAACATACGATGATCGCCCATTCGCGTTACATTAGGGTCGGTTACACCAAATCGTCTATTTCCGTTAAAGTGTTCGCAATTTTTTTGTATGGGAATAGATCATGACTCAATAACAGTTTTTTGTATAAAATTCTTAATTAATCTTTTTGTTATTATGTTTAATTAATTATATTTTCGAAGTATTATCTTCGATTTTCTGTAAGTTGTCACTTTAATGCTTTGTAGCATTGCTAATATAATCTTAAATCTGTGCAATTGATAACTTGCCTATGTAGCAGGCTAAAACTGTCCCTGGAACATTATACACGTTTTTACTAAATGACTTATCCCTTTTCAACTGTATTCATTAGAAATAGATCATACCCAACATTTCATATCTATTTTAAACAGAATTTTAAATGATGTTAATAAAAAAACGACGAAGCCAGTCGATTGGTCAATGGCATTATACCACAGATACAAAATGTTGTACCTCATTGGTTGATTGACAGTCGCATAGGTTTTGTTTACATTATTTTTTAATGCATATAGAATACACACTAGCTATTTAAGTATCTGAAATTATACGATCTTTTATGTTTTATGCTTGACGGCTTAGAGGTAAGCATGAAGTGAAAATGAGTAATAACGTTGAGAATTATTGAACATAAAAATTTCACGGTAAAAACTATAAAACAGTTTTGTAGGTAAAGGTACATTTACATAAAACTGATGGACCTAACTTCTGAAAACTATTGCAGTAAGTAAATTTTTTGCTTTTCGCGTCTTTTAGTGGATGCTTTTTTTTAATCCAGACTTAGGCTTTATGCTTCTGAAGTGGTAAAGCAAGCGGACTGTTAGTGGAATGGTATAATAATCGGTGAAAATCCAGGATTGCAGGAAAGCCAGGATTTCCGCGACCAGACATGATATATACCTTCTTCTACCGAGCTTGCGTTTCTAACGAGATCAGTTGAAGTGAGCTCATTCTGATCTGAGTGAGTAGATGGAAATAGACTGATTGGAGTTTTGTCGCTGGTTCGCTACTTCTAGCCTGGCTGAGAAGACTCCTGCAAGAAATTCGGCTAGGCCCGACGACTGTCGGTGTGCATAGTTTTTGTATCGCACAGTGCATGTTAAAGAGTTGTTTCATTTAAACTAATTTCCGCCAGTGGCTCCACACGCGTAGAAGTCTTGATATAAAGGCATTAAGTCCGTCTTTTGTTCCTTTTCATGTGCAATATACCTAGCTTAAATAAATAAGTAAATTGCCCAACCCACCCTTTGCCCCAATCTTTTGGCATAGTATCTCATAATTTGAACAGGAATATTTCCTGGATAAAAAGTATTGTATGTTACTTTCCGCGTTTTACCTGATTTCCGAATTTAAATTTTTACTACAAATATTTCCAAACATATAACCATACAAGCTATCACATTTGTAATCCTAGGATCTTTTACTAGCTATCTGCCGTAGAATTTAATTACGGAATCATAATTATCGGCATAATATTATCTACCCACAATGTTGCATCTTCATTGCGACAACCGCCCATACGTCGCGCATACTCGCTCACAAGTATCCATTAATTCATAGTATTTACTGCTTCTTGCAACGTAACAAGAGCCGAGTAATAAAGTTGCAAGGAAAAACTGTTTTAGTTTGAAACGTAAGGAGTGGACGTTTTTCATATTAACTAATGCTTTTAAGGCTGCTTTTGGTGCGAGCGAGTAATTTAATCAACGATTTTATTGGTCTAGGATTAAGTAGAGTAGCTTAGCAGGATAATTATAGTTTTATCATTAATGTATGACGTACTAGCTCCGCTTAGAAAGTAATGCTATGAAAATGGGTAGATTTAATAGGCTAGATGAATTTTTTTCATGCGTGGTATCATTCGATTCGTTTTGTTGTGAGGTTCAAATGTCTATATGGGGCCAATTGCCTTAAATCAACATAAAAGGCATAAAAGAGACTTAAAGTCTGTGATTTGCTTTTGTTTCTCAAAAGCTCCTAACAAAATGATATTAAGCCGTGACGTCATGGCTTCATAGTTGCCCTGTTTAAAGTATGGAAAAATTATGAAATTGCTATTTTTACAGTGAAATATTGCGTTTATGTATATAGTTGCCATACAATATTTATTTCACAGTAAAATGTTAGAAATCGAATGGTATCATTGGGTTTTTAAATTTTGTACTTTCAAAATTCGAAAAAAAATTAAATTTTGAAGCCTGATATCTTTGCACCATTTCAATAGATTTTTTAATGTTTACTTTATTTGTATATTTTGATCATTTTGCATCCTATCAACTAAATTTCATTGCCTAATTCAACATGTGTCATCATCCCTATTTTTTTTAACAATATGGAACATAGTGTGAACATGTGAAGGTTACCTTAACTTCAGGGCTATGCAATTTAATCCCAGACCGAGTTTTGGTTTCGAGTTATATGTATCTTAGTATGAAAGGGCCTACGAAGCAAGAGATCTTGGGTTTGAATCCTGGCCCGGCTATTTATTTGTGTGTTAATCACGGATATTTTTTGCTGAGCTATGGAGGTTTTCTATGTATATAAGTATATATCTATCTATTATACATAGGTATATATCGTCGTCTATTACCCACTACACAAGCCTTATTGAGCTTACTGTGGGACTAGGTTGATTTGAGTAAGATTGTCCCATTATATTTCTTATTTACTTAATTTATACCCTCTTTATGATGGCAACACTGCCGAACTGTCAAGTTGGTTTTAGAAACAGCTGACTAAATTAATTAAAATTTATTATATTTCTAGTCCTAAACTAGACGTATTGTGCATTAAAAGCAACATAAGTGATTATATAGTGTGTATACATCGATAGTTTTGTGAAAACGGCAGCGTAAAATCGCATAATTGGACTTTGAACCGGAGCAGCTGTCAATGCAAAAGTGATCACCGTTGGAATTTGGTTTTTGAAACAAAGGAAGTATTCGTTCTTTTTCTCGTTGTTACTACACATTGTTGTGATAAGAGTATCGTATGTTATATGTAATTTATATTATTTTCATGCAAAGCTCACTGTTACGGCCGTGAGCAACGTCAAGCCTACTACATTGGCACAGTACCGTTTCTCTTTGCTTGACGAACTTGTGGAAGCATAAGTTGAGACGACACAATCGCCACAGACAATACCCACTACTGACACACTGCACACATTATCATTCGTACCTTCTTGCACTCTACTCTAACTTACCATCTTAAAAACATTTCATTATCAATATAGGAACCAACTAATTTTTTTTTTAAACACCTTTTAGTTAACCTGAGAAGTGAACATGGACAACGATCGCAAAGCCACCGCACGCGCCCACACGCGCCAGTTAGAGATGCAAGTGAAGGCTACATCAAAAGACCTTAGGGCGGCCCAGGCCTTATCTGATCAGCTGATGCAGGAAAGGGATGATAGCGAAGTGGAGCTCAAGAGTATCATAGACAAAAACACAGCACTGAGAAGGGAGCTTGCAGACAATGATGTACAGCTGACTGAGGCTCGTTGTGAAGTGGACCGTCTACAAAAAATAGTGGACTCTTTTAATCATTGTGCATCTACACATGAAGTGGCCTTAGAGCGTATTGCAAACCTGGAAGAGGAGCTGGGTGACGCAAATGAAGAACTTGATTTGCTTAGAAGTGAACGGGAGCGCTATAATGCCTCGGGGCTCCATAATGTTTATCAAGAGTTGAACAATGGTGGATTGTTTTTTAACAGTAGCAAAAAGCTGAAGAAGTATGTTAAGATAAATAGGTATATTAGGAGAACCCAGAAGCTTATCAAAAGCCAAGCATGCATTAAAAACATTAAAAAAATTAAATTAGCATTGTCGGTAACAAAAAATAGGGTAAATAACTGCCATTTAGAGCTTGTGACCAAAGAAAGTAAGTTACAGGAATTGCATGCTGAGATAAATAGGTTAAAGGATGAGCTTGCGGTAATATCCTCTAGATATGAATCTAGTAATAAACAAGTTGAGGAGCATACTAAGGCTTTTTCAAAACTGTTGGCAGAAAATCATAATTTAGATGAGCGTTGCAAGATGCTTCTTAATAGTAAAGTTTGTAGTTGTGAACAAACACCACCAACAGTGTCTGATGAACCAAGTGTGGCCCTCAACGCCTCTAAGCTTGCTGTGCCAGCAGTTCATAAACCTGTCAAGAAGACGGTTATTTACTCTGATGAGATTGGGTTAGGAATGGGCCCATTATTGAACTTTAGACTACAACAACAAGTGTCAAATTACTGTTACCACAACATAACTTTGTCCCATTTATGTGACCTTATTTCAAAGGGATGTTATGATAACAGCACTACATTGGTAATTTTAATGGGAAATAGTCTCAATGTTGATAAGCAAAGCATAGATAAGCTGATGTCAACTTTAAATGATATTGAGAGATCTGGAGTGGGCAAAATTATTTTATGTGCACTGCCATATTCAGAGAATATGCCTTATGAATACAATAGTAAAATATCACGCTACAACTCATTAATGTGCAACTCCATATCTCTCAATAATAAGTATCATTTCTTTGATTTAAATAAATTCATTGAGCGCTTTTGGCTAATCCCCGGGAAGATATTTTTGCCGAAGAAATATACTACGACTCTTATTGATTTGTTGGCCTTTAATATTGAGCCAAATAGAAATAATAGTGTTATAAATAGATCTCGGCAAGCGAACAGCGCCACAATGACTTTTTCACATTTAAACTAGATTGTCGGACAGCGGGAAAACATCTGAATATGAATGTTGTGCATCAGAATATTCAGGGTTTTTCCAGCAAAGAGTTAGAGATAGGTTTATTCTTAGATAATAATGATGTACAAATTATGTGTATTACAGAACATTGGCTAAAAGAAGAACATTTAATTTTTGATTTTATTAACTTTAAATTAATCAGTTTCTATGCTAGAAAATCTGCCATTCATGGTGGTTCCCTTATAATTGTTAAAAATGGCCTGAGATGTAAAGAACGGAAGGATGTTGTAAAATATTCCATAGAGAGAATTGTAGAAATTTCTTGTGTAGAATTAGAAAGTTATATTGTTATTTGTGTATATAGACCACCAACAGCGGCCGCAGCTGATTTCAACACATTTGAAAATACCATGGAAAATGTGCTGAAATTAGTGACTAATAACCGAAACTGCCGAAAGCATGTTATAGTCTGTGGAGATTTTAATGTTAATTTGCTTGAATCTTCTATTAATTCTATTAAATTGCTATGTTTATTTAAGTCGTTTAATATGTTTAATTTGTTCTTTGAACCTACCCGGGTGGGTGTCACTAGTGCAACATGCCTTGATAATATTTATTGTAACTGTGAATGTCTGGATAAGGAAATATTTAACTGTTTTAATTCTGATCACAGCGGTCAAAGGGCATCTTTTATAAAGCCAATTCAGGAAATTCCACAAACTATAACATATAGACCCATTACTGGTTATCGTTTGGAATTATTCAAAAAAGAAATTCAAAATCATCTCTCCACACTGCCTTATTCACATTTTTATGAGTCAAATAATTTGTATGAAGATTTGTTTAGTATGATTCTTTGTCAATTTAATAAACATTTCAAACTGAGAACTATTAGTGGGTCAAAAACTAAAGCTAAAGCAAAGTTTAGTGAATGGGCTACTGTAGGTATTCATAAAAAGTAGAAAGAGGCTTTATGAACTTTATGGAGAGAGAGAAGTGAACAAAACTTCAGATTTTCTGGACTATGTAAAAAACTATTCAAAAATTTTCAAGAAGGTGTGTTTAACTGCTAAGGCGAACTATACTAGTGCAAAAATAAAAATGTCGGACAACAAGGTGAAAACAGTGTGGAATATTATTAATAAGGAAGCTGGTAAATGTAAATCACGCGATTGTCAAGTCAACATTGTCTCGGAGGAACAACAGGTCATGTCAAATGACGATGTTGCCTCGGCATTCGAAGATTATTTTTCTAACATAGCATTAAATACCACAAAATGCCTACAATCATCTTCGTCTCAAGCTCATTCCTTACTTTGCGCTAATATTAAGAAATGTAATACGATCTTTGAATTTGACCTAGTGGATTCCGAAAAAATTGTAAAGTCATTCAAATCACTCAATTTAAAGAAAACTGAGGACTTATGGGGAATATCAGTTGTAGTCATCAGCAATATCATAGACGACATAGCGCCTTACTTAGCCATCATTTATAACAATTCAGTTTCACAATGTGTTTTTCCAGATCTAATGAAATGTAGTAAAGTCATACCTCTATTTAAATCGGGTGATTCTAGTGATCTAAATAATTTCCGACCGATATCGATACTTCCTGTACTAAGTAAAGTCTTTGAAAAGATAATGTTAAATGATCTACTGGGGCACTTCAACAGACATGGACTGCTTACAAGCAATCAGTTTGGTTTCACAAAGGGACGTTCCACAACCGACGCTGCTGCAGAACTCATTAAACATATTTTCAATGCTTGGCGAGACAAACGTTATGATGCAATTGGTATATTCTGTGACCTTTCAAAAGCTTTTGATTGTGTAGATCATAGAACGCTCATTCTTAAATTAGAACACTATGGTCTTTCAGAAAATGCCCTGAGTCTCATGTCTTCTTACCTTAGCAATAGAACACAAACAGTTGTTGTAAATAAAACCCAGTCTAAAGGGACTTTAGTAAAATTAGGAGTGCCACAGGGTTCCATTCTGGGCCCATTCCTGTTTTTGGTTTATATAAATGATTTACCTTGTGTAGTACAAAACCTTTGTGGTATGATTTTGTTTGCCGATGATACATCTTTAATTTTCAAAGTTGAACGGCAATCCAATGATTTATCTGTAATTAACAATACACTAGCTGGCGTACTAAACTGGTTTACTACTAACAATCTGTTACTTAATGCTAAGAAAACTAAATGTATTCGATTTGTTTTGCCAAACGTGGCACCAATGGACACTAATATAGTTATAAATGGTGAATGTTTAGATATAGTAGATAAAACTGTGTTCCTTGGTTCAACGTTGGACAAAAATTTACAATGGAGTCCTCATATAAAAACTCGCTCTTAGACTAAGTTCAGCCGCTCATGCCGTTAGAAAAATTAGACAACTGACTAATATTGAGACAGCTCGCTTAGTTTATTATAGTTATTTTCATAGTGTAATGTCATATGGAATTCTGGTTTGGGGCAAAGCAGCTGACATACAGACTATTTTTGTTTTACAGAAAAGAGCCATTCGCTTTATGTACAACTTAAAGGCAGGTACATCAATTAGAGAATTATTTAAAAAAATTAATATTTTAACTCTTGCGTCCCAATATAGTAGGGTGGCCAAGTTGAAGCGGAGAATTCTTCGTAGGACTGAAAAGGTTTATACCAACAAGTGGTATCGTTGGAATCAGCATAAGCTACTGATTATTAAACTATCTCTTGTCACTTCATAAAGTGGTGGAATGAGTTATTATGACGTCACAAAGATGGCGCGCGACTTAGGGTTAGATTTTGTCGATTATTTCAAAAAATATTAATTCAATTTAAGTAAACGAGTGTCATATGATTGATATTTTCATGCTTAATAAAATATGTAAATCTACCTTCAACCAAAAAGTTAAATAAAAGCCAAATTTATTTTTATATACATTTCTAACACGCATTAATTTACATTATTAATTATGTTTGCCTTTGCCCAGCAGTGGGACACTCAAATAGGCTAATATAATATAATAATAATTATGTTAAACTTTATTGCACAATAATAAAAAAATAAGTCCAAAAGGCGCACTTAATGCTTTAAGACATTCTGTTCCAGTCAACCATAGGGCAAACCAGAGATTTGCTATGGTGTGTGCAGTGAGATAAAAGGATTGTGTAATTATTAGTCTCATATTTAAGTCCTAATTTCTAACTCTACACACTGCAAAGAAATATTTATATATGTAGTATATGTGAATATGTAATAATCTTTACCTTTATTTAGCCTTATCATTACACATTTTATCAATAAGTAGTGTATATTACAACGTGTTTTTAACATACTGTTTACGCTGTTGGGGCAGCTCTTGTAAAACAGTTATCATCGAGGCCGAAAGAGCACAGCGTGCTGTCGTTAAAACAATTTTAAAGAAACCCTTCCGGAATTCCACACTTTTACTATATAAAAAGTCCGAGGTGTTGACAGTTCGTCAATTTACCTACTCAAAATTGTTGTTGATAAGCACAAGCAAATACTTGAAACGAAGAGTGTATCGAACACAGGTTCCGTCCGTGAATACTGCCCTTGCAAAACGATTTGAACCGTATATATCTAGTTTTGTTTATAATTCCGCGACTAGACACTTAGACATTAAAGATAAACCCGTGTTTAAAGCCAAACAAGTCATTACAAAAGAAAAATATGTATATCGTCGGGTAAATTAGGTAAATAATCCGATATCGTTAGATAGACTTTATTGCGTTTCTATTTAATTGTCCTGTGCAACTGCGAAATCATTTTATTTATTATAAAAATATAGACATCTAATATTGAAATGGCCACAATGGACTGTTGTTAGTAAACTCCAGTGGGGATTGAGTTCTAAGGACACTGGCTTGGTTTTCTTTGTTATCGAAACTTTTTGCGGTCTAAGAACAGTAAGTATTGCCAGTCTTGTGTTTTTTCACATGTAATGTTTTTAATGGGATCTCATTCCTTTTTGTAAGTAGGGCTCCCTTTTCTCCTTCCACGTTCTTGCCGTGCACATTCCCATACCTATTCTCACCCATGAACCCGTACGCATGCCCACATCCGAAGGTATTAATGGGCACCTACAACTGCCTTTTTTTACTATCAACTACTATGATCAAAAAATATCAAAACTGAAAATGTAACTTTGCAGTTCTTTATATGGGATTGCAATGTACTTGTAAAGTTTGTAAAACCAGGCAACCCGGCTGACATTGCAGTATGTTAAGATTTTCAGAGGCTTTATAGCTCTAATACTAGATGTATTCAAAATTTGGAGCTTTTGTGGATTAGCTAGAGTTAGAATTCGTATGATCTGTCATATAATAGTCAGTCAGTAACAAAACTAAGGAACTTTGAAATGCAATAATTCTTAAATTATAAGTAAGTAAAAATTAAATGATTTTAAGAATATGTCTTCCTTGTGTTATAACTTCTTTTTCACTGAAAATTCAGACTTCTAGCTACCACCAAACACCAGAATACCAAGGGCAATTAGAGGGCGTCGAAAATAGCTTGAATGGCTACGGGAAAATGATAGTACGGCCGTGAGAGAGACTAATTATTTCACAATCCTTTTATCTCGCTGCACACACCATAGCAAATTTCTGTTTTGCCCTTTCAAATCATTAAGTGCGCCTTTTGGACTTATTTTTTTATTATTGTGCAATAAAGTTTAACATAATTAATAATGTAAATTATTGCGTGTTAGAAATGTAAATAAAAATAAATTTGGCTTTTATTAAACTTTTTGGTTGAAGAAAGATTTACATATTTTATTAAGCATGAAAATATCAATCATATGACACCTTGTTTGCTTAAATCGACTAAATAGTTTTTGAAATAATCGACAAAATCTAACCCTAAGTCGCGCGCCATCTTTGTGACGTCATAAAAACTCATTCCACCACTTTATGAAGTGACAAGAGATATTTTCATAATCAGTAGCTCATGCTGATTCCAACGATACCACTTGTTGGTATAAACCTTTTGGGTCCTACGAACATCGAAAATACGATAGCTCCTACGAATTGGCCTTTCCTCTAATATATCTATGATAATATTATTTTTGTTGTAAAGAATATACACACATTCAAGAAGAATTCTGACATCCACAGCTATAACACTAGAAATAAAAACAAGCTTGCTACCAGACGATGTCGTGTCCGCAAAGCATATAAGTCATTTTTTGGCCAGGGTATTCATATTTATAACAAGTTACCCGTCGATGTTTTGAATCTATCATTTCCCGCTCTTAAGAAATACTTGAAAAAAACTTTAATGTCAAAGGGTTATTACAGGGTCGAGGACTATATGACAGACATATATGCATGGCCCAAACCAGAATCTATAAAATCATCTAACATTTAGAGGACACAGTTCAAGTAAGAAAGAATATCAAACGTATTGCGAAATTTGCGAAGCAGTCAGATTTGGATTTTATTTTTATTTTTCATTTTAATTACACAATAGGCAGGTACATGTCTGTCTCTCAAGCTGTTTTGATATGCCTTCTTGAAGAACTACGCATTATTGTATATAGTATCTTTAATGTATTTGTAGTACTGTTTTGAAAAAATAAGTCCCGCCGAGTTTCTTGCCGGTAATAAGTAATACTTCTCGGGTCAGAGGTGTAGGGTTAGAACCGGTGGTAGTTTCTTTTCTCTCTGACGTTCATAAGTGCATTGTAATGTGCCTAAATTGAAGAATAAATATCTTTTATCTTTTTTTATCTTTTATCTTTTACGCGTGTATCTAAAGTAATATTGTCCTAGGTATACAGCAATGATGCTTTGCGTCAACTTTGTACAGATTTTTTCTTTCTGCCAGCGATTATCAAAATTGAATGATTCATTTTTATCAGGATGCCGCACATCCCAACGTCGTGTATCACAGCCTGTCACCTGTCATCTCTGATTAACTTTTATCGATCCCCGCTCCCATGCGGATCTTAAATCTGTGATCTCCACTTTTTGCATCCCGACTCGCATAACGACACAATAAACGTATTTCACACGCGCTTAACGTTAGGTATCGCCTTATAAGCAGATCGAGATATAATAAAAGGCGAGCGAACATCAAGAAAGCAATAACGTCATTATCATAGCAAGTCGGCCATCTCTTTCCAATAGGTCTCACCACACCCTTGACTCCGCCTACCGCGTATCGCCCGTGTCACCTGTATATCTTGAAACATTACACATATGCAAAACTTTCTCGCATCTCCGTACACGAGCAGCCTCTACCCACACATATCCCTGACCGTGTGTGCACACGGCTGCAGCTGCATTGCATGCATGTGTGCCGCCTAGTATAAATCTGCAAGATAAAAATTGTGCTATATTGCATCGGCGGCGTATATCGTGATTTTCTTTTTGTGGAGATAGTGCCTAGTAAGTTGTTTGCGCCTAGAACAGTGGTCGATATCTCTGTGCCGTGTCATCGACATGGTGTTTTGTTTGAAGCTTGATAAGAATACACACAAGAACATTAAAAGGGGATAGATTTACGTAGAAATTTTACAAAGTTTTAACTATTTTTATTACCTTTTGGTATAACACCTACATTCAATTACGTACTTACGAGTATATTAAATGCATGAATGTAATTCTAGGTCAATGATCTTTTGTTAATGTCTCTAAGATTCTCCGTAGCTGAGTGGTCCGTGCCTGCCACATTGAAACTCTCTCAGCCTGGGTTCGAACCCAGGCTTGTACGAATAAGTATTAGGTATTGTAAACATTTGGTACCTAATGTACCTATGTATGTACCTGCGACCCACTAAATATTTCAAAATTGGCCTGTAGGTCATCACAAGCCAGGAGCCTGTTTACATTTTAATATAATAAACCAGTATCAAAATACACCTTTATACAATATTGTAGACCCATTACTATCCAGAATACACTTGTCGCAATCATTCCTGACAGTTCACCTAAACAATGACGCACAACAAACTCCTAGTTAACACCACGGACAATTTCAATCGCCAATTTTTCGAACATCCGTCCCGACCGGTTATTAACTGCGATTTCAGCGGCACTACAAATGTCACTATGCAAACCAAAATCACCTTTAAGGTATAACGCATTTACGACTTTATTGCAACGGAATCTACGCTCAAACCCCGCTACATGACCTAAGCGCCAAAAGCTATAAGAGTGTATTTGGTTTAAATTGACGTAAACGACTCGTATTGTGCATGAAACAGTTAACTACTCGACATAATTACGACTATTCAATGCATTGTTCAAATATTTCAATGAAAATGAGAAATATGTAACTGTAGTTTTAATATGGTTGACCTGAGGCTATGTCGCTGCGGTTATTAATTTATTATAGTCTCCTACATACATACGCTACACATAAGCCACTTTGATACCAAACGTAGTCTTGTTTGGTATCAAAGTGGCTTATGTGTACTAGTATATCTTTTAAAAACTTCCACTTCCGCTTCATTATTAACGGCCTCCTAGCCTAGTTGGTAGTGACCCTGCCTATGAAGCAGGAGGTCCCGGGTTCGAATCCTGGTCAGGGTATTTATTTGTGTGTTTATCACAGATATTTGTTCCCGAGTTATGGATGCTTTCTATGTATTTAAAGTATTTATCTATATCTATACATTATATATATCTATCTATTATATATATCGTCGCCTAGTACCTACAACACAAGCCTTATTGAGCTTACTGTGGGACTAGGTTGTTTTGTGTAAGATTGTCCTAATATTTATTTTATTTTATGTTTATTTATTATGCTCTGAATAAATAGGGACAATATGCATCTAAGAACTTAGACTAAGTTCGAGCGGTGTAAGGGAAATACTGGGGCAAGTGGAATACTTGTACTAAAGTAATACCTAGTATGTAGTAGTAGTGAAAAACTTTGTTGCATTAAAACGTTGTACTTACTGTACACAAGACAACCACAAAACATTAAGAATTTGTACAAAGTTGAACTTATCCCTCTATGAGGTCCTTTTCAGTTCACTTTGGACACTTGTACTGTACGGAATTTCCATACTTACTGTTTTACTTTTTTGTGTATAATTTTATAAATATCGTCTGTTATTGATGCAACATTCTCGAAGCAAGAATATGAAAGCGTTAGAAAAAAAAACATACAGTGAAATAAGATAATATTTTACTTTATTTATTTTGATTCTTAAGTTATTTTATTATTACCACGAAACGTCTCCTCAGGCGTCAGCCCTAGTGTCGACCATACACTCGACTTATATACCAAATTATTTCAGCCAAAACACACACTATAATTTACTCAAACTTGATCAAATGAATCCAGAAGTTTTCACCGTAATATTTAATTACTTTGCACTTTTCTTTACTTTTGGATCCTATCTACCAACCATTCAAACTATTAAATGTAGTGTTTTGCAAGTCTACCGAAATAAACAAGAGAGTAGATTCGATTAGGGGGGCGATTTTTGGCATTCGAGCGCTCTAATTCAAGAAAATTCTGCTCGAAAATAATCACACACAAATCTATGTCGCCGTTATTTTTGGGTGAAATTAGTAGATTCAATAAACATAATTTTAAATTCCTATAGTTATTTCTAAAACACCATTTCATCGTTTTAGACAGAATTGTAAATGTCAGATTCGAGAGCTCAAATCTCAAAAATCACCCCCCAGGTCGGCTTTTCTGTTAATAGATTTGGTTTTA
Organism: Pammene fasciana; assembly: GCA_911728535.1. NCBI lineage: Eukaryota > Metazoa > Arthropoda > Insecta > Lepidoptera > Tortricidae > Pammene > Pammene fasciana. The sequence continues at coordinate 7,848,319 of OU452285.1, forward strand.
GATTCATAACATTTTTATTTCTGTATTCACTATTTGTTACAACATTGTAGCTAGTGACACTTTTTATACCGCAATTATTTTTTTAATAGACTAGGGCTTATTAAAAAAATGATCACTGGCGGTTCGAGCATGAATCATTTCCCTGATAATTACCCTGCCTGCGCATAATTTCAACTATAATTACTATGTTTTGGATAAACTGTAGCGCACACTGACTCAATGATTACGTCCGCTTACCGTTCCTGTAATTAAACATTTTAATAACTGTGCTGGTTAGGGTACGGTTTCGTTGGAACCGAAAACGCGATACCGTATGAGTAGTGTGTTACATATTTTTTTCGAAAGAATTTGCTTATTTTGTGTACTTTCTGTATATTATGTAGCACAGCTCTCAAGACCGCTGGACAATTATAAGCCTGATTTTTGCTAGGTGGGAAGTGCATGGCCGTTGTGGAGAGCCTATTACAAAAACCATTGAAAACGGGTTATTTAAAATATATACCAGTGTTTGCACATATACTAGTAAATACTCCGTTTTATATATCTTTGTAACGTTAATGACCATGTTATTTTAAAATCGTATAGGTATGGAGTGCAGTTCGTCAGAGTCAGTTTAGTTTTTCTTGCAAATAATCGATTAATAGGTACTACAACTGCTAACATAATGGATCCGATTTGAAATTCAATTGATGAGATAGAAATGATAGAATTCGCAAATAACTTTTCACTTACCTTATCGTTCTAGCTGCGCTGCGTTGCCAACTTGCCACTGCCGCACATAGTCTACATTCTTTGAACTCAGCTCAATCGTCGCATCGAGACCGTACCTTAACAAAAAAATAAAATTAGCCTCCGTGGCCTGTCACGCTTAGTTCGAAAACTACATCACATACAAAAAGCGTAACTTGAGAATAAAATAAGGTCGTTTATGTCATTTTGGTCATGGGGACAATAATGCACTAATTATTGCGCTCGCGCGCACCTTGACGACAATTTATTTCTCATTACCTTAGGCTTGAACCGATTTAATGACGATAGTTTCGTTTTTAATTTCGCTAATAGCACTTTAATTACAACCGCGATTGCGTAATGTGTTGTTGTTCGTTTGTGTGTTGACGTGCTTCTATTGTCTTTAAGAAGAATATATTGTATATCGCGGAATTGAACTACCTTGCTGAAAAAGCCAAAGGTACATTTGTATGTGTTGATAGACCAGTGAATTAAATGCAAAAGGAAATATCTGTCTGTAACCTCTTTAGGCTTAAGTCCCACGATGCTCATAATTTCTTTACCCAATTTTCAAAACAAGAATACTACTCTGATACGAGTATAAATAAAGTACCTATACCTTAGATGCATTCGTATACAAAGGTAGGTAAACTGAATCGATTTATGAGAAATTAGTAATGGTCAAAGTCGCAGGCGCAGGCTAGTATACAATAAAATAATATTTGAAATAATTAAAATTACATACCTACCTACATTTTTATTCCTGTTTTTATACCCGTACTCATACATTACACGGAGAAAAAAATATTTTACAATATTACCAGATTGTATAGTAGTTATGATTCTGGTGTAGGAAAAAAGATTTCAGCTATGGTTAACAGATTCTTGTTTTAAAACAACAAGTCGTATTTTTGACAATACTAGAATATTCTAGTTATAATATTCTTGTACACGAAAACTCTGATATCGTTGTGGTAACCTTCTAATAGTTACAAAGTAAAATAAGCATTTTGCTTACAACACTTTTCAAGAATTGCGATGTTTACAATATTTATTGTTTCTGTTCACAATCGTCTAGTAATCACACAAAATAATAAAATTGTATTTACAATATCTTTATGTAAGGTCCATCTTATGTGATTTATTTATAGGTACTAGACTTTCTCGTACCTTTAAGCGGATTTTTAATACCCATTACTTACTCGAAATTTCTTGATTACTAGGAATATTTATACTCATAACTAGATACGTTTTTTGTTGTGTAACATACTTGTTTTCATGATAAAAATAAAGAATAGTACCATCAACAATAAAAAATGTTGGCATTACAATATTATTGCACACTAAATAATGCGTTATTTACGTGTAACGAAAAACTAATTTAATACCTTTACATTAGTGTCAACAGATGGCGCTAGGGCGCTGGGCCATACAGTGTTACGGGTTTTAGAGCGCTTATATTGTACATTTTTATTAAATACTGTAAAATTCAATGCTAAGATAGGTTCTACGCAAAAATGTAATTTATTAATGCATTTAACATTAATTTCTAGCTTATTTATTTCACGTCATACTTTATTGACATACAACGCGCTTTCGAAGTTTTTAACGTCATTTGTATATATAGAAGTTCCAACTGATTCATGTAAGGTAAGAACTATGTAATGTTTCTCTCACTAGGGTTGTAGATTTCGAACAGGACCTCATATGAATAGATGGATGGAAGGATGTGAGAATGTGATGATGATGATGATGACACTTAAATAAAATTGGAGAGAGGGCCTGCTCGGACAAGCAGCGACGCTTGCAACCCGTGCTCGGTTTCGGTGTATTTCTCACTTTTATTAAATACAAAAATAAAACCCGATAACTCTACAATATTTATTGTAAACAGAACAAAACATATTTTTAACACAAATAAAAATCTGGTATTCTGCAATACTGCATATAGTAAACAGAAATTGTTGATTATTTCAGTCCCCTAAAATAATAGTCGAGACTAATAAAAATCTGGTGTTCTTAATACAACACATAGTAAACAGGATTATGCGGCGTTTCAAGTCCGCAGTAATTATATTGAATCCTACTGAAAAATCTGATAAACTCTACCCTGCCCTATAATGATGGCTACAGAGATGGTTTTTGTGTGTTACACAAAATTTATTTTCTACGATACTAGGTAAGTGGGTTGTAGGAACTAGAAATAATGTTGTAAAGAAGTAGAATTTTCTGTTAATGTGTAAAAAATGTATAGTTGTCACATATAATACAATAAAATCAAGTCAATTTTACAATATTCTGTTACAAGAAACTAGATTTTTCTCTCCGTGTACATTACATTTCATGTGTATAAATAATTTAGAATATTTTTCCACCACAAGTTCAAGTCACTAGTTAAATTTTTTAGGTGTTGCAGCTTAAATACATCCCGAAATAAATATCCAATTCTATTTTATTGAATTCCAACACTATTGGGTGTCATAATATCTCGGCTAATGAAAACGCACCTTAAAAGTAAACCGATCAGCATTATGATCATCAAGAAATATTGTGTCCACTTTACAACCGCGTCAATCCGCCCTAAAGGCCCATTCACACATGACCGTTCGATTCGCACGTCTTTTGTCTATCTCGAGTTTCAATTCGTACGCCATTGTGTCGTCCGAGATGAGTGGACGGTCGTTAGTGGGATCTCCAGGCCTTGCGTTCCAATGGTTACTCAAGCGATATCACGTCGTGTTCTCGATCAAACCAGCGTAACTTGACTGCGGCTTACATGCACAACCTTGCGTACACAGAGCGGACTAATGCCAGCTTGTTCAAGGATTCGACTCGTGCGTTCTTGACAAGGGATTGGATTGTCAACCCTAGAAGATAAGACGTACAAAGGAGATCGGACGTAATCTGCGGTGTGAACGAGAAAACGCGTTTAGTGAACAGCCCGCCTATTAATTGTGCCCTTTTGTTATACGGTTTAGATCAGACGATAGTTTAGTGGTTCAGGATTGTGGGAATCGGCTGTGATTGTGGCCAAATGGGTGTTAGTGGTTAGGGATGTCTTATCAGGTCTGTCTTGATTCTGGAGTGGAATGCGACTAATTCGTGGTTATAGGTCTGTATGGTTTTAGCATTGACAGGGTAAAAGATTTTACGCAAAGTGACCACAGTTTTTGTTTCTTGTGAGTGTAGTAATTTGCTATTTTATCATATACAGTGTGTAAATCTGATACGGGCGAATTTCTTAACGGTGATTAGTATAGGACATAAGAAATGTAATTAGATAACTTTTACTTAGAATTGCAATTAATATTTTATATCCATACAAAATAATTCGGCCCGCAATGTAATGCAAACACACTCGCGTTAAACGCTCGTTGACAGTTACTTCCATTACCATGTTTACGGTGCTGCTGATAACATTTTCAATTTTTTATTATTGGGTCACAGTTAAGTGTAACTTAAAAAAACATAAACAAAACATTAATTAATGATTACACTAATGAGTTCTATGTCTGGTTTAATTTATGGCCCGTATAAGTTTCACACACTGTATAATATTATTAAAATACAACATAATGTAAATACTGTATGAAACAATATTTTTAGGTACTGATATTGGTTGCATCACTATACGTTAGTATATTAAGCCTTATTATCTGAATGTTCCTCATAAGACTTGGAGACACAAGTCTTCCACTATGGAGTATAATTCATTAATGTCACCCACACTATGAAAACCGCAAACGCATGTATACGTATTGTGTTTATGAACGACATTGTAGATGTCACATTAGTGCAGAAGTGTCAGTTCATAGTTAGATTAGCAAAGAATGACTTCACAGTGTGTACAATTTTTTGTTAGTTACTGAAGAAGTGCTATTTTTGGTCTTGTCAAACTTATGGATAGGTGAAAAGAATTCCCATTTGTTTTTTTATTTTACTTGTACAGTTGAAGGTCTTTTATTCATATCATAAGTATGAAACAAACTAATTACAATATGTATAAATATACTTACAAAATTACCTATATAAAACTAAATTAGAATTATAAATAAAACTAAATTAAAATAAAAACAAGAAAAATATACCTACCTACCAACCAGAGTCATAAAAAGAATACCCCATCCAGCAGCTCCGATTGTGGCATAGTCCCCATCACGCTAGCGGCGTTTCCCCTTTGTATTGCAAGACTAAGTCGCTGGGACAGGTAAGAGCCGGCCCTGGGGTCTCCTGAGGCGTGGATTAACCGGGACGAAAGGGACTTCATAAAAGTCTTCATGTCTGCCGACCAGGGACCCAACGTCTCAACTGCAAGCGCCGCAAACTCGTAATCCTTTAGAAGGGCGGAGTATTTGCGGCGCTTGAGAACTTGGGCCTGATCAGCAGCAGCGCCGGCTTTTGAGCGGGTTGCTTGGATGTGGGACGCGGCGAACGTATCAACGCACGTAGCGTCCCACACCAAAGCCCTGCCGAGTTTCCACGGCACCATAGTAACTCCATCCGGACGCTTACCGTCGTCTCTTGCCATTCCGGTGGGTTCAAGAGACGAAGGCACTGAGGCAGTGGCAAGTGCCCGGCGTACGAGGTCGTTAATGGTGCCGTGGCGGTACATGCGGCCAGCGCTTCTGACACAAGAAAGTCCATGTCGACCCAGCCAATCCACTTCTTTTCCACAGGCGCATGTATGAGGTACGCATATCCTGGCCCCAATTCTCAGGCAGACGGCTATTCTTAATGTGCTCGGGTCTAAAACTGTGCCGATGTTGCGTGAAGGCAAGGCGTTCAGCCAATGACCTGACTCAGTTGTAGAAACAGCTAGGAGCCTGGCACTTTCCGAGTCGCCAGGACTGTTCTCAAAGAGAGAAGCGTGGGTTACCTTTAAGCGAGGGGTATCCCAAGCCCTCTGAATATGTTTCGTTGCTGGGGCAGCCGCTCCCGGGCACGAGTCGCACCAAGACTTCTCAGCCTCCGCCAGGCTCGTAATCTCTGCGACGGAAATCTGTGGTAGATTTAAGATTATTCCGACGAGAGAAAAAGAGCCGAAGGCGGACGATAAGAAGGCAGGTAAGGCCACGCTGGTCGAGGAGCGGACACCCAAGCCACCGAATCGCACAGGGAGCACCGCTTGGGACCATGACCGAGTATCAAATGTAATATTTAGAATTTTAGATAATGTTGTCTGGACGACGCTGTCAATAGATGAAAGGATTGCGGGGTATTTCCATATAGGGGAGCATCGGAGTAGGTATGTGAATTTAGGAGTGAAAAGGCAGAAACGTATTATAAATAGGGCCATGTGGGGATTTATTTCGAATAGTAGGCTTGACGAACAGTTAAACTGGTTTAATTTGGAATTTATGACAGGATTTATTGCTTCATCAAAAATGGGTGACCCTAAGAGTGTAAGTGACGACTTGTACTGAACGGAAATGTTGGGCAAAATAGCGTTGAAGTCAGTAAGTATATCACTTTTTCTATCTGATGGAAGGTGGTCAGGCATGAACATTTCACACTTAGCAAAATTTAAAGAGAGCCCTATTTCTGAAAATTTTGTTATAATTACATGCAGGTCTTGTGAGACAGTAGCAGCATCCCCGCTTAAGGAACCGTCATCTAGGTACCACAAGTTGAATTTGGATAATAGTTTTGAAATTATCGGCTGAATTGTTAAACTAAAAATTGCGGGTCCAAGCGGGTCGCCCTGTTGGCACCCAGTGCTTGACAGTATGGTTTCGTCACCAAATCGTAATTTTGTAGGTGCCCCATAACATTGCCATAAGTACGGATATATTTCTGGAAATTCCCGTTTCATTTCTTTCATGAGGGCACCACGATCAACCGAATTAAAAGCATTTTTTACATCGATTTTGATAAATACCTCGTAGTCGGAGCGGTTCAGAAAGGACCGTGCGGCATGCACTGCGGCCTCACAGCCGCCCTTGACTCCAAAACCAAGCTGCCGGGGCTTGAATATATTAGTAAATTTCTTATTAAACCTTCGGCAGCAGAGTTTTGAAGCCAAACGCCTGAAAGTGCACCCGATGGCTATAGGGCGGACGCCGCCGTCTTTCTTGGCTAAGGCTACGAGGTTGGCGCCATACAGGACCGGGATTATCTCGTTGTTGACGCGTCCTGCTAACATTAAATTAATAAGAGCAGTTAATTCTTTTAATAAAGCAGAACTTGCGTCCCCGGAAGGTGTTGTGATTAAGTCCTTCATGTGTTGCGGTGATAGACCATCCAGCCTGCCTGCAGAACCATTAGGGAATGATAGGATTGCTTGTTGGACTGCATCCTCAGACATGGCTATCCTCGTGTCGTCTGGAGTAGGAGGATCTGGTAGTTGGGACGGTGATGAGGGAACCGGATGTTTATCCCTGAGGGCGGCAAAGGTTTCGGGTGATTGCGTCGCCAAGTCATCACTTGAAAATAATAGTCGAGCCGCTCCACTAACGTCTCCTTCCGAGATCTTATTTTCTATGGCTTTTATTTTCGAGTAAGGGTGTGACACGTTGCTAAAAATACGTTGATCCGGTTGACTAACAGGTGGTAATTTGTTTGAATTCGATTTTATTTGACTAGTCAAAGAGGATTTGCTAGATTTATCGGCATGTAGGACGGAATAGGAGAACGTGAGCAGGCGTTCCCATGCTGTGGTAGAATTTTCAGAGACAACCTTGGCCACGCAATTTGAAAGGGAATCAGCCACAGCTCTGCGGGCGCCTCGGGGTATTCTTTTTACGACTGGTACGTGTTTTTTTAAATAACTTAATCTTTCTGCCAGCACAGTGGAACTATTGGGGGTAATAGCGTTGGCCGTCGAGGGCATAGGCTGTGAAGCGGTAGACAGCGGAGCAGTAATGCGCGTCGCATGTCGCCGGGCGGTATGGATTGCTAGGCCCTTTTGCCCCTTATATAATTTGAAGTAAAAATGTGTTTACATTTTTGGACCTTATTACAAAAGAGTAAGGTGCAAAAGTGTAAACATATTTTAGACGTCGACCGTACTTGTGTTGTGTATCTTAAGCATATGTCAATTATGCCAAATAAAGCTGTCCTTATTGGTTATTAGATGTGCCTGATTCCGAATTTCTATACGGTTTCCAGATTTTGTAAATATATCTATTTAATTTTGTAACAAAAATTAATTGTGTTCAAGTTACCCAGTGAATACTTAAAAGACCTATAGCGTTATGAGTTGACCATGTAGGTACCTAATATCGATGTTAGAGTCTGTCCGGAAAGAGAAGTGTCGTAGAATATATGAGCTAATATAAACCGGAGACTTCTTTTTCCAGACAAACTATAACAAACGTAGAAGCGCTTAAGAGTCGCCAGCACGCTCGCGTTCCCATACAAACGTAGTTCAGCTCTCATTTTAAAACGGCATGCTTTAGAATCACGAAATTTTAGCAACGAAAACGAATTGCCGACCTAGATCTGTACTACTATAATGCCCATGCCAAATTTCGTGGTTCTAAAGCATGTTTTTTTTAAATGAGAGCTAAACTACGTTTGTATGGGGACGCGAGTTTACGCGAGCGTCCTGGCGACTCTTACTTCTTTTCTTGTTAAAGGCTTACAAAAAAGTTGACACTAACTTAGTTATCACATCTTGAAGCATCCTTACATCCACGTCCACCATATTTCAACCGCGTAATCAAGCAATATTCTTCTTAATCAACCCCACCCACTGGGGTCGATTCTACCAACAAAGGAATTGATTAAGTAACTATACCACGATATTACCCCGCAGTATTATTCGACTATAATAAAGAGGGCTCGGTAACCGTGGTACTTAATGAGAGAAAACTTGATTAGAATTCGTATTAATCTCCGTATAAGTTGGGAAACTTGGCCGACTCTGATTGGGCCAACGATAGCTGGATCTGATAATGGTGCTTAGGGAACTTCCCGAATTACGCAATTTGTTTATTAATTAAGTATTATAAATCATCTTGTTATTGATGGTTGTTTATGATAAAACAAGAATAAGTTAATGACTCTGAAAGGAATTAATAACATCGAGGTTGTTGTGTTTTCAGCAAGTATCACATAACTCATAGTTGTTTCTGAAAGCAGTGAACCCCTTCCTAAATATTGAATATGTAACTCTATAGATTTTTTTTAACTATCTTATATAACTAGTATTTGTTCGTAGACTGAAATTAAATTGCCAATATAGAAGATATTTTCAATTAAAACGAAATAAACAAAGAGACACGAAAAACAGATATTCCTAGAGGTGTTTAGATTTTATGTAACATGATTTAAAAACCAATGTCACTGTTATAAGTTACTGACTAATGAACAGAAAGTTATGGCAACAACACTTCTCCAAAACTATACGTTTGTTATTCAAAGATTAGCTGAAAGAGATCCAGTTATGGAATAAGTTTGCCTTTTAATGCTCATTGTGGGAGCTTTTAGAAAAAAAAGATATCAGGTATTTTTGAAAAAAATCGCTATATATCCTTACAAAAATATTAGTCCGTTTTGTGACGGTCATGCAGAATGTATGAGAAAATTGGTCACAAAACGGGCAAAAATATCGGGACACTTTTTTATTATTAAAATCGACATTCTTCGTGATTCTGAGTAGAAATAACTCCAAATTTGTTAGGCTTTCCAAAAAAAAACCTACACATTTTTTTCTGAAAATGTCCTATACATCACGCATATGTTTATTTTTCACAATCAAGAATAACACATAATTGTAAACACAATTTTTGTACCCATTAACTGCTAATGACGACACGTTGTCGCCACGGCTCTACGAAGCATTTTCGCTACATAGCGGGAAACCCATGTTAACCCGCGCGTAGCACAGCAGTGAATGTGTTAAGTACAGTCAGCATAATAGTATAGCTAACCGTAGGTCCCGGTTGGCTACTTCAGCTGACTGTACTATTACGCTCCTATCCTATAATTATTATAGTATAATATATGAATAAATAAAATGTAGCTATGTTTATTTGTGACACCTTGTTTTTCCGTTTGATTTTGTATTATAATTTAGTTAGTTTAATAATGTAATATCCATTGTTTTAATTTGAACTATGTTGTAAAATATCATAACTTATTCGAATAAATATATTTAAAAATTCAAAAAAAATAAACAAATAAATAAATAAATATTTGGGGACAATCTTACACAAATCAACCTAACCCCAAACTAAGCAAAGCTTGTACTATGGGTGACGGCGACGATATACATACTTTACTTAGATATATAAATACATACTTATATACATAGAAAACTTCCATAACTCAGGAACAAATATTTGAGATTAGCACACAAATAAATGCCCTTACCAGGATTCGAACCCGGGACCACCAGCTTCGTAGGCAGGGTCACTACCAACTAGGCTATGGAGGCCGTATATCTATACTTAGTTATGCTTATACTCGTAAGTAATACAATAACAGTTTATTGCCTTCTCTTGTTCATAGGAAATATTAATTAGGACGGCGATAGGCGAGTGACGCGGGACATTTATTACTGTCTTCTCCGTGTTGGTCAACAATCTATACACTCATATGTATGTTGCATGTATTATGTTTACTGAGGCTATTGAGGTCAACCAATGCAAATAGTTTGCATTAGGTACTTAAGTACATACATATGGGTACATTATAAGTACATTTTGAAATTATGAAATAATATTTGATTTGTAAAGTAGTAGAAAGGTAAGATTTTACATATATTTTAACGTAGTAGTAACGTAATGTATGTAGTACTAAAATTAAAATAAATGACCATATTTGTTCCACGTTGGTAAACGAACATAGACTTACAAATTCATGCAACTTGCAACTACAGAACTGTTTCGTGAATGTCTTAAATGTGAATTTGGAACTTTAATAAGCCTCTTAATCATAGATTTTTATAGAACGAAGTTGGCAAACCATCAAACGGCGAGCCTGATAGTAAGCAGCTACCGTAGCCTATAAACGCTTGCAGCTCCAGAGATGGCTCTGGCTCTCACATGTGCGTTGCCGGTCCTTTAGAAATCGGTACACTCCTTTTTTAAGAACTCCATTCCATAGTCCCTTGAGAAAACATCGAAATGAGACTTAAATATCTACTCACTATTAACTAAGCTACGGATGCTGTTATGTTTAAAACCAGTTAAAAACATCGAAGCACATTCCGTCTAACACAAAACTTCAAGCCGAACTCTTATTATAAATTCAGCACCAAAAAGGATATAGCTTAACTAATTAAGGTTGGAAGCAAAAGTTGGGCGTTAAGAGCTCTAAGTCCGCTAAGTTGGGCTTGTGTTGGAAGTTACGGTGTTATCTAAATGAGACCATCTTTCGTTATATAAGCTAACTTAATTAAGAACTAGCAGATGAGAGTGGGCACCGGGCGGCGGCGGGTGCGGTCGGGTAAGTGAGTGGGAGAACTTTTCAAAGTTACAAGAAAAATACAATGGAGAAAACATGAGTACCTGGGTGAATTAGCTTTTTAATGTTGTTTACTCCGCCCCCGCTGTCCGAGGGACATCTTTATACTGTTTTATAGAAAATGTTTGGTTGTCCAAAGGAAGTAATCATAGCAACGGCATTAAATACATAGTTGACTGATGTACTTACCGACACGAAGAAGGGACACAATTCCTTCATCAAGACAACGACGAGCATTATGTCAATAATTTGTGCGTAAATTAAGAAAGAAGACGACAGAGAGAGAAATATAGTGTATACCTAAAACTTTGAAACGTAAATTACATATTTATTAAAAACCTTTTATATTGTCAACTACTTTTGCTTTTTTACAAATGTTTATTATAACAAAAGATATAATGTTGTAAACATGAAGGTACCTACTTTTGTACCATTATTGCATAGTTATTATTATGGCTAAAAGCTTTTTTCAAAAAAAAAAATTACGATTTAATATTTATATACAGTGTGTGTCTTTCATAACGACATTGGTTTTAAGTAACGATAGTTTAAAGTGCTGTTAACAGTTTTATAAAAAAAATATAATGATTACCTTTTATAATTAAGAGTAATTAATTAAAAAAAAAAAATCTCACGCAGCAATGTTTCGCGATAGCAGGGCGGTTAAGCCCTTTTCTTACGAACAAGGTCACTTGTCATGATTTTTGACGGTCTTGTCAGTATGTCACTAAGAGTGAAATTTCAATGAAATCACATGTCAATTGTTAAGTTTAATTTATTACTGATACATTGCGTGCCTAATTATTTTGTATGAAAATTTTTATTTTTAATTTTTTAACTAAATTATGCTAATTTCAGTTCATTTTGAGTTATACTTTCAGCCCTTAAAATTAGTGTCGTTATGAAAGACACACACTGTATATAGAGCTGCGGATCAGCATGACGGAATGGTTTGGAATCAGTTATTAGAAGTTTAATTTTTATTGCAACGTCTTCACACATAAACAATAACAACGGTGACAAATTTTACAAAACATTCGTTTTTAATGAGTAATATTACCACAGAGCTATTTTCAACTCAAACACTAACTTACCTCACCGCTCCTAGAAGACTGCTAAACTAAGTGCCGTCTTATATGTGTGCGTTCACAACCCGTGTACGTACGAGAGAAAAATAATGTGTCTGTGTGAGCATGCAATGGATTAGTAATAATAAAAGTTTTTGTAACACATGTCACATATTAAGCACGAGTCGCGTTAATGGTGGGAGGAATTAAAGAAGTTGGCAAATTACCTTAGTTTTGTTTTTGGGATATTTGCTACTTATGAGTTATTATAAGATTCTCATATTTTATTATGTATATATATATAAATTATTGTTTCTTTATTTGATTTAAACTTCAATATTATTTTACATGTACAGGTTGTCTCAAAACTTCGCCATACGGAGTGCCTAAAATATTGAATAAAGGAAATTCAATTAAAAGAAAAATTTGATTGAAAAAAATATTGGAACTGCATAAAATTTCACAAATCTCCTGGCGTAACTTAAGTATTAAATTTATGTTTAATAAAGAAGTGAGTTCTTACAAACAACTCCAGAACGAACTGTCACGTGGCTATTGGGACGTCTCGGCATTTGGATGGCTTTTTGATTTCGATAGATTGTCGGACGATAACTTTAGTAACGTTTTTCTGATCTTTATGAAATTTCTTGGGGCTGTAGCAGGGATACATACAATTTGTAAGTTCGTATATGAGCAGGATCGATCAAGTGGTTATGGAGCTAGAAGGACAAAAAAAATCTTCCGAAGGGTCTTGTTATATTGGTCAACTCGTTTCGAGGCGGATTACTAGTTTATTTTAAACAGAGGCATTACATCGAATTGCCTATCCACGACACCATAATTCACTCTAAAATAACCATTTTAACATCTGATAGTAGAAGAAAGTTGATGAAATTTTTCCACCATAAAATGTCAGCTAATGTGAAAGTCTCGATTGGTACTTCAGCTGATACAGAGTCTCTAGTTCGAGTCTCGTCTGAGGTAGTAAACTATATATTTCCTTCATTTATAAACATTAAACTTAAATATATCTAACTAATAATGTATCGTACAATGCCAAAAATATGTATACAATTTTGAACCTTATTACAACTGAATACAAGGTGCAAATGTGTACATATTTTGACGTTGAACGTCGCAAAGTCCGACGCAGCCGCTCCGTACATCCCGTGTCTACGACGTAGCATCGTAGCACGTAAGCAAATAAGGCCGGCCACAAACGAAACTAATTCCTACGCCCCCTTGTATGACATCCACTAATTACTTGTGTCAACGTGACGACAGGCTTTTGGGGTTATTTGACCTTTAATTGGATTTTGCGTAAACATTAATATACAGAGTGACCAAAAAAGAACTAAATTCCCGTTGGCTGTAAGGTTTTGGGACGCTACCAATCCTCCCAAGATGGTTTTGGAACCTCTCAGATCGATTTGATTTTTGGAGTTTTATATGGGCATTAAAGGTTACAGGCTTTTGAGATGTGGTGTTGGCGTCGCATGGAAAAGGTCAGCTGGAAAGAAAAGAAAACCAATCAAGAAGTTTTAAGTATGGTAAAAGAGAAGAGAAGTTTGTTGAGAACCATAGATAACAGAAGAGGGAAGATGCTTGGACACCTGCTGCGGCACGATGAATTTATAAGAAATATCATAGAAGGTAGAGTTGAGGCAGAAAGGAAGCCAGGAAAGCCAAGGAAAGCATACATGGATCAAGTAAAGGAAAAAATAAACGTCGTGTCCTATCAGGCTGTAAAGGAGAAGGCAAATGACAGACAGGCATGGAAATTGCTCCACCGACAAGAGCCTAGCTCTTAAATATATGATGATGATATGGGCATTATTCACCGCCGCCGCTCGATAGCCATTTTTTTTATCGATCTGAGAGGTTCCAAAACCATCTAGGGAAGATTGGTAGCGTCCCAATATCTTACCCAACGGGGGTTTAGTTCTTTTTGGGCCACCTGAGCAGTAACCGTAGTTAAGCAGCAAAATGGTCTTAGAATGCCTTTATGATTAAGAGAAGATGTGAGGTCATTTTGAATACCTAACCCATAAACAACTTGCTTCTCATTGCAAAACATCGTTCAGAATTTTTTTATTCAGAAATCAATTCTCAAGTAAGTCAAGCTAACTTTTTTACGTACAATTTCTATATAAATGGAATAATCGTATGCTGTTTATTTATGCCCCTGTCAACAAAACAGAACTTGAAGCTAAATCATAAATATTCAATTTTATATGTTAAAAACACTTTAAGCTTTTGAGCAAGAGTTTGTCCAGAAAGAGAAATGTCGTGGTTTATATCGGGGCTTATATATTCTACGACACTTCTATTTCCAGACTGTAGAGGGTTCTACAGTTTTAGACGGTAGACGACAGATTCATATAATTATTTTGACACATTAAATAGCTATAAGTACACCTCACAAAACAAAATAAAAACAAAAGCAGCCCGCTAAGTGACTGACATTCTGTCGCAACAGCACACCAGATGTCGCTAAAGGGGTTAACAATTCCAAAACTATAATTTGAGCCGAAATAATCGTTACGAGCACGTTCGATAATTTGTAAGCTCGGTATAATTGTATCCTTCGCTGTTCTTTTGTTTTATTTACTGCGTCTGTTGACGTGACGTCATGTATCGGTTCATTGTACTCACAGTTAGTTTCTAAAATATGGATGCGATTTATTTGACAAAACAATACATATAAATACAACCTAATTTGTATTGGCTTAATTGTGTACACATATTTTTATCCAATCAACCGCATCGATATTTTATAATACGATTGTCCATCAGTAGTATTCAAATGATCTAGATATGAGATTTTGCCATCGGAGAAAGAGCGTGTGAAGCTCGTTTCGGACACCTCGCCCGCTTAGTACATTTTCTGCTGACTGTACAAAAAGAAGTTTGCGCATTGCCACTTAAGTTTTTGTTACATTTGATGATATTTATGGTAAATGTATTTACAAAGAACTATTTTCATGCTTTCAGATGGGATACGATAAACATAGTTTGTTGGACCGAGTAAATACAAACAGTATTGGTATGCTACCTATGCAACTGTTTGACTTATCCCAGAATTAGTCTTGCCCCACATTACCTTGCTTTAAAATTATCAAAATAACGCATCGTTCTGAACTTGTAAATTACTAAGTAAATCATGCAACTTTTTTTAAAAGAAGTTTTTAAATGCGATTTTTAATTTTTCTCTTTTCTTTTTTCAGACCCCTGTTTTCAAAAATCTGAAGAAAATTCAGGCTCTTCGGAAGTCAAGGCTGAACGTCTTAGGTCAGTGGAGGTCAAGGTCACACGAGGATGTGAAGGTTCATGTGTTCCCAAAGTCTGCGCGAACGCGGGTGTAGTTTTTGGATGAACCAATTTAGTGTGTCTTCATGATTCACAACAATATAGGTTGTGTGCGGGAATTCAAGTTTTAGTTCTTAAGGTACAATGTACCGGAAAAATATAATAAATACTGAGTAATTTTTTAGTAACAACAAAAATGTTACTCAATATTTATTATATTATTGCAACCAAATATATTTTTGTACATACCACGATTGTAGCAAATAAACATACCGCACGCCTAGTGGTAAGCAGCTACCGGAGCCTATGAGAACTTGCAAGTCACCCTTTAGAATCCTGTAGGTAACACTCCTCTTTTTTGGGATAATTAGGCATTGAAAGCTATGTTAAGTAATAGACAAATGCGTATTTGTGTCAGTGTACGGAGAAAGGGATCACTTTGTCGATATGGAGTTACTAGTACTTTCTAAAACTACACAATATGCACTATCTATTGGTGAAAGAAAAAAGTGACCCTGTAAATCGACAAAGTGGTCCCTTGCACTAAACTCGTCCACATTTACTTACGTACAGTGTTACAGTACAGTTCACTCATTATGGACCTTGACCTTGAACTCTGACGCTCTGGGCAATCAGAATGGCATCCAAGGATGGATGGACGTCGACGACCGAAGATTAGCAATTAGCATCACGTTCGTGGAAACCCCAGAGACTCGAGAAAGCAAGTAGGTGTAGAAACCGGTTTAACACAGCCCTTGGGAGTTATTTTTTGTGAATTTAATTAATAGTAGACTAGACGTGAATCATTAAAGAATTGTTTCGGATACTGAAAAACTGCAGTTAGGAAAATTAGGGTACAATACAATAAAGGATAAAAAAGATTAAATAAATGATATAAAACCATTCGACTAACGGACGATTCATAGTGTTCCGGACCGTCTCCAACACGACCTTCTGATATCGACATATAGAAAGCGTCACGTGATCCTCGGAGGTCACGTGGTGTTCTGTATACAAAGTGAAGTATCGGAAGTGTCGTGTCGGAGACGGTGCATACCGTGCATCATTCTTAAACTTGGCAGCTGCACTGTCCCATGTGGACCTCGCAGCACTCACTGGATTTTCTTCATAATCTACTTTCTCACTACTATTACCACCTTTTTTTTTTTTCGACGCAGGGAAAATGCATTTATGCATCCCCCCGGGGCCTGGGGAAGGCCCGTAGTGGGGGGTATGTGGGACTCGCCCCTCCAGAGTGGAGGGGAATACCCACTAAAAACCCTGCGGCGTTTCCGTCCTAGCCGTTGAGGGGGTGCAGTGGGATCGTACATTTCACCAAAACTACACCCCCCGACTACTATTACCACCTGAGAGAAGAAATGTTTATCTATATCCAATGACATGTAGCCATACGATAAATAAAATAAATTGTAAGGTCTCATTGCAACTCCCAGAAAGATCTAATCTTTACGTTTAAAGATCTATGCTTTAAAATAAGCAGATAATTATGAATCTTTATATACTTTTTGAGATGTCCTAATTATAAGAAGGCTTACCTATATTTTTTATAGGAAAATAGAAAAAAAAGTCCAACTATAGTAGTAGTAGAAGTAGTAGTAAAACACTTGATTGCACAAAACAAGTACATGACCAACAAAAATATAGTAAGTGTGTACAAAGGCGAACTTATCCCTTTAAGGGATCTCTTCTAGCTAACCAACTAACCAGCTAACCAGCTAACTATATGTTTAGGTACTATCTTTGCTTGGAAGTAGCTGACATAGACTCATTATTTCAAGACACAGAATGGCTCAACATTCTCTCAATGTGCTCACCCAGCTCTCACGTATAGTATTAATATCACCCGCTCGTTTTTGTCCCAACCGCAATTAAAGTGACCTAGGTGTAAAAACCGTAAGAAAACGACTTTTTAATTGTCCCGGAGCCGACGGGGCGTTCGCCGTTGTCACTTTGTCTCGTCCTGTTATTACGGGTAATTGCATTACGGTTCGTTACGGGGAAAAAAGAGCAAATATCTTTTAATTGACACGTTACTTTCATTGTTCTGGACACGTGTTTTATTCACACGGTGTGGACGGCGCGTTTGTCGTGTCCGGTGAAATTATGGTGGATAGAAAATGAAGGTTTGGTGTAATGAAACGTAACCCTTTCATCATCATTACCAGCTTATGTCCCGCTTATGAACACAGCTCTTGACTAATTGTACAAACAATATGTGGATTAGGTACTCCAAATACACTTATGAAACTTTTCTGATAAAATGTCCTGAAAGAGAGTTGGTATGGTAGGCGGTAAGACGTTTGACTTTCAATCTGGAGGTCTCGAGTTCAAACCCCGGCTCGTACAACCGAGTTTTTCGGAATCTATGTACGGAATATTATTTGATAGGTATTTACTAGTCGCTTTTCGATAAAGGAATACATCGTAAAGAAACCGGACCTAATCCGGATAAACCTAGTTTCCCCTCTGGGTTGGATGGAAGGTCAGATGGCAAGTCGCTTTCGGAAAAACTAGTGCCTACACCAATTCATGGCATTAGGTTGTCAAGCGGACCCCATGCCGGGACTAACGCTAGGAGAAAGAAGAAGAATTGATAAAATATCCAATAACATGTTTATCAGTAAAATATCATGACAATTCTAAGGAACGCTCTCCAGCTAGACAATTCCATAAATTAAAATATTCTTAAAGAGACTAACTAATTTCCGGTGAAAAAAAAAAATTTACCGTGAACCTGTAGACTACAATAATAATGACTGTCTCCAAGGACCCTGTCGTCTGTAACCCACACCGCATTCAAAAATTATGTTAAACACACAAAATGAGGCACGTAATTATCATAGAACACAACCGTGATTCTATTGTAGGCAAAAAAGAAACTTAATCATGAGAAACAATAATAACGACCAAAATTAGTGTTGGTGTAAGTACGGGAGCCACGCAACTTAAACTTATTTGTTACTTTTTAATACTTTTATTATTGATCCGTCAAAGAAATACCGACCTTAGTAACCTTGAAGGAGAAACCAGTTTGGCATGAGCTGTAGTAATGATTTCACTATTGTTAAGTCTGTATGTCTATCAATTATGGGCATAGTATATAGAATAGTGCATTGTGAGCAGCCAGTAGCTTCCATTCGGCCACTCCGATTGAAATTAAAAAACCGATATAATTTGAGACGCGATTAGTGATGGGGCTATATGTTGGTTCGCTGTAATAATGTAATTATTATTTCATTAAGGCATGATATTAATGAACTTGTAATGCTTGGTTGATTAAAAACTGAATAAGCTTTACAAAACAATGCCATGTCTGTTATTAACGGTTTTCGAAGCCTGGCTTCATTTAAACTAGATAATAACATTTTTGATTAATACATTAAGTTTGATAATAATTTTCAATTAAAATATTTTTTGTTAATTACATGCGTAATTCAAAATTATTTTCAAGTGATACAAACGTTTCTTCCGAGAACGATGACGATACAAAACTATGTATATAAGTTCCTATAAATATAACTAAGAATAATTATATTAAGCGTACGTATAGTTTTTTTTTAAGTTGTCCAAATGGAATGAATCTCTCTGTTTGAATATTTGGACTTCTTAAAAAATCTTACTATACCAAGGCATGTTTGACTACAAAATCTCGTGCACCTAAAATAAAGTTTATAAACCAAACACAAAGTATCGATCCCTGTCCCAACTAGGGAATGCAAACCGGTTATTTTTTGTATGAAAATAACCGGTTAACCGGTTAATAACCGGTTATTTTCATACAAAAAATAACCGGTTTGCATTCCCTAGTCCCAACACTAGCAGCGGGCCGGCATTAACACGTCACCCGTAGAGATGATAATAGCCCAGGAGCCGTGCCCCAGTTAATTGCTTTAATAACTTCCTGTGTCAAAATAACAAAAGAGCGATGCGGTATTAACAAAACGAGTAATGACGCTCGCGTGGTCAGCTCTTGGACTATGCCGTGATTGCTACACAATAGCAAGAAAGTAGATTAATTGAAATTTTAATAACTCAATTTTAAACGAATTAAAAATGTAAATTGCTGTTTTGGTTAATGTGTGCTCGCTTGTAACTGGTAAACAATTATGTGTGAGAAAAAGTTTACGTTGAGCGTCTAAGTAAAATAATTACAAAGGTGTGTCTATTGTTTTTGTTAATTGTTTGTGGGCTGATAATTTAACACTTATTATAAGTAATATGAAAATTAAAGGACGAGTACATTCTATTGTGAATTCATGTATTTACCATGTATGTATATCATTTTGATATTTTATCTACACCCATACACGGAAAAAATAGTGTGTTAGCAAAGTACCAATTTGGCTCGGTTAAAATATTTTTGGTTATATACAACCAAGTCTTATTTAAATCACGCAATTAAGCTTTGTTAATTACAAACAAGCAATTATTGCTAACTATTCTTGGTTATTTTTACCAAGCACTTATTTAAATCCAAATAAGTGTCCTAGTAAATATAACCCTTCCCTGATTCCCTTATTTATTTTTAACTAATTTAATGGTGTAGTTTCACATACGTAAGTTAGCCAAGTTGACTTCTTTGATTTAAGCAACGAACTTTGCAGGCTCCATGCGAAGCGAGTCACTCGGTTGTAAATAGCAAAAACTTATTTATTTCTAGCCGTTTCATTTTCTCAGTGTATCATAAACCCTCCATGATGCGTTCAAAAACCGCACGTTATAACCACCATAAAAATAGCTTGTTTCGTTAGTAGTTAGAACAAATGTCTTATCTGTAACGATGTTATTATTATCAAATAATAAGCAAAAATTCGATATCATTATGAAAATCCGGGTGCGGGCATGCGCCGCCCGACCGCCGACACAATCGAGTTGGTCATGGCGACGGCGATGCAATCCGTGCAATTGCAGTCATTCAATCATCATTTCGGTTTTATAATATGTATGTAGATAAAGCAGTGTATGCAACTGTACGTAATTAGGCCTTAAAACACTCGTGTTTTAAGAACCCCTATTACGTAACAGTTACATAAACTACTATTTCAATGGCAGTGTTACGGACAACTAATAATATATCCCAACGAAATATTAAAAGGTGTATCGGGTAAACTCGTTGTAATATCCGATGAAAATCAATGAAAATGGAGATAGACGTCACAGCCCTCGTGATGGTCTAGAGGTCAGGGCTTCGCTGTGAAAGCTGGAAACTCAGCTTTTATGGCTCCTCTACATAATGGGCCATCATAGGGACGCAGCTATGCGTTAGAGGGAGCTAACGATATTGCGATCTCGTTTCGTCGTATAGCTGCGTCCCTATGATGGCCCATCATGTAGAGCCAGCCTTAAACTTGTATCAGACACGGGACACTTGCTCACTTTATGTGAAGAAAGTTATAAGGGTGGACTTACCTATGTAACAGTACATATGTATTTAGTTCATAGATGTCACAAGTTTAAATCAGTGACCTGCAGCTCTTTACCCATCGGAATAGAGCCGTATCAATCAATCTATAGGTACGCAAACGGAAAAAAAAGCTTCCGGGATATTCTCAATCTAAGATATTATTATATTATGTTGAAAGTTATGTTATGATTTAACAAAAATAAATTAAAGTTTTAAATATAACGAAGCTAATATATTCTTACAGCGTTTCTAGTTTTCTTTTACCTAAGATAATACTTGTTTGATTAAAGTACAGTATCTCTTATTTACTCAATATACTCTTGAAACAATACATTTTTGTTTTTCTATTTTAAGAAAACGTGGTTTTATTAAGCGAAGAATCATATTTTTGGTAAAGGAAATAAATACTTGTCAGAAGGAAATATTTTCAAGAAAATAATAATGTCTTGGATTGAGAATATCCCGGAAGCTTTTTTTCCGTGCAGGCATAGTCGCAATGTAAACGAATTTACCATATTGTTGGTAACATTCGACTTTAAATGATCTAACAATTGTACAAATGTCTTGAGCAAGAAGGAAGTCCGCCGAGCCTGGCCCGTCACGGCCCAAGCACTCGTACGTTAATCATTATTATATTATCATTGCAAGCCCTAATGATAATGATAGCCCTCGGGCGAGAACGGAGTGAACCTAAATACTGAGGAAGTGCATTCTTCATAATTATACTAAGTCGGTGTTATGTTGCAGAGTTTGATGTAACTAGCACTATTTACGGGTTTATTTAGGTACAGTCAACAGTAGTAGCTATGCGAGTGGTGTTCAAACGATTTTGGTACGACTACATTGACGAAGAATTAAGACCGTGTGAATTCGTCAATTTGAACTATATTTTATCGTGTGAAGGGTACTTACGACACAAATATATCGGAGCGGCCAAGGTGGTCACAAATATCTGAACAACGCCTCTATTGTCAAGGCGCAAGGTGCATGTTCAGATATTTTTTGAGTACCTTGACCGCTCCGATATATTTGATGGCGACTGTACTGTCTATTAGGGCTGAAAACGGGGTTGCAAATTCTAGCGACTTCCACGCAAACGAAGTCGCGTGCGGAAACTAGTCTTAAATACCTACATCACAAAAGCTATGCTACTACGCATAAAATCATCAATTAACAAAACAAATCTTGCTACATTATGATTATGACTCACTCGGAATCTATACAATTAGCCGCCATTAAATTCGCACAGCTGCGCATTCAAATAAACATTGCCCAATGTGCTCCGGCTCCGGTTCTAATTACAAACCCTTAACATCACACGTGTCTGACCTTGAATATGGACCTTACGGTCAGGCCACGACTTCGCGCAGGCAGCGGTAAGAGAATAAAGATTTGGAGCATGGTATTTCGCTTGGTTGCCGGTCACCTCAACGCTACCGTCTGGAGCGCGAAGTAGGGGCCGAGGCTTTGCGCAAGTGCATGATCTTCAACAGCTTTTTTGTTTCTTTTATTAGTTCTGTTCAGCTATAGTGAGGTAGCAGTCGACGTCAAAATTTAGTTTAAATTATTATAATATAAGTTTATAACATTTGGTTAAGGTGCTGACCAACTGGTTAAGGTGCTGGTTTTAAACCACACATAATTACTTCCACTTATCAAATATTAGTAACGATAAGTAGAAATATCCTAATCTTAATGTCAAAAAACTCGATGTAATCTAAAACCGTTTAAAATTTACTGAAAAATAGGATATTTTTTAGAATTAGGGTATACAATTAATTCTAAATATGTAATATGGATGAAAAGGTTTAGAGGCCTTTAATTAACCCTGTCTAGCAACACGACACACGTGCTAGACAAACAACTAGAAACACAAATGGGCCACCCATTACAATGTCCTTCATAGCTCAATACGTTGTACATATTGTTGTAGGGATGGAGGTCACTGAATGACGTTTATTAACGTTTTGATGGACTCAGGCTATTGAAATTAAAATGTATTTGTTGGTGGAACTAAGAATCGTAATTATTTAAATGGGGTATTTACATGTTATTTAGGTTAACGGAGGTAGTTATTAATAATTAAATTAATGTGTTTTTACTAGGGGAGTAAAGGTTTAAATAGTTGCACAATGTTTCAAACAAAATGGTAAATATACCTACGTACTTAAATTATATTACTAGTAGTCCGCCTCGAACTGAGAACTCGCGTTTTACTTGCAAACAAGTTGGCTAATATAACAAGACCCATGTAATGATTTTTTCGCGCCTTCTAGTTTCATAACCCCTTGATCGATCCTGCTCATATACGAACTCTCAAATTATATGTATTTCTGCTATAACCCTAACAAATTTCATAATGATCAAGGAAACTTTACTCAAGTTATCGTCGAACAAACTTTCAAAATCAAAAAGCCATCGAAATGCTGAGACGTCACACGAAGTTGTTTGTAAGAACTCGCTCCGCTCGTTCGATAACCCATCAAAAACTTAATATTAAAATTACCAAATAAGAGTCAAGTCCTAATTTAAGTATGAATTTGTGCAGTTATCGATTTGTGCGTCCGCTTTGTTTACCATAATATTTACTTGAAAGCCAGTAGTCCTTAAACATTTAAACATTTACAGAAATCCGTTAAAAATAACAGATAAGTTTACTGACAATGGGGTTGAACATTGAAACGTCATGTCAAACTGATTGTGCCACCCCACGTTTACAACTACAAACAACAATTAACAATCCCTCATTAACATAATTTGTAAAAGTAAAACCTGTACTTAAGTAAAGTGATGAAACTCGTGAGAAATTACAACTGACACTACAATAAGTGCTAATTGCATACAACAAAACATGTACGGATGCTATCTACTTAACTTATATTTTAACTTAACAGACACTTAACGCCAATTATCTTCAGCCAAACTAGTTTCACATACGCATACACAAAAATAACTATTTACAACCTTATTACAAGGATATAAAGACTAATGTAGCAGCGCAATTAGTTGGATACACGCAAACATAAAGTGGCCTAGAGAAAGGGGAACATTTCTTGATAAATTATAATCATACGTCGTTATCGCGGGTGCAAAAACAAATGTGTTGAAGAATGTATATAACAGAGTGTCCGTTTGATAGAAACAGAGTATTTCTACCTACGCGTCCTAGCCTCTAAGAAGTTCTTCATATCTAGCACAATTTTTTGCTGGAAATGATCAATCAAACTCTTCTCAATCTTGCGCCTTTTCTACGTTCCTTAAAGTGCGCCTTTTTGAGTTGAAATTTCGTTTCACATTTTTTTATGAAAATAACGAGTAACCGTGACTTTAGGGGGAACCAATTGTTCCTAAGTTTAAAATAATCTTTTATCTGAAAGTCTACATAAATCGATCAAGAATTAAACTTGTTTCGAATAACAGGTGACAGAAGAGGTTGCCGTTAGGACTGCGTGGCTAATCTTTTTAACCGACTTCAAAAAAAGAGGAGGTTCTCAATTCGACTGAATTTTTTTTATCATTATTATTTTTTTGTATGTATGTATGTTACTCGATATCTCTGTGAATCGTGAACCGATTTTCAAAATTTCTTTTTAATCGAATGGGTATATCCCCTAGATAGTCTCGTTGGCACCAAGTCGGGGTCGGATGATGGGATCCTGAAGAAATCGAGGGAACTCTTCAACTATAGTGGTTTCACTATTTTTTACAGCAACTCGGTCACTTCCCCTTGGAATAGCGGATCCTAAGCGAAGTCGGTTCTTTTTTTGTTTAAAATTATTAATATGTACTAATTATCATGTCAAGTACGATATTAGAAAAATTCTTTTAATAATTTTGATCTCGCAGGTACAAACGTATTTGATACTACTGACACTTCTGTTATTTCTTGTTTATCATAATCTTTGAGTTCTGTCAAATCGTAGTTGCACCCGCGATAACGACGTATGATTATAATACGTAGAGTTTTAATGTTCCGTATAAGGTAATGCTTTTATAATTTGTTTGCTTTATTGTCTACTTTGCATTTTATTGTATTAAATTGGAGTTAGTTTTTATTGTAAGATTAGCCTGACACGTGGCATTCTTGAATTTTAATAAGGATAATGGCTGTATAATAATCGTCAAGTACCATACAAATTACGTAAATTTTATTAAGGACCCATGTTCTTACAAACTTTATAGCACCGGAAAAAAACCTTATGCGGATTGAAAACCTTATGTCATCCTTTGCCTGTATTATAATTTCACGTACCCTTTCTAAGCTACAACATATCATTTTAAATATTTTCATGTTTCAATTTTGTTTTCGTTGCTTGCATTTATATTTTTTTTGAGCGTATAGGGGCCGTATTCTAACTTGAAAACACGTTTAGAAACGATCCAACTCAATACAACTGCAATGAATTCCCTACGCAATACAGCTAGCGCCTAAATGTCTGAATCAGAAATATCATACATAATTTGCTTGATAAATATTCCGATGGAACTCCAATACAACCTACCCTCCTAGACAACAACTCTTTGAGACTGGCTGTCGGCCTCCGTGTCGGCGCTGACATAGTTGTCCCTCATCGCTGTCCTTGTGGAGTGGAAGTGGATGGTCGTGGCTACCACGGCCTCTTCTGCCGGAAGAGTGCTGGTCGCTTGTCCCGCCACGCCAGCCTTAACGATGTCATCCGCCGGGCTCTTGTCAGCGTGGGCGTGCCATCCGTTTTGGAACCTCCCGGTCTTGTGCGCGACGATGGAAAGAGGCCCGACGGTATGACACTTATTCCCTGGCGAATAGGGACCCCAAAGCTGGCACATTCCTTGCCCAGAGAATCGGCATCGCCATTCAACGAGGGAATGTAGCCAGCATTATGGGCACCCTTCCGCAGGGGACGGATCTGGGGGACCATTTTTGTTATTTGTAAGTTAGTTTTAATGTATTTGATAAGTGTAGTTTTAGAATTTGCAATGTACTCTTGACATGTTAATTACTAGATACAACCTTAATATTGGTTGATTGTTTGTTATGTGTTGGAGCTATGTTTGAGATAGATTGTATTTTTAATGTTTTGTTGATGTACTTTAAAATCAGAATACGACACTATGTCGTATCTGCAAGTACAAACGTTTATCTCAGCACTGTATTCTTTGTCAGTTTTTGAGTAACTCGACTATTTTAAACATTTTTAATTAATATTATTGCTATGATACATTCCATAAGTAGGTACATGTATAGTAGATTCGTCACAATGTAGATGTAAGTACCTATAGAGGCCCACCCACTATCAGTCGGCCTCACGATATTGACCTGTCAGTTGTTGGGAGCTGTCAAATTTTTGTTCTAACCACGGGTTCTAACTGACAGGCGATATCGTCAGGTAGACTGATAGTCGGTGCCCCCCCCCCCCCCTAAGAAGCCGTCTTAGGATAAGTAAGTAACTAGTTGTACTTACCTACACCAAAACCGCAATATAAATTAGCGACAGTTAGCAAACAAAACACAAAGGAAGCCGTTTATTAAACGAGCGCCGGGTGAAGGTTTAATTGAAGCCTCGCATCGAGTACAAAACGCCTAATTGTACCTTCAAGTGTTTATTGTAAGAGCTCTTTCCAACCAGGTTGTATAGCAACTAGATATGACTCTTTCATGGTATTGTACGCATTAATAATTTTAAACAAAAAAAGAACCGACTTCACTTAGGATCCGCTATTCCTAGTGGAAATATCCGAGTTGCTCTAAAAAATACTGAAATCACTATAGGTATGCCTATAATAGTTGAAGAGTGCCCTCGATTTCTCCAGGATCCCCTCATCCGGACCTGGTGACAATGGGACCAACTGTGAATATACTCTTTCAAACAAAAAAAGAATTTACCAAATTGGTCCAACCGTCTTCGAATAATCGGTGAACATACATAAAAAATGGCAAAAAAACAAAGATCCCGACGAATTGATAACGTTCTCCTACAAAATCTTGAAGTCGGTTGAAAACTGATTATGTGACGACCTGCTTCTGGAAAACAGCTGTCATCATTTCATTTCAACCATCAAGAACTGTTAAACAATATAATTTTACTACATAAGTATAATGATAATAACTGTTGGTTAATGCAATTGGCTATAATTAGTAGAAAATTATTTTACCGATAAGCATTATAATCCGACCGCACTAAACTAAACAAATGCAATAATTCTCTTTCATTTCAGTACCCTATTACGGTATAGTACATTACGCACCTAGGGCGGTAAAATAAAGAACGGCTCAGATCGCAGATATTTGTGGCCCGAACCGAAGGTGAGGGCCGTAGACAGGCGATCTGAGGCCTTCTTTATTACCGCCCGTGGTGCGTACACAATTTTACGTCTTCTCCTGGGTGTGAAGTGAGATTTGCCGCTACGCCCGTGGGCGTAATATCTCACTTACCGCCCAGAGTGACGTAAAACATTTTTTTTAGTATGAGTTAAGGTTATGCGCCCGTTCTGTGATATTCTGTTTTGACATTATACTAGTAGTCCGCCTCGAACTGAGAACTCGCGATTTACTTGCAAACGAGTTGACCAATATAACAAGACCCCAAGGAGGATTTTTTTTCTCCTTCTATAGCTCCATAACCACTTGTTCGATCCTGCTCATATACGAACTTACAAATTTTATGTATCTCTGTTACAGCCCCAAGAAATTTCATAAAATTCAGAAAAACTTTACTAAAGTTATCGTCAGACAAACTATCGAAATCAAAAAGCCATTCAAATGCCGAAAAGTCCCAGTAGCCAGGTGACAGTTCGGTCTGGAGTTGTTTCTCACTTCGCTTACGCTCCGCGAGTTCGAAAATAAATATAATTTAAAGCTTAATTTTCTTGTAAACCATTAGGTGCAAATCTTCTTCTTTAAATCTGTATAGTTGCCATTAGTAGTTTTAAATTATAATGTACACAAATCGTTAACTTTTCTATACCTCCTTCATGTACCCGCTGTTGCCTGTAATAAAAGGTAAAATTAAAACGTAGATTCTACAGGCAATACTCGGTATCTGTAGACACGGTAGTGTAACGTGAAATTACAAAAAAACAATCAAACTCTTGTGCACTTCCAGAACGACTACATCGCAATACATCGTTGAACCTGATCCCAGCAAGTTTCTGCCCGCAGGTAAATTGCGCCCAAGACCGCAACAAGACATTACCATTGTGAAAATGACTAGTGTGTAATTAGCTTTATAATGAAACGAATAATTCCATCTCCGTAAATTACTTAAAACTCAGATTTAACATCTGTACTTCATTTTGTACTTGTCATTCAAAAATTTAATTGTACAAGTGATATCCTGTCTGTCTGTCATGTAATTTTGTTCAAAACGATGGTAAGTAGATGTTAAATTACCTGAATATTTTGTGGTTTTAATTGTAAAATGCCAGTTGAGAAACTGTGTGTTTTTGGTATTCTCTATTGTGAACTAATAATGAGGTAAAAACTTAAGTATAATACTTAAACACTAATTACAATTACATATGCATTCATAATTCTGTGTATGAAAGGGATATTTAAACCTATAAATCTGATAGTTGATGTCTAGACTTTTATGCTTACAATCTTAGTTATACCTACCTACTTACTTACATTATACTATACTTACTAATATTTACATATATATACATAGATCTTGTATATAAAAATTGTTTGAAAACAACGCTAAGATTATCAAAAAAAAATTAAGCTTTATTTGTAAAAGCGTGCCTGTAGTCGGTAAAAATTCACACACATCTTTGAAAAAACCAGTATGGCTAATCACAGCAAATAATACTTCGTCCCCCTAAAGATATATAATTCTGCGTGCAAGCCAAGTTTGTTCAAAAAACTTGTAAACATGTTACCTACGTTGTTCGACTATTGACAACGACGGTTCTAAATAAAATACGCGTGCTAACCGAACTAGTTCATCACCCTCTTATTACTTCCAAATCTCTTATATCAGGCCCTCGATCGCGGAGGCGGCTCCTAAATGACTGCTAATGAGCGTTTTTATTATTTTACAGCTGTAAAATAATTTCTTATAGCGCCTCTTTATACCTAGATAAACATCGAAACTCGCTTCGCACCTCGATCTGATAATCGAATTAATGCTCTCATACTATTTCACGCTATTTTATTGCTTTTTGTGTGGATAATACCGGGTTTCGAATCGTAATTTCGGGTTATCGGTGCGCACGATTGAATCGATCTGGATTTTGAGCACTGTGGATGCGCGGAAGTGCTTTTTCGTTGTTTATGAGCGTATAATTATTTTCACCTCAGCAGCTCCTCAACAAGGGTGTTTTGCTACTTAAAAATTGTGAGCAAAATTCAATTCTGCTTCGAGCGTGAGACAAAATTAACCTTGAAATTTCCGCAGGAATATGAAAGAGAAAATAATATTTTACCATTTCTGAAACCAAATAATAAAAAAATCTACTTTTTAAAATGTAATTTACAAGGACATTTTTTTTAAATAAAAATGACAACCCAATATATGCTAGCTTTTCTGTAGAATACGTACGCTAAATATTTGAGCGCCATTTTAAGGTACCTGTGTTTTTTTTTATGAATGTTAAACCCATTAATTTCGCTCAAAATACTTTACAACTAATTGAAAATAAAAAACGAGTAAAGAAAATACATTTAAAACCAGAACAGTTTGTTTGCAGTGTATTAGTAAAGTAAACAAGCACCAATTCCTCGACAAATACTTTTTTTACTGTGACTTATATATTTCATTTTTATTGCAGGCGCAAATCGAACACAACAGTATTTGACGGTACCCCAAAAATGAACAAGCAAATCCAGAACCTGTGGCAAGTTTATTATTAAAGGTAGTACCAGAACGAAACAATCAGCGGTGGCCATCGGCCGATCGGCGAAACGATAACACGCCCTGCGCCCAAATAACGCCAGTATTAAGCAAAATGTATTATAATGAACGACTCTTTAATTCAGACTGTTTATCTTTTGTGTTATAACGACCGTCCAGTGTTGATGTTTCTTAATAACATGTAATTTCACTCCGAATTTCCGAAATATGTTCGACATTGTCTAATTTGACCAAATTCGACTTCCATGAATTGTGCATGAGTGTAGGTAACATTAATATTAAAAACGTACGCAATATCAATTTACGAGAAAACATTTGCCCGCGATTAAAGAGGAATTAAGAAAACAAAAAAACTGTTAGCATCGAGAGAAAAATGACAGATATAAGGCGTCGAAAAGCCGCGCGCACGCACGCTTGCCGAATTCTAAATTTAAATGTATATTTACATTGGGCTATCGGGAGCACGTAATTAATACAATCTTTGTTAGAGGGTAATTTGCCAGAGCTAATGCCGGCGTGTGTAATCTTCAAAGGGGATTTAGGAACACGCGTTCTATTCTATTTTAGTCATGTTCAGAAACAGAGAAATATTTACAATCTCAGTGGAACACTTGGGCGCATCCGATGGTCGTTACGCCAGAGCGTATCGATTCTGACTCACGGCAGATTTGATTTGCTTGAATTAGTTACTTTTGCATGTGCAATTTAGTTGTTAAATTTGGGGTTTTTACTACTTTGTTAATTAACACTTTTGTATGCGGTTTTCTAGTGTGGTCCAATAATATGTAATTATTTATATTATTACATTTATTTCCGATTATAACAGACGTTACTTTAATTCATAGGCTGCATAAAACATTCAATAATTACGCAATACTATTTTCTTGTTAACATGTTTATTCATTATAGGGGTAGTTCAGCAGGTTTTTACTTTTTTTAGTGCAGCGTTGTTGTTATAACTAGGGCATTTGGAAGAAACAATCCTACACTGTGCTACGCACAAATATCACGCGTTACTCATATTTCTTGAGAATATTTACGTTTGTTTTGACCGTATACTAAACTTTTTACAATATAACGCGCAGCCTAATTACACCAAAACATCACTTTTCAATCCAAACCCGCCGGTTGGCAATGCTCAGGGTAATTAAAAACGAAAATAAACAGAACGCTTCGATCGTAAAAGATCTATGACAGCTAAAAAATAGTACAGATGAGCGTTCGGCTATTAAACTAATTCAGTCACAGATACACCTACGGGCTGCTTTATGATAATTAATTGCTTTAGTAAGAAGGTTTTCAGGTGACGTTTTGTATCATTCATTTCTTGGTAGTAAAAATATTAACTAGTGCTTTTTGACGTAATAACGTCTTATAAATTGATGAACACCGGTAGCATGCACGAAAAAGTGTCACGTTGCGTTCCGGTCACGTTGTGTATAGATCTCCATGGTAACGTGACAAAATCCTATTTCATCATCATCAATGCTTACTTATGACGTTATCACGCAAAA
Source organism: Pammene fasciana (assembly GCA_911728535.1). Lineage (NCBI taxonomy): Eukaryota > Metazoa > Arthropoda > Insecta > Lepidoptera > Tortricidae > Pammene > Pammene fasciana. Next base: position 7,879,607 of record OU452285.1, read on the forward strand.
TTATCGTCCATAAACCGACTTTGCAGACAACCATTTTTTTTCTTCTGATGTTCAGAAGAAAAAGCATTATGATTTAGATAATCAAAGTGAAACAGTCCCATGCAGGCTGCCGATAGTCCTCTTTGCCATTTATGAGACCATCGAAACACGAAACCATGTAAAATAAGTATGGAAATAAATGAATCAATAATTACTAAGTTTTAATTAACCTTTACAATCTGTTTAGATTGTATTACCGTAAAAAAATCTTTTAAAAATGTATGATTATAAGGCGATTATCACACTGGCGTCGGATCCACATGCGAATCCGTCGCCAGTATGATAATCGCCTATGACCCTAACTTAATAAAATGCAGACATTGTCCACTTAAATATATTGAATAAGTAAGTAATTAGCGAAATAAGTCCAATATGATTCAAATTGTTGAGCCTACAAGGTTTACCTATAATCTGCTCTTTCATAGTACAGTCGCCATTAAATATCTGATCGAAATATCTGAAAGTACTCAAAAATATCTGAACATGCACTTTATCGCCTTGACAATAGAGGCGTTGTTCAGATATTGACCACCTTGGCCGCTCCGATATCTCACGGCGACTGTATCACCGGAGTGAGTCGTTCATTCAAGAATGCCATCAAAACTAAAAGATTTCCTACGCCACGTGGTGAATGATCTACGTTTTTATTGTTAATATAACTGATTGGAATTTGCAATAAATCTTCTGTGTGATTGCCAAATCAATGTGCGAGTTATATTTTGAAGATGAATTGTTGGTGGTCCGGAGTTATTATTTAGTGTGACTATATTTAATGTCTTTTGTGACACATGCAAAATATCTTTTGTTTTTATTGCAGTCAGCTGGTGTAGTTTTTAATCATAACAGACCAATTTTTGTTCATACCGGTGATTCATATTTGTATTGGAAATATAAGATCCGACATAATTTTTTCTACATGCATAATAAATAAGAATTATGAAATACTACATAAGTAAATAACATTTATGTCGCATTAGGTGTAAGATTAAATAACGTTGAATTTAATAATAGTATTTTTTTGTGTTTCTACAATCTACGATACAAATAATTTTAATAATTATGCGATCTATTGTAACTCACTCGTATCACTATTTCTTTGCAATAAAAAATTGGTCCAAATTCCACATCGAAAATAAGACGTTTTTTGGTCGCTTGCCAAGTTCATTATGAGCGTTCATGAAATTTCACATTTGAATTATTTTACTGCCTGACTTATGGCTGTTACTTAAATATTTGGTAAACAGGAAAAATATGGCGCTGATCGATCAAATTTAATGCGTTGTGCTGAAATAGCTTTAAGTGGATCCCGGCATTACGCGCAACGAAAACAATCCGATCTTTTGTGGGCTCCGTGTTGCGAGATGATTAAGAGCATCGGTTTACGATTAGGTACAGTCATGTATTCAAAATGATATTAATGCGATCTTGTTTTTTCTTTTCTTAATAACATCTCAGCCGAATAAATAATCCTAATGCTGACTGTGCCTAGTGTGCAACATGATTTTTTCAAGAAGCTATTGCTTCTTATTAGCAGTGATTGGCGAAAAGAATTCCACACGGGGTGAATGACGTCAATCATTATGCTAGTATGGATATGCCGCGGCATTTGCGGGATAGAAAAATAAAATTACAGTATTTTTCACAAACATTTTTAATTAAGTATTTTAATGAAATTATTTATTTCGCACATTTTTTTTGTCTCTATCAAATTAAAATAACAAACCATTATTTTACTGGTCAACGAGCGAGTTCTTAGTTCGGGGCGGACTACTAGTTATTACAAGTCCTAACCGACACTGATTCATTGTATTAAACATAATACAAATACGTATATTTTCGAGCAGTTTAATTGGTATCGCGGGCGAAACGGCACATCCATAATACTATGTCCAGTTGAATTCCCGCGGTGTGGCATCCTTTTCGCCGATCACTGCTTATTAGTAAACTAGCGACTCGGCCCGGCTTTCGCACGGGGGCAATTATATTTACATATAAACCTTCCTCTTGAATCACTCTATCTATTAAAAAAACCGCATCAAAATCCGTTGCGTAGTTTTAAAGATCTAAGCATACATAGGGACAGACAGCAGGAAGCGGCTTTGTTTTATACTATGTAGTGATAGTACCTACCGGTAGTTTTGAAAAAAAAAGCACAGACATGCAGCTCTGTGTGTATAAATAAGTTGTCGTGCAACGAATTAATGTTTTTAACAATGTTCATTGAGATAAAAATATATAAAAGTGAACAAGGAGAGGCGTCAAGCATATTTCTATAAAAGTTGACATTAAATATAATTATGTTATATCTTAATTCAAATGCAACTAGTAATTTGCAATCCTACTAATTAACAGGCACTTCTAATACAATAAGCAGGAACTTGTAGTTTATGATTAAACAAATTTGTTTAACCTTAAAAAGATCAAAGCTATAACAACTAAATATTAGTTTACGAAGGTAATGCACGCACGAATCTTGTTAGTATTGGCATAAACCAGTTGACATGAGTAATGAGCATCTAGGAACTAAAGTAGCATTATATAAATCTAAGTGAACTGCAAATCAGATCCATAATGTACAGGAAGTGCTATGGAAACAAATAAATTTGAACAACGAAAACCACAGGCGCCGCAGATAAGTAACATTAAATAATGCAATGGACATTAGTTACATAATTTCGAGTTTGCAATGTGCTAGCCAACAATAGAACGGGCATTATGAATCATCTCCCGATCCATTCGCTCGAAGATTATCGAACTAGAGCACAAACAGCGAGTGCATTAAAATGCATGTGAGCCTAATTTACGCATCCACATCTCCTACGCCAACTTTAACAAAGTAGCAGTTGATGCATCAAGCGTGACATTTGTGGCTAATAACACCCAAGACATTAAAATATGCCGCGTCACTTTTCATGCTTTAACAAAACTCAACGCAAAACCGAATCGCTAACTAGCAATCTTATTTATAGCCTGCCATCTGTCAGATCTTAACTGTTCCAAATTCAAACCCAGATTTGAAGTTTGATTGTATTTTTTTAAAGTGCCTACTAATAAGCTGGCTCACACACATTGTTGCAGCAACAAACACATTGACGTATGTTTACGAGGTCGCAATTAGATCGTCCATTGATGTACGGCTTTTGTGAAATGGTGTGCGTTCGATTGAGAAGTAACACGCCTAGAACTGATTAGCAGCGTCCATGTGTTAGTTAATAAATAGATATGAATAGATTCGTGTGTTGTTGCGCATTAAGTGTGCTTCGGATTTTATTATTTAATGATTCATCTTAGGGATATAGAAATAGTCGGGAATGCTAATGCTGTTCGCGCTGAAAAGCCAGTAATAATAGAATATTGGCGCATCTGCCCCTCTTTATATGTTTTAATGTTATTGCCTCTGCCTTAGATATGATATTTCGCTTTGGATTTATTTTGAGCGTGTTTTATGTTTTTAATTGCGTTACGAGAATTATTTTTGTGGCCGTCTGCTATAATTTTAACAGATGTTTTTTGTTTCATCGATCCTGCCGATGACAGAATTAAGATCGTGTTTATGAAAAGTTTCACGTTTTCGTTAACACTGATTAAAAAATGGATCAAGAGGACTTCATCTATTTTTAATATTCCCTGTTGTTGTAACCAACAATAAATATTCGTAGTCTGTTTGGTGTGAATATATGCTGTTTTAGATTCATAAAAATATACGAGAGCTGACGAAACTTGGCAGTTAGGTAATATTTGAGTACAAATCTTTCGTGTTAATTAATAGATTTAAAAAGAGACAAATTGTTGTTAAAACAGAAAAAAATTATGCAACCTAAAAACTGTTAATACGCACCACCTATCTTATAAAAAAGTACACAAACCTTACGCCTTCACTCAGGCTGCATGATAATAGCATTATTTTTGATACATGTGCTAAAAATAAACAACGAAATAGGCAGTAGGTGTTATAAAACGTAAAATGATCAAATCCGATTGTTTTACAACGATCACGAGTTGAAAATTGCCCTTTACCTATGCATAAAAACTAAGTATACTTTAAAAAATACTGGCGTATGTTGGCTGCAATTTTAGTGGTTTTCGTATACGGTTTCATTATCATGGATGACTACGATTTCGTTACATTTTACCGTCACGATAAAACACCAATAGGTATGTATGCAGAGTTGCAGACGCTTTTAATTTTCCGTCGAAGATAACGAAATATCGTGTATGACACGACTATGGTTCTGTCTCGCCTGGTTTATCAAGAGGGTAAAAAGTGACGATATTGTTAACGTCCACGATAAAGTGTAAAAGTGACCAATGTGTCAAAATGTCCCTTTCGCATGTCACGCACGGTAACTGCAACACACGCCTCGCACGGTACCGGCGACGCACGGTTTATCGCCAGTGCACTCGGACCATGCATTGAGAGCAAGTGCGCGGAAAAAAGATCATTAATTTCAACAAAAAAACAAGTAATAATTACTAAATTCTTTGTAAATCCCGGGACAACAAAGTTATGTAATCGCAAGAAGTTCATTTGTGGAAATTACAATGGTTTACTAAATATATATACCTACCAAAGTGCTGTCAAATATAGCTAGCACCTGTAATGGCAACTAAACTTTTGTGTTAATGACAAAAACAGTTTAGTTGTCACGCTGTTTATAAACCTTTATAATTTTTAGAAAAAAAAAATCCGTGTGTGCGGAAAATTCGTACTTTTTTGTGCCTATGCGTATTCATAATTAATATACCCTTTCAGAGCAAAAACGTGAAAAAATCGTATCGTAAATCGTAACGTAAGGAGTCTTCATAATTATTTTCGCATTACATAGTATTATGACTTTGTTACATATAAAAAAAAGGGGGTATGGTATCTAGGGTAAACCTAGAAGAAAACTAACCGGGTACATTTAATTATAATATATTAACTTAACTTTCCACGCTTCACTTTCAATAACATCCTTTATGTAGGTATTTATTTAGGTAAATTAACTTTCTTAAAATAATATAGGCAAGCTCTTCATTAAATTGGTAGTAGCATGAGACCAGGGCGTAGGCTGGGACTAAATATTTGTATGGACGGATTTGTAACTTAGACCACATGAATAAACTATATTAACCAGGGTATTGGGCGCCGTTTAAGTAAATAAATTGGGTATTTCTGACCTGAACGGAACGTGAACCTACGACTACGACGTCAGGCTGCCACGGGGACTGAACGATCCTGCCTCAGATCCACGCCGACCAGGGTCTAATTATGTAAAATAAATGGGCTGCGGCCTCCGCCAGCAGCGCCAGGAAGAAGATGGCCATGATTACATGGCCATCTTAAAACTCTGGTAAATCTGGTAAATCTGGTAATTCTGGTGGTCTGGTAAATCTGGGCTTATTAAAGCCCGCCCCGGCCTCTGAAGACCGAAGGCTCGGGGTAGTAGGGGTAAACCACAACCCTGAAAGGGACAACATAATTAATATCTAGTAACAAGAATTCCTTGTACAATTTTGAGATAAAACGAAAGCAAGTAAATTGCAAATACATACCCACGACGGACAAGGAACCAGCTTAATATTTGGGAAGCCTGGAGTCTCCATTTCAACATCGCGGGGTTGTGGACCGCTGATGCAGCCGCTACATCAAACGACGGAAATTGGCGCTAAAAATAATATCACAAATAATTAACACGGGGTTTTCTACAACCACGAATACCATTTCGATTTCAAAATACTTACTCATCGCACGTATGAAACGTGATAATAATTTGAAAGGAACGAATGTCCTCTCCGAGACGAAAATTAGACAAGTCTTGATGACGTTTACGGCAAGTGACAGCTCCTCTGAGAGTTGCTAGTGCAGAAGATTCGATCCCTATTACGACGTCGACACGAAACAAATTAAAATGTGTATATTTTAACCTGGATTTATTAATTAAAGGAAAACTAGATTAAAAGGGTATTATCAATATATTTACGACGGCGAACGAATTAATTTTGGATAATTCTATGCGATATGAGTTGATCAAGGACAATTAAGTTAAGGAAATGGCAACACTAAACAAAATGATACTTTTTCTTCTATCCGTGGAATCCTATTATTTTGCCAGCAGGTTTAAGTAAACAACTGCTATAAATATTATGAATTTTGAAAAGGGTAGGGGGAGTAAAAATTATTATTGTTACAGTGCCTCCCTTCTCTAGTAAAATTTTGACATAGGCAAAATTTTGAGCTGGTCTCCAGCTCGCTACATTCCCCAAAATCTAGTACAATAAAATGGATTCTCTACTAGCCAAAAGAGCACCCAATCGAACCCACGCACAATATAAACTAAATCCTAACTACTAAATAGAAAACATACTGCTGCTAGACAAGAACATTAAATTTAAACATAGGGCGTTATCAGGCCGGGTCTATTTCGACGAAGGTCTGGGCGCTACTACATCTGAAAAACACTAAACAAAAAAACGCGACGTATCAGACTGTGACTGAGCGACGACAAGTCTGTAAAATACACTACAAGACAACACGGTACGCAACTACAGCGAGCACAAGCGCCAACCCGTCCGCGTCCGAAGCGACCACAAGACGGCACCATAGAACGATAACAGATAACCGGTGCTTACGAATAGTGCTTTAAGGCAACTACCACAAGACACCCACCAACTACAAAACTAGTGTTCACGCATAGGGTTTTAGGGCCACTACCGCAAAGCACTAGAATACGACACTAACGGTTAAGGGAGCATGTGTTTAAAATCCACCATGGCCCGAAACAGAAAAGTGAAGAAAGTGTGAAGTAGGTTTAAAACGCCTACTCCACAGTAACCACGTGAAGAGGGTTTAAAGCGCCCTCTCCACCCATTCAAAACACATAACAAGTACCACGCACTCGGTCAGTTAACGAGTTTACCCCGAATGCGATCGACAAGTAAGGTAGAAACTCCCACGTAACAACAATAAACTCCCATCTTAACAAACGCAGAAAACATTTCCCAGCAGCAGCAGTATAATACTCAAAAGGTAACACTAGGTATAGGTACTTCCAACCAGGGCTTTAAATACCGTTAAAAAGTTGGTATCGTTACAGCTGTCAAACAGATTTAACGTTAAGTTGTTATTAACGTTAAACCATTTACCGTTACTTCTACTACTTTTTACCGGTAAAAAAATTGTAACGTTACCAGCTAATGCATAGAGCTAACGTTAACTCAAAGGTATCGTTAAATAATTTTAACGTTATTATTTAACGTTAGTAGCATAGCAGCTTATTTAGATACACTGATGGATACCATCGTTAGATATCGAACGAGTGTTCATTCAGGTACGACGCCGCCGCGCCGGCGTCCTAGTGAGTTATTAAAAACCGGCCAAGAGCATGTCGGGCCATGTTCAATTGTTCAGTGTAGGGTTCCGTTCCGCTGCCGCTCGTGATGTTTTCTTTTACTTGCGTCGATACTATTATGGTACGGAGATGTAAGATGGTGTTGTAAAATTGTTAGGTATTTCTTTTTTAGGCACGTATTATATTTTTTTGCTTTTTGGCAATGTATTATTTAATGGTTCAGTTGCGCTATTTTTTTTGGAAAAATCGTCGTGGTATGGTAGTATTTTTTGACTAATTCGGGTGTGTAGATTTAGAAAATAATGTTTGTTTTAAAATCCAAGATGGCGGCCATCGACCTTTTTCGTAAAAATCGTCATGGTAGTCGTTTTTTACTAATTCGGGTGTGCAGATTTCGAAAATAATGTCAGTTTTAAAATCCAAGATGGCGGCCATATACTTTTTTCTTAAAAATCGGTATGGTAGTAGTTTTCGACTAACTTGGGTGTGCAGATTTCGAAAATAATGTCTGTTTTAAAATCCAAGATGGAGGCCATATACTTTTTTCTTAATAATCGTCATGGTAGTCGTTTTCGACTAATTCGGGTGTGCAGATTACGAAAATAATGACTGTTTTAAAATCCAAGATGGCGGTCATCCAACTTTTTGTAAAAATCGTCATGGTAGTCGTTTTCGACTAATTCGGGTGTGCAGATTTCAAAAATAATGTCAGTTTTAAAATCCAAGATGGCGGTCATATACTTTTTTCTTAAAAATCGTCATGGTAGTAGTTTTCGACTAACTTGGGTATGCAGATTTCGGAAATAATGTCTGTTTTAAAATCCAAGATGGAGGCCATATACTTTTTTCTTAAAATCTTATGGTAGTCATTTTCGACTAATTCGGGTGTGCAGATTTCGAAAATAATGTCAGTTTTGAAATCCAAGATGGCGGCCATATACTTTTTTCTTAAAAATCGTCATGGTAGTAGTTTTCGACTAACTTGGGTGTGCAGATTTCGAAAATAATGACTGTTTTAAAATCCAAGATGGCGGTCATCCAAATTTTTGCAAAAATCGTCATGGTAGTCGTTTTCGACTAATTTGGGTGTGCAGATTTCGAAAATAATGTCAGTTTTAAAATCCAAGATGGCGGCCATATACTTTTTTCTTAAAAATCGTCATGGTAGTAGTTTTCGACTAACTTGGGTGTGCAGATTTCGAAAATAATGTCTGTTTTAAAATCCAAGATGGAGGCCATATACTTTTTTCTTAAAAATCTTATGGTAGTCATTTTCGACTAATTCGGGTGTGCAGATTTCGAAAATAATGTCATTTTTTACATCCAAGATGGCGGCCATCCACCTTTTTGGTAAAAATCGTCATGGTAGTCGTTTTCGACTAATTCGAGTGAACAGATTTCGAAAATAATGTCTGTTTTAAAATCCAAGATGGCGGCCATATACTTTTTTCTTAATAATCGTCATAGTAGTCGTTTTCGACAAATTCGGGTGTGCAGATTACGAAAATAATGACTGGTTTAAAATCCAAGATGGCGGTCATCCAACTTTTTGTAAAAATCGTCATGGTAATCGTTTTCGACTAATTCGGGTGAGCAGATTTCGAAAATAATGTCTGTTTTAAAATTCAACTTCCAAGATGGCGGCCATGTACTTTTTTCGTGAAAATCGTCATGGTAGCTGTTTTCGACTGATTCGGGTGTGCAGATTTCGAAAATAATGTCTGTTTTAAAATCCAAGATGGCGGCCATATACTTTTATCGTAAAAATCGTAATGGTACTCGATTTCGACTAATTCGGGAGTGTAGATTTCGAAAATAATGTCTGTTTTAAAATCCATGGCGTTCATGCACTTTTTCTTAAAAATCGTTATGGGTATTCTCGATTAATTCGGGGATGTAGATTATGAAAATAAGAACCGTTTCAAAATCTTAGATGGCGAAAATATACAATTTTGTCATAATCATCATGATAAAAAATGAAATATATAGCCGCCATCTTGGATTTCAATACTACATTATTTCCGAAATCTAAACACCCGAATTAGCCCAAAATGACTACCATGATCATTTTGACAAAATAGTATTTTCCATTTCGGATTTTCAAACGGTCCTTATTTTCGAAATCTATATCCACGAATAAACAGAAAACGACACCCATAACGTGTTTAAAGAAAAAGTGCATGGCCGCCATCTTGGATTTTAAAACAGACTTTATTTTCGAAATCTACACACCCGAATTAGTCGAAATGAGTACCATATCGATTTTTACGAAAAAATGTATGACAGCCAACTTGGATTTCAAAACCGATATTATTTTCGAAATCTGCACCCCTGAATTAATCGAAAACGACTACCATGACAATTTTGACAAAATTGACCATTTCCGCCATCTTGGATTTTAAAACTGTCTTTATTTTTGAATTCTACTGCCCCGAATTAATAAAAAACGCTTAACATGTCGATTTTTTTGAAAAAAGTGTCCGCTATCTTGGATTTCAGAACAGACATTAATTTTCGAAATCTACACACCCGAATTAGGCCAAAATGACTACCATGATGATTTTGACAAAATTGTTTATTTCCGCCATCTTGGATTTTAAAACGGTCCCTGTTTTGGAAATGTACATACCCGAATTAATCCAAAAGACCCCTAACGATTTCTAAGAAAAGTGCATGAACGCCATGGATTTTAAAACACACATTATTTTCGAAATCTGCACACCCCAATTATTCGAAAAGGACTACCATGACGATTTTTACTAAAAAAGTATATGGCGGCCATCTTGGATTTTAAAACTGACATTATTTTAGAAATCTGCACACCCCACACCCGAATTAGTCGAAAACGACTACCATGACGATTTTTACAAAAAGTTTATGGCCGCCATCTTGGATTTCAAAACAAACATTATTTTCGAAATCTGCACACCCGAATTAGTCGAAAACGACTACCATGACGATTTTTACAAAAAGTTTATGGCCGCCATCTTGGATTTCAAAACAAACATTATTTTCGAAATCTGCACACCCGAATTAGTCGAAAACGACTACAATGATGATTTTTACGAAAATGGTCGATGGCCGCCATTTTGGAAGTTGGATTTTAAAACAGACATTATTTTCGAAATCTGCACACCCGAATTAGTCGAAAACGACTACCATGATGATTTTTAAGAAAAAAGTATATGGTAGCTATCTTGGATTTTAAAACTAACATTATTTTTGAAATCTGCACATCCGAATTAGTCGAAGACGACTACCATGACGATTTATACGAAAAAGGTCGATGGCCGCCATCTTGGATTTTAAAACAGACATTATTTTCGTAATCTGCACACCCGAATTATTCGAAAGCGACTACCATGATGATTTTTAAGAAAAAAGTATATGGCTGCCATCTTGGATTTTAAAACTAACATTATTAAATTTTTAAACTAACATTAAATTTTCTCCTACTTTTTCTTACTGGCAATACGATACCAATTAAGCCCTTAAGCGGATCACCAGTATTTTTGTTACACCCTGTATTAATCACAGCCAAGTCACAAACTGTTACCAACCAACAGTCAACACAAAACATCGCGCAATACCCACCCGCATTCGACTCGAGCGAAATGTGTAGGGTTCAAGACTCTCGGCAACGTATCACGGAGGCCAGTGCACGAAGTGGCAACAATGCGAATCAACTAGCGCCGCGCGGCGTGCGCCTTTCTGGTAGGGCGGTGTGGCAACGTAGCATTACTGATTAAAATAATGTTACTTAGTTAACGTTATTATAATGTGAATTGGGTAACGTTAGCCAGCCCTGCAATGTAAAGTAAATTTACCGATAAAAAGTAACGTTAATTGGGTAACGTTACCATAAAGTTATGTTATTAAGTAACGTTACATTTTTACTACCGGTACTAAGGTATTTTTATGGTTTTACCGTTACCTAACGTTATTTTATAATGTGAATTGGTAACGTTTTAAAGCCCTGCTTCCAACTCCAACTAACAAACAGTAGAAAGTAAACTCGATGAGAAGTCGAGGTAGCTTTAAGTAATAATAATTACGCCTAACACTAATTAAGGAAACTCGATGATAAGTCGACATAACTTTAGTTAATAATAATTATATTTATTTCTCCCATCTGAACAACCTTATAAACCTACTATAATAAATTTAAGTTAAGGGTAGAAAAATAATAAAATATGAAGTCCTACTTCCAAAATATGCACCAAGTTTAAAGGTAAAAGGAGAAAGTAATTTATAAAAGGTAAGTAAATTCCCAGCCTAGGCTCTTTACAATTTAACTGAGACAAAGTCTCTTGTAATTTTATATATAATTAAGTATGCCCGAAGGAACAAAATTTCACAAAAGACAGGCATTACTAGAATAGTAATTTGTTGCACAAGTAATAATTAAATTTAAAAAAAACTTTTTTTTAAAACAACTCAAATAATTATGTATGACTGTACTTGAACAACCTCAGTAGATGAACTCCTCATACAATAATAGCAACATAACAAAAGTTATCATGTAAAATTTTAAGTTTCAAAAAGGTCTGCCATCAGCCACATTTACCCTAAGTAGTAACTCCACACTAATTTCCAGTAGATAAGTAATTAATTCAAGTTAAATATTTTACCTTTTCTTAAGCATAAAACTGGTTTACAATACTAAACATTTTTTTAATATTGAAAAGGTAAAACTAGGCAATAAATTTTTGGTGCTGACTGTACTTCCGCACACAGCCCTATCATATTATTAGCAGTACAGTTTTATGTGACACCAGAATATCACATATTTAAAAAGAATTTAGCATCATGGAAGATTATTTTAATTTAAACAAGTATCCAAGTGTGTACCGGCCTTATATGTAACTACAAGGTTCAAAGGTCACTCTACAAAACAAATTCAATTCTTAGTTTTTAAAGGTAAGAATGCAAACACTATTAAAAGACAATAAGTAAAAGTATAACTCCTTATAACGGTTATCAAGGTAGGTCGAAATTAAATGTAACAATATGAAATTTAATGTAAAATGATATCTCTCCGAACAAGGTACACAACTAAATAAAGCATGGTGGTCTAAGCCCATCCTCTCATGTTCACAATTTATTTAAATTACATTGTCACACAAGCCTTTAGTCCCAAGCCACACGTATGGGCGAGCACTGTTACATATAAAAAAAAAAAGGGGTATGGTATCTAGGGTAAACCTAGAAGAAAACTAACCGGGTACATTTAATTATAATATATTAACTTAACTTTCCACGCTTCACTTTCAATAACATCCTTTATGTAGGTATTTATTTAGGTAAATTAACTTTCTTAAAATAATATAGGCAAGCTCTTCATTAAATTGGTAGTAGCATGAGACCAGGGCGTAGGCTGGGACTAAATATTTGTATGGACGGATTTGTAACTTAGACCACATGAATAAACTATATTAACCAGGGTATTGGGCGCCGTTTAAGTAAATAAATTGGGTATTTCTGACCTGAACGGAACGTGAACCTACGACTACGACGTCAGGCTGCCACGGGGACTGAACGATCCTGCCTCAGATCCACGCCGACCAGGGTCTAATTATGTAAAATAAATGGGCTGCGGCCTCCGCCAGCAGCGCCAGGAAGAAGATGGCCATGTAATAAGCCCGCCCCGGCCTCTGAAGACCGAAGGCTCGGGGTAGTAGGGGTAAACCACAACCCTGAAAGGGACAACATAATTAATATCTAGTAACAAGAATTCCTTGTACAATTTTGAGATAAAACGAAAGCAAGTAAATTGCAAATACATACCCACGACGGACAAGGAACCAGCTTAATATTTGGGAAGCCTGGAGTCTCCATTTCAACATCGCGGGGTTGTGGACCGCTGATGCAGCCGCTACATCAAACGACGGAAATTGGCGCTAAAAATAATATCACAAATAATTAACACGGGGTTTTCTACAACCACGAATACCATTTCGATTTCAAAATACTTACTCATCGCACGTATGAAACGTGATAATAATTTGAAAGGAACGAATGTCCTCTCCGAGACGAAAATTAGACAAGTCTTGATGACGTTTACGGCAAGTGACAGCTCCTCTGAGAGTTGCTAGTGCAGAAGATTCGATCCCTATTACGACGTCGACACGAAACAAATTAAAATGTGTATATTTTAACCTGGATTTATTAATTAAAGGAAAACTAGATTAAAAGGGTATTATCAATATATTTACGACGGCGAACGAATTAATTTTGGATAATTCTATGCGATATGAGTTGATCAAGGACAATTAAGTTAAGGAAATGGCAACACTAAACAAAATGATACTTTTTCTTCTATCCGTGGAATCCTATTATTTTGCCAGCAGGTTTAAGTAAACAACTGCTATAAATATTATGAATTTTGAAAAGGGTAGGGGGAGTAAAAATTATTATTGTTACAACTTATTTACTACCACTAGTCCTTATCCCAAAAAACTACCTGAGACCAACTCGGTGAAGACCGTCAGTCGGCGAAGATCGAATAGCAAACAATTACAGCAAATTCTGCAAACCTTTTTTTACGATATGGTGAAATTATTATAGAAACTTCTAGGACAGTTTTACCATTTCGTAAAAAAAAGCTTTGCAGAATACGCTGTAGTTGCGTGCTATCCGATCTTCCCCGACTGACGATCTTCGCCGAGTTGACTTTAATGCAAAATAGTAAGAAAATTATTTGCGATTGAAACTAGTGAAATTATAGCCGGTTTACAGTTATTAAGTTTATTAATAGCTTACAAAGTTACTTTTAAGCCTCAAGTACTTTATGGAAGCGTTGTTACATGCTAGTCGGCGTTAATTTACAAAATCACGTTGCACTTTATTACTGCTGCCCACAGATCACTCACATTCTAGATAGAGCATACGATAAAAGTTAAGGCCACCATGGCTATGGCTGCTTCTATAATACTCAGACTACCCAAAGTCTGACTAGCACCCATGCCTCCGTCTAAGTTTTAGACCTACCACATAGATATAGCCGCCGTAGTTAACCTTAAACAATCACTTCTCACCAATAGCCTTGGTTAAGCAACAAAGAGGCTGTTCATCTCAGATGCGTCCACTTGTCATCGCAGAATACCTAGTATGCCTAACCTATAAACTATCAATGAAAAATAAGAGTAAACATGATCTTTTGTAGCTAAAAGTTCCTTAGTAGTACTTCAGAACTTTTACAAGTGTATCAAGAGAGTTTTAAATATTTGAGCTAACCTAAAATGGTAAAGTTTTTATAGTCTGTCACCATAGCCGTCAGGATCTAACAAGTATGTACTATCGCCAACATTGTCCACTTACCATTTGTAATCCCTATTGCAACGGCATAAGATCTATCGATGTCCAGTTGTGTGTTTCTGTTTGTAAGTGCCAAAGTGCTGCGTGAAGCAATAGTACCTAGGCGATAAAATTGCATCCATGCTATCCGTTCAGAAGTTGCTAAACGCTTGATAATGCCACCTCTATATGAGGTCATCTACGCCCCCACCATACAATAGAATGACCGTTTCGTAACACTATCACGAAAGCGCCTAAATCTGAAATTAACGTGTACATAAAACCATTATATACTGACCTAAAACAACTACCCAACCCAAGCTAAATCAGGCTTAATCAAAAATTCGGAAGCTCAAAGAAAACTGGTTGAGTTAATCGAGCTCGGCCTAAAGCACTGCCATTAATGTCAATCATTAAATATGAATTATAAATATGAAAGAAAGTATAAGAAGCAATCATGCCCGTGCATTATTAGATTAAAATGTATCTAAGTGTGAACGCACTTTGATGTGTGGATATAATTTGTGTGTGTTCCATTAGCTCTCGGTGCTAAGTAATTTGCAAAAGAAAACTGCTTCATTCCATTTTAATATCATCATTCTGGAATGTATTTTAATAAGATACCATGCAAAAATGAGTGTACGAGTATCTTAAAAAATCATTTAAAAATACTATAATTCGTATTCGTACGTATTGCACCTACTTTCCTTATATTTCATTAAATGTGTCGTTTTCAAGTAAAATGTACATCATTGTCATTGTCAGTTGTTTATAGAGTGTATTTCTAAGTGATTTTTATGGCAATAACGCCGTATTGGCGACCGGCAATGATATACCTTATATTGAAAAGAACACAAATGTTCCATGCCTCCCAGTCAAATTATCTTGCATACAGGAAATAAAATGTACGGTTGACGTCAAAAATATGTTTATACTTTTGAACCTTATAACAATGGAGTAAGGTGCAAAAGTGTAAACATTCTTTAACGTCGACTGTACACTTAACATATTGAGCTTTGGTTTGTGAATAGGTACCTAATGTAATGATCTTGATCTACCAATGTTCAACACTTTAATTCTGTTAAAAATATCATCCTTAGTATCACCTGCCATCACCATTCGTCTATCATTACCTCGCAGCAAGATCTTTCCTAATGAAAAAATGTGCTTATCTGCTAATCACTCTTAATGTCCCACATAATCGTCAAAAAACGCCATTTAAAAACAAAACCCCTTTCAATTACCTTAAGTAACATTAGGCCGGTGTCTATAATCATTTGTCGGATTCGCCACGCCACCCGTGGTCCTGTAGTCGATGCTAAAATCAATTTACACTTTTGCACCTTATTACAAATGAATAAGGTTCAAAAGTGTAAACATATATTTGACGTTGAGTGTACATTATCAGATTCCGTCACAGTTTGAGTACCCGTCGTAATGCCCTAATGAGTCCGAGTAACGCAATGAACGGTGTCACCGTGGTAATCAAAGAACGCTTGTCCAAGCAAATACATAGGTAAGTATCTATATTTATCACACAAACACATTTTCTTGTTACAGGGGTGAAGTTGATAAAAAATGTGAGCGATAATTATAAAATAAACCCAGTTTCGGGGATAACCGTTTGAGCTCAAGATGGCGACGGCGTCTTTAGAGTAGTTCTTTGTTATTTTGCTCATTTACGTAGTTCAGTGTATAATATTGATAGCTTATTCTGCAGTGATAGATCTAACGAACAAGTGTTCAGCTCATGAAGAATTAGTCTCAAAACGCGCGTAACCACCCTTTAGTCGAACGAACGGCTATCCGGGGTCTCGGCCGCCCACGTGTTTGTAGGGAGGCTATATTTGTGTGCAAATTTCATGAAAATCCGTCTGGAAATAAAATTCTTGTCATTTCGTTAGAACGATTAAAATAAGAAGTTTTATATTTGATATCAAAGACCAGATAATACCTGAGCTGTTAATGTAATATAGGTCCTATCGGGTTCAGAATTGCATTACTAATTTATGAATGAATTGGTAATGTAATACTGAACCCGATGGTACATTTTGTTTGAAGATTTGATGTTGTCAAAATATTTCATCTTTCTTTCAATTTGCCTGAATTTTAGAAAGAACTTGATTTTGTATAGACATAGTGATTGGTTGATCCAAGTACTTATACCCAATAAAGCACAATATTTTCTCTCGATGCTTATTGATATAATTACAATGGAGTGTACGGTTTTGTGAAGTTAATGTTTATTTGAATGGGGCTAATCTTGCCCGAATGGTGGCGTAAATTAGACGATTGACCTCAATGAGGCCTGGAAAGTAGTGGTTGCCGGGTAAATATTACTCCAAAATATATATATTGATGCGACAAAAGAAGTAATTATATTAATGTACAAAAAATTGCACTTATACAAGTCGAATTTTCCAATATCTATTTACGATTAACCCCTCGTATGCTTAAGACACGGGAATTTAATATTTTATTTTAAATGTCAAGGTCACTTTTTCAATGATCAAATTTGATAGGCCGCATACGATGGGTTAATTGTACAAAAATATACAAACACAACCTATTTGCATGAATTTAAGTCCGTGTACACATATTTTTCTCCAATGAATCTAATATAGGAAAAATCGACTGTAACATCGGGTTCATAATTGCATGGCCAATTTATCAATGAATTCATACATAAATTGCCCATGCATTTTTGAACCCGATGGTACGTAAAGTATTCCACGCAAGTGTAGCGGGAGTTATAATAACAGTTGATTTCCTCTGTAAGTTTGGACTTTTTTGATACCTCGTGTAACATTTGTTGTTGACATTTGCTTGTGATTCGTTAAAATTCGGAAGTTATACAACTAAAGTCATAAAAGCTCACTCATGGGATTTTGTAGAACTCTTGCTCACAAATATTTCTCTTAAAATGTTGCACAAATATACTAATATCTTTTTTTTCAGAATATTTTCGCGGATTGTACCTACCCGAAATGTACCATTCCAGGCTAGTTAGCCGAAAAACAACATAAAGTTGTTTATTGTCTCACACGTCCCGATAACTGTGTGCGCGATAATTTATTAATTTCGTCTCGTCTTTGTTTGTTCCCCATGATCAATGTACACTCTCCCCTATGACATAATGAATCAAGTACAGTACGTCCGATTCATATAGGTACAAAAAATGTACAGGTTTTGAAAGGGTCGGTAAAGCGCAAGGTACACCCCTGTAATTGTAAACAAATCAGTCACCTTCTCACCTTGTTAATTTCTAAACGAAGCGATACGTTTTTATTGATTTTGATATAATATGATAATATGATGTATTTAACATGCAATAAGGATACATTTGGCAGGATAATGTTTGTTTTCTAAAATTTGATACAAAATGGACTTTAGCATTAGTCACTGAAGTTATTTACTTATGCGTAAAACCAATCTGGAAGTGGATTAAATAGTAAAGAAAAATAAAATATAAACGAGATATAATAAAATAGCCATGAGACCTAGGTAGGATTGGAATAGAACAAAGTAAAGATTAATCATGGTCGTCACATTTTTCGTCCTCGGACTGCAAGTCCGATTTCACCTTTGTACTTAGGTTTTTATACATTTACGTTTGTAAGATTTCATGTGTCCTTTCCTAAGCCTACTGTGTCTTATTCCAATATCAAACGCCGTAGCCAATGATAAGACTTTTGTTTTCGTGATTGCTCTTTGTTAATCATACTTTCTTAATTAAGGAAAAAGTTGGAGCTAATTTAGGACGATGGTTCGATAAAGCGACGGCGAACTTTGATGTTTGGTGTGCTAATGAGTTCGTTATCGTAGTTAACCATCGGACTTATAATGTGCCTTTACATTGCTTATACTCGTATTGACTTTTAATGAAAATTTACCTGAACCCTGAGGGTTTCACTATAATACAGCACACAAAGCGGAACACATCGAAAACTAAATCACCGAGAGATACATACTTCATAGATACTCTCGATGGTTTAGTTTTCGATACGTTCCGCTTGGTGTGCAGGTGTGCAGTATTAAAAATCCCATACAAATTAAGACCTAACGCAAACGCAATCGTTACGTTACGTTAGTGAATCGATTACAGTAAGTTTTGATCTTAATTACGTTATTTATTATTAGATGTTATGTTATCATTATATAACAGCATTTTGTTTGTATCATTCATTATTTAACATAGTAGATGATTACAGTTCCTTTATAGTAGATACAAATAAATGAAAATGAGGAGTGATAAGTGCTGTGCATTTAAGTAGGTTCGATTAGGCCATATAGGACGTAATTTTCGACCGAATACTGAATATCTGATAAACTTTCGTGGCATCTTTAGAACGTAGATACGCAGGTCATAACATTTCCTCTAATGCGAAGCGCTCTCATGAAGTATGTAAAAAGTGCATAATTTTTTTCCTAATTATGCACTCAGCCAGTCATATACCTAGGTACTCGTATGTAACCAAGCGTAAGCAGTGATGTATGATTTCCACTCCATGTCAATTCGATGTTAGCACTTAGCATGCCCGCAGCGTCTCGATCTCGAACAAAAAAAAAACAAATCGCCAAACCACAATGCTTCAAATATTTCACGCACCTTTAATGGGCTCTTGCATAATGCTGCTACCCTGGTACTTTCACAATCCAAATCCCGTCTAGCCGTGGGGCTATTCTCCTATCAATCGAGATGATAGCCCGCTATCTTGCCCCGGCTACACGAGATGCATAATGCTCGCCACAGATAGCTGTCTTGGGCACGAAGCCTCCAAGCTTTGCAATTTATTGTTTCACGATCTCAACCCAGCTCATTATTAAAACGGTTTGATACGTTCCTAGGTGTTGCTGACGCCCGAGGCCGGTGTGCGCCAATTACTTGAGCCGTGCCTTGCCATAGTTGTTTGACTTTAACAACGCTATTCCTGTCTTTTAGCCATGCTGTCCTGGTACATGAACACAAAGGTTGCTCTTGTTTTAGCTTATTTGGGATTTGCGTTGTTTTATGGGTTTACTAAGTTACCAATTATTTTACATCATCATCATCATCATCTCAGCCATAAGACGTCCAGTGCTGAACATAGGCCTCCCCTTTAAGGGGGGCAGCTATTATTTTACATAGATAAACTTTTTTGACCGGCAATGATATACCTTATATTGAAAACAACACAAATGTTCCATGCCTCCCAGTCAAATTATCTTGCATACAGGAAATAAAATGTACGGTTGACGTCAAAAATATGTTTATAATTTTGCACCTTATAACAATGGAGTAAGGTGCAAAAGTGTAAACATTCTTTAACGTCGACTGTACACTAAACATTATATTGAGCTTTGGTTTGTGAATAGGTACCTAATGTAATGATCTTGATCTACCAATGTTCAACACTTTAATTCTGTTAAAAATATCATCCTTAGTATCACCTGCCATCACCATTCGTCTATCATTACCTCGCAGCAAGATCTTTCCTAATGAAAAAATGTGCTTATCTGCTAATCACTCTTAATGTCCCACATAATCGTCAAAAAACGCCATTTAAAAACAAAACCCCTTTCAATTACCTTAAGTAACATTAGGCCGGTGTCTATAATCATTTGTCGGATTCGCCACGCCACCCGTGGTCCTGTAGTCGATGCTAAAATCAATGTACACTTTTGCACCTTATTACAAATGAATAAGGTTCAAAAGTGTAAACATATATTTGACGTTGAGTGTACATTATCAGATTCCGTCACAGTTTGAGTACCCGTCGTAATGCCCTAATGAGTCCGAGTAGCGCAATGAACGGTGTCACCGTGGTAATCAAAGAACGCTTGTCCAAGCAAATACATGGGTAAGTATCTATATTTATCACACAAACACATTTTCTTGTTACAGGGGTGAAGTTGATAAAAAAAGTGAGCGATAATTATAAAATAAACCCAGTTTCGGGGATAATCGTTTGAGCTCAAGATGGCGACGGCGTCTTTAGAGTAGTTCTTTGTTTTTTGCTCATTTACGTAGTTCAGTGTGTAATTATTCTGCAGTGATCTAACGAACAAGTGTTCAGCTCATAAAGAATTAGTCTCAAAACTCGCGTAACCACCCTTTAGTCGAACGAACGGCTATCCGGGGTCTCGGCCGCCCACGTGTTTGTAGGGAGGCTATATTTGTGTGCAAATTTCATGAAAATCCGTCTGGAAATAAAATTCTTGTCATTTCGTTAGAACGATTAAAATAAGAAGTTTTATATTTGATATCAAAGACCAGATAATACCTGAGCTGTTAATGTAATATAGGTCCTATCGGGTTCAGAATTGCATTACTAATTTATGAATGAATTGGTAATGTAATACTGAACCCGATGGTACATTTTGTTTGAAGATTTGATGTTGTCAAAATATTTCATCTTTCTTTCAATTTGCCTGAATTTTAGAAAGAACTTGATTTTGTATAGACATAGTGATTGGTTGATCCAAGTACTTATACCCAATAAAGCACAATATTTTCTCTCGATGCTTATTGATATAATTACAATGGAGTGTACGGTTTTGTGAAGTTAATGTTTATTTGAATGGGGCTAATCTTGCCCGAATGGTGGCGTAAATTAGACGATTGACCTCAATGAGGCCTGGAAAGTAGTGGTTGCCGGGTAAATATTACTCCAAAATATATATATTGATGCGACAAAAGAAGTAATTATATTAATGTACAAAAAATTGCACTTATACAAGTCGAATTTTCCAATATCTATTTACGATTAACCCCTCGTATGCTTAAGACACGGGAATTTAATATTTTATTTTAAATGTCAAGGTCACTTTTTCAATGATCAAATTTGATAGGCCGCATACGATGGGTTAATTGTACAAAAATATACAAACACAACCTATTTGCATGAATTTAAGTCCGTGTACACATATTTTTCTCCAATGAATCTAATATAGGAAAAATCGACTGTAACATCGGGTTCATAATTGCATGGCCAATTTATCAATGAATTCATACATAAATTGCCCATGCATTTTTGAACCCGATGGTACGTAAAGTATTCCACGCAAGTGTAGCGGGAGTTATAATAACAGTTGATTTCCTCTGTAAGTTTGGACTTTTTTGATACCTCGTGTAACATTTGTTGTTGACATTTGCTTGTGATTCGTTAAAATTCGGAAGTTATATTATATCACTAAAGTCATAAAAGCTCACTCATGGGATTTTGTAGAACTCTTGCTCACAAATATTTCTCTTAAAATGTTGCACAAATATACTATTATCTTTTTTTTTCAGAATATTTTCGCGGATTGTACCTACCCGAAATGTATACCATTCCAGGCTAGTTAGCCGAAAAACAACATAAAGTTGTTTATTGTCTCACACGTCCCGATAACTGTGTGCGCGATAATTTATTAATTTCGTCTCGTCTTTGTTTGTTCCCCATGATCAATGTACACTCTCCCCTATGACATAATGAATCAAGTACAGTACGTCCGATTCATATAGGTACAAAAAATGTACAAATTTTGAAAGGGTCGGTAATTGTAAACAAATGCGAGTCACATTGTTAATTTCTAAACGAAACGATACGTTTTTATTGACTTTGATATAATATGATATGTATTTAACTTGCAATAAGGATACATTTGGCAGGACAATGTTTGTTTTCTAAAATTTGATACAAAATGGACTTTAGCATTACTCACTGAAGTTATTTAGTTATGCGTAAAACCAATCTGGAAGTGGATTAAATAGTAAAGATAAATAAAATATAAACGAGATATAATAAAATAGCCATGAGACCTAGGTAGGAACTGCAAGTCCGATTTCACCTTTGTACTTACGTACTTAGGTTTTTATACATTTATGTTTGTAAGATTTCATGTGTCCTTTCCTAAGCCTACTGTGTCTTATTCCAATATCAAACGCCGTAGCCAATGATAAGACTTTTGTTTTCGTGATTGCTCTTTGTTAATCATACTTTCTTAATTAAGGAAAAAGTTGGAGCTAATTTAGGACGATGGTTCGATAAAGCGACGGCGAACTTTGATGTTTGGTGTGCTAATGAGTTCGTTATCGTAGTTAACCATCGGACATAATATATAATATGCCTTTACATTGCTTATACTCGTACTAGCAGTTGCCCGCGGCTTCGCCCGCGTACATTATGATTAATGCAGATTTCTACTCTTGAATAAAGTTTTTCCCCGCGACTTCCTTTGCGTAGAATTAGTAATTGACCCCCCTTTTTACCCTCTTAGGGAATGACTTCTGGGATAACTACTGTGTATCCATCCCCAGAACTCAAACTATCTCTATACCAAATCATCTAAATAGGTTCAGCGGTTATCAATTCCCCATATAAACTTTCAACCCCCTTTTCACCTCTTAAAGGGTTGATTTTCGGGATAAAACTATCCTATGTCGTTTTCGGAGACTCAAACTATCTCTATACCAAGTTTCATCTGAATCGGTTCAACTGAAAATAATTCTCTATAAAACTTCCAACCCCTTTGCTATGCACCCCCTTAAGCGTTGTTTTTCGGGATGAATACAATTTTGCCCCTTCCCGGGACCCAAACTATCTCCATACCAAGTTTCATCTAAATCGGTTCAACATTTAAAAATGCCCCATACAAACTCTTAACCCCCATTTCATACCTTTAAGTAATGATTTTAGGAAATTAAAAAAAAACCAGGCAAGTACGGGTCTTACTTGCGCCTCAAAGGTTTCGTACGAACAACTTTTTTATTACATTTTTGAAAAAAGACGCTTACAGCATGATTTCATGAGAATTTAGAGGGCGGCTGAGTGCGAATCGGACACGTACCCCGATTTTTTTTTGTCTTAAGTCGGACTGGTGCTTGACTGCACTCTTATTAGTTTTCCTGTAATTTATACGTAAATAACTATTATATCTGTAATTTTTGCAAATTTTTCTGTCGAACAGTTTCCGATATTGATTAATTTTATGTTAAAGTTATGTATGTTAAAATTATACTAATTAGAGATCCTCACATTAAGCCCTTTTATTTGATACGCCACACAATAAAGTTATTTGTTTTTTGATTTCTCATTTACCTACCCACAAATCCCCCCCCCCCCCTTCATTTTTAAAATTCAAAATTTGGCGTTACATGCCTGCCTTTAGGTCACTGACTTACAAACAAAGTCGCACCATAAGGGTTCCTTTTCTACCATTTTCGTACGAAACCCTAAAAACATCCTTTTCGCTTCCCGGGACTCTCTATACTAAGATTTATCAAAATCGATTCAGCTGTTAAAAATTCCCGATTCAAACCGCCAACGCCATTTCATCCCCTTAACCTTAGGGTTAATTTTCGAAATAAAAACTATTTTTATGTCCGTTCTCGGGACTTAAACTATCTCTATACAAAGTTTCATCTAAATCATTCACGTTTAAAAATTCCCCATGCAAACTTGCAGCCCCCGTTTCACCCTTAACCTTTAGGGCTGATTTTCGAGATATAAACTATTTTATGTTCCTTCTCGGGACTCAAACTATCTGTATGCTAATTAGCATTAAGTTTCATCTGAAATGGTCCAGGTGTTGAAAATTTCCTAATCAAAATTCCAACCCCTTTTTCACTCCTTCAAGGGATGATTTTCGGAATGAAAACAACCCTTACTCATTTCCAGGTATTCACACTTACTACTTATATACCAAGTTTCGTCTAAATCGGTTCGACGGTTTTAAAATTCCCTATACAAACCTTCAACCCCCGTTTCACCTTTAACTTTTTTACTTTTAAGGGTAGTTTTCGGGAAAAAAACTATTTTTTGTTCCTCCCCGGGCCTCAAACTATCTGTATACCAATTTTCATCTAAATCGGTTCAGCTGTGAAAAAATCGTATACAAACTACCAACCCTCTTTTCACCCCTTTACGGGTTAATTTTTTTAATGAAAATAACCCTTAGTCGTTTCCTGGGATTCAAAATATCTATTATATCAAGTTTCATTTAAATCGGTTCAACGGTTAAAAATTCTCTATACAACCTTCCAATCCCCTTTTCACCCCCTTAAGGGCTAATTTTCGGTACAGAAACTACCGTTTGTCCTTCCCGGAATTAAAATTTTGAAATTGATGCCATTTTCGTACTTAATTAACGTCCCAAAATACCAAAAATCTACTCCCATATTGATATTTAGTAATTTCAACCCTATCGCACCCCAACAGGGGGATGATATTTCACGCCCGCCACGTTGTATCATAAAATCATTGGTGTTTTCGTAATCAGCGACCCGATAAACCATAGAAACAATACCCATGTTGATTTTCAGACTTTGTCACCCCCATTTCCCCTTTATGGGGTTGAATTTTCAAAAAACCTGAAACACGTGTTTACTCATTTATTGTTAGGAATACTCCTGTGAAGTTTCAAATAAAACAGTCTAACTAATCTTGTTTCCCTATACAAACTTTGGACCCCCATTTCACCCCTTGGGGGATGATATTTTACACCTGCCACGTTGTATAATAAAATGGTTGTTGTTTTCGTAATCAGCGACCCGATAAACCATAGTAACGATACCCATGTTGATTTTCAGACTTTGTTACCCCCATTTCCCCTTTATGGGGTTGAATTTTCAAAAAACCTGAAACACGTGTTTACTCATTTATTGTTAGGAATACTCATGTGAAGTTTCAAATAAAACAGTCTAACTAATCTTGTTTCCCTATACAAACTTTGGACCCCCATTTCACCCCCTGGGGGATGATATTTTACACCTGCCACGTTGTATAATAAAATGGTTGTTGTTTTCGTAATCAGCGACCCGATAAACCATAGTAACGATACCCATGTTGATTTTAAGACTTTGTCACCCCCATTTCCCCTTTATGGGGTTGAATTTTCAAAAAACCTGAAACACGTGTTTACTCATTTATTGTTAGGAATACTCCTGTGAAGTTTCAAATAAAACAGTCTAACTAATCTTGTTTCCCTATACAAACTTTGGACCCCCATTTCACCCCCTGGGGGATGATATTTTACACCTGCCACGTTTTATAATAAAATGGTTGTTGTTTTCGTAATCAGCGACCCGATAAACCATAGAAACGATACCCATATTGATTTTCAGACTTTTTCACCCCCATTTCCCCCTTTAAGGAGTTGAATTTTCAAAAAAGCTGAAACACGTGTTTACTAATTTACTGTTAGGAATACTCCGGTGAAGTTTCAAATAAAATAGTCTAACCAATCTTGTTTCCCCATACAAACTTTGGACCCCCATTTCACCCCCTTACAGGGTGAATTTTGAAAAATCCTTTCTTAGTGCACCCCTAGACCTTATAAGGGACCTACGTGCCAAATTTGGAAACTCTAGACCCAGCGGTTTAGGCTGTGCGTTGATATGTCAGTCAGTCAGTCAGTTTCTTCTTTTATATATTTAGATTGACTTTTAATGAAAATTTACCTGAACCCTGAGGGTTTCACTAACGTAACGATTGCGTTTGCATTAGGTCTTAATTTGTATGGGATTTATAATACCGCACACAAAGCGGAACATATCGAAAACTACATCACCGAGAGATACTTCATAGATACTCTCGGTGATTTAGTTTTCGATACGTTCCGCTTGGTGTGCAGTATTAAAAATCCCATACAAATTAAGACCTAACGCAAACGCAATCGTTACGTTACGTTAGTGAATCGATTACAGTAAGGGTTTTGATCTTAATTACGTTATTTATTATTAGATGTTATGTTATCATTATATAACAGCATTTTGTTTGTATCATTCATTATTTAACATAGTAGATGATTACAGTTCCTTTATAGTAGATACTAATAAATGAAAATGAGGAGTGATAAGTGCTGTGCATTTAAGTAGGTTCGATTAGGCCATATAGTACGTAATTTTCGACCGAATACTGAATATCTGATAAACTTTCGTGGCATCTTTAGAACGTAGATACGCAGGTCATAACAGTTCCTCTAATGCGAAGCGCTCTCATGAAGTATGTAAAAAGTGCATAATATTTTTTCCTAATTATGCACTCAGCCAGTCATATACCTAGGTACTCGTATGTAACCAAGCGTAAGCAGTGATGTATGATTTCCACTCCATGTCAATTCGATGTTAGCACTTAGCATGCCCGCAGCGTCTCGATCTCGAACAAAAAAAAAACAAAAACAAATCGCCAAACCACAATGCTTCAAATATTTCACGCACCTTTAATGGGCTCTTGCATAATGCTGCTACCCTGGTACTTTCACAATCCAAATCCCGTCTAGCCGTGGGGCTATTCTCCTATCAATCGAGATGATAGCCCGCTATCTTGCCCCGGCTACACGAGATGCATAATGCTCGCCACAGATAGCTGTCTTAGGCACGAAGCCTCCAAGCTTTGCAATTTATTGTTTCACGATCTCAACCCAGCTCATTATTAAAACGGTTTGATACGTTCCTAGGTGTTGCTGACGCCCGAGGCCGGTGTGCGCCAATTACTTGAGCCGTGCCTTGCCATAGTTGTTTGACTTTAACAACGCTATTCCTGTCTTTTAGCCATGCTGTCCTGGTACATGAACACAAAGGTTGCTCTTGTTTTAGCTTATTTGGGATTTGCGTTGTTTTATGGGTTTACTAAGTTACCAATTATTTTACATAGATAAACTTTTTTGTATCAGTATAGGAGACGCATTATTTTTATTTGAATTAGGTTATGATATGATTTAAGTCGTTGACACATTTAGTTTTGCATTTTTTTAATGGATGCTCTTGATTCGAGTGGGTTCTATTAAATATTAAAGAGTTTACTAATGGCTAGTTATTGTTTTTAAGTAACAAAAGTCCTTAATACAATATACGTAAATCTAAATGACCGAGAATCCATTAAGCACATTAAACTGTCGGCGGTTAAAAGTCGAACTAAAACAATTTTCTCCAACTTCAACAAACAAAATCGATTGGGCTTAATTGCTGCCTGATCAATAACTAATTGTGTTCACCACACGTACGACGATAAAGAATAATTACTGCCTGCCAGCCAAATAAATCGATCGACATCAAAACGCGAGGTTAATCCATCATTTAGATATTACGGCGCGATTGAAGCTTACCGTTTTTAATTTCCAAAATTACACCAGCCGTCTACCCTGAAGGCGCCTAAACACGTATACATAATTACCCTGCCGTAAATTGTCGAACATGAGTAGGGGTGGGGGGACGATCGCCTCACACCAGCGACCTGTCGTGTTATTTCTGTAATCACTTTCATTCCGTAAAACGTGACATTAATTAAAATTTAGTTTCAGGCCATTAGTCGCCATCGCGTTTCTTCAAGTTTCATTTTTTCCTGGTAATTATAGAGCGCGGGTGCGAGGCTAAATGGGCATGGTAATGATAAATAACATTGTATTGAAGGCAGCCATGAATTTTGTATTCAAATTAGTGCTGTTAATAGGTGCGAGGTGTGGATTTAAATGTGACTTAGCTGCATTGCGCTTTTATTAATGACTGGGTAATTTTTATACTAAAATATATACTAAAATAGGGCATTCCCGGGGTAATTAGCGTCAGGTATAGAAATCCATTACCGTGTGATTAGGAACGCCGAACCTTAGAACTGGTTTGAGTGAGTTTAGACTCGTGACTCGTGAGATTTTACCGGTAATAAGGCTGTGTACACAGTGTGCGCCGAGTTATTAATTAACAGGTCGACAGCAAACAGAGAGCGGCTACCGGGCTGCGCTGCGCATACAAAACTATTTACACAGTGGCTTCGCTGGAGCGGTGCGGAGAATCTCATTACCGTGCTTCTTGGAAAATTGGAAGTGAGAAATGGAGTTAGAAGGATAATGCCTGCCTATGGTGTTCTTATTTTAAGTCATTATCATGTGAAATAGAAAGTAGGTGCGAGGTCGCATTTAAAACCGAGTTTGTCGCATTGGTAACAATGTGAACGATGCCTTAGTTTCGTTTATAGGGGAAAATGTCGCTAATGTTGTTATCGAATTCGTGGTTGTTTAGATTTCAAAGTCCAGCCTCCAGATATTGATCTTATTAGTAATTATTAAGGTTATTAATGTTAATATGTATACACTAAATAGTCTAAAGCGTAGATTTATCGTCTATTATATTACTCAATAAAGCTCTGTTTGTTTTGCCAATTATTTACCTTTTTGTGTATCCGTATAATGAATAGGTATCATATAAGTTAAAAAAAATAAAAATAAAATAAATAAATAAATTGGTATCTCAAAAGAGCTATGGAGTTATAATAATTGAAAAATTCTAAAAAGATTCTACACGAACGAACTCAGTTCCAATTAAACCTAAATCAGTATAATTATGAATGTACGCAGATATTAAGATCCACCTACATTATAATAAATGATTATTGTCTACAATAAATAAAGATTTTTATTACACTGTCGAATGTTTTAGCTCGCCACATAGTAGGTTGGCACGTCTGTACATAATAAAATAACAGGCGATTTAATTAGAAATACGTCCGACTGTACTAAATTATGAAAGAAGTTTTTATGTTCAACTTGAGACTCTTGAGAGTCGTAAAAGTCTATTTTTGAGAATTCTTCTAGAAAGTTGATATTGCTGTAACTCAACTGAATCATAAGTGTCACTGGATATCCGTTTTTAATTAAATTAGCAACATGTTACTGCTACTGCTTTGTGTTATAATTAAACTTTCAGAGGTTCAGATAGACGTCAACCAGGAATTAGTATCGACTTTCATTTAAACACCAAAATAATTCCACGAAAATGAGGTACCTACTAAACATTAAATGTGCATAATAATAACAATCTTGTGAGAATACTGATTTTTAATCACAGTTGAAACTCTAGGTCCATGGGGTCCCAGCGCACAGAGGGTTTTTGCAGAAATCGCGAAGCGTCTGGTTGACGTAACTGGTGACCGAAGAGCTGGGCGGTTTCCTCGCACAACGTTGCATTGCGATACAACGAGGAAATGCCGCCAGCATCCTTGGTACAATGCCGCAAGGGCCTAGTTTAGATTTGAGCTAGTTATTAATTTAGTTTAATATTTGTACTGTAGGGCCTCTGTATATTTAATTATGTAAATAAATGTTATATAGTCTTAATCACAATGAATATTTCCAATAGCATAACATTAAGAAAAGCAACGCATACAACCTAACAAACTCGTCTCGTCCATATTTAACGTTACAATATTTACTACGTACATACCTCGCTCCCGGTGATTTCAAAATGAGTAGGTAAGAAGCGTGTTTCACTTATTGACAGCACAAACACAAAAATACGTCACCACGATTTATTTGACGGCGAAGACGGGAACAATGTAAAGATTATCATGTCACAATGTATTTGGCTTTAAAAAGTCGACGCGTTAAGGTGCTTCTACGAAGTTACGCTGTTTTTAAACTAAGCAATGTTATATCACACTGTATTGGTTTTAAAAAAGTTGACACGTTAAGATGATTCTACGGAGTTACGCTGTTTTTAAACTGGGCGATGTTTTACGTATACCACGAGGTTTTTCGCGCGTGATTTTCTTAGGGCGGGCGGACGCGTGCGCCGGCGCCGGTATCAGAGCGTCATTAGCGTCCCGACGCATCCACTTACTGTCAGCTCGTGCATTAGAATTTCAGTTCGACGCGAATTAGATTTCAGTTGTCTTCCCGGAATTTATCGTTTCGTCTTAATCAGTTTTTTATTAATGCGTGCCCGTTTATCAGATCTTTTGTGATGTGTGCATTTATCTACGAAATTATTCTAATTGATGTCAGTAGAAGTCGCAATTTATGGGATAATCAAATGTTAAAGAGAAAGTGGTTGTTTTGAAGTCCGACTTAAGCAAAAGTAAAGTAATCATTAAGATTACTTTATTTACTCTTTTCTATCATTTCTTCACTAAAGTACTTAATTAATGAAATTTTATATAAAAAAATTAAGTTATAGGACTAATTTCTAGAACTTTATTTTTTTAGATTATTCAAATACATAATTCAATTACAATTAATTTTAGAATAGGTAACACAGAAGCACCATAAAAGCTTATAACGATATACTAAAGAAAAATAACATCAAAATATACTTAGTAAGTTTTCTCTAAAAAAACTTAAGCTCTCATCAAGTCATAGGTACATAAATATCAAACGATGAACGATTGCAAAGGATGACTCCATTGCTATTTTTTTATTCGGTCGAAGAAATTTATAATGAGAATGTCTATTTCTGACCACACTTAGGATAAGAATACACTACAAGCCGATGATACGACCTTGCGGGATATAATCGAAAGTGTCGACACCGCACAAGTGATTTATAGTTTTCATAAAAACGACGTGAAAATTATAAATATTATCGCAACATTAATGGTAAGTGTGAAACCCATCATTGTTTTATCGATCTAGAAATAATCGACACGAATTTTTTGATATATGAATAATCAGATCGAAATTAGGTCGATTGTTCTGGATGTTTGGTTTTATTGGTATGATTTAGATTGACGTTTTGACAGTAGAAAGAGTCGTCAAATGAGCAATGAGTTAGATAGATCACGCGAGAATGAGTGGACGTAACAGTGTTATGGAGCAAAACTTTCGTGCCTACGTACTTACGTAGTAGGTACTTACTTAGTAGGTACTTGTTCTTGAGTCATACAATTCTCAAACACTTTTTTGGTTTTATTTTTTGTTATTTCAGTAACACGGTATTAACAAAAGGAACCCCTGAAAAGTCAGCTGATTAAAGTACTACTTGTTAGACAAAATACCTTGCCTATAAATAATCAAGAACCAACACAAAGTTCCCTGTCAAATTCTGTCAAAAGTTCCCTATTAAATTGTTAGGTAAAAAGTCAACCGCTTCTCCAAACAAACGTAGTCTCCATTTTTCTCTCTGGATATTAAAATCCCAGAAAATATTTCTAAATCTTTTGATTTATATAAATTCACCACATTGCCCATTTCTTTACCTTTTTTCAATGTTTAGCTTTTTTTGAACAATTATTTCAAGAGAAGCGGAGCTTTTAAATACTGCATACAAATTGGAAACTCCTACCTTTTATACTCTCTTAATCCTTTAAAAAACACACTGATCAGTTTTTTTGTAAATACGTACAAAATTCAATCGTTAAGCGATATATACAAAACAAATGCAACAATAATAATTAATGTATCGAAACACCATGATAATAAATTTCACGAAAAGCTTGCATATTACTTAGTTACCAATTTATCGTATAATTATAATAAGTAAATTTTGGCAATGATAATTGACATAATTGATGATTCAGTCGGTGTCGTCAGCCTAATCACGTTAATTGGAGCAATCAACCACAGTATTAATGAATGCTCTAATTAAGACTGATTCTAATTGAAGGTGAGTCGTGGGATTAAGCTATAGATACTTACATGTATATGGTTATCGTCAGAAATGCCATGAATAGTGGTTTTGGTCTAATACGAAACATTCGGCCACGTTCGCTGCCGAAGCACCAAATATTCGGTAAAATGTGTGTTGATTTTAATATAAAAATATATGAAAATTTGATGCCCTGAAAGGATGACCTTTGCTAAGATTTATTTTTGTTGCCTCCTCTATGGGCCTCCCAGTAGTAGTAAATATAGTAAGATTAAAGTCGTAGCCTAGTCGGTAGTGACCCAGCCTGTGAAGCAGGAGGTCCCGGGTTCGAATCCTGGGTATTTATTTGTGTGTTTAACACGGATATTCGTTCCTGAGTTATGGATGTTTTCTATGTATTTAACTATTTATCTATATCTATCTATTATATATATCGTCGCATAGTAGCCACAACATAAGCCTTACTGAGCTTACTGTGGGACTAGTTTGAAAACGTTACATTTATGGCATCTATGGCGATCTTCGTCTTGTATTGTTTTGACAGGCTGATACGACACGAAAATAAAGTTCTCTTAAAAATCTATTTCAATCAAGCTAAGAAAAAAATCACTAAATCGCATTCTCTCCACAGATTTTCTTCAAGGCGCGTCATCAATTGAAGGCTAACGGACCCTGCAATAAAAAGAGAATTAGTGAGAAACAAACCTCGCTAAGTACAAATAAACTTAATGCGTAGACGCAGTAAATTGTGATTTAGTGTGGGTCAATTAGAGTTTTAATCACGACAATGGTGCGCGTTGCGTTAAGTTCTGACTGGCGGGTCCATGAACTACTAAGCGATAGATAGAAATTAACTATGAGATATCTAACAGTTTTATTAACCGACTTCAAAAAAGGAGGAGGTTCTCAATTCGACAGTTTTTTTTTATCATTATTATTTTTTTGTATGTATGTTACTCGATATCTCCGTGAATCGTGAACCGATTTTCAAATTTTTTTTTATCGAACAGGTATAGCCCTTAGACGGTCCCATTGTCACCAAGTCGGGGTCTGATGATGGGATCCTGGAGAAATCGAGGGAACTTTTTAACTATTATAGGCACCTATAGTGATTTCACTATTTTTTACAGCAACTCGGCCACTTCCTCTTGGAATAGCGGATCCTAAGTGAAGTCGGTTCTTTTTTATTTAAAATTATGTTATATTTACTTACAACAAAGAAAACCCTTTTGAAAAAAAAATGCCTTTGAACAGCTTCAAGCGTACATTCTGTGGTTCTAAATAATAATTCTAATTTTTTTAGTTTATTAGTCTCACATTTTATATTTTAACGAGCGGTAAATAAATATTTTAATTTGATTGTATTTGAGTTAAGGATTTAATAATAAAAATACCCTTTATTGCACACCTCATACAGTTTACAACACAACATCATAGATACTGCGATACCATGCACTACTATATGTCAAATATTGTTGTTTTTTATATTTCTAGTAGTTCCCACAAAAATAATTAAGAATATAGGCGCAATGCCCGGTCCGCTGCTCTGATCCAAAAGTTTCCTTTTATTATATTCAGATTGTTCGGTGTTACTCTATTAATTTTACTTTCACAATCTAACTCTGTATTTTTCCTTGCACATAAAAAAATATAATTTGAAATGTCTCTAGGTACTCTACTTGATTCATACATCTACGTTACTTTAAAAATGCGGGCGTCATACGCATCGCCTAATCGTCAGGAATTAATTGTTACAACCGTTTAAAAACCACCAGTCGCCATTGAGGAACAATTGTCGCCTGATTCGGCCCTGATTGGTGCTGTCTCATTGAAATAAGTGTTCATAATTGGCCCTCTTGATTGCTAATGTGTTAGTTGGCGCGTGTATGTTTGTGGTAGAATTTCCTTTGTATTTACAGTTAGATTGGAATTAAGAGGTAAAAAAACGCAGTTACATAGATTTGAAATAAATACATAGGAGTTTAAGTTCACATTAACATACTAAAATCATTGCTTTGGACTACTTTTTGGCATGCTTTTTTTATTCTATAATTTTGTGGTGATTTTTTAGTTTCAAACAAATATTAGCTCCAAATGTAAAGTTTAAGACAGCAGGTAGAGATTCTTGAGACACATCATAACAAAGCAATGGTTTTCTGAATAACCAAATAAACATTAGTATCTTTTGCAATTTTTCTCCGTCATTTTTACCACCGTCAACCCATTAAATTAACAAGGTGAGTTGGCACCATTTTAAGTTCGCAAATAGAAAAACGCAAACAAATGAGTGTAATCAACTTCAAAAGATTATATTTTTCTTAAGCTATTAACGTGTATTAAGCCGAATAACTCATAAATTAGCTTAGAGAGGTCGTACGTCCTCAATTTGTGTCACATCCAGCAATCGCTATATATTCTCAAGGGTCGTTTATCATTAAAATGTTAATGTTGACTTCGGATAACCCATTTTTAAGCATTATTTCTGTAATATTAATTACAAACATGACATTGTTGTCATAAAATAATGCTCTTCATTTTTTTAGTATTCAGAAATAACTATTGTCAACACGATTATTGTCACCAAACCACATTTAAAGAAACAAATTTCGTATCTCATGATTTGCAGCAAGTACAAAATTTATCAAAACGGAAACAAGAAAACATTTCAATCCAAGCGCGGAATCGTCAATAAAGCGGGCGAACTCACAGTAATTAGAAAGACATTCTAAATGGAAGACGAACCAGACGACCGCATTTAGAACGAACCAAAACAACCAAACAGATCCCTTATTAATTATCGGTCGCATCCCAAAATACACGACTAATAACCTTCTAATAAAATTTCTCAGACGCCATTCATCAAGAGGCATTTTCAATTTCACAGAGGCACGTCTGCGTCACATCTTGCCACGTGAAGTGTGGAAACGCGAAATAAAAGCAATTCTTTCTAATTAACTCCGCTGAGATTGAGTCAGTACCAAAATAGAAGCACCAACGAGCACGGACTGATTTACGCACGGCGACTGTTTCAGAACGCATCCAAATAACTTATAATTAACGTACGGCATTTATTTGATTGTTTTGATTTGAAGGATTACGTTGACGTGATGCGCTTCTGGAATGTTGAGGGGATTTGGACGTTAGCATTCTACTTGGCTGCACGCATTTGTTCCATGGTTCTGCTCGTCTTCAACTTTCGTCACTTCGCGCGACATGTTTCGGAGAGCCTAGGAGGTAGGAGGTCTCCATCTTCAGACCCTAAGAGTGCTATTTGAACCAGCCCGTAGCGCACCGTAAATATTTTATAGTGTTAGGCTCAGTTGCACCAAACTGTCTGTCACCGTTAAAACGTACGCTAAATGTTATTGTATGGAAATTTTCATAGTACCTAATCTGCCGGTTGACGCTGATGAGTCCGTCAAAAGTGGTTGGTGCAACTGGCCCTAAGTCTGTATCACGAAAGTTTAAATTTAATATTCGCAATAAAAATCAGAATTTGTGTTTTTTTTTGTCTACATATCAACGCCGACTTCCTTGGCATAGGTTGTGGTAGCTATCGCACTTTGCCAAAACAAAACAGTGATAAAAATAACTCATTCACATTTAATTCTGGTGCCATGATTCTGATGCCATTAAAGGAGTGTCAAACAAAAAGAAGCGTAACTAATGAAAGATCTCGTCGTGATTAAACAGTCTGTCATCGGCGCACGCGCAGGGTGCATTGCCAACATCATTAATTGGCCGTTTCATCGCAGTTATGTTCAATTAATACGCAAATCTAAATTAAGCAGTGATTCGTGTATTTCCTGGTAAAATAGAGCTAGGGTGGCATCTAAGTTACGCAAATATTTTACTATGATAAAATGTATTTGTGTAACATAATGAAAAACGTCATGTTGTGTCTGAGCTCGTATACTTTACTTTTTGGTGCAATTTACTTAGTTGTGAAATCCTTCTGAAATTTGTTATGACTATGTCTTGTAGGTAACCGATCAGAAAGATTAAGACCTGTGCCCACTATTCCGCCAAACCCATGATAGTGCCATGGACGTGCCCGTTCCGACGTATGCAAAAAAGTATTCTTTGTATGAATTACTATGAGGATTTGCTTACTTTAGAGCGACCAACACCGTAACGTGCCATGAACGGGACGTCCAGCAAACTAATCGAGAATTCGGCCGGTGCCCGGCCGGTCTCTGCATGTCGCGGTGGTCTTAGAACGGTGTCTAAACGGGGTGCAACACCGTTTGCTACGCGTTAACCACGGGTTTGAAACGGGGTCCCATATTCTAAATTTTAAATACTTAAACAATACATTATTAAAACACAATCCATCTCAAACAAAATCCAACACACAACAGGTAATCAACCAATATTGAAGTTGTATTGGAGTTGCATTGGAATAAATTTCAAGCAAATACTGATAAGGACTGTATCGTTTATTATGGGTACAACTTTACTTAGCCGTTTTTTTTTTGTTTTATATTTTTAATTCAAAATCACACATGTGTTTAATCAGTGTTTTAATAAGGTACACATTTCGTCATGGGAGCTTGACGTAAAGCATATGGTTTGGACGAAATTTACCCAATCCTCTCGAGTAACAATAACGATTTTGGACAAATACTACAAGCCAATTTGCGTTTTGCAAACAAGACAATATCATACAAAAAAAATCGTACTATGTAAACAGCAATTACACATGATTTGTATAGCGAAACATCTGGACATAGTCTAATAATTTTTTCGTTAAAAAAAAAGCTTAGGGTCTGTGAATGGTGGCCTTTTAGAGAATATGGCATGTTACTTACGACAACTCTGACTTTGACATCTAATATAACTATCACGGAGCGTTTCTATCGACCCGCTTTAGCGATGGATCAACGCCATGAATGTCCGTTAGGCTTTGGTTTTTAGCTTATTTTTCTAGCTGTCTCTTTCATTTGGCTTGCATCAGAAATTGAAGGGGTTGCAAAACGTGGGGTGAAAAATCGTATTTTCGTAAAAATAAAAATTCACCACATTTATTCCGCAGCTGCTCAATTGAACAATCATGAAGAGGACACTTGGATAACATGTTTTGGTAGCCTATTAATCTGTTTTTACTTTAAATCTTACCAAAGAGTCGGTGAAATAGTCTCAAATTCAGCTCGATAGGCTTGTCCAGATTGTATTTGCTATACGGTATTAAAAGCATCATGAAGTCCCTAAAATAAAAAAAATGTCAAACCTTCTTAAATCAGATATTGCTTAAAAATACCCTCAGATCAAACTCTTAGAACATAGTAATACAAAATAATACACATGCTAGCCGTTAGACCAGGTTTTATCTGTACCCATAGTTAACGATACAGTCCTTAGGTATACTGATTTTTCTGATGTTTCGAACGCGTCGTAACGCTTGTGGTCGCAGACAGACTGGCGAGAAATTGTATCAGCTTCTGGTAGGCGCGCGGGTTTTCCAAACTACCCGCACTTGGTCTTGATATTCACATTTATGCTAGGGTTGTCACTTTGCCTACACACTGTTTTTGTCAAAATAATGACTGATAGGTAATTCGCGTTTGGAGTTGTACTGAAGTTGGATTATTTTTAAATCTTTTAAAGTTAGAATACGGCCCGGGGTCCAACCGCGTATGCTCCGCGGAGATTTTGCTATCAGTAAGAAGAAGTTTCGTTTTTCGTACGGGCATGATACGGGCTATAATCGGGGTATGAACTATTTCGCAATTGAGTTTGATAATGATGTCACAATTAAATAGAAACTCGCTTCCAAAAGGTTATGGGTCAATATAATATAAATTCCCATAACATTAGCATAGTAATGTATAATATTAATCCACATTTAGCCCCAATATTTCGTTATTATAATTGGCGAGAGTTAATTTCTAGCATTCGAATTAACATAAATTATTAGCGTTAATGTGAATTGGGAACATATAAATTATATATTTATCTCTAAACTTGACAAGAAATATGACAGATCTCATCATGCCCAAAGTTTTGACAGGCGATTGCGTGAGAAATCGAGATAAATTTATAATAATGTTACTATATATGTAATGGCTCATAAAACCGATATTTTGGGTATCGTTATTCTTCACACCTACTGTAGATAGTATCTATTCTCAATTTAAAGTAAACTCAAGTTACCAGCCGCTGGCACAGATCACATTTACCTATTACCATTAGATTGCTCACTCCACTCCACAATAATAAGTCGTATGTGAGATATGATTAAACTTATTCTTGCTAAGTTTTAAGTCAGAATTCGTATTAAGCTGTAATCTTATTCACATGCCCTTACTCTTAGCAACGCTTATTTAAAACTTATAATAATATAGAGTGAACTACGTATAGAAGGAATTACATTTACGCTTGCGCGCCAATAGGATGTCATATGAATGAGTGAGTGAATGTCATTTCACTAATCAGAATTATCCATGTTTATGTAAAAATATTAATAGAAAATGACATACAAGGCTATACAAGAATGAGTGAAAATGTTTTAGGATGCATCGGCAACGCTAATGGCTATGAGGAGACCCCTAAAGCTTACCTACAGACTATGTAAAAAGAATACTACATATTTAAATATAGATTCTTCGTAGTAATCGAACATACGTTTAGTTAACCCCTTAAAAATCCCGAGTCTGCTGGAAGTAGTCTATGTCGGCTAGTTAAGATGAGTATAAATAAAAGTGAAATATTCTGCTTCAACTGAATAGGTCCCAGTATCGATTTTAACTGCTTGGATTTTGTCAGATCTCGCATTACTAATCGAATACTAATGACGTTATACATCGTATTAGGTTACGCCTAAAATCTTTTTGTCGTGTGTGGCTGCCATAAAAGCATCTCATTTGCATATATCTATCATCTAATTTGGAACTAACTATAAGTAACGTATTAATCAAGTGTTTTTAACCTCAAAATTCTTCGCCTGATCCCGTGCGGGTGGAACAAGAAATCGTAATCATCGATTCAGAATCTAATCGATTCTAATTTACATGGAATCGTAATTAAAAGTGTTTGGGACATTGAATGCTTTCGAAATGTTTTCGTTTGGGTTATGTACGGCCAACAATATTGACAGGGGGTCGTTAAAATTTACTTAATTGTGGAATTAATGAGAATGCTTTATCTTTATTGTGTGGCCGACGCGAATCTGAATGAAAATGCCTCATTAAAACGGTCCTCGTAAATTGGACGATTGTGAATATTTATGTATTTATTTGGCTCGTTCGTGATAAAGATAATAATTAAAAACGATGTATGCCTCATTTGAAATTTAAAACACGTTCGCAAACGGCACTTTTGTATTTAACACGTGGACGAAATTACCGCTTAAAATTTGTAGAATTGTTATGAGTTATATATTTGAATTAAAATTGAATTATTTGCTACTTAAATGATCTTTAACGATGTCATAGGTATGTTAAAGTCAAATGACTCAGAGCCGCTGTTGGTGGTAGTATTTAATACAGGTTGTATTTATTGGTACAATTATATCGAGAATGTGGAAAAGAAAGTTAACGCATGCGCCATATAAAAGTAACAATCACATGCCATTATTGGAATGCGATAAAATAACAATTAAGGCAGCATTAACGGATGAGCGGTGCGCGTGCGTCGTTGATAAACGACTCCAGCCGCGGGACACCGACGGCGTTCGTTTGATTTATAACGTTAATCGAACAAAAACAAAACATTTATACAATAAACACAAAAAAAGCAATTGTTTATTCAAGCGCAATCGGAGATCGCTGTCTAATTACGAGATGCCTATTGTTCGGTTTGAAAGCGGCTTAAACGTTCTTGTGTTGGTATGTGTTAGAAGTGTCTTTGAGTTTGGCTTTGAAGAATTTGTATGCATCCAATCAGTGGCCCTTCTGATGCTGAGGATCGTGACCTATGTTGTTACTTTCATGGAGTGCAGCTGGCATGCCAATTGGTCTGGTAAATACAGAAAATACAGCGTCTGGCGTTCTTGAAGTCTAGATCATTCTATGACTTGGTCATGAAATGATCACACTGTTTGGTTGGAAGTCTGAAATATTTTTTGGAATTCAGCATCACCTTCGTATTTGTGAGGCTACCGCGACTCTATCTAAAATGCCTAACTAAAGGTTATACATGGCATTGATTGATCATCGATAGGAAAGGTAAGATTTTAAGGTAAACCTGTAGCATTAGAATGCATTTTTATATTTAGTGGTATATCAGAACTTTTGGAACCAAAATAAAAGCAAATTGCTGTACCAACAAATTATAGAAGGGCCAATGTATAATATGTTGGTACAGCAATTTGCTTTTATTTTATCACTTCTCGCTTCATAAATTATGAAAATAACTGCTGTTTTTATCCAATACACAAATGATATTAGTTATTTGTTAGGTTTATTAAATGGTTCGAGATTCGTTTAAACATTCCAAAGGTTATTCTAAATATACTTACTTAACCCTTGACTTTTAAACACATACCTTAAATATTATAAGTAATTAGGTATACTTAAGTCCTTAAGTTAAAATTTAATACGATCCTAATCCCACTGCAGGCTCGCTGCACCAACAGTTAAAACTGTTAAAAGGGTATCTCAAACCAACTTTACGATCAATATAAGTGCCACATAAAAAACGATAAGGCGTTTTAATTTCTCTCGCCTAAAATGAGCCTGCGTTAATTTTAACTCTTTTAAGAAAAATACAAATAAAAATCTTAACACTAATTTTCGTTTCAGGTCAACTAGCATGCTTTTTAAATTTGAACTTTATGTGTTAACTTAAAAGGTCTTGATTTTAGGTGAAGTAGGTCATAAATTATGAACCATTTATGTTTGTTGGTTTACAAACGTGTTTGGTATTATTGTAGATTTAATTCTTATTTATCGTCTTTAGTTTATTAAAGAACTGTAACGTTCGGACAGTTAACAGATCAAGAGTAGGTGGGTATTACATACACTGCATACATCGAGTAGCAGAATTCGGCTTATGCAGGGCAATGCACGATAGAAAGTAATGTATTTTAGTACTTGATAGCCTGAGCTAAACTTGGAGCATTTTGTACAGTCAGCAAAAATATCATTATAAAATCTGCCTCATCGAGTAGCAAATTGAACTTTATGCCATTCGAAAGTACTAATCAACTTGGTTATAATAAATAACGGTAGCCGACCTTAAACCTGGAACTTGTTGTTCAGCCAAGTTTTATGTTTAGAGGAAAAAATCGGCTAATGCAAGTACGACGTGCAAATCACTTCATAGGATGAATTAAATGCAATTTTACGCGCCTCATAAAGACACTGCTTATCAACAAGCTGTAGAGAACCAAAGTGGTCTTAGTAGGGAAATTATGAAAATAACTTTGTAGTGTTGGAGCTTCATTTGCAAGCTTTTTCATGCATTCAGCATTTAACCCATTCAGTACACAGATAGAAAATCTCTTCAACCAAAGAAACCTATTTGAATCAAGAGATATCCAGTTTTCCATATAAGGAAAAAATAAAAATTCTTGCTTTAAGATATAAAATGTTTCAAAGTCTATTACTTAACCTAATAAATTCAATACTTTATCCGAGATATGTATTACTTGATGTAAAATTTGATATTTTCACACCAAGATCTAAAATTTCTTGGCGTATGAAATCGGTTACTTGAAACAAACAATAACATTTTCTAAGGCGGTTATCACACTGGCGCGGATCCGCATGCGGCACCGGTGCGCGAGCGAGATAGCGCTCTGCATGTGTATAGCGCTATCTCGCTCGCACACCGTCGCCTTAGTGTCTCAGTACGCTACTTAAAAAGCTAGTAGCAGAAACTGTGTTTCTCGGGACTAATCCCAAGAAAGGAAGTTTAACTAAAAGAAGATACTACAAATATAAATTATGATTATTTATATACTCACAATTTATAATCGTATTAACTAGAGCTGAGATTGCTATTGTGAATCTCAAACTTTTGGCGCTACTTCTTTGAATTAGCTTTGGCTCTTAGCTGTAGATTTATTTATCTTCATCTCTATAGATCCCTATAGCTGTAGATTGAAAACATCAAACCAAGAACTAATCGCTCTTACGTAAACACATAAAACTCTTAAAGGAAAATTTTGGTGCTTTTTTGCCGTAAATAATTATTATCTTAACTCAAATCATTACCATTCGCTTTAAAAATGTGTAAAGATAAAGCTAAATAATTTTAATTCTTCTTTTAAAAATCATGATATTTTTAACTCAAGTCATGTTTATTGGTCTAAGGTATTTATTACTCTCTTTAAGAAACCGCGCGCAAGAGAGTTTTGCGTTTTGAATTAAGATATTATTTCTATCTGTGTACCCACGACACCACGTAGTCGTCACGGCTCTACAAAGCATTTTCGCTACAAAGTGCCAAAAAATACTAGACTCTACCTTATTAAAAATATTGAAATAATGAACCTAGTAGAAGATAAAACTCGTGCCATTCGAAAAAAATGCACCTAAATGGTGTCCTAATAGTAGTTTAGGTATAGCGTTAAAAATTGCAATTTAAACCATTTTATTTTACTCCTCTTTTGGACCGTAACGTTCCCACTTCGTTAGTTATCTTTAAGATTTCTTATAACCAATTTTAGTACATATTAAAAAAAATAGTTTTCAGTACATTCTCCATCAAAATATTACAAATACTTATCAAATAACCAGTGAGCTTAATTTTGCTTATTGTATGAATATGTTTTGTTCAATTGAAGCGGTAAATTTTATAAAACTGTGACCTCAAAGAAACACTCCTGGCTCTATATTTCTATCGCTTACCGATTTTTTTTCCTTTAATAAACCAGTATAATTATGATCTTTAATCCTGCTAAGCCGTTAAGCATTTGAAGGTCAACACAAAATGGGTATTAGTGAATAACGTTACATATCACATTGGAACTTATTGGTACCCATCGTAATTTTAGTTTCTTTATAGTGCGATGCATTCCTTATCAGTATTTACCAAATAAATACTCTATAAAGATAAACTAACCCGTACCTTAATTACGGACAAATAGGTAAAAAAAAACTAAAGAATACATTAACTAAAAATCACTAATTGGAGACACGTTTTTGGTTTGAGTGCCGTTTTATCGCTGTAATTATTGAATTTACATATTTTGTAACAAGTATTAATTGAAAATGCCAAAATAAAATAAAACACTGCTAAGAGGGTCCATAAAGTTATTTGTGTGTGGGAAACGGCTAGTTGGCTTAATTTTTGAATAAGTATTTAATGCTAAATACCTACCCCGTTACCAACAATAGTTTATATTTTGGTTTACCGAAAGCAACAATATTTAAATGCCAACAGAGCTGTATTTACGAATATAATATACACGAATTTTACAATTAATCGAAAAGGGATATTATAAGTTTAATTTTAATGAAGGGATATTTAAAGGAAAGTGTTTATTTTACCTTCGGAAGAGGCTTGTCAGGTCCCGTTAACAATACAATCACACTTTCGTTCTGAAGCTTCATTACGTATTAAAAGTAATGTAATTAAACAAATAATTTAGCTTTAACATTATTATAGTTTAACGGTTTAACTCACTTAGATTTAGTCACTTCGCATACGCTTTTGAGAATTTGTGTAGCGGAGAGTCTTTCTACAATTTTGGCAGACCCAAGAAATTGCTGAGACCCAATAGGAGTTAACGACGCGCCTTAGACATTGAGCTAAACATATTTAAAGTACCTACTTGTTGGATAATTCCTCAAAAAACAGGTTAAATCATAGCCAACAAAGTAGTCAAGAGACGTTTAGAACGTAGACTTACACTAGTTATCATTATCGCTACAAAACTTTATCATTAATTATGCTGTGCTTATATCTACCTACCTATATGATATTGATAATTAACTTATCACGATATTCCTGATATCTTGTATATGGAATGATTTAATACATTATAAACGAATATGACATCCAATAAAAAAAACTGGTTTCCTTTGAGTAAATTGTGAAGTTAAATAGTCTATATAAGTTATAAACTTTTCACCTCACTAGCTCGGAAAGCCCTTTTTGTTTGTTTAATATCTATTGTGAAAATCGCTTTTTATCCACATGTGGTGAAAGAGTTTTGACATAAGTGACAAGTGGCTTAAGTGACATTTGACAGCTAACAAAACGTAAAACGTTAAAAGTGCAGAATTTTTAACATCGCAATTAATGAATTGCATCGAGTAAAAACACTTAATACAGTCTTACAACTTTATTTTAATTCATAAATATCAGCATTCAACATTAATCTTCATTCTTTTTGTAAAAACGGATAAATTGTTCTGACAACCGAATAAGTCTACGTACGAACAAAACGCATCTGACATTTAATAAAACCTTTTACGTCAAAACTTTTCATTTCAATTCATCCATCATATCAACGTTAAATATTCGCATGTTTTTCTAGATTGTTTTGTTAAAAATTAGTGATTCGAGTGATGAAGAAGTATTAAACACCTGAGGAATTACGGGAAACCGAGCAAAATGTACCCTTTTTCTTATTTTCCTCGCTGTAGTGAGGTGAAAAGTTTTGTGTTATACACGGGTGAAAGTTATTTTACGTCTCGTGTATTAAAGCACTCGCTACGCTCAGGATTCTATTTTTGAACCACTCGCTTCGCTCGTGGTCAATAATAGAATCCTTTCGCTAGCTCGTGTTTCAAATAACACTCGCACGTAAAATACAACTTTCACCCCTTGTATAACAAATAACTATTTCGCACTCCTAAACTTCATCGTAATTCCATTGACTTCAATACGTAATACTGCCCGAATGACCCGACCGTGCCGTACCCATATATTTACTTTATCTTGTCCAATACACTTAAATACAAATTAATACAACCCAAGGACCGAGTCTTAAT
Source organism: Pammene fasciana (assembly GCA_911728535.1). Classification (NCBI taxonomy): domain Eukaryota; kingdom Metazoa; phylum Arthropoda; class Insecta; order Lepidoptera; family Tortricidae; genus Pammene; species Pammene fasciana. The sequence goes on from OU452285.1 coordinate 7,924,474, forward strand.
GGCGCTCAGACTGTTTATTTTACACCTCACGATGGGACATGTTTTTTTTATTACTTCATGCATGTCCCGGCTTTTAGCGCCTTCTAAAATTTGTTCTAGATGTTTCTCAGAACTTAACGCTAATAGATCTTAAGCTGCGGCTAATTTTATGAATCAATTATGACTTTGAAACTATTTTGGTAATAAGTAATGGCTTATATTTGATTCTTGGTTCGTGTTAGGTTGACTTCTCGGAAGGTGGTGGTGATTGTGAAGCTATTATTATTTAAATGTGTTAAAAATATCGCCTCGGGCATGAGTCATAGTGTTTAAGACAATTACCTATAATGCTCAACCCAGTATCGAAATGTACACGTATAATTTGTTGTGGGTATTATATGTAGTATACATAATAACATGTACATATTTACTTTTAAGACAATTTATTTTTAACTTTATATCTTCCTTAATAAAGCTCCATGTTGTAAACTTGTGAAAATGTATTAAGCGTGCGTACACGCGTGCATAACTAAGTGTTTTTATTTTATTGATATTATTGAACCATCTAATTGCGGTTTGTAGTAACATGAGACAAAACATCCACATTAAGATAACAATCACATCATGGGTTGGAATATTTTTAGTAAATTTTGTTAAATTTAATTAGTACGAGTGTTTACTAAAAAGGGATTTGTATGTTTATCACATTTTTAAGGATAAAAGTAAAACAAAATTATAGGAGTTAATCAGACATTTTTAACCACGAAATAAAATAAAGTAAGTACCTACTGGGTAATTTGCAGAAAAAATGTACCTTTACTTTTTTTTTAATTTGATATATATTTTGAGTCTATCCTATGCAGAATCATGAGCTCTATCGAGTCTGATAGATTAAAAAAAATGTCCCAACTGTTCCAAAATTTTCATACAAAAAAATTCGTTACGTTCATAAAAAAAGTGTAACGAAACTGAGAAATTATCAGTTTCGTTACATTTTTCTTAGGTAGTCCGACCATGTAGTAAGATGTTGATAACGGAATTATATGAACCAGCAACTTAGGTCAAAGGGACCTCGGACCGTCAGCAGCTAAGTAGATGTAGTACAGTATTGCCTATATAAGTAGATTCTTTCCAAGACCCGGCCTGCTGACGTTACTCAACCAAATGTAACAAGTGAAATGAAACGTGTCAGAACATAGATTACTATCCTACACTTTTTATACCGTGGATAACCAAGTTGGATGCAATAGATAAATAAGGTCTCAATTATTATTTACGTGTAACATGCATTAAATTAACCAGAGCCGGTGTCACCACCTACCGCCGTTTTAATGTCAATCGTAAATTGAAATGAAACTATACAAATGTCAGTCTTAAAGCCGGATAGTTAACAGTCAATGACAGCTCGTATAAAATGGATTTAAGCTGATGTTACGAGGAATTAGATGGCGCAGCAATTAAGTTTGTGATTGTCACATTGGGATTACATGTCGCCAATCATTGAGCTATTTAATATAAAACTGAGAACCATAGCCAGCATGCAAAAATTACCACAGTAAATGATGCGATGCGGCATCATTTTTCGAAGAGTGACGATCGTGAGGAGGACTGACCAATTGCTTCGCTATAATAAGGCCAGCCCATCTGGACTCCAGCGTAAGTAAAACTACCGAAGCGTGACTGCTACGAATATGGATGTCAAGTTTTAGTCAGGTAGAAACTATATAGATTTTATTGTCTCGCCATGTATTCGGTGAATTTTGTTTGAGTATCTTGGTCTCTTACCTTTTACATCTATGTCGCCAATCAACGGGATTCTTAAGCGTTGTAATTTGTGCATTTTATATCCACATTAGGATTGATGAACTTGCGTTTTAAGCGTTCCTAAAAAATAGGGACTGAGTTGGTTTCTAAATACTATCCGAATCATCTTTTCCGGAATAGAGTAAATTTATAGCGTATCATTCTTAATGATGGCGAAAAACCTATTTATGCAATTTACTTAGCTTTTCGTCTTATTAAGCAACAAACAAAAAAACTTTTACATTTACGACATTATTGGTATTAAAGCTGAAATATCGTTTATCTAACGTATTGGTTAAACCAATTATATTTTGAAAGGTTTGATATTTGCATACGGGACAGTAAAAAGATTGTCAAAGCGTGTAGTGGTCGATAAAACCTGGGCCACCCGCAGCTGGTCATTAGACACCTCTTGGAGGAAAATAAATTAAGTAAACGAGAAATATCGAACGCAACCTTATTCTGAAAAGCGAATGCGATCAAAACTTTACTATCATACTGCGAGGGAGTTGAGGCGTAAAAAAATATTTAATGTGGATTTTTACCAGTTTTTCTTTTGCTTTTGAAAGCGGTAACGATGTTCTATATTTAAGTACATTCATACAGACCATTGCTTTCTTTGTATAATTTAAGTTGATTGGATACTAAAGGCAAGACGTCGTCAGACTATTAATCCGGAGATCTCGGGTTCAAATCCCGACTTGCACCACTGTTTTTTCGGAACTGACTTATGACTTGATAGATCCGAATCGAAAGTCATGTAACTATGTTCATACATTTTTAATATTGAGATAGGCGTTTTCGAAAAATGACTCATTTCGCCAACTTCCAGATTTCAGAGCTATAAAAGAACTTAGGGTGCAAATGAAATAAATTATTAAATAAATACACAAAACCGGCCAAGAGCATGTCGGGCCATGCTCAGTGTAGGGTTCCGTAAACTGAGACCATTAATTCAAAAGGTCGTTTCTTACGGGAAATTTGGCGGCGCTTACGTCCTTTTTACTTACGTCCTTTCACTATGGGTTTTTGAATGATAACTCAAAAACGGCTCAACCGATTTATTTCAATATAGTTTTCATTGAAGGTATTCATTAGGCCTCAGTTTCATGATTTTTTTCAAAATTTTAGGACCCACGATTCAAAAGTTAGATGGGGGGGGACGCCCTGTTTTAAACTTTCGGAGCTATTATTTCCGAGAGTATAAGTTTTATCCAAAAACTGTTTTAGAAGACCCTAATTCTTTTTAAAAGACCTATCCAACGATACCCCACACAACTTGGTTGGAACGAAAAAAAATTTCGCCCCCCACTTCACGTGTACGGGAGGTACCCTAACAAAATATATTTTTCGCGTTTTTATTCTACCGTTTTGTCGGCTTGGTTAATGCACATATTCAAACCAAATTTCAGCTTTCTAGTGCTAACGGTCACTGAGCTAGACCGCGGACGGACGGACGGACGGACGGACGGACGGACGGACGGACGGACGGACGGACGGACATGGCGAAACTATAAGGGTTCCGTTTTTGCCATTTTGGCTACGGAACCCTAAAAAGTAAGATTTCTTATGACATAATAGAGTATTTTTAAATTCTTCTGCTTATAAATAAGTATATGAATTATAAAAATAAAATAAAAAACAAATACAGCTGTAGTTATACAAAAACTTGTGCTTATTTTTAAAGTCCAAACGAACCTGTTTTCGTTTGTCCTGGTTACAATTTCACCGATTTACACCATCGAATCAATGAATTCATAACACGATTGCCTAGGCGATCAAAATACGATCTAATTGTAGAATAGGGTCACGGGCCGGATCAATTAAATGCCATGAGATACAAGCACTATAAGTCAGACGGGCGAAATCCAAGAAGTAATGACCCTCTAGTTTATGGGGCAGTCGTTTAACCCGCTCGATTTGGTTAACACTCTTTTAATTTACTGGGCAACTGTAATGTGTAAATTGCGTAATAGAAAAAAAAAAAAATACAAAAAAATATCTTTAGTTTATTTATCACAATAATAATTAGTGTTTTTTTTGGATTTTTTTTACCAGAAGAATATTTACCTCACTAAATATTGAAGGACAAAGGCTACAGTGGAAAACATCACTCCATAAAATCCTGAAGCAAACTGTTTTATTGAGCTGTTCAAAAATAAACTTTTTAGTATGAGTTTTTATCACAAATTTAATGACAAACGCTTAATTTCAATTGTATTTGAAAAATTTACTTATATAGTGGTAAACGGGTGGTATTTTTTTATATCTATACTTGTATAGTTACATGTACACTCATAAGAAAATACCACCAAAAGTTTCTTTTAATTGTAGGGTAGATATTAGATTCATAACATTGTTAACTATATTTCTTTATTATTAAAACAATAAAGAGGTATAATACAAAAAACAAAAAATAAGGTTATTATTTATCAATTTGGATCGGTCCTGTGAATACTTCTCAACTATGCTTCCCAAGGGCTACGTTTAATCTCGAACCAATGCTCAAAACTACTCCTATGACCGTTCTTGTCACGTTATATTAATTAAATTTGAATATATAAGCGGTTAAACCGTGTTAAGCATATGTAAGATCGCTAGAACGGTAGCCGTTTGATGAGAAATAAACCCAACAGTTTACCGCCCCGTTTTCCCAGAATATCAATGATTGCTCATCATTCTAACGAATTTCGGGCTATTAAAAATCTACTCTGTATGCTTCCCGTGTCATCTCTATCCGCTCACCCTGGTAACAATAAAAACACTTTATTAGTGTTACCGGTGTTTTCGAATGCGAGTCAGATCGCGGTACAAATAGTCCAGCTGATAATCTGTGTGAACGTAAATAAGGCTTTTTATGGTTAAAAGTCACTTAATTAGTATTGGTACGTGCGCGGAAAAATGGTCTGAGGTCGTAAGCGGAACAATGAACTCTTACACGTATGACCAAAGTTCTTTTATATGTTCAACGGTTTTAGTATGGAATTGCATAGAATTAAATGTGGAATAATACTAATTAATAACCCAGTTTTAGTATCCACTCAAACTTCAAACAGACAGATCCTTTTCCATTAGATTATTGCTGAGACTTATTTATGGTATTTATTTAGGTACCCGTGAATGGGTTCCAGCAGGCTATATGATATAAAAGCTCTCCAAACGGCCTCTGCGTGTTGGACCTCTTTCCCCACGTGCAACAGAAAGGTTCAAGAGTTTTTAAAGGAGATTCAATTAATAAAACTTAATTCTGTCACTTGACAATCCATCGATGAAAACAAAACAGTGTAAGAATATGGTCCTTTAAAATTAGTCAAAGTGACTACTCTGTAATTTATTATTTATTTAGCTAATCGTAAATTAAATCGTAACTCAGATGTCACTTCACCTGTATAACAAAAGCCAGTAAATCAAGGTGAATAACGACTTCGATCGAATCTGAGTTTCGATGTCCGAATCAACATTATAGCAACAAAGTCGAAATTGAAGCGAAAATGAGAGCGACATAAACGTTTTATGGGAACACTAAATACGTGCGTTAGGTTTACACTATGTTACCTAAAACGACGCAAGACAATAAAGTGTCTTGTCTTAAGTTATTTGCATTTACGATCGACTAAACAAAAGCATCTGGAAGTCGAAATGTCCTGTGTTATATGGAACTTCAAAGGATATCGTCATAATGAACATCATCACCATCATCATGACCATCGAGGTTAGACGCGGAAAAATGATTGGCCATTTGATACGACACGACCAATTCTTCAAAACTATTTTGGAAGAAAGAATAGATCGCAAGAGAGGTCGAGGCAAACCCAGACGCAGTTACATGGACCAAGTGAAGGAAAAAGTAGGAGCCGCCTCGTATCAAAAGGTCAAGGAACTGGCGCAGGATAGAAGTAGATGGAATATACTCCACCGACAAGAGAATCCCTCTTAAGTTAATGATGATGATGATGATGATGATGAACATCATTAGTCTATATCAGTCTACTACTAGACATAGACTTTTCCCATAACACGCTACTGAGCTCGATCTTCAACTATCCAACTCCAGCAAATAAGCAAGCAGAACCATTTCTGCTTGCTTACTCACTCCACTCCATTCAAGAACCACTATTATAATGGTAGTGGGCAGGCCATGACGAAGAACCGAAGTTGGAGTGAGCTGGTTCTTGAGTGGAAACATTTTAGAACTTAGCCTTATCTAATTTTATATTAACTAAAATACATAAATATCATGAACACCAGATGAACCCAATTTAGCATATGTTGTTTGAAATAAACACCCGTTCGTTTCTGATTGCAATCGTAAAAACTTATGCTTATTATAGCCAACATTGAATCAATAGTCAAAGTAGCTGACATTCCTAGGTCTTGCTTAAGGGGCTACTTTGAAAAATTATAGGTTTTTTCAAACGCTGTAGTGACTAAACGGGAAAAGGGACTGAATTTATTTTCGAATATATATTATAAGACTATATACTCTTGTTTTTGGCACAAGCCGAAACACGATTGCTGAAAGTTGCCTCGATAGAAAAAAAATCCGAAGTTGGGTCCTTTTTCCCCTTCTTTTTCTTAGCTTACGTAAACTGTAAGAGATTAAGCAATATAATTAAGTAAAAAATATGGTATTATGGTTTATCTAAAAAGTCACAGAAACAAAATTAGACAAAACTTTATATATTCGCTTATTTATCGTAGTTTAGTCAAAAAATCTGATCCTTAAGAGCGCTGCATCTCTTTCTTTCGTGCACGGGAGCCATAAACGTGTCTCTAACGAATGGGCGTGGCTTTTCCGAATCGAGGAACGGCCTTAAGCGCATCATAATGCCCTAGTTTAAGTATCGACATCCTATTAAATATTCATCGGCAGTGAATCGGCCATTTCTGTAAACAACGGACTAATGTTCTTGGAACAATACAATTGGGAACTACTAATGAGTGAGCCATTCTACAGGTATAACTGTGATAGTCTTTTATAATATATGTTAAATGATTAATATGCAAAAAAAGGTTTAGACTTAAAAACATGCACGATTCATTTTCTACATTTTCGGTGGCAAACAAGTAAATAGCCCGCCTAGTGTAAGCGTTCACTGTAGCTTATCGATACATTTGTCATATTACTGTTTCTTAAAGAAAACTTGGACACACCAATTTATTTATTTTAAGCTTTATTGCAAGAGAAATGCATGAAAAAAATGTAAAAAGGTGGCACTGCAAGGTGGCTGCATAAGAAACTGTTAAATATCTGAAAGAGTTATTATGAAAGCATAATTATGATCATAAACATAAGATTCAAAGAAATTCAGCAAGGAACTCGTAAAGTGCGTAAAGAAGGTTGCCGCAGCAAAGTATTGCGGAAAAATTGCAACGCAAAACTGCGTAGGTTGGTCCTTAAACTGATACCATCTCGAACCTTGTATTTTTAAAAAGAAATTGATTAAAAATGTCAAAACGGTCAAAATTAGCCCACAGAAAGTACCCACAGCCCACCACATGCTTGGAGGCTTACGTCATGTGAGGTACGTGTTTTACCGCTAACAAACAAACATTAATATGGAAAGCTCGACTTGCCAATGTGCCAACCGACGCTGCCCCCGCAAAGATGGCTATTGTCTCTTCAGAACGTGACTCCAAATTTTAATTGGACGATTAAAAGACGAATGCGGGTCAATTCGGTCGTTACTGCTGTAGCCCTTTTGAATATGTATATTAAAATTATTAGATAAACTGGCCACTTTAATTTGTGTACGGTTTCTAATGAGGTTATGCGCTTTCTTGTCACAGATGGCGCCTGTGTGTTGAATGCGCAAGCGCGTAGCCGGATGCGCGAAATGGATTTTATAGTGTGCGTAACTGTGTGGTTTGGATGCAGAATTCTATATTAGCGCCCCTAGTGTGGGAGCTCAGATATTAATCGTGATGGCATTGTTATAGAGACATACTTACATTTATTAAAGGATGAGCTAAGCTGAATGTGGAATATTTGTGTCCGCTTACGGTAATACTATTAATTTAATAAGGTCAGTAGACCCATTTCCATAACAACTTAAGGTTTAAAGATAGGTATTATTAAAGGACTTGAAAATAATAATGACTGTTTGGATGACGTTAGTTTCATTTCAAATTAATGAGAACATCTTACAAGAGAATATATAATTCTAAAAACGCAGTTTGTTGATGTTTGAGAGTTATAAGAAAATTATTTAATGTACCGATTTAAACTAACACGATTTTCACTCATAAAAAAGAAAAAAAAGGAAAATTAAAAGTAAGTGTACTCGATTAAGTCCCGTGTTTTGTCAATATTATTTAATATTAGTTAAATTCTACAATACCTACAATTTAAGTAATTACAATTAGTTGGTAATATAGTCATGGATTTAAGTTAAACAATATAACTGTTACAAAACTTTGTAAACATTATAAAATAACTAACGCACAAAATATTGCTTCCAAGTATCGCAATATCAGCAACACAACATAATAAAAAATCGAACACGCACAGAATTAGAAATAAAGACATTCACTTGTATTAAAATTCCGTAAATGTAGAAAAAAAACAATACCTTAGGTGTCGCATAAATTGAGCGTTGTATAAAATGAGTGCGAGCCATCTGTCTGTGGGCTTCGGACGTAGCATATTTTATAATTACAAGAGGCCGGACAGTGAATAGCAAGCATTAGGAAGATAACACACTAGCGATTACTAAAAGTGCGTATAATATATGCTCACATCGACAGGTCCACCTCGATTGGAACTTGGTACAAGTATTATATACATTACTAATTAGACATGGACATGGATGAAATCGCGGGCAAAAGCTAAGCTAAAATGACAATACGCATTGCATAAAAGCAAAAGGTTTATTTGCGTCAATGCGTGCGTTGAAACCATTTTCAACGAAAATTTATTTTATATTTAGTTACCTGGTTTTATAAATAAATTAAAAATATGATTGAATGTGAAGGAATGAGTTTAGGTAGCTCAGTTGGCAAAGCGACGGGCTGGTATCCCAAAGTGACGAGTTCGAGTTTTACTTGAGCCAGTTAATTTTTGCACTTTATTTTATTTCAGAATATTTTCTCCTATGTAATCAACTTTCTTAGATTCAAATCCATTCAACATTTCTTCAGTTTCATCGACGGTGAGGATGCTGCTCTACCCAGCCCGTCTACCTCAGCCCTGCACTAGCTTCTTGTTGTTGGTGAATGTTTAATTAAAATTGTAACTCCATTTTTAATTACGTTAAATAAATGCATGTTTAAAACTTTCTCAGTTGTTAGCGTAGTGTGTTTAGTTATCGATGCGTGTACTGTATAGTGCACGCTTAGTGTTCGAACACCCTTAGATGGTGCGATCGCGAGAATGTCCTGCGGGCGATGCGGCACGAATGCTGAGTCGAGTGATATCGCCAAGATATTTTGACCGCGTTATAGAAACAGGTGCTCGATACGTGTCACTCGCATGACTATTGTTCTAGCGAGTGTTTTGCCAATAGTGACAATAATTAAATCTAAAATAAGCGATATCGCCAGGACCAAAATATTTTGACCGCGTCACTGAAATAGGTGCTCGATATGTGTGACTCACATGACTAATTATTGGAAATAATTAAAGCTAAGATGAGCGATATCGTCAGGATCAAGATATTTAGACCGCGTTATAGAAACAGGTGCTCGATACGTGTCACTCGCATGACTATTGTTCTAGCGAGTGTTTTGCCAATAGTGACAATAATTAAATCTAAAATAAGCGATATCGCCAGGACCAAAATATTTTGACCGCGTCACTGAAATAGGTGCTCGATATGTGTGACTCACATGACTAATTATTGGAAATAATTAAAGCTAAGATGAGCGATATCGTCAGGATCAAGATATTTAGACCGCGTTATAGAAACAGGTGCTCGATACGTGTCACTCGCATGACTATTGTTCTAGCGAGTGTTTTGCCAATAGTGACAATAATTAAATCTAAAATAAGCGATATCGCCAGGACCAAAATATTTTGACCGCGTCACTGAAATAGGTGCTCGATATGTGTGACTCACATGACTAATTATTGGAAATAATTAAAGCTAAGATGAGCGATATCGTCAGGATCAAGATATTTAGACCGCGTTATAGAAACAGGTGCTCGATACGTGTCACTCGCATGACTATTGTTCTAGCGAGTGTTTTGCCAATAGTGACAATAATTAAATCTAAAATAAGCGATATCGCCAGGACCAAAATATTTTGACCGCGTCACTGAAATAGGTGCTCGATATGTGTGACTCACATGACTAATTATTGGAAATAATTAAAGCTAAGATGAGCGATATCGTCAGGATCAAGATATTTAGACCGCGTTATAGAAACAGGTGCTCGATACGTGTCACTCGCATGACTATTGTTCTAGCGAGTGCTGTGCCCATAGTGACTAATAATTGTAAATAACTAAAGCTAAGATGAGCGATATCGTCAGGATCATTTTATTTTATTTTATTTTATTTTTTTATTTTAGTACAGTAACTATACAGTGAGTTCGTAGAACCGATCGGATTAGGAACACCGAACTGCGCTCCAGGACAGGTATCTCGGATGTGGGTGTTAAGACCGCCAAGCTCAAGTGGGATGGGCTGGACATGTCTGCCGCATGCACCCGGAACGATGGGCTAAATTAACAACTCTGTGGACCGAACAAATCGGCCGGGGCAGAGGCAGACCAAAAAGGAGATGGCGGGACGATCTGGACGCGTTTTGTAGCGAGTGGCGAGAGTATGCACTAGGGCGTGACGAGTGGCGGAAGCGAGGGGAGGATTTTGCCCAGCAGTGGGACACAGTATAGGCTAAGGAAAAAAAAAAAAAAAACTATACCTATTGGCAATGATTAGAGCTAATATGAGCGATATAGTCAGGATCAAGATATTTTGACCGCGTTATAGAAGCAGGTGCTCGATACGTGTTACTCAAATGGCAATTGTTCTAGCAAGTGTATTAATTGCCAATAGTGACTAATATTGGAAATAATGAATACTAAGATGAGTGAGTCATCAATATTCAAGAAATTTTGACCGCGTTACAGAAACAGGTGCATGTTATTCACATTACTATTGTTCTATCGAGTGTTGGGTCCATATTAGTGACTAACTATTGGAAATAATTAAAGCTACGGTGAGCGATATCGTTAGGGTTCCGATATTTTGACCGCGTTATAGAAATAGGTAAACAATTAAACGAACACTATCCAAACTAAAATCAACAAGCTGTTGTTAAATAACACAAAAACTTGTTCACACTAACGAAATCATAACTCCAGAAATAGAAATGGCAAAAGTCATCTCTAATTCAAGTCACGCTCATATCGTACAGTGGGTACATGTGCTTAGCGGTACACTTGAAGGCAGTACGGTGCCAAATATGCTCTATAACGACTGCAATAATCTAGGAACAAAACCCTCAATTATAGAAAAAGAAAATCAAGCTTAGTCCCTTTTGCTTGAAGTAGAAAATCGAATGGCAAAACATCGTGACAGGGGCAAACTTGGTTGCGGTGTCTATAACAATTTACTCTCCATATAAGGCTTGAAACAGACCGACTTGGCGCAATTTAAGCCGTTATATTGTTTTATCTATCTTTAATTCTCTTATCGTTGTCATACTTAAGTACTTTACTGAATGTTTTAAGTCATACTATTTGTTAATTACTTAGATATAAATATTGCGAAATTATTTAATCATTATGAAGTTAGGTTCCCACCGTAAATCAACGCCATGGGTTGCTGTGGCATTATGCTAAGGGGGGGTTCCTTTTATCGTCCATATTTTTCGTTGTTTTTTCTTTTGTTCATTTAACTGGTGTGAAATTAATAAATGTATTTTCTTTCTTTCGAACCCTACTACTCGGCTTATGTGCAAGTTTTAGTATTATGGTGTGTATTTTGCTTTAAGTTTTTGGGTTTTCAATTAAATTACCAAGATTAAAAATAACGAATCTACTTATTTGAATCCTAAAATTCGTAACGTGGTCTAGATATTTCAGTACAAGAAATTCATTGAATTACATCATTAATCCGAATAAATGTCATCCGAATCCGTGTAAGCAGGAAACGTATCATAAGTCGTTTAAAATTCAAACGTTCGACTTAAATAGATATCATATCATCATAATCGAAGTGAAACAAATAACGTTCTTATCAATCTTCTGAGTTAGATAGAGAGCTTTCTGACCAACTCAGTTTTTCAGCGTCAAAAATGTGGTGACAACCTTACATAATGGTTCAATGACTTTAGGGTCATTTTCAAAGCCGATGACTAATTGACGAACCAACACAAAAAAACGTAGGAGTTACGGAATCTGATAATTAAGCTGTAGCACGGTTCTCGTTGCTTTAACGCCTTGTATTTGTCTGCCTAAGCACACACACCTTGTGTTTGACTCACGGCATTCTAATTTACTTTCTTAAACACTGATATTTCTTAAAAAATCTCGGAATATTTTGACTTATGGGTACCTAAGGTGGATCTTTCATCGGATGGCCAATTCACCATCAAAACAAAACAACATCCTTAAAGCAGCTCAAATGCATACGTGTAGGCACGATATGCCGAAGACAACTGAAGTAAATCAAAGACACCAAGATCATTCAGCGATGATTGCATTATTCACTCATGTCATGAGCATTAGTTTGTTAAAACAGTGACGAGTGGGATATAATAAAGAGGTTCTGCAGATCGGTGCTACTAAGGGAAGGATTTAATACGTAGCAGGGCAACTATGCGTAAATACAACCTTCCTTTTTATGGTACCTAATGAATGTCTGCAACCAGTACAATCTGCATTTTATATTCTGATAGTCATTTGGTTTTTACTAAGAATTCACACTGAAGGCCTTAATAAATTCGCCCACCTCGTTCCCCAAAACACTTTATAATATAATATCTAAGTGACCCAACAACTGTGCAGAATGTCTAATGCCAAAAACATCTAGCTACATTTCGCCAACTCAAACAATTAGTTCCCGGCGGCATCTCACAGTGAAGCGGTACTTTTATTCCGCCTAAGATACCCATCACATACGTGAGTGTTGTCCCAAACTCCACGGAACGCATCTATGAACCTCTTTATTACTCTGCTTCAGTCATTTGTAAGATTTTCTCATAATGATTGTCCCCAAAACGAGCGTTTGCGCCGTCAAAAGTCTTTGTCTAATCGTTGGTACGAATGTTGTTTTGTTTTATGTTGTAGCACGTGTCGTGCTTAAAGTGTTCCGGGTAAAACATTAGTTTCAGGTCTTATTCATGATAATCTAAAACAAACAAAAATATATCAAGACTAGTTTAAATTACTTTTTTCTTTGCAATGCCAGAAATTCACAAAATCGCCTCATTTATATCTATAAAGGGGAATAAACACCAAGCATTGCCAAATCTAAGTCTAAAGCACGTTCAAGGCTTGAAAATTTAACACTTGCAATAGAAAAAACACTGGCATTGATCCCGAATGGCATGTTGCCAAAATGGAGTTGAACGACAGTCGATTAAGCAGCTTTGTCGAAGACATATGTCGCTGTAGATTCGTTAGCATATCAATAATTCATAGCGCAATGTTTCGCATCAGCCACCGTTACTTGGAAGCCTTATGCTGTTCATTAGTAGTTTAATCGCGGTTGGCTTTGGCAAAACCGCTGGGCCACATAGCTCTGAACAAGGAGACTTTCCTATTGAAGTGGCCAAGCTAATAATATAATATATGAAAATCAATTTCTACGAGATGACATGAGTTCTTCTTCTCAGCAAAATGATCTGATTCTCCTCTTGTCTATCCAGGAGATACCTTATTATGTCTAGCATTATTAACCAAATTCTGTACATTATGTTCAAATAAAGATAATTATACTAGAATTGGGGTGACTTATGTACTAATAGTACGAGTTATGTATTTACTAATTGTAACATCTACTGCATACAAGGCTATGCAAATGTTTAGTAGATTACCTGTTAATAAAACATTCAATTTCAAAGCAAGTAGTCACCTGTCTCTTCGTATTGTTCAACATCTTCGTCGGTGTTAGTAAGCCGATCGTACCTATACGGTTCGTGTATTGACGATTTAATTACACTTGATCCGGCTATTATTCGATATTGCGATGTGGGTGTCCGATATACGTATGCAAATAAGCACCCGGTATGAAGGCACGGGTGTCGAGATAGTAGTCTTTTTAGATTTCCAATCACATGAAGGCTAACACTTGCATCGAAAAGGTTTTTTATTCATACTTAGTCGAATGCCATTTACTTACTTTGATAGTCTTGGACTAATAACTGGTTGTACAGATCTTTAGCAATTCTAATATGTAATAACAAACACTTTTAATGAATATATATTGGATGCGCGTATTATAATTAGTTAATATTGTAACCTTAAAGGTCACAACAAGCCCACTTGCATAAAATGTCCATCGTGTTACAGAAATAGTAGGATCACATTCAGCTTTAGAATTTTATGTTCTTGTACAAGGAAGAATATTATACAGAGAATAAATTGCATGAGTTGGTATTAATAAACGTGTAAATGAAGCATTTAAGTGTTCAGTTTATAGCTAATGAAAGTTCTATGTGAAAGATGAATCAAGCTTAGTTGCACATTTGAGCCAGCTGAAGATTATGTTAATTGAAAAACTGGGCAATATTGAGTTTAAACCTGAATGTAATCCTCCATATCGGTTTAGTAATAGTTTTAGCTAGTTTATTTACCGCATATAGGAATTCATGTGCCCTATTGGCTTATCGTCATAGTGTGTTTGCAATTTGCGACAAGTGGTGAATGGTTTGAAAGTTTTGAAACAACTTACTAAAGTCGAAATGATGTCGAAATCACCACAACAATTATTATAAATTAATGGGTGTAAGTAGTATCAGAAAAATCTGTGCGTTAAAATTGCTCGAGGTAATTTTAACTATAAAACTTTCGTGAGACTCTAACATACTAAACATATTTACAACGGGTTACTCAACAACAACATGACACAACAAAACATGAAAACATGTCGAGCAAAAATCGACAAAAATTACGTGAGTAACCTGTTATAAATATGTTTAATTTGCTCGAGGTTATTTAATTCTAACAAAATGACTAATAAATAATGACAAGATAACCATAGTAGTAGCTATTTTATTACAAAGATGTTTTTACAGAAACCTGGTTTTACGCATTCTGCTTAGTAGCTATACTTAGATGTGGTTTTTCGTACATTATAGTACCTATAATTGATGGTTTGTGTTGAAGCATCTGTTTTCAAACAGCAAAGCGCTGAATAAATCACAAGTCTGTAATTCACCGGGCGGTACACATTCATTAGACGCCAGAATTTTCGCCATCGAAAATGCATTTTCCATTTCACGTTACATAGCCTGCATTTAAGTTAATTATGGGATTACATTGGGTTGCATTTAAAGTGGTATTTTGGTAATATAATAGTCAGATGGCACGCCTGATAAGTGCCAACCCGATACTTGGAAAGCTGAACTCATTGGGCATTCGGGTCGCGGAGGGTATTCGGGCGAACAAACGAATATAATAATTATGTGGATGGATTAGAGCGAATCAACGGTAAGGTTATCTGTTTTTTAGGCTTGACACATATAGGTGTTGCTGATTTTGAGTGTTCACGCGTATTTTCTGATGACAAATAAATATGTGCCATATTTTATTTCCATACGGTAACGACGTCTGACTTTCAATCCGAAGGTCCCGGGTTCAAACCCCGGCTCGTACCAATGAGTTTTTCGGAACTTATGTACGAAATATAATTTGATATTTACCAATCGCTATACGGTGAAGGAAAACATCGTGAGGAAACCTGCATACATCCGCGGAGAAATTCAAAGGTGTATGTGATAAGTTCCCAACCCGCTTTGGGCCAGCGTGGGGACTATAGCCTGACCCCTCTCGTGCATGAGAGGAGGCCTGTGCCTAGCAGTGGGACGTATAGAGGCTAACATATTATATTATTATTTTGACAAAACACGGGACTTAATCGCGTACACTTACCCGAAGAAGTCTTAAAGTCCCGTGTTTTGTCAAAATAATGAGTGAAAATCGTGTGAGTTTAAATCAGTATATTATATTATTATTTTATTTCCATGATGGATGTCTGACATCGTATTTATACTACTAAACCCATCTTTGAATAAATAAAAATTAACGCTCGTAATAAAAATTTCGGACGCAGGGCTGTAGGTACCTATCAAGCATGTTTCGCGCAACGGTAGCACCGCAGTAGGTCGCCCCTTATTTCGTCATGTCTAATCATGTCTAATTCAATCGCGTCACTCGCGTCGTTAGTGGTATTTGCCCGTGGTCCGGTCAGCTTTTTGTTCGAAGTTGAAACTACTCGTTGTAAATGGCTGTACTCGTACTACACAGTTTCTTCTACCGTAACTGACAAATTTGCTTTATCTGACTATACAATATACAAGGAAATTAGCATTTTCTTAAATGTGTTTGCCGATTGACGAATGTGATACTGGACTGTCATGCTAAGTAGCTTGCTTTGTTTGATAAATATGTAGTAAACGTAGAGAGTTAAGAGATACCGCTGCCTGTTCGTAAGTTATGAGCGACTATATGTCTTACTTGAATTTATTTATACAAGAAGTAGCACTGGTGATCTTTTATAAGCAATTATTGGTAGGTATCATAATCTAACTAGTATTAAGTAGGATAGGAAAAAATGTACTGGAAACATGGTTACAGTAGTCCAACCCTTCATACAATACAATTAATTTTCAAGCACATTTTTTTTCCCTAACGATATAACAGTTTCGTTACCTGTAGCTAAGTTATAGTGTTAAAATAAAAATAGGTTTACTAAGTTATGTAGGCGTAAATATACTTTCGACTAATTAATTGTATTTGAAAAATTGATCGACTAGACTTACCTACAAAATAATTTCATGGCATAATGTCACTTTAATTTGAAGTACCTAGGTAATAAGTGCCTAGGTACATTAAATTGTATCTTTACGAAGTGCATAGTGATCATACTTAAGCAGGCATAGGTACTTACATAGCAAACTGTTAGTGCAGGCGTCCAGTTTAATCCAATCATAATCCATTTCCTATGATAATTCGGTATTTGTGACATTTTCAAGTAAAAGTTACCTCATTGTCGGTTATTGATAAGGTTTATTTCTAAATGAAATTTCATGACACGTCTTATCGCCAAAGGACACTGAGGTATCTTTTTTTGATAACGTCACATTTGATCTTCTGAGTTAGATTAACAATAGCAGTTTCAAGTTATACAAATATTTATTATTATCATTATCACTGGAAGATATGTTTTTCTAAATGTAGTTAATGCAAAACACTAGACTGTTCAAATTAATTTAAGAGGTAGGTAAATTGGTACGTAAGTTGGTACACTGGGTACGAGACAAATAATAATAAGTAGGTACCTTATCTAAATTAACTACGTAAGTAGGTAATAGGGATTTACCACAACCGCGTTTGAGTCATACAGTAAATTAGGCAACTAGCTGAACGTGCATTGTTTAATTCATATATTTTTCCCTGTAAATAGGTGAATTACCTGTGGATAGTAAGAGGTAAAACATATTTAACTATGGTCTGTCTGTGACACGACCTTGATTAGATTTGGCACTAACTTATGAAAGAAAAATGATTAAAATTAAATTGAGGGGCATGTGAGCGATAGTACAGTATAAGTAGAACTTCGATCGAAAAAAGACGAAATGGGACCGAGAATAATTTCCAGGGCTCGGACAAGTCATCGCAAAACAATCGCAAGACGGCAATAGAACAAGACCAATAGAATCGCATATACAATATTATTTAATTATATTTTTCAATGACATTTATTACTGCAACCCAAAATTCAAAATACGTGTGTGAAGGTATTTCCATTAATATTTTTTTAATGCTGATGGTTGCATTGCATTGCACATACGCAACCATTAACTTCTGCATTGTCTGGAACGAACCGATGTTTTATTTAATCATTTGTGTTAGATATAAAAAAAGTAAACAATTCTTATAAAATAATTTCGAACATTTTACTCGAAACTGCCGAAACACTTCTATGACATCTTCCCAGCAATCGTGAAAAATCGAGTTGTTGATATGTTTCAACATAAATCGCAAACATCTTTCCCGAAAATTGTTTATACAGGAACAGAAAGTTGGCACTGTATATAATAACGAAAGCATATTCATTTAACTTATCTTAAAAAACTACCTATGTATGTAATGATGGAGGTACGAGTAGGTATGATTTTTTTGTTATTTACCATAATTAGCATTTCCCTTTCGAAGAGTAATTACTTCCACTGTTGCACAAAATACTATTTTAGGACCAGATCAAACAAAAACAACACATTTTCAACAGTCAAAACAGTGTTAGTTAAATTTGAAGGTGCAGCGATAAACGTTCGGATAATTATTATTGAGTGCTTGGATAAATTCATTTAAGTCAGTTCGGTTAATCAAGGTCCTAACTGTAGGAAGATGCTTTTTTTTATTAGATATGAACTTTCGTGTAATGTGATTTCCCTAATTGAATCAGAAATATTTATACGAACCTTTCAGTGCATACCGAGAAGCAGAAGTATTTTAGTTTTGCGTAGGAAGGGATCAAAATGACGTAACACACTGTTATTATTTTTGTTTATTTTTGTATTAAGCAGAACGTCTGCTTACCACACCACAACACTCAGGTGAGACTCGAACTCGCGACTCTGGGAAACATGCCCAGCGCTCTGACCAACTGAGCTACTGAGACTATACCTGATAGCCGCGAATTTCTCCACCATATCCTTTATTTATATAGCGACATCTGCCGAAGAAGTCTTACACTTGTGTTATTATCGTATCAATAAAGTTGTCTAATATAATAAAACCTCTACCACTTAGCCATTTATGCTATTCAAATTCATGTATTTAATTCCTGTGTCCAAGTAATTTTATTTCTGCTATTGTAGGCACTATATTTATAAAAGTAGCATAACGGGCATTTTTAGAAAGCAGTACGCAATTAAAATGCCCGTCAAACCCACAAGAGTTTAAGAAACATAAAAAGAACAACGTTTTCCTTATTTTATTAGTATTCTGCTAGCGACGCGAGTAAAGAAATTGGTGACCTCCGAGGATGAGTCATTTTAGTGGTCATTACGGGTATAAAGTTCTAAGTACCTCACGGAATAGTAATCTGACCACTTAAATGATACGCTTCTTGGATATGAATGTGCAGTAAAATCCAGGATATTGAGAAATACGCGAATATTAACCTTGTAGATATATAGTAACTGGGTTCATATAAAACCAAACTGATAAAGATTTTAAATTACGTAAAGGAAAATGACTTTTCAAAAAAATTACAACAGCAGCACCACATAGCAAATGAAACCTACATAGGTTTAGGTAGAATTAAATTGACCGATTTTTATAACTAAACAATACTGCTAAAATGTGTAACTAAGTATCCAGTAAATTAAAGCTAGGTACCTATAGATTTAAGTTGTCTCATCATCATCATCATCATCTCAGCCATAAGACGTCCACTGCTAAACATAGGCCTCCCCTTAAGGGGGGTTTGCCATACGCGCCACGCTTGGCAGGCGAGTTGGCGCACGCAGTTTTTTTTTGTTTATTGTTGTTTAGGCTTTCGGAAGATGCTGCTGCCCATCTCCCGGTATATTCCCTTAGCAGACTCCTACTGCAACCACGGGACAATATGGTGGGGGACAATTCTAAGGCTCACGGTGTTGTCTAACTTGGATTAACTAATCATTAGTAATCAGAATCACTCAAAATATAATTTCAATGTAAATTTAAGTTCACAATTAAGCACCTCAAACGGTTGACCACCTTGCAGTAGTAACAACTTGGGTTCAGCCTACTATCGTTTAAAATGCAGTAAACAAAATTATTTCCACCCACGCCGGCAATTAGTTCGGCTAGTATAAATCGGATGTTCCCTCGGACTGAATTACAGACATATTATTGCTTTTAAAGTAGATTACCTACTTAAACGTACTTAACAGGGCTTGTAACCGGTTAATGCAAAAAATCCCGAAATGATCCAATATATTTGATTATTTTATGGTTATTATGTAAAACCCGATGTTTTATTATAGTTTTCACTTCAAATTATAGGATTATTCGATTGAGTATAAAATAGTAACGAAAAGAACGAAAAAACAAACCGGTTTTTTACTATGGATTTCGGTTACGGTTACAAGCCCTGGTACTTAAGTACAAATGGGACAACGGGACGAGAAATCCTAATAACAGTAGTAAAAACCTAAAAAATTTAAACATTGTCGTAAAAAAGAAATTAACTGAAATAAATTACTAAAGTGTTTTTTGTGTTTCTTTCCTTGTTTTTTTTTTATTGTTAGGATAATTCTTAATTTATTTTATTATTTTTCATATTTTTAATTTATATCTTCTATTGGACATTGTTTTATCGTTTTAATCTTTACATCAACTCTTTTTGTATTTAATATTTATTGTAAAGTTACTTTTTGTTATTTTATTAATATGTTTCACCGTAATATCCAACTACTGACTCCACTGAGTCGATTTTGTTAAATAGTGTTTATCAAATTTTTTTTGATATTCCATTTAACGACAACCGAAAATAGTATTAAATTTCTGAAGTCAGATTGACTCAAAATTGTATTAAAAGAGCGTTATTCGTCTTTCTTGTGCACTTATTTAAAATGTATGGACTGTAATGCTAAATACTTCACTGGTCACTTATAGGCATGGTCAATTGGTCAAACCTTCTACCTCTTCTACTTCTAAAAATCTGTATATTAAAAACATTCCAATTGTTGTGCCATATTGTCCACAGGAAACTCACTCTTTTTCGGAACGATTATGACCCGCGGTTACATTTTTCTAAGCTCTCCTTGTTCCAATTAATAAGTAGGTATTTACGTTAGGTTTTCATAAATTCTCTTTATAAATATGCGTAGTCTATTTAAAAATATATCTGTATACTGAATTAAAACCCCGCACGCCACGCAAATGTGAATAATTACGTATTTAATAATGCTTTTGTTCTCGGAAAGTCGACGAGAAAATTCAAGTAATTCAATTGTGTTTAAGACTGTTTAATTCGAACGGGGAAGCATGCTGCTTGCTTTCTAAACACTGCTTTGTACGACTTTTAAAGTGAAAAGGTAAAAAGGCAAATTTGTCGTTATTTTAGTGTTCTTTATTATGTTTTAATAAAATTTGTTGCAAATTTTTGAATAAGAATTTAGTTTATGTTTTACGTATTGTCCCATTATGTTTATATTTGGTTAAAGTGCCCATGGAACGTAAACTTGGCAGATATGTTTTTTTTGTATTTTATGCAAACACCTTGGTACTTTTCATATGCAAATGCAAAATCAATATATTTACTGATACAAAAAAAAGTTGCTAGCTTATAATATGTAACAATATTAAGCACGAAATTTTGTAATCCTAGTTTTAGTATGAATAAAAAGATAAGTGAAAACTTGACAAGTGAGTCTTTCCTTTCCAATATAGGTTTCCGCGATCGAGAGTTAAAATCCACTAATCATATTAAATATTTTTTTTATTAGTGAAATTTGACAGCTGCTGTCAAAAAGATTTGACGCCGCGGTGGTGCCATCTCGTGAAAAATTCACAGAAACCCTCATTGTCTACAGAACCCAAGCTGGAAGTATTATTCAAGCTTAATAAGCTGCGCGTGAGTGTTAACAAAGTGCAAATTTCGCTCTAGTTAGTAGTTCACTTGTAACCGCCGAAGATTGGTTCACACGAGTAGATATCTATATTTTTGATGCATTTATTTACGTAAGTACATAGTTAACTTGCTAACGGGCATATCATGCGGAGGGATGAAAGTCATATTACGAAAAAGGTATTAGGAATGAATGTGGAGGGATGTAGGAAAATAGGCAAACCTAGGAAAATATGAATGGATTGTGTGAGAGATGATATGAAAAGAAAGGAGGTGAGTGATGAGATGACGGGTGATAGAGATGTGTGGAAAAAATACATGCTGCGCCGACCCCAAGTAAATGGGACACTTGCAAGCGAATGATGACATAGATGCTCTGGGCTTATATATTTTTTAAGAGACTAAAAGTGTCATCTAGACTTTTTTAAATACTACTACGGTGGCAAACAAGCAAATCGGCCGCCTGATAGTAAGCAACTACCGTAGCCTATGGACGCTGACTACATTTTAAGTTAGAACTTTTATTTTGTTAGGTAAAACGACGCTAAAGTTTAATGGACTTTACAAATATTGAACTCCTTTTAATGAACTTCCAAGTGGGGAATTTTTAAAAGTTTCCGTAATAAATATGATTTATTACAAGGGACTTCTGTTGTTAATTCAGCCCAGGAAATTAAACGCAGAATTACCATAATTGATACGGCTGAAGTGAATTGGCGCAGAAAACTGGACAGAAGAGTTTGCAGAGGGTCTTTTAGTATGGTTTGTTCGACGAACGAAGTATAGGAAGGGTAATGTTTTAGTGCTTTTGTTTCTTTGAAACGCCCTTCATACATATATCTTGAATGTGAGAATGATTTTAGGCTTTAATCTTTATGTGGACTGAATTACAATATTTTTCTCTTTGCTTACGTGTCAAACAGTTTTTTTATTACAAAGCATCAAGATGTTTCTAAGTATGTAAATGATTAATGCTCTGTTACTATAGAAAAGGCAATTTTCGAAAGCAATTGATAATTAAATATCACTTTTCAGTGAAACTTGTAAAAAAGCGAACCGTTTTCTTTTCTCTAAAGTGTAATTGCTATATGCCTATTGCTTACCGACTACCGAGTAGGTAAGTACAGTCGCCATCGTACGCCTAGCACATGATTGACACGTCAGTATCTCGCGCGCGAGATAGTCTATCCGTCCTTTTCTGACTGTGTCAATTAAAAAGAGACGGGTAGTCTATCTCGCTCGCGAGATACTGTCGTATCAGTCATGTGCTAGGCGTGCAGAGTATTGTCAAGGCGATAATGTGCATGTTCAGATGTTTTCAAGCTCCGTTCCGATATATTTGATGGCGACTGTACCTCTAGCTGTACTGTACTGTATTTCTCCATAATTTATGTAAAATTCATTTCGATAAAAAATGTTCAAACCGAGCTACACACAAGCAAGACATAGCCACTAGCCAGTCAGCTACCGTCAATTATCGCCGAAGCCTTACAATTAGCACATGCAGATATTACGCCAGCACGATTTGCTCTAATTGCAAGACAATTACACACTTAATCGGTCGAAACTATGGGAACTTGCATTACCAACAAGGCAGGTATAATTGCTTGATTCGTTTTCAATTGGTACTATTACAATGCGGGGAGGCGAATACCTGGGGTACTTAAAATGTTTGTGGCTTTTATTTGTAACTATGTACAGTTTCTAGCCCACTAGAACCTTGTCATAATTGAAATTAGCCTTACATACGTATTAAGGTAACTGTGTACTATTGCACTAGCTACTATGACAAGGTTCTATGATGGCCTAGGAATTGAATGGATTGACCGCACCTAGATCTGCCCGTGGCTCGATCTGTGCTGGATTCTGTTTTCTCTTTCAAAAACTTACAGAGAACTTATTCGCTTAGAAACAATTGAAGTTTAATAAAAAAAGACAAGAATAAAAGTGATTTGATGAACTAAAACAGCCTATGCTGCTTTCAAATCTGAGATAAATGATATCTCACATTACATCAAAATCTGTAAGCTCTACCGCCATAAATAGTTAGGTATAAGTACATAAGTGCATAAAGACCTTTCCATTATACCTCTACATTAATACAATTTAATGAAATTAGCCATCCTTTTACATCAGGTGTGTAAATATGATGTTTTTTTGCTTTTATTATAGTACGTTATCTCATAACAAACATCATAAAATACCATTAAATTAATATTACAACCTATTTAATAACTTAGCGCAACAAAAATTGATTAGTATCGACACGCGTCAGCAAAAAAAAAACAAACCCCACCTATTCATTGTACGAATTAATCAAATCATTCAAGATCCTTATCGGGTGTGTCTTTAAAATTAGAGCAGGATGGAACAATTGTTTTCTCTCGCCCACGAGCGCATTCCGGACTTGTTGGTATTTTTTTTATTTTCTATAGATACGTATAACGGATTGTAATCATCTCATTGTGCGAGCTAAGATGTATCTTTCATGTGCATGGGTTGGACGAAAGTGTCGTTGAAATATTTTGAGATGTATTATTCTTCTGTATTATTATAACAATACAATAGGATACAGAAGTAATAAAATAAACATACACGGAAAAAAAAGCTTCCGGGATATTCTCAATCTAAGACATTATAATATTATGTTGAAAATATTTCCTCGTGACCAGCATTTATTTCCTTTAACGAAAATAAATTAAAGTTTTAAATACAACGAAGCGAATATATTCTTACAGATTTTCTAGTTTTCTTTTACCTAAGATAATACTTGTTTGATTAAAGTACAATCTCTCTTATTTACTCAATATACTCTTGAAACAATACATTTTTGTATTTTTATTTTAAGAAAACGTGGTGTTATTAAGTGAAGAATCATACTTTTGGTAAAGGAAATAAATACTTGTCACGAGGAAATATTTTCAAGAAAATAATAATGTCTTGGATTGAGAATATCCCGGAAGCTTTTTTTTCCGTGTACGTTTGTAAAAAAACACTATCTAGGTTTTACTGTAAACGAGAAATAATATAAAATAAACGACTCCTTTAGAAGTAGGTAAGTACATCAGTTTCCAATGATCGTTTCTCTATCAATAAAGTGAGGATTAGAATGCTTACCTATGTAATAACCATCCCTATGTTTAAGTATATAATTAAAATACGTACTCCGACAATCACAACTTAATGATGTTCTATTGCTTGCAAATCATGCCGTTTACCGTACATCTTTATTTTAGTGACTAAAAAGTTATTCTCTATAACTAAATCCATAAGAAGAGATTTGCAAGATGATTTCTGGACAAGCACTTATTAGTTATTATGTTTCTACTACTTCTTCTTAGGGTCTTGATGTTCAGTTCTACTCTCCGGTACTGTTTCAAAAGTGGCCTCCATGCCCAATACCGTTATTAAAAATACCACTTAAACACAAATTGTTGATGACACATAAATGCTAACTTATTCCCGGCAGACAAATATATGAATAGTTGTCAAACGCATATTATTTGAGTTGCAACAAAGTACAAAGCATAATTATTTTTGTTATTAAAACATATACAAACATTGAAAACACTGAAAAAATAATCAACCCGTCGGACTTGAACCAACATCGCCCTGCCAGTGCTCGATTGCTTTACCAATTAAGCTATCTCAAGAAAGTAAGCTGACAAAATGTTCAATGACTTAAATCGTCTTTTCACATTTTTTGAGCTAAATCGGTTTTAAAGCAACCGTCAGCGACATCTAGGTGCAAACCAACAGGTTTAATGTTCTGTACTTTCCTCCACCCGTACCCAGATAGTCGATCGGATAAAACAACATGTGTTTCTTCACCTAACGAATCTTCCACAGTATAATGAGTACAACAATGTAAAGTGGGGCCGTATTTACATAATGTCAACTAAGTAGGTGTAGGTGTGTCACTCTACGGACACTCTAATGTCATTAATCGAACGCACGGGAATGTTATTGTTGTCCCTCTGTATGTTATTTAACTGTAGACTTTTGATCGTATCTGTGATTATGATTAAGTTTCATTTGATTTCACTATGTATGTCTCTGATCGATTCATCCTAACTGAGAATAGTGATTGTTACTTGATCTACATTTAGAATGTATGGTTGGTTTTCACCTGCCTCTGACATACACAGTCTTAATACCAGAGGTCCCACTTTAAGTAGAATTTCCAAAAAGGTGAGACCTTTAATTTAGCTTTTTTATTTGAAAGAGGAGTGGCATCAAGTTTTTTTATTTCAAAAGTGTTCATAATCTAGGTATATATATAAAAGAAGAAGCTGACTGACTGACTGACATATCAACGCACAGCCTAAACCGCTGGGTCTAGAGTTTCCAAATTTGGCACGTAGGTCCCTTATAAGGTCTAGGGGTGCACTAAGAAAGGATTTTTCAAAATTCACCCTGTAAGGGGGTGAAATGGGGGTAAAAAGTTTGTATGGGGAAACAAGATTGGTTAGACTATTTTATTTGAAACTTCACAGGAGTATTCCTAACAATAAATGAATAAACACGTGTTTCAGGTTTTTTGAAAATTCAACCCCATAAAGGGGAAATGGGGGTGACAAAGTCTGAAAATCAACATGGGTATTGTTTCTATGGTTTATCGGGTCGCTGATTACGAAAACACCAATGATTTTATGATACAACGAGGCGGGCGTGAAATATCATCCCCCTGTTGGGGTGCGATAGGGTTGAAATTACTAAATATCAATATGGGAGTAGATTTTTGGTATTTTGGGACGTTAATTAAGTACGAAAATGGCATCAATTTCAAAATTTTAATTCCGGGAAGGACATACGGTAGTTTCTGTACCGAAAATCAGCCCTTAAGGGGGTGAAAAGGGGATTGGACGGTTGTATAGAGAATTTTTTACCGTTGAACCGATTTAAATGAAACTTGATATAATAGATAGTTTGAATCCCGGGAAACGACTAAGGGTTATTTTCATTAAAAAAATTAACCCGTAAAGGGGTGAAAAGAGGGTTGGTAGTTTATATACGATTTTTTCACAGCTGAACCGATTTAGATGAAAATTGGTATACAGATAGTTTGAGGCCCGAGGAGGAACAAAAAATAGCTTTTTCCCGAAAACTACCCTTAAAAGTAAAAAAGTTAAGGGTGAAACGGGGGTTGCAGGTTTGTATAGGGAATTTTAAAACCGTCGAACCGATTTAGACGAAACTTGGTATATAGTAAGTGTGAATACCTGGAAATGAGTAAGGGTTGTTTTCATTCCGTAAATCATCCCTTGAAGGAGTGAAAAAGGGGTTGGAATTTTGATTAGGAAATTTTCAACACCTGGACCATTTCAGATGAAACTTAATGCTAATTAGCATACAGATAGTTTGAGTCCCGAGAAGGAACATAAAATAGTTTATATCTCGAAAATCAGCCCTAAAGGTTAAGGGTGAAACGGGGGTTGCAAGTTTGCATGGGGAATTTTTAAACGTGAATGATTTAGATGAAACTTTGTATAAAGATAGTTTAAGTCCCGAGAACGGACATAAAAATAGTTTTTATTTCGAAAATTAACCCTAAGGTTGAGGGGATGAAATGGCGTTGGCGGTTTGAATCGGGAATTTTTAACAGCTGAATCGATTTCGATAAATCTTAGTATAGAGAGTCCCGGGAAGCGAAAAGGATGTTTTTAGGGTTTCGTTCCAAAATGGTAGAAAAGGAACCCTTATGGTGCGACTTTGTTTGTAAGTCAGTGACCTAAAGGCAGGCATGTAACGCCAAATTATGAATTTTAAAAATGAAGGGGGGGGGGGGGATTTGTGGGTAGGTAAATGAGAAATCAAAAACAAATAACTTTATTGTTTGGCGTATCAAATAAAAGGGCTTAATGTGAGGATCTCTAATTAGTATAATTTTAACATACATAACTTTAACATAAAATTAATCAATATCGGAAACTGTTCGACAGAAAAATTTGCAAAAATTACAGATATAATAGTTATTTACGTATAAATTACAGGAAAACTAATAAGAGTGCAGTCAAGCACCAGTCCGACTTAAGACAAAAAAAAATCGGGGTACGAGTCCGATTCGCACTCAGCCGCCCTATAAATTCTCATGAAATCATGCTGAAAGCGTCTTTTTTCAAAAATGTAATAAAAAAGTTGTTCGTACGAAACCTTTGAGGCGCAAGTAAGACCCGTACTTGCCTGTTTTTTTTTAATTTCCTAAAATCATTACTTAAAGGGATGAAATGGGGGTTAAGAGTTTGTATGGGGCATTTTTAAATGTTGAACCGATTTAGATGAAACTTGGTATAGAGATAGTTTGGGTCCCGGGAAGGGGCAAAATTGTATTTATCCCGAAAAACAACGCTTACGGGGGTGCATAGCAAAGGGGTTGGAAGTTTTATAGAGAATTATTTTCAGTTGAACCGATTCAGATGAAACTTGGTATAGAGATAGTTTGAGTCTCGGAAAACGACAAAGGATAGTTTTATCCCGAAAATCAACCCTTTAAAAGGTGAAAAGGGGGTTGAAAGTTTATATGGGGAATTGATAACCGCTGAACCTATTTAGATGATTTGGTATAGAGATAGTTTGAGTTCTGGGGATGGATACATAGTAGTTGTTATCCCAGAAGTCATTCCCTAAGAGGGTAAAAAGGGGGGTCAATTACTAATTCTACGCAAAGGAAGTCGCGGGGAAAAACTTTATTCAAGAGTAGAAATCTGCATTAATCATAATGTACGCGGGCGAAGCCGCGGGCAACTGCTAGTTACTTATAATTAGGTATCTTACAAAAAAAAGTTCTTTTTTGAATGATTGCAGATTTATTTTGTTAAAACAACAATGTAAATGCGCTTTAACTATAATATTTAAAATGTGCAAAGGAGATAATGCTTTCTGTATGTTATAGATAGTTTTGTGTTTACCAAGTAATCCTATACACATAGCCAGCTTCACTTCTTTCTTAACTCGAGCATAAAACGTTCAATTTATTATTCATAATTTATTTATCCGGCACAAAATTAGTAAATGAATTAAATTTAAGATTATAATTTTTAGAAGCGAATGTCAAAGAGTAAGGAGATCGTTTTCTGAATACAATGGGCAAGGATCGCCGGCACTGACACCCCGCGGCGTCTGCGCATCTCAACATAATAATAAAAAAACGACTTAAGCGACACACACGCTTTAAAAGATAAACCTTTTTTTAACTATGTATGATAGCGCTTATTATTCTTAACAGTTGAACTTTATTCGTATGAGAATAAAAGCTAAAATATATTATGAAACGTTTGTAAGAAGCCACAAATATGAAATAAAAACTCAAATAAAATCCCTTATGTAAATTAAATTTATAGATCGTCTTGGTGATAATAAATTGTGTACTTTGACAGAAAATTTAAGTTGTCTCTGTAAATAGTGTCAGCTGTTTTATATGACTACTTAAATTGCGTCTTAACACGCGAATGGATTATTAAATTAGCAATTAAAAATGAAATATCATTAATTTTTGAGATAAGAACCGGTTTTCCACTTCGGTGTTGTCAAATTGCCATACTAGAAACATATTGAATTTTAACATATGTATCATTACCACTTAATTAAAACAGAATGTATAAAGACAAACTAATTGTAGTTCAATCATTAATCGCAGTAAGATACACGACGTATGATTTAGTCTCCCATAAATTCTTTTAATTATTACGGGTATATCCGTTCGCTAAATCTATCTACTTACGTGAATTTTATGGGCAACTTTTATTAGCATACGATCTCTTGTTGAATGTTAAAAAGCTCTAATTTAGGGTTAATAGGAGCCATTTGTCTAAAACGCTTTTTTTATTTGGTGCTTATTTAAAAAAAAACATCAAAAGTGACTATACAGTTTAGTTGGAAGTATAAAATAATTCTTAACAACTTTCTTATCGAAAATAATCATACTTTTAGGAAAATTTCATACATATATCGAAATTGTAAGTTGTAGGTACTTTTTTTTATAAAGCGACTTTGATATTCGATAATGATTGAATCAATCATAAAGTCGGACTTAATGCCTGAAAGTGATAGTAAATATTAAACTTGAGAATTTAGGTACTGTGGTTGCTTAAAACTCCTTTTTGATAAAATATAGTCATGTGTTGACATGACATCGGAAAACGCATGTAGAGTTTCAGTGAGTGTTGAGCCTTCCATACAATGACATAAAAATAATAATTCAGCGAAATCTATCTGATAAGGTTAACTACAGTTCTACATCTTATCAATCATTCTATACAATCCACAGCAATTCAATTGTTTGAATCATTCGCGTTTTCATTCATCCATTCGTTCATGAGTGAATCATTAGGAATTAAAACATGGCTAATGCATTATGGTGTGACAACGGTGGCGGCCGGACACCTCTGCTTCGGACAACGAGGCCAAAATAGATTAACCCGTAGGCCTATGTGTGAGGCTACAAATATGGTGCTTAGTTAATTTGGTCGGCTTATATTTATTGTATTAAGCCTTTCTAAAGTAAGTACTTTGGACCACCCGGTTGTTCTAATGGTTTGCTCCCCTTAACACCTGTGCTTGATTAGTAAAATACACTGAAATGGATAAAAATATATTATTTAATTTTAGTTTTCCAAATTGAAATTGTTTCATGTCTGCAACTTTTATATCATTAAGTACAACTACAGTAAAGTACAACATTAAGTTGTATTTTGCTCTCTTCCCTCAATTTTTTTTTGCACTACCTGTTATCTTAAATCTATTCTTCATTTCCTGCTACCCAAAGGTTGTCTGGAAGAGATCGCTCTTTAGCGATAAGACCGCCTGTTGTTACCTGATTTTAAGTTTATTGTAATATTTCTTTTATTACTCTTGTATTTTGGTGCAATAAATAATATTTACTTACTTACTTACTTACACCATTTTCACCCCAGATCGTCCCTAAGCGTTTGAATTTTAAATATCCTTCCTTAAATGTTAGATGAGCATAGTATGTGCGTTTTCTGTAAGTAGATATGAAATTTTAGTACCTACGAAATGACGTAATTACACCTACTTTCACACCACCTCCAACAAAAACCATTTTTTCTTGACTTGTTCCCAGTTTAAAATATGGTTCATACATTTAAGGACATTATGGGAGTTCAATTGTTTATTGCTGTATTTGATATACATAAACTTATTATTGATTTCATTATCTTCTTTACTTATATTGTTTGTAGTCTGTTGTACATAGTACTGTATTTTGTCTGCCATTCGCTTTTAACTACTATAGCTGTTAGAGATATATTATTTGCCTTTGTATAGGTATACTTTTTCTATACCTATCGTGTTGTTTTACGTGTTTATTAAGTACAGTACAGAGTTTATACATAAATACGTGTTATTTAGCTTCTTTCATCATTAGGTACTCACTCAGTAGGTACAATTTGTTTAGGCCTAGGTCAATTTTTGTTTATGTAAGTCTATAAGGTACAATTTTGAGGCGAAAAAATCTACAGACCACCAGACTAAAATACTGAGCATCCTTTTTGGAATTGAAAAGTTATTTATAATTTACAATATTGGGAATACACTCTTTTCAAAGAGACGGTTGAATATGGAACATTGTTGTTATGAATGAAACGCCTATGGCGTCTACTTGACTGTCGATTGTTTTGGATAGCACACATCATTATTACGCCCAACTTTCCACTACCGACTACACAATAATTAATGATACTCGTAGCCAAGTCGAGTGGACATAGTCAAACAAGTATGTGGTAGTAATTTGCTGCAGTGACATAAATTTTAACAGAGACTATAGAGATATAGACGACCACAGCCTAAGAACTTTTTGAAGCTCAAGTCGATTGCGCCCTCTGTCCGAAAGCCGCCTAACGATACCGAAATTGTAAGAAGAAATGTCACCTGCACTGCTACTCAACCTAGTAGCTACTAGTGTACTACTAGTACGCTATTTGTTACTAAGTGGAGCAGCAGTGTAGGTGATATTTCTTCTTACAATTTTGGTATCTTTAGGCGGCTTTCGAACAGAGGGCGCAATTGACTTGAGCTTCAAAAAGTTCTTAGGCTGTGGTCGTCTATATCTCTATAGTCTCTGATTTTATACATACATATATAGGTATGTAGGTAATCAAATTGACCGTGAATTTGTATAAAATGCATGTAAAGAGTAGACAGATAGAGGAAATTAGACTCATAAATGAACATTTGCCAGAGAGAACATTGAAACAGAGAATCGATCACTATAGTCTGATGGACAGAACCACTATATCGTAGATATAATAACAACATTAAATTCGAAGATCTTAATGTTTACAAACCAAAATGATTTGTCCATATTATCAATATGTTTCTGAATTGACATTAAATTACATATCATGTTAGTAAAGATTTCGAACGTGTATTCTTTAATTTCTGGTACTCGTAAGTTTTGAAATAACATAGTGTTTTCTGTTATTTTGAGCATTTAATGGTATTTTAAGCCCAATTTAAGATCTGTAGTTTAGTTGATAAAATAACCGCGATAAAGTTAAATAAACTCATGAAACTTAATATGGCCACGCATTTGTGGAGTGGACTGTACACGAGCGGTATAATATCTGATTAAGTGCTCCTTATAAAACGCTATCAATATTATTAGCAGGTTGACCAGTAAACGTAAATAAACAGCTTAAAAATTATAAACCGCGTTTTAATGAAAACTTCATAAAGTGAGCAGTGTTTGCTTAATTCGGGGTTCTGTAGGTGCGAGTGTAAATATTTGGCTTTGTAAGAGCAATCATTAATGCCGGTTTATATCGCTGATAAGAAACCTGATAGGAATAGCATCAAATAAAATAGGTACCAAAGTCAAAAAATTAATATCGTCTACGAGGATTTTTTTTTTCATAACGTAGATTTCTGGATCTAACCTGGAGATATCCCGCCCTTAGGATATCCAATCGACACGACGAAGTGGCGCTAAAAAGAGAAGATTGACGATCTCTATAATTTATTATTTTATTTTAATTATAGTATCAGAGGCCATGAGACTCATGACTCTGGATCTGGGCCGGTGTAGTAAGTAAGTAAAAATTAGTTTTTTCCCGAGGCAATAAATATACGAGTTACTAAGTAACTAACCTATGTTAAACAAACCTCATTCGCGTTAGAGAATAAGCTATTATTTAATCAAAAGACCTGGGGCCCGTTTCTCAGAAGCTTGTAACTTGTAATACAAGCGGATGTCACTTTTCGACATGTTTTGCTAGAAAGGGACTTCCGCTTGTATTACAAGTTACAAGCTTTTGAGAAATGGGCCCCTGCTAGCCTAATATGGTCGGGTTTTTATCGCCTTTCACGTTCTAAAAAGTATGTAAGTGCGAAACTGACGCATGACGCGACAGGCGATAAAATGACAACCATGGATGGCCTTCTGGTGACACAGCGTATGCCAAAATGAGTACCTCAATAACAAGTAAATAAATAGCGTTTCTATTTATCATCCATTTAATAGTGAAGTAACACCTACAGTTACGCGAGCCCCTAAACCATTACCGTACGGCACGGGCACGGGCCTCGCATGCATCTGCCGTATTTGCATAGCGCCTGATTGGGATGCAAGATTAATTCCTATCATATTTTTTGTCTTGATCCTCATTTAGGTGCAATCATGCTGTTGAAGAAAAAAATGATCATTATCATACTTCAGCCCTTAAGCTATTTTTTCAGCCGCCAAACAAAAGGGTGCTTGTTTGTTATTAGGTTTGGGGCGATAATGTAATGCAATTACTTTTTTTTGTGTAAAAAACGTCGAAATTCATTATTCAAATCCGCCAGCTGGGTACGCGAGGGATCATAGTGATTGGGGTTTGAAAAGTTTAGGATATTAGCCATTTCCCAGAATGAAATATTGAAATTAATATATTGTAAGTACGAATTTATTTCACCGCTAACTAGAACGCCTAATTCAAAAGAAACACATCACAACTAATTTAAAAAAAATAGAAACCGTTATACAAGATAATCCTGGACTATTTCAACAATCAAGGCACCATTACTTAGTTTCATGTTTGGATCCAAAATTGAGATAATATTTAGGAAATTAAAAAGAACTTCTTTTTTCTGTAAAGATTATTGGCTCTATTTGTGTGTTCCACGTTAGAACAATGGGATGTTCTGAACAACATTTTCTTTTGGTTCGTCCGCACCGTTCGTTTTTCCGTTATTGTACCTCTAGCCACATAAGTTAATTTAATTCTCGCTTCCTGGACACAAGGCACACCAAAAATAAGTTAATACAAAACGTAGAATGGGCTGTCTCCTGAGGTGTTTCATTTCACGTGACATTGGGTTCTTCAAGAAGCAAGCAGGGCCCGTCAGTTGACAACTGTGTAGCAACCTTTGCGTCTTAGGGTCTGGGTCTATTAAGAAACCAAAAGAGTTACCTACCTATTTATTTTTTGCAAGTAATGCAGACTTAGAGGCCCCCTGCAAGATGGTCTGCCCAAATTACTGCACCCATGCAATTAAAACTGCACAAAGCCTTGTGCGTAGGAAGGGATAGAAGCCTATGGAGGAACCTGGTCTGCAACAGAAGGACATGATGTCACGATTCTCAGCTCTGAGGGAACGACTGATGAAGATGACACCAAGGCATAACTTTTTATCGCTTCAAAGCTTTGAGAAGCTAAATTACTAATAGAATAACGCCAAGTTAAAATAAAGTTAGCATCAGAAGTTAGTACCCAAGCAGGCGGGGTGGGGTGGTCAAAATTATTTTCTTGGCAAGAGAATAAGAACGAATTTGAATACTTCGACCGCAAAGCAAATTCTGTTGTTGACTGTACTTACACTTGCTTCGTTAAGAGATAATATACTCGTCTGCGAAACCACAATTTCACAATGCCAATTAACCCTTCACAAATTGTTCTGACGCATATTCAAATATTTTGACCCCAGGCAGAGCGTAATCCACGTTGTTCAACATTCATACCAACCACTAATCACAACAATATCGTATCTTGACAAATCGTAATTTGCAAAAATAAACTTTAATACTAGTACAGTAAGTTCACATTTGAATAAAGATAACAAGCTAGAAGTGAGGTAGGAAAAGACACAAGTCGTATTTATTACATTGCGCGTGTAAGCGTTTGTAATAGAATAAAGCCGATTCAACCCTTTCATTGCTAAGAGAAAGGACTGTTAATGGTCTTATTTCGCTTAATGATGCCCTTGGTAAAGGGTGGAGATGAAGTGATAAGTCGATGTATGAAGCTCGTTTAGTATTCAAAGTGTGTCGAGTTGCCATTGTGATTCTATTTCAAACGGGTTATTAGTTCGTTTTAAATGGTCATTTTGATAAATTGTATTTTGTTATGTAATGCTTTGTCCATGGCTAATTTTAAGTTGATGGTTTATTGGTACTCCATAGTAATATTTTTAATCACGAAAAGTATTTTGTTGGAATAAAACGAGTATGCCTTCCTATTATTATATTTACTAAAACGTCAATAGTTAACCCGATAATTGATTATGGACTAGCTTGATAGAAACGATTCGTACCTATGGATTTGTAGAAACCTTTCTGTTATGTAACATGTTATTAAAATTGAGATCAGTATGCGGAAATGAAGTTAGCTCATTTTCATTTTACACTTCTTCTTCTACCTAGCGTTATCCCGGCTATTGCCAGGATCCGCTTTCCTGCTCGCTTTCCTCCACTTTGCACGATCCTGGGCGTCTTCTTTCATGAGCCCGTTTTCGCCATTCAGCCATCGCTTCTTTGGTCTTCCGGGACCGGGTCGAAGACCATGGGGGGCTAGGTCAAGCCATTTGTTCCCTATGTTGACTTTCTTGGAGCTTCTCGGCTACGTCACGAACTGCGAGGCTGCCGCGGATGTACTCATTACGAATGCGATCAGCACGTGTAACGCCGCACATCCACCGCAGCATCTTCATTTCTGTTACGCGAAGCTCCTGAATATGCCTTCCAAGAACCGGCCACGTCTCGCTTCCGTATAATAAGACCGGACAGATGATGCACTTGTACACTAGCCCCTTCAGTCGTAGCGGAATACGGCGATCACAGATGACTCCTGTGACCTCCCGCCATTTAGACCAAGCTGCGCTAATTCAGGCTCGGATGTCGTGGTCAATGGACCCGGACTCATGCAGTACGGATCCCAGGTACTTAAACTTGTCCGTTTTTACGGCAAGTTCGTTCCCTATTTTAATAGGAACGGGATCAGTACTTCCGCAGATCAAGTATTCGGTTTTCGCGATATTTAGCTTTAGACCACCGTTCTCTAGCGATTTTCATTTTACACAAATATTATAATTTTATAAACAAAAACTCCTAATATTTAGAGTTATAAAAGGTGGGTTACCCTTGTTGACACAATTTAATTTTGCAGTGTTTCGCTTTGTACAATTTTCAATCCTCATAAAATGTTTTCTCTCTTCAACTTACATTACTTACTTATACCAAAAATAATATCCTTAAACAAAGTTAAATATAGAAATATACAGAACCATCCCATTCTCCAGCATAAAGTGTACTTGAACTGCTAAACTTTGTTAGTTAAAGAATTTTGTGACAAAAACTAAAGTGCTCTCCAGTACTCCTGGCTAGGTAACAATCAACAACGTACACTTGAAAAGGACGTAACGTTCTAAAAGGTACACGACACTTACGACGTTTCGTATAGAGTTGATGTCGGGGCTCGTATTATAATTCCATTCATTGAAATCCGTACTAACTACGACGGCTAATTACAAACCTTTGAGTGACGGCTTTGCTCTGTGAAAAGAGAAAAAAGGGTGAAGCGCGAAGCGGTTAATGCTTTAGGTTCCGTATCCAATACCATATTGGATATGTAGTTATCTAGATAAGTAACAATTCCGACACAATATGATAATATAAAATTTAATACTTAATGACAACCTTTTTTCTCGTTGCATGATATTTATTTGAGGAACTACTTCCATACAGTACAGTTACAGCACGGTAATGTTGAACCACTTGCTGGTGTTCATAATTTAGCTGTGTAATGACCGATGTTACCGAATTGCTGTCAGTTAAAATTCATTATATGGCTAAATTATGAACAACGGCAAGTGGCTCAAAAATCCCCAATCGTGACAACTGATTGTATATATCCCTTTTATATAGAAATAGTTGAAAATGTTTTCTATCATAGGTCCAGTGTGCTAAGGTTTCAAATGGCTATTCCTTTAAGCCAAATGAACATATTATCGTAAACGGCATTAATGAGTAATTTTTGACGGAACCCTAAATAATTATTAACGATACAGTGGCCGTGGAGTGGCCCGGTGCTGTCACATCTGTTCTATTGTGCGAGGATTAAACTGATAATTATTCCGAGCGATAATTACCGGATTTGAGCTTGTAATAATAATGCCCCCCGGCCGCTTTTGTTTAGCAAATGTCGATATTTTGACCGATCCCGCAGTTTAGGGGTGGTTTTGATTTAAGTCTTGATAAGAATTATATTGAGATTTTTTTTATAGAAAATGCAACATATCTTATAAAAAGTTATAAAATATGTAATGTTTGAAAGTCTCGTGACACTCAAACACATATAAAAAAATCCAGGGGTCACTTACGTAATATCGGTCTGAATATGCTCCACAAGATTCGATCCATAGATGATGATTATCAAGAGCGTCCATCCGTAGAAAGCCAGAGTGATCCGTAGACGCATGAGAGATTCATAGGGATTTAATTATTTTAAGAAAAAAAAATACTGAGATGATTATTACGGAACAACAACAGCAGACACAAGTAAAATGTACAAGAAATTTATATCAAAATAAATTTTACCGAGTTAAAAAGTAACTGCGACTCTAAGATATCACTAAGCATTTAGGCAAACGTATCCGTTCAAATCGTTTTCTAATGCTTCCAGAAATGTTTCCATACGAAATCTCGACCTATTCAAATTCATGTAAATAAAAAGCTTACGAATCGGAACTTCTGAACGCACCCTCCGGCATATGGTGGACCACGCGCCAAAAGGGCTAAGCCTTTTGTTTCTTAAAAAAAAACTCGATGACGCTATCGTTTTCAATGGCGTCCTGTAATTTGTGATTCGACTAATTGTTGCGTTCAATCTCAATGGCTTTTGTTTCGAAGTGCAATCCCGCTTTGACCGTATTTTCGCATGCCATATTGTAATTGAAGTTGTTGTTTGTGCTGGGGACATTCATGATTCCGTTATTTGTTATTAGGAACTCTATTTTATTGCAGCCAAATGCGATTATACATTGAGTTTATTACATATCAGAAAGTAAACGGGGCTCTTAAAAATATTTGAAAAATGGAAGTTTCCATTTTTAGTTGGTAGGTACTATTAGACTATGGTTTTCATTTATGTTATGATTATGAATTTTTGAATGTTATGGCACAATCTAGTAGTGATAGGTAAACTATGACGTAATTTAGGTAGGTACTGTTTAAAAGTATAACGTTATGTTGAGTTTTGTGGTTTTCTAAGATAGTTATGGAGTAATTATAAAAAATGTAGGTAGGTCCCCCTCCAGGGCACATTACTTTTTAAATTAAACAAATCATTTCTTACACTTTATGAAATATAAAGTACGTTTGTGCATGCTAGTATAATTATATACATTACATATAGCAGAATAAGCCACAAGTGTCTATTTAAACTACACCTGTTGACATCATATTATCTCTACATATTCTATGAAAGTAAAGATTATTTATTATGATTATGAAACAAGAAAGGTTGGAAAGTAACATAAAATATCCTATTTAAAAGTTACTTCAATTAATAACCCGTCACAGTAGCAAAAAATATTGTAAAATAGAAAGGGCTCAAACGTTTTGCATTCATGCCTCGCTTTAATTACACATTCATATGTAAATCAGTAGGCGAATGCCATAAAGATTCGTTCATACATTTTACCGGCAAATGCGTTCATGCGTGCTACGTACGTTTTGGATCTGCAATTAGCAATATAGGCACGGGAGGGTTACAATGTCGGGTTATGCAGATGGATTTTACACTGATTTTAATTATGCTCGTTTGTTTTTTTGTTTTTGTTTTATGGATGTGATTATAAGTTGTTAAAATTGGGGAATGACTGTCTCGTGTAGCCAGACAGGTATGAATTGACGAAATGTGCTTGTTGCATTATGTAATATTTTTATTTTTATTTAAATAGGCGGTAGGGCGGTATGTAGGTTTCATATCAACATTAAACACATTCCTTTTTTAGTATTTTGTTATTAAACAATGTAGGTAATTTATTCCCTGACAAAGGAATTTAGTCTAATCTAGATTAGGGTTGGATAAGTAACTTGATTTTGATTTTTAGAGGTTCAACATTTTTTATCGCCTAAGGAGACCAGATCATGTCGTTATTGCCTTCAATTAATTATTACTAGCTACATAATTGAGTAACTTATTTTTTTTCATCCTCTTTGACATTTGAATGCAAGAAAGAATGTAAGTGACATAAAAAATATGAATTACTGTTTGTTTTGAATATTAAATTTTATTTAACAAGTAATAATGTTTTATTGATCATCAGAATTTATATCTAATAAAATAAGTAGTTGCAGCTGACCTACTATCGAATATCAACACTTGAATATTCATTATTTCTGCACCTCGCATAACGGTAAAAACATTTCATTAACAAAAGACGCCACACTAAAATGTAGATCGGTCGCGACCAAGCAGACGGTCCAAATGTGCTTCAAGCAATAAAATAAATCTTCTCTTAAGAGGTATACCTGATCCGGGTACAAGATCCGAAGCCTTAATTAAAAAACAAAATCAATTTTATTAATTGAAAGTGTTAAAAACGGGCGGAAGAGGCGTCAGGGCTCGTATCTCGCTCATATCTCTTCTTTAATCCGACAGAGAATGTGTTATTTTTACTCCTCTCAGTGGATTTCGAATAAATTTTATCGCTTGGGACTAATTTGGTTACAAATTTATTTGGATGTAGGATCGTTAACAAGCGAGTACATCCACATGGCTATCTGAACCGCACTCTTTAGTACCCAGACATGGACATTATACCAATATATCGACACTTGCAGCTTGATAAAATGAAGACGATACTTTGACTGAGGATTAAATAATATTGTTTTTTTATATATAATGATCCAAGTGTGTTTTAAGACCTTGGTGTTTATATAAAATGTAGACGTTTTGTTTTATTAGTTTTTGCAATGCGATACTTTCTTGTACTTACTACTTATTTTGACTGGAAATTTATACGGGGTGAAATTTAAGTCGTGAATCGAAATATGTTTCTCTAACTCTATAAACAACTAACAATTTAATGCCCCGACTCTCACAAAAATCAAACTAGATTTTTTTAAATAATGTTTTTGTCATTTATTTTTCTTTTAAAGGTGATATTGTAACAATAAAACGGCTGTTTAACATCTAATTTGTTTACAGGCATTTTAAATAGCGGCGTTCACAAGTGCGTATTAAAAAAATCGATTTCGCGTTAAAATGTAAAACTAAAACATGGACGAAGAACGCACAAAATTACACGCAGATGACGCTGCAATCGCTTAAAAAATATCACTAATAAAAAAAAGCTTCAGGAGAGTACCGAAACGGAAGACGGTTGGAATCAATTGTGATCTACTGGGTTTATAATCGTATTAAAGGGTCTATCAATTTTTAAGATTTATGTATACGCGTGTGACCCATCAGGAGTAGCAGGCTACCAAAGGCCTCTGACACCGTCGTGTTTGACACCATCGCCGAAAAAAAAAACTGAGTATAAGTTTAAGAATGATTTTAATATGTTGTATCTAATAATTGAACAACATATTGAACCAAAAAGAAATTTAAACCCCGGACAAAACTTTTAAATAGTTAGTATTTACTTTCCCTTTAAAATAAAAATACAGCTACATATAAGTTGTTGCTGAGAGAGATAGAGCGCTTTTATGGGCAGTTATATAGATCAACTCGTGGACCCGAAGTTAGCCTGGCGAATGACCATAGAGCTAGGCTTACCCGACACTATACCGATGACATCCCGGACATCAGCTTGTACGAGATCAGAATGGCCCTGAAGCAGCTCAAAAATAACAAGGCGCCAGGTGAAGATGGAATTACAGCCGAACTCCTGAAGGCGGGTGGAAAACCGGTCCTTATGGCCCTTCAGAAGCTGTTTAATTCCGTCTTACTTGAAGGGAGAACGCCAAAGGCATGGAACAGAGGGGTGGTGGTGTTGTTCTTCAAAAAAGGTGATAGCACCTTGCTGAAGAACTACCGACCCATCACACTTCTGAGCCATGTCTATAAGCTGTTTTCTAGAGTCATTACAAATCGACTCTCGTACAGGTTAGACGACTTCCAGCCTCCCGAACAAGCCGGTTTCCGAAGAGGGTTCAGTACCGTAGACCACATTCATACGCTGCGTCAGGTTATACAGAAGACTGAGGAGTATAACCTGCCCCTCTGTTTAGCGTTTGTGGACTACGAGAAAGCCTTCGATTCGATCGAGACTTGGGCTGTACTACAGGCTCTCCAGAGGTGCCAAGTGGACTACCGTTATGTCGAGGTAATGAAGTGTTTGTACGAGAACGCCTCTATGTCAGTCCGACTCCAGGACCAGAACTCGAGATCCATACCGCTGCAGCGGGGAGTCAGGCAAGGAGATGTAATTTCTCCAAAACTGTTCACCGCTGCCCTGGAGGACATTTTCAAGGGTTTGGACTGGGGAAGGCTTGGCATCAACATCAACGGCGAGTGCATCACTCATCTTCGATTTGCCGACGATATCGTAGTCCTGGCTGAGACCATGGAGGACTTAAGTACGATGCTCGACGACCTCAGTAAAGGCTCTGAGAGGGTTGGTCTAAGGATGAACATGGATAAGACGAAAGTCATGTCTAACGCCCATGTAGTACCAACCCCTATTACAGTCGGAGACTTTACGCTCGAAGTTGTAGACGATTATGTATACCTCGGACAGACAGTCCAGCTAGGTAGGTCCAATTTCGAGAAAGAGGTCAATCGTCGAATCCGTCTCGGTTGGGCAGCGTTTGGGAAGCTGAAACATATCTTTTCGTCCAATATTCCGCAGTGTCTCAAGACGAAAGTCTTTGACCAGTGTGTGTTGCCAGTGATGACCTATGGCTCTGAAACGTGGTCGCTCACAATGGGCCTCATTAAAAAGCTTAAAGTCACCCAAAGAGCAATGGAGAGGGCTATGTTAGGAGTTTCTTTGCGTGACCGTATCAGAAACGATACTATCCGTAGCAGAACCAAAGTAACCGACATAGCCCGTCGGATCGCTAAACTTAAGTGGCAATGGGCAGGGCACATTGCACGGAGAACCGATGGCCGTTGGGGCACTAAGGTTCTCGAATGGCGACCATACACCGGAAGGCGAAGAGTTGGTAGGCCCCCTACAAGGTGGACTGATGACCTGGTGAAGGTCGCTGGAGTCCGCTGGATGCGGGTGGCACAGGACCGGTCATTGTGGCGTTCAGTGGGGGAGGCCTATGTCC
Organism: Pammene fasciana; assembly: GCA_911728535.1. Classification (NCBI taxonomy): domain Eukaryota; kingdom Metazoa; phylum Arthropoda; class Insecta; order Lepidoptera; family Tortricidae; genus Pammene; species Pammene fasciana. The sequence continues at coordinate 7,966,492 of OU452285.1, forward strand.
AGCAGTGGACGTCTTTCGGCTGAAATGATGATGATGATGATAAGTTGCAAAACGCGTCGCAAAACATGACAATAGTGAAAACACGTCGTAAAATGAAACAATGCGGAGATAGTTCTTACACGGAGTTTCGTACTACTGAATAAGTCCAAGGTAAGCTCCTAGTAATGCTGTAGAACCAATTGGGTAAGAAACACTGAACTGCGCTCCAGAACTGGTAATCCTAGATGTGGGTGTGGGTGTTAAGGCAGCCGTGCTTGTGCTAAGTGGGATGATGGGACACGTATGCCGAATGCATCCAGATCGATCGGCCCAATTGGCGACCGATTAAATCGACAGGAAGGTAGGCCAAAAAGGAGATGGCAAGACGACCTTAACCCACTTGTGGCGATGAAAAACAAGGGAGGCCTTTGCACAGCAGTAGAACACAAAATAGGCTATTTAAAACTCCTGATGAAATAAAACAACTTTGAACGGATTATATCGCGTATACTGAATTTTAAATTACATCCCGACGTTTCAAACACTTTACAGCGTTCGTGGTCACGGGTCGACCCGTGTTCAAAGTTGTTTTATTTCATGAATAACTATCGCGGCAACCGTAGAAGATATTATACTCCTGATGAAATCAAACTGGGTCATCTGAAAGATAACGAGTACGAGACGTGAAAATTCAAGTCTTTTTTACTTACCACATTGAACGCAAATAAAGAACTTACTTACTTACTTACACAAAAAGAGCAATTCTTCGTCCTCTCTTTCATTCCCTTAATGACTGAGGATCGAAATCGATTTGTTAATGTCCCTCCATGTGATGTGGTCTACAGCCATGCAGGCTGCCCTCTGCATGGAGCCAAAATTTCACAATTGGATAAGAGAATTGATGAAACTTAAGTATTTTGAATTATTTAAAAGACACAGGTTAGGGTGACATAATAAGCATCCATTATGAGATAAGCAAAGTAGTAGACTAGTCGAAATTTTTGCCGTAGGTACACTTCCCGCTACCTACCTAATTTAATCCAAGTACACCACAAAACAGAAACTACTACTGCTCCTGAATATAAATTTAACCTTTTTTCGAGAGTTTATTATGGGTTTCTGCATATTCAGATGGTGCTGCAGAGGCTCATCAGTAAAACCGGCAACAAAAGTCTAGAACGCTTCCAGTTGTATGGTTCCTAGTTTTTTGGTATAAACAGATCACTCGGTATCGCAGTGTGGGCCGAGACACGGCGCGGCCTCGGGTGTCGCTCGGTGCGATATTGTACAGGGCTGGATTTTGAACTACTTATAATATATACAGAACTACTATGATGATGAAAAACGTTGTTTGAATGACTTGTGCGTCTATAGTTGGCAATGTCTTCGTGAAAATTTGATCAGAACAATGATATTTGTCTAGCGCATTTGGATTTTTTACATTTTCAAAGCCAATTTTGTTAGTAATATATGATACTTTTCAAATTCATTATTTTTTAAAGCATTTTAATAATGCTTGTGCTTGTAGCAATGTCTCCAAGAACATTATCACTGATTGTAAATTTTTAAAACATTTTGTTTATGGAAAAAGTAGCAGTAGGTACCTTTAAATGTCAAATTTGAATACTGACATGATGAATCAATATCAAAATAAGAAAAAATAATGAGAGTGATACTTAGCTAATTACATTACCTAAGTAAATACTGTAAATTTATTTAACCAAGACTGACCTATTAATACCTAATGTTGATATTTATGATTTACCAACTAGCACGAGTCCGCCTCACAGCGCGTGCGCGAAGTGAAAAATACTGTCGACGCGGGAGCAGCGTGATAAACTGCGCGGGGGCAAGCACGTGGGCAGAGCGCCGAGTGCGAGACTGCCATGCTGGATGAAAACTTATCGCGCCCCTGAAATTTGGTACCTGAATTAACCCACATTTTTAGTATTAGTGATAAATTCGACGATTTTGAACCAAAGATGAACTATAATAGGACGGGATTTAAGTATAAGCGACATTGCAATCCTGGTCCCGGAGTAAGATCACATGCTTGAGAATTTATCTTATTCATAGTTAGAAACTTATTGAGTTAGTTCATAGTTAGCAATTATGTGCAGAAATGACTAACACACTCTGCTGAGAAAAAACGAAGAGTGATTACTGTTTTTCACTCTCTGTTGCAAGAATCCTCTTCAACAGTGCGTTTTTAAATTTATTCTTTTGTACGTATTTTTTATATTTTAAATAAGAATCACTCACCAATCTTTCTTCTAATTTCATTTTATAAACTACGCCCACTTCAGAGGTGTGAGTGACATTAACATAAAGTTCTTATAAGAATGTAGGTACGTTTGTATAAAATTAACAGGCGTGTTAAATCAACGTTCGATCATTACTAGATAAGAGCGGCCACAAAGAAGGCGATTATTAACTGCATTTCCAGTCACGAGCATGTTTTTTAAGTAGGTATTTTTTATGAGTATACATAATTTCATAAGTACTCTTACGTATAAGATAATTCTAATAAGCCTAGCTAGTTGCGTTGTTTTATTACTGAGTTTTCTTCGTTTAATTATCATTTAACTCGTACGTAAAAAAACATCAGGACAAAATGCTTTTTAAAACAGTTAAATTATATGCTTACAATCAAATTCCTTTTCTATCACCTACACCAGAAGTGCAAATAAATACTTGCTGCAACGAATAGTAGTAAAACACAACAAAATATAAACACAACATGACAAACAATACATACAATTTGTACAAACACGAGCCATAAACAAGGTTTATCCCTTTGATATTCTTCCAGTTAAGTACCTCGACAGCAAGTCAAGTTGCAAGTCATCAACGTCAGTCATCCGCTATTCCTCTGGCCCAATCATGAGGTGCGAGGCGTGTTAAAATATGACGTCATTTGATCGGGTTTTTAACTATGGATTCGTTTGACCCGAGGTCTCCCGCCCACGAAGCTATACCTTCCAGGTGTACAGATAACTAAGCGGAGTACCAATTAGTCAATCTTCTTGCATAATCAGTACTTGATTGAATTATCTGTACGGGCAATGCGTGGGTAAGAAGATTCCATACATAAATTTGAATTTGAGTAGCTGGGACGTGCAGCGGTAGGTGAGGAAGTAAGTACACATAATAATGATATATTTTACAACTTTATCTTCTGGGGTTTTCCCTATTTATAAAAAATAGTCTATAGCAAACTTTAACACAAAAATGACAGAAAAAAGAAAACAACAAATCTTGAGAAAGGAAATGGAACTGTATAATGTCCACATGCACAGCTAGCAGTTAATATGTAATATTTAGAATCAGAAGTCGATAAGCGGATATGTTCAGAATGATCTTGTCACGCCTTTATTGTTAAGAGAATAAGAGGGTCTGAAGGTCATGTCATCAGCTAAGCTACATAGTTCTAAGAATGACTGTACTGTACTGAGCTGAGTCTTGAAGACATCTAAAAAAAAATATCTTCGGTTATTTAATTTTTAAAAGTGTTTATACGTAACGCATGATACAAATAATTTCAGTTTCAACTTACCTTGCTTTGACTTTTGTCACGAATAAGAAATCATTGACAAAACATACTAATTTACATTTTAAATATATCATCGACGTAAACAGAATGCAGTTCAAAACGAGAAACGTTTCATAACAACGGCCTCTCAGGTGGGATACATAAAATGGGACAAGATCACGACCCAGCGTCCCAATAAAATCTCCTAAGCCATTTAAATCTCTCTAAACGACAGGGTTATCGTTTAATTTTACTGCAGAAAGCATTTCCATCACAATTGGAAGCGACTCCTTGTCATTTATTTTAAAGTGTCTGTGGCTTCGTCCTGGCATGGGTAATCATAAATCTTTTTTAAGATGTAACCATAAACGGCAGATAAGGGCGCGCCCAATCGGCTAAAGATTGCTTACCGACGAATGCTGACGAATTGTGAGACGATGTTGACGGCTTCGGTGGGTGCAGATGCGAAATTAGGCAGAACTAATGCATTGGCTTGTCACAAATTAAGTGACAGTAGCAAGAAGTGTCCCGGTCATGTCTATTTGAATAGTGGCCAGTGAGAAAGATTAAATTGCAAGATTTGAGGACTACTGATGATGATGATGAGTCATACTGGTAAAACAATGTTTGTTTTAATGAACTTGAAAAAAATTACTGCTTCTTCTTACTGTAGGCAGAAGGTAACTGACCTAAAATGTAGGTAGGTACTAAACAGGCACGCATTAGGTAGCTGTTATAGTAATTGTAAGGACAGGTTTTTAAGCAATATTTTGACATTGTTTACTTTATTAGAGACATATTATATTATCAAATGCACACCTCTAGGTCAAAGCAAGATTTCGAAAATTAAATTCATAAAATATGTACTTATCAATGCTTAACATTACCAAATACTTAATTGTATTAACGGTTTTTAAAGTGAGACAATCAAATGATATAAATTATTCTATAGGGAACACAGTCGAAACTTTTATAACGACATCAACGAGGTACCCTACCTGAATAGAAATATCGGATGTTACGTCTGAGAAAGAAATTCCTGGGCAAACTTTTATTAATATTAAAATAACACCGGTTATTACGAAATATCGGATTTAACGCCAAAATATGGTAGTCCCTTTGATGTCGTTACAAAAGGTTTCGACTGTAGTTATAAATAACTATTCCCTGGTAATCACCCTATACAGAACTGGGGCCTCACTGTACCATTGTGGGATCTCTTCTTTACACTCTATGGTCAAAAACCATATGATTGAGCGCTCCCACTGTGATCACTAAATTGATTAAGTGTCTGATTTTAAACATTCCCCATTCGGCCAGGCCACGTTGAATGATCAATTAAAGTGATCGACGTTTGACTCGAAATCAAACAACTCAAACGAACGAATGAGACTCATATTTGCTAATAAAGAATGTCTAATATTGGAGCCTTAATTATGATTTGATTCGGATGTTTTTACTACTCTGTCAAATGTCGATGAACTTTGCTAATAGAATTATAATTTAATTCTTTTTATTGTATTGGTTTGTTATTAAATTAGCGAGAGACACGTGCACCTAAAATGCTTATAGTTAGAGAGCCCACGACCAAAATTTTTGTCTCATAGCAATACGGCCAAAACCGCATCAAATCGATAGATACGATTATTCTGAACTCGAAAATACCAATATCAGACATTTTCCGCGTAGCGTTTGATCTGACCGAATTTTCAAAATTGTCAAAGAATTTTACCGAACTGCATCATAGCAATATGTCTGATTTGCAGACTGTAGTTGAATGATACTTCTGAGATACCGGAAACATATTCTTCAGACGTTAGTGGTGTTGCGCAAACCCGTAAAATCACTTAAAAAAATTAAAAATGAGACAAAAAAAATGTCTCATAGCAATACGTCTGAAAATCTTTTATATTAGTACATTTTGGTTATTTGATGCGAACAAAACAATTTTCAGACGAAAATGTGAACGCATTAAATTTTGAGACCGTTTTGAAAATGTTAACAAATTTTACCGATCGGTATCATAGCAATATGTCTGAAAATTGTTGGACATGATAAAATAAGTTGTCCACATGTGCAAAAAATTTATATCAGACAAATTAAGTGTAGCACCTTCTCTATCAGACAACTTTCCAAAACCCTCACGCCACTGAACTAAGTGAGCGTCGTTCCAACGTTTGGAGCAGCTGCCGAGTGAGCTGTATAATAGTAAGAAAGGGGCAGGAGCGTAGGTAACACGCGAAAAGCCGTACCCGCCGCAGGAGCGTAACAAGCGCTAAGGCGTCGGCCAGGCGACTCCGAAACGTTATTTTCGTTTTTGGGAGTATATGCTACACTTAAAGTGTCTGAAAACAGGTTTTTGGTAATCCTGGCAGCAATACGAAAAGTTAAAAAAAAATATATCCGTATTGCTATGATACAGGTCGGCTAAATTTGTTGACATTTTCAATAATGCGCTCAGGCTATATGCTACGCGCAAAATGTCTGAAAACAAACTTTTTCGTAATACAATTATAAAATCTATGTACATTTTCAATATCAGACGTATTGCTATAATACCGACTGCCTTTTTTTTTTGACACAGCAGAAATGGCCTCCCACGCAGTTGCTACACTTTCGACCGTTACTACACACCTAGTCAGGTTCAGAATCATATAATCTAACGATTTTATAGGGTTTTTGCCGTATTGCTATGAGACATGGTTTTGGTCGTGGGCTCTAGTACTATTAATATTGTTATTGTTTTATGTTAGTGGGCATCAAATATTTGTTTCGCATTGTAACCGACTTTGCGTTCTTAGGGCCATTTAAAAAGATGCAAATACTTACTTACGCCATATAACTAAAATCGCATCCGCATATTATATTACAGCAATGTGTAGTATAATAATATCGTCAAGATAAATAAACGGACTTCAATTCCATAACGTTACGCATTGTTACATAGTCGCATCAACTAAGACACTTTCAAGGCATTTTCTATTTGGGTTGCTGTAGTCTTATTTCAATGGCTTTAAATTTCGCAGAACACCCAAAGAAAAGTCTTGTTATTATCAATTATAGTAAAATCGTGAAGCGCATATTAGGCCGCGTATTTAGTCTCGCGCCATTCACACAGTTTCACTCCAACACAATAGTCGAAACAACAATAGCCACCAAACTTAAGAGATGTTTAACGACGCATTAAATTTTATTTCAGACTTATGTCCGTTTTGTACGTACGCCACAAAAGATCTAATTGAAGCGAAAAAAAGGAATGATTCTCAAATGATACGTGTTTGTTTGTTTGATTGATGTATCGATGGGTTGCGCGGCTATTTAACAGCCGGTTAGACAAAATGGTGGAGATGTGTCGGTATGTGAGCTGTGTGATCACAACACTAGTATGGCTGAGTGTAAGTACGTTCATTGTTGTTTTACGAGGTGCTCAAACTTTGATAGACATTTTTAAATTCATGTATATTTTTGCCGCATATTACTTAAATTGTAGAAGTTTTTACTTCATAGTTCCACTATTAGGATGGTATCCGCTTCATAGTTTCGCAACGAAATAATAACATTATCACGGAAATTTTGATCTTTGACATATCAGCTCCAAAAGAAAGCAAGTAATTTTATAATTAAAGCATAGGTATGGAACATTATGACAAGCAGTTATTTTCAGCTTATAAAAGTGTCATTTATTACAATTTGGTTTATTTAAATACCTATTGTATTAGTATTTTAGAGTGATATCATAGATGATTCGAAATAAAAAAAAAAGATTGGATTGATAAAACTATGGCTTATAAATTGCACTGAGTTAGATGAAGGAAACCAAGGGCTGGTTGCAGAAGTCTGTTAACGACATCGTTAAAACTTATTTAAGTATATGAAATGTTTGACCGTTTTTTATAGGATGACAGGTAAGCCGTCATATTTGACGTTGATCTGTCCATCATTGTGCGTGGTACAATACAATCCGCCCTAAATATTTGCTGACGACAAGAACCTATACACGACAAATATATCGCCAAACAACACGCTCACATACATATAAAAAATATGGAAAGAATCTAATATGAACAAAGTTTGAGCACCGCTATCACGGCAAATATAAAGCGTGAGTGTGTGAGTACGGTGATCACAATCAGGTTATTTCACTGGTAATTATGATGCGAGACCCGGGGTCAGCCCGAATGCGGTACACGTGACTGTACCGTCTCGTACTGTACTGGGTAAGTCTTTGGTAAGTTCAACGTGGCAAACATAGTGCATTACATCAAGGGCGGATTACATACATACAGGCTGTAAGAAATATACAGGTGATCCACTTAAGGGCATAATTGGCATCTTATAGCGAGTCAGAAAAAGTAGAAACATTTTTGGACGCGAAAAAATATCTTTTTTGTATGGTATAAGTCATCCCAGCCGGCCACCCCCTCCATACAAAACCATTTTTTTTTGTTTTCATACTTAGAATATTATAATTATGCTCTTAAAAGGATCACCAGCGTTTTTGTTACATCTTGTAGTCACAGTATAAGCAGCAGATATGGTTGATATTTTTTTTTTACTTTTTCCTATAGTAATAAATTGTATCCCCCTCGATATAAACACGGTAACGGACGCGGGCCATCATCTCTGCAACTTCTCTACAATCCATAACCTCTATTTAAAACTGCCGAATTAATTTAATTTTGAACAATAATATTATAATGATAAATTGGTTAATACCTCCCTGCTTTACTTTACAACCCGCCCCCTTGTAACACCTAGCTAAATTAGAATATTTTCATATTATTAGGTGTTTTCGCTTAGTATTTTCTGGACATCGAAGTTCTAAGAACACTATTTACGTCCTAACTACGAGTAAATTCCTATGACTTAGTATTTTAACAGCTGAAAGACATTGGTGTTGCTGTCCTTATAGGAAACATGTCTCTTCTAGTTGCCATGAACTGTATTCGCAATGCGAATTTCGTATTGGTTTGATCGTGTTTTGTCTAGCTCAGACGCGCGGGTGGTCCTAGCGTCCGGATTATAATGCAACATTGAATGCAAAACGGTATTAAATACGATTTAATTGTCTAATTACACATTCACGCGTATGGAAACCGATATGGTTCTGCGTAATATTGTATTAGAATTAACCTTTCAACGACCTGAACCCGGATTACACTTAAAGTGTTAGGAATATTAGCGAAAGTCGAGGCAACAATGTAAGAAGTGGCAATTTACTGTTGATACTTACTTCTTGGCGAAGAATTAATGCAAATTTTGTGCATATAACATAGTAGTTAATGCTTGTTTCTGTACACACATGTTCATGTGTTATACACATGTTTATGTCACATGTTAATTAAATAAATTATTTTTACAGCTCTTTTCTCTTGAACGAAAGTTTCTAAATCAAGGTAGCAATGAGCTCGGCAGTGTTTCTTAAAAATCATGGTTATAATGTCGGCATTTTGTTTCCTACCAGTACGACATTCATTTCTTTCAATATGACCACCGTTGCTAAATAAATTATTTTAAAATAGCAAATTTATACACCAATTACAAAAAAAAACCGTAATTTGAAGAAATAATATATGTCAAAAGCTGAAGTTTTGTAACATAAATTTAGAAAACAAAAACTGGATTGGCATTAAATATTGGATTTCTAGAAACTGATAGTTGATGAGGCAATTACAGTAGGTTTTTTTAAATGTTTCAAATTATACTAAGGAGTTCTAACTAGTAACTAGTAATACCTTTTGTAATGTTGATCGGTTAGTTATGATGATACTTCCACCAACTCATCTTATGCACAACAGTAGACGACTGCCAACACCCAAGTGCGCTATTTATTTAAATTTGTATACTTTACTTCTTCTATTAATTTGGAAAATTTTAAGTGATTTCGACTCAGAATCAGAAGGTATTTCGATCCAATGAAGATAAAAAAGGTTCCAAGATATTCAGTCAGTTATTATTTTTCCACAGACTTCGTATGGCGGTAACGAAATGGAAGTAAATAAAATATATGAAGATTTTTAGACGTTTTTTTTGTCCTACTAAAATTGAAAGAGCTCGAGGTTCTGAGCCAAAATTACATAAACACAGACAGACAGAATCGCGAGTTCGAGTTTCGCCTGAAGTAGTGGATTTTTCTACTTTTCCTTTATCTCTAAAGAAAATTACATAAAGTTTTCCAAATAAAAATTGGAGTATACATTTTTAAATAGCCTAACTAAAGATACTTAAAGAAGATACTCAATAACTATTCTACGTAGACAATACTAGTAGGTAACTAGCTCAATAGTAGACATGAAATGAGTAGCTTGAATAGAATCTTTCACACGATTACGTTTACGGAGCCTCTATTGTATCTAATATTGATTTTTGTGGTCGAATCAATGTTACTGAGCTGCGCTCGGTACAAATTATAAGACCTCAACATTTCCATTGGGCCATTTCATCAAAGATAAGGTGCCTGGTATATTGGAACTTATGAACCAACTGTCGGAAAAACAATATTTTCAATAGTAACTTTGGTGCGTTTGTAAACTAATTTTAGCGATGCTTAGGTACAGAAGTGAATAAATTTCTTAAATTCAAGTTAGTGAAAGGAGAAGTATGTTAATCCGGCAGTTATCGAATAAGGATAAGGGTAGCAGGAAAGTAATCCGAACTCAAGGTGAAATGTTCATATCTGGCGAACCATTGCTAACATCAGTTATTCTCAGATATTTTGATTCAATGTGTTTCAGAATATATCCAGTTACCTATTGTTTTATTTAACTTGAGATGTTGAACTTATTTAAGACCTGTCAAATTGATTTATCATATCATAATGCTAGTCCATAATTTACTATTGCAGACCTCGCAGCACTCACTGGAATGTTATCACCATCTACTTTCCCACTACTATAACCACCTAAAAGAAGAAATGCCTCTCTATATCTAGTGACGTGTAACCATACGATAAATAAATGAATAATTAACTATTGTACAGACAGCCACAGAGAAATGTACCCACCCCTGCATACAAGTTTGTTCTACTAATATAATAATGGATTCAAGAATGGAGTGTAGTTATAAGTTTTTAAAGGGCTTCCAACATCCTTAGTGCAGCAGGCATCCATAGGCTATGGTATCGCTTACCACCGGGCTGTTTTCTTGTTTACCACCGTCCCTAGTTTTACGAGTAGCTTCAGTGAGCGCACACCTTAACGCTTTATTCATAATCGAACGCACCTTATCTACCTCCGAGATAATCTCAGTCGTGGTCACACATTGCCTTTGAAATTATTTTATCTCGTATTGAAAAGTTGTGGTTATCATCCGGCATAATAATATCATTTTAATATTTTGTGCATTAGTGTGGTCTACGAACGATGGCTTCGTTGAATAAAATTAAATTGTAAGTTGATCGTCTATTAAAGTTAAGTAAAAGACGGGATTTTAACCTTTCGCAATCTGATGCCATACGCCAAAGACATCGCGAAAGGTTTGATTGAACAATCACACAAGCTTTTTATGCTGATTTTATGAATTAAGGCAAAAGAAAATGTACTACGTGTGTGTAGTGTAAGTAAGTACCTATACAAATGGGCCAAAAAAGAACTGAATTCCCGTTGATTGTAAGGTTTTCGCACGATACCAATCCTCCCTAGATGGTTTTGGAACCTCTCAGATCGATTTGATTTTTGGACTTTATTATGGCCATTGAGCGGCGGCGCTGACTAGTGGATTGACCAAATTTTTGGCCACCTTGTATATGATTCCCCGGTGTTACATGAAATAGTTGCTAAATAAGCAACATGCTAGTGACATTCTTAAAAACGTTGCTTTACCATTTAACCCAACCCTTTACCTTGTTCCCTATCATAGTGGAGGTTACAAGAAAAGTCAGTTTCATAAGGGTTCTCGTCAAGATACTAAAATATCCTTTCTCCGAACAATTTAGTACTTAAGCACATTAAATTAAAGATTCGTTCACCTCACACTAGCTGTCATTTTATGTTTATTTTATTCGGTTTCTTCTCTTGTCCAACGACATTTCTTTTATCGAGACTCTTAAACAGCACTTATTAAAAATGTGGGCGGGAATTATTCTCGTGCCCCGGCATTATTGTTGAGAAATTATGAGTTTGTTATTTCTCCACGACTTATATTATTAAATATTGGTGCAATGAAATGTAAACATTAAATATTTTTACTAAAATGGTTGTTGAAGGCGCAGTAAGACAGAATATCTTTATAACACGGTGATATTTTGAAATTGTACAGTATGAAGGACATGCAGTACGTATATCAAATGTAGATGTCTAAAGGAACGTTTAACTTATAATACTCGTAATGCTTTGACTCATCCTCCAACGTCCGCTTGGAAATCTAATCCCATGAATTGACGTAGGCACTAGTTTTTACAAAAACAACTGCCATCCGACCTTCCAATCCGGAGGAGAAACTTATTGGGGTTACTTCAAAATGACGAAAAGTGTCAAATAATTATCAACGACGTCAGAGATAGTAGTTATTAGTCATTATTTGGCAAGCCTTACTTACACACATTTTAGAAATGTATCATCCACTTTTAATTTCTCCAAATAAATAAAACAAGCCCGTAAATTACATCAAAATGCCTCATTGTTGCTTTTCAGGTTCGGCACTTTTACGACTGTACAGAATATTGTTTAGCTTTTTCAAACATATCTTATGGAATTCGTTAAAGTAATATTTTAGTTTTACCGGCGACTTTTATGAAGTTAAAAAAGCAAAACAGTACCTACTTGTAATGAACATATCTACTGTATATATTTTACATGGCCCAAGGTTTTTTTTAAAGCTGGAACACTCTTTTGTTCATTATATGACCTAAATCAGCTTCATCCCAGCCATAAGACGTCCACTGCTGAACATAGGCCTCCCCTTTAAGGAGGGGTTTGCCATACGCGCCACGCTTGGCAGGCGGGTTGGCGCGCGCAGTTTTTTTGTTTATTGTTGTTTAGGCTTTCGGAAGATGCTGCTGCCCATCTCCCGGTATATTCCCTATAAAACAGCTTACACCTGTACAAACGCTAACCTTTGTTGTCATTGTTTCTAAATGTTAGTAGGCTGGAATGCAGTTCCGATACTCTCAGATGATTGTTTTAATTGCCCGAGGATCGCGAGTCAGGGGTCAACTGGCGATCCTGATTGGTAATTAAAGCTTTTAGACCAGTGTTAGTATCAGTAATGTTTGATTGACGAGGGGAATCATTAATATCAATGAGGAATGTGTTGTCTGGTAAGATGCAGTGTAAAAAAATTAAGTGTTTTTCTGATAGGTGCATGTTTCCTAAAGAAACCTTAGCAATATTTACTTTTATTACTTAAGTTCAAACTTTCGTGAGACATATTTACTTAAAGAGACGTGAGTGTATCTGCTATATTTTATAAAGTTTATAGTCTCTTTTTTTTCTTTTAAAATGTTAATTACGGTAAAATGTAAAATAAAACCATACAAAATAAACTTACCCGTATTTGATAAATTATCCTTTATTGGACCGATATATAGCAAGATGTAAACAGAACATAATACTAAGACTTAATGTGAAGTTTTTGCATTAAAAAACAATAATGTCCACCTACATATATATTATTTTGCTAATCTATCACTTACACTGGACATTAAATTAACTATTAGGTAGTGGTATATGTAGTCTATTAACGTAATACATAGATATTCTAGACACATGTGACACATTATGAGGACGTAATTTATGGTAAAACTTGCCTCAATAATATTCTCTGGGCTTAACTAAAGATACATATCGTAAAAAACAAATAAATCTTAGAACGAAATCTACATGACAATGAAAGAAAACCAATAATCTATAACATAGGGAGGCTGGCAGTATTTCATATTAATAATGCATTTAGAACTAATTTTAATGCGGTGAATGTACTAAAATAATCTTTTTACAAAGATAACTTTGCTGTTTATTTATTTTTGGACATCTTTAAGGTCATATAAATATGTTCGATTTTTGATTGAAATATTTTTTATGGTATGTCAATAAGGTGGGGAACCGTAACCGGGCCGAGACGCATGGGCCGCGAGCGGGGTGTCAAGTCATTGGTCGTTAATCTATATTAAAATAAACGGCATTGTTTTCTTTTCTCCTAATATTTAATTAAGTATCCTGCCTACAAGTTATGGTAAGACCGAAAGATTTAAGGCCACATAAAAAATGTGAAAGCGACGAAATACCAACATCTATACCTACACTTAAGGCAAAACAAGGATTAAGTAAACTACCGTATTGTAAATACAGTGTTCAATATTACAAATAAAATCAATTTTTTTTGTAAGTTTTTAGTTTCAGTACCTTTATTATGTTTTAGCTTATATTTTTGTTTTGTTTAAATAAAATACCATAATACGTAAAGTAATTATAAGTTCTGTTGGATGCAAATTGTAATCTAAATGCAAATTATAATCTATGTCTAGTTTTGGTTCTGCGTTTTTAATCTACCTAAAATTATTTAAATAAAATAATTGTCACTAAAATGTTGTATTCTGCCGTTTTGATTTTTTCACTATTGTTAGTAACATATAAAAACACTCCGAGACCAAAAAAGGATTAGTCTCTTATTATTTCCAAAATCAATTTGAAAACCCTTGTTATTTGAAACAATAACGCACAGCGGTATAGTCCAGAGTTAATCAGAACGCTAAAGATTGTGTTGGGAGACAAGAATAAAAAAAAACAATCACCAGTACAATATCGCAAGTCATAGCTTCGAGAGCGGCCGATAGCCCAGCCTGGGGCTGCATTCAGAAAATGTGATTCAATACCAATATAATAATGAAGAGGTTTGCAAAAATTGGAAATATGTAAATTTACTTCTGGAGCTAAACTTTCTTCCAACTTGCGGTGAAGGAAAAGTGGTCACGTGGACTACGTCTCCTCTCCTAGACGGACGAGTTACGTTCTTGCTACTGCTGTTTCAGCCTACTTAGATACGAAAAGTCACTGCATAGGATGGGATAGAAATGACTAATCGCTGCCAACAGTTCTCTCTTTCTTGTCAATCGTATGGTTCTAACCAATTTAGTCTTGAAAATGATGCTGATGTTCCGATTAATTATTTTTAACAGCAATTTTCGCGATTCGTCTCCGTAATCAGTTGGTGCGGTGTTTACAGAAAGGTAAGTTGTCGTTATTTCTGGACGAGTTTAGTGCAAGGGACCACTTTGTCGATAGTTTTTGAAAGTACTAAAAGTACTAGTAACTCCATATCGACGAAGGGGTTCCTTTTCCCCTCGACTGACTCGATGTTATGATCTACCGCCAGGTAACTCTTCTATGCTCCTGGATGCAACCAATACTTTTTCGATATCACTTCGACATATCAAGTGCATGTTCGAGAATAAGTCCCCTGGGTGTTTGCCAGTTCAATTATCATTAGGTACGATTTCCGCCTCGTCACCGTACTGTGGGTGACCCGCATTAAATCGTTAATTCAAACTATTTATCAACTCGATTCGTTATGCATAGGATCAGATTTTGAAACTGTTTGATGATGTTATGGCATTCGGTTCCCATTGTGCCCGCCCGGCTTACTTCGATGGGTGTGTACTATGATAATCGGGGCGTCCGATTGAATCTATTGAATGGTTCGAGTTAAATAGTAATACAATTAAAATTGTACCGACGGCTGTCACGCGAGGTCCGAGTCTAATTTTCGAACAACGTAAATACAATCAGACTTTGTTCCCATCGAATGAATGGGTTTACAATGCACGCCTGACATAAATGAGCACCTAATTGGAACGTTACAACACTGCACGGGCTAGCAAGCCGTGAATGTTGCGATAGATTTAATTCTCACAGGACGTCATTTGTTTTAAGCCTGCACGATGAGACGGTCTACTGTCAGGAAAATGGATACGAAATTTTACGTATCGTATATTTTACGAAAAAAAAATTTCAAACCGCAATCAATGAAAAACCTGTGACAATTCGTGGCTTTAGTTTTTTAGTAGCTCTTGGAACTCTAATACGAAATTGACGATGTACAAGTATTATTTTCAAAAGTACAGTCAGCGTCAGAGATATGTGACCCCCCTAGGTGTAAAACTGGAACTCTCGTTCGACACGAGAATCGGCATTTACCACACTGTCATTTAATTCTTTCAAAAATGAAATATCTCAAATCTGCTTGTCAGATAAGCTGGGATCGATCCTGGGGCCTCGGCTCACACTCATTCGCTTCACTCATACATTAGTCCGGCTTTTTTCCGCTGGGCTATCGTAACACATGGACTACACAACAAAAATATGAACCAGTTCTTAGCAGGCCGACCGGCAATAGAGAACTATGACAAAATCTATAAAAATTGACTTTATTGTCAATGGCGCTTACGCCGCATCGGGTTGCGCAGCGTTGCATTTTTATTGGAGCATCGCTGATAATGGCGTAAGCGCCATCGACATCGAGGTCCCTTAACATAGATATTCTGTTCCAACTATTATATCTATACTCGTCCCTGTTTTGCAAGCTTGTCTTGGATCATATTAGTAATGTCTTTGGTTTATCAATATTTTCCTACCCTCATTTTATTTCCACAGACGACTAACAACGACTTTTACCAATTACATTTTAAGGTTTAATTTACTGGAGTAAATGCGTCTAGTTATTTCGTGGAGAAAATTTGTTTGAGGGTAAGTCATAATTTGCGTGTGCGAATCATACCTGTGTCGCAACGCAATTACGATCTCTCGACTTCTTAAATCCTTTTGCATTTCAAGCAATTGAATAACTGCCCCGTCCGTTTGTTTGTGTTTCAATGACAATATGGTTCGATAAAATTGTGGTTCTTTGGGAAGAGAACAAAAGTATTAAACAAATAGCACGAGTACTGAATATAACGGTAAGTTTGTAACCTGTGACTCCATTGAGACATTTATTTTTTAGTAAAAAAAGTAAAATGTTATCAATAAGTTAAACCACCAGATTTTGTTGTGAGGATTTACTGTCGTGTGTTTACCTATCTTTATATGGGATAAGATAGAAAAATATATTTAACGGAAAAGTCTTTTAATCGGCAGCTTTTTTTATGTGAAGTAATAGGTATAGTCTTAGAGCCATGTTTATTTTTAAAGCTATTTGAGTTTTTTAAGTTTTATCATAAACGAGCAAATTTAATACGTATTTTTACTTGCAGAGAAATACGTTTCGCAGATGGGTGAGAATCGTTATATCGTATTTACTGACGAGAAATATTTTAAGTCAGACAAAGATGGAAGAAAAATATTTTGGCGCAGAAGTGGAGAGCGATTTGACCCCAAAAATATGCTAGACCTTAGAACAAGCGGAAGGATATCATTAGGTGGGTAAATTATATTAAGTATACAATTTTCATTATCTGCACTTTAAAAAAAACTGTGATTTCAGTTTTACGTTTTTCAAGTTATGGTATGCTCATGAGATTTTTTTTAGCGTATGGGGGCTGGATGTCATCAATGGGGCCCGCGGAGCTCGTTGAAGTTGGAGTTGATACCTCGAAGTGTTACGTGACGTCATGTTGCCTTCCGTTCGCGTCGCCTATCCCGAAGGACTAATTTATTTAGTGCAAGACATAAATCATTGGTGCAAGACAATAGTGCAGTGCATCGTTCCCGTATAGTGAAATAGTGGTTAGCCTTACAAACAGACATCACTGTATAAGATTGGCCTTCTAAAAACCCTGACCTCAATCCTATTGAGAATTTATGGTGCTTAACTGGGACCCTACACAAGTCAAATCAAGACAAAACTTAGACGAAGAAGTTTATAGAAAGTGGGAATTGATGAGGAACACCAATGTATGTTCAAACATGGTTTCAAGCATGAAAAGCCGGCTAAAACAGGTAGAAGATAAAAAAGGTTTTCCCCTACGTTATTAGTAAAAATTGTGAAAAAACAATTGTGTTTGTGGTCCATGTCCATTATTGGGCAAATATTTACTCCATGCAAGTTTTAAAATAATGAGTAGGTATAATGACGCTATGGTATAAGTAGTGTCTAACAAATTATATTGTTTTTTTGCAAATAACAAGATAGTGCTTAGACAAGTAGGCTTTTACAAGTGGTAACTCGTTAATTTCTACCTTAAAAACCATACATATTGTTAGTCATTTAATGTAGTTTTTTTAACATGGATTCTTCTTCATTAGTTTTATTTCAAGTCAATTTGATGTGACATGACTGAATAAAGTGCCCTGCGGGTTCGAACAAGCAGCTCCCTATATCTATTTTATAAGTAGATAATAATTATCAGCACACTCAGAATCGTAAAAAGCTTAAACCAAACCAAAATTATAAACTTATTTCTGTTAAAAGGAAATTGCAATGTAACTTTAATGGGAGCTGTTTGAATTCGACCCAATTAGTGGAGAAATACCCTATGCTTACTAAGATTGTGGTAAGGTTGCATTGCATTGGTAACGTGCTAAGGGATGAATTATTGTTATCTTTGATAACATGTCGTTTCTCTTTGCAACGTTAAATAGCTGGTTTAGATTACATATTACATATTGATAATGGCATACAGACTGGTAGGGCGAGGGGCGGTCTAACCTATACTCATTTTTTTAAATTGTTTTTTGAATAGCCCATTTTATACTTAAAAGCCTCTTCCCGCAATTTCCACAACTCCCACCGCTGTGTCCCGCCATCTCTGTCTAAAGTCTGAAAAATTGTGTTAAATGCAATAAGAATATTAATTTATAATAAAAGAAAAGGGAAACTATACACTTCACTTTTAACCGAGTAGTTTGGTATTACTTATAAAAAAAGTTATGACCCAACTTGTTTTTACGGTTCTACTCAATAAGGTAAAATGTAGGTATAATCTAAAGTAAACAAACAAAGTGTAATGCCTTATAAAGTTTAACAGCATGCAGACCACCAATACCACAATTTTAAATAGTAAGAGTTAAGCTAAAGGTATTTTACTTGTTAACTTGAAGTTTCACTGATGTATAATTGACTACACATTATCATTATAATTTCACTAGTAAATATTTAGCTGTAAAATATATAGTAATCAGTTTACAGAACACGCATAATATATCTACTGTCATATATATATATTACCCCCATTATTCTGTTAGTAAACAATATTTAATATAATAGTATTTAAATACCTACTTTTTAGTTAATAAAAAGTTACCAGTGACTATGGAATTTTCATTATTAGTCGTTAAAAAAATATTT
Source organism: Pammene fasciana (assembly GCA_911728535.1). Lineage (NCBI taxonomy): Eukaryota > Metazoa > Arthropoda > Insecta > Lepidoptera > Tortricidae > Pammene > Pammene fasciana. The sequence goes on from OU452285.1 coordinate 7,985,219, forward strand.
TAACTCCTATTTTAATTAAACTTACTGTATTAAATAGGAATTTCATAAATTATTAATAAAAAAGAACAAGTATAAAAATACAAAAAGTATCCTCTACGTAGATTCGAACCGCGAACCTAGTGTTTACTAGTCTGTTATACTATCCATCTCGCTGCACGGACGCTTGTGAAGTTAACGAAATTATTGTTCTAGTTAAAAATTGTTTAAAAGGGTAATTTTAATGTTATCGAGTTAATAACTGAGTAGGTAATAAGGAATAACAAAACGTATAAAATAAATATTTGTGGTAATGTAAAAAAATATTAAAACCAGGATTATAAAAAAAGTAAAAAAAAAGCAAAAAGTGTGATTCTTATGCTGGGGTTCGAACTAGCGACCACATTTGTCTTTTGCTGGAAAGGGGTCACATATCTCTGACGCTGACTGTACATTAACCTGACTTCACTTAAGTAAGCTTCACTTAATTGAAGCCTTTTTCCTATTAAATACTGCATGTATTCAATCAATATGCAAACCAATGAAATAAAGCTGGTATAATTATATAATTCCGCAACAGCTTTCATTTCCCAACAAAGACCATCTGTTACCATAAGTACCTGCCTAATACCGTCTTTGCGAAAGGTATGAATCAAATCGTGTTTTAAGATGTTATCAGTGGGTTCATGCCCCAAACAAATGAACTAGCGTTAATTCCGAGATGAGAACCAACTTGTCGAAGCCTTAGGAGACGTCTTATAATATAGCAGAGCTGCTAGAACTTAGGTTGCAACTTTATGTTGCATTTTCATTCAATGTTTGGACTTCAAAACTTGTGTAAAGTCAGTGTGGATGGCGTATTCAAAATGATGCTATCATGACTAAATTGTTGAAAGGATAACTGCCTGTGATTCTGAACGCTTCAACTGCAAAACTACTTTTCTTACCTGCACTTACTCCAAAATAAGGTTCTCTCATTGATTTAGGTACCAAGTACCAGCTAATACTTTTTCGGATATCTTTTTAAATGCCCTCAAAATATATTGTATTTTTTAGTATTTTATCCATTAACATTATCAGCTTTTTAGGATAATAAAAATCATATCAAGGTTATTAGAACTTACTAACTGATATCAAAACGTTATTTCATTTTGCTGCCTCAGGCGAGACTCGAACTCGCGACTCTGGGAAACATGCAAACGCTCTGACCAACTGAGCTACTGAGACTTACGTGATGGCTGCGAATTTCTCCATCATATCCATTTCATTTTGACTTCAATTATTGATATTCGTTTTTTTTTGGTAGGCAGCTAATTTCAGCGTATTGCTCATTGGCCGCTGTTGTAAAGTAAATGAATCTTGCAGGTACCTAATGATCGCTTTCGCACAAACGCGACCTTATCAAAAAGACAATAGCTGTAGAAACGTTAGGGACACGCCAGTAGCGATCGCTGATACCACAGTCTATTTGGTGACATTTTGAAGTGTGTCACTCAGCTGTACCATCGTGTCGTGACGGCCGAAGTGGCGAGTTCGTGATCCAAATTAATTAAAACGGAGACACAAAACTAAAGCTATCACGATTGGCTTCGGGATTCGCTTAGTGTGGATGCGGGGTGTGAATGAATAGCTTATGTAGCTCAAGACTTAATAGTTAGCTAGTTGGTTTGGCAGTACATTTTCGGCAGTAATGAAAAGCTATTTATATAGCATAAGACTGAATCAGCTTGTTCAGTTTGGCGGTAGTTATTTTAAGTTTTCAGCAGGATATGAAAATTAGCTCACCCTAGTAAGTTTTATGCTTACACTTTAAATTGATGCTGTGTGACAGATCACAATTACCTTTTCGCTTAACTTTGAAAAAAAGTTTTTTTATATACCTAAGATACTTTTTATGTACCTAGATTTTTTCCAATTAATTTACAGTAGGTAATTAATTAATCAAGAAGATCGGCGGCCCATCCACGAGTTCTGATGTATTAAATATAAAAAAAAAAATTAATATGTTTCTCAAATTTCAACAGTTTATAACAGCGTTCATTAACCTTTCCTGACTCAATCCTCAAGTCAAACCTGCACATTCGCGGCAAAAATCGCATAAAAATCACCCGGCCCACCGCTGAGTGGCATAATCCACACGCCAACCGTCACTTTTCAAAATACAATATGCTAATTAACATCGTTCTTTTTGATTTGCGCTACAAGCTCTGAGAAACGCAAGCAATTGTCAACACTACAACATCCTAAGCGACATTTCATACCAACTCAAGGAACGCTACAGAATGGTTCAATGATTTTGCATTTTTGAAGCCAAGACTCTTGTTATGTGAGTGTTACGTCGCTTATGACGTTTTTAGGTTTACAAGCCAGTATGCAAATTCGCGAGAGCCCTTTAATTACGCTTCGGACACGACTGACGACGGCGTTAAAGATGCAGTTTTAAGGTAGGTGTGGTGCGCGTGCGAGGAAGATTTAATATGGTAAGCGGATTTAGCCGCGGAGCGGAGGTGACTATGAAAATGTTTATTACTGTACTTCTACTTCGATAGGGCTGCCTCTGGGTGAAGGTATATAGGTATTTCTTATTATATAAAAAAATTTTTCAATATGAGATAAGAGTTAATTACCATATTATCATCTTTAGTATTTCTCTGTTTATGCTATAGCGCTTATACTCGTACCTAAGAATAGCTAATAGATCTAGACTACAATATATAACATTAACTTTTAGTTAATTTACTAGCAACGAAATAGCCAGTTTTCTGATGGTTAATAAAATTATTGTAAGTATAATCAAACATGACGATCGCTTTATCCCAGGGTTCGTTGTTGCAAAAAAGTATTACTTAAGTTAAAATATAAATGGAATACATTCAAAATAAAAATAAAACCATTAGCCACAAAAACGAAGCCACACACGATTAAAATCAAGCGACACTTGTAAGGCACAATCGTGAGTTCGCTTCCATTGAAAATGTCTCCAATCAACAATAGAGCGCGACATTAATTCTATCCATCATCTTGCATCCAAAAAGGGTTGAAGTTCATTAAAGGACGCATACCACAAGTATTATTCTGTGAAAACTGGTAATAAAAATAATAACAAGGCGGCCACCCTGCCAAGTGCTATCAGCTCCATCTGTTGTCGTTGCGGACAAACTCGCCTAATGAACGATGATAAATCATATTCGAAAGGCGGCTCGTGGCCTGCTCCATGTTATTCTTTTGTCACTTATTTTATGGCTCTCCCACAGTACGCTTCATCCGTCGACGCATTTTGATTCACAAATTCTGCTTGCAGACTTTGTGGACATGCAATGGATGACGTGCATGATTAACAAACGAATTAAGGTGAGTTATTTAGGGACGAAATTGTGAGGTGTCTCTCTCGCCGTGTCCCTGCCCGCACACCATTGTGCTTACTAATGATTTTATGCAAATGCAGGCTCTTTAGATCGAAGTCTTAGCGCGATCTTGAACCGTCAGGTACCAAGCTCATTAATTTGAAATATGACTCGGGAATTTTTACAATGTTGAGATATAAATTAGTATTCTTATCGAATGACAAGTGGGAAATTGGGTAGGTTTTTCTTAATTTCAAAGGCAAATTGTGTGCTTTTGCTCCGAGGCTGGTGCTGATCAATCTATTCATTAAGTGCATTATTGAAGACATTTGCTTGAATTTATCAGCTAAAAATCTGCACGATGGCTGTAGGTACTTATTTGTAATATAACAGGTATAAAAACCTTTAGTCAAAAATGATGATATCACTGAAGACCAATTTGCAAACTGTTTGAAATAACGAATTATAAGTAAGTATTCGTTTAGAGTCAAATTCAATATCCTAAGTAAATACCTTCAAATGCTTACTGTGTAAATGAAGTAAGTTGATTTGTCTAAGATTGACTGTCTAATAGTATTTAATATTTTACCGTAAGTAATCGAATTATAATTCAGCTATAGGTAAAAAGGCTAAAGTCACCCGCAACAACGTTCATCCCCATATGTTACGACTAGTTACCTACCGCCACTTTGTCTTAACCACCTGTTGTGGCCGTTGTCAACAGCATGTGGCAGCCGCGACACGCATTATACGAGCCCTCCACTATACGGCGATCTTGCACTATGACTAACTTGTCAGTGTTTAGTCGATTTGTCTACGATTACGACTAATTATTTATCACCACTTTGTCTGTACCCACCTGATGTCAACAGCATGTGGCGACCGCGGGCTGCGACACTCATTATGCGTACCCTCTACAATGCCTCAATCTTGCACAACATGACTAACTGTCAGTATTTAGTAGATTTGTCTACGACTACGACTAGTTATATATCGCCACTTTGTCTTTTGGTATGTGTACCTGCTATTAAAAACATGTGGCGTACCCTAAACAATGTTACAACATGACTAATTTGTCAGCGTTTAGTCGATTTGTTCGACGACTACCAATACTTTTTCTTTACCTTTAGGTACCCACCTGTTATTAACAAGATGTGGCGTGCCTTTATCTTGTACAGCATGACTAACTTGTCAGTGTTTAGTCAATTAATTAATTCTCTGTAGCTGTAAGTATTTAAAGTTGAGGTGTCGTCATTAAACTATTTAAAAATCTATATATTAATGTAGTTAGTTATTTGAATTTAATACCTTATAGTCATAGTAGTAGTTCATAAACCAATTTTGCGTCAAATCTAAATTGGCCAAGCGTCTCATCCAATACTCACTAGTTCTTTATACCCAAAACCCAAATTCTTCCCAAAACGTGTAAAGAAACGCATTCCACAGCCCGTGGTGGACCGCCTCTAGACCGAATCCCACGAAGAACAAAGAAAACTAATCTTTACTTAACCCTAATTGCGATAATTACTGTCCGAGCGTTGACAAAATGATTAATCGTCGTCAGAACAGTAGCTTTAATATTTTGCTAATGTTACCTTTCGAGCTCTGCCGTGGGAAAAAGGTATTAATGAAGTATGAACGCTTAGAGTGAGTATTATATTGTGCTTTTGTCCGAATAGGTAGATATCGTTTAACCACATAATACTCATAACACAAGACTAAGGTTAACCTTCATTTGGTTTTGAGTAGTCTGGCCTGGCGCAGAAATCGTTCTTTCGTACACTCTTTTATCGTGCGATACAATAATTTAATAAATAAAATATAACCTACTATACGATTTGCAAATTAATTCATTATTCTATTTTTTTTAATTTATTCAAGAAGTTCAACAGCGTTTACATAAAATAACAGCATTTTCATTTATACAATACGTATAGCCAATATTAACAGAACTCCCTTAAATTATACATGTGTCATTAGGACGGTCGAGTTAGGTATGAAACTAGTGCTTGATTAACAAAAGTCCGGAGAATTAACAGAGAGTTTCTTTCACGAGATTCTTCCCTGATGCATAACGAAGGTTTATTTACGATCTGTCTTCAAGGATGTTAAATTTGAATATCCATAATTATCTGGATATTCCGTTATAAATGCAGCATTGCAATTTGTAAGTATTAGAAGTACATCGAAGTACATTGAGATGTTCAGCTTCTGGATCATTACAGTTTATCTTAATAGAAAAGTCTTACAAGATTTTTAGTCAATGCTTAAGTAATCACTTGACTTTAAAACATCCATTAACGTAATGTTAACCACACTACTCTAATTTATTAATCCTATATTACTCAACAGTGAAATAAACGTCAACAATTGTATCTCCTCTCCTTAGAGATAAATAGTTTCATTGCATAATACTTAATTAACCTAATCTAAGCAACAAAACCACAAACAGATTAAACATGATTCCATCACTAATCAAAATGCTAATATGTCTAAGTAATGTTGTGAAAGTCTAAATGAGTAATACAAAGTTTAATACACTATCTAGATCAACAGGGGTTTATGAGTAATACTGTTCGAAGAACTTAGTATCGTTTTGTGATCGGCACTCATTAATTGGCATCTTATGGGAGGACGCGAGTCATTCCTCACAGCTAGGGGGTGTTCTAGTTTGGACACGATGTTATTTTGATATTGTTATGATATTTTATGGAAAATGTCAATGTAAATTAAAATATTTGTATCCTCCATACAAATATTTTAAAGAATATTTTGAGTATACTTTATGCGTAGTATTTTTGGCATGAACGAAGAATATTGCGGTGAAGCATAGGAGTAATAATAGTAGAAATAGTAAGATAAAAATATATTTCTGTTAATATTTGATATACAGGTTGTATCAAAAATACTGGTGATCCGTATTATTGGTAGATAGTAATGCGAATAAGAAAAAGCAGGAGCAAAATTTTTTGGACGTGATTTTTTTTTGTACGGTAGACGTTGTTCCAGCCGACGCAACCCTCCATATAAAACCAAAAAAAAATTTCGCGAGATTTTTTTTTGTACTTTTTCACAATAAGAATACGGTACCACTTATGCCCCTAAAATTATCACCAGTATTTTTGTTATACCTTGTATTTATTTAATCTGCCACTTCTTTTCTCCTTACACCACTTTTACCTTTCTTTGATTAGTTTTGTGGATGACTGTTAGAGAATGACCTAACTAAGTCCGCCATACCTACATAATTTTCACTGCATTTAGTTCAATGAAACTTTAATAAATAAACAACTCTATTTTAAAGTCAACCTGCATAGCATCCGCCGCTACCCGAATCATTCTTAGCACCGCTCGTGTCGTCGATATTATGTTTCTCTCCATTGTGTGTTTTATATTAATTAGCCCTACGCCCCGCGACCTAAGCCGCCATCTTTAACGAATGCCTACGTCAAGATAACGAGTCATTTGAATGGTTATTTCATTTGTTAAACATTTACCATGTTAGTACCTGTTTACATGGAGTAGTTTGAAACCAAATGTTACAAGCAAATATCGAAGCAATTTGGCGTAATAAACTATTTTTAAATAGTTATATATTAACTATGACTTATTTTATTAATTAAGAACGATGCTTTTAAAATTGTAGTTCTCAAAAGACTTCAAGATTTTGAAGGACGTTCTCAATTCGTCGGGATCTTAGTTTTGTAATTTTTTTGTGGATGTTCACCGATTATTCGAAGGCTAATTATTATTTTTTGTGTGAAAGAGTTGATTCACAGTTGGTCCCCTTTGTCATCAGGTCAGCATCTGATGATGGGACCCTGGAGAAATCGAAGGAACTGTTCCAATATTATAGGCACTCCTACATAATTTGAGTATTTTATAGTAAGTCGAGCATTTGCTTTTGGAAAGGTGGAGACTAAGTGAAATCGGTTATTTTTTTGTTTAAAATTATTGTTAATGTTTTAGTCTTCTTACGTTTTGTTCCAACAGTGCTACTTTTTTCTTCTTTATACTTTACCGACCATTATTTTCGACAATACTAAGTGCCGTGTACATATTACATTATCTAAAAAAGAAAACTCATCACAGTTGTATCCCGGCAGTAACAGACCACATTAGTCAGCCACAAACAAAGATTCACAATTCCAAATCTTTTAATTGGCATTAAGTATTACGACAGCCAATGACTTGCCCAATCCGTCGTCTAATGACATGGATATAGAGTTGATACAACTTCTTTAGTGCTGATTTTTAATATGTTGGGGATCAATGCTACTCTGCGTCCGTAGGAAACACCTTAGGCGGCTATCACACTGGTGCGGCTTCCGCATGCGGCGCCGGTGCGCGAGCTAAATAGCGCTCTGTATGTGTATAGCGCTGTCCCGCTTAAAACCGTCGCCGCATGCGGTTGCGGCGCCAGTGTGATAATCGCCTTAGAGAAACCTACACGTGATCCCTGGGTGGTACTGAAAGAGTAGCAAACTTGGCAGCTGCACTGATCACTACACACTATGATCATCTGAAAGAAGAAATGCCTATCTATATCCAGTGACGTGTAGCCATACGATAAATAAATAAATGTGTCAATACAGGGACTATATCAAAGTATCTATATTTGACGCTTAACAAACAATATTGGAAACTTAACAGTATTTTTTCTTTACTCTCTGTATTGGTTACAAGGACAAGATATACTAGTCAACACGTAGTTCGGTATCAAGCTTTCGTTTTAAATCCGGACTGAGTATATAAAAAATTAAAAATGTCTAGTACATTTGCTGACCACGTTAATTCTGCACTTTTTTAATAACCCAAAGTTTAGAGAACCACAATAAATGTCAAATTTAGTTGTAAATATGACGTCAATTTAGGTTTCACGGCAGTTTCACATTTCTATGGCAAAGTCTAAGGAGAGTTAACGAAGTCGGTTTTAAATATTCTTTTTAAATTTAGCATTGCGACGAACGTACAGTCTGGAAGGCGTACTTACTCGGACAAGCCAGCTGGTCAAAGTGCCTCTGTCCACTCTTAGCGTCCTACGCACCGCAGAAAACCATCCATGGTTGTCATTTTATCGCCTTAGGCGATTATCACAGCGGCGACGGATCCGCATGCGGCGCCGGTGCGCGAGCGAGATAGCGCTCTGCATGTGTATAGCGCTATCTCGCTCGCGCACCGGCGCTGCATGCGGATCCGTCGCCAGTGTGATAATCGCCTAACAGGTCATGCGTCACTTTCGCCCTTACGTACTTGTTAGAACGTGACAGCTATGTTGACAGGCGATAAAAATCCGACCATATTAGGCTAGCTGGAAAGGCAAAGTGCTGAAGACCATACCACGCTACCATTGAGTGGAAAGAAACAGCATTGAACAGAGAAACTTGGTTGTCTTTGCTGGCGAAGACGAAGATCCACTTCGAGTCGTTGCGCCATTGAAGTAAGTATTGTTATAGAACATGCATTCGAATTATCCGCTCTATATAGATCTTGTCGTGGATTCCATTCTAATCTGTCACGTCTAGGGTCGGTGTAAAGTTCATCAATGCTGAATTCAATTATCGATTACACCATTGTGTTCGGCTCTTTCGATTTATATTTAAATACCAGACGTTTACTAGAAACTTATTGTGAAATTAGATAAGTATTTGACGAAATGGACCGCCCGGGCGGCGTTGTTTCTTAAACTGAATAGTTTCAGGATGTTTGAATGTAATTGTAATTGGCAATTGAATTACAATGTTGATGTCTTGATAATAAGGTTTTATTGCAACTCCATGCATTTTGCAGATAAACTAGGTCCAGTTATAACCTAATTTGCTTTACTTCTTAGTCGACAGGAAAAAACCTTAAGTCAGTTTTGTTAATATGTCGAAAAGACCAAACTGATCTATCAGATAAGATTATTTTCAAAATTAGTTATAAGAAACAGGAAGATGAACACCGAACACCTAACCCGCTTAACTTCAGGTTTAGGCGTAGTTGCGGTGTCCATGAGGCAACCGGATGGCTCGCGGTATCGGTTCCCTACGTGTTGTGAAACTCCCCTGTGCAACCCGAACTGACCTAACGCGTGGACTTTGTTTTTCATCCTCTCCCCTCTCAATTTCCAGTGTCTGCATGTGATGAAGAACGAGGATGCGAATTACCATTCACCCCATCCGGTCGTTTATCGATCCGTCAGAGTTAAGAAGCCGGAAAAAAATTATCGGGGTAACCGGTTGCCTCTCGGACAGTGTAACTACGCGCCGTTGGTTTAACTATGTGCATTTAGGTTTTACGTGCATAAGTGTAGGAAGTTGTCTTAGCCTGATCTTCTTTGTACAATTATAATGGATTAGAGGTCCAAGACCTTTATTAATTGAATTTAACTTCATAATTACGAATACTGACGGTTTAATATGTTTTTTTTTATTCCTGAAAACCCGGTATGAAAAGATCGATCTTGTAGGTGAAATTATCAGACCCACTATCCAAGCATAAAATTAACTGACACCTACCTGCTTACTGTTTCTACCTCAGATAAAGATCACGGCACAAAAACACATTTTTACCCCAAACACGATCTCGAAGAAGTAGCTATGATAAGGTCGTACGAGATGGCGATTAATCATTATCATTGTTTGACTACGGTTGACAGTAAAAATTAATTAAAATTCCGAGTAAAAAAGACAAAAAGACCAATCAGGTGTCTCAAGGGTACACCCACATTAATTCATTTTAACCCAAAGATTATTGGCTACAGATAGGTCACCCAATTATAGTGTAGCTTTTTGAAATCCAATAATATGCTTCTTTGTTCTTTTAGCTAAGCATCTCCTATGAGATGAATATTTTGTAAAAGTTATATTTCCGCACTTAATAAAAAAACAACAAGTTTACCCTAGTCACATAATATACATATTCATATACATTCATATCACGATTTAGAAGTCACCCTGTACATATAATAGGTAAGTGGATGCCAGATTTAATTTTAATCCTTAACAAAACTGTCGTAATAATAGTTACCTAAAAAAGTTAATTAATTGTTACATATCTCACTAACATATATTATGTTTCAAATTCTATAATACTACCCACATACATTTTACATCCAAACACCTCTAAACTTCTGAGAGCCTCATAAAACGTCCCGTCTCACCTAACCAGCTCTTTGGACCAGTGCAGCTGTTATCTACAACAAGTTCGGTAGCCGATCGGTCGTTTGCCCGTTAGTAATTTGACAGTTCAGATGACAGATTACCAAGACGCGCTTAGACCACCGGGGCAAGCGGCCGTCCATCGATCGATACATTTTTGTTTGTGACATCGCAAGAACATAATTGGGGGGCTTCTGTGCTTGGCGCGTTTTTTAATCGCTAACCTGTTTCATTATAAATAAATTAACTTATTGATTTGAGTGGGCACACGCTAGAGCGGTCTAGATCCTCGTTTCGAGTCCGTCCTGGTTTTGCATAGCGGTTCAACGTGGCAACGCTGTGAGTGTGATGGACACCTTTGCGTTTAGACGGTCGCTCGGCCACTCTCTTTGATAGGTCTGTTTGTTAATGAATTTGAATAGACTTAATAGGGATAATTTCCGTATGTGAAGGGTACACGGAAAGAACATGTCTAGTCACTTTGACAACATTCTGAGTTATAGCGGTTTTAAAGTTTGGAACGATTCAATAAACCATATTATTTTCGTAACTAGATGTTTTTTATGAATTAAAAAGTGGATTTATGTTAAAAATTCCAGTTGTTACAGAAGTTGTTGCTAATAGTTCATTGCAAGGTCTACATTTTGATACAAAAATCTCATTTTATGAAAAAAGGGACTAGACATGTTCTTTTCGTGTACCCTTCATGTAATAATTCTTTATATCAATAAGAATTTGTTATTTTCTGAATTTATTCCAAATTAGAGATTTGTATAAGATAGGATAGTAATACTCGATAATATGTAGTCTATTATTTTAGATGAAAGGTCTTCTTTGAACTGAGGTTAGCATTAGCACGACTTTTTTTTAGAGAATAAGAGCGCGTGAAGGTCATTTAGAAAACCTCACCCGCTAGGTTATTTCGGCTCTTAACATGGTTACTGTAGGTGTGTATCAAAGAGTCGAATACTAAGTTTATTAAAATATGTAAACCTCTTACTCATTTCTTGTTACTTTAATTAATTATAAGCCAAAAAAAGTTACATTCCTGTAAGTACCTTTTTTCTCCAGGACACCATCATCATTTTTCATTTTCTCCGGAATAAAAATGATAAAACCATCTCATCGACACACTGTTTTAATCATTCATCCTCCGTAAAGTCAATTCCTTATCTTTAATTAATATAATTGATTCTACCTTTACAGATCGTGGAACAGGGATCCATCAATTACAATTTGAAATACAACGCGTAAGGTTAAGGAATCTGCACACTCATAATACCAGTGACTGCTTATCATTACTCATTTCTAATAATAGTTTGCACCCCATAGGTCTTGGGTCTGTTTTCCAAACCTTAGTTTATAGTGTAAGACTAAACTGCCAGTTCTTACCGCTATTGCCATTATGTTTAGAAATAAAGGAAAAGTAGAACAATCCACTGCCTCAGGCGAGACTCGAACTCGCGACTCTGGGAAACATGCCCATCGCTCAGACCAACTGAGCTACTGAGACTTACCTGAAGGCTGCGAATTTATTCACTAACTAAATATATCCTTTATTGCGGTGGCTTTTTTGGTAGTGTTTTTTTTCTACTTTTCCTTTATTTCTAAACATTGTGGTATCGTTAGCAGACGTTCTGCTTAATACAAAATTATGTTCTTTATTTCATTTATTTTACCTACTCTTCGTTATAGACTATTGGTACCTACTTAAATTATTTATTTTTGCTTGTTTATACCTGCATAAATCAGATTGCAATAGATGGTCTACGTAGCGTTTGAAATGATTGATAGATTGAATATGCAACCCTTCGTGTGTACATTACTCAGGCATGGATGTTCGATGGCTCGTGTAATAGGTAACAAGAAACCTATTACTTAAACTGATGTTATTTCAATATTTCAATCCGATTTTAGGAACTAGCATAGTTGACTTATTTTTTGAAATATTTATAGTGCACACATTTTTATCTACATTAAAAAAAACATTTATTGCAGACAACATACTGGTTATTATGAAATATATTGTACAATTACAAACCTAAGATTTCTTTAGAGGTATTTTTTCATGTTTCTCTTTCAGTGGAACGTTCACTAAATTACAATTATTCTAAAACTGTTGACAGTTTTTTACAATACGTCTAACTAACTCTCCCTCAAGCAAATAATTTTGTGTTAATTAATTATTTGCCTGAGAACAACTTTAATTGTATTAAATATAACAGAACAAAGTAAAAAGAAATACTTATATATTTTGTTGCCGAATTTTATGTATACATATTACAAGAATATCTGTAACTTTTGTATTACTATCAATGGCAATAGCAAATAATACCTACCGATTCACTAGTAGAACAACGGTAACAAAATACAAAAAAAATCCCGTCACTAAAGTTCGTTGAATACTACTAGCGCACGAGTGTACGTCGCAGTAATTTGACAACCAGTTCAACCTCGTTGGTAGTAGCCCGTCTGAGAATGTCGGCGGATCTCCTGGGTTTGAATCCCGGAAAGGGTATTCTTTTTTTGTGGGTTATTGGGTTCCTACAGGATTTTAATTATCATCTCTCACTAACTTTTACAAGCTGCTGCTGCTTCTGCTTCTGCTTCTGCTGCTGCTTCTGCTCTGCTGCTGCTGCTGGTACTGCTACTGCTACTACTACTAGTATACTCATAACATAAATATACCTAACGGCATATATGTTAAAAGTAAAGTATTACATGGTACTTACTTGGTATCAGGTATCAATATCTCTTAACTTAACCTAATTTTATTTAACTGTTGGTCATATTGTCACGTGCCAATTTTGAAGAAGTGTGCTCGTAAAGCAAGAAAACAATAGACAAACATTATGATTGTCATTGTGCAGTCTCAAGTCGGGCCATCTTATATGAAATGGAGTATAACTTTACCAGAATGCCATTCTGCTGCATATTTAAAACACAAATTACAATTGTCAAAACCCAATGCCTTAACAAACTCTTACAACAACGTACCGCATATTTATGGTGTCCAATAAATCTCACCACTACACAGCGAGCGATCCACACTTTCATTAATTATACCCAGTTAGATAAGACACTGCATTCTTAATGACCCACGGCTGAGGGCCATTGCTCATCGACTGATTGTACAGCTACGATCAGAAATATCGATACAAATTTGCACCTTACGCAGTTGGTTTAAAGACAATGTGTGTATAGATGTTTTTGGCTGTGGATATGTTCCTTTATTTGTCGAAGCCATCATTAGGCTTTGTTGCATGGAGTACCTTTGAAGACTACTTTTACAATGAGTTGAGAATGTTTGAGACTTTCAATTGAGAATTACCGATACGGTTCTTGTTCAGTTATTAAGCCTTAATGATACTTTTTGTTAATTTGAATGTGGTGGAGTTTTATGTGACAGTTTAAATAGGGGTAATGACTTATGGTTTGATTCAGATTAAATATAATAATAACAAACTTTATCAGGTACCTTCTTACATATGAACTAGAGTGGTGCAAAATATTCATATAACTAAACATGAATAAATATCAGACATGAAAGAATTGTGACTTTCAAGCTTAAATTAATTTGTGTCAATTAATTTAAGTCTCAGAGTTACTGAGTGATAATAAACATGTTGGTTCTCTTGCACTTCTTTACCTAAATGTATGCGATGACAGTTTATTTTTATCTCTAAATCAAAGACAAATTACACCACTTTTCAAGCATATCTTGAACTATGTCACATTCATGGTTATTTAGTATGTGTGAAACAAATTAATACAATAATTACAACTGTGATCTCTAGGACTAAACCAGTTCACTACAATCCAGGATTGAAGACAAAAAATATTAACATTAAAAGTGAAATCCTCAAGCTTTGATTGACCACAAATCAATATTAATGATCAGACCCAGCGGGCGTCCTGGCGATATCCTTCGTCTCTCTCATCCCTATTGAATTAACTGAAACGATAAATGTTTGGACACCTCGCCCTTAAAGCGTTTTAAGTGCTAAACGAATAAAACCATTAATTACATGGAATTCAATGTACATATTGAATTTATTCAAATGGTGATAAATGGCGGGGAGAGGAGGTGAGAAGGAGATGTAGCTGGGTCCTTTATGGGGTCCTTTTGGAATGCTCGGGATGATTTAGTGGCTTCGGGCACGATATGCAGAAAGATCAACGGGTGATAGGAATGCTCGGTAAACTTCTTATTGAAGTGTTATAACAGTTTTATATAGCTTGATGAGACTAGTGTCGTAATAATCCAGCCATTCCTAGTAGCCTGACTAAAGTGGAATGTCACCTCACCTGCAATAAATTGTACTTTGCACAAAGAATTGATAGACTGGTATGACATTGGCTAAGATTTAATACACCTGTAAATAATTCCAATTATAAAATAAACTCGAAATTAAACACTTAACTAAGCTACCGAGAATAACTAACCGTTTTTTTTAATAATTTCAAGGATCGCCATTGATTAAAAACACCTACAATACCTAAAAATACTACCATAAGTACTTAGGTACTTACTATATTATGAAGGACCATATTACTTCGTAGATTAAAGCAGACGTTGATATACTCGCGTTTATATCAAATTAATAACCATACCTTATTAATGTTTTCAAAATATTTCAGTTATTTATAGAGCTTACTTTAGTGTTAAGTTTCGAAAACATTTTAAATTTAAATAGGGCTATCGTATTTAATTTATAATTTGAATTCTTGTTTAGAATGTAACTGTCAATACAAAATGCGTTGTAAAAACGTTAATCCCAAAACTTCCCAAATCCTTACCTCGCATTACCCCAAATGATCAGGATTAAAACAATTCCTTCCCATCCACTTATTAAGCCCGAACCCTCGTTAGGTCTGTAGAGAGTCCACAAATCTCTACTAAACTCGCGCCGTGACAAACACAAAAACCATAAAATTAAATTAATGCCTTTTGCCACTTCCTTGCGGCGATAGTTGAAGCAGTTAGGGAAGCGAGTATGTTTGGAAATGGGTTCGTAGCTATATTGTTTTCCCTGTTTGTGACGCTTGAGTATACCTTATATAATGACACATTTTGTGATTTGTTTTAGTGTTCCGTGTGTCACTTTTCTGCACATTTAGAAAAGGGATGCAAATACCGCAACTCGATAACAAAATACCTTTCTTCTGTGTTTCAAATACGAAATCAAGGTCTGAATTAACATTTACATACTTACTGCATAATTATTGGTTTTCATACTTTGTAGCAGTTATAAATACGAACATAATACCTGCACAATGTGCCAATGCATTAAGCTTAAATTGTGTTATATAGCACGCTATCTTAGTTGGGTATAAAGTGTAATATGCTTGGCAAGTTAGTAATATAATATATACTATACATACACACAAACCCTAATTATTAAACGTATAAGGTAAGCAACCGGCAAATTTGAGTATGAAAATTACCCGTAATTTACAGATTAACTGGTATTAGGTACTCCTATATCATTTTTCCAGTGTGTATTTCCAACTTTACGGTCATCTCTAAATGCAGATCTTGCTAGATATTGTTGTAGCTGACTGTAGACCAAGGGCTATTAAAATGACTATTTTAAACCTTTTTATTCTGTCACATTACAGTTAACGTGTCTTTTAAAGTTATCTTTATGAGAGAGGGCACAGTACGTAAGTAGAATAATGAAATGCAACTAAGTTCACGAAGTACTTTGCTTCAACGTCCGTCCCTCCACTAATCTCGTCAAGATTGTACCAATAAGTAGGTACCAGGCCTTTTAAACCATTACAATACCTTACACATAATGTCAAATCATTTACGAATTGAAATTTAAAAAAAAGAAACTAATCGAATGCAAAAGTTGGAAACCTACACACGGTTGACATAAGGATAATTAAAGTTTGTCCGAAAAAGTAGAGTCGGGGTTTACATGGGAACTCATACTTTCTACGACACTTCTCCTTCCGGGCAGACTCTGTTGGACGTTAGTAATGCTTATCACAGAGAAGGAATGAAAACACGAAAGAAAATTCATTTCGAATATGCGTTAGTGCCTTAATGAAACATTATTCGCAATGGCAAACCAACTTCTTCAATATCTTATCTCTCATTGTTGGGTATCAATATTGAAAGATTCATTTTCAATATTCGAGAAAAGTGCCGATTGTTACAAAACAAGTCACGCTGAACTTTTAAATGGAAAAAGTACGGAGCGCCGGCTCTATTCATTAAAACTGGAGAAGGCTCAGCTCACTGGGGAAGCGATAACTTATTTTCTTGGGAAAAGTATTTTTACATACTTTAATAAAGTTATTTTTAAATGACTTATTACGGAGAAGAATTTTTTGCGATTTTAATTTTGTCTTACATTGTTTTCGTCACAGTTTAGGGAGCACACCTACATAACTTTATTTTTTTATTACAAAGTCTTAATCATTATAATAGCTATGTAAAACATGGGAGTTTAAATCTTCCGTTACCTACGTTACATTACATTCGATTTTAGAGGAAACATGTAGCGCCATCTAGTGGTGAATAGCAGAACTAATAATATGTTCAGGTTTATTTTTATACCCGTTGGTTTGATTTAACGTACGTTAGTAAAACGAAGGTGATTTAAATACATTCACAGTGCTCGTTCGTCATAGTTTAAGACATAATCAAGAAAAGAGAATCAAAAACAGGAAAATAATAAGTATAAAATGTTAGTAGACACAGAACAGTAGTGACGAGGCAAAAGTTGCGTCGTCCTAGTGACATAAGTATGTCACATGATTGCTTAATGTTTTACCATTATTAATAAGACAAAATGTTATATCTATTAATTTATTTAACCACGTCTACAAGAATATATATAAATAAGTTACTTATGGATAGCTTTCCAAGGAAAGTTCTAGTCTTTAATAAAGCTCACCTCCGTAAAGCCTTCGTTTTATCAGCAGTGATACGATGCAGGTCACGATAGCTTTAATTAATTAGCTTTTAACCTACCCCACACATTAAACCTTTACGGCCATGCCAGTCCCATTTCAATGGGATTAACTCTAGTCCTTATACGACTGTTTATGGGACGTCAACTCTTTTTGTATTGTGTTTCAACGTGTTAATCGTTTGTAAGTAACTAACTAGCGGCATTAAAAATGTTGATTAGTTGCCACGTTTAGGTGAAAATTTGGGATGTTTTTTAATATTACACATTTCTCTTCAGTATTGATAAGATATGATATGGAAATTGGTGTTAAATATTAACTTTTTAGAATAAAATTTAGTTTTATGTTAATTTGATCGTATGGATTCCGATCTGCCTGTACTTATTTCAACATTTATTTAAGGGCAGCCATAAAACGTCAATGATCAAGATTAAGTAACCGCAAGCCAAGGGTTAGTTTCAAACAAAATCAAGGGTTCCCATCACTATGTAAATAGAATACATAAATCCGCAGTATATTTAGAAAAATCATCAGATATACGCCAAAGATTTCCCTATTCGATAGTAACTCTCACTCTTTTGTTAGAGGCCCGAATAAGAATTCCTACACCTCTTTACTATGAAGACATATTGCGTTTTGTGTTTTTGAACTCGCGATCTCGACGCGTATTTACGTATTCACACTCGCATTACTCCTTGTAGTATACTCGAGATGAAATGTGAGCGTGTGTGAAATTCTCCTACTTGTGAGTGTTAGCTTAAAGGCACCAATAATACTTGATCCGTTGTGTTCCCCGCGTCCGTATGCAAAATAGAAGGAATCGGCAAATGACATATGCAAGCGAGGGGATCCACGATGAATGGAGATGTAGGACGTAGGCTTTCGAACATGTGTGCGCGCGTGTTGGTATGCCAGTCGCCTGGCTAGGCGCGCAATAGATGGGGGTGGGCAGCCCAAGAGGATGGGGTATAAAGGAAAACCATTTACATTTGAGCGATTCGTCCAATTTAAAATTCCTACAAGATGGCTCAGACACGGGTGCCATTCTTTTGAAGAGCGAGCATCATGCAAAGGACATTCGTACTCCGTATTATTTTCTTCGAGTTGTTTGGTATACTTCGAAAACGACTTTTTATTTTAACGAGATTTTTAACGAGCTACTCTGCCCTCTATTTTAAATTGACTGTACATACATAGAGTACGAATTCAAAGCATAAAATAATATTTATAGACATTATGTCAGTCCTAGATAAAATTTAAGATTGAAAGTGTCACCGATCAGGGTGTTCTCGTTATGAATATGAATCCGGCGTCGGGGCCGGTCGGAGTGTTCCATCAAAACGTCATAGGTCGCTCTCAGGACAAATTTGCCCGCTTGCCCACGTCCCGAGTTTTACGAGCCACGCCGCCGAAGATTCAGCACCCAAGGGAGACATTCCGCCTCCAAAAACTTTACCCGTTACAAATTTGTTATTTTTTTGCCTTATCTGCTCCCCGCGCTTTTGGCAAACCTAATTCCGTATTCAAAAATATTTCTGCAAGTATTGTGCTCGTACGGGAGCGTTTTATTACCGGCCATATAACGTTTTAAAAGTTAGCCTGTTTCGCCACGCGTTTGGGTGTTATATCGGTAGTGCTTTTGTCGAACGTATTTATATTGCCTGTAATTATTATAGTTGTTTCGTAACTGTGTTTATCTCTTTTTTATATTCTTCTGTGACTTATGAGGCTGCGTGTTTTTGATGCGAGTTAGGTTGGTCATAAAGTGGATATAAAAAGTATAGTGGCTGATAATCAGTGAGTTGTTACAGTAATCGGTATGAGCTTATTTTGCATTCATGGAATTTTTGTTAAGCGTTGTTCAGGAAGAAATGGCGGCATAAAATCAGCATGTAGGGTGGGGTTCGGAATAAATAATAGTGATGCCACCCAATTTACCATTCATATTTGGATGGCAATCGTCTAGGTAGTTGGAAAGGTCGACACGTTCCGTTATTGACTTGGCAGTATGTATTTATGAGAACTATACTGAAGTTAGTATGTCACGCGTTACGTCAACGGAGCTCGGTATTTGGCACCGTCGTTTTGCGTATGTAAGCCCATAATAAGTAGGAGAGCGTAGTACCTACTTCTTATTGTATCTAAGGACATGATTTTAAAATAATGATTATGAAACTGAGGTAGGGAGCCTTTTGGCAGAGATATGCATGTTATGTTAATAAACATTAACTACATCGATTTTCAATGAGCAAAGTGTATGTATGCTTTATTAGAGATAGTAATTATTGAGAAGTTTATTAAGACAAAGTAAATACTTTTATCAAATTTGCTTATAACTACTCTAACAGTACAAGTAAACTAAAAGGAAATAGTTTAGTTATTAAAGTAGTTTTCACTTCTCATGCTCTTAAAATGTTACTTTAGTCTCTGCAGATCGGGACTAAAACTCTTTATTAATCTCTAGGGACTACAACATTTTTTTTAATTTACTTTGGAAACCCCTAAACAGCCACTCACGGTGTTTATGAATGGACGATTACCGCCCTTTTTAGTGGTTGTGCATAGACAATTTTGGACCACGCATATAACCTCAATATGACAACTGTGCGAAAATATTAAACAAACTCGATTTCACAAAAAAAAAGATTATAGATTTCGCAATACATACAATTTCCCAAAATATGATGCAAAAACGTTATATCTGTATATTTTAAACTGAGTTTTATTTCGCATGGCTGTATTTTCTTCTAAGTTTTGTACTGAAAAATATTATACCGGGTGTACAACCCAAATGGGTCAGTATGGAGAAGTCGGAACCTATGAGAGATAGCGAGATCTGTTCTTAGGAACCATGACGTCGATTTTAGATTTAATAATAATTAGATTCAAACTTTTTTATTAACTCTCATAAATAACCGGGAACCTGGTCAAAATCAATGTGTATAAATTCTGCAAGTCGCAAGAAGCACACCACTAATGGAATCTTGTTTAAATAATTTAAAGAAAAACCCACCAATAAGATAATTATTTTATTTCAGTAAATGTTCAAAATGGTAGCCATTTGACTTCCTAAGAACAGATCTCGTTATCTCTCATAGTTTCCGACTTCTCCATACTGACCCATTTGGATTATACACCCGGTATATTACTAAAAGTATTTCAACTAAAAAATTGAAACTGCTTTCTCATTTCCCATTTCCATCGTAAATACAACATCCGCGATTTTAGTGCAAACGGCGCTTATAATCAAGTATTTACCAGCCGAAGAGTTTCTCGAGACCGGCTACAAATTCACCCGTTGTAAGTGAAATTATCATTTGAATGCTAAATCAATTTTACATTTACACAACCATTTCGCCTGTTACGGCCCGTAGCTTAGCCATGCGATTTTATTATTATATAGGGGCGGAGGCTTGTTAGGTATGAATAGGTAATTTGTTTTTGCACGGACATTTTCTAGGTTTAGTGGAGAATTAAGGTAGGGTTGGACACTTTGTAGCAGCTGCTTGACTGCCTAAGGTGTCTACAGCCACCTATTAACGTAGTAGTTTTATGAGTACTGTGTACAAAGCAATCTTATGTTATTGCGACATATATCATGAAATGTAATAAATGTCTGGAGATGCAAACACGAGTGTGAGTTTGTTTGTTTTTAATGGGGGTTTAACATCGTAACTATTGAATGGCTTAAAATAATAATATAGTGTTTTGTATCCACGAGTCACAACTAGTATTACTTAAGTAGTAACAAAAAAAGTAATGTTAGGGCAGTCGCACCTACTGTAAAATTTCAAGAAGATATTAGATGCATTTATTAGCTATCTGCGTGTAGTTTACTGCATAGTTAGAATTTGTACATACCTTTTAGCAAAAGTCATATATATTTTCAGTTAAGCTCCATGATATTTGAATAACATAATATGTTCGAAATTCAAAGGTTAAAGTTGTGTCTCGTCTCTCAGTGTGAATTACAACTGTCTTAAATTTATTTTGACTTTTTATACGCGTACCGTCGTGTAACACATATAATTTTAAATTCACGTAAGTACCTACCTTTAATATAGACAAATATATTGATCCACTAAAACTCCCGCATTTTCATTCCATAATAAAGCAATCGCGATCGGTTAAAATAAATATCTGTCAACACGATTTGAAGACAGTAATCCACCTTCACATGCTAAGTCAACAACATGGCCGCCTGGAAGCCTATTACGCGAAATTGTCTGCAATTTCCTTACTATCCGTTAAACGATTTGCAAATGTCGATTTCTTACACGTCATAATTCCTGAACATACAATGAAATTGCAACTCACTTCTTAATATCTGCTTCTTTGTTCACGAACTGGCTATAATGGCTGCGCTGAAATCTGATGGAGTGCCCCCGAAATGCGTTCTGTAAATATTAGGTCAACTATTTATGTCGTAGTTAGTTACATTTAAATCTAAGGTATGTTCGCCCAATAAGGACCGGTTCCTAATAAGAGCCACCATTTCAAAAATCCCGCTCCTGATACTAAATTGAAATCAAGTCTCGCGCCGATGCTTCTCATTAACCAATTATTGAAGTGCATTGGCATTACTTTGGTTTTACGCCGCCATTCTGTCAGTATGCCTGTCGATGTAGTTCACGTCACGACGCGTAGGTCGTTTTGTATAATTTGTTGGTGTTATTCGATTCATTCAAGGGGTTCTGATTCGTTTTCGCAAGAACTTAACACATGAAAAGGAAAAAGTAACATTTAGGCGTGGATTGTGAAGATAAGGTTATTGAAAGAACTATTTTTTTTTGTCAAATTAGATTGGTTTGCTCCGGGATGGCGAAGTGCCTAACAAGGACCACCTCCTTGTCGCCAAATAAGGACCAGGCCTTTTTAATATCATGTTTGAAGACTTAATAAGGACCAAGGGCTAATGACTGAAAATGTTCATAATTATGTTGTTTTATGCTTAAAATAGTTTCACTTAGTAAATATAAATACAATACAAAACTGTGTTTTATTAAAATACATAAATCAAGTCAATTATTCTGCGTTTAAGTTTCTGTAGACTTTTTAAGGACCAACAGTACAATTCATGTGAATTTTTAGATTAACCCATCGGGAATGACAAAAACAATTGTTACAATTAACAAAAAATATTAAATAAAAAAAAAATTATGTAGTTTCGGAATTATCTACGGAACAGGAATGACCCTTATTGAGAACACCCATTCCTAATAAGGTCCATTTACAAGTTTTTTTTAAACAGTGTTTGTCATTAATTTACTTCAGATTCGTGATTTTTACTTAATGTTTGTACTTCTAATATAGGCAATTTGTACATTTCAAATGTTTTTTAAGTTAAAATACTTCTTAAATCAGATTTATAAAGATTTACAAAAACCTGGTCCTTATTAGGCGAACTTACCTTAGATTATAATACAGACAGGTACAGCCAGCGGCAGAAGTAGCTAAACGGGTAGGGTGGTCAAAATTAGCTTGAAGCGACTTTATTAAGAACGTGTGAAGATGATTTTGAATACCCGAACCGCTTAACTACTTCTGCTGCTGACTGTACATGTAGGTGTCTAATAAGTCATTTACACGAATTAAATAAACTTAATTCATCGGATCTCTAAAAATGCATGTGTTTAGGCAAGTATTCTAACATTTTTATTTTTATTTTAATTAATTATCAATTGTGTCGCTTAACGTCAAATTCGGATAAATCCATTCGATCCTCTCAGCAAATATCTATACCCTATTACCATTTCTTAATACCACAATGGCATAATCTGACAGATGGATTTATCCGAGTTTGAAGTTAAGCGACTCAATTTACAATTGAAAATTAATGTAATTAAATAAGTATAATGTTGTCAATTTATAATTATTATTCAAACTAGATTTGTGCAGAAAGAGAGACTCGTGATCTAAGCTAAATTAAACTTCTCTTTCCACACAGACGCTACAAGAAAAATTAAGGTTAGGGGTGTGATACATGAAAAATCACATACCTACTCACGAGGGCATTCTAATTTCAACAACCCTTCATAACCGGAATATAACCTTCACTCCACTAATATCGCAAGGGTTATAGTCCGTGTCAAAGCTACGACCCAGCATAGCTAATAGGGCACATTAGTCGAAGACACGAAAGTGAACCCTCACTAAATATAATACAAAAAGTTTAAAAAATAACGACCGAGAATCACGCATCGGAAACTTAGCCAAATTAAAAGTTGACTGCAATAAACAATAAAAAGATAGAGAAGTTCCTTATTCGATGCGAGTTTCGGTAATGATGAAACTATCGCAAGTTTACCAGGTAGGTAGTAGTACTACGTAAGGTAGTGCCTTGACACGACGCACTAATAAAATACTTATACTTAGCCTTATTTTAAAAAAATGTGTCATAAGTATGAATGATCTAAATGAATTTAGGAAATGATGCATTTTTAAATATGAATAAGTTATGTTTGAACAATATTATGTAGGTCTAATTAAGTTTTTATTTCAAACTTATTTTAGCTATGCTCCGATATATTTGGCGACTGTACCTATATGATCTGTTCGTTGTTTTCATGATGTTACGAATTTTGGAACTTACAACGGTATTTTCTATGAATAAATAATTTAGGTATCTGACATACCAATACCTATATCGTCACTACTTTAAAAAAATCTCGTATCTCACACTGCTATTCTAAGTTAAAACGCAGTAACTCTATATGCATGTCATAAATAGTGATTACATTTTTCTTTTGAGTGTCAGAACAAGATACAAGTTTTTCTCAAAGTAGTGACGATATGTAATGTTTTAGGTTAATATATTTACCGGTACCTATGTCTAAAAACGATATTAATTGTAAATCTAGATATTTGTTGGTTAAACATACCGACCTCTTGGGTAACATTAACAAATGTTGTAATCAAAACGATAGTAGTTATATACATGTCCTGACCGGTAAACCATAGGATTTACCGCCATACTTGGATACATACAAGTATATAGGTACATACTGGATGCTTACAGTAACTAGCAGTTAATGTAACTTATTTCAAAATTATCCTTTTCTGGTTTCTTAACCCGTAAGTACGCATAATCGCCGACCATTAGACTCAATAACAAACAGCCGTTTTTTTCCCCAAGTAAAAGAAAAATTGCCATAAACAGGTAGCAATTACAAATTATCCATAATGACCCTGTTAGGCATGCACAAACGACTTCAGAAATAATTCTTAATACGACATTGATTAGCGTAGATCACAGACAATATATTATCCTAGATGTAACAAATGCGAGTACTTCACGTGTTATTTTATTTAACAAAGAATGTTCTCATTGGAAATTTAATTAAAATTCACGTAAAAGTTTTCGGAAATTTCGGAGAATGTTACTGAATTTTTAATAATGTTCTGCCACTTGTACCTTTCTAGCTGAGGGTGCTTACTACTTCTTCTTAATCGTTTACTCTTGTCAGAGTAGTAGTGGCCATTGAGGCACGGCCTTTTTATTGTTTTCCACCATCCTTCTCTACTTAGTCACTTTGCACAGTTTGCACGCACAAATGTAAGGTTGATCCTGTGAGAGCCACTTGATCAGTCCATAGCATTGAGGGACGTAATCGCTTGCTACTTCTAGCTTTGTCTTTATTCTGTGGCTCAAATCGGGCTGCACACGTAATGACAATTTAAAGACTTAAAAGGTCGATTTTATTATCATATTGTATGATTCTTGCGGAGCTATTAGCCCTTATGACAATAGGGTAATGACGCGAGCGCACGCGAATCGTTTTATCTCTTTTTATGGCTACTACAGTTTTAATGATTGCTTTAATGTGGTAAGAATCGGGCTGTAAGTTTTTCCTTCCGTGATGGATATACACTTAAGTATATAAATCACGCATATATACTAGTGAAGGGTAGTGCAGGTCAATAAAATTATTCCTATATTTAGATTGTATTGAAAACATACTTTCATGAAATACGGCTTTAACGATAATAACGATAATTGTTAGACTGAGAATCAGATTAGTTATCCGCACAACAAAGTTTATTTTGATGATTTTCAGAAAAAACTATTTTTTACCTACTGTAACTTACGTCAATAAAATACAGTAAACAAAATGAACAAAATAACAATAAACTCTTTACTTAAGACTAGCTTTTTTAAGGGGAGGCCTATGTTCAGCAGTGGACGTCTTATGGCTGAGATGATGATGATGATGAAGACTAGCTTAAGCCTAATTTTTTAGTCCCCTTGGAGTTGTCCTTGGCGCAAAGGTACCCATCTTGCTAGCTGCGCTGCGTTACCACGCTGAATGGCGACGGTCAATCTGGACAGTAGCTTATAATCATTAACCGGTGCTATAAATCCTAGTACCTAACTTTGAAGACTCTGGATAAATTAAAGCCTGTCTTGCCTTCCATGTACCTTAGTATAATAATCCCCGCTTAAATATAAGTAATGAAAGTACCCGGACTGGCAAAGGCCGGACCTTACTAATTTATTAAATGTACCTATCAGTGGCGGCCATACAGAAATTAACTTTTCCTACTTCCCATATTACCCTCGTGCATATTAGCATGCCGTGATCGAGAGTTCTTGATACTTTAAGATACTATTTTACATAAATTAGCAATATAATCGTAGGAAAATGAATAACATGATGTTTAAGTTTAAATAATAAATAAATTACATGTGTATTGGAATGAATGATTAAGCTATAAATCATTATTTTTAGGCGTAACTTGCTCTAGAGCCAATTTTTTTTTAAACTCTCTGGTAAGGGAATTCTTCCTACTTTATGTAGGACATAAATATCATACGCAAAGAAATTCTAAGAAATCGGGAGGTAGATATGTATTAGCAATTGCTAAGCATCATAAGGATTTAGTAATACAGTCATTGGAAACGAAAACCAATACATCCAAGCAACTGTCGTAAAAATATTTAAAAGATATGTATCTATCTAAATATTTTTTATTTTTTATTCGTCGAAGCATGTTGCAGATGTTTTTGTGTTGGAAATCTGGACGAAGCCTGCGCTGTGGATATTAATAAATATTGTTTTTTTTTTTTAATTTTCACCTAATATAGTATTTTGTTTGTTTAATATTTAAGTTAAGAACTGCTTAGACAAGTATCAAACTGTTTCATTTCTGGGCTGACGTCATGGTAATAATAAGCTTGAAATTTTCTTATAGCTCAACTATTACATAGATTTTCTTGATCGTCTAAGGGTGGCTATGTGGGTTATTACCGCACTAATCTAAATTGATGGGGCGTCCAAAAATGGGCATTTTTTCATAACATTAGTAATTTCGACGGCGGAAAATAATAACCGTAATTAGGTTCAGAGTTTCATTACTTAAGGAATATTTTTGGTCAAGTATTAAGGTTGGATTTTGTATGGCTTTATAGTTTAGTTATTTATTCTAATAATTTGATTTGTTTTCTGGGTGTATTTAAGGACGCTTGCTACGCAAATAAATGAAAATATATTACAATGCCAAGAGCATGCTGTTTTTTATTTGCAATTTTAACGTTTAGTCTTTCGTGAATCTCGAACATATCGTAGAACATAACATTTTAAGTGGACCACTCATACCTATTAGTCGAATATTTTTTCGACTTCAACCGAAACATTCGATCAATAAAACAATAGGTAGGTATTATCGAACAATTATGATTTTCTGTAGCATTCAAAAATCACCAATCACGCCACGTCTTAAATATAGTCTAATTAAGTACCTAAGCTTCCTCATTTCACTATGGTATAATATAGATAGTATTGAATAGGTGTCGGCGGCCGATCGTAAAATCCGCCAGATCACGAAATTCCTAGTCATATCGTGAAACATTTTATGGTATGCCTAAAAATTGCTACAAAAGTTAATACAGGTATAAAACAACAATAAAGTTATTAATTCGTCTCATCAACGGTCAAATATCAGTAATTTGTAGCACGCGCTACTCACATGACTTCGGACGTACAAATTGTGTACGCGAGCACTAATTGCACAGAGTAGAGTACTAACCGAAACGTGTATTTAACACCTTTGGGCTTATTGTGGATTTTTATTTTTTACTAGACTACAACAGATGGGTGTGTAATATTTTTATTGTGTATGAATCTGTGAGTCTGGAGCAGGTATGTTATATTAGCACCAGGTACATGACTTGTTGTAAGATTTTAATTTGCTTAAAGCTTTTGCAAAAAACGCTTTGACCAGGATTCGAACCCGGGGCGTCCTGCGTCCTGCTCAACTGCTACGTCAATAGGCTACGAGGCCGTTAAAAATATAAAATGGGTTACAATGGACTTAAATCAAACATATATAGCTGTTTAGCATAATGCTAGGTAAAAGAAGTGATGCCACATAAATTGTTTGAAATGCTCATAAGGCCACCAGACACTGTCAGTAATAATGACATTAATTCTCTACTCATCCTTGTCATCCTCCATATACATAGAAAAATACGGGTATAGAAATAATGACATTTTTACTGACAGTGTCTGGTGGCCTATAGAGTTCTTTCCAGATAAGATATTGTGACTGATGAGAACCGTCTCCAATGTTATCTATAACTTGTGTAGTAAATTAGGATATGATTTAGGTCTGAAAGATCGAATAATCGCTACAGCTATTTTTAGGGTTCCGTAGCCAAAATGGCAAAATAGGAGAGGAAGGATGCTTGGACATCTGCTACGACATGACGAATTTATTAAGAACATCATAGAAGGTAAAGTTGAAGCTGAAAGGAAGCCAGGAAAGCCAAGAATAGCGTACATGGATCAAGTCAAGGAAAAAATAAACGTCGTGTCGTATCAGGCTATCAAGGAGAAGGCAAAGGATAGATATACATGGAAAATGCTCCACCGACAAGAGCCAAGCTCTTAAATAATTGATGATGATGAGCCAAAATGGCAAAAACGGAACCCTTGTAGTTTAGCACTAAGCAGCAGAAGTAGCTAAGCTAACCAGGTGTTCAAAATGATTTGGACGCTTGTCAAGGTCTAGTTTTCTTAACACTGAAGTAGTATTAAACTCTTTGTGAATACCTCTGGTGCTAAGTGTTTTTTAGAATAAATGTTTTCTTTCTTTCTTTCTCTCTTTCTTTCTTAGTGCTTAGATGCTAATCGCTGCTGACTGAAAATCACAAGCAACTTCAAACCTAAAAATATTAGGCAGACAATACTCTGTACAATTTAATCGAGATCGCCCAATGAGACCGACAGAGATTCATGCAAATGACCCGTCTGTGTTCGAACTGACAATCAGCACCAATCAATAATCTATTGGCAGGCCTAATGACTAGCCAAGGATGTTCACCGCCAATAATTGGTATCCACCAGTAATTGGAACGGCGAGATGATAATTAAAATGATCTAGAGCGTGGACAATTCATTGAAATCATTAGAACAGTTACGGACAATGAATATCTGTGTCACCTTTTAAATGGGTGTCAAACTTTGAATATAAATTATTATTTAGTGTTTGGTTCGCAAAGCCATAATTAATAATTTATTGACTAAGTTTATAATTATATACTCGTATATTAGTTACAAATATAGCTTAACTGCGGGTATTGCTGAACTTAAAACGGAACGGATCGGAATGCATATATTCAGAATCCGTTGAAAAAATAAATAAGAAATGTGGCTGACTGACAACTACATTTCTAGGAAAAAGAAACATTTGACACATGACAAAATATCTAAATATATAAAAGAAGAAACTGACTGACTGACTGACTGACTGACTGACATATCAACGCACAGCCTAAACCGCTGGGTCTAGAGTTTCCAAATTTGGCATGTAAGTCCCTTATAAGGTCTAGGGGTGCACTAAGAAAGGATTTTTCAAAATTCACCCCGTAAGGGGGTGAAATGGGGGTCCAAAGTTTGTATGGGGAAACAAGATTTGTTAGACTATTTTATTTGAAACTTCACCGGAGTATTTCTAACAATAAATGAGTAAACACGTGTTTCAGCTTTTTTGAAAATTCAACTCCTTAAAGGGGGAAATGGGGGTGAAAAAGTCTGAAAATCAATATGGGTATCGTTTCTATGGTTTATCGGGTCGCTGATTACGAAAACAACGACCATTTTATTATACAACGTGGCAGGTGTAAAATATCATCCCCCAGGGGGTGAAATGGGGGTCCAAAGTTTGTATAGGGAAACAAGATTAGTTAGAATGTTTTATTTGAAACTTCACAGGAGTATTCCTTACAATAAATATGTAAACACGTGTTTCAGGTTTTTTTGAAAATTCAACCCCATAAAGGGGGAAATGGGGGTGACAAAGTCTGAAAATAAACATGGGTATCTTTTCTATGGTTTATCGGGTCGCTGATTACGAAAACACCAATGATTTTATGATACAACGTGGCGGGCGTGAAATATCATCCCCCTGTTGGGGTGCGATAAGGTTGAAATTACTAAATATCAATATGGGAGTCGATTTATGGTATTTTGGGACGTTAATTAAGTACGAAAATAGCATCAATTTCGAAATTTTTGTTAAAGAAATAATTTTACCTCCGGGAAAGGACATAGGGTAGTTTCTATACCGAAAATCAGCCCTTAAGGGGGTGTAAAGGGGATTGGAAGGTTGTATAGAGCATTATTAACCGTTGAACCGATTTAAATGAAACTTGATATAATAGATAGCTTGAATCCCGGGAAACGACTAAGGGTTATTTTCATTGAAAAAATTAACCCGTACAGGGGTGAAAAGAGGGAGGCCCGGGGAGGAAAAAAAATAGTTTTTTTTCGCGAAAACTACCCTTAAAGGTAAAAAAGTTAAGGGTGAAACGGGGGTTGCAGGTTTTTATAGGGAATTTTAAACCGTTGAACCGATTTAGACGAAACTTGGTATACAGTAAGTGTGAATCCCTGCAAATGACTAATCAATCAATCAATCAATCAAATATTTATTTGCAAATGTAGTGATAAATACAGTTGGAAGGTACATGTTAAGTGCGTACATTTTACTTAAATAAGCATGCAAATTTTACTTATAACCATTAATCTAATCTAAGGTAGTTCCAATACGGAACTTAAGCTAAGGCTTATTCAATATTACGTAAGGTATTATAATTTAAACATAATTGTCATATTAAGCTTCTAATTATTAAACATTGCATTGGAATATAAATATTATTAACATGCGCTATGAGATATCATAAAAGCAACACAAAAATAACACAAAAATAAAATAAAAATATTTATTCATTCAATTTTAAAATATTCGTCGATTTTGTAATAATACTTGTCTAAGCAAAATTTATGTAATTTGTATTTAAATTGAGGCATGTCAGAGTTCCTTATATCTACGGGTAAATGATTAAATATTTGTTTTCGTGATGATGAATGATTAAAGGGTTGTTTTCGTTCCGAAAAAAATCCCCTGAAGGAAAAAGGGATTGGAATTTTGATCAGGAAATTTTTAACACCTGGACCGATTTAGATGAAACTTAATGCTAATTAGCATACAGATAGTTTGAGTCCCGAGAAGGAACATAAAATTGTTTTTACCTCGAAAATCAGCTATAAAGGTAAAGGGTGTAACGGGGGTTGCAAATTTGCATGGTGAATTTTTAAACGTGAACGATTTAGATGAAACTTTGTATAGAGATAATTTAAGTCCCGAGAACGGACATATAAATAGTTTTTATTTCGAAAATTAACCCTAAGGTTAAGGGGATGAAATGGCGTCGGAGGTATGAATGGGGAATTTTTAACAGCTGAACCGATTTTGATAAAACTTAGTATAGAGAGTCCCGGGAAGCGAAAAGGATGTTTTTAGGGTTTCGTACCAAAATGGTAGAAAAGGAACCCTTATGGTGCGACTTTGTTTGTAAGTCAGTGACCCAAAGGCAGGCATGTAACGCCAATTTATGAATTGTGGGTAGGTAAATGAGAAATAAAAAAACAAATAACTTTATTGTGTGGCGTATCAAATAAAAGGGCTTAATGCGAGGATCTCTAAAAAGTATAATTTTAACATACATAACTTTGAAGTTATTAAAAAAAAGGTGTAAATTAATCAATATCGGAAACTGTTCGACAGAAAAATTTGCAAAAATTACAGATATAATAGTTATTTACGTATAAATTACAGGAAAAGTAATAAGAGTGCAGTCAAGCACCAGTCCGACTTAAGACAAAAAAAATCGGGGTACGTGTCCGATTCGCACTCAGCCGCCCTATTAATTCTCATGAAATCATACTGAAAGCGTCTTTTTTCAAATATGTAATAAAAAAGTTATTCGCACGAAACCTTTGGGGCGCAAGTAAGACCCGTACTTGCGTGTTTTTTTTTTTTTTTTCCTAAAATCGTTACTTAAAGTGGTGAAATGGGGGTTAAAAGTTTGTATGGGGCATTTTTAAATGTTGAACCGATTTAGATGAAACTTGGTATGGAGATAGTTTGGGTCCCGGGAAGGGGCAAAATTGTATTTATCCCGAAAAACAAAGCTTACGGGGGTGCATAGCAAAGGGGTGGGAAGTTTTATAGAGAATTATTTTCAGTTGAACCGATTTAGATGAAACTTGGTATAGAGATATTTTGAGTCTCGGAAAACGACATAGGATAGTTTTATCCCGAAAATCAACCCTTTAAGAGGTGAAAAGGGGGTTGAAAGTTTATATGGGGAATTGATAACCGCTGAACCTATTTAGATGATTTGGTATAGAGATAGTTTGAGTTCTGGGGATGGATACATAATAGTTATCCCAGAAGTCATTCCCTAAGAGGGTAAAAAGGGGGGTCAATTACTAATTCTACGCAAAGGAAGTCGCGGGGAAAAACTTCTATTCAAGAGTAGAAATCTGCATTAATCATAATGTACGCGGGCGAAGCCGCGGGCAACTGCTAGTTATTAAAAAAATCGTTTTCATTGGAATATAAGTAATGAACAAATACTTTTACTAATAGATTCTCGAATGGTCTAGCAACATGGCCGCAGTGCTTTGGGAATAATCTCTTTGTTTTTTGTTCGTTTTGTGGTTCAGTGTGTAATACATAGCTTATTGTGCAGTGATCTAACAAATAACGGTGCAGCTAATGAAGAATTAGTCTCAAAACGCGTGTAACCATTGTTTCGGTTGAAAATCCAGTAATCCAGGCCAAGACCGGCCACGTGTTGTTTGTAAAGAGTAGCTATCTCTTTACAAAAAGCAAGGTCTCACCGTACAAAGTCAAGCTCTGAGAGCTATAATAACTTAATCGACCGTACACTTGTCGCCATCACCTTGACATTGGCTAAATTGCCCCAACATATGGGCAGAGCCATTTATTTTCACAAAATAACTAACTAACTTTTACTAATAATGTAAATAATAAAGTATTATTAAATTTATTAAGGAAGCCATGGATGTTCTTCAATAGTGCGTGATTAGTTGATTACGAAGCAATCATGAACCAATGAAGGTAAATGGATTTGTTTACATTAATTTTCTTCTCTATTAACCCACAACCATACATACAAAGTCTAAATTAGATATTAGAGTAGACTTAAATTCCATACGTCATAATTAGATTCCATAATATTCTATATAAATCTGATCTTTAACCATAACTGCTAACGGAAGCATAAAATCATTTAAATGTAAATCGGTACGTATTCTAATCGAATCTACATTATTAATCCTTTTGGACTTAGCAATCGAACGGTGGAACTAGATTACCGTTGGTAATGGAGTGCGCGGGCAATAATCTTCCTAAACACAAATCAAGGCTTAACCTGAGCGCTTTCACGAACACCGTAGGCGGTTCACTAGTTGCTTCCAGCTATTTTAGGAGACACTGCTATCATGTTCGTCGAATGATAGATACGTGGCAGTGTCTCTTGCCTGGTTTGATTATGTTTACTCTATAGGTACATTCACCTCCTCCCTTAAACAACTCGAAGCTACCCAGCATACGATCCCATTTGTAACTTATGGCTGAGAATTTTGACCTTACTTCTTGAGATCAACGTATCCTCGAATTCTAGACAGGAATTTAGTCAGAAATCATCGTGACAAAATCAGACGTAGCGTCTCAATTAGGCCACTAAGCTGTGGTAAGAAGTCGGGACAGATGCTATGGTCACTGTGCCATGTGATTCAACGTCAACTCAATGTATCTCACTCCCCAAAGGACCCAACTGTGTGTCCCGCGTATTACGAACAGCTTCGAACTGTCAAAATAGCTAAAATATACGCCGTTTTATTAACACCGGACACAACAATTGCTAGCAAAGTGTGGGATTCCTTACTTCTCTACTTTATTGAACGTTGGACAGCGCGTGGGATGACGTCAGTCGCGGTGGTCCTATGTCCGATTGTAATTATGTTTTGAATGTGTTTCTACATATTTTTCATGTATTTGTTAGTTTTGATGGAGTTGTCTGAAGTGTCGGTAGCTTCCCATGGCCGACAGCGCTTTATCAAAACAATCAAAGTGTCACTATCACTATCGAAAACTGTACCTATAAGTATAAGTTTTTTATACCACGACGGTAGCTAACAAGTATAGGGCCCACCTGATGGCAAGCAGTTACCATGTGCGTTGCCAATTCTTAAATATAAAGGAGGAGGGTAAAACCGGCGTCAGCAGCACTCCTTGAGCTCTTTGAGCTCTTTGACAACCTTTCTCACCGGTGGGAACACAACGCAATCAGTAGGGTCTAGTGCTATTTGGCTGTGGCTTTCTGTAAGGTGCAGGGAGGTACTTCCCAGTCGGGCTCTACTCCAGATTTGAGTGGGATGACACGAATATATAAGTAGCGGGCCCCTAACTACGGGCCGACGTATCGACATTACTTGCAGCGGTGCAGCGAGTAGACAAAAGTACTAGTAGGACCTTATTTAACGAAGCGGTCCTTATTTCCCCCATATTCACGAGCTGTCATAAAAAAAGTTTGCCTTCACAAAATAAAATGTAATGCGAACCTGCCGACTTCTAGTTCACTTACGAGGTAAAAACATTACACTGACTACGTCTGGAGGAAAAATAAAACCCGACAATGTACCTTAAATAAAACCTTTCTTACTGAAGGTAAATATTAAAAACCTTATCCATCTACTTTATTCAGTAGCTAACATAAAGTACATCCTAACAAGTAGTAAACAAAAAATACGAGTATACTTCTCATTTTTACACTTATACAGTTTCCTGACTTGTAACAATGGGGTACGTTGACTTTTTCTTAAAATTTCTTCATTTTTTATTTCTGTGCCGGTAGACGTCTTTCTTTTTTATTTTTATATTTATCTTGCGTTTACGACAATTTTATTAAGGCTGGGCCGGTGCCTACGCAGCTCCGCTCATTCATTAAATATACCTGCGCATGAAGCCGGCAGTACCACTTAAGTTTATTTCACTCGCTTTTAGGGTTTTCTATTGAGAAATAAATTACATCATACTAAGATGCATTACCAGCCTCTATTATAAGTTTAGATAATTTTGTTAGCCTACAATAAGGCAGTCTGTATTAGATTATTAACTAAGTACATTAAAAAGAACTCTTATCGGAAAGCAAAATACACAAATATGAAATATGATGATGAGTATTTCGTTATTTTCGTAATTTTTTGACATTTTCCTTCTGTTCTTAAAAAAAGATATTTTTTTTATTTTAATTGTTGAACTCACCGCGCCGCTAATATAGTCGACAAATTTTGTTTAGACAATTGTTCAGTTATAAGGACTCACGTTGTGATGTACAGTACATAATTGACGCAGCATATTAATAACCTTTCGCCCTTGTTTTTATAGCTCTGCCATGTTAACGCACATCGCAGTATAAGAGTTATCTTATAGATCGCAAGCGCAGGAATTATTTCATTACGGGCGACGAAAATAAATAATGCGCGCGTGACAACGGCAGCGCCCGCGCATCCGACCCGTAACCTGATCTCACCCGACGTGAAGAAAATTCTAGAAATTACATTTCGAGTCGTGTTTACACATGTAATTGAATGTAACATTTGAGCAACCAAATGTATATTTTAGGGTTCCGTTTGGGCCTAAACCGGGGGCCAATTAGATACAAAAATCGAAAGGATATTTGTCAATAGGTAAAAGGTTTTATATCATGTTAACCGTCATATATTTGCGATTAATATTTTAACTTGATATGCATCAATATTAAACATCAAAAAAAACTAGAGAGCATCCCTTTATACCAAGCCTGAAGATTTATTTTCTTCGTCTGTAGAACGTTAAAACATAAATTAACGTCAAAATTTTGTAGCGTGGTTAACTACTGCATACACCCACATTATAAAAAAGTCAAGGCTGTGTGAAAATGTAGCAGAATTAGGTAGTTAGCGGGTAGATAAACAGACAAACAGACAAAAATTCTAAAAACTGTTGGAACGTGTTCTGTTATCGATTCTAAGTATCCCCAGCCAACTTTTTTTCGAATATCTTCCATGTACAGACTTTCGACCCTCTTCAGCTTTATTATATGTATAGATAGGAAAAGAGGGTATGAAGGTCATTTTGAACACCCTATCCTCTTAACTACTTCTGCTGTTGGCTGTACCTACTGAAATCTTGCTTAATTCGTTTACATTACATAAGTGACTTCAATTTGATAAAATAATAAAAAATGTACTTTTCAATGGCGCACCACCCCCACGCAAGATATAGTAGGTACCTACTACTGCCAATCAATAAACATATATCGGTAAAAACATTCGATGTACCTATTATTTTTAGAATGAAAACAAAAACTTAAGTACTCATTTGTTTATGAGGTTTAAATATAATGAGGCATATTAATAACTGAATACTTAATAATATTTTTGTTTGGCTCTTGATTTGACATTTTCAACGTAGGTATGTTTATAATATTGATAGGCACAAAATATCAAAACATTTATGTCACAACCATGAACTAATAAAGTTACCCGTCATGTTTGTAAAACTCGTCTCAAATCTATTGTAATGTAAATCCGGCGAGTAATTTATTCATATGAACTATAAAAATATTAAGTCAATGTCGCAAGTTTTTCGACATTTTATGATTTAACTCTTATATTTAAATATTTTGCTCTTATAAAACTAGAAGGTGTCAATTTATTAGAGTTAATTATTATGGAATCAAATAAAAGCGGTCGCACCGGACCCTAATGTTAACCTAAACAAGTTTAGTATATGGTAGTGACATCTATTGCAGAGTAGACAAACTATCGAAACTTTGTTTTGTTATAGTAGGTGGTGTTTAACTGTTTAGAGCAGTTAGAATGATTTGTATGCAAATTTTGGTATTAAGTGTAAGTTAATGGCCCTTAACGTGATCGGTATCAAATTATATTGCATTGTTTATTGATAATAAATATTGCATTTCCTAATTAATGTTCCAAACAGTGATAAAATTACGGAGTTTATGGCCCTTTGCTGTAAATTAGATACGATAAATTGAATTTGGGTAAACATGGCCTAATTAAATTTATTTTTATCATCAAAACATATCCTCAAGTCTAAAAAGCTAAGCACAACGCGCGCTAATAAGCAACTCCGCCTGAAACATTCCACATAGTTCCCAATTTTCTCATTATAAAAGTTAAATTGTTTTAATCCAGTCTCATGAAAGGGTCCTATTTCAATTAAGGGCTCATGTGGTTTCCTTAAACTCGGTTTAAAGTTTAGGCATCGTTTAAGGGTCATATATCGAGTGTGAACCCTTTTGATGTGCAAAAGGGGTTGCGGTGTGTGAGGATTTTACATATGTTTTAATTGGCTTCTCAGCGTCTGTTTAATATGTATATCATCATCATCAGTCGTCCCCTTAAAGCTGAGGATCGTGACATCGTGTCCTTCTGTTGAAGATCAGGTTCCTATAAGCCTGTGGAGGAACCTGCAAGGAATAGTCCTTGCTTCGCACATGGCTACGTGCAGTTAATATGTATGTATATATATGTGTCTTTTTAGATTCAATGTTAGCTCTTCTGATATACTTGTCTCGTAGGGTAGCCTACGGTCCATCACTTTCTGTAAGTCGATAATATGTCATTTTCATAGTTTTCTGTTTCAAAGTGGCATTGCCAACAGGTGGTATACAATAATACTTATTAATAACTAGGTACATAGTACTAGGTAGGCATAAAAAAAGATTGAGAGCGTAAACA
Organism: Pammene fasciana; assembly: GCA_911728535.1. Classification (NCBI taxonomy): domain Eukaryota; kingdom Metazoa; phylum Arthropoda; class Insecta; order Lepidoptera; family Tortricidae; genus Pammene; species Pammene fasciana. Next base: position 8,022,728 of record OU452285.1, read on the forward strand.
ACATGATTTTCTTTGTCTACAAGCATGCTCTAAGTGAAAACCTTCCTGGCCAAACCACACTAATATTACTAACTACTACTACCTACTAGTAATTACTACCTACTAGTATTTACACAGTCGTAAATAATCATATTATTTACACTTACACCTTAGTACAGTCACCGTCAAATATATTGTAACAGCTAGAGTAGCCAAATAGTTTGTCACACCATACAAAATATATGGTGTGACGAACTATTTGATCACTTTGGCTGTTACAATATATTTGACGCTGACTGTACCAGGTACCTACCTACCTAGATAATTATTAGAGTTCCCCACTCAACCTGGTATCATATTTTCTGCTTGACATATTTAAGTTATTTTATTTTGCCACTGTTATATATTAATCTTTATTCATTTTGAAATATAATTCAATTCGATTACCGGTGCCTTATACTGAGCTGGCAAACCGGCAGGAATCGAGTTCTACCAACGCCTCACCTTTATTAGGCTGTGTCAATTGCAAAGATTTTTTCCAATTTTGAACCCCTTTGTAATAAAATGCAATCATGACAACATGTCTTTGTCATCGTCATCGAGTATAATATCTACTCGTAAAACACCAATGCGTGCACCCGTTAGCCGACTCTAACTAGCGACGTTCGTGCATCGCCGAACCAATAAATACCCGAATTAATGAGTCGTGCCGCCGAAACACCGATTTTAATACTTCGTGACGTTTGACAGGCGATATATACAACCATTATATGACAACAGATTATATGTAACTAGAGCAGATACGCCATAATTCTGCGGGTGTCCATGGACGGCGGTTATTGCTTATGCACATTAGGTTATTCATCTCCTCTTTTGCCTCCTGTGTTATAATAGTTATTTATGCTACAAGTGTAGAAAACAAGTAATTTCCGAACGAGTGGCGGTGTGATTTAAAACACGACCGAAGGGAGTGTTTTAATAACACCAACACGAGTCGGAATTTACTTGTTTTATACAAATGTAGCATCACAGACTACACAAACACCTCATCATTAAGCTTGTACAGGGAGCACGAGGTCACCACACATAAGCGCAATTTTGTTCGTAAATTTCTACGATTCGAACAGCATATCTCAATAGTATTCTACGCCAATTTGTAGTATAACAATCCAGGTTCACCTCTGTTACTTAATTTTGGTGGATATTTTTGATTCACATGAGTAATGATCAATAACATTAACTCATCTGAAATAAGCGGTCGCGCTCTCATACAAAATTATTACGGGAGCACCTATGTGTGGTGACCTCGAGTTGTACTTATGATCTATCTAGTGGTTGAGGTTATCTATGTGTAGCATACAAGATTTTACAATGCATTATGCGAGGAAATAAATAATAATAATTGGATTTAGTATATAACTAGCATTGTGCAGACTTCTAGCCAGGGCTTTAAATACCGTTAAAAAGTTGGTATCGTTACAGCTGTCAAACAGATTTAACGTTAAGTTGTTATTAACGTTAAACCATTTACCGTTACTTCTACTACTTTTTACCGGTAAAAAAATTGTAACGTTACCAGCTAATGCATAGAGCTAACGTTAACTCAAAGGTATCGTTAAATAATTTTAACGTTATTATTTAACGTTAGTAGCATAGCAGCTTATTTAGATACACTGATGGATACCATCGTTAGATATCGAACGAGTGTTCATTCACGTACGACGCCGCCGCGCCGGCGTCCAAGTGAGTGATTAAACCAAATTGAGTTATTAAAAACCGGCCAAGAGCATGTCGGGCCATGTTCAATTGTTCAGTGTAGGGTTCCGTTCCGCTGCCGCTCGTGATGTTTTCTTTTACTTGCGTCGATACTATTATGGTACGGAGATGTAAGATGGTGTTGTAAAATTGTTAGGTATTTCTTTTTTAGGCACGTATTATATTTTTTTGCTTTTTGGCAATGTATTATTTAATGGTTCAGTTGCGCTATTTTTTTGGTATATGGTAGTAGTTTTTGACTAATTCGGGTGTGTAGATTTAGAAAATAATGTCTGCTTTAAAATCCAAGATGGCGGCCATCGACCTAATTCGTAAAAATCGTCATGGTAGTCGTTTTCGACTAATTGGGGTGTGCGGATTTCTAAAATAATGTCAGTTTTAAAATCCAAGATGGCGGCCATATACTTTTTTCTTAAAAATCGTCATGGTAGTAGTTTTCGACTAACTTGGGTGTGCAGATTTCGAAAATAATGTCTGTTTTAAAATCCAAGATGGCGGCCATATACTTTTTTCTTAATAATCGTCATGGTAGTCGTTTTCGACTAATTCGGGTGTGCAGATTTCAAAAATAATGTCAGTTTTAAAATCCAAGATGGCGGTCATATACTTTTTTCTTAAAAATCGTCATGGTAGTAGTTTTCGACTAACTTGGGTGTGCAGATTTCGAAAATAATGTCTGTTTTAAAATCCAAGATAGAGGCCATATACTTTTTTCTTAAAAATCTTATGGTAGTCATTTTCGACTAATTCGGGTGTGCAGATTTCGAAAATAATGTCAGTTTTGAAATCCAAGATGGCGGCCATATACTTTTTTTCTTAAAAATCGTCATGGTAGTAGTTTTCGACTAACTTGGGTGTGCAGATTTCGAAAATAATGACTGTTTTAAAATCCAAGATGGCGGTCATCCAAATTTTTGTAAAAATCGTCATGGTAGTCGTTTTCGACTAATTCGGGTGTGCTGATTTCGAAAATAATGTCAGTTTTAAAATCCAAGATGGCGGCCATATACTTTTTTCTTAAAAATCGTCATGGTAGTAGTTTTCGACTAACTTGGGTGTGCAGATTTCGAAAATAATGTCTGTTTTAAAATCCAAGATAGAGGCCATATACTTTTTTCTTAAAAATCTTATGGTAGTCATTTTCGACTAATTCGGGTGTGCAGATTTCGAAAATAATGTCAGTTTTGAAATCCAAGATGGCGGCCATATACTTTTTTCTTAAAAATCGTCATGGTAGTAGTTTTCGACTAACTTGGGTGTGCAGATTTCGAAAATAATGACTGTTTTAAAATCCAAGATGGCGGTCATCCAAATTTTTGTAAAAATCGTCATGGTAGTAGTTTTCGACTAACTTGGGTGTGCAGATTTCGAAAATAATGTCTGTTTTAAAATCCAAGATGGAGGCCATATACTTTTTTCTTAAAAATCTTATGGTAGTCATTTTCGACTAATTCGGGTGTGCAGATTTCGAAAATAATGTCAGTTTTTACATCCAAGATGGCGGCCATCCACCTTTTTGGTAAAAATCGTCATGGTAGTCGTTTTCGACTAATTCGGGTGTGCAGATTACGAAAATAATGTCTGTTTTAAAATCTAAGATGGCGGCCATATACTTTTTTCTTAATAATCGTCATGGTAGTCGTTTTCGACTAATTCGGGTGTGCAGATTACGAAAATAATGACTGGTTTAAAATCCAAGATGGCGGTCATCCAACTTTTTGTAAAAATCGTCATGGTAATCGTTTTCGACTAATTCGGGTGAGCAGATTTCGAAAATAATGTCTGTTTTAAAATTCAACTTCCAAGATGGCGGCCATGTACTTTTTTCGTGAAAATCGTCATGGTAGCCGTTTTCGACTGATTCGGGTGTGCAGATTTCGAAAATAATGTCTGTTTTAAAATCCAAGATGGCGGCCATATACTTTTGTCGTAAAAATCGTAATGGTACTCGATTTCGACTAATTCGGGAGTGTAGATTTCGAAAATAATGTCTGTTTTAAAATCCATGGCGTTCATGCACTTTTTCTTAAAAATCGTTATGGGTATTCTCGATTAATTCGGGGATGTAGATTATGAAAATAAGAACCGTTTCAAAATCTTAGATGGCGAAAATATACAATTTTGTCATAATCATCATGATAAAAAATTAAATGTATAGCCGCCATCTTGGATTTCAATACTACATTATTTCCGAAATCTAAACACCCGAATTAGCCCAAAATGACTACCATGATGATTTTGACAAAATAGTATTTTCCATTTCGGATTTTCAAACGGTCCTTATTTTCGAAATCTATATCCACGAATAAACAGAAAACGACACCCATAACGTGTTTAAAGAAAAAGTGCATGGCCGCCATCTTGGATTTTAAAACAGACTTTATTTTAGAAATCTACACACCCGAATTAGTCGAAAACGACTACAATGACGATTTTTACGAAAATGGTCGATGGCCGCCATCTTGAAAGTTGGATTTTAAAACAGACATTATTTTCGAAATCTGCACACCCGAATTAGTCGAAAACGACTACCATGATGATTTTTAAGAAAAAAGTATATGGCCGCTATCTTGGATTTTAAAACTAACATTATTTTTGAAATCTGCACATCCGAATTAGTCGAAGACGACTACCATGACGATTTATACGAAAAAGGTCGATGACTGCCATCTTGGATTTTAAAACAGACATTATTTTCGTAATCTTCACACCCGAATTATTCGAAAGCGACTACCATGATGATTTTTAAGAAAAAAGTATATGGCTGCCATCTTGGATTTTAAAACTAACATTAAAATTTCTCCTACTTTTTCTTACTGGCAATACGATACCAATTAAGCCCTTAAGCGGATCACCAGTATTTTTGTTACACCCTGTATTAATCACAGCCAAGTCACAAACTGTTACCAACCATCAGTCAACACAAAACGTCGCGCAATTACCACCCGCATTCGACTCGAGCGAAATGTGTAGGGTTCAAGACTCTCGGCAACGTGTCACGGAGGCCAGTGCACGAAGTGGCAACAATGCGAATCAACTAGCGCCGCGCGGCGTGAGCCTTTCTGGTAGGGCGGTGTGGCAACGTAGCATTACTGATCAAAATAGTGTTACTTAGTTAACGTTATTATAATGTGAATTGGGTAACGTTAGCCAGCCCTGCAATGTAAAGTAAATTTACCGATAAAAAGTAACGTTAATTGGGTAACGTTACCATAAAGTTATGTTATTAAGTAACGTTACATTTTTACTACCGGTACTAAGGTATTTTTATGGTTTTACCGTTACCTAACGTTATTTTATAATGTGAATTGGTAACGTTTTAAAGCCCTGCTTCTAGCGAAGTACACCGCGTCGCGTGGCGGGCGGGCCGGTGGCGGTCGGGCGCGGCCCGGCCGGTTGCGCAGAAAAGTACTATGCAAATCCTTTGCCGCAGGTATGAGGCAAAGAATCGCTTTCTATACACGACATTACCCTTAAAAAGAGCATTTTCCGAGCTCATTCATTGTAAAAAAGTTTTTTCACGCCACCTGCTCGGAAATGTGGCAAAAGAAGATCAAAATCCAAGCTGGAAAGTAAGCAATTGCTGTAGCATCTGAACTACCACTACAAGAATTGCTATTTTGCAGCAATGAAATGTCATTGCATTGGACCCGCCAATGAGAATAATTTAAAACATTAAAAGGTCTTTTTTTGGCACCACTTTTTCATTCTAACATAAAATAAGGTTGTTTATCGAACCAATTAACTTGTTTAAAAAAAAAGAAACGTCAAAATCATTCAGATCACCCTTAAGGCGTTTTTACCTTTTTAACCGTTTGTAGTTTTCTATCAAAAAGTGGGTAAGGAGTGAACCGGCTATTAGACATGGCAACTTGCAGGGCCCAATCTGTTGTGTACCCTGCCTCTCCCTCTCCCTCCTTCAGCTCCCTACGGGCCCTACCTTTAATTACACCTACCAACCTGACAGATTGGGCCCTGCAGGTTGCAATGTCTAATAGCCGTTTGAGTCGGATTGAAGCAAATATCGTAAAACGCTTCTTAAAAGTGAAAAAAAAAGTAATAAAAGTGGAGCGAGAAAAATACATATTGAATGGGATAATGTTTGACTGAAAAACAAGAAAGTTGTATTTATGCAGTAAAAATGAGTTCAATAAGTGTAGAAAATGTTATTAATACGCTGGCGCCCACCGAAATTCAAGAAACTGCACAGGCGTAGAAATTTGTTACCAGTGAAATCGCGTCCTAAATAAGAAGGCCCATGAACAGTGATATTTTGTATACAATATAATATCCGACGAACAATTCATATTATGGAAGGATGGCGAAAAGAAGCATTTATTTGCAGAAAGTTACATGCTCGTTTACTTTATCGTGCTTGTGAAAAGACCGTCAATATACCTATAAGTAGTGTCTATTAAAGTGTTTGTATATGCCAATTAATTTTTTATTTTATTTCCTCACAGTAGTCGTGAAAAGCACTATGTAATGTCTCGGCCGAAAGCGCTATAGGTGGACTCGTATGTTCGAGGGCCTCCCCTGGCGGGTCGGCCCTCGAACTAACTCGATCCACCTATAGCTTACTTTCCAGCCTCTACAACAATGTACTATAGTAACTTCAGCGCGAATTCTAGTAAGGCCTCGCCATTGAAAAGGTTTGTCACTTTCATGGAGTCGGGACTTTCAGTAATGACTCTTCAGATGGGTGTCGCTTCTGGAGATTAAAGATTAGTAGAAAGCTTAAACTCAAAGTCGTTTTAAGACAACTGACTTTAGAAACTCAAAATAAACGCGTGTTTTAATAAAATAATAATGGGGGGTTTAAAAACGAGGAGGGAAGTTCTACGTACGTACACCTGTGGCTTGAAATATGTGTTTTGACTGTTTGCCATTACATTTTATTCATGCGTATTACTAATTCGTTATGGCAAATATAGGTAGGACCTACATTTAAGTACCAACATATGCGTACCAATTCTACAGAGACAATATTTTGATTACAGAATATAGTTTTTTTTATACCACGATAGTGGCAAACAAGCATACGGCTGATGGTAAGCAGTTAGTACCTATAAACGCCTGCAACCCAAGAGGATTCACATGCGCGTTGCCCTTTAAGAACCTGTACACTCCTTTTTTGAAGAACCTCATACTGTAACTGCTAGAAAAACTACGGCAAAGGAGCTCATTCCACAGCAGCGTTCGTGGGAGGAAATTCCTCTTAAACCGTAGTGCGCGAACCTTTAGGCTCCAGTTTCTTAACAAATGTTTTTATGGTAAAAACTTATCTTTATACCTAAAACATTATTCAGAAGTAACCATCCGCGTCTCCGTCACGTATTGTTCCATTATGCATTCAACTCGCTATTTGTATTAGTTACAAATGAACGGTTGCCAAAATCATTTATATGCTAATTCGATAATTAAGGCCCGTAACCGAACCCCATCGATTCGGCATTCGACGTCAAATTCACCTTTACAGTTTTGAACCTTATTACAAAGACATAAGGTGTAAACGTGTAAATATGTCTTTGAAATGGACTGTATATTATGTGCCGTGTTAGTCAGTTATATGAGGTTAAATCGTTCTTAGGCTAAAAATAGTATGATGTCATTTGGTGTTTAGAACTACCTACATCTGTTGAATAAACAAATAGATGTTGAACGTGGTTAACGTGGTCCTAATTAGGTGTAGTGTCTATATAAGGCAATATCGGATATCGGTAGGTAGGTATATTAATTAGAGTAGATAAGTATTATGTTTGAAGCAAAATAGGACAGATAATATTTATTATTTATTTAGGTACCTACATATTTTTATTATAGAATATATTTAAGGTTATTTATTACGTGTGTAAAAGGATTTGATCATTGCGAGCCTCGAACAGATATAGCACTATAATATTTTTCAAATCTAATTGGATTGGAAATCTTTGATACAAGGCCAGAAATACTAATTTGGTAGTTTTTTTTTAATAATGAGATAGGTACACCGTCTGACTCTTCAGAAGGCAGCCTAAAAGTTATCCCCCTAAATGAAAACTGAGTACTTAAGTTAAAAAAAATTGTAGACACATCTGTGTAAAATATGTACTGTTCATCTTCCTTACGTTTTCCCGACGTTCTGCCCTAGCTCAAAGGAGCTTGGGGTTCGCTTATCAACCTAATCCTAAGAACAGACGAACGCACTAGTTTTAACAAAAGCGACTGCCAAGTGCCATCTAACCGTGTGTCAACCAAAAGTGATTTCCAAATTATTTACTATTGTTATCCTGATATAGATATTGAATTATATTTTTGCTTGTAGATATTATTAACCAGCAAAATTATGATGTTGTAACACATAAAGTTTAAATTCATATCTGACATTGTATACTAAGTACATTATCTGTTAAGGGCCGAACAAAACATGAATCAAAAATATGCATATTTCACGCCCGAGCGACCCTCAAAAACAACTAACTAGACCTTAGTTAACATTCATACGCCCAATGACATCTAAATATGCAGATGTTAATTTGCCTGCACCTCTAAAAGGTCATAAGCGACGCAGACGTCTTACTAAGTTAAGTCGTTTTGTGTAAATATGGATCAGAACTAATCCGAGGGGCATTCGTCACGCTCAACCCTTGACCGGTTGTGCCAAATCTAAATGAACGTAATAATTGAACGTTAGGGCTACCCCTATAGGGTTTAACTAGATGAGGCCTGACTATAATCATAAGAAATATAGTCTTTATCATCATCATCATCATCATCAATTATTTAAGAGCTGGGCTCTTGTCGGTGGAGCATTTTCCATGTATATCTATCCTTTGCCTTCTCCTTGATGGCCTGATACGACACGACGTTGATTTTTTCCTTGACTTGATCCATGTACGCTATTCTTGGCTTTCCTGGCTTCCTTTCAGCTTCAACTTTACCTATAGTCTTTATACCTAAGGTTAATCATCAAAACATTTATTTACATAATTAAATATACAGAGGTACTACAGTACAAATACTGAACTAAATTAATAAGGTTTAATTTATATTTTTATTTATCGTATGGCTACATGGCACTGGATATAGATAGGCATTTCTTCTCTGGGGTAGTAGTAGTGGAAAAGCAGATGATGAAGAAAATCCAGTGGGAATGCGAGGTCCATATGGGACAGTGCAGCTGCCAAGTTTGTAACTCTTTTAGCACCACCCAGGGATCACGTGTAGGATTGTCGAAGGTGTTTCCTACGGACGCAGAGTAACATTGATCCCAAAGGTTTAATTGAATTTTGTATAATAGTTGTTACTTAATTTATTGTCTTTAAATTAAGACGAATAACAAATCTTAAAGACAAAGAGAAAACTTTTAACACACTAAAGAATTGGTTCTACCAAACATACAATATTAATGTACTTATAGAAAATATTTATTTATAACTTTTCATAGCGTAGACAAAAAAATTGTTTAGTAGGTATGATCCTGGTAGACTGTAAATACTTTCTTAAAAAAATAAATACAAATACCTATATGAAATATAAATAAATCTTAAAGGTAAGTTTAAATTCTAATAATTGCTTCTAAGATTTAAATCAGCCACTCAAGCATCGGCCGAATGAACTTAAATCTCATTGTTAATTACAACTGGAAAATATTAAAACATGCCCCCGCCCCTCAGCTAACATGGAGGGTGACATAATCGGAGAAACAAATCTGGCTACTGCGAATGTAAATGACGATGATTAATTTGTTCAACGCAAATGACAAGAAGGGTTAAAAGCCAAGGGTCCCGGGAATCCCCGGAATGTTAATTTCCACAGTACCATTTCGTTCTCTGATTGCGTCTGCGAGTTTGATGGAGTGCGCAGATATTTCCGGGTTGCGAGTTCTCGTATTAATTACGGAGGTATTTGAACAATTGACGTTGGGGAATTTAAAGTTTCGCTCTTTGATCCCTTTTGTTGGTGATAGTCTTGTTTGATCTGAGTGGGCGTTGATGTGATTACTTTAACAATCGTCAAATCAAATGAAGTGAGGATAAAAATAAAATGTTTCATTCATTTCAAATAGTTTTTTACTTAGTTAAAATAGTTGACAGCGAAATTCTATCAATACGTTTTTAATGTTAAAAGTGAGTTAGGTATAAGTATTTATTTATATTACTTAGTAAACTTTACTTCTTTATGAAGGAATCTATTTTTGAGAAGTGAAACTTACTTTATTCTATTTATTATCTTGATCGGGTTGACTATTGAACTTTGGTATTACCAATAGCAAAACTGCATTTGTAGATTAAAAAACCGGCCAAGTGCGAGTCGGACTCGCGCACCGAGGGTTCCGTAAAAACCTATAACAATTGCTATTTCTTATGATTGCGTGGACATGAAAGTTTCGTTTTGCTACAGCAGAAAGATATTATAAAGCTGAGTATATGATATGAATTTCAATTTAATACCTCTACGCGTTTACGGGGAAAAAGGTAATAGTAAGTTTAAAATTGAAAAAAATATTTTTTGTATGATCCTACTAAAAATTTCTACTTTTTATAATTTTTCCTTTGTCTGTGCTATATGACGTTGTTTCGTGCCAAGTTTCAAGATTCTGAGCTTACGGGAAGTACCCTTTAGGTTTTGAGTTTCTCGCGAGTACTCAGTTTCAAAATATGCAACTTAAATTGCTATTTCTTTTGATTGCGTTGACATAAAAGTTTGGTTTTGCTACATCTGATAAATCCTATAGCCTTGAGTATTTGACATGAATTTCAACTTAATAAATTCACGCGTTTACGAGGAAAAAGGTAATAAGTTTAAAATTTTAAATATATATTTTTGTATGATTTTACTTAAAATATCTACTTTTTATCATTTTTCCTTTGTCTATGCTACATGACGATGCTTCGTGCCAAATTTCAAGTTTCTGAGTTCACGGGAAGTACCCCGTAGGTTTTGCGAGTGCCGAAAACTCTAAAATGTGCAGCATAAACGACTGTATCTTTTGATTGCGTTGGCTTTTAAGTTTGATTTTTTCACAGATTCAAGGGACAATAGACCTGAGTATTTGGTATAAATTTCAGCTTGCTACCTTCACGCGTTCCTGAGAAAAATGGTCTTGACAGACAGACAGACAGACAGACAGACAGACGGACAACAAAGTGATCCTATAAGGGTTCCGTTTTTTCCTTTTGAGGTACGGAACCCTAAAAAAGACTTGTATAGGTAGATATGCAAAACATATATACTTTCAGAAAACGACTTAAGGCTTAATAGATGAAATCCATCTGCATCTTAGACGTGACAAAAATCGGATGAGCGCCGTACCTACGTTTCGGATCCATCTAAGCAATATTGAAATAGTTGCGCGCCACTCCCCCGACAGGCTAAAAGTGTAGGCAATCCTTTAACATCGATCGGCTCACACGACAACATTTGGAATATATTTTATTCGTGCCTTCTGGTCCATTGTTGGCGATAAGATAGGGATTGTGGTATTTCATCTCAGATCCTGGCACGTTTTGAGGCTTTTCTGACGTTATTTTAATTTGGGAATTGGAACTAATACAATTATACAATATTTTGTCGTAGCTTCTTCAATGCATCAGGCCGTGATGAGTGGTATAAAACAGGAGAGACCTTTGCTTTTGCTTAGCAGTAGGATAAAAAATTGCCAAAAGATTTTAATTGTCGCGTATGTATTTACATGTATTAATAACATACGTTGTTATCGCGGGTGCAAAAACAAATGTGTTGAAGAATGTATATAACAGAGTGTCCGTTTGATATAAACAGAGTATTTCTACCTACGCGTCTTAGCCTCTAAGCAGTTCTTCATATCTAGCACAATGTTTTTGCTGGAAATGATCAATCAAACTCTTCTTATCTTGCGCCTTTTCTACGTTCCTTAAAGTGCGCCTTTTTGAGTTGAAATTTCGTTTCACATTTTTTTATGAAAATAACGAGTAACCGTGACTTTAGGGGGAACCAATTGTTCCTAAGTTTAAAATAATCTTTTATCTACAAGTCTACATAAATCGATCAAGAATGAAAATTGTTTCAAATAACAGGTGACAGAAGAGGTTGCCGTTAGGACTGTGTGGCTAATCTTTTTAACCGACTTCAAAAAAGGAGGAGGTTCTCAATTCGACAGATTATTTTTTTATCATTCTTATTTTTTTGTATGTATGTTACTCGATATCTCTGTGAATCGTGAACCGATTTTCAAAATTTCTTTTTAATCGAATGGGTATATCCCCTAGATGGTCTCGTTGGCACCAGGTTGGGATCCTGAAGAAATCGAGGGAACTCTTCAACTATAGTGGTTTCACTATTTTTTAAAACCATTCGGCCACTTCCCCTTGGAATAGCGGATCCTAAGCGAAGTCGGTTCTTTTTTTGTTTAAAATTATGAATATGTACTAATTATCATGTCAAGAACGATATTAGAAAAAAAAATTGAATAATTTTGATCTCGTAGGTACAAACGTATTTGATACTACTGACACTTCATAATTTTTGAGTTCTGTCAAATCGTAGTTGCACCCGCGATAATGACGTATGATTAATAAGATAATAAGATAACAGGAAACATGACTTTTTGGTTTCTTGGAAATAAAATTCATACATATATATATATATATATAATACAATACAACATCGTGCAACAGAAATGGGTTTCATACTCGTAGTTCCTTTTAACAAAAATTTTCAATAGCTCCACCATAATAGATGTAAAATACTACTACTACAATATGATTAAGTCAAGAGCTGTGTAAGTGTATAATATTGTCAACGTAGTGATTGTAATTCCGGGCCTGAGACAAAGGTGATTATTTGAAGAGCGCGCCGCGAGATTCGGCTCAAGATTGCGTCACTACTCAGAAATGGATGCTAGGGATGAGCGCCGGTACACACATCATAATAAGGCTCTTCTCACACAAAACCTAAGGCCCAAGGCCCCTGTACAGTCCGTGAGCTTTAAAAAAAATCTTCTGGAATCGGTGATGACACACACACATATTGCTGTTCTGCTTTTTCATGTTGATTGATACCCGACGTCTCTTTCTAAAACCCGAAGGTTCTTTTTAGAGCTCACGGACTATATTTGTGTGAAAAAAGATATTTCCAAAAAGATTCTCCTTCTTGTATGCGCCCAGTGTTGTGGGCATGCGCTTCTTAAATTTTCCTCCAAGAAGCTCTGTTCGTTGTTGCTGTCCTCCAAAGTGGGCCTTACGGCCTTACCTAAATACATTTGTGTGTTTTTTGCTATTTGTGAAAGCTCACACCGATTGTTCGAAGATGGCTGGACCACCACCAATTTGTAAAATAACGTTTCTGTTTGAAAGATCTTTACAGTTGATCGTATTATTAGGTCAGAATCTGAGGATGGGATTCTGAAGAAATATAATCAGAGGGAAAACAAGGGAAATCTTCAAATGTTATAGATACCGCTATAGTAATAAGTATGATTTGGGTATAGCTTTTAGTACCTATCTCGAGCAGTTATTCTTGAAAAGCGCTATTTGGTAAGTTAGAAATTATCAGCAATTATTCTTGCGAATTGTTTGTTTGTTTTATTAAGGTGATAATGTAAAGCCAGAGCCAACTGGCCATTTATTCAGGGTTCTTCAACTTTTTTACCTGAGGACCACGACTAGGCTTTAATTTCAGATCATATGGAATTTACTAGTCTACTCTTTTCTCCAACCCCATCGTCAGACTCGCGGTCCAAATTCGATCCACGTCACAAATCGTAGTTTGGAGACCCCTGATGTAGCTGAAAGTCTACACGATGGCCAGTTTAAAAAAACGATAGCATTACAGGAATAGCTCTCTAGTGACATCTGGATATCTTAGCTGAAAGACTGTGTTGCTACAAACGGCGACACGTGGCTTCTAGACAATTCAGTATACGCCGCACCTATGCCAGCTAAAAAAAGATGACCAGTTCGTTAAAACTAGTGCACGTGCGACGATGAGGCACGCTCGCTTATTACTGCAGTCGAGCGATAAGCATCGGTTTAATTCTACAAGAAACGCGTAAACGTTTGTTAGCCCAACTCCACCCCGGCATGGGACCTCTTTAACATTAGCGGCACGCTTGCTACCGGTTATACGTTTTTTGTTTTAAACTTGTAGACAGGGAGGTGGATGCGAGTTTGACTTGGTCATCAAGAATTCTTCTAAGGAATAAGGACCAAGGATTTTAATGACAATTTATTGTTTTAATTAAGTACATACTAAATATCTAAAATATTTGATATCATTCTATGATAGATAAAATTTTCGCAGTAGGGAACTTCTGAATTCCTTTAGGTGATTTTTTTAGACTTTAAGACCTAGCAGCTCTGTTCTTGCTAAAAAAAAGTATAGTTAAGTATTTTGTACCAGCGCTCCACTGAAACGACCTATTTCCCAATAATTTTTACAATACTTTAAGTAAAAAAATGCACTTTATGAATTATTTTAAGATCTCAGTCATTCAAAATAAAACACAAAATGTGAAACACAATTTTCAACGCCATATTTTTTTTAGTTTCTCTTTATTTGTCTTACACATATTGTCAGATCTGTTTACTCAATGAGAACGCTACATAGCCTTCTGCCTCCCCGCCTTCAGCTACGTTTAATTGTTACGAGTCCGTTATCATGAATATGATCTGTCGGTTCATGGGAACTCGCTACGTTCCGCCATTTTCTAACTCGTGTTTCAACTTTTGTTTCGACTTTTGTCGGTACCATTTTTCCGGTACCTTTGTGTTCTAAGTAATGAATGATACCGTGTCCCGTTTTATACTTTTTATGTCATTATAGTGTATATTTTCATTGTTAATGTTAACACGAATGCTCTTAATGACGTTTGTCACGGAGATAAGAGCTGTAATTTTCTTGAATATAATATCTTGTTAATGTCGTTCTGACCCTTTGTTTTGACTGCGAGTCGCTCACGTTTTCTTTTTTACAGTTAAATTATATAAATGAAGCTTATTATTACTTTACCAGGTATTTACTTGTAACTTGTGAACTTTTAGGTCTTAATTATATCCGTTCGGCAACTGTCATGCACTTCTTTACGAACCTATTGGCGATTGTACTGTTGAGTGCAGTTTAGGGTCAACAATGCGCAATACACACCTCCTCTTGCCCCAACCAACATGTCACTATAGAGTCAGCAGTATCTAGAATAAGCTAAATGAGCGAGTCGTTCAGAAGTTTAACTCGATTTTATTTAGTGGAACATACCAAAAATGGAAACAAAATGCCCATTACAATAGAAAAAAATTAACCGTGTAAGAGTCTGAAACCTCACGGGAATGTTTCCTCTGGATATTGTCTAGAAGAAAGTGCGTGTCAAGATATTTTGCACACTTTTCCCGCTTATTTGCTTGCTGTTACTTTCTCAAATAACTCTATAAACTTACTCAAAAATTAACTTAATATTCATACTTACTGCCTAAACACAACATTCCAGTGCCTACTCGGGCCCATATTCATATTCATTAGGGTGCGAAACCCCGCTTGATTGCACAAAGAGCTCGCTAATTTGGTCCCGCGGCTCCGTCCGCGCTCACTCTAATTTGCTTAAGCTCCAGTAACGAGTAACTTTTGCCGAGATGTTAGACGCTTTTGAATTGGCATTGTTATCATTATAGCCTTATTAGTTTCTTGACCATAATTATTTTGATTTATTAGTTCACATTTGTAGCAGTCTCGCGGTAAGGCGAGCTTTGAAACCAAAGGTCGAGTGTTCAAAGCCCAGCTCGTACCAATAAGTTTTTCATAACTTATTGAGGAATGAAATATCATCTGATATTTGCTTAATTAGAAGGAATGGCCAAACAGCACAGGACCGGGATCAAAGAGACAGGCTCCATACAATAATTATAATCTTGTAGTTTGTTACTTCCTTTAATTAACGTATTATTTTATTCCAATGCTGTGATCGTGTCAACGCGTTTTTGTAGGCAAGTCAGATGAAAATCTGAATTATTTTTGTTACTTATTTAAAAATGCCCATTTGTATGAAAATAGACAATGGTATGGGAATAGGGTTATGTGGACGCCCAGCCTTAACAGCTTATAGTAATTACCTACTTAACGTCAATACGCAAGTGTACAAGTAATGCTTTTCTTACTGATGCATTATTTCCTCTACAGCTAGGTTACAAAATTCGATTTTTTTATAATTTCTGAGTTTCCTGCTAAGTGCCGTATAAACTTAAACACGCGGAAATTTCTATTCACTCCCGTGCCGGCAAAGACGAACTCTTTATTAATGGCGCAAGTTTCACCCACCTCATTTACTTCCCCCAACTTTGAGAACCGCAACCCAAAGATGCTCAAACCCCAATATCGCAGGATTAACGACACCCTTCAAAATTAAAAACGAAATGAAACCGTCTTAAATACTCTAGACCTTTGACAGTCAGTTAATACGAAATTTATTACCAAAAGCTAAAATTATTCCTACCTATTGTTCTGCTCTGAGGAATTGTAACCCGAACAATACCTTCATAATTTATTTTTCGATGTATCCTTGTTCTCTACGGCAGATAAAGTCGTGATAACAAATGGTAACTAAAATAATAAAATAAACCGCGACTGTGTAGCAAGCGACATATTTCATTAATAAAGGTAAAACAAACAAGATATCATACGGGCTCACTTCGCAGTGTCCATACGTTACTGAGATAAAACAAAAGATTCGAATCCGTTGAATTTATGCGTTATCGAAGCTAGAGTGATGCTGGGTGAAACAATGGCGGATCGTGGCGCCCCATGCGGCGAAGGGCGGCACCACACCACGCTAAGCGCTGCTGTATAGCATATAGCGACATCTATTACCGAGTAGAGGAGCTATGCCGCTACTGTCGCCGGAGGTGGAAAGGTTACGCGCATTTAAATAAAGATTCAATCGCTATCAGAAGTCGTGTGAATTTATAATAATTTAAATCCTTCGATTTTATTGGTAGAAATACTAGAAATGTAAGCCTCTTTTAAAACGTAATAATAAAAATAAAATAAAAAGAATATTATGTTACATGTGGCTGAGAACATATTTGATAAGTATTTGGCAGGTAAGTAATCCAGAAAGTTGCCTTTCCTTTACTTGTTAAAGTCTAAAACTAGGATACAAAATAAAATGTAAGTACGAAGCTTATCAATTTGCATGAATTGTAAGCTACAAGCACGTGAAGCGATTCAAATAGAATAGGTAATTCGAGGCAAAAGTTAAATAAGAAATCTTCCAATGGGAAAGCAGCATTTTGCCAAAAATATTCATACGCTGTCATCAGGCGACTGGACCCTCGCCAGATTCGGACAGCCGACGACAAAATATTCCCAAGCAAAATACTTACTCACCCAAACCCCACTGCTCTTTAAAATCACTCTTGAAAATTCAAGCGGCAACTCCTTAAAAAGTTCAATGGAAAATTATCTTTGATTGAATTTTCTCCATCCCCAAACTTCGGCTCGATTGCCGTAACTTCAGAATTCTGACAAACTCTTTTGATATTATTAGTCATTACGCGCAGACCCCGCACAAACTTGGCAGCATTTCAACTACTTAATTAAGGCAAACGAATCACGTTGCTCTGAAAAATTCAAATTTTACGTATATTACAATATAACAAATAGTGCTCACTTCCGCATATTTCCTTAAACGCACCATTCCTTACGTCACGGACCGTTGCGAGGTTATTTATGCCTGGCATTAAAAACAAAATGATATGCCTTCGCTGAAAATCTAAAAAGAATAAGCAATAAAACGGTAAAACCCAAATCTGATACATACTAGGGTCGTAGGGTGTGCGAGTGGGACGGGGCTCTACAACCGCGAAATGAATGCGACGCTACTGTTTCATCTCTCACCTCTATCGGTTAGCGATCTCTAAACCGTCCTAACTCTGCTCGTAAAACGGTAAAATAAACCTTGAATCGTTCCTCGAACCGCCAATATCGAATGCAGATTACTACAAATGGATTTGAGATTAATATAGTACGAGAGCCACCCTGTCTCATGCCACCCCATTCGGCGCTCAGCATTCAAATCGGAATCGAATGGATGACCAAAACATAATATCGTTGGAAGATTCAGCCGCCATAAATCAAATGAGAAATAATCTGTTTCGGAACGAGATAGTCGCCGATGCCGTGCCACCATAAAAACGCAAAACGTTTTGTCTGATTGAAATGGTTACGTTGGGCGGGTTTTTTCCTGGCGCTATTTCCTTTTTATTTTCCTTGATGTATAATCAATGTGTTAACGGATGGCCGCGAACCGGGGCTTTGAGAGTAGATTTGCTACACAAAAGATTCTGATATTGAGTTTGAAAGTAGTTTCTTTTTTCTTCTTTTATGTTAATGGCACTTTTAGTTGCGCGGTAATGGCTTATGTGAATAAATGTCGCACTTTACTTGAGGCGTTCACGTGGACATTGTTTATGGTTAGTCATTTTCATATTTTAGAAGTTAGGAACTAAATACGGGACCTGGAGGTAGGGCCATAGCTGGCACTTAGCACGTGGGCGCCGCATTAACGATAACGATTATTTTATTACATGCCGCTCAACGCTCATAATGAGAAAAACATGTACTTTTTTAGTATTGTACAGGTGGAAGAATACCTTTAAAAAATACACTTCACAATAGGTAGGGTAGGTAGTAAACAAAAATCGTAAGCTATAATTTTTCTTCTAACTTCAAAATCAAAACACATTACTTCGTCTCTACCTACAATATTAGTCCAGATATTTTTTTACCTATAACGAATAAATTAAAATATTTAATTATATTGTGGGTATTTAATGTATGTACTTAAGCGCAAAAATCAGAAACCACTAGTTTATATTTCCTAAAATTATTCTTAATCAAATAAGACAATAAAAATTCCTATTGACAGCAATGGCTTCTGTAAATTCGTTAAAACTACGACGGCTCCAATCGATTAATGCGTCAAATCATAATCCAATAAATTGGATAAAATATCCGCCAGACTGCGCCACATGTGGTCAACCTGTCCCATAACCGCGGCACATGCCACGCTTACCTTCCACAATTACCACCAAAATTTAAAAAAAAAAGTTTTAAAACACTCGCATTCCATTCCAAAACGGGCCGTAACTCAAATTTATAGGGTTCAATTTTGAATGATATATAGTTGTCATGGCTTTGACCATCTGTTCCGGATGATGTTATCGAAAAATTAACAATTTGTTTAATGTAAATGAACCGGGGCAGAGCTGTCGATAAATTATTGGAACATTTAGCGACGCTTTGGACTTCCATGCTTATCGAGCGTCACCTTTCCTGCACCAAGTATTTGCTTATCTCCGTAATCGGGTCGGATTTTAATGGTGTTTTTATTAGTTTCATACTTTAGTGGCCAGCTGTTATTCCGTGCCTTGTAGGTATTCACAACCGGATTCGATTCAGACACTTTGCCAAAATAACGTCCGCAATTGCGTCGAAGATTATCACAAGACAAGTGATATAATAAAAATGCTTTTACGATGAAGTTTTATTTGTTATTGACATAACGGTTTCCCTAATTTTCATTTAAATAACATAATTTTATTACCACCGATCGTTTGAGAAATAATATTATCTAATTTTGAAGGAATGATAATAACCAATTTATGTTAATTATAAACAACGAAGTTCGCCCAGTGTTTGACGAGAATGTTTTTTTTTAATTATTTAATTGCTTGTATTTAATTCATTTATTTAAAAAATCCTAGTTCCGAAAAGAAAAACACCTGAAGTAGGTATCGAAGATTTAAATTAACTACACAAACCTTTTTTTACTAGCCCTTCATTCAGTAACGAGTTTTGTGCGACTCGTGCGACCTCTCTAATTTAGGTGTCATCAAAAAATGACAAATTGCATAAAAATAAAAAAGTAAAAATGAACCATTCACCAGTTAGCCACGAATAGGCAATCGCATGTTGACAAGTAATTATCAAAACGTTTGCTTTCAAACTTTTTTTCAGTTTCGTGACTGTTTGAGTTATAAATCTTGGCCTAATGAGATATTTATGCGATCCGGGTCTTCCTGTCAACGATTAATCCTTTATTTTCAAATAAAAACTGAGCAGTTTTATCAATATTAATACGGTGACGTAGATGTATAGTAAAGCTGCAAGAAGATACGTAACAAAAATGGTTTTCGATCTACATATTTAATACAAAGTGTAATACATACGCACGTATATATATGTACCATCGGGTACAGAATTGCATTACCAATTTATGAATGAATTCATTGATAAATTGGGCATGCAATTTTGAACCCGATAGTACGTGGATATACTTTATTTCTATACAAGCGAGTTAACAAATAATTTAAAACCTTGTCCCATTAAAGGTACGATAAAAACTTCAAAACTAGTCAGTTATTTAGGCGGTTATCAGTGTTATCACACTGCGTTGCGGTTACCGCATGCGGTGACGGTATGCGAGCGAGATAGCGCTCTGTATTTGTAAGTATGTCGCTGTCTCGTTCAACGGAGTAGGACGCGGTGCCAATGTGAGCTCACCTTAACTCTGCTGTCATCGGCGTACAGTGGTACACCATCCAAAAGTAGTACTTAAACTTATCTTTGTCAGTGAATTGAAACTTTAAATGCAGCACTTAACTTTTTTCCTAAGAATATTACACTTTTTTGGGATTGTTATACTAGTACGAGAATGAGCAGACTAATGTTAATGCATACTTTGAGCGTGGTTACATGTCTTACCACATCCAGAACCGTCAGATCTTTGTCAGAAAAACGCATGGCGATATTTCATTAACCGAATACTTAATATTCATGATATTATTTTGTCATTCTTTATTTTTACCGTGCCGATAGTAAATCATCTGTCTGTCACAGCCAAATTATCTGCAAAGCAAATAATGATTAGATTATCGGTCGCAGAAAGCTTCCGATAGGAGCTAGTAAATGTGTCAAAGCATTATAAGTTGAAGACAATAAAACGTTTTTTTATATGTTTATTTTTTAAATACAAACCTTAAAAACATTGAAAAAATAATCAATCCAGTTGGAATTGGACCCAGTTGGACTTGAACCCAGTTGAATTGGAAGTTGCAGATACGTCCGGACCGTATTATATGTTATTATTTTTGTAAATTACCTAGTCACCGAAGCCCCCCAGAGGCCTATATATAGGCGTACGATCCCATTGCAATCGCCAATTATAAAAATATTGATCATATACATGCAAAGACGACGAGAAAACTAACATACAATTCTTTTGCCAAACTGCAAGGTGGTTCGTTGGCAGATGAGCAGTGGTTGAATTTTAGGGTGCAACACGCCGGTAAACATACACTTATTTTGCGAATATAGTCGTTAAAACGGTAAAATTTTATTGAAATGTATTTGTCGTAACTAATTATCCTAAAATCCCGAAGATTATCCATTTAAGCATAATTTTTGAGGTAAAAAGAAACCGTGTTGCACTCTAAAATCCGATCACTGCAGGTGAGGCTCAAAATAACGAGTGCATGCAAATCACTTCTACGAATCTACGCATTAAACATTAATTAATTACATTATAAAGAAAAAATACTAAGTAATATTATATTTATCTATTTGTAATATTTTTTTTATTAAAGTTAAAAGTACACTGCTCACTTTCTTTTTAAAAGTTAAACTTGGATGTGTCATAGAAATTGTTAATCGCTCTGATTCTGTATTCTCTAATGATAAACTATCGTTTTCCATAAGCTGTAAACTACACAGATGCTTATCGCACTAGTTAGCTAAAGGGCTATTACACGGCAATTAGCTTCTAGTAATCAGATGCACCCCACTCATTAACCATGTGAATGGTGGCACACGTTGGCGATGTGCTTGTCTATGGGAACACCCACACAGCAAAAATGTACCATATTTGAAAAATTTAAACATCAATTTTCATTAGAAAATGTATTTGTCAGTTTTGTGACAAATATGTATGTAAAAACGCGACACAAAACTGACACTGTTTGATTATTAAAATCGATATTTTTCATCATTTTTAGTAGAAATAAGCCAATTTTTGATAGGTATTCACAAAAAGTATGATATTATTCTATTCAAGTTCGTCCTTGTATAAGTCTTGCAATTCCTTTTTACTCTCTTAGGGCTTGAATTTCCACATACCTAATACATTTTTGTGGTGTTCATAATATTTGTAGAAATAATTAGGTATGTATTTTGTAACTACCTACTAAAGTACCTATATATGTATTTTAAGGTTGTCTATAAGTACGGGACTGTTTTGTCAGTAGGTATTAATGACATTATTTCTCTACTCATCCTTTTCATCCTTCATATACCTAGATAGAAAAGGACGACATTACTGACAGTGATGTCTGGTGGCCGAATGACAAAGTCACGTGTTTACATTTTCTTTAGATTCATATACCTACCACCTAACTAGGTGGTAGGTATACAGCTTTAATAAGGTAACTACCTACCACATAAAATAACAATATTTATTAAAGCTGTCTCTTAATGCTTCCAATAATTCCAGTTAAATTTAATCATTTGATAAAATTACTCAACCAATTTAGGAAAATTAACTTTGACATTATACCTAATTCAAAATTACAAAACTCAAAAACCCACCCACACTCCGTTCATTGAAGCACACATCCTCTAATTAACATAAACAAATAGATAGAGATAAGGCCGTCTATTCCCGATGCTTACAAAATTAGTTCACCAGAGTGACCATTGGAACTGAAACCAATATATGGCACTGAGTTGTTCGAGTGCGCTCGACCAATGACTGCTCCGAGACACAGTCAGTGCGATGAATATTTCATTGATACAAATACAGATACTTTATTGGTAAAATTAAAATTAGGTATACAGGTCATTGGCGCCATGTGTTAGCCTATTTCACGAAAAAACCCTTCGAGCGATATCGCTAGATTTCAACACTGTTAGTTAACAGAGTGCGCACAAATGCATGAGCTCCCTTATCTCGTTCACGAAACTGAGCGACAAACTGTACCGTTTTTTCGTGAACGAGGCGTAAAACGCTCGGGGCCTTTTTTCGTGAAGGCGCTATGGGCATGGGAGAGACCACATGATTCGTGACATTTCGCCGTCAAAGATCAAATTTGTTACCTTTATTAGACAATGAAAATTCTACAAATTGGAAACAGATGTCCTTTACAATAAAAATGTGAACTGTGAAGAACTCTGGAACATCACGGGATTCGAACCTGCGTCCTTCGGATTGCCGGTCCAACGTGCTTCCAATTAAACCAGACGATTCTCTATCCATCACAGCGAATGAAAAAAAATAAAATTCTGTTTACAACATTACACTAACAACATTTTAAAGTACCTAAATAATAGGTAGGTATAATTAAAGACTTTACACTGGTTTTATTAGCGTTTGTCTCTTTAAGCAATAGTATTCAAAGAGCATCGTCACGTAATACCGGCTATTCATTACGGCAATTAACACGTTTCGCTATAAATTAGTTGCGCGGTGTACCGTGGATGGCACGCCTTGTATTTTAAACTCGCGATCTTATCGCTATTGGCGCTGTTTTATTGACAGGCGTTTACTTTTTTATAGGGAATAGCCGTTTGAGCTAAACTTATGCTGCGACCTGGTGGAGTAGGAATAATTTGCTACCGTAAAGTCGGGTTACTTTGGCCCTGGAGGGTATCTTTGGCGACCGGGATGTACTAGCTCCAGGTTTTATTATTGCATTGAAATTATGACTCCACATTGCCAAATTAGGTAGGGGTTTAAACTGTGTCCAAATTTTAATTTTCTTATAAGCCCCTTCTAAATATGATTTTCATATGGATAATAGATAGAAAGAGTCAATAGAAAGAACCCCCCGTTGATCTAAATACGAATTATGGGAATTAAGAATTTACCTATAAAGCGCCTGATCGCATATTTGTTATAGCTAGTTTCACGAGAGTTGAGGTGAATGATTACACACACAGCTACATGAAGTACTGATTGCAAAAAAACTGAATGAATGAATTTAAATGAGTGAGTGAATGAAAGTAAATGTAAATAAAAAAAATATTTTAATAGGTATAGGTGTAAAAATACTTTTATAAACTATCGTCACTTAGCATTAATCGTTATCTCCGTAGTTATTCTAATAAGAATGTCTCTCTGTTGAACTTGCTATCGGTACAATAAAAGAACAGTAATTTCAAATCCCGCTGTCATTACATGACAATGTTGTTATGTGTGTGACTTCAACTCTCGTGAAAATACCTATACTTAGATACAAATCGCGTGCATTAGTATATGACGTTCGTTGGCCTGATGAGCAAATAGGTACTGTATACCATTCATAATAAAAGTATATCTGTATCAGGGGGTCTACCCATGTGTAAACTGCTTAAATCATAAATTCAAAATTATACAAAAAACAAAAGTGAGAAGATTGTTGAAACCAAACCAAACAGCAATCTAAAGTGACAATTTGTGAACAATGTCTATGACGATGCACTCTACCGGGTAAAACTATTCCTTAAAAGACAAAGACTGCTGACATTTGAGTTATGAATAAGGAAGATATATATGTACATGTGAATTGGCCACTTCGCATTTACTAAACATGATCGCTTATCGATGCGTAGGCTTTGTAATATCCAATTCTAGCTTTTTCAAACTCTCATCTCACTTGACACTGCATCTGTAAAATAAACATTATCTTCTTGTTAATAAAATTCAAATTTCATTAACATGTTCAGGTCTATGTAGTAAGCCATCGATACCAATATTTCATTGCCTCTAAACAGGAAACAATAAAATGTATTGATGTCGCCACCAAATTCCCACATGTTGGCTGACAACTGCTATGCGTAATTTGTTAAAGTTTAAATAATTAAATGTCCGTTAGTTTTTATTGTATTTTCGTAGTTGGGGTGAAAAGCCGTCTACTCACCACAGCCGTTATTCATATAATCAAGAAGAAATAAAACGGGTCACATTAGACATTTTCTTACAAGGTGAGTTGTAAACTTTTTAATTGTATGTCCTTGCTTTCGTTATATTTTGTTACTTACACCGAATAAACATTTTTCATTTCATTTCATTTCATTTCATATTTGAGCTGCCTATTTTAACACTACCTATCTATACTTTACATTTAAATTTTCAGAGTGTAAATTCGAGGGACCTTGCCTTGCTAATTTATAAATGTTGTATATGTATGAACGACTAGACCATCTGGGGGACATCTTGGCTCGGCAAGCATCCTACTAGGATGCCCTAGGACATTTGAGACTCCTACTTTGCTTTAATTTCTTTATAAATGCGGTGGAAATATTCAGATTAGTCTCAATTCAATTTCATACAATTTTTTGGGGACTTCCGAGCATCAGATCATAATTCGGTATCGGTATACGGCAAAATTACGTGCAATTATATACGTGTAAGCTGACGTTTGTCTGAACTTGACGATAATTCTTAAATTTTGACATGCATAATGCAACCGAAATCTGAAGTAAGTAGGTAGATCATCCGAGTTAAAGACTGCAGATTTGTAAGAATACCTCCATATTTTTAGTGGCCTTACATTAATTACAAGAAATACAAGAACCTGTTTTATCGAAATCCTCACAATTACGAAATTACAGTTATAAATCCGGAGACAAAACCTCTCGGCCGCTCAGGTAATTTATGGTGGGCCAGGAATAATCACTGGGACGTCGTATAAATTGTGCGCCATTTGTAAAATAGGAAGTACGCGCTGGCACCCTCCGTAGATAGCTTCTGTTAATGCATTTTTTGTTCAGGGCTTATTGGAGCCTGAAAGTGAAAATACGAAGGTATTTTTTATGGAACGAGCGAGCGCTGCGAAGCGAAGTTCTTACAGAAAACTTCGGATACAACTGAACTGTCAGCTGGCTAGCGTAGCGGGTGTACACTGTACATTTCGATAGCTTTTTGATTTTTTTTAAATATTTATTTCGCGATAATACACTCGAGAGCAAAAATTTCGGGTCAGTAACATAAACTTTAATATATTTAAAATGAATATCTTTAAAATTAATATATTTTGAGATATTCAAGAAAATGCTAGTAACCCGAAACTTTTGCTCTCGAGCGTATATGTCTCGAAACGAAGCAGATAACTTCAAGCACTTCCTAGTACATTCGCCATCAAATATATCGGAGCGGCCAAGGTACTAAAAAAAACCGAACATGGACTTTAACGCCTTGACAATAGAGGCGTTGTTCAGATATTTGGGAACTTGGCCGCTCCAATATATCTGCGACTGTACATAATACAAGCTATTGTTCTCAAAACTCGCTAATATTCGTATCATGCACTCGCCGCTCTAGGATCTCGAAGAATACACCTCAATACCCCCTTGTGGAATTTTTAATAGTTTCACCCCTTCGGGTGTCACTGTTTAATGTATTTGGAATCTGTCTCGAGGCTCTGTGTATTGGAAATGGCTGTTTCCAACTACTTTTGGCCTTCAGAAGTGCTT
This sequence comes from Pammene fasciana, assembly GCA_911728535.1. NCBI lineage: Eukaryota > Metazoa > Arthropoda > Insecta > Lepidoptera > Tortricidae > Pammene > Pammene fasciana. Next base: position 8,048,936 of record OU452285.1, read on the forward strand.
CTAACTAGGAGTAATAAATCCAACGTAAGGCCGGCTAGTCTCTGCATAGAGGAGGTTGGTGTGAATTGGTACTCTTACCTTAGTGACTTGTGTCATTTATAAGGACTGTTTAAGGCTGGAACACTTAAATAACACATTTTTACCCAGCAGTTTCGAGTAAGAATTATAGAAGTGTTACCGTAAATAAACAATAAAAATCCTTGTTATGTTTCTTTTTATGTTTTGTAACGTGTATTTAACTATTTTCTTACCGAATTTCTAGAAATCAATATATAAAAGTTGGTTTCACCTCTTCTTTATCCAAATACACTCGAGAGCAAAAATTTCGATCAGTAACATAACCTTTAATATCTTTAAAATTAATATCTTTTGAGATATTCAAGAAAATGCTAGTGACCCGAAACTTTCGCTCTCGAGTGTATAAATAAGGAATTAGTCAAACGGGTCATTTGCTAAATAAATTTCCATAAAAGGTGGCTCGTTTTTATTACGTTTTTATATGTACCCATATTCAGTTTTCGTCCTTGAGTCTTGTCTTGAATTCAAATAAAAGACTTGTTTTCTCATTTCATGTCAGAAAAGCAGCATTCAACTGTTTGAGTATGCATTTCAATCTACTTCCATTATTATTCCCGTAGCCCACGTTTTAAAGAGTCTTGCGCAATTAAAATTTAAACCTGTTGTCCATTCTCGCCCGACTTCCTCCCAGCTCTGTATCGCAGTCTGGAGCTTTATACGAATTTCTCCACGAAAATACACATTAATATTAAATGGCTCGGAAATGCTGCGTTGTTGGGGAGACGGGGGGAGGACGGGTGCAATAAAAAGAAGGCGATGATACACTTAGAGTTTCGGCTTGTGTCTAATTTAAATTGAATTTAGCTTGAATAATGAAACGAGGAAATTGGATGGGTTTTTAGTTTGAGACGTGCTCGCGTAAATGAGATTTTTAACTAAGCGACTTGGAGATTGGAACGTTCGCGTTTTTTAATTAAAACGGAACTGAGCTTCTTTTAGAAAACAAAAATGTTACAATCTAAATTCCGAACTACCCTTTTGTTGGCAAAATGAGTTCAATAATAATTCTGTGTTTATAGCTATTTTAGTCAAAATATCATTGTTAGTCTAACAGTCGCCATCAGATATATCGGGGCGGCCAAGGTGGACACATTACAAATATCTGAACAACGCTTCTATTTTCAAGGCGATATTTTGAGTACCTTGGTCGCTCCGTTATATTTGATGGCGACTGTACCTACGTCCGATTGACATTATCTTAAAACGGCTAAGCCGGTTTACAATTTCCACAAGAAAAACCACCTTACACCTTTTTGCTCAAACGGTTCATCGTGTCGTATGAAGTTACGTAACCCTTTATTACCTATGCATGTTGCTAAACGTATAATGGCTGTTTTTCTTATTTATTTTTTCCTATTTTTAACCGACTTCAAAAAAGAAGGAGGTTCTCAATTCGATTATTTTTATAATTTTTTTGTACGTATGTTACTCGATATCTCCGTGAATCGTGAACCGATTTTCTTTTTTTTTTTAATCGGACGGGTATAACCCCTAGATGGTCCCATTCTTACCAAGTCGGGGTCTGATGATGGGATCCTGGAGAAATCGAGGGAACTCTTCAACTATTATAGGCACACCTATAGTGATTTCACTATTTTTACAGCAACTCGGTCACTTCCTCTTGGAATAGCGGATCCTAAGTGAAGTCGGTTCTTTTTTTCTTTAAAATTATCTGTTTTTTAATCCCCCGCTCCGCCTAACACTTTTTATTTTAATCATAAAATCTGTTTACATAAAAATAATATTTATCTATGAGGACGAGACTTCACGGCTCACAAACTTCAGAGATTAGGGGAAGACTGAGATTTCGGTGTATTAGGTACTAAAACAAGAAGGTATTTTTGAGTTATAATGCGTTTATGTAACGTTAGTGAAATATCTGAATATATGATGGTGTTAATTTTGTGTAGCAAGTAGGGAATTCTGGGTCCAGGAATTAGTTTTTCACCTCAGCAGTTCAAACAAGCCTACTTTCCTCACTCCCTGGAGTGACGAAAGCGCGACTTTCATCACTCCAGGGAGTGAAATTTTGTTTCTAGAAGCTTTTCGTCATAATGATGATGCCTTTCATTCAGGAATGTAAATAAATGTGTTTTTTAACTTAAATATGTTCTCACTACTGAGGTGAAAAGTTGTATGTGTCACACGAGAGGAAAATTTTTTTTACATCTCGTGTTCTTGAGATCCCTCGCTACGCTCAAGATTCATACTTAGAATCACTCGCTTCGCTCGTGATTCAATTATAGAATCTTTCGCTTACTCGGGACTCAAAATCAACACTCGCAAGAAAAACCAACTTTCCTCTCTTGTTGCACAAATAACTATTTCACCTCAGCAGTTCGAACAAGCCTACTTTCCTCACTCCCTGGAGTGACGAAAGCGCGACTTTCATCACTCCAGGGAGTGACGAAAGTTTTGCGACTTTCTTCACTCCAGGTGAGAGTGAAATTTTGTTTCTAGAAGCTTTTCGTCATAATGATGATGCCTTTCATTCAGGTATGTAAATAAATGTGTTTTTTTAACTTTAATATGATCTCACTACTGAGGTGAAAAGTTGTATGTGTCACACGAGAGGATTTTTTTTTACATCTCGTGTTCTTGAGATCCCTCGCTACGCTCAAGATTCAAACTTAGAATCACTCGCTTCGCTCGTGATTCAATTATAGAATCTTTCGCTTACTCGGGACTCAAAATCAACACTCGCCAGAAAAACCAACTTTCCTCTCTTGTTGCACAAATAACTATTGTTTTTGTTGTTTCGCATCACAAATATACATTTAAATGATGAGGAATGTAACATGTAACATACTGACAGAAAATCGATGTTGTGCTTCCTTACAGGAAATAAGGAGTTCATATCGTTGTAAAATAAAAACAGTTTACCCTACATATGCAAGTACTATCATTCATTTAAAAACTGAAATAGAAGTAGTTTCTAATCATAATCAGTGTGTGAATATCAGCCATACAATATCTCTTCTAAGCAAGATTATTAGGGTGCATTGGGGTTATTCCGATAGGAAAAAAGTGGCGGGTAATTCCGAACGTTGAGTCTTATTACAATGAGATACGAACGATATTTGAATGATGTTCGGAATTACACGCTTTGCAAAACTACCCCAATGTACCTAAGCAAGAAATGGCAGTTCAAATTAGGTTTTCCTTGATGTTCTTTTCGTCGAGTGCCTACGGAAGTCTGCCTATTGGTTAACGTTTTTACCACACAACTACGTAAAAACAAACTCCTCGTAATCCCTTTGACTAATATAATATGTGGAAAGCGTTTCCTATCATAATAAAACTTGTTGTCCCGGGGCCACAGCATTCCTACAAGTGATTTGGCTTACGAGCGCTCCCATCAACTCGGGGAATGTCAACCGAGCCATTTCCCTTACAAAGCTTTCCGTACGTGTTTTCCTTACATTAACTACGTAACACTATCCCCCCAGCCTCCCCCCGCTAGTTCCGACATCCAATAAGAGGTGGCGCTTCGCAAAACTAGCGCTGCTCTCTTTCACGAGCAATTTACTCCTTACACTAATTAAAAGAGCGAGCGAGAGGCCACGCCCTCCCCAAGAACAAACAGAAGGGGGGAGCCCGGTGCGCCAATCAGAACGCTTGATTATTTGTAATTAGAACGCCGCGCTCTCTCTTGGTGTGAGATGACCAATGGGATTCCGTAGTTAACGGAATTATTTTTTGTCGTCGGAAGGAAATTCTCAACGTAATTATAAATTCTAGAGGCTGCGATCTCATTTGCCGTAAGTAATCAGGGTGACAAAAGGGCGTGCTGTTATGAGGGCCGTTTTGTCTAATGACTTTCCTTATAATGTAAAAATAATAAATGTAGGCCACTGACAACTACGTAATAGCAACTTTTTTTATTCCAAATTGTAATCAAAATAAATGTATTCTATGTAAATGCATATTTAGAAAATCAAAGGTATTTTTGTAAGTAAGTATAATTACGAATTTATTAAGTTAAGCAAAAAGCATAAACTAAAGACGAAGTTTATTTTAATTAAGTACCTAGACATTTTTGATTCTTATTTAGCCATGAATCTCAATATTTTGTTTGTGCCCAAGTTATAATACTCACGGAAAAATAACTTTATACGCAACCTAGCAAACATTTCATTCCCATTTCAAACTCACAAAACCCGACCAAGAAACTTATCAGCATTTTGAAAAGACTCAGTAACTACAAAAAGTCCGCATTGAAACAGCACAATCATTCACTAAGGGAGAAGTTCTGTCGGAAAATCTAGCAAGAATCAGGCCGGCCACAATGAACGGACCAACTTGAAGCGAGTTTGCATATAGAGATAAAAGTGGGAGAATATTAATGTGAATCGCCGTCTCCCGTCCTCCCGTCCCCCTGCCCCCTTGTGGGGAGGGGGGCACTTTCTTCCAGGGCGGACCACGGGACAGTCGTGGTTTTAATTATATTGCGACGTGAGACCGAAGAGTTATAGCGACGTGGAGATTTTTCGTTTTGTAATATTAACTTTGAGGTTTGTTAGTGTTGTTTTGTAAGCTTGTGTTGTTCTGTAGCCAAAGGTACCGGTTCTAAGGCTATCGACTGGATTTTGTCAATAAACCATGCAAACAGGGAGATGACTAGATTATCGTGTCACCACAGATAATCATATTTTTATAATTTTCACTTATTTTCTTAGCATGAGGAATGTCTCCTTGTACAGTCGAAGATATATTTACACAGAATTTGCATCTTCTTATAAAGGAAATAGGTACAAAACTGCGAACATAATGAAGTTGACTATTCATTTAGTGACTACCTACAATGATACCCGTAATTCATGGCTTACTTAAAGTTGGATGCAAACCGAAATGAATAAAAGGTTTCTCACCTATAATGCTTTTAAGCAAAAATTGTTTCTTTATACCCTTTTTTAATTATTAATTAATTAATATATCTCTATTTAAAACATGTTTTTGATTTCAACACAATTACAACTAACTATGTACAGAATTTACATACTCGGGATCAGAATTAAAAACGTGTTTACTGAAAAATAATTTCATTTCTAAAAAGTCTGATTTGGTTAATTATTTATTCAAGTACCTACCCTTTATTAATTTCTAACATTTCTACAATCGAGTTAGACACAAAAGACCAACAAAGAAAAACCCTTTTACGAAGCAAGCTTATTAAGAAAAACTTTTATGCAAAATGAGATTAGCAGATAATACAAAAGCTGAAATTGTTCATTATACTTTAACTCGATAGAAGAAAGAAAGACGTAATTTCAGAGCGAGCAATTAACTTAGAAACATAACTCGAGTAAATTCCATGAAAAGCACTCAAGGCCTTGTCTATTTGACCCAAATTATGCGCCTAATCCAATATTTGTTCGAGAAAAGGCAAAAAATTTGGCCCCAATTAGCGTTCGACCCGATTCTAAGAGAAAAACCCGAGAAGTTCGCTCGGTATACGATACGAGGGGTTCTGTACAATTAATTAATTATTATAGGGATAATTGAGGTTTAAATAATTGATATGTAAATCTTTGATTCAGAAAAGTTAACTTGGAATTAATAATACCTACACGTATATAAATGGTATAATAAGCACCAGTCTTTATGGGACAGCTCATTATTGGTTAGGTCAATAAAGTTGTGTGTTTCTTTTGCGTGAAACAGGGAAAGGTGTAAACAATTACCATAATCTAAAAAAAAACATGGTTGTACAGTCAGCATCAGTAGTATATGTGACATGCTCCTATGGCTCTATAAATAAGAGCGTGTCACATATTTTTGCGGCCTTCGTGTAGGAAGATACTATTGATACTGACTGTACGATGGAAACCTTATAAATTTAATTATTTTATTTTTTACTTGTAAAATATTACCTACCAATTCAAAATAGTAATACCTATTTAATTAATGTTTCTATTAATACCTAAGTACTCTAAGTAGTGTAAAAATGTCACAACAAAAATACAACTCAGTCAAAAATCTTCAAAAATTGCGTTACGTAATACTTGAACGCCCCCAATGTACCAACATCTAACCGTCTAATGTTAACGAACGCGTGTGTGCGCGTGAACTTAGTCTAAATTCAAAAATGGAACCCTAAAAACAAAATTGCTACGTACAAAGTCGTAACTCAATTACAGCGATGAACCGTTGTCGCTATAGGCGTTCGTTAGCCGACGAGCATGCGCCGTGACCCTAGGTCGATAATGAGACTCAGCATCACACATCCTTAGCTTAACGTTCGCGTATTTACATACGTGCATATGCGGCCGTGTGTGTGCGGGACGGCGTTTTTGTTTAACGGGTTGAGTGCGTTTGGGATGGTGAGAAATTTAGGCGAATTGGGATTAGCTGCTATTTAAAAAAAACTGAGATTTTTTGAGCTTAAGTGGATTAGGTACACCTGCTTATGACGTTATGAAACTTCTTTTTCAACACAGTGAAATCTCTTTTCTAAAGATTGTAGAGAGGTGCAGGCGTCCATGGGTTGCGGTGGATACTTGCCACCAGGCGGGTCGTATGCTTGTTTGCCACCATCGTAAAACTGACATTAATTGAGACTTTAGTAAAATGGGGAAGACTGAAAAATAATGAATAAAATAACGATTTTCATCATGATTTTAGTTTTAATTACATCTGCACATAATAAGACTTAAAATTACAAACATTTCTTAAATTTAATTTAATATATTTTATTAAGCTCATGCGTACTGTCGATTTTGAATGCGGTTGTGCGAGTTTGGGATGTTGGGTGGAAAAATGATCTAACTGTAAACTATTTTTTAATACCCCGACGGTGGCAAACGAGCATACGGCCCTCCTGATCGTAAGCAGCTACCGTAGCCTATGCACGCCTTTAACTCCAGAGGATTCACATGCGCGTTGCCTACCATTTACGAACCTATACACTCCTTTTTTGAATAACGATATACGATTAAACCGATGTTGACATTTTTTTAGAAAATTCCGCTACCTTTTGGATTTTCCTGAATTTAAGAGTCGCCAGGACGCTCGCGTTCTCATACAAACGTAGTACAGCTCTCATTTTAAAACGACATGCTTTAGAACCATGAAATTTAACATGGGCATTCTAGTCGTACAGATCTAGGTCGGACATTCATTTTCGTTGCTAAAAATTGTAATACAAAGAAAATACAGATAGTTACAGATTTACATACAAAACTTATTTTTGCTATATTTTCTTTGTATTAAAATTTTTAGCAAAGAAAACAAATGTCCGACCTAAATCTGTACTACTAGAATGCCCATGCCAAATTTAACGGTTCTAAAGCGTGTCGTTTTAAAATGAGAGCTGAACTACGTTTGTATGGGAACGCGAGTTCACGCGTGCGTCCTGGCGACTCTTAAGCTCAGGAATGTACCCTTGCAATTAAAGCAAATACTTAAATAAATAACACAGTGTAATAAACGTAGAAAAAGTTAAGACGTTATTTTAGAAATACATTATTGGGGCTCGTAGTTTGACATTTAGTTTGTGGCCGCAAATTTATGTGAGTTGAATATTTATTTGTAAAGGGGTTAAGTTGGGCGACCATTGTGGTACTTTCTTTCTGTATCTAGCCAGAGACATGCTGTATTATATACCAAGTTTTTTATTTACTGTTCAGAAAGGAAGATTGAATGTTTGATTTATTATAATATATTTGTATTAACGTTACGTCAGAGTAAGAAGGGGTCAAATTGCGTAAACTTCAAGAAGTATATTAAAGAGTCGCGCTACATAGAAACTGACAGACATACTGACACAGGAAAATAGTTGAGGATATAATATTTAGGCACGTACGAAATCACGGGCAAAATCTAGTAGCTATTACATAAAGTGGTTATCTACTTATGTATTTTTTATGCAGATATGGCCCCTTAAAACTGTGACTTCAGTTATGTAGGTATGTACGAGTCATGTTATCCATACAATTTTAAACTCTAGGTAATTACATACTAGGTAAAAGGCACTACGGATCCAGCCGCCCGTACACTTCGCGGGGACTGGACCGAACAAAAAAGTACTAAAAAAAAAAAAAAAACTAGGTAAATACATTAAATACGCCCTTGTTCATAAACGTCAAGGTTGTCTAGAACAGTTCGCTTTATAGCGATAAGACCACCTGTTGTTTACCTCAGCTTACTTCAATTTGCTGTATTTTCTTTTTGAGGTGTTTGTAAAAAAAAAATCATTTGATTATAAATGTCTTTCAAGTCAACTAATATTTTGTCCTTATCTATAATTTTCACTATTGTTTCTTAGTAACAGACAAACCATAAATTAACTAAAAGAGGCTTGTAAAACGTTTATGAATGAGGGGGTAAGACGCGGGCCCGTCTTGCAGCCCCAACGCACCACCACTTAAGAAACAAAAGGAGTAAGTATGTATCTACATTGATGCACTTACGACATTTTGCTGCACAATAGTAGCCTGTTCAGCAGACTGTTAATAGATCTGCAAAACACAGACAGACGTGGAAAGGATCTTGATAGTTTCAAGTACTTAAGAATAAGGAAATCTATGGCGCGTTGGAACTGTCATGTTTTGATCATTATATTATCGTAATAACACCTAAAAAAATTCCTTATGAATATTTTTTTTTTCTAACGGCTGGCTTCCATAGCCTAGGCGGTACTTAGTGACCATACCTAAAAGGGCATTTATTTGCTTAATTGCCAATGTATATCATAGTGCTTATAATTATAAACTATATTAAAGTTGAGGCTTGATTTTTCTGTATATGATTGCCTGTAAATATTTATTAATTATTTTATTTCCATTTGTTTTGATCCGCATACAAAAGGTAAATTCCGATTTATCAATATAAGTCTTACAGAGAGGGAGTCACGGTGCTACGCCGAGTTTCATATTCATATTTATATTATTTATTCATAATAAAATAAAATAAATAAAATAAAAATAAATATTTGGGGACAATCTTACACAAATCAACCTAACCCCAAACTAAGCAAAGCTTGTACTATGGGTGCTAGGCGACGATATACATACTAAGATAGATAAATACATACTTATATACATAGATAACATCCATAACTCAGGAACAAATATTTGAGATTAGCACACAAATAAATGCCCTTACCAGGATTCGAACCCGGGACCTCCAGCTTCGTAGGCAGGGTCACTACCAACTGGGCTATTGAGGCCGTTATAATATTTATAATATTACATTTTCACTGCCCATAGCCAACATTTTGCTAACACATCGATGTGCGACAATACTTTCTATTATATGTGCAGTATAAAATACCATTTTAATAGGTTTAGAACTGCTGTCATCAGAAAGTACCAGCAAGAGAAGTATTAGCTAAGCGGGTGATCAAAAATGAGCTTAACACGACTTTAGCGGTCCAGACACTGTCAGTAATAATGTCATTATTTCTGTACCCATCCTTCTCTTCTTCATATAATAGAAAAGGACGGGTACAGAAATAATGACATTATTACTGACAGTGTCTGGACCGCTTTTATTGTTAAGAGAATGAGAGCGCGTGGAGGTGATTTTGAACACCAACCGCTTAGCAACTTTTGCTGCTGACTGTACATATTTAAAACGTATCATACTAGCGAAACATAAACGGCGTAATGATGCGCTGAAGATGTAATTATTATGTTTTGCTGACGTATTAGGTAATTAAGCAATTTTTTCAATATTTCATAGTTCATATTCATATTACTACGAGAGACACAGGTTTCAAATAGTTACTATAAAACTGCAAGCAAGAGATACTTGTAGTCATTAGAAATAATTGCTTTTTCATACTCCAGTGTACTATCATTTTTCTAAGAAATAACGAGAGTTTTTGTTCACTAATGAACAGCGCAGCTCAAGCATTCTGAGTCGCAGTAAATTACTCCTTTCCTTACCTTATATACTAAGGCGGGGGTGGGGGGAGGTGGTTCGTTTGTTGACCAACGCGTTGGTATTATGTGGATACGAATGTGCGAAGAAAATAGATTAAAATGTTGCAGAAAAAGGGGAAAAATTCAACGCATTTGGCTCACTCGAGTCGTTTACCTATCGACTAACGCCCGTGATAGCCGCCCCTATGGTTGTGTGACGTCACGACCCATAATGTAAACAAATAAGTTCACTCTATTTGAAGCTTGATGATTAAACCAGTTCATATATGACCGCCCCAAAGCACTGACGTTTCATTTACATGTACCTGTGTTCCTATATAGTTAAATATATACGTAAATAATATATATTATCTCACCCCTTTCTGTCACCCGCAATATAGGTACGAATTTGAAAAGAATATAAGTACCTACTTATAAATGAAAATCATTACTTATTATTGATTTTATTAGAACTGAATAATTTTATAACTATAAAACTCTCGTGAGACTCTAATATATTAAAAATATTTATAACGGTCACTCACGTAATTTTGGTCGATTTTTGCTCGACATGTTTCGATCAATCTACGATGATCATTTTCACGAGCGGCCTTCCGCGACGGCAGCGCGTCGGCTACTGCGCGCCTGCACCAAAAATCGACCAAAATTACGTGAGTGACCCGTTATAAATATTTTGAATATGAATAATTTTATGTTTTTTCAGTTCAGTATCATGTTATCTTTACGAGATGTTTTTGATTATATATTAAATAGAAATTATAGTTACAAAATATAATCATCGCATCCTAAAGTACCAACTATGGTAACTACCATGACTTCTAATGACGTTATTTTTGGCTGTCTTTCAAGTTGGTACAGTCGAATTTGTTAATATCGACGCGTCCAACTGAACAAAAATATGTGAACACGACCCATACAAATAAGGTTGTGTTCACATATTTTTGTTAAGTTGGACGCGTCGATATTAACGAACTTGAACGTACCATTTCACAGACTGATATAGATACAATCTGGTACGTACAAAGCTTATTTATGACTCGTTCTTAATCTCCAAATTAGCAGGGTAGGCATAAATCCATCGAATACGGTACAAATCACCAGGTTAAAGGTAAATTACCTAAACAAAACATTTAACATGGAAAAGCTTATTTTAAAGCTCGATTTTCTCACGTCTTATCCTCGCTATTCGTTCCTATAAAGGGGGGGTCGCCCGGGACCGAGGGAGGAAGCTGCGGAGGTCGCGTCGAGTGCAAATTAATCTCCATACGTTGTACAACTATAGCGCCCCAGCCTCTCCCGCGCACACCCAAATACATGTCTACACTTATAGACCTTATACCTATTGTTATTAAGGCGAAAATTGTATACATGTTTTTGGCGTGAAGTTTACAACTATGGCGCTCCGGCCTTGCTCGCTTTGCGCTTTGTACTAGACATAATTGGGTGAGAAAATTGAGATTCACTGTATCATGGTAGTGCTAGTTTTGGAATATCCGTTAGAGTACGCAGTCTATGAGAAATAGTCCCATAAAATGGTTAAATATAAATGTTACCTCTAACAAAGTAGTTCAACGATTTCAACAAAATTGTAGGCTGCCTTTTCATGAGGCCAGCTCTAGAACCGATGTTTTGGAAGTACTTATGTATACTTCGGTTACGGATGAAAAGCTCCCAGCGTTTCAATATGGGTTGACTTCGACCCAGTGCGGTTGCGGCAGCGCATTGCAAACCATGGCGCACCTACTTGCTTGCCCCGCCTGCCCATATTATTGTTCGGAGCTCGACCTGATGGACGCAACGCCTAGGGTGGTCAACACCGCCGCCTACGGCAGAGGAAGAATATCATTACAGTTATCTTACATAATTTATCGAGATTTTACAGCGTCAAAATACGGACAAACTATTATATAGTGGTATCTATACATACGCATTAAGCGTTTCCGTAGTGTACACTTCAAACTTGTCCATACAATTGTTTGCGGCGCTCATAAAAATCGCCAAAACGTTCGTGTTTCAACTTTTCATATGAATATCGCGCAATTCGCAGAGTGGCTTCGTGGCCGCGACAACAAAGCTCATACGTTTGTTCTACAAGCTAAAGCGTTAACGCTTAGAGCGTATGTTCTGATAAGTACTTAACTTGGCTTAGGCCTCCATCCTATAGTAGCGATTATCTGATACCATGGTTTTGTCTGATACATTATGCGGCTGTACTCACTTGTGTTTAGTCACTACGCGAGACATCGACATGTTTCGAAAGAATCGAATCGGTTTCAATGAGACCTAAGCTCTCCGAAACATGTCAAGCCTGATATGCAGCTGTACTCACGTGTTTCGTAGTCATTATAATAGTGTTAACATGTCTTACGAAAGTTTAAATTCAATAATTTAGAGTACTCTAGGTTTTTAATTTTTCTATAACAGTCCAAGATAATGACAACAAATGACGGTCACCCATCGCGCTGCTAATTCGCTCGTTAACAAGCGCGCTTACGGCATGCAAAGCTCTTGTCCAAACAACTATTAGTCTTGGACACTGGTACGGTAGTGTGGCGGTGGACTTTGTAGAGTAATATTTATTTTAAAATCCCGTGACGTACCTAACTCAATAAACTTAAATGTTTGGCGAAACTGATATTTTTGTAAATTGTACCGTACTTTTATTGGAAAAAAATTATAAAAAAATGTGTTCTGATTATATTAGTTATCATTACACTAGTGTTACATCTAGATGCATGGTGCAATGTCAAATAAAATAAAACCCGCCGCCCACACTTAAGTGTGTCTAAAATCCTGCTATACCGTTCATGTAAACCTAGTTTTTTTTAATACTTCTATGACGTAAATAGTATAGATATCAATTGCTCTAATTACGCCCTGGCCGACCCTTTAACAGCCTGAAATTGCATACTTTTTTCAAAGAACCCAGTCTTGTAAAGAAAGCATCTTGGATAATCACGTCCAGGTACTTTTACATCCTCTGAATAAAATATTTTTAAATATAAGGATCAATTAAATCGCATAATTCCATCTTGACTGTCTTAAAATAACTACGTTATGACATTACCATTATTTTCTCAAAATTATAAAAAAATCGAATAATAATTAAAGCCGTCTCCACACAATTCACACAGTAGCAGCACCAAGGGGCGGTGTCCACCGCAACCACGACATTGATGTATCATGTCGGATCAGCGCGGGCTCGTCTGTCCACTACCTAATCTCCATACATTATTGCACTGGCTATTGCTCAAATAAATGGTACTCGAGTCTTAAATTTTGACGTTAACATTTAGGGGTTTACAGCTGGGTTTTACGTGTTTTGTATGTTGTGGATTTTATTTTCTTGTATTAAATGTTGATTGAAGAGAGTTACGAGCAACGAAGATTATATAAGAACTTGTGTGATATATGAAACTGCCTAGTGCCTACTAAGCTCCGCTTACACAAATGCGAAGTAAAATTTTCAAAAGCTTATTGAAAACTTTTTCATATTTTTATTGTCATTTTATGTGCTCAATTTGCCTTTAGTTACCAATTGGTTAGCAAAAGTAGACTTATGGTATTACTCGTGTACATCCTCGATGACGAGCGACTGGCAGCACATTTGACGTCACGATCAGCATTGCTTCGAGCTTCCAAAGCATTTAAGCAGCGTTCACTAAAACCACTTTCAAATGTTTGCATTTTTTTGCCATGCTCGCGTCACTGGTCCAGTGCCAGTCGCCGCCGCTCGCGCAGCTACTCAGTTTTGCACCTTTATGCTTCGTTCACGAAAAACGCCGAGAGTTTTTTTACACCTCGATCATGAATAAACGCCCCAATGTGACGCTCATTTTCGTGAACGTGATAAGGGAGTTCATATGTTTGTTTCACACGCTGGCCACCGGCAGCGTCAAAATCCGAGCGATATCGCTCAAAACGTTTTTTTTTCGAGAAACAGGTATTACAATAGTTTGATTGAAACACGCAGAGGTATAGGTATAATGGTTGCCAATGCAAATTCGAAAATTTGGATATTGCAAGTTTGGCACTTCAGCTGAGTATCTCAGTTTCCTAACCTCTTAGGAATACAGCCGCCTCAATATATCCTAAAATGCCAAGCTCCAGCGACACCGGAGCTCCCTGTAAGCGCTTTATTAATAAAAACACCTCGACAACTCATGCATGTCTGAAAGATGCGGAGGCGGGCATCGTTCATCGAGTACTAGAAGAGGTACGTGTCACCGTACTGGTCTGGTACCGGGAACAGCTTCATTTGTTTGTCTATCTGTATCTCTATTGCTCGAATTTGCAAGACCGTTAGAGAGGAAGATATTAAATATTTGAATTTCGAATTTCGTATGACAGGTGACAAGCAAAACTCACTAATTACTACCACAAGTTCATAGCGATAATTAACCATACTGACAACATAACAAGGTTGATTTTCGATTAATGTTTTTTTTCGCAATCGAACTCGCGGAGCGTAAGCGAAGTGAGTTCTTAATACAAACAACTCCAGACCCAACTGTCATCTGGCTACTGGGACGTCTCAGCGTTTGGATGGACGATAACGTTTTTCTGATCTTTATGAAATTTCTTGAGGCTGTAGCAGCCAGAGATACCTACATAAAATTTGTAAGTTCGTATATGAGCAGGATCGATTAATTGGTTATGGAGCTAGAAGGAGAAAAAAAATTCTCCTTAGGGTCTTGTTATATTGGTCAACTCGTTTGCAAGTAAATCCCGAGTTTTCAGTTCGAGGCGGACTCCAAGTTAGTGAGTTGTGCATGTCAGTTGACGATATGGAAGTCGCCGCGCGAAGTAGCCGACCCGTCAGCAAGAGCTGAATTATACTCGCAGTCAACCAATTCGCCATTTTGATGGTGTGTCCATCTGTGCCCGCCAAAAAGAGATGGAAATAGGGTTTTTGATAGTAATCATAATCAACACATTTTGCCCCCATCATTTCTACTTACTCTGCGAGGTCTAGTCTAAGCTTACGATTCCGGTATTTTTTGTATGCCCAATTCCAGAAGCCTTACAAAAATACCGGAAAAAGCAGGAACAGATGGTGAAACATTTAGAAACGTATTTTCAAATAAGGCACATTCCATTTGTTCTGTCCTTCTTGTGCGTATAATTGAGCCAACTCTACAGTTATACTTATTGCTAGAAGATCTATTTAGACACTTCATATAACTTTAGTTCCCAGACCAAGCGCACACAGCAATGTTTTCATTCGATCAGGGGATCCTGCCTTTGAGATGAAGTTCGGTATTAGAAACGCAGCATCCGAGACTATTTTCAATTTTGTTTGTTAACTCTTTTTCTTCGAGAGGTGTCTCAAGTGGCTGGATAGTTTATTGAATTGAGCGGTATTTTATGTTTGTTTTATAAGTAGTACCTAAGTGTGATTTTTATTTCAACGATAAAGCTCAAAATCTAAAGAAACTGTTTTCTTAGCTTAATAGTTTTAGTAAAATTCATGGGAATCATACCTATGGCTGGATGGGAAAATGTATGGACACAGTTATTTTACGCTTAAGTCAAAAATACTTAGATAGGTACCACATAAAACACGATCGACGAATGATCTTCCTAATAGCGATTATCCAGACGGCTAAATCGAGCCCGGGAGCCGCTTGAAAACCTAACACCTGTCATCTGACATTCCAACGCAGAAGGAAAACTAGGCCTTATTTAAATTAGATTCAGTTTCCTCGCATTTTCTTTCTTTATTCCATGCTTTGGGGCACCTTATTTGAAAATTTGAATACGAAGTGTCCCATTTTCATCACCTTTTACGTACATAATTAACATGTTTTTGTAGGTACTAGATCTCTATATTGTTAATTAATTGAACAGTGACAATTCTGGTACTTACCAACTGACATGACATAGATTTGAGGCTGAGAAATGATCGTCACGACACATTATAGTTTCTGAATATAAATTTACTCCTACCACAACAAATACGAATAACCACCTAAGAACCCATTCCTCAAGACGAGACACATGAAACCCAAAACCGTTTCTTTGTTCGGAATTTAGATTCCCTCAACTATCCTCACGTACGGAGGTATAGCATAACGGCAAAGGCTCCCAACCTGTGGTGTGCGAAAATGTGGTCTGATAGGCTAGTGACAATACTGACGGGTTATGAGCTCAAAAGAAAATACATTGATATCAGTTTCAATAATTATTGAAATTATACACAAGCCAGCATTGTCTGACACCGAATACAGGAGTGACAGATCTAAATAATGATAAACAGATCAGTATATAGAGGCTACGTCTTAGGTTGAATATAATACATGAGTATAACCTTTATATTATTTTTGTACTATGAAACTATTTAAACATATCAAATAGTTCCAGTTTTAAATTATAATGTATATTACTAATATACATCTTAAGCTAATATAATATTAGCTTAAGATAATCACTACATAGTATAAAACAAAGTCGCTTCCTAGTGGCTGTCCCTGTGTATGCTTAGATCTTTAAAACTACTCAACGGATTTTGATGCGATTTTTTTTATAGATAGAGTGATTCATGAGGAAGGTTTATATATATAATTGCACCCATGCAAAGCCGGGCATGATGTCGCTAGTAATTATATATAGCTGACGATTCGAAAGTGCTTGTTGCTATGCATACTTGAATAAAAAAAATTGACTTGTCTTTGGTCCTTGTAGATTAACCAAGAAGAAGAACTGAAGAATTCCCTCTTTGCTACAAGTGGTATAATTTCACCAATTTTATATTTTGTTCCATGACTGCGACGCTAACCAGTTTATAAAAAACTTTTATATCATAGCAAATCTTTTAGTGGTGGGCGAAGACTTAAATATTTGTTTAAATAATAACATATTTATATATAGAAAACATTGATAACGACCATAACAGAGATACATACTCGTGATAAACACGCAAAAAAATGCAAGGATTTTTTTTTGTACAAAAAACAGAAACCTCTCAAGTGGTCCTCAGTCAAACACAGTTTGGGAACCACTAGAATAACGTAACCCCGCGACGAATTTTCTAATCGCGTCCGCAGGGTGGGAAACATCATATTTCACACCAAGGGGCGGAGATGAGTTTTTTACGCATTACTGCTACACACGGAACCAACTTGAACGAATACGTCGCACTAATAAATTCTAATTCCGATTATTTGTAAGGGTTTTTGTTAGCGTTAGCGGGGTTATGAGATTTTGGGATGAAATTACCCGGAAAATGCCGCTGGTTATCACAAAGCATAATAATGATATTTGCTTAAGTATTAAATATTTTAACTACCTAACTGTGTGTAAATATGTACCTATTTGCTAATGGCGTTTCAGCCTATCGTTTTAATTGTATCGTATATCATATCTTACCTACACTTTTTTTTAGTAACTAAGTAAGTACATATTAGATACATTTTTACAATCCTTCAATGACAAATAAATACTAAATGAAATGCTAAATTAATTATAGAAGTTTCACTTTTACAATCAATTTTTAATATTTATATAGGTAAGATGACTAAGTAGGTAGACTTGAAAAAAAAAACCAACCATTTTCTCTTTAAAAGGTTATACTTACTCATTTATCTGACCAAATTTTAAAATAAGATTTTCCTTCACAATTCCCAAGCAACGTAGCCCCTCATTTCTTTGCATTGCGATAATGTAGGCATAAATCAGAGTCCGGCGAAGGATCAAAGCCTCTATATATCAGGCTAATGCTGATATGATATGTTAAATAAATAGCGTCGCCCACAGGATATTGGGTCTGCCCGGGAATCGAAAATGAATGTGACGCGTAAACAAAGTAGGTGACGGGAAAATGGGAGTTTTTCGTTGTGTTAACTGTACAGTCAGCAGTAGAAGTAGCAAAGCGCTCTTATTCTCTTAACATTAAAGTCGTGTCAAGCTCATTTTGAATATCTCACACGCTTAGCTACTTCTGCTACTAAACGCTGTCAGCGTGTGAGTGTGTGTGCCTGCTAGACTTGTGCCTGCGTCTAGGCTCCGTCAAATTATAATAAACATTTCAAGTTTGGCGAAGTTCCTGCCTGCAGATATGAAATTGTAGGCTGGTTTTATGAACCACGGAGTAATGAAATAATTATCATGAATATGCGAAAAGGCTATCGATAACTTAAGGTTTAGACACTTGTACACTATTTGCGTTTCAGAAAAAAATATTTTCGAAAATCAAAAGTCATTAAAAAGCTAAATTATATATTTGAATGAGCTTTAAAACACTGTCATGATATTTTCCCTTAAAGCTTTTAGCGATTAAAATAACCAACAAAATGCAATAAGTACCTAGGTATCCGATAGTAAAATGGCGGAGGAACGACATCCGAATATATTACACAGGTACCCAATCTAGTTTGTATGTGAGGCGCGCCTCAGGATGGATGTGTTGGTTTTGCGCCCCCACTAAGTAGGCTTCCCTAATATTTTGTTCTGAAATGCTAAATAAATTGAATTTCCTGTAGCGGACTTAAATTTAAATGGACGTTGGAGTAGTTTCCCTAAAAGGCACTACGTATCTTTTATATGCAGTGAGATATAAAGTTAAAAGGTTTAAGAAGCATATAAAACTGAAATATCTTCACTTTAAAGTATATTTTTTTAATACAAGTCTATAAAGTAAGCTATCCCAAATGCATGCACTATTTAAGACTTATCCCCACTATAAAAGAGTTACCAACCAGCTTAGTTTCATAAACCTATAATTCAGTGAAGTTTATGCTCCAGAATATTTCCTTATTTACGGTTACTTATGTTTACCAGAATATTTACTCCCGTTACACGTTCTGTTTTAATACAAAATAAAACTCCTTTTAAAGATGCAATATCCTTTACAAAAATACACATCAACACAATTCCTTACCCACTAGAATAAAACAATAGTTACCCAGGGCGCGCTCCACCTTTTAGTGTCAAAAGTGTGAGAAGAATATGGGTAAACAAATCCTCCAATTTCCATCACATTTATTCGAGGCTGACGTCACCCGCCACCCCCTGATAGAGAGGAACGTGTAATTTCTTTGTAGATAGTGTGAACCGGCACACCCCATTGGCCCCGGTGTGCGTACTTATAAAGATAGCAAATATGTCGTCAACGTAGATGGATCTGTGAGCCAAATTGTTGTTAGTAGTTGAGTAGTCTACGATATTAGATAGGCTAGAATAGGTTTTGTTATTGAAATATATCGTAACTGTAACTATAATCTTCATTGGCCTTAAATAAGCTGAAGAACATTTAATACATGCTATCCAGCATTTGTATACCCATATAATATAATTCGTACAACGTAATCTTTATGCACTTTCCTGCATAAGTAACTGTTTAGTGACTCGGTGCATCAGTGTATACTGTTATACCGGTGCTAATGTACCTATTTGTAATAATAAATGATAATTTTCTGATAGGTACAAGAAAATCGACATCGCTAGAACCCTTAGAGCATATACCTATAGAGCTTTATGCTAGAACCTGCATAAATGTGTAAAAAGTTAACAGTTTTATGTAATTTTCTGACACATGATGTATGTATTTGGATTATTCCAAATATAAATAGATGGTAAGTACCTATTTTATTCCAAAAAATAACTACGACATGATAAGGATGTGATGGAATATAAGTGATTTTCAGAGTTTACTACCCATTACATATTAAATTTTAGTGGAACAGTTACAAATCCACACCCTTACGGTAACTCTTTTTCTTTTGCATTAATATTTGAGGGTACCTTTTTATTACGAATGAGTAATTTTTCCAATAGACTTAGTTAAATCACAGTCATTTATATGGAATCCTAAGTACCAATATCAATTTACTAAAAGCTTATACATATTAAGATTCCATAATCACAATTCATGGAACGCGTATTTCACGGCAAGTAAGAACTGCGAATATTCCACCAAAAACAGCACATAAAACGTTATATCTTCTATAACATACGTAATAATATCCAGTAAATTTAGGAAAAGGAAAGGACTTAATAGAAAGGCCGGTCCAAGCTTATCTAAGAAAGCGTAAAATTTATGTTAATGACACCCCACGAAGGAAATAACGAAACGTTAAACCAAAGGAGAAGAAAGCATATTCCCTCGATAACGTGTCCCCGTTAAATGAGCATGAAAGTGGCTATTCTGGAGGATAGGTGACATTTGGCATGATTTATTCCACTGAATTAATTAGGGGATAAATTAGTCCACTGGATTAATTTGTCCCCTAAATATCAACACTTTGAGTTGACATTCGATCGTTCGGACACAAAAAAGTAATAAGTTGTTGTACTGGTATGATATCTACATGCAGTCAACCAATTTGATTTCTGGGCCACTTTGTACTTTTTTTAATTTTTTTTACGGTGAAAATAGTGTGACATCCCCCCGGTATACTAATTGTTTCTACGAGAAGGTGCGAAACGGCCAATAATTGTCGTTACTCATTGTATTTTACACACAATTACGGTTACCATGAGTTTGACATTGTCATTTTTCGTTAACGAGTAACGAATTTTCTATTGTGCATCTCGTTTATACTAATATGTTACAACTGTTACAAGCAAGATGCACAGATAGAACACTCGATACTCGTTCTCGAAAACGTCAATGTCATAACTCATGGTAAGCGTCAAGGTATATAGCTGGTCTAACCGTAGAGTATTTTACTGCGCAAGAGTACCATTGTAGCTTATTTGAAAACTAAATTTACATGACAGATGTACACGATAATAAGGTACTTACTGATGACAATTTCATAAGTAATATACCGATAGTGGTTCGACTACCAATGACCCTCTCATTAACTAGTATGAATCTCTAGGCAATAAATGCAATTTATTTAAATTTGTAAAACTGTATAAGCACCTAACTTATTCCAAATCGACAGCTATGAAGATAGCCCCCAAAAACTAGAAGAGCACGCAAAAAACGTAGCTCGAAGCGACCAATTCATTCGTTCCCATATCCGGTTATCGCCGGTTTATCATACGCCCGGGGGCCCACTCTAACTCCCCGCGAGATTATTTTAAGCTTCAACCCTTAACGTTTTGATTAAACTGCCATTTCGGGAAAACCTTTTTACAGTGACCGTTGCTGGGAATTAGGTATAAAAGAGAATAGGGGGCTAAAGTGGCAGGTTTTCCGGTGTGTCATTTGCTCATTTGATGTGACATCGATGACGTGAGACTATTGTGTAAGAAACAAGTTTGGTTGATTTTTTTTTTCTGAAATAAAGTACCTGTACTACTTTTAAATAACCTTTGAGATTTACAATGAATGTATCCGCCCCTCCTTCCACATAGATTGAACAATATACAAATACCGTTCATTTCCATTTATTCACAAATATTCTTAAAAACATTTGACTGATGCGATATTTTTTTTTACCTATGATTTTATTCGTTAGCCTATTCAGTGTCCCACTGCTGGGAAAATCCCTCCCCTCTTTTTTTCCACTTGTCTCTGACGTCCCTGTCAGTTGAAATTTTCAACCAATTGATGAATGCTTTTGTACAAATAATCGTTACATAACTACATAAAATAAAATTCATTCGTTAAATAATATCTAAGTAGCACCTAAGAATTAGTCAATCCTAAGGTAGCATTATATTGCAACAACAAGTTTTTTGTCCTTTTAACCACCATTTAAAAATATCTTCACTTTATCTCCCTATAAGCGAGCAAGCCATGGCAGTTACCTGAATTTAAAATTAATAGCTTCCCTTGTTTCACAACGAGAGCAATCATGCGAGGAGCCTTATTTTTAAAGCGCATTTGACGTTACATAATGACACTGACATCCAATTGCTTTCATGTGATCGCTCGTGCTAAAGCATAGCTACGAGCGTGTAAATGCAATGACATTCGTATTACATTGGTATTATATTTAAGTTAAATTTTTGTTTTTGAACACGACTCGGGTCGCAAGAAGAGGTCTCATTTTCTCTCTTTCCTTTATAATTTTCTCGCCCCACGGCGGGTCACGGAAAAATGCAGAGAGCGTTAAGGCGGGTTGCAATTTTTACATGTAAGACGTTTGGGCCTAGGCGTTTTGTATTCGGTTTCGTGTTTTGAATAAAGTTTGAAAGACGGGAAAGAGGTTAACGTATTGCCCATTATACTTGGCGATTGACAGTTGCCTGTTTATTCCATCGCTTAGAAATTCATTACCTCTTTAGTACATGAACACTGTTCAATGAACAGTATCTTATTGACCTCTAAACTACGAGTAGGTAGTAGCTGAACGGTAAGGTGACATCCAAACCTCAGGGAGAGTATATAATGAAACCACTAAGTACTTGTATCAATAAGATTTTCGGCTCTAAATATACAAAATATTGATTTATCTAACCTTTATTTTATAAAAGAGAATCTAATATTACAAAGAACAGACTTCAGGGCATCCTCTACAAATCAATATCAAGGCAAAGGAGAGAGATTCTACCTTAAATGTTAAATATCATATCGCCCAGTTGGCTTACCGTAAAGACAAAGTGATGAGCAAATATTTTTGCGAAGTACCTAATTCAAAAGTCTAATATTCTTTTCGCGTTGAGCTAACGTGGGGACTAAAATAGCCCAATCTTTCTTAATACATGAGCTAAGTACATATTTCCAAACGTGCCTAATTAGGCAGGTATATTATACCTCATTGTTCGTCCCAAAAAATAACTAGGTAAACTAATCACCCAAAACTGTCACCTAGGCCCCCATAGAATCCTAAAAGCAATCCGAACTCCACAATCCCGTAAAAGCAACCACACACCTAATGATCCCAAACGGGCTATAGGAGAATACTTCCACTGATTTATATCGCCAACATCCAGTCTTGAGCCATTTGCAATCCGAACTATCCCAAATAAAAAGGAATTCCACGTACAAAAACCTGGGGGAAAGAAATAAAAAATACAATAATTCATAATGGTGCCTGGCACTTAATAACTGCCTGACACCATTGGGAAATATAATTTAATTTTTCTTTCACTCCATCTTATTTTTTCTCATTGGAAGAAGTTGCGCGATCTCTGTCGTGCATTTTAGCCCCCCTCTTCCCTGGAAAGTTCAGTGCTTGGGTTCTGGACAGAACATTGCGATTGTGCATTATGTAATTTATTAATATGGTAGTAAGGTTGAATTTGTAGATACACAAGGATATAAAAGGATTGTTGGAGTCAACTGAATAATTATTATTATATAAGGCATTTTCATTTAAGGCTTTGTTTGATTTTTCAACCGACTTCAAAATTTCGAAGGAGGAGGTTCTCAATTCGTCGGAATATTTGCTTGTTTTTTTGCTATTTTTTTTTATGTATGTTCACCGATTATTCGAAGACGGCTGGACCGATTTGGAAAACTCTTTTTTAGTTTAAAATCAGTAAAATACAATTTTTAATAAGGTGTATGCAAATAGGTTTGGTTTTTTAGTGTGATATGTTAATATGACAGTTTCTTAAATCTATCAACTATTGTAAGTTTGTTTTCAATCTCCGAACCTAAACAAATATTGTGGTAAGTATTTAAGACCAGTAAATTGATAATTTACTGGCCTTGCCGCATCAGAAGCACAAACAAAATGCTCCATTGGAGACAAAATATGCTACTTACTTACTTATGATTTTTAATAGAACGGTTCGGTTTAATAGACCCCTTTGAAACCCTCATCTGCCCTGATTAAAGCACAATACCTACTTACCAAATCCATTCAAGCCTTATTTCTTTAATATAACTTTATATTGGTTTTAGGGAAACTACACTACACACACATCCATGCCTATCCATTACTGTCCTAATAGATGCGACGAAAAACATATTGCTAGCTCCAAGCGATGTAAGTATATATCCCAGCCATTTCCCAAATATTTCCATCCTAACCATATTCAGATATATACCAACAATTTCCGCACGCAATCATTCAACATACCTTAACTAAGATATACATTTCTACCGATATGTAGTTTTATGTAAAGGGGGAAGGTGGGGTTATATTATTATGGATGGCGGGTCGCTCTTACCAACATTAGAATATTACGCTCGCACCTGGTCCCAGGCGACCCCGTAAATATATGTAGTTTTTGTCTAGTTTTACGGATATCTATATCGCCAACAGCTATGTGTGGATTTTTATTTACAAATTGCATAATTCTGGTCGAGAGCCATAGGTTAATTTTGGAGGCGAATGCAATGAATTATGAAAAAATAAATTGGACACTTGCTAGTTAAATAAAATTTCGAGATAAGAAAATCGGGGGGAAAACGGGAGATAGGGTAAAAGCTAAAAATTTTGTGTCTGGAGTAAATAAAGTGTTTAAGTTCATATAAGTATCGTTCTTAATTTAAAAAAAACTTACGTAGAGTGTTGATTTGACTGTCTGTAGTTTTTATAGTAGTTACATGGGAAAAATAATATTCTTAGTTATCAGGCCACGACTGTAAATACGATTAAGAATAAACATTTTATAAGACTTCAATGTTACAAGTATGTACCTGTAACGAGTCGAGATTCATATATTTTTAAACACGCTTAATTAAATTAAATTAAATATGTGTTTATTTGCAGATAACCATGATCCATAGCAATTTTAAAACAGTATAAATAAGACAACACAGAAAATAAAATAGCAATTGAATTAAATGTAAATTTAAATTAATAGGTCGGCGTCAATAAAAATAAAAATAATAGCATTCCATACAAATAAATAACAATTAATAAGTAGGTTTCACTCTTAATAAGTACACGTTTTACATATGATGATAATTTGATGAATTGTTTACCTATACACATTTAACATATTTATGTTTACCGACATATGACATAATAACAACAAAGACAATAATAAATAGTCAGTAATATGAGTATATTAATTTTATATTGAAATGAACGCCACCTAGCGGATATTTACGGAACTTTAAGAACGTGTTGGAAAAGTTACAGCGTAAAGAAGTGAAGGTTTAGTACCGTAACTGAGTTGCGTAATTGAAGGTTAGCGGCGTCTTCTATAGATGGCGGTAATATCAATATACCGTTTAACGCCTTTATGGTTTTTTTTACAAAATATGTGACTATCCCGTCAAGTTCTAAGTATTTTAGCACGATGAGAAATAGGATTGGAATATGTATAAGTTGGAAGTAGGTATTTATGATCTTGCGTTAATGGTTTTACAGTTTTTTAGCTGTCAGCGGATCGTAAGAAGTAAGTATCTATACATCGCACAAAATATTTTTAGATTTTAAGCTGTAGTGGCGGAATTTTGAAAAACACTAAAGGTAGATTGAGCTTTAGACTCAAAATATTGCAATATAAATGCCATTTAAAACCGTTAAAGCAATTCAGAAATATATCACTTTCTGGAAGTTTATTAATGTTTCATTTCACAGACCTACCTAATAGAGTTTTCAAATATAAGTATAAGTAGGTACTTTAATTTTAGGGCTCTAGTTAACAAAAATATATTATGAGGTTCAATGTATAATGGATAAATCTTTGTTTGGTATGCCACACGTGCATGTTTTGTCTTCCTATAGTAAGTATCTAAATCTCTGCAATATACAATAATATCTACGACCTGCACGGAGAGAAATTTTTACTAGAAACAAGTAAAAAATAGTAATTCCCAGGACAAGTAAACAATTTACTAAAAACAAGTAAACTTTTACTAAAAACAAGTAGACGCTTCCCTGTTTTTAGTAAAGTTTAGTTGTTTTTAGTAAATGTGTACTTGTTTTTAGTAAAAGTTTCCTTGTTTTTAGTAAACGTTTACTTGTCCTGGGAATGACTATTTTTTACTTATTTCTAGTAATTTTTTTCTCTCCGTGTGGATCTGTAACTAATGGGCCCGTAATTACGGACCGCCGGCATCGGCATTTACTATACCTACTTTATATACATATTGACTATATACTGTGAGTGTCCTTTCCTATTAATGATATTTATTCGATTAATTTCTCCTACACACATATTAAACCTCAACAATAATTGTCACAATCACTTAATATTTTGCCTTTACGCCAGTATTTGTTTAAGAATTACCGGGACTTTAGGTATTCGTACTACCGTGGTGTCGTGAATTAAGAACGACTATTAAGCCTCCAAGATAGTGATATTTGCTTCTGTTTTAGTCTTCAAAAACAATCGTTTAGTTTCAATTTCCTTGCCTCAAAAATTATGTAAGTTTACTAGTAAAAGAAACTTTTCAGATTTTTTTTCTAGATATTTTTTAAATTCTCAAAAAAAACCGTAATTATTTGTAACCTTTTGCTATATCGCGGCGTTAATGACTATATCTAGTATGTTTTGGTACGCAATATAAACAACACACTGAAGTCTATTTGCCGTGAGATTGAAGAGAAATCCAGTTTTATCTCTTATATCTGTTTTATTAGGTATTGTTATACGCCCTGATAACTATTTGAACCTAGACGTTTTGCAAGAAACACGTTTGTCAGTGTACGCAAAAATGAAAAATAGTACTCTAGTGTCCCCTATTTATTTCAATGTGGCGGAATATGGCCTATTTGGTATCATTTTAGGTGGAATTGTGGCAATAATTATTTATTTCAATTTTGTTAATAGAAAAAATAGTACAGTGGCCGGATTTTTATTTGGCGGCAAAAATATGTCAATCTTCTCTGTATCGTTGGCTCTAATTTCAAGGTAAGTTTTTTAACATATAAATACAGATAATCTGTCTAAAGGCTTTGTCATTTGCCATAAGTTGCCACAACCTTAAAGTGATACAAACAAGTAACTTCCAAAAAAATGTTTGGTACACAATTTTATTGCTGACTGTACCTAGTACCATTGTTATATAAACTACGGAAGAATACCAAATTTCAGCTCAATCAGACACCGGGAACCGGGAAGTGGTTGAAATGAAATTTAACTTACAAAATTTGATGCATGTAATGACATAAACAAATTAATATAAGCGGCGGGGTCAAGCTAAATAAAACTGTGTAATAATAATAAAACCGATTAAAAACGGTTAAATGTCTCGCAAATATTTTGCGATTTAAAAGTGCATCGCGATTACGTCCAACTCAATAACACACTTTAAACCAGAAACAACTGCATGGTCATATCCTCAGTTACACAGTAATATAATATTTTTTCAAGAACAAAATATTAGGTACCTACGCATATTTACAGCGAATAAATATTTTTAAAAGAGATGGCGGGATGACTTGGAAGTGTTCTGTAAAGAGTGGTCGAAAATGTCAACCAACAGGGTCGAATGGGAAAAGAGAGGGGAGGCCTTTGCCCAGCAGTGGGACACTAAATAGGCTAACGAAAAAAAAAAAATTTTTCATTTCATTTCATTTGTATACAATTACGATTCGTTTCCCTATACATTTGTGCCATCTCACTATATTTGTTCCAGCCACCTGACAAGTATCACATTGCTCGGCGTGCCCGTAGAGATATACTTGAGAGGTACACAATACTGGGCATCGGCGCTGTCCCTTATCTTAGTGACTATCCTTACAGCTGTGATATATTTACCAGGTAAATAATTCATATTTGATACGTGTCTGCATCGTGTCGTAAATTGTGTGAGTTGTTGCACCGCTTATGCAGTTTTCCTGATAGCATGACTTTGCTTTGCCTAAACATACAGTGTAAGTTATTGACCCAAACGTTAAATGGCATTCATTTTAATTTAACTGAGCCTTTTCGATGTAATGTAATAAATAATATGGTCATAACTGTGGTTTATTCAATCTTACATTACACTTGTGAACGAAAAAAAAACATAAATATACAACTTATAACGCTACCTAGACCTAACTTAAAAACTATTGGTACCTAAACTATACGTACAGATGTCCCCTATATCGCTGCCACTTGGCAAGGTGCCCATAAGGCTGGCTGCGTTGCCTCGCTGGATAGCGATACTGATTCGCTGGGCGAGGAACGAGCCAGCCCTACGGTCACCAGAGGATATGGTCATAACTATAATAATAAATGTAATGTAATGTAAAGGGAGGCACTGAAAATATGGCTCATGAAAATTTGTAACCGGCCAGTATTATACTGTAATAATAAGATTATCAGAGAAACTGCTGCATGAGTTGTTCTTGCGGGACTACATATTGTGGGATTTTTTTTGGGCTGATTGTGTATGAAATCCCCAGTATTATTTCATCGGTGTAGGCATCAGCATCTAAAGACTAGAAATGTGTAGAATTGCTCAGCTGGTAGAGTGGCAGGTCAGTATGCCGGATTTGCGTGTTCGAGTCTCGCATGAGGCAGTAAAATTTTAGTTTCTTCCTTTGTTTCTTAAAATTGCTTAGGGAAGTATTTATGCGGAATCTTGTCCTTTGACGGTATCTGTGTAATTCAACGACCAAATCTGTGCCTGACCTCAAGTTTTCTTTACAGTTTTCCACCGACTGCAACTTTCTTCAAGCTTCGAATATTTAGAGATAAGGTTCTCCACACACACACGCACCATCGCCGCAGTGTTGTTCGTTGTCAGTAAGCTAATGCTTCTGCCAATAGTGCCCTATGTGCCGATGTTGGCGTTCAGATTAGGTGAGTTATTCTTGAGATAAGATACTGGACGAGGCTCAGTCAAGCCGGTTAGTTGTGACAACAAGGAAACTACTTTAGTGAGGTCATTAAGCGAGCACTGGTAATTTCATCCTTTTGTATATATAGTTAGGGACGAGATAATAGACTGCGATGCATATCCACACTGTTCAGATGTTATTTAAAGAAGGTATTTTTATGGTAAGTCGGGAGGCGTTTGCGAAAGAGAAGTCTGGACCCTCGCTCTGGGTCTTTCCTGGTGCACAGATTGTCTATCGCCGTTCAACGTGCCAACGCAGCGAGCGTGATGGGCACCTTTTGCGTCTGGAGAGTCGCGGCGTGAGTGTCAACATTGCGTATTTTAATTTTCTTTAGTGTAGTCTTACTCTAGTGTTTAGTTTTATTTTAGTAAATAATTAATATAATTTATGGTTGATACTGTAACAATACTAATTTTGTGTTTAAATGGGAAATAAAGATTATTTAAAAAAGATTGCATTTTGTTAATACACGACAAAGGTTGGAAGTCAATGAAAGATTTATTTTCTAATTCTATAATCATATTCAGTTACAGACCCTCTAGCAGGCCGCGCGACAGCTGTCACTTGCGTCCTCTGTGCCACTTTTACGGCAGTAGGCGGCCTCCAAGCCATAGTCAGCATTGGGATGCTGACAGTCTTCCTAGCATTGGCCGGTACGGCGCTGCCGGCAGGCCTAGCGATACTACCGATGGGGATCAAGAGGATGTGGGAGATCGCTAGTCATGGCGAACGACTGGTGTTGTATGAGTAAGTAGTTTTGCTATACATTGACGTTTACGTTTACGGCAGTAGGTGGCCTCCAAGCCATAGTCTGCATTGGTATGCTGACAGTCTTCCTAGCATTGACCGGTACCGCGCTGCCGGCAGGGTTAGCAATACTACCGATGGGGATAAAAAGGATGTGGGAGATCGCTATTAGTCATGGCGAACGACTGGTGTTGTATGAGTAAGTGGTTTTGTTATACACCGACGTTACGTTTAGGGCAGTAGACGGCCTTCAAGCCATAGTTAGCATTGGGATGCTGGCAGTATTCCTAGCACTGGCCGGTACGGCGCAGTGTTGGGCAAAAATCATTTCGAATAAGAATAAGAATAGAAACAGAAATTTTATTCTTATTCCATCAAAATGGAATAAGAATAATTCTTGCGCTTTTTATTTTAAAATAACATGAAATGGAATAAATCATGCAATTTTTATTTAAAATGAAGAGTAAAAGACGGAATAATTATTCTAGAAATGGAGTTATTTAGAATAAGATTTTAGTGGAATAACATGTTATTTAGAATAAGAATGAAGTTTGAAGTTGTCGTTAGGTCAATCTTGCGAGTCGACTTACTACCACTTTTTTACGTTCGATTTGGCTCAAATTTTGTATGCTTGAGTATTTTTGGTGACTGTGCAATATTATGGTGCCATGACGCAGCACTTTCAGAGTTCATGTTAATGGGAAGGGAACTGCAATATCCAGTGGCGTAGTATTTTGTTCATCACAACTGTCCACTAACATAGGTAACTGATTCGCCACTTAGTTCATCCATGATTATTCAGAACTTTCACAAACATCATATCAACTACTATGAGTGCCGACACTGCCGACAGCGATACGATGCTAATAAGTGTATTACCAATAGGCAACTGAAAGTACGTATTTTTTTTATACCCACGAACCTACCAGCTAAACTACCACCAACTTCTTAAGCTTAAGTGTGCTATCTCTTTCACATCTAGGAATGTAAATGAGATAGCAAATGACGACAGGTAAAAAAATAACCCTTGTAATAACAAATACCCTTATCACTAGATTTATAGAAAGTCCCAGACGCCTAGAATGGGTCGTATTGTCTTTATCGTTTACCGGGCATATTTTCTACTTTATGTATAGATACCATAAAACCAAAAACAATAGGATTTCTTTCTGGTGGTTTTTGTTTTTGAAACGTTGGCTGAACACCTGCGGCTGGCGGCCCTTCAATCAAATGATCTTTGAGCATGTTATTTTGCCGTTTAACAAGTATTTAAAAATATATGTTATAATTCAGTAATAAAAGTTCGGTAGCACCAAGGACACAAAGCACCGAAGTTAATTTAGAAACATGAAAATATATCCAATCATCATATCATAAAGAGGTAGCCAAAAAGCTGATAGAGACCACCGGTGACCAGAGAGCTGGCAGCTTTCTCTCGCAGCGCATCAGCATTGCCATTCAGCGAGGGAATGCTGCATGCTGCCAGCATCTTTGGCACGATGCCGCGGGGGCCTTATTTAGATGTATTTTAGTTTAGATTAGTTTTAATTTATTTTTAAGTTGTTTTTAATTTTGTTAACCATTTAATAATAAATAATATCATCATAACTTAAAAAAATGTATTTTGCAGTAGCAGCGGCTCCATACAACCCGATTCTCATCGGTTTTACTAAAAATATGCGTCCGTTCATAAGTCCATCCAAAGTATCCAAACTATAGGTACCTACCTACTTTCATACCTACATATTACATACCCGCTTCACCGACTTTACTAAGAAAGATTCTCATTCTCACGTTACAATTCTTATTCATGGAATATTATTTCAAATAAAAAATCATGATTTTTATTATTTGAATAAGAATGATTTATTTTCATTCAATTTTCTCACCGAAGAATTATTCCAGACGGAATTATTTGAAATAATTTTGACGGGAATAAAATCAACGTGATTTTATTCTTATAAATTCTTATTCTAATCATGATTTTATTCCTGAATGCCCAACACTGGTACGGCGCTGCCGGCAGGGTTAGCGATACTACCGATGGGGATTAAAAGGATGTGGGAGATCGCTAGTCATGGCGAACGACTGGTGTTGTATGAGTAAGTGGTTTTGTTATACACCGACGTTACGTTTAGGGCAGAAAAGGGTGAGAAAAATAAGAATTTACTAATGCTAGTTCTACGCAGAAGTTTCTGGCAGAAGCTAATTAAAAACAAAAAATCTTAATTTGTTTCAGTCCCGACCCTGAACTGGCGCACCACACATCATTCCTAACTGTAACTCTAGCTCTCAGCACCAACTGGCTTTGGAAGGTAGCCCTCAGCCAGTCGTCCCTGCAGAAACTTCTAGCAGTACCCACTATAACCAGAGCCAGGATCTGTCTGGCCATCTCCTGCTTGGGGGTTATACTGATGAAGCTGCTCTCGTGTTTACTTGGGCTGGCTTTGTATGCCTGGTTCTCGGGCTGCGATCCCTTATTGTCTGGGCAGATTAAGAAACATGAGCAGGTAATTCATTTATTACTGAAGGATTTGTAAAATATTGCCCTAGTGAAAAGGGGTACTTATAATTCAAATTGGCTCAGCGAAAAAGAGGACAAGTGCCGTAGCCGTACAATATAAAGGACTTGTGAAATTTTTCAATCAGCCAATTTGACTAGAGCCATAATTAATTAGGAAAATGTAGGTACTTATCTGATTATTTGTCATATTTTCGTTTAAATACTTTTGTCTCTTCTATGGTTTCGTAAACATACACAAGTAGATATATTATAATATTGGGAATGTTAGTGTGAATGATCATTTGCCAAATTTAATTAGCTTTGCAAAAAAATTAACAAGCAAAGTAGATCGTGCATATTATAAAAAAAAAGAAACAAGATAATACCAGCTATTCAATCCACTAACCTGAGCAGGTGTGAGTTTTGTATACTATAGGTGCGGACCATAAGATTTTTTGTGTAGGAAAGTGCCCCCGCTGAACGAAATCCTAGATCCGGGTCTAAACCTGAGGGTGTCGGCTAGGACGGCGGAGCACTGCACTTCACTTAACCATACACTGAAAATCCACATTACACGAGACTTGTATCTAAACGAAACCAACTCGACATGTCACTACACTTTTTTATTTTGTTATGGTTAAGGTTAAATAGGTAGGTACCTATATTAAAATACACATTACATTCTTTCATTGTTTACTGTGAAAGCTGTTACCCAATAAATTGCAATCCGGTCTCGTATTTCCACGGAACTTGAAAATTAAGGAACTGACTGACATTCGTGTTTTTTTTTCTTTTTCATCCTATTTCAGTTCTGCCTCCAAGGCTTTTTTGAGAAATGAAAATGTACTCAAAGTTTGTGCGGAAAGAGTAGTTTGGTAGAATAATATATAAACCACGGGATTCATTTATATTTCAATTTCAGCTGGTGCCGCAATTTTTACACAGCTTGTCAACCATGTTTCCTGGAATATGTGGTATATTTATTATCGCCATTTTTAGTGCGACTACCGGGTAAGTTATCCTGAAATATAACGAACACACACTGACACACACTCATTTCATTAAACATTTAAATTTAGGTCGCGATTTAGAATTCAAATCGCGACCTAACGATAAGGATACTGCAATACTTTAGACGCGTTTGGAGATATTGCATAAGGCGATTATCACACTGGCGACGGATCCGCATGCGACGCCGGTGCGCGAGTTAGATAGCGCTATACACATGCAGAGCGCTATCTCGCTCTCGCACCGGCGCCGCATGCGGATCCGTCGCCAGTGTGATAATCGCCTAACGAGTCTAACACGGTATTGCGGCGTCCTTGTCGTTAGGGCCTGATTTAGTGAGGTGTAATAAGACTTGATTTATCATTTAAAACTTCTACTCTACGCCTTTTGCTATCTACTCGTACTTGGCCCTTATTATTCGAAAGTTCGACGTTTTCATCAACATTGAACTGAGAAAATGTCAAACTGCCACCATAAATGGTATTTTTTTCACATAAGTATGTGTATGTATTTGTATACTTACCTAAACTTGCATTTATGTTGGCTCTTCCTCACTTTATCGCTAAGAAAGTTGGTGCAGAACTAGCGTATTCTGACTATAATATGTTATTTCAAATGACATACCTACACTTCAACGTTTCAGGTGTATTGCCTCTATAATAAACTCAGTATCGGGGGTCCTTTTTGAAGAATTCATTAGACCTTGGATGCCCCAGAGGACAAGTGAACTTGCGTGCTGCAAAATTATGAAGGTAACTATATCTATCAATATTTTCTGACGCGATTCTCAAAGGGTGTAAACGCTAAACAACTCACAGGAGAAGCAAAAAAAACAAATCATAAAAAAATACTTTTTTGTTTTAAGACCATTACAATTCATTACGAGTATTAGCTTAGGACTCGGAATCTTAAACTTAAGTTGTTAACTACATAAACAATATTACTTATGAATTTATTAACTGCTTCCAGCTCCTCTGCGTTTTAGTAGGAGCGTACTGCGCAGGCGTGGTGTGGTGCGCGAGAGAGCTGGATCGGCTGCAGCACGTAGCTTTCGGAGTGACTGGCGTCACAGCTGGCACTCTACTGGGACTGTTTACTCTGGGAATCGTGTTCTCTAGGGCTAATTGTTCTGTGAGTATCATTGTAGCAGAGTACTGCGCAGGTATAGTGTGGTGCGCGAGAGAGCTGGATCGGCTGCAGCACGTAGCTTTCGGAGTGACTGGCGTCACAGCTGGCACTCTGCTGGGACTGTTTACTCTGGGAATCGTGTTCTCTAGGGCTAATTGTTCTGTGAGTATCGCTGTAGCAGAGTATTGTGCAGGTGTACTGTGGTGCGCGAAGAGCTGGATCGGCTGCAGCACGTAGCTTTTGGAGTGACTGGCGTTACAGCTGGCACTCTACACGCTGGCTTTTTACTCTGGGAATCGTGTTCTCTAGGGCTAATTGTTCTGTGAGTATCATTGTAGCAGAGTACTGCGCAGGTATAGTGTGGTGCGCGAGAGAGCTGGATCGGCTGCAGTACGTAGCTTTTGGAGTGACTGGCGTTACAGCTGGCACTCTACAGGCTGGCTTTTTACTCTGGGAATTGTGTTCTATAGAGGTAATTATTCTGTGAGTATTGCGGTTTATAGACCGATGCAATGCGCACGCCGCGGCACGCCGATTCTATTCGGGAGTGTGAATTTAGAATCAAATTGAATTTTCATGTAGAAACTAAATAGGTAGAAACAACATTTTAAATTCATGGCGCCAATCTCTCGTCGATTCTCTTCTCAACAGCGTAATATATAGCTACTGTCAAGTGAATATAATTCAGTCGTAAATATTTTATAGAGTACTTACCAAATAAATTGCCCTCTATTGATATAAATTGAAACTGCTTTATACAATGTGTAGGTAACCAAAACAATAATAACGCAGATTTAATATTAGTGCCATCTATGAGTTATAATCAGAGTCATTTAAGCAATAAGCGTGGCGCTCACGGTTACTTCGCGTCGTCCTTCTGAGTTTTAACCGTTGCTCATAGATGGCGGCTAAAGTAGGTAAGTAATAAAATATTTATGTAATAAGTTTGACCATAGACTTAAATATAGCGCCACCTAGTAACGAATAACGTACTAGTAGTACACTAGTCGCTGATTTTATCTCACATATTGGCTCTGTTTAGGTGGTTCTGAACTAAATGGCGCTAAATACTCGGAGCCTCAAAAAGTTCTTAGGCTATGGCCGTCTACTATATATTTAAGTCTATGCTACTAGTGTACTACTAGTACGCTATTTGTTACTAGGTGGAGTAGCAGTGCAGGTGACATTTCTCTTACATATTCGGTATATTTAGGTGGCTTTGACATAGATGGCGCAATCGACATGAGCTTCAAAAAGTTCTTAGGCTATGGTCGTCTATATCTCTAGTCTCTGGTATCTATTAAAGTGTTTGTATTGTTATGCCAATTCTTTTTTTATTTTATTTCCTCACAGTAGTCGTGAAAAGCAATATGTAATGTTTCAGCCGAAAGCGCTATAGGTGGACTCGTATCTTCGAGGGCCTCCCGTGGCGGGTCGGCCCTCGAACTAACTCGATCCACCTATAGCTTACTTTCCAGCCTCTACAACAATGTACTATATCTAGTCAACCAATTGTGTCTTTGTTACTATTTACTTAAGTATTCAACTATTTACCTAGCGCCCTTGCGGTCAACTTGCAGAACAAATTTTAAAATTTTGATGTAAATTCCAGGGTGCGCTGAGTGGCTGTCTGCTGAGCCTGCTGCTCTGTGGTTGGCTTCTCATCGGGGCAGAGAATGCCCTCGCTTCGGGGGCATTGACCTTTCAGGGAAAGCATCTAGCCACCTCAGGGTGCGGCAAAACCAACTTTACGCACGCGTTAGTTAATCTTACCAGCAGCTTGCCTAGTGCTGCGTAAGTACATCATACCATACTATTTTTTTTAATTCATTAAGACGTAGGTAATGATTTATGACGCATCAACAGTCTAAATTGTATCGTAAAACGCAACTTTAGGAAATTTTAGGGCTCCTATGATAGATTTCATACGGTTATAAAGGCATTAGGCAGCATAATTTATAATTTACCTGTACGTCTAGCATGACTTACGTTGTCCCGCGACTCTCCATGCTTCAGGCGCGACTATAAGTATGGAGTCGCGCGCGACTACGCATGTCATGCTAAGCCGCCTGGTCTCTTTTGGTAAACGACTGAAATCATATACTTTTACGTATTACCAGAATTCAGAAGGTAAAAAAAAACTTTACTTTTTAAGCTTTTAAATTGATTTACCCCAAAAACAAAGCCTTATATAGGAGCCAAGGTAGATCTTGTGTTATTTAAATAACTCTAAGAAATTTAGAGATAATATGCTGCTGAAATATTTCATATTTATAATTCCCGTTTCAGAAGCCAAATACCAACAAAGCCGCTGCAGTCACTCTTCAAAATCTCCTTCACATACTGCCCGTTTGCTGGTGTAATGTCCGTGCTCCTCAT
Organism: Pammene fasciana; assembly: GCA_911728535.1. NCBI lineage: Eukaryota > Metazoa > Arthropoda > Insecta > Lepidoptera > Tortricidae > Pammene > Pammene fasciana. The sequence continues at coordinate 8,085,238 of OU452285.1, forward strand.
CGGTGTACCAATGAGCTACTTTACCGGAAAATCACGAACTGAATCTATCAACCCCGACGTCTTCTGTCCACTCACACAGAGTTTTCTTCATAAATCACAAATGAGGAGTCCATCGGTATCTTTAGAAGTCAGACCGCCGGACACGCAAGAAGTTTATGAAGCTTTAGATGAAGCGTTAAAACAATTGAAAGACGTTATTGATCGGTAAAATATTGAATGACGTATATCGACATTAAATAGGAATGTATTTTATAATAGTGTATTTGAATGTCCCAGTGGTCCCATCACTAAGTTTAAGATCTTAAATTATGGAAGTAATCTTTTAAGATATCCGAATTTTACTAGAGATTTCTTTCTACAATTTGGCCATCTTAAAAAAATCTTACTATACTTACGACGGATGCAATTGCATACCTAGATTCAAAAACCTATTTCAAAAATTAAAGAATTTCTGAAAAGTACTGCTACTTTAACCCTTTATTATCACTTCCGGCAAGAATAATCCCTATTGTAGCACTTATATATCACTAGTTTATCACTATTGCACATAAAATGAACCACTGTAGAACTTCAAGCCCTAACGTCGGTGCCTAATTCGGACTATAAGAGAGTTATAGCGTGCTATATCGCTAAATTTTAAGCCGCACTATCGCTATCAGTGTTTAATCGAAATAATAGTCAGCTTTTATAGAACTAGTTTTATCACTAAATTGTTAAATGGGAATACGCGCATATAAATTTATAAATTACCTTCAACACTTCGTCAACGACATTGTCCTCGTGATCTCAGAGAAAAACTGGTTTCAGTTGACATTTAATATTTTCTAGTCGAAGGCCACATCGTATCATGCAAAATACATTTCGCTATAATTACTCAGTATAATTTTACCGACTTGATTTGAAGGTTGCAATATGCATTTAAGAGATAAGTAGGTTTTAAGGCCTGGTTATAGATGAATTATCGAGAGCGTGGAATTGCATATGTAGTAGTATTGTTTGTGTACAGGTATTCTATATTTGAATCCGCACACAAAGAGGCACAACACGGTACAAACACTACATATGCAATTCCACGCTCTCGATAATTCAACTATATACCTAACCTAACGAGTACAGTGGCGAGACAGCAAAATGCCACTCGGCCGAGAGAGTAAAATGGCCCGGCCCAGTACTCGGCGAAGTGTTTACACCTTGCGAGTACTGGGTCGAGAGTACTGACTCGCCACTGTACTCGGTAGGTGTAACAAGGGTATTACTGCTGCACAAAAAATACGTACTAATCTTGGTAAATATTCTTCGACAGTTATAATTAGCAAAATGTAAGCTGTGGCTACAAAAACAAGTATAACAAAATATCAGGGGGGCTATTTTTGAGATCCGAATGCTTGAATTCAAGAAAACTAAGCTCGAAACGAAAATAATCGCTCACAAAAGTTTGTCGCTATAATTTTCACATTAAATGAATATTAAAAAAGAAATTGTACCTATGTCTTTTCCGACCACGGAACAATGGTGTTCCAGACCTTTGGAAGGCGTATGCGGAGCCGAAGCCAACGCGCAAAGGCCCTTTCGACAATTTAATGAAAAGTGAGGGATACACTTTAAATAATCATTATTATAAATTCTTTTGCTGGTATTTTTAAAACATGATTTCATTAGTTTTAAATGAAAAATTCGAGTGCTCGAATATCAAAAATTGCCCCCATGGCTATCTTCTTTTTTACACGGCTTTCTATGGTTGTTCAGTTTTTTTAAACAACCGTATCTCTTGACTGTTGCTAAATTTCGTGATCACAAGCATAAATCCAGTATTCATCACCTGTTTAGGTGTCAGACTGATTTTGTCTCACCGCGGTTATAAGTTATTATATCACATTTTTCATCATTTTTTATTGATTTGATAATTTGTTATGATGTGTAGAGTCCAAAACAAATTAATTTACAAACAAATGTTCTTGACTTGCTTATGAGCAGGTAACATGATGATCTAGTATTAAGTACTCTTATTACAATGACTACTACTTCGTACAGCATCGACATATTTGGGTTCCTACAACAACCAATTTCAGGCGACCTCCTATAAATTTGTCCGTGATCAAATGTCGTCCATAAATAAACTCACGAAACCAGACACTGTGGTTCTTGATGGTACTTCATCGCCAAAAATCATAATCAGTGGATCGATACATTGTTGTTTTGTTAAACCACGCCAAAATATAAAAAGACCGCAGGATAAATATTTTCGCGAGTGAGTTCCATCCTTACTGCGCAATGTCATTTGAAAGTCACCAGAACAATAAAAAGGCGTACGTAATGAATATAAAAAAACTTGAAGCTATCAGTATTCAAAAAGTACAGGTGAATGGACGCAATAATACAAAAACGTTTCAATCCACTATTTACAAAAAAAACACATCAGTATTCAAAAAGTACAGGTTAATGGACGCAATAATACAAAAACGTTTCAATCCACTATTTACAAAAAAACATCATCCCCGGAATTCAGGGTTTTATTAAGAATCTGGAACTTTAGGAATGTAGGATTCCGGGATTTTCAAAAGCCTGGATTCCGAAAATACGGCTCGAAAAAACGCAACTATAATAACTTAAGATAATACATATCTGAACGCAGCATGAAAATTAGGGTGTAGTTCATATGTGTCGTCGGTCAGTAGAGAGTGAATTGAGAGCGGCGGGACTGAGCTGGAAGGAGGCTATAGTAGAAGAGCCCATGACACTGAACCTAGTTCGATAAGTCTCCCGGATGATATATATATAATCAGACGCGTTTTTAATAGGAGAACACGAAATGCCTATGCTGCAATGCAAAAAAATGGGCGGCATAATAAAAACAAAATTTGAAAAATTAAAAAAAAATTGGTCTCTAGTACGATAAATCTCCCAGGTTTCCTTTATTCCTCGAAGCAGAGGAGAGTTAGGGCTATACGATAATGCGGTGCTGCAAGCCCCCGTGACAGGCCTTGTCAGTTGCTGCAGCATTATAAGGGATCGGTTTTTTTAGGTATCTAGTACGATCTATCTCCTCTAGAAACGTAGTGGTAGCCAGGGTTTCAACCCAAGAACTCCAGATTGAAAGTCAGCTACACGTCTTACCACCAGGCTACCAGCGCTTTTTAGGGTTCCGTAGTCTGTCCGTTGGTCCGTCTGTCCGCGGTCTAGCTCAGTGACCATTAGCACTATAAAGCTGAAATTTCGTATGAGTGTGTGCATTAATCACGCCGACAAAGTGGCATAATAAAAACTGGAAAAATATTTTTTATTAGGGTACCTCCCTTACACATGAAGTGGGGTGTGATTTTTTTTTCTCGTTCTAACCCTATCGTGTAGGATATCTTTAGATAGGTCTTTTAAAATCAATATAGGCTTTCATAAATAGTTTTTAGATAAAACTAATAGTTTCTTAAATAATCGCTCTGAAAGTTAAAAAAAGAGCATTCCCTCATCTTACTTTGGAACCGTGGGTCCAAAAAAATTGAAAAAAGTCATGGAAGTGAGGCCTGATAAGGACTTTCAATGAAAACTATATTGAATAAAATCGGTTGAATTGTAACGCCGTATGGAACTGCTCAGATGGCCACCTTCTATCGCTGCAGCAACCACCTTCTCCCATGTTTGGGAAATGCAGCAGTAGTTTTTCTTACACAGAAAGTAATGATCTTTCAGATGAGCATTGGTTTCTAGAGGAGATCGATCGTACTAGATACCTAAAAAACCGATCCCTTATAATGCTGCAGCAACTGACAAGGCCTGTCACGGGGGCTTGCAGCACCGCATTATCGTATAGCCCTAACTCTCCTCTGCTTCGAGGAACAAAGGAAACCTGGGAGATTTATCGTACTAGAGACCGATTTTTTTTTAATAAAAAAAAAAAAATATTATGCCGCCCATTTTTTTGCATTGCAGCATAGACATTTCGTGTTCTCCTATTAAAAACGCGTCTAATTATATATATATCATCCGGGAGACTTATCGAACTAGGTTCAGTGTCATGGGCTCTTCTACTACTAGAAGCGTCGCTGAAGATTTATTTAATCGTATGGCATGCGTATTAGGCAATCAGAGTACAGCTTTGAGGTTGTTAAGCCAGGCAACTACGTCGGGTGTCAAGTCATCCAAATCCTCAGCAGGGCCAGGATATGAGTGAAGGGGGCAGCGCCGAAAGATGTGCTCAGTGGTTTGATCTTCTTCGCCACACTCGCAGAGGGGTGACTCCTTCCATCCCCACTTGTGTTGGAAGTAGTTACAACGGCTATGTCCCGTTCTCATCCTGTTTAGGCGGCACCAAATCCTACGAGGTAGATGAAACCCTTTTTGTTTTCTCGTCGGGTCTGGGTGATAGGGAGCAGCTTTCCCATCTGTGTCAGTAGTCCATTCAGATTTCCATCTATCCGAGACGCTAAAATTACTTAGGCTGGATACTATACCACAGGGCGGGTTTCGAGAAACCAGACGCTGTGGAGGAGGGTGGCAAAACTCCTTATAGACTGGTAGTGTTGGATTTTTGGAAATCTTCTCCGCTTCTCTCTTCAGGGCCTGAAAGCGTCGGAGGTGAGGCGGGGCAACATGGCTTAGTACTGGCAGCCAGTGAACCGGGGTAGATTTAATGGTACCAGAGATGCAGCGCATAGTCTCATTCAGTCTCACGTCCACTTTGTTAGTATGTGCGCTTCCCAACCATACCGGTGCGCAGTATTCCGCCGCAGAGTATACAAGTGCGATACCAGATGTGCGTAGACAATCCGCTGACGCGCCCCAGCTGGTGCCACAGAGTTTATGAAGAAGGTTAAATATTTCTCGTTGCTACCTTTTGCGAGAGCTTGGTCAGATGTGTCTTGTATGTTAGGGACCTGTCCAGCATCTGTCGCTGAAGATAGGAAGGTATGGCGCGAGTTAGTGAAGACCCTCTGCACCTCTGGGATGCCTTAGGACGACAACAAACGACATTTTTAATTTTTTGTGTCAGTGTAATGTGAAGCATAATAATTAGATTTATTTGGCACTGTTTAGGCGTATCTCTATTTATTTTACCCGAGCGAAGCTGGGTTTTCATCTAGTTATTTATATTTAGCGGTAGCCTTTAGTTTATATTTTATTGTAAATCCTTTTTTTAATAATTTCCTTATACCATGTAAGTATTTATACATTTAATCAATAAAAACCATCTTAACTAACAAAGTTCAAATATAAAATAAAATAGATATAAACCTATTTAAAACAACCTTCAAAATTAAAATGGATTTAAGTGAGGTCGAATCACGGGGAAAGTATGAGCTCCATGGATGCGTCCTCTTTCTGGATCGCTATGCCGATTCGTTGGGCGATGAACGAGGTAGCCCTACGCTCCCGAGTGGCTTCAAATATTATGTCTGAACCTCGTTAGCGTTACATCCCTTTTTTTCTCTTCCCCACAGATCAGTTCCATCCCCTGTTCTGTTCGCTCTTTTTATAATCATTTCAGCAGTTGCGTATTTGCGGTCATACACCCAGCCAATCCATGCTAAGAAGTCTATGAATTTGGTCGTGAGGTTGATATAATTATTGCCCAGTTCAGCTGTCCGGTAATCGAAAGGAAATGCGTGGTGATAATTGTGGAAACACTCTCCCAGTGTGGCCAAGGATAAGGTTATGCTTTGCGTAGGTGACATGTATTGGTCGTAGGGCTTATTGCCGTATTTGTGAGCTGCGCTGTTTACGATAAAAGCTATGTTAAAACCAATCATGAGACGGAGAATAGAGACGTGGTGCGCGTTGTTTAAGGTCTCTCCCCAGTAGTAAACTGGAATTAATGCGGGTAGTATGAACGTCAGTAGACTCGTTAGGTACACGTAATATCTGAAATAAAAAAGGACATTATACTTGATAACCACGAAGACAAAATTAAAGTAATACGGCTACTTTCAGTCGGTAAGGTTGAATCATCGATAATACTATAAACAAATGAATGTGCCTGGTAGAGCAGTGTTATCATTATGTGATATTTTCAATGATTTTATATAGAGATGCAACGGATAGTGGTTTGGCCGGATACCGGATACCGGATATTCGGCCTGACCCTCCGCCGAATATTCGGTATCCGGCCGCCGAATATTCGGCCGGCGGTACTAAGTATACCTACAATTTGAGTTTCGCAGGTGCGCGTCGTGCAGGTTTCGACCTGCGTCGTGTGAACGTTCGCGCGGATACATTCCTAGGAATTCTAGGCAACAAAACGAATTTTATTATGTTAGTACGGAGTAACTTCTTTCAAAAGTACACACGTGCTCGCGTATATTTGTGTAATAAATTTTTTTTTGTATGACTAGTGGGCGACTCTGACTACATCCGGTATCCGGCCGGATAGTACGAAGATATCCGGTATCCGGCCGGATACTAAAATAAGGGCCGGATAGGCCGGATACCGGATAGTAACCGGATATTCGGTGCATCTCTAATTTTATATTCTAACTCGATGGATATTTTTGATTAATAGTTATTTTTGTAATATTTGCAAAAACATTGAGGAAGTTCTTAATTATTGATAATATAATATAAATAGAACCGTCAAAATCTTTTCAAAATAGAAGTTTTCTAGTTTTTGATACTTTCCTGACTCTGATAAAAAAAGATTAACACATACATTAAGCATTAATATAATGCATATTGGGCTTTTGTTTTGCAAATATATTATAACCTGCAGCTAAAGGTTCTTTTTTGGTTTAAGGTTTGCGTGATAAACAAATTGAAGATTTACTCGCGGAATCGGAACTGGAAGACTTTGGGCCATCAGATGATGACTTTAGCGACCCTGAATACCAACTGCCTCGTGATATCTAAACTATTTTTATTTTTGCAGATATTACTGATAGATTAAGCTCCCATTGCATGAAACCTTACCTCACACGGTGGCAGAGCAGACACATACTACAGCGATAGATAATACTTAGGAGCACTGGACTATAGTAGGTTGCCATGGCCTAGCCTGGAAGAACATAGTTTTTTTTAAATTTTAAAACGTCAATTTTTGCCAAAATTTACATCATAAGGTGGCAGATCGAAACCTTTACCCATCGAAAGAGACCCCTTTGGTGACCTGAACCCGCATAGGTTGCCAGCCCTAAACCTGGTAGATTTCAAGGTCAGCCATATTTTAGGAGGCCAAAAAATGGGGTAATTTACCTCATCAGGTGGCAAGCTGAAATTGATGCAGATCGATAGCCCTAGACGTGCCATTCACGAATATATAGGGTTGCCTGCCATCAGCCTGGTAGTTTTTCTGGTCAGCCTCCTCAAAGTATCGATTTAGTAACTTGGACCAACGAGAAATTCATGTACAGATGCTAACATTCGAGGAATATTTTGATGCAAACCGTGATATTTAATTAAAATCTACATATTGACAGTCTTGCACTTCATACTTGTTGAAATAATAGGGTAAATGAACCAGTTCTGGTCATTTCTTACTAATTATATAGGTGACTACCGTAAAACCTAGACTGCGGGTAACATTGAGGACGCCGCGACAGTAAATCATCAGTGTGTGAGGTAAAATTGGTTCCTCACCTCATTTCCGCAGTCTGCTATTTCTGCTTCCCATAAATATGCTAAATATGTGGGTGAAAAAACACCCTGACTTGAGCACTTGGACTACTGGGCGAGGTCATAATATCTACTACCGACGCCTACTAGATCACTTTCTACTACTGGAGGGTAAACCTCCTTCATGCGCGTAGACTAGGACACCTATCCCTTGGAGATAGGCCGCGCCCGCGCATCTACCCAGAAGGCATTTCTGCCTTCACGAGGGCTTTGGGAGGACTTGACACTCAACCAATGGGCTTATGGAGGATTATAGCTACTCCCACGCTGCCAGTCCCCGATAATAGGTGAATGTCATAATAGAAGACTACAATTTTTGGAATAAAATGTGTAATACTGGGTTTTTATATATACCGGTGGATAATAACTACTCCAGGGGCCTCTTTTAATTCATTGCTTCGTATATGACACGACAAAAATGCACAACAACGCATTTTTGTATTTTTTTGGCACTAAATTCGTCACACGTGGTCCAACGACGACTGGACCGCGCGGCATGAAGCTTTGATAAGTTTATGCGCATCCGATCATAAGCCGTGTAACGCGCGCCCCGCCCATTGGGTAATCTATAGTATTCTTCTGATCTGAGATGTACGGTTATGCTGAATTTTATAATTATGTAGAAATAATATGACATCATTTATCACTAAGTATTTTCTTCCTGCCTCTTTTCCATTTCAGTTGTGATTAGGGCGTCTTCGTGTGTCCCAGGACTTTCAGTCCTGGTTTGTTAGTGTTGCGTTATTCAGGACTATTAGATCCTTCTCGATTCATTGCGTGTCTGACAGTGGTTTCATAGTTTTTGCCTCGCCGCCACTAGAATTACAAATGCCGGTCAATCACTGCGAAAGAGTCCTTGCGGTCTTCACGGTCATCATTAGGGCCGATTCCAACGTACATCTCCCTCTATGGTGGATGAAGACCAGCAACAACAGAGGTAAGTAAGACACACAAGGTATTGACAACTAACTTAAATATCCTATACAATAAATAAACATAGGTCGGAACCAACATTCGTAAACAGAAGGTGCATTAGGATTATAAATAGACCTCACTATGTCCCGAATAACGCACCATCGACAACCCAGGACTGAAAGTTAAGCATATTCAGTCAAGTAATATTTTCGATATTTGCAAAGTAGTGTAGATACAAAAATGACAAATATTCGTATTACCATTATTAACGAGGTCGTTTTGACGTACCACCTCAAAGCAAGAATTTAACTAGAGACCGCACGTGCGTACCCACGTAAGGCATAGGGACATAGACGATAACTTCTACAGCACAACACAGAACAATCTACTATTGTTTTCCTTAGCCGACATAACGGCAGCCCGGGTGAACATGCTGGCCCGGAGATTCGCTCGGTGTACGGATGCAGCCAAATTAACGCTCTTTAGAGCATATTGCACTTCGCTGTACTTGAGTGCACTGTGGGCGAACTGTACGCAGCGGTCGCTCAGCTCTCTGCGCATCCAGTACAATAACGCATTCAGGGCGCTGTTGGGGTTGCCACGTGTCTGCAGTGCATCCACCATGTTTGCCGAAGCGCGAGTAGACAGCTTCAACTCAATCTTACGTAAAAAAAATGGCATCATTACTGAGCAGAATGAAGGCTTTAGCTGTAAGAAGTGAGTGCTCAGTTATGCAACACTTAATTAAGAATAACCTTGAAAAAATAATATCAGGTTTTGTCGTAGCAAATACAGTAATTTTTAAAGATATTGCGAATCACATCTGTTTGTGACCCTCCACTGCTAGAAGTAATAGCATGGAGGGTAATAACAATATGAGACTATGACAAGGAACAACGATAATAGCACCTTCTCTGTAATAAAAGTGAATAAGACCTTGAAAGTGTAATAAGACAATCCCGTTCGATCTTGGTATTATTAGTAGCATGCCCTGTCGTTACCTTTTATCCTATGTATATGCGTACGACTTAGTGAAGGTTGGCTGTCTTCATACAATAACAGAGTGAATCTGGGGCAGTACGTGGCGCACGGATTTACGGTGATCACATTAGCTGGTTTATCGAAAGTTAAGTTTTTCGGTTATTATTGTACACGGGTGCAGAAGCGATGCAAGTCCATCTGCGGGTAAAGTGACCACTCTCTTAGGGCCCCCTTTTTAGATAGCGGTAGTGATGGGAAGAAGTACCGCCCATATGCGGGTATAGTGGCAACCCCGGTAGTCTATTGCGCATGGGTGAGTGTGGTACCTCGGGGACTGGCAGCGTCGGGGTAGATATAAATCCCCCATAAGCCCATTGGTTGAGTGTCAAGTCCTCCCACATCCCGCGTGAAGGCAAGAATGCCTTCTGGGTAGATGCTTGGGCGCAGCCTATTTCCAAGGAATAGGTGCCCTTTAGTCTATGCGCATGAAGGAGGCTTACCCTCTTGTAGTAGAGAGTGATCTAGTAGGCGTCGGTAGTATATATTATGACCTCGCCCAGTAGTCGAAGTGCACAAGTCAGGGTGTTTTTTCACCCACAGATTGAGCATATTTATGGGAAGCAGAAATAGGAGACTGCGGAAATGAGGTGAGGAACCAATTTTACCTCACACACTGATGATTTACTGTCGCGGCGTCCTCAATATTACCCGCAGTCTAGGTTTTCCGGTAGTCACCTATATAATTAGTAAGAAATGACCAGAACTGGTTCATTTACCCTATTATTTCAACAAGTATGAAGTGCAAGACTGTCAATATGTAGATTTTAATTAAATATCACGTTTTGCATCAAAATATTCCTCGAATGTTAGCATCTGTACATGAATTTCTCGTTGGTCCAAGTTACTAAATCGATACTTTGAGGAGGCTGACCAGAAAAACTACCAGGCTGATGGCAGGCAACCCTATATATTCGTGAATGGCACGTCTAGGGCTATCGATCTGCATCAATTTCAGCTTGCCACCTGATGAGGTAAATTACCCCATTTTTTGGCCTCCTAAAATATGGCTGACCTTGAAATCTACCAGGTTTAGGGCTGGCAACCTATGCGGGTTCAGGTCACCAAAGGGGTCTCTTTCGATGGGTAAAGGTTTCGATCTGCCACCTTATGATGTAAATTTTGGCAAAAATTGACGTTTTAAAATTTAAAAAAAACTATGTTCTTCCAGGCTAGGCCATGGCAACCTACTATAGTCCAGTGCTCCTAAGTATTATCTATCGCTGTAGTATGTGTCTGCTCTGCCACCGTGTGAGGTAAGGTTTCATGCAATGGGAGCTTAATCTATGATGTATAATTGGTTAGAGTTGGGAGAAATGTTATGTGATTAGATCAATGCCTAAAACTGAATAAAAGTAGGTATTATGTGATTTTGTGCCATAAATCTCTTGAAAAAATTGGTCTCAGAGGCATTGCATAACTTTTTAAAATAAAAATGAATAGAAAATTAAGTTTTTTGTTAAGCAAGTTATAACCTATTTTTTTAAAGCTTGTTATCAAGTATTTTTAAGCATTTTTATGTGATTATGTGCCTTTAAACTTAATAAAAAGTTGGTTTGTAGTTAAATGTTTATATTATTTACAACTTCAACCAAAGACCCAATGTGCATGGAAGTGAACAAAACATACGAAGTTAGAATTCACTTTATTGTGTTTATTTGTATTCACTTATACCCAGAAAAATATTTAAAATATCCCACTTGAGTTAATCACTGAAAAAAGTCATTTATTTGGGTGGGCGTTAACGACTATAAAACATATTGGCTTATAAGTACATTGTACATTGGGCGTTTAGCTGAACTTGCGTTTTTTTTTCTTGGGCGTTACGAGGTTAAATAGTGTAGGTAGAATTCTTACTTCTTCTGAAACCGCAATATTGGATTGTTATAAAGATCCGAAACATCTATTGTCTTTCCCTTCATAATTGCCTCCGGATGTTTTTTGACTAATAACCAGCCAATATGCGAGTAGAAAAATCCTCTAGTGGCGTTGTGAGGGTCGGCATCTGTATCGCTGTACTTGTGATGTAACCTGTGGAAAATGCATCATAAATTTCTTTCAACATCCTAGTTATCGTTCCACTGAATTTGTATTACCTATTGGATTTCATAATTATATTACCTATTAGTATTTCCTTAATAAATCCTTAATATATCTTCGGTAAAAAAAACCTCAACACTTATAAACTAAAATAGATGTCATATTTACTTCAGAAACAGTGACCAAGTCATCCGTGCCCGACGCCCGATTTGAACGAGCTTCTTCAGCATTCAAATCTGACGCCCTGAGGTCTAGACGCCGGTCCCAAGTTCATAAAGTTAAAAAAAACACGAGAATACACCCATCCAGTCCATGCTAAAAATAACTATAAATAAACTAAATGGACCTTGCTGTGATGTACTATTTCCATCGGAGAAAATTTGAAATCAACCCTACAATATACGTATATCACCGTTTCCGTACCGATGGTCACGAGCCCAGTGTATAATCGTGTCCTGAGAGGCCAGGCTGTGGAACAGCATTAGTATAATCTGTAGCGGCCGCTTTGCCTTGTATGAACGGTGTGACCAGAGCCGATGCGCGCCTGCCGTCACTCCCCACACAGCCGCTACGTGGAGGATTGCATCTGAAATGACGAATACAAGTTCGTAAAATCGTTATTTTAAAAGCATCTTTAATCATAATAAAATATATATTAAAACTATATTTTAGTCTATAGCAATTAGACATCAAATCCTATGAACTTTTTTGTTGTTCTACACAATTATTTAATTACAATACTTTAAAAAAATTAGATTTCAGTTACTAGTATTGTGTCTTTTTACACGTTCCGGTGAGACCCTATATAATTATCTGCTGGGTCTTGGATCTATGTTAAGGGGTGTAAGATACACATAATATTTTTAAACAGAAAAAAGAACCGACTTCACCGATCCGCTTTTCCAAGAGGAGATGCCCGAGTTGCTGTAAAAAGTATTGAAATCACTACGCCTATAATTTTTGAAGAGTTCTTTCTCCAGGATTCCATCATCAGATCCAGACCTGGTGACAATGGAACCAACTGTGAAGTATACTCTAAGAATTTTCCAAATCGGTCCAGCCGTCTTCGAATAATCGGTGAACATAAATACAAAAATAAATAGCAAAAAAGCAAAGATTCCGACGAATTGAGAACCTCCTCCTTCGAAATCTTGAAGTCGGTTGAAAAGAAACTTCATGTTGTGCAATTTATCCATACTGAAAATAATTGTTGCCCATTTTGCTGAAGTGAGGCACAGGTAGAGTCCGTAGAGTCCGCCGAGATGCCAATACCCGAATATGAGAACGTTGCTATACACAACATGATACACTCGCGGGCTCGCCTGAGGTAGATGCTTATTTTTGAAGCTGATGCCGTGGTCTATGTTGATATTCGGCACCATTCCTGCACGAATAATTTTATTGTTCAATTAGTTAAAAATCCTAAATATTACTATAGTGTATTCATTCTTACTTCTCTTATCATTTAAACAAACGCCTGTCAATCTAAACATATTAATGTATTTTTTTTTCTAGTTATTCATTCGTTACTTCGACTATTGAATCTTCGATTGAGAAATTATATTATTTTTCAGCGGTTACTTGGTTAAATTCAATACTATGTGAGTTTTTTTTTAAGTATACAAGAACATTTTAAGTGATAATTCTAAAGAAAAGTGCGATAATGTTTTCAAGAAGTCTTTGTTTACATGATAAGACAAGTAAGGATGAATACTAGGGTGGTTCTTGTGGTGGGTGGTGGGTATGGTTCTTATTTTCTCTTTTCAAATAGTCAAATAGAATACTTCAATATTTATTATCCGAATATTTGAATAATTTCGGATAATTTTAGTATTTTATAATATCAAAACTAAATTAGCTTATTTAACGGTGTGTAATGCATAAAATCAACAAGTTAAGTAACAAAAAACTGACAAGGAGGCATTTCGTCCCACAAAAACTCACTTGCAAATCACAATTTTTTTAATCCTTGCGTGTCGCGACACTCGCGACGCGATACAATAACAGACAACCCACTTTCGTAATAGATACAGACTGACTGAGCGAGTGGGTTCGGTTCAAAGAGTAGGTAGATAATACCAATAATTATTTTAGTGACAGGTAGAAATTCCGCCTTGTCTGCAAGTGTTTTAGTTGTTAATTTCAGTGAATAGGATACAAATTTTAATACCTAGTTATAGTAAAAATTCGTGTTTGCTAGTTTTAATCAATTTGTCTAAACACCTTTCTTGCGCAATACAGATGGATAGGAAACATCTCTAGTGTTTTTCTCGTATAAAAAAAAATCCTGCTTAAAATAATTTATTTGTGTTTTCAAAATATCCGTTTATTCGGATAATTCGCGTTTTAGTATTCGGATAATTTTGAATAATATTTTAGGCGAATATTCGGATAATTGAATATTCGGATTATTCAGATTGCAAACCCACTTCTTTGGCATTAAAGATGATAGCTGTTGTTTTAGAATTTTCAGAAACGTTTTAGAGGTCGCTACCGCATGTGGATTTTTTAAATTCTCTAACAGCAAGGACACGTTGTTAGTAAACTCCGGCGCACCGGCTTGGTTTTTACATTAGATAAGCAAAAAAAGTATAAAGTAAAAATGATTTATAAACCATAAATATTTTATATTAAATATTCTGACCAAAATTGACTATTTATATATATATATATATATAAATATTTTTTTTTTTTCATTTATTTATTAAGTTTAAGGAGTACCAACAGCTAGAAATAAATAAATTAACTAAACATTTAACAAACTTAGCGCCAACTTTCACACTGTGAATGATTTAAATCTATAAATAAAATAAAAATTATAAACTAATACATAATTGAATAAAACTCAAAGCTTATCTACTTTATAAAGCTGCTAACAAAATCAATCTGGCCTGATGAAGTAGTTATTATAAGCAATACATACCTACATTTTAAGGTCACACTTCGGATTTTCACATTTAATAGGGATTTTCGATACTTACTCTGGAGAAAACATATACACCGCGACGCGAAAAAAATTTTCTTCACTTTTTTTGTATGGTAAGCCTTGAAGTTTTAATATTTAAAAACTGCATTAAATATGTTTCCTTGTGAATTTTTTTCTTATAAAATTTATTAGTTCTTTGACGTCCTAAAGAAAAAAAACCGGCCAAGTGCGAGTCGGACTCGCGCACCGAGGGTTCCGTAAAAACCTACAACAATTGATATTTCTTATGATTGCGTGGACATAAAAGTTTCGTTTTGCTATAGCAGAAAGATATTATAAAGCTGAGTATATGATATGAATTTAAATTGAATACCTCTACGCGTTTACGAGGAAACAGGTAGTAAGTTTAAAATTAAAAAAAATATATTTTATGTACGATTTTACTAAAAATGTCTACTTTTCGTAATTTTTACTTTGTCTGTGCTATATGAAATTTCTTCGTGACAAGTTTCAAGTTTCTGAGTTTACGGGAAGTAACCTTTAGGTTTTGAGATTCTCGCGAGTACTCAGTTTATAAATATGCAACATAAATTGGTTTTTCTTTTGATTGAGTTGACATAAAGATTTGGTTTTACTACATCTGAAAGGTACTATAGCCCTGAGTATATGACATGAATTTCAATTTAATAACTTCACGCTTTTACGAGGAAAATGGTAGTAAGTTTAAAATTTAAAATATATTTTTTTGTATGATTTTACAAAAAAAATTCTACTTTTCGTAATTTTTCCTTTGTCTGTACTATATGAAGTTTCTTCATGCCAAGTTTCAAGTTTCTGAGTTTACGGGAAGTACCCTTTAGGTTTTGAGTTTCTTGCGAGTGCTCAGTTTCAAAATATGCAACTTAAATTGCTATTTCTTTTGATTGCGTTGACATAAAAGTTTAGTTTTACTACATCTGAAAGGTCGTATAGCCTTGATGTATTTGACATGAATTTCAACTTAATAACTTCACGCGTTTACGAGGAAAAAGGTAGTAAGTTTAAAATTATAAATACATATTTTTTGTATGATTTTACTAAAAATGTCTACTTTTTATAATTTTTGCTTTGTCTATGCTATATGACGTTGCTTCGTGCCAAATTTCAAGTATCGAAGTTCACGGGAAGTGCCCCGTAGGTTTTGCGAGTACCGAAAACGCTAAAATTTGCAGCATAAACGACTGTATCTTTTGATTGCCTTGGCTTTTAAGTTTGATTTTTTCACAGCTTCAAGGGACAATAGACTTGAGTATTTGATATAAATTTCAGCTTGATACCTTTAGGCGTTCCTGTGAAAAATGGTCTTGACAGACAGACGGACAACAAAGTGATCCTATAAGGGTTCCGTTTTTTCCTTTTGAGGTACGGAACCCTAAAAATATCCGAGTGTTTTTCCTGTTCACAGAACTTTTTTTTAGAACAGGGATTTTTACATTATTCATATTAAAAATGAATTCTGCATGATTTTTTTATACGACAAACTATAGCAGTCTTAATTTTGACGTTAAGGATGAAGGTTCAAAAATTTTACGGGCCTACAAAACTAAAAATATTTATCTATTTTCTAACCTTTTCAATAATTTCACGCACAAATTTTTTCACTTTTGTACTGAGTGAAAAGCCGCCGACTCATCAGTCTCATCACTCATCACCAATAAATTAGGCATCCGTTTTACGAGGGCTGTATCGTATTATGAAAAATACATTTCGCTATACCTAATTAATAATATGAATGTCATATGTGTTTTAGGAATTTTACAAAAAACCTGAAATAGATTTCGTAATATTTCTGGAATCAAATCTGGGGGCCGATTTTTGACAGCCATACGCTCGAATTAAAAAAAATTAAGGTCGAAAATAATCGCACACAAAAGTTTGTCGCCATTTTTTTCGCATGGAATTAATAGTTTAAATGATCATGATTTTAAATTTCTATCACTGTTAATTTTAAAACATAATTTCATCGTTTTATTGAGAGTTTTGAATGTCACTTTCGAGTGCTCGAATCTCAAAAATCACCCCCAGGGTGTTTTGCAATCGCGGCATCACAGTTAACATCTGGGTCATTCTGGGCTACCAAAAAACTCTTTTAATACAGGAAAAATAGCATATTTTGGAGGCAAAATATGTACATCGATGAAACATTGTTTATTAAATTTATCTTGGCATTAGAAATGAGGATCTGCCGAGTCCTATCAAAATTTAGTAGTCCTACCCCCATCGGGGAGTTATGATCGAGTGGGAAATTTTTGAATACAAAAAAAAATATTCAAATGTCAACTTGTTGCATATCAATGGAGAGGTCTTTAAAAATAACATTAAGGTTTCTTGAGACATTTTTTGAAATAGTAAATATTTACAGAAATAATGGCTTCGAAAGCCAAAAAAATTGTGTCCTCCCCTTCAAACTTTTGAACCATAAGTTAAAAAATTATGAAAAAATTCAAGAAGATACGCCGTAACACTTATTTTTTATGATATTAATTGAAACATTATCGGTTGAGCCATTTTTAAGTTTTTGACCTTTTGAGCCATTTCCAAAAAAATTTTCCTTATGTAGATACGCCCTTTTGGCATTACTTCGTTCTTATTTCATCGAAGGTACGGAACCCTCTATAATGGGTGGTCCGGCGCGCACTTTGCCGGTTTTTAAGCTCCCCTCCCCCCATACCCCCCGAAAAGGGGTAGGGCCCCTAAATTTTCGTAGGACTCAGCAGATCCTCATTTCTAGTGTCAAGATAAAGTTATGAACGAAGTTTCATTGATGTACATAATTTGCCGCCAAAATGGCATATATATGCTTATTTTGCCTGCACTATTTAGTAATAATTAGTTGTAGATTAATTCATATATATTTTTATGTTTTATAAATATTAAATTTTTAAGTTAGATTTAGTTTAGATGCAAGTAGTTAATACCTACATAATTTTAACTTTTACTTTTGAAGTTATACCTATTATAATTAGTTCTCATGGTAAATAAATCTTCATCTCTTTGTTTTGTGGTTCCAACATGCATTCAATCAATCATTAATCCATTTATTAACAAATTATAGGTATACATAGTGGTCACATCACATGGTGGGTATTCTGTAGAATCGCTATAATTTCATAGGGTTAAGCAAATCTTACTCTTGCTGCACAAAAAATACTCACTGAATAGAAGTAACGTTTTTTCGATGGACCAACGTATCAAACCGATTCAAAAATGTAAAATGGCTATGTCTGATGGTTAGGCAATGCGTTATATAATTTGCAGTCATATACGCCTAAACCCGAATACACAATGAGCAAAATGTATGATTTTTTTAAGACTACACAATCGATACTGTTTCTTGTGTGTCTTCAATAAACCTATACATATTTGGGAACTCTCATAATTTACAAGGAGACTAACAAATGTGTTAAAAATTAAAAACTATGAATGTTAGTTTTCAAACATAAAAAACATAACTGAACTATCTGTCGCTGTCGGATCTATCGATATAATATCAAGGTTTTAACAACTAAAATGTCGAAAATGTGTTATGTCTTGTTAACCAGTAAAATACCTACTCTTTATGTGTAATTTATAGCCATTTCACCAATAAGAAAAGTTGCCATATTGTGAGTGGTCAAATCACTATGATAATAAAGTTTCATTGGCATACTCAAATTAAAATAGCTGAAATGTCAAGTTAACGTATAATAAATACGCCCAAGTTTGTCAAGTTCGTTATTTTGTATATTAATACTTATTTATTCCTACCGATTATAAGAAATATTGCCATTTTTGGCGCCTGTGGCGTAAGCCGGAATTATAATAGCGATATATTATCAGTTTCATGACCAGAAAAAACTGATATTTTCACAACATGACAATTTCAAATCTTTTGACATGACACACATTATTAGAGTCTGGCTACTCTATTGTGGCCCTGACAAAAGGTGGCAAAGTTAAAAATCTGCGTGTTGCAACACAGTGTATAAGGCGAAAAACAATAATGATACATTTAATAAGGTATTATTATACCCATCAAAAACATTACATTTAAAAAAATCGCTAGTCTCGCAAAAAGTATTGTAATCGAATGAAAACCGAGCCGGTGTCGTTAGAACTTAATCCCCACTGGAGTTTACTAACAACATTTCATTGTGACCGTTTTAATATTAGATGTCTACATTTTCATAATAAATAGAATGACCTGGCCCCTATTTCACCACGCTGACATATGTGACAATTGTCAGAATCTTTATTACTGACGTCACAGGTGTCCACAGGCTACGGAAACCGCTTATCATATAGGGGGCAGCATGCTTGTTACCAGCGTAATATTTAAATGAAATTTGTCACGAAATTCCGACACAAGCCTAACCTTTTGTCGAAAAATATCGGCGATCCTTCTAAGGACTATTGTTTTTCGTGATAATTGTCGTGATCACTTCACCAAACTTATTGACGATATAATATACATTATGTAGAATTTTATTTAAAAACATATGATGGTAACAAATAAGCATGCAGGCCGCCTTATGGGTAAGAGGTTACTGTAGCCTGTGGACGCCTGTGACGTCAGTAATTTAGATATGTCAGAAATTGTTACAATTGTCACCGTGGTGAAATAGGGGTCCGGCCATCGCACAGCTATATGTAGATACATAACAGCGCTAGCCGGCCTATCGCTGGGTAAATAAATTACATAATCGGATATTGTTAGATAGATTTTTTTGCGTTTCTATTTTATTGTCCTGTGCGATTTCCAACTCATTATATGTTACCCTTTTGTAGCTGTAAGGTGAAAATTACCTACCATTGAGCTCAATACGTATAGAGAAAAGGCTTAAAACCACAAACCTGTTGTAAACATGTGGTTGGTTTATTGTCATAGTGAGTATCTGGTAGCATCTCTGTTTTCTACTCATAAAGCCAAACGAAAATTATTAAGAAACAAGACGTAACACCAAAGCATAAATTGAATTGGGGTCCCCACTGAAAATCAGCGACTCGGCTTGCCCTTTTCATCGTCTGTTTTTTAAACTATTTCTTGTAACTATTTAACTGACGTAAATAAATGTATTTTCTTTCTTTCTTTCAATTGGCATTCATTAACCCTTACCTACTATACTTATTTCAATAATTAAGTTAGGGTGTACTGTGCATAAGTCCTAACTTTAATCACATCTTTTTGCGTCATCAAAATTAAAAATAAATAATATCGGCAAAGTAATAAAACATAATGGATTTAGTCGGGACAAATAAACCAAGTAAAATAATTAATTAGCATCTTTACACCTAAGATACAACCATATCTTTCTGACGTTGTAATAAGATATAATTTTGCTTGATTGGTGATGTCAAAGTAGACTTGCGGCCATCTTGGCGAGCAAGGTGGTTTGGTTTTGTGATTAACTTCTTATGTTTTGTTCATTTTCGTGATTCGGTGTGTAATATATAGCTTATTCTGCAGTGATTTAACGAACTAGTGTGCAACTAATGAAGAATTAATCTCAAAACAAGTGTAACCCTTGTTTGAGTTAGATATCCGAGGGCCCGTCCCCATGTCCGCGGTGCGGCGCCGCCACCGCAAGGCGGTGCGGCGCCGCAGGATTTTGCGACGCCGCGCCGCTTTTGTCATCTACTTCATCATCATCATATGGCTATCATCTAATCAACTACTTATTTGATTTCCATATCAAAATCAATAACATTATCGATTCAAGTATCGCTACATATTAATCATTAGATACAAACTTAACAACTTTTATACTTATAATTATAAATAAACTGCTTACAAAATATAAACTTGTTAAGTTGTTAATAAGAAACTAACGGTGCCGCAGATTTGCGGCACCGCGCGCGCGGTGCGGCGCCGCACCGCATACATTTGCGGTATCGCGCTGCGGCGCCGCGAAAGCGGCGCGGCGTCGCGAATTCCTGCGGCACCGCACCGCTTTGCGGCGGCGGCGCCGCACCGCGCACATGTGGACGAGTCCACGTGCTGTTTGTAGGGAGTAGCTATCTCCTTATAAAAAGCCTAACCTCACCGTACAACGTCCAGCTCTTGGAGCGAAATTTTAACTAATTAACCGTACACTTGTCGTCTCTACTTCGACATTGGCAAAATTGTCCCAATATTGTGGACAGAATGCCATTTATTTTAAAAATTGAATTGAATTGACGTCAAAGTATATATTGTGTTATTTAATTATGATACTTAGATTGGCAGGTGAATGAATATTTCTTACATATATTATTTGGTTATTGAAGGTAGTGTAATAGCTGCGCTGTGTTCATGTTCGATTTTTTGTAAGTTTAGCTCACCAAACTAAAACCAAAACTGCCAAATAGGAGAAATAATCCGCGTAAATACGAATTTTGGTAATAGCTAAGGATACACGCACAGATATGCCCGCGGGATTTGTCAGACGAATGTGCCCGGCGGACAAATCCGTACGTGTATGACGCGGATTGGACACGGATTTGTCTGCGGACACATTTGAATAGCACCACACACGAATGGATCTGTCCGCCGGGCTTATCCATCGGGCAAATCCGGCGGACACATATGTGCGTGAATCCCTGGCTATTGTTGTACATACAACAGTGTTGAATGCACCTATATATAGGTGCATTAATAGTACATTAAACAACTAGGGTGGTAAAACAAAGAAAGACCGAGATCGCAGAAGTTTTCGGCCCGAGCTGCAAGCGAGGGATGTAAATATGCGAACGAGGGCTTTCTTTATTACCTCCCGTGTTGTGTACATCATTTTATGTCTACACTTGGCCAGAAAGCGTCTTTTTCCGTACGCGCAGCGTGCGGAAAAAGCCACTTTATGGCCAAGTGTGGCATAAACAATATAATGTACTCAATGTGTGAATGGATGAGGGTGAAGGTCTAAAGCTAAAGGGTAGGCTGTAAAGATATATTTTTTAGTTTTACGTAAATTATTCTGAAACCGCCCACAGCAAAATGTGATGTTTTCAAGTCAAAGGTACATAATTTTCGGCTAAGGCATAGGCGTTGCTGCCATAAAAAAAACATTTTGAAATAAATTTTATTAACAATAACAACCGACAATGTGTGACAGTATGAGGTTCTTCAAAAAAGGAGTGTATAGGTTCTTAAAGGGTAGGCAACGCGCATGTGAATCCTTTGGGGTTGCAGGCGTCCATAGGCTACGGTAACTGCTTACCATCAGGTGGGCCGTATGTAAAAAAATATCTAGCCACGACTCTATTGCCAAGGCGTAAAGAATTAGATACGTGTTTTTGTTACATGAAATCACAGAGAACCTCCTGATCTGTGAACCGGGATGAACCGAAAAATGTGATTAATGTACTAATTTTACTTCAGATAGCGTCATTGGTTTTGGTTCTCATTTCGTTATCTAGAATCAGTGAAAATTGAATGCCTTTGATTAAGAAGCGTAGAGTACCTACCTAATAATGTGAAACTTGTGTATAATTGTGCAAAGAGATAAATGTTCCAATTTTTAACCGACTTCAAAAAAGGAGGAGGTTCTCAATTCGACTGAATTTTTTTTTTTGTATGTATGTTACTCCATATCTCCGTGAATCGTGAACCGATTTTCAAAATTTTTTTTTGAATCGAACAGGTATAACCCCTAGATGGTCCCATTGTCACCAAGTCGGGATCTGATGATGGGATCCTGGAGAAATCGAGGGAACTCTTCAACTATTATAGGCACACTTATAGTGATTTCACTATTTTTTACAGCAACTCGGCCACTTCCTCTTGGAATAGCGGATCCTAAGTGAAGTCGGTTCTTTTTTTGTTTAAAATTATTACAATCAATACAAAACTAAGTAAGTTAAAATCGGCTTGCAACATTTTAAATATTACTTAGTTTGTTACGTTTTATTCAGTTAAAAGTACTAACCTAAATTAGAACTGTAAATATTTAAGTTGATACCTATTTGTACTGGTCAGATTAAAAGCGAGCAGCATACGTACTTACCCGACGTAAGTACTTATACGAAATTTGACGTTATAGCCCGTTAAACGAAGGAAAACTTAGGGGAAATAATTCGTTTATAGCTGAATTTTGGCATAGTTGTACTTAATAGATAAAGGTGTCTTACACAACATACTAAAAGTACTCGTGGTTAGAGGCGCCGCTAACGGGGAGAGGGGGGTGTAAAGGTCCCTTTTTTTGGCTTTTCATAAATAACTCAGTAGCGGTGGCTCATACGAAAAAATGTTCTTCTACTTAATAAATCCACAAATAATTTTCTACAAAAAAGGTTCTTTACATTTTTTTGCTGGGATCGATGTATGATGAGATTTCGAGTAAATACGATATTCACTTTTTGAAACTTTCGGAGCTATTATTTACGAAACTATTAGTTTTGTCTACACATTGTTTAAGAAAACCCATATTTATATTAAAAGACCTATCCAACAACACCCCACACATTAGGGGTGGATTAAAAAAAAGAATTTAGCCCCCACTTCATGTGTTCGGGAGGTACCCTAAAACATAATATTTTTTCAGATTTTGGTTTAAAAGTTTGTCGGCGTGTACAAAACACATACTTATACGAAGTTTAACTATTCTAGTACTTCGATCTCTTGGTGGATTGTGTCGGCGCGGCGGCGCCCGCCCGACACGCGGGGCGCGCAATGCGGCGCCCGACAACAGTTTCACAATATTGTATGGAAATCCTTTCTGTGATTGTTATGGATGCTACAATATGCGTATAGTCGCATATTGTAGCATCCATAGCTCTATCGAAAAGTATGCGCTAGTAGTTCCGCCAACACAATCTCAATTCAAGTATTTACAGTCGCCGAGTATAAAAAAACCATTGAAATAACAATAATGGAGCCATAAAACATACGTTCTTGATTACCCTTCCTAAAATACCCAGAACGTTGTCTTCAAACTATGTTGGTACTAGGAGTTACAGTTTTATAACAATGAGCGCACATTTTGGGAAACGTCATAATTATCATACATTTATAACAGAGTACGGCCAAGTTAGGCAAGATTAACCATGCAAAAATATTTTAAACAAGACAGATGAGCAATCAATGACTATCAAAGGTACACTATAACCAAATGTTGCTCTATTAGTCTACCTTTACCAATAAATAAAGTAATTAAATTACATGTCTGTTATTTATTTATGATTATTTGAATTGGTCAACGAAATTTATTGATTTCTGCGGGTGGATTGGATGGGCGTATGATATGAAACAAGTTTCTGATGATATTATTGAGAGTCGAGCTATAAAAACTGGAGATGGAAGCAATCTCTGGGGAAGAGTACAGAGAACATAGGTGTTTAATTGATGGGATATTTATGACATAGGATACCTATTTAAGGCTGCATTCCTACCAGAGATGAGCGAGGATGCATTATGAGGAATATGTTTGTTAAGAACTAACCCTCACGGAGAGAAAAAAATTACTAGAAATAAGTAAAAAATAGTCATTCCCAGGACAAGTAAACGTTTACTAAAAACAAGGAAACTTTTACTGAAAACAAGTACACGTTTACTAAAAACAAGTAAACTTTACCAAAAACGTCTACTTGTTTTTAGTAAACGTTTACTTGTTTTTAGTAAATTATTTACTTGTCCTGGGAATTACTATTTTTTACTTGTTTCTAGTAAAAATTTCTCTCCGTGATAGAGCTGCGCTGTGCGAGGATAAACAAATGCATAACACATGCATCTTCTCTCATCTCTGGTGGAAATGCTGCCTAGTGCTCTATCTGTAATAATGTAGGACAGCATTCCGAAAATATTATTAGTATACTTTTACGTTGCTAAGCTTATTAATGTTATAAACCAAATTATGCTAAATATGTATAAATTTAATATTTTTGATCATGTAGAATATATATGTATGTTCAAATATTATTGTGTTGTGAAAGATTGGCGACGGGAGAAATAGTTTATTAATCAATAAATAAAGCTTATAATACCACGTTTACTAATAACTAGCGACCCGCCCCGGCTTTCGCACGGGTGCAATTATACATACAAAACCTTCCTCATGAATCACTCTATAAAAAAGACCGCATCAACATCCGTTGCGTAGTTTTAAAGATCTAAGCATACATAGGGACAGACAGCAGGAAGCGACTTTGTTTTATACTAAATATGTAGTGATTTTTACTACTCTATGAGTTTATTTAATCAATTTGATAGTATCAAGCTTGGACTATAGATGACTAGATAGACTTAAAATATTAGGAAGCCTGTATGTTTCAATGTTAAGTTTGTTAGCACTGCAGTATAGGTACCTTGTGTAATTAATTTATCCATTTAAGCATTTTTGCGGGTTAACACGTGACATTGTAAAAAAATATACAAATCCTTAAAAAATCTTACTTATTAAGGACTAGGTACGTAGGTACTATTATGATTTTTGGTTTACCGAGGTGTAGTACCTCAGGTATGTTTTCCAAGGGACAACGGACTGTTTTCAGGCAAAAATGCGTAAAAAAATCCTCACTCCTAACATGCGTGAGAAAAAGCCAAAACAGTAACCTAATAATGATTGCACGCAGGTTATATTGTTCAATTCTTTAACCATTGGGTCGCGCAAATTAATACGGGTTTTTTTTAATAAATAGGTATTAGAATTTTATTTTAACTTCAATGTTTACATCTTTCATTTTTACTAGTGATGCAACGAATACCACCACTTTTACGAATATGAATACGAATATCATATTTGTCATTTTACGAATTTACTTTAATACACTTTGCATTTTGGATCTTACCTTAATCAATCAATATGATACTCGTAACATTAATAAAAAATATAGCATGTCAGTGGTCATTCCGTACTTGGATTTGGCTATTTAAACCTGACTACCTACTAGGCGCCATCTGTTTAAAACAGCAGGAGTTATTTAGGCAACAAAGGAAACTTTCAACAAGCTCCAGTTGTTCTTTTGTTCTTCGTCGTTGCGTACAGATGGTAGTTCCAGTAACAGAAGTCGGAGAACCACGACACCAGTGAGTTTGTGATATTAACCTTTAAACGTAGGTAATAAAAACGAAAAAGAAAAATAATTTTCATTGCACATATACCAATCGCGGATTTAAATGGCAATCTCTACTAGTCAACCGAGGGGGTAATCAGAGAGAGACTAATAACATAGACTTAAATATATAGTAGACGGCCATAGCCTAAGAACTTTTTGAGGTTCCGAGTATTTAGCGCCATCTAGTTCAGAGCCACCTAAACAGAGCCAATATGTATGAGATAAAATCAGTTCCACCTAGTAACGACTAGTGTAATACTGGTACGTTATTCGTTACTAGGTGGCGCTCAAAAAGTTCTTATAGTGGAGTACAATAAAGCCTTTTTAACCTATAAGAATGACAAAACTCACAAGTCCGATTTTATTTTGTGCCCCGTTAGAATACGTTAAGTACTAATAATGACAAATATTTTCTAACTATTGCTAGCATTGCGCTAGGTATAATACACGTATTTGTTAGCTACATGAAGAAAAGATAATGAAGTTTTATTTTTCTCTACCAGGCTATCGCTTTTTATTATTGCTACATAACTTCACATTTTATAAAGGTTTTGTCAATAGCATTCGTCATCTTAGCCATTTGTCATTCGTTTAGAAATCAAGGTCACGCATATTTTTACAAATTGTTTTCGAATATGCTCACATAGGTTATTGACCTAACTGTTATAAAATGACAGATGATATTGAAATAGTTGAATGCAATAGTGTGGTAAAGAAAAATATAATTTGGATAATCTTTTCTTGGTGTTATTAACAAATATCTATATAATACCTAGCGCATCGTCAAGAACTGCTAGAAAATATTGTTTTCTATGACTAATCATATTATATTCTCTAACTATAAATGAAAATCGCACTTGTGAATTATAAAAATTCAAAACTGTTCCTGTTCTGTAGTATTAGGCTATGGCCGTCTTAACAAACAAACAAGAAATAACTGATTTATTAAGTTGTTGGTAGAGGTAGGTGGTCTTGTATATTATTTCGATTGGAAAACTAATTGTAATTGATTTAAAAAAAAAGTTAATTTCTTCGTAATAGGAATTCGTTCAAATTCTTTGTTCTTGCAACATTCTACCTATTGCGGATCAGGGAAAAGAGTTTCCGAACGTCAAACCGTAAAGACACCAAAAAAACCGGCAAAGTGCGAGTCGGACTCGCGCACCGAGGGTTCCGTAGAAACATATAACATTGCTATTTCTTATGATTGCGTGGACATAAAAGTTTCGTTTTGCTACAGCTGAAAGCTATTATAGACGTATTCGACATGAATTTCAATTTCATACCTACACGTGTTTACGAGGAAAAAAAAAAAATTGTATTAATTTACTAAAAATGTCTACTTTTTGTAATTTTTCAATTGTCTATGCTATATGACGTTGCTTCGTGCAAAATTTCAAGTTTCTGAGTTCACGGGAAATAACCCGTAGGTTTTGCAAGTGCCGAAAAACTCTAAAATTTGCAGCATAAACGACTTGATTGCGTTGGCTTTTAAGTTTGATTTTTTTCATAGCTCTAAGGGACAATAGACCTGAGTATTTGATATAATTTTTATCTTTATACCTCCACGCATTCCTGGGAAAAATGGTCTTGACAGACAGACAGACGGACAATAAAGTGATAAGGGTATAAGGGTTCCGTTTTTTTTCTTTCGAGGTACGGAACCCTAAAAAACAGAGAATGTAAAACTAATTATATGAAAACGATATCAGCCATTCAGCTAGTGAGCAAGAGAGGTCCTAAAATTGCTGTGTGCGAACTGTCCATTCCACATTTCATAGATTTTAATGGTCGGACGATTAGCGCAGTTTCAGCCATTCGAATGCCCATGCCGGATGGGAGAGATGGCCATTAATTTCTGAGTGAGATATGACATATGCGTCTAGCCACTTCGATCCCTAACTGTGATTTTAATTGTGCTCTTACTATTGAGTTCGTAAAAATATTAACTTGTGATGTAGGTAAATTGTAAGGAGTAGGTAAATAATAGAAGGTTTTGCTCAATATCAGTTTATTTTGTGTAAATAAAATCCTCAGTCCGCACCATGGTAAGCGTTATAGCCTGACGTATCAGTTTTTGTACGAAAATCAGCCATACATTTGTTATATTTATATGGCTTATTATCGTAACTAAAAAAGCCGACGTGAGCGAAAACGGGCTCATGAAAGAAGACGCCCAGGATCGTGCAAAGTGGAGGAAAGCGAGCAGGAAAGCGGACCCTGGCAATAGCCGAGATAACGCTAGGTAGAAGAAGAAGATTATCGAAACTAAAATGAGAAAATTTGCCAGTCCACAGACAAAGTGACCACTTTGTCGATATGGAGTTAGTTTGTACTTTCAAAAATTACGCAACATCACTATTATTAGTGGAAGAAAAAGTTTTCTTGTAAATCAACAAAGCGGTGACTTGCACTAAACTCGTTCATAAATGAAGAAAATCTTAATCTTATCTTTTCTTAATTTTCTCATTTTTGTTATGATAATGAGCCATATAAATGTATGGCAAATTTTCGTAACGAAATTGAAAAATTGAGGACAGATTAAATAATGTTATAAAAAATTATCTACTGTTACTCAGCACATAGTCCATTAAATAATATTATATGAGAGTAGTGTATTTACATATAAAATTATTAATTTACTCCAGTTCAACAATTTGATTATTGCTATAGATAATATCTAAAAATACTTCGGCAGGCCGCAGTAAGCACTCTAGCTTTATTAAATTATCAAATGCATTAAAAAATTAATGTTTTCCGTTACGAGTCCTTATGAATATATTATTTTTATGGAAAAATTAAAACTAACAAATATAACATCACGTATGCTTATTTCATTTAATTAACGTGGAGTCCATTTAAATAATAGAAATTAACTCATGAAATGTATATAAAAGTTCTATGTATACCTACGTAATAAAATTCAAACATTGCCTGCTACTGATAAGAGGCTGATTGATGAATAATAAAGAGAATGACAGTTATAATTTACTCCTATGTATTTTGGAAAGCTAGTTTAATGGCAGGCAAAAAATGTCATAAGGACTTCCCAACGATATTAATTTATCGATAAATCCTTATGATTGCAGCAGATACGTACCTACGTATACTATGAATTTGCAATATTTAAATAATACAATA
Organism: Pammene fasciana; assembly: GCA_911728535.1. Classification (NCBI taxonomy): domain Eukaryota; kingdom Metazoa; phylum Arthropoda; class Insecta; order Lepidoptera; family Tortricidae; genus Pammene; species Pammene fasciana. Next base: position 8,113,940 of record OU452285.1, read on the forward strand.
TACATCATGAAGTTAAAATAAGTCTTATCAGGAATTAGAAGGAAGTCCCCAGTTAATTGTCATCTTTGCCACAAAAACTTCTATGTCTGCTAATGACATAAAAACTTAAACATTTAAGTTTAAAGTAGCCGTATAACTACGATAACAAGTTCTAATTAATACTAAACCTGCAAAATGTGGCAAACCAATTTCTCCTCTTCATTACCGTGCACTTACATTTCTTTTTTAAAGTCACTCGAAGGCACTCGCAATTTTCTAGCCTAAAAAGTAACAAATGAGACTGACAAAGTTGCACCTCTGCCATTGATTTAATAATTTTATATCTTACACCTATGTCATTAAAGATCAAAATACGATAAATTCGTGTTTGAATATACGTCGTTGTGATTTTACAGTAGTACTCGAGACTGTAGGCACTCAGACTGGCGGTCTAGGAATTAATGCGCCGTGTCTAAAACCTAGCACGCACCTCTTGTGCTGTTTTTCCTTTGTTTCATGGAAAACAAAATGTATGTGGCTGCAAAGAGCCTGGGCTTGGATTTTTTCAGGCGAAACAAACCTATCAGCGCACTGGCAGTTTTTTACACATGTATTCACTGCTGGAAAGTTTCCGGATAAAAAATGGTATTCTGACTATTTTACCAACTTCCATTTTATAACACGATTACTATCAATGTTTTGTAGCGTTGCATCTAGGAGATAAATCTATTAAGAGTTTGTATGGAAAGACAATTGTCATCTAGACACGCGGCACACTTGCTAACAACATATTGTAACTTACCTATATAGTAGAGCAGCACAGCCTAAGAACTTTTTGAAGCTCAAACGTCGCTTGATTTTCGAGCAAAGTTTTAGTAAGCATACATACCTAAGGTCGATTATAAAGTTTATAATTTATACATATAGTGTGACTACTTAAAATAAACAAATCAAAAATATTCATTATAAACAATTTGGTTTGTTCTTTCAGTTCTACCTAAGGTCGAATTCATAATTCAGTGGAGCGGATTGATAGCTCCTGGCGTACAAAGCGGTTGTCAAATGTATGTAAAGTGCTATCAGATTACTCCGCCGAATTACGGATTCTACCTTAGTGACACACATACCACTAAGTAGCAATTGCTGATTACTGGCATGCTTTCGTGCTAGTAATCAAATCAGCATATACTTCAACACCATATGAAACTTTCTCCTCCAATATTCTAGAGACATATAAGAAGAGACCATCTTTGCTGTGCATGATTAGCTGCAATTTATCACGAATAAAGCACGGGAATCCACGAAAAATTACGAATGAAAATGTTTTCGCCACAACGAATTCCAGATAACCTGTGCCATTCGATATCTTCCAAGAACATAGAATTCAAAGTTCACGTCTTTATATCTCACCGTCCGCCTTCGTTAAATCCTGGAATGGATTTCGGGTTGGTGCCGTATTCTAATTTTAAATAGTTTTTATACAATCGTTATATAATGAAGAATTTTTCCGTCTTTAGGCCACGAAGCTTGCTGAGTGGCCCAAGTAAGGTACGAGATTGAAAAGCTTGATTATATCACTATTGTATACAAGCCGGTAAGAATTGAGTTCAACGAAAAACCTGCCTCTAATATACAATTTAGTAACTTCAATCTCACGGCGGATTGTGCCGGTCTCCCCTTGCGACGCAGGCCTACAATATTGTATGAAAATCCTTTGTACAATCGCGATGCTACAATATGCGACCATAAAAGCTCTATCGAAAAGTATGCGCTCGGTAGTAGTTCCGTCTACACAATCTCAATTCAAGTATTACAGTGGACGAGTATAAAATAGTACATTACGCACCTAGGGCGGTAAAATAAAGAACAGCTCAGATCGCGGATATTTGGGCCCGAACCGAAGGTAAGGGCCATAGACAAGCGATCTGAGGCCTTTTTTATTACCGCCCGCGTTGCGTACACAATTTTACGTCTTCTCCTGGGTGTGAAGTGAGATTTGCCGCTACGCCCGTGGGCGTAAAATCTCACTTACCTACCGCCCAGAGTGACGTAAACGTATTTTAAAGTTAGAATCCAGCCCTTAGTCGACAGAGTCGATAAGAATAGGGGTGTAGGTGAACGACTTAATGACACCCGAATCTATAATATGTCATCATCGTTACGAACATGAATAATGGAGGATGACGGTGGGAATTTGCTAAAAGCATTGAATCGGTAAATCGTATTCATTCTTCAATTTTAACTGAATAAAAATTGTTTTTGAAGGGACACATTTTGAAAGCAATTTTATTTGGGCGCTAAATGTTATTTGTTAGAGTTGTATGCTGTTGATTGTATTTAAAAAAGCGTTTACGATCACAATAAAGAATATTAGACATATAAATAAAATGATTTTGCTGTCGCCGACGTCGCTTTGATTATGTTTATTCTTCAAATGTAATCTAAATTAAAACGTTCATTGTTATATAATAAATTAAACATTCAGTAAACAAAATTTAGGTACCTACCTGCCAAAATCCACCAAAAGATTTTATAGTAATTCATTTAGACACCTAAAATACCTACTTCTACAACTAGGTTCCTACCTAGTAACTTAAATGATGATTGTGTAATCAGTGAGACAGTGACAAAACTAAGTAAAGGAACTGCAAAAAATGACCGAATGGCTTGGGGAAAAGGACGGGCCTTTGTTGTTTGTTTGATTTGACAAGGTGTACGTGTCCGCGTGCGAGTATGTTTGCGTGTGTGTTTTAAATAAGTGCAACATAAAATTAGTTTAAGAGTACCCACCGCTCAGACTTTATTTATTTAGGCTCTGCATACAGCTAGGTACTTAATTAAATATTTTATGAGCCATATCTATTTAAACGTATTAGTAACTAAAACCCTACTGTTAACAACATTGTTAACGACAACGCAATTCGATTACGACGCCACGCGATGTAAGCGCCATCGACGATAAGGTCCTTTTTCATAGATAATGCCACATTTTTCTAAATAATGGCACGCAAATCTGCAAAACACTCGCAATAAAAAAACTTTTAAGTTCATACCGATCTTTAAAATGTAGTAAAACTTATTCAAACCAATGAAAAGATCTCGACACTAAATCTTCAATGGAAAAGTCATTCGGGGTTGCAGGAAAAAGACTCCAAGAACAAAAGCTATAAAACCGCGCGTATCCTACACTCTCGTAATAGTAATATGGGGAAACTTTTAATAAGGGGAAATAAAAGAGTTCCCGATATCATTGGAGGATTAAAACTTAGATTCTTGGCCGCGACGTCTGATAATGACTTTGTTAAAGACAGTAGGTATTAATACAATTAATTAATGATTGTATCTTAACTTATATAAAACTTAAATAAACAACTTAAATATATAGCAACTTAAATAAAAAACAGAAATACTGTTTATTTAAGTTTTTTGACATCCGCCTATTTTACTATGGATGGTTGAAGGTAAGGATGACAATCTTTATGTTACAAAAGTGTTAATCAAAAGGCGTTAAATTGGTGGCGCCCCAATAGCTATAGAATATATGGTAGCGCATATACAGCGCACTTCACTCCGTCAATAACTGCTAGTGCTAAGTTGCTATATCTATATTGGTACCACTCGGAGAAATTTGGAATTATTATATACTGTTCACAGCTGGACACTTTTTCGACCGCTCTCCGATAAGAAATATTTATCCTCCTTATACTATCTATATATATGACACTTAAAGTTGACATAAGTATAAACATTATTAGATATTCAATGACATGCAATAGAAACAACATATTTTACGCCAAAAACGGGCTGATAGTGACGCACTATATGTACAGTTGTTTGTAATCCCTAAAATAAAAAATAACGTAAATGGTCGGAAATCCTTTCATCTCTTGGTCAATAATCTATTATAGTGTGTTATACATTTTATTTTAATTCTGATCTACTACTACTAAAATTATGTGGTTTGTAAGTTTGTTTAAACGAGAATTTAAAAATGATAGCATAAATGTCAAGCATTAGATGACGAGCGATGAGATAGTGTAGGCATCCATTAGGTACGTACATTAGCTCAGGCTAAACTTCATTAGCTCCGAGATTAATCTCGCATGTTGCACAAAGCCCTGAGAGGATATATATTTAATTGGAAATCTATTATCTATTTAAAGTAGTCTCGTCTGACATATACATTTCAAAGAGAACTTTCAGTAAAACTTAATGCATTTCTCATTACACGTATACAATAGTATACGTCAAGTTTCAGGCTGTAGAAGCAAATAACTTATAAATAAAAAAATACAAGACTACAACACAATAACTTTATGGTATTCATAAATAAATAAATAAATAAAAATAGTAACTTAAGAGAAAATCTTATCATTTACGAATGAATCTTTAAACAAAGCATATACATTTTACTCCATCAGCTAAATAGGATAAAAAAGCTACAAGCCCTCCATAAAAAGTACATACATTATAATTTTGCGGTAAAAGCAGAAAGATAATAGGAGTATAAAACCTTTTAAAACCTGAAAACGTGTTATGAAAAATGATAACTTTCCCGCGCTGAGGTTAAAAATCTGTTTGTAAAAATAAAAATAAGAAGTAATGCCGGCGTCACACCAGCGTAGCTTTCAGTATACACATTAAAAGGGCCTAAGAGAGTAATTGAGCATATCAACCGTATAAATTTGCAACGTTATTTACGTAAATTTTTATGACGATAAAACGATGTGTTTAGATTACGCTCTGCTTTAAATCTCGACGCTAAGAGAGGTGCATTGAGTATATTTTCGCATGGACAAACGGTAAACGAAATTAAAATGTATGAGGCATACGTGGTTAACATTTTGTAAGGTTGTACGTACTACATGATAACAATTTTCAAATTTAGGAATGAGGAGAGTGAAAATTATTCTTAATGGAGCTTGACTGAGCATACTCTTCATTAAAAAAAACCAATATACCTACAGTACGATATATAAATTTCTTTTTTACGGAAAGGAAGACGGTAGTAAGTAGTTTGGAAGTTCTGTAATGTGCCTGGATCACTAAAAAATAACCAAAAAAACTTTTGCGCAATGGATATTTTTATAGTAGTAGTGCCACAAAAATCTATCCATTATGTTTTTATCCAATGAGCTGTCCAAAACTTAACACGACTAATTATTTAAAAGGAAGACGGTTGACTTCTCAATCTATAAAATATATTTAATTGGAGTTATATTGGTTATAATTGAATTACTGCCCTAGTAGCGATTTCACAGCGACGCAGTGTAAATGATATTAGCCATTCTAACAGCCTTTCTGCGAGTGAAAGGAGCAAAGAGGAAGGTTTCTCAAAGCTTTGAACTCAGCTCTACGTTCGAATTAACCGTGTTAATTCGGTTTATCAATTTTGTCTTACCATCCTCTAGCAATTAAGCATGATTAGCGGCAGATGTAGATGTTCTAAGCTCCAATAATAAAGATGTTCGCTATTACTACCCCTATTCAGAACCGCTTTATTGAAGTGACACGTATTAATGAATGTGAACACAGAGATGGACATATTAATGTATTACAAAGATCTATCTGCCAATATCAAGAATATGAAGGACGAGACCTATTTTTTACCTGTCTGAAGAAAATTGTTTAAACAGCCGTTATTTCTTTGGTGGCTAGGATGATTCTTTTGAAAGTAGCTGTGTGTGGAATGAAACCAGGTGTCGTGCTACTGCGGAGACGATTTTATATAGCAATTTTGGAGAATTCGAAAATGACCTGGGGCCCGATTTTTGACATCAGAACGCTCGAATTCAAAAAAATTAAGCTCAAAAATAATCGCACACAAAAGTTTGTCGCCAATTTTATCGCATGAAATTAATAGTTTAAATAATCATGCTTTTAAATTTCCATAGCTGTTATTTTTTAAACATAATTTCATCGTTTTATTCAGAATTTCAAATGTCACTTTCGAGTGCTCTAATCTCAAAAATCACCCCCCTGGATGAATTTCTCGGTCGAAAACGCGTATCCAAAATAAATAGGTATTTCATCCCAAATAAGATATAAAAAACTAACCATACTGATTTGATCTAAGGCAAGCGATATATTACCTATATTTACTAAAACAACGCCTATACATACTAAAACATACAATAAATAAAAACTAACGAAATCTACCTAACTTAAGCTATGGGCCCTGAATTAAAATCAGACCCTCCCATCTATCTAATATACAGCTGGCTAAAATTGCGTTGACTCGCTGAATGGCCATATTGGCCATGCCAATGCACTGAGCAAGGAACGACCCAGCCCTATGGTCACCAGTGGAGCGGGTGAGCATAGATAAAAGGTTTTTGAAAAGCTTTGGAATCTGGCCCTCCAAGATTCCAGTCTCTACGACAAACGCCGCAAATACAATACATATTTGTTGCCTAAAGACGTGCGTTTTAACCGTACGATTTCTACGAATCACAGGTAGCCCGCAAAATTTTCATAGGCAAGAGTTGCAATATGTAATATTTAGGTACCTATATAATGAGTACAATACGAACTACACGCGCCCAAGTTCCTTTCTCCATTCCATTACTTTAGTACCACGTACGACGTATTGTCTCGCAGTAGGATGACGGCTATGTTCACAAGGGGAGCGTCGTGCCTAGAATCTCGATTCCTTGTCTGATGTATTTCATTACGTTCCTACGCGATGAGAACTGCCAAATGGCCTTACATAGAAATTTCACATTGTTTTTCCTAAACTCCTTTCACATTTTTTATTCGCAGTACATACCTATTTACTGCAATAAAAAATACAAGTCAAAGTCAAAAAAAAAGATTATCGGTTAAAATCGCCCCTAATGAGTATAAAAATGTGCTATTTTTCCCTACTGACTAGTCGTGGGATGTCGATGGTCGTTAGGTCTAAAATATTTTTTTTACTTTTGTGAGTATAAACTTGATGAGTTTATTAAGGCCGTTCCTCGATTCGGACAAGCCACGCCCATTCGTTAGAGACACGTTTATGGTTCCCGTGCACGAAAGAAAGAGATGCAGCGCTCTTAAGGATCAGACTTTTCGACTAAAATACGATAAATAAGCGAATCTATAAAGTTTTGTGTAATTTTGTTTCTGTGACTTTTTAGATAAACCAGAATACCATATTTTTTTCTTAGTTATATTGCTTAATCTCTTATAGTTTACGTAAGCTAAGAAAAATAAGGGGAAAATGGACCCAACTTCGGAATTTTTTTTCTATCGAGGTAACTTTCAGCAATCGTGTTTTGGCTTGTGCCAAAAACAAGAGTATATAGTCTAATAATATATATTCGAAAATAAATTCAGTCCCTTTTCCCGTTTAGTCAATAGAGCGTTTGAAAAAACCTATAATTTTTCAAAGTAAAGCCCCTTAAATGAAAACTATTTTGATATGACCGGGTGAGTCTTTTTGAGCAATCACACAAAGTTTAACTTGTTTACTTAATGGAAGCGCTGCCAAAACATGTAGGTAGGACTATGTTAGTGACATAATAGTTGCACTAAGTGCTTGACTTGAATTATGGGACTGAGATTTTCTGTACACGGAAAAAAAAAGATTTATTTCAACAACAAAAAATAGTAATAATTAGGTACTAAAAATTTTATAAATCCCGGGACAACAAACTTTTTGTGATCGCAAGAAGTTCATTTGTGGAAATTACAAAGTTTTATTAAATACAACTACCTCTTCTTCTCGTTCCCTCACTGCTGAGGATCGCGACCACATGTAGCTCGTTTCCATAACGTGCGGTCATAGGCCACATGAACTGCACGGTTAAGGCTGCCACCAGCCGACTTTTTTGCAGCGTTGGACCATATCATCCGTGCCCCACCGCGAGCACGTTTGCCATTCATACGGCCCAGAATGATGTGCTTCTCAACTTCATGCGTTCTAGACCGCATAATATGTCCGAAGAACCTAAGGGCCCGCTCATGGCATACTTTGGAAAGCCGTGTGGCAATATTGAGCTCTCTTAAGATTTAGATGTTAGTTCTTCTAGCTGTCCAGGGTATACGCAGTAGTCTTCGCCAACACCACATCTCAAAAGCGTCAATACAACTACCAAAGTGTTGTTAAATATAGCTAGCACCTGTAATGATAATTAAACTTTAGTTTTAATGACAAAAAGAACACGCCGCCACCGTTGTCACGCCGTTAACAAACAGTTGTAATTTTTTGCCAAAAAAATCCATGTAGACAATGCAGTCTAGGTTAAATTTTTCCTTGACTGTATTGTACATCATTCTTTGGATGTAAATCGGTACCTACCTACGAAATTACTTCCATGCCCGTAACTTCCACGACAATTAAAATAGCCCGGATACGGCATTTCATTAAATTTATGTTAATTTATACCTCCAGAGGGTAATTAACACGCTCTTGCGACTTCTACAAAATTACAAAGTAACGCGTCAAAAGGCCTGGCTATAAACTCAAGAAGGCAAAATAAACATAAAAGAACCCCTTTTAAAATTGCTCCAAGGATAAGGTTAAGAATGCCTTGAGTTAAAACGTGCGCACTTTATAGTCCCCACTGTCCCCAGCTCTTAGTATTTGCAATTGAATTCTGCCGGGACCGTACTGATTGCTTCGGCCTGAATCAGCCGTTTTATACCTGAGTCATATCAGGGTATGATTGGCAGCTTTAATTGGCTTAGATCGAGAAATGCGAGATGTAGTGTTTGGCAGCAATGAATCTGGCGCGAGTGTTCGATTTCGGCAGTTTTTGGGTGTATCAAATATGTATTTATACATACATACATACATACAATCACGCCTATATCCCAAAAGGGGTAGGCAGAGATCGCGGATTTCCATTTGCTACGATCAACGTAGCAGAACAGCTCTCCGTGAGCCGTACCTATGTATTTATGTGGACTAGTATTTTTTTAAACGAGCTTGTGAGTTCTTTAGGTAAAGAAAGCTATGTAGAAAAATGCATTGATTTTTGTTAATAACCAAAATGCAAAAAATAAAAGCTAATGTTAGTTAAATAACGTAAGAACATATAAAAATGTATGGCCACATGCATAAATTTAAGTTATAAGTAGTTTACAGCAGGTACCTACTTTTGTAATTCTTTGCAGTATTGTCAATACAATACAAGAATTAAAAAATTACATACTTATATTTTTTAGCGCGGAGTGAGTACGGAACAGACCTACCATTACGAGTAATTAATTATCTAATATTTTGGTAATTGTTTATAATAAAATTATTCTTCATTTTTTGCTACATGCGTATACCTACTATTATTTCAAGGGTTTATCGAATTTCTTAATCTTTAAAAATACCTACAATATCTACTCTCCTGAAACTCATAAGTACCTAAGATTTAGGCGAAAAAATCTGGATGTACAACAGCTGAAATAAGTAAATTGACTAGATTTTATAGCCAAATTTTGTCGCTTAAGTACCAACCAACACGAAAATTTACTATGACTCTCCCATAGAAAAATAATAGCCGCCGCCACCATTTTTCCGTTGATATATTCGTGTCATTTCCCTATCGAATTCCTTTATCTTTATGTTTTATGAAACGGGCAGTTAACTTGTTAAAGAGGTGCTTGTGGCAATTACTTGAAATTAGCTGCCAAAACAATTTCTTTCAGGCCACTAACGGTACAATTATACGGTGATTATGGCTATAATAGAAGTAAATGGGATTTATTAGGTTATATAAACTGTTGTTGAGATAACACAGCCATTCTCGTAACTTGTCATTTTTTTTGCGAGGATTTATGCACATTTTATTATTTTACATGTCTAAATAATAGTAGTTTATGTAACTGTTACGTAATAGGGGTCCTTAAAACACGAGTGTGGTTTTATGAAACGAACAAAGTGAGTTTCATAATAAGATCACACGAGTGTTTTAAGGCCTAATTACGTACAGTTGCATACACTGCTTTATCTACACACATATTATAAACCCTAAATGATGATTGAATGACTACCACGATGATTGAATGATGGCCATTGCACGGATTACACCGCCATCGCCATGGCCAACTCGATTGTGCCGGCGGTCGGGGGGGCGCATGTGCGCGGTCGGAAGGGCGTGTGCCGGCGATCGGGGAGCAGGCCGGATTTTCATAATGAAATCGAATTTTTGATTATTATTTGATAATAATAACATCGTTACAGATAAGACATTTGTTCTAACTCCTAACGAAACAGTCTATTTTTATGGTGTTCATAACGTGCGGGTTTTGAACGCATCATGGATGGTTTATGATATGGGTGTAGATAAATGATTTTTTATCAAATAAGAGTAATCAATGAGAAACGCTATTTAACATCCGATGCAGGACCACCTCCGGTTTGCCGTGTGAGCGAGACAGTGATATGCTCGTATATAGCGATGTCTCGCTCGCACTTGCACTTGCCTATCTACCCCCATTAAAGATTCTTTGTGGTTCATTTCGATCACAGTATAGTACGATTTTTTTAATATGTCCGAATTGTAGGTAGAACTCCTTAGTAAGATTCAGACATCTAAAAAAACTACCTGAAGTTCAGAACAAATGACTGAAAACATAATTTAAAACAATTTAACACATTACTGATGTGCGGTAATTCGGCAAACTAATAACCAAAAAGGGGGCCTTCACACCATACGTAACTGTCCCAACGTGATACAATCACGTTACCTAGTAGCGCAACAATTTGTATTGTGCCGGTTCATTTTACCCTCGGCGTGGTCGGAATGGGAAGAAGCCTGCTTATTAAACGGTGCCAAGCTTATTCACAATGCACTAGCAAATCATATTTGGCTGACCAGTTTATAAAGGTCTATAAGTTTACACGTTGCCAGGCAGAGTGACGGCAGGTGGACTAGGTAAAATGTTGACGGAGTGGTGGCCGCTTTCAGATGAAAGAAGCCCCTGGCGTCCGTTGGCTCGTTGAATAGACGACATTCGGAAGGTTGCGGGTCACCTCTGGATGAAATTGGCACAGGACTGGGACAAGTGGCATTCTTTTTGGTAATCAGCCTGAAGCCATTAAGGTTTCGAACGACGCACCGATTACCTAAATCAAAATGACTTCTATTTACGCCGTTAACTGCTATGATATAATAATGACAGATGGGTTTTTACGCTCTAAAAGTAAAGCACTTCAAATGAGTGAATTCAAACACTTGTCTCTAGTCGCGCACCGGCAAGCGAGAGATGCGGGCGTGTTAATGAGCTCTCGTCACCCGCGTCTGAAAGAGATACACTGTAATTTCCTAACAACGAGAGTGACAAAGATGTAATTTGTCAATTGAAATAAACATTAAAGAAATATTTCTGAGTTATGAAATAAACTTTGAAGTATCTTTTGTGCTCATTATATTAGAGTATAACCCATCCATAAAAAGATCATTGGTTAATTCCCGTTTGGTTGAAATATTAATACATTTATATACACTCGAGAGCAAAAGTTTCGGGTCCCTAGCATTTTCTTGAATATCTCAAAAGATATTAAAGTTTACGAGTATGTTACTGACCCGAAATGTTTGCTCTCGAGTGTATGTGTTAATTGTAAAACTAAATAATACAAGGTCAAGCTCAAGATATACTGGAACCCTGCTCCTAGTCGAGGCAAAACTGCCTGTGAATGTATTAGTACGTGACGAGCTGGTCCCTACGCGTCTAGTTAATTAGGGTGGGAGGATTTATCCAAAAATAAGTGAAAGAAATCGTCTAAATGATTAAAATGAATACCAATTGAATAGCCACTTGGCATTCATAATACCTACATTCTGTATAAATAGAATATATGATGTAGCCAATTATTTATATATAAATAAGTATACTTTACGTTTTGACTTGGCAAAATGAATGGTAATCTACCTACAATTTTACAATATAATTGCGGAATATCAAGTGTGCTGATAATATTGCTGAATAGAACTGATGTCCACTGAGGCAGAGATTGGCTGAACTCTAAACAGTAACCCGTGACAGTAACAGGAACACAGTATTGTGACGAACCTACCAATATTTTGTTACCCGCGTCGTTATTTAAATTGTTCGTAACTAGGTACAAGGTATCAGCTCAGTCATGAATAACACAAGAAAAACTTCCTAATCATGTTGTGTTATTGTTAACGTGTAAACAAGCAATTACTTAATGTTAATAAAATTCTTTTTTGTAGGAAATTACTACTATTCTAACTTGAAAACACGTTTAGACACGATACAACTTCAAAACAATTACAGTGCATTTAGATTTTTAGTTTTTAGTATTTTTAAGTTAGTTTTAATTGGTTTATATAAGGTTTTTATTAATATTTAGTTTTTATATAAGTATATTGTATTTGTGTTTGACGGCCTCCTAGCCTAGTTGGTAGCGACCCTGCCTATGTAGCAGGAGGTCCCAGGTTCGAATCCTGGTCAGGGCAGTTATTTGTGTATTTATCACAGATATTTGTTCCTGAGTTATGGATGTTTTCTATGTATTTCAGTATTTATCTATATCTATCTATTATATATATCGTCGCCTAGTACCCACAACACAAGCCTTATTGAGCTTACTGTGGGACTAGGTTGATTTGTGTAAGATTGTCCTAATATTTATTTATTTATTTATATTTCTAAGTACTTTTAGTTGTGGTTCAATAAAGTACTTCAATATTGGTTCATTTGGGCGTTGGAGTTATGGGGCCGTATTCTAACTTTAAAACACGCACAGACACGATCCAACTTCAATGCAAATCCAATACAATAACAACACAATACAGCTTACGACTACACGTCTGAATCAAAAATGACGGAATTTACTTGAAAGTTACTGCGTTGCAACTACAATACTACTTCAATATTGGTTGATTATTGGTTGAGTGTTCGAGTTATGTTTAAGACCGATTGTGTTGTCAATGTATTGTTTATACATTTAAAATTAGAATATGGCACATGTTTAGGCTAGATTGTGTTTTTAATGTTTTGCTTACGTATTTTAAAATCAGAATACGGCACCTGAGAGCCCACGAACGGTCGAACGTCGCTCTCACTAGCCAGCGGAACCAGTCGCCATGGTCGAAATCTGCCTGGACGGGATGATGATGATGATATATTTCTATTCTCAATTTAGATCACACTTTTTTGATATTTTTATACCGACAACGACTAAAACAAGGTCACACGATTCGGAAAATAAATTTCCTGAATTGGTTCAGTGATTTCTTAAGTACGTTTTTTCCTGACGATTTTCCTTAAATGTAGCCTTTGTGTTTCGAAATAAGCTCTACATAGCGATCATTGTGAAGAAACGAATCTTGGATTGTAAGGAGAATCATTTATTTCAAGGTTTTGTAAATAAAAATATGTTTAGTACCACAACACAACTGTCCTATTAGCGCGTCATAAAAGTGATTAGCATTACACTGATACGAGTATCATCATGATATGATTTTGACATCAATTAGTAAGTTCTAATACGCCCCGCCGCGTCGTACACTGTAACAAGGTTCAATGTACTGAGTGAACAGCGATATGACCGATATGACAGGATGACAACCAGAACCGGTCATTCATTTGACACTGACAGTTGGAAACGACGTTCGTGCTGCGCGGACGCACAGTGTGATTTCGAATACTTGTGATTATTTCAAACAATATGGAATGGTATACTACGGAATCAGGTAATACATTATTTATATTTTTATACCATTCGTTACTTAAACATAAAATGATACGTCCATTGTGCTTGTAGTAGACTAATTGATGTTGTTGTGACTAGTTTGTGTATAAACAGAACCTACGCAATTGCTCGATTGTGGTGGCTTTGTTGTTAATTGGGACGGAGACAAATAACCAAACTCCAAAGTCATTTTAATTCGATTTTTGCGGTTTTTTGCATACACATGAGGGTTTTGTGCCTATTAAGCAGGTTAATATTATATTAGTAAATATTACAAAGAGTAAACACAATATTTATATTGTAACAGGTAGGTATGTGGTTAGGAATGTTTTCAACCAACTTCAAGATTTCTAAGGAGGACGTTCTCAATTAGTCGCGATTTGTTGCTATTTTTTATGTATGTCCACCGATTATTCGAAGACGGCTGGACCGATTTGGAAAATTATTTTTTGTTTGAAAGGGAAACTTCACAATTGGTCCAATTGTCACTAGGTCAGGATCTGATGATGGGATGCTGAAGAAATCAAGGGAACTCTTCATATATTATGTTATGGGCACACCTATAGCGATTTAAGTATTTTTACGCTAGCTCAGGCATTTGCTTTTGGGAATGTGGAGTCTAAGTGAAGACGGTATGAATATCCAAATAACATGAGTGGAAGATGATAACAATGTTTATTATTAGGTGTGTAGTATTCATATCCACTGGGATTTTATCAGAAACGTTATCATTTAATATGCTTAGTACAGTCGCCCTCCAATATATCGGAGCGGCCAAGGTACTCAAAAACATCTGAACATAAACTTTATCGCCTGGACAATATTATAGAGGCTTTGTTCAGTCCCGCTCCGATATATCTGATGGCGACTGTACCTAAACCTGCTACGTACCTGCCCTATTTACATTTGAATGTAACATATAAAACATAAAGTGTTTCAAGTAAGAGTTTCCATAGCCACGGCATTGACATGATTAGCACAGCTAAGTGCTTTTTTAAAAACTAGCCATATTGTGAGAGGTGATTAGGTAAGTCATACTGAACAACTTTTTCTATGGAACCAACCCCGAAATCGGTTTTTTTAACCTCCCCATAGAAAACGTCGACGTCTGATCGGCCGAAATGTATGAAACAGCCAAAAAAATTTTTCGGAAATTTCGGAGTTGGTCCCATAGTGAAAGTTTTTTAGTTTGGCGTACTAAATCACCTCGCACAATATGGTTAGTTATTGAAAAAACATCCTGTATAAAGGTATTTGCACCTATATCGAAAACATGTTGAATTGCAGGAAAATACCGAGTGGAGTCTTTATCAGCTGAAACTTTTCCCGGTGCATTGAAAGTAAGTTTATACCCCATGTTTTTTTATTTATTTTTAAAATCAAGTATATATCTCAAACTTTCTTAAAACCACGCTTTAAATCGAACTCATTGGCATTAAACACCCGACAATTCGAAGTTTTTAGATTGAATAGACCTACAACCTACCTGATCTCAGCAACGTAGTTTAAAGCAATCTAACATTACTGACTTCTTCCTAAAGTATAATAAATATAATAATTAATTTACATTATATGTATGTTTACACTTTTGCACCACTCCTTTGTAACAAGGTGCAAAAGTGTTAACATGCGTTTGATGTCGACTGTACAAATACTGAAATTCTCTCGATAATATTTCAGGTTATACAAGAAGCATTTTGTCAAGACGAAGCCGTGTCCATAGGATCTGAGGTCAACAAAGACCCGGCGGCTCAGGAGGAGTTGTTAGAGTTGTGTGCAGATGCCGCTCTGGACGGTGTGTCGTTGGTAGCAGTTGATACCAGTACTGGGGAGGTCGCCGCTGTTGCTTTTAATAAACTACAGGTAATTGAAAATTATTTAAAATATTAGGCCTGTTTCCATTTTAAAGGCTCCGTATTTCGAAAAGAAAAAATGGAGTCCATAAGTATAGGGTCACTCGGGTCTCGTCAGTCGCAGCCGATTTGTATCAAAACTAGGTTTTTTGGTTTGTGTTTTGTTAACATATGTTAACTAGTAGTCCGCCTCGAACTAAGAACTCGCGATTTACTTGCAAACGAGTTGACCAATATATCAAGACCCAAAAGAATTCCACAAACCCTTAATCGATCCAGCTCATAAACGTACTCTCAAATTTTATGTAAACAAATTTCATAAAGAACAGAAAAACGTTACTATAAAGTTATCGTTGAACAAACTCTCAAATTCAAAAGGCCATCGAAATGCCGAGACGTCCCTGAGTAGCCAGAAGTTGTTTGTAAGAACTCGCTCCGCTCATTCGACTATGCTGAATGACCTTATTGCCCTGACATATTTTCTATGGATGTACCATGCAGATGCACATTATACTTAGATCCCTACGCTTAAAATATTCATATACTTAACGAAACAAACCTTACTTAATCGGAGTAAACTCAAGTTTTGTCTCTTTCTAACAAACACAAATGTCAGTTTGAAATAGAGGGATAAACCTTTGTTAAATTGGCAGACGACATAAACTTAAACAATGCCATTTTTTTTGTTTCAGGTTGCGACTACTGACTCTTCAGAGAAAACGTTTTTCGACGTGTTTGTTGAAGAACGATGCAACCGGCCTTCGTCCAAGTCACTTATTCAGTTCATGAGCAACATTGATGCGAGATGCAATCTATTTGAAAAGTTCGTTATTTTTATATTATCATTAAATAAAGGACATTTTACGTCCTTGTTTTCCACAATCTAATGATCAAGAGTTGCAATGCTGTCACGTAGAGAATTATTTAATTTAAAAAATAACATTATTTACCTCGCTCGTTTATGTTAGTAGTTGGGAGATTTATTCGTAAATATCCTTTTGTATTTTTGTTTTTCAGATACCAGACAGAATGTAGTCTAGAAATTATGTTTTTAGCCACGCTCAGTAAACACAGAAGAAACAACCTTGGAACGATTCTTTGCAAACTATCATTAGAACTGGCAAAAAAATTAAAAAATGGCCCCGTTTCAAAAATTACTTTATCAGATTTAGGGTCAAAATACTCTCACATGAAACCTCGGGAGGTGGCGAGTAAAGTACCAAAGATTTGCCAAGCTATATGGACGGGGGCGTGGACGCAAAGAATCGGAGCGAAGCTAGGGTTCAACGTTGAAGTGAAAGCCTTAATGAGCGAGTTCAGACATAATGGAAAAACGTACGCCGACAGACTAGGTGATCAGGCTGCCTATTCGGAAGTTGCATCCTTAGTTTTAGATTAGATTTCTTCTAGAAACGTGATACTAGCAGTAGCAGTATAACAAATAATTGCATTGAAACTTGCACACGAGACTATGATTTGGTATCGGAGTTTGAAAAAAAAAGTGAAAATAATTAATAGAAACTACCTAACTTTATGTCTAATTGATTTAGGATATTTGTTATGTTACATTAAAAAGTTAGATATCTGATCAAATACGCAACAATAACAACGTCATGTTTTTTTAATTAAATTGTTTATTCTTATTGATATGTTGCTGACTCAGTTTATTTCGTTTGTTTTATTTATGTTGAATTAATTCAATGTATTCAATGAATACTATTCATTACACACACTTTCTTATCGAATTGTAAATAATCCATCTCATCTGTACGGTTATAGCGACTATATCTAGCGCGCGAGATAGACTACCCGTCTTTTTTAAATTGATACAGTAAGAAAAGGACGTATAGACTATCTCGCGCGCAAGATACTGTCGCGTCACTCTTGTGCTAACCGTGCTGGTGGTTTTAGCCGATGCGACTATCACATACCTACACAAATATACATTTATACATGGACTAATCAAAAATCAACTCACAAGACCTATGTGTATCTAAAACTCACAAATAAATAATAAAAATCATAATTTTTTGCGTTGAAGAGTGTAACTCATACTCGTAACATCGTGTTAGAAGTCCAACAATTAAGCAAGGTCAACAAAACCCATCACCGTACCGACATGCAAATAAATAGCAGTTTAGCAACAACGTGTCTAACGCAATAATCGGTAGGTAGCCGAAGTCGCTGTCCAATACGAATCAATTAACAAGAACCAATTTGGAAGTTGGGCGATGCAATTAGTGCTGCTACTTAATTGACAAAACATTTTGTATCGACTGCAAATTTGACTCTAGTATAACTTGGACTTAAAGTCCGCTAGCGTTAAGTAAAATTGCAGATCACGTTAAACAGGAGTTCCTATGACTATGTGTGCGATAAGCATTAAGAATAAGGGACCTGCCAAGCGTTTGAAGATCGTTCTACCTAATATTGGCGGGTACGGTCGACGTCAAACATATGTTTACACTCTTGCACCTTACTTCTTTGTGATAAGGTCCAAAAGTGTAAATATATTTTTGATGTCGACTACGACTGTACGACCTCCAAGAGAAGGTAAAACAATGCATAGTGTTCATGCTTCTATAATTAGCCGGATTAACATAACAAAAAAGACAAATGAATAACACCACAAATGAGGTTCACCTTGAGACGACATTTGACGTTGATTAGATATTGCAACTTATCGAACTCGCGAAGCGTAAGCGAAGTGAGTTCTTACTAACAACTTCTGACCCAACTGTCAGCTGGCTACTGGGCCGTCTCGGCATTTGGATGGCTTTTTGATTTCGATAGTTTGTCTGACGATAACTTTAGTAACATTTTTCTGAGCAGGATCGATCAAGTGATTATGGAGCTAGGTGAAAAAAAATCCTCCTTGGGGTCTTGTTATATTGGTAAACTCGTTTGCAAGTAAATCGCGAGTTCTCAGTTCTAGGCGGACTACTAGTTATGATATAACAATAATTGTAAAACGATTTTTCGCAACAATGTAAAGTGGGAATGACCATTACGAAGTTAATAAAATAGATAAACCAGTTACACCTCCACATATAAACTATCTCATGAACCCTAATGCGATTACGAAGACAAAAAATCTCTTATTTCATACTCCGATGACTCAGAAAATTAGGTACATATTGAAGAATAAATACGATTTCCTTTCATTCAGGTTACATTGCCGACAAGCAATGTAACCTTAAGTTAAGTAGTTTATATTATATGAGTTGCAAGATGTTTGAATGTAGGTACATAACCTCTAAGATATTGTAACTAGACGCACTAGCTGGTCTAGCTAACAAGTAAATTCAGTGGAACAGCTGACTGGTTTAAATTATTTTCAGAGATTCAAGTCTATGATTAAATTGGTAATATTTTAATGGATAATATATTTCATTTCAATATTTATTTTAACGCAAAATAAGTATTTCTTTAATTAACTAAATTAAATCAAACACGAAGCATTTCTTTTAAAAGCTTAAAGAACAAAGAATAGTTCACCAAAACATGATATTAATAGCCCATTAATCAGACGTCAAGTGTTTGTTTAAACTTATCAACATGGAGCCCATTAGAGGATCAGAGGCAGCCACACTCGTCTTACTGAGAGAGGCGATCGAGCTAGTCAAACTAGACGCGCTAGCGATAGTCTAGTCAAACTAGATCAAATTTCACTAAAGTCAGGAACTAATTCTAAAGACTAATAAAATCACATCGGATTGTTTTGTATGGGCTAAAAATCGAACTTTATACAACCCCTACTAAATTCACCCCCCCGGAAAGGGGTGAAATCGGTTGAAAACAATGTAATGGTTATAACTACGAAGAGAAAAGTGGTGTACTCGGCGTAATTTGGCGTACGTTTTAAAACACGTATATCTAAATTTGCAAGTGTTACTTATATTAATTTAAGCTACGGAACAGGTAAAAAAAAAACAACATAACAAAAAATATTATTTTGGCCATTGCGGGTCTGGAGAAAGTATTGTACTCGGTGCAAATTGAGTAAATAATTAGAAAAAAATACTAAATCCAATATCAAATTCGCACCAGGGTGCGACACCCGGAAAGTAGTTTTTCATGTTTTTACTGTCGTTGTACTAAAAGGGAAATTTTAATACTTTTGGAATTTGACGCAATCATATTCATTTGATTTCGTTTACATTCGCACGCAATAAAAAATTGACATTTTTAAACGGAACATGCAGTTCTGTAATCAAGTACCAAAAACGTAGAGCAATAACAATAAATACACAGAAGCGACAACGGCGTGATTAATGGCAAGAGAAGGAAAGCGCGTAGACGTACTGACGAAGCACGGCTCTTGAGGCAAGAGTAGTGACATGTACTGCAAAAATAGTAGGGTTTCTGAGTATGCAGAAAGACATTCAACAAATTAAATACAGGTACGCCCAAAGTTTGTTAAATTCGTAAAAACGTTTTTCACCAGACTTACGAAGCAGTTCAACGAGGTGTGTGAAGTCCTAATCTGCACGCTCTATCATTCTGAGAGAAGGCCTCTGACTAGCAGTGGGGCGTATCCATGCTGCTGATGTTGATGAGGTTTTTATTATGAGAGACTTTAAATATTAAAACGACACCTATTTTTAACCGACTTCAAATAAGGAGGAGGTTCTCAATTGGACTGAATTTTTTTTTATATTTTTTTGTATGTATGTTACTCGATATCTCCGTGAATCGTGAACCGATTTTCAAAATCATTTTTTTAATCGAACGGGTATAACCCCTAGATGGTCCCATTGTCACCAAGTCGGGATCTTATGATGGGATCCTGGAGAAATCGAGGGAACTCTTCAACTATTATAGGCACGCCTATAGTGATTTCACTATTTTTTACAGCAACTCGGCCACTTCCTCTTGAAATAGCGGATCCTAAGTGAAGTCGGTTCTTTTTTTGTTTAAAATTATATTTTTTCTCAATAAGAATTATAATTGAAACAAAACAATAATATTTCTCCAGTATTTCAAATAGGTATTTAGCAAAATTTGACGTAATTTTAAATTTTAAAATAAATAATTATTAAACCAACTTAAGCGCTAAACCTTAACCCACATATTCATAAACTTACTTCAAACCTCATTTAACTAAATCATCTTTTGACCTTATCTGTCAATTTGACAGTAAAAGATAAAAGATATTTATTCTTCAATTTAGGCACATTACAATGCACTTATGAACGTCAGACAGAAAAAGAAACTACCACCGGTTCTAACTCTACACCTCTGACCCGAGAAGTATTACTTATTACCGGCAAGAAACTCGGCGTGACTTATTTTTTCAAAACAGTAATACAAATACATTAAAGATACTATATACAATAATGCGTAGTTCTTCAAAAAGGCATATCAAAACAGCTTGAAAGACAGACATGTGCCTGCCTATTGTGTAATTAAAATGAAAAATAAAATAAAATCCAAATCTGACTGCTTCGCAAAACGTTTGATATGCCTTCTTACCTGAACTGTGTCCTCTAAATGCTAGATGATTTTATAGTTTCTGGTTTGGGCCATGCATATATGTCTGTCATATAGTCCTCGACCCTGTAATAACCCTTTGACATTAAAGTTTTTTTTGAAGTATTTCTTAAGAGCGGGAAATGATAGATTCAAAACATCGACAGGTAACTTGTTATAAATATGAATACCCTGACCAAAAAATGACTTATATGCTTTGCGGATACGACATCTTCTGACAGCAAGCTTGTTTTTATTTATAGTGTTATAGCTGTGTTTGTGTTTGTTAGAAAGTAACAAAACATAATTTAACTAAATAAGGATTGGAACACGTTTATGAATAAGCGGGTAAGAGTCCGGTAACGATTTGAAATCAAAAATTGCTAATAATGACAATGCACATGGATCGCATTTGGTAAGATAGTTTGAAGTCTTGTTATTGCAATAAAAGTACTTTAGGTCTGTATACATTTATTAATATTTCATAAACGAAAACTCAATTCTTACAGAGCTTATTTAGTGAGGACGTTAATTCGTGCAATTTTCGAGAACATCGAGATAATATATTAAAGAGGCCTAGACTCGAACAAGATTTTCCTAAAAGTAAAACATTGTGACCGGCCAGTGCGAATTATTTAACATCGTTAAGGTTGTGTTACAGATTAAAAGAAAGATATGATAAAATTTTACCTTACGTTCAACTGACATTACAAAATCACATGGCAAATAAGAGCAATGGAGTCGCTCTTGGATCAATTACTTTATTATTTGTAATTTTTTGATTGATTTTGTAATAAATATTGATAACTTCATAATTATATCTATTTCGTTTATTAGTTGGTTTTAATCGATTTTTATAGTGTGTATTTTATTAAATTGCCTTCATATGGTAGGTAGTTAAAAAATATTATGAAATTATTAACTATATAGGATGGATTTTCTTTTTGGGTCAGTGAGGGCAGCTACCAGATCCCGTGCTGCTACGCGAAAATGGTCTTTAAAGACCTTCCCTCGATTTCAAATTGACGAAGATTCGCGTTTAAAGATTTTAGAAAAAACATACAGGGTGCGAGAAAAAGGTAATTTTTGACACACTCTTTTTTTGATGCCATTTGATCCCATTCCTATCCAGGATCAAAAGCTTGTATAAGACCAAAAATAAATTCCAGCTAGAAAAGTCACAAATCGAGAAAAGCTTTCCCCATACATTTTGCATGAAAAAGAAAACTTTTTATTTTTCACATGCTATTTTTTTATGCCAATCGATCCCATTCCTGTTCAGTATTAATAGTTTCTATGGGGCCAACTTACTACTCAAGCCACAAATTGAAGAACAATTTTACATATATTTACTGCTTTGAAACCCTATTTTTTGATATTTTGAATGCTTTTACTGTAATGGCTGATTGGCGTGATAGAAAAATGAAAATAAATTCTCCATAGTAAATGTATGAAAAAAAAACATCTTCAATTTGTGGCTTTTTAGTACATTACCGCTAGTTGGCCCCTACGAAACTATTAATACTGGATAGGAATTAAATCGATTGGCATAAAAAAACAGCACGTTAAACATAAAAGTTTTCATTTTCATACAAAGCTGGTTAAGCCCCCTAGCCGCGAGTACGAGTGGTGACTACCCATTGAGGCATTGGCAGTCGGGTAATTTGCAGAAAAAATGTACCTTTACTTTTTTATTTTATTTCATATATATTTTGAGTCTGTCGCATGCAGAATCATGAGCTCTATCGAGTCTGGTAAAATAAAAAAAATGGCCCAACTGTCCCAAAATTAACATCCAAAAAATTCGTTATGTTCATAAAAAAATGTAACGAAACTGATAATTTGTCAGTTTCGTTACACTTTTTTTATGAACGTAACGAATTATTTTGTATGTAAATTTTGGGACAGTTGGGACTAAGTAAAGGTACATTTTTTCTGCAAATTACCCAGTCAGCCTTGATATAGCTAAGGCTTTAGATCGGGTCTGGCATCAGGGTCTTCTGTCGAAGTTCCCAGCTTACGGACTGCTTGAGGGATTGTGCAGATGGGTTGCCAGCTTTTTGTCCGACAGAAGCATACGAGCCGTACTAGCTAAAATCTAATAATAAAATTATCATGAATAAGAAAGTGGTGGACCCTTGGAGGGGTTATGTAAATTTGATTTTGAAACGAAGAATACAGTTATCTTTCTCTTTAATTTTATTACCATATTTTTTAGTAATTTGTGTATATTTTTTAGTAAGTTTTAATTATTTTCTGACTTTCGTAATTAAATAAAACCACAATTACTCCACTAGGCTTATGCCTCAATGCTGTCAGTTCGGTTTATATTTATGAAACTTTTACTTCCTAACGCCAATTGTGCCCTAGTCTCACTTACACTGTTAATATTTTAACGAAACGTTTGTTAGTTCTGTGTGAATAGCGTCCCCGGAACGATCGGGCTTTGCTCGGCTCTCTTCGGCTCGTTTTACTGTGCCACATTTGGCGTGCTGATTGGGTATCTCTAACTTATATGAGATCTATGCTGGTTGCCCGTTAAAAGTGTCGAACGAACGGTCTCAACGTACGGCGGGAGTAAAACAATTGCTGCGCGCTGCGCTATCTCCCCGCCCCGCGCGCCCCGCGCCGTGTGCTACCACCCACCGTTGCTTGCAGTTCGTTGCAATAAATTATATTTACTTTTTGACAAACTTCCGGTAAAAAAATCCTATTTTTTATTTAGTGCAAATGTAGTGTCTTTAGATAAGTACTGTTCTTAAAATTTTCACGTGTCTCTTAATTTCCCTTTCCAATTTAAAACAACAAAATAATCAAAAATACATGTTCCATAATTTGCCCAGGCGTGCAAATTTAACTGAATGTTTATAATGCTTTAAAAAGCTTAACTTGAAGTCGCACCAACCGACTGACTTATCCTCGAGCCGCAATCGAAAAAATTTTTTTTAAAGGGTGTCATACATCGCACATCTTTTTAATTAAGATACACTATGCACCAAGCTGTTCTCTATACACTACTAAGCTTGAACCCAATAGCTTTTAACTTACTCCAAAATTACAGCACTTTATAGTTTACACCTAAAATTTAACAGTCTTCCGTATATAACAGAAACGGTGCAACTCGGGGGAAACAATCTAGTTGCGCCCTCTAACGAATCCAAAAAGAACCACGACTACACGACTTACTTCCATACTTTTTTTTAATTAGACCATACTACGAGGCCGGGTTTAATATATACTGCTCCCCGAGGGAATTCGAGTCTTTCTTACTTTGCCCGTCGGATTGTCATTGACTCTGGCTCACTCGTAGTGTATCGGGATAACTAAGGTTATTGTCGATAAGGTTGAGAATTTGACTCAGTGTAGCTATTCTGTTACATTGCGTTGGATTTTCGACTTTATTTTGTAGACAATAATGTTGAGAGTTCAACGGAGCGCAGTCTCGCTGCGTCTGTTGGATTTTCAATACTTGTTTTTCTTACGTGTTTTAGTGAGTTTCTCCGCGATTTTGAGCTAGATCAATGTCCAGGTTGCATGGTCGACCTAACTGAATACACTTCGCCTAACGGTGACAAAGAAGTTTATTCAGGAATCCTGTAGAGTTGTTAGGTCCAGATCGGGAGGGGGGTCTGGCGTCAACCTTTTTACCAACATAGGTGACGATTATTACCCCTTACGTTTCTGAAAGGTCTGACAGAGGAATGCGAGGGCCTCACGTGTGGGCCATTAGGAGTATTCCTTACTCGTTGAACTCTGTTGGTAATTGAGGAAACGTGGTCTTGTTAAATATATGTATATATTTCCATTATATATCTGGTTAGGGCGCCTTACTCAACTGTACCCAGGCCACGGCTCAAACGGTTGGGGGGAGGCAATCACACAGACACTAGGGTTTGCTATACCTCGGTTTTGTCGGCCGAACGTTTTCCAGCTTAGCTTAGGGCTAGGGTTTCCCACACGCTTACACACACACACACACTCACATTAGAATAGAGGTTCGCCTCTAATTTTTTGCACACATTAGAATAGGTGAATTGGGGTAGAGTTAGGGTAGAGTCATACACAGGGTGTTAGGATTTTATTACTTTTATATTCAATTGAATTTGGTATTATTTGCAAGAGATGGGGGTGGGGATAGAGTGTTAGATTTTTATTATCATTCATATTAATTTGGTTTGGGTTATAATTTATGATCAATAATAGCTATAAAATATGGATTAATAAGTTCAGTAAAATATGGATGCGATACTGAGACGCGTACATTAAATATGATATAAGGTAATTTATACACATTATGATTTTGGGAGAGTTTAGGGGAACAAAATTATTTGAGGACAAACTGAATAATTTTGTTATAGGGAGCTGGTGACAGGCGGAGCAGTTCACTAGTGACAATTGAGCTTTTCTATAAGGGGTAAATAAGGGTAGTTAAGTCATATTTATTAGACGTTCTCAGTATTTCATACATATTTCGAACATTCAGACGAGTTTCTTGGCGTTTCTTCTTGTCTGAAAGTAGGTTCCGAAACGCTGGTAAATATACAATATATAGTGCTTAGGAATACCTATTAAAAACAATACAAAACAAAATAGGTATTATTTAGATTAGTTGGCCTGTCTCCATCCGTACGTGACAGTAAGTAGGTATGTTTGTATCTTTTGGTATTCATAAAATAAAATAATTTTTACCCGAATAAAAATATATTTTCCTTTAGCTAGCTAGGTCAGTTTAAGGGGTTAAGAAGGAAAATATAAATACAAACGGCAAGGGCTTACTACTGTCACGGTAACTGGTCACGGTAGGGACGGTAGGAGATAATTACAAAAAAAAAAAATTATTTAAATTTGACTAGCATTATATTAATGTTATCGTTTTATAGTACTTTTTTATGTAAATTTTACTAATGCAATAATAGGGTTATTAGGAATAGTATGGAAATCCAAATCTAATTAATCTACACATAAAAGACGATGGGTTCTAAGGTTTACAACGGGGTTTCTACTAGACGATCACATGGCCAAATTAAATTATTTTCTAGTTAATAATTAATCCTGGTATATTTTTGTTTAAACGGCATAAGGTTTAGTTAGTTAAAGTTACAATATGTCTTATCTCCAAAATATAAGTATATGTCTTGTGTTGTGGGTTCCAAAACTAAACCCTAAATATAAAAGTTTTTTTAACTTCTGTTTCGAAACACGCTTTTATTTTATATTGCTGCAGCATGTTATTCTTATTTCCTATCAACTTTTCATAAAATGAAGTTTCAAATAATTTTAACATGTATGTACAGTCAGCATCAAAAATATGTAAACGTTTCGGCACTTATGTCTGTGGAATAAGACTCAAATTATTGATATATTATTGATGCTGACTGTACCTACGTGACGTGGTCGTGCACAGAGATTACTTAAATATAAAAAAATTATCTTTTTACTCGGTCAAAAGCAACACGCAAAATCAGGAAAAAATAAATAAAATTTCGAACTATTTATTTAAAAAGAACTTAAAATTAAAATTTTACATTGTTTGCAATATCTCTAGTATGAGATTATGTGCGCGGTCACGCGGTCAAGTTCGATTTTTATTATGTTGTTTTTTGTAGATGTTATAGTTATATGGGTATTTATTAAACATTTATCTTTAATAATTAGTGTGGGTTGCACCACGCACAATTAACAGACTCATCAACGTTAAATATGGCGACGGAGCTGTCATCCCATAGAAAACTAACAAACTTTTCATAAGATTTTTTTTACGATTACGTTTACGTTCACAGACAGTTTGGTGCAACCGGCCCTTAGTCTGGTTTAGGTACTTTGTAGGTATATTTTCAGGTATATTTTTCTTGTATGAAATATTGCTTTAGAAATTTTCCGAATTGAGATGTCTTTTATGTTTCTAATATTTGTTCAAACTCCTTAGGTAATCTATTTAATATATATTTGGGAGAATATACGAACAAATTCGTTTACCGTATACATCATTGGCTTCCGGTATTGAGAATAAAGTTAGATGTTGAAGTTGGCGCATATTATTAGGTCTAACAGTTTTTTCGGTTGGGTTAATTGATAAGAAACCTTTTTAATTAGATCTTATCTAAGTGGAAATTGTAAATTTTCCGCAGTAACTGTGAATCCTCAAACGAATATTATAGTAGGTTTTTATATTAGTTATGACACTAAAATGAAACATAAAATTCTACTAAATAATTAATTCGTTCAGTGCTCAGAATGCACTGAAGTGTATTTGGCAGCGGTATATGAGAAGAATCGCTTCAATACTAGACTTAATCTTGAGATATGGCTCAGTTTATCTTCCGCAGTCTTGCGGTTAGACAGATATATAGTGCCATTGCCGTTGGTTCGAAATTTTCGATTGACACAATAATACTTTATTGGAGTTAAGTATTATTTTATTTGTAAAATTAATATAAACGGTAGCGTAGGATAATCAAAAAATGTATGTGACGTCAACTGCCTTATTTATTCTAAAACTAAATTATAATAAACTGAATATAACACTTAAAAAAACTTAAAAGTATAATACCTAACAAAATACTTTAAAACGTAACAAATATAAAAGTCTCGGTAGAGAGTACCATTTTGTACCTTTTGAAGTTGAAACTCTAGGTCCATGGGGTCCCAGCGCACACAAGTTTTTTGCAGAAATCGCAAAGAGACTGGTTGATGTAACTGGTGACCGAAGAGCTGGCGGTTTCCTCGCACAGCGTATCAGCATTGCGATACAACGAGGAAATGCCGCCAGCATCCTTGGTACAATGCCGCAAGGGCCTAGTTTAGATTTGAGCTAGTTATTAATTTAGTTTAGTATTTGTACTGTAGTACCTCTGTATATTTAGTTATGTAAATAAATGTTTTATACTTTAAAATATATAATATCCATACAAGATGTAACAATGCTGGTAATCCTTCCTAAGGGCATAATTGGTATGGTATTCCAAAAATTATGAAAAACTAAGAATCAATATTTTTTTCGCGATAAAATATTTGATTTTTTATGGAGGGTTGACTTGTCCCATAGAAAAACTTTTTTGTCACTTCTATATTTTTTTTAAATACTTTTTCTTAGTCGCAATACGACACCAGTTTTGCACTTAAACGGATCACCAGTATTTTTTTACGCCCTGTATTAGTAAATAATTAATGTATATTTATGACCAAAGCAAGTACTCGTACAAGAACACGGTATATGGCATTCATAACTTTCAATATAAAGTTTGGATTACATTGGATCATTGAAATTTTAGTTACAAGAGTCTGTCTAGTTAATAATTCCTCGTATTTTCGCCATAGTGGTATTGCAAATCGGCGGTCAAAGGATCGATCTCTAACAAAAGCAATAGTAATTCAAAGTTAAACTAAACTGTTCGAAACCCAGTGTACCTAAACAATTCAAAAGCCAAGAATTCAAACACTTATTACCAATTGAATACATCAAACGCTAAACTAACTTTGGGTATAGTTGCTGTTTTAGTAAATTTAGACCTTATATATATGTTTTAAAGTGTAAAATAGTTAGCATGAGGTAACTAATAGCTTTCCAATAAAGTTGGGGTAGCAATGAAAATGGTACATTTAACGTAACATAACCTTTATATGGAATTAATTAATTTAGGTACATTTTGTTCATGGAGATTAACTTAAAAATATAATATGTTATAATATTATTATGTTTGGCCGTGGGGTGCCCGGCCTTAGAATTGTCCCCAACCATATCGTCCCGTGGTTGCAGTAGGAGTCTGCTAAGGGAATATACCGGGAGATGGGCAGCAGCATCTTCCGAAAGCCTAAACAACAATAAACAAAAAAAAAACTGCGCGCGCCAACCCGCCTGCCAAGCGTGGCGCGTATGGCAAACCCCCCCTTAAGGGGCCTATGTTCAGCAGTGGACGTCTTATGGCTGAGATGATGATGATGATGATTATTATGTTTGGAAATTTAAGGTGGTACATTTGAATAATATAAGTATATGTGGCCCTTTGCGGTATATAATTTTTTAGAGCATGTATGTCAGCTTTAGAGTTATAATTTCAAATTGACACATTCTTATCATCTTAAACTTCATTGACCTATTAGTAAAGTCTTATATACTGTGTGATCTGTAAGACCAAATGAACAACTACAACTAACTAACTACTAACTATTTTGGCTCAACGATCCAAAGAGAATCTTGGCCTCCGAAATGAGAGCACGCCACCTATCCCGATCCTGCGCAACTTCTTGCCAGTTGTTGACTCGAAGCTGCAGCAGATCCGCCGCCACACTGTCTCCCCAACGATATCTGGGCCGACCCACCGGACGGCGACCAGTCGGTCGCCCCAAGAACGCTTTCTTGACAGCCCGATCCTCACCCATTCTCTGTAGGAATGAACAACTACAAAAACAACATAACTACATTGGGCATGATTTTACAGGAGATCGATAAAACTACATTTATCTTTAAATAATAATGATTAAAGTTTAATTTTCAGGGATAATTAAGGCTACAAAGTTAGGAATAACTCTTAATTTGTTTTAAGGCTCTTTCGGAAAAGATATGAAATAAACTATTTTTGTAAAACATTGGTTAATTACGTTGTTCTTGTGCAATAAGGAACAATTTTTTCTAAAAATGTTTCATTTTTTAAGGAATTTTTTATTACATTTACTTTAGTTTCTCTATTTTAATGGTAATATTTATTTTATTATAATTCTGAATTCCACTTTTTAAGGATATAGTACTATGCAGGAAATTTTAATGGCAAATTTTCGACACACAGAACAGTTTTCTGGTAAGAACGAATATGATGACATCAAAAACAAAATCCGCGAAAAATGTTAGTTACATGTTGATTTTGTAAACATTCGTTTAATTATTCGGTCCACTATGTGTCATAATTGGCAAAATGACGAGTTTTGATGACGACAGAATTGGGCCAAGTCCAATTAACATAACATCGCCGGTTTGAGATGAATCCATCATCAAGGGTTACGCATAATCTAGCGAGGATCTGTTTGGCAAAGCACATTTAGGGAGCAATTGATCTGAGAACTGATTCGCTTTGCATAGCACTTGAATTTCAAATGGTGCAGTTTCATATTGAGCCTCCCTTGCCTGTCTAAGTGCCTGCGTAGCCATGGCAACCGTCACAGTCAACGGTTACAGGCGGTAGGGTAACGTTGCCGGAAACGTGAATTTATTCTGGCATGACAATATGAATTATGCTCAAAGCCCGCTGTGAGCAAATATTTTAGAAGCAATCGTGTGTTTTTGTGAGGCTTTGAATCAAAACATAAATTCGGAAAATCTTATAAAAGTAATTTGTTGATCTTGCTCGTATTATTCTTCGAGACTTGAGTTTTGAGTATTAGTGCCATTAGCAAGCCAAAGCGATTCAGCCCTCGTATTTGTAACAGTAATTTTACATTACTGCCGCTAGGTACTTTGGCCAACTTTACTGAAGTATGCACGAATGTAATCCTGACTAAACTTTTTTGATACACATTATATAGTTATTTAAATCTGTAAGTAGGTACCTACCCATTTGGTTATTTTTAACATATGTATTATGTACGACATATCATTTCACGTATTCCTCGCGATGTTTTTCCCCACCAATCGCTATTCGGTGAAGGAAATCATGGCGAGGAAACCTGTAAACATAGGCAGAGAAATTCAAAGGTAAGTACATGTGAATTCCCCAACTCGCATTGGGCCAGCATTGGGACTTCAGCCCGAATCTTAGAAGAGGCCTGTGCCCTACAGTGGGACGTAAATTGGCTAATATAATTCGATACCTTTGGGTTCAATTGGCGTAAAGGACATTTTGGCGAAAATGAGTTATATATACAGCTGTGTTTAGAATTTCAAGCGCTATCGTTCTGTATATTTAAAATTTCGATATCTCTTAAAAAGGTGCCTTTACGACTCAATTTTTATACTAAGAGCTTGCAAAAACAGCTTATTTAAAGGGACGTAAATGACCAGTTAAAATTTACAGTTTAAAGATATAATCGTAAAGGAAGCCCCTAAACATAAATATTATCGTAAGTGACTTTCATCTCGTTTATCTTCCTTTAAGCCCTTCATTTTTTTTGCGTATTTTTCAAATCGTATGGGCTAGATGGGTGTAAAGGGCATGTTTTATTACGTTTGTCCTTTACGACCTGCTTTAAAATGATTTTGCCATAAGCGTAATGATGTGAACATGGTTGTAAAGGACTTTTCTAATATTTTGTGTCCTTTACTGCTATAAAGGAGTTTATAAATTCCTAAATTGACAGAATTAACATGGATGTAAAGGTGTATAATGTTAAATAAGTAGTTTCATGTGACCTTTATCACTATAATATAATGTTTGACCTTCAAATTAGTAAACATTTCCGCTCAGTGCAAAATATGTAAACTAACGGTGTAAAGGACACTTATCATGAATACAGTTAAGTTTTGTAGGAAAACACGTCCTTTATATGTTTTTATTAATTACCAGATTATTAAGGGCACGTCAGTGTTATTAGGTATTCGTTTGTATTTTAATGAGAGAAGTTAAATTGAACGTGTTATAAATCTAATAATTGTTTGAAAATAAATAATCGGTTCTGTTAAAATGTAATATTATCACCAATTATCGCGCTAGATCGAAACAACTGGCGTAAACTCGTGTCGGAGGCCAGGACTCACTTTGGGTCGGTGCGCCAATGAGTAGTAGTAGTAGTATCACCAATTATCAATATTTTATCGTTTTAATTCATAGCATAAACATCAGTTACAATTTAAATTAACATAATAAAATTAACTACTGCTCTAGTTACACCGAACTATTACCAATTTCGTCGGCTAAGTATAAGATCTAAAAAAGCATTGCGATCAAGCTACACTATGTACACGCCGTTTTCATTCACTACGTTACCTTTTTAATAAAAAGTAAGATATGGATGAAGATATGTATCCTTTAGAAAAGAGGGTACACTGGGTTGAAGGCTAAAGAGACAAGAGGGTCCCCCCGTCGTCAACATATATTGCATCAATTTAGAGCTCTCTGGCGACCTTACTCACCGACAGGAACACAACCTATTTACCTAAGGTTTTCGGTGAGGTGGAGGTAATTTCCCAGTCGGGCTCTGCTCCAGATTTGAGCAACATGATATTCGCAAATCTGTGCCCTACCACACAAAACTAGATGACATTCGCAGTGCCCATGCCCCTCTTTTAGATGCAAGTAGTCTAAGGACGTACCCGGTCGAAAACTAAACGTGACAGGTTTGAAACGTATCCGGATAGGACGTTATGATAGATTTGGTTTTAATTTATTCATATAATTGTCTCGTATATTCTTTAATTATAATAGAAATTATATTTTTTTATTGTGTAAAATTGGAAATTATAGGCGTTCAATGAAATATTTTGCGCCTTAGCTAAAGTTAACCCTCTTTTCACTTGAGACTCTAGAGACACAGAAATTTCTAAGTACCTATAGAAGAGTTAATAATTGCTTTCAAATTAAAATCTCTTTGTTTTTTTCGTATTTTACAATACGATATCTTGAAATATTGGAATAATATTATTAGTATTATATTTACAGTAATTTTACCCAATAAGTAAACGTCCTAATTCTTGATATCCTAATAGTAATCATCTTCCGATCTGTTACTTCCCTTGTTATGACTTAAGGTATCAACAATTAATACAGATTTAAACAATAGGTCATTTACTTTATCTTCATTACCGGAAAATATTAGCTACAAACTATGTTCACCAAAGATGTTCATATCATAGCACCCTTCATTAGGTTTTGCACACGAGTCGAAGTGGTTTACCAGGGCGTGGCCGCTGCACACACAACAGCTACTACGAGCTACAAGTAAACATATTATGAGGTGTTGCAGACCAGGCAGCAGCCGTCTCCTGCTTGCGGGTCAACCGACGGCTTTGTAAAGGTACTATGTACTGCTGAACACCCCAATACGCCCCAACGGTACCGTATAGCATTTGAACGTTGGGACAATATGGCGCTGCAGCGGTCGGAATGGCGATGAATGAATGAATATTAGCTAGTTTTTGAGCAAGCTATTCATTTCTATTTCATAACTGATTAAAAATATTGCGTTTTCTATATTATAAATGTAATCCGGATGTACCTAATCAAATCAGCCAGGTTTTGATACACTTTTCAGGCTTCCTAAGAGTAAACTAAGCTAAATACAGTTAACGTGTGTACTGTCACCGGTAATTATACGCCCCAAATTTAGGGTAAAATAATCTAAGATCGTTACTAACGCCCCGAATTTGGAGTAAAATAATCTAGGACCGTCACTTACGACCCCATCATTTTTAAATTGTCATAAATTTCATGGGCATAAAGGACACTCATAGCGTTTTTAACCAATTGTAAAGGACATTAACTTCTAAAGTATTTAGTTTATGGATAGGATTCCTAATTCAGATTAGAGATACCAACAATTTGAGTACTTTTCTAATACACATCAAAGATATAGCTCGATAAACAAAAAATATATTATCAACATTAAAAAAAAAATCTGTTTTTTGCGTCTCCTGAAAACCAGCATTTTGTCCTTTACGCCAATTGAACCCAAAGGTATCGATATTATTCCTCTACTGGCACTATCGTTTTGCGCTCTTGATGATATCTCAGTCTTTCATTTAATGGGAGGAACTATTCGCTTCCAGAAAGATAAATTCATTTAGCTAATAGATGGTTTTATTTCATTTCGCAAGAACTTCTAGAAATACAGAAGAAGTAATAGTTCCTCATTAAAAATGAGGTAGATTTTACTCGATCTAACGGCGTGACTATTCAAAGAAAAAAAATGTCTCCGTGCTTCGCGTCTTGGTTTATTTTGTATGTGGAATAGTTTTCGTGGAATCCAACTAAGCTGAAAAAAAGGGCTTACATTTTTTTTACGTTAAGTTTTATATACATTTACATAATAATAAGCGCCGTGAAACCCTATATTGGGTTTGTATCGACACCTCATTCGCGGAAATGAATATACATTTTTAAAACGAGTTGACAATTCAAAAATAAAATAATGATAAACTAGGAACCAAAGTGATAAAATATAAACTTATAATTTTGAAGGGAGGTAATTGTTAGATAGCCTCACTCAGGTATGAAGGTAGGTACTCAGCCGTCCCGTCCATGCATTTGTCGACTCCAAACAAATATTAGTTAGTTTTAGCTATTTTAGCTATTTTAGTACATTTTGGATAGATATTATTTGCCAATAATAAAAAAAATGTATGTCGTAGTTATTAGCCAAATTAGTAGGTACCCTAAGTATTTACACAAAAGAAACTGGCTATATTTTCGAGTTGTCCCAGTTAGCTGTAGTTAACTATAGTTCACTATAGTCTCTAGTTAAGTAGGTTCCTTGATGGATATGACATTTTTATGTGTGACATATACTTGAGCCAAAAAATTAAGCGTGTAATTAATTTTAATAGCAGATACGGTTCCTACAAGCTTAATACTGAAAGTATTTCCTAACAAAAGTTAAAAATTAGGTACTGTTATATAAAACTTACCTAGCAATGCACCAAGGAGAAGTTTCCAAAGTTACGAAATTTTCCATACGGAATGTTCTCACAACGTAAATTTTACGAACAATAAAAATTATTCATAAAGTCGCTGGACACCGCCATTATCAATTATTGTAACTGACTGTCTCATTTATGAGTTTATAAACATTAGTACATTACGCATCTAGGGCGGTAAAATAAAGAACGTCTCAGATCGCTGGTATTTGTGGCCCGAACCGAAGGTAAGGGCCATAAACAAGCGAGCTGAGGCCTTCTTTATTAACGCCCGTGGTGCGTACACAATTTTATGTCTTCTCCTGGGTGTGAAGCGAGATTTGCCACTGCGCCCGTGGACGGCACACGCACAGCCACGCTCTATTATTGTAGCCAATAAAAAAAAATCTTGGTTCTGTATAATTAGAATACGATACCAATTATGCCCTTAAAAGGATCACCAGCATTTTTGTTATACCTTGTATACTCAAAAAAATTCTTTATTCGTTCTTTGTAACTTACCTACAATGCTAAGACCCTTACTAACCGAGTTTACAGTTACAGTGTTTGAACTGCGATAATGAGTACACGAAAAAAAAAGACTTCTTAATATAAAGCTAATTTCTTCCATGCAAAGCAATAAAGTTTTAAATATAACGAAGCGAATAAGATTCTTAAATACAGATATTCTAGTTTTCTCTTAACTTAAATAATACTTGTTTCTTTGAAGAACAATCTACTCTTCGATATTTTGATAGTTCTACTCGTTCGGTTAATTAAGCAAAAAAGTATCATATTTGTAACAGTCAGTATAAGCATTGTACTACCGAAGCATATAAGAAAGCTCCCAAAGCAACATTTCTCGCGACACAGCGATAAGTCTTACCGTTATTGCTTTACGATATCATCTAGAACAAAAACGTAATAAGTATAGTTTAACCTCATTCCATTTGCTACATTTATATTGTAAACTTGTTATCCCCTGGCTGCACTCTAGTGGCCCATTGTTTCAACCCTTAACACCAAGAGGTACTATTCCAAAGCCTCTCGAAGTATCGAAAACGAAAGTACTGAGAGGAAATCGTCGAAAAATACTTGAAGTTTAATGATGAGTGGGGTGAGCTTAGAGTGTTAATGACACCGTAAAATTGTAAATACTGTTAGTTTATAATCTAACTAGCGAGATTGTAAACTATCGAAAAATTGTGAACTGTAACGTACTGTTTACAATTTAACGGATTATTTCTCGTTAGATTATAAACTATCAACTAGGAACCTTTATATTGTCAAACGTAAAGCACCTCGCACGCTGATTGGTCGGTTTCCAGAGCCTAGATAGGTGCGTCTTCAAAATAGCTTTTGAGAAGTTTACTCGTAGGAAGTAGATCATCAACATATAATGTCATTAGAGAGCTATCGATAAATTCAAAAGTTACAAACTTAAGTATCAGTACTGTTTCAGCGCAAACAAGAGAGTAGCTGCCATTACAGAGTAAATTAGGTACCTTACTGTGTGCAGATAAAAAAGGATAAGTATAATATGACACACGTGCGACATACAGTCATACGATATACAGCCGAGAATGACACTTTATCACCTTGACAATAGAGGCGTTGTTCAGACATTTGTAACCACGCTGGCGGCGCCGATATATCTGGCGACTGTACAATGAGAAATGTTAAAAGTTAAAACGGTCAAGTTGTTTACCGTTATACTTACCTACCGTGATAATAATAAAAAACTTATTTTGTCTTGAGTTTTAGGACTAGTGTACACAACATACAGAATTCCGTCTGATGTTTTATTGCAGGTATCCTTAATGGGCTTATATTTAACAAACTTCTAAAAAATACCCTTAGTTACCAAAAAGATGACCCATTCAGTGCCATCAATAATAGGTGTGAATTGTAAGAGTAGGAAAACAGTGAGTAGAAGATGGTTTAACACAGGCTGATGTTAACATTTTGTCTTAAGAGGATGTCAACACCAACAGACCTTCACATTGACTTTACTTAAACATTCAAATAGCTATAACTACCTACTTGTTTTGAGAAAGTAACACAATATATGTTAATATTCATTATATTTCGAAGAACTTTGTTACTTCCGGCTCTATAGAAAATAATTCTAAAGTTACATTTTAAAATTAGCTTTAAACAGTTGTATGTCTTTATTTTCTTGACTTAATTAAGGACATTGAATTATTTTTGTTTTAATTAAGGACAAAATTTCGCCACATTAATACTAAAAACTTCATTCTCTTATTTTTCTGAATTGATGTGTAGTTTTTTTAATTCATCATTTTGCAAAATTTGCAATGAGCTCCCATACTAACCGTAAGAAGTGTTTCTCTTTCACTCGCGCTGAAAAAGATAGGGATCGAATTTAGCTGTTGCCATCCTCTTAATAGTCAGTGCTAAATTTTTATAAATAAGTGCTTCTTTATCACTTTGGTTTTTTCAGTTGTCTTCTTCTTTTGTGACTTAGTGTTTTCTTGGCCTAGGGTCCGCTTTCCTGCTTAATGTTCTCCATTTAAGCCAGTCTTCGATATCTTCAGGTATGAGATTGTTCTCTGCTATATCCGCTTTTACGACGCTCCCGTTTGTAAGTTATATTTAATAACAATAATACACGGAGATAAATTTTTACTAGAAACAAGTAAAAAATAGTAATTCCCAGGACAAGTAAACAATTTACTAAAAACAAGTAAACGTTTACTAAAAACAAGTAGACGCTTCCCTGTTTTTAGTAAAGTTTAGTTGTTTTTAGTAAATGTGTACTTGTTTTTAGTAAAAGTTTCCTTGTTTTTAGTAAACGTTTACTTGTCCTGGGAATGACTATTTTTTACTTATTTCTAGTAATTTTTTTCTCTCCGTGTATTAAAACTGTTAAGTTTGCAGTTAATGTTAATGTGACCGCAGCTTTACAATTTATAATTGCTATGAAATGTAATTTCTTTGATAATAAACGAAGTGAAATAACCTTCTGACCCTGTATCCTCCTACGTCTGTGGCTTTTATCAGCTCGTATAATGGCCTCTATTTAAGCGTTCATGAGTGTTAAATATAAGTCATTCAATTCCAGAAATTTGGTCGTGTCGTTCATACCATGGACTCCGTCGTGTACGTATATTTACTGCTGGTAGTGTCGGCCTCCGCTTTGCCGTTGAACGATAACCAGGGCTCAAGTTACGAAGTCGGCGTTCCTACAGTTTTCAATGCAACTAGTTCGCCTTTTTTGAAAATATTAAGAACAAGTGACATAACAGTACGCGATGCTATATATTCCTCGCCGACAATAGCGTTCATCGGTACAAACGGTAAGCTGCTGCGGTGCCTACACGAGGATCCCAATGAGTGCGAGGTTTTTTATAAAGTCAACACCAATATTTACTCCCTGGTCATATCCGAGGATAATATCTATGCTGGATTGGATTCTGGCGTCATATTACGTTGTAATATTCACAAAATAGAGTCATGTGAGAATTTTCAGAGAAGTGAAACACATGTGATGTCTCTTGCTGTAGTGAAAGGACACCTTTACGTAGGGCTATATAGCGGAAAAATTTTGCGGTGTCAACTGCATGAATCCAACAATTGCCAGTCTTTCCACGTATTAGGAGGGGGTGCTGTCTATTCTTTAATTCATTTTAATGGCTATATCTACGCTGGCTTAAATGACGGAAATTTGATGCGCTGTTCTTTAAAAATAGAAAATATCTGCACTAAATTGTTTAACATGGGCTCAAGCATTTATGGCTTATCAAATGTGGAGAATAGCATTATTGCAGTGACTTCAAATGGTCGGATGTGGAACTGCTCACAACTATTAGATACTTCAAGCGATTATTGTGTGTCTTTACCTCAAAATTATCCTAAACTGAAGAACATAGCATCGTTCAACGGCGTTTTTTATCCTCTGGATCAAGAAGGGATTAATGTGTGTAGATCGAATAATGTTACGGACTGTTCGAAGTATGGCAATTTTAAAAATGCATGGAGCATGGCGATGGTATACGGTGTCCACCATATGCAAAGCCGGTACAAAAATGAAGATGCGACTTGTATTTGGCAAAGCGCTTCCAAATGTCCTCCTACTGTTACATATTATAATGCTCGGCAGAGGGACTTGCTCCAAGTGCATGTAAAAAACGGTAGACTCTATAACTCGTTTGGTATTTTAGTGGACACTAGCGATGGCGATGAAGAAAGTTCGGGCCCGAGAGCTATATTTGCAATGGGTCCTGATGGAATAATACTTGTGTCGAATAGGCACATAAGTGAACTGATACATACATCGAGCCTTTTCGCTGGTAGCCCGGTGTCTGGAGCGGGAGAGATGGTAGTCAAGAATGGTGTAATTGAAGAGATAAATACCTGTTCCGACCACTACCAACCCGATTTGGATTTAAACCGGCAAGTTATTCAGTCTTTACATGTACAAGGTTATACGGAGCGCATACATTTACGTTTGTGTGGTGATAATCGCGAATTAGGCCAGACTGTATTAAATAGTGAACAATAAATGCCATAACCTGACCACTCAAAAAGTCCAGTATAAGTAAAACCAGAATATCGCCGCTAGGAATGTTCAGTTAGTTGAGTTTTAGATACAATAGCAGATTTTTACCATTAGGTAAAAATCTGCCTACCCAATGGTCTTTTTACACAGCACTTGTAGCAGAGCTAAGAATATCAGAAGAAAGAAAGTGCCAAACATCCGAAACTAGAGTGCGATCAATCGAAGTTTTTGTTGGGCAATTTTGAAAACATTAGTAGGTATATATTGACGAAGTGTAAGGCAAATACGAGAATAAATATAATTAACAAAGAAAAAAAAGAAAAAAATCCATAAACTTATTTTATTTCATTCCTTTATTATTATTTATCATCCATAAACTTATTTTAAATATCCTTTTTGTTTTAGTTTTTGAAGAAACAGTAATGCTCAAGTAAATAATCAGAACTTAGTTTTTATAACGCATTTGTTTCTTTCAGCATAAGTATTTTACGTAAAAAAGTACTTATTTTCTAACGAACACACGTAAATAAATACATACATCCGAAATTATAACTCCTTTTTTGAAGGCACATGAATAAGAGTAAATGAAAGGGGCCTTCATAACTTCAAAGAAAATAAACAGATTGATTTTCATACGCTGTAGCTCGAATAAAAACTTTCCAATAGGATGTAAATAACCCTCCCATCTGACATCCTCAAGGGTTTGAAAGCAATCTAGGGGCTCTCCTACTATTTTTCTTTTGAAAGCAACACAAAGCAATTGTCGCCGGTTGTAGCCATCATCGGGAGTAGGTGTGCTATTCTTCCATATTGAACGGCCATTTCTTTTTCTATTCAGTGTGCAGGAAAATGGCGCGAGGTTGTTATGTGCAGCGGGGTGAATATCTCAACGATTATTTTTTACCGCGGAGCTGATAATGACAGTGTGGACTAATATTTTCACAATGGTATATTTTTTTCTGAAAACCTTACACAAATTATTATCTTAAGCCAAGTCGCAAAATGTTATAAAAGTTATTGATATTTATAAAAATTTTTTTTTTCGCCGCAATTATAATTTTGGTGTAGTGTCCAGAATCCATTTTTTTGAATAATTTCTATAGTAGAACCATAACGTCCGTTGATTTAACTAAAACTTCACAAACTTTTACTCGTTATTAGTCTACGTATATTATAAGAAAATAAAAGTGAAGATTAGTAGATGAATTCATACTCTAAACTAAGCATTCATTGTTGTCCTGGTAAAATAGTAAATTTTGGTGGTAAATTTTGAAAATGATTTTATGGTCGAACGAAACGCAACAAGGCTAACAAACGTATAGTAACCTGTTAATTCGGTTCCACTCCGGCACTGAGCGATGAAGCACGTGTCGTATCTCACTAGATCTGTCCAGCAAACGCATAAGTATCTAATTTTGGTGTATTAAAATACTTTTTAATGCAATTTTGGTGGTGTATCTAACTAATGACCGAAAAGTAGTTGTTTTTGTGTGAAATGTATTTAAAGCATGTTTATAGTTTCTTTTTTAAAATATCCCCTTGGAACTGAAGTGAATGATACGGTTTACTTTTAAAATGCACTTTTATGCAATGGTTCTAATTTTGGTGCATCAATTTTGGTGGTTTTGGTGGTAATTTGGAAACCAAAAATGATATTTATGAGCCTAAACTAAGTAATTTTGTATTTACTGTCATATATTTATATTTTGTATTCACAGCATTACTGACTAAGTGCATTGATTACCAATTTACCACTATTACCAGTAAAAATATATATAACCAAATACAAAAGCGCCTGGATCTGTCACTGAACGACCTGACTTTAACCTACATTATTTGATCGTGTAATGTTTGTCATCTACCCTCAACTGGCTGAAGGAGCCATTTGAGGGTAGATTTTGTTTACTTTTATTTAAATACCTAAAGATACAGACTATAATTATGTCAGTAGCGTAAGTATTGATTGCGAGTAAACTTATGTTTAGGTACTCTTAGAGTCAAAGATCTCAACTGTCGCCAGATTTAAGTTAAAGTGAAGTTGGTACAAATAAAATCTTCTAAACATATAACAAAGCTTGAATAAAGCTGAAGAGGGTCGAAAGTCTTGCTGTACATTGAAGATATTCGAAAAAAAGTTGGCTGGGGGTACTTAAAGTCGATAACATAACACGTTCCAACAGTTTTTAGAATTTCTGTCTGTTTATCTGTTTGTCTTTTTGTCTGTTTATTCAACCGCGCATCACGTGAAAACAGTTAAACAGATTTTAATGAAATTTTGTATAGAGATAGTTTGAGTCGCGGGAAATGACGTTTTCTTTTCATCCCGAAAATCAGCACTAGAGGGGGTGAAATGGAGGTTGGAAGTTTGTATGGCGAATTATTAATCACTGAACCGACGATTAAGATGAACTGGGTACATAATTTTTCGGATAAAATCCGGATTGCAATCCCTACTCAAAGTTTGAGCCCCGGGAAATAATATACGTTAGTTTATACCCCAAAATCAACCCTTTAGGGGATTAAAAACGGGGTTGAAATTTTTCATGGGGAACCAATAACTCTTGAACGCTGGAGATAGTTTGAGCTCTGGGGAATGATATAGAATAGTTGATATCCAGAATTCATTCCTTGGGTTGGGTTGGTTTCCTTCCCCCCTGGTTACTAATTCCACTCAGACGAAGTCGCGGGCAAAAGCTAGTATAAAAATATGTAAGATTGTAGTTTAATTGTATTTTTGTAGTATTTCTTACTGAGTTACGTTGTTTCTTGAAAGAAAAAGGATTAAGCATTGTTGATTAGCATTTTATACTTTACTTACTGTTTGATTTGATTGTTCAGTTTTTTGTACTCTGTTATAATAATATATTAAAACGGATGATAATACAACTGTCTTAGATTCATTTTCAGTTGATAACTAGTTAAATTTACTTTTAATTTGCAGAAATATCTAACTTTGGTGTGGATATACAATTTTGGTGGCCAGTAAATTTAATTTTGGTAGGTAGACGCAATTTTGGTGGCAACCAAATTATTAAAATCATAATATCTCTAAAACTACTATGTATAATGAAGGGCCATTACTACACAATATCGATTGTGACTAGTTACGTATTATCGATACATAATTTAGACATAAACTACAAAAATAAAAAATCCCACCAAAATTAGGTAAATTTTGCACGTGTTGAAATTCACCCAGCGGTGTTTTGGCGCGAAATTGAAAATTTTCGGAGAATAGTGTCGATCGTTGGTCGTTTACGCCATTCCTATGCAATTGCGGGTAAAAGTAGATTCGATATGACGAGACTGTTTTCAGTAGTAAGTGGGTGTCTCATCAAGCTTCATGTAATCACAATAAAAAGTTCTAATCCATGTAATAGTAGTGTTATACTCACTGATTACTTAACATTTAAAAAAATACTTAGGTTTCTAGTGTAAATTCATGAGCTTACTAAAACCTCTTAAGTTATAACTTATAAATAAAGCCAGTCTAAAACGAAGTCGATTCTTACAAGGTGGGTCCCACGATACAATCTCACGATTATTTATATTATATTATATAGATATTTTTTACCAATGCCGTGCTAAAGTATATTATAATTTTAAACGCAAAATATCTTTGCAACAAAACACCATATACCCTTTTTCTTCACCATCTGTCGGTAATTAAAATAGAACAAGTGTATGTATATCGTAACTAAACTGCGGCATATTTTATTTCATTTTGTAAGGGAGTCCTAAAACTGTCTTTGATAACTGGGTTGAAACGAGGTCTCGTTAAATCGGTATTAGACATTGCAAATTCTCGTGTCCAATCTGTCGTGTACCCTGCCACTCCCTTCCCTCCTTCAGCTTCTTATGGGGCTGACAACAGCTATCCATCTATATATTCCATCCCTGTCTTATGATTGGTATTAAAAATATATATAGTATTGGTATGATGAATTTAAAAAAAAACTACGCATTACTTGATATATATAAAGAAGTGAAATTTTTTGTATTAGTGAGGTGGAAATTTTTCCTTTATTACAGACTCATTAGTCAAGAAACTAAAGACACAACTGTTTAAAACTTATTTTAAAATGTAACTTTGGAATTATGTTCTATCGAGCCGATTTCTTCCAATCGTGTATCGGAATTAACAATTAATTAGGATACCATATTTGTAACCGTTGCTGTAAGAATGTTGATTTAATGTATTTTACTTGATTAACAAAGTTCTTCCAAATAAAATGGATATTAAATTAACATAATATATATTTTTTTACTTTCCCAAAACAACTACCTAGTTATAGGTAAGAAACTGTTTAAGTAAAGTCAATTTGAAGGTCATGCTGACAACACCCGTCGTCAGCCTCTTAAGTGCCCTAACTTTTACTACACCTCTGACATCTAATCTGACAGATTGGTCCCGAGAAATGGCAATGTCTACTAGTTTTAGATAAAGGATAAAGTTGCCTTAGAAACAAAAGCTATAACGACAGATCCAATTCAGCTAACAGCTAACGAAGTCAAATTTTTAGTATGACTTTCTGAAATAAATAAATACTAATATTAATATGTACAACCGCGTACATATTGTATTAAATGTATACCCACACGGGATTTATACCCTTTGAGCAAGTTAATTGAAATTGAACCCTATAATTTGCTTAAAACAGATAAGGGAAGGGACTGGTTATATAAGTACAAATTGTTAGACTATTTAACTATACCTACGTCTAAAATATTTTAAATACAATCTACATTATCAATTTAAAGATAAAAGTGTAAAATAAAAAATCTCATATATAGGTACAGTTATATATGTATAGTACATAAGTGGTTTAATACGAGTGCAAATATTAGTAAAGTTGTTACGTTTTACAAGTGCATTTATAATACCTACCGAGATTAGCATTGTAAAAGAATATGTACCCACATCGTGCTCGCTGGAGTAAAAATAAACAGAATTCTCGATTCGAATGTAAATAAGAAACCCTCGTCAAGATAAAACGGACATGTGCCTAAATCCTCACTTATTTTTATATTAATTATACATTTTGTTAAGGATAAATAAATTGGCAATTACGGAAATAAAATATCTTATTTTGTAATAATTAAGTATGAATTACCAATATTATATTATAATCCCCTTATTCATAAACGGCCACTAAAGTTAAGAGATCGCTCATAATCGTTTGTCCCTTTCCCTCATATAAGTTGGACGGAAAGGGACAAACGATTATCAGAGGGCTTTTAACTTTAGTAGGCGTTTATGAATAAGGGGGTTAATATTTAAATTTAAGAATTTCATAATTTCTTTCTCGGTGTTAGGAAAATACTGCTGGTATTTTCGTACCATGCCGAAAACAAACAATAATAACCAGGTTTTTAGCTAAGTATATTT
Organism: Pammene fasciana; assembly: GCA_911728535.1. Lineage (NCBI taxonomy): Eukaryota > Metazoa > Arthropoda > Insecta > Lepidoptera > Tortricidae > Pammene > Pammene fasciana. Next base: position 8,158,334 of record OU452285.1, read on the forward strand.
TAGTTTTATTATATATTCATTTCTTTGTTTCAAGTGGCATTATTATGGTAAGGGTACCATTTGAAGGCGCGCTTAGGCTTTTATGGCTCGAATTTAATATGGAATCTGTACAGCATATGACGTGAACACCGGCCTTCAAATGATACGTTTACCAAAATAAAATAAATAAAAATACAAATTATTTTCTCATCAGTTTTAATTTATATCTACTTAACCCAGAACAAATTGTTATAAGTACCTAATAAAAAATCTGAAAACGCTAAAAAGAGCCTAGCGTGCGATAAAAAACTTGACATCGAAGCTACTGAATTAAGCGGTGAGAAAATTAATATAAAAATATAGGGGTAAAAGCATATCACTCAAGAATCCCTCAAGTGTGATACGAAAAACCCAGAACATTGGGCAGTAAAAAGGCTATGAATTATTTTTATGTAGTGGCACTGCGCAGTAAGTAAGCCACGTTCCCGTATAAGGGGTAACCACCATTATAGGGATTTACGGATGTTTGGGCCGCATCGACCGTCTCAAAAAAATGGACGGCCATGCATTAGGGACGGCGGAGGGTTAAAACGCTTAGCCTCGCAGCATTTAGGGTTTGAGATAACTTTATTTTTATTTTTGCCCTATTAGAGTGCGTTGACGTGTTATGGGAGTGTAGCGGCGCGAATATCGTCAGATTCACCCCGTTATCTGGGTGCGGAACAGCAATGAATCAGCGTTTCCCTTTAATTGATGGGGGTTTACGGGATGCTTTTCATTGGGATTTTCACACAGATAATCGAAATGATTGTTTTAAACTGAGCAGAATGATTTGTTGATCAAAAAGGATTAAGAGTATGAAAAGAACATTAGTGTTCGTTAATGTTTGAGTAGAGACAATGAAAACTTGTCATGTCTAGTACTAAGTATGACAATTGCTATACGTAGTGATCCATTTACCTAACTAGCAACATTTTAACATACTTATTATGTTAAAGGCCGGATTTTGCAACCAGTTTGCCATCAGATTGCCTTGTATTTTTAGGTTCCGTTTGATTGTATGTTAAGATATATAGAATATTTACGGCTTACTTAACCAGTGTAATCAATTCAGGAAACTAAAATAGGTAGGTAAGTATTCCTATTACCAAGGACACCAGACCAGGGTTAAAATAAAAATGAAAAGGGGTGGTTTTCATCACAGCTGCTCAGCTGTACGAAACTAAAAGAATTTGAAATTGTTTTTCAGCATACGCCTACAGAGATTCAGGCCACTATTACGCTGCTATCGTAACCAACCAACCAACTATTCTATCTTTACGGGCCCTGATATATTTTCCGAGGTATACATAAAGCAAAATACTGTATTAAGTAGAACAATGGGTCACCCACGCTACCCATCAACTGAAGCTCTTAACTTTAGTAAAGGTAAATTTAATAAGAACTTTTATCTCGCCCATAAATCCTTTTAAATGAACAATAGCTCCAATCACGATGGGAAGGCAATCTCGCTGAAATATCAAAGCAAGCGGTACGGTTTCCTTAATGGGTGCAATTTTGCAATTTCAATCAAATGTAACATTATCTGACAAGGTTTCCGTTTACCGGCACTAAGGAATAGGTAACTGGCTCACATTAGTGTGAGTATCCTGGTTTATAAATTATAACTTCTATTCTTAACTACTTTTACGGAAACAGGGAATGAAACCAGAACTTATTGTTGAGAAAAGAAACAACAACTGAAAATGTCATTTTCTATTTTATAACAATAAAAAAAATCTTAAGTATGTATTTAATCGGATTTAAATTTCGTAAACCAAGCGGTATCGTGCCGCCGTAGAAAAATGTAATTTCTCACAGCTTTTTTTTCTCCAAAAGGCATTTGTTAAAGGATTGTCTGTCATATAAGATCCGTTAAGCTATATTAAAAAACACTTAAATAATTTGAAATTTTCTAGATATAAAATGTATATTATCAGCGGTAAAAACTATTTTGAATTTCACGCAACTAAAGGTGACAGCCGTTGTGGATTACAGTTACATGTTATATCGTAAATGGCAGCTACTAGATTTTCCTCTTGCACAGCCTACGGCTTGAGGCGTACTTCCTGAGCCACTCGGGGGATGATCAACCCCTTCGCTTAGGGTATGCCACTTGAATAATTCACCCCGTTTCAGCTCAGATATCTGTTTGGGGATGGACCCATAGTTCCTACTTAAGATTCAACTGAGGCCGAAATACTTGTTATTTCGTGATAAATACGTAAATGTGTTTGTGAAATTGTTTGCAGTGTTTGCATTTTTACGCGAATGTTTCATTGTAACCTTTAATACAAAATGTAAATCAGCTTGTAACAAATAATAATGTATTTAACTTTAAGCCTAACCTGTGCCTGTTATATGAATATATTTGTATCATAAAATAGTTTATAATAATAGCTAGGGATACACGGATTTGTCTGCGGACACGTCTAAATAGCGCCGGGCATATCCGTCGGACAAATCCGGCAGACACATCTGTGTGTGTATCCCTAGCAAATTTGTAATTTAAATTCCTACTTGCTACTCAATTTAGTAATGCGGGCGGATTTATACGATTACCTTTCATCATCATCATCATCATCTCAGTCATAGGACGTCCACTGCTGAACATAGGCCTCCCCTTTGGACCTCCATAAGTATCGGTCGGAAGCGACTTGCATCCAGCGTCTTCCGGCGACCTTTATAAGGTCATCTGTCCATCTTGTGAGTGGACGTCCTACGCTGCACTTGCTAGTCCGTGGTCGATTAACTTTAGTTCAAAAAAAAAAAATTGTTCAAAATAATTAAATAATTCCCAGTTTCCTAATGTATCGAATCGTAGAAGTTGTAATTCTAAAATTTCCTAGAATATTTCCTATTTAACGAACGTGACGATAATATAACTGTAACTGTATTTAACTGTAATTCTGTGTAACTTATTTGAATAATAAAATAAATAAATAAATATTAAGCGATATTGGAAAAATGTGATTAGTATTTCGTTCCTTGAATACATTTCTAATAATTCAAAAGCTTGTGCAAATAGGTTGGCTTCCTTTGATTTCTGGCTTTCATTTCAGTCTATTGACTTCCTCTCCAAAATAAAGGGTAGGAATTTTAATCTCAGATTCCTTCGTTTGTAAGAAATAAGAATCCTCTTATTTCCTTGAATACTCTCCTGTTTTGTTCGAATTGGAAGTAATGCTAAAACTGAATAAGTCGATTAAGTATTTCCTTAGGTTGGAAAGATATTCCGATACAACAATATGCTTCTTTTAACTTATAAGTATCTCGTTCATAAGTACTAAAACTGAACATAAATTTTGAAACGTAGCATCTACATATATGTGAACTAAACGAAATTATCAGTAGTTAATGTAACTACCATAGTTAGGTGTTATATATTATCTTTCAGTTTAGGTGCGAGTTACAGTGATTATTTATTTTTCATTTGCCACAATATACTTACAAATACCTTCACATGGAACAAAGTGTGCCTTTTACGATTGTCTAAGAAACTTGAGTGTTTCTAAACATGAAAACTACATATAAGTACACTGCGCAACTTTATAAACAACCTGATTTCGAATGCATTTCATATTTTTGTGCGAAAGTTATACACACATACATACATACATACAATCACGCCTATATTCCAAAAGGGGTAGACAGAAATCACGGATTTCCATTTTCTACGCTCAATGCAGCAAAACGGCTCTCCGTGAGCCACTTCTCGCCCCTGTGAAGAACGAGACGTGATGGTTGGCGAACCTCAACAAAGCAAAAGCAGCAAAAGTTATAATTATCATATTATTCGAATCATCATTTTAGCTAGGGATACACGCACAAATCCGTGCGTGTATGGCGCGAATTGGACACGGATTTGCCTACGGACACATCTGAATAGCGCCATACACGAACGGATCTATCCGCCGGGCATATCCATCGGACAAATCCGGCGGACACATCTGTCCGTGTATCCCTAGCTAATTCGATTGCGTTTTAAAATGAAGACCATAATATTATCAAGACGATTTTTACTCACTTTAAAATTTACTGCATGGAACAATGAGATATTAGAAATTAGAATGTATACTTCAAATAAGATACTTGCATAATAATATATGCTTCATAAACAATATAAGTATGTCGCGGACTTTCCGTGCGCGTACGAGGCGAACACTTAAAAACACCAGGCTAAGAATATCCGATCTTGTATAATGGTTGTTACAAACCTCTAGATATAATTATATTGGTTTTCCGGAGAACTCAACTAGCTCCCGCTCACACAACCAATGACACACCAGGGTCAGGAGCTAACCTCATTACTGCCGTATGTACAGTTTCACCAAAAACACCCTAGAGGCACCGGCCTACCAAAGTCTATATTTACACGCACTCAGCTCTCATACATCGCTTTACCAGTAAATTCAATAATGAACTTTATCTCGTTCAAACTAAAGTCATTTTTAAAACGTTACGCATAATCAAGATAAGAGCATGATGAAGTAAGGGACCTATATTTGCATACAGGAAGTTAATCAAGGGACTTGTTAGCTTTTCGCTTTGTAACCCGCTAATATTCGTGCGTCAAAAATATTTCAGTTAAGATTTAATATTGCGCTTGCATGCTTAATTCCAAATTTAATGTCATGCTAATTTGCTTGTGGATCGTAATAACTGCGAAAACCAGCGTAATTACATTCTTCTTGCTACAAACAGAAGTAATATAAGCTAATTTCATCAACAGCGTGATGTCGAATTTAATTTCAGGAAAAGCCCTGTATTCTACTACTACATGGCGAAACTATTAAGGTTCCTAGTTGACTACGGAACCCTACAAAGATGAAGTTATTTTTTTAGGTACCGGAATCTTACTAGAGATTTCTACCGACAACTCCAACATCTTCAAAAAATCGTAGTATAGGTAAAATGCGTCTCTTTAAAGACTTTTGAACTAAACTGGCTAAAAAGGCATTTTATATACTAGAGCTTGGCCATAAAGTTTAATCAAAGGCAGAAATGCGCACGTATTTTGTGCAACGTGCGGCGCACACGAACGACAGCCATTATGTTCGCGGTGATAAGTTTCGTAGTTTTGTTCGGTCTTGTATTCCGTGCACAAGTGATGGCAAACCAATAGCAATGGTTGCAGGCAAAACATTCGGCACGGTCATTTAACCGCAAATCCTAAAGCCATGGAAGTATCCTACGGCTGGCTCTACATGATGGGCCATCATAGGGACGCAGCTATACAACAGAACGAGATGGCAATATCGTTAGCTCCCTCTAACGCACAGCTGCGTCCCTATGATGGCCCATCATGTAGAGGCGCCATACAACCTTTGGTTTGTGGATTGTACCTCTTTTATCAAAACTGTGAACATTTCTGTCACTTGACTGATGTTCTTAACTTTTGTGCAGTAAAATTCACCTACGCATATAGAAAATAAAATACTGTTATCTTCAGGCAGCTACGAGTAGTGGCCCATACACAAATACTTACATTAAAGACTGGCATGCATAATAATTATATTATAAACTAAAACTATACTTTTGGTGACACGACGGTTTTCTGGTGCGCCACCTTGTCTGGTGTAATATTTGTCAGCGTCCCCCGGAACCGCCGAAACACTACACACCCTTCGGCAAGAAGCCCGCGCTCTCGATGGTCTCCAGCAGCGGCCGCGGCACGCGCACCACAAACGACCTAAAGTGCACGTAGTGGAGCCATCGCAGCTGGAACACCCTCAACACGTAGCTGGTCTTCTTCAAAAATGTGAATATAAATCGCTCGGACGTTATAATAATATTATAGCCCATATTACTATGCCAATTAAATAATCGTACACATCGCGATTGTCTAGTATTCATTTACATAGCCGATGTTTTTTTTTTACAGTAAGTCCTTCTAAGGTATTTTAGCAACAGTGTTAAATGTCATTTCTATTCAGTTTTGTTCATAAGTTCACTGACATAATGGATAAGTTGATATATTTGATTCTCGGAAAAAATCATCTTATTATCTATAAGTATAAATTATTTACGTACATTCAATTGTTATTTCCACTAATGTTATCAGCAATGATCGGCCGGCGGTAGCATTTTATGTCATTTTGACTTCCAACGTAATAACTAATATGGATAAGCCTATGGTGTTCAAAATAAAATCACATGTTTTTATGGATTCACTGAATTTAATTTGTTATAGTAAATTATCAATCTCATCTCTTTTCAGCCGATCCCACGGAATATTACAACATAGAATCAAAAAATGTTATATATCAAAATTAAATTGTTCTTGGTCTATTTTTCTACGTTTTTCACCCAGATGGTGTTTTTGAGTATTTGTTTTGCGTTTAGCAAACAAATTTTTTTCACATTTTGGACAACATCTTAAACCTTTCGTTTTGTCGTATTTAAGATCCGGTTGATCCTGTAACCATTTACGAATGGTAAATTCGTTAGGCATATTTTACGTTACACCAAACATTATACCGATATATACTTAATGAAATAAACAATTCAGTTATTCCGTTTTACGTGTTCAATTGATGGATAAAATAATGATGGGAACGTCAATGAGACAAGTGCAAGACAAGAGTTGACGCAGACACATTTGTTCGATAGATAATTTATAAGTGGCCTATACTTTATTCATAACAATAATAGAAATGTTAAAACCTCGATAATAAAACTGGATAAAAAAATTAATAGGGATATAAATTCAGTACAAAATGAAATAAAATCATATCCATGTAATACTTTCGTCGGAAAAATGCTACCGGTGTCCGATCATTGGTTATCAGCGTGATAAAATAAGGCGATTGGCGTTTATACATGTAGACAAGCATATGCTCACTATACTTATACCTACATAAAATATTCTACTTATTTTCCTTATGATTATGCGTAGATAGTAATTGCACGCTAATTGGAATTCTGGGTTTTATATACCTAAGTTCAGTTTAGGAAAGTAAATTTTTAATTATAATGTAAGTAAACGTTATTTTTTTCAGTAATTGAGTGTAATAACAACAGGTATAATACGCATAAGTTTCCTCATCTCATCAAAATTGCAAACCATGAATTCAAATAGTATACCAATAAAACACGAGTAGGTACTACAAATCCGAATTTAATTCCAGAACTCACAAGTACCTATATACATCGCCATTCCTTTGCCGAAACATCAAAGTAGCCGCCTATACCCTTACCCACTGACCCTACGATTACAACAATTGCTATCCTAGTTAACTAAACACATCACGCCAAGATTTAACAAGAACTTATTCTAACGAACACTTGTAGTAAGTTACGTCATTTTTCTTCGGAGCACATCAGTTCTCTTAACAATATCACCATTAATAATTCGCTTTTATGTTTAACATATCGTTCTCAGCAACTTTAGTGTACCGTTTGATTAATTATTTACTCTAAAGTAGCAGCGAGTTAATTACAAATGTAACAATTTCGAAGCTTCCGCATGAGCAACCAGATTCAGAGAACAATTTAATAGTAGTTTATGTAACTGTTACGTAATAGGGGTCCTTAAAACACGAGTGTGGTGTTATGAAACGAACGAAGTGAGTTTCATAATAAGATCAGACGAGTGTTTTAAGGCCTAATTACGTACAGTTTCATACACTGCTTTATCTAAGTACATATATATTATAAACCCTAAATGACGCGTTCTAAAACTGTTAAAATGGCTGCCATTTCACAGATTGCATCGCCATGGCCAACTCGATTGTGTCGGCGGGGCGCGTGCCGGCGGTCGGAGGATCGCGCGACGCGGCTGCCGGATTTTCATGATAATATCGAATTTTTGCTTATTATTTGATAATAATAACATCGTTACAGATAAGACATTTGTTCTAACTTCTAACAAAACAGTCGCATTTTATGGTGGTCATAACGTGCGGTTTTTGAACGCATCATGGAGGGTTTATGATATGGGTGTAGATAAAATATTTTATTTACAGTAGACGCGCTACTATTATAAATTATGAACTTATATCGATGTCATTTATACAAAGAAAAAGAGACCATGCCTCCGGTGCCTAGGGCTGGAAAGTGATAGAAACTGAACCTGCGTCTTTGTATTCGATGCATTCGACTCAACAACGCATCTCCGTAGGCTTCTTATTATTTTTTCTGTAGATAAACATATTATATGTAGTTAGAAAACTGTTTCTTGTATTTTTTCAAAATTTTAGGCTCATTAGTTCATCATTACGTAAAGCCCCCTTATATACTGGATGGTCGCTTCGCTTTTCTCTTAAATCACTACAAAAACATATGAATATATTGAAATGCTACAATGGTACAATGCCGCAAGTGCCTAATTTAGATTTGAGCTAGTTATTAATTTAGTTTAGTATTTGTACTGTAGTACCTCTGTATATTTAGTTATGTAAATAAATGTTCGGGTTTAATAAACGAATAACTTGAAATACTTATAGTAAGCCCTTTTATTTGGTATATCACACGGTATAGTTTGCAAAACTTAAAAAAAAATCTAACTTACCCTCAAAAGTAGCCCCCATGTTCACGTCTTTCGCCTTCGGGTCGCTGACCGACATGAGTATCAAATCAAATCAATCGAGTAACTTTCGGAGTCAATTTGGAGTAACTTTGTGATGGACAGACACACAGGAAAATAGGCAGATTCGCAACTTATGTTGCCCGCTAATATTCCCCCCTAACCCTTATGGGTTCCTCTTTTAACATTTTAGTACGGAACCCTAGAAATGGTCTGGACTTCAGACAAAGCTGCAAGAATAGAAGGTAAGAAAAGTCTCGAACTTTCGAGTCGAGTTTGAGAACTTTATTATAAAGTACGTAGATTTTTTTTACATTAAACTTAAATGTCACTTTATTAAATCCATATGTGAAAGAAAAAAATACAAATTAAAGAACCTTTAAACCGAAATTATTTTATTAAAAGTTTTTATTGAACAAAGGTACAATTGTTTATTAAAATAAATTCGTAAGTACATACATTTGTCTGACCATTCTACTATGTATCGAACATTATGTGATGATATAAAGTTCATTAAGTAATACCAATCTATAATGTACCTACTAAAATATGTCTTACCATCTAACACAACTTACACCTAAAGATAGCCACTAAAACAATTTTACAGCAATCAAATCGGCAGACTGATCAGTCCCTCGGGAAACCACTCACTTAGAATACAAATGACGTAACTACTATGAATATCATGAGCGTCTACTACTTTTACCAACTGGCTTTTCAGGGTCTTTTAGTTAATCAGTTCTCTCAAGAATTCTCTTTGGCGGTTACATGGTAATGCAGGTGCATTAGCCGTTTACCAAGTGAATTCTTTTTAGAATAATATACTGAGGAAGTAAATATCTCTTGGCTGGGATGTAGAATGAGTAATTTGCGTCCATTTGTGGAAATGTATTTAAAAAGGCGCCTTTTGTCTTTTTATTTATCATAGCTATACCAGGTGTATCACGCAATTTTACTGATTAAAATTTTTGTAGGTCATGTTTTTTTTACATAGGTAACAATAACAATAACATTTGTTTATTAGGTATATCCTAAGTTGTTAATTATATTATGATGATTTTACACTTCAATTTATTTATTTCTAACCAGACAAAAACAAACTTAAACTTCACACCCTACTTATTCAAATCACTGCCAATAGGCAGTGTGCCCAGAAGGCTGGCCGCATTGCCATTTTGTACAGCAATGCTTATTCGCTGAGCGAAGTACTGTTCAGTCCGCCCAGATCTGCCCATCGCTGGGAATACTCGCCAGACAGATCTGATACAACGGGAAATCTGTGCACGTAACCCTAGCTGTAGTAAGTATGTAAAATCTCAATATAAAACGGACTAATTTTGGTTTACTTAGTACGAACGTTTGTTAAAATACAACTACGTCTATTGTCATATATGACATAGTAAAGTTACACAGCTTCGGGGCAGTTTTCAATTTCGCCGTCTCTGTTTGCTTGCTAGACTAGACTATTCTTTTATGATTTCGTTGTGTAAAAATTTAGAATAAGATAAGTTCTGCACAAATAAGAGCGTGTCACATATTTTTGCGGCCTTCGTGTAGGAAGATACTATTGCCGGTGACTGTGTAAGTACCTACTACATTTTATTTTATTTTATTATTTTCTGAATAAAGTAATGATTAATTTATAATTTTATAGGTTCAAGGCTCAAAGATGTCATAGTACCTGCAACCGCAAGAAATTAAAAACCTTTTCGGGATGGAAAACAAATAATAATCTCATTATGAATAAATTTATTTACCTAGTATCGATTAACACGAGTATATTTCTAAATTATAGAAAAAACATAGATACAGTACACTACAATAAATCTTCTAAACCATATTTAGTTAGAATTGGAATTATTCAACGATTTCCTTTCACTTGTGCCCATCGGGATCAATATTATCAGTTAATCATTATCTTGATTTTAGTCGACGACTTGTTGAACTTGTTTCATAGTAGAACATATGATATGATGAAAGCTGTCTACTTACCTATCAATTCCGGTTGTTAATTCAATCCTATAACTGTAGGAACCTCCTATCTTTAGGTAAAACTTAATGTCAAAAAATAATTGTATGCTGAACCTCCAATCTACAAAATCAGAAACGTTCTTGGTCAGTTTTTTCATGAAACCAACTCTCTTTAATCTTAATTAGCCACCCTTAATCCTGGATAAACAGCCGTTTTAATGCTTTGAACCTTTTTGCCCTGAAGAACTACGTAATCATCTGCCTATTAAATATTAATATCATATCACATTATAATGAAAAGGGTTCAATTTAATAGCCGTATCGCTTTTATCTGATTTACTTAATCCTTTAAATCTTTGTGTTATTACAGCCTCTGATTAAGCCCTTTTGAAATAAGAAACCTTCACTCAAGTCAAAGATTTATACATTAAATACGTAAAATAATTTACTTACATTAATAATTGAAATACATTTGTATTGTACAAAAATATCGTAGGTATAAAACGAGGTAATTCGCTTATTTTTAGTCTGATAAATAATTTTCAAGTGAATATTATTTAGCTAGAGATACACGCACAGATGTGTCCGTCGGATTTGTCCGACGGATATGCCCGGCGGACAGATCCGTCCGTGTATGGCGCGAATTGGACACGGATGTGTCCGCCAGACATCTGTCCGCTGTCTGTCCGTTGTCCAATTCGCGCCATATCTGGCGCCAAATCTGGCGGACACATCTGTGCGTGTATCCCTAGTTTTTATTCTGTTTAGTCATTCGCAAAATATGTTCGGTTGGTATATGTTTTTTGTTTATGGTAGCAGTTACGATATTGTTCCACACACTCATCAACTAATAATTAAAGAGATGGTTGATAATTAAATAACAATTTCACAAATAAACGTCATTGCACCGGTTTTGCTGTAAAATTTATGATCACTGCTCATCAGTATAATTAACAGGATGATAGGCGAGTTCTATTGTTAATTTTAGACAGGCATTGAATTGATCGCTACTAATATTTGCAATCTTGAATTAATGTCGAATAATATTTTAATTTTGTTACTACGAGAACGACCTACAAGCAATGTTTCCTATTGTATTTCGTACCGAAGCAATACAGTTTCATCGGCACTCTCGTTATGTCCACGTATTCGGTCTCATTACTTTGGTATGCGGCTGCAATTCAATAAAGTGTTACGGTCCGTGAATCCCGATGGCCGGCTTTAACGGTCGTCTCATAAAGTAAATAGCGTTTGGACATTGTCATGGTGCCTGAAGCTGTGACTAGACTCCTAAATGTACATTTCACGCAAGAAAATTATACTGATAACATGCTTGCTTGTATTTGCTTGGTCTAGAGCACGCAAAATATGTGTGCACCACCAAATTGAATTGGTATTGTACGAGTACTGATTTTATGTTACTATATAAAGTCTCTAGGGTACTGTTTTCGGGTTTGTTAGTACAGTAAAGGATGTTCTACATGGGTGTTACGTATGAGTTTAGTAGCGAATACAAAGAAGCAACCCGTAATTGCCCTGAAAACCAGCGCCATGACAAATGTCATGGCAAATGCTGAGCGGCACCCATTTTTGTATATTGTAACTTATGCTATTGTTTGTTGGTAAAATGTGCCAAATAAAATTGTCTTTATCTTTAATTAATTGTGTAAAGTTTCTATGTTAGGAAAACCAGAAGTGATCCTAAAACGTATTGGTCATGGTTTCTTCAAAATTAGTTCATTAAATTTTCAGCTACTATTGCCCTAGGGCCTAGATAAGGTTGCGTTCATATCTGCCATTCCCGTACATAATGTGTTACGATTGGCGTTTCGTACTTACGATTGACATCTGTATGGCTACCATGAGTTTGACATTGTCCTTTTTCGTTAACGAGTTAATTTTCTATCCGTGCATCGCGTTTACACTAATATGTTACAAGCAAGATGCACAGATAGAACACTCGATACTCGTTCTCGAAAACGTCAGTGTCATAACTCATGGTAGCGTACTGTATCGCTCTCAAAACTGAATCAAAAACTAAAAGGAACTAGAAAGTCTCGGTGGTGCACAGAAAAAAATACTGTAGGTACTACGTAGGTATTAATTATGTATTTTTTCAAACTTTTCTCGAAAACAGACAAACTGTAGCTGCAACTAAGTTGAGAATTCTAGCCTTCGAAACGGCTGTTATTTATTATCTGCTAATATACGAAAGCACTTGCAGCATTCTGTAGCAGCTGCGTCGAAGGAAACAAAACTAAATGGGAGCATTTGATCAGTTAATTTACCCAATGTCCTATCAGATTCAACGTGTAAAATATAAAAGCAATCTTACAGCGTTTATTATAAAGTTTAAATTCCAAAGTAAGGTTAGGATTATTTACGAGTGTAATGAAATACACTCGATTTGACGTTTTTCCCTCGAGTTATTTTGAAATCGTCGCCGTTTCATGCTCGCTGCGATTTTAATTAAAGTTGTCGGCACTGCAAAACGCGCGATTTAAAAATTCATTTAACCTTTTACTAGAGTTGTGATTAAGCAATTTAATTCGGATGGGTAATAATAAGGAAATAAAGTACGTATTTAGCTTGACCAAATGCAGTTGGATTTTTGAAATGAAATGAAAAACATTCATTTTCAGGCAACTAGTGGCCCATAGATAAATACCTTAAAGACTAGCATACATATTACATTATAAACTAAAACTATTATTTTGGTGGTTTTGTAGGTCCGATGACTAGTTGCTAAGCAAAGGTAATATTATTTTAGTTTAACAACAAAGTATTTTTAGCCCAGCGGTAACTAATATAAATCTGAAGGTCGCGGTATGAAGTCTAGCTCGTTTCAATGAATTATTTGCAGAGAAGTTTAAGTTTAAAATTACCTACATAACATAGGTACGAGTTATCTTAGATATACTAAAATCATAAAACTTAAACTTTTCGCCGACTACATTACCATAAGAAATGGTAATATCACCAGCACTGAAAACTTATATATTATGTATGTAAACTTATACTATGCCACAGCAATATGGCATATAGCCGCTACAAATATCTCATCAGTCATCAATATTTCTATGGCAATGTATCAGGCACCAATAAAACGCGCCGCTGCAGTATACAAATTAACTTTTCAATTCCGTGAAAGATGATCAAAGTTTGAATTTTTTGAAAACCAAGAATTCATGTCATTCTGGAACCTGTTTTTTCTAATGTTAGCGTTTATTTTTATAAGTAATAATTAAATATATATAATCATAATTATAATTTATTTTGCTACATGTTTTTGTTTAATCAATAATATTCAATAATACAAATCATACTACTGTCTGGCAACACTTTCTCTTGCCTAATTGGCTCTCGCCCCTGATTGGTTGAGTAAGGACCAATCATAGTACACAGCATAGGTAGTAAGTAAATTGGCGGGAGCGGTAGTTAATATAAGGGCTAAGAGCCAGTTCGTGAGGCAGTCTTCAGCGGTACGCCGAGTGATTAAGAACGTATTAAATACTGTGTGAAAGATAGTGTTGCTTGACATTAATTAAGGTGAGATGTACTTGTTTAGATATGATGATTTACTGTATAAAAGTATTTACATTTATTCTGAAAATAAATGATTATGAATAACTAGGTATTTGCCTTTTACTAATAAGTACGATTACAGCGAATATATTTTCTTTCAAATAGCACTCCTGCAGTGCTTCGAGGTGAAATGCAACTGAGACTGCAATATCGTGCTCCTGTCATATGTAATCTACGAGTCTCGCACGTATTACTTGCACATTGTGTCAAAGGAGAGCAATTTGGCTGCAAGTAGAATAAGAGCTCGCCCCCGACATGGGTATACAATATTTGAGACCAAGGTAACCCCTTGGTATACTACATATTCTTATAACTTTATCTGAGCATATGGCAACTGTTTATACAGGTCAGCAAAACACAAGCAAGAAAATTTGAACAAAGGCAAGTAAATGTGCAAAAGTACTTAGAATGTGCACATTCTAAATACTTTTCCACATATACTTGCCTTTTTTACAACTTGCTTGCTTGTTTTTAGAGGCATGTTCATGAGGCAGGCAGGCAGGAACTAGGTATTAATATATCATTTGCGCAATCAAAATTATACCTAGTCCCTGCCTGCCTGCTATATACTCGTATCTATGTATATACGAGTATAAATGAGGCACATGCCTCTAAAAACCAGCAAGCAAGTTGTAAAAAAGGCAAGTATATAGTTATAATTGCTAGACGTGTTTGCTGGGGAAAAATCTGTGTCAGATATATATTACACCCCAGCAAACATGTCTAGCAATTATAACTATATTCTTTAATTCCCTTTTTTTGCCTATTATAGTGTCCTACTGCTGGGTAAATGCCTCTCCCCTTGACCCTCATGACTCCTCCGCCATCTCCGCCTGGGCTTGCCGGGCCTACGCCCCTCTTTTGGCATCCATTTAGTAGCTACTAGTGTACTACCTACTAGTACGCTATTTGTTACTAGGTGGAGTAGCTGTGCAGGTGACATTTCTCTTACATATTCGGTATCTTTAGGGGGCTTTGACATAGATGGCGCAATCGACATGAGCTTCAAAAAGTTCTTAGGCTGTGGTCGTCTATATCTCTATAGTCTCTGGTTATAGGTACATGTCCGACTGAATTGCGTGCGTTAGGCTTAAGGCAGTAATCACACTGGTGACATTTCCTAATGCGGCTTCGATAAGCAAACGAGACAGAACTACACACATGGATAGCATTATCTCGCTCGCGTGCCGTCGCCGTATCCGGGTGCGGCACCAGTTCGATAACCGTAATCCCCTTCTATTATTTGGATTAGTTTGGATTTCGGCGGTCATTTAGTATGCAAAATAGGCTCACGTTCGCAGGCAGCGCTTATAAATGAGATGTGAATGTATATTTTAACAATGAATAACTAACCTATCTTCAATAAGCCGATGTAAAGCTTTATGATCAATAGTGTACTTACTTATAAGGTGAAATAATTTCGTTAACAAAACATTTATTTCATGGTAATTGCATTTGCGTCTTTTCCTCTGGACATCGCAGAGTTCAGATTATTAAAAACTACTTATTTAGAATTCTTTGCCCATAGTTTTTTCGGTACTTGAGACTCAAATGGATGTTTGATCCACAAAAGTAAATGTGGTTCAACATATTCAGATTTGTAAAAATATGTATCGGGGTATTACCAAGACCGCAAAAGATAAATATTCATGTTATATTCATTACTAATTTTGTTATTTTACAATAGTCGCTGTAATGACAGCATTAATAATAACACAACACAATAAACGATAGCAAAATTAATAATTCATATAACATGAATATTTGTTTTTTTTTTGGTGTATCAAAGACCAACAAACACTGTGTACCTATATCACAAGTTTTAAAAGAAGAAATGAACTTGTCAAGTAACAATTGTAATCATTATACGCACTCACAGATTCCACGCCGTACCCATTATCCTTCTCTACGCCCCGCCCCATTTGTCACTCCGCGTAAATTTTCTCAGTTAATATTTCAGCAGAATCAAATTACGAAACTCGTAACACTACGCCCGAGAACATATTGGGAGACGAATGCGAGGGCCCGATATTACGCGAAATACGCACGGAAACGTCTTATGGGCTGTTTCGTGAACATTCCCAAGGAGTTATTTCTTTCCTAATGCCCCAGCTCTGTCGTGGCTTTAGCAATAATTTTGCGACAGTTTAAAGGGTGAGACGGGATTTTTATGATACTGTTAGGTATTTTATTTAACACAGTAGCGAACGCGCAGTCTGTTGAGCCGACACAAATTTAACTCAACTGAACCGTTTTCATATAACAATGGGCTACAAAGCTGTTCCCCTCTTTCCTAGTAATTTACTTTTCCCTTATCTTTAGATTTAGCTTCATTTGAAATAGTGAGTTAGTCGTTAAATTTAAATAGGTATCCGAGTCGAGTTTCCAGATGAAGTTGTTACTCGGATTTAGGTCATTTTTTGTAACTCGGAGAAGTGCCATAAGGCGTGGCGATAAATCTCCCAACAGTTTCATAACTCTTATTTTTGCATGACGGGAAAAACTTATTTTTAAATTCTGCAATTAAACTTCTAGATTTTATATTTTTAATGTAAAAAAATTACAAATAAATTACTTATATTGTTTTAACCTACCTAGTGTCTTTAAATGAAGTGTTTGTAAATAGTACAAAGGAATAAGATGACAAAAGTGTAAACACATTTTTGAAGTCGACTAGCTTAAATCAAAATTTACAGAGAAATGATTTGGACTAAGAGCTGGCCACGACAGATATGACATATGTATATGACACAATTATGATATCAACAAAACCCGTCTGGTTAGATTGCTGTACTATCCTTATTGAAAGATTCGGGCATCTGGCAGCTTTTAATGGATAGAGGTCAGAGTTATAGATAGACTAGCAAAATCTTTGAGTTGGAAAATAGTACTAATACCAAAATAGGTAAAAACTGCCGTATTTGTCTCAGTTAGAGGACAGGGCCTATATTTTCACATTAGGACAAAAACATTAGATATTATTGCAGAAACAAAAACTATGAATTACATTTTTCGTCGTTTGGCACTTCTTTCCACAACAGAAACTTTTGGTTATGATATAATCTAATAACTATAATATTGCATCAAAACCAATACTCTAGGATTTGTTTCTTGAAGTGGTTTGCAGTCTTTGACCTCCGCCACTTTGCAGCTGCCAGGTATCCAGATTATAAATAAGCATAGTATAGCAAACTGACAAGAAAGGTTTCGTTACTCTCATTATTGTGTCATATGTATCTGACGTGGCTAACTCTCCGTCTAGTTGTTTAATCAATAGTGACAGTGAATATTAAATGCATTTCTTGTTTTCCGCACTCTATTATTACGACACGTGCGTGTTTCCGACGCGGAATGAAATTATAAGCTGAGTCTTGGAAGCCTTATTTCAAGCAGCAATCATTATAAATGAATTCGTACTTATGTAGCACTCAATATCCATGAAGTTGCACATTTTTATTATCATGAATTAACAACGCGTTCGTAGACAAAAACTGAACACATATTCAATAAAAAAAAAACCATTGAGTAATTTCAAATCAAGTTTTAAATAAATGGTATACAAGATCTTAATCTAATTTTAACTACATAAAACCAAGGTATTCATGTCTTTAAGTTAAGGTTAGTTTGCGAATGTTGTCCCAAAAGTTGTCCAAATAACTTTGGTTTGGAAGCACCAACTGTCACCAAGAGGTACTTGGATTTCTTCTAGCTCATTTTCTTCCTTTTCGTCTATAAAAGCTACTGGTATTCCTTGTGCTTCAAATGAAATGAAAATTACCTCTTCATTTTTGGGTTTTGATGCGATTATAACGGCACTCCCATTAATTAGTGCCCTAATAATGTTATCGAAGCCTGGGCACGGCACTGCTACAGTGCCAAACGTATTATATAATACTATTTTATCAGGTATATTAAATCCTAGTATCATCGATTCGTTGTTGATTGAGATAAAGTTATTAAGCTTCCAATTCGTTATTTCAGGTTCGATCTTATCTCCCAAACTGATATCTATACTCTTGATTACTTTCAAAACAGCGTCACAACGCTCTGTGAAAGTCTTTTTTAACCATCGCTCTTGTTTTTTTATCATGTTGACTATGGAATTATTCATTTTAACCGTCATATTCACAGAGTCAATTAATTTATAAACCGGTTTACTGACTTCATCCGGCCCAGTAAAGTTACAGTAGTCATTAACCCATACAATTGGAGTGTCGACGTTCAATGCTATTTCATTAGCTTCTGAAACACCGCTAGCCCATACTGATAAGCACAATTGTTTGTACTTAGGAACAATTGACAACAATTCTTTGACGGTTCTATAAACTTCTACCAAAACGACATCCTGTGATCCTTGTCGAATATAATTTCCAGCATAATTTAGTAAAAATAATTTATCTCCATATTTAAATACATCGGAACATTTTTGTATGAGTTCTTGCACATCTTGCCCAGTTTTTTTGTGACGTAATTTGCATTTCCAATCTAAAATATTTTTAAATTCTTCAAAAACACTTTCTTGAACAAAAAGACGAGTAAGCGGCATCGGGTGAAGTCTAGTATTTACAAAAACATCGATAGCAGAATCCAAGTCAGATCGTTCTGTAATAATTCCTGTGACTTCGGGCAAAAACTGATTGAATAGATTTGGATACACTTTGTGGCTTGTTTCAATGTCCTTCAAATTATTCAATTGATCTGTTAGTATTAATCTAACATTCCATCCAACTTCACGACATAGTTCAGTAAAGAGATGACTCACGACAGCGGTTTGTGGCATAGACACAATTATTGGATTATCACAAGTTTTGAATATTTGAGCAACAAATCCAAGTATCAGCATGGGCGTGTTATCAGACATGACGACAACGCCTTCTTCAATGTAAGCTGCTTTCCAATCTGCACTCGCATGCAACAAGTTTTTAACAATTAAATTAATACTGTGTTGTGAATTTTTAATTGGGATACGCCGGATCAACCATTCAAGATGGCAAAACAATTCACATTTTTCTTCAATTTTGGTAGCCAACTTTTTCAATCTCTCAGTTATAGTTGTCCATGATTCTGAAGTCGATAACGTTGATGTATCTGGTAGCAACAGTGTAGATGAATCGGCACATTCTATATTGTTTGAATAATAATCATTTTTACTAATCGTTTTTTCTGGCTCGAAGTATAAGCTACGGAACATACCTTCATTTGTTTTTATGTAGTCTTCTGCCAATTTTGTGTTGATTTGTATTTCATCAAATTTAAGCTTCTCGAAAAGGGTGGTCAGTTGTAATTTACCCATTTTAACTCACTTTCACACAAACAATATTAGAAATGAACAAAAACAACAAAACACTAGCACTCTGTGAACTTAACTGACAATGCTTGCGATAACATTGGGTTTCGATTCGTTATCAAGAAGTTTATCTCTTTGCTGACATGAAACTCATAAATAAACGTTGATAGTAACACTATTTATTGGTAAAATTAAAATTAACTTGTTTATATCACCGAAGATGTAATATAAAATTAATAGTACATATGTGTTTTTCAGTATTTATTAAATCCATTTTATTACGAAATGATATTACTATGAGTTATTTACTTAATGTGCTATCAAAAGTTACATTATCATAAACTGTTGTCATTACGTTTAACTTTTTTCTTTTTACTTGGGATTATCACCTTGAGACAAGGCAAACCAATCACTGAAGTGCTAGGAAGAAACTGAATATTTAAATCTTTATTGCAAAGTGTAGGTACTAGGCAGCGGTAACGACTACCTTCTAATGCCGCCTGGACATTTTCTGGACCCTTTTTAAGCCGCTTTCATTATCGTGAAAGCAATCTCTATTTTGTTCAATTCCAATCGATTCAAGTGTTAAGATTGGAATTGGGTTTTGGACTATAAACCTTTCGTAATGGCCTTTTTAAGCTTTAAATGCAATCAGAGATTTCTGTGTTAAGTTGGAAATAGATAATCATTTTTTTATTGCATTTAAAGTAGTATCAGGTAGGTAGTATTTATGTTCAATTTTGTGATTTTATTTATTTGTTATTTAATTTATTTATTCAA
The DNA here is from genome assembly GCA_911728535.1 of Pammene fasciana. NCBI lineage: Eukaryota > Metazoa > Arthropoda > Insecta > Lepidoptera > Tortricidae > Pammene > Pammene fasciana. The sequence continues at coordinate 8,178,502 of OU452285.1, forward strand.
AAAAGACTTAAGTACCACTTTTTAACTAAATTAGGGATACCACTTAGCGTTGTTGTTTACTTTTATGTTTCAATTGTCATTATGTTAATTATTTTTGTTTCCATATTCTTTTACATTCTGTGTATTATGTGTGATATGCCGAAGGTCAATATAAAACTAAGATTTAAACATAAATCATATATATTTACTACTTTTAAACAGTCCGTTGTAAAATATTTTACATTTCAATTTCGCCTAAACATTTTTCAGTGGTACAAACATACAAACGATTTAAGTAAAATAAATTCTACAAAGGTAAACAATGGGTATCTCCGTAGAATGGATTCCACACATCACTTTTACTGCACTGCTATAAAATAAATAACTAACTTTATCTGGTAGCGGTGTCCTGGAGTGCAGTTTGGAATATTTAGTACAAACTCTTTCAGTAATGTTTCTTATATTTAAAAGTTTTGCAGGTTCTCTTGATTAAATATATCCTCTTCGCTCGGAAGCGTTCCGACGACGGTTCCATAATAAAGGCCCTGTGGATTCACGTAACAAGCATTTTTTCTTCTTCTTCAGGTTCATTGACTGTACAATTAAACAGGATACTTCTATTGCTTATACGTCTATTACCGCCTCTGGTAAGAAACAATAGGTGTAATTTTAGACGTATGTAAGGGCGTTAAACTTTTCTAACAATTTTACTATAAGTGACGAACTTTAAGCAACCACAAATTGAAAGGCGTATAACAAACTAAAATACTTTCATTAGAATCTGAAACTTTGTATATTTAAAGGCAAATATAATAGTGTAATTTTAAAGTATGTATGTAAGGGTATAACAATATCAAGGTTTTCTCAATTTAATTTCGTAGAGATTTGGGTAGAAATCAAAATCATATTAAAGTTAGTTAGGTAATTTGTCCTTTGTTATCAAAGATGAAAAGAATGTCTGGGTAGGACAGGGGCTGTTATAGTCTAGACTGGAGGAGTAACCTCATTTTATCTGCGTTCATCATCATCATCATCATCTCAGCCATAAGACGTCCACTGCTGAACATAGGCCTCCCCTTTAAGGAGGGAGGGGGTTGCCATACGCGCCACGCTTGGCTGACGGGTTGGCGCGCGCAGTTTTTTTTTGTTTATTATTGTTTAGGCTTTCGGAAGATGCTGCTGCCCATCTCCCGGTATATTCCCTTAGCAGACTCCTACTGCAACCACGGGACGATATGGTTATATACACGGGACGATATGATAATCTGGTTTATCTGCGTTAAAAGGTATATTTGTGTACGTATAAATCCTTTTTGGTGTACGAGTACCTACGACACACTTTTATCTCCTACTAATCCCCAATAAATAATAGTTAATCTCGAAACTGGAATTCAATGCCAAAAAATCTACGACAGATACGTCAGTGTCATAACCATCATTGTCGCTTATGTCACTGTCAAGTAAACTTTTCAGGTTTCGCCAACCTTTTTATAATATGCTGTAGGGTGGTCCAAAAATGTTAAGTTTTGATTTTTTTTTCTCCACCAGCTTCTTTTAGTTTCAATACTCCTAAAAGATATTTGCACCTAATTTGAGAACAATTAAACTTTATTTTGGGGGTCGCTATGAATGACACAATTTTGCAATACAAAAATGTATGAAGAGAAATTATACAATCAATAATTCCTAATTAGAAATGTTTTTGATAGTGTTTATACACTATTTATATTAAGTTATAACTGAGTAACTAATAAAGCGCTTAAATGTTGAATTTTAGGGTAATTTAGATTTTTCCATTTGTATGGGAATATTATACATATTGAAATCATAGCGACCAGTAAATTATCATCATATGAGCTCAAATTTTGGATATAGACTTCATTTTCTTAACAGAACAAAAGGAGCCTGGTAGAGATAAGATTTGTAATACTTTTTTCTTCTCCATACATTCATGGACCACCCTAATATGCTGCTTTATATTGGCCAACATTATCATATTATTTATTCTTTGACATTATCTAAAGAGTGGAGCGTAAGCGAAGTGAAGTACTTACAGACGTACGGATACAACGGAACTGTCAGCTGGCTACCTAGACGTCTTTGCATTTCGATAGATTTTTGATTTTAAGTAATTGTTCCACGATAACTTTATACAATTTGTTGGGGATGCAGCATAGATAAATAATATAATTTAAGTGTTCAAATATGACCAGATTGATCAAGGCGTTATGGAGCTTAGAAGGCGCGAAAAAATCATCATAAAGTGTCTTGTTATATTGGTCCACTCGTTTGCATGTAAATCACGAGTTCTCGGTTTGAAGCGGGCTACTAGTTAAAATAAGGTTTTTGTAAAAAAAAGGTAGGTATGAACTTTTGTCGCCGACTGTACTCTACTTTCAACAGTAAACTAACACGGAGACAATTCTAACGAACATATTAAACACGATAAGGTTTCGTTTTTGACTTGATGTAGTTCTTAACTTAGTCGTAAATTATTGTACCAAATGTTATGTTACCCGAAGTAATACAATTGCAATACCAGCTTTGCAATCAAAAATCACGGATGTTTAACTTTTTATTAGGGCGTCTTTTATTTATGTAAAATAAGTAAATACAATTACTTCTTTAAATTATAGGATTAAAATTACCAACAAATAAATTATCTTAGCGTGTTTTTAATAAAAAAGGGAATATAACATTGTACAAACATTTTACTGCAGTGGCAACATTGTAGTAACTTTTTTGGCCTTGAATTACAGTTTCCAGATTAGGTATACACTTCAGAATACTATGTATTTTATGAACACTCTAAAATACAAAACTGTGTTAGTGTGAAGGATAGAATGAGGCGAATCGGATCATAGAACGAAAAGGATGAGGTTAAGCATTTCTGTTATATTTATAAGATCGCACCACCAGTTGGTCATTTCCAGCGCGGGCCACGCCCTGATTGGCTGCCTGTGGCTATACGTAATTTTAAGAATCTTGGATGTGTTTCATCCTACGATCCGATTTGATGATTTTCATCCAAACCTTTATTGACTTTACGCGAACTAGGGGAACAAACTATTTAACTTCATCTATCCGTGGCATGCATTATGTTTTAAAAAGTTTACAATTTCAGAAAGCATTATTAATTAATGATTTAGATTGTCTACAATCAACACCTAAATTCACAGCGGTAATACTGGACAATTTTGAGCAAAGCGAACTAACTGGATTCGAGCAATAATTAGATTGAAAGTTGTTAATTTGACCAGCGCGCCGCTGGACTATTCTGTCCCTCTTGTTGCCAAAATTTTGGACGTAATTGAAAGCTGAATGTGTTGGCTACATTCAAACTTTTAGTGTGAACTGTAACTGGAAATTATTTAAACTCATCCGGTCTTTAGTTGGATAGAGTTCGTATATATTTTATTTAAAATGATGACTAACTTACGTACTCGTTTTTATAATGAATCATGCGTACAGGTTTTTAGTTAAACGAGTTTTAGGTAGTAGGTATCACGATAAGAAATAGTAACATAATTAAGCAATGTAATATAGACAATAAAATTGCACATTTTGTGTTATATAGGTATACTTATTATCTGAATTTACAAAATATGTCCATACAATTTAGGAGTACATGATAATATCATTATATGTGTACACATATTATGTGTACACATATAATCGAGTAACGACCGTATTAAATGTATATTAAAAAATAAAAATAAAATATATATAACTATTTTCCTAGTTATCAGCAAGCCAAATGTCTGAAGTGCAGTCTCCTCCAGGATACCTGCAAAAAAAAAACAATTGTATCAAAATGGGTTCTGCTAAGACTGTCAAGCGAGCTGGAGTAAATCAACATCTTACTACCTTCTGTCTCGGTCTAGACTCGACTGGGAAAGTTAATCCCAAGATTTTTCTTATGCAGTAGCTTTGACGAAGAAGACTGCCATCTAGCCTACGAATTCCAACCCAAAGGATTTGGTCTGGTTTTTTCACGATGTTTTCCAAAAAGCGGCTGGTAAATGTAAAGACTACCAACGCCTCTTATCAACCCTAACAATGTGTATGTTAATAATTCCATTTAACTTCAAATAACATGGCCTTAAAAAATTGCGTTTATAACTTATTACTAACCATGCCTCCATTATTTTTTAGTATGTCTGTCTTTCTGATATTTTATCAAGCCTTTCACTGGCGCGGCTCAAGAGCGTCCACTAAATTGAACTTAATAATATATCAACACCTTTTTCTGACCTCATTTCATGCGGCAACACAGGCCCGTTGGGTTCACATCCAAAGTCGATCAAGAAGTCAGGGTCCAGGGACATGCCTCCGTTTTCCGTGTCAATGTCCAGTTTCACAATCCAGCCACCCTGTATCAATCAAGTAGGTAAGTAACATCAGTAGTTAGCAATGAAGTAAGAGATACTTCATGAGGAGATTTCGTCATCTTATTAACTTCTTGTTTATTAGATGCCGTGGTACTGAAAATGTGCTTTTGAGTGTATAAAATAAATAACCCGGTGCTTGACAATGCTCCAAATCTAATTAAGTAAACTTTCTATGTAAGGATGTTTACTTGAGTAACATAAATAAATAAATGTTATGGGACAATGTTACACAATTCAACCTAGTCCCACTTAGTCCCACAGTAAGCTCAGTTAGGTTTGTGTTGTGGGTACTTAACTAGGCGACAATATAAATAATAGACTGATATAGATAAATACTTGAATACATACAAAACATCCATAACTCAGAAACATCCGTGATAAACACACAAATAAACGCCCTGACCAGGATTTGAACCCGGGACCTCCTGATTATTAGGCAGGGTCACTAACGACTAGGCTAGGAGGCCGTTAAAATAAAAATAAATATCTTTCAACACCTGAAATTACGACGTAGAACCTTAGTACTAAACTTACCTACAGTTACCGAAACTTGAAAATGATATTCAAAAAGATGTATTAAGAATATTTGCGAGATATCCTGACAACGACTAAACTTGGGTATATACTCTTATATATCTTGGAAATGGCACGCGCCTTTCACATACTCCAAATAATACGAAATTTAATAAAGTCTAAGGAATAGGTATTTTTGGAGAACATTCAGGGCATTCCGTTTTATCCTTCAAATAAAATGAGAGGGACATTATTGATAAAATCAGTGAGATATTACTAAACTAAATATAGTTCAGTAGGTATACTTAAATTCATATATCTATACTTGATTTTTTGTAAAAGCTTCTTAGGGATCTGTTGGAAAACATCAGAATATGTACATTATATAACTTACTTACTTACTTCACTGGCTCAGTGACCCAAAACGGATCTTGGCCTCTGCCACAAGAGAACGCCACTCTGCCCTGTTCTGCGCCACTTCACGCCAGCCCTTATATCCGCCCTTGGAGTACATTATATAACATATTTTGAAAAACCTTACGATTGTACAAGTATGAAAAAATATATGTTTGGTACCTCTTCGCTTGTTTTCGGGTAGAACTGCTTATCCCAAGGGGAGAAAAGTGAGCAGGATACATAAAGTCTCTTCCCATCGAGCGATAACTGCAACATTTGTGGACTGCCTTGCAGAGTCTTGCCTTTTACCGTTACTTGCTTATACGGACCCTAAAAACAATAGTGGTAAGTTTAGTGCCTTTTGGAGTAATGTATCTATAATGGATTTCGAACGTGTCTTAAAGTTGCAAAAACGCGCTATTAGAGTACTGGCGAATGCTAACTATGACGCCCCTTGCAGAGAACTTTTTAAAAGACTAGGAATTTTAACTATGGTATCAACATATATATTAGAAGTATTAATGTACATAAGAAATAACCCGGGTGAATTTAAACGTATTGGCGATATAAGTCATCGTCCAACAAGATACCCTGATAACTTGAGGCAAGATAAATGTAAACCAGAAATGGCAAAGAAACGTCCAATAATAATGGGGCAGAGACTTTATAACAAACTACCAAAGATAATAAAAAGTGAGACTAACATAAATGCATTCCGTCGCAAAGTTAAACTGCTACTACTCAATAAAACAATATATAGCGTAAAAGAGTACATGACTAGTGAGTTCTAATGAAGTATAAGGACTAAGAGTAATTTTACATTGACCATTATATTATAAATCAACAAATTCTTGGATATTATTAGAATTGACATTTTGATTATAACTCTCACAATCTAATTTTGTTAAACGTGTAAAATGTGTACCTAGTGTACCTACCTTGACGATCTCAGTATGTATGCATTGATTGTATTGATTAAAACATTGTAATACTATTGAGAAATAAATAATCTGAATCTGAATCTGAATCTGAATATACGTCGCTGTTTACTTACAGCTTAATTTAGTTAAAAAAGGCATTTATTCTTTTTGAACTAAGCTGAGACGTCTACTGACGGTACTACAATGCTTGGAAGAAATCGGGTTGGTATTACCAAGTCGCGAGGTTTGGTTGGATGAAATTTTGGACTACTCGTACCGATTGCATTTGATGTTATTACAGAAAAAACAGGTGTTAGATAAAAGTTTCGATTATAAAATGTCGGCGCCGGCAATTATCTCCACACGTTTTAGTACGGGCGGCGGCCGTAGGATCTGCTACGTAACGTGATACAAAGATAAGCCCCCATGGCACATGTTCATAAAAGTGGTGCTGAGTTCCGGAAAAATAGTTAAAAAAATCAGAATTGGCTGAAAGCACAAAAAAGTACCACTTCCGGTTTAAAAAATGGATGGTATTTACCGTATAACGCCGCCGTATAACGTTTAACGGAATGAGGAACAAAATATTCTGAATCTGCAATTTTCCTATTAATATTTGCGAGAACATTTGTTTCGCACAATCACAGCCGAAAAAGTGAGAAACAACGGAACAAAGTAATTTACGAAACAATACGAGAGCAGAGAGGCAGAACAAAATGAATGACGTAGCACTATGAAATACTGTAAAGTCATGTAACTCTCTCAACGTGAAGTTATTCACAGTTTTTGGAACAACATAGAAGAGTTAGTAGTAATTACTAGATTTAAAAAAAATTGCTTGTGGTTAGTAATTTTGTACCTACTCGTACCTAACACCACCCTTAAAAACAATTTAACTCTATCTTTATTTCATTGATCTATTGTATTAAAATTATAGGCGATTATGATGAATAAATTACAAAAATTTAACTCTTGCCAATAAACTGATTAAAAAAAATACAGGGGTGAGAAAGAAGCTTGAAGGGAAAAATATTAAAATACACACTGTAGTGTTAAATAGCTTGCCTTTGTCTGAATTTGGCTGGACACAGTGCCGTGACTGGCAAATTCCATATGAAGGGAAAACTATACCAAGAGCGATTTTATAGGTAAGTATTAACATTTCATCAGTGGCGGCGCGCCAAAAATATTCTTTGGCAACCCGAAGCTTTTGGATTTCTTTTTCTTTGTAACTTGCAAGAAAAGTGCTAAACTTTTAAAAATTAGACAAATCGTAGTAATCGAATTCAAATGGAGGCCCCGCCACTGTATGTATTAGTAGGTTTATATTTAAAAAATCAGGTACCTTATTATCCTTATCTTCAACAACAGTCAAATTCTTACTAGCAATCTGTCCTCCCAAAAAGACCTGGCCGGTAAGCTTTGGATTTTCCGGATCTGACACGTCGTACTGACGCACGTCCCCATGAAGCCAGCACGTGAAGTATAAATACTTGTCATCCAATGACAACAGGATGTCAGTCATCAATCCTGAGGGGAAAAAGTTAATAAAAGTGTCAGACCCATTTACCGATAGAACTTTTGCTGAGTCCGAGGGAAAATGAATTATGTAGATATTTTATACAAAGTCTGATTTTCTTAGTAGCTTTTTTTTATTGAATGTACCAAGTAAATGAAGGTACAAATAATTGCGGCGGTAAGGAGGATCGTTACCATTAAGCTCGGTTTCCACGCCATCTTGCAATACTTTTTTTGCTGGCACATCAATGATTTTATCAGCTCTCCACTTTCCATCCGAGGTCTTTTTAAACCTGAAATGAATTTCAACTTTAAGGATTTAGGGTTTATTTCGGTTTGGCAGGTTAGATTCCTAATTGAGAAAGTTTTGCTGGTTTCACTTTGGTCACTGCATACCTAACCGACTGCTTTGAAATGGTGTAACCAAATGGTCTACTTGGAAGCTCTATATGTTTGAATGTAGAAAATAAATTATTAAGTAAAAAAACATATCTGTAGCTGCTATTGGTTGCGTTAATCGATACCAAATGACATGAGAAAGCGCTTGTCTTTCGTTATCTCAAGGTATCATATCAAGTTATACGCGAAAAGCATGCCCCTAACACACCTGCGGTTTTCCAATTTCACCATTATACTTACGTTGTTAAGAATGCTCATTTGTATTTAACATCAGATACTTCATACTAAATAGATACAAACAAAGGCATCTATCCAACATTCATCCATGAATCCTTACAAATCTCTTACCTGAAAACGTTAGCCTCGACGCCGCATCCGACAAATCCCAATGCGGCTTTTGGATCATGGAGAAATCTGACCTCTAGGGGAGCTGTGCCCTCCTTGCCCAGATCTATGACTTGTTGCAACTCACGAGTTGACCACTTGTACATATTTAAGGATGAACCATATCTTTTTGGATTGGGCACGTCATCAGGATGGAAACCACTTTAACAAAAAAACTTATTTTTAGATATCGTTAATATTTAATATTTTAAACTAATGTGTTTTGTACATATTAAGTAAGTCTATCGCGAATTAAATTGATTTCCCGAGGTTTGACAAAGTTCACAAACGAAAAGAATTAACGAATTACTCAGACATTGTGGCGAAACGTCAGAAGTAAATTAAAGAAAAGGTGAAAGATAAGATTGTTAATACAAAATAACTTACGTTTTAAAGTATTTGGGTGTACCCCATTCCGTAGATATCATAGCATCGTGGTAAGGCTGATACCAAAAGTCGTACCCAAACTGCGCAGTTTTTCCTTTCGTCCACGTCCCTAAAAATAACGCACAATGTCAAGAGGTAGGTAGATTTAGGGAGAAACGAGCGTGTGGCGTAATCTATTGAATAATCTCTCCCCTCCGTCAAAACGGGCCAAAGGCACGTCCACAAGTATTCACCTGTCACTTTCAAAGTCTGCGAGTCGATGAGGACGAAATCCCCTTTCCCGTTTTCGTCTTTATCGCCCATCGTTGAGATCATGATTTCGCCAGATGCCAGGCAGTGCGTCGTGTGAGGGAAACTGCAGTTGAATGACCTCATCTCCGAGCCGTCGATTACCTGGTAACGAGATAAAAGGGCTATGAACACTCGATAAAGGAACGGAGGTGAGAATATTAAGCAGTTTGGTCTAACATTGTTTCGCCTAATGGAAAATAAAATGAGTCGCCGGTTGCTCGTGAAGTCATAAAAGAATACTGCTCGTAAACTTTATCTTTTTAAGTGAGGACATACCACTATTTTTCGAAAATTGTAGTCTACTTGTATTGTATGTAAACTAAAACAAAGATTCTAACTTTAATAATTCTATCTATCATTAAACATATGAAGAAAACGATTAATAGGTAAAATTATACAATTGCATTCCCATCCATCTCTTCATGAGAGGCCGCCTTAGTTCAGCAATGGGACATTATATCGGGTAGGCTGGATTATTTATTTAAGTGTCTATATTTTTAAAAACACCCCAAATAATTATAAATTGTCCGTTTTACAAAATATATTAACACTAATATGTTAATCGTAAATATGAAAGTTCAAACTAGCGTAAAAGTGTGTGGAAAGGATAACGCAAGGTTTAACAGCCAATATAACGAGTTCGCGAACTGTCTGGCGTGAGTTGGAATGTTTGAAGTTTGGCGACAGATTCGGGATGGGTTTCGGAGCTAGTTACGCGAACACTTCAGAACTATGTGACGCCCTCGGCAATTATGGAGTCGGGTGATGATCGATAAAGTAATATGGGAAATGTTTCTATGGCCGGTGAGGCATTAGTAATTAGCAGTCAATGACTTGAGTGGACTTGTCCATTCCCGTTGTATATTTAAGCAGAAAAAGATGAGATTTAATGAAATATTCGTATCTCGTTTAGATTCAATATTGTTCTATGTGAGCAATAAAAGCGTAAGCACCGACCATTTGGAATGGTATATTTACCAAATAATATCAAATAGAAACAAATTAACCATTTTCTTTTTCAAAAACGCAACAAATTTAATTACCTATTGGTTATTTCTACTCAGAATCACGATTAAGAAAATTTCCCAATTTTTTTGTCAATTATGTTATGTGACACATTTTTACATACATTTGTTTTGTATAGACGACATAGGTAAGTATATAAAAACTTGTACCGGGCAAATGAGTTTGATGTTAAAGAAACAATTTGCACAAGTGCTTAAAAATGCAGTTTTGTTGTTGAAAGTTTTAAACTTGCCATTCACGGACATACGCTCAATCTTGTTTGCTCTTCGTCGTAAAAGTGAATTTTATGTTAGCAGTTCAGGAAAGTTTTTTAATTTTGTTTTTATATGCAAAACGGCGAGAAGTTTTGTTGCCATGCCATGTTACTAAGCTGTGTAAAAATTGTTTTTGATAAAGTTTTATACAATTTTCTTTTGACAATTCTATCAGACGTTTTATATTACTCCTACCTATTCTTCCTGCAAATATCCTTCTTATCCTGCTAATAAATCCATGTTACATATTAGTTCTGGACATTCATTCACAAAAGGACGATTGGAGAAAATTGGAGGATGCACTGATCAATCCATAAAACCTAATGCAGAAACCATCACTCTCCTAGTGTTTGTCCCAGATTTTATGCCGCCGCTCAATTTAGTTTGACAACCTAATAATCCCATGAATGATGAGCCGTAGGTACTAGTTTTTACGAAAGCAACTGCTATCTGACCTTCCAACCCAGAGGGGAAACTAAGGCCTGATTGGGCTTAGGTCTTTAGTATATTACTAGTATAATCTGTGTCAAAACTCTATGGAAATTTATTTATGTCACTTCCGGCATTAAGAAATAATATTTCAAATTTATTTATTTATACCTTATGTAACTCCGGCTTGCGCGGATTAGTGCCCACGTCTACCACGTAGACATTGCTGGAGACCAGCGCCGGCAGGATCAGCAAGTTCCTCTTCAGTTTAGCGTTGTCATGGCAACTCGAGCATACGTTCCATCCGCTGTGGTGCAGTTCGTCGCCCACACGGCCGGTATACGTACGATGGATTACCTATAAAAACACGCTAGTCATGCAGTTTGTGATTTGTAGGTGTGAGCAGCTAGTTAGGTATATATATTTTTTATATTTACATTCTTAAATTTTTTTAAAGGCGCCATCAAATGTCCAGATCTCCCAAAACTAGTGACCATCGTTTGTCCGCGTTACCCCTTACGACCTAGATCTTTATGTCCTGTCAGTTTTTTCTAGCAAGGACTATTCTATTAGGCATATATTTTTCAGACGAGTCCCCAATTTTTATAAAAGTTAAACATCGATCTACTGATCCTTTCTTAATTCTATGTCCAGTCCAAAAATGTGAATTTCGAACGTAATTTTTTTTTTACAAATACAAACAAATACCAATAATTTATTGAGAAAAGTATAGTACAGTGGTTGCTCTTACAGGCTAAGATTTGTTCGAAGTTGGGTTACTGGTCGATAAGACCACCTTTCTTCTACTGTGGTAGTATGTTAATAAATACTGTATTCTATATAAAATACAAACAAAACCCGTATGCATGGGAATTTCCAATTGAAAGAGTCGACCTAGTAGGTAACTTTTTCCAAGGTTTTATTTATATTTATTTCATTATGGTATGGAGGGTGTAATTTACATTGCTCAGTTAAGCATAATGACACGCTCTTGGTTCAGACGTGGAGCGCAAACAACGCATTCAATAGCTTTATAGTCACAATACTCGCAATGTGTGCTGAAAACGTTTTCCACTATTCTTTACTGAGGCCATGGATGGAATATTTATTGGCTGAAAAGTGGCGGGAATAGTGAATTCCGCACATGTACAATCATTGGTAGTAATAAAATTGTCATTAAACCAGAAAGTCTTGGAACTGGAGTTTTCATTGTAATTTCCATAGTTTTGTATTCATCATAATATTGAAAGATTCGAGAAAATATTTTAAGTAATTTAAAAAAAGGGATCATAATATAGATTTTTTTTTCTTTGTAAAAATAATGTTTACAATATGTCGTCTCTTTATACAAAAATGAAAAAAAAATAGAAACACCATTTCTCACGGTTGAAATAATGACTTTGCATTCATAAATAATTGTTCATGAACAAAATTTTTTACGAACTTGTAGTCGACGTCAATGATTTCTTTACACTTTTGTACCTTATTACATAGGAGTAAGGTGTAAAAGTGTAAACATAATTATCTTTGACGTCGACTGTACCAAAGAATTCTAGCCTACATTAAAATGTCCCTACAAAGCTCATAAAACATAAATGAAACTACAAAATTACCGAAACGTATCTCTTAATCCCCACAACAAAACTCGGACGGATATATTACATTCCGTTTTGTTAATTTACTTCCCGGCCCGTATTGCAGCAAAGTATACAATAATACCTACAAGCTGAAGCCTGGAATCCTCCAGGATTACCTCGATGTTATTGCCTCGGTACGACATCGCTCTGAACTAAATGTCCGTTTACGTTCACCAAACAACTAACTAGATAGTTGACCGAAGACAGGGTGTTTTAGACAGAGTTCTGTATGTCATTATACTTTGTTTTTTTTTTATGATTAGAAAACATGTGCGATTTTCGTCGTGCGATTTCTGGGAAAACTATTTTATAGCTGGCCATTTTGCCTCATTTGCCTATTGTTGGAAACAAGTAGTTACGTTTATAGTTTTCTCTGATACCTACGGCTAGAAAAATTAAGATGTAGTTACATTCATTATAAATGTAAATATACATATATAAAAAAACAAAACAAAAAAGAGATTATTTACAAACTTAAGCAACTCCAAGATCTAAACTGTTACAAAAGATATTATTTATTTATTGCGTAACTTTAAGCCACTTTTTAACAGACAAATAGGTCAAACAGTAACATAAACAATCTTGAAACAGGCTTTGTGATATCTAAAAAGAGATGCAACAGTACGAAAAATAATCCTGACAGTGAAATATCTCAGCCGTCCCAGGGAAATTACTCGTGCGTACTCGTAGATATGCCACAATAATTTTGTGCCTTATTTATTTCACCGCCAAATCAATGTTAAGAAGGAAAATACATTCGTAAGTGAATTATGAGATTTATGAGACAGTTACGCAGATGTGATAGAAAAATACATACTTAAAGCAGAGTTTATATAGATTAAGTATAAGAATAAAATTTGAGATAAAAGCGAACGTTTAACAAGTAGGTGTTTTTATTATAAAATAAAAACATCCAAAGTTAAACAGAGTACATTTTAGGCTTTGAAAATAAAGGATTAAGATAAGTAGCTTGTTTTACCTATATCAGTCTACTGTCTGGATTTGGTAGAATTGAAACTAATGACTCAAATTAATAAGCATTAATTAATATGAGAACAACATATACGTTATACGTTTCTTAAAATATTACCACTTTTGAAAATTGTAGAAGCTTCTGTAAATTTCATGATATTTTCACTCAGAATTACGAGCTCTTTCCATCCCAGAAAGAAAAAAAAGTGTCCGTGTAATTTCATACATTTTTGAGATTTTCCTTTGTGTTACCATCATACAACTTATATGGGGAAATGGTAACATAATAGGAAAAAACTTTGGAACATTTTTTAACCTATTAAAATCTAAAGAATTCGTGATTCTGAGTGGAAAAAAACATAAAAACAGAAAATAACACAATTTTAAAAAGTGGTAATATTTTTGGGAAAAGCTCTTTTTATATAAGTAAATAATGATATAAGTTAGATACAGTCTCAAAAGATTGAAAAAGTTGACAAAATATATCATGAGAGACAAAAGACCTTTATGACGGGCCCGTGGACATGGACAATTCTCCTCCTGAAACCTCCTCATTACATTTTTTATGTCTGGGTCACACAAAATAACTACGGTATAATAATAACGAGAGGCTCTAATTAATGATGCTTGCAATAAAAGAGAATTACAGCTTTCTTTTTCGTCCTTTTAGGCTATTTATTTTATTTTATTATAGTCGACGATGTGCTTAATTAACGTCCGAAAAACGTTTACTTTCACTAACTTATTTATTACGTTAGGGCTTCCTTGAATACTGTGTATTACTCAGTTATTTCCTTATTTTATGAAATACCTATACAACAAGAGATGTATACCGCATGTTCTTCTTTTGTCGTTTTAATTACGGTACCTATAAAACTTGCAATCATAGTAGGATAGTTATTTACTAGTATTTATTTAGATACATAAATACTAGTAAACTGAACTGTCACCATTATCAGAAAAAAAGCGCCCTCTTGAAAATGGTAATATATTTCTGGTCAGGCTTTATGATTATACTCGTAGTAGGTTACATGGTGCCGTATTCTAATTTTAAAATGTATAAACAATACATTAACGACACAATCCGTCTTAAACATAACTCCAACACTCAACCAATAATCAACCAATATTGAAGTCGTATTGTAGTTGCATCGCAGTAATTTTCGAGCAAATTCCGTTATTTTTGATTCAGACGTGTAGGCGTTAGCTGTATTGGCGATAAAATGACAACCATGGATGGCCTTCTGGGCTACAAATAGATGGAATGTAGCGATGAGGATGTTTTATTCATATCCTATGAATCATGCGTCATGAAACAATGAGCTTCATGCTCATTATGAGGCTATTCATGCGTGGCTTTATCCCATAATCCATGCGTGCATATTCCTGCTGCATACAGGGTAAAATTTCTCACGCCTGTTTTGTGGCTTGTAGAACCAACAACCGGAACCGGTTACCAATGAAGGGGTTTAAGATCGAGTATTTGATACGGTGGTTTTTACAAATCCTGTCAATTCAGTAAGCACATCATTGGCTTACCCAAAAGTAAGCGCTTACTGAATCGAAAACCCCCAATGAGGTTACCCTATTATACAAGCTATTGTACCCTATGATAACCCTATCGTTGGGTTACCCTATCAAAAATATTAATCAAATGAAGGAAAACCCCTTCATTTGATTACACGGTGGTGTAGAACTTACAAACATTTTGGTACAGAGAGATATCTGACAAAACTACGCTCCAGTACGCTTACCATGAGTTATGACATTGACGTTTTCGAGAATGAGTATCGAGTATTCTATCTGTGCATCTTGCTTGTAACGTATTAGTGTAAACGAGATGCATAGATAGTAAATTCGTTACTCGTTAACGAAAAGTGACAAAGTCAAACTCATGGTAACCGTACTGTTACTACCTAAGACTGTGTGTATTATTTAATGTCTATATTCGGTAATGAACTTAGACCTAATCAATTATTTATTTATATTTGTAAGCCATTGTACAGGTACTTAACTTATTTCAGTGAACTATGAACATGGTCTTCTTAGTTTTTTTTTTGAAACTATTAGCAAACGAGCAGACGTGCCGCCTGATGGGAATAGATAGATTAAGTATTAAATGATTTACAAACCTGGCTGTAGGTAGGCGATTTAGGATCAACGTCCACCGTGGCCAAGTAGTCCTCCTTAGTCTTGTCTGGTTGAACACACACAACATATAGGAGCTCTTCCCGCGGTCCGCTTCTGAATGCTTCCAGTGGCGATGCGTAACCAGGGCCCTTGCCTTTGAAAATGTTATTTTTAATATATTTATGATAAAATTTAATAACTATCATACTTGCAGGATATTGTTACATTAATAAGTAGGTACCTATAAAATTAGTCTTCTTACTCTGCTTAAAGGATCGTTCTAATCCTAGTACAATGCGATTACGCGATTACAAACGTGCGATCAAACATATTGAACCCGATTAGATGTCCTAACTGACAATCGTGCGACTAAAATGTTTAATGAATTTGCTCACGCGAACATTCGCTTTCTATTAGGACATCGAGTTTTTGTTTTCGCACAACCGCACGATGGTCGCATCGCTTATTCGCGCCATAATCGCGTAGTCGTGTTCTATTAGGACGATTCCTTAGATCGAAGCGATTATGAATGCAATGAGCTCTGATTCATCTCAGTGGTTTAGATGGAATCATATCGACCACGAGTTACGGGTGCCTCCATACAAAATTGCTTTTTGCTATATGAAATTTGCGTTGCGCCTAAATTTAACTTCACCTACCCATTACCTACTCCTTAATCAACTTAGTGCTGCGTTGTTGGAAGTCAAAATGATCATTGCAATGAAATAAGAAGGGGAACGAAAATCAGGGGAGTAAAATGGTATAAAAATACGAATAATATTAGACGACGAGGGGAATACTGGAAATAAGTAAATTATAAGGAATATAGAGGCATCAGAAAAATGTGTCTTGAACAGTATTATTAAAAAAAGTCATGACTTTTTCCTGTAAATTCGAATAATTTTACGTAGCCTCTCGTTCACGAAATAAACGTCCATTAATCAGAATTAAATACAATACTACCTTTGAAATGTGCGCGTAAAATAAAAATTATGCGTTGTTAACACCCGAATTAAATCATCAATCATTTAGTTACGTCGCAAAATACCTATTCGGTTAATTAAGGGGAACGTTGGGATATTTGGTAAACAAACAATGTGCCATTGACGGAATTACTGCGACAAAGGAGTAATTTATATGCAGGATACCTGACGCGATTAGTGAACTGAACATGTGTTCCGATTGCCACGCGAA
Organism: Pammene fasciana; assembly: GCA_911728535.1. Lineage (NCBI taxonomy): Eukaryota > Metazoa > Arthropoda > Insecta > Lepidoptera > Tortricidae > Pammene > Pammene fasciana. Next base: position 8,195,322 of record OU452285.1, read on the forward strand.
TCGAGCTCTAATTTCTCAGGCAAAACCAGTGTTAATATACCTTATGATCTGTTACAACTATTCATAAATGGGAAGCAAAGAAATACTGGTGCGCTTGTGCCCACGAATCACCCGTGCTCGGTAAATAACTGAAATGGTTCCTGGGCGCCCCTCTTTACGCACCCTTGTTTATGCAACGGGGAAAATAAATGTTTTGTTGCCTATCCACTATTTATTGAGTCTGACAGTTCTTTTTATGAGAAAATAATGCGTTCATTGGCGAAAATTGAGTTTACCTAGCCGAGGATTGAGCGAGGAAAATATGAAGTGCGATTTTGTAATGGTGTGAATTTTCCTCTTTTATGTAGGTACAGTCGCCATCAGATATATCGGAGCGGCCATATCTGAACAACGCCTCTATTGTCAAGGCGATAAAGTGCATGTTCAGATATTTTTGAGTACCTTGGCCGCTCCGATATATTTGATGGCGACTGTACCTCGCGTTTGACGTGTGTAGCTCACCGAAGGAAGCCCACTAACTGCTCGATAGGAGAAATAATTCGTGTATAGCTGAATTTTGGTATAGTTGTAGATAAAGGTGTCTTACACAACATACTAAAAGTACTCATGGATAGGGGTGCCGCTAACGGGGAGAGGGGGGTGTAAAGGTCCCCTTTTTTGGCTTTTCGTAAATAACTCAGTAGCGGTGGCTCATACGAAAAAATGTTCTTCTACTTAATTAATCCACAAATGATTTTGTACAAAAAAGGTTCTTTACACTTTTTTGCTGAGATCAATGTATAATGAGATTTCGAAGAAATACGATAATCACTTTCAGAAACTTTCGGAGCTTTTATTTACGAAACTATTAGTTTTGTCTAAAAATTGTTTTAGAAAACCCATATTTATATTAAAAGACCTATCCAACGACACCCCACACATTAGGTGGGATTTAAAAAACATAATTTACCCCCCACTTCATGTGTTCGGGAGCTACCCTAAAAAAAATTATTTTTTTAGATTTTGTTTTAAAACTTTGTCTGCGTATTCAAAACACATACTCATACGAAGTTTAACTATTCTAGTACTAACCATCACTGCGCAAAGCCGTGAACGGATAGACTGGGACAAACGGACAGCGAAACTATAAGGTTAGGAAATTGATTGCAGGCGTCCATAGGCTATGGGAACTGCTTACCATCAGACGGGTCGTATGCTTGTTTGCCACCGTCGTGGCATAAAAAATAAAAAGTAAAAAAATACCCTCTTCAACCTGCTCAGTGATGGTTAGTACTTGAATAGTTAAACTTCGTATGAGTATGTGTTTTGAACACGCAGACAAAGTTTTAAAACAAAATCTGAAAAAATATTATTTTTTAGGGTACCTCCCGAACACATGAAGTGGGGGGTAAATTCTATTTTTTAATCCACCCCTAATGTGTGGGGTATCGTTGGATAGGTATTTTAATATAAATATGGGTTTTCTAAAACAATTTTTAGACAAAACTAATAGTTTCGTAAATAATAGCTCCGAAAGTGATTATCGTATTTCCTCGAAATCTCATTATACATTGATCCCAGCAAAAAAGTGTAAAGAACCTTTTTTGTAGAAAATTATTTGTGGATTAATTAAGTAGAAGAACATTTTTTCATATGAGCCACCGCTACTGAGTTATTTACGAAAAGCCAAAAAAGGGGACCTTTACACCCCCCTCTCCCCGTTAGCGGCACCCCTATCCATGAGTACTTTTAGTATGTTGTGTAAGACACCTTTATCTACAACTATACCAAAATTCAGCTATACACGAATTATTTCCCCTAAGTTTTCCTTCGTTTGGAGGGCTAACTGTTTATGTTGTAAATGTTATTTTTTGTCTACACATGCGTGATAATGTATGAATTTAAGAAAAATAGATCTGTTATCTGGCATAATTATAGTCATTAGGTTCTACTTACTGATAAACTTGTGTCAATCACTTGTCGTTTTAGGTACAAATATGTAAAACGTGCGATATTTGACACTATAATGATTGGATAAAGAAGTTTATGAATGCCTTTTTGTTTTATATATGTATGTTCCCCCTTATTCATAAATATCCAGGCCATATTAGGCAAATTTAACTTGTGGTGTGTCTGTATCTAACAAACACAATTGTCAAAGTGACAAATAAGGACAACTAACTTATTGAGGCCTGAGAGATGTTTACGAATAAGGGGGTTAATTTATGTAGGTAAGTTTATATGTTTAGTACCCAGATACATATTTAATGTTCACTAAGGACTCGAAAACGCGAGTTTGCATTGTTAAAACAGTGCAATTACTCGTATTTTCGCGCAAATATCAACTGAAAATATCATTTTTACTCTCAAAGTCAGTATTCTGTATTCATTTCCCTCGGGCTGTATTACAAAACCTCCACGTTCAAAGGTTCACTACAAAAATTCTTACATGGAAAATATTGTTAACATCGTCTTTGAGCATTCATAATGAAAAAAAAAAGTTTTTCTTTATCAAAACAAAGATTACTAGTAAAGGCAGTTTGTAGCTTTGAAGTCGTCTGAGGTCGCAAATGATAAATTGCTACTAGGACCTTACCTATTTGGAATATAATATATGTTGAATAAATTAAACACACAGTGAAAACTGATTTGATTTGTACCGCGTGTTCTCACTCCCTCTACAGCAGCAATGTATATGGCAGTGACAAATTAATGATTATACTGAATTAGTATTAAATGAATATAGAATTTCTGTTTCCGAATGATGGTCCCTGTTAAATGTAGCTGACACTTATCCCACTATAACCTTTTGCCCGTTCGTTTATTACGCTTGTCGGGTCCACGGGTTGTCGTGACAAATATGACTTGCTAATGATACTGAATGCGTTTTCTGTTACATTGAAATATAATATACCTTTTTGCCTATGTATTAAACTGAACAGAAAGCGTTTTTATTAATTTGCACTAATAAATACAATAATATATAATTCATTATATTTTTTTATTATATTCTGTCAAATGGCCCAACTTTGCCCCCATACAAAACTTTGCCTAAATAGAATTTTCTTTCTGGGCATAGTTTTGTATGGGGGCAAATTCGGGTCATTTGACGGTTTATAAAAAAGAAAAAAAAGAGATTGAACACCTGCCCAAGAGATGGTGCCACAACCATGCACACAGCGAATACTGTATGTACAATTGTTAAATACATAATTTTACTTGTACCATCAGCTGCAGAATTGCCTACCCAGTTTATCAATGAATTCATTCATAAACTGGGTAGGCAATTCTGCAGCTGATAGTATAGTCGACGTCAAAGATATGTTTACACTTTTGCACCTTATTACAATGGAGTAAAGTAAAAAAGTGTAAATATATCTGTGACGTCGACTGTACCATCGGGTTCATTATTGCATACCAAATTATGAATGAATTCATTGATATATTGGGTATGCAATTACGAATCCGATGGTATATTGGAGATCAGAACAAAGGTTTATAAGTAGTATGATTTTCTCTAATTGTATCAGTGATATTATTTTCATCCCCTTGGAAATCAGACAGGAAATATTCGTAGCTTTCATTTCCAGGCAATAATTCTAACGGATAAATAATTTATCATAACACAAATTGAGCTCAGATGAACGAAAATGAATTTAGATATTAAATAACATTTTTTTTTTGTTAAACAACAATGATTTTATCAATTCTATACCGTCTGAATACATTGTAATAATTTACTGCTCCTTTTATTTATACAAACGTAGGTACCTAATTAATATTCTGATCAGTAGCGTTTGCTGCAAGTCTACGTCTTAATCAGCTAATCCTACTAGTTAATGAATTCAATATAATATTATAGAATGTATTTTATGCCATATTATAAATAAAGTTCCACTATTTGTGCAATTTATATTCATGCGTAATTAGCTTCTCTTTGCACTGGCAGTTCCTATTTAGTTGGACTAACCTCAAACTTCTTTTTCAAAAACTTGTTAAACACTGCAAATATCCAGGTAGTTAACATTATTAAATATTATAGAAATTGTAAGTGTACTCACAGCACGACATTATCACCGGTAACGTCTTCACAAATGGCTCAAAATAGTTTGTTTTGAAGGAGATAACACCAATCGAACACCTTTAACGTTGATAAACTCTCTTTGAATGAACAAGTAAATACACTGCTAGAATGAGTATGCGCATATATCTATCCTTTTCGAACTCGGACTATTAGCATAGTACTAAACGACACCGGTCAAACAACTTTGCTTAGTTTGATTCGAAAGTATTACTCGTAAACATAGGTAGAAGAAAAACGGATTCGTTTATCAAACATTGCATAGTGCCGGGAGGTTCTGATATTGAGAGTGTGAAGTGTGAACCGGGAATTCCCGGTTCTGCTATACTGGATACGAGTAGGGGATCTGTAGACCAGGCAATAAGGAGGTTGACCTCGCATTAATTCCTCAGACAAAAAAACCTTTACAGTATGATAAAGTGTCATGAGTAGATGGTGTATCAATGTTTTTCCAAAAAAAAAATATCCGTATTATTTTTACTGCAATAAGTTATTTCTTTTAATATTTTTTTTTTGGAAATTCGTAAATATTATGTTAAAATATGATTAACATAACAACCACTGTTACAAACTTGACTGAGAAATTTTCCAAACAAAATGACGAGTGTCAACAGATATTTTTAAATAAAGATGATAGTTTTTATACTTTTTATTTACATTTTTTTGGAACTTTTCCTAGTATCTGGCAATGATCAAAAAAAAATCGTGTGGTGAAAAAAATATAGCCTGAGAAATATTCCAGTACAAATTATTAAGCTTTTTGTACATTTTGGTGAAAATACCAAAATTGGCAAATGTTTTTTTTTTGGAAAAATTATGTTTGGTATTTGTTATGATCTATACTATATCCCAGCAAAAGAATCATCGACTGAGGAATTAATGCGAGGTCCCCATACTACGCACCGCCAGATTTCCCGGCCTACTGTACAGAAAACGGGAGCACTTTATTTGTCAGACGTGAGGATTTGGGATGATTCAGGGGAAAGTCATGTTTAGGTACTAAATTCAAATTCAAATGGAGTACATACGAACATATTGCAGTATAGTTTAAATTGTACTTGCATTGCCTTTCTAATAGATATAACTATTGCATTTCAAATGTTAATAATTTATACCTACTAATATTTATTTTAATTTTAAGGTTTGTGCATTATTTCCAAATGCGTGCTAGTTGGGGGAGTATAGCAAAACAAAAAAAAAATGTTTTGTATTATTTAATTCCTTTAAAATTATTATTACATTACATTTTACATTCAGTATTATGCATTTATATTATTTGACACTTTATGAATACAAAAATACTTAAATACAGTTTGATAGTTGAAATGCGTACAGTCAACGTCAAAGATATGTTTAAACTTTTGCACCTTATCATTACAATGGAGTAAAATTAGGTGAAAAAGTTTAAACATATCTTTGACGTCGACTGTACATAAATGCCTAAATTGTTCATAATTTGTTTCATGATCTTCTTCTCATATCCTGGAGGACTAGCTGAAACAAAAATAATTAGTTAAAGTAATTTAAATAAATTAATTTTGAATTGGACGAGTATTTTTCACCAAATATGACCATTTCGTTTTTTTATTTAGTATTAGCTTTTGCCCGCGACTTCGTCTCCGTGGAATTAGTAATCTTCCCTTAAGGAATGACTTCTGGATATCATTATTCTATATCCTTCCCCAGAGCTCAAACTATTTCCCCAGGTTATTGATTCCCCATACAAACTTCCAACCCCCTTTTTACCCCCTCTAGGGTTGATTTTCGGGATGAAAACTATCCTATGTCGTTTTTCGGGTCTCTAACCATCTCGATACTAATTTTCATCTAAATTGTTTCAGCGGTTAAAAATTCTCCATGTAAACTTTCAACCCCCATTTCACCCCCTCCAGGATTGATTTTCGGGGTAAAAACTATCCAATGTCCTTTCCCGGGACTCAAACTGTCTCTATACAAAATGTCATCAAAATCCGTTCAGCCGTTTTCACGTGATGCGCGGTCAAATAAACAGACAAACAGATAAACAGATAAATAGACAAACAGACAAACAAACAAAAATTCTAAAAACTGTTGGAACGTGTTCTATTATCGATTCTAAGTATCCCCAGCCAATTTTTTTCGAATATTTTCCATGTACAGACTTTTGACCCTCTTCAGCTTTATTATATGTATAGATAGATATATATTAATAATAAAAAAGTCATGCTTGTATGTTTTGAAGTACTTGTATTAATAATAATTTGTCAAACCATGCATGAGTATTTAAGAGGAAAGCGAGACCGTTTCCACATAAGAGGAGAAAATGGGGTATTCCTTTGTATGGAAAATTGCCAAGTATATTCATTTTAATACCTTAACCATTCTTTCATAACACACATAAGAACCTAGGGCCCTATACTTACTTTAAAACATACAACTCCAACACAAGTCCAATGCACTTACAACGCAATATCGGAATCAAAGGGTTGAAAATTATACCGATGCAACTACAATAACTCTAATATTGGTAGATTTTAACAATATGTTGTAGGTATGTTGAGGAAATATTGTGTTATCAATATACAGGAGTTCGATTTTTGAATCTCACCGGGTGACTTGTTTCGTACTAAATATAAATAGTCATCGGCTGCATACAAAAAAAGTCACCGGTGAGATTCAAAAATCGAACTCCAGGATGCAATAATCACCAGCGTTCATATTGAACAAGGTGATTGGGATCAAACTAAGTCCGAAATCGTAACAAAAATTGGCTGTTTCGTACATTTCGGCCGATGAGATATTGTCGTTTTATATAGGGAAGCCAAGTTGTTCAGTATGGTAATCACCTTGATCAATAAGCATGATGCACCCCCCCCCCCCTACCCCCCTTTACTGTTTATAAATTTTAATGAACCTTATGTGACAATTGAAGTATCAGTTCAAAGTTTATTTCGTTTAGTATGAGCTTGTATTCATTCAAAAAATTAAATATATATATGTACTGTAAGATGTTCTACCCTACCCAAAATACTAGGTACTGAATTATTACACGTTTTAGCTTTTAGGAGTCTCGTAGAATGCGGACAATAAATACCTAATCGTAATTCGGGCTCGTTCCAACCAAGTCCAGAAAAATCGAGGTCAAGTCGCACGTGTCCCCGATAAGCTCCTACTTCCTGAAAGAAATAAGCATTTTAATCAATGGAATATATTCTGAATAAAATATTATTGAATGGAGTTTTATAATTTCTAAAATATCTGTTTTTATTACAGTTACTTAGAAACCATTAAATTTTTATATCAGCCTTGCCCAGAAGTATTAAGCACCAGTGTGGTTTTCAAAAACTTGAAAGTTTATTCCAGCGTTTCCATCTTTTTTTAAGTTATTCAACATTAACAAACTGAATAGGCATATTTTAATGAAGTTATTCGTCGCACCGACTTAATATAATATTAATGTTACTTTCAGTTTTCATACTTTATAGGTAATTAGGTACCTTGAAATATTAAGTGAAGTTTTCAAAATGCATAAAAAATATAACATTTTACGTCATCCTACATTGTTATGATAGGGAAACAAGAATTATTATCTGGCATAACTCGGTAATTTTAAAAGACAATTCAATTAAAAAATGTTTTATATATTCAAGTTTTGAAGCACTAAACCTAGTACCTATTTATAGTTTTATAGTAGGTAAAAATTGTCTCTGTCCCTGACTTCGACCGCAAATAATTCGTAAAAATTTTATTCCTATTTTCACTCTTTAATGAGTTAAATTTCCCAAAATCCTTTCTTAAATTAGCTCTCTGGGAAAATAGGTTTCCTTCAAGGGTCCACCTATGGTTAACGCTGTGTATTATTTTGTCAGTCAATGCAACTGTTTTATATATAGGGCGTTTTTCAACTTATATCCATATTGTGCGCGGTCATTAGGTAAGTCATACTGAGCATTTTTTTTTTCTATAACCTGAATCCGAAAAAAATGGCTTTCTTCATTACCTACCTAAGCATCTCGTACAATATTGCTATTGGTTGAAAAACACCCTATATTATAGTACGTTATGAGATATGAGTTGGTCTGTAGTTAACTTACCTACTCACCGTTTTAACTCATTTTTCAGAGTAGTTTACACATTGCATCTATCTTTTCGTGATTAGAGAAGTAAAATTTTCTACTATAAGTACAACAACATGCTGCCAATTATTAGCTGAATACTTACTAAAAGACATTTTATCACGAATATACAATACAGTTAGTTAAAGAAATAGTTAAGGATTTTTAAAAACAATCTTGAAAACAAATGTGTGTCTTATTTATTTTGAGCACCTTCCCATTTATCTACTCTTAATTCTAACTGGAATTAAAACGAGTTTTGCTGATGTACTTAGATATCTAAATAACTGTTAAATGTTTACCATCTTTACCATCTTCACCCTTTCTTCGTTAAAGTTTTATTCAGTAGCTCCTACCTAATTTCGTTCTGGTGGAGTTGCCTATTTGCGTAATAGTAAGTTACGGGCAGGCGTAATAGTACATTACGCACCTAGGGCTGTAAAATAAAGAACGGCTCAGATCGCGGATATTTGTGGCCCGAGCCGAAAGTAAGGGCCATAGACAAGCGATCTGAGGCCTTCTTTATTACCGCCCGTGGTGCGTACACAATTTTACGTCTTCTCCTGGGTGTGAAGTGAGATTTGCCGCTGCGCCCGTGGGCGTAAAATCTCACTTACCGCCCAGAGTGACGTAAAATATACTAATAACGTCGAGCAGTTTCATTACTTATATCCCGAGCTCTCGTAATAATAGACTAGGTCTCAGAGATATTCAGCCTTTATACTAAAATATAGGCACGATGTTTAAGTTTAGTGAAATATATTTTACAGGGACCTAGATTTGTTGTAGGTACCTATTGGTTTGTACATAAGTACCTACATTACAATTATCATTTATCATACTATTACAAGCGCGGAAATGATAACGCGACAATTTATACAAAAAAAAATTACTCATGACTGTTAATTGTAATATTAATAAAAATATTGGTATAAATTACCTAAATAACGAACTTTAACGAACGAATAAGTAATTCAACTTCTGACATTAGTACGTTATACGTTTGTTAATAAAAATATTTTCTTTTTTATCAATAAGAGATATAAATAAAATCTGCATTAGTCGATGTTACGCTATTAGAACTATCAAGTAGCTGATATAGATAGCTATGAGTTAGTATTTAACGATTCTACAATATTGAATCTTTACGCCATAAAAGAAGACATATGGTACATACGTGTTCTGGGAGGCAAACATCTCGGTTTTCTATCTACGACTCGTAGAAACTGGCTAGAATTAAATACGGTTATTGTCTGTTCGGAATTTCAATCTCGCACTTTATACAAATGTTTAATGGTAACTTATATTAAACATAATTACACAGTCTATTTAACTTAGGAAGACTTTTCTCTTCCCCTTTCGGTGGCCGGTGTGAGCGTCCAACATTATTCTTCGCAAACTAGAATGCTGATGGAACTCGTGTCGAATAGAAATATGTCTGCTTATATTTTTAAACAGAATATGCCACAACGCTTTATCCTTGTTCTTCCACAATAAATCTGCAGTCTTTTCCTTAATCCTACGCATATTTTCCTCCAGTCTCCTAGCTTTTATTTCCATTTGTATGAGCGAACGCGTCGTATTTGTCAAAAGGCGGTACAGGTATTCTTTTCTCCTCGTTTTTCCGGGTTCTGTTGCATTTGTCGGCAAATCGTCTGCCGGCTCATCAAAGTTTTCTGTTTGTAATTGTTTAGAGTTCTTCAGTAGGATGCCGGCAAGGAGTATGATGAGCGCGAAACTTAAAAGCATGAGCAGTTTCGCATGGTTGTAGAGTGGTTTGGTTATAAAATTCATGTCAGTTCTGGGTGGTTCATAGTTCAGTGATCAGGTCGCATCGGGCTTCATGTCAGGTGAGCAACAAGTACTGAGGAGTGGTGGCGCGCGCGGCGCCCTCTCGCGGCTCGGGCGTGGACGGCACTGCCGCGACTGAAAACACGCCGTTGCGTCTCTCCCCACGAATTTCCCCAATGACTTTTCTTTAGAGATGTGGGAAGGCATTTTGTTTGGATACGGACGTCGCATTTTAATGCTCCTGGGGAGTTAGGAGTAGCAAGATCTACATAGCTTCCTAAATGTTTACCTATGACCTATATTTAGTTCTAAGCTAAGTGGCGCCGTAAGTACCTACTTGCGTTAAGTTACATTGCTGAAGCGCACCGCTGCATTACAAATTAGTTACCTTAAGTGAAATTTGGTAATGACGTAGTTATTTTAGTACCTTATTGATAGCAAATATGAATTTGGAAAAAACAAATTGTACTAAGTACTTAATTATTATCTAAATAAGACATACACGTTTAAGTAATAACTAGGGGAAGACAGGGTAGATTCGTACACTGGGAGCCTTCGTACAGTGGTCATATCTCGGCTATCCAACACGCTGAAGCGTTCATATTTGTATGCCATACGGCTACTTACATGCATAGGCTACCTTCCAAAAGTAATGGCAATGCGGTACAAGATTTCGCCAGAAAGAGCTGATATGTGTTTTCGCCACTCGCAAGTAATTTTGAGTTCTCCTTTGAATGCGTTTGTTTCCAAAAAGTTTGGATGGACTTAGAAAAAATGCTTTAGTATTGTTTGTAAATATATGCTAAATATTGTTATTTAAACAATACTTTTGGGATTATATTAACGATATTTTTTTATTTTGATTTTTTTCTGGTCCGTTGGATTGGGGTACCTTCGTACACTAAAAATGTATCTAATTTCATACTGTACGAATGCACCCCATGTTAGTTAAAATCAAGAATAACATAATTGCAAAAACAGGTCAGTAAGATATGTTTAAAAACTGATTGAAACTGGCGAAATAACTGGTAAAATCATGAATCCCGGGGAGAAACGAATAGTGTACGGAGCTACCCCGCGTGGTGGGGTGAAATCGTACAGTTCCCATTTTTGGAAAAATCGTTATAGCTTGGCCAAGTTGCTTTATATCAAGCCAGAAATGCGCTATTATTATAGGCAGATAAATGGACAATAACATAGCATTCGTTTCATTGTAAAATATCTGTTACATTTTGTTTTACAAGGCTCCGAAAAAAAAGTGTACGAAGCCTCCCCATCTTCCCCTACTAAGTTAAATAAAACTTTAAAATGTTGCTGTACATATTGTACTCGCAAGTATTATCTATTTTCAATATACATATAATGTAATGCAACTTCAGTCATATAAGTATGAGAAATACCGAACATCTAATGTTTCTATACTCCCTGTCCCCGGAGGTGCGTAAGTGGAGAAGGGGTGCGGCATCCCGGCAGTTCCTTGTCATTATCACTACCGAGTTACCTGCGAAACGTTTACAGAGCCACAATCAAAACTAGACAGACAGACAAACTACACATGAATTTTATTTAATTTAGGGTATACTGTAAAATTACAAATCATCATCATTCTTTTAGCGTATGTCTTGGTATTTTCCATGGCTCCACGAAGGCTGGGGACCACTTGGGAGCTATACATACACATAATATTGTGCCGCCACTGTAAGTGCTATTAATATACAATGTTTATCGTCATTCATCGTCCAAGATTAAAGTGCTCAAATCGTGTCAATTGTCGAATATATGTTATTTGTGTTACATTACGTTAGAGTATAAAGTAAAAATATAGTACAAAACCATCGTGTAAGAGTATGAACGACGCTATAAAGTAGAACAAAATAGGTAAGCTGAGATTGCGAAGTCCAATACTAACAAAAACAAAAGAAGGCTTAAAATATAATTTTATCAAACTGATCGACCCTCGACAGTCCGGCTCATTGGTTCTGTTGTCTCAGCCCAGCTGCTAAACTGCGATAAGGGACCCCTTCTTTTAAGTTTCTTCCTTTAAATTGATTTTAGGGTCTTTCACGTAATATTTAACGACGTGTATCTATAGATTACGTTATATGATCGTTGACGAGTTGATAAATTTTATCGGATTTTTCAGTATCTTCGGAGCGATCTTTCGCTCATTAAATTTGCCTGGTATAATTTAATATAATGAATACGTTTACACTTTTTATTAGCTCTGATATAATAAATAATTTTACAAAGAATAAGCATCTAACGAGCAGAGGAGCCTGCTTTTACTACTTATAAATATTAACGTGGAAGATAATAGACCAAAACTCATCATGACCAAAAATATGGCATGAACATTCCGGTTATATTCACAAGACGTAAGATTTCGTTTAATAACCGTTTAATTCGCGATTATACCGTAATCTTTGTTACGCTGGTTTAATTTTAACGAAGCGCTCGGTCGATCCTTTCTTTTGTAAATAGCAATTTCCTTAGAACGATCAACTCTCTTCGGCTAATGGCGTCGCACAGGACTCCTTTTTCTTTGCCACTTTTTACATGTTATTTATGATTCTCGATATTATGTGAGCTTAATGAATAATTAACATTATTTAAAACATTTATGTATTTATTTTCAGCTGAAATACTTCAGCACGTTTATAAATAAAATATAGAACTAAAACGTGTAAAGCGCTCTTTGAAAACACTCATATTTGTTAAAAAAGAATTTGAAACCAAAATAAAAATTTGTCGCAAATACGAATATTTGAATACAGTGAAAGGCAGGAATATTTAACAATTTTTAAATTTTATTTATTTCGAAGATAAAAAAAAAAAAAAACTTTATTGCGCGATTTTAATTTGACTTTTGACGTACAAACAAATTTCATTGCATATTGCATACTTAATGAGTTTGCGTTACAGTACATATTTTATCAATGTGTATCATGATTTCAATAAATCCTATCTCTCACTGATCACCTGCCAATGCTTAACGCCGGAAAATCGTTCCCGAAGTGATTAGTCCTCACAAGAGGGGGCTGTAATCGAGTATGTTTTGTCAATTAGGGCTCCTCTCAGGGGGCGCTAAATTCCCATTTGCTTCGGAGTTGTCTGTGTGATTATCCTTTTAGAAAGGGGCTGTTGGAATTTATAGTTTTCCGGCTAACTCCATTAGGGTGATCGATACTGAGGTACATTACTACTGCTTTTAGACGGTACTGAAACTGCTCGTTTCGTACCGGGTACACTGCTCTAAGTGGCCGATATATTTACGAAGCGTATGCTGAAATTGAGAACCTGTTCTTATTATATTCGTTCCATTAGAAAGGGTAATGAATATTTTTTTTGAAATTTATCTGCTTTTGATTTTTGCCTGACTAGACTACCACGCAACAATTGTGACATTAAAAAAACATACTTGTTTATATCACGTCGGTGGAATAGAAACATAGAGCTCGCCTGGTGCGAAGCGTTTACTTATGGATGCCTGCAAGGTGTGTAACATTATTTATTTTACTGTGTTCTGACATAAGACACACGTTTGAATGGATTGGTTAATCTGTCTTGCTGTAGTAGTGCTCTCCCTTATGGGAATATAGTTCAGAGCTGGATACGGTTACCTTCTTTTAGTATGTTGTTGGGCACGACACTAGGACCCCAAAACTGCCCAGAGACCGGGACGTCGATGAATGTCTCTCGAGTAATGACGTCATAAAAATGGCTGCCGCTTCGTTACGAAAAGTGTAAATTTCATCCAAACTGTGCATTGCACCTATACGTGTGTAGTATCAAACGAAAGAAGATTAAATGTGCTATATTGTTGTAATACATTATATACTACTGTATATTACAGTTTGACAGCTATAAACGAAAACCCAAAATCAGGCTAAAAAATAATTCGGATATTTGCATTTTACAACTAAATTATAAGTCCAACTTTAAAACCGAGTACTACAATAACAAAACAGGCTATTTAAGCTAAACATTGCTATAAAAATTATTAAAATCTGGTAATAATTGTGGCAGCTATGTTAAAAAACATGTCGGCAGTGCCGAGCTATTTCCTTAGACAGAAAAAATATCAATTTTCACAATTTACAGAATATCCGCAGAAGCTTCAAGTATATTGTTGGTCAAATAATTTTAAGCCCTTAAATGTCGGAAAAATATCTCTATAGTGATTGAGGTCCAAATAATGACGTTATGAACGTGACCACTACCGAAATTTGTAAAACATAAATTAAAGCTATACCATGACACATACACACATGTGTGTAGCATCAATCGAAAGCTTATTAAATTTACTATAATACATACATACATTATTTGTGAAAATAATGTACAGTTTAGGAGTTGTTGACAAAATAAAATATTTTTTTAGGAAAATAAAATGTATATGTTAATTCTGTGGCCAAAGAAAATACAATACACGAATGTTTTGTATAGCATTAAAAACACCAACTATTCAGCTTTAAAACACAGTTTGAATGTAAAAAATTTGATAAGAACTATAAAAGTTGTGCTTACAACTCTAAAGCACACTAACTATTTTACCTACAATGCACTCATACTATGAGAAGCTTGGGCCTAATTATTGACTAGTTTTTTCTAAATTTTGTAAGGCTTTAGGGTTCCTTGTCATTAAAGTAAATAAAAAAATCGGCCAAGTGCGAGTTGACTCGCGCTCCGAGGGTTCCATATACATCACACAATTTTAACAATTTGTATTTTTAAGACCAACTTACGCTTGACCGCAGACTTTTTAGTGTTTTTTTCTTTAATGTACAGGCAAAAAACTATATTAGGTTTTTTTTTTCTAAAATGTAGGTTCGTCGGTTTCCGGGGGACGGAGAGCAATGGAAAATTTTCGCCTTATTTCTTAAATAACTTCAAAACTATTAAAATTTAAATTATAAAAGTTATATATTTGTAGTTTTCACATCAAATCCTTTCATTTGATATATAACAAGGTATAGTTTGTAAGTAATTTAAGAAATAAGGCAAAATTTTTCCATTGCTCTCTGTCCCCCGGAAACCGACGAACCTACATTTTAGAAAAAAATACGTAATATAGTTCTTTACCTGTACATTACAGAAAAAAACACTAATAAGTCTGCGGTCAAGCGTAAGTTGGTCTTAAAAATACAAATTGTTAAAATTGTGTGATGTATATGGAACCCTCGGAGCGCGAGTCAACTCGCACTTGGCCGATTTTTTTATTTACTTTAATGACAAGGAACCCTAAAGCCTTACAAAATTTAGAAAAAACTAGTCAATAATTAGGCCCAAGCTTCTCATAGTATGAGTGCATTGTAGGTAAAATAGTTAGTGTGCTTTAGAGTTGTAAGCACAACTTTTATAGTTCTTGTCAAATTTTATAAATTCAAACTGTGTTTTTAAGCTGAATAGTTGGTGTTTTTAATGCTATACAAAACATTAGTGTATTGTGTTTTATTTGGCCACAGAATTAACATATACATTTTATTTTCCTAAAAGAATATTTTATTTTGTCAACAACTCCTAAACTATACATTATTTTCACAAAGAATGTATGTATGTATTGTAGTAAATTCAATAAGCTTTCGATCGATGCTACACACATGTGTGTATGTGTCATGGTATAGCTTTAATTTATGTTTTACAAATTTCGGTAGCGGTCACGTTCATGACGTCATTATTTGGACCTCAGTCACTATAGAGATATTTTTCCGACATTTAGGGGCTCCAAATTATTTGACCAACAATATACTCGAAGCTTTTGCGGATATTCTGTAAATTGTGAAAATTGTTATTTTTTCACTCTAAGGAAATAACTCGGCAGTGCCGACATGTTTTTTAACATAGCTGCCACAATTATTACCAGATTTTAATAATTTTTACAGCAATGTATAGATTAAATAGTCTGTTTTGTTATTGTAGTACTCGGCTTTAAAGTTGGACTTATAATTTAGTTGTAAAATGCAAATATCCGAATTATTTTTTAGCCTGATTTTGGGTTTTCGTTTATAGCTGTCAAACTGTAATATACAGTAGTATATAATGTATTACAACAATATAGCACATTTAATCTTCTTTCGTTTGATACTACACACGTATAGGTGCAATGCACAGTTTGGATGAAATTTACACTTTTCGCAACAAAGCGGCAGCCATTTTGATGACGTCATTACACGGGAGACATTCATCGACGTCCCCGTCTCTCGGCAGTTTTGGGGTCCTAATGTCGTGCCCAACAACATACTAAAAGTTGGTAACCGTATCCAGATCTGAACTATCACTTAGGCCCTCTCCCATAACGGAGGGGACTATAGGGTGTACCATACGTAAAGAGGGCAGGGCCGATAAAAAATTCCAAAATCAGAATGAAGCTTACCAACATATGGGTAAAATTGAGAAGGGTTCTGCGAGACAAAAAGGACATAAAACGACGATAAATTTGTTTCACATACTTCCTTATAATTTTGACTCTCATGGGAAGCACTGGTTTATTGTCACATACGGTAGTTAATGCGTGTGGAACAAATTTAAACACTTACGCTATAAACGTATTAATGATTATTTTTCTTCAGTTAATTCTTGTCTGACAACATTTAAAACGTAATAACAGCAACTAAAATCTTGAACTTCTAACTAGAATGGCTGTTCACTCAAGCACTGAAAATAATGGCGTCAGCTTTAACATTTTTCTACCAAAGTTACGGCAAGGAAACGAGAGACAATTTACGTGGGCCTTTGCAAGCTACAGAAACTTGTAAGTTCAAAGTCGGGACCCGAATTGGGATAAGTCATGCTTCCGTCACATTTTCAATGCGACCGAGAATATGGAGTAGGCAAATTATTAATATAATATTCGCATATCTCTGTGTTTTTTGACATTTAAACCGCACCCTATGGTGCTTGGGATTTATATGTCAACAAAACGAGTTTTTTTTCTTTTGAGTAACTAATAAATAGTAGATATCAATAATCAAAGATTGAATATTTGCTTCATGCTCATTTCAAGGCATAGTCATAGATATCCCTATGAGACTGTTACATTTCAACAGCAGCGCGACAGTGCTGCCGGCAGCAATTCGGTGCGACAATGCTACTGGCACCAATGTTGAGTTATTGACTATCAAGGACATTGGTCAACACTCAGGTCTACATTTCATGGTGTAGATATGCTTTTAAACTAAAATAAAAGAGGGTTATTGTCCTGTTTTGACTATATCATCTATACATATAATAAAGCTGAAGAGGGTCGAAAGTCTGTACATGGAAGATATTCGAAAAAAAGTTGGCTGGGGATACTTAGAATTGATAACAGAGCACGTTCCAACAGTTTTTAGAATTTTTGTCTGTTTGTCTGTTTATCTGTTTATCTGTTTGTCTGTTTATTTGACCGCGCATCACGTGAAAACGGCTGAACGGATTTTGATGAAATTTTGTATAGAGATAGTTTGAGTCCCGGGAAAGGACATAGGATAGTTTTCATCCCGAAAATCAACCCTGGAGGGGGTGAAAAGGGGGTTGAAAGTTTGTATGAAGAATTTTTAACCGCTGAGCAGATTTAGATGAAAATTAGTATGGAGATAATTTGAGTCCCAGGAAACGACATAGGATAGTTTTCATCCCGAAAATCAACCCTAGAGGGGCTGAAAAGGGGGTTAGAAGTTTGTATGGGGAATCGATAACCGTTGAATGCTGGAGATAGTTTGAGCTCTGGGGAAGGATATAGAATATTTGATATCCAGAATTCATACCTTAACGGGGGATTACTAATTCCACGCAGACGAAGTCGCGGGCAAAAGCTAGTACTATAAAAAGGTGTTCTATTATGGCCTCAAAAGGCGTGGTCCAAAAGGTAAGGCATTTATTTAAATGTTTTAAGGTGTTTCATAAAAAAATATTCACTCGACGAAACGGAGAGAATATGCATTTAGAATTTAAGATGACAGGATATTCCTTAGCTTGTGTTTTTTTTTATACAGATAGGATATTTCTTAGTTTGCAAATTGTTCCTATTTAACAGCTTGTCTGATTTAGTTGTGGGAATCTAAATAAAATAGGTTTATGTTACTAAATAAATATTCAGAAATTACGAATTAAACAACAAATTGTAGCACGCTCAATAGCTGTTGTTACGGTATGACTTAACAATGAGGCACGAAAACCCTTATGAGACCCCAATAGTTTCCGAATCATTCAGGTAGGTACGGTACAGGGGCAAACTTTGCACTCCGCCGTCCCAGCGGATGTAATGACCGAACTTTCGTGTTTTTCTTGTCATCGCCTACTTTACTAGGATTTACTAGTCGGGGCAGGATTGTTTAAAGTTTACTGTAGAGGTTATTTACTGAGGGTGCGGGGCAAATGTGGGTTTGACGTTGTTTTAAAAACAAGTTCAAACTTGCACGATGACAAACAAAGGAATGAATTTACAAGTAAGTCAAAAATAACCTATAATTCTTTTCTTTACTCTAAAAAATTACATGGATAGATAATAATAATAGTTACATTGCCTAGACTCACGAGGTAACCGCCATGTGGGAGGTCGATTCGGCGATCATTGTGCCGATAGTTGTTTCTGCGAACGGTCTCATAGCAAAGAGTCTCGACCAACATCTTGAGAGACTTTCGCTACGGGGTTGGGGTTGGATCAAGGGTCAGATTCAGAAGGCGGTAATCCTGGACACGGCGTGCATAGTCCGAAGGTTCCTCTATTTGCGGCCCTAACCACCGGCAGCCTGGGCCTTGCTCCGTTGCCGGCGGCACTCTAAGTTAGGTTTTTATTATTTTTGTATATTTTAGATGTATTTTTATATTTTACTTTTGTAAATATATTATAAAAGTCTAATCTAAGAAAGAAATGAAATAAAGAAAATAGTTACATTGTACAGTTTAAAGGGAGGTAAGATAAAATATTTACTCGTTAACGATTCGTTAATATTTAAAACCCGATGCCGACAGGCAGAATGATTTTGTATGACTCTAGTTTGTAATATTTATACCTCCTGTAATACCATACAATGTTTTTCATCACACTTGCGAAGATCAAACAAAGTTTTCTCGGAATAAATATTAAATATGGTGGATTAACAAAAATTTTGAAAACTCTTCGGCAGTTTAGGCATACAAGCAATGTTGAATATTGTGAAAAATATTTAAAACAGCTATTAAATTATAGAAATTTAACTTTTTTTAAACATTAATAAGAAAAAGAATATTATTTTAAAGTAAAACTCACATAGCTTGATTTTAAACACATATTTAACTTGTAACTTATTGGTTCGTACTATGAGTTTTACAACATAGTCTAGCTAGCATAGTGAAGAGAAAGAAATTAAGCAATATGGAACGAAAATAGTTTATATGAGTAAAGTACGTAGGAAAATATATATACCTAGTTTTGCTTGTCACTATCTTAAGCCCAAGTTTCAAATAAGTTTTTCCTTAAATGTTTGTACAAGCTTTTATATATTTATTTATTTTTATACAACTTAACTACCATCGATAACAGTGAACTAGTAAATGCAGCTAACTTCAAACGAACTTCGAAAGTAAATTTAGCAACTTTTCCAAATGTTAAGTAAAGCTAACTTTAGATCAGTGATTCTCAACCAATGGCTCACAGATCACGCAAGTAATTCTAGATAGTCCTTCTATTCTAGCTCGCAAATCTTAATAACAAACACCATTTGTGTAGGTAAATAAAATATCCAGATCTCAATTTCATAATGCTTTCTCTGTTACTAATAAAAGTTAAAAGTGGTCCACGGTCGAAAAAAGGTTGGGAACCACTGCTTTAGTTGGAGTGGTGTTGTACCGCACCAAGGCTAATTTAAGAAGTTTTTGATAGAGTTATTGAAAAGTTCCTGGACGTAACAAGCCGAGACAGAACTTCATATATCTCACTCACTAGTCACTAGTGGTCTGATCCGAGCTTAAACTTTCGTATTTTATACGTAATTTTGTTAGTCGCTTCAATAGTTACGAATATTTTGGTTTAAAGTATATTGTGACGAATATTTTGGTAAGCAATCGTGGGTTTGTTTATTTTCACCTCACTAGCTCGGAAAGCCCTTTTTGTTTGTTTAATATCTATTGTGAAAATCGCTTTTTATCCACATGTGGTGAAAGAGTTTTGACATAAGTGACAAGTGGCTTAAGTGACATTTGACAGCTAACAAAACGTAAAACGTTAAAGTGCAGAATTTTTAACATCGCAATTAATGAATTGCATCGAGTAAAAACACTTAATACAGTCTTACAACTTTATTTTAATTCATAAATTACAGCATTCAACATTAATCTTCATTCTTTTTGTAAAAACGGATAAATTGTTCTGACAGCCGAATAAGTCTACGTACGAACAAAACGCATCTGACATTTAATAAAACCTTTTACGTCAAAACTTTTCATTTCAATCAATTCATCCATCATATCAACGTTAAATATTCGCATATTTTACTAGGATGTTTTGTTAAAAATTAGTGATTCGAGTGATGAAGAAGTATTAAACACCTGAGGAATTACGGGAAACCGAGCAAAATGCACCCTTTTTCTTATTTTCCTCGCTGTAGTGAGGTGAAAAGTTTTGTGTTATACGCGGGTGAAAGTTATTTTACGTCTCGTGTATTAAAGCACTCGCTACGCTCAGGATTCTATTTTTGAACCACTCGCTTCGCTCGTGGTCAATAATAAAATCCTTTCGCTAGCTCGTGTTTCAAATAACACTCGCACGTAAAATACAACTTTCACCCCTTGTATAACAAATAACTATTTATCTCATATCTCATATGTTAAGCAGTATATGACGTTCGAATTGAAATGTCAGTAATACTCAAATCCAGTGTTCCTGGTACTTTTCATAAAGAAGTAAGACCTGGTTTCTGTATTACCTATTACAGTAAGTAATATTAGCTACATACAAGGTGTAACAAAAATACTGGTGATCCTTTTAAGGGCATAATTGGTATCGTATTCTAATTATGAAAAACTAAGAAAGAAATTTTTTACGCGAAAAACTTTTTTGGTTTTATATGGAGTGTTGGCCGGCTAGGACGGCGCCTACCATACAAAAAATTTTTTTTCGCACCCTAATTTTTTTTCTTTTAGTTTTTCTTACTCGGAATACGATACCAATTATGCCCTTAAACGGATTACCAGTATTTGTGTTATTTGATGCATTGCGTTATTTGCGTTGCATTGCGTATGATGATGGAAATACAAATAGTTTATTTGCAGTAATATGGTTAGTGGTTACAATATACAATGTCATTTATCATACTCAGTTGCAAAAAACTTTAAAACTTTATTTTTTCCGTCGTTACCTGATATATAAATTAAATAATGGACTAAACCTTTTTACCATAAATAATTCTCCAGAGTGCACTATACGTCTGCGTCGCGACCAATTATAAATGGTACGATTATTTTAATGGAGCACGCCAGTCAGTAATTACCATTGTTTAACGAAGCTACAGATACACGAACGTGCAAATAATCAGAGTAAACAATAGGAAAATACGAGGCAAAAATAGGTCAAAACCTCAATATTTAGAGCCAGGCGCGATTTCATCACGATGCTGGAGGTTCATGTCGATGACAGCGACCCATGATTACGGGCCCGTACCTACAATGCGACAGAGAGAAAATTATACCAGTCCTATTTTTCAAAAAATCCATGTCGAGAAGCACCCCGCTGTATCCGAATTGCCGGTTATCATCAAAGAATATATGACCGGAAGTGAAATATTCAAGATGGTGGCCAAAAAAAAAATCCCGTTTTTTATTTTTTCAACACACTTGCTTGTAACGAGGTACTTATTCCACCGCTTTTAGGCTCTAATCCTAGATATTAAACACGCGTGCTTTTCACGATAATTATATAACTAGTGCTATAATGTAATAAATCCCATCAAGTGACGTTGGTATTCTAGTACCAAGTCTTATGTGCGCAGACAGAGGCGATTAAATTTAGACGGGTATTATTTTTATTTTCTCTAAACTGATTAGGAGTTTGCATGGCAAAAAAGTAAAAATAGTACACATTTACGAGAAAATACAAATTATAAAATCCTAATTGTGAAAAATAATCATTTCTAGTAATTATTTTACTCATAAATCTCATAATACACAATAGATTATGTTTTAAACACAAATTATGTTTTAGTATTGGCTGTTTGTCATAAACCTTTGCCTCAAGGTGCGCGTGAATGCAAAAAAATGGGCGCCATATTAAAAGTTTACTTGAAGTTACAGTTTATTTGTTAGATTTTTCTAGTTGTGTTTTATTATTATTAATTTAAACAATTTATACTTTAAATGAGTAAAAAACCAACTTTAGTGTTCATTTAACCTCCGGGTCCGGATATGTTTTCAAAATGTCATTCCTACAGACTAGTAAAATGTTGTCATAAAAATCGAGTGAGAAATACATGTAAGGAAACATTCTAACTTATTTGACAATAAATGTGAAGTGTTGGATTTTATGAAATGCTTCGAAAAAGAGTTCCAGAGAAATAGATCCAGTCAATAACATCAAAAAACAGGTTAGTTAATTTAATTAACAAAGTCAGTAGGTACCGCTATCCTGTAAGCATTCTGAAAATCAATGTATTTATCAAAAGTTATTACTTACAGTTTTCTGTTTTTTCCTCGCAAGTGTGTTGAAAAACGTCGTATGAAACGCGTGTGCCTGATCATTACATAGCTCGGCTTCCTTGTGCACACTCACTTCGTTCGTGCGCACAATAGCGCCTCATATGTAATGATCAATTTAGCACACTTGTATCATAATGTACTATTCTTAAACAACTCGTAAACAGTGGCCCTTCTCAAAAAAAATCTCCACATAATACTTAAGTAATCCACATAAAATTCTCGTTAAAAAGGTTCTATACAGTTTTTTTGCAGGGATCAATGTTTAATGAGATATCGATAGAATAAGATAAACATATAGACTTACTAGATTTTTCCCGCGATTTCTCTGCGTGGGATTAACATTCGCGATAATAAATTTATGAAACGCCTTAGTGAAATTTTATAGCAAATATAAATTAAACGTATATGCTTTTTACGTCTACAGTGAGCAACAATTCCATAAAAACATCCACCCCCTTTTCACCTCTTTAAAAGTTTTCTGCGATAAAATCTATATTGTCCTTCCCCATAACTCAAACTATCATCATACCATTCTGTGGTAGCGCTTTCTATTAGGTAAAGACCCAAAGCGCTGCTAATTACACCCAGTTTCCCAGTTACTGCATTGGTGACATCAGTCACTACATATAGCGCCGTGCTTGACTCTCTAGCCGTGTCCCACTCGCATAAGGCCTCGATTCGACATGCCAAACTGTGACACGTGGATATCATACTTGAATCGCTACTGGATAGAGTGATATCCATCTGCCCCCACGTGTCCACATCTAACTGACAAAACAAGGTTTCGCTAGAGCTTTGTATTGATTTTGACGTAAGTGGATATCACCCTTTTGTGAATCCATAGAGATAGTTGTCTCACTGGCGACTGTCAGTTTCGCCATGTCGAATAGGGGTCCTGCTATGAACTGTTATGTGCATATAATAATAAATAACCTAGGCGGTCACATGTTGAAATCCGTTAACCAAATAAACAGACACGGACAAAAGCACCGTAGATATACAATAGGTACACATTATTCCTCGTTTTATTTCAATTGGGTCAAAAACCATAAAACAAATTGTCTATTAATAATGCATGAGCACACCAGTGACAAGCTAGCGCGTGCAATTTCCTTTCAAACTACCTTCACACTTTTTTTTGTTTTATGTTGTTACTCCTGACTACCCTACCTACCCTACTTGTAGGGTACCATTGAAGGTATCATGCGGCTAAGCTTCGATGAACAAATGGCGTTAATATAATTACAAAGCGGCAATCCGGACTTATTTCATTCAGTCTGTGACAAGTGCAAATGGGGGAATTGTTGTACTCCAATCAACAGGGAGTAATTTGGACGATTTTTTAGGCTGTGTTTCCACATAACTTAACATAATGAAACATATTATTATGGGTTAACTTTAACAATGTAGTTGACAACTGGCTTATTGTGGCTAGGTCCAGCTTCTTCTAGATGCACTCCCTGAAAAACGACCGGTAGTATATCAATTAAATACCTGGTAAAAGAGAGACATCGAAATATAGTACTGGCAATACCGACATTTGATCCATAGTTTAAAACGGATTCCTACTTATCAACAGACTAGATAATTCTCTAAAATTTATGACAGGCAGTGAAAACTGATATACGTTCAACGCAAGTATCCATGTGTTGTCACTGGGTAATTCCTCACATTCGCACGGCTAATACATCTATACGTATATTATGAGCGTTTGCGAGGGACAGTTCGTTGACCTTAGCTATGTGGCGGAATCAATGAATGCGCGTTTCAACTGCACTTAAATTGTTTTGCTTCGATACTCATTGTGTTTGACGATTTCAACCACTTATATTTGACCCACAACTACAATTTGCCATGAATTGAAAAACTCAGACCGTTAATTATTTTTGAAATACACAGTTCATACTTTTTGAGATCGACTTGCTGCAACATTTACACGTTTTCAGTCTATAAAGGCTATCTCGGTTTATTTACACTACACAGCAAATAAGCGCTTTTATAAATAAAAAACCAAAAGTTATAACTTTTCCACAAATATTATGTACATATATAGGTGTAGACACTGTAGACTAATAAGATATACAATTTGCATGAAATAGTATCCATGAAATTCTGTAAGTATATCTTATTACTTAAGCAAGTTGATCTGAATATTTAAATCTCTTGATCCGATCGAGATCTTGCTTATTATCATGCTACTGCGGTATTATTATAAAAAATGTGCTCGTTGCTGTCACAAGTGAATTCTGTCTGACATTTTAAAAACGAAAATTCTTCAAAGTTAATTGGATAAACGACCAAGAATTTAATCTCAGAGCCTAGATTCCACACGTATTGGTTATATCAACGAAGAAAGCCGAGGTAAACAATTTGATGCCACGCTTCAATCTACGTAGATGATCGTTATGAACAGTCAATGGACTATAATGAAATTCCCAGCCACGTCAGGTATCACAGATTGCGTCCAATATGCCCTGTAGGAGTGCACGAACCGTACATCTATTTCGTATAGTGCAAAAACACCAGAATACAAAGATACTCCCCTATATGCTACGCGGCCCTTATGTCTACGCGTTTCAGGAATGCGGAAGAGGTGCGGAAGATCTTAATATGCTGGTTGCGTATCATCGGTGTATTGCATGCAATTTCTTGCGCCTGCAGGCAACGAAATGACATGCGGCATGCTTCGTGTTATATCGATGCCAATAATGTTAGCTCCCTAGGTACCCTCGACGCATGAAGGACGGATGTTTGATGATATAGCCTTTGTTTTTTGTTACTGTGCTAACACACTCTGCATCATTTCTACCTACGTAAATGTTGAACTTGACTATGGAAGTAAATTAAGCTAAAGTATGAATACATATCTGACTTTGTCTACTCACATGTTTAGTAAATCGAAAAGAAATTACCCAACGTATTTTTGTCGGAAGATATACAGTCTTTTACTTTATTCGTGATATAATTAATTATTTACAATTCAAGCAGATCCGACACTTTAAACATACAAATGCTCTTGATAAAGCAATTAACATAATTAAATTGAACTAAAGAAAATATTTTTGAGGTCTAAAACCCTCCCATGTTCATAAATCATCATATCAGTCGGAATGTCACTTAAAAAATAAAGTTAGGTAAAATATTGAACTTAATTGTATCAAAAACCAATATCAAAACAAAAATAAAAGTAAAACTAAACCGCAAAGTTTAAAAGCGCTCACCCGGAATGAGATATTTGCTCTGAAAGTTAAAAAAACTCTTAAAGTCGAGCTTGTCTCGCAGAAGTTGAGACATACCATGAAACTTTTGTGTGAACCGACCGGGCTCAATCCTCTGCAGACCACTAAATATATAACTACGATAGAGGGCAAAAGTATCTATGTCTCCCGACATTAAAATTTACCGGCCACGGATTTGTTGGGTTCCTTTGGATTAATTTAGATTCCTGATCCATATTCATCCTGAGCGGAGACAGTAGCCATTTCGTCTATGAGAGGAGGCATGAGTCCAGCAAGCTTATTATTTTCATCTACTTGAAATTATAAGCCATACGTAATCACCTTACACAATTTTGATTAATAAGGTATTACACTCAACACTATCGGTGTTTATCATAGAAAAAACTTTAAGATTGTTGAACTTTTTATGACGAACTAGCAGTTGCCCGCGGCTTCGCCCGCGTACATTATGATTAATGCAGATTTCTACTCTTGAATAAAAGTTTTTCCCCGCGACTTCCTTTGCGTAGAATTAGTAATTGACCCCCCTTTTTACCCTCTTAGGGAATGACTTCTGGGATAACTATTATGTATCCATCCCCAGAACTCAAACTATCTCTATACCAAATCATCTAAATAGGTTCAGCGGTTATCAATTCCCCATACAGGGTGTCCCGTAAATCTATCTAGTATCTATCGTAGTCTATCATCCATTCACGGCTTGACGTCGATTTACGGGACACCCTGTATAAACTTTCAACCCCCTTTTCACCTCTTAAAGGGTTGATTTTCGGGATAAAACTATCCTATGTCGTTTTTCGAGTCTCAAACTTTCTCTATATCAAGTTTCATCTAAATCGGTTCAACTGAAAATAATTCTATATAAAACTTCCAACCCCTTTGCTATGCACCCCCGTAAGCTTTGTTTTTCGGGATAAATACAATTTTGCCCCTTCCCGGGACCCAAACTATCTCCATACCAAGTTTCATCTAAATCGGTTCAACATTTAAAAATGCCCCATACAAACTTTTAACCCCCATTTCACCACTTTAAGTAACGATTTTAGGAAATTAAAAAAAAACACGCAAGTACGGGTCTTACTTGCGCCTCAAAGGTTTCGTACGAACAACTTATTTATTACATTTTTGAAAAAAGACGCTTTCAGTATGATTTCATGAGAATTAATAGGGCGGCTGAGTGCGAATCGGACACGTACCCCGATTTATTTATTTTTGTCTTAAGTCGGACTGGTGCTTGACTGCACTCTTATTAGTTTTCCTGTAATTTATACGTAAATAACTATTATATCTGTAATTTTTGCAAAATTTTCTGTCGAACAGTTTCCGATATTGATTAATTTACACCTTTTTTTAATAACTTCAAAGTTATGTATGTTAAAATTATACTAATTAGAGATCCTCAAATTAAGGCCCTTTTATTTGATACGCCACACGATAAAGTTATTTGTTTTTTGATTTTTCATTTCTGATGGGCTGATTTTCGAGGAAAAAACAATTTTATGTTCCTTCTCGGGACTCAAACTATCTGTATGCTAATTAGCATTAAGTTTCATCTAAATCGGTCCAGGTGTTAAAAATTTCCTTATCAAAATTCCAATCCCTTTTTCCTTCAAGGGATGATTTTCGGAATGAAAACAACCCTTAGTCATTTGCAGGGATTCACAATTACTATATACCAAGTTTCGTCTAAATCGGTTCAGCGGTTTAAAATTCCCTATAAAAACCTGCAACCCCCGTTTCACCCTTAACTTTTTTACCTTTAAGGGTAGTTTTCGCGAAAAATTACTATTTTTTTCCTCCCCGGGCCTCAAACTATCTGTATACCAAGTTTCATCTAAATCGGTTCAGCTGTGAAAAAATCCTATATAAACTACCAACCCTCTTTTCACCCCTTTACGGGTTAATTTTTTCAATGAAAATAACCCTTAGTCGTTTCCCGGGATTCAAACTATCTATTATATCAAGTTTCATTTAAATCGGTTCAACGGTAAAAAATTCTCTATACAACCTTCCAATCCCCTTTTCACCCCCTTAAGGGCTGATTTTCGGTATAGAAACTACCCTATGTCCTTTCCCGGAGGTAAAATTATTTCTTTAACAAAAATTTCGAAATTGATGCCATTTTCGTATATAATTAACGTCCCAAAATACCATAAATCGACTCCCATCTCCCATATTGATATTTAGTAATTTCAACCCTATGGCACCCCAACAGGGGGATGATATTTCACCCCCATTTTCCCCTTTATGGGGTTGAATTTTCAAAAAACCTGAAACACGTGTTTACATATTTATTGTTAGGAATACTCATGTGAAGTTTCAAATAAAACAGTCTAACTAATCTTGTTTCCCTATACAAACTTTGGACCCCCATTTCACCCCCTGGGGGATGATATTTTACACCTGCCACGTTGTATAATAAAATGGTTGTTGTTTTCGTAATCAGCGACCCGATAAACCATAGAAACGATACCCATATTGATTTTCAGACTTTTTCACCCCCATTTCCCCCTTTAAGGAGTTGAATTTTCAAAAAACCTGAAACACGTGTTTACATATTTATTGTTAGAATTACTCCTGTGAAGTTTCAAATAAAACAGTCTAACTAATCTTGTTTCCCTATACAAACTTTGGACCCCCATTTCACCCCCTGGGGGATGATATTTTACACCTGCGACGTTGTATAATAAAATGGTTGTTGTTTTCGTAATCAGCGACCCGATAAACCATAGAAACGATACCCATATTGATTTTCAGACTTTTTCACCCCCATTTCCCCCTTTAAGAAGTTGAATTTTCAAAAAAGCTGAAACACGTGTTTACTCATTTATTGTTAGAAATACTCCGGTGAAGTTTCAAATAAAATAGTCTAACTCATCTTGTTTCCCTATACAAACTTTGGACCCCCATTTCACCCCCTGGGGGATGATATTTTACACCTGCCACGTTGTATGATAATATGGTTGTTGTTTTCGTAATCAGCGACCCGATAAACCATAGGAACGATACCCATATTGATTTTCAGACTTTTTCACCCCCATTTCCCCCTTTAAGGAGTTAAATTTTCAAAAAAGCTGAAACACGTGTTTACTCATTTATTGTTAGGAATACTCCGGTGAAGTTTCAAATAAAATAGTCTAACAAATCTTGTCTCCCCATACAAACTTTGGACCCCCATTTCACCCCCTTACGGGGTGAATTTTGAAAAATCCTTTCTTAGTGCACCCCTAGACCTTATAAGGGACCTACATGCCAAATTTGGAATCTCTAGACCCAGCGGTTTAGGCTGTGCGTTGATATGTCAGTCAGTCAGTCAGTTTCTTCTTTTATATATTTAGATATAGTTGCTTTCTTAATCTCTGAATAAAAATTTGGAATTTATATGTTTTCCCAATTTTCGTCGGAAACTACGCTGTAGTGAGTAACAATAAACAAATAACATTATTATGATAAACATTATACGGACGGAACCAATCGAAGATGTCCATCAAATTGTTTATCTATCTATCTATCTATATGTTACTGTAAAAGCCCGAAGTGCTGTTAAACCTAGGTTTTACCGGTAACACCTGGGTTTTACCAACTTGATTCGGTAAAAGCCCGAAATGTTGAGATATCTTCTTTAATTTCGGACTTTTACCACCGTCGAGTCGGTAAAACCTAGGTTTTACAAAAGCGACCGGTAAATGTTGACAAAATATTTGTCCTTGCCACGTTCTTGTAGAATTCGCCGAAATTTTGTGTCACAGTGTAAAGACGATTATAGTTAGCTATCTTTCACCTTTTTGAAATTTATTCGGACTTAGCGTTCAAAAGTTATTGCGGACAATAGGGTTTGTTTTGAAATTTTGCATACTTCTATTTTAATCTCTAAAAAATTAATATCTTTTTCTTTTCTTATTTTATCTTTTATTTCTATAGCGTAAAAATTGTATTTTAATAAGATCTAGCAGTCGGCGTTTACTGCATAATTTTAGGACGCATATTTCCGAAGTTATTCGAGGGAACGTAGATTGCTATTCCTGTTTATGAGGGGAATCTAGCTTTTGCATTAAGTTTGTAATTGCGGTTACTTTTGAGGGGAGGGAGATAAAAATTCGCGCTTTATATCATCGTATAGAGGGCAGTTTCCTCTATCGTTCGACGCCTTGCGCTGAATTTTAAACCAAGGGAGAAAGTGGTGGAGGGCTGAAAACCGGCGTTTTCTTAACTTTGTCGGATTTGGCCCGACTCACCCTCGACCATTTTTCATACGAGAATTTTAGGGTTGCCTTTTCGTGGGATTTTGCCCGGTGAGGGGGTGGTTTCGCCTAGTGAATCGATGGGGGGAGGTAAATCGCCCCCTCCCGGAGGAAGCTTGTCCCAAAAGGACGGTTTGTTTGAGCGGGAAAACATTTTGTTTTCGGACGTGGGTGAGAAAACGATACTGGAGCCTTCCCCGAGGGGAAGGGGATATTATCTCCCATGGGCGCGACGGACACAGGGGCTTCACGGGGGGTCTCACGACAGGGAGCAAAAGGGTTCACCCTTATGCAAAAGATGATGCGGTGCCGGACAACGGACCGAAAAACAACTCGGTGCGTAGAGGAAGGAAGCCTTCCGCAGCAGGATTGGCTCCTCGACTGAAGCTGAGGATTCTGCCTGCTCGAGGAGCCAAAAAAAAAGGCAGCGGGAGTCCACGTCAGGATGTCGGCCGCACGAGGCTAATTAAAGGGTGTGGGGCAAGACTCCGAAGAGAAGGAGACGGAGGACGAGGACCCCTGGAATGACCAGACATCCCTGAGGGAAGGCGAGGACCCCATAGAGGTGGCACGCTCGGCTGCTCAGACGGTGCTGCAGCAGACGGCCAAGTCGGGGAACATAAATGGGTGTGTGAGGGGCACCATTAACGACGCCTGCCGTGCAATCGTGTCTGCTATGGAGCAACTACAATCGGGGCAGGAGAATGATGAGATTCGCTCCCTCAAGGCGGACAACAGGATAATGCGGGAGGAGCTGGAGATCATGAGGTCGCAGACGAAGGCTCTCAGAAGTGCTTTCTCTGAAAGGCAGAAGGTTACTCCTGCGGCTGACCCCAGTGGGTCGGATTTTGATCGCCTTACGTCAGAAATGGTAACACTCTTTGCCAGTTTTAAAGAGGAGCTCTCGGGAGAATTGTTCTCCTCTATTGGGAACATGGTGAACACCAGGTTGGAGGCAATCAAGAGCCGCCACTCCCCTGCAGAGCCGATCGTCCCGCCCCCCACTAGAGGCGGATAAAAGAAAGGCGGAACGCGCCGCAAGCACACCAGCGGCACCTGGGCAGTTGCAACAGAAGGCGAACAGAAGGCCACACATTGACTACAGTCAAGTAACAGCCACGGGATGTACACTGATGCCCCCTGCATGACCTGGTCCTGCCTCGAGGGCGGGAAAGGCTGCTAATGAGCCCAGGCAGGTGGCCCCTACCCCAAGTCAAACGAGTCCCCCCAAATCGGACTGGAGAATTATGGAGCGAAAAGGAGGAAAGAATAAAAATAAGGCCTCCACACCTGCGTCCCCGGCAACTAAGGCGACCAAGCCGGTGGCCCCGCCGGCAAAAAAGCTGGTGGTGCCGAAAACCGCGGCCGTGGTACTGGTTCTCAAGCTGGAAGCTACGGAATCGTATGCTTCCGTTATGATGAGAGTCTCCAGGACATTGGCCTTGAAAACCTCAAGGTGCGGAAGACGGCGGACGGGGCCCGAATCTTGAAGGTTGCAGGGGCGGATAATGCCCGTGCAGCCGATGCCTTTCGGGAAAAACTAGAGGCGGCTATCGGCGACGTGGTCAAAGGCTATGCCGGAAATAGTGACGAGGCCTGGTGAAGTGAAAGCAGGTGATATCCGCTTTGGATTTGGTGGCTCTGGCTCAGCCCTGGTCCAGTGCCCAAATTGGGGAGGCTGGCGATCGGGTGGTCGATTGCTCGAGTAGAAGCACTTGAGATGGAGGCACTGAGGTGTTATAAGTGCATGGGAACCGGACACACGAGGGCCACATGCCCCTCAGCGATCGAGAGAGGCGACCAATGCTTCCACTGCAGCAAGCCGGGGCACAAGGCTGCAGACTGCCAGGCAGATGCCTTCTGCGCGGTTTGCCATCACAGAATGGGTGGCATCTCTTGCAATCCCCCAAGGGTCAAGGGCATGGAAGCGAGGATGGGATAAACCCAGGCCGTAACCCAGCAGAAGGAAACAAATGAGGGAGGTAGGTAGGAATAATATGGACCATTAATGCCAGCACAACCACAACAACAAGGTACACAGGAGGTGTTGCAGTGCAACCTCGGTCGCTCTGCCCGCGCGCAGGACCTGCTTATGCAGAATTTGGCGGAATGAGGGGTTGTGTTATATGGCTCCGCCACCGCAGCCAGGCGGTGGCGGAGCTATATAACGTCCCTCCCCGGCCCAATTGGGTGGGGTCGAACGATGGAAAGGTGGAACTGGTGGTCCCAACGGTTGGGGAGATCCTCGCAGGAATTGGAAAAGGGCAAGGGTTTGTAGCGTTGCCGCTAAATGGAGGGGAATAGTTGTTGTTGGGGTGTATTTCTCCCCCTCCTCCCATTAGACGCCTTTAAAAGATTCCTGGGGGATCTCGAAGGGGTGGTGCAAAGAGATGGTGGGGTGTCCGTCCTTATTTTAGGGGACCTGAATGCCAAGAGTCGAGTTTGGGGCTGTCCTAATACCTACCTACCTAGAGGTGCCGAAGTTGAGGACTGGGTCGCGGTATTGGGACTAGTTGTCCTAAATCGGGGCAACGCGCAGACCTGTGTGCGCTGGAATGGTGGGTCTATAGTTGACGTGACCCTTGCGATGCGACCCCGGCTCTGGCAACACGAATTGCCGAGTGGCGTGTACTGGAGGATGAAGAGACCCTATCTGACTCAATAGGGATCCATGGGGGCGGCCATACAAGATGGTGCGCAAGAAATTGCAGTGCGCTTCCCCCATGGATTCCATGGAGCCAGTACTCCTCCGGAGAGTTGTGGAAGGCCTGTTCCCAGAAGCACCAGACTTTGACGCACCGGTGATGGCTCCCCCAACGGTGGACCCGGAGGAACCCTCGTCGTTCCCCCTGTCACCGACGACGAAATGGAGTGGGCGTCAGAGCGGCTGAGAGCCACACGCAAAGCGCCAGGGCCGGACGCCTATTAACAAAAGCTATACTATTAGAGTTCAGGTGCAAACTGGACTAGATTAGCTTTTGTTCCTGCAAATTAATTGAAAACATCTAGCCTATCTCAGTTACGAATGTCACTCAAATAGATTAGCTTTTTGCCGGCATATTTATAGAGATTAATGTATCAATAATACCTAGTTTAGTTGAGTTCAGGCGAAAGTTTACATTGCAGAAAACAAATTATGCATAAAGTACAAGTAGGTAGCAAATTTATTGGTTCTGCTAAAAAGTGGGTTAGGTTAGGTTAGAACTGCGACCCGTAACCAAATCAAACAGCTGCTCAAAAAGTGGGTTAGGTAAGGTTAGAACTGTGACCCTTAACCAAATCAAACAGCCTCTCAAAAAGTGGGTTTTTTAGGTTAGAACTGCGACCCTTAACCAAATCAAACAGCTCCTCAAAAAGTGGGTGAAACCTAACTACTCATTAGGTAATGTAATGTACTATCGATATTAATAAATAAAAAAAGTATTCTTATTTATTTGCGGAAGAACAGTAATTTGTGCTTAAAATTGTTATGCAATACAAAAATATTACAAAAAAAAGTTATGCCACATATAGTAGGGGAACCTAATCGGAGTCTTTAATAGCTTTTTCTAAAGATCATAACAGTCTAGCTTTTGTAGCTGTAATATCAGTATGAATTTTATTCACAAAGTCTTTGCGATTTCGGTCAATTTCAGGACTGTAATAGATTAGAGTATTGTCAACTTCTTGCAAAATAAAAGCTAATCTAGTTCAATTCGTATCTGAACTCTAATAGTATAGATTTTGTAAATACGCGGGCCGGACGGTGTGCCAGGGAAAGTGCTTTACTCGAGCTTTTCTTTTGGCACTCGAGCATCTCGGGGACAGACTCAGGTCCCTAATGGATGAATGCCTGGAGACGGGGAGGTTCCCGGAATGTTGGAAGGAGGGACGATTGTGTCTACTTCGGAAGGAGGGGCGCCCGCCTGACTCCCCTGCAGGATACTGCCCCATAGTGCTACTGGATGAGGCAAATCCTGGCCAACCGCATCCAAAGGCACCTGGAAGGAACGAGCCCGAACCTGAGCGATAACCAGTTCGAGTGTTGGAGGGGGCGGTCCACAATAGATGCGGTGGGAGCTCTGTGGGGGTTCGGGGCACTAGCGGAAAGTAGAGAGGAGGGAGTGGTTGTGGTGTTATTGGATATGACCAACGCGTTTGGCTCCCTCCCCTACACGGTAATTGGAGAGGCGCTTCGATTTCATGGAGTGCCCCATTATATTAGGCGGGTGGTGCAGCACTACTTGATGGGGAGGGTAGTGCTGTATGAGCAGGGATATAATAGGAGCGTGGGGGCTTGACGTGCGGGGTTCCACATGGGTCAGTCTTAGGCCCCCTCTTGTGGCACCTTTGGTATGATTGGGTAATCCGTGGGACACAGCTTCCGCGCCACACACTTTTCGGGCTCAGAGTCGCCCTACCAAAGACGGAGGCCATGGTCCTAGGGGAGCAAGAGGATGAAGACTGCGGGGTGACACCTCTCTAAGGGTCGGAGGAGAAACCGACCAGGCCAGGGCCCACATAAAACACGTGGGCCTTGTTCTGGACAGTAAGTGGACATTTGAGGAGCATTTCACGAGACTGGCTCCCCGTCTCGTGGGTGCAGCCTCTGCACTAGGCCGCCTACTACCCAATATGGGTGGGCCTAATGCCCCATGCAGGCGGCTCTATGCGGGAGTGGTTAGAAGCATGGCGCTCTACGGGGCACCAATTTGGGCTGGCAGACTGACGGAGCGAACGAGAGCGTTGCTCCGTCGGCCGTAGACGGTGGTGAATAGAATAGTTACCCAAAGAATAGTTAGGGACCGCACTACCTCTCAAGCTGCGGCGTGCCTGCTTGCTGGCACCCCGCCCAGGGAGTAAGAC
Organism: Pammene fasciana; assembly: GCA_911728535.1. Classification (NCBI taxonomy): domain Eukaryota; kingdom Metazoa; phylum Arthropoda; class Insecta; order Lepidoptera; family Tortricidae; genus Pammene; species Pammene fasciana. The sequence continues at coordinate 8,230,240 of OU452285.1, forward strand.
GTGGTGGTACTAGCGGATTCCTTCGGATGTGCTGGAGGATAGCCGCTATGGCACGCGGACCATAGGGGCTATCTTACCGGTAATAGACGAGTGGTTAGACAGGCAGAAGGGGACCCTGACGTTCAGAATGACGCAGGTGGTGTCCGGGCACGGCTGCTTCGGACACTACCTGCATTTAATAGGGAGAGAACCAGGGCCTCAATAACCCGAATATGGCGCGGCGGATTACACGGCCCAGCACACACTTGAGGGGTATAATCGCTGGGCCGTGGAACGAGCGGCCCTTGTGGCGGCAACGAGGATAGCGGACCTCTCGCTACACTGCTTAACAGCAACTATGCTGGGCAGCGAGAGGAAATGGGACGCGGTGGCCTCCTTCTATGAACAGAAGGAGGCGGCGGAGAGGGAACGGGAAGATAATCCGGATGCGCTGCCTCTCCAGCGCAGACAGCCAGGTCGAAGGCGACTTGTCTTTAATAGACAAGACCCCTAATTGAGGCGTGGGACCAGCGGGTTTGGGACCCGCATTGCACGGCCCCTAGTACTAGATCGGGGGGTGATCAAGAGTTTCTGATTGCCCCCTCCTCTCGTGCTAGGGCTAGGGCGCCAAGGTAGCATGTTATTCGAATCCATGGTGCCCTTGTTAACAGCAAAGTCATGAGCGGCGAGTCCCACTTAACTCCCAACTAGGCCTTCCCGGGGCCTAGGAGACGATGCGTAAAGGCATTCTCCACTCCGTCAAAAAAATGTCCCCTCAACGGCGTTCGTTACATCCCCGCTAACGGCGTTCGATTTCGCAGGACAAACACAGGCAGGTAAATCTAGTCACTTAGAATTGCAACACAATCCCCCATTATTTGCCTTGTGGTGTCCCCAACCCCCAGCAAATACCTGGTGCATAAAGCGCATTACTCGGGGACTGTTATTGCCCTTAAAGCAGATCAGCTTTACAGACCTAGAAAAATGAGATGATACGACGCTTGATCCATAGGTATTTGGCGTTCCCCGCGGGTCCTGGGTGCAAATTTAGCGTCTTTACACTGTGACACAAAATTTCGGCGAATTCCACAAGAACGAGGCAAGGACTAAAATATTTTGTCAACATTTACCGGTCGCTTTTGTAAAACCTAGGTTTTACCGACTCGACGGTGGTAAAAGTCCGAAATTAAAGAAGTTATCTCAATTTTTCGGGCTTTTACCAAATCGAGTTGGTAAAACCTAGGTGCTACCGGTAAAACCTAGGTTCAACAGCACTTCGGGCTTTTACAGTAACATATATATATAAATAAAAATGAATCGCCGTTCGTTAGTCGCGCTAAAACTCGAGAACGGCTGAACCGATTTGGCTAATTATAGTCTTGAAATATTCGTGGAAGTCCAGGGAAGGTTTACCCGGTGAGAAAGTATGAAAAAAATTCGAGTAATATACTAAAAAACTAAGATATTGTTCTCCCATACAAACTTATCAACTCGAAAAAACAGTAAGCGCCGCAGGATTTCATACATTTTACGCGTTTCTCTAAGTGATCTCTGCTTTCGTTCGAGAAAGACGGAAGCGCCGCAGGATTTCATGCATCTTACGCTTTAATAGAATAATATGAAATAGGTGTTTGACGAATCACTACATCCGTCCGTCCCTATGTATTGCTTAGATCTTTAAAACTACGCAACGGATTTTGATGAGGTTTTTTTTAATAGATAGATTGATTCAAAAGGAAGGTTTATATGTATAGAATATGCATAATATAGTAAAGAAACACTGATAATTTTAGAGGTTTCTAATGTGAAGTCGTAAATAAACACTTTTTTTTTCGCTTACATTGCAAACGCTGGCTGAACTCTACTAGATGGATCAAAATAATGTACTACAGTACTGTACACCTTAAAAAGGTCTATAAAAAAGTCCGCGATAGTATATGTCTATCTCTTAAGGATAACCCACAATAACCATTTTTAATCCTTTACATTTTAAGAGAAATAATGGCTTACTTACGAAGCGATTTTAAGCAATACAGTATTGATCCTTATCCAATTAAGTACATTAAGTACATTGTGCATTTAATATAGATCAATATTGCTCTGTACAGCATGTAATTTAAATGAATATTTGCGAAGATACAACAGATTTAAAATGCGGTTGGGGGGCCGGCGGCGTGTGCCTATTAACTTTGTTTCATACTATGTAGCGATAGCATTATATTATGCGTGGGATAGATGAAAATTTTGCAATTCATGTAAACACTGTTTCAAAACAATCATCAACCAGTAAAAAATGTGGGATTCAATTGAATTATTTTTCAACATCTAGCTGACCCGGCGCACTTCGTACCGCCAACTTCAACCGACTACATCGACATCAACTTAGAAAGTCGTGTCGGTTACGCCATTTATATAACTCGAGAACAGCTGTACCGAATAGCAGAATAACTATTAATATACTATCCTTTACCCGCGACTTCGCCCGCGTGAAATTAGTAATCCACCTATCTTTTTAGGGTTCCGTAGCCAAAATGACAAAAACGGAACCCTTATAGTTTCGCCATGTCCGTCCGTCCGTCCGTCCGTCCGTCCGTCCGTCCGTCCGTCCGCGGTCTAGCTCAGTGACCGTTAGCACTAGAAAGCTGAAATTTGGTTTTAATATGTGCATTAACCAAGCCGACAAAACGGTAGAATAAAAACGCGAAAAATATATTTTGTTAGGGTACCTTCCGTACACGTGAAGTGGGGGGCGAAATTTTTTTTCGTTTCAACCAAGTTGTGTGGGGTATCGTTGGATAGGTCTTTTAAAAAGAATTAGGGTCTTTTTAAACAGTTTTTGGATAAAACTAATACTTTCGGAAATAATAGCTCCGAAAGTTTAAAACAGGGCGTCCCCCCCCCATCTAACTTTTGAATCGTGGGTCCTAAAATTTTGAAAAAATTCATGAAACTGAGGCTTAATGAGTACCTTCAATGAAAACTATATTGAAATAAATCGGTTTAGCCGTTTTTGAGTTATCATTCAAAAACCCATAGTGAAAGGACGTAAGTAAAAATGACGTAAGCGCCGCCAAATTTCCCGTAAGAAACGACCTTTTGAAATAATGGTCTCAGTTTACGGAACCCTACACTGAGCATGGCCCGACATGCTCTTGGCCGGTTTTTTTACGTTCCCTGACAGTACGTCGACAGGCGTACCCACTGTCACGTGACCAGTGTCACATGACAGTACGTCGACAGGCGTGCCTACTGTCAGCGAACGTGTTAAGGAATTACTTAGGGAAAAAAGTATCCCATGTCCTTCCCCAGAACTAAAACCATCTTCATTCCTCATATAAATCAGTTCAGCGGTTATTGGTTCCCCATACAAACTTCCACCACCCTTTTCACTCCTTTAATAAAAAAGGGAAGATTTCTGGGATAAAAACTGTCCTATGAGGGGGCTTAAACTATCGTCATAACAAATTTCATTCTTATTGGTTAAACCGTTATTTGAGCGGGAAGAGGTAACAGACATACAGACAAACTTTCGCATTTATAATATTAGTAAAGTAGGTATAGATATAGATTGAAGAAATTAAAACAAAGTTTAAAATGCGGTCTATACAAGTGACGTCAATATCGTTGGGAGTCAATAGGAGTGAGTGAAGGCAATGGAAGGGGTGTGAAAGGGTGAAACTGGCGCAGGAGCCATTGGGAATGGGACTAAAGTCGATGGGATTGAAGCAGGAGCCGGTAGGAGAAGGGTGGAAGGGAATAGGAGAGGGTGGGAGAGTGGTACGAGTCAGTAGGAATGAGATAAGAGACTGTACGACTAGCGTAGGAGTGATGAGGTCGATAGGAGTCGGTGGAAGTAGCCGGTACGAAGTCAATATAAATGGGTGGAGACAATGGGAGTGGGTGGGAGATGGCAAAACTGGCGTAGAAGTCGGTGGTAATAAGGTTAGAGTCGATGGGAGTACCGTCGGTGGGAGAAGAGTGGAAGACAGGACGAGAGTGGGAGATGGGTAGATAATAGTAAAAGAGTGGTGGGAGATGGTAGGAATTGGGGTAACAGACTGTACTGACGTAGGAGTGAAGTTGATGTCGATGTAGTCGGTCGAAGTTGGCGGTACGAAGTGCGCCGGGTCAGCTAGTTTTCTTATAAAAACTTTTAAACAAAGGCGTAACTGTCTTTAAAAGCCTTTTGGTTTTGATCTCTCCGCGCTTAAACTTAAGTATGTAGGTTATTTCCCTTTATTTTCAATATTTTCATAGATAATATTTAGTTTAGTATTTTAACTTTTTTTATTAGTATACTGCCTTTACTCAATTTATATAAAGCAAAACAAAATTGTGTAGACATGTTTGGAATTCTTTTCCTCTTTTATACTTACCCAAAAAAAAATTTTAATCAAATATGGCATATAGGTAAATTTCAGGTTGGAACGGGACATGAGTATTCATTTCGAAATTAATTCCCTAAATGGGGGCTCAAAATATAAGAGTATTTATGCAAGACAGGCAAGGCGAGGGGGTTTGGCAATTTCCGATAAGTATTACACGGATAAAGTCTACATCGGAAGCTAGTTGTTCAAAAAATCTTTGCTCGTTTTGATGATACATTACTTAGTTCATCAACTGGTCAGATTTAAGTAAAAGATTAGATGACGTGGACCCACGGCCATTAATTATATTTAACGAGCAAACTTTATTACAAGAGTGCTCGATTTAAAATATAATCATAAACTCACCATTAAACGATCTCGACAATTTTGCCTCTGTGATGTTGGGCGTAGAGAGAAACTACTTAGACTGGAGTATAGGTTTATTGAGAGCTAAATGAAGCGTACATTGTCATTATATACTAGGCTAATATGCATGTGTGTGGGCACGGCGTAGTACACACACTACACCTTCCCCGTTGAAGAAAAAAAAAATAGATTACTGTAAAATACACATAAACATGATAATCTATTTTTTTTGTTACGTACAAAAAGTAAGGTAAATAAAATTAATTAGTTAAGCATAAACACAAACGTAACAAATAATAATAAGAAAGTAAAGATGAATTTAATTAAACAAAATTAAATGAACTAATTTAAATGCGCTTGTAGAAATATTAAAACATAAACTTTTTAAATCGCGATCCAGAATCTATCAGATATATTGATATATAATTGGTATAATTACTTACATTATATTACTTTATTGCTAATTCCAAAAATTCATTCACAATTTTGATTTTCAAGTATGACAAAGAAAATATAATATTTTAAAGTTGACCCTGAATGATAATTCATTTGTATGTAATTTGTCACTTATGTCACGTATAAACAAAAGTAATAATTATTTATATGTTTTTTTTCATTCCTTATCAACCAGGTACGCTTATATCTATCGCGCTTTGATGACGAACTTACACACCTAAAACAATAATCAGTAACCTAAAACCTTAAAGATACATAATATATCTAAACAATAGTGATTACAAATAAAACAGTTCTTAAAATTAAGCTTACATAATATTAAATAGTTTTTTTTCCATTTCCTAGAGTATCCGTCGATACTCGATACATTACGAGTATGTCTTAGTCCTTGTAAATAATGTTCACTTACATTTCTTTATTTCCTTTTATATTATTAAATAGGTACCTTTTAAATAAATCATACGTATAGTGTTCGTAACTTGCAAGGTTTATTTACTAACTTTTGATGTCTTTTTTTTCATATTTTTTTTTAAGTACATCATATTAAATTCATATTCATATTAAATACATCATATTTCATTTAACTTTGCATCTAAAGCGTGCATTTACTTATGACAAGGGTATACAACGCATTTACAATCGTGGTCGGCCGACCTTATCACACATTTAATTATTTGCTCAGGACACAAGATAATTATTACTTTTAGCGCGCATACATACTATATATTTCTTCATTCAGGCATTTCTTTTAACACTATCCATTCACTAAAACCTTCCATGTGTCCAAGGGTCTCCACGATTGATGCTCGATCGAATCATGGTCAGACGCCAAGGATTCCGTGCCTGTCTTGTGTCCTGGTATACCCTTGTTATTAATATCTTATCGCTCAAGGCCATCTCCTGGGCCACCGAACTCGTATTCCATTTCACATAAAAAAAAACATTCAAATTCAATCAAATCAAATATTCCAACATCATGAAAACGGCAACTTATAAGAATTTCTGCAACTTTTAGCTGATCAGACTAATCGTCCTTTGAAAAACTTATACGTTACAGCTTTCCCAAACACTCCATTCATAACACCATCTAAATATCCAACTAATTCCATATCTTTAAAATAATTAACTCCATTCCATGCAAATACCAACTACAAAAACCTTTAAAATTCACGTCCTTTTCGTCCTTAATTTCCCTTACGTACAAATAACAACATAACCAGTTAATATCTATCATCCTTTAATATATTTTCCATACTCTGTTGTTGCATTATTTTAATTATCTATAAATTGTATTTAAATTCATCATTCACCCTACTTGTCACATCCAAAAATAATGAACACTATTTATTAGTGTTTGCGTCAAATCCGATCAAAATATAATAAAATGAAATCTTAAATATAAACAAAGGATTATATAATTATAAATCTATTCGCTAAAATATCAACCTAACATAAAGTTCTAGAAAAAGAAAACTTAAAATTGTATCAACGTAATGACATTAATAACTGTTGTTTTCATTAATTATTCCCAAGACACTAACACTAAGTCTGTGTAATATGAGATGAAATCGCAGACGCCGCATGCCAATCCCTACACGGTGGGAATGTGCCGTCGCGATGCGCCTTATTCGAAAGTTATGATGAAATACGTGGTAGTACCTACTACCTGTGTTAAAATTATACTTATATATTATTTATCAAAACACCTGTAAGTAACAATTAGTAAACAAAGTTCAACTGTCATAAATTTAAAGAAAATTATCGAACATGGAAATTTTAAACGGAGGGAAAGAAAATAGTTAATACATTGGTAAAAATATTCTACCCATACAATATACTTACCCTAAAAATCCTTTAATACTAAATACACCAAAGTTATATAAAATGAAATTAAAAACTATTATTTTAATAATTGTACTGTAGTCAACGTAACAGAGTCGGTTCTTAAAAAAAATAAGCAAACATAGTTATCTTATTCATCTTCGTAACTGCTAAATAGCTAGGTTACTACTTTCTTATTTAAAGAAATGTACCACGCTTGATACAATACAATACACAATATCTAAAATGATCCATATTGCTTTAAAAATGTTTATGAATACTCATACTGTACCAAACTGACTACACTGCACTAGGTACCGATTAAATGTCTCAGTCGATTCGTCGAGTTGTTCTTGTTGTCCCTGGACTTCCAGACTCGCCAACCTTGACACGGCCAAGGACACCAACAACTCCCTGCTGCAACCATCCGTTCGTCTTTTTAATTTTTCTCATTGAATGTACGGGTATAAGTATTTACACTTGTATTTTTGCTTTAAGTAGTCCCATAGTCCACGATCTTTCAATAAACGTATCCTTAATTACGTTTTTGTCTTCAATTTATTGAATATTAATGATTTATACTTATTAAAAAAAATGAAAGTTCGTAGTTGCACGTCAAAAGTTTAAATAATTTTCACACCACACACATTGTTCAATAATAAAAAGTTCCGTGTGCCATGTATTATTTTGAAGGTCACTCACTAGTACTGGCTGGCGCAGCGCGCCGCCAGTGCAGCGCGAGGCCGCACTGGCAGGATCGCCAAGTGATGTTGGGCGTAGAGAGAAACTACTTAGACTGGAGTATAGGTTTATTGAGAGCTAAATGAAGCGTACATTGTCATTATATACTAGGCTAATATGCATGTGTGTGGGCACGGCGTAGTACACACACTACACCTCTATTGACATAAAAATCTCAATAAAGGATATTAACTTAGTTAGTCTAATTTAACTACGCGTATTTGTAGCTCTTATACTCTAAAAGCGTAGTAAATCAGTTACAAAACCTCTTAAGCTAAAACAGCGCTCATATCCTAAAGGGTGGCATAACTTTTCATTTGGCGTTACTTATATGTTTAACCCAGAAAGTTGAGCTCATACTCGTTATAAATTAGCCGGTAAAAGACTAAAACATGACCGCCCTGACATGGGTTGTTTTCAGTTTGGGAACATTAAATTATTGCGGTTTGTTTTAAACTCAAATTATTATCATATTAATTTATAGTAGGTATGTAGATAGCAGTTGCACATTTGTTTAAATTATTTATTTTAAAGTAATGAGGGACGCCTGATACAAATCAGTGAGCATGTCGGGTGTACTGTGAAACGATAGATGTATTATTATATTGTATAAGATTATATTGTACCATTGTTTAATGCACATATGGGGGTGACAGAATAACAGCGTCCGCTGCTTGAAGGTGGTAGGGCCCTAGGGCCTTTATGCCTTCTCGCACAGACACAAGCTGAGCCACTTTCCCTTTCAATATGTTTATCTACTGTACTCTTATTATGTACTTATGTGAACTTATTGAATAAATGTCTTTTATTATTTATTATTATTATTATATATTTTGTTTTACATTTGTCACCTTAATTATACAGTGCAATGGTTTTACCATTTTGCTGCATGCATTTCGTATGCAATAATAATATGTTAGCCTATAAACGTCCCACTGCTGGGCACAAGCCTCCTCCCATATAGGTAAGAATAGGTTCGGGCTATAGTCCCCACGCTGGCCTAAAGCGGGTTGGGGACTTCACTTCACATACACCCTTGAATTTCTCGGCAGATGTATGCAGGTTTCTTCACGATGTTTTCCTTCACTGAATAGCGACTGGTAAATATCAAATGATATTTCGTACATAAGTTCCGAAAAACTCATTGGTACGAGCCGGGGTTTGAAGCCGAGACCTTCGGATTGAAAATCAGGCGTCTTACCGCCAGGCTACCAATGCTACGAGTACATGCAATAAACAAATAAGTAAATAAATATTGGTCAGCCTAATAACAATCGGCATTCAACATACTAAATTTTATTACCTCTACATGTCTTAGGCCATTATAATCAACATAGTGATATGTGTCTACAAACCGTGTCAACTAAATAATCTAAGACAATGAAAACAGTTACCATATATGAAATTCCTATAGAAATAATAACATAATGTAATAATGTTTTTCTTTTCCCATCGAATATATTCAGAAATAACAAATCTAACATTTTATCCAAGGTACTGTATTTTCCATTCATTAATTTAATTTACTTTCACAGCGTTTCCAGTTCTCTCATATCAGAGAATTCCTGGTACAGTCAGCATCAAAAATATGTATACATTTCGGTACTTATGTCTGTGGGATAAGACTCAAATTCGTATACATATTATTGATGCTGACTGTACCACTTCAACAGAGCAATTGCTGCTTTGAATCTGTAATTAGATGTCTCTCTGCTTCCGGGAATTTCAATTTGACTATTTACCTATACAAATAACAACATATATTAGTCACGAATCTACACCTAAGGTGCAGTAAGTACTTGGAACAATTAAATCGATAGCCAATATGTCAATTGAGACCTGCGATAACTAACCTTTCGTGTAGGACATGCAATACCGGTATTAGCCCATAGAAGTCTTTTTCTTATTCGTGTAAAGGGATCAGATTTCTTAAGGTTAAACTTTTGCTTGCCAATATTTTGCCACTTCTATCCCATATAAGTAATACCGGTATTGCATGTCCTACTTCGTGTACAATCGTGAGATGCTATCATCTCACGATTGTACACGAAAGTATGTAAGTAATGTGAGTAAGTATCTATAATATCAATATACTTACCAATCACATTAATTTTTACCATTGTACAAAAATATATAAACACAACCTTATTTGTGTGAGTGTATTAAGATAGATAGATATTCCTAGTAAGGTAATAATGAATCGCTTTCGTATAACTATGTTACGACATATAATTATATCCCTAGGGTTATAACTATATAACGGCTTTATCTATCGTACTGCGACATATACATATTTTGTCCAATCAATCGTATAAGTAGATATCTGGAAACTGTACAATAAGTTAATAACAGTTTTCTTTCAGTTCAGCAAAGCTTAGTGCTGAAAGCCGTAAAGATAGGCGGTATCGACCTAATTTTTATACAACACGTCCTAGAATCGATGGTCGTCTATAAGTAGGTCGTAGAACGCGTCCTCACGTATGGAATCACGTCACTTCGATATGAGATTTCTATGTCTCGACGCGAGGAAAATATTGGATATGTGCAATCTGTACCTCGTCGATGGAAAGCGGTGTTTTATTTTATCTTTTGTTACCTAGTAGGTATCTATTTACTTTTAGTGACGTAAAGCTCATGAAAACTTCATCTATTTTTTTTTTCTTTGGGTCGCAATGTATTGCGTATACACTTATTTGACACATCATCAGTTGTGACATTTTAGGGTAAAGTAATCATGTAGATACATTGCGTTCTGAAATATTTTTTATCGAAAATAAAAGTCGTAAAATTTTAATAAAACATATGGAAGAATGATTAGGGTCTATCTATACTAACTACCCTTGGCGTATGAGGTGATATGATAGGCGGTGAGGTGATAGACCAACTAAAACGTACACCATGTGAGGTTCGAAGCCACTTAGCAGACGTGCTAGTCGCTTAAAGGAGAATATTCAAAAAGTCCGCGGTCACAGACTCAGATAAAGCGCTCAACAAGATTTTATTAAGTTAGAGAGAAGATTTATTATAGCCCTTTTTACCGAGTTATCCTCGAGACCATAAATTCCATTTTGCCTTTGCTAAGCGGTTTATCGGGCGTCCATTCTGAACGCAAATCAAATTAAGGTCCGATTAGGACACTCCAATACGATATATTAACTCTGCCGAGAAATAATATATGAGCTCGGTTATAATTGTGACATTTAAAGACCGCACTTGGCTACGGGATAATAGCCCTTAAATGTGTCCAAAAAGCTTCAAACATAAACCTCGGCTTATCGTGATACTGATATGTCACGCACAATATTCTTTGACAAAACATAAACAATTTCCAGTGTTTAAAACAGTACGGCTACTATGAGTTTGACATTGACATTTTTCGTTAACGAGTAGGTAACGAATTTTCTATCTGTGCATCTCGTTTACAATAACATGTTACAAGCAAGATGCACAGGTAGAACACTCGATACTCGTTCTCGAAAACGTCAATGTCATAACTCATGGTAACCGTACAGAAAATGTTTGCTATGTGGTTCGTGACCGCCCGCCCGGGAGAAAAGTTTTGCATGAGTATAAATGCAACTACTGAATTTTCATTTCATTTGTAAAAAGCGTTTTAATAGTAAATTTAATCGCCGCAAGAACAATGTTAAAATGTACATCGAAAATAAAATGTCAGGAAAACACGCTGTGCGTGGGAACTGACCGGTGCGATGCGGTACGAGTATTAATGCAAGCCCCGGCAAATTATGATAAATATCTGTGCAGAAACTATTTAAATAAAACAAAAAATTGATAAATCACATTTATGTAACAAGTATAAATTTGTGTTTACATAAAACGCCCACTAACATCTTAGATATATACATATGTAAAAAACAAATCATGTCTTGAGAAAAGTGTAGGTACATTATTTAGGTACTTTAAAACACGCGATAAATAATGCTTATTAATTATGATACAATTAATGAGATCGTCAAAAGTTAATATTCAGGCGCCATGTTACGGCGGTCGTAATATCACTAATTCAAAAATATATTTTATTCATACCTTACTATTAGCACTTAAAACCCCGCTATACGCGCATAACATACCTACATATAATACTTTATGCCTCAAATAACTCTTACATCGACTTTAATAAAAGATTATGACTACACATGTTATATTAAAACGTTCATTTTACACATTATTAATATTTTCACTAGACAGTTTAATATCACAAATCTTCGGAAAGTATATTTCCATAGTCACTTTCACCAGGTCTCCGGGCAATATTCTACAAGTTGTGCAATTGTACAAGAGCTCAGACAACACTCGCTGACAATCTGCCGTTTCAGCCTCATGCTATAGAAGGTCGCAGCCCTCTTCGCCCGTACTTTCGACAGACTCGACTTGGGCAAATCCGTAACCGGTATATTCCCAGTACAGATATTGTAGATCATCGTTGATAATTTTCTGCTGCACACGTCGTGTAAAACGGAATTCATCGACATCCCCTTGTAAGTCGTCTCGCCGTTTATGATCACACCGTGAATTAACATGACGTATAATATGCAGTGGAGCGGAGAACAAAATTTTGAGCACATTTTAAATTTGTTTCTATAATTTTAATTAGAGTTGGAAACTGTCTCGGTGGATATTTGGCGACAGTCTGCCGATTCCGTCTGGGCCACGATACTGCCTAAACAGTAAGTAAGACTGCGTCTACACATGCGGAGATAGAATTTTTATTTTCTGTGGCTTAATACTTTGAGTTCAACATTTTTCCGACTAATATTTTGACTGAAAATTGAGCTCACGTACGTTTTGATCAATGGTTATGGACTTTTTTTGCAAATTTATCTAATTTTCTATTTTTACACAGCCTTTTTCTTAATCATATCCTAAGTTAATTTTTATCTTGAAACAAAAATTTAGTGCCACTTTACATAATCTTGAATAACATCACTCTTTGAATTTAAATCCAAAAGACTGAACCGCAATATCTCTCCCGTTACGGTAGGTACGATTTAATGAAAACGTTTCGACAAATCAGTCTGTACTATCCCTTACAGTAACGATAACACGTGTCAATGCTGACTAACTAAATATTATTAAGTTCAAAACAACATGTCTCAAGAAATATCAATTGTAAACTATTAGACATAAATAGAATTGCGATAAGGAGATAATGAGTTGTTTAAAAAAAATCAAGCACTTAATTTTAAGTACCTCACCACTTGTTTTGGTAGTTAGCAGATGTTTTTTTCCTTAAATGCGATTAAAGTAATTATCTTAAGTGATTTAATGATTTTTTACCCGTTTTCCCCCAAATGTTAACCTCGCAAAGTTTGTTCCATAGTGGTTACATATAAAACCGTAACAATTATTGTTGCAGTTGTCTTTTCTAGCATACTTTCATCTGCGTTCAGAAATTATTTTCATTTTGATTAAGTAAATTGAATCGAGTAAATATTATTCACTTGTTTGTTTACTCTTGTGGAGTAATTCGTTCATACAATGTAAATTGTGATAAATCATAGGGTAAGGTACAGTCATATGTAGGCATCCGCCTTTCGATGAAGAGTAGTCTTTATCTAACTTAAACTAGGGTGAAGGGCTTTAAACTAGGTAGTGTATTTTAAGTGTAACACTTTCGTCGTAATGCCTATATTTGTTTGTTTTTTTTTCTTATAAGCCAAGCGTAGATAGTAGGTACCTAGTTAAACTTTATAAGATACATAGGTAAATATATATTTGGGGATAATCAAATCGTTCAACAGACACAGTTCGACCTAGCCCCAAACTAAAAAAAACACGTACTACAGGTAAATACAGAGTTAGATATAAGTAAAATAAATTTATAAAGCCCATTTTCTATTTTTAAGAGAGCTCAGATGTAATAGTCAATATGGCCTTAATGTTGAAAATCTATTTTTTCCATTTGTCTCGACAGGACCAATCTTCAAGTTTTTGCGTGCGCCGAAAACGGTCAGAATTCATTTTCATATTTGATGAAAATGATTTGAGTAGTTGAATCAGTTTGCTTTTCGTGGTTTACCACATACTTATTGGGATAAATTAAATAAGTATGGCCTCTGTATGTTAAACGGTATATAATGGCAAGACTGATGTCGTATTTAATTTGCAAAAATATTATTATGTAACTTTAAAAATATTATCCCCTCTTAACCATGTCTACGCAATATTTATTTTGGCTTGGTTTTTTACCCTATAGTAAACCACATTCAGCTCAATATTGTACGCTGATTTACTCATCATTCTCAGTCTTACATTTAAACATTTAAATTATATGTGAATTCATTAAAAATGCAGCGTATTCGGATATTTCCGAAAACCAAAAAGTGGCGTTATAGGCGGATACATCAAAAAAAATTCTCTTTTTACTCTGGAATATGAGTGAGTTTTAAATGATTATCGGAATTATTCGAATTGCGGAATTACCCGAATACACACACCTTTTTAATATATTCTCGGAAACAAATCTTCCGCTGTACAATTAAAACTCTGTCATAAAAATGCGACTACGTCTAAATGTACCTCCAGGTACAAAACATCCAGAAACCTGTAATTTCTCTGAGCATTTAAAGGTTATTATGTTCAGTTATCTGCGAGGGCAAGCCACCGCGAATATATGGCGGCACTACGTCACGAGATGACGACGTCCGGAGGCGACACACGACTACCTGAGGAAAATTGCATACAAGATTATAAAAATGTGAACAGTTTTCTTCTTACTTATTTGTTAATGCTGTTTTTAGTTGAAGTTATAAATATTTGTGCGGGTAAAGTATTTTATTTAGTCATTTTGACCTTAAAACTAATTGAAATTTTTATGGTTTTTTCATCATTGTTTCATGAAAGTTGATTAACAATCGAAAAGATTTTTAGCATATTTTTCATATGTATACCAATTAGTATGGTCTAATTAAAAAAAAGTATGGAAGTAAGTCGTGTAGTCGTGGTTCTTTTTGGATTCGTTAGAGGGCGCAACTAGATTGTTTCCCCCGAGTTGCACCGTTTCTGTTATATACGGAAGACTGTTAAATTTTAGGTGTAAACTATAAAGTGCTGTAATTTTGGAGTAAGTTAAAAGCTATTGGGTTCAAGCTTAGAAGTGTATAGAGAACAGCTTGGTGCATAGTGTATCTTAATTAAAAAGATGTGCGATGTATGACACCCTTTAAAAAAATTTTTTTTCGATTGCGGCTCGAGGATAAGTCAGTCGGTTGGTGCGACTTCAAGTTAAGCTTTTTAAAGCATTATAAACATTCAGTTAAATTTGCACGCCTGGGCAAATTATGGAACATGTATTTTTGATTATTTTGTTATTTTAAATTGGAAAGGGAAATTAAGAGACACGTGAAAATTTTAAGAACAGTACTTATCTAAAGACACTACATTTGCACTAAATAAAAAATAGGATTTTTTTACCGGAAGTTTGTCAAAAAGTAAATATAATTTATTGCAACGAACTGCAAGCAACGGTGGGTGGTAGCACGCGGCGCGGGGCGCGCGGGGCGGGGAGATAGCGCAGCGCACAGCAATTGTTTTACTCCCGCCGTACGTTGAGACCGTTCGTTCGACACTTTTAACGGGCAACCAGCATAGATCTCATATAAGTTAGAGATACCCAATCAGCACGCCAAATGTGGCACAGTAAAACGAGCCGAAGAGAGCCGAGCAAAGCCCGATCGTTCCGGGGACGCTATTCACACAGGACTAACAAACGTTTCGTTAAAATATTAACAGTGTAAGTGAGACTAGGGCACAATTGGCGTTAGGAAGTAAAAGTTTCATAAATATAAACCGAACTGACAGCATTGAGGCATAAGCCTAGTGGAGTAATTGTTGTTTTATTTAATTACGAAAGTCAGAAAATAATTAAAACTTACTAAAAAATATACACAAATTACTAAAAAATATGGTAATAAAATTAAAGAGAAAGATAACTGTATTCTTCGTTTCAAAATCAAATTTACATAACCCCTCCAAGGGTCCACCACTTTCTTATTCATGATAATTTTATTATTAGATTTTAGCTAGTACGGCTCGTATGCTTCTGCCGGACAAAAAGCTGGCAACCCATCTGCACAATTCCTAAAGCAGTCCGTAAGCTGGGAACTTCGACAGAAGACCCTGATGCCAGACCCGATCTAAAGCCTTAGCTATATCAAGGCTGACTGGGTAATTTGCAGAAAAAATGTACCTTTACTTAGTCCCAACTGTCCCAAAATTTACATACAAAATAATTCGTTACGTTCATAAAAAAAGTGTAACGAAACTGACAAATTATCAGTTTCGTTACATTTTTTTATGAACGGAACGAATTTTTTGGATGGTAATTTTGGGACAGTTGGGCCATTTTTTTTATTCTACCAGACTCGATAGAGCTCATGATTCTGCATGCGACAGACTCAAAATATATATGAAATAAAATAAAAAAGTAAAGGTACATTATTTCTGCAAATTACCCGACTGCCAATGCCTCAATGGGTAGTCACCACTCGTAGGTACTCGCGGCTAGGGGGCTTAACCAGCTTTGTATGAAAATGAAAACTTTTATGTTTAACGTGCTTTTTTTTTATGCCAATCGATTTCATTCCTATCCAGTATTAATAGTTTCGTAGGGGCCAACTAGCGGTAATGTACTAAAAAGCCACAAATTGAAGATGTTTTTTTTTTTCATACATTTACTATGGAGAATTTATTTTCATTTTTCTATCACGCCAATCAGCCATTACAGTAAAAGCATTCAAAATATCAAAAAATAGGGTTTCAAAGCAGTAAATATATGTAAAATTGTTCTTCAATTTGTGGCTTAAGTAGTAAGTTGGCCCCATAGAAACTATTAATACTGAACAGGAATGGGATCGATTGGCATAAAAAAATAGCATGTGAAAAATAAAAAGTTTTCTTTTTCATGCAAAATGTATGGGGAAAGCTTTTCTCGATTTGTGACTTTTCTAGCTGGAATTTATTTTTGGTCTTATACAAGCTTTTGATCCTGGATAGGAATGGGATCAAATGGCATCAAAAAAAGAGTGTGTCAAAAATTACCTTTTTCTCGCACCCTGTATGTTTTTTCTAAAATCTGTAAACGCGAATCTTCGTCAATTTGAAATCGAGGGAAGGTCTTTAAAGACCATTTTCGCGTAGCAGCACGGGATCTGGTAGCTGCCCTCACTGACCCAAAAAGAAAATCCATCCTGTATAGTTAATAATTTCATAATATTTTTTAACTACCTACCATATGAAGGCAATTTAATAAAATACACACTATAAAAATCGATTAAAACCAACTAATAAACGAAATAGATATAATTATGAAGTTATCAATATTTATTACAAAATCAATCAAAAAATTACAAATAATAAAGTAATTGATCCAAGAGCGACTCCATTGCTCTTATTTGCCATGTGATTTTGTAATGTCAGTTGAACGTAAGGTAAAATTTTATCATATCTTTCTTTTAATCTGTAATACAACCTTAACGATGTTAAATAATTCGCACTGGCCGGTCACAATGTTTTACTTTTAGGAAAATCTTGTTCGAGTCTAGGCCTCTTTAATATATTATCTCGATGTTCTCGAAAATTGCACGAATTAACGTCCTCACTAAATAAGCTCTGTAAGAATTGAGTTTTCGTTTATGAAATATTAATAAATGTATATAGACCTAAAGTACTTTTATTTTATTGCAATAACAAGACTTCAAACTATCTTACCAAATGCGATCCATGTGCATTGTCATTATTAGCAATTTTTGATTTCAAATCGTTACCGGACTCTTACCCGCTTATTCATAAACGTGTTCCAATCCTTATTTAGTTAAATTATGTTTTGTTAGTTTCTAACAAACACAAACACAGCTATAACACTATAAATAAAAACAAGCTTGCTGTCAGAAGATGTCGTATCCGCAAAGCATATAAGTCATTTTTTGGTCAGGGTATTCATATTTATAACAAGTTACCCGTCGATGTTTTGAATCTATTATTTCCCGCTCTTAAGAAATACTTCAAAAAAAAGTGGTTGTCTGTAAAGGCGGTTTACGGACTATAATATAATTTTGCGTGATAACGTAATAAGAAAACTAGAGATGGACCGACTAGGGTATTGCCGACTACACAATCGGCTGACTAATCGGTTTTCAAATTGCCGATTAATCGACCGACTAGTCGGCAATGACGATCGTAGGTTTTGGCTAACTGATTCCCGACACTTACAAGCTTTCCAGTATAAGCGAATCTTTCATACCATTATAACTATGCATAATCAGAGGTCACCTTTACATTGGTGTATTTTAGTTGCGCGCTTGTTAGGCGATGGAAATTAAAGTACCAGGGCCTCAGTAATCACCGTCGCTTACCAAGCGCGTCTCTTTTACAAACCATTATTGCAGAGACCCCTAGATTCGTAACAAGTATGCGTAATCGTAGATTATTTTATACTGGTTTTATTGAAACGATCGACTCGACGAAATTAGATTAGATGTCAAGCGGATTTACGGTCTTACACCTACTCCTATGTATTCATTATGCCCTAGTACAATCGAAATATAAAATTTTTGACCACGTGGTCCCAGCGGAACGCTACATTTGTTTGAACATGCTGTCGGTTCTCCATCGATTTATAAAACGTTATCACGTCAAAAAAACTTTAATGTCAAAGGGTTATTACAGGGTCGAGGACTATATGACAGACATATATGCATGGCCCAAACCAGAAACTATAAAATCATCTAGCATTTAGAGGACACAGTTCAGGTAAGAAGGCATATCAAACGTTTTGCGAAGCAGTCAGATTTGGATTTTATTTTATTTTTCATTTTAATTACACAATAGGCAGGCACATGTCTGTCTTTCAAGCTGTTTTGATATGCCTTTTTGAAGAACTACGCATTATTGTATATAGTATCTTTAATGTATTTGTATTACTGTTTTGAAAAAATAAGTCACGCCGAGTTTCTTGCCGGTAATAAGTAATACTTCTCGGGTCAGAGGTGTAGAGTTAGAACCGGTGGTAGTTTCTTTTTCTGTCTGACGTTCATAAGTGCATTGTAATGTGCCTAAATTGAAGAATAAATATCTTTTATCTTTTACTGTCAAATTGACAGATAAGGTCAAAAGATGATTTAGTTAAATGAGGTTTGAAGTAAGTTTATGAATATGTGGGTTAAGGTTTAGCGCTTAAGTTGGTTTAATAATTATTTATTTTAAAATTTAAAATTACGTCAAATTTTGCTAAATACCTATTTGAAATACTGGAGAGATATTATTGTTTTGTTTCAATTATAATTCTTATTAAGAAAAAATATAATTTTAAACAAAAAAAGAACCGACTTCACTTAGGATCCGCTATTTCAAGAGGAAGTGGCCGAGTTGCTGTAAAAAATAGTGAAATCACTATAGGCGTGCCTATAATAGTTGAAGAGTTCCCTCGATTTCTCCAGGATCCCATCATAAGATCCCGACTTGGTGACAATGGGACCATCTAGGGGTTATACCCGTTCGATAAAAAAAAATAATTTTGAAAATCGGTTCACGATTCACGGAGATATCGAGTAACATACATACAAAAAAATATAAAAAAAAATTCAGTCCAATTGAGAACCTCCTCCTTATTTGAAGTCGGTTAAAAATAGGTGTTGTTTTAATATTAAGATAAATTATTGTTTTTTTTTTCATTTATATAACTTATTGATAAAAAATAGGTGTCGTTTTAATATTTAAAGTCTCTCATAATAAAAACCTCATCAACATCAGCAGCATATATACGCCCCACTGCTAGTCAGAGGCCTTCTCTCAGAATGATAGAGCGTGCAGATTAGGACTTCACACACCTCATTGAACTGCTTCGTAAGTCTGGTGAAAAACGTTTTTACGAATTTAACAAACTTTGGGCGTACCTGTATTTAATTTGTTGAATGTCTTTCTGCATACTCACAAACCCTACTATTTTTGCAGTACATGTCACTACTCTTGCCTCAAGAGCCGTGCTTCGTCAGTACGTCTACGCGCTTTCCTTCTCTTGCCATTAATCACGCCGTTGTCGCTTCTGTGTATTTATTGTTATTGCTCTACGTTTTTGGTACTTGATTACAGAACTGCATGTTCCGTTTAAAAATGTCAATTTTTTATTGCGTGCGAATGTAAACGAAATCAAATGAATATGATTGCGTCAAATTCCAAAAGTATTAAAATTTCCCTTTTAGTACAACGACAGTAAAAACATGAAAAACTACTTTCCGGGTGTCGCACCCTGGTGCGAATTTGATATTGGATTTAGTATTTTTTTCTAATTATTTACTCAATTTGCACCGAGTACAATACTTTCTCCAGACCCGCAATGGCCAAAATAATATTTTTTGTTATGTTGTTTTTTTTTTACCTGTTCCGTAGCTTAAATTAATATAAGTAACACGTGCAAATTTAGATATACGTGTTTTAAAACGTACGCCAAATTACGCCGAGTACACCACTTTTCTCTTCGTAGTTATAACCATTACATTGTTTTCAACCGATTTCACCCCTTTCCGGGGGGGTGAATTTAGTAGGGGTTGTATAAAGTTCGATTTTTAGCCCATACAAAACAATCCGAAGTGATTTTATTAGTCTTTAGAATTAGTTCCTGACTTTAGTGAAATTTGATCTAGTTTGACTAGACTAAATACTATTATAATGAAAATGACATGAAATTCTTACAAGAATCAGAATATGTTAGATTTATTTACCTAAATATTATTACCCCACAAAATACTAAATATTCAATTGTACCAACTTGTATATGTAGTAGGTACCTACTTAATATATTGAAAAAAAAAATTAACATACTTACCTTCGAAACTAGAATAACTTTATTTTTATTTATTTTTTAAGTTTAAGGAGTACCAACAGCTAGAATTAACATAATAGAGAATTAGGTAACAATACAAAGCCAATTATAGGAACACACAGATAGAAATTGACTAAATAATGTAACAAACTTTATGTTGTGTAAGTAATAATGTATAGTAATTATTACATTTATATTACAATAACATTACCTACTTTTCCACTTCACGGCCATAGATAGCATTACGAAATGATAATACCTCCGTAGTAAAAAAACGTAAACAGGCCCGTATTTTACGCATAATTATGTAGTAATAAACAATCATTTGACCTCCGATTACAATATCATTAATGGAATATTATGTAACTGTTTTAGTTATACTTACTGTGTAATTTCATAATAAATCAAATCTCAGTTTCGCCAATTTTAATAGAAATATTTAATAAATAATAAAGACAGCTGAAGAACAAAACAAATTATTTTAATAAATATTTTGTTTTATTTTATTTTATGTAGACACACTACTAGGCTAGGAGGCCTAGGACACATTTTCCCTTGTTTATGACATCTATATAAGTTTATATAATAAAGATTACTAACAAATAGGCCACGTAAAAATATTAAAGCATGATATTATACTCTACGTATGTCTGTACTGTATGTATGTATGTATACCTAACTACAGGGGTAAGAATATTTCTTTGTCCTTTCTCTAATATTTGAATTTGATAACTTGCCTAGTGACAGACGACACGCAAACAATCTGAGTTTGTATCGTGGCTCCAGACTTTGTTTGGGTAGCTCGGAATATCGCATTAGTTATATTATATGTAGGTAGTTATATTAAGAATCGGTGGCACACTTTAAGAATAGGTTGCTAACGAAGGCTAAGCGTGATCATTTGTAGAAGACCTACTTGTGGCATTCCCTGAGCGGTCCCGTACAAACGCGTGTTTATCTCTGTCATTAGAGTTGTCTTTGCAATTTTAACTAAAATATTATAATTAAACTATAATTTGGCTATTTTGACGTAGAAAGAGAAAATCCAAAACCTACCAATTTTCTGAAAATTGTAATAACTATTTTACATGTTTTAGAGCGAGGCATAGCGAAGGATCGAGAAAAGTGGCACACTCTCATATCGGAGGCCAAGATTCACTTTGGGTCGCTGAACCAATGGAGCAAGTAAGTAGTGAGGCATGCTACTTGCAATTGCAAGCGATTAAGCCTCTTCACCAGGCATATTGGTTTAAGTTTAACTAGTTTCAGTAGTTTTTTCAATAATATAATCTAAGAATCCGATGTTTAACTAAGGGATATCTTTTTTAAAGTTGTACCGTTGTATGTCACACATATGAACTAATAAGATTTCATTACCTAAGTACGGTAATAGCTGACATTACCCAGAGCATAATTATAAACGAAGTCTGGTACAATATGTATAAACCGCATGTAGGTATACGTATAAAAGCAAAACGAAAAAAAGAGATTTACTTAGCTTATGGTAATTAATTAACTAACTCATTCGTTTAAGAGAATCAATATTTATAAATGCTCCCGGTTTATACACAACATTGTTATTTACTTGTACATACATTTAGTTATTTTGTATTGAATTGCTAGCGATTAAAACTTCGGAACTTTCCAAATGTTGTTTACATTCCAAATGTACCAACTAACTAATCTTTTAAACACACCTAGTTAAATGACATTAGTACAGCTTAACGAGATAACAAAAGTACCCACAATGAATACAAAACTGTTAAAAACACCCTTTTGCCAAATAATGAGATTAAAGGATAAAGTGCTCATTTTCAACGCCGCAAACAAAATGTATAACTCTATAAAGCGAACCATTCCAGTAATTTTCTGCAGAAACAATAAAAAGTTCCAGGCTTATAATCCAGCGTATTAACGAAAAGATTTAAACTTTCCGAATGTCCAAAGCTCTTGAGAAGTTGCGATTAATAAGTACCTGCGTACAAAGGCTGTTTAACAAAGGATTAAATTAGTTAGATTTACACTGAGACTTTGCCTTTATTCTAGAGAGTTGGAAGAAGTAAGTTACTTGAGTATTTTTTAAATGAATTTGTAGAATAGAACTTTAATGTAACTCACTTCAGGTTGGCATTGGTTTTAGGTAAAATATTCTAAATATTTGACTAACTAATTTCAATAATCAGACTGATAACACCAACTAATGGTATAGATTTGGACACTTAGGCATTCACTATGCCTATATTGCGCATACCCGATTAAGTTCAATATTCTTTATTAACACAATTTATTTGGCATTTCTAACTATATTCGTACTGATTCCGTTCATCACTTACCTATAATATAATCAAAATACCAAAATATCTTACCTTTACGCCTCCTGCAATATTTTCCGAAACACCCGTGTTCGTCATTCCAGAACTTTACTGTACCATGTACCATCGATCATGCGTTCGTCGAGCCATATAGTCTATGATATTGCTTTTAGTACTCTGCACTGATGATTCAGTGACATTTCTGTATATAAATAAATAGAAGGTAAACATCGAAGTCTACAAATTCAAGTCTGTATTCATCAGCTCCATGCCAATGTGGCATCCTTGCCTAACATGTTTGTCAGTTTTGCTTTCTACTAGACCCCTTGGTGAGTAGCAGCCATTCCTCTAAGTACCATGATAGCAACATATGCTGATAAATTATTTTAGTTTGACGCCATAAAGGAATAACCTAGTTTACTCGTAACATATTTATTGTTAAGTACCTACCGTTACTTAAAATCAGGTCAAAACATTCAAACAAAACGAGTGAATATTTTATTTATTTACGCTATCCAATAATAACAAACAATTTTCACGTGAATTTCAGCCTGCAATTAACAGTGTTCAGGAACAAAAAAGAGTAGAAAACCTCTAAATAGACTGCAGTTTATGTTCTAGATATACAGAGTGGAAAAAATCTATGGGAGGGAGCCTAAAGGAAACATTCTTTCAATTTTAAAAAGGAACGATATCTGAGACTGAATAATCTTTTCAATTCCTACTGAGATTCAACAATACGGTTCCGAAGACGTTTCAATGGCATACTAGCTTGGAAAGCCAAGTTGAGTATCCGGATTAAACTGCTTTGACCCAGTCTCTCTCGACGCTTGGACACCTCGCGTGAACTCGAGCGCGTGGCATTGATTTACCGAAACCTACTGCAAAGCTGTAGCCGACTACGCTTACATAGTGCTCGCTTTAGGTTGAATAGTGCAAGTATATGAGAAGCAAACGCTATAAAGACATTTATTTACAGAAAATGCCCTAAGCTTTATATTAGTTCTGTGCAATTATTATTAATCCTATATCTCTGAAAGTATCTAGCTAATAAAATTGCGGGTAAAATAGGCTTTTAGCGGAGCGAGCTACGTCACGAGCGGCATTGAGGTTTTAAAATTATAATTGTGCTTATAATCTGCACTTGGCACGATCGCATAATAGGTCGGGTCACTTCTGGATAAAATTGGCTCAGGAGTAGCATAGAAACAGTAGTCCTGTGCATTTGCAAAAGTCCCTGATGCGCTGCAGAAGCGAGGCAGCCCCACTAACACCCGTGTTATATTGAACCCGGAGGGCCCCTGTAGTCCCGTTGCGTATAAAACTTCCACAAGCTGCACGTAACCATACATATTTAATTTGATACCATGTGATCTCTATCTCTTAAAAAGAGCATAGTAATTGCAGATCATGCTTAAATACCTACTGATTCCATTTAGGGCTTAGGCGAATACATGAGATGAGAATAACTGAAGAGCAGTGTGAGCCAGTGAGTAGCTTTCAATGTTGGTGAAGTGTAACGTATTTTTAAAAGAATTTTACAAGAAATTGCAGAGTTTATAAGGACCACGTATTAGTCAATATTTCAAATAAAAATATTCATGTAACAACTGATTACCCAAAACCATAAAATAGGTTTTGGCAAAAAAGTAATCCATGATAATTTTGCCATAAAACCATGCCCATATCCTAAAGTGTCTGGTATTTTCTTTATGTATATCTGTTTATATTACATACTTTCTTTGTCACCTGCGAAATGGGATATCACATGATATATGCCACTTCCGAATACATTAGTGGGCCGTCTACTTGAGCGTGATAAACGGAGAACGTCGAGACACCATGACAAGGATAACATTCTTTGGGTTACACAAATATGCAGCCTCATTTAAGATTCTTATTTCAATTTACTAAATATACAATTCACATTACTTATGTAGCATGTAAATAACAAATACAGAAATCAGGTAATTCGTTTTGTTATTCTTTTCAGCTAAAATACCTTCATAAAATCATCACCACAACCCTTTATCTCTACCCTTAATCTTCTTTATGTTTAAATCCGCTTTCTTACCTAAATACTTTCCTCCTCTTTGTACAGCCTAGGCAACCTACATCCAGTTTCATAAATCCCAAAAACATTTTAAGAATGATACTTTCCTGTATCCTACATAAATTAGTCGCAAAATTAAGAATCTCATCAAAAACAGTTAATATTCGTATCAATCAGCTTAAGCGGTTCTCACAATGGCACCGCAACCGGATGCGGTAACGGTGTGTAAGCGGGACAGTGCTAGAGACGTGCATAGCATTTTCTCGTTCGCACACCTTTGCTGCATCCGCATGCATGCCTTAGGTAAGCTCAACGCTACGCTCTACGCCCCGCTAAACGTGCTGTGTTCTGTATGACCCTCGCCATTGAAGCTTACAACTTCACACACTTAATGCCTTAGTTCAAAACAAAGTGAGTTCTGCGTCACAGTTTAGTTCCTACCTGCAGAAAGAGTTTAATACCTTTCATTATTATAAAAACCCTTTCGCTATACTTTTTCGTAAAGTTTTTCAAGGAAAAGGGTTCATAAATTTGCAGAACATATGTTGGATATAAATATTCAAATATGCCTAAAGCTGGCCTGGGATTTAATCGCCGTCCGCCCCTTCTGACAATACTGTAAGCTTAATACTAAGTGAAGTATTCTTATAGTGATTTTCATAGAAAAGGCCCCTTTCAGCGTTTGAATGTAGGCTCTCAACAGAATGTAGCTAAAGCTAGGTATTTTTAATATGAATCGCTATAACCGTATGCCACCCTTATTTTCTGAAAGGAATGTGAAGGATTTACTCGTATACGTAAAAGAAATAGATTGTTTGAGTATTTCATGGAAAATACACAGATATAACTTTAAGTATCTGGTACACATTTGCTAGTAGACATTTGCTTTAAGTATTTGGTACATTCCTAATTATAATGGCTTTCATATTTCAGGTTTTTCCATAAATCCGTAAATTGCAGTATACATTCTGTAACGCAAAACCATAAAAATATTAGTTTGATTGGTTACGAGTAAATAACCAATTTAATCATGTTCTTATATAATTAGGTACACGTACAAATGTTAAGCACGCCTTTTGACACTTCTAGCTTTGACCCGGTATTGGCCGGGTGCACAACGCAGCGCCACCCAGCGTTCGCAACTTTGACGGCTCTGTCAAAAGTGTCGACTAATGGATACAACCAAATAAAGGTAATTATTTTAAAATATTGATTGTGGAGCAGTTAACAAATGCAAAATCTGTTTGTTTTTAATGTGAAACACATTTGGTTTTGTGCTTTATTGATAAAAGTAACTATTGTGCGTGTATTAAGTATAATTACGTCAAGTCACTTCATTGTTGTTTTCTTACAATTTAAAGGAAAAAATAATGTTTTATTATGTTTGCTTCCAGATAATTGAAAAATTACTACTTTTTTAAACACCGGTCTTAAATCGAAAGTAAAGGGAAGCTGTTAGTTTTGGCAAATATGGAATTGCAAAAATATGGAACAGTCGGACATAATTAGACAAGCTTCTTGGTTGGCCTGAAGCAACGGGAGCCCCAGTGTAAGTATCTTTCGAAATAGTGCAAAAACAATTCATTCATTTTACTAGAAAAAATTTTTGGTTTTGAATCGCCACTCTTGTTTTAAGCAATTTAATTTGGTCTGTCTGTCAAAACCCTTTTTATCAGGAACGCTTGGAGGTATAAAGTTGAAATATAACATCAAATACTTATATTATATATATCTGCGGCGCCGCTCCTTGAATCTTTTAACTCGACGCAACCCAAAGATACGGTCATTTGAGCCTTATTTTCTAACACTTCGCAGGGAAGCGAAA
The DNA here is from genome assembly GCA_911728535.1 of Pammene fasciana. Taxonomy (NCBI): domain Eukaryota; kingdom Metazoa; phylum Arthropoda; class Insecta; order Lepidoptera; family Tortricidae; genus Pammene; species Pammene fasciana. The sequence continues at coordinate 8,256,998 of OU452285.1, forward strand.
CCTACAAATAAAGTCCGACACGCACTTGGTTAGTTTTTTATAATACAGACAAGATTTCTGTTTTTTTTTACAGATACCTGTGTGCGTCTATAGTGGCAAATGTACCTTCGTATGTGGCCGCCTTAATATATTATATAAATCGAAAATGATGAAAGACCAGTGAAAGACAGACTTAAACAAGCAGGAGCAGCAGCGGGGAGAATTTGTTAAATACAAACAAAAGTTATAACAAATTATATATTTTGTGTTATTTCAAACATCTCTTCTGAAATCTCAAAATTGTTGTACTCTGTTTTAAATGATAGAAACAAATTGAGAAAATCTTGTGAGGTTTTATTTCTTTTGAAAATTTGAAAGTCCGTAAAGGATCATGCGTAAAGGGATCCAAAAACAAACAGAGCTATGAATTATCTAATTTAAAAGTTCGTTCGTTTTATATACTTAATTTCCTTATGGAGACACCAAGTTGAATTCCATTGCATAACTAAGATATTCATGATTTAGTCAGTCACAGTAATTACTAGGAAGTGCGCCTATGCCTAGACGGACTGGTTACTGTTAGACCTCGGTGGCCAACACGTCCGCCGAGCGGTTGTGAACGCAGCCCAGCTGCAATGCTTTATTTAGGCACTTAATATGTGCTGTGACTAAAATATGAAAATCTCAGTTTTGCTGTGGAATTCAACTTGGTGCTCATAGAACTAAAGTCGATAGAGATACTTACATATTTAATGACCTCTTCTCTGATAGTTTTTGGACCACGATCCATATAAAGTGGCCCGAAATCCTTTACCAAAACGCAACACGTAATGCATGTATGAAAAAATTCCGTAGGATTTTTATGTAAAATCTGATAAAGCCTCAATCCTTATCCTTACTAGTCCACAAAGAGTACCTACATAATAATAAATTGAGGTAAAATAGGTAACGTTATAATATAGGATACAATTTTATGGCACATAATAGTATGTGCTCTAATTGAAAATGTGTGCAGTAAAATTGTATGCAGGCGTTTTATATACTTATTGTAAGTGTTATTCTACGCAGACGGAGTTGCGGACAGAAGCTAGTCTTTACATATTTCTTTCTACGTGTATCCTGTATTATAACGTTACCTATTTTACCACAATTTATTATTTAATAGCATATTTAAGTAGAAAGCGTAAGCAAAATAACTAAAACGTATGACGTTTCAAAAAATACAGCCGTCGCAGTTGCTACTTTTGGTCACGTCAAGCGCTGCGATCGTTTTAGCTTTTCCCGCCCAGTCTCTGCACCCGGCCAATGCAACCCCATGATTTGGCATACGCACTAGTTTTTACGAAAGCGTGTTCCATCTGACCTTCCGATTCAGAGGAGAAACTATGGCTTATTGGGGTTCTAGACTGGTAAATATTAAATGTAGACTGGTAAAGGTTAATGTAATGTAGGTCAAAGGTGAAATGTAGGTAAAGGTAAATATTAAATCTACATATGTTTCGAAAAACTCTGTAGTAGCCGGGCCTTGAACCCGAGACCTCCGGTTTGAAAATCGGCGGTTTTACCGCTAGGCTATCAGCGCTTCAATCAGTGTCTTAATGCCGTATTCAAATAAAAGTAAATGTAGTAGGTCCCGTAGTACCTATAGGTAAACAAATTTAAATTATCGTTTTAAAAATGTATTTTTGCATCTATTACTCAAACTTAACTTCACAAAGTTGCAAAAGCACGTTTAACACTTTAGCGCCGAAATTTTTAATGAGACCCTTCTCGTTGTAAAAGTCGGTTAAAAAGGTTGGCGAATTTTTATGATTGCACGTTTCTTCACGTTTAATGAGGGTTGGGCCTGTCAATAATTTAGTGTCACCCTTAAAGCCCTCTGATATACTTATTGGAGGTTCGGCCCCTTTTGTTCACCAACTTTAAATTTTTACCCCGACTTTTAATGTTTAATTTTAAAGTGAACATCTATGTTCGAGTATAATTTTCAAAGAGTATAAGCATTTTCATTTTGAATCTTTTTTATTTATTTATAACGCAAATGCAAAATGAATTTCTAAACGTTTGTTTACACATAGTAAAACACAAATAAAGCCTGTTTTGTGCCGTGCACAAAATTTATAAAGGTAACATTCTACTAGCAGTGCAATAAACCTACAGCGTCACATTTCAATTCAACAGCGTACAAGAAAAAAAGAGGATTTTGCATATCGATTGTTGAAATTCACAGCCTATCCTGTAGGTACCCTTTGATGCCCTAACGAGTGCTTCGTAGTATTACGATAAGCTTTTTGAACGTATTGCACTTTATGCGAGTCCATTGAAATCATCGCTCGGGGTAAATTAATGAACGAATAAATTCCAATTCAGCGTAAAATATTGTACGCGTTCATTGTTGTTCATTGTTGTTTGACTAGTTCTGGCAGTTGAACAATAAAACTGTTTTTCATTTCATGACAAATTCCATTGAGCTTGAAAGAACGAGAGATTTTTTTTATTTAATAAAAATGGTAGCCAAGTATAAGGAAAATGGTTTCATGACAGTTCAACCAAGTAAAAATAAAACCGGCCAAGTGCGAGTCGCACTCGCGCATGAAGGGTTCCGTACCATTATTTATAAAAACCAGCCGTAGTAGCTACTATCGAATAAATTATTATCGCAAGGTCGTATCTGCCTAAGTGCGACTCGCACAATGTTCAAAATAATTTTTTTTGAAAGAATATTTAAAGATTGATTCTCTTGATTTTATTCATAATTTTTGGACTTACGGTTCAAAAGTTACAGGGGGGGGGACACAATTTTTATGAATTTCGGAGCGATTATTTCTGAAAATATCCACTTAATCAAAAAATGTTCGAAGAAACCTCAATTTTATTTTAGTGACCTATCGATTGACGTGCATCATGTTGATTTTTGGCAAAAAAAAATTATGACAATTTGTTACATGTATGAAGTGCCCCCCTAAATTTTTTTTTTTTGCTATTTCTCTACAAAACTCAGTAGCGGCACATATAATACACTTTGTGTAACAATATGATAATGATACGTCTTATAGTTTCCGAGTAAAATGGCTGTGACATACGAACGGACTGACAGACAGACAGACAGACAGACAGACAAACATGACGGATCTATAAGGGTCCGTTTTTTGCCATTTGGCTTCGGAACCCTAAAAAGCTCGATTCATTTAAACTTTTCTGGTGCAAAGGTTGTCTATAATGCCGCTAGCGTTATAGGCACCGAAAACGACAACGAACGGCAGGAATGTCTGTTCTTAGTTGTGTTTGACTGATTTAAAATAATTTGAATTATTACATCCCAGCCTTGGGCACCGGAAGTCTAGGTCTCTTTTCCTTTTATATGACATCTATATCAGTTTATAATAAAATAGCAATCAGCGCTTACGCTTTTGTTGTTCGAATACAATATTGGATCGACAGCCGCCAAATGTTATCTTTTCCAAAAAAGTGTCACATATGACCAACACAGAAAATGTATAAAAAAATAGATTGCACAAAACATGTAGGTAAGTACTTACATGACCAACAAAAATACAGTAAGTGTGAACAAATGCGAACTGAGATATTTCACTTCATAACTGCGAAAAGCCCTATTGAATAACATAAATACATATTATTAGGCAACGAAACTGTATTATTATCTTTGTAAATTACTTTCTCGAAACTATACATTGGCCAATATCACTATATTGTCGGAGTACTCAATAATCCAACAATTAATTAAAAATCCTTTATCGCTAGCGACGTACTAAATTGAATATAAACTAAGTAATTAATTAATTATCACGAATGAAAAAATGAAGCTTCGTGTTCGTAGTAAGATTGGTTACAATTATCATTAGAACGATAAAAATGGCGACATATTATGTAATTTTGTACAATCCTGAACCTGAAGGTCCGCCTGAAGTTTTTGACGTCTGCTTTAGCAAAAACTATAAAGTGGAGCGTTTTTGTGTCAATGTGACCAGTCTCATACGTTTTATTCAGGCGTTTGCCGCCGACAGCGTCTAAATCCAAGCGATATGTTTCGGAGCGTTTTTTCATTACATTGGTCGCTTTCATTCTTTCCCGTGAACGTACGGCAGGATAAAATTCTATGGTTTCATTCATCAATGTAAATGTCAAATGTAAGTTTATGATCGATTTATAAATGAAAACATAATGTTATTCGTATAAAAGCGACAATTGATGATGACGATCAAAACAAAATCAATTAAGTGGACCAATCTAGATAGCAATTAACAGCTTTTTACCAGAAAAAGCCTCTTGTACAATCTAATGGCATTTCAACCACTTAATTGCCAGCTCGCGGCGCGAATCGTCGATCCGGCGAAATTAGCAAAAGCCAATAAGACGAATGACTCGACGTTACCTAGAGATACACGCACAGATCTGCCCGCCGGATTTGTCCGGTGGATATGCCCGTTGGACAGGCAGACAAATCCGTGTCCGATTTGCGCCATACGTGGACGGATCTTTCCATCGGGCATATCCGCCAGACAAACGAGGCGGGCAGATCTGTACATATATCTCTAGCTATTTTCTTATTTTACTCTGTCAGTTCCAAATAAGTATAGGTAACGTTAACATTTATATTAATTATGTAGTTGGTATTATTTTATCTACAGTCAGAGTCAGGTATTGTTTTATATCTAAATATCCTAACATACAACAATATGAATCCTTCAACAATTTGTGTAGTGATTTATAACTAATTTTAGGTATCGTATTTTAAATTAATTATAGGCAATCTTTTTCCTACATATTAATTATCACATATTAATTGGTCCCGCCGGAAGATCAGCGCTGGCTTTCGGGTCAGCATTATGCTGAGGCGGGCCCATTTCGTGGTAAACTCAGTATTGTTCTAAATTTATACGGTTTTTTTTTGTTATACTTCTCTACCTATGTAATTTAAGTTTATCATGAATAAAACAATTGATTCTGATTCTGATTCTAAAACTTATTCCTACAGTTTTATGCAGCTACAACATCGTATGGTCCGCTTGTATTAATAAAATAAAATGTAAAGCAAATATTATGGTCCTATATCGAGTAATAGAAACATACATTAACAAACAAGGACTTCGCGTGAAGCCAGACGCGTGTCTTGGATTACGGAACATAATCTCTCTGAAGACAACAATGAAACCTATAGCGGGGTAAGGCTCCGTTTCCACCAAAGATGAGCGAGGATGTGATGCGAGTAATGTGTTTTCAAGAACCAATAGAATCACTTCATTTGTTTATCGGACGCTTGGTTCCATTGAGCGACAACAAAAAGCGGAGACAGACGCTAGGAGGTTGCTGATCATACTAGTGGAAAAAATCAAAAGAGTAGCTCCGCTATGGAAAACGATATCTACAACTTTCAAACTATCAAAAAACGAACGTCAAAACGGACCAAAAGACTTTGTATACAGATTTGCACTGTGTTGTATGTTTGAAATAAATAATATAATGTTTTTATCGCTAACAAAGCAAGTAAATGTCACTCCAGGCACCGATAAATAACAATTACTTACGCAAATCAAATGCGGCATACTGCGGGGATTGATACCGATAGCTTATCAGGGGACCAGTTTGATCAATATCTATCAACATCTTTTTAATAGCGCGATCTTTTATGGGTATTACAAAAGATCCTAATTGTTAGGAGACATCATTACAAAATGTGTCGTATTTATATTGCAATAACGACGTAAATTGCGTTAACGCCTAATTTCATTACGCCAATTTAGAATAGAAGTTAAGTACCTAATTGATATTAAGTTCGCATGTTTAGCTGTTTTTGAATACTCAAACTTCTGTAGTTTTTTGTTGTAGTCGTATTACGTTTGCCTTGACACTTATGGAGGGAGTTTCATTTTCAGCGAGCGGTAAAGTTATTTTTTTTTTACACTGAGTACCAAAAAGTTCCTAAATTTATAAAAATTAAAACTCTAGCATGAAAAGTAGAAGAGGGGTACTCAGTAGGGATTGCAGTGCCGAATGCCGGTATTTTTGTATGAGTTCCGGAATATTACAAAAAAAAACCGAAATTGCAAGCCTTATAGTACCCAGTTTAGTATCCCGTGGGTGTATTTTACTACCGCATTTGTTACGTATATTCATGTGCCGTAGTAATAATAAGCTTTGTTAGCTATGCATTGAAATGTATTTAAATATTTTACGATCCTTGCTGACGTACTTCTAGACCACTTAGTTAATTTTAAAATAGTCTTGCATCCACATTTATTCATCTACTTAATAAATATTAAAAATACATTTTTAATAACAATCAATTGGAAGACAAATTCTCTTGGTCAAGACAATATTGTTTTGTATATAGGTGGAAACAATTTAGAAAGCATGTATTGTCTATAATTTCGCATATAAATACAACAATCAAATTGTAAAAACGATTTATTATAAAAACAAAATTAATTTCAACAAATATTTTCCCTACCAAGAGCGCTGGTAGCCTTGCGGTAAGACGTCCGACTTTCAATCCGGAGGTCTCGGGTTCAAACCCCGGCTCGTACCACTGAGTTTTTCGGAACTTATGTACGGAATATCATTTGATATTTACCAGTCGCTTTTCGGTGAAGGAAAACATCGTAAGGAAACCGGATCTAATCCCAAAAAGGCCTGGTTTCGCCTCTGGGTTGGAAGGTCAGATGGCAGTCGCTTTCGTAAAAACTAGTGTCTACGCCAAATCATGGGATTAGGTTGTCAAGCGGACCCCAAACCGGGATAAACGCTAGGATGATGATGATGATGAAATATTTTCCCTACCAAATCCGCATAGTTGTGCCAAAACCTAAAACATCATTGAGATATCATTAAAATTCAATAAAAAGGCCATTACGAGCCACTAAATTAATTCAAGCACTATAAAATGTTTGTAGCCATGACACTGGATGCTGGACTATTCATAGTCGTCAGACGATTCACTCCCGCGGCCCTACCGGCCTTGTCTATAAATATACCGTCTCACTCTGTCGCCAAGAACCAGCCCAGTTCTCTATCTTGTACCAACCTTATCACTATGGCTGAACGATTACAAGATAATCGACTAACGTCAATAGTCCCACATGAATCAGTGTTTACAAAGTGCAAATTTGTATTTGACGTGGTCTAGTGCAGCGGTTTATTTCTAGGATGTCGTCTACAACGTCACTCGCGGGGAAAAAATGTTAGTACCTATACCTATTATTAGTTATGTCTGTTCAGTTTGCTAGATTAGTCCACCTATACGTTGTGTTGTATAATTTGATTAGCGTCGCGCACCTGAGAAGTCTTTCAACACGCGAATCATTGAATAAATAAACAAATGAAGTGTTGATGTTATAGTTTCTGAAGTGGTATAAATACGAGATATACAATGTTGATACGGAATTATATTTATTAATATACAGTGAAATAATGTTTCAACATTTTGTATGTGATATTAAGTGTGCATATATTTGTCGTGTCGTATAATGATGTCTTTAAGTAAGTTGCTACAATTATACATAATTTCCTAAGGAAGATACAAACTAAATATTTTTAAACCCTCTCCAATACGGATTATTAATTAATTGCTTTGTTATCAACAGAAGGTATCAATTATCTAATAAAATTATGTCGTCAGAACTACAATTTGAAATAGATAATTGTTTCCATTTGAAAGTCTTTTCGTACTAAATAAAGTATTTCCTAAACCGAATAATTATACGATACTCAAGTATTCGGTATTCATGGAGATTCATAATTGTCTTGTTTCTTAGAACAAAACCATTATTTCAATCTTCTGGGATAATCCTAATAAATAGTAATTAGATTTTGTGTAGACACAAGTATTTGCTGAGCTGATACGCTACGGTATATATACGATACGGTAAAAATATTAGCTATTTCAAATATTTTGGGTTGTAGGTATAACATCGGGTTCAAAGCCCGCCTCGTACCACTGAGTTTTTCGGAACTTATGTACGGAATATCATTTGATATTTATCAGTCGCTTTTTGGTGAAGGAAAACATCGTAAGGAAGCCGGACCCAATCCCAAAAAGGCCTAGTTTCCCCTCAGGGTTGGAAGATCAGATGGTAGTCGCTTTCGTAAAAACTAGTGTCTACGCCAATTCACGGGATTCGGTTATGAAGAGGTTCCCGAAGCCGAGACTAACGTTACGAGGAAGAAGAAGAGATATTTATTGAGCAACATTGTATGAATTTATATGCGAGGTAGTAACCAAGAAAAAAATATTTCTTGTCACTTTTAAATTACTATCAAGCAAACAACACAAAAGATAAAGAACGTCTCCTGGCAATCAGATAAGTAATAAATACGCAAGGAGGTACCTACATAACATAACGTTACCTACCATTTATTTATTTATTTATACCACTACGATGGCAAACAACCATACAGCCCACCTGGTGGTAGGCAGCTACCGTAGCCTACGGACGTCTGAAACTGCATACCACAAATTTTAACATTGGTCAGTTTTGAAATGAGGCTTAACTCATTCCTATTAGACAGTAACCTGCTTTCAAATATGCGATTTGTGCGAACCTGCCGGTGTGCGCTGGTGACTTGACATTAGCGAATGTATGTGCGAATGTTTCATGATATTCGTGCTTTTCCGACTCGTATCAGTTTTTTTACACATATTACACTTAGCGTCACTTATATGCACACATCCATAACTGCATCGACAGTCAGAATGCATATATGAATCCACTCGCGCACACCATTAGCGAATTAATATGACGATATATTCATAGTCCATAGTCCGCAAACATCGGCACATTGCAGTGGCGGCGTGTCCATAGAACACAGTTACCGTCAGCTTGCCTAAGTTTCAGGCGCCTGAGCAGTTTTCATGAAGAAATTTTAAGCCAATTTCAGCAACGGATTGCCTAAGAAATTTTTTGACCCATCACCACTAGCATATTGTAAAACATTCTCATCCCCCACTCAAAAAATAGGCTTCACAGATATTTAATACAAAATGTAGTATTTGAAAATACTTTTCATGATATTAAACTATTTGACGAACGACGACGACGTCGTGGATAAGGGGAAAAATGCTCGTGCGTTTTTTAGAGAATATTTATGGTAACCTGAGATGTTACGAATAGTTTTTCATAGAAAAACCGACCTCCCATTTTTCGAACCAGAGGCAACCCTATTTTGTGTCCTTTTCAGTGGTCCTAGGCACCCTGCTGGAGACTGACCACTACGAGAGCCTGGTGAAGGAGCTGACCTGCACCAAATGTAACAAGTACATGAAGCCGCCCATCCACTTGTGTGTCGACGGACATAGCATCTGTGGGCAGTGTTTTGAAAAGAGCTTCCAATGCCACGTATGCAAAGTGAGTGTAACTGCCATTAGTCTGTTAGGTATCTCATCTGTGTCCGTTACGATCTTTCTTCATTCCGATGTAAGTAGTATGTGGTTGTGTTTTCATCATTTAGTAGAATTAGTTAAGTTAATAGGTAGTCGCGTTTTTAAACCATCAACATGGTTACAAGAATTACTACCTATAGGTACGTAAAAATTTACGTAATTAACATTGGCATATCCTGACTTGACAATACAGGACAGTAATATCCTGTAATCAGTAATGATGCATGTGCTTCTGACTATAATATTTATGAGCTTGACACCTCACAACTTGGACACTTTTTGATGGACCAATATCCACGTACCTATACATTTTCTTTGACAACTTGATGTTTTCTTTAGCTTTCCTGACTTCCTCTTTGCTTCAACTCTCCCTCCTATAAAATTCTTACCTATTAATAAATTCATCGTGCCGTAGCGGGTGTCTGAGAATCTGTCCTCTCCCATTAAACATATCAAACTGACCATTTCAGAAAGAGTTTTCTCTCATCCGGCCGATGGTCCTGGAGTCTTTGGCCAACAAGGTGCTTTTTCCATGCGTGAACGCTGGCTGCCCGAAGCACGCGACGTTGCCGCTGCTCGAGAAGCACACGGCGCACTGCCAGTTCCGCATCATCAATTGTTTCATGGCCCGAGTTTACGGTAAACTTGCGAATAGTTTCTATTAAGGATAGTTTCTGCTCTTTGTAATTTTTTTAAGACACCGCAAAGCTCTTCCTACTACCCTCAAGTTGAATTTTGAGTTTCGAGTAATACGCCTACGAAAAACTACAACTTGTTTTATATAAAAACTACTAGCAATTTAAAGATCCTAAACATGATTTGGGGTGATATGAATATACTCAGAAATGGCACAATCTGTTTCCTATTCAATAACGCCTTCAGCGTGCGGAGGGGCCAACCCAAATTCTTCATTTCATAAAAGGATGCTGGTAGAGTTGCGGATTCATTGTATGCGCAAGCGATCTAATTTCCTGGTGCATAGTAGGTACAAACTGGCTTTAGCAGCAATCTGAATACGTTAGCAAACTGCCTAAATAGATTCACTATATCTGAATAACTGATGCATGATTCATGCTCGCAGGAACAAATGATAAATTAGATTAGATATCTGCATATGCCCACCTAATTAGTTAATTATTAATTACTAATACCAGAATCAGGTGTCTTGGTGTTCAACATGCATGTTAGGTAGATACCAGGGTATCGGTACCAGGTGGTTATGGCTTAAGACATACATTTCCAAATAAAGTGTTTGCCATGAGCTACATGAGTTTTTGCTACTTAAAACTTTGGTGACTGTGAATAAGAATAATAAATCTTTCTTCAGGAGAGTGTAAATGGGAGGGCAGAGCTGGAGAGTGGATGGACCACTGTTTTGTCGAGCACAAGTCGCGGGTCACCGAGGTCCCGTTCATCACCGTGAAGGACAAATGGGACCCCAAGAGGACTGAGCCTGTTCTCAACTACTTCTTGCTTAAGTGTTATGAGAAGGTTTTCAACATTTACCAGATTTATGATAAGAGGGGAGGTAATTGTTTACTTTTTGTTGCTAAAATCTCGTAAGTTGTCTCTTGGCCAGCCTTCTGGGCAGCTTGCCTATTGACAACGATCTGGACCAAATTTTTATCCCTAATTTTAAGTAGGTTAGGCAATTTGTTTATTTTTTTTCATTGAAAATTATATTATTTACAATTCATGCGAATTGATTTATCAATACTGCTGTTTTATAAAAAGGCAAATGAGCGACTGGTAATTTTATTTTATATATTTTTTTTATTTTTTGAGCCTAATAAGGGTTCTTACTATTAAAGGAAAAGAAAACTTTAGATTTTTGAGCAATTTTGGTCATGTGGTACAGTCACCAGCAAAAGTATCTTCCTACATGAAGGCCGCAAAAATATATGACACGCTCTTATTTGTAGGGCGATAAGAGCGTGTCACATATTTTTGCGGCCTTTATGTTGGAAGATACTTTTGCCGGTGACTGTACTTACTTAAAATCTACCTTCATTTTTGAGAGTAGGTACCTATTTAAGAATAGTACCTTGTATTCTAATGATTCTTTGAAAGATATTGTCTTGTTTAAAACTAGGTACTTATTACGAAATAATATACTTTATGCCACACCTGGCCATAAAGTGGCTTTTTCCGCACGCCGCGCGTACGGAAAAAGACGCTTTCTGGCCTAGTGTAGACATAAAATGATGTACACAACACGGGATCGCATATTTACGTCCCTCGCTTGCAGCTCGGGCCGCAAACTTCTGCGATCTCGGCCTTTCTTTGTTTTACCACCCTAGTTGTGTAATGTACTATTAAATAGGTACTCGTGCCTACTACAGAATGGATATTTCAAAATTTTATTTCGCAAAGCAACAATATTCTTGCAATTTGATTTTCCTTATCTACAGACATGAAAGAGCAAAAAAAGTGTTCTAAAAAAACTTCACAAAATCGGAAATTCAAACAACCTGCAAATTATTATTTTCTTTCTTCCAGGAAGAATGATGTGGACAGTTCTGGTGAATGATGAGCACGCCGAGAAATTCTACTTTGAAGTTGATTTGTTTTTGCCAAGTCTGCCAAGTAAAAGGATAATGTATAGGTAAGACGCATTGAGCTAGAATATAGTAGAGGTACAGTCTCAAACAAGATTCACCGAAAATATGACTCGTGAAAATTTGTAACCGGCCAGTCTTATCACCTTTAAGGCTGACTAGACACTGTCAGTAATAATGACATTATTTCTCTACCCATACTTCTCATTCTTCATGTACATACAAAAGGACGGGTCCAGAAATAATGACGTTATTACTGACAGTGTCTGGACCGCATAAGTATAATAAAACTCAACCAGAAACTGCTGTACGATTCGTTCTTACAGCACTATTGTTGGGCCATTTTTTGGGTTGATTGTGTATCCCGTATAGACGTTATTAATTCGAATACCGAGTACCTGCAGGATTTTTCTCAATGAAAACGGAACACTTGGTTAAGAAATTTCAAACACGGTGAACCGTTTCCATTACCCTTAAGTGTATTAGTATCACTACAGTGTAACTCATCATTGGCCACATCATCTGTTGTAGATGTATGTTGCAGCGCTTGTGAGTTTACGGATTCCCGCATCTCCGTTGATGACTATAGAGTCCTATAGCAGCACGGCATTTCTTTCCACATCGATCGCACACAAAACGTGAGTCCGCAGGAGGTGGTAGAGCACGTCGAAGACTTTTCTGCTTAAGGTTCTCCAGCCAGTCATCGTCATGCTTCGAAGTTCCGACTTTAATATCGTGACGCCACTCGGGTCTCATCTCGGCCCGTGTCTCCCAGCCATCGGTCCGAATGCCAAAACTATTCATGTCCCGCTTACACGAGTCTTTAAACCTTAGAGTTGGACGGCCAACAGGTCTTTTTATGTTCGCTATCTGACTGAGCATTACTTGACGCGGTAGTCTCTCAGGATCCATGCGATGCACATGACCGAGCCAGCGAAGTCTTCTCTGCTTTAACATAGCAGTTATGCTGCAGCAATGCGTTCTCGAGAGTACTTCCTTGTTACTAACCTTATCTTGCCAAGTGACTCCAAGTATAGTCCTCAGGCAGCGCATGTGGAAAGCGTTCAGTTTGCGTTCTTGTTTCGCGTATGTAGTCCACGTTTCTGACGCATACAATAATACACTTAGTACGCAGGTCTGGTGTACAAGGACTTTGGTGTAAGTAGTGAGCTTACGATTTCTCCATACGCGTGCAAAAAGCTTCCCAAAAACAGTTGATGCCCTGCCTATCCGACTATCTATCTCCTTGTCATTAGATAGTGACTGGGTAGTGGTAGAGCCAAGATAGCAGAAATGATCCACAACATCGAGCACATCACCGTCGAGTCTGATTTTTGGAGACTGGTTTACGCCTTGCACCATGATGACAGTTTTCCTGGTGTTCACGCTCATAGAAAACAGCCGACAAGCGCGAGCAAATCGCGTCACCAACTCCTGGAGTTCGTTTTCAGAGTTTGCAACTAGTGCAGCATCATCCGCATACAGAAGTTCTCTAGCAATTACGTCTAGACGCTTATTTTTTTGATTTGAGAAGACCAATATTATAAAGTTTTCCATCGTTTCTAGTATGCAGATGTACTCCGACGTCACAATCCTCAAAAGCAGCCAGAAGCAGTGCCGAGAAGAAGATACCAAAGAGAGTAGGCGCTAGCACGCAGCCTTGTCTGACTCCACGGTTTACGCAAAAAGTAGCTGACTTTTCGCCATCAAATATAACTGAGGCGTTCATGCCATCATGGAAGGATCTAATAAGTGACAAAAGTTTCGGAGGGCATCCAATTGCGCGTAACACTTCGTATAGACCTTCTCTGCTCACGGTATCAAATGCCTTATTAAGATCAATAAAGGCCATATACAACGGTACACGATGTTCCCGAGATTTTTCCTGTAGCTGCCGAAGAGTAAAAATCATGTCATTGGTCGAACGGCCAGCTCTGAACCCACACTGCGACTCGGGGTAGATCTGAGAAGCTAGAGTTTCCAATCTTCGCAAAACGACTTTTGCAAATGCCTTTCCTGCAATGCTTAACAAGGATATACCCCTGTAGTTATTACAATCACCTCTATCTCCTTTACCTTTATATAGAGTGATGACGTCGGCATCTCTCATATCTTGAGGAATAGTCCCCTCATCCCAACAACGCAGTAAAAGAACGTACAGGGGAGAGGAAACGCAACCGATTTTTACCAGTTCAGCAGGTAAGCTATCAAGACCTGTACTTTTACCAGGTTTCAAACTCTGGAGAGCTTTAAGGAATTCCTCGCCTGTAGGGGGGTCGTCCAGCTCAGTCACCGCGGATCGTAAGTTCAAATTCGCCAGTGCCGTTAGGTCTATAGACACTTCTTGAGAGAACAGGTTTGAATAATGTTGCGTCCATCTATCAAGTTCCTTAACTTTGTCTGTAATCGGATTTCCATCAAGGTCTTTGATCGCGGCACGTTTCCGCTTTGTTGGACCGATTGCAGACTTTATTCCCTGGTACATACCCCTAAAGTCACCCACATCCCGACATCGCTGTATAGACTGGCAGAGTTTAGCCCAGTACTCATTAGCGCAACAGCGACTGGCGCGTTGTACTTCCGCTTTGGCTGCGTTATATGCAATTTGCTTGGCAGGATCTCTGTGGTTGTTCAATAAGTTTATATGAGCTGTTCGTTTTTCCTCGACTAATGGCAGTATAATGTGTTGATACTCGGCAAACCAGTCACTACTAGTCTTTCCTTTCCTGCCGAACACCTTTTCAGATGCTTGCGTTATTTCCTTCCTTATCAATTGCCACATCTCTTCAGCGCTAGCAGATGATTCCAAAATTTCCTTGCTAAGTTTATGTACAACTAGTTTTTCTAGGTCTTTGCATAAGTTCTTGTCCCGCATAGCTGCGGTATTCAATGCGATTTTACAAGGCGCTTTCTTAGCAGAGTGGATTTTCTTTGGGATTAGACGCGATTTAGCCATAATCAAGGAATGATCTGTATTGCAGCTAGCACTATGATACGTACGGGAGTTAAGGATATCACGCAGGTCCGTCTTCCTTGTGATAATAAAATCAATCTGATGCCAGTGACCTGAGCGTGGGTGTTTCCATGAGACTTTGTGAATGGGTGTATTCTTAAAGTAGGTGTTCGTCACACATAACGACAGGGACGCGCAGAGTTCCAGCAAGCGCTGACCGTTTTCATTGACGTTGCCAATTCCATGATTACCGATGCATTCGGGCCAGTCTTCAGATTTGTTTCCTATTCTCGCATTAAAATCGCCGAGTAACAGGAGCTTGTCAGATGTGCGCACATTTTCCAGACATTGACGCAAATCTTCATAAAAGTTGTCCTTAACATCGGCAGGGGCTTTTAAAGTTGGTGCATAGGCGGAGACAAGAGTAACAGGACCTGATGTTGACATTAGTCTTAGTGCCATTAAGCGCTCAGACACACATAAAGGTGTTTCAAGACATCCAAGTAAACTGTTCCGAACAGCGAACCCAACACCGTACTCTCTTCTTTCGCCGTCGTTCTTTCCTTTCCAGAAGAACGTGTAGTTGTCTTCGCGAATGCTGCCCTCGTCCAGAAGACGGGTTTCCTGTAATGCGGCTACGTCAATACGGAGACGGAGAAGTTCTCTATCTATGATGGTGGTCTTCCTGAGTTCCGGTATACCGTCGGTGGTTGATGACGCATTGTCGTTTCCAGGGAGCATAGTTCTCACGTTCCATGTGGCAAATCTCATGACATTTAAGATGTTTGTGTTATTGTTTTTTGTTCTACTTGTTTTGCCAGGTGCATTAGATACCCATCCTGTTTCAGGCACTATGACATGCCTGCTGCTCCACACACCTATAGAAGCGCAGGATGAGGGGCGGACCAGTACCTTATTGGCCGGGGGCTGCCCAGCTGAGGCAGGCGGTAACTGATCAGTTAGTCGCGATGGACTATCCTACCGTCAGGAGTCACCCCTGGCGCCCGCGCACACGCCCATTAGCGCAAGCTTATCACCGGTGACTGCGACTCCCCGTGTTGTAATCCGCACCTTTTCAGGCACGAGTGGAGTGTCCTCTCCACAGGCGCTGCATGCCTGGGACACAGTTTAGAGTCACGGACTTGCCCAGCACCCATGACCCCCTCTCGGCCTAGTCAGCTTGGCCCACAGGAATGAAGCTAGTCATTACGTGCGGAGTTGATTCGGCTGCAGGAGTTGCCGACTTGTTCAGGTTGAACCCTACTGTCGCCTACGGTACTCCAAATCCGTTGCCCCATCCGCCAATGAACACCGTACCGAAGCCTATCTCCTCCGATGCCATCACCGTTAGGGTCTTCACCCGTAACCCTGGGCAGGGGACCGCGTTATACCCCGCAGCACTGGGTCCCCGACCGAACTTCGCCACCCAGACACCCTGGCCTACTAAGGCGACGGGTGCCCACCCAAGTAGCAATGGAATGTCTTAAAAAGGGTTTGTTGATTTCTTGAAGACAATTAGACAAATTTTTGCTGTTGTCTTGGTTAAGACCATTATGTCCCTGAAGTTCCCTTGAAGATATACTTAAGATACAGTTTAGAAAAAGTGGGCACAAACTTATAGTCAATATCAAGAAAAAGTTAATACTATTGCTTAGACAAACTTAAACCCTACTTAAGAATGGGGGTTTAACAGATCTCTAAACTTTGGTTTCAAGATATCGCGAAGGTTGACTTAATACCAAGAAATAAACTTAAAGATATCTACAAGACTTACTTTAAACTATTAACACTGAGTTGCACAAATTCGATCCCCTCTTAACAAAGAAAATTTTAAAACTTTTTTTACTCATGGAGTTATATTTTAGAAAACATGGCGAACTTTTATAAACTATAACAAGAATTCATTGAAGGATTATCAAAATGGCGATTAACTATTTTCTTTACGTTTACGAAATTCCGTTTTATGTCACTATAGGCATTTAAAAACTATAACGCATGATTGTTTATCGTGTAAAATTGATCGAAAGGGCTATAAAATAGACGGGCCTACAAAATACTGGAAAAATAGCAATAAATATTAGGAATAATATGATGCTAAATGAAAAATTTGCTTACATACAGAGCAGAATACTACTTTTCTGTAAATGTTCGAGATATAAATACAATTATTATCACTATAACAAAAATCTAACTTCAATGTGCTTAAATTTTGTATGATTTAGCGTCGGAATTTTTCAATTTCTTTTTTACCAAAAGTATAAAATGGCGTTAAGTCTTATTATTCTTAACGAAGTATGACTTAAGTTGATACTGATTTTGTAAGGTTACTTTAGATAAAGTACAGAAAATTTTGATTTAGAGTAGTACTGGTTTAGAGATATTATACTTAACTAATACTTAAAACTGAATTAGTGTAGTTCTACTTAATACTTAATGGGACTTTACAGAATCTTTAGTTTGATTTAGTGAATGCAAGTTGCCGTCCATTGACGGTATTCTTTATGCAACATAAACCATTAAATAGAAATATAAATAATTTATTCGTGGCGAACGGTTACATGGTATTCACACATAAAAAAAACAGGTAAGGAATAAGAGAAAGAAAAAAAAACAATCTAACGACAAATGATTCTCTGCTTTTTCGCTGAAAATTGTATTGCCGAATTTCACTTGCCAACCAACTTTTCGCAGAAGTTTCATTTAGCCAAATTTTATTTCCCAACTTTACATAATCCAACCTAACCTAACCCAACCTAGTAGGTAATTTTCATTTCCCAACTATGGGGTTGGGCAATAAAATGGTTGCGAAATAATTATTTGGTAAAAGTTATTCGGCCAAACGAAACATCTGCGAAAAGTTGGTTGGCAAGTGAAAGTTGGCAATACAATTTTCGGCGAAAAGGCAGGATACCTACTAATCTAACATGACATACCTATCACATCTAAGCCACGAAACGGTCACGACTCAGTATGATGCTGGCCTGGTTGGGCTAACGCAGGTCTTCCGGACTTTACGTGAGTAAGTGAGTGAAGGCACGGAGTGCGACACAACATTGAAAAAACTAAAATAAAAAACATAGCGCAATAAAATATTACATAGGGATTCAAACTTAATTTTATCTAATTTGACTCTCTATGTAATAGTAGTAAATCAATAATTAGATTAATTAGGTATTTTATAACTAGCTTTATCGGCCCTTCTGGCATGTACACTATTTTGTTTGTATTTAATATTTTACATGTGGGTAGTTTTTCTGTACATTGTATTTTAGATAGGGGTAAATATATTTTTCCTCAGTCAACCCGTGACCACGATCGCTGTAAAGTGTTCGAAACGTCGGGATGTAATTTAAATTTAGTATACGCGATATAATCCGTTTAAAGTTGTTTTGTTTCAGGGGAGTGCTTAATCATCATTTTTTTGTATGGGATTTTTTTTCAGAAACCTATTGTGTGTGTTATTAAATGAAAGGGTTTTCGAGGCAATTCTAAAAATATACCACAACTGACTAGAGAAGTGCTACTAAATTAATTAAATAATTAATTAAACTTGTGTGGCAAATGAACTTCTGCTTTCCAGATTTTTTCTTCCCTTGCCTACACAATGAAATGTACCATTCATAAATCTGAGCCGATATGTACCTATTACAAAAAAAAACATTGTTTTTGCTGGCTGTCCATTTCTAGCACTTACTCGGATTTTTTTTTACTTAATTCATTTGGAAATTGCTTAGAAACTGATTAAAAAAGTTAATTTTCACCTCAGCAGTTCGAACGAGGGTTCTTTGCTGCCTAAATTCAGTGAGCAAATATTTTGCTCAGTGAGAGAGACAAAATGACCTTGAACTGACGTTGGAATTAAAATGTCAATTACGTGGGCTAGATCTAATACAAATTCGAAACACTAAGAGTCTGTTCGCGTTGTCTTTTTCACGTCGTTAGTAAATAGAGAGAGACAGAAATATTTTAAATGTCATTCAATCTAATTACTTAATTTTAATTCGTATTCTAAATTTTCGATAGCAAACCCTGACACAGAGCCAGAAAGAAACGTTCGGAAACGCGCACAAGTAACTAATTTGTAAATATAATTTAATCATTTTTTTAATGTTTAACCATGCTAAGCTTAAAATAATTTATGTTCTTCTTCTTTATATCAAAATAAATAAGTATAAGTGGAAAAATTACAAGATTAACGTGTGAAATATATTATTACTTACAACAACCTCACGTATTATTATCAAACGCTAGTAACCGAACGCAAATAAAAAAAGTTGGCAAATGTCAAAATGGTCGTAGATATTTATAAAATAATTTTATTAACATGTTTCGATGATTGTGTTATTAACGAATTATTGAGGTTTTTAAGCTCAAGTGTAAGAAAATTATAAGAAAAAACGAGCGAATAAATTGACGAAGAAGAATTAAGCATCTCTCAGGTTGTATTTTTCCATGTTCTCTCTGCTGAGATGAAAATAGTGTGTTCAACATGAGAATAAAGTTATTTACATCTTGTGCTTTTGAGTCCTTCTCTACGCTCAAGATTCTAAATTAGAATCTTTCGCTTGCTCAGGACTCAAAATTAGCACTCGAGGCAAATATTAACTTTCTTCTCTCGTTGTACAAATATCTATTATACATTTTCCAAATCCATTTTTTTTCTTCCCATACAATGAAATAATGGTTCTCTGCCTTTTCGCCGAAAATTGTATTGCCGAATTTCATTTGCCAACCAACTTTTGGCATAAGTTTCATTTGGCCGAATAACTTTTACCAAATAATTATTTCGCAACCATTTCATTTCCCAACCCCATAGTTGGGATGGGTTCTCCATTACCAATACACTGTGTAGAAGATTTCTCTGCGAAAAACGATATATTTCTCTTCGTGAAAAGCAATTCTCTAAAATGTTATTGACGGATTTTCTTATTTTACGCGTCTTAGTTATTTAAATTCCTTAAGAGTCGCCAGGACGCTCGCGTTTCCATATAAGCGTAGTTCAGCTCTCATTTTAAAACGACATGCTTTAGAACCACGAAATTTGGCATGGGCATTCTAGTAGTACAGATCTAGGTCGGTAATTCATTTTCGTTGCTAAAAATTGTGATACAAAGAAAATACAACCAGTTACAGATTTACATACAAAACTTATTTTTGCTATAACATAACATATGCTATAAATATTCTTTATTGCACACCTCAAATTAAAGAAACAGAGTATACACAAATTACAAACAGAAAATATAATATATAATATATATATCCGCAAAATTTCCAGTGTGGCTTGCCCAGCCTTTTTGGCATCCACCCATAGCACGTCTGGTCTCATAGGAAATATCTTAAGGGCTTTGCCCACAAACTATGAGATTGCGGGCTTTGAGGATGCTAAAAATGCTTTTAAAATTGCTTGCCGCGGGCAAAACATTCCCTGAAAACCCAAAATCACAAAGGAGTTGGGATAATGTCTATTGTGATTTAAGCTACAATACTCTTCTAAACAACTGTACAGGTCCAGATCGCGCGAGGCTTTTGGCGGTCGGAGCCCGGGAAGCTGGTCACTGGCAACATGCCCATCCTTCTCCTAATACTGGTACTTTCTTGGATCCGACCACCCTTAGACTGGCGACTGGTCTGCGACTCGGGGTTTCGGTGTGTACGCCACACATATGCTCTTGTCCACAGACGTGGACCGACTAGGACACCATGGACTATCTTGTCAA
This sequence comes from Pammene fasciana, assembly GCA_911728535.1. Lineage (NCBI taxonomy): Eukaryota > Metazoa > Arthropoda > Insecta > Lepidoptera > Tortricidae > Pammene > Pammene fasciana. The sequence goes on from OU452285.1 coordinate 8,277,605, forward strand.
AAAAGTGCGGGCCGTTTTTCAAGACACGCGTCGCTTAACGACATAATCCGTCGGTCTCTTGCCACCATCAATGTGCCTGCTCTTCTTGAGCCGACTGGCATTATCAGGGATGATGGCAAGAGGCCTGATGGGGTGTCTTTGGTTCCTTGGAGCCTGGGACGGATGTTAGTGTGGGATGCTACCTGCGTAGACACACTGGCACCGTCCCACCTCTAACGGACTAACGTAAAAGCGGGCGCAGCGGCGGAAAGCGCCGAAATTTCAAAACGTAACAAATATAAAAGTCTCGGTAGAGAGTACCATTTTGTACCTTTTGGAGTTGAAACTCTAGGTCCATGGGGTCCCAGCGCACACAAGTTTTTTGCAGAAATCGCAAAGCGTCTGGTTGATGTAACTGGTGACCGAAGAGCTGGCGGTTTCCTCGCACAGCGTATCAGCATTGCGATACAACGAGGAAATGCCGCCAGCATCCTTGGTACAATGCCGCAAGGGCCTAGTTTGGATTTGAGCTAGTTATTAATTTAGTTTAGTATTTGTACTGTAGTACCTCTGTATATTTAGTTATGTAAATAAATGTTTTATATATTGTCAAAAAAATAAAATATATATATATATATTTTTTTTTCTTTGTATTACAATTTTTTGCAACGGAAACGAATTTCAGACCTAGATCTGTACTATTAGAATACCCATGCCAAATTTCGTGGTTCCAAAGCATGTTGTTTTAAAATGAGAGCTGAACTACGTTTATATGGGGAAGCGAGTTCACGCGAGCGTCCTGGCGACTCTTAATAAAATGTCTTATGTCCATTTCATAAAAATCGTCAATCAATCGAAATCAAAATAAACCTTATTATGAGGCTCAATTTGTAATTAATCAACGGCGCTACTATTGAGCCATAAGGGCCTCTGGTACGGTTACAGTTAAATCGGAATCAGCCATACAAACAATACCGGAATTGCAGGGCCCTCTAGCTACTTAGTTAAAATTTCCTCACCCCAACCATGAAAATTTATATCCGTTTTGTGGAATCCGATATAGGAAAGGATGGTAGAAAAGGCATCAGACGATCTAGCCGACTTTGACACCTGTATTACCAACCAATTTACTTATTTATAAAATTTTAAGTCACAACAAATAACAAAGAAAAATAATTATGAATAAGATTTTAGGATGACATAAAATACGTCCCTTTCATATTTTTATTATAAATGAGAAATATTATTATCGGGTTCTGGTTGGTAAAATAGGAACTGTTAGCAAATCCTTACTATTTTCATATATGGTTAGAAAGCCTATTTAACAGTGATTAATTTAAGATATTATGTAATGCAAATACTTGTGGCAGTTTTACACAATTCCTTGTAACATTTTAAAAAGCGCAATAAAGAATAACGTTAAAAACACGCGCCCTATTTGAGTTATTTTAGACCCTTATTATTTTTATTCAATTCTAAGAGACTAAAATCTTGCATGCTGCATTAGCTTGGTCTTTTACCTTCCTTGAAATATATAATTAACATGGGTCTGACCGACAAGAAGACTGGTATACACAATTTTGTTAGACTACCTTGATGTATAGCAGCAAAATCTAAGCGAAGGTCATAACTGAAAAATACGGTAAGGTTCAGGAGGAGAATATCTGAAGTATAGACTTGTAAGTCAACTAAATATAGGTTTCGGAATCTGATTTAATCTTCTACTTTCCTAAAAATAACAATTTGTAACTCCTGGACAACTAAAGCATGATCTTCACCAACTTTTGTGAAGTATACTTTTCACAAATCATCGGCGTGTTTTTGTCAGACAATAATCACCAAGTTTACAAGGATCTATAAAATACGCGATCGTGCTTTTTAATTAATCATAATATATTTTAATCTGTATGAAATAAATGATTTTAAGCTAACATGGTCATTAACATTACAAAAACTATTTAAAACGGGATATTTACCATGTGAGTTTTTTATTATGAGCATGGTAAATATCCCGTTTTAAATAGTTTTTGTAATGTATGAAATAAGCTTTCTTTATGTCTATATTTTTTGAATAAAAGTTTTGTATTTTGTTTTATCAGTCAAAACTCTTGTGGCAGAACTTAAAGACCGACTAAGTAAAATATTACCAAAATTTAGACTAAATAGCTGCAAATTTGTAGTTTTACCCGTTCATTTCATCAATTTTAAATAAAATTTGACGAAAAATGTGCAATACAGGAATTCCTATATTTCGATATTGGTCCGCTTCAATAGTCGTCTCACACGCAAAAGGCACAAAGTAATAATTACCAGCCATATTGTGTTTTGAAAATTAATGCGAATGCGAATATTTGCCGCTAATATTCGCTAATACGAATATCGGGCCAATGACCCAGGCATTCCTTTAATATTTAATGATCAGACGTGATATTTTCTAAACGAATTTTATACCCGCGGAGAACAAAACCACAAAAACATTAAATAAACTTTTTATTTCATCCATCTATAACTGGTTCTAGTTTGTTGAAAAACGTCCCGTTAAACTTATTTTTACTTAAACTTGAGTAAATTTAGTGAAAAAAGAATACAATTAGTCTTTAGTAAACCAATTTATGCAACTTGGTGTTACAATCATCTTAAGTTTATTTACAAAATCAGTTTTTACTTTGCGATTCTAAACCGATACTTGAATTATACCATTGAGTCTTAAGTGAGCCTTGAAATAATCTGAGTTGAGTAAAAAACACATTTTTAGACTTAATCGTAGACAGACTTAACACTAAATAGTTTTAAAAATACTTAAGTAGGTTTTAGGTATTATTAATTTGCTAAAGTAGGGGTACCTTAAAACTATTTAGTTTTTAAGACTAAAATTACTTAAGAAAGTCTTTTTAAATTTAGCTAATTCTAATTTTAGAAACAGTTAAGATATATAAGGTTTAGCCACTATTCTTGTTTGCTACTTGGGCACCCCCGCGACAAGGACGCGCCGGTCGAGAATTGCTTAAGTGAGGGCTAGAGATGGTCACTCTAACCCCCCAGAAGCCGGGTTAATGGCCAAGTTTAATGCCCTGACCAAGGGCACAGTGTAACTACATATACGAATATTATAATCCTGTTTCAGTTTACAGGCATATCTGTTACATACATTTTACATGAATAAGGTATTTACTTGTGAAATATCTTTGAAACCCTTTTGAAATACATCTAGACCTGCATAATCCAGACTAAGTTTGTCTTATTTTCTTGTGGCAGGTAATAAAAAAGTCCTGATATTATGTTTTATGTTCGGTATAATAATATTTGCATTGAATCATACTAAACGTTCGCTGTCTAACGCTTAACGATCAAATAAATTGAATTTAGGTCATACAACTCGATACCAAACCAATTTGTATTTAAGAGGTTTCTTGCGTCTCTTCAAATTTCAAATTTCGTATGGCTTATTGTTGTTTATACGCGACGTTTACGTTTTTTCATAAAAAGGGGAAGTTTCACGTAATTTCATTCGCATCAAATACCTAAAAAGGGTACCCTAATGCCGACCCTAATTCGCCGTGTTTATCCCAATTTTGAACTCTTTCCCTAAGGAGTGTTTAAATAATATAAATAGGCTAAATCTTATAAACCACTTCGAGATAAGTGCGAATTGAAACGAACCGCCATATTTATGGCTTAATCTTCCGTTTGTTAATGATATCGCATCGTTTACCAAGTTTGTTGGAAATTATGTTTATTTCCTTGGGGAGGAATAAGTATTTTTTGCAAGGAAAATGATTTCAGTGCGGAAATTTAAATGTCATATTTTAAACCGTTCTTGTAACAATATTGTTTGCTAAGGGTGAGCATTTTCACAAGCGGCTTATTTTATGAGAAATTAACCAACTTTATTGCATCGTTAACAGAGTTGTTACTGCAAAAATAATTAACCAAATTTTGTGTATTCATATACCTACTAGATTTAAAGTAATAACAAATATTAGGTTGTAGGTACTATTCGCGAAGTGCATGGAAGCCATTTATAAAAAATAAAAAAGAGATTGAACACCTGCCCAAGAGATGGCGCCACAATCATACACACAGCAAATATATACCTACCGTTGTGTAAAAATCATTCGTAGACATCTGCATGCTTTTATTTTCAAACATTCGTGTTGCCTCTCTTTCTTATTTCACAGCAAAGAAAGAGTTATAACACGAACATTTGGGCAAATAAGGCAATGTGAAGCGCCAGCTCACATTGCCTCAGATACGAAAGGTGTAAAGAAGTTTCTGTATAATAACTTGAATGCGATATTTTAGATGTATTGGATACGGATTTGCCCACCACTCTGGTATACAAGTGGGGCATCGTTATATACGTACATAAAGCTGTCTCGTTCACACACCGGAGCGGTGCGTGAATCCGTATCAAGATGACCGCGTAACTAATCCCCGTTTCTTATTAAATATAGACGTCCGTGTAAATGTGAGAAGGACGCAGACTTCCTGGAGCACACCCAGAACGTGTACATTCCTGTAGAGAACGTGTTCTCCATGTTGGACGAATCCGAGTCCATGAACTTCACGATCCGGATTGGTAAGATTCATATGTTTATGATGTCAGACCCTGTCAGACCCCAACGATCGTCTCGTGTCGTGGGGCCCACCCACTATCAGACAGCCGGACGATATAGGCCTGTCAGTCAGAACAAAAATTTAGTTCCAAACAACTGACAGGCCGCTATCGTCCGGCGGACTGATGACAGTATAAGTTGGAGCTTTTATTCGTGAACGAGGAAACGCTATAAAACAAACATATGAGCTCATACGTTTGTTTTACACCCTCGATGCCAATAGCATCAAGAACCAATTTTTTTTGACATATGCTCATTTAGTGACACACGATAAAGCTAGGGTACTTTATATGAAAATGTTGTTGTCTTGTCATACAATGTGAGGCTGTACGCGATGTGCACGGTCAATAAAGACTGTCCAAGAGATTTATCCATGCGTCCAGCCCACATGATGTATCACGCAGCCTGTAGGTACGGATTAGATAATCTGAAAATTGTCTCCGATAGGTGATTCGGCGATGAACTGTTCGTCGGCGCAGTCGAGAAAGTTCTGGCTTTGTTATCAAGGAAGATCATTTTTGTACAAATAAAAATATCACTGTCATTCCGATCGATTGCATCAAATTTTAAATCCAATTTAATAATTTTTTTTCTTCCTTTTCAGGCGAGGTGGAAAACTTAGCGTTGTTAGAATCACCTTCCCTGAGTGAGAGTCGCATTCTTCTACACGACGACGAAGAGATCCTTCATATCGACAATTAAATCATATATCATGATAAAACATATTTTAATAAACGGTTATTTTTGATCACATCTACAAGACTTTATTTGTTTAAAAAAAAGCTGCTTGTGATACATTTCCATAACCTGCTAAAAAAGTATGCCCTCAACTTCAGAAACATGTTTTAAACTTTTGCACCTCGTTATAAAAGTATTATATAATAGCGTTAAAACGTCTTTGACGTCAACTGTACATACTTAAACCTACATTCGTATATATTCGTTATGAGAAACTTGTGATTTTTTCCTCACATTAGTGTGCTCAACTGTGATGTAAATGTGCCAGATTGTCGTTCATTATTATCGTATAATAATAGAAATGGCTACAATAATATAACAGAATGACATATCAGATATACAGAATGATTCAGGAGACGTGAGCAGGAACAACTCGACACACTTAGTAAACGACAATGAATCAGCCGCCATCATGTTTAAGTGAAACAATAACGCCTTTCTATTATTATTTTTTACCTTTTTTTGTAATCATGGTCACCCTACATAAACTAATCAATAAAGATAAAACCTTACTAATAATGACAGCACAAAAAATAAATTATGAAAAAAAGAATTGTCAAATTAAGTGCGATACGATGTTTATATAAAGTAACCAGACAAGAAGTTGATACACATCACAGAAAAACAAGAGAATATTAGTACTCGACGGAGTATTCTAATTGTAGAGTGACCAACTGACCATGAATGTCGTAAATAATTTTAAACTTTTAATTTTTTACTTTAATTCTTTTTTCAGCGCTAATCACACTAATACTGTTATCAAACAATAGCTTGTTATTAACTTAATCAGTAATGTTAATCCTGCTTAAGTCTACTGAATCAGTCTGTATATGTACCAGCGGGTTCAGAATCGCATTACCAATTTATGAATGAATTCACTGATAAATTGGCCATGCAATTCTGCACCCGGCACAGTACCTAATAAATGCATAAATAACAAAAGTGTAAGTTATCTATTTAGGCACAATTATCTCCTTTATTAGCACGCAATATTATGATGGTATACAAACTACCTACCAGTTATAACTATCTTTATCTTCATCCTTATAGAAGTATCCATCAGTTTTTTGCCTCAGGTCTATTGATCCTGAGGTTCACTGTGCAATATAATCCTATGTATTTCTTTACCGAAAAGCAACTGGTAACATCTAATAATATTCCGCACATAAGTTCTGTCTAACTAAAACATAAGTATAAAAAAAGAATAAGGCTAGGTACATGCAAGCACTCACCTAGCAAGGGATAATTAAACAATGATAAGATTTCTTATACATAATTGTTGTTATTGCATAACTTTAGTTAATTTCTACGCCATACCATTGTCAGTGTCACGCAGAAAAATAACAAGAGAGTAAAATAGAGAAACTGCAATCTTATACGTATAACCCAGAAATGACCCTGATGAAATACAGTGTGTTTCTGTAATAGGAGCAATAAATTAAAACGTAGATTCTAGTCCTCAAACCAGGAAACATTTGTTCAGCGACTTTTAAAAATAACGTATGGTTTATTTTTTAGGACACTTTAAAGTTTTTTCGAACACGCAATGTATTCCATAATTGACTATGTCTGTAGGGTGACAAGCAATGTCAATTAGACGGATTTTAACGTTCATTGAAAATACTATTTAGTTTTATGAAAAAGAGACAATCTACAAAATACATATTTTTTTAAAGTTGTTTAACAAAAGTTATGTAGTTTGAGGAGTAGAATCTATGTTTTAATTTATTGCTCCTATTACAGAAACACACTGTATAAATTTTTATAGTTACAATATAATTATAAATATTGAATATTAAAACACTACACTACTAGTATGAACAATAAAACTATACCTAAAATAAAAGTTAAAAACTAACAATTAATAATTTTAAACAAAAAAAGAACCGACTTCACTTAGGATCCGCTATTCCAAGAGGAAGTGGCCGAGTTGCTGTAAAAAATAGTAAAATCACTATAGGTGTGCCTATAATAGTTGAAGAGTTCCCTCGATTTCTCCAGGATCCCATCATCAGATCCCGACTTGGTGACAATGGGACCATTTAGGGGTTATACCTGTTCGATTCAAAAAAAAAATTTGAAAATCGGTTCATGATTCACGGAGATATGGAGTAACATACATACAAAAAAAAAAAAAATTATGATAAAAAAAAAAAAAAATTCAGTCGAATTGAGAACCTCCTCCTTTTTTGAAGTCGGTAAAAAAATAAACTTAAGAATAAACTATAGTTACATATTTTGCACCTTCCGTTTCATAAATTATTGCCATGTCAGGTTATTTAACGATATTAAACATTTAATGGCTGTGGTTTATACCGCCATAATTTCGTTATATTGCCGTCTCGACTGAAACTACTCATAACTTGTAATAAACTACCTACTATCCTTAGTTCGTGTAAGTTTAATAATTAATTTAAACGTATGGATACTTACATTTATTCTCATTTGGATACTTAGCTACTTTATGGTCGTATGTGGCAGTCGAAAGGGTATTTTTATGTTTTGGGAAAGTACCTACTTAAAATGGACCTTGGTTTTTATGAAGGGTAGAAGTAATTTTGATCCATCCTGCATACAATTATCAAGTCATCATTTCCTAAAATAAAACAGCGAAACATTCACTGTCAATTTTTATTTTTTACTTTCATTTACTTAAGTTTTTAAGATATAGGATTTTATTTTAAATCCTACTTAATTTTTTTTTAATATTAAAACCTTATTGTTACTCATTTTACAATTAAAACATATTAAAATAACATTTTTACAGCATCAGTTACAATAATGGTATCCTAATTCATTACTAAATAAATCTAAAGGATAGAATAAGCCTACACAAAAGACACAAGACCAAAAGAGATGAAAGACTTCTTTTTTGCACGATAGGTATTGTAATAAAATTTTATGCAAATAAAATAGGTACTAACAAAGAAATGGTTAAGAAAATATAGTTTTCTAAATACCATATACAGATGGTAGGTTTCCGATTCTTTAAACTAGTCTTGTCTAAGTTTCCAGCGATTGAGTGTCAGTCGAGCGGAAAGCAACAGCACTAAAGCTCCCGAACTATTTAGATTGACTTGTTAGGGATGTGCTCTGCACTTACATCGGTTTCCAATAATCCGATTCACAGTATGTTTGTAACTAACTCATTTTTTTATTGGTACAATAAGTATGTAACATCGGGTTCATAATTGCATACCCAATTTATGAATGAATTAATTGATAAATTGGGTATGCAATTATGAACCCGATGGTACATATCAATATGTAGGTATACCCGAGAACACTTCGGGTATACCGCTCTTTTTGTTTAGTGGGATAAGATTAGGGAATAAATTTCCATTTTTTTAATTATTATATATTAAGTCAACCCAAATAAATAAACCGAACTTGTTGCAATTTTATGCGAAATCAACAAAAATCTAAAATTACAAATCATGAAAGAATTTTAACTAACGATAGTAACACAACGTGAAATTCATGCAAGTCAGAGTTTTCTGTTATGACTTGCAACTAACTCATTAGCATACTGCTGGAAACATGGCAGTTACACCACAGAAAGTTAAATAAAAGTTTGTAAAAACCAGTGTCCCAACTCTCGTTCATTCCTTTTTATACTGCCATGACTGGCAACAAACGAACTGAAAATTTACTACTAAAATATATAGGTACCTACTGCAATCGATCTCCCACAAACCATTAAACGCTAAGCGGGCGATGGAAAATATCGGAAATAACGACCACGACAAAGCAAAATACCCCTTTGAAACTATTCTTCGGTCTCCATTTATGAACGTTTGGCAACTCCGGTGCGCTTGAGTGATTTTTAAACTTTACCTTACTGGGTACGAAAATTGGGTGCGCTTGAATAATCAATCGCAGTAAGTACAATTGGAAATGGGTGGATATTTACAAATACCTTTATGTTGAGTTTAGAGCATTTTACATAAAATAGTTGACATGAGCTCTGACAAAGACCGCCTTTATATTTCGCTGTGGACGTCAGCATTAACGTCATGATGTAATGATGCGATCACATGTATGATCTCATTCTATGAAACAGATGTACTCGTATGCAGTCCGTCGCACTTGACCATCCAAAAATGACAAATCTAAAAGTGACGAATAACATCATTCAATTCATCGACAGTGAAAAAAAATACAGAAAAGTAGTTTGGACTGTGGCTGAAAAATAAAAATAATTTCTGGGGGCTGATTTAAAGAGTATACAATGAAACTGTGTATAATAATATAGATGCTTACTAATTAGTGAGAAGATATGGAGGTTGTATTTATCACTTTTCTGAAAGCGAAAGTATCCCTACCTACAGTTTTCTTCAACAAAGAGTGTAGTTCGTCATTTCCGCATGTCTATCGGCCGTTTCCGTTTCTTCAGTCTACGTGTTTTTTCGTGCGTATGTTTTCTCCTAAAGAAAAGCGACATCCTCGGGTCTGCCCACCTGTGTTACTGTATAGAAATACTTGGACTTTTGTTCACCAACCAGGGTCTACATAAATTGGCGAAGTTACCAACATACTTGCATTTCATTTTAGTTTGGTTAAGCTTTAATACATTTTTCAACACTCCACCTCGGGAATGCGCTCTTTATCCCTTGAAAATGGCGGAGAAAAACGCATTTTATCTACATGTGGGGAAAGTAATTTGGTATAAGTTTTGGCTGATTTGTACCCTCGTACGCTCAAGATTACATTTTGTAATCTTTCGCTAGCTCGGGGTTCAATAATAAAAGCACGAGAGATTAAACATCAACTTTGCTTGTATAGTAAATAACTATTGCCTACGACAAGTGCCTAGATACCTATCTTTTTGCTTCCTTTAAAAAATATTCTCATGAAAACATAAATAAAATTAAAATTCGGTATTATTTAGTCGTGACTCTCGATTTAGCTAGTAAAACTAAGCTTTATTGTGATGTCACTGATGTCCATAAATACCTACCCCAAATAACTGTTACATTACACATGACCCAGCGATTACAATTTAGCTATCAATATCAATTTAATTTAATCAAACTTAGACTGATCAAAATGGCAACAGCGATAGTAAATTTAATCTATTTAAAATATAAATTAGTCAATGGTTACCACTAGGTAATTCGACTAATTACTGAAATATTACATTATCCACATCACTTAATCTCCGACTCCGAGCACTTAAGAGTTAATGCACTTAAGAGTTAATTCGTCAATGCACTCGACAATTTATTGGAGAGATAACAGTAGCTAAGATAATAGGTGGAAGACGTTTATAATTTGACCATTGCATCTGATTAACTTAGAATAATTTTAGGTCCATTAGGCTCTTTTTTCTATTTAGGGCGTGCTAGACGTAAGATGTTTTCTTTTTCGCTGCATTACTTGAAAATCGCCAATAGATTTAACGCGCTGCCATTGAATTTGATTGCACAGGAATACAACAATTTTTTTTCGGTTTTTCAAGACTCTTATAGCTTTCATGCCTAATGGGCGTTCAATCGTTACCTTGCCCAAAAATACTGCTAGGAGTTTCAGTGTGCAGCGCAGTATATCCCTACGCCTTGAACGGGTTAATATTTTAACTGTTCATTGCAATAATAAATTTAAGCGCAATGTTTAATTGGCATATTGTACAAAAGTGTTTCGTGTCGCTGGGAATCATGCTGTAAATCATGCCGCAAAATTATGAGAGCGTGAAATTTATTACATTCGCGTTGGGTTGCAAATTTTCATCATAGAGAGTAATTTTCTACACAATACCGACTTATTTACGGGTCCACGTCTGTTGCTATTTAGGGCGAGTTGCTTTTACAACAACCTGTATCCGTAAATATATTAATTGTTGCCGAGGTAGGTTAAGGAAATGGTATAGGTCTATAGCTAAAATGACTTATGAAGTTTCTATTTTACCTGTAGTTGTAGATTTTGATATTGAAATCTTTAGTAATCAAAACAATTTGAATAAAAAAATGCGACTTTTAAAAATAAAGTGGGGTTTTATTTTTAGTACACCTTAAACTTTATTCGAACACGCAATGTATTGCGAAATTGATTACATCTGTAGGGTGACAAGACTGACAAGCAATGTCAAATAGATGGATTTTAACGAACATTTAAGATAATATTAAGTTTGTATGGGAAAGAGATAATCTAAAGACTACATATTTTTTAATGTTGTTTAACAAAAGTTTTATTTTTGAGGAGTAGAATCTACGTTTTAATTTTTTGCTCGAGTTACAGGCCACACACGGTATTATGTACACAGGAAGTACTCCATATAAAAAGTGGGACCTTTTTCCCTGCATAGATACATATCATAAATTATTACTTTATAGTATTTAGCTGTATTCAACCCATTAATCAAATCTGATGCTTCCGAAATTCACGATTAATGCAAACAGTTTAATTACAAATACGCTTCTTGTTTACAAAAGCTTCTATTTACTCAAAACTACCTACTATGACGAATTCTCCGAACCTCCAACTACTGACGGTTTATTTGAGTAAACCTCATTTGCACCCTGAGCACATTTTCAGTGATACTGAATTTCAAACATTCCATTCGTTAAGTCATTTATATATTAAATGCGTCTACGTACAAATTACTTTGCGCTACAAGGTGGAGTCACAGTATACAGAGTTAAGTAAGCTAATTTAGATTTACATTTATTTATTTATTTGTTTTTTATTTTATTTTTTATTTATAGGCACATGTATGTGAGCATTGGTAGCCTGGAGGTAGGACGTCAGACTTTCAAAGACTCTCAGGTTCAAACCCCGGCTCGTGCCAAAAAGTTTTTTCGAAACTTATGTAAGCGATTTACTTGTAAAAAAATATTGTTCACAATGTGCTTTATGGCATTATCTATCAGTCAATCTACATATCGTCACTACTTCGAAAAAAACTTGTATCTTGTTCTGTCACTCAAAAGAAAAATGTGGTAACTATGTATGCGATGCATATAGAGTTACTACGTTTCAACTTAGAGAAGAAGTGTGAGATACGAGCTTTTCAAAGTAGTGACGATATGTGTAATATTATGTTGTACTGTTAGATCATATGTGTGCTGCAGGAAGTCTGTCGTTTGACTACTCATTAAGGGAGACAGCGCCCAGGAATGCGCTTCATTATTTCTTGGCTTTCTCAAATTGCGACCGACGTCTGCTCGCAGCTGGCGAAATGCTCAAATTTGAATATCTTCTTGAATAAACATTCATACGTACCTACGAACATAAAGTGTAATAGCGTGGCTTGATGAAAGTCTTTTATGCAGCTATTTCGTTGAGTTTTCTCTGGGTAAAGGGCGATTTACGCTACACTGTGCTTATGCCGTACCGCTATACAGTCAAACAAGAATTTGAAGCCCCTTTTTAACTTTTTTTCTACTCCTGCATTCTAATTTGCCAACTTACCGGCTTGCCTGACATTCGTAGAACAACTATTGTGTGCAACGGTACATAATTAGTCTTAAAATTCTCGGGTCTGTTTTTACAAGATTCAGCTTCGACTCATTTTGTAACTTCGACCCTCGAATCTTAAGAACCCTTATTATGTAACTGTTGCACAAAATACTATAACATCATCGTCATCATCATCAACTCAGCCATAAGACGTCCACTGCTGAACCTAGAACTTTTAACATGAATATCTTTAATTGACGCCACCTTTTGTAGCTACGTGTATTTCAGTTAGTTCAGTCACAAGTAAATCAACTATTATAAAACGTGCCTAATAGTATAGCTCTAATGGACCACACCAACACGATTTATTAGGTATTAAATTTTCATGCAAATTGAACACCTTGAAATTATGGTATTCGTTTTTATGCAAGAAAAAAACAAGAGTACATACAATTCAATAAAAAATATTGTTATCGGTTGCTTCTTCGATCTTTGTCAGAGCAAGGCAGCATAGAAACGATCCATCATGGTTCTAATGCATCATGCAGCCGTCTCGAATACTGAAGTAGAAACTGAAATTGGGTCGACAAGAGAGCACTGATGAAAACAAAAAAACATGAGATATTTATTATAAAATAATTGGGTACTTGAAACCGATAAATATAAGTCGTTGAAGTGTGTACTTAAACTGTATATACTTACCTGCTTATTTCCACTTTACCTTAGTACCAAATCGATGAAAATATTAAGTAAGCTTTATTTTTAGGACAGCCAAAAACAAAGTAAAAAAAAGTATTCACAAGATTTTCTTTCCAATAAAATATCTTGTGCGATAAGTCTTTAAACGACTTTAGGCACATACTTATATCAGTTGAACAGATATTTAAAAAAAATAAGTTATAGAATCAGGCGTTACTTTACGGAAGTCCATATGCATACTTTAATGCATGCAAAAAAATACGCACATAAGTATAATGGGCTGTCCTTAATTAACTAGCACGTTAATATACCGCGGAATAGCAAGGCAATATATTTGTAGTAGTTAAAAATTTGTGAAAAAAATAATTTACCTTCTCATTAAATTGAAGAAATAATGCAAAAAAATTAACATCATTGGGATATAGTTAACGGCGCAATTTCGCTACTCTGTCACCTGCAAAGGTATATACCTACTTATTTAAAACTTATGTGGTGATTGCCGCTGCCATGCCGAATAAATAATTAATCGATGCAGAAAGCGCATTGTACCGGTTCCGTCTAGACTGAAATTCGACGTCAATTGGAAAATTGATTTATATTAAAATAACTAAATTCTTGCATTCAATCGATACATTGTTTTTAAGTGCTTATAAGCAAGTCACACACAGGTTAGACCATAAATGCATTATCGATTTTAATTTTGAACTACCTAATGCTTCAGCTAACACTGATAAGTCTTGTTCAATGTTGAGGGTACAACAATTGAATGCCAAAAAACGGTGAAAAGAAAATTTTGGTACCCGTATCTCTAGTCTTCACATCATATAAGATCACATGAATATGATCTGAACGTTCATGTTAATATAATTTACATAGGTGATTAAGTGTTATGAGCTAAGCATCAGCAGTAAAGAGCGTCTAATTTTGCCGTTAGCTGAATATGTTTAAGCATTATAAAAAAAAGGTGCTAAAAAGGAAAGAGTAATCTAAGGCTACCCCCACACTAGCGTCTTCCAAGCGTCGACGTCGCTCGAGGGCCCGCGCAGCGTCGACGTCGACGCGACGTATAAATAAATTATTTGACTTTGGCTTTTTTGACTTTGAGCTACCTTGTTTCACTAGATACTTTTCTTGTGTTTATTTGTGTATATTGATTAACTTGTGTATAAAACGATCAAAAAATTACCTGTCTACGATATTTCCTCCTCAATTATCACAAATTTATCGATTAACGAATCGCAGCCGAAGTTTAAGCCGATCTATAACAACCGCACAGATTTTCTCTAAAACAAAAATTAATAATTAAATTAAACTTGAATCCCTACGGAATGATCAATCTGGCATCTTGCAATTCCCCCGAGATCATTACGAGGCCGAGAGAGCAAATTAATTAAGCCTGGACGTTGCGCTGCAGAATTAAATATTTCGGAGCTACCAAATTATGGAACAACGGAAATTATTCGATGCATTAATTAACTAGTAGAAAATAGGGACGTCTAGTGGTTTGGAACTGATTCCAACTTGCAATTTAGCATTCTGGTGCTCTAAGATGAAATAAATTATGAAAGTAGGCCTGGAATACATTTCAAAGTTAATGTTCCGTTAGTATCAACGTTTGAAAAATAGTTTTCATCACACTTACTCGTAAAAGCTGATGAAGCAAAGCGTAGACGATGCGGGCCGTAAATATTTTATTTCGACCTAGGGCTCGTGGCTCTTTTTTGACCTTCCTATACAACGGTCGCATAAAATACTATTTAAGTAGGTACAGTTTGGCTCTGGTATAGTTTGACTATATAAAAACACGACGGTAGTTCGATATTTCAAACACCGTTGGCAATATGGGTACAAAGGAGTAATGTAGGTCGATGCCGGCGACTCTCGAAGTTTCGTCCATAGATAAAATAAGAAGACGTGATCTCACGAAGATAATACTGTACTTCCATAATAAGCCGCTGTCTAACTTTTGACGTTTGAACCATTCACCGCTCATCCACGAATTGTATATGTGTGTATGTTTGGCGTAAACACAAGGAAATCGGGTAATTATTGAAATGTTAATTTTGTCTTTACGGCACAACGTCTTCTTATTTTTAAAGTTTTTTTTATTGCACTAGCGGGCAAACATAGGAAAACAAACAGTAGCATTACCTAACTTTATGTCAGATACCTAACTAAAACCCACAACACAGGATTTAGGTTCAAACTCAAAAGGCTTAGGTGTATGGTATGGGTCATTATTTTATTTATTTTAAAGTAACTCCTTGTTACACAGTACATATGGCCATTCGAAACAAAATCATACTTGAGTCAGTTAAATTACGATTGTTACAGATTTCAACAATTACCGTCCAGAACGCCGGATCTGGTATTTTAAAAATACATTTCGTTCTAGCAATTTTTCACGTTAAGATTAGTTTGTGGTGAAAGTTAGCTGTTCCTGACAGCTCAACGAGATCTAAGTAAGTAGCAGCGGTGTAAAATAGCTCCAGATCCTAGTTTATTCACTTGGGTAATTATCTGACTTTAAGAAGTAAGTGCTCTAAGGAAATGAGTTGGATTTACGGACTTAATTGAGCAGTTATCTATTCCGCTGCATAATTTTATGTACCTGCTAACCCTTATTTAATGGTAGTTGAGTTATTTTGGCACCGAATAAAACAAAATGTATGGAACTGAGACCGGAAGATCCGGTCCAAACTGTCCAAAGGAATTTTTAGGCACCAAACTAGATTACAGGTGTCAGGTAATAGATACATTATCAAAGTTAACATTCCTATTTTGTTAAGAAAAAATATCAGGATCTGTTTTTTTTAACATCGTCTTTTAGACTAAAATCGTTGTATAAATTTAAAAAAAAATCTACTTTGAATGTATTCTTTATAAAAGTAAGCCCTTTTAACCTGAGACGTAATACGTTTTAATAAAATGCACGCTAGAGTGAACATGAATACAGTTAATATATTTTCAAGCTTAAAATAACATAAAATACAAAACGAGCCCAAGCATACTGAATCTGAATCAAAACAATACGAGCGATATCTCGAAAGTGTATATACAAAATGTCCCGCAGCGCGTGACAGGTGCACAGTCAAAATATTTCGTTTTATTGATAACAAAGTGTTTTCAACGTCGAAATCGTATTTTAGTAAAATCATAGAGCCTGAAGGCGTAAACCTAAGTCCTCGAATTATCCTTGAATAAAATATTAACAATATTTTTTATGCGAGGCGAACTAGAAAGATAGATAAGACAAATTTCCATATTTATACCAGGCATTTTTATCTATGAAAGCTCGACATAAAATACAATACGTTAACTTCATACTAAAGTGGATAAAGATTGTCCAATCTTAAAGCACTCTAGATTAACAGAATATTAAATCTTCAGACCCTAAGACAGTTTACTTAACATCTCAGTATAAAAAAAAAATTGAGCTGAACACAGAGATACCAAACTAAATCAAAAGTAAAGAGTGAATCCAATTTCTTATCTAAATTTCGATTACACTTTCTGTTTATCTTTACAATGTATAAAGGCACGAAGTATCAAACCGCAGCATATTTATCAATCGAAATCTTTTGGAACAACATTATACAGTTCACAGCTTATTGGAAGTCTGATTAAACCTGATTTGACAGTTGTTGGTAATTATTATACAATTCAAGTGACAATAAATATAAGGTACTAACTAATTAGGTAACAGAGAGGTGTTGCCTTACCTCTGCATCAATATAATTTTTAAGTAAACTTAACAAAACTTTTTATCTGACATTTTTATTGAAATTTCCACAACAAAATAATTCAATTAAAATTATCTCCAAATATAATCATGCAGTTAATTGCCAAGTTGTTTAACTTCAAATGTTTAATACAACCAAACGTGTCAAAACTTGCGTATTTACATAATGATATCCTCGATGTTTTATTTGGACCAGTTACCTCTTACACCGTAAGCACATCCACGTCAACACATCTCTGATTCATCTGCGATAGACTAAATAGCAAGCAAAATGCAAATGTAATGTCATATAAAAAACCTGTAGTATATGTGACTACAGACCCTAAACAAATATTTACTTCCCCCTTGCATTCGAATCAGAACCAAACCCACGGCCCTCCCAATTTATCAAGTTGATTAGGAGCGGACGCAACATTCCGCCATCTTTCTTTGTTTACTTACGAAAGAGATTTCTATTCAAGCACCTAATTTCCAATATCCGTTCACTATTTACTTCCGTATTCGTACCATTATCTATGATTTTCGTAACAAAGAAACACTAAAGTACATATGTACAATCGATAACAAAGATATATTTACACTTTTCCACCTTAAAATTACAATAGATTAGGGTGTAAAAGGGAAAACTAATCTTTGAAGTCGACTGTACCATATCACTGCATATAGTCCTGTGCCTGATTCATCCGAGGCGAAAAAATTCAAAGGAATATATTGTTTTGCATATTTTGTAATGACATAGGAGGCAAACGATCAGACGAATCGCCTGATGGTAAGCAATTACCGCCGCCCATGGACGTCCGCAACACCATGGGTGTCACAACGTTGCCGACCTTTAAGATGGGAGTACGCTCTTTTCTTAGTTTGAAGGTCGTATCGTGAATACGCAGGCGACAGTACTAAACTATTATAAGTATGCATAATCTAACAGACCTTGTAAGCATTAGTCAAACAGATCTTAACCCTTGTTATCAACATAAGCGCGACAGCATGACAGTGACACATCAACACAGTTTACTCGCAGAAACCTCACTTAATATCTCAATATCATATGAAACTAATAGAAAGTGTAACGATCTTCACATAAGATGCGGGTTAGCATGCTGCTTTGTATTGCTTGCATAACGGCGCGGTGACCGGATAGCCAAGTAAACAAAACAAATATTGAACAATTTTTATAAGAATTACAAAATGTTATCGAAAAGAGCATAGAGTTTTGGCCTATCACCGCGAACCACTTCGTTCATCGAATCGTCTGTTGGCATCACTCTCTTTCGTATTTGCAAGAGCAATAGAGACGGGACCGTCGTTTTGTCGATTTTCGAACATCGCGGTAGGCCCTTTGGTCTATATTACTTTTTTGCCATTTTCTTTCATTTGTCCTTAAATAGTTCGTTTACCAGTATGACATGTGTTACTTTTAAATTTGCCTCGACGCTTCTATTTAAATGTCTAAACCTATAACTACCTACTATAGTTTACCTAACTAGATTGGTGACTAACTTTCAATGCTAATCATCTGATAATTTTATTAAGTCCCACGTTCATTTCAGTTGAACAAATATTCCGTAACTCAAATAATCGACTAAACTGGGTGTCTGCTAATCATACAGGGTGGTTGCTATCGTGTTGACGCATTAATCACATTAGGACCCAAGAGTCAACGTGAGTTCGCATAACTACGTTAACCTTATCAAAGTGTACCGTATTGTTGGACAATTTTAAGCGACGTTGTGGTACACGTATCTAATTTTATCAGCAATATTTTTTGTTCTGTGAATTATTTTTTTGCATGTACGTATAAAATAAATAAATAAATAAATATTACGGGACAATCTTACACAAATCAACCTAGTCCCACAGCATAGATAAATGAGTAGATAGATTGCTAACTCCATACATAGCAAAACTACTAATTAAATAATAAGTCGTATGGGAGGTATGGTTAAACTCATTTTTACTAAGTTTTAAGCACACTTAAATCGTAATACCTACGTATTAAGCTGTAATCTTTTGAATAATAACTTTTAGCAAAGCTCGCTTAAAACTTATTATATATACGCATTTAGCCATGTATGGAGAGAACACTCTAGGTACTTAGTTCTCTTTGTCCCACAGTAAGCTAAAAGTATAAAGAAGATTATTAACTAACCTAACCTAACGACATGGACAGAAAGCAATTTTACCCGATACCGGCCTGAGGATGCAATATGGAACAGCCCTGAAAATCGTACACTTTCTATTTAGTCAAATGCGCAGAAATTTGTAAAAGAACACTGCACGGACAGTTGTTACCAAGGTCGCTGGAACAGGAAATCAACAGCAACGGATATCTTGCAGAAGATGATTTTAAAATAATAAAAGAAGGTAGACGCGAATTGAATATTACCTTATATTAAAATAAAATAAAAAAGTTATTTATTTCTCGAACACATGCAAATTGATAAATGTTATAAAATAAATTGGAATTAAGGTCAGGTGAGGTAAGGGAATCATAGTTTATTTTGACTCTGGAAACTTACCCGGTGGTTCCACTTACCCCACCTGACCTTATCTGGTATTTTTTGGTGATGAGAACTCCCGGGCGAAGGCCTCCTCCATATCTGCTGTTCTTGTGAACAAGTCGGCATATAAGTATTATGGCTCTGCTATTATTTAATTTTTTCCTTCTTGATTAAAATGGCAGACTGAATGCATGATCTACTCCTGATCTGTGTGAAAAATAATGGAAAATATTAACCATATCTCCCGCAACGTTTAGCAGACCTAGCTACAAAGGTGAGTGAAATTAGTCAAGCTATGGACGCCACAAAACTACAATCAGTATGAAGTTATAGGAAAAGTATAAATTACCATATTAAGTACATTTTCGGGTATTAAGTATTATAAGTATTGAGGACATGTTCTTCAATCCTGTTAAATAAATAATTGCGATAATGTTACACTTAATTCTAACAAGGTAGGTATATCCACTTTCCTGCTCCCGGCTTGCAAACTTATTATCACTGGCACCCTCTCATAAAAACTGCAACGCGTAAAAAGCAGCATTTTTTGCTCTCAGGGCTCCAATAGACTGGCTTGTGTGTAATAGGTGATTAGTATGCGGAGTGAGAAAAGTGTGTCACGACGTAAGTACCTGCTATGTAAAAGTCAGTAATCTTTACCTTAGCCGAGCGAGGCAAAAATGAGCGTGATTATTACAGACACTGGATGCTTTTTTTGCTTTCTGCTTAAGCCACGAAATTTGAGGATTACAAAATAGATGGCTAATACATAGGTGTGTCAACAAATTGTAGATATGTAATTTGGTAAATCTGGTGCAGATAGGATCGTGAAACCGAACTGTTTTGGCTTTAAATTATTCTATGTATTATTTATAAAAGGATGACCGAGATTCCTTACGCTTTAATTTATAACACTGATTCTGTGAGTGAGTGAGACAGTGCTATACCCGAACAATAGCAACGTCCCGCTAGCACGTAATCGGAGATTTGTGCAGAATCGCATCCGACGTAAAGGGCAAGAATGCGTCTGTATTTTAATTTTTGTAAAAATTGTCTCGTAACTTGTACAATAATGTATTTATTTGTTCTACCTAGATTAGAAACTAAATCTGATAACACGGTAGATAAATTGAGACATCTGTCCTACCCAAATGTTATCTGTGCCTCCAATGACATCGCCCCACATATATCAGAACGATCAACCCTCCGCGTAGGCAAATTCGTCACGTCACACGCAGATGATTGATAAAGGAAATCACGTTTGATATTGAATTCGCTATAACAGACGTGTCAGCGGGTGGTCGCGGTTTTTGCATCACTGTGTGTTGCAAGTGCCGATACTGAATCTTGATTAATATATTTTTCATCACACACTTATAAAGCGTGAGTTTCCACGCAGGCGTACCGGTACTTAATCACGAGTATAGTTAGTAAAAGTTAAGTTTCTTTAGAGAATACCCAGTGGAGTTATCCACTTTTCGTTGACATTTAATTACCTACTTATTATTATACTTACGATATTTTTTTACCTTATTGTCTTATTTTTTCTAAGCAAGTGTGATGAAAAACATTGTGTACTTCGCGTAATTCGAACGGGAAGAATATTAAAAAGTCAGTCATTTAATCCGCCCGCTTTGCCCTCGGGCTTCTGTTAGATATATAGGTTAGGTTAGGTTAGGTTAGGTTAGTGTACTTCGCGTAATTCGAACGGGAAGAATATTAAAAAGTCAGTCATTTAATCCGCCCGCTTTGCCCTCGGGCTCCTGTGAGATATATAGGTTAGGAAACAAAATGTCATCGTCATCTAAAATATACTATTAGTTGAATACCAGACAAATTATTAAAATAATTAAATCTATTTCTGTTATAATAGTTAAGTAAATCTTGCATTACTATAGTAACGTAAACAAACGCTGTGCTTCCCAAAAAGGCCACAACAAGTAAATAGGTAAGAGTAAGTAAGTCAGCTCGTATTTTATTGACCAAAAAAAACCAACAAGCTGATGGTTGGATGTAGTTTTAGCCTGGCAGATGTAAAATGTGTGTCCCAAGGAACACTTGTCGTAAGAGGATATCTACATCTTATGAATTATTCCCGACACCAAACACTGACTTTGCTGCTTCCGAGCTTTCGTGTTCGACCGACCAATGACCTCTTTAACCGAAAGTGATGCGAAATAAATTATATTTCTGCTGTAGGTACCTAAGTATTGATTATAGGTACCCGAACTGCTGACTGGGAGACTTGCTGTAAGACTTGAATATAATTTATTATTAAATTTATTTTAATTTGACATTGAACAACAATGATATTGATATATTATAAATATCATGTTCAGAAATTCGATTACATATACAGACAGAGCCACAAAATCATTACAACTTGCTTCATAAATCCATCTAAGAAGCTTTATTGTTAATATTTCTTAGCAAAAATCTGAAACTGCAAAGATAAATAGTTTATTTAAAATAATATTGCACAAAGGAATTCTATTCTCGCCAGTCGCCTTGCTTTTGTAATAATTCACTAGAGAAATATCTCGGATGATGAAACATTTCATTATTCGAGCTATCTATTCGGAGTAATTCGGAGTACCTATAGATTGTAAGATTTATAAGTAAATGGGATCTTTGATGGGATGGGATGGGATTGTTACAGCTGTTTAAAAAAATGTTTTTTTAAGATTAACTGTCTTGCAACTCATGTAATGATACGGAGATGTTTTTATTTAAGATACCTTTTTAATTTATATATAATTTTTTTGTTTATTATGGTAATGAGATGATTCTGGTAATCTTAAAATCCCAATCTTACACCTTGTAATGTCGAAAAATGTACGTTACGTACTAAATAATAATAATACGGTTCCAAAAGTTCGTCTGGAAAACAACCGCAAATTGTTTAACTTTTTCGCTATGTTTTTTTATTATTTTATATTTTAATAAAGAGTATCCATGTTATTTGAATTATAGGTACGTATATTTTATTACTACGAGATCCAACTTGGTATCCAAATAGACTCGAGAAACCATCTTTGAATCGGAGCTTTAACACAATAGAATCATTAAAATTGTGGAAGATTTCAATTCTCTTCAAGTTCATTTTTATTGCTATTAATCATATTATGAGGAAAGCCCATAACCCATAAAATCGGAAAGTTTGACAGGCATACCCCACTTATTATTATTACAAAATAAGTGATCTAGTCACGTTACCTTTTTTCAGTTTATTAATTCGTATAGCATATCTACACGATCTACCTGTATATATTTACAAGGGGTCCAATTCAATAACCGAAAACTAACCGTCGCTAGTGAGATTAAATACTTTGCATAATTATTGCAGTACATACTTATGTCAAAAACAATACACTCCTTTTTTTGGGCAGTCGTGTAAAAAGTAGAAAATATCTCGCATGCATATCCACCAGTCCCATTTGTCAAGTCGATTACGGATCACCAAACAAAAACGAAAGTGCGCTGGAAGTAAGCATCCCTTTGATAAGTAACATCGTCATTAAACGCACACAATACAGAAATCCAACCGTTAGCGAAACGTAAGCCTGCATAACGAAGACTCATTCCTAGCTTAAAGTACATATGTTATGTGTAGTTTCATCCCACAAGCCGGTCACGTTTGACAAAGATGAGACATGTGAATCCCTAACGAATGTTTACTTTGACTACACGGTACAGCTCTATGCTGAGATGTGTTTGAATATTTTTGATCCATACGCTCTTTTGGACCTAATGGAAATCATATCGGGCGTAAAGAAATACATATTATAATAAAATGCAACAAAGGTATATGCATGTATATATTGTATTTTTTACTTAGTTTTATTTCGATCAAATAACTCTCACTCAAATGCACTACTTAATAATTTTTGTCGTAAGTGCGCTCTTCAACTAACCAACATTTTTGGTTACTCAATCTCAATAAAGACGTAATACTTAATAGTAAAGTATCAAATAAATTCATGAAATGAACTGTCAGTTACCTAATACAATATAATACCATAATGTAATTACCTACATCATTGTTTATGAGGTAGGGTTGCCTACCCACTCTTGATCTATTACTTACACAATTTTAGTTAGATTTATTATTGAAACTGGATAACAATAGTTAGATTTATTATTGAAACTGGATACTCTACAATGAAAAGAAGCAAACAAGAAGCGAGCTGCCTTCTTACGTAAGAATAGCTTTTGGTTATACGAGACAGAAAGGATCTTTGTATCCAGGCAACATGGTATTGTGCTGGCTCCCCTTCTATTTCTTAATACATTTGCTCTGAGGCTATGGCCACTGCTATTACAGTTACATTACAGTAATAATATTAAGACTATTGAGCATATTTTTCTTTATACTACGACGGTGGCAAACGAGCATACGGCCCACGTCATGGTAAGCAGCCATCGTAGCCTGCAACTCTAGAGGTGTCACCTGTGCGTTGCCGACCTTTTATAAATAGGAAGATTCACTATGTTGACAGCTTAAGGAACAAGAGGATTCCTCGCCGTCAACACACGGGGTCCTCTTTGATCTCTTAGGTGTCTCTTTTTTTGTGTATTATGTAACTGAGAATTAATTTCATGAGTTTAAATACATAGTAGCAGTTCACTTGATTCACAAAACCCAAAAAACAACTTTTGCAAAATGATCTAGTACCTTCAATAATTGAAAATGACGTAAACGGGAAATTTAGGAAATTTTAGGTGATTAAGAATGCACTCATAATTTGTGTCATGGTGTGAAGAAGGCACCATTTGGCGGAATGCGCTTACGTCGTAGGTTTTACAGATTCACTATTGTTATTTCAATTTGAGCAGTATGGTATGCGCTGGCCGCTAAATGGTGCCTTTTGATGTAGATGATCTCATTTTCGAGTTTCTATCAGCACTAAGCTGATCTACTTTCTATCCCCAATCGTAATAATTTTCGTGTACAGCCAGGCCCGGACTACCGCTATAGGCCAACAAGGCCCGGGCCTAGGGGCCCTGGCAGGCTAGGGGCCCCCAGTCCCACCTCAAAATCCTGGACTTGACCTTATAGAAAAAGTCAACCATATCAAACATCAAAGTTTTGAAACTATGTTCTGTACTTATATTTACATGTTAACTATTACTTAGGTATTTATAAGTTGTTGGTTTTGTCAATCTTCGTTAGTTGAAAAGTCAGGAAAGTTCTTTTAAGATTATTTTCGCGTTGCATCTCGGGATTTGGTAGCTGCCCTCACTGAACCGTTAAAAATCCACCCTTGAGTTACGATAAACTACCTAGTTTAGAAATGGAATCATACAGCGAGCTTTCTTCTGGGCAAAAGGAACAAAGACGTCATGATAGTCAATTGCATGCTCAATACTTGGAAGAATAATAAGTAAGGAAGCGTAATCACTAATCACCGCTTAAAACCGCCACCAAAACAGCGGCGCCAAAGGGGCAGGAGCTAATTAATCATCATGGTGCCTAATGTAATGTCACGTCAAACGTTATGAAATTGTCATTTTATGAAAATATAATTATTATCAGTTTTATCTAGGCATGAAATTTCGATTATATTGCCAATAATGCCAATCGATCTTAGGTCAGGTAGGGACCAAGTTTCTTACAGACTAAGCCAGGTTAGTGTGGTTGGGATACTATAAAGTCTACAAATGGAAAGCGCAATCCATACGCTTACCTACTAGTAGGTACAGTCGACGTGAAAGATATATTTACACTTTTGCACCTTATCACAAAGGAATAAAAGACTCAAAAGTGTATCTTTGATGTCGACTGTACTATGGAAAAATAAACTTTAATTTTTTTTTACGGTTTCGTAGAAACCAGGAACTGTCTGTCTGTCTGTGGCTTTGCTCAGTGACGGTAAGCACTAGAAAACTAAAATTAGGTATGGTGGTTTTAATCACGCCGACAAAGAGGTAAAACAAAACCTGCAAAATATATTATTTTTAGAGTACCATTTGGATATGTCTTTCAAAAATAATAAGGGTCTTTCAAAACATTGTATTCATTAATCTAGATAATAATTTCGTAAATAATAGCTCCGATGATATAGAAAGCGGATCCTAAGTGAAGTCGGTTCTTGTTTGATTAAAATTATTGAGTTACAACTTAATAAATTGTGTGAAAATTCTTTGAATAAACGCTTTTGATACTGAATAGATCAAATCGATTAACAAAAAAAGTTGAAACCGACGTGTTTGTCCACGACTGTTATTTTTTCCAAAATCAGCAAATGTCAATTAAAATGTTGGGTAGTATCTGGCTATCACGGGATCTGATAAAATCCAAATGCGTAACTATGATGTTTATTATAAAAATAAGGTTGACTGATTTTTTTAGTAATTTAATTTGCTAAATAAAAAATATTTGTATTCAATATGGGGGAGGGGGCCCCCAAACGCCTAGGGCCTAGGGGCCCTGGCGCTCTTAGTCCGGCCCTGTGTACAGCACTTGAATTTCGCTTAGTAACCTTTATCATTATTTGAAAGGAAGACCTTTAAGAAACGTCACAATAAAATAGTGTGGGTGTTACGATAAAATATTATTGACGCCCGACTCGCTCGAGTATTAATATGAGTAAAGAGCTCTTCCTACTATATGGACATCTAAAAATATCCAACTATACATGACCCATATAAATGGGAAGAGATTATAGTCATTATAATGTCGAAGGATAGTAAAAGTTAAGTTTCTTTAGAGAATACCCAGTGGAGTTATCCACTTTTCGTTGACATTTAATTACCTACTTATTATTATACTTACGATATTTTTTTACCTTATTGTCTTATTTTTTCTAAGCAAGTGTGATGAAAAACATTGTGTACTTCGCGTAATTCGAACGGGAAGAATATTAAAAAGTCAGTCATTTAATCCGCCCGCTTTGCCCTCGGGCTTCTGTTAGATATATAGGTTAGGTTAGGTTAGGTTAGTGTACTTCGCGTAATTCGAACGGGAAGAATATTAAAAAGTCAGTCATTTAATCCGCCCGCTTTGCCCTAGGGCTCCTGTGAGATATATAGGTTAGGAAACAAAATGTCATCGTCATCTAAAATATACTATTAGTTGAATACCAGACATATTATTAAAATAATTAAATCTATTTCTGTTATAATAGTTAAGTAAATCTTGCATTACTATAGTAACGTAAACAAACGCTGTGCTTCCGAAAATGCCACAACAAGTAAATAGGTAAGAGTAAGTAAGTCAGCTCGTATTTTATTGACCAAGAAACACCAACAAGCTGATGGTTGGATGTAGTTTTAGCCTGGCAGATGTAAAATGTGTGTCTCAAGGAACACTTGTCGTAAGAGGATATCTACATCTTATGAATTATTCCCGACACCAAACACTGACTTTGCTGCTTTCGAGCTTTCCTGTTCGACCGACCAATGACCTCTTGAATTTCGAGTGACGTAAGTGACGTAAGCATCAGTGATGCGAATCAAATTATATTTTTGCTGTAGGTACCTAAGTAGTCATAGTCATAGTCATAGTCTTGTCGAGCAAGGTGGTTTGGTTTTGTGGTTAACTTCTTATTTTTTGTTTATTTTCGTGATTCAGTGTGTAATATATAGCTTATTCTGCAGTGATTTAACGAACTAGTGTGCAACTAATGAAGAATTAATCTCAAAACAAGTGTAACCCCTGTTTGAGTTAGATATCCGTTAGTCCACGTGCTCTTTGTAGGGAGTAGCTATGTCCTTATAAAAAGCCTAACCTCACCGTACGACGTCCAGCTCTTGGAGCGAAATTTTAACTAATTAACCGTACACTTGTCGTCTCTACTTCGACATTGGCAAAATTGTCCCAATATTGTGGACAGAATGCCATTTATTTTAAAAATTGAATTGAATAGTCATAGTCATTTATTGCAATCATGATTACACGCAAATATACATGATACATAGCATAAAACATGAACCCATGTGGGAGTACTGATTATAGGTCCCCACCCCACAGACTGGGAGGCTTGTTGTAAGACTTGAATATAATTTATTATTAAATTGATTTTAATTTGACGTTGAACAACAAAGATATTGATATATTATAAATATCATGTTCAGAAATTCGATTACGTATACACACAGAGCCACAAAATCATTACAACTTGCTTCATAAATCCATCTAAAAAGCTTAATTGTTAATATTTTTTAGCAAGAATCTGAAACTGCAAAGATAAATAGTTTATTTAAAATAATATTGCACAAAGGAATTCTATTCTCGCCAGTCGCCTTGCTTTTGTAATAATTCACTAGAGAAATATCTCGGATGATGAAACATTTCATTATTCGAGCTATCTATTCGGAGTAATTCGGAGTACCTATAGATTGTAAGATTTATAAGTAAATGGGATCTTTGATGGGATGGGATGGGATTGTTACAGCTGTTAAAATTTTTTTTTAAAGATTAACTGTCTTGCAACCCATGTAATGATACGGAGATGTTTTTGTTTAAGTTATGTTTTTTGTTTATTATGGTAATGAGATGATTCTGGTAATCTTAGAATCCCAATCTTACACCTTGTAATGTCGAAAAATGTACGTTACGTACTAAATAATAATAATACTGTTCCAAAAGTTCGTCTGGAAAACAACCGCAATTTGTTTAACTTTTATTATTTAAACTTGTATTTATTTGCTATGTTTCTTTATTATTTTATATTTTAATAAAGAGTATCCATGTTATTTGAATTATACGTATATTTTATTACCTACTACGAGATCCAACTTGGTATCCAAATAGACTCGAGAAACCATCTTTGAATCGGAGCTTTAACACAATAGAATCATTAAAAATGTGGAAGATTTCAATTCTCTTCAAGTACATTTTTATTGCTATTAATCATATTATGAGGAAAGCCCATAACCCATAAAATCGGAAAGTTTGATAGGCATCCCAACTTATTATTATTACAAAATAAGTGATCTAGTCACGTTACCTTTTTTTAGTTTATTAATTCGTATATCATATCTACCCGATCTACCTGTATATATTTACAAGGGGTCCAATTCAATAACCGAAAACTAACCGTCGCTAGAGAGATTACTTTGTATAATTATTGTAGTACATTCACGATACATGGCATGGCATGGCATGGCATTCTGAGGGCATTTGCAGAGAGGTTTGATTGTCAGTATCTGAATCACTGTCATCTGATCCATGTACTGACAGTCAAATCTTACTGAGTAAGTACATGTGTCAAAAAGTTGTAATGTATGCATATCCACTTGTCCCCGATTGACAAGTCGATTACGGATCACCAAACAAAAACGAAAGTGCGCTGGAAGTAAGCATCTCTTATGTAAGTAACATCGTCATTAATCGCACACAATACAGAAATCCAAGCGTTAGCGAAACGTAAGCCTGCATAACGAAGACTCATTCCTAGCTTATAGTACATATGTTATGTGTAGTTTCATCCCACAAGCCGGTCACGTTTGACAAAGATGAGACATGTGAATCCCTAACGAATGTTTACTTTGACTACACGGTACAGCTCTATGCTGAGATGTGTTTGAATATTTTTGATCCATACGCTCTTTTGGACCTGATGGAAATCATGTCGGGCGTAAAGAAATACATATTATAATAAAATGCAACAAAGGTATATATATGTATGTATATACAGCCTTGGCCAGAAGTGTTGAGCACCAATGCGATTTTCATACAAAACTAGAAAGTTTAGTCCATCGTTTCCATCTTTGTTTAAGTTATTTTGTCAATTAATTTAAACTAATAGGCATGTTTTGTTGAAGTTAGTAGTAACTGCATAGAAGATTTGCAATATGTCGCACCGACTTAAATTTACATTTTTGGTACCTTCTGTTTTCATATTTTTTAAGTACCTTGAAAGTGTTATTAAGTGAAGTTTTCTATATTTATAAATAAAATATAACATTTACCGTTACCGTACATTGTTAGGATAGGGAAATAATGCTTAACATCAAAATTGTAAACAAAAAACACCTATGCTCAACACTTCTGGCCAAGGCTGTATTGTATTTTTTACTTAGTTTTATTTCGATCAAATAACTCTCACTCAAAAGCACTACTTAATAATTTTTGTCGTAAGTGCGCTCTTCAACTAACCAACATTTTTGTTTACTCAATCTCAATAAAGACGTAATACTTAATAGTAAAGTATCAAATAAATTCATGAAATGAACTGTCAGTTACCTAATACAATATAATACCATAATGTAATTACCTACATCATTGTTTATGAGGTAGGGTTGCCTACCTACTCTTGATCTATTACTTACACAATTTTAGTTAGATTTATTATTGAAACTGGATAACAATAGTTAGATTTATTATTGAAACTGGATACTCTACAATGAAAAGAAGCAAACAAGTAGCGAGCTGCCTTCTTACGTAAGAATAGCCTTTGGTTATACGAGACAGAAAGGATCTTTGTATCCAGGCAACATGGTATTGTGCTGGCTCCCCTTCTATTTCTTAATACATTTGCTCTGGGGCTATGGCCACTGCTATTTCAGTTACATCACAGTAATTATATTAAGACTATTGAGCATATTTTTCTTTATACTACGACGGTGGCAAACGAGCATACGGCCCACGTCATGGTAAGCAGCCATCGTAGCCTGCAACTCTAGAGGTGTCACCTGTGCGTTGCCGACCTTTTATAAATAGGAAGATTCACTATGTTGACGGCTTAAGGAACAAGAGGATTCCTCGCCGTCAACACACGGGGTCCTCTTTGATCTCTTAGGTGTCTCTTTTTTTGTGTATTATGTAACTGAGAATTAATTTCATGAGTTTAAATACATAGTAGCAGTTCACTTGGTTCACAAAACCCAAAAAACAACTTTTGCAAAATGATCTAGTACCTTCAATAATTGAAAATGACGTAAACGGGAAATTTAGGAAATTTTAGGTGATTAAGAATGCACTCATAATTTGTGTCATGGTGTGAAGAAGGCACCATTTGGCGGAATGCGCTTACGTCGTAGGTTTTACAGATTCACTATTGTTATTTCAATTTGAGCAGTATGGTATGCGCTGGCCGCTAAATGGTGCCTTTTGATGTAGATGATCTCATTTTCGAGTTTCTATCAGCACTAAGCTGATCTACTTTCTATCCCCAATCGTAATAATTTTCGTGTACAGCACTTGAATTTCGCTTAGTAACCTTTATCATTATTTGAAAGGAAGACCTTTAAGAAACGTCACAATAAAATAGTGTGGGAGTTACGATAAAATATTATTGACGCCCGACTCGCTCGAGTATTAATATGAATAAAGAGCTCTTCCTACTATATGGACATCTAAAAATATCCAACTATACATGACCCATATAAATGGGAAGAGATTATAGTCATTATAATGTCGAAGGATAAAACATGACAATCTAAATTATTTAGCAAAAGAATCAAGTGAAACAAGTATGAGGCAGTTCCGAAATTAGATTTAGCATTGATTTCAAAAAGTTGTAATTGGTTACTTTTTATTATTGATTCTTGACTCCTCGACTTAACAAAGTAGATTCTAGCAGATCAGTACATACTTTAAAAGCTCGAAGCACGTCTAGAAGCTAAGAATGCTTCATATTTGCAATTTACTA
The DNA here is from genome assembly GCA_911728535.1 of Pammene fasciana. Classification (NCBI taxonomy): domain Eukaryota; kingdom Metazoa; phylum Arthropoda; class Insecta; order Lepidoptera; family Tortricidae; genus Pammene; species Pammene fasciana. The sequence continues at coordinate 8,308,875 of OU452285.1, forward strand.
GAGTTTGGTTTGTTTTACAAACACTGTAACATACACTTCTTTATTTGTAAGCATTTTTATTAAATGATTGTCCAGTTCAAATACCACAGTCGAAATACGCCTAAACGCGGCGCGGCACACAATGAACACTGAAATACAATACGAGACGACAACGACAAGCGGGCCTGCAAACATTCGTTAACTATGGCCGTGTCCGGCGACGGGCTTCAAACAAAAGTAACTGGGACAACGGAATACATAAGTTACGTGGCTCGGAGTTGATGGAAATTATTTTGTTGCTGACGGAACGTGTTTTACGCGAATTTTTCACATTCGAGTGTTTCTTTCACTCCCTTGTAGTATTTTATTATTCTTACTAGTATTATACTTTAAACGAGAATGGAGTTTATCGATTACCTATTCACGCTTTAATTGATGAACAAAGCACCACGCTCACCACCAACAGCCTCAAAATCCGAGTGATATCTCTTGAAGCGATAGGATTATTGCTAAACTAGCTTTTGCCCGCGACTTCGTCTACGTGGAATTAGTAATCCCCCGTTAATGAATGAATTCTGGATATCAACAGTATCCAGCATTCAACAGTTATTGATTCCACCATACAAACTTTCAACCCCGTTTTTACCCCCTAAAGGGTTGATTTTCGGGATATAAACTATCATATATTATTTCCCGGGGCTCAAACCATTTATGTACCAAGTTTTATCTTAATCGTCGGTTCAGCGGTTAATAATTCGCCATACAAACTTCCAACCCCCTTTTCACCCCCTCCAGGGTTGATTTTCGGGATAAAAACCATTAGGCGTAGGGGTAGGCGAACTATACTAGTGCAAAAATAAAAATGTCGGACAACAAGGTGAAAACAGTGTGGAATATTATTAATAAGGAAGCTGGTAAATGTAAATCACGCGATTGTCAAGTCAACATTGTCTCGGAGGAACAACAGGTCATGTCGATGACGATGTTGCCTCGACATTCGAAGATTATTTTTCTAACATAGCATTAAATACCACAAAATGCCTACAATCATCTTCGTCTCAAGCTCATTCCTTACTTTGCGCTAATATTAAGAAATGTAATACGATCTTTGAATTTGACCTAGTGGATTCGGAAAAAATTGTGAAGTCATTCAAATCACTCAATTTAAAGAAAACTGAGGACTTATGGGGAATATCAGTTGTAGTCATCAGCAATATCATAGACGACATAGCGCCTTACTTAGCCATCATTTATAACAATTCAGTTTCACAAGGTATTTTTCCAGATCTAATGAAATGTAGTAAAGTCATACCTCTATTTAAATCGGGTGATTCTAGTGATCTAAATAATTTCCGACCGATATCGATACTTCCTGTACTAAGTAAAGTCTTTGAAAAGATAATGTTAAATGATCTACTGGGGCACTTCAACAGACATGGACTGCTTACAAGCAATCAGTTTGGTTTCACAAAGGGACCTTCCACAACCGACGCTGCTGCAGAACTCATTAAACATATTTTCAATGCTTGGCAAGACAAACGTTATGATGCAAATTGGTATATTCTGTGACCTTTCAAAACCTTTTGATTGTGTAGATCAGAGAACGCTCATTCTTAAATTAGAACACTATGGTCTTTCAGAAAATGCCCTGAATCTCATGTCTTCTTACCTTACCAATAGAACACAAACAGTTGTTATAAATAAAACCCAGTCTAAAGGGACTTTAGTAAAATTAGGAGTGCCACAGGGTTCCATTCTGGGCCCATTCCTGTTTTTGGTTTATATAAATGATTTACCTTGTGTAGTACAAAACCTTTGTGGTATGATTTTGTTTGCCGATGATACATCTTTAATATTCAAAGTTGAACGGCAATCCAATGATTTATCTGTAATTAACAATACACTAGCTGGCGTACTAAACTGGCTTACTACTAACAATCTGTTACTTAATGCTAAGAAAACTAAATGTATTCGATTTGTTTTGCCAAACGTGGCACCAATGGACACTAATATAGTTATAAATGGTGAATGTTTAGATATAGTAGATAAAACTGTGTTCCTTGGTTCAACGTTGGACAAAAATTTACAATGGAGTCCTCATATAAAAAAACTCGCTCTTAGACTAAGTTCAGCCGCTCATGCCGTTAGAAAAATTAGACAACTGACTAATATTGAGGGGTGCGTCCCATAAGATATAACTACAAAATATATAATTTCATATTAATAACGTTCACAAGATATAATGAACGTTTGCTATAACAACAAAATCTATATTTTTATTAGGAATAACGGTCAATTAATATAACACTCATTTTGTATAATAACTTATCATATAACACTCAAATACTCTAAATTTGTTTAATATAACATACATAACGTATATCGATCATAAGATATACTATCTTTTAGTATAATAATTACAAAATATAATAGCGTATGATATACTAAATAGGTTATAAACTCCATTCCAACCTTTTTCCCCAAAGTGTAATGTTTTCACGGATTTCAAACTAAATCATGTAGAATAGGTAGGTTAGGTTCGTTAGGTAGCTTCAGATGCCCGAAGGGCAAAACGCCCGGAAATAGGAGCCCCGCTTGCGGGGCTCCGTCTAGTTAAGTTGAGGATTCAACATTTTGAGAATTTTAGAATAGCTAATTAGACTAGCTGCTACTTAAAAAATCGTGTAGACCAGTTGCTTTTTAGGCGAGTTGATATGTACACGAGCTGCGATTTAGACAACCCGTTATTCTATACGAGCATTATGTATTTTGGTGTTAGATGTATTGAATATTATACATTATAAATCTAAGGTATTATGAACGTTATACATTATGACCGTTATATACAACGATATTATACTTAAACAACGTTATACTTAACAAAATTAGATATTTTGATGTTATATCAAACGTTCATTATAGACTTTGAACGGTATACAAAACAAGCTTATGCAATATGAGCGTATATAATATGAATATTATACAATAAGTTCTTATATCTTTTATTACTTACCCAATATTGAGACAGCTCGCTTAGTTTATAATAGTTATTTCCATAGTGTAATGTCATATGGAATTCTGGTTTGGGGCAAAGCAGCTGACATACAGACTATTTTTGTTTTACAGAAAAGAGCCATTCGCTTTATGTATAACTTAAAGGCAGGTACATCAATTAGAGAATTATTTAAAGAAATTAATATTTTAACTCTTGCGTCCCAATATATCTATGATAATATTATTTTTGTTGTAAAGAATATACACACATTCAAGAAGAATTCTGACATCCACAGCTATAACACTAGAAATAAAAACAAGCTTCCTATCAGACGATGTCGTTTCCGCAAAGCATATAAGTCATTTTTTGGCCAGGGTATTCATATTTATAACAAGTTACCCGTCGATGTTTTGAATCTATCTTTTCCCGCTCTTAAGAAATACTTGGAAAAAACTTTAATGTCAAAGGGTTATTACAGGGTCAAGGACTATATGACAGACATATATGCATGGCCCAAACCAGAATCCATAAAATCATCTAACATTTAGAGGACACAGTTCAAGTAAGAAAGAATATCAAACGTATTGCGAAGCAGTCAGATTTGGATTTTATTTTTATTTTTCATTTTAATTACACAATAGGCAGGTACATGTCTGTCTCTCAAGCTGTTTTGATATGCCTTCTTGAAGAACTACGCTTTATTGTATATAGTATCTTTAATGTATTAGTATTACTGTTTTGAAAAAATAAGTCCCGCCGAGTTTCTTGCCGGTAATAAGTAATACTTCTCGGGTCAGAGGTGTAGGGTTAGAACCGGTGGTAGTTTCTTTTCTCTCTGACGTTCATAAGTGCATTGTAATGTGCCTAAATTGAAGAATACATATCTTTTATCTTTTTTTTATCTTATCTTTTAAAACTATCCTATGTTCTTTCCCGGGACTCAAACTACCTTTATACAAAATTTCATCAAAATCCGTTCAGCCGTTTTCACGTGATGCGCGGTCAAATAAACAGACAAACAGATAAACAGATAAACAGACAAACAGATAAACAGACTAAAATTCTAAAAACTGTTGGAACGTGTTCTATTATCGATTCTAAGTATCTCCAGCCAACTTTTTTTCGAATATCTTCCATGTACAGACTTTCGAGCCTCTTCAGCTTTATTATATGTAGGTATAGATAGATACTTAGCTTATTTTCCTACAACCTTTTTAGATATTATGTAAATACTAATTTGTTGATGCCTAGAGATAGTTAACTTAATGGTATAATCTAATCAATTATATAATTCGTGAAACCCAGAACTCTAGGTTATTTTTTCTTCGAGTTATTTGTATTCTTTGACTTCCACCACTTTACAGCTGCCAGATGTCAGGATCTAGAAAAAAGCATAGTATAGCAAACTTACTATGGGGGTTTCGTTGCTCTCATTATTTTGTCATATCTGACGTGGCTATCTCTCCGTCTAGCTATATCGCTCGCGCACCGGTGCCGCATGCGGAAACCGCTGCAATGTGAAAGACGCCTTACACAGTGTTTCCATACTCATACCTACAATAACCAATAACCATACTACGCCTATCCCCAGCATTTTCACGGGATTCCTCTGGGAACATAGAACACGCTTAACAAGCGGTCGGTACAATCACAAATGTTAGCAGTTTATCTGTAGTTTACTGCACCTATTGGGATTATTGTGTGCGAGCTGTGCCCAAATAGGCTCTTTTATTATTCTACAGGGAGACTTTAGTTCTCCTCCGTATAAATAACGCGGGTTTGTATCGTTAGTTATTTGTTATGGCTATCAGTATATTGGATATTGCGTTATTGTTCCCAGTTTGAGAAATAAGTGCAATTTTTTTCGTTTTGTTACCCTTTGTTTGAAGCACAAATATCAGCATGAAAAATGTGTGTATCTTCGCAAATATATTTGTATTTAAATACTAGTAATTAGTAGTAAATACTTACTTATTATGGTATGGATTATGATATCCTTCAACTTAACGTCCTCGTGCCTACCTAAGCTGAATCAATACATATTGGAAACATTCTTGTTAATTATATTAATGCAAACGTCTTTAATCACTTCAAAGGAAACTGTGGTAAATTACCTACTTATCTACAGGAGTATCGCGATACGGTGTTAACGACGCATTAACTAAGTAAAAGAAACTTTTCTTTCGGTAATCTTGGATCCTACAAACTTAAGAAACAGCATCCCTTGCCAGACAAAGGCAACATTTTATCCCAAGAAATATGAGGTGCTCACTGGCGATAAGCCAGTTTTCTTGGGAAAAGTTTAATCATTACTGTACATGTCTTGGCATACTGCATTTTTAATGTTGGCCAGACTTTTTTACGAAAGCAACGCTTGTAACTTTGTTTATTATTTTTTGTTCGTTTTTCATAATGCAGCCAAATTTACAGGTAAATACTTTAAAACTTAAGTTATAATAAAGGGACTAAACATTGCGAGTATGTTTTGTTTGTTTAATTAACCGTAGCAGAATTTAAACGCATTTGCACACTTGATATTTAGCACTTTGTAGTTCGCACGGTAATGCTACCACTACTTCAATACCTTATTATATTTTTGTTACAACCTGTATAACTAAGTACTTATAACTACTTAGGTACGGAGAAACACGGCTACTTAACTTTCATTTATAATTAATTTCATTCTAAATTTTCAACTCTTAAAGCTTGGCAACTGACAACTTATTTATTATTTTATTACAAATGGATTGTTCATTATAATAGAAAAATATTTCAAAAGAATTGACGGCCTTATTCACTCTAGAACTTATTTTATAATAAAGCAATGTCTGGCGTTTATTATAAGTAGTTATTTCAATGTCAAAGCTACGCAGGCTATTAAACATCTGTCACGTACAATTTTATCATAAGTTAATATTGTATTTCTTGTCAACGATTTTACTGATATTTTTTCTGTTATACTAATAAGGCATTAATAAATTAAATGATTTAAACTTAACTGTACAGAAACGAATAACGTGAGTGGGGTGAAAATGTAACAGCTTGATTCCATAATGAAACGAGTTTGGTTTTTGGAGCGAGTTTTTTTATGACTACAATGTTTTGATACCTATTATATTAAGTTTAATATATAAGTATTTACGTATAACAAATCTTATTATGAAATAAAAAAAATCTCATTTAAGTGATACATGAATGATGTCGTCTACAAGTATAACTACCTGTGTAAAAAAATGAAGTGCATGAATTTTATTTTCAATACAATGATAACGGTAGCTGAGCACCTCTATATGTAGGCACTTAATAAAATTGCCCATAGTCGATAATATTTATTTAGTACCTATATTTAGAACTAGATAAGCAGTTTAAGTTAGGTTTTTAGTTTTAGTTAGTTTATTTTCATAGTAGTTTTTACGTTAGTTAATCATTATTTATGTTATTTAAGTTTTATAATTTATTTAAGTTTGTACTTAATACAAAACAATATTGAGTATATTTACTGAGTAGTTTTATTCAACAAAGAGTGCCAACGTGCCAACAGGCGTGTTCATTTAGCCTAGCTTAATCCGAAAACAAAACAGTTTTACTTGGTAAGCTCAGTTCCACTAGTTTTATTTCCATTATTGTTTTGTAACAAATAGTTTGGTCAAGTGTGAGTTGATCCTACGCAAGGAATTACCGATGTGAAGCTTTTGTCGAGGATTCTGAATGGATCAGAATTGATTGCATTGAATTGAAATGTCTAGAGGAATTCGACCAAGTTATATTTTAAATTTTTGATAGTGTTAGTTATACCTACACACTTAAACTTAATGTACCTAAACTGTAATTTGTAATAAATAATTCTACCATAATTATATGATTTTTTCGTGTTATAAATGTATTTTTGTCATGGTATAGTTTGATGCAGTTTCAGTATAAATACATCATACGACAATACGAAGTATAGAATTTTCACCAACAACATGACACGACATTTTAAACGTTATATAGAGAGAGCGACAAATACATGGATAATTGTACAAACGGCGTGGAGCTAGATTTCCGTTTTTAATACGGAACTCTACCAAGTAAATGCTTGTAGATAGCTTAGTACACCATATTTACAAAAAATAATATGTGTTTGCATAAGCACTGTTATCTACTTGTACATAAAAGTAGATGTAGCCTGAACGTTGTTTCAAGCTCAGGTCGGTGTGTCTCTCTATTATTGTAATCCCAACAAGTAGCAACAAGTCGTGCCTGGTTGTACCCGGCCACCCTGAAACAGACGCCCGCAAAACGATCGTTTACTTCCTCCTTTACATCCTTACCCGATTATGTTACTCTAAAGCAGGCTATAATACTTTTACAAGTAGGTTCAAAATTAGAAATCTACTAGAGAACTATAGGAGCTTTGTAAAGTTAGTGAGTGAAAATGTATGAACTTAAGTGGCAGTTACCGACTGAGTTTAGCCCGAGTAACCACTAGACTAGGCTACAAGCCGTGTAATATTGTGTTTGCTAGGTTGGCAATGTTTTTATCGCTCTTGTTGGACTTTGTTCGTGCTTGAGTGGAAATTATGTGGTAACTTGCAAATTAGGGCATAAATCAATGCAGATAAGAAATATTTCATACAACTACTAAGGCGTTGCCAACACTTTTATATCTTTAAAAATAATATTATGTCAAGCCCGTTTAGAACACCTTAACCGCTTAGTAGGTAAATAACTACTGCTGATGCTGCTCAATGCTGAGAGTACATATTATGTAACATCCAAGGTTTTGGTTATAATGCTGACCGTTTTATATAATCTATTAGGTATATAACTACACTAAAAGTACCTAATTCATAAGAATTAGTACATATTATATCGCTATAACTTTCTAAAAGGTGTAGGTCGGCATTTAGTTACGAAGATAAGGAACCTTTTGTGCTTTTCGAACGAAGTGGCAGTCATTCAGCAAGTCTGTGTCCCTCTAAAATATAACTCCATATTACAATACATGTTTAGTTTTACTTACATTACTCAAAAAGTGATTCAACATGCCTCTCAAGTGTTACAACATGTCAGTACAAACCATACAATTATGAAGTAAAAGCATGATTAACATAAAAACATACCTTTAGAGATTCAATTTTGTTAAGCGTGTCCCTTTTATTACCCAACACGGTAAACAAGGCACAAAGGAGTTTCATAAAGCAGATAATATTCGCATTTGAATATTTTCAGTTCGTGCCGGCATGTTGGCAGAACGAAAGGCTTTGACATGCTCATCACGCAAGACGCGACAAAGGAATAGTTAACGAATATTTACCCGCCCGCCTACTGGCGCGCATCCTTAAATTTAAGGTGGAGTTAGTGGAAGGTAAAAGAGATATAAAGCTCTCGTGAGACTTGCAAGTAATAAATAATATTTTAAACAATATTATTACAATTCTTTTTTAAGAGACACACCCGCGGCGTGCGCAAGGCGCCTGAGAGCTTGACGGTCCGTTTAAAAAAAATGCTTGGAAACATGAACTTCATTTTTTCTGTTAGTGCACAAACTTTAAGATTAGAAAACTAATAATTTGCCTCCGTCTGAAAAAATCGCAACAAAGAAGCGAAATTCATGTAATATTAATTACTTTTTTAATGTGTATTTTAAAACGATTAAGTAAAATTCAGATAGGTATATGAAAAAAAAACCAGTAGTATCATACATTTAAAAACCTACCATAACGGGGCTTTAAGGGAGTTTTCGTCATACAATTTTAGACTAAAGTGACAGTTACATTTAAGACAGTATCTTGTTATTCTGTCCTTCGGGTTCGTAAATTTGATAATGTTTTGAAACCGAATATTTCATTTCTTGAGCAATATTTTCTGACTTCTCGTCATGACACGGGCGTAGAAAGTTTCCAATTCTCGAAATAAGATGTTTTAAATACCTTCAAAGTAAATTTAAATATTTCTTAAGATAAACAAAACGTAGCAAAACCTTTAAGTAGTTGAAACGGAGAGAAGTAATCGAAAAATAATTATATCTTGGAACTTCTCTGATATAGATTGATTTTGTGACTGATTTTTTATGGTTATTATTTAAATTCTAAATTAGTTTCTAACTTTTGATGATGGATTATTGTAATTTGGAAATTTTAAGTAGAGGACACAGTTACGGTAAGAAAGTATATCAAACTTTTGTATGCTTCGTTTTTAAATAGTCAGATTTGGACTCATAAACATTATCTTTTCTTACATATGGTATTTCTATTGAAGTGGTTTGATATGCTCTCTTATAGAACAACGCATTTATACATATTTTTCAGATTTTATCTACTCTTGTTTTGAAAAAATAAGTCCCGCCGAGTTTCTTGCCGGTAAAAAGTAATTCTTCTCGGGTCAGAGGTGTAGAGTTAGAACCGGTGTAGTTTGTTTTTTTTCTTCTCTCTTTTATCTATAATTATATTAATTATATCTGACGAGTAAAAGTGCCTTTGTGGCCTACTTACTGAATAAATGTTTAAAAAAATAGCTAAATACCTCTTTGAGATTGTAAATTATGTATTGTATAAGTATATAAACAAGGAATTATGAATATTAATAGGAGATTTGTATTGTACTTAAAGCTAAATGATTTTGTTTCGTTTATTTTCCACTTAGTACGCTCTACGAAATACACTCGCTTCAAAGATTTGTTCCGAGAATTGTTATGTGCCGCACTTGCTGGATTATATCGATAGTATTCTCAGTAGGAGACATATTTACTTATGGAAATACTTGTTTGAAACTAGTGAAAGGAATACGTGAATGAATTGTCGCCTGCGGTATTTCCGGACCGATACGACCTTCAAACCTTCAAGAAAAGAGCGTACTCCCATCTTAAAGGCCGGCAACGCGCTTGTGACCCCCCTGGTGTTGCGGACGTCTATGGGCGGCGGTAATTGCTTACCATCAGGCGATTTGTCTGCTCGTTTGCCTCCTATGTCATAAAAAAAAAAAAAACGTGATGTTTCCAAACTCCGCTCGTGACCCGTACTTATACGACATGTACACGTTCACTAAGCTTTGCAAATACAAAAAGTGTTTGTTTAGGTTACCATTGATTTATGTATTAGACCAGCTATTCTCAAAGTGTGCTCCGTATAGCATAGCGTTTTTTTATTTATTTGGGGGCTCCGTCAAATATTTCGCTGTCCAAAATAATTAACCAAAAATTGTATAATCAATGCATGGTATGTAGGTAAGTAACATACACGAATTATACTAAGTAATTTCGTAGGTATTTGTACCTGTACATTAAATAATAAAGAAAACCATTTTTATTTAATGTACGTACAGACTTATATTAATTTACGTTCACTGAAACACTCAACATACTTATGAGTTATATTTAAAACAGCACCGATTAGAATTGTAAAGTTCGCTTCAAAATTCTACGTGCCAAATTTGAAGCTTAGCCTTGAAGTGCTCAATTTTCGTCAACGGACTTTACCTCCATTCAAAGTACACTTAGAGTGTCCCTCAAAGGGAATAAGTAGCGTAAAGCCTACTAGCACGGAGCGTAACAGCGTCGCATTGAAAACGGAATCGTGTAGTTACTGCGATCGGCTCAACGGCAAGGACGTTGGTCTTACATTTAGTTGCTGATAGAAACTATGTGACGATCTTGCCTCAGTTCAAATATACGTGTGTGAACACACATATGTGCTGTGAATGGCTACATATAGAGTGCAGTTGTTCTCAAACAGTTATGCATAGTTAACACATGCCAATTCTTTCTATACCTTGTATTTTTGTGAAACAGTATTTTGCCGTTAGTTAGAGTTAAAATAATCATTAGCCACAACGCCCAGAATATCATACAAAGTGTGATCTCAAGTTCAAATTCATTCGCAATAACAGATTTTCGTTATAGTTTACGGTCTTAAAATAAATAAAATAAATAGTAAGAGCAGGTTTTCATTTTTTATTTCGATTCTTAAGTAGCTATCTGCCTAAAACGGCGATAAATCATTGATATTAAGACATTTAAAATCAAATCCTTTTAAGTCAGAATAAAAATCGCAAAAGTGAAATTTTCGCAGAGAAAACAAATAAGCTTCGTCGTCTTTTATTCGGAAGATTAATGAGTTTGGAATTTCTCTGAGGATGTAAAGTCGATGAAGTCATTTTTCTAAAGGCCACTGCCAGAAAATGACACGAAGATTGATGTTAGCCCCGTGATTGGTGAAGCGTGAAACGGTAGGAGGAACAAGTTATTTTATTAGACATGTATTTTTTGACTAATTCAGCGTTATTGGGCCATATTTTTTCGGCTTAGTGCATTGATTTATTATACATTCTACTAGAACATTTTTTCCGCCTTGTTTGGCGTTTGACAGCTATCACTGAATCAAAGAGTACAATTTTAGTGATTTTCAATGCAACTTTTGGGGCATAGAATTTCTTAAGGATGTCATCTCAGTCAATGGTTTAATGTCTTTTGTTTTATAATTATATTATTTGTGATTTAGGCACACGCTATGATTTGTAATGCGGAATTTCCCTCTTCAACGTTCTTGGAATCTTCAAGACAAAAAATAATGCCTGTTATACTATTACCGTATCAATTTGTTGACTTCACATAAGTTTTCACGTGTGTAGGTGTTTGTGTATTGTGTTCTACAGTACCTAGTAAATTTTTGACACATTTTGACTGAGCCTGTTTTCAAGAATGAGGTTCAATCGATTCATATTTATATTCCGGATGACAAACGGAATAATTTAAACTGACTTCTAAAAAGTATAAAGTCCTACACACGTAAATCAATAAATAAATATAAATAAATACATAAATATTTTGGGGACAATCTTACACAAATCAACCTAGCCCCAAACTAAGCAAAGCTTGTACTATGGGTGCTAGGCGACGATATACATACTTAGATAAATAAATAAATACTTATATACATAGAAAACATCCATAACTCAGGAACAAATATTTGGGATTAGCACACAAATAAATGCCCTTACCAGGATTCGAACCCGGGACCTCCAGCTTCGTAGGCAGGGTTACTACCAACTGGGCTATTGAGGCCGTTTATAAAATAAATGTAAATAAAACCATAGTATGGTGAAAGCTTTTAAGTCTTCTGAAAGCAATACATTTCCCTCACTCCGTGTTTGCTGCTTGAAAGTGGATAGCTATCAGTTTATATACATAGGTAAAAGTTACCGATCGCGAATAAAATTACTTTCCTCGATTCCGTCAACGAAGCTGTTCAAACTCCCGATTAGATTTCATGGAATCTTTGTGAAGAGCTGTTATCTGATACTGGGAAAGGAAAGGGATTTCAGGAGCTCACGTTGCCGAGGCTCGCGTGATTAGGTACGTGGGCAATAATATCTAAATCGACAACATAAAATACTAATAGCGACTGTCAAATAATTAATCTTACATACAGACAGCCCTGAAACCTGATGTAATAGAGCTTCAACAGTAAATTCATAGTCATATAACTTCTCCAGGATAATGAGAACAGTACTTAGTAGAGAAATGTTCAAACAAGGTGACACGTTTTCCATTGTCATTGGATGTCTTTACACACAAGATAATACTCGTACCTAATGCGCATTAACATACAAAGTTTGAAACACTGAATTAAGTTTTCCATACACACATCATTCTTTAATTTATTTAATCTCCTTGTTAAGTGTTCTAGTGAATAACAGTTGCTCCGATGATTTGAGCTTTTAAAATTCCGGGTGAGCAGGGGGGTGATTTTTGAGATTCGAGTACTCGACAGTGACATTTACAACTCAGAATAAAACGATCAAATTATGTTGTAAAAATAACAACGATAGGAATTTGAAATCATGAGTATTGAAACTATTGATTTCATGCGAAAAAATTGGCGGTAAGCTTTTGTGTGTGATTATTTTTGAGCTTAACCTTTTTGAATTTGGGCGCTCGAAAGTAAAAAATTGGCCCACTGATCGTTTCCCATGGGTCATTTTTAACTTAAAACACAGACAAAACTCATATGGTTTGACGGAGCTTGCACAGGTATAAATCTATCCAGATTTGTTAAGGAAAATGTAACTTTACTATCCATTAAAGTTACATTTTCCTCGTTAAGTTACCTACGGCTCAAACTTAAACAAACTGCTGTATTCTGCAATTGGCAACTGTAAATATTAGTGTCCAGTGTACAACAAGTTAAGGATTTATTTACATTTTAATAGAGGTCAAACGTGCTCTGATAAACAAAAGATCGAGTTACAGTATGAGTTGGGTTGATGTTAGAAATATATTGTTTGTACAACGTTTCCGTGGAAAGGATATGTGATATTAATTTTGCTTCTAAACACTGAGTTGTTTTTTAATCTAATATGTACACATTATACAAAAGGATACAACAAATATAATAGAAAATCTACAAAATACACATTTATTGAGGTTGTCGAACAAAAGTTTTATTGTTTGAGGAGTAGAATCTGCGTTTTAATTTATTGCTCCTATTAAAGGAAACACCCGGTATAATGATATTTTAAATTATATATGCATCACAAAAATACATACAAAAGCATTCAAGCAGTGGTATTACTTTAAAGTTTTATCGTTAAAATAATAACCAAACGTATATTATAAGAATGAGGGTTGTCCTCATTAAATTAACTAACAAACTTTCTCTAAATTAACGAATTGCCTAATAACCGTTCCCATACTTGCTCGGACTAAATGAAAATACGAAACTATTTCACTCAATTCCCCTTTCGGAGCGAATTATCTAGCGTAGAATACGCCAGTTTTAATTAAACAAAATATTTTAATTAAGAAAGTTACACCCATAAAAATATCCGTTACAGTAGATATAAACAAGGAAGAACAATGAAATATGTTTAATAGCCTCCTCGAGGTAATTGCAGTTTTTAGAATAACAGGGGAATGCAATTTAAAGGGTGTCGAGTTTCGTGCATTTGCCCGCCGCCATTTCGTAACTGCCGTAACAACGACGCTGAAATTCTACTTTGTTATTTCTTTGATGTTTTGTCGTTTCCGGAATGTCTGCTCGTTAATTATTATTATTATACTTTGTGTGTTTATAGCTTTGACTAATTAGTCTTTGTTTCATGAATAATTCAAAGTACTTAAGATATTATTTGGTCTTCATTCAGCGATAATTAATTATTCAATTCAGTACGACGCACCCTCAAAGATTAGTTAAGAATTATCGCGAGTTGAAACTAAATACTTAAAAGTTTTACTTCCGATTTTACAGCAGTACTGCATTCAGCAGTCATGTTTATGATCAGAAATATATTAAAAAGCAATCGAATACTTAATTTACTCTTTAGTAAGCATAAACTGTACTCAAAAGAGCATTAACACATTAATTACCTACCTTATTTAACACAAGTTCATACATTTAAATAATAAATACATATTATGGGACAATCTTACACAAATTGTCCCAATCCCACGGTAAGCTCAATAAGGCTTGTGATGTGGGTCGAGGCGACGATATATATAATACATAGATATATATAAATACTTAAATACATTAAGTTAATATTCGTGATAAGCATACAAATAAATGCCCTGACCAGGATTCGAACCCGGGACCTGCTTCATAGGCAGGATCACTACCGACTAGGAGGCCGTGGAACATTAACTAAGCGGGACCTCTTGCTTCATAGGCAGAGTCACTGCCGACTAGGCTAGGAGGCCGTTGAACATCAACTATTTGTGTCTTTATCTAAACCACCAAATTCTCAGAACCGTCATTCAAAATCGTACCCACCTTTAAATTGGACGTAGACGTTTGTTTACCTGCCGGCCTGGACGATAGAGGTGGTAAATTGTAATTACCACTTGACACAGGTCTGGCAGCTTGCGCCATCTCGCCATTTCTGCGTGTATTTTATTTGTCTAATAAATGCCACAGCTAGAAGCCGAGGCTCCTCTAATTAGTTTTGGAATATTGAATTGGGAAAACGGGAGACAATCTAGACGATCCGCCTTTTGTGTTGCTGTGTTGTGGTAAAAATAAAATATCCACAAATATGTATATGATATAATGTTTTAAACTAGATGTTACAATAATAAATAACATTAAATATAGACTTAGAACTAAGATAAAGAAATATAAAACATTCTCATAATAATAATATTATTTTGTAAAAAAATCTAAATATCATCAGAATTTCGTTTTGCACTGAAATTAATAATTCTTATAGTAGTTTCTAAGCAATTATATTTTATGGAATGGATCTTACAAACAAAAATTATATTTTTGTAAAACTCAACTTAAAGTACCTAGTTTAAATCCCCAAAAAAACGTGTATTTATATATTATATCTGTCCATATCATTAAGGTAAAAGTTCTTTCAAGAGGCTAGCTAAGTTTTTCTGCTTTAACAATATGCATAAAAATGTTTGCGATCCAAAATCGAACATTACGTGTATGTAAGTAAGTAGCCGCTGAAGTATTTAGATATGTAAGTATACGAGTAATACCGTGAATCATAAAGAAACTCCATACTTCTTCCGTCCGTATATACAAAGTTCAATAAAGAAACAGTTGCCTTTGTTGAACGACCGGGTATCGCTTTATCCAAATAAAGGATATGATTATTTCACGCTTACACGTTTCGGGTTCATTCACACTATCCTGTGCTTGTAAATTGTAAGTATGTTCACTAAAATGGCGCGCCAAATAAATATCCAAGGTGGTGGTGAGGTGGGTATAAAATTTGATTGCCATTAGACGTTTTCTTGTCAATTTTGGTGTGACCCGACACTTTTGCCCTCGAGTGTATTCCAAAACAAAACTTTATTACTTACTTTTCTCTCCTTTCCCGTCTCTGTGCCTGTAAAAAATATTGGAAGTTAAAGTAATTGTGGTTATATTTCACGGCTTCCGATTGTCCTGAAATTAAGCATATCACATGTAACGCAATATCATTAAAAATGCTATAACGACACCATTCAATAGTGAACTCAATACAGCTTGCATAGTGCTGGATACAAAGGACACATCCGTGACTCAAGAACATTTAATAAATACGCAAAAAAATATAAAACATGTCCGACAAACTCGAACATCAAACCGGTACTCGAACCCAGGACGTCCGACTTCATAGATAGGGTCACAACCAATTAGGGTACGGAGATCTTTGAATTGTAGATTATTTTTTAACTCCTACCTGGTTTACAAGCAAATCGGCGCAGCAAACCACCTCTTTTAACGTTGATATTATATACCAGTTAAGCATAATCAAACATATCTATTTATTGTACGTGACTTTCATTTATGCAGTACCTGTCTACCTACATGGTTTGAAGTAACCCTTGACGTTGCTTAGTACACTTAACACTATACTGTTCAGTTAGCAGCGTACGTGGGAGAAAAGTGTTTGCAGAATCGGTGCTATCTATCTAGGTCAATGGAGACCGGGTATCGAGAAAGGGTTAAGAAGTTATCCTATGGATTTTAAACTGACTTAAAATTTTGAAACATATAACATGTAAATAGATGTTAACCTACAGATATCAATATTTCCATATGTTTTGGATCATGTTTCATAGATGTTAGGTTGGTACCTACTATGTTCATTTACCTATATACATCACTAGTGTCTATATGTAGTTAAATTGTGTCTGTGATGACTCTTCCCTTCTCGATCAAGATGGCGTCTCGTAAAGTATAACATGTATGTGCTTTTACTGTGCTCTCTAATTAATAGGCAATAACTGTGTATTTAAGTATTTTCTTTCACCACCATAGCAATACTTAAATGTATTTTGTTTTTGCATAAAATGAAAATAAAATTACAATATTTATGTTTTACAATAACTGAAAAACTTTTTTAGCCAGTCATTTATTAAAAACAATTAAATTCTGCGTTTCGCGGAATCTCTTCTCTTTACACAATTATTCCATTCAAACAAAGCATTTTATTTTTTTCAATGCTTATTTCAAAAATAATCAACTAAGTAGGACTTGAACCTACATCGATACGCCTTGCCGGGGTTCGATCGGTATACCAATTGGGCCATGGGTACAGTTACTAAGTTGACGAAATTTTCAATGTCTTCAAACATCTATGTGTATTTTTTTTATCTACATCGGCTATACATCAGCCGTCTTTCTTTTCTTTGCTTTGTTTTTTAATCATGGACTGAATTATTTCAACGTCTTTGAACGGAACACTGCGCCTGTTGACGAGGAAATGAGAAGGAAAATTATGATTTCCACCGGATCGATGGTAATTTGAGTTTTTCCTTTGTCTTGAACACAAATGTCTACAATCGTGCGACACCCACTTTTCTTCACTTAATAATGACATTTAATTTTAGCATATTATTCTGTAAAGTTTGAATCTTACAACGTGTCAGTCATTGAAATTTACCTACTACGAGTTTAAATGAATAAAATTATTTAAAATTGTAGGTATTGTGTATAGACTGAAAAAATCTTTACCTACAGTAAACACACTTTATCTGGTTTAGTTAAAATGTTGGCCTATATACGTGTGATATACCTATGTAAGTAGGTATGTTATATTTGAACAAAAAAAAGGTAGTTTCAAAATTATATTGAAACAAGAAATAACGCTATTGATTCAAATGTTTGTTAATGAGTTTCACTATGACGATGACAAAACTGAGCAAATGTTGATAAGGCAACATGTTATTGAAATTGTGGTCGGTAATTATTCACTTATTTATTATGAGTTGAATGGCATTGCAACATAAACGCAGGCGGGAATGAAATATTCGCGTCCCAAATAAAATTGTTTCGCCAATAAATACATAAGTGACAGGGTAAAGCGTTATGGCACAACGGAAAACATTCCCAATACAGATCATAAAAATATATTAAATATTGAAATGTTATTAAATGAATCTCTATTGGAGTAAGAGCTGGCCACCATGCTGGCCATATCTCAGATATGACACAATAATGATCGAGAGCTACAAAACCCGTCTGGTTAGATTGCTATACTATCCTTATTTTGTCATATCTGACGTAGCTAGTTCTCCGTCTATATGTAGTATCAATACATGTTATACAAAACTAGCCAAGAACATGTCGGACCATGTGCAGTGTAGGGTTCCGCAGTCACATATCTGTCACAACCAGGGTTAAAAAGGGGTTTCTTTAGAATACTATAATGGACAATAAAGAAAAAGGAAGTATTTTATTGCACTTTCGTCCTTAAAATACGAAGGAATTACGTTTTTCTTTAACGTAAAGGCTCAACAGACGGAGTTCTAATAGTTTTCAAAAAGTCCTTTATGTTGAGGAATATTTGTAGAAGTAACCACACATCACTAGATGGAATGAAATTTTACCGCCCATTCCGAAATTAGCGCGGTTTAACGCTCATAAAATGGGACAAAAAGCTAATTGGATTGTTACTGAAAACTCTATCATAACGGCTTCAATTGATCGTAAATTGTTGTCGATTGTTTTGCTTTCTCCTTTTTTTAGGGCTCAACTTGTCTACGTATCGTAACACAACCGTGTTTTAAATTTAAATTTTCATGCCTAATAGGAAAAACAATCGTTGTTTTGATATTCAATGTTTATACTGAATTGAAACACGAGAAAGTCAATCATGTTCTTCAACTTAGTAAAGAAGATGTAAACGGCATGGAATTTAATCTCTTTGTATATATACAATAATAATATACAAAGTATTTTTTTTTTATTAGCCTATTTTCGTGTCCCACTGCTGGGCAAAGGCCTCCCCTCTTCTCCTCCATTCAGCCCTGTTTGTAGTATTTTCCCGCCATTCTACAAAGAATGCGTCCAGGTCATCCCGCCATCTCCTTTTTGGTCTGCCTTTACCCCGGCGGCCGTCTATGGTGTCTCGTGGACAAAGTCGTGGTGTCGTGGTGGTGGACAAAGTATTATAATATATATATTATTATTTGTATGATAATATACCATAATGTCAAAAAAACAATTTGTTAGTAATTTAAAAACTTACTCAATTCTAAAAGGAATTAAATTTTACAGTTAGTAAAACGGCTGGGGAACAAGAACAGCGTGTACCTACAATGAAATTGACGTGTGTGCAATTTTTCAAGTGCGCCTTTTGCAACGTCGTTAAAAAGCTGTAACTTACCGTGGAAGGTAACATATGTCACTCGAGGGGCGGTTCACGACAAGGTAACGAACAATCGAAGAAAAACGACTATGTCGTCGTTGTTACAACTACTAGCTTTTTGTGCACGCCACAATCAGTTCTATTCTCTCTGTACTTTTAGGAAAAAAAAGTTTTTGTTCCTATTACACATTATTTGCTAAATCAAGCAAACGAATATGTTTTTCACACACTTTTATTTAGCTTGACCCCGTATATTTGTTTATTTATATTATGCATCAAGTTAAATTTCAAACTTCCCAGTGTCTAATTGAACTGAAATTAAATTTCCGAAATTTACATGACCTAAATCTGTGTACCAAAAAAATATTTGGGAGTTACTTATTTAATTCACCAATTATATTCTAATGGTTACTACCGTAAATGATAATGCTGTGAAAGAATGCATATTAGACGCAATAATATGCATTCTTTCACAGCATTATCATTTACGGCAAAAGCAAGAATGAAAGTTTTTTTTAAGTGTTTTAAATATATCTTCTTCCACCTTGAAGTCCAGGCTATTTGTAGGTACCTTCTCGAAAAATGAAACTCTCGTTTAAACCATTACTAATAGCTTCGGCAGTCATAATAAAACCAAGAAAACATGAAAAACCCTGTTTAATACGAAATCACCTATTAGCATATCAACCGGGGACGGGCGTCTGGAAGGATCGTTATTTTGAGACGCGCTCTAAGTAAGGACCTTGTTAACCCTCTTCGACTTCAAAAGAAAAATATTGCGAATTATCCACTCTCGTCCTTTGCCTAATTATAATAAACAGACTGTTGACATCAATGATACTTCAAAGCATAATCAAAATTTGGTTTTAAATTTTACACAAGTATTATATTTACGCTCCTTTTTGCTTTTTAAATTGTTTGTAATTTTTCGGAGGCACATCTATTGACAGTTTTAACTTTATTTGTCATTTTATTGAAAATATTTAAAAATATTAATATTAGTAGGTACTTTTACGTGTAAATATTTATAACTTTTTTGAATCAGCATGCAACAGTTTTAATTAAAAGTGCAATAAATGATAGCACCAATAAATTTTTCACTTAACAAACCAGCACGTAATACACCAATATGTACACACATTTATCGTAAACAAAAAACGGAATTGCACCTCGTGTTCAAACATTTACAATCTATTTCGTGGACCCAATTTCCCATTTTTTTATTCCCCCGGCTCTGTATTCAGGTGTGTTGAGGCTAATAATAATTTAGGATGGGGAATAACTATTTCCCGGTAAACAGAGGGGCGTTAGAAGTAATAGCTGCAATCTGGGGCGACGGCGACGGTGCGGGTTGCCGAATTTCCCCCGAGGATCTCTCAAGTACTCCTAACGCTGGTTCACGAAAAATCAAGGTGAGCGTTTGTGAGGTGAGTTCATGTCGATGTTAATTAACAGTATGACAGTTATTAGTAATTACGGCCAAAGGTTACCTTTTGTTGAATATAATCTTTCTCAGAATTTCGTTCGTACTTTAACAGTGTTTTTTACTCGTAATTTTTTGGTGTTTTAATTTAATTCAGCTTAAGGTACAACAAAGTGTATAATTACTTCCTTTAACCCTTTTTTTATTGTCTTCTAAATTGTTTCTTCGTGTTATTAAAATGTCTTATTTGGTAAGTACAGTCGCCATCAGATATATCGGCGCGGCCAAGGTGGTCTATACAATACAAATACCTGAACAACATCTCTATTGTCTGTATTTGTTGGCGACTATACTTTACATCATCATGTTACGTACTCATTCTGTGAATCATAAACATTATAACTTACGTTTTTTAGAGTGCTAAAATGACGTCTAAGTTACCGTAAGATTCTTAGTCATCATCCTAGCGTTTATCCCGGTTTGGGGTCCGCTTGACAACCTAATCCCATGAATTGGCGTAGACACTAGTCTTTACGAAAGCGACTGCCATCTGACCTTCCAACCCAAAGGGGAAACTAGGCCTTTTTGGGATTAGATCCGGTTTCCTTACGATGTTTTCCTTCACCGAAAAGCGACTGGTAAATATCAAATGATATTCCGTACATAAGTTCCGAAAAACTCAGTGGTACGTAAGATTCTTAGTACCTAACCATTAAAGTGTTTTACCCCTTTGTTCCTATAACTTCGCAGATTTGTAAAATTTTGTCTCTTAAACAAACATCACAATAAAAAATGGGGATAAATGAATATAAACTACAGGCTAGATTAGTCTAAGTACCAGTAGTTCAGTGGTAGGCTTAGTATCAAGGAATTCATACCCAATGCAAATAGACACGGCGGTTTAGGTATTCCGGGAATTTATCTATAAGTTCCGGGATCCAGTCAGAGACAAGTGAATGATAGACTGTTTTTTATTCTTTAAAGTTATATATAATACAGGGAGAAATTTAGCCACCGGTCGATTTTTATACTATAGGATTCCCAAATTTCCAAAAAAAATTTGGTTCTCCACAAAAAACAACGACATCTGGTCGCCCGAACCCGAAATGTATGAAAGAACTAAGAATTTCTTGATGGTCATAATAGCTAGGGATACACGCACAGATGTATCCGGTGGACAGATCCGTCCGTGTATGGCGCCAATTGGACACGGATTTGTCTGCCGACACATCAAAATTACGCCATACATGGACGGATCTGTCCGCCGGGCATATCCGTTGGACAAATCCGGCGGACACATCTGTGCGTGTATCCCAAGCTAATTCTTCTCGGGGTCGGAGGTGTAGACCGGTGTAGTTTGATATTTTCCCTTTAAGTTTTAGTAATCTTGAAGTGTAAAAGTTGTGCCCTACCCACTGAATAAATGTCACCCCAAAATAGGAATAAAAATATTTTTTGTACTTCTTCTGACTTTAATTTGACACACAACATAAACTTTTGTTGTGTATTTATTCTTAAAATATAAATAAACTTCACAAAAACTCACATATTTAAGACACGGTCGATTTCTTACAAATAGTCGGCCTACGCAAAATCTACCTACACATTTCAGTGAGGACAGACGAGAAATCTGTAACTAGGTATTTATGGCATTTATTTTTCCAGTACAAACCATAGAATCGTGGTACAGTTTGCATGGTTGGGTTAAATTGAAATGGGTTGAAACGGTGTCTTCAGGGGATTAATAAATATACATGTTGTATATGCAACACAACATACCAGGAACGCGCATCGCATCTTTCCGTATTTATTTGCAAAAGCGGTTTCAAATTGCGTGCACGTTCCCCTCTTAAAATCTTATTTGACATTCTCTTTTATTTTTAAATGGTTGAAAACACCTGACTTTGCTTGTATTTGTAGTGAGTAAGTAGTTTGAATAAATATTATGATTATTTGTTTATGATAAAAAATATAATCATCATCATCATCATCAATAGCCATAAGACGTCCACTGCTGAACATAGGCCTCCCCTTTGGACCTCCATAAGTGAATGCAACTTATCATTAAAGGGGGGGGGGGGGGTTGCCATACACGCCACGCTTGGCAAAAATATAATAAATTAATTATTTGCCAACCAATATGTATAAACATACGCTAAAAAGAAGTAGCACATAATCACTGTAACAAATCTACAGCCTTGGCCAGAAGTGTTGAGCACTAATGCGATTTTCATACAAAACTGGAAAGTTTAGTCCATCGTTTCCATCTTTGTTTAAGTTATTTTGTCAATTAATTTAAACTAATAGGCATGTTTTGTTGAAGTTACTAGTAACTGCATAGAATATTTGCAATATGTCTCACCAACTTAAATTTACATTTTTGGTACCTTCTGTTTTCATGTTTTTTAAGTACCTTGAAAGTGTTATTAAGTGAAGTTTTCTATATTTATAAATAAAATATAACATTTACCGTTACCGTACATTGTTAGGATAGGGAAATAATGCTTAACATCAATAATGTTAACAAAAAACACCTATGCTCAACACTTCTGGCCAAGGGTGTAGGTATTTAGATAAAAATTTAAAATACTTGACTACTACCTGGAACATACATTTTCAACCAGATTACTTTATTATATTCATGGCGGTAATTTCACAAACGGAAAAGTACAAACAAACGTTTTGCGATTGTCAGCCATAACCGCAACTTTGCAAATATTCCCGCCCTTATTAAGACAGTAACGTTATATTTAATTTATCTAGTTGACGTGAACTCGCTAAGAAGAGAAGTTGTTTTCTGTAATATTTGAGTTAAGAGCAGACATATAATTATTTGGGTAAGTATTTGAATAGATGTCTCATGAATGTTCCTAGCGTATTCACAAAATCAAGCATACTGATTCTTCATTACCTACTTGGGTACTCAACATGTGTTGCCTCTAGAGTATTTTAGTAATGAGTAAAATAATTGAACGTGTTAAGTAAGACATAACTACCGTAAATAATGGTCAGTTTTATTCCTTCTTAAACCAGGGACCGTATTCTAACTTTAAAAACCATTTAGAAGCGCCTAAACGCCTGAATCAGAAATATCAGTATTTGCTTGAAAATTATTCCAATCCAACTCTAATACAACTTCAATATTGGTTGATTATTTGTTGTGTGTTTGAGCTATGTTTGCGTTGGATTGTGTTTTTACGAGTAATGTCAGTTCGATTAAAAACCAATTTCTACAAAAATAGATAACATTTTAACACGGAATCATGAAATGTGCACGAGCATGATTAGGATGATAAGTTTATACGTATCGTCGGGTAGATTTTTTTTTATATTTAGCAAAACAAAACTAATAAAACACCCCATCCAAATCCCCTGCTTCCGCTATCTAACCCAAAATGCTGGCGACGCTACTCCATTACACCTAGGACATGCAATACCGGTATTGATTGTATAGGCAATCCCGGAATTTCGGTATTAGCCCATACAAGCAATACCGGTATTGCATGCCCTAATTACACCGCCAGATTCGGCCCCTGGGTAAACTGTCGTTGGGTTATCTATTGAAACATATGTCTGTGCAGTTAGCTTTCCCCGTCCGCGCGGTAATGTATAATTAGACTGTGACAAGGGTCTGACAGTCTTATTTGGGACAAGAAAGCACGATCTCACTAACAATTTGGAAAGGTGCACCTGCGAGTGGAGCAATTTTATTGCCATATATATTTCTTTCCCATTTATCTGGTAAATGTCGGGGTTTACATGCCATGTAGCCACAAGCAAAATTAGGAGCCCCTGATATTTCAAGGCAAGTAATTAAATAGTCAGCTAAATAAATATATTTTGGTCAGCAGAGTAATTTACACTCTTCGCATAGGTACGGTTAGGTTAGATTTTTGCTGACAAACTGATTTTTTTGCTGATTAACAGATTTTTTGCCGTATAACTATTTTTTGATGACCAAAAGATTATTTTTGCGTACCAATTTTAAATCATACCTATATTTATATCTAAATAAATAAAACTGTCGCGTTACAGACAGACTAACAGACTACCTACAGACAATATAAATCGTTAATGGTAGAACCTTGGAAGAAATTAATATACATATAACAAATTTTTTAACGAATTACACGTAGACGAAGTCGCAGACAGAGGCTGGTTTAGTTAGCAATTAAATACTACTTATTCCATCGGGTACAGAAGAGGGAGGACGAGAGAGTGCACCTGTGGTCGCGCGCCCACTTGTGCACTTTAATATGGTCTGCGCATCGGACTGCTTCTGGACAACGGACCCCGAATAGATCTCGATACCAAGCGGGATCAACTCAAAGCCCGACCGCCTGCGGCAATCAACTACAACTATATTGATGGGATCCTGACATGTGACAAATGCGGACGTACTTTCACTGCAAAAGTTGACTATGTGAGTCACGTTCGAGCACATCTGAGGAGCCCAAGATACCAGCAGCAGTCGCCGTAGCCGTATCGGCTAGGATGAGATGGATGGACTACTTATTTGCTTTAAGTAAGTTGATATTTATATGAGTCCGCATTTAGTTAACTTTACGTCTAACCACATTCGGTAAGTTATACAAAATCTTCTCCCATTTCCAAATCCACAATTTCAAGTGACAAAGTATTTGTGAATATAGACTACATTATTTGACTCCTAACTAAAGTGACGTAACACGAGCACAAGATTATTTTTATAGCTAAGGGCAAAAGGACACGTGTGAGGTCACCGCAGTGCCTAGACACACCTGGGACATTATTAATAATTGGAGGAAAAAGGACGAATATGTGTGTACATTTTGTATCAAAGAGGCAGACAGGCTTATGATCGTCGCATAAACATCACATGTGGATAAAATATTTATCAGTTTAGCTTTAACTACTTACTTACCCGCTTATTCATAAATGCATTTCAGACCTCATTTAACTAAATCATCTTTTGTCCTTATCTGTCACTTTGACAGCTGTGTTTGTAAGGAAAAACATAATTTAACTAAATGTGGTTTGAAACATGTTTATGAATAAGTGGGTTACAAAATAAGAGAAGTTTTTGATGTGCATCTTTTACCTAATTGTTTTTTTTTATTTTTGAACTGAAAGCTTACTTAGCCGCATTGGGCACTTTTTGGTAGGGGAAAATCTTATGGGTTCGCGTCACCGACACCGTCACAAGCCACACGATGTTTCTCACATGTAAAATGAAATATAAAGTGTAAACGAAAAATAAAGTGAAGTGAAGTGAAGTCCGAAGTCCAAAGTCCAAGGTTAAAGTGAAAATTTAAATCATTTATTTCCTAAAATAAAAAGTTCTAAGTTTTCACTTCTATCGGCAGTCCTTATAACTGCCATTTTTTAAAAGCTTATTATAATTAATAAGTATAAGTATTCTATTCAATGAAATGCTTACCTTCTTTGTATTTCGCGCTTTGAGTCAGCTGCCACGTGGGTGGGATTTGATGATGATCATCAGATCATCAGATGATGCCGTCATTCTACATATCGATTAAACCCCCGTTCAACAATTAATCATATAACTTTCACTACGTATGTTATGTAGATTAATTCTATTGTATTTACATTACTTATTTTTTTTTTAATATTCTGTTAAAATTAAAAAAACAAAAAGCCGCCAAAGGTTTAAAAAAAGGCTTAAGAAGAGAACCCCTAAAACACTGAAAACACGAAAATGGCAATTATCTCTCTTAAACATTTAGGGTATCGCACCCCTTTTTACCAAAGTCTACTATTCTTAGTAACTTCGTCAGGGCAATGACCTATCATAAATTTTAATCAGCCAAGTTAACAAATCACAAAAAGTCCACTTTCCTCCACGTTTTAACGTAGCTTTTCACAAGCTCACGCCTTTCCAGTAAGATTGACGTGAGTTAGCAAGTATTATGGATTGCTACGTGTTTAAGGTAAAGGCTCACCCACACTTTCGCTTTTGTGTAAGCTTTTCAAGATTTTTTAGAGTTTGTTTGCAGAATTTAACTTTATTCCTTAAGAATTCCGTATACTGTAGCCAGAAAGGTTTTTGCTCTCCATTTTTTTATCGTTAATAATAGGTAAAAAGGATTGAAAATCATGTTAGTTTTTTAATATAAATAGATATTGTGAAAGAAGTAAGTTTGGCATAGCTAAGCAGAGGTTTAGTAATACATTCCGAGTCAGCAGTCCGATTTCCCCTTACTCACCCAGATGAGGGTGAACTCGCTTCAACTATCTCAGTAGAACTAAACTAGAAGTTAAGTGAAAGCTCCAATATTCCAGGGTACTGTCAAGTCTGTGCAAGACAGGATCATAATCATAAACTTAAAAAAACCGGCCAAAGGCGAGTCGGACTCGCGCACGTAGGGTTCCGTACCATTAGCTATAAAAACTGCAAAAAAAATCATGTCTCATACAACAGAGCCCCATTAATTTTTTTTTTGTATTTGTTGTTATAGCGACTACAGAAATTACCTACATCGTCTGTAAAAATTTCATCCTTCTAATTATCACAGTTCATGAGATACAGCCTGGTGACAAACGGACGGACAGCGGAACCTAAAGGGCTCCTCTACATAATGGGCCATCATAGGGACGCAGCTATGCGTTAGAGGGAGCTAACGATATCGCGATCTCGTTACGTTGTATAGCTGCGTCCCTATGATGGCCCATCATGTAGAGGAGCCATAAAAAGAACACTCAATGTGAACGTGGTCTAAACATTGCGTAAGATTGCGCCTTGTTAATAACTTAAGTCGTTTTCCGTGACACGTACTTGACCTTCCAGGAAAGGTCGATAGAGGTTAAACTGAAGCTACCAATCGTCACGTTAATTCAATGGGATCACGTACGAAGGCGTAAAGTTACAAGTTGGTGTTGATGGAATTTAACAGTAAATTACTTGCTTTGAATAAGTCCGTAACTACGAATAAGTAGTGACTAGTTATCGACACGCTAATGCCGGATAGTTGACACCCGGCTAAAATAGTGTCGAAAACACTCCCGTTTAAGTATAGCAATCCTTTTTACTCTAGCTTTCGTAGCACAGTGGCTAGTACCGGTTGCTTTGAAGCTGGAACTTCTGGGTTCGAATCCCGTTAAGTGATTTTTTTATTTAAACTGTATCGCACTTAAGATAAACAAATGGCGGTCTTAATGTCTTATGGTATTCTCTACCAATGAACCGCTCGGCCAAAAGAAATATTTGTTTTGTTTAACACATAATTATTTTTGTGTGTTTATTACCAGTGATCGGAATCACTGGAGTGAAACGATAACAAAACGTGTAGGGGACAAGTTTCAACCAAGAAAAATACGAATACTTTTAGCAAACTGGTCTAGAACCTCGAATCAAACTGGAATCTCTAATTTATAATGTATGGGTATAGAGATATGAATATTTTTATGGCTGTTAAGCACTCTTTTATGTCAGCTTGACAAGTTTTGTTATCGTTTCACTCCGGTGATTCCGATCACTGTTTATTACTTTCATGAGTAATGGGGCCCACCACCATCAGTTGGCCTAACGATATTGGCCTGTCAGTTGTTCGGAGCTGTCAAATTTTTGTTCTAACTGACAGGCCAATATCGTCAGGCAGACTGGATAGTCGGTGGGCCCCCTGACGGATATTTCTATGTATATAGATTTAATTATCTATCTATGTTTATATACCTATTATTTATACATTTTGATTGTACTTTAATATTTATTTATTTACATTGATATGTAAAACCTACTTCTTAGACGCCATTAACCTCCATGGCCATTAAATCCATCTCATATTTTTTCTGTAATTTTTTCCATTAGCGTATTCAAAAAGTTGAACGAAATTGCAGCACTCTTAGCACAAATGAGTAGTATAGTAAAAATAGTTAAATATAACGTCTTCAGACAATAATAATAGATCCTATGACATACTTAGCCGCCGCAAAAGTTAAAGACTTTAATATAACGACATGACTAAGCACTAGACTGTGACGGAATTGAAACCCAGCGTGACTAATAATATCTATACCTAGGTTGTCTCGATTTTGCTTCAACTCAGACTATCTATTTTTTGTATAACTTTAAAACACGTTTAGAGACGACACAACTTTAATACTCCAATGCCACAATACAGCTAGCGCCTAAACGTATGAATCAGAAATATTACAATTTGCTTAGTAAATATTCCGATGGAACTCCAATACAATTTTAATATTGGTTGATTGTTTGTTGTGTACGATGGTTGTGTATTGGAGTTATGTTTGGGATCAACGTACGGAATAAGTATACGGCATCGTTCTTTAGATTTTGCAGAATAATTTCAATAACATCTTTTAAAATATGGCTTCCGTAAAATATATGATGAATATGATGATTTCATTATTGCTTTTAACTGGCCAACACCAATAAGCGTGCGACGTCAAAATAGCTTTTAATTATTTTACGTTCGATATATATAGGAAAAACGTGAATTAGTGTACCTATAATAAAGTGCGTATAACCCAGAAATATATATTATTTTACTTTGAACTTATTCCCGTTCTATTTCAACAATATATATTGTACGTGCGCTACCTGCCAACCTATTGTGTTTCGACAAAGAAGCCGTGTTCCTGAAACTTAATAATGACCGATTTATTTGCAAAGGTCCCAGTTAAAATGTAAATTAATTCATAAACAAATACAGCCTACAAAATCGTGGTGAAATGTATTAATGAATTTGTTATTCATTTACGCAAATTAAGTCCAAGATGAAAATATTGCGAACAATTGAAATACTTTGAATTTTGCATGCTTCGGAAGATGTTTGTAATTCGTTATCGCTTAGTGTTGTCGCATTTAAGATTTGTGACCTTGGACATGAAAATCCAATACCAGAAAGTGTGATCTAACGCATTGACACATAAAAAATTACAGAAAATATTATTTGCCACGCTAATCTCCTACTTGTATTTTTTATTTTATTATATCCCTACTTCTGTACTTATTTATACGGAGATACTGAGCAAGTGAGCATATGTTATAACAGTATAGGTACTCGTTTTAGTTTGCCCTTAAAAAAGTGCCTCGTTTATGTTGGTACCTTTTTTACCTGAATTAAAATTTTGTCATACGCGAAGGCCCAGTATTTTAATCTTTTCGGTTATATTTGTATAGATACCTTTTCTATAACTAGGCAGTTATATAAATTCTGCTGCTGATGTGACCCGGGTGACCAAGTGGTTAAGGCATCTGCTGCGAATGCAGAAGACGCTGGTTCGATCCCAGCCCTGGGCATCGGATGCCTAGGTCACTTTTTCCTTTGTAAATGACACCTATATAAGTTTATATTTATACAAATTCTCAATATCGACATCATACTTTAAGAGTATCATCACAGTCGCCCTCCTCTTCCGTGTAATTTAGAGAGGTGCATTTAAAAACAGTTCATTTACTTTTTAATATCGCAAGCAATCCATCAGAGCTGTCAAGGTACCCTACTCAATGGAACGTCGATAACACAGGCCGAGGTGCTGTTTCTTGTTCGCCCATTATTACAATCTTTATCAAAATCTGATAAAGCTAAGTATAGACCAGTTGATGCATTTGAGGGGGGAGTGTTTGGTAGGTAATTGACAATATTTCAATTGCGGAAATTGGAATTGTTTTCTGTATGATCCAGAGGTCGATTCTTACTACAGATGATGTCGTTTTGTAACTTGAGCTTCAGTGTGTGACGTATTGATAACAATAAATGTGGGTAGCTGTCAAGTGACCGCTCACCCCGGATGAGTGTGGCTCACATGGCGATCGGTTAGGGTTACGTCATTGAGTAACATGAGATAACAACCCTAAGTCCTTTGTCCCAAAAGTTATACTACTCTTGGATTCACAGTCACAGCTGTCAACCGCCTAAAATTGAGCTTAAAATATATTCTAGATGTCACATATAGTAAAATACATAATAAATCAATGGAATACGTAAGTACGTACAGTCAGCGGCAGAAGTAGCTAAGCGGGTGAGGTGTTCAAAATGAGCTTGACACGGTTTTATTGTTAAGAGAATAAGAACGTGTCTGTTGCTGAATGTACAGCTGCTGTTTTGCTTAACCCCAATAACCCCCTTCGGTATGACATAGTGGACGTCACAAGTGGCGACGAAGGTACCTACATGGTATTTTAATTTTTATTCAGAAAATACGACCATTGGTGACATTGGTAATTTCTGAATATCTATAAAATACTAAAACCGAATCATACCTATATTCTAATACAACAATGAATCTAGTGTCATACTTAAATGTAGTAGATATTTTGATATTGATCAGCAGCACGGAGCTGAAGTTAGTAGCTATTGTAATGTTTCTACATTAACATTTCAATATACCTGGAATATTCACCTCCGCTTCTCGATTTGTACTCGTTAATGCTAGATATTGTGTGCTCCGTGAAGGCACCTAAATGATGTAGTGAATAGGATAGAAAATAGTATTACATCCCTAGTCTACTACCTACTTTATATGATGATTCGTGAAATAGAAACGACATTTGTTAGTCAGAAGAATACTAATTTAATTTATGACCATATCTCGTTCAAGTAGGTACTTGTGTATTGTTGCCGTAAGGCAAATAAATTACCTAGATACGAAGAGATGAGATTTACCTACGATTAAACAAGCCGCAAGCAGTTAAAAGTCAAACCTATTACTACATTATCTTAGTTATTTAAGTAATTACATTGTCGTGTCTGCAATCATCTCAATTAGCCGATAACCTATACTATAATTTAATCAGTACCTACCGTTAGCTACATTAACTCCAATTAGAAATATGCTGTCTACGCTTGAAACCAATGAAAGCAGATGACCTTTTACCGAGATATTTGTATAGACGAGGGTAAACCGTATAAGGCCACCCACGACTCCCACGAGGCAATACGGCTTACAAATTTATTTCTCTAAAATAAAAGAGAATTAATCTATGTAGTGAAATATCATCAGTACTAAACGTGGCTTAAGTGCAGTCGCCATCAGATATATCGGTGCGGCCAAGGTGGTCAAATATATCTGAAAAACGCCTCTATTTGCAAAGCGATAAAGTGCATGTTCTGATATTGTTGAGTACCCTGACCGTTCCGATATATTTGATGGCGACTGTACCCATTACAAATTTACATAAATAGTAGGTTTATATTTGTGTAATTCCATTATAAATGATTCTATCAAGTTTTGTGTTGGAACCCTACTCAACTTCACAGATTTTTTAAATATAAGTATGGATTTGACAATTGAACATATCCAAAGAGACATTTTAAATAACGCAGCGTCATATTCGCGGCTTCACGCATTTACCCTTATTATAACTATTTTTACTGCTTATACAGCCTTTTCCAATCTTGGAACATCCTTTAAAGTTCAGAAGTTCACTATTAACGTCTTACTTAAGCACCGACCTATTAAATTTGTGTTCCAGACAGGACAAGACTTCAGAGAGCTTTTTGCAGGCTGCTTTTCGAGAACTTTCAAATTCCTAGTAGTTAAAGTTTAGTTACTTTCATAAGCCCATCTTGACAGTGGCGATAATTTTAAAAGACTTGCAAGCAAACGATATTTTAATAAATCGTAGTTTTAACTGCAATGGCAAGCAACAAAATATTTGTCATACCGTCTGTTTGTATATCACAAAATTTTCACTTAAAAGTATAGGTATAACCGTATAACATATACCACTTACGTATAAATAATTATCTTTTTAGTAGCCTGTCTTCTATCCGCCGCCGCAACAATTTGTGATAACTATTTAAAAAACCCAAAACGAGCTTAAATAATAAAGTGCTAAAACGCAAATGTAACGAAGGTACTGCATTTAATTCTACTCTGAAAACCTCTATGCGGGTAAACATGACTCCAAGCGGTAAAAGAAATTCAGTAATTTGCATGAATATTTTGCTAAACTTCGTCCAACAATATTGCAATATTTTACCCAAAATTCACCCTCATGCCTCAGTTTTCAATACCCAACAAGTTTAGCTTCCAATGCTTAAATAACTATTTTTATACTCGGCGACTGTAATACTCGAATTGAGATTGTGGTGGCGGAACTACTAGCGCATACTTTTTGATAGAGCTTCTATAGTCGCATATTGTAGCATTCATAACAATCACAGAAAGGATTTCCATACAATATTGTGAAACTGTTGTCGGGCCCCGCATTGCGTGTCGCCGCCGGCACAATCCACCGGGAGATCGAACGTTACGAGATTACATAGAAGCAGTAGGTTGTGCACGGCTTTCGTCGAACTCAATTCTTACCGGCTTGCTTAAGCACTCGTATAAAAACTATTGTGTGCAACGGTACATAATAAGGGTTCTTAAAATTCTCGGGTCTGTTTTTACAAAATTCGGCTTCGCCTCATTTTGTAACTTCGACCCTCGAATCTTAAGAACCCTCATTATGTAACTGTTGCACAAAATACTATTTTACATACATTATTTGTAATACGCCTTTTAACGATTCTTTTCCAAGTCATTATTGAACTCCACTTATTTTACAAAGAAATGAGACTCCATTATACAACTTGTACAATGAAATGTCAAGGTTCGCCGGCAATGCCTCGAACTCCTATACAAACAACCAATACACACAATAAAACAAGTCCGTCCGTTTTCCTTAGACGAGGAATCTACCCTTTCTGTGAGGAATTTTAATTAGCCCCTTATTTCTTCTTTGAATTGACTCCGTGACAGCAAAGAAAAGCAGACGGTATTCTAGAACAAAACAATAATACAGAGACTATAGAGATATAGACGACCACAGCCTAAGAACTTTTTGAAGCTCATGTCAATAGG
Source organism: Pammene fasciana (assembly GCA_911728535.1). Classification (NCBI taxonomy): domain Eukaryota; kingdom Metazoa; phylum Arthropoda; class Insecta; order Lepidoptera; family Tortricidae; genus Pammene; species Pammene fasciana. The sequence goes on from OU452285.1 coordinate 8,342,153, forward strand.
CTAGATGAATGTTTTTCATGCATGGTATCAATCGATTCGTTTTGTTGTAAGGATCAAATGTCTATATGGGGCCAATTGCCTTAAATCAACATAAAAGACAGGAAAAAGACTTAAAGTCTGAGATTTGCATTTGTTTCTCAAAACGCTTCTAACAAAATGATATAAAGCCTTGACGTCATGGCTTCATATTTGCCCTGTCTAAAGTATGGAAAAATTATGAAATTGCTATTTTTACAGTGAAATGTTGCGTTTATGTATATGGTTGCTATACACTTTAATTCACAATAAAATGTTAGAAATCGAATGGTATCATTGGTTTTTTAAATTTCGTACTTTCAAAAATCTGTGCAGGTGACATTTTTCTTACTTTTTCGGTATCATTAGGTGGCTTTGACATAGATGGCGCAATTGACATGAGCTTCAAAAAGTTCTTAGGCTGTGGTCGTCTATATCTCTATAGTCTCTGCAATAATATAATATTTATTTCTTTCTTTAACACGTTAAAAGCTATGAAGTAGTAGAATAAAACAATACTATGTTTATGCTTAAACACATTTTTGCTTCATGGTTTTACGTAATATATATTTGATTTCCACATATTTAAGTTGTTTTATTACATTATTTCTTTTGTAGTCGTTAATTTATGTCTTAAGAGTATCATCTACTGACTTAGAAGAGTGAATAGGCTATTACCAGTGATCGGCGAAAAGGATTCCACAAGGGGTGAATGACGTCAATCATTATGCTAGTATGGATATGCCGCGTCATTTGCGGGATAGAAAAATAAAATTACAGTAATTTTCACAAACATTTGTAATTAAGTATTTTAATGAAATTATTTATTTCGCATATTATTTTTGTTTTTTTGTGTCTCTATAAAATTAAAATAATAAACCATAATTTTTTCAATATTTTGTAGTGTTAGCCTGTTTCGTTTGACATTTAATATCCATTTATTAGCCGAAAATGATCTTTCCACTTATATTTTCGAGCAGTTTAATTGGTATCGCGGGCGAAACGGCACATCCATAATACTATGTCTAGTTGAATTCCCGCGGTGTGGCATCCTTTTCGCCGATCACTGGCTATTACTGAACCGGTGAGCTCCATCTTAGGCTCTGTCTTCACTTTCCATTAGGTGAGACTATGGTCAATCGCTGGTCAGACTCATAATAAAAAATAAAAAATCTAGTTAATTTAATCGGTCTATCGTGAGTGCTGATTTGTCCTAATGCTTTACGACCTTTGTCAGCAAAGATTTAACGATTAACTATTTGTAGCAATGATTCTGTTGATATTCGCAAACATTACATCTTATTCACCCTCGTTGTTATGATTATATTTTTCTCTGTCTCTCGCAGGTGACAGTGTGGTGTACAACTAAAGATGTGCCATTTATTGGAGACAAAGTCTTCAGCTTTGGAGCATGTATAACATATGGCTAAACTCCGATGACTCGGACACGTAATTTCTATGAAGGGAGTTAACGATGTCTGGAGGGAAACTCTGCGAAGCCAATAGGTCGAAGAGCATCTGGACTTCCTAGGTACAGTCGCCATCAGATATATCGGAACAGCCAAGGTGGCCGCTCCAATATATTTTATGAAGACTGTACCGCTAGAAAGGCTAAGTGCTGAAGGACCTCATCGCGCTAGACGCCATCGAGTGGACATGACGGCGGATGCAGAAGCGGCATTGAACTAAGGGGATGTCGGAGACCAAGGTCCACTTCGGGTCGTTGCACCACTGCAGTAAGTCATATAGATCAAGAGTAGGTAGGAGGCAACCCTACCTCATCAAGTAGCATAATTCGGCTTATGTAGGGCAATGCACTGTCAAATGTTATGTATTTTAGTAACTGGTAGCCTCAGCCAAAGTTAGAGCATTTTGTACAATCAGCAAAATATTAGCCTATTTTTTGACGAAAAATACTTCATTGACTAGCAAGTGGGCATGTGGCCCATTTGATAGTGTTCGTCGAAGTATGCCGAAAAAATTGTGGTAGCAACACGCAAAACAGACTTTTTAGGTTTTTTTTTGCTGACTGTACAAAATGCTCCAAGTTTAGCTCAGGCTACCAAGTGGAAAAATACACTGAATATGTTACTCGATGAGGTAGGGTTGCCTACCACGTACTCTTGGTCTAATATAACGTATCATGTTTATTATTGATAGCTTTACCTTTAGCCATAAGAAATGACAATACCTAATATCATTAGTGTCCTAGATAAAACGGTTTTTAATCAATTATGTATCTATACTCTATCACGCTATATGCTCGTTACTCAGTACATTGGCGTGTACGCAATAGATTTAACCCATTCTATAACCCGCACTAGGAAACTAGAAACATGGCGGTCACGTTGGATGAAGGTCTACACGCCGCTCTGCACAGCTAGCACATCTTACTTCAAGCGCGACTCGAAGTATAGTGACAGGCGACAACGTAAGATATGCTAGCCAGCCGTGTGTGAGCGATATTGATACGTATATAGCGATGTCTCGTTCACACACACTGGGTCGTGAGAAACATAATTATGTAAGTTAATCTATATTATCTTCACACGTGGCCTGGATTGGCCATTGAATTGAGTGACTTTAATATGCTTTTTTATTATGATTATGATTATATGTGATCGTTTTAGATCCTGGCCATATAAGTATTATACACGGAGAGAAAAAAATTACTAGAAATAAGTAAAAAATAGTCATTCCCAGGACAAGTAAACGTTTACTAAAAACAAGGAAACTTTTACTAAAAACAAGTACACGTTTACTAAAAACAAGTAAACTTTACTAAAAACAGGGAAGCGTCTACTTGTTTTTAGTAAACGTTTACTTGTTTTTAGTAAATTATTTACTTGTCCTGGGAATTACTATTTTTTACTTGTTTCTAGTAAAAATTTCTCTCCGTGTAGTTGTATAGTATTGTTCTTATTAGACCTACATACTGGAATATTTAATTATAAAAATTAGCTTATTAAACATATACTGATAAATTATAAAAATGATAAATAGATATACCCTATTCTTCCTTACTTGTCTTATCATGTAAACAAACATCTGTTAATCTCTCGATAGTAATGTAATTTATTTTTCGGGTTATTCGTTCGTTACTTCGATTATCGGAAAAAAAATATGTTAGAAAAAATATTTTTCAGTTGTTACCTGGTTGAATTAATACTTTGTGACTTTCTTTAAGTATATAACCTGAACATTTTAAGTGATAATCCCAGAGAAAAGAGGGATAATTTATCTGAAAAGTGTTTTTTTACACGATAAAACAAGTAAGGATGAACAGGGTATAGGTCATTCGATCCAAGTAAAGCAATGAGTGAATATGTAATACAACCTACAGCGTTGGCAGCCCGCCTCTAAAGTTACTGGCTTTCACAGGCTAAGATGACCGCTTACCATCAGGCGAGCTATGTATATTTGTTTGCCAGCCAATCAAATTAGTTCAATTAAAACCAGACAGCAAAAAAAATTAAGATATGAATTGCGCTTCAAGAAAAAAAAATATAAGTGTACTCGTAACAATGCTATTATGATTTTTTGTTTGACTATTACTTTACTCCTGTTATATTAATTAAAGCAACATGTTTTCCTTCCATTTATATGAGACAACATTAAAAATAAAATATAGCGTAATTAACAGGAGCGGTGGAAGTTATCTCGTCTCGAATTACTCGGGTTCAGGTAAATTGCTAATTAATTGTACAATAACAATTTTCTGTCGTTTATGTCTAAATACAAAAAGCGCTATATATACATAATAAAAAAAAATATCATATACAAACTTCCATATTTTTGTAGAATTTACATCTGTATTTTAAATAATTAATTTATATTTTTTCTTAATTCAAATTAAAGTAGCTAATTAACGAGCCTCCACCATAAATGTAAACGACGACACGTCAGAAAAAACTCGCAATAAGCTCGCTTTTGTGCATATTTTCTATACAGGGTGTCCCAGAAATCGACGTCAAGTCGTGAATGGATGATAGACCAAGTTATAACAGTTATCAGAAAAATACAAAAAAAAATCTGGATGATAGACCAAGTTATAACAGTTATCAGAAAAATACAAAAAAAAATCTATCACATGTTCTTCAAAAGTAATGGTCACTTTAAAAATTTATTAGAAGTTAAGAGACCAGGGCGTGAATACTCTAGTAAATTTTTAAAGTGACCATAATTTTTGAAGAACATGTGATAGATTTTTTTTGTATTTTTCCTATAACTGTTATAACTTGGTCTATCATCCATTCACGGCTTGACGTCGATTTCTGGGACACCCTGTATATTTCACTGTTGTGCAATAAATCCATAAATACATACCATTCTACCAAATTATAAGTAGGTATATTTCAAATTTTAAGGCTCGTTTTTCAATGGTTTAGGCTAAGGCTTATGCCTGTCTGTTACAAAATACAATGTGGGAACATATCCGCTGTTTATAATTAACACTATGTTGACTTTTCTTCAGTAAATCAAGGTACCTACTGCTTGAAGTACCGTCAGGTTGCTACAACTTTGCCTGGCTTGAAAAAAATGGTTTTCTTCACTAAACAGCTATTTATATATTAGAAAGGCGGCCATTTCAGTAATACAGCCTTGGCCAGAAGTGTTGAGCACCAATGCGATTTTCATACTGGAAAGTTTAGTCCATCGTTTCCATCTTTGTTTAAGTTATTTTGTCAATTAATTGACGTATTGAATTTGTTGAAGTTAGTAGTAACTGCATAGAATATTTGCAATATGTCGCACCGACTTAAATTTACATTTTTGGTACCTTCTGTTTTCATATTTTTTAAGTACCTTGAAAGTGTTATTAAGTGAAGTTTTCTATATTTATAAATAAAATATAACATTTACCGTTACCGTACATTGTTAGGATAGGGAAATAATGCTTAACATCAAAATTATAAACAAAAAACACCTATGCTCAATACTTCTGGCCAAGGCTGTAGGTGTTTGGTGCAGAAAACCATGTTTTCAGGCCAGGCAATGTTGTGCATCATAGGCAAAGTTGTAACACGTGACAGTAATATAATTTATGCCGCACCTGGCTATAAATTGGCTTTTTCCGCACGCTGCGCGTACGGAAAAAGACGCTTTCTGGCCAAGTGTTGACATAAAATGATGTACACAACACGGGTGGTAATAAAGAAAGCCCTCGATCGCATATTTACATCCCTCGCTTGCAGCTCGGGCCGCAAACTTCTGCAATCTCGGCCTTTCTTTGTTTTACTACCCTAGTTGTGTAATGTACTATTAATGCTCAGTGTTTATTTTCATACCTCAAAGATATTTTGTAGCAAAAAATGTTTGTTATTAATTTCTCCAATTGCACTTTCACGTAGTAAATGAAACATTCAACATATTCTGATGTTTTATTACAGTATTGTCTGAAGTCAACAAATTGTATCTTATCTCCTTATCTATACACTTATAAAAATATATGTACACCCCAACATCCTACAATTTACATACAGCTGACATACATTATCTATTTACAATTTGCGGGTCCTATTTGATGTAGGGTGGCCCCTGGAGGTCCGGCCTGTGTCGGTGATGGGTCCCTCGATGTCTCAAGTGTATAACCGCATCCCTCATTTTCTCTTGCCTCAAACTCTTTATATAGTCCTCGTCGATAGAATGCTTCTTTCCACGCTTCTCCGCTCTATCACTGTCTTTGAACAAAACACACCACAGCGACTTATCCTTATTGTCCCACAACAACGACTTAGTGTACTCCTTTAGCCTGCGACTGTTCTCCTCCACTCGCCGCATCGCTATCTCTATTTTGATTAAGTCTTTGTAATGGTCCGACACCGGCGAGCTGCTATTGCCCTCCGCCTTAACGGCGCTTATATTAATTCTCGACAAGTAATAATTCTCATACTGGCCAGCGGAGCCTCTTCGCAACAACCACACGACACTGGCGACAAACGTGCACGAGACTATGAAAGTTAGTATTAGGAGAGTCAGTCGGAATACTACGCTGGGAGACGTACAACTCATATCACTTTTGTTTATGTTTTCGCACTGTGGGATGTCGAACATGCCGCGCTGGCGTAGCTCGTGCTACGAGGGCTACGCGTCCGTCCGCTACGAGCGCCGCTACGAACTGGCGGGAGGCTTCGCTTAACCTCCTCAGCGCACACTCACTGTTTATCTCTACTGTAATTTGCAGTCCAAAGCTGTATCCGAGTTGCAGCTTTTAAATCTACGTGCGTTCTTTGTACATTTGTGAAGTCATTGTGCTGGAAGTTTTTAAAATCGTAACGACGTCATAATTGCTCGCTTTGAATTTTAGGATGCATAATATTCAAAGGAATTAAATGGTTTTATTCAACATTTCCTTGTGAATAAACACTGTTCTACATTTTAAAAAGTTTGCAGCGACTGCACTTTTCTCAAAGAAGAATTAAAGTGTACCTAAGTATTATGAAAGTCATTAAAGCGGAGAATTGAATTACTGGATAATACCAACAGTAATCATGAATCAGATGCAATTAATTACATACTGTAATTAGCAAGTGATGCATATTAATTATCTATAACAATTGCTCCTTAACCTAATCCTGACCTATTGGCTGGAATGGCCAATTACTTGTCCCGCAATGCCGAAGTATAAAAGGGACAGGACATACAGAAGGCGCGTTCATACTAAAAACAATAAGACAATGACAAGTTTACACTCACCAGACTCACACTAGTGTAAGGCCTGAGTGGACGCTCGAGTCGGGCGTCCAGCGGGGCGGGGCGTGCGGCGTGCATTTCAAACAAATGAAACTCATACTGGTGGCCTGAGTCGACGCTGCAAGAAGTGTATGGACACTCGGCCGCCCTGCTGCAGTCCCCGCTGAACGCTCCGCTCCGAGCGTCTACTCAGGCTTTGGACTAATCCACTCAGACTATCGTCAACCCAAGCCTTTATCCGTTATCCACATGGGCATTTTTTTACCAGTGACGGGTTCCTAAAGTCATCCCCGAACATATAAGTAAAATACATTCACTCGAACATAAGCTCCTCCTTTTTGAAATCATTATTAAATCAGTATTAAAATGTCAGTGCCAGAACTAAACTAGTATTAAGTTTGAATATCAAAGTTGCCATGTTGATGTCAACATGATGAGACATGTTCCAGGGTATCGTGTACCTTAGTGGGTATTCCCCTCCCATCTGGAGGGGCGAGTCCCACATACCCCCCACTATAGGCCTTCCCCGGGCCTCGGGGGGATGCATAAATGCATTTTCCCTGCGTCAAAAAAAAAAAAAAGGGTATCGTGTACCAATAAATTACTTCTAGTTTGCTATTAACATATGCTTATCAACCGACTTCAAGATTTCAAAGGAGAAGGTTTTCAATTCGTCGGAATCTTTGTTTTTGCTATTTTTTTTTATGTATGTATGTTCACCAATTATTCGATAATGGCTGGATCGATTTGGAAAATTATTTTTTGTTCTAAAGGGTATTACTTCACAGTTGGACCCATTGTTACCAGGATCCGGGAGAAATCGAAGGAACTCTTCAAATATTATAGGCACACCTATACAGCAATTTAAGTATTTTAACGCTATCTTTAGAAAATGTGGTTTTCTTTACCAAACAGCTACTTTTATCTTATTTTTGAGATGGCCGCCTTTCTCCCATCTCAGGAATAAGATATTATATAGCTGGTTGGTGAAGAAAACCATGTTTTTTAAACCAGGCAAAGTTTTGCATCATATGCAACTACAACTTTGCCTACGAAGCACAACTTTGCATAAGGCAAAGTTTTAGAGCGTGATAGTACCGTTTTTTTCGTCTCAAGCAAAAATTATATCTCGAGACACAACAAGAAAGCTGTATTAAATGTTGAACTTATGCTTTAGAAATCTCAGCTAAGGCAATAAATAGGTTTTTTAAGAAAATGTATCCTTTCAAGTAAACTGAAGCTATACTGGGCTTTCCAAAAGAGAGCTATACTATTGGCTATTCGCACAACAGGACTATTGGAGGCAATGACCAATTTCCCTATTCCGCCTTCCAACGCTTCAATACGAAAATGCACCGTTCTCTCGGAGTCTGTATTTTTCTCAATGGTGATTTAGGTAACGAAGCAGTTTATGACCCTTAATAATACATATTTAACGTAAATATATTTAAGTAATCACTGTTAATGCCAAGCTATTAACTACATAGTAAACTAAATTAAAATAGCTACGTATACCTATGTCAAAATTCTTAACAATACTTAGGCAGGCAATCAGTAATAGGTGAAGAGAACGATTATTTCTCAATTCATTTTGTGGAATATTAAAAAAAAGCACCAGCGCAACTTATCAATAAACGTAAAGTTGAATTCTATGTTGAAGCGATAAGCGAAGTGGGTCGTCGCGTTCCAGGTTAATTTCCTAATTTGGCTCGAAACCGCTTGCGATAAGGATCGCGTCGCTGCAATTACGTCATTCTGTGTCAAAATAAAATCCTGTTTTTACACCAAATTACACCGTAAATACTGCCTTTGCGAGATCGATTATCGGGGTAAACTGGAGACGCGTTTTCAATTTCATTTCCCGAATAATCCACCCGTGATGGATGTGGTTTTATGCTCTGCATTACGAGCTGGAGAAATATTGGCTTCATGATTATTCTGGATAAAAGAAATAGGTATAATATTAACCTAACCTGCCATAGTAAATATGAATGTGTCATAGTAAATATAATTATAAAAATAAAATTAGTCTGTTTAGTTTTAACTCCTTCCTGCAGCCAAACTATTGAGATGTTTTGCAGGGTCTACAATGTAGTTTTGTTTTTGGTATAATAAATAACTAGATAAATTTAGGTTTTTTTATTATATTTATAAGCTTATTTTATTTTAAGCTATTCATAATATCGCTTTTGTAAGATTTAAGTAAGGGAAATTATTTTTAATCTTATGTAGATTTAGATGTAATAATTTCGTAGATAGGTAAAAGGTTATTAGGTTACCATAATACGAGTGTCTGATGAAAGTTCGTCTAGAAATTAATTATGCTATCAAACTGAAGCAACAATAATATGAGACTATCATTTTAGGTAAGATAATTAGATTATAATTAGAATATTCAAAAAACAAAAACAATACATACTTCCAAACATAGTAAACCGGTAGAAACTATAAAATTAAGGAATACTACAATTGAAGAAGTCAAGCAATTTAAATATTTAGGCAGTATAATAACATGGGACTCCAGATGTACCTCCGATATAATCGCTCGAATAGCTATAGCCAAAAAAGCTTTCAATAGCAAAAAACACTTATTCAGAGCCAAGATATCGAGAAACATAAGGAAACGATTTATAAAAACCTACATCTGGAGCATAGCGCTGTATGGAAGCGAGACGTGGACTCTAACAAAGCAAGACAGAAAGAGACTGGGTGCATTTGAGATGTGGTGTTGGCGAAGAATGGAAGGCATCAGCTGGACAGAACGACGGACGAATAAAGAAGTTCTAGATTTCTGCCGTGCAATACTTAAACAACAGTAAGTGCAAAAAGTGAGTTTCGAGAAAAACGCAAAAAACACATTCAGAACTGTTTTTTTCTGTGTTTTCTATGATCATGTACAAATGTATGAATGTCAAAATATAGTTTGGAATACAATAAATATGAATGTATCAATATAATTTTATTCTGACATTTATTTAAAAAAATAGAGCAATTTTTCAAAATTTGACACATTTACTGTACCCTCGAAAAGCCGTAAAAATACAACCAATGCAGATTAAAGTGCAGTAAAAATGCGGGTTACTGTAGCTAATAGTTGGACATTAACAGCCAATTGCGTATATTGCTACGTAAAGTACAGTACTTGTTGCTATTTACTGTAATTTACTTAGTTTACGTAGTGGTTTTGTTGCTATTTATCCTTAAACGTCATGGTAAAAAGAAGGTATATTTATGAATAATACACGAATATACATAGAAAAATTTAATTTTCATCATAAATTAGTGCAATTACATTACACTTAAGCATTTATTTAATTAAAATAGTAGTATAAACCCGTGGGACATCACAAAATCAAACTTTAAAAAAATTCCGATGGTCTTCAATCTTATTTTATAAGTTCCTTCTAACCAAAGAGAATAAAGTACCTAGAGTGTTCTCTCCATAAATAGCTAAATGCGTATAAAGAATAAGATTTAAGCGAGCTTTGCTAAAAGTTATTATTCAAAAGATTACAGCTTATTACGTATTACGATTTAAGTGTGCTTAAAGCTTAGTAAAAATCAGTTTAACCATATGCATACCCCCCCATACAACTTATTATTTAATAAGTAGTTTTGCTATGTGTGGAGTTAGCAATCTATCTACTCATTTATCTATGCTACAAACTAATCTAACACAATTTGTGACTACGTCACGTTCAAATACAATAAAACAGTGTTCTATGTCTTAGACAAGTAAGGTTCAGACTTATATGTTATCTTGTTATCTACATAAGCTGAATACAATACTAGAATAAAAACTTTTCCACTTATTCTTTGTAAAATCACATTAACAAACAGTACCAAAGAAAACAAACACATCACAACAAAAATAATACTTTTTTAATATAACTATGGCCTTTACTCTTATTCATTATGTATTGCAATCGAATCTAAATTATGACTACGTCATACTTACACCGGAAATGAGAACTTTATCTTAAAAAAGTAATAGTAATACTGTTATAAATTATCTAGATATTAAGAAAAATACTAGTAGAATAAGGGTTTCACAGCCATCTGATATAAAACTATACGATATAACATCATCATCAGTACAAAAATCGGGCACTTTAAAAAATACTATCGCGGCTTGGTAAGTTGTTAACTTTGGCCAATTATTCTTTTAGCTTTTGTATTCATTTTTCTGCAAAAAGTAAAAGAGTACTCATATAGTGATAGTTTTTATTTTACTTAATTTTATGGTAAACATTTTTATGGTATAAAAGTAAACTAGTCCGTAACCAGGCCCGACTAATGATAACAAACAGATAAACACAGTCGCAACATATGTGTTATTTTGGTACAGAACCCTAAAAACTGAAATGTACATTCATTTCATACAAAATAATTTAAAAATATACATATTTTTTTTTAAACCAAGCTATTCGTCAATTCCATAACAACCAGCACCGTGTGCAAGAAGTGTAGGTTAACCGTGATACGTGTAATTAGGTGGTGTGTTATAAAAACCGTATTTCACAACTTGTTAGAAGAAAGCACCAGATTTTGTCCATCGTATCGATAGTAGTCAAACTATACCTCTGTGATTAATTTATCTAAATTAAATGACACTCACAAGCAAGTTGAATCTCTCAGGTTATAAATAAACGTGCTTACATTACCTCACAACATCGGGAAGTTAGATAGAAGATTGTCAAAATTATACACAAAATAAGTCAACCTTACAATAAAATTAAAAGTTAACAAACATTTTTATGGGTAAAAACAGTCTAATTTTAACGTTTCTTTCAAATCTATCGCTAAATAAATACGCAGAGTAGGTATTGAACACTCGCTTACCAGCTGCTCGCCTCTCGTTACCCGCAACTGGTCCGCATCGGACGGCGTCGGAGACTAAACAGAAGAACAAAATGCGACCTAAAGTACAGCACTTGCTAGCGTGAGTGAAGCAAGTGAATTTGAATAATACAACGAAGGCAGATTAAACCACAGTAAGTGAGCTTGTTACTGTACTTTAGCTGGTAACTTGCTATTTTATTTCATCTTTTCGACCACTTAAATTACAATGGAGAATACAATTACTGTATTTTAATTAGTAGTTAAGCTAAAAAATCATCAAATTTCACAACACAGTATGAAGATTTTAGAACATTATTATTATACTGCATTTTAAATAGTTTTTGGCCTTAGTATTAACTCATCTTTACTGACTAATTTAGGAGTATTATATGAGCTTTACTGTATTTTAGTCAGTAAAGTCTCAAAATTGGCAAGCGGTAACTTTTTTACGGCAGTTTAATTAGTTTTACCTCAATATATCACAAAAATCTTGTCACTTACTGTACATGGAGGGTTCGATTTTTATATCTTCCCATTGTCACAATCGCACGTGGACTAAATACATGTGTGCGTCTCGACACGGTGATCCTAGATCAAGAAAAAACAAAAAATCGCAAAAGTAGCACTTACTGTTGTTTAAGTACTGCACGGCAGATTTGGTAGGAGAGAAGAGATTTCTTATGAAGACGATTGAGAACAGGAGAGGCAATATGTTAGGGCACCTAATACGACACGACGATTACATTAAAACCATAATAGAAGGGAAAATAAAAGGAAGAAGGCGCCGTGGGAGGCCTAGACGGGCGTTTATAACCCAGGCTAAGGAAAAGGCTAATGTAGTGTCATATCGGGAGCTTAAAACAATTGCGGAGAGGCGAGATGAGTGGCGGTTACTCCACCGACAAGAGCAAAGCTCTTAAATTGATGATGATGATGAATTAGATTAAATATTAATGCGATGTCAGAATGTTCGGTTTACTTACATGAAAACTGAATTATCTTAATCAACATGACTGTATCGTATTTACTAATGAAAATATTGTTATTTAATCCTAAATAGTTAATTTAGCTTGATATGATTATAATTTGTATACCTATTTAGTTTAACACTAATTAATAAGAAAGATATTCATAAATTTTAATATTTATTCGAAAACCATCAGTCAAATTAATTGTTTGTTATTTCAAAATATGTGACGTTTTCAAATAGAAGGTACGGCATTGTCGGTTGTTAATAGAGTTTATTTTTAAATGATTTTTATGGCAGTAACGCCTTATTTTACTTATACAGGGTGTCCCAGAAATCGACGTCAAGCCGTGAATGGATGATAGACCAAGTTATAACAGTTATCAGAAAAATACGAAAAAAAATCTATCACATGGTCACTTTAAAAATTTACTAGAAGTTAAGAGACCAGGGCGTGAATATTCTAGTAAATTTTTGAAGAACATGTGAAAGATTTTTTTTTGTATTTTTCTGATAACTGTTATAACTTGGTCTATCATCCAATCACGGCTTGAAGTCGATTTCTGGGACACCCTGTATATGGATCACTAAATACAAAATTCACTTAATAATTATATCACGATAATATATTTACCTGGTTCACGTGTTAAATTTTGTGCATAAAATTAGAATTTAATAATCAGCTTAAAGCATAAATTTTAATGCGACACAACCGGGTGTAAAAATGCAAAGCGGACGCCGTGTAAATTGCAAAAGGTTAGTTAGCAGCTCGTAAATTGTAAATACTGGAACACCGTTAACTGGAACGAACAAGTTTTCTTCGTGTGTTTCCTTCCAAACGAACACTCGTATAAGTATAAACGAAAAAGAATCATCTGTATTTGGATATATTTTTCGATGGGTACAAAACGTCTGTTAAGTAAATTTTACCATTGGGAATGGCTCAGGCACTCGCGTATGACCAATTTATATTATTTATTTGAATACATGTTGATCCTTTATATTTAAATGTTTTTATTTTGCGAACGCACTTAAGTGGCTGTATAAAGGTGGTTGAGCTGCGAGCGTGTTGATGGAGGATCGGGTCAAGAGAGTAGGCCGAACAAGAACATTCAATCCCCGTGCGACTAGGTTATCTTACGCACTAACTAAATGTGTGTGTATCTATGTGTATTCGTTCCTTCTAACGCAGTTTGCACGCGCAATTCATCTTGTATTCTAGCTATGTCCATACTGTACCTATATAGATTACGACTATCTATCCATTCCCACTGCATTTTGCGAACGCACTAGAGTGGCTGTATAAAGGCACTTGAGCTGCGGGCGTGTTGATGGAGGATCGGGTCAAGAGAGTAGGCCAAAGATTCAAGTCGCGCGCTACTAGGTTTATTTAGGCACTATGTGTGTATTTAGGTATTGTAACTGCACATATTACAACGTTTCTTTTGTATGTTTGCTTTTTATTTCTTAATGGTGCAAATGTAGGTGTATATCTCGGTATAAATCATGAAAAATAATGCTACTTAAAATTAAAAATTAAAATTAAAATTGTTTATTGTCAAAAAAAAACAGAAGGGTACAAAAGTACAGTTTTAACTGACCTCCACACTAGGCAAAGTCTGTCCCGTGGAGGAGAAATAACTTTACAATCTAGACAAAATTTGCCTTAATTATGATTAATTATAAAATTTATCACGGTTTCCTCGCACAACGTCAGCATTGCGATACATCGAGGAAATGCCGCCAGCATCCTTGGTACAATGCCGCAAGGGCCTAGTTTAGATTTGAGCTAGTTATTAATTTAGTTTAGAATTTGTACTGTAGTGCCTCTGTATATTTAGTAATGTAAATAAATGTTATTTCATTACATATATTTCTATATATGGGTAGTAGTAGTAGTAGTAAAACACTTTATTGCACAAAACAAGTACATGACCAACAAAAATATAGTAAGTGTGTACAAAGGCGAACTTATCCTTTAAGCTTTATGGGTTACAGTGTTATTTTCATTATAAGAACTACAAAATATATTAATCTTGCTTGGCGTTTTCATGGAATTGGCCTCTTTATTTACAATACACAATACTATACAATATTTTTATTGCGCCAAAAATAAAAACTGTAAAGTAATAAAAAGTTATATATTTATTTATTAATTATTTATTTAATTTTTCTACTTAATAAACGTAATCAAATAATTAATTTACAAAAACTACAATATCAAGTTTAATATTCGACTACTAGCACAATGAAAGCACAATGCTTTCCCAATTTGATTTTAATTATCATACAAAATAAATATTCATCTCAACAAGTACCCAATGGTATAGTCGACGTCAGGAACACACACACACTAGTGCCCAATAGACTCCAATAGTGGACACTCTATTTTCGCCTTTATGGCGAATGCTATTAGTTTACAGAATGGCATATACTAGGACTGTGAATAGCTCTCAGGCATTTACCATTATATTCTTTTCATTCTTTAAATACCGGTCGAGCTGATATACATAGTGAATATTGATGTAACGGCGATTATGTTTGTACAGTACAGCACACATTGTAATGTCAATACAAAAGTCGCCCACGCCTTTGTCATGTCCCTTGAACCTTTACATAACAGGTAGGTATAGATACAGTCAGAAATAGAGACCGTTGAGACTCCCCGGCAGAAGTTTATATGTTGTAGGTACCTACGAGTCAGCCGTCTCTGCATAAAAATACAATTGAAACTAATCTATACATATAATAAAGGTGAAGAGGGTCAAAAATCTGTACATTGGAGATATTAGCAAAAAAATGAGTTAGTAGCTCTTAGAATCGATAACAGAACACGTTTCGGCGATTTTTAGAATTTTTGTCTGTTTGTCTGTTTGTCTGTTTGGATGGGGAGAGTTGGCGTCAAAACGCCTGAACCGATTTTGATAAAAACTTCACTAGCAGGTTCTACAGACCTCTGGTCAGGACATAGGCTATAAAAAATATGAACTTTTTGGATTTAAGGGGGTTTAAGGGGGGTTTAAACTTTGTATGGGAAATGCCTTTATATGGTAAATATAAATACTTATGCATTTGTATTTCAACTATATATTTTTTAAACCACGGCGATGGCAAACAATCATACGACCCGCCTGATGGTAAGCACTTAGGGTAGCCAATGGACGCCTGTAAATCCAGAGGTTTTATGTGCGCGTTGCCTCCCTATAAGAATCTTTTTTTATTTACACTATATTGCACGAAATACAAAACTGTGAGACCAAACGGCGGACATCATACCAAATGGTATTTTCCACCAGTCAACCATTGGGTCTATACAACAGCCATGTACAAAAGGTGCAAGAATAAAAGTTAAATTAACTAACTATAAAAAAACAAACGGAACATAGTGAAACACGGAAATCGAAAAGTACCGGCACACCCTGCCGAAAAAGAGTTTAGATAGAGTTAACCGCGTGATGGGCGTCAAAGAGAGGGGGGCGCAAAAAGAAAAAAAGACACCACACTATAGCTAAATATACCGAAAATTGTTACGTTGAACATTTGAGATGGGAGAAGAAGAGTTTTGATAGAGTTCACTATGTGACGGGCGGTAAAGAACGGGGGGCTCGGGGGGCGGAGCCCCCCGCATAAAGGAAAAACACACTGTACTATTGCTTATTATACCAAAAATTGTTACGTCGAACATTTGAGATGGGAGAAAAAGAGTTTGATAGAGTTTGCTACGTGATCGGCCGCAAAGAAAGGGGGGCTCGGGGGGCGGAGCCCCCCGCATAAAGAAAAAACACACCGTACTATTGCTTATTATACCAAAAATTGTTACGTCGAACATTTGAGATGGGGGAAAAAGAGTTTTGATAGAGTTTACTACGTGACGAGCCGCAAAGAAAGGGGGGCTCGGGGGGCTGAGCCCCCCGCATAAAGAAAAAACACACCGTACTATTGCTTATTATACCAAAAATTGTTACGTCGAACATTTGAGATGGGGGAAAAAGAGTTTTGATAGAGTTTACTACGTGACGGGCCGTAAAGAAAGCGGGGCTCGGGGGGCGGAGCCCCCCGCATAAAGAAAAAACACACCGTACTATTGCTTATTATACCAAAAATTGTTACGTCGAACATTTGAGATAGGAGAAAAAGAGTTTTGATAGAGTTTACTACGTGACGGGCCCCAAAGAAAGGGGGGCTCGGGGGGCGGAGCCCCCCGCATAAAGAAAAAACACACTGCACTATTGCTTATTATACCAAAAATTGTTACGTCGAACATTTGAGATGGGGGAAAAAGAGTTTTGATAGAGTTTACTACGTGACGGGCCGCAAAGAAAGGGGGGCTCAGGGGGTGGGGCCCCCCGCATAAAGAAAAAACACACCGTACTATTGCTTATTATACCAAAAATTGCTACGTTGAACATTTGAAATGGGAGAAAAAGAGTTTCGATAGAGTTAACCACGTTATGGGCGGCAAAAAGTAGGGGGCTCAGGGGGCTCCTCCCTCCGCATACAGAAGAAACACACCGTACTATTGCTTATTATAGCAAAAATTGTTAGGTTAGACATTTGAGATGGGAGAAAAAGAGTTTTGATAAAGATTACCATGTGATGGGCGGGATATAAAGGGGGGCCAAGAAAGAAAAAACACACCGCAATATTGCTTATCATACCAAAAATTTCTAGGTTGAACATTTGAGATGGGAGAAAAAGAGTTTTGATAGAGTTTACTACGTGATGGGCCGCAATGAAAGGGGGGCTCGGGGGGCGGAGCCCCCCGCATAAAGAAAAAACACACCGCACTATTGCTTATTATACCAAAAATTGTTCCGTCGAATATTTGAGATGGGAGAAAAAGAGTTTTGATAGAGTTTACTACGTGATGGGCCGCAAAGAAAGGGGGGCTCGGGGGGCGGAGCCCCCCGCATAAAGAAAAAACACACCGCACTATTGCTTATTATACCAAAAATTGTTACGTCGAACATTTGAGATGGGAGAAAAAGAGTTTTGATAGAGTTTACTACGTGATGGGCCGCAAAGAAAGGGGGGCTCGGGGGGCGGAGCCCCCCCGCATAAAGAAAAACACACCGGACTATTGCTTATTATACCAAAAATTGTTACGTCGAACATTTGAGATGGGGGAAAAAGAGTTTTGATAGAGTTCACTACGTGACGAGCCGCAAAGAAAGGGGGACTCGGGGGGCGGAGCCCCCCGCATAAAGAAAAAACACACCGTACTATTGCTTACTACACCAAAAATTGTTACGTCGAACATTTGAGATGGGGGAAAAAGAGTTTTGATAGAGTTTACTACGTGACGGGCCGCAAAGAAAGGGGGGCTCGGGGGGTGGAGCCCCCCGCATAAAGAAAAAACACACCGCACTATTGCTTATTATACCACAAATTGTTACGTTGAACATTTGAAATGGGAGAAATAGAGTTTTGATAGAGTTAACCACGTTATGGGCGGCAAAAAGTAGGGGGCTCAGGGGGCTCCTCCCCCCGCATACAGAAGAAACACACCGTACTATTGCTTATTATACCAAAAATTGTTAGGTTAGACATTTGAGATGGGAGAAAAAGAGTTTTGATAAAGATTACCATGTGATGGGCGGGATAGAAAGGGGGGCCAAGAAAGAAAAAACACACCGCAATATTGCTTATCATACCAAAAATTTCTAGGTTGGACATTTGAGATGGGAGAAGAAGAGTTTTGAGAGAGTTTACTACGTGATGGACGGTAAATAACGGGGAGCAAATAAAATACTGCAAATTATACCAAAAACTGATACGTTGAATATTTGAGAAGGGAAAAAAAGAGTTTTGATATAGTTTACCACGTGATGGGCTGTAAAGAAAGGGGCGCTCGGGGGGCAGAGCCCCCCGCATAAACAAAAAACACACTGTACTATTGCTAATTATACCAAAAATTGTTACGGTGAATATTTGAAATGGGAGAAGAAGAGTTTTGCTAGAGTTAATCACGTGATGGGCGGCAAAAAACGGGGGCTCGGGGGGCGGAGCCCCCCGCATAAACAAAAAACACACTGTACTATTGCTAATTTGCCATGGCTGACACAGTCAAATCTCAGACGCTTTCAGTCGATCTTTTGGGATGTCGAAGTTATATGCAAGAAGTCTATTTTAGCTAAACTGCTAAACATACTGTATGAAATATGACATGTAGAAAGCATTTAGCAATGGACTGTTGAGGGTAACGAAAAGTGACAGAACCTACTGCAACGCACGCGAGCGAAGCCGCGCGGGTACAGCTAGTTAATAAATATGAATACACACGAATAACGTAACGTAAACATAAGTATTCTTTCTCAAATGAACGAATGAACGAATGTGATTTAGTGGGGTTATAAATATTATGGTAAAATCTAAAACAAATAATAATTGAAAACTAATCTTTAAGTAATTCTTATATTTTTTTATTTTGATAGGCACAAGGCACAAGTGATCCCAAAACATTCACAGACCAGGGGGGTGATTTTTGAGATTCGAGTACTCGAAAGTGACATTTACAACTCAGAATAAAACGATGAAATTATGTTATAAAAATAACAGCGATAGGAATTTAAAATCATGAGTATTTAAACTATGAATGTCATGCGAAAAAATTGGCGGTAAGCTTTTGTGTGCGATTATTCTCGAGCTTAGGGGGCGATTTTTGGCAGCCGAACGCTCGAATTCAAAAAAAATAAGCTCGAAAATAATCGCACACAAAAGTTTGTCGCCAATTTTTTTGCATGGAATTAATAGTTTAAATAATTATGATTTAGAATTTCCATCGCCGTTATTTTTAAAACATGATTTCATCGTTTTATTCATAGTTTTCAATGTCACTTTCGAGTGCTCGAATCTCAAAAATCACCCCCTTAAACTTTTTGAATTCGGGCGCTCGAAAGTCAACAATGGCCCCCTGCATACTTGTTGACCATCTCTTAAAAATCTTTTGTGGATCAAACGTACCTTGCATAAATTAAAAATCTTAAGTAGATTGAAGAAGATTGAAGAATTAATCAAAAATAAGCTATTGCCCTGCGTCAGTTTACCTTAGTTTTTTTTTTAACGTTTGTTATACCCCTTTAAGTATTAAAAACCTTCGTTCAATAATTTTCTTTCGAAAAGTTACACGAAACCACCCATATTAAGTTAAATATTCAGAATTAAGTCTAATTAATAGCAATCTATTCATAAATATTTCGGCAAATTACTTTTAAGCAGGACCACGCTTTACCGCAATCAATACGAAGCTAAAATGTAATCCCGGGTAATATCAACCGGCTATAATCACCGGCTCATTGAATTTTAGCTATTATATCGCCCGACGGGCATTAGCTGAGTGAGAATATCACAGCTCTATCTACCTCGGTAGAATAAGAGCCTAAGTTCCGTAGAAACTAGCCATACAACTGCCCTTTTGGATTAGCCTATCTTAGCTGTCGATACGTCTAGCACTCATACAATGCGGGTATTCCCGTTAAATATGCAAGAGCTAGCCGTCTGGAATGAAAAATATATATTTTTAATATTCCATTTAAGGCCCAGAGTAGAGCAAGGCCTTTTCTATACGTACTAACTTATTCATAAGATTGTTTTCTCATTATAAAAACATCCTTAACGTAACGGCCTCCTAGCCAAGTTGGTAGTGACCCTGCCTATGAAGCAGGAGGTCCCGGGTTCGAATCCTGGTCAGGGCATTTATTTGTGTGTTTATCACGGATATTTGTTCCTGAGTTATGGATGTTTTCTATGTATTTAAGTATTTATCTATATCTATCTATTATATATATCGTCGCCTAGTACCCATAACACAAGCCTTATTGAGCTTACTGTGGGACTGGGTTGATTTGTGTAAGATTGTCCCATAATATTTATTATTTATTATTTATTATTATTTATCCTTTATTACAGTCTGCAAAAAAGTAACCGGAGAAAATCACAATGATGATAGTGACAGCAACTTAAGAAATTACAATGAAGAAAATAGACAAACAATACACTTAATAAATATGTTAATTTTTTATCAAGTTTGCGTTAAGTGATAATGACAGTTCGTATTGACTTATAGTCTTCACGTGCAATGTTAATAATACATCATTATAACACCAAAAAACTACTTGCCAATTACTTTAAACTATAATTACATATTATAATGTTAGTTCTAATATTCACTTCGAACGTATTTTATGTTTTCACACTTTTATTCAGCTGTACATGATAGATCGAAGTTAATAACCCATAATTACCGGTATGGAAACATGAAATTCCTGCTTTAATTACTACGCTCGTACGGTAAAACTCTGGCTATGAATTATTTAATAGAGTAGTCAATATAATTTACTCTGTATCGTGTTCAGTAAAACTTTTTTATTATTTAGCTTAATGAATTTTGCCTGTCCTCATTACAATAAAAAAGGATCTGGATAATTATATTGAATAAAGTAAGTACATGTATACTTTTAAAAAACTATTCATCATCATCATCTCAGCCATAAGACTGCTGAACATAGGTCTCTCCTTTTAAGGCCATTCCTCGATTCGGACAAGCCACGCACATCCGCAAGAGACACGTTTATGGCTGCCGTACACGAAAGAAAGAGATGCAGCGCTCTTAAGGATCAGACTTTTTGACTAAACTACGATAAATAAACGAATGTATAAAGTTTTGTCTAATTTTGTTTCTGTGACTTTTTAGATAAACCAGAATACCATATTTTTTACTTAGTTATATTGCTTAATCTCTTATAGTTTACGTAAGCTAAGAAAAATAAGGGGAAAAAGGACCCAACTTCGAATTTTTTTTCTATCGAGGCAACTTTCAGCAATCGTGTTTCGGCTTGTGCCATAAACAAGAGTATATAGTTTAATAATATATATTCGAAAATAAATTCAGTCCCTTTTCCCGTTTTGTCAATAGAGCGTTTGAAAAAACCCATAATTATTCAAAGTAGCCCCTTAATGGAACTTATCATTAAAGGGGGGGTTTGCCCTACGCGCCACGCTTGGCAGGCGGGTAGGCGCGCGCAGTTTTTTTTTTTGTTTATTGCTGTTTAGGCTTTCGGAGATGCTGCTGCCCATCTCCCGGTATATTCCCTTAGCAGACTCCTACTGCAACCACGGGACGATATGGTGGGGGACAATTCTACGGCTGGGCACCCCACGGCAAAAGTATTAGTATTCTTTAAACTAATTAAACATATTATATATATATAATATTATATTAAATATAGCAAAAGATCGGACATCAAACTTGTTAGTTGTTACTTACGATGTATGTACAGGCCATCAAATCTCAAGTTAACCACTTGACCTCTACAACGTTAGTGTAATTTCAGTAACAACGAGTACCTCAATGCGAACATACTCTAATACAAACCAAGGAAATGAGATGAAATGAAAATACAGTTGTGTCACAAGTCAAACCCAGATATATCACTTATGACTAAATGAATCTGATCATATAGGTAAAAGATAAAAAGATAAAAAAGATAAAAGATATTTATTCTTCAATTTAGGCACATTACAATGCACTTATGAACGTCAGAGAGAAAAGAAACTACCACCGGTTCTAACCCTACACCTCTGACCCGAGAAGTATTACTTATTACCGGCAAGAAACTCGGCGGGACTTATTTTTTCAAAACAGTACTACAAATACATTAAAGATACTATATACAATAATGCGTAGTTCTTCAAGAAGGCATATCAAAACAGCTTGAGAGACAGACATGTACCTGCCTATTGTGTAATTAAAATGAAAAATAAAAATAAAATCCAAATCTGACTGCTTCGCAATACGTTTGATATTCTTTCTTACTTGAACTGTGTCCTCTAAATGTTAGATGATTTTATAGATTCTGGTTTGGGCCATGCATATATGTCTGTCATATAGTCCTCGACCCTGTAATAACCCTTTGACATTAAAGTTTTTTTCAAGTATTTCTTAAGAGCGGGAAATGATAGATTCAAAACATCGACGGGTAACTTGTTATAAATATGAATACCCTGGCCAAAAAATGACTTATATGCTTTGCGGACACGACATCGTCTGGTAGCAAGCTTGTTTTTATTTCTAGTGTTATAGCTGTGGATGTCAGAATTCTTCTTGAATGTGTGTATATTCTTTACAACAAAAATAATATTATCATAGATATATTGGGACGCAAGAGTTAAAATATTAATTTCTTTAAATAATTCTCTAATTGATGTACCTGCCTTTAAGTTATACATAAAGCGAATGGCTCTTTTCTGTAAAACAAAAATAGTCTGTATGTCAGCTGCTTTGCCCCAAACCAGAATTCCATATGACATTACACTATGAAAATAACTATAATAAACTAAGCGAGCTGTCTCAATATTAGTCAGTTGTCTAATTTTTCTAACGGCATGAGCGGCTGAACTTAGTCTAAGAGCGAGTTTTTTTATATGAGGACTCCATTGTAAATTTTTGTCCAACGTTGAACCAAGGAACACAGTTTTATCTACTATATCTAAACATTCACCATTTATAACTATATTAGTGTCCATTGGTGCCACGTTTGGCAAAACAAATCGGATACATTTAGTTTTCTTAGCATTAAGTAACAGATTGTTAGTAGTAAACCAGTTTAGTACGCCTGCTAGTGTATTGTTAATTACAGATAAATCATTGGATTGCCGTTCAACTTTGAAAATTAAAGATGTATCATCGGCAAACAAAATCATACCACAAAGGTTTTGTACTACACAAGGTAAATCATTTATATAAACCAAAAACAGGAATGGGCCCAGAATGGAACCCTGTGGCACTCCTAATTTTACTAAAGTCCCTTTAGACTGGGTTTTATTTACAACAACTGTTTGTGTTCTATTGCTAAGGTAAGAAGACATGAGACTCAAGGTAGATTAAGTTAACCGATGCATTTCACTGCCGGATCCAGGCAATCTCCGACACTTAGCCACAACGTTCAATCTGCATTGCAGTGTACCTAGTCATATAGATAGGTCGGTCTGATCTAGTTTATCTAGAAGGTGCACTATATAAAAAGATACTTCGAGCTTCGGGAGCAATGTCAAACTTAATAATTATCTACTCACGTATCTATTACTTACTTATTACATAATTAACTAAGAAAGTTAGTTAAACAGACCTGTTATTATAGGTTTTATTCAGTTCCATAGTTGAACCATCATTCAGTTTTTGGAAACGACTCGCAAACGAATATAAAATGACTCTTTCAAATAGTTCAGTATCCAATAAATATAATTATTTTACTTTTGCAAATCATTTGTGACGTGAAGAATGAAGCAAAATTAAATCGCATAGTATCATCACTTCAATACTATGCGATTTCATTTTGCTTGACTTTTCCCAGCATCTACGTACAGACACCCAGACTTTAGGATTGGATCCCGGACACCCTCTTCTGAAATACTAAAATTAATCACTTTTGCGGAGCTTCGTTTCACCCAAAACGATTAAATAAACAGAAAAAAAAAACAAATTTGGCTCACAAGTGCCGCTGAACAAACCGAGATTCGAGAGTTATTCATGTGAAAAGTGACAAATGAACCAAAATCAACTCTGCTGAGTGAAAACCGCTATTCGAAATTGAATTAATCGCCGTTGAATATGCAAAACTGGACATTGTTCGGCGTCGAACGGTTCGTTCGATTAAGTCCTCATTGTTTTCATGCTTGATTATTGTTCAATGTTACAAATTGCGACTTGATTATCTATTGTGGGGCCCCCAGAGACCGCCCCTTGTATTGTTCGGTTTGACGGCAGCGCAAGACGTCTCGGGCCAAGGACCTTTCAGGGGTGAATTCGACTTGTTTCTGCAGTAATTCATGAAATTGCAAGCACATATCAATATTCTGGAAATTGGCGATGTTACCAGGAAACTTTGGTTTGCTTCTTTTGGAAGCGTTTTTGGTCTTTAATATTTGTAATAATGAAATAGCATATTCTCAGGGTAGGTATTGAGGACATGTCATAAAATTACTACCTTTGCCAAAAAGGGGGGAAATTGCTCTCCTAACGTAACGGTGTGGTGTTTCATTCCTTAGTTTTTCCTCAGAAATCTCATACTGTAAATGGTAACATTATTTAAATCTTCTAGAAGGTGGCAAGAATCTGAGTCACACAACAACTAGGTTCACAGAAATTATATTAATGCAATGATAAATTCAGGTACTTACCTATTCGTTGTAAACGAAGAAACATTCACCTGTGCATTCGACTACTCCGGTTATATAATACTTTGAAACCATTGGGCAGTTAAATTTATAATGATATGTACAACAATTTGCTTACTATTATTAGTCGTTATTATATGGAAAGAGCATTGCAGCATTGTTATCTGATATAACGTTGTGCGCTGCGTGTAGTGTCAACCGCAAACTACGGCAACCGCAACAAAAACAGTTTCCAAATCTTTCAATGTTCAGGCGCGTTGAAAGAAACTTAATTAATTCCGTTTTGCGGAAGCCAAATTTGTTACCTATTCATTTCTCGATTTACTCAAACGCAAAATACAATTTGCGGATCGCAGGATGGAATTGAAAAAGTTTTCAGTTATTTATTTGAAACGCTTTACGGTGCCGCGAGCCCAAGCATTAATTATTTTTAAGCTAACTCAAACACTTGGAGAATCTTCCACAAATAAGATATTTTTGGAAGATGAAAGCCTCGTGAAAATGCCCGAAGTATTCGATATTAATTGGTATTTTGTTATTCCGTGACAAGAAAATGTAATGGAACTAAAAAATACAAAAACAAACGAAAGCATTGTACCTAGTTACCATAAATAGAAACAGGTTGGCAGAAAACTAAAAGCGCAAGCAGGGAAGGTAGGAAAAAATATTAGCACACTAACTTTTCACTTTGTTAGGTTTCACCCAGTTTAGATTTTTTTTCCTCATTTACTCCACATAATGTCGAAGTTTAATGCCAGTTGCGTAGTACATAAAAATAGCTTCTCATATATAAGACATCCATACATTTTAGTAAAAAAGAATCATAATCTGTTTCACAATCCCATCCCAATCATAAAAAACAGTATTTGTACAGTTTTCAATGATTCGCAAAATCCAATCGCACAAATACAGGCGACTTAGTAAATGACTCAACGAATTGAAGCTTGTAGATGTAGCTATCTACGGCGAGGGTATTCTCAAGCGAGTCGGCTAACGCAATTATTTACCATACAAAACGTTTAGCAAATTACTCGAGATCGAGATAAGAGCGGGAGGGCCCGTTAAGGCAACGCCTCAGAGCCGAAGACGCAATTGCTAAGGCTTTCCATTTGCATATTGAGAAATTAAAAGATTTGGATAGAACGAGACAATCTCACTCACCTAATATATTAGCAGAGCTGCACGATTTATACAATAACCGTTCCCTATTTC
The DNA here is from genome assembly GCA_911728535.1 of Pammene fasciana. Lineage (NCBI taxonomy): Eukaryota > Metazoa > Arthropoda > Insecta > Lepidoptera > Tortricidae > Pammene > Pammene fasciana. The sequence continues at coordinate 8,368,056 of OU452285.1, forward strand.
TAAGTCATCAGTAGGATAAGGTAAAAACCGTCGCCCACTTGAGTTTTTGTTGCAGGTATGTTTACTACATAACTTTTATTTAAACTTTCGCGTTATATACACATATTAAACGAAATCGACAACTTGTCTGCGACCATGACCAGTGCAACCTGTGTCGAAATGTCGGAACTCAAGGTAAAATAAATTTATTTCGCGTTAGACCTGTTTTGTTCCGTTTGAATTCTTCTACATTTGGCAAAAAGTCAAACACATTATGTGTTTATTTATTTAACATGTTATAGGATTTTCGCTAAGACTTGTGATTCTTTAACCTTTTATTTGCAAAATGTTTAATCCAACAACGTCTAAACAAACTACCTATAAAACGGAGCACATTTTGAAATCTTAATGAACAATTACCAATTCACTGATTAAGTACCTAAACTAGCTTAAACGTGTATGAACTTTGTCACATCTTCGGTAGCGTATCAAACATTATATAGTTTAACTAACGTAAACTTAACTCTGAATATGGTACATATTATCTCATTTAATGCTTGTCAAACATTTGCACCAGCATTTGTTCCAAACCGCCGGTATACGGTATATCGCTTGTTTACTAAACAGATTACTGAAGCTATAGCAACTCACAACCTAATTAACATTATATAGGTTCAACATTTACCAAGTTGTACGCGAGTATGTTGCGAGGGCTTCATGTTAAACTGATACTGCCGGCAGCAAATTGATTCACTTTGGAGTGTTAGGTTGAATCCTCCGTGATTTTTTTATAAGAAATGTAAATATTACGAATAGTTAGGTACTTTTAAGTATTCATGGTTGAACGAATTGCGTGGTATTCAGGAAAACTTACACTCACGTCTCTTTAGTCATTTCGCGTGACATGTTTCCGAGCCTGGGTCTCCATCTTCAAGCACTCGCACTCGCTCGAATCGGCAACGCGCCTTGTATTGCAGTAGTGCGCCACAGACCGGTTCGAATAGCACCCTTATTGCTTGAACATGTCGCGCCAAGTGACTATGGAGACGTGAGTGTAACCGTATATTTTATAGTGTTAATACTTATGTCTCAAATTTAAATTTAATAATATTATCACTCCCTGAAAATCTTTAATACAGTAGACTATCAATTTACACATGAGGATATAATGGATTTCAGCAAGACTGAGTTAATTCCCAACTTAGAACTGTTCCAATATGGCAAATGGCTAAAGTTGGCACACAGTGGGCAAACTTATCAATGTAATGGAGTTTGCTGAATCGTTTCACGCCGTATAATAACAATTATACTAACGGAGAACCATCAACAAAGCCACGTTCACGGGTCGACTTGTTTTGTATCAGATTATAACATGAGCTGATGACCAACGTACCTCTAAACCTGTAATGCGTAAAAGATTTTTACTCGAAAGTACGGCTGAGCTCGACGTTTGCGCTGCTTTTGGCCAACCCAGTTGTTATAATGGAGCTAGGCAAAAGCGAAAACGACATGCAATAAATAGTTCTGCCACACGATGCATCAGGATCGTATGCATCAGACATAGGTAGTCACATTTGAAAAACTGTTTTTTTTTTGTATTTATTGCACGGGAATACGATTAACATTCGATTTAGTGTTCCAACGGCTATTGAAACTTGATTCGTCAATTATTACTAGCTGACATAGAAGGTTCTATGCATAAGTAATATAGCAGGCCTTTTCTCACTTTACAGTACAGGGTTAGGCTTTGGTTTTCTTCCTTAAAGCTGAATTATATTACATTAAGCTACAAGCTGGAATTCTTTATTCGTGCGTGTATCATTAATGCATAGGCATAATTAGTAAAACTATTTCCATTCAAACATTTTCAAAATTCAATTCAAATCGTACCCTAATATGCTTCGTTGATTTCAAAAATACTAGAACGAAGTGCAGCTCTTACGAGTAAGTGGTTGCTAACTCGGTAATCTGCAAAAGTTCTTCCTGAGGGACAAGGTTCATAAGCCGCATAAAATTAATTAATACTAATGAAATATACTTAGTACTGGACCGCCCACAAACTCTCTCCGCCAGGATTATCCCCCCGGGAGCAGTTTAATTTCTTCCTCTCGAATATACTCGGGGAAAGCGAGTAGTTTTAAGGAAATTGTTATGAAAACTGACAGTTAAATATTTTCTTAGAGCTCTGAGCTTGATTTCTGCTGCAGACTTTTGGCATTTTTAAAGTAAAAACCAGCAATATTTCGTGTGGGAGCGCAATTTTTAAAACACGAAATCTTATTTTGTATTCAAGCACTAAAAGGTTTTGGCCATTTTAGTGAGCGGTTACATGTTATGATCGCTCTTAAAATATTTTTATGCTTAGGTACTCAGTTATTAACGACTAAAGAACACTACGCCTTCGCCTGATTAACTGTAAAAGAATACCGGTCTAATTTAATAAAGAAAACATTATAATGGATCAATTATCCTGCAATGTCCATTTTCCTTAATGGGAAATAATAATGTTGGGTAAAATAAAATATGGGATAAGTGAGTCATTAACATAATTAGGGCCATTATGTAGTTAAAGTATACCTACTTTTAAAAAAGCAGGACGCCCTTAAATTGGTTGTTGGCGTCTACACGCAACATTCTATTTTTTGTTATATTCATAGACCATTGTCATATGTATACTGTATCTATACCAATTAAAGAATAGGAGGACATTTTTAACATCACAACGCAGTTAACAGCATTCATTGTAATTATTTTTGAACGTAAGAATAAGGTAGCAGGCATCATAAGGCACTTTCTTGTATTCATTGGTATTTTGTAATAAAAATTTCTCTGGCCAGTCAAATCAGCTTTCTTTTTGAACTGACAAAACAATAAATCATTATGAAGTTTGAAGGGCAACTCGGCGAAGACCGTCATTCGGCGAAGATCGGATAGCTAGCAATTATAGCAAATTCTGCATAGCTTTTTTTACGACATGGTAAAATTGTTGTAGAACAGTTTTACCATTTGGTAAAAAAATGCTGTAATTGAGTGCTAGCCGATCTTCGCCCACTGACGGTCTTCCTCAGGTTGACTTTAATAAAGTAAGACAGTTCAGGGTCAAACTACCTCGTCTTAGAGATTCTTCTCCATATATATTGTAGGTATCCGAAAATAGCTGTGGTCAAATTTTTTTTTTTTTTTTTTAAGTACTTTACTTTATGCATGGGATAATATATTTTTTCTACTCCGGTACTTTTATCTGTCAATTATATGGTCCCGCCAACGAATATAAAAGCATGTCTTATGCAATTTCAAAAAAGTCTATCTAGTCTATTCTTCATAAAGACCCTAGGGTTATTATGTGATAAAAAGCAACTGCTAACAGTGTTGCCCTGTGAACCCAACAGATAAAAAAGAAAAACAACAACACTAAATTTACAACGAAAATCAAAACTGCCAACTTAACAAACAACTGAATTCATATGGTTTGGAACAGTAACAAAACTAAAATAATTGCTGCCAACAAAAGGAAAAAAGCAAGTAAGTTGATGATATTTGAAAAAAAGATTACCGTGTCTATGTTTACGTTCTCTCAACTGTCATTTGCCACTTTTCAACTTCTCGCTATTTCTTAAAGCAAACTGCGTTTAATTTTGTGTTTTATTTAATCACTAGTCGTAGAAAAAGTAATGCATGCAACGTTGTATAAGTAGGTCAAAAAAGGCTCATGGCGTCTTTATTAACAATTTTCGGCTTCGCCTCAAATCGCCACTCACCTTTTTTGAACCCTCTTATACAACTATTGCATAAAATACTATTAGAGCAGTCAATATCCCTATTGTAGTGAACTAAGGCCATAGAAACAAAGAAACTCTTAAAGTGGAAAAGTGCACCAACACGTTTATAGGTATAAATTAAATGTAATAATTGTAATAAATCACACTTTATATAAGCCTTCAACAAGCACTCAAAATTTATACTATTATTATTACGGGCAACGGGCTAGACGCTCACTTGATTTTCGGCAAAAATGCTGCCAAAAATGGCTTGGCTAAGCTTACAAATGGAAATTGGCGTCTTTACTTTGCAACATGGCCGAGAGCTTGTGAATTTTCTATCACCAGCATGGAATAAGTTACCGTAAAAGGAAACCAGTCGCCTACTTTCTGTAGGTATTCCAGCGATCCTTTAAGCTCAATTTGCTTCATAGAGAGTCTGAGTAATCGGGACGCAGGAATCGAATGGAAACGTTGATTTAAGACACATACTTACTTACCGATATTAAGTAATTTTGGAGATGGTTTTCAAATTTTCACTTGTAATTACTATTGCACTACATAGCTTAGTTGTACCTATAATACCTATACTTCGCCTTGAATTAAGCCCTATAAATATTTCTGAGCGATGTGTGCAAAGTTAAAGTTGCCTACAAAACCAAGTTACTTTCCGAATACAGGGTGGAAATGGCTACCATATAATGTAACATGGTTTCTCTAATACAAGGAATTACAAAAGTAAGTGTACGTGATTAAGTCCCGTTTTTGTCAAAATAATGAGTGAAAATCGTGTGAGTTGAAATCAGTATAATATGTCGTTGTTGTACTTGTAGGTGTTGCCAAGAAGTAAATTTCGCGATCGCCTATGATCTAAACCACAAGGTAATCTATTGGAGTAAGAGCACCGGTGAAAGCTGACCTACCTAATCGATTTACAGCCAGGTTTGATTCAGAGGAAAACATTTATTTACAATAAAAACATACAAAATACCTCCGCATTTCTACTTCCATTACAGAATTGTGAAGGCTCCTGTTATGTTTTCTGCACGATCTGAGAAATTGAATTTCTGCAGGTGGTCTGTTATTAATGTAGTGAAACACTTTGCGGATAAACTGTAAGGAGAAATAATAACTGCGCTGTAAGGTGGATAGATAAATGGAGAAGCGGCTTTGTAGAAGCTGGCATTATTTACTTTTTACTCATAGATAAAATACAAACAATAGCTAGGGATACACGCACAGATGTGTCCACCGGATTTGTCCGACGGATATGCCCAGCGGACAGATACGCGCGTGTAGTTATGGCGTGAATTGGACACGGATTTGACTGCGGACACACCTAAATAGCGCCATACATGGACGGATCTCTCCGCCGGGCATATCCGCCGGACAAATCCGGCGGACACATCTGTGCGTGTATCCCTAGCTAATGCTGACGTACATAGAAAATCCTGAAGTGAAGAAAAATCGTAGTTAGTTTATAGTCGATCTCCTTAGTAGAGCATTTGACTAGCAAAGTGGTATTTCGATATCAATAGAGTGCACGTGGTACGAGCTATTTATTCTAATATTGACTTAATTCAATTATATATCTTGATACGGTATTAATATCAACGATACTACTACTAATGTAACTAGTTGGAACGATTTAACGTCTAGCCCCATCGCCCCTTAAAATCTTGTGTGTAGTTTTCTCAATTCAATAATATTAAAATAAATAAAAATATTACGGGACAATCATACACAAATCAACCTAGTCCCACAGTAAGCTCAATAAAGCTTGTGTTGTGCGTACTAGGCGACGACATATATATAATAGATAGATACAGATAAATACTTAAATACATAGAAAACACCCATAACTCAGGAACAAATAAATATCCGTGATAAACACACAAATAAATGCCCTGACCAGGATTCGAACCCGGGACCTCCTGCTTCATTGGCAGGGTCACTACCGACTAGGCTAGGAGGCCGTTAATAATAATATTAATCTATCATAATATTTCTAAGGCTTACACGTGGGGTACTAATACTACTGATTTAATCTTCTATCTCATAGTATACAAATACATCGATGTATGTTTAGATAATGGCCTACATGTAGTGCTCGGTCCAGCTTTTAGTGAAAGCAAACATTACTCTAACGTCATCCGGTATTCTGACCTCGTCTCAACACATTAATGCCAATCCAAGATAAACACTTTTAGTTACACGTGTGTAATATATTTGAGGGTTCCACGTGAATTTGTTAACTAGAGTGACCTTTTTATTTACATTTTGAAAATGCTTTTATCAACAACAATACTAACGAAGCGTTGTTGACGGAGAGCTAGCCACGTCAGATATGACTCAATAATGAGAGCAACGAAGCCCCTCTAGTCAGTTTGCTATTTGCCATGTATGATTATTTATAGATTTGGGCATCTGTCAGTTATAAAGTGGTGGAGGTCAAATAATGCAAATCGCTTCAAGAAAACAAATCCTAGAGTTCTGGTTATAATGCAATATTATGAAAAAAAAATATAAATTATATTATAGCATTGCCAAAAGTTTCTGTTCGGGGAACGTAGTTCCAAACGATGTATAATGTAATCATCATAGTTTGTCGCCTATTTCTGTTTCAGCAACAATGTGCAATGTTTTTTTGTTCTAACGTGAACATATAAGCCCTGTCCCATATAACTTAGAACCCTTCGGCAATTTTTACCTATTTTGGAAGTTCTGTTATCCTATTCAAAAATTACAAAACACAAAACACTAGTCTGTAACTTTGGCCGTCACCCATTAAAAGCTGCCAGATGCCCAGATCTTGCAATAAGGATAGTACAACAATCTAACCAGACGGGTTTTGTTGCTCTCATTATTGTGTCATATCTGACGTGGCCAGCTCTTAGTCCATTAGAAATCAAGCTGTAAGTCTTCGGCGGTTGGGGGTTCAAACGCTTGCTAATAATCGTAAGTAAGTACTGCTGGGTAAGTATCTTATTATTTTTATTTGTATTTATTTTACATTTAAGTATTATACACATTTACATAATAATAAGATTTGGTATCGACACCTCATTCGCAGAAATGAATATTCTTAACACAAGTTGACAATTCAAAAATAAAATAATAATAATCTAAGTACCTAACGAGTTTGCGGCGCTCGCAGTAGAGACACTGGGCCCCTGGTCGGCCGACATGAAGCACTTTATGAAGGCCCTGGCGGCCCGATTGGTCGAGACTACAGGGGACCATATAGCTGGCGCGTACCTCTCCCAGCGGATATCCTTACCACCGACCACCACCATGGACCATGCCGCAGGCGGACATTTTAGACGGGGTATTCTTTTTGTAGTTGGGATTTTTATAGGTAGGTTTACTTTTATACATAACTTTAAATTAGTTGTTAGTATAGTTTTTATTTGTTAAGTTTAGTTTTAGCTTTATTTTTTAGATAGTATGTAACTTTGTACATATATTAATAAATGAAGTACCTAACTTATGTACGGAATGTTATTTTTTTACCAGTTACTTTTCGGTGAAGGGAAACAAAGTAAGGAATCAGGACCTAATCTCAATATTTAAGGCCTTATTCAACCTCGGGGTTCAGGTCAGATGCAGTCGATTGCGTCAAACCCTAATCCACTCCATATCTTGGGATTAGGTTTCAAAGCCGATCTTATACTCAATTAAGCGAGCAAAAGCCGGAAGATATGTTGTAAAATATATATATACTAGCAGTTGCCCGCGGCTTCGCCCGCGTACATTATGATTAATGCAGATTTCTACTCTTGAATAAAGTTTTTCCCCGCGACTTCCTTTGCGTAGAATTAGTAATTGACCCCCCTTTTTACCCTCTTAGGGAATGACTTCTGGGATAACAACTACTATGTATCCATCCCCAGAACTCAAACTATCTCTATACCAAATCATCTAAATAGGTTCAGCGGTTATCAATTCCCCATATAAACTTTCAACCCCCTTTTCACCTTTTAAAGGGTTGATTTTCGGGATAAAACTATCCTTTGTCGTTTTCCGAGACTCAAACTATCTCTATACCAAGTTTCATCTGAATCGGTTCAACTGAAAATAATTCTCTATAAAACTTCCAACCCCTTTGCTATGCACCCCCGTAAGCGTTGTTTTTCGGGATAAATACAATTTTGCCCCTTCCCGGGACCCAAACTATCTCTATACCAAGTTTCATCTAAATCGGTTCAACATTTAAAAATGCCCCATACAAACTCTTAACCCCCATTTCATCCCTTTAAGTAATGATTTTAGGAAATTAAAAAAAAAACAGGCAAGTACGGGTCTTACTTGCGCCTCAAAGGTTTCGTACGAACAACTTTTTTATTACATTTTTGAAAAAAGACGCTTTCAGCATGATTTCATGAGAATTTATAGGGCGGCTGAGTGCGAATCGGACTCGTACCCCGATTTTTTTTGTCTTAAGTCGAACTGGTGCTTGACTGCACTCTTATTAGTTTTCCTGTAATTTATACGTAAATAACTATTATATCTGTAATTTTTGCAAATTTTTCTGTCGAACAGTTTCCGATATTGATTAATTTTATGTTAAAGTTATGTATGTTAAAATTATACTAATTAGAGATCCTCACATTAAGCCCTTTTATTTGATACGCCAAACAATAAAGTTATTTGTTTTTTGATTTCTCATTTACCTACCCACAAATCCCCCCCCCCCCCCCCTTCATTTTTAAAATTCATAATTTGGCGTTACATGCCTGCCTTTAGGTCACTGACTTACAAACAAAGTCGCACCATAAGGGTTCCTTTTCTACCATTTTGGAACGAAACCCTAAAAACATCCTTTTCGCTTCCCGGGACTCTCTATATAGTGCTCTCCCTTATGGGAATATAGTTCAGAGCTGGATACGGTTACCTTCTTTTAGTATGTTGTTGGGCACGACACTAGGACCCCAAAACTGCCCAGAGACCGGGACGTCGATGAATGTCTCTCGAGTAATGACGTCATAAAAATGGCTGCCGCTTCGTTACGAAAAGTGTAAATTTCATCCAAACTGTGCATTGCACCTATACGTGTGTAGTATCAAACGAAAGAAGATTAAATGTGCTATATTGTTGTAATACATTATATACTACTGTATATTACAGTTTGACAGCTATAAACGAAAACCCAAAATCAGGCTAAAAAATAATTCGGATATTTGCATTTTACAACAAAATTATAAGTCCAACTTTAAAGCCGAGTACTACAATAACAAAATAGGCTATTTAAGCTATACATTGCTATAAAAATTATTAAAATCTGGTAATAATTGTGGCAGCTATGTTAAAAAACATGTCGGCAGTGCCGAGCTATTTCCTTAGAGAGAAAAAATAACAATTTTCACAATTTACAGAATATCCGCAGAAGCTTCGAGTATATTGTTGGTCAAATAATTTGGAGCCCTTAAATGTCGGAAAAATATCTCTATAGTGATTGAGGTCCAAATAATGACGTTATGAACGTGACCACTACCGAAATTTGTAAAACATAAATTAAAGCTATACCATGACACATACACACATGTGTGTAGCATCGATCGAAAGCTTATTAAATTTACTATAATACATATGTACATTATTTGTGAAAATAATGTACAGTTTAGGAGTTGTTGACAAAATAAAATATTTTTTTAGGAAAATAAAATGTATATGTTAATTCTGTGGCCAAAGAAAATACAATAAACGAATGTTTTGTATAGCATTAAAAACACCAACTATTCAGCTTTAAAACACAGTTTGAATGTATAAAATTTGATAAGAACTATAAAAGTTGTGCTTACAACTCTAAAGCACACTAACTATTTTCCCTACAATGCACTCATATTATGAGAAGCTTGGGCCTAATTATTGACTAGTTTTTTCTAAATTTTGTAAGGATTTAGGGTTCCTTGTCATTAAAGTAAATAAAAAAATCGGCCAAGTGCGAGTTGACTCGCGCTCCGAGGGTTCCATATACATCACACAATTTTAACAATTTGTATTTTTAAGACCAACTTACGCTTGACCGCAGACTTTTTAGTGTTTTTTTCTTTAATGTACAGGCAAAAAACTATATTAGGTTTTTTTTTTCTAAAATGTAGGTTCGTCGGTTTCCGGGGGACGGAGAGCAATGGAAAATTTTCGCCTTATTTCTTAAATAACTTCAAAACTATTAAAATTTAAATTATAAAAGTTATATATTTGTAGTTTTCACATCAAATCCTTTCATTTGATATATAACAAGGTATAGTTTGTAAGTAATTTAAGAAATAAGGCAAAAAATTTCCATTGCTCTCTGTCCCCCGGAAACCGACGAACCTACATTTTAGAAAAAAATACGTAATATAGTTCTTTACCTGTACATTACAGAAAAAAACACTAATAAGTCTGCGGTCAAGCGTAAGTTGGTCTTAAAAATACAAATTGTTAAAATTGTGTGATGTATATGGAACCCTCGGAGCGCGAGTCAACTCGCACTTGGCCGATTTTTTTATTTACTTTAATGACAAGGAACCCTAAATCCTTACAAAATTTAGAAAAAACTAGTCAATAATTAGGCCCAAGCTTCTCATAGTATGAGTGCATTGTAGGTAAAATAGTTAGTGTGCTTTAGAGTTGTAAGCACAACTTTTATAGTTCTTATCAAATTTTATAAATTCAAACTGTGTTTTAAAGCTGAATAGTTGGTGTTTTTAATGCTATACAAAACATTAGTGTATTGTGTTTTATTTGGCCACAGAATTAACATATACATTTTATTTTCCAAAAAGAATATTTTATTTTGTCAACAACTCCTAAACTATACATTATTTTCACAAATAACTTATGTATGTATTGTAGTAAATTCAATAAGCTTTCGATCGATGCTACACACATGTATGTATGTGACATGGTATAGCTTTAATTTATGTTTTACAAATTTCTGTAGCGGTCACGTTCATGACGTTATTATTTGGACCTCAGTCACTATAGAGATATTTTTCCGACATTTAGGGGCTCCAAATTATTTGACCAACAATATACTCGAAGCTTCTGCGGATATTCTGTAAATTGTGAAAATTGTTATTTTTTCACTCTAAGGAAATAACTCGGCAGTGCCGACATGTTTTTTAACATAGCTGCCACAATTATTACCAGATTTTAATAATTTTTATAGCAATGTATAGCTTAAATAGTCTGTTTTATTATTGTAGTACTCGGCTTTAAAGTTGGACTTATAATTTTGTTGTAAAATGCAAATATCCGAATTACTTTTTAGCCTGATTTTGGGTTTTCGTTTATAGCTGTCAAACTGTAATATACAGTAGTATATAATGTATTAGAACAATATAGCACATTTAATCTTCTTTCGTTTGATACTACACACGTATAGGTGCAATGCACAGTTTGGATGAAATTTACACTTTTCGCAACAAAGCGGCAGCCATTTTGATGACGTCATTACACGGGAGACATTCATCGACGTCCCCGTCTCTCGGCAGTTTTGGGGTCCTAGTGTCGTGCCCAACAACATACTAAAAGTTGGTAACCGTATCCAGATCTGAACTATCACTTAGGCCCTCTCCCATAACGGAGGGGACTAATACTAAGATTTATCGACATCGATTCAGCTGTTAAAAATTCCCGATTCAAACCGCCAACGCCATTTCATCCCCTCAACCTTAGGGTTAATTTTCGAAATAAAAACTATTTTTATGTCCGTTCTCGGGACTTAAACTATCTTTATACAAAGTTTCATCTAAATCATTCACGTTTAAAAATTCCCCATGCAAACTTGCAACCCCCGTTTCACCCTTAACCTTTAGGGCTGATTTTCGAGATATAAACTATTTTATGTTCCTTCTCGGGACTCAAACTATCTGTATGCTAATTAGCATTAAGTTTCATCTGAAATGGTCCAGGTGTTGAAAATTTCCTAATCAAAATTCCAACCCCTTTTTCACTCCTTCAAGGGATGATTTACGGAATGAAAACAACCCTTACTCATTTCCAGGTATTCACACTTACTATATACCAAGTTTCGTCTAAATCGGTTCGACGGTTTTAAAATTCCCTATACAAACCTGCAACCCCCGTTTCACCCTTAACTTTTTTACTTTTAAGGGTAGTTTTCGGGAAAAAGCTATTTTTTGTTCCTCCTCGGGCCTCAAACTATCTGTATACCAATTTTCATCTAAATTGGTTCAGCTGTGAAAAAATCGTATACAAACTACCAACCCTCTTTTCACCCCTTTACGGGTTAATTTTTTTAATGAAAATAACCCTTAGTCGTTTCCCGGGATTCAAACTATCTATTATATCAAGTTTCATTTAAATCGGTTCAACGGTAAAAAATTCTCTATACAACCTTCCAATCCCCTTTTCACCCCCTTAAGGGCTGATTTTCGGTACAGAAACTACCGTATGTCCTTCCCGGAATTAAAATTTTGAAATTGATGCCATTTTCGTACTTAATTAACGTCCCAAAATACCAAAAATCTACTCCCATATTGATATTTAGTAATTTCAACCCTATCGCACCCCAACAGGGGGATGATATTTCACGCCCGCCTCGTTGTATCATAAAATCATTGGTGTTTTCGTAATCAGCGACCCGATAAACCATAGAAACAATACCCATGTTGATTTTCAGACTTTGTCATCCCCATTTCCCCTTTATGGGGTTGAATTTTCAAAAAACCTGAAACACGTGTTTATTCATTTATTGTTAGGAATACTCCTGTGAAGTTTCAAATAAAACAGTCTAACTAATCTTGTTTCCCTATACAAACTTTGGATCCCCATTTCACCCCTTGGGGGATGATATTTTACACCTGCCACGTTGTATAATAAAATAGTTGTTGTTTTCGTAATCAGCGACCCGATAAACCATAGTAACGATACCCATGTTGATTTTCAGACTTTGTCACCCCCATTTCCCCTTTATGGGGTTGAATTTTCAAAAAACCTGAAACACGTGTTTACTCATTTATTGTTAGGAATACTCCTGTGAAGTTTCAAATAAAACAGTCTAACTAATCTTGTTTCCCTATACAAACTTTGGACCCCCATTTCACCCCCTAGGGGATGATATTTTACACCTGAAACGTTGTATAATAAAATGATTGTTGTTTTCGTAATCAGCGACCCGATAAACCATAGAAACGATACCCATATTGATTTTCAGACTTTTTCACCCCCATTTCCCCCTTTAAGGAGTTGAATTTTCAAAAAAGCTGAAACACGTGTTTACTAATTTATTGTTAGGAATACTCCGGTAAAGTTTCAAATAAAATAGTCTAACCAATCTTGTTTCCCCATACAAACTTTTTACCCCCATTTCACCCCCTTACAGGGTGAATTTTGAAAAATCCTTTCTTAGTGCACCCCTAGACCTTATAAGGGACCTACGTGCCAAATTTGGAAACTCTAGACCCAGCGGTTTAGGCTGTGCGTTGATATGTCAGTCAGTCAGTCAGTCAGTCAGTCAGTCAGTCAGTCAGTCAGTCAGTTTCTTCTTTTATATATTTAGATATATATCATCGACATCACCGTCCCATGTGACGTGAACCCCGAGAAGGTCAAGTCCAGCAAGTAGCTAAACTTGGCTCACGAGGTAACCGCCATGTGGGAGGTTGATTCAGCGATCATTGCGTAGTTGTTTCTGCGAACGGTCTCACGGCGAAGAGTCTCGGCCAACATCTCGAGAGACTTTCACTACGGGGTTTGGATCAAGGTTCAGATTCAGAAGGCGGTAATCCTGCAAGGTTGCTCTCTCTGCGGCCCTGACCACCGGCAGCCTGTGGGCCTTGCTCCGTTGCCAGCGGCACCCTACGATAGGTTTTTATTATTTTTGTGTGTTTTAGATGTATTTTACTTTTATAAAAATATTTTAAAAAACCTAACACCTAAGTAAGACAGAAAAAGAATAAAGAGATTAATTATATTAAAAAAAAATTATATCTAAAGCTCTATTTTAATAATACTCTAATAAGGTCCTTATAATATTTGAAATAATGCCTTTTAAATGAAGTTAAATTGAAACTTTAGCCAGTAAGCATTTAATAGCGACATTGAGATTTTTAATAACGCTTTAAAATTTTAAACACAAATAAAATTTGCTCATATACCTATTTTCAGTCCGGGCTTCGGTTAATTAATTCTGCTTTTACTCATTTTCTTCAATATAACATAATAGCAAAGTCTTTGTGTACTCATCGTACCTACTACCTACAGCATTAATACGTAATATTCAAGCCATTCATTTCGCTGCGTCTCCCACGGCGAGGTATTAGGTTTCTGCTTGGATATTAATACTGTAATTACAACACCGCAAATGCTAATCTCAGCGAGCAGCTACAGTAGAGTAAATTGACAGTAAATAATTGAGAATTCCTTCGAATTTATTAAACCCCATATATTTCGTTCATCAATTATTCTACTAGGTACCTACTATTTCTAAACTAAAACAAAATCAGTTGCCGATATTTTGGGGCGAAGTAACCCGAGGGCCACGGAATGCGCCCCCCGAAAAGGCGGATCTCACACTGGCGCCGCGTCCCGCTCTGGTCAACGAGACAGCGCTATACACATGCCCTCACTCATACACCGCCGCCACATGCGGAAACCGCGGCAGTGTGATAACCGCTTAACGCTCAGTACATAGCCTGGCGGAAAGCATTTAAAACAAACGCACGAACTTCCTTGTGATGGCCACATAGCCGTGCTACAAATTGCGGCGAGAGTTGACTAACGTTTTGACAAGTGCTTCGGGATCATTTTTATGGTCGTCACCGACAATTGTATAGGTTTGCGTATTTTTTTTTTTTTTTAATTATCCTAAAGTAGTGTCCCACTGCTGGGCAAACGCCTCTCCCGCTGTTTTCCATAACTCTCGGTCCCCCGCTTTTTCCGGCCAGGTGCTGAGGAAAGCATCCAAATCGTATATATGAAAAAAAACGCGGTAACGCTGGACTTATCTGTATATGCCCGGCGGACAAATCCGTGCGTGTATGGCGCGAATTGGACACGGATTTATCTGCGGACACATCTGAATAGCGCCATACACGAACGGATCTGTCCGCCGGGCATATCCGTCGGACAAATCTGGCGGGCACAACTGTGCGTGTATCCCTCGCTAATGGTGATCTGTTCGCATACTTATACTCGATCAGTACTTATTTTATATATTATTTAGACGGAAAATCCATGCGTGTAGGGCCACTTGACTAGCCTGATATTTATGACTATTGTAGCTAAAATGGTACCGAATTAATACATCGAAAGGGCAAACAGTGAGACACGTGTAATAGATTGAGGTGACTCCTAAAATAAATATTATGGATAAGATGTGTAATTTGTTTCGGAGCTTATAAATATTAATAAGTAGGGAATTTTTTTGAATACTATTAAATATATACTTATTCACTACTAAAGTATGTAGAAGTATGTGTGCATTGGCTTGTCTCTAAAGTCTTTTAAATTTCGAGGAATTTGTTTGATATTTCTACGGTAATTTTAATTACGGTTGACTACTTACAACGGTAAAGGTAATAAAGATTTGCTGCACAATTTGTTATAAATGTTTTAACTAAACTAAATCATCGTACAACGCAAGTGCCTAAATTGATAGCCCTATTTTTATTTGATATAATCAAATCAAATCAAAATCAAAATCGTTTATTTCGTGTAACTTTGACACATATTATACATCTTATGTTAGTAAACAAACAATAGTTATTAAAATTACAATAAGGGTTAGTACGTAATAATTAAATTAAATTAAGTTAAGTAGGTAACATTTTCATGATTCACTATATCTCTATAAATCATCAAAGGCAATCTGATTGCCTTTGATTGCCTTGTTGCCTTTGGAAAGGCGTTACTCAAACTTTGGTGTCACGTGAACAGGTTGAGAACTGGGCATGGCTGTTGCAACTCTTTTACCTACGGGGCTGGAAGGTTTCTCCACTCTGCGAGTGCAGCGAGGAAGAGCAGACTACCGAACATATCTTCCGGCGGAGCCCCCTTCACTCGTATTCTGGACCAGCTGGGGATCTGGTCTCTGTCACTCCTGACTTGATTACCTGATGGCTTAACAACCTCAAAGCTATACTCTGATTGTCCTTCAACTGTGCATGCCATACGATTAATAATCTCTAAAAATGGATTTAAGTATCTTTAACAAATTTTCGTAACACAATAGAATTAACTAGAATAAAACGAATTAAGGGCTCAACTCAACTATGTAGCAAACCCATTCACGCATTTTTTCTGTTGCATATTTGATATACTGACAGTATATTTTGTTACTGTAACGAAATAAAGTGCACTACCAATGCCATCATATATTCGTTACTCGGGATCCCTACCTGCCTGCGCCATACACTTTTATACTAACCCATAAACTTACTAAGCCTGGTCGGCACTTACGGCCTAGAAGAAGTTTGCCTGATTGGACATCGAGCACTCGCAGTAAAACTAGCTGCCAACAGGAGATGAGGTGTAATAAACCTAAGCCGTGCAAATTAGATCTCGGGAATAGTGTGCTTTCTGGCGCCTTTCAGAATGCTTGGTGGATATTGCTTTCATTGGTTTTACGATTAATTATACGGATCAGTGACAACCGCAGTTTGGTGTTTGGTGTCACCATAATTATACGTAACGATAGTTAGCTACTTATTATTGTGTTGTGTATTGATATTTGAGTAGATACAGACTGAACAATTTGAATACTACCGTGTACCTACTTACTGTGTGATTGTTTCACATGCAGAAAAAAATGATTCCTGCTTCAGTGCCATTATAGGGTCAATCGCAAATTTTTTGTACCTTTGTCTTATATTTCTTAATTTTCGCAGTTTCGTTACCAAAAAAGTTAGCCATACATTTATATGGCTAATTATCGTAACAACGAAAATGTAGATAAATGAGGAAATTTTCATCATTTTCTCATTTTCGTTACGATAATTAGCCATATAAAAGTATAGACAAAGGGTACAAACAATTTGCAATTGACTCCATAACCTCAACTAAAAGTAAGTATGATTCGCAGTCGCACATCGGAACAATATCCTTTTATACAGTTTACATCACACCTTAATTATACCGGCACATTTACTGCAGAATCAGCCCGTTTGCAAATTTGTCGATCAACAAACTTCCCTCTAATAACCAAGTTTGCCGATACCTTCTAATGCAGCCTCGTAACACGTACGGAGGCCCTTCTCATCCCTTCTATACCAAATTGAGTTATTGAGTTACCCAACAGAGTTAATAAAGAGGTCTACTCGTGACTAGAATAACAAACAATAGGCAGCGAGTCTAAAGAGCAACTCGAAATTAGAGAACCAGTGACCATTTCGGATGAATTGTCCCCTTGATGGTTATTAGGTTTGGTATATAGAATACGAAATCGGTAATCGATTTTTACGACGCAATACTGTAGGACAAAAAGTACATCAACTTGTGGGAACCTTGAAATTGAGAGATTTTTTAGATACTCGTACACTCAAGCACAATGTAAATGGCCTCAAGCACAGTAACCCGTTTTGATTGGGCGCTTTATACTTTACCTAGGATGGCAAAGTTATCGCTACGACATGATGGTGAGCTCACATGTATGGACATGTTATGTAAGGTGCGCTTACATGTATGGTCTCATAAATTGATACGCGACCATCTTTCGACCTTCAAATACGCAAAGTCCCAATATTTACTATTTTTATTTAATTTAATTATTTAGTATCAATGTCTAGCTTAACAAAGGTTTCGTAATTCAAATCATATAAAATTTGATATAAAAACAGAAAATGTAGAGTTTTCATGCATGAATCACCAGTAAGTCTTTAAAGTTATATCCCATCCAATGCAGATAATGCGATACCGCGTTGTATTCATTGAGTACGTTAATTGAATTCTACTAAGTTATCGGATTCACAAAGTTAGGTACATCACGTACCTGCAAACTTCAGGTAAACATAAACATACAGTTTGTTAGTGAGACCGACTACTGGAAGTTGGAATGTAATTTGCAGGATTGGAACTACTTATACTACACATATTCTTAAAATAATAGTATGTCTACTTACATAATTTAATTTGTTTTCTGTTGCATTGACGGCAGCGCCATCTCTCTCGCTATCTGAGAACTTCTAAGTAGTTCCGATAGGAGGTACGGACACTGACTTTTCTACCTTACCTTAGAATATTAGTTAAATGATCTTGAGCCTTTACAAAGATTGTAAAAATTCGAGAAAAAGGGTGCCGCTGTGACCCTGGTGGGCTAGGGGTTAGGGCGTCTGTCGCGAATGCAGAAGACGCTGGCTCGATTCCTGCCCTGAGCACCGGAAGCCATTGTCAATATAAGATAACCTTAATATTATATTTTCTTAATTTTCTCATTTTCATTGCGATAACGATAATTAGCCATAGAAAATGGTAATTTTTCGTAAAGAAACTGAGAAAATTAAGGACAGTTTTTTTTGTCGACATTGTCCAGATTTATTAAGTCCACACTATTTTACTTTCACTGTCTGTCGTATTGCCTCTTAAGCCTCTACTTTTAATAAAAGTATCAAAATATACTTTTCTTATATTTTGAAAGGAAACATCGTAAGATTTTTCAAGAAATCACTGTTTTACGACCTTAGTATTAAAGGCGTCGTTTACAGGGTGTTCTAAAAATTTCGTCACAAAGTAAATGATGGATCACGGCGGCGCTTTACAGCTGGGCCATCAAAGTTACGGGGCCTGAATTATGACGAAAACTTTCTTAGCTTTTTCTTTTTAAATTTACACTACGTGATATTCATGCGAATGCTGATATCATTACGTTGAACGACCTTTGGGGAGTCACGTGAAAATAACCTTTCTTTTTTGGATAAAAGCGTTTGTTAAATTGATAAACCAACGCCCTCTGCGCTACCCACGTTGATGTTAATTAAGAATGTTTCCTTTCTTTGAAATAATGAAGATAATTATGAATTATCTCGATCAACATCGTCAAGATGTTCTTTTAGCTCACGATCTAAAAATTGGACCTAATTTGACCTTTTCTTGCTTTTCTTTGCTTTGCATTGCTAAAGGGGTCTGTGAATTAGGCAAGCCATAAGACAGAAAACTGAAAAACAAATCATTTTTATTAGTTTATTTTAAGTACCGTCAAGTCTGGCAACTTTGCCACTTTTCACAGGTGTTGAAAAATCATAGTACCTACATTTTTAACCAAAATTCATATGAAACCACTGAAGTATGAATGACGCGACACATAATATATTTATCAACGAGTGCATAAATAAGATGGTTTATAAATTAAATGACGGATAATAAGCTTTTACGAGTAAAGAAAAAACTGGCAAAGTTACCTATACCATGTGGCAACTTTGCCAACTGCATTTTTACGTTGTAGAGTAATTTAGTTGTATTTACAATATTAGTAAAGAATATTCAGTATTTAGGATACAATAGTTTCGGAATTTGATCCTTAATGATATATTATTACAAAAAAAGATACAGCAAAAGTGGCAAAGTTGATCACCCATTTAAGAAAATTTCATAGAAAGTCAGTGAATGTGGTCAGGGTTGACACAAATGAAAAAATATTAATTATTTAAGTACTTATTTATTTTGTTACATACGAGTAATCAGGTTACATAAGTACTCAGGAAAAACATAAAAGACACCTTAATTAAAATATTATCAAAAACGAAACATAGAAAACTCTTTAAGAGGCCTATCACAGGTCCACTCGTAAATAATTGTGATTACCTAGATACCTATTTAAACTTGACGATAGATATTTAAAAAAGGGCTTCGTCACGAACTGCCTCGTCGCCTCTTAACAAAAGTATTATCGAAACAAAACACTTATATGTAGTAATTATTGCCAATAAAATAAGTATGTCACAGTTAACTTTGTGTTTTTTTTACTTAAACAAAACATACACTCTGTATACAATTGTTAACAACAAAACCAATCACAAATAATTGTGATTCTAATGTTAAAATATAGGCCCTGTTCTCTATAAATGATACAACTTCAGCAGTTTTTATCTGTTTCGGTATAACTTTTTTCCAACTTAAATCTTTGTTGGTCTGTCACTCTGTGCTCCACCCATTAAAAGCTGCCAGATGCCCGGATCTAGCAATAGGGATTGTTATGCAATCTGATTGGACTGGTTACAAAACTCTCATTATTGTGTCACATCTGACGTGGCCAGCTCTTAGACCATATCGAATAAATTATTATCGCAAGGTCGTATCTGCCTAAGTTCGTAGTTTTTTGGAGATATCTCAAAAACGCCTATACCGATAATGCTCAAAATAATTTTGGTTGAAAGAATATTAAAAGGTGTATCTTCTTGATTTTTTCCATAATTTTTGGACTTACGGTTCAACAGTTACAGGGGGAGGGGACACAATTTTTATGACTTTCGGAGCGATTATTTCTGAAAATATCCACTTAATCAAAAAATGTTCAAAGAAACCTCAGTTATTTGAACATTGTTATTTTTAGAGACCTATCGATTGATGTGCATCATGTTGATATTTGGCAAAAAAATATTTTTGACAATTACTTACATGTATGGAGTGCCCCCCTAAAAATATTTTTTTAGCAATTTCTCTACAAAACTAAGTAGCTGCACACACAATACACTTTATGTAAAAATTTGATAATGATACGTCTTATAGTTTCCGAGTAAAATGGCTGTGACATACGGACGGACAGACAGACATGACGAATCTATAAGGGTTCCGTTTTTTGCCATTTGGCTACGGAACCCTAAAAAGTATCTATCTTATGAAAAATGTAATTTAAATTTTTTGCTTATGTACCGACCCTAGGCCGCTACAAAACATGGCAAAGATGCCCTCCCATATTAGTCGGCGTGGTCTGGTAACTTTGCCAAAACAATTATGGGACTCAATTCAAACACTACGGCATTTATAAGGTAATCAATTCATTCCTTACCATTTAAATAACATAACATCTAAAATTTACGTACCTGGATGCGATGTTTATACTCTAAATTTTTTAAAGTTCTTGAGCACTAACTTTTATGATTATGTGAGTGACGAATTTGGAACTGAAATGGTAAGAAAATGGTTGCCATGGTGTTGTCTCATTCATAATCATTTTGCCAATTGATAACCATATTTTCTACTAAAAGTAGGCACAACACAAAAAAATATACGTTGTCGGTGGTATGAAAGGATTACCTTATGCACTCTGCTGGTGGCAAAGTTAGTAACCCTTGGCAAAGACGCCAGACTTGACGGTAGTCACACTACTATAATATGAATTATAAACTTATATAGATGTCATATACAAAGGAAAAAGTGATCTAGGCCTCCGGTGCCCAAGGCTGGCAGATTACGGCAGAGTATGGATACCTTGCTATTGATGCCTATTTGTTTGCTGACGAATGTTAGTCCCATTAAATGTGATAGTGAAGATCAAAAGGTACCATCTGGAGGCAGGAGCTTACGTTTTTATTGCTCGAATACTTATAATATTAAAGTGCCTTCACTAAATGCCACTTTTGCAAAAAAAGGTCACATAAGTGAGTGGGTGTATGAGACCCAAATATTTACATATTTGTGATGTTTGTTTATTTATACAAAACTAGTTTCCCTTTATATTATAATACGCAAATATACCTACAAAAATGTAGAAGACTCTCAGATTCATGGAGTGGAAAACCTTTGGAATTTACACAACGGCTTTGCTCAAAGCTTCACAATCCACTTATGCAATGCACCCTACACAGTTGCAAAATTGAGCAGTGTTTAGCGAACTACGCGATTTAGGCAGATAACAATCACGGTGGCGGTGGGTCAAAAAAATCTTAGACATGCTGGAGTTTATTCGGTTTAAAAAAATCATGAGCTGTAGGAAAACTGCATAGATGCCTGAAAATTAGGCAAGCTAACGGGAATCATGTTCTTTGGACGCGCCGCTACTGCACAATCACAGTGGCATCGGCATTTCAGAAATAAGATATTATTATATTCGAGTATTCTACATATTTCAATATTGTATTTAGCTAACGGTAAATGGCGCTTCCATTGTAATAATATATTTAAATATTTGGCAGCAGATATTTTTAATTTAATAAGCATAATTATTGCACAGAGTAACCATTCGAATAAAATATAATTATTTCCAAATTTAAATGAGCCTGTTTGTTGCTTACTTGGGGTAGCAACGCCCCTGTAATAAGACGTCAGGGAGCTATTGAATTAATACGGCTTTTTCTATTCACAAAACATCAAATTTAATACTCTTCTTGTCATAATTATTAAGTCTGTCTAGTGTCTTAATTAGTAAGACGATCAAGTAAATTGTAAGCAATTGGTGTCCTCTCAAAATAAATGATACATTACGTGAACAACGTCGTACTTACTTGGAAGTAACATATTTTTTATTTCAGTTAAGGCTCCTCTACATGATGGGCCATTATAGGGACGCAGCTATGCGTTAGAGGGAGCTAGCGATATTGCGATCTCGTTCCGTCGTATAGCTGCGTCCCTATGATGGCCCATCATGTAGAGAGCTATAATAGTTTTTTAATAGTGTTATATTTTTGCTATACACAAATGAGTGTTTTACACATATTTTAATGAGTAAATCACTTGTTAACTATTATTTAAGGTAAACACCTAATTCAATAATTAATTATAAAAATATACTATCGAATTGTATGGTAGAATAGAATTTTACTGAATGAGTATGTGAACTTATCACAATCATAATTAATGATATATGTATATATATGTACAGTTGTTTGTACCTATAGGTATAAACTGAGTTTTTAATTAATTCTATTCGTAGTCAACTTCTTACTTAAAAGTTTACGTGAACAAAAAAGTACGACGTATAAAATAATTACTCATTAAAAAACAAAAACTATTTAATTCATGCCAGTAACTTCAATAAAAGCAAAAACGAGTTGTTTGACTTTAATATCTAAAGTTTTTCATGAAGTTATTCCGAAATAAGAGGCTTATTAATTTAAAAAGTATTTTAATCAAGACAGAGCGGATGACCGAAAACAACAGGATAAGTTAGCAGGAGATGAACATAAATTTTTGCTAAACTTCTTAAATTGTGTCTTTCGTTTGAGTGAACTTTGCAGCTGGAGCCCAGAGTAAAATAAATAACTTTTGTGAACTCAGCGTCCGTCTACGGAGCAAATACCCTTTATAATATGTATTACGCTTGAAGCGTTTCATAATGTTTATCTTATGCGGCGGCTAAAGCGACCGAAAAACTAAAGACCTCAAAATAACGGGGACTCGGCTCCGGTTACTTTTTCACACGAGAGCGCGAGACCCTTGGTCCGTGAGGTCCCAGCGCTCGTCAACTTTGTCAAAAAAACGGATCCAAACTGGTGCAACGCATCAACACGCCATTGCAAAACAGCGGGAGAATGCTGCCAGCGTCCTTGGCAACATGCCGCGGGCGCCCTATTTTTTTTTATATTTTTTAGGTTTATTTAATTTTAGATTAGATTTTAGTTAAGTTTTACTTTAATTAGCATTTATTTTTATTATTAGTTTTTATTTATAGGTATAGTTTAATTTTATTCTCTTATGTATCTTGTTTTCTGCCAATAAATTTCTTTCTTTTATCTTATTATATCAACGGACGATAAATTTTCACGCGTTCAGTAGATATTAGGGTGGCCCTGACCACCGGCAGCCTGGGCCTTGCTCCGCTGCCTGCGACTCCTTAGGTTGGGTTATTCATAATATTTTTATCGTATTTTTTATGTTTCGGTGTATTTTAATATTTTTCTTTTTTAGTGTTATACAAGCCTAGATTATAATTAAAAATGAATAAAGCATAAAATTTATCAAATTATGAAGACGCACCATACCTGTAATAATAATGAGCGTCTAATGGTCCGATTCTACGTTTGTACGTATCTAAATAATGTGATAATGATTTATCCTCTTAAGTGTGCATTACAAATAAATTGCATCGTTACCTCAATTCTATTACCTACATGTAGCCTGCCACACAGAAAATGATAGTTTTGATTACAATACCGACTATTACAATGGGTAGAATACATTTCAATAGCGCTTTTTAAATTAAAAGCTGCACTCTTTTGGTTTAACTTTAGCTTTGAGACATTAATGAAAAACTGTGACTGCAACAATGCCGCGCCGCTAGTTTTGAAATATACTAAAAAGTGAAGTCTATAATAATAGAAAGCTTTGAATCCAAAAATATAATGAATTTGTTATCTCTTATGGCTCTTGTACTTGTGTTCTTAGTACCTACCAAAATTAGGTAGGTAAAATAAATTATACATAAAAATAAAATAAAAAACAATTTTTTTATGCGTGAATAGCAACAAAGTTGTTATATTCATTCTGAATTGTATATGCAATAATTGTGAAATTATAATAATTTTTCACATATGTACCTAATAGTATGAAATAGAAAGTATATAAACCGCACCACAACGGGTTTGAGAACTTACTTCTACATTTATTTTGTGACAGTACTGGCAAATCTGCCAAACTTAATTTAAAACTAAATAAAAGTGAACGGAATCCTTAATCCTAAGTACATCTACATTTTCGACCTGCAGGTTTTTGTATTGACGGGTTTATCTGGTGGAAATTTCGTTGAAACTCGCCTGCCGGCGGACGACGTCCGGCCCGATACAGCCGTCGTTTTAAATCGACCCAATACTGTTTGCCTTAGGTACGATAGGGGCGCATTGCAGCTTTAGTTTCGTATATGAGTTTGAGGACTTTTCAAGTAACTATCGTTCCGGCTTTTAACCTTAAATACCTACATCAAGTTTTTTGAAGCTTTTAGGTCTTATTACCTTTAATATTTAGGTATTTATTAAATACATTTACTATTTACAAACTTTAACTCTTACTTATTTAGTAGTTTGTACATTAATTTAAGCGAATATAACTAAACAGAACCTGTAGACCTAGTTCGCAGCATTCAAGTTTTTTTTTAACGGCGTAAGAAGGCTGAAAGCTCTTTTAATTGTTTTTTAAATAAATAATTCAACATAATACCTATTTAAGAAAATTTCAAAATGATCACATCTGCCTATAAAAATTCACCCCAGGCGGCAAAGTGTCACCCTCGCATTTCAAAACAATATTTTATTGCACAACGCTAGCAAATTTGTACTTCGCATCTGAGAAAAAGGAACATTATATCTCTGAAATTGGCACAGAGGAAACAGCTAGGTATTCAATTTACATTATACTTACTGGTTCCAAGATCACCATACTTTAGGCAATATACAGCAACAAATTGGCACATGGTTTTAAAACTAATATAATATGCACTTGCATAATTAAATACTCGAATTAAAAATACTACATTCAACTTGAATGTAGTATTTTTAATTCAAGACTTTAAACACCAATTTTGTTCCCACTTCCCAGTCCTAGCAATACACAATTACACATGTATTTATAAACATACATTTTAGTCGATTTGGCTATTTCACCGGTTGTTCATTATAATTAATCATTATGCAACTAAAAGTTATGCGAATTGATGATTAATTGATTATGCTTTATGAAATTATGAACTTTATTTTTATGCAAAATTAAAATGTTTTTTCTTATTTGTATGCCAAAATATTACACACCCAACGAACAGACACCGACTAAAGGTGGGTTGCACCACGCACAATTAACAGACTCATCAACGTTAAATATGGCGACGGAGCTGTCACCCTATAGAAAACTGTCAAACCTTACATACAATTTTTTTAATGATGACGTTGACGTTAACCAAGATTTGTTACTATACAGTCGTTTGCTTTTAATTTGTCCTCCATCCCAATGATCCGTATAAGTTTCAGATCGGCGTCGAACGAATCGAACGTGCCAAAATAATTTAGTAGCGGATTCCAGAGTGCACTGAGGAAAAACTGTGATTTATGTTCGAAGCGTGCCTCTCGCGTTCATTACTGCAGTGCGATCTGCTGACTCGCCACGATAACACTCGGTTCGGATATTGGTGAAAGAATGGTAATCGAGTAGAACATGACATTTCATATCACAACCGTTTCTCGTGCCATTTCATTTTAGGCGTGATTAGTAAAAATATTCCTACCTTGAGCAGATTGGATGCAGTAGACGAGGGAGAAAGTAATATACGATTTAATTTAATTTGGTTTTTGTAGCTACCAAACTTCATCAGGTGGTTTGATTTTAGCCTTGGGCACTGGAGATCCTGGTCACTTTTTCTTTTGTATGTGACATCTATGTGTGGTGTGCCGGCATAAAATAAACAAATCAAAACATTTACATTTTACATATTTAAAAAATTGGTTTGTTCTCGAATTGCATTTTAATACTTATAGACAGAACAGGAAAATATAAATAACATTTAAAGACCTTTTATCATGTCTACAAAATAATAGCAAGATTTTTTGGTGTTGTTCCTTTTCACCGCCAACGAAATGAAACTTTCGGTTTTTCAATCTGCATCATTAGTTAAAATAATACTGGAAGAAAAACCAAAAACTGCAAGAGAAAAACTAAAAACTTATGATAATAAAGAATCATATTTATATATATCCAAAACCTGTCGAGCGCTTGTCGAGATGAAGGAAAACTCCTCGTCGGTAAAAAAGGAGAACGACCATCCAGTATTTTGCGCTGTAATTTCGCACACCACATAATTATTGAATTACCAAAAACCGCCAATTTAATTAGGGTCCCAGCGCACACAAGTTTTTTGCAGAAATCGCAAAGCGTCTGGTTGATGTAACTGGTGACCGAAGAGCTGGCGGTTTCCTCGCACAGCGTATCAGCATTGCGATACAACGAGGAAATGCCGCCAGCATCCTTGGTACAATGCCGCAAGGGCCTAGTTTAGATTTGAGCTAGTTATTAATTTAGTTTAGTATTTGTACTGTAGTACCTCTGTATATTTAGTTATGTAAATAAATGTATTAACCATTGGATTATATTTAATTTATTTTGTTAACAACACAATAAAAAGCACCTTTTCTACACACAGTATAATTCATATCCATGAGGATTCGATGAATTGTTTTGAACTCTACAAATTAATTCGATCCTATGAAAACTCAATTCAAAGTTCATAGATAGCATTGAAACTTTGTTATTGACTTTACAAACAGGATGTTAATAAAGCTGTGGCAATGTTTTGATAAAATACTATAGATTTTTTTTATAGAATTCATTTTAATAATTAGAATATACTTTTTAGATTACGAAGTTCTTCATTGACCTGGTTAATTTATTTACGTAAGCAATCAGGCGTTAATAATGGTATCTAAGTAATTTAACTTTCATAATAAACTACGTTTAATAAGCAATCACATCGGTTGTTATATTTAATAATACAATTAAATGGACTACTCCGAAATTGATAAGACGATACTAAATATCAGTTTTCCGAATTCTGCCAACCTTGATTTAAAAATAAAACCATACACATTCATTGAAGTTCGGCGCTTTCCCAAAAGTGCCCATCTAATCATTAATGCAACTGAATAAATATTTGACACCGTACTCGTGTATCCTCAACCAAAAAAGGGCCAAATTAAATCACCATAAAGTAACGGAGGGTTCTTATAAATAATGCGGTCATCAAGCTTGCAATGAGAGGAGGTTACTTAAAATTTTACTTGTGCTTTTCTTCAGCCGACGTTATGACTTTGAGAATAATTATATAAATATACAAGGGGAAAGTTTATACTTAATAAGCTGAGGGTTTGACAAACATCACGAGAGACAATGTAATTGAAATGAGAGACCTCGAGAGTGACGTTAATTTTTTTTATTATCTTAGGCGATTATCGCACTGGCGCTGCCACCGCATGCGGCGACGGTGTGCAAGCGTGACAACGCTATACACATGAAGACCGCTACCGTGCTCGCGCCCGCACCGGCGCCGCATACGGAAACCGCAGCAGTGAAGACCCCTTCGGGCTACAAAAGTTCCATACGGTTTCACGGACTTGTTGAATAACTCAATTTGGATCGCTATTGATACCATGTTCATTTATAGATCTTGTCTCTCTCGTATTCTGTGTAAGAAACTTATATCAGGAAATATTAGGTAAATTACTTCTTACAAATAGCAATATTTTATAGCAAATTAGAATTGTATCATTGATTTATTATTTTGCCTGTCAACTGTAATAAATAAATAAATATTTGGGGACAATCTTACACAAATCAACCTAACCCCAAACTAAGCAAAGCTTGTACTATGGGTGCTAGGCGACGATATACATACTTAGATATATAAATACATACTTATATACATAGAAAACATCCATAACTCAGGAACAAATATTTGAGATTAGCACACAAATAAATGCCCTTACCAGGATTCGAACCCGGGACCTCCAGCTTCGTAGGCAGGGTCACTACCATACCAACTAGGCTATGGAGGCCGTAATGAGGGTTCCCGGAAATCCAGGTGACGCCACTGTGACGACAGGTCTTTTTGACAGCAGCTGTCAAATCCACCAATAAAAAACGTGACTAAACATGATTGACGAATTATGACAGTTGTACCTCTCACCACAGTGCTGCCACCTAATGAAAAAATCGATACAGGAAACTCTTATTCAAAATGAACAAAAACTAGTTTTGATAATATTTATTTATGCCACGTAGGCGGAATGCTTAAGGTTATTTTCCTATTTCTGGAGCATGAAATATTTGCACGACACGCATACTTATGACTAGTTTCTTACGAATCTTATTGTGTAACCCGAGGTTGTGCCAACAATATCAAGTTTAGTCGACACTGAGACAATATTGTACGATAACTTTTTTATTCATACACTCGTATTGTTGGTTGAGGTAACGACTACTACTTTATGGATCGTATGATTTTAAATTTGATATCATCAAAAAAGTACCCACCCACCCCCACCGAGCCCCCCTTTCTTTGCGGCCCATCACGTAGTAAACTCTATCAAAACTCTTTTTCTCCCATCTCAAATGTTCGACGTAACAATTTTTGGTATAATGAGCAATAGTACGGTGTGTTTTTTCTTTATGCGGGGGGCTCCGCCCCCCGAGCCCCCCTTTCTTTGCGGCCCATCACGTAGTAAACTCTATCAAAACTCTTTTTCCCCCATCTCAAATGTTCGACGTAACAATTTTTGGTATAATAAGCAATAGTGCGGTGAGTTTTTACTTTATGCGGGGGGCTCCGCCCCCCGAGCCCCCCTTTCTTTGCGGCCCGTCACGTAGTAAACTCTATCAAAACTCTTTTTCTCCCATCTCAAATGTTCGACGTAACAATTTTTGGTATAATAAGCAATAGTACGGTGTGTTTTTTCTTTATGCGGGGGGCTCCGCCCACCGAGCCCCCCTTTCTTTGCGGCCCATCACGTAGTAAACTCTATCAAAACTCTTTTTCTCCCATCTCAAATGTTCGACGTAACAATTTTTGGTATAATAAGCAAATAGTGCGGTGTGTTTTTTCTTTATGCGGGGGGCTCCGCCCCTCGAGCCCCCCTTCCTTTGCGGCCCATCACGTAGTAAACTCTATCAAAACTCTTTTTCTCCCATCTCAAATGTTCGACGTAACAATTTTTGGTATAATGAGCAATAGTACGGTGTGTTTTTTCTTTATGCGGGGGGCTCCGCCCCCCGAGCCCCCCTTTCTTTGCGGCCCATCACGTAGTAAACTCTATCAAAACTCTTTTTCTCCCATCTCAAATGTTCGACGGAACAATTTTTGGTATAATGAGCAATAGTACGGTGTGTTTTTTCTTTATGCGGGGGGCTCCGCCCCCCGAGCCCCTCTTTCTTTGCGGCCCATCACGTAGTAAACTCTATCAAAACTCTTTTTCTCCCATCTCAAATGTTCGACGGAACAATTTTTGGTATAATAAGCAATAGTGCGGTGTGTTTTTTCTTTATGCGGGGGGCTCCGCCCCCCGAGCCCCCCTTTCTTTGCGACCCATCACGTAGTAAACTCTATCAAAACTCTTTTTCTCCCATCTCAAATGTTCGACGTAATAATTTTTGGTATAATGAGCAATAGTACGGTGTGTTTTTTCTTTATGCGGGGGGCTCCGCCCCCCGAGCCCCCCTTTCTTTGCGGCCCATCACGCGGCAAACTCTATCAAAACTCTTTTTCTCCCATCTCAAATGTTTGACGTAACAATTTTTGGTATAATAAGCAATAGTGCGGTGTGTTTTTTCTTTATGCGGGGGGCTCCGCCCCCCGAGCCCCCCTTTCTTTACGGCCCATCACGTAGTAAACTCTATCAAAACTCTTTTTCTCCCATCTCAAATGTTCAACGTAGCAGTTTTTGGTATAATTTGCAATATTACCGGGTTTTTTTAATTGCGGGGGGCTCCGCCCCCCGAGCCCCCCGTTCTTTACCGCCCGTCACGTAGTGAACTCTATCAAAACTCTTCTTCTCCCATCTCAAATGTTCAACGTAACAATTTTCGGTATATTTAGCTATAGTGTGGTGTCTTTTTTTCTTTTTGCGCCCCCCTCTCTTTGACGCCCATCACGCGGTGAACTCTATCTAAACTCTTTTTCGGTAGGGTGTGCCGGTACTTTTCGATTTCCGTGTTTCACTATGTTCCGTTTGTTTTTTTATAGTTAGTTAATTTAACTTTTATTCTTGCACCTTTTGTACCTACATGTCTGTTGTATAGACCCAATGGTTGACTGGTGGAAAATACCATTTGGTATGATGTCCGCCGTTTGGTCTCACAGTTTTGTATTTCGTGCAATATAGTGTAAATAAAAAAAGATTCTTATAGGGAGGCAACGCGCACATAAAACCTCTGGATTTACAGGCGTCCATTGGCTACCCTAAGTGCTTACCATCAGGCGGGTCGTATGATTGTTTGCCATCGCCGTGGTTTAAAAAATATATAGTTGAAATACAAATGCATAAGTATTTATTTACCATATAAAGGCATTTCCCATACAAAGTTTAAACCCCCCTTAAACCCCCTTAAATCCAAAAAGTTCGTATTTTTTATAGCCTATGTCCTGACCAGAGGTCTGTAGAACCTGCTAGTGAAGTTTTTATCGAAATCGGTTCAGGCGTTTTGACGCCAACTCTCCCCATCCAAACAGACAAACAGACAAACAGACAAAAATTCTAAAAATCGCCGAAACGTGTTCTGTTATCGATTCTAAGAGCTACTAACTCATTTTTTTGCTAATATCTCCAATGTACAGATTTTTGACCCTCTTCACCTTTATTATGTGTATAGATAGATTTAATTAAATGTCACAAAGGGGCCTTGCAGCCAGCTTTAGCCACTTTTTTCCATGGCTACAACTAAATAAAACTGATTCGTGGTAGATGAAAGTACCTTCTGTACCGCCATAGTTTTTTCTTTTGTTAACTATAAACCATAGTCTTGTATATTTGTATATACCTTTATAAAGTTGAAAATAGTCAACACCGGCACAGTGGCCGCAACACCGCAACTAGGGCATCTCCCCTACACACAATATATACAATTTATTAAAATAATATGTTCATGCAAATCGCATGCACATCGTGTGTGTTGCACCCAGATCATTATCTTCATTCGTTCGACAGATCTATCAATCGATCTGTTTTGTCTATGACAGTTTTGACAGCGCAGCCGCTCGTACAGTTCAATCTTTGACGGCACAGAGATAGCACGTTGCTTTCGCTTCACGGAAGCAATGGCAGATGAAACGCCAGGCTAGGGCGCTGCGCCGCGTGGGTTGATTCGAGCCCATCTAGTTAGAATTAGTACTTAGTCAGTTCATTTATTAGCGTAAGGTGTAAGTGTTTGTGAACCAGGAATAAAGCGCCGATTGAGAAGTTTTACGTTTTATTCCACTTAACCTTCATCGTCCCGCTGCGAGGCGTCAGCGGGAACGTGTCGACGCGACCTGCATCGTGTCCAGGGACGATAAACCCTGGTGGTGGCCCTAAACCCTGCGTAACCAGGCTTCCAGTGGTGCACCGGAGGAGCGTGGTTAAGTATTTTACTGTACCAAGCTAGCGCCGCAGCTGGACAAGCTAGTTTTGCCTACATTTTTGGTGGAACCCATGAGGGGAGAAGATTCTTTATTGTCAGCGCGATAAGGAAGAATAAGGGTATCGTCGGACAGTTTTGGTAAACCCATGAATGGGAGCGTCCGCACGATATTAAATCGTGAATTAAAACCCAGGATTGGGGGAAAATAGGCACGATAACCCGTGATTCGGGGGAAGATTGAAGCAGTCTAAACCCAGGAAGCGCGCCGCGGCGGCAAAGGTCAACGAGCATCGTAGCGTATTTCAACATATTTGGTCGTCGAGCGTCGCGCCAGCGCAACGCGATTGCATCGTATTTCAACGCATTTCAGACATTTGTGGTAAATTCAGTGCGGAGTGCTTAATCTAAAATCGTGATCGTATTTTAAGGTTAGAAAGTGCGTCGTCGGCCATATTATAACGGGACTTGTATAAGGCCGTTCATACATTCGTTCAGCGAGTGAACTTATAAGAGTGCGGAACTATTGATTGACAATTTACCGGTTCGTTGCCAAGTTGGCAACATTGCGAATGAACATTGAGTGAGTCGGCGAGGCGGCCATCTTTATAGACTCTAGTCTGTGCTGATCTGTCAGTGTCAGTGTTGCCAGGTCTCCTGATTTATCAGGAGATCTCCTGATTTCGGGGTATGTCTACTGATCTACTGATTTTCGTACAGATTCTCCTGATTTTTTGGATTTCACTTCTCACATCAAATAGGTGTATCCGCTTCAATGAACATGCATTGATCATAGTACAAGAAGACAGATATAGCACTCGCTCTCGCTACATCACATACACCGCTTTGATTCTCCAACTTAAAATGTTGGGGTAACTTACTTATGCCCGGTTCCAATATCCTTTAAACGTTCCGTTCTGCCTACGAAGAGCACAGATTTCAACGAAGCGCATCGTAAAAGTGTTTCTATAATATACGCACTGATGACACTTTCTACCTGCTGTCGGCAACGGCCAGACGTGGGGGATAGTGGGTGGAGCCTGTAGCATTTTGTATGAAGATCACTGTTTTTGGTGTTTCTATAATATTTGGTAACCATTCAAGCTAACCAGGCGTCGCACTTTCGGCTACCCCCCGATTTTGGCCGGTTTTATGTTCGTATATGGGGTTATTTAATGGTTTGATGGATTATTTAGTTGTATTTCTAAGGTAATATAGGATATCATAGTAAAATACACTACACACTGTATTTATTCTCGAAAAATATGAAGAAATAAGTAAACAAATAACTTTAGTTCGTAACTAATGGCTTTAATAGAAGCGTTCATTTGTGTAGAATAGAATACTGGCCGAGTTTCATTGCTCTTGAGTTGGTATGTTACTTGGCTTTAGACTTTAGGTATTAATACTTCATAACGATTTTTTTTCAATCAATACTAAATAGCGGGTTTGTCAAAATGTTAGGCAACGTAATAATAAAACAAAAAAGTTTAGATCCTTGAGTTTTAACGCTAAACATGTGCAAAATTTTGTGCGAATTGCAAAAATGACTCTTCTGTACAGTGCGTATAGGTCGGTTTATGGGCACATGAGATACGCGCTTGCGCCTTTTTACTAATAGGCAGTACAATGGGACACCCCCCGTCGTGAGGGTCAACTTTACGAACAGGAGTACGTTGCAGTTAGCCTGCATAAAAATATTGTGAAACACCAAAACGAAAAGTGACAACAACGACTGGTATTTTTTGACTCTAACGTTTCGTGCATTATAGGAACCGGGCATTAGTGGATGTGGCCTGGCCGCCGTGCAGATTGCATGGCCTAATTTTTTTAAACAGATGATTTCGCTCATATATTTTTATTTTTTCAGCCATATCAGCAAAAACATTTAAGCCAAATACTTGTTTCCATTATTAGTGATAGGTATCACTACTAATGGAAACAAGTAACTATAACTAAGCAAGTAACTATTTGGTTAAGACAATAAGAGGCAAAATAGAGGGTTTAAAAATCGTTTTCCCAGAAATCGATCGACGACATTGCACGATATTTCTAATCTTAAAAAAACGAAGTATAGGTTCACCTAAGTTGCAGAATACAGAACCCACTGATTTAATTAAAATTATCCTAAAAGTTAAAATTCATCTCAAAGTGGGGACAGTGACATAGTGAGTGCTATACCTGTCTTTTTTTTTTTTTCTTCTAATGGACTTTTGGGCGGTGTTGCCCGTAGCCAACGTCAAGTGTCAAAAGGTGGGAAATTGGACGCGGAAAGGAAAAGGTACGGTACGAAATTTGGAATAAAAGCAGTCAAATCAGGTATATGAGAAAAAAAATACATATAATAATTTGTTAGTATAAAAATAAATTACACTTTAATATCGTTATGGTAAATAAAGCAAGCTATAATATCATAAATATCAGGATTTACAAGCAAGGAAGGAATGTCGGTAGGGAAGGGAACATGTTTGGACTGTAAAGTTTCCATGAAAACGGTTCGATCATACAGCGGACAAGAAAAGAAAATATGATTAATATCGGCCTCCTCAGCACCACAGTCACATTTAGAATCGTTTATAATACCAAACCTGGCCAAATGCGCAGGACTACTTGTATGGCCCAGTCTCATACGAGACAAACAGGATATTTCACGCCTATTAAAGCTTTTATTGTAAAACCACGGTTTAGTTGGGATATCACTTTGAATCTTAAAATAATAACTTCCGGTTTCTAAACTGCTCCAAAACCAAAAGAACTCCCAATTTACCTTGAGATACCTTTTGGGGAGCAAAAGAAGATCATGACAGTAATTCTTATAAGGATACATATCACCAGAAATAACAGCATCTACAGCAAGCCGGTCAGCTTTTTCGTTTCCTGGAATCCCACAATGACTTGGCACCCAGACAAAGTTAACAGTAAGGCCTTTCTTATTATACCTGTCTTATTAAACCGTGAAATTAATTAGTCATACGTACCTTCCAACCTTAGAGATATGACTTAAGGGCTTAAATAAAAACTACTGTCAATGCGTACTATGCGCAAAGAGAGAAACTCTTTCGATACACGCCACTAAAAATCGCATGCTATTTATTTTATGGAAACATTTTTTTTTTTCTTCAAAACAATTTACCATATTTTCATGAAACGCGTCCATGTCAAATCGTGGAATTGATGTACTAAAATTATTAAATAAAAACATTATAAACATATATACCCTAACAATCTAAACTACTTAAAACTAGAGATAAAAAATTTGGCCCAGATCACTGTCAACGGGCAGGGTGCCCAGAAGGCTGGCCGTATTGCCACGCTGAATTGCGATCGCTATTCGTTGCGCAAAATAGTAGCCAGCCCTCTGGTCACCGCGCCGACAGGTCTTTGTACAGTCGGCGCGCGCTTGGCCCCCACGGCCCCAAAGTTTCAACCCCGAACGCCGCAAATATGTAGCTACTTCCTAGAGCAACATACTTGCGGCGCTTGAGGTCTTCGGCCGAGGATGCCGCAGCGCCAGCATTATTTTTGGTGTCTGGAATATGGGACGGTGCCAAGGTATCAACGCAAGTAGCGTCCCAAACTAGCGGCCGTCCCATACTCCAAGGCACCAGTGTCATGCCGTCGGGCCTCTTGCCGTCGTCCCTGGCCAAACCGCTAGGCTCCAGGACTGCCGGCAGTTTGGCGCTGACAAGGGCCCTTCGGATGACGTCGTTAATGCTGGCATGGCGGGGGATCCTTCCAGCGCTTCGGACGCATGAAAGACCGTGGTGGCCAAGGTTGTTCACCATGACGCCACATTGACAGCGATGCGGGTGGTTCGTTGGTGCCCCTAAACGTAAGCAAGTTGCGAGGCGGAAGGTGGTATTGTCTAACAGTGTGCCAATATTGGGAGAGGGTAGTGCTGTCAGCCAGAGACCCGACTCCCACTCTGCGGTAGCAAGGAGACGAGCGCGGTCTGTCGAACTAGGTGACGTATCTAATAGATTTTTCCGTACTAGTCGACAGAGCGGCTCGTCCCATCGCCTCTGCGAGCAGGGATGGTCAGGTAGGTCGGTGTTCGGGTAGGTTATAGACCAAACGTTTCTGGCCTCGGAGCAGTGTGCAGCCTCCAGGGACCCAATGGAAGGGGCCAGTATTTTTCCTATAAGGCTTTGAGCACCATGCACCGAGGACAGGAACGCAGGTAGTGCCACACAGGTGATTTTGCGGATACCCAGGCCGCCGAACCTAATAGGTAGGCTAGCCTGGGTCCAAGTTCTGTCGTCAAATGAAATGTTAAAAATGGATGTCAATGTTTCTACTATTAATGTATCTAATTTTAAGGCCAAATCAGGGTATTTCCAAAGATGGGATGCGCGGAGAATGTATGTGAATTTTGGCACAAATAGGCAATGTTTTATAATTGAATAAGCGGAGTGAATGTTAATTTTTGCCAAACGATGTGATGTAACTTTGAAATTTTGAATTTTAGAGTCTACAAAGTTTTCAAATGATTGGTCCAAAATGGGACAGCCAAGGAGGTGAAGTGATTCTTTATTTATAATTTTGATACCAGGAGCCAAATTTTTAAAAAGGTCTATTGTATTCTCCTTGTTTGGACAGGAATCGGTTATAAAAAGTTCGCATTTGGAAAAATTTAGTGAGAGGCCAATTGTTTTCAAGTCTGTAATTATTTTTTTGAAATCTTCGAGAACAGAAGTCACTTTACCGCCGAGGGTACCGTCATCCAGATACCACACGTTTAATTTAGAATTTAGCTCCTTAATGATGGGGTGTATGGCGAGACTGAAAATTGCTGGTCCGAGAGGGTCGCCTTGTTGACAACCTACACATGAATCTAGAACATTGGTTTTATATAATAATTTAGAAGGGGAACTATAGCATTGCCAAAGGAATTTATAAGTCTGGGGAATTTTTTCTTTTATTTGTGTCAACAAGGCGCCCCTGTCTACAGAGTTAAAAGCGTTGCAAACATCCACCTTCAGCAGGACCTCTCCTGCTTCATGTTCGAGGAACGTTCGCACGGCATGCACTGCAGCTTCGCATCCACTCTTAGATCCGAACCCCAGTTGAATAGGTTGGAGTTCCGAACTAAGCTGATCAAGGATGGAGCGGCAGGCAATCTTGGCGGTGAGACGTCGGAGCGTTGTCCCAACGGCAATAGGTCGAATACCGCCATCTTTTTTCGTTAAAGCGCAAAGGTTTGCTCCATACAAAACGTCTTTAATATCGTCTGGGACCTGACCGGCCAGCATGATGTTCACCAGGGCCGTCAGGTCCTTTAAAAGTGTTTCCCCAGTTTCTCCGCAGCCGCTGCACAGAAGATCCTTAAGGTGCTGGGGTGTCAGGCCATCCAGGCCTCCTGCGGAGCCATTGGGGAAAGACATCACTGCTCCAATTACATCTTGTGGGGTGGCTGTAAGATTTGGTTCGATAGGTTGTGGGGGTTCAGGAAGACAAAGGTTTGTAGCTGAAGGTGGGTGTTTATTGTGGAGAGCTGTGAGTGTGTCAGAGTTGTTAGGGGCTACTGCATCGTCAGAGAAAAGCAAGCGAGCCGCACCTCTGATATCGCTATCAGCTACCTTACTTTCAACTGTTTTAAATAAATTGTAAGTGGCATTTCTAAAATTGACGGGATTATGATGAAACGACTTATCCTTGCAACAATTATCCTTGACTTTTTGCGTTAGCGATTTTGAATTTTGATTTGAATTTATATGTAATACTTTAAAGGTGAATGTTAAAAAATGTTCCCAGTTTTGAGTTGAGTTTTCAGAGAGAATTGTTTTGATGGTGTCACTTAAAGATTTGGAAACTGATATGCGGGCGCCTCGTGGTATGCGTTTTAATACCGGGCGAGAACTTTTTAGATCACATAGAATTTGGTGAAAAGGTATGTCTTATCTCGTGTGATTTGATGATGGTGCCGGAACATTTGGCTGTGACTGTGACAGTAAGGAAGATGAGGGTTGAGTTAGGCAAGAGCGGTGTTTTTTGGCAATATGAATGTTAAGGCCTCTAGAGCCTTTGAAAAAACGCGGCTCAATGCATTCAGGGCAACGAAGACGGTTCTCTGGCGATGCAGTAGTTCGTGAAGGACAAGAAAGGCTTACGAGGGGCATCAACAATACCTCAAGAGACAAAAACTACTTAAATAATACTTAAAATTAATAGAAAAACACACGAAGTACTAAATACTTAACTAAATTAGTAAAAATCATAAAAAACCGATATACGGTGCTTATTAGATGGGGGCTTCCTGTGCTCCAAGCACTTGCGCTTGATAGGGGAGACTCTCTGTGGTATTGAGCTCTTTAGCTGCAAAATCCGCTGTATTTCCTCAGAAAACCGGTAACTGGTAGATGTGCGAGTAATTGGTGCACTCTCCCAGAAAAACTGCTTCCTCAAGAAATGCACGGTGTACGTACGCAGGCACGGAAGGCGAGTCATCACAATCAATAACACAACATAAATCTTATTGAAATAGGAGACTGTGTAAACAATATCGTTGTTTTCCGAACTGACATTAATGTCATATCTGTCGAGCCGCGCTATGGTGCTCCTCCCGAACTAGGCCTGCGGTCTGCGGCCTCCGCGGAGAAAATATATTAAATGCACAATGTTTAAAAATACACACTTTTATTTTATAACTAGATATGCAGCATTCAAGAGTTTTAAAACTAATTTTATATGTGAGGTCTATTTTGGTGCGTGTTTATCGGTTGCTAGGTTTCGTTTTTTTTTTTAAATAATAATACATTACTTCGTTTCACTGGATATTTTCCGCAAGTCGACATCCAGCATGCCTATCTTGCGTGAAACAACGCGAGATAGCGCTTTAACAACTAACGTCTTATTCTAAAATTTTAAATCAGACTACTTTGATGGTTTGGCAATTCACTCTCGTCTGTGGATACTTGAATCCTATTATTGAAATCGTTGTAGCATAGCACCCTAGTAGTCTGTAATGTATACAAAATAATCAAAATTGCTTAGGCGTTTCACACACTTGACCGGAATTTAGTCAATGATAGATAAAAATCAACCGGATGTCGGAAAAAACTCAAATGAATTTCAAATGTGATTAGGGGTTTTAAATACCCGATCTGATAAAATGCTTACTTTGCCATTTAAATCCAATTCGTAAGAGCTCGTAAACTAATTTACACGAAATTAACAACAAAAAAATCATAAAAACATGCATTTTGGTAAGTTTTGGTTAGTAAAACTGATCTCCTGATTTTTTTTCCAATCTCCTGATTTTTAGACTAGTGTTCTCCTGACTTCCGCAAAAATGACCTGGCAACACTGGTCAGTGTCATTGTCAGACGTCAGGACGTCAAACTTGTTTAGGTTTGCGTTTGCGCATTTAATTCATTCGAGTCGGTCATAATATCTGCTAATCTAGTAAAGATTTATAACAATAAGGGGCTTATTGTGTAATAGTGTTGGCATGTCAAGGTCTGACCAGGTCATACCACAGGTGAGTTGAATACAATTAATTAATAGTATAAACCCTGTTTCTCAAACCGACGCGGTGCAGGCGTGATTTTCATTCAATGAATTTGTTCAAATCCTTGGTGGATATACGTGATATTTCTCGACGCCGAGAGACATTACTACCTGGAGTTTGCTGCAGAAATTAAGGTATAATGTCATAGAATGATCACTTATTACTAGATATATTTATAACTAGGATAATTCAACCGGTCTTACCTGCCGTAAGTGGACGCAACGTTCAGGTCGAGTTTTGCGACACACTGCGTAGGTATCTATTCAGGTAATAAGGAAATTCAAATAAACCATTAAGGAATGGTGTTTCTTATTAGTGTTTGTCGCGTTCTAGAGGCTGTCA
Organism: Pammene fasciana; assembly: GCA_911728535.1. Classification (NCBI taxonomy): domain Eukaryota; kingdom Metazoa; phylum Arthropoda; class Insecta; order Lepidoptera; family Tortricidae; genus Pammene; species Pammene fasciana. Next base: position 8,407,608 of record OU452285.1, read on the forward strand.
ATTGAAGTGAGAACGCTGTTCGAGCAGTGCAGCGTGTACCAGGCCGTGGAGCCTGCCGGAGCCGGAACGGGCTGTGGCAGGCCTGCGCGGGGCCGTGCTGGCTTGGCGCACCGGGCCCAGAGGCCCACGAGAGCTCATGCTGTCCAGGTCGAGGACCAGGGATCAATACAGGTGTACCGCTTGCTATATTATGCCATTACTGCTGGACTCCGGAGTATCACGTTCGCGGAGCAGCTGATAGCCACGGGGCACACACCTCGACCGATGGTTGGGGCCGGCCCGAGCGGCTCAGATGGGAATAATTCTATGCAAGGCGTTGCGGCCTCCGGAGCAGTCCCGAGCGTCGTCAGTGAGATCCAGCTACTGTGGATGTACCCGGATTGGTCCGAACTGTTCGAGTTATAGTCAGATCGGGTCGTGACGTGGTAACTATATTAAGGCTTGATCACTATTGGACACCGACGCAGGCTACTCGATAATAAAGAAATCATTTGTAGATAGAATAGATTTGTATCAACAGTATATTATAGGCAGTAATAATATGTTGAATTAATAATTAAAGGTTAAGATACCTGGTACAATTGCTGAAATAGTTTTATACTGATAGTAAAACTAGTACCTATCTAGAGTTGTTGCAACAGTTACTTGTACAGTCAAAGGTAATATTCCAGACTGTTATAATTACCTAAGGGCTCATTTAGATGTTTCACATTTCAACCTGGCTGACCCAGATTTTGCAGAGTGACAATATTTATATTATTTTTGGCCTGGATATGCTTGATTATATGTACACTGGTTCAAAGATGCTCACGGACATTCCAGGAGTGGAGACATATGGAGCCAGGTTCGGTGAAGTTCTGATGGGAGCTGTCCAGACACACCAGGCTGACACTTCGACACAGCAGCCGAGAGGGACGTCCGTGGAGGACTCCGGAGCCTGAGCTGCCAGACTGAAGGAAGTGCTGGAGAGGTCCTGGAAGGTCAAGCAACATCCGGAAGGGCTGCTGGAGCACCTGGACCATTTGGAATACAATAGGTTGTATACTTCCATTACAAATTTATGTTGATGCAACGACCGACGCTGGGAACTGTTGATGCAACAACCGGCGCTGGAAACTGTTGTTGCAACGACCGACACTGTGATCTTTTGTCGCAACAACCGACGCTGGTAGAGTTTTCGCTCATTAGAAGCAATGCTAGCTAAAGAATCCCGTATTTGCTGCAAATTAATTGGAAAGCGGATATGCCAAACTACTTCAGAAGTAAGCATTTTCGTAAATGAAGATCATTTCATTTGAGTCGACGTCAGACTACATAATCCACGCTTGAGCTATGAAGCGAAGCACCCATAGCTCATTTCAAGGATCACCGATGAACGTAATTGTTGAAGCATCATTATCATCGGACCTATTGTCAAGCGTCTACGAGTGCGCTAATCAATATACTGAAACAACGATACTGGATTCCATCGACGCGGCGTTAGGGATCGCGTGTCATCGACGTTGTATGTCATGTTTCAGATTCAATGTGACAGATCAGGCCCATTCATGGCTGATCTGCCTGTGGACCGTATGACGGTCACCCGCCCATTTACGGCGTAGCAATGGATTTCGCTAGCCCTTGACTAACAAGGCTAGCCAGCTTCGAAATGCTAAATCCGTTAAAGCTTACCTGTGTGTATTTCAAGGTTAAAGCTTACCTGTGTCTATTTAAAGGCTACAGCTTACCTGTGTGTATTTCAAGGTTAAAGCTTACCTTTGTATATATATATGTCTAGGTACCAAGGCAGTACCGCTGGAGCTCGTCTCGTCGCTGAGCACCGAGTCGCGTGCTGCTGCGTTCACACGGTTTGTCAGTCGGCGAGGGCGGCTGCTCTCGCCCACACAGATCAAGGTACGAACTTAAAGTATTAGCTCATGCCTCTGTGAGGTTACTCAGTCCGTACTTGACAGCGAAACCGTCCTGGAAGATGAGTTTCGCCGCCAAGGTGTCCACTGGGAGTTCGATCCTCCCGGTGCCCTACATGTCTGGCTTAGTCGAGGCAGCGGCCAGAAGCAGTAGAAATCTGCTCCAACGAGAAATAGGGATCGGATCCTCATGACCTGGGAGGTCGCAGCCCTGGTCATTCCTTGATAAGTCAGCCATTAGTTTCATGTGTCACGGTTGTCACATTTTATATTTGTACAAGCCTCCATACATGGACTTTAGACTAGGTATCACTTAGAATATGTAGTTGAAAGTAATATTTAAATAATGTGCGGGCACATACCTAATAATGCATTACATGGTTAGTTTAGTTTTGATAAAGTATGAGAGCTCACCTTCTATACCTTGGAGCAAATGTAGAGTTATAAGGTTTTCAAGGGCCCGGCCCACTGTTAAATTGTAAATTACCTATATGAATGTAATTGCTTGAATAGCTCGTGCTAATTGATAAGATTAAATTTATTGTTGTTATATTTAAGTTGCTTAAATTGTCGTAGTTAAGTATCAACTAACCAACGGTAAATTATGTTTCACTGTTTCAAGGAAACCATGTACTAACGTAGTAAGTGACTTAGTGTTAGGAAACTGTATTTAATGCTAATAATACAGTATAATTGTTATCAAGTGCACTTGCACTCAACTGTACCAGACTACACTCGATAGATGCCGCAGCTACGAGGTCAGTTTTTCAATGTTAAAAGAATTTGTTGATTTTTGTAACATTGCTCGGCTCTGTTCATTGTTAATAATCCTCAAGTATTCGGTCACCCCCCCGGCCGGCCCGGGCAGGAAATGTTCATGCAAATCGCATGCACATCGTGTGTGTTGCACCCAGATCATTATCTTCATTCGTTCGACAGATCTATCAATCGATCTGTTTTGTCTATGACAGTTTTGACAGCGCAGCCGCTCGTACAGTTCAATCTTTGACGGCACAGAGATAGCACGTTGCTTTCGCTTCACGGAAGCAATGGCAGATGAAACGCCAGGCTAGGGCGCTGCGCCGCGTGGGTTGATTCGAGCCCATCTAGTTAGAATTAGTACTTAGTCAGTTCATTTATTAGCGTAAGGTGTAAGTGTTTGTGAACCAGGAATAAAGCGCCGATTGAGAAGTTTTACGTTTTATTCCACTTAACCTTCATCGTCCCGCTGCGAGGCGTCAGCGGGAACGTGTCGACGCGACCTGCATCGTGTCCAGGGACGATAAACCCTGGTGGTGGCCCTAAACCCTGCGTAACCAGGCTTCCAGTGGTGCACCGGAGGAGCGTGGTTAAGTATTTTACTGTACCAAGCTAGCGCCGCAGCTGGACAAGCTAGTTTTGCCTACATAATACTTACAGTAACGTAACTTTAAATTTTGGGATAATATTAATTAGTTTAGTTCGTTTTGGACTACAATATTAAGTAAAGAATTGTCTAAAACCTAACCTTATATCAAGTTTTCAACCATGTACGTACTCATTTTTATTTATGTTGTTTTCAATATATGTTTGCACATACCTAGCAGATTCATCCTCCCTTACATTAGTCCAATGTTGTAGAGGACAGTGTCATCCAAAACTAATCCAGAGGCTTTGCAAAGCAGGCTTTGAGGCACTCATGTATTCAGTAGCCAATCTCAAGCCCGCCACTCAGTCCCAGAGTGTCTCAGATAAAACCAATCGTAAGCTTTAATATATAAAATGTCTTTCATATAATCCATATTTTATTATCAAAATTAAAATAATAATGAAATAATCTTAAGCTGTGAGAACCAGAGTGAAATACACGGTTTATTCTCCTTTAAAAACCGAAACGTGAACTGAAATGCAATTTATCACCCAAATACATATTATGCATAATATGAGCACTGCATGGAGTTTCCATGAAAATGAGCCTATTTTTTATTGCTCTTGAGTACACTAAATAGGCGTGAACATCAATCACGTGACGCTTGTGCGAGTAAAATACTCCAAAGCCACTTGTAACAGATATTATTTCAAAATTGAGATAACAATAACGGGACCCAGCATAAACTGTACCTCAAACAAATGCATAGCTATCCAGGAGGGTCACGGAGTACTTTGAAAGGGTGGGCCTAAAATGTTCAGGCGTTTTTAACCTCCACCCTTGATGCGTCAATGATATTTACTCTGACTAAAAGCCCCCATGCGTCGAACGATGTTATGCCGACCCCCGAATATGTGCATTTTGGCACAAAAGACTAACGTCAGATTAACAAACTGGTAAATAATTCCCGACGGCGTAGGTAAGTATCGAGTAATTTAATTGCAACCGCCTTCGTGTTATCAAACTTTGAGAACAACTATTTGAATAGGTAATTAATAAAGAAAATTATAAAACGAAAATCGCTAAACGCATTAAGCCTACCGCTCTTTACCTAGTACGCACAGTGCAATAATTAACATATACGTAATTAGGTTGCCAAGCGGACCGCAAGCCGGGACAATCGCTAGGAGGAAGAGGATTGCAATGGGTGGTAAAACGTATTCCATTTTTATTTAACGCCATTTTATGACAATTGTTTGATAGCTATTCAAAATATACGTGATAACCAGTTAAAAAAACATAACTTAAATTTAACAGGACCATATTTTCAAAAACAAATTAAAATTAAACTTTTAATAAATTATATCATTTGAGTAGCACTAGTATTTTATCCTGTTATACGAGTTTCATTGAAATGCTAAACGTATGAAACTTATCAGTATATTCTAAACTAAGACCGAGTTGCGTACTTTCGCATGAAGTTGTCACTGAGACGATTCAGACTTTGTGTTTACTTATTGTTAAAAGTTAGTACAATGAAGCTCTCGCTAACGGTACTACAGCTGGGGGGCGATTTTTGAAATTCGAATCTGTCATTTTAAACTTTGAAAATAAAACGATGAATATTAATTTCATGCAAAAATAATGGCGACAAACTTTTGTGTGCGTTTATTCTCGACGTATTTTTTTTATATTCGAGCGCTCGAAAGTCAAAAATTGGCCCGTTGAACGAATACAACGAAATATACTCGTATTACAAATAAGAGAGGCTTGTAGATATAATTCAACCACGAACCAAGAGAGAAACCGGATATTACTCTTACTCTATTTCCCTAACCACAGTTGAACCTTATTAAGTTATTATTACCGAGCAAAACCGTTATTCAACAGGTGACTAGGAAAAAGTCGTAAAAACGGTCCGGTAAAGAGCATAATGTAGGGGGCGGTGTCTCACTCGCACTCATTACAAATTGATTCAACTAGGTCAGTGTATCTGATACAGTGAGTAATTGCAACTCAGGTGGTTCCATAAGTCAAAAACACGGGATACAATACAATACGGTATTACCTTTATGCCAGCGGTCTCATTGGCAAATAACGACTCGGTGTACGAAAACCCATTTAGACAGGAACAACAGTGATCGGCGAGACTGACCTTATCGCTACCCCAGACTCGTAACTGGCCCTCAAGGTGGCCAAACAAATTAGTCATATTTAAAAAAAAAAGGAACAACAGTGGCTCACAGAAAGATCTTAATCGATATATACTGTGTATAAATACTGTGTTGTTTTGAGCTTTCGTTTTGTTTAAATTACGACATTTGTTGATGGATTTTTTATTTACTTTCATTTTTAAGTCATAGTCATTTTTAGTCATATTAAACAGCGTATTTTCATAAATATGAATCATAAAATCGAGACTTGATTTATCTTTTTATTCATAAAAATACTGAACTTAAAATACATATAGAAGTAACGAAACAGACTTACATAAATACGTAAAACCCACAAGTAAGCGGAGAAAGAGCGCTACAACACATTTGAGGGGTTTAAAAATCTCGTATTTTAAGTATTCAGTTGCTATGTGCCACAGCTTTTGGGCTATATTCCGATTGGTACAATTTAATTCAACGTTATTTTTAATTCAATATTCGGATCTATCTTAAATATTAGCTTTGCAAAGCACTAGTGAGTATGCTGACCACAGATAACCTCAACCACTAGATGGATATTAAGTACAACTCGGGGTCACCACGCATCTGTGCTCCCGTACTAATTTTGTATTAGAGCGCAACCGCTTATTTCCATTTAGTTGACGATTTTGATCATTACTCATGTGAATTAAAAATATCCACAAAAATCAAGTTACAGGGGTGAACCTGGATTGTTATACTACAAATTGGTGTAGAATACTATTGAGATGTGTTGGTCGAATTGTAGAAATTTACCAATAAAATTGCGCTGATGTATGGTGACCTCGTGCTCCCTGTAAAAGCTTAATGATGAGGTGTCTGTGTAGTCTGTGATGCTGACGAAAGTGGATTTGAATCCTGAATTTATTTGTTTTACATTTGTATTTTCATTCCTAAGTTATGGAAGTTTTTATTTATTTTATTTTAGCATTTATACAGAGTGAAAATCTAATACGGGCGAACCTTTTAACGGTGGTTTACATAGGTCATACTGAACAAGTTTCACTATGGAGGTAACCCCAAAATTTCAAAAAAAAAATGGCTTCCTCATACAAAATGTCGACACCCATGCGACAAAATGTATGAGTCTGGCAAAAAAAATCGCGATTTCGGGGTAGGCTCCATAGTAAAAGTTGTTCAGTATGACCTATATAAACTACCGTTAAAAGATGCGCCCGTATTTACACATTGTATATAAATTGTTAAATAATAAATGTCATTTAATAAAAACGAAGTTAAATCTTTTAAAGATGAAGAATGGTTTTTATCTAATATGTTTAAGTAGTACTTACGAGTATTGGCTTAATTGCTTGGGAAATCGATTTGTATAAAAGTGATCTTTAACATTAATTTATTGATCGAGTCCGAATAGGTACCTACGACAGTAGATTTCAATCATATTATCGTCATCATTCATCAAATACCTTTTTAAAAGCTATGTTTTTTGTTGTTAGAGTTTCCATGTATGTCTGAAATATACCTTTTCCTTGCCGGCTTGATACGACACGAAAAATCCAACGGAGCCAAAGTCAATTTTTGAATTAAGTTTAGGGAAAAACTAAAGGTAGTTTTTCCTCTATTTAATTTCAATCGAATACAAATACACTGAAGCTTAATTCAAGAATTGACTTTCCTTAGCTCCTTTAAAGAATCAGTTTGTAACTATCGAGCTGAAATCGACGTGCCAGCCACAGACACCGCCATTCTGACTCTGGCAACTGCCAAGGTGTTTCACAGACAGTTACGCTGCCATTTTTAAAGTTATTGGCTACTTGAATACGGGAGTAAAATATACGTATTTAATAATGGACTAATGTTCAATTTGAAATATAAGTTTGATATTTTAAAAGTAAGTAAACACTGTTTTTTTAAGATTCATGAACGACATATTTCTTTAGATGCTCAAGAACAGAACAGTGCAAACGGGTCACTTCGTATAAAATCTCCTTATAAAGAGAGCAGTCTTCGTAAATCTTAGTGAGTGATTTTAGAGAAGTACCATTATAAAGGTTTTGTTTTTAAAACAACCATTACATTTTAAGAAAACTTTTTATATTTTATTTATGGAGTTTTTCCCTCAGCAATTTTTTCTGTGAATAATTCGATTTATTTTAGAAACTTGAGGCCAACAAACGAATTTACATCCCAACTTGCTCAAAACTAAACAAAACAGCAACGAATATAAATTCAAAACTGTATGCAGTATCTGACTAACGTGTTTTTCATCTTGGAGCCATGCCATGTTGTTTTGAAAAATTAGAGTGCCTGTGTTTGGTAGCAGTCCAAGACCGCGACAGTTCACGATAACAGCCCGATATGTCTTATTTACTTCGTAATTAAGTGCTGAAAGGTGCTGAGCTAAATTTACTTAACTAACTTGAGAAATACAAACAGATGTTACACTTGAAGGCTAGCAGTTCAGTTTCGCTGGGAAGTTTTAGTTGAGTTTCAGTCTTGTCTAGTTGGCTTTATTTTTATTTAAAGCTTTAATAGCCGGGAAAGTTAATGGGAGATCGCTAATTTGTTTGTCTTTTTTAAAGAGCAGTTTGATTAAGTTTAGCTTAGTTACGAATCACACAATTTTATTGTAACAATAACAACTAAATAAACAGATTAGAAGTAAGTGATCATTGTTTTTTTTTTAAATAACGATAAGCATATAATTCTTCCTAAATGGTAATTAATGGCTGCAAGTAAATGAACCATTTGTAACCCTAATATTGCGCGACTCATTTTGTTCTGCTAATACGCCGTATCACGTTACAGTTAGGTGTAAGGCGATAATAATATTTATGTGAAAAAAAGTCTTTCATTTCATAGAAAATAAAGGCTTAATGGTACATCAGAAAAATAACCATAAGCTAACTGAACAAATACTTGCGCATCAAAAAAAAATCAAAAACCAACATTATTGCTTTGGTGTGCATACCTATGCCTTTTATTTATGCGCCAACCAGAAATTTTAGTTGGGCGAATTAATATTTTTTGAAAGTAAATATAGTCATAATAATAATTAATTTAAAATGTTTTTATATTTCAATTTTATTTCATTATACGCAGTTGTAGCCTAATTTAGATACGCTTTGCTTTCGCTTCGCGTAGTTGACAAATTTTGACAAATAGTTTTATCCACACACAGAAGCATGCTATGTGCTAAGCTATTTAAATTATTAAACACTTAACACATTCAGCACCGAGAACCCGACAGTCGGGTTCTCTGTTCGTAGCTACTACGCGCTACATACGAGGAATACTTGGCTACACGCTACGAACGTACGAAAGTGTTAATATACATTGGTTTATGAATGCCCCAGTTTTATTTAACAATAAGAAAGTATTTAGCTTATATCATATCAACACCCGAGATCTAATAAATTATTTTATATATTTAAGACTTTGAAATGAGATATTTTCTATCTTGACTAAACTTTAGCAGCGGTTTATTTATCACCAGGAAACAACATTTGTTCACCCGATACTACACCCTTTTGATAAACTAATAAAGTTCAGATTGAAATGGGAGAGAACCAAGCAATCACCTCTCGATAGGACATCGCGTGTGGCAACAAAACAGTAAGACTTAGGCTCGCCCCTATTGCGCCATTTACCAAATTGACCCACATGCCAAACCCAATAATCAGTTACCTATACAACGAGAAACACTGACTAAAATGAAGTCGGTTAAAAAGCTAAAAGCATTAGCGGAAATAAATCGAATTACATATTTTTAAATTTAGAGGACGTAAATTCTTGTAAACAACGCAAAGTAGAAAAAAACGATTTCTTTGTTTAAAAAAAAAACATTTGTAAAACTAAGACAACTAATTTACTTATTAGAATTTGATGTATGTAGGTATTTGTACCTAGTTAATTGTAAATCGAGTTGAACTACAAATAAAACGACAGCTAATCATAAAAATACATATTGCGAATTTTAGGTACCTAAAGAAATTAATATTTTTTCACAAGTGGACTGAAATTAAACTGTTTGCGGTTGGCAGCATCGACAATATCTAGCACAAAACTTTTTCCTATATCACCGCAAAAACGGACCCTTGCCCACATCCAACGGAGTAAAAGCAATAAAAGTCAAATTACTCTTCGACTCATGCATCACCAAAGTTTTGGGTGCGAAAGTTGCAAATTGAATAAAATTAAGGCCCGCCCTCCCTGTATGTAAACGTCGAACGCGCTCGTACGGTAACATTTGTTATTCCGACTTACTCACTTTGTATTCACATGAAACCATTTATTACAACGCAGTTATGGAGAGTCATGATCTTGTATTTGAATGGTAATACACAGTGTATAATGTACATGAATAAAAATAAAGTTACAAAAACTGTAAACCGACTCAGGTTGTTTTTCGTCTCCTTGACAACTTAATTTTTTTATAAGGGTCGAAATAAAAACTATTTCATCTGGATTAAAAAGGTGAATAAATTTACAAAATCTAGCCATATCGAAACAACAATAATATTTGTAGACTTGCTGGAACTGATTTGACTTTTTTCTTCTTCATGAGCTCTTAACGTTTGAAAAGTAGAAAATCCGGTAGTAATCGATTTATATAAACTATACGTCACTAGTAGGTACCTAGAATAGTAACTTTACGGATAAACATACCAACACTGCTACAATCATACATTTCCGTAGTCATATGATTTGTAGTTTGTTTTCTGTATGACTATCAGTGGCAGCGCGTTCATAGAAGACGAATCCCGTCAGCTTGCCTAATTCTCATGCACCTGATCAGTTTTCCTACAGCTCATACAGAAATTTTAAGACAAATTAAGCTCCGGCTTGCCTAAGAAACAAATTGACCCACAGCCACTGATGACTATATTGACAATTACTGTACCTACGGCCTTTATGAAAGTAAATGTCAATTAAAGTCAATGTTTCCCTTCATTCTAAAAATTATTCGATAACATTATAATTTATATCGTAGGTACCATTTATGTAAATGGTTTCCTTTTAACGCAAGTAACTGACATATGTACATAACAAACAGAGGAGGAAATGTATAAATAAATCAAATATCAAATAAAAACCACTTCAAAGCCTCTTTGTAGTTTCTCTTTATGGGGTAAATTAATCTACGTAAACGTCTCACGAATGTGAATCAGTATTTTTTGCTTACACACGTAAGTAGGTCTATTTACATTTTGAAGTAAAGGTTGGATTGTTTAACCCTTTATAGGGCAACGGTCTCAAAAAAGACCACCTGTAACAGCATCTTTTTGTATTTTTTTCTTGTACAGAATTTTTAGGACTATAGATTGGCGATGAGGCTAGAATCGAGGATTTTTTCCAGTCTTGCCCGTTAAAGGGTTAAGGCGTCTTCCGCGAATGCAGAGGAAGCTGGTTCAATTCCATCCCTGGGCACCGGCGGCATTTGTCACTTTTTCCTTTGTATATGATGTCCATTTAAGTTTGTCGTAAAACGGAGTTACTACTTAACAACTACAGCCTTGGCCAGAAGTGTTGAGCATAGGTGTTTTTTGTTAACAATTTTGATGTTAAGCATTATTTCCCTATCCTAACAATGTACGGTAACGGTAAATGTTATATTTTATTTATAAATATAGAAAACTTCACTTAATAACACTTTCAAGGTACTTAAAAAACATGAAAACAGAAGGTACCAAAAATGTAAATTTAAGTTGGTGCGACATATTGCAAATATTCTATGCAGTTACTAGTAACTTCAACAAAACATGCCTATTAGTTCAAATTAATTGACAAAATAACTTAAACAAAGATGGAAACGATGGACTAAACTTTCCAGTTTTGTATGAAAATCGCATTAGTGCTCAACACTTCTGGCCAAGGCTGTATACAACTATGTATACGCAGCAGTTTCTAGAACTACTGCTTAAGCCACTGTCTGGATATGGAGAGAACGCAAAGTGGTAATAAAATAGTCAGTATTTGCATAACATGGATCGTAGGTTCATTTAATAGCTACATTCATATTACTTAGCTACCTAAAACCACCGAGTGAGATCGATAATATCGACGATATAAACATTGTAGAGGTCCAATTATTCATGTGAAAATATAAAAGTATTTTGTAAATAATAGTGGTAATAAACACTAGAACTTAGAAAATTATACCAATGTCTCAGTAGACAGAAACAAATAAATCTCATTAGGATTACGACGCAACTTGTATTTATTCCGTGCCAATTTTAATAAATAGTCGTAAGTAGACAATGTTCTTTAACTACTCAACTCTTTCAAATTGATACAATTTCATTAATATAAATTGTTACAGCTACATATAAATGTATATATAGATATAAAAATGCCAGTTTCTTTAGTATTGTTCCTTAGACCAAAGTTTCCACAAAGTTATAAACGGTAAAATTCAAAGCAACTCTACAAACAAAAGTAGGTACATATTTGCCAACAGTCAGTCATATTTGAACCATTGCTATCGAGATGCAAAGTGTGTTCCAAACAAACCGATATACAACGGAGAACACGGGAACTCGTTTAGAGACATAAATTACGAGACAACTCGAGGGCTACAACGCAGCAGAACTGACAACCCGAGGGCTACAGCGTTGCAGAACTGACAACCGCTGCATTAGCGTACACGGGTCGCGAGAAGCTGTGCTAGGTAAGGACCCCCGTACACTAGCGACTAATAGGAGTTGAAACTAACCTTGTTCTTGCAGATTTTTATATTTTAATAAAAACGTGTTTCGGAGCTGGATTAGATTGTGCAATGCGGCCTAATACTAGTTATAGATAGTGGATTATACTGGACTGAGTTTTTATCGTAAATATAATACGGATTGCATTTAAACAATCGTCTGTCTGATCCGAAAATCACCCGCTAACCGTGAAAAAATCTGCAATTTTAATGTACACACCGAAAAGTTCAATCATAAACATTTGTTTTTTCTAGATAATGTAGATTTAAAAAATTTAGATATTAAAATTATGTTCTGAATTAAGTATAACCTTTTTTCTGACTATGGGTTAGTGAACTGACTTGAAATGCGATTATTTGAATGCAGCTTGTATTGTTTTTAAAATAGAACCCACACCTTTATTCAGTCAAATTTTCTATGATCCTCCAGTCTCCATATGGCAGTCATGAGACATGACGTTCGTAGATAAACTGAAAACTAAACCGAACTTAAGCTATGATATATGAAAAGTCGTAAAATCTGTAGCCTGCAGGGGTCGTAATGTTTCCTTCCCCTTCTATTATATAGTGCACTTACTATCCCAATTTTGGCGGTAACATTAAGGACACATTATGACGTATCCATATAATTATGTTTTTGAGTATGTGTTTTGGTCAAATTGTTAGACCTGAAAAAAAAGAAAGACGATTAAATTGAATGGGTTTGTATTTTGTGTGTTAGGCTTGCACTAACTTAATTCTTGAGCACTAGGAATCTCCAAATGATTTTTATGTTTATGGAGTATTCTTGCTCTCGGGTCAAACATTTTGAGGAACCTGCTCTGGAGTACGCGTATACTAATTTATAAATTAATGCTATTTTTGAACGTTAATACCGTTAATACCTCTGTTAATACCGTTGATGGGATGGTGGGAAGAAGTTGGCAAGAAACGGCGAAAAGTTGATGAAATTTTAACTTTGAAAAAATTCATAAGTTTCAAATTCCTTCAATTTGTATCTTGAGTTATCAACTGCTTTCCGCCTTGTACCGTTATAAAGGTCTATTAGTCAATTATGAACATCGTGTCAGTGGCAATGCATTCATGTAAGATAACATCGTTATTGTACTATGAATTACCTATTATATTCGCAATTGCAAACTCAGATGAGCTAGCTAGTAAGTTATGGTTAATATCCTGAGCTGATACCAAACCTGCGTGGCCTTTGTAATCTCCTTAATAGTTATTATTTAATTCTAGAAATATACAGCAAAATACAATAATAACATAATAAAATGATTTCCTAGCCTACTTAAAATTAGAGATAAAAAAATTTGGCCTAGATAGCTGTCAACAGGCAAGGTGCAGAAGGCTGGCCGAATATCCACGCTGGATATAATGATCCTTAGTTATCATAATCCTTCAGAGAATTAAGTTTTGCACAACTAATTGATGATTTGCAGTGATTGATAATTGTAGCATTTCATGAAATGTAATTCAAGCAGCTTGGATAACATTTAAGGTTTTAAGGTTAAACCTCAATGAAAAGTGTGTGTAATTAATTAAAATTGCATGCTAGAATAATAATGTACGGTTTTTAAATGTGTAAACTTCGTTATATTACGATTTATTTACATGTAGGTCAAATCACTGCGATATTCTACTTGCGTTAAAGCTTATTATATTATTTATTATAAAGTACTCGTAGTCAAGGACAAGTTACCGTCAACTACTACAACTTTGCCTACGATGCACAACTTTGCCTGGCGTGAAAAACATGGTTTTCTTCACCAAACAGCTATTTTTATATCATTCCTGAGATTAGACAAATAAGAAATTGCTGTTTGCTGAAGAAAACCATGGTTTTCACGCCAGGCAAAGTTGTGCATCGTAGGCAAAGTTGTAGCAGTTGACGGTACAGAAAATATCTTTAATGCTTTTGTCACCCAAAATAAATGTAAAACAATTGCGAGATCATAATAACGTCGTAATTTACGTAACGACGTTAAATTCCATTGTAATTTTCCAATCAAGTCTGTATTTGAATATAATAGGATTCAGCCACAATGTGCCAACCGTTCCCATTGTATCGGAATATCAATTATTCAAATCGGGAATAGATTATTTGTGTACATGTATAGGTATGTGTTCCAGAGATAGCGTCGCATGTCACTGACAACTAAATCAAGGGTTCTCATCGACAGATTCTGGAGATTGAATTTAAAGGGATACTGATGTTACCATTAATATTCCATTTCACTTTATACATTTTTATTATACTAGTAGTCCGCCTCGAACTGAGAACTCGCAATTTACGTGCAAACGAGTTGACGAATATAACAAGACCCATATGAAGATTTTTTTTTTTCGCCTTCTAAGTCCACAACCCCTTGTTCGATCCAGCTCATAAACGAACTCTCGAATTTTATGTATCTCTGCAACAAATTTCATAAAGATCAGAAAAATGTTACTAAAGTTATCGTCGAACAAACTCTCAAAATCAAAAAGCCATCGAAATGCGGAGACGTCGCAGTAGTCAGAAGTTGTTTGTAAAAACTCGCTTCGCTTACACTCCCGCTCGTTCGAAGAAGTTGTTTGTAAGAACTCGCTTCGCTTACGCTCCCGCTCGTTCGGTATGTAAATACTTACTCACAAAGATACAATTCATGAACGTTATTACTTACCAGGCTAAATAAAGTACATTTGTTATTTAAAATTACTGAGCGATGAGATTTAAGGCTTAAGATTGTTTTTTTGAGTGAAACGGAGGTAAGATCAATCTTTAAACCTGAATAACAAAATTTGTACACTTGTTAAATCTTAACTACCTAAAATGGCTAAAGTAAGCGCTTTCGGCGCGAAGATGCCTATCACGCTCGCTGCGCTGCCGCGTGGATCGCGGCGGACAACCTCATAACAATTATATTAGTCCGACATCTCAAGTAAACACAATAGCTACTTGGTCCAATTGAAGAGCCCTTTGACAATTCGGTCCAAGAAGCTTTTCTTTGTAAGACTACGATACCCCAGGGGATAAGGATTCGGTAGGTAGACGAAAAACTACATGCCCGCAACCATCTTACAATTAAAGTTATCTGTAACTACCCCCGCTGGGGCACTCCTAAGACTTTATGTATATCGGCTATCTTGTAATGCTTTTGCTAGGTATTTTTTGCTAAGGGGAATAGAACTGACGGAGTCTGCATTTAGAAACAAACTTTGAAGCACGAAAACGCTGGGATTACCGTACATTTCTTCCAGGGTGATTATTATGGTAACTCAACTCAACAGCTGCTGTTAAGTGAATTGAACCCTACAACGCCATAAAATAATTTAATTACCTTCTGTATGAGACTTGTAACGTACAGTCTCATATAGAAAGTTATCTTTCCTACAAATAGTAGATTGTACAACAAGTGCATACAACGCACCATTTTACGCGAGGCGTTTATCCATACGAGCGAGCTTGCGAGCGAGGATGGATATAAAGTACGAGCGTAAAATGGGTTTTATGGACGAGTTATACACTCTACTTTTTACTTCGATTGTGAGGAAATAAAAAGAATAGGAATTTCTTTCATAAGTGTTTATATTTATAGGCGGACTAAAACTCAATTTTATGCACAAGTGCATAAAAAATTGACTTCTTCTAAGGCTATTTTGACAATTCAATTTTTTATGCACTTGTGCATAAAATTGAGTTTTAGTCCGCCTATACCCAGCATAAAGTGAAACTTTACGAGCATGAGAAGTAAAAATCAAATTTTGACATCATTTTGACGGATGAACGTTGACATATGGCATCTCCATAATTTTTTTTGTCTTTAATTGTAATACAAAACCTAATCTTCAAAATCCAAATGTTATTTTAGAGCATAACTAATTACTACTATAAACTTTTTAAGTAGGTATTTTATCTTTATCTATGACCGTGGCGCAAATAATCAAGTGGGATTTTGGACAGCCATAAATAAGTATCGGAAACTAGCCAAGGACGTATCTTTCATATCAGTGGATTGCTCACCCATGACAACGCCACATTCAATAAAATCCTCCTACAGAAAGAGACACAGCACGAATTACGGGTGAATAAACTTCTTCAATCTTGTAAAGGAGATGCAAATAGCATTGGTTTTAATCTTTCTGTTTCGGCCAAAGAAAAGTTTTACACGAAATAGTACCTTATAAAATAACCCAGTTGTGTTATCTTTAAGAAAACTGGGTGAAACTAACAGGAAAGTTTTACACGAATATAATAACTAATACAAAATACCCAGTTCGGTTATCGCTGCAAAAGCTAGGCCAAAGAAAAAGAAGAAAAAGCTACACTTTCTGAAAGTTACTACAAACTGCTTTTTTGTCACTTATGTCGTAGAACCGTCATCGTTCCTTATTCAGTTAAAAAGACTAGAATATTTAGGCCATGTTAATTTGTTCTGTTTTAATTGCAAGCATAAAAGTACATTCTGTGGCCGTTAGTAAAAAAAATATTTCTCAACTGAGTAAATAATTTGATAAATTTCTACTTAAGAAACTATTTTATACAGAAAATTCCATTATTTACAGTTTTAGATTAGGTACATTAATTTAAACCCATCAAATTACTGTAGGCTGAATAGGTAATAATAGGCTCTATATTATTATATGTAGAGTCTATTATCACACGTGCCATAGTACCTAGGTACAATGATTATTTTTGTGCTTAAGAATAAGTACCTACTAATAGGTAGGTTCATATGTGTCAGTGTACGGACAAAGGGACCACTTTGTCGATATGGAGTTACTAGTACTTTCTAAAACTACGCAATATGCACTATCTATCAGTGAAAGAAAAAAGTGTCCTTGTAAATCGAACCACTAAACCCCTGTATTAAACTCGTCAACGTATGTACAGCAATGATAAATTTTTGTTTAAATTTAAAATATCCATTTCTGTATTTTTTTATTCGAGTTAATATTTACCTACATAAGTACTCACACTCTTGACCTGTATTTCCAACTTAATTTTAACGAAGGAATAATTCTATTTGCTACTATTTCCATCTTGGCAGTAAGTGGCTTTTCAAGATATCCCATATAGCGAACAATGTCGTGGTTTTCTTTAGTACGACTAACTCATATAAAAGTTAGCCTAGAGGCTGACAAGCTGCGCTTTTTCTAGTGGAACATGGAGCAGGCATGAAGCTTTATAATATGGAGCTCGTTACACTTTTTGCCAAACTTAATCAAACCTTATAACCGGGCAAAACAGGTGTTTATAGGAAAGAAAAAGGTTCAACACAGAGCAATAACACGGTTTCTCACTCGAACTCATTAGAAAGTTGATATACATTGTCATTTTGAGTTGTGGTTATGTTGGCATTGTTGTGACATGCAGTGATAACGTCACTACTCCCTTAGTGGCACGATAGGAGCATAAAGTAGGAGACAGTGCCTCACTTGCTTTCATTACAAAATTGACACAGATGTAACTGAGTGGTATTAGTGTCTGATGACGTCATCACCCCCTTAGCCAAAACGAGATGTAGCTTACTTTGACTTCTCTTTCAGCCTCCCTTTTTAGTCAAAGTAGGAACTAGCTCCACATTATGAAGCTTCATGGGAACGGGCGCCTTGCCAACTGGGGCGTTTGATTGCATGTAAGTATTTCATAGAATTTGCTACGTGAACATGTTATTCGCTGGCACTCGAACGGAATTTCATTATAATTTAAACGAATTAGGCTAGGTAATAAGATTTCTAGTTCAAGTTAACCCGGTTTACATTACCTGGATTCCCGTAGGTATTACATGTTGAAGAGACATTTATTGACCTTTGGGTTGCTATGTTTTCACACAAATCTAAAAGAGAGTTTTCCACACCGTTCCGTTATGTCTTTGGTCTTCGGGTAAAAGTTAAGGTTACGGTGACTTTTTCAGGAATATCAGTGTGATCAAAAATCACATTAGGTACTGCAATCTGGTTGTTACACCTCGCAAGTTTAGGTATACTTAGTATGGCGTGGCTCTGATAATTTTTCTCTTATACCATCTTGAATAATACATATATTCATGCCTTAATTATAAGTAGTACTATCCTTAGACTAAGTATTTGTTGACATGTTGTTGTTGTGAATGGAACTTCGTTCAAATTAATCTTTGTATATGATGAGTGTTGCAAGCTCACGTACCTATCACTTAATCCACAAATCGCATGGTCTGCGCATCTATTTCAAATTACACATCCAAAATTCAAACCCACGGAGAGGACACGGATGCGAAAATACCCGACAGCGAGTTTACGAACACGTTTCTGAAACGAGAGATCCCTAATTAGCGCGAGTTGGCAACTCCGTCTAAATACTTGCGAACAAATCGCTATCGACTGTGCCCAACTGCGCGTACGTTTTTAATTAAGTACTTGCCACAAGAAAATAGTGCATAATGATTTGTTAGGTTAAGTATGTACGCACCAAACCTAATAAAATTTAATTCGGTTTAGCTCTTTAAATACCTTATATATTTAAGTACCATAATTATGTTCTGTGTTTAGTAATTTCATAAACCACTTTTTGTTCCCACCAATCGCTATTTATAGCTTTCAATTCCCCCTTTCGTTACGGAGCTGCTGTCAGAGTGAAAAGCTTTTAGAAACTTCATTTAAATTCAGGTTAAAAACTGTGAAAAGTAAAGGGTTACGCGCTTCCATAGAATATCCTGTGCCTACTTAATAATAGTAAAAATGAGCCTAATACCCAACTAAGTGCTTTTTCCATTCTGACATAGAAACAGTAAAGGAAAAGCCTTACTTTCCTAAATTGCTAGTTAAAGTAACACTAAAATTCTCCAAGTGCGCCAAAATACTCTGGAATATGAAGGCTTGTGCACATCGGAGACGTCATTAGAGGTAGAATTTCGTCACGTGCGGATTGCACCTAGATTCCGCCGTACAGCGCATTTCAATTAAGTCCCCGCCTTTATCATCCCATCAACGGCGCAAATATTCTAAAATGTTTAATGAATTGCGTATGCGTCGCTCTCGTAGAACTGTGGGGGAATAATGTTGGTTGAATTGGTACGAGTAATTAATAATTAAGCTTATTACTAATTGATTGATTCACTGAATTCCACTCTAAGTTCCTATTGCAATTTTCCTACTGCAATTTTGCTTTTAGTTGTTTATCGGAATTATTTGTATATGAAATAATAAACTTACCATATTCCTATGTATAATGAGAAACTACCCGTGTTTTTACGTTCACTATAGCCTTATCCAGAGAAGGGTGTACATGCGCTCGTTCCTTTTATGTACTTACAAATAACACCTTTATTTACAAGATCAGACACCGATGTTCTACCTAAACTTGGTTCACGAGGTAACCGCGCTCTTATGGTGAAGAGTCTCGACCAATATCTTGAGAGACTTTCGCTCTCGGAGTTGTGGTTGGATCCAATGATGGAAATGATGATTGATTGATCGATCAAGGATGAAATTCAGAATGCGATAATCCTGGACGTGGACACGGCGAAGGTTCCTATGCATGCGATCCTGATCCTGACCACCAGCAGCCTAGGCCCTGCTCCGTTACCGGCGGCACCCTAGGTTAGGTTTTTTATAATTTATTTATTTTTTATATTGCTTTTTGTATGGTGTATTTTATTTTACTTCTGCATTAATATTGTAATAAAGCCTAATCTAAAAAAGAAAATAAATAAAGGATTAATATTCCAATGAAGTAAGTAAAAACAAACAGTCATCCCCAGTCGGTCAGCACCAAAGAAAATGAAACAACTACACTATTTAAAGAGGTCGATGCACTGCGTTAGTGTGGTTAGCATGGAGTCGTACGCCACGATAGATATGGGGGCTGAATAAAGTAATTCGTCAGTCATAAATAATAAACTATATGCTATATTACTTTTTATATGTTTACCAAGATTTGATTTGCTAAACAACCCAAAAAACATATGAAAAAATCAGTTTTAGAAAAATCAGGATCACAAAAAAAACTATAAATTAAAGGCTCTGTCTGTCAAAATAAACAGCAATTACTTATAAATTTGTATGTGAACAGAAATTGTTCTAAATACGACTGTTGGTGAATTATTATCACATACCGATTTAACGTAAGTAATACTCGTAGTATTTCAATTGTTATGGATTCATATATATAATTGTACCTATGTATGTACGTACGCACTTATAAGGATATAGAGCTGATAAACATCAAATTAACAACCAATTAGCTGAGTGTAGAATTGGCTGGTGTAATATCATTAATTATCAAATTAGTCAGACATATTGCGTTCTAGCCAATTACTCAAGATAGTCAAGATATATCATGATGGACTAATGTGATAAACTATCTTAGATATATATTTAAACAATAAGAGGGTTTCAATCTAGATGAAAGTACTTCTAGTCATTAGTAGAACTCAGCCTTCTTTTACTAATTTAGCACAAAACTGTCGCAGGAGGTTCAAAGTGCCTACTTACATAAACGACCACTTTTGAAGCTGTCTTAACTGGAGACAGGGCAGCAAGTTCACGTCGTTTACTCAGCCCCCGTCCGCATAACTTTCTTTATTAAAATATACTTGTAGAGTATAATAACTTTGATAAACAGTTTCAATAAGAGCGACCTCGAGGGCACCCTTCCATAACCTCCAAGATATGTGGTTTGTAGTCAAAACTTGCGTGATTTTCCCAGAGACTGGTTATTGTCAAAGTTGTTTCCGACTTCAGAAAGTTAGTTCAGTTTACATTTCGCTATTCGAATACTAAATGCGGTCGCTCCAAACTTAGCAAATTAAGGAATCTCGTTGGAAAAACTATCGAACTCCTTTTAAATGGCTGACTTAGAAGTTTACTGCTTTATGAGGTAGAAGGAGTTCGGCATACAAAATGTTTATTAATGAATTTAAAATTCTACACGTTTAAAATTCATAAATTATCTTGAATTTACAAAGTAAGCAAGTTCTGCTGCTTTTAGTAAATATTATTATGAATCATACATTGTAATAATACTAATAATCAGTGCTGTCTCTGCGTGCGTCCCATGACACGGGCAGGGGCAGCATCCGCTTAGTGTACCCCTCACTTTTCATTAAATTGTCGAAAGGGCCTCTGCGCGTTGGCTTCGGCTCCGCATACGCCTCCCAAAGGTCCGGAACACCATTGTTCCGTGGTCGGGAAAGACATACAAAAAAAACTAATAATCAAAGATATAGAAGGCGGTAATCCTGGACACGGCGCGCATAGTCCGAAGGTTCCTCACTCGATTTAGGCATCAACTGGTCACACCAAAGTTTTGTTCTAACCGGTCATACTGCCGAACTGAACAACGTAAAGGGATATGATTTTCGCCATAGCCATCGCTTTGTATCACTGTGACCAGTTAGAACTTATTGACGGGATGACGAATAGGAACATATTTTCAGTGTGACCAATAGCTACAAAATTACTATGTGACTTAATAGAACTATATTTACTTGTGACGGGTTGAAACAGATATTATTGGTTTCGGCAGTATGACCGGTTAGAACAAAACTTTGGTGTGACCAGTTGATGCCTAAATCCCTCACTCTGCGGCCCTGACCACCGGCAGCCTGGGCCTTGCTCCGTTATAGGTTAGGATAGGTTTTTTTATAATGTTTTTTATTGTTTTTGTGTGTTTTTGATGTATTTTGGTATTTTACTTTTATAAAAATATTGTAAAAAACCTACCACTAAGACGAAAAATAAATAAAGATCCTAATAATCAAAGTATGAATACAGATGATTTCAAAACGCTATAATGTATCATATTCATAAAGGATTCAATGTAAACAAAACCACTATACACAAAGTGCCCCTTCTTATACCTACTTCATTTCGTTAAGTATTATAAGACGTAATAATCAAGTGAATCAAATAATCAACAGCCAAAGTAAAAACTAATTAAGCAAAACACTTGAGTCTTTACACAATAATTATTTTAACGAGCAATGTCTGAAGAGATCACTCTAAACTTTTTGGACGACTTTATAACATCAAAAACTTTGACTGTATTTTCTCATTGATATGTTTTAAAAATAAATTTATTTACATAATTAAATATACAGAGGCACTATAGTACAAATACTAAATTAATAACTAGCTTTAAGTTTACTGTTAATTTGACTTGTTGGTTCTGTTATTTTCTATTTGTATTTGACATTCTTAATTAATAAAATAATTATCAAATATAACTAGCTCAAATCTAAATTGATATATTTAGAAGTCGATTTGTCATTGATTTAAGGATGATTCACGCCGTAGCGTTCCGCGACCTACACGACACTTCATTTTGTATAGAAAGCGTTACGTGATCCTGAAATGTCGGAAGTGTCGAGTAAAATGCGGAACGCTACAGCGTGATCCATCCTTATGTCATACCTTATTTTTACCTTATCTTTATGTGATATTTAGTTTAGGTATTTACCAACAACTGTATGATTTTAAGGTTTGTTTAGTAGTATTAAACAATCACGCAAATAATGAAAATACTGGCTCTGCCAAAACCTTCAAGCTGCCATACCCACATTCTGAAATACGTAAATAATTATCTGAACGAACGAAAAACAAAAACTTCAGCAGTGCTTTGTAGTCCCGGGCTTAAAATTGCGCGTATTTATTCAATCTAACTGCAAAACTGGCTCTTACCCAGTTAAGTTAAGGGTTATATTGACTTTAAACTCGTTTATCGTTGCTGGTCCCATTCGTCGGATGTCCGTCGGGCAAGTCTCCGCTCGCCGAAGGCACATTCAGTTGAAAAAATATATTGATTTGAGATTAATTTTTGTACGTCCCTGTCGCATCAAATAAATATGAGTGCGAGCGAGATCCGCTAGGATTATCAAAATCGATGTTATATTATTAAGGCCCGAATACACCTTTCGCTCTGAAACCAATTAACTGAGTATGAAAAATTCAAATGGAGTAGGTACCTACACAGTTTTTTCATGGCCTAACGCTTGGTTTGCATCAAGTTTTGTCATAATAAAAATCAATGGAGCTCAATCTAAACCGCCCATAAAATTTGTAGCGTACCTTTAAAATATAGAAAGGTAATTTCATTATAAGTTGTTTCTTTTATGTAGGAAAAATTCCTTGCCATTTCATTACTAAGGTAAAATTAATAATGTTCTATTCCACATTTTATGAACCAGTCTAATGAATATATCAATAAAAATGGCGCCATTGTGCCTTAGGGTAAATCCACGAGACTAACGTCATTTATCAGTTCTTTCGTGTGTTCTTTAATTAATTCAGCAAATGTAAGCCTCCTATGCCTACAGGTTGATATATCGACACTTATATTTGCTTAATTAATCAAAGCACATGAAAGAATATGTAACTGACGTTACAGTCTCGTGGAATTGCCCCAGACAGGAACAATCAGGTCCGGCCCTTTGTAATAAGTAACTATACTTTATTATTAGTAGAAAAGTAAGTATTTAACATAGACTTAATAAAATTCGGAAAAACGTTCGGAGGGTGGCGGGTCACTTTTGGATGAGGTTGGCTCAGAACCGGGACAAGTGGCGTACACGAAGAGAGGCCTATGCTCAGCAGTGGGCGATAAAAAGGCTGAAATGATGATGATGATGATGAAATAAGATTAGTTAGTAATTATGATTATTTAATTTTATAAAATAAATAGAACATTTTACGCAAACGAAATACCTTTTTAGCCATATCAAAAACCGTTTGGAAATCACGTGTTCACGGCCTGCTCTATTGGTAGGCTTACTTTGGGATACAGATCCAACATGCGGCGGACCTTTGGATAACTTTACTATCAATCTTCTATCTTCTATACATATAATAAAGCTGAAGAGGGTCGAAAGTCTGCACATGGAAGATATTCGAAAAAAAATTGGCTGAGGATACTTAGAATCGATGACAGAACACGTTCCAACAGTTTTTAGAATTTTTGTCTGTTTGTCTGTTTATCTGTTTATCTGTTTGTCTGTTTATTTGACCGCGCATCACGTGAGAACGGCTGAAGGGATTATGATGAAATTTCGTATAGAGATAGTTTGAGTTCCGGGAAAGGACATAGGATAGTTTTCATCCCAAAAATCAACCCTGGAGGGGGTGAAAATGGGGTTGAAAGTTCGTATGGAGAATTTTCAACCGCTGAACCGATTTAGATGAAAATTAGTATGGAGATAATTTGAGTCCCGGGAAACGACATAGGATAGTTTTCATCCCGTAAATCAACCCTAAAAGGTGTGAAAAAGGAGTTGAAAGTTTGTATGGCGAATCAATAACCGTTGAACGCTGGAGATGCTCTGGGGAAGGATATAGAATAGTTGATATCCAGAATTCATTCCTTAAAGGGGGATTACTAATTCCACGCAGACGAAGTCGCGGGCAAAAGCTAGTATACTATATAATAATACACCTGTTAAAATCCATTCACGGGTACATCAATAGATACCCGTGAACCTGTCCCAGTAGGCGTTTGGGCTATTGTAAAGACTATAGAAAAAGTAATGGGCCATAATGTCGAAGTTTGACAGGGTCAAAAAACGGGCTATTGCAAAAATCGTTATTATTATAATGGCCACCTGTGTAACAGTAGTTGCAATTAAACGGAACAAGTGGCGATGATTCGGAGCGGTGCAGTGTAAAATGAGCGACGTAATTATTGCAGCTATTGTTCGGAGACAGGGACAATCGCGGCCGGAAGCGTTTACACGACTGTACGGTCGCGCACACAGATCATGATGGGTAAACTTTAAATACCGTCATAGGGGTGCTCCTCTTACATGTATCGTTATTGAAAAAAAGTTTAAGATGGAACCTAACACTATACACTAGTTACCTTTATGAGGTTTTCACAGGCTATTACGCTGAGAAAGCGGTATTGGCTAATATAGACCTCCACCCATTAAAAGGTTCCAGATGCCCGGATCTAGCAATAAGGATAGTACAGCAATCTAACCAGACGGGTTTTGTTGCTCTCATTATTGTGTCATATCTGACGTGGCCAGCTCTTAGTACTTTCAGATAACACTGGTTGTAGAATGTGTGGCGAAGAGGAAGAGACAATGAAACACTTAATGTGTGAATGTCACGCTCTAGCCAGACAGGGAATGAAGGACTTTGGTACTGGCTATCTAGATCCAGATGAATTCGAAGCACTGCCCTTGAGCTCCATTATCCAACACATGGAAATGGTTCAGAAAGCTCTACCTACTCAAGGTGCACTAGGGGGCAATTACACAAAAGATCCCTTTAAATCGAAATGTATCTATATGGGCTCTCGATTAAATAAGATAAGATAAGATACCTTTATGGGGAACATCCTACGCTATAAAATTATTGTCAAAATCATCGTAAACGAGTTTCAGCATTAACTACCTACACGTGATGGCAATGTTGACCAAAACCAGAAGAGAGCAATACATTAATGTAATGCTTAATTCTTTGATGCAGCATAAATATTTGTTACTGCTGTTATGAAATCGTCATTGTAGTAATTCTAATTTATAAACTGTCCCGTTTGATTCTAATACTAAACTGCATTAGCATGGAAATTATTACATCCGAAGTTTTGCCATATCAGACTGATCCGATTTATTTTTAAATTACATCAAATTTGAATAAGCGTCACCCCAAAATATTGGGAAAGTTCGCCCGTACCGCGAACGTTAGATTAAAAGCGAAGGTCTCATGAAATTATAATTTAATTTGTTCACACAAAACTCAGTCTCCTTTCAACCATATTATCTTGAATATATGATGCCTCATGATTACGTTAAAAATGTATGAACCACCACATTGTTGCTTTATACGATAAAAATTGGCTTGACTTGTAATATATAGGTGCTTTAATACTCAGTAAGTTGGAACGTATAATGCGATTAGAAAAAGGATATTTTATATTTTCAATAGGTGGTTAGATTTCAAATAGTTCTAGTACTTATTGCTAAACAAGGTTGTTAGTCTTTAGCAATTTTAACCTAAATTTATTTATACTATAATATAACGACCCGATTTTTGTCTAATCTAATTCTGAGAAATGAAGTCTATCAACTTTTTTAAAACTTTCAATTGGGAGGTCTTGAGTTCAAACCTCGGCTCATACCAATAAGTTTTTCGGAACTTATTTTTGATATTTTACCAGTCGCTGAAGGAAAAACCTCTGTAAGGAAACCTGCATAATATCCACAAAGAAATTCAAAAGTGTATGAGTAGTGCTCAACCCGCTTTAGGCTATGGCCCGATCCCTCTTGTGCAATACAGCTAGGAGACATGTGCCCAGAGGGGCGATTTTTGGCAGCCGAACGCTCGAATAAAAAAAAATCTGCGAAAATAATCGCACAAAAAGTTAGTCGCCAGTTTTTTTTTGCATGAAATTAATAGTTTAAGTAATCGTGATTTAAAATTTCCATCGCTGTTATTTTTAAAACATAACTTCATCGTTTTATTCAGAGTTTTAAATGTCACTTTCGAGTGCTCGAATCTCAAAAATCACCCCCCTGGTCGACTCTCATATTATCAAGCGCGTCTTTCATATTGTCCGCCATCACAGACTAACGCATTTGGAGATTTGTATTGGTAATTAAACTTCAACCTTTCCAAGGGTCTATTAGCTTTGAATAATCTATATTGCATCTGCAGTTTCAAAACTTTTAACTACCACCTTTGTGAGACTTAAAAAATGAGTTTTGTTTATGATTGAGACATTTTATTGACAAAAACATCATATTTTTGTTACATATTTAACATTTTTGTCTTAAACCTTTTTTATGCATGTAATGCTTTGCCTTGATTTTTGCAATAATTTTCTTACCTTCCAGTGGTAGGTACCCATTTTACTATTTTTGTTAAAATAAGATAATATTGCTCATGTTGTGTAGCTGCAAAGACTATTTTTTATTATGAATAGGGATGATAACAGATGTTGAATTTAGTAATGAAATGTAGTTAAAACGATGCAAAATGGTTCATATATCCTATTTTAGTGAAAATTAAAAAAAAAGGTATTGGAATTTTACGATTTTTGTCAAGAACAAAATTAAATCTGTGTAACGCATCCCTATACATAAACGCAAGATTTCAGTGTCAAAATAGCAATTTCATATTTTTTCCATACTAAAACAGGGCGAACATGTAGTTGAGTTGTGAGGTAACTTCTACATATCAGTTAGTTAGGAGCGTTTCGTGCACCACGTGCATCAAACATAAGATTTTGAATCTGATTTCTGACTTTGTTATAAGGTGATTATTATTTAAATGTCATTATATACACGAATAATAGTTACATAAACATTAACTATAAAATATTTTTATTCTTAACGGCCTGATTCAAAATAGCGCAAATCAAATAAATACTACCTATAAACTAGGTATCTATATCAATCTTCAAAGAGAATAAAGTTTTTAATACGAAATACAGTAAAATAAAAACCTTATAAATAAACTATAGGTAGAGTGGCTCTAAATTGATTTCGTTTACTACTACTCTATAATATAATTCAATTACGACAACGTACTGAAATCCCTTGTAGATATTCTACAGCACAGACCGCCCGGGACAGATTATATTCAATTAAACCTCAACTTTATGGATAGCTCGAGCCAAACTCTGCTCACGAGAGACCAACTTCTAACTGGTTTTCGTAAAGACCATCTTGTAAGTACAGCAGGTACACCTGACTATACAACGTGAGTCAATACAATATGTCCTTTGCTATAAAGTTGGAAACTATACACATACATTGTCATCTTATCAGCGTTAGTGACCAAGTTATAGTTATAATTTTTTTGCAATATTAACCATACCTAAGGAAAACACAAAGATAATAGACGGATGTGACAAGTTTTCATTGTGGTTTAGTATTTTTAAACACATTCTTAAAACAACCTAGGTACTAATGTTTTTTTTTTCAATATATATTTAATGAATACCAAATACCACAAAGTAATAATCGGTATCATTTACATGTACCAAGAAAAATCAAATATTTTTTCTACAGACACTTTTTGTTTATAAACACGTATCTACTTAACCAGTGTATACAAGGTTTAATAAAAATACTGGTGATTCGTTTAGAGGCATTATGATATTGATTATGCAATCAATATCATAATGCAAGTAAGAAAATGTAGGAAAAAAATATTTGGGCGCAAAAAAAATTTGTATGGGACACGACGTCCCACGCGGCGAATCCTCCATACAAAAGCATTTTTTTCTCGAGATTTTTTTTGTTATTGTTTAAAAGAATCAGCAGCATTTTTGTTACACCTTGTAGAACATTGTATTACCTCATTTGAGCCAGTATAAAATTGATCTTATAATACGCGAAGTTAGAAAAACGACCAAAGTTTTACGATAAACATTTGTCTCTGCACGTTTTACATAAACCATAATACTTATGGAACCGACAGCGAGACAAGCCCCGAATAAATCGTGAATGCGAATAAAGAAGAAAAATTACTGCTCTAGTGAAGCTACACGCATGATATAAACTATAACATATCGCTTTGCAAACAATACTATGGCAGTATTCAGTGCCGAAAATTCAAAGTAAATACAATAAGCATGTCGATGTTTTTCGCTCACACACATAAGACTGCACCTTAGAGCAAACCATCTTACTCCAACAATTCGTTTCTGAGATATTTATGTACGTGGAATACACATGCGTGAATAAAGTCCATACGTTTAGTTTCAGAAATAAATTTCTATTTGCGTGCGACACTGGTAGACATTGTATACATGAAGGTAACAAATACGTATTGCACCTATGCAGCTATGACTTTTGAATGTATGCGGTATATTTGTAGTCTATAAATTAAACGTCGACATTGTTGTTGAAAACTACTGTTAGAACAACAGGTACCTGATGCCAGTTAGTTTCTGCAGAATAGTTGATGTACATCCAGAGCAGTGATATAATATTATACAGTTATCTTGCTCCGCCAAGTGCTATATCGCGGGACGTTGCCGTTGGTCACTAATCGGTGCGGTGGCAAAATGGACACGTCTGTCGAATCAGACGAGACTAAATAGTTATTTGAGAATTCTCAGCTTGTGTTTACTTAAGAAATAATATAGACTCAATCATAAGCCCAGATATTTATTTCAAAGCGCATTTAAGAATCACTGTTTACAAATCGTAGAAATAAGAAGAACATGTACAAGATTTCACCAATATTTTTCATACAACGATGGCGACAAACAAGCGGGTCCGTCTGATTTTAAGCAAGTTTAACAACCCTCAGTCAACGAGGAATCGTTGTCTACTTCTAATACGTGATATCAAATTAATACGTGGGCTGAAAGATCAACACATGTGATATCACTCTTCTCTTTTAGAATAAGTTATCCACAAAGCAAAGAAGATGCCAACATTGCTAGAAATATTACCACCGCATGTTTATTGCATATCGTATAGTTTCAAGTATTCGTTATAACGCGTCCTAAGACAGCCGCGTTCAAATAAAAACCTGAAAGAATCTTGCAAACTGCTTACAATCTCACAAGATAGTTATTTCTTCCACGTAAACTACCCGCCTCAAGTACAGAGCATGTCAACCCCTCGAGAGAGCGCAGTGTTTACTACATACATTGCAAGTACTATCCCTGACTCGTCCCACCGCGCCAAAGGTAAATTTAAGATAATCTCGATAAGAACTCTCGGTCCATATCCTTTTAGCGAGCAATCAGGATATCACGTAGTAACGTCGTGTTTTATTGTACCGTAACGTCAAAACATTAGACCTTTTTTTATCGAGTTAGCCGGGTGTCGACCCTTCGTGTCCCTGTGATGTTGTACGTAACTTTATTGAATTAGGATAATTTACTGTGTTTGTTGAATGTGCCGATGCCTTTAGCCTCCACATTGAAATTTAAAAAGGTTGGAAAGTGAAAAATTTACATAGTCATCCCGCATGCATACTCCGGCCGTGCGGCGTGACGAAGGTTGAATTGTGCTCATAAATATAAAGGAGTTCTGCTTCATCATCCGGCTGTTTATTTAAACATAGTATAAAGTAAAAGATATCTAATTAAAAATACAATTTTAAAATATGTATTTCGCATACAAATTCATTTTACACAAACACAAAGTCATTAAAATTCAACGTGAATAGAAGAAAATCTCGGAAAATTCAGTATCAAGTTGAGGTAGCAGTAGATGAAGTTTAATTATAATTTGCCTGAAGTTTCAGCGACAGAAGTGCGCAGGAACGGTTACCTTTGCTGGCATTGTTTGCTGCAAACATCTTTAATAATAATATACCTGTCCTCTCCGCTGAACAAAGGCTGCACAGTGTCTCTAACATGTTGAATACAAAATGGTTATTGTCTCATTTTGTACATTGATGTTTTATAATACACTTTACATAAGTACTTAACTGACGAATCGGCCAGGAAGTATTTAAATCTTATTTGTAATAAATCAACTAATATGAGTGAGGTGACTATCGTAAAGTTTTAGATAGATGTTCTCTTCATACCTTGGTATCTTCTATATATTTAGGTAAGTATTTAAAATTGTATACTTAGTATAACTTTTTAAAGCAATTTTCAGAAATCATAAAATTATGTATTTGATTTTTATCACTAGTTACCAGAGGTCGGCGGGGGTGAGCTGTTTTCATAGTAATTTGACGTATGTCGTGTCAAATTAATATGAAAACAGCTCACCCCCGCCGACCATTGCTAGTTACATGTAAATATATATTATTGCTCATTTAACTATGTATAGAAAGAAAAGGTTACATATACCGAGGTATGTATTTTTGTCTGTGTACCGTTATAACACATTCTTATTCACGGTCTCTGGTGGTAACGGCCGCCTCTGCCAACGATTTTTTCCATAGCCATATTCGAAATTTATCACCATCTTTTCGGCGAAGAAAACCTCCGAATATAATTTTGCACTCAATATGCTCAAGCCATAACATTTGCGTAAATTTATTTTAACTCCTTATGGTGCTATTATAAACGCTTACCCGCATTATAGCACCATTATAACAATGGTCTCCACGTTCCGTGCAGTTGTTAAGAATCTAGAGTTTCAAATACAATTGGAAGGAGTCCACGATCATATTCTGTGAATTATTTCACTGTTTTATATGTCCATAATAAGTCAATGGCCTGAACTGTCTGAACGGTTGTTACTACTGCTTCCATGGCGAAGGAAATATTATTTACTAAGGGCCCAATTATACATATAAACCTTCCTCTTGAATCACTCTATCTATTAAAAAAAAACTGCATCAAAATCCGTTGCGTGGTTTTAAAGATCTAAGCATACATAGGGACGGACAGACTGCAGAAGCGACTTTGTTTTGATACTATGTAGTGATTAGAGACATTTCAGTGTAGACGTAACGCTGTGTAGTTTACATACAGTAAATTACTTTGGTCCTTATTATTATACTAGTTTATACAATACATATGGCTTAACTAATAAAATTGTAGATCATTGAAGTGTGACGTTTTTCAAAGGTACTATTGGGCGGTCGGCGGTTACGCTTTCATTGCTCGCATACAATATTTAATCTAAACAATGTGACGAACAACGTAATCCATCAAATGGCACCTTTATCGAAAAAGCGTCACAACTTCAATCCGATAACGTATGACCTAAAAACTGAGATAAAGACTTTGTTAAATACAGTGTGAATTTACCTGTAATAATGCAGTTTTGTAAGTAAGGAAACCTATACTACCTATAAACTTAGGGTCATTGCACCAAAACACGTATCAAGCAGCAGTTACAGCAGGGCCTTAAATGTTTAACATACATGTTGTAACAAAAATACTGGTGATCCGTTTAAGGGCATAATTGGTATCATATTGTGAGTTAGAAAAAGTAGGAGAAAAAATGTTTGTGTGAAAACCTTCCATACAAAACCAAAAACTTTTTTTGTAGGATTTTTTTCTTACTTGTTCATAATCAGAATGCGATACCAATTATGCCCTTAAAAGGATCACCAGCATTTTTGTTACACCCAGTATACAATGTTTACGTGTACCACACCCTTCATCTTTTTTAAACAGATTCATCTTGAATATTTTGACGGAATAAAAACACATTCTTTCGGTCCACATTTTTTTATCCCTTAATCTAGTTAACACATTCTTTCGCTCCACATTTTTTTACCTCTTAATCTACTTAACACGCAGACAATTGCTCTATTAATTATCATAGCGTATTTTTTCACGGCAAGCTTTCGGTACACGAGTTACATTTTAAGCGCCCCTGCCGTTACCTTTTTTAAAACGTGTCTCGAATGCATTGCAAAGGAAATCCCTGAACAAGTATTCCCAATAGACTCGAGTATTTGGTGGATCCATTGTTACGTGACCTTGAGATCCGTGAGATTGTGCAAAATCTGAAAGACATAGCTTACAAAGAAGTTGTAGTTTATGATAAGTTACCAAATGGTATGCGGTAACCATACCATACCATTGGTAATCGGATACCATCCGTCACGCTGTATGCTTGTTTGCCTATATACAATGACCTATATACAATGTCTGAAAGCTAGTTTCAGACACCTCAGCTCTTTTCCTACAACACGAGGAATAGGTAAATTAACTTGGTCGCCTTATTTACAAACATTTTAGACCACCACTGTTACTTTTATATACCCAGTTTGTCTAACCGATCAACTCCCCCTTCTTCATTACCTACCTAACTTATGTTCTGAGTTGTCGCCCTCTGCTAAGCAAGAATCTGTATTCCAGTACCCCACTTTTCTGTTAGATTTCCACTTCTCGGTCCTAGTCTAATCAATCTAATCATATCCAAGAGTTCATTCTGTGCTCTTTCATAAATACAGTAAAACGAGTACTTGGCATTCATATAATTATTTTATAATTATTAAATACACAATAGGTATAATTGATCAAAAAACTAGCTTCTATAAAAAATATACAACAATGTAATATCGGTAAGAACTATTATGCTACGGATGCTGTTAAGCAAAAATGTGTTAAACCACATTCATTTTACAATAAGATGTCAACTTTAAAAGCTTACAGTTAAAGTTGACATCTTATTGCAACACGAATGTGGATTGACCCATTTTTGCTTAACAGCGGCCCTATAATCTGTGGTCCAGATTAGGTCGAAAATAAACTGGCTCCATTGAGCAGATGAGAATAGCACCGTTTTTTCTGAACGGACAATGTGCTAAATGAAGCCACGCCATGGCGAAATTGGCCACCGTTAATTACATGCTAACTAAGTTTGTTTCGTCCCCGCTGGAAAATTGGAATGTTGCACTGAATAAATTACCTTCTCCAGTATTATGCCGGGGGTTTAATGCTGTTTATTGTTAGGTTAGGTTTGCTTGCATCTGATTACGATTACAAAATTATTTTTATTCAGGGCCCAAAGGTCTTATATACCCATTAAAAAAATCTTCATTTTAAACTTAGAACTGATATATAGGGTTCAGTCGCTTTCCTAAAAACAGTGCCTATACCAATTCCCGGGATTAGGTTGCTGAGCGGACCCCAGGCTCAATAAAACCATGGGGAAAAAAGGCGCGACAAACGCTAAGAGAAAAATATTCGGAGGGAAGCCGGAGCTAATTTATTTGAGTGAAAATTAGACAAGCCAGTAGGAACGGAGCATACCCCGGGGTTTTCGGTGCGGGAATGATTTCGTGTATTTATAACTTTGTTTATTGTAAAATAATTACCAAACTATGAATTAAAAGTAGGTGGTAAGGTCCAAATGTGCTTAGAAATGTTAAATTAGTCTCGTTTTTTACAGTTTTTACCTGTTATTTGGCTAGTGTATAACATTCCCGTACCGAAAACCCCGGGGTATGGAACGGAGTTCTGTGGATCTTCTGCCACTACTGTACGTACACGTTAAGCCCAAAAAAGACTACGTTAACTGCGAGTCTTCCAATCCCCTTTACAAAGCTGGCGTCTGCCGAGAAGAGCCTCTAATATGAAACGGTGAACAGAATATTAATGACTTGGGCTGAATAGTTCTCGTATTTAAACGTCTATCAGGGCTCAGGCCGGCTCACACATCGGCGCCATCCATCAAGCAGACTTATCGCGTCGGGCCGCACATACATCTTACCGTATACGCGAGGTGAAAAGTTCATTTATTTTATGTTACCGACTTTTAAATGATGGCCGGATTTAGTTTGATTCAGGTGCGCCAGTAAAAGTAAATACGTTGGGGCTATTTAAAGCAGTTTAGGGTTATAAATAACATAATGTCCAGTCAAGACGTATAACGTTTACTGGTAATTTAACTCATAGTAACAAGGATAAAGGAGGGGGAAATTCATGGGATTAGGTTGTCAAGCGGACCCCAAGCCAGAATTACGTTAGGAGGCAGAAGAGAAGAGTGTAACAATGATATGGTTATTTTATTATCACATTCTAGCGGTATCTTACGCTGTGTTATACATATAAAATTTTATAACATTAGTGAGCAGCATCAAATGCGTTTACACACACAGCCCGTGGTATCGGGAAAGATTAAAGATTAATTAATTTTGATTTTCTTGCAACTGAAAGAAGCTAGAGTATATTTAATATAAATACGTACCTATTTCATAAAGACAGAAAGAACGTAGTTACTATCGGGTACAGAATTGCAAGGGCAATTTCTCAATGAATTCATTCATAAATTGGTACTGCAATTTGGAACCCGACTGTACAAGGAAATAGAAGGCATAATCTTTAAAATAGAGCTATATATATAATTATAAAAAACCTTTTGTATCCAAAAGCTCTAACAAAATAACGTTTAATTTTATTCTTTAGACAAGAATCACGTTTACGTACATTGCCCGTACACGCGCTTATCTTAACGCTGATCTGGGCTTATCTCATGCGGGCTGCGGTCGAAAATGATCCCTAATTGGGATAGATAGTGAATCGAACGGGGATAATGTCTGTCTCCTGTAATGGGAATTTATGTTAAACAATTCAATTTTATCTCTTCTTTATTCGCGGAATTTTTAATTCTGCTGTATTTTTTAGTATCTAATAGGTATAGTTTGGCCAGCCAACGAACGCAGTAGCAATGTACAGCGAACAAAAGTATGACAATACTAAGAATCAGCGATAAAAAGCAGCAATGATCATCTAATTCTACGTATTTAATTTTTAGTAAGTATTTCCGCTCCTTTCACTAGGTGACATTTCCTGTGCATAAAAAGGAGACGGATAGATTTCATGTGATCTGTCATCAACTGCAACCGATAATCTGGTTGAGGCAATTGACGTATGCTTTAAAACAAATGCGGGAGTTCTATCTCTCTTGCGCTTCAGATGAGAGAGTGAAATGCACTAGGCATAGATTAAATGTAAAAGAAATGTGAATTGAAATGTTGGTAATGATAATGAAATACAGTGTGCCATTATACAGGGTTGCCACATGCGTCTTTTGAATTTGCCGCGTTTTTCTACGGACTGATATGGTTTGCCAAACTATATTGTTCAAGCAGCTGTCGAACCCAGTGATAATAAATGTACAGCCACCGACTATTATCTTCTCTAGCAAGAAACGTAAAATGGTACATATATAAATCCTTTACATATATAAATATTCACACTGCCTACATTCGTTCATTCAATCCCGTTATTTAACGTTGCTTTCATTTATTCATTCATTACATTACATTAATAGGCTTACAGGAAGTACCAAATCGCCTACAATGCTAGAAATTAATTAAGTAATCACAAATATGTGCTTCTAGGTAAATTACAAATCGACATGATTTTAGTAAGCAATTTTTGCCAGCAATTCATCTATCTGCAGCCACCACTGACTCTACCAGCAGATCTGTTTAAATTTTCAGGCTTCAGTCTTGCACACGATAAAAAGTAATTAATTTATGAAATAATTTAACAAAGTGCAACGTCCATTGTTTAATATACTTTTTCCAGACCCTTGGCACGTATCTTTGTACACTTTTCGTCTAGACGTCGGTCAATAAAAAACGGTTTTATGCCCTTGACTTGTATTCAGCTTATTACAAAATAATAAATTTATAAACGCGTCTAGTTATTACAGAGCTTTATTGAAGTAAAATTTTATGAATAGGTTTATAATATTTACCGACGTGGATAACAAATTTTAAGAAAAATATTTGTGTGTTTATTTATCAACTGTGAATTTTTGACATAGGCACTACAAGGTAATTCATATAAATTGTGTTAAACTTTTGACTTTGATGGATTTTTTTTACAAATCCTAATGCTGCTTAACAACTTTGAAGCAAAATTGAATAGACAAGTCGATCTATTGAAAAAAGATTACAATATTTTTGTGACTCTGTAATGATTATTTCTTAATAAAATATAGTATGTAGGTACGTTAGTAAATTTACAGTAGGTATACCATCATAAAGGTAAACTGTCGATACAATGTTGTTAACTATTAAAAAAATATATATATAATAATCTCTTTATAATTTATGCTATAAAATAATTTTGTGAAAAATGCATAAACGAGTAATCTTCGTGGTTACCTAATTAATAATTTATTTATTTATTTATTCTTGCTTATAATCCTTACAAATGTTTTATGCGCTATAAATAAATGTTTATTTTATCGCCAGAAACACAAATCCTAGTCACAAGTCCTAAAACGAAGTCCAACAACCGCAAGAGGCAGAAACTGTGACGGGCGACGCCGCAAGCAAATAACCAGACAACTGAAACTTTTCCAATTTTCTGTTGCATCTCGGGGGCGGTGTTTTACATTGTATGGCATCATCCTCGCGTGAAACCAACTCAAACGCTGTTCCACAGGGCACAGCCTACTCTTGCGATCAGCCTTCCTGTCACCAACTCTCCGTTTTACCTTCTCGTATATGCGACATGCGTATTCGATTATTGTCATATATAACGAATATTGAGACATTATTTGGGTAGGCCTACAAACTTAATGTGGCAGCGGCGGCGCGGCGGAGCGTGGCTACCCCCACAGCGTCTTTCGAGCGCCGACGTCGCCCGAGCGCCCGCCCAGCGTCGACGCGACGTCAACGCTGACGGATCACGTGACGTTTTCTATACAAAATGAAGTGTCGAAAGTGTCATGTCGGAGACGGTCTGGAACACTAAATTGGCTAGCCTACAATTATTTGTATGCGCCGTAACTGGTATGTACTTATACGAAATCTTACCCAGCTATCTCCAAAATAGATGAAAAGATTTAGTTTTAAACGAATTTCAGTAGAAGTTAACTGAACTCTTTGTAGGGCACTTTTAACAATTAAGATCAAAAAGGCTTCAAGTATTTTTTTGCAAGGAAAGATTATATTGAAACGTCAATACAAATAATTTATAGTCGTTTCAATATATTTATCAAGCACTATCATACAAACAAAAATATATACACTATAAAGATAATAGACTAAGTAAGTGTGCAATCTGATAGTAAATATACTGCGCTTTTATATTGTTTCACTTAAAGCTATACAGCTCTATTATATTGATTTGCATACTCGTCCGAAGCAACTATACGAGGTAACCGCTTGCAAACTTAGTTACTTTGAACGAACGAACGGATTGGAAAATTCACCAATGAATTGCAATGTTCACAATTTGGGAGTACTTCATAAAACTTTGTGTATAACTGCCACTTTATTTCAGTTATAAGCCCGGTAATTTTTTTCGTAAGATTTTTCTTACTTATTCATAACTAGCAGTTGCCCGCGGCTTCGCCCGCGTACATTATGATTAATGCAGATTTCTACTCTGGAATAAAAGTTTTTCCCCGCGACTTCCTTTGCGTAGAATTAGTAATTGACCCCCCTTTTTACCCTCTTAGGGAATGACTTCTGGGATAACTACTATGTATCCATCCCCAGAACTCAAACTATCTCTATACAAAGTTTCAT
Source organism: Pammene fasciana (assembly GCA_911728535.1). Classification (NCBI taxonomy): domain Eukaryota; kingdom Metazoa; phylum Arthropoda; class Insecta; order Lepidoptera; family Tortricidae; genus Pammene; species Pammene fasciana. The sequence goes on from OU452285.1 coordinate 8,445,555, forward strand.
CTAAATCGTTCACGTTTAAAAATTCCCCATGCAATTTTGCAACCCCCGTTTCACACTTAACCTTTAGGGCTAATTTTCGAGATAAAAACTATTTTATGTTCCTTCTCGGGACTCAAACTATCTGTATGCTAATAAGCATTAAGTTTCATCTAAATCGGTCCAGATGTTAAAAATTTCCTAATCAAAATTCCAACCCCTTTTTCACTCCTTCAAGGGATGATTTTCGGAATGAGAACAACCGTTAGTCATTTGCAGGGATTCACACTTACCATATCCCAATTTTCGTCTAAATCGGTTCGACGGTTTAAAATTCCCTATACAAACTTGCAACCCCCGTTTAACCCTTAACTTTTTTACCTTTAAGGGTAGTTTTCGCGAAAAAAAACTATTTTTTGTTCCTCCCCGGGCCTCAAACTATCTGTATACCAAGTTTCATCTAAATCGGTTCAGCTGTGAAAAAATCCTATACAAACTACCAACCCTCCTTTCACCCCTTTACAGGTTAATTTTTTCAATGAAAATAACCCTTAGTCGTTTCCCGGGGTTCAAACTATCTATTATATCATGTTTCATTTAAATCGGTCCAACGGTTAAAAATTCTCTATACAACCTTCCAATCCCCTTTTCACCCCCTTAAGGGCTGATTTTCGGTATAGAAACTACCCTATCTCCTTTCCCCGAATTAAAATTATTTCTTTACCAAAATTTCGAAATTGATGCCATTTTCGTACTTAATTAACGTCCCAAAATACCATAAATCGACTCCCATATTGATATTTAGTCATTTCCACCCTATCGCACCCGAACAGGGGGATGATATTTCACACCCGCCACGTTGTATCAAAAAATCATTGGTGTTTTCGTAATCAGCGACCCGATAAACCATAGAAACGATACCCATGTTGATTTTCAGACTTTGTCACCCCCATTTCCCCCCCTAAGGGGTTGAATTTTCAAAAAACCTGAAACACGTGTTTACTCATTTATTATTAGGAATACTCCTGTGAAGTTTCAAATAAAACAGTCTAACTAATCTTGTTTCCCTATACAAACTTTGGACCCCCATTTCACCCCCTGGGGATGATATTTTACACCTGCCACGTTGTATAATAAAATGGTTGTTGTTTTCGTAATCAGCGACTCGATAAACCATAGAAACGATACCCATATTGATTTTTAGACTATTTCATCCCTATTTCCTCCTTTAAGAAGTTGAATTTTCAAAAAAGCTGAAACACGTGTTTACTCATTTATTGTTAGAAATACTCTGGTGAAGTTTCAAATAAAATAGTCTAACTAATCTTGTTTCCCCATACAAACTTTGGACCCCCATTTCACCCCCTTACGGGGTGAATTTTGAAAAATCCTTTCTTAGTGCACCCCTAGACCTTATAAGGGACCTACGTGCCAAATTTGGAAACTCTAGACCCAGCGGTTAAGGCTGTGCGTTGATATGTCAGTCAGTCAGTCAGTCAGTCAGTCAGTTTCTTCTTTTATATATTTAGATCGACGGTTAACTCTCCACGCCTGAAACTGAAAACAATCCTGAAAGGCTTGTTTTGTTTTTTTGTCGACGGTTAACTTATATTAAACATATGCACTGCAAATAAAGACACATAAAATCAACGTCAGATATTTAAAGTTCGAACATCTTCCTGATAAGGACGCAAAATTATGCTTGACTTGAGATGAAATTGTTTCTTTTCATTACCTGGGGCTTATTGTGTAAGGAAAATTGCTATCGCAGTTGTTTTTGACAGCTTAGATAATGGTTTAATCTGAAATTACTGCCGGCGCTGGTTATTCAGTACGAAGTTACTTTACCTGAAACGAGTTTGACGTCGGAGGACATTGTTAAATCATACGATTTTTTCTAGATTAATTGGTTAATATTTACAGTTATATTATAATTAGCTTTATACCGATATACCTCTTGGTAAATAAGAATTTATTTATTGGAAATGTAGCTGTGGTATTGTATAAGGTTCAAAACCTTATAGTTATGGTTTCAAACCTGTAAGAACATTAATCAGGTACTTTACTTTTCGGTTTTGATTAAAGTTTGGGGGTAAGAAATAATTAATCTATCGTTTTTATTTTTTAACTAACAAACAACGTCATATTCTGTAGCAAGAATTTTATAAATTTTATATGGTAATAATATCGGAAGACAGAATATTGGGCCACCCTGCTATAAAAATATTTTTTAATATATTTTTTCAAATACGCTTGTTTTAGCGTTCAACAAGGTCTCATAGAGTTATTGTCACGATTAAATTATTTATCTACGCAATATTTGAGGTATCCGGTAAATGCGCACTTACACTGTTTGAGGTAATGGCCGCATGTGCAGTGTGCACATGACGGTATCAAAGCCGCCAGACAAATAAATCAGTGATATCTGCACGGCCCACTGGCTATAATCAACACATGAATCGTTTGAATATTTTTATAACATTTACTAGGCATAAGAGCTGTAACAGCAGTGAGGTTGGCTGCGCTACACCATGGGCAATCAAAGTGCAAATAAAACGCAGCTAGGCGTAGAGCAAACGATATTGCGATCTCGTTCCGTCGTATATCTGCGTCCCTTACCTTGGCCATGATGGCCCGTAGTAGAGAGCAGCCTTCAAATTACAATTTACTATTGATTAAGAAACTGCCTTTTAAATAAACCAGAGACAACGATATTTTACTATAGATGGGTTATACTCTAACATAAAGAGCAAAACATAAATAACTGTGATGTTCCTTTAGCAATTATTCTATTAGGTTAATAATGATAAGCCGAGCCACCAGCATGTGTATCCGTGGGACACGGCACAGATTCAAATCCACCCAACATTTCTTCAGTTTCATCGACGGTGCTGCCCTACCCAGCCCGTCTACCTCTGCCCTGCACTAATGCCACGTTCTTGTTGTTGGCTAACGATTAATTAAAATTGTAACACTATTTTACATTAAATAAATCATTTGAATACACTTTAATAGGACACTAAAAAAAATTATTCTATTAGGTTTATTTATATTGACAATCATCCCATCTTTGTCACTCTCGTTGTGTCTTTCTCGCGCGGATTACGGGAGCCCATTAGCACGTCCGCATCTCTCGCCGGGTACTGCGCGACTAGAGACCATTGGGTCAAGTCACTATTGGTTATTCACCTTAGGAGCGTGCATAACCCATCTGTAATTTAATATATATCATAGACCAGGGAACCCTAAAATCGCGGCTACCCCAATAACGACAGTGTTCCATTTGACAGTCACGGAACTTCAAAGTATTGTATTTCAATATATGTAAATAATTCCAAACAGTAAGTCTGCCACAAAGCGAGTGTGATTGTGAATCATTTGCATGTTTCATTGGCCAGCGATTGAATTTTCACCGCGAGGCAGGACTCATTTCTGTTTGTTTTCATGTGAAAATATAATTGCCATCGGGAATCAATTATTGGTGATTAAAGCATGTATAATTTGTAAGTTTATTCGAGTAACATCCATGTTTAGGCGTTATCTGTACCTAGCTGCTAATTATTGTAAGTATCCATTGATTAAAAATTAAATAAAACCAATGTAGCGTACTTTGTTATTTTACACTTTGTTAATATAATACATCTACAATCTCCAAAGCATCGACATATAGAATAGGAAGACGTGGTGCCGTGCCGTGAGGACGAAATTGTGATTCCAATAGTGAGCCGATTTCCTTGTGTTTACGCACGACACGCACACATATACAACTCGTGGACGAGCGGTCATTGGTTCAAACGTCAAAAGTGCGTGTGTGTGCACGAGACCGCGGATTACTATGGAATCACAGTTTTGTCTTTGTGGGATCATGTCTTCTTATTTTATATTTATGTCTGTGTTCCAAAGTACTTATATAACTTGTGAACCCCTCGTTTATGCCAAGCCTACACCTAACTGTCACGCTAACGGAGAGATGCACTATATTTATTTCACATGAAAGAGCGAGTTGAAACACTTGGCGTGTAGTTCTCCGTGGCGTTAAAACTCCAGTAACAGTGCCTTCATTTGTTTGTACTACACACAAGCAGCACCTAATGGAGGAAATCGTTATAAGGGTAGTGACATAAAACTGATAGCGGCAAAAAGACAAAACTGCCAGCCACATTATGCGGGTCGTTCCGTCGAGGGTCCAGCGTTGTGTAAATAGGCACATTATCTGTTTCGTCAGTTGTGTGTAATTGCAGCGCATTATGAGAATAAGAGACTAATGCAAAGGATTAACACTTTGTTAGGTAAACTTAGGACATATAAATGCCAGACATAAATCTCTGTACCTATTCTTTGCTTGGTTTAATGCCAGCAAACATGGTCGTAAGCGGTTTCCGTCCCCAATAGACGCTTGCATTTCCAACGATATCCTTTCGCTTAGCCGTCTTCTTGTTCAGCTTTTTTTTTACACCACAACGGTGTCGACGGTGGTAAACAAGTATACGGCATGATTGATAGTAAGCGACTAGCGTAGCTTTTTAGCGCCTGCAATTCCAGAAGTGTAACATACGCGATGCCGACCCTTTAACATAAAGAACAAGGGGGACGAGACACAACAAGACAAGACAAGACAAAAGGATCCCCCGTCGTCAACCTCAACGCATTACATCGTCCTTAATAGGTAAGTATTAAATAAAAACCCTAATCCACAAAACTGTTTTTGTTTACAGTTAAAAGTTTTACGTAAACACTAGTCTAAACTTAAACAGTAAAATGTTTGCAAATGCCAACATTTGTTCCTCTAAATGCCTCAACACAGCTTAGGTAATGCTGTAACGAATCGAGGAACTTTAGCTGTTTGTTTAAGTGTTCAATACCTATCAAGAAACATGTTACAACAAAACTATTGAAATCAGTACTTTGATTTCCTACGCGTAAACGTACGTGGCCACAGCTTCAACAGTTTGGTGATTCAAAGAAAGTTTAGATTGGCTAAAATACTAAATAATTGTTGAGACATGCTACGTGTTAAATACGGCGAAGAATACATTGAAGGCAGTATATTAAGTGGCTCTGTTTGTAGTCGCTTTCCTCTGCATACAAGGAAAACACTAGAATCTGCTACGAGTGTAGCGCGTAGCGAACTGCATGTGGTACAGAAATTGTTGAGACATGCTACGTGTTACGGCGAAGCGTCATGGCGATACGCAGCGTACGTAGCAACCGCAAACGCCGTCTACGAGCTATGTGAACATCAAGGGGCCGTATTCTAACGTTAAAACACATTTAGAAATGATCCAACTTCAATACCTACAACTCCAATGCATTAACTACGCAATGCAGCTAGCGCCTGCACATCTGAATCGGAAGTATCAGATTTTGTTTGAAATTATTCCGACGCAACTTCTATAAAACTTCAATGTTGTTTGAGTATTTCTTGTATGTTGGAGTTATGTTTGAGGTAAGTAGGTTGTTTTTTTAACGTATTCTTTGTTTATTTTAAAATTAGAATACGGCACAAGAAAAGAGTCCTTCGTCATTCGCAAGCAATCGAAGTGTTTTAGGACATCATTTTGACTCGGACTCGGTACAATAAAGCACTAAATATTATAATATTTGAATACTGAAATAGAAGCATAGTTAAAAAGATTTTATCTGTATAAATATTAGCTATATGTCTAACAACAATGTAATATAAACTATATGTCCCTCACACTACCGATGTTTATGTAAAGTCAAAGATACTGGCCCATGTTTCGATTGTGTCCATGTTATAGGATCTAACAGTGAAATGTTAATTCGCCTGAGGCAGGCGAGGCGCTGTTTACTCCCACTTTGTTTTGCATCCACTGTTTGCTTCTCCAAGTATCCTGAATTCACACTCTATTTACCTTACATTAGACAGGCAAATTGTGAAGACATTTTCTCATTCAATTGGACTAGAAGTTTCTGGAATTCTGTTACAAACGCAATTTAGTGCCACTTAAACAAGATTAGAACTGCCAAGAAAATTAATTGAATGTCTGTCATGGTTAATTGCGTTTAATGAAAACGTATCGCCCGCAGAGATTTAAATTAATTACGCCTTTTGAGTGTGCGCAATTTGTCCAAGAAGTGCAAGGGTGCATACTTAATATGATTAAGTTCCTTTAGAAATGAACGGAACGCCTTTGATAGTCTTTTTCTTTTTTTATAAATGACTGCAAAATGTAGAAATATTTTTTTTACTTACCTAGACTTTCATATTCGCCTGATACGTCTAAAAATACGTTACTTATTTATACGAGGCCAGTAACTTTAATTTTATATCACACTGCTATCAGGCCGCAGTAATAAGACGAAGGTATAGTTGAATTATCGAGAGCGTGGAATTGCATATGTAGTGGTTGTACCGTGTTGTGCCTCTTTGTGTGCTGATTCAAATATAGAATGCCTGTAAACAAACAATACTACTACATATGCAATTCCACGCTCTCGATAATTCAACTATACATATAGAGGCCATTGAGCAATTGATGATAAAGATAATCAATTTTATCATGGTGTAGAAAAACTTCTGCCAAGATGACCAAGAAAAATATTCAAAGTGACGGTAAACGGCCACATATGGCTATGGCGGAACACCAAACTGAATTTCAGCTATCAGAAAATTGAGGTAAATTTCCCAGAGCCAATCCATCGTAAAACTCCCCCGACATGCAAAAGAACTGCCACAAACTTATATGCACTCAGCAATAACAATATAAACGTAAACGAATAAAAAACCGGCGCCGGCGTCTCCCGAACGAGATTAATGTCCGCCATTGCTGTGACGTCACGCGCGGAAACTCACTTCCGCTAAATGGATCGCTAGGCACAGCCGCCGGCTAGCTTTTGATTTCGCTTTTTCATTTCCAGTTTTAATCCGAATTGCTAAAACTGCGTAATTTTATTGACGCTAATCTGTACAGAGCGGACTTATTGGCGCGGGAAAAATCCGCGGTCCGCGCTTCATGACAGCCTTTTTCATCGCAAAAAATACGTTTACCGCTCATACGAACTTTAGCACTCCATACTCGTACATTTTAATTTAAAATTATTGGTCTGCATTGATTGGTATAAATAGAATTATCTAGAACTCACAATTTTCTACGTAGATTCCTAATAAGCTCCTAATATAAGCTCCTCCTTGTTATAAGTACGTAAGTTTAGGCACCTACTTAATTGTTTAGTATGTTTGCAAAAATATTTTTTTCAGAGATTTTAAAAGTGATTTTGCATAATTATTAATGCTTAAGCACAAATATTCAACTGTATTTAATTTTTAATAAAATAAAATAAAAACATTTATTTCTGAAAAATACATAACAGTGTTAGCTGACCTCCACAATAGGCAATTTACACACTGTACATATTATGAAGGTAACGAATACTTACTCGCCTTAATTGTAGTTTTAATTCAGGTTAACCTATATATTTACATTATAATTAGTTAATTTTACTATTAACTTACCATACTCAGAATAAAATACAACAAACAACAAATTGTAATAATAGGTACACTTTTATAAATGCTAAGTAAGTCACAGACTAATACAATCAAAAAGATGTTCATGCCATGAATTATTGCATTCGCCAATAAAAAGTTTAGCTAAGCTATTTTGAACTAAAAATGCGAATCGAATTGATTTTGAGTTGGTTTATCTTCCATCAACACATTCAAACCGGCCAGCGCGGGTAATCCTTTTTAAATCGTGTCGCAGCTTGTTGTGGCAATATTCCAGGGCCATTGTTCCGATCGTATTGGTAGATGCAATCCAGTTTAACTATAACCTTCACATCCATAGCAACTATGTATATTTAAAGACTACTGTTATACTGGTTTATCTGCGGATTACCCGCAACGCGATGGCAGTAGCTGACCAGTACTGCGCCTGCAAGCAGCGATACGGTGAAAGCCACGTTATTATATTTATTATACGAGTATGACCTCTGGTAAAGAAAAGCCAATCGAAACTAGAAATATGAAAAGTAATCCGAGAACAGTTGGCTGGATTAATCTTCTTGATTTGAACAACTCTTTAAACGGAATCATGTAGGTAGCGAAAGCTAAATTACGTGGCCTGCCGTGGCAACACCGGCTAAGAGAACCAATATACCACTTTTAAACTATAAATATTAGTTACCTACGTTAAATAAGATTTCCAAAGGCATTAATGTATACACCGACCATAAATAAATACCTACATTACCTTCATCAAATTCAAAATCAATATGTATAGTATTTTCATGGCCATTAGTAGAGGCTTAAATATTCAACTTACCTACTACGAACATCCTTTGAAACTGACCTTTGGCGAGGTGTAAAGTACAATTTAAGCGCCAATTACGTATAATGAAATGAAAAGCCGCTTACCAACAAATAACAACTAATTGACTGCATTAGTTGTTATTTGTTTATATTCCTTTATATTAAAATAAGTTTAAAATGCTTAAATATTCTGCTTAGTAATATTATGCAGTGGTTTAAGGAAAGTTGAGTTTATAAATAAGTAATTATCCGGGCAACCAACAGTAAACAGGATTCCTGTCCAGTTTTAAATAATATGTTATATACTTTTAAATCCCGTATCTCGTTTTCTGCAAAAAAAAAACACAATGCAACGACATTGCTCCCAAAACATTTATGTTTAGCTATCTTTAGCAATTTTCCTAACTAGATACTTACTTATTACTATCAGCTTGACTAATAAATATTTTTAAGCCTTTGGGAAAACTAACCCAATTAGGACCTACAAAAGGGAAAATATCCATATCGCATTTTATTTATTTAATAATCAAACTGGCAGGTCCACGACCGTCCGAAGGAATAATGCAAAATTATTCAGCGCACGGTCCGGAAAAACCAACGACCTACCGCCGTGCAGCGACTCCGGTCGCGTTACGTTATGTCCCTGCTTGCAGTGACCCTTGCAGTTCGATTTTAAATCCAACAGCATATCGATACCGAAAGAACTAAACATAAATAATGTATAGCGTTTTCAACCCAACATATATGAACGCCTTTCAAATATTTACAGTATCATTGCGTAATATTTACTAAGTAATAAAACAGCCAAGTGTCGCGACCGCCCGTCCGTAGAGGCCATAAAGCAAAGTTATTCCAGCTCGCCGTCCGGAAAACCAACGACCTTCCGGCGTGCAGCGACCGCCGGCCACGTGACACTTGCAGCGGGATTTTAAATCCGACGCAGCATTTCAAAAGAAATGCACAATTTTGAAGGAACACTAGATCCGGTAAAGGTATTGTTATCATTTGATATTTTTGCAAACCGTCCTATGTCTCTCTGTCATGTGCTGTGTAACTCGAGCCGATGATATGGCAATCTGAATCAATAGGTTTGATCTATTATTTCATAATTAAATGGTAGTGACGATGTCACCATGAGACCAAACTCCTTCTTTTTTACACCAATAAGATTATGAAATAGTATTTTGTGCAACAGTTACATAATAAGAGTTCTTAAGATTCGAGGGTCGAAGGGAAGAAAATGAGGCGAAACTGAATTTTGTAACAACGTTTATAAAGTATATGCTTTGAATATACCTGTCAGTCATTTTATTGGCAAATTAGAATGCAGAAGTAGAAAAAACACGTAATGAGATCTTTCTTATTTCACAATTTGCATATTTATTAAAATTATTTGATACACTGTAACGTAAAAGTGCAATAACAAAGCCACCGCCGAAGCGCCAGCTGCTTAGTTCCACCAATTTCGGTCATATTAGGATACGGGGAAAAGCATTAATCTTTTATTTAATTTCGACGGCGCACACGAAGCGAGAGACATCATGTTTGGGCTCATAAATAAGTGTGACCTGTCTTGTTTTGAGGAAGAATGCGACATCTCCGCGGGAAACAGCATAAATCCTTGGATAAAATTACACAGTCGTTAACCGTTGGAATACAGTGCTTCAATAATTCAGCAAGCACCGTGTTGTTTCTGCATTTTATGAGATGTAGCGATTCCTAGGGGTTCGAGCAAAGAGTATGTAAATTTGCTGAGCAAAATGTAAATGATTCAGCTGTGGATTGTGGAACTGCAGGCAACTAGACAAGTGCTGTAAAGTCTGTCTTCGTTTTTCCTTATTTTTTGATCCGGGTCAGCGCTTAGTTATGAGTTGTTTAGCTTCAGTATCCTGTGGTCATCAAGAGGTTTTGTAACGTGAATATGTTTTTAGGATTCCGTAGTAAAAACGGAACCCTTATAGCTTTGTTGTGAGTGTTCGTATGTCACAGCCATTTTACTCTTAAACTGTAAATCATAATAGTGTTTTTTCCGCTATCAGTTTTGTAGTCAAATTGTTTAAAACATATACAGTTCATATTTACAGAAATAATTACACGAAAAGTGTGGACTGCCATCCATAAAATAAAATGGATAATACAATCAGATCACGAATTTAGTAACTAATTTGATAGATTCTGTCATTCGGGCATTTATCATTAAAAAATAGGTACAATAGGAGATTTTTTTACATGATTTTGATTGAAGATTTGTATGGCCCAATCTGAAATCAGTTTTCAGCAAGTAAAATGCTAGTTAGCGAAGCAGAATGCACAAAAATTACAATATAAAATTTTACAATGGTATGCAATTCAAATAGGCCTCCGCGTATGTAATGCCACCGGAATTGCATTTAATGTTGTATTTAATTAGACGTAAAACCCTGATGATTCTGTGGTGTCCATATTCGTTACTTAATTTCACATTCATATCATATACTTATAGCTAATTTGTGGATATGCTCTTTTTATATTAGTATTCCAGGAATACTTTGAACTTTTGAACCTAACAAAGGTTCAATCAAAAATTTTAATTGCAAAATGACATATAAGAAATTAAACTAAACAATATTAATTAAAATGAACTAAATACATCGTTTTTATCGAATATAACTGACATACGATTTTGACTCCTGAATCTGCTAGTTTCATTTCGTAAGTACTTTTTCTATGTCTATCGGTACTTATCTGAAACTACTTTAAAATAAAATAAAAAGAGCTATCATGCAAGAAACATTTTATAAAAGGATTTTAATAGTAAAAGTTCCTAGTACACAGCATCCATGAACAATGTAGCCACAGATAAAATAACCTGTATCCTAACGATCTAATTGCATGTCTGTAAATGTTAACCATTGTTATATTCTGAAAATTTTATATAAATTGCGACAGTCTTTGGTTTGTTTAAATACCCGCTTAATTTACATTTTGATGTTTACAGCCAAATGTAAACGTCACAATTCATTTTAACAGCACGTAGCGGCCGCATGTTCCGTTGCACTAGTAGTTAAATAAGATAAAGATAAAAGATAATTTATTATCATACACAAGACACCATAGAAAGGGAATCACAGACACATAGAAACACAACATATCGCTATAACAATTACATTTACAACGCATTGTGACAATAGGGATGAACTCAGCGATGGCTGTGGAACAGACTGGCCGCCACAGCGCTGATTTTCAGTTCACCCCGCAAATTTTTAGTCCACCCCGCTAACTACTACATAGTTAGTTAGAATAGAGTAGCCCGTATTTAAATTACAATAGTTAGCACCAAAATTCCAGCCTTCGATTTCGGAATCCATAAGGAAAAAAGCCTTCTTCAGAATGAAATAGGGAAAACGATTAAGGCTACAGGAGACACGCTACCGCTATATAGAACGGTAACGTCGGTAATGCGCTCTGCGTGATAGGCACCTTGCCAAAAGATCAACTTTGTACTTATTTTGAGTTAAAAGTTTTATTAAGTAGTAATTTGATATTGTTGTCGTACCTGTAGAGGAATATTGTAAACCGACTTCAAGATTTCGAAGGAGGAGGTTATCAATTCGTCGGGATCTGATGATGGGATCCTGGAGAAATCGAGGAAACTCTTTAACTATTATAGGCACACCTATAGTCATTTCAGTATTTTTTACAGCAACTCGGGCATTCCCTCTTGGAAAAACGGTGCTAAGTTAAGTCAGTTCTTTTTTTAGTAATATTAATTTATATAACACAGTTATTATTTTTATCATATGTAACCGTTCTCACAATACAGTTTCAGAAATTAAATTCAATTGACACTTTGATATGTATTGAACAAGTACTACGTGTCTACCTACTTAGTACATCGTGATACACAGAAGGCGGCAGATGTTTTATCTAAAGCGATAAACATTGAATACTCGACCATGATATCCACGCCGCGACGCTCGCAACGCGTTATTAACTACATTTTTTCCGAGTAAATGCTTGCGCAAATGGAGCCGCTGAATAACGACGTCGCATTAAAATTTAATCCATAAAAACCTAACCATAAACTCCACGTTTCTTACGTTTAATATTACATTTAAAAAGTTGAAATATTAGCGTATTATTAACTGCGTATTATATTAGCGTATTATGAAACGAACTCGTGTGAAATCAGAGCCATCTTTTAAAAACTAAACTAACTGATGAATTCATAACTTATAATCCATAAATCATCCCTTAAAGAGTTGAACCGGCAGATGAAAACTTGTATTATTTAAATGAGCATTAGTTTTTGTCATACATGTAGGATTGGGCGAAATGGAACGGATGAATGATGTATTCTGAGTGAATGAGATAGTATGAAGACCATGTCTATGAGTATGAAAGAGATAGCATGAATGACTTAAGACTTTTGTAATCTAAGATGCGGGCCGGCGGCCATTGGAGAATCTGTTCGGAGCGATTAAGTAAAAGACGTGCTGTTACATTTAATTTCCTTTATTTCTTCTAAATATACTTAATTAACGTTGAAATTGGTGTTTATTTGATAATCCATGATAATCCACTTCCTACATACATATAAACTCATGGACGAACTTTCAGACACTGGCTATTTAAAGATAAATTAAAAAACTCTTAAGGATCATCCATTAATTACATCACACCTCAAGGGGGGGGAGGGGGTTCACAAAATGTGACATATCGTGACAGGGGGGAGGGAGGAGTTCCATGTTTGTGACCTCACGATCCTCACATACAATTTGTTAACAAAATCGGAGTTTAAAAAAAATTCAGTTGTTAACAAACATTGTACTAAACTAATTTTCTACATACTCGGATTTGTTTGAATACTTTCGTTCCTTATAAATTTGATACTATTTTTTTGGCAATCCTAATAAAAAGTTAGTTTCAAAGTGATGTTGTAATTTTTACCTTCCTAAACTAAAAATCTAAATGTGACGTCACACTAAGGGGGGAGGGTGCAGTTAATTGTGACGAAGTGTGGCAAGGGGGGAGGGAGGGGTCAAAAAATCATGAAATTGGTGTGACGTAATTAATGGATGAACCCTAACGTTATACTCTATTCAATATTTACCAGTGAACGTACAATGCATAATTTTTCAAAACTGTTTTAAATTAAGGCATACATGCGGTTTACAGGGCCAAACCTCGCATTTTAGCCAATCAGGCAATCAGTAATCACAGAAGGCAGATGATTGCTACCTTTAGGCTTTTATTACCTACCCTTCGCGATTATGGAGAAACGGTCCGTAAAATACAACTGGCTAACGTTTATTCGTGAGTATAGTGTATGGAATACAACCTGCTAAATATAATCAGTTTGTTTGGAACGTCAGTTGCCAACGTAACATTATTCGTCGTATCATAAAAGGCATGTAGCAGTTCATGACTTTCATAACTCACGTTACTGAATAAATCTTTTTTCGTTTTTTGTTACATATAAAGACGTTGATATTAGGTACAGTCAACGGCAAATCTAGCTGAGAAGGCATTATGTTTAAAACGATCTTGACATGGTCAAGAAACAATAAGAGCATATTAAGGTACTCCCGATACTTATTTTCGATAAAGAACCAGTACCGGATAAGGGATTTCCCGGTTCTTGACATACAAATTCAGAACTTTCTTACACTTTAAGGTAATTTTTAATTAATATTACTAACTACTTCTACTGGACGCTACCTACTATTAAATACATTTTCCTCTATTGAGTGTGAATAGTGGTATTTTTAGGAGAAAACAAGTACTAAGGTAATTAATTAATTATGTAGGATCTTACATCATACATGATATCTGCTATTTACAAGAATACCTATAGTGCTTTCATTTCGTCCTACCTACTCGTAGAAAACGATAAAATTTACGAAAAAGAAAAACAATCTATCAAAGCTTTTTACCAGTAAAATTGTTTTGCGTTGTTGAAATAGGTCTGTAAAAATACAGCAGTAACTAGGTATGAACTTTTTCGGAAAGTACCCTATACATACACGTAGGTATTTAGTATAACCTGCCTTGACATCCAGAGAGCAACGATCAACGGAGATCTTTGGTCTCATGTCCGATGAGTGCTCGTTTGTAAAGATTTGCTGACGCTTCGGCCTGCCTATTACGGCTCTGTATGTCCCCCTCGCAGCTCCAAGTAATTCCTGCAATTTGTTTCAGACTTGAACCCAGGCCAGGGTGCGTATGTCAAGATGCTACTTTCCTTAAAACGTGACGTCAATGTTAGTGATGAGATGAGCACTAATGTTCGTATTAACAAATAGTGGATAAATAATCCTCCTTCCATCCTTTTCCCTCGTTTCTCTCAATCCTTCTCCTCGTCTTCAGTAGATGAATGTTAAACGCTTAAACGCTGAAATATATTTTGTTTAGTTTTTACCTTAATGCCTGTGAATGCAAATGTTGCTTTAGTTAGTTAGTTAGTTTTTTCTTCAAAAACATGTTTTATTTCTCAATGATCGCTCTTAGATATTGTACCTGTAAAATTCTGCGCTTACTTGTAAAACATGCTGTGTATACTTGCTTTGGACATCGTGCTAGTTATAACACGTTTAACGCCTACTATACTATTAGAGTTTGTATGATATCTGTTAAGTGTACCTAATAAAATAAAATAAAATAAAAATAAAATAGAATAAAATAAATAATCAATGTTACACGTAACTACTTACTTAGTGAGAGCCACCGCATCGATCTCTTTTAAAAAGATAAGATAAACGTTTATTACAAACCATGGTAAAATTCAGTCGTTACAATATTATAAGATAAGATCACATGGCACCCTGTTAGGGTATTGGCAATTACCATAATATGCTAGGTACTATAGGTAGGTATTTATACTTACATATTAAACATAAGTTTTAAAATTAATGCTAATTCTAAACTATCTCAAATATCACAGTTACAGTCTCTATGCATATAGAAATAAAGGGTTGTTCAAAATTTGTTTGTTTTAAAAAGTTACGGTGCATCAGGCACGTGTCACTATGCATCTTATCTTTAATTTTCCGTGGCAGAGCTGGCAGAATTCAATTGAAAACCCAGCTATAACTTAGTAATTTATCTTTTAGGAAATAAAATAAAAAACAACAAAATATTTACCGCAGCACTGAAACTCGATCTCCCGATTCCGACCATTTTCATTTAGCTGCGTATTCAAAATTCTTTTCACCTCACTAGCTCGGAAAGCCCTTTTTGTTTGTTTAATATCTATTGTGAAAATCGCTTTTTATCCACATGTGGTGAAAGAGTTTTGACATAAGTGACAAGTGGCTTAAGTGACATTTGACAGCTAACAAAACGTAAAACGTTAAAAGTGCAGAATTTTTAACATCGCAATTAATGAATTGCATCGAGTAAAAACACTTAATACAGTCTTACAACTTTATTTTAATTCATAAATATCAGCATTCAACATTAATCTTCATTCTTTTTGTAAAAACGGATAAATTGTTCTGACAGCCGAATAAGTCTACGTACGAACAAAACGCATCTGACATTTAATAAAACCTTTTACGTCAAAACTTTTCATTTCAATTCATCCATCATATCAACGTTAAATATTCGCATGTTTTTCTAGGTTGTTTTGTTAAAAATTAGTGATTCGAGTGATGAAGAAGTATTAAACACCTGAGGAATTACGGGAAACCGAGCAAAATGCACCCTTTTTCTTATTTTCCTCGCTGTAGTGAGGTGAAAAGTTTTGTGTTATACACGGGTGAAAGTTATTTTACGTCTCGTGTATTAAAGCACTCGCTACGCTCAGGATTCTATTTTTGAACCACTCGCTTCGCTCGTGGTCAATAATAGAATCCTTTCGCTAGCTCGTGTTTCAAATAACACTCGCACGTAAAATACAACTTTTACCCCTTGTATAACAAATAACTATTATTTGCTTAACAACCAGTACAAATCATATATTGACCGGCGTCTCCTTGTAAGTTATTTACAAAATAACCTGTGCTATAGTATAGGACATGCAATACCGGTATTGCTTGTATATGGGCAATCCCGGAATTCCGGTATTAGCCCATAGAAGTAATACCGGTATTACATGTCCTAGCTGCGTAGACTCCGGTTTTCCTTGGGTTTGTACGATGTACCGTCATTAGTTACGTATAGTCGTATGCCTATACTGAATGCAAGACACTAAAGTAACTGTGCTGCAATTGCTTAGATGTGTTTCATTCTATTCATATTTCATAAACAGCAAAGTAACCGCAAATCATAATATACATTACATTATCAGCAGTAAGTGGCTCTACCAGCTTCCCGAGCACTATTCCAATTATTATTTAACCGTCGAAAAGCCGTACACATTATTGTACTGCGGATATTACGTGCTTGGAGCTATTCTATTAGGCTCATTATTCTATGCGCCAGTGTAGTGTAAAGTAACTTTTGTATGTAAAAGGTATGTGAAACATGTTTTCCAACTATTCAAGTGAATGCAACGAAATAAACGCATCGACCATACTAGTAAAACATTAAGCAGCGTGTAACATGATGTAATGAAGCTTTATAGACTTATAGTAATATTTAGCTAGTACTCAACCTAAACTAAATCGAACATTATTACTGAGCAAAGAGCATAAAATAAAATGAACACAAATTTAAAAAAACGTAGCATGTAAGAGCAACCAGTGTAGGTACTTTATACTCTTCTCGATAAATTATTTGTTGTTTGTTATTAGTTTATTGACTTTTGGACTTGGTGTCATGTTGGCGAGATGCAAGCCCGTACTTACACTCCTTTCTCGGCCTTACTTTTTGGGCGAACTACTACTTTATAAACCTGGTACACATACCTAATGATAGCCTTTATTGTGTATCGCCCGTACTGATTTTGAGAATGCTCCTGGTTGGTTCTGATTTTGTACAAGGAACACACGCAGGGATTTATTCTCAGATACTCATTGACAGATTTGTCCGCCAAACCAAACCGACGGGTAAATCCTACGTTTATGGCTACACAGGAAATGGCCCTCGCAATACGCTTGGCCCGAAAATACATCTGAAAAACGTTCTTAGTATTGCCTGCCGTTAAGCCGTTCCAGTTTTATAGTTAGCCTTATTGTAGTTAAAGCTATCCAGCTAACATAAATATTTACGAAGCGAATAGCGACCCGGCGAACGGTGTAGAACTTTCAGGGCACCTATTAGATAGCTTGAGTGCCTGATGTTTATTGACTTGTAAGTAGCTGCATTAAGTCAATTCGTAGTAATTAAGTTGTAAGTTACTATTAAAGCAAATGAAAATGTACGAGCACATACCTAATTGGATTACCCAGACCCAAAAGTTGAACGGAAAATTAATAAGACGAAATTCAAGCTTAAAGTGCATTCAAAGACAGAACTAACTACCCATATGTTTTTGCAGTCCGTTTCGAACCGTTTGGTAATAATATTAAAAAAAAAAAACAATAATGACAAAACTTTGACCCAATTTGACTGATCGAGGGAAATGTCTTGATATGAACTTCCATATATTTTGGCAATGCGTTAGCGTACGGCATTGTATAAATATTATTATAATACGTTTGCTTATTTATACGATCTTAGTTCAATGGAGGATTCAACAAGTGATAAATGTGAGTGGTGAGATGTCGGTACTTAAACGCATCGTGATATTTGCCAAGAACCACATAAAGCCTCTGTCTTACAATTATTTTATTTCCTCGCATGCATTGTAAGATGTTGTATGCTACATTTCTTGAAAACAAGTAAGTTCCAATCCAAATACTATTTAAAAAAATGCTGATCAATTTACGCAACTTCAGCTAACTGAATGTCGCTTTGTGGATACCTCTGCCATAGCCTACCTTCGAAATTGATAGAGGGTAGATTTATTTTCCAAATACCCTAAAATCCCTACATTTCCGACGACAGACAGATTTGTTAGTGGATGTTCAAATAAAAGTAAGCAAGCTAAATCTGGATCGGACCCTTGTTATCGCAAACGAATCTCGAATCAAATCTGCGGCCGTATCTGGATCGTTTCCCCAATCTAATAGATAATGGCCCAATTTCTGCGACCCTCGAATTCAGCTGACTGGCTTAGGTTCGGTTCCGAACATGCCAATTCAATTTAAACGCTTAAGCGGTAATCATTAGTTAATTTAATTTTGAATTCATTATAAGTATATCCATAATATATTTAAGTATGAAATTAATTAGTATACCCTTATCTTTAGTAGTTAGTTTAACGATAGACTACCTTAGTCAGTAAACTGCAACGACGGGTACTGAAAAAATTGAAGGGGGGGTGGAAAACAAAGTCCAGCACTGAAACAGCAGTCTAAATTAAGTAAGTACGCGTCATTGCTCTGAAATTCAGAATATTACGCCGGCGTGGTTTACCGGTACCGGTACGTCAATAATTGTGTCAGTAAGGGTGGGTTGCACCACGCATAATTAACAGACTCATCAACGTTAAATACGGCGACGAAGCTGTCATCCCATAGAAAACTGTCAAACTTTTCATACAAGATTTTTTTTACGATTACGTTTACGTTCACAGACAGTTTGGTGCAACCGGCCCTAAGTCAGTTTTGTTTATTCATATCTAAGTCAGTCCTGATATTATATAGAAGATATCCAGGCCTCTTTGGTGGTAAAGTCAGTTGCATAATTGTATGTGTATGCCACCAGAGAGCTTAGAACCTTCAGTGGGTTGTCTAACTCATGACATGACTGACAGACCCACCACCCTATTCGAACCAACCCTGATTTTTAATATTCCATAACTCATACCTGAATTTAATTAACCAAAACAAGTTAATGTTTTACTGAGACAGTTGTAAAGCATGCTTCTAACGCACATACCTTGAGGCTAATAACACAACCTACATTACCTATTGCCGGTATTTTGAGTTTTGACGTCGAACGCATTTTAACTAAATTAGGGATAGTTAATACTTAGGTAAGTTGTACGCCGCCGAAGTCAATGATGCCTAGTTTTATATTCTTGAAATAGCGGTGCAGTAGATAATATTTGCATCTGATGGTGCAATTACTCTAAATTATAAACTCTAGATTATAAGTATGTACCTATATCCCCCTAAAAGAAATCCAGCAAAGTAGGTAAACCGCGTATTATTAACCGCTTTTCTTGCTCTCTATCCGCAGAGACAGCAAAATGTACCTAGGTACAAAGATAACACAGTTATACCTAAGAGGTTTCATCATGAATATGATTCGGGTTTATGCAAAACCTATAAAAGATAATCCGGCTATTTAGACCGATGCCTACATTCTCTTCGTTTCCATTTAATCCAAGCTAAATCCATTCAATATCGTTGCCAATCCATCCCTCTCGAATGCATTTGGTTCCGCGCTAAAGGAGGTAAGAGCCCGCGAACCACTACGATTTCAATCTAAAACCTATACGTAATTTTTTAATTATAGAATTGTTCTCCGGATATACGTCCCCTTCCTCCGAGGCAAACTTATTTCGAACTCAATAATATTCTCGATGCAGTGTCTGCCAGAGGAGTTATGACACAAGAAAGCTTTTATCTCTGCTCATGCATGGCGAAATTGCAGATTTTTCTTTGCCTACTTGATACGTGGATCCGTGAACACAGTACGAAACTTTTACATGAGTACCTAAGTAAGGTTTGTATATTGTTCAGTTTTAATCCTTATCATCTTCTCGCTGAAAAGGATATCCTGAAATGATTTAATTTACACAAGCCTTGTTGAGCTTTCTGTAGTTTGGTTCAGGCGCTGATTCAGGATTTCGTTCAGGGTGGGGGGGGGGGGGCTTCACAAAAAATCTTACAGTCCGGACCTATGAGCCCCGTAGTATACAAAACTTGCTTGTCAGGGGGGAGGGGAGGGGGGAGCAATGACTCCCCCCCAGCAAGGGCTCGAAAACCGGTATTTGCTCCATACTAAAGTATCAGTATTTTTCCTTTCTTTCTCGTTCACTTACCTACTTAATATTTAATCGAACAATCTTAGGGTGGGTTGCACCACGCACAATTACTCATCAACCTTAAATATGGCGAAGAAGCTGTCATCCCATAGAAAACCGTCAAACTTTTCATACAAGATTTTTTATACGATTAAATTTACGTTCACAGACAGTTTGGTGCAACCGGCCCTTATACTACGAAGTCATTACTTAAATACAATATTGAGTTCTACATAAAGACCATTAAACAATTAAATACATCGGGTTATTTTGGTGTTTTATTTTTTTAAAACGGGTTCCGATTCCGAGCCCTGATCCTATTCTATTACTAATTTTATTACAGTCCCAAAAAGTATTATTTATTACACACATAACTCAATAACAGTAACTATTTGATTAACTTGAATTTTATAAGCTTACGTAAAAAACATAGATACCAATTTAGTGCATTTTATCAAATAGTTCAGCAGCGACATCTATTCAGCGAAACTAGTATACTGTGCACACGTATAAAAGTAAGCTACTTACGTACGTTTCTTGGCATTGTGGAAAAGTGTCACTAGATGGCGTATATAGCAGTTCGCAAATTTTACAACAGATGGCGCTAAAACTGTGTAGTTTCTAATATTCAGTCACAGATGCCGCTGCGATATGGTTTTTTAAAATTGATAGTAAATAAATTGCTTAAAATAACAGACCATACTTAAAAATAATTGTATACATAGATAAGTAGAGTCAGACTTTCTAAACACAATGACTCTGTTGGCGATTACTTACCTATATAATCATAACTTTATAACGAATAGGTTCCATATTAAGTTCGATTTTTGAATCTCATCGGGTGACTTATTTCGTACTAAATAGTCATCGGCTGCATACAAAAAAAGTCACCGGTGAGATTCAAAAATCGAACACCAGAAAGGGTTCTAAAAATTAAATTAATGTAAATATATTCTTAAATTAAAAATACTACAATATATTTATTTTATCTGTTGGATCCAAAGCCGAAAATGCGCAATAAAAAATTATTTAATCATTAAAAAAATTAAATGGCTAAACTTAAGTATAGTAAAAAATTATAACCGGTAATTAGCGCTGTAAACCTATTTTTATACCTAGAGCCATTTCGGCTACAGAGGTTTTGAAACTTTTGAACGCAATGCTGCATAGATCTAATTCTGATGATTCGTATGAGTCTAATTTCAGCAGATAAACTACTTATACCCTACGTAAGTAGGTACTCATACAATATTCGAGTGTTACTGACACAATCCTACATCCAATAAGAATGAATAAATTCCAACGCTCTGAATAACCATCAACTCCTTATTTTAGTATTCTATACAGTCAGTAGGCGCAACCCTCTTCAAGTCCTAAAAGCCTAACATTTCGTCTTTAGTTATGTTTTCACTTCTCATGCTCTTAAAATGTTACTTTAGTCTCTGCAGATCGGGACTCTCTTTATTAATCTCTAGGGACTGAAACATTTTTTTTTAGTTTACTTTGGAAACCCCTAAACAGCCACTCACGGTGTTAATGAATGGACGATTACCGCCCTTTTTAGTGATTGTGCATAGACAATTTTGGACCACGCATATAACCTCAAAATGACAACTGTGCGAAAATATTAAACTAACTCGATTTAAAAAAAAATACAAAAAAACATAAACCGCCTAACAAATTTTATTGATAATTTTAATATTTGCCATTATAAATATTGAGATTTTGTGTAGAATTAGAATGTCGTTATTTTTTCCTCGCATTCAAAGTGAAAAGTAGAGTGTTTAACGCGAGACTAAACAACCATAATGACACGAGATGTTTAGCCACCCGAGCGTAGCGAGGCTTGTTTTTAGTCCCTTGTTGAACAATCTACTATTACCTAACCGCCCTTGACCCCTATTACATGCGTACCTACATGTTAGGTACTATAATAAGTGTTACCTACTTACTGTACCCATTCCCACATATAACAAACAGAAACACACGAGGGCATTTGAGAATTGGACACATTCTCAGCTCACAATGGACCCTTAGATTGCGCAATAAAACAGCGCATTATCGTATGATACCTACACAACATATACTATATTTACCTCAGTACCTACGCCCATTGCGGGCGCTTTTTTAGTTCGAGCAAGATTGCGTTTTTTGTACTGCCCTATCTTATTTTTAAGGTGCCGGCCGTGAGACTAGGCAAATTGTATGGCGCTGCTGAGCGCGGCCGGCATGGTGTGCGAAAATCCTTTTTTTTATCAGATTATGTAAATGACAAAAAAGTAATTGCTAAGTTCCGTCAAAAATAAGTACAGTATACGACACAGAGTTGATACCTATTAAGTATGTGGTGTCTAGTCTAGGTCTAAATACAATATACTGACTAAACTATACAAAATCCTACAAAAAATGGTACCGACCTAATTCCGTAACGGGTCTGAGAAAACTCGTCGTGTTGTCTCCTGGGCTATTTATTCCTAATGCACTAGCCCTATATGCAATTTATGTAGACAAACTGTGCTTAGCATTTCGGATTAGTTTAGGTCATCAAAAACAAAACAAAACAAATGCATTACCCACGTTGGCACCAACTGTGCCGGGTCAGCCTGCGACTATTACGTTTATGTTGCTAGCGGTTCCGTACGTGACCGTGACGTATGAATACGATGTACAGTCGCCATCAAATATATCGGAACGGCCAAGGTACACAAAAATATCTGAACATGCACTTTATCGCCTTGACAATAGAAGCGTTGTCAAATACTTGTGACCACCTTGGCAGCTCCGATATGTCTGATGGCGACTGTGCGATTTACTGGGGAGTTGTACTCATATAGGTACGGTTACTTATGCCTCGACCATATTATAATTTAGGGATACCGCCAGGCAATTTGTATGGTGTTTGAGACAAAAAAACGCTACACAGACAATTTCAAGCATACTTACTTTAAAAATAATAATACTTACTATAAATCTTCCATGTTTGGAGATGTCATACAATTAACTGTAACTAAATCTAAATACTAACCTGGTATCATTTAAGTAGGTACACATCAATCTTAGTTAAATTAGCACACAATACACTAAACTCTTCGTTGCACTAAAAAGCGATAAGAATTTTAAGCTAACATGGTCATTAACATTACAAAAACTATTTAAAACGGGATATTTACCATGTGAGTTTTTTATTTTGAGCTTCCGATATTTCGGCACAGTTGCATGCGCCATTATCACGGAGTAACTGAAGTTGCTGCGAGTGTCAGTTGTGGTCTACCCACACACCATAGCGATCTACCCTCTTTCGAGTTCGCTTTTTTCGTCCGTTGTCACTGCTACTACTACCGTCCGCATTCTCACTTGGAACTCGATCACGGTTACGGTCGATCAAAATAAAAAACTCACATGGTAAATATCCCGTTTTAAATAGTTTTTGTAAAGCGATAAGAAGTTACGCAAAAGCGCATAGTAACGCTCTTATCAAAGCAGTGGAACGAATTAATGCAATTACCTACGACGGAACATAAGACTGCAATGCCCCTTGCAAAAACTCCACTAAGCTTGACCCATTTTAATAGTGCACTTGTTCTCTCAGTACAGTGTAGCGTACAGTTCCTAGCCTACTTTGCTATCGGGTACCGGACGCACCCTATTCACTAGTTCGTCCATTCATTCTCGCTTTGCTGGGCAGGTATGGACGATGGGATGGTTATATACACTTACGTACCCTAGTAGCGCGGACGAGACGAATTCTCGGATGGTCCAAAGTTGCGTTACCTCAAAGAGCGTAATTATAATGACGTGATTGAAATTAAAAACTCATGGTCACGTCGGAACATCAGCGCTGGCTTTCCAGTCAGCACAGCATTATGTTTTAAATATCTTGTGTCCTTGCTACTTTTGTATGATAATAATAGTATATGTTTATCACGAATAAAGTGGATGATTTCTGAAAAGTATCATTGTCTTCAAACTGTTACAGTGTCGGAGCGTGGTGTCAGGGTTTAGTTTCTTGGAGTTTTCAAGACCATGTAGGTACCCGAGCTCACCCAATACCATACGATTATTAACTGTCAGAAACATCAGGGCTGTAACGCCTGTAACCAACAGCCAACTATTCTCAACAAACTTACTTCATTTCATATTTCAATTTACAAAATCATAATCGACCGTGCACACTAGGTGTTAAGATTTAAAACAGCAAAACCGGAATAGCGCTTCAATAAGGATGTGTTAAATCTAGGACCAGGACATTCACGACCATGTATGAAGAGTAACCAGTGTAGTGAGACCGCGGAGTACTCATACTTATTAAGAACCCCGAGTTCATGGTATAGTTGGCTCTGTATCCTGGAATAGGTAGATACACTAGGTAATTTTAAGCTTTAGTATGCAGGACACGTTTCCTCATAGAATACGGGTCAAGGAAGACCGAAACACGAGATGGTAGAGCTCTCAAAGCAAAGTACATTGACTTGAAGCTAAATTTAGAATAGGTAAGGTACTGAGATAATCAGGTTTTCTTTAGGGATCGAGGATTTTAGAAGTAAAAAATAATTCAGGGATTTCAGGGTTTTATTTGATAAATTGAAGAAGTCGTGAGAAAAATCAGTTTTCTTTTGCACAAACGCAAGTTTTATTCTTTTAAATATTTTCGTGCGTGCCGCCTAAAATAATTATAATGCGCATGACGGGGGACGGCATAGGACTCGATATTCCTACCGACTTTGCTAGTTTTTAGCAAGTTAAGAACTTCTACGAGTCACAAAAAAAATTAAAGGTAAATTAACTCCGGCTTGCCTATTTGGCGCGCAGCTGCTGAAAGTATAATTTAATAAATCAGATGTCGAGGCTTTGCAACGTGTTGTCGCAACTATTATCAGAATTTAATACCTATTCCTCTAAAACATAATAAATACCTAATATAATTTCTACCGCAGAATAGGAACATTGAGTCATTGCTGTGTGCCTCAGCTTTATCGACGGCTTGTTCTATTTCAGTCAAGAAAACAATAATCAAAGATGGACTTGCACAAGCAACAAAATTTAAGTATACAGGTATTTTTAGTTTTCTTTCATCTAGTCTAGACGGCTAGGCCACCCGACCATGCTTGATAATGCTTGTCTTCTATTTTGAGACATGTTTAGTAACATGCTATGAAAACTTTCTTCTTCTTTTCTTTTTTTTTTCTTTTTTTAAAGGTCGGCTGGTGGCAGCCTTAACCGTGCAGTTCACATGGCCTATGACCGCACGTTATGGAAACGAGCTACATGTGGTCGCGATCCTCAGCAATGAGGGTACGAGAAAGAAGAAGAGAGATGAAAACTTTAGTATTATAGGTACGCACTTGGCACGATCTCATACTTTAATTGTATGTTCAGGGTTCACCTTATACTTACTGAACATTTCATACAGGACGTAAAATAGCTCAGGCACCGTAAATGGCTCAACAAATCCGTGACTGTATTTGTGTTATTATGGGCATCTTTATTTTTAAAAAAATTAAACAAATATAAAACTAATATACCGCTGCCGATGCGGGTGGTTATTGCTAAACGCACTTTTTACTAATTCTATATTTTAACTAGTTAGAAACAACTCACCATATGCACCACTAACCTAAATAATCTGACCATGACCTGCGTTAACTGCAGTTCTAATTCAACGCTCGTTTGCCCCCTGACACTCAACTCTGCTCTCATGAGACGCCGCTAATGAGAACCCGGCATATTTAATAGCTTAAGTAATATCTTTTTTGGGATTAAGCATATAAAGATGCATTCTCAATCCAACTTGAGATCAAGTCAAATTGTTTTTACGAGCAGTGTTAATTCGTAAATAAGAATGTGGCAACTTGTCTTTAGGACTGTTTTGTGCTCTAGTACCTAGTCGTGTTTATTGTTGGTTACGATGCAATAGTATTGAGCAACATCATAATAAAATTCTCAATTCTCCAGTAGCGCTCGTAAATCGATTTACCCTTATCTTATGTTCCACATTGTACACGCAACTTAAGAAAATAATTAAATGCGCTTAATGAGTATTTTCAGGTAATCCAACTTCACGTTTGCTCCAACGTGAACCTTTATCGGCTGACCAAACATTTACTTCCAAAAACTCATTAATCATTGCAAACCCATTATTAAATTGTAACTCTATTCCAATGGTGTAAGGATGTTTTTAGGTTGTACTTTTTGAGCTAGACAAGAGGATTCGGAGGTAAGTCGAAGGTAGAAGTCGATACAATTTTAATCGTCGTTCACGTGTTCGGTTCCGAACCCTCCTCCCGTGTCAGGTGAACGCGCGTACCCTTGCTAACGTGTATTTAGTAATTTTTTCAAAAGGGGTGATTCTCTTTTATTTTTTTCGCTATTTTTAGAACCCTTTACGGTTCTTTTGTCAACCATTTTCAAATGTAGGTAAGTTTAGAAATAAAGGAAATGTGAAAAATAAAACCTTACCTCGGGCGAGACTCAAACTCGCGGCTCTGGGGGGCTAGCTACAAGTTTGCTCGTTTGACATGCAGTTTTTATCCGAGTTTTCTTTATTAAGGTAGATATTTCATAGATACGTACATTAATATTTTTCCCACGTAGGTATCTGCCGTAACCAATATAAACATATTTATTTATTAATTGATAACTAAACAGTGACCGCAAAAAAATTTCATTGGCGAGTAATGTATTTGTGAGTAGGTAATCAAGTATGATCAGCGGTTCTCAATCTTTTTTTGTGACGGCGCCCTTTTGGAGAGCGAAATATTTGACGGAGCCCCAAAATGGTCATTGATTTTTTTTCATAATAATAATACTATTCTCGCGGAGCCCCTACAGAGGCTTAGGGCTCCGCGGAGCATACTTTGAGAATGGCTGGATTATGTAAATGTAAAAACTAAAATTAAAAACAAGTCACAACAACTTGCAAATATACTTATTAAAGTACATAATACTAAACCCTAATTAATTAATTATACTTATTATGGATTTTTTAATTATTAAGTTGTATATTTTTATTATATAATCGACCTCACGGTTGTAATCGTCTAATTATAAGCATCGACAATGTAATTTTAGCCATTTATAATGTGTTTGTCATATGCCTTTTACTCGTCTGGTATAGCTTCAAGTGTCTATAATTAAACTGTTTTAACTCCGCACATAATGCCTCATCACTTCCACGTCATTGGGCGACACATCGATCCATGACGCCTGTCTGCGCCCTTAAACTTTCACCTTTAGCCCGATGTCAATACGAAAAATCTTTAATACGGCTTTAGGACTATTTATAACTTTATAACGTTAGCAACAGGTAACTTCGGCGGTGCCTTTTTTATTGAAAAAGCAAATGGTGGCGTCCGTAACATTCGCAAGGAAACTGGAGCTGATAGGATTTTCCTTTTCTCTGAAAGTCACTGTAAAAGTACTTAACCGCTAAAAACCAAGCAAGCCGATTAGAATTGAGTTCTATAGACTGCACTACTATATTACATTTCAACCAATAGGAGCAGAGCATAAAACTCTCATTTTACTTGTCAAGGTTGTGAAGTTTGTACTACATCAGGGTGAACCTAAACTTAAAAAATAATACCTTACAAAACTGAATACGATTTTTTATTATTTCATAGGCTTTTAAATGAAAAAGTAAGTAAAGTCGCCATCAAATAGCTATATCGTAGCGGCCAGGTTAGTCATTAATATTTGAACATGTACTTTTTCGCCTTGACAATACGAGTAGAGGCGTTGTAAATATGTTGTTGACGTAGATGGCGTTGTTCAGTTATTTATGACCACCTTGGCCGCTCCGATACATCTCATGTCGATTGTACATATAGATAGGTACCTACAAGATGTCTACAGCTCTTAGATACTAAAAGTGAAATCTTAAAAAATCAAGCGGGAATTTTCCTATAGTATCCAGAGTTAAGTATCCAGAGACCTTCCGTAGAAGTCGTACTAATAAATGTAAATATAAATGTAATTGGAAAAGTTTCCACGATTCTTAAAGTCACTTTGACTAATTACGCACCTACTTAATTTTCTGTTTGGAGAAAAGCTTCATTTGCTCCTTGTGATTTTCGGTAAGTGTCTGTACAGAATCTAATTAAATTTTCCCCAAGATAAAACCATATAGTTTTGAACTCACAGTGGCAATTTCGCACAATGATCAAAATTAGTAACTCACCATTTTAAAATTAGGTCAAATAAGCCTAGAAAGTAAAACAGAATAGGCAGGCGTTTGACCACGATCTCACCTGATGGTAGGTGATGATGCGGTCTACGGTGGGGCACGCTTACCTATGAGATACCTATTTACTCTACCAAAACATAATCGTAAGCAATGTATTCGGACCTTCTTGACCCCAAATCGTGATCGTAATCGCTCAAATTAGACACTACAACCAAATACCCTTCTCACATTAATGTTTGAATTTCAAAATCTTGGCGCTTTACACCGACCGACGACGGTGGCTATACCTGTAGGTAAGTATTTTTTGTAAAGGTGCAGATGAGTTGTTCCAAACCCGCTTAGCTACTTCTGTAGCTAAGTACCTAACATATCAGATTTTTTTCTTCAGCTAATGTTTTAGTAGCATATTAAACTTACAACGCCATTCCGTCAAAATCGTAACAATGCCGTTTGTAGCTTTTATTGCGACAATAAACTTTAACATAGTAAGGAGGTCGGTGGTGGGGGATATTTGATACAACAAAGTCAGTATCGTCTTCTAATTCACACGTACGGGATTTCCTAACATTATGATTGTTTCGTGGATTCACTGGCCTTAATTAGATGATTATAATAATTTAATCTACAATTATAATTACTTTATAACTGTCCGAGTTTCACTTGTAAGTAAAACTAAACGTAGGTCAGTGTCATGTCGTTCATCATTTCTATAATTTCGTACAATCCAAGACTTTCAAATATCATCCACTTACATATTCTTGTGTGGAAACGTCATCCTGTCGTTCTATTTTTAAGAAAGCAAAATGTCATATAGACTCCCACAAATAATTTAAAAAACTAAGGAAACTCATACCGAAAACTTTGTTAGGCTATTCAAGCTACGAACTCTGCGAATCATGCAAAATAAATAAAATAACGACACACACACAAACATCATTTCCTCTAAGCACAAAATCACGGCTGTGTCGTCTGAATAGCCTAAATAGTGACATTTCTGCGGATTGATAAGCATTTTTTTTTATTCGTAGTAAAATCGATTCTATGTTAAAGGTATTTAATCGTCTCGCTTAATATTCGTAGTTCTATTCCCGAGAGCCGAGCATTCCAATCGCCTAGCTAATCGTTCGTAAAAGCAAAACATAACACTAATTATATTTCCGCTGTCCGTTTACTCATGATTAAAAGTCACAGTTTTTTTTTTATTTATAACAAAGCGTCCCGGCCTACTTACACCAGCCACTGCAGCCTTTGGGCGTGACTCCAGTGAAGTCAGAGGATGTGTTCACCGTTCAAGTATGCCTACATGGAGTCCCTGAGTTGAAAGGTTAAACGGCTATTAGACATTGCAACCTGCAGGGCCCAATCTGTTGTGTACCCTGCCTCTCCGTTCCCCTCCTTCAGCTCCCTACGGGCCCTACCTTTAATTACACCTTCCAACCTGACAGATTGGGCCCCGCAGGTTGCAATGTCTAATACCGCTTTTAAACGACAGCTTGAATGGGGTTGGCAACTGTCAACGGTTTGGCAAGATGGCGCCAGCATAGCTTGTACCTGTCACTAAGCAATGTTGCATGGGATTTGGCTTAAAGGGCCAGTATCCAGGTCAGAAAATTCCAAAAAAACAATAATTTGACACTTTTGGCAGGACTGACAGGTACAAGCTATGCTAGCGCCATCTGTAAAGACTTTCGACCGGCCAACCCCATTAAGGTTTCTACAGGTCCCTAGCAACCAAGGCAGTGCAACCCTGGAATCTCGAAATACCTAAATATACTTACGATAATGTAGCTGTCTTTTTAGAGCGCTGGTAGCCTTGCGGTAAGACGTCCGACTTTCAATCCGGAAGTCTCGGGTTCAAACCCCGGCTCGTACCACTGAGTTTTTCGGAACTTATGTACGGAATATCATTTGATATTTACCAGTCGCTTTTCGGTGAAGGAAAACATCGTAAGGAAACCGGATCTAATCCCAAAAAGGCCTAGTTTCCCCTCTGGGTTGGAAGGTCAGATGGCAGTCGTTTTCGTAAAAACTAGTGTCTACGCCAATTCATGGGATTAGGTTGTCAAGCGGACCCCAAACCGGGATAAACGCTAGGATGATGATGATGAATGTAGCTGTCTTTTTCTTTATCATAATTCATAATATGTTTATTTGCAGAAAAAGGGTTAGTTACATGTCTTAACTTTAGGTTAGTGATAGTTCCACCTTCTTCAGCTGGGTTTAACAGCATGCAAATATTCTTATAACTAGCAACATATATCAAGCTATCAATATGAGTTGTATATACAGAGAATTTGTAATGTCAATAATAACAATATAAAATATCCATTCGAAATTATTACCAATTTATAGCTAATACATTATGTCAGGAAAAAAGTTATATTTACATTAATTACACTAAGGGTCAGTTGGTACAATGAAATGTCAATTGGCAGAGGACGATAGATCATTTAAACACACTAACTACACACACATAATATGTCAAATAATAATAATAATAATTACAAATTATTTCATTACGGTAAATATTTTATTCGTTGTTTTCCATGTATTGCTGGACAGTAAAGAAGCAGTGATCCATGAGCCAGACTCTAAGTTTTTTGTTAAATTCTTTCCCTTCAAGCGCTCTTATTTCAGCTGGTAGTTTGTTATAAACTGCAATACACATGTTATAGGCATTCTTTTTATATATGTCAAATCTGCATCGCGGTTGATATAAAAGATTTCTGTATTGAGCTCTAAGGACTCCTCTGACGGTATCGGAACGCAGTCTAAAATAGTCAGGAAACGTTTTTGTGAAATTACAGATCTTTAGTATGTACATGCACGCTAAGGGTAGAACATTGAGCTGTTTGAAAATTGGTCTGCAGTCAGCATCTATCCTTGCGCCAACTATTGCTCGCATACATTTTCTTTGTAGCGTATGTACCCTACCAACATCTACTGAGTTACCCCAAAGAATAAGGCCGTAGTTAAGAATGGACGACACGTGGCCATGGTAGGCCATTAGAGCTGCCTCTCGAGATACGTTCAATCTTAGTTTTCCTAACGCAAATCTAAAACGGTCCAGTCTTAAGCATATTGAGTTAATGTGTTCTTTCCAATTTAGAAATGAGTCAATATCAAGTCCTAAGAACTTATCAGCTATAGAAACACTGCTTAACTCTCTGAAAACCAGGCAATCTATCGGGAATCGAGTTCTATCCCGTCAATACTTCGCTTCTAGAACTCAACTCTCCCGTGCTCGCGTTACCAGTCGGAACACAGCCAGGCTTTTCCTCTTAATGGTCTCTTACACTTTATTGCAACCAAGACGTGACCCATTTGCGTGCGAATCAAGCACAGGAAACCAGGTTACCGAGAACGACCTCGGTTATCGGCTCGTCGGCTTTCAGGGCACGGAGGGGACCTGGAAAAATATACCAAGTACAGACACACTTATATTTCAAACGAAATTACTGAAAGGACCTGTTTTCTGTATACTGTAGGTCTATAGTCAGTTACTGACGATTTACAAAATATATATTGTTTATACTTAGGTACCTTACCGACATCTTCAAAGTGGTATAGGTGTAAGAACCGTAGAGTAAAAAATGCTTTTTATTTATTTTTAGATTAAAAGGCGATAGATATGAGATATACTATTTATTGTATTTTAATATTCGAAAATCCAAAAAAAAAGCCTGCTAATGAAAATACTGCATTTAAGTACAAATAATTATTACAGCACTATATAATAAATACACCATACACCCGTGCCCGTGCCAAAGAAATTTCATTATTCGAATTTATTAATTAAAATTATTATAGGTACGCACCTTTACTATAACAAAAATAACAGGGGGATTATCTTCGAGAACGCATGTTACAAAAAATACAAGAAGAAACGAATAGCGGGATCACAATGTGATTCGTGAAGCATAATTTTCTTGTCAGTCCTCAACTTCCTCAGTCGGTGGCCATTAAACAAAGACTTATTTCTATAATATTAAACAAAACTATTAGTCCATTGGAACATTAGGCGTTGGTTCACATACGACCACCCACATAGTACCTGACTAGTGTGACCATGCATTCAAATTACAGTAGAATTCTCATTAGCGTCTTCGGGAAAAAGGTCATGCGTTTTGGTAATTACAAACATGCCATAGAGAGTACCGTAGTTTTGTTGTTTACAAGTTGCGTTGTCGTGTTACGTTAATCGTGCCTGGCCGCAGTAAAAGAAACGTTTTACGAATTGTCATGAAGGAAATAGCGAGGATAAAATTTAGCATTATTATTTTTATTGCAGGATGACATGCTTATTTAAGAAGCCCTGGGGTAAGACCTGATCGGGGTATCTAGAAAACTAGCTATTTTTATATGCAGACTACACACCTTCCAGCACCATTTTCATGACTTTCATGTTGCACACAGTCCTGTTAATTTAAAAAAAGATAAAAGATATCTATTTATCAATTTATTCACATTATAATGCACTTACAACGTCAGAGAGAAAAAAGAAACTACCACCGGTTCTAACCCTACACCTCAAATCTGTCTGCTTCACAAGAAGTTTAATATGACTGGTATGATTTAAAGTGTCGGGACTTGCGGCCATCTTGTCGAGCAAGGTGGTTTGGTTTCGGGAAAAACTTCTTATTTTATGATCATTTTCGTGATTCAATGTGTAATATATAGCTTATTCTGCAGTGATTTAACGAACTAGTGAGCAACTAATGAAGAATTAGTCTCGAAACATGTGTAACCCCTGTTTGAGTTAGATATCCGTTAGTCCACGTGCTGTTTGTAGGGAGTAGCTATCTCCTTATAAAAAGCCTAACCTCACCGTACAACGTCCAGCTCTTGGAGCAAAATTTTAATTAATTAACCGTACACTTGTTCTTATCTACTTCGACATTGGCAAAATTGTCCCAATATTGTGGACAGAATGCCATATTTTAAAAATTGAATTGATTTAAAGTGTCGAATATTATACTTATTTTGATAAAAATCACACAATTCACAATTTACATGAACCACATTAACAATACAATTTATATCTACTACACAATTACAAAAAACAAAAACCACTTAAAAACTATAAAAAGCCCGTAACCTAACCTAATACCCGAGGCCCCAGATGTCACCCAAATCGCTGCCCTGGGGAAGGGTGCCCATAACACTGGCCACATTTCCCCTCTGGATGGCGATGCCCAATCTTTGGCCGAGAAATGTAGGATTGTACATTTTCAATATATTTAAGTAAAAAATATTGCGTTTTTGTACAAGGGTGGATTTCAATTCAATTCGGTTCAATTTTACCTCAGACAGAGAATCTTCGTAATTTTGGTCACCCTACATCAAATTTTGATTCAGAACCAAAATTGATTACACTATGCACGCGACAGTACAGGATGCACTTCGGCCAGTCATCTCTGTATCGTCATGGATTCAATCAAACAATGCACGAATATACCACCCACTCTGAGCTCTGTGGCACTTTACACTGAAGTATTTAGTAGGTACTTACATAACATTGCAATCCTAAATGAAACTGATTCAATTCCAGTAAATTGTGTGCCTATTGTACCTAGGTTTAAAATTAGAAACCTATAAATTAACAATTTTCTACAAAAGCCTAATGCACCGTCTTACAAAAAAATATTTTTAGTCATTTCATCTGAAGATTGCAATTATGTTGTTCCACTCACTCACAACTCATAGCGTGTTTTTTTAGAGCTTCCATAATGCAACGAAAAGTGAGTACTTAGGTAATAAACCACTGTCAATTTAATAATTTAGTAACTAAATTATTATTATTTATGATATTATGATTTATTCATAATATATTGCCCTCTAGTCACTTATAAATGTTATTTTATTTATTTAGCGGTCAAGTGTACTTGCAGTCCTTGTAGAAATGGTTATAAGTACAGTCAGCGTCAGAGATACGTGACCCCCCTAGGTGTAAAACTGGAACTCTCGTTCGACACGAGAATCGGCATTTACCACACTGTCATTTAATTCTTTCAAAAATGAAATATCTCAATCTGCTTGTCAGCTAAGCTGGGATCGATCCTGGGGCCTCGGCTCACACTCATTCGCTTCACTGATACATTAGTCCGGCTTTTTTCCGCTGGGCTATCGTAACACATGGACTACACAACAAAAATATGAACCAGTTCCGACCGGCAATAGAGAACTATGACAAAATCTATAAAAATGGACTTTATTGTCAATGGCGCTTACGCCGCATCGGGTTGCGCATCGTTGCATTTTTATTGGAGCATCGCTGATAATGGCGTAAGCGCCATCGACATCGAGGTCCCTTAACATAGATATTCTGTTCCAACTATTACTTATATCTATACTCGTCCCTGTTTTGCAAGCTTGTCTTGGATCATATTAGTAATGTCTTTGGTTTATCAATATTTTCCTACCCTCATTTTTATTCATTTTATTTCCACAGACGACTAACAACGACTTTTACCAATTACATTTTAAGGTTTAATTTACTGGAGTAAATGCGTCTAGTTATTTCGTGGAGAAAATTTGTCTGAGGGTAAGTCATAATTTGCGTGTGCGAATCATACCTGTGTCGCAACGCAATTACGATCTCTCGACAATCCTTTTGCATTTCAAGCAATTGAATAACTGCCCCCGTCCGTTTTTTTGTGTTTCAATGACAATATGGTTCGATAAAATTGTGGTTCTTTGGGAAGAGAACAAAAGTATTAAACAAATAGCACACGAGTACTGAATATAACGGTAAGTTTGTAACCTGTGACTCCATTGGGACATTTATTTTTTAGTAAAAAAAGTAAAATGTTATCAATAAGTTAAGCCACCAGATTTTGTTTGTGAGGATTTACTGTCGTGTGTTTACCTATATATGGGATAAGATAGAAAAATATATTTAACGGAAAAGTCTTTTAATCGGCAGCTTTTTTATGTGAAGTAATAGGTATAGTCTTAGAGCCATGTTTATTTTTAAAGCTATTTGAGTTTTTTAAGTTTTATCATCATAAACGAGCAAATTTAATACTATTTTTACTTGCAGAGAAATACGATTCGCAGATGGGTGAGATTCGTTATATCGTATTTACTGACGAGAAATATTTTAAGTCAGACAAAGATGGAAGAAAAATATTGTGGCGCAGAAGTGGAGAGCGATTTGATCCCAAAAATATGCTAGACCTTAGAACAAGCGGAAGGATATCATTAGGTGGGTATATTATATTAAGTATACAATTTTCATTACCTGCACTTTAAAAAAAACTGTGATTTCAGTTTTACGTTTTTCAAGTTATGGTATGCTCATGATATTTTTTTTTAGCGTATTGGGGCTGGATGTCATCTATGGGGCCCGAGCAGCTCGT
The DNA here is from genome assembly GCA_911728535.1 of Pammene fasciana. Classification (NCBI taxonomy): domain Eukaryota; kingdom Metazoa; phylum Arthropoda; class Insecta; order Lepidoptera; family Tortricidae; genus Pammene; species Pammene fasciana. The sequence continues at coordinate 8,481,287 of OU452285.1, forward strand.
TGAAGTTGGAGGCCGAATGAACAGCGAGCGATACCTCGAAGTGTTACGTGACGTCATGTTGCCTTCCGTTCGCGTCGCCTATCCCGAAGGACAAATTTATTTAGTGCAAGACATAAATCATTGGTGCATGACAATAGTGCAGTGCATCGTTCCCGTATAGTGAAAGAGTGGTTAGCCTTACAAACAGACATCACTGTATTAGATTGGCCTTCTAAAAGCCCTGACCTTAATCCTATTGAGAATTTATGCTGCTTAACTGGGACCCTACACAAGTCAAATCAAGACAAAACTTAGACGAAGAAGTTTATAGAAAGTGGGAATTGATGAGGAACACCAATGTATGTTCAAACATGGTTTCAAGCATGAAAAGCCGGCTAAAACAGGTAGAAGATAAAAAAGGTTTTCCTCTATGTTATTAATAACTAATTAGTAAAAATTGTAAAAAAAAAATGTGTTGTTGGTATTTCTCCATTATTGGGCAAATATTTACTCCATGCAAGTTTTAAAATAATGAGTAGGTATAATGCTATTGTATAAGTAGTGTCTAAAAAATTATATTGTTTTTTTGCAAATAACAAGATAGTGCTTAAACAAGTAGGCTTTTCCAAGAGGTAACTCGTTAATTTCTACCTTAAAAACCATACATATTGTTAGCCATTTAATGTAGTTTTTTTAACATGGATTCTTCTTCATTAGTATTATTTCAAGTCAATTTGATGTGACATGACTGAATAAAGTGTTTCTGTTAATAGGAAATTTCAATGTAACTTTAATGGGAGCTGTTTGAATTCGACCTAATTAGTGGAGAAATACCCTATGCTTACTAAGATTGTGGTAAGGTTGCATTGCATTGGTAACGGGCTAAGAGATGAATTATTGTTATCTTTGATAACATGTCGTTTCTCTTTGCAACGTTAAATAGCTGGTTTAGATTACGTATTACATATTGATAATGGCATACAGACTAATAGGGCGAGGGGCGGTCTAACCTATACTCATTTTTGAAATTGTTTTTTGAATAGCCCATTTTATACTTAAAAGCCTCTTCCCGCAATTTCCACAACTCCCACCGCTGTGTCCCGCCATCTCTGTCTAAAGTATAACTGAAAAATTGTGTTAAATGCAATAAGAATATTAATTTATAATCAAAGAAAAGGGAAACTATACATTTCACTTTTAACCGAGTAGTTTGGTATTACTTATAAAAAAAGTTATGACCCGACTTGTTTTTACGGTTCTACTCAATGAAGTAAAATGTAGGTATAATCTAAAGTAAACAACCAAAGTGTAATGCCTAAAGTTTAACAGCATGCAGACCACCAATACCACAATTTTAAACAGTAAGAGTTAAGCTAAAGGTATTTTACTTGTTAACTTTAAGTTTCACTGATGTATAATTGACTACACATTATCATTATAATTTAACTATTTATTTAACTAGTAAATATTTAGCTGTAAAATATATAGTAATCAGTTTACAGAACACGCATAATATATCTACTGTCATATATATATATATATTACCCCCATTATTCAGTTAGTAAACAATATTTAATATAATAGTATTTAAATACCTACTTTTTAGTTAATAAAAAGTTACCAGTGACTATGGAATTTTCATTATTAGTCCTTAAAAAAAAGATTTTAACTTCTATTTTAATTAAACTTACTATATTAAATAGGATGTTAATAAATTATTAATAAAAAAGAACAAGTATAAAAATACGAAAAGTATCCTCTACGTAGATTCGAACCGGGAACCTAGTGTTTACTAGTCTGTTACACTATCCATCACGCTGCACGGACTCTTGTGAAGTTAACGAAATTATTGTTCTAGTTAAAAATTGATTAAAAGGGTAATTTTAATGTTCCGAGTTAATAACTGAGTAGGTAATAAGGAATAACAAAACGTATAAAATAAATATTTGTGGTAATGTAAAAAAATATTAAAACCAGGATTATAAAACAAAAGTAAAAAAAAGGAAAAAGTGTGATTCTTATGCTGGGGTTCGAACTAGCGACCACATTTGTCTATTGCTGGAGGGGGGTCACATATCTCTGACGCTTACTGTACATTGATTGTGCAGATCACTGTAAGGTCTATTTGTCAACCGACCCTTCCCCTAAACAGCCGCAAAGCACTGTTTATTCCCTGAGGATTCAGCCAACCTCAGAATAAATGGCTATTGTTAATCTAATAAATCCTTATTAAAAATAGAAAATTTATGACTGTATGCTGTAACACACCGACTACACCAAGGGTTCGGTTGTATTTACTCGTAGCGTGAGTACAATACATCCCTACCTATCAATAAATACATATTTAGTTAATAAGACTAAAAACTATAGCGACCAGTGACCAGCCCCTAATTCAATTTTTAAAATATGGCATTCTGTCCACAATATTGGGACAATTTTGCCAATGTCGAAGTCGCTCCAAGAGCTGGACGTTGTACGGTGAGGTTAGACTTTTTATAAGGAGATAGCTACTCCCTACAAACAGCACGTGGACTAACGGATATCTAACTCAAACAGGGGTTACACATGTTTCGAGACTAATTCTTCATTAGTTGCTCACTAGTTCGTTAAATCACTGCAGAATAAGCCATATATTACACATTGAATCACGAAAATGAACATAAAATAAGAAGTTTTTCCCGAAACCAAACCACCTTGCTCGACAAGATGGCCGCAAGTCGACCAGCCCCTAAAGAAATCCTGAAATAAAGTTAGCGACAAAAAATTGTTTTAAGAAGGTAGGTATAGGTAGGTAGGTATTTAAGTACGAAATTAGTAAATCTATGCATTACGCCAAATAATCTAAGTTCTCGCTATCTTATCTTCAAAGTTGAATCGAAAATATTTATAGATCGAGATGTCGTGCCTATATCTGCATAACTTATAACAATCCTCGGAGTTCCGACTTATAATTGCTGCTTAACACGACTCAGAATTCACGTTAATTATTTTCAAGTTTGGGCTGTTATGAGTTTATGTAGATCCGAGAACAATATTACCTACATGAATACTCGTTTAGTATTAGTAGTTGACGGCCGGATAAAAGTTATGATATAATAAGTTACAAATGTAAAATTTATTTGCATTTATTCCATAATGAATAATGTAGTACCATTATTATGCTCATTAATTAATCTTAGACTTGATCAAAGCGATCGGTAGGTAATTTGCGAAATGTTACTGCTTCGTTATGTGTGCCAACAGTGAGCTACCCTAACCAGCTTAAATTTAATAATTAACACAAGCAATATTAACACAGTTTTAATTAATCTAGTATGCATGACAAAAAATATTTTAACACATAATTAGCAGTGTAAATAATGAATTTAAAAAATACTAATAAATCTGATTTCTTGTGCGCGTTCACGACTATGGTACCACTAAGAAAAGACTGATGAGGTCAGGTATATTCCCATCTGTATCCGAGGACTGATAGGAATAAGGTTTTTCATAGAAATCATTCAAATCCAAATACTTTGTCGGTACGCCCAAGGGGGTGATTTTTGAGATTCGAGCACTCGAAAGTGACATTTAAAACTCCGAATAAAACGATGAAATTATGTTTTAAAAATAAAAGCGATTGAAATTTAAAATGATGATTATTTAAACTATTAATTCCATGCGAAAAAATTGGCGACTAACTTTTGTGTGCGATTATTTTCGAGCTTGAATTTTTAGAATTCGAGCGTCCGGCTGTCAAAAATCGGCCCCCAGTGCCGGCAACGCGTAATTTCGGGCCCATTAGCTATTTATCCAGCCCACTTTTACGCAAGTTTTGTATAACTGTTGTGTTTTTTGTGTGTACAAGGTTCTTAATACACAGTAAACCTTCTTTACTTTAGGCTGCATTTGTTCAGTTTTGAACTCAGAGCCATAATGCAGCAGTCCCGACCTATTGCGTTAAAATCAAGAAATACAAACAACATTGAAACATTAACACCCCAAGTGTTCATTAATTCAAAAAGAATTGGTTCAGTGTTGCCATGGCTACTCGCTCGTCAACAAAGGGTCCGTGAAAGATGGTAGCATGTAAACAGCAATATAAATGGTGAAATGGGTATTTTATGCCCCAGCCATTGCAGTCTCGCGAATTTTGTACTAGGTAGCGTGAATTAATTAAGGCAAATATTCTGCCTTTCTCATCGTAGACTTCCGCCATATCTGCATTTAAAATTGTGTTTCATTGTGTACCCTGTATTTTTTACAATAGATTACAAAATTAAATACTGTATAAGATGTACATATGGGAGGTATTCACAGCGCGGCAAAATTAAGCCTCTATTATGTTGCGTAAAATAGTGTGAATTCTCATATATTTATGTAATGAAAACCTAGATAGAAAATTTTACTTTTTCATTCACTTCATTGCAGATAAGATAATTATTTCCTTGTATTATTTTTATTTATACTTGTAATGAAATAAATGACTTAGTAGGCAGGTACTCTTGTAAATTATAAAATAGCTTCTAATCACGGCTTGTTATTTATTCACGGTAGAAAGCACCTTGTCACGGGCTCGCGGGGCAATTACTGATTGAAACCGGAAGTGAAATATCGACTAGCAGATCCCCTTTTTGATTTACATGGGGGCACCATGGGGGTCGTAAAAGCTAATGTAGTTCCGGTATGATTGCGTACATTTTTGAAATCGCTTTGTCAGTGGTTTTAACTTGTGTCACTTAACTATATTTACCACGAGTAGGTTTGACTTAACTAATGATAATGAGGTTCAACAGCTTTTAGGTATTTTATATTTCATTTATTTACTATTAAAATATAAATCTAGAGCCTATAGAAAAGATTAATAAAGAGACAAGAAAAAATATTATGAAATTCAATTGAATTAAGTAAACAGCACCATAGTTTCGAAGTCAACCGCACAAATGTAAAAGGACTCGGAATTTAAAATGAACTTTTCACCTCACTAGCTCGGAAAGCCCTTTTTGTTTGTTTAATATCTATTGTGAAAATCGCTTTTTATCCACATGTGGTGAAAGAGTTTTGACATAAGTGACAAGTGGCTTAAGTGACATTTGACAGCTAACAAAACGTAAATCGTTAAAAGTGCAGAATTTTTAACATCGCAATTAATGAATTGCATCGAGTAAAAACACTTAATACAGTCTTACAACTTTATTTTAATTCATAAATATCAGCATTCAACATTAATCTTCATTCTTTTTGTAAAAACGGATAAATTGTTCTGACAGCCGAATAAGTCTACGTACGAACAAAACGCATCTGACATTTAATAAAACCTTTTACGTCAAAACTTTTCATTTCAATCAATTCATCCATCATATCAACGTTAAATATTCGCATGTTTTTCTAGGTTGTTTTGTTAAAAATTAGTGATTCGAGTGATGAAGAAGTATTAAACACCTGAGGAATTACGGGAAACCGAGCAAAATGCACCCTTTTTCTTATTTTCCTCGCTGTAGTGAGGTGAAAAGTTTTGTGTTATACGCGGGTGAAAGTTATTTTACGTCTCGTGTATTAAAGCACTCGCTACGCTCAGGATTCTATTTTTGAACCACTCGCTTCGCTCGTGGTCAATAATAGAATGCTTTCGCTAGCTCGTGTTTCAAATAACACTCGCACGTAAAATACAACTTTCACCCCTTGTATAACAAATAACTATTTTTTAAACGCTCGCTCTGGCACTGTATGGCATAGAAGGCAGGCATGGCGCGGATTGCACTGCAATTCGAGAAAAAACGAGAAAAATCCTAGTTAAATGTCTATATTAAACCTACTCGCAGTTGCTGCTTTAATAAAATGAATAGTTAAATATATTATACCACAGACAGCATAAAAACTACCTACATTAGGTACGGTTTGCATTTAATTTAGCAACAGGACAAGGTACGAGTAAAAGTCGCAAAAACAGTAATTCTGTCCTGTAAGATATAATTTAGATTTATTTGACGATTTAAGGGTCGACTTAAGACTCCTGCGGTGTTATTCCAAGCGCTTCTCAAGTGCGTAAATGAACCAGTTTACTATCTGAACAGTTTTATGCATGGTTATTATAGATTCCGGATCACGACTCGCTGGTTTGAAAGGACTCATGCAGCCAATCAAAATCCACATCCTGAACCCGGAGGTTTATGCCTTAATTACTATGGTATTAAAGCTCTGGACCACCCAGGTGGCTTCGACGCGGTCATTAGTCTCTCTAATGTCTAATAAAAGGTATGCCCATTACATTTAATGGGGCCGTCAAAGTATTATTTAGAATACGGACCACTGAGGGTAGGAATAAGTGATTTTGGGTGACGTAAAATAAGGCTAGAGTAGTTATAAAAGTGAGTTTTAGATTTAAAGTGTACAGGTAGAGGAGAAATAATTTAGCATGGCCACTTAGTCGCAAGAAACTGTTGGAACTTGGACGATATCAGCAAACGAACGGTCGTTGTATAGATCTTTGACGGAGATATTTAGTCAAAAGTGATCTTTCGGTGGCCAATACGGTAAATGTATTAAAAACTGATACCTACATACTAAAGCAACCATACGGTCGGCATATCACGTGTTGCTATTAAAACAAGTAGAATCATCCACTTGGTTGCCCGGTAGCCGACCGGATAATAGTTATTTGTTATACAAGGGGCGAAAGTTGTATTTTACGTGCGAGTGTTATTTGAAACACGAGCTAGCGAAAGGATTCTATTATTGACCACGAGCGAAGCGAGTGGTTCAAAAATAGAATCCTGAGCGTAGCGAGTGCTTTAATACACGAGACGTAAAATAACTTTCACCCGTGTATAACACAAAACTTTTCACCTCACTACAGCGAGGAAAATAAGAAAAAGGGTGCATTTTGCTCGGTTTCCCGTAATTCCTCAGGTGTTTAATACTTCTTCATCACTCGAATCACTAATTTTTAACAAAACAACCTAGAAAAACATGCGAATATTTAACGTTGATATGATGGATGAATTGAAATGAAAAGTTTTGACGTAAAAGGTTTTATTAAATGTCAGATGCGTTTTGTTCGTACGTAGACTTATTTGGCTGTCAGAACAATTTATCCGTTTTTACAAAAAGAATGAAGATTAATGTTGAATGCTGATATTTATGAATTAAAATAAAGTTGTAAGACTGTATTAAGTGTTTTTACTCGATGCAATTCATTAATTGCGATGTTAAAAATTCTGCACTTTTAACGTTTTACGTTTTGTTAGCTGTCAAATGTCACTTAAGCCACTTGTCACTTATGTCAAAACTCTTTCACCACATGTGGATAAAAAGCGATTTTCACAATAGATATTAAACAAACAAAAAGGGCTTTCCGAGCTAGTGAGGTGAAAAATTACTTCCGCGAACGACTATCCAATTACAGGCGTGTTTTAACAAAAAATGCCCTTTTAGCTGGATGCGGGCTGATTTAATTAAGCAGGAACTCTTTTTGAAGGATTATGTATTCTAGGGTTATGTTATATTTGTTACAAAAGAAAAATATTTTCATTTATGTACATACAGGTACTTATCACACCTACTACGTAACATGTCACGATGCAACTGTTCCAGTCTTATATATTTCTTAATTTATTTGCTTATGCATCGCAATAATCGTGGGCAAAAAAGCTAAAAATAAAGGACTTGTTTTTATAAAGCATGCGACGATGTAGTAGTACTTGAGCTGCAAATTATGGTTCAGATCTGAGGCAACCTATCATTAAAACTCACCCTTCTACTTATTTTTTATCCCTGCAACGAGTTCGTAAAACAAAGTTTTAATGAATCGTATAGAGAGCCAGAGAAGCGCGGAAAAGCGTCCTACAGCGGCTGAATAATTGTGTCGATCCAGGATCCTTGGTCGATATGAAGATATTCAGTGCTTCCTAAAACTAGGTAAGTATCTATTAGAATTAGTGAATAAATAAAGTGTCGTTGTAAATAGACGAAGTGGGTCCTTTCACTAAACTCGTCCACGATTCACAAATCCCCAGTTGCGTCAGTTGCGTGTTAAAAGTTTGATTAAAAAACTTTTACACTGAAATGCATGCGTGGCTTGCTATTAGGTTTAGCAAGCATCATGGTAAAGTGAAGCTGGAATGTGTGTTTATTTTTGCGTCTCAGACATACGAAACAAAACATTTATTATTATAAGGTAAATTTGCGAGTGCTCGTCACTATACTCATCAGTCATCTATAAACTTAAGTCATTCGCAATAAAAGTAATAGCAGGGTGTTAACTATTAGGAGTTAGCTGTCGAACACTAGGATGTTTACTTTAAAACAAAACTCAAAACTCAAGACTGCGAAACCACCACTTGCCGCCCTTTAAACTATGAAACTGCGTATGTATATTTTTTTATTTAATCCTTTAATCGCATTCATTACATATGTACATTGTACAAGGAAAATAAATTCATTTATAATCTGGAGTAAATATATTTCCCATTTCTCTTTAAGAGTCGCCAGGACGCTCGCGTTCCCATACAAACGTAGTTTAGCTCTCATTTTAAAACGACATGCTTTAGAACCACGAAATTTGGCATGGGCATTCTAGTAGTACATATCTATGTCGGTATTTCGTTATCGTTGCAAAAAATTGTAATACAAAGAAAATACAGCCAGATACAGATTTACATACAAAACTTATTTTTGCTATATTTTCTTTGTATTACATTTTTTAGCAACGAAAACGAATTACCGACATAGATCTGTACTGCTAGAATGCCAATGCCAAATTTCGTGGTTCTAAAGCATGTCGTTTTAAAATGAGAGCTGAACTACGTTTGTATGGGGACGCGAGTTCACGCGAGCGTCCTGGCGACTCTTAATAAATAAAGTTAAAATAAAGTTACTAATCTATCTATACATATAATAAAGGTGAAGAGGGTCAAAAATCTGTATATTGGAGATATTAGCAAAAAAATGAGTTAGTAGCTCTTAGAATCGATAACAGAACACGTTTCGGCAATTTTTAGAATTTTTGTCTGTTTGCCTGTTTGGATGGGGAGAGTTGGCGTCAAAACGCCTGAACCGATTTCGATAAAAACTTCACTAGCAGGTTCTACAGCCTATGTCCTGACCAGGGGGGTCAGGACATAGGCTATAAAAAATACGAACTTTTTGGATTTAAGGGGCTTTAAGGGGAGTTTAAACTTTGTATGGGAAATGCCTTTATATGGTAAATAAATACTTATGCATTTGTATTTCAACTATATATTTTTTAAACCACGGCGATGGCAAACAATCATACGACCCGCCTGATGGTAAGCAGTTAGGGTAGCCAATGGACGCCTGTAAATCCAGAGGTTTTATGTGCGCGTTGCCTCCCTATAAGAATCTTTTTTTATTTACACTATATTGCACGAAATACAAAACTGAGACCAAACGGCGGACATAATGGTATTTTCCACCAGTCAACCATTGGGTCTATACAACAGACATGTACAAAAGGTGCAAGAATAAAAGTTAAATTAACTAACTATAAAAAAACAAACGGAACATAGTGAAACACGGAAATCGAAAAGTACCGACACACCCTACCGAAAAAGAGTTTAGATAGAGTTCACCGCGTGATGGGCGTCAAAGAGAGGGGGGCGCAAAAAGAAAAAAAGACACCACACTATAGCTAAATATACCGAAAATTGTTACGTTGAACATTTGAGATGGGAGAAGAAGAGTTTTGATAGAGTTCACTACGTGACGGGCGGTAAAGAACGGGGGGCTCGGTAATATTGCAAATTAAACCAAAAACTGCTACGTTGAACATTTGAGATGGGAGAAAAAGAGTTTTGATAGAGTTTACCACGTCATGGGCCGCAAAGAAAGGGGGGCTCGGGGGGCGGAGCCCCCCGCATAAAGAAAAAACACACCGCACTATTGCTTATTATACCAAAAATTGTTACGTCAAACATTTGAGATGGGAGAAAAAGAGTTTTGATAGAGTTTGCCGCGTGATGGGCCGCAAATAATGGGGGGGCTCGGGGGGCGGAGCCCCCCGCATAAAGAAAAAACACACCGTACTATTGCTCATTATACCAAAAATTGTTACGTCGAACATTTGAGATGGGAGAAGAAGAGTTTTGATAGAGTTCACTACGTGACGGGCGGTAAAGAACGGGGGGCTCGGTAATATTGCAAATTAAACCAAAAACTGCTACGTTGAACATTTGAGATGGGAGGAAAAGAGTTTTGATAGAGTTTACTACGTCATGGGCCGCAAAGAAAGGGGGGCTCGGGGGGCGGAGCCCCCCGCATAAAGAAAAAACACACCGCACTATTGCTTATTATACCAAAAATTGTTACGTCAAACATTTGAGATGGGAGAAAAAGAGTTTTGATAGAGTTTGCCGCGTGATGGGCCGCAAATAAAGGGGGGCTCGGGGGGCGGAGCCCCCCCGCATAAAGAAAAAACACACCGTGCTATTGCTCATTATACCAAAAATTGTTACGTCGAACATTTGAGATGGGAGAAAAAGAGTTTTGATAGAGTTTACTACGTGATGGGCCGCAAAGAAAGGGGGGCTCGGGGGACGGAGCCCCCCGCATAAAGAAAAAACACACCGCACTATTGCTTATTATACCAAAAATTGTTCCGTCGAACATTTGAGATGGGAGAAAAAGAGTTTTGATAGAGTTTACTACGTGATGGGCCGCAAAGAAAGGGGGGCTCGGGGGGCGGAGCCCCCCGCATAAAGCAAAAACACACCGCACTAGTGCTTATTATACCAAAAATTGTTACGTCGAAGTTTTTGAGATGGGAGAAAAAGAGTTTTGATAGAGTTTACTACGTGATGGGCTGCAAAGAAAGGGGGGCTCGGAAGGCGCAGCCCCCCGCATAAAGAAAAAACACACCGCACTATTGCTTATTATACCCAAAAATTGTTCCGTCGAACATTTGAGATGGGAGAAAAAGAGTTTTGATAGAGTTTACTACGTGATGGGCGGCAAAGGAAGGGGGGCTCGGGTGGCGGAGCCCCCCGCATAAAGAAAAAACACACCGCACTATTGCTTATTATAACAAAAATTGTTACGTCGAACATTTGAGATGGGAGAAAAAGAGTTTTGATAGAGTTTACTACGTGATGGGCCGCAAAGAAAGGGGGGCTCGGGGGGCGGAGCCCCCCGCATAAAGCAAAAACACACCGCACTAGTGCTTATTATACCAAAAATTGTTACGTCGAAGTTTTTGAGATGGGAGAAAAAGAGTTTTGATAGAGTTTACTACGTGATGGGCTGCAAAGAAAGGGGGGCTCGGAAGGCGCAGCCCCCCGCATAAAGAAAAAACACACCGCACTATTGCTTATTATACCAAAAATTGTTCCGTCGAACATTTGAGATGGGAGAAAAAGAGTTTTGATAGAGTTTACTACGTGATGGGCCGCAAAGGAAGGGGGGCTCGGGGGGCGGAGCCCCCCGCATAAAGAAAAAACACACCGCACTATTGCTTATTATAACAAAAATTGTTACGTCGAACATTTGAGATACGAGAAAAAGAGTTTTGATAGAGTTTACTACGTGATGGGCCGCAAAGAAAGGGGGGCTCGGGGGGCGGAGCCCCCCGCATAAAGTAAAAACACACCGCACTATTGCTTATTATACCAAAAATTGTTACGTTGAACATTTGAAATGGGAGAAAAAGAGTTTTGATGGAGTTAACCACGTTATGGGCGGCAAAAAGTAGGGGGCTCAGGGGGCTCCTCCCCCCGCATACAGAAGAAACACACCGTACTATTGCTTATTATACCAAAAATTGTTAGGTTAGACATTTGAGATGGGAGAAAAAGAGTTTTGATAAAGATTACCATGTGATGGGCGGGATAGAAAGGGGGGCCAAGAAAGAAAAAACACACCGCAATATTGCTTATCATACCAAAAATTTCTAGGTTGGACATTTGAGATGGGAAAAGAAGAGTTTTGAGAGAGTTTACTACGTGATGGGCGGTAAAGAACGGGGGGCAAATAAAATACTGCAAATTATACCAAAAACTGATACGTTGAACATTTGAGATGGGAGAAAAAGAGTTTTGATAGAGTTTACCACGTGATGGGCTGTAAAGAAAGGGGCGCTCGGGGGGCAGAGCCCCCCGCATAAACAAAAAACACACTGTACTATTGCTAATTATACCAAAAATTGTTACCGTGAATATTTGAAATGGGAGAAGAAGAGTTTTGCTAGAGTTAATCACGTGATGGGCGGTAAAAACCGGGGGCTCGGGGAGGCGGAGCCCCCCGCATAAACAAAAAACACACTGTACTATTGCTAATTTGCCATGGCTGACACAGTCAAATCTCAGACGCTTTCAGTCGATCTTTTGGAATGTCGAAGTTATATGCAAGAAGTCTATTTTAGCTAAACTGCTAAACATACTGTATGAAATATGACATGTAGAAAGCGTTTAGCAATGGACTGTTGAGGGTAACGAAAAGTGACAGAACCTACTGCAACGCACGCGAGCGAAGCCGCGCGGGTACAGCTAGTAACTAATAAAGAGAAATGGGAAATATACCTAAGTACCTGCTTATTGAAATGTATATGTTATGTTAGGACACAGGAATTAATTTAAACTACCGCTGTAAGACTCGCAGCTATTTTGCTTCAACAAACATAATAAGATTAATAAGTAAGAGCCGTACATATGTACTAAAAATACTGGTGATACGTTTAAGGGCATATATGTTATCGTTTTGCGTGTAAGAAAATGTAGGAGAAACATTTTTTGGACGCGAATTATTTTTTGCGAGTTTCTTATCATATTTTATCATAATTAGAATACGATACCAATTATGCCCTTAAAAGGATCACCAGTATTTTAAGTACATATGTACGGCTCTTACTTATTATGTTTGTTGAAGCAGAATAGCTGCGAGTCTTACAGCGGTAGTTTAAAGCCTTTTGCCCGAGCTTAGAAAGTGCCGGGAAGGGCAATTCTGCACTATAATGATAAAAGAGTTGAGCCGGCCCTAAGTCAATTAATATCCAACTAGTTTTCACCGAGCCCCGTAACGCCAGTGGAAATTACACGAAACTTCAATTAATTTTATTCAAAATCCCTTTGAAATTGAAGGGTCTTAAGTTTATCATCGTTTTTCGTATCACACAGCTGTTTTTACGAACACAATTACACGTAGACTTGTTTTCTTTCAATGTATGAAAGAAATAATATATTTTTGTTTGCATAGACATAATCAGTTGAGTAGACAAACAAAAGTAAGACTTAAAGCTAAGGCTAACAACTGTTTCCGAGATCACTATTACAAATATGTAAGTACAATTTACCGTTACACTACCTACTCGTATTCATCCCGCAGAGATATGGGGCCCACCCACTGTCAGTCAGCCTGACGAAATTGGCCTGTGAGTTGTTCGGCGGAGCTGTCAAATTTTTGTTCTAACTGACAGGTCGATATCGTCAGGCAGACTGACGGGTGGGCCCTCTTAGGGTATGTACAAGCAGGGTTTGCATTTGCACGACAGATCTGAAATGTATAAAAGGTCCGTAGAACCGGATCCAGGCCGGATAATTCCATACATTTCTGATCCGGATTGCAAACCTTAGGGCAAGGTAATTATCATTATTTTATTACAAGTAAAACTGATAAAACTAGTTATCGTGATTTTACTCAAAATCTGTGCTTCATTTTTCACACTGAAATATTAATGGAATGCGATTTTTCCTGCAAATCCCTAGGGATTTCCAACCCTAGGGTTAACGCCCATTGCTAATCCCAACTTTGTCACCAGAAACGCTTGTAATTTCCACTCCTTTTATCGAATACCCTAAAAAGGGCAATACATCAACGTCTGAGCCTAAGTCGTTCCACCCATAGATAAACTGAACAAATAGTTTAACACAATAGGCATTTTTGTGTTTAAGCCATTGGAAAAGATAAATGGCTGTTGACCTACATATACACGTACATCCAATTATAGAAAGGTCGGTGAATATTACTTAACGCCCATGGGTATTAATCTGGTACAGTCACCATCAGATATATCGGAGCGGCCAAGGTGGCCACAAATATCTGAACAACGCCTCTATTCTCAAGGCGATAAAGTGCATTTTTAGATATTTTTGAGTACCTTGTCCACTCCGTTATATTTGATTGCGACTGTACGAGAGTGGTTTTACCCTGAAGTTCATGGATGCTGTTATGTTTATGGCGAAGCCGTAGCATAATTAATACCTATTATTTTCTATCAGTTAAACTTATTGTAGAGTTGGGGGCAGATAGAAACTGTACAGAGTTATAATAGGCTACATGTATCTAACTATTATACACCTTTCAGAGGTTTATTCATGCAAGCAAAACTCGTGCATAAGTAATTAAAAAATTAGAAGAAACTAAAAACAATCAGGTAGGTTTACCACTCACTTCAAGAGTTTCACGAGTCTGTATTATAAAAATAAATTTATATGTATGTGGGTATGACTAGGTACTGCTCATAATTGAGCAATAAAAAGAGCGAAATAGCGTCGTTAAGAATATTCAACGAAACGTCAACATTTTATTCGTAATATTCCGCAAACACATTTCAAAACACAGCGGATAAAATATAAATTGCACATTTTTCATTCATGACGCAGCTAAAATAAAACACACGTGTATATTCATTATCAGCGAGGCCCATGGCCCATCCCATTAGTTAATTGCTACCTTATTTCAGAATGCATTTTTTCCGATGATTCGCGCGGCAGCGGCAGGTAAACATTCCGCGCACGGGAAATGTATGCCATTTCACAAAGCCAATGGAATGGAAAATAACTCTATTTCCGCCACAAAGTGAGAAAGCGTGGATATTATGGGTTTCACATTACATGTAAAATCAAATTGAGTTGAATTTTATATTAATCTTACTGTGAGAACGCGTATAATAAACCATAGTGTAATATTTACTTATTTACTTAAGGTATTTTTCAGTAAGTAGGTATATTGGTACTTTATTTTTTGTTCATACCAAACCAACGCAATTTGTAATATTTGTTTATACTACCTAGACTAGACTACAAACATTTTTCATCTCATTTGTAGGTCATTATTATGTGACTCTACATACCTTAATTACTTAGTAAATAATTATTATTTACTTGTTATAGGTATTCTATAAGCGGTCCAGACACTGTCAGTAATAATGTCATTATTTCTGTACCCGTCCTTTTCTATGTATATGAAGAAGAGAAGGATGGGTACAGAAATAATGACATTATTACTGACAGTGTCTGGACCGCTATAAGTTTTACATGTACTAGCGACCTCCAATAACAAAAAGAATTGAGAAATTGACCATCGTAATTAATATCTTAAATGTAATCTATTGCCTATTATTTAGAAGTGAAATTGACAAAACGCTGAGAAAAGGCCTCTATTACTTTATGAAACGCGGTATATCGTGTTTTAATATTGCCTGCTCTTTGTTGTCGCATCCTTCTTCTAAGGATAACAAAGCTTGATTGACAGACTGAAGATAATACGATATTAATGGCGCCACCGGAGCTTGCGTAGTAATTATTCTACCTCCAAGTAGCCTATTATTTATGGGACGACAGAGATCGATAGGTAGATAGGTAAATTTTATGTTAGCTTTATTACCTGTTGTACTTGCCTACTCATTTAGTAACAGAATTTTAACATAAACCTTATTATTTAAACCCAGCGCAGTGAGGTCTATCAGCATCTCGCCTTTCCAGCGGTACCTAGGACACCCAGATGGTCTTCGACAAGTTGGCTGGCCAGAGTGTGCTCTCCAGACAGCACGATCTTCACCCATACGATACGAACTACGTGTCCGAGCCATCGGAGTCTAGCGGCTTTTGTTTCCCCAACCGTTGACTGACCAAATACGGATGTTAACAGAGAAGCCTGGATGGCGGTCTCTATGGTGTCTGAGGCCAAGATCCACTTTAGATGACTGCGCCACTGCAGTAAGTAAGCAAGTGTTTAAAGTAACTTATTATTTAAGACATCCAATACATAATTAGAAAGTTAATAAGCAAATAAAAATAGGGTATGACATGATGTTAACACCTTTAACAAAGATTTAGGACCATGTTGCTAGTTTTTCGTACCTATAATAGAACGATACATGTATAGGAAAATTGGGGAGAAACTCTATTTCATAAACGAACGAACGAATTTACAGACCTTTTTTGTCTATGGTGTATACAAAGTGGTGCAACCCACCCTAAGTATACCTAACCTAACGTCTTATGCTCTCTAAATTAATATTGTGATTTACAGCTGTTTTAATAGTATAAGTTGTTAAATTTATATATTTCATGAACGAAATCATTGTTTGTCAATTAATAAATGCAAACTCAGCAATCAATAGTGCATTTTATTACTAAATACCCGTAAAAACGATGAAAACCAATAATTCATAAAAAAATTGTTCAAAACCGGGTATTACCCGGGTACCCGGGTTTTTGAAAATCATAGTCGGGTAATACCCGGGTACCAAAAATGGCCGGGTATTGCATTCCCTAATACAAACTATCTAATGAAACCGTATTTAATAACGGTTGCAGCGCCATATGTTTTTAAAAATTGAAGAAAATTCAACTCCTTGTGGATGCCATTATCATACCAGAACAAAAAATATATGGCGCCACCTAGAAGGTCCACAATTAGGTATATACGTGGAAGCCTGAAAGTAACAGCAATATCTGATAAGCTATCCGAAACAAGACTCCGCTGGTACGGTCACGTTATGAGAAGGCCCGAAGACCATATGGCCCGTAAAGTGCTAGCTATCGACACTGGTCCAAGAGGTCCCGGAAGGCCCCGTCTCACATGGCTATCGGTAGTAAATAGTGACCTCGAAGCTCTAGAATTTGATCCAATGACGACCCAGAACAGAACAAGCTGGCGAAAAGCGATTAGGAGAGCCGACCCCAACTGAACATGGGATAAGGCCGGAGAAAGAAGAAGAGACCTAGAAGGTCCACACTGCCTCACTAAGCCAAAAAACGCCATCTCAAAAGCGAATGAACACGAAAATAGAATTCTGAGCTTAATTTTAGGATCCATCCGTATATTTAGGACAGGTATTTGCATTTTTCTGACATAGCGCTATTTATTCGGCTTAGGATTTATTAGGCTGCAGTAGGCTTTATCGGTTTTAAAAGAAATTTTCAGTGAACTTAGATAAAATTTAAATAGGTCCCTACATGCATTCGAACATACAACCTCTTACTTTTTTAAGCCGGTAAATAAGAGCGCTATAGCTGTAAGCATAATTTGATCCTTTTCGTTAATTTGCGCCATGAAGAACTCATGTGGCGCGGTTGCGAATCTGGCACAACCGTAGATTAATACGCCTACCCACCTGTGCCTACTACAGCATGGTGTTTCGAATGAATCTCCATCGAGTTGCCTCGCCTCGTGCCGACGTCGAACGCAGCGAATATCGCGCGAATGCAGCTAAAAGGCGATCTTTACTCGCTCGCTCCGGCCCGTGCTTTGCTTCTCTCGTCACTTCAGTACGAAGGTGTCCGCGGGCGGGGCGGCACGTACGACGTGCGTGGTCGTCGCGCCACTCGACATTGCATTGTTTTCACTGTGCATATGATAGTTTCAAACCGTTCTTATCCAATCAATACGATTAAGGAGTGATATAACACGGCCTACTCTCGATTTACACCGAGATAACGACGAGTGTTCGAACAAATCATTGACAA
Organism: Pammene fasciana; assembly: GCA_911728535.1. Classification (NCBI taxonomy): domain Eukaryota; kingdom Metazoa; phylum Arthropoda; class Insecta; order Lepidoptera; family Tortricidae; genus Pammene; species Pammene fasciana. The sequence continues at coordinate 8,498,944 of OU452285.1, forward strand.
TAAAGCGTTTTATCTACAGCTACTTGCTGGTGGCTTATTGACAAGTGAAATTCATAATCGGCCCATTCATAGGAGGAATCGGTTCGAGAGTTTGTTATTGGACTCGTGTAAGTGATATTTGTGGTGAAGAAAAGGATGCAAATCAATAATCAAGTGGATACCCAGCTGTGAACGGAAAGCTCGTGCTGTGCGGTTTAATACTCAGTTGCATATTGATTCTCGCTAGATCTCTGGATACTGTCGTCAAAATATCTACGTAAGTTAATTCTAATAAGACATTACCACTTTTAAGTCTAATATATACCTTATCAGGAAACACCAAAGAACTATGAAGAATCGTCCCAATGAAGAAACGTTGCACAATTCCTTATCTGACCTAATCTATTGCATTGCATTGCATGTAACAGGTCCGGCGTGACACTTGATACGAAGCGCAACGCAAAGCGAGAGAACAAAGGAGAAACACCCATACTGGTGTTATTATATTTACCCATATGTAAACAAAAGGCTCTCATGGTCATGACATCCCCCCATTCTTGTTGATTCTCACATTTCTTGATTCCTCCAATTTATCCAAGATTCAACAACTACAAGATTCGCAAACATTTACTGAACTGGTCATGACATGAGCAACCGTTGTTGATGAAGAAAAAACTACTAACCCAATGTCAATGCCAAAAAACCAAACGTGTTTTAGGCTGTTTGCCAGTTACTTGCACTGTAATTTTGTTCTGATCATAAATAGAACATTAATTACAGACATGACATGGGATGATAGGACGAGAGTTTTCTAAGAATTCAGAACAAGGGCGCAAACATTTGTGTTAAATTTCAAGAGCTAAGATTTGTGTGCCCCTTGAAACCCAATCGATTCGAGGAATAAAAACGAATCGGCATAACAAATAACACGTTGTAAGCCAATCAGCACTCAATGGCCACAATAATCCTTGGCAGTGTCGTCACAGGGGATTAGCTTAATTGATGACTGGTTGACCTGCATTCTCTGATCAACTTGCTACCTGTAATGGGGCTAACATATTTTTTTTAATACGACCCCGATTTCATGTTTGCAGGTGCTTAGTATAATAATAATTTGGCATGTGTACGGCAAAAATAGCAGTTTAATTTCGCATTTAAAATGATTATCACGCCATTAATTTGCTAAGTTTAAAGTCGACAATCCTTTAATTTCATACCAGGTCAGAACAGTAGCAATCGCGGGATTACCTGCGCGGCCGACCTCGGACCGCTTTTGTAACTCCAACAATGGCAGTGGAACTGGGAACGCAGGTACATTCGGATTGCACGCCATTATCTGCCTCGTGTGTTTATGTGTGTTGATTCAGATCTTTGTGCAGCCACCAGAACGTTTGTAGGAAGATCAAGATTCAAGAGGTTAAGATTCATCTAGGGATACGTTACGGTAGGTAGTAGACACTTATTGGTCATTTGTTTCAGAAACGTAGGAACGAATTGAAGGAATTCTTAAATGAAATGACTAAAATTCAGGCAGCCGAAGCTTTTGATTAGAAATAAAAATGAAAGAAGATTTTTAGTGGGGAGTTACATTTTAAACATTTGAGTCCAGAACAATGATACGAACATGGCGACCAAATTACAAGCTACCGAATTCTGTTGTGTACTGTGAGTATAATCGACAAAAATTCACAAAAAACCTTTAATGCAGTTGACAATTATTGAGCCAAATTTACATATTAATAAAACCCATTTCTTGAATCTGGCTGAGCAGCTGTGTATCTCAAAGGGCAGGAAAGTCAAACAACCAGTTTTAAACCTGGCCACCACATGCTGGTCAGGCGAAACACCTTTACTTTATTCATTGCGATTTTGTAAAGAATCTTTTGATATGAAAAGTAAGTAGAGTTTACCATAGCCAGATAAAAACGGGGAAAGGAAAACAAAACAGGAACACAGGATACAACATGTCATCGAATTTAGGGAACTAGTAGTAAGATGATGGTAGAAAATAAATTCTTACTTTCATATTAGGTAAAATGTTACCTACCTACGCACTGCTATCGCTGCTACTATCTGTAACTTGAATAAGAAAAGAAAGCAGTATCAATAACTGCGATTTTTATGATGTTGACTGGCAATAAATTATCGCTCTTACTTGACAGGCGATAACTTTCTTTGCTCTATCTGAGAATCATTCGCGATAGGCACTCTAACGCTGCATTGTTTCTTTTTCTGCGATCCAATCACTGCAGCTACACTTTCTATATGGGATAATACGAAAACTTGCTTATTCATATCGTTCTGGGTAGACTTGATCTTTTCGTAATCTAAATTCAGTGGATACTAGACATGTGCGCCGCGCCGCCGCGCCGCCGCCGCCGACGATTTTTCCACGCCGCCGCCGCCGATGAATTTGACCGGCGTAAAATCGGCGTGGCAAATTTTAAGTGTTTTAATGCCCGGAAACGGTAAATGACTAATAAGTGGCCAGTATACTACGTATTTTTAAAGATGCTTTTGCTTCTTGACTTATCCTTTGCCAGTCAATTGACGTCATTTCGATGCTATTGTAAGATTTACGTCAACGACTTATCGGTGATTTATGACGGCTGGTTTTTGGATTATAGTCTTTTATTTGTTTTGTCTAGTTGCTATCTATCTTCTTTCATTTATCTTTCAAAAGTAAAATGCAAAAATAGATCAAAAACAATAAAAATATCATAAAAACCCTAACCTAGGGATCCGCCGGCAACGGAGCAAGGCCCAGGCTGCCAGTGGTCAGGGCCGCATAGAGAGGAACCTTCGGGCTGTGCGTGCCATGTCCAGGATTACCGCCAACTAAATCTGACCCTTGAACCAACCTCAACCCCGAAGCGACAGTCTTTCAAGATGTTGGCCGAGACTTTTCGCAATGAGAGCGTACGCAAAAACTACTGTCGTTACAATAATCGCCGAACCAAATCAACCTCCCACATGGCGGTTACCTCGCGAGCCAAGTCTAGGTACTTGCTGGACTTGTCTTTCTCGGTTCTCCTTTCACGTGGTTTTCGTGACGGTGATGTCAACGAGCATTGCCCTGCGAGCGATCTATCAGCACGATATCAGGCTTATTGGTCGTAATAGTTCTGTCAGTGATGATAGATTGATCTCAATAGAGCGTAGCACGTCCATTTTGGAGGACTTGTAGTACGGCACTTCGCGGTCCCGGACCCGTACATAAAAGCAACCTGCTGTTTTATAACCCTAGCTACGAGATTATGTCTGATTATGTGTGTCCCGTGAGGGTCCTGTAGAACCACCAGTGTAGCTTCTTACTCTTCTTTTTTTTGTTAGGTCCCCTTAAGCCAAGTTTGATGTTGGGATCCTTGATAAATTGAGGGAACTATTTAAGGCCACTACCTGGCTTGGCGATACGGTATCGGTGCAGTAAAGGATGTTCGATACTTTTTAACGATTCCTTACCAAGCGCCTATATTTGAATGCAGGCTTCCTGATTGGCGCGGGCTACGCGGTGAGGGTGCGGCATATCGCAGGCCGCGTCACGCTGTAAAAACCTGCATGCCAAGCTCGCACCGCGTGTAATTTCGTGAACAAAATGGCGGCGGCAAGAGCAACGTGTATTATTTTAGTTGTCGATGTGGAAAAATATCCACTTTTATATAATTAGAACTGTACTAAACTAGTATAACTAGTATGCATCTTCTTCATCTGACATCCTTGTCTTTTAGGTTTTAGAACTTAAACGTACAATTTTCTCTCACGAATTACAAACGCTATATCAGTTGGTTTTGCACTTATTTTTAGGGTTCCGTAGCCAAAATGGCAAAAACGGAACCCTTATAGTTTCGCCATGTCCGTCCGTCCGTCTGTCCGTCCGTCCGTCCGTCCGTCCGTCCGTCCGTCCGTCCGCGGTCTAGCTCAGTGACCGTTAGCACTAGAAAGCTGAAATTTGGTTTGAATATGTGCATTAACCAAGCCGACAAAACGGTAGAATAAAAACGCGAAAAATATATTTTGTTAGGGTACCTCCCGTACACGTGAAGTGGGGGGCGAATTTTTTTTTCGTTTCAACCAAGTTGTGTGGGATATCGTTGGATAGGTCTTTTAAAAAGAATTAGGGTCTTCTAAAACAGTTTTTGGATAAAACGAATACTTTCGGAAATAATAGCTCCGAAAGTTTAAAATAGGGCGTCCCCCCATCTAACTTTTGAATCGTGGGTCCTAAAATTTTGAAAAAAATCATGAAACTGAGGCCTAATGAGTACCTTCAATGAAAACTATATTGAAATAAATCGGTTGAGCCGTTTTTGAGTTATCATTCAAAAACCCATAGTGAAAGGACGTAAGTAAAAAAGACGTAAGCGCCGCCAAATTTTCCGTAAGAAACGACCTTTTGAATTAATGGTCTCAGTTTACGGAACCCTACACTGAGCATGGTCCGACATGCTCTTGGCCGGTTTTTTAGGGTTCCGTAGCCACAATGGCAAAAACGGAACCCTTATAGTTTCGACATGTCCGTCCGTCCGTCCGTCCGCGGTCTAGCTCAGTGACCGTTAGCACTAGAAAACTGAAATTTGGTTTGAATATGTGCATTAACCAAGCCGACAAAACGGTAGAATAAAAACGCGAAAAATATATTTTGTTAGGGTACCAGGTACACGTGAAGTGGGGGCGAAAAAAAAATTCAGTTTCATCTCAGTTTACGGAACCCTACACTGAGCATGGCCCGACATGCTCTTGGCCGGTTTTTTTGTGTTATAGTATTCGATGCAAGTGGTGTAGCCAATTCTACATAGATAAAACAAATAATTATGTCTATGTAACTAGTCTATCTTTTGCAAAATTCTCTAAAATAATGTCTTGTCTTTGAAATATGCAAAGTTTGCTAGACAATCATACATTGTCAGAGATTTAGGGAGTTTTATTAACGCAGGTTATACTTGGGCGTTTTCAGAAAACGTTGTTGGTTTTCGTGTTTTTGAAATTTTAAGAATTTTTTGGATATTCCTCCTTAGAATCGAGAGTACTATTCATTCTGCTAGGAAATGAAAAGTGTCCCAAAATTTTCATACAATTTTTATGTTCCATTACGCTACTTTCATATAAGTGCCCATAGAAAAGTAGCGTAAGAGGAACAGGACACTTTTAATTTCATAGTCGAGTTGATAGTACTCACGATTCTGAGTAGGAATATGCAAAAAATTCTTAAAATTTCAAAAATATGAAAACTAACAACTTTTTGTGAAAACGCTCACTTAATAACTCAGTAGGCTTCGATTTAGAGGGTATTTTGTAAATTTCCCCAGTAATATAAAAAATATATACCACGCCGATTTCACGCCGATCACGCCGCCGCCGCCGGTCAAAAAACGATCGGACGCCGCCGCCGATGATTTTGGCATCGGCGCACACCTCTAGTGGATACCAATTGAAGCAATATTCTAGGAACATGCCTCCGTGTACTCCCGCTATTCCTCCCTGAATTTCTCGGTAAAACATAAACTGTGTCATATCAATATAATCTACGTATCTGATACTCGGTTATGCCACGTTTTCTTTATTCTATATCGAGCGATTTCGCCATCGGGACTTAGCTCAGCGTTGATTAAGTTTGGCTGGAACATCTGACACGTCGGTTTAAATATAGTGATGATCCGTTTATCCTATCTCCTATATGGTCACCCGTCCATCATGATATATATCCTCGATGTCAGTTTCTATCTTCCTTTTATTCACAGACGGCTAAAGCTCACAATGACTTCGTCTGTACCTTATGGTTGCGATTGCCTAATAAAATAAATTATCCGGTGTTGCTCAACGATTGTAAAGAAGTTGTTGACATTTCCTTCTTAACCCTACGGTTGATTTGTTTATGAAACTAGACGTGAGCTGATTATGGTTACGTTGCGTAATGTAAAGTGTTTCAATGTATCACCTGGATAATGCTAATTAAAGTAATAAATAAAATAATGCTAAACTACAAAAACCTTATCAATGTATGTGCACAAAATGCAACATTTCTTTATTCAAATTCTACGAACTAATTCTTTACATTTCAGGAACTGTAGGTACCTACTCGTATATTTATCTTTGTTTTTAAATACAGCGACATTGATCATCGCATTCCTGGATCCTGATTCATCCCTTTACCTTGTCGGTCGTCAGAATTTTAAAATTCCTCGTGATTCATCGAGATCTTGACGGTTGACAAATGAGCCACATATGTTACATTTTGAGCGTAAATAATGCGTTTTCGTTTCTGGAGGTCACTTTTAAATAGAAGAAAATTTATCACTACCTAAATCCTTTTCTAGCATGATAAAATGCATTGTTTCGCATTTTAGGTTTCAGTAGATACGTCTCGTTGTTTGTGATGCTTATTTTTATAAATCATTGCTTAGAATAATCCTAGTATCATAGCTTGTATCATACCAAGTTCCACGGCATTCGTGGTTTCATGCTCATTAATTCGGTCCAACACCGCAAGGTTTACGTTATCGCTAACCTTAATCTAAATCTAAAATAACCCACTTCCATGTCGACGAAAGAGTTTTTGTTTCAGCTAATTTATTACACTACTATTACGATTAAAATTTTGCGCCTCGGCATTTTTTGGTTACAAATAAGAAATGTGTTTCTTATAACTTATTTACTATTGGATGTTCTGCATAAATGGTCATAGAATAAAACCTGCGAAAAATTGAGTTGTGGTTTGCGTTAAAGCTTGATTTGTTTGAACGAATGTGAAATGTGAAAGCGTTATAAATAAAATTATGGCTGTAATCTCTATATTTGCTTCATAAACAGAGTTTAAACTAGATGTGTTGTGCTTGGGTTACTTCGTAGGTCATGGACAATTGAACATCATTTAAACTCGTAATAGGCTACAGTTTAAATATCTTTCATAATCTACTAATAAAACATTTTCCAAAAACTTTCATGTAAAAAGTAATTTTCATAGAGTAGGTATATTAAAAGTTACAAAGGGCAAATACTAAATATTTCAAATAACCTATGCTAATATTCTAAAAGGACATTCATACGTTTTCAATCACTGTAATGGGTTTAAAAGGTTTACTTTGTAAAAAAGATTTCTTTATGGAAAACAGACCGTTATATCAAATCAGAGTAAAAGCTTTTAAATTTTGTAGAACTTTTGTCCAATATATTTTCGTTGTCTATCCTCTATATCGTTTGTTGTTGTGAGCTGATTAGGAAACCAATGAATAACGAAACAGACGCTAATAGTTTTATCAAAGATTCAGCTAAACTCCACACCTCGGCTTTATACCTATTACGTAGTTGCTAACAGATCGACTAAATATTTACTGCGCTGACTACGTTAATGGTTAACACCTTGGAGGGATAAATCGTAAATCTTCACACAACACAGCAATGCACAGAAATCGACGATTTTGACTGCTTCCACGAAGCTCAACTTGTAGACTGCTTCGAAGGCATTGGCAGCGAAACCAAGTCGAGCATTAAATTACTGTAAAATAGCGGTTTTAATCAAAGAAACGGTACAAAAAAGTAATTAAAATTTATGCCTCGACCATTAATTGAGCGAAGTATCAATCACCCCGTTTAGTTCGTTGTATTAGTGCACGTGCCGCTCCGATACAAATGGGCACTCAGTGGCTTACTTAAACATACATATGTATACATGGAGGATGGGAATAAAGTGGCTACAATTGGGCTGTTTTCCCACGCAACAATGCGAGCTACCCACGCTTGTGCATTCGTTAGCCGAACCGTGCCAAGTGACATTACTAGAGAGAGTTACTCAATGACAATGAATGATCACACATTATTAACGCCAAATGGTGGCACAGAATACTAATGGCAGTAATTAAACACATTTAGTATGACATACCAGATGTAGCCTTAGTATTTGTACTTGTATAGTAATCTAGACATCGATTTTTATACGCTAGGTTGTGCAACAAAACACGTCCACCCGAATTTTTAGTGTCTTTAATAGGATTCTGACTCGACCTGACACGAAAGGGATTTAATTTAGACTTTTCCATGTCGCGGTCTGTTTGGAGCGCTACCGCTGTTCCCTACTCATTAGTACTTAATTTAATTTAACGCCATTGACCAACCTCGGCTCCCTAACAAAGGACACTTTGTATGTTGATCCAAATGGTTTAAATTGTATTGAGCAAGTACGTAATATAGGCTATGGGAGTCGTTCGATTTCATATTGCTGAATATTTTATGTTTAGTGTTCAGTTTAAATTGATTGAGCATGCTAATGATATTGAATGAAAATTACCTAATGATATTTAATGAAAAGTATATCTTTTTACCTTTAGTCAACTCTTTCAATTTTATTCATAGCTTTTATTTAATACCTACCTGCCAGCGGAAGCCAACGAAATTTCAACTTGAAAACTTACATAATTTGATTTGATTGAATCTCTTCACGAACTAGGTCAAATTTACTCAATGGGCTTCATCAAAATGGGCGAAAAACGATTAGAAATCTATTTGTCCAATATTTTCCCATCAGCAAGCGCTAATAGAAGCCCTCAAATTGGTTATCAGTTGGTTTTTTATTTCTGAAAGGAACTTACTAAATTAACATCTATTACAGTTTGACTTAAAAGAAAGTACTTAGTTAGATTTTCGGGTCTTAAGATAAAGATACCTACTCAAATGTTACTGGTTATGTACTATAAAGTTATAAACGTATTTGCCTTGTAAATGGGTATTAACAGTTTAATAATAACGCATAGTATGTTTAATGTAGATTTTTTACTGTACATTTACCGAATGTCCAGGTACACATTTTAGCAATCTGTAACTGTGTATACAACAAAGTCAACATTGTCGGCTTGTATTATTTTAAGACCAGTTCTATTCTCTAGCGATTACCATTCAATAACCTGGTACACTTAACGTAATATTTATGTAACGCATTGTCTGTCTCTTCACCTATACTGCGGTTGATAAAACCCACGGGCTAAATATGTAACATAATTATCGTCTCCAACTTTCTTTTCCTGGGATGATACATTAATAGCGGCGGTGAGTTATCTAATCTGACGGGACAGTCATCGAGGTGGTCAGATGAATCAGAAATGCATTATTGCATCAAGCTCCGTGCTTCCTTAAAGCTCTCTGCTGTTTTGAAACTGAATACAATGTAAAAAAGGGAAATTTATGTAAAAGGTTTACATTGTAATTTTTTTTTCTACTGTTATTTATGTATCTCCACATCTGTGCATAAAATATTTTAAAACTATTCCTCTTTGTTTCCGAGATTTTAATCTAAACTAGCTGATCTTGTATCGTACCTACGCAGTTGTTTGCTGAAGAGCCATCATCATCATCAGCCAGCCCCACTGCTGAGCATAGTCCTCTCTTTGTGTAGGTGTGTCCTTATGTATATGTGTTGGTGTTTTTTGGAGAGTCGATATATTATACTGGTTAGTACTATTTATTTAATTTCCGGAAGGAGACAAAACACTAGCAAAAAAAAAATCTAAGCCAACCGAAAAAATAACTTATAACATTTGACCTTTAACGAAGACACGTGAGAAACTAAATACCTAAATCCAATCTGCGTCCGTTTGCCCAACTCATTAGCTAAACAAATGTCCTCCAAAATCTCACGCAAAGGATCTTTGGCGTCAGTTATATTGACTCGGGTCATTCCGGGCGTTTACCAAACAACCTTCAATGCGTCTAGACGGCTAAGAACTAAAGGGATTGAATAATAAGGCGGAGGGTTTGAATTCTGTACAATTGGTTGATAAGCTACGAGACTCGCAAGGGAAATCAGATGTCAATTTATATTCAAGCTCATTTGCATGAGGCTAGATTTGCTTAGCGTAAGTTTAACATAAATTGTCCGTATCTAAATAATACTCGTACCTACTAAATTTTTGATTTTATACATTATTTTTATTATTTATGTACACATATGCATACAGTAAATATTAAATTATTGATATATTACAAACACAAAGACACCATGGAACGCCTCTGTCTCAAAATTTTCAGCCAGGTAACCTGCCTCTGTCTGATTTTTGTGTATAGAAACCTCTTTGTTAACATCTACTGATTTGCCTAAAAACTTTTTAGTAACAGTAACAACCAAACAGTGTATTATAGGTATTAGATTAGTGGCTCTGCTGGTTCGAAGACAAGTCCCTGGAAGGACCTGAAGTGGGGCAATTAATAAAAAGTAACAAAGTAACAAATAGTTTTGGTGGACCCCGCCAAAATATTTTTATTTTTGAGTGGTGCTCTTGGCGCTTAAATGTTAAAACCACAGTAATATATGATAATATTTTTACTATCCAGTTCTATCTATAAACAGCAATGTTCATTGATAAACGCGTAATAGATGCAAGTTAGATACAGCACACGGTCATTATGTAGAAGGCAGGTTTCGCGACATTGATATTGACCGGGTGAGGTCACTCGCTCCACTAGAGCTGACAATGCCGTTTTAGTAAGCCGATAACTGTGATGGCTCGGTGAGTGAAGTATTTGTTAAACGTAATTTGTATAATGTTAAAGTATTAGAATTCAATATATATATTACTTAGGTAGATACGTTCGAAATATTCGAAAGATGAATAACTATCCTGTTCCGCGAAAAGTGTACATAAACCAAAGGTATACAAAGAAAAAATATGTTTCTTACGTAGATAAGTAATAATAAAGCAAAGTAAAACAAACAGCCTGAGTACAATAGCGAAAATAAAGTGTTCATGACACTAATTCGTCTCCGTCCGCTTTCTGCCCCGTCAGCGGCTGTCGCTTAATCTGCCGCTTGTTTCATAGCGGTAACACTATCAAACTTCGCAGCTTACTATGTAACGGGAATAATATGATCAAAAAATTTTTTAATTTATATTAATACAGCGATACCATGATAAAAAAAAATAGGTAACAACAGCTAAAATGCAATCTCTGCCAGACAGCCTATCTGATAACGTTCCTACTAGATATGAAGGTGTATGCCAAGATAATGTCATAGCGGTAGTTTGATTTTAATTTGATATTACACAGAATAAGACCGCGAATAACTAAGTGAACTGATGATCATACTTTTCTTGTTATCAAGTTCATGTCAAATAGAAATCGAAAATGTCCGACGAATCCTGTCGGAATCACTTTGACATCAAACCCGTAACAGATCAGCATTACAAAATTTGAATACCGCCAATGTTGTTCATTAGTTTCATTACAAACAATTTTTGTTTATGATAAGCTTGAAATAAGCCGCGCCTGTAGTTACACTTTTAACGTAGATTGCACAGATTTCCACAAAATAAATATTTAAAGTATAGTGTAACGTATTTTAACATTTTTAACCCAGCTTCGACCTAGGTACGGCCAAAGTATTAAGCATGAATCAAGTAGACAGTGTGTTTATAAGTAGTAATTATTTAGTAGGTGCTAATTTAGTAGTAGGTAATAATTTAGTAGGTGCTTTAAAATTCTGTGTCATTTCACGTTCGGTAAGCTTAGCCAAATAAACCTTGCTAAGTCTATCTTTTTCCTTACTAATATGCATAATGAGATTAGTCTAACCAAGGTCTATGAACTTTTAATTGCTAATTACCCACTAATAAGGCAAGATGATACCTACGGATTACTAGACACTATTGAATATTTATAACGAGTTAAGTATATGTGGGTTGGGAATGGAAGCCTTTTATGAAACAAAATAAAGTGATTTATTCATAAAATACAGTTTGACGATGATTTAAAAAAATCAATTAAAATAATTGACGTACTGTGATATTAATAGATAGTCCAACCCCAAAACCAAATAAGATAAAATCAACAATCGTAACAAACGAAAAAATTCCGAACGCGAACTCAAAATGTAAAACGTTTTTCCAATTGGCAATGTTTGCTGGACACAAAATGCTAGGGGTATGTCGTAAGAATTCCTTAAACCTGTGAGTTCATTGTTGGAGTAGACAAATTTAAATGCGCTATCCGATTACGCATACTAGTTTTGGTTCTCAAAGTCATATTACACTGGTCAACTGAAAATTGGACTCAATCGAGCTAGCTATATACTAATCGAAATACATGGCCAGTAAAATGATATGAAGCCTTTCATTTTATCAGTCCGCAGCCGTCGATATCAACAGCTACCGTGCACGTTGAGCTTGCTATAATAAAAACTTTTAAACGCTGTACTATTGCATTAGAACATTGAAAAAATACATTATATGTAATGTGATTTAAAGATTAAAAACGTAAACTTATATGAGCAGACTATCCAACTGCCGTAAAATACACCATACAAAGTTGTATGCAGCGCAGGCCTTTTTCTCTGCCGCTGACCATACATTGAATAACAACGCTTTTATTAGTTGTTTAGATACCTACAGATAACTCAAATATAATATAGTATAACCTTCAGGCACGTCTTTTTAGAAGTCTCGTTTCACATGTCTTTATTTTAACAAAAATAATGCTTTGGAATATTTGGTTTCATATAGGACCGAACATAAACATCCTAAAATCATTATAACACAAAGCTACAGAGTATGTTTTCACATTTTTATCGTCTCCTGATTTTCCTTAGTATTTTCACAGATCTCGTTTCATTTTTCGCATGCCATGTGATCGATAATCTTAATTTTGCAAGCGATTGAGCTCAAGTGTCAGGGTAAATAATTAATGATCCATTTTTAACTGCTGTTTTTTCTATACCTTCTTATATCGGCTTATGAATTTTCAATTAGGTTTGTAAGCTCGTTTACGCCCCGACGGAAACGGCAAGGAGATGCTAATTATGTACCTTACGTATCCTTATTAGTTTACACTGCTCTCCTAATCTGTCTCCTTAGTACATATTAGGTATCTTAAAATCCGAACGTCATACATTATTAACAGTTAGATTTAAAATTGGGCTCTATTTCTTTAATGTTAAAGACTTATTTATATTGACGTGAATGGTGAGATACAAGTCTTTAGCACTTAACAGTCGTTGTTATTAGAAAACTGGCGTGGGACTTACTTGGAGTACGTGGGTGCAGTTAAGTTTTATTAAAAATCGTTTTGTTGTTGAATTTCAATGCGGCGTTTCTGATGTCGATCACAGTTGATTGATCTTAAAGCGATAGTTAATTAAAATATTTCTAATACATTACATTACTAATTAAATAAAAAAAACCTAAAGAAACCTAAACTAAAGGCCCTAAATCAAAATTGCAAATATCCCCCCCCTTGTTTGATTTTGAAAATACTCCCAAATATTATTTATCTTGGCTAGGAATTGAATTGTACCTTCTATCTGATGAAATAATTTAATCTGATCAATATTTCAAATCCAAAATACCCTTTATAATCATTTATGAAGTAAAAAGTTTTGACACCTTTCGAAAGTAATAAAAGTAAACGACCAGGTAACTAATAAGAAGGGTCTTTTAGTTTTATATCTCATGTAAATCCAATTAGGTACGACCCTCTCGCCTCCAGACTAGGCTGGATCAATGGTTCGTAACAAGGACTAAAATAGGTCAGGACTTTGACCCCTCGTAGGTGTAGCCTCACATAAATAATGCGTTAGTAAGGTAATAATGTCGTATGTACTTCTAAAACGTTCTTTGAATATATTAACATTCCTGTACATACAGCCTTTTAAAATTGTGCTTGAGAATACTTTTTGAAGAAATATTATGTAGATTAGTCGTGATGATGGCCCGCCTGCGGACATTATTTGTCTTGAAGTATAATTTAACTTTTACTAAGAGAGAAGTGATTTATTTACAGAATAAGCACCTGTTTTAATTACGTAATTTCTTCTACATCGTTACAAAAGATACCTACATAGGCAATGAATTATCGTATTATGATCGTTGTTCACATTGATAATATGGTGTAGAAAACTGAAGTGCCTAATTAAATAAAGTTCCATTTACTAGTTACTCCAGCCGTTGGCTAGATTTTTGCAGACACTATTTTAATAGTATGCATACAAAAAAAACACTCATGTTAGTTTAGCCAATTCTCGATGTAATATAAGTTGATCGGGAAAGTCGTCCGTCGAAGTCAAGTTCGTTAATAATAATAATAAAGTGAGTGTAATGAATAAGTTATCGGTGGAAGTTTAGTTATTATTCCTTACTGCTCACCGGCAGTCACGTACATGCATACGCGACTTGACTTTGTTACGACTGTCCATTCACAAAAGACCAATATAATTAATTTATTCAAACAAAGTTAACTTACAGGTACATCAAAGAACGTTTGATTAGGTCTAAAATGGGCATCCATTTGCCTTTTTTTTGTAATATTGATTCTGCAGATTTCTATATATAAGAATTACAGCAAACCCCATGCAAAACTTACTTAAATGACGACCTAAACTACTTACTAGTTTCTGTTTAAAAAGTATATTCTTGAATTGAGTGTCTATAACCATTTATCGTCGTAGTGAATACAACCGTAATATTACAAAGTATGTAAGAGCGAATGACTTTGTTTTATCCACAGCAGTAAAGGACAAACAAGACTTCGTGGGCCCGCAGGACAATTATCATGAGCAAACATTCGACCACCTATATCCATCGCACCTAATCGTACTTACGATAATGATTATGTTCCCACACGCGAACCATGGCATGCGTGATTTCATCTTCATATCATGCTTAGCTGTTTCTTCTAATGACCTTTAATAACCCAAATCCTCTCGAAAGATCGGTGTATAATATATGAGTTATGATTCTGCGTATCGAGTTGGACGGGTTAATTTCAGTATGATTTACGGTATAACAACCATTTTGCTGTTTTTTTAACCATAAGTGTCATTAATACAGTGTTTCTGGTTCCTGTTATTAGGGCTTTAACGTTCATACTCATCAAAGAGAAATAGAATATCTTTTAATCTACAACTTCGAGAGTAAGCAAACATGGTTTCCCGAAATTATATTTGTATGGGATTTCAATAGCATAAATGCCGCTGTTTTTCCAATATTTTTTTCAAGATATGCCATCAGCATTAAGCCTTTATAAATATCACAATTCCACTTTATAAAGTTCTACATCGAATGTAAATAACATAGCTAGTAAATACTGTATTTTGAAAAGTAGAATCCTCAGATCATAGAGAGAAGTAGAATCTATCCTTATGTTAAATGCTTCGGTAACAGAAGCTCTTCATATACTAGTGAAACTGGCCTCATGATAGTCGTTGTACCCTAGTTTTGTCCAGTACGGAACCATAACATGTGTCATTACACAGTTAGCTGTGGTCACATAGCCTTTATGTTTCTTACGGAATAATTGCTGGGACCATTAACATTCCTCCGCGTTAACGTGACTTTCTCGTGTGGGCTGGGTTACTCTAGAAATATTAGAGTCACGAATTGTAAGTACTTTACGAAATGTTATCCCTTACACTCATATACATAGGTATTTATATTTATAAAAGTTCTTACGACGAATCGCGCAGCTCTTAGATATGTTTGGTCTATAATTGATAACATTATTTAGGGAGTAACTATTTACAATGCACACCCTTGCACGAATTTCTATTGTGAAGTTTTTGAGATAAAGTACATTTGCACAGGTATTTATTAAAAAGTACCTCCTCGTAGTGGTTATGCTCCTCATAACAATTTTGATTTAGACAACGAACTTCCACATCATCTATTAATCAATATTCTACAAACTGAAAGACGTGTATTCTAAAACCCGACTTAACCAAACGCAAACTAGCATACCATAATCCAACCCCGCCCATATTCAAATACACACTGAAAATAACTAAAGGAAACACACACACGACTGACAGACCTTTACAGTAAGTAATTACAGTTCACCAATTGAATATATGAGGGAAACTGATGCTCCATGCCCTATTCATGTGTCAACGGCTCGCATCCCAACAAAGGGTTATTGATCTGGAAACATAATAGGTTCTTTTCTGGGCATTGTCTTAAACGGACGCGTTTGTGGATGAAGCAGGCAAGCGTGCCCAAGTGCCTGGCCAGTCGGTAATAGCTCCACTCGATTATTTTAGAAGCGATATTGCTTTCTTGCACAATCGGGCTCGTAATTTGCTACTATTTTTACATCGCTGAGACTCATAACGATCTAGAAATGATGTTATGATTTTTTAAGTATTTATTACTGTATTGCGTACATTTTTTGTAAGGCTATCTGAATTAGATACTCAATCTAGCGTAACTGCCATTGAAAATTTAAACTCGCAAAAAGTGATCTTAAAATCTGACTTGTTTACTCACGGATTCTCCTGTCACAATTGATGCTACTCATTTTGGAGAATTAAAATTCAAACAGGAAAAACGAAAAATTCCCCGGAGATCCATGACAAAATTTAATCACAAGAAAACAGGCGGCGAAGATAATAAATGTTACTTCCTTCCGCTTCTTATTTATACTCTCGACATAGATACATGTATCTTTTAGACAGTCAGTCATACTGTCTAAGAGATACATGTACCTATTGCGGTAATAACGAAATAAGTAAAAATATCATGGAGAATGATGCCAGTGACATTGAGCTGGTCTAAAACGAGTACGAGGGTCGATATTTATACTTTCACACCCACAACACCGCTGCGCCATCGCCGTACCTTCTCACGAAGCAAGAATTTTCTATTTCTGTATTTTATGGCGTATTTAATGAGATTTCCAGGATTTTATCATTGTATTGAGAATTTAGGGGCATTTTATCGCCTGAACATTCACGGATATTAGTAGATTATTACAATATACATAGTCTTAGGTTTATTTGAAAAATGTTTCTCTCCGATTTTACTCTCAAAATTCATGATTGTTTAGAAGTCAATCGATGCAAATAGTTAGTTATGCATCCAAGAATTTCATAGATAAATCAATATACATTATTGAAAGTTAAATTAGAGAAGGGTCGTTGATAACCTGGCGGTTCGACTTCCAATCCAGAGTTCATGGGTTCAAACCCCGGCTCGTTGGTACCAATGAGTTTTTCAGAACTTATGTACGAAGTATCATTTGATAATTTTTGGTGAACAAACTATCGCGTCATGGGGAAACCTGCATAAATCCGTGAAGAAATTCAAAGGTGAAATCTCCAATACCCAAATAACCCACTTTAGACCAGCGTATGGACTATAGCCACTTGTGCATGAGAAAGGCATGTGCCTGCCTGTACGTTCGGACGTATATAGGCTAACATATTATATTACATTATTTAATCAGAGAGGAATCTGAATTAACGCCCCACAAATTCCTCATTTTCCACGTGCTTCTTGTCATCCGTCATCAGCTTCAATTCCGCAGCTCCGAGCGGTAAGGAAGCATTATGCCACAGTTATGTTTTACTGTAAGACATAATGGCGTGAGATTGCATCGCTCGTGGAGACATGCCAGATCATCCATCTCGGCCTACGATTACTTAGACTATGGATACACTGAGAGAGAGCGTCATATTTGATCAAATTTTACAGTTTTTGCACGTTGCTAAAGAGTTTCATTTGTACGGGGATTGAGCTATCTTCGAGATTGTCTTTCTTATGTTTTATCAAATTGTGGTTTTCTCAGAGTTTTAGGATTTAACACAAGCATTCCCATCGCTGTTTTGGCCGAGTTGCCATGATAACGCACTTGTAAAACATTTATGAAGCGAGCACCTAGAGAACCCCAAT
Source organism: Pammene fasciana (assembly GCA_911728535.1). Taxonomy (NCBI): domain Eukaryota; kingdom Metazoa; phylum Arthropoda; class Insecta; order Lepidoptera; family Tortricidae; genus Pammene; species Pammene fasciana. Next base: position 8,516,562 of record OU452285.1, read on the forward strand.
ATCCCCGACATGTCGAGCAAGCAAGGCCATCAGAAATATGATGTACCTCCGAAAAGATATAGGTACCTAATAAAATAAAATACTTGTTTATCGTGACATCATAAATATTTCGCTTCAAAAGAAAAATCTCACTTTAACGTAAATTTTAAGCAATTAGATTCTTATTTACATACCTATCTACGAGTATATGTATTCACTTATGAAAAAATGAAAAAAAAAAAATTAAAATAATTTATTTTATTGGTTTCAAAATGTGGTTTCACTAGTAACAAAACAAGAACCTTCTTTTAAGTAAAACAAATACTTGTGCCAGAAGGTTCCGCTCTTCCATTAATTATGAGGTAGTAGTTAACCAAATCTTAATGTTATATTATTATATTAATTCTTATACTTATAAATTATAATTATAAGGTAAGATAAATCGTTTTTTTTTTTATGTATATTACAAACAATTATTATTAGTATTTACTTTTCTATTAAATTTAATCATGCGTGTGTGTGTGTGTGTGTGTGTGTGTTTGTGTGTGTGTGCGTGCGTGGTTGTGTGTTACACATTTATTTATTTATTTAATTTAACTTAATTTCACATTTATTTATTTAATTTTATTTTATTGCAGGATTGATTCAATTTCGGCATATGTTAACATTTTTAACCATACTGTTATGATTTTTTTACAATCATATAGTTGTAGTGGGTAGATATTCAGTTGTTCATTTATAGTATTATAAAGCTTGGCAGATTGATAATTGAATTGTCTCTTAGCAAATTTAGAGTTTACTGAGGGCACTGGTGCAGCTTTGCGCTTTCTCCTCCGAATTACAATGGTAGTGTTATATTTAATTGTCAAGTGTAGCTTTGTGACACATTGTAGAACATATAGCTTTCTAATGGATAGTAAATTACATTCTTTGTACAAGTCATCTGTAGGAAATCTATATGGTTTGGAAAATATAACTTTGAGCAGACATCTTTGCGCTCTTTCAACCTGTAGGAACTTATGTTTGTATACTTTGATATAGGTGTATTTTAATTACTTGTATATTGGACCAGAAATTAATATTATTTGTTTCATGTTAAATATATGTGAACGAGTTTAGTGCAAGGGACCACTTTGTCGATTTAGAAGGACACTTTTTTTCTTTCACAAATAGATAGTGCATTTTGCGGAGTTTTATAAAGTACTAGTAGCTCCATATCGACAAAGTGGTCCCTTTTTCACTTGTACTGCTACATATTTCATTTTAATTTTAGAAAATAAATAAATCAAAACACTGTATTTTTACATTAAATTAAATACGTGACATGACACTCTTTAAATCACTTTCTTGAACATTTAAAAGGCTGCGCCAAAGTTCCTTATCACTGAAACTTCACACCCCAAACCCCACTTAGGTGGTCTCATTAAAAGTTTACCCCAAGTGGAAAATATTTTTCACAACTTTGATCTTGACTTGCCCTCGGAAAAAGTGTGTTTTGCACTGCTGCAATTTCTACGGCTATAAGTATATTTAACATTAATTCCCATTTTCGTTAATTATATAAAACCAGTCTATAGTACAGTCGACCAAGAAAGTGGTCTACCAGTTTTGACAAAAATTCCTGCGAGTTCTAAGGATCGCTAAGGTTAACATTTCTAACGGCGTTCTCTTTTCATTCTCATGACGTTCAAAAGAACCTCAACCGTAGGATGGTAGACCACATTTTTGGTCGACTGTGAATATGCACTAAAAAACAAACAAAAAAAGTTACGTCAGTACTCCATAGACACAAAAGTTTTACCTCATTGACCGAATGACAGTCACGTGTTTTTTGTGTACATAATTATATGCATAAGGAATACACTTTAAATGCGCAAGTGGGGCAATCGCCAGATTTTTTATACAAACATGAACAGTTGCGTGCCATGTGTGGTCGGAACCTTACGCACAACAGTTGCATCTGGACAGTTGGCACGCGCTGAAACTGTCACGGCAGACACTGCGTTTCATTTTGCTTTTGTTTTTCTCTTTCCTGAAACATTTCTACATATAAACTAAGGACTAGTCTCGCAAAAATGGTACCTACTTATACGATTGTAAAAATGTGAGAGGGTTTAGAATGTTTTACTGTTTGAATTAACAAAGGAGAATGGGCATTTTTTACCATGAGTGTATACGATTGAGACATATCTCATTTGAAAGGTATTAACTAGTGAATTGTTTAATTGTATGACGCCAACATTGGATGGCGTGCAGGGTCCGAGCTATTTCAGAAACCAAAACTGCAGGCAATGACTATGAATAAAACCAGATAGTTACCGGGCAATATATCCCCCGACCAGAAACACTTGGCAATTATATACTTACCTACCCTTAATACTGCACCAAACCCAAAACTCTGCAACTTGAATTCTTCAAGTGGTATGCAATGTCTCCATTCCTTAGCCTCCACCGATTAACAGCTGCCAGACACCTAGATAATAAGGATAGTAAAGTAACTCTCAAAATCATATACCGATTTCCGGGTTCGCTCTCCAGGAGGGATATAACACCGGTATTATTTTCCTACAGATACCGGTTCAATTTCGTTATCTCGGTTGCTAAACGTATATTTTTTTGTCTGTATAGTCTGATAATTCGTTGTCTTCACCTAAATAACATATGAGAATATCGGGTAAATATTGCGAATGGGAGGCGCTAATTCGCTAATATCGATACCGATACCGGTAACGATCCCTGCTCTACAGCTACAATAAGAACTAGTGTTATAACAACCAACACAGTACCTTCTTTTGTAAAGATGAGTAATTAAATGACGAAAGTCGGTTCCATTGTTACAAATACTTTAGAAATCGACGTTAATTGAAACGCCATAATCATATTCATCACTTAGACGTCACCGCGTCGAACAATGCGTATTCTTTCTGCGATAATCTATTACAATACTACTATAGCGTTATCGTTGATGGTATCGCTAAACTAACAAGCGTGTGACTTCAAAGCCCATACTTGGAACATACATACTATTACCCTGCCTGTTGTTTACCTCTAAATTTGCTGTATTTTCTGTACTGTTTCCTATTTGAGGTGTTCAATAAAGAGTATTTGTATTGTATTGTATTGTACATATTATGTATATGCTAAATAAGGTAACATTTCTACAATTGTTCAACTATTTATAAGACTATAACAATTACATATATAAGGTACCTAATAATTTTATATTGTTGTTTCTAAGATATTTTCTATATCTCAATTAAATAGTATCGGAAAATGTACAGCTTTTTTAACCAATTTCAAACTATGTACATTGTACATACAAGGTATCGTTGCTCTCAAACAACAAATATGATTAATAATTATCATTTTTCATTATACCTATGCTTTCCTACCCGAAATGTAGTGTATGTAGGTACCACGTCATCACACTAAGATCGAAATTTATCACCAAACACAAACGTTCGAATTATAGAATGCAATGCAAACGAACACATACATATTTATAATAAAAATCGTTCAGTAGGTTGTGTAATTTGACCCTTATCCGCGGAGCTATCTCGGCTGCGGCTGTATCCGCTTATTGCTCGCTACTTTTCCAACTCCAATAAACAGTAGAGAGGTCCTTAGGGCGCATACTCGACGAAATGATATTTCGACCCCTTGAACCTGCCCCTCTTAAGAGTTTGGTGTGAGCACTTTGTTCCCTTTTATGCCTCAAATGTATGTCGCTTTTAATGGATAAAGATGCTTCTAAGTCGGATTATGTCAACACAATCTCATGCTTAACTAGTCTGTGTAAACTCACTGTAAAGTAATGGTCGCCACAGCGTGTTCACTGACCGAAAAATTATTATAGGGGTGGAAGTATAGTAAATTAGCTAGATAAGGGTCTTTATTGACATGACATAAAAAAACAGACCCTTCCCAATGGAGAGAAAAATGCGAAATCCCATCTGTCGCAGACCCAGACTTGTTGCGTGTAAAAAAATAACACAAACATATTTATTCTTACTTATTTCCACTTATTTACTTATTCATAGTCGTATGAATTTAATGGCTGCTCTATATGATAGGCCATCATAGGGACGCAGCTATACGATGCAGACGAGATCGCAATTCGCTCCCTCTAACCCATAAACGACTAGATTATGTACGTAATGGTCAATTTTATTATGAATAATTTTACAGTTCGACGAATTACAGTCAGCAGCAAAAGTTGCTAAGCGGTTGGGATATTTAAAATGACCTCCATGCGCTCTTATTCTCTTAACAATAAAGTCTTGTCAAACTCATTTTGAACAGCTCACCTGCTTAGCTTCTTCTGCTACTGTCTGTACAAACAGTTATGAGATTACTAGGTTCTTTCCACATCATCTTATTACTAAATCCATAATTTAGGTAGGTAACCCATCTCCAGCTTGTAGATTTCGTCAGAGTGAGTAAATCGAGCAATTTATTGGAATCGATTTATTCCGCTTCCGGTTTTATTATAACAATATTCGTTCAGGCTTGGAATTTAGGAATGAATGCGTCGAATAACGAAACGAATGTAGCAAAAAGGAGCCATACGGAGACAAACAATACTACTGTAACCAAGAGGTTGGAATTGGGGATAGGTAAGTACTAAGTACGTTAGTATAGGTGTTAGGGTGATTCTGAGAGTAGTTTACATACTTCTACGCGGACTAAGCCGCCATTAAAGTATAGGTGTACTTAAAACTAGACAATACAGGTCTAATTAAAACATTGCTCAATAGAGTACTGGTGCAGACTATTTACAGAATAGACAAAGGCGTTATGACGTCACGTCCGATTCCGAATCAAAGCGAATCACCGCGTCTCGGTAGGCGTGACGCTCGTTTACAACTCACAATTACATCCGTTCGAAATGATTCGCAGTAAAAACATAGCATACCAAACAACAGATGATTATATAATCGAACGAGCGGGAGCGTAAGCGAAGCGAGTTCTTACAAACAACTTTTAGCTCAGTAGCCAAAGCCTTAGTAGCTCGCTGTCCTAGTGGACGTCTCTTAATTTTGATAGTTAATTCGGCGATAACGGTACTTTAGTAACGTTTACCTGATCTTTATGAAATTTGTTGTGGGGTTGTATACATAAAATTGGAGAGTTCGTTTATGAGCGGGTTGTGGACTTAGAAGGCGAAAAAAAATCTTCATGTGGGTCTTGTTATAATGGTCAACTTGTTTGCAAGTAAATCGCGAGTTCTCAGTTCGAGGCGGACTATTAGTTACACTAAATCAATTTAATTCTTCCAAAAAGATGCATGACGATTCTAGGACTCTACCCTAACCAATGTTCTTGACCAAGCTGCAACTTTAGGCTTCAGCTCTTGATCAAGCCCCGACAGAGGTTATACTTTATTCTATTTCCTAGAAATAAAAATGGCAATCAGGCTGTCAACTAACGGCATCAGGCTTTTGAACACTAGAACGTTTATTTTAGGCAACGTCTGTAAATAAAACACGTCCCTTTTAGAGCATATAATAAATAGCTGTCGCAGCAACACATCCATCTAACTGAACTCAATATACTAAAAGTAATTTAAGATGTTCGACGTGGCGTGGGTAGAAAAATATATTACGAGAACTTTCTTGAAAGAACTGCCATTTTGACCTCTGAAATAATAACTTGTAAATTTAATAATAATAATAAACTAAAATAAATAAATAAAAAAAGCCATAAAACATACAGCTAAGCAACCGTATTTGGACTTATTCCTACCTTCGGATTTTCTAACAAGTAATGTTACATTAAATTTTTTCTTGTTTATTCATTATTATGAAAGTCTGTTCCACAAGAAACTCATAATAACATGATCCATACTGAATGTGCATGATGCTACAGTACCTAGCAACGGCGGCGAGTCAAGCATCTTCGTAGGCAAACCGGAGTTAACTTGCCTTGGCTTTTGATTGTGAGCTTTAGGAAAAGTGCTCAACTGTCTGAAATTTTAGGCAAGCCGGTGGGAATCGAGTTCTATGAACGCGCCGCCACTGGCTACCTAGATTCTCTACGATCTTATCCTAATTCGCCTAAACAAGCCAACGCAATTGTGACCTCGTACTCTATAAAATCTAGGAATAATTAAAGATCACGTTATGCTGAACTTCAATATATCGATTCCGAAATTTCGAATCCCTTGGCGAAAGAAAGCGGATAAGAGGAAGTATCATACGAACCATTATAAAATTGTGCTCTTCGGTTACGCATGGTTGTAAAGAATATCCAGCCAGGTCATAATATAGTAGTTTGCTGAAAGGTTAATCCCTCATTTGCGCGCCCGCAAGAGACCACACTGCTGATATTCGGTCAATACCAGCATGTATACGAACAATGGAAGCACCAAGGGAATCGAATTAGAACGGGTTCAGCTCCATTCAGACAAACAATAGAATCGTACTGTTGATGCCGTCCCTGCCTATTCCGCACACGTGCAAGGGAGACGACGCTGCAGATTCATAAGGTTTTCAATTGTTAGAGCAGAGCTGACTATAAACAAAGGCTACAGTGCAATACCCAGGCGCCATATTAACGTCTAAATGTGGACTTGGTACATACAGGGACTGCATAACCGGAATATAAAGGTACCTTTATAAAACGGTATGACGTCATACCGCATGTTTCGGTATGATTTCGATAGCGCAACCGATATATTTCTGTACAGAAATATAACGGTACCGCTATTTTTTTCGATACTTCAACCGTTATCATAAAGGTATGGATTGAGGTATATGAGGGTGAGGATGCCCCGCCGACTGACCGGCGACAACCAATCAGCGTTAGTTATTGAGTGCTTGCCCTAAGCACCTATTTTGTTTGATTTCGTTCAGTGCGGCACAATTTTGAGTTATTCGCTGTTAGCTTCTTGTCGTTAGTTGCGCTTTATTCGCATATGTTTTGTTGATTTTAGGATTTCATTAGTAGTACAAGACACCTTTAACAAAACATTTTCAGTTATAAAAATAAAAGAAAAATAAAATAAAAATTAAATAAAAATTAAATAAAAATTAAATAAAAATTAAATAAAAATTAAATAAAAATTAAATAAAAATTAAATAAAAATTAAATAAAAATTAAATAAAAATTAAATAAAAATTAAGTAAAAATTAAATAAAAATTAAATAAAAATTAAATAAAAATTAAATTAAAAAAAAAAAAAAAAATTAAAAAAAGAAGAAAAAAAATAAAAATAAATAAATTAACAAATAAATAAAAAAAAACACTGAAATCAAAAACAAATCTAAAATATTAAAAGAAAACAAATAAAATAATAAAGAAGTTATAATAAAAATATATTAACCTAACATTCAACTTCATATCTGCACTGATATAATTATTAATATCAATTATCTATTTAATGAATCTACACTAAAAACTTTTCACCAATTTTCAATGTTGAAAAAGACTAAACATTAATTATTTCCAATTATTAGTTATTTGTAACAGATTGATGAGTCAATTGATTTTAATTCTAATTGAAATCAATTTGCATTGAACTGTTAGTGTTCAATTGTCTCAGAGTACAAAAAACCGGCCAAGAGCATGTCGGACCATGCTCAGTGTAGGGTTCCGTAAACTGAGACCATTAATTCAAAAGGTCGTTTCTTACGGGAAATTTGGCGGCGCTTACTCCTTTTTTACTTACGTCCTTTCACTATGGGTTTTTGAATGATAACTAAAAAACGGCTCAACCGATTTATTTCAATATAGTTTTCATTGAAGGTACTCATTAGGCCTCAGTTTCATGATTTTTTTCAAAATTTTAGGACCCACGATTCAAAAGTGGGGGGGGGGGACGCCCTATTTTAAACTTTCGGAGCTATTATTTCCGAAAGTATTAGTTTTATTAAAAAACTGTTTTAGAAAACCCTAGTTCTTTTTAAAAGACCTATCCAACGATACCCCACACAACTTGGTTGAAACGAAAAAAAATTCACCCCCCACTTCACGTGTACGGGAGGTACCCTAACAAAATATATTTTTCGCATTTTTAGGGTTCCGTAGCCAAAATGGCAAAAACGGAACCCTTATAGTTTCGCCATGTCCGTCCGTCCGTCCGTCCGTCCGTCCGTCCGTCCGTCTGTCCGCGGTCTAGCTCAGTGACCGTTAGCACTAGAAAGCTAAAATTTGGTTTGAATATGTGCATTAACCAAGCCGACAAAACGGTAGAATAAAAACGTGAAAAATATATTTTGTTAGGGTACCTCCCATACACGTGAAGTGGGGGGCGAATTTTTTTTCATTCCAACCAAGTTGTGTGGGGTATCGTTGGATAGCTCTTTTAAAAAGAATTGGGGTCTTCTAAAACAGTTTTTGGATAAAACTAATACTTTCGGAAATAAAAGCTCCGAAAGTTTAAAACAGGGCGTCCCCCCCCATCTAACTTTTGAATCGTGGGTCCTAAAATTTTGAAAAAAATCATGAAACTGAGGCCTAATGAGTACCTTCAATGAAAACTATATTCAAATAAATCGGTTGAGCCGTTTTTGAGTTATCATTCAAAAACCCATAGTGAAAGGATGTAAGTAAAAATGACGTAAGCGCCGCCAAATTTCCCGTAAGAAACGACCATTTGAATTAATGGTCTCAGTTTACGGAACCCTACACTGAGCATGGCCCGACATGCTCTTGGCCGGTTTTTTATTCTACCGTTTTGTCGGCTTTGTTAATGCACATATTCAAACCAAATTTTAGCTTTCTAGTGCTAACGGTCACTGAGCTAGACCGCGGACGGACGGACGGACGGACGGACGGACGGACATGGCGAAACTATAAGGGTTCCGTTTTTGCCATTTTGGCTACGGAACCCTAAAAACAATCTTCTCCAATGTGCTCGGAAATGTTCACCTTACTGTAGCAAATATAGTACGTGAAGTTCTTCATTTTTTACCACAACGAACTTAAAAAAATACTAGTAGTCCGCCTCGAACTGAGAACTCGCGATTTACTTGCAAACGAGTTGACCAATATAAGAAGACCCTAAGGAGGATTCTTTTTCTCCTTCTAGCTCCATAGCGACTTGATCGATCCCGCTCATATACGAACTTACAAATTTTATGTATCTCTGCTACAGCCCCAAGAAATGTCATAAAAATCAGAAAAACGTAACTAAAGTTATCGTCAGACAAACTATCGAAATCAAAAAGCCATCCAAATGCCGAGACGTCCCAGTAGCCAGGTGACAGTTCGGTTCGGTCTGGAGTTGTTTGTAAGAACTCACTTCGCATACGCTGCGCGAGTTCGAAATATCAATATTGTCCTGTCTTAGCGGACGAGAAGTTGCTTGTCAACGCCATAAATAAGTGTATACTTTTGCACCTTACTCCATTGTAATAAGGTTCAAAAGTGTATACATATTTTAAGCGTTGACTACTAAAATCCATTACTGTATTGTTTTTTACCTTTTAAACTTTTCTTGCTCTCACTTAACTTCGCAAACAATAGGAACACATGGTACTTAACAGGTAAAACCCAAAGCTACTTGAAGGTAATCATTATCAATGGCCCGCAAACTATTGTTTGTTATCTTTATCTGCACGTGCAACTATTTCTTAGTGTTTTCACCGAAGAAAGACGGTTGTCCAGCCAGTAATAATATTTATTAATAACAAAGTAGGTATATTATTATTTCACTTAAAATACTTTTAAATTGTTGCATTGGTCTACCTGTAGCATTTCTTACTAGGGAGTAAATATTAATTAGAGATATTAATATATTTATTTGGATGAACTTTCATATTCACCGACATCGACAAGTAGGTACCTAGTACCTAGTGTACCTACCTGAGGTGCGATTTTTGATTCTCATCGGGTGGCTTATTTCGTACTAAGTAGTCATCGGCTGCATACAAAAAAAGGCACCGGTGAAATTCAATCAAAAATCACACTAATCCCACCTCTGCTTTTTTTGTACAAACTCATAATGGCTGGTTATCAGAGAACAGAATAATACCAATATGTAATTACTTAAAAAAACATCTGGAATCAAATCAATGCAAAGACCACGAGTATAACACATAATGCGAAGGGTCCGTTCGACACAAGCTCTCTTTCAACAACCGAGCGGAGCGGAGCGGAGCCGAAGTCGAGATTCGCGGGAACACTATATCAAGATAGCTACGGTTCCGCGTGTAACACGTATATCACAAGCCCTAGTTCAAACCCCCTACGGAGTTTTTCTGAACTTACGGAATATCAATTGATATTTATATCAATATTATTTATTATTCATCAATTCATGTCATTATTTACCAATTGATTAAATTTTTATTTTGTTTATTTTTATTTTGTTCTTATTTTGTTTATTTTTATTTTGTTCTTATTTTGTTTATTTTTATTTTGTTTTAATTTTGTTTTAATTTTATTTTTATTTTATTTTTATTTTATTTTTATTTTATTTTTATTTTATTTTTATTTTATTTTTATTTTATTTTTATTTTATTTTTATTTTATTTTTATTTTATTTTTATTTTATTTTTATTTTATTTTTATTTTATTTTTATTTTATTTTTATTTTATTTTTATTTTATTTTTATTTTATTTTATTTTATTTTTATTTTATTTTTATTTTATTTTTATTTTATTTTTATTTTATTTTTATTTTATTTTTATTTTATTTTTATTTTATTTTTATTTTATTTTTATTTTATTTTTATTTTATTTTTATTTTATTTTTATTTTATTTTATTTTTATTTTATTTTTATTTTATTTTTATTTTGTTTTTATTTTGTTTTTATTTTATTTTTATTTTATTTTTATTTTATTTTTATTTTATTTTTATTTTATTTTTATTTTATTTTTATTTTATTTTTATTTTATTTTTATTTTATTTTTATTTTATTTTTATTTTATTTTTATTTTATTTTTATTTTATTTTTATTTTATTTTTATTTTATTTTTATTTTATTTTTATTTTATTTTTATTTTATTTTTATTTTATTTTTATTTTATTTTTATTTTATTTTTATTTTTATTTTATTTTTATTTTATTTTTATTTTATTTTTATTTTATTTTTATTCTATTTTTATTTTAATGTTATTTAAAAAATAATTCACGTCAAAAAAATCTTCCATTTTTTATTAGTCGCGCTATACTATACCAAATTACTGTATACATAAAAAAAAAATCAGTTCCATATCCGCATCGAGTTAATATCAATGATCGATTCAATGTACCTACATTATAAACTCTCACGAAATTTCAACTGAGGAAGACTAAAATGAATTCACTACAATTATCGCCGAGCGCGCCTCCGTGACCTTGTGCAAGTAGATACTTGCCGGCTACCTGCCCCGCGCCCCGCATCCCGCACCCTTGGTCAGTTGCTTTACCGCCGCAAACAAGTATCTACCTCGTAAATTCTGCGATGAAAATAACGATACCGAAATCATAACGGTATAAGTATCGCTATATTAAGGTATAAGTACCGTAACGAAAAAATTGCGATATCGTTATTTTATTTCGGTACCGTACCGCAATATTTCAACCGCTATAGCTCTACCTTTAAAACATTGCGGTATCGTAATTCTATACCAGTACCGTAACGCTTATACCGTAACGAAATCAGTCCCTGGGTACATAAACGTAGAAACAAATGGGGGCCGTCCATTCGGAAATGAATATCCAATACTACCTAATAGTTATAATTCCAGTTCAGCTTAAGTGGAGTTTTCCGTGGCGCTTTTGTAGGTCTTACGGAGCTGTAGAAAAAAAACTGAAAGGACTTGGTAGGTTAGACAAACGCTAGTGTACAGTCGTCGTCAAATATAACGGAACTGCCAGGGTACTCAAAAATATCTGAGCGCATGTTCAGTTTATCGCCTTGACAATAGAGGTGTTGTTCAGATATTTGTGGCCATCTTGGCTGCTCCAATATATCTGATGACAACTGTACATATACAGTCTACGAGTATACACAATCACAGTTCATCCGCTTCAACAAACAAAACACGAATGAATGTGAGTACGTTCGACAGTCATTGTCTATTAACTGAAGTACCTATCTAAACATAAATAATTGACATCCGGTACGACACAGCGGAAACACTCGCACTTAGCAAAGTTAATTTTAATACTTGCGACATAAGGTCAAAATTGTATTGAGAGACTGTATGAAGTGACAATATCCTTATTTAGTACTTGCTATCGTCTCCTAAGATATTTAAAGCATAGCTTCTGATAGATATCCAATTATGTGAGCTTCGTTGAGCAAGAGCTTATTACACAGCTAGAGAGATTCGTTTACGTACTTTGGAGGATAAACTAAATGAAATCCTGCACCATCAGTTCTTTTACACTGCTAATGTTCAGGGACTAACAGAGTTAGACATCGTCCTAATGAAACGCGAATGGGCGGTGATCATCGTAAGTCGCGCGATTCGCGCGCTTGTCACAGTTAGGACACCTATTCGAGTTCAATATGTTTGATCGTGCGTTCGTACGAGTAAAATTCGCGCGAACTTACAATGATCGCCCATTCGCGTTTCATTAGGACGATGCCTTAGGTTATGTGAAATATGTACCTAGTGGGGGAACTGCTTGCATGTAGTGGCAAATTGTGAGGCCACATGTGAAAATTCGTGGGCTTGTATTTTTAATATTCGTCAACTCTCTAATGACATGGGATGCAAAATGCAATCCAATGGGGACCTATAGCCAGTAAATAGCCGCAGTCTTTCTTGCACTTGCACTATTCATCTGTCAAGTGCTATCAAAATCATCTTCTTTTAATTTTCTGGATAAATGTATTATGTCAAATGAACACGATTTAATTCGGTAGGTATGTTTTTATGTAAATTGTTCCTATTGTTAAATAAATATAAACAAACTAAAGCACGTCACTTTGATTTGGGATGATCATAAAACCGAATGTTTATATCTAAGGGCAAAAACGGTAAATTCGTTACTTAGTATTAATTAGTATACAAACCAATACAATTGCCAGTTATCATTGTTTGCGTACATTCAATGAAAGTTACAAAGTCCTTTTTTAACAATGCAGATTTTTTACCTGTACCTGATGCCGTGACCAGACAGTACAGATGGTATCGCCACTTCCGGTCCGCGCAGTACAATAACCGCTGTAGGTACCGGAAGCTCGGCGCGTGCGTTCCTCGCCCGTCCACCTCTACCAGTTAGCATATACCGTAACTGCTCTTGAATGCTAGTGCAAAGGGGGACTTTATTACAATACAACATGGTCTGTGTTGGAATGAGTTTAAAAGCTCTCCTCGCCCGTTCATCACTCCATTACAACCGTACTCTCATCGGGGCTTACGGTGCGCGAATGATTTGGCAGAATACAGACCTGATACATGATAGATTTGTAAATAAAAATATACACCATTAATATTAACGTTTACGTAAATTATATATCATTTCATTTAGAACTAGGAGCGTTTCTAAACATAATCCATGTAAGTACTGCTTTTTTGATAAAAGTGACGTATAAATACGCGAACTTGACTACTTTAGCGAATTCAAACAGAATGACTTTACATATTTATCGTCCTAACCAAAAATTCAGTTTGTTAACGTATACAAATACATATATAACTCTTCATGTAAACAAACATGTGTCAATTTATCATCATTTATTTTCTCATTATTTTTTATTAGTAACGGTATTTCAGTGGTTACATGATTGAATTTAAAACTATGTGAGTTTCTTTAAGCATATAACAACATTTAAAGTGATAATCCCAGAGGAGTGTGATAATTTATTTGTTAAGTGTTTGTTTACATGATAAGACAAGTAAGGATGAATGTTGTATAGAAGTGGCCTGAACATTATTAGTGCTATAATAATTTCCGTGCTCTGAAGTTTTATAGCTAAACGATAAAACGCTTCACATTTTTATAAGCTCCGGGAAGGGATCGCGCCCATCGCGCTCTAGTACCTATAGTGGAAAGGAGCGCAGTGGGCAGGATGGCGGAGCGGATGACTACCTTTTATAGCACGTACCTATAGGGTTGTATAGCAAGTTCCTATTTGTATGTTATCGATACTTATACTTATATGTACTTATAGAAAATTACACTTTACACATCAATGTATACGCGTCAAATAACGTACTACCAGGACCACGGTTTCGTCCATATATGTACATACATATGTAGACTAAAACACATCACGTATTTACAAGCGTCTGTGTGTGATATATATATAGATATATAACACGTGTAATATTTCATTATAGAGGTCTCCAATTATAATAGGTAACAAAACAACGCCTTTCTATAAAGACTAAACTTTTTCCTAAATAATAGTGTGTTAATATTACAGCCGAATATATATCTCCTTGTCACTGGTTACCACATTCTGACCTCGATTTCCAGTCGCAAAACAACAAACAGCTCTTAAAAAAAGAAAAATGTTCCATCTTCAAAGGATTTCATATCCGTCACGGCTTTATGTCACTTCCGTATTCCCCCCGAACGACCAATAAAAAGCATCATGACGTCGCTGCCAGATTCTAAGATATTACATTTTAGTGGCAGTGGTACGGCAAGCCCCTTCATCGGGATATATAGTATACATAATATAAGTAGTAACACTATAATATACACGGTAAACAACTTGTAAGAACTATAGAATTAAATTATTTAAATTACATATTTTGTTATCAACCGACTTCAAGATTTCGAAGGAGGAGATTCTCAATTCGTCGGGATCTTTGTTTTAGCTTGTTTTTTTATGTATGTTCACCGATTATTCGAAGACGGCTGGACCGATTTGGAAAATGCCTTTTTTGTTTGAAAGATACTTCACAGTTGGTCACATTGTCACCCGGTCAGGATCTGATGATGGGATCCTGGAGAAATCACCCTTGATTCCCTAACCCTATAAGAACTATCTGATAGATCTGTTCCATCGCGTTTTTTTCATAAATCTCAATTGAATCCATTAGTCAGAAACATTTTATGCACACAAACCACATGCTGATGCTGATTTCTTTTGGTCAGGCTTATGAAAACTTAAATCTTTATTCAACATTACTTTTTTAGAAAAATAATGTACACAAACGTAATTAGGGCCCCGGTTTAGACCACCTTAAGGAGAGTTTGTGTATTCAGACGTCCGTTATTTTGTGTCAATAGGAATTATGACATACTTTATATTACTGAGTCGTTGAAAATATATTACCGCATTTAAATAGGTATATGAATCTTCGCTGTTAAAAATCTGACATTCGATCTTATTTTTTTCTTAAAAGAGATATCCAAAAAGGGCCCAGGAGCCAGTTTTGGCCACTTTTTGTCCATGGTTCGTGATACTGATAACTGATACCTGACGGATGACAGTGTCATCTGTGCTGCCATAATTGACTCTTATATGAACAATACACCAAAGACTTGTAGATTTGTCTATACCTGAATAAAGTTGCAAATTGCTGAAACCGGCACAGTGGCCACAACCGGGGCATCTGCCCTAGGTATCTTCTTTGTTCTTCTTGTTGGTTCTTCTTTAAACGTAATTATGTGGTTGAAGATAATTTTACATTATTTTTCTATATTTTAAACATATGAACTTATATGATGTAGCAGTATTAGTGGCACTGGTGTAGTGGTACGGTGCGCCACTTGAGAGATATACAACGGTACCGTTCCGCCGCCTGCCCCGCCATGAATGCCCCATTGTTACACCTCCATTGACTGACTGAACAGTGCGGTATTCATAATGGAAATTACGTATTCAACGATAATTGTATAATAAATTGTAATGCGCCTGATGAATTACGTGACTTGTGACTTGGCAATAAAATGTACCAGTCATGCCTAGAGAGATTTTCTGTGAAATTTTACACATCTCAAAGTGGAAAGTTGACAAGTTTTACAACACGTAATTTTAGTATATAGGTGGACGGTTTGAAGAGATTTTATGTGCCTATTTATTATTTTTCCAAATAAAATTTCTATTTTGTTCTACAAAGTTTTCGTAATACAAATCGTTAGAATTTACACAAGTACTTGTAGAGTTTCATGTTTAAGCAATGAGTTTAATAATTGAATATTTATGTAAAATATTCAGTTACAATGAAAATTATATTTCTCGTAAAATATTCGCCTATCGTCGCATGAGATTACGTGCGTGTGCAATGTGTGCATGGATATTTATAATTGAATATTTTTTCTTTACAAAACTTTCTTTTTATTTACAAAACGCAAAATGAGTGACTCACAATAATTGCTGTAAATACGACATCTACCTCATTTCCAATGCAATGATTAATAAAAAGCAATTAAATAATAGGAATAGCTAACATTAACCTTGGACTTCAATGTACATACTAACGGCGAAAACATGGCTGTTTGTTATTTTGCTGCCAATAGCGGCGCTCTCATAGTATCATCATTATGGCCATCCATTATTTATTAAAACTGAATAAGTAAACAAATGTGAACAGAATTATATCATGAGAATTATACAATAGGATCTTCGTTAAATGTAGGTACCTACTTACTTACCTAATCCTTAATAATACTTTATGTTCAATTTGACGACGAATTAAAAATATTTGTTTGGTATTGTAATGGGCAGAATAATGCATAATCAATATGCATATTTAGCATTAATGTTATCACAACATAATGTTTACAACCTCGAGCGCATGCTCACTCGATCTGGCATGCATAAGTGCACTGCAGCAGATAACGCATGGTCGGGCTCTTAATCAATGCACACTTGGTCCAATTGGTACGAAGGCCTCACGCTTCAGCCACGAAACGCACGGTACTATCGTGCACGCTAAATGCTCGTTGAATGCGCAGTCCGTGTCTGCGATGTCCATGACTGAGAACTGTGACCATAAATTGGACGAACGTCGACCGTCCACGCTCGGTAAACATCCTCTTTAAACCTGATTTAGGTCCTTATAGGTAGGTACACTGTGCCTTAGTACTAACGTACGTATGTACCTAGTACCTACATTTACACATCCTTGCAACCAATCAGGATAAATTCCTTTGCAAGTAACCGGTTTTTATACAGAGATGTATAGGGAGTCTACAAATGGGTTTTTGGGCAGTTGGATACGCTTTTATTTGTAATTTTGCCACCTGCACTACAAAATTTACTGTAAATACCTGGGGCATATACTTAATAAAATATATCCAAACAGAAGACAGGTAAAAGGACTCCTGTTACAAATTCTACTTTCAAGGAACCCTAAGACGGAATGAACGAACGACGGAACCTAAATATTTAATAGTATTTATGCCAAGTTGCTATTAAACGTACCTAGAAGTTAAAACATCACTTTTTGTTTGTTTGTGTGATATACGAGTATACATATATTAGAATGTTTGTGCCTCAGAATTCTTCAAACCATTCTGGTTTACGGCATGCAAGATCTGTAAACGATAAATGTGTACCGAAATGCCGGTTGTACAGAGTGCAGAATAAAACATGCAGTCGTTTGCATACTGACACAGTTTATTTCCCAAAACCATAACTTCGTTTGAATGTTATCTTCGTGCCCCAGTCACGGGAACTGCAGCCACTCCCTCTCGTCTCCACGTGGTCCATTAAGAGTAATAAAACCCGACTGTTTCATCTAATGTCATATGATAATATACACCAATTAACTTTTATGATGAGCGATAAAAATTGAGGGCAGAGTTATACAGTTACGGAATATGATTTAATGTAATGTACTGTAACAAACGTAATCTTAACTAGGTACTGTATATTTACGTATTATTAAACTTTAGTAGCAACACATGTACATGTTTTACATATTAAGTAAATGTAAAATGCTTGATGAGCGTGTGTGGATCAAATCATAAGAAAGTTCTGAACGACAAGAGAATTAGTAATAATAGATAACAATATGTTTACTTATTAATTACGTGATTGCTTTCAAACAATCTAAACTCGGCACTAGACGGCCAACAAGACAACCAAGACAAGACAAGTCTGCCAAGTTTTCCGTTAGTGTTCGCAGACATAACGCCACCACTCACCTACATACCTGCTTTTGGCGTTTGAGTACCTACTCAAACAACCGCAAAGCTCAGTGTCCCCGTCCACGAACGATCGACGTAAATGTCGCCTCCTTTCCCGAAGCCATTCGTGAACTGATTGATCTCCCATCGTTCCAATCCTTCAAAGGGTTACTGGCCCCACTAAATTTATCGCCCCATTCCTTACCGTTGCCTTTGATCCAGATTTATGATATTTATTTACAGATACACATTGATATTATATACGCCGCCTTTATAGTTACATGCTCTAATTACGTCTTGAAATTAGACGTGCATGCGCCAATCTGGCATAGCTAATTTTGCTTCCAGTTATAGTAAGATTTTAGTATAGTAGTAGAAGATAGTAAGATGTCCGAATTGTAGGATGAAATCTGTGTAAGATTCGGACATCTTAAAAAATTACTACAATACCACAACAACAGTGATAACATTTTCGTCATTTATTACAGGTTAATTCGACTGGTTGTTTGTGTACTAAATAATACCTACTAGCAACTGCTGCTTGTTTGTTTATTATTATGAAACTTTCATGTTAAGGGGCTACTTTGAAAAATTATAGGTTTTTTCAAACGCTGTATTGACTAAACGGGAAAAGGGACTGAATTTATTTTCGAATATATATTATTAGACTATATACTCTTGTTTTTGGCACAAGCCGAAACACGATTGCTGAAAGTTGCCTCGATAGAAAAAAACTCCGAAGTTGGGTCCTTTTTCCCCTTATTTTTCTTAGCTTACGTAAACTATAAGAGGTTAAGCAATATAACTAAGTAAAAAATATGGTATTCTGGTTTACCTAAAAAGTCACAGAAACAAAATTAGACAAAACTTTAGATTCGCTTATTTATCGTAGTTTAGTCAAAAAGTCTGATCGTTAAGAGCGCTGCATCTCTTTCTTTCGTGCACGGGAGCCATAAACGTGTCTCTAACGATTTAGGCATCAACTGGTCACACCAAAGTTTTGTTCTAACCGGTCATACTGCCGAAACCAATAATATTTGTTTCAACCCGTCACAAGTAAATATAGTTCTATTAAGTCACATAGTAATTTTGTAGCTATTGGTCACACTGAAAATATGTTCCTATTCGTCATCCCGTCAATAAGTTCTAACTGGTCACTAAGTTCTAACGGAAACGAAGACAATAAATAGTTTTCATATCACATGTTAATCCCTATGTTGTATTGGTACAGTCAGCAACAAAGACATGAATACAGCCAAAGTGCAAAATAGTAAATTGTTTCGCAAGGGTCTAAAGTAAGCCATAGGTATTACCACGAGGGGGTTATTTTCCCGAAAAAAAATTGTTCGAGTGGTAATATGGCTTTTAGAGCCAAGTCATACATACTATTTTTCATTTCGATTGCGAGAAAATAATGAAATAAAATAAAATAATATAATGATTATTTACGCACATTAACTAATCTAAGGTGAAAATTTGGTTAAACTTGACCGAATTTCGTAAAGTCTGCTCTGGACGGCACCCGGCCCATCGCCGCGGGCCCGGGCTCGCGGGGATGAGCTGGGCGCCGTGCAGACTACGAAATTAGACTTTTTATGCACATAACAATAAGAACTATGAGAAGCGAAATTATGTATACATATTAGCCCTAGGGGTTAAATGTACTACTTTAGTCCACCTACGTAAGCCTAATACGACAAACTTTTTGAGCATGACAAGTAAAAAATATAACACGACCATAATATCAATATCTTATAACTAACTTTTATTAATTTGCATACTGCTGCTGTTTGTTGCTGACTGAACAACGTAAAGGGATATGATTTTCGCCATAGCCATCGCTTTGTATCACAGTGACCAGTTAGAACTTATTGACGGGATGACGAATAGGAACATATTTTCAGTGTGACCAATAGCTACAAAATTACTATGTGACTTAATAGAACTATATTTACTTGTGACGGGTTGAAACAAATATTATTGGTTTCGGCAGTATGACCGGTTAGAACAAAACTTTGGTGTGACCAGTTGATGCCTAAATCTCTCTAACGGATGGGCGTGGCTTGTCCAAATCGAGGAACGGCCTTAACTCGGTTAGTCTCTCGCAAAACAATTTGCAAAATTACAGTTTAAAAAATTCAAGCCAAGCGTTGTTCTTTTGCGTACTCAATGAGCCTCTCGAAACTAGAACAAATAAAGTTGTTTATTCAAATAAGGCGTATTATTACTTCTCTCGGAAAGAAGAAGACAAAAAATCCGATGAACTACAACATCGAATATCCAAAGTTTGTAAAAAATCACAAAAGTCTGGTAGCGCTTCCAGTAGTAACCAAATCAAAAAGTTTCCGTCTAGTGGCCCAAGTTTTATGCCATATCCCACTAAGGGCAAAAATAAAATTATTCAGCAAAAGTAATAATATATATTTTCGTCGTCTATTAAGCCTAAAGAAAACTTTGTTTTTATTGCCATTAAAAAGTGGATAAATGAACTATTAAAGATTAAATAACAGTCAGGTTTTCTTATTGACATCGTTAACAGTATAAATAAAACATTCGTCATATTACTTAGTTCTACTTCCACAGATAAATGAGAAAAAGCGACAAGAGTCACACGTTGGCCCGTACCAGTTTATTTGCAGATGTATTCAGGTTGCTTGCAATAATAGGTACTTATTGCAAGCAACCTTTTACGAGCTAACGATGATCTCACAGTGTTTAACTTCATAATATTATTGCTATTTCAAGCCATGCAAGCAAACGAATTTTAAAATAATCTTTAATCGACTACAGTGTTTTTTGTTTTTAGCATAATTTCGGTTCGCGGTCGTAACAGCCTAAAGCGCCTTGTGATTTCAACAACAAGGCAATAATGAACAACGTTTACAAGATTACGTTCTTTAATGATCAGTTCAAAGTATGTAGCTTAAACAAGAACATGCGTGCTTGTAAACAGCCTGTATAATTTTGTTAAAATTTGATAATGGCTTTTAATAATGTTGCTTTTATTCTCTCATAAAAAGTACAGTAAAATCTTAATCACAGATAGTTTATAAACCTGTTTAATTGGTTCTTTCAGTCAATTTACAATAATAAACACGTTTTATGGTAGGCTATTAATAATAATATTTTCTTGGTTTCAGATTGCATTGCACACACCCCAATACATAAAGTGGTAAGTTGCCTTTAACAATTAAATCACAATTCAACAGTACTGCGAAACTTATAATATAATATACTAACACCGATACATATACTTAAGTATTTAATCGGAGAGAAGGCTGAAATCGTTGAGGAGCTATATTTTTCAAAAGTATTTCGTTCCACTCCATTCAGCCTAGAACTCTCTAATGATCGAATTCGACCCTGCACGGCATCTATCCACGTTCCAGATAGGAGCAAGGACAATGTCATTTAAGAATTAACCCACGTCATGCTACAGCATAGGAGCTCGTGAACCAATTGCACAATTAGCAGTATTCCGTGTATTATTGCATTCCTACCTGCGTGCGTGGTGTCAAGTCAACATGAGAGTTTATGGTTGAATGAGGTTTTAAAGGAGTAATCTACTTAAGATCAAGCCAGGGTTGAAAATCAGCATTAAATTTTCTTATCAATGAATGGTTACTAGTATTCTGCTGTATCACGTCAGATTTTTTGATAATGCGATTATTACACTTTTATCTACCTTTATATCAATGAATTTTATGAAGTAATTTGCTAACTAGCAGATAATTTAGGACTAAAGTGTACAGCTTCTACTTTACATATATGTACTTGTATTACATGGATGATAGGCTATCCAGCACTTGTTCATAATCAGTGGAAAGTCGTTAGTCTTATTATGTAATGTTGTTATTATAACACTTTTAATGTATTTAGTCACTCGGCGCACTGTAATGCAGAGTCAACATATTGTTGTTAATAAATTTATTAGTTGCGTATTATGATAATACCTTAAAACAGTAGCTGCAGGTAGCTCCAGGTTTAGCAAACATAAATTAACAAGAAAACTTTTTTGTCAAAACAGGGATTTACTCTTTGTACTAATTGTACTCCATACTCGAACCCATAACGGCACTTATCACCTATCACGCTTGGAGAGGACCATCCGATAATAATGAAAAGCGGTTCCAGCAAGCTCAGAGTTGTTTACTGAATTTTAATATCATGTCTCGTTAACGGGGTGCGTGGGAATACGGGGGCGGAATTTTCACACACGTATTCACTCCTCATAGTAATAATCACGTTCCCATAATTCAAGACTCAATAACGTTAACTTTAAGATTGAAATTACTGAATTATTGGGTTTTCACTAAAGACGTTTTAATTTCGAGAATGCATAAGCAAGACCCAACGCACTTAAAAGTTCCGGCCCTTCCTTACCGCAGTACGCGTATTCATGGCGCTGGAGTTCATTAAATAATGGTCACCCCGTCCCTGCACAGATTTCTGCCACGTGTGTAATGCAGCTGTTCATGTACGCTCTGGGAAAGTATTAATTAACTCCCTAGGTAAAATGTTACGGCCCCTGTAATTGGACTAAGAAAAAGCCACAGTTTGTTTACTGAAGTGCTTCAAAGGCTGGCGTAATTTCATATTTTATCTTATTTGCAAAAAGGCAAAGCCGGCAAAGGGAATGAACAGCCTAATTAAAACGAAATTCTGATGAAACGAAAATGTTTTACAAACATTGTTATACTTAATTTTGTTTGACTCCTAGAAATTAATATTAAATATAAGTAGTAAAGTAACATAAATTACAAAATTAATCAAACTGAAATAAAAGTACTTAGTTATGTTGGTTACTGGTATCACACTGTATTCATAAGAGTCTCTACACACATTAGTCATCACAATCACCTTATATTTTTTGTCAAAAGCAAAAAGTGCTTATTGTCGATCAGTTGTAAAAAAAACAATATGTTAAAAAGTTAAAAAACTACTAAGTATGTAATACAATAAAAACCAAAATCGTTTACAAAAAACTTGTAATGTGTACAGGACGGACAGTGTCGTATAGGTGCAAGAATTACAAATAGCCATGTTAATTAATTAGTTTCTAATTACGATAACGAACACGCTATTGCCGCACGGCCCACAGATAATTAATGCCCATAGCTCGTTTTAGTTATAAGTACATAGTTTTATTTCTACTGGTGATCATCCATTGCAATTCAATAATTGCAATTACGTTAATTGAGTTGTTGTCGGTGTGCAGGGAGGTTTCCACGCCATCACGCCCTTAATGACATTGTGCGAAGGGCGTTGGTCACTGCGAATGTTCCGTGCATTCTAGAACCTCCGGGCCTTAACAGGTCGGATGGTAAGAGACCAGACGGATTAACTCTGATCCCGTGGGAAAAAGGGAAGTGCCTTTTGTGGGACGCGACGTGCGTCAGCACTTTTGCGGCGTCCCACATTGGCCGCACTGTGAGATCGGCGGGGGCAGCGGCTGAGTGGGCAGCGGTTCGGAAGCGGGAGAAGTACGCGGTCCTTACCAATTATTTATTTGTTCCGCTGGCTGTGGAAACCACCGGTTGTTGGTGTACCGAGGCGAAGATATTTTTGAGGGAAGTTGGGAGGCGTTTGCGTGAGAGAGGTCTGGACCCTCGCTCCGGGTCTTTCCTGATGCAAAGGTTGTCTATCGCCGTTCAACGTGGCAACGCGGCGAGCGTGATGGGCACCTTTGCGTCGGGGGGGTCGCGGGGTGGGTGTCTGGACGAGATAATAGGATAATGCCAGATAATTTTAGTTCATATTTTAAGTGTATTTTATGTAGGCAATAGGCATATTCTATCTTATTTAGTAGTTAATTATGATTGTATATTTGTAAGCTATAATGTAAAATGTTAATTTAATGTGTTTTTTATGAATAAAAGTAACTCAAATCATAAAAAAAAAAAAAAAAAAAAAAAAAAAAAAAAAATTACGTTAATAACAAAGTCATTTTAATTCCAAACCCAATGCCTTATCGTTTAAGATTCCAAGTTACTCATAATGGTGTACTTTTCATGATGTTCTCATGTTTTTTCTAACAAACGATGTGGTGTATAACACATGTGTCGTATCGTCTATTTTTTCGCCCTACGCCTAATTCACCTGCCGTCATCTTCCTGCCGGAAAGGAAAAAATATACGCACATGTCAGTGGGTAAATTCTAACAATGTACAATGTATTTACTTTAAAAGCATCTGTTGTTTGCCACAGTATGCCTAAGATAGAGGTTAGAGGCTAGAATGTATGTTATTGAAGAATAAAACAATGTTCAGAATCGGCCAACGAGTATCGGTTTTAGAAAACCATAGAAATTAACGTACAGTTTATTTGATAAGAATTGTAACTGACACATCTGTCACTGTTCACACGGAAACGTTTCCGATAGGTGATTTATTGGAACATGGTATTTCAACTTGAACAACTGCATTGGACAATAGCTGAGAAACGGGTTTAGCCATTCTCAACTCTATATCAATATGGCGTAAGTTCAAAGTTAAAATAATATTTTTTGACACGAGTCGTCGAGTCTACTAAAATTGTATAAATACGAACATTTTGGTTTTATGTTATTTACTGTATATACAGGACTTAAATTGGACAAAAATACACGTTACACGAGTATTATCATTATCAAGTTTAAACGATTCTTATGGGGCCCACCCACTATCAGTCGGCCTGACGATATTGGCCTGTCAGTTGTTCGGAGCTGTCAAATTTTTATTCTAACTGACAGGCCGATATCGTCAGGCGGACTGATAGTCGGTGGGCCCCCTTAGATGCAATATAATTTCACATGATGTCTAGTGAAGCAAAACGAGTTAAGAAAACTACCCGATAGGGGAGGTGTTGTGCTGATTACATTTGTAAACAAAAACTTGAGGTAAGTCTTGTTATAGCCAAGGGATTCTCACGACACGGCACTCCACGTTTTATTACCTCGGAACGTGTTATCCCTTTTATTATGAAATCATGCATTATGAAAATAAGTTTAGCATTTTACGAGGGCCGTGAACAAACGTTTAAAGCATCAAGACCTGACTATGGTAATGACAGTGTCTTGTTATTATACCATTTATACCATGTTGTGTATAAATGTACCGTTTGCTTCTAATTAGTTTATTGAAAGATGTTTTTGTGCAACTTATAAAGTAAATATCATAACTATCGCATTATATTTCAGATACTGAACTATTTATAATTAAGGTTTAGATTCGATTAACATCATAACTGTGTCAATCCCAATTTATAAGCAGATATGGTTATACATTTAAATTGTTGTATTTGTGACATTTTCAAATTAAAGGTACTTACATCAATCATCATCGGTTGTCAATAAGGCCTTAGTGCCATAAAACATAATTTAAAGATAAACTCTATTAACAACCGACCATAATGTAGGTACCTTTGACTTTAAAACGTCATATTTGTTGTTCCTGTGTTGTTACTTTTCTGCATAATATAAAATAAAAACAAATATATATATATATATATATATATCATATGAGTATGCTCGTAATATATTATCCAATAGTTTAACATCTGGTTAAGCTGAGCGGATTGTAGGAGTCGAATAACGAACGGAACATGGTTGTTTGGATAACACGTGTTTTGTTTAACCTATTTATTCTGCATAATAAAATATTTAAGAGCACTATAACACGGATCTACATAGGTAATACAAAATTTCACATGCCTAATGTAGAGCATGGATACCGGTATTCGATAGTATCGAAATTTCGATAATATCGGACGAAATTCCGATATTCTATTATCGATATTACATTAATCGAAAACCGGTATTTTCGATATTCACATTTTTATTATTAATTTTAATTTACGCAATGCGTTATAACTGTTATAAGAGTCAAAAGGTAGGTAGTACCGTAGGTATATCAAAATACTATACGAGTACTGTGATACCAAATCCAAATAGGTACTTTGCTTCCTTTAAAAACGTGATATTGGACTCGAGGACAAGCACAAGGACAAAGACTAACTAAGTTATCAGAAAACCAATTACCTGTTACCTAGCTAGTTGAGAGCGAGAGCGAAAAAGGGTAATCCCGTAGGTGCGAGTGAAAGCCACACTAGGCTAATAATGTCCCTTTATGATCCGGTTAAGTTATTTTTCAATGTATGGGGTAGACAAACAAATTAATAAAGTGACGCTACCCCCCCCTTTGAGCGTGAAATGTGTCCCGGTTTACAGTTTTCTTTATTTTTTGAGAAAAATATTAATGTTACGAAAATAGACAAATCTATAAATATCCTCATGAAATTCTAAACAAAAAAGGTTCTATGTATACCTTTTTTCGATATATTTTACGTAATAGCTAGGTGAATTTCGAGATATCATCAGTCGTTGACCAAATTAATAAAGTCGTTATTCTCTAAATTACCATAGATATTGAAACAAAGTAATCATCAAATAAAAGGCTGTTACTTTATCTACAAAAAACTGGTCAAGTGAGAGTCGGACTCGCGCTCCGAGGGTTCCTTATAGTTATATCAAACAGTTTTAACAATATTTTGTATCGTAACGTCCGACTCACGCTAGAATGTAGGCTCCTTATTATTTTTCCTGTTATCTATAGGTCAAAAACTATTTTCTGTATTTTTTTCAAAATTTTTGGTTCAGCAGTTTCCGAGATAAGGGATGAATGGTATAGTAAATTTCCGCCTCTTGTCTCACCATCAAAAAATTCAACAGCTGAGTTTTGTCGAAGTTCGCCTAGCTATTACGTGAATATGGTAAAGCTTATCAAAGGCATGTATAGAACCTTTTTTGTTTAGAATTTAATGAGGATAATTTTATTCATAGACATAATTTTAGTAACATTAATATTTTTCTCAAAAAATAAAGAAAACTGTGTGTGCGTTAAACACCATACCTAAAGGTATGATGCTATAATATTTTCAAAACTTTATTAATTTGTTTTTATAAATACGGTGTAACTTAACCGTATCATTACGCATAGGCCAGCCCCGTCAGCGAAGCGGACCAATCAGAGTATTTTTTGATTAATAAATGTCAATTTCGAATTACAATGCTATATTATTCCAGTTTATTATACCTTTTCCTTCCAGTATCGAAAAAATATCGAAAATATCGAAACTATCGGAAAACCGATATTCGAAATTTCAATATCGAAAAAATACCGGTATTGGAAAAAGGCTTCGATATTCCATGCTCTAGCCTAATGTGATTGGATTTTCTAGCACTTTTGATAAATAATAACATTAATTCCTTCATCTATAGTTAACTTTCATAATCACAACTATCACAAGTCTTAATAATCACTTCGCTACGTTGCGTGTATGAAGGTAACCATTAGTTCAACACACTAGTTAAACAGGCACATACAACATGTACCTGTATGTTTTAACGATGCTCACTAATTAGGAAGCTGAAGTACAATAACCTACATAAGCATACCTACAATATTATTGTATTTACTTACATTGCATTGTTACGAGACTGGCCACAATATTCCTCGGCACATCTGCGAAAGTTCTCCTTGCCCTCTTTCGTATCCTATTTTCCTTTATTGGAAACGTGAGAATTGTTTATGTTGCAGTAGTGGATACAATACCCAAGGACCTTTCTACAAATATAGAATGTATAGTGCTTCTAAGTGTAAATAGCCTGGGTTGTTTATAAGGTTCCGCAGTATTTTTGACCGATAAAAATTCACGACACTCCACTGCCTTAAGTCGATTTAAATACTTAAATAAAGTCGAAAGACCAAAAATAATCGATTCACTGTTACTATAATTATCGAGAAATCGAATTCTTATCAACCGTTAACATATTTTTTCAGAAAGAGACTACTGTTAATGGGTAAATACGATTAAGTCATTCGCTTCACTGGCGCTAAACCCGATTTGGCAACAGAATCTGGGCCGCACAGGCGTTGAATCTTTACAGACCTTAAAAACGACACAACCCACAAGGTTGAAACAATTGTAAAAATATTTGGCACATAATGGATAGCAAGCGCCATGATGAAAGGGAAAATATATATATTTCGTTGTGCAATGCTTTTACGTGAGCGAATCAACGCGAACGCGACGCGTCGCTGCGCGAGCGAAATAGCGTTCAGCAGTGTGAAAGCCGCCTAAAGGAACATTATAGTCGACAGCGCGAACGCGACGCGGCGCGGCGCGAAACGAAGTGAACGCATTCAGTTTGTTTAATATTTTCGCACGAATTAGACGCTCCATTCGCCCACTACGGCCTAAAAGTATAACTCCGTTTGCTTTGACCCTAGTTAATCTTATTCGTCCATGACATCATTCCGCAAAAACCTAAGTACAGCATACAATGGAGCAAATATATTTACTTACTGGTTATTATTTTTAACCGTTACAGTATACTGTACAGTGTAGGTACATTAGTGTTGAAATGAATCAGCTGTCTATTTTTTACGATGATACGTCAATCATGCTGGATGCAGAACTCGGATGTTTATTTAAATGTGGTTATTACACATAGGTATAACAACACCGGGATTATATGAAATTCAATTCAGATTTTTAAGAATATTTACAGTTATTAATATTTATTTCAGTACTTAATAGCCGTATTGCAGTTTTTTTGGTATATTCATAATAGTTACTGTTATTTTTGTGCTAACTTGGCAAGATAAAAGAGAGTTTTCGAAACTATTATACCTAACTCAGGGTTTTTACTGTTTCTAGGAACTTTACGAAGTTCCTCAAACTTACGATAAGCTTTTGTATGCCATTAAAACTGCATTAGAGACCGTATATCTAAGTGGTTCACGAAACTAGAACTCGATAAGCTAAGTAGTTCATCTTGTAGCCAGTGCTGGCTGTCGCAACGATAAATCCTAGACAGGTGGAGATCTGGACAGTTTATCTGCGGAATAGCTACCTGTAGCTATGGCATGTAAAATATTAGTGGATTTTGCATGAAAATTCACTTTACATTATAAGCTAGTAGTGTGTTTTAGCGTAGGTATTTATGTGTATACCTAATTACTCTAAGCAGGGTAAGCCCGGCACGAATATTTGGCCACCTAAATGCCACAATTGCATAGAAGACACTATCAATAAGTATGTGTTTGTCACTTAAACCTAACCCTGTGACTTGATTTAGTCATAATATTTATTTAAAAGAAGCACGTGGTTAGTTGCGTGAGTCATGCTATAAGATTTATCTATGTAAAAAATATATAGATCATTTACACGTCTAAAAGCGTTAGGTACTTGGGAAGCGAGTTCACTGCTTGTAATTATAATTGTACTTAATATTATGTAATTTTATGAATAAAGGGTGATTATTCGTTTAGAACCGCCAATTTTGCTGTCGAAACTGACTGTAATTATCTTAAATAGACATTTCATCTTAATCTAATCATGTGTAAATGTATGTAATAAGCATACCCCGGGGTTTTCGGTGCGGGAATGTTATACACTAGCCAAATAACAGGTAAAAACTGTAAAAAACGATACTAATTTAACAGTTCTAAGCACGTTTGGACCTTACTACCTACTTTTAATTACTTTGGTAATTACTTTACAATAAACAAAGTTATAAATACACGAAATCATTCCCGCACCGAAAACCCCGGGGTATGGAATAAGGCATCATCATAAAGTATAACAATTACATAATTGGTTCAATAAATACAATGATAAATCTCGCTTTTAGTGTTTAGAACAAAGCTTACGTTACTTTACATTTAATGTAGGTGGCTAATGAGTATATTTTTTTTAGTGTTTTGCGACTGAATCTGTGATTTGTTTTGTCGCATTACAAGGCAAAGTTTGGCTTTCACCCAACATTCCCAGAATATTTTCGTCCACGTAATAACAAGCTATCGTCACAGCGCGCAAATGTCGACAACGCTTCCTGGTACATCAGAATGGATGAGTTTATACTATGAGTAAACAATGATTGCGATTGCATATTTTGCAATCGATTAATACCTCCCATACCTATAACCAGATTTAAGAAATTTGTGTGCCCATTAAGGAAAGACCGCTGGGATTGCAGTTAACAAGAGACAATTTTTAAGGACATGATTAATTGATTATACGATGCGTATTCGAAGATTGGAGGTTACTAATCTCTGTTAGCGCCCTTGGTCAAGGTGGTTGATTCTAAGGCATTCTGTCATACTGTTCTGTATGTAGTTTTTGGACCACTTATAAACAAAGTATAAAAGGCAATTTTTATGCATTTCACGAACAACACGACGACAACATTTACGACTGCGAAAAAGTGAAACTCTAATTTTGTAACCATAACAGCTTAGTTTTATTATTCTGTAGTTCTGAACTTGTATCGTGGGAAACAGAAACATGTTATTCGTTGGATTACTCATATACTACCTAATTTGCATGGACGCTTTATGAATTCCACCCTCGAAATAACTCCCTCACATTTACCGAAATGATTGCGAATCCCTTGTTGATCGTACTAATCTAGCCCATTGCAAGTGGAGTTAGTAGGTCGGATATTAGGGGAGAGAATGAGAGCGGCCAAGTGGGTCGCAGCTGCAGCGCCCCGTGGACCGTCATCCGTCAGCCAATGAATTATTGATACCGACTATTCCAGCATAAAAACGTTACGTACGTGAGAGGAAAATAGGATACTGTGTCGGCGTGAGCTGGATCCTCACCGGATCAATATACGTTACTTTATGAACATAGGTTACTACTTAATTTCGGGTTACCTTTCTCACATTTTTTCCATTGAAACGGACGTCTGTTTCCAATTTGTTGTACGTTTCACTTTTATGTTGTATGTTCGATATAACTCTACCTCAAACATCAATGTAAAGGATTGTAACACTAAATCAATACCAACACTAGAGATGTGCCGTTCTCGAGAATTCTCGAGAACGTTTCCCGTTTTGTATGGGAAACGTTCTCGCTCGGAAATATTTCCCATAGTTAACGGAGAACGTTCTCGAGAACGGCACATCTCTAACCAACACCCAGGAATAAATAGGTACAAAAATCAAGTAAGGCAAATGGACTATACCCCAAGTTATACGATCTCGCACCGCACATAGATAGTGCGACGCAGTATGGGATCAACGCCACCTATCCGTGCAAAAATATATTATTCTCTCCAAGGCCTGTTACTTGTTTAGAATCAACGCAACTCGAATAGATGGTTCTGATTTACAATTCTAATAAACATACATCACAATTAAGTAGATCGATATCGTACAACTACGTTCCCGTACCGTACCCTTCCCTTCTTATCACAAACTAAGATCTCTGTAATAGTACTCCTATTACCGCGTTACACGTACGTTCCATGGGAATTCCGTAATTAATTGAACTCGTATTATAATCTATTGTGGCAGATTGCCGCAACTACGTTGTTTAGAACGGCCTCCATAACACTGATACAAGAGAAGTGGGAACCATAATTCCTATAAGTAGCACTGTTTTATTCTAAGGTAATTAAAACGCCTCCTTTATTTGGTCTGGTTTTCTAACAATAGAATAACGAATCAAGGAATCATTCGGCAATTAACAGAATAAAGGGTTCCAGTGTAAACCTCAATTTATTCTCGCAAAGTTTACTTTTCCATTATGTATTGTTTCCTTTGAAATTGCAAATTGAAATGCGTGTCTCAATAGGCAGCGACCATTCTTTTTCATTAAACATTTACGATAGCTCCGTCTAAATCGAAAATTTGTTGATTTAACGGCATAACGTCATTCTCATGTATTTTTTAAAGTATGGATGATAATAAATTACAACCCGCAGCAGCGCCCAAAAACCACAGGTGATGATATATAAATATACTCGCGTCTCTAAACTCCCTAGATTAAAGTAGTAGCTCACCGAAGGAAGCCCACTAACTGCTCGATAGGAGAAATAATTCGTGTATAGCTGAATTTTGGTGAAGTTGTAGATAAAGGTGTCTCACACAATATACTAAAAGTACTCAAGGATAGGGGTGCCGCTAACGGGGAGAGGGGGGTGTAAAGGTCCCCTTTTTTGGCTTTTCGTAAATAACTCAGTAGCGGTGGCTCATAAGAAAAAATGTTCTTCTACTTAATTAATCCACAAATGATTTTGCACAAAAAAGGTTCTTTACACTTTTTTGCTGAGATCAATGTATAATGAGATTTCGAGGAAATACGATAATCACTTTTAAAAACTTTCGGAGCTTTTATTTACGAAACTATTAGTTTTGTCTAAAAGTTGTTTTAGAAAACCCATATTTATATTAAAAGACCTATCCAACGACACCCCACAGATTAGGGGTGAATTAAAAAACATAATTTACCCCCCACTTCATGTGTTCGGGAGTTACCCTAAAAAATAATATTTTTTCAGATTTTGTTTTAAAACTTTGTCTGCGTGTTCAAAACACATACTCATTCGAAGTTTAACTATTCTAGTACTAACCATCACTGCGCAAAGCCGTGAACGGACAGACTGGCACAAACGGACAGCGAAACTATAAGGTTAGGAAGTTGATTGCAGGCGTCCATAGGCTATGGGAACTGCTTACCATCAGACGGGTTGTATGCTTGTTTGCCACCGTCGTGGCATAAAAAATAAAAAGTAAAAAAATACCCTCTTCAACCTGCTCAGTGATGGTTAGAACTTGAATAGTTAAACTTCGTATGAGTATGTGTTTTGAACACGCAGACAAAGTTTTAAAACAAAATCTGAAAAATATTATTTTTTGGGGTACCTCCCGAACACATGAAGTGGGAGGTAAATTATTTTTTTTACTCCATCCCTAGTGTTTGGGGTGTCGTTGGATAGGTCTTTTAATATAAATATGGGTTTTCTAAAACAACTTTTAGACAAAACTAATAGTTTCGTAAAGAATAGCTCCGAAAGTTTCAAAAAGTGATTATCGTATTTCCTCGAAATCTCATTATACATTGATCTCAGCAAAAAAGTGTAAAGAACCTTTTTTGTAGAAAATTATTTGTGGATTAATTAAGTAGAAGAACATTTTTTCGTATGAGCCACCGCTACTGAGTTATTTACGAAAAGCCAAAAAAGGGGACCTTTACACTCCCCTCTCCCCGTTAGCGGCACCCCTATCCATGAGTACTTTTGGTATGTTGTGTAAGACACCTTTGTCTACAACTATACCAAAATTCAGCTATACACGAATTATTTCCCCTAAGTTTTCCTTCGTTTGGAGGGCTAGAAGTTATTATCCACATTTAATAAACTCACCACAAGCCAGAAATAACCAACCATTCCATTGTAAGTGTTCATTGTTTTCAAAGATCTACAATTTCTCCATTATCTTTGAAACATTAAGAACATTATTGGCGTCTTTTACGTTTTGAATTAGATAACCTACTTATATTTGACAAGTTCACATTTTGCGCAGTGAACTCAATGTTAGTGATAACTCATGTGATAAGTGCTAATATATTTTATGCCTCAGTCAGTTACATGAAACCGTATACGTACATGCGGACTGTTTTTATCTTCAGTTTCAAAAAGTCGCGATTACTCTTCTTCTGGACAAATAAATAAAAATAGTGAAATGATAATATAGTGTAGAGTCACAGCAAAATACGTAAGTACTAAAGTACTGCATTGCTAAACAATGTGTATGTGTAGAAAAATATGCAACTAATAAAACATCTTCTTATATGTATACGTCGCTCTACCGTCGCTGACTTTTTCTACTATTCAAATGGCGGCGGTTCTACTCAATTTAACACTACCTTCATGACATCCGTGTCAGGCACCTGCGCTGTCTAATCTAACTCGTAATTGCAGCTTGATTCAATCAAAGAGACCTTGAATCAAGCTTGCCTTTTTGTTGCTTTGCATCCGTTTAAAATTTGAAGGCGAAGTCTTTAAATAATGAATCCTCATCGACTTAAAGATACCTCTTATAACGATGGTTAACGATAGTAACGTAGCATGGTCGTTTCTAATAAATAATTATTAGAAACGAGCTTATATGATATAAATCATATAAATAACTCCTGAAGTAAGTAGTTGGCCATTTCTTAATTTCAGCTAATTATAATCATAGAAATAAACACTGAACTATTTCTTACTTCGTAGAATTCGCCTCAGCCATTTTTACTCACCAAGTTAGTTGAAATATCGCTCGTCAAAGCATATCTTAACTTAAGAGGATAATTTAAAGCCCGTTCTTTTTATTTATTGCACAACTTGATAAGATCAGCTCAAAGTACAATTTTCCTTGAAAGTTTATTCAGAAAGTTAGACGTTTCCAATTATCCAGAGCAAACGTCCACTACAGTGTAATCTCGTTTGCAAATGATCCGAGGGCTATCGAGTAGGTCGGCGATTTGCGGTCATCGGCTCGAGAAATTACACACTCAGGATATTGGAACAGAACAGACTCCAACTTTAACTATTCTGCCCTTGGGCGGATTTCCATTCGCTGTCATTATAGCTACGGAACATCTGAAGGTCTCCGTAATGTTGTGGATTGAGAAACTCTTATCTCTATTGCAGTAACATAGCGGATAATACCAGCCATTTGATAAACGACCACCCGGGTAAAAATCAATTCTTAAAAAGACAAGCAATCACAAGTCGTTCAAAGTGAAAAAAGATGTAAGATAGTAGATGAGAAAACCAGTAGCCGTTGGAGCTTGGAGCTCCGTTATGGTTCCACCTATTTGTCGGCTGTCATAGGCGATTTGGTCTACATATTTTATTAGTAATCAGATTAGATAAGAGCTTTACGACGGATGGAAGGGTCGAGATACGTATTTAACTGTATTCGAGCTACCGAGAAAAATCTGAGATGCCTATAATGTCCTTCAGAGACGTTAAATTTTAAGAAGATTATTCCTCTAGTTAAGTTTTTTTTGTTGAGATATAGATCCATATATTGTACACTAAAAATAATAAAAATATGTATCCTCGTCTCGTCTTAAACTGTATTAAGGCGTCAAGATCAATCAGAGTTATGTATTTGTGTAGTGTTTCATACAGTTTATGCAACTGCACAGAAATTGAATGCATAGGTACCCTCTCCTTCAAGGAAGCGCATCATGCATTCGATTTACACTTGACCGAGCACAAATGTTCAAATATTTCCATTGACCAATATTACAGGAAATCGAAAGAACACAGCCATAGGCACACCTCCAATGTAATCCAAATTAATTATTATAAAATTCGAGAATTTATCCCCAGCTGGAATCCATTCGGCTGTTTCCATCGCGATTTTTTACCTGAGTGCAAACACGCGGAGTTCTAATGGAAAGCAAATTGGAAACGTCCACTCGTTCGGCCCCAATGATGTTGACACGGGTTAACAGTGACAGCGCTGTAAGCACCGCCGCCGTTACATCCAACTCGCAGTCCTCGGGTGACATGATGATGACCTCAAACCGACTGGCTAGAGACTTCGCATCTCAGAATCGCACCTTCAAACCTGAATTTAGATCGAAACGTTAAGCTAATATTAGTAAAACCATAGAACCGCTACTTGCCCTGCATCATATGTAGTTATACAGTATGTAAGTACCTACGAGTATGTATGTTTTAGCTATTTCTTTGTAGGATATGATTAAAATCGCACCTAGCAAACCTTTCTTTAAGACATCACAGTAGGTATACTGTTACTCGTCATGCAACTTTTAAAAGTTAATTAACCGAACGTCTGCTTGATTTGCAAAGGACATCTCTTAGAAAACAAAGACCAAGATTAGGTATATGAATTTCTATTCGTTCAGAGCAGCCGCTATCATAAGAACGAAATTTACATTGAAACTCTTCTCGCACATAAGGCGCTCTTCTTCCAGAGAATACTTTAGCGGTGTAAATCTAGCC
Source organism: Pammene fasciana (assembly GCA_911728535.1). Taxonomy (NCBI): domain Eukaryota; kingdom Metazoa; phylum Arthropoda; class Insecta; order Lepidoptera; family Tortricidae; genus Pammene; species Pammene fasciana. The sequence continues at coordinate 8,552,307 of OU452285.1, forward strand.
ACTCGGTTTTTCTGCTGTTTTTGTCTTCACTTTTATTGTCGAGCGTGCCCGTTTAATTGTTGCCGTGATCCGCGTTAAGCGACCGGCAAAAAAAGTTTGACGTAAGCTAAGCGTTAAGTAATAGGTACTACAAATACGTAGTAACATTGGGTTACATGAGTTAGATAATTGTACTTATTTATATTACGAGTATATCTAAAGCAAATTACGCGCACTGTCAAGCACTTGTTTTTCATTCAACACACGCTCTCTATTTTCTATCAGAAATATTTATTCATCATCTGCATAGTGTGAAATCCCGAACTTGATGCAATAAATAACCACAGTACGGCGGACAGTTGACGCATAGGAACTGCAGTGTCTAGAAATTACTGTGCTCATTTGTAAAATCGGTCAGCCACTCGCCGCCGACACACAACCGCTTCTGGTTTAATTGACTACTTTCATCTATAAATTATGCATTGCCTTGAAAGCTAACTGTTATGATGTTACAGTTCGACAGGTAGCTAATAAACATGGTTCTAGTTCTAGATGTTATGTCCTGTTTGGAGCTCTCTCTTTCTGATGCTTTAGTTTTACTAACAAATGTTTTGTTTTTACTTATCGATCAGAATAAACTTGCATACAATTTGGTAAACCTTTAATTTAGGAGTAATAGCGCTATCGTTCATATTTTATGATAATCATTGGCCTGTAACGTCTACATTATGGCAGACGATTAGACGCAATGTCCAATACAAATCAACTTAGACACTTCTTTTGGTAGCTGTACAAACCAATATTGCAATACGGGATAGTCATTAGAGCTAGTTATTAATTTAGTTTCGTATTTGTACTGTAGTGCCTCTGTATATTTAGTTATGTAAATAAATGTTATCCCAGAGACTATTTTATATTATAATCCTTACTACTGCATCGGTATTATAATTTTACATAAGATCTGTAGTATGTTGCCCTCAGTGGGTGTCTTTAGGTACTGCATAGTGATAATATGTGTGTTTCGCCAAATAGACGACATCTATCGACACTAACACTACGAGTAATAAAAACCTGAGTAAGTATTAAATACTTAATATTTCCCAATGAATACCTATTTGTTAATGAGGCCTTCAAATGTGCCGTGCGTGAGCATATCCACACGACCAGAGTTCAATGAACACAATGCGAACACAATCACAGAGTCTTTACACTACACTAATGACACAAGAGGACAATCACGCCGCTGATTTTGGGAGTCACGATGCGTGGTGTGATGAGCTGACTTCCTGACGATGTTCGCAATTCTGCCAGATCTAAGTAATGAGGGAGTAAAGACCTCGCGGTCATCAACGTTTAGAATAAAATATTAGGCCTCCCGCATGTTGAACCAATGATCTGGTGGTACAAATCTGTTGGATGAGTGAAGTTGGGAAAAGCTAGGGATACACGCACAGACGTGCCCGCCGGACTTGTCCGACGTATGTGCCCGCCGGACAAATCCGTGCGTGTATGGCGCAAATTTGACACTGATTTGTCCGCGGACACATCTGAATAGCGCCATACACGAACGGATTTGTCCGCCGGGCATATCCGTCGGACAAATCCGGTGGGCACATCTGTGCGTGTATCCCTAGCTAAAGACGTTTTTTGGCGATGCTTGGAGTTCCTATGTCCTGAGAGTGACATTTACATTTCCGAGAACGAAGATACGTTAGTTGTTAATTATGATATTTAGCGACTTAATTATATTTTCAAATACCTACAAATATTCGTTGACTCACGCTTGTTATGTGCTTACATATTGGAATATGAACATCATACAGTATTGAAATCCAATATCAAGCGCAACAACTCATAACCTTTTATATCGCTAATATTGAAAATCTCTACAAAGCATTTTCTACCTGGCTGGTCTCGGAAAATAATATTAAATAGGATAAGAGAGTCTATTCGAACGATCATTGTTAAAAATTACATTATAATATAAACAAAAAACATATTACAGTTTCAGAGTTAATGTTAAAGTTATTTTATAATAATTATAATTAATATTTTTCAAATTAGCTTAAAGTTATAGAGTCCGCAGAATGTAAATTAGTTAAATTATACTTAGTAGTTGAGACATTTACTAAAAAGGCGCGAAAAAGTAGTCAATGCGCATTTGCAAATAAGGTCGGGTTGGATATTCCACGCAACTATTAGTTCCCACGCATTATTACTGCATTACCATACAATCGGTGATTATACCGAGCTTATTTATTCGAGACAAAACACTTACTTCCTGAACCGAGGCATATATGTAAACACGCGTATAATTAATTACGATAACTGGTAATTCGCCCGTGGTTGCGCTTCTGTAGGTAGGCTAAAAAAATTACATACTAAAAGATCTCTTAAAAAATGAACATAATTTGTTACTGATATGATATTAGCTAACGTCTATCAGTAACTAACAACCCGTAAAGTCGAATCCATAATATCTGCCCAATTTATATTCCTTTAGTATAGCTAAGTTGTACTTATAAACATGTATTTACAGACACCCTTGTAGCAGTCTAGCCGCGCACTTCAATCAACCCTTTCCGTCTCGTTTTAAATTGCATTGCGAAAACGGATTAAAAACGTTGCGAATATTGCAAGTGACTGTAGCGAGCTAAAAAACTCGTAAAGCTATATTCATAAATCTGGTAATATCTCACTAACATTTAACGTCTATTGGAACGTTGAAGAACGGAGCTTAATTATGCTGTCGATTAAATGAGTCATCGTTGGAAACCACTAAATATGTCTGCATTCAAATTCTCATCACTGAGATTCGTGGAACACTATTAAACGAAAACAACGATAAAAGACAAATATAAATCTAAAATTGTGTTGGGGCACTATTCAGCTATGTCCATTTTGCCACGGCTCAATTAAACTTGGGGTCCGCTGGGCAACCTAATCCCGTGAATTGGCATAGATAGGCTGTATTTTTTACGAAAGCGACTAGCTAGCTACTACCCGTCGACGTTTCACCTTCCAGTTAAGAGGGAAAAATAAGGCGTTTTTGGGATCAGAATCAGTTTTTTCACGATATTTTGCTTTTCCGAAAAGCGACTGGTAAATATCAAATGTTATTTAGTACATAAATTCCGAAAAACTCAATGGTAGGAGCCGGGGTTTAAACCCGAGATTGAAAGTCGGACGCCTTACCGCCAGGCTATCAGTGATAATGTCTTAGTAACGAGTAGCGACGCGAATTTTCGTTTGTTTAAAACTGTAAAGATACACTCATACAAATTCACTTTGGAAATTACGTAGAATCGCACGTGAGATTAATTGCAACGCTCGCCGCTTTTTACACACATTATCCTCGCAGAAAACGAAATGGAATCCGTTCACTGCCGATGCCGCTGCCGGCCATCTGCTAACTTGCGAGCCAACTGGTTACTGGTCAAGTCTTTACTCTTTTTGTAATTTTATGATGGAGTACTTAATTTGATCGTTTAGATTATAGAAGAGTACTATGTGTAAAATGAAATTAATTAGGTACTTATAATGAGGTAGGTAGCGTTACCGTAACTAAAAGTGATTCGCGTTTGAGAGCATAAAACAATTTAGAGTCAAAAATATGCAACACATTGAATTTTAGGGATTACGAACTTTAAGGGGCTACTTTGAAAAATGATAGGTTTTTTCAAACGCTCTATTGACTAAACGGGAAAAGGGACTAAATTTATTTTCGAATATACATTATTAGACTATATACTCTTGTTTATGGCACAACCCGAAACACGATTGCTGAAAGTTGTCTCGATAGAAAAAAAATCCGAAGTTGGGTCCTTTTTCCCCTTATTTTTCTTAGCTTACGTAAACTATAAGAGATTAAGCAATATAACTAAGTAAAAAATAGGGTATTCTGGTTTATCTAAAAATCCACAGAAACAAAATTAGACAAAACCTTATAGATTCACTTATTTATCGTAGTTTAGTCAAAAAGTCTGATCCTTAAGAGCGCTGCATCTCTTTCTTTCGTGCACGGGAGCCATAAACGTGTCTCTAACGGATGGGCGTGGCTTGTCCAAATCGAGGAACGGCCTTAAAAGGCTCGTTTTGAATTGATAATATGTTCGCAGTGCGTCTCGAGTTCTCTGTTATTAATGCGCTCCATATTCTCTGCAAAAATTTCGAATCTAGTTGAGATTAACATCAAAGTTCTCTAAATATTTAAGTGGCTTTTGTTTATGTAATTAATAATATGCAAATCTTGTAACTTTGTGTTTAATTAATTTCTTTAATTCATGGGTGTATAATTAACAAGTTGTTTACATTTTTTGGTGTTACCTTAGAAAAGACATCTCGCGCTAACATTTGCTTGACACCTGCACCGTGACTGGCACACTAACGGTAACCCACAGACATATCTCTACGTAGATCACTTAAACGCTTCTGCAGCTGCACACGTTCCACTCTACTGAACTATGTCCATAGATCCAAAGCAAATTCAACATTTAAGTAAGATGATATCATTATTAGGTATTTAAATGCTAAATTAATCTATAAAATCTCGAAAAGCAGACTGAAAGTAATTTGCATGTTTTTATTTGTAAGTCTTATTATTTACCAATGATTTTATATATACTAGATAAGAAATCAGCACTCCAAATGTGGCACAGTAAAAGCGGGTGCAACGCGACAGATTTTGCCGAAGAGAGCCGAGCCCGAGCCGAGCGAAGCCCGATCGTCCCGACGAGTATATTTACAAAGGACTAACAAACGTTTCGTTAAAATATTACCAGTGTAAGTGAGACTAGGGATTAAGCTTAAATGCTACAGCATGAAGGTCAACGTACTATAGGCACAATTGGCGATAGGAAGTAAAGGTTTCGTAAATTTCAACCGAACTGACAGCATTGAGGCATAAGGCTAGTGGAGTAGTTGTTGTTTTTTTTAAATTACGAAACTCAGAAAATAATTAAAACTTATTTAGTAAATTTTATTATTATATTATATTTTATAATGTTGAATAGTTTTTTATGGTTCCGTGGCTCAATTGGCAAAAACGGAACCCTTATAGTTTCGTCATATTCCGTCCCTCCGTAAGTATGTCACAGACATTTTGAGACGTATCCTTATAACATTTTAACACAAGGTGTATTTAATGCGCCACTAGTGAAATTGCTAAAAAAAATATTTGAACATTATCGGTTAAGGAGTTTTCGAGTGATCTCCAAAAAACTACGTACATAGGCAGATACGACCTTGTGACTTGTGATTTTTTTAAATAATTCTCTGTTATGCGTGGTCCGACACGAACTTTAGCCGGTTTTTGTAAAATATACCTCAAATGATACCGTAATATCCTCATATCTACTCCCAAGAAAGCAATTATAAAATATTTTCGTTTATTATTTTTTCATTATTTCAAAGTGTGATCTATCAATTTTGGAATTAAAGATTTAAAAAGAAAGCATGAAATACTATGTTTACCGAGCTATTGTGTTGCTTTTGATTCTAAATTTGTCTTGAGCATGTACTTCGCCCCCGCATGGGCCGCATGCCTGCTTCCCTTTCTGCTCGCTCGGCGGCCAAAAAACTCAACCCTCACCCGCCACCCATTGTGCCCGTACGGTTTACACCGTCAGGAATACGTTAGGTCAGAATGCAAACAAGTAAACATAACCGACCGTGTGCAGTTTTCATTCCATTCTGGAGTCGAATCAGGCAACCGGTCTAGGTACCTGACGTTTGCCTCCAACTTTTAACATTCGCCTCACAAACTTAGGTAGAAAATCCGTCCGATACGTCATTTTAAATATGTTATTATAAATATTATGTCGATCTTTAATCGATTATTATTTGTTCAGAATAAACACTAATACATAATCACAAATAGTTTTATTTTTATGCTGATGTTGTCAACCTACGCGAAAATAACTATTATGGAGATATATGAACCCTTAGCTTTGGAAAGCACAAACATACATAAATATATATATAGTTAATAATTTCCTATTTTTATCAACAATATGAAGGCAATATAATACAATACACACTATACAAATCTATTAAAACGAACTAATACGCGAAATAGGTATAATTATGAAGTTATCAATATTTATTACAAAAGTTTCATATTTTTTTTAATTATAAATAATAAATTAATTAATACAAGAGCGACTCCATTGCTCTTATGTGCCATGTGATTTTTGAACGCCAGATGAATGACAGGTGAAATTTTATCATATCTTTCTTCTAATTTGTAATACAACCTTAACGATGTTAAATAATTCGCACTGGCCGGCTACACATTTTTTTGTGCTATATTTTCGGAAAATCTTGTTTGTGTCTGCGCCTCTATTATATTATAACTCAATGTTATTTACCTACAAAATTAAAACTTTCTAATACGCTAAAATTTCATACAAATCGTGACGCGCATGTGCAAAAGTAGTATTATCTATTGAATACAGTAATCTAACAGTGTCATACATTTGTATAACAAGAGCTGTAAGATTGCGGTAATCAATTACAAATACTACTTTAGATATATGTCTAGGATCACTACAATATTCGCTATGTAATCTTCTATTTAACTGTATAACTCATTGTTGACTCGTGACAAGATTTCTCTCAGCTCTTACCAGCTGCCCTCTCGCTCGTCTCTGACTTATGAATCTTGTGATGAAGAGAATATGTTTTTTTTAAAACAAACGTCACTTTTTAAAGTACGAAAGAACGAGACAAACTCTGATATTATCGGCTCTGGCTTAGATAAGTGCGACCGTCGTATTGTGCACGCTTCGAATAAAATAAAACATAATTACATGTAACTTGTAACTTCCTCCGCTATTTAAGCCGAACACAATGTCTAATTAATTAAATGAATTTTGGGATCAGCGACGTTTTACTCAATTACAAGATGTTTGACACGAAAGCAAATTAGTGGGATTAGGGCTATATCTGTCGCTCGCGCGTTAAATATGACAACAACTATAAGTATTTAGTTAAATGGTTGATTAATTATTTATTAGACTCCCTGTTAAATTAATGTGTTATGCTTTTATATACATCTTGAGGAATAAGCTCTAAGTATACATGTAGGTACTTATTTGCAGCCATCGCCGTTATTAAAACCTGTGTCATGTCGCAAAACACGCTTTGGCGAGGAAAGTTCAGTGATGTTTTGACGCGAAAAGATTTAATAAGGTCGAACCAAGCGCTCATAAGTTGCTTATAAAAACGACAAGTTTACTAGCTTTCCAGTGAACACTGTCTGCTTGATTTTTCATGGAAATTATAGCAACCATCTGCCGCTCACTCTAGAGAGACCCTTTCTCTCAACAGAAAGTATATTGAATAATAGGTAATTCAATTTAAAGCGAGACGCTCGACAAGCTCGGTCACATTTAGCACCGTATTTTATTGCCGCGTGCCAATATTTAGTTTAGACGGCTAATACAATTTTTTGTGACAGAAAGGTTTTTATCTCCGGTATTTAGATTCTATCCTAAAATGTATTTTAGCTCTTGTTATAGTCACTACTACTACTACTAACGCATACGATAAAACCGCTTCTTGTTTAAATATCCATGCTGTGTACCTCCCTTGCCTATTATTCTAGCTAAACTTATAGATGTGGCATATACAATTTAATGGATTATTTATTGTTTGTTTTTTTCATATGACTAAATTCCTTTTTTCCACCCTTTTGCCAATTTGTAAGACTGGCATTTCAAAACATAATAGATAAATATAAACTTGGAATTTATGTGTTACAGGCTTGTAAAACTCACACGGCAATTTAGAAACTCATTTACACGGCGTTGCAGAAAGACGATTCTTAGCCGGTATAAGTAATGGAGGCTCTGTATCAACGCCTTGACACATCGTCAGTCAGTGGGGAAGCTCCCTCATTAGCCGAGATGCCACACGGATATTGCCTTCCGGCAACAGGGTCTGTGAGAAACACTATTAGACTTTTACGATAGTTGGACTTCCATATCCATACTTATTGCCCTTGCCTATTGCTTCTGAGATTTTCAATAAGAAGGAAATTGCCTTAACATCCGGCCTCAGTTAGCTTTATATATTGGCTTGCAATTGAGTCTGAAGATTTAATATTTCTTGATATAAGAGTCACAACCGCTGATTACCTAAAAGTGAAAATAAAAGAATGATTTCATTTCCGATTCTTAATAAGATTTTTATCCGTTTCGATCGTTACTGGACTTTCTCATTTAAAAAGATAAAAAGTACCTATAGCTTAAATGTGTGAATGTTAAATTATTCCTGTCAAATATAGAGACTTCAATTGTTTAGTGTAGTAGCAGGCAGGTTGTGAATTAAATATAATGTCTTGCATTACAGTTAATGCAAGACACTAGGTAGGTATATTTAATTCACAACAGACTCTTATTTTCTGAATTGTACTCTTTGTAACTTGAAATCTGTTTTGATGTAATTCCTCATTACCGTCATAATAATATCACAGTTTCCGTAATTACAGGGGGTTTTTCAGGATATTGTTTTTAATACTATTACGCTGCCGTATTATGAGTGACGAGGGTAGCTATTCCATTCGCTTACCACGAGTAAACAAGTTGAAAGCTATTTCACAGGTCCGCAATATCAAAAACCAATCGGATCAATGTATCCGTTTTAAGCAGTAGGTACGTCTACTACATCTTGTATCTACTATCAGCATGTAGCAACAAAAGTAGTTTAGCGAGTTAGGTATTCATAATGACACTCACACGCTCTTATTCTTTTGATAATAACGTCATGTCATTGTCAACATCACTTTGTACACCTCATCCTCTTAGCTACTGCTGCTGCTGAATGTACATTTAAGTACAAGTAAGTGCCAACGCGCGCTAAGAAAAAACATCACAGATCCAAGTAATGCAATTAATGTTGGTATGTGATGCGTCCGATGCGTAGCTACTTTGCGGAACTTGTGAATGCTCCTAAACTATAGTGTTAATTTTTTACACGACTGCCCAAAAAAGGATATTGTTTCATCCTTTTGTCACGTAATTTAAGGTCACTTTTACGCTGGTTTGCCTATGTAATCGGCTGCGTAAGAAATGTGAAGACAAGCTCTGACTGGGCGAATAATATGCTTCGCAATCTGCTGTCGACTCTCATTTGCCGGTGATTCCCCAACTTAATGAGCTCCTACAAAGCCGGTTGGCTCTTGCTTTGTATGATAAAAAATCTATTATATTATGTGTTTGTAAATGTTTGTTCTTGCGTAGTTCCTAATTACGCTTATATTCAGGATACTCTCTTCAAGTAGATAGGTAAATAACTATATTGTGCGAGGTGAATAAGTTTAATATTAACGAGAGGTGAATAAGTATTAGTCCTTTTACCATACCATCTACCTACACCAAAATCATCGATATACCTAGTCGACAAGAACTTGTACTTCTTTGAAAATATACAAGTCGGCCGCCGACATATACAAGACGTAGAACCCCGAACGTCTATTTAAGAATAAAAATAATTTTAAACTTAAATAGAAGTCATATGTACTTCAGAAAAAGAGACCAAGTCCTCTGGAGTCCGAGGCCAGGTTCGAACTGGCGTGGCGTATTTAGCTTTTGCGGCCGACATTTAACTGCTTTCTAGCAAACAGTACAGACGGTGCAATACAACTTGTACCTATATGATTGCCTAAAGGTGATATATATCTATTTATTATAAAATTCCATCTCTACATGTCACTAAGTAAGTGTCACTAAGGCTAAAACTAACGTATTTTATTTCGTTTCAGGTATACTGAAGACTGAAGTTCTCCTGGCCTTACTTAACGCAGTTTATTTTTGCCATTTGGTAAGTAAAGTGCACAATTACACATTACCGTTATTTGTTTCCGTGTTTGAATGGCTTCTAAAAACCTATACGACCTCGTAGTATTTTAATCAACATACCTACCACTCACTCAGTATATGCAGTCAAGAAAGTTTTCGTAATGGACCGATACTCACCCCTAAATACCCTTTTAGCCGTTACCGTAATATGGTAACAAAAACTCGACAGTTATCGATTTAGGTTACAGTTCATAGAAAAAAGCAGATTTTACCACTACCATTCACCAACTAAGTAGGTAGTGTATACCCTATCCATCTTTATTTGTCTTATCGTGTAAACAAACATGTGTCAATCTAGCGAAGAAAATTATTTTTAGTAGTAGTAGTAGTTGTATATTAGATTAAGGTTCGACTTTTGTAAATATAATGAATAAAAAAACATTTTTAAGTGGTTACTTGGTTTAATTCAATACTTTGTGAGTTTCTTTATATAACAACATTTTTCTCAAACATGCAATGAAATGTCTTCGTTATGTGCTTCAAAGTATCACGTTTAGGGCGGATCAACTCCAGAGAACAGGTAACGATTATCATATAAAATTGAAGGCCTAGGCCGGGAAGTAAATTTTTTTTCATTTCCATTCCACATGTTTGTGGCCCAGGATCACGGCATTCAGCCATTTAAGGTTATAACTTATAAGCGATATTTACTTTTTGGTTCATTTGACATTCTGCCACTACTTCAATATTCATCATATTATTTTTTCAATTTTTTTCCTTTTTTTTAAATTTTTTTTGTAGAAAATTTTTTTTTTGTTTATTTTTGGAAAAAAAAATTTTTGCTTAATTTTTTTTTCCAAATACTTTTTGTTTATTTTTTGAAGGCCTAGGCCGGGAAGTAAATTTTTTTTCATTTCCATTCCACATGTTTGTGGCCCAGGATCACGGCATTCAGCCATTTAAGGTTATAACTTATAAGCGATATTTACTTTTTGGTTCATTTGACATTCTGCCACTACTTCAATATTCATCATATTATTTTTTCAATTTTTTTCTTTTTTTTTAAATTTTTTTTGTAGAAAATTTTTTTTTTGTTTATTTTTGGAAAAAAAAATTTTTGCTTATTTTTTTTTTCCAAATACTTTTTGTTTATTTTTTGAAAAAAAAATTTTGCAATTTTTTGCAATTTTTATTTTTTTTTGGATTTCTTTTTTTTGTTTTTTTTTTAATTTTTGGTTTTTTGTAACGTTCTGAATTTATTCAGTTACCATATACATTATTAATACAAGTTTACGAGTAAACTTTTGCCTTACGTATGTCGGAAAAAAAATAGGATAATTTTCATATTTATTTCATTGCATGTTTGAGAAAAGCACTATACATACCTCGGCGTGAAAAGGGGTTGCCAGCCTCGTAACTATCCGGCCTCGCTACGCTCGGCCGTCTATATAACTCAGCCGGCAACCCCCTACTTCCCGGCCTCTGTAGTAATGTACTATTATGTGATAACTAATCCCAGAGAAAAGAGTGATAATTTCTTTGAAAAGTGTTTGTTCACTCGATAAGACAAATAAGAATGGATAGGGTATAGTATTAGGTCAGTTAAGTAACTTTAAATTATAATGCGGTTGCCCAAATTCGTCATAAAGTCGGTATAACTTTTTTTTAAACCTATATACCTATAACAAGTAAGTTAAGTTAAATATGACCAGAATTCGAAATACTTAGATAGATTCCAAGAGCCGCTTTAATATAATATCGAGTAGATGTAATAAATAGTTACATGCGTGTAATAACGTAGCCGTTAGCCAGTTATTACACCACCGAGAACGTGTTAATATCTGATTCATGCTCAATTAATCTTGCAGTTTATTGAACACAGCCAAATTTAACTTGTTAATTGATTTTTGCTACAAATGCATGTATTATTAAACAAAAGTAAAAATGCAACAATGTTTCATAAAACTAAAGAATCAACAAAATCTGTTATGTAGTGTAGTGATAAATTTGTAGTATACACATATACTTAATATCATTACGTTGTTGTTATTTGGAGACACAGATTTAAGATTTACGTACTTTTGGAATAATTGGAATCACCGCTATGAGTACTACTCTGCCCTGTTAAGTCGAAAGGCGCTATCTCAAAATCAAAAGCATTTGAAAATGCAATTCTGTGCTGAAAAATTTAAAGTATAAATTTGCATTCAACTTTTTTGAGTTAACGCTATTCGGCTTAGTAGGGCAGTACTACTAAATCGAGTAAAAATAAGATTTTATCTAATTTAATGATGTTTTTTTCTTGAAGTATGAAGCTTGATTTTTTAATTTACTTACAATACTATTTACTGGCAAGTTAGTTTACCGCAAAAGTAAGTTTGTCTGCCATCGATTCGCTATGCACACGGCAACTATAAGAAGAGACGGCACAGAAACGATGAGGTAACGGGAAACCCGCTACGAAAACCGCTCGCTTCTATAGAATCTATAAATTCACTTCAACTGTTACCCATTGAGTGTACAGGTTTCTCATGTTATGTTATTTTAGTTACAATGAATTGCACTAAATGATTTTCTATCGTTAATAATCACATGCCCGATGCGATATTTAATGTGTTAATATATAGGTAACATTGATTTTCTATTTTAATAACAGTAAGCGTTAATAAATAACAGTAAGCGTTAATAAATGTTATTAGAAAAGACATTAGCTAGGGATACACACACAGATGTGCCCGCCGGATTTGTCCGACGGATATGCCCGGCGGACAGATCCGTTCGTATATGGCGCTATTCAGATGTGTCCGCAGACAAATCCATGTCCAGTTCGCGCCATACACGCACGGATTTATTCGCCGGGCACATCCGTCGGACAAATCCGGCGGGCACATCGGTGCGTGTATCTCTAGCTAATGCGGTAAGCCAGCGAAATATCTTAATATTTAATAAAACTGCTCAAAAAACAGCTCAGTACATTTGGAAAAATATCTTTTAGTTTTAAACTGGAACTTCTCAGGTTCTTATGATTTAGAAACAGCGTCTGCTCCAGATATGTCAATAACATGGTATCTTTCAACTAAACCGGTGCCAGAACTAACAATATTTCAAGATCGTCAACACATCAGCTTTACATACATTACAGAATGTTTATATAGGGTGTTCCTAAAGACTTATAGGGCTGCTGGAACAGCGGATGGACTATCAGATTAACCAAATTTGGCGCATCAGCTGTTGTATCAGCCCTTTAGGTCTTGACATAGATTTTAGGGACACTACTGCCTAACACAGAAGAAACTGCCACGGCAAATACTGAATCACGTCGTAGGACTGGAGTATACCTTCATAACTCCTCTAGAAGTCACAGAACGTCAACACACCATACTATTTTCTTTTAAAATGTATTCCACCCAACGCACCTAACAAGTCGATTAGTGGGTCACTCCGCACTAGATTCGACCGGCATGTTTTGGTCTCGTGTCAGCGACACCCGCTGCATACGGATTGCTTGCATTCCGACTACTAGACTTGCGAGACCTAACTGTACCGTGCATTTGAAAAAATATTTGAATGTGACATATTTATCATTTGTATTTCATCATTATAACCTAATATATAACTAGGTACACCTGCACCAACCCTAACGACAGAAGGCGTACCTATATTATTTAGGACATCACACACTTTGATACCGTACAAAAATATGCGTTTTGTTTTCAAATATGTGATAAGATTGCGTCTTTAGATAAGTTGTAGTGGAAACAAAATGAAACGTAAAAGGAATGAAATATAAAGATACTAAAATGAAACTCCTTTTTTGCATGGATAACGGCATTACGGCATGTTTGAATAGCAGTACATTTAAAGAAAGTTTCTCTTAATATTCGGCTGCTCGAGGTTAAGTGTGTTTTTATTAGGCACTAACCGAAATTCTCTTGATAAAAACAACTTCTAGTCGTCCATGCGATAATTACTTAACGAGTTTACGTACGTTAATTGACTACTTGCATCTCATTATTGAACACTAAAGCTCCATTACCAAGAAAATAACTAGATTACCTACATTTATTACCAGTAAGTAAATTATGCAAAAGCAGGTTAAGTAAAGAAAAGCATATCATTTCATTAGTATATACCGTAATAACACTAAACTATAATAACACGATACCAAAACTGTAGTGTATGAAAACGTGTACAGATGTAAGTTTTCCATCGTATTTTCTCGTAAAAGTTCGTTTTTATTGTGCTCTCTCAATCCGCTTCTACCCATCTACTGAAGCTAATTAAGAGAGCACGATAAAGACGAACTTTTCCTAGAAAATACGATGGAAAACTATTATGCACTACGTCTATACTTGTTGCAGGTACATTTCTGTTATCCATTCATAACATAATAGTCTGCCATTCAGTAAAAACAATATCAATCCACTTGTGATATTTAATTTTAGTTCATCATTTTTCCTAAACACGTAAGATGCGGTACGAATTACGAATCGATAAGTTTATACGTTGATTTGATTGTACATCTGCCGCATCTGCATGTATGACTACTTACGTATTACATAAACATTAGACAAAGCGGCAACACTGAAATCGATTTCCTCTTATCACAATACGTATCTAATTTCTTCAATTGTTATACGTTCGAATTTCCTACAATAACTCTTGATTAAAAGATCACGATTAGCGTGTTGATACACGCTAACTTTCTGTTCCGGTTGGTTTTAGCGGATTTGCTATTCGGCATCTGAAGTAGCGTGGAGGCATGTTGAGGCGTGGCCCAGGCAGAGAAAGTAAAGGGCCACCATTGCATCTGTGCTTTCTCTCGGCTCTTTTGACCCTACGGCACAGCTGTGAATCGTCTTGTCATGAAATTACTCATTACCGCTTATTGCAATCGAGGTATACCAATACCAATACCAATTCAATTTTTTTTATTTATTAATGGACATTAAATCTGCTAGATGTTCGACTAAAGTCCCCAAAACGTCTAGTTCAGTTCAAATATTGATTGCTTCGGTACTCCGATAGTGGCTTATATTTCGTGAATTTTCTCCATACTCTCGAGGAAAAGCCATTGATAAATAATATTATGATGAATCTGACGTTAATCTCGTAAACCAAGTAGGCAGAGAGAGAACTTCGTACCTACTTGATACTTGGGCTACATACAAGTTATTACGACGAACGGCCTCCTAGCCTAGTTGGTAAGTGACCCTGCCTATGAAGCAGGAGGTCCCGGGTTCTAATCCTGGTCAGGGCATTTATTTGTGTGTTTATCACAGATATTTGTTCCCGAGTTATGGATGTTTTCTATGTATTTAAGTATTTATCTATATCTATCTATTATATATATCGTCGCCTACTCATAGTACCTACAACACAAGCCTTATTGAGCTTACTGTGAGACTAGGTTGATTTGTGTAAGATTGTCCTAATATCTATTTATTTATTATTTATTTATTTATTATTTGCTGACTTTACACTATATTTAGTTTGAAATTATAGATAAACTAAGTCATATTCATAAAGCTACATACTTTTATTTAGGTAATTAGCGTTACATGTTAGTAAAAAGCATGAACCGTGTACGCATCCCCGACACAAGTGCTCTTGAAAACCACAACGAATACTGACCATATACGTTATTGTTATTGCAAGCTCTACAAAGCATTATACATCTATGACCGACTGACCGTAGACAACCTTTGTAAATGTTAAAGTCGGTCGAATAAAAACAAAAGTTGCTATACTAGTTATTCAAGATAGGCAGGTCGAAGGCGCGGCCTGTTCGGGTGACCGACACGGGTCCCGCTTGCAAATTGTTCGACCTCAAATTTAAATAAAAACGAAACTTTCGATGCCCTGAATTACCTAGGATAATTTAATATTTTGGTTTGGGCTGCACTTAGCGCATAATTGATCAGCTACCTAAAGCATTTGCATTCAAAATCGTACCTACCATTTTACAACGTAATATTGCTGATATAGACCACTCATTTACCCACCGAACTTTAACGACTAAGTAGTATTTCAAAGATTCAAAGACAAATTGGTGATTCGTTGTTAAGAGTGCCAAAGACTTCAGACGACTGTCCTGGGGTAAAATAAAACTGATCATGAACCATATATATGATCTAGTGAACACCGTAACGAAACTATTAGGTATACACGTGTTGTAGTCATCGGTGATGTAAATGAAATTAAAATGCTATGGGCAACGTATCCGTGGGATAGGGCCATAGTTCAATTCGCTCCTCAAGTTGCGCAACAAATACCTGCGGCGCGCACAATCGAACATCGAAGGCTTGTGCAACGTGATTTAATAGCAACCATAATGCACCGACATAATATACCTGGCCAATACATTCGTAGCTAAACCACTTTTCTTTGTACCCTAGCCTCAGTCCAAATCGTTACGTTAAAGTTGAAACTGGCAAAGTTATAAATTTGCAGCTGTAAATTAAAAAGAAATTAGAGACATGCATAAATCCCTTATTAGAATCGTTTATTGCCCTTGCGTATGTTTGTACAAAAACAACCTGCATACTGCTGCAATCTTTTGCGTACGTAGGTAGAGGTACTAAGTGAATCATTTAGTCCGTTTAAGTTCTTGCGATGTGGCCAAAAAGGCGGTTTCGTTTTCAAATAACGACTCGTACGTTCGAATCTTAAAGAACTGCCGATGGCGTGAGGCCAATGGCCCTATTCGGTAGATCGAATATCCAAGTACGGTGCAGCGGCTGGAATTGAAATTGCGGTGGCCCTCGCAAAACATTTGTCAACAAACTTATCGTGGGATCAGGTTCAGCTGTCCCTTTCGCGCGTGTTGCTTTGGTAAAAGACGACGATGGTTTGTAAGTGTTCAGTTCGCGAGTGATTCTAAAGAGTCTGGCCCGTGCCTCGCAGCGGGCAAAAAGTCGTCGACCCGACTGTCTGACGCAAATGATAATTATTAAAGGGCGCGATGTCGATGGCATCCCGTCTCATTTCGCTACTCCACCTGCCTTCTCCCGCAATTATTTTTTGCACTAGCGGGTCTGTGTAATTATTTTGAAAGGAGTTTAAGGGGAAAATTAGAAAATATAGTTTTCTTTGCGAATTTTAACCAACATGTTTGCTTTGCTGGCGGGAAACCATAAAGTCAGTGCATCTTTAAAGAAAATGAAGACGACATCATCACATATACATATATTGAAAACACCACATACATATGTCAAATGTATCTCCTGCTCAGTAGGTAGTTAAAGGCTAGGAAATAAGTGAGGTACATTATCCATAATACTGCTATTATTAATATACTTATTCGCTTCTCGGTTGCAGTCCACACCTGCAAATTATACTTTTTGAAACTCTACTCGAAGAGAATTCTATTTTAAATCAAATCGGACCACGGGTCTCGGAGTAATATACATAAAAAACATACATAAAAAAAACACCAAACCGAATGCAGAACCTCCTTCTTCTATGGAATTGAAGTCGGTTAATAAGTAATTCTTGTCCAACGCATTGACGATGAAATATTATAATATTTATTAAATCAGTTTCAAAGCTTTCCTTAACTGATGTATTTAGTTGAATAAGGCACCCACTTGTACCAATTACGTACGTGCGGCTCGAAAGGGCACGAGGGCGAATTCGGTGAGAACTTTTAATCAAAACCACTTATTTTTGAAAGGGTTCAATTTGAATTTAAATGATTTACTGTGGTTGTTTAGTCCCAATATTGTATCACTATTCCCGAGTAAATAATGTAAATTTTGTAATGTAAATAGAAGCAAGTAATATAAATAGAAGCGCTACAGGCCGCTTGCGCAACAATGCTGCAAACATACCAGAATAGCATCAAACGACACACAAATATCTACACTATATGTAAGGTATACTCGTATATAAATGTATACCTACTGGGATGAATCATCTTAATTTAGTTCAATTCTCTCGTGCCCGAATGTTGCAGACAATTTTCTTCAGTAAAATCCGCATCCGCTAATCGATCTGTATCCGCTATTCTTTTAATCCCATCTAATAGTTAACCAACCAGAAACGGGAAAGAAGGTGAATTCCACTATAAATGTAATTACGGCCCACTACCAAACAAACTACTGATTTATAGCTAAGGTATCTTTGATAACCTTTATAAGCTTAACAAAGATACCTTAGCTTTTCATGAACGATATCAGGCTATTATTGAGCATAACTCCCCCATCGGCCCCCATGTAATAGATCAAGAGTAGGTGGTAGGCATAACTTTCCATCGTGCATTGCCCTAAATAAGCCGAATTCTGCTACTCGGTGAGGTAGGCTTGCTTACCACCTACTCCTGATTTATGACAACTAAGGTATATACTGACAACACTATTACACTGCATCGTCATGCTTGATGATTTATTTTGTTATTTCCAGGTGAGTTCCTGTTCTGCTCATGATGTTGCGACGGGACGAGAGCGTAAGATAGCCGCCTCGTGCGGCGGCGCAGCATGGGTGCGAACATGGGCAAGAACTCGAGCCTGCTCGACGCGCTGCCTTCCGCGCAAGGCACGCTGCACGTCGTCATGCTAGGCCTCGACTCGGCGGGCAAGACCACTGCGCTCTACCGGCTAAAGTTCGACCAGTACCTCAACACGGTACCCACTATCGGCTTTAACTGCGAAAAGGTTAAAGGCACAATAGGAAAGTCTAAAGGAGTCAATTTCCTCGTCTGGGACGTCGGAGGGCAGGAGAAACTCCGGCCGTTGTGGAAGTCGTACACACGATGCACGGATGGCATTATATTTGTGCTCGACTCGGTCGACATAGAGCGTATGGAGGAAGCCAAGATGGAGCTGATAAGGACGGCGAAGTCGCCTGACAACACAGGCGTACCAATTTTGGTGTTGGCGAACAAGCAGGACCTGCCGGGCGCCAAGGAGCCGCGTGAGCTTGAGAAGTTGCTGGGGCTGCAGGAGCTGGTGGCGTCGCCGCACGGCTCGCGCGACGCGCACGCCTGGCACGTGCAGCCCGCTTGCGCCATCACCGGCGAAGGCCTGCACGAGGGCCTCGACGCCCTCTACGAGATGATACTCAAGAGGAGAAAACTCGCCAAGTTACAGAAGAAACGCGTCAGATAAACTGATCGCGCGGAACTTATGGCTACGATTGTCAACGTTGTGATGTACAATGTTAAGTATTATAATGCTCATCGCGTAGATATTGACAAAAATGTCGGATGCGTAACACCAAATATTGTTTTTTACTGTAGGTATGAAAGAACGTCTTATGAAAATATTCCATCACAATGTTGCTCAAGTATATTGAACATTTCGAAGGAAACGAATATTTTGATGAAACTATAACTACGAGTACTAGTCATTTTCTTTTGAAAATAGCTAGGCGGAGAAAACAAACTAAATTAATTATATCGGTCTAGATAACGGCCATGGTTTTACAACCGAACGAAGATTTCTTGACATCTATGAATGATGTACGATGAACCTTTCCAGAATGTAAATCTCCCTGCCTGCGATGTGGTCGAAGTCGATACGAAATAATCGTCATCTTATAAGTAAACGAGTACATTTGAGTCGAAATCATAGTAATTATGTAAACCTTAAACTAGTAACTAGTTTATTAGTTGGAGGTTTTTATAACAGATGTATAATTTTGGGTTCAACAAATTCCACATGCATTATCCATACCACATGAAATAAATCTAGACTGCTTTATATAAATAGTTGTAACACGTAATCTCTAGAAATTGTAGTATTTGTTACCTATGACAACTTTCAGCAACCCATAGTTCTTGATCTTTGCTGTTCATTAAGAAATATGTCCCTCTACTTGTACAGCTCAGGCGCATAGGTACAGTCGCCATCAAATATAGCGGAGCGGCCGAGGTACTCAAAAATATCAGAGCATGCACTTTATCGCCTTGATAATAGAGGCGTTGTTCAGATATTTGTGACCACCTTGCCCGCTCCGATATGCACGATGCCGTGAAGCAATTCGGATACCTGTATATTTCAAATAGCTAAGATTAGGGCGCCGCGATACATTTTTATACTGGCAAGTGTGCCGTGGACTGAAAAAGATTGAGAAACCCCTATACTATGTAAAAATATTTGTCGATACCAATATGGGCTTTGAACACGTTGAAGTTACGTTAATGTTTGGTGGATGTGCACATTTTCATACATACTCGTACACATAACTATTAATTAACATTCAAATGTGATGTTTGTGTATAACTTTCTCAAAGAGGCTTTTAGTGTTTTTGTGTCGAGAGCAAGAGTCTTCTCTATGTACATATGATGTAAATAAACTGATTTGGAAGATAATGTAACGAAATTGTCATGAGTAGATAAGTATTGCGTTGTAAAATAAGCATTTTAACGTTTGCGCATTTAGTTTAAGGTATCTCTATATACAATTGGTATTATGTTGTTATATTTCGCATGTTTCAAAACTTGGTGCATCGAGCCGACCGAATTTATTATTTGAAGTTAAAATTATCGAAGTTCATTCAAAGATATATGTATTTAAGTTACTATCTTTTGGACCCAACTGTAAACCTCAGTACAGTTGGGTCATGTAAAAGTACCGTTTTTTCGGTTTTTTACACATTTTTATGTAGCTTGAGCCCGTATATTTAAATATGTATCTCAAATTACGGTAAGTTAAATTTTAACCACTTCCCTGTATCTGATTGTGCTGAAATTTGGTATACTGTCTTAATTAACATGACAAAGCTATCTAGTATGTACTTACAGCCAGTAATAAAAGTGTGTACAAAAAATTTTTTTGGGATCCACTTGTTATTTTGTTTCTAAAGTGAGTACCATGCTTGTTCACGTAAAGTGCAATACCATTTTATAAACAAACATACATTTACTGACACGTTTTTCTATGGACAACTACGTTTACAGAAAGTGGCGCAAACCTTAAAGATCGTATTGCACTCTAAAGAGCAAGCAGGATTTTTTACACAAAACAGTTTCGTCCTACATATTTACTTTACACATACAACCCCAATTTCACCAACTTATATGACACTAAAAAACTATAAGTGTTCCTAGTCGACTACGGAACCCTAAAAGGAAATACCTAGTGTACTATTCGAGTTGGAGCTTTAATCGTATTTTGTTTAACGTCACTAAAATATTTACCTATATATCTTCGCCGCCGGTGTAACTTGCTAACTTTCTCAAACAGAAATGTATAATTGTGTTATATTAAAGTAATTTATAATTGCAGTTCAGTAAGCAATTTATATTTTCATTAATTTATGGAGTGACAGTATAAAAGTTATACATAACATTTACTTAGTTAAGTCCTGTGGATTGTATTCATGTAAAAGCTTTTACCAGGTTTTTAGTCATCGTTGTAAATATGTAAATTCCAAGTAAGTAGTTATTCGTCAATACCAAGAAACCAAACATTTTTAAGAGTAGGAAATGTACATTTTGTTATTTAAAGTGATTTGTTTTATTATATTATCTATCTACATTATATCCAAATGTATTTTGTTTGATGGTGGAATTAATAGGTTATGTAGATTGTTTTCGTATTGATTCCCCGTAAATAAAATCTGTTTTCAATGAAGTGTGTTTAATTTAAGAGACTAATTATTAAAGGTCATAATTATACGTTATTTTCTGGCCTTTTGTGCTTATCTTCTTTAAGCGCTTGCAAATAGTTAGCTGGATCTTCATTTTCTGTCCAATCTGTGAATAGAGCCAAGTATTCGCGCTGGGCATCCGACAGAGACTTGCGTGATGCTCCGGTCACAGTTCGTGGTCGCGGCGCCTGACTTATTTTAGGTTTTGTTCTTGACTTAAATTTGATTAACGGTAGTTGCGATACCAAATCTGGGGTATCTTTTGGCAAGCAAGTGCGTCGCAGTTCCTTTTCCAGGCGTCTAAAAAGTCGTAGCTCTCTAGCGGCAATTCTTGCGTTCTTCATTTTACGGCGTTCCAGCTCAATATAACGTTGAACAGCATTATTTATGTCGACACTGCACACTTCATCTAAACGTTTCCAATACTCCATATAACTTGACTCTAAAGCTTTAGCTAAGGAAACCACGTCAGTGTTCATAGGTTTTTCATTGAGTATCTTTTCATAGCAATATTCTAAATGTAGTCCCATTTTCAATACTTCTAAAGATCCTACGCTCTCGAAAAACATTCCTCTGAGGATTTTGTAAAACTTTGCCTCGATTACGTTACACCTCGTATTCTCAGTATCCAACATAGTTTCGAACTCTTTGACTGCATTAACAACTGAGTAGCTACTTTGTTGGATCAATGATTTCAACGAAACTAATTCTTTTTTTAGGGTTCTTACGTAAGGTGAACTGTAAATAACGTACGTCAGATAATTCAGTTGCTGCTTTTCAATTGACTCAAACAAATCCATCAAATCATTCGGCCGCTGGAAATAAAGAACGGGAGCGATGGGATTTTCAAGGCTTTCCTGCTTCAACTTCTCAAATATCACTGTAAAGGGATCATATTCACTGGAATGACCTAAATCAAACCCTTTGTTCTCTATCTCAACCGATCTAGCAAAGTCCCTGTGATGCGCTCGCCACGACGGCGGGGACAGGTAATATAGCAGCCTGCCGTACTTCTGCTGCACACTGTATCGATAGTCTAAACCTATCAGTCTTGACATAATGTAAAATTTATCATTGGCAAGAGTTTGCAGTTCAGCTTCCTTTGAGATAAGTTTCATTTTAAGTTCATCCCATTTTCTCAAGAAGTCCATTGACTTGTTATAGTCCTCGGATATAAACGAATCAAAATATTGTGCTTGCTCCTTACATCTCTGAACGCTGGTTTCGTACGTTTGCAATTCTTTCCTCATATTGGATTCTATCCTTAAAACGCAATCTTTTATGAAACTGGCGTGATGTCGAATTTTGAATAAATTATTTAATGAAGGTCCCACCGATTTATAAAGTGGGGCATAATTTGACAACACTCTTCCATTCACGTACTCGAAGAATTTAGGGTCAATATCAGTTAATCCTTGAACATCGTCGGGGGGAGATTCCACGTGCAGGCGTCTTCGCAGGTCTGTGCTGACAATTTTATATTTATCAGAAATGCTAATTGCTAATCGTGTTTTATGTCTTTCAGATTCTTGTCTTTTTGCAAACAGTCTATAGGGTAACAACAATACATCATTTTTCAACTTCTTCACAGGCAAAGGCTTGCTGCCTGGTAAAGAATATTGCTGTATTGAAATATTAGATGGTTTTCTTCTGCTTGTGTGGAAAGGAACCTTTGTTTTTTGGCGAACTGTACACATTGTGGGATCCGATTTTTTGGCACAAACTCTGGGTTTCGGAATATTAATAATAAACGAGCGCATTTCGTCTTCCATTTTATTAATTGAATATTTATATTTATGAAATCAGGGTAAAAACGATAAATGTAAGCCAACTAGATTACTTACCTAAAAAGCGGCCTGAAAGTGACTTGACAAACTAATGCTAACCTTAAGTGCCATAAGGACTTTTACGTCAGTCTGGGCGGTAAGTGAGATTTGCCGCCCACGGGCGCAGCGGGAAATCTTACTTCACACCCAGAAGAAGACGTAAAATTGTGTACGCACCACGGGCGGTAATAAAGAAGGCCTCAGATCGCTTGTTTATGGCCCTTACCTTCGGTTCGGGCCACAAATGCCCGCGATCTGAGCCGTTCTTTATTTTACCGCCCTAGGTACGTAATGTACTATTAATATTTAGAACATTTCATGCTTCAAGTAAGGTTTAGGTACAGTCTAAGGATGTCACGAATATTCGAATTCGCATTCGTATAATGCGAATATTCGCATCATTTTTGACATTCGTATCAACATTCGCATTCGCATCAAATGATGCGAATATTTTTCGAATGCGAATGTTGGTAGAACACGTCCTGTTTTGACCGCACTGACCCGGCCCATGGTCAATTGGTCATATGCTTGCTCATACACAGGAAGTGAAAACGACGGTATCACTTGACTCCTTTTGATCATCCATCACATGTCATGCTCTGTATTTATGCTTCCATCATAAAAATGATAAGCAAGATTAAGTTTTTTGAATCTGCTCCGTAACATTCGTATTCGCATTCGTATTCGGACATTCGCATCCTGAATATTCGAATTCGCATTCGCATTCGCGAATGTGAGAAAAACGACATTCGTGACATCCCTGGTACAGTCGTCATCAGATCAGATATAGGTATCTGAGCGGTCAGGGTGGTTACTAATAATCTGACCAACGTCTCTATTATCAATAAGGCAATAAAGTGCAAGTTCAGATATTTTTGAGTAGGTACCTACCTACGTTGGCCGCTACGATATACTTATTTAATGGCAACAGTACCTACATTATATGCCAAGTTGTAGTTGTAATGTGAGAGCATGGGAAATAGCGATGAAAAAGCTCAACAATCTGATAAAATAATTATTTGATATTATTTGCAGTACAGTCGACGTCAAAGATATGTTTACACTTTTGCACTTTACTCCTTTGTAATAAGGCTCAAAAGTGTAAACATATCTTTTACGTCGACTGTACATTTTACTTGTATTAACACACATGCCTGCTGCGAATAATGTTGATTCGATATAGACGTCACACGTCAAATATAAGGTTTGCAAAGTTCAAAGATCGCTTATATTCAACAACCATGTAAATAGATAAAATAAAAAAATTAATCCCGTTGAACCCTCTTATAATGTTGAAATATCACTCAAAGTGTGGAGAGGGACCTATTCCAAGGCAGGTTTAGAATATTGGTAATACGTTTTCAAGTAAGGTGCTGGATCTGTTCCTTCACACCACTCCGTAAATAACAATAAGCCCTCCCTTTCTTCCTCAGTTATCTTTTTGAACGCTTGAGCTACTCTCTTCTCGCCCATTACTAGCGCGGCGTTTTTTCTTTTTTCAGCTAGGGCCTGGGCTTTTCTTGTTTTTTTATCAACGAACTTTTTAAATTCTGGTTTTCTATACATTGCCGGGGGCAAAAACGCTTTATGCATAGCATTTGTCATCTCTCTGAAAGCCCTCAGTTCTCTTTCTGCTTTGTATGCATTTCTCATCATAATTAAGTCCTGAGCAAAGCATTCATTTCGAGCTTGATTCACCACTTTGAAGTCCAAGGAATCAAGTTTCAGGTTATAATCTTCATACATTACTTCCATGATTTTCATGGGATCTTTTAGATTTTCATGATCTTCATCACTTTTACCAAAGACCTCTTTATATACGAATTCTATGCAAATTTTTAACTTTAATGTATCGGGACTAGCGACAGAATTGTAAAAAGGTCCATTCAAAATGCGGTAAAACTTTTGTTCAAGGTGTATTTCGTTTAACTTTTCTCTCTTTATTTGGCTATTTATACTATCAATGTAATATTGAAAGTATTCAAGTTCTACTTTGGTGACCTTTTTAAGTGTTTTGATGGAGCGCATTAGGAGCTTGAAGGGGTCACCGGTTTTAGCCAATTGGAGTAAATACTCTCTACTCTGTAATTCCATTGTATTGAACATGCGCATCATCTGTTCAGGCTTTACAAAGTACAAATGTGGGGGGAGAGGGCTTCTTAACTCTATCTTTGCCTGCTCCACCATCTTGTCTATATCCGCAGATTCTGCTACATCATCGTCAGTTTTAAATTGATCTTTCACAAATAAAATCGACTTATTAGTGGCCATCAATCGTAGATTCTCGTCATACTCTTTTCTCCATTCGAGAGGAGCTACATGAATTAAAAAACTGCGATATATTTTTAAAACGGATCTAATCGCGTCTAGTTTGTACAGAATATTATTTAATATTGTTATTGAGGAAACCAAAACAAGAAATTGATTATTTTTGGCAATAAGCGCATTATTCACAATTTCAGCTGCAGAAATTTTAGCACAAGCTTTCTTATAATCTTCAGTAAGAAACTTTTGAAAGTTTTTAATATGTATTTTCAAATTCTCAACAATCTTGTCATACTCTCTAGTTTCCTCTACCAAAGTATCCTCTATTTTCAATATCAAATCTCTACGATAACCTATCTGTTGGCGGTTCATAGCATAAGTTTTTATATTTTGAACGTATACTTTGATATCGTCATAGCTTCGCAACGGTCGCCCTTCAATAACGGTGTAAAATTCTGGGTGGATCTCCACGACTGCCCGGACATCGTCAGGTGGTTCCTCTATGAACAGCCGTCGTGATATGTCTCTCGTCGCAGCAATCTTCACGTTGTCTTTTAGATGTAGCGGTTGGGTCAATCGTTTTCTGAATATATTGTGTTCAATTCTATCGCTGTACTTTATGTAACTAAGTAGTTTCTCGGTTCTAGGTACGCGAAACGGCCGACTTGTTTTTTTTTGTTCTTCCTTTAATGCATGTTTTCTGTTTGTAAAGTAGAATTGAGTGTTTTTAACATGACGACGTCTGAAAATTACATCCAGAATTTTTATCGGGACGAGAGGCTTGCGTTCTTTTTTAAGACATTTTTTTGTAGACATGGTTCTTGTTTACTAATAGCAGCAAGATAAATAAAATTGCTTTAAATTATCAAGAAAAATAGCAAAGAATTAATAATAGAAAAGAATAGTATGATTACTAAATGTCACAATAAGTAAAATTTAATTCTTCTTTTGGCATGTCCAAGGTATTGAACCTTTCCAGATTCAAATTTGATAAGGAGGTAGAGAATTAAGAGCTATAGTTCGTTTTTTTTTTTGAAATTTACCCTAACAGATTTTCCGGTACCTTTGAGCTTTAAACCAAGCGGAGTAGCCATTGACAGGCGTCCCCCTCTGCCAAATGAGTATGACCAGTGGTCATACTCATTGTATGAACTGACGTTTATTTGACGTGACTATTTTGACGTTTCGCATACATTTGACGTTCCCCTCCCCCGCAAAAAACGGCAGACTTTTTCCGATAGAAATGAGAGCGCGTCTCGCATCCGGTTGGTTTAATAATCAAAGTCCGGTACTATAGGTACTTCGTTTTTTTTTTGAGATTGGAAATTGAGTAAACATAGAAACAGAAGTTGCCAACCTGTTCTAACCTGTTCTGTTTGAATGTTCAATTTAGACATACTGCAAGCACACCAACAAACGATTAGTATACATGATGAAAAGTTCACATTTGTAAATAAATAATGACAATTAGCAGATCATAATCCAAAAAAACACAATTACGTTTTGATTATCACGTTACAGACACATGACAATTGAAAAACTGACAGTGACGCACGTACGTTCTAAATCGAAGACCATATGTTTCGAACCTCTTTTTCTCCAGGTTTTTTATTGTGCAACATGCAACATTCACAAGAACATTAACAATAATATGAATAAATTATTTCGTGCAAATGACAATACTGTAAAATAATTAATTTTATTCAATCTAACAATTACAAATACGTACGCATGGCTTTACTATAAATACAAATATATTTAAATATTATTGACGTGATAACGTCTTGTAAATCGATGAAGACCAATGGCATGTCGACAGAAATGTAGCGTTCCGCTGGGACCACGTGGTCAAAAATTTTATGTTTCGATTGTACTAGGGCATAATGAATACATTGGAGTAGGTGTAAGACCGTAAATCCGCTTGACATCTAATCTAATTTCGTCGAGTCTTACAAGTCGGGGTGTGGCCTAGTGGGAAGAAGTTAGTCTGCTAAACGATCGGCCTGGGTTCGATCCTCGCGTATGGGAACATTATATTTGGTTTTTTTATTTTTTCTTAATCTTGCTTTTATTTTTGTTATTTTTTATTTTTATTGTTGCTTGTTAGTTTTATGTTTAAGATATTATCTTGGATGTTTTTACTTTTATTTCTTTATACATGTTACCTTACGTAATTATTTCTTTGTACAGTCGCCATCAAATATATTTTTTTCTTAATCTTGCTTTTAATTTTGTTATTTTATTTTTTTATTAATGTTGCTTGTTAGTTTTTTTCTTGGTTTTATTTCTTTATAACAGTGTTTCATCACTTCTTGTATATTTTTACTTTTATTTCTTTATACATGTTACCTTACGTAATAAACTAGAACATTTTTATTTACATAATTAAATATACAGAGGGACTATAGTACAAATATTAAACTAAATTAATAACTAGCTCAAATCTAAACTAGGCCCTTGCGGCATTGTACCCTTACGTAATTAGTTCTTTGTACAGTAGCCATCTAAATATATAAAAGAAGAAACTGACTGACTGACTGACTGACTGACTGACTGACTGACATATCAACGCACAGCCTAAACCGCTGGGTCTAGAGTTTCCAAATTTGGCATGTAGGTCCCTTATAAGGTCTAGGGGTGCACTAAGAAAGGATTTTTCAAAATTCACCCCGTAAGGGGGTAAAATGGGGGTCCAAAGTTTGTATGGGGAAACAAGATTTGTTAGACTATTTTATTTGAAACTTCACCGGAGTATTCCTAACAATAAATGAGTAAACACGTGTTTCAGCTTTTTTGAAAATTTTACTCCTTAAAGGGGGAAATGGGGGTGAAAAAGTCTGAAAATCAATATGGGTATCTTTCCTATGGTTTATCGGGTCGATGATTACGAAAACAACAACCATATTATCATACAACGTGGCAGGTGTAAAATATCATCCCCCAGAGGGTGAAATGGGGGTCCAAAGTTTGTATAGGGTTACAAGATTAGTTAGACTGTTTTATTTGAAACTTCACAGGAGTAATCCTAACAATAAATATGTAAACACGTGTTTCAGGTTTTTTGAAAATTCAACTCCTTAAAGGGGGAAATGGGGGTGAAAAAGTCTGAAAATCAATATGGGTATCGTTTCTATGGTTTATCGGGTCGCTGATTACGAAAACAACAAACATTTTATTATACAACGTGGCAGGTGTAAAATATCGTCCCCCAGGGGGTGAAATGGGGGTCCAAAGTTTGTATAGGGTTACAAGATTAGTTAGACTGTTTTATTTGAAACTTCACAGGAGTAATCCTAACAATAAATGTGTAAACACGTGTTTCAGGTTTTTTGAAAATTCAACCCCATAAAGGGGGAAATGGGGGTGACAAAGTCTGACAATCAACATTGGTATCTTTTCTATGGTCGGTGGGTCGCTGATTACGAAAACACCAATGATTTTATGATACAACGTGGCGGGCGTGAAATATCATCCCCCTGTTGGGGTGCGATTGGGTTGAAATTACTAAATATCAATATGGGAGTCAATTTATGGTATTTTGGGACGTTAATTAAGTACGAAAATGGCATCAATTTCGAAATTTTTGTTAAAGAAATAATTTTACCTCCGGGAAAGGACATAGGGTAGTTTCTATACCGAAAATCAGCCCTTAAGGGGGTGAAAAGGGGATTGGAAGGTTGTATAGAGAATTTTTAACCGTTGAACCGATTTAAATGAAACTTGATATAATAGATAGTTTGAATCCCGGGAAACGACTAAGGGTTATTTTCATTGAAAAAATTAACCCGTAAAGGGGTGAAAAGAGGGTTGGTAGTTTATATAGGATTTTTTCACAGCTGAACCGATTGAGATGAAACTTGGTATACATATAGTTTGAGGCCCGGGGAGGAAAAAAAATAGTTTTTTTTCGCGAAAACTACCCTTAAAGGTAAAAAAGTTAAGGGTGAAACGGGGGTTGCAGGTTTTTATAGGGAATTTTAAACCGTTGAACCGATTTAGACGAAACTTGGTATATAGTAAGTGTGAATCCCTGCAAATGACTAAGGGTTGTTCTCGTTCCGAAAATCATCCCTTGAAGGAAAAAGGGATTGGAATTTTGATCAGGAAATTTTTAACACCTGGACCGATTTAGATGGAACTTAATGCTAATTAGCATACAGATAGTTTGAGTCCCGAGAAGGAACATAAAATTGTTTTTACCTCGAAAATCAGCCCTAAAGGTTAAGGGTGAAACGGGGGTTGCGCATGGGGAATTTTTAAACGTGAACGATTTAGATGAAACTTTGTATAGAGATAATTTAAGTCCCGAGATCGGACATATAAATAGTTTTTATTTCGAAAATTAACCCTAAGGTTAAGGGGATGAAATGGCGTTGGAGGTTTGAATGGGGAATTTTTAACAGCTGAACCGATTTTGATAAAACTTAGTATAGAGAGTCCCGGGAAGCGAAAAGGATGTTTTTAGGGTTTCGTACCAAAATGGTAGAAAAGGAACCCTTATGGTGCGACTTTGTTTGTAAGTCAGTGACCCAAAGGCAGGCATGTAACGCCAATTTATGAATTTTAAACATTAAGGGGGGGGGGGGAATTGTGGATAGGTAAATGAGAAATCAAAAAACCAATAACTTTATTGTGTGGCGTATCAAATAAAAGGGCTTAATGTGAGGATCTCTAATTAGTATAATTTTAACATACATAACTTTGAAGTTATTAAAAAAAGGTGTAAATTAATCAATATCGGAAACTGTTCGACAGAAAGATTTGCAAAAATTACAGATATAATAGTTATTTACGTATAAATTACAGGAAAACTAATAAGAGTGCAGTCAAGCACCAGTCCGACTTAAGACAAAAAAAAATCGGGGTACGTGTCCGATTCGCAGTTCGCACTCAGCCGCCCTATTAATTCTCATGAAATCATGCTGAAAGCGTCTTTTTTCAAAAATGTAATAAAAAAGTTGTTCGTACGAAACCTTTGACCCGTACTTGCGTGTTTTTTTTTAATTTCCTAAAATCGTTACTTAAAGTGGTGAAATGGGGGTTAAAAGTTTGTATGGGGCATTTTAAAATGTTGAACCGATTTAGATGAAACTTGGTATGGAGATAGTTTGGGTCCCGGGAAGGGGCAAAATTGTATTTATCCCGAAAAACAAAGCTTACTCGTACGGGGGTGCAGTGCATAGCAAAGGGGTTGGAAGCTTTATAGAGAATTATTTTCAGTTGAACCGATTTAGATGAAACTTGGTATAGAGATAGTTTGAGTCTCGGAAAACGACATAGGATAGTTTTATCCCGAAAATCAACCCTTTAAGAGGTGAAAAGGGGGTTGAAAGTTTATATGGGGAATTGATAACCGCTGAACCTATTTAGATGATTTGGTATGGAGACAGTTTGAGTTCTAGGGATGGATACATAATAGTTATCCCAGAAGTCATTCCCTAAGAGGGTAAAAAGGGGGGTCAATTACTAATTCTACGCAAAGGAAGTCGCGGGGAAAAACTTTTATTCAAGAGTAGAAATCTGCATTAATCATAATGTACGCGGGCGAAGCCGCGGGCAACTGCTAGTAAAATATATAGGAGCGGTCAGGGTACTCAAAAATTTAGAGAACCAAAATGGAGAGTTATAATTAAGAGTCATTTGTAGAGTCGAATAGGTAGATCCCAATGTAGAGTTTTATGTATGGTTGAGTTGTACAGTCGCCATCAGATATATCGGAGCGGCCAAGGAGGCCAAAAATATCTGAGCAACGCCTCTATTGTCAAGGCAATAAAGTGCATGTTCAGATATTTTTGAGCACCCTGGCCGCTCCGATATATTTGATGGCGACTGTATGTAGAGTCAAAGTCAAATGTGTAGTGCCAAAATGTAGAGCCATAGAGTACAAAGGAATTAATGTTCATTGATCGCCCTGGTACCATGCAGAGAACCAATGAGTTGCGCGATCTTGAGGTTGTCCACAAGTTTGTCTACTTGGGCTCGCAAATAAGTGACGATGGCGACTGCTACCAGGAGGCTGTAAGAAGATCCCAGATGGCTAAAGCTGCGGTGAAACGACTCGAGAAGATATGGGTGAACAGAAGTATAAACCGCAAAACAAAAATTAAACTAATGCGGAGCCTTGTCTTCTCGATCTTTCTGTATGCTTCAGAAACCTGGACCATTAAACAAGACACCCGCCTTAGGATAGATGCGTTCGAGATGTGGTGTTGGCGCAGAATGCTCCGGATCTCTTGGACTGAACGCCGCACAAATGTGTCTATCCTCGACGAGCTCAAGATCACAACGAGGCTCTCTACTATCTGCACCCAACGTGTACTAAGTTTCTTCGGTCATCTGAGCAGATCCGGGCCAGAGAGTCTGGAGAAGCATATAATGACTGGACGCTTGTCAAGGGCGAGAAGAAAAGGCTCTATGGCTACTCGTTGGGCAGATAGGATAACATCCATCACTAAAGCCACACTACAGGCAAGCATGCATCGGGCCCTGGATCGAGTGGCCTGGAGAGTATTGGTGAAAAGTGTCCACAATCGTCACGTCCCTCAGCCATGAGGATACGACAAAGAAGAAGACCCGCTTACCTACTTTTGCTGCTGACTGTACTATATATATATATCTAGGTAGCAATAAGTAGAACCACTTTTCAAATATACAATTCTATTTCAGTTGATAGATTAACAGAAACATGACTGTTCATTTTATGGAGGGACTAGGGTACCATGGACGTATAAGAGGTGGGTTGGTATTTCACAAACGTACGGTCTGAGAGCAAGAATATAACTAGAGACCGCATACGTGTACCACCGTAAGGGATAGAAGTGTTTCTATCCCTTACGGTGGTAACATCCGCAACGCGACTAATTTGGAAACGCATTTCAACTTGCGTAACTAATCTACATAATTTAGTCGGTTTCATTGTTACCCTTCAAAGAGCGGTGAAGGGAAACAAACGTTTCTATTGTACTTAGGGCCTTTTGGAAGTAATCAATAATCACAAGGGTGATTCTATGATAAGGATCAACGATAATAGCGCCTTCTCTGTCATATCTATGGAAAGTGTAATAAGACAATCCCGTTCAATCTTGGTATTATTATTTCCGTGTCAGGTCTACGGGTGGTATGTTTATGAAAAAAACGCATACGCGATGAGGGACAGAAAATCATTGCTTCTCATTTGCACGCGTACGAATGTCTATGCGCACATCTCTTTCATGACTGTATATGTGTGCGTAATGTTCACCACCCTGGGTCCGGCAGGCACTCACACACTTGTAAATATGCTGCTATATCTTAAATATGCTATATCTTCATGTGCATCATGGGTAAAAGAGATACACCAATATACTTAAGACAGGCGTGTAAGCGAGATTTCCATATTTTGCGCATTGCACAAAGTGTGACAGAGACCAACTAATACCATTTAGAGTAGTGTAGGCGAGATAGGTAACGAATGATCGTTTCAATAAAATCAGTATAAAATAATCTACGATTACGCATAGTTGTTACGAATCTAGGGGTCTCTGCAATAATGGTTTGTAAAAGAGACGCGTTTGGTAAGCGACTCACTGAGGCCCTGGTACTTTAATTTCGATCGCCTAAGAAGCGCGCGACTAAAATACACCAATGTAAAGGTGACCTCTGATTATGCATAGTTATAATGGTATGAAAAATTCACTTATACTGGACAGCTTGTAAGTGTCGGGAATCAGCAAGATGCCTATTTGGTAATAGTGTTTTTCTTTTTGCCATCAAACACGCCAGCGCCAGCGCCGGTCATGAACGCGTGATAGACAATGGCACGGCGGACGAAGCGAAACCAGCGTTTCAGGACACAACACACCTCAGCTGAATTAAGGAAATTCATAGACAAAATGCTAAAATTTGTCTACGGTTGCTTAAATTTGTCTATGGCCTGCATACAAATTTAAGCAACCATAGACAAAACATAGACAAATTTAAGCATGTTGTCTATGAATTTGCTGAATTCAGCTCAGGTGTGTTTTGTCCCTTCGCCAAAACCTACGATCGTCATTGCCGACTAGTCGGCCGATTAATCGGCAATTTGAAAACCGATTAGTCGGCCGATTGTGTAGTCGGCAAAAACCCTAGTCGGCCCATCTCTAATTTTCTTATTACGTTATCACGCAAAATTATAGTCCGTAAACCGCCTTTACAGACAACCACTTTTTTTAATAGCCGCGTAGGCACTTTGACACTTGTTACATGTATCATGCCGTATCGTGCCTAATAAAGAACCCTGTACATCCTTCTTTCAACTTTTTTCTAATCTCAAAAAAAACGAACTATAAGTACTGAGCAGAGTAAGTTACCTAAGTATTTGCACAGAGTAAATAATAGTAATACAGAGAGACCTCTGTAATGTCACGTAACGTCACGAATCATGTTGTCCATTCTTAACGCATGACAAGTTCTTTTTCGCACTTATGCAAATCGGATACGTCGTGTCAAACTCAAATTTTTTGACAGATTTACTTTGAGTTGTACCCCCCTGGTATTTGTTAGATATGTACAGTCAGCGTCAAATATATTGTAACAGCCAAAGTCATCAAATAGTTTGTCACACCATGTATTTTGTATGGTGTGACGAACTATTTGGCTACTCTTTCTGATATATGATGCTGACTGTACCTACTGTGATATGTGGCAATACTCCAATAAGAATACACCTCATTTTCATATGGTCGACCCTCTTAGGCCAAATTTGATCAATAATTAATATTCCTTCTTGGTGGCTCGAAAGAAGACTTCAATCTTCTATTCAATTTATCGACGTCTTTCAAAAGTTTAGCTGCTTCTTTGGCTTGCTTCATGTTCTTTATTTCATTCTCATATATCTCTTGCTCCACTGTCTTCACGAGGTTTAAATCGTAAGTAGATAAATCAAGCATTAAGTAATCATATTCATTTTCGAGAGCCCTAGTCATTTCCACAGGGCTGAGATTGGTTTCATTGGTAGCAACTAGTTGTTCATAGGCATATTCGACGTAGTTAGAGACTTGTAAAGCACACTCCGAAGACACTATGTATCTTAACTTGTCGCCTAGAATTCGGTAAAATATTTCTTTGACTTCAACCTCGCGATTTTTATTGGTTGCAATCATGGCTTCGATTCTATCCATCTGTAATTAAAATTAATCAAAATATTTTAGAAAGGACCAAGGTAGGTCTAGTTTTAAATCTAAATTAATAGACCATTGGTAATTTTAAAATGTATAGTTTAGATTAAACATGATTATTCATTTACTTTAAAACATAGTACATCACATACCTTTTTTTGTATTAAATCCAATTCATGATTTAAAGCGATCTTAAATGCATCTCTCGATTTTAGTAATTTGTTCTTTTCGGCGTTTAATTCCTCAGTAGCCAGTAAGTAATTAAGGTTCTGGTGCTCTAACAAATCAAACATTTCTAGCAGTTGCTCAGGGGTCTCAAAATACAATTTTGGAGCTGAAAGTTTACTCAAGCAGTCCGCGACTATGTCTTTGTTTACTGGAACGAAAATATTTGAATCCATTTCTATAATTTCAGTGTGTTGTCTGTCCAGTTGGACGTTGTTGTGTTCTTGCCATAAAATCGGCGCAGCTCTATGCAGGAAGTTCTCGAATGACAGCAATATTAGTAACGATTCATCGATGTACTGTAGTTTTGACTTGAGAGTCGCCACCTCGTAATTTGCCTGTTTGTGCTCCTCAGTCTGAATTACCAGATCTTTTGCCAAGCCATCAGATTTGTGCATTATTGCAATCGTTTTGTTATTATCGTCAGCCAAAAACTTGTCGAAACTATGTTGACAATCATCGAAGTGTGCAGATGCGGATTCGTAAATACTTCTCTCATTTTCCATTTCTCTGTCTATCCTGAACATTTCATCAACCAGAAATCCGCGAAGAGTTTTTTTTAACGCCAAGTTTTTAACATCTTCCTTGTATTTGTTCATGGAGGAGTTCGGTCGAATTTTCCTGCCTTCAACAAGAGTAAAGTAGTCGGGATCGACATCCAAGATAGTTTTGACATGATGATCCGTGTCATGTTTTTCAATGGGTGGCAGTTTTATTCCGAATACTGTTTTACTCGATTGTTTGCGGATTAACTTTTTATTTGGAGTTTTTTCCATGTTGTTCACGGCAGACTCGTACCGATAGCGCTCTTTCTAAAGCTAAACGATCGATATTGCTATAGTTACCGGTGCTATTTTGCTATTATTGGAATAAGTGTAGGTATATTTCGTTAATCCGAGCTATCTACGTTATTAATGTTATTATAATAATCCCTGACTTATATTCGTTTTATCTACTTAAATTAATTTTAAGTATGATTTAGCTCATGTAATAGAAGTTAAAACGCGGTTTTCTATCATTTGTTTATTATGCACATACAAATAAATAATTACGTAAGTATAATATATGCAGACATGTAGAATTACGATGCCTTAATTCGTCGGTAGACCTACTATTTTACAAAATATTATTAAAAAATATTAAAATAGCTTGAAATATTTACATCCGTTATTCATGTAAGTACCTACAATGTACCTAGGTATAGGTAACCGTTTTACAGCATCTGATCTTGAAATTCATGGGTAACCAAAATGTCTGAGTGAGGACTTCTCGCTGTATGAACCAAATAAAAAGGCAAATTAATAATCAGCCACATTTCAATCACTGTCGGAGCTAACACTCTGCCGTTCCTGGTCATCTTCATCCTCCGCCTTCTCTTTCTTAACGAGTTCCCAGGGCATGACAGGCAAGGGCTCCACGAAGGAATCATCCACCTTTAACTTGTACAAGTGTCGTGGTGTGAAGTGGTTTGGTAGCGGCCACACTTTCTCTGCAAAAGAGCAATTCAGATATTACTAAACATGAATGAAGATCGCAACGCATGCCTAATAATGCGTGGATGCCAGAATTCGGCGCTGCGTCCGATACTGTAAGAGCGGTAGACAGTTACAGGCGCGGTTACAGTGGGGGGGGGGGGGGTCAAGAGGGGCTTTTTACGAAGCCGAGGAAGGTAAGGCAGGTTAGGTTAGTTGAGTTAATCATCTAGTTACAGTGTTCCTAATAGTCTCCGTAACACCTTACCGAAGTAAAATTCGTAGTCGTCGACGCGCCGATGCATTTGTATGACTTCGCGCAGGTCGAGGGTGTATCTAGACTGTATGAGGAGCTCCAGTAGTGCAGCTTCTGGCAACGCGTTTATCTTCGGGTCCGTCGCGCTCATGCCGTGGAAAGATAGCTGTAGAACAATAACACTGATGTTAGACGATTACTTTGTATGCTTTATATATATTATATTATAACCTAGACAATAAGATGAGACTTATGAGAGTCCTATCTCAAGACTACTTATAGATATAGAAGTTGAAAGAAAGAAAGAAGAAGAAAGAAAGAACGGCGGCGTCCGTACAATAATCCCACTCCCACCATTGAACAGGAACTATGGAATAAAATACAGCTTAATGCTCTCCGTGTCATCCGAGGTGGCGCGGCAGCATAACACTGCGATCTTATCGTGACAGATTAGCTGCTGCATGTGCTGTCCATGTTCAACTCACCCAACACTGATGCCATAATCCAAGATATTTTTCAGGAAGTATCAAAAACAATGAACGCTCACCGTGTCGTCTGCGGTGGCAAGACGGCACAGCATGAAAATATTGCCAACGATCTTCGACTATTTCAGGAACACACTAATCACGCTCCAACCTTTAAAACGGAGCAGGATGAAAGTCAGCTTATGCTAACCGTGTCGTCTGCAATAGCGAGGCTACAGAGTAAGGCGATCTTGTCGAGGCAGATCTTCAACTGTTCCATGTGCTGCGCGAGCGGCGCGTTGGCGTCTAGCACACCCACCAGCGACGGCGGCCGCCCCATTATCCCGCTCCATCCTTTGAACAGGAACTATGGGATGAAAGGAAAAACATTTGGACTATAAAATAGATGGGTTGACTTTGACATCTACTCAACCCCGGTGAATCTTTCCATCTGTTACTCCTTTGTGCTTACGTCAGAGGGAGACGTGTAGCGACATCTAGCGTAAGTGCATATCGAGGGTTTAGCGGTGAAACCCGATAAGTCGAGAAAATGTTTCATTTTAATAAGAACTCAACGTAAGTCACGTATCATTCCAATTTCAAAATCCAAGTTTATAGACTTATCGGGTTTCACCGCTAAACCCTCGATATACACATTAACGGCACCGAAGTTCCAAGTCATATTGGAATAACATCGATAACAATGCGCTAACCCGTACTAATTATTTGTTGTTATAAGCAGAAACGTCTGCAAACGACAAACTGTCTGTGTGTGTGTGTCTGTCTGACGTAAGCACAAAGGAGTAACAGATGGAAAGATTCACCGGGGTTGAGTAAGCGTCGATAGCACAGTTGGCAGTGCGATCGGACCGGTGTTCCGAGAGGTCGCAAGTTCGAGTCTTGCTCGACGCGGTGAATTTTTCCATTTTTCCTTTCAATTATAAAATATCCATATAATCCATATAATCCTGTGTCTTATTTTATTTTATTTTATTACAAAAAGGCACAGTAACAAATTACCTCTCTTACCTAACAGTCCTTAGGTAAGAGAGGTATTTTTAGGGTTCCGTAGCCAAAATGGCAAAAACGGAACCCTTATAGTTTCGCCATGTCCGTCCGTCCGTCCGTCCGTCCGTCTAGCTCAGTGACCGTTAGCACTAGAAAGCTGAAATTTGGTTTGAATATGTGCATTAACCAAGCCGACAAAACGGTAGAATAAAAACGCGAAAAATATATTTTGTTAGGGTACCTCCCGTACACGTGAAGTGGGGGGGCGAAATTTTTTTTCGTTCCAACCAAGTTGTGTGGGGTATCGTTGGATAGGTCTTTTAAAACAAATTAGGGTCTTCTAAAACAGTTTTTGGATAAAACTAATATTTTCGGAAATAATAGCTCCGAAAGTTTAAAACAGGGCGCCCCCCCCCCCCCCCCCATCTAACTTTTGAATCGTGGGTCCTAAAATTTCGAAAAAAATCATGAAACTGAGGCCTGATGAGTACCTTCAATGAAAACTATATTGAAAAAAATCGGTTGAGCCGTTTTTGAGTTATCAATTATCATTCAAAAACCCATAGTGAAAGGACGTAAGTAAAAATGACGTAAGCGCCGCCAAATTTCCCTTAAGAAACGACCTTTTGAATTAATGGTCTCAGTTTACGGAACCCTACACTGAGCATGGCCCGACATGCTCTTGGCCGGTTTTTTTGAATACCTTTTATCGGTTTAACACTGTATCACATATTAGTGTCAAAGTGCCAGCTGGACTGTAGTAAGCAGCGACTGATTGTGATTGTAGCGATTAGCGATAGCAGTAGTATGGTACCAACACTTGATTATAAGTAGGTATGCAAATAAATTGCGTACATTCTGTATGGAATGGTAAACCATTAGCAGCTTGAGCCTCCGGAACATACAGCGGTCGGGCTTCTCCTCGGGCTCCTCGGGCCACACGAAGGGCTCGCCCTCCGCCTCTGCCTCGCGCGCCGCCTGCCGCAGGGCCTCCAGCTCTTCCGCGTCCTTCCGCTCCATGGCCTCGATCCAGTCCACCTCCGTCTTAAACTGGAACCTTAGCAGACGATGCACCGTGTCCTCTGATCCCTGAAATAGAGCGAGATGGTCGGGAATGGGAGGTCAGGGTTAGAACACTAGCAAACATAATAAAGTAAGTATTACTAGAGGTGTAAAAGTCACAGTGTAAGAAATGATCGTACCTTAGCTTTGGCTGTACGGACTTTTAATATTTTTATAGACAGTAGATACTTGTTAGTCTGTTTACACATTGATTAGTACAACTAGCAAATGCACTAAGCCTGTGTATGAGTAAATGGGCCCCAGGCACTGCACAAAAGGCTTAAAACGTGTATAGGTAAGTAATCGTTTTAAGCCAATGATTTTATATATACTAGATAAGAAATCAGCACTCCAAATGTGGCACAGTAAAAGCGGGTGCAACGCGACAGATTTTGCCGAAGAGAGCCGAGCCCGAGCCGAGCGAAGCCCGATCGTCCCGATGAGTATATTTACAAAGGACTAACAAACGTTTCGTTAAAATATTACCAGTGTAAGTGAGACTAGGGATTAAGCTTAAATGCTACAGCATGAAGGTCAACGTACTATAGGCACAATTGGCAATAGGAAGTAAAGGTTTCGTAAATTTCAACCGAACTGACAGCATTGAGGCATAAGGCTAGTGGAGTAGTTGTTGTTTTTTTTAAATTACGAAACTCAGAAAATAATTAAAACTTATTTAGTAAATTTTATTATTATATTATATTTTATAATGTTGAATAGTTTTTTATGGTTCCGTGGCTCAATTGGCAAAAACGGAACCCTTATAGTTTCGTCATATTCCGTCCCTCCGTAAGTATGTCACAGACATTTTGAGACGTATCCTTATAACATTTTAACACAAGGTGTATTTAATGCGCCACTAGTGAAATTGCTAAAAAAAATATTTGAACATTATCGGTTAAGGAGTTTTCGAGTGATCTCCAAAAAACTACGTACATAGGCAGATACGACCTTGTGACTTGTGATTTTTTTTAGAGATTTAAAAAGAAAGCATGAAATACTATGTTTACCGAGCTATTGTGTTGCTTTTGATTCTAAATTTGTCTTGAGCATGTACTTCGCCCCCGCATGGGCCGCATGCCTGCTTCCCTTTCTGCTCGCTCGGCGGCCAAAAAACTCAACCCTCACCCGCCACCCATTGTGCCCGTACGGTTTACACCGTCAGGAATACGTTAGGTCAGAATGCAAACAAGTAAACATAACCGACCGTGTGCAGTTTTCATTCCATTCTGGGTCGCGTTTTATAAAGTTACAATTTACAATTTCGCTTTTTGCCTCTCTTTCTATCCAATATGTGTGCTAGAAAGAGAGGCAAACAGCGAAATTGTAAATTGTAACTTTATAAAACGCGACCCTGGAGTCGAATCAGGCAACCGGTCTAGGTACCTGACGTTTGCCTCCAACTTTTAACATTCGCCTCACAAACTTAGGTAGAAAATCCGTCCGATACGTCATTTTAAATATGTTATTATAAATATTATGTCGATCTTTAATCGATTATTATTTGTTCAGAATTAAACACTAATACATAATCACAAATAGTTTTATTTTTATCCTGATGTTGTCAACCTACGCGAAAATAACTATTATGGAGATATATGAACCCTTAGCTTTGGAAAGCACAAACATACATAAATATATATATAGTTAATAATTTCCTATTTTTATCAACAATATGAAGGCAATATAATACAATACACACTATACAAATCTATTAAAACGAACTAATACGCGAAATAGGTATAATTATGAAGTTATCAATATTTATTACAAAAGTTTCATAATTTTTTTTATTATAAATAATAAATTAATTAATACAAGAGCGACTCCATTGCTCTTATGTGCCATGTGATTTTTGAACGCCAGATGAATGACAGGTGAAATTTTATCATATCTTTCTTCTAATTTGTAATACAACCTTAACGATGTTAAATAATTCGCACTGGCCGGCTACACATTTTTTTGTGCTATATTTTCGGAAAATCTTGTTTGTGTCTGCGCCTCTATTATATTATAACTCAATGTTTTAAGCACGTATTTGACAGACATGTGTGGGTTCACTTGCCTGAGGCGAAAGCAACTTGCAGCTAGCAGCTAGCGCCCTAGGTTTGAAGCCCGCCTTAAATATTGGTAGGTACAAGATACTTACTTCGACTATATGGACAAAGTAACTGTCATAGACGAGTAGTAAACCGGTAACTTTAATATCCCAGTAGCCATTGTTTACAGCATCGACTGTTTTGCCCATTTCCTCTATCATGGCTTCTCTTGGCGCCTTGTGTTCGCCAATGTATATCATTCGTATACCATAGGTTTTCTGAGAAAGGAAAATTCAAGTCATTATATCGCATAAATGTAGGTAACTAATACATGTTTATGTTTCGTTCAGCTTCTCTTAAATCACGAGACCTATGCTCCATACGACTGCTTGTCATCACACCACACTCAGCTACTATTTCACTTATAAAAAATACTCCACGTATCTAATGCAGTTGCAGTCTATGGACTAGGTCAGGTCAGGGGTTTTCAAACTATGCGCCGCGGCGCCCTGGTGCGCCATTGAAAGTATTGAGGGATGCCGTGAGGCAATCCTCCTCACCATACTATACATAGGTATATGTATCTATCTAAAATAGCCTAGCTACGTTAGGGCGCCACGATAAATTTTTAGACTGGCGAGTGGGCCGCGGGTTGAAAAAGTTTGAGGAAGGTCTAGGTAATTCCTATAACAGGCTCTGTTTATTTATATAATGTAATATTGAATGAATAGGTACGGGTTCATATATAAGTATATGGTTAGTACGTATCTACCTTTCATAAGGTACCCAAACTCCACATTATAGTCCTGAGATCCAGGGGAGAGGCCTTCGCCCAGCATTGGGACACTAAAATATCTAAGGATAAGATAAGAAGGAAGAGAAATTCAAAGGTGTATGTGAAGTTCCCAACTCGCTTTGGGCCAGCGTGGGGACTATAGCCTGATCCCTCTCGTGCATGAGAGGAGGCCTGTGCCCAGCAGTGGGACGTATAGAGGCTAACATATTATTATATTATTATTAAGATAAGAAGCGTTTTCCCGGCTATGGACATACTTACTCCGCTTTCATGTTCGCTTTTCTCCACTTTGCATGGTCCGAGCGACTTCTTTTACACGAGATACAGCTAAGTACTTATCGTCGCTTTAGTTTGGTTTAGTTTTCACATATAGTCCATATAGAACACATATTAAGATTACCTGCACGTCAAAATACTTAGGTACTTACTTACCAAGCCAAGTCTCTGAAAGTTCTCTTGAACTACATTTAATACAGATCTTGTGTCAAGGTCTGGCAACAAGGGCATTTTGATAATGTATCAACTCACACCCCATTAGTAAGTAGCTGCATACTTAGCCAAAATTTAGTCTAATGTAAATAAACACAAGCCAAGGAAGCAGAAAACGTCAATAGGTACATATCCATGGCAACCATCGTTCGAAAACGTAAACGACATTACTAAACTCCATAAAAAGTTTAACAATCTCTACCCTCCATAATCCATGATTCCCGTGGACGTCAATAGCACAGTCGCCACGAGATATATCGGAGCGGCCAAGGTGGTCACAAATATCTGAACAACGCCTGTATTAACAAAACGATAAAGTTAAGATTTATAAAAAAAATATGTAAGTATGTTTTTATTATTAATTAAAGCCTAACAAGTTCCTTTTTAGCCCTTTTATAGTAAATTTAAACTTTCGTGAGACATATTAACACCCTTTTATAGTGTCGTTAGGTCGTTACAAATAGCGTAGATATAGCAACAACACGTGTACGTCATGAATAGTCGGGACACTGTGTATTGGCATCGTGCAAGAGCGAGTGAGATATACAATTATGTATTTGTGACAGTTCAACTACGTACTAGAAGCATAGATATAGTATAGAAAAAACAAGATAGTACACAGGCCTTGAAAAAACGAGCCGAGTGAGGTAGCATCACGGGGAGACCTTTGTCTCTTTCTATTAGGGTGACCACGTGAATTTCAAAAGTTAGGAAATCCTTGGGAAATCCTCGTTCAATGAATACTGAGTTAAGTATGTGTTATAAAAATAAGGTAAGTAAATTTTTATTCTTACTAATTTTAACTCCTATAGTCATAATGATATTTTGTAGAAGTTCGGAAAGAGAAGTGAATGCATGAGCTTTCATATAAACTACGACACTTATCTTTCCGAACAACCATTCCTCTGCTACTTGTCTATGTCTACGTAATGATTTTTCCCATTTTTGGGGTGAGGGTTTCGGTAAAGTTCTTGTGGTTTAGGCGATTAGTCCACTTACGC
Organism: Pammene fasciana; assembly: GCA_911728535.1. Lineage (NCBI taxonomy): Eukaryota > Metazoa > Arthropoda > Insecta > Lepidoptera > Tortricidae > Pammene > Pammene fasciana. Next base: position 8,595,719 of record OU452285.1, read on the forward strand.
ATTCGCATGCGAAAATCACTAGCGAAACAGTACTGACAAGGACGCAAATATCTCAACTTGCTGTAGAGTGAGCTGGCGGTTACAGTCACCATCAAATACTGCAATACTGTACTAACCACCTTATTGGCAAGATTCAGCGGAATTACGAAAAATAAATTAAGGAAAAAGTGTATTCTTATAAAAAAACAAACCTCAAACCTTAAACTTGTCTCATTAGTCATACGAACCTGGACACCCTATTTCCAGATTTAAGATCTTTAACGATATTTTTACTTAGGGTCGCCAAACACCTAGCGGTTTTCCTCGCGGAATTACCGGAAGTAGCGGAAATTCATAGACAAAATGCTTAATTTGTCTATGGTAGCGGAAATTTGTCTATGGCTTCCATACAAAAAATCTGCTACCATAGACAAATTTCCGCTACCATAGACAAATTTCCGCTACTTCCGGTAATTCCGCGAGGAAAACCGCTAGGTGTGTGGCGACCCTTACTTGTGGAATTAAACTCCGCAACCAGTATATGATTGGCTGCAGCAATTTTTTATGCAGCAAGTTTTCATAAAATATTGATGTGTACGCCAATTTATGTGTTTTTTTTAATAAATAATTGTAATTGCAAACTTTTAATGACATTTTCATATAAAACGCCATTTTCGAACAGCATCAATGTTGCCCGTTAAACAAAGTAGGTACCTACCTATTTTCTTATTATGAAATAATAATTACAGATTTTTCGTGCTAGTTTATTAACTTATAAAAAAAATACAAAGTTTGATAAGTATAAGTAATTTTTGTAGGCAAATATATTTAAAAACTTTTTTTTTATTAATTTCATGCTAAATACTTTTTAGTACAGAAGTAATTTTTTTCTGAATGGCAACGTTTAGAAAGGGACAGAGGTCTCCCCTTTTTAGCATCTCTCTCGGCTCGTTTTCCTCCTTCTCCTATGTCGAGCGAAAATTAACCTTAAAATAATCACATTAGAGTACATTTGACTTCTTAATATTTTAGGCTGATTTTGCTCCAGTTTAATAAATAGTAACTTCATGACTAGAAGTATGTTTAGCACCAAACTAACCAGTTTATTACAACCACACTATGAATGTCAGTACCCGTCATGACAACAACTATTTTCACAACATTTTTTAATGGAATGCTACTGAATCCCTCATCCTTTTTCTGTCGCAAGTATTTTAATGTATTTAAAATTATTTAATTTGCATCGGTGTGAAATTCTTTGGGCATTTTGATTGCAAAATCTATTATTATCCTGAAATATTTACAATTATTTTCGATTTGTTTACATCGGTGACATTCAATGACTTTCAACGTCTGTTGTAAAAAAAAAACATTGCCATTGAAATAAATTAGTTCCATAAGTCGCTGGTTCCATTGAAAATCCTTAACATGGCGAGGGCTAAAAAGAAACTTGTTAGGCTTTAAAACCTGTTTAAAACAAAATATGTATAACTTTTTTAACTAGACAAATGTCGATATGACGTGAAAACCATTGTCGGTAATTAAGGAGAACGACCCACCTATAACATATAAGTTACAATATAATATAAGTATAACAAATAAGTTACAACTTTTCAAAAGTTCCGTATAATATACATATACCACTAGTATCTATCTACAGGTACAATTTAATACAACCTAAATTTAAATTAGCATTGCACTAATAAAGGCTTTGTCAGTCACGCGCCCCGCTCACGCCGCGCCGGCATCGCGCACGTATGTGGCAAAGCCTTAAATCCGGGTAAACTTAAAATCTATCATCATCATCATATCTAGGTCTTCTGTTAGGTCTGCTGTTGTTAAATCTGTTGTTAGACTGTCTGTTGTTAGATTTGCGATAGTTGTTATAATCATCATCATCATCATTGTATCTGTTGTTGTTGTATCTGTAATTGTTGTTGTTGCTCTGGAATTTGTTCCATCTCTTGTTCGGGTTGTATGAGTTTCGCTGGGAGTATCTATCCTGCTCCTTCACTTTAGACAAGCTGAAGCTGCGACTCAATTCGTCCAATTCTCTTGGTGGTTCCTGCCAAAATGTAAATATTGAATTTAATTATGAACATGATTTATTATGCATTCTACTACGAAGATTCAGAGCAATGACGCGTAGTATTCAGTGTCCGCCAGGCAACCGAATGGTTCGCGGTATTTAAGCTCCCTGCGTGTTGCGGAAACACCCTGTGCAAACCGAACTGACCCACGTTGGACTTGGTTTTTCATCACCCCCTCAATTTCGAGTATATTATATATGTATGTGAACAAGAACAAGCATGTAAATTAGAATAGAATTATATAATGTAAATTAGAATAGAATTATATAATGTAAATTAGAATGGAATTATATAATGTAAATTATATTATTTATCGATTTTAAACACTCCTTTCTAAAGTTAAGTAGATATACTACTAGAATTTTTGTTGCAAGTTCCGTAAGGCCAGCAACACACCATGTTACAACTTAGTGATACTTTTTCTGCTCTAATCCACAATCGTGAATGCTAACCTGATTAGCTTCTTTCAGAACAGCAATCAAGCTCTTCGCCAGGCGCGCGTCCTCTTCTGTGAAGAGTGTATGAGCCTCGCCCTTCTTGTCGTAGCGGCCGGTTCTCCCGATCCTGTGGATGTAGTCTTCAGACGTTTGCGGGAAATCGTAGTTGATTACGTGTGTAATGCCGTCGACATCTGAAATTTGTACATGACTTTAATTAGTATGGTCACGGGTTCACTTTACACAGGACATTTCATAGAGAAAGTAAAAACAAAATAAAATAGCTTGATCCGTATCCTCAACAATTAAAGTCACGTAAACTATGTATTCACAGTAAAGTGAAAGGTGGATTATGTACAGGCCCCCACCAAATTACTGGGCGACCGAGAAAGAAGTAACGATAATCATGAAATTTTTGGGTTGACAACGCTCATGTGACACCTCTGGCGTTGCAGCGGTTCATTGGCTACAATATATAAATTATAAATTTTAATGTTTTTATTAGCTAGGATGATAAGACTCTTATTGTAAACTATATTTAACTTAGGTATACATAAGTGAATAATTATATAATAAGAAGCAGTACTTTTCAGCCTGAAACACAGGATTTCCTAGTTCAGGCATATGTTCAACCTCAGCTCTGTAATAATAATGAATAATTTTAAGAATTATCTGTACAATTATTTTTGAATAAATTATTTGATTTGATAGCTGCTTATCAATCTTATCATCATGGTATTAAAAAAAATGTAATAGATCCTGTTATGGCATATCACATCACATACTTAATGCCAACACAGTGACGTGATGCAATGTCAGTTGTGGTTGCGTCACTTTACTTTGGCATAAGGGAATGAGATGAAAAATTAATGTTCATTTGTTCTGAGCAATTACAGATAACAAATCATGGAATTCATTGTTAGAATAAAATCAGCGCCATTGTAAGATTTTGTTTTATGGATTTACATTTTCATAGTTGCTCTTAACTTTTTTTTAAAGTTCTTACCTAGTCCTCTAGCAGCAACATCAGTAGCCACAAGAATGTTAGTGTTACCAGTTTTGAACTTTCTGATTATAGTATCTCTTTGCAGTTGAGTTTTGTCCCCATGGATGCCTACTGCAGGCCAGCCGTTCCTTTTCAACATTAGAGTTAGGTGATCAACTGATCTTTTAGTGTTTGTGAACACTAGGATTTTTCCTATGCCTTCTCCTGATATCTGGTGCATTATTTCCTTGAATCTAGTGAATAAATTAAACATATTAGAATCCTAAAGAAGTTTGTTATCAAAAAATATTTGAATATGTCAGCTAAGTTATGGCTCTTCTAGATGATGAGCCATCATAGGGACGCAGCTATCGCAGGATCGCAATATCGTTAGAGGGCTAAAGCATAGCTGCGGCCCTATGATGGCCCATCATGTAGAGGAGCCTTTAAATTGTCATTCATTCATAGGTCAGAAAGGGTGACCTGAATGTTGACATACAATAACTTAAACACTGTAAATAACTTAAATAACTGTAACAGCAACAGCTCAACATCAATATTTAGTCAGGTGGTTAGGTAAAAACGGTAAAATAGCTCACCCTTTCCCCCCTAATCATTGTACACAAAATTTAGACTACTCACTTGTCCATTTTGCTCTCCTGGTCGCAAACATGCACTAACTGTTTAATGTTATGATTTGCAGACAGCTCTGTGGACCCAACATTAACTTGTACAAACTCTCCCAAGTAATCCTTTGCTAGGTGTTGGACCTCTTTAGGCCATGTGGCAGAAAACATCAAGATCTGCCTTTCAAGCGGAACTCCCTCCAAAGCCTGCCTTATTTGTGGTTCAAATCCCATGTCAAGCATCCTGTCGGCCTCATCTAGTACCACATAAGTACACCTACTAAGGCTCGTAGTGCGGCTCACAAGAAAGTCATTAAGACGGCCAGGGGTAGCAATAACTATATCTACTCCTGCCTCCAACTGCTCAGCTTGTACTGATCTGCTTGCACCGCCATAGATACACACACATCTTATATTAAGCAATTTTTGGAAGTCCTTTGCAACAACCTCAATTTGCCTCGCCAACTCTCGAGTAGGTGCTAAAACCAGTGCTATAGGACCTCTCCCTTTCCTATGTTTCTTCTCTTTTATATGTACAACCGCAGGTAAAAGAAATGCAAGCGTTTTGCCTGTGCCTGTCTGGGCTATTCCAACAAAGTTTTGACCACTCAAAGCAACCGGCCAAGCTTGAGACTGAATAATAGTTGGTTTAGTAAAGCCCTGTTTACTGAGAAAAGTTTTGATATACTCTGGAAATTCACTTGCTTCAATATCAATGAATGGACTAGGAACATCCTCCCCATACACTGTAATGTTGTGTTCGTTTCTGTAATCCTCAATTACTTTTTGTTCGGCTGTGTTTATGCTATATAATCTGGTAGCGTTTTCAGTAAATAGGGAATGTTTCTCTAATGTTGGACAGAACAAGGCAAAACTTCTGTTTCTATATGTGTTTAAGAAAACTGCATCATTGGACGCCGGGGCTGAATTGATGTACAATCTGCATTACAAAACGTCACATCAATTAAATTGAATGAAATACAATAACATTTTAAGTCGATACAAAGCTAGAGCAATCTGACCAATATAAATTACAAATTGAATCATCAATATCATCATACTTACAGGTTTGCTAAACCACGACGTTTCAACAGCCGTGTAATAATTTTTGAAGCCATTTCAATGTTATAAGTTCTTTTTTCTATGTTTTGCTCTATTTTTTTGTATTCTTAGGCCCACTCTCCGAGAGTGACTCTCGTATTTCCAGACTAAAAAGATCGAAATTATATATTATTTTAGGTTAGGATATTACACAAGGGTATGACATTTCTGACATATGCTAATAACATAGACCTACTATAGAATAGAGGCTAAGGGTCACCACACACCTAGCGGTTTTCCCGCGGAATTAAGAGATAAGAGATCTTTATTGCATTTCCAGGTACTTATGCTAGGTACATCGTGGACCCTGATAGGGTATAGCAACAGTAGTTTTATAATATCTATACCTAATTAAACATAACAATCTTAAATTTAATAAGACATAATTAATAAACTTTTAAATATTAACATCATATTAAATTTATATTACAACTAGATAGGTGTATAAGCGGTATTACACATTGCAACCTGCAGGGCCCAATCTGTTGTGTACCCTGCCTCTTCCTTCCCCTCCTTCAGCTCCCTACGGGCCCTACCTTCAATTACACCTTCCAACCTGACAGTTTGGGCCCTGCAGGTTTTAATGTGTAATACCGCTTTATCTACTTATAATTAGGGCCCAGGCAAACGTTCGGTTTGCATGTCAGGTCGCCGTATACGGTCGCCGCGTCAGGTCGCCTGAAGGCGCATTTCTCATACTAAATGCCACTTCCCCGCACACATACGGTTCGCCACCGTACGGCATAAAAACCTAATGTCATGTCAAAATGTCACAACCGGGCGTGTGCGTGTGTGATTCGGTCGGGTTACCGAACCAGGCAGCCGTGCCGTCCACCGTACGTTTGAGAACTTGCTAACATTCCAAGTTACAAAGGCTCATCTTCCATAAAATCAGTAACCGTGTAGTAACACTTATCGTTAGTAACCATTAGCGGAAGTAGCGGAAATTTGTCTATGGTAGCAGATTTTTTGTATGGAAGCCATAGACAAATTTCCGCTACCATAGACAAATTAAGCATTTTGTCTATGAATTTCCGCTACTTCCGCTAATTACGCGAAGAAAATCGCTAGGTGTGTGGTGACCCTAATAATGACACTAGTGTAGGGTCGCCACACACCTAGCGGTTTTCCTCGAGGAATTACCGGAAGTAGCGGAAATTTGTCTATGGTAGCGGAAATTTGTCTATGGTAGCAGATTTTTTGTATGGAAGCCATAGACAAATTTCCGCTACCATAGACAAATTTCCGCTACTTCCGCTAATTCCGCGAGGAAAACCGCTAGGTATGTGGTGACCCGTAGTGACAAAAACGATCCATAGACAATAAGGCTCAAAACACACCTAGCGGAATTTTGGCAGCAATGTACTTATGGAGCTTTGTCGATGGTAGCTTAAATTTGTCTATGGCCTCCATACAGGGTCAAAACACACCTAGCGGAATCACAGCGGAATTAAGCCAATTCATAGACAAAATGTCTATGGTAGCGGAAATTTCGCTACGGTAGCTGATTTTTTGTATGGAAGCCATCGACAAATTTCCGCTACCATAGACAAATTTCCGCTACCACAGACAAAATTAAGCATTTTCTATGAATTGGCTTAATTCCGCGAGGAATTCCGCTAGGTCTGTTTTGACCCTACTGCCTCCATTCCGCTCAAATGTGTGGTGAGCCTAATATAGTTAGGGAGAATCATACTGACTCTTTCTAATGCTAGTATTCACACTACTAAAAACGTGATGGGTATAGTATACATCACCAAATAACACCGGTAGATAAAAAGTTTTTGCGCATGACTTATTTGGTGCTTCAGCGGGATTCAGGCACCACAGCGCAAAATCAGCCGGAATATGGAAATTGCTGAAAATAGTAGATGGTGCCATTCCAAAATTCAGTTACCATAGGCCATAGACTTTGCAAGTAAAGGCTGATGCTGATTGCAAGTGAACACTGGATTTGTATTGGCATGGGTGGCATGGGCACATGGCATGGGGTACTCAAGATCAATAGTGCTAGCGGTACACCCCGAAATTCGGTAAAATGCTGCAAATGGTGTTAAAAGTATGAAAATCGGAATGATTGATCTTAAGGCCATATGGATCAATTCGACCCGTAGCAGTAAAACAAATAAAAAAAACCCAAAGGAGTACATCATCTTTTTTTTGTATGGGAAAAAAATTTCTTCTGAAACCCACCGTGTGTGGTATCAAATGAAAGGGCTTTTTGAGCTGATTCTAAAAATATATCACATCATTACATTTTAGGCACTTTTTTAAAATTATAATAAAATTCATTTTAGAAACCATTGACTTAGTATTCGAAACATACCAAGTTTGGGCCCCTCCAGATACGATACCGTTGAATCATTTTTAGTAAAATATATCTCAAATGATACTTAATATCCTCAAATATAACCCCAAGAAAGCAATATTGAAAATATTTACATTTAGTTTTTTATTTTATTTTTAATTATTATCAATTACTCAATGCGGTTATAAAATCATTTGGGTAAAATAATTCTCGGAGCATTGAAATTTGTTTTACATATTCCTTGAGTAATAGGCTGTAAGTCAAAAGTCCTGATGGGTGACTCAGTTTTTCGGCCGCCGAGTGAGCAGGAAAGGGAAACAGGCAGGGAGTGGGGGCCAAATGCTCCATGCTCAAGACAAATTTCGAATCAAAAGCGAAGCAATAGCAGAATACTTCGTAATTATTGCACAAACACCAGTGTTTTATGTTTTTTATGAATATTTAATTGATAGATAAAAGTTTGTTAAAATTAAAAAAATAATACTTAATGAAAATAATTTCACAAAAGCTTCCTTGGGGTTACATTTGAGGATATTAAGTATCATTTGAGGTATATTTTACAAAAAAATATTCGACGGTATCGTATCTGCAGGAGCCCAAACTTGGTATACGTTTCAAAAATGAATTTTATTATAATATAAAACAAGTGACTAAAATGTAATAATGTGATATATTTTTAGAATCAGCTTAAAAAGCCCTTTCATTTGATACCACATACGGTAGGTTTCAGAAGATTTTTTTTTCCCTATACAAAAAAAGATGACGTCATAACTCCTCTCGGTTTTTTTATTTTTTTTACTGCTACGGGTCAAATTGATTCATATGGCCTAAAAACCAATCGTTCCAATTTTCATGCTTTTAACACCTTTTGCAGCGTTTTTAGGCCTACCTACCGCTAGAACTACAAGCAGTTTACATTCGGCTAGAATTTACACCGGTGCAGCAAACATGATTAACGGGACAGCGACTGGTGCATCGCGTTTACACAGATCCAGTGTCACTGGCTCGAGGTGCGCGGTGGCCAGCAACTGGATTGAAATAATAGGAACTAGCCTATAACCGTGAACCACTTCGTTTATCGACGCGTCTATTTGCATCACTCTCTTTCGTATATGGACGGGGCCAATATCAATCAGTCACACCTTCAGTGTGGACACTGGTGGAATGGTTCCCTTCTCATTTCATCTGTGCCCACCAAGGGACGGATGGTACAGTCAACGCCTCACTAGGTATACACTTTTGAACCTTATTCCGCTGTAATAACGTTCAAAAGTGTATACCTAGTGAGGCGTTGTGTGTACTGAATCTATTCCCATGTTTCCGCCGAGCACAGACGGGTGGGATACATTCCCAGTTGAAAATGCGTTGGCGTGTGGTAGTGTGGGTAGAAATAACAAAATAAAAGATGAAATTCTTATATCTCACATTTATTGACATTTAACATGGAACAGTTTTGGAATGAAAATGTATAATTTATGACGTCGAGAGCTGTTCAAAGTGTTGTACAGTCAATAAATTAAGTCTAAATAACAGCTCTTGGAAATGATACAAACAGTTTTACGGACACGGACAATTCGGCAATCAGGAATTTTGAACTTATATCTTTTTAGCTAATCCTCACCAGAATCACAGCTTCATTATCACAGTGCAAAAATAATAATACATTAAAGTTAGGTTCAGATAATCAAGGTACATAATGTAGACCCACAAAATAAATAAAAACTCACTGATGCTACATACCAGACAATCAGATTTCCTATTTGCAATAAACATTACGCTTTCACACAAATAATTCCTATGAGGATTTGCTACTTATGAACTATCTTAGATTTAGATTAAAATTAATAGTCGTTAAACCGTCTGTGGCCACCGCCACCGCCTCCTTGTCCGTTCCTGCCGAAGTTTGTACCGCGCTTGAACGAGCCGCCGCCGCCGCCGCCGCCGCCGCGGCCACCTCCATACCGATTCCTGTTCCATCCGCTGCCGCCGCCACCGCAACGGTCGGCCATAGATTGCAACTGAGGACTGATCAGCTGTAAACAAAAATATATTTCAATATCATGTCAATCTGTCTTCTTCCTCCTAGCGTTTCTCAGCTTTTTGCTCTATTGAGCGGTCCTGCGGTCCACTAGGCAATCTAATCGCAGGAATTGGCGTAGGCACTAGTATTTAAAGCGACTGCTATCTGACCTTCCAACCCTGCAGGGAAACTGCCTTGTCGAGATTAGTTCCGGTTTCCTCAGGATGCTTTCCTTCACCAAAATAGAGACTGGTAAATATCAAATGACATTTCGTACATAAGTTCGGAAAAACTCAGTACGAGCCAGGGTTTGAACCAGAGACCTTTGAATTGAAAGTCTTGACATCTTACCGCAAGGCCACCAGCGCTCCAATAACATGTCAATTGTAGTCCCCATAATATAATGAACTAGATTGTAAAAAGGAAAATGTCACAGCATCTGAGGATGGGATCCAGACTAATATTGTGTGGACACCGAAGGCATGTAGCTGTCATTTTCTGTACCTCATACTTGCATTCATGTCACGCCAATAAGGGACGTACCCATGCCAAAGGTATGAGGAAATTTTGCTGCAACATTTTGAACTTAAATAAAAAAAGAGTACAGAGATCTGTAATAGTAATTACCTGATTGGCTTCCTGTAGTACAGACACAAGGTCCTTAGCTTGACGAGAGTTTGAGGGTGTGAAAAAGGCGTATGATGTGCCTTTCGTCTTTGAACGACCAGTTCTGCCTATCCGGTGAATGTAGTCCTCAGAAGAGTTAGGGTAATCAAAGTTAATTACATATTTGATTCCATCAACATCTATAAAAATAATTTTATTAAAACATCACAACTTAACACTCTTGCTAAATCTAACAAAAATCTAAAAAATCTGACAAAACTCAATAACAAAAGCTTTTATGACAACCTTGTACATTTTAAGTAGGTAACTCATGGCTGTATTACTTACATGTATGAGTTACACAACAGCTATGTACAAAAATCCAGTAAACAGTTGCCTCTCACTCGGAACCCAGGAGTCTTGATAGGGCATTCAATTAAGACTTTTCATAGATGTTCACATAGCCCAAAACTCCAATCCGGCCGAAACAGAAAACCCTTGACCATTTGTAGATCATCTCAACTGGGGTCAAGTTTTTCAACAATGCACCATTATTTTTTATCGATCTTTGAATTAAAATACCACGTAGTGCATCACCAGGTTTTCATCTACTCTCAAGTGCATCCGCAATAACCACGGACATACCATCAAGCTTCCGGCCTCGGGTCCAATCGCAGTGAAAGGCACTAATGAGGCACCATAATAATGACGAGTTATTGCATTCTCAATGGAAATACCACTGCATCTGTCTTATCTACAAATCCAGTGCAGTAACATGCCATCTAACTTTAGGCAGTATTCAGATAGAACACAATAACATGCCGCCAGTGCCTCTGAAAGTATAAAACAAAGTAAGGTTGAATTAAATTGTCATTAGCAGAATCAGCTTTTGCATCAAATGTCAAGATTTCAATAACAGAACTGAAAAATGATTCTTACCAAGTCCTCGGGCAGCAACGTCAGTTGCTACTAAAATACTGGCACGACCCTGTTTGAATTGATATAAAACATCATCTCTCTCCTGTTGTGTCTTATCTCCGTGCATGCACACAGCTGGCCAGCCATAGCGTCTAATATTTCTAGTGATATTCTCTACTTTCCTCTTGGTCTCAACAAAAATAATGGTCTTAGCACCAGGGTCCTGATTCTGTCCAATTTCTTGTAAAAGTACATTTAATCTAAAACAAAATATCATATTTAAAAACACATCAAAATACCTAGCAAGTTAGTATAAACAAAATCAATTTCAGATCTTCTTAGAGGATAGTTTGTTTTTCTAATCAGTACTGGTGGTCATACCATAAAAACATTCATCACTAGATATTAAAATAATAAGTAGTAATAAAAATGGAATTTGAAGATAACTTACTTGTTTTCTTTTTCATGTTCCTGGCATACATCAATGATCTGTAGAATGTTATGATTAGCAGAGAGCTGGAGCGACCCAATGTTGATCTGAACATAGTCACCGAGATAGTCCTCTGCAAGCTTCTTCACTTCTTTAGGCCAAGTGGCAGACCACATAAGAGTCTGTCTGTCTGGACGAATTTGTTCAATAATCTTTCTGATCTGAGGTTCGAAACCCATGTCTAACATGCGGTCAGCTTCGTCCAGAACCAGGTAAGTGCATCTTTGAAGGTTAGTGGTTCCCTTTTCCAGGAAATCAATCAGTCTACCAGGTGTGGCAATCACAATCTCCACGCCACGCTCCAAGTCACGAGCTTGCTCCCTCTTGGGTGCACCACCAAACACGCATGTGTTGCGCACATATGCAGCATTTCCAAAATCAGTGGCTACTTGTTGAATCTGCTGAGCCAACTCTCTTGTTGGGGCAAGAACCAGGGCAATAGGCCCATCAGCACGTCTCAGGGGCTGTTGGTTGTTGATGTGCACAATAGCAGGCAGAATGTATGCGAGGGTCTTTCCAGAACCAGTTTGGGCAATGCCAACCAGGTTCTTTCCAGACATAGCAATTGGCCAGCCTTGTGCTTGGATAGGTGTTGGTTCTTTGTAGCCCATACCATTAATTCCCTTATTGACATAGTCTGGGAAATTGCCCTCCTCAAAACGTTGGATGGGGTTGGGGACATCAAGCCCGCTCACTGTGATCTCATGCTGTCCTCTGTACTCTTCCACTTCATAAGGAGACCGGCTAAGTACCGATGGGTGTGGGTTGTAGAAATTTTTGTTGAAAGGCTGTAGTGACATGGTGTCCCAGTTAGGGCGGCGCATATTCTGGCCTCCAGTGAAGTCCTTTTTGCCGCCGCCTCCAAAGCCGCCACCACCGCCGCCGCCGCCGCCGAAGCGACTGCCACCTCCACCACCGCCAGAACCATATCTGGAACCGCCGTTTCCACCACGGCTATTGTTCCAATTGCCGGACCTTCAAAGATATTTAACCTTGATTAATGTCAAGAAAATTGATAAGGCCTATCTATAATAATAACACGTGTGAACTTGGTAGATGTATATACATTATACCTAAAACGTGACCCCGCGACGCGACACGTGTACGAAGTATGACGTGTACGTATACGTCATATACTAGGAAATTCTAATTACACTAAGAGTCGTATAATTACAATGAGCTGCTGTATTCATTTGCAACATATATTATCTTCTAGTATTTGATATGTACTGTACAATTATTGCATTCATTGTACATTACGTGCGGTGCGAACTACGCAAGCGTAAAATTAACGATTGGCTCGCTAGACAAAATGGAGGACGAAGCAACCTATAAACCTTAGTCCTAGATAAAACTGAATAGAATCATTAAAAAAAATATAGAGTAAGTACTTATTTTCAGCTTAACCAACAGAAAGTACAAAGTAATAATAATTCTAGACTGAAATCACCGAAATCCTGACAAAACTAGCACAACTTGGAATTAACTGCATCGATCGATAATTCGACATACGTCAAAATTGACTATAAAATAACACAACTTATAAACGAGCAAACACATTGAAATAATACTTACATTCTTAGTGATGATTTTGAATTCAAGATGGTCCGAATAAATACAGATGTATTTGCCAATCCAATCTCAGCAGGGCGGGTGTACACACAACCTGAAGAGACGCCATTATCGTTAGAACTTATTCGGACACTAATTAACACATCATGAATAAATACACTAAACTATGTCTTTAGAGAAATAAAATCAACCCATTATTAAATAAAACTACAAATTAATATACATGAAACAATAAATTAAATTAGTAGCAATACCAGACGTCTTACCTCAACCACTGCTTTTCAGAAAGAGAAAATTTTGAAGTGTGAGACTGAGTTGTTGAGTTGAGTGGTGAACCGGCCGGACGGAATGAATGAATGAAACGAACGAATGGATAAATTTAGCATTATGATGGCTCCACACCTTCCACACTAGGTTGGACATATACAGAGTGTAACAAAAATACTGGTGATCCGTTTAAGGGCATAATTGGTATCATTTTACGACTAAGAAAAGTAGGAGAATTTTTTTGTGAATGCGAATAAAAAAATTTTTTCCATTGTACAGGTAGTCCCAGCCAGCCGACCCTTCATACTAAACCAGATTTTTCGCGCGTAAATTGTTTTTTTTTTTCTTACTTTTTCGTAATTACAATACGATACCAATTATGCTCTTTAAAGGATCACCAGTGTTTTTGTTACACCTTGTATATATATATATTATGTTAACCTTAATTCCGCAAAGGTTTCATGCCATTTTACTAATAAGAAATGTTGTCGTGTTGTGATTGGTCAAAATCAGTTTGGCAAAGTAGTTTAATTGGTTAGTAGATACTGAAACTAAAAGAACTAAAATGTCAAGTTAATAAAAAAAATGGTGCGTGGAGTCCCTCCGCGCGGAAGAAGTGAAACTAGAATATAAAATCTAAATTCTAAATACAGAAAAAAAACATGGAAAAATATAGTGTACGCTGGGATTCGAACCTCCGACCTTCGGCTCCGCAGAGCAGAGCTTATCTAATTGAACCAAATAGTCGACTACATTCGAGATTATCTTTTGGCAGCGTTAAAAGTGACGTCAGCGTTTAACGCATTCTTGTTGGAAGTCGCATAAGAAGTTTCACTTCAATAATAAACAGACCCCGTTATCAGTGGTAAAATTTTAATCACATCGTGTCATAGGTTTTGCATGCACGCTTTGTGGTCAAATGAGCCCACAGACACAGACACTCAGGGCTGAGTTGACCACAATATTTATTGCGTGTACATGTGACATATTGCCATTGGCCAAAAAACTGAAATGCAACCCGGGTTTGTTAAGCGTGAAAAAAAACCGGCTAATATCCGGGTTTCTTCATACTAAAAAAAAAACCCTGATTGCATTCCCTATACAAAACATTTCTGATAGAAAACACATTTTAATATTACCCTTGGACTCAAAATACACCTAGCGGAATGGAGGCAGTATTCTATGGAGGCCATAGACAAAATTAACACTTTCGCAACCGCGTAGCGCTACGCGCTATGCTCGTAGCGTGTAGCCAGGTATTCCTCGTATGTAGCTCATAGTAGCTACGAACAGAGAACCCGACTGTCTGGTTCTCGGTGCTGAATGTGTTAAGCTACCATCGACAAAGCTCCATACATTACTGCCTCCATTCCGCTAGGTGTAATTTGAGCCTTAATCTTACTATAATTTTGTTTTTTATGCATTGTCACTGAATCTGCATCATGTTACTCTACCAGTCGGAGAAAAAAACCTAAAAAAATAATGCGTTACAAAACTGTAATCGAATACGCTAAATTATACGAAAAAAACCGTCATCTATTGCACAGTTATACTAAATTTTCGAACCCTTTCCGCATCGTATGCGGTTTAAGTATCTCAAATTTCTCCATCAGCTACATTTTCTACAGAAAATATCCGATTTAATTTTTTGCTCATTTATGTAGTTCAGTGTATAATATTGATAGCTTATTGTATGGCGATCTAATAAATAAGTGTGCAGCTAATGAAGAATTAGTCTTAAAACGCGTGCAACCATTCTTTAGTTAAAGACATTGGCCAAATTCTCATTACTCTGTACAAAGGGAGAAAGCCATTAGAATAAAAATAAATTGATTTTAATTGATGCAACATAAATAATGATTGTGTATATCCAGTGTTATGATTGAGTGAGTTGATACTGAATTACTGATAGTGATCGAGACCGGACCGGGTGGTTCATTTGATTCAGTCACTGAACTGAATGAATGAGTGAAGGAAATAGAGGAAGCAAGCAAGCAAGCTAGGTCGCTGTACTCGCTGTGCTGTTTGTGTGGAGCTGTTTTCTATAGTTTTGTGGTTGTAATACTCGTGAAATTATAAAAATAATACCCTAATTGTGCTGTATTTAGTCAATTTGTGTTATCATAATGGCAATGCAACCTCACAGCAAGAAAAGAGTGTGCTATTACTATGATAGTAAGTATGAGCAAGTTTTTTACCCGCCACTAGAGGCTTTCGATTTTCTTGCTGTGTTTTACATTATTCCCGATTATTGCTTATTTTTATTATAACTTTCCGGTGCGAAAAGCTTATTTAGTCACTATTATAGTCGGTTAACGCATAAGGTGAGATGTTGGGTGTTCATCTTTTTACTTTTATTGAATTGTGTGTCACGGCATTTCGAAGCGTCTGTACCTCGATCTTCGCCCTGATTGGTCAGAATGGTTTTGTTCACACCTTCGTCTGTACGGTACAGACGAGAATGTGTCAAGCCGTTTAATTAACTGAGTAACATGTTAATAGAAAGTTGAAATTGCTATCTTAATGCAGTTATTGACTGAATATTGATTGTTTGTTTTAATTACAGGCGATATCGGTAATTACTACTATGGGCAGGGCCATCCCATGAAACCGCACCGCATACGTATGACTCACAATTTATTGTTAAACTATGGGTTGTATAGGAAAATGGAAATTTATGTAAGTGATATCAAATTTTTTAACTATGTATGCACAGTCAGCAATACAAGTTGCCGAACGAAATAAGATTACAAAAGTAACCAGACAACTATTATACTTTTAAATTTTATTTTGTTTGGCAACTTTTCTAGCTGACTGTATAGGTATATAAGTATGCTCATAAGGAAAGCTACTAGATTGCTCATTTTTATTATTTTCTTATCAACAGAGGCCACATAAAGCAACTGCAGATGAAATGACAAAGTTTCACTCCGATGACTATATCAGATTCCTTCGATCAATTCGGCCAGATAATATGTCTGAATACAACAAACAGATGCAAAGATGTAAGTTTTAACTGACACCTATTTTTTATACAATGTATATCTTACAAGCATTAATCCAAATGTTTTTTTTACAGTCAATGTTGGTGAAGATTGCCCAGTATTTGATGGACTGTATGAGTTTTGCCAATTATCAGCGGGTGGTTCAGTAGCTGCTGCAGTCAAGTTAAATAAGCAGGTAATTTTTATTCTATGATCAATCAACCGCCTGGCCACGTTTGCCACATGCTTGCAAGGAGGTGGACTGAATTAGCCATGGAGTGAATGTCACAACGGAATGGTGGGATGCCTTGGATGCATTTCTGAACAACTGGCCAGAAATAACAGTAGGTATATATGGAGGATTGGAATTTGGCAAGCAGTGGGACACTTAGACTTACAAAAAATATCAATAAAAACTACTACCAATAGAATGATAAATCCCCTTATCATTATCATCAGATGATCACATAATATCTATGAATGGCATTCATGTTGTGTCTTGTGGTATCAAGCCATGACTAAAGCCAACACAAACCAGATGCATATTCAGCATGGCTATACATAGACACATGCATGCTCACTGGTTGTAATATGTCTAGGTAGATATTACAGAATGCTCTCAGTTTTGATTTTATATGGCAACTAGAAATCTGTTTGTAGTTTTTGTATAGAAATCACGTACCAGGAGCACACCTATATGGAACAAACAGAAAACTTGCTGCATTACATATACCTATTGGTGTTATTCATGCTCTTTATTATTTATGTTTCAACTTGATTCTCATTCCTATTGTGTTCCTGGAATCAAACGCAGAACAGCATCAGTACACTGAATGTCAATCATTGTTGATTAAGTTTATCATTGGACAGGTCCACACAAGCCGAGCAGCTTTGCTACGAACTTGCCGCACGAAGGCAGTGAAGAGGCGCCTCGGCCGGCAAACGTGCGAGCTGCTCCAGCCGAGGCGCGGCTACGCGCGGCAATTCTCTCGCGAAGCTGTTCGGCCTGTGTAGACTATAAGAAATGTGATAGTGTCATGAAAACTTTAAGCATAATTAAATTCCACAGGCCTCAGAAATCTGCATCAACTGGGGTGGTGGACTCCACCACGCCAAGAAGTCAGAAGCGTCTGGATTCTGTTACGTCAATGACATAGTCCTGGGGATTCTGGAGCTGCTCAAGTACCACCAGAGGGTCCTGTACATCGACATTGATGTTCACCACGGAGATGGCGTGGAAGAGGCGTTTTACACCACAGACAGAGTCATGACTGTGTCTTTCCACAAGTATGGAGAGTACTTCCCTGGCACAGGTAATATTTTATGTATTTATTAAGGTCGCGAACTCGAAACACGCGACCAGCGACCGCGGCGAGCGGCCGTCGCTATTTTCCAAAACGGGTCTGTGAAAGTCCACAGACTTTGATCGTTCCACTCTCTGTGGCGGTGAGCGGCGGGCTCATACTTTAATGGGCCAATTTGGCCGCTCGTCTCGCCGCTTGCCGCGGTCGTCGGTTGCGTGTTTCGAGTCCGTTCCCTAAAAAGACAAATTATATTTCGACGACAACGACATACAAGGTTCAAAGTGCTAGAAAGTTCGTTATCAATTAGAACCATATACGTTGTCGTCGATTTAATGAATATGATAAAGTCATAGATATGTTTTCTCTTTAGCACTGTATTATAAAGAAAGCCACACCAAAACCTGTGGCTTTTCAATGAGAGGCTGCACTCTTAAAGCAAGTTGTTATGACGTGACATCCTTACTTATCTATCATATTTTGTGCACAGGTGATCTACGCGACATAGGCGCTGGCAAAGGAAAATACTATGCAGTTAACATCCCGCTTCGAGATGGCATGGATGACGAATCTTATGAATCGATCTTTGTTCCAATCATTTCAAAAGTTATGGAAACTTTCCAACCGAGCGCTGTTGTGCTGCAGTGTGGTGCTGACTCTTTGACAGGTAACAAATACATTAATAATTCGAATCAGTATCGTAATTTACATAAGAGCTGAAGCTTTTTGATTTCGAAGTATTTCAGTGGGGTCACGCACAAAATCGCGGACAAATTTGGTACTTACAGTTTACATCTTGAAAGTATTCTGTAAGACGGCCATTTTTTCTTGGGATTTCAAGGGTATCCTATACTCCTATACTATACAGAATTCATTTTTACTTGTCTTATCATGTAAGCAAACACATCTCAAAGAAATTATTACACTTTTCTTAGGGATTATATGATTTTATAAATGTCGTTATAAACTTAGGGCTCTTACAGACAAGCGAAAGTACGCGACACACTGTCGGCGACGGTCGCTGGCGACCGCCTGCGACAGCTATCGGCGACAGCCGGCGACGGTCGCCGACCGTCAGCGACCGCCTGCGGCAGCTATCGCCGACGGCACTGTCGCTCGTCTGTAAGACCCATTAGAGAAACTCACATAGTATTGAATTTAACCTAAAAATAAATGACATTACGATGTCTACATTGACCTACGTTTGTTTACACGATAAGACAAGTAAGATTGAATTCTGTATATATCATATTCTTAAACCAACAAACATACACATTGCAGAGTGAAAACGCCATTGATTATAAACAAATTATGAGCAACCAATGAAATATGAATAATATATAGATCTGTAGATCCAGACAGATCTATAGATGTAGAAAGAAAATCTGTGTGAGCAACCTACTAACTTAAATATGGATTTGTTAGGTGACAGATTGGGTTGCTTCAACTTGACGGTGCGCGGGCACGGGCGCTGCGTGGAGCTAGTGAAGAGATTCGGGCTTCCATTCCTTCTTGTGGGCGGCGGAGGGTAAGTGTTACACAGTTTACTCACAAAGTAGTCGAATCAAACTATATCGCAATTCAAAAATTACATTTGAAAATAGCTAAGTTCATTTCACTCACTAGGTCAATAAGGCTACCCCCACACTAGCGTCTCCCGAGCGTCGACGTCGCCCAAGCGCCCGCGCAGCGTCGACGCGACGTCATATACATATCCTACTAGGGTCGAAAGACCTCGTGATTGAATCTGAGTCGAAATCACCTAAAATTTTCCAGATTAAAGAAGAAAGTGGAATGTACAACTTTAAACAAAATTGCCCTTATAGTTTAAACTGCCTCAGTAATACACAATTATTAATTATTTAAGAAGTATACTAAACAGATTTTTATATTGTAGTTACACAATCCGTAACGTATCCCGCTGCTGGACGTACGAGACGTCGGTGGCGCTCGGTGTAGAAATCGCGAACGAACTACCCTACAACGACTATTTCGAGTACTTCGGGCCGGACTTCAAGCTGCACATATCGCCGAGCAACATGTCCAATCAGAACACGCCGGAGTACTTGGAGAAAATCAAGAATAGACTGTTTGAGAATCTACGGATGTTGCCACATGCGCCTGGAGTTCAGGTGATTTAACATGTTTGTTTTTAAATGTAGTTCTAACTAGTCGACCAAATATCTATTTTTATCTACACCCATATCATAAACCCTCCATGATGCGTTCAAAAACCGCACGTTATGACCACCATAAAAAGAGACTGTTTTGTTAGAAGTTAGAACAATAGTTATTTGTTATACAAGGGGTGAAAGTTGTATTTTACGTACGAGTGTTATTTGAAACACGAGCTAGCGAAAGGATTCTATTATTGACCACGAGCGAAGCGAGTGGTTCAAAAATAGAATCCTGAGCGTAGCGAGTGCTTTAATACACGAGACGTAAAATAACTTTCACCCGTGTATAACACAAAACTTTTCACCTCACTACAGCGAGGAAAATAAGAAAAAGGGTGCATTTTGCTCGGTTTCCCGTAATTCCTCAGGTGTTTAATACTTCTTCATCACTCGAATCACTAATTTTTAACAAAACAACCTAGAAAAACATGCGAATATTTAACGTTGATATGATGGATGAATTATACGTAGTATCTACTTGGTAATCTGTGGATGAATTGAAATGAAAAGTTTTGACGTAAAAGGTTTTATTAAATGTCAGATGCGTTTTGTTCGTACGTAGACTTATTCGGCTGTCAGAACAATTTATCCGTTTTTACAAAAAGAATGAAGATTAATGTTGAATGCTGATATTTATGAATTAAAATAAAGTTGTAAGACTGTATTAAGTGTTTTTACTCGATGCAATTCATTAATTGCGATGTTAAAAATTCTGCACTTTTAACGTTTTACGTTTTGTTAGCTGTCAAATGTCACTTAAGCCACTTGTCACTTATGTCAAAACTCTTTCACCACATGTGGATAAAAAGCGATTTTCACAATAGATATTAAACAAACAAAAAGGGCTTTCCGAGCTAGTGAGGTGAAAATGTCTTATCGTTACAGATAAGCAAAAATTCGATATCATTATGAAAATCCGGCCCTCTACAGCCGCGCCGCGCGATCCTCCGACCGCCGGCACGCGCCCCGCCGACACAATCGAGTTGGCCATGGCGATGCAATCTGTGAAATGGCAGCCATTTTAACAGTTTTAGAACGCGTCATTTAGGGTTTATAATATGTATGTAGATAAAGCAGTGTATGCAACTGTACGTAATTAGGCCTTAAAACACTCGTGTGATCTTATTATGAAACTCACTTCGTTCGTTTCATAAAACTACACTCGTGTTTTAAGAACCCCTATTACGTAACAGTTACATAAACTACTATTATACTCGTCGACTGTAATACTTGAATTGAGATTGTGTAGACAACTAGAAGCTATAATTTTCGATAAAGCTTTTACCTTACTTAGGCCACCCAGCAAGCTTCGTGGTCTAAACCCGGTATTCGACTGAAAAGCTCTTAATTATGTCACGATTGTATACAATACTATTATTTAATCAATTTGCCGCCAAAAAAACGGCGAGGTTGCACGCCCACTCCAAACACTGCTTTGGAAGTGCATGGTTACAGTTTAAAATTAACCTTCAAGCTATCGATTAAGGTTTACTATGGCACGTGAGTGGCGACAATAACAAAATGCAGCTCAAGTTAGTGGCGGCGAAAGGATTAATGATTATAAGTCAAATAGGCAGAACTCTTAGTTAATTGGCCAATACTAACATCAAACTTTAAGTATAATTTTCATACTAATATTCATTGCATTCTAATGTCATGACAACACTAGTGTATCTTCATTGTTATTTGATTGTTATATTAAAACTTACTGAACAATATTATGTTGTTTTAGGTTCAAGCAATACCTGAAGATGCTGTCAATGACGAATCAGAAGATGAGGACAAGGTTGACAAGGACGAGAGATTGCCACAAAGCGATAAGGTAAACACGCAAACAGTACGACATACGGTCTCATCATAGTTTGGTTGTGAGGATAACCATAGTCTTTATGTAATGAATTAGTAAACCTTATTTGAACGTACAGTCGGACTAGATCGGTTTGTGTAAGGTCTCATAATACTATATTGAGTTATTGAAATGTGCAGGACAAACTCATCACTGGCGACGGCGAGTTGTCGGACTCGGAGGACGAGGGCGAGGGCGGGCGCCGCGACAACCGCTCCTACCGCACCGCGCAGCCGCGCAAGCGCCCGAGGCTCGACAAGGAGCCCGGACAGCTCAAGGACGAAGTCAAACGTGAGCACTATCACTACTTCCATACAGTAACTTATATAGTAGACCAGCACAGCGCCTAACAACTTTTTGAAGCTCAAAAGTCAATCGCGTCCTGCGTGAAAGCGATCTAAATATACCCAAAATGTAAGAGGAATTGAAACCTGCACTGCTTCTATATGTTAGTTACGGTATGCTACAGCCATCTTGAAACGTGTTTTAAAATCAGTCGCGTTGCGTGTATGCTGTCCTTTTTGGTGGATCGCTTGTTTCAACTATAGATATATGTACATGCTTTTAGATTTAGAAATATTATCGCTGTGCAGAGGGTGCTGTCGTCGCAACCGGCATCGTCCAGTTGCGGATTCTTAGTAATGGGGTTGGCAACTGTCAATGGTTTGGCCAGATGGCGCCAGCATAGCTAGGTCCCTTTCACTAGTATTGTTGTATGGGATTTGGCTTAAAGGCTAGCCCATCCCGGTCAAAAAAAATTAAAAAAAAAACAAGATTTTGACACTATTTGTAGGACTGACAGGTACCAGCTATGCTGGCGCCATCTGTAAATACTTTCGACCGGCCAACCCCATTTTTTATTATTTTGTTTCAGCGGAAGACTCAAAGGATGACCTAAAAAATTTAAGCACAGTGGAGGAACCAAAGAAAGAAGTCCCGCCCAACCCCTGATGCGAGCGATAGGGCGACGTTAAGTTAAGCCTTAGTTCAAAACGATATGAGACCGATATATCGTGAAATTATACCAACCCAACATATCTGACTGCCTTCATTTTGTGTGATGATGTGCAAGTAAGGCTCTCGGATATTTTGGCGAGTAATAACTTAAGGAATTGTTTGTGAGAATGAAATCCGATCAGGCACATCAATCAGAGCCTTTTGTTGCACTAAACAAGTGCCTACATGCATTTATAAAGAAATAGCAGGTTAATTTTACTTCATAATGACAATATATTCGAAGCAAGATCCAGTTAACATAGAGCAATATAAGTTTGCTAATAATTTCGTTAAAGTCAATCAAGAAGTCGAAAAGACACACAAGAGATCTCGAATTAAAGTAAGAATTCTCTTAAACTGAAAGAGAATCGTGTCCGTAGGATAGATTTTGTATTACATAGTCGTGTAATGTATTTGTATATTTTACCACAGAGAGAAAAGTTATAATAAGGAGCGTTTAAAAATAGTTTTGATAAGCCGTTAAATACGGTTATTCTTATAACGTAATCTCACGCGATTACCTTTTATTACACGATCGCTATTATAATGCTCTATAATTTTACCAAACTGATCTACACTTACAAAGAAAGCAATAATGAATAACTCATTTAATTTACTGGTACATACTACATTTGGACCAGTATCTATCTGTCTTATAAATATAGTAGGGTTTTGTCTCAGTACAAATGCGAAAAAAATTGTGCGCATCGAGAAAAAGTTGTGAATTTTTGACCATAGATAGAGTGAGCAAAGATGAATATTTTTTAGTATTGGCGGTCTGTAAAATTTTTGGACCTTCACGTCAAAATCAGGGGTCCCGTGCAATATGTTATTACTCTCTGGTTAAGACTGCTAGGGGTTGTTTGGTATCGTTTCCGTGTAAAACAGACATGCAGAATTCATTTCTGATATTAAAAATGTAAAATTTCGTATTAAAAAAAAAGTTGTGCCGCGAGGAAAAACACAATTTTATTTTTATTTTTTTAGAACGTCATATAACTAATATATATCCTTTATTTCAAATAATAAAAAATATTATAAAGAAGCATATTTAATATAGATTATAGAAACATATACATTTTATACACCTTTAATACAAAAAACTTCTGGTTTTTTCTTTTACTTAAGTTGAGTAACGGAAAACAGACGCCGCGTCGTTTGAATTGTGACGGTTTATGTTAAAGTTAAGGAGGAAAAATATGTTTTTATTTATTGTATTTTTTTATTTCTGCATTTTGTGAAGTTATTATGAATAAAATTTACTAATAACAAGCAATACATGCATTTTAAGGTCAATACGCTACGGATGTTCACGTTCACATTGATTATCGATACTTACTATGGAGAAAACATATACACCACGAAGCAAACATTTTTTTCGCGTAGTTTTTGTATACTATAAGCCTAAAAATTGTATATATTTAGAAACTACATTAAATATGCTCTTTTATAATATTTTTTATTATTAGAAAAAAAAATGATATATATTAGTTATATGACGTTCTAAAAATAAATAAAAAATTGTGTTTTTCCTCGCCACACAACTTTTTTTTTAATAAGAAATTTTACATTTTTAAAATCACAAATGAATTCCGCATGTCTGTTTTACACGGAAATGATACCACACAACCCCTAGCAGCCTTAACCATAGAGTAATAACGTATTTCACAGGACCCCTGATTTTGACGTGAAGGTCCAACAATTTTACGGACCTCCAATACTAAAAAATATTTATCGTGGGCCATTCTATCCATGGTCAAAAATTCACAACTTTTTCTCGATGCGCACAATTTTTACAAATTCGAGCTCTGCTAATAGTAATTAGAGACAGTTCATTATACTTTTTCTTGTATTCATTAAAAGTAAACAAAAAACAGTAGTACACAAAATAAATTGATAAGGATTAAGAGATTATTAAGAAGGAATTAAAAAATGTAAGGTACACTTGCTTGTGCACCTTACATTTTGCAATGCATTACAGCCGGCATCAGATATGTTGGAGCGGCCAAGGCGGTGACAAATCCCTGAACAATGCCGCCTCCGTTTAGGGGAAGTGCATTTTTATATTATACTTTTGAATACCTTAGCCGCTCCGATATATTTGATGCCGACTGTACATAACTCGTAAAATTAAAAAGTATAAGGTAAACGGTCTCCCATCAGCCCAAATATCATCAAGATGTTCAACAGCTTCTCTCTAATGATGAGGTGTGGTGTAATATGCTTTTATTCGAATACTGCACTGAAAAGTCCACAGCAGCCGGCCCTATGTCTGATGATTTGAAAGAAATTTGTAACGATTGTATTCTTGGCTACAGGCTTAGGCCTCGTACAGTAAGATTTTTTATGATGTTCTTTGTTTCTAAGGACATAAACAAAAATAGGACTATACTAGCATGCTCTTATGAGTGAGTACACCTCACCTCACGTCACCACCTCGTTATAGAGGTATAAACGAAACGTTTTAAGAATTTGAATAAAAAATATCCTTAAAGTGAGCTGGATTTTATTGCTGCTGGGTGCATCCAGCAAAGTCAGATGTTTTCGGCCTTTTTCAAGAAATACCTATGTTTGCATTGTTTTTATCTGGAGTTGTTGAAATTTCAGTGCAAACATATTTTCTTGCAATGGCCGCTTTTATATTTTACCGTGGACGTCCACGGCACGATAAAACAATGGTTCATTCATAAATATACCATAGACTTTAGCGCACTCTATAGTTTATGGTCTATTTATGGATGCAACCATAGGTTTACTGTGCCGTGGACGTCCACGGTAAAGTAAAAAAGCGGCCAATGACTGTTTTTTATTCCGTCTATTTTTAGCGCCTGACAATCGAAAGAGCTTTAGTTGATTTTTATAAACCTACTAAAATGTCATTGACACTAAATCAATAGTGTTATTACTTCATGAATTTTCGCTATGTAGTATTTTCATAATTATAAGCTCTAAAATTAATTTATGGTTTTCTTTTAAACATGAAGCATTTAGACTGAAATTGCTTATTTATGTGCATCTTATAAAGATAAGTAAGCTTTTATTTTTCTACAGTAAACGAATATTTACCTACATACTTGTGTGACAGTGAGAGTAGGTAGTTAGGTAGTAACTAGTAACGATATCGATTTTATCAACTAGTGTAATTTTGCTCTTCCGGTATTCTTCAAAATGTTCAGTTGTCTAATATATTCTTATGACCAGTTACATAAACCTACTATTATTATATTTGTAAACCATAATTTTGAATAAAACGTGGCATGCATTTAGGTTGATATTCTACCTTCTCGCAAATAAAATATATGTATGACTATGTATATTCAAATACGGCACCAAATGGTGCGATTTTTGAAATGTTGATTTTATGAATTATTACACCAAGGCAGAAATGCAAATGCATATAAAAATCATCGCGAACCGACGGCGACTTTGAAGTGGGTATGTAATTTGGACACTAACAAAATTGATACCACGGTGTATTATTTGTGCAACTGGTCGTAAGTCAAATGATGATGTATAATTTGTTAGAGTATGTATTTGAACTGCTTGTACCTAAATCAGACGCAATATCATCATTTAGGTAGGGTATAGTTTCTAGGTTTAATGTTAGTGTGTACAGGATTAGCTAACTGGAGACGCCTTAAAAAAGGTTCAGAGTTCTAATTATTGTTAAAGAATTATCAGCTCTATGACTGTGCCCATTATAGATGCAAATTAACTGTATGCTACCGGCAACTTTTACCTCTTACGCCACTCGCCATTCTGGCACTTGTGGGCAACCGGGGCAGGATGTTTACATATTAATTTTGCGTCTTAAGTCTAGAGTAAAAGAGATAATCAGCTCTCTGATCTTTTTTTGTGGCGCCACCAGTTGCAGTTAACGGGCGATAACCCCCCCCCCCCCCCCCCCCCCCATGCACTTCTCACATAGCGACAACAACAAACCCAAGAAACTATAACCCTTCGTATTTGTGGTTAATTGAACCCGAGGGATGTTGGAAGTAAACAGTACCGTTAACCCTTTCACCACTATTCTTCACACAAAAATGAAACTTATGAACAGGATTTCAGTGAGCTAATAATCTTAGATGAATTTCAATGTATGAAGTTTGCCGTGACTGCATGCCAATAATTGGAGCTTATAAATGGGCATCACTGAAAACTTGTGTTCTTGTCGCTGAGAGGGTTAACTCTTAAAATGATCATTATCGTACTTCAACATTTGCCTTCCAAATGTTTCATGTCATGTAGTCAAGAGGCGACGTAAAAGAAATAGAAGATTTTATTATTTGTAAATCTCAATTAATTGCAGTTCAATGTTATATTTTCTATTGTTAAATAAAATGCGTCAAAATGTGTCTTTGTTTGTAGTTTCTTTTACCCTTAGCTACTTGTACAGTCGACGTCAAAAATATGTTTACACTTTTTCACCTTACTCCTTTGTAATAAGGTCCAAAAGTGTAAACATATTTTTGACGTCGACTGTACAATGTTACTAGGCAAATGGCATGCGTAGAATAAAAGAAGTTGATATCTTTGAATATTATATGTAATTGTAAACAGATTATCACAACGCTCTAGACATAAAATTGCACCATAAAATAAAAGTACCTTCAAATCAGTCTGGTACCAAAGAGCTGGATAAAACCATCAAATAATTGGAATGAATATAAAAATACTATCAAATAATTTAGCAATATACATCTACATAGTTTTCATCAGTTTTTTACATACCTACAAATAAAGATAAATGAATGTAATTGATTTTATAAGTAGTTATTCTAATGAACACTTAAAATGTAAGGGGCGAGCTCTACGTTTATTACCAAATTATCATAAAATTGAACCTTTACATCACTCCAAGTCTACTAGTCTTAAAATTACCTCACGTTTTGAACTTTACTTTAAAAATCACACTTGTTCATAATTTTTAAAATACTTGACTGCTACTTTACATTATAAAAAGGAATGTAAAATTGGAAGATAACTATTTATATCGTGAAATCGATTGGAAGTCTCAATATATTCTACAATTTGTAATACGAACGACTTTTAACGTAAATTGTGCGTAATTGTAGGCCTTTTAAACGTGACTAGGCAAGACCAAATTGATACCTTTATATCGATTCTATCTTTATATAAACAAATCCATAACAAAACTGATAATAACAATCAATAAAATGTATAAATTAAGCGTGACTATAATATATTAGTAAACTAAACGCGTAATACTAACTCAATCACAGTAAATATAAATGGTTATTCACTTTTCAAGATACTATTATAATCTTATTATATTTGAAATAATAATTATCTTTTGTCATTTCATTCGTTTACAAATGCCGGTTACATTAACCATTGGGCACAGTAACTTATATTAGATGGCGATCAGTTAGTTCGTACAAATAGAATGACTAATCAGTAACTAGAATCTAAAATGTTATTATTCTAACTGGCACAATAGTGAGCATCCGAGAATATAATCCGTGTTTCCGCAATATCTGGACATTGAACCCTGCTCAACTTATATCACGTAAAACTCGGAAGTCTTCGCACCGCGAAGAGCGCTGCTTAGGCTTCCGTACCTTCTTCTGAAAAATATAAAATAAATATACATTTAATAAATATTATTGCAGAAATGTTCTATAAGTATTTATTTAATCAAACACACGTTTACATGACATTACCATTATATTACAATTACTGTGCCATGAAACTAATTTTCTAATAAAATTACAAATACATTAAACAACAACATAATACTAGACTCAGTCCGCGGTCAGTCCTGTCCACGGTCACAGATAATACACTGATGTTACAATACTGGTTGCAGTAAAGGTGGTTTACTGCAACCAGTATTGTACGAGTTTTCGAACGCAGCATATAGGTGTAGATACAATTTGATATATATTCTGTTTTCAACTAAAAGGTTGTCAATAAGGCATTACTGCCATAATAATTAATTTAGAAATAGGTAAACTCTATTAACAAACGACAATGAAGTACCTTTTGCTTGAAAACGTCACATATTCTTTGTGGGCGATTTTCATCAATAAAAAAATATTTAACATTTAAAAATTTGGAAAGTCACACTTTGAACTATTTATCAGTAGAAGGACTTACCTGGAGTTATCGGATGATCTCGTAGCATTGAACCTGTAATTATAAAAGTTTAAGTATGCTTATTAAAATACAATATGTATACTCGTGCTAGGACCATGCAAAATAAAAGATTACTAGAAAATGTTGAACAATCTACTCGAATGCTGATAGATACGTGTAGTAGCAGGGAACGGTACGATATTCCCGTCAAGGGCTTTTAATGGGAATCATAAGCTTACCCTACCCTAAAGCCCGTTTATTAGATGACGTGCTTACAAACGCCGTTAGATGAAGTTCGTTTTCTACGTTACCTACACTCATTGCGGGTTCCCGCGATCGAGATTTTCACTGGATTGCAGCACCGTGGTGAGAGTGAGAGGTCTTTTCGACAGGAGCTGTCAAAATCCACCAGTGATATTAATTAGTTATTATTTTTTGATTGGTGGATTTTGACAGCTGCTGTCAAAAAGACCTGTCGCCACGGTGGTGCCATCTAGCAGTAAAAATTCGATCTCGGAAACCCTCAGTAAGCAATATAACTTTTACTCTATTTTCGACAAAGATTTTCTTTCAAGCGGTTAAAAAGTTTGCCTTGGTTGTTTGTTGGGGTAATTCAACGAACGGCCAAGCTCTTGAAATGGTTTTTTCTGGGATAGGGTGGACAAGTCTCTGTGTAGTAGTTTTAAAGCCTTGGACAAACAGGCCGGCGGGACGCAGCGCCGCGGTCGCGCCGCGCGACCGCGGCGTCCTTAAATACATGCTAACAGGTTAGCGACGTCAAACAGACTGCGTCCCGCCGGCATCGCGCCCCGCTTCTGTCCCGCCCCGCGCCGCGCGGCCCCGCGCGTCGACTCGGCGCGGGCGCAGCGCTGCGCCGCGCGGACGCGGCGGGACGCGGCGGCACGCTACCCCGCGCCCCGCGCCCCGCGCAGGGTCACAATCGTACGGGACGCGCGACCGCGCCGCGTCCACGCGCGCCTTGAGGGCGCGAGGCCGGCGCGATCCGCGCGCGCCCTGTTTGAACAGTCATCGCGTCGGCGTCACGCGCTGCGGACGTCGCGCTGCGCCCCGCCGGCTGTTAGCCCAAGCCTTAAGTGTACCTATTTGAAGTAAAAACGGTGCACGGTGCTATAGGTACCTTCCGGCCGCCATCGCAACCAAGTTTCGCAACCAGAGGCCAGTTTTATAAAGCTACAAGTTACAATTTACAAGCGGAACTCTCTTTCTAACCCTATGTGTTAGAAAGAGACTTCCGCTTGTGAATTGTAACTTGTAGCTTTATAAAACAGGCCTCAGGTGATGAAGGATTTTTTTTTCTTTGTCGGCAACTAGTTGCCATACAAGAGTTTTTATACTTTCTACACAACTAGTACGTAAATATGATATGCTTAAGAAGTGAAAGATAAAGAAGGTAAAGGTAAAAAACAAAGATGCACAAACGTAAATGTATATCTGTCAATATTATAACTAAGTTTCATTTAAGTAATATATTAATATGTTTGTTTACTTTTTTATTTAGTGGACTATACCACAAATTGGAAACGGATGTCGATTACAATGAAAAAATCAACTGTGAAGAACTCTGGAACCCCGTGGCATCCCAGAGTTCTTTACAGTTAATTTTTTCATTGTAATGGACATCTGTTTCCAATATGTAACATTATAACTGCCTGAAATAAGGCAGAATGCGTGATTTTAAAACGAATGATAGTTTATATTATAACAATAGGCGCTGTCAAGCAAAGGAGCACCTACTAAAACGCGTAAAGTGATGTAACATATAACATACTTAGGTATTGCAGCCACAAAATTGCCTTGTTGTCAGATGGCGCTGTACGGTGCCATATATTTTGTGGTAACTATATTATCACTAGCGATTGAAAATGTTCGGTACTGGTGTGTGCAGCGCCAATCTACTGTAGCTGACTAAGCACCAATGAACTTGGTATCTGATTAGAGCGAATATTTTTCATTACTTTACGCGTTTTCTTATTGCTTTGTTTATGAGTTTTATGATGTCAAATAATTAAAACGTTGTTCACCTGTAATCGTTCAAAATTCTAAAACACCTTGTACTCATTCAATCACTATTTCCAAGCCAATATCCAAGTGTCTTAATCCTTTGATCGCCAAAGACGTCGAGTCACGCGCACCTAAAGCCTCAGGGCGGGATATCACGTCCAAAGTATAACCGAGTGCGCTCGCGCGCTCTGGCGTCACTGGCACGATTTTTCTGTCCAATACTTGGCGGTCACAAGGTTAAACGCACCTGGTAACATGCAAACACAAGCGCATAGTAAGCAGCAATGAGCATTTTTACCTAGATACAGGCCAGACGGCACATTGACACTAGTAGCTCAGTACAAAATAGCGTCAGAAAGTATGTTACTGGTTAGTGCTGCGCCCGGCGTGATCCCGACGATGCTGCCGCCGACGCACGCCTCCACGCCCTCTGTCGACCACCACCCAACGTCAGCACGGACACGCTACGCTTGCTATGTTAGCTGCTAAACCTACTGTGTCTGCTACAATGGGTAAATACAGTCAAACCTTGATAAGAGCGGGATAACCCGCATTTTATATCTGTCAATAATTTTTGATTAATATATCAATGTCGATTGCTATGGCTGAGTGAAATCCTAAGCTGGGGCTGAGTAAAGATTCAGTTTTTCAATGTGTTTGTTTATAGAAACACTGTGTTCGGAAAAATAACGTTCCAACTTATGTAGGTTTGACTTGTTTCAATTGGTCCGACAGCACGAAACAATATTTTTTTGTCATCATTGAATTGAACGAATGAAGTCGCGGATACGATTAATAATATAATACCAAGAGCGTAACAACCTCCCAAGAGCGCTAAAGTGAGAAAAACCCGTGGAGTTAAATTGCGTTCAACTCAATCCATCCATAAAATATGGACTGGGCGCTATGACGACGCTATATAAATTGCTATTGTTCCGACACGATAATTCTCCACTTTGGCATTTTAACTCTACGTGTGTTAACACAGCAAATACGAAATAGCAAGCGTATCGAGTCTCACGTGTAAGTAGTAGTAAGTACGTAAACACAAGTTTAATTTGTCCGTTCATATCGGAAACACATTAAAACTGTTAAGAGAGTTTTATTCGGCTTATCATGCAACATGTCTGTTATTAATTTCTGGTTTTAAAAAGAAGAAAATGAAAGTATTAGATCGTAAGTTGAAGACTTGAAAGTAATAAGCAAGTTACTTATAAAAATAACTAATTATATTTAGACTTCAAAAAAAACAGTCAAGTAGCACCACCTGAAATTTAAGAAGTTTGTTAAACAGTCTAATTTAGTTAGTTACAAGTTTGATTAATACCTAAGATTTAGGTAGATACTAAACTCAAAAGGATATGCTATAAAAATCGGATGAAACTGAATGCTCATTTTGGTTTACTCTCACAGATATCTTATAAACTCGGATAAATCCATTTGTCAGATTATGCAATTTTGGTATTAAGTAAAGATAATAGGGTAGATTATATATTTACCGAGAGGGTCGAATGGATTTATCCGAGTTTGAAGTTAAGCGATACAATTCACTCATTCATACGCCAAACCAATAATTTATTTATTTACTTATTTAAACTTTATTGCACAATACAAATATAAAGTACAAATGGCGGACTTAATGCCTAAAGGCATTCTCTACCAGTCAACCATCGAGCCATAATGTGTTTAGAGTAAAACGTATGGCAAACAGTAACGTTAAGTTATGAGAGTTATTGGTCGTTTGCATTGAACCTGCGGTGCGGATATATCAGTCGCTGGCGTCGGCATAGTTATTTGTTATGCAAGGCTGCAAAGTGGTTATTTGGCGTGAGTGTTGAAATTGAAAGCTGAGCGAGCGAAGGAATCTAAGATTGAACCATGAGCGAAGCGAATGGTTCAGAGATAGATTCCTGAGCGTAGCGAGGCTTTCAAGGCACGAGACGCCAAATAATTTTGCAGCAATGCGGAACATACAACTTTTCACCTCACTACAGCGAGGAAAATGCGGGATGCAAGAAAAACAAGCTTAACTCGGCATTGTACCGTTTTCATTAACTCTGTAGGTGTTGAAATCATATCGTCATCGCTGCTAGAATAACTAATTTTTCATAGTTCAAAGAGTTTAGCACAGGACAAATACGTGAATTGTGAAAACTTTCAACTTTTTAAATTTTTTTTCGGGTGCGTTCTGGAATGACACTCTTATGTTTAAATTTTTATATCAAATAAACATTAAAATTGTTTTATTTAATAGATTAATTAGTCAAAATATGTAAATGAAACTGAAATACTATTAGTATTTATAATAAAACCTATAAAACCTATTCAACATAAAATAAACTGTAGAAAAAAATAAACAGTTAAAAATCTGTAATCACAAACCATGTTTCTGAACGTGATATTGTATGTGTATTTTTTAATAAAGCGATATCCAAATGTTTAGATTTTCTTAGGCGCTCTGACCAGATCGCCCGTTATTTCAGCGTGCGTTGATTGGTTAATTGAAGATTTATTGACTGATGAAATCAGTCACGCGTTGAAGGAGTTTTAAATTTAAATAAAAAAGTTACATGCACCATAGAGAATTACAATAATTGTGTTCGAAATTCAAATGACTTTTCCATGCAGATTTCGCGCTATAAACTGAGGTATTCCGAGCAAGTGAGGTGAAAAGGTTAATTGGAGAGTTGGGCAGCAGCGGCGTCTCACCTGTGGTACACGCGGCGTTGTCCGGGTTGACGCCGGCCACGGACCAGGGCCGCGCCTTGCCGGGCGTGCGCGCGCACCCGTTCCCTAAGCACACCACACGCACACGTTACAGCGCGGCAAGCCTCCACCACGAGCTCGAGGTCACGGGCACGACAGTGATACACGGGTTGGATACGTCACATAGTACAGTCGACGTCAAAAATATGTTTACACCTTATTACAAAGGAGTAAGGTGCAAAAGTATAAACATATTTTTTCGTGTGTATTCAGGGGTCCCACGACTTTGCCACCTAGAAGGGAAGTAGGTACTTTAAGTACTGTCGATAGGTAATTTAAAATTAAAATTCTTTGAATGCAGTTTGTATTGTTATAAAAATAAACATTTTTTTCAGTAAAATTTCCTATATACAATATTTTAAGTTTCCCCTCCACGTGGCAAAGTTGTAGTACGCCCTGTATTTAATGCGTACGTACAAACATAAAGCGCTTTCAAACAAAAGTAATGTAAATAAAAGCTCAAC
Organism: Pammene fasciana; assembly: GCA_911728535.1. NCBI lineage: Eukaryota > Metazoa > Arthropoda > Insecta > Lepidoptera > Tortricidae > Pammene > Pammene fasciana. The sequence goes on from OU452285.1 coordinate 8,629,773, forward strand.
CCCAGAATTTCATAATTGAAAAACATAATTGAAAAAGTCATGAATCATAAATTACAAAAATCGGCTAACAATCATGAGGTTATATTCTATCAGCCCTGGGTGCAGGGAATCTAATTTCTTTTAACATCAAGATTTGGACCATCCGGTATACTACAGATGGCCCGCAAGTATGTTTGTGCTTGTGGTTAAACGATTTGCCGCCTAGAATAGAAGATGATTTTTAGTAGAAAAGCTGTAGCTGCGAAAAGAAACGATCGTCCGTCTATCACCCTTTTGCAACCCAGAAAAATAATCATTTGAAGATATAGAAGTCCAGAAGAATTATCTAAAACTTGAGATTGAGAATTACGAATGCATTGTAGCAGACGTTTTACCAAGAAAAGCAGTAACAAGACAAGCGACTCACTCGGTAAGCAGTGCTCGCGCGATAGAGACGGTGAACTCAGAACATTACTTTAAGCCGGTATACTTCAACTTACCAAACAGTCACACTGGCTAATTACGAGTATTCATGCGCAAGGGAATTCGAAAATTTACCTTTGTTTAAGTACGATACAAAGCGTGAACTGAATCAGGATTTTGTAACTTTCTAAAAAAACTTAATAATAACACATACTCAAAACTCTGTTCCTCTGGCCTAAGTAATATCGTCATTACTTTGAAATAATCTCGTATCTCACAAGCATCGCATCTGAAACGCAGTAAGTCTATATGTATCGCATACATAGTTACCACATTTTTCTTTTGAGTGACAGAACAAGATACAATGTTTTTTCAAAGTAGTGGCGATATGTCGAAACTTGTCTGGGTATAAGTCAATTTCGCTGAATGAAAAGGGGTACGAGTCCTATAAAATATACGTCACTTGTATCCTTTTTCGCTCAGCCAAATTTACTTATACCCATTTTCACTAGGGCCACAATTGTAAAGGGGCTTACCCATGGCGTTGACGTCGTCTGACGACCGGGACGGTGGCGGGGTGGTCGGCGCCGCCTTAACGCCCACGTTGTCCGAAGATTTGCAACGCGACACTTCTGTAAAACGAGGCCAAATTGTTTAAATTGTGCACGACAATGTATAATAATTTGTGACTTTATCAGGTAAAAGGTACCACATTGTCGGTTGTCAATACGACGACTCGCAGAGGCTCGCGGGCCGCTAGTGGGCGGTTCGTTTCCGACCCCTGTTCTAGAGCAATAAAGTACGTTCACTTGTGACAGATTTTTAAATGTACCATACGGTATATGTTTGTAGTATTAGTAATAGACAGTCGTATGATCAACCAATTGTACTGACTAGGTGATCTCTTCCAGATACGCAACTTGGAATGAAGTCTCGGCTACCAACCAATGTTGTTTCCGGCTTTTCCGCGTGAATTAAAATTTTATAAAAGATCTTTTGAACGCCAAGCGTCGGACGGAAAAATCGTGGCCTCAGCGCCAGCGAGTTCGCAAGGCAAGCCGGATATATTTTGGACGTGATATCACGTCCTGGCGCTGAGGGCACGACTTTCCGTGCTCGTGATTTAACGTCTTTGGGGGTCAAAGGGTTAATAATTGTATTAAGCAGGTAAGATAGATCTACCCGATCTTAAGAGACCAAGGTAAATAAGTTAAATTGAAATATAACTAACCGCATTCTAATAAAACTGGTGTACTCTCGCCCGAAGTCACGCTGTACCTGAAACCAATACAATAGTTCAAAATCTTAGACATCCTTATTGTTGTTCAATTTTGGATCAGGATTCTATCGCAGAATCCTTCGTGTCGTTCGAGATTCTAATGCCGGTTTCTGACCTGATGTCACGAACATTTCAAAAAGGTCAAAGATAGTTATTAGTTACTGTAATCGCCTTTACACTATGACACAAAATTTCGCACCAGTACTCGTCTAGTATACAATGCTACACGTACATGGTGTCGTCGCGCGGCAGCGTGGGCGAGCGGCGCAGCGGCGAGGGCGAGGCCAGCGACGACAGCGAGTGCAGCGAGCGCGACGTGAGCGGCGTGCGCGCGGACAGCGACGCCTCCTCGCTGCCCGGTGGCGTGCGGCATGTGCGCCAAAATTCGTCTAGACCTGAAATATTACGTTAAATTATTTTTTTTTGTTTGTCGGTTTAGCAAAAATCATGTTTAGTCTTTTAGGTATCTGCTTTTGAAACTAACCTTCGTCAATATCTTGCGATTGATCCGTAATAGGTCGAGATGGCGCCCTGGTTTTTAATCTTCTTGGACGACCTGTAAACAAAATATTAACATGAGGGACGATAGCTTGGCAAAGGCTAAACCTGACGAGAAACAGCGCAGGGCCAAGAAAAATGGCGTGCTCTTATGTCGGAGGCCAAGAGTCATTGTATGTCGTAATGTCAACTAACTACGAAGTAGTAATTAGGTGGGAACTGTTGACAAGCAGTGGGTTTTTAAACAATTAGGAACACGCACCCTTGACGAGGTGGCGCAGCTTGTTGGCGGGCAGGTCGGCGAGCGCGTCGCCCGCCTCGCCGTGCAGCGGCGGCAGCGACAGCATCTCGTTGCTGGAGCACTGCTGCTCCGCCACCGACTTGTTACATTAGGAACACGCACCCTTGACGAGGTGGCGCAGCTTGTTGGCGGGCAGGTCGGCGAGCGCGTCGCCCGCCTCGCCGTGCAGCGGCGGCAGCGACAGCATCTCGTTGCTGGAGCACTGCTGCTCCGCCACCGACTTGTTACATTAGGAACACGCACCCTTGACGAGGTGGCGCAGCTTGTTGGCGGGCAGGTCGGCGAGCGCGTCGCCCGCCTCGCCGTGCAGCGGCGGCAGCGACAGCATCTCGTTGCTGGAGCACTGCTGCTCCGCCACCGACTTGTTACATTAGGAACACGCACCCTTGACGAGGTGGCGCAGCTTGTTGGCGGGCAGGTCGGCGAGCGCGTCGCCCGCCTCGCCGTGCAGCGGCGGCAGCGACAGCATCTCGTTGCTGGAGCACTGCTGCTCCGCCACCGACTTGTTACATTAGGAACACGCACCCTTGACGAGGTGGCGCAGCTTGTTGGCGGGCAGGTCGGCGAGCGCGTCGCCCGCCTCGCCGTGCAGCGGCGGCAGCGACAGCATCTCGTTGCTGGAGCACTGCTGCTCCGCCACCGACTTGTTACATTAGGAACACGCACCCTTGACGAGGTGGCGCAGCTTGTTGGCGGGCAGGTCGGCGAGCGCGTCGCCCGCCTCGCCGTGCAGCGGCGGCAGCGACAGCATCTCGTTGCTGGAGCACTGCTGCTCCGCCACCGACTTGTTACATTAGGAACACGCACCCTTGACGAGGTGGCGCAGCTTGTTGGCGGGCAGGTCGGCGAGCGCGTCGCCCGCCTCGCCGTGCAGCGGCGGCAGCGACAGCATCTCGTTGCTGGAGCACTGCTGCTCCGCCACCGACTTGTTACATTAGGAACACGCACCCTTGACGAGGTGGCGCAGCTTGTTGGCGGGCAGGTCGGCGAGCGCGTCGCCCGCCTCGCCGTGCAGCGGCGGCAGCGACAGCATCTCGTTGCTGGAGCACTGCTGCTCCGCCACCGACTTGTTACATTAGGAACACGCACCCTTGACGAGGTGGCGCAGCTTGTTGGCGGGCAGGTCGGCGAGCGCGTCGCCCGCCTCGCCGTGCAGCGGCGGCAGCGACAGCATCTCGTTGCTGGAGCACTGCTGCTCCGCCACCGACTTGTTACATTAGGAACACGCACCCTTGACGAGGTGGCGCAGCTTGTTGGCGGGCAGGTCGGCGAGCGCGTCGCCCGCCTCGCCGTGCAGCGGCGGCAGCGACAGCATCTCGTTGCTGGAGCACTGCTGCTCCGCCACCGACTTGTTACATTAGGAACACGCACCCTTGACGAGGTGGCGCAGCTTGTTGGCGGGCAGGTCGGCGAGCGCGTCGCCCGCCTCGCCGTGCAGCGGCGGCAGCGACAGCATCTCGTTGCTGGAGCACTGCTGCTCCGCCACCGACTTGTTACATTAGGAACACGCACCCTTGACGAGGTGGCGCAGCTTGTTGGCGGGCAGGTCGGCGAGCGCGTCGCCCGCCTCGCCGTGCAGCGGCGGCAGCGACAGCATCTCGTTGCTGGAGCACTGCTGCTCCGCCACCGACTTGTTACATTAGGAACACGCACCCTTGACGAGGTGGCGCAGCTTGTTGGCGGGCAGGTCGGCGAGCGCGTCGCCCGCCTCGCCGTGCAGCGGCGGCAGCGACAGCATCTCGTTGCTGGAGCACTGCTGCTCCGCCACCGACTTGTTACATTAGGAACACGCACCCTTGACGAGGTGGCGCAGCTTGTTGGCGGGCAGGTCGGCGAGCGCGTCGCCCGCCTCGCCGTGCAGCGGCGGCAGCGACAGCATCTCGTTGCTGGAGCACTGCTGCTCCGCCACCGACTTGTTACATTAGGAACACGCACCCTTGACGAGGTGGCGCAGCTTGTTGGCGGGCAGGTCGGCGAGCGCGTCGCCCGCCTCGCCGTGCAGCGGCGGCAGCGACAGCATCTCGTTGCTGGAGCACTGCTGCTCCGCCACCGACTTGTTACATTAGGAACACGCACCCTTGACGAGGTGGCGCAGCTTGTTGGCGGGCAGGTCGGCGAGCGCGTCGCCCGCCTCGCCGTGCAGCGGCGGCAGCGACAGCATCTCGTTGCTGGAGCACTGCTGCTCCGCCACCGACTTGTTACATTAGGAACACGCACCCTTGACGAGGTGGCGCAGCTTGTTGGCGGGCAGGTCGGCGAGCGCGTCGCCCGCCTCGCCGTGCAGCGGCGGCAGCGACAGCATCTCGTTGCTGGAGCACTGCTGCTCCGCCACCGACTTGTTACATTAGGAACACGCACCCTTGACGAGGTGGCGCAGCTTGTTGGCGGGCAGGTCGGCGAGCGCGTCGCCCGCCTCGCCGTGCAGCGGCGGCAGCGACAGCATCTCGTTGCTGGAGCACTGCTGCTCCGCCACCGACTTGGGCCGCACGCGCCGCGCGCCGCGCTCGCGCCGCCGGCAGCCCAACGGAGTTGCCTGTATTACATCAGCGTTTAGGCGGTTTTCACACTCCTGCGGTTTCCGCATGCGGCGTCGGTGCACGAGTGAGATAGCGCTCTGCATGTGTATAGCGCTATCACGCTTGCACACCGTCGCCGCATGCGGTTGCTAGTGCCAGTGTGATAATTGCCTTCGCCTTCGACCGCTTAAGCGTTGTAGAGACGCCTTAGCACGCGAATGACAACTGCTAATGAGGATAAACGCGTAAAAATATGAACAGATGGCGTCGCAATCGCAAAGAAACAAACATCTCGTAGGTTATGGTTTGAAAATGTCAAATCCATACAGTCTGTGTTACAGAGCCTAGAGTCCTAGATCTCAAAAAAATGTCAGTAGTGGCAGGGGGGTACAACTCAAAGTAAATCTGTCAAAAAAATTGAGTTTGACACGACGTATCCGATACGTTTGCATTAGTGCGAAAGAGAACTTGTCATGCGTTAAGATGGGACAACATGATTCGTGACGTTACGTGACATTACAGAGGTTTCTCTGTATTATACTATTATTTACTCTGTGGTAGTGGTTCCACAATGGCGGCTAACACCCATCGTTTAGAATCTGTGGGTTTTAGGTATCCTCATTGACATAGTCCATTTTACCTATGTATTTATTATTTTTAAACCTTACTTTTAACTTCTGGATTAAAAAGACGAATAACAATATAAAATAATGCTTACCAAATTTAAATAATCCAATTTCTGTCAGCATGTATGTTAGTAAAAACCATATTAATTATATACTCGTAACACATCACACAATCATTGCACGATTCACAGTTTCAAAATAATATCTAAATCTTAGTAATGTTCCTTTGACATCTGAACGTAAAATAATATGTGTAAATATTAAAGATAAATCAAACCTATAAAGAAATATCCTAAAACAGAGATCATGCTGATATCGAGATTATATCATTTACGAAAATCGATAGGTTGTAATCTTGAAATTTAAACAAACCATGTCATCAACTCATCACGAATGATAAGTTTTAGATTGTGTGACAGTTTCATAGATAGGAACACGCCTGTCTTGACGTATGAAACGTATCTTTCAGAATACTATACTTCTTTGCTTCCAAAAAACGGATATCAGTGCGGAAATTTAAGTGATCTTCTGAAAACATAACCACATTGATCAAAGAGACCATCATACGCGCTTCTGCGTCACGCGAAGTGGCGGCCGAGACCTAAAATTGCTAAGTGTCACTCCATAGAATTGGACACGAAATAGAGTGGGAGGCTGTTACACAAACTGACGGAAGCAAACAGAAAAATACTACTCGAGTTCTATATCCCAAATATCCAACGGATAACGTATAAGACAAGACTACACAAGATAGACCAGTGGTTCTTGACCGGCGGTCCGCGGACAACTAGTGGTCCCTTGATACACCTTTAAAGTGGTTGGTCGAATAGATTTCAGGAATGTCAAGAACCCCTGCTGCAGACTTACCGCTGAATGTGATATCGGCGTGAGGAGGTCGGGTATGTCGGCCTCGCTGCTCGGGACCGGGTCGCTGTCGGCGCTGTCCACACCCTCGCACGCAGACAGCGCTAGGCTTTCCACCGCTTCACTGCAAAACAATTTTTTTAATACAGTTGCTCAAAAAAGTGCTTTTCTTGTAGTGGTTTAGCGTGCGAAAAGTTTGATATCGCGCACTAGTGCTTTTTACTTTTCCAGCCAATAACAGCTAACGACAGTGACAGACAGCCAATCACAGCGCCGCACCGCACCGCGCGGAGCGTTCGGATACATGTACTAAAGTAACCTCAAAGTGAATAATTGACAATTTTATAATTTTTTCGCAACTGTATTAAAAAACGTCGTTCGATACTCGTGCGTAAATGTCATTCTTAACTCGTCCCGAGTCTTGCCACGAGCCGATGACATACTTTCCGCACTAATATCGAAATGTACTATTACAGTAAACCTTCGTGTAGAAAACGGGACCCAGTTTTATATATACAGGGCATTTATAGCTCTTTACAACTATATTAAATATCACTCTTGATATGATTGGCACACTGAATCAGTATAAATCGTCTTTAAACGTTTTGTCTATCTATCGTCTATACATTTTAATACAGAGTAGAGGTTGGTTAACGCGTCTGCACTCACAATTTGGCAAATAGTCAGATTTGTTAGGCCAATATTATCAAAATAAATTAGACATTATTACATGTATATTTACTTAAACTGATTGCGATATGTTACAAGTTGGTTATACGTATGCACTCTACAACTTATTTAAAGCACATTCAGATAGTAAGATATTTGATGTCTATTTACCTAATAAAACACTTAAATTTAAACGCGCCGTGAACTATTGACTCCATTTCAAATATTTATTAACAAACACATATAAGCACTATTGGTCGACAACGGTAAAACAAGACTAGCGGCAAACAAATCGTGACTGAAGTTGTGAATGAGCAGTGTTTGTTTAACGTATCATCACACCGCACCGGCGGCCTAGTGACTCACAAGCGTTACTCTTACTCTTCGCAGTTTCCAAGAATCTATGTTTATTAGTAAGTCCTACATACTGAGATCCGGTCAATAAACTAGTGGTTTAATAAACATGTCTGTGACAACTACGATCATGATCTTTAAAATTATTCACAGAAAAAATGAAGCTTTTGATACCGACAAAACATGTTTAGAAAAAAAAACAAAGTACCAGTAGTGCGCCGCTAAACATATTTAGATCGATTTTTGATTACTTTTCCTACAATGGTTTCACGTTCGCACAATAATGAAAATCAGAGTTTATGAACGCCTCCTCACTGTAATAATTTTCAGCTACACTAGGTTTATAAGAACATAACAGTAGGAATCAGTTGGTCCTCCTTGCCTCTGACCCGGCCAAGGCCGTGAGTTCATTCAGTACAATCAGTACCATCGTCAAAACAACAAACTGAACAATATTAAACTTTAATGCAACGAAATAAGATCTTAACTAAATTGTTAGCAATGTTGCTGTTAGAATGAGGGTTGTAGTAGTCTACTAAACCCTTTAAACGCCTTGCATTTGTAGTGTCTCGCACCGATAATGAAATTACTTCGTAATCGCATCGGCCGGCGCCAATGCGTCTACTTGGTTCGATTTATTATTAGATATTATAATGCTGCCGCCCATGGCCGCGAACACTTCACTATGATAACTCACTTGAGCAGGTCTTGTAGCGTGTTAGAGCAGGGCGCCATGGCGTCGCGCACCGCCTGCAGCGTGACGAGCTCGCCGCTCGCGCCGCTGCCGCCCATGGCCGCGAACACTTCGCTACACCTCTGAAACAACATTTTTACTTTAGCTAATGAACCGGACTGATAATTAATTAGATCTGCGAGGAATTCATCATTGTCTGCGGTTCGATAGCCGAAAGACTACGACAAAAATTCGATGGTTTTACGCGTTAGTCGCGTATTATGTACAATTCACATCGTCACAGATCTGCCGGACGGGAAGCAGGCATAAGCATAACTATCTCATTATTTTCTTATTGAGGAAACTGTAAGTCTATAACTTAAGAACCTTCTATTATGTCGATGTAAATGTATAAGACTGTTTGTTTCTAAATAAATAAATAAAAATTTATGTAGGTGTGCGGTAACTACCTGCAGGTACTGGTGCAGCAGATGATGCGCGGCGGCGGCGGCGCGCTCGAGCGCGGCGGGGAGGGGCGGCGGGGGCAGCGCGGCGGCGGCCTGCTGTGTGGGGGGCGGGGTTACCTGCAGGTACTGGTGCAGCAGATGGTGCGCGGCGGCGGCGGCGCGCTCGAGCGCGGCGGGGAGGGGCGGCGGGGGCAGCGCGGCGGCGGCCTGCTGTGTGGGGGGCGGGGTTACCTGCAGGTACTGGTGCAGCAGATGGTGCGCGGCGGCGGCGGCGCGCTCGAGCGCGGCGGGGAGGGGCGGCGGGGGCAGCGCGGCGGCGGCCTGCTGTGTGGGGGGCGGGGTTACCTGCAGGTACTGGTGCAGCAGATGGTGCGCGGCGGCGGCGGCGCGCTCGAGCGCGGCGGGGAGGGGCGGCGGGGGCAGCGCGGCGGCGGCCTGCTGTGTGGGGGGCGGGGTTACCTGCAGGTACTGGTGCAGCAGATGGTGCGCGGCGGCGGCGGCGCGCTCGAGCGCGGCGGGGAGGGGCGGCGGGGGCAGCGCGGCGGCGGCCTGCTGTGTGGGGGGCGGGGTTACCTGCAGGTACTGGTGCAGCAGATGGTGCGCGGCGGCGGCGGCGCGCTCGAGCGCGGCGGGGAGGGGCGGCGGGGGCAGCGCGGCGGCGGCCTGCTGTGTGGGGGGCGGGGTTACCTGCAGGTACTGGTGCAGCAGATGGTGCGCGGCGGCGGCGGCGCGCTCGAGCGCGGCGGGGAGGGGCGGCGGGGGCAGCGCGGCGGCGGCCTGCTGTGTGGGGGGCGGGGTTACCTGCAGGTACTGGTGCAGCAGATGGTGCGCGGCGGCGGCGGCGCGCTCGAGCGCGGCGGGGAGGGGCGGCGGGGGGCAGCGCGGCGGCGGCCTGCTGTGTGGGGGGGCGGGGTTACTTGCAGGTACTGGTGCAGCAGATGGTGCGCGGCGGCGGCGGCGCGCTCGAGCGCGGCGGGGAGGGGCGGCGGGGGCAGCGCGGCGGCGGCCTGCTGTGTGGGGGGCGGGGTTACCTGCAGGTACTGGTGCAGCAGATGGTGCGCGGCGGCGGCGGCGCGCTCGAGCGCGGCGGGGAGGGGCGGCGGGGGGCAGCGGGGGGGCGGCCTGCTGTGTGGGGGGCGGGGTTACCTGCAGGTACTGGTGCAGCAGATGGTGCGCGGCGGCGGCGGCGCGCTCGAGCGCGGCGGGGAGGGGCGGCGGGGGGTAGCGCGGCGGCGGCCTGCTGTGTGGGGGGCGGGGTTACCTGCAGGTACTGGTGCAGCAGATGGTGCGCGGCGGCGGCGGCGCGCTCGAGCGCGGCGGGGAGGGGCGGCGGGGGCAGCGCGGCGGCGGCCTGCTGTGTGGGGGGCGGGGTTACCTGCAGGTACTGGTGCAGCAGATGGTGCGCGGCGGCGGCGGCGCGCTCGAGCGCGGCGGGGAGGGGCGGCGGGGGGCAGCGCGGCGGCGGCCTGCTGTGTGGGGGGCGGGGTTACCTGCAGGTACTGGTGCAGCAGATGGTGCGCGGCGGCGGCGGCGCGCTCGAGCGCGGCGGGGAGGGGCGGCGGGGGCAGCGCGGCGGCGGCCTGCTGTGTGGGGGGCGGGGTTACCTGCAGGTACTGGTGCAGCAGATGGTGCGCGGCGGCGGCGGCGCGCTCGAGCGCGGCGGGGAGGGGCGGCGGGGGCAGCGCGGCGGCGGCCTGCTGTGTGGGGGGCGGGGTTACCTGCAGGTACTGGTGCAGCAGATGGTGCGCGGCGGCGGCGGCGCGCTCGAGCGCGGCGGGGAGGGGCGGCGGGGGCAGCGCGGCGGCGGCCTGCGCGGCCAGCGCCGCCGCCGCCTCGCCGCCGCCCCACGCGCGCTCCAGCGCCAGCGCGCGCAGCGTGTGCGTCGTCGCGGGCGCCGCGTTGTTCGCCAGCCTGCGAATGTTATGTGTTTGACTGAGTGTATTTTGAATCGATAAGACAAGCTTGCTTGAACCGCCTAGCTCCTCCTAACCTCTCGTGCAGCTCGCGCCACAAGGCGGCCACGCGCTCGCTGGCGCCGCGCCCGCCGGCCGCCGCGTCGCAGCCCGGGAACTCCACGCGACGCACCGACACCGACCGACGCAGCGCCGTCGCGATGTCTGTCAGACCTGTTATATGACATAACGTGGACTATATTAATATCAATTTTGTAGTATACATACAGAAACATCTGTTAACGATACCACAATAAGAAAAGAGATTATATAGTGGAAAAACACGCAGCCGACGTGTAAGTCTCCAGTGGTAGCACATTAAATTTCATGGAACGACAGACTTGGCCACAAGTAGTAAGGATTCACCGATTCGGGCCAAGTAATCGTGACCTGGATCGACGAACACCTACTATTTACAATAAACTTACTTGTGATCATCTTATAAGCACGTGACGTAACCTTTCGTTCCACTGCACCAAGAGTACAGGCTCTGTTAACTTCTAAACAACATACACAGCTAACACACTATACCTTGCAGGCTGAACGCGTTCCTGTCAATGTACAGCGTGTGCAGCGTGCAGTTGCACTGCAGAGCCTTGGCCAGCAAGCGCGCGCCCGCGTCGCCCGCCAGGTTGCCGCCCACGTCTAACGTGCGCAAGCGTCTCGCGCCGCCTAGCGCGTTCAGCAGCCCGTACAGGTCACCCTGCGGTATACAATCACTTTAAAATGAGAAGTCGCGATTTATAGGATACGACATGGGCATATAGTCTTGCAAACAAGTTAACCAGTATAACTAATACGCCTCGAATTGAGAACTCGCGATTTACTTGCAAACGAGTTGACCTTTATTTAGGTTCGCTTTTGCGCCTTTTAGCTCCATAACCGATCCTGCTTATATAAAACTCTCCCATTATATTTATCTCTTATACAATCCGATCAAATATCATAAAGATCAGAAAAACGTTACTAAATGTAAATAAAACTAATTACAAGCCTATAGAAATATTGAAATGGGTTAAATAACTACATATATGTATGTGTAAACGCGTACCTTCAGTTTACAATCACTAAGGTCCAAAGAAATTAAAGCTGTGTCTGGTTCTTGTAAAACATGAACTAGTGCCTGCAAACAAAAAGAGATATTACTTACAGTCTGTCTAATTATAGACATGTCAGTCAGGACGCTGTAACTACCACCTACACAGATGTCACCGACAGCAGAATGCGACTGGGGGAGCCTATACAAACTGTGCAACATATCGTAGAAATGTGCCCCCTCCAGACAAAGATAACCTCAACCACTAGATAGATCATAAGTACAACTCGAGGTCACCACACATAGGTGCTCCCGTACTAATTTTGTATGACAGCGCGACCGCTTTTTAGATGAGTTGACGTTTTTTATCATTACCATAGACTTAAATATATAGTAGACGGCCATAGTCTAAGAACTAGATGGCGGTAAATATTTGGAGCCTCAAAAAGTTCTTAGACTATGGCCGTCTACTATATATTTAAGTCTATGTCATTACTCATGTGAATTATAAAATATCCACAAAAATCAAGTTAGAGGGGTGAACCTGGATTGTTATACTACAAATTGGTGTAGAATACTATTGACATGTGCTGTTCGAATCGTAGAAATTTACGAATAAAATTGCGCTTATGTGTGGTGACCCCGTGCTCCCTGTAAAAGCTTAATGATGAGGTGTCTGTGTAGTCTGTGGCCCCAGAAGACGTTTTGCGGGAGACATGCAAGACGTACCTATTAACACCGGAAGCAAGGGATTAGCTACTTAATTTAGATATTAAACTATAACACTTTCGTATCTGTTCACATCACATAATTGTAATTTAATTGGAATAAAGCCAATAATAATCAGTCAGTCATCTCGTTTTCTTATTAGACAGGGCACAAAATTTCAAAATCGCTCTCCTTTTCGATGCGACAGGCAAACGATATTACTTTTGGGCAACCGGGCTTTTTACCTGGTTTAGGCTTAGCTGTATCCGAATTGCCGGTTGCCTTCAAAGAAAATTTGACCGGAAGTGAGATATTCAAGATGGCGGCCAAAAAAAATACCCATTTTTTACTGTTTCTTAAATAAATCGTAAACCGTGACGCCTACCAAAAAATGTTCTTCTACTTAAGTAATCCACATAAAATTTTCTATTAAAAAGGTTCTATACAGTTTTTTGCTGGGATCAAAGTTTAATGAGATATCGAGGGTATAAGACAGCCATTAAACATATAGACTAATTAGCCTTTTCCCGCGACTTTGTCTGCGTGGGATTAACATTCGCCATAATAAATTTATGAAACACCTTAGTGAAATCTTATAGCAAATATAAATTTAACGTATATACTTTTTTACGTCTACAGTGAGCAACAATTGCATACAAAGTTTCACCCCCCTTTTCACCCCTTAAAAAAATGATTTCAGGGATAAAAACTATTTTATGTCCTTTTCCATAACTCAAACTATCATCATACCAAATTTCATCTAAATCGGTTCAGCGGTTTAAGCGTGAAGAGGTAACAGACACACTTTCGCATTTATAATATTAGTATGAAAAAATTGTGCGCATTGAGAAAAAGTTTTTGACCATAGATAGAGTGCCCCACGATGAATATTTTTTACTGTTGGAGGTCCGTAAAATTTTTGGACGTTCACGTCAAAATCCCCTCTGATGTGATTTGAGAGTTTTCCCTCTTCGCAGAACTTTTTTTAAATATAGATTTATTTATTTTTTATATCAAAAATGAATTGTGCATGTCTGTTTTATACGGAAATGATACCACACAACCCCTAGCAGCCTCAACCAGAGTATTTAAAATATAATTTATCTTTAAACAGTTAGTGTGTCTGTTATCTCTTCACGCTTAAACCGCTGAACCGATTTAGATTAAATTTGGCATGATGATAGTTTGAGTTATGGAAAAGGACATGAAATAGTTTTTATCTCAGAAATCATCTTTTGAAAGGGTGAAAAGGGGGGTGAAACTTTGTATGGAATTGTTGCTCACTGTAGACGTAAAAAAGTATGTACGTTAAATTTATATTTGCTATAAGATTTCACTAAGGTGTTTCATAAATGTATTATAGCGAATGTTAATCCCACGCAGACGAAGTCGCGGGAAAAGGGTAATTAGTCTATATTTTTAAGGTCTATCTTATACCCCCGATATCTCATTAAACTTTGATCCCAGCAAAAAACTGTATAGAACCTTTTTTATAGAGAATTTTATGTGAATTATTTAAGTAAAAGAACATTTTTTGGTAGGGGTCACGGTTTACGAGTTATTTAAGAAAAAGTAAAAAATGGGTAATTTTTTTGGCCGCCATCTTGAATATCTCACTTCCGGACAAATTTTCTTTGAAGGCAACCGGCGATTCGGATACAGCAGGGTCTAAATCAGGTAAAAAGCCCGGTTGCCCAAAAGTAATATCGTTTGCTTCTCGACATGGATTTTTTGAAAAATGGAACTAGACTATATGGGATCACTTTGGTTGGTGTGAACTTTTTTTTAAAGAGCATGCCAAGGTTTATACAGCGTTGAAAGTAAACTTAATTGCAACGAAATAAGGTCTGTATGCGCTAAACGTAAACTTACCTGTATTAAAGGTGGCGCATATGATCTTTTTCCAGTGAGTCTGCTTAGCGACAACTGGTGAATGGAATGATTCTTGCCGATTGCTCGCACGATACCGGAGAGTTCTAATTCCATACCTATAAACAGGATATTCTAAAAATGTTAGACTTTTCAGGTAAAAAAAAAAGAAAATGCTTGTGCCAACCCATACGCTATAATCGATTTTAGGTTATAAAATGTACTGAGATGACAGGTGTCAAAAACCGCTTCTTAGGTTGCACAAGGTACAGGCCGTGATTTTTAAGAAGAACCTTCGGGAATCGGCAATGACACACGAAGGTGATATTCCTGTTCTGTTTTTTCATGTATCACTGTTGATTGATACCCGACGTCTCTTTTTCAAACCCGAAGGTTCTTTTTAGAACTCACGGACTGTATAATGATCTTGCATTACATCATGCGGTGGCGGCGTGAATTGTTGAGAGAAGCTAAACTGTTACTAAAATTCAAATTTCAACACAGTTGCTCAAAAAAGTGCTTTTCTGGTAGTGGTTTAGCGTGCGGAAAGTTCTACTTCTCGCACTAGTACGTTTTACTTTTCCAGGCTATCGCGTCCAACGAAATCTGAGAGCTCTGTTTTGGTACCTGAATTTCAAACAAATAATTGCATACATTTTAGACACAGTAAACATGTTATGAAATAATTGTCTTTTGATTGTCTTTTGTTGAATAATAATAATTTGAATAATCAGGTAAAATAATGTGTTTTCCGCAAAGTTTTAAACAAAAATATTGTTAGTAATTTTATCTCTTAGTGTAATTAGGACTCATAACCTATGCTCGTTCTCCCAGTAGCAGGCAGGGAACATGATAATACACTCACTGTTGTCGGACAGGTCGAGCGACTGCAGGCAGCGCACGCCGTGGATGCAGGACTCGAGCACGTGCGCCGCTTGTGATGACGACAGCACGCCGGAGAGGTTCAGCTTCATGCCCGTCGCGCTCTCGTTGCACGCTAGTCCCAGTAGCAGGCCGGGAACATGATAATACACTCACTGTTGTCGGACAGGTCGAGCGACTGCAGGCAGCGCACGCCGTGGATGCAGGACTCGAGCACGTGCGCCGCTTGTGATGACGACAGCACGCCGGAGAGGTTCAGCTTCATGCCCGTCGCGCTCTCGTTGCACGCTAGTCCCAGTAGCAGGCCGGGAACATGATAATACACTCACTGTTGTCGGACAGGTCGAGCGACTGCAGGCAACGCACGCCGTGGATGCAGGACTCGAGCACGTGCGCCGCTTGTGATGACGACAGCACGCCGGAGAGGTTCAGCTTCACGCCCGTCGCGCTCTCGTTGCATGCTAGTCCCAGTAGCAGGCTCCTGGTAACGTGAAAATGAAAGTTGGCTTCACATTATTATTTCGTTTCGGTTTCGATGACTATAATATTGCGATTTTCAAGTAATTATCGAACGTGGTTTTATTTCTTATAAAAATACATATATATGGCGAATATGCCACAGTACTTCACCTCGCAGTAGGGGAAGAAGGGCGGTCGGTCTATGTGACCTAATAGTAGGTTGTCTATTAGACACTAACTTGAGAGCATCTGGCATCATCTTGCAGTAGGAGAAGTCGAGCGTGTTTAGAGCCAAGCAAGCTGTGAAGAACTGTCGGAAGGAAGGCGGTGGGTCCTTGGGCCGGCGCACGGCCGACCATGGGTTGCGTCCCACGAGCAGCTCCGAAAGTCGCGCCGCGCAACCACGTAGCAGTGCGCCCCACATCTTTAACACAACGTTGAAATTAGTAGTGTTGTGTTTCTGCTGGTGAGTAAGGTTGCCAAAGAACTCAAAGAGGACCCAGTGTGTTGACGACGAGGGAACCTCTTGTTCCTTTAGGCGTCAACACAATGAATCCTCCTTTTTGTAAAGGGTCGGTAACGCGCATGTGACACCTCTGGAGTTGCAGGCGTCCATAAGCTATGGTAGGTGCTTACCATCAGGCGGGCCGTAAGGTTGTTTGCCACCGTCGTGGTATAAAAATAATAATTAGAGAACAAAAGTGTTCAAGCCACCAACCACACCCACAAATCGGTATTAGGGTTTCTGGTTTCTCGACCTTTTTTATTTCTCGAGGCACGGGGATTCTCGACCACGATTTCTCGAGTTTCTCGAGTATCTCGAGAAATTTTAGAAGGTCTTTTCCGACCACGGAACAATGGTGTTCCGGACCTTTGTAAGGCGTATGCGGAGCCAAAGCCAACGCGCAAACGCCCTTTAGACAATTTAATGAAAAGTGAGGGATACACTAAAAGGATGCTGCCCTTGCCCGTGTCTTGGGACGCACGCAGAGACAGCGCCCGCCATGGTGTAAGGACTATTCAGTTAATGGAGTCTAAAATGTACTAGGCTATTGGGTGAATAGTATGGGCTAATTACTGGGCTATTGGGTGAAGAACCGGACGCCTCGGCTTAATAAAACGGTATCCAATTTTAATTCCGGCAGACGGTGACTCGCCCTCCGCAAGATGGGATCCCATAAAAAGCGACATCAAAGATGGCTCAGGGGCAACACCGGTGCGGTGCTGGGGGTAGAGAGGTGTCACTAGACTTTAAACATATAATATAGCCAACTCGCCACTTAGGTTTCCACATCTACCCTCGAGAACGCAGCTCTAGCGACCCCACTCTGGACTGGACAGCCGGTCCTACAGTCCCACTCATCCGACAGGTTAGCACAGAGCACAGACAGCATAAGCTAGACGCATTAAGTGTTAAACACGTGTTTTTTTTACTTATCGCTCTTGCGATTTATTTCTCGAATTCTCGAGGCATTGCGGTTTTTTTTTCCGTCTCGACGAAGGACAAATTTCTCGAGATTTCTCGCCTCGAGAATTCTCGAGCAGAAACCCTAATCGGTATAAACTGAAACTAGACAAGACAATTCGCTGGCCCAATATTATAGGGTACATGTTTTACTTTTATCAAACTTACATTTGAACATTGTCACAGTGATACTAAGTCTGAATTTAACTATCCTGAAAATGTAACATAGAACCCTGTAATATGGGGCTAACAAACTGCCATTTGCTTACAAAAAATATACAAAGGTCTCGGAAGCTATAAGAAGGCTATGATATTATTACCTCCAAAAATGGTAACAAAAGAAAGTCATAAATTAAAAGGCATTTTGATATTTAAATTCGGCCCCTTACACGACGACACATTTAAATGTATATAAATAAAAATAACCATTAACATAGCGCGTCTGCCATGTATGTACTATCGGGTTCAAAAATGCATGGGCAATTTATGAATGAATTCATTGATAATTATGAACCCCATGGTACACTGTGGTAATAGTTAAATGTGTAAATTATAATTCAAAAACGTTTTGCAAGCCTCATTTGACTAATATTTTGTCACTTGGACATTGGACATTACTGTTTCTTAGAAATAGACAAAACATAAATTAACTAAATGAGGCTTGTGGGATGTTTACCAATAAACGGGATAGTTGTTACTTGTAGACGGGGGTTTTAAATTTACTATTTAAAAACCCATACACACAGTTTTTGTCAGTTTTGTGACTGTCCATACATAATGTATGGGAAAATGCGTAACAAAAGTGACAAAAAAGATTGGGACACTTGTTTTCATAAATCGATAGTCCTTGTGGTTCTGAGTGGAAACAACACAAAATTTATTATGTATTCCAAAGAAACGGTACAATTTTCTGAAAATGCCCAGACAGGTAATTATTACCGCATAATGGCCGAAGCTATGACTCAGCATGTGCCGTTTGACGATAAAGTATAAACCAAATGTATTGTTAATGCACACAATATTTTTGTTGATCTTTCCCTTCCATTCACTAAGCTTTGTTAAACCCAACAATAGCATGAATTATGATAGAAATAATGTGCAATTAAGGTTCGTATATACCGTACATGTGCTAAGAATAATATCAGAAAAAACGCTTCAATCCAGGCCTAATTGTAATTTGAACATTTTGGCAATGAATACTAAAGACGGATATTCTAACAGTTATTCATCTTAAAGTATCCAAATAGGAGTCACCGCAAACTATCCGAGAACAATAATCACCAGTCCCAAAGGGATACAACCATAATCCCAAATAAAATAATAAACTTACGTTTTCTAAAGTCGTTTCCGTGTTTGTCAAATTCAGATGTGTCAGTACGTTGGGCTGCGCAAGGAAGTTGTATAAATTCTGAAAGAAACCACAATTTATTATTATTTATTCATTTAAGTTTATTAGTCACAATCGGTGGTCGGATAAGAGTTTATTTTAGAAACGACAAAGGGAGAAATAATCGAACATTGTATTCGAAGATACTATGCGAGAAATCACAATGCAAGAGCATGGAATCATCGAAAGGGAATGGAGAAATAGCAGGGGCAGTCGTACAGTATGGATGCGAGGTGCGACACCGTCATTCCAGTGATGCCGCACTGTGATAGCTAGATTTGTCGCACTGGGTAACTCACGTGAACATCATCCTTGAGATTATTGTGCGACAGGTCGAGGTGCGACAGCGTGGAGAGGTGACAGGGGTTGTCGTTAAACATGGCGGCGAGGTGAGTGCCAGTAATGCCGCACAGTGATAGCGAGATTTGTCGCACTGGGTAACTCACGTGAACATCATCCTTGAGATTATTGTGCGACGGGTCAAAGTGCGACAGCGTGGAGAGGTGGCAGGGGTCGTCGTTGAACATGGCGGCGAGATGAGTGCCAGTAACACCGCACTGTGATAGCGAGATTTGTCGCACTGGGTAACTCACGTGAACATCATCCTTGAGGTTATTGTGCGACAGATCTAGATGCGACAGCGTGGAGAGGTGGCAGGGGTTGTCGTTGAGCATGGCGGCGAGGTGCGACACCGTCTTGCCCGTGATGCCGCACTGTGATAGTGAGATTTGTCGCAGCCCGTCGGGGTTGTTTGCCAGCCCGGAAAGTATGCTGATTGCACCTACATGAGACAATAAAAAGCATGAAAAATAAATTAAAACTGGCAGACCTTATCTCTATAATACACAACTATAAAAGTGATATAAATGGGGTCAAATCTATTCACTGTACTTTATGAGGCAAACTAACAAAGACACACTAAAATTTATCTTCAATATGATACTCATGCTGTAAAACGACATGCTGTGCCCCTCAGATACGACGTCACACGATAGACCGACAGACAGTTAGGCACTCACCTTTATCTTCAATATGATTCTGCGAGAAGTCAATAGTATGCATCGCTGGACGCCGGCGCGCCCGAACCAGAGCATGCCCTAATCTCGCCGCATGGTCGTGCCTCAACGCCGCCGCTCGCCAGCTCAACCGTTGAGGCGCGGGCGAAGCACAGCGTACGACGCGTGACAATGCTTCCCATGCTTCGCCACCTACGCGTACTCCGTCGCCACACACGCCCGTGAACCACGTGTTGTGTTGTAGCGCGATCAAAAGTGGAATCAAGTCTCTGAAATAGGTAAAGTTGAGTAGGGTAGGGTTGGGTAGGTTGAGTTTGACTGAAGAGTGAGTCAGGCAGAAAACAATAGCAATAATTGAATAATATGGGTAATAATCGATAGGCCTAAAATCGCTTGAATAGAACGAGGAAAACGTACGCGACGAATGTTCCCGTCTATTGAATATAATTGATGATTACAACTGCATGGATCGCAAAAGATCATATCTACTTGAATGATAAGGTACCTAGACGTTAAGTTAGGCTATAATAATATATTAAACCAATCGCAACTTTCACGACGCTATGCCCTATCATTAGCACGTATTCGGATTAACTTTACCTTCGCAAGTATTCTAATGCTACTTAAAAAGAAGGGTTGTTATTTCAGCATTCTATGAATGCGTGCCTTGTTGCGAGTTGATTCGTATGATTATTGATAGTAAATGAGCCGGTTTGGATTAATTAATATGAGGTAACAATCAATTGATCTTTATGGCCCGGAAAATCTTGATGGGTCCGCCCTTTTGGTAATCAGTTTAATACAAAATTAGCGACCCGCCCCGGCTTTCGCACGGGTGCAATTATACATATACTTCCTCTTGAATCACTCTATTTATTAAAAAAAAACCGCATACATACAGACAGACGGCAGGAAGCGACTTTATTTTATACTATGTACCTAGTGATAAATAACAATGTTACGGCCGCACAAAAAAGCACAAACAGGATCGCCAAACAGGAAATATTACGCTCCCATTACTTTCATTCCTCGAAGTATATCATAGTAAGTGGATAATCGCAATAACCGAGATTTCAACGATTCATTAATTTCCACACGAACTGTTTTTACCACTGAAAAAAGTTGAGGTTTACAACCGATTTATCGATGACAAGCAACACTTTACTCGAATTTCGGAGCTATTGTTCAGCGGAAATAACTGAGCGATTCGAGTGTTCATAATTATCCTTATACGTAAATAAAAAATGGTGACCTATTGATTGTCCGAAATATGATTCGCCGATTATCGATTCGCAGACAACCATTCCCAGATGGGTTTTTTGGTAGAAACACGATTGGCAGAATTTCATTACGCAGAGTAATCTTTTCGAAGACCAGTCAATGCGCAGATTATTGATTCGCAGAATTTCTTTTCGTAGAATGATCGTTTTGTAAGTGACACGATAAGCCGACCAACCCTTAGTCGAACAACGGTTCGAAGAATGATCATGGGGTATTTTGTATTGTTTCCTAGACCTATTATAAAACGCCGCTATTTTATAATATGCCTAGCTATAGGGAATGCAAACCGGTTATTTTCATACAAAAAATAACCGGTTTGCATTCCCTACCTAGCTAAAATCCTTCATATCGTTCAAAGCTCATCCGTTGTTGGCATTAAGCATGTCGTCTATTCGTAAGTAGGGTATTTAATGTATTTACTTCCATGCGGTATAGAGCTAGAATATTATACTAGTTTTTACCCGCAACTCGTCTGCTTGAAATTAGTAATCCATCCCCCTTTTTATGTCCTTACACAGGTTCTCTATGTGTCTTTAAGAAATTATTTCGTAAATATTCTATATTATCTAACCCTAGAACTCAAACTATCTCCAAAATACTCAGACTAATATTTTTTTAGAACGTCACATTCGTCGCAATAAATATAATATATTTAAAATAAAAAAATATCCTAAGGAAGTAAATTTAATGCAGTTTTTAAATATATGCAATTTTTATAAACTTATGAATATGATACATACAAGAACGTTCGCGTTCGCGTCGTGGTGTATCTGTGTGTAACACCACCACAGTAAGTATCGAAAATGACTGCAACGTGAACTTCCCTAGCGTATTTGATTTCTTTAAATTTATTAATACAAGGTGTAACAAAAATGCTGGTGATCCTTTTAAGGGCGTAATTGGTATCGTATTCTAATTATGAAAAAGTAAGAAAAAAATGTTTCGCGCGAAAAAAATGTTTGGTTTAGTATGGAGGGTCGGCCGGCTGGGAGCCCCTGTCCTGTCCTGTCCCATAGAAAAAATTTTTTTTTCCCGTCCAAAAAAAATTCTCCTACTTTTTCTTAGTCTCAACCAGTCACGATACCAATTATGCCCTTAAACGGATCACCAGTATTTTTATTACACCCTGTATAAATTGATATAAATAAATAAAATAAAAATATAAATACTATGTAAATCATTTTGATACAATAGGGAACGAAATCTAAAAACACCAAAATTGTATGATTTTTTCTTAGTGAAAAAGTGGTTTAAAAAATAAATACTTAAATTTATACCTACTTATTACATATTTATTTATACAATAAGTAGGTAATTCAAACTTAACAACACGATATAAAATTTAGTTTTAGGGATTTGCTTTTAATGCAGAGTTCACTTGCACGCAAGGTGCGAACCATATTTGAATCGTGAACGTGTTTGTCCTTTTACAGTCCCTAAAAAACGAATTGTGTAAAATTCTAAACATTACTCTACTAAAGGTTACGGAATCGAAATGATTATTCTGCCAAATGAATTTCTTCCAATAATAGTTCTGTGAATTGAAACAGATGCGAACTGAATCGGTTGCGAACCATAGAGCTGCGAAACGTTAGTCGATCAAACGAAACACCTACGAATAAACCATTCTGCGAATCGTAGTTCGGCGAGTCGTTGTCTGCGAATCGAAAATCTGCGAGTAATATTTCGGGGAATCCTTAGGTAGCCATAAAAAATATTCCCAATATTATTATTTTGTGATATTTTTAAAGAGGAACTTTATGGCTATGCAACGAGCAAAGCTGTTGTTGTCGGCTGTCTTATAAGTCCAACGGCAATTTTCGTAATACTTATATCTGATACATGAAGAGAGACCGTCGCAGTTAAGTGACATCATTTTATCTTAAATACCTTGATTATGTAGACAATTTTATCTTCATTCATAGGTCTTGATTCTTTGCAATATGGTTTACAAATAGTCAATCGCAATGAAGAAGGTACCCTATTGCCTGAAAATAACACAATTAGTACTTACCTTTGATCTAAATGGTCGAAGTCCTTCAAGTGTAGCATTCTAATATCATGTGCCAAGTAGATGGTGTCGATGTCCCACGCCACCTCAGCCCTAAAATATTATAAATGGTTATTTATCATCGAAAAATTACCCAAAATATTGTCTATGCCATAAATTTGATAAAAATGTCGTTTCTTTGACCATTTCGCATCGGCTCAGACCCCGTGTAACATCGCCCGGGTTTTTTCGTCACCTCAAGCCAAATCGGCATCAATAAACGCGGTGTGATCATTATAACCCTTTAAACGCCATGCAAGCGAGCCAATATAAACTTTAATTGAAAGCGTGATAGTTACTTTTACAGCGTACGCCGCACGTCCTAATACGGGCACTCTACTCATGACACATTTAGGTGTTCTTGGCGTTGTTAATGTTAATAAGTAATAGTTAACGCAATGGCGCATAGTTACAGTGTCCAAGAGGCAACCGTATGGCTCGCGGTATTTATTAACTGGTATTAAGCTCCTTACGTGCTGTAGAACCACCCTCGATTACCGACCAGCCAGTGTGAATAAGATAAGATAAGATAAGATAAGATATCTTTATTTCATTATAAAATACATTATAAATTTGGCGTAAGTCAAACTTAAACATATTGTTATAGTGATCGTCAGAGATTACAGATATGAAATTCTCATGCAAGTTCATACAGTTGTATGTACATATGTATTATTATATAATTTATATTACAAGTTACTCCTAAGTTCAGTTTCTACACAATGAAGAATTCGGTTACGTCAAACATATTATACATGGGATAAAACAAAATTATTGTGGTTACATAATTATTTATCATTAATATTGGTGTCAAATTCAGAATAGTCATTAGCCAGATACTCTTTAACGCTGTACAATGTGCGAGACAACAAGAGTGCCCTCAAGCGTGCATAGAGTAAAGTTTCACTTTCAATACTTTTGATATTGTATGGCAACTTGTTATATAGCACACATCCCACAGGGACAGGTAATCGCTTACTCATCTTCAACCTATATATAGTGGATAAACTAGGTGTTATATCAAGGGATTGTTTGGTGTGGCGGGGATTATATTGTGATCGTACCCTAAACTGCTTCATGTTTTTTCTAACATAGATGATTATTTCCATTATGTAAACAGAGATAGACGTTAGAATGCCCAAATTTTTAAAGTGTTCTCTACATGGATCTCTATACTTAGCTCCCACTAGTATTCTTATAGCTTGCTTTTGCATCTTTAAAACTCGTTCATTTTCACTGGATTTTCCCCACAGCAGTATACCGTACAATATTATTGAGTGTACATAGGCATAGTACGTCTGTTTTAAGGTATTCTTAGATATTAAGGTTTTGAGTTGTCTCATTGCATAAATACCTTTCGCCATTTTACTACACACCAAGTCCATTTGTAAATTCCAATAGCCATTTGCATGCTCATTCTTGACATACAGATAATTGAAATTGAGGGGGGAGGATGAAAAACAAAGTCCAACGTGGGTCAGTTCGGGTTGCACTGCCCCGCGCTCTCGGTGTGCATTGGCCTTAAATACCGCGAGCCATCCGGTTGCCTCGCGGACACTGAATCTACGCGTCATAACTCTGACCGTTGGATACATTTAAGCACGCCAGGAAAACAAACTTAAGGTAACGAATTCTGCTATGTTAATGGAGGACTTACCTAAACGGAGTTTGACAAAGATCACACATAGCCGCATATTGGTTCGAAAAATCCCCGCATGTAGAATGTTTCCTAGTGCCACTAACATGTTGCAGCTGAAATGGTAAATTGACCTGAAAACAAATCGTGAATAAGTACCTAATTATTGTCTCTTTTGAAAAAAGGAAGTTGAAGGTAACAATATATTTACGTTCCACCATTATATTTAGAATTATTTCGAATTCTTGATTTCCAATTGTCCCTGAAAACAACTTTTATACCTACATTGTTAAAAATCTTTATATTATAAATAATTTATGAAGGCCCCTACAATTTATTATAATAATTTCTTTCCAAATAACTATAAAAAAAAAAGTTGACACTCAGGTTTATCAAAATATTTAACTGAATTTCTGATTGTACCTAACAAAATTAACAAGTTGTTAATTGGTTTAATTAAGTATGAGCGTAGTAGTATTGTGGTCATTGTGGCGAAGGCAATGGACTTATTGTTGCCAATTAATTTAACTAACGAAGGTTGCCAGCCATGCCAAAATTGCGCCTAATTTATCCGGAATAATAATAAAATAATATTATTGTTTATATGTTATGTTATAACTAAGGATGCTTGGACACCTGCTACGACATGACGACTTTGTTACGAATATAATAGAAGGGAGAGTTGAAGGAAAGAGGAAGTCAAGGAAGCCAAGAAGAGCTTTCATGGATCATGTACTTAAAGGAAAAATAAATGTCAAATCAGACTGTCAAGGTGAAAACAAAGGACAGTACGGTTAGCACAAGTTTGCAGCGACAGTATCTCGCGGGCGAGATAGACATCTACCACTTTCCGGTAAATACAGTTAGAAAGTAACAGATGTCTATCTCACCTGCGAGATACTGTAACTGTAGACTTTTGCTAACCTTGCAGCATAGTGCATAGAAATTCCTCCACCGACAAGAGTCCAGGGC
This sequence comes from Pammene fasciana, assembly GCA_911728535.1. Lineage (NCBI taxonomy): Eukaryota > Metazoa > Arthropoda > Insecta > Lepidoptera > Tortricidae > Pammene > Pammene fasciana. The sequence goes on from OU452285.1 coordinate 8,655,135, forward strand.
CCCGTTTCTCAAAAGCTTGTAACTTGTAATACAAGCGTCTCTTTTCAACATCTTTTGCTAGAAAGGGACTTCCGCTTGTATTACAAGTTACAAGCTTTTGAGAAATGGGCCCCAGCTCTTCAATAAAGATGATATATGAATTATCATATTACCTTGCATATTATGTCCTCTACGGGTACGTTTGGATATAAATCGTCGAACGCAGCGACAAGCGCGTGCATAACATTCATAACACCCTCTGATTGTTTTTCTTCACCTGATAATAAATAAATAATTATTTTTAGTAGGTACTGAAGTCATACAATTTGAACAGTCGTGTTAGTGGAACTCTGAGACATTACCAGTACAGTCAAGTCGGGTTCGATATAGGCTGTTAAAGTGTTAAAACAATAACACCCGTCAAATTTGGATTTGCCATTGTATAAATACCCTAAACAGTATACATTACAAATGTAGTTCCATCATACTGCAAAAACATTTAGCATAAATGTCTACAAACAAGCAAAAACAGAACAATGCAGTATCTTCACAAGGAAAAACTTCACATTACTCAGTTTGGTGTCAATGTCAGCGGCTGCTTAGCATACAATAGTAGCAATTAGTCACTTACCAATGAGAATAGACACTGGCTTGTGTTCATGAATGAGTGTTATCGACAGGTGATTAGCCTTTTTACTTTCAATCGCTTCTATTTCCATCAAGTGAAATCCATTGTCGACCTGGTTTAAAAAGATAATTGTTATGACACCAAAATAATTTAGACAGGCAGGGCACCCTCACGAGGAATTGCCACGCGAAGCAGCTTGGTAGAGTGTACATGCAGCTCAGCTGACAAACATCAAATGAATATTTACATGATAATATTTATAGGACAGGGGTTTCCAGCCCCTGACCCTATGTGCCTCACCAAAAGTTTTACTACAATACTACGCCCCCTTGCGGTTGAATTGGGGAGTTAAAACCAGGCACCGTCCATGCACAGGCTTTATATAGTTGTGACCTGGAGGCGCTGGCTGCGCTCCTCCTTAGACCACTCAACGCCCCTCAAGTGGGGCACACCGCACTGGTTGGGAAACCCTAGTGCAGGACATAGAACGATCGATCGGGAGATAAAAGACTTATATCTTTTGAAGTTTTTTTTTATTTATCACAAGTGCAGTTACTTTCTGTTGTATCATTTGAGGTGCTAATATTGGTTTTGATTATTTATAACATGTAAATGAAGAGTTCTTACCCTAGTTGGGACTTTGGCTGTTGTTATAAAAATTCTATAAGATGTCACAACCTGAAAAGATTTCAAGAAATTTAGTAGATACCTTTTCCACAGTTATCTGTTATGTCATTTTGATATAGTGTAATCATAGATAATACTGTAAAAAAAAGGAATATAATTCTTGTGTTTAAATTCAGGATTTAATCAATTATTAACATGAAGTAAACCCTCACAAAAAACCAAATAACTAAATAAATGTTTTTGTTTTAATCATGACAGCCATAACCATTTATTTATTTATTTATTCAGATATACATAAAGACAATACCCATACATCTTATCTATCACAACAATAACAAACATTCTTCAAAATATTCAATACACAATGAACAGTCCAGCATTTAAACCACAAAGATAGCAATGAAACCAATTAGATTAGGAGTTAACATACAGAATGTATAATTCAGGCTACCTATTTTATATTGAGCTCACAATGAACACTTGCTTGTGGGTGTGAGTCCATAGGGACCACTACATTGCCGGGCATGTATGACACACCTCAGTGACTCACACTGGATAAGAATACATTATCAATGAATGTGGAGTACTAAGATTATCAGACCACACTAAAGAGTATTATTTTTATTTCTTGTTGATGTTGGCTATTGGCAAGACTATTCAAAAGTAGGTTAGTTAAGTACATACAAGAAAGTTGATGTTTTATATTGTACGAGGGGAGACAACATTTGTTTATTATTAAATAAAAGATGAATAATAGTAATTTGTAATGCTTTTCTGTTGTGGTACTCACCAATACTTTGTTATCAACTTTGTCACCTCTCGATTCCATGCGAACAAGGGATTTGTAAAGTATTTTAACATTTTTACCCAGGACATTACTGATGCTGTCTGTAATATTAAAGAGTGAATATACTTTAAAAAATCACTGTAAATAATATTTCACGTGTTCATCTAACAGTGTGTAAGTACTAAAATATAAAAATTATGAGTCTCAATCAAATAACAACCGTAAAAAAAGAAAAATAATACATACCGCTTAATTCAGTAGATATTTGAGATTTTGTTGTCATTTTTTTTATTTTCTTCAATGTCATTACATCAATAAAATGTAATTTATTCCAATACACAGATCATCCATACTTATCACAGTACTTTGATAGAAACCTAAATTTTATATCCTAATTATTTACAAAAAATAGAGAAATCATAAGGCATTTCGATAGAATATTGGAAATCTAACTTTACACCCAAAAATCCCAAAATCACTAAACACAACACACACACCTCGGCTCAATACGTACGCACACAGATTAAATTTAAAAATACCACACAGTACACTGCACAGAGTAAAAACATGAGGCATATTTAATTTAAACTACGGGTCGCCACACACCTAGCGGTTTTCCTCGCGGAATTACCGGAAGTAGCGGAAATTTGTCTATGGTAGCGGAAATTTGTCTATGGTAGCAGATTTTTTGTATGGAAGCCATAGACAAATTACCGGAAGTAGAGGAAATTCATAGACAAAATGCTTAATTTGTCTATGAATTTCCGCTACTTCCGGTAATTCCGCGAGGAAAACCGCTAGGTGTGTGGCGACCCTTACACGATCTGACCAAAACGTGTCTGCATAATTAATTACGGGTCAAAACACACCTAGCGGAATCACAGCGGAATTGAGCTAATTCATAGACAAAATGTCTATGGTAGCGGAAATTTGTCTATGGTAGCTGATTTTTTGTATAGAAGCCATAGACAAATTTCCGTTACTATAGACAAATTTCCGCTACCATAAACAAAATTAAGTATTTTGTCTATGAATTGGCTTAATTCCGCGAGGAATTCCGCTAGGTCTGTTTGACCCTACCACAGTAAAAAAAAATATCCTACCTGGCCATGTAATGTGCACTTTGATTATTAAACCAACCGGATGCGACACACGCTCTCATTTCTATCGGAAAAAGTCTGCCGTTTTTTGCGGGAGAGGGGAACGTCAAATGTATGCGAAACGTCAAAATAGCCACGTCAAATAAACGTCAGTCCACACAATGAGTATGACCACTGGTCATACATTTTCGGCAAACGGGAACACCTGTCAATGGCACTCCGCTTGGTTTAAAGCTCTATGCGGGCTGTACACTCTCGCCGAGACACACCGAGACAGGCCGAGCGCGAGAGTGTACAGGGGTGCACTCGTTTTGCTTCCAGAAGAAAAATATACTCAGAGTGCTCTCGCCCGAGAGTGTACAGCCGGCGTTAGGGAACCAAGTACAAATATGTTGGATCGTGTATGGACACTTCATATAGCAACATAAAAAAATATCAAGAGGAACGTCAATTGTCTATTCCTCTGTTGTCCGTAGACAATCTAGACGAAATCAAGACATTCGTCTGTCAAATACAAACAAAATATCTTCTTCGGTTCATTCGGTTCAATGGATATTAAATGTATGTATAAATACTACAAATCTGAACTAATGTTAACTTGTGAAATCAGTTCACTCTGTTAACCATTTACAATTTTATTTTACAACATTAAAAAAAGGAATTTATCGTACCAGCAATTAGTAATAGACGGTACAAATGAACAAGAACTACGAACGTTGTACCCATTGCAATCGTCGCAAGTGGTTAACGACGGGATGTCTTCGAAAATGGCTAAAACCAATGGAATGCAAACATTTACAACGAACTATCGATACCAAAAGAGATTATACTAATGCTGACATAGTTCATTGTGTATTTCTACCCGAACGAAAACCTCCGATGAACCCGAGCAAGTTCGTAAAGTTTTGGAAAAACAAACTGTTTATTTCTGGTAGCGTGAGATCTTTGCAAAGATATTTCGGTAATAAAAACATTGAAGAGGATCACATATGCAACATCAATAAGAGCAAATGTAGCGAACCCTCGACGTCATTAGAAAAGAGTCCAGTATCTATTATTGATAATGCAGATAAGAAAATTGTTGAATACAATAAACAAGTAATGGAGTGCCAACATTCAGATGGTCATTCAGTTCTTAGAGGACACCATCAGCATGCATCGCTTGAAACATGTGCCATATACTGTCAACTGTCCAAGTGAGTACCAAGTTTGTATCAAATATAACCATGTGATGGTCTCTGTATGTGTGATGCTATATGTCTGTTTTTTAAAAGTCTGGTTGGACACACTAGTTACTTTTACAGTGTTTGGCAGCAACACACCCTAATTATGTATTTTATTGCACAACAATTGTTCATATGTTCCACATTAGTCTGATAATACCTATAGTACCGACCATTAATATATCACCTTTGCGTTTTTTTGTCTGAGCATGTATAGAGTAAACAATATAGTTTACTTTGTAGATTGCATATTTTACTAGTCATTTTATACAAATATATGATGAATACTGCAATTAAATACTGTGAGTTACAATAAGGGCTCTTACAGACGAGCGACAGAGTGTCGCATACTGTCGCTCATCTGTAAGAGCCCTAAGAGACTAAGCATATTACTAAAAAAGGTGTAATAACATTTTCAAATAAATGGTTCAAAAAAATGTATATGATATAAATAAACCATTAATTACATGAGATCAATTTTTCTCATCATTGATATACTGTACTGTTAACTAACTCGAATTTTTTTAGGCATGGGTGGTACTGGGGAGGCATATCATCCAGTGAAGCAGAGGAGCTGTTAGCAGGTCAACATGATAATGTGTTTCTGGTGCGAGACTCTTATGACTCCCGACACATTCTCTGTGTATCCTTTCGCTGTGTGGGCCGCACTCTCCACGCAAGACTTAGACATGCAAACGGTCTATTCTCATTGAACAATGAAACATTTGTGCCAGCAAATAGGATATCGGAACATTGTTCTGCAGTAGATGTGAAATCTAACCTTTTTGAAATGCCAGTGAAGCTAGCAAGGCCGTTGAACAGGTAGGTCACCATAAATATTTGATTAAAACTTATATTTTTTCTTTAACTAATTTTCTGTACTGGAAATTATTACATTTATTACTTACTTGAATTTGCCATGGCCGGACAAAAAACGTCTTCTCACTTTCTAGAATCATTTTTATTAGGGTTCTGTACCCAAAGGGTACAAAAGGGGACCCTATTACTAAGACTTTGCTTTCCGTCTGTCCATCTGTCTGTCTGTCTGTCCATCTGTCACCTCACCAGGCTGTATCTCATGAACATTGACAGTTTTTTTTTTAATGTATCACTGCGACCATTGCTGATCTATTGTGATCGCCACCTGCTACAACTCTCGGTCTAACCATGACAGACAGTCGAAATTTTCACAGATGATGTATTTCTGTTGCCGCTATAACAAGAAATACTAAAAACAAGAATAAAATAAATATTTAAAGGGGCTACAACAGACATGATTTATTTTGCCGTTTTTATAGTTCTAATTGATTGATCAGGGGATTGGTAGTGCCCCCCCAGGGCTTGTAACCGTAACCGAAATCCATAGTAAAAACCGGTTTGTTTTTTCGTTCTTTTCGTTACTGTTTTATACTCAATCGAAAAATCCTATAATTTGACGTGAAAACTAGAATAAAACATCGGGTTTTACATAAAAACCATAAAATAATTAAATATATTGGATCTTTGCATTAACCGGTTACAAGCCCTGGCCCCCACCAAGACAAACAAGTTATTATTACTTGAATTTGCCAAGGCCGGACTGGATGACTTCTCTCTGCACACTTTGTATTCAGTAATTGAGCTAGTTAGAATCGACTTTACAAATAAATAGATGACTCTCTAGAGAAAACTACAACAGACAAAAACATTTCTGTCAAAGTATACAGTGTATTTAGCAAAAATTAAGGCTTGGATCATTTGTGCCAGTAAAGATCACTCTTTTCATTTCAGATTTGCAAGACTTGACTCGCTACAAATGATCTGCAGATTCGTGATACGGCAAACGGTGTCAGCTAATATCTGGAGTAAATTACCTCTCCCGCCTAATTTGATCTCTTATGTGTCCACAGGCAGCGACTATATAGTTGTTTCATAGTTTTACAAAGCAATTATTGTGCCTTCAAATGTTTAATGTACCAATATTATAAGCCTACTCATACTGAACTATATCAAAATGTAAAAAGTATTTATACATTTTTTATACAAAAACATATTTTAATATTAATGTCATGTGCAGAGTTGGACAAAAATTTGTTTGTGAAACTAAGATTGAAAATATTACTCTTATGATTACGAATTCAATCATGACCTTTCTAATCTGATTAATACGGACATTATTAAATCAAACCGCGGTATAGTTTCAGTCACGATTTTTTTTTATAAAATGGTTTTTCCCTTTGTACAGAGCAATGGGAATTTTGCCAATATTGTTGTAGATAAGTGTGATTAAATTAAGTAACGACTTTGTTGTTGTTGTAACGCAAGGTTTCTCAAACTTTTTTTGTGATGGAACCCTTTTGGACTAAAAAATATTTCAGAGCCCCAAAATTAAAAAAATGTTTTATTTGCTAGACAGATAGAAGAACGTCTTCAATTTTTTTTTCTTAATATTAAAAATATTCTCGCGAACCCCCTACAGAGGCTTTGCGAAGTCCTAGTGACACCCCCCACACTTTGAGAATGGCTATTGTAACAAGTTGATTTAGTCATGTTTGGACTAACTATTATTCATTTAGCGTAACGTAACTGTTTGTTACATATACTAGTAAAGTATCTTGAATATTTAGTTGTTGTTATTGGATGGATATAACCCATTTTAGATTGACAGAAAGTTTCCTGACCACAACTTTAATTCAATTACCCGTAAACAAAGTATTTAAATACCGAAATATTCTACAGAACAGATCTAGTTCCATACGTGATATTCTGAATAAGCGCTTTGTGTTTGTAGTAATATAAATCACGTAAAAAATATTTATCTCATACATTCGTGAATCATAAAAAACAAATCATGATTGAATTTAGTTGATTGGCGATTTATTAGTTTAAATACTTTAAATCAATGTCACCAGTAATGATTTATTCATGAGAAATGTCTTGATTGAATTGTGTTCTGATTAAATCGTGCGAATTTTAAATCAAATCACCGATATCAAATTTCAATCATGAGTGCCTAACTCTGATCATATGTATTGTTATGTATGGATTTGTTATGCATGTGGTGTATTACTAGTGTTATAATATTATGAAAAAAATGCAGCAACATTTGTAAAATAACTATATTGAACTAAACCAAGTGAATTAACAATACTGCAGTCATGAAATGTTTTAAATTACCTATGTTACCCATACTTCAGTTGAACGTGACCATGTTTTCTTCTATAATATAATCTCCAAATTACTTCAGTGGATTTATTCCCAAAACATTTTTTGCCTGAAAAAGTGAACAGAAGTATTATATCCATTAAAAAAAGAGTTAGAGATAAGTATGTATACTACAGCAGATAGTTAACCACTATTACAGAAAAAGGAATACTAAGGAGTGATACTGTTATGGCTCCTCTACATGATGGGCCGTCATAGGGACGCAGCTATGCGTTAGAGGGAGCTAACAATATTGCGATCTCGTTCCGTCGTATAGCTGCGTCCCAATGATGGCCCAGCATGTAGAGCAGCCATAAGGCTTACCAAACATATATCTGAATTCAGAACAATTAAGTGTGTGGTGTGAGTGTGACTAATATCCTAATACCGATGTTTTGCTATTACGTTGCGCTAAGTATTACCTTGTATGTGGAGCAGAGATGCCACTAGAGCAAGTCCATAAATAACAAACCACTTAATGAATTCGGCATAAGGGTGACAACACACCTAGCGGAATTCCTCGCGGAATTAGCGGAAATTTGTCTATGGTAGCGGAAATTTGTCTATGGCTTCCATACAAAAAATCTGCTACCATAGACAAATTTCCGCTACTTCCGCTAATTCCGCGAGGAAAACCGCTAGGTGTGTTGTGACCCTAAATTAGTGCAAAATATTGTAGCGCGATGCGCGATATTTGATAGCTGAAATAGATAGCGGGTCTTAGTATTCCTTTGTCTATGCCACTCTACTACTGTGTGCCTCAGTAGGTACAATCGGAGTCTTTAATTGTTGAATTATGGTTCAATTCAAGCTATTTTCTTTTGTTTAAGGGTCAAAACACACCTAGCGGAATCACAGCGGAATTAAGCCAATTCATGGACAAAATGCTTAAATTTGTCTATGGTAGCGGAAATTTGTCTATGGTAGCGGAAATTTGTCTATGGTAGCTGATTTTTTGTATGGAAGCCATAGACAAATTTCCGCTACCATAGACAAAACTAAGCAGTATGTCTATGAATTGGCTTAATTCCGCTAGGTCTGTTTTGACCCTAATACTTACTCTATGAAATGACCAATGTAAGGTGAACCCTAAATGTCTCAAGAATTAAGTCCGCGACCGTAAGTCATTAAGGTTGGTCCACACCAGACGCGTCGCCGCGCGAGGCAGCTCCGCCAGGCATTGCGGCCGCGCGTGCGTTTGCCTCGGGCAAGGCACACCCACACTAGCCGAGCTACCGTGCGCGGCAATTTCCTCGCGAGGCGGTGCGCCAGGTGTAAACAGGCCTTATTAGTAAAAAGTCTTACGGTAACAAAGGCAGCGCTTAAAGTTTGTGGGGTGGCCGAAACTGGATTCAAGCTGAGTGCAGATTGCAAGAGCTCCGCGTCCCTGATACGTGACGTGATGAAACTCTGTGTCGCGGTGTTGTTCGGGCTGCTGTCGGTGAGGTAGAATAGTTCGGACGCTTTGTAGATTCCCGCTAGACCCACGCGACGAATATACCAATTAAACTGAAAAATAAGTAAGCATTTAGAAAAAATTTAATTACACTAGCTTTGATGGATGCTGCAGTCTCTTTAACCTTTTCAAGGTCTACGACGGATATATCCGTCACAAAATGAATAGCATTTTACTACATATAAATAGGTTTGGCGTATTAATGAGTCCATAACATTTGTCAAAGCGTTGGAAAGGTTAAATTAGAAATCTTAAGGCTGCTTAACTCTCTTTACAAAACCGCGTTCATCCAAAGTTCAGGCTATAGTATCCGCAGAATTAAGTGGCGACTGAGTTCATAACGCTGTCACCTTCTCTCTTGCCGTGGCGGTTCAAGTGTGAAAGAGCAGATTTATGACCTGTCGCCATTTAATTCTGCGGATACTATAGTCTAGTGCTAGATGGCATCACTAACACAGGTTCCTGGGTTCCATTCATCCGTTCGACGCTTAGACTTGCTTGCTTTCGCATTCGGGTTCCGTAGCGCCCTCTATTAAACAGAAGTCGAATTATTCTATCTAGAGGTCAAGGCGCCGAACAAAATGGATGGAACAGAGACATTCTCATGTAACAGTCAGTTGGCTTTAGGGTCCGTAGAGTAATTCCGCGAGGAAAACCGCGAGGTGTGTGGTGACCCTTAAGTTCATAAAAGCCAGTGTTATCATTAGCAATTTTACGTACGTCTACACTCCGGTCGCCTGAGTGGTAGCAGATATCATCAACCAAAGAAAGTAAAGTCGCTAAACAGTTAGGAACATTGTTCGGTAGGGCTTGAATAGCCATAGCTTTCGCCCATGTGCTCCTGCAACAAAAATAACGTGAGATTTAAAAAAGTCTAGTACAGTCACAAACATCTGAACAGCGCCTTTATTGTCAAAGCAATAAAGTGCATGTTCAGATATTGTAGAGTACCCTGGCCGCTCTTATATATTTGATGGCAACTGTAAATCATTTGGATACCAACTTACTTGTAGGGTTCAATCATAAAAAGCCTAGTCATTATTGCATTTTCTATAAATTTTGCGGGTACTTTTGACTCCTTGACTTGATCTTTAGGCCACTGAAATCAATAAGAATTATTAGTGTCTTACATGCAGTTCAAAATATAATACAAAAGATTGTATTTACTTACACTCTTCATTTGCTCGACTAAACTATCATTGCACTTTACATTGAAATAGTGGATTAAGTCGCCACCTCCGTTAGGGAAAAGCCCGTGCGTTACGCCGGGGTACCCCGCCGCCTCCGCACCGGCGCTCAAAGATTCTACAGACCAACCATTCTTGGAAACAAACTCTAGAGCCTTCTCCAAAATTCTGTTCTTAACACTTTCTTCATACTGATTCTCCTCATGCTCAGTCGTCACTGTTGTAGCCGGAGCCTTAATTTCTTTCTCCACAGTCTGGCTGCTGTAGAATCTAATTTGTCTTTGGGCGTTTTGTAAAGGAACTGTTGCAAGTGGCAATATGAACTTACGACCATTCCTTATGGCTGTTGACAAAATTAATTCTGGTTTAAAAATAGACCACTTACATCAGAAAAATTTTTGAGCTAAGGTCTACTGCAGAGTATGATTTATAAATAAAATACATAAGTAGTTGAATAGAAAAGTAAATAAAAGACAAAATATTTATAATTCAGATACAGTACCAATATATTTAAAAAGTACTCTTATAAAGAAATACATTTATATATTGCCAGTGATACATTCAGACAAACGAGCCACAAGACCGTCCATTAAATGGAAACAGTTTAGGGCAGAGTTTATTATTTCAATTTTTTGTTCATTAGGTATACTATCCAATGTATTTCCACCCACATTGATAGAAACTTCAGTTTCTACAAGTTTTGTACCCTCTTTCACATCCTTCAGTTTAACTTCATAGTGTGCTTTAGACAAATTTAATGCTTCCCTCAGAATACATAAATAGTGTGACTCTATGTATGAGTAACACTCTTTAATCCCGGTTACATTTTCTTTGTCTCTTAAAACTAAGTACCTCAGGAAGTTTAACACTGAGATTATTTGATCACTTAGTTCCATCAGGTCAGATTGGGCTCCATGAGGCATATGACACACTTTTTTTATCAAATCCATCAGCTGAGGGTAAGTGAAACAAGCTGGCATCTCAGTATCCTTAAGTGCATCATCTATAGCATTCTTCAGCAATGTTATTGCATAGCCAATCATACCTGAATGGTTAGAAGTTGAAATGATATATTTGATCAACATGCATCTTCCAGTATAATTGAAACATGTAATAAGGTTACGGATAACTTTCACTGCGTTTTTTCGTAAAGTGTCATAGGTTGCAAATATGGCTATGTTTATTAGTGCCTTGCATAAATTGAAGTGAACTGCGGCTGATAGTAAAGTGTGAGAAGCTTTTGTAGATAATCTTTTAACAAGAGCCTCTGCCAAGGTCAACCCTTTGGACTGTGGCCCATATTCTGGGCAGTTCAGTAAATAAATGGCACAGAGCATTCCTGTATGCACAATGTATTCTGTAGCATATACTTGAGGTATGGCAATGTCAGGCAAGTCAAATTGCGAAGATAGCACCACATAGTATAAGCCAGAAAGTGTGAGCATGTTTAGTTTCTCTTTATGATCATATGGCGATTTTTCTTCATCGCTTACAGATGACTTTGACTTTGAATTAATTTTGTTACAAATTTCAACATAATCAAGAAACTTCAGTATATTCTTCTCTAAAGAGCAGATATCTTTCACAATGGTAGTGCAGCACAGTCTTGCTTCACTTTTTTCATTGTTATCAATGTCCAAGTCGAGATAGATCAAAGGTTTGCCAAGTAGGCTAATCAAAAATGCAGCTATTATTTGTTTAGTTCTAACATTAGATTCAGGTGCTTTCAGCTCCTCAATGAAAGGTTGATAGAATGGAGGTATTAATGAGTAAACTCTAATAATCCTCCTGATGTTAGGGTCACACTCTGCCAGCAAGCGTTCTTTCCCCTCCAGCTGAAATTCAGGTATGGGAATATTTTCAATATAGGTGCTGATGGAATTTAAGCTCCACTCTAGGGACCTTCCCCTTTTAGCTGATAATTTCTTCAGAAGCTGTTGCAGTGGAGTTAGGACTATTCCAAATTGAGCATCATTCTTAGCCACTTCCACCTGTTCTATAAACTCCAGGAGAGCTTCTTCTGGCGCTGCTTTCTGGACAATAATAGCCAGCAGCTCTTCACAAGTGCTGTGCAGCGAGGGCTTGATGACTATGGTCTCATCTTGAATCTTGCTAACAGCTAATGAGATCATATCCCAACAATTGTCCTTGAAACTGGTCGCATACTTTTCATCATTATGCACACTGAGAACTTCCTTATACTTTCCAGAATCTAATAATTTAGACACTAAGTCCACAACATCTACATTATCACTCATTGTGACCGCTGATATGAAGCCGGATCAACCAATATAGCCTTCAATGATTTCTGAAATGAGGCAAATTGTATTCTAAAGGAAAAAATCCCTTGTTGACGCGGTTATTAGCGTGTATGTTATGAAAAAACAGTTGCTACTTACAGCGAAAGATGCACGGTAACTTGCTCATGCTGAAGTACAACAATAATAAGATTATTTATTTCTGCAGTAATGTTAGTTGCTACTCTTGTACTAAATTTGTAGACTGATGTGACTACAGGACGAAATTATAAATTTAAAAGCTGAAAATTTCACTCTGCACTATACGGAGAGCGTGCTGACAGTGACATGATATGAAAAATATTGAAATTACGTTTCTTTCTTAAAATATTTCGACATTAATAAAAATTAAGTTATTTAAATTTTAGATATAGGTAAAAGATTTTTTACAAAGGATACATTGTTCATAAAAAGTAGCAGATTAAGTTGATAACCTTTAGTAATTTTAATTTGATTCAATGTATTTTTATAAAACGGTGATTTATTTCTGTTGCGTGGAAAGGAGTGTACAAAATCTAGCCAATCTAGGTTTTTTTTTTAAAGAAACGTTCATATGCGCGAATGTAATTTGAAAATATAATGTGTATTTTCATATAAGGGTCGCCACACACCTAGCGGTTTTCCTCGCGGAATTACCGGAAGTAGCGGAAATTCATAGACAAATTAAGCATTTTGTCTATGAATTTCCGCTACTTCCGGTAATTTGTCTATGGCTTCCATACAAAAAATCTGCTACCATAGACAAATTTCCGCTACCATAGACAAATTTCCGCTACTTCCGGTAATTCCGCGAGGAAAACCGCTAGGTGTGTGGCGACCCTAAATTAAATCTACAATTTTAACATACAAAACTATTTAATGATGTTACTCTGCATATAATTAAGCACAGTATATATTAAAAAAATATGTATATTTTCACTTCAATAATTCCACAAGACTGCTTCTAGAGTGAAGATCGGGCATAGATATACCACCCATAGATCTGAGGGCCTACCGCGAAGTTCGAAAATCGACAAAACGATGGTCCCGTCTCTATCGCTCTTGCATATACGAACGAGAGGGATGCCAATAGACGATTCGATGATCGAAGTGGTTCGCGGTTATAGGCCTGACACGGAACTAATAATACCAAGATAGAACGGGATGGTCTTATTACACTTTCAATAGATACGGCAGAGAGGTGCTATTATCGTTGGTCCTTGTCATAGTTTATATTACCCTCCACGCGTTACTTCTAGCAGTGGAGGGTAACAAACAGATATAATGCGCGATTTCTTCAAGAATTTATGTGATTGCTACGAGAAAAGCTGTTAGTTTTCCTAGAAAGTTGTGTCGGCTAAGGAAAAGATTGGCAAATTGTTCTGTTTTATGCTGTAGAAGTGATTATGGGCATCTATATATCTATCCCATACGGGGGTACACGTGTGCGGGCTCTAGTTAATACTTGCTTTGAGAGATCGGGTAAATTTTGAATGTTGATCAAGCAAAAGTTTGACAGCTGCTATTTAAACGGCTATTAGACATTGCAACCTGAAGGGCCCAATTGGTCCGTGGGCCCAATTTGTTATGTTATAAGCGGTATTACACATTGCAACCTGCAGGGCCCAATCTGTTGTGTACCCTGCCTCTTCCTCCCCCTCCTTCAGCTCCCTACGGGCCCTACCTTCAATTACACCTTCCAACCTGACAGATTGGGCCTTGCAGGTTGCAATGTCTAATACCGCTTTTAGCCTATTGACACATGACATGAATGATGAATGACAATTGAGATCTCATCTTGACAGAGATAACAGAGATTGCACTGAGAGCGAGGCTCAACATGCAAGATTTTTTAATAGTTCATTAGTTTAATTGGTATATTTTATTAGGTATTTCAGTTTAGTAAAAATGGCAGCAAAACAGAAAAACATTTTTACTCGAAGTAAACCGTTGATGAACATTTACAGTGGAGTAGATCACGAAGGAAAAGAGGTATGGCAAAGTGGGAGGTTCAAATAAAATAAGCCGTGATGTTCTCTTATTTTAATCGGAACTGCTGAATTTTAGGTAGAAGTTCGCGAAGATGCTGAACAGTTGGTGAAGTGGCACGAGATATCGGACGCCCTGGTGGCGGCCGGGTACTACCGCGCCCAACTGCAGGGCTTGTCGGCTTTTGACAAGATTGTTGGAGGATTATCTTGGTGCATAGAATTATGTGATATCGACGTCGATGTCAGTTTACTCTTTGAGGAGAATCTTACTATTGGAAAAAAAATGTATGTTAACAGTTGATCAACTTGATAAGTTTTTTGTTGTTTTTACTCTGGAATAACATTCAATGTCTTAGCACCGTTAAAAAAAATAATACTGTAACTACAGTACTACTATTTATTTTTATGAACAGGTAGGTGCTCTTAAAAATAAATAAGAATGGTGATGCTATAAATCGAATAATACTAAAATACCCTAAAGAATACCTTGTGAATTTTAAATATTTACTTGATGAGACACATCCTTTAAGTAATTTTAGAACTTTTTTGTTTCACCAGTGCATTAACAGAAAAAATAGTTAAAGTACTACCCTCAATGAAATGTCCATTCATAATTGAGCCTCACCAAATCCAAGGTTTGGATTTCATCAACATATTCCCTCTCATACAATGGCTGATCAAATACTCAAGTGAGTTCCGAGAAGCCAAAGAGGATGAACTACGGAAGTTTGCTGTGATGCAATATGACAAGGAACATATTTTTGAATCAGACAGAAAAATATTTGAACAGAAAGAGAGATTGCTGAAGAATTTGGCAGCTTTACAAGTAAGATAATTATTTTTATCATTTTAGATTTTTTACAATTTTTATGCAAAACAAACAATGATTGTTCAGTGGGTCCTGTATAACATTGTTATCATAAAATATTAAAAAAATATTACAGTATTTAACTTATTGAAAATAAACTTGTTATGATGAGGTTCGATACTTTATCGATAATTTCTTAATGAAAATTTTAGTACAAACATGATTCTCCTAGTTATTTTAGTTGTTTCTTTAAAAATAATGTTGTTTCAGAATTTATACAAACCATGTAGAGTCCGCAAGAGGATAGGAGGTCTGCCAGCAAATGAACTAGAGCAAGTGAATGCAACCCTCTCAGAGTATGACCAGAGGATGCTGCTTCATATCACCACTCATCAGGATGAGAACAAAAAGGATGAGGGACTTGATTTCCTGGTAAGTTCTTGTAAGGCCGCACACACGAAAACACGCGGTCCCTTGTTTTCGCCATAGGAATACCTACTGGTGTTGGTTAGCGAATCTCACACTAGCACCGCATCCCAGCAAATAAAATAAAAAAAGCAAACAAAAGCGACACAACAACACAATGCATACATTGCAGACCTTGTTTATGGAATGAATTGACGCCATTATTGTTTGCAATAGATAAATCAAAATCATAAGCCTATTTTAAGAAATTAGCTTCAATGGAAAAATAACTAATGACCCTCTAAGTATCGCACAGGCATTTAATGATCACTATGTAAATCTAAACAAAGAAAACGATACTTTAAATTATAATAATAATAATCACACTATTAAGAAACTAACAATGGCATGCAGTTCTATCAATTCTATTTTTATGAAGCCGACAAATCCAGATGATATTCGAATAATAATAAACTCTTTAAAAAATACCAATAGTACTGGATGTGATGGAATTAACACGAAGATAGTAAAAAAAGTTGCCAATATTATTGCAACTCCTATGAGTTGTATTGTGAACGTGTGCATCGAACATGGAGTATTTCCAGATAAATTAAAAACTACTATAGTTCGACCGATGTTCAAAAAAGGGGACAAAAGAGAAATATCCAATTATAGACTAATTATAGGCTTTGATTCCTATCTTCGCTAAAATTATAGAAAAAGTAATATATTTAAATCTAAGTACTTTTTTCGAAAATTATGATCTCTTTGCGAATGAGCAGAAGGGATTTCGTAAAAATAAATCTATTAACTTGGCAATTTATGATCTGCTTAACTTAGTTATGACACAGCTGGATAATAAAGAACCTGTTTCAGCGCTTTATATGGATCTTACAAAAGCGTTTGACTTTGTTGACCATAAAATCCTTTTGTCAAAACTGTATAACTCTGGAGTGCGTGCTAACGCGTATAACTTAATGAAATCTTACTTGACTGGTCGAATGCAAATTACGCAAATAAACCGAATCTGTGTAAAGTCTAAAAAAGAAGTGACCTTCTCCTCAGATTGTAAAAAAGTTAATTTTGGCGTCCCACAAGGGAGTGTCCTGGGTCCCCTTCTCTTTTTCATTTATATTAATGATCTGCCGCGGGCCATTTCTGATGCAATGGTACTATTTGCTGATGATAGTACTGTGATTTTTACAAACAAGGACCCATATACATATGAAACACATATTAATAGAACTATAGAATTAATCATTGAATGGTTAAATAAAAATAATCTGTCCATAAACTTAAGTAAAACTAAGATAATGAATTTCAAACAAATAGTAGACCGAGTTCCTAATTTAAAAATAACTTATAAAGACGAGAGAATTTATGAAACGGACGAAACTATTTTCTTAGGACTACATTTAGACTGTAAGTTAACGTGGAACACTCACGTAGATGTCACCTGTAAAAAACTGTATCAATATTCGCACGCCTTATTTAATCTGCAAAAAGTTGCAAATCGATCGGCTGTTTTGACCGCTTACCATGCTTATGTAACGTCAACGTTGAGATACGGCATTATATTCTGGGGTAATTCTACGGGGAAAAAAGCAGTGTTTCTAGCTCAAAAGAAATGCTTACGGTCATTGTGTGGCATCCAAATTCCAGAAACGCATAAACCTCTTTTCATTGAAATGAAAATTCTAACTCTTCCGTGTCTGTATATATATGAGGTTGCATTATATGTTAAGCAGAACATTGGTCGATTTACTAAGTTTAGAAGTATCCGTCATCAGTACAAAATAAACTACAGATCATGCGAAACAGCGTTATTGCGGGAAAGCATATTTGGAATGGCACCAAAAATATACAACAGACTGTGGAACGATATATTGAAATTAAATAATATAAACCATTTCAAAAGACAGTTGTACAATTTTCTAGTCTCAAAAGCATATTATTCTGTTGATGAATTTCTATCAGACTCCTGACATTTTATTTGACTATAGTATATTTAAAGTAGGACCTAAGTATAAGTAAGCTAAGTTTATAATGAATCTGACTATTATTAAATATTTAGTGTAATACTCGTACAATTTGGAATTATATTTTATGCCGATGATACATCTTTAATTTTCAAAGTTGAACGGCAATCCAATGATTTATCTGTAATTAACAATACACTAGCTGGCGTACTAAACTGGTTTACTACTAACAATCTGTTACTTAATGCTAAGAAAACTAAATGTATTCGATTTGTTTTGCCAAACGTGGCACCAATGGACACTAATATAGTTATAAATGGTGAATGTTTAGATATAGTAGATAAAACTGTGTTCCTTGGTTCAACGTTGGACAAAAATTTACAATGGAGTCCTCATATAAAAAAACTCGCTCTTAGACTAAGTTCAGCCGCTCATGCCGTTAGAAAAATTAGACAACTGACTAATATTGAGACAGCTCGCTTAGTTTATTATAGTTATTTTCATAGTGTAATGTCATATGGAATTCTGGTTTGGGGCAAAGCAGCTGACATACAGACTATTTTTGTTTTACAGAAAAGAGCCATTCGCTTTATGTATAACTTAAAGGCAGGTACATCAATTAGAGAATTATTTCATCATCATCATCATTTCAGCCGAAAGACGTCCACTGCTGGACATAGGCCTCCCCCACTGAACGCCACAATGACCGGTCCTGTGCCACCCGCATCCAGCGGACTCCAGCGACCTTCACCAGGTCATCAGTCCACCTTGTAGGGGGCCTACCAACTCCTCGCCTTCCGGTGTATGGTCGCCATTCGAGAACCTTAGTGCCCCAACGGCCATCGGTTCTCCGTGCAATGTGCCCTGCCCATTGCCACTTAAGTTTAGCGATCCGACGGGCTATGTCGGTTACTTTGGTTCTGCTACGGATAGTATCGTTTCTGATACGGTCACGCAAAGAAACTCCTAACATAGCCCTCTCCATTGCTCTTTGGGTGACTTTAAGCTTTTTAATGAGGCCCATTGTGAGCGACCACGTTTCAGAGCCATAGGTCATCACTGGCAACACACACTGGTCAAAGACTTTCGTCTTGAGACACTGCGGAATATTGGACGAAAAGATATGTTTCAGCTTCCCAAACGCTGCCCAACCGAGACGGATTCGACGATTGACCTCTTTCTCGAAATTGGACCTACCTAGCTGGACTGTCTGTCCGAGGTATACATAATCGTCTACAACTTCGAGCGTAAAGTCTCCGACTGTAATAGGGGTTGGTACTACATGGGCGTTAGACATGACTTTCGTCTTATCCATGTTCATCCTTAGACCAACCCTCTCAGAGCCTTTACTGAGGTCGTCGAGCATCGTACTTAAGTCCTCCATGGTCTCAGCCAGGACTACGATATCGTCGGCAAATCGAAGATGAGTGATGTACTCGCCGTTGATGTTGATGCCAAGCCTTCCCCAGTCCAAACCCTTGAAAATGTCCTCCAGGGCAGCGGTGAACAGTTTTGGAGAAATTACATCTCCTTGCCTGACTCCCCGCTGCAGCGGTATGGATCTCGAGTTCTGGTCCTGGAGTCGGACTGACATAGAGGCGTTCTCGTACAAACACTTCATTACCTCGATATAACGGTAGTCCACTTGGCACCTCTGGAGAGCCTGTAGTACAGCCCAAGTCTCGATCGAATCGAAGGCTTTCTCGTAGTCCACAAACGCTAAACAGAGGGGCAGGTTATACTCCTCAGTCTTCTGTATAACCTGACGCAGCGTATGAATGTGGTCTACGGTACTGAACCCTCTTCGGAAACCGGCTTGTTCGGGAGGCTGGAAGTCGTCTAACCTGTACGAAAGTCGATTTGTAATGACTCTAGAAAACAGCTTATAGACATGGCTCAGAAGTGTGATGGGTCGGTAGTTCTTCAGCAAGGTGCTATCACCTTTTTTGAAGAACAACACCACCACCCCTCTGTTCCATGCCTTTGGCGTTCTCCCTTCAAGTAAGACGGAATTAAACAGCTTCTGAAGGGCCATAAGGACCGGTTTTCCACCCGCCTTCAGGAGTTCGGCTGTAATTCCATCTTCACCTGGCGCCTTGTTATTTTTGAGCTGCTTCAGGGCCATTCTGATCTCGTACAAGCTGATGTCCGGGATGTCATCGGTATAGTGTCGGGTAAGCCTAGCTCTATGGTCATTCGCCAGGCTAACTTCGGGTCCACGAGTTGATCTATATAACTGCCCATAAAAGCGCTCTATCTCTCTCAGTAGCTCGGGTTTAGATGAAACCATTCTACCATCTTCAGTCCGTAATTCAGCGAGCTGGCTTTGTCCAATAGACAGATCTCTTGAAAATACTTTACAGCCCTTGTTCCGCTCGATAGCTTCGTGAATACGGTTCGTATTAAATAAGCGAAGATCGCAGGTAATGGACTTGGAGATCCGTCTATTAAGCTGCCGGAGTTGTATCGCATCAACTGAAGATTTTAGAACCATTTCGTTCCTCTCCTTCATGAGATTCTGAGTAGAGTTAGAGAGCCTCTTAGTCCTACTGGTGCGTTTCGTTCTAAAGAACTTGGACCCAGTGAAATGGACAGCTTCTACGAACCCGTCGTTATATTCGTCCACATCGCCGCCTAGGCAATCGAAACGGTTTTGAAGTTCCAGCTGAAAGCTCTCGGGATTTTGGTATTCGGTAGGTGCTGGACGGAGCGTAGACTTCACCAGTCGAGAGCGCTCTAGCTTGATACATATATTCAATGTGCCTCTTACCAATCGGTGATCACTCCCAGTTTTGACTGTGTTGATCACAGATACATCATTGAATATATGCTTCTTCGTCGACATGATGAAGTCAATCTCATTTTTTGTTGTACCGTCGGGGCTCATCCAGGTCCATTTCCTGTGCTCACGTTTCCTGAAGAAGGAGTTCATCATAAAGAGTCCCTCCTTCTCCAGGAAGCCGGCCAGCAAATGGCCCCGATGATTCCGCTTCCCAATTCCAAATTGCCCCACTTTCAGCTCGTCACCGTCTCTCTTGCCCAGTTTCGCGTTGAAGTCCCCCATCACAACGGTGAAGTAGGTTTTGGAACTATGCATGGCTCTAGATATGTCCTCATACATAGCCTCCACCTCGTCGTCGGAGTGTGCCGAGGTCGGTGCGTAAACCTGTATAACCTTCAACGAGTACCTTTTTGATACTCTGAGTATAAGGTACGCTACCCTGCTCGACACACTCTCGATCTTCACCACGTTGTTCACGAGGGACTTGTGGACGAGGAACCCGACACCTCCTTGGGACTGTTGATCGCCCTCCCGGAAATAGAGCAAGTTGCCGGATTTGAGAGTTATCGTGTCCTCCCCCTCTCTTCGGACTTCCGATAACCCTACTATGTCCCATCGCAACTTGCTCAATCCTTCCTCTAGTTCCAATATCTTTTCGTCGGTCCGCAGTGTACGCGTGTTATATGTTGCCAGGGCCAGTTGTTGTTTGGTATGGTAGCCGGATAGGTACCGGTGATTTTTAGCACCCCTTGCCCTGTTTCTCTTGTGTGTTTATAGAGAATTATTTAAAAAAATTAATATTTTAACTCTTGCGTCCCAATATATCTATGATAATATTATTTTTGTTGTAAAGAATATACACACATTCAAGAAGAATTCTGACATCCACAGCTATAACACTAGAAATAAAAATAAGCTTGCTACCAGACGATGTCGTGTCCGCAAAGCATATAAGTCATTTTTTGGCCAGGGTATTCATATTTATAACAAGTTACCCGTCGATGTTTTGAATCTATCATTTCCCGCTCTTAAGAAATACTTGAAAAAAACTTTAATGTCAAAGGGTTATTACAGGGTCGAGGACTATATGACAGACATATATGCATGGCCCAAACCAGAATCTATAAAATCATCTAACATTTAGAGGACACAGTTCAAGTAAGAAAGAATATCAAACGTATTGCGAAGCAGTCAGATTTGGATTTTATTTTTATTTTTCATTTTAATTACACAATAGGCAGGTACATGTCTGTCTCTCAAGCTGTTTTGATATGCCTTCTTGAAGAACTACGCATTATTGTATATAGTATCTTTAATGTATTTGTAGTACTGTTTTGAAAAAATAAGTCCCGCCGAGTTTCTTGCCGGTAATAAGTAATACTTCTCGGGTCAGAGGTGTAGGGTTAGAACCGGTGGTAGTTTCTTTTCTCTCTGACGTTCATAAGTGCATTGTAATGTGCCTAAATTGAAGAATAAATATCTTTTATCTTTTTTTTTTTTTATCTTTTATATAATTTTATTCAATAATTTTTGACATATTTAGCTTAATCATTTTAATTTTATTACAAATTGTAAATAATGCATGCTGCATGCAATTTTGTAGCTATTTGTATGCCGAAGAGGCAAAACATAGAGATAAATAAGAATTGTAAGACCGCATATTACCTATGTTTAACAAATAAATTATTTGAAATTTGAAATTTGAAGAACCATTTCCTGTGTATTTAACTTTTTTAAATTGTTTCAGTATGACTATGAAAAGACTTTAGCAGATCCATCCAAAATTACAACAGAAGTAAGTATCTCACATAAAGTAAAATATACTCAAGCAAATCTCTTCTTCCTCCTAGCGTTTGTCCCAGCTTTTTGCTCTATTGAGCCTGGGGTCTGCTTGGCAACCTAAACCCCAGGAATTGGCGTAGGCACTAGTTTTATTCTCAAGCAAATATTCTTATTAATATACTCTTCTTTTTATTTTATTTTATACCATCTTTGATTTTAGACTCATAGATTTACAAAGAATCAGGAGAATAATATGGACGCAGCTGATACCAAAATTCACTATGCTGTGCTTCACTCGGAACTCACCGGAGAGCTTTCTAAAGAACTGGAACAAAGTGAAAAGCTCAAATATTCAGAGGAAGTGGACAAACTCACCAGGACTGTAGACCTGATGGAGAAAGAAGTAGAAGACACGAAGACAGAACATGAAAGTAAAATGGCGAATGCAAAGCAAGAGTATGCCAGTGTTGTAGAAAAGCTGCAAAGAATTACATACAAGATGATGAACTCTGATGACAGTAGGTGAGTCCAGTAAATTTGACCCTTATTTTTATGTGTGTATAAAAGTCTTATAATAATGCTAGAGATTATAAATAAGATTGTGACCATTTTCATATAGCTACAATAATAATTATTATGATGTACAGTCACCATCAAATATATCGGAGCGGCCAAGGTACTCAAAAATATCTGAACAAGCACTTTATCGCCTTGACAATAGAGGCGTTGTTGAGATATTTATGACCACCTTGGCCGCTCCGATATATCTGATGGCGACTGTACCACCCCCTGTTGCTCCTAGATGCACTAACTATGCTTACACCTTTATTGTTGTAATATATAAGTACTTATACTACCTATTGATAACATACTATATTTTTGTATATCTATTGATAACACACTATACAATTTTGTAACACCCAAGTCGCGCAGTATGCTAGCCCGCACACCACACTGGCTCCACAGAAAACCAGTGCCGTTGACATCGCTAAGTTGCCAACTGCATTGCTGAGTGGAGACCATTTCAGCCTCACAATTTTTGTTATGTAACATTTTTGTAAATTTGCTCTGTAATGATGTGTTGTCTGAATAAATTTTATTCTATTCTATGCGACGTTTTTGGTAGGTATTTTTAACCGACTTCAAAAAAGGAGGAGGTTCTCAATTCGACTGAATTTTTTTTTTCATCATATTTTTTTTTTTGTATGTATGTTACTCCATATCTCCGTGAATCGTGAACCGATTTTCAAAATTTTTTTTTGAATCGAACAGGTATAACCCCTAGATGGTCCCATTGTCACCAAGTCGGGATCTGATGATGGGATCCTGGAGAAATCGAGGGAACTCTTCAACTATTATAGGCACACCTATAGTGATTTCACTATTTTTTACAGCAACTCGGCCACTTCCTCTTGGAATAGCGGATCCTAAGTGAAGTCGGTTCTTTTTTTGTTTAAAATTGTATCTACGTAACTTCAAAAATGAAAAGTCCATGTCGTGACAGTAACACAATTCATGCGTTTATTTAAATAAACTGTTAAATTCCAAATTTGATTTTAGTGACAAAAATGTGAAGATCTTTTATAAGACACTGAAGGATCTGGCGCGGGAAAGAAATGAGCTACTGCAAATAATCCAACACAGGGAGAAGGAAAACAAGAAATTACAGGAAGAACTAAGGTAGATGTTTCTGGCATTTTCACATTATAGGTTCAAAGTTAGCAGCATTTCTGTTATATACAGGGTTGATCTTCTAAATGGTCTATGAAGGAAGCTACCAGATCCTATGGTATAATGGTCTTAGGACATATTCCCTAATAGCTCTCCTCATTGAACAATTTAGAAAATCCACCCTGTATATATGTGACGCGCTTTTATTTGTAGGGCCCGTGTTTATGCGACCTGAAGAAAGACACTTTTGCCGGTGATTATTATCTTTTGTTGTATATTGGTTAAAAATAATCACATCCTTTTTTCTTTCATTATTAAGGCACTTTTGGTTCCCTTACTATCAGTCCCTATACCCCCAGGGTCCACCCTGAGAGTAGACAGACAGGTTGTAATGTCAACCATTGGACATTAAGAGTCGCCAGGACGCTCGCGTTCCCATACAAACGTAGTTTAGCTCTCATTTTAAAACGACATGCTTTAAAACCACGAAATTTGGCATGGGCATTCGAGTAGTACAGATCTATGTCGGTAATTCGTTTTCGTTGCTAAAAATTGTACTACAAAGAAAATACAGCCATATACAGATTTACCTTTCCTTCTTCTTCTTCTTCCTTTGTGTTACAATTTTTAGCAACGAAAACGAATTACCGACATAGATCTGTACTGTTAGAATGCCCATGCCAAATTTCGTGGTTCTAAAGCATGTCGTTTTAAAATGAGAGCTGAACTACGTTTGTATGGGGACGCGAGTTCACGCGAGCGTCCTGGTGACTCTTAAATTATGGCATGAGTCAACGTGAACCGCAAACTATAAGCAATACATTTTATGTGTTATGGAAAGGAGATAAACTACATGTTTATGCAAGCGATAAATTATCTGTCTGCAGGTACAATACCTAAACAATAAAGTTATAAATAACTCATTAAATTTGATATTGATTTTAGTACCGCGCGAGACCCAGCAGCTAAAACTGAGGATCAACCACTCACTCCTGCAGAGTTAAAGGAGTTCCACGACAGAGAAGAAAAATTGAAAGCATTTATTACCAACATGAGATTGGAACTGGCCAGATTAAACAGAGAAGTCCTGAGATACACAGTAGCCTTAGATGAGGTCCCTGGCACTGCGGAACTACTCCAATATGAGAAGAGGTTTATTGAACTCTATAATCAAGGTAATAAAGTAAATTTTGGTTTGAAAACCACTTTTTCACCTCAGCAGTTCGAACAAGCCTACTTTCCTCACTCCCTGGAGTGACG
Organism: Pammene fasciana; assembly: GCA_911728535.1. NCBI lineage: Eukaryota > Metazoa > Arthropoda > Insecta > Lepidoptera > Tortricidae > Pammene > Pammene fasciana. Next base: position 8,680,259 of record OU452285.1, read on the forward strand.
AAAGCAACTTTCGAGTGATTGGGTGTCGGTTTCTAGAAGCTTTCGTCATAATGATGATGCCTTTCATTCAGGAATGTAAATAAATGTGTTTTTTTTAACTTTAATATGTTCTCACTACTGAGGTGAAAAGTTGTATGTGTCACACGAGAGAAAAGTTTTTTACATCTCGTGTTCTTGAGATCCCTCGCTACGCTCAAGATTCAAACTTAGAATCACTCGCTTCGCTCGTGATTCAATTATAGAACCTTTCCCTTGCTTGGGACTCAAAATCAACACTCGCAAGAAAAATCAACTTTCCTCTCTTGTTGCACAAATAGCTATTGTTTACAGTCAGCAGCAGAAGTAACTAATCTGGTGAGGTGTTGAAAATGAGCTTGACACGACACGACTTTATTGTTAAGAGAATAAGATCGTGTGTAGGTCATTTTGAACACCCTACCCACTTAGCTACTTCTGCTGCTGACTGCATGTATAACAATTATATGGCAGAATCAGAAGTGGATTAATTATTTGTTTTTGTTACAGTTGCATCAAAACACAAGGAAACTAAACAGTATTATATATTTTACAATACGCTATTTGAAGTTAAACTTTATACCTCAAAAGAACTAAGTTTGTTAAACTCAATTTTGGACAATTATGAAGAGTAAGTATTTTATAATTTATAAATATACTTAATACGTATTACGTAGTAATGGACATTTTATTAGCAGAGATCAGCAAGGGTGAGCTATGCTATTATCCTAATCACCGGACTATATATCACTTTTAAGCTGTTGCTATTATAATGAAACTTTATAATGGCAATTTCTGAACAGTAATCTTTATCCAAGTAAATAGTTCACCTTTTTCGACCTCTGCTCATTAGTTTTATAGTTGTATTTGGATATCTCAAGATGCATGAAATTTTTATTTCTGACACGTAGCAATTTCGCTACTTTTGATATATATAATAGGCTACTTTCCAGTAGATTAACTTAATTGTTCGTTGCATACATAAAATCAGAATTTGAAAAATATACGGGAAAATGGTGTAACATGTGTTATCATATAGTATTGTGACGTCACAATATTGGTCTCCCGTATAAACTCCATATAATAAATCGTTTTGACGTTTCTTAAAGAGTAGCTGATTTGACTTCATAGGAAAGTAGCCTATTGTAAAAAAATATATGATAGGCTTTCCTTATCCATCCTTACAAACTAAATCATTACAGAGCCATGTCTTCAGCTAGAAAGCGAGAGGAATTCATGTCTCAGTTCGAGTCCATCGTCGAATGGGTGAACCAAACTGTCAAGAAGGTGGAACAGAAGTTCAGACAGGAGAGAGACCAGAAGACCGCCCTGCACGCTGAGTACTCTCGGCTCATGGACGTCCAGAGACAGTACGCGGCAGCTTTAAAGAAGCTGGGAGAAGAGAGGCAGAAGGGAAAGAGAAATAGTTGATCTAATGATGGTTTTTTTGTTTAAATGCAAGCTTAGGTCTAAACCTTCAAGGCAAACGTGGCGTTTAGCCGTTACAGTTTAAAATGAACCTTCATGCATTCTACTAAGGTTTAGTATGGCATGATGTGAATGTCGGTGGGTGGAAAGTGGCAACAGTGGCGTACTGCATCAATCACTGGCCTTACAGGGTTAAAAAGGGCTCAGATTGCGGGCATTTGTGGCCCAAACCGAAGGTAAGGGCCAAGCGATGAGGCCTTCTTTATTACCGCCCGTGGTGCGTACATAAGTTTACGTCTTCTCCCGGGTCTGAAGTGAGATTTTTCCGCTGCGTCCTAGAGCCGTAAATCTCACTTACCGCCCAGAGTGGCGTAAAATTTGTAATGTAAATGTATCTAAAATAGTGACCGGAATATACTGTAAGGCGACCTGGTGACCCTAAGTGCAAGCTCTAATTATATTTATACCTTTAAGTTGCCTCGTAGACGTGTATAGATAAGACCGGCAACGCGCACGTGACTCGCAGTCGCGGAGTCGCAGGAGTCTATAGACTTCTCATCAGACGAGCAGCATGCTTGTTTGCCACCATTGTGAGAAAAGTAGGAACAGTTGGTGATGACGGGATGTAGATTTTTTAAAGAACAAGTGCAATGATCTTTGTAGTCCTATTTATTACTCGAGATGCTAATAAATGTGTTAAGAAAGTAAGGAATTACTCTTAAGTGTTTATAATTCGAGTTAAACTTAACTTTTTTCACGTTTCGTAATTTTAACTAGAGAACAAATCAATTATGGTTTCCGCGATCGAGATTTTCACTAGATAGCAGAACCGTGGCGTGGCCAGAGGTCTTTTTGACAGCAGCTGTCAAAATACACCAATAAAAAAAGATTAAACGATTGGTGGATTATGACAGCTAGACCTTATTTTTTTAATTTATTCGTGACCATGGATACAAGTCCTTCAGTCGGAGTCATTAAATATTATACAATCATTACGAACGCCTCGATCCTGCCATATATAGTCTGGCAAACCAAAAAGCGCAGTAACAGTAAGAGTAACATGCTATACCCATCCCGTTTTTAGTAGTGAGAGTACTAGCATTAGAAAAAGACAGTATGATTCTCGCTGTCTATGCTTGAAGTGAAACAAACTCTAGACAAACTATAGTGATAATGTCAATCGCGGAAACCCTCTTTTAGGGTCGCCACACACCTAGCGGTTTTCCTCGCGGAATTACCGGAAGTAGCGGAAATTTGTCTATGGTAGCGGAAATTTGTCTATGGTAGCAGATTTTTTGTATGGTAGCCATAGACAAATTACCGGAAGTAGAGGAAATTCATAGACAAAATGCTTAATTTGTCTATGAATTTCCGCTACTTCCGGTAATTCCGCGAGGAAAACCGCTAGGTGTGTGGCGACCCTTAAAGTAGAACTAGTATGTAAATAATAAACTGAAATAGAAGAGGCTGGTTCGATTCCAGCTCTAGGCACCGAAGACCTTAGTTACATTTTCGTCCATTTCATTTCATATGAATTAATTCATATGAAATTCGTAATTTTAATATGAGAACATCACTGTTGTTTTAATGAGAAATGTAAGCAATACAGTTTAGCAGCACAACTAACGGGTGGGGTGTTCAAATTACGATTTTTCGACATGCTCCACTAAGTATCACATTTTAGAAAAACGAATAGATTGTTTACAATTTTGTTAAGTCAGGCAACAAAGCCGTAATGGCATTGAGTATATAAGTTTAAGAAAATATATGTTTATTCATTATTTATATTTGGTAACGCAGGAGAGTACGTTGTCCAAAGGTTTTGTATGAAAAATTTGCATTTTCTCCTGCGTCACCGGTTTTATTTGAAATTATAGGAACATTTGATGTGTAATAGTTGTAAGCGGTAAATTTGGAAGAATTGGAAGTGTTATAAATGTTATTATAACGCTTCGTAATTAGTATCATTCTAAGGTCGTCTGCTAAGTTTTTACATTGTAAAAGATAATGCCATAAAGAATGATTCACCCCTTAAGGCCCTTATGCACTTAACGATAAGGTCGTGCCAAGACCATTTTGACCGCCTAGCCCTCTTAGTTACTTCTGCTGCTGACTGTACAAGGATAAATTAAGAGGTGTCCATACGCGATCCGTTTTACGGCGATGGAATGGCTGACTATGTGTGTATACATTTAATATTTTCTTTGTGCATTGTTTCCATACTTTGAATGGTTGATTTTATTTAAATAAGTGTAGTGTGTGCAATAATACAATTTTTCTAGTAAGTTGCCATAAATGGAGAACATGGCAAATAGAAGCCTAAATCGTAGACGATTTTCTACTTTTATATACATTCCATTATTATTGGCCATATCGATAACGATTGAGTTTCTATTGTTAAGACTGAAATAGTTTTTTTATATTTTTCTAGTAAAGCCATAGCATTCGGCTATTTTTTGCAGCATTACGGTTTAAGTGACACATACTATACACCCTATAGGTACCCCAAGGGCCCACCCAGTGAGACGGCAAGGGGTCGCAAAATAAGATAACATAAAAATAAAGAAAAAATGGACATACAATTATATTATAGGAGGCCAGACACTGAAAAGGTTAAAAACCTATACTTAATATACGCTGTTGGTCGAACTTTGAACTTTGGTTGCGCAGGTTCGCATCGTAAACAGAAAAGTTTAATTACGTAGGTATACGTCGTGCAACCTAAGAAGCAATTTTCGACACCTGTCATCTCAGTACATTTTATGACCTAAAATCTCAAAGCAAGCATTAACTAGAGCCCGCACACGTGTACCCCCGTAAGGGATAGATATATAGATGCCCATAATCACTTCTACAGCATAAAACAGAACAATTTACCAATGTTTTCCTTAGCCGACACAACTTTCTAGGAAAACTAACAGCTTTTCTCGTAAACATCACAGAAATTCTTGAAGAAATCGCGCATTATATCTGTTTGTTACCCTCCACTGCTAGAAGTAACGCGTGGAGGGTAATAGAAACTATGACAAGGACCAACGAAAATAGCACCTCTCTGCCGTATCTATCGAAAGTGTAATAAGACCATCCCGTTCTATCTTGGTATTATTAGTTCCGTGTCAGATCTATGGGTGGTATATCTATGCCTAAAATGGGATTTTTGTACTGAAATGACAGGTGTCAAATATTGCTTTTTAGGTTGCACGACGTATAGTAGGGTTGCAATTAGGGCATGCAATACCGGTCAATACCGGTATTGCATGCTCTAGTTGCAATGCAAAATTAGACACTGGTATATTGCTGCAAAAATTAGTCGTCACGCATGGCTAATAGGTACCTATTCTATGTTTTTAAAACAACAGTAATATAATTATTTATGAATCACATGTTTTTATTTCACTATAACAATTAACATGATACCATCTCGGTCTCATCACGCCTTCATTATCTTTAGCGTGCACTGTAACTTTTTATAGTTTCTTCAAAGCGTGACGACGTTGCCGTGCGAGTGGCCTTTATGACTGCTGTGTCCATGGTGATGACTATTTGACTTCTTGTACATAGTGAAGGACACGAGCTCGCGGTTGGCGTTGGTCATCGCCATGGCATGGGAGACGACGTCGTACCCGAGGATAGCGTGGAGTCGGTTGACGACGACCAGGGTAAGGCCTTTCTGCGTCACGCGGACTGTGCGCTCTTGGTCTGATGATGTTGCGACCGACATGTTGAAGGACGAGTTCAATTCCTGGAAAAGAAGTTGAAGTTTTACTTTAAAAATGTAATATTAGCCCATTTATACTTCGTTTTTTTTCAGATTAGAAAAATCGTGCGATTGTCGTCATGCGATTTTTGAGAAAACGATTTTAAAATTTGCCATTTTGCATCGTATTGGCTTAAGCGTATCACTAATAGTGGAAAAAAATAGTTTCATTTATATTTTGCCCAGATATGGCTGAAAAATATACAGCTAAAGTGTCGAAATCGACCGTTATTTTTCTAATCTGAAAAAAAACGAGATTTAATTATAATAGGTTTATCATCATCACTTGAGCCAAGCGTTATCGTCATCCAAAAATAATCATCCAATATGCTACTGATGTGCTCGGTCAGTGAGCTAAAGATAAACACCTAGGTAACTATTTAGATAGCGTGGGAAGGGAAGTTTACAAATGTATTTCTCAAATGGACATCGCGCTTAATTCCAAATATCTACACTTGATTTTTTTTGTTACCAGCAACTAAAGTTCGTCTACTAGTAAGTAACTTATTAAGTTTTGTAACTTCAGAACTAAGGCTACTTACCAATATGTTTTGTTATTAACCGACTTCAAAAGGAGGAGGTTCTCAATTCGACAGATTTTTTTTATCATTATTATTTTTTTGTTACTCGATATCTCCGTGAATCGTGAACCGATTTTCAAACTTTTTTTTAATCGAACGGGTATAACCCCTAGATGGTCCCATTGTCACCAAGTCGGGGTCTGATGATGGGATCCTGGAGAAATCAAGGGAACTCTTCAACTATTATAGGCACACCGATAAAAATGATTTATTTATAGTGATTTCACTATTTTTTTACAGCAACTCGGCCACTTCCTCTTGGAATAGCGGATCATCCTAAGTGAAGTCGGTTCTTTTTTGTTTAAAATTATTTATACGTAAACTTTGAGTTACAATCGAATAAACTTAATAACTCCTTACCAAATTTTGGTTATTGGTGAAATAGCCGAAGTAGTTCGCTTGTTCTTTTTTTTCAGTGTAGGTACAGTCGAAGTCAAAGATATGTTTACTCCTTTGTAATAAGGTGCAAAAGTGTAAAAATATCTTTGAGGTCGACTGTACATTCGTATTAGGTTCAGAATTTAGGTAAACACAGGGTTGGTTTGATAATCTAAATTGTAAAACTTATCCGACCATCGTCAGCTGATCTTAAATAGACATCTGGCATCTGACCAAGGGATCAAGACTTTCAATCATGTAGGTACTTACCTACTAAGATAATTATGTAGTTTTAAACGTGAAAGAGTTATTGCACTTAGTTTTAGATCACCTGACACCCAAACGTTAAACAGTCCGCTATTTACATTACAAAAACACAAACCGGTGGATCTGTTATTGACTAGTTATACAAACATACCCTCACTAACGCCGCTCGCTCCTCACTCTTCAGCCCGTAGACTGTTGCGCCTTCATCTTTAGAAAGATGGGGCGCGCTCAGGCTGCCCATGACCATGATATATGGCATCCTGATCGATGAACACTAAAGTGTTTAGTAGTATAGAACACTGGCTCGCACTCGCGGGTAATCACCGTCGAACAATCAGGGTCATTTTTAACAATGGCTAAGTGCAATTTATATGAAGTCAGATACAACGCGCGTGTGTTAGTGAACTCTGCCAGGTAGGCACTGCCTGCACACGTCGGGCCACAATGGCACCACACGTGTAGCGGTTTACCTATAGGTAAGTATATCTATAACTTGAGTGACGTTGGCCGCATGGCCTTCGCGTTTGGCTGGCTGCGCGGGCGCTGTCGGTTATTCTAACGGCTCACCGAACGCTTAAACTTGGGTAACCAGTTTAACTGTCCATTCTGGTTATGTATAGATGGTACGTAGTCTGGTCTCTCGTATACTGGTAGAATAAAGTATGCGCTCGATAAGATATGAGAAGAAAGCCCCGGTCTATTGAATCGATGGGAAAAACAAGAGACACTAAGTTAAATTAAAGGCAATTTTGCACGGTTCTGAAGGCCACTGGCTAATTGGCGACAAGTAGGGGAAGATGGGGAGGCTTCGTACACTTTTTTTTCGGAGCCTTGTAAAACAAAATGTAACAGATATTTTACAATGAAACGAAAGCTATGTTATTGTCCATTTATCTGCCTATAATAAAAGCGCATTTCTGGCTTGATATAAAGCAACTTGGCCAAGCTATAACGATTTTTCCAAAAAATGGGAACTGTACGAATGCACCCCACCACGCGGGGTAGCTCCGTACACATTTCGTTTCTCCCCGGGATTCATGATTTTACCAGCTATTTCGCCAGTTTCAATTACTTTTTAAACATATCTTACTGACCTGTTTTTGCAATTATGTTATTCTTGATTTTAACTTACATGGGGTGCATTCGTACAGTATGAAATTACATACATTTTTAGTGTAGGAAGGTACCCCAATCCAACGGACCAGAAAAAAATCAAAATAAAAAAAATATCGTTAACATAATCCCAAAAGTATTGTTTAAATAACAAAATTTAGCATATATTTACAAACAATACTAAAGCATTTTTTCTAAGTCCATCCAGACTTTTTGGAAACAAACGCTTTCAAAGGAGAACTCAAAATTACTTGCGAGTGGCGAAAACACATATCAGCTCTTTCTGGCGAAATCTTGTACCGCACTGCCATTACTTTTGGAAGGTAGCCTATGCATGTAAGTAGCCGTGTTGCATACAAATATGAACGCTTCAGCGTGTTGGATAGCCGAGACATGACCACTGTACGAAGGCTCCCAGTGTACGAATCCACCCTGTCTTCCCCTAACTATACAGACTGGAGCAAATGCTTATTTACAAATTATTACTTTCCTGCTTACTTTCTTGGAATGTAGTTACCTACAATATTAGATTGGATTTAATATAAGATTAATGTAGGCTGCGTATTACCATAGCGTTACTAGATGGCGTCGTACGGAGTGTGCGTCATTCCAGATGGCGCAGACTTGGAGCCTCCAAAAATTCTAGACTGTGCTCCTCTATTAAATACATAGGTACTCTCTGCTTATAATCAGATAAATATTTTTGTTTATCGTTCGTTATTTTAGATTTTTATTTTCAAAATACTAAAATTTCAGGAATTTAACTAACTGGCCGTTATTCTGAAGTATCTGCCAAAAAAAATTAAATTAAGACATTTTGTCTAATTGGCATTGGAAATTCTGACATAAATAAAGTTCATAGTGTTTTGTATGCATACACGATTTTATTAGCGGAACAAAAACCATTTCATTGTTTGTTTTATATAACTCCAATAATCATGAGTCACTCTATGAGCAGCCCAAGGAATATTCAATTGAGTGAGTATAATATACAATATGTTATTTTTCTACTCCTGCATTCTAATTTGCCAATGAAATGACTGACATGTATATTCAAAGCATATACTTTATGAACGTTGTTATAAGATGACTCAAAAGTCGATTCTTAGGGATATAATGGGTCTGTTGGGCCCCGCACCGGCGCCGCCCGCCGCTGCGATGTAGACAAGGAGGGCGCCGGCACAAGCCGCCATGAGATTGAAGACAATTGTATGCTTACCGGCTTGCCTAGCACTCGTAGAAAAACTATTGTGTTTAACGGTAGGTACATAATTAGGTCTTAAAATTCTCGGGTCTGTTTTTACAAAAGTCGGCTTCGCCTCATTTTGTAACTTCGACCCTCGAATCTTAAGAACCCTTATTATGTAACTGTTGCACAAAATACTATTGTACAGTCTTGCATAACGTAAATAAACACATTACCTAATACCTACGCTTGATTTACATAGGTAGTAGGGTAATTAGACATAGGTAGCTTGGTCAGGTCTTCAAAACCATTCAAGGTAATTTTGAAGACCTTAAATCATTAAGTTACTTCTCCTGACGACACTACGTTACAAAATAAAAGTAACTATTACTTACTTCAACTAATACTTATTGATCTCTTAACGTTGGATGTCAGTACAATTAAATGAAATGAAAACGTTTATTTTCAAGTATTTTTTTAAGCATTTCCTAAGCACAAACTCGTATCGAATCTAACACCTATTTTTCAACTATGTATTTCAGTTTTCGAAACGTATCAAAGAGCCAGGGTGAACTTCATCCAGGCCATGGCTGAGCTGGCCACCAGGTCCTCTAACATCAAATGTTTGGAAAGCAACGGTGTATTAGGTTTGTAATACCTCTTCATCTTCATAACTTAAGCATGTATTACGGTACCTAGGCTGTTGCCTTTTAGGTAGGTACCCACTACGTGTCATAACACATATCCAATTATCCAGGTATTTATCGTAATGTTTAATGTTTATACCTATGTAATTTAAAGTTATTTCACGACATTTTTCTTTTCTCTCGTTAAAGAACTAATGCGGCCACTGCTCTCGGACCCGTGCGGCACGGTGCGGCAGTGCGCGGTAGTGGCGGCGGCGAGGATGGCGGAGCACGACGAAGGAGTCGCGCGACAGCTACTCGCCACTGGCATGGTCAACGTCGTGCTGGAGAACCTCAACAAGTACAACGTGAGTGTTGACTACTAGAACTAAATGCGGCAGCTCTCGGACCCGTGCGGCACGGTGCGGCAGTGCGCGGTGGTGGCGGCGGCGAGGATGGCGGAGCACGACGAGCGAGTCGCGAGGCAGCTGCTCGCCACTGGCATGGTCAGCGTCGTGCTGGAGAACCTCAACAAGTACAACGAGAGTGTTGACTATTAGAACTAAATGCGGCAGCTCTCGGACCCGTGCGGCACGGTGCGGCAGTGCGCGGTGGTGGCGGCGGCGAGGATGGTGGAGCACGACGAGCGAGTCGCGAGGCAGCTGCTCGCCACTGGCATGGTCAGCGTCGTGCTGGAGAACCTCAACAAGTACAACGAGAGTGTTGACTATTAGAACTAAATGCGGCAGCTCTCGGACCCGTGCGGCACGGTGCGGCAGTGCGCGGTGGTGGCGGCGGCGAGGATGGCGGAGCACGACGAGCGAGTCGCGAGGCAGCTGCTCGCCACTGGCATGGTCAGCGTCGTGCTGGAGAACCTCAACAAGTACAACGAGAGTGTTGACTATTAGAACTAAATGCGGCAGCTCTCGGACCCGTGCGGCACGGTGCGGCAGTGCGCGGTGGTGGCGGCGGCGAGGATGGCGGAGCACGACGAGGGAGTCGCGAGGCAGCTGCTCGCCACTGGCATGGTCAGCGTCGTGCTGGAGAACCTCAACAAGTACAACGAGAGTGTTGACTATTAGAACTTTGCGGCCGCTCTCGGAGCCGTGCGGCACGGCAGCCTTGACGTTTATTCGCAGCCAGGGCTGTCACATAGGCACTATATTGGTAATAGTATAAGAAATGCCGTGCCGTCAATACACCCAGCACCTATAATAGAGGTGTGTTCATGCTTTCTTTCATTATCAGGAAAATAGATAGCACAAATACTTATAGTGAACTTATATAGGTAATCAATAAACGATATTATGATTATGATTTTAAGTAGGTAAGCACTTCTAAGAGGGTAGTAGCCAGGGCCGGCCCGTCCATATAGGCGAACTAGGCGATCGCCTAGGGCGCTCGTGTTAGGGGGGCGCCAAACGGCGGCATCGAAAAAAAATTATAGTAATGGACGTCGTCAAGTAAACCGTTTGTCAATATTTTAAATTTTTGTATAAATGATAAATTGGTTACGTGTCAACACACTCGGAGAAGTCGTTAGCATTAGCAGTGCAGTGTGTACAAATAAAATCTTTGGTACATAAGTCCAGTAATTTACATCTGTCCACTTGTTTGGCGCATCGTTGATGTACCCACATATGGCATTGTATCACACTGAGCCCAATTAGTAGAACCTTCTGTCATCGACCCGCGCTCACGGTATAAACAGTTAACTATTATCTTGGTTGTCTGGTGAGGGTATGTCTAGACCTGGACACATATTGTGTATGGAAATGTTTCTCTCTAGTAATACAAGAAGATACATCACTGTAAATTCTTTCAACGTAAATTCGTTACGTACCGTTAGCGGTTAAGTCATTTTCGAGTTATCCTTCTTTTTTAGGGTTCCGGAGCCAAAATGGCAAAAACGGAACCCTATAGTTTCGCCATGTCCGTCCGTCCGTCCGCGGTCTAGCTCAGTGACCGTTAGCACTAGAAAGCTGAAATTTAGTTTGAATATGTGCATTAACCAAGCCGACAGAATGGTAACAACATATATTTTCCAGTTTATATTCTACCGTTTTGTCGGCTTCGTTAATGCACATATTCAAACCAAATTTCAGCTTTCTATTGCTAACGGTCACTGAGCTAGACCGCGGACGGACGGACGGACGGACATGGCGAAACTATAAGGGTTCCTAGTTGACTACGGAACGCTAAAAATGAAAGAAATTTTCTTTCGTTATAAGGTATTTCTCCTCCAGGCCCGTTATTTTTTTCCACCCTGACATTCATCAAGAATTTCAGCTGGCTAGTGCTTGTAGTGACTTTTACTGGGCTAAGGAAGGACACGCAGACCGGTCTAGTAAAACTATAAGATTTTTAGTTATTTTGACTACGGAAACCTAAAAAGGCAGATGTCCATTACGAATAAAAACGATTTATTTCCTCTGGACGCAAATAAATGCGGGTGTCATCTTTACCCTTCATTCTTTACTATGGGGCGCAAATGTGGTTAAAGATAACCTATGGGGGTGTAAAAAGGGGGTATATTTTTATGTTGCACTAGATGGCAGTCTACAACGAGAAAGGGTGCAAGCGTGAATTGTAAGTTAGCACTTCCACTTAGTAAGTTAAAAAGTTAGCACTTCATATTGGCGTAAAATAACAGTTACCTACCTATTCATTTGAAAAAAAAATTGCGCGTTGTTTTGTCACGAATTCTCTAAAATGGGGCGCCATTTCAGTCTCTTGCCTAGGGCGCCGGGAATGCTCGGGCCGGCCCTGGTAGTAGCTTAGCTTACATATCACGCAGGTAGGGACTTGAGTAGGAACCTTTGGATTGGTTGGGTAGTTATTTTTATTAAAGCGGTATTACACATTGCAACCTGCAGGGCCCAATCTGTCAGGTTGGAAGGTGTAATTGAAGGTAGGGCCCGTAGGGAGCTGAAGGAGGGGCAGGAAGAGGCAGGGTACACAACAGATTGGGCCCTGCAGGTTGCAATGTGTAATACCGCTTTTAGGTACACCGAATTTTAGCGACATGTGAAGTTTCACTATTCTGCTTAATAGCTAGCTCCCTTATTTATCAAAAAACCTTTTTTATCTCCAGGTATTTTACAAAAGATCGGTTCTGTACCTTTTGCGGGCTGTGGCAAAGTAAGTATCGCTTGTAAAAAATACTTTATTAGCTTTAAATAGTGTTAGTAGCCAGTAGCCACCTATAGGCTAAGTAGACAACACTAGTTTTAGTAGGTACTGAACCGCTCGCCGGTACAGCGGTTGTGGCGTGTTTACACCTGGCGCACCGCATCGCGAGGAAATTGCCGCGCGCGGCAGCTCGGCTAGTGTGAAAGTGCCTCGCCGTGGCCTCGCCCCAGGCATTGCGGCCGCGCGTGTGCGTTGCCTCGGCCGAGACACTTCCAAACTAGCCGAGCTGCCGCGCGCGGCCATTTCCTCGCAAGGCCTAATGTTCAATTTTTCTGTTTTGTAGGCACAATGAGGATCTAGCTTCATCCGTTGTTCGACTCGGAGCGCTCGAGCACATCGTATCGTGTCTTGAAGACTTCGACACTCAGGTTACTTCTTCAGTCTAATTTTAAGCGTAATCTTGCAGTTGGTACATAATTTTGAACCATTATAGAACCATGTCAAAGTGGCAGGTGCACGGGCACTGCTTATAAACGTAACTACAGGGTGATCAATCCAAAACGGTCATGCAGTATGGAGAATTGTGAAAATATGAGAGATAGCCAGCACATCTGTTCTTAGGAAACATGGCTTCGATTATAAATTTAATAATAATGACATTCAATCTTTTTCTAACTCTCTCATACATAACCGGGAATCGAACCTGGTCAATCTTTATGTATAGTCGTGTTGTTATTATGCTAATTTATTTGGTATGTAACAACCAACTTTATTAATAACAGGTGAAAGAAAACGCGGCATGGGCATTGGGCTACATCGGGAAACACAACGAAGTTTTAGCGGGCCTGGTGACGGACGCGGGCACACTGCCGCTGCTGGTACTGGCCTACCAGGAGCCGGAGATAAGTCTTAAACAGGTATCAACTAAAACCCATTGAATTTATCCTAAAACTTATTTATAATTTCGCCTAGCACTTAGATATTACAGAAGGGATGTACATTGATCTGATCGATTCGCAAATATTTGTGGATGAGGATTTTTAAATTGCGGATTTGTTCTTCGAAAGATTAAACACAAATCTAGGTACTAATATGAATAACCTATAGTTACGATTACCTACCTATACCTACTCTATCCATAAACATAGTTACCTATGCAGAAAATTGCAGATATTATTTGTATCTATCTAATATTACATTGGGCAGATCACAGCAGGTGCCTTGGTGGATTTAGCGCAGCACAAACCCGAGGCAGTGGTGGACGCGGGCGCCATCTGTCACTTGGTGCGAGGGTTGGAGAACCAGGATCCAAAGTTAAAGGTTTGTATTATTGCACTACCTACTTATTACCAAATTTGTTATTACATTTGTACCTACTATATAAGTCAATATTATACAGCAGTCAATATGTCTACGATGTCGCTAGGCTTGGTGGAATGATGATGTAAGCAAAATAATCGTTATAATTACGTGCATCTTCTTGCCTAATACTTAGTGCCAGCAAATGTCTTCCTAGAGAGTGCCAGCACCGTATCATCAGTCAAAACAAAACGACAAAATGGTCAAAATGCAGCACGGGCATCTGGGCTGAAACGGGGCGGCAGTACAAGGGGACAGTACTTAAAAAAAACGGTTTTTTATTTGCCACGGGGTTCAGTCGGGTTTCGCCACTTGTAGCTTAGGTACCGCAGTGCTAGGTCTAGGTACCATGAGTTATGATGACTACCTAACTAAAGACGGCTCGAAATTTTCCTGTTTAGCGCAGCACGTTATGCGCTCTGGGCGCCGTAGCGAGCGCACGAGCAGAGCTGGCCGAGGCGGTGGTGGCCGGCGGCGCTCTGCCACCCGCACTGTTGCACGCCGGCCACGATGCTGCGCCCGTGCGCCGCGCCGCCGCCTGCCTCCTGCGGGACATCGTCAAGCAGTCTGTTGATGTGAGTACTCGGTGGGAAGAATGTGAGCTAAGCGAACCAAGTGGTGGTGGCCGGCGGAGCTCTGCTGCACGCTGGCAACGTCTATGCTGCGCCCGTGCGTCGCACCGCCGTATGCCTCCGCCGAGACATCGTTAACCAGTCGGTCGATGTAAGGTAGGAAGACCGGCTTGCATTTTTGTATGCATAAAATTGATAAAGCAGTACGTTACTATTAGGGAATGCAAACCGGTTATAACCGTAACCGAAATAATCGGTTATAACCGGTTATTTGGCCAATTTTCATAATCGGTTATTGAAAGTTTAAAATAACCGGTTTCGGTTATTATCGGTTATTTCTCGTATGAAATTTTTGCCTATAATTTGCTACAACAAATACCAATTGACATATAAATCCTGAATTTGTTAATTGTAATAAACATATAAGCAGTGATTATTAAATAACTTCAGATATATTTCAAGTCAAAACTAAATATATGCGGGTCTACCGGTTAACAACAGACATAATAAATAGTGCTAATACTAGCTGCTAATCCCGAATTTATTTACTATTTTTAGTCATTTATAATTTAATGTATCTGTCTATTTAACAAGACTTATTATTTTACATCATGTCATGATACTTATGATAATCATGTGTCTATGCTTAAATTCAACTTATAATGTAATGCTAACCAAACACAAAAACTATTTTACATTGTATTACTATTAAGTGTTTGTTAATTCAGTGGATCTTGTGCGCCTCTTTAAAAAAAGTGGACACATGTTGCCTAAATCTGCCAATACGATTAGAAAAATTGTGTTGATGGAGTGCGAAAAGGCTAAATTAAAAGTAGGTAACTCAAAAATTGGTGCAATTTACAAAGAAAAAACACAAATTGTCTTTAACAGCTGATGAGTGGAGTTCAAATAGAAATCGCAGGTATATAAACGTTAACCTGGACTCGCCTCTTTTTGAATCAACACGAAAATACATTCGTTTGGGGTTCGTACGCATCGCATAGTGGGCAATGCAACAGCAGCAAAGTGTGGATCATTAATAGAAGAGCGCCTTCTAAGTTTTAGCTTGTGTTTTGATGACGTAGTGGGCCTTACTGGTTACTTTACTAATGTTGATTGTTAAATTTGAAATAATATTCATAAATCCCTTTAAAATTGATAAAACAAGTCAAAATTAAGCTTTTGTTTCATTTGCTATGCCCGATACCTAGTTTATACCGTTATTTAGTGATATTTACCAGTTTTATTCAGTAATAAAAAATAACCGGTTATAACCGAAACCGGTTATTTGTCGGTCATAACCGTAACCGAAACCGGTTATGGAATTTGGCCGGTTATTGCATTCCCTAGTTACTATGCAGCATACAGACGCACTATGAAGAATGCAGAATTATGTTTGTTTTGTGGTCTACCTTTCAAATTCCTCATCCAGTGATAACTTTTTAAACTTATCCCTTATTCCACAAGCCATACATAAAACTTGTCCAACTAACCTCTCCTTTTCGAACAGCTAGCCCAGCTAGTGGTGAACACGGGTGGCTGCGGGCCGCTGGTGGAGCTACTGAACGAGGACTCAAACGGCGTGCGGGTGCCGGCGTGCATGGCGCTCGGCTACATCGCCGGCCAATCCGACCAGCTCGCTATGGCTGTCATCGAGGCCAAGGTGTGTGTAACAAAGGCTTGTAGTCTATGGTACGACAGGTACGACCATTTGCATTTGCGAACCATTTGCAAAAGGATCGTCAAAGTGCTCGTGTGCCTTTCATTGTAAGTCTTAGGTTAGGTACGATACCTATGTTGCGCGCGAGTGATATTCGCCAGATGTAATAATCGCGTCCATAGGCAATGGTAGCTGCTTACCATCAGGTGGGCCGTATGCTTGTTTGCCACCGTTGTTGTATTTAAAAAAAATGTAGACGGACCTTTAAGTAAATAAAATACAAAAAATCTTTAACATTACCGTGTTCTCCTTTCTTGCAGGCCATTTGCGTGTTGGTAACGATCCTGCAGAGCTCAGAGGGTGACGACGCGGAGCTGTGCGCGGCTGCATGGACGCTGGGCCATATCGCGAAGCACTCGCCGCAGCACAGCTTGGCCGTTGCTGTGGCTAACGCTCTACCCAGGCTGTTGCAGGTTTATTTCATTTAATGCTATATTTGAAAACTGAAATAATGTCATATACTTCTGAGAAAGTAACCACGTCCTCCTATGTCCAAGGCTGGATTTAAACAGTAGTGTTTACGTTTAGGTCACTGACCTCTAGGTCATGATGAAACCCGTCGAAATTTCTCAAGTATATACAGACAGATACAGACCATACTCAAACTCTAAAGGCACGCAGTACGACGTCAAAGATATGTTTACACTTTTGCACCTTGCAATAAGATGTAAAAGTGTAAACATATCTTTTACGTACACTGTAGGTACATGCTTGCACTTAGAAATTCTGACAGAGTGACAGTATAGGGATCAGTATAGGGGGGGGTAAGACATAGTGACATATATTTCAGTTTATATAGTAACACTCAAATATTGAATACAAAATAATTTGATTCATTCCTAGATTTATCAGATCAAACTTCAGGATAAGTTTGGTAACAGGTTTGAAACTTATTCTGTTCTATGTATTGTCTGTCAGCTGTTTTACAGTTTAGAAAGAATAACTCCTCACTAGGATATGAATTTTAATGCAGTTCTACAGGTCAAAACTAAAGGTAAATAACTTAAATATGATATTAATATTTAAATAAAATTTATTTTCTTATAACATTAAATTAACATAAATGCTCACTGCATTAACACTGTATTTTGTTTTACAAAAGATACAACTTAAATGTCTTTGTCCACAGCTATACACAAACCCAAAATCATCAGCGGAGGTTCATGCGAGGGTGTCCTGCGCCCTAAAACAAGCTCTTCAGTGCTGTTTGCATCGACCCGCGCTGGAGCCGTTACTGCATGCTGCACCTGCTTGCATTCTCAAATATGTCCTTGCACAGTATGCTAAGGTACAGTATTCAGCTTGTTACATATGTTTACAAATAAATAGTTACAGGAAAATAATACAAGTTGATTTATATTATTACAGCATAATTAATTAATGCTTGCACTAGTCTCATAGACACACCATTTTAAGTAACATCCCCCAAGCAGATAGTAGTAGAAAAATTTTGACTCAAAAAAATATTATTTCGACAGTTATGATAACACTTGAAGTCTATTCACTATTCTTCTTCTTCTTAGTTGTTCCCTCATGCCTGAGGATCGTGACCATGACATTCACTATTACATTTCACTTTAATAAACAGGACCATCATCAAGATTGTCATCTTCTTCATCATAATCTTCCCCATTATCAAAGTAATTATTGGCATAGTCCGTTCCATCATCAAGTTCATCCTCCGGCTCCTGTTCATCTTCCAAGTCCTCATCATCATTAGCTTCAACCTTTTTCACAGCCTCCTCGCCTTCATTTGTTTCCATTTGTTCGTCATTTTCTTCTTGCGTTTCTTTCTTTTCTAGTGTCTGTAATCGTTTATTTATTTCGGATGGATCATCCAGCTTTCGTTTACGCGTCGCCGCCCGGACTCGTCGGGCCTGCGGTCGGAGCTCCGTAGGCATATTATTCCAAACACAGTCTAAAACGCCTTGTTTAGCATCCATCGCGAGAAGTTTGTATTTGTCAGAATACCTTTCCACGTCGTCAGTTCTAGTTTTCGGTTTGACATATGCCGGTGAGTCGTGCAGGAATCCAATGAATTGGTCTTTTACGATCAGCATGTAGTCGGTAGCGGCATCACAGGCGAGAGGTAACGGCTTGGCTTCGAGTTTAGGAAATAGTGGAGGCGGCGCGAGGGTTGGAGCGTTGTTCTCACCGCGCGCGATGCCTAACGCCTGCAGCTGCTCATGTGTGAGAGATAAGGTACTCCCACGACCTCGACCTCGCCCTGCCATGGTTATTTAATGGCTGATTTCAATTTTTAATACATAATTTCTTCCGGCACGTTGTTTTGTTGATATTGGTTATTTTGTTTGACAGTCATGACACTGACGTGACATATATGACAGTTCAGCAAAATTGTTTAAGAAATTGTTCTAAACGCCAAAACCTTTGTTTTTGCACATGATACAGGTTTATGTAGTGTGCGAAAATTCTCACTCCTGTCGCAGCGCAGGATACTAGAGTGGGTGCCTGGGTTCACTCTGAAATTGGGCCTCATATACATTTATATAGCAGTTTAAACGATGCATAATATATGTGCGAAAGCTATATGCTCCGTGTGCAAATTTTTTCATACAACACCGTGGTGGCACACATTTTTGCGACCCCTGTTAACCCCCTTACTGGTGTCACATGCACGTTGCCGACTCCTTCGACACTGATGTACTGTTTTTGTATGATCCTATTACTGTAAATAGATATCAAAACAACTTGTAACTTAAACTTTGTTGCCTTCTAGATACTGCCAAACGACGCAAGAGCAAGGAGACTGTTTGTAACAACAGGAGCATTAAAGAGAATACAAGAGATAGACACAGTTCCTGGAACATCCCTCAAAGAATACATTAACATAATAAATAGTTGTTTCCCTGAAGAAATAGTAAAGTGAGTTTGTAGCAGTAGGTGCAAATGGTGCAATTTCATTATCTATTTCAAGATAACCCTCGAAATAAAAATCAAGTCTTGTTTGGTGTAGTATTTAAGTATCCTGAATATAATGTTCTTTTGTTTTCAGATATTATACTCCAGGATTCTCAGATACATTACTTGACAGAGTGGAAGCGTTTACGCCTCAGGTAATTTATAATATAGTTTACAATTAAATCCATTAATCCTCGGGCATGTTCCACTATTAAACTGTTCATCACAGTCAGAGTCCCACACGCTGGCTTAAAAACTGGGGTCTTCACAAATATCTTTGAATTTAGACAGGTTTTCGGAAAGATTATAGGTTTCCTCATGCTTTCCGTCGCTGAATATTTAGCGGTATATATTTCACATCAGAAACTTTTCGATAAACTGGAAATACCTATATGTAGATAGGTACTACTTGCAGATTTCTAAAACGGCTATTAGACATTGCAACCTGCAGGGCCCAATCTGTTGTGTACCCTGCCTCTCCCTCCCCTCCTTCAGCTCCCTACGGGCCCTACCTTTAATTACACCTTCCAACCTGACAGGTTGGGCCCTGCAGGTTGCAATGTCTAATACCGCTTTAACCCACGACGTCTATTGATTGTCGAAAGTAATTTTTAAAATGTTTCCAATAACTCGGATCATTAGCATACACACCTTCTATTGATGGGCTTCTAGCACTAGCTAGAGGGCAGGCGCGGATCCAGGATTTTGTTCGGGAGGGGGGCACTTTCCTGGCCAAAAAATCTTGCAGTCCATAGGATAGGTGCCTATGGCCCCCGAAATATACAAAAATTGCGTGTCAGGGGGAAGCAACAGGGGCAATTGGCCCCCCTGTATCCGCACCTGCTAGAGGGTTAAGGATATAGTATCCACGCCAGTGTGGGTTGGGGACGTATACCCCTCATGAGCCGAAATCTTAAAGAATATTTATTATTGCAGATACCATCGTTATTTACGGACCGAGTACCTAGTGATTGCCAGAGTGAATTAACAGTGGAAAACGCAAATTAAACAGTATTAAATTGATCACTTATATTTTATTGAATACACATTATTTTATGCGACATTGTGTTTCATTTTCCCATAGTCCAAATCAATTTTTGGACTCTAATGGTTCTTCCCCCTATATTAGTTTCTTCCATTGCCATCGATTGACCATAGACTTTGTATCTGTTGAAATTACCAAAAACCGGTTAATCAGAGACATAGTGTGGGATACTGTTTGTGTATCCCTTCTCCCACTTGGGGGAGCACTTCCAAAAATAATGTATTAGCCTATGTCTATAGATTGAAAAAATATAGTCTGCCTTCATTGGTGATCAACTACTTTGTTGACTGGTGCATCAATCACCATTTAACGCATTTAACCCATTCGCCACCACAGAAAAACAGCCACGAGGAAGTGCATGGCAGAGTTCACGTGGTCGGAATAACCGCGTAAAAAGAACTTACTCGAATTCACCCAAGATGTTTAAAATGTTAACACCACTAGTTTCAGCTTCTAGGCAATCCGGACTTCGTCGAGCAAAGATTATCTTAGAGTTTCCGAGAGACTGCTCCATGTTAAGAGCTATAGTTGTGGTTAAAGCCTGTAATAAATCAATTTAGTTTTGATATTAAAAGGGCCGGTTATACCACACCGTAATCTTTAACCTCTTGAATGCCAAGTGCAGTAAACGTCAATTTTACGCCAAGATCACGGACGCAAGCGAGCCAATATAAACCTTACTTGAAAGTATGAAGGTTTCTTTGACAGAGTACGCCGTAACACTTATAGGTGGTTGTTTGGGTACGAAACGGGTATGACTACTCATGACAAGTAGAATGGGGAGGATTAGTTCCCGATTCGCCGGAATTTTTAATTACAGAAAATTAAACAAAACTATAGAAATATCGTGCAAGTCTGTCTTTTATGTAATAAATGAGTAGTCATGTAATTTGCCTATTGTTCCATTTTCTGTAGCTGAAAATTCCGACGAAACAAGAATCTGGCGAATCGGGAACTAATTTGCAGTCCTTGGCGTTCAAAAGGTTTAAAATTGGCTTGTATTTGTATAGTATGAACTTTGTCAGTTTTCTATGGGATGACACCAGGGACCGGAACCGGTTACCATAACCTGGGTATTTCATAGGGTTATTTTTGAGGTTGTTTTAAAAACCCTGATATAACGGTAACCTTATGATGAGGTAACCGTGTTGATACGGTTACCGTATCGATCAGGTTAACCTAAGGTAACACTAACCGCATTAAAAACCCAATCAATTCGGTTACCGAATCATAGGGTTTTGAGGCAGCTCAAACGAATGTGATCTTTACGGACACTCAGATTAGGCTCATTGACACCTACGCCGCCCCAGATAGTTTCAGAATTATTGTACTCGGAGATCTTAGCACGTACGAGTTGGAAGTGTCTTTTCTAGGGTCCTCGAATTAAACTAACAATTATATATAGCCTTTTGCCTACCTTCACCAAGCAAGTTGTATCACTTTCTACATTAGTAGCACTTTCAATGACTTGCACAAAATGCATGTTACTTGTCTATGTTTCACAATGCCACTGGCAGTCTGTTCATATCAGAGAATATCTAGTTAACATGGACTACTGCAGTTTCGAGCCTTATCAAATAATTGCGGATGCTTGCGGTATTTTCAAAAGATAACAGCGTTTATTAGTTATTCATTTATTAGGCCAACTCTTTACAATAATGAGGACAATATAGCATTATTTCATTTTCTTCCGATCTTGGTTATACCTGTAACAGATAAAAAAAACTGTAGCCAAAATATAACTCACATTGGATTCAAATAGTAATATCACATTTATCAGAATATAATTATCTTCAAAGATATCTAGATATATGCTTGTCTATGGTTGTTCATCATTTAGTTCGGTGAAATGCGTACTATTCTATTGAAACTAACCTTTTGAAGGCCAAGCATCGGACGGAAAAATCGTCGTCGCGCCGCAAGGCAAACCGGTTATATTTTGGACGTGATATCACGTCCTGGCGCCTGGCGCTGATGGCACGACTTTCCGTGCTCGTGATATGACGGCTTTGGCGGTCAAATGGTTAATAAGAATTGTATATTTACCTATTGATCTTTATTCTTCGTTTAACAGCTGTAGTTTCTGCACTACCTGGGAATAAAACGTATGATTAGCTTTGTTACTTCAAAAGATATGTGACCCGAAGGTACATAATTGTTTGTAATTTCAGATATTACCATACCATATTTTCCCCACGGTTTCGTGAGCCAGGGATAACTAAGCAGTTCATCATATACTTTTATTTGATGTAGTACAATTTAAGATTCTTATTTCAAATGACATTGAAAAGTTTGGACCGAGTTTCGAGCCTATGCTTGAAATTGATTTCAAGCTTCTTTGGTATATTGAAATCCAAAATGTATTGTACGAAAGATCTTTGTAGGCGGTGAAATAGTTCAATCAGGTGTGCTAAGGCTAAGCTGTAGCTTAAGTTATCATTATTATTATTTGGCAGCTATATTTGACCTTAAAAAAACTATAAAGGGGAATTACCCCCTGGAGATAAAAAGAAAATGTATTCACCTTAACATCCCAATAGCTTGTTGTTCGATTTGGCACATTGTAGACCTGAAAACAAAGTAATACAAACATTAATAAAAGTTAGTATACAAAGTCAACTGTAACTCCTTTATAAGTTTTTTCAGATATTACCATACCATATTCTCCCCACGGTTTTGTGAGCCAGGGATAACTAAGTAGTTCATCATTTCACAAATATTCAAGCCTAGATTTCCAACACAATTTTTTACTGCGTGGCAAATGGTTTACTATACTTACTATAGGCATGGTATTTTAAAAATAAAACGTGGATCGGTGGCGTATCTATAGGGTGGCAAAGATGACAAAATGCCACAGGCTCTCGGTCTGAGGCAACAACTGAAGGAGGATCCTAACATTTTTCGTAAAACGGGCACCATTTGATGAATTTTCCACGGGCCTCACTCAGCGCAGTTACGCCACTGACATAGATATAAATTATAATACACAAGTAAAAGTTCAGGCTGTTAATGAATTACGAGTACCTGTGACAATTCAGGCTGGTGAGGAACGTGAATCAATACTGCAGCTTGCCCATTCAGCATCTAGAAAAATTAAGTGGGTCAGTCAAGTATTCAAATAAAAATGTCTCTTATAATGTAATGAATGTTTTTCAGATGTTACCATACCATATTATCCCCACGGTTTAGTGAGCCAGGGATAACTAAGTAGTTCATCACAAGGTGAAATATCCAAAAAGGTATTTATTTATTTATTCGGGCATTAATTGAATTATTTAGATGAGGGCTTTGAAAAAAGTCTATGAAAAAATAACATTTGCCATAATGAAACTGCATAAATAATAATGATTATGGCGCCCTAACAGAAGTTACTCGAAACATAAAAACTTACCCAATAGTTCTCTTATATCCTTGAACCACTAGTCAATCTTGGTCTTGGTCAATCTGAAATAAGTAAATAGTAATTACTAAAAAGTCTCCAAATAATGAAAACAATATTTTATTCTGATATCGTTATCAGTAAAAAAAATATCGTCAATAAAATTACGATATATGCTTGTAAATACCATCATGTAGAAATTTCTCAATTGAAAATTTATTTAAATTAGTATTCAGGTGATACATACCTTTTCAACTATTGGTGGTTTTACAGTGCGCTAAATGTTGATAGCATCTGCAGGCAAAAAGGACAACTATATGGATATATACGATGTTTAACCAGTTTTAACTAGAAATACTTTATTTTTACAATCAGGAAAGATCAATCATCAAACTACAGCTAGGGGCGATACGTAAAGTCATCACAGTATACATATTAGGCACAATAGTCAACCAATTTGATACCTAGGCCACTATGTAGAACCTTGTCATAATAAAAATATTTATAACGGGTCACTCACGTAATTTTTGTCGTTTCGATGAATTTACTATGATCATTTTCACGAGTGGCCTTCCGCGACGGCAGCGCGTCGGCTACTTAATCGAAACATGTTGAGCAAAAATCGACCAAAATTACGTTAGTAGGCGTGTCTAGACCAGGCGCACAGCCTCGCGAGGAAATTGCCGCGCGAGGCAAACGACCAATTAGTGCCCCTTGTATACAAAAAGAAACCGCAAATCGATGTACAGTTTAGCCGTTTGGTACACACATACTAGAGGTCAAAACAAAATTTTTCATCCGCAGTTCTTAAAAAAATTTCCCTTAGGAGGGGGGTGCTGATTCATCATTTTTTTTGTATGGGAAAAATTTTTTTTTTTTTTCAAAAACCTATCGTGTGTGGTATCATATGAAAGGGCCAATAGAGGCGGTTCTAATAATATACCACATCATTATATTTCAGCCATTTTTTTAAAATTAAAACATAAATATTTTTCAAAACATACCAAGTTTGGGCTCCCCCAGATACGATATGGCTGGTTTTTTTTGGTACTGTATATCAAAAATGATACTAGATATGCTCATTTCTAACCCCAAGAAAGCAATTTTGAAAATAATTTCATTAAGTATTTATTTTTAATTTTTCAATATTATCAAGTAACGCAGTACAAAATGTACTGGAGTAGGACTATAGTAGAACT
This sequence comes from Pammene fasciana, assembly GCA_911728535.1. Lineage (NCBI taxonomy): Eukaryota > Metazoa > Arthropoda > Insecta > Lepidoptera > Tortricidae > Pammene > Pammene fasciana. Next base: position 8,704,938 of record OU452285.1, read on the forward strand.
CTACTTCAGTACATTTTGTACTGCGTTATTTTGTAATATTGAAAAACGTCCACACTAGGCGAGCTGCCGCGCGCGGCAATTTTCTCGCGAGGCTGTGCGCCTGGTGTAATCGCGGCTAATAAAGAGAGTGCATAGTGCTATTTCGTTCACACTACGTCGCCGCGTCATTGTGATAATCGCCTTAGCGGTCAACCTCAAGACTAATAATTATATTAAGTTAGGAACTTACCACTAGTTAAATCCATCTTCTAAAAGTTACAGTATGGAAGGACGGTCATCATTGGCAGCACACTATCCTAAAAACAAGAGATGATAGTTGAGGATCATTAATCATATTTTATTTTCTAAAAAAGGATAACTTTTATCAGAAAAGATCGATCATCAAGAATCAGCTAGGGGCGATACAAATAGTCATCACAATATTGTAGTGTTTATTCCTAACCTTTGGCTTTTATAAATTAAAAACTTACCACATTCTTTTCTAGTTTTCTTTTCACAGCATGGTAAGGAGCCAGCCATCCGTATTACACCTTTCTATAAATAACAATTTCTATGAGTTACATGTGAATAACAATAGTTAGGTAGGTATATGTAGTTTATTTTGTTTTTCAGAACAGATCAATCATCAAAATAGCAGCTAGGGGCGATACAAATAGTCATCATAATATTGTGTTTGGTCTAATTTATGACTGTATTAAATTAAAAACTTACCACATTATTCTAGTTTTCATTTCACAGAAAGGCAAAGAGGCAATCATCTGTATCACACCTTCCTGTAAATAATAGATTTTGATGAGCTACATTTTACTTAGAAATATTTAGTTTCCGTTTATTTTGTTTTCAGAACAGATCAATCATCAAAATAGCAGCTAGGGGCGATACAATCAGTCATCATAGTAATGTAGAGTCGCCATCAGAAATAACGGAGCGACCAAGGTGGTCACAAATATCTGAACAACGCCTCTATTGTAAAGGCGATAAAGTGCATGTTTGTATATTTTTGAGTATGTTGACAGCTCCGATATATCCGTACAAGGCGGGAAGAAGTTGATAACTCGAGATATAAAATTGAAGAAATTTGAACCTTATGAATTTTTTTTAGAGTTCAAATTTCATCAACTTTTCGCCGCGACTTAACTTCTTCCCGCCTTGTACGTATATTTGATGGCGACTGTACCTAATACCAGTTATAGTAAATATTAACAGTTTTAAAACTAACCTCATAGTTTCTTTTGTTTCTTAAATTCCCCAATTGATCCTCTTGCGACTGTGGGGGGTGTTATTCTGGAAACAAAAATGGTTTAATCAGATTTTTTATATTCAGTATCAAAAGCTTTATATAATATTTTGTTATTAATCAGAATAGATCAATCATCAAACATCAGACAGGGGCGATACATATAGTCATCACAGAACTATGAAACTTATTTAAAATACCGTCAAATGATACAACTTTGCCTGGCTTGAAAAACATGGTTTACTTCACCAAACAGTTATTTAAATATCTATTTAGATGAGAGAAAGGCGGCCATTACAGGAATAAGATAACAATAGCTGTTTGGTGAAGAAAACCCTGTTTTTCAAGCCGGGCAAAGTTGTAGCAGTTGACGGTACATAAAAAATGTAAACATACCATGTTTATTTTTCTGTTTCACTGTCAATCCATGTTTTTTGAATCCATCAGATTTCCTGCAGAAAAAAAGAAAACTTAATATTGAAGAAATTACCTGAATAACTTTATGAATTATTTTTGTCTATCAGAATTTATCGATCATCAATATCAGCTAGGGGCGATACAAAAGTCATCACAATAAGAATGTAAAATATTTTTTTGTTCAGAGGCCATCAGATTGTGCTCACCTTATAACATGGTGGTGTTGATTTTCAACTAGTGTTGGTTGTGTAATTTAATTCCTGTAATGAAAACAAAACTTTAAAATTCAGACAATTTAATAGAGAAGTATGTTTTTTTTAGATATTGTGTCAGGAATTATCAATCATCAAGAATCAGACAGGGGCGATACAATTAATCATCATAAAAAAAAATCAAAGTATTTAATAGTCTTTTGTGGTTGAGGTAATTATACATATTAACGATCACTAAGGTTGACTTTTCTAACGGAGTTTAAAACATGCAAGACCTTGTTGTCTCATGACGTTCAAACGAACCTCAACCGTAGGGTGGTAGACCACATTTTTGGCTGACTGTACAATCCGTTTACTTGTAACATTATCACCAAAAATATAGTTTCAAAATCACGCAGTACCCATAATAAATTTATCATGTCATAAAATTTTTAACTAATTATGACATGACGACATGACGACGACACTACTCATGCCATGCCTCTGATCAAATACAGTTGGAAACTGTTGAAAATAGTATATTTTTATTGTTTGATTTCTTACCATAAATATCAGCACTCCAAACAGTTGATGTAAAATATAGCTTGTGAAGTTTATAGTATGATCCTAAAACAATAAAAATACGAACTTAATAAAAATTTAAAGGAATCAAGAAAGAGGTCATAAGTAATAGTACCACAAATGCCAAACAATATTGAATATGATTGTATAAAATATCTGTGATAATATTATTTTGCTACTGCACCACACGCAGTAAAAAAACACCACTTAATTCATCTTCATTACAAAAAACAGGAATAGTTGTCACACTCAACCCTTGGTTGTGCGGCCATGGGATCACACAACTTACACGGAGTGTGATAATGTTCCTGACCAGAGTCACGCGCGAAAGTAGTTCTGTTCACACATCGGCTTTGGCAGGGTCACTTATTTTACAAGTATACAGAGAACAAAGAAAAAATTATAATATATATACATACATGAAATGAAAAAAAACTAAGGGCCACTTGCACCACACACAATCAACATAAAACATGGATGGCTGGTCAACATCAAATATGGAGGCGGAATCATCCCATAGAAAATGGTCAAATGCTTCATATAAAACAAATTTTAATCATGATAATGACATTAAGAGTAGAGTGCATTATCCGAATATTATTTGGATAATATGGCTAATATCTGAATAATTTCATACAAATCACTATTCGGGTAATTCGGATTGCAAACCCTACTTAACAGACAGTTTGGTGCAACTGGCAATAAACTGCAAGAGTGGCAATAAACTTACCATATGGATTTTCTGCAAGTGTATTAAGAAGCATCACTCATTCCATCCCAAAATTGTGAAATCTGCAACAATAAAAAATTTAACTAACAGACATTTATATTATAAGCTGAGTTTACACATATAAGAACTAGAAAACTTGTCACACTCAACCCTTGGTTGTGCGGCCATGGGATCACACAACTTACACGGAGTGTGATAATGTTCCTGACCAGAGTCACGCGCGACAGTAGTTCTGCTCACACATCGGCTTTGGCAGGGTCAAAGAGGCATCTATGTGTCAAAATTACTAATTATCAATGTAAAGTTATACACACTATGTCCAGAATATCATGAATAAAAGAATAGTTAAAAATAGAAAATGATAATGACCAAGTTAATTCTGCATTTTTTTTACTGACAACAAAAACCATGAATTAAAGAACCATACTTGCGGTGTTATAAAAACATGTGGCAAGAGTGCCTTAAAAAAGAAATGCATAGAATACCTGTATTTGCAATGATTTGTTCTGGTGCGAGCCTCAGTAACAATATGACATCGTAATTTTACTTGCAGGAACTGAAACAAATAATCAAGTGTTATCTACACAATTAGGAAAATAATAATATGATATTTAAAAATAATACTTATCAGTAAGGTGGTAAGTTTGAAATCATAAAATTTCATACGAACGAGACTAATTTAAAATTCATCATTTAAGTTGCTATCTACTCTACACATACATATCAGAGTTTATTGTTCTTTTACTTACGAGTAAGTATGCTTTCAGTGACTCATGTTAATTCTTATGCCATATTTTCTTCAAAATGTGTATGAAGCTTATGTATCCTGTATAGGTTTCACATGTGTGAAACCCTTCCGAGGGAGAATATGAAACCATCATCATGTATGAAGTCTTCCAGTAGCCAACTTGTGCATGTTGACCTGAAAGCGTATTTTAGTATAAAAAACTAATTTAGGCGTTAGATATTTTGATATTGAAGTAGCAAGATTCAGTAAGGTGGTATATTTCAAATCATTTAGTTCATACGAACGAGACTATAAATTTAAATCATCATTTTAACTTAATGATTATCAACAAAAGTTTAATTTACATTTTTAAAGCTCACCTTTAGGTTATACCAGCCAGTCTTCAGCCACCCCTGAAATATAAAACAGATTGAGTAAAGAAAAAACACCACATGTTCTGTAATAACCACTGAACTCACCTCATTTCACAAAATGGATAGTTAAAATGGGACTAACAATATAACACAGTGTGTGCTTAAAAGTAATTCTTTATTCTGTCCCTTGATTATCACTTAACCTCTCTAAAACAAGAATTACTTCTTCGCGGGTTTTTTGGCAGCGGGCTTCTTGGTACGCGGCTTGGGGACTTTCGTCTTGGGAACAGCCTTTTTGCCAAAGGTGCCGGCGCGCGCCGCCTTGACTTTCAAGCTCTTGAACACCACAGTTCTCGCGCGGTTCCTCTTCACACGTGCCGACGTCAGCTTGAAGCGGTCGTAGTCTGTCATAGCAGCGCGCTTCTCTTTGTTAGCGAGCTTCTGTGCCCATTGGCTCTCGGCCCACTTCTCGTTGAGCTTAGCGTCTGTCCATGCTTTCCTGACGACGCGGGTGGGCGCTGTGAAGGGGAAGCTCAGACGGAACTTAGTCAAATGCAGCTGGTTGAGGCGGATCTGTTGGCGAGGGACGCCGCTACCGGGTCCGTCGACGAGGGCGCGTGTCTGGTCAATGACGTCGACTACGCTAACAAGCTTTCCCTTCAAGGGGCCTTCGGCTACCAGGGCTACTCGCCCTGGTTCAACGTACCTCGCGAATGGCATGACGTCCTGCAACACACCAACGTTTACTTTAGTAAAGATAAATCACTCATCCATGTGAAGACACTATGATAATACTTGTAAATAGCAAAATACAAGTCCGGCACTATAATGATCGTGTCACTAGTAGTCTATGAACAAAATATGAATGGAACATCTAATTGATTGTAGTCACATTTCATCAAATTATATTTAAACTTAAAAATGACATGCTACAAACGCGATTCAAAAGGATAAAATAAATTCTAACCTAGACAACGTCTTCACGAATGAAAAGTACTAACGAAAAGAATTTCCGGTAAATTGACAGCAACATCAAAGAGTTGCCATGCAAAAACATAGAGTGCATAGTGCTACCAACCGGTAAATATCGGCAACAACGTATAGTGGAATTTACACGACACGACCCCACAGTATTTAGTGGGGTTCCATATCCCTTCTCATGGAACCCTTGACATCACTACGAGAATGTAAAAAAAATGCGCGAAGTATTTTTGTCTATGCCCGATGATATTTCCGATGTACATAATGGCGCCAATTCAAATGTCGATTGTCGCTATGCAACTGTGACAGTACAACACAAACAGTGACTTCGAACAAAAAAACCTTGATTTTACAATAAAAATACGTAAAAATGCGGCTGAAATACTCAAAAACTTTATTAGAAGCACAGGTATGACTTATTTAAGATGTTTTGTAAGTATAAAGTTCGTTGATGGCAACCTAATCTAATTAGATTATTAGATAAATCTTGTAAAATTTTACGGTTATAGAAGACCTTATAAATTATAAACACAGGAGGGCGAAAGTCCTATCGCCGACGTCTGCTGGTCAGCGAACAACGTGAAGCTGGCGGTGGCGACGTGCGAGCGACAAGTGTTGCTGTTTGACCGCGATGGAGTCCGGCGAGACAAGTTCAGCACTAAGCCCGCTGATCCTGCTGCTGGAAAGAAGTCTTACGTTATTACAAGTACCTACTTACCTATTTATAATGTACGATGTATTCGGGTATTTTTGAAAGCCAAAAAGTGGCGGATAATTCCAAAAATGGACTCTCATACACTGGAATATGAGTCATTTTTAAATGAATTTTCGTATTATCTGAATCGCGGAATGAGCCTGAATGCACCTCATTGAAATAATTTCAAGCAAGTTCGAGCTGTGGAAGTTTTATTTAGGGAATGCAACCCGGATTTTTGTTGTATGAGAGAACCAGGTATTACCTCGGTCTTTTCACACTAACAAAACCTGGTTTGCATTCCATAGTACGTGTATGGGTGTGCACTGCATCAAACAACGAGAGCGAGCGGACATTTGGGGTAAGCATCAGGACTCCTATGATTGCTCAGACATCGAGTGTAAACTACCTAGTACCTTATACAAATAAATACTTAGTTTTATAATATAATTCATGTCATCATGCCAATGGGAATTATTTCATTTTTTAGTAGGTATGTTCCAAGATCATTACATTTTTATAAATGGTTGTACGTATTTATGGTATACGAATACCACCACGTCAGCATTTGATTTATTTTTCCGGTAATTTTAAGTTAACTTTTCAATGGTATGATTAGCCTGATGCATAATGCGAAAGTTGAAAATCGAAATTACGTAATATCTCTCTCTAGCACTTGCAAATTGAAACTCAAGAGTTACAGATAATGAAATTCCGATTTTCGAAGTTTGCGATAAGCCCTCTGATTGTCACCAACATTTTTTTGTTCTTTGACGTTCCAGGTTTAGCGTTCAGCGACAACTCTGAGCTGCTAGGCGTGGCACAGAGCGACAACATGGTGTTTGTGTACCGGGTGGGTGCGGACTGGTCTGGCAAGAAGGTCATTTGCAACAAGTTCCCTTTGACGGGTGCTCCAGTGCGGCTGCTGCCGGCCGAGCAAGGATTCTATACTGGCACCAGTGATGGCAAAATCAGGTAATCTAGGGTTTTTTATTTGGTCTAGTCCGTGTATGGGAACGTTACCTAGCTGCCTATCCACTCCCTTTTGTTTTCTAACTGATATTTCTTGAATGTATTTTGATTTGATGTTACAGAAGTACTTTTGATTCACGCGGTGATGGTACGAAATAGGAAGCCAGCAGTATAGCACTTTGTCCCGCGATTATCAGTCACTGTCTTATATCGCTCACATCTTTCAAAACATCCACTTTTTAAGTGACGTGTCATCTAGGGTCGTTTTGCCCAGGTCCCTAGACTGCAAGAGCAACAAAAGCTCCAGCCTATGGACGGGCGGCGCGTGCTGCGTGTCACTTGCGAGAGGTGACGGCACGCTGGCCTCGGGCCACGTGGACGGGACGCTGTTCGTCAGCGGACGGTTGTTGCTGCGCTACGCTTTGCCGCCGACCGCTTTAGTCATGCTGCCTCCTTATGTAAGTGACTGTCCTAAAGTAGAACCAAGCAACCGTCGTTATTTACGTAAATAAATTACCAGCTCAAATAAAGCAATCTCACCTACAGTATCACGGTGTGCTGACCAAAATTTAGTAGATGTAACGAAATGCATGATTATCTGAGTCCATGAAGTTTCAATTTAAAATTTAAACCTTTTAAAATTCCCGTTTTCTGCTTAAACTTTAGTGTTGTTTGTGCAATTGAGCCTGCGGTCCACTTGGTAACCTAATACTATGAATTGGCAATACTATCACTCGTTTTATAGTTTTTTGGTCAGCCTCGTTTATAACAGTTAGCAAATGCAGTTAATAGTGGGCGGTTGCGACGGGCGCGTGGCGGTGTACTCGGCGCCGGGCGGCGCGCTGCTGCGGAGCGTGGAGCCCGCGCTGGCGCCGCAGCCGCACGCCCGCGACCTCACCGTCGCCGCGCCCAGCCCCTCCGGACAGGTAATTACACGCATCATACGAGATCACATTGTGTTTAATATTTCATTTTGCTGATAGATGATAGCATACGGCACATTAAACGGATTCCTCGTAGGCGTAAAGGAGTCCGGTGGGCTGGACTTCACATTCCTATTCATAGCCCGTACTCAATCTGTATGCAACGCACAAACCCGCCTTCGCTTTGACGCTACCAAAGTGTTAATAATCAATAATTTACGCTACGTTAGCTGTGGTAAAATTTGATGAGGGTCTCCGTAAACTGCGTAAAAGGATCTAGCGATCTTGACCTGACGTTCCTACCCATACCCAATCTGGATGCAACGCGCGCGCCTGGAGCGGCGAAAGACCAAATTATACCAAGCTATCCTTTAGCTTCAACGTTGCAACTTAAAAGAGTCCGGCGGGCTCAACATGACATTCCTCCCTATAGGTACATGCTACGTACCACGCGGGCTTGCTTAAAGCGTCGCCGTGACCAAATTATATTAATCTATCATTTGACAGACGATAGCAATCGGCGCATTCGATGGATTCCTCGTAGGGGATGTGAAAGAGTCGGGCGGGCTCGACTTGACATTCCTGTCCATACCCAATCTGTATGCGACGCGCGCGCTCGCCTGGAGCGGCGACGGAACCAAACTGGCCGTGGCGTCACAAACCGGCGCTGTTATACTGCTGGAAGCAGTTCTCAGGTAATTGGTAGCTGTTTGAATTTGCATTATTCAAATTAAGGAGTTTGTTTGAACAGCTTAGTATTTCGCGGTGACAATGCGATTTTATATGTGGTGTAGTGATTCTTAAAAATTCTACAGGTTTTTAATAGCTTCTGCCCCCGAGTTTGTCTGCGGAGAATTTGTTCTTCCATCGCAATTTCTTTCTCCTTTCTACCTCTTTAAAGGATGATAAAAACAATCCTATGTTATGTTCTTCCCCAAACTCAAACTTATCTATTACGCTCTCGTATATTTTGTTCGACAAGATTTATAATAATTTTTGGGTAGACGCTGGGTGTGGCGGGACTCAGTGGAAGTCCAGCACGTGAGCCCCAAGCAGTTGGTGCTGACACGGCTGGCCAACGACGCCCCGCCCATGACCGTCACCACCAAACACGCGTCAGACATATTTAACGTCCGCTTTATAGGTAAGATATATATTTTTAAATGTATACATAAAAACGATGTTATATTATTAGCACCTTATTGACGACTTCTGGCTGAATCTTTTTCTTTGTCAGTCATTCCCTTATTACTGATAATCTTAACCACTTGATTTTGTAGTTCTGGTGACTTGACTCTGCCGGTATCTTGTCGCAAACCACGAATTAATAAACTAGTGGATGTGAAATGACTGCTATTTAATATGAAAACCAGTGTCGCCAAACTCAGACATTCATAGGTACGTTAAAATACGTCACACAATTACAAAAATGCTTTGATTCGTAGCAACTTTCCATACCGATAGGCTGTTACTGATTGACATTTCTCAAACGAATCTCAACTGTAGGCTACATGAGCCACAACCTAAAATATAATGTCAAAGTTATGAGACATATGACTATTTAATTATCTTACAAAATCTCGCTCAACATTCACTTAATACAACTACTTAACACTGGATGGCACTATTTTAAATAAATTTAATAGTTAAAATCACTTTCTTATTACAGGCGAGAAAAGGGCTAAAGAAACCAGTGTATGTAAGGTCTCACTATGCATAATTTGTTACGGATCTTACGGTCACGATATACTGGTATATTCGAGATCTGGGTCGCGTTTTATAAAGTTACAATTTACAATTTCGCTGTTTGCCTCTCTTTCTAGCACACATATTGGATAGAAAGAGAGGCAAACAGCGAAATTGTAAATTGTAACTTTATAAAACGCGACCCTGTGCATGCCTGCGAGTAGCTAAAGGTTGGGAACCTTTTTTGCATACCCATAACATCCAAAAACAAAACGTCCCATGTCGCTGTGAACTTCTTATAATGATATGACTATTTGCCATTCGATATAGGAAGGGGAAAGTGTGTTCCGAGTATTTTATCGATATTTGTGTGTTCGGTTAGGTATTCGGTTAGGTGATAAAATATGCATTTAAATACCTATCCGAACACTAAAAAATCGAGAAAATAATGGGATCACACTTTACTTATATATATAACTAAAAAAACTATTATATTACACCATTTACACCTTACTTAAGATTATAATTTTTATAATATAGGTAGGTGCTAGGTAATGCTAATCGTAATTGTATGAAAAACAACATGTACTACGCATTTAAGGCCAGTGTAGACGGGACAACCCGATTAAGTTGTCAAATTAATTTTGTGTGAAAGCATACATATGAAGGCTGATCGATCCCATTTGATTTTATTGTAAAATTGTGACCATTAAATCAGGAAAGGGGCGGTAAAATTCCAATATTTGACGCTAGTTTGCGTGGTTATTTCCACTAATAAATCTAAAATAGCTAATTAAGTTTTGTACGTGTAGATATGGACTAGATGTGATGTATGTAAATTTAATTTCTGATACCGTAAAAATGAAAACGACGAATAAACAACTAATATAATATTAACTGAGCAATTTTCTACGCTTAGATAAAACCGAATTTTGTAGTCTGATAAACCAATTTCTCATTTTAATAGATGCGAAAATTAATATTACTGTGGGAGATTTGAAGTAAATGTGATGTGATCTGTACTTGTGGGATCTTAGGTTTTCGTCACGTTATCAATTATTATTGTAATTATGCTCTAGGGAAATCTCACGCCTTTTATTATTATTTACTGTTTTAATTATGATTTGCACGCACCTCTAGGGGGTTAAACGGCAACCGCCGTCTTGATAAATACAAATATGCGCTAAATTATATATTGAACTTAAAACTTATCTAAAATAATAACATCAAACTTGAAATGTCGTAAGACTAGCTTTAACTTTATCGATATAAATATCGACATTGCGCGGCACTCGAGTAGCGAAAGTTATTTGACATTTAGGATAGCGAATTTTCTAGATAAACATAAAGAACAGTGACAAAATACTATGAACTCTAAGTTCTAACAAATAAAATACAGTTTTGTTTAACGTGCATTCGCAAATAATGCAAAACAAACAGTTATTTCGTTTTTTTGGATTATGTTTAAAAAAATACCTAACGGTGATAGGAAATACATCCACCTGAAAGATATTTTAAACCACTATGATTTGTGCAGCTTAATATTGCACAATACGGCATTTTAAATTTAATCATCATTTTTTGTTACACGAGCGTACGTATGACGTGAAAGTCATTCGGGCATGAAGTTTACAAAACAACTGATCATAGTCTGTGCACAAAGTCAGTCGGCCGCTACTTACTGTCGGATACACGGGAACGCCTACTTGCCATCTCCATCCTACTCCGTGTCGCAAACGACTCATTTTTTAAACGTACGCTTATCACTCAGCTAAAAAACCGTTTGCCCTTTCTTCTTAGGTAGTCCATAAACCATAAATATATAAAGCATGTTTAGTAACGAAATATGATTCTTTGTCTCTATGATTTGAAATGTAGCTGAATTTCTATTCGTGTTTTAGGTAATGATTGGTACGCGGTTTGCCGTACAGCCAGCACATTCATACTCTGCGATATAGCAAGAGGTCTGACAAGTGAGGCGAGTCTTCAATTTTGTCTTTAATAGCGACTTTAGTAGCTCTTTTATTCTTTCTTCCTTTTTTATCCTCCCTGTATCTGTCTTTACTGTGTGTTGGTGGCAAGGAACGGATTTGATCTGATTGCAGGTATGCGTCCGGCTCCCGCGCATTCTTCTTTATTAGGAAGAAATATTATTGTACCGATTCTGTCCAGTCAATAGAGGAAAGGGCCTCAGATGACACACACTTACAAAATAGAATGACTGCAGCGTCACTCTGTTTTGTCCTAGTCTATCACATGTTACAACTACAACTACATTTTTTTTTAAACCACCGATGTTTTGACCTACGTCTTCCTTATGTGTTAGATTCCATGGTCGGGCAGTGGGGAGCGAATATACGCAGCGGTCGGCGGAGCCTGCCTCCTTCACCGCGCGGGCGAGTTGAGCGTCGTGGAATATGGCCTCGACAAAGTATTGCATACTGTGAGTTCACTTAGACGCCAAAACAATATAATTTAAGGTAAAAATGGTAAAACGAACCCTTATACTCTTATCTGCCTTATTTAGTCATATCTTATCAATTCACAAATCGATGCAAAATGCTTATTATTTCTCTCATTCAGGTGAGGACAGAGCGCGTTAACCCGCACGTGCTTAGTGTTCGGATCAACGAGGGTGACCACAAGGAACACGGCGACAGGAAGCATCTGGCCTATCTGCTGGACAGACAGACTATTGCCGTGGTGGATCTGACCACAGGTGAGGACATAACTAAAGGAGCATTGACTGACATAAGAAAACATGTTAGATGCTTATCGCAATTTTTTAACTTTTAGTTTAGTTCGGTCCATCGGCACCCAAGCTACTTGTAGGTATGGTCGATATCAGAACCTGCATGAAATTATATTCAGAAAGAGAATTATGGTTTTTGTTGCCTTAAAGCAGAAGTTCTTAACCGTTGGTCCGTGGATGCACAGCTGGAGGAAGTGGTCTGCGGACTTGTGAACGGAACAACCCTTTATTAAATTTATTCGTCACTTTACATTGGAAAATTCATAGAATAAGTACTAAACAAAAGAAAGTGGTTTGAACCGTAAATGGCTCAACAATTAAAGTTCGTGACTGTACGAGAGTATTTACGTCCAAGTTAGTGGTCCAAGAAATTTTATCGAGTGGCCCCTTATCACTTAAAGGTTAACCCCTTTATTCATAAACGTCTCTTAGGCGTCAATTAGTTAATTTATGTTTTGTCCTTATCTCTTTGTCAGTTGTGTTTGTTAGAAACAGACAAATCATAAATTAATTAACACTTTCACGACCAGGAACCCGCTAGGCGGGTTCTCTGTTCGTAGCTACTACGCGCTACATACGCGGAATACCTGGCTACGCGCTATGGGCGTAGCGCGTAGCGCTACGCGGTACGAACAGAGAACCCGACAGTCGGGTTCTCGGTGCTGAATGTGTTAATTGAGGCCTGAAAGACGTTTATGAATAGTTGTTTAGTTTTGATATGTTTTATTGTGAATGTTTTTTATAATGTTCTATTTTTGTAATTGAAGGCTGTCATACATTGTTATTTTAGTACATTACTTTTACTCACTGACGATTGTTGGTTTATCTTCTCTCCATTGAATTAAACCCCTTTGTTATATCTAAATACAAGCTCACAGAAGAATAAATTAAGCCTTATTCGCATCGTTGACAGGAGTCCAGCTAGGCCAGTGGTGGCACGAAGCGCGTGTTGACTGGCTAGAGCTCAACGAAAGCGGGCAACTGTTGCTAATGCGAGACACGCGACGAAGACTTATCCTTTTGAGGCTGCAGTCCGGCGACAAGGTGGGCACAAATCATATCATCAGACGAGGTCTTATCTTTGAACTTAATTTTAATGAGATTTTTAAATTATTTTTGTTGTTGGTGTGTAGGACATTATAATATAACAAGTGTGCGGGCTTTTTTCCCAGGAAATTATTGCGAGTGGAGTTGGATTTGTGCAGTGGATTGAAGACAGCGATGCTGTGATTGCGCAGACGCCGACACATCTTCTTATTTGGTAAACGAATAAGATATCTATCTAATTTTGGTCTATAACTATTTAGTTATAGTACGGTAACTGCTTACCATCAGGCGGGCCGTGTGCTTGTTAGCCACCCTTGGTATAAAAAAACACACGGTCGTGGTATGACTGGTTTTGTGTTATGCTTTATGTATTTAAAAAATTCGTACGTGAAAGTTAAGTGGTAGGCATTAAATTGTCCTATTCATGAAACGCGAACGCGCGATCATCGCCAGTTCGCGCGAACTTTACTCGTACGAACGCACGATCAAACATATTGAACTCGAATAGGTGTCCTAACTGACAATCGCGTGAAATTCGCGCGATTGTTGCGATTTCCAGTTGGGACACCTATATATATATATATATATATATATGTTTGATCGTGCGTTCGTACGAGTAAAGTTCGCGCGAACTGGCGATGATCGCGCATTCGCGTTTCATTAGGACAATGCCATGCCGTAGGGTAGTAAAATTTTCAATATTTTTATGTTATATTTTATAAATGTTAGTTGAGGGTTAGTTACTACTTAATTCTTAATTAAAATAAAATAGGTACAGTGCATGGGATCCCGGCTGCGTAGAAATGGCGGAGTGTGGCGGCGGCATGGCTGTCGAAGTCAACGCTCGGAGGGTACTGCTCGATGGCGGCCATGTGCCGTATCTACAGCTGGACGAGCATCGACTAGCATTCAGTAAGTATTTTCAAATCTAGGGTATACTCCAAAACTCCCCTTGGTACTCGTTTTCTATGTAAATACAGTACGCAATAAAACTGGGAGTCATCACTGAGAGAAAAGCGGAGTGTGGCGTGCTCAACGAGTGCTGATCAATGGCAGGCAGTGCTTCATCTAAAGCTGGATAGGTATATATTAACAACATGGGACCCAAAGGGTAGAGGCAAAATAGTCGGGGAGATTAACACCCGATGGGAGATGCTGTGGCAGGCATGTGCCGTATTTGAGCTACGCGGCGGACCGATATTGCAATATCACTTTAACGTTTAACTGCGTGCCTTAGCCATGTTGGACCTACGTTGGGTCATTATAGACCGTAGCCAACATCCGAAAGGGAGTACTATCGATTATAAAACAGTCCTATTAATTGTACAATTTTGTAGACAACGCAGTGCGTAGCGGCGATCTGTCCGGTTGCGCTCGCTACTTGGAGGGTGTTGCCAACGCCGACCTGGCGCCGCTGTGGAGGCAGCTAGCGGAGAGAGCGTTCGCCGATGAAGATATACAGGTATTTCTTTATATTATAGAATTATGTCAATTCCTTTTAATTATTCTGATTTAGATATCTAAATAGAGAATGGGAAAGTAAAATCATTATATTTTGATACTTTTCATTTGAATACAAACTCTCTCCCTTAAAGATGCTCTTTACTCACAATGATGCCCAGTTACTATTATCGTACTCTTTAAGTTACGCTCGAAACAAAATATCGATTTCGCTTCTCACTTGTGTGAATATTTCTACCAGTTAGCAGCTAAATGCTACCGGGAGATCGGTGATGAGGCCCGCGCGTACTATCTCGACTCAACTGTTGAGTTGGCAGCTAGAGAAGGCGATGGTGATGTAACAGCCGGTAAGTTCATTGAAGTTCTACATACAATTGAATTTGATGTCTTAATGTTGATGAGTTAATTATTAGACTTTAGGAAGAAGTTAGTAAAGTTAGATTGCTTTAAAGCACATTGCTGAGACTGATCAATAACTTTTTTATCCGAAATTACTTAGAGAAAACTTAAATTATTTTGCAATACCACTATTCTTCCCACCTCTTTCGACTAAGTTCTTCTTTTCGGCAATCGTTAAGCATTTATACTTTTTAGGACTCATAATAAACACAAACTTTTCATCTGTACTCGTATAAGTACTTACAACCAACAAAAAAGTCGCTAACTAAAATAACCAAACAAATTGTTTATTAGTTCGTTAATATTACAAAAACAAATGCTCCTGCAACGATTAATTGTCTCAAAATGTTGGTATTTTCGACAATTCAAAGTCATCAGAGGTCTATGCAATCTAAAAACTTCAAATTGCCGGGTGGTTGATGCCAATGAGTTCGAATTAACGCGTGGTTTTGTAACGCAGCGCTGAGTTTTTTATTCGAATTACCAAGTGTTTAAAAATTTATAGATTTTATTCGAAATATTAAGAGATTTTCTAGGGAACCCATGATAACTTCGAATTATAGAGATATTCGAAATATCGCGTGTTCGAATTAATGAGAGGCGACTTTAAATTTATAGTAAATTATTCAAAAGTTCATCTGCCTACGATATTCAATCTAGTCATCAACCAAGCATCTCGCATTTAAAATCCAAGTACAATTGACACCATAGTCTACAATGGGCGTTTGTTGATTTATCTGAAACAGGTCTTCACAGTGCCGTAGTTCAAGCCAAACTTGCCATATTCTCCGGAGACTTGGCTTCTGCGGAAGAGTATTACGCAAAGAAAGCCAACCGGCCGGAGTTGGCCATTAGTATGTACAAGCAGTTCAACAGATGGGCTGAGGCTATAGTCCTGGCGGAGAAGACCGATCGACTTGCAGTGACCACCTTGAAGCAGCAGTATATGGATTACTTGACATCTACTGGTAAGATATAAGATGGAGATGGATATTATCAAGTATTTTTTACGTTACCTGCATTTTATGTTATGCGATGGAATTGTTGGAGAGAGGTCAACAGATTGATTATCGATAGGTAATAAAAATACTGCCAGTATTAACCTTTTCAGCACCAAGGACATTTACTTTACCGTCCTTCATATTTATAGTGAAGTTGCTCAATATTGAAATCATTTCTTTAGGCTTTGATGCGTTACGTGACCCAGACCCCACCCTGAGACTCAAAGACCAAAAACTATTTGGTGAGATAGCTATACGATGACCACATATTTAGAACTTTATTCCTTATATCAGGAAGGTTAGGTGAAGCAGGAGCCGAGCTAGCCTCATCAGGCGACGTGCAAGGTGCCGTCCGCTTATGGTTGAAAGGCGGGCGCGCGCGCAGGGCCGCTGGACTGATCCTTCAACAACCGGCTTTGCTCAGAGACAACGAGTTGGTGGAGACCGTCCATGCTCAATTGATTCAGGTAACAATTAGCAGACTTGAATAATTGACGTGGTAATATAATAAATGTATTTAATATTTCCGTAAGGAAAGTTTTGTGGCATCATGTGTACATGCAAATGGGGCTACTACATATTCTATTCTTATCTTTTCTTGTGCCAGTCTTGTAACGACGTTACTTACAGGAGGAATGGTGGGAGATGGCGGGAGAAATTTCGGAGCGCCGCGGTGACAGTCTAACAGCAGTAGAGTATTATGCTAAAGGCAACAACTTCGCAAGAGCTGTTCAATTAGCTCGAGAGGTAAATACCATTGTTTTAAACAATAACCTATTCTTTATTTATCTATTATTAATCTATGTTTATACTTAAGAAATACTTAAATAAAATATCGCAGCAATTATTTATTTACACTACTACTTAACCATCCGCTTCAGTGGACCCTACAGTTTGGTGCATTGACCAGGATTATTTACTGCCTAGGTTCTCAGGATTTTGAAAAGCCCTTCAGACTATAACTGCATTTTCTTTAGTAGGTGCCCAACAATTAATTTAAAATGTAATGCAATTAACAACCATACAACCTTCGAAACATGTGTTGATATCCCTCCATCCCTCATATCGCGTTCTTTTTTGCTGGCTAGACTTGTCCAAGCGAAGTGACCCGATTAGAAGGCGCCTGGGGCGCTTGGCTTGTATCGTCCCGACAAGCTGGCGCGGCCGTCCCACATCTCATAGAAGCCGGGGACACTAGAGGCGCTCTGGCGGCTGCTTTGAAGGCACACCATTATAAGAAGGCGTTGCAAATTGTACAAGTATGTTCCCAGGCTTTAGCTTTTACAATTGTATCCTAATTGTTGTTCTGCAAAGTATTTTCAACAATTTTAGCGAACTTCCATGCTAGGATTAAAAATGGTGTACATCTAGGCGCTACAAGCAGAACTGAGTTAACTAATCTGTTCCTATTTTCAGGTCATTGAAGATAAGGACCTAATTCGGGAACAGTGTGAGCAACTAGCCGACCATTTTATTTCTACTCAGGTAAGATAAGAAACTTTTGGAAAGAAAGATTTCACGTTTATTTTTCTTGTCAGATAAATTTTGGCCGCGAGTAGGTGAACTTCTAGATCAACCTTCAATGTTGTGTGTGTTTAGGAATGGGAGACAGCTGAGCGCCTTCTAACCACCTGTGGAATGGCAGAAAGATGCGTTCGAGCATACAACGCCGCCGGTCGCGTCGCGGACGGCTTAAAGCTAGCCGCGGCTCAGTTGTCGGAAGACGAGACCAGGGACATTTACATACCGTTAGCTCAGCAGTTACGACAGGACGGCCAGTTCAGGAAAGCGGAGCAGATTTATATTGGACTTGGTGAACCGGATGAAGCTATATCTATGTACAAGGTTGAAGTTTACAGTCAATTGTTTTTCATTATATAATAGTCATTCAGCTTGGGATATCCGTCTATTAAGTAATATTTGTAATGTTTTAGGAAGCCTCGCAATATGAATCCATGCTGCGTTTAGTGGCGGCTCATCGCAGCTCTTTGCTGGAAGCGACGCGGCGCCATGTCGCTCAGGCGCTTCACGCTTCTGGCGATTTACGGGCTGCTGAAAATTATTATATACAGGCTGGTAGGTATCTGTTGAAAGCTCCCATTAGTTCATACCTTGCATGGATTTGTATTAGCAATAAAAGTACGAAAAATGATAGTATAGCTCATATGCTATCAGAATTACCATCATGAAAATGTGTTTCACGTTGTTTTGTTATTAATTTCAGAAAATATCAGACCATCTTCGTTTTATTGTTACTTTCTGGGACACCTTCAATAAGCCGCCAACAAGCACAATTTCACAAAAGCACATTAAATATTGTGCCAAAAAATGATCCCTTCATTGTACAGTCAGCAGCATAAGTTGGTGAGCGGGCGACGCAGTTATTATTTGGATAAATAAGTCGTGTCAAGCTCATTTTGAATACCTTACCCACTTAGCTACTGCTGCTGCTGACTTTATTGAACAAAGTTTTGTTTGTGCTTTGGGCTGTGTTTATAATTGACCCAGGATAATCTCCAGGTGACTGGAAGAGCGCTATCCAAATGTATCGGTCGTCCGGGCAATGGGAGGGAGCGGAGCGTGTAGCGCGCGCCCACGCGCCGAGCGGAGTGCAGCAGCAAGTGGCGCTGCAGTGGGCGGGCGCGCTGGGCGGCGCGGCGGGCGCGCGCCTGCTGGCGGCCCGGGGGCTGGCGGCGCTGGGGGCCAGGTGGGCGCTGCAGGCACAGAGGTATCTACAGCTTCACCAGTATACGCTCCAAGCTGAGTGCAGCAGCGTTGGGTAGGGGGTGAGATCTGATTCCGTTTGACTGCTCAGCTACAGTAGATTCTGCAATTTAGTTGGGTATCGCGCTGATTTGATTTTGAAATATCGTCTGACAAAATTTTTATTAAAGGTTGATTGACCCAAAAGACCCAACATTCCAGGTGGGATATCGCGATGGAGCTAAGTGAGCTAGGTGGCGGCGTGACTCGACGCGAAGTGGCGCGGCACGAGGCAGCCGCGCTCGCGGAGGAGCGCCCCGAGGAAGCCGAGGCAGCTTTCCTGCGCGCCGGGGCAGCCGACGACGCTATACGCATGTGGCTGACACGTGGACATCACCAGCGGGCGTTGGTGCTCGCGGAGCAACATGCCACACATATGGTTAGTTAGCAAACTATGTTTATCAGATCACGAGGTACTCGGAAAAGCCGAGGTGGCTTTCCTGCTCGCCGGGGCAGCCGACGAGGCTGTACGCATGTGGCTGACACGTGGACATCACCAGCGGGCGTTGATGTTACGTAGTGTACGTAGTGTCAGTTTACGTAGTGCAGAGGAGCCGCATGAAAATTCCAAAGCAGACTAGAGTAACTGACTATATAGCTAATGACAATGTGGAAATGTGGTCGACATTTGACCACCATCAGCGGACGTTAGTGCATGATGGCGTGGCGGACCAATATCAATTCGTATGTTAGTTTGCAAACTATTCGAATAAGATCATGAAATGGTGGAGGAGAGTGCTACGGTTTAAGCTGGAGATGTTTAAATTAAACACAATGGCTCACTTAAAATAAAATAATTTATTGTGCCTATTCCGCCGCAAGCATTCGTAGAAGACGAAAGGTCAAAGGTCCGTTATAAGCCGTCTGATTATTGCTCCCGGATGAAGAAGGTAGTCGCTGCCAACACGCTAGTACTCCCCTGGGTAACAATGTCTCCGTGCGTAGGCGGTGGGATAGCTGAGGGACGTCAGCTGTGTTCAGCCAGGGGCAGCACCAGGTCTTCCAGGTCAACGAGGTGGAGAGAAGTGTGGCATTCTAGCCGAGCTGTAGCACCCTGGAATTTATTTTCTCCGTCTTAATAATTTGAAAATAACGGCTCCGTTGACTGTGACTGGCAGGAAGCAGAAGAGCAGAAGCGAAAGAGAAAGTACTGCGTGAAGTTGGTAAAAGTGCCTTGGTGATGTAAAAATGTCACAGTCAGACGGAGTTTACAAAGGCGGAATAACAAGCGTTTTAGCTTAAGCAAAACTCAATTTAAATTAATATCCAAAAAGTATTACATTCCACATTGTGCTAAGCAAGAATATACATAACCTACGCTGCAAATAAGCTAAGTCGAACAAAGGAAAAAAAGTCGTTACAACATAACGGTAAAATATCCGTTGAGCACACATTCAAATTTAACACTCCCTAAAGCACATTTAAATGTTCAACACTTACCCAGTTTAGGGGTCAACACTGGCTTTAAAAATACAGTGCCAAACAAGCACAATAATATCGCTTTACCAAGCAAACTTTTAAAATAATGATCAGCTGTGCGCCGGCGACGTATGAAGACGCTGCAAGAGAGCGTGCGTGCGCCCGCGCTGATCTCTAATTCGGTACGGAGGCGGGAGGGCCGCGATGCCCGCGACAGCGCGGGGGAGCGCGGCAAGAGGCGAGGAAACCGGTCAGCCGGCCGAGACCAAGCAATGCGCGATAAGTACAGCCCGCGCGGAAAAAAGGTAACAACTTGAGATTAAAATCATATTTACTACACATTAATAATTTTAATCCTAGATATGTATAAATACTACATTGTTGTTGTTAGGTAAGTGTTATGTTTAGAATCGTGTAATAATATACAACGTATAAAATTTTTATGTAAAATATTAAAATACCTAAGAAAAGGTTTCTAATTAGTATCAAATATTAACCAAGGTTATGTAACACCTATGTTACAGTACCCCGGCGCGCCGCGAAAGGATTTTATTACCCTACCGAAATAAAATCCGCGAATCTAGGTACTCGTAGTCACCCTACCATCAGTCATCTTTCATGCTTCACACTTACACTATTACGTTAGCAACTGTCTTATGGATCAGATTACAACGCTTCATTTAAAAAAAAATAAGGGGTTACCTGTTACAAGAACCGGAAACCATACAAGTACCGCCACTAGAAGATGTTAAGGCGCAAAACTAATAACCCTAACAGTACCCAAATCTGAAGTGTGACCAACGGAGAATAGGGAAACAACACAAAATCTAATATTACTTATTAAGACCAACCAACTTGAGATCCTTTACGTGCCAAGTACCAAGATCTTTACCCGATAAATCTTGTAATACGTAAACCAAAGGTGACTTTTTACTAACGATTTTAGCCTTTATAAACTTAGGAGCCAGTTTCTTAGTGAACTGCTTGCCCTTATCACTCAAAAAGTAAGCCCGTTTCATTACTACATCACCGATGTTGAATTCAACAGGTTTCCGTCTGAGATTATAGTGTGACGTACTCTTTTCATGCGCATGCCACAGTTTCTTCTGCACATCATCAAAAATGACAGAAAGACAACCTAAGTTCTCAGCGTAAATATCGCGCGGTAAGAACAACACCTCGCCTCCGATGTCGTTGTCCGTATAATGAGTTCCACAAGGTACCAACTCGCGACCATACACCAAAAACGACGGTGAATACTTCGACACCTCATTGACGGCACTATTTATGGCAAATTGCACTCTAGGAATAAACACATCCCATGATCTATGGTCATCCTCAACAAAAGTAGAAATGCAAGTAATAATTGTGCGATTGTATCGTTCTACCAAATTTACCTGTGGACTGTATTTAGGTGTAAAGAAGACGTTTGGGACATTATAAAATTTGAAAAAATTATGCATAACCCTGCTTGTGAATTGCGTTCCGTTGTCCATTAAAACCGTCTGAGGTACCCCGTGCACAAGAAAAACAGAATCCTCCAAAATCCGAACAATCACCTCTGCAGTGGCCTGTCTGAGTGGAAAAATCAAACAATATTTGGAAAAACAACACGTGACAACTAGTATGTAGCTGTTCCTTTTCCTTGTGGTCGGCAACGGCCCCATCAGGTCAATCGAAATCATCTGGAACGGGCGCGAGCACTGTTTTGGCCTACCCATCTCCCCTAAGGTTTGGTGGTTCTGAGCCTTATATGACAGACACTTGTCACACGAACCAACGAACTCAACGACATCATGATACATACGCGGCCAATAGTACCGAAGACACAGCCTGCGATAGGTTTTGAAAATTCCCATGTGCCCTGCAGTAGGCTCCGAGTGACTTTCGTGCATGGCCTTCTGACGACACTCGGCGGGAACAACCAACTTCCATGAAAACTCCGACGTTAATTCGTGCTTATTTTTGGTCAAACGGTACAAAGAATTGTCTTTAATCTGGAAATTTGGGAAATCAACTGGGTTGTTAAAGCAACCGTTATAAATGTTAATGTACCAGGTATCTTTAGTGCTTAAATGAGTGTTCGAAGTACTAATAGCATCAACATGTATACGAGATAACGCATCCGGAATGACATTGTCTACGCCCCTACGATGTTTGATAACAAAATTAAACGCCGAGAGCCGAACACCCCATCGAGCCAACCTACCAGTAGGATTACTAATAGTGAGGAACCACTTAAGTGCGCTGTGATCAGTATAAACCGTGAAAGGCTGTCCATTCTCCACGTAGCAACGCCAATACTCCAACGCTGTCACTACGGCTAACGCCTCGCGCTCAGAAATGCTGTAGTTCTTTTCAGCCGCAGTTAAAGCCTTTGACATGTACGCAATTGGATGCTCCTTGCCATCGATGGTTTGAGTGAGCATGGCACCTAACCCGTAACTACTGGCATCGGTATGCACCTCGAAAGGCTTAGAATAGTCCGGACAGCAAAGGACCGGTGCGGAAACGAGCCGCTCCCTGAGTTCCCGGAACGCAGCATCTGCCTCCGGAGTCCATTTAAACGGCGGGGAGCCCTTCTTCCTAGAAGTAAGTTCATTTAAAGGCCCAGCAATGGTACTAAAGTTAGGAACAAACCGTCTGTACCACGTGGCAGTCCCAAGAAAGCCCTTGACATCCTTTATACACGTAGGAGTGGGATAATTTAAAATGGCCTCGACTTTCGCAGGATCCGTATGCAAGCCGGAGCTATCAACAACATAGCCGAGATATTTAAGCTGGTTGGCAAAGAAACGACACTTGTCCAAATTCACCGTCAGATTCGCCTTCTTCAACTTATCCAAAACGCGTAAGAGTAAAGTTACGTGACTATTAAAATCTTCCGAAACGACGATCACATCATCCAGGTAGGCGAACACTTTAAGACCGAACTCTGAGAACAACAGGTCCACTAATCTTTGTTGAGTAGCAGGAGCGTTGGTCAGGCCGAACGCAGTTCGCTTAAAGTGGAAGGTCCCCCTACCTGGGACATAAAACGAAGTCTTGATCCTATCTTCTGGAGCGATCTTAATTTGCCAAAAGGCCTTGGACAAGTCGATACAAGAAAGATAACGAGCGTCTCTCAAGTTATCCAAAATCTCAGAAATATAAGGCAGATTATAGGCGTCCTTCTTAGTTACCGAGTTGAGCTTACGGCTATCGAGACAAAAACGTGGCTGGCCGTTCTTTTTATTTACGATCAAGACAGGCGATGACCACGCACTCTCGGAAGGCTCAATCACATCGAGTGAAAGCATTTCATCCACCTGTTCCACCAGAATACGCTGCTTCTCGGGAGACAACCTGTAATAGCGCTGACGAATTGGACTCGTATCACCAGTATCAATATGATGTGTAATTAAATCTGTCACACCTAAACCCTTACTGTGAAAAGAAATATCCTCAAACTGCTTTACTACATTATCCGCTAACTGTTTTTGGGACTCATCCAAATTGTCGTAACCTTGAATGAAGGTTTTACGATCGGCCTGAGTAACCTCCTTTCCTGACGAAGGAACATTGTCCACAGCAATGGAACTAAGGTATTTGGGCAGAATATCAAAAGCACGCCAAAAGTCACAGCCTAAAATGAAATTAGCCTTAATACCTGGCACGACAAAAGCCTTTATTATACGAAACCTGTTGTCAAAATTAATAGGTAACTCTATATAACCCTCGCTCCAATATACGCGACCACCTGCTGCAGTTACCGAGGAAAGGCCACCATTAACCACTTTAAAACCATTGTCAACAAGAACCGAATGATAGCCGTTTCCCAGGATTGTCACCGCGGAGCCAGAGTCCAACAAGCCTGATAACGATAAACTACCGATTTGCACCGAGACATAGGGTCTGTCATCATTCACAAAATCCTCTCTCAGAATTGTGTCAATCTTATATGACCTAAAGAATAGATTAACCGTACGTAACCAACTACGCCAGTCCTCCTTATCAAATTTACTTGGGATATCAACATTGACACAATCCTGCCCCACTAGTTTTTTGAATCCTGTTTCTTATTCTTGATGCAATCAGGGCAATCGGGTGACTTTACACCCTTACGACCGCAAACAAAACAAACAATGACATCCTTGTTCGCCGTACACTGTCTTAAATTATGAGTGTTTACCCGACACCTAGGACAAAAACGTGCCTTTGGTTCAGAAGTAGTGATCGCAGCTACATAACTAGGCGTACTAGGCGTATTATTTGTTTTGCTACCAGTGCTGTGGTTATTGTTTTGGGCATGCGATTTATTAAAATTTTGATTGTAATGTTTATATCTATTGCCATAACTATTATAATTATTAAAATATGTGTTTGTACTAGGGCCAGCTTTACTTTTAGAAGAACCACCAGAGTAAGCAAACTCTGGCGCCAGGGTATCAGAAGTCGGCCGCGGAGGTTCTTTAAACTGAGAAAGGCGCGACTGTATATTCTCATAATTGCGACATAAGTTTTTGAGCTCCTCAATAGTATTAATCGCAGAAACGGAAGATAAAGTGCTCGCATAGCAAGGCCGTATATTATGCAATAAAATTTCTAACCTTTCATCTTCCGGCAATGGCTTCGATAAACGAGAGAAAAGACCGGACATTACCGCCAAATATATCACAATATTCTCCGTTTCACCCTGCGTACGAGCCTTAATCTCATCAATGAGCCTATAGTCATATCCCGCGTGACAAAAATCCTGCCTCAACAGCACGACCAAGGCGTCCCAACTTGTTACCTTTTCCCTAACGCTTCGAAACCAATGGAGTGCATTGCCTGTAAAAATCTCAGTGGCGTTATGCAGAACCCTGCTACTTGGAATATTCTTAGCCGCACAAAACTCGGAAACGCGCTGAATGAACGCTCGCACACAAGTCTGGCCATCATATTTCAACTTTGAAAATTTATTCGCGTCGTTACCCTCACACGTCACCGTGACATTAAGTGGCGCTGTTAAAGTGACAGGAGGAGCCAGAACGTCACCGCTAGTGGAGGCCAACGGATCGATAGTGTTCTTGAGGGAATTGGCGCGGTCTAAACAATGTTTAAATAACGTAACGCATTGGTCGTACGCCTCCTTCTGATCCGCATCTTCGGTATTAACGCGATTGAGCCGGTGATAAAGGTGATTAATTAGATTCTGCGCACGGAGTAAGGTACTCTTATTAAGAGGTTTGGAATCGAGCATCGTGTTGATCTTTTCCAAAACAGTAACTACGCCGTCAATATCCTCTCTCGTATCAAACGGGCTAACCAGAATATCCTCAGACGGAAAAGAGGGACCACATTTGGCTATCTGTTTACGCAGGTCCGGGACCGTGGAAGCGGGAGTCTCACCCCGGACAGCCACCTCGTACTCTAACTCACTCTTTTGAAGAGACAAAAACTTAATAGGAAAAGCCATCGTAAATTATTATTCAAATACCCCTGGATAAATGTTGAACAACAAAAAAAAATATAATAATAATGAAATACTCCGTCTGTTACAATATTAAGTAATGAGACTACTAACGTCCTGGTTGTTATCTTCAAACTAACGCTTTTTAATAATAGAGATGAAAATTAGCAGAGAAGCATGAAAAAAAAACACAAGCGTAATAGCAAAAAAAAAACACACACATAAAATAAAAATAAAAAGCGTTTAAAGTGCAACTAATGCGTACGAAACGTGGAATACAAAAAAAAAAATATCTAAACAACACTAAAATGTAGTGGACTGTATAAGCGGACAAAAAAAAATTTTATTACAATTATGTGTCCGACTGTACCACGAAACGGTTCCGTACACTTTAGCTGCTGGCAACCAAAAACAAAAACAACGTTTTACAAAACAGAAAAACAAACACCAAGCACATAAATTACAACTACCTACCCGGGAGCAAAACCAGACCTCAATTAATTTAAAAGAAAACCCAGGGCTTTAAATACCGTTAAAAAGTTGGTATCGTTACAGCTGTCAAACAGATTTAACGTTAAGTTGTTATTAACGTTAAACCATTTACCGTTACTTCTACTACTTTTTACCGGTAAAAAAATTGTAACGTTACCAGCTAATGCATAGAGCTAACGTTAACTTAAAGGTATCGTTAAATAATTTTAACGTTATTATTTAACGTTAGTAGCATAGCAGCTTATTTAGATACACTGATGGATACCATCGTTAGATATCGAACGAGTGTTCATTCACGTACGACGCCGCCGCGCCGGCGTCCTAGTGAGTGATTAAACCAAATTGAGTTATTAAAAACCGGCCAAGAGCATGTCGGGCCATGTTCAATTGTTCAGTGTAGGGTTCCGTTCCGCTGCCGCTCGTGATGTTTTCTTTTACTTGCGTCGATATTATTATGGTACGGAGATGTAAGATGGTGTTGTAAAATTGTTAGGTATTTCTTTTTTAGGCACGTATTATATTTTTTTGCTTTTTGGCAATGTATTATTTAATGGTTCAGTTGCGCTATTTTTTTTTGTAAAAATCGTCGTGGTATGGTAGTAGTTTTTGACTAATTCGGGTGTGTAGATTTAGAAAATAATGTCTGTTTTAAAATCCAAGATGGCGGCCATCGACCTTTTTCGTAAAAATCGTCATGGTAGTCGTTTTCGACTAATTCGGGT
This sequence comes from Pammene fasciana, assembly GCA_911728535.1. Lineage (NCBI taxonomy): Eukaryota > Metazoa > Arthropoda > Insecta > Lepidoptera > Tortricidae > Pammene > Pammene fasciana. Next base: position 8,731,942 of record OU452285.1, read on the forward strand.
GTGCAGATTTCGAAAAAAATGTCAGTTTTAAAATCCAAGATGGCGGCCATATACTTTTTTCTTAAAAATCGTCATGGTAGTAGTTTTCGACTAACTTGGGTGTGCAGATTTCGAAAATAATGTCTGTTTTAAAATCCAAGATGGCGGCCATATACTTTTTTCTTAATAATCGTCATGGTAGTCGTTTTCGACTAATTCGGGTGTGCAGATTACGAAAATAATGGCTGTTTTAAAATCCAAGATGGCGCTCATCCAACTTTTTGTAAAAATCGTCATGGTAGTCGTTTTCGACTAATTCGGGTGTGCAGATTTCAAAAATAATGTCAGTTTTAAAATCCAAGATGGCGGTCATATACTTTTTTCTTAAAAATCGTCATGGTAGTAGTTTTCGACTAACTTGGGTGTGCAGATTTCGAAAATAATGTCTGTTTTAAAATCCAAGATGGAGGCCATATACTTTTTTCTTAAAAATCTTATGGTAGTCATTTTCGACTAATTCGGGTGTGCAGATTTCGAAAATAATGTCAGTTTTAAAATCCAAGATGGCGGCCATATACTTTTTTCTTAAAAATCGTCATGGTAGTAGTTTTCGACTAACTTGGGTGTGCAGATTTCGAAAATAATGATTGTTTTAAAATCCAAGATGGCGGTCATCCAGATTTTTGTAAAAATCGTCATGGTAGTCGTTTTCGACTAATTCGGGTGTGCAGATTTCGAAAATAATGTCAGTTTTAAAATCCAAGATGGCGGCCATATACTTTTTTCTTAAACATCGTCATGGTAGTAGTTTTCGACTAACTTGGGTGTGCAGATTTCGAAAATAATGTCTGTTTTAAAATCCAAGATGGAGGCCATATACTTTTTTCTTAAAAATCTTATGGTAGTCATTTTCGACTAATGCGGGTGTGCAGATTTCGAAATTAATGTCAGTTTTTACATCCAAGATGGCGGTCATCCACCTTTTTGGTAAAAATCGTCATGGCAGTCGTTTTCGACTAATTCGAGTGAACAGATTTCGAAAATAATGTCTGTTTTAAAATCCAAGATGGCGGCCATATACTTTTTTCTTAATAATCGTCATGGTAGTCGTTTTCGACTAATTCGGGTGTGTAGATTTAGAAAATAATGTCTGTTTTAAAATCCAAGATGGCGGCCATCGACCTTTTTTGTAAAAACCGTCATGGTAGTCGTTTTCGACTAATTCGGGTGTGCAGATTTCGAAAATAATGTCAGTTTTAAAATCCAAGATGGCGGCCATATACTTTTTTCTTAAAAATCGTCATGGTAGTAGTTTTCGACTAACTTGGGTGTGCAGATTTCGAAAATAATGTCAGACTTTTTTCTTAAAAATCGTCATGGTAGTAGTTTTCGACTAACTTGGGTGTGCAGATTTCGAAAATAATGATTGTTTTAAAATCCAAGATGGCGGTCATCCAAATTTTTGTAAAAATCGTCATGGTAGTCGTTTTCGACTAATTCGGGTGTGCAGATTTCGAAAATAATGTCAGTTTTAAAACATAAGATGGCGGCCATATACTTTTTTCTTAAACATCGTCATGGTAGTAGTTTTCGACTAACTTGGGTGTGCAGATTTCGAAAATAATGTCTGTTTTAAAATCAAAGATGGAGGCCATATACTTTTTTCTTAATAATCGTCATGGTAGTCGTTTTCGACTAATTCGGGTGTGTAGATTTAGAAAATAATGTCTGTTTTAAAATCCAAGATGGCGGCCATCGACCTTTTTCGTAAAAATCGTCATGGTAGTCGTTTTCGACTAATTCGGGTGTGCAGATTTCGAAAATAATGTCAGTTTTTACATCCAAGATGGCGGCCATATACTTTTTTCTTAATAATCGTCATGGTAGTCGTTTTCGACAAATTCGGGTGTGCAGATTACGAAAATAATGACTGGTTTAAAATCCAAGATGGCGGTCATCCAACTTTTTGTAAAAATCGTCATGGTAATCGTTTTCGACTAATTCGGGTGAGCAGATTTCGAAAATAATGTCTGTTTTAAAATTCAACTTCCAAGATGGCGGCCATGTACTTTTTCTTGAAAATCGTCATGGTAGCCGTTTTCGACTGATTCGGGTGTGCAGATTTCGAAAATAATGTCTGTTTTAAAATCCAAGATGGCGGCCATATACTTTTGTCGTAAAAATCGTAATGGTACTCGATTTCGACTAATTCGGGAGTGTAGATTTCGAAAATAAAATCTGTTTTAAAATCCATGGCGTTCATGCACTTTTTCTTAAAAATCGTTATGGGTATTCTCGATTGATTCGGGGATGTAGATTATGAAAATAAGAACCGTTTCAAAATCTTAGATGGCGAAAATATACAATTTTGTCATAATCATCATGATAAAAAATGAAATGTATAGCCGCCATCTTGGATTTCAATACTACATTATTTCCGAAATCTAAACACCCGAATTAGCCCAAAATGACTACCATGATGATTTTGACAAAATAGTATTTTCCATTTCGGATTTTCAAACGGTCCTTATTTTCGAAATCTATATCCACGAATAAACAGAAAACGACACCCATAACGTGTTTAAAGAAAAAGTGCATGGCCGCCATCTTGGATTTTAAAACAGACTTTATTTTCGAAATCTACACTAGAGATGCAACGGATAGTGGTTTGGCCGGATACCGGATACCGGATATTCGGCCTGACCCTCCGCCGAATATTCGGTATCCGGCCGCCGAATATTCGGCCGGCGGTACTATACCTACAATTTGAGTTTCGCAGGTGCGCGTCGTTCAGGGTTCGACCTGTGTCGTAGTGAACGTTCGCGCGGATACATTCCTAGGAATTCTAGGCAACAAAACGAATTTTATTATGTCAGTACGGAGTAACTTCTTGCAAAAGTACACACGCGCTCGGGTATTTTTGTGTAAAAAAATGTTTTGTATGACTAGTGGGCGACTCTGACTACATCCGGTATCCGGCCGGATAGTACGAAGATATCCGGTATCCGGCCGGATACTAAAATAAGGGCCGGATAGGCCGGATACCGCATAGTAACCGGATATTCGGTGCATCTCTAATCTACACACCCGAATTAGTCGAAATGAGTACCATAACGATTTCTAGGAAAAAATGTATGACAGCCAACTTGGATTTCAAAACCGATATTATTTTCGAAATCTGCACCCCTGAATTAATCGAAAACGACTACCATGACAATTTTGACAAAATTGACCATTTCCGCCATCTTGGATTTTAAAACTGGCTTTATTTTTGAATTCTAATGCCCCGAATTAATAAAAAACGACTAACATGTCGATTTTTTTGAAAAAAGTGTCCGCTATCTTGGATTTCAGAACAGACATTAATTTTCGAAATCTACACACCCGAATTAGGCCAAAATGACTACCATGATGATTTTGACAAAATTGTTTATTTCCGCCATCTTGGATTTTAAAACGGTCCCTGTTTTGGAAATCTACATACCCGAATTAATCCAAAAGACCTCTAACGATTTCTAAGAAAAGTGCATGAACGCCATGGATTTTAAAACACACATTATTTTCGAAATCTGCACACCCGAATTATTCGAAAAGGACTACCATGACGATTTTTACTAAAAAAGTATATGGCGGCCATCTTGGATTTTAAAACTGACATTATTTTCGAAATCTGCACACCCCACACCCGAATTAGTCGAAAACGACTACCATGACGATTTTTACAAAAAGTATATGGCCGCCATCTTGGATTTCAAAACAAACATTATTTTCGAAATCTGCACACCCGAATTAGTCGAAAACGACTACAATGACGATTTTTACGAAAATGGTCGATGGCCGCCATCTTGGATTTTAAAACAGACATTATTTTCGTAATCTGCACACCCGAATTAGTCGAAAACGACTACCACGATGATTTTCACGAAAAAGTATATGCCCGCCATCTTGGAAGTTGGATTTTAAAACAGACATTATTTTCGAAATCTGCACACCCGAATTAGTCGAAAACGACTACCATGATGATTTCAAAGAAAGAAGTATATGGCCGCTATCTTGGATTTTAAAACTAACATTATTTTTGAAATCTGCACATCCGAATTAGTCGAAGACGACTACCATGACGATTTATACGAAAAAGGTCGATGGCCGCCATCTTGGATTTTAAAACAGACATTATTTTCGTAATCTAAACACCCGAATTATTCGAAAGCGACTACCATGATGACTTTTAAGAAAAAAGTATATGGCTGCCATCTTGGATTTTAAAACTAACATTATTAAATTTTTAAACTAACATTAAATTTTCTCCTACTTTTTCTTACTGGCAATACGATACCAATTAAGCCCTTAAGCGGATCACCAGTATTTTTGTTACACCCTGTATTAATCACAGCCAAGTCACAAACTGTTACCAACCAACAGTCAACACAAAACGTCGCGCAATACCCACCCGCATTCGACTCGAGCGAAATGTGTAGGATTCAAGACTCTCGGCAACGTGTCACGGAGGCCAGTGCACGAAGTGGCAACAATGCGAATCAACTAGCGCCGCGCGGCGCGCGCATTTCTGGTAGGGCGGTGTGGCAACGTAGCATTACTGATCAAAATAGTGTTACTTAGTTAACGTTATTATAATGTGAATTGGGTAACGTTAGCCAGCCCTGCAATGTAAAATAAATTTACCGATAAAAAGTAACGTTAATTGGGTAACGTTACCATAAAGTTATGTTATTAAGTAACGTTACATTTTTACTACCGGTACCAAGGTATTTTTATGGTTTTACCGTTACCTAACGTTATTTTATAATGTGAATTGGTAACGTTTTAAAGCCCTGAGAAAACCACGTAAGGGCGCCACTGCTACGGTTTAAGCTGGAGATGTTTAAATTAAACACAATGGCTCACTTAAAATAAAATAATTTATTGTGCCTATTCCGCCGCAAGCATTCGTAGAAGACGAAAGGTCAAAGGTCCGTTATAAGCCGTCTGATTATTGCTCCCGGATGAAGAAGGTAGTCGCTGCCAACACGCTAGTACTCCCCTGGGTAACAATGTCTCCGTGCGTAGGCGGTGGGATAGCTGAGGGACGTCAGCTGTGTTCAGCCAGGGGCAGCACCAGGTCTTCCAGGTCAACGAGGTGGAGAGAAGTGTGGCATTCTAGCCGAGCTGTAGCACCCTGGAATTTATTTTCTCCGTCTTAATAATTTGAAAATAACGGCTCCGTTGACTGTGACTGGCAGGAAGCAGAAGAGCAGAAGCGAAAGAGAAAGTACTGCGTGAAGTTGGTAAAAGTGCCTTGGTGATGTAAAAATGTCACAGTCAGACGGAGTTTACAAAGGCGGAATAACAAGCGTTTTAGCTTAAGCAAAACTCAATTTAAATTAATATCCAAAAAGTATTACATTCCACATTGTGCTAAGCAAGAATATACATAACCTACGCTGCAAATAAGCTAAGTCGAACAAAGGAAAAAAAGTCGTTACAACATAACGGTAAAATATCCGTTGAGCACACATTCAAATTTAACACTCCCTAAAGCACATTTAAATGTTCAACACTTACCCAGTTTAGGGGTCAACACTGGCTTTAAAAATACAGTGCCAAACAAGCACAATAATATCGCTTTACCAAGCAAACTTTTAAAATAATGATCAGCTGTGCGCCGGCGACGTATGAAGACGCTGCAAGAGAGCGTGCGTGCGCCCGCGCTGATCTCTAATTCGGTACGGAGGCGGGAGGGCCGCGATGCCCGCGACAGCGCGGGGGAGCGCGGCAAGAGGCGAGGAAACCGGTCAGCCGGCCGAGACCAAGCAATGCGCGATAAGTACAGCCCGCGCGGAAAAAAGGTAACAACTTGAGATTAAAATCATATTTACTACACATTAATAATTTTAATCCTAGATATGTATAAATACTACATTGTTGTTGTTAGGTAAGTGTTATGTTTAGAATCGTGTAATAATATACAACGTATAAAATTTTTATGTAAAATATTAAAATACCTAAGAAAAGGTTTCTAATTAGTATCAAATATTAACCAAGGTTATGTAACACCTATGTTACAAGAGGTTTGAAAGAGGTTTGTTTGCATGCGTGTCAGAGCTGTTTTTACTGGCCCTTGTTGATTGCAAAATTTATAGGAAAAATAATTTTGTAACTTTGTTATTAATTAGGTCGAGGAAGTACTGGTTGAAGGAGCAAGAGCGGCCGCCGAGCGTGGAGACCTGGCGCAGTTCGAGACCCTTATGATAAGGGCCAACAGACCCAGAGAAGTTGTGCAACATTACAAAGATCTTGGTAAGTCTTCTCTTGTGGTTGTCCGCTTATGCTCATTTGTTTTAAATCAGGGTTGTGTGTTTTCTTGTGTTTTTTTTTCTCATCTGTTCCATTATTACTACATTCAGTTCTTTTAAAATTTTGGTACCTAATGTTTATAATTTTGTTTGTATGTATAGAACTATGGGAGGAAGCGACTCGTGTTTCACGAGAGTATCTCCCGGATAGCGCGGAACCGGTGCCGTCCGCAGTGCCACCTTTGCTACAACGAGCTGCAGAACACGCCGATAGGTGAGCAAGTTTGTGAAGAGAAACTTACATTAGGAATACCAAAGTGAGAGGTCACTTGACTAAAGGACCCCAATAAGTAATATGCATGCAAAAGTCTCCTGCATTTTTTCGTTAAGACTGAAGTGCTGAAGGAAGTTGAGTTCGGGGGACTCATTAAAGTGAATGTTACTCAGATATTCTTTCCCCTGTTTGTCGTCTTGCTGTGTCTAGCAGAAGAAGGTACCGTCAAGAGAAGAGCTTAGAACTTCATTTGTCACCGCTTGCAAACATTGTCGAATGCTTGAATAACTCTTTATATTCAAAATCCTACCGACTGCGCCATGTAGTATTTTGAATTTGATTAATTTTGAATTGTATGTGTTAATACTTATTCAGTTACAACAAGTATACATTGGGATAAAGGCCATTCGTTATTTGAGGACAAAAAGCAAGAGAGCTATGAAATTGATAACCATATATTTTTAAAGTATCATTCAAACCGTTATTAAAATGCATAATATGTTAAATACGCCACTGTTGGCCTTCGTGGTCGGCCGAAATGTATGAAACTACCAATTTTTTTCGCGATTTCGGCGTTGGTCCCATAAAAAAGTTGTTCAGTGTGGGCTTGTGTATTATGCCTTGATCGCTGGCTCACGACCCAGGAATCACCCAGTATGTAATTTTAGAGGGGAATGGTGGGAAGCGGTGCAACTTCTCTGCGAAGCGAGCGCCAGCGGCGCTGCCGGCGGCGCCACGCGGCTGGCGGAGCGCGCGGCGCTGCGGGCGGCGCGCCTGGCGAGGGACCGTCTGCAGGGCGCCCGGCGACGAGCCGCCGCAGACATGCTGGCCGAGAGGTAACGTAGCGAGGCTGGCGGCGCGCCTGGCGCGGGACCGTCTGCAGGGCGCCCGGCGACGAGCCGCCGCAGACATGCTGGCCGAGAGGTAACGTAGCGAGGCTGGCGGCGCGCCTGGCGCGGGACCGTCTGCAGGGCGCCCGGCGACGAGCCGCCGCAGACATGCTGGCCGAGAGGTAACGTAGCGAGGCTGGCGGCGCGCCTGGCGCGGGACCGTCTGCAGGGCGCCCGGCGACGAGCCGCCGCAGACATGCTGGCCGAGAGGTAACGTAGCGAGGCTGGCGGCGCGCCTGGCGCGGGACCGTCTGCAGGGCGCCCGGCGACGAGCCGCCGCAGACATGCTGGCCGAGAGGTAACGTAGCGAGGCTGGCGGCGCGCCTGGCGCGGGACCGTCTGCAGGGCGCCCGGCGACGAGCCGCCGCAGACATGCTGGCCGAGAGGTAACGTAGCGAGGCTGGCGGCGCGCCTGGCGCGGGACCGTCTGCAGGGCGCCCGGCGACGAGCCGCCGCAGACATGCTGGCCGAGAGGTAACGTAGCGAGGCTGGCGGCGCGCCTGGCGCGGGACCGTCTGCAGGGCGCCCGGCGACGAGCCGCCGCAGACATGCTGGCCGAGAGGTAACGTAGCGAGGCTGGCGGCGCGCCTGGCGCGGGACCGTCTGCAGGGCGCCCGGCGACGAGCCGCCGCAGACATGCTGGCCGAGAGGTAACGTAGCGAGGCTGGCGGCGCGCCTGGCGCGGGACCGTCTGCAGGGCGCCCGGCGACGAGCCGCCGCAGACATGCTGGCCGAGAGGTAACGTAGCGAGGCTGGCGGCGCGCCTGGCGCGGGACCGTCTGCAGGGCGCCCGGCGACGAGCCGCCGCAGACATGCTGGCCGAGAGGTAACGTAGCGAGGCTGGCGGCGCGCCTGGCGCGGGACCGTCTGCAGGGCGCCCGGCGACGAGCCGCCGCAGACATGCTGGCCGAGAGGTAACGTAGCGAGGCTGGCGGCGCGCCTGGCGCGGGACCGTCTGCAGGGCGCCCGGCGACGAGCCGCCGCAGACATGCTGGCCGAGAGGTAACGTAGCGAGGCTGGCGGCGCGCCTGGCGCGGGACCGTCTGCAGGGCGCCCGGCGACGAGCCGCCGCAGACATGCTGGCCGAGAGGTAACGTAGCGAGGCTGGCGGCGCGCCTGGCGCGGGACCGTCTGCAGGGCGCCCGGCGACGAGCCGCCGCAGACATGCTGGCCGAGAGGTAACGTAGCGAGGCTGGCGGCGCGCCTGGCGCGGGACCGTCTGCAGGGCGCCCGGCGACGAGCCGCCGCAGACATGCTGGCCGAGAGGTAACGTAGCGAGGCTGGCGGCGCGCCTGGCGCGGGACCGTCTGCAGGGCGCCCGGCGACGAGCCGCCGCAGACATGCTGGCCGAGAGGTAACGTAGCGAGGCTGGCGGCGCGCCTGGCGCGGGACCGTCTGCAGGGCGCCCGGCGACGAGCCGCCGCAGACATGCTGGCCGAGAGGTAACGTAGCGAGGCTGGCGGCGCGCCTGGCGCGGGACCGTCTGCAGGGCGCCCGGCGACGAGCCGCCGCAGACATGCTGGCCGAGAGGTAACGTAGCGAGGCTGGCGGCGCGCCTGGCGCGGGACCGTCTGCAGGGCGCCCGGCGACGAGCCGCCGCAGACATGCTGGCCGAGAGGTAACGTAGCGAGGCTGGCGGCGCGCCTGGCGCGGGACCGTCTGCAGGGCGCCCGGCGACGAGCCGCCGCAGACATGCTGGCCGAGAGGTAACGTAGCGAGGCTGGCGGCGCGCCTGGCGCGGGACCGTCTGCAGGGCGCCCGGCGACGAGCCGCCGCAGACATGCTGGCCGAGAGGTAACGTAGCGAGGCTGGCGGCGCGCCTGGCGCGGGACCGTCTGCAGGGCGCCCGGCGACGAGCCGCCGCAGACATGCTGGCCGAGAGGTAACGTAGCGAGGCTGGCGGCGCGCCTGGCGCGGGACCGTCTGCAGGGCGCCCGGCGACGAGCCGCCGCAGACATGCTGGCCGAGAGGTAACAAACTACATCCCCGCCCCCTAACCCTGGCAACCAACTTCTGTCAGTAGAAAATGGCAACAGTAATAAACATAAAGTGAAAGAAAACATCGTAACAAAACCGGACCTAATCCCAATAAGTTATTAATCCATAGGGGGTAGCAGTAGTATCAGATAGCAGTCGGTTTCGTAAAAACTAGTATCTACGCCAATTCATGGGATTATGTTGTCAAGCAGACTCCAGGCTCACCTGAACCGTGGCAAAAAGCCGGAACAAACGTAGACGAATGATGATGATGTTAGCCTTAGTCACAATGGTCACAGGTCTCCTATCTTGCACAGGACAAGAAACAAACATATTATTTAAAAAAACCGCGCGAGAGAGAAACGTTTTTTTCTACTGAGTAAATTCCTTTGCCAAACTAGATTTGAATCTATATTTAAATAGTGATTTATGTTTTTCTTAGGTTTGCCGCTATCGGCCAACCAGAGGTTGGGGAGCAACTACGCGAAGCACTCGCAGAAGGTGCAACCGATGACGAGGACGCTCCAGGTAAGCATTACCTACTCCATTTTTTAAATTCACTTTTTAAAATATCATTCAACAACTCTTTTGTTTCTAGGTGTGTCAACTGAGTATGAAGTGGATGAGCCTAGCCCAGTGGTTCAAATGCCAGAGCCGGACGCCGAAGCCGAGGCTTTGGAGCGCTTAGCGCGAGCCGGCAACTGGCAGCGGTGTTTGGCGCACGCCGGTTCTAAGGCGCCTCACTATGCGTTGCGATACGCTGCCCATCTCTTTAAAACTCATTCCGTAAGTGGTGATGAAAACCAGTCATACCCTAGAATCACTTCCATTTCTATTTGTGATGAAATATTTATGAAATTGTTTTGATCTGCCCAACTTTAAAACAAAATATTTTTGACTCTGTTATTTAAACAGAGCAGTGCTATGGCAATAGTCTAATAATGTCTAAAATTAACCCTTTTCCACGTGTAGTACGTAAATTGACCACATCCGTGGCAGTAGAATTTATACTTTAAACTTTGGAGATAAGTTTCAAATTAGGTGGGATTATCGTAAAATTTTGCTCGCTTTTCAATGCAATTACCAAATCATAACTATTTTGAAGAAATTTGTGACTTAAAATTATCTCCTATCCAGGAGACAGAAACTGAGATAGTTCTGAACGAACTACGAATATGTCGATTTCTTCTACAAAATATTAATCTCTCTCTTCTAGCGTATGGAAGGCGTGGAAATCAATAGTGAAGATGCCCCCGAAGCACTAACCCAAGTTTTAGACACGCTTCGTCAGTACATCGGCGATGGAACCGCCTCTATCCCTGACAGTGACGCTGCTTTAGCGAAGGCAGTGTGTAGTGAAGTGCTGGTTCGAGTTTCGGCTGCTCCAAAATCTTTAACGGCCTTGAAAGATGCCGCGACGGTCATGTTAGCGGCGGGGGCTGATGATAGGGCCTTACAGGTACCCACCTTTCTCATCTTAACGCTTTTCCTTTTATCCTATAGAAGTTTAAGTCGAACCTTTCATAAAATTCGAAGTGGCAGTTAATTTTGACAGTTATAGCCTCTAATATTTGGGATCTGGAGACATGGCATTTGAAGTTTATTATGACCAAGCTTTCATCTTTTCTCAAAAGTGGTTGTTTTAGGCGATCACCTTGTTGATGGCACTCCACGTGCCCCAAATTGCAGCTAAAGCAGCTCGGGCTTTACCACGATACTCCGATATCATTGTCGCTGATGTTGGTAAGATTTTTTATTTATAATAAATTATTAGAAACATTTTAAATTTCTTGCTCCAGAGCTGCCTTGACTTTGGAAATAAACATGCATAGATAGAAGTTAGAATGTATCTTCAGCAATAAATAAATAAAATAAATTTCTTAGTTGATGGAGACTATAAAAGACTTAGAAACCGAGGTTTAAAATAATTAAAATTTTTAAACGTGTATACCCGTTTAAATTGTTTTCAATTCCCGCAATGTAAATTTGTCAGAAACAAGCATGAAACAAATAGCATCACGATTTTAAATCTTAATATTTTCAATCCGGTTTGATATTTTACAACTTAAAACGCTAGCCCATTTGTAGTGAAATAAACGTTCGTAAAGGTTGATTTTAGCGATAAATATATCTAAAAATATCCTTCTGTAAATGACTTCACCAGCTTTCTACGTAAGTGGAATGGCAATCCGCGCTGAAGGCAGCAACGGTGCCCGAGAGGCCTTCGTGCTGCTGAATCGAAGCTTGGACCTAGCGGAGGCGGCCGATGACGACGCGGTACATTTGCTCGACTTTACTGATTTCGGTGAGTTGTCGTTTAATTTTGCAGACTAAGGACGGGTTGCACACGCACAACTTACTGAACAACGTTAACCTTTTCAACGCCATACGCCAAAAACGCCTCTCACACCCCAAGATCCCGGACATAAGCGAGCTAATATAAACCTTACCACTTGAAATTATGAAGGTTACTTTGAAATCCTACGCCATAACGCTTATAGGTGTCCTCGGCCCTATGGACAGGACTGCTTATGACACAATTTAGGTGTTATTGGTATTTAAAATGTTAAATACTCGTATCGCGGTGTAGCTGACATTTTAAGTATTTTTTGCTTGAATGAAAAATTTTACAGTTTTCTATGAGTTGACAGTTGATCCGGTCGTTAACCTTTTCCACGCCAAAGACGTATATATCGGCACCACAGGTCCAACGCCAAAGACCGATATATCGGTCACCGACCACAGAGCAAAATAGACCTACATGCACACGCATAAAGTTTAACTTCATTTTTGACAATTAGATGTCGTGGCGTCTGAGTGGTAGGTTGTCACTAAACAATTACTAACCCAGCAAATTTATTTCCGCTACCCTTTTATACAGCTACCCTTATAAACTAAACGTAAGAAGCCGGAAACTTCTTAATATATGGCCAAGTTGATCATCTAAGGTAGAACCCTTTTAGTGTGTTGTGCGTAGAACCCAAAATTCTTTAAATGAAAGACTGGCTAATTCTTTGGACTTTCTTACTTAAATTACATTTTAAAATAACTAATATTATGGAGAAAATGCTTAATGAAGGTTAAAACATTGCATAGTTTCAGGAAATAGAATAGAATGATGAGCTAACTGTGAAATTAGAAGTTTATTACAAAGGTTAGATAATAGTCACATTTCTCAAGTCAAAAAGTATAATAATAGTTCAAATGTGCTGAAATTTGATAAATAAATAAAAATATTTTTTTTTGGTAAAAATCCACTACGGCCTAATAATCTCCCAGTTAACAAGAGGCGGCATTTGTCCTGGGATAAGCCCCTTATAACCCTATTTAAGAGAATGTAGGTATACTAAATGAAACCTAGAAACAGCTGATTACTACATCTAAGTGTTTCTACCGTCTCTTGCCCGATGTGGTTTGGAGATCCTAACCCACCAGTTCATTCAGTGGGGCTACCTTTTTACCTCACTAAACCTAGGGAGTTTAAGACTCAGCTAAAGACTCGACCAACGTTTCAAAACCTAGGTGGATTTTTGATGAAGTGAAACGTTAAGAATTCATCATCCAACCATTTTAATCTCATTTATGAATATGAGAACAAATCTAAAAGACAAAACCCATCACCCATCCCATAAACTGTAAGCTAATGTGGCATTTCTAGATTTTCTAGTGTAAAAGACAAGGTAACAATATTTGGTAGTCGACAACAATATTTTTATGAAGTCGAACTAGCAACTTGAGTTCCTTTGACTCATATATGCACTTCATTGTTTGGCATATGACAGATACCTTGTTCTTACAAAAGTAAACCAGGAATGCAAATGGCTAAATTGAATGTTTTCAACTTTTCACACTATGTAATGATCTGATTATTACCATAATACCAGTAGATTTAATACCTTTAAAACCTTTGTGATAAACCATAAATGTGTCAATTAAAACACCTTATTTCAACACCTTTTTAGGATTTTAATGAAAACATAGTTTATTTCAACCATCATTGTTGGCATTGATAATTTATTCATAAACCCAAACACAAGAAATAATTGGGAAGAACTCACTCAGTATCTTTGCAATCCAAAAGGGTAAACCACACTGGACACACACAAATATTTGTACATTTTTACTTCACTCACGTTCCGGTTTCGATTTGTTGATCATTTCGCGCGCGTATCTTCATAACAACTGACTCTTCAACCACCTGCGTCCGTCTTTTATCCTAAAGTCCTGGTCCCCAAATTCGAGCGTCAATGTTCCTATTTTAGGGTTTTTGTTTGGAAAACTGGTGTTAATATATGAGATTTGTGCGTCATACTATCGAGTTTCTGCGTCTATGTATGGAGTTTCAGACCAAATATAAGAGATTTAGGTGCAAAACTATCATATTTTGGTCCAAATATATGGAATAATGGTCCAAAAGTATGAAGAACTGGGGTCGCCTTATGTCTATCGAGTTAAGGTCCTATTCTCTTCGTTTTATTCGTCGTTGCCATGACAACGATCAATTTGACAGACGTCAGATTAAGCTGTTTGAAACATATTTAAAACTGCAGTAATTAACGGTCTACAAGCCGTAGCTTAGAGTTTCGTTGACAGTTCGCAAGATGTCTCCACTTTACTCGCAAATTGTGGCTGATTTTAGAACGGATCGAAATTTAATCAAATCCGTAACTATTTTCAATGAAATCTTTTATATAAGTTATTAAATACGATGGTGCCTTCTCGTTTGCACTGTCACATCTTCGCCCCCCGTTTAAGTTGCAATAGTTCACTTTAGAAAACACAGTGAACTATGGAAAACTTCAACGTACTCTGGACTAGTCGGTAATCCCTCCCTTATTTAAACGTGTGGTGTGGGTGTGTTTTCCAATACTAAATGACAGCAAATGGCGTAGCCTCGAAATTGGCACCTTAAATTTCCAACAATGACCATTTGACAACTTTTTCCCCATAAATTCTCACTTTGCCGGAGATACCAGGTTGTGAATCTGGCAGGTCCTATTAACCCGTCTTTGCGTCTTCACTCCGATTGCGTCGGGTGTTCTTTTCTACCCTATGAATCGATAGACTATCTTCGAGTCAGCCAGTGAACCCACAAAAACTTCCCACACAAAATGAAAATAAACTTTCTGTAAGTACTTAAGTGTTCAACCTTCATTGCTAAAATTCGAACCGAATTTCTCCGCTCTACCAACTCACAGTCATGTTTTCTTGGCGCATGTCTCATAATGGAATAAAGCAATTCGACCTCCAAGATTATCCTGTGCGTTTTTTTTTTATACACAAGACAACCTTAAAGTTTTTTTTTTCAGTATAAAAGAATGAAACAACCTTGTTTCATTACATCACCAATAACCAAATCAACTCAATTGTAATTGTTGCCGCAAAAATCTTTGATCCAGAATGAGTAAAATACCTTCTGGATGATCACATCCTAAAACATATCGAAGTATCATAGCTAAAATGTATATGTTAAAATAAACCCTTATAAACAGACCCAAGTAGGTTTTGTTTTTATTGTTATGGCTCATAAACATGTGTAATTGTCGAATATACCTTATCCAATACAAGGTGTGTATACCTCGCGATGATTCCTCATACCTTGTGGAGTATTTAGTCAGCAAAAACTACCCTTCCAAAATGGGTCTAATCGTAAAACGATTCTAACCTACTAATAAGATTTTACCGACTAATTTGTCCCCGTCCCTCCCCATTTTGATTCCCCAGCAAATACCGACTAATCCAGTTTGATTGCACTCTAGCCTTTGTCTTATCTGTATCAACCCATTCACTCATATAAAATACATTCATCATTCTCATTCATCATCTTTCATTCATTCATCAGTCTGCATTCATCACTTACATCAATACACATAACCATTAATATAACTTTAATCACTCATACCATACATCATATCATTCATCCTTCCTCATACGCTCTTTCGCTTCGATTTCTACAGACAGCCAACGCTTCGATGTGCAATCAATGCAACATATGTAAGAAAATATATTTTAATCAAAATATATGTTAAAATGTTTAACTGAATAAAATATATGCCAACATACTGGCGAATCCCCACTACTCAAGTGCGTGGCCGGAATCGGCGAATCCCAACTACTACACTCATGATAATATTGGTTGTCGGCGATTGTTTTGCGATTTAGTTTTGAGTATAAAATCATTTTAGACGAGTGAAATAGAACGAAAGTATAAGTAAGCATTCATGCCTTATTCTTCGTAAATATAGAGGTAAAGAAACCGCAACCTTGTTTTATTTTTATAATTATTACCGTAGTAAAATTCAAAAATAGTAAAAATAACCCGAACGGAAACGTTTGATTTCATAAGTCGTAAAAAATAATGAAACACTTTAAAACAATGAGTCCTAGAAGAAAAAAAAAGTACCACTAGAAGATCACGGCTACCTATAGAGCAAGCTATAGATAGGTACTTAGTGTACTTACAATGCTTGAAAGCAAAATATCGTCAGGTAGGTACTAAAGTATATAGAACAATAATTTGAAACCATCAATAAAAAAAAATGGTTTTACCGGGTATTCCAAGTGCACCCCCTTTCTTCCAGGTTGGTTCCCATTCCTGTAATCCTTCCCGTGATATTTTCGTAAGAAAGTCTGACATTGGTACCGGTGAACAACGATCGAAGTTGCATTGATGTAGTCGCAGGCGTGTCACGCAGCTGTGATGAGCTTCTTAGATGTCGACGTAACCCACCAGGAGATAACAACCTAATAAACTTAGTACACAACTTCTTTAATAAACAGTGTTTTTGATGACTTGTCTTATTCAAACAAGACATAGGTGTCGCGAAGTGCCTTTTGGGAATTAACTCATGTACACCAATTGCATTGTGACTAATATATTCAGGTCTAATAAGGCACAACGCGATGGAAAGAAACATAGATGATCAAATCTCACCTCTCAGGTCAAGCAGACTAGAACTCCTTTTATCTACTTGTGGAGTGGTGACGAGTGATCACTTCGTAGATCACCACGACAGCCTGGTGTCCAGCCTGAGGGCGAGACTCGCTTCCTCCATCTAAGGGGATTAAACAATCTATGAGATCCCAAGTCACTAAGCATATTACTGTGGAAGTCTAAATTAGGGTGAATACTATTACGAAGGCCTGTAATCTTTATGATCAATGATAATGTGATGTAGTATTTCGACTCGCTCACGATAATCAGCGTTGGCTCTAAGAGAACTATTTCGCTGCTGCTCGCCTTAGTTTCCTCGAGGCATCCGCTAATAACTCCTCCCCTTAACTCCGTGTCACGACTGCGTGTACGAGCGTCCTCCTTGCTTCTGCTCACAACTCCGTCGCGTGGATCCACTCACGACCGCACTTAAGCGTCCCCTACTGCATACGCTGATCGCGAGTCAGCGTAGCGCCGCTCCTACCTGAACTCGCGCCTAGGAGATGCCTATGCACCCGCTGATAACTCAGCAGCGTAGTGACCGCGCGCCTAACCATCTACGTGCTTACGCTGGCAAACTCCTCAGCTAGCGCCGTTCTCGACCGCGCCTAAGTCCCTAGGCATACGCTGATAACTCCTCAACGTAGCCCCGTACCGAGACCGCATTTAAGCGTCACCTACTGCATGCGCTGATCACGGGTCAGCGGAGCGCCGCTCCTACCTGATCTCGCGCCTAGGAGATGCCTATGCACCTGCTGATAACTCCTCAGCACAGTGACCGCGCGCCTAACCATCTACGTGCTTACGCTGGAAAACACCTCAGCTAGCGCCGTTCTCGACCGCGCCTAAGTCCCTAGGCATACGCTGATAACTCCTCAACGTAGCCCCGTACCGAGACCGCATTTAAGCGTCACCTACTGCATGCGCTGATCACGGGTCAGCGGAGCGCCGCTCCTACCTGATCTCGCGCCTAGGAGATGCCTATGCACCCGCTGATAACTCAGCAGCGTAGTGACCGCGCGCCTAACCATCTACGTGCTTACGCTGGCAAACACCTCAGCTAGCGCCGTTCTAGACCGCGCCTATTCCCTAGGGGCTATGCTGGCAATACTCCACAGCTAGCGTCGCTCTCTACCTAATCTAAGTCCCTAGGCATGCACGGATAACTCCTCAACGTGGCCCCGTATGATTATATAAATAAACTCTCTCACGGATGTTCGGTAGGGTCAACTCAACTGTTAAGCATGGATTATATCATTCTAGGATAAGATTATGGACCCGATACCACGCATGGATGATCTTTATGGTAACCACGAGTACTGTTACAATAATAGTATTAAAGTGATTCTGTAGTCTGTCGAGATTGATATAACATATCTAGTAAGACACTTAGCTCTCGTATCTCGGTGTGCTGGCGTAGTATTTCCAGTTCTTGCATTAGGTATCTTCTCACACTCACTTCGTATTATAACACTAATACGTTGTCTATCACGTCCAGACTGCTATGACCGTTAACATACAAATGGGCGCACCCACGGAAACCTTTCGTATGTAAGTCTACCCGATCTACCCACATTAACAAAGTTAAATATTACTATGCCAACTGTGTACCCAACTTAACTCTCGCGGTACATGATTCAAACATGCCATGTATCGCGACACTCCCAACGCCAAAGAAATGCCATGACGTGACGAGATGCTTCTTAAAGATATCGCATAGGTTTTCTAAATATTAGATGTTCTGCTGACTTGCAATTATGCCTCGTGTCATTCTGCTGATGGTCAGTCTCTGCTGAACTTGCCCCTTCGTAAAAAACACTACCTAACTTTTGTTATGTCTCAAGTTCAATCAATCAGACAAATCTTAGTATTTAAGTACTCGATTTAGTTTTACATGTTTCTAGATTAATAAAATATTCAAGTTCAATGAAGTTATAAACGTGAGACCACGTAACCAAAACAATCAAACAAATGTTATGAGTCGAACTTCATTGAGAGTATTGAGAATGAGATCCAATTTGAGACTTATCTTTTATTTTATTATTTTAACAAATAATTCGTGGAAGGATGAAATATAATCAACAGTAACCAGATATACTGATTTTGAGATGAAACTCAATAAAGGCTTTGAATTATTCCCTTAACTATTTAGAGTCTCCAATAAGGGAATGCAGGAGACTGCGATTATATTTGTAATAAATAACCTAACTTGTTAATTATACTTTACGCAGTCGATATGTCATAAGGTTCATCACATATTTAAGTATAGTTATGGACTTGATTCACTCGTGTTGGTGTCGAAGTGACTGGGTTCTCAGATGAGAAAATAGTTTAATGTGTTTAGAATAGAGAGTGTTCCTTATGGAATCCTGAGTACCTGGCGGGTTATTTTATTACTTTCAGTACGCGTATTACTATTGTTGGTAGGTTTGACAGGGAAGAACCAAATATGACCAAATATGACAAGTGTCATATAATTGATGTCGCACGGAACTGCAGATCCGGTCAGGCGCGAAAACTTAAATTGTCAGTTTGTAACAGCATTTCTTGCCCATATATTATAGTGCATATTCTCATCCTTCAATACACTCGTGGTCCATTGCATGTGCAATTTCTCAAAACGAAAGCATAAACGAAAGTACTGCATCTTGCCTATGAGTGACCGCTATTTTAGATCTACAACACAAGACAAATAATCTTTACTGGACCCCGAGAAATAAACCCGTGTAGAAACTACGGAAAATTAAAGGCTTGACAGGTAAACAACGGCGGTCTCACCGCTCAAAGGTAATCTCTTACAGACAACCAGATTTCAGATTGGTTTTGTAGCTTCGTATAGCTAACCATTTCTCATCTTAATACGTGCCTGATGCAGGCATGAGAGAATTGTATAAATTTGGATATTTAGATATCAGTAATGACTCTTCGTAATTGATTTAGTTAAAAGGTATCAGAAGATATATATGACGATCGTACACGAGCAAATAGTCAAACGATGGTCCCTATACGCAAATTATCCCTCAATGTTTAGGGAAATTCTCAAAAGTGATAGGTATAATAATTATAACAACAATACTCGCGTTCACAATAATAGTAACAATACATCGAATGTTGACGCATAAATGAAGGCACCTTCGTACACCATAGGCATACGGCGGAATTATATTGTGCAAATGAACTATTTAGCAGGGTATAGTTATATACGATCGCGCGTTTATTCCAATCAAAGATGAGCAACCTTCTAGTTTTAACTAAGTAATATCGTTATTAAAGAGCATTTGGCGAATGATTTAAATTTTAAGCAGAAATACATTATTGTTCACATGTGGGCTACAATGAACAAAGAGTCAATGAAATGGTAACTTGTGTTATGTTGGATTCTCCATCTATCCTCCTTCATACAATTAATAATATTTATCATCCAGAGACCAAATACGATACGTATACCAACTTCAATTCAGGTATTTATTGAATATTAAAATTAAATAATCGTTTATTTTACTAAGTATAATTTAGGTATTAATAGGTATAATTCACGATGTATAAATTCTCCTATTCAATAAGGAATCGAATGTGAACAGCTATATCATTTTTGCGAGTGACTCGTGGACTTAGATAGATCTACTTGAAGGTGATGTTAACTGTTAAAGATCTAAAGGATCTTTCGAATTATATCATGATACTTAATTGTTCGCTTGTTGGTGAAAGCGGAGTACATGATGGTGTTCATTACACTTTTAGAGCCGTAGTCGTGCTGGACGCGACGCGTATGGCGGGATGGAAGAGGAACCATAAACTATAAGGAAATTTCGTACGGCAGTTATAATTCTTGGGTATATACGGGTTTAAGGCCAAACGTTCGACATGAACTTTAAGCGTATTCACTGAAGGTAAAGGGTGGAAGAGTTAGTTATGAGGCTAAGAGTCAGTATATCTCTAGAGTTGCGACACGCGACCCACCAAAAGAGAAAATACACACAACGCGACAGACACCAAAACATGCTTCAAGATGGCTGACAGCACACTGCAACTAACGCAAACAATCCAGTCGTGTTCTTTACCTCTTTCAAGAGCGGCGGAGCTCGCCTCTATTGTACCTAGGGCTCCCCGGAAGCAAGCAACAATCACAAGGTCGATTCCCTGACAAGGACCACAATAAAGACGCCCTCTCCGTCACATCCATGGAAAGTGCAACAAGACCATCCCTTTCAATTTCAGCATGGCTATCACCATGGCAGGTCCAGGGATAGTATGTCTATAATAGAAAGGCGTGAACAAACCTAAGTGAACGATGTCTTAAGGACCTGAGCGGTTAATACTTAGAACTATCATAATAAGTAATTATTGCATTTACTAACAGAGATGTTTCTTGTTAGGGTAATTTAGTTAGGTTTCAATTTAAAGTACCTACATAGAGCAGATTATCTATTTCTCAAACTTATGATTCTTATTATGGTATTAAAACGGTCATTCATTTATTTTTATGTTTAACCATTTGATTAACGTTAAAATAGGGAATGAAAAATAATAGAATTGCACAATTGACATTAACAAAATAACACTGATAACCGGATGGCGTTACCAGGTGCAGCAATCGATTCATTAAGCTTATACTCCGTCGTGAATAAATTATGTAGGTATTTATCTTCCTCAATTATACATCTGTCAGAAATCCCCTGTCTAGGGTTTCTATAGAATCGACCGTGTCAGTATATTTGAGAAGTATTTGTCTTAGCTGTCAGATATCTGTGCTAATAGCGTTGGGGTACAGACCTATACGTTTATAGATATTTGATGAGACAATCTGAAATCATTATAATCAATCAGCCGTAATATTATCCAAAAACTAACTGTAACAAAGGTTTGTATAATAATGTGTATTTATGGAACTTTTGTCATAATATACCTGCTTCACCCATTTATAAAAAAAAATTTAAATTATTGTCTTACTGACAATGTTAACTCCGCAAATCTCAAACTGACATTGGCGCCAACGGGGCACAAAGCTCAAGAGTGATATTCAAGCATCTTAGGTCCAACAACGTATCCAGTCCTAAGAGCGCCCGCACATGTGCACTGCTGATTTGTGACTTTGACGCAAGTATCTATCTCACCTCAGTAAAGCTCTGCGTCACCCAAAAGTGAGATATCGCGGAGGTATCGTGGTGCCACTGCATGACACCGCCATTGATGCATTGTCGAATAGGCCTGCTGTTTCCATGTCCTAAGTCCCTTGTAAAGTCATTGAATTGTTTACACTTTACATGTACTACTAGTAAGTATCTAGAAATAAATGAATGGTCCACGTCTCTAATTATCATCAAATTAATTAAGCTTAAGCAAAAGGATAAGCAAATGTCGTGAACTTACAGTGTTTATAGCACACGTACGGAAAATTAACCAGTTCGTTGCTCTTGTGTATAATTGTTATCAGCTAAATTTCATTTCATTAGTAATAGCTTAATATAACGATTTATACCTAGTCGGTTATTTCCTTGTCAAATAGGTAGATATCTTATCTTATTTTCATGATTGAAGATCAACCCGATTTTGCTTAGCGCCGCGGTTCTCAAACCCTTTTGGTGACGTTACCCGTTCGGAAAGCGAAATACTTAACGGAGCCTCAACATTAAAATAAATTATATTATTATGTGCTAGTCAAACAAAAGAGCTGGTCATTAGTCATTTAAAGTTCAATATTAAAAGTAAAACCCCACAGATGCGTCGCGGAGTCCTAGGGGTCCGCTCCGCGGAGCACACTTTGAGAATGGCTGACTCCGCGGTAACAAGTGATGCAAAAGGAGAGAGTGTTATCTAGAGGACTGTGTCTTGCTTTGACTAAAGTGGTAATGACGTCATCAGATATAAGTCAACATATGTCAAGTGTGACCTTTTGTTAAGGCCCAAAATTGTTTAGGTACCCAGTTCCACTGCTGACTGTACCCAGTAGCACTGTCATGCAAACCTACTATTCAATATACTCTGTGATGCAAACCTAGGAAGCATATCAAACCACCGCTCAAGCAGAAGCCGGGAAGCGGCTGACCTTTAACTCTGAAGACCCGACACATATAACAACATAAACAAATAAACAAAGAAATATATGGGTCAAGCCAAATAAACCTGTGTAAAATGCACATATTCGTAAATTGTAGGTATATGACGTTAATAATTTTGTGCAATCCATAATGAACCTTAAAATTATCGTATTAAGGCAGGATCTAGATCTTTAGCGACATTTACTCCCACAGGACATTTATCAGCTATCACGTGGTACATACATGTTCTGAAATAAACATACCTACGCGTGGAGAATTTAAAAAAAATGATGTATAAAATGATAACGATGATGAAACAGTTAGGTGATATATAACTCTGGCCAGCCAACGAACGCAGTAGCAATATACATCAAAATTGAATGCTAAAATCATTAGTTTGGCGAGGAAATGAGCGTATCTACCAGAAAACACAACTTTTCAGTTTAGAATGGAATCGGATTAACTGCATAATCTGTAGGTACGAATATAAGTGTAATACATCTACGAGTATTTATTATGTTATGATTCCCGTTCGTCATTTGTTTTAAAAACTACTCTCGTATTTTAGCTTTATTATTGTATGAAGTGTATAGTTAATAAACGCAAGTGAGATTCAGGCGTTTATTTATTTTATACATCCCTTAAGTATATGAAGGGAAACATCAAAAACTTGATAGAATTCTGAAGGCAGCGGAGTGCTTGTTGCTTGTTAAATCTCACGTTTTTCTCATCGCTCTGTGACAATATTGAGCACCATTCTATGCAACAAACGTTCTTGGACTTAATTTGGCACCAGTTTTCGCTTTGATTGTTTCGTTTTATATACACTGTAAGAAAAAACTTCAAATGATAATTCCATACAAAATTGCATAACCTCAAAACGCGTATTTATCACGCAAATGTTATTATACCTGAATCAGTTAGGTAGCTAAGCTAAACCCCCCTTTTTTTTTTTTAGTACATTTATCGAATGGAAATGGCAGACATCACATTAATAAATAATAAATTATGCATTTGTAACTTAAAAACGTAAGTAAACAAACTAACCTTTTAAAATTAAAAGTTCAATTCCACAGATAACACAAATTATGCACAATTTTCAAATAATTCAAAGACTGGTGTTGCCAACTCGCGAATTTTCAAATTTGCCGCGCTTTTCTACTGACAGAAATGGTTTGCCAAAGTAGATTTTTTTTTTGTTTTGTTAAAGTAACAAAGCAAACGTATTGGAATAATGAATATTTGGAACGCTATGTTTTTGTGTTTTGTCAGATGTCATTAGTGTCAATAGTGTCATTACGAAGCCAAGCAGGGCCCGCTCTAAAGAAGAATTATGAAGGGACCCTATGCGTATCTCTCATTATAAATTATGTATCCTAACTAAACATATATTGAACAGATGATTGACAACATTGACAATGATAATTTTGTGAGTGCGGTGTAGGAAGTTTGTGTATATGTCGGCCTGCCGAGTGCAACATAGTTTGTTTAAGAAAGTAACTTGGATTATTTCATTTTATTGATTGTAAATATCATAAAATGAGGTGTTACATACATATATCGAGTCCTCCAAGATAAACTCGAATTCGATCACAGCAAAATAAAATAGGTTGGTACTTCACACGTTATCCTCGCGCAGAATTTCATTAATGTTTGGAATGGATAAGTGATGGGGTATATAGAACAATTGTAGGTTGTCATTGGATTAAATAAGAGGGAGGATAAGTAATGGTCTATATACCCATTTTATTTAAATCGTTTGAAAATGTCTGACACATCTAACAGGTTATTTATTAGTTTATTACCCGCGCAAACAGGTATGGAACAATCACTTGACCTACATTCTCTCTGTTTCTGTAGGTACTCAACTACGCAACCTAAGCATCGCTTTACTCTATCATTGGCAAATAAGGACACCTAGGAGGGAATGCCGCGGCTGGGAAAGAGAATATTGTTGTTGCTAACTAATCAAAGCTTTAGTAAAAATATATAAAGAAGATGAGTGAAGGTGAAGATGCGAGTACCAATACTTTTACGATAGCATACTTATTTATATTAGCACAGTGAGTTATTGTAGTAATAAGTTGAGTTTGCTACTCTTGTACACCGTTAGAACGGAATTTACTTCGAAACCAGTGAATCGGGTAATAATAAGGCCAAAATTAATAAAGAAATTATTTAAACAGACACGTTAATGGTGAATCCACCCTTATATCTGATTCTTACATAAAGTATTTTATTTTGAACCCCTTATAGCGCTTTCCTAACTTTAATTTCAAATAAGGTCTATGTAACCTCTAAAGCTTCGCATAACTCGAAATTGAACCAGATTCAATCATCGCAGCCAGTCTCCACCATGTCGCGAAGTGCCTTTTGGGAATTAACTCATGTACACCAATTGCATTGTGACTAATATATTCAGGTCTAATAAGGCACAACGCGATGGAAAGAAACATAGATGATCAAATCTCACCTCTCAGGTCAAGCAGACTAGAACTCCTTTTATCTACTTGTGGAGTGGTGACGAGTGATCACTTCGTAGATCACCACGACAGCCTGGTGTCCAGCCTGAGGGCGAGACTCGCTTCCTCCATCTAAGGGGATTAAACAATCTATGAGATCCCAAGTCACTAAGCATATTACTGTGGAAGTCTAAATTAGGGTGAATACTATTACGAAGGCCTGTAATCTTTATGATCAATGATAATGTGATGTAGTATTTCGACTCGCTCACGATAATCAGCGTTGGCTCTAAGAGAACTATTTCGCTGCTGCTCGCCTTAGTTTCCTCGAGGCATCCGCTAATAACTCCTCCCCTTAACTCCGTGTCACGACTGCGTGTACGAGCGTCCTCCTTGCTTCTGCTCACAACTCCGTCGCGTGGATCCACTCACGACCGCACTTAAGCGTCCCCTACTGCATACGCTGATCGCGAGTCAGCGTAGCGCCGCTCCTACCTGAACTCGCGCCTAGGAGATGCCTATGCACCCGCTGATAACTCAGCAGCGTAGTGACCGCGCGCCTAACCATCTACGTGCTTACGCTGGCAAACTCCTCAGCTAGCGCCGTTCTCGACCGCGCCTAAGTCCCTAGGCATACGCTGATAACTCCTCAACGTAGCCCCGTACCGAGACCGCATTTAAGCGTCACCTACTGCATGCGCTGATCACGGGTCAGCGGAGCGCCGCTCCTACCTGATCTCGCGCCTAGGAGATGCCTATGCACCTGCTGATAACTCCTCAGCACAGTGACCGCGCGCCTAACCATCTACGTGCTTACGCTGGAAAACACCTCAGCTAGCGCCGTTCTCGACCGCGCCTAAGTCCCTAGGCATACGCTGATAACTCCTCAACGTAGCCCCGTACCGAGACCGCATTTAAGCGTCACCTACTGCATGCGCTGATCACGGGTCAGCGGAGCGCCGCTCCTACCTGATCTCGCGCCTAGGAGATGCCTATGCACCCGCTGATAACTCAGCAGCGTAGTGACCGCGCGCCTAACCATCTACGTGCTTACGCTGGCAAACACCTCAGCTAGCGCCGTTCTAGACCGCGCCTATTCCCTAGGGGCTATGCTGGCAATACTCCACAGCTAGCGTCGCTCTCTACCTAATCTAAGTCCCTAGGCATGCACGGATAACTCCTCAACGTGGCCCCGTATGATTATATAAATAAACTCTCTCACGGATGTTCGGTAGGGTCAACTCAACTGTTAAGCATGGATTATATCATTCTAGGATAAGATTATGGACCCGATACCACGCATGGATGATCTTTATGGTAACCACGAGTACTGTTACAATAATAGTATTAAAGTGATTCTGTAGTCTGTCGAGATTGATATAACATATCTAGTAAGACACTTAGCTCTCGTATCTCGGTGTGCTGGCGTAGTATTTCCAGTTCTTGCATTAGGTATCTTCTCACACTCACTTCGTATTATAACACTAATACGTTGTCTATCACGTCCAGACTGCTATGACCGTTAACATACAAATGGGCGCACCCACGGAAACCTTTCGTATGTAAGTCTACCCGATCTACCCACATTAACAAAGTTAAATATTACTATGCCAACTGTGTACCCAACTTAACTCTCGCGGTACATGATTCAAACATGCCATGTATCGCGACAATAGGTTTCAGGGATAAATACCTACTTCCTTTATAGAAAAATTTGATAGATTATTTATTCATAAAAGAGTGAACTACCTGTAACTCTAAGCATCCCGCATGTCTGCATTTTCATTTTTTTTTAAGCCATGTAAACCATGTTTTTTATTAATTTTGTTAAAACCAACAAACTTTCAAAAATGCTAAAAAAACAATAATTTATAAAGTAAATAAAAACACAAAAAGATGATCGTGGACCGGAATCGAACCCAGTCTCGTGTATGAGTCATCATCGTTTCAGTCCATTGATGGAACAACTAGGCTATCGAACTTGTTGTTTAACTTGACAAATTTAGCGATCATAATGCAAACGACGCATAAAGTTATAATAAAACACATTGAAAAGTTTTATTTTTATTTCTACTATACCCGTAAAGGTTTACAAGTGTTATAGCTTTAGTTGATACATGTACATATTAGTAAGTAGGTATATCACTATCACTTCACCTCAAACAATGAATCCATGAATAGAAATCACGTCAGAAAATCCATGTAGGTAGGTACGGAAACGGCTAGTAGTCTTCAGGTCAGAAGGTTGACATCCAAAAGGTGATGCATATCCGATGCACATTTTATTTTCAGCTTCATGGTTTTGAACACCCGAGATGAGAATAGATGCTTCTACGCGAGTAGTGGAAGTCCATGACTTGATTTTCAGCGATGTAGCTTATAGTCTTCGCACGGCCGGACTTGGGTTCACCTTCAATCTTCATCTCATTTTCATGTTTTCCAATATAACGTTTGCATAGTCGACGGCGAAAATTAAGCACGTTGAGACTGCGGTTGCTGCCTTAGGCGCTGGTGCACGAATGAAATACTACTTCTGCATGTGTATAGTGCTGTCTTCCTCACCCCCGTTGCTGCTACAGTGCGCTAATCGCGTAACACTTGAAAATCACACGTAACCACTTCACTTGAAACTAAGATTCCAGAATACGCGCACTTCTTTTTTTTCACTTAAAAAAAAATTAATCACCACCTTTTATGGCACAATTTACACTCTATACGTTTTACTTATGCTAACATCTATTGGGTTTTGTTAAAATGTTTTTAAAACTGCCGATAGATAACTTAAGTTATTTATTTATTTTATTTAAAATCGTCATCTATTTTATGATAATAAAGATTTAATAATCAATTTGTTAACTCGAACCCATAGTCAAATTTAAACAAAATCGAATCGTCTACTAACCGCTTAAGTAAACTCTTGTTTATGGTGGTGACAACTCTACGTCACTGTCATCTGTCAAACTTGACCTCGCACGACCCCATCTTCGTTCAACTGCCTGCCGCAGGCAAATTTACAAAATAAACACCGTATTTGGACTATCAGCAAACTTGTTTTATGTTTACAAGGTATAAGAGCACAGCTCCTTCATAACAGAAATAACGAAAAGACAAATTTAATGGAAGTTCAGAACGAAATTGCATACACGCTCACGTCTTGTGTTATCGAGCGATTAAGAAACTGTGCAGTTAAGGAAATATAATAACACTAAAATATTATCTATTTGGACAGTGAATGAAAAACAGTTTTAATGGAAAACCGCTGTTTTGGACTATACTGGTAAGTTAACCTAACTTTCCGTCTAAATTTCTTCATGAACCCGTTTTTGTGCTAAACCTGTTTCAATCTCAACTAATCAACCATAATTAAAGGCAGGATTAGTCAAAGCATCATTACTAACTCCAGAAAGCTATCTTTTCATTAAATACCACATGGCAAACTGTATCTTTTAGTGACTAATATACGCCATAACAAGACATTCCAAAAATATCAGTGTTCTCATAACATATCGTCTTATAGAGTAAATGTTTGCTAAGCTAATTTTAAATAACAGGCTGCTATCTTGAATACAATATACTGAAATAACCAAAATAAAAAATATTGATACCCAGGCGGTAACTTAACTGTTCTTCCATGTTAAAACTTTGTTACCTATTTGCTAATATCTCCAATAAACTTATAATTTGTTTTATTTTTCAGCAAATAAAGATCCTGATTGAGACGTTAACTAATAATCCCATCATTTTGCATAGCCAGATTGCTATGCTATCATGCCAGAGAAAACCTGTAGTGCTGAACACGAGATTATGAAAATATCAATAGATGTCTGAAAATAGACAATTTTATTTACAAGTAAGTTCTTTTCTCTGTTGTTTTTAAGTTATTACACTTGTTTGTTGTTTATACTGAGGAACCCCGGAGATGCATAGGGCCTGCACAAGATCAGCCATCTTGTCCTCTCTCCAGTTTCTTCCTATGGCTCGCAGCTCGCTCTCAACTCTCCTCCGCCACGTGTGTATGGAGCGTCCGCCGGCTCGCTTACTACCCTGAGACAGATACTTGAAAGTGATGCTGACATTATCCAATGCTTCTCTTCGAAAAGTACATCCAATCCATTTCCACTTCTGTTGCGCTACTTCCTGGGCAATCGGAGACTGACAGCATATACTTCACAGATCCTAATTCCTCTTCTCTTCTCAATCCTCGTTCTTCTTAGTCTTAATGTACCAAGATCAGATAAATTTTTTTTTTTTTTCATAATAAATTAATGTTATCGCTTTAAGTCCGAAAATGAAATTCATCGGTTTTCACTAAATCACCCAGTTATTTGTAGATATTGTTTATATAAAATATTTAAAAGTTATTTAAAGTTATATTGACTTAAATAAACTCTGCTAGGCCTAATTTTTGTTATTTTTCCATTTCCAGTTTCGTCGGCCTGAACTCGTGGAGCAGAAATTTGAAACGAGTCTACATCAGTGGGTTACTGTTTCTTATTAAAATCATAGGTAATTGTTTTATCTAATAATAATTTAGTTTAAATGATCTTTACAAGTATCTACTGGGAAAACCATATCTACTAATAGAAATATGCAGGGTGGTACCGAGATAGGAAATTCCTAATACAATTTTGATCTCACTTAGTTGGACTGATTACACTTAATTAAGCTTACTCAAGACCTTCCTAAATATTAACTAACAAACACATATCTTATAACTACAAGTCAATGGTTCTCAAAATATTCTTAAGTACCCAGTGGCGGTAGGTATAAAAATTCTTTTAGGCAAAGCAGTGCTGAATTTGGTCTACTTCTTTTCATAAGCTGTAGGAAAACTGGTCAAGTGCTCGAAACTTGGACATGCCAATGGGAATCGCGTTCTATGGACGCGCCCCCACTGTAATGGGCATCTACCACAATCTACTCTTTTCTCATAACCCTTGATATAAGAATATGTTTTAAATTGCAAACCTATATGAAAACTGGCGGGACGCCCCCACAATTTAGTGAATAGAAAGCCACTTTTTGCTGCTAAGTTTGTACCTTCACTATCCTAAAAAAAATTTAATATCTACTCTATTGGCACATACAAATCTTAATGACTAAAAATATTCTAAGATTTCTAAGAGCTAATTTCCTTCTATCCTTTTACAGGCACTGGAGCCCAGATTCGACGGTCTACCACTTAATCAACTTCTCACTTCCAAACCAAGACAAAGAACTTCAAAACGCCTCGCGAAGCTGTCTGTAGGATACTTAAATTTCTAGCTTAGATTGTAACATACATACCATACTGGTTATGTAATAAGTACATACATGCATACATACTCACAAGAGTGTAGCAATTACCTTAGTATTATTATGTTTCCTATTCAAAATTTATATTTGGTTATGCTATTATTCAGCTAATTAATGCATCTATTGGTAAAAATGCATTTCTAAATTGAAGGATTATAAAAAACTGTACGAAATTTGAGATCTAAAGTAAACATTGAGAGATGGCAACACTGTTGATGGTCGTTCTGTCCCTTTCTAGCATAGACGTCCCTACACTCTCTCGCTCACACAGTGGATGCCCCACCAATTTCCCCCACCATTCCGGCAGGCAGTTTCGTCACGAAAATGTAAAACTCATTGGCTTACTGTTTTTCAATGTGAAAGGTCGTCAGCTAAACTGCTGGTGAGTTTTTGAATCATATCCCAGTTTAGCTTCATACTTTGAAAAACAGTTTCTAACGGTTTTTACCGTTCGAAATAATTTTTTTGAAGTTACTGTCCCTAAGCAAATAGGCACCGATCCAAAATAGAAATCAAGTAAATTCAAAGGATGTCCGTGCCATCGCGGTAGTCCTTTTGATATTATGTTATTAAAATGTTTCAACATTTCAAATATTTTCCTATCTTAGCGTATCATTACATTCCAAGAAATTCATTTATTGAATCATGGCATGACTGCCATTGGTGTTTCTATACATCTCTTTATTTACTGATAGTAGTGATAGTTGTTTGAATGTAATATGAAATTATATCAAATGTTTATGTGTGAGGGACATACCCTCAATTTTCTAGCTTGAGGATCGGGATATCAATACACATTACCGTTAATGGTGGCCATTGGTTACAATTAGGTGCCCGAAAAATATTCACATTTGTTAAAAAGTGTGGACCCGCTAGAGAGTTGATAAAGCTCCCCTTAAAGGTCTTGTATTTCTACTCTCAGGGACACACGTTAAGTAACAAATCTATAACGGTAATTTTCGATTGAAATTGTTAAGAAAAGTATACTCCTGTAAGCAGTTATAATTACCTCCTAAGTATAATGTGTTTTGTTTTTTTTGACAAGCAACTGTATTGTACGGTTTCTTATTTAATATTCGATTGAGTAAATGTCTTATTAACCTTATACGAAACTGCATACAAGAGTGTCAGTCCTTAAATTTCGTGTATAACGAGGTTTTCTTATAACTACTATTGAAGTACATGTGAATACTTCCCTATAGGCAGTATTTCTAGTAAAATTTGAATGATAAGATAGGCATGACGCCTGCGCAAGGATGACATGCTGAATTCATTTCCAATCAAAAGCGTTCCACATTTTGACTGGCGCATAAGCCTTTTTTAACACTGCCTGCGCAAGGCATCCTCCTGAGCAAGGAACACTATTTATGAACTGCCTCATGGGCATTCAATTCGATTCACAATGAAAGTGCAAATAAAATTGATGGTGACCACCTGCGCTAAGGTGTTTAAAATAAAATAGTCATACATATTATCTTTATTATTCGGTATCTGCCGTAATAATATTCAGCCTTCGCAAGGCACACAATAAAATATATCATTTTATTGGATAAACGCGCAAAGCTATGGGAACATGACGCTGCACGTTAGTTATGATTTGAGAACCTCAAATCCATACAGTCTAAGGTACCGAGTCGCTAGAGACCAGACCTCATAAAAGCGTAAAAAATGGTTCCAAAATAACGGTTAAAAAGCACCATTTATAATCTAAGTGTTTTTTATCCTCATTGACTTATAGTTGGCGAAATACTATTCGCAAATTACTTTCGGCATCAACCCTGAGAGAATATGCAAAAGACCCAAACCTGCGCAAGGTGTACCTACTGTACAATATTTATTAATCTGCAGGTAAGCAGTCTAAAAGTGGACCCATTATACTCCACAGTCGGAACTAACCGACGATAATGCTTACAGCTTCAGATGGACTTCCGCGCATTCTAGTAACATTTTCTTCTGCTTATCATATGGTGGGCCATGGTGGTAAAAAGGTTAAAGCCATGTCAAAGCATATATCATGACCTGGATCTACCTGTCATCGATGCAGGGAAACTACCGATCATATTGCTGCGTAGGCAAGCATGTTGAAAACCAAATGTTCAAAAATTGCCTTACAAATAGTTTGGCTAAATATTTCGGTATTGTAAAAATTACTAGTAGTACAACAGGTCTGTAATCTGTCCTTAAGGGCAAGTGCTGTCATGTGCACACAAAGACTTTATTTAACCTGTATATAATACCTAATTTAAATGGTTAAGACATCATGAACGAGAAAACCATGTAATGCTCTTAAAACTATCTTCTAATGGTTTGGGATGGGAGGTTTAATTAATCCATGCAGGAAACCTCCTTCAAAAACCTGTAAACTAAACGGTTTAGCCCAGAACTGGAGCCTTCTTTGCTGTAGCAAAGAGTGCCAACAGAACAGTCTCTGGTTAACAAACACCCCATTTATCGAAGTTTTCAGTGCCTTTAACGATACTTCAATTAAATCTAACGATATTTCACATATTTTGTTGCATAAACCAGCATTGGTTTATTTCTGATTAAATTTACTTAGTGAAAAATCGAAAACATGGGTTGGAATAGATTATGCACTCGAGACTCTTGGTCTGCTTAAACAAATTATATTTAGTTGATTACTTGCTTCAGCAGCAGTAAAAATGTGCATGGCCCCTACGTAAGGGTGACCCGCATAATCATGAAACGTTCCGCATTTTAAGTACTCGAATTTGTCTACTTTATTAAAATTATTAA
The DNA here is from genome assembly GCA_911728535.1 of Pammene fasciana. NCBI lineage: Eukaryota > Metazoa > Arthropoda > Insecta > Lepidoptera > Tortricidae > Pammene > Pammene fasciana. Next base: position 8,764,838 of record OU452285.1, read on the forward strand.
AATGAGAATGAGACGCTAAGTCTAACGAGTGTGCTAATTTGACAGGTAAACACTTTGGCAAGTGCGCATAAATAAAACCAGGAGCAGTCATAAGCTCCCAAAATCAAGTATAATCCCTGTTGTACGTTAGCTTAACTTGTTATTATAAATACAAGTATCCTAAGCTCACTGCTTAGCTAAAAGCTATGTTTCCGCCATGTCCAATATGAATATTATTTGAAAATAACTTGGGTAAAAAACCGCAAGTGATTTCAAAGTTCTTTTGTAAGGTTTGTACCTACAGGAATATCACACACATTAGTGCAAGTGAATTTCGAATAATAGTACCCATGTCCATGGTTACCTGCGAGTACGGCCCTGCCAAGTATAGAAACCGGATTAATGGGATATTGTAATTTGTTGATGAAATTATCGTCTGATATGTTAAGTAAACAATGCATGTATTTTCGTAAATACCAAAGTATCTTAACTCATGGCAGTACCCATTTACTAAATGTTAAGGAAATGTGGCAGTAGTGTAATTACATATACACACAAGAAAATGTGGTCAGAACTTGGCGTTTTTTCTAGACAGTACAACCTAGAAACGCCTGATATTTTCAAAATTGAGTGAGTTTATTCAAATCCAGTCTACCTAGGATAGATCTGGTTGGGTTCTTATCAGAACCTTAGGTACTTTAAGAGCTAAGTAGCTACTTTGTAAAACTACTTTTATGGTTTTGGAGTGCTACACCTATACATAAACATAACGTGTATTAAACAATTTATCTTAACATTCTTAACTTGGCCACAGGCAGTGTTGGGCAAAAATCATTTCGAATAAGAATAAGAATAAAAACAGAAATTTTATTCTTATTCCAACAAAATGGAATAAGAATAATTCTTGCGCTTTTTATTTTAAAATAACATGAAATGGAATAAATCATGCAATTTTTATTTCAAATGAAGAATAAAAGACGGAATAATTATTCTAGAAATGGAGTTATTTAGAATAAGATTTTAGTGGAATAACATGTTATTTAGAATAAGAATGAAGTTTGAAGTTGTCGTTAGGTCAATCTTGCGAGTCGATTTACTACCACTTTTTTACGTTCGATTTGGCTCAAATTTTGTATGCTTGAGTATTTTTGGTGACTGTGCAATATTATGGTGCCATGACGCAGCACTTTCAGAGTTCGTGTTAATGGGAAGGGAACTGCAATATCCAGTCGCGTAGTATTTTGTTCATCACAACTGTCCACTAACATAGGTAACTGATTCGCCACTTAGTTCATCCATGATTATTCAGAACTTTCACAAATATCATATCAACTACTATGAGTGCCGACACTGCCGACAGCGGTACGATGCTAATAAGTGTATTACCAATGGGCAACTGAAAGAACATATTTTTTTATACCCACGAACCTACCAGCTAACTACCACCAACTTCTTAAGCTTAAGTGTGCTATCTCTTTCACATCTATGGAATGTAAATGAGATAGCAAATGACGACAGGTAAAAAAATAACCCTTGTAATAACAAATACCCTTATCACTAGATTTGTAGAAAGTCCCAGACGCCTAGAATGTGTCGTATTGTCCTTATCGGTTACCGGGCATATTTCCTACTTTAAGTATAGATGCCATAAAACCAAAAACAATAGGATTTCTTTATGGTGGTTTTTGAAACGTTGGCTGCAGCTGGCGGCCCTTCAATCAAATAATCTTTGAGCATGTTATTTTGCCGTTTAACAAGTATTTAAAAATAACATGTAATAATTCAGTAATCAAAGTTCGGTAGCACCAAGGACATAAAGCACCGAAGTTAATTTAGAAACATGAAAATATATCCAATCATCATAACTTAGAAAAATGTATTTTGCAGTAGCGGCGGCTCCATACAACCCGATTCCCATCGGTTTTACTAAAAATATGCGTCCGTTCATAAGTCCATCCAAAGTATCCAAACTATAAGTACCTACCTACATTCATACCTACATACTACATACCCGCTTCACCGACTTTACTAAGAAAGATTCTCAAGTTACAATTCTTATTCATGGAATATTATTTCAAATAAAAAATCATGATTTTTATTATTTGAATAAGAATGATTTATTTTCATTCAATTTTCTCACCGAAGAATTATTCCAGACGGAATTATTTGAAATAATTTTGACGGGAATGAAATCAACGTGATTTTATTCTTACAAATTCTTATTCTAATCATGATTTTATTCCTGAATGCCCAACACTGGCCACAGGTATGTCTTCGTTAAGTTCAAACTCTGGCTGTAAACTAGGCAGATGAACCTGAATTCACTAAATACTACACTCATCTTTAAGTCCGTTGACAATTAACCTGTACAGTTAAAATAATAGTATCCTTAACTTGGTAATAAAAAGGAATAAAAGGCAAGAAACTTGCCATTATACTTTTAATTGTGTCAGTGTACAGAGAAAGGAACCACTTTATTGCAATATGCACTATCTATTAGTGAGGAAAAAAGTGTCCTTGTAAATCGACAAAGTGGTTCCCTGCACTAAACTCGTCCACAATTTATCACAGATTTAAATCTAGATCCAATACAAGCGTTATGATTAAACTGACCCAAAATACTTATTAGCAATACATGATGACGGCATAATGTCTATTATATTCTGGTATGTTTTGGTTCATGAACAAAGAAATAAATGGTCACAACTAAAACAAAATAAATAACCTGTAAGGGCACAAAACCTGGCTACATTTCTATGAAATCTATAGGTATAAGTATAGAAATAGCATTTCTTATTTGACGTTCCTGTACACTAACATGAATGCAATAAAGTTCTATTCTATTCTATTCTATTCCTTATGTGCACGCAGCGCACATATATGGTTTTGATTGTAAATAGAGTAAAGTCTCTACTACAAGTGAGGTAATTTAGCCAGAGCTAAGAATCTTGCTAAAAATCTTCTCAAAACAAAAACGTAACCACATCCTTAGTTACAGTGTACTAAAAAGAAGATGCAGAATGCAGAATTTAATAGGGATTTGTATTTACCTATACTTACTAGAATCAATTCTCTTATATCAACTATGTACCTACTCGTTGTACATTTTAATGTAGGTATAAAATTGATATGATTGCATATTGCATCCACCTGTGGTTAATGTAATACTGTGTAACATATATTCAATCCGTAAATAATTGAATAAATATTTTCTTGTTCGTTAACAGGTTCTTACTTCGCTCAAAAGGCTGAGCTTAGCCATCTAGCAGGGGAATGCGGCTAATGTGCTGGGGACGATGCCCCGGAATAGTTTAAGTTTCATAGACTATATTTAGTAAATGTAAACATGTACCTACTTATTTCTTACAATAAAGACTTTTTCGTTAGCAAGCTATTTACTGAAATAGTTTTATTATGTTCATAATTGTGTGTTGAATTGCTCTTACAACAAAGCAAACTCATTTCTTTATTAATTTTAACTTATCTATATCGTAAAGCTATACTTTATTAGCTTTCAACAATCCCTAAATTTACTGAGTGATATAAATCACTCAGTAAATTTAGGCAATGACATTATGCATATAAATACATAATGTAATTGCCAATTAAGTACACAATACAGAAATGCCGCAAGCATCCTTGGTACAAGGCCGCAAGGGCCTATTTTAGATTGAGCTAGATATTAATTTAGTTTAATATTTGTACTGTAGTACACAATTTCCTTCAAACTTTGGAAATAAAAAATAAAAGGTACCTTGTTCTGTTTCTATAAATTGTCACTGAGCAATTGGGGATTACTGTAATTTACTAACATGTCAGTTGAGGAAAGGAGAAATTAAAAATATAAACAACAACACAACTGTTATGTTTTATTTATTTTTTATATCTGATTACATGTTATAAGGTTAAGTGAACCACTTACATTCCTTTACCATTATGCTGATTAATAATGATCTCTTCCTGGAGGTTCAGACTTACACTTAGTCAGTTAACATTTGTTTTACCTTGGTTTTCATTAGATCACTATTGCGAAGGTCTTTTCTGGTGAAATATTTCTTGAATACTTATAGGTAGGTACTTCTAATAACTTATAAAGTTAGTACTATACCAATGTAGGTACAACATAGATTTACATCTACCTACCTCTCGCTACACGGTTATTAAAATTCATGGTGTTGCCATACACCATCGCAATGAACATTCATTGCTGTTGTATTGTCACATTGGCTTGGCGTTTTACGCTTCCACCTTCCACCAGGCGATAACAAACACGTCTCAATGTTTACTTTAGATCTCAAATTTCGTACAGTTTTTTATAATGACGGCGTTTTACACAAAATAAAACGCTAATTATGAAAAACTTACAAATTTGAGATCTAAAGTTTTCAAACCTGCCTGGTATAAAATAAATAAATATTGAGACAATGAGTTTTACATTTTCGTGACGAAACTGCCTGCCGGAATGGTGGGGGAAATTGGTGGGGCATCCACTGTGTGAGCGAGAGAGTGTAGGGACGTCTATGCTAGAAAGGGACAGAACGACCATCAACAGTGTTGCCATCTCTCAATGTTTACTTTAGATCTCAAATTTGTAAGTTTTTCATAATTAGCGTTTTATTTTGTGTAAAACGCCGTCAATTTTAACAAGAGCATGCCAGTTCACGTTAGTAACAGCGCCATCTTTCGTGAAATTGGAACAACATACTAATCAGACAGGAGAAGCTTTTCAGACACAAAATATTTTAGGTCAAGAAATAATGTATAAAAGCAGTATCATTACCTGTTTTAATTCTTAAATCATGACATAAACTTAGCTAGGTAACCTGGAATACCTATATACCTGACAAAATTCACAATCTCATGTCATATTATATGCAATGCCAGTTTAGGTACATATATTATAAGAACATTGTTTGCAAATGGTCGTCCTCATTCTATCTATACAGTGCATAAGTTTCTGAACTAATTTAAGATTAAGGAAAATGTCATTAGTTAAATAAATAAATAAAATAAAATAAGCCTTTATTGCTATTATACAGTAAAATGCATGTTTATACTAATTTCTTTTTTCCTTCCGACGATTGGGTCTTGTAACAACAGCTTGTCTTTCGACAAAGGCCTCCTCTAAAGATTTCCATCTCTCTCGGTCTCTCGCTAGTCTGCGCCATCCAGGGCCACCCACTCTACTGAGGTCGTCTTCCCAACGCTTCCATTGGCCACCTTGATTTCTTTCAAAACCTATAGGGTACCACTCTGTTATTTTCCTTGTCCATTTCTCAGTTTTTTCCCTTAGCATATGCCCTGTCCATTTCCATTTTAATGTTTTCCATACTCTGTTTACATCTTTGAATTTTGTTATGTTCTTAATTTTGTTTAATCTTACCTTATCTCTTCTTTTTACTCCGATTACACTTCTCTCGATACCGTTTTGGCACACTTTTATTTTGTTTGTTAGTTTTTCAGTAAGTGACCATGTTTGACAGCCATATGTTAGGCATGGCAAAATGCATGTATTAAATACTTTCCTCTTTTCTTTGATTGGCATATCTTTGTTTTTCATTACTTCGCTGAGTGACCAAAATCTTTTCCAAGTGTTGGCAATTCTTCTGTCTATTTCCTTCGGCATAGTATCGTTTGTAGCTATTAGCTGTCCTAAGTATACATACTCGTTGACATATTCTATTTCCTCCATATTTACAATGATGCTGTGTTTATGCGAACTGTTAGTCATAATTTTGGTTTTACTTGTGTTCATTGACAGCCCTGCTTTTATGCTTTCGTCTGATAGTTGTTGTAACATTAGCTCTAGATTTTTTGGACATTCCGAGAAGATAATTAAGTCGTCTGCAAAACGCAAATGATTTAGGTTTTCACCGTCAATGTTAAGTCCCTTGTCATTCCATGTTAGATTCCTGAATATCATCTCTAGTGCCGCTGAAAATAGTTTAGGCGAAATTGGGTCACCTTGTCGGACTCCTTTTTCTATGTGGAATTCTTCTCCCGTTGTCTCCAGTTTTATTTGAGCAGTACTTTGGGAATATATGTTCTTCAATATTTGTATGTATTTTCCTTGTATCCCCTGAGTTCTTAATGCTTCCCAGATAAATTCATGTTCCAAGGAGTCGAATGCCTTATTGTAATCGACAAATCCTAGGTAGTAGGTTTTATTATATTCTCTGTATTTCTGCAGAACTTGTCTTAGAACGTGTATGTGGTCCACGGTTGAATACTTACTACGGAACCCGGCTTGTTCTTTCGGTTGATTTTCATCGAGTGTAGATGTGATCCTGGCTAGTATTATTTTAGAAAATATTTTATAGATGTTCGATAGCAGGCTTATTGGTCGATAATTTGTTATATCTCCTTTATCTCCTTTTTTATGTAATAATATTATGGTGGATTTTGTCCAGTCTGTAGGAATATTTTCCGTCTCTATAATTTCGTTAAAAATAGCTGTTAGCGCAGGGGCGATAGCTGGTATCGTAGCTTTTAGCAGTTCATTCGATATTTGATCAGTTCCAGGGGTTTTGTCTTTCTTTTGTGTATTAATTGCTCTTATAGTTTCTTCTTCTAAAATTGTTGGTATCGGCTCAGAGTCTGTTACATATCTTTCAGTTACAGCTAACTTTGGCTGGTCACTTTTATATAAGTTTCTGTAGAAATCCGTAGCTATTTTAAGTATTTCTTCTCTATTATTTGTATAGGTCCCGTGGGTGGTCTTTGCTTTTAGCATCCAATCTTTTTTACAATTCAATTCTTTTAAAGCCTTTTTTATTCCTCCAGTTTTTTCAATATGTTTCTTCAAAGTATCTTGTCTTTTCAGTTTTTTATCTTTTCTTATGCTTTCGTTTATTTTTTTGCTAATGTCTGCAATTTTGCCACGGTTAGTTTTATTTTCATTTCTCTGTAGTAGTTCTTTTCTCTCTCGTAACAGCTGGTGTGTCTCATAAGAAAGGACCTGTTTATTTCCTGAATTAGCTTTTTTGGTCTCTGTTTGTAAAATATTTATGAATTTGTCATACTTGTCCTGAGTTGATATATTGCTTACCTCCTGTCTTTCTATTGATTCTTGTAACCAAGTCGTAAGCTGATTCGCATTATGAGTGTATGCCAAAGAAGATTTATGTGTATCTTTATGGAATATCCTTTTCTTTTTGATGTTCATTCCTGTTAGCTTAGCTCGAACCATTTTATGGTCTGAGTTAAAGTTCAGATTATGTATGATTGACACATCTTGAAACCTTTTGGCATTGTTAGTCAAGATAAAGTCAATTTCATTTTTATATAGTCCGTTTGGAGATATCCACGTCCATTGCTTTGATTTCTTCTTTTTATAAAAAGTGTTTAGTATCCTGAGTTTGTTTTCTAAAGCAAAAGTTACTAGTCTTTCCCCATTATTGCTTCTTTCACCATGGCCGTGCTTGCCTACTGTGTATTCTTCTCCACTGTTACTGCATGTTCCAACTTGTCCATTGAAGTCGCCCATCACTATAATGTTTTTGTGGGAATGTTGAATGGCTGTTTGTAAGTCTTTGTAGAATTTTTCAATGTTTACTCTGTTATTTGATTCGGTTGGTGCGTATACCTGTATAATAGACCACTTTTCACTTTTTTTAAAGGGTAATGTTATATTCAGCACTGTGAGTCTTTCTGATATTCCCTTGATTTCTTCTATTCCGCGTGCAAGGCTCTTTTTGATTAGGAATCCCACACCATGTAAGCCCCGGGTCTCCCCTTTGTAGTGTAGGATATAGTCCTTGTACTCTTCTATCCCTTCGCCATATTTTCTCATTTCACTTATTCCTATTATATCCCATTTTATATCTGCTATGGCTAGTTCGAGTTCAGTACGCTTTTCAGCGGTTCGTAATGATCTGGTGTTAAGAGTAGCTATGTATATTTCCGTTGTTTGTTTATCTATCTTTAGAGGGTTGTGGTCTTTTTCCCCCACGAGGACCAGTCGGCTTGGGGGATTGTGTTTTGTGTCTGTTGTGCTATTATTCTGTTTCTTAATTTGTTCTTGTTTCCAGTCGCCGGTGTCTAATTGCTATTGTTCATTTGTAGCGGAGTTATTGGAAAAAGATAGGGATCGGTTTCTCATCAAATCAAATGCATTTAATTTACTATTTTTTGCTGGGTTTAATGTCTGCTGTTTCCTGGGCTGAGAATAACCTTGCGGGGAGTTTGATGTTTCTCTCTTCCTTTTATCCTTACTATTAGTGTTTTCCTTGACTATAAGTTGATCATACTTTAGGTAGGCAATGTTCCCCTTTTTCCTTTCTTCCTCAAGCATGGGTTGTAGGGCCTTCCTTTTCTCTAATGTTTCCTTTGAATAATCTTCTGCTATATATATTTCCTTAAGTTTCTTCTTGTTTTTCATGATTTCATTCTTTTTCCACCTACTTACGAATGAAACAAGGGTAGGCTTCGGTTTCCCTGTTTTATTTTTGTTTCCAATGCGGTATATTTTATTTATTTCCCAGTCCTGTATAGTTATTTGTAATTCCTTCAAAAAACAATCTTTTACTATTTTAATCAGATCATATGTCGAAGTTTCCTCCTCCTTCAAACCATGGATTATTATATTGTTGGTTTTTTTATCTCTTTCCAGATACTCCACTTTTCTCTCTAAGTTTTCAATCTTCTGATGCAAAATTTTATTCTCTTCTACAATTGGTTTTATTTTTTCATCGATTTTTTCCATAATTGAGTTAGTTACTTCTTCTGTTTGCTTCTTCATTTCAATTTTTATTTTATCAAACAGTTGTTGGAATTGGTCTTCCATATTTAGCGTATAACGAAACGTCCTTTTTTTTTTTCCAAGTGGGAGTTTTGGTTCTTCTTGCTGGCAACACTTAGTGTGACAGGTGACAGCTGACTGATTGACAACCACCGATATAGGTGTTTGTGTTTCTCTATGGACTTCTAACCTCAAAATTAATCGACGGTGTTTATCCTTATATTTGTCCTAAAATCAAATTGTGACGCACTGTTTGTAGTTCGTAACACTTAACCCGCACTTTGTTCTCTGTTTTGCCGTAATATAGTAGTGGAACTGTGGTGTTTTCTATTTATTTGTGAATATTTTATTTGGAGCAACGACACTGTGTTGTTTACAATATGACACCGGAACCGGAAAAGGAGTCATTAGTTAGGCGCTTATCAACATAATTGCGCCCCCGGTCTCTTTAGACTTTTTGTGATTGTTAGAACACCACATCTTTTCTCTAGTAGCCTGGATTATGTTTACCACTAGTAACTGTGCCTATATATTTTTATAGTTAGCCACTGCTAGATTAAGTATAAGTTTTCCTTCAACTTACTATGCTATCTTATCTTATCTTACCTAAGCTAAATATTATGCCTATTAACGACTACATTAAATTTCTTCAAAAGTAGAAAACTAGGGCATTTATGTTTGTATGATAGTCTTTGTTTTCAGATACAGATGCTAATCTACTTTTGGCAGTAATGAATAAAGAATATTCCCGCTTTTAAGGAAGCAAGGAGACGATTTCAGATGGAATAAATGGTCCCCCACAGCAAGTTCTACTTGAAATTAAACGAATTGAAAACTGATAATGTTCATTTATTCCTAGCCCTGGATTGTAAACAATAAAGATTGCTCGTCGTTTGTTTTTATTTAAAAGAGAAATAACCTACTTCTACAGCTCAGTAGCGGTATGTTCTTACTAGCTTATCTCAACCTTTCCCTATACTGTTCTGAATAATTTTACCTATATAAAAGCCTTACGCTTATCAATGACCCCTTAGATAACAGATAATATCAATTTATCTTCCTTTTCCCATATTCTACAAGAGATTTTGATACTTCTTACTGATAAATACAGAATCATGAATCATTTTTTAAATATGGTAGCGCCATCTAGGCACTACGTAGGCATGAAGGAACTAATGTGGATTCAGTGTTGTCAGTTTTAAAAGTCCTGCATAAATGGGAAAATTAAAACCCGCGCCTTATGCTCTTATATTTGAAAATAAACTAAACAAGCGGTTTGCATTTATTAACTTAACTTATAAAATCTATTTTGAACATACCTACTAAATGAATGAATGTATGAATGCATTGCATTAAATATTGGCATCGCACACCAAAGAAATCACAATATAAAGTCATGATGCACATAAAAGAAACTAACAACAGTTGAACTTATCGCTAATAAATGATAACTGAATGTAAATTTATTGAAAATAATGCTCAGGTCTTTTTTTCATGCAACATAATGTTTAAATGAATGGGAACTTAGAAGTTTTAGGCTAGCAACCCCAAGTTTATGAAATGTCAAAGACGCAAGCGCATTAAATTTTGAATTTATTTTTCCTTTTGATTCTACAATCCTATTTCAATAAAATTGATAATAAAAGTCCGTAGAAATGATAAATGACTTTAACAAAGATGCCGTTGCTAATAAATATCGGACAAAAATTCTTATCTCGACGGAGATTTCGCTGAAAAAAGCTTTCGCAGTGCTTGTTAAAAGATATCCAAAGTTTGTGATACATAGTGTCTAGTGATTTCCCGTGCTTTATTCTGTGAAACATAAGTGCAGCTGCCAGCTATAATGCTCTGGATTTTACACGAGACCAGACAAGTATGTAATTATGCAATTCAAAAGGTAGTACATTTCAGACCCATGTTCTATGATACCATGATTATATTATCTAATAAAAACATGATATATACATACGAGATGCATTAGTATTACAGATAGTTATGGAAATAATCCGTTTTTTAACTCAAGTGACTGAGATATTGGAGAATTGGTCAAAATAAATAGTTGCAGAAATCCAAAAAATACCTAGCCAGCTCTCATTTCCATTTCACTTGCAACAAAATGCAGCTAAAAAGCTGCTTTTAATCCTGGTATAAGGGCATCAAAATGTCACTAAACAATTACTAACCCAGCAAATTTATTTCCGCTACCCTTTTATACAGCTACCCTTATAAACTAAACGTAAGAAGCCGGAAACTTCTTAATATATGGCCAAGTTGATCATCTAAGGTAGAACCCTTTTAGTGTGTTGTGCGTAGAACCCAAAATTCTTTAAATGAAAGACTGGCTAATTCTTTGGACTTTCTTACTTAAATTACATTTTAAAATAACTAATATTATGGAGAAAATGCTTAATGAAGGTTAAAACATTGCATAGTTTCAGGAAATAGAATAGAATGATGAGCTAACTGTGAAATTAGAAGTTTATTACAAAGGTTAGATAATAGTCACATTTCTCAAGTCAAAAAGTATAATAATAGTTCAAATGTGCTGAAATTTGATAAATAAATAAAAATATTTTTTTTTGGTAAAAATCCACTACGGCCTAATAATCTCCCAGTTAACAAGAGGCGGCATTTGTCCTGGGATAAGCCCCTTATAACCCTATTTAAGAGAATGTAGGTATACTAAATGAAACCTAGAAACAGCTGATTACTACATCTAAGTGTTTCTACCGTCTCTTGCCCGATGTGGTTTGGAGATCCTAACCCACCAGTTCATTCAGTGGGGCTACCTTTTTACCTCACTAAACCTAGGGAGTTTAAGACTCAGCTAAAGACTCGACCAACGTTTCAAAACCTAGGTGGATTTTTGATGAAGTGAAACGTTAAGAATTCATCATCCAACCATTTTAATCTCATTTATGAATATGAGAACAAATCTAAAAGACAAAACCCATCACCCATCCCATAAACTGTAAGCTAATGTGGCATTTCTAGATTTTCTAGTGTAAAAGACAAGGTAACAATATTTGGTAGTCGACAACAATATTTTTATGAAGTCGAACTAGCAACTTGAGTTCCTTTGACTCATATATGCACTTCATTGTTTGGCATATGACAGATACCTTGTTCTTACAAAAGTAAACCAGGAATGCAAATGGCTAAATTGAATGTTTTCAACTTTTCACACTATGTAATGATCTGATTATTACCATAATACCAGTAGATTTAATACCTTTAAAACCTTTGTGATAAACCATAAATGTGTCAATTAAAACACCTTATTTCAACACCTTTTTAGGATTTTAATGAAAACATAGTTTATTTCAACCATCATTGTTGGCATTGATAATTTATTCATAAACCCAAACACAAGAAATAATTGGGAAGAACTCACTCAGTATCTTTGCAATCCAAAAGGGTAAACCACACTGGACACACACAAATATTTGTACATTTTTACTTCACTCACGTTCCGGTTTCGATTTGTTGATCATTTCGCGCGCGTATCTTCATAACAACTGACTCTTCAACCACCTGCGTCCGTCTTTTATCCTAAAGTCCTGGTCCCCAAATTCGAGCGTCAATGTTCCTATTTTAGGGTTTTTGTTTGGAAAACTGGTGTTAATATATGAGATTTGTGCGTCATACTATCGAGTTTCTGCGTCTATGTATGGAGTTTCAGTCCAAATATAAGAGATTTAGGTGCAAAACTATCATATTTTGGTCCAAATATATGGAATAATGGTCCAAAAGTATGAAGAACTGGGGTCGCCTTATGTCTATCGAGTTAAGGTCCTATTCTCTTCGTTTTATTCGTCGTTGCCATGACAACGATCAATTTGACAGACGTCAGATTAAGCTGTTTGAAACATATTTAAAACTGCAGTAATTAACGGTCTACAAGCCGTAGCTTAGAGTTTCGTTGACAGTTCGCAAGATGTCTCCACTTTACTCGCAAATTGTGGCTGATTTTAGAACGGATCGAAATTTAATCAAATCCGTAACTATTTTCAATGAAATCTTTTATATAAGTTATTAAATACGATGGTGCCTTCTCGTTTGCACTGTCACAAGGTTTTGGTTTGACATGGCGTCGAAAAGGTTAATGGTGCGTGATGTAGCTCTTACTTTCAATTTGAAGTGATGGAGGTACCTATGCTGATGATGATGATTTGACACAGAGTGCACGGACTGGCCAACGTTACCGCTCCTACTCGACAGCGCTTGCGTGCGCGGCGAAGTTCTCGAGGAGGCCCGCGAGTGGGTGCTCGCGGTTTCTATGGAGCGGACGGTGGAGCAGGTATGACTGTCATGTACCTATTGATAGTTGGATGCATAATTCAATAAATTTTAAGCAAAAAAGGACCGACTTCACTTAGGATCCGCCAAGAGGAAGTGGCCGAGTTGCTGTAAAAAATAGTGAAATCACTATAGGTGTGCGTATAATAGTTGAAGAGTTCCTTCGATTTCTCCAGGATCCCATCATCAGATCTGGACCTGGTAACAATGGGACTATCTGTGAAGTATACTCTTTCAAACAAAAAAAGAATTTTCCAAATCGGTCCAGCCGGCTTCGAATAATCGGTGAGCATACATACGAGTAAATAAAGCAAAAAAAAACAAACCGACTTCAAGATTTCGAAGGAGGAGGTTGTCAATTCGTCGGGATCTTTGTTTTTTTTTTGCTATTTTTTTTTATGTATGTTCACCGATTATTACAGGCACACCTATAGTGATATCAGTATTTTTTACAGCAACTCGGGCATTTCCTCCTGGAAAAGTGGATCCTAAGTGTAGTCGTTGTTTTTTTTTGTTTAAAATTATTAATAATGTTTTATTTTGTTTAGACATTACCGGTGGACGGGCGCGACGTCTACGGGTCGAGTGTGGGCGAGGAGCCTTGCTGTGTACTCACGGGATTCCCTCTTGGTAGCAGATTGGTCACGTTTACGAACGGTAAGTAAGTACCTACTTCATTTGTTTCAGGGTTTTAATTAAAACAAACTAAGACTTCTGTCACGTTATTTAACGCATTTATCAAAAGTCCTATTTATGACTGACAGCTGAATGGCAATGGTATCTGCATATACGTAATTAATTAAATACCTAATATTTTCATCATCATATAATACCTAATATTGTTGTCTTAAACATTTTGTTAGTGAGAGTGCAAAAGTGACACGAGATACATTTAATTTATCTACTTCCCAGAGTTAGTAACTACGCTCGTAGCGCTACGCCGTAGCATTGTAGTCGTAGCATGTCGTGTTTCGAAATGCTGAGAAAACTTTATAACATGTTTGTAAGCTAATGTTTTGTTGTCAATGGATATCTGGCATCGCTGGTGCTGACAGTACAATTTTCCGTGCGGCGTCATTTGACGTTTTTGGCGGGTCAAAGGGTTAATATAGTTTGACCAGGGACTTACTTCAAGCATAGACAGAGATAATCATACTGTCTCTTTCTTACGCTAATTACCTCTCTACTAATAAAAAGGGGATGAGTTTAACTTATTACTTCCACTGTTATTTAACTTTTTGGCCGGTCAGACTACAAGTTGGGTGTGGACAGGTCGGTGCGCGAACCGCGAGTGGTGGTCGCGCGCGGTGGCGGCGGCGCGCGGCGGCGGCGGCGGCGGCGCGGCCTCGGCGCTGCTGCAGCACGTCGCGCGCTGGTGCGGCCCCGCCGACTACTCGCAGATATAAACTAGTACGTACACTTACATACTGTAGATACCGGCATTTGAAGCCTGCTAAACTTTAACCTTTTAAGACCTTTCCTCGATTCGGACAAGCCACTCCCATCCGATAGAGACACGTTTATGGCTCTCGTGCACGAAAGAAAGAGATGCAGCGCTCTTACGGATCAGACTTTTTGACAAAACTACGATAAATAAGCGAGTCTATAAAGTTTTGTTTAATTTTGCCTCTGTAACTTTTTAGATAAACCAGAATACCATGTGTTTTACTTAGTTATATTGCTTAATCTCTTATAGTTTACGTAAGCTAAAAAAAATAAGGGTATAAAGGACCCAACTTCGAATTTTTTTCTATCGAGGCAACTCTCAGCAATCGTGTTTCGGCTTGTGCCATATACAAGAGTACAATAATAATATATATTCGAAAATAAATTCAGTCCCTTTTCCCGTTTAGTCAATAGAGCGTTTGAAAAAACCTATAATTTTTCAACATAGCCCCTTAAACTCACAATGAACTCTGTCATAAATTATGAAGGTGTGATTCACTTTGTCACTTTGTCTCGTACTTAGTTTATATCAGACGATGACGGGAAAACAGTTAGTAAATAAAGACAACAAATTAGACCTAGTAAAGAATTAGGTCTTCCTACACGTAGCAGGTAGCACATTCCTGGATTGTTAATATATATGAGATTTTACTTAGAATTGGGGACCGGTCCAACTTGCTATTCGTATTCAATATAGGACCGGTTCGTATAGTATAACGAGCAATATTATTGAATATAAGGAGGCCGTTGGGGTCAGAAAGTTGACCCTGCGTTATAAATGACGGTAATCTCCCGACAAATTTCGAATTTTAGTGATTTAGTCCCATAGATTGTTCGGTGCATTGCACTTTACACGCGTATCCGCCTCAGCAATAATAGAATTGACCAATAATTGCAGGACACAACCTAAATTCAGAGTACTCTTGAGATCCATCGCGACCGGGTGCATTCGATAGCTAACATTGCATAAACATTTAACATTCTTTAACATAGTTTTACAACATTTATACAACTGAATATTTATTTATAAACATTTTCTCTACTTTTCTTTGGACTTTTAACATCTACGCGAACCCGCACCCGCACATAGATATTAATCTAAAAATCTTTTAATTTAATTTACTATTCTTTTCACTGCGCATTATATGTATATGTACAGATTAAGATGTAATAAGATGACATATGTATCTACAGATTAAGATGTCAAATAAAAATGAAAATATTCGCCATGATTTTATTATGTAACAAACCCCTTTTATTATGTAATTTTGTATAAATTTATATAAAATATGTCTTGCCTTCAATAACAAAATAAATAAATAAAACAACGTACTGATATTTATATCGCTATAATAAACTCATTTGTTATCACATTTATTTAATATACTTTGACACACATATTTGTTACGTAGTAGGTACTAGGATTTTGTAGAATTTCTACTCCGCTTTCTTGATCAACACTGAACACGATATGTTACAAGCTTACAAGTAACCGTTCTCTACACAAAGGTACAGAGGCATTTAATATGAATGTGCTATGCAGTAGACCCGACTGACATTACAATAAGTAAGAACTTGTTCCAACATTTAGGAAGCTACCAGGCTTGTCCAGTTTTCATCAAGGTAGCGGTTCTAGAAATGATCAATTTGCATCTAGGAAGAAACAATACGACACATGAAGTAAGAAAGTTCGTACATCTAAATATACAGACAAGTGATCAGCATGATATTCGATACCATATCACATCGAAGAGCGATACAGACATAAAAGGTAAGTGGACCACTTGTATATCACTAGGGCGGAAGGAAATGATATACTTATTTGTCACTGGTAGTTTGTACGGGGCTGGGATGATAAAAAACAACATTCTTTCCGGTATCTGGGCGTTTCGAGGCACAACGTTAGATAATACGTCTTTTTACAATCTTTTCTTATATCAAATATTCTTTTGTTATACTAAAATATCAAGATAGTAAGCGTAAGTGGTTTGTTCGTAGCCGACTGCTATAATATATCTAGACATAATAAAATATCAACAAACAATTATATATATGTATATGTTATCTTTCATCCACAGCGCGTTTTAGTACTGTATAATCAAATTAGAGGAGCGATAAGTAAGTGTATCTACAAAATGCATACGTACATTAACAGAAAATGAGTGTAAGTATAGTGTTTATGTGATGATTCGAATGATAAGCTAACTATTCATTAAGTAAAGATCGACAACGAACGGAGAACTATTATTAATGTTTATAATAACTTTGTACCAGTAATATTGGTAAGTATATACACGGTGCCTATGAGCAATTGAGCAACCCGAAAGATTTTAATCACGCATTTCTGAGGCCAAATGAAAGAATATTTTTATAAGGGAAATCTTACACGAATAGACCTAGTCCCACAGTAAAATCAAAAGGGCTGTTGTGGGTACTATAGGACGATATATATACTTAAGTAATAAGATAAGCACACAAATAAATGTCCTTACCAGGATTCGAACCCGGGACCTCCTGCTTTGTAGGAAGAATCAGTATCGACTAGGTTAGGAGGCTCTTTAGATTTTTATTTCGTTAAAACTAGTTTATACGAAGTGTTCCTTGTCACTTTGATATCTGTCAATAAAGATGCCTAAGATAGAATCCATAAACCCGCGGAGTAATTTGACAGCTCTTTTCATGCATTTGACAACCGCTTTGTATGCCAGGAGCTGTCAAATCACTCCGCGGAATTATGGATTCTACCTTAGACTGCCCCATACAGGGACATCGCTATCAAAAAGTTGTCTATCACTGAGTTACAATTTTTTTATCGTTATTTATGTCATTTCAGCCTGTTAATATGATCAGGAACACAGTGTTAGAATCTTTCGGGTTTTCGTGGGCACATTATTAGTGTCGACGCATATTAAAATGGTCTAGCCATCAAATTTGGTACCTATACTCATTTGACATTTAGGTACCTACCTAGGCACAGTAGGCACATAAAGCTCTATACCGGAGAGGTCTTGGGTCTATTTCCCTTCTGCTAAAAGTAATTGTAGCAATATCATATCCGTCTATAAAAACCTATTTCAATGGATTACACGCATTTCGTTCATCGTTTTCAGTGAGTAAATAGCTCCGTAAAAATGTCTTTCTGTTTTGTTTTTAATGGTGTAAAAAGTTTCTAAGTAGTACCTATAGTAGAACATTTTTAGTCTGTAGTCTAGTTTACAAAATGATGGAATATAATGCTACATGTAAGTATAGTTTTACTTAATGTATCATTATTTTTATGATAAAAGATTTTATTCAAATCGAAAACCAAGCTTCCTTTACAGAATCGATTCAAAGACAATCGTTTTCGTTCTGACGACTAGTAACTTTTTGACACTTAATGCATATTTACTATCTAAGGATTGCTGTCTTCTATATTTTGTTTGAAAATACAAGCAAAAATGATACTTGGCTGTTTTGTTTGACATTTGCAAGAACTGCATTCGATAATGAACCATATTTTAACATGAGTAAAGTGGACTATTTATTGCTCCATGTAGTGTTACGAAGTTTAAAAAGAATATGCAAAATATGAGTGATATTTTCTAATCCAAGGTACATCATTTTCATCATTTCAAATAAACTTTATTGACAACCAACAATGATGCACCTTTGACTTGAAAACGCCACATTTGTGGTACCACACCCCCTTATAGGTAGTTTTTGGCAGACCTTTTTGTTTGGAAAGTTGAGGCGAAGCGTCCTCCAGTATAGAACTTTATGCCTAGGCACTGTTCCGTTGTAAATAGGTACCTAATTATTAGTTGGTTGTTTATTCGTAGGTACTTTGCATATATGTATATGTAAACATTTGAGCATTTTTGGTACACATCGACACGTATTCGCATGTCAACTTTTCATTTAGTATTATGTTTTGATAATGGCATTTTATTTAAAAGACGAATTTTCAATCTAGATATATATGCCCGATAAATCTGGCCTTATGATTCAGGCTTTTTCTAGGTAAAGATATCTTTAGAAATATTATTATAGTTATATCTAATCTATAAAGGATCGTTTTTTCTATTCAAAATTTCTCTCTCTTAGAAAATGTACAACCGTGACAAAATAATAACTACAGTAATGTGTTATAAATAGTATCTAATTTGTGTAGGCAAAACGTGGACTAGAGTAGTTTAGAGTAGGGCACGCTAGGCTAGAAAGACCCTTACTTTAGGATTACGTACGATCGGGGGCTCGTAGTATCGAGATATTGTCAACGAGCTACTAAGCTAGTACAGCACTGGAAGAACACAGATTTTGACAAGATATTTTACATTATATAAATACTCGTAGATATGTAATTTGAACGATAGGTATTTCATAAATATTCATGAATTTGTAGATTCCAAATCTTTCATTGATATCGAGTATTCGTGTTACGAATTATATATGCTATTGGCAAACGATATGCGTACAATACCGCGTTTTATTCAAGTTTTGTGGCTGTTTTTACTAAGTTTATTAAGATATTAACTGCGATTCATAATTTTAAATGTTATTTATTAGAGCGTAATGTACAAATAGTACACCGTATCTTTCCATATCAAGTTGGATAGGGATTGTGATTGTTTAGCGGCGTCATCTAATAAGTAATTATATTATCACGAAAGTAGTTGTGCGTAGACAATTTTGAAAAAGGTTTATATTGAACATGCATAGGTTTCTACGTATTTACAGCTTGATTTGATTGGGTGTGACCAAACTCTTATAATGTAGCAGGTAGATTAGAAAATGTGGTTAGACCGACTTGGAGGTATATAAAATGTATTAGGGAAATTTCACTAAAGCACAACCTTGGAAGAATAGTACCTAGACGCGCTTAACCACTAGAATAACGTTAGAAATTTATTAATCGTATAAGGCAAAGTGTCGAAGTTGGGGTTATCAGGGACGAGATATTTACAATATATACGGTACTAATTATCTAGATGATAAATTGTGTCTAAAGTTTTCCTAGTAAACAGCACGTTTAAAGATTTTAAATAAAAATCAAATGTATTTAACTTTGACTGTTGACCGGGGTGCCTTTTATTGAATACAGTTTCTTTTGTATTCAGTTTGTATACAAATTGAATTTATCTAAGATAAGTCAGTTATCTTATGATTATTTGTTCTTGTAGACACAAAATTCCTTTTACAAAATACTTTTCTGACTTAAATTTCGGAAAGTGAAAACAGTTGTAGATATGTAGGTAGGTACTAATAAAAATAGAATATAAATACTTATGACTGTAACATCTCTACAGTTACAATGGTTTCAGCGTTCATACTACAGATTACAGCGTTTTTAGTAAACAGTATAACATTTATCTACTTACGCATGTCTATAAGTTTATGATATAAGACTATATAATGTCAATACAAACACGTAACATATAAAATTGCTACAAACATTACGCATATTTTAAGAGTAGAAGCAATCTGCTATAAGCTCCTTTTGTTATTACTACTATATCCGACGTCGCTATTTTAGTGAGCTCTGTTCACCGCAGCCGTACGTTCACATCAAATTAATATCTTCATAATCATCGAGCAACCAACAACCTATTCATCCAAATATCTGATAAGTGAGCCAATAATTAAGTATTTTCCTTTCATGTTGTTTTTATCTATACACGAACACATTCGCATATATAAATAAGAGTATTTTACATGCACCTCGACATAGGCAACATGACTGAGACACTATTACACCAATTGAAATTATTTACATTGCGCAGGTATATTACTAATAACTAACGCGATTAGAGTCTGTATAGGGCAGCACTTGTGGAAATGGGCGTTATGCAATTTACCTCATGGTGTTATGCGTAGACAAAACTATAATCGGAGACGCTTGTGACATCAGATTGGGAGCGCATCGGCTTGTATTGTCACTATTGAAGTTAGGGTTCTCCAATAAAAATCCTGATTATGGCATTTTGTTATGACGCAGTATATACAAGATCCGACGTGGCTAAGCCGATACGGTTCCAAGTATGTCACCGGTCGCCGTCACGCGGCAAGGTGGCCAAACACGAGTTGTTGTGAGCCGTCGGGGAGGCGCTAGTTGTCGCGGCGCTCCGGCGACGGCTCCCTGGATCAGTCGGGCGAATCGTCGGCCGCCAGCGAGGTGGCGGGGAACAGCGGGTACCAGCCGTACGTGCGTTGCGGCAGCGTGAGCTTGTCGAGTGTGATCTCCGCTCCGCCGAGGGCGAGGTTGTGCTCGAACCCACCGCAGCGCTGCCAGAGCATCACCACCAGCGTGCGCCCCAGGGCCTCGTTTGCCTGGAATTTGTAAAGGATGGGATAAGACTTTACAACCTGCGACTGCTTCTCACACTCCATTCTATCCACACGAAATCAGTTTAGAATCTAAAGGAGTGCGTCCCTAGTTTAATTAGCAAATAATTAGAACTTGCCTGGTACTTGAGAGTCTGCTTGAAATGCGGCTCGGTGGTGCGCCGCACTACCCGCGTTTTGCGTTTGTGAAGCCACTTGTCTCCATCTCGCAAGTAGCACTTGACGTATGAGTCTGGCACCTCGCCGTTCACGCCGTAAACTCGCCGTGCGTGCGAGATCTGATAAAAAATATCAAAGTCAAAGCGTGTCTGTAACACATAATCATGAATTCATATCATGAATTTATTTATCATGCCTAGTCATGTTTTCTACCATAAAATCCCTCTTGCACGACAGTGTAATTATAAGTATTTTATTTTGCATAGTTTAACAGCTATCATGTTATTCTATACATCCTGAGTACGAAAATTGCTATAAAGTTGTAGCGAGACTTTAAGTTCGCCTCGTCTGCTATGAATACATTAAAACCATGCTCAAGAAAATGTACCAACAATCTGAGGGGTTGTTTACGCTTTTATAAAACTTGATAAACACATTTCATGGTACAGTAATTTCGTCGAAAAGGGCTCTTTAGTTAAATCTGCGCATGTGAGTACGGATATTGGATGATGCAATAACCATAACGATGTTACCCCATGGAGCTTGTTCAGAAGTGAAAATGAGACAAAAATATAACACAAATTCAATATGAATGTATGTCGGATACGCACATACGTGGCGAAACTCTAGAGCAAGGAGTGCACGCAACCAATTCGTTTATAAATAATTTTGATACGTCAAATGCATATTCGAGAACAAGGGCCGAAGTCGTGGCCCTTAGCGTCGCCGCGAGACTCCACATCCGCTACGAGCCTACTTATGGTTGCGAGAAAACTCTGATTTCCATAAGATTAAAATATTCTGGAGGGCTTAGGCACGCGACGAACAATGTCGAGAACGTCGGGAAATGTCAAGGACAACATTTGTTTTCTATATTAAATATTTGTGGTACGAAGTGCCTACGTGCCTCCACGCTATATTTTGCAAGTAATATATTACCAAAAAAAACACAAGTTGATAGGTTTTTGATTAGCAAAAACACAATTTCTCGTTTGTGAGCGAGCTTACACATCCTACATGCTACGACAAAGGATTTAAAACAAAACTGGTTAATTGGCGAGCAGGGCACTGACCTCAAGTTCAAGCTGTCCTTTGATCATGATCATGCTGATGTTGATCTCCGCGTGTAGCGGCGGCAGCGAGGCGTTCCGCGGCGGCATCTGGCCCGGGCCCAGCGGCACAGAGTCCTCGTCGTCGCCTAGCGCCTCGCACGCCGCCGGCACCGCCGCCCACATGCTGCCCTTGCGCCCCGTCGCCGTGCCTGCGGCGTCAACATCGATACTACCACGCCACGGCCGTGCAAGGAATAAGCCCGTGTATAGGTACGTCAAGCGTCCGCCACCGCTCATCGGTTGGTACCAGCGAATGCTTGACGATTGTTGGGAGTGTTTTCTTTTTCTATTGGCAAGGCCGCGGAAATTTATATTATCGGCTATCAAATATTTTTTGTTCATCACCGATCATTTGGGATATAAAAAAACCATTCTCGTCTGACCTTGCTCATAGAAAATCATTCGTTTTTCTGTTGTAGGTTTTGAGGCTATGTTTTACTCGTATATGAATAGGCATTTAATTGGATAGAGTTTTATAATTGTACTCGATTGTTAAATGATTTTAATGAGACACTGGTCTATTATTAGTTATAATACTTAGAAATTAAAGTTATAAAATAAGAAAAACCATTCAATTGAACACTGAAAATGATTAAAAATTAACATTACATAAAATAAGCACGTCAAACAGCTTCGAGCCAATGTACATTTTTGTATACATATATTCCAATTGATTTGATTCCTAAACACATAAATGAAAGAATAAGCATTTAAACGTGTGCAGCCAAGAGTGTCGGATTTCTAATAGTTGCCTGAAGCGATCTTCAACTCATTAAGTATGTAAGCATTCAGTGTTATGAACAGCCATTAAGTAAACTCATTAAATTGATGTGTAGGTGGAAGACTATTGTTGAGCTCATGCCACCACCTGCAAACTAGGTGAGTCGCCGTTATGTGCTTCCTATATTTTCCGATCGATTGCTACATTCATTAGCTCGTCCAAAATTAAATGAAACGCATTCGGTAATGAACGGTTTAATATCCAACTACGACCTAAGGATAAGATAATAATTAGGTATGTACAAGAAACTAATAGAATGCGCATCTTAACAATGAGTGACATTCGCAGAGGTAGATATGAAGCCCGATACATCCTAGGCGACACAATGCCATCGAGATGAACGTCAGCCGAACAGACGGAACACAGAAACAGATGAAGTGAGCGTGATCGCCCGCGGCATGCGCCGGGCATGCGTCAGGACAGTACAGTACAGACACAGTGAAGTGATGAGAAGCGTCGGGCGCAGCCACATTCAACGGTGCGTGCGCATTGCGCGCGGCCGCCGCGCAAGCTATGACCCATGCTACACTACGGGCCCGAGCATGCCGGTCGCATACCATGCGAACCGGAATACGGGGGCCGGCGGCCGAGAGACGTCACAAGGGAACGCGTACACCGACACCGCGCACGAACAAACCCTCTACGGGAGCAGGCGCGGGCGCCGCCGGGCGGCTGGGGTCGCTTACCGAGGTGCTAACGGTCCGTCGCTGCTGACCAAACAAGCACAACACAGTACAAGTCAGTACTACCCTCAATCTTTGCATAATAGTAGGTGGTGGTAGGTGGAGGAGGGTTAGGGGTGTTGATCATGACGTATCATTGGCGTTTGCCGTCAGTCAATAAAAGATGTGCTTTAGGGGATCATGGCCTCCAGGAATCGTAACAAAAAAAGTGCGAATGAAAATGTAACAGAATCCAAAATAAAAAAGTATGCCAGTGGTACTCAAAACCTTAAGTACGGTAATCGAGTTCAGAAATATCAGTGACATAAGTAGTATAAAACACCATACAGGCTCATTACATGTGCTCATCTTATTGTATTAAACATAGAGCGAGTTCTCTCGGAGTTTATGGCACATGAGAGATAATGAACACGTTAAGAATACCAGTCGGCCAGACAGAGTGTTACTTACGCCGGGCCGTGGACCCGGAGAGGGAGAGCGTGCGGCCGAGTTCGCCCTTGACGGCGCGCAGCGAGCGCAGGATGTCGTCTGGGTCGCGGCGGACGCAAGACGAGCGACGCCGCTCGCTGCGCCGCGACGGCCCGGCGCCGCTGTCCGTGCCTCCAGCAACGTCTATGGAAGGCCCAGCCAGCCCAATTCATATAAATATACCTGTTTAATTACTTCTACTCACGATCTGAAGTCACCACATATAACTGGACACGCGACTTAGAAAACTGGATGTATTTTCTGACAAAACTATTGTTCTGAACAGAATGTGGTCTTGATCTAGTGCATTTCATTTCAGTACAACATCGATGTGGAAGACATTTAAAAATGCATGTTTTCTAATTTCTGCAGCTGAACATGTGAGGTGGCATGCTTGTAAAGTTATTAAATGTGTTGACAATCACATGATGCCTAAACTTATTGGCTTAGGTTTTGGGGTACATAGACAATCGTAATATAATGAAGCTGGGCTAGGTAATTATTTTTACAACCATTCTTTGTAATTTCATAATGCTTACCTTTTTCCTGCTGCTGGAATGATGAGCGTCGTGAACCAGGCAATGAGCGTGAGAAGTCCTTTCCAAGCTGGTAAACCTCCACTTCCAGGGTTTCTGATTGTGACGACCCTCGCCTGGAGCCACCCACCCAAGCATGGTCTGGATGAAGCAAGGAAGCGCACTCTCCGATGGAATCCACATCATCTGGAACATATAGCAAAAGAAAATGTCAGAAATTTTGAAAAATCTTTCAAAGATGAAAAAGCTTCAAGCGCTAGTCTAGAAAATACAACTAATTTTCATGTATACTAATGCTTAGTGCCAATAGGTACAGTTTGACAAGCATAACAAAAGCGTCAAAGCTGTAAACTAATACAATTACGGATCACGTGGACCTGCGTAAGTTGTATGAAAACTGGCCCTGTGGAAGGATCGATCATCATTTCATATTAAGCAGATGGAAACTAAAAGTTTATAGTGTAGCACTCCAGGAATTGCCTTAATTTAGTTTTTTAGAACAATGAAAACATTGACCTAATTTCTTGTCTCTTGCGCAAACTGTGTACCTAATGTACCTGAACAAGAGCGTTGCGAGGCAAAGTCACCGCGTCGGAGCGCTCGCGCACCTGTGAGAGAGCCCCTCGGAGAGGCGTTGGCCGACCGCGTGCCGCCGCGCTCCTCTAGCGTCCACCATACTGCGCGCTCTTCCGCGAACGCTTTCTCCAAATCCATCTACAAATTATGTTTATTTCAGTTGGTGTTCAGGTTCCTTTTCGTAGGTGCGGAGTAGAGGTTAAGCAGAGTACGTCTTAATAGTTCTATATCAACATTCGAAAGGCGTCCTGGATATCAATAGTATAGTTACTTACTAAATACTTACCTATACTAGAGAATAGAGGAATTTAAGAGGATATTATATTTCTATTGAAAAATTAAGATTTAAGTACCTACTAAAAGGTAAGCGAGGTAAAAACTAAGCTACAATATCTGTTTCTACCAGTACCGAGCTACGCTACGAAAATAATATTAAGTGCCTCATATGGTAGATAATACAGAATACAGATCTTTAGAAAATAGTAGCTATCTATGACTTCGGTGGAAAAGCAACCTCGAGATATTTATAAACTAAATTTAATACTTACTACCGATCTAGTGCGAACTAAGAATACGATAGCATAAAATGTCTAAAAAAAGGCAGTGCTAGGGTAAATTATTAATTAAACTTATTAGTATAAAATTGTTTATTATTTATTAGCATAAAATATCTACAGCTACAATGACTAATCCTCACAGTGCATTCTCCAATAAGAACTGGATCGATCCCAGGGCAGGCGTCCCACAGGGTGAGCTCTAGCGCCCGGCCCGCTAGGAGATCGGCCGTCAGCCCGCCGAAACCCAGAGTTGCGTTCCATACCGGACTACACGAGGCGGATGCCGGGTCGGTTTCCACCGGAGGGCAGCTCTCGCTAAAAATAAAATGTCATTGTTATACTGCTAACGCTATTAAGAATTTACCTAAGTCAAATTGGTAATTAACAGAGAAGGATGAAAAATAAACATATAGTTACGAGCTAATAGGGATGAACATCAAGAAGGAATCATGGCGTGAAAATGAGCATCTGACTCACGTGAGGGGAAAACAAGAAAAATAAAGAAAGACTAGACTTGAAATCTTACAGTGATGGCAAAAGCCGTATTCTGGCGAATGCTTCAGGCTCGTCTCCGTATCCGAGCGTGTGGTCGCGCGGCGGCAGGTCGTCGGCCGCGATCAGCACCACCACTAGCTTGCGCATTTCGCTCTCGAACCACACTTGCAGCTGCGCACGCGCCGCGGGTCGCTCGCGGGCTCTCTCGGCCCTCTCCTGCTCCTATGTATCAAATTGTTTTGGTAAAATTTGAATATAAGATGTGCAGCGGTATAGAGATGCGACCATTGAGCCAAGATGATGCTGTTACGAAAAAATAACGCGGGTCATTATCTCAAACAGTGTTATGGAATATGGAAGTAGTCACTTATTAATTTTGGTTGATTGGCACTGGATCACATAGCTATACAGCTTACTTAATTTGCACATAGCTACGAAACATTAATTGACCAATGACTGTAGGCACAAGAAATAAATATAAATGAAAAGGGTACGTAAAATTGTTATCAAGACCTAGAATGCAATCTCTAAATTATTCTTCCGGCGGTCGGTGAATGCATTGTCCTTGATCGAGTAACATGCAGCAACGGTCAGCTATTGTATCGAATCTCTGTCAGGAGACAAACTCAAAATTCCCATTCAATCTGTGCGCTTCATAGCAATTGCATTCACATCGCAATCAGAGGGTTCATATCATAACTTGCAAATATTTAACTCATCTCACTTGCAAAATATTTCAATTAATGTAACATGCTTCGGGCTGAGGCATCTCTATTTTAACATAAAGTAATTAATAAAATCGGACGATCTTATCCGCCATGCAGAAAGCGTTGGTCATGCTGATATTGGTTTATATTATAAGCTGCATTTTCCTATAAGTATCTATTCTTTGAAGTGAGTATGATGAATGTATGACCCGATACCAATTCGCTTAGCTCTAGAGCAAATTGTCTTTTCGAAGTTTAAATATGCAAATTATAAACTTCACTTTACAAAATCCTTTGTTAGATCTATGCATATGTAAGGCCTGATTTACACTTGTAAGTTTTGCTTACGTAAGTAGGGACGCAGCTATGGGTTAGAATGAGATACGAATATCGCCATCTCATTCTCGCCAATAGCTTCGTCCCTACTTACGTAAGTAAAACTTACAGGTGTAAATCCAGCCTAAGGGAACTCTCTAGAAAGCATTACGCTATATATTTGCGTGTTTATTTTGGATTGGACGACGGCACTACTGCAGGTAGGATCTAGTGTTATAAGTATGTCAGTATTGCAGCGGGATAATTTGGATAGTGCCTAACTGAACTTTCATAAAGTTCGGATAGTGTATGCATTTAGAAGCAAGTTTAACCTACATTGCCCAATTTAATTAACTAGTTAACATATGCAGGGTTTGCGATGCTATATTTTACTATGCTATGTCGGGCGTTTTACCTCTATGTATAGCAGAAACTACAGTGTACCGAAATAAGAGCACTTACACTTTTTAGATTATAATTTTGTTTACAGAGGCCGTGGGTAACACCCTAACGTATGCTGAGTATTACTGTAAATAATTCGTGTTTATTGAATTTAGTTGCAATGAAACTGTATGTTATAAATTAAAGCAGTTACATATTACAAACAATAATAAATGCAGTGAAATACAAAACAGTTGTACAAACATAGATGTAGTTTATGCTTAATCATAGACGACGTATGGTTGTTACAAAATTTGTATCACACATAGAAGTTCCACGTTTTTACTGTGCTCTGTACTAGGTCAATGCACATATCCACATTGTGCCACTTCATGCAGTTTTCAGATGTTAAGGAATGAGCCGTGACAATCAACTACTGAGCGGTATGTACAACGTGTCGCTGTAGTGTCAGTCGCATGACGTCACGGAAGCGTCGCCGTCGGCGCGCGCCTGTCGCTCAAGGGGTTCCGGCGAGTGCGGTGTGCGTGGACCGTGCAGCCACCACTCCAAGCTGCTACGAGACTAGACGTTGCGTGCGTCTCGGACGCAAGTGCGGCATACACTACGCTAAGTCAACAGCAAGACTCGGACAAACTCGATGCGCAAGACATGAGACGGTACAAACAGGTGTGCGGCGCCGTGGATGCGGGTCGAAGACAACACAATAGCGAGCGCGGCCGGCGGCCGGGGCCTCACCTCGCACGCTGCTTGCTGTGGCGCGGCTTCAGTGCAGGTCAAACGTTTCTTGCGTCTCGTGTTGGCTGCACTCTTATTCCTCTCCATCGATTGTGAGTTTAATATTTTGTAAAGTGGCTATGAAGTGCTCTTTTGCGCCATTATATTTGACTCTTTCATGAAGGTGTATACTTTGACTAAGCTTAAAGCGGCAGCAAATCTAGCTTCACTAGGACTGTTGACGTACTGTGTCAAAATATACACTAATACCACTAATACCAACCACGGGTATTTACCTATTGATGAAAATTGTTATTTACAGGGATTAATCCCCTAATCTACCATTGAACACATAACGAGTTATCGTCTGTCTACACTTACGTAGAACTTCATTTATGTTTGTCATTTGCCGAGCCCTACAATTCACTTCCGTCCAGCTTCGGTGACGAGTTAATGAAATTGGTCAGGTGTTAGAAAAAATAAAAATCTGAAAATAAGTAGGTAGTATTTTTTCACACACTTCGCTTAGAAATATGATGTAAACGATAACGAATATGGATAACAAATAAGTTTCAATTTAAGTAGGTATATAATTATACTTCATTCAAGTAAACAAACAGAGTAACCCTTTTCTTAAACAGGAAAAGGATCATAAAGTTAAATTACATCTACGGTCGCAGATAGAAACACTAATATCTTACAACTAGGCTAACGTGGAAGATGTTTGCTACAGTATCACAGCAGAGCAACGAAGTCAGCCCCTGCACTTCATATCTGTATCCAACATGAATCCGAAGGCTTAACACGTCAATCAGCAAGATGGACGCCGAGTAATATAACAAACAACATTTACTTATTACCTTAGGCCTCAACTTGGATAGAGAAGAAAGTATATAATCAGCAGTGGCCGCGCATAGGTCGCGATACGACTCCTCGCTTCACATTATGGCACAACATGACGGGAGACACATCACGTCTAACAAACCCCACCTCCTCACATTACAATAACAACGTCATTCATGGATTTAGTATAATCGTAGTTATTGGATCATCCCATCAGGTATAGTAATTTCATCGGTGTTACAGAGGATTTGTACAGCACGAAGATGATCCATTAACTTTAGATATAAAAGGTAGTTTGGGAAAACCATGACCAAGAGTCTTAATGAATGATCCGAGAAGCGCAGAGGAGTAGGCACTGAGTGACAGTCTCTACTAAAGTACATGAAGGAACGAGCGGAACTGCTCAATGTCTCATGGGTTCACAACACATATCGTAACAATTAAAGCCTATGGGTATTATACCGGGGTTTTCGGCAATTTCCTTCGGGTCGGCGACGATGGCGATTTGTCGGTATCCGGTTCTGTGAACCAAAATAATGTGCATTACACCACTACTGATTTAGCTGCAACAAAAACACTTTGATACTGTTCCTTTATCGATGTCTTCTAATAGTAGCAGTAGTATCGTGATGCGAAGATAGAAATGAGAAGAGACTGAAAAAGATAGTGGTGCATTGAAATAAAATATTTAAAGAGAATATCATGAAAGTAGAAGAAAAAGTTAAGGTGATAAACGAGTGTGGAAGAGAGAGTGATTACGCCAGAAGTATAATTGACTAGACATATGGCGTAAGAGGTTTAAGCGTTGCTTTGCTGCACGAAAACATGAGTATCTAATCTACTTGCACATAAGTGCTACCAGGGTAGGTTAATCTGCGTCTAACGTATTTAAAAAGTATGTACAGTCACCGGCAATAGTATCTTCCTACACGAGGGCCGCAAAAATATGTGACACGCTCTTATGGCCGTACAAATAAGAGCGTGTCACATATTTTTGCGGCCTTCTTGTAGGAAGATACTATTGCCGGTGACTGTACCTACTCATTACCTAGGTAAATTTATGTTCTACGATTTTGCGGTTCTATCTTTCTCTTAGATTAACTGATGGTACCCGGTCAACTTGTCAAATAAATTGTATCTATGCACTAGTAGACTTCCCCTAAGGAACTGTTCTTCCACTAGACTAGACTAGATATTTGTTTTTTGTACTAGTACCTACAGAACAATGTAGAAGGATCTTACCATATAGGGTATGATGATGTTGGCTGGAATGCGTAGCCGGTGTGGTGGGGTCGTCCTGCGGTGGCGCGGGCTCCACCAGCAGCTCCACGCTGTCTCCGCCGCGCTCAAGGACAGTGCATACTTCTTCGAAACTGCGCTCCGTCAGCGGTACTCCACCCCATTCCAATACCTTGCCACGGATATTGCGTCAGACAGGATTTGTTTAGGTTCAATCAAAAGCACTAGCTAAGTGGACGTTTTATTTAAAATGAACTGCAGACAATTTTGGTTTTAAGAGAATACGAGCAGACTGCAGATCATTTCGAACACATGGCTCATCCTAAAAGCGCACTAGGTAGTTATTATTATATTTTTACACTCGTTATTTTTTATCGAAACCCTGACGGAATAAAGACAATAAGTATGGTTACGGACTTTAATTGTTAACCTATTCAGGTTTCACTTTACATTGGACATTTCATACAGTTAGTACTAAACAAAAGAAAAATTGCTTGAACCGAACGCTGAAAGTTCAAGCAATTTTCTTTTGGGTACTTACTAGGAATTTGAAATGTCCAATGTAAAATGAAATCTGAATAGGTTGACAATTAGAGCCCGTGACTGCTGGTGCTGGTGATGATGCTACGAGTATTATGCTGTGTCATGCCGTCCGATTTAATACGCTTTTTTGCTGAACTTTTTCAAAATTTATAATTTTAAGCGGATATAGAATAATATTCGGAGAGTAGTAGTAGGAACCTTGTCCTGTGAAATATGCATTTAATCAATACAATTTAGTAGTACCTACGAGTACCTATCTAGTCGTAGGCAACACAAATAAAAGGAGAATATATCTATGAACATGAGCTTTAAACGGAATAAAGGGGCAATACTGTTTTAAAAAAGTTTACGTGTATTAGCTGTTCAACCAAAGGGTAGAGCGAGATATGTCCTCTCTAAAAAAATGGAGAGTTTTCTTTTTTAACCGATTTAAAAAAGGAGGTTCTCAGTTTGACCAGTATGTTTGTTTCTGTCTCTTCGCGATTATTGATGAGATATAATGTTTATTCGCGGAAACCTTTTGCTTGCGCCGGAATAGATAAACATGAAAAGATATAGAGTTATACTTACATTAAATTTAAAGTGAATGTAAGGCTATGTGTAGGTAGTACAGATACCTTATCACCCTGTTGCAAGCCAGCCACGTCGGCGGGCCCGCCGGGCACAGTCCACACTATGACGGCCTCCCGGCGGCCGGTGGCATCCGGCTTGCCACCTACTACGCGCATGCCGAAACCACGTGCTGCGTATAAAACCTTGTATTAGTAAGATGAATATTTATCATAAGATTTGGTGAGCATAGTTAGCTGCCTCCAAAATGCGTAAGTTAAGTAAAACACTTTAGGTTCAGAAGCTACTATTAAGGTATCGTCAAGTAAATAAGACGAAAATATCTACAAATAATGAAAACTTACATCTTTTGTCGTTAGGATCGCGGCGCAGCGAAACTCGCCGCGGCGAGCGGTCGTCGACGTCGTGTATGACGATTTTGATCGCCTCCGCGTCAACCGACATCTGCCTCGCGGCTGCCGCGGCTGCAGCCACGGCCGCGGCCGAGGGGCCTGGGGCTTCTGAGGGGTCCCCACTGCGAGCTAGGGCAGCCATTGCACTGAGCGCCCCCGTTCTTTGTTGTAGTGCGGCAATGTCTGGGCTGATTATTTTACAAATAAATAGATATAAGTATATTAGCCGTTTTTGTTATTCCTGTAGCTATCGAAAGTAGAAATGTGACTTACAGCTGACTACCGCGACGCCTGATGGGCCGGTCCTCGTCGACGGCAAGACCGGCAATAGACGGCGTGGATTCTGATGTATCTTCGGTTCGGTACGAGCCCCGACGCGATCCTGCTCCTGCCCCACCAACTACATCTACTGCTGATGCTCTGCGGGCGTAAACATTATGTTGATTTTGTATGATAGTGGAACTGAAGTGGCTTTATTTATTAGGTTCCTTAGGTAGGTATACATGCCTATGTTCAATTTGAGTTACAAACGAAAATATTAATGCCCAAATGAGAAAGAGAAAACTACAAGCAGGTATACCTATTCGAAAAATTATAAGATTTTGCATCACCCTCGTATACCCTTTTTACCCATGTACCTACCTCGCCTCTGAGAAGGGTCTAATATTATTTATGGTATTTGATTAATGAACGTTGCTTTGTCCTTAGTAAGTATACCTATTTGAATATATAAGTAAGTGAAGTGAGCTACGCCCTTCGGAAGCACCATGTAATGTTTTTATGTTTTGATAAAAGAACAAACCTATAGTAGAAGTTAAATAGTCTTTGTAATTAAACTTATAAATAAAATAAAACACATACAATATAATGCAAAAAAGTAATTGACAGAAAAGGGAGGTAACTAGATTTGAAAAAAATGATTGATTTGAATAAAATGTAAAAAATGGAGTGATAATAGCCGAAGTCTTAACTTATTAAATACTCACACTATACCGATATATTTAATCAATACCAATCAATACCGTGTGTTAATGTGCCTTTACGTGACTCATATAAAAGGAAACCCTAACAAATCATGTTTTCATTTGGAAGCAGGCGGCACATATTGGTTGATATTATTGACGGAGTCTCGGTGCTGAAAGAGGAAATTGCATTCGTACCTTTCCACGCCATTAACACGATTATGTCTACTCAGGTGACGCGTAGGCTCACCCGCCACAAATATGTGTGACGGTGGGGAATTATTGGGGCAATGGTAATAGGTATGTGGGGACGAATTAAATATTATACGAATAAATACAGTAATAGATCCTCTACTATTATTATCGTTACCTACACATTATTTAGATTATGTTGTAAGTAAGTAAAGCTGCTAAAATTAGACGAGTAGGTAATACAAGTAGTTTTTAGTACATAACAGTGGCAGTGGTATCTTAGGCAAGCTGGAACTAAATTTGGCTTAATAATTCTTCACGAGCTACAAGAAAACTGCTCGGGGCCTGAAAATTAAACATGCCGACGGGAATCGTGTTCTATGGACGCGCCGCCATTTGGTACAGAATCTAGGTATTGTTCAAATGATATACTTAGGTTGATATACATTTGGCGCTTGTTCTTGTGAATTTACTTATTAAGAGCTCATAAGTAACAATCTTACTGTACCTTATCTATCTTTAAAACTTAACAAATTCAGTGCCGCCCATATAGTGCTACGCGCTACGCTCGTAGCCCGTACACTGAGAAAATGAAACAGCTAGAAATAAATAAGTTTTTGCTATTTACAACCGAGTGACTCGCTTCGCATGGAGCCTGCAAAGTTCGTTGCTAAAATCAAAGGAGTCAACTTGGCTAACATACGTATGTGTAACTATACCATTAAATTAGTTAAAAATAAATAAGAGAATCAGGTAAGGGTTATATTTACTAGGACACTTATTTGGATTTAAATGAGTGATAGGTAAAAATAACCAAGAATATTTAGCAATAATTGCTTGTTTGTCATTAACAAAGCTTTATTCCGTGTTTTAAATATGTCTTGGTTATATGCAACCAAAAATATCTTAACCGAGCCAAATTGGTACTTTGGTAACACTAAATTTTTTCCGTGTAGCCAGGTATTCGTCGTATGTAGCGTGTAGTAGCTACGAACAGAGAACCCGACAGTCGGGTTCTTGGCGCTGAATGCGTTAAGTTAAAAATTAAGTTAAGCTTTTTAAAACAATTTATATACTAAATCCAAATTTTGATATACAGATGAGGAGTCCAATCAGTTAATGGCTAATCTAGGTGAAACATGCCTTATAAGTCCACATCACATCATCCATGCTACAGAGTTCTTAATTTGCTTTCATCAAAAACCTTGCACAAAACACCGCGATATCCCAATTTAGAGTAATCCTATCGCCGTAACTAAGTAGTTTTCAGTTACCTTCTAGACATGGGTGGCGGCGCGACGAGCGCAGGCGCGTGCGCGGGCGAGTCCTGCTTGTCGTCGTCGACGCTGCGCTGGCGGCCGGCGGGCATGCGCACCGAGCGCCGCCGCGCCGGGGTCACCGTGCTGGGCCGTCGCGACTCGTTCGCTGGCGTCGCAGTGCCGCCGCCCTTTAACTGCCGCAACGGCAGCGTGGTTACTCATACACGAAATTGACATTTGAATTGAATATAGTATACTCGTAGAGTGGATCTATCTTTTAACATCCTCACGGTTTTAGATTTCGATTGAAATTTATGTTACTTATATTAATGGATATAAGTAAGTAGGTCAAATTACTTAAGTATTTAAAAATCAAAAACTTAGTCATTATCCTGCACAAAATACCTAGAAACATTTCTAACAGGTTACGCACTAAGAGTGACGGAAGACTGATTGAATTGTATTCAATAATTTTGGAAAACCTCTAATC
The DNA here is from genome assembly GCA_911728535.1 of Pammene fasciana. Classification (NCBI taxonomy): domain Eukaryota; kingdom Metazoa; phylum Arthropoda; class Insecta; order Lepidoptera; family Tortricidae; genus Pammene; species Pammene fasciana. The sequence continues at coordinate 8,799,621 of OU452285.1, forward strand.
AGAATTAACGATTGAAAACTTTCCACCGTGGTATATAATATGATTGGCCATACATATACAATAAAAAAATGAAACATATGAAGAAGTTGAGGCTATTCGCTGACCATTGATTGTAACTAAGTATGTATTGAATATGATCCTAAATCAGGTCAGAAAATGTGTTAATTTAACCGATGTAATTTGATTTTGGTTCAATTTCCTTGGATTTTAAATTCTCGCGGAGATTCCGGGAGCTACCTAGTTAATCAAATTCTTTACTAAATTTACACTGCATAATCATGGTCACTAGAAATATTAAGGCGTTTCCACCAGATCTGAACGAGGTATGTTGCGAGGTGTGTTTGTTAATTATCAATACAATCACTTCATTTACCTAGCTATCTGCTATCCTCGCACAGCGCAGCTCTAGGATTGGTTCTAAACAAACATATTCCTCGCAACGCACCGTCGCTCATCCCTGGTGGAAACGCAGCCTAAACATTCGTATGTGCAGCTAAAGATTACGACGATATTTCAATATCATTTTATGTTGTGTAAGAGAGGTAAGTACAAAAAGGCGAGTCGCCTCCGGCTCACAACGTAACAAACTCCTTCGCTTGTTTTATCTCTGTTATTACACAGCAGCTGCATGTAGCTATTGGGTGTAAAATAGTTTGTGGTTGTAGGTGTACTCGTAAAACCGATAAAAATATTGGAGTACAAAAACTAATTTACCGAGGTTTTTGAGGTATGACAGACGATTGACGGAGGTTACCTACAATAATAGACAGAAACGAAGGTAAATGATTGCGGAGATGAGAATAATGTCACCTCGAAAAGATTCCACTTTGACGCTTTGACATTTTTATCTTTCCCCTTCGTAGATACCTTTGTCGCGACCGGAGGTCAAGTGCTGGGGAAGTAAAAGTTCACGTTCAGTACCTAAGTATCTAACTAGGTAACCAAAACAACGATGTGTCAACGCGTTTTCTTTTTCGTTACCTATAAAGTTTTTGAGAAGACTGTGCTTTCAGATGAAAGAAAGAATACAATGCTTTCAGATGTTATCGATGCTTCTTAAAACAGAATACAAAGTTCTGATCAGAACATTATATTAGTTCGTAATTTTATTGGCACGTAGCATTAAATAATAGATTGGCTTAAACCAAATTCAGAAGTTGTGTGGCCATAAAATAAAGAAAACGGGGTGTTTAAACATGCCGGGTTAGGCACACAATGTCTGCGACTGAGTAAATTCCCTCCAATGCCACACATGTTCCACCCAAACAGGGGAAATTATGACGCGTTTAGGCAATTTGTACAATATGTGGAGTTTATTAAGTTTACCGCATGTTACGTGATGTTTTAGGGGAAATATAAATCTTTTTGACGGGCGTAATTTACTTGAAACCTGATTTTTCCTAAAGAATAAATATTCCTTATGTGCTCACTGACAAGGTCACAATACTACTTACTACTTGGTAGGTACTCGTATGCTGGTTTGTATGCTTTTTAAATAAGTTATTAATATCTGTCACGTCTATCTCAACAATCGATATAGGAACTATTTAAAACGGGATATTTACCATGTGAGTTTTTTATTGTGAGCTTCCGATAATCACTTCATCACTTCACGGAGTACTCCGTTATAATGGCGCATGCAACTGTGCCGAAATATCGGAAGCTCACAATAAAAAACTCACATATCCCGTTTTAAATAGTTTTTGTAATGTTAATGACCATGTTAGCTTAAAATCATATAATCGTTATAGGTACATATAGGGTAGTGGCACCAAAAGATGACCGACCCCAAAAAGATGAACGAAACGTCTTAAAATCCAAATAATTAAATCGTGAATTAAGTTACGCGCTTAAAAATATTTTTCCGTAACGCAGCAGCACTTCGCTGGCATTGTCATATAAACTGCATGTATGCACCACCTCGCATGTAGCCGATTCGGAAAATACTGTATGGTCTTAGGAGGGTTTTCAATAGCTTATTTTAAACTAGATTATATGCAGAATCATATAAAAAATATAACTGAGTAATAATTGGTTGTATCACACATAAAAAAATACCAAAGTTGGGTAGTCGCTTAATCGTTCATAAAATAAATAATAAAATAAAAAAGCCTTTATTTCCCATTTAACTTACTTAATATTTATATCCTAAACTAAGTATTTTTTTAGTACATAACATTAAAAAAAGTTAAAAAAATTTAAAATTAGGTTAATATAAATATAAAAGCTACGTTAATTTTTTTTACTAATGTATTTTTTTATCTATTTTTTTTATATTCTATACTTTAAAGGGACCCCTTTTTCAGGGTATAGGCCTCCTCCAGATCCTTCCACATGCTTCTGTCTTTAATCGTTCATATTGGTGACCTTACCCTACATCAGAAATTCTCTATAATGTATACTTTTGTTGTAGCTACCGGTACATCAATACGTAACCAACCACCTATAAGTAATAAAGTCAGAATTAAGAGGGCTCCTATAGAAGATTTTTTTATCGCTTAGACATAAGCGTGTACCTATAGGTATTTAACTACCAACCATTTCCTTACTTTTTTTAAATACATCATTAAAAAATATGTAATAGTCCGGAATCCATGGGGCACCAGTCAGGTTTTCAATTTAGGGTCCCCCACGCGCTACCAGCTAAACGGTTATTAAGTAGGTATTGGATATGTAAAAAAAGCAGCATTAATCGTATATTCAATAAAGTTAAATTATCCATGAATAATTCAAGCATAACTCAAGTTTAATCACGTTTTCGCAAACACCGATGGTATAAACGTTTCAAACATTACCTTTTCTAATTCTTTGAGCGAAGCGGGTGACACATCCGAGTGTCGTCGCAGTTCGGGCGAGCGCGGCGGCGCGAGGCCGGTGCTGGACGTGCCGCCGCCCAACCGAGCTTCCGAGTGTCGCCTTTGTAGCGAGTCCAGCACAGGCACGTCGAGCAGCGAGTCCGTGCTGTCTTGCGCTGCGGGTGGTAGCCGTGGGGCGGCTTTGCGTCGGCATACAGAGCATCGCCATGAATTCTGTCAGCAAAGGATTAGCTAGTCGTCTATCAATACAAAAAAAAAGTCAGGTGACAAGCAAAACTCACTAAGTACTACCACAAGTTCATAGCCGTAATGAACCATACTGGGAACATAACAAGGTTGATTTTCGTTTTTTTTTGTGTTTGAGATTTGCTTGAGATCTACTTACTAAGTAGTAAAAAAATGCCTACTCAACTTCTTATTAAGAAAGTTTCTACCTAATCGCTTTTACAGCACGGCTAGCACATCTTACGTTGTTGCCCGACTCTCCATACCTACTTCAAGCGCGACTCGAAGTATCAAGTGACAGGCCGCAACGTATGTATGATAGTCTAATGAATGCTTTTATAAAGTCTGTTCAATAGGATTAAGGTATTTACGGGATTTATGTAGTTACGACATTCGCAAAAAAAAACGAAGTCAGTGGACACATAGAGTGCCTAAAGAAATCACTGTACAGTCGCCATCAGATATATCGGAGCCGCCAAGGTGGTCATAAAAATCTGAACAACTCCTCTATTTCCAAGGCGATAAAATGCATGTTCAGATATTTTGAGTAACTTGGCCGTTCCGATATATTTGATGGCGACTGTACCTAAACATGCAAGTGGCAGATTCACTATCCCTTTTTCCGCTGGCAAGCTCGCACACGTGGTACGAGTACAGTGTAGATGTACGTCTCATGTGTGATACTTCATCAGGCTTCAACAGACACACGAGGCACGCACTCGTCCTCGAGGGCGCCTTAATCGCGAACTGTAGTTTATGATTTAATACAGGGACTTATCGCCTCCTCGTTTTCTGCTGGCTTGAAGTCCAAAGAGCAGGCTTCGCACGTTGCCCGTGATGCGGATGTGGAACTCTCCACAGTGTAATCGCGTTACGGCACAGTACTTCTCCGCGGCACACGTCCGTTCCTGACGGCGCCATACGAGTGCCCGCGTCCCCTCCTCAGTGATGGTGTGCCACAGAGACTTACCGCCTCCTCGTTTTCGGCTGGCTTGGAGTACGAAGAGCAGTCCTCGCACACGCGGTGCTGGCAGCCGTTGCACGTGTGGAACACTTCGCCGGGCTTCAGTGCCTTTAGGCATACGCGGCATGCTCCTGCCCGTGACGGCGCCTTACCCGCTTCCCTGCAATCATTATTAAGAATTATTTTTATTTTACACCCACAAATATAGCTATATCAGCTAAACGTAGTGCTAAATTCACAGATAACCTCAACCACAAGATCGATCATAAGTACAACTCGAGGTCACCACACATCGGTGCTCCCGTACTAATTTTGTATGAGAGCGCGACCGCTTATTTCACTTGAGTTAACGTTTTTGACCATTACTCATGTCACTCATGTGAATTAAAAATATCCACAAAAATCAAGTTACAGGGGTGAACCTGGATTGTTATACTACAAATTGGCGTAGAATACATTTGAGATGTGCTGTTCGAACAGTAGAAATTTACGAATAAAATTGCGCTTATGTGTGGTGACCTCGTGCTCCCTGTAAAGGCTTGATGATGAGGTGTCTGTGTAGTCTGTGGCTAAATTAAAACCACTGGACTCAGGAATTTTGTACATCTTCAGCTCCAGCCAGCATTTCATGTTGAAAAGAGGTACATAGTTAACAATAGTTACTTTTTACTGCTATTTCCAAGACTGTTCACGACAAACAGGAATTCAGAAGCGCATAATTGTGAAAACGGTAGGTAACTAGGCACGTAATACAATCTCATTAATTGTTTTTATTTAAGTTACATCTGTGTAGTGCCCAAAAATAGAACATTCTCACTTTGATCGTGACAAGTCTAATTTAAACCGATGTGTTTAGACGAATTAATTAAACGTTACTTTTATATAACTATATACTTAGCAAAGCATGAGTTTTTCTGATAGTGTAGTATAGTAGAATATCCGTTGTGTCTGAGTAAGAAAATGAAAACATTGTGAATTCCAAACGCGTCACGTAGCGCTGAGCGACGATATGAACAACGAAGCGTTTTGCGAATAAGAGCCCTACAATCAACGAACGCTCGTAACCGAACGATCGAGTCTTTGGGTGAATCCACTTTTAGAATACTACCCACCTACACTATTTTGTTCGGTAATGCAGAAGGCAAAGCTATCAAGTTAGAAACATAAACTGTTTGAAGAACTTTCAGTACTTTGCATAATTTATCTTTAAGAAAATGGTTTATTTCAGACCATGGATGGTAGCGATCCATAAACATTATATACTATACTATACTACCCGATATGAAATACTAGATACAGTCAGCTGCAGAAAAAATATATAGATCCTATCCATATATTTTTTCTGCAGCTGACTGTACCTAGTATTTCATTTCGGAAAAAATTATGTAAATCCCAACTACTTATATATTTTTTCTGCAGTGACTGTACCTAGTATTTCATATCGGGTACCTAGTCGAGGCGCTCGCTAACACACATTTCTTACTGCTGTAGCGAATACGTCTCAACAAAAAGGCACTGTTTTCTAAATAAACTATAAAATAAATATCACAAATCTAAAAAATATTGCTAACTACAGGTACTCAAAGTTTTAGATTTGATGACATTAACCGTAAATATCAAACAGCTATTTATATCTTATTCCTGAGATGGGAGAAAGGCGGCCATCTCTGGAATAAGATATAAATACTTATTCGTTTGGTGAAGAAAACCATGTTTTTCAAGCCAGGCAAAGTTGTGCATCGTAGGCAAAGTTGTATCACGCGACGGTATTATTTCTTCTTAGAATTAGGGTGACTTGCACCGTGCACAATTAACGGACTGATCAACGTTAAATATGGTGGCGTAGCTGTCACTACATAGAAAATTGACAAACTTCTTACAAGGATTTTTTTGAGGTTGACGTTAACAGAAGGCGTGGTGAACAGGAACCTTAATTGTATAAAACTGATTACCGTTCAGTTTTAGCCGCGGGCGCAGGCGGCGGCTGCGCGGGCGGCGGCGCGGGCGCCGGCTCCGCCACCGGCTCGGCCTGCCGCGGGCCCAGTTTTGTCACTGCAACATAAAAACAAAACATTGTAGACAAACGTAGGAGAAAAACACTAAGATGGAATCCATAATTCAGTGGAGTAATTTGACAGTTCCTGGTATACAAAGTGTTTGTCAAATGTATGGAAACTTACAAAGGAAAAAGTGACCTAGGCCTCCGGTGCCCAAGGCTGGGATCGAACCAGTGTCTTCTGCATTTGCGGCAGACGCCTTAACCCATTCAGTGCCCATGACGACACGTTGTCGTCACGGCTCTACAAAGCATTTTCGCTACAAAGCGGGAAACCCATGTTATCGGCTACGGCGTAGCGCTACGCGCGTAGCATGGCCGTGAATCACTTGGCCACCTGGTCACAGAAGCACCGGTCGAATTTTACCATATATGCGCAATCTTTGTAAATGCTTAGGCGCATTTTACCCAATCATCTAAGGTACAACATTATGAGTTATTACCTCTATTCTGAGCTCAAGATAGGGCAATGGTTATAAAACTTAGAGTGCTTTACTTCATTATTAACACTTTCACTACCAGGAACCCGCTAGGCGGGCTCTCTGTTCGTAGGCGCTTTCCGCTACAAAGCGGGAAAACGCTAGGATCGGCTACGAGCGTAGCGCGTAGCGAACTGCGGTACGGAAAGTGTTATAATCGACGGTATTTTTCATGTAGTTCAATAATGGCATTTCAATGTAAGGCATTTCCCCATACCCTGTTTTCCTAGCTACGTATGTTAGTATCTACAACTCTATACTCAAAGTTTTATGTGTCACTCATCCTGGTCTATCTTTGCCTACAAAGAAATTATAAATATAATATATGGGTAGGTAGGTAAGCAAGAAATTACTTATATTACAAAATAGTGTCTTAATTCAAATAATCCCCTTCGTGCATATCGTTGTACTAATTACACCCCTGAGTACCTTACCTAACTACATATTAGCACTGTAAATGAAGTTTTATAAATTGGCCACAATTAGACAGACAAGTAGGTAATTTGTTGTAGATACTCATCCGTTAGATTTACCTCGTAAGCCCCTGATTTGCCAAAGCAACACCTAGTTAAATACAATTAAGTGCCGCGGCCGTTAAAACCGCAAAATTGACTTAAATTACAATACCTAATTTACTACGAAAGCCGAATTGAATAGAAAATTGCAAAACCTTGTCGGTTGCCGAATAAATTAATAAGTCAGCCACGAGATGGTTTGCGGAACTCAATATTAGAATTCTGAAATAAAAAGGCAATTAGCCTAATTTATTCAATACATTCTGACTTCATTACATTCTTCTGTGAAAGTTGAGGGGAGACACGTCGTTTTATTGGATTTTTGGATTAAGATGTGTTATCTGTTTAATTATAAACGTTGCGGTTGTTTTTGACTATAATAATTAATTATTATTGTGACGGGCGTAAACACAGGGTGATGTAATATTTTATACTAGCGACCCGCCCCGGTTTTGCACGGGTACAATTGTATATATATATAAACCTTCCTCTTGAATCACTCTATCCATTTAAAAAAAATCGCATCAAAATCCGTTGCGTAGTTTTAACAATCTAAGCATACAATACATAGGGACAGACAGCAGGAAGCGACTTTGTTTTATACTATGTAGTGATACGTCATGACGGGCTTCTTACATAATGAATGTATTTGGTGTACAGCAGTCGCCATCAAATATATCGGAGCGGCAATGGTACTCAAAAATATCTGAACGAGCACCTTATCGCCTTGATAATAAAGACGTTGCTCAGATATTTGTGACCACCTTGGCCGCTCCGATATACCTGATGGCGACTGTACATACTTTCAGTAAGAAGATAATATTAGAACAGAAGTTTTAGAGATCTAGAAGAGAGAATAGAAGAGCCTACAAATATTGGTATCACTAAAACTTACTTGAGGTTAAAAAGAATTAACTGATAATAAATGATTTTCGGAAAGTGAATAGAGTGACTAAAATGTTGCCGTTATCGCTATTTGAAGCTACGGCGCGACGTAGCACGTTTTCGTAGCCGTCTCGTAGCACTCTACGCGACCAAAGAAATCCCGAGAGGTTTGGGCGTAGCGTGACGTGAGCATGCCAACTCTGCTGGCACTTGATAATGTGCCGTACGAGTATTCTTGTTTTAAAATAACAATACATTAACTCGCTTATTCATAAACGTATTTCAAACCACATTTAACTAAATCATCTTTTGTCCTTATCTGTCCCTTTGACAACATAATTTAACTAAATGAGGTTTGTAACACGTTTATGAATAAGCGGGTAATAATTTTAAACAAAAATAAACTGACTTTACTTAGGATCCGCTATTCCAAGAGGATCTGGCCGAGTTGCTGTAAAAAATAGTGAAATCACTATAGGTTGCCTATCATAGTTTAAGTAGTCTCGATTTCTCCAGACTCCCATCATCATATCTGAACCTGGTGGACTAACTCTTTCACCCAAAAAAAATATTTTCCAAATCGGTCAAGCCGTCTTCCAATAATCAGTGAAATACATTTAAAAAAAATATTGCGTTGTTAATGCGTTTTGGAGTTGTATTTAGATCGTTTCTAAATGTATTTTAAAGTTAGAACACGGCCCGGTATTAAATAATATTTAAAAAAAAATTGCATTATTGCTGTAAATAATTTATAAATCTTCTTATTTTTGTAACTTTTGTAAAAAAAACTCAATTCCAAGCGGGTCTACAAAATTAATCACATCCACGTTAGTGCAAGTGTCCGTATCATCCTGATGTTTAGTATTGATCAAAATGATATACACTCGAAAGCAATTAAGTTGTGTAGATTATGCTTATATAAGTGTACATAACAGTTTTATTTCCTCTTAACCGAACCTTAACTTAGGTACTTACATAGTTGAAAAATTGTAATTCACCAAGCCACAGTAATTCACACAAGTTATCTACCAAAGTTTTTCTTCAAATAATATTTTTTAAGCTAGTAAAAGTATGTAAGCAAGTTTGTAACATTTTACGGGCGAGTTAGAAACTTTCCTCTTATCATATAACAAGTTTCAGGGAGCTTTATTAAACAGTCCGAGCGTGTCACATATTTTTGCGGCCTTCGCGTAGGAAGATACTATTCCCGGTGACTGTACCTAGTTGCATGTTGCATCGGAATATTTTTCAAGCAAATTCTGACATTTCTGATTGAGACGTTTAGGCGCAAGACGTTTGTATTGCGTAGTTAATGCACTGGAGTTGTATTGAAGTTGTGTCGTGCCTAAACATGTTTTATATTCAGAATACGGTCCCTGGTAAAAGTAAACGCAACGAATTGTCCTCTACCGAATATGAATGAGCACGAATACGTATAATCAGAGAGTATCTATCTAAAAATGAATGTAAAAAGAAACTTAACTCTTGGCATTTGTCATTGGACTACGAACAAACTGAATGTATCTTACCATAAAATTGTTACCATAATAAACACATACACACACACACACACACTCATTCACACATAAACACCTATTCTCACGTTTTGAATTGTATTAAATAAATAAGATATAAAAGTTATAATTTAAGATTAAAATAGATACCATAGTCCGGGAGAGGACACTGACCTCTGTAACACAGGTTCCGACCTAGCACAGAAGTCAGGGACTTCAGCACCTTTTTGTAACACTTTTGATAATAAAAGATTTTTTATTTATATATTTAATAGAGCGGCACAGTATAAGAACTATGTGAAGCTCTAAGTCTGAAGCGCCATCTGAATGAGAGCAACCAAAGCAACCGTGTAATATAGGGCAGAAATTACAGCGGCATCTAATAATTGCGTTAATATTATTATGGTAACTTTGGTTTGCTCTCGTTCAGATGGTGCTTTAGAAATTTGCCTCAAAGTTCTTAGACTGTGCTGTTCTATTAACGTATACTCTCTAATTATACCAAAGATAATGTTTAAATAGAGGAGCACAATCTATAAACTTATTGAGACTCCAAGTTTGATAGCTTCATTACATGACGTTGTACTCTCTAATGTTTTATGACATTATGCGGTACCTAACTTTGGTTTGCTCTTATTCAGATGGCGTATCAGACTTGGAGCCTCAAAAAATTCTTAGAGTGTGCCTCCTCTATTGAAACATTATCTTTGTATAATAAAGCGCAGCATCTGTTCGCGATGTTCAGTGGAGTGGTCAGCCTCGCCGATCTCTTAGCCTGATTGGTTTTGATTTCAAACTGAAATATCATTTTAGCCGGTTATCGTATCAATTTTAAACCAAAACCTCGAACAGGTTAATAAGTAAACTTATCACGTTTGAGCCCTTCGTATCTTAAAAATTGTCAAATGTAATCTTGTCGCCTTCTCCACGAGCCTAATAATGTGACAACGTAGTACGTGAGGCGACTGATTTAAGACTCAAGTACGAGAATAATAAGCATCTCACTCTCACTGTCTAAAATTTCAAGAATATATGATCTAACATACATAACATATTTAAGATTCAGCGAGCATAGAATTACGTTCGACATAATGTTATGAAATTCAGAATTAGAATGAAACGATAGGAATTCAAATAAGTGTGCAGTTTACGTCTAGGTGGCGCGGAGGTGCGTCGCGAGGAATCCGCGAACAACGAAGAGAGCGCTCGCCCCGGAGCCCCGGCGCCCCCGAAGCCCCCGGCGCCCCTCGCATATTTCGCTATGTGAATATTGAGAAATGCTCGTAAATTCCTGCGCGAACTTTCTGAGTTGCTGTCAAATACTGCACGTTATTGTCCCAAATTCACGTAAAGTATAATGAAATTGATGAAATTGACCTGATATTGGAACGTAAACCGAATAACATCAATACTTTCCTTTACGAAAATAGGTATGTATATTTGAAGCTGAGTCTGTGGGTATATTTGGCTGTAAGGTTTTGGGACGCTACCAATCTTCCCTAGATGGTTTTGCAACCTCTCAGATCGATTAGATTTTTGGACTTTTGCATAGCCATTACTCACCGCCGCCGCTCAATGGCCACCCTGTATAAACTTTTAATATGACTAAACTAAAATATGAGTAAACTACCTAAGTACGCACCTTTCAATATACTTACATTGACACCTAAATTAATATAAAAAACGGGGGTTTCAAGGTCTTATTAAACGTAAGTTGCAATTTCATAGCATCAGATTATCCACGGAATAAATTAATAGCTCTGCGAGTCCATAGAGACACGTAAATAAGGGTTAGAGTAGTAAGTGTGAAACTTTACCCCACCTACTAATTCTTACACACACACCGGCAAGTTACGCTACAAAATGTACACCTATCGCGACAAGACCACATACGTTACATGTGTTTCGCTTGTCGCCACCTTCGTCAAATTTCTAGGGGCTTATGTCGGTCAAAAGTTGAACAGGAAACGTCAACGTGCCCTTTTAAAACAAATTAGTTAGTTATAACTGGAGCGTGGATACTTGTTCTGTAATACCGCGTGTATATTTGATATTACCACAAAAAGAAACCAGAAGCAGGTTTTGATGTTTTAAATCGGCATTGCAATAAATACTTAGTTAATTGTTAATTAACACCGAGTAATTAATTTTTTAATTTATTTCACTCAGCAATGTACTGCGTATACAGTACAATGTGACACATATCAATTATAACGTTTTAAAGGCAAAGTAATCAGGTAGGAGCAATACATTGCGTGCTGAAATATTTTATATGGAAAAATAAAAGTCGTAAAAGTTTAATAAAACATGTGGAAGTATGTTTATTAGGGTCTATACTAACTACCCATAGCTTATGTGGTAATATCAAAAATACACGCTGTATATGTCAACTTTAATGGGGTTGGCAACTGTCAACGGTTTGGCCAGATGGCGCCAGCATAGCTAGGTCCCTTTCACTAGTATTGTTGTATGGGATTTGGCTTAAAGGCCCATCCAGGTCAAAAAAATAAAAAAAACCAAGATTTTGACACTATTTGTAGGACGGACAGGTACCAGCTATGCTGGCGCCATCTGTAAATACTTTCCACCGGCCAACCCCATTAAGTAAAGCTTAATTTTGTATGTCAATAATGTTTATTTTTATTCAGATACTGGGTCATTATTTTATTTTCTTTTCAAAGTTACGAATATAAATCAGAGATATAAGGTTATTAATAAAGTAAAGCTCACTGAAAAAATAATCAGACTATTCTTCTTTTCATTAAGTAATAATGATATTTATTTTAGACCGCCGCGCGATGGCACCCTGACTATAAGCAAATGAATTGGAAACAACTGAAGAGAATTCCTTTATTACGGGAGATAATTTTGTTTCGGACAATAACGGAGTTTGGGCGGATCTAATTAACAATGCTCTTTGCGTTATAATTGTTACGTCGAGTTTCAGTTCGACTAAGCTTCAAAGACTTTGCAAACGGAAAATTGATGAAGTTTGGGAATTAGTGATGGAATTCAAGCTCAGGTATTATACACAATTTCCCTCGCCTACAGGCTAGACGAGTATTGTTTTTGGGAGTATATTTCGACTCAGAGAGGATTTAATGTTGATGGGTATTAAATTACGCATCTAATCGATTTGCAATTTACTTCGTTAATTGATTTACCTACCTTTATGACTATTACAAACCTTTTAGAGAGTTAGATAGACTAATTCATCGGCAGAATATCGAAATTCGAAACGTTAAACATTTTTTTAGGTAGGTACCATATTTCGTTAAATGGGACCATCCGCCCCGGCGATTAAAATTATATCGTAGTGCGTAAGTAAGTGAACAACTAGGTACATTATTAGATTACGTACCCAAAGCCATTTATCAAGTTCAGAGCTCAACATTGACAACTGCTCTTTAATTTACCTTTGAAATTACATTGAAATAACATATTGTTTTTCTCATATTGAGTCGAGAAAAGTACAATCTCCTAAGAACATATTATTATATTGTAATGATATGTTAACAAAAGAGAGCGTGGGGTAAGTTCAAGCAATTTACAACGCAACTTTCTCAGCCAGGTTAACAAAGAGATTTCTTGTTGGGTTTGATTACTTTTAGGGTATATATTTCAGAAAATATTTATCATTTTGAAAAAAGTAATTTCACGAAGTTATTGACGTGGAAGTTTATTCGTGGCTTGTCCTAGAAACTGGGTAATCATAAATAGAAACATGAGTTTATATTACCCTTTTTACCCTATTGTCAAAGGTAGGTTACTTTGGTTATTAGACATATATATATATATATATTTAGTTTACATTTTTATAATTCAGAGAGGGTAAACATGGCTTGACACATTTTCCCGAAAACAGTTTACAAAGTTTGTCTGCAGGTGGATTTAGTATACCACATTGTTTGTTACAGATGAAATCTAGGATCTATATCTGAATCCCTAAAGTTTTTTGTCCTATTTTTGTATTCCCTAATGCTATTTGTCCTAATGATCATTTGCCCTAATGCTCATTTGTCCTAATTGTTGTTGCCCTATCATCGTATCGATGAATTTTATTTTCCCTAATATGTTATTACCTAATATCATTTGACCTATTCATCAGTTGCCCTAACTTTTTTTTCCATAATATTAATTTGTCATAATTATTATTTGACCTAAAAGTTATTTGTCCTAATGATCAAAACACCTAATTTCAAATAAACTAATATTATTTTTCCTATTGTTTCATACCCTAATATTAAATGTCCTACTGGTAATTTTTCCTAATTGTCACTTGCCCTAATGCTCATATGTTTTTAGGGTCATAAAAATAACCCTAACCAACCTATCTCTGGGAGCAGTTTTGTTTTTAGGGTCATCAAAAAAAATAACCCTAACCTACCTATCTCTGGGAGCAGTTTTGTTTTTAGGGTCATCAAAAAAAATAACCCTAACCTACCTATCTCTGGGAGCAGTTTCGTTTTTAGGGTCATCAAAAAAAATAACCCTAATCTACCTATCTCTGGGAGCAGTTTCGTTTTTAGGGTCATCAAAAATAATAACCCTAACCTACCTATCTCTGGGAGCAGTTTCGTTTTTAGGGTCATCAAAAAAAATAACCCTAACCTACCTATCTCGGGTCCATATTGGGTCGTAGAAAGTTTTGAAACATATTTTTGGTATGCATAACTGCTTGTGTCATACTCATCATTGGTCATACTATCGAAAAGTCATATTTTTTTGTGTCATACTTTTTTACTCCGAATATTTGAAATCATACTTAGCAGTTGTCATATAATTTGTACGCAGATTGTTATATATCCTAATAATACATACGTATAATAGTTTTAGGTATATTTATCGATAATTATAGTAGTTATAGCTATAACGATTTATATCATATTGATCTGATATCATAACGGTTTAAGTATACACATTGTTAGTTACACGCCTTTATTTTAAACAGAATGTACGCTTAAAAACATGCACATCTTATTCCTTACTCCTCCATACGTTTTTAGGGCCATAAAAATAACCCTAACCTACCTATCTCTGGGAGCAGTTTCGTTTTAGGGTCATAAAAAAAATAACCCTAACCTACCTATCTCTGGGAGCAGTTTCGTTTTAGGGTCATAAAAATAATTACCCTAACCTACCTATCTCTGGGAGCAGTTTTGTTTTTTGGGTCATAAAAAAAAATAACCCTAACCTACCTATCTCTGGGAGCAGTTTTGTTTTAGGGTCATAAAAAAAATAACCCTAACCTACCTATCTCTGGGAGCAGTTTCGTTTTAGGGTCATAAAAAAAATACCCTAACCTACCTATCTCTGGGAGCAGTTTTGTTTTTAGGGTCATAAAAAAAATAACCCTAACCTACCTATCTCTGGGAGCAGTTTCGTTTTAGGGTCATAAAAAAAATAACCCTAACCTACCTATCTCTGGGAGCAGTTTCGTTTTAGGGCCATAAAAAATAACCCTAACCTACCTATCTCTGGGAGCAGTTTCGTTTTAGGGTCATAAAAAAAATAACCCTAACCTACCTATCTCTGGGAGCAGTTTTGTTTTTAGGGTCATAAAAAAAATAACCCTAACCTACCTATCTCTGGGAGCAGTTTCGTTTTAGGGTCATAAAAAAAATAACCCTAACCTACCTATCTCTGGGAGCAGTTTCGTTTTAGGGTCATAAAAAATTATCCTAACCTACCTATCTCTGGGAACAGTTTTGTTTATAGGGTCTTAAAAAAAATAACCCTAACCTACCTATCTCTGGGAGCAGTTTTGTTTTTAGGGTCATAAAAAATAACCCTAACCCGAAATTAAACTTCGGCGAAAAGTTGGTTGCTAAATGAAATTTGACGAAACATAATTCGGCAAAAAGGCAGTACACCTTGCATTTTATCAATAGTACTTTTTTTTCCCCCCTTCGCCCCTTTTATTGGTATCGGCATAGTTGTGACTAATAAAAAGCCTTATACCTTGAAATATTTATAAGTAAATCACATTATGAGCGCCCAATATATGATATTCAATTTGTATGCGATGTTCCTATTATGCGTTATAATACATCGAACTTAACCCTTTTATAGTAATCAATAATATGACCAAAATTTGTATTCGATATAAAGCTATGAGTATAAAAGTTATGGCGTATCTAAATTATGACAGTGAAACTATCGTGCTTAAATAATTCGGACAAAAGACTATTCGGAGTAAAAATTATATGCGAAAAGTGTTATGAGAATCGAAAATATGACAATAGTTTGTATTCCACCAGATACGACCCCACCTATCTCTGGGAGCAGTTTCGTTTTTAGGGTCATCAAAAAAAATAACCCTAACCTACCTATCTCTGGGAGCAGTTTCGTTTTTAGGGTCATCAAAAAAAAATAACCCTAACCTACCTATCTCTGGGAGCAGTTTCGTTTTTAGGGTCATCAAAAAAAATAACCCTAACCTACCTTTCTCTGGGAGCAGTTTCGTTTTTAGGGTCATCAAAAAAAAAATAACCCTAACCTACCTATCTCTGGGAGCAGTTTCGTTTTTAGGGTCATAAAAAAATAATCCTAACTTACGCCGTTATGGCAAATAAAATTAGGATATTCGAACATTATGGTGAGAATTTTTAGGGCAAATGAGCTTTAGGGCAAACATTACATTATGACAAGTAATTGTTAGGATAATTGATCATTAGGGCAAATGACAATTAGGACAAAACGGTTAGGGTAAGTGATTTTAGGACAAATATCATTAGGGGTTTCAAATCTTATGGCAAATAAAATTAGGATTTTTGAACATTATGGTAAACAATTTTAGGACAAATGAGCATTAGGACATTCATTACATTATGACAAGTGACTGTTAGGGTACTTGATCATTAGGGCAAATGACAATTAGGACAAAACGGTTAGGGCAAGTGATTTTAGGACAAACGTTATTAGGAATTCCGAGGTACACCCATGGCTTGACACATTTTCCCGAAAACAGTTTACAAAGTTTGTCTGCAGGTGGATTTAGTATACCACATTGTTTGTTACAGATGAAATCTAATTTACACATGTTAATTTGAGCCGCAGCTTGCCGAAGGTGCCGGGCGCCTCGTTCTGCCCCGGTACCGTGTTTGTGTCCTCGGTCGCCACCATCTGATGACGTTGACTGATGTGACGTACCTTTGTCCTGAGCGTTGAGCAGGCTGGAGGACAGTGTCTGCCGCAGCTTGCCGAAGGTGCCGAGCGCCTCGATCTGCCCCGGCACCGTGTTGGTGTCCTCGGTCGCCACCATCTGATGACGTTGACTGATGTGACGTACCTTTGTCCTGAGCGTTGAGCAGGCTGGAGGACAGCGTCTGCCGCAGCTTGCCGAAGGTGCCGGGCGCTTCGATCTGCCCCGGCACCGTGTTTGTGTTCTCCGTTGCCACCATCTGATGACGTTGACTGATGTGACGTACCTTTGTCCTGAGCGTTGAGCAGGCTGGAGGACAGCGTCTGCCGCAGCTTGCCGAAGGTGCCGGGCGCCTCGATCTGCCCCGGCACCGTGTTTGTGTCCTCCGTTGCCACCATCTGATGACGTTGACTGATGTGACGTACCTTTGTCCTGAGCGTTGAGCATGCTGGAGGACAGCGTCTGCCGCAGCTTGCCGAAGGTGCCGAGCGCCTCGATCTGCCCCGGCACCGTGTTTGTGTCCTCCGTTGCCACCATCTGATGACGTTGACTGATGTGACGTACCTTTGTCCTGAGCGTTGAGCAGGCTGGAGGACAGCGTCTGCCGCAGCTTGCCGAAGGTGCCGGGCGCCTCGATCTGCCCCGGCACCGTGTTGGTGTCCTCGGTCGCCACCATCTGATGACGTTGACTGATGTGATGTACCTTTGTCCTGGGCGTTGAGCAGGCTGGAGGACAGCGTCTGCCGCAGCTTGCCGAAGGTGCCGGGCGCCTCGATCTGCCCCGGCACCGTGTTTGCCGTGTCCTCCGTCGCCACCATCTGCAGATAAATAGTCTCTTATAAATTTCCACTAAGGCAGTAATTATCATTAAATAAAGATTCTAGTATAGCTATATTCATTAGAGCTGCATTGATTTAGAAAAACATAAACAAGTTTTTCAAACACAATATTGTTGCTATAAATTGAATTAATTCGGATGAGCGTCCACAATGTTCGCGGAGGCGCACGTGGACAGCTTTGCCGCCATTATCCGCAAAAATACAGCTTTACTGCTCGGCAGGGTGAGGAATAGCACCAACAGCATCCTAACCATGTTCGCGAACAGGTTCGATGAGGCTTATTTGAACCGATGTAGTGAACTTCATTTAATGGCATATAATGTTGAATAATTGCATGAATTTCGACAGACATTTTTAAATAAATATACATTCGATATTAACCCAAAATAAATAGTCAATTACTGACCATGATATGTGTAATGTATAATTTTATTATTAATGTATTTTATTTTATTTATGTCAATGGTAGGTATTGTAATGATCTATGAAGCCTAGTGTTTCGAAATAAACGTATTTTGATTTGATTTGATAATTGTCCCCCTGGATTGTGAAAATTCAATGCTGTGCTGGTAGCCTGGCATTAAGATGTGATTATACCTAACCTAATTAATGTGTTTTAGTTAGCACATGTTTTTATTTTGATGATAAACTTCACTATAGTACTTGAGGTTAATGTGTTTTACCTAAATACCGTTCTATACGTAGGTAACTATATTACGTATACAATTATAATCCATTAGTTCAAAATATATAATTTTATATTACCTACACATCTTCTAATCCAACATTCGCATCCATGGAACTGTAAAAAGCTCCATCGAAAATAAAAGTCACAACGCGTCAAAGAAAATGTAGCGGGAAGCGTCGCCGCGGAGCGATAAAACTCTTCATACAAAAATAACGAGTCAGTAATACTATCGTAAATTTTATGGAGAGCAACAGATGGAGTCTGAAATACATCAGACGGGGAAATCAATATTGCCGTCTCCCGAACTCCGCTGAGTACCTACATTTGGCTGTTCGTTCCAGCCACGTCTATATACTGAACTCGCTCAATAACGTTGCTGTTAGGGCGCGTATCGCAACCGCAAGTGTCACATCAATGTTCACATATTGTTTTTCTACTTTGTCGCTTTTGCTATCATATTTGATCTCTATAGGTATTGAAATGCGTTACTATTTGTTGGTCATAGAGTAAAAATAGTTATCTTTCGATAATAATATTATAACGAATTGTGAAAAAGTATTCAATTTGTTTTTGCGACCAGAAACTTAAAATGATTAAATAAGAATGTTGACACTAAACTAAACAGTAATTGCTCAGAAACAATGAACTCGCTGTAGGTAAAATAGCCTAAAAGCTATATCTCAGAGCGGCGGAAGGAACCGTGTAAGCGTTCAACAAAGCTAACTCCAAGCGGACGTTGTAAAGGGCGGCAAGTCGCGCCGCGGAAGGAAACCATAGCCGTTCCGAGGTAATGGGGGTCGAGTTACCTACCGCACACCGCACAGGTACAAAAGTACAAGCAAAATGAGGAACTGACGCACTGTTTTTTTTTTCTTACGTTATGTATCATTAATTATTGTGACATTTTAGCAACGTTTATCTTTATGTAAGTACTGCAACCATAACTACCTTAGAGCCCGTGCACAATTGCTGATCGCGTTTTGCATTCCACGTAGCAGTCTTTTTGCATCTGTTGATCGACGCCATTTCATTTTATTCAGACTTATCAGATTTCCATATCCATATCCATTGGTAAGTACTTAGTAAGTACTGTTTAGGAAAATCCCTCTACGAAAAGTTTCTCGTCACTATAAAGTTGATTATCAAACTCGTTTATGAATGGAAAATCTAGAATAATAACATCAATCATAGCTGCGAAGTCTATTAACTATAATAATTAATTATGATTAATGATTCCTTCTTATCCAGCTTTGTAGGCACTAGACACCCCAGGGTCTATTTAATAATAGACTAGTCGATAACTGCAAGGTTAACTTGTGTCAATGACCAGCTGAAATAACTTACAAAGAATAGGCTCAATGGACGGAACCATTCAAAGTTAAACAAGATTTAGTTACCATGTAAGAGGAGATAGCATTACAAATTTAAAATCTGCAGCTCCTACTCGTAACCCTAACTCATTTAACCACAAAGGATTTTTGTAGTGATACACCCACATGGTAACTTAAGTAAACAAACAAACAAACAAACAAACAAACAAAGCATTTATTTGCAGAAGGGTAATTTTACATGTGTTTGTGTAAATCATGGTTTCACCTTTTTCGACTGTTGACAAACAGTATGCATAGTAAATATATGGCATCACTTAATATTAGGTACTTACCTAGGTATCTCATTTTATCACTTTATAACATTGTTAGACGCCGAGTTATTTTGCTGAAATCTCCTGACTATGGTCGTTGTTGCGGTCTCATGAATATTACAGCGGTAGATCAGCCTTGCTGCTCTCTCGGGAACGCGTACCATCGTCAACATTGTTAACTGACCATTTGTAATCCCTATTGCAACGACATAAGGTCTATCGAGGGTCAGTTGCACGAGGCACACAGCCACTCCCTTGCATTTGCCACCAAGCGTACGTGCTTGCCCTACCCCTATGGTTAAATTGTAATTAAATTTGCAACCGCGCTTATTGGGCCTTTTTATTTAGAAAGGTTTGCTTAAGAGGTAGTAGGGCTTTAGAAGGGGTAGTAGTAAAGAGCAGCTTTCTGTTATTTCAACTGTATATAGTCACTGTGTCTAAATGTTCATACACGGTGAGCAGTTTTCATTGTCCTCGTATCGTGTGTATTTATCAATTAATTACCAATTCGCTGATGATATTTATAGCTAGGGATACACGTAAAGATCATTGCGTGTATCCTAAGCAACTATCTGTGAAAATAGTAGGTATTCGTTCGAACTGCATGACAGAATTTCATTTTTAATAAAAATATAAAAAAAAAATAGAATACAATGTTGACAAATCGTTTTAAGTATAGGTTTATACTTAAATATGGGTACAATATCGTTTTAAATAAATACACGTGATGTCGTTCTATACACGTGACTTGAATTATAAACTTTTAATATATTTATCCTAGAGTCCTATGAAATGTAAGTAGGTATATCTTACAGATGTATAGCTAATGCTGATGATGATGTATCTTGTTACCCTCATAGCGCTCCAACCACAAAGTTCTGAGAAAAGTAATCAAAGTTTAAAAAAACACATCTAAGTTATTGCTACCTGTGCCGAAGATATTACGATCCCAGTTGGCGTTGGTAACGGCAGATTTATAAGATAAAGTAGGTCATGAACAGGCGGTGTTCATGACCCGTTAGAGTTGCGGCGCGGGGCGGGGAGGGGGTCACGGCCCTGGTTGACCCACTTGTTGCCTGCCGCTATTTACATTACAACTCTAATTGCTGACAGCATATGATTCGAGTTTGTCCGTATCCTTTAATTTCACTTTTACGAATGGCGTGTCCCGGCAGCTTTTCCTTTTACATGAAATTAACATTTGTCAACATGGATAACAAAACATCGATTCCCTAAGCTTTGTCCACATATTGTGCGTGAATTGCAAATTGGCTTCTGTTTTGTTTTGATCACTCAACACGGCATTGTTTGAGGCTGACCTGATTTGTGCTGATGCTGAACACAAAACGCTATCAGGCTTAATGACACTAAGTCTCCGTCATTTAGCCTACCGTTATTGTATAATTCCACCAATCTGTAAGACCAAATGAGAAATTTCTTATTTGGGGTTTCGTATTACCTGAAGGGAAGGGAGTTCTTATAGATAGCAATTTAAGCCGTGTACTATAAGAGCAGTAAGTTACGGGATATATATAGTAATAGTTGCAAGTAGTACCTACTAATAGGTTGATTAGGTACTTAAGACGCGTGTATTAGGTGCCCTAGAGGGGCGCACATTGAAATAATGTATTTTCCCCAATTGGGTGTTACAATGAAAAGTTATATCATTTCTTACATATCTATTTAGTAATAAACTAATAAAGTATCTAGTAATATTTAAAAGAAAAGTAGAAAAATCTACGGCCTCAGGGCGTGATGCGAACTCATGACTCCTGATGAGGGTATTCTTGCTAAACCTCTGTGCCACATTATAAATCTATAACTTTAAAAAAGCCGGCCAAGAGCATCTCGGGCCATGTTCAGTGAAGGGTTCCGTAGCTGCCAGCCTGTTACAAGAAATCCGTTCAAAAGGTCGTTTATTAATGGATATTTTGCGGCGCTTACGTCATTTTAGTGTGCGGCACTTTTAATTCCGCACCTTCGTTGGCGTGATTAATGCACATATTCATACCAAATATCAGCTTTCTAGTGCTAACGATCACTGAGCTAAGCCGCGGACAGACAGACAGGCAGACGGACATGTCCAAACTATAAGGGTTCAAAGTTGACTACGGAATCCTAAAAAGTACCTGCCCCTGTGCGTGGAAGCTTTCCCGAGTCACGCCTATACCTAAAATGGAGGATAAAATTAAAGTACTGATCTAATTAGATGAATTCAGCTCGATTGCCGTACTTAACTCTGCGGTTAAAACTTTTGAAACCATTCTAGATACAGAGATATAGGTACTTCTATCCCGATATTAATTTTATATCCAAACATATGTGAACCATATGCTTGGATTTGCGCTTGAATATGGTGCCTTTTAAACTGATTACTAATCAGTATCAATGATTACTATAAAAGAACGAAGACGTTATGCTGCACACACTGCCTGCACTCACTGCCTTTTATCTTAGCGGTGGTTCGTAACTCCGTACCACAATAGACATTTGAGGAAATCACATGGCTTCAGTGGACGCGCGGGAGAGGAACAACAATGGAATGTAATTACGCGTCCCCGACATACAACCCGATTGCTCTTCTCAGCAATGTTCAGCGTCCACCTAAACCTTATTCCATGTTTATAATGTAACGAAGGAAAAATTCGACCCTGACATCGGATGACCCGAGTAATAACTGCTGTAGGGATAGCAAGAAGAACTGTCGACTTTAATGCCTCCTAAATAGATAATTAATTTATGATGCTCGTAGTGATTTATAGCGAGTAATTTATTTTATCTTACGCAACCAAGCTCTCGTAAATATCCCTTTTATGAGTAAAGTCACGCCTAATAGCATTTTTTTTATTGCTTAGGTTTGTTTTGCTTGTATGAAAATTGATCTTGTATATAATTATTATTGAATTGATTCTATAAATGCCATACCATGTGTAGCATCTTGCGGTTTTTTGTAAAGTCCTATACCTTGTTGTGATATAAGAGTGCTATAAGAGTTATTGCTAAAGCTTTAAGAGTCACCGTGAGAAAACCTTCGATGTGCTCTACATTTTTAACTTTAATGCAATAAGGTTTGTATGTAATTTGATTCAATAAAAATGAGCTCGCAGTCGTACGAGATCATAAAAAAAATGTGACGCAAACCTCTATTTGTCATAACATATTGTTATAAATAAAATGTAGGTTCTATTCCCAAAACGTGACCGTTTACGAGTTAGTGCCGATTGGGTTGCCCGGAACAAATGCTCGCGGACAAAGAGTCCACGTCCTGTCGGGTCCATGTTTTATGGTTGTGGTTACAATTTCAATGAACATTTCCATTTCAACTCGCTGTGTTCACTTTCCCGTCTATCGTACAACATTCGCAATTTGGTTTTGGTTCATGGCAATTCAAATTTTGTTCTACTTTTAGCTACTTACTTATTAAACAGCATCGTAATTAACTGTAATCTATAATTGAAAGCAGAAACTCCAGAAATAAACATTAAGCATAATGTCTATTGTGATTTAACTTACAATACTCTTCTAAACAACTGTACAGGTCCAGACCACGCGAGGCTTTTGGCGGTCGGAGCCCGGGAAGCTGGTCACTGGCTACATGCCCATCCTTCTCCTAATACTGGTACTTTCTTGGATCCGACCTCCCTTAGACTGGCGACTGGTCTGCGACTCGGGGTTTCGGTGTGTACGCCACACATATGCTCTTGTGGCACAGACGTGGACCGACTAGGACACCATGGACTATCTTGTCAAAAAAGTGCGGGCCGTTTTTCAAGACATGCGTCGCTTAACGACATAATCCGTCGGTCTCTTGCCACCATCAATGTGCCTGCTCTTCTTGAGCCGACTGGCATTATCAGGGATGATGGCAAGAGGCCTGATGGGGTGTCTTTGGTTCCTTGGAGCCTGGGACGGATGTTAGTGTGGGATGCTACCTGCGTAGACACACTGGCACCGTCCCACCTCCAACGGACTAACGTAAAAGCAGGCGCGGCGGCGGAAAGCGCCGAAATTTCAAAACGCAACAAATATAAAAGTCTCGGTAGAGAGTACCATTTTGTACTTTTTGGAGTTGAAACTCTAGGTCCATGGGGTCCCAGCGCACACAAGTTTTTTGCAGAAATCGCGAAGCTGGTGACCGAAGAGCTGGCGGTTTCCTCGCACAACGTATCAGCATTGCGATACAACGAGGAAATGCCGCCAGCATCCTTGGTACAATGCCGCAAGGGCCTAGTTTAGATTTTAGCTAGTTATTAATCTAGTTTAGTATTTGTACTGTAGTGCCTCTGTATATTTAGTTATGTAAATAAATTATAAACATTAAGTTGTGATGTTCATTTTATTGTAGGTTCTTATTACAAAATTCCTTATCTTTCTAGAACGCGCAAATGCTCAAAAAGCGTTAACGGTCGGAGCGAACGCTACAATTTCTGAGACATTCGTTAAGTGGAAGAGTAAGATTAAACTTTAAGGTTCAAGTTGGTACCTATCTGCGCTCTGCAGAAATACTTTTAGCTTTTTTAGGCCAGGTAAAATTTCGAGCGCTTAACGCGTCGTCAAGATATGTTGAAGGGGGGCACAAAAATGCAAGTTCTGTTCGAATTGCGCCTTTGCCGCACAAAGTGGGGACTTGACGAAACCGCGAAGGCGCATTATTCTACAATCATAGAGGTATATATTGGCTTACACAGATAAAATGCTTACGTTATTATGTTACATCAGCTGACGCAATACTTTGAGCATCTTAATGTAAGATTTGACGACAAAATTACGAGTATATGTATTTTAGAATAAATTCATAATTTGCCAAATCATGAAAGTTTAGTCAAGATACGAACGTAAATCTAAATAAATACATATTTAGACTTTGTCTCTGTATACGTGGGCTATTCACATAAGTCACTTGTTGTCGCTAACCAATTGTGCAACAATACCAAACTGGGCAACAATATTTTTCTTATTGTTGATCATAATATATATTTTTACATATGTAGTAAGTTAGTAACCAACCAATGTTTATATCAACTTTGATAAATGGGGCTCAATCAAATCAAAATAATAATCAGACTTGGCTCTGCCCGGGGTCTTTAACTTTTTACGATGGAAAATTTGCTTGCCATATTTTTTGGAGTGCAAGTAATTAAATGAGAGGCGTGCCACGACTTGAAATTAAAAAGATTGTATTTATGATTTACGTCTACAAAACATTCAATACTGCCCAGAGAAACTTGCAACATTTAAATATAAAATTGAAACAATTGTAAAAATAAACAAAAGCACCTATAATAATTTAAAAACTTTTTATTTGTGAAACCTTTGTCGGGTAGGTATCTACAATATTAACGTTGCATCCTGCGCAATGATGCAAATTGAAAAACTTCCGGTAGAAGTTTAAAGCGAACAGAATTAATTACTGGGTAGTAAAGCGCCGTGCAAACGAAATCCATGTTAGACTTCTTATTACATAGACACAAGGACTATTATTGCGTAATTCGAGCGCATATTTTTGTGGGACGCTGTAAGGCAGTTTATTTGCCGAGTCTCGGAGCTGTACACACGGCCGCTGCGAAGTTTGGGATTAGCTATTCATGGGATAATGGGCCTCATTACTTATGCTTCGTCAACGGCATTAAATAATTACTTTAAAATGTCATGCAAATTACTGACTGCCTCCAACAAGCGTTTAGTAAGAGCGTGATATATTTTAGAGGAGCATTTTTCGGGGCATTTTAATAACTTACCTACAGGTAAATTCACAAGAGCTGGAGAGCGCCAAATGCCTACTGTTAGCCTAAATGTTGAAAGTTTGAGACACATTTCGCGCCAGCTTTCATTGATACATATGAGAACGAAGTTTAATTGGGACTATTAGTTTTTTAAGTGTAGGTAAGTAAAGTAGTTGTATTAAGTCTAAGGGTCCTTGTTAAGCCTGGTATTCTCTTGCTATGTAATATTCTTAGCAGCTATAGATTAACAGATATAAGGCTTCTTCATAAAATATTGATAAACTTCACTGCACTTCAGATGAGTAAACTTTTACATAATTTGGAAAACTCGGAGTTGTGTGATGCGAAAGTATTAACTACTACGTTATATTACGGTGCAGTACGTTACATTTGCGGAGTTGACGGACTTTACTACTGGGACCCAGAATGAGGACTCAGAACTAGGGAAGTTGGTACTGATTATAATAAAATTCCTCTTTTTATTTGCAAGCGAAACGAAACAGACTTTTCGCAGTGATCGTAAAAAGTGTATACTTATGTTCGTTTACTTATTTCCAGGTGGGCTAAATTTATTTAAGCTAATTTTTGCTAGATACAACATTATTTTATAGGTGTAAAATTATTAAAAGAGGTATCGAAAGTAGACCTAACACTTCAAAATGCTTGAATTGTGCGGAATTGATAATTTTAACTATTTAGTTATCTGAGGCGGTTGGTA
The DNA here is from genome assembly GCA_911728535.1 of Pammene fasciana. Taxonomy (NCBI): domain Eukaryota; kingdom Metazoa; phylum Arthropoda; class Insecta; order Lepidoptera; family Tortricidae; genus Pammene; species Pammene fasciana. The sequence goes on from OU452285.1 coordinate 8,825,829, forward strand.
TTTAAACACACTACTTATTATTTAATAAAATTGTTTCTTTCGTAATTTATCTGATGATCTAAAGGAACTACTTACTTAAGGTAGGATTGCAACCATACCAAGTTAGATAAGCAATGTATAGACGTGCAAAGCAGCAGGTTTCAATCCGCATTAACACTTTCACGACCAGGAACCCGCTAGGCGGGTTCTCTGTTCGTAGCTACTACGCGCTACATACGAGGAATACCTGGCTAAGCACTACGAGCGCGGTATGGAAAGTGTTAAAAGTGCAAGTGCACTTAGCAAAAAAAAAATTAGTAGGTACGTACTTGTTCACAATTAAACAGCATAACGTAAGGCACATAATTATAAAAACTTTTTACAAAAAAAAAGATAACCGACTTCAAAAAGGATAAAATGAATAATTATATTATTTATATGCGCTACCAACTGATATGTTTGAAGTCGGTGCCAAGCCAAATTTGATGAGTTAATACGAATTACGAACGAGGCGATGTGTTTACTGTATATCTAATAAATACGGTATGGATTGCACGTAGGTATACATTCGTTTCGATCACACGTTAACTATTAGGCAAGTAGTTACCGAAAGTATAATCTTGTGTCTTATGTTTGTTAACACACTGTTCGGACTAACCGTACCTCGAACGAAGCCCGTGGTTCGGTTTGATTGAACTATTTATCCTTCTTCATAAGGTTGAATTCGAAGTATTAAGGAACTGAATGGTTATGTTAATTTTTCTATACTCAGAATACTCAGATACACCCAGTACATCCGCCGTGTCAGTGAAAAAAGGCACGATATTCAAATTTTTGATGGAAGGCCAATCTTACGAGTCTACTTTTTTTTGTAATTTCTGCCTTTTTCTGATTATTGACAAAGTATATGTGTATTATCGAAGTATAAATATATGGCTGTCATGTTTCATCGAAATTGAATTATTAGTTTAGACATGAAAATGTAACAGAAAGAAATCACATTCACCTTTGCATTATTAGTACCGATGTTTTGTGCTGTTCACACTTGAAGCTGATTTGACCGGTTTTGTAATTTTTGGCTTGGCACCGACTTCAAACATATCAGTTGGTAGCGCATATAAATAATATAATTATTCATTTTATCCTTTTTGAAGTCGGCTATCTTTTTTTTGTAAAAAGTTTTTATTTTTCCATTTTTAGTGGTTATATATTTATCAAAATCGGACAACGAGTCTCGTAATAATCGGTAAAGATATATCAAAAAGTTCATAATACACCCTTTCATTCTAAGTAAAGTTCCCCGTATCATATATGGACTTAATCATTAGGTCCACTCCGTGGTTTTCGAGAGGAAAAATGCTTAAGTTGCTTCAGAAAACACCCAAATCAACATACACGTGCTTTAAAAAATTGAGGAGTTCTCTCAGTTGCTGATAGATCACATATCCCATCATCAGAACAGACTATCTTCAAGGTGTCACTAAACAATTACCCCCCCCACAGATTTATTTCCGCTACCCTTTTATACAGCTACCCTTATAAAACTAAACGTAAGAAGCATGAAACTTCTTAATATATATGGCCAAGTGATCGTCTAAGGTGGAACCCTTTAGTGCGATGTGCGTAGTACCCAAAATTCTTTAAATGAAAGACTGGCTAATTCTTTGGACTTTCTTACTTAAATTACATTTTAAAATACTTAATATTATGGAGAAAATGCTTAATGAAAGTTAAAACATTGCATAGCTTCAGAAAATAGAGTAGAATGATGAGCTAACTGTGAAATTAGAAGTTTATTACAAAGATTAGATAATAGTCACGTTTCTCAAGTCAAAGAGTATAATAATAGTTCAAATGTGCTGAAATTTGATAAATAAATAAAAATATTTATTTGGTAAAAATCCACTACGGCCTAATAATCTCCCGGTTAACAAGAGGCGGCATTTGTCCTGGGATAAGCCCTTTATAACCCTATTTAAGAGAATGTAGGTATACTAAATGAAACCTAGAAACAGCTGATTACTACATCTAAGTGTTTCTACCGTCTCTTGCCCGATGTGGTTTGGAGATCCTAACCCACCAGTTCATTCAGTAGGGCTACCTAAACTACCTCTCTAAACCTAGGGAGTTTAAGACTCAGCTAAAGACTCGACCAACGTTTCAAAACCTAGGTGGATTTTTGATGAAGTGAAACGTTAAGAATTCATCATCCAACCATTTTAATCTCATTTATGAATATGAGAACAAATCTAAAAGACAAAACCCATCACCCATCCCATAAACTGTAAGCTAATGTGGCATTTCTAGATTTTCTAGTGCAAGAGACAAGGTAACAATATTTGGTAGTCGACAACAATATTTTTATGAAGTCGAACTAGCAACTTGAGTTCCTTTGACTCATATATGCACTTCATTGTTTGGCATATGACAGATACCTCGTTCTTACAAAAGTAAACCAGGAATGCAAATGGCTAAATTGAATGTTTTCAACTTTTCACACTATGTAATGATCTGATTATTACCATAATACCAGTAGATTTAATACCTTTAAAACCTTTGTGATAAACCATAAATATGTCAATTAAAACACCTTATTTCAACACCTTTTTAGGATGTTAAAGAAGACATAGTTTATTTTAACCATCATTGTCAACATCGATATTTTATTCATAAACCCAAACACAGCAAAAGATAATTGGAACGAACTCACTTGGTAATTCCTTTGTAATCCAAAAGGGTAAACCACACTGGACACACACAAATATTTGTACAATTTTACTTCACTCACGTTCCGGTTTCGATTTGTTGATCATTTCGCGTGCGTATCTTCATAACAACTAACTCTTCAACCACCTGCGTCCGTCTTTTATCCTAAAGTCCTGGTCCCCAAATTCGAGCATTAATGTTCCTATTTTAGAGTTTTTGTATGAGAAATGAAGTTTTTGTTCCTATTTCAGAGTTTTCGTATGAAAAATAAAGTTTTTGTTCCTATTTTAGAGTTTTCGTATGAGAAATGAAGTTTTTGTTCCTATTTTAGAGTTTTCGTATGAGAAATGAAGTTTTTGTTCCTATTTTAGAGTTTTTGTATGAAAAATGAAGTTTTTCTATGGATTTTGTCGTCAATATACGTATGTCAACACACTAAGGTTCAAATTCGCCTGTCCGTCCCATTCGTCGTTGCAATAGTATCCATATGATGTTGACAGCTGTCAATATGACAGACTTCAAAATCACGACTTAAGCTATTTAAGACATACCAAAAAACGGTAGTACTACATCAACCCAAAAGCAGTGTCTTAACGCTTTGTTGACAGTTCGCAAGATGTCGCCACTATACTTGCAAAATGCAGCTGATTTTAAAATAGATCGAAATTTAATCAAATCCGTAAATATTTTCAATGTATTCTTTTATATTAGTTATTAGATACGATGGTGCCTTCTCGTGTGCACCGTCACATCTTCGCCCCCCGTTTAAGTTGCAATAGTTCACTTTAGAAAACACAGTGAACTATGGAAAACTTCAACGTACTCTAGACTAGTCGGTAATCCCTCCCTTATTTAAACGTGTGGTGTGGGTGTGTTTTTCCAATACTAAATGACAGCAAATGGCGTAGCCTCAAAATTGGCACCTTAAATTCCCAACAATGACCATTTGACAACTTTTTCCCCATAAATTCTCACTTTGCCAGAGATACCAGGTTGTGAATCTGGCAGGTCCTATTAACCCGTCTTTGCGTCTTCACTGCGATTGCGTCGGGTGTTCTTTTCTACCCTATGAATCGATAGACTATCTTCGAGTCAGCCAGTGAACCCACAAAAACTTCCCACACAAAATGAAAATAAACTTTCTGTAAGTACTTAAGTGTTCAACCTTCATTGCTAAAATTCGAACCGAATCTCTCCGCTCCACCAACTCACAGTCATGTTTTCTTGGCGCATGTCTCATAATGTAATAAAGCAATTCGACCTCCAAGATTATCTTGTGCGTTTTTTTTTTATATACAAGACAACCTTAAAGTTTTCTCACATATAAAGGATGAAAACAAACTTGTTTGCATACATCAATAATAACCAAAACAACTGAACTGTAATTGTTGACGTAAAAATTCTAGATACATAACGAGCAAAATACCTTTTGGATGAGCACATCCTAAAACATATCGAAACATCATATCTAAAATGTATATGTTAAAATAAACCCTTATGAACAGAGCCAAGCAGGTTTTGTTTTTATTGTTATGGCTCATAAACATGTGTAATTGTCGAATATACCTTATCCATTACAAGGTGTGTATACCTCGCGATGATTCCTTATACCTTGTGGAGTATTTAGTCAGCAAAAACTACCCTTGTAAAATGGGTCTAATCGTAAAACGATTCTAACCTACTAATAAGATTTTACCGACTAATTTGTCCCTGTCCCTCCCCTTTTTTGATTCCCCAGCAAATACCGACTAATCCAGTTTTGACTGCACTCTAGCCTTTGTCTTATCTGTATCAATCCATTCACTCATATAAAATACATTCATCATCTTTCATTCATTCATCATTCTGCATTCATCACTTACATCAATACACATAACCATAGACATAACTTTAATCATTCATACCATACATCATATCATTCATCCTTCCTCATACGCTCTTTCACTTCGATTTCTACAGACAGCCAACGCTTCGATGTGCAATCAATGTAAAATATGTAAGAAAATGTATTTTAATCAAAATATATGTTTAAATGTTTAACTGAATGAAATATATCCCAACATACCGGCGAATCCCCACTACTTAAGAACGTGGCCAGAATCGGTGAATCTCCACTACTACACGTATGATAATATTGGTTGTCGACGATTGTATCGTGTTTTAGTTTTGAGTATAAAATCATTTTAGACGAGTGAAATAGAACGAAAGTATAAGTAAGCATTCATGCCTTATTCTTCGTAAATATAGAGGTAAAGAAACCGCAAACTTGTTTTTTTTTTTTTTGTAATTATTACCGTAGTAAAATTCAAAAATAGTAAAAATAACCCGAACGGAAACGTTTGATTTCATAAGTCGTAAAACATAATGAAACATTTTAAAACAATGAGTCCTAGAAGAAAAAAAAATTGTACCACTAGAAGATCACAGCTACCTATAGAGCAAGCTATAGATAGGTACTTAGTGTACTTACAATGCTTGAAAGCAAAATATCGTCAGGTAGGTACTAAAGTATATAGAACAATAATTTGAAACCATCAATAAAAAAAAAAATGGTTTTACCGGGTATTCCAAGTGCACCCCCTTTCTTCCTCCTACTGGTTCCCATTCCTGCAATCCTTCCCGTGATATTTGCGTAAGAAAGTCTGACATTGGTACCGGTGAACAACGATCGAAGTTGCATTGATGTAGTCGCAGGCGTGTCATGCAGCTGTGATGAGCTTCTTAGATGTCGATGTAACCCACCAGTAGATAACAACCTAATAAACTTAGTACACAACTTCTTTAATAAACAGTGTTTTTGATGACTTGTCTTATTAACAAGCCCTAGGTTCCAGAGATAAATAGTATAAATACCTACTTTCTTTATAGAAAATTTGATAGATTATTTATTCATAAAAGAGTGAACTACCTGTAACTCTAAGCATCCCGCATGTCTGCATGTTCATTTTTTTTTTTAAGACGAATGTAATCCATGTCTTCTATTAATTTTGTTAAAAAAAATCTTTCAAAAATGCTAAACACAAATTTATTATAACAAATTTGAAAAAAAAAAATTATAATTTAAAAGTAAATAAAAACACAAAAAAAAATATCGTGGTTCGGAATCGAACCCGGGTTTGTACAGATGACGTCATCGTATTAGTCTACCATTGGAGCAACTCGGCTATCGGACTGTTATTTAGGGTGGCAAATTTAGCGATCATAACGCAATAGACACAAAGTTATAATAATACACATTGAAAAGTATTATTTTTATTTTTACTATACCCATAAAGGTTTACAAGTGTTATAGATTTAGTTGATACATGTACATATTAGTAAGTAGGTATATCACTATCACTTCACCTCAAACAATGAATCCATGAATAGAAATCACGTCAGAAAATTCATGTAGGTAGGTACTGAAACGGCTAGTAGTCTTCAGGTCAGAAGGTTGACATCAAAAGGTGATGCATATCCGATGCACATTTTATTTTGCTTCATGGTTTTGAATCCCAAGACGAAAATAGACGCTTCTACGCGAGTAGTGGAAGTCCATGACTTGATTTTCAGCGATGTAGCTTATAGTCTTCGCACGGCCGGACTTGGGTTCACCTTCAATCTTCATCTCATTTTCATGTTTTCCAATATAACGTTTGCATAGTCGACGCGAAAATTAAGCACGTTGAGACTGTGGTTTCTACCTTAGGCGCTGGTGCACGAATGAAATACTACTTCTGCATGTGTATAGTGCTGTCTCCCTCTCTCCCGTTGCTGCTTCAGTGCGCTAATCGCGTAACACTTGAAAATCACACGTAACCACTTCACTTGAAACTAAGATTCCAGAATACGCGCATTTCTTTTTTCACTAAAAAAAAAATTAATCACCACCTTTTATGGCACAAATAATTTACACTCTATACGTTCTACTTATGCTAACATCTATTGGGTTTTGTTAAAATGTGTTTAAAACTGCCGATAGATAACTTAAGTTATTTATTTATTTTATTTAAAATCGTCATCTATTTTATGATAATAAAGATTTAATAATCAATTTGTTAACTCGAACCCATAGTCAAATGTAAACAAAATCGAATCGTCTAATAACCGCTTAAGTAAACTCTTGTTTATGGTGGTGACAACTCTGCGTCACTGTCATCTGTCAAACTTGACCTCGCACGACCCCATCTCCGTTCACTGGCGGCCGCAGGCGCCGATTTTTAGACAAATTTACAAAATAAACAACGCCTTTGGACCATCAGCAAACTTGTTTTATGTTTACAAGGTATAAGAGCACCTTTATAACAGAAATAACGAAAAGACAAATTTAATGGAAGTTCAGAACGAAATTGCATACACGCTCACGTCTTGTGTTATCGAGCGATTAAGAGGCTATGCAATTAAGGAAATATAATAACACTAAAATAATATCTATTTGGACCGTGAATGAAAAACAGTTTGAATGGAAAACCGCTGTTTTGGACTATACTGGTAAGTTAACCTTACTTTCCGCTTATATTTCTTCATGAACCCGTTTTTGTGCTAAACCTGTTTCAATCTCAAGTAATCAACCATAATTAAAGGCAGGATTAGTCAAAGCATTATTACTCACTCCAGAAAGCTATCTTTTCATTGAATACCACATGGCAAAACCCTCTTTTCGTAACTAATATATGCCATAACAAAAAGTTCCAGAAATATCCACAGTGTACTCATAACATATCGTCTTTTAGAGTTTACTTCTGATTTACCTATTAAGTAAATGTTTGCTTAGCTAATTTTAAATAACAGGCTGCTATCTTGAATAAAATAACACAATAAATAAATGTCGATACCCAGGCAACTACTTAAATGTTTTTTCTGTGTTAAAACTTTGTTACCTATTTGCTAATCTCTCCAATAAACTTATAATTTGTTTTATTTTTCAGCAGACAAAGATCCTGATTGAGACGTCAACTAATAATCCCATCATTTTGTATGGCCGGATCGTTATGCTATCATGCCGAAGAAAACCTGTAGTACTGAACACGAGATTATGAAAATATCAATAGATGTCTGAAAATAGTCAATTTTATTTATAAGTAAGTTCTTTTCTCTGTTGTTTTTAAGTTATTACACTTGTTTGTTGTTTATACTGAGGAACCCCGGAGATGCATAGAGCCTGCACAAGATCAGCCATCTTGTCCTCTCTCCAGTTTCTTCCTATGGCTCGCAGCTCGCTCTCAACTCTCCTCCGCCACGTGTGTATGGAGCGTCCGCCGGCTCGCTTACTACCCTGAGACAGATACTTGAAAGTGATGCTGACATTATCCAATGCTTCTCTTCGAAAAGTACATCCAATCCATTTCCACTTCTGTTGCGCTACTTCCTGGGCAATCAGAGACTGACAGCATATACTTCACAGATCCTCATTTCTCTTCTCTTCTCAATGCTCATTCTTCTTAGACTTCATGTACCAAGATCAGATAATAATTATTTTTTTTTCATAATAAAATAATGTTATCGCTTTAAGTCGGAAAATGAAATTCATCAGTTTTCACTAAATCACCCAGTTGTTTGTAAATATTGTTTATATAAAATATTTAAAAGTTATTTAAAGTCATATTGACTTAAATAAACTCTGCTAGTCCTAATTTTTGTTATTTTCCCATTTCCAGCCCGTCGGCCTGAACTCGTGGAGCAGAAATTTCAAACGAGCCTACATCAGTGGGTTACCTTCTTATTAAAATCATAGGTAATTGTTTCATCTAATAATAATTTACTTTAAAAGATCTTTACAAGTATCTACTGGGAAAACCATATTTATTAATAGAAATATGCAGGGTCGTACCGAGATAGGTAATTCCTAATACAATTTTTCTTACTCAAGACCTTCCTAAATATTAACTAACAAACAGATATCTTATAAACCAATGGTTCTCAAAATATCCTAAGAGACCAGTGCCAGTGGGTACAAGAATTCTCCTAGGCAAGCCGGTGCTGAACTTGGTCTACTTCTTTTCATAAGCTGCAGGAAAACTGGTCAAGCGCTCGAAGCTTGGACATGCCAGTGGGAATCGCGTTCTATGGACGCGCCCCCATTGTAATGGACACCTTCCATAATCTACTCTTTTCTCATAAACCCCTTGATATAGAATATGTTTAAATTATGAAACGACATGAAAATTGGCGAGACGCCCCCATTATTCAGTGAATAGAAAGCCACTTTACTGCTAAGTACCTTCACTACTCAAAAAAAACGAATGTCTACTCTATTGGCACATACAAATCTTAATGACTCTAAAAATATTCTACGATTTCTAAGACCTAATTTCCTTCTATCTTTTTACAGGCACTGGAGCCCAGATTCGACGGTCTACCACTCAATCAACTTCTCACTTCCAAACTAAGACAAAGAACTTTAAAACGCCTCGCGAAGCTGTCTGTAGGAGTAGGATACTTAAATTTCTAGCTTAGATTGTAACATACATACCATACTGGTTATGTAATAAGTACATACATGCATACATAGTCACAAGAGTGTAGCAAATACTTTAGTATTATTGTGTATTCAAAACATATACTTGATTATGCTATTATTCAGCTAATTAATGCACCTATTGGTATTATTATTATTACTTACTATGTTTAAAATGCATTCTTAAATTGAAGGAACTTTAACAAGAATATGCTAGTTCACGTTAGTAACAGCGCCATCTTTCGTGAAATTGGAACAACATACTAATCAGACAGGAGAAGCTTCTAGGACACATAAACTATGCTAGCTCAAGAAATAATGTATGATTACCTATTTTGTTTCTTAAATCATGACATAAACTTAGCTAGGTAACCTGGAATACCTATATACCTGACAAAATTCACAATCTCATGTCATATTATATGCAATGCCAGTTTAGGTACATATACTATAAGAACATTGTTTGCAAATGGTCGTCCTCATTCTATTTATACAGTGCATAAGTTTCTGAACTAATTTAAGATTAAGGAAAATGTCATTAGTTAGGCGCTTATCAACATAATTGCGCCCCCGGTCTCTTTAGACTTTTTGTGATTGTTAGAACACCACATCTTTTCTCTAGTAGCCTGGATTATGTTTACCACTAGTAACTGTGCCTATATATTTTTATAGTTAGCCACTGCTAGATTAGATATAAGTTTTCCTACGACTTACCCTACTATCTTATTTTACCTTACCTTAGCTAAATATTATGCCTATTAATGACTACATTAAAATTCTACAAAGGTAGAAAACTAGGGCATTTATGTATGTATGATAGTCTTTGTTTTCAGATACAGGTGCACATCTATTTTGGCAGTAATGAATAAAGAATATTCCCTTTTTTAAGGAAGCAAGGAAACGATTTCAGATGGAGTAAGCGGTCCTCCACAGCCATCATCTTTAAAAAAAGTTCTACTTGAAATTAAACGAATTGAAAACTGATAATGTTCATTTATTCCTAGCCCTGGATTGTAGACAATAAAGATTGCTCGTCGTTTGTTTTTATTTAAAAGAAAAAGAACCTATGTACTTCTACAGCTCAGTAGCGGTATGTTCTTACTAGCTTATCTCAAGCTTTTCCTATACTGTTCTGAATAATTTTACCTATATAAAAGCCTTACGCTTATCAATGACCCCTTAGATAACAGATAATATCAATTTATCTTCCTTTTCCCATATTCTACAAGAGATTTTGTTACTTCTTACACTGATAAATACAGAATCATTAATCATTTTTTAAATATGGTAGCGCCATCTAGGCACTACGTAGGCATGAAGGAACTAATGTGGATTCAGTGTTGCCAATTTTAAACTAAGTCCTGCATAAATGGGAAAATTAAAACCCGCGCCTTATGCTCTTAAATTTGAAAATAAACTAAACAAGCAGTTTGAAATTATTGATATTACTTATAAAATCCATTATAAATATAGTAATTACCTACTGAATGAATGCATTGCATTATATATTGGCATCGCACACCAAAGAAATCACAATATAAAGTCATGATGCACATAAAAGAAACTAACAACAGTTGAACTTATCGCTAATAAATGATAACTGAATGTAAATTTATTGAAAATAATGCTCAGGTCTTTTTTTCATGCAACATAATGTTTAAATGAATGGGAACTTAGAAGTTTTAGGTTAGCAACCCCAAGTTTATGAAAAGTCAAACGCAAGCGCATTAAATTTTGAATTTATTTTTCCTTCTGATTCTACAATCCTATTTCAATAAAATTGATAATAAAAATCCGTAAAAATGATAAATGACTTTAACAAAGATGCCGTTGCTAATAAATATCGGACAAAAATTCTTATCTCGACGGAGATTTCGCTGAAAAAAGCTTTCGCAGTGCTTGTTAAAAGATATCCAAAGTTTGTGATACATAGTGTCTATTTTAATCAGTGTCTAGTGATTTCCCGTGCTTTATTCTGTGAAACATAAGTGCAGCTGCCAGCTATAATGCTCTGGATTTTACACGAGACCAGACAAGTATGTAATTATGCAATTCAAAAGGTAGTACATTTCAGACCCATGTTCTATGATACCATGATTATATTATCTAATAAAAACATGATATATACATACGAGATGCATAAGTATTACAGATAGTTATGGAAATAATCCGTTTTTTAACTCAAGTGACTGAGATATTGGAGAATTAGTCAAAATAAATAGTTGCAGAAATCCAAAAAATACCTAGCCAGCTCTCATTTCCATTTCACTTGCAACAAAATGCAGCTAAAGAGCTGCTTTTAATCCTGGTATAATGGCATCAAAATGTCACTAAACAATTACCCCCCCCACAGATTTATTTCCGCTACCCTTTTATACAGCTACCCTTATAAAACTAAACGTAAGAAGCATGAAACTTCTTAATATATATGGCCAAGTGATCGTCTAAGGTGGAACCCTTTAGTGCGATGTGCGTAGTACCCAAAATTCTTTAAATGAAAGACTGGCTAATTCTTTGGACTTTCTTACTTAAATTACATTTTAAAATACTTAATATTATGGAGAAAATGCTTAATGAAAGTTAAAACATTGCATAGCTTCAGAAAATAGAGTAGAATGATGAGCTAACTGTGAAATTAGAAGTTTATTACAAAGATTAGATAATAGTCACGTTTCTCAAGTCAAAGAGTATAATAATAGTTCAAATGTGCTGAAATTTGATAAATAAATAAAAATATTTATTTGGTAAAAATCCACTACGGCCTAATAATCTCCCGGTTAACAAGAGGCGGCATTTGTCCTGGGATAAGCCCTTTATAACCCTATTTAAGAGAATGTAGGTATACTAAATGAAACCTAGAAACAGCTGATTACTACATCTAAGTGTTTCTACCGTCTCTTGCCCGATGTGGTTTGGAGATCCTAACCCACCAGTTCATTCAGTAGGGCTACCTAAACTACCTCTCTAAACCTAGGGAGTTTAAGACTCAGCTAAAGACTCGACCAACGTTTCAAAACCTAGGTGGATTTTTGATGAAGTGAAACGTTAAGAATTCATCATCCAACCATTTTAATCTCATTTATGAATATGAGAACAAATCTAAAAGACAAAACCCATCACCCATCCCATAAACTGTAAGCTAATGTGGCATTTCTAGATTTTCTAGTGCAAGAGACAAGGTAACAATATTTGGTAGTCGACAACAATATTTTTATGAAGTCGAACTAGCAACTTGAGTTCCTTTGACTCATATATGCACTTCATTGTTTGGCATATGACAGATACCTCGTTCTTACAAAAGTAAACCAGGAATGCAAATGGCTAAATTGAATGTTTTCAACTTTTCACACTATGTAATGATCTGATTATTACCATAATACCAGTAGATTTAATACCTTTAAAACCTTTGTGATAAACCATAAATATGTCAATTAAAACACCTTATTTCAACACCTTTTTAGGATGTTAAAGAAGACATAGTTTATTTTAACCATCATTGTCAACATCGATATTTTATTCATAAACCCAAACACAGCAAAAGATAATTGGAACGAACTCACTTGGTAATTCCTTTGTAATCCAAAAGGGTAAACCACACTGGACACACACAAATATTTGTACAATTTTACTTCACTCACGTTCCGGTTTCGATTTGTTGATCATTTCGCGTGCGTATCTTCATAACAACTAACTCTTCAACCACCTGCGTCCGTCTTTTATCCTAAAGTCCTGGTCCCCAAATTCGAGCATTAATGTTCCTATTTTAGAGTTTTTGTATGAGAAATGAAGTTTTTGTTCCTATTTCAGAGTTTTCGTATGAAAAATAAAGTTTTTGTTCCTATTTTAGAGTTTTCGTATGAGAAATGAAGTTTTTGTTCCTATTTTAGAGTTTTCGTATGAGAAATGAAGTTTTTGTTCCTATTTTAGAGTTTTTGTATGAAAAATGAAGTTTTTCTATGGATTTTGTCGTCAATATACGTATGTCAACACACTAAGGTTCAAATTCGCCTGTCCGTCCCATTCGTCGTTGCAATAGTATCCATATGATGTTGACAGCTGTCAATATGACAGACTTCAAAATCACGACTTAAGCTATTTAAGACATACCAAAAAACGGTAGTACTACATCAACCCAAAAGCAGTGTCTTAACGCTTTGTTGACAGTTCGCAAGATGTCGCCACTATACTTGCAAAATGCAGCTGATTTTAAAATAGATCGAAATTTAATCAAATCCGTAAATATTTTCAATGTATTCTTTTATATTAGTTATTAGATACGATGGTGCCTTCTCGTGTGCACCGTCACAAAGGTAGCTATTTTCATACAAAAAAAGAATTATTTAAATCTGACCACGGGTCTCCGAGTAATCGCTGAACATTCTACAGTTTCAAAAATCTTCATCATTATCATCAAATCAATCATCATCATCAGATCCACTCCATCAAATTGGTGGTTTCCGTGAGAAAATGCTGGAGTAGCTTAAGAAAACACCCCAATCACCATACACGTGCCTTTCAAAATTGAGGAATTCCCTCAGTTGCTCATGGATCCCATCATCAGAACGGCACCAGATTAACGTAGAACTATCTTCAAGGTAGTTATTTTCATACAAAAAAAGAATTCTTCAAATCGGACCACGGGTCTCCGAGTAATCTCTGAACATCCTACTTTAAAAGAATCTTCATTATTATTATCAAATCAATCATCATCATCAGACCCACTTCATCAAATTGGTAATTTTTGTGAGAAAATGCTTGAGTAGCTTAAGAAAACACCCCAATCACCATAGACGTGCCTTTAAAAATTGAGGAGTTCCCTCAGTTGCTCATGGATCCCATCATCAGAACAGCACCAGATTAACGTAGGACTATCTTCAAGGTAGTTGTTTTCATACAAAAAAAGAATTATTCAAATCGGACCACGGGTCTCCGAGTAATCGCTGAACATCCTACTTTAAAATAATCTTCATCATTATCATCAAATCAATCATCATCATCAGGTCCACTCCATCAAATTTGGTGATTTTCGTGAGATAATGCTTGAGTTGCTCAAGAAACACCCAAATCACCATACGTGGGCCTTTAAAAATTGAGGAGTTCCCTCAATTCCTCATGGATCCCATCATCAGAACAGCACCAGATGAATATGGGACCACCTTGGATGTAGATCCTTTCGAACAAAAAAAGAATTACTCAAATCGGATCACGGGTCTCGGAGTAATCGGTGAACATACATAAAAAAAAACACCAAACCGAATGCAGAACCTCCTTCCTCGATGGAATTGAAGTCGGTTAAAAATGAAAGAAAATACTGCTCAGTCCTCATGCTGTGCGCCAAACTCAGTTATTGTACGTACCTACTTTTATATTTTTTATTGTACTTTAAATACCTATTTGTATTACGATTACTTTTGACTGTGGTTTTTATATAAAACCTGATAAAACTAAACAGTTTTTGTGTAAATATTTGTGTTAATTTTATGCTGATGAGGTGATTATGTTTGAAGAACAATTTTGAACATTTAGATTAAGATGTGGATCTTACAAATAAATACCTAGCTAAATACATCGCTGCCAATGTGGTACCATGGTAGACAGCCTTGGGCATCACGGGCTATCATGTTACAGAAGCGCCGGGCGCATTTCTCGCCATACTAGCATCAATGATGTCATCCGTCGGGCCCTTGTCAGCGTCAAAATGCCAGCCGTTTTAGAACCTGTTGGCCTGGCGAGAGACGATGGCAAGAGGCCCGACGGCATGACATTGGTGCCTTGGAGGATGGGGCGGCCGCTGGTCTGGGATGCTACATGTGTAGACACCCTATCGCCGTCCCATCTTCCAAGCACCTGCAGAAATGCCGGGTCTGCTGCATCCACAGCCGAAGACCTCAAACGCCGCAAATATGCTGCTCTTGGCAGTGCCTATATATTTGAGGCGTTTGGGGTCGAAACGCTGGGGCCATGGGGACCGGGCGCGCGCAGAGTGTACAAAGACTTAGCGTCGCGCCTGGTAGACGCAACAGGTGACCAGAAGGCTGGTCAGTATTTCGCTCAGCGAATAAGCATTGCCATACAACGTGGCAATGCGGCCAGTCTTCTGGGCACACTACCCATTGGTAGCGATTTAGGATATATTTATTATTTGTAGGACTAGTTTTAATTTATAGTATTATTATTTTTATAGAGTAATTATTATTTTCCTATGTAAACAATAATCACTTAATATATTGTTTTAATTGAAAAAAAAAAAAAAAAAACAAAAATAAATAAATAAAAAAAAAAACTCAAGCGACGAAAAACATAAATACATAATTACTGTGACAATCTTACACAAATCGACCTAGTCCCACGGTACGAGTAAGCTAAATAAGGCTTGTGTTGTGGGTACTAGGCGATGACATATGTGGACGAGTTTGGTGCAAGGGACCACTTTGTCGATTTACAAGGACACTTTTTTCTTTCACTTAAAGATAGTGCATATTGCGTAGTTGTAGTAAGCAGGGCTCGGAAAACGAAATTAGCTCCATAGTAAAAACCGGTTTTTTATATCGTTCTTTCGTTACTGTTTCATATTTAATCGAAAAATCCTATAATATCAAGTGAAAACCTAAATAAAACATCGAGTTTTACATAAAAACCATAAAATAATTAAATATATTGGGTTATTTCGGGGTTTTTTACTTTAACCCTAATTTTAGCCCTGGTAGAAAGTTCTAGTAACTCCATATCGACAAAGTGGTCCCTTTGTCCGTAGACTGACACATATGATGGTTTATATATATATATAGGGTGGGCAAAAGGAATAAAAAAAAATATGTGACTTTTGGTGAATCTCGCAAAAGAAATATTTTTTTCTTTTTTTTTTAATTTTTTGAATGTTTTGTGCACATGAAATGTAAATGTTATAATAAAATCATCATCATCATCCTACCGTTTATCCCGGTTTGGGGTCCGCTTGACAACTTGAAATGTTATTAATAAAATGATCGCCTAAAATGAAATGATACTTTTTTTTGTCAAAAAAAATAGTTTATGTAAAGTATTCCTTGTCACTTTGATATCTGTCAATAAGGATGTGTAAACTATGCCCAATAGTGGTAACAACACCATCAAAAAGGCGGTTTGTGCTGAGTAATAATAATAAAAAAGATTTTTTTAAATTGGTATTAACTCTGAAACTAGGCATATTCCAGAAAAGTTTATAAATGTTAAAATCTGTCGGGTTACTCGTGCCCACCGTGTATACCTATAGATAAATACTTCAATACATAGAAAACATGCTCCATTTCTCAAAAGCTTGTAACTTATAATACAAACGGATGTCTCTTATCGACACCATTTGCTAGAAAGGGACTTCCGCTTGTATTATAAGTTACAAGCTTTTGAGAAATGGGCCCCAGGATTCGAAACCAGGACCTCTTGCTTTATAGGCAGAGTCACTACCGACTAGTTTAGATGCTAAAAGTCCCTAAATTGTAGATAATTTCCTTTTCTACATAACATATACACATTTTCCGTGTTAGTAGTGTATTTGATACAGTTTGATGTGTTAATTAGTCTCTATAAGGAGGGTGGTGCGGGGGCAGTTCGGTACACGTAATGTATGTTTAATGGAAAACTTCGTTCGAAGCCATGTTTACATGCCGGAGTGCGTGGGAGGTGACCGGCCATAAGCGCGCCGTGCCTACTTCTACGCGGTTTTGATATAACAAGCCGAAGAAATCGTTAGCATTCAATGACGTCCTTAAATAGAATGTTACTTGAGACATAACAAATAAAACTGAGATTATACACAAAGGCGATGCTTGAGTTTGGAACCCTGAATTTAATGTGGTTCATTCCAAAGCTTTTATCACGAGGCGTCCCGTCTCACCTTAGGATGAATTAGCATTTAAAAAGAGAAACGCTATAAAACATTTATTTAGCAGACATTCCGTTCGCTCGTCCGCTTTGTTTTCATTGAACGCCGCGAGAAGAGTGAAATTGGTTTAATAAGGTTCTTTAAAGCTTTGAATAAATATATCTTTCAGTATTTAAGCTTTTCTACTTTCAGGCGAACCTTAAAGTGTTTATATTCTTCATTATTTTTTTGTATTCATTTCGTCAGTAGATGTATTAACACAAATTAAGCTTTAGGTACATCCTAAATAAATTCTTGTGCTGATATGTCTTCTTTGGCTAAACCTGGCACTTCACGCTCGTACAGTACAATAGGCTTTATTACCAAACACCTAAACGTACAGTACCAAATTGTTATTTGGGATTGTTAGGTTTCAGTAGTTTTCGTAACAACTAGATATCTGCGGAGCGCCCCCAAAACACATTTTTTATACCTTTTTACCCATTGTGATAGCAACGGGCTAGTTGAGAGTCGCTCCCGTCTAAAGGGTTGCGTTAAATATGCAGGCTTCGATAAACTGCACCTTTCTGCAAGCTGCCCCGCTAATAGACCCGTCAAAGCGAGCGGCCGCGCGGTGGTGGCCTTTCAGGCCAGTCACTACCCTCCAACTCCCTCACCCCTTACCCTTCTTCAGCGGGGGGCGAAAAACTTTTAAAAAGACGTAGATTTATCGAAAAGTGGATACTGTGGATTCACTCCGTCGTCGTTTCTTTGAAGATTGTTTCCACCAAGTTTAAGATTTGACTTAATAATATTATTTCCTAGGCAAGTCAAAGTAAAATCAGAGCATTTATCACGGCAGTCGCAGCTAAAATATTATGGCAACTTTATTTCAACGCGCTATATGTTTATTAGTAATTGGGACATGAATATCAACTGGAAATATTGTTGTCACTAGTTAGGTTAAGTATAGTTTTCATGTTCTGGTTGCCCTGAAAATCAGCGTTGTGGCTCCATGCATGCTGAGTGGTAACCATTTAGGTGTATTTTTTATATATTCCATTATATGCTTAGCGGCCATGTCTGTCATTCTCAATACAGAAAAAGCCTGCCGATTTTTGCGGGGGAGGGGAACGTGAAATATATACGTAACGTCAAAATAGCCACGTCAAATAAACTTCAGCCCATACAATGAGTATGCCCACTGGTCATGTATTTTCGGCAGAGAGGAACGCCTGTCAATGGCTGCTCCGGTTGGTTAAATGCTCTAAGATTATATGCTTCTCTTTGAACCGAATAAACTTTTTCATTTCATTAATTGTATTTCCTAGCCAATGTCAAATCTGCGATAAAATTCGTAGAAATAACTCTTATTTACGGACCGCAACGCAGGCGTTTGTTATTTACAGCGGTATGAATCACGGTAAGGATCTTCCTCTCATAATTCATAAAAGCGGGATAGAAAAACATAATACGTACAAAAAATATCATGATAAAACTAGCACAAGTTTACCTACAATTTCAATGTACTGCACAACATTTCGGTCATTAAAGCATATACATCGGGAAATTTTACCTAAACTACTGTAGCACAAATTGTACGCCGGCGATAACATTTTATAAAGTTAGAAACATTAATGTGCATATGTAGGTATGTATATGTTATGTGTACATATCTGTCTAGCCACGACAACTTAAAATATGCATGCAGTGAGCGCGGGGCATGGGCATGGAGCGGCTCGCTCGGCCACGATTACGTTTATGAGCGCTACGGGCGTAGCCGAGTCGCAATGGTAGACTAAAACAAAGTTACACATACGGAAAGATAGATGCTGAAAAGCTACATTTTAGTTACAGCGTTTTATTATTTAACGCCATCGGCGCACTTGGTTACTTCAAACTTAATTTTGTACGTGGGCTTGGGATGCTCATTTGCATACAACTTTCTTAACTTTCTGACGTTCTAGTAATTTTTTACTAAAACAACTTATCTTTTATTGTAGTAAAAGTAGTTACTGTCAAATACAAAGTCGGTAGAAATTAATGTATTACCTGGAAGACTCATCAGTACAGTCGGACGCAGAGGAAAATATTCTCCTTATGTGGTGCTGAGTTTTTTAAAAATCCTATTTTGTTATGGTCATGTTATAATTGCTAAGTGGGGCGCGTCAGATGCCAAGCGAGTCTATATGTTATTTTGATTTATTATCTCCTTATCAACGCGTGTAAAACACATTGCAAGTCATACCAAGGAATAACGATTACACAACCAGTTTATATTTAAAACGTAGAATTTGCGTCATTGCCTTGAAGGTTCTACGTTTTGCATTCTACATCGTGTTTTTTTTAATTTCCTTTAATTTCAGCAAATGGTTTAGGTACGATTAAGAAAACAAATTGGCATATTTTTTTACAGTAATTATTTAAAAGGGTGCATAAGTGGCCGATATAATTAAGGTGCTATAATTAACTCAACCAATTAATTAAAAATTATTACAGGATCAATTTTATTTCAAACATTACAATATTTCGAGATATAAAGGAAGCTTATTTTATTGACGAAACTCGCAGTTGAATCATTTATTGCGGTGTCTCAGAGTACAACTATAATTTAATATAGGTTTACGCCACGCCACCAGAAAGATAAAAAATAACTATCGATTATGTCAGCAGTAAAGCTAATTAGGACACTGGTTGTTTGAGAAATACATATACTTAATTTATGCTCAGGCATGTACCCTTGAAATTAAAGGAAATAAAAAAAGACACGGTGTAAGACTAATAATTTACTCCTTATTCGTAAACGTGTTAAAAACCTCTTTTAACAAATCCTTTTTTCAAACATGCGCGGAAATGCTGTCGTTACGTTCGTGAAAATAGACTCCGAAGTATCACGTGTCGGGTAGCCGTAGTGACACTTGATATGAAAAGGATTTTCATACTACTTTGTAGGCCTAGGCCTGCAAAGTAGCCGGCGCCCGCCACGCGCTCGTGTATATCTACTTGGCCGGAAATCCCTATTTTCCCAGCCTCTGCTGTAATGTACTAATGTCCTCATCTTTCAATTTGACAGTTGTGCTTGTTAGAAACATTCAAAACATTAATTAACTATAAATGAGACTTGTAAGAATATGGTTTGAAACAGAGTGTGCAATTATTAACCTACCGAGCAACAGCAGGTTGTTACGAGAAACAGCCCAGATAGCCATTTTCGGTAGCAGATTTGTGAAAGTAGTTGCAAGTACAAAATGTTTCGTAACTGTTACGACACAATGTAACTGTGTTTGGTTTGGTTTCAATGTGTGGTAACAGTATACACACAATGTGACCGAGTGATTTTTAGTAATTAAGTGTGGTCATTGTGTCCACACATTACTGTAACTTTGCGTCGAAACATTTTATACACATTGCGTGTATATTGCGACTAGTGTACACTTTAGAAACAATGTTTAGTAACTGTGTAGACACTTTGTTACTAAAAGTCGACACAGTGTGTGGTAAAGTTACGTAAATGTTTCTACAATTTGTTACTAAAATAAATTGTAAACGTCACTAGAAACTCCAAAGTCTCCCAAACTTTTTGTTGTCAGTTCACATATCACTCTGCTACATAAATCATGAGATTAGATTAATAATATTTATTGCACAGTAGGGTGGTCCAAAAACATAAAGTTTTATAGTAGAAGAGCCCATGACACTGACTGAACGTACTTAGTTCGATAAGTCTCCCAGATGAGATATATATATTAGTCACGTATTTAATAGGAGAACACGAAATGCCTATGCTGCAATGCAAAAAAAGTGGCGGCATAATATATTTTTTTAAATAACAAATAAATCGGTTTCTAGTAGGATAAGTCCCCCAGGTTTCCTTTGTTCCTCGAAGCAGAGGAGAGTTAGGACTATACGATAATGCGGTGCTGCAAGCACCGGTGACTGGCCTTGTCAGTTGCTGCAGCATTATAAGGGATCGGTTTTATTAGGTGTATAGTATGATCAGTCTCCTCTAGAAACCAATGCTCATCAGAAAGATCATAAATTTTTGTGTAAAAAAACCACTGCTGCATTTCCCAAACAGTGGAAAAGGTGGTTGTTGCAGCGATTGAAGGTCGCCCTCCGAGCAGTTCCATTCCTCGTTGCAATTCAACCGAATTTTATTCAATATAGTTTTCATTGAAAGTACCTACTTATCAAGCCTCGCTTCCGAAATTAATGATTTTTCGGATGAGCATTGATTTCTAGAGGAGACCGATCATACTAGATACCTAAGAAAACCGTGTTGGAACTAGCTAAAAATCACGTTGGCGTGTGCGTAGGCTTATAATGCTACACCAAATGACAAGGCCAGTCATAGGGGCTTGCAGCACCGCATTATCGAATAGTCCTAACTCTCCTCTGCTTCGAGGTACAAAGGAAACCTGGGAGACTTATCGTACTAGAAACCGTTTTTTTTTATTTAAAAAAAAATATTGTGCCGCCACTTTTTTTGCATTGCAGCATAGGCATTTCGTGTTCCCCTATTAAAGAAGTGACTAATTATATATATCTCATCTGGGAGACTTATAGAACTAGGTTCAGTCAGTGTCATGGGCTCTTATACTATTACTGGTAGGATGTTAATATGTCCCCACGAAAGTTTAAATTCAATAACCTTAGGGTAGATTATGAGAATCGTGTACATGAAATAAAAATAAAGTTCGCTGTTTTATAGCCATTGGTAAAAAAAAGATGACTAAAATTATTATCAACAACCCACTTGCTGTAAACAAGCGATATCATAAGTGAAGTGCCTTCCATCATCGAAACTATACAAAATGGTATTTCCATAATTTTCCCGAAGTTTGAGAATCTCTGGAACATTTGATTTGATAATGTTGGAGTTTTAAGTCGACACCGTGTCGACATAATGTGGTAACTTTGTGACCGATTGTAACTGAATTATGTATGTTCTTAAAATAGGTTCTTTTTTAAATATTTTATAGTAAAATGGTTTTTTAATACCACAATAGCTTTTTTTGTTATTAGCAATCGTTGCTTTACCTTATAAGAGGCTTTTTAAGTCTGAAAATGTAAAAATAATTTCAGTAAAATCAATATTACATTTGTGTACAATCGTTAAATTCCAATTATTTTAGTGGCGCGTTGGCAAATTTGAAATTTTTAAATAAAATAACACAGCGTACTTTTTTGCGCAATAATGTTAACATCCTGGAAACACGAAAAATGTCTGAAAACTTAAAATAAATACTTTCGTCCATAACAGCAATGGCGTTCACAAATATATTTAACAATTTTACTTACGTCAACTTTGTGGACTGATAGCAATGACAGCAAATGAGTGAACGAATGAATGAATGATTTGCGCTATAAGTGGTTGCAAACTGGTAACAATGTTACGACACGGCGACGTAACAAAGTAACCAAAATGCGACTGTGTCGACTCGTCCCCACTTTTTAAAACTCATACAATAATTTAGTCGCCTCAACCGAACAGTATCGTAACGGCGACGAAAAATGGTAACAAATATTTTTGTGTCTACACAAAGTGTCGATAAAATGTGGTAACTACGACTAAAATGGCTGTATGGGAGCTGAACTGTCAAGTTTTAAACAGTACACACTTTAATCATGTTGCAGGTAATTCCTACAAATAGTGCTGCACTCAGGGTAAATGGATTTTCTCCACAGCAACAGCAATCGGACTTCGTTCTACTAATTATATTCCCGGCTCTACTTGCTCTTTTTTGTTTCGGTAACTCGGAAAATGTATGTTACGATACGATACGCAGTGGACGGTGGCTTGTTTTTAGTGATAAACGATACAATTTGATTTTTTTAGTATACGCATTATCAAAATTATAATTCAACCAATCCCAGGTGGCTTATTGATTATTTCTATTCTTGTTATCGATTGGTTAAACTACACATAAAAACGTTTGAAGATTATGTTGATCATTGCTACCTCACAATTGTTTTGTTGAATTGTGATACGCGGTAATGAAATCGTGCCTCATGTCCCCTCCCCACGTTACCTTTATATTTCATTCTACTTGTGGCACACATTGTGGTTTAATCCCACCCAGGAAAAACCTTTGGGCAATCCGAGTCTATATACCTACCTGTTGAAGAGGTTTTAATCGACTTCAATTCCATAGAACAAGGAAGTTCTGCATTCGGTTTGGTGTTTATATATTCATTATATGTATTAATATGGTACGTACCTAAATATTTTGAAAAATAAATTTAAAAGTCGAACAAGTTCCTTACTCGTACTTGAATAGGTATCGTATAACTTTGGATGAAATGAAATCCAATTGCTTACCCTTTACAAGCTCTTTTGTATGCATGAACAAATAACGAAAAGGTGCCTACATACACAGGTGGCTTTTAAATCTGCTACAAATCTGCACTCGCTCGAATAAACATCTCACGGGATTTCTTCACACTCCAATGACCAGGATTTAGCTAAAATATCTTCCAAAGACTTTAAATGCAACAGGTGTTGATTTATTATCTGATGTGTAGTTAAAGTAATTCATACTAATTCTAAATACTTGATCAGCAGTGGATACTTAGATTCTACGAAAAAAAAATAGGAACGAGCTTTGACAGTTTCTTACCACTTCTTCTCTCACCAGTGTTGCCAGGGCCCTTGGGTCGTAAGTTACGTTTAATTTCTTGAAATGTTACATTTTTGCTGCAAAAGTTACATTATTCTTTTTTTAGGGTTCCGTAACTCTCATCTACTCAAGTTTTTCAGGAACTTTCTCTCTCTCTCTCTCTCTCTCTTCTTCCTAGCCGATTTCGGCTACAGCGACTGCATAACGCTCTTTAGCTGCGGGAACTAATAGCCCTCCAAACGAAGGAAAACTTAGGGTAAATAATTCGTGTATAGCTGAATTTTGGTATAGTTGTAGACAAAGGTATCTTACACAACATACCAAAAGTACCCATGGATAGGAGTGCCGCTAACGGGGAGAGGGGGGTGTAAAGGTTTTTTGGCTTTTCGTAAATAACTTAGTAGCGGTGGCTCATACGAAAAAATGTTCTTCTACTTAATTAATCCACAAATAATTTTCTACAAAAAAGGTTCTTTACACTTTTTTGCTGGGATCAATGTATAATGAGATTTCGAGGAAATACGATAATCACTTTTTGAAACTTTCGGAGCTATTCTTTACGAAACTATTGGTTTTGTCTAAAAGTTCTTTAAGGAAACCTATATTTATATTAAAAGACCTATCCAACGACACCCCAAACACCAGGGGTGGAGTAAAAAAAATAATTTACCTCTCACTTCATGTGTTCGGGAGGTACCCCAAAAAATAATATTTTTCAGATTTTGTTTTAAAACTTTGTCTGCGTGTTCAAAACACATACTCATACGAAGTTTAACTATTCAAGTACTAACCATCACTGAGCAGGTTGAAGAGGGTATTTTTTTACTTTTTATTTTTTATGTCACGACGGTGGCAAACAAGCATACGACCCGTCTGATGGTAAGCAGTTCCCACAGCCTATGGACACCTGCAATCAACTTCCTAACCTTATAGTTTCGCTGTCCGTTTGTCCCAGTCTGTCCGTTCACGGCTTTGCGCAGTGATGGTTAGTACTAGAATAGTTAAACGTTTTGAACACGCAGATAAAGTTTTAAAACAAAATCTGAAAAAATATTATTTTTTAGGGTAACTCCCGAACACATGAAGTGGGGGGTAAATTATGTTTTTTAATTCACCCCTAATGTGTGGGGTGTCGTTGGATAGGTCTTTTAATATAAATATAGGTTTCCTAAAACAATTTTTAGACAAATCTAATAGTTTCGTAAATAAAAGCTCCGAAAGTTTCTAAAAGTGATTATCGTATTTCCTCGAAATCTCATTATACATTGATCTCAGCAAAAAAGTGTAAATAACCTTTTTTGTAGAAAATTATTTGTGGATTAATTAAGTAGAAGAACATTTTTTCGTATGAGCCACCGCTACTGAGTTATTTACGAAAAGCCAAAAAAGGGGACCTTTACACCCCCCTCTCCCCGTTAGCGGCACCCCTATCCATGGGTACTTTTAGTATGTTGTGTAAGACACCTTTATCTACAACTTCACCAAAATTCAGCTATACACGAATTATTTCTCCTATCGAGCAGTTAGTGGGCTTCCTTCGGTTAGCTATAAGCTGGTCCGCCCGCTCGTGCATGTACTACAAACCTGAGTATTGGCATACAAAATATACGTTATGTTTAAATTGTATAAAGAGAAGTGTTATAATTTATTACTAGTAGTAAACGACTGGAAGCATACTGACGGATGGACAGATGGGCGGACATGACGAAACTATGAGTTTTGTGTTTGCAATTTTGGCTACAGAACCTTAAAAAGTAGTATATTCTCAAATTTACACTTTCGAATTTAAACTTATTATGTAGGTTTTTTTTAAATTATGTAATTAATAATGTATAGGCATTGGTCTAGAAATCTACTAGCGGAGGCAGGAAGCAATACCAAATTACCATCGTAGCTAGCCGAGCACACAGCAATTTTAATTATCTAGCTGCGCGCCCGTGTAGATTTTCATAGCGGAGCTTTGCATTGCATAAACACGATATAATTGAGAAATATACGTGAGCCAAGCGACCGGTTTCTCGGCCATTATGCCGGTAAGTATACCTACAAATATAGTCAAAGGTACAGACAGGTATATGAAGGTATCATTATCTGCAATAATTAGGGGTCCAGACACTATCAGTAATAATGTAATTATTTTTACCGGTACTTTTCTATGTATATTAAGGATGTAAATGAGTACAGAAATAATTTCATTATTACTGACAGTGTCTGGTCCCTCAGTATCTTGCATGACTCAGCGCGTGAAAATATGCGTCACGCTCTTAAGAGTCCGGTAACGATTTGAAACGAAAATCGCTAATAATGATATTATGCACATGAATTGCATTTGGTAAGATAGCTTAAAGTCTTGTTATTGCAAAAAAGTACTTTAGATCTATATATATTAATATTGAATACCTTAAAACTCAATTCTTACAGAGCTTGTTTAGTGAGGACGTTGCTTCATGCAATTTTGTCGTATGATTTTTAATTATTATTTGTTTTGGACCCTAATATGTTTTGTACTATCTGAATAAAACATGAAGTGACGTTTATTTCTGTATTTTTATATTTGTAAAATACTTTAATATCTGCCCAAAATATTAATCACCTAAACTTCGGAAATTTTTAGCAAAATTGATCTAGCAAAACATACTCTCCCTTAAAAAATAGATATGAAAATGAAAAAAAGTGTTACAGTTATTCTTCAGGCGACTCGTATAACTTAATTTTAATCAATAAAAACCTTACTCATTTCACCTCTCCAAGCAAAAATCGCGAAACAGGTGTTAGACTAGGGTGAATTATTTATAAATAAAGCATAAAATAAAAAAATAGTTGTATTTATTCCATTAAAAAAGAAACGATCTTACATAATATGTATACAAAATTATAGAACTTATCTTAGTTACTGCAAAACAGCATCAAAAAGTTGAGCGAAATCGAAAAAAAAGTTTACCGGACTTTTAATTTGACCCACATTTTTTATTAAAATAGTAGTGGGCAGATTTTTGCAGTTTCCAGGGTGTTTTTAAGGGGTCAATGGTGTCATAAGAGTAGGGGAGGGATATGTAGGAAACTATACATGTATGGTTAGAACATTAACTTACAAGAGAGGCCCCAAGGAGATGAACACATTCACCCATCACACGTTTTTGTGTGGCGCACAAGATGGCGAGAAGAATGATTTATAAATTTTTGGACTGAAATGTAAAATGATTAAGGTTTAATATACCTATTTTTCCTAGATCTGCAAAAATAAATACTAGAGATATTACAGAAAATTAAGCAATTACTTAACAGATTAGACAGAATACTTAATAACTATCAGATTTGTGTATGGACTTCGAAAATACGACCATGTGTCTGCTTTCCGCCGCAAGTTAAATTGGCTCCCCATTCGCGAGCGTAGGTCCACCAGAACTCTCTGTAATCTCTTTACAATCTTATTTGACCCTGCTTCACCGGATTATCTAAAATCTAAATTCCAATTTGTAACGCCGCGGCCTGGTTGCGAGCTTCGATCCTTCCGTAGTCTTAAACTTTCAATTCCTCTTCACCGCACTGGGTTTATGGCAAACTCTTTCACCCGTCAGGCCATTAGCCTCTGGAACGATCTTCCTCTCCCTATACGACAAGCACGGAGCAAATTTTCCTTTAAGCGCAAATTACGTAAACACCTCTCTGA
The DNA here is from genome assembly GCA_911728535.1 of Pammene fasciana. NCBI lineage: Eukaryota > Metazoa > Arthropoda > Insecta > Lepidoptera > Tortricidae > Pammene > Pammene fasciana. The sequence continues at coordinate 8,853,080 of OU452285.1, forward strand.
TGCACTTCAAGGTTAGGTAGTGATCTGCATGATGGTTATGCATGGGTACAATAATATTAGGTATTTATTTATTATAGCATGTAATTATATATGTATGTTTATAGTATTGAGTATATTAATAATCATAATTAGTTATATTAATGTGATTTGTTTTTTTTACGTCATCTCCGCTCTTATAATCCTGCACCAACCATTAGTTTCTGTTTGGCCCAATGGTTGACTGGTAGAGAATGCCTTAAGGCATTAAGTCCGCCATTTGTACTTTCTTTTATTGTGCAATAAAGATTAAATAAATAAATAAGCAGAAATTCGTTGCTCAAACAAATTTTCAAAAGTTTTGTCAGAACGTTTCGTTGTTGCTATGTACCTACCTTATTTTCCTTGTTCTACTTAGCTCAATCCGAATGCTCAATTTACCTAACTATCAAGCATAGTCTAGTTAACTTTTGTGACATCAGGGTCGCGTTTTATAAAGTTACAATTTACAATTTCGCTGTTTGCCTCTCTTTCTAGCACACATATTGGATAGAAAGAGAGGCAAACAGCGAAATTGTAAATTGTAACTTTATAAAACGCTACCCAGAACGTTTTACTGTTAAATAAAGCGTAATATTTAACACAAGAATTCTGTCTGGAGACGATGCAACATGAATGTTCTATCTAAGATACAAGTTTTCATATTTCTGAGGCCCTCTGCATAAAAATTATAGACCAGTGAACTGAAAAATGTGTTAAACATAATTTGCGTTAAACATTACCATTACATTACGAACTCGTATTATAAGGTCTTAATTTAACTTAAGTAGTGTTCAGCAACAGTGTTCAGCATACCTCTCCCAACCATTTCAAATCTCTTAAGCCTGTTCAACATTTACCTCTGCTAGCAATAATTTCGTATTTCAGAGAAGACCGGACTGTACGAGTACAACGCATATAAGTAAGTTTCAAAAGGATTATTCGGGCTGCTGCTACAGGGAACGAGGTTCTCTTATTCGCCACAAGCCCACATAGAGGATTGTCCACTTGTCTAGTTAGGACAAATTCGTGGTATAGCAAAGAAAGTATGTTGAAATAGACAATGTTACTATCTAAAACTATTTATTTTTGATGTGTATTATGGGTAGTAGGTACTCTACTAAGTATTTAAGGCAACTAAGAACATAAGAGCGTTTTACATTGTTTCTTCCGATATCCGATACCTATTTAGTCCAGGGAGAAAAAGTGCCAGCTGCTAGAGTCTGTCCTATAGTATTAAGTCCGCTTTTATGCGTTTTTATGCGCTTTTATTGGTTTCCTTTACTAACCCATAAATATTTAGGAATTTAGTAGAAAACTACAGAAATAAACTTATGTTATGCTTCATTTCTTTATAGTGCATGTACAGTCACCATCAGATATGTCAGAGCGGAAAAAGTGGTCACAAATATGAACAATACCTCTATTGTCAAGGCGATAAAGTGCATATTCAGATATTTTTGAGTAACCTGGCCGCTACGATATATTCGATGGCGACTGTACGTAGTCCTAATCCGATATGTTTCGATTTGGGATCGGATAATGTAATGATTAAATAATATTAACCTATTTGTATTTAGGAATGTTTAGTGTGTAACTTATTAACCATCAAAATACGGCTGTATAAATAGGAACGTGCCCCATTCAACTCAAAAGGAAATACAAATACCCTGTGAACACTAGTGTACACCTAAAAAGTCGGTCTGCAGATTTAAAACTCGCAAGGGTCGTATGAATCGAAAGTATGTAGATATTCAGTCTCGAATAATATTTTCCAGTATATAATTTTTCATAGATTTTTATACATTAACTAATCACTTTTTAGGAGATGATACCATTATATTTATAGCGCAGCACCATATTATTGCACAACCCTTCCATTTTTCGAGGCTTACAAGTCACAAATGTCACAATATTGACATGAACGCCAAGCGCTCCGCCCGCCCGTTGGACTTGGCAAAACTTCTCGGTGTGGAGGGTAGAGAAGAGAATGAACGACTTTTATAATACCGGAAGGCGACTTTACTTTTTATGTCTTTTTTATTTCTTGTGTTTTCAGACTAAGCCAAATGTAATTGATTTCGTGCGGGAAAATATAAAACTGTAAACTGTTAAACTTTATTTACTTGGAATTAATTTGTCTGTTTGGCAACAGCGTTACCAGTATATTTTTTATTTAATGAATGTGACGGAGAAAAATAAAATTTTCTCTGAGTAGGTAGTATGGTGAATGGTCTAAATACCTACAATGCTTAGTAAAAAGAAAATGTTCTACTCCTTCTAGTTTACAAAAACATGAAATATAACTTCGCATGCATGTAAGTACTGTTGTACGTTATTTGTCATTACTTTTATGATAAAAGATTTAAAGTGCGACCGCACCGCTGCTTAAAATTCGGCGACGTTACGGAATCGCAATGACGCATCGTATCCGTACCTTTTTTACCGCATCCTTTACACGCCGCTGCTGGAAATACGCAGATACTCCGTAGATTTCGTATGGGGCACGCACGTCACGGCCTACACGTTGCGTCTGCGTGTTTCCAGCAGCGATGTGGAGAGCATGCGGTAAAGTCGTGACGTTTACGGCACTTTACTGCGATTCCGTACCGTCAGCGTATTTTGAGTTTTAGCAGCGGTGTGGATATGCATGCGATAAAAACTGTACAGATACGATGCGTCACTGCGATTCCGTAAAGTCGCCGTATTTTAAGAAGCGGTAAATCGGAAAGAAATGTTCGTTTACAGAACAGAATCGATTAAAAGACAATCGTTTTTTTGTTCTGACGGCCAGTAACTATTTTAACGTTTGACACTTATCCACTTAAGGACTACTATTAATTTTTAACCGACTTCAATTCCATTGAGGAAGGAGGTTCTGCATTCGGTTTGGTGTTTTTTATTATTTATGTTCACCGATTACTCCGAGACCCGTGGTCCGATTTGAGTAATTCTTTTTTTGTTTGAAAGGATCTACATCCAAGGTGGTCCCATATTAATATGGTGCTGTTCTGATGATGGGATCCATGAGGAATTGAGGGAACTCCTCAATTTTGAAAGGCACATGTATGGTGATTTGGGTGTTTTCTCAAGCAACTCAAGCATTTTCTCACGAAAACCACCATTTCGATGCAGTGGACCTGATGATGATGATTGTTTTGATGATAATGATGAAGATTTTTTTATGCAGGATGTTCAGCGATTACTCCGAGACCCGTGGTCTAATTTCAATAATTATTTTTTTGTTTGAAAGGAACTACCTCAAAGATTGTTCCACATTTATCTGGTGCTGTTCTGATGATGGGATACATGAGGAATTGAGGGAACTCCTCAATTTTTAAATGCACATGTATGGTGATTTGGGTGTTTTCTTAAGCGACTCAAGCATTTTCTCACGAAAACCACCATTTCGATGCAGTGGACCTGATGATGATGATTGTTTTGATGATAATTATGAAGATTTTTTGATGCAGGATGTTCAGCGATTACTCCGAGACCCGTGGTCCAATTTGAATATTTTTTTTGTTTGAAAGGAACTACCTTGAAGATGGTCCCACATTTATCTGGTGCTGTTCTGATGATGGGATTCATGAGCAATTGAGGGAACTCCTAAATTTTTAAAGGCACGTGTATAGTAGACATGTAACGAATGTCGGTTTTGGAACATTCGCGAATGCGAATGCGAATGCGAATATTTGTAATTAATATTCGCGAATGCGAATGCGAATGCGAATATTTGGGTTTTCATACATTTCGTAATTTCACCACATTTTGCTTGTATCGCGGTAACATTTTTTTGACGCAGTTCATAACCGGGCGGCGTATCGTAGGCGACTATCACACTGGCGACGGATCCGCATGCGGCGCCGGTGCGCGAGCGAGACAGCGCTATACACATGCAGAGCGCTATATATCTATTGCAGGGTTTTAAATGTAAGCCAACCGACATAGCGGTAGATAGTGAGATACTTTCTTCCATTTTCGGCACAAATAAGGTGCTAAAATATTCGCAAAATATTCGCATTCAATTGTGCGAATGCGAATGCGAATGCGAATATCTAAAAACATGCGAATATTCGCGAATGCGAATGCGAATGCGAATATTCGTTACATGTCTAGTGTATAGTGATTTGGGTGTTTTCTTAAGCTACTCAAGCATTTTCTCACGAAAACCACCAATTTGATAGAGAGGACCTAATGATGAAGTCCACATATGATACGTGGACTTTTCCTTAGATAGAATGGGTGTATTGTGAACTTTTTTTTTGTATCTTTCCCGATTATTCCGAGACTTTTTGTCCGATTTTGATAAATATATAACCACTAAAAATGGAAAAATAAAAACTTTTTACAAAAAAAAGATAAACCGACTTCAAAAAGGATAAAATGAATCATTATATTATTTATATGCGTTACCAACTGATATGTTTGAAGTCGGTGCCAAGCCAACTTTGGAAGAGTTAATACGAACGAGGCGATGTGTTCAGTGAATTGTTATTTTTACTATATAACTAATCTAATACGGTATGAATCGCACGTAGATATACATTCGTTTCGACCATGCGTTAACTGTTAAGCAAGTGGGTACAGAAAGTATAATCTGCACCCAAAACACTGCACCCAAAATGTATTTTGTGAACATCCACTTGACATGTATTTAAAGCAAATAAATGAATTGATTGATTGATTGATTGATTATCTTTTTTTTGTAAAAAGTTTTTATGTATTAAGCAGAACATCTGCTAACTTAGAGCAATGGAGTAAGCTATGGAAGTAAGCTTAGGTACATTTCCCCTCTGTCAAAGTTATTAGCAGGAAAATCTAATACGTTTATAAAAACTATTTCAAAAATCGATTACACGCATTTCGTGCATCGTTTTCAGAGAGTAAAGAGCTCCGTGAAAATGCCTTTATGTATTGTTTTTAGGTGTAAAAAATGTTCTATTATGTCTAGTTTACAAAAATATGAAATATAATTTCACATGTAATTATACTTTTACTTTTTTATCATTACTATTATGATTAAAAAAATAATCCACATCGAAAATCAAGCGTCGTTTACAGAATCGATTTAAAGATAATCGTTTATTTTCTGACGGGCAGTAACTATTTTGACGTTTGACACTTATGCATATTTAACGCCCCTAAGGATTGGTGCCTTCTATATTTTGTTTGAAAATACAAGCAAAAATGATCCTTGGCTTTTTTGTTTGACATTTGCAAGGACTGCATTCGATAATGAACCATATTTCAACATGTGTAAAGTCGACTATCTGTTGCTCCATTTAGTGTCGTGACTTACTGTCAAATATGCGTGATATTTTCAAGCCAAAGGTACATCATTATCGGTTATCAATAAGGCGATGCTGCCATAAAAATTAATTTAGAAATTAACTTTATTAACAACCGACAATGATGTACCTTTAAATTGAAAACGCCATATGTATGCTACCTCGCCCCCCTCAGATTTTGGCAGACTTTTTTGTTTAGAAAGATGAGGCGATGCGTCCTCCAGGTATAGAGCTTTATGTCTGCTAACGATACCACAATGTTTAGAAATAAAGGATGGTGGATAAATTCGCTAAATAATTTCCTCCAGCGTAGTAAGTAGGTACACCTATGTTTTATTATTATTCAAATTAGTTTCATAGCATTACAAGCAAAAACCAAGGCACTGCGAACTACAAAATATGTGATATCCTAATGGCTGCTCTACATGATGGGCCATCATAAGGACGCAGCTATACGACAGAACGAGATCGCAACATCGTTAGCTCGCTCTAACGCATAGCTGCGTCCCTATGATGGCCCATCATGTAGAGGAGCCCTAATATTTTTTCTCCATCTAGATCTCAAACAATTTGGTCGATTAGTAAAGCCAGCACAATATTGTTTCCTGTTGTTATATATTTATAATAAAAATTAGGACGCGAAAAAAAATTGTATGAGTCAGGTGGTCCCAGCCGGCCAATCCTCCATACAAAACCATGTTTTTTCGCATGAAAAAAAATATTCTTAGTTTTTCATAATTAGAATACGATATCAATTATGCCCTTAAAAGGTTCACCAGCATTTTCGTTACACAATGTATAGGTACAGAAAATTGTATTTTAAAGTCCCTATCCTAATACATCGCCGGAAGGACAGCAGATAAGAACTCCGATTTAATCGTTTAGTATTTCGGCGATAGACGATGCGATCCTTTGTAGGAGTGACAACCGACTATTAGGCTTCATGGTAAGATTAATAAACAAAACTAATAAACATGCTTTTGATTTTGAACTTTGAATAGAGCTTGACAGTTGACAAGTTAGGCTAGCAAGAAAACGAAGTAGGTATTGGAGGTTTATCGTTTGATCGCATTTCAATTGGCCTTTGTGCTTGCTGCATTATTACATTATTTTTGTTCACGATACAATACAGGGGAAAGAGAGGCAACAGTGCGCTGTTGGTATAAAACAAATCTATATAGATTATAAAATAAAACATTATTATTTTAATTGTAATCTCGACTTCTGTTCACACTTTAAGTTCATCCATGTGTTGTTTGCATTAAATTAGCTGTTCAATAAGCTAAAGAACACAATTTGTCCGATATTTTTCAATGTGATATTGTAACGCCTATTGGCAGACCTAATAAATTAAATAAAAAACATTTCTTACCTTTTTCATAAAGGACATAACATTTGTAGGCAGCATGGTGGCTTCCTCTCTGCACTGTTCGCTTAAAACTTACATCACTGCACTGCACTGAACTTCACCACTGAACTGCCCTCAGTCGGGAATTAGCACGCTACCTCCAAAACACGACATTTTACAAACTTTAGGTATAACTAAAGTCCAACACTTTGCACTTTGTGTTAATATTTAGGTATCACCCACTTCACAGTTTGGCACTCTTCAACTCGACAATATTTGCCTGAAACAAAAGAGAACACAAGTTGTAGTAGGTACGTGTTACACATGTAGAAGGATCCAAGACATTTCAGAGGGGGTGCAAAGCTACATGGCAACATGGCGAATAGGCGGTAAGATAAATCGGGGTGGCAAACGAAAATAAATAGAATAAGTAAGTAGGTAACTTTTCTTATTCGAGTAATATTTATGTCAGTTTACCCCACGTCAGATACAACACCTTTTTGGATGATGCGCATGGAATGCATCTGAAATGGTGAATGAAAGTAGGCTACGGTAACCACTTTCTGTCATTAGCATATTAACATGCTTGTTTACCACGAACGTGCTACCCATATAAAAGTTCCTATATTATTGTCTGTCTTTCAGCACATATTAGGTTATCAACAGTCAGATTTTTAAATCTTTTTGCACGATAAATACTAGTAGTGCGTGGGTTGACTCAGGTTTCAATCCCGTCGTAGCGACGAGTCAGATTACAAGTGGGCAGGCGCTCTTGTTCCCCGCAGCACCCACGCACGACCCTTCGCGGGTGAGAATGGGATGCATTCAACAGGTCCTACTTTGTTCATTAAGTGAACATCTTTCTTTCGTCTGTTACGGCTTGGGTATACCTAAATAGGTATGTGAAAACTCATACCTCCTCGACTAATGTCCTACGAGAATGGCTAAGTATGTGGGTACTTTCGTCTTTGTTGATTAATTGTTCATGTGGTACAGTTACGTCTGAAAATATGCATAGGTACAAGGTGGAACAAAAATTCTGGTGATCCTTTTAAGGGCATAATTGGTATCGCATTATTATTATGAAAAACTATTGTTTGTTCTACTTTTTCTTACTCGCAATACGATACCATAGATAAATGAGTAGATAAATTCTATTTGACGATACCAATAACGCCCTTAAACGGATCACCAGTATTTTTGTTATATTCTGTATAATGTGACAATAATATCGTCAGGTGACAACCAAAACTCACTAATAGCAAAAAAATAAATAAACGAAAATCAACCTTGTTTTGTGACAGGTACGGTTCCTTATGGCTATTAACTTGTGGAAGTACTTGGTGAGTTTTGGTTGTCACCAGACGAATAATTATGTAGTCAGGGACTACTACCTACTTAAATTTAATGATGATATGTGTATTTAGATACCTCACTACCTTCTTCACAAAAGTTATATTTAATGTAGTCTACTGATAGTTATACTATACTGTTCAAACTCGTTCAATAGTATGGTCTAATTTAAAAAAAGTATGGAAGTAAGTCGTGTAGTCGTGGTTCTTTTTGGATTCGTTAGAGGGCGCAACTAGATTGTTTCCCCCGAGTTGCACCGTTTCTGTTATATACGGAAGACTGTTAAATTTTAGGTGTAAACTATATATAAAGAGCTGTAATTTTGGAGTAAGTTAAAAGCTATTGGGTTCAAGCTTAGTAGTGTATAGAGAACAGCTTGGTGCATAATGTATCTTAATTAAAAAGATGTGCGATGTATGACACCCTTTAAAAAAATTTTTTTTCGATTGCGGCTCGAGGATAAGTCAGTCGGTTGGTGCGACTTCAAGTTAAGCTTTTTAAAGCATTATAAACATTCAGTTAAATTTGCACGCCTGGGCAAATTATGGAACATGTATTTTTGATTATTTTGTTATTTTAAATTGGAAAGGGAAATTAAGAGACACGTGAAAATTTTAAGAACAGTACTTATCTAAAGACACTACATTTGCACTAAATAAAAAATAGGATTTTTTTACCGGAAGTTTGTCAAAAAGTAAATATAATTTATTGCAACGAACTGCAAGCAACGGTGGGTGGTAGCACGCGGCGCGGGGCGCGCGGGGCGGGGAGATAGCGCAGCGCGCAGCAATTGTTTTACTCCCGCCGTACGTTGAGACCGTTCGTTCGACACTTTTAACGGGCAACCAGCATAGATCTTATATAAGTTAGAGATACCCAATCAGCACGCCAAATGTGGCACAGTAAAACGAGCCGAAGAGAGCCGAGCAAAGCCCGATCGTTCCGGGGATGCTATTCACACAGGACTAACAAACGTTTCGTTAAAATATTAACAGTGTAAGTGAGACTAGGGCACAATTGGCGTTAGGAAGTAAAAGTTTCATAAATATAAACCGAACTGACAGCATTGAGGCATAAGCCTAGTGGAGTAATTGTTGTTTTATTTAATTACGAAAGTCAGAAAATAATTAAAACTTACTAAAAAATATACACAAATTACTAAAAAATATGGTAATAAAATTAAAGAGAAAGATAACTGTATTCTTCGTTTCAAAATCAAATTTACATAACCCCTCCAAGGGTCCACCACTTTCTTATTCATGATAATTTTATTATTAGATTTTAGCTAGTACGGCTCGTATGCTTCTGCCGGACAAAAAGCTGGCAACCCATCTGCACAATCCCTCAAGCAGTCCGTAAGCTGGGAACTTCGACAGAAGACCCTGATGCCAGACCCGATCTAAAGCCTTAGCTATATCAAGGCTGACTGGGTAATTTGCAGAAAAAATGTACCTTTACTTAGTCCCAACTGTCCCAAAATTTACATACAAAATAATTCGTTACGTTCATAAAAAAAGTGTAACGAAACTGACAAATTATCAGTTTCGTTACATTTTTTTATGAACGTAACGAATTTTTTGGATGTTAATTTTGGGACAGTTGGGCCATTTTTTTATTCTACCAGACTCGATAGAGCTCATGATTCTGCATGCGACAGGCTCAAAATATATATGAAATAAAATAAAAAAGTAAAGGTACATTTTTTCTGCAAATTACCCGACTGCCAATGCCTCAATGGGTAGTCACCACTCGTACTCGCGGCTAGGGGGCTTAACCAGCTTTGTATGAAAATGAAAACTTTTATGTTTAACGTGCTGTTTTTTTATGCCAATCGATTTCATTCCTATCCAGTATTAATAGTTTCGTAGGGGCCAACTAGCGGTAATGTACTAAAAAGCCACAAATTGAAGATGTTTTTTTTTTCATACATTTACTATGGAGAATTTAATTACATTTTTCTATCACGCCAATCAGCCATTACAGTAAAAGCATTCAAAATATCAAAAAATAGGGTTTCAAAGCAGTAAATATATGTAAAATTGTTCTTCAATTTGTGGCTTAAGTAGTAAGTTGGCCCCATAGAAACTATTAATACTGAACAGGAATGGGATCGATTGGCATAAAAAAATAGCATGTGAAAAATAAAAAGTTTTCTTTTTCATGCAAAATGTATGGGGAAAGCTTTTCTCGATTTGTGACTTTTCTAGCTGGAATTTATTTTTGGTCTTATACAAGCTTTTGATCCTGAATAGGAATGGGATCAAATGGCATCAAAAAAAGAGTGTGTCAAAAATTACCTTTTTCTCGCATCCTGTATGTTTTTTCTAAAATCTGTAAACGCGAATCTTCGTCAATTTGAAATCGAGGGAAGGTTTTTAAAACCATTTTCGCGTAGCAGCACGGGATCTGGTAGCTGCCCTCACTGACCCAAAAAGAAAATCCATCCTGTATAGTTAATAATTTCATAATATTTTTTAACTACCTACCATATGAAGGCAATTTAATAAAATACACACTATAAAAATCGATTAAAACCAACTAATAAACGAAATAGATATAATTATGAAGTTATCAATATTTATTACAAAATCAATCAAAAAATTACAAATAATAAAGTAATTGATCCAAGAGCGACTCCATTGCTCTTATTTGCCATGTGATTTTGTAATGTCAGTTGAACGTAAGGTAAAATTTTATCATATCTTTCTTTTAACCTGTAATACAACCTTAACGATGTTAAATAATTCGCACTGGCCGGTCACAATGTTTTACTTTTAGGAAAATCTTGTTCGAGTCTAGGCCTCTTTAATATATTATCTCGATGTTCTCGAAAATTGCACGAATTAACGTCCTCACTAAATAAGCTCTGTAAGAATTGAGTTTTCGTTTATGAAATATTAATAAATGTATATAGACCTAAAGTACTTTTATTGCAATAACAAGACTTCAAACTATCTTACCAAATGCGATCCATGTGCATTGTCATTATTAGCAATTTTTGATTTCAAATCGTTACCGGACTCTTACCCGCTTATTCATAAACGTGTTCCAATCCTTATTTAGTTAAATTATGTTTTGTTAGTTTCTAACAAACAAAAACACAGCTATAACACTATAAATAAAAACAAGCTTGCTGTCAGAAGATGTCGTATCCGCAAAGCATATAAGTCATTTTTTGGTCAGGGTATTCATATTTATAACAAGTTACCCGTCGATGTTTTGAATCTATCATTTCCCGCTCTTAAGAAATACTTAAAAAAAAACTTTAATGTCAAAGGGTTATTACAGGGTCGAGGACTATATGACAGACATATATGCATGGCCCAAACCAGAAACTATAAAATCATCTAGCATTTAGAGGACACAGTTCAGGTAAGAAGGCATATCAAACGTTTTGCGAAGCAGTCAGATTTGGATTTTATTTTATTTTTCATTTTAATTACACAATAGGCAGGCACATGTCTGTCTTTCAAGCTGTTTTGATATGCCTTTTTGAAGAACTACGCATTATTGTATATAGTATCTTTAATGTATTTGTATTACTGTTTTGAAAAAATAAGTCACGCCGAGTTTCTTGCCGGTAATAAGTAATACTTCTCGGGTCAGAGGTGTAGAGTTAGAACCGGTGGTAGTTTCTTTTTCTGTCTGACGTTCATAAGTGCATTGTAATGTGCCTAAATTGAAGAATAAATATCTTTTATCTTTTACTGTCAAATTGACAGATAAGGTCAAAAGATGATTTAGTTAAATGAGGTTTGAAGTAAGTTTATGAATATGTGGGTTAAGGTTTAGCGCTTAAGTTGGTTTAATAATTATTTATTTTAAAATTTAAAATTACGTCAAATTTTGCTAAATACCTATTTGAAATACTGGAGAGATATTATTGTTTTGTTTCAATTATAATTCTTATTGAGAAAAAATATAATTTTAAACAAAAAAAGAACCGACTTCACTTAGGATCCGCTATTTCAAGAGGAAGTGGCCGAGTTGCTGTAAAAAATAGTGAAATCACTATAGGCGTGCCTATAATAGTTGAAGAGTTCCCTCGATTTCTCCAGGATCCCATCATAAGATCCCGACTTGGTGACAATGGGACCATCTAGGGGTTATACCCGTTCGATTAAAAAAATGATTTTGAAAATCGGTTCACGATTCACGGAGATATCGAGTAACATACATACAAAAAAATAAAAATAAAATTCAGTCCAATTGAGAACCTCCTCCTTATTTGAAGTCGGTTAAAAATAGGTGTTGTTTTAATATTAAGATAAATTATTGTTTTTTTTTTTTCATTTATATAACTTATTGATAAAAAATAGGTGTCGTTTTAATATTTAAAGTCTCTCATAATAAAAACCTCATCAACATCAGCAGCATATATACGCCCCACTGCTAGTCAGAGGCCTTCTCTCAGAATGATAGAGCGTGCAGATTAGGACTTCACACACCTCATTGAACTGCTTCGTAAGTCTGGTGAAAAACGTTTTTACGAATTTAACAAACTTTGGGCGTACCTGTATTTAATTTGTTGAATGTCTTTCTGCATACTCAGAAACCCTACTATTTTTGCAGTACATGTCACTACTCTTGCCTCAAGAGCCGTGCTTCGTCAGTACGTCTACGCGCTTTCCTTCTCTTGCCATTAATCACGCCGTTGTCGCTTCTGTGTATTTATTGTTATTGCTCTACGTTTTTGGTACTTGATTACAGAACTGCATGTTCCGTTTAAAAATGTCAATTTTTTATTGCGTGCGAATGTAAACGAAATCAAATGAATATGATTGCGTCAAATTCCAAAAGTATTAAAATTTCCCTTTTAGTAAAACGACAGTAAAAACATGAAAAACTACTTTCCGGGTGTCGCACCCTGGTGCGAATTTGATATTGGATTTAGTATTTTTTTCTAATTATTTACTCAATTTGCACCGAGTACAATACTTTCTCCAGACCCGCAATGGCCAAAATAATATTTTTTGTTATGTTGTTTTTTTTTACCTGTTCCGTAGCTTAAATTAATATAAGTAACACGTGCAAATTTAGATATACGTGTTTTAAAACGTACGCCAAATTACGCCGAGTACACCACTTTTCTCTTCGTAGTTATAACCATTACATTGTTTTCAACCGATTTCACCCCTTTCCGGGGGGGTGAATTTAGTAGGGGTTGTATAAAGTTCGATTTTTAGCCCATACAAAACAATCCGAAGTGATTTTATTAGTCTTTAGAATTAGTTCCTGACTTTAGTGAAATTTGATCTAGTTTGACTAGACTACAATAGATACGTAACGATTTGATATTAGAATTGAGTCAGCGCTCGGATAGGAGCGAGATTGCATCGTTCGTTTGAGCGATATCGGAGAGTCGAAAGCGGATATCGAGAGCTTCGCCGATTTCACTTGGTACCTACTTCGTACGAGTATATGGTATCGATGTTGCAGTCCGATCGTAAAATTAGCTAAATCATGAAATTCATAGGCTTTTCATGAAATGCCAGCATTTCATGATATATCCAACCTTAGGCCCGGCATACTTATAACGATAAATACGGCAGATCGTTAAGTGTAATGTATTCGTCTCAATGATATCATTTTGTTTTAATGTGTCCTAAATAGGAGCTAATTAGGTATACAGGATGTAGGTAACAAAGTAGTATCGAAAATCAATGTGAAAATCCGTAGCGTTTTGACTTTAAAATGCACCTATTTATTACGTATTATTGCGTGGGGTGCCTGGAGTCCGAAAAAAATAGACATACTTACTTAATTTAATTTTTTGAAGTTGCCTGAAAACTATGATGTAAACAATTAACGCTTTATGTAGTAGGTTATAAAAAGCTTTTAAATACCTAGAAATCTATATAGTACAGTCGCCATCAGATATATCGAAGCGGCCAAGGTGGTCACAAGTATTTGAACAACGCCCCTATTTTTAACCCATTCACTGCTAATGACGACACGTTGTCGTCACGGCTCTAGGAAGCATTTTCGCTACATAGCGGGAAACCCATTTTATCGGCTACTGCTACGCGCGTAGCATAGCAGTGAATGTAGGCGATACAGTGCATGTTCAGATATTTTTGAGTACCTTGGCCGCTCCGATGTATTTGATGGCGACTGTAGGTATAGGAGAATTTCAACTCCAATCAGTGAGCTAATACTTCCTACTTAATTTTGCGGGAATCGGCGTCCAAAGCCCGAGGCAAATGGGGTATAAATATTTAGGCGGGCATAGAGTGAAATATTAAATTACGCGGTAAGTCGATTACGAAGAGCTATCTTGGGCAGCAGGCCCGCTGGGCTGGATAAATCGGAGATTAGGTACCTTTTGAAGCGCTGCTGGCCTGGCAGTAAGACGTCCGACTTTCAATCGAAGGTTCTCAGGAATCTCAGGTTCATACCACGGCTCGTACCGCTGAGTTTTATCCGAACTAAGTAATACGATGTTATTAACCCTTTGACCGCCAAAGCCGTCATATCACGCGCACATGTCCTCAGCGCCAGCACGTGATATCACGTCCAAGATATAAACGGTTTGGCGCTGAGGGCACTATTTTTCTGTCCAATGCTTGGCGGTCAAAGGGTTAATTCAACCAACGAGGGTCGGCAACGCCCATGTGAATCCTCTGGAATTACAGGCGTCCGTAGGCTACGGTAACTGCTTACCATCAGGCGTTATGCTTGTTTGCCGCCGTCGTGGTATAAAAAACCGGCCAAGAGCATGTCGGGCCATGCATACTATGCTCAATGTAGGGTGCCGTAGTTCCCGGCCTGTGACAATGGGGTTGGCCGGTGAAAACTTTTGCAGAGGGCGCTGTTCCAGATTCCATACAATAAGAGAAAGAGATACAAACAATGATAGAAAGAAACAGACGATGAATGGTCCCTAACTTGTATGCAGGCATAAAGCTTTTCTTAGGCAAAAACCTCCCCTATGGCGTTAATCTACATCATTTTAATTTTAGTATATTCCAAAAACGGATGGATTTCAATTTCGGAGCAATTCGAGACAAAACATTGAGTCATTTTCGCGAAAATAAATAAAAACTACTTCGCGCCATACAAATTTAGCTTTTCTAGGGACCAATTTTGAAGATGTCACTTTGACAGTTGCCAACCCCATACATTCGTTCAAAGTTGTTTATGGGATATTTCACGGCGCTTACGTCATTTTACGTTGCGGCACGTACGTCGTTTCATTATGCGATTTTATTGAATATGGTTTTCTTTTCATTAAATGTACTTATTAGGCCTCACTTCCAGACTATTATTTTTGAACGACCTATCCAACGATACCCATATATGCAGAGAGAGCAATGAGGTCCAAGGAAGCTTAAATATCGCGAGCCATCCGGTTGCCTCGCGGACACTGTAACTTCACGCCATTGCTTTAACTAATACGATAGGGTTAAGGCGAAAAAAAAATCACCTCAACGCCAAAAATACGTACACAATTTTGGACCTCATTACAATGGAGTAAGGTACAAAAGTGTATACAAATTTTTGGCAGATGTGCAGTCGCCATCAAATATATCGGAGCGGCCACGGTACCCAAGAATATCTAATCATGCACTTTTATCGCCTTGACAATAGAGGCGTTCAGATATTTGGGACCACCTTGGCCGCTCCGATATATCTGATGGCGACTGTACCTATTACATAAGTTATATGCCTGTTACTGATACCTAATAGTAGGCAAGTAGGGTAAATCGCAGTAACTGGCCACCTCAAACTAAAAATGAGCTCTATGCGCCTACAAACAGAATTCATTTTAGCATGAGGTTTTAATTACTGGCCACCCTTCAATAACTGGCCGCGTTATACTAAAATGAATTCTGTTTGTAGATGAATAGAGTAGAGGGTGTGAGGTGGCCAGTTACTGGCGAATTACCGTAGGGTAGCTACATAGCTACTTTTTACAGCATCTTGTGTGTTATTGTTTGTAGTTTGTATAGGAAATTATTTTAAATAGGTAACAAACACATATAATGTAACATATTTTTATTATAATTACAAATTTCGTCCAAAATTTCAATCATCACAAACCGTAAGAAACTTAAATGAAAACTAATAAGTAGCATTATTTCTACCTCCAAAGGTTTGAACAGAACAACACAGACAGAGAACACCATCCAGAATAGGTATTGGTTAACCCACCTACTCAAATTAACAATAAAATTAGATACTATTGATCATATCACAATATATTATATACTAAAAAACTAAAGGGTTTGCACTCCATTTATTTTATGTAACAATTTTGTTGGCAGATATCAAACTTGGTCATTTCAATATGAAAAGCATTATATTTTTTTCTTTCCATCAGTAACACGTTTTTTTAAAGAACAATTTAACCATGTTCTACAATTTAATACTTCATATGGATTCATATTTACATATGGATAAGAATTTCGGGCTAAGCAAATGTTCCGATAGTGTAATAAAATAAAATAGAGGATCCATTCCACCATAATAATCAAACCTGTATAATCCCAATAATAATTAAATTTGTAGATACATAAAATTTACTTAGGTAATTGAAGCAAACATGTCATTATAGAAACATTTAATTTCACCTAATAACAATGGAACTCATAAAAATGTACATTACTTACTTACAGAAAATAGTTATTTCTTATACAAGGGGGCAAAGTTGATGTTTAACCCCTCGTGTCTTTATTGAGACTCGAGCCAGCGAAAGACTCCAAAATTGAGCTCTTTGAGCTACAAGCGTAGCGAGTGATTCGAAAAATGGAATCTACGAGGGCCTCAAGGCAAGAGAGGTTGAACAAACTTTGCTGCCAAATTTATAAAAAAATTTTTCACCACACATCCACAGAAAAATATAAGCTATAAAATCCAAATGAAGGCTTTCAAAATTATATAATTCTAAATCATCTCTTTAAAGTCCATTGTGCCAGATAATGTGAAAAACCAAGTCAAAACTTGTACCAAATTACTTTCCCCACATGTGGATAAAATGAGAATTTCCCCACCACATTCACGGGATAAAAAACATGTTTCCTAGGTGGAGTGGTTAAAACTAATTTGCTTATGTGAAATGCCATGATTATTGAATAATTTGATTAAACTGACCATAAAGATCATGGGTTGTAGGCTACTTTGTCTAAATTTACATGCCAGTAATATACAAGTACAGGAGTTTTTTTGGGCCTGCTTACAACTGAAATATTCAAATTGGACTTTTACACACTAATTTTAATATAGTCACACAATGGAATGAGATGTAAATATTTAAAATGTGCTACTAAAGGGCTAGCACACAACTCCATGACACATGTCACATGCAAGAAGTATTACTCTTTTCCCAACTGTATTGACTACTTGCATATATGTATGTATTGTATTATTTTCTGCCGTCCCTGGTTAACAAAAAATATGTTAAATACCCTTTTTATGTTAGATACCCTTGCCACTCCGATATATTTGATGGAGACTGTATGATAAATTACTTTCAATTCTGTGGTTTCATTTTATGTAATTCATATGCCAGTTAGCTTCACTAAATTATCTTGTGACTGATGAACAATATATTTTTTTCAAAATGAGTTAATTCTTAAATAAAATTAATATTTCAATTTTTAAAATACTATTGATATGGCACAAGAGTGATCTCGTCATCTGGTGAGATAAAGGAAACAAAGCATGAGTTTGCAGTTGTGTTTAAGTGGATTTTCTTTAGTGAAGCTAATAAAGCAAACAATTAAAAAGATCAGTACTGCATTTTAAGATATTCCCAACATATTTTTCTTTAAATAATCAATTTCAATTAGAAATCTCAAGTTAATTTCAAGACCTTGCTTTTAAGCCATAAATTAACATTCTTCCAAAATACATAACATTGACATCAAAATAAATACTAGATGATTGTAGGTGAATCATAAAACAATAAAAACTTTTTATCATTGGAATTAAAAGTTAAGTATGTATTTAAAATCATCTCTCTGCGGCTATTAACATAAGGCAGAGACAAGTAAATTTATATTAGTCTAAATAGGTTGAGTGGACCTTATAGTGAATTGTCACACTGATAATAGCTGACAAGTCCACTATCAAACACAGGATTTATATAATATATGTATATAGATCACCACTTGCTGTTAAACATTTTCATTTGGTAATAATTATTCTAGTCAGACACCATCTTACACATTAAAATACACACAACTTGTATTTTTGGTAGGAGAATGTTTCACCACTCTGCGTCTCCATTAGCTTTTTGAAAGACATAATCTTTTCCTGCTAAATTCATTATCCCATCTTTTAAGTAAAACTTCCACTTGTTGCGGCTGCGAGTAATTTTATCATATTGACATACAACAACATTATCTGTATCAAACATGTCGCCGGGCTCTTCATCTGATACATCATCACCAGAGTTGAGGGGCTCCTCCTCAGCACCACCATCCTCATCTCGCTCCTCCTCTTCCTCCTCCGCTGGCTCTTCCCCAGACTCCTCATCATCATCATCGTCTCCTGCTGCATCATCCGAGCCCTCACCTCCATTTGAGCCGTCATCATCTGAAGAGTCCAGTGCACCATCTAGGGAGAATGGAGCAGCGCCACTCCGGCCACCCCCTCCACCATCAAACTCATTTTGTTGTCCTGCTAATGCTGAATTTATATGTTGTTGAAGAAGAGTAGCAGCTAGAGGCTGAGGTAGACTTATTGTTGCATTGATAATTGGCCCGGTCAATACCTGGTGAAGCTTGTTACCATTAAGAGCAGAGGCGGGGATTTGAATGGTAAAAGAGCGTGGCTGTGAACCCGGGACACCGGGCTGCGCAGGAAGAGTTAATTGCACTGGAACTTTATTGCTGGGGTCTAAAACGTGGGGATGAGTGCCAGCCAAGTTGGGGCCAGGTGCTCCATGTTCGGCACCCGAACTTTGATGACTTGAGCTCTGCGCCATGTGCGCATCCGGCATCCTTTTTTGTATCGCATTGCTTCCATTTGCTTTTTGAAAATTTTGTAACACTGGTGGCGGCGGCATCGCCGGCTCCAATGCAGGCGGGTCCAGCGCGCCACTGTCGGTTAATTTGGTCTTCCATAACTGTTTTAACTCCTGAAGCACTTGCTCATCCACACCGTCGTCTAAGAAACAATCTCGAACTCCGGCTATAACGTCATCTACTACGGTATTGTAAAGTTTAATAACGGACACTTGACTCGACGTCATTTTGATATAATTAGTATACTCAGAGTTGTGTACTGGGATCATTCGTGATGCGTATGAACTATTGTCAGATCACAACGATGGTAGCTTTCCTATCGAAAAATGCGTATCAACTTTCGTATTCACATCTCAATGTCAAGCGACACGGCAATCTACACAGCCATTATGACGAAACGATTTCAAATTAATAACCAATTTAATAAAGTCCAAAATCTCCCGATCACTAATAAGTAATACGATTGGTTTTAGTCCACTCCATATCTATAATATTTCCACGAAAATATTTAACACTAAATTTGACAATTCACCACTAAACATAACCTACAAACGGAAAGCAGAATTTGCCAGATTACGAATATTGTCTCTGGTCGCAGTGGCCATTGATATTGCACGAGTTTACTGCGCATGCGTGACCTCAGCGCCACCAGCGCGCGCCGCTCATCGCGTCACGGGAACTAAAGATTTTTAATAAATATTAACATTTTGTTTTATTTACACTACCAAATTGTATTTACATTTTTTTTTTGAAAATTGTCATAAAAAGTAAAAGCGGTATTACACATTGCAACCTGCAGGGCCCAATCTGTTGTGTACCCTGCCTCTTCCTGCCCCTCCTTCAGCTCCCTACGGGCCCTACCTTCAATTACACCTTCCAACCTGACAGATTGGGCCCTGCAGGTTGCAATGTGTAATACCGCTTTTAGTAAAAGCGGTATTAAGGTGCTCTTATACGGGCGATAAAAATTGCCGAATTGCCGCAATTTTGACGTCACGGCCATATCGAGCAATATCAAGCAATTCGAAATATTGCTCAATATGGGGCAATTATTGCTCCAGTATGGCGCCATTCTGGCTCCATTCGAATTGCCCCATATAGCAGCAACTCGGGAAACTAGGCAATACGTTCATACACGAGAAATACAGTGGAGCAATACGACCGCGTCGTTTCCCCCCCCTTGCACTCAGACCGCACCGCACTCGCCCCAAAATCAGAATCTCTCTGAACTATGGACGAGGTAATTCTAGCTGCGGAAGCTTGCAGTGCATTTAAAATAATGACTTAAAAAAAGAGAAATAGATGCGTTCATATCTTGCAGGAAGAGAACTAATTTTCAGTTTGTCCCCCCTCCCCCCCCCCCATCAAACTTTTAAACCGTGGGTTCAAAAAATCCGTAAAACTCACGAATGTGAGGCTTAATTAGTACTTTCAATGAAAATTATTTTGAGTAGAATCGGTTGAGCCGTTTTTGAGTTATAAGTTAAAAACACATAGTAAAATGACGTAACCGCCGCAAAATATTCCTTAATAAACGACCTTTTGAACAGATTTATTGTAACAGGCCGTTTCCCCTCCCCCTACACCTGGACCGCGCTCGCCCTACTAGAAAAAGAATGGGACATGCATATATGTGCGTACGGGATAGAAATACAAATTGCCTTGAATTTTCCAATCGTCTGGATATACCGGCAATTGTAGTCGGCAATACAGAGCAACACAGAAATGTATGGAGCAATACGGGAAATGATTGCCGAAATAATTGCCGCAATATCTAGAAATTGCCTCGTATTGCTCAATTAATTGCTCCATATTGCTCCATTCGTTTCGGCAACGTATCGCCGGGCAATAATTGCCCGAAAAATCGCCCGTGTAAGAGCACCTTTAGACATTGCAACCTGCAGGGCCCAACCTGTCAGGTTGGTAGGTGTAATAGCAAGTTGTGACTGTTGTGAGTAGGAGCAGGGGGGTACAACTCAAAGTAAATCTGTCAAAAAATTTGAGTTTGACACGACGTATCCGATACGTTTGCATAAGTGCGAAAGAGAACTTGTCATGCGTTAAGAAGGGACAACATGATCCGTGACGTTACGTGACATTACAGAGGTCTCTCTGTATTAGGGTCACCACATACCTAGCGGTTTTCCTCGCGGAATTACCGGAAGTAGCGGAAATTTGTCTATGGTAGCGGAAATTTGTCTATGGTAGCAGATTTTTTGTATGGAAGCCATAGACAAATTTCCGCTACCATAGACAAATTAAGCATTTTGTCTATGAATTTCCGCTACTTCCGGTAATTCCGCGAGGAAAACCGCTAGGTATGTGGTGACCCTTATACTATTATCTCTGTGGTAGGAGTCCCGATCTAGGGCGGTCGGTAGTGCCAGGGGGGTACAACTCAAAGTAAATCTGTCAAAAAATTTGAGTTTGACACGACGTATCCGATACGTTTGCATAAGTGCGAAAAAGAACTTGTCATGCGTTAAGAAGGGACAACATGATTCGTGACGTTACGTGACATAACAGAGGTCTCTCTGTTATACTATTATTTACTCTGTGGTAGTGCCCCGACACCCAACCTCCCTACACGCTCTGCCGATTGTGCAGTGAAATAGCATGTAGGGAGGTTAGGGTCATTAGGGAACTTTTGAAATTTGCCGCGCGTCGAAAAGAAGTCCTATCTTCTATAATAGATATGCCTTAATTACGGGATAATGCGGCATGACCCAGGTCTTTTTCTTTCTTTTAATTATCGCGGCTACTACGGCCAAAGCCAGTTTGTTTTTTGATAGTGACGCTGGCATGAGTCATGCCGCATGACAGAAATAGAATTAAAGTCAGTGCAAACCACTTTTTTTAAAGTCATTCTTTATGGGGTCTAGTCTAGACATCCTTATTGACTTGACAGATATCAAAATGCCAAGGAATACTTTGCGTAAACCATTTTTATGAATATAAATGCACCTATTTATTTTAATGGATAGTTTTAACAATGACATACCTTTTTATGTTCAAAAGCATTCAACAAATCGAAAAAAGCAACAAAACTATTTTTTTTCGCGAAATCGACCTAAATTCATATAACATTTGGTACTCCTCATCAGATGCTCACGGGCACCTACAATATATTTTTTTGTAATAAATAAGATTACTCTGAAATTTCGTATGTTCACCAAACATTTCCTTAGGTCTGGGACACAAAGCCAAAATCAGTAGGTCTACGGATTTTTCCGTAGATCTGGCAACAGTGGCAACACTGGCCGGTAGGGAATGGGTAGGGACGATTTGTAGGTGATGTAGGGTCGGTAGGGCCAACTTGTAGTGAAAGTGTAATAAGGGTCACCACACACCTAGCGGTTTTCCTCGCGGAATTAGCGGAAGTAGCGGAAATTCATAGACAAAATGCTTAATTTGTCTATGGTAGCGGAAATTTGTCTATGGCTTCCATACAAAAAATCTGCTACCATAGACAAATTTCCGCTACCATAGACAAATTTCCGCTACTTCCGCTAATTCCGCGAGGAAAACCGCTAGGTGTGTGGTGACCCTAAAGTTACAATTTTTTGGCCTAAATTTATCAACGAGCCGGACGCTTCAAATTTTGACAGTAGTAAAAGGACCCAGTCAACAAACCAAATCCCAATTTTAAGACCATTCTGGTGGGCGCATAAAATGGTTTGTTCGTCGTGTGTCATTGATAAATTTAGGTCGAAAAATTGCAATTTCAACTGGTCTTAAAATCTTATGCGCCTACCGGGTTGGTCTTAAAATGGGTATGAAGGTTATTTGAAGTGGGTTAAACCGTTAATCAACATTTGGAATGGTAGGATTTAAAATAAATTTATGTATTTTATACTGTCAGTAATATATTGTAAGTGCATCTAACTTGACGCTTATCAGTTTAGAGTTATGAGCGACTGGTAGAAAATGCCTATAGGCATTATGTCTGGCTTTTCAAATCATATTTTGTGCCATAAAGTTTAAAATGAATAATATTTTTCGTGATTTAAGACGAATTTCTCCAGTTTTTGAGTTATTGCGGTATAATTTTACGGTATTTTTAGTTACGAGACACTTAAATATGAATATGCAGTTGTGTTTGTGCCAGTTAATTGATTTTTAAAGCGAATTTACAATAATTTGACATCTTTTCTATGAAATCGACTATTTCTTAAAATGGTCTTAAAATCTTATGCGCCCACCAGAATGGTCTTAAAATTGGGATTTGGTTTGTTGACTGGGTCCTTTAACTACTGTCAAAATTTGAAGCGTTCGGCTCGTTGATAAATTTAGGCCAAAAAATTGTAACTTCAACTGGTCTTAAAATTTTATGCGCCCACCAGAATGGTCTTAAAATTGGTATGTAGGCTACTTGATGCGGGCAAAATCATGTGTCAAAATTTGGAGCGTCCGGCTCGTTGATAAATTTAGGCCAAAAAATTGTATTTTCAACTTGACGCCATACCTAATTGTGGCCATTTAAGACCTTTAAGACTTACGTTTTCGTGATATCTGAGACGGGCTCTACAACGCTATATGGAAGAAAACTGGTAATTTTTTTGATAAATTTCTTGTATGCTCGGCTCCAGCACTATAGGGTCGCCACACACCTAGCGGTTTTCCTCGCGGAATTACCGGAAGTAGCGGAAATTCATAAACAAATTAAGCATTTTGTCTATGAATTTCCTCTACTTCCGGTAATTTGTCTATGGCTTCCATACAAAAAATCTGCTACCATAGACAAATTTCCGCTACCATAGACAAATTTCCGCTACTTCCGGTAATTCCGCGAGGAAAACCGCTAGGTGTGTGGCGACCCATAGAGGCCACATAGAGGCCATAAGATGTGATCGCCGTATCAGCGCCAGCGCGCATAAGCGGTATTAGACATTGCAACCTGCAGGGCCCAATCTGTCAGGTTGGAAGGTGTAATTAAAGGTAGGGTCCGTAGGGAGCTGAAGGAGGGAGAGGGAGAGGCAGGGTAGACAACAGATTGGGCCCTGCAGGTTGCAATGTCTAATAGCCGTTTTAAACGGCTAAAGCGCGCAAGGCAAATCGGGGCTATTTTGGACGTAATATCACGTGCTGGCGCTGAAGGCACGATTTTCCGTGAGCGTTATTTGACGTCTTTGGCGGTCAAAGGGTTAACATAATAAATTATAGGAAATGATCTTTTGCGATATGAAAACTTAGCAGCCAACTTTAGGATAATACTTAATTATAATTACGAAGTGTTGTACCTAATTAGACTTACAAATGAACCGATCACACCTAATTATTAAAATATTCCTAGGCATTTTCATATTCGCATCCGCATTACTTACTTTATATACACTGAAGTGTTGGCTCGGTTGTTAATCTTATAGTAGGTAGATTGTTTGAGAAGGGTCTAAAGTAAGCCATATTACCACGAGGTGGTTTAAATTGTTCGAGTGGTAATATGGCTTTTAGACCATAGTCATACAAACCCCCGTGTGGATAAGTTGCAGGTAAGGTACCTAATGGCGACCAGGATATCCGATCGATACGCTTCAGAATGCTAAGTCCGCTCCACCTGACTATTCAATCCTGACCGCTTTCATCCCTGGTATGTACTTGGCTACATTATTTACATTAAGACCCTAACTCTTTAGTTACTTTCCTAATGATATACTATACCTACCTATACTTACCAAGTTGTTTGACGCTAGAAAAGTAGCAATTTTTCCGTTAGGTATCTACTACTACATAAAAAATACTCTTAAAAACTTACTGTTAGTGGGCCCACGGCCCACCGACTATCAATCCGCCTGACGATACCGGCCTGTCAGAACAAAAATTTGACAGCTCCGAACAACCGAGAGGCCAATATCGTCAGGCCGACTGACAGTGGATGGGCCCCATTAGTTAGTACCTGTCTAACGGATTTTGAATTAAATTATAATTTGATTACCTACCTTCTTAACGCTTATTTTGAGCTTAAAAATGGTGCCCACTCACTATCAGTCCGCCGGACGATATCGGCCTGTCAGTTTTGTTCGGAACTGTCAAATTTTTGTTCTAACTGACAGGCCGATATCGTCCGGCAGGCTGATAGTGGGTGGCCGACCTTGGCACACATTCAGCGCCGAGAACTCAACTGTCGGGTTCTCTGTTCGTAGCCACTACGCGCTCCATACGGGCTACGAGTGTAGCACTAGCACGTAGCACTAGGCGGCACTGGTTGTGATAACACATTCAATGCTATGCTACGCGCGTAGCGCTACGCCGTAGCCGATAATATGGGTTTCCCGCTATGTAGCGAAAATGCTTTGTAGAGCCGTGACGACAACGTGTCGTCATTAGAAGTGACTTGACGTGCTTGTTTTATTAGATACATACTTATGCAAAATCTCCATATTATGGCTTGCACGTTATCGTACACAAAATAAATACCTATAGCACTACTACTACTTTTTTACACACTTTTATTTTGCTTTACTCCACTAGGTACTAAAGCCTGTAAGTTAAATTTCA
The DNA here is from genome assembly GCA_911728535.1 of Pammene fasciana. Lineage (NCBI taxonomy): Eukaryota > Metazoa > Arthropoda > Insecta > Lepidoptera > Tortricidae > Pammene > Pammene fasciana. The sequence continues at coordinate 8,878,552 of OU452285.1, forward strand.
ACCTCTTTCCGGAGTTCGATTGTGATTGAGCTGAAATTGGTACATTTCCGTAATTTACATGATAATGTAATAATAAAGTGACAATAAATGATAGATACCTACCTAAGAAACTCCCCATGGGATGAATAAAACCATACCGAATTAGGGCCTATTATAAAGTCCATGAGAAGCAATCTAAAGATGTGCTTTTAAAAAAATATGTTACTTGTTCACGTCATAGAACTAAGCTTTCCACAAAGAGCTCTAAAGTTTAGGGTCGCGATTAAAATAAGGTTGATATAATTATTCCTAACTGTCAATATATATCTATTTTAACTTAAGTATAACTAAGTATATCTATTTTAACCTAAATATAAGGCAAACATGTCAAATCTAGTCGCATTCTGATCGCGGCGAGATAATACCTACGTTTGAGCCAAACCAAATTATCGAGAGCACGACGAGCAACATTTGAAAGTCACTGTAACTTATTAATTAACTTAGATTTTAGGTAGATAAGTACCGGCTTTTGCCAACAAGCAATAACTAAATATTTATTTAGGTACAATGGGCATCGGCTTCGTTATTTTTATAGCATTTTTCTGGTTAACTCGATCCATGTCACAATAATTGGTGGGTTGACGGACACTGATTGTAGAGACTCTTTTTAATTTTACTCGCAGATTGAATTTTATATTGGATCTTTGCGAAAATTATTTCTATTTAACAAATATAAAAGTTTTATACTTCTAAGTACTACTCCGAGTTAAATCTTGACGCCATGTTTCAGATTATCTCCATTCGAATTATACCTGAACATATCCTTATTGGGTAGGTGATATAATCAGTGTGAGATGGGTGTTGGGGGAAAATTAAAATTATACTTGTAACTTTCCTGCCGCTTGTAAGCATAATAGAATTAAAACATTGTCGGTTATCTCAATGAGACCATTACTGGGAAATTATTTTACACAGATAAGAATCAGAATCGTTTTTCGGTATTGTTTCATTAATTTGTCTAGATATTAGGTACTTATCTACTTGCTAAATAATTTACTTAGACTAATGACAAATAAATTAGTAATCTACGTAGGTGTGCAATCGGAGTATTTTAGTTGCCTTCATTATATTTTTTTTACTTTTAAGTTTTAAATATTTACGGCTTGAAACTTATAAAACTTCCCTGTTTCTAAAACATTATTTGCCATTAGATCACTACTATCTCACTAGATACCTACTGTTAAATTAATCTTATTTTGAAACCGACTAATAATTAAAATCAATAACGTCATTGTTGGTCTACGCCGCGTGCTAGATTTCCATAACAGCCGTCGTTTCGCGAAAGTCGCGGAACAGGACGTTAAAGCCCTTAGACGCGGATTATTTACGAGGTAATTTCGCTTTCGACCCTCGCACGTCCCAGTCGAATTTTTAGTGACGGCTCTCGGGCGGGCGGGGCTAAATCCGCCCAATTTGCAAATCGAATAATTCTACTGCTAACAGTCCAGAAATCGTTTCGACGTGAACTAAATTCCCGCTGTGCTGTGGTGAATTTGTCGTTTTGTAAGCAAACGTAAATGTGTACCAATCGTATGTTTTATTGATATATCGATTTTTAAATGCCTCAATAAATATCTATCTCGTTATCTGCTATAGATTTTCAAGGCTTGGCACCTACTGAGCAACTGTACCAGGACAGAGGACAGGAAGGTCCTAGGAATACAAATATCTATTTACATTAATAGGAAGAATTCTCTAAAAATACTGTAGAAACCATTTTGCTATTTGCTGGTTTTATCATCTATGGGAAAACGAAAGTTATATTTGTTTTTTAAACAATACCATACTTAGAAGCGCTGGTAGCCTTGCGGTAAAACGTCCGACTTTCAATCCGGAGGTCTCGGGTTCAAACCTCGGCTCGTACCACTGAGTTTTTCGGAACTTATGTACGGAATATCATTTGATATTTACCAGTCGCTTTTCGGTGAAGGAAAACATCGTAAGGAAACCGGACCTAATCCCAAAAAGGCCTAGTTTCCCCTCTGGGTTGGAAGGTCAGATGGCAGTCGCTTTCGTAAAAACTAGTGTCTACGCCAATTCATGGGATTAGGTTGTCAAGCGGACCCCAAGCCTGGATAAACGCTAGGAGGAAGAAGAAACAATACCATACTTAAGCACGACGACGGTTACGTCTCATCTAAACCTACTTCAAACAATAAAATTCTGAATCAGTATCTCACTATGTATGATACGCGTGGAAACTTTGTTTAAATAAACGCTTTTAACGCTTCACAATCTCCCAGATGCTATTTCCTTCCTCGGAGAGCAGAATTCACTCAACTTACGCCATCGCATCATTCATCTTCATGCCGCGCCTCTTACACTAAAAATAAAGTCGAAGTAACAACATCACAGATATTAGGTAGGTACTTCTCTTTTTCACGAGAATTATTATGACGTTATTTATAACACAAAAGTTACGTGCTTATTTGTAATGCCTGATAATTAACAAAGGTAAGAGCGAGGCTAAAATTGCCTTTTATCAAAATCAATTTCTAAAGCAAAGTACCTACATATATTTAATTGCTGAAAGGTATATAGGTATTTTACAAGCACATGGCTTTGCTCGCGAAATCCATAGCGGAGTTAAAGAAATATTAATGTTAAAAAAGTTACAATGATTTTCTGAGGTTTAAATTTGAACACATTTTACTTCGTTTCTAGTTCTGTGTGTCATAATTAGAATACGATACCAATTATGCTTTTAAAAGGATCACCAGCATTCATTTTTGTTACAGCTTGTACATACAGGGTGTAACAAACATACTTGTGATCCGTTCAAGGGCATAATTAGTATCGTATTGCGAGTAGGAAAAAGTAGGAGAAAAATTTTTTGGACGCGAAAAAAAAAATATTTTGTATGGGGCGAGTCGTCTTAGCTGGCCAACCCTCCATAAAAAAACAAAAATTTATTTTTGCTAGAAAATTTTTTTTTCTTAGTTCTTCACAATAGGAATACGATACCAATTATGCTCTTAAAAGGATCACCAGTATTTCTGTTACATCTTGTATACTTTACAGTCTGTAAATATATGATATTTCCGAGTCACGTTGTGCATCAGAAATAGCGTTAAATTTGCTCAGATATAATTTTAATCATTGTAGCGACTAACAACCATGTCTGTGTCTCAATTAAGCATATGTATTGTACTACTATTAGTGTAACCTAGATTGCTTCAACCTAAAATAACCGAGTGACGGCAATATCACTATACAATACGTCACAAGAACTGGGCATTATCATTGCTCGATCGCATGCAGATGTAAATTATATTGTTATTTCAGTTCAATTTCAAACCTAAAATGAAAACATGGGACAGAAGCTATTCATAAGTATAGGTACCTGCCTATTGGTTCAGTTATTCCATTGGTATTGCGGGCATGTAAGTCATAATGAGGGCATGCCGGTGCAGGCGCGCGCGCGGCGGCGACCGCTCGGACGTTCCGGCCGCTTCAGTGATAGAGGCGGGGGACTATACTCTAATTCTATTCTAAGATTGCCTATACACATACTTAAGTACACAGAAGCACATTATTTTAAATTAAATTAAAAAAAAATACAAAACTGTGAAAATCGCAGCTCGTTGTACAATTAGAATTGCTTTATACACCAGTTAGTAAATTATTTAAGTGGGCGACCGGATTAAAAATAATATCAGGTTATGCTCCCAATAAAATACACGCTGAAAAATCATATAATCACATCGAGTGATGATTAAAGCTACGGAGTAGTACGGAGTAAATAATCATGTTTAAAACTGAACTCATCACAAAGGCGTCCTAAAGTTCCCCAAGAAAAATAATACCGTCTCCTCCCTAATATGCAAATTTATTTTCGATTGATAAGTTTGCTTAGTTCCTATGTCGAACTTAGAGTAAACTTACTAATGGGACCATTTAAGTCCTTCGCGTACCGTGTGTACCGTGAGCCGTGAGGTGCCGAGCATCTCGAACCTAACAAGGAACTAACTCGTGCTACAGATGCCAGGTATAGTAGGTACTCATTATCGCGTATGGCGGAGAAAGTAACCTTCCATGAAATACTCTTTACGGCATTAAATCTTTACTGTTGAGTTGAGTGAAAAGCCAGATGTATGTTTGTACTACTGTACGTGTAAGAATAGTCCTGCAACTTATGTTCTGTTGCAGGACTATACTAAGGTCAAATCAATAAGAAAAGGCTAGGTCCATTTCTTAGACTTTAAGAAGATTAAAATTTAAAATAATTATTGCCCCGCGGAGAATACTCGTTTACTTCATTACTCATATCCACTAAGATATACTATAAGTATTACTAGGTCTTTAAGACGAATCTGTAATGTGTCGCTTCTAGTACCTACTCGTAACTCCGCTGTTGAATTTTGTATTTTATTAATTTTGAAACATTCATTTTGTACTCAAAAAAGTAGACTATAAATAGGTAAACACATGGTCCTCGGCAAAAGCCAGTGGCTTTCTGTACAATAACTTTTCTTTTTAAATTGTTCCATGAAATCTTATCACGGAAGGTTTCCTTTAACAATAACGGACGGATAAGATTTGTTTGGCTCCACGGCAATTCATTTTACGAACTGTCGAGGAACAAGAGAAGTAGGTACCAAGTTTCTCACCAAATCGCTTCACAGCTTTGCATGGTTGTTGCATTTATTGCATTACTCTTCGAAGTTACACGAAGAGAGAGTCGTTTTACTTCAATCAATATTCGATTTATTCGTCACTTTCATTCTCGATTTAGCGATTTGAATTACTTATAATACTAGTGACTATGACTATACTAGTTATTATAGATATTTGTTCATGGTTGTGCAATTGAATTGAGCTTAGCCTGCAGCCATAAGCATGCCATTACGTCGCGTCAACAACAGCAAAACGATTACATTTCAAGTACTATATGTGCATCTCATCCGGATAATCCTCTTAGTTTAGTAGCTTATTTTGTCCTATTATTTTTGAAATGACCAAGTATCTACAGCAAGTGTATTCGATTTGTAATATATTCTTGAAAGCTATAAATTCGGGACACGTAAAGGCACAAGACCCCTTATCAGACTTGGCAACCAAAAAATCCCATTTGTCATCTGCGGCTATGGTTTTACGACACAAATGACCGCAAGCCCTTTCATTTACCCTTTTTCAACAGGCTAAAGCGTAGAAAATAAAAACCTCTTATTATTATCACATTTTTCAAACCTTTATGAGAAAGGTTCGCGAAGCAAACAGAAAGTAAAATGATGCAGTGTTCCAGGTTGCTATTTTGTTGGCGCGCGATATAAAGAAAGAATGTTGTTATAAGTATAAGAGGTTTTTCAGAAACCGTTTAGGAATGCAATTCAATGTGGCAAAAAAATGCACGCTTAAACGATTCAATTGAATTATCTAAATCCATCCTAAATCACATTTGTTTTAAATACATATATCAGCTGTGTTGACCGTTGCAATTGTACGTCTTTCTTTGTAACGTTAACAAACAGAAGATGTAGGTACATTCATAATAAAACTTATCGATTACATTAGATTTAGTGAGATTGATTGAGTTACCCAATGAGGAAATCGGGGAAAGTACTTAATTATGAAATGTAACCATGTGCGAGTAGGACTGTTAGCACCCCAATCACCCCATGCCTAACTTTACCTGATTTGAAAATCATGGTGTTTTCTTCATGAAACAGATATTTACTTATATCTTATTTCTGATATGGGAAAGCCGGTCCCTATTACGTATTAATACTCTCTGCAGTTGAGCCTAGTAGGTAGGCAGCGTTGCAGCAGTTGACGACGAAACATTTGATTTGTTTGGTAAGTATTTAGGATTTTAGAATTTAAAGCAGTATAAACTGAATGCAGATTAGACTGTAAAGCGAAATGAAAATTTTATTAAAAATTCGCTATAGTGTTTGTGCGTAGGTAGGATGAACTTTAGATTCAGTTGTAATGCCATGTTCGCTTGGAATAAAGTGATAGATATATAGCTTAAGTTTTAACATAACGTCAACTTGAAGGTTTTCATTTCGCTTTACAGTCTAATCTGCATTCAGTTTATGCTGCTTAAATTCTAAAGTCGTAAATACTTACCAAACAAATTAAATATTCCGTGTTTGGATTTTTTTATCTCAAGGTATCAACAATGTTTAGACACATCAGACGAGGTAACCATGGCTCTGTTTCGAGAAGAGCAACATTGTTCTACAATTTAGAGCTTGAGGGGCGCGGAAGCCAGAGACGATTCGCAATTAACGCGATAAAGACATTTCCCCGTCTCCCGGTTAGCTGACAAACAAACCCTTCGCTAAGTAAAATTAATATTATAGCATTAACAACGTGGACTGAGGCGCACGTTTTAATTTGCCTGTTTTTTTGACTTGGAAGACGGATTTATACGTTTAAAGGGAGTCATATATTATTCGATCAAAGCGACGTTTCCCACGCCATCCGGCTGTGCTAGGCGCAGCGAATAAATGACTTCATTAAACGCGACCCTTTATTTCCGACGTCTCTGAAGGCGTGTACAGGCTCGCCGCGCAAATTGGCTGTTTATCGCAAAGCGCGGGCGCGGTGCGGGCGTTACGCGGAACGCGCTTGTTCACAAGCCAATTTAAACCGTTCTTCTGCGATCCCGTTCAACAAGCCGTCTGCAAAATAAGAAATTAAAATCGCTGTTGTAACGCAGTTTTGTTAGCATTGGGAAGTACCTATTGTTTTTTTAGAGCGATATTTACATCCTAACATTTCACGCTTTATTCGAAAGTGTAATTCAAACGGACAAAGTAGAACTTGGAAGCTACGCGAAAGTATCGCACATGAATTATAAATATCCATCACTCATGACATTTAATAACAATAACATACATACATTCACTGAGTTAATGAACAAAAGGAAGGAAAAGACGTAGAAGAACCACTGCCTTTTGGTTGGTGACGTGGCTCATTGTCTCATCGATTAGGTTAGACAGGTGTATGTATACCTAACCTAGGTACGGATGACAAAAGAAGGTCAACCGACTTTCGGCTTTAAAACCAGTAACTTTAGGTGTTAAAGGGATAATTTGTTTGTAGATAGAGGAAGCGTCAGCACGAGCACGTTCTCTCTATAGTCGACGGAAATGAAAGCTGAACATGTTAATTGAAAGCAATCGACTGCGCGTAATTTGCTAATCTACTTGCAGCACTTGCCGCAATCTTTCGTAGACGCTATAACTATAAATGTCCAATATCACTAAGTATTTTAATTTAATAAGTATTTTATTTATACCAAGGTCTAAGTCTTTAAACATTTTTTTGTAAGTAATCACAAATAAATTTAAGCTAATCTGGGTGTTTTACGCCTACTGTCTAATAACGCCTACACCTCAAAGAAAATAATTTTAATCAATTGAGCTGTTTTATTAACCGACTTCAATTCCATAGAAGAAGGAGGTTCTGCATTCGGTTTGGTGTTTTTTTTATGTATGTTCACCGATTACTCCGAGACCCGTGATCCGATTTGAGTTATAGTGTAGGTTATATGCTTTCATAATGTGCTAATTTCTGACAACATCAAAAAATCAACCCTTAACTTGCAACTGGATTGACCACAAACTTCAGTTGAGAATCGAGGAAGTTTCATCTGGTCACCATTTTTGTTTTTATTGCTCTAAATCAGTTTAGTGTCTTATATGAAATTCTTATTTTATGATTTATCGGATAAAATGTCAGAATTAAAAATAACTAGTCCAAGACAAAATATAGCGACCATTTCATGCGAGCACGATTTTGTCCGAATTTTACAGTTCGTACAGCCGCTGTGGTGATGGTTTAGCATTTCCAGACTAACCGAAATTATCATAATTATCTTCAAAAGATATAAAACCATGCAGCACACTTTTTAACTGCGGTTTGTTAAATTCACATGGAATTTTACTGGCATGCGCATGTTTCAACTCAGGGATAAATACATTTTGAGTGTAAAGTAAATTATATAGTACCTATTTGTAAAAATAAAAAAAAGTTAATAATTATTAATTAATCGCCCCGATTTCGTAGAAAAAATCCCTTTTCGTTGCTTATACTACAATATTGTAATATATAATATCGACGTACCTAACAAAGAATGGGTCGAGAAACGAAATGCCTTCCACTTTACTTTCTGCTCGTAGGTCTTGCAAGGCAATAGCGATTTAACATATATGTTTTCATTAAAACCACCTTAAAGGAGATAAGAAATGAAGCGGAAAAAGAAAAAAGGCTGGGCCAGGGCACCACGGGTTGAGAATGTTGAGATTTTACTGCCAGCCACTTGAGCGCTCTAATAGGTAACAAATGGAAAGAAATTGCCCTTCAATAAGCGAGTATGTTTTTAAAATTGGAACGATAATTTATACTTTGTATCTTAGAGCATTTAACCAACCGGAGCGGCCATTGACAGGCGTTCCCATCTGCCGAAAATATATGACCAGTGGTCTCACTCATTGTACGGACGGACGTTTATCTGACGTGACTGCTTTACATAATCCAACCTATCCTAACCCAACTTAGTAGGTAATTGTCATGATTATTATTTCCCAATTATTGAGTTGGGAAATGAAATAGTTGCGAAATAATTATTTGGTAAAAGTTATTCGGCCAAATGAAGCTTCTGTGAAAAGTTGGTTGTCAAGTGAATTTCGGCAATACAATTTTCGGCGAAAAGGAAGATACCTGAACAACCATATTAATGCCATGACCAGGATTTGAACCTGGGACCTCCTGCTTCATAGGCAGGGTCACTAACGACTAGGCTAGGAAGCCTAGTTGTTAGTGAATGGGCGCAGTTGAATGAATGCCACTATATCTGGCTTAGGACCATTACAAGAGTATTACGAACGTTGCCCCTCCGCGGATAACCGCCATCTTCTACAAAGGTAGCGCAGGGAGGATTATTATTTGTCCATTTCTGAAGCTTAACTCGATTTTATTAAGTATACTCTGTTCGGATTTATCTATAAATATTTTAATTTAGACAAGTATAACTTTATTTCTTAGTAATATTGTTTTTTTACGTGTCAGCTATAATTGACAGACCGCTATATGTATCTCCATATTCTATTATAAATATAAATATTATGGGACAATCTTACACAAATCAACCTAGTCCCACAGTAAGCTCAATAAGGCTTGTGTTGTGGGTACTAGGCGACGATATATAATAGATAGATGTAGAAAAATACTTAAATACATAGAAAAAATCCATAACTCAGGAACAAATATCCGTGATACACACAAATAAATGCCCTGACCAGGATTCGAACCTGGGACCTCCTGCTTCATAGGCAGGGTCACTACCGTATAGGCTAGGAGTCCGTTGAAATACCCGGCCGATTATATTTGCACTACAAAACGAAGCAAAAAACAGATTCAGTTTAAAAAAGTCACCGGGCATTACCGGGGCACCGGTTTTAATAATATAGCCCTGACATAATGGACTAAAAGTTTTAATCCCGAGCACATTTAAATAGACAGCTGATATGTTTTCCTTTTAATTAAATATTATAACATATTGATTAAATGTGTATTTGTATGTGACAAATGATAACATCAAATTTGAAGTACCTACCTAATGTACCTAACATACCGCGCAGATGTTTATTGTTTAGCACCGATTCAATTTCAATTTCAATTTATTTATTGCGAGAACATTGTTAGGTAAGATGTTGAAAATAAAAAAACCGCGTTGCTTATGTTCTACCAAAAAAGGCACCAAACTAAATCGAGAAACTGAAAACAAAAACCGTAATATGGAGACATACAGATAACAAGTAAGATTACTCAATACCTATAGATAGGTAGGTACTTAGTGAGTTTACAAATACAACCGACCCCTATGCACGTACAGCACGCGAGATAAAGTGTTTTTAAGTATTTATTTATGTAACTTTCAATATTTGTTAAACTCTACACATGGATATATGGCCACGACTCTATTACCAGGGCGTAGTCTTGGATACATGTTTGTGTCACATTAAATGTATCCATATTTTCAAACGTCACCGTACAATACAATGTTTATTTTATCATCAGGCTGACCTGGTAATGAAGACCGAAGGGGCGGCTCATATTGATTATACAAAGGTAAAGCGTTATAGTAGTCTAACCAAACTTCATACATTAACTACGAGAGCGTTGCAAGGTTGTTTAAATTTAAAAAAATCCTTTTGACTATTTTAGGCAGCGCTACGTAATTTTTGTTGCATGCAATTTATAACACTTTATAGAGAAAAAATATTAAATGCAGTTACTGATCTTTAGAAAATTCAAGAATTATTTATCGATAGGTGTCATAGGTATCATGAACTGCTTTTACAAGATTAATTGAACCTAATGTATTTGCGGCGTTTGCCGTGGAGACATTAGGGCCATGGGGGCCAGAGGCTCTTCATCTATTCAAAAAACTGTCCTATATGCTCATTCGCTCAACCGGTGACCAGAGGGCTGGCTCGTTCCTCGCTCAGCGCATTGGCATTGCCATTCAGCGAGGTAACGCCGCCAGCCTTATGGGCACCTTACCTAATAGCGGTGACATAGGGGACATTTGTACATATAGTTTAAACCACGTAGGCTAGGTAGTATTAATTAATACTACGTAGCCCAGGCTAGGTAGTATTAATTAGTCTAAGTTTTCTATACACTGTTGTTTGTCCTTTTGTTTGTATTTTAATAAATAATCTTATATTATAATGTAAAAACATGAAATATTGAACCTTTATAAAGACTATGGTAGTAGTGGGCTGTAATGGATGGTGGTAGAGTTTTTAATTTTCGCGTGCCAACGCAAGGACAACGCATTCTCATTAATATGACATGCAGCTACGGCGTACCGACACTCCCATCACTATTAATTAGTTTCAGAATTATTAATTTGACTATTATTTGCGTTTTCAATTAGTACAGATTACGCTAGTTGATGATTCAATTTTAAATTAGTGAAGATCCAGTATTATTTAAACACAAAAAAAAAACATGTTGAAAAAATAGCATTTCCAATAAACTCAGATATTTCCCACGTATTTTTTTGTAAGTAGAAATGTCAATTAATTAAAGATTTTGTGCCATGATTGATTTTAAGTAACGACTTTAAAATATGTTTGTAACGCAAATGGTAAAAGTTATTTTCTTATTTAATATATTTGTAGTATTGGTACAGCGTAAAACCTTATAAAAATTGTTTCAACTTTACTTATGATTAAGTTTTAGCTGTGGAGAAATAGTTAGAAAAGGTAGAAATAAAATTTTCAAGAAACTTAATAAAATAAGAAACCTTGTCAATAGTGAACTTAGTACAAAAACAAGATACTAGTATTTCAAGCACGTGTTCTAATTACGGGTAAATAAGATTGCAACACTATTTTTCATCGTGACAACTATGATGTATGTATCTACTGAATTCCAACAACTATAAAACGTGTAATTTTCTTCATATATTTTGATTTAAGCATATGCTACAATAAAGGAAACATCAATGCCATAGTTAGTTTTCATAAATTTGTACTTTTTTTTATTTCAACCGGCAAAAGAGCATGTCCGGCCATCTGAGGATGTAGAGTTCCGTAATTGCCGGCCCGTCACATAACACCCAACCAAAAGGGCGTTAACATACGATATTTTGAGGCACTAACGTCCATCAAGTAAAAAAGGATATTTTTTGCGATAACTCAAAGACGGCTCTAGTATATTTAGCATAGACAATTACCTAGACATTAGTCAATTTCGAAAGCTGGGTTGTTCGGCTTCCTCACAATATTTTCCTTTACGACTATTAAATAAATATTCTGAATTAGAACTCATTGTTACGAACCGGTGATTGAGCACTTTGAACCCGAGATCTGTGGATTGAAATTCGGATGTCTTACCGCCACTGCAGGCTAAGCACCAGCGTACAGTCGTCAGATTTTGCCTAAGAAACATTTTTGTTAAAATTTTTATTACAAACATATTTTATTGACTTAACACAAACTAGGTGACTCAGACTATACACGGAATAAAAGTATCTTCATCGAAGACAAATCCTCTTTGTCAAAACAATATTGTTTTGTATACAGAGTGTTTCCTGTAATACGAGGAATAAATTAAAACGTAGATTCTACTCCTCAAACAACAACATTTTTGTTCAACATCTTTTAAAAAAGATGTATTTTGTAGATTGCCTCTTTTTCATACAAACTAAATAGTATTTTCAATGTACGTTAAAATCCGTCTACTTGACATTGCTTGTCACCCTACAGACATAATCAATGCCGGAATACATTACGTGTTCGGAAAAACTTTAAAGTGTCCTAAAAATCAAAACATAAGTTATTTTTAAAAGTGACTGAACAAACGTTGTCTGGTTTGAGGAGTAGAATACGTTTTAATTTATTGCTCCTATTACAGGAAACACCCGTATAATGAAAACAATTCCCCTACAAAGTGATCTTTATTCAAATAAAATGTCTTTATTGAAGTAAAATATATCTTGGGCTAAAGATATAAAATTAGTCCAAGAAAATATTTACTTATATTTAAACAATAATATTTGCGCATTGGTATTCTTGGCTGATGATATCGTTTTTTGAATTAACAGATCCAAAAGACAGGGTGTATATACTTATATAGATATAACTAGCTATTATAAAATAGGTATAAATAAGCACTCGTGTAAGGATTGATTATTATTAAAACTGAATGTGTTAGTAATAAAGGAAGCAGTTTTCAGACAAAGTTGTAATTAAAGTCAGCTGGCTTCGTCGTGCACGAGCTCGCTTTTTGCACCATTCAAGTTGAAATTCAAATATTCCAGTCAGTTTTTGCTTACTTCGTAATTCGCATATTAATTAAAGAAAAAAAGGCGTAAACATGCCACAAATAACTACTTTAATACGGTATAAAGAAAAATATATAACACTTGCGAATTATGTAATCGAACCTTGAAATTCTAAATAACTGGCTGAATGTCTAAATACCAATACCAATAAATCCCCATAAGCACATAAGATTTAACTGTAAGTGCTTATTGTGGAAAAAAAATACAAATCAAATTAATAAACTAAACTACTGAATCCAACAAATACGTTCTTTATACTTATTCCAACGATTTTTCCATATTAGATAGGTGAACGACAGTACTATTTTAATACATAGATTAATTTGTTTTTTACTCTTTTGGAATATAGTTCCCAGACCTGAGAATTTGATATTAATTTTAACTCAACACCTACACGCGGTCTTCATAAAAATGGTTTGAACACTGACCATGGGTAAAAAAGAACTTACATGGTATGTGATCTTGATAGACACACAGGGAAAAAGTGCTCCTATAAGGGTTCCTTTATTCGCTTTTCAGCTACGGTACCCTAAAATGTAAAACATTGCACCTCGACCTTTGGCAGAAGGCAAATGTTGAAATGTTCGTATTTAGCGAGCAGATGAAATGGCGGACTCTAGGGAGACTAATTAAAACCTCTTTACGAGCCCTCTCTTTGTCGCGAGCCAGTCTGTTCGCCGGCGTCGCCATCATGCCCGCTCCACCTCATTGACATATTTAGCACAACTGGACTGGACACGCATTTTTTAAAACAATCAACGAATCACAAAGGCACAAGAACGTTATGAAAAGCCAAGATTCGAAAAAACCCTTTCTTTCATACAACACAATAGTCGGTGGTGTTCACTTAATTATACGGAAAATGATGATGATGGAATTTCCTTGTGCAGAGTTAGTACTTACGATACAAGCAATGCTTTAAGAAGAGGAGCCATTTAAATTTTTGATGCAAGTTTTTTGGAATGTGGGGGCTGCCCCCCAAAATTCATTAAAAAAAAAGTAGAGCTATATAGTCAAGTTTGATATCGTTTTCGTGTAAAGCAAGGATGCCGAATTCATTTTTGGTATTTTACTTATACCTTTCCATATAAAAAAACTAAGAAAATATAAGAAATATGAAATCGACATTTTAAGTTTTTTTGAATAAATGTCTATATCTTTTTTATTTATGGTCGTAACGCGACGAAAATATTTTATGATATAGTTCTGTCATTCCCCTTTATAAAAATTATACAAATTATAAGTTTATTTCAATATTTTTAACGAAAAAAATATATATAAGTAATTCTACTTTCAACAACAATCTCATTATGTATGAAAAACGACTTAATTGGAGCTCTAATGCTTACCTAATAATATGTTTTACAAATAATGGTATCATATAAGAAAGACATACAAATTAAAAATAAATTACTATAATATTTAATAATAATAAAAATTGAACCTGGCGCTAAGACGTCCGATTTTCAATCCGGGTATAAGGTATCGGGTTCAAACCATGGCTCGTACAAACAGCAACACACCGTCGATAGACCTTATGCCGTTGCAATAGGGGTTAAAAAAATTTTCAAAATAGTAAAAATAGCCAGTGTTGGCGATAGTACCAATGAGTTCGTACCGCGCGGAATACCAGCAGGAAATACCAGTCGCTTTTTCGGTGAAGGAAAACATCGTAAGGAAACCGAATTTAATTCCGATAGGCCCTAGTTTCCCCTCTGGGTCGAAAGTTAAGATTATGGCAGTCACTTTCATAAAAAGTAGTGCCTACGCCAATTCATGGGATTTGGTTGTCAAACGGACCCCAACCGGGACAACCGCTAGGAAAAAAGACTATAGCATTTAAAAAAACAAGTAGGTACCTAACAGTAGCGGTAGGTTAAATTTTTTCTTAGGCAAGCCAGTGCCGAATTTGGCTTAAAATTTCTTCATGAGCTGTAGGAAAACTGCTCAGGCGCCTGAAACTTAGGCAAGCCGACGGGAATCATGTTCTATGGACGCGCCGCCACTGGTACCTAAATATTCATTCTCTTTTTCTATATCCTCTATTCAATTATACACTACACAGCTTCATATCTGGGAACATTCACAATATTTTCGGGCAGTTAATTCTTTCAGTGGCTTCGATATAGTTTCAAAGGCAGAAGTCACCTTGGGAGGATATTGCAGCTACGCATTCAAAGTCAACCTTTTGCCTTTAGAACACGAAGAATTTAAAATAGAAGTGAAAACAAGTCGTCCAGTAGGTGTTTCCGTCCCTCCCCCATACTTTTGTGTCCCAATTTCAGTCTTTCATATTTTTAATAAAAACGGTTAAAAACTTTCAATAAAGGATATATTGTTCATAAAATTCTCTAAAATTTTTGACTTTGAAGTATGTTGCTAAGACTTATAGTTTTTAATCTATGTGTTGATAAAAGAAATCTCCCCCCCTTTTACCCCCACCGCACCATAAATTTAGATGGCTCCGCTTCCTAAAATGTTCTATGGGTCCTAAGGCCTCACTATGCAAAAGGGGATCCCATCATCACTAAAATCCGTATAATGCCCTTTGTTGTCGTCTGCACCGGCGACTAATAATAATAAATGCGGTACAAAATTAAAATTTAAAAAAAGCGGATTTAAAAAAACTACCTATATAGATACCGTCAAACCGTCCAACTTTGCCCTGGACGTAAATATCGCCTCCAGGCAAAAGTTTATCAAAAAAAGGTAAAGGTATGAAAACAGTTTCACAGAATTTTGAAGTTATATCACTTTTTTTTGTAAACATACTAGAGTACTTTTTTTGTAAACATAAGAATATCACCAGATATTAAATCTAAATAAAAATAAAAAAGCGATGTGAAATTTGGCTTGACTACGGACAAAAAAATATGAAAGGTTTCACAGCACTTTTGTTATTTTAGTTATTAAACAAACGGTAGACCTGGGTAGCGAATTTTGAGATCCGAGCGCTCGATAATTCAGCTCGATAATAATCGCACATATGGAAGAGTGATAGAGAGATTCTTATATGATACTTATTTAGTAGTTTTTAATACATCAACGAAATCGGCATACCTATGAATAATAATTTTTATTCTAAATTCATAACGATGCTATTTCATACGCTAGAAGTCGTTGAAATCCCTACGGGATGGCCAACACGCCCGACATCTAATCTCGTATTCTGGACATTGTATCGGATAGTGCGGGACCTAATTGTGATGGAAGTTTATTTGTTTTCCACTGACCACTAATTAAACGATCCTTTTCTTATAGTGATTCAAGACCGTCGAAGGTACACAAAGGTTGTTATATTTTGAAAGTTAAATACTGCCAAATACGAACTATTCAAGATTTTTTATTCATGACGTACACAATATTACAAACAAATTAACAAACAGACAAATAAAAAAATAATAACATATTGGTGTAGCATCACGAAGTGGACCCTGCTCAGCAAAATGCTAGCTACCTAGTGTGCAAACTAGCGCTGGTCTTCCGTAGGGCCCACTATTAAGTAGGGAGTTAAACCAGGTGTTACGTACTAGGTAGTACACTCCACTTACTCGTACTTTTCCATTAATATATCGCTGTTCAGTTATATAAAATGAGGATATACATATGCGCAAGGCAAAGTGCAGATGATCATTTAATAACGTTCATTACCCAATTCAGAAGAAATCCCAATTCTATCCAATGGACGCTCTCTATAAAATCATTTCTTTGGATAATCGGTATGACAAATCCATATGTTTAAACTTGTGTATGATTCCGTGATACCTTTGTATGATTCTATTTAGATACAGGACTCGGAATAATAGACGGACGGTTGGATGTATCTGTGGGTTACAACCACCACTATTATGTATAAAATAAAAGACCAATGTTATAAAATGTCTACCTTGTAACTTTATTAGCTATGTAAGTGCACTATTCCATGCACAAACAAAATAAAATTTAATGAAAAGGGCAAGGTGGCTGCAGCCGACGCGCGGTAAAAATAATTTCCGGCAGCCGGCGCGAATTATACGTACCGTCCTTCAGTCAGGGTACATGTGAGAAATGCCCAAGTTTACCGACCCATGCGTAAAACTTAAGTACTTATAAGTTTTTCAAATTATAATCACCAATGCTGCAATGTCGTCGACGTAGCACGCGTCGTAATTCGTAGCGTAGCAAATATATAAATATTTTTTCATACAATTATAAAAAAGTGACGGGATTTCATTTGAAGGGGTTAAATATTTTCATAAATTGATTTGCGGTTACGTTCTTCAAAATGTTGAATAATATTAATTTATAAAATTCTTACTATGCTATTAGCCGTGGGGGCCTCAGAATTGTCCCCTACCATATCGTCCCGTAGTTGCAGCAGGAGTCTGCTAAGGGAATATACCGGGATATGGGCAGCAGCATCATCCGAAAGCCTAAACAACAATAAAAAAAACTGCACCTGCCAAGCGTGGCGCGTATGACAAATGTTCAGCAGTGGACGTCTTATGACTGAGATGATGATGATGATTATGCTATTCTATAATAGTCGGTTGAAACTTGTTTTAATGTCCGTAAAAAATACAAAGTATGTTTGATCTGTGTGATATCTATTTTTATTCAGCCAGAGGGAAAATCAGGTGTGATTTCCACCGCCTAGGTTCTCGGGCGGCCGACGCGCCCCGCCCGCGCCGTATCGAGCGCGCCGCTACACGCCCGGTTTAAAAATATTTGTATAACCCTAACCTGCTCAGCGTTCCTTGTTTACCTGGTCTAGCGCACGAAAGTCACAAACTTGTAGACAAATGCTTTCCCATTATTCTTCTGAAAGCTCAGTTAAATAGATATCAAACGATCATTAAATATTTCTCTTATTGATTTTATGCAATTGCTTTAAACAAACATTTCTTATGTTTCGAACATTACACGTAGTGTACTATTATGTTTTCAATAGTTAGAATAAAAAAAAATTGAAATTGCAATCAAAGAAAATGGCCAAAATATGGCCATTTACAAACCATTTCTTTTACTTACTATGCTGCAGATTTTGTTGAGATTTTACTCGTATGAATTTTTCAATATATCCATGTTGATCCATTTAAACAATGTTATATGAATTTATTACATCACGTTCAGACTGAAATTAGAATATTTCATTTAATATTTATTCATCATAATATTGTGAATATCTTATATTTTAAATATAAACGTGTCTTCCATCTCTACCATTTACACCAGCACTTGCACAGATGCCAATTGGCACTTTAACTCCATTGATCCGTGATTTACTTGCAAACGAGCAGACCAATATAGTACCTAAGACCCATATGACGATTTTTTTACCCCTTGATGGATCCAGCTCATACACGAACTTTCAAATTGTATGTATCGCTGCTACAACCCCAACAAAATCCCATACAGATCAGAAAAAGGTTACTAAAGTTATCGTCGAACAAACTCTCAAAATCAAAAAGCTATCGAAATTCCGAGACGTCCCAGTGGCCAGAAGTTCTTTGTAAGGATTCGCTTCGAATACTAAAAAAATACTTAAAAAATAAATTAATTTCCACGTTTTTTCTGTTTGCTAGCTATCTATTTAAATAAAAACTATTATTTAGTTTATCCGAGATCAGTTGCGCTGAATAAAACTATTGTGCGCACACAAAGGCCAACAATGAAGCGAAGCACGACATGAAGTGCAATTAAATTAGCTATAAACATTTCAAGAGGCGATTCAGCCCCGGCTCCGGCGCTACTACCGCGGGCACTACAAGCGGCAATTTATTCCAGCTGTATTCATTTATAGTTCGATTCGATAACGGCAACAAAGCTGATTATTTATTTTTATCGTCGTTTGTTAAGATTAAACGTTTTCGCTTAATGTTACAAGCAGTTGCAAATGTGGCAGGTAAATAGTATTTATTAATAGCTTGTTTTGCGAGTTCTATCTTTATGGAACACAATCGAGGTTTGAATTTATCTCACTGGTTTTTTTATCAGCTTTTATGTCTGGTACCAAATCACCTGGGGGGAGGGGGGGAAGGTTACCTTCGGCATTCGAGCGCTCGAATGAAAAAAAAATAGTTCGAAAACAATCGCACATAAAACTTTGTCGCCATTGTTTTTGGATGAAATTAGTAATAATCACCATTTGAATTTCTGTAGCTGTTATTTTTAAAACACCATGCCATCGTTTTAGACAGAGTTGTAAATGTCAGATTCGAGCGCTCGAATCTCAAAATTCACCCCCAGGGGCCAATTGCAATCCGCCCCTGGTCGTTGTTATTTTTATAAATTTATTATATTTTTAATTCATGTCAATGTTCTAGATGTTATTTATTAAAATAATGGATTTCGTGATTATATAATAGTGTTACTACTTAAATAAATAATGCAAACAAATATTGTGTCAAATAAGTAATTGAGTGTTATTGCGTGCGTTGTAAAAAGGTAGTCCACTCTCCACTATGGCAAATGCTCATATTCTATCCAAAATGATCATATTCTGCAGATATTTGGTACTTACATAAGAAATTTTAGTATATTGTTTCCACAGGAAATGATATATAGAACATAACGAGGTAAATTTGCTTATCGTTATCGTAGTAAATATCGTTTAGAAGTACGGAACGGTGTGTACAGAGTCTGGGTTGGATCAGAGTCGGCAACTTGAAGTGACAGCAGGCTAACAAGTTAATTAAAGAGGACCTGTCATGTAGTAATCCGCGCGCCACTTGCGGCGCGCGGGGCTGCGGCCCGCGCCCGCGCATTAGCCCTGCCCTGACAGCCTTCACACCCGCACTCAAACTCTCGATCCCACTCTCACCTATTTTTAAACGGATATTTTTAACCCCCCAGAGACCGAAATGTCCCCGATTTCGAGGTATATAATGTGTCTTCCTGCGTAGGCCGAGAAAATCTGTGCAAAGTAGCTTCGAGCGCGTGAGGGCCGACTTTATGAAAGGGTTGGGTTGATTTACTTGAATTTGTTTACGGCTCATAAAGTGCGTCGTGAAATTTCTAGAGAAGTTTCTTAAAATAAACTCGTAAAATGTAGGTTCGTACATTATCGCCTTTATCATATATCAAAACTTAATTGCTAGATGGTATTTTGATGAAATAATTGTTTGATTCGTTGAAATCAACTGTAAAAGTGAAGCAATTTATTGCATACACCATATATTATGAATTGACTACTAGGGTAGGGTAGGGAAGTGCTTTGTTCACTCGATCCGAGATATTCAGGTGTATCTACTATACTGTTATCTTTTGTTACGCTGTCACTAATTGTCAGTCTTACGTTTCAGGCAGGAGTAGTGCATGAACAAACAACTAAACTTCGACGACATATGTCCGCAGCTATTGTATTAACAATAGTGTTTTCATCACATCTGCACGGAAAAGCGTCCTTATCCGTTGAAAGCGTTGGGTTAGGTTAGGTTAGTGTTCATTTTATTCACTAGTTTGAAAAGTAATAATTAAATAATGATGGATCTGGCAGGATAGACTTTAGAATGACGATTTTGATTGATAACTTTTTATTAGCATTAATTGGACTTAGAATCAGGTTCTAAGACTTCTAATCAATCATGTAATTTACTTGAGGTGAAAACTGTTTCATTGCACTAGGCAGCAAAGTTTGTATCCCTCGTGCTCTGACACCCTACAACGCTTACCTTTCTACTTTTCAGAGCACTATTCAAGTAAATATGCCGTTTTCAACCATTGAAATTAAATAAATGGTAATTGGCAACAAACCCATTTCACTTATTTACTTTGAAGCGGAATGTACTAAATCTCATTTGCGGAATCACTGAGTGTTGTTAGTTAAAATCATTTTAAGTTAGTAAACTACTTCAAATAGATTTACAAAAACAAATGGTTGGAATGATAAATACTAGCACGAGGCGGATGTATTATGAAGACCGACCACGGACGCAACGCGTAGCACTCATATATCCCAGCTTTAGTCCTCTATTATAATGGAAGGCGCCGAGCTACCCCGCACCTAATCAATGTTATAGCGGGCATGATATACCCTATTATACGGAGATGGCTCAACTGGCGGCATCCCTTAGTGATCGCTCTTGCTAATATCGACGTCGTAAACAGTTAACCACTGCATTAAGACTATAATGTGACGTGTCCTATAAACTTGCATTGTTTATTACTGACCCTGTTGCACTAGATGGCCGACTAACGACACATACGAAGTACTGACGAGTCCATTGGAGTGCCCTTGAAGCCGCATAACTTAGTAAATTATAGTTTTAGTTGGAGAGTGCGGGCGTGGTCTGTGCGATATAGCGCGCCGTAGATGACGTCTCGGAGAGCGTGGCCCTCACCTCACAGCTGGCCAAGTTTAACCAACGATATGATATAAGGCTGCGCTCACTATGCCATGCCAGCCTCCAAACTAATAATTACTTTAAAAAGTCTGCTACATCACTTTTCGTTTCAAAAGTTTACAACGCACTCCACGTTCCTCCACTCCAATTTGTCGTGACATTTATCTATAGGCCACTATTTGCCTGAAAATAAACGTTTTTTATTTCATTTCATTAAAATATATATTCACCATGTAACTACCCAAGACTGTACTTTGAGTATAAGAGTCCGTTGTATTATCACACCTTTACATAAAGCTTTTAACCGCAAATCTTTTTATCGAGACTACTATTAGGGAGGCACATTACAGTAGGTAGTTGGTTGGAATGAACAATTTGCGACACCGAACTCGCGTATCTTTAATGGACGTCTTGTCTTCAGATCAGACTTCTATGTAGATATCGTTCTTTGTCTGAGTTCAAAGAGCTGTTTAACAGAATCACTCGTTTCGTGAAAAGTGTCTGGAATATATTTACTGTATTACCACGTTATTCGCAGCGAGAAATAACATGTTACCAACAGCTTTTAGTGAAATAATGGGTAATGGCGATGCGAAACCGAATATATTGTATATAGCGAGCTTCGGTTATGTTACCGCAGTTTTAATGTTTATTGGAGCGTATTTTAGCGTATTGTTCCACTATTTGCATGCTTATTGATTGTATAGGTAACTAGGTACAACCTTCATGTAGGTTAGATTTAAATATAAAACAAGTAGGTTACTGTACATACATACTCATGCGATTGTGAATGTACAACAGAAATCTATATCTAAGTATATAAATCAACCACACCATTTATAACTCAAGAAAGACTGAAGCGATTTCAATCGTGTTTGATTTTTTGGATTTATCTCTACCTCCAATAGCAAAATACCTTACTATTAAAATATTGGAGTAATTCAAATGTAGTTGGCGGTCAAAGTTCGCCAGGTCAGCTAGTATTTTTTGGATTTATCTCCACCTCGAATAGCGAAATACCTTACTATTAAAATATTGGAGTAATTCAAATGTAGTTGGCGGTACAAAGTTCGCCAGGTCAGCTAGTATTATATGTATAAAAGCAGGTAACTGCATGATATTGATGTATGACAATTAAAAATAGGTAGTGATACTCAACGAGAAATTTATCTGCCAAAAGTAAATATATATTTTTACGTCACTCTGGGTGGTAAGTGAGATTTGCCGCCCACAAGACGTAAAATTATGTACGTACCACGGGCGGTAGTAAAGATGGCCTCAGATCGCTAGTTATTTTATGCCACACCTGGCCATAAAGTGGCTTTTTCCGCACGCTGCGCGTACGGAAAAAGACGCTTCCTGGCCAATTGTAGACATAAAACGATATACACAACACGGGAGGTAATAAAGAAAGCCCTCGATCGCATATTTACATCCCTCGCTTGCAGCTCGGGCCGCAAACTTCTGCGATCTCGGCCTTTCTTTGTTTTACCACCCTAGTTGTGTAATGTACTATTACCGCCCTAGGTAAGTAATGTACTATTTTTACGAGAAGCGCTTTCAAATCAAATATGTAGGTAAATCTAATGTTTAAAAGATGAAGTCCCTTAAAAATAGGAAAAAAGGACTGATTGATTGAGGCTTATATTAGCACCCTTTGAAAATGAAACCCCAAGAATAAGTAGGTAACTTCAATATTTGATTCCCCATATGGACTGAGCTTTACACTAGGTGGTCTCGACCGCGTTTCGTGACACATTTCTGCAAATAAACGCCAAGTCGAACGAGAGTTGCACAACGCTTAAGATGCTCCGACTATATTGTGTGCACTGTGTGCACAACGGATATCAAGTGACAAAAACCATGTCTCATAAGACCTATCAGGATTATCGAGCGAGCTCAATGAGCTCCAATATGCAATATATATTATAACTTTACATACAATACACCCGTTAGATACATATACAACATAAAACTGCACGTCATTTACTTAAGTGTTCTTGCTCTATTTGCCAAAACACTTCAACAAGGGCAAACGAATGTCAAATTAAATTACTTAATTCTAGCAAAAACTGTTAATTGTTAAAGGAGTCTTGGCTTGAAATTGTATAATTCATACACATTCCTAGATAATGAAAGTAGTACTGAAGTTCGTTATTTCACTTGGAGCACCTGATACTCGTAAAAACCTTTGTGGTAATTAAACTGAAGCAAATAATTTGAGGCTCATTTTCACGCCTCATGAGTGCCGCGTCATATCAGGTACCTAATTCTCCTCGTACTCCTCGTACCTAGTACTCCTCGATTTCTCACGTGCATTCGATTGTCTAAATTTAAATTTACTTTTGTCTAAACTGAGCTACCATGGTTTTGACAACAAAACTCTAAAGTGGTTTGACAGTTACCTTTATAATCGCTCGCAAATAGTAAGGGTAGGTCTTAATGATGGTTCCTCATTATTCTCAGAAAAGGTTGGGCTAACTAGAGGAGTACCGCAGGGATCCGTTATCGGTCCGCTGCTGTTTATTTTGTATGCCGCCGATGTTAAGTCTCACATTATGCATTGCAGGTACCATATGTATGCGGATGACATACAGGTATATATATCATGTAAGCCAGCCGATATTAACTCTGCCATAGATAAGCTTAATCAAGACCTTGCCAGAATAGCATCCTGGGCTACAGAAAACTGCCTACTGCTTAACCCCAGTAAGACTAAATACCTTGTCTTTGGTAGTAAGCAACAACGGGCTGGTGTCGGTAATGCGTCAGATATTATGCTTATGAATGAGCCCATCGAAAGGGTGTATGAAGCTCGGAACTTGGGCCTCCTGATGGATTGCGGGCTGCGATATGAGAAGCATATCGCCGAGGCTGTTAGGAGCTGCTTCTACAAGCTTAAAGTCCTTTATAAAATTCGGCCGTATCTAAGTGAATCCTTGCGCATACAATTAGCTGAGTCACTTGTGTTGTCAAAACTCAATTATGTTGATACAGTATTTGGGCCAAGACTTTTCGCTAAAACAAAGAGACTCATTCAACGTGTTCAAAATGCCTGTGCTCGCTTCTGCTTTAACGTTCCGTTGAGAGCCCATGTTACCCCATTTCTTAATAACCATAAGATTCTCAAAATGCAGCACCGCCGGAAACTTCATTTAGCATGCCTGCTCTTCGGAGTACTGAAGCATCAAAAGCCTGCATATCTGTTTGACAAGTTATCTTGCATCAAACTACGCGAGCGCAGGCAATGTGGGATCCATTTGTTGGTACCGCGCCACGCCTCGGCAGCTTTCCGAGGCAGTTTCCGCTATGCAGCTTCCAAATGTTGGAACAACGTACCACCACCAGTGAGAGACCTGGAAAGCATTTATAGTTTTAAGTGTCAGCTTAGAAAATTTCTGCTTGACCACCAATTTAGCCAAGAAACCTGCAGACTCGAAACAAGCTGCCTATAGTTTGCATTTTGTATTATTTACCATTGTTTTTTGTCCCTTCTGCGTTGGTATTGTTCCTTCTCTGCCTGTTATTATTATATTGTTATTGTCAGCCTTTTTGTAAATAGTTCTAAGCTAAAATTTTATGTTATATTAACACCATTAGACCATCCGTCGCATGCCTGTCAGATGTCAATTAGTTTACCCATAACTGCCGTCGTTGGCGCTAGCTTCAGTGCGGCATAATGCTAGGCCAAGTCGGGTTCGGTCAGATGCGTGTTGAAGTTGCTTATTTTTAAAAACTAAATGTTGTTTTATCTTTTACCTTTATCATTTGTATTCTGTCCAGATGTTTACTGTATCTAAATTCTTTTTTATTTTTATTTTTTGCTTTATTGTAAATATGTTCTTTCTTCTTTTCGTCACTTTCGTGTTACCTGTCGTGCTTGTTCACTTCACACCTGATGGTCGCATCGGAAGATCAGCGCTGGCAACCGCTAGCACCATGCTGAGATGCGACCGTTTCGTGGCACTTTCATTTTATTTATTTTTCAATGTATTTCGTTTGTGTATGTGTCTACGAATAAAGTTATTCTATTCTATTCTATTCTAATTCAAGAGCCTCTCGTGTAGCTTATTAATTAGCCAGAGCCAATTAGCCGTCCACATGACAACGACCGTTAATGTGAACAACGCTTAACACTCACATTATAATATAATTGTTTAATTAAATTTATTCAGTGCTAATTCCATATGAGGAAAGTGACCTACAGAAGGAAAATGACGTAACTATTATTATAGTATAATATTTTTTTAACAATATCCTGCTTACCTAGATATCGCTAAATATATAAATTTAAAACAATCTATTATCCCTATAAAGAGAAACTTCTAATGAATACCTCGCTAACATGCGAATTCATTCCTCTTCTTATTACTAATTCAAGCGTTTCGTGCTTAGGTTATTAAGTACGGTTCGCCGCGTAGCGCCAACATCGCTACACAGCCTACATTGGGTTTGAAAAATCGTCAAGTATTTTGGTAATCAATTCTTAAAAGTATTTTTGAAGCAAAAAGAAACAAGCGGCCGTCAGTCTCACGGAGCATTTGCTAATAAATTCATGTTTTACATAGAATAGCTAGCGAAAAGTGTGCAGTGACAGTGACAAAACGTGTTAACTTCTAATCTGACACGCCGTGAGCGACCGGCGCTCGGTCGGCATGCCGACAAATCTACTGGTACCTACTGCACACTTTGTACGTGGCTTTCTGCACCCCATTACGCGGTTACTTTATTATTAGTAAACCTTCAGCGGAACAGCTTTTTAAGGAAAATATTAACAACGTCGGAGTGGAGGTAAAAGTTTGCCTCAAACATTACTTATTTAGAGACCGGGTGCGCCGTAGAAGGCTTAGCATTCAACATTGCATTCATTAAATACGTACAGTTATTTATTTAATACTAAGACAGACCTTAGTTTTTAGAGCGTTTTATTTTTCTAGATAAAGATGGAAGGCTACTGGTTAATTTTCTTAGAAGGCTAATAGCAATAAAGCGGCCTAATCACAATAATGAAGTGCTCTGGGCCGCTCCCACTCGTAGTACACGGGAAGCGTGTAAAAGTGTCAAATCATTAGCCAAAATTACTTCTCCCTACGGAGCCCTGATGGAATCCACTATGTAATCGACTTTACCGGAGGGATAGGAATGCCCACGCATTATGTGCCAACCCTTTTTTATTTATTAATAGCTTTTTGTGGCTTCGTGTAAACATGAATAGTTCATCTCGCACATATCTGAACACACTAGCTGTGGTAACAGAATAATAATTACTTAGGTACTATCTATGGGATGAATTAGGTAGGACAGGTTTATTTTAGTTTAATTCTCAATATAAAGCTCTCGTTGTATTGTGCTGCCCAAATAGCATAAATTTTAATTAACTCTGTGTTCTATCTGGTTATTTACGGAAAGTTTCACCGTAGATACACACAATAAGCCTAGTGGCTCGGAAATAAACGGTCAAAGCTACCCGGCACTGTTGTCAAGCCATATATATTGTATTTGGTATAGGGAAGTGGAGTTAAAGGTCATTTATCCATCCGCTGTTTGTCTTTTCTTTAATCTAGTTTAGTCTGGTTGGATATAGATAAAAGCACAATAATTATATTGCTTTAAATATACATGAACATACAGTTTCCAAAACAAGTAATCCTTGTAAAAACGGCTAGAGAAAACCTACAATATTTAAATTATTTATTTCGTTTGTGTTGTTAATATAACAAGTACGATTTCAAGAGTGTTGACCATGTTTTTCGATCAAAATAGGTTTGTTAGTTTATTGTGTTAAGACATTCCCTTTTATAAAGTAATTACCTAAAATAAACACAATACCTAATTCTAAAAACCTAATACCTAGGCCGTTATTCGATTTTTGCAAATCAATTTTTAAACTTCGTAGGTATATTTGGTAAATACCTTAACAATCTAAAACACGTTACATAGATTTCTGTTGCTATTAAAACAATGAAAGTGTCTAACATTCTTTAAAATATATATGTTATTATTTTACTGTGAGATTTGATGTTAATGAACTATTGATACAGAAACGTAATATTGCATTGATATCTACGGTCTTCGGTTGGTTCGGTGTCTTTTGATCTAGTAGTGTAGCAGGTATTCTGAATATTCTGATGTAGTAGTAGTAGTAGTAAAACACTTTATTGCACAAAACAAGTACATGACCAACAAAAATATAGTAAGTGTGTACAAAGGCGAACTTATCCCTACCTATAGATCCTATCTTTTGATGTACCTATAGATCTCATCAATTTACGTACAACATGCGGGCTTGTTGTTATTGAAGCAATTAATGCAAAGTATGTAATAATAATTCATCAAATCATAACCGTTTTATTTACTTTGTGTAATGTTTCACACTTGACTGCTTTCAGGGGTGTCGATGGATCTACTCATTTAAATCAATATATACCTTGTGACGTCATTAATTTTCATTTGGTCGCCACGCCTGTCAAGCATCTGCGAGAATTAATAAATCATCGATTATGGGGGAAATAGTCAATAATACTGCTTCTTAATTATTGTGTGATTCGATTAACAAAACACGTCCCTATTAGTGTTCAGTTCACTAATTGCAGTCATTAGTTAAGTATTGCTGACCCTTAATAACTCATTTTTTGAAGAACCCTGTAGGTGCCATACGATACGGTATCATCAAAAGTATGCAGCGCCCAACTACAAATAGTCACCATAAAAAAAATTAAGAAGCAACATAGTTGTAGCTTTAATGTTGTATCCGATCCGGTGAAAGTTGTGGATTCAAGTCTCAACTTTATTCATTTTTAACTCGTTGCATATTTATCATTCGGTATATTTATTTTTTACCATTAGTAATAAGTATTTATTTCTGGATTTCTTGTGTAGGTAGGTACTTTAATCGGCTGTCACTTTTTATGTTACTATATATAAGAAATGAAGAATGGGAACACTTTTGTGCGAAGTAAGTGGAATTTAGGGAGTTGTAAAATTTTAACAACGTTCAGAAAGGGCAAGTTCTGGAGTCCTGGTCCTCCACAATCCTCTTTATGGGCGGTAGGTATTGCCATTCCCAAGGCGCCCTTACCGCAGCCAAATCGGAACATCCGCATATTATTATCGTGTTATTTCAAACGATTCCGTTAAAATCGCTACCTTTTAAACTGGAGGAAAATCCAGCTTCAATTTCCAATGATATTTCCGGTCGTGGCATTTCGTTCTTTTATTATTTTATAATAAGTGGAATCTGTGTAGGTGTATGAATACCATTAGGGCGCTTACGAACATTAAAGTAGCGTGTGGTGATAAAAATGATTGGTGTATCTAGTACCTTTGACAAATGTAAAATGAGGAAAATATACGGATTATGAATTTTATTGTCAAAAATACCTCCGGGAGCGATGGCGGGCGTGATTTATCAGCATCAAACGATGAACTCCCTGAATGGAGATAAATTTCGTCGTATCATTCATTCCAATTTTCTCCGTCCATTCTATAGTCAAAGACAAAATGCTGTCAAATTATGTTGACGGATATCTTTTTGGGAAACAAACTTTAGAGGTTGAACAGGTTTAGAGGTTGAATGGTCGGCGTGAAAAGTATGGCTACCGGTAAAATGTTTTATGCTTAACTTGTCACAAAATACCTTCATAGCTGCCGCTAACCAGCAGTTGCTGCCGCTAACACATAATGTAACAATAGTAGATGTTTTGTATAAAAATATCTTTTTTATTTAAGCTTCAAGGTGAATGTGTACGTGACTTAGCTTAAAAATCTATCAATGGGAAAGCTGCGTAATAACGTACGTCCAAACACAAAAAATAACTTTTTCACGAACGACCGAAACCAGCAGTCTAATAGTATTTTAATACGTATCGCTCGCGATGCTACAATAGGCGATCATAAAAGCTCTATCGAAAAGTATGCGCTAGTAGTTCAGTCTACACAATCTCAATTCAAGCATTATCAGAGTCGACGAGTATACAAAATAATATTTTTAAATAACTTCGCCTTTAGCGATTCCGTTTAACTCACTTAACTGTTTGCCAACTTTTATTGCATTTATTTTTACATGGCTTCTAAATAAGCGCATAAGTGTAGGTGAGCGGTAGCGACAGCAGTGTCAGCACCCATTACTTGCCATTTTGGTGGTAATAGAAAATGTCATTATTTTTGAGCAAAGTTCAATTGTCACGTTATTTTAACCTTTACTTTTTAATTTATTTATTAGGAAAGCAAACAGAAATAAGTAGGTTTCTAGTACACAATAAAAACATTCGCTTATACCCTTAACAGATAAAGTGTTCTTGCCACTCAGTTGATTTCAATTGAGTAAGTCTTTGTGGCAAAGAAACCGGCCAAGTACGAGCCGTACCTACTCGCGCCCTTTTCATCTAAGAATTTGAACAATCATCGAACGACTACACGACAAACTTTGACTTTGCTGTTGAAAAACGATTGTCTACATACATAAACGTCGCTCGCGATTAGTTTAACAACTGAAAATAAGTTTGTTCTTCTGAAAAAAAAAGGTTTTTTCTGATGGGACTAAAAATTAACATTTCTTGGACTGTTTCCTTTACCTCTGCTCTAAGACCTTCCTTCTTGCCAAGTTTAATGATGCGTAATGTTCAAAAATAATAATTATATTTTCGGTTTGCTCCTAAACTATTGTTCAATATCATTACATGCAGTAGCACTCAAATAAACCCTTTATCACCCTAACTGAACGGTACCCAGGTGTGTTTTATTAACGCGACGAGCGTTATAGGGATTTTTTGGCAATTTTCAAAACTTAGTATCGCTCCGACGTGTATTGAATTATTTATGGTGGCTTTGTGAGCCATGAACGGAATGGTCCACGGACCAACAATCAACGAGGTGTAATCGTAAGGGCTCGGGGCTCGCATCGCTAATGAGCCGTGAGCGCCCTGTTCGGTAAAGATTCCGATCGATAGCTCCGTGAAGCGTCGCCGGATACATTGTTAATTAAATGCGGTACAGATTAAACTTGACGCTTCTTGGAAACTGGGTTTAGAGGACTACGAGCACTAGCGAATATTCTAAACTTATTCATTCGGTATAAGCGATAATTTTAATTTTTTTTGATTGGCCTGATGCATACATTAATACAGTAGACTCCGTAATTGTTAATTGCAGAACAATACATAATCAATGTTATGTTTTGACTTATGCCCATTTATCAACTCAAATGTCCATACAATTTGAGTACCAGCAACAACAATAGGGACTGCATTAAAAATGGAACAATAAAAGATATGCCGATCTCAGGTATGACAACAGGTACTAAATATTAGTACGATTTATTATACATTAAATGTAAGAGCATTAACTTAATGGTTATTGTCTGATATAGGCTGTCCGCTACTGATTATAGGAAGAACATTCAAATTGTTAATTTAAAGATCAAAGACATGCAAATATCCAGTATAAGTTTTTAAGATCATTGTGGCACACATATATTAGGTACTCATAGTTGCACAGGTTGTAATTGCTGACATTATTTAGTCAATATTAATTTGCTTTTTAAACCTCTTTTCGTTTGAACATCTTCGGTACGATAACCCTAAAACGATTATGATAAATTAATCTCTTAGTAAAGGGCCTACTAGGTATTTTATATTCATAGATAATTCAACACCCAGAAGCCAAGAATATGTGAATTTAGGAAACTATCTTAACGATTAATTGAATGTAAGAATTGACGTCAGGCGCGCGCAACAACAAATGGCTGTAGCAAAGTTTTCGAATTTGGGCTTACAATCCTAATTAGCACGCCACCGAACACCAAAACTTGGAAGTATAATTTAAGGTTATAAGACAATCATTGAAAGGTTAGAAAACAATAATTGAACGACGAATAAAAGATATACATGTTTTTGTTAGATAGCTATTTCTTTCTTGCATATTTCAGGATCCGTTTAAATTTTGGCCACGTGCTGGTTCAAATCACTGCGATTGGACGCTCACTCAATACGATTGCTTCATTCCTTCTCTCATTGTCCATGTTCGCGCATAAAGGCCGGCTTTCAAAAGCTTCGGCCGACCGGAAAATTGCTATTTTTAAAAGCGTCAATAATATCAAATGTTTTTGCCGTTTTGCATTCTGATGGGTAGCCCCGGGATGAAGGTGTATTTATGTAGGCATATATTATGTAAAAATATATATTTTTAGGCTCCTATTTATATAACCTACGAACTTTTTTATAATATTTGGGACCAGTGAATACATTTAGTTAAGTTTGTTATACACAAGTTTTTAAATTCATATTATATTTATGAAGTGTTCTGTTTAAGTACAAATTTTAAGAGTTCTTCGATATTAGCAGATATTCATTTTATTTGTTAATATTTCGATAAATGTTCAGTATTGGTAGCCTTGCGGTAAGAAGTCCTACTTTAAACCGGAGGTCTCGGGTTCAATGTTCAAACCCCGGCTCGTACCACTGTGTTTTTCGGAACCTGTGTACGAAATATCATTTGATATTTCCATTTGCTTTTCGGTGAAGGAAACCATCGTAAGTAGAGAGGACCTAACCCCAATAAGGCCTAGTTTCCCCTCTGGGTTGAATGATCAGATGGCGGTCATTCAGCATTAAAAACTAGTGCCTACGCCAATTAATGGGATTAAGTTGTCAAGTGAACCCCAAACTGGGAGAAAGATTCCGATATATTTTCAGATAAAACAATAACGTGTTGATATTAATGTGAAATAATTAATATTATTTCCATCCATAGTAAATTCAGGTGAATGTGTGTAGGTAAAGGTATGCCATTCATATACAACGTAAGTGATATAAATAAATATAAACTCGGAGGTCAACCTAAAAGCAGATTTTTCAATGAAGCAAAGTTAACACCTTAATTACTTCTGTCCGTTTTTCACTTGAACGTAGAGCTGGTACACTGAAACCTCAAACGAGGTAAGTACTTATAAACTCATGTCGTTTTGTGCCAACACGATGAGTTATTCATATTTCTTATCAAACATTTCTAGAAAACATTTATTTTTATAGAAAGTACCTACCTTAGTATCAAAATATTTCTAGTTTAGGTTAAAGCTAAACATCTTAATTGTTATCAGCGGCATACGTTTTACTGATATAATTGATGGATAATACTTTATCAGCTTTTTTGCTTTAAAAATTAAGTTTGTTTCCAGAACTCGCCTAACAGGGCAAAATAGCGATCTACCCGCATTTTCTACAATTTAAGACATATCAAAGTGAAGGGCGCTGACAAAGGAAATAAAAACTGTCGTCGCGCCAAGACCGTGCTCTTTATGCAAAAGAGGAGAAGCGTAATCTGCGGTAAGTGCGCCCAGGTGCGACGCCAGCGCTTGCGTAGAGTCAGAGACTATAGAGATATAGACGGCCACAGCCTAAAAACTTTTTGAAGCTCAAGTCAATTGCGCCCTCTGTCCGTAAGCCCCCTAAAGATACCCAAAATGTAAGAGGAAATGTCACCTGCACTGCTACTCCACCTAGTAACAAATAGCGTAGGTACTAGTACTACACTAGTAGCTACTAGGTGAAGTAGCAGTGCAGGTGACATTTCCTCTTATATTTTCGGTATCTTTAGGGGGCCTTCGGACAGAGGGCGCAATTGACTTGAGCTTCAAAAAGTTCTTAGGCTGTGCTGCTCTACTATATAAGTTACTCTATGGTAGAGTGCTGCCAGTGCTACGAGCCGCGCCGCGCCTCTGCGATACAATACGCCATTTATAGCCCCCGAGTACCCCGCCAATGCCTAACGTGCTTCAAACTTGAATATGAAACAAATCCCTTGGGGGAAAAGGTGTTGGAACTTGCAAATTATTCTCTAAGTATTCAAAGTACATATAAAGTAAGTACATACTTATAAGTGAATCTGTAGGGTTTATTCTCTTTCATACTTTTAAATTCACCAGCTTTATAGTCATACAGGAAAATAATAACCATTATCCCACGTGACAACCATTGCTAATATTATAAACTACCATGTTTGAACCCACTTACATGATGAACTTCAAATTATCGTTATATTTAATATACACATTTTAAAATAGATGTTCTAAATTTCAAAGTTCTACTATTGATAACCGGATTATTTTATATTTTATGATAAATGTTTAAGACATTATTCTAAGATTAATAAGACCCTTGACGAATATACAATGAAACCTTCGGCTTTAAATGAAAACCTATTGAGCACAGGTTGTCGAACTGAAATTGAAAAATTCGCCTACATTTAAAATATTTTCCATTGTAAAAGCAAGGGTGCTCCGGGAAGTCCATTAGCTGTCCGAGAGTGCTACACGTCAACGAGCGGGATGTGCCGTTATTGCCCGCCGGCCCAGTTGCCCGCCGAGCCCCTATTGCCCGCCGAGCCGCTATTGCCCGCCGAGCCGCTATTACTGTACTGGTACTGCTAGTACTGGCTGTCTGTGCACCAAAACGGAAACAAGAAATAGTACCATTGTAGGTACCTCCTTATTAATTTTAATGACTAGACATAATGTTTTACATTTTGTTTAATTAGCTTAGTATTGTGTAAAGTGATGCTGATATGGGTGTACTGCCTGAAAATTTTATTTTATTATACACAGCGAACCGCGCCCACGGACGATTACGATGAGCTACAATATCGATGATTAGAAATGTTATATTATGTGTTTACGAATTATATTTGAAGTACAAATATCTATCGGTTCGGCTTTCCTTTTTCAGGTTCCGTTGTCGATGAAAAACGTTACATAAATGAAAAACCACTTTGAAATATTCTACATAACTAGTGGTTCTGTGAACCGTAGACTTCGGAGAACATAAATAACGCGACAGCAAACTTTCCCCCCCTCCCCCCTCATTTTCCCCCCAATCAAAAAAGTGGCTCGATAATTTTTGGCAAAAAAATCAAGGAACGTACATGCCAAGATTCATCGAAATCGGATGAAAAATGCGACCTCTAGACCGACACTGACCAACCAACCAACCAACCAACCAAAACACACACATCAAAATGCCAAATCGTCGTACCAGTGAAAACGGAGACGTTCGTCGCCTCGCTACGCTCGACTCCTCAGTCAATTATATATGTCAAACAAAACAAGTACCTAGTTACATTGACATTGATAATTAGTGACATTGTTCTTCACGACAAATAGTCGTCCTATTTTTTTTTGCTTCGATTCTATTACAGGTCTTTCTCTTTCCAATGTAAATTTTTGAATTAATGTAAGTAATGTGCTAATTCTGGCCTACTGGAAGCAATGTATTGTATTTTTCTGGCTGTCTTCTTTGCATGGACTACATGGGCATGGGTGCTCGACTACATAATGACCAAGCCTGTTCACATTATCTCGGTAAAACTAATTGGATTCTTAACTACAAATAAGTATTGGAGCTGACAGCATCACAACTCTAGTTTATTTCGAAGCACGTCACGTCTGTTCCAGGCATCGCCTAAACGGCTCGTTGAGGCTCCCTTTATTATTAAAGCCGTCACACTACACAACATGATACAGTCATATTTCGGGTAAATCTCGAGTTTATTGTGTGACGACAACATAAATTGTCTTCACGCTAAGAGTAGCGTCAGTGAGACGAATTTGGAGACAATTTATCTCGTGTGTGCACGGGGCATAAAGATGAGAAGGGCGTCATCTGTGTATAAAGTTACAATACTCGGCTAGCGGCCGCGTCGTTACATGCATATTTCATCGACATCTGCGGCGTTCTGCGATGCTATACCTATTTACTTAGGCTTATTAATTAGACTCGTAAATGACGTTGATTTTATAAACATTTTAGCAGTAAATAGCTAACATATACGCGATTGTCAAGTCAACATTGTCTCGGAGGAACAACAGGTCATGTCAAATGACGATGTTGCCTCGGCATTCGAAGATTATTTTTCTAACATAGCATTAAATACCACAAAATGCCTACAATCATCTTCGTCTCAAGCTCATTCCTTACTTTGCGCTAATATTAAGAAATGTAATACGATCTTTGAATTTGACCTAGTGGATTCCGAAAAAATTGTAAAGTCATTCAAATCACTCAATTTAAAGAAAACTGAGGACTTATGGGGAATATCAGTTGTAGTCATCAGCAATATCATAGACGACATAGCGCCTTACTTAGCCATCATTTATAACAATTCAGTTTCACAAGGTGTTTTTCCAGATCTAATGAAATGTAGTAAAGTCATACCTCTATTTAAATCGGGTGATTCTAGTGATCTAAATAATTTCCGACCGATATCGATACTTCCTGTACTAAGTAAAGTCTTTGAAAAGATAATGTTAAATGATCTACTGGGGCACTTCAACAGACATGGACTGCTTACAAGCAATCAGTTTGGTTTCACAAAGGGACGTTCCACAACCGACGCTGCTGCAGAACTCATTAAACATATTTTCAATGCTTGGCGAGACAAACGTTATGATGCAATTGGTATATTCTGTGACCTTTCAAAAGCTTTTGATTGTGTAGATCATAGAACGCTCATTCTTAAATTAGAACACTATGGTCTTTCAGAAAATGCCCTGAGTCTCATGTCTTCTTACCTTAGCAATAGAACACAAACAGTTGTTGTAAATAAAACCCAGTCTAAAGGGACTTTAGTAAAATTAGGAGTGCCACAGGGTTCCATTCTGGGCCCATTCCTGTTTTTGGTTTATATAAATGATTTACCTTGTGTAGTACAAAACCTTTGTGGTATGATTTTGTTTGCCGATGATACATCTTTAATTTTCAAAGTTGAACGGCAATCCAATGATTTATCTGTAATTAACAATACACTAGCTGGCGTACTAAACTGGTTTACTACTAACAATCTGTTACTTAATGCTAAGAAAACTAAATGTATTCGATTTGTTTTGCCAAACGTGGCACCAATGGACACTAATATAGTTATAAATGGTGAATGTTTAGATATAGTAGATAAAACTGTGTTCCTTGGTTCAACGTTGGACAAAAATTTACAATGGAGTCCTCATATAAAAAAACTCGCTCTTAGACTAAGTTCAGCCGCTCATGCCGTTAGAAAAATTAGACAACTGACTAATATTGAGACAGCTCGCTTAGTTTATTATAGTTATTTTCATAGTGTAATGTCATATGGAATTCTGGTTTGGGGCAAAGCAGCTGACATACAGACTATTTTTGTTTTACAGAAAAGAGCCATTCGCTTTATGTATAACTTAAAGGCAGGTACATCAATTAGAGAATTATTTAAAAAAAATAATATTTTAACTCTTGCGTCCCAATATATCTATGATAATATTATTTTTGTTGTAAAGAATATACACACATTCAAGAAGAATTCTGACATCCACAGCTATAACACTAGAAATAAAAACAAGCTTGCTACCAGACGATGTCGTGTCCGCAAAGCATATAAGTCATTTTTTGGCCAGGGTATTCATATTTATAACAAGTTACCCGTCGATGTTTTGAATCTATCATTTCCCGCTCTTAAGAAATACTTGAAAAAAACTTTAATGTCAAAGGGTTATTACAGGGTCGAGGACTATATGACAGACATATATGCATGGCCCAAACCAGAATCTATAAAATCATCTAACATTTAGAGGACACAGTTCAAGTAAGAAAGAATATCAAACGTATTGCGAAGCAGTCAGATTTGGATTTTATTTTTATTTTTCATTTTAATTACACAATAGGCAGGTACATGTCTGTCTCTCAAGCTGTTTTGATATGCCTTCTTGAAGAACTACGCATTATTGTATATAGTATCTTTAATGTATTTGTAGTACTGTTTTGAAAAAATAAGTCCCGCCGAGTTTCTTGCCGGTAATAAGTAATACTTCTCGGGTCAGAGGTGTAGGGTTAGAACCGGTGGTAGTTTCTTTTCTCTCTGACGTTCATAAGTGCATTGTAATGTGCCTAAATTGAAGAATAAATATCTTTTATCTTTTTATCTTTTATCTTTATCATAATTCATACTTTCAAATTCAAACTCTATATATATGCCTAGCTAGTTAATTTGCAACCTCAAAAATGACTGGTTACTACCTACCTATTAGTTTAGTTGGTTACAGTATTTTTGGAACACCATGTTTATTCTTACAAACGTTCAGGGTTCTACGACTTCTCTAAACGATGTCACAGAACGGCCATAGCGCGGTGTTGGCAGATGGCGAAATGGCAATGGCACACTTTCCCTCCCTTTACGCTAAGCTTTACTTTGAATATTTAATACAGCCGCCTTACAGATTATTCAGACGCGAGGATATAAAAGGCAACACAAAGCCTTGAATATAACGCATGTCAAGAGCAACAAAAGACCTTTAGAGAGTTTGATGCTGAGCATAGTCGATACACGTGCCGCTAGTGATCCGACAATGCATGTCCTTGTAGGCGGTGCATCGATGCAACAACTAGATTTGCCGGGCAGTAGACGAGGGAATATTCAAATGTGCGCCAAAGGAAGGCGCGGCCCTGACCGAGTTCTGCGTGACCGTGCAACCCTCCAGCCTGCACTCACCGGGAAGCGGGCGCCCGCCCTACGGCAAACTCCGGCCAAAGTCATCCGATAAGCCGGAATTGATATCCATCCTTAAACTCGTGTTTAACGACCCTTATAATCCCGTCTTTCTACAGTAATTATGCGGCCTGATAAAGGAACAAGTGAATTGCTTAATGTAATATGACCTACATTTACGATCCAAATTACTGATCAGTTTTGTTATATTACGAGTACTATTACGATTACATTCTGATTCCAATACCTACCAGAATTATACGAAATCTACTTATTACAATTTTGGTAAATTATCCCGTGCCCGTCCACAGAACGGTGAAATATCATTGTGGTATCGTACTATCATTGTGGTATCGTACTATAATCCCAAAGGTTTTTTATAATTAAATTTATTAACCTATGCATATAATTAATTTTACCTACAAACTCAAGCTTGGACCTGGGTATTAATTTTATGCCTTCTATCTTACTTTAAAAATCAAAATATTATATTTGTGTAAATTTGGCTAGTATAAAATACATTTTACCGATATTGCTATATGAAACTGAAATGTAATTGCAAGAGTATCCATCTGTTCATGGTTATCAAGTGATCACGTATATGAGATGAGACCATACACGTAAGTATTTAAACCCATAATTTACGGATATGACCCTGCACTGGCCGACTATTGTCTGTAAGGCTACAATTATTTTAGGTGTGAGTGTTGTTAATAGTCACATCTACACCCGTCCCTAACCTTATGAATAACACTCATATATTTAGTAGAATAACGTCACAAGTGGCTATGGCAACCAGCCATATTTGACGTTATTTTAGCGCGAGTGACATATTCACAGCCCTTATTTACACTAAATTGTCGCGGTGTCTAGTCGGCGTGCCGTGAATACTGTGTGCTCACTGCTCACTAATTGGATGCTTTCATTGGTGTCGAGTCTTGATTCTGGATCATTTTATTTATTCTCCCCACACATCGACGCTGTTACACTATATGCAATTTGAATAAAATTGTCGAGTGTTGAAAGGCGGTCACTTTGCCGAAAAATATGGGTGTTATAGGAATAGTATTCAGTTAGGTAGAAAATATAATAAATACAAAATAGACACAAATCATTACATAAGTAAATATTTAGGGACCAATCTGACAGATCGTCTTAGCTCCAAATTAAGCGTCTAGCTTGTATTACGGCTACGGCTGCTTGGCAACGATGTAACGGAACAAACACGTGATGTATTTTTTCGGGACCATAGCACCTTGCCGCAGCATTGCGGGTGCAACTGAGGGGAAGTCAATATGTTGCCAAGGATATTCATATAGCTGTCATAGAGCGATTGAAAACAGATTTCATACGTTGTACCGTAAAATGGGGTGAGTACATCATACAAAGGTGATTTTGGAAGATTTTTGGATCGATTTTTATTATTATGAGTATTACTATAGCTCTATTTTAAATTGGAATACATTATCTTTGTAGCAGTAGCCTTTAAATGCCATCTCCCACCCCTTTCATCCCTTCTCTCCCCATTCATAACCCAACTCTCCCCGCGAACCCTGTTCACACCATTTTACGGTAAATTTTAAACCTCCCACTGACTACAGTCCAGTACTTCAACTATGGTCTAAAAGTTCAACTTGTAATAAATTATTAGTATCCCTGCAATGTACGGTTGAGCGATAATGCAATAATAATTTTTCAAGAAACCATAGCAATAGCTTAGTAAGTAGTCAGTCTACTTACAAAAGCTTCTTGTGAATCAAAAATAACCAAGCGTCCAAATGTTTATATTTCGGCAGATATTTCGAGTAGTTTACTGAAATGGAAAATATAAACATCCTCGTATCTCAAACGACAGAGATGTGTAAAAACGTCATAACCGTGTTCATCCAAATGGCTGCCCACTGCCATCGGCTGTCTCTACTTCGCTACGAGGGAATAAAGATATGTCATATATTATAGCTTGTGTGGGCACACAAGCTCCGATGCCATATTCCATATATTTATCAGAGCTAGTACGATTTTCATGCTTATGCATTACCTTTCACTGTTACTTCCAGCGAAACGCTCAAAATAGCAAATATTTTTATTTCGAAGTAAAACCCACCCACGCAGCCATAGAAATGCTAGTCGTCCATTAAACCGAATGAACTTTTACAGACTTTGACACATCCAAAAATATGTTTTTAAATGCTTGCAGCACCATCTGCGCGAAGCTTACGCGTTTATCCTCATTACCGATACATTTGATCGAACGAGCGGAGCATAAGCGAAGTGAAGTTCTTACAAACAACTTCGGAGACACCATTGTTCACCAGCTCCATAGCTGTCAATTCTGATATTTCAAAGGCGAACTACTAGATATTGTACAAATACATGGAAATGAAATGCCTCATCGTCAAATGTCAGTAGTATCTAATCATGCGGCTTATATTATAACTTATATTATAACTTATATTCCGTGTAAGTAAGTACTTCAAACTTAGATTAAATTGTTGTATTAAAAAAAAATTGAAGGAAGGTTACATACATATACATACGAGTGTAACATTATTAGGCCAACCAAGTTAGACTTTTTCCAAGAATTAATTCCCACCAAGCTTGAAACGTTTTAATACATTCATTAGGTCCTAAATTCGTGTTATGCGAGTTTGCCTAATCCCAGGAGGTGTGCATCATTTTAGGCGGTTTTTTACTCTTGTGTTGATCCTGAGGGCCTGATTTCAGCAAATCAACTATTTTACCTAACTAACTACCTAAGGCCAGTGAAAACTCTTTGGACAAAATACACCATGACATATTCTCAAAATTTCTCATAAAGCCAACTTTCAATCTGGCCTCTCTACCCCCAACAAATTCAGTCGAATTTAACCATCTTTAACATTGAATGGATTGAGTTTTTCCGATAGACCTAGTGGTTTTGAGCTACAAGCAAATGACTGCAAAAAGAGCAAACATTTCGCAGTTATTTTGCTGCCAAAAGTTATGCCCACCTCCCGGGATTGGACCAACTTAGATTACACGTATTTAGGACCAAATGAGCGTATTAAAACGATTTCCAGTCTGACGGGAATTAATTTCTCTTCTCAAAAAGCTTTTTATGGATCTTATTAGATTGGCCGATATGTTTAGTTAAATGACTTTAGTGTGGCGTGTATTGTCTACCTATAGTATAATAATAAATAAATAAAAAATAACGGTCTCATAGCGAAGAGTCTCGACCAACATCTTGAGAGACTTTCGCTACGGGGTTGTGGTTGGATCAAGGGTCAGATACAGAAGGCGGTAATTCTGGACACGGCGCGCATAGTCCGAAGGTTCCTCACTCTGCGGCCCTAACCACCGGCAGCCTGGGCCTTGCTCCGTTGCCGGCGGCACCCTCGGATAGGTTTTTTTATAATGTTTGTATTGTTTTTGTGTCATTATTTTGACAAAACACGGGACTTAATCGCGTACACTTACTTTTAATTTTCCTGACGTTTCGAGCGTGTCATAACGCTCGTGGTCGCAGGCAGACTGGCGAGGAATCGTATCAGCCGTGTTTTGTCAAAATAATGAGTGAAAATCGTGTGAGTTTAAATCAGTACATTGTTTTTGTGTGTTTTTGATGTATTTTTGTATTTTACTTTTATAAAAATATTGTAAAAAACCTACTACTAAGATGAAAAAATAATAAAGAGTATAATAAATAAATATTAGGACAATCTAGTAGTAGTAGTACCTAGTAGGCCAATCCCGTTAGCTTATTTAATTTAATTGAAGTGTACATAAAATAATAACCGTCGGTAATTGTAAGCGAGCATAACTTAATCTGTTCCATGGTAGCGCGTAGCATACCTAAACCCAATTAAAGTAGCAAAAATCTGTCGAAGAACTCCATGAGCGCTATTACTATTAATTAAAGAATAAACATTATTTGTTCTTATAAATAGTTTTTTTTATTTTTACTATGCGTTTGAGTTTTTTGCTCGCTCTAACCAAGGAGTAAAAATCTGCATATCTGCCGGGTCAACCAGGCGTCTGATTATAACGACGCGGCGTGTGTCCTGTGCTTTGCATAATTTTACGGGCTTTTCGTAATTAAGACATCGGCCTTACCCATCCCCGCCATATAACGAAGTTAATTTCGGCACGAAACAGTCACTTAAAATGTATTTCAAGATTTTCAAGGTACTCCCACACACGTGTCAAAATATTTTAATAAGACATCCTAAAAATACACGGAAAAAAAGTATCTTCATCGAAGACAAATCCTCTTTGTCAAAACAATATTGTTTTGTATATAACGAAAACAATTTGCCTTTTGCTTTACTAATTTAAATTTGATTTAATTAGTTATTTGGGTTCGTTTCGTGATGCTTCACTAAAACGCTTTTTTATTTAAGTCTGTTTGTAATATTGAGTACGTCATGAATAAAAAATCTTGAATCTAGAAAATGATCTTTATTCAAGAAGATGTCTCTATTGAAATAAAATAGGTATATCTTGGGCTAAAGATATAAAATTAGTCTTAGTAGTTAATTAGTTTAATTGGTATTTTACGCATTTATCTACATATAACCTAAGTAAGATGACAATATCGAGTCGTTACATGCATCGATATAGACTAATTATGAAATATCCGTGTTCTATGTTCTCCGTGCTAGTTTTCCTGTCACGTGCCGCGCCTACGCCTGAAGGCGAAGGTTTCAATACCACTCGTCAACTATGAAGAGAAACCCACATCTCGACCTATTCTCATGTCAGCAGACACATCTACCTACATATTATGTATACTACGCGGTTCTAGAGCTATGTCATAGTTATCGAACTATTTGAAACAATTTGCGTTATTAGAGAAGAGTCCTTGAGGTATAATTATAAGCCTCTATCCATGGATGCATGCATGGACAATATGGACATTATCGAAGTAGATATATACAACAAGGTGTAACAAAAATGCTCGTGCTGCTTTTAAGGGCATAATTGTTATTGTATTTTAATTATGAAAAACAAAGAAAAAGAAATTGTTCGTAGACCGAGGCGAATCGGATCACAGGGCGAAATGGATCAAGTAGCATTTTGTCAAATTCATAAGATCGTGGGTAGTCATAAACAGCCAATCAGACGTCCCGCGTTGAGTTTAACCTCTCCGCGTGCCACGGTGGCGCGATCTTATGAATTTGACAAACTAGCTTTACGTAATCCGTTTCGCCCTGCGATCCTATTCGCCTCGGTCTACCCTATTGGGGGTTGGCCGGTTGTCCCAAACAAAAAAGAACTCTTCGCGTAAAATTCTTATTTCTTCTACTCCTTCTAAGTCGCAGTTCGATACCAATTATGCCCTTAAACGGATCAGTATTATTACACCCTCTGACTCTAGATTTTTCAATTACATACAGAAATGTAACATTAACAATTTCATTTCATTTCATTAAACTACCATCAGGGCAGTTTGCTGCTTTAATCAGTTAGATTGCTTCAAACATTAATGCTTAGCTACTATTTCAATTAAACGCAACACAACTAATACATTCATGATAATTACAGTGCAACACTCCAATTTAGGTTATTAGCAAAATTTACAACACGAATACTGATTTAGTTCCATAAATTTACCTATAAATATAATCACGCGCATGTGACACCTCTGAGCTCTGGAGTTGCAGGCGTCCTTAGGTTACGATAACCGCTTACCATCAGGCGAGCTATACCTATGCTTGTTTACCATCGTAGTATAGAAAAATTGTGCGATCGTAAGATCGTAACACAGCACTCTTGTAAATTCAAGTAAGGACGATTAAGCTTGTAGAAACTTGTAGCCTGAACATGAATCACTCGTGAGAGGCTGAGTGTAGGCCTGAGGTTTAATGTATTTACCCGGCAGAGCCCTCTCCCGGCAAGGCAGAGATTAAACCGTGTAGCTTAATGTTTTCTACTCGCACACTAATAGGAAAGGTCGGGGGGACAAATTAAATCCCTGATTGGGTTTGTTAACCATCCCGGAGAGGTGACTATTATCGCCGTTAAAACAGGTATCATTTGCTATTGATAAACGCCCTCCTTTCGGTCTTGAGTTCAAATGTTTCTTGAACTACGTCTGTGAACCTTTCAAAAATTACTTAACTGTGGCGCTAACTAATGTTGAATTTCAAATAACATACCGTTGTTACTAATAACTATGGGCTGTAAAATAGAACCTACACGAAAAAAAAAGCGTCCGGGATATTCTCAATCCAAGACATTATTATTATCTTATAATATTTCCTCGTGACAAAATAGAAATACAAAAATGTATTGTATCAAGAGTATATTGAGTAAATAAGAGAGATTGTTGTCACGTTCTCAATTCGACTGAATTTTTTTTTGTATGTATGTTACTCGATATCTCCGTGAATCGTGAACCGATTTTCAAATTTTTTTTTAATCGAACGGGTATAATCCCTAGATGGCCCCATTGTCACCAAGTCAGGGTCTGATGACGGGATCCTGGAGAAATCGAGGGAACTCTTCAACTATTGTAGCAACACGGCCACTTCCTCTTGGAATAGCGGATCCTTAAGTGAAGTCAGTTCTTTTTTGTTTAAAATTATTTCCGTGTAAAATACCTTGACGTTTTTTTCTGTATCTTAATAGTAAGTATATAAAAAAATCTGTATATAAAAAATATCCTTTTCCCACGCATTTAATAATGATT
Source organism: Pammene fasciana (assembly GCA_911728535.1). Classification (NCBI taxonomy): domain Eukaryota; kingdom Metazoa; phylum Arthropoda; class Insecta; order Lepidoptera; family Tortricidae; genus Pammene; species Pammene fasciana. The sequence continues at coordinate 8,922,899 of OU452285.1, forward strand.
ATTATAACATAAAACAGCACTGTTATTTATTATTTAATATATTTTTAATAGATAGGTACCAACCTCAAATTAAACGCAGGAGATACCTACTAATGAATGGTTCGAGTGTGTCACAGACATAATTGAACGAACCTACTTATCTATGTGATTAATCAAAGTGTGATATCACATCAAAAGTTATGTACTCTTCTAAATTTATGTTATTATTTGTGAGCATATAATCATATTTAATCTAGCCTGGTTGCTGATTTGTACTAAGCTTTACTTCTACGGACTTATTAAAACTAAAATAAGATAATGTTAATATGATGGAAAAAAAAACATTTTATAAGTTACTATATGTGCTAACCTTATAACTAATCGCTGAAAACTAAAAAAAATGCTCTTTGGTGAAAAAAAAACATGTTTTTCAAGACAGGGCAAAGTTATAGCACGTGACGGTTCCTATTGACTACCTATATCTCTTAAGTTAGTGCGATATTAATACAAGTTTGTTAAAAAACACCTTTGACAATCGTTTAATCGAACGAGCGGAGCGTAAGCGAAGATCGTTCTTACAAACAACAACTGTCACCTGGCTACTGGGACGTCTCGGCATTTGGATGGCTTTTTGATTTAGATAGTTTGTCCGACGATAACTTTAGTAACAACTTTCCGATCTTTATGAAATTTGTTGGGGTTGTAGCAGAGACCAACAAAATTTGCGAGTTCGTATATGAGCTGGATTGAGACGGGGGTTCTGAAATTAGAAGGCCTAAAAAGGTTTTGTAAAGGGGTCCTGTTACATTGGTCATCTTATTTGCTACTTTTACGAGCAAGTATGGTTGAGTTTGGTATCTAACGAAAGGTATTGATTAACACTCTCGTCAAATCCTTATTAACTGCTTACTGTTTAATAAAAATTAGCAACATAAAATTGATTTCAAAAATATTTTCCATTATATTTTGATTTTGGTGTAAATATTTTGACAACTGACTTTTTTTTTAATTTATTAGAGCTTTGGCTGCTAGGGCCATCAGCATACTGACATTAACACATTAGTTAGAGAGAGTTACCATAGACGCATAATGATGGTGACCTATATAGATGGTCCACAGATGAGAACGACATGTCAAAGCAACAGAGTGAGAGGCATGTGAGAGGTGGATTTAAATTTAGATGAGACAAAAACTGTCAAATCTGAAGCGATTTCGTCGCGGTAAAATTATGCGCATCAACCGCACAATTTAATATGGACGTTTAGTTTCACCGTGATGGTTAGTTGAGAAAAAATACCCGATACCTATTTTTGGTATTTGTAGTAATTCTACTATTGCACATTTATGGCGAAACACAAGATTCGCGAGTTCACAGTTCGGGGCGAACTACTAGTTAATTTAGAGAATTGCTATTTATGATAAAGGGGCTGAGTACTCAAAGTATACGAAAAGCATGAACTGAATTTTAGGAGTAGGAAGTCGGTGGGTATACGGACTGCCCACAGTGCGCCGCGCAAAATTGTTTCTACGAAATCTTATATTTCCAAAACTTGTTTTCCGATATTGACTTACCTAATCTCGTTACTGCGCACTGAATCATTCCTAAAGAAATCGCGAAGCATTCGCAGTTCACAGCAAAGAGGTCCGTAACACAGATAATTGCTTTTAAGAAATTTGTATTAAGAACGACTTTTGAATCGTTTCGTTCATCAAATTCCATTAAAACTTTTTCCATTAAACATCTTTCTTTAGTAAAAATGCTTTAATCTAACATTAAAGTAAATAATGGTATACGATTTCAACTTAATTACAAAATAGGGAACCTTGATACTTTTAATAGGTACGTTTCCTTGATGTTTATCTTAGGTGCTTAGTTAATTGACCTATCGTTGTTTGTTTATTTCCGCAATTCCTTTGATTCCGTCGATTCTGTAGTTTGTTACAGAATTTTAGAAAATAAATACCTAACCATAATTTGGACACCGATGTCCATTACGAATGAAAAAAAATGCGATAAAGTGCGAGTTGAAGTCGCGCCCTGAGGGTTCCGTACATCACATAATTTTAACAATCACCGAACATTTCTGTAATGGTCATCTGTTCCCAATTGAAGGGATGTTTACAAAAACAACATAACTGCATTGGATATACTTTTACAGGAGATCGATAAAACTAAATTTCTCTTTAAATAATAATGACTAAAGCTTGATTTTCAGGGACGATAAAGATATTTGGCCAAAAAGTTAGTAATATCTCTTTGTTTATTTTAAGGCTCAATAATTTCCGGAAAAGATATGAAATAAACTTTGTTATGCTATTTTTGTTTAACATTAGTTTAGTTTACCATAGCATTTCTATAGCTACTAAATATAAATCTCTCAGTGAGAACCTTTAAGGAAGTAGGCTAAACTGTATATTTTATGTGCTTAGGTACCTCTATTGTTTCTCCAATAATGAAAATAAAATAAAAATTTGGTTAGTTACGTTGTTCTTGTGCAATAAGAAACATATTTTGTTCTGAAAATATTTTTACTTATAGAAAGTTTTCGTGACATCTACTAAATTTATCTATGTATTTTTTTTTGTAATTTTTAATTCAGCTGCTTTTATAATTACTTTTTGAGGTTATGGTACTATGCAGAAAATTTTATTGGCATTTTTTCGACACACTGAATAGTTTTTGGTCAAACATTTTTTCACCTTTCGTAACCCCTTTGGCGACGAACATAAAACGTATCAAAAACACGAATCCGCCAAAAATATTGGTTATGTTGTTTTTATAAACATCCCTCCAATGTATTAATTTGCTTAGTTAAAAATAAAAATAAACACGAGTATCAAATAATTTTAAGCTGTTTTCACCATACACTTAAACTAGTTACAATTGAAACTATCCTGTTACTATTCTAATATTAGTTTGATTTTCTAAAAAAATCTCTAGTCTGGTATAAAAAAGGCATTAAAAAAAGATAAAAACATTGTGTGGTTTTATGAAACCACGATGCAAGTGAAACTTTACTATGTTAGCATGGCGCTTAGAAAATGGTGCCCAATTGGTTTGTCATGCTAGACGTACAGAGCTGGAATGACTTGCCAAATGTAATTCATTAAATTTAATTACGGCCGGCTCTTACCTGTCCCAGCGACTTAGTCTTGCGATACAAAGGGGAAACGCCGCTAGCGTGATGGGGACTATGCCACAATCTGAGCTGCTGGATGGGGTATTCTTTTTATGACTCTGGTTGGTAGGTAGGTATATTTTTCTTGTTTTTATTTTAATTTAGTTTTATTTATAATTCTAATTTAGTTTTATATAGGTAATTTTGTAAGTATATTTATACATATTGTAATTAGTTTGTTTCATACTTATTATATGAATAAAAAATTCATTAAATATGTATAATCGAAATATGTTTCTAAAGTTTAGAAAAAAATAATTCGTCCCACGGGGTTTGAACCCTCGCCCATTCGTTCGTAAGTCTCATGCCATACCACAGTGCCACCGCTGCAGTTACGCTAAGTTGCGAAATATAGATTTGTATACCGCGGTTGACTGCAAACATGACATGAACCTTATTGCTTATGCAATAAGCCTCACCTTACTACAAACGAGAATCAGCGTTACAGCTTGTAACGCATGTCGCGCGGAAGACAGGCCTAAATTTTTGAGGCGATGGAATAAAAGTTTCACTTAAAAAAAAAGATAAAAGATATTTATTCTTCAATTTAGGCACATTACAATGCACTTATGAACGTCAGAGAGAAAAAGAAACTACCACCGGTTCTAACCCTACACCTCTGACCCGAGAAGTATTACTTAATACCGGCAAGAAACTCGGCGGGACTTATTTTTCTAGGTGGGATTCTATATAATAAGGGAAAGTTTATCTCAATGAGACCCAGCTGAAATAAACACCATTAAAAACAATCAATTTAGATTACGGTCAAATTCTTAACGCTGAAGTGGGTTTCGCTTGTTATCGGTTTACAGATTTCAGATTTTTGTTTTCAACGAGATTTATCTCCGAATTGACACTAGCAATTTTCACAAAATATTGTAGTCTAATTTCAGTTTTTTCAGCTTAGTTCCATAATATTTTGTAGCGAGGACCACACAGACGGACATTACGAAACCACGTATCAGGGGTTCCTTATTGAAAAAGAAAATCTAAATAAAATAAGAGAATATTAAATTAGGGAAGGCCTGTGCCCGCGCGGAAAAAATCTACATTACATTTATAAGGATGTCCTACTCTAAGTACCGTGGGGCCGCTGGGTAGGAACCCTGTTGATTTTTAACGCGTTATAAGCTGGCATTATAGCATTCATTTAACCTTCCATGTGGCAGGTGCGATATGCTTGCAATGCTCGCATGAGAGCATACACCCAGATTAGAAGCAGCAGTTAATTACAGCTCTGGAAATAATAGCGGTATATTATACAGTTAGAGATGATGGCGACTATAAACATTCTGTTTGTGGCTACCTGGGTTTGGGTTGTGAAGCTTTGTGCTTTGTTAGGCATAATTTGCAGTAGGCACTCGGTTTACAGGGACGTTTTGCAGATGTGAGAGGATGATGGCTGTCAAAGCGTGGTTTTCAATCATGGGGGTATCGAATTTATAGGATAGGTATTGTGGAAAAGCCAAGTGTACGCGTTTATATCTTGCTTAAAAATTTAGTAAATACGGGTTAGACAAAAAATGTCTTGTTGAATCATTTCTTAAGGGAAAAAAAATTAAGATGAATTTTTGGGTTCATTTAGTGCTTTTAATAAAGTCGTATTAACTAACACAAGATCGTGGTGGTAGTGTAGAAAGTGTTAATCTGACTCTCTATATTTACCTACTGTAATAGATGACCATGCCTGCCTACACTTAAATACTTCCCGCTCTAGACACCCGCTAGGCAGGTTCTCTGTGTGTAGCGGATTTCCGCAACAAAGCAGGAAGACGCTGGAATCGGCTACGAGCGTAGCGCGTAGCAAACCAATAGCTCACTGAAGGAAGCCCACTAACTGCTCGATAGGGGAAATAATTGGTGTATATCTGAATTTTGGTGAAGTTGTAGATAAAGGTGTCTTACACAACATACTAAAAGTACTCGTGGTTAGGGGCGCCGCTAACGGGGAGAGGGGGATGTAAAGGTCCCTTTTTTTGGCTTTTCGTAAATAACTCAGTAGCGGTGGCTCATACGAAAAAATGATTTTTTACTTAATTAATCCAAAAATCATTTTCTACTAAAAAGGTTCTTTACACTTTTTTGCTAGGATCAATGTATAATGAGATTTCGAGAAAATACGTAAATCACTTTTTGAAACTTTCGGAGCTATTATATACGAAACTATTAGTTTTGTCTAAAAATTGTTTAAGAAAACCCATATTTATATTAAAAGACCTATTCAACGACACCCCACACATTAGGGGTGGATTAAAAAACAGAATTTACCCCCCACTTCATGTGTTCGGGAAGTACCCTAAAAAATTATATTTTATCAGATTTTGTTTTAAAACTTTGTCTGCGTGTTCAAAACACATACTCATACGAAGTTTAACTATTCTAGTACTAACCATCACTGCGCAAAGCCGTGAACGGATAGACGGGGACAAACGGACAGCGAAACTATAAGGGTAGGAAGTTGGTTGCAGGCGTCCATAAGCTACGGGAACTGCTTACCATCAGACGGGCATAAAAAATAAAAATTAAAAAAATACCCTCTTCAACCTGCTCAGTGACGGTTAGTACTAGAATAGTTAAACTTCGTAAGAGTATGTGTTTTGAACACGCAGACAAAGTTTTAAAACAAAATCTGAAAAAATATTATTTTTAGGGTACCTCCCGAACACATGAAGTGGGGGGTAAATTCTTTTTTTTACTACACGCCTAATGTGTGGGGTGTCGTTGGATAGGCCTGTTCAAATAAATATGGGTTTTCTAAAACAATTTTTAGACAAAACTAATAGTTTCGTAAATAATAGCTCCGAAAGTTTCAAAAAGTGATTATCGTACTTCCTCGAAATCTCATTATACATTGATCCCAACAAAAAAGTGTAAAGAATCTTTTTTGTAGAAAATTATTTGTGGATTAATTAAGTAGAAGATCATTTTCTCGTATGATCCACCGCTTCTGAGTTATTTACAAAAAGCGAAAAAAGGGGACATTTACAGTTCCTCTCCCCGTTAGCGGCGCCCCTAACCACGAGTACTTTTAGTATGTTGTGTAAGACACCTTTAACTACAACTATACCAAAATTCAGCTGTACACGAATTATTTCCCCTAAGTTTTCCTTCGTTTGGCGGGCTACAAACTATGGTACAGAAATTGGATCGATTGGCTACATTTGAATTTTTTTGAAAACGTGAGATTTACTGGCTGACTACACATTTTTCGAAAAAAAAATGGCAATTATAATAAATTATACATAAAGTTAGGAAAGGTATTCTAAGACTATTTTCGCGTAACGGTACACGATCTAGTGGCTGCCCTACAAACTGGTTAAAAATATCCCGTTACTGTATACCTATTATACCTCTGTAGACCTAATTATGATATACAGGAGAAAACCGTTACAAGATACATGATCAATCCCTCCAGTACCCTAGTCAGAATAGATTTAGTATAAAATGAATATAAATTTATACAAACTATATACATCATTACTAGTAAATAAACGCAAATCAAAAAAATTTATAAATAATTTAAAATTTTTCTTTAGCTGTAAAAGTAGCTTTTAATTTTGTTGACCCAAATATAATGTTCAATCAGCGAGCAGTTATCGAATGTTTAAGCTGAAAAGGTCGTCCTAGGCTTTGGCAATACCTAACGTTAGGATGAATAATAGAAATTCCCCGGGGCGCGCCATCGGCGACGGACCTCGGCTCTGCCTCAAACAATGTTAGCTGAAAATATTTTTATTTGCACATTGAATTGCTCCTCGGAATCCTATTTAACTTTTCCCATTAACGGTTTTATTTAAATAAAGAAACGCCAAGCGTGAGTTTGGTATGCGTCGTTCGAGTATGTCATTCGTGCCTGTCTGATAAATGCTAAACTATATTATAAAATGAAATAAATGTCACACAGAAAAAATAAACAAGGCCTTGGGTGTCGAGGCCGGGTTTTAACCGGCATTTTCAGCTTTCACGGCTGGTACCCTGAGATCAAGACTATCCAGTCCAGTCACGGCGAAATACGTTGCTGTTATAATTTTGTCGTTTTTTTATTATTTTAACAGTCAATAACAATACAAGGAGTAATGGAAAAATCGGTAAATATATAATTTAATAGGTAACAAATAATTAACAACCTTTGGCGAACTATTCATACACTTCTACATTGATGATTAATTTAAACAGCCTTATAGTCCGAGATTAAAAACGCTAAGTGTGATGAAAGATGTAAAGTAAGTAGGTACACTGTACAGTCGCCATCATCTATATCGGAGCGGCCAAGGTGCTCACAAATATCTAAACAATGATCCTATTATCAAGGCGATAAAGTGCTTGTTCAATGGGGTTGGCCGGTCGAAAGTCTTTACAGATGGCACCAGCATAGCTTGTACCTGTCAGTCCTACCAATTGTGTCAAATTCTTTTTTTTTCTGACCTGGATGGCCTAGCCTTTTAGCCAAATCCCATACAACAATACTAGTGACAGGTACAAGCTATGCTGGCGCCATCTGGCCAAATCGTTGACAGTTGCCAACCCCATTATTTTTGAGTACCTTCGCCGCTCCGATATATTTGATGGCGACTGTACATAGGTACCTACGTGATGAGTATTTTGACCTTTATAACCTATACCTAAGATATTAAGTAGTACTGCCACTACTTAATATCGCTTATAGGTATAACAGTTGAATAGTACTCGTATAATAATTGAATTATTCTAGCATTATATTTTCTCTTATAAATACAAACAAGTTTCGGTCTCAATACAAAGACGAAAGGTTCTCATATTTTACAACGATCGCAATCTTGACTCAAAAGGTGTAGTTCTTGTATAAATTGCTGTTCAGTATCTAGAAGAGGACCGTAGCTTTTTCACAAACGTGTTTATAATACAAAAAGGGGCAATAAAGGTAGAACCGTGGTCGTATAGCAGATCGCAGACAAGTCTTTGACTCTGACCCCGAATACTGTACGAACATAAATTAGAAAAGAATGGCCGAAGTTGCGACTCTTAATGCCAGATTGAACGGATTAAGCGTCTCCAAGGGAAACGTGGCGATCGAAGATAACGAGTCCCTTTTTTGACCTTAAGAAAATACTTTTCCCGCATTGTTCTTTCATACTTATAGGTATAATCTTGTGAGGTGGTACACATAAATATTTTTATACTTATAATATTTTAGGTTCATAAAATTTCTAATAAAAAACTAGTACCTACGTCAATTCATGGGATTAGGTCACCAAGCGGACCCCAGGTTCTATAGAGCTGTGCCATAAATCCGGACAAATTACAAAGACCTTGAATTCAAATTTAGCAACTTTGTCAAAGAAACAAATATTTAAATGACTCTGTTGGTCAATCCAGTTTAGTTAATAGAAGCAACGTTTCAGTTTAGGTAAACATTTCCAAGCCGCCTAGGTATTCGAAATACAATTTGCCATTTCCATTCAGGGTTGAATGTCTTGAGGGTTAGTCCAAATGGAGAGTGGAGCCATTACAACTATTTACCGCCGACATTTCTCTAAGTTTCAACTAATAGCGCAACTAATCTGTCCGGAGACGTACCAACAAATAGATACCTTTGAACTGATTGTATTTGATGTCGAAAACTACCAGTTTAGTTGGAGCTAGAGCTACTGCTAATTAGAATGGAATGTCTGGGTATAAGCTTTAATTCTCCTTGTATACAGTTTTGTAAAGGTGTTAAGGTACTAATTTCATTAGGAATGTACTGAGCTACTGATATAACACACAGGTGGTATATGTCCTCTCTTTATTGCATTAGATAGGTAGTAGCTGTAAGTAACAACTTAATGGTTCTTTACGTTTATTGCTGGGACTATCACTATGAGTCCTCATTAAATCATAAGATAAACAAACGAATAGTCATATTTGTTATTTTTACGTAAGGTTCTTAATGTTCATGTCCTTTGTTACCTTTAAGTAAGGTTCGTAATGTTCATGTCCCATGTGACCCCCCCCCTGGGACCGCGCCTGATTACTGTTTTGAAAAAATAAGTCCCGCCGAGTTTCTTGCCGGTATTAAGTAATACTTCTCGGGTCAGAGGTGTAGGGTTAGAACCGGTGGTAGTTTCTTTTTCTCTCTGACGTTCATAAGTGCAATGTAATGTGCCTAAATTGATGAATAAATATCTTTTATCTTAGTGAACCTATTTAAGAGTTGAGTCTACTTAAAGCTTACCTGTAAGATGGCAGTCGGCAACTCGGTAGTAGATTTGGTACAACTGGAAAGAGAAAATCAATTGTTATTTATTAGGTACCTCCGAAAAAAATTGCGCTGCTTCAACACCGTGTACATTATAAGGAGCAAACCATTTGAATCAGGTAACTACATAAATACATACATACATACATGATAGGTCTGAATAACCCGACCAAATTTCACGATAGATTCTGGTCCCTAATAAAAGCAAAGTTTTTCAAAGAGCTGCTGAGAGGAGCATGCTAGGTCTCAAGTTAAGAGACAGAGTACGCAGCGCTAATATCCGCCGTCGTACAAAGATAATTGACGCTGCGGAAATGGTGTGCCGATTAAAATGGCGATGGGCCGGGCACACAGCTCAGACTAGCGACGAAAGGTGGAGCGAGAAAATTCTACACTGGTGCCCGCTCGACTCCACGCGACACGCGCACCGCCCGCGCCGACGCTGACGAGATGACATCGTCGCCGAGGCGGGCATCACCTGGACTCGACTAGCCGGCGACAGGAACGAGTGGAACAGGAGGGAGGAGGCCTATGTCCAAAGATGGACAGCCCAGTAGATATATATACATAAATAAATAAAAATATTTAATGTCATAACATAAATTCAATACAAATATTAAAAAAAAAAAAAAAAACGATATTTAATGTCATAACATAAATTCAATACAAATAAATAAAAACGATATGAAATGTCATTAACTTACAAAATTTAATACAATAATTTTAATTGTATTCTCTTTTTAAGCAATAATTTATTAAATAATTATAAGTTATTAAATAGTTATTAAATAGAGAAGAAATGAATGTTTGTACCTATTCAAAAATGCAGGAAATATCAAATATTGTAAATTGTAAAATTCTATTGGAAATAAAGGCTTTTATTATTATTTATTTCTTTCCCGACCACGGAACAATGGTGTTCCGGACCTTTGGGAGGCGTATGCGGAGCCGAAGCCAACGCGCAGAGGCCCTTTCGACAATTTAATGAAAAGTGAGGGGTACACTAAGCGGATGCTGCCCCTGCCCGTGTCATGGGACGCACGCAGAGACAGCACCATTGAGAGTTAATGGAGTCTAAAATGTACTAGGCTATTGGGTGAATAGTATGGACTAGTTAATGGGCTATTGGATGAAGGACCGGACGCCTGCCTAATAAAACGGTATACAATTTTATTTCCGGCAGACGGTGACTCGCCCTCCGCAAGATGGGCCCCCATAAAAAGCGACATCAAAGATGGCTCAAGGGCAACACCGGTGCGGGGGCTGGGGGTAGAGAGGTGTCACTGGACTTTAAACATATAGCCAACTCGCCACTTAGGTTTCCACATCTACCCCCGAGAACACAGCTCTAACGACCCCACTCTGGACAGCCGGCTAAGGCAAGCCAGAGGCAGGGGACCTGTCCCACCCATCCGACAGGGCACCCCAGGGGCACTCAGGTACGTGGAGTCGCTACTCTCCAACAGCTCGCCACAAGCTGCCCTGCGTTGACTGATTGCGCTGGTGGAAACCAGTGGGCGATGGGGTCGTCACATCCCTACGCCATTATTATTATTTATTATAATAAAAGCAAAAAATTAGTAGGTACCGACTTAACATTTAAACGAAAAATCCTTTTACAAATTATTCCTTGTTCTCCTAAATTAATTAGCCTCTAAAAGATATAGGCAAACTAACTTCTAATAAATCCGCTGATGTTGCTTGTTAATTGTTATTATCGTACCTAGTACCACCCAAGAAGCAGTTAGTACTTATAAAACTTCTCAACAAAATGATTACGTGGTCAAGGAAACATTCAATTAAAATCGGAAAGTTTGAGCTTATTGGTAAAGTTTACCTGAATATTTCCGATTATTGGCTCCCGTAATGTATATAACAAAATGGACCTACTCAAATAAAATAATATACCTATCTACATTTATTATGATCACTTATTCCATAAATTACCATATGTGACATTCTGCAGGTAAAAGTACCTTATGGCGGTTGGCGCTAACGTTGCGAAGAATCGCATTAGTATTGGAGCGTCGTTAGCAATAGCGTAACCAAAACTTCTTACCACAATTAAAGATAATGTCTTAATTTGTAGATTATAGCACCTAGGTAAATAAATGTACTTAACATCCTGACGACCAGCGTCTTACACGTAGGTAGTAGATAGGCCCCAATTTAACTTTGACTCTTTGTCAATTTAATAGACTTCAATTTAAACTGGCTGAAACCCGGTTAAATCGATCAAAGGACGAGTTAAGTAGGCACTAGGCACCTACTTATCAAGGCTTACAGAAAAACATAACCCATGTTTACATAGACTTTAAAGCATTTGTAGCGCCTTTGGCGAGGATGTATCGCAAGTTAAAGATTAGTCAAACATAAATGACATGACAAGGGTAGCTCTTTCGAAGTAGTAAATGATTATTTTATGAGGGATTCCTGTGAAGTTAAAATTTCATGGGCAAGGGATAAATTTCTACTGAGATATAAATTTTGTAAATACCGGCAGTATATCGAGCTGGAAAAAACCGCGTCTGTGAAGTCACTAGAATAATCCATGTATTCCTATAACCGTATGTCCGTGATTAAACTGTGTAAATCAATATTCACAATAATGTAAAATTCAATCGACCCGCGCCCGCGTCCGCTCAGTTCGGTACTACAAACTACTGTATTAGTACATTACGTACCTAGGGCGGTAAAATAAAGAAGGGCTCAGATCGCTGACATTTGTGGCCCGAACCGAAGGCAAGGGCCATAAAAAAGCGATCTGAGGCCTTCCTTATTACCGCCCGTGGTGCGTACATAATTTTACGTCTTCTCCTGGGTGTGAAGTGAGATTTTCCGCTGCGCCCTAGGGCGGTAAATCTCACTTCACACCCAGGAGAAGACGTAAAATTGTGTACGTACCACGGGCGGTAATAAAGAAGGCCTCAGATCGACCACAAATGCCCGCGATCTGAACCGTTCTTTATTTTACCGCCCTAGGTACGTAATGTACTATAAGACAATTAGTTAACACTCTAGAGATAAAAATAATACGTGAATGTGAGCTGACGTGTATCCATAAAACTTAAATTTTGCCTTTTGCCAATAATAACAAATAGTATCAACAAGATGAATGATGACAGTAATCGGATTTTTGGGTGCAACACGGCGGCAACATACAATTATTTTGCGAATATAGTCGTTTAAACGTTAAAATGTTATTGAAATGCATTTGTTGTAACTGAAATAAACAACGTGTGTCCTAAAATCCCGAAGATTATCCATTTTAGCAATATTTTTGAGGTAAAAAAACCATGTTGCAACTTGCACCCTTAAATCCGACCACTGATTAATTACAGACGAATTTCAATGACATTGTATTATTACTTGATGAAATAAATAATTTTGTAGCAAAATAATTAGGTACCTAGGTAGCAAACAAGTTCTATATTTATATTTCAATTCTCAATTTGTTAAGTACACTTCATTTTGTATTTTTGTACGAGTTTACGTAACCTTCCTGTTTCAACAACAATTGCTTCTAAACTTTTATGAGCGCACGACGTGAAACCGATATGTGCTCATAAACTTCCCTCGCAACTTTAGTAGCTTACACGTGAGGATCATTATGAGAATTATATGTATGTAAGTAAAGTTTACACTTTCTGTTTTGTATTAAGTAACATAATGATGAAGTATTTACATAATTAGGCACAAAATTATATATTTTTATACAAGATTAAGCTTCCTATCTCGGGTCGATGTCACGATATTAATAGCTCTAGAATCTTGGTAACTGTGAAGCATTACGAGTCCGGTAAACTCTTTTTCAATTTTGCTCAACTTTTTGATAGTACATAGGTATTTTGTAGTAACTAACATACATAACTTAAATAAGTTTGTATACATATTTTAAAAGTGCGTTTCTTTTAAAATATATATTTCATGTTTTATTTATACATAATACACCCTAATGTTGCACCTATTTCGCGATTTTTGCTTGGCTGTGAAAAGAGTAAGGTTTTTATTGATTAAAATTAGGCTATACTAGTACGTAAAATATATAATTATTACAACAAATTTTTTTTCATATATTTTTAGGGCCACTAAACCAGGCTAAATAAAAAAATATTTTAGGGAGAGCATGTTTAGGTAGAGCCATTATATGAATAATTGACGAAAGTTAGGTGATAATTTTGGGAAAGAATTAATAAAGTATTTCACAAAAATATAAATACAGAAATGAACTCCACTTCATGCTTTAACCAGATACCTTAATATAAGACATATTAGGGGCCCGTATAATAATATTACAAACAATTTCTGGCTAACTACTGGAACGTCTCGGCATTTCGATGGCTTTTTGATTTTGAAAATTTGCTCCGCGAGTATCGTTTTTCTGATTTTCATGAAAGTGTAGTGTTATGTGAGCAGGATCAATGAAGGGGCAATGGGACTCTAGGCGATAAAAAATCTTCATAAGGGTCCTGTTGTATTTGTAAATCGCGAGTTCTCAGTTCGAGGCGGACTAGTTACTAGTACCTACCTAATTAAAAAACAAGCGATAAGATTGCACGAATCAACATCCTCAATAAACAAGCTCTGTAAGAATTGAGTTTGCGAGTATTAAATATTAAAAATTATAGACCAAACGTACTTTTTTGCAATAACAAGACTTTAAACTATCTTATCAAGTACGATCCATATGCGTAATTCAATTACTAACGATTATCGTTTTCAAATCGTTAGCGGACTCTTCAAAATCTGGGCTTTGGTGACAAATTTTGCGAATGTACAAGACTACTGTACAACTATAAAACTAATATTTTTTTAAGTTTACACTCATGGACATGAATTTTATAGTTAGGTATTAATAAATCATAGTGCCTATATCTTACGTAGCATACCGGGTGTTTCCTGTAATAGGAGCAATAAATTAAAACATAGATTCTACTCCTCAAACCAGACAACGTTTGTTCAGCGACTCTTAAAAATAACTTATGGTTTGATTTTTAGGATATTTTAAAGTTTATTCGAACACGCAATGTACTCCGAAATTGATTATGTCTGTAGGGTGACAAGACTGACAAGCAATGTCAATGAGGCGGATTTTAACGTACATTGAAAATACTATTTAGTTTGTATGAAAAACAAACAATCTAAAAAATACATCTAGGTATATGTCCTAGTCCAACTTCACTCGGTGTTAAATTCCCTTCGATTTAACGCAAGTCTTTCATATTCATACATATTTACGCGCGATATGCATTCAAGTTAAGGTTGGGTGAGGCATAAATAAGTGAAGGGTGATAGCGAGGGTTGAACTAGATCTTTTGTTGGACGGCCTTGGGACAGTCACGCACAAAAATTGCATGTTTCAGTTACTTACTTGGTTATAATAACAGTTCGTATTAACACCGTTCAACTCATTCTTACATTAATCGCCTAAGTCCTTCTCCTAAAATTAGCTCAATAAAGCTTGACAGGCGCGACAAAGTACCTTATTATATATAATATATGCCGTGGGGTGCCCGGCCTTAGAATTGTCCCCCACCATATCGTCCCGTGGTTGCAGTAGGAGTCTGCTAAGGGAATATAGCGGGAGATGGGCAGCAGCATCTTCCGAAAGCCTAAACAACAATAAACAATAAAATAAACTGCGCGCGGCAACCCGCCTGCCAAGCGTGGCGCGTATGGCAAACCTCCCCCTTTAAAGGGGAGGCCTATGTTCAGCAGTGGACGTCTTATGGCTGAGATGATGATGATGATGATATATATTCAATTAGATAAATACTTTAAAAAATAATACTAAAAATACTGCACACTTAACTTGGAAACCCATTCGTGAATGTAACCGACACGATTTTGTGTTATTTATATAGGCAGGCCAGGCTAAAGGAGAAGTCAATCACACTAAAATTACTTTAACACCAATAAATCAGATAGTAATAAGCAACAATCTTGTTTCTGAAAGAAGATGAAAAAGCATGTGAATGTCGAGTAAGTAATTAAGTTTCCCAGCGTGACGCTGACGCAGCCCGAGGCCCGCGGTCGACGCCTCAATTACGGCCCTTACTCCCCACTCTTATTTACCTACCCTCCACTCAGACCCTTGATCCACCAGCGCACCGTTGATGCTACAAACATTAAATTTTATCCTTTTAGAAACACTCGCTCACAAACAGAATCCAAAAAAGGTCATTACTAAGAAAGAACTTTATTTTTAACAAGTTGTAAGGGTATGGGCGTCCTCATTATTCTTTATGTTTATGAAACCGCAATAATAACCTACTTACTTAAAGATTATGCCGTTAAGTAAAAGTATTCTAAGAGGGGGAAGTATCGTGGTGGAATATTTCTAGTCACGAAAACAGTTGGTGCTATAAATAGAGTAGTTTGTTGTTGTTTTAGCGTGTTTGTTTAGTGTATTGTCATTTCATGTGTTTAGACTAACAGCCGGCTAGCGATATAGGTAGATATAGATTTGTCGCGCACGTGTTTACAGTGCGCGTTGTCGCAGAGAACATCGCGAGCTTTTGTGATGGATGGGCTAGCCACGTCAGATATGACACACTAATGAGAGTGACTCCCGTTAGTTTGCTTTACTATGCTTATTTCTAGATCCGGATATCTGGCACCTGTAAAGTAGTGGAGGTCAAAGAATGCAAATAATTTTAAGAATAGGTACAAATCCTTGAGTTCTGGTTTCGATACAGTATATGAGAAATCATATAAATAATTGGAATTTATAATTGATAAAAGTTTCTGATGTGGAAAAGTAGTCCAAAACAACTTATATGTAATTCATGGTTTGTCACTTACTGTTTCTGTTTTCGATGTACAACGCAATGTTTTTTGTTTTAACTGAACTTTTGTTAATAAAAACTGTTAAGATATAGGCCCCGTCCTCTAATATAAGTAAGACAATTTCGGCAGTTTTTATTATTACTTTTTCCAACTTAAAAAATTTGCTAGTCTTTAACTCTGACCTCCACCCAATAAGGGCAGTACTCACTCGTATTGCAATCTCAGTAGACAGGTTTCTTGGCTCTCATTATTGTATCATATCTGACATAACCAGCTCTTAGTCCATAATGTTCTCACAGTATTTTTCCAAGAGCGTATCAACAATGCAAACAAACAGCGCAAGTCTTATTTTACAATGAACCCACGATCCTCTAAAGACATTCAGAGGAATAATAAAAGCGTGTAAATTAATGAAATAAACCGTTGAGCGGGAGGAGAAACATTTATTATTGGATTGACGAGGCGATCGGCCAATTAGTCTAGCTGTCGTCGTAATTTGCAGCTATCACAAATAACGTCATTAGCTTACATTTTCATAAAGCTGTTTGCAAAAGTAAAATGGTTTAGTCATCGGCCTATTACGAAATAAGGAGAATATTATGTTTGTAAACCACTTTATGGCATGAGCTGCAAGATTGCTTCACCTAATTAAAAATACTAGTTTGGGGTACCGTAAAATGGGGTGAGTAGGTTTCACGGGAAGAGAAGGGATGAAAGGGGGGGTGAGATGGGATTTTAACGCTACTGCTACAAAAATAGTGTTTTCCAATTTAAAATGGAGCTATAGTAATACTCATAATAAAAAAATCGATCTAACAATCTTCCAAAATCATCTCTGTATGAAAACCCAGCTCACCCCAATCACGAGGGACTACGGGGTGAGGTGGAATTTTCTATTTATCGTCAAGGTTATAAAATGGAACTGCCCATAATAAAAACGTCCGGAACACTTATTATATACAGCATTCAGTTTGCATATGTAAAAATAAAATGTTATCGAGGTTTGAATGTCAGTTTTTACCCTACTCACCCCATTTTACGGTACTCATCGGCCGATTAATAAATAAGGAGTTTGTATGACTTTTTAAACCACTTTGTATGGGATGACATGAGCTATAGTTAGTTTAGTTATTTAGAGTCAGATTACGTCGCCTAATTACGTAACAAAATCACAATTTGTCAAATTTTCTGTTACTAAAACTCGCTTCTGCGTTATTATTGGATCATAAAAATACCGATCACAACTATTTTACCACAGATACAATTATTTCCGGTTTGAAAATTATTGTTTGACGATAGTTTCACGTATGATTGGGATTTTTTTTTAAAGAAAGAATTGAAGAAAATCATTCGTTGAACTCAATTCTTACTTAGAGTCTGTCCGGAAAGAAAAGTATCGTGGTTTATATGGGAGCTCATACATTCTACGACACTTTTCTTTCCGGACAAACTATAGTACCCGTACAAAAAAGTACTTATTGTAAACAATAGTGACATAATTAAGATTTTCGATCTCATAGTAGGTACCTTACTTAGGCCACTCAGCAAGCTTCATGGCCTAAACACGGTACCTACTCGACTGAAAAGCTCATGATTATGTCACGTTTAATAAAATACTATTATGTAAGGTTTTCGGCTCTACCATAATTTCGAAGATTTAATTGCGATATAATACTAGTTACTGTGTAGACCTGTGGGCGATCATTAACAAGTTTACCTGTCTAGTTCAGGCTAAATGATACGACCACGCTGCCTGCAGCAGCCACATAACAAGTTGCTAACAGTATCAGAGAATGATCTCGACCTCGTGTTTGCGACACGCGAAGTTAAAAGTCACTGAACACGCCACGCGAGGTTTACCGATGTTTTGAATTATACCAAATTCTGTGTTTATCTAAGACAGATTCAACGCTACTGTAGTGGATACGAATATACAGTGAAGAGCTTTCTAACTCGTTAATGACAAATTTAATCACTGTTGTCTCAGCACAGCATCTGTCACTCTGTAAATTTTAATCCTCTTGTGACGTCTCCCGAGACTACGATTAATGTTTTTAGTCTAAGCTGGGGGCAGGTCAGGGCACAAACCGCAGAGTGACGATGGACCGGTAGGTAGGCTGTAGGATATTATTATCGGCATCAGAAAATTTCGAGTCGATTAAAAGTGAAAATTTGTTGGCTCTGAACACCGTCGTGAATAAATATACCTACATTGCATGCTGATCAATAGCAAGCCGTCATTGGTTTTTTATTAGTTTCACACACTTAATTGTACATTCGATGCATATATTTAATGTTTTAAAATATTTTTGGAAGATGAATCAACCAACGCTTACAGCAGGACAATAACATTTTTGGCTGGCTGATATACAAATAGGGAACAAATTACTTTTGTGACTGTCATTATTGTGACTGTTTGTGTTTAATTAATTAAAACTCGTTCTTCTTAACGCTTGGCCCATCTTGTTCAGGCTTCTATGAATACTTATCCCATTGTGATTCAGTAACGAGCGGTATCGATTTTCACTCCGAGTCTCGGTCCATACGGATATTATGGTACCGCCGTGAGCTCGCGGGCAGCAACTGACGTCGGTTTTCCACGGCTTTCTAATTGCTCTTACATTTGTTCCGAGCCGCAATATGGGCGGACCTTCTAAATCTTTTGAGTTATATCACCCAAAACGGCAATTTCCTTTTATTTCTATCGTGAAAACTCGGCGCGCTCTCATTTACATACACTTTGCTGACCCAACGGCGATAAAACCCTTTTTATAGCAGTAAAAAAAGATTTCTGAGGTTCAACAAAGCATTCTTTTCTATCTCCTTAGTTAGGTAGTCCATTGGCATCGGTTCTTACATGGGATTCCCGCGGGTTTCATCACATCTCATTATTTCTTTCAATTTCAAAAATAAAGAATGATCATGCTTTAAACCTACACAATGAGAAAATATGACATAAATATAACTTAATCCCTGGCGCCAATGACCTTCGATCTAAATCCCTTAGTTTTATAATGTTGAGTTGAGAGCTTATCATATTACGGCTTTAATCAAAATGGTATCCTATATTTACTTCAAAATTAATTGTTTTCGAGATATTAACAACAAAACTGACTGTTTGTTTGATAATGACTTTTTATTTGAAGTCATCATCAAACTTGAATAATTCTAGGCCAAAAATTTGATTTTCTAGCCATAACTTTTGTGTTAATAACTTTGAAACTTAAATCGTTTTTAAGAGTCGCCAGGTCGCTCGCGTTCCCATACAAACTTAGTTCAGCTCTCATTTTAAAACGACATTCTTTAGAAGCATGAAATTTGGCATGGGCATTTTAGTAGTAAAATCTAGGTCGGACATTCATATTCGTTGCTAAAAAATTAATACAAAGAAAATACAGCCAGTTACAGATTTACATACAAAACTTATCTTTGTATTATAGTTTTTAGCAACGAAAACGAATGTCCGACCTAGATCTGTACTACTAGAATGCCTCATGGTTCTAAAGCATGTCGTTTTAAAATGAGAGCTGAACTACGTTTGTACGGGAACGCGAGTTCACGCGAGCGTCCTGGCGACTCTTAAATACGTCAAAGAGGAACCCAAGTATGTAGATTTCGTTTATGTAAGATACTTCGTAGACTTCGAATATTGGAAGAGAAGCGTTTCTAGCATGTTTAAAAATATCATAAAAAAATAAGTGTTATTTTTTCCTGAATCTGGCTCTACAAAATGAAGATAAATGATAAAAAAACCTATAGCCGTTTGTCTTTTAATTCTATTTGTAGCGCAATGTAGAAATATCGACTCAAATCAAAGCTTGTCAAATATGGATGAAAAACGTGTGCGTGTACTTAAGAAGTAATATATGTTGAGATGGTCAGCATAGATTTATTGGCTATTTATTACTTCCGCGTAAGGGCGTAGATTTATTAGTATTTTTTTTTTACTTCCGCGAAAAGTTCAAATAATACTTTGCCATAAAACTTCAGAAACCATGACAGGGGTTTAAAGTTATTGTAACCTTTAACTGGAATTCCTTTGGGCTTAAAACAAACAGAATAAAAAAATTAAAAACTCTAACCATTAAGTTAAATGAGACGATTCAAATTTATTGACGTCGAAAAGTACGTTGTTTTAAGAAATTCAATAGACGAAATACGATGCTACTAAACTTAAACAAGGGACGAAAGTCATAAATAACGAAATGCATTCAATATCTAGTAAACTAAAACAAGGGACGAAAGTCGTAAATAACGAAATGCATTGAATCTTTAAATTACCGAAGACAGCAAATTGTGGACAGATGTGGCTTATTGCTCTGAGAAAAACTTGAACTCACAAATTTGATACAAAAACACATTTACCTAAAAACGAGGGGCGGGACTTCACGTGGACTACGTGGAGGACCAATGGTGTTTAAACAGTATGATTTTGGGTTTGCCATTTCTCATTCCAGGGGAAAAGAGCGCTCGGAGTGGGGATCACGCTGGAGACGGGAGACAGAGTCAGTCTGGTTTCGGGAGCGAGTTGAGCGGGTCGAAGTTCTAAGCTACCTGCAAGTCGAGCTTGTTATTTTGCGGGAGTAAAGTGTATTGTGCTGATTTGTTAAGAGTGCTTGTGTCTGTGTGTGAGAGCGAAGGTGTGAGGTGCCAGAGGCCTACAGGCTGTCTGAGAGAAATAGGAGGCTACGGTCCTGGGTAAAGTACACAATTTATATACTTTTGTAAAGTCTAAGATAGTCTCACAGTGGAAAATTAAAACTAGAGATAATAGAGCGATATATTATTTGATTTTGGGTCGAGACGGATCCGGATACGGATCTTCATCATATTTACCATTGGGGACGGACAGGCGGAAAGGGCCAGTGGCAACCGTTAGAAATTGGGATACTTTGATTCTAACTGGGAGACTAACTTTGACGTGCTGTAAATAACATGCTTTTCCTGAATTGTATATGGTGTGTCAGTGTGTATCTCATCCTCGATTATTATGAAAGGCCGTGTAAATATTGGTTAGCTATATAATGTGCGAGCATGTGTGTGGATAAGGATAACATATATAAATATAGACACATATATATCGATAGATGCCTAAGGGGTTTTTCATTTGAACATTCGTTTTCCCCTTAATTAGAATGGTGCTAGGAACAGAATGTTCAGCCTACGATTGAATGCCATCCCATTTAGTCGAGGGCATAAATAATCAAACAGTTTCTTTTGCTATTAGAATAAATAACTCAAATGTTTTTGAGCAAAATAAAAGTTTTTAATTTCGGAAATAAATTAATTAAATTTAACACTTCCTTCTTTTATTTAATATGATTAAGATCCACCCTAGGATATTTAATAATGGAGATTCGTTGGATTCAGACCCTCTCAATTATAAATTTCAGCCAATACCTAGAATAATCTTTCTAACTCATGTGATAAGTCTAGCCGAATCTCCACTACTGAAATCCCACTCTCATATGAACTAATCACGATACCTACTTCACTTGGTCACGAACAGATTAGACTATTACCTGTAATCTCTATCTAGAGTGAGTAAATTGAATCTTATTTAAGATGAGTCAGGGTTCCTTCCGAACCATATGTGACGAATAGTGAACTAGAGGCAACACTATCTATGGGAACTTATCCTATATAACATTACATAGCTATTTGGGCCAGACCAAAGGCATATTAGTCAGTCATAGGACTATACGTGCAGTGGCACTATAATACCGCAGCCTAACTTCACATGGATTAAGTCATCAAGGACGAGAGGAGCGAGTTCGAGATCGAGAGATAAGCAGCCGGGAGATTTGAGTAGGTATTTGCAGGCCTGAGTGGGTAAATGAATACTAAATACTAAGCGAAGCCAGGGTGATAATGCAGAGTATGGGACATAGAGGTAAATCAGGGTTGCGCAATAAATATTCGTGGAATTGTGGCTGTTACTTCAACCAACCCAAGTACTTTGTTAGAACGGCGTGTCGGCGGCGATGACTTGGTACCAAACACATGTCATGTCTTACAATTTACCTCCGCCTTGGTTTGGCCAAACCAAAACACATTACTGAATACATATAATATATACATTTATAAAACCATGGTTTCTGGGGGAGGGTCGAGAACCCTATTAAATAAGTACCGGTCCTTGAGACAATGGGAAGATATAAACGCTTCGTAGCGCACAGGAGGTAAATTGTCCCCCAATAACATTGATTAAGGGCCGTGGCGCGGCGTAGGGTATCCCTGTACCAGAACGACATCGGTCGAACACGATGGCCAAAGGAGCATCATACATGTATCAACTCAATCATACATTCTAACTTGAGCGGTCGCGTATAATCCAGAAGGTACCTTAATCATTCCAGGAGAGGTAACTATTCTATTATGATGATTCACTAAATTAAATTCGTTACATTAAGCCTCGGCAATATCAGGTAGAATGTGTGATGAGTCTACATTGTCCGTCAAACCAAGTACACTAGTCAAGTGATTATATCAATACATGATAACAGATGCCACCTGGTGCCTAAATATCCCATAACTGCAGTGTTATTTCTCACAAGACGGGAAGAAGAAAGGAGACCTCTCTTAAGTATTCGATCACGATATATTAAGCTAGACGATCCGATCTGTGCCATCACAATGTAAACAATCTTATATACCCTCCTCATCACTAGCAGAAACGTTAAATGAATAGCTTAATTAGTTATTTTACAAAATATGTTGTATAGTTTTCATTTTAAATTTTTTACAATATAACGTTAACGTTAAATATAGGTTTTACTACTTACTTACTTACTTATCTAAATTGTTCCCGCGGGAGTAATGGCGAGATATTATCCCCACGGGAGTAATGATTCTCGTTTTAAAATTTGCAACTGATTTCGTACATCATTTCAGAACTAAGGAGGTATGATGTTCAGCCAAAAATTCAAAAAGTTTATTTCATCATTAAAATATAGCTATATTCTAAAATTACATCACACACAATGCGTTTACGCACAACAAATATACGTTTCAATTTCTTCATTATTTTTAATATTTAAAGTATTTATCATTAATTTTGATAAATATTGTTATAATAATTTTGCAAAATCTGGTTGTTTAGCCATTCTAGTTCGAAAAATATGTCGTGATAACAAAACGCACGGAATGATTGTACCGCGTTGCTAAGCAACGGCGCATGCGCGGGGCTGAGCGCTGTCATGTACGTTCTCAACTTTTGCTGCCTAATTAACTTTCTTGAATTTATCTTTGCTTTTTTTCCTCGCAAGTGTGATGAAAACCATTGTGTGTAACTCGGGGCGTAAGAATTTTACAAACTTGAGTCTTTAAATCGCTCCGGTAAGCCGTCGCGATTTAACTAGACTCTCGTTTGTAATACTCATCTTACGCCCCATGTTGCACAATGTACTTTTGTGTTTGTACAGTAGTAGCCAAGCTTAAAGTTGTTTGCTCCGCCTGCATATAAGTTTATTTCATATGCGGGGGTGGGTGAGTGAGTGAATACCTACCTACTTAATTAACTTATTTAATACTCATAGAATATGAAAGTAATAAGTAATAATTTCTATTAAATTAATATTTTTAAATGCTATTGCTAAACATAACGATTTACCTAACAAACGGCAAATGGTATTGACAAGTTGTACGGCCATTTTCTTTTAATTTAGTAGAAATCTTTTTGTTTTACTATACAAGCTGTTTTTTTCAATAACTAGCTATATTGTAAGAGGTGATTAAATATACAGAGGCACTACAGTACAAATATTAAACTAAATTAATAACTAGCTCAAATCTAAACTAGGCTCTTGAAGTGATAAGGTATATTATACTGAATAACTTTTTCTATGGGACCACCCCCGAAATCGCAAAAAAAAATGTTTTGCCTCCCCATAGAAAACGACGTCTGTTCGGCCGAAATGTATCAAATAGCCAAAAATTTATTTGAGATTTCAGAGTTAGTTGAAGAGTTGTTCATTTTGGCTTACTAAATCATCTTGTACAATCTGGCTAGTTATTTAAAAAACAGCCTATATTTTAAGTGTTTTTTTCTGAAATATTTACCTATGAACACAAATGTATCTTTGTTATACGGCTTACTGAACATCAGAAAGAGTTTCTCTGTTCCTTATTCAGCTAAGTTCTGTATAAATGTAATAAAATTTGCTTAATGCCAGTCCCTTTTGTTACAAAACTTTTTGTACGAAACGAAATAAATTCAAAAGCTTTATAACCTGTATCAAAGTTGTAGAAGTGATCTGCATACTAAATATTTTCATTGAACCAAGTTTACAATGCATACTAAAATAATATTGTTATGAAGGATCCTACAATAGACAAAAGTTACTAATAATGTTCAATATACTTTTTCTACTCGTCGACTTTAATCTGTGTATTAGGACTTTATAGACCAGACTTAAACCTTACACATTTAAATGTTGGATAGTTTATGGCACTTCCGGGATCATTAAATAGATTTATTAAACAACCCGCCACTAAACTAAAATAATTTTGAAAAGAGAATGTCATTCACATCTCGGTAAAATGTGTAGAGTTGGTCCGGAAAGATAAGTGTCATGGTTTATATGGAAGCTCATACATTGTATTGCACTTTTCTTTTCGGACAGACTCAACTTTATAATTTCCGAACGTAGGTACTTAATCTGTCAAATTTTCATCTACATAAACTTGCTTCTACGTTGTGATTGGATTATAAAAAGACCAATCACAACTACAACGAAATCTTGGAAGTAAGTTTAGACACAGTTTATTCTATCCATCTCTTTCTACTACGCACACAATCATATGTATATCTCTTTTCGGTGGTGTCTGTACTACCGAATAGGTCCAGATACAATTTCTTCCGGTTTGAAAATAGTATTTGACGTTTGATTGGGAAAAATTTAGAAAGAATTAAAGAAAATCAATTCTTACTTAATACTCGTAGAAAAAGTATTGTATACAATACTGACATAATTAAGCTTTTCAATCTCGTACCTTAATTAGGCCACGAAGCTTGCTGAGTGGCCTAAATGCGGTATTCGACTGAAAAGCTCTTGATTATGTCACTATTGTATAAAATACTATAATATTTTCTACATTATTAGTTATCAGGTATACTTTAAAAAAAATATGGATTTTAATTTTATACTCAATCAAAATACAATATTTAATTTCATCATAAATATGGTATTTTGATTGAGTAGAAAATCTTTTAAATTTCAATTCAATTTGTTTACTTTATCAACCAACGTGGGCCATTAAACAAATTATCAATAGGTACATCAAACAATTAAAATAAAAAATATAATAAATAATAAATATATTTTGATGTGTGGTCAGTATTTCAGTTAGGTTAAAATGGTTATTTTATTGATGTTCCTTTAAATGTTAGCCATTACTAAAATATGTACCTATACTATACATACTATAAATGGTTAAAAATGATATACTTACATTAAATACATAATATTATAAAATATTGTTTTTTATATAATTATTATATTATATAATTAATTCATAAAACGAGACGAGTACCTACGAGTATACCTTTAACAGTTTAGATGCAAAATAAAGCTCCGGCTTGCCTACAAACAATTTTTACCCACCGCCACTGGTAGGTAGGTATACAATTGCAATTTTATAGGTAGGTACTGTAATCATGACGTTATACTCTAAGGGCCGGTTGCACCAAACTGTCTGTGAACGTAATCGTAATCGTAAAAAAAATCTTGTATGAAAAGTTTCACAGTTTTTTATGGGATGACAGCTCTGTCGCCATATTTAAGGTTGATGAGTCTGTTAATTGTGCGTGGTGCAACCCACCCTAATTCTGCCGTATTATACTTAAATACGTACTGGTTCTATAGCCTACATGTTCGCTCACTGGTCTAGAGTGAATGTTTAGGGTCCATGGATTTAGGTTCCAAAACTATTAAATAGCCGTTGTAAATAGAAAATTAAACCATGTTCATTTCTAACCAAACAATGCTAGTAATAAGGACATGCACAATGTAACATTTGGATAAATGAGGAATAAATTTGAATAATTATTTCATTGTGCAAGTGAAATATTTTGACGTATTATTTTATCGGTTAGATTTATTACGTACTTTTTAATACTTTACACATTAATTACGATTAACTTAATATGATTAGCTTATTACGAAGGACGATTAGCTTTTTAAAACATTGATGTGTAAAGTTCCCTCAATCTACACGGTTTATTATCGTGCAACACAATTCCATTAGAGTAAAAGGCTATTGACAAATACACGTGGTTTCCGATCAGAATCGGGTGACATACATACGCTGATCATCGGCTGAGTGCCGCGGATCGGCAGAACGCCGGGGCGTGACCGGCGCCCGTAAAAACAGGACCCGACTCCCACTAAAACACTGTCACCACCCAAGCACTAAGTAATCCTTTCGCGTTATTAAGAATAAAATGGATCACCTAAAGGCCTTTTCATTCACATTTTTTAAATAATGTTGATCCGATATTATACCCTAATGCATAAGTAGGAGCGAGATGCGCTGACACTAATATAAATAACCGTCGTTGTTTTTAGAAACTGAATACGCTTCCCGCGTATATCACAAGCTTGTGACACAAAATTAGGAACACGCACCTTCTTCGTCCTTTTCTTTTCATAAAATTGGAAAATTGTGTTCCGTAAGCAATATTATTCGAACTCGCTCAGTAGATAGATAGGTACTATTTGTCGAATGTGTTACGAAGGCTAAGAAGTTATTTTCTACGAAATCATTACTTTTTTACCTTTGACTTTTCGCAGTTTTCCCGAGACATGGCTCTAATATAACAAACAAGGATATTTTAGATCACTACTATATCTACTACAAAAATATTACTAAAGACAAATGTTTGTTTACCTAATATAAAGGCCAGTGGATAATATTAAAATAATTGATAGTTTGACATTTAATGCGCAATTTAAACATGATTAGGTATAAGTAACATGTTTTACAACAGTCTGATTACTACAGGGTGTATACAGTACTACAGTCTAAATACAAAGTACTTAAATAGAAATACTATATGTAGAAGAAGGTCAACTCCAATCTAGGCCAAGTTTCTGTGGTAGGCATACTTTTAATAAATTGCCAAGAAACGAAACGATCTCTCGCTTTATGACTATAAAAAATCCGCCTTTTGAGTTCATAATAAAAGACCGTAGGGGCTGGAAGCAAATGAATCGTTAAAATCTCATTCCCTACTCTTAAACATCATTTCTGGGCTGAGTCCCTTAAAATGAGTGGACATTACAGAGTAATGACCATGTGGACTGAAGGGGCAACTCGTTCCAACCCGTTTTATGGTTTATCGACGTCGTCAGACACGGCGTCAAGTGATTTTAACTAAGCAATTATCGGACAAACAAATTGCTTCATAAGTAATTCTGTGACAAGATAAATATAGACAATATACAACAGTTTAATAGTAAAATATCCTTTTATAGCTATCGATTACAATATTAGATTGATTTATAACAACCACGTCATTTGAAACGATGTTTTATGATTACGAAATATTTTACAAGTAAAACTAGGCGCACTTGGTAACGTTGCAGATATTTTCTTGAAAAAGCAGCGATAAGAATATTTTATTTTGTCCGTGATCTCGCTCATCTCTGGCCGTTACCTTTTTATTGTCGGCCCGGGCCGGCATTAGCAGTATGCTCGAGAGTTACAGCCTAAACGGAAAACTGAAAGGGAACTGGAATAACCTACTTTTGTAAATTCCCGTTTCAAATGTCACCAAAAGCCAAATCAGATAAACTACATCAGATAAGATAAAGCTTTAAAGCGCTGGGTTTTAAAATAAATCTTAAGTTAATCGTTTAGTGTTGCGCAAGGCAATTGAATCGCAAACGTTAGAAATGATATAAAATGCCGGCTTTAATTATATAAGTACTTGCAAAACAATCTCATTGCTCTCAGTCTGCAAGACAAGCTAGGTTTTAAATAAAAGAGCACAAATATAATTTTTTTCCTCACTGTGATTTTGACCATATGAAGTAAAGTAAAACCCGAGAACGGCTGGATAGATTTTGCTAATTTTGTTTTAAAATATTCGTAGAAGCCCAGGCAAAGTTTATATTGTGTGAAAATATAGAAAAATTACGAGGGAAAATAATAAGAAGTCTGTTAAAATCAACAAACATGTAGGTATAGTTCCCCATGCAAATCGTTCCTGTCAAATATTTGATGTTCACTCCGTCCTCAAAACAAGTATGAGACTATGACAAGAGCCAAAAATAATATTTAATGGCTTCTATTATTTATTATTAACTTTCCTACATGTATATTTTATAATGTATGTAAATGTACATGTGTATCGTCTACAAGTATATCCCTTTTTAATACATATTTATTGTAAAAAAAACGCAACTCTCTCTGTCTGTCTTCACGCTTATGCCGAACCGATTGAGATAAAATTATGTATGACGATAGTTTGACTCCCGAGAAAGGTCATAGGATATTCGTAGATCATATAAATTATCATAAAAATATAGGGAAAAGTTTTGTGTGTTTTTATACAGGCGCGTGCGATGTCGAGGGTAAAATTTTTAGTTTAAATATTTAGTTTCTACTTAAGTTATTAATAAGCTTGTGATAAAATGGCACGATATTAAGGTAAAATAGACAAGTTAGAAAAGTGACAACATAGCAATCGACCATTCAAACTGTGGATATTAAAAACGTTTTAGAGGTGCCCAATTCTGTGAGTTTGTTTCATTTAATTTAGTCTATTCAATCAATTTAGGTTTCGAATATTGTAACAAAATAATGCCCTTGTCATTTTGGTGTAAAAATGGTAACGTTGAAAGTACAGGATTCGGTGTGAAGGCATAAGCTTTTACACCTTCAAATCGACAGACACTTCAATCGATATTTGTAGCAAAGTATTTTTATACTAGTAGTTTGATTTTGAAGCTATTGGTTTCCACTGTTTTATGTAATGTACATTTTTATCAAAAATAATCTTAGTACCTATGTATACTGTTTTATCGTCGAAGTGCGTACCTACTCCAAAAGAAAATAAAGCTTATTAACCCATGGACGATTTAGTTTTGATATTTTGGGACATAATTTCTTATTCATCAAATACCGTCGATTCAAAAGGCATATCAAAGTAACCCCAGAATCAGTATAAAATTGAAACTGAATAATATTAATCATACTTATCTAATACTGCTATCCTACATTAATATTATATGTCTTATATGTTACATTAACACAAAATTAGGTTTAACATTAAGACAAATCAATGTAAGGATCAATTATAATCGAGGCCGAATGTAACGCGAGCACGCGAGCTAATTGAACACAGCGCAACAGGGCAAAGCGCCATTAGCCCTACATGCGATCACATCCAACCGCGTATAACACCTTCACAAATATTTACTAATCGTTTTCGCTGAGCTAACACGTCCACGATTAAAGGATTAACATTTGCGATTTTTCTCTAGTCATCCGAGCAACAGGTAAACCTTTGTATTGATGGCGAAGCACCATCGAGTGTATGTAGGTACCTATAGAGCGGAGCGGCGGCGGCGGCGCGCCGAGCGGTGCAGCGGCGGCGCGTCGGGCTCCGCGCGGCCCCAGGTGTGCGGAGGAGCGATTAGGGCCGTTACTTACGCGAGCGACCGAAGCCGGGCGCGACACTTGTTGTGGGGTGTCAGGCCGCGTGGCCGGGCTCCGGCAGACTGTTGCTCCCGGGCCCGCTTCACTTGTTACGTGCCACCCGCCGACCGCCTCGCGCGCCGCCCTGCGCGCTTCGGCCGCGCCGCCGCCGCGCCGCCCGACCAACCCCGCCCGGCGCCCGCCCTCACCGATACCGCTCTTCACTTCGCAGCATCCTTCTCACCTACATGCCAACGTCATCTCCTGTCAGGTAATGTCAAATCAAACCGATATGTTATTTCTAAACGGCTTAACACGATTCCTGTAACTCAGCTCAATTTAGTTTATCGCGGTGAATAAACGATATTCAGTAGCGACGATAGTTTTGTTTCATTCCAGGTGTGTTTAACGGGTGAAACTAAAATAGAAGAAGGTTAAATACTAGTATTTAAAAAAACAGACATAAGTAAAATAACTTAAATTCTTAATCTAAATACTGACTTTGAATTGGTAATTGATTAAATACCTTTCCTACGTAAGAAATGTTTCATTGGTCATTTAACATGTAATGGACGGTTCACGCTGTTCCATTCCGCGTCCTACATGACACGTCGCACACTTCATTTTGTATATAAAGCGTCACGTGAGACTCGGAGGTCACGTGATGTTCTGTGTACAAAGTCATATGTCGGAAGTGTCGTGTAGGATGTTAATAATGGATAGGACAGAACGGAACAGCGTAGACCATTCTTAACGCGATCTCTAAGTACCTACACGTTTATCTCGAAAGACGCATGAAGATCTTGCCGAGGTGATAATCAATAAATGTCAGCATTATGGGGAAATCTGTGCAGATTTCATGATTGTCACAGAAAGGTTCACGCATTGGTCGTAATAGCAGTGTAGCATTTATATACATACATAGACAACCAAACCAGAATTCCAACTTTAAGATTTTTAAGTCAACGTGAAATAAATATCAAATTGGCAATTTTCGAATGTCGCTGCACGGTTTAATATCAATCAAATATGTGTATAAAAATAATATTTCAGATACTCATACAGGGTGTAACAAAAATACTGGTGATCCGTTTAAGGGCATTATTGGTATCGTATTGCGAGTAAGAAAAAGTAGAACAAAAATGTTTTGAACGCGAAAAAAATTTTTTTTTTGTATCGAACACGTGAAACACGTCGTCCCGGCCGGCCAACCCTCCATACAAATCCAAAAATATTTTTCGCGAAAAAATTTTTTATTTCTGGTTTTTCATAATAACAATGCGGTACCAATTATTCCCTTAAAAGGATCACCAATATTTTTGTGACACCCTGTATAATAAAAAAAACATTTCTGAGTTTATGGAGATATGTAGTACGTCTCATGATTTTATTACATGTTATAATTGAATCCTTAAAAGATTGGGATAATACATCGTTCTTGGCAATTACTACGGATGGTCACCGAGGGGGGGTAGGGGGGTCAAAAACTGAAAAAAATGGGTCACGTAGTTTGGGTACGTTCCCTAAGTTAACTTTTGAATTACTTTTCAACCTTAACAAACCCTTGACTTATAAATGATGTAACTGACACGACTTTGTTTTATACAGGTTGCTCTACAATTTTGCCAGCGTATGATTTCACTTTTTATGGGGTCTAGTTTAGACATCCTTATTGACAGATATCAAAATACCTAGGAATAGTTTGCGTAAACCATTTTTTACGAATAAAAATGAATAGAAGAGAATGTCTTATGGCATTAAGTTCGCCTTTTGTACGTTAAGTTTTTCTTATGTGCAATAAAGATTAAATAAATAAGTAAATAAAAATGTACGAATTTATTTTAGTCGATAGTTTTACCAATAACATTAATTTTAATGTTCAAAAGCATTAAAGCAATCTAAAAAATTGTCTTAAATTCATATAACATTTATCACTTCTTGAGACCTCGTGAATACGCTGGCAAAATTATGCGGTTTCCTCGCGAGCAACCTGCATATAGATATACAGATTACTTATTTGTATTATAACCAGGGTTCTTCTATTTAAATAACATGAACCTTGACTACCGCAATCTTCCCGAAATCCGGGTCAAATTCACATGTAAGTAGGTACCTACGAGTAACTACCTATTTAGTCCTTTTGTGTGTTTGGGACCTGCGGCTCTTTGTTCTGAGGCTCATTGAGCAGGGATCACAGTTTGGGTGTCGAATAAAGTATCATGTTATTACATTATGAGCCCGAGTAGAGCCAGCCAGCTATACAGATACCTAGTAGAATATAGGTGGATATACAGGGCGTCCCAAAACTATGGGACATTAAGGAGAAGCACCATAAATATCGTAGATAGGGTATTTTGCTGAAAGAAGACTTTGTTATTTTTAAAAGTTAGTAATTCTACATTCAAAGATTTTCTAAAAATTACTTGCTTCGTCTGGGAATCGAACCGACTGAAATGTGACGTTGTTCTTGGCATCATAAAAGTAGGATAATGATTTTTTTTTTCACATTTAAGTCGGTTCGATTCCCGGACGACGCAAGACGACGAATTTTTAGGAATTCTTTGAATGCAGAATTACTAACTTTTACGATAGTGAAAACCTGTAATTGGTTTTATAATTCTACTCTGGTTTATAGTAATGTATTATGCGGTTGGTTTTCGATGTATCTAAAAAAATAACATAAAGTCTTCTTTCAGCAAAATACCCTATCTACGATATTTAAGCTACTTCCCCTTCATGCCCCATAGTTTTGGGACGCCCTGTATATAATAACCCAGCTTATTGCACGGGTCTTGTAGATGCTCGACTTAAAATATTCATTAAAGAAGTACTTGCAAAGTTGAAGTCAATTTTATCTAACGTAGAAGATTGTGAGTGAATAGAGGTTTCAATGATATACATTTTAGAGTTCAATATAGCGGACTGATCAAACAAGGTCTGTATTAAAATTTGAATTTACGAGCCGCTTTTGTTATTTGATTTATCAACTTTTTAAAATAAGTGTAGGTACGTAGTTATCAGTAAGTAAAATACTATAAATACTAATAATAATATTTCGATTGGCTTGTTTTGTATCAAAAATAGGTACGTAATTAGGACAGATTATGTTTATTCTAATGAATGCTAGATCTTAAACTGACTCTCGCCCCCTGCCCCTTGCTCTCGAATAAAATTACAACCGCTTTTGCAGCCTTGTTTAGGGATGAACTCCAGGGTAAAAAATATCCTATATCATTTCTAGATTATAAATGATCTGGGTTTATAAACTATCTGTGTTGCCATGTTTCTTTAAAACTCGTTGTACCTACCCTATTTTGTTGCGTAAAGGTTTTACAAACATCAAACGTGCATGGGTACTTTATTCGAGGATTTGTTTAATATCAATAATTTTAAACAAAAAAAGAACCGACTTCACTTAGGATCCGCTATTCCAAGAGGAAGTGGCCGAGTTGCTGTAAAAAATAGTGAAATCACTATAGGTGTGCCTATAATAGTTGAAGAGTTCCCTCGATTTCTCCAGGATCCCATCATCAGACCCCGACTTGGTGACAATGGGACCATCTAGGGGTTATACCCGTTCGATTAAAAAAAATATTTGAAAATCAGTTCACGATTCACGGAGATATCGAGTAACATACATACAAATTTTTTTTTTTTTTAAACTGTCGAATTGAGAACCTCCTCCTTTTTTGTAGTCGGTTAAAAATGCATTACATCTTGCCTTCTAATTCTTGTAATTTAATATGAGATCCCACTAGTCATTTATCATTTCTGCGTGGTCTAGTACAATAATTGGTTCATAACATAAGACGAATGCGGTACTTGATCGAGCGCATTATAAACTGTATTAGTGATTGGTTATATTATATACCTATTAGACTAGGATCTTTCATTTATAATATTTTTTTATTTTGTTCCCGAATGTTTATAATCACAAAGCCAAATTTCAGGCTGTAGGTAACTCATTAATACTAAACAAAACCAGATGCGGAGTAGTTTTCAGCGGCACTTACCGGATTATTGGACATTTATTATTTTGAAAATATTCTTGACTTGACTAACCTTTCTATACATATAATAAAGCTGAAGAGGGACAAAAGTCTGTACATAATAGAAGATATTCGAAAAAAAATTCAAAAAGTTGGCCCTGAAAATCAACCCTGGAGTGAGTGAAAGGGGGTTGAAAGTTTGGATGGCGAATTATTAATCGCTGAACCGAAGATTAAGATGAAACTTGGTACATAGATAGTTCGAGCCCCGGGAAATAATAGGTATAGATAGTTTATAACGTGAAAATCAACCCTTGGGGGGGGGGGGGGGTGAAAAGGGGGTTGGAAGTTTGTATGGGGAATAAATAACCGTTGAACGCTGGAGATAATTTGAAATCTGGGGAAGGATATATTGATATCCAGAAGTAGTTCCTTAAGGGGGATTACTAATTCCACGTATACAAAGTCCCGGCAAAAGCTAGTTCTTAATCATCTTTATCTTTTCATTTTATTTTGTCAAAACTTCTGTTGTAGTAGTTTACATAGAACTCAATTCAGAAATTTTCAGAAAACGGAGCATTTCTCGGCGAAAAGAGAGACCAGTTATTGTATACGGCTTGCCTACGAATGTCTTTCATGCATTGCCACTACTTATTTGTTTCAAGCTAATATGAGTTTACGGGTACCATACACATATAAGTACACCTACCTTAGTAGTACCTATCTACTGAATTACTCTGAATTATTAGAAAATAGTGTGTGTAAACTGTGAAAATTGTATCAATAGCTCCGTCGATAAAACTTTTCACTAGCTTCGTACGAAACGGACCGTGCTTACTCCCAATAGTCGAGAATTTGCCATGGCAGGAGATTGGTCTGGCAGAAACAAGGCAGATAACAGGCGGTCGCAGGAGACGTTGCGCTGCGGACGAGCGGTAATCCGCACAATTTGAGGTGGAGCACGCCCTACCGACTGATCGATGAGCCAAATCAGCCGACCGTTCCATATTTCTGCAATGCCTTCCAAAGTGGCGTCGATTAACAAGATTTAACCTTCAAGTAGGTAGTCAGTCAGTATTTCGGGAAAGGTACCAATTCTAGGTTACTGCTTACGTATGACGTTGTGAACATTCAATACTTTAGTCGAGCAAAAAACCGTACAAGTGATCTACAAATGGCTCCTTTGCCAAAATAAAGACACATGTAATGTTTTCAAATTTCGAACATCTAATTATGATTGTAGGCAATATTTTTCATGATTTTTTCATATGGTTTACTTTGTAAGTGTGGTAGTGGCTATTGCAACAGCTCTGACATTTCACCTAAATATAAATGTATGTAAGTGATTGACACCTCAAAGTAGGTAAGATGTACTAATTTATTGCGGTTGGTAAGTATACTTACAAATTGGAAAACGAATACCTTGCCATTGAGCACCCTCTGACATTTGTACAAGATAAATTCAATAAATTTTTAATGAGTCACCTACTTTATCTTTACTAATTGACATTTTATTTTACGCCAAAAAATTACGAGTAAGTATTTAAATTCGATGATTACTTTAACTTTTAAGAGTTGGTTGCCTGAAGGCATCGGTAGCCGTGCGGTAAGTCGTCCGACTTTCAATCCGGAGGTCCCGACTCGTAGGTACCCTTGAGTTTTTCGGAACTTATGTACGAAATAACATTTGATATTTACTAAAGTAGATTTTTTATTGAGTTGAGTTTTTATTGAGGAACTGGATTTGATAGTAGTTTAGGTACTTAGGTACATTTGCAAACCACTTTACACACCACCAGGAGCTGTCAGATTAATTAATTCAATTAAAAATTCTGTTTTATTATAGGTAGTCGCTTTTTGGTGAAGAAAAACATCGTAAAGAAACCCCAGCAAGGCCTGGTTTCCCCTCTGCTTTGAAAAGCTGCAATGAAATTCCGCAACATGGCGCATGGTCATATATAACAAGTTACAACTTGGCCTACGATGCACAACTTTGCCTTGCTTCAAGAACATGGATTTCTTCACCAAACAGCTTTGCAAATTTATATCTTATTCTTGAGATGGGAGGAAGGCAATCTCAGGAATAAGATAAAATACCTGTTTGCTGAAGAAAACTATGTTTTTCAAGCTAGACAAAGTTGAAGCTGTTGATGGTAGCTAAGTTACCAATGTTTATGATATGAAAAATGCCCTTGACTAAGATAAATATCAATATCAATCATTGATGAATTAGGATTTCATGCGAGACCCTGTCTCGGCAAATAGATAGGTAGGTACTTAAAATTCTTTTCATTTGTAGTAATTCAGAACAGAAGATACACAAAAAGTTGCCAGGTTCTTGAACTCAAATAGTCTCATGTGTGGAATATAAAACAATTTGAGTCGAAAGGGGGCACCGGGCGGGCCCGGCCGAGCATCCTCGCGGGGCCCGTAACCCGTGAAACTGCCCATAACCCAACAGGTATCTGGCCCTAGCGATGTTTACAAAGGATAACACGTTATTAATTGGTTGAAATTCAATTTATTTTGACTGTCTAACTAGGGTGACATGGATATAACTAATTAACTTTACTTATTTATAATCGATCAGGAGAATCTGCAAGAACAGTGAGTTAGGAATTTTATAAATATATGTACTTGTAATAGTTACTTACATAAGTATATCCTTATATATAACTTAAACCAGTAAAACCTGTCTTGTTGCTCTTTAAGATACAACCAAACAAGTTCTTAATTACCATTTATATCAATATTCCAATAAAATTGATAAAGCAACAAAAGATAACAAGGGGGTTTCCTAAATAAATATTCTATAGCTATAATTATCTGTGCTTAGGTATATAAATACTGATTTTGACTTCTTTTTCTAATAACATTTGATCCATTAGATTAGTTGTGGTAATCAGATGTATTAATTTAAAAAGCGTGGTAAGAAGATTGTGTTTATGAACCTACCTCTATTTTTTTACGGATTAAATGAATACGTTATTAATACGTGACCCTTTTGTATATACTTTTGTGTATACACATACGTCCTCAGAAAAAAGGACTGAACTACTTGAGCTCTCGCATCAAGGACACGACATCGGCGCGACACTTCCTCAAGTAGAGCGAGGGACAACATCTCGAGTCTCGAGTAGACCTAATACTTATACCTGCCTCATATCCGCTATGACCTTCACTACCCACTCGACAAACTGGATCACTTTACATGCTAACTATGATATTTGCAATTTAAAGTAAATAATCTTAACCTGGCGTATGGTTTAAATGAATCGATTTGTTTATAATAGGAACGAAGTTGTACGTCGTAGGTATATTTTCTTTGTAGACACCTAACCGACATCAATCATAAATCTAATCGTTAGTCAATCGTGTTATCGATAACCGCCTAAGTCATGATGTTTTCGCATGTTTGTGAAACGGCAACCTCACGGTGTGAAAGCACTTTCGTTGGCCCAACCGCTTATACCCCACTATCAACGGGCATTGTTCGGTAAAGACCGGTCATATCTGGATTGTCTGCAATAATCTAGAGGCCTATTCAAACTATAAAAATTACTAATTTATTTGCTACTGATATGAATTGATGATTGATGATTGAGATTATTAAATTATATAACTCATGATAAAAATAAGTACTTACTTAAAGTATTGCCCAATAAGCATTAAGTCCGCCATTTATACTTTATAAATATGTGTATTGTGCAATAAAGTATAAAAAAAGAATACTTAGGTATAACAGCGTTACACCATACTGATGATCGTCATCTAATTAAAATTATCAAGTAAGTAATTTGCGACCTGAATAATTGCAATTAATTAATCATCTTAAGGAATTAACTCTACCAATGTTGACATTTAAAAAAGTAGAACGTACTCGTAGGTAGGTGACGGAAAATTAAATCATGTACCTACTTAAACATTGTAAACTAACAGTAACAGGAGGTATGCTAACTAGATATTAAATATGATTTTAGATATTAAAGATTTTTTAATGAGGACAAAGACTCTATTCCGAAAATCCTTTCGTTTTTTTTGTAGGATCACTTTACCGAACCGATTATTCATCTAGTTAATCCGTGCCTAATTTAAAGAGGATGATGACCTCGGTCATGTTGTTTAAAACACGAACTCCGGTAGTGGGAATGGCAATTCCGCTCCACAGCGGTATTATTCCGCTAATTAATTATTCAATTTGTTGTAAAAAATATGTATGGTAAAAAAGTAGTTATTACAGTAAGTAGTAGTAAAGTCAGGATAAATAATAGTCATTAACGACGTTAGCAGTTACTTAGGTATGCCGGACATTTACCAATGTGCGAATGTCTAGCTGTGGACATATATGATGGTATCAGATTATTCATTCGCACATCGGGTGCACTAATGAATTGACATGTCATGCATTTTGACAGCTGATGTATGAAAGCATGACTTACGTTGCGGCGCGACTCTCCATACTTCAGGCGCCACTCGAAGTATGGAGTCGCGCGCGACAATGCATGTCATGCTAATAAGAGTGCGATACGAGAAGGTTCAAAGTTCATATCATTTGCTGTGTGTCAAAAAACCGACACTAGGATTTCATCAAACATTCGCACTTGCATTCAGGAAGAGCAAATGCATCAACAAGGAGAAGTTTCCAAAGTTGGGAATTTTTCCAGACGGATTGTTCTCAGAACCTAAATTTTACGAACAATAAAAATTATTCAAGAAGTCCCTGGACACCGCCGTTATCGAGATTTTAACTGACTGTCTCATTTACGAGTTTATAAAAGAATACTAATAATATATTTTTTGATAATTCCTACAGGGAATGTCCTCATTGGAAATTTAATTTAAATTCTCGTGTAAGTTTCCGGAAATTTCCGAGAATGTTACTGAATTTTTGAGAATATTCTGCAATTTGTACATTGCTATTCAGGAACGTAACTAGGTACTCCTACACCAGCGCGACGCACATTTGAAAGCCGGTGGATGACGGGGGTTAAACACCGAGACACAGCTAAAGCAGCGTTTACACGGGCTTTGTAGCTAAAGCTTAGGTGTAGGCAGGGCCGGATCTAGGGTAGAGCGAGTAGAGCGGCCACTCTAGGCGCCGGATGGCAAGGGGGCGCCAAAATGGCAAATGAGAAAAAAAGTTTTAAAAGACGCGAGTGTGGCGGCGGCCCCTAAATACGCTTGAAAACTTCGACGAAGGGCGCCAAAACCCGATTTCGCTCTACCCTGATCAAGGGCTCGGGCCGGCACTGGGTGTAGGTATCTACTTACACTTGTCACATGGCAGGGCCATTCATGGATCACCAGATGAAGCCCATAATGTAGGTAAGTAAAATCTGATCGTAACTTGTAATCTTAAGCCATGTGACAGTCTAGGAGTTGCCTTTATAGTATTGGGAGAGAAAAATCAATTAGGTACCTACGTAAATTTACGCAATATTTGTACAATTTTGGCCATTTTTGTGAGTAATTTTGTAATTAGTTTGTTTAGTTATAGTTTTTGACATGTTGCTTGATTTAATAATGTATTTTTCTTGACTGTTTTTTTTAAATTGTATATGAAAGTAATTATTATGATTTTGCAGTATTAATGAATAAAATAATTAATATATTATGTAAAACCTACATTTCAAGTAAATGGGGAATTATTTCCCACTCTGTGAAAAAGAGGTCCATACTTTCAATCAAATTAAAGGTACATCAATACCTTAAA
Organism: Pammene fasciana; assembly: GCA_911728535.1. NCBI lineage: Eukaryota > Metazoa > Arthropoda > Insecta > Lepidoptera > Tortricidae > Pammene > Pammene fasciana. Next base: position 8,962,409 of record OU452285.1, read on the forward strand.
TTAAATAATTTCACGCCGCATATTACCGAAACGTTGTAGCTAACTTGCACAACAAGGAACTTTGCAGTTTCAACATATCCTGATGTCGGCATACAACTACATCCTTCCAGTGCAGTGTTGAGACTATTGTTTTATGTGTAAACAAATCTAAGGAAACTACTCTACTCGCATTAAAACCTTGGACTGTATTTTCGTAACGATAGAAACTAATTTAAATTGAATCATAATCGTAGTGTTACCTAGTATTTAACCAAGCGTTGTGCTACATCATTGTCGGTTGTCAATAAGGCATTGTATGCATACTGCCATATTAATTCATTTAGAAATAAACTATATTAATCACGATTTCTATGATATTAATAACCGCCAATGATGTACCTTTTACATGAAAACGTCATATTTGTTCATGCGTCAGTATGGTTAGACGTTTAACAGTAGGTTTGTTTTTATGAAGGTTTTGTTTGTTACAGAATGGCAATTCTGATTAATACTATTACACATCGTACTCACGTCGTAGGTACCTACTACTTACCGTTTTATGTATTCTGCTCCAAATAATTTCGCTATACGTATCTTAATTCTTACTCTCCCGTAACGTTCCTTAAGTATGGTTCCTGTTAAATTAAATAACTTGTAATCCCTGTTAGCTTTTCTTTTTCACAGCCATATTTGCGTAAAAATATACAGAAAAGGAGTAAAGGCCTTTAAATTACTCGACCCAGGTGCTTATTATTTGGTTGCTTAATTATGCATTGCATGGATAAGGATTTTATCAAAACCCGTTGGCCTATATTGCCTACTTTAGGTAAAACAACTGATGTTGGGTAAACTTAATTAACTTTTCGCCGCCCGGTCCACAATGTTTTTATTGCATATTCCACTGCATTTCCTTCTTCAATGCCGCCCCCAGTAAATAACGATGTAAGGAAGGTCACCAAAACCTTGAGACTGTCCATGGAAATGCCATCATGGCGGCTTGAAGCGTAATACATTCATTACATTCGCGTCAGATTCCGCAGAATAGGCACAGATTAAACAGTCAACATCAAACTGAAAACAAGGAGAGGCAGCAGATGAACACCAATTTAAAACAGTCATCATCACAAAGAATGGTTTATTGTATGGACCCAAATCGTTGATGTAACTCGGAGTGCGGTGACTGGGACTGGGCTGGTCACGGTCATCTCTGCCGGGTGCCGAAGGAGTTGTAGGGCAGAATCACTAGGTCTGTATGCAGTGGAAGCCCAAAAAATCAAAACGGGAACATGGCAAACCCCGCCGGCGATGGCGTGATGAACTAGACTCCATTTTGAAGGACTGGCCAAACACAGCACAGGATGGGCATCAGTGGAAACACTTTGCCCAGCAGTGGGACACGACATGCTCATTATAATATAATAATTGTATGGTACCGTTATTTCATATGCGGAATAGCTGAAAACTGTAGTGTAGGATGGGAAAGAACAGAATGGCGATCGGATGGTAATGATATAAGTACCCAAGTATAGCATCTTTTTGAGAATGGCAAATCTAGTGCTGTGCAACTATAGTACTTAAATTAACTTTAATAAATACCGAGTGGAATAAGTGTGTCGATGTCAGAAAATGTTTTAGGTACCTATACCGTAAAACCGCCCAATTATAATCCAGTAGCTACCTACTGTAACTATGGTCCACATTTCAATGCGTAGGTGTAGGTACTTATAAGTAAGTATCAGTCCCAATTTTTTTTGTTTTATCCCAGTTTTTTCACTCATTTATCATATTTTTCCTTAGAATTGTGTTATTTAAATAAGCGTCGCACCTGAACGAAGATATTCGAGGTATTTTAAGTATTTTTGGACTGTAGTTAGGAGGTTTTGGGCTATAGTTAAGGCGGCCACCGACTATCAGTCCGCCTGACGATCTCGGCCTGTCAGTTACAACAAAAATTTGCCGGCTCCGAACAACTGACAGGCCGATATCGTCAGGCGGACTGATAGTCGGTGGCCGCCCTTATGAGGTTTTACGGTGTTTTTAATGTGAAAGCTTTTCAGTTTTCTCACTACGAGTATGTGTAGGTACGATAAGTAATCTGTGGCATAGGACACGTCGCGCCCTACGACCATTAGCGGAAACGCTATATGCATACTTATCATCTGCCAGAGCCGCCCTTATTGAAAAAGTTTTCCTTATTCTCGTGATAAACCAGACAATAAAGAAAATGATAACGAGGACACTGATATAAATAGCCATATGAGATGTCGCGGGACTGTGACCTTTATGCGACTTAATTGGTGTTCGTATATAGTACCTACCTACATACTTACTTTACTCTTTGCTTTATGAAGCGACAAAAAATAATTACGTCGCATCTGTGTACCAACAATACTGGAGCGGCTAGTTTCGCGGTACAGTCACCATCAAATATAACGGAGCGGCCAAGGTACTCATAAATATCTGATCAACGCCTTGGTATGTCTGATGAGTGATGGTGCTGACAATCTGTGAGTGCAGTTTTTTTTTAAATATAATGATGATTCCTTTACGTAAAAATAAGCTATTCTAATAATTTAAGAGGCTCTCCAGGGCCCAAAGATGTTTTCAGCCCTGTATGTACTAATACTTACCTATGCTATTTATATTTGGACAATTTTACATTCCTTTAGAAGAGTTGAAGTGTTGGTTAGTTATTTGCCAGTTTGTAGAACCACCCACCCTCCATGATGCGTTCAAAAACCGCACGTTAACCCCACCATAAAAATAGAGTGTTTCGTTAGAAGTTAGAACAAATGTCTTATCTGTAACGATGTTATTATTATCAAATAATAAGCAAAAATTCGATATCATTATGAAAATCCGGGATGCTCCGACCCGCCGGCACGCGCCCCGCCGACCGCCGGCACAATCGAGTTGGCCATGGCGATGGCGTGCAATCCGTGCAATGGCAGTCATTCAATCATCATTTCGGCTTTGTAATATGTGTGTAGATAAAGCAGTGTATGCAATTGTACGTAATTAGGCCTTAAAACACTCGTGTGATCTTATTATGAAACTCACTTCGTTCGTTTCATAAAACCACACTCGAGTTTTAAGGACCCCTATTACGTAACAGATACATAAACTACTAATAACTACTTGCCTAAATACTACTTAGGAAGATTTTTTTCGGTAGCACAACATACCAATACATAATAGTATTAGACTTAGATAACGTGATAAGTTGTAGCTGTGCATGTTTATGTGTATGTTTTTTGTTGTCCTAAATGAATAATAAAAACCGGCCAAGTGCGAGTCGGACTCGCGCATGAAGGGTTCCGTACCATTATTTATAAAAACCAGCCGTAGTAGCTACTATCGAATAAATTATTATCGCAAGGTCGTATCTGCCTAAGTGCGTAGTTTTTTGGAGGTAACTCAAAAACACCTAAACCGATAATGTTCAAAATAATTTTCGTTGAAAGAATATTTAAAGGTATATCTTCTTGATATTTCATAATTTCTGGACTTACGGTTCAAAAGTTACAGGGGGGGGGGGGCACAATTTTTATGACTTTCGGTGCGATTATTTCTGAAAATATCCACTTAATCAAAAAATGTTCAAGGAAACCTTAATGTTATTTTTAGAGACCCATCGATTATTGTGCATCATGTTTATATTTGGGAAAAAAATTTTTTGACAGTTAGTTACATGTATGGACTGCCCCCTAAAATTTTTTTTTAGCATTTTCTCTACAAAACTAAGTAGCGGCACACACAATACACTTTATGTAATAATTTGATAATGATACGTCTTATAGTTTCCGAGTAAAATGGCTGTGTAACACGGAAGGACAGACAGACAGACATGACGAATCTATAAGGGTTCCGTTTTTTGCCATTTGGCTACGGAACCCTAAAAACGAAGTCATTTTATACAACAGCGACATAATGAAAAGCTTTTCAATCGAGTAAGTACCATGTTTAGCATAAGTAAGGTTGATAAGGATTGAAATGCTTAATTACGTCACTATTGTATAAGTACAATAGTTTTTCTAGGAGTGCTTAAAATAAGCTAGCCGGTAAGTATTGAGTTCGACGAAAGACCAGCTGCCTATAGTGCCTATACAATTGAGTAACTTCAATCTCCCGGCCAATTGTGCCGGTTCATTACGAATTAGCTCTTACGGCTGTTTTGCTTGACGGTGCGTGTTTCTTTAAGAAGGTAACATTTTAAACCAAAAACTCACGACTATAGACCAATAGGGTCTCAAATATCATTGTTGAAGTTTGTCTATTATTTGAAAGGGTTCCGTATCCGTGCACGAGTAAAACGTATTTTTTTACTTACCTATCTAACCCAGGAAAATGTAACGTACAATGAGATCCGTGCGTACAATCTAAGTATTGTCTCTCCTCAGCCCATAAATTTCAATCAGTCATTTTATGACGGTGGGGTGCGGGGTTAAGACGAATAGGTGTAACAAAGGAATGAACTCCTACCTGATATCAGGAAGGGTTTCTTTTAAAATGCATTAGATATTTTGCTATATATTTGCTGTATGCTGTTTCATGTAGTATATTTGCGTTTGGAAATAGTTATTTGTGCAACAAGAGAGCAAAGTTACTTTTGCTTCGAGTGCTTATTTTGAGTCCTGAGCAAGCGAACGATTCTTGAGCGTAGTGAGGGACTCAAAGGCACGAGGTGCAAATAACTTTGGTCTCATGTTGCACATACAACTTTTCACCTCAGCAGTGAGAACATACCGATAATAATACAGATACGAATACCGATACAAAAAAATACTCTGTTAGAACAGAGAAGTGATTTTATATATTTTTATTACTTTTGACTTGTATGACTTTTTGACTTTTCGACTTTTTTCTGAATTTTTTTTTATACTTACTAATTCAACTTATTTGATATTTTTGAAATTTCTGAAATTATTGTAATTTTAGACATTTTTGTGAATTTAGGCAGCAAAGAACCCTAGTTCGAGCTGCTGAGGTGAAAATATTACTACTTACTTACCTTAAAACCGATTGTATCATTTTAAAGTTTGTCAATAAATGTATTAAGACCTTATTAACCTACGTGGGTAGTGTTTCTGTTTACGAAACCCATTTAAAGCACAATTTGATGCAACTGGAACAAGGCATTGTCCAATTTAAAAACCTAGTAGGTAGGCACTAGTCTTAAGTTGTCAACTTATCTGTTTTGGCAAAACGTTAATTTACAGCCATGACAATTGAGGAGATAATTACATCATGTTATCTCTTTTCTTATACTTTCTTCCTCACAAATACATCCACGATTATGCTTACTCTGTAGTATAAGGTGCTTCTTATTGAACCCTCTTAACCATTTCATGTCTTTGTTTTTGTTTTCAAGCATAAGACTATTTTAAAAGGTTTGCGGTTATTAATGTCAACTGCTGATTAAGGTTGCAATACCGCTATGAATAGACTGATTAGTGGAAACAAAGCGCAGTGCAAGTAATTGCTCACGCCAAGATAACCGAGACCTATCTATCCTTGCACGAAAGTTTCCAATCCTTCGACTGCATAATTGCCGTTATTATTACTTCTTTATTATTAGGGTCAAAGCTGATTTATGCGGATCTCTCGGCACGGACGTTTAATAACAGTGTAATCGAATCAGTTTATACAAAGTTAGCAACGTGCTCTATGATAACTCAAGAAAATTGTATTATCATTTCCGTTATCATAAACATTTACGTGTCAGGGTCTGCATGTACAAGAAAACATGTTTATTCCGCCGTCGCATTCCATTTATTGCATGAAAATATAAACAGTATTTTATAATAGGTAATGTCAATTTGATAAAAAACATATTTAAATGCCATTATACATTAATAAAAATAAATCATGGGATTTGATATAACGAAAAAATAAATTGTCAGAGGGTAAATATGATAGGTGATTCCAAACATATTTTCATTACAATGAATGCGACCTATCATCTAATAGCATGAATGGTGAGAAAATTTTGCCTCCTGCGATGTTTCAAAAGGTGTTAATGTACTTATCCCTCGATTGATGAGTGATGATTGCTGCTCGAAGAGAGATGGGGTTGCAGATACCATAAGCGAACAATATATTTAGCCGACTTATGCCTAGCCTTAACACATAACAAAATAGCTTAAACGTCGATAAAATAACTCCTTAAGATCTTCTTTTGAACGGTATTCATAGAACGCTCTGTTCGCGCTTTAAAGACAGTTTTCTTTCGCTTGTGGCGGCGGAGGGGGTGAAGTTATTTGATGAGACCTTTGGCCTTGAAAAGGTCGCGCATGAGGCTCTTGAGGTAGCGGATCTCGCGCTGCAGATCCGCGCACTTGGAATCGAGCTCGCCGTGGCGCGCGCGCAGCTGCTGCTCCTCGCCCAGCAGCACCTCGATCTCGGCCTTCTTCTTCTGCCGGTAGCGCGTGGCCGCGTTCTTGTTCTGCTCCTTCTTGCGCGAGCGACGGTCGTCGCCGCCGCGCGAGTAGGGCTTGGGGCGCGACGGCAGCGACCAGTCGTCGTCGGTGGAGGAGCGCGGCGACGAGGGCGGCGACGAGCGCGGCGAGGCGCTGTCGCTGGCGGCCGACGGCTGCGGCGAGGGCAGCTGCGCGGCGCGGTGGCGCACGAGCTCGTCCACGGCCAGCAGCTCGTGCTCGTAGTCGGCGGGCGCGGGCGCAGACGCGGGCAGGGACAGGGACGGCCAGGCCTCGTGCAGCGGCGCGGGCGCGTGCTGCGCCTGCGCGTAGCTGAGCAGCAGCTGCGTGGCGGGCCCGGGCGGGCTCTGCGGCGGCGTGAGGTGCGTGAGCTCCACGGCGCCGTACACGGTCTCGAACTCGCGCAGCAGCTCCTCGGTGGGCTGCGGGCCGGGCGCGAGCGCGAGCGCGTGCGCGGGCGCGGGTGCGAGATACACGGGCGGGATCTCCACGGGCTCGGCCGCTTGCGTGATGTTCTCGAATATAGGCAGGTCTACCTTCTCCTCCAGCCAGTTGGAGAATATGTTTTCTGCGAAAGGAAACGGTCCGTTAGTAACGTATTCTTACGTTTTTCAATGTATTTCAAAAATATCAATAGGTAAAAACTATTTACAAACATTCCAAATTATCTTATGAAATTATACGGCGTCATGAAAACCAAAAGTATTTTTTTATTAAATACCGCGACCCATTTAATAATTATAAGCTACATTCAATTTGGACTCAATGACAAACCAAACAATCTTGTGTCAAAACCGCTCTCGTTACGTATCAGTCGAAAAACAAGATCATGAGTTAATAATTGGTATGTTTACGTCATATCATGTTCTTAATGACTACTGTAATTATTTAATAATTGTCGCCTGCATTTGAGATCGCTGCCCATTTGTAAATAGTGTAATATTAAAGAAAATCAATGTTTAGTGACCTCAGTGGCAGGTCGCAGCGAGTAGAGGTCGTCGGTGGACACTGGACACTACACTGCGTTCCACTCCAGCGCTGGTCGCTATGCACGATATCGCACTGTTTACTTTGATAATGACCCTGATGTATGTATAGTGCACATAAAAATCTGTTGCAAACATACCCGGTTTAATTATCCTTTCTTATAGATTTTGCAAGTGACATTGCATTGTAATAATATACATTAATGAACTATGCAACTTCCCGAGTATAAATTACGCTATTTACAACTAAATTCAGCAAAATGCATCACTATGCTATGCTGTACAATCATCTTAACTTTAACCAGGCATTTAAAAATGATACGTGTAAAATGAGGTCGTTTAAAGTATTCGGTCGCGGATTTTTCTACTAGACTTAGGTGACTTGTTTGCAAGGTAAGCATTCTGACCGTATTTAACATGATCTCACGTTGCATGCAACGATGTACATGTACCTACCTAATATTAGGTTGGTATTGTATTAACTATTTGTATGCGTTATCTTTAACGGTTCTACTTTGTTATCGCCTCTGATTATAATTTACATGAAGCTGTACTGTATCCATGCGACATATTAAATTGGAAATACTTCTGTTTGCTCATGGTTTGCTCAACCTTGATAAAATTGACTTGCGTCTTTATCTTTCAATTATATACACCCGAGTTTAAATGTAGCTTGAACGGTCATTAATCTAATTCGTTTCTCGCATTGACATGACATGGCTTTTCGTATAAAAATACCTATTTCGTAGAAAAAGGCCTTTGCCAATTTAAAAATAGAAATACTAATAAGTTCATGAGATATGATAGTATGCAACATCGCCGGAATGACATCGAAGAACTACTTGCAGTTTTATTTGATAGGTAATTTACAGAGAAGTGATTTCTTTCCAGACACAATATCGGGCAAGACAACAGAATGTAGTGCATATAGGGCCATAAATAACTAACAACGTCAGACGGCACAAGTGGAGGTGTCGAGTGAAGTAACAAGACTTGTCAGGGTGTACTTTGCATAATGTTGTTAGAAATTACGCTTAAAGATTTTTCCTTCCTAAATTTCAGTAATAATTTTAGAGCTGCGCATTACTAATACCTATGGCCTCATATTTAATTAGGTATATGACCCGTAAACAACCCATGAATAAATTTGTATGGGACACAAACGTATCATAATTGATCGTCAAGCGCATTCTACCACCAATTGGGTTTGATTGGTAAGATTGTCAGTCTGTTTACTGAAGCAAGGCTTACGATTCATATAATATTCGACAAACTTTCTCCTGGTTAACAGATATTTATGAATCGAGAGCATGTTTAACGATATTACGATCGTAACAAAACCGGTCGACCGTTGTTTCCAGTTCTGCTGAAATTGTAATGTGCATGAGTGGATATGGATAGTTATGGTTAAAATCGGAGCAGCTTGGCCACTTCACTTCGGATTGGTGCGATTTTGTGTCGCGAACTACCGATAACCTTTCTCTCGCGGAGTTCGCTGCCTCCGACTCCGGGCCTTCGATAACGCCGACACTTCTGGATACATTTCATCACAACAACATTTTAGATCAGACCATATCTGTCCTAACCGAACTAACTAGTTGAACCCGCTAGTGTCAATGACTTCATGTTAATCAGGAACGCGAGTTAAATTAAGTTTGGCGTCTGATTTTATGCGGAAGTATTTTGAAGCGGCGCGTGTTTTTCTCGAAGAATCCACAAAACATAATATGTGGACGAGTTTAGTGAAATAGCCCACTTTGAAGGTTTACGTGAACACTTAATTATTTCTCTAATAAATAGCGTGTATTGTATAGTTTTCTTCTTCTTCTTCATGTGCCATCTCCGTCCAGGAGGTCGGCGACCATATGTCTATATGTCTCTCTATCTTTAGTAATGCGAATTAGTCTATCTATGTTCTGTATAGTTTTAGGAAGTATTAATAACTCCATATCGATAAAGTAGGACCTTTTTCCCTGGACTGAACACATAGTGATGCATGTTGACCACCATAATTTTATCGTCAAGGCAGCGGATAAATGAAATATGTAATATGTAGGTATGTTTCGAGGCAGGCTTGTCCTTTATGCAACAATATAGAAAGGCGCCGAGTACTTTGAGGTACTTATCAGCGTGTAGAAATGAAAACAAGTGGTCAATAAGTCTGTTTAATTATTGGGCGAGCATCGAGCGAGGTCGCCCTGTGCGCGAACTGGTTATCAGTTACCACGGGTGCAAGTGTCGAGAGCCTGACCAATCGGTCGCCAACGTTCGACACAAGTGTGCTGCGACAATGTTGTAGAAGCGAACGGTACACCGCGGCCTCTCGATACTTGGCCCGCGGGCTAAACAGGCCAGCGCGCGCAACGGCGGCGCGCCACGTGAAATTCTTCGGCCGATACAACCATGTTACATACATACGTTTTTATACGCCTCTTGCATGCTTAATTTACATTTGATTGCGTCTGTTTAAAACAGTAGCTATGCACAATAAGTACTTAATTAATACACGTTATGTTTTCCAAATTCGCCAGACAACTTAATGGCGCATATAAAAATGTGGTCAATCTGAATCGTCACATCTATAACGATTAATAAATTAAAAACAAGTTTATGTTTTAAACCATTAGTGGTGGCTCGGTTCATTAACTAAAATAAAACCTTGTTACATGAAAAACTGTAAACATCAATACTAGCATGTTGTAGGTATTACTTAGATTTAACCTGTAAATAAAGCTTTACAATACGAGTACAGGGTCAAGCACGAATTAAGGCCTTGATATTGCCTTCCCGCTAGAACCTTTCAAGAAACCAAAACAAACAAAGCCCGCTATCAGCGCGCACAAATAACACGTACCAGCATACATATCTGCGAGAGCCATCGCGAACTCCAACTTTTATTAAAAACCGCTTTACGAATCCACAACAAAAATGTCCTTAACAATATAGTTAAATGATAATACGATTAAAAAGGCAGTGGTATTCTAAACCGGGTTCCTCAATGTGCGGGCAATGGTCGTCGTTAAAGATTCCGTCAATCCCGGGATCTAACGTCTTTTGACGAGCTTCTGTGAGTTGAAGACTATCTCCTTGTTAAAAATGCAACGATAGTGGCACTTCATTCTAACGGCGTCCAGGGTGCGCATGGACGGCGGCAGACATAAGTCGCGAGCCGAGCGCGAGCGCCCGTGTTGTTTTCCTCCAATCGAATTTATTGTCACGGGTGAGACGAGGTACGTGCGCCACCAGCAGGCGCGACGCGATACACGCTAGTACTGACGCGCGGGCGCAGCGCGGGCTGCCTGCCCCCCCACGCGGCCTGCAGCGTAGCGCTGCAACCGTCACCACGTCGGAAAACGTGTTCAATCCCACTTTTAGAAGGCCAATCAACATGCTAAACTGCCTCAAACAAACAACAACAAAACAAATTAACTTTCCATTGTTCAAAGTGTTGCATTAAGCTAAGTCTCGCGGCGGGAGCGCTCGTCAATCAAACGCCGACGGGAGCATCGTTTCCCTGCGCCACCCTTAATTACATGACGTTTATAACGGAACAAATGACGAGCTTGAACAGGCGTGTTTTAACGCTCACCCTAAACGTATCTAATACACCTCCGAGTCTGTAGGTACCTTAGAAAATAATATTAAAGCAACGAACTTTTTTTTAACGCAAAACAAGGTATCCAACATTGAAAAAGTACCGTCAACTGCTACCGTACCGTACTTTGGCCTACGATGTACAACTTTGCCTGGCTTGAAAAACATGGTTTTCTTCGCCAAACAGCTATTTTTATATCTTGTGCATCGCAGGCGCAAAAATATACGCAGATGGCGTCACAATCGCAAAGAAACAGACATCTCGTAACATTACAACATTAGTTATGGTTTGGAAATCTCAAATCCATACAGTCTATGGTACAGAAATGGAACAGTCTCTAGACCTCAGAATTCAAAACTTTAGAACTGGTTCCACAATGGCGGTTAAAAAGCGCCTTCTTAATCTGTGGATTTTTAATCTAAATTCCTTTTAAATAATGAAGAAACTCAAGCAACAATAATGAAGAAAGTCAAAACGCTGTAACAACATTCCGCAGGCGTTGCGTTGACAACAGCCGTAAGGTTGTTCACCACATAACTCACAAGGGCCCTCCAATGGCCACTGATTTCGAAATTCAGCATTTATACAAAGCCAACGAGTAGAGGAATAAAAGCCAAGTTTGGTGGTAGGTCATTCTAAAAACGGAGTCAAGTGATGCATGGGTATGTAGATCCTAGTAAAATCAATATTTTAGAACCTTAAAGTTTGAGATTAAATGATGAAATTTTTTCTCGTAGGTACAGTCAGCAGCAAAAGTAAAATGAGCTGGACATGACTTTATTTTTAAGAGAATAAGAGCTTGTGTAGGTCATTTCATTTTGAACACCCTAACAGCTTAGCTACTTCTGCTGCTGACTGTACCTATATTTTAGAGAGATGCCAAATTATTTACACTCCGTACAATGTTGACCTTAACTTTTAACAGCCCGTCGAAATCATAGACCCGACACCGACTGTTACTGGTGCATAATATCAAAGTTAAGGGCATTAGGGTGAAAATATTTAGCTTCGAAACCTAATAATTATAGTTAAAGGGCTGGCTCTTTCGTGGCACTGTTCCGCTACCCCCATCTCAAAAGAAATTTACTGGGAACAAAATAAAAGGTACAAAGTGGCTTATGGGAGGTGTCGTTGCGTTGCGTGACCGTAAAGTGCAGATTTATTACAAAGTAGATAAACAGTGCACGCGAAAACTGTGACGATAGTCAGTTATGCTTGAAATAATAAAAACCGTTGAAATAGATTAAATAGTGCAGTTCACTGCGTAGTAAGAAACGTTGTTTTTGGTTTATCGCATATTATTTATCGAATGAGCGGAGCGCAAGCGAAGCAAGTTCTTCCAAACAACTTCTGGCTACTGGGAAGTCTCGGCATTTCGATGGCTTTTTGATTTTTTCTTGATCTTTATAAAATTTATTGGGGTCATAGCAGATATACATATAATTTGAAGGTTCGTATATGAGCAGGATCGATCAATGGAGGTAGAAGGCGCGAAAAAATCAACGCATCAACTTGCTATATTGGTCAGCTTATTTGGAAGTAAGTAAATCGCGAGTTCTCAGTTCGAGGCGGACTACTAGTGAATATATAAAATATATATAGGTATACTAAGAATATTTAATGCTAGTAGGTATGCAGCAGTTACAGACTTACCCGGCAGTCTTTTATTTTTACTAGCTTGCGCACAACAGATTATGCGTTACGCCTACTTTAATATGAAAGCAATCATGCGCCAGTTGTTCTCTGTCTCTTGACGTTTTTGCCAGGCGTTTGGGGCACCTCTGCTATTATCTTCTGCAAATAGCACTTAAAAAAAATTGAGTAGATAAAAATGTCTACTTTACCACATTATAGTAAGTATTATACGAATAAATATAAAAAAAATCAAGACGATACGACTTAATATAACTATATTTATTTTGTACGAAAATTATTTTGAATATTATCGGTTAAGCCGTTTTTGAGTTATCTCCAAAAAACTACTTTCTACGGAACCCTCCATAATTTGGCGTGCACACTTGGCTTAGACGTAGGTAGACGATTCAAGTTTTGTCAAAACATCAATATGGAAATAGTGTTGTATGTCAGCCCGATTCAGTCCTTATCAGTCTTACACAGCTCTACCACATTATTGTACAGTACCTACAGGTGGTACAATAGATTAATCTAAGACAGTAGCTAATCTTACAGCTCCTGCTATACAGTATAAACCACATTGTATGGCAAGACCTGTCAAATTACTGTCTTGAATTAAAAATAATACTTTAGACTTAAGATTTTTATTTAAGTATCAGTTTTTACCAGTTATCATTATTTTTATTTATAGTTAGAGAGCCCACGACCAAAATTTTTGTCTCATAGCAATACGGCCAAAACCGCATCAAATCGATAGATACGATTATCCTGAACTCGAAAATACCAATATCAGACATTTTCCGCGTAGCGTTTGATCTGACCGAATTTTCAAAATTGTCAAAGAATTTTACCGAACTGCATCATAGCAATATGTCTGATTTGCAGACTGTAGTTGAATGATACTTCTGAGATACCGGAAACATATTCTTCAGACGTTAGTGGTGTAGCGCAAACCCGTAAAATCACTTAAAAAAATTAAAAATGAGACAAAAAAAATGTCTCATAGCAATACGTCTGAAAATCTTTTATATTAGTAAATTTTGGTTATTTGATGCGAACAAAACAATTTTCAGACGAAAATGTGAACGCATCAAATTTTGAGACCGTTTTGAAAATGTTAACAAATTTTACCGATCGGTATCATAGCAATATGTCTGAAAATTGTTGGACATGATAAAATAAGTTGTCCACATGTGCAAAAAATTTATATCAGACAAATTAAGTGTAGCACCTTCTCTATCAGACAACTTTTCGATACTCAGATATCATTTAAAAATCGTATTGAGTTTTGAGAATCGTAAATACGTTGCGACCCTGAATTTATTAGATGATAATTAACAAAGAATTTACCCGAAACCGTAACATTGAAGTTGAAGGACTGAAATAAATCGCACAAAAGGAAACTGGGAAGAAGAAAAAAAACGGTTTATTCAAAGTTACAAAATATTCTCGTAATCAATCAAATCACAACTCGTAGTGGTTTATGTGTCGGTAATTGTCTTGAAAAACACGATGAACGCTACTCAACATTGGGATTAGGTACAATCTTTTTGCCACGGGATTACGTCCTTAAATTTTTAGGCCATGCTTTCGGCTTGCCCTATTTCAAAACCCTCACGCCACTGAACTAAGTGAGCGTCGTTCCAACGTTTGGAGCAGCTGCCGAGTGAGCTGTATAATAGTAAGAAAGGGGCAGGAGCGTAGGTAACACGCGAAAAGCCGTACCCGCCGCAGGAGCGTAACAAGCGCTAAGGCGTCGACCAGGCGACTCCGAAACGTTATTTTCGTTTTTGGGAGTATATGCTACACTTAAAGTGTCTGAAAACAGGTTTTTGGTAATCCTGGCAGCAATACGAAAAGTTTTAAAAAAAATATATCCGTATTGCTATGATACAGGTCGGCTAAATTTGTTGACATTTTCAATAATGCGCTCAGGCTACATGCTACGCGCAAAATGTCTGAAAACAAACTTTTTCGTAATACAATTATAAAATCTATGTACATTTTCAATATCAGACGTATTGCTATAATACCGACTGCCTTTTTTTTTGACACAGCAGAAATGGCCTCCCACGCAGTTGCTACACTTTCGACCGTTACTACACACCTAGCCAGGTTCAGAATCAAATAATCTAACGATTTTATAGGGTTTTTGCCGTATTGCTATGAGACATGGTTTTGGTCGTGGGCTCTAGTACTATTAATAACTTGTCATAACAGCAGATGACAGGCCGATGACAGCATCGGACGCATCGGTTAGTCTGAGAGCTTTAAACCAAGCGGAGCGGCCATTGACAGGCGTTCCCTCTGCCGAAAATGTATGACCAGTGGTCATACTCATTGTATGGACTGACGTTTATTTGACGTGGCTATTTTGACGTTTCGCATATATTTGACGTTCCCCTCCTCCGCAAAAAACGGCAGACTTTTTCCGATAGAAATGAGAGCGCGTGTCGCATCCGGTTGGTTTAATAATCAAAGGTTAGAGTTAAGATATTGTGATAACCGGCTAATGTGCAAGTAAGACAACAATATATAAGTATTAGGTAATAGAAACAAATATTTAGGCCTACATTTTACATGGATATTTTTGTTCCATTTTTTTTTACAACAGCTATTGCGTAACTGCAATATTCATATACCTACTGAATCATTTCAACCATATACACATATTGAGCTATAAAATTAATATAAAGTGACGCGCCATCTAGGAAATGGTAATTAACGAACCTCCGCATCCCGGGCCAATCTAGCTATGATTCAGAACTTATTAATTAAGAGACTATGCAAAACGGAAGCTTGAAAGACTCGTACTTAATATTTGCGTTGAATGTTATGCAAGCGTTTCTTTTTTTATCCGAATTACATAAGGCAACACTATGGAATCAATTAGTTTAAATAAGATAAGATAAGTTTGGAGAAAGGAATGAGGAATAAATTCAACAACTGCTTACTATGCTTGCACCGGGTGGACAGAAAGTTTGTTTGCTAGCAATGTGGTACCTATAGATAAAATCACTTATATACTTTCTATACTATACATACATTGACAGTGACAGTGACAGAAAGTAAATGTAGCTACAACAGCATCATAAAGAAATTACGCTTTCTTCTACTTAGCCGTATGCTTGTTTGCCACCGTCGTTGTATAAAAAAATGTTTAATTAGCAACACAACAACCTTTCCACCGTCAACCCTTGATCCATACTTGTATTCGTCAAATTACCGCAGATTTCCCCTACTATTTATTACTTTTACATACATACATACAATCACGCCTATATCCCAAAAGGGGCAGGCATAGGGTTTCTGCTCGAGAATTCTCGAGGCGAGAAATCTCGAGAAATTTGTCCTTCGTCGAGACGGGAAAAAAAACCGCAATGCCTCGAGAATTCGAGAAATAAATCGCAAGAGCGATAAGTAAAAAAAAACGTGTTTAACACTTAATGCGTCTAGCTTATGCTGTCTGTGCTCTGTGCTTAACCTGTCGGATGAGTGGGACTGTAGGACCGGCTGTCCAGTCCAGAGTGTGGTCGCGAGAGCTGCGTTCTCGAGGGTAGATGTGGTAACCTAAGTGGCGAGTTGGCTATATTATATGTTTAAAGTCTAGTGACACCTCTCTACCCCCAGCCCCGCACCGGTGTTGCCCTTGAGCCATCTTTGATTTCGCTTTTTATGGGATCCCATCTTGCGGAGGGCGAGTCACTTTTAAGTCTGCCGGAATTAAAATTGGATACCGTTTTATTAAGCAGGCGTCCGGTTCTTCACCCAATAGCCCAGTAATTAGCCCATACTATTCACCCAATAGCCTAGTACATTTTAGACTCCATTAACTGAATAGTCCTTACAACATGGCGGGCGCTGTCTCTGCGTGCGTCCCATGACACGGGCAAGGGCAGCATCCTTTTAGTGTACCCCTCACTTTTCATTAAATTGTCTAAAGGGCCTTTGCGCGTTGGCTTTGGCTCCGCATACGCCTTCCAAAGGTCCGGAACACCATTGTTCCGTGGGCGGAAAAGACCTTCTAAAATTTCTCGAGATACTCGAGAAACTCGAGAAATCTTGGTCGAGAATTCCCGTGCCTCGAGAAATAAAAAAGGTCGAGAAACCAGAAACCCTAGCCGCAGGCAGAGATCACGGATTTCCATTTGCTACGATCAATGTAGCAAAACGGCTCTCCGTGAGCCACTTCTCGCCCCCGTGAAGAAGGAGACGTAATGGGTGGCGAACCGCATCGCCGCCATGCGGATGACTATTAATTAGCAGTAGGGATCAGAGGTTCCCTTATCCCTTAGTCGCCTCTTACGACACCCGCGGGAAGAGACGGGGTGGCACTACTCTAAAGGCGGGGCCACGCAGCAATTTATTACTTTTATTAGTCACAATCTTCATTTTGTGATGGAAGCTACCGCCCCCCCCCCCCCCCCCCCCCCCCTACCTTGCTTTCTTTTGAACACAAAAGAAGTCCTATCTACATTGATAAATCAACGCAACCATATTGACTTACAGTACGTGACTGGCAGTATACTTATCTGGCCCGTGGGGCCCGGATAACCGCCTCTGGTCTCAGATATCATCATAATTGCAATGTCACAGGTTTCATAAGTCAAGTTTCAGTTTAATCGGATACCCGATACCAACAAGCGACCTTCATACCTTTATCCCATATAAGTACCACTTTGTTCCATATAAACATTGAAAATTAAAACGTTGGAAAACATTTAAATAAATTCTCTTAACTTGACACAGATGCTCTTTGACAGAATGAGTGTATTTGCTTATACTAACTTCCATCATTAGCAAACACGAAAAGAAAAGTTAAACTAATAAATGTAATCATGAAAACAAATAGACGAAATACATTAGATTTAGTTCATTTCTCACTGAGAATCAAACCAATGAACCTTGGGACGTGACGCAAATGTGTACAAAAGATAATGATGAAAAGGAAAATCACTAACCCTACTTATTATTTCAACGATTCCACTCCTTGTCGCTTATTAATATAAGACCCCAGGAATCTACTGATGTATGTATAGTGCATATTAAATAGTTTTTGGGGTGCCGTTACCCAAAGGGTAAAAACGGGACCCTATTCCCCTATTAGACTCCGCTGTCCGTCTGTCTGCCTGTCCGTTTGTCACCAGGCTGTATTTCATGAACCATGATAGTCAGACAGTTGACATTTTCACAGATGATGTATTTCTGTTGCCACAAATACTCCGATACAATATACATGATTTTTTTGCACTCATAAACCGTGATAGTTAGACAGTTGAAAGGTCAGATGGCAGTCGCTTTCGTAAAAACTACAGCCTACGTCAATTCCTGGGATTAGGTTGCCGAGGGGACCCCAGGCTCAATTGAGCCATAGCAAGACGAGAGAGTTAGACAGTTTAAATTTTCACAGATCAACAAATCATAAAAAACAGAATAAAATAAATGTTTAAGCGGACCCATACAACACACATGATTTTTATTGCCGTTTTTATTGTAATGGTACGGAACCCTTCGTGCGCGAGTCCGACTCGCACTTGGCCGGTTTTTAATTAATCTTGTACCTACATCGAACAGAGGCGAGTCACTTTATTATTAGAAATTAGATAAACGAATCAGTTATCTTTTGACGTAATGAAATAATTAGCACAGAATCACGCGTGAAAATGATGCGCTCGACATGTTAGCCACTCGGAGAGGGTGTGTCCGAATCCGAGCTGTTATGTACCGCTCCTTCCGGGTGTATCACGCAAACAAAGAGTAAACGTGATCTGTGAATACGTGCAGATGTTACGGATCGCCAGTTCAAGTGATACTAGATACTAGGGACAATAGCACCAAGAGGTGTGCGTAAACCGGGTGCATATGCCGCACCTCTAAACTTCACCAAACCCCTATCAGAAACAAACCGGTTCGAACCAGTTTGATGGAGATAAGTGGCATCGTATCTTTTTTACGCGATGAGTTGGATATAAGGACTACCAGAAACAATGATAGGCAAAACGAATCATAATGAGTATAGATACCATTTTTAACTCGCGCTTTTTGATAACCTTATTGATAACGAGTTCATATGCCCATTTTGACATAACGTGACGTCCTTATAAAACGCATATGTTCTTAACCAATCATTATTACAGATAATAAAAAATTAATCCAATAATTTATTACAGATTACAAGAAAATTTAAAGGCGCTAATTAAGAAGTTGACTACAATAAGCTTTGTTGGTAAAGCACATTTAGATCGAGAATTAGAGAACTAAGTATGTAATTATTAATGAAAATAAAACTAGTAGTCCGCCTTGAACTGAGAACTCGCGATTTTACTTGCAAACCAGTAGACGAATATATATCAAGACTCATATGAAGATTTTTTTTTCGCCTTCTAAGTCCACAGCCTCTTGATCGATCCGGCTCATAAACGAACTGGCAAATTTTATGTATCTCTGCTACAACCCCAACAAATTTAATAATGATCAGAAAAATGTTTCAAAGTTATCGTCGAACAGACTCTCAAAATGAAAAAGCCATCGAAATGCCGAGACGTCCCAGTAGCCAGAAGTTGTTTGTAAGAACAAGCTTCGCTTGCGCTCCGCTCGATCGATTATAGTTTAGATTTTTTTTAATGCGATACAATTCTATTATAATGGAAATTTAACTGTAAACGACTTTGGCAGCCGCGGGACGTGGCTTGAAATATGGTACGTCCACCAATATAATTTTAAACAAAACAAGACCAGACTTCACTTAGACTCCGCTTTTCCAAGAGGAAGTGCTCGAGCTGCTGTAAAAAATACTGAAATCACTATAGGTGCACTATATAATAGTCGAAGAGTTCCCTCGATTTCTCCAGGATCCCATCATCAGATCTGGACCTGGTGACAATGGGACCAACTGTGAAGTATACTCTTCCAAACAAAAAAAGAATTTTCCAAATCGGTCCATCCGTCTTCAAATAATCGGTGAACATACTTAATAAAAAACAAAGATCCCGAACTATAACATAAGGCGGTAATCCCTTGAAATAAGCGCCTGAACACGCCAGTTTACTCTAAATGAGATTACAACATGCGAGGGAAATATATTTGTGCTTATTTCAATGTTTTGTTCCTAAAGTACGGATGTTATGTAAGCAAGAATTTATTCAAAGTATTTTCTTAATTATAAAACTCGACAAATAAATAAAGTGGCCTGACTCCTAAGGAAATTTAAGGAAATTTCGTATAACTTTCCGCAATTTCCCCTTACTGCCCAATAAATTGCTTCACCTGTCCATCACCCTGATGTCAAAAATCAATAAACATTCATAAAAAAATATTTCTACACTACACACTCCCCACTGTCTCAATTAAATTGCTCGACCTGTCTCCACCACCCTATACCCTGATGTCAAAAAAACATTAAACATTCATAAAAAAATAATTCTACACTACTTTACACATTCCTACAACAACAAACAATTCTCGTTGGCCAAACATGATTCTCCGCCATGTCACGTCTGATGTAGGTACTAAAATGAAAATATTTTGACGAATAACACATTGCGTAGACCATTAGACTATATCTATATCTACCTGTAGGTGTCTAAATGTAGCCTATGCTCACTTCATTCATCAAATATATACCTAGTACTAGTACATAACTCCGACGAGCGGTTGAACACATGAACACAGGGGATAAATCCATATATGTTGCCATTGTTTTCTCGTCTAATAAAAGGTTGGACAAAATCATGGCTATCTTTAGGTATTTTCAACTAGTTTAGAAAACTGTTTTATTACACAAGAATAAGTTATTATAAAACTTTAACTTTAAGACTAGGATCTGCCGTACATACCGAACGAAAAAAGGTCCACGTATAAAAAAAAGTCCGTGTCACGTTGACTTCTAATTATTTTTGGTGTAATCTAAGAACTTTTTTTTCTCTATTATTTTTCAAAATTTTAGGCCCAGCAGTGTCCCATATAAGGGCAGGAGGTGGTAAAATTCCGCTTATTTCTTAAATAACTTATTTTTTCTTTCTTTAATTAATAAAAAAAATGAAATCCTCGCAACTAGCCCTTTCATTTGATATGTCACAGTCATGGTATACATTTCTTACCGAAAGTGACCTCCAATGTTTAAATTTCATTTCGTTACACGTGTGCCTTTAGGTGGTGACGGTATTCAAAATTTCAGCTGAATCGGTCACCGAGTAGTTTCGGAGCAAATTTAAAATGTCATACATACAGACGGAAGGACAGTCTCACCGTAAGGGTTCCTCTTTACCATCATGGCACGGAACCCTAAAAACAATAAGTCAGTGAGTACTTGCGCAATGACGTAGTTGGACAGTTGTTTTCCCTTTGGCGGGTCACTCCCTCCCGGTTATCGGAGTGAATATAAACAGCTAGCGTCCCGCGCGACGCCGACGCCCCAGCTACTTGCTGGTCAAGTATTTAGGACATGCGGTTTGCGTCAGTGCCTGCCCTTGCTGTGACGTGCTTCTGAGGAATGCCTACTAAGATCGTAAAGACTAAACCTCATATTTTATTTTGGTTTTTAATCCTCAACTACTGAATAACTATGCCTAACTGACAATGTCAATTATTAAAGATGACTGGGTACAGTCGCCATCAGATATATCGCAGCGCCTCTAAGGTTAAGGCGATAGAGTGCATGTTCAGATATTTTTGAGTACCCTGGCCGCTCCGATATATTTGATGGCGACTGTACAGTATCTAAACTTTGAAAAGCAAAAAATATGAAGGTACCTATACGACAAAACCTGGTTTTCATGGCCCGTTCTATTGATTTCTAATAGGAAAAATAACTTAATGTTTAAGGTATAAATCGTCAGGTGATAAGCAAAAGTCACTAAGTACTACCACAAGTTCATAACCATAATGAACCATACTGGCAACATAACAAGGTTCGTTTAATAATTGTTTTGTAATTAGTGAGTTTTGCCTGTCACCAGACGATATTTTCCCTTTTAGATGCAAACGCTTAGGTTTGCGAGTTCCACGCGGTTCATTAAACTGTGTGAACATTCCAACATCACGTTGTGAGAGTTAAAAAGGGCACATACCTTGTTTGCACTGGTTCTCTAGCTGCTGCAACAGGTCGCTGGCGAGCTCGGCGCGGCTGGGCTTGGCCTCGGGCGGCGAGGGCGGGTACAGGCTGGACAGCTCCTCCTGCACCAGGAAATCGCCAGATTCGATCTTAGTCGCAGCGCTCGGGAACGTCTTAAGGATGTCTGTGGACAACAATTTTACTTCAAATACTTGCCATAGACAAACTAGTTTTTGAGGTACACAAATAAACTTTATTAAGTTATAAATTTTTCACATTTCAGTTTTTTTCCCATCATGTATAGACACAGCACAGTTTTTACATTACACATGCAAGTAGTCCTAAAACATCGATACTCTTAAGTCACAGAAGTTAACAAATAAAAAAAAACTAAAATTATTTAGCTTACGTTGCAAAAGATTAAACTGGAAATTTCTACAGAGATCACAAATTCCACTACTTTGGTAACAACACATTTTCACTTTTCAAAATATTTGATAAATGTAAAAAATACTTGAGGTAGCTTATTAATTTAATTAATACTGGCTATCGTATTTAATTAATAAATTAAGTGATCGCAGAATATATCTGACGAGCTTCAAGGTAATCGTAAGAAGCTTAGATAAGTAATGGACAAAATACATCGGGACTCCAAGAGACGTCAGTATATATATGAACGCTATCTCGCGCGGTGTTACGTCAAGCACCGCCCAGATATAGTGTTTCTTCAAAATCTGTCATACTGTCATAACAATATTTTCAGTTATAATAACATCTTCGATTTATTTTCTTGTTTTCGCTATCGCTATTTTAGATACCAATTCATAATCACGTTCAATGTAGGCCGCAGTGTAATAAGACTAATGACTTCTACATTTATTTAATTCGAAAAATTTTTTGGGGATGTATTTTATATTTAATTTATTGGGTTTATAGGGTACTTTAGGTATAAGTTTAGTTGTAATCTATTTTTGTAATTTGACTTTTTATTGTTTTAAAAATGTATATTCTGGGATAAATAAATAAGGTATTAGAAAATCGACCTAGTCCCACAAGCTCAATAAGGTTTGTGTTATGAGTAGACGACGATATATTTATAATAGATACTTAACTTAAACATCCATAACTCAGGAACAAATATCTGTGATAAACTCACATATAAATGCCTTGACCAGGATTCGAACCCGGGACCTCCTGCTTCATTGGCAGGGTCACTGCCGATTAGGCTAGGAGGCCGTCAAAGATAATATCTGCTAGGTCATATTACCGCTTGAGCGGCCTCAATGAGTCAGCATTCCAGGTGTTTCATACTCGTAATTTAATCATATGAGTAGGTAGTCATTTGGAAAATTTATGTAATCTTTCTTTCGGCAGTCGGGTAAAAATCGACGTGAGAGGTACTATGCTTTCATTTTTAGGGTTCCGTAGCCAAAATGGCAAAAACGGAACCCTTATAGTTTCGCCATGTCCGTCCGCCCGTCCGTCCGTCCGCGGTCTAGCTCAGTGACCGGTAGCACTAGAAAGTTGAAATTTGGTTTGAATATGTACATTATCCAAGCCGACAAAACGGTAGGATAAAAACGCGAAAAATATATTTTGTTAGGGTACCTCCCGTACACGTGAAATGGGGGGCTCAATTTTTTTCGTTCCAACCAAGTTGTGTGGGGTATCGTTGGATAGGTCTTTAAAAAAAAATTAGGGTCTTCTAAAACAGTTTTTGGATAAAACTAATACTTTCGGAAATAATAGCTCCCAAAGTTTAAAACAGGGTGTCCCCCCATCTAACTTTTGAATCGTGGGTCCTAAAATTTTGAAAAAATTCATGAAACTGAGGCCTAATGAGTACCTTCAATGAAAACTATATTGAAATAAATCGGTTGAGCCGTTTTTAAGTTATCATTCAAAAGCCCATAGTGAAAGGACGTAAGTAAAAATGACGTAAGCGCCGCCATATTTCCCGTAAGAAACGACCTTTTGAATTAATGGTCTCAGTTTACGGAACCCTACACTGAGCATGGCCCGACATGCTCTTGGCCGGTTTTGCATTTAATTAAAAAACAAGTAAGGTGCATACGTGTATCAGCTGCATTAATGCGTGGAATGGGGAAGGCCGGTGAAGTCATCATAGATGGCGCTGCGTATGATGGTCCTTTTTTGTACGAGATTTGACATATACCATAGACAAACAAATTGACAGTTGCCTTCCCCATAGTAAATACATTATATAGAGATCTTTTAACCTTTAACCGCCATACGTCTAAAAATGAACTTTCAATTTTGAACTCTGTCATAATTTACGAAGGTGTCATTTATGTTGGCACTTTGTCTCATATATCAGACGATGGCGGTTAAAGGGTTGAAGACAAAATATTAATAAATAGTGTGAAAATACGACATCAGTGGTATACATGTACGTTTAAGAGGATGATAAGAGCTAAATTCCCTCCCTATCGTTTTCAGCGCGAGTGAAAGAGAAACACTGCGTTACGATTAGTATGGGAGCTGATTGCAAATTTTGCAAATTGATGGATTAAAAAAAAACTATGCGTTAATTGAGAAATTTAAGGCAACGAAGTTTTTAGTATAAGTGTGGTGGAATGTTGTCCTTAATTACAGACATATAAGCCAAGAAACTAAAGACGTGCAATTGTTTTAAGCTAATTTTAGATGTAACTTTGGAATTATTTTTTATCGAGCCGATTTCGTCCAATTGTGTATTGGAATTAACCAAGTTCTTTTAAATATAATGAATATTAACATATATTTTTTTTACTTTTCCAAAACAAGTAGTTATAGCTATATGACTGTTTAAGTAAAGTCAATTTGAAGGCCATCGGGTCTTCTCAGCCTCTTAAAATATTTGAATTGGTCTTCTAGCCCGGTAATCAGTAACGACCACCCAACGACTAATGCGGGAAAAAGCACTCAAAGAAGGAAGTTAGGAAAGGAGATACTGTTTAAAAATAGTACTTATAACTTAACTAAATCCGGACCAGAAATATGACTATGACCAAGCGCCATGTTGCGGAATTTCATTGGAACTAATTTCTTGCGCTGGTAATAATTTTAATGATAGGTTGTCACTGTTGTCAGTGTCATTGTGGCAGTTTCCTTGAGTAATAGTAAAGTTTGAATATTAAATAAGAAATGCCCAAAACTATTCGTAGTCAAGTGCAAAACATTGTGAATAATGTATGTAATAAACTGCTTGAAATAAAACGCTCGGGTAATGAAACTATTTCGGTGCAATTTTTTTTACAATTAATGTGTATATATCGATCATTAGAGCTGACAGGTAGGTAAACAAATCAAGATGACATTATACCATAGAGATTAATATGCTTTTTTTACTATACTGGACTCCCTCTTGACAATGTTCATATATCTCTGGTCAGGCTTTACCAATATTCGAGTCGTAACGTCTAGTTTGTATTAACAAAAATCAATTCCGTTACATAACAAAACGTACGTAGTAGGTAATTACGAAATTAGTACGGGTAATTGGATTGATCCAAACTTCAAAAGCGCGATGACTGACATGACAGTGACTAAACATGTTCTTTACCCTCAGTTTTTAAGCGGTGACTTGCGGATTATGAAGTGAATAGTGGTTTGTCGGAAAGCTTTGTTGTGTCTTAAAGGACTGCTATTTTTTTAATTAAGTAGTGATTACTGTTGGTGCAATGGACTTCTTAAAATAGGAGCTGGATAAAAGGCTACTTTCCTATGAAGTCAAATCAGCTACTCTTTAGGAAACGTCAAAACGATTTGTTATATGACGTTTATACGGGAGACCTATATTGTGACGTCACAATACTATATGATGAATACATCTTCCTTGTTAAACACATTTAAAGCGCAAACACGTGTTACACCTGGATTTTCCCGTGTATTTTTGTAATTTTGATTTTATGAATGATTTACCGAACGGTAAGACTAACGGTTTCGTGTAACTGCCTCTAGGCGTAACTCATATTCAAACAAACGAAAGAATGCTTTACTTAACACATTCAGCGCCGAGAACCCGACTGTCGGATTGACTATAACCCGACTGTCGGGTTCTCTATTCGTAACTACTACTCGCTCCATACAACGAATACCTAGCTACGGGCTACGAGCGTAGCACTAGGCGGCACTGAATGTGTTAAGAGGCGCGCGCCACCTAATTAATATTCACTACTAACAGCTATCCAGCATGGATATTAATGAATGACTATAGCAGATAATACTAAGCTGTAAAAATTAATGATAAGAAAATCGAAAAGCTACCTGTAACATACTTATCCTTTTTTTTATTTTACCTAACTTTTAATTGTCATCAAACTTATGCCAAGTTCTCAATTCGAGCGTTGCAGTTTTGCTCCGCGAATTTCCTTACATATTGAATCTATTTATAACAGTATCCAGTTGATTAAAACAAGATATTAACAGTGACAAACATATTTTGATTGGATAAAAGATAAACAGTGGAAAAGAGCATTGAATATACCAATCAATAACATCGGCCTATGGACGGTTGTGTGAAAAACAAATATGTTTTTGTAAGGCAATGACGTGACTTGTTATCAACTAATATCATTCGGTTGCTAGCTGACCGTTGATTATAAGACACACCCACGAATTCGGTGTTGCGATAACTGGATGGAAACTTTAAATCACAATTAAGATAAATGTTTAAAATAAGATATTACGTAATTTCTTATCTCTACTATCTTTATTATCCTAGCAACGTTCTAGTTACTCGTATGTTGCACTTAAAGGCATTATGTGGCTGAGGTAAATATTTTACATTTGTTAAGATTCCGATTGTTATGAATAAATTCTGATTGCAATTTTATTGCTATGCCGATTTGTTGCCGGTGACATTGAGGCGACAAATATTGTTTATCAAGGACACTGACATTGCCCGTGAAAATACAGCGCGGCACCTTTAGATTTAGGTTCATCTTCATCATGGTAATAATAATTTAATTTGTATAGACATATATAAATCTATTAGATATGAAATGTACAGAATGATCCTGACGTTGATGTTTAGTTTCTTGAATGTAAAGCTAAAGGATAAATTAATATTATTGTATGTGTTTGTTATGGTTATGACAAAGAATATATTGTTGTTTCAAAAACGATAGAAAACGTGATAATTTCGATAACCATGTGGATCAAACTAGTAGTTTCGCGCATATTCTATATTCTTACAAGGGTATACTCTGGCCTGGTAGATGCAAAGGAAAAAGGCAGAGTGAAAACCCAAATGTTATTTAATTGGTTAATACTTATTCACTAATAAATTTATCTTTCGCGGCAAACAATATTTATTGGAATAATAAGTTCCAGGGGCTGTGCCGATAAACACCATGCATAAAGTTCGTGATCACAAAACTACCGCCGCTTTAAGCTATTTATAATTAATATTTAACACCAAACATACGTACGTGGAATGACTTCGGGCTACTTGTTATAGAAAGGCGATTTTTATAGCGTGATCCAACTGATCCATACTCCTATTGAATTTCCCTATATCCAAGATCATTGAGGCCGAATTCTTTTAGCAACTAACAGTAAGATCCTATTAATTGTTGTGTTATATTATATCACAGTTTACATATTCATCACAATCACCACCAAACGCCGTACCTACATAGACAAAAAAAAACAAAAAAAAAGATAGTTGCAATTTCTAATATTAAATGTCCGTGTGGGTGCAGGATTGGTATGGATTGTATGGCAGTGATTTGCAAAAAAGGTAGGAAGGATAATTATGTCTTTTCCCCGACCGGGTTCAGTTTGGCGTTCACCTGACGTACACATATATATATATATATATGAGAAAATCTTGCACAGGTAGGAATATGCATAATGGATGGACGAAGCTAAGTAGCCTAAGTAAAAGCCCTATAGATAGATACAACGGTATCCAGATATTGTCTATTTAGCAACAAGACATGGAAATGTACAGTAACGACCACGTTTCGATAACGTCTCGGTAATATTACTGACCTTATTCCTATCGTTATCGTGTGCATGAGGTGAATTCGTGGGGGGTGGTGCGACAGCGTCCAACAGTGAATAATTTGATTACATATCTAATGCGCGGACACAATCACGTTTAATTAGATAACTGAAGCACGATCGGAGCTAATTAGACCCCCAGCAGATAGTCCTGTGAACCGCAATGTCGCAAATCAAATGACTGCGCAGTTATTTATTTAGCATATTTATATTTAGGCAACAGGAGTAAAAATTAAATGCGACGCAGAAATCGAAATGCAATAATAAGTATTACATAGTAAACAAGCTTTACTTAGTCTATGGCGAGGGGTCAAATTGTCGCTTTATATTTATTTATTAGGTTTGATGAAACCTGAAAGATCAACAGCTACCTATCCGCTATTTGGTTTAACATGGAACAACTTGTTTTTAGTACAAATAAGCCTTTGATTATTTAAAGCTAATTGAATTCAAGGGGTGAATTTATTCCACCATAACATCAAACCTGACTACAATTTGATAGGAGTTAAGGTTTTGTCTTTTCTGAAACCCTTATGTCTGTTAGTGTTTGTCATACCCCAATGAATAAGAATATCAGCTTTGTTCTGAAAGTGACGTACGTTTTATCCACAGCGCACAGTGTGATAGAAACCCTCATTTTGTCTCATTCAGTTTTCATATGAAAAATGCATACCTAGTTCTAATCGTTATAAGCAGCTCACAAGAACTCCGGCTTGCCAAAACTTTCTAGTTTTTATGTTATCTGATGTCAAAGTTGACCCGGGTATAGGTGAAGAAAATTGAATGACAATACAATTTTTACACGTGTTGTAAACTTGTTGCGTTACTCCGCGATAACATTCGTTAACTAACGCCCTCTCTGGGTTCCAGCGCGAACTTTTACTATATTTAGCAGCCGCGCAAGCACAGTTCCACGAATAACAATAACTAAGGTAAAATCCACAATTCCACGGACTGATTTGACAGCTCCTGGCATACAAAGCGATTGTCAAATGTATGAAAAGAGCTGTCAAATCAGTCCGCGGATTTATGAATTCTACCTAAGTAGTCCTCCTCGAACAATTCGAACAGAATGACTAGCACGAGTGCGAGAAACTTTCAAAAGGTTAACGAAATCAAATCGTCGAATTGTAGCTTACAGTTTTAATCTAATCATTAATTCCTTGGAGTGGAGACTATTGATCATAATTGGGAGAGAATGGAACGACAGGAGATAATAGTATAGTAGCCGTCTGGTACAGAAAGAAGAGCCAAATTACTTGGTTATTTATTACCGTGAAATAAGGTATTAAGGGATTGAGGGGGTTGAATGTTTTCAGTTGCTACTTTGATTTTTCCGGGTCAGGTTGCTCTAAAAGTAATTTTATAATATTTTAGTCATATTTTCTAATCTTGCAACAACAATCAACATGGAGTAGCCAAATCATAACATTAAATGCAGTCTCTAGAAGTGAAAGACAAAAGATATGTGGTCTGGATTGGCACCAGGGTTGCAGGGAGGGATCATGCAGAAGAGGAGCGATAAATATGAGCGGAGAATGGGACGGAACGCAGATCGCATTAAAAATTCAAAATCCGAAAGTTTCTCCCCGTACATTTTCCCAGCTCACCCCATTGCTATCCTTTCTAACTCCACTACGGGTTAGGATGGGATTTCCCACTATTTTCGTGTTTATCGTTAAAATTATGAAATTAACGACAGATAATCATTAAAAACCTAAAATTCATATCGGCGGAACATTTTATACATGTATAAAAATCAACGTGCCACATAGGTATAAAAATACATGTTTATCGAGGTTTGAATGTCTGTTTTGACTCAACTCACCCCATTTTACGGTACCAATAGAAATGGTAATCGATTGAAATATAATATAAGATCACAATGGCGCTCGACGCCAATAATGGACGGTGGAAAGGGCATGCGCAACTGCGTACATACTACACAATGTAACAGACAGCACACACATAACATAAGAAATCGATGACTTCGGTGTGAAAGGCTGAATATAATGAATTACTACCGAAGTTTAAAATTACAAAACCTATTGCTCATTTGTTATTTGTAAGTCAAGTTCCCACTGAAAACCAATATTAAGAGGAGTTCAATTCTTTTCTAAAACTTATACCTGAAACTACATAATTTACTTCCAAGAGTTTAATAAGAGCATGTTTTACTAATTGTTCAAAAATATCTGCATTATATGCCTGCATTTAGAGACTAAATTTATTATCATGAACAGACCACGTGTAGATAACAGTCCTCTACATGTGCCTCCATTAATACTTGTCCGTTAATCAGATATCGTAATTGTCTACTACGCCTTCATTTCAAGCGTAAAAAGCGGCGGGACAAAGGTTACTCTTATCTAGAGACAAAGTGTAGTTCAAGTAGGAACTCGATACACAATCTTTACATAACGCGAGGGTGTGGTTGTAGGGATACGCGAGTATTTATTCTAATTTAGATTATTTATAGTTGCTAAGTAAAATTAATATCAAATATGGGAGTTAATCACTGTCGACCGTCCAGTGGCGTCCTCATTGGGGGGGATTGTATTTCCTAATAAACGAATCAATTTATGTATACCTCAGTGTTAAGTTGTAGTCCTACTGATTACGCAACTTTTGATCTTTGTCGCATAGTTTCATTTTGCGTATTTTTGCTTCACTACCTAAACGGCAAATCGTCGACGTGGGCACTATTTTCCGTTTAAATGATATAGCCAAGAGTAAATAATACAAAACTGTATGACATAGATAATAAATTGCGGAATTAGTAGGACTACAACTTAACATGATGGATTATACAGATATTGATTCGTTTATTATGGCTCCTCTACATGATGGGCCATCATAGGGACGCAGCTATGCGTTAGACAGAGCTAACGATATTGCGATCTCATTCCGTCGTATAGCTGCGTCCCTATGATGGCCCATCATGTAGAGGAGCCATAATAAACAAATCAATATCTGTATAATCCATCATGCTGGCGCCTTAGGAAACAAAATCCCCCTAATGAGGGCGCCACTGGACGGTCGACGCAATGTTAAGGGAACGGTATACGTGACATCAAAAATTCTACGTGTTTTTCGAATGTTTTTTTTTAAATAGAAGCCGAGCAAATGGTACCTTGGATGTTACGTGTTGTGAATAGACATAAAGGAGCTATCATATCTTTCCCGTAAACTTATATTTCATGTTACGGAAAAAAAGGTTTAAATAAGGAATTTATTTGATAGTAATAGATGAGTTTACTACTAGTACTTTCCAAACACAAAATAAATATCCAAATTACGTCCACGTGTGCGTAACCAGAGGCCAGTTTTATAAAGCTACAAGTTACAATTTACAAGCGGAAGTCTCTTTCTAACACATAGGGTTAGAAAGAGAGTTCCGCTTGTAAATTGTAACTTGTAGCTTTATAAAACTGGCCTCAGTATTCCAAGTTTTACAATGATTTTAAAGTTATAATCATAATCCTTTCATTCTTCTCATTATAATCATAATCCTTTGTTTTTATTTTATTTTTAGATTTTGTTTTGTCTGTAGGTATCAGTAGTGGTTGGTCCAGATTTTTTTTAGGCAAGCCGGAGCTTAATTTGGCTTAAAATATCTTAATGAGCTACTTCTACTAAAACTGCTCAGGCGCCTGAAAATAAGGCAAGCCAACCGGAATCGTGTTCTATGAACGCGCCGCCACGCACTGGTAGGTATATGTAGAGACCTTAACTGTATATCAAAATAAGTGGTCAGGTGTCAGGCGATCAGTGATCACAACATATAGAAATATACTTCCACATTACATCACTTTAAAATAAAAATAAACTAGAGGTTAATAACTCTCGAGATAAAAATAAATCATACGAGCATCAGGAGATTACTTAATAATAAGCAGAATGTGCCTAATTAAACACCGGTCGCTTTTATACATACTCGTTCATATCTACACTTGGCTTTAATTAGGGTTTCCTGGATTCCAGAGGCCAGTTTTATAAAGCTACAAGTTACAATTTACAAGCGGAACTCTCTTTCTAACCCTATGTGTTAGAAAGAGACTTCAGCTTGTAAATTGTAACTTGTAGCTTTATAAAACTGGCCTCAGGTGGCGGCACTGTGGCGAGAGGTCTTTTTGGCAGCAGCTGTCAATATCCACCAATTAAAAAAATATGATTAATCATGATTGGTGGCTTATGACAGCTAGACTTCTCGCCACGGTGCTGTCACCTGGGGAAAAACCGAATTCAGGAAACCCTCACTAGATTCTCGAGTTTCAGTCAGATATTCTCACAAATCGTATTTTTTGCGTCGAAAGGATAAAAACGGAACCCCTATATGATCACTCGTGTGTCTGTTTGTCCGTCTGTCACAGCCAACTTGCTACCCTTTGGTAGTATATTTGAGTTATAATTTGGTATACATATTGCTTATTTAAACTTTATTGCACATTACAAATATAAAGTACAAATGGCGGACTTAATGCCGAAAGGCATCTCTACCAGTCAACCGTCGATTTAAACAGAAATGGCTGTAGGGGCAGGCAATAACATATGTAAGTCGGTGACACAAAAAAACAGACGAGTAGCGTAATAAAATTGATTTTAGACATGACTTACACTTGACCAGTTTATTACCCTTACATAAAAAAGGTTACTATACCGGGTGTACAATCCAAATGGGTCAGTATGGAGAAGTCGGAAACTATGAGAGATAGCGAGATCTGTTCTTAGGAAGCATGACGTCGATTTTAGATTTAATAATAATTACATTCAAACTTTTTTATTAACTCTCACACATAACCGGGAATCGAACCTGGTCAAAATCAATGTGTATAAATTCTGCAAGTCGCAAGAAGCACAACACTAATGGAATCTTGTTTAAATAATTGAAAGAAAAACCCACCAATTATACTAGAGTTTCAATGACTAAAGCAAAATTCCAAACTACATCACATCAATGTTTTTAACGTCCCAGTAAGTACGGCCAAGGTACTCAAAAATATCTGAACATGTACTTGATCTTTATCGTCTTGTCACTAGAGGCGTAGTTTCGATATGTGTGACCACCTTGGCCGCTTCGTTAACCCTGATGGGGACTGTACGCATTAATACGAAAATCTAAATATGTATTTATATCATAATATGAACCGTACCGTGAGCATTGGCGACATAATTGGTTTGACATTGAGGCTGCACTGCGCTCTTTTTGTGGAGGCCTAATTGATGTTCAAAGATAACACGTGCAGTGAAGTCCATTATTGTTCTTGGAATTTAATGGGTGGCAATACTGACAGTAATAGCAGTTGGACTACATTTATCTCAGGAAGGTATTCATTACTAAAAATGATATCGCCACTAACCTACAAATACAATTGTGTTTGTAACTAACACGACTACATCATCATCATCAACCATGGGTAATTGGGTAGTGTGTACAACTGGCGTATAAGTGAGTACCCGTTTTTAGTCGCCTCGTATGACAGGAAGGGAATACCGTATCGGTATTCTGATGCCCGGGCTACAGGACCTACCCTACAGGGTGCATAAGTGAGTGCGTAGACGTTTTGAAGTAACGTTTTTTATCAACATTTGTTGATGAAAACTTACTGCTACTTTGCTATGGGAACAATAATACAATAGAACTACATAGTAAAATTCAACTTTCATATGATTGGTATGCTATGGCACAAAACTCACGTACAGAACAATACACGTGACTGTCCAAATTTATATTAATAAATTTATTTATTTTATTACTTATTTTGTTTTTTGTTTAATGAGTTCAAATATTTTATGAACTATTCAGGGCCCTTGTATGTACAATATGTAATGGAATAAATGAAAAGCGTTCTTCGAGGGTTTGAATTGCGTATTAAAGCTATCTATCTGCTAAATACCTGGGCCTGGCTATAAATAGATAGATAGATATAAATTTACACATTACAGAACATACAAACAGAGGTTAAAAATGCATGCTTAAGTAACGACTGGTCAAGTATACTACAGAAGGGCAACTCCATCGAAATGTAACGCCAGTTACGATTTCATTCATTGTTTATTTATTTCTGACGCTATTGTGAACGATAATTTATCGCTAGGTAAGAATAAAATAGATCCCTAGATATATTTTCACTTACATTTGTACCATAAATAAAACAGTGAGCGAATAATTGGTAACTGGCGTTACGCTCTTACGTGGATTTACCCAGAAGTTCACCATGGGTTCAGCAATGTGCGCGATAATTAAAAGGCTCAGACTCAGCATAATGTTGCGAAATTAAATGTTGACCCCACAATTTGCAACGCTGTTATTCTGTCCTGGCCTTTAGGGCGCAAATACTATCTATTTTAGCGGATCGCCGTAATCCGTCTGTATTTAATTGCAACGTGTATAATTGAATAAGCAAAAAATGTTCCAGAACATAGAAACATGTTAAACGAATGCTATGTTGTTGTAATAAACATCAGTTGCTAGTGATATTGGAGTAATAAAAGAATATCAATGGGTGCAGTGCAGGGCTAGGCACCTTTAACCTTTGTATCCCCACATGAAACACATACTGACTCGTTACATACGATACGAAGACTATAGAGCCGATAAAAGCTTGTCATAAACTAATGCTTCTTTACAAAGTGTAATACATACTACTCCTAATATTATCGAACTTTCTCAGGCCATCGTCCCCTAATTTGAGACGACCAAATGTAAAGTAGTAATAAATCACAGCTGACAAGGTCAAATTTATCAAACAAAACACCAAACCGAATGCGGAACCTCCTTCTTCTATGGAATTGAAGTCGGTTAAAAATCACACCTTTTGCCTATTGCCTAAGCTTGATTTTTTAAATAAATCACCTATTTTCAGGAGACTGGGTCGTTATTGCACTCGTCCATCTTCATATTAAATATTTTTACAGGCGATCTATTAACACTAAGGGCCGGTTGCACCAAACAGTCTGTTAACGTCAACGTCATCGTAAAAAAAATCTTGTAAGATTTTTTTTACAGCATTCTATGGGATGGCAGCTGCGTTACCATATTTAACGTTGATAAGTCAGTTAATTGTGCGTGGTGCAACCCAAGTACAGTCTGCAATAATACTGCAAGTGAATCTGACTATTCTGACTATCAAATGCCTTATCTAATCAAATCGGGTATGACTAAGTTTAAATAAATGTACCAACTGGTTGATCTTACTATAGGTAGGTACTGTCCGCGCGGGAGTAACGTGCACTCGGGGGCCGAGGAAGCGGGAGGGTGTGCGCCGCGCCCGACCGTCGCCACATGTCCCGCACTCGCCCTACACGAGTGTTGGCCGCAGTGCACAGCACCACACTTATCGACACTTTGTCGATTAGTGTGAATATGTACTCGCCCAAAACAATGATTTCTTATAACGTTAATGATACTAATTTAAGAATTAATATTTCGTCAGGTGACAACCAAAACTCACTAATTGCAAAAAAATTAATAAACGAAAATCAACCTTGTTTTGTGACTGATACGGTTCCTTATGGCTATTAACTTGTGGAAGTACTTAGTGAGTTTTGGTTGTCACCAGACGATTTGTAGTTAAATGTTAATTGTAATTTATACCGTTACGCAACAATATGCACGTTTGAATTATTGACATAAACTTTTATAGTGTAATAAGCCGATTAAGCATGCAATATTATTTTATGTATTTATTATCAATATATTCTAGTGCATTGTCTTATTTCATTTGTCGGCACATTATGGCGTGAGAATGCCAAGACATTTGCCTGACCACAGTGGCGGCAAATAAGTTACACAGAATCGATAACGTAATATCGACTAACCCGCAACACTAGGTTATGACGCCCAACATTCCTCACATTCCTTACGCGTGCACGTTTCTCGCGCGCGGACAGTAGGTATAGATATATTGATCGTGATAAAAGTGACGAATTCAAAGTTTGAATGAAAATTTCAAGGTAAGATAACATTTATCTTATCTTATAAGTAAAACCAGAGACTATAGAGATATAGACGACCACAGCCTAAGAACTTTTTGAAGCTCAAGTCGATTGCGCCCTCTGTCCGAAAGCCGCCTAAAGATACCGAAATTGTAAGAGAAAATGTCACCTGCAGAAAATATCACTTGCACAGCTACTCCACCTAGTAACAAATAGCGTACTAGTAGTACACTAGTAGCTACAGGTGACATTTTATCTTACAATTTCGGTATATTTAGGCGGCTTTCGGACAGAGCGCGCAATCGACTTGAGCTTCAAAAAGTTCTTAGGCTGTGGTCGTCTATATCTCTATAGTCTCTGGTAAAACGTATCGAAACTTCAATCACTTGTAATTTTATCCGTCAATCCTTGGCGGTTGTAACCAACGGGGCATTTAGGTTTTTTAAACACTTTTGTTTTGCCATAAGAAAAAATAAACAGCAGTAGGTATAATCATATTACACACCATCGTTGTTAAGGAGGTCGGTATCGAGCAGCAAGGAGCACTCCTCATTCGTAAGCAGGCCGTCGGCCGAAGCCAGCGACCAATCCCATACGCTGGCACTCATTCTTGATTTGGTTGCTCTGAAAATTTTAACAAGTATATTGATAATAAAAAAAAATCGTTTGGTCATAGTATTTTTAGTTATTGTCACTTAAAAACGGTCAAATTTGCTATAATTATTATTCTTACAAATAGGCTCTTACGATGCAAATAATTATTTCATTAATTGTTTAATTCTGTTAAATTGTCTTTTTTATGAATATGCCCTTATACTTTCATATTGAGGTCAAAATCATTGTCAGGTTATTTCGAGTTAGTGTACCACTGAAAGGCAAGTAGGTCTGGTCGATTCGATAATTGGCTATCAGCACAACATTTAATAGTAGGTAGTAAGTAAATTTAAGCGTTCTTGGGACGACCGACTGGTCGCC
This sequence comes from Pammene fasciana, assembly GCA_911728535.1. Classification (NCBI taxonomy): domain Eukaryota; kingdom Metazoa; phylum Arthropoda; class Insecta; order Lepidoptera; family Tortricidae; genus Pammene; species Pammene fasciana. The sequence goes on from OU452285.1 coordinate 8,999,018, forward strand.
GTCCGGTCCGGTGGGTCGGCCCAGATATCGTTGGGGAGACAGTGTGGCGGCGGATCTGCTGCAGCTTCGAGTTGACAACTGGCAAGAAGTCGCGCAGGATCGGGATAGGTGGCGTGCTCTCATTTCGGAGGTAGTTAGGTAAATTTACTGTACAAGTAGAAAGTACATGACCACCAAAAACTACAGAAAGTTTTTACAAAGCCGCACTTTTCCTGTTAAAGGAACTTTGAAGTAATTAAGAGAAATCCGTCAGAAATGGATTTTAAGATATCTTGATCATTAATTTATACCCCAGTCAGAGGTAATGATACTGGATTGAAAGCACAAAGGATTAACTGAACAGAAGTAATAAATGGTTTCCTTTCGCGGTTATATCAAAGACGCTGTATATTCCAGGGACCGGAAAACCCGTTCATTTGGTTTACCCGTTCACACGGGTAACCCCTTCATATGGTAAGCTAATCGTTTGGGTAACCCGTTCATTCGCTTACCCATCAATAATGATAACCCGTATTATTCGGGTTAACCTAATCGTAACAAGGGGTTACCGCTTACACGAGATGATTCGGTTTGAGTTTTGAATGTACTAACCGGTTACCTTTCGGTTTCGGGTAAGCTTTACCCCTCTCCCTCGCCCCGCGCAGGGAACGGACCTGCTTACCCTAACCCCTTCATTTCGGTAAGCTTTTGAATGGGTTACCGGTCAACAAGCTAACACTTTTATTTGAATTAATTCAGGTTAGCGCTTACATCGGTAAGTAATCAAAAACCCAGGAAAGGGTTATCGCTTCAAGCGCGGATTGAATACGAGCAAGTTGTTTTAGAGTTTACGTAAACTGCGTATGGACTATTATCGCAGCGCCCGACGCCAAACATGGCGGTTCCCTCACCGTGCGTGATGCCCTTGTAGTTACACCGAAAAAGAGTGCAGCACGACTGTGAGTATTTTTTATACCGATTATATGAACAAATTAAGTTTAAATATTGAACGCGCGATCAAGAATTTATTCAAACCAGTATTTAAAAAAAAACATGGCGGTCATACACTTTTTTCATAAAAAAAAAAACTATTAACTAGGGGTTGTAGAATTCGAAACTAGACCGTTTTAAAAACCAAGATGGCGGCCATACACTTTTTTCTTTAAAATCAATAAAGTAGTCGTTTTCTATTAATTCGGGTGTGTAGATTTCAAAAATGATGATGTCTGTTTTGAAATCCAAGATGACATTCATACGCTTTTATCTTGGGAATCGATATGGTAGTCGTTTTCGACTAATTCGGGTGTGTAGATTTCGAAAAATTGTTTTGAAATCCAAGGTGGCGGTCATACACTTTTTCAAAAAAATCGATATATTAGTACGATATACGATAAGTAGTTCGTATGAACCTCGCCGCGCTCGCTTGATAAACACCCACCATTAGTATAAGATACTCACCGTCAACAGACTACACAGACCTTATCATTAAGCTTTTACAAGGAGCACGAGGTCAACACACATAAGCACAATTTTATTCGTAAATTTCTACGATTCGAACAGCAGATCTCAATAGTATTCTACACCAATTTGTAGTATAACAACCCAAGTTCACCCCTGTAACGTTAACTGAATTGAAATAAGCGGTTGCGCTCTCGTACTAAATTAGTACGGGACTAATCTATCTAGTGGTTGAGGTTATCTGTGTCACCGTCCCAACACACTCGAGCCACACACACACTTGCAACGTGTCCCAAGCAGTCTGTATGAACCTCGCCGCGCTCGCTTGATAAACAGCCGCCATCAGTATGGGAGACTCACCGTCCCAACACACTCGAGCCACACACATGCAACGTGTTCCAAGTAGTCAGTTTGAAATGAACCTCGCTGCGTTTGCTTGATAAACAGCCGCCATCAGTATAAGAGATTCACCATCCCAACAAACTCGAGCCACACAAGTTCAACGTGTCCCAAATTTTATTTTCGAAATCTACACACCCAAATTAAAAATTTGTGCAACTGGAACTGGACAATCAATAAATTAAATAATACATTGGTAAAAAGAACAATGAAAAATTATAACAGGTACGTACCTAAAAAAGAACTACAACCTCACAAACACCATGTAATCTACCTACGTAGCATAAATATATCGACGCAAGTACAAAACAAAAACACATCATGAGCGGCAGCGCGAAGCGGTGGCGGCGGCGGTTAGGCGCTCAAACTATCTTATAGATATGTACAAGTATTAAGAAGACTATGCTCACCAAGGATGCAGATACAAGCGCAGATGGAGGATGATCAGGTAAGTCCGATAATCGGAGGCTGATGGCGTCCAAGGTTGGTGATGAGAGTTGTTGGGGGACAATGATGTCCGGTGAGGGCGCCATGTTGGCACTGAAATACACAAGTTGAAATATTATTATAGTAACCATTATTATTATGGCACAAATTAAATACCTCATTAACATAAAACAAATATGATGTATAATACTTAGTAAACAACTAAAAATATATATCTAAGTTAATATTTTGAAAAAAGTTAATTAAAACTAACAAACCAATATTTAGGTCATAATGTTATAACATAACTCTATTATATCTCGAAAATAAAATAGAATATTTCGTGGTATAGAAGTACACAACCGGAGGTCTCTTAGGAAAATTAGACCTTACTGACCTTATAATATGGTGGTCTTGTAGTTATAAATAAAAATTTCTCCTACCATTTTGTGAAGTTAGTGTAACAGTGTAGCTATTTCATTTAAGTTTGACATATGCAGAGGTAAACCTCTGGAAAATTCCCCCTTCCAGGAAACATTACCAACTGTAGCAGAGAAGCATTGGCTAATAACTAACAAATAGAAAAAACCGGCCAAGAGCATGTCGGGCCATGCTCAGTGTAGGGTTCCGTAAACTGAGACCATTAATTCAAAAGGTCGTTTCTTACAGGAAATTTGGCGGCGCTTACGTCATTTTTACTTACGTCCTTTCACTATGGGTTTTTGAATGATAACTTTTTTTTTCGACGAAACGATTTACTTCAATATAGTTTTCATTGAAGGTACTCATTATGCCTCAGTTTCATGAATTTTTTCAAAATTTTAGGACCCACGATTCAAAAGTTAGATGGGGGGGGACGCCCTGTTTTAAACTTTCGGAGCTATTATTTCCGAGAATATTAGTTTTATCCAAAAACTGTTTTAGAAGACCCTTATTCTTTTTAAAAGACCTATCCAACGATACCCCACACAACTTGGTTGGAACGAAAAAAAAATTCGCCCCCCACTTCACGTGTACGGGAGGTACCCTAACAAAATATATTTTTCGCGTTTTTATTCTACCGTTTTGTCGGCTTGGTTAATGCACATATTCAAACCAAATTTCAGCTTTCTAGTGCTAACGGTCACTGACCTAGCTAGACCGCGGACGGACGGACGGACGGACGGACGGACGGACATGGCGAAACTATAAGGCTTCCGTTTTTGCCATTTTGGCTACGGAACCCTAAAAAGCGTGAACTCTGGGAATTTAATTTCAGTGATTTACGTGAAATATTATGTAGAACTTGCAAGTGTTTCAATTAGTAACATTTCAATTGATATACAAGCACGGAAAACGAATATTGAATACCTACCTCTACCTACACCTACGCAGCATTTGGTTTACTGGGGTAAATCATAACGCGGGAAAATTACCATAAGGGCTCATCACTAGTTCTCTGTATATCTGTATACAACTAGCTAACCATCAATTCATTTAATAATAATATCGAAAGGGCCTCTGCGCGTTGGCTTCAGCTCCGCATACACCTTCCAAAGGTCCGGAACAACATTGTTCCGTGGTCGGAAAAGACATATTGGTTATAAAAATATTATATTAGTCTATTAAAAACAAACATTTAAGTGAATACCGTCATTTATTTAGGAAACTAACCAGCATAGTAATTAACTTATCATAGAACTAGCGAAAAATAGTGGATATTTTACATTTAAGTCATAACAGTGCATTCTTTCCACAAGTTATAACCTATTTTATAAGTTTATAAAAAAACTAACACACAAATTAAACATGAGTGTAAAATAAAATTATGTACCTAAGTAAAATTACATAAAACAACTATACCATTGATGCAGATCAGCATGTATAGATAAGTCGACCCTCATCTCCATAGTACCATCATCCTTAGTTCTTAGTTTTACAGTTCCAAACCAAAAAAGGTAAATTTTTCTAATCTGAATTTACAATATTCCCTTTGCACATATTTTTGATTGAATTGTTACATTATAACACACTCAAATCCTACAAATTATACAATAATTAATTACCAACATTTCATGAATTACCTATATTAGAATTGGTACATTTTTTTATTTAAATACAAATACAGACAGAACCCCCACACCCTGCAGTGGATGAGTCTCACACTTGGCCAGCATTTTTTTTCTGTATTCAGCAGTGGACGTCTTATGGCTGAGATGATGATGATGATGATGACCTACTTTTGATATGCTTATGTCTTGATATGGCTATCTTTTACGTTATGGACCTACATTAAATATTTTATGACATTTTGGTACTTTGAACTTCTCTTAGCAGGCATATAGCATTTGATGAAACCAGTCACTAAAATGATAACTTTTTACCACCCTGAACAGTTGAACAGCCAATTTTTTTTTAATATCAGGTTTTACTTCACAATTGTATAATTTACATTATTAGATTAGGTATGTAATGAAAAATAATCCATGGGTATATATTTTAATAATCCATTATGGATATATATTTTAATGAGTAAAGTTAAAAGTAATACACATATAATTGTGTTACAAATACATTAACAGCAATACTTTCTAATCTAGGCTCTTGCTAAACATGTCATGTCGACATGGTCAGATGCTGGCTTAGCATTGCTTAAGAGCACTTACAACATTATACTGCAATACTGGTGACAAGTGCATAGTAATTAGCTAACAGAGTATTTTTGAGTATGCCATAGAATATTGCAACATTAACATCATGTATACTTCAGTCACTTGTAATGCCGTACGATAAATAAATAAACATAACATGTACACATTGTTTTATCATCTATATATTCGCTTTTAGGTACAATAATGTTAATAAGATATGGGGCAGTCCAGGGACTATGTTACCAATTTGTTGATACAATATGCAGTTATTTATAAGTAGTTCCTAAAACACTATATACGCTAAATATTAGTAAAAGAATTAGGTGTCCATGTAAATCCACAAAGTGGGCCCTTTCTCTAACCTCACCGACATAATAATAAGTTAGTTACCTATGAGCTGAAAATAGTATCATAAATAGTTATCTCTAACTACCACCCGTCAATGAATGTAATGTAATACGCGGTCCTATAAAATTATAATGGTATCATTTTCAACATTACAGTGAATTGCACTGTGACGTCAACTGAATGCGTAAACAACGATGCCTTATACGTAAGTACGAGCGACCGACTCATTTGTTGATATAGCGTAAAGTCTCCCGCCATAAGTGAAAGCCAGCTTTGCTGGAATGTAATTCCTCTACCGTAAATTGCGATGTATGAAGAACTCGAAATAATGTAAAAAAAACTGTACTTACAGCATTTTGATGTCTTGGGTGCAGGCACACGGGGGTGTGCAAACGTTTGGGGAACTAGAAACCCATCGTGAACACAATTAATAGTACGAGAAGAACAAATACGCGTTTATTAGCTGTGGGCCATTGATGAGTAATGAACGATGCCGTGACATTTTCAGTACAAGTGTCAATTTCAACGTTATGATTCCATTTTACGTAGCTTCTTAATCAAATCTTGGTCTAGGTAAGTTTCATTATAAATATTATCAGACTTATTGTTAGCTGTAGTTACTCATGATATATGAAATAGTTTTAACTCGTATGTTTAAAATTGTTAGACACAAGAATATTTGTAGCAAAGCAATCATAAATTCATTGTTTCGAGAAAGAATCTGTCGAAACGTAACGGAACGTAGAAATATCTGCAGCTTCCTCCCTCCACTCCCCCGCCTCATTACGCGCAGTTTAAATTTTGTAGCAACAACTTTGCCGCCATTTTGCCCCATGCCGAGATTACATATTACATTTAATTAGAAATACAATTGTAATTAAATCTCTCGAAAGTACAAATGTCTTGAGTCCGTAGGTCATATTCAATTGGGAATTTTACTTAATATTATAATAACACATGATCTCATTCTGTGGTGCAATATTGAACCAATGGGGTTGGCCGGTGAAAACTTTTGCAGAGGGCGCTGTTCCAGATTCCATACAATAAGAGAAAGAGATACAAACAATGATAGAAAGAAACAGACGATGAATGGTCCTTAACTTGTATGCAGGCATACAGCTTTTCTTAGGCAAAAACCTTCCCTATGGCGTTAATCCACATCATTTTAATTTTAGTATATTCCAAAAACGGATGGATTTCAATTTCGGAGCAATTCGAGACAAAACATTGAGTCATTTTCGCGAAAATAAATAAAAACTACTTCGCGCCATACAAATTTAGCTTTTCTAGGGACCAATTTTGAAGATGTCACTTTGACAGTTGCCAACCCCATTGAACATGCGACGCAAAAAGAGGCGGCCGGCACCATAAAGTATCTCTTAAACGAGCATAAAGAGAGCTTTATGTAAACGGGTGAACCGATTTGAAGGCTGTTTTTGAAGTTTTTAACCGACTTAAAAAAGGAGGAGGTTCTCAATTCGACTGATTTTTTTTTTTTATCATATTTTTTTTTTTTTTGTATGTATGTTACTCCATATCTCCGTGAATCGTGAACCGATTTTCAAAATTTTTTTTTGAATCGAACAGGTATAACCCCTAGATGGTCCCATTGTAACCAAGTCGGGATCTGATGATGGGATCCTGGAGAAATCGAGGGAACTCTTCAACTATTATAGGCACACCTATAGTGATTTCACTATTTTTTACAGCAACTCGGCCACTTCCTCTTAGAATAGCGGATCCTAAGTGAAGTCGGTTCTTTTTTTGTTTAAAATTATTTTAAGTTAATAATAGGTCTTCTCGAGTTCTAAAATAGACTTCAAAGGTTTTCAACATGTTACTAATAATAATAATAACGCAATATCGTGTCCATTTCATTGTACAAATTCAATAAAAGATGGTTTTTCGTTTAGTAAAGATTTACTTATTACATTAAACCAAACAAATAGAAAACAAAAAAACTATGAGAAGGACATACTGTAACATTCTAAATTAGCTAAATTCACAACGGCGACCGTTTTTGTGAGGCTGAAATCAGGAATACACACGAGTCTTACTCGTTGTCCATCTTCACCTGAAACAATGAAACATGTTTTAAAGTTACCTTTGAGATAGCCTGATGTAAAACAGTCTTTATTCACAAAGATAAGGTATACAAACATAACTTATAAAATAAAACTATTAAAACTATGTAAAATATAAAGTACACCAAAATTCACCAAATAGAATGTATAAATAGAGGACTAGAAGAGCATAGTCTAAGGCTGGCTCTACATAATGGGCCGTCATAGGGACGCAGCTATACGACGGAACGAGATCGCAATATCGTTAGCTCTTTCTAACGCATAGCTGCGTCCCTATGATGGCCCATCATGTTGAGGAGCCATAAGAACTTTTTGAGACTCCATGTTTGTAGCTTTACTAGATGGCGCTGTACGGCCCCATATATTATGCGATAACTCCAGCGCACCTGAACTCTGAACTGAACCCATTGACATATTCAGAGGCGTATTTAGAAATTTGGCACCCCGGGCCAGAAAAATTTGCCGCCCCTGTTACTTAACCAGACTATTAAAATTTTCTTGACACTTTCTGAACCCTTACTTATACGGTCAAACGTTCAAAAAACACCCTGCTGATGTCTTTTTCACATCTTCATAGCTGGATTGATACCGCGGTACAGCGCTACACGTTACGGCGCGTAACTTCAGCGGATCGAGAGCGAAACAAGTGCGAATTCGTGCGGCGAGGTGCCGCGGTTTTGATTTCGCTCTGGTTTCATAAAACTTTATAGTCAAATACCTATCTTCTTAATTTTTGTGTCCTGTCCCGTAGACTATACTGTGTCGTGTCCCACTGCTGGGCAAAGGCCTCCCCTCGCTTCGGCTACTCGTCACGGCCTAGTGCATACTATCGCCACTCTCTACAAAATGCGTCTAGATCGTTTCGCCATCTCCTTTTTCAATTGGTCTGCCTCTGCCCCGGCCGATTTGTGGGGTCGATTTAGTTGTTAATTTAGCCCATTGTTCCGGGTGCTTGCGGCAAACATGTCCAGCCCAATCCCACTTGAGCTTGGCGGTCTTGACTCTTGACACCCACATCACATCCGAGATACCTTTCCTGGAGCGGAGTTCGGTGTTCCTAATCCGATCGGTTCTACAAACTCCTAGTATGCTGCGCTTCATGGCTCGCTGGTAAACTTTGAGTCGGGACTTTTCAGCCTTTGTTAATGACCATGTTTGTGCGCCGTGGGTTAGGATAGACAGGAATGGCAGGATACACAACACATGTCGACGAGTTTGTGCTTTAGTATCAGTGGATGGATTGGTTAGCCTTCATAAGCGCTGTCATGGACTAGATTCGAAGCTCTTCCAGGTGTTCTCGATGCGTCGATCGAGTTCCTTGGTCTGCCTTTTATCCAAGGATACTATCTGGCCCAAATAGGTGTATTCGTCGACATATTGTAATTCCTGCCCAGTGCCCATCTACCTTGACTCTACGTTTCACGCCGCTGGACATTAATTTGGTTTTGTCCCTGTTCATTGTGAGTTCGACATCAAAACTTGCAGAGAAGGTCTTGCAGCATTTGCTCTAGATGGGATGCAGTTACAATAGTTACTTGTATGAAGTGCACCCTTAAAAATGTTCTTACAAACAATTCTTGTGCTCCAATTTATGGCGAGTTATAAAAACCACTCGTATAAATTTTTTTATTAATGTAGGGCTGTAAATTTCACCTACAGACGGAAAAAGCACCCCTAAAATTGAACCACTAAAAGTGTCCGAAAATGGAACGGACCAGGCTGCCGGCTGTCCGCCCAAACATATTGAAAGAGCATCACTTTAGCTATCAAATGAGCTTGGTTTCATTCTGCTACTCGATGAGGTAAAAAACACCCCGAAAATGGCACCATTAAAAGTGTCCGAAAACGGACCGCACCAGGCTGAGGGCTTCTTTTCGATGAATAAAGTTCGAAACAGCTCCTCAATGAGGTGGCCGCCCGGTCCAATAGGCTTGTAGTCGTAGCAGCCTATACATCTTTCCCAACCATTACCCATACCGAAACTATCATTCCCAGTAACTTGACGACTGAGTTTCTGGAGAGTGCAAACTTTATTTTGCGCTAAAAAATTGTTGGCCCTCATCTGAAATTAAAAGCAAGAGCATTCTCGTTTCTCGAGTTTGGTTTTCGGTCTCATAGCGAACAAAATTAAACCCCGCAAGGCAAAACAAATACATATATAGAGTCTTAGCACCTTTGCTGAGATCCTGTCGAGACGGTGTTTTCGTCATCCTATCACCATTTTTGGGCAGTACCAACCTTGCCTGCAAGTTTGTGCACATGCTGTATAACGGGCGAGGCACTGCTGGTACGGGCCCCTTCCCTTTTTTGTTGAGAAGTAAGACCGCAGTCGCTTCCATAAAAGTCAAAAACATGCAATTCTAACATAGGTACAAGGTTCCAGAAAAAAAGACAAGGGATGTGACGCCGTCACAAAACAGCATTCAGGAGCCCCGCCCAACATCTGTTAATGTGAGCCAATGAGCTTTCTAAATAGGATGCCGAAATCGGTGCGAAGTACCTAGATGAGAAAATATACCAGATCGAACCCTAGGCTTCGATACAATACTTAAGAATGCAACCAAGATGAACGCTAAGATCAGGAAAGATTATAGACATGGATCGCGGATTTTCAACGATCAGCTTTTACTGACTTGATTAAGTTTACTGACTGAAAACGGGAGCTTAGTTAAATAACCAGGCATGGTTATATCGTCCTCCCTTTTAGGAAAAAATGTAGTTTACTTTATGTACCTAATGTCAATGGAAAGGCGGCATAAGTACAAAAAAACGCCCTTCATATTTACTATTTACAAAACCAGATCGTGGCGTTTCGAAATTGTTACTCTTTCTTAGACCTTATGGGCCGGTAGCTAACTGAAGTTCAGCATCGAAAAAGGGGCCCATTACCAAGCATACGGGGCGGCTCGCGCCGCCCCTGGCAGCCTGCCGCCCCGGGCCATGGCCCTCTTGGCCATAGGGTAAATACGCCTCTGGACATATTTTCCTAAACCTGCAATGGTAATAACACCCTTGTGATTATTGCTTACTTTCAAAAGGCCCTAAGTAATTGTACTTAGGGCCTTTTGAAAGTAAGCAATAATCACAAGGGTGTTATTACCATTGCAGGTTTAGGGAAAATATGTCAATGGGTTCAGTTCAGAGTTCAGGTCAGAAACATTAGACACGTTTATTACCCTCCACCGCTCTTTGAAGGGTAACAATGAAATAACTACTAAATTATGTAAGTTAGTTACGGTATGCTAGAAGCCATCTTGAAACGTATTCGACTCTTATTCGTAACTTCTTACAAACAACTTCTGGCTACTGGGACGCCTCGGCATTTCGATGGCTTTTTGATTTTGAGAGTTTGTTCGACGATAACTTTAGTAACGTTTTTCTGATCTTTATGAAATTTGTTGGGGTTGTAGCAGAGACACATAAAATTTGAGAGTTCGTTTATGAGCTGGATCGATCAAGGAGTTCTGGACTTAGAAGGCGAAAAAAAATGTTCATATGGGTCTTGTTATATTGGTCAAGTCGTTTGCAAGTACATCGCGAGTTCACAGTTCCAGGCGGACTACTAGTTTAAAATCATTCGCGTTCCGTGTATTCTGTCCTTTTTGGTGGGTCGCGTGTTTCAACTCTAGACATACTTGCTTTTAGACTGAACCAGAGTTACCGCATAATGTTTGGGGCTGTACAGCGCCATCTAGCAAAGCTACCAAACTCGGCACCTCTAACGCTCTTACACTGAAATAGCAAATTTGTCATACCCTCATATAAGTTTGTAGCAAATTCGTTGCAGTTTCCAGTAAAGTAAAGGGCCGGGCAGTTATAGATAGTGAACGGGTCCGTATCTACACAAGGCGTACATGGCACCGTGTCAGGGCAGGTCGGAGCCATGTGGCGCCATTGTAATGTTTTCCTCATCACCTCCAGAGGGTCATCAAGCTTGCTGTACCGCATTATATCCTGTACTGGCTCACCAGATGAACCTAGACAAAGAAATCCTAAAAACAATAGTTATTAAATTTTCTGTAACGAAATTATCGATTAACTTTTATTAAGTGGGGTTAAGAATAAATACCTGCAACATCACATTCATAAGGGTTGGACACTCTATTGAATGATTTATATTCCATTGCCTTCGGGAACAGACCTAAAAGAAAAAATATTATAAATACATTTTTCAAAAAGAAACCTCTTAAATATTTTTGCTTTCTTTTTTCCTGAAGCTTTCTTGAAAAATACATCAAATAAATACAAAATAAATTAATATATTTAAGCATATGTGATAGAGACAATTTTTTTTCAATAGTAAGTTAATGTGAATCAAAACTAAGGAATTTAAAGATACATACAGTAATGAAAAGGTTTCTGGGGCAGCATGACTCCAGCGGGATCCTTGCAGGCCGGCATGAGGTCCAGCGGGGCCACCGCACTGATGGCAGCACAGAAGGCATCCACCGACTCCACTGATGAGATTACGTTTGACTCCGTGACTGTTGTCTCAGTGGACTGGCTTACAAATAAGCCGCCTAAAAACACATTTTTCATATTTTTAGGATATATTTGTTAGAATAATAATTTTTCAGACTAAATCAAACCTTATTTCTGACCAAGAGAGACTTAAAGAGTGAAAACTGATAGATCTAGAATAGTATCAAAGTAGGGGGGCTGTGTCTCACTCACACCCTTAGCAACATGACATTATCATTAGATGTTATTGTCTAATGATAATCATCATCAGTACTCTCATAATTATTTTCTTTTTTTTCAGTCTCAATTTTGGTCAAAGAGGAATCTCCAGTCACAAATAACACTGATGTTGAAATATTTTGCGCACCTTGGCCGCTTCAATATATTTAATGGCAACAGTATATACATATTTCAACCATCTGCTGCGAAAAGATCCTCAAGTTCTTCGGGCATATCATGCGTTCTGACCAGCACCATCTCGAAAAAAGCATCATACTGGGACTAGTAGAGGGTGAACGTCCAAGAGGGCCGATAGCCATCAAATGGTGTAATACCATCCAGACGGCGTGTGGCTCCATGCAGAGCGCGGCCCGTATGGCTCTCGACCGCGTCACATGGAGGGATATCACAGTTGGTCACGATCCTCAGTCATGAGGGAACGACGAAGAAGAAGAAGATATACATATAGCTTTGTGATTTATAACTAACATACATCAACACATGAACACATTAGGCGCGTCAGCTCGGCTAGTGTGGACGTGGGTCGGCCGAGGCAAACGCACGCGCGGCCGCAATGCCTCGGCCGAGGCACGTCCAGACTAGCCGAGCTACCGCTCGCGCCAATTTCCTCGCAAGGCGGTAAGCCAGGTGTAGACGCCTATTGACATACCAGCAACAACAACTCGAACTATCTTGGAGAGTTGCTCCTGATACTGAGCCGTTCCAGACATCCCCGATATCCACTCCACCAATAAGTGCAGTGAGAACAGATGGTCTGCTGAGTTGCCTGCCATGTTGAGACCAGAAGTCAGGACAATGTATCTGAAAAATAAAACATCTGATAAGGAAGACCAAGCAACATGGGCGCCACTAGGATTACTTTCAGGGAGGTAAATATTCAATCAATAAAAAAGGTTTTTTTCCTAGGTGTGTATGGAGGAGGTCTTAGTGCACCACCTGGCTACTGGTGCCCATGCCAACCAACATTATGTGAGTAAAACTTATACTTACAATGTTACTATATTTTGAAAAGAAAGTAATGTTAACCGTTTTCCAGGCTGAACAAATCCAGAAGATCTTTTCAAAAATCCTAAATATCTTCAAACTAGCTACAATTTGGTAATTAATTTAAAAGTGAGCTAAATTTTGCGATAGTCCAATCTAATTTAAACCTTAACTTCGAAAACGTAAGGTTTAAATTCAATTACCATGGATGTGATCAATATACATACTATACCTGGAAAAGGGTTAACTGAGATTATTTAAAGATTAAAACATGTAAATTGGCCTTGACAAAAATTTGTGCCAAGGATCAATTATGTAGACTTGAAAGTTATGTTTACACTTTGGCACATTATTTTTGGGGGCAGCAATGTTTAAACTAGTAAAAAAAAAAAATTATTCTATTTCAACATTTCTAAGCCCGTTTAGATCTTACTGCATATTTTTTATTTATAGTTTGGTGAATATTTCACAATAAACAAAGTTTGAATAAAACACAAGAAATCATATCTGACTCCAAAAATCCAGATTATGGAAAAGGCATGAAATTTTATAAACTGGAGTTAATACTTCGGCCACAAAGTGAGGCCGAAAGAGAAGTTAAGTTGGGGGCTGCAGCTCTTTCTAAGTAGGTTGACCATATGAACTATGATGTATGCGGGACAGTATGGGGATAACGGCTTTTTTAGCCTATGGTAGTAAAAAAAAATGAAATGCAGGTATATTTAATTTTTTCTACGCGTTTGATTTTTGTCTACTGTTATTTCTGTTTTGACTTTCGGGATTAATTCCGCTAAGTGTGTGTTGTGCCCAACTAAAAATAGTTTTTAAACCTAAACACACATTAAAATGCGTGAGACAGAAACAAAGCATCATCTGGTTTAATAGACGGTTTCTCTCATGTAAAACACAATACACCAACCATATAGTCTGGTTTTTTTTTTCAAGAAATCGTTGTCGAGAAGCAAACGATATTACTTTTGGGCAACCGGGCTTTTTACCTGGTTTAGACCCTGCTGTATCTGAATTGCCGGTTGCCATCAAAGAAACTACAACCAGAAGTGAGATACGGCCAAAAAAAGGACCCGTTTTTTAGCTTTTCTTAAATAACTCGAAAACAGTAGCACCTACCAAAAAATGTTCTTCCACTTAAGTAATCTACATAAAATTCTCTATAAAAAAGGTTCTATACAGTTTTTTGCTGGGATCAATGTTTAATGAGATATTAAGGGACTAAGATAGACAATAAACATATATACTAATTAGCTTTTTCCCGCGAGTTTGTCTACGTGGGATTAACATTCGCTATAATAAATTAATGAAATGCCGTAGTTTAATCTGACAGCAAAAATAAATTTAACGTATATGCTTTTTTACGTCTACAGTAAGCAACAATTCCATACCAACTTCAACCCCCCGTTTCATCCCTTTAAAAGATGATTACTGGGATAAAAACTATCTTATATCCTTCCCCACAACTCAAACTATCATCACACCAAATTTCATCTAAATTGGTTCAGCGGTTTAAGCGTGAAGAGGTAAGAGACCCACTGACTAGTCCAAAATTATTAAACTCTCTCTCCTTCTCGATGCGACAGGCAAAGCATATTACTTTTTGTTTACACGGATTTTTACCCTATTTGGACCCTTATGAGTTCGAAATTTAAATAATTTTTTTACCGGAAGTGGAATATTTAAGATGGCGGCCAGTATAAACCTAAGCGACGAAAAATCTATGTTCCTCGTATGGATACCCCGGGGATTGATTATACTTTATTTTTAACGATTGTTATTTTTGGGAATAACAGTTGTAATGACACGTATTTAAAAAAAAAGATTACCTATTTGCAATGGTTCCAAATATACTGGTCTTTAAAGTTAGAAATCGCCGTCAACACTGTATTCCACCACGCGCTTTGTGGACGGGGTTTTGGGAACACGTCTGCAGACCTCCGGTACCTCGTCGTCGTTGCTCTTACGGGCCCATTGTAATTCTGCTCGTGCAATCTCCTCCGCTGACGGCACCTCGGAATACTTGAGAGCCTTCTAGCTCGGAACCTTTCAGGCGAATGATGGAGCTGTTGTAAAGGTGTAAAGAGTGGGTGTAAAGAATGTAAAGGCGGCAGCATCGCCGCATGCCTGGTCTTCTGCAGGAGTGAGTTTACGTCATGTTCGCGCATATACTCCGCGGCCTCCTTTTGGGTCAAAACTGTGACACTGAAGGTCATACGAGGAACATAGATTTTTCGACGCTTAGGTTTATACTGGCCGCCACCTTAAATATTTCACTTCCGGTAAAAAAATATTTTTAATTTCGAACTCAGAAGGGTCCAAATAGATTTTTACCCTATTTGGACCCTTCTGTAAACAAAAAGTAATATGATAATTTTGGACTAGTCAGTGGGTTTCTTACCTCTTCACGCTTAAACCGCTGAACCAATTTAGATGAAATTTGGTGTGATGATAGTTTGTGTTGTGGGGAAGGATATAAGATAGTTTTTATCCCAGTAATCATCTTTTAAAGGGATGAAACGGGGGGTTGAAGTTGGTATGGAATTGTTGCTTACTGTAGACGTAAAAAAGCTTATACGTTAAATTTATTTTTGCTGTAAGATTATACTACGGCATTTCATTAATTTATTATAGCGAATGTTAATCCCACGCAGACAAACTCGTGGGAAAAAGCTAATTAGTATATATGTTTATTGTCTATCTTAGTCCCTTAATATCTCATTAAACATTGATCCCAGCAAAAAACTGTATAGAACCTTTTTTATAGACAATTTTATGTAGATTACTTAAGTGGAAGAACATTTTTTGGTAGGTGCTACTGTTTTCGAGTTATTTAAGAAAAGCTAAAAAACGGGTCCTTTTTTTGGCTGTATCTCACTTCTAGTTGTAGTTTCTTTGATGGCAACCGGCGATTCGGATACAGCAGGGTCTTAACCACGTAAAAAGCCCGGTTGCCCAAAAGTAATATCATTTGCCTGTCGCATGGAGAAGGAGAGCGAATTTGAGATTTTGCTCCCAGTCTAATAATGGAAATACAATATACATAATCTTTATTTATTTGATAACTTAGGTTACACTACACATATACTTAATATAAATCATAATATACAAAATATGTACAGTCAGCCGCAGAAGTAGCTAAGCAGGTGAAGTCTTCAAAATGATACTTGATACGACTTCATTACGAGAATAAGAGCATGTGAAGGTCATTTTCAACACCTAGCTAAGCGGGTGACCGCTTAGCAGCTTCTGCTGCTGACTGTAACCATCCGTATTGTACTGGTCCGTGGGAAAAGGAGCATCTTGCAAAAGTGTAAATATATCTTTGACTTTACAAAATGAAAACATATAATATTTAGGAACAATAATGTTAAAAAGTAATATTCAAAACACATACTTATCAGACTCCAACTTTGGCAAGGGTTTCTGTATGTTACAGCCGGCCCAGCAAATATCTTGAATAGTGAATATTCCATCTTCATCTTCAGCACCTGCAAGTTATATTTAAATAAAACATAGTTGTCCTAAGTTAAAAAAATTTCAAGCTCTTTTGCACATAAAAAGATAGTTAGGCAATAATAGAAAATAGTTACCACTTAAGCAATATGGTTCTTATGTGCACATTGTGCACTGTAAGCTTATGTTTAACTAGATGAAAACCCGGCTTCGCTCGGGTAAAATAAATGTTATGCATGTAAAGAAAAATAATGAAAATATTATATGTAAAAAACCTGGTTTCCCGCAATCCAGGATTCCTAGGAATTCTAAAAGTCCCGTAATCCTGTACTTCTAAGTCCTGGCATACCCGGGAAGCTAAAATCCCGATTGTTTCAATTCCCGGAATCCCTGGTTTATAATATCTTAGAATCCCGGCTTCGCGCAGTTCCGAAATTACGAAGTTTTTAAGTTTCCGAATCCAGCAAGCCGCATTTTCAGAATACCGGAATCCTAAAGTTCCGGTATTCCGGATGCCCCTATGTCCCCTATATCCGGGTGCACAGCAACCTAAAATCACGGTTTCACTATTTCCATAATTCGAGGTTTAGTGATTCCCAGATTTATAAATTCCTGGACTCCTGGGACAGGAACTCTAAAATTTCTGAAAGACATTTTCGGAATCTAGGCTTTATAAATCTCGGAATCCTGCATCCCCAAAGTTTCAGATTCCTAAAACCCTAAACTTCCAGCGACCGGCATTATATGGCCTTATATCCCGGCTTTCTAATGTCACGGAACGTATCCAGATTTTTTGGAATTCAGGATTCGGATGTCTCAAAATCTCGGAATCCCTTATACCGGAACTCCCAGCACCCTAAAATCCCGGTCTCCCACATTCCCGAAATCCCGTAAGTCTCCTAACCAAGGATACCAAAACTCCGGACTCCCTTGACTTTTCCCGAAATCCCGTCGGCCCGCATTTCTGGAATCCCGGCTTTCTAACGACTCGTAACACCGGCTTTTTAATCTCGGAATTCAAATATCCTGGTTTCCCGATGTGTAGGGTTCCGTAGTTACCGGCCTGTTACAATTCATTAATTCGAAAGTTCGTTTCTTACGGGAAATTTGGCGGCGCTTAAGTCATTTCACTTACGTCCTTTCACTAAAAGTTTTTAGGTGATAACTCAAAAACGGCTCAACCGATTTAATTAAATATAGATTTAATTGAAGTTACTTATTAGGCCTCACTATCATGTTTTTTTTCAAAATTATTGGACTCACGGTTCAAAAGTTAGATGGGGGGGGGACGCCCTGTTTTAAACTTTCGGAGCTTTTATCTACGAAAGTATTAGTTCTATAAAATAACACGGTTACACTCACGCCACTTTAGATGAAGATGAAGACCTAGGCTCTCCGAAACATGTCGCGCGAAGTGACTAAAGTGACGTGAGTGTAACCGTGTTATTTTATAGTATTAGTATTAGTACCTATGTCTCACGAAAGTATTAGTTTTAACCAAAAACTGTTTTAAAAAACCCTTATTCTTTTTGAAATACCTATCCAACAATACCCCATACAACTGGGTCAGAACGAAAAAAAAATCGCCCCCCACTTCACGTGTACGGGAGGTACCCTATTAAAATATATTTTTCCAGTTTTTATTCTACCGTTTTGTCGGCTTGGTTAATGCACATATTCGAACCAAATTTTAGCTTTCTAGTGCTAACGGTCACTGAGCTAGACCGCGGACGGACGGACATGACGAAACTATAAGGGTTCCGTTTTTACCATTTTGGCTACGGAACCCTAAAAAGAACCGATTTCACTTAGGATCCGCTATTCCAAGAGTTGCTGTAAAAAATAGTGAAATCACTATAGGTGTGCCTATAATAGTTGAAGAGTTCCCTCGATTTCTCCAGGATCCCATCATCAGATCTGGACCTGGTGACAATGGGACCAACTGTGAAGTATACTCTTTCAAACAAAAAAGAATTTTCCAAATCGGTGCAGCTGTCTTTGAATAATCAGTGAACATACATAAGCTGTGAATGCAATGGTTCCGCTATAGCCAGCTATTGAATTTTCATTTTAAATAAGTCAAGAGATAGGCGCGGGCTGAAAAACAACACTGTGTAGCCGACCAAGCTCGCAGTAAAAGCTGAGCTCCGAGCCTATTATCGCAAATTTAGTTTAAGTAGTTTAGTTGATAGGTTGATTGTTTGTTGTATTTTTTTCCCTTTCCCTTCTTGTGTATTGTTTTTCTGTTTACTTCTAGTGTATTACCAGTATTTTTGTGCAACAAATAATGCATTTTTAATTTAATTTTAATTTTTTAGCAGTCGGGTGATCCAATTAACATCCAATAATTAACTCCGGCTCAATGTAGTTGAAGTTAATTATTAATTACAGCAGACAGACAGTAGCCATTAAATTTATTCACTTTGAATAGAAGAAGGTTGTTGTGATTAATTGATAGGTGAATAAAAGCTTAAAAACCACAAAAACAGGAGACTGCACACACTGCTTTCGGCCTGGATCAGACATCAGTGAAAACCGCGCAGATCCACTTTACATACATATCCGCGCATTTTGTCAAAAAAAGATAAAAGATATTTATTCTTCAATTTAGGCACTAATACAATGCACTAATGAACGTCAGAGAGAAAAAAGAAACTACCACCGGTTCTATCCCTACACCTCTGACCCGAGAAGTATAACTTATTACCGGCAAGAAACTCGGCGGGACTTATTTTTTCAAAACAGTAATAGTAGTACATTAAAGATAATATATACAATAATGCGTAGTTCTTCAAGAAGGCATATCGAAACAGCTTGAGAGACAATGTACCTGCCTATTGTGTAATTAAAATAAAAATAAAATTCCAAATCTGATTGCTCCGCGAAACGTTCGATATGCCTTCTTACCTGAACTGTGTCCTCTAAATGCTAGATGATGAATGCTAAATGACAGCATTTGGTCATACAATACATGTTTATAAGCATATATGTAAATACCTTAGATAAAAAATTAGCACCCCTAACTTTGACCGCAACCTGTTCACTGGCGTAGCTACCAAAGGGCTAGGCGGGGCACTGCCCCGTGGCCCCCAAATCCTGATTAGCAAACCTCTTATTGAATATAAAGACCTGTGTATGTGTGTGTGTATAGTTTAGGGATCCCAATTTTTTTTTGCCCCAGGGCCCTTGGACACCTAGCTACGCCACTGAACCTATTTCACTAAACTATGATTAATTTGTATTCGTTTTAGAAATAACAAAACACAATTATGTTCTAAATGCCTCATGACAACGTAATACCCTTTAGAACATGAATGTATTCATGGTTAGTTACTCAAAGATATAACCAAATGTGCAATCTTCTACGCAAAGATAACGTGATGTTTTTGATTTTCCTGCGATCAAATTAGACTTTTCGTCTTAGTAAATTCAATATGACACATAATTTTGTCATACAGTAATTTTATTACACTTAATAGAAGGCTACCCTTTACATTTGTAAACAAACTTTTGTTGCGCTCGGCACTCAAATATCCGGCCCAGAGGCGTATTTACCCTATGGCCAAGAGGGCCATGGCCCGGGGCGGCAGGCTGCCAGGGGCGGCGCGAGCCGCCCCGTATGCTTGGTAATGGGCCCCTTTTTCGATGCTGAACTTCAGTTAGCTACCGGCCCATAAGGTCTAAGAAAGAGTAACAATTTCGAAACGCCACGATCTGGTTTTGTAAATAGTAAATATGAAGGGCGTTTTTTTGTACTTATGCCGCCTTTCCATTGACATTAGGTACATAAAGTAAACTACATTTTTTCCTAAAAGGGAGGACGATATAACCATGCCTGGTTATTTAACTAAGCTCCCGTTTTCAGTCAGTAAACTTAATCAAGTCAGTAAAAGCTGATCGTTGAAAATCCGCGATCCATGTCTATAATCTTTCCTGATCTTAGCGTTCATCTTGGTTGCATTCTTAAGTATTGTATCGAAGCCTAGGGTTCGATCTGGTATATTTTCTCATCTAGGTACTTCGCACCGATTTCGGCATCCTATTTAGAAAGCTCATTGGCTCACATTAACAGATGTTGGGCGGGGCTCCTGAATGCTGTTTTGTGACGGCGTCACATCCCTTGTCTTTTTTTCTGGAACCTTGTACCTATGTTAGAATTGCATGTTTTTGACTTTTATGGAAGCGACTGCGGTCTTACTTCTCAACAAAAAAGGGAAGGGGCCCGTACCAGCAGTGCCTCGCCCGTTATACAGCATGTGCACAAACTTGCAGGCAAGGTTGGTACTGCCCAAAAATGGTGATAGGATGACGAAAACACCGTCTCGACAGGATCTCAGCAAAGGTGCTAAGACTCTATATATGTATTTGTTTTGCCTTGCGGGGTTTAATTTTGTTCGCTATGAGACCGAAAACCAAACTCGAGAAACGAGAATGCTCTTGCTTTTAATTTCAGATGAGGGCCAACAATTTTTTAGCGCAAAATAAAGTTTGCACTCTCCAGAAACTCAGTCGTCAAGTTACTGGGAATGATAGTTTCGGTATGGGTAATGGTTGGGAAAGATGTATAGGCTGCTACGACTACAAGCCTATTGGACCGGGCGGCCACCTCATTGAGGAGCTGTTTCGAACTTTATTCATCGAAAAGAAGCCCTCAGCCTGGTGCGGTCCGTTTTCGGACACTTTTAATGGTGCCATTTTCGGGGTGTTTTTTACCTCATCGAGTAGCAGAATGAAACCAAGCTCATTTGATAGCTAAAGTGATGCTCTTTCAATATGTTTGGGCGGACAGCCGGCAGCCTGGTCCGTTCCATTTTCGGACACTTTTAGTGGTTCAATTTTAGGGGTGCTTTTTCCGTCTGTAGGTGAAATTTACAGCCCTACATTAATAAAAAAATTTATACGAGTGGTTTTTATAACTCGCCATAAATTGGAGCACAAGAATTGTTTGTAAGAACATTTTTAAGGGTGCACTTCATACAAGTAACTATTGTAACTGCATCCCATCTAGAGCAAATGCTGCAAGACCTTCTCTGCAAGTTTTGATGTCGAACTCACAATGAACAGGGACAAAACCAAATTAATGTCCAGCGGCGTGAAACGTAGAGTCAAGGTAGATGGGCACTGGGCAGGAATTACAATATGTCGACGAATACACCTATTTGGGCCAGATAGTATCCTTGGATAAAAGGCAGACCAAGGAACTCGATCGACGCATCGAGAACACCTGGAAGAGCTTCGAATCTAGTCCATGACAGCGCTTATGAAGGCTAACCAATCCATCCACTGATACTAAAGCACAAACTCGTCGACATGTGTTGTGTATCCTGCCATTCCTGTCTATCCTAACCCACGGCGCACAAACATGGTCATTAACAAAGGCTGAAAAGTCCCGACTCAAAGTTTACCAGCGAGCCATGAAGCGCAGCATACTAGGAGTTTGTAGAACCGATCGGATTAGGAACACCGAACTCCGCTCCAGGAAAGGTATCTCGGATGTGATGTGGGTGTCAAGAGTCAAGACCGCCAAGCTCAAGTGGGATTGGGCTGGACATGTTTGCCGCAAGCACCCGGAACAATGGGCTAAATTAACAACTAAATCGACCCCACAAATCGGCCGGGGCAGAGGCAGACCAATTGAAAAAGGAGATGGCGAAACGATCTAGACGCATTTTGTAGAGAGTGGCGATAGTATGCACTAGGCCGTGACGAGTAGCCGAAGCGAGGGGAGGCCTTTGCCCAGCAGTGGGACACGACACAGTATAGTCTACGGGACAGGACACAAAAATTAAGAAGATAGGTATTTGACTATAAAGTTTTATGAAACCAGAGCGAAATCAAAACCGCGGCACCTCGCCGCACGAATTCGCACTTGTTTCGCTCTCGATCCGCTGAAGTTACGCGCCGTAACGTGTAGCGCTGTACCGCGGTATCAATCCAGCTATGAAGATGTGAAAAAGACATCAGCAGGGTGTTTTTTGAACGTTTGACCGTATAAGTAAGGGTTCAGAAAGTGTCAAGAAAATTTTAATAGTCTGGTTAAGTAACAGGGGCGGCAAATTTTTCTGGCCCGGGGTGCCAAATTTCTAAATACGCCTCTGATCCGGCCTGAACTTTTTAGAAAATGCATCATTTTGTACACTACACTCACAGACCTATTAGACCTAACGCGGACAATATTTACATATCCAGGTAAAATACGTAATTAATTAAACAAAACCCGCGTAAGCGCGTATTCATTCATCCTGTTTTGCTTGACGTTTGAAATTAACATGACAACGTAGGTAGTGTTCGAATACTTGCAAACATCTTTATAATTATTATATTTTCGTGAAAAGTAATTCTACTTTCTTAAAAAGAAAATTTTGTAAATCAGCCGTGTTTTATTACATTTATTCTCAACATTTATTTACTTTTTGCCTCCTTTTGTTTGACCACATAACCTGTCCGACACGCAATCATATGCGCCGAACGCAAATATTGTTCACAATTTCCGAACGCACCCGTCACAGACGTCACTGACAACAAACAAAAATGGCCGGCGTCGTTTTGTGTGAAATTAACACTTTTGAACGTAAAATACGCGACAATCCGAATTTTGCCGATATAAGTGTCCAATTCAAAAACTCTTTATTCTTTACGCTCTTTCGTTTGAGCATAGTCTCGTTCGACTTTTCCGTAGAGGCCCGCGAGATTATTAATATAGATGATAAAAAAAATTTAAAGCTGGACTTAATGCCTTAAGGCATGCTCTTCCAGACCATATCAGCAGGGCCAAACAGAAAAAGGTTAATGAAGAGGGTACAACAGAAAACATTTTGATTGAGTTTTATAATAAAGGAGGCAATACTACCCATACATTCAATAGAATAATTATTATTCTTGATAAAAAAAAGGGAATGTAATCAAACAGCTTTATTGCATTACTCTTGAAGTCCAAAATCCCCCAGTCACTCAAAACAAAAGTTTACAATCAGTGTGTACTGCCGGCCATGACATACGCTTGTGAGACATGGGCACTGACTGCTGGGATGATCCACGAGCTCCAAGTGACGCAGCGCTGCATGGAGCGAACAATGCTAGGCATAACACTACGTGATCGAATCCGGAACGAAGTCATCCGAAAACGCACGAAAGTGGTCGACGTGGGTCATAGGGTCGCCAGGCTAAAATGGGCCTGGGCCGGGCATGTGTGCCGACGTCACGACGAACGGTGGAGCAAGTGCGTTTTAGAGTGGAGACCCCGGCTAGACAGTAGAAGTGTAGGCAAACCACCCGCCCGATGGTCAGATGACATAAGGAAGACCGCAGGACCAGTCTGGATGAGGGAAGCCAATAACCGCTCTAAATGGAGAGAGATTGGAGAGGCGTATGCCCAACGGTGGGCGAACACACGCTGATGAAGAAGAAGAAGAAGATTGCATTACTAGATTTCAAAGAGGTATTATTCATTCCAAAAAAAAAACAGAATAATGCAAAACTGTTGCACTTTTCATATTGCCAGACATTCATTACAGTAAAATCATAATGAACTGCAATAATTGTTTTAGTGATTTTGACGAGCACCTAAATTAAATACTTAAATATACTTTTACCTAATACGGCACAGACAACCCCAGTCACAACTTGATGAACATCAATACTGTCTCCAACTAACTTGATTCTTTGCAGTTCATCTTCCAGTACGATGGTATCTGTTTCATGGACAAAATGGGTTCTGAAAAATAAAAAGTTGTTATAATATGCATCCACAGAATTCATTTTAAAATGATGTACGATTTTTGAATAGATATTTCAAACCTTAGGGGCTGAGGAATAATTTCTAATTGATCTGAAAGTTGTTTCAGTATACTAGGCTTCAACTCCTGGAGTTTAAACAGGGTGCCGATAATAACACAAGTAGTATTTTTTTCACGCAAGTCGCACAGTTTCAGAATCTTATATTTGTTAGACCACTTTTTATATATCACTGGCTCTAATATATTCCTAAATGTATTCAGCCTAGCGGAATAAATATGGGCAAATTGTTTGGAGAAATCCCTGGAGACTTCATAAAACCGTTTTGAACAATCCTTGTATTCCACGTTCTTTCTCTCCAATTCTAGTGGTTGAAATCTTTTCTCAGGCTTTGCAGATTTTTCCGATTCTGTTTTAAATAACATGGTATTGGATTTTAAATCTTCTGTTTATTAAAATGCAAGAAATGTAGCGGTTTAACAAATTATTAACATGACATTGGCGCCTTTTGTTTTTGTCAACCTAATGTCAACGTCAAAGAAATCTCGGCTCGAATCGGTAGAACCATAGAGTTCAGGTTCAGCGAGAAACGGCTTCATTAAAAATGTCTTAAATAGCTTACGAAAATTAGGGGTTCCGTAACTTTATACACAGGAAAATAAAAGTTTCACTTTCCCATCACTTCTCAAAACTACATGTAGTATATATGATACGTCAGTGTCAGCGATACGTCAAACGCATGTGATGGGTTTATTTATCATCGGCGCACTGATGATTCTAGGAATTAAATTAAAATGTTTGTATTAGCAGAAATGAAAGATGTGATACGAGTTACGCCTGAACACTTCCACCAAAATTTATCGGAATCTATCACTACTTTACTTAATAGGAAATTAGCAAATAAGGTACTTAACAATACTGTATAAATTTACTAAGTTCAACATAGAAATCATTCATATTTATATATTTGTAACTTGTTTTAGGTTGTTTTAAATGTAGGCCTCTGCATAGCACTATTTGACATCACTCACATTGGACATTCACACATTTTTCCTGGAGATGGGTCTTCGCATACTGAAGTCAAGTTTAGGTACATAGTGTTCAGGCCAATGATTGAAGAAATATTAATAGGAAAAATTAGAAGCTGTGGTAGAGAAGGCGTACATGGTAAGTGAAACAATAATTACTAAATACAAATCCGGTTGGTAATTTTGTTACTACCAAGGTATATAAAACTGTGTAACTAATAAAAAAAGTTAATTTATATTCAAACTGTATGATGTTTTTACTGCAATAAATGTATTTTTTTTTATATTTCAGTTACTTTGGGATTTTTTGATGATATCTTGATCCCTGTGAATGCCCTGCAGCACCCATCGCGATTTGATGAGACTGAGCAAGCTTGGGTGTGGGAGTACCCTAAAGAAGATGGAGAAAAACATGACCTTTTTATGGATGCAGGTATAATACTAATGTAACTACAATAAGAAATCGGATATTTACCATTTATTATATATTTCTAGTTTCATATCATCATCATCATCCATTATTTAAGAGCTGGGCTCTTGTCGGTGGAGCATTTTCCATGTATATCTGTCCTTTGCCTTCTCCTTGATAGCCTGATACGACACGACGTTTATTTTTTCTTTGACTTGATCCATTTATACTATCCTTGGCTTTCCTGACTTCCTTTCTGCTTCAACTCTACCTTCTATGATGTTCTTCATAGATTCGTCATGTTGTAGCAGATGTCCAAGCAGCCTTCCTCTCCTTTTTTCTATGGTTCTCAACAAATATCTCTTTTCTTTTATTCTACATAGAACTTCTTCATTGGTTTTCTGTTCCTTCCAACTGATCATCTCCATATGTTTCATATATACATGGTAAATACCCTGTTTCAATAGTACATATTTACCTACTTGTTAATAACCAAGGATTATATAGTATTTAGAGGATCCTTTCAACCCAAGATCACATCAATATTAAATACTTACAATTTTTTCTTAATCTATAGGTGAAACCATAAGGTTTAGGGTAACCAGTGAAGCATTCGAAGAGAGCTTACCAACCGGACCTCCAGGGTCAGACTGCCCCGTCCAAACAGTGGCTCCGTACAGAATAGTTGGTGGTATCAATGAACCGGGACTGGGCCTGCTGACGTGGTGGGAGGCACCTGAAGCTGATGATGATGCTGATGAAAATGAAGATGAAAATCAGGAATAAAATATTTTTTAAATAAGTATCTGTTTTTTATGAACAATGATTTATTTCCTCATAATTGTGTTGGCCACAGCATTGACTTCCTAACTTTTGCTCATTACAAAATTGTTAACCCTTTGACCGCCAAAGCCGTCATATCACGCGCACGGAAAGTCGTGCCGTCAGCGACAGGACGTGATATCACGTCCAAAATATAACCGGTTTGCCTTGCGCGCGCTGGCGCTGAGAGAGTGAGAGCACGATTTTTCCGTCCGATGCTTGTCGTTCAAACGGTTAACTGACATGGAATGGATGCACTGGTTTTATGGTTAAGTATATTTGACTGTCTTCAGTCACTAAGGAGTTACTAAAGTTAAGTACAAAAATTTAAGTCATTTATCTGTTTATCTCTTCCGTTGCAATTTCATATAAGTACTGTGATACTAATAAGTATACATACCTATTTGTGTTTATACTGAAGTTATCGTCTAACAAACTCAAAAAGCCATCGAAATACCGAGACGTCCCAGTTGCCAGAAGTTGTTTGTAAGAACTCACTTCGCTTATGCTTCGCTCATCGAAACTAAAATTTTCAAGAAGATGAAAGTCTTTTTGAAGTTAACATCTTAATAATTTTTGATTAGTTTCATATTTTTGTGTCTTAATTTATTGTTTTAAAACCCAGGTAAGGGTTGCTAGTAATGGCAACATGAAATAATTACACAAATACTGATTGCAACAATGTATATTTTAATTTATATCTTTCTTTTTTTTAGATTTTATCTTTGCGCATTAAAATACAACAACAATAATATTTTACAATACTTATGTATTTGTAATAGTGATACCTACAGTATATTTTACTAGAAACATTCATTTACTTAAACATCACAGCAAGCTTGAGACATCACTTAACAAGTTTAATAAGCCAATAAAAATATTCACAAAATTTTGTTCTTAAATACGGAAACCATTAAATTCTATTACTTACAATAAAACAGAATGCGATTATAGACATGAAATTTGCAAAAAACCTAAAATGATATATGCAAAAGGTTAGACATTGAGATTGTAAATTCACTGTAATAAACAGGCTGTCCATAAATTACGTCATCGATTTTTGACCCCCCCCCCCCTCCCCCCCTAAAATCATCCAAAGATTATACTTCGAATGGTATGGCTCCTACGTCATGCTACCATCCGATGTCCAGACCCCCCCTCCCCCCTATTTAGAAATGACGTAATTTATGAATAGCCCCTTAACACTATTGACGTTTCTATTCTATTACTATGATGAAAACTATTCTGATTAATATAAAAAAACGTTTCCCAGAGAGCTCTTATTGAGTTATTGTAGTACAATTTTACTTTATAACAAATAGCTACAATTAGGCACACAACTATCCAGGAGGACCTGAGTAGGCAAGAATGATGCAAATCCTAATTTTTTAAATAAAAGAGTGTTGCGAACTTTTTTTTCAGACGCATAATAATTTGGAAAACCGCGACATTTATGCCACATCAAATGTAGTTTACAGTAGTAATTATAAGTAGTTATAATTTATAACTGCCGAATACATAATACTGTTTACAGTTGAATGACCATTAAATGTACTATTTCGAAAGTAGTATGCAAAAGTGTAATTTTTATTTCCTTTGAAGAAAAGAAGTTAAATTAAGTAAGGAATGCTAAAGGACATTACCTATTAGATTTAAATAAGTTTTATAAACTAAATCTCACTTTTGGTGTACCTATTCAAACACCAAATTATAAATTAAGACCCGTCCATACCACACAAATACCTTAGGCGGCTATCACACTGGTGCGCTTTCCCCATGCGGCGCCGGTGCGCGAGCGGGATAGCGCTCTGTATGAGTCTAGCACTGTCTCGCTTAAAACCGTCGCCGCATGCGTTTGCGTCGCCAGTGTGATAATCGCCTTAACACCAGATGCTATGATTAAATACTGTCTTTTGACTATTAAAATCTATGGGATAGTTGAATATTATTGATCTTAGTTGAGTTTACACTACGTAAAATAGTTATTCACATTGGTACTACATATTTCATCTTCTCCAATCAATAATAGTGTAAAGACTGAGCCATATTAACTAACTTATTTCGTTTTTATTCAAAACGACAATATGTATGCCTACTGTAAAGGCGACCATAAACTGTTATACTTAAAAATATGATTATATTTATAGATATATGAAATAAGTACGTTAAATATAATGATTATGATATAAATATAGTATCTCCTCGCTATGCAAGTCTTACTACATTGGCTTGTTACAGATATTAAAACACTTGCTTGGGATCAAACTGGTAACTGGTCATATTCATCACATTCGTTTTCGTTAATACTAGTAGCTTATATTTTTCCTGTCATGGTGTGGTGAAAAATTTTGTATTATACTCGGCAGCAAAGTTTGTTCAACCTCTCTTGCCTTGAGTCCCTCGTACGCTCAAGATTCCATTCAGAATTTTGTAGTATAGAAGCAAATTCAACAAAAGTCGTCTCCTTCACGATTTTCGTAGACATCTCTTCTAAATACCTAAAACTGGTATGGATGTGTTCCTCGTAGTCTCCTGAATACGAATTGACTGGTTTTAGTTTATGGAGGGGGGGACGGGTCGGTAAAAAGGGGGGGAAAGATGGCGGCTGACTGCCATCTAAATTTGTTTACATCTCGAGTCCTATGAGACCGATCGGTTTGTATGAGATGTCATTTGAAAGACTATTAAATGTACTACAATTGTTCATAAATAACTGTAGTCATCACTTTAGTCCTTTACAAAATATTTCAAAAAATATGTTTTTTTTACCGTGCATGTTTGCGTAAGTACTGATAAAACATGCTTATAACTCAATATATTATAACTTTACCGCAATCAATGTTATTATAAAATATACAGGAAAATTTATGAGCTTTCGAAAAATATAAGCTTTATTAGTAAGTAATATTATATAACCAAGTATTGATGAATTTTGTTCAGCATGGGTCACTGCGCTTCCTGATAGAATGGCAGCCGACCGCCATCGTATTTTCATTATTTCTCGGAATCTATTTTACGGATCAAATCGTAATTTGTATTATTCGAAAGCATTTAAAATTTACTTTAATCGGTTCTTTGAAGTCTAAGTTGCAAAATTAACAGTTTATTATTATTTTTAGAAAATGTAACATTTTTTACCTAATAGACTGGAAGAAACAGGCTTGTTTGGAGAAAGGTCATCGATATTCCTTCTAAATACCTAAAACTGGTATGGATGTATTTCTCATTATTTATAGGACATGAATTGATCAGCTTTATTTTATAAAGGGGCGGACGAGTCGAAAAAAAGGAGGGGGGAAAGATGGTGTCCGCCCGCCATCGAAATGTCATTGAAATTTGTTCACATCTCGAGTCCTATGGGACCGATAGATTAGTGTAAGATGTCATTTTAAATATCATTAAACGTACTTTAATTGTTTTTAAATAATTGTAGTCAACACTTTATTCGTTTACAAAATATTCGATAAAATATTACTTTTTACCGTGCATATTTGCGTTACTACTTATATAAATTACAACTTTACTGCAATTAATGTTGTAATAAAATATACGGGAAATTTTATGAGCTTTTGAACAATATAAGTTTTATTTATATATAATATTGTATAACCAAGTAAATGATGAATTTTGTTCAGCATGGGTCACTGCGCATCATCATATGAATGGCGGCCGACCGTTGTCGTATTTTCATTATTGCTCGGAATCTATTTTACAGATCACATCGTGATAGGTATCATTTGAAAGCATTTTAAATTTACTATAATCGGTTTATTGAACTCTGAGATAAATAATTATCCGTTTGTTGTTATTTTTAGAAAACGTAATATTTTTATCTAAAAGGCTGGAGGAAACAGATTTGTTTGGAGAAAAGTCGTTGACATTTCTTCCAAATACATAAAACTGATATGGTTTTGTTCCTCATTGTCTCCAAAATATGAATTGACCAGGTTTTTTTTGTAGAGGGGGAGCGAGTCGAAAACAAGGAGGAGGGGGATAGATAGCGTCTGACCGTCATCAAAATGTCATCGAAATTCGTTCACATCTCGGGTCCTATGGGACCGATCGGTTCGTGTGAGATGTCATTTGAAAGGTTATTAAACGTTCTACAATTGCTTTTAATTAATTATAGTCATCACTTTAGTCGTTTACTAAATATTTGATAAAAAATGTTTTTTTTACCGTGCATGTTTGCATAAGTACTGATAAATCATGCTTATAACTCAATAAATTATGACTTTATCCTATTTAATTTTATTATAAAACAATAAAAAATTTATGAAGTTTCTATAAACGTAAGTTTTTTTATATTCAATGTTATCTAACCAATTAATGATAAATCTTGTTGGCATGGGTCACTGCGCGTCGTCATATGAACGGCGGCTGACCGCCGTAGTATTTTCATTGAACTTTGATTTAATAGTCAATAGTCAATTCATATCCTGGAGAGAATGAGGTACACACCCATATCAGTTTTAGATATTTGGAAGAGCTGTCGACGACTTTTCTCCAAACAAGCTCGTTTCCACCAATCTATTAGGTAAAAATGTTACGTTTTCTAAAAATAAAATATAAACGGATGATTTTACATCTCAGACTATAAAGAACCGATTATAGTACATTTGTAAAACAGATTCCGAGCAATAATGTAAATTCGACAACGGTCGGCCGCCATTCATATGATGATGCCCAGTGACCCATGCTAACCAGAATTCATCATTACTTGGTTATATCGTATTATATATAAATAAAGCTTATATTTTTCGAATATGACCCGTGTATTTTATCATAAGTCATAACATTATTTGCGGTAAAGTTAAACATTTTTGAGTTATAGGCATGTATATCAGTACTTAGGCCAACATACACGGTAAAAAAAACAAATATTTTCAAATATTTCGTAAACGACTAAATTTATGACTACGGTTATTTATAAACAATTATAGTACATTAAATAATCTTTCAAATGACAACTCACACGAATCTTTCGGTCTCATAGGACTCTAGACGTGAACAAATTTCGTTGACATTTCGATGGCGGGCGGACACCGTCTTTCCCTCCACCTTTTTTTCGACTCGTCCCCCCCTCTATAAAATAAAATTGGTCAATTCATGTCCTGGAAACAATGAGGAATACATCCAAACCAGTTTTAGGTATTTGCAAGAAATATCGATGACTTTTTTCCAGACAAGCCTGTTTCTTCCAGTCTGTTAGGTAAAAATGTAACATTTTCTAAAAATAATAGTGAACTGTTAATTTTGCAACTAAAATGTCAAAGAACCGATTAAAGTACATTTAAAATGCTTTCAAATGATACCAATTACGATTTGATCCGTAAAATAGATTCCGAGAAATAATGAAAATACGATGGCGGTCGGCTGCCATTCTATAAGGAAGCGCAGTGACCCATGCTGAACAAAATTCATCAATACTCGGTTATATAATATTACTTACTAATAAAGCTTATATTTTTCGAAAGCTCATAAAATTCCCTGTACATTTTGTACTAAAATTAATTGCGGTAAAGGTATAATATATTGAGTTATAAGCATGTTTTATCAGTACTTAGGCAAACATGCACGGTAAAAAAATCATATTTTTTCAAATATTTTGTAAAAGACTAAAGTGATGACTACAGTTATTTATAAATAATTGTAGTACATTTAATAAGCTTTCAAATGACATCTCATACGAACTGATCGGTCTCATAGGACTCGAGATGTAAACAAATATCGATGACAGTCAGCCGCCATCTTTCCCCCCCTTTTTTACCGACCCGTCCCCCCCTCCATAAACTAAAACCAGTCAATTCGTATTCAGGAGACTACGAGGAACACATCCATACCAGTTTTAGGTATTTAGAAGAGATGTCGACGACGTATCTCCAAACAGGCAAATTCCGCCGTACTATTGGAGTCTTTCGCTTGCTCGGGTCTCAATAAAGGCATGAGAGGTTAAACATCAACTTTGCCCCGACTGGGCAAACTTTGCGCTGTTTGTAGCATACGACACCACCCAAAGATCAATGCTTAAGTTATATTATAAGATATGATAACTTTCTTATAAACAAATACGGTACCGGCCAATAATATATTACCTACATGTTTTTACGCTATAACTTTTTAATTTATTTGTAAGTACTTGATTTCCATCTCACTACTTTACGGAGTCTTGTGAGAGCGATGAGAAAAATTTATTTCATGTACACACAACGCCTCACTAGGTATACACTTTTGAACGTTATTACAGCGGAATAAGGTTCAAAAGTGTATACCTAGTGAGGCGTTGTGTGTACCTAATGGTTTTTTCATAGAGCTTTTTTGGTGATATGTTGAGTCTCCTACAGTAATTCACAGTATTTCATTGCAGTATTCATCATATATTTGTATAAATGACTAGTAAAATATGCAATTCACAAACTAACCTATATTGTTTACTCCATACATGTTCATACAAAAAAACACAAAGGTGATATATTATTGGCCGGTACTGTATTATCCACTCAGAGGCCAACCAACAACTCTGAACAGACATATAACAAGTATTTTTATTTTAACAAAAAAAAAGTTGATACAAACAAGGAATTTTCAAAAAGAACAGCCTTACAGAATTTGTCTTATACATATGTACTTTCTTCCATTTGTTCAATCATTACATTGCATTTAACAAATGGGTTAGAAAAACAGCATGATAATGATATTAATGACAAAACGCAATTACTATATAAAATAACAATCTAGTAAAAAAATATGAATATCAATAAAATCTTTGGGATACTTAAATTACCTAAAACTCATCATTTAAATCCTTATATGACTATTTTGAGTACAACCGCACATACATACCTGTGCATTCAAAATGGTCATAAAATACCTAAGATATATATTTAAAGTGTTGTAAATAATGAATTCATAATGATTCCACTTTTTCGTAATAATATTAAATAACCATATTTTGTGCCATTTAAAATTAAACCTTATTTCCTACATCTATGTAGGTATATTTTATAAATTAACAATAACACTGGCTCTAATACATTCAATACCCGGTTAAGTTGGTAACATATGATACCACTTCGTAAAATATAAGGGAGGGGAATAAGACAGCTGTCCTACTGATATTTTCTAAGTTTCTTTGGCAAGAAAATAGTTATCGCTAGTCGCTTAGAAACTTGCCATCGCTTCACACCTGCCATATGATCAAATATATCGCTGCAGCCAAGGTACTTAAAAATATATGAACATGCACTTTATTTCCTTGGCATAGAGGCGTTGTTGACATATTTGTGACCATATTGGGCGCTCCGATATATCTGAGGGCGACTATACATACAATTCTAATCAATATAAAATGGTTAAACTGGTATTGAAGTAAAATTTTGCGCGACATATTTCCAACGCGTCGAGCATTTATTTTCAAATCAGGTTTATTTAGTCTGTATATAAACCTGAAGGTGAATGCCGGACGTATTTGAAGAATTTCAGTATACAGGGTGCTTTTACAACCCTTAACCATATTGTGCGACTTGTGCGAGGTGATTAGGTAGGCCCCAGAAAACGTTGACATCTGACCGACCGAAATGCATGACCAAAAAATGCGGTTTCGAAGTTGCTCCATGAAAAAGTTATCCTGCTAGCTAAATATGGTCAAGTTTTTATCGACTGTCACCATAGCTGTCACATTCTAACAAGTATGTAAGTGCGAAAATGACGCATGACGCGATAGGCGATAAAATGACAACCATGAATGGCCTTCAGTACAGCTTACCTATTCAACTCGGATAGCATGACTAAACTATTTTGATATACATGTAAGATATTAGGGTGTTATTCCACTTATCCAATATATTTGATCAAAGATTATGTGACATTTTTGTTCTAGAATATTTGATCAAGTCATCCAATATCTTTGATCAAATCGACATTGGACAAATATACATAACTGGGATACCACCCTTAAGAGTTAATCAGATACATGTAATATTTACTTGAATGTGTAGAGCAGTGGTGAGTTGGTGAAGTGGTGCTTGTTGTTGAGGTGCGCGATGAGGCGGCCGTCGAGCAGGTGGCGTCCGTAGGCTACGGCCTCCGCTTCGTCCTTGGCGAGCCCGCAGCTGATGAGCCAGCGGACGAGACACGAGCCGCGGAACACGTTGCGGTATGTGCGCATACGCCACCTACAATAAATTAATGCAATAAAAAAATAGAATTATAAATCACTACATAGTATAAAACAAAGTCGCTTCCTGCTGTCTGTCCCTATGTATGCTTAAATTTTTTATACTACGCAACGGATTTTGATGCGGTTTTTTTTAATAGATAGAGTGATTCAAGAGGAAGGTTTATATGTATCATTGCATCCGTGCGAAGCCGGGGCGGGTCGCTAGTATATATATATTATTAGGTTCTTTTATATAACTTTTATATAAAAGTGAACTTTTGTCGAAGAGTTAGAAACATTCTGTCTATTAAAAAATTTACATTATTTGGTGTATCTTGCACACCTTGTATTCTCGACTCGATCGACGGCAGTAACCGTGTCAGTTCGTAGTATAAACATCTCACCTGGCCCCTATTTTATAAAGCTACAAGTGACAATATACAAGCGGAAGTCTCTTTCTAACCCTATGTTTTAGAAAGAGACTATCGCTTGTAAATTGTCAATTGTAGCTTTATTAATTACGCCACTGGTATTTTTGGCGATGGCTTCGTTGCAGCGCTCGAGGTGGTGCATTATTAACTGGCCGCATACGTGTTTGGTGTCGAAGCTGAGATCCTCGATCGACGGTAATAACCGTGACAGTTCGTAGTATGAACAACTTACCTGGTATCTTTGGCGATGGCTTCCTTGCAGCGCTCGAGGTGGTGCATTATGAACTGGTCGCAGACGTGTTTGGTTTCGAAGCTGAGATCCTCGATGGACGGCAGTACCACCGTGTCAGCACCATTCCTGTATTGGGTAAAGGGTTTTGTAACGTTATAAATTCACATAACAAAACTGGACCCACCTTAGTGTAAGGCCCTCGTGGACGCTCGTGGCGGGGCGTGCAGCGGGGCGGGCGAGCGTCCATACACTTTAGCATACACACAGCGTCGACTCAGGACACCAGTACGAGTGTCCTTTGTTTGACATGCACGCCGCCCGCCCCGCCCCGCTGCACGCCCCGCCACGAGCGTCCACTCAGGCCTTACACTTAGTGAATTTCTGTTTTGCCCTATAGTTATGGTCTGGTAAAAAATACTTTATTTTAGGTAATTATGAATGCAATAAGGAAGTAGATTCTGAAAACCAATATAACACCATAATAACCAGCATTAAATCAGCCAGTAGTAAAATAAAACAAACTAAACATAACAAAAACAAGCTTACAAAAGACACATTACAATTAATTGAGAATCGCGAAAACAATAAAAATAATAGAACACAGTATAACATAATTGACAGATTAGTGAAAAGAAGCATCAGACGAGATATACGGAGTTTTTAAACGAAACTTGTCGAAATAGCTTTGAAAACCCAAACATCTCTTCGAACGGCGAAGCAGGGTATAAATAAAGTAAATCCTTGGATTACCAGCCTTCGAGACGAGAATGAGAAGAAATGCAGCAGCAGGGACCAAATTACAGAAATTGCCACAAACTTCTATAAAAACCTATATTCTTCCGACTGCCTCCATGCACCGTTCAACAATAGTTACTCCTGCCCAAATACCATCTATCCTATAATAGATTCTGAAGTAGACGCCGCTCTCAAGAGTATGAAATACCAGAAAAGCCCCGGAGTCGATGGTATAACAACTGAAGCGTTAAGGGTGGGAAAGACTACTTTGTTGCCGCATTTAACAAAACTGTTTAACTCCATACTTAATACTGGTAAGGTCCCTTCCAAATTTTGCCACTCAGACATCGTACTTCTGCATAAAAAAGGAGAAAAATCCGACATAAATAACTATCGGCCTATTAGTTTAATATCCCATATTTATAAATAATTTATAAAAATAATAGAAAATAGAATTGCTCCACTGCTAGACAAACATCAGCCGCCCGAACAAGCTGGGTTTCGTCCTAGTTATTCCACCACTGATCACCTCCACACTCTAAATCAAATAATTGAAAAGTCCAACGAGTTCAACGTGCCTCTGTATCTTGCTTTTGTAGATTATAGCAAGGCATTCGACAGCTTCAAATACTCCGCTATATTATCCGTCATGCAGAAGCAGGGGATAGACCCAGTATACGTTAAACTCGTTGGAACTATTTACAGCAATAGTACAGCCAGCATTAAACTACACGCACCCGGTCCTGCATTCAATATAGAGAAAGGCGTCAAACAGGGCGATCCATTATCCCCAAAATTGTTCACCAGTTGCCTGCAAGAAATATTTCAGAAGCTGGCGGTCTCGTGGGAGGCGATGGGCATTGACGTTGGCGACAAACGGTTAACAAACCTGCGTTTTGCTGACGACATAGTTCTATTCTCCCATTCGGCACCCCATCTACAACAAATGCTACAAGATCTGAGCAAAGAGAGCCTTGAGGTTGGGCTCACAATGAATAGAGCAAAGACTAAGTTGATGACCAATCAAACTAAAGTTAGGGTAGTGGTGGATGGGCAGGATCTGCAATATGTCGATGAGTATGTTTACTTGGGCCAGATAGCATCATTCGAGAATAGGCAGAATAGATCTATAGAAGTCGATAGACGTATCGAAAACGCTTGGAAGAGCTCCTGGTCCATGAAGGCGCTAATGAAGGGTGACCTTGCTTTGTGTCTTAAGCGCAAACTCCTCGACATGTGCATCCTTCCCATTCTAACCTACGGTGCTCAAACCCGATCGTTAACAGAAGCTTTAAAGTCCAAACTCAAGGTTTGCCAACGAGCGATGGAGCGCAGTATATTAGGTGTTCGAAGAACTGACCGAATCAGAAACACGGAACTGCGCTCCAGAACTCGCATTGTAGATGCGGGCGTCAAGACCGCTAAGCTAAAGTGGGACTGGGCCGGGCATGTCTGCCGCATGCACCCTGAACGGTGGGCCAAAATGGCTACTGAGTGGGACCCACGAGACACCATAGACGGCCGCCGGGGTAAAGGCAGACCAAAAAGGAGATGGCGGGATGACCTGGACGCATTCTTTATAGAATGGCGGGAAAATACTACAAACAGGGCTGAATGGAGGAGAAGAGGGGAGGCCTTTGCCCAGCAGTGGGACACGAAAATAGGCTAATAAAAAAAAAATTAAAAAAATATAATTGTTTCCTGGAATTGTTTCAAGCAGTAGACGTTAATAGTTAAACAGTTTTATTTACCGCTTATTTTTCTCAGTGCAGTCGTGCGTAGTATGAGATACTTACCATTTCTTCTTGAAGTATCTGATGGCGGGAATAAGCATCTCCTCAGGGTCCAGGCCGAACAGTACGAACATGATCAGCGCCTGGCCGTACGTGATGGCGATGTCCAGGAACTCTATCTCGATGAACACACCGCTCTCGTCGTTTCTCATCATGCGCCAGGTCGTGTATGTTATACCCTGAAATAAAAACCTACTATAAATATAAAACTAGGATCGTTGTGGTAACAGTGGATCAAGTGTACACAGTGAAACCCTATGCGAAATAAATGAATTCTAAAAGATGGATTAACTATTTGTTGTTGTTAGCCTATCTCGTCAGTCAGAAGACAACAGTAAGTATAATAAGTGGTAAATATGTCTGAATAGAAGAATAGCTGTTTACTATCATTCTGCCATCTTCAGTAATCTTAATATAATATTAGTATATGACTCGTATTAATGGAATAGATTACATGATTTATAACTACCAAAAAATAGCATACAGGACTATAATTTTAAAGAGTGACCCAGGAGACATTACTTCGGTAACAAGTCCAATCCACCCATAAATAGGTGACATGTAGGGAGGATTATTGGGTTGTCTTGGGTCTGGTCACGTAGATTAAGTACCTTTTTTTTTGTCCTGACCTGGGGCTCTATGTTCTTGAAACGGTGGGGCTGTCGGAGTGTGGCGGGAAGGTAGTCGGGGGACAATCCAGAGTCCTTCGGCAATATACTTGATTTTACTACACTCCAATGCTTCTGGGCTGACTGACTGAACTTGCGCTTTCAGCGAGATCAGTTCAAGTGAGTTAAATTTGGTCTGAGCGAGTAAAAGTAAATCGACTTAATGGGAGTTTTGTCGCTGGTTCGCTAACCCTAGCTTAACAATAAATCCGTCGTCGGACGTCCGTCCCGAAACATTAACAGTGTTACACCCATAGTACTCACGATGAACATGGCGAGGCTGTACAGTATGATGAGCACGGTGTGCTTGAGCAGCTGGCCGCCGCGGCCGTGGCTGGTCTCGGGCGGCAGCAGCCCCAGCTGGCCGGCGGCGCGCTCCAGCTCCGTCAGGTACTGGCACGGCTCGGGGCCGGCGCAGCGTTGCTTCTGCGATGGAGGACATGCGCAGTCCCTGGAGAATAAAAAGCAGTTAAGCAACTGTTTTAATTTGATTCATCTACAATGGTACAGATTAGCTAAAATTCACGATTCAAGACCAATGCTGTCCCTTTCCGACGCTTAGCATGTATTTTTTATAGCGGGTCGCCGAAGCAGCAACCGTTGGCGCTCTTCTATGACGATGGACTCGCTGTGATGGCTGTACTAGTGTTGTATACTGTGTGACTCACTTGGGGGAGTCCGCGATGTCCTCGATGTCCTGTGAGGTGGAGTAGACGAGTCCGCTCTCGCAGCGCGGGTCGCCGGAGCAGCAGCCGTTGCTCTTAGTCGACGATGGACTCGCTGTGATGGCTATACTAGTGTTGTATACTGTGTGACTCACTTGTGGGAGTCCGCGATGTCCTTGATGTCCTGTGAGGTGGAGTAGACGAGTCCGCTCTCGCAGCGCGGGTCGCCGGAGCAGCAGCCGTTGCTCTTAGTCGACGATGGACTCGCTGTGATGGCTATACTAGTGTTGTATACTGTGTGACTCACTTGTGGGAGTCCGCGATGTCCTTGATGTCCTGTGAGGTGGAGTAGACGAGTCCGCTCTCGCAGCGCGGGTCGCCGGAGCAGCAGCCGTTGCTCTTAGTCGACGATGGACTCGCTGTGATGGCTGTACTAGT
Organism: Pammene fasciana; assembly: GCA_911728535.1. Taxonomy (NCBI): domain Eukaryota; kingdom Metazoa; phylum Arthropoda; class Insecta; order Lepidoptera; family Tortricidae; genus Pammene; species Pammene fasciana. Next base: position 9,038,605 of record OU452285.1, read on the forward strand.
GTTGTATACTGTGTGACTCACTTGGGGGAGTCCGCGATGTCCTCGATGTCCTGTGAGGTGGAGTAGACGAGTCCGCTCTCGCAGCGCGGGTCGCCGGAGCAGCAGCCGTTGCTCTTAGTCGACGATGGACTCGCTGTGATGGCTATACTAGTGTTGTATACTGTGTGACTCACTTGTGGGAGTCCGCGATGTCCTTGATGTCCTGTAAGGCGGAGTAGACGAGTCCGCTCTCGCGGCGCGGGTCGCCGGAGCAGCAGCTGTTGCTCTTCTATGACGATGGACTCGCAGTGATCGCTATACTAGTGTCGTCTACTGTTTGACTCACTTGTGGGAGTCCGCGATGTCCTCGATGTCCTGTGAGGTGGATTTGACGAGTCCGCTCTCGCAGCGCGGGTCGCCGGAGCAGCAGCCGTTGGCACTCTTCGTTGACGATGGACTCGCTGTGATGGTGCCGTAGCAACCTGTCAATTGTAGATCTATTCAACGCTCATAAATATACTTCTTTGGGTTAGATGGTCAAAGAACTCGTACGACGCAGGGTTTGTTTAGCATCTCATTAACTTAAGAGACTTATCATTCCATTTTTCACAGTTTCAATTGTAATTTAAATAAAGGTGTTCTCATACTTTGCACTGTATGAGAGATAAAGTAATATAATCGGAAAATAATAATAATAGCGCTGTGAACCTTGGCAATTACCAAACCCTGGGTCTTACGATCGGTAAAAGATATTAATTATGTACCTTGGTCTTCCCCTCCTTTCGTGGATTGAAAAAAAAAAACAAATTTAATTTTATATTAGAATATGTATGTATTGTATGTAGTTATTTGGGAAAAGAAAAAAATGCGATTAATTATAGTGCTATTAGTGGTTGTATCCATAGTGGCTGTCTCATTTGTTTGTTTAACTTTAAACATAGGGCAATTCGTTCTAATTCAGGTCGATATTTTTAGATCGTTACTGATATCTTTGACAGGAGATCCACCCGCAATTTGTTCCACTAAATTAAACATATTTTAAAATATGTCAACTCTTTACCGACATTATTACTATTGTCTCCTGGCTGACGGGACAGAACAAGAAGAAAAACCTATCCTCATACTTTATATTTTGTTATCTCACCGTTATGCGAGACCGACTGTGTGTTAGACACCGGCTGCTCGTTGTCGACCAGGCCGGAGCACTCGTCTGGCGAATGGGAAGCCACTTCAGCAGAGAGGGTGGCGAACTGCGCGCTACGCCTCCGGAATCGGATGTACAGTGTCAGGCAACCCGTCGTTACTGAACAGATAAAATAGTATTATAGTACCACTGACTTAGGAATAAAGAGACACGGTCTCATCGCGATTTAGTACCGAAACCAGTGTCGCCACGGTCAAACATGTGTGCATTTCATCTACATATATAATATTGTATGTATTAGGGTTACACACACATAGATCAAGTCCACTACGTGGAGTCTTATACTGTGGTTGGTGCACATACAAGATACATGGATTATAATTACACAATAACCATGTCAACGAACGCTTCCGTGTTTGTGTTCGTACCTCCTTGAGCCAAAAAGTCATATCTTCATACGATATTTTTATCACATACGACTTTTTACTTTAAATGGAAATTTGACAAACATTCAAACCTTCATTCTTCCATTCATTCATTCGATAGAGATGGGAAGTGCAAAAATATTTTCTATCGATACCAAATTTTATAGACTTACTTCGACTTTGAAACTATCTCCTACTAAGGTTAACTAGAATCGATAAGTTCGCCTTTGTAAGTACCTACTTTGTTTCTTTCCTACATCATGTTTGTATTCTTACTTCTTTTGTGTAAAATAAAGTGTAAACATACGTACAGTACGTATCTCGTCTAGTAGTAGTAGTAGTTAAGTTAAGTATGTAGAGCATGACATTTATCTTTACTTCACAAGTCCTGAGATGTCGAGACCGAAGACGAGTGAAAATGGTAAAAAAAAACATACCCGCTAGTGTGTCAAACGACGATTTTCACTAATGTTATAAAAAAATTACAATATAACAAATCTTGTTTACTTTGAAATTTATTGAGTAGGTAGGTACAGTCAGCACCAATAGTATCTTCCTACACGAAGACCTACAAATAAGAGCGTGTCACATATATTTGCGGCCTTCCTGTAGGGTCTAAGGTAAGTATTATTTTATATTTAATGAAAATCACACCCCGGTGAATTTACTCATTAATTATGTACATCTGACTACATATTTTAAATTTTTACCTAAACTTCAAAACTGAAGTCCCCTGCAGAATGTATAATGCTAACTCTTTTCCTTGTTAGCACTGTCTTCACTGATTTAAGTAATTATCATATTTATTCTACCTGTGTCTGACAACCTATTAATCCCAAAATATCATCTAATCGCAAAAATGTATCTAAAATATATGGTCTCATCCGGTAGAAAGCATAAAAAATGTGACCAACAAATACTATAGTCACGGAAACGACACGTGAAGTGATTTAAAATCAATTACGTATTCGTACATAATTGTGACGTTTTCAAGTCAAAGGTACTTACATAATTATCGGTTGTCAATAAGGCGTTAATGTCTTAAAAGTTCATTTAGAAATAAACTTTATTAACAAATGACAATGATTGTACCTTTGACTTGAAATGGTCACAATTACATATATTTTATTTTAGTACACCAAAATATCGATACATTACAATTAAACATATCGACTTATTCGCAGCTCTATTTCGTTCATCACTGACAATATTTTGACACGTTATTTCAATTTTGCGAGTACTGTCATATTCCACATGTTTATTGTCCATTGCGTGGTAGCCTCGATAACATCAAAGGGAAATGTACACAAAACAAGCAATCGATGTCATTTAAATGCCAAGCAATGGAAAACGTATTTTAATATTTTTCGCTCTTACCTTTATTTAAATAAATTGTGATTAGTCTTACCAGTGATAACTAACGTCACAGTTTCGCAAATTCACAGTCGTACTGCGGTTTTTACACGTAATTATGGCACAAATCGGCATTTTATTTTGCTATTTATACCATATTGGTTGTCATGCAACTGACAATATATGATCACGTTTCTTGATCGCCTCGATCAAGATTCAGAGACAAGCTTGCAGCTGTCAAACCACTTCTCTTTATAATTCAGATTTCTATGTATAGTACGTATGTGTCTCCGGCATTGATTGGTTCATCATCATCAGTCGTTCCCTCAAAGCTGAGGATCGTGACATCATGTCCTTCTGTTGAAGATCAGGTTCCTCCACAGGCTTCTATCCCTTGCTACGCACATGGCTAGAGACGATTGATTGGTTAGAGACGAATTTTCCTGGTAAGGCACTGATTTTAGCGAACGATTTTGATATTGCAGGACGCGGCCACCCGAACCGAATCGACAATCTGTCGCGATATGACGACTCTACCGGCCATTACACCACCAGTCACGTCAGTTTCACCAGGAAACATGGCTCCGACTTTACACTCACCCGTGATACAGAACACGAGCAGCCACAGCCGGATGGCGTCCACGGCCTTGCCGTCCAGCTGCAGCGCGGGCCGCGTGGCCACCAGCACGGCGGCCATCACGCCCGGCGCGCCCCACGCCACGAACGCCAGCACCGGCCACAGTGTCACCAGGAAGCATGGCCCGCGGCTCTGTCAACAATTGCCAGTTTATTATTAATGTGCAAGACCTTTTACTCTTTTGACAAACTAAATTAAACATACGGTCCGAAAGAGAGGATAAAGTAGTGGAAGGTGTCCCACTCGCACTCGTTACAAGATTGACATATTTACTTGTTGTCATGTTAACGAGATACAGTCCGTTATTTTGTCTTTTCCTTCGGTCTCACTTTTTGGTCGTAGAGGGCACTCTGGAGTGCATAATATTATTATTTTATAAACGGGGTAAGCTCCAACTCCAAGACTGACGGCCCTCAATGGCCTCATACTAAGCGCACCTGGGATAGTCTCTTTGTTTGAGAACGTTTTTATTTCTGGACAAAACAATTTGATAGTAACACTAACGCAATATTTGTTGTTGTATTTGTTTTGTCCCGTGACTCAGGAGACAAAAATGATAGTTACCTACATAAGTTTAAGAACATGTTTAGGAATAATTCTTTCAACACGATGCTCGATTAAAACTGAATAGAACGTTGAAAGATCCAGAACCTTACTTATTCATTTTCAACTCACTTATAGGTACGGCTTTACTTTAGGGAGACTGTATCGCGACTGTATCACTACTAAAAGTAGTAATGCGCGATCTCCCTTAAAGTACAATATTATAATCAAAATAAGGTAATTTACTTACTGTACAATTACGTCTTACTTTAGTTTAGTGTCATGCGTCATTTATATGTACATCTTTAAAACTACAGAAGAATGTATCCCATTATTATAGTTATTGTTTACTTGATGCGTAATACTTTTTTTTTTTTTTTTCTTCAATATTATCTGCAATCGGCTACTAAAACCATAATCAGATTGTCTGTTTTTGTTGAGGTTTTGGGGAGGTATTACATTAAATACTCTCTCTCTTGAAATTAGAAGAGTTCGCCATTTATTAGTGCCTCTGGTCTAGCTGCAGTATTTGCCATCTTTTCAACCTGGTCGGATTGTCGTTTACTAAAACCAATGCGTAATACTAAAACCAACTTGTCGACCTTTGTTTATCATCAGTAGCTTTGTACGCAAACCACGGATTATAGGATTAAATTACACTCAAGGCGAGTGCGAGTGGATTATAGATGCATATTGCAGCTTAATGATGACTCATAGTTCAAGTATAGGCTGAGTTAGAGAAACTATTGTGTTATGTTATCAAGATCAAGTGCTTTTAAAAATCGTTGTTTAGGTAATTAGAATGGATAGTTTATAACATATGTATATATGTATTGTATTATTGACATCTGAATGATGACACTGTACGGTTTCGTGCATGTGCGAAATTAGTTTGTCAAGGTTGCTATTATTTTAATATTTCTAATTGGAAACAGATAATTAATATTGTCCTTATGGACTTTTATAAGTTTCAGAACAGAATGACATGCCCTATAATTGAAATATGTAATGTAATGTTACTAAAATATTTAATCTCAATTACATTGCTTAAGATCCAACCTTGAGACATTTTAAAACAAATGACTGATAACAGACTGCGATATATGGGTCAATCAACTGATTCGTGTTTTTGACGTCCAAGAAACAAGTGAAAATGTCTTAGAAAACAATGTATGTAATTACCAGACAGGAATTTTTACTTGCTGCAATAATTTCGAAATTAGGGTCTTACAATGAACAGGATATTTTTTAAAGATTTTGCTAATATGTATGTATGTTTTCTTTTTGTAGTTTCTACCTTTTAAATCTTGGTTTCAGTGATCCAAGAGACACAATTTCTGACAAGTAGCTGGAATAAATTCATAGACAAATTAAAACTAGTGAACATTACCTGCAGCATGAGCAGGCCGATGGACAGCATGGAAGTCCAGAGCAGGCAGGAGTACATGCTGAAGGTGCAGAGCGTCTGCTGCAGCAGCGCCGACCAGGAGGGCGTATAGGTCGGCTGCGGCCCGCCCCAGATCACGCTGATAGCCAGCAGTAACTGAAACAATAGTCCATTACATCGTCGTTTTAAGGGCGCTTTCACTTAACTGCGTACTATTAACGGCTGGTTAGCAGTCGTTACAAAACTGACGGTTAGTGACGGCTTTGGCATTAAACTGTCAGTTAGAGAAAGGTGTGGTTGTCTAGTCAGGCCATGTGAATCAATTATAACTTAAGTCGAGCTTTTGAAGTCCACGTTAAATTAAAATGTCCTTGAGGGATTTTTTTGGTTGATCATAAAATAGTTCTGCTTAATAGAATATATAAACACTTAGCTCGGCTTTTTTCTATTTTCACTCAACAAGGGCATATTACAGCCTTTTAGGAAACGTATTTTACGTAAGTACGTACAGCTCGCAGCAGAAGTACCTAGCCTAAAGGGTGAGGAGTTCAAAATGTCCTTCACCGCTCTTATTCTCTTAACAATAAAGTCGTGTCAAGCTCATTTTGAACACCTCACCCGCTTAGCTACTTCTGCTGCTGACTGTACTAGATTTTTTGTTACAAAAGTAAAAGACTTAACGAGAATAAATAATAAGCTCATTAAAAGTGAATTGCGTACGAATCAATATGGAACTTGGTTACTATACATTTCCGACTTACTGAAATCATTAATATAGTGTTACAACTTAGTGAAATGAATTACCTGTGAAACCATTAAACACAGAGTCAATCTGTGCGGCATACGCTTATACTTCTGCGTTACGATAAACACCGTGATCACCCACACAATGGCCACCAAAGATACTATAGAGAGATGGAAGCCAAACTTCTTCATCTGGTCTGCGTAGTCCTTGTTGATAGATATTACTTGAGCTGACATGAACATTATGGGCGCTGACAGGAATGTACAGATCACCATGGATGAGGCCATCTGAAATTATAGTCATTTAATTTAAGATGTTGCTTACGTCTAATTATTAAACAGTTAACTGACTATAAAAATAGGCAAACTATTTTTTGTTGTTATTCTCACGTTACGTTAGCCAGGAGACAACAGTAGTAGTTTCTTAGAAAATATAGAAATTATTTTACGACTGTAATTAAAGGATGGATTATAAATACAGTGTATGTACTTTCGGTGAATTCAAGTGATGTATATCATAGTTTAGAAAAGTGACCCAGGAGATGTACTTATGACAATAATAGACAAAAAAAATACATAATCAAATGCAAAAGTAAAGTTTCATCGTAATCATCTTCACAACAAAAAATGCCTATATTTAACGATAGTAATAAAAGCTCCATCTTTCATATTACACTTCACACAATCTGATCATGACTAATTCTAAAACACGTTTATAACATATTTTACGTCAGTCTGGGCGGTAAGTGAGATTTACCGCCCACGGGCGCAGCAGCAAATCTCACTTCACACCCAGGGAAAGACGTAAAATTGTGTATGCGCCACGGGCGGTAAAATAAAGAACGGCTCAGATCGCGGAAATTTGTGGCCCGAACCGAAGGTAAGGGCAATAAACAAGCCTATGTAATGTACTGTTACCTACCAGATCCACCTCCAGTTGGTACAGGTTAGAGAAAACGAATACTGCGGGCGCGGTGGGTATGGTTCCATACAAGAACGCGTAGGTCGACAGTGAAGTGGTCTCGGAGTCGTTCGCCCCTGCGTTTAGCGCGCTTACAGCCTCTCTCATCACCACTGGTAAAACAATCCTACAAATATAAAGTAAGATTAACATAGGTGTATCAGTTTTGTGGTCTAATCCGGTTCGAAATGTTTTAACTACGTCAGACTTATTACAAATTTTTATTACGCGGTCTCTGGTGCCGCTCGAGATAATGATTATGAATTAATAGAAACATGACGAGCAAAAATCGACATAAATTACATGAGTCATCATCATCATCATCTCAGCCATAAGACGTCCACTGCTAAACATAGGCCTCCCCTTTGGACCATCATTAAAGGGAGGGTTTGCCATACGCGCCACGCTTGGCAGGCGGGTACACATGAGTATTACATTCAAAATACTTTTACAAAAATGTTTTAATGATATTAAGTTAGTATTAGTTACTTGATCTTGATAGGTATTTATAATTTTGTGTAATTATATTTAATGTAGTTGCAGTGGTTGTACTGCAACTACGTTATCATAATAAAACATTAAACTACATAAAAAATACCAATTTATTAAATGTTTCCTTATTTTTAGTTTTCTATATCAATTTCTATATTTTTTTATTCCTAGCTAGTAACAAATCAAATAATTTTAACTTTTTAAAATTCAAACAAAATAAACTCACAGTTTAACCATGATTAGGACACATGGCAGCAACAGTGCCGGCCCTCTCAGTCTGTGTATCTGGCCCACCATTCTGAGTCCCAATAAAAATAGAGCTGTAGCTGAAAAGGAGTCTCCAAATACCTGTAAATTATAATCGAATTATTACAACACTTCAAATTAATTCCTAAAAATTGGACAAGAAAGTTTTAATTTAAAGTATAAACATATCTGAGATATTAGGATACATAGCTTGTACAGTCGACGTCAAAGATATCTTTACATATTTTCACCTTATTACAATGGAGTAAGGTGAAAAAGTGTAAACATATCTTTGCTGTCAACTGTACAGCTCTTGTCTCATGTTTAATGTTTATTCAGAAGCGGGATTAAACTTGACATTTCGTTATTAAAAAAATCAAGTTTTAATTAATCACACTTGACAGCAGATAATATTATCTATATGGACAATCACTAGGTTAACTGTTATTAAATACATGAAAACAAATTAGACTTACTTTTAGTAGCAACTCAATGTATGGTGAAAGTTGATGTTTAAAGGCAATATTGCCTATAATACCCAATACTGTCATCACCAAAACAGGGTTTAAAGCTATGCCCTTTACGATTTGCCTTAGCAGTTTGAACTTGCACAGTTCACTTGATCTCACTCCATCAGGCGATGTAGTCACTATCTGGGCATTGTCTCGTTGTTTCTTGATCTCCATCAATACAAAAGCAACTGGGTTTAATATAGCTAGCGATATTGGTGCCATCAAATACAGGAAGAGTGCATATTCCGGATGTGTATTCTCATAGATGGCATTAACTGAAAATTATTGATTTATTTATTTAATCAAAATTCATACAGAAACATACAATTTTACAGGACTCATTTTTTTTAGATCAAGAAAAAATCATAAAACAGGGGCAAAGTAAGTTTTGTTGTTTACCCTGTCCCTGTTGTCCGAAGGACATCTTCAAACTTTATTATAAGTTGACCAAGATACATAACCAAAGCAATGAGGGGCAATACTATGATTAATCAGAATATATTTAATTAAAAATATACTTACTTATTGGATAACCCAAAGCAAAATCATTGCTCTGAGTGCAAAAGATGGCAAATATACCAGCTCTGCCAAGATTCACAGGTTTAGACACCAGAATGGTGACAATCATGACAGCAAAGAACACAATTCCTTTGGCTAACAATATAGCCAGAAGGAAAGTCCAGTTGACAGTACTAAAGTCCAGTTTAGCCAGGGACAGGAAGATGAGAGACGGAAGGGCAAAGGTGCCAACAAATGTGGCAATCCCTTTTGATTCTGTCTGTGACACCACATTTAGGCGGCCAGCAATATACCTACAATAAAAAAGATATTACTATTTCAGTCACTTTTTAGGAATTCAACAACTTGCTTTCAAATCAACAGAAAATCACTAGTATCTATTCATATAAATCTGTTATGCAAAAACTACTGCAAATAATTTCATAATTATTTTTTATATTACATATTCATTGATTTATATTATTATTCAAATAAGTTTCACAGCATTACAGTAATTAATCCAAGGCACTGAGAACTACATAAAAAAAAACAAAAATACTTAAAACTAGTTCAATTTAGGTGACGTAACTGTATGGCTCCATTGGGTCGTCTGATCTGGTGGAGGATTTGACTTAACAGTTTATACCTTGGAGTAACATTTAGGGTAGTTTTTCCTCAAAAACCACATAGGGTTTGCAATCCGGACCCAAAATGTAAAAATTATCTGGATCTGGATCCGGATCCGCGGATCTTCCCATACATTTCAGATCCGTTGTGCAAATCCTACACGCATGGTGAGGCTGTAGGAAACAGTTAGTAAGTTTTTTCTAAATATAAAGAAATATGATTTCGACTTACCCACATAATATAATCGTAAAGCATTGGAACAGTGCTGGATATAAGTTATCTGCTTTAGCTGGATCCAGGAGAAATGTTGATTCTTCCATTTTGAATGTTACTTTAATACAATCTAAAAAAATACATTATTTACTAGCACAACATGTATTATATTAAACAGACGACTATTGAAATCTTTAAAAAACCTTGTTACTTTCTAGCTACAATGTTTTTCCAAAGAATTTGAACTTACCAATATGTTATAGAACTTATAGAAGCGCAGAAGACAGAGACATACATATCTCATACAAATTCGGTTTTGTTGCACAAAGGTGTACTATAATTATATTCCAGGCTAAAATCAAGTTTTATCATAACAGGTATTTAAATACTACGCCGACACATACACATAGGTTACAGACCGATGTTATCGCGACGTGACACGACACAGCCACTGTTTATCATTAATTCATTGTATCATGAAATCTGTGAAAGGGTAAATGTTTAGCGTTTTGTTTGATTTATTATAATTTATATTATTTCATGACTAATAATCTGGATGTTACATCGAAGTGTCGAACCCAGTTCACCAGTTGTTGACACTTGACATTTTGTCATCAAATCAATCGATAAGCAACACAAGTTACATTCAAACAAATGGACGATTTAGTAACTTACTGAAATAGCTTCAACTCTGCGTGACTCTGCCAAAAAAATCCTTGCGTCTGTAGAGGTCTAAATAAGGGGTTCCATAGCCTTGCTTTCAAAGCGTGTATGTCTGACTTAATGCCCAATAGTTTTTTTTGACAGCTCAAAAACCGGTAAACCGGAAGTATGTACTACTCAAATAGTCTATAATATTTTTTTACATCCGTATCCGCTACACGGAGTTTATCTAGTGCCTGGCGGCAAGAAAAGTTGGCTGCTGTAAAGTTGGAATTTAGAAACGTTTTAGGAAGTTTCCATAAGTCCAGTGAAACTTAATCTTATTTAGATTAAAATGGCAGGAGTTCAAAGAGTTCGTTTAAACAACCTGAATATAAACCTCAAGAATGCCCTTATTGTAGGGATTATTATTGCTAAAAAACAAGTGCGTACAATAGGGTCCAAGAAGAAAAATGGAGAATCTAGGGGAGTTACGTCTTTTACAATGCGAGATTCGGAAGTAGACACAATTAACGTTGACGTCTGGGGCTCTGAATATTTTGCAATAACGTTTTATGAAAGATTTCTTGTTGGAGATGTAGGTAAGTTTATTTCCGTGGTTAACACAACCATAATTCACAATTTCAGGGGAAATATTTATGTTAAATTTACAACTAACTAAAGAATCGCAAATTTTTACAGTGGAAATATCACAACCGAAGATCTCCGTCAAAAGCGGCAACGATGCATTTAGACCACTTGTAAGTACCTAAACCTATACTCGTACTTAATTATAAGCCGTTAATAATCAACAATCTTACATTTACCAACTTAATCCCATTAAGTTTATATACCTATATAGGTAAGTATTACCCAGACAGCATTGTTTTTATACACTAAATCTTGGCGTGAGAGTTCAGAGTTGATAGTGGAAATATGTGATAGGTTGGTAGGGTTTTCGTCCACTTATCGATTTTTTTTGTAATTCCAAAGAAATATCTTGAATGTTGAATTACTTTAGTTCAGTTTATCATTATCACACTTGCGGGATTTTTTTATAAAAGAAATAGTTATTTGTTATACAAGGGGTGAAAGTTGTATTTTACGTGCGAGTGTTATTTGAAACACGAGCTAGCGAAAGGATTCTATTATTGACCACGAGCGAAGCGAGTGGTTCAAAAATAGAATCCTGAGCGTAGCGAGTGCTTTAATACACGAGACGTAAAATAACTTTCACCCGTGTATAACACAAAACTTTTCACCTCACTACAGCGAGGAAAATAAGGAAAAGGGTGCATTTTGCTCGGTTTCCCGTAATTCCTCAGGTGTTTAATACTTCTTCATCACTCGAATCACTAATTTTTAACAAAACAACCTAAAAAATATATTTACCCATATATTTACAGAACGGGAAAAGCCATAACTACCCATCTAAGCTGCGATTTTCTAATTTTCGTATGTGTAATAGTTTAACGTTCAAATATGTCTACCATCCTAGGTAACTTCCCCCTTTGACCTAATCTTGAACGAGGGAACGTCCGACGTATGCATCCACACAGGAGACTCGTTTACGTCGTTTCTACCGCTCCTGCACATACCGTCCAAGCCGGCGTCCGGTTACTACGGGCTTAGCGAAGTGTTGAAACTGCCAGGTATGTATACTCTCACATCATTTATAAAGTATCGATCACGACCCTGCCTTTCATTGTATCAGTGGTTCTCAACCGGTGGTACTTACTGAGAGACACCTGAAATGGTCCGCAAATGTATTTATAAGTAAACAAAACTACCCTATTACCTTTATTTGAGTTTTGGACGTGGTGGTCTCGGCAATGGTAAGCAAAAGATATAGGTACCTGTTTATCGAGTTACACAGTTACGAGACGAGAAGCCCTTTACCACGGAAAGGTTAAGGAGCTAGTTAAGAACCACTGCATATGTTAATTACTAATTAGGTATCGCATCGCATTTTGTAATTTAATCGCTTCTACATTTTACCGTGGCCGTCGACTTTTATAATTTTTAGGTCAAGAGCGGTGCGACGAGGTCCAATACTTCAACTACGTGTTTCCTTATTTTTCGCAGAAGGTGACAATGTGTACGTCGACTTACTGGTCGTAGTGAAATCTGTGAAGCCGGTGAAAAGCATCAAAACCAAAGCGGGTGTAGACATGTCCCTGCGCAGCGTGGAAATTGTGGACAACACTACCCCTGCCTCCATTGAGCTTGCAATTTTCGACATCGATACAATACAGAGGTCAAGACATGCAGCCCTACTAGGCTATTATCTAAGTAGCTATTTACATAACTAGATTCCGAGAAATCAATTTTGTCACTATTACATCTCTTCTCGGTTCCTTACGTCTAGCATGACTTACGTTGTCGCGCGACTCCCCATACTTGGCGCGACTCGAAGTTTGGAGTCGCGCGCGACAACGTATGTCATGCTAAGCCGCCAGCTGATTGACATTTTGGGATATAGAAAATTGAAGTCTTAGGGGATTTCAAGTCATATTGTGACGCTGACCTACGCACAAGCGCAAATATCTTATTCTACTCGGAATCTAGTAGACATGAAGGAACAATACCTTTGGCTTTCAATATTTTCAATATCTTATAGGTGCAAACTTATAATAATGAAAAGATTGATATTATATAATACTTATCCCACATTGAAAGATGGTTTTGGAATAAATACACCGTTTCAGGGCCGAAGAATGGCGCCCCCTGGAGAGTGTGTTGTTCATATCCGACGCACGCGTGTCGTGGCGCGGCCGGGTGAGCGTGCAGGTGTCGCTGCGGTCGGTGGTCACGCACCAGCCGCACAGCGCCGATGCCGAGTCTCTGCGGTTGTACGTGAGGAACCAAGCTAATACGCGTAAGTTTAGCAATGTAGCAATGCAAGTGTAGCAATTTAGAAAATATTGTTTCTATATTTTCTATCAACAGAACAATCAGAATAGTACTCTTACCTTAAATGGCTTGTTTTTCTTGCATCTCACATTTTCCTCGGTGTAGTGAGGTGAAAAGTTGTGTGTTTGGTGCAAAATTATTTGGCTTCTCGTGTCTTGAAAGCCTCGCTACGCTCAGGAATCTATCTTTTCAGCTTTCAATTTCAACACTCGCGCCAAATAACAAGTTTGCAGCCTTGCATAAATAACTATTGTTCAATCTCATGTTAGTATATGATTAGTTTGTTGTTTTTAAAGACTGTGTACTTTGAAATCCGGCCACGCATGGTATGGTACATCTCCCTTTCGGATACACGTTTTCAAGCAGTTCTTTTTTATAAATAATCTCTAATCATAGTAATATATAATAAAAATAGAATCATATTATAATTGTATGGGCTTGTCTAAGTTTTTACTGAAGGTATTTCATCATATCTTTAATGTTTTGTCCAGCGTTTTTTGATAATCTTCACTCGCTTCCTGCTACAATACCACAATTGTATTTATATTTTCACAACCGGTTTTATGGTCAATAGAATGTCATCTTACAAAAAAAAAATGTTTTGAAACTCTATTCTACTTGAGGTAGTCAGGAAAACTTTCTACTCCAAGCACTGAAAGTAATTTTTATATGGCAGCCATTTTTTTTGTCAAAAAGTCAAACTCACCAAAGTTAGAACACCTCCGAACTATTTCAATCTAAATACACTTAGAAAAATGTTAGCTATGGTGAAAAGAGAATTTAATAAGGTATCATTTGATTCATCTTATTTATAATAAAAAACTATTTTTAACAGGAAAATTTGGTAAACACTGTCAGAACACTGTGGACAAAAAAATATAGGCACTGTGAAAAAAATATAGTGATCAAACTCATAGACAACGTAACGTTTATATTATGTTTTAAATTCTATTATGTAGCTTGATAACCCCAAATTATTAATTAGAAGTGTTGGTTGAATATGCACATTCAATAAAAAGATGTATCATACCATGCGTGGCCGGATTTTAACGTACACAGTCTTTAAAAGGCGGCGGGTCGGCGGCGGCGTGGGCGGCGTGGAGCGGCGAGCGCTCGGCGGCGGCGTCGGCGGCGCAGGTGCGCGAGCGCCTGGCGCGCGGCGAGATGTTCTGCGCCTCGCTGCACGCGCTGCTCACGCAGCTCGACCTCGAGGACCTCGTCACGTGAGTAGCTGTTCTGTAGCTAGTGTACCTTCATACTGCTATATGATTATCGATTAGCAGCATGCAATCAAGAATACCCCGAAAGCCTCGGTCATTATTTTGGTTTTCTGCCTCTGTAGCATTCGAACCGCAAGAACGATTGCCAGGCAGCGATTTTCCAAATTTCTATGTTACTGACTCGTTTAATATATCCAACCTGTAGCAAACCGTACCCGTAAATTCACGTCTGAAAATATGGATAGGTACAGTCGACGTCAAAGTATGTTTACACTTTTGCACCTTATTATAAAGGCGCAAGGTGAAAAAGTGTAATCATATTTTGGACGTCTACTGTACATTTAATGGGACAAAAATATGTAACCACGACTCCGTTACCAAAGCATAGTGTTGGATAAGGAATTTTATATTCACATTATATTATGTCATATTTTCAGGCGTGACCGTACCTAAAATTTAGTTTTTATTCATTGAAATATCTATCATATAAATAACTCTATCGTTACCTAGTCCAACAATAATTAGATGCCAATTTTTTGTAATCCTATTCAATTAAGTAAATTTATTGCACAGCGATCCAAATGCCGAAGACCTGAGAGTGCGTTTTGCAGACCATACGGGGGAGATAAATCTTCGCCTTCCCCTAAATATATTAGAAGAAGTAATCGGCTACTCGGTACGTACAAAATATCGTATTGCGTGTTCAAACTACTGGGTCTTCCGAGCGCACATTCGAAACTTAAAGAGTGATTATTTATACATGTTTCAGGCAGCTCAATTAAAGGCTATGTCTGCCGATGAAAGGGCGACGGTGAGGTGGAAAATTCTTCTAGAACAATGCACTGTGAAGCTAGCCGGCTCTGCTTCAAGATTGCATATGTTGAGTTTGAGGCGCGCTTCGCAAGCTGATCCGATTCCTCTGTACTAGTTAACAAATAACTCTATCAGATAAAATTGCTTAATTATAATTACTTGTAGGTCGATGATAAATTACTTTATTAGATAAAATACTGCACTTCGTTTAGAATAAATGAATAAATAATATAAATATTTAAGCGTCTATTTATCTTGCCATGAACATAAGTAGGGGAGAGTGGAGTTCGACCTGCCAATTTTCAAATATCATAAGATTTTACCATAAAAATAATGAGATTGAAATTTAATAATGTGACAATATTATAAGAATGTCTATTTTTCTTTGAAACGACGCAGTAATATCAACGAAAATAGTTTTTTTTTATACAAGCATTTATTCGACAAATTTCGGAGCGGCACTTTTAGCCCCTCGTTGGGGCATGTTGTGCCCCCAGTGGGGCAAATTGTTTCGGATAAATTATGTCAAAATACGTTGATTGCTGGCTCCGCACCCGAAATATCCAAACCTAGACGTTAGGTAGCTATATATACCTAAATGTAAGTATTTATTTATTACATTAAATTAAGGTTAGGGGCTATTCATAAATTACGTCATTTCAAAATAGGGGGGGGGGTCTGGACATCGGATGATGGTAGCATAACGTAGGAGGAAACGGGGCCATTTTAAGCATAATATTTGGATGATTTTAGGGGGGGGGGGGGGTCAAAAATCGTCAAAAATAGATGACGTAATTTATGGACAGCCCCTTATTTAAATATGTCAATATTACAGTTATAGTTAAGCTTGTAGAACCACTAGACATGTAGATTGCCTCAATGCCATATGAGTAGGGGAAACAGCAGTCGGAACTATACACCTACAGTCCGTGAGCTCTCAAAAGAACCTTCGGGCTTTAGAAAGAGACGTCGGGTATCAATCAACAGTGACACATGAAAAAGCAGAACAGCAATATTTCCTTCGTGTGTCATCGCCGATCCCCGAAAGTTCTTCTTAAAGCTCACGGACTGTACTCCATAGTTGATAGGTTACCTAGCGACTTCTCTATTGATCAAATTTACCGGAAGAAAGACTGCCCGTAAACAACCGCGTCCAGTAATTATGGAAAAACAAGAGAAGACTGAAATCCAATATGAGTACACTAAAAAAAGAAAGGAATTCGGGAGACAATGCCTTTTTGAAGACCACGGACCGGAAGTGCTCATCAACATACCTAACAACCCGGCGCATTACAAGAATTACATACTACGGAATCCGGTGCATGTGGCTATACAAAATACAAAGACCATGTCAGAGCATTGGGTTAATTCAGTAAGGTAAGTCAGTACAACATTAATCAACGATAATGAATCAAATAGTAAGGAGCTCTGCTGACCACCGTAAATTGGTCTAGATTCTATGGATCCAATCAAAACAGACATCACATTCGGATAAAGGTATAATTTATCCAAAACCATCCATTTGTAACAGTATCGTGAACGTTAGATAATTTATAATTTGTCTTGAGAATTAATTTAATTTTAGAGCAGAATACACGTGTTCCGGAATAAATCACATAGAAGGCGGCTGGCCAAAAGATATAAACATGAATGATCCTGAAGCAACACAACGGTACCGTCGTAAGATCGAAAAAGACGATGCATACATCCACGCCGTCATGCATTTGGGGCATGTAAGTACATATTACAATACAAACTTTACTATAACAAATTAACTAAAACAAAACAAAAGCGTAGAAACATGAAAACGATCCACTAAGCTGCTTAATCTAAACGTTCTATAAACAACCCTGATAATTCAGTAGATGGAAGCCTGTTTGTCTCTCCCACTGTTATAAAATAAACTAAGAGGGAAGGTAAATTATTGGGTATTGAGGGGTATTTACGTAAGAATTGCTTGAGTGAATAACGCAGATGAATCATGTCAGATCACATCGGACGAAAGTATAAAGTTCTCAACACAAGACACCTCTGATTCCAACAATTAAAATGGTTATTTTACAGAGTATGGAACACAACATCCTTCAAAACCACGCAATTGACATGTATCAGTTATATTATTCCGAGCTACCCTCGATCCCCCCAGTCGAGCGCAGCAGCTGCCACACAGTGAACGTGTACCGCGAGCCGGGCACCAGGCGGCCCGTGCGCTCGTTGTCGTGGCAGGCGGACGGGGGCGCCCGGCTGGCCACCGCTTATGCTGATGTAGATCTCATGAGGAACAATCGAGCCCCACAGGTCTCTTATATCTGGGATATAGGTAAGCAATATAATCACTATTAGCCGTGTCCACACCTGACGCACCGCCTCGCGAAGAAATTGCCTAGCCGGCAACTCGGCTAGTGTGGATGTGCCTCGGCCGAGGCAAACGCACGCGCGGCCGCAATACCTCGGCTAATAATGAAGTTCTATGAAACATCTATGTTATACCTGGACCACTAAATTTGAAATATAAAACCAAGTATGATTTTATGTTTTCTAGAAAATGCAAATGCGCCAGAGCTAACTATAAAGCCGATACAACCACTTCTTGATCTGCAATACAACCCACGTGATCAAAATATACTTGTTGGAGGGATGTTGAATGGCCAGGTAAGGCTACATCGAGTGTTTGAAATTGAGAGCAGTTCTCGCATTCATGTATTTCACGTAATGGTCAAAAATGGAATCTTTTATAACAATTGCCAAACCGATTCCTGGCTGTTTTGATGAATTTTGGGATACCGGGCACATTTGAGATTGAGAAGGTAGGTTCAAGCATCCGGATTCAAGGCACAATAATACTACCTAATAACGTAGGTACCTGGAGCATTGCTTAATCGATGGCCCAAGGTAACAAAACGGCCGACTAACCATAGCAACGTGTGTAAAAAACAAGATTGATCCACTTAAATGTAAGTATATGCAGATCGATTGTAGATACTTAATGTTTCAGGTAGGTTGGTGGGACATGCGTAAAGGAGGCGAGGCGGCCGGTGTGTGTCCTCCGCACGTGGCCCACCGCGATCTCGTCAGAAACGTCTTATTTATCAATTCGAAGACGGGCGCAGAATTCTTTTCGTCCGGGCCTGATGGTGTTGTAAAATGGTAAGCGTACGCGTAGGTCTAGCTAGTGTATGGAATGGACATAATGGACATTTGCCTTAGGGGCTTAGGCACACAACACAGATAACCTCAACACTAGATAGATCATAAGTACAACTCGGGGTCACCACACATCAGTGCTCCCGTACTAATTTTGTATGAGAGCGCGACCGCGTATTTCAATTGAGGTAACGTTTTTGATCATTACTCATGTGGATTAAAAATATCTACAAAAATTAAGTTACAGGGGTGAACCTGGATTGTTATACTACAAATTGGTGTATAATACTATTGAGATTTGCTGTTCGGATCGTAGAAATTTACGAATAAAATTGCACTGATGTGTGGTGTCCTCGTGCTCCCTGTAAAAGTTTAATGATGAGGTGTCTGTGTAGTCTGTGGCACACAATACACTTGACAAACTCAGTAGGTATACCTGGAGCAATCTTTACTGCGAGTAGAGAGGGACATTAAGCACATTTGTCATTTGCTTATAAACCTGAGCTACCTACTGTCTATTGAAAAAACTTTTCATGGAAGAGCACTATGCAGTTTTTTTAAACTTTACAGGTGGGATACAAGAAACATGAGTGAACCTACCGATTCAATGATAATAGATCTAGTCAAACTTCCGACTGACACACAAAGTATCGAAAACTCTTTAGGAGTATCTGCACTAGAATACGAACCAACTATACCGACCAGGTTCATGGTGGGGACTGAAACAGGAGCAGTGATAGGTGGAAATCGTAAAGGCAAAAACCCGCTCGAGAAACTGCCAACTAAAGTAAGTTCTTAGAAATTCTTCATAGCATACCACATACGATGGGCAATTGGGCATATGTAAATAGGGAATATTACGCAAAACCAGGGACCCGCCCGGTATCCCCTTCGAGGGTTTTTAGCGGGGTTTTTCGTAAGGCTTTGCTAACCAAAGCCGTTGCTCCTTAAAACCCGTTCATTTGGGTTTTTAAGCGCTTTAAATAAGGCTAAGCACTATTACTTTACCACTACCCGATACGTTTTCGAAGCGCTATAAAAAGCCTTTGCGAAAGGGTATTTGAAGGGGTTTTTGTAAGGCTGCTGAATTTACACTATCATTCAAATAGTAATACGGGTACTCAGTTTACTAAAGGCTAACCGGTATATTTTTAAGCGCTTAAAATTATAGCGCTATTGAAGGGGTTTTTCAACGATCAAGCGACTTTTCTCCTTATCCTTAAGTAAATATGAGCAATATTTCGAAATTATGTATTTTATACGATAAGATGTTTAGTTAAGTATTATGAGTAGGTATAATGAGGTTCGTCGCCGGCCTCTAAAGGGCAGATTTTGAATTTAGTTTAGTTGCTGACTCGCTTGAAGAAAGAAAGACCTACGTAATTATTTCGTAATTCGTCGGCGGGCGTGGGTTGGCGTGAATATTACGTAGGTACAGTTATTGATTTGAAATTGATAAGAGATAACTCCGATCCGGGCACCGTGCTGGTTGCGGAAGAAATGGCAAAATACGTCAACTTACACCAAAACATAAACAAACTGAGATACGGGTCAAAACGTCACAACACTCACACGAGTGTTCTGATCCGTTCAAAAATAAACCTTATTGCGGCGCAATAAAGTAATTTCAACTGCAAGCGGCAGGCGGCTTGGCGGCATTTCTCAAAGACTCAAAGCAGTGTGCCGCGAACCTGCCAGATCGATTTCAATATATTGCTCATATTTCGATGGAGAGTTGGGACCGGTATCACAAGTTGGAGCTTATGCTGAACCCTGGGAGACCCTACTAGATCTCGGGTTTGACGCAACATAAACTCATGCTGTTTGGGCTCATTCGACTTGTATTGATGAGGAGTTGGGACCGGTATCCCAAGATGGAGCTCATGCTGAACCCTGGGGGACCCTAGGGGATCTCGGGTTTGGTGTAACATAAACTCATGCTGTTTGGGCTCATTCGACTTGTACTGATGAGGAGTTGGGACCGGTATCACAAGATGCAGCTCATGCTGAACCCTGGGGGACCCTACTGGATCTAGGGTTTGGCGCAACATAAACTCATGCTGTTCGGGCTCATTGGACTTGTATTGATGAGGAGTTGGGACCGGTATCACAAGATGCAGCTGATGCTGAACCTTGGGGGACCCTACTGGATCTCGGGTTTGGCGCAACATAAACTCATGCTGTTTGGGCTCATTCGACTTGTACTGATGAGGAGTTGGGACCGGTATCACAAGATGCAGCTCATGCTGAACCTTGGGGGACCCTACTGGGTCTCGGGTTTGGCGCAACATAAACTCATGCTGTTTGGGCTCATTCGACTTGTACTGATGAGGAGTTGGGACCGGTATCACAAGATGGAGCTCATGCTGAACCCTGGGGGACCCTACTGGATTTCGGGTTTGGCGCAACATAAACTCATGCTGTTTGGGCTCATTCGACTTGTAATGATGAAGAGTTGGGACCGGTATCACAAGATGGAGCTCATGCTGAACCCTGGGGGACCCTAGGGGATATCAGGTTTGGCGCAACATAAACTCATGCTGTTTGGGCTCATTGGACTTGTCCTGATGAGGAGTTGGAACCGGTATCACAAGATGGAGCTCATGCTGAACCCTGGAAGACCCTATTGGATCTCGGGTTTGGCGCAACATAAACTCATGCTGTTTGGGCTCTTTCGACTTGTACTGATGAGGAGTTGGGACCGGTATCACAAGATGGAGCTCATGCTGAACCCTGGGGGACCCTACTGGATCTCGGGTATGGCGCAACATAAACTCATGCTGTTTGGGCTCATTCGACTTGTATTGATGAAGAGTTGGGACCGGTATCACAAGATGAATCTCATGCTGAACCCTAAGGGGCCCTAGGGGATCTCGGTTTTGGCGCAACATAAACTCATGCTGTTTGGGCTCATTCGACTTGTATTGATGAAGAGTTGGGACCGGTATCACAAGACGGAGCTCATGCTGAACCCTTAGGGGCCCTAGGGGATCTCAGGTTTGGCGCAACATAAACTCATTCTGTTTGGGCTCATTCGACTTGTACTGATGAGTAGTTGGGACCGGTATCACAAGATGGAGCTTATGCTGAACCCTGGGGGACTCTACTGGATCTCGGGTTTGGCGCAACATAATCTCATGCTGTTTGGGCTCTTTCGACTTGTATTGATGAGAAGTTGGGACCGGTATCACAAGACGGAGCTCATGCTGAACCCTGGGGGACCCTACTGGATCTCGGGTTTGGCGCAATATAAACTCATGCTGTTTGGGCTCATTCGACTTGTATTGATGAAGAGTTGGGACCGGTATCACAAGATGGAGCTCATGCTGAACCTTGGGGGACCCTACTGGATCTCGGTTTTGGCGCAACATAAACTCATGCTGTTTGGGCTCATTGGACTTGTACTGATGAGAAGTTGGGACCGGTATCACAAGATGGAGCTCACGCTGAACCCTGGGGGACCCTACTGCATCTCTGGTTTGGCGCAACATAAACTCATGCTGTTTGAGTTCATTCGACTTGTACTGCATGAGTTTGTGTTGCGCTAAACCAGAGATCCAGTAGGGTCCCCCAGGGTTCAGCATGAGCTCCATCTTGTGATACCGGTACCAACTCCTCATCAGTACAAGTTGAATGAGCCCAAACAGCATGAGTTTGTGTTGCGAAAAACCCGAGATCCAGTAGGGTCTCCCAGGGTTCAGCATGAGCTCCATCTTGTGATACCGGTACCAACTCCTCCTCAGTACAAGTCGAATAAGCTAAAACAGCATGAGTTTGTGTTGCGCCAAACCCGAGATCCAGTAGGGTCCCCCAGGGTTCAGCATGAGCTCCATCTTGTGATACCGGTACCAACTCCTCATCAGTACAAGTCGATTGAGCCCAAACAGCATGAGTTTGTGTTGCACCAAACCCGAGATCCAGTAGGGTTCCTCAGGGTTTAGTATGAGCTCCATCATCTTGTGATACCGGTCCCAACTCCTCATCAGTACAAGTCGAATGAGCCCAAACAGCATGAGTTTGTGTTGCACCAAACCCGAGATCCAGTAGGGTTCCTCAGGGTTTAGTATGAGCTCCATCATCTTGTGATACCGGTCCCAACTCCTCATCAGTACAAGTCGAATGAGCCCAAACAGCATGAGTTTGTGTTGCGCCAAACCCGAGATCCAGTAGGGTCCCTCAGGGTTTAGTATGAGCTCCATCATCTTGTGATACCGGTCCCAACTCCTCATCAGTACAAGTCAAATGAGCCCAAACAGCATGAGTTTGTGTTGCGCCAAACCCGAGATCCAGTAGGGGCCCCCAGGGTTCAGCATTAGCTCCATCTTGTGATACCGGTACCAACTCCTCATCAGTACAAGTCGAATGAGCCCAAACAGCATGAGTTTCGTAACTTTTAAGCGGTATTTTGTAACATCACTGTTGAGTTTGCAGCTTATACAGGATGACTTCTGGGTAACAAACTAAAACTCTTTTTTTACATGTGTTAGTTATCAATATTATTTTACATGATAACACTGTCATATAATAGTATTTGCTCAAATTGATTAGATTCCTTATTCATATTTAAAAAAATATAGAAGTCAGACTGCAGTAATCAAATCGTATACAGTGTATTTCTATATTAATCAAATACAATACAATACATTTATCATTACTGGTCGTAAATAATAATAATTAACTAACGGCCAAAATCATTACATTAGTTTTAAAACTTTTAAATCAAACTTGTATTAAAATCAAATGAAGGGGTAAATTCAGCAGTCTTATAAAAACCCCTTCAAAAACCCTTTCGGAACGGCTTTTTTTAAGCGCTTCATAAATGCATCTGATAGTCGTTAGGTAACTGCTTAGCCGTATTAAAACCGCTTGTTTTAAGCGCTTAACTTGATTGGATTGCATATTGGATAGGGTTACCCTTACGAAAGTAGCGGTATCCCGGTGACGGCGGTGACGGTAACCTCTTCATACGGCTAAGCAAGCTAAACGGGGTATCATTTCGAAAGGTAAGCAAGTTGTTTGGGCTATTCAATGAACGGCTAAGCCGATCAACGGCTTTTTCCTGGGAAGGGGTGGTCGGGTCCCTGCGCAAAACTCTGCATAAGGGGCAGCACTAGCATAAACTGAGGGTCTAACGCGAAACAAGGAAATCGAAATTTCGTTATCCGTCTTTCAATCACAAAATGATGTGTAAAAACTTGTCTCAAAACTGTTTAAGGGCTATAGTATGTATAAATATTTTATGGTTTACAATATGTGCTAGTGCTGCACTCTGGTGACAGAACATTGCAGTTTGTTGATTGTTGAATCAGAAATCTGTGGTTTGTTGTAAGGTAGAAGCACTTACATAAAACAAGTTATCTCTTGTATCTGATCTTATTCACTTCTTTACAGTACGAAGCTCATCTCGGGCCTGTATACGCACTTCAGCGCAACCCAACCTTCTTGAAAAACTTTCTGACGGTTGGAGATTGGACGGCTCGAGTATGGAGCGAGGATTGCAGGGAGTCCTCTATACTTTGGACCTATTCGCATCGCACGAAGCTTACAGATGGCGCTTGGAACCCTATTAGGTAATGATCTGATTATACCAAACTGGAATAAAGATTTTATCGAAGAACAAATGTCTAAATAACATACGAAATTTAGTATGAATATATGAATAAATTTGAAGAATAATCACTTGGCTCCAATAGCATGTAATGTAAATAAAAAAATTACAATGATTAAGCCTGCCTTAGTATTATGTATCGGCATAAATATTATAGTAGTTAGTAATGGATGACAAAACCGGAGAAAGATTTGAGGCAAGTTATGTCAAGAGACCTGACTTAAA
Organism: Pammene fasciana; assembly: GCA_911728535.1. Taxonomy (NCBI): domain Eukaryota; kingdom Metazoa; phylum Arthropoda; class Insecta; order Lepidoptera; family Tortricidae; genus Pammene; species Pammene fasciana. Next base: position 9,062,931 of record OU452285.1, read on the forward strand.
TCAAAATTTGTTGTTCTACAGATTTTCGCTTATGTTGGTGACGCAATGGGATGGATGCTTATCGTGCTGGGACCTTTTACGGAGAAGAAGCGCTCCCATAGTCACGGCGCAACTATGCGATGAACCTTTATTGAGGTTACGACCGCATGAAGGGGTAAAGTCTAGGAAAGTAAAAAGAATTAAATAGTTACTAACGCGTATTTTTCTTCACAAATATGTGTTATTTTAGGGTCTCCTAGTGGCGTGTGGCAGTAGCAAAGGAACAGTATATCTGGCAGAACTGTCACAAAATCTAGGAACAGCTGACAAGAACGACAAACAACTACTAACTTCTGTAAGTGACATGATAATTAATAAAGTGAAAACTTACTAGAAGAGCCCTGTACTATCTTCGGCACAGAGGACCGTTCGTTCCTGCACCTTATTGTACCAGCGGGTTTATTTATTGCATACCCAATTAATCATTCATAGATTGGGTATATAATTATGAATCCCATGATACATAAGGCATGTATGCAGTCAGACTACTAGGTACAACAATTAATTTATGGACTTCAATTGTTAGCTCAGAGTAGGACATGGTGTATGTGGACATGGTCCATACATAATTTTTCGTCTGTTACGCTCAAAAAGTTACCAAATTTCCAGATATTGGAACGAGAAAACAAACGTGAACGAATATTGGAAGCACGCATGCGCGAGTTGAGGCTGCGGATGCGCCAAGACCGCGACGGGGGCCCGCAGGCGGCGGAGCCCGACCACTCCGCCAACGACCGCGACCTCGAGGAGGCCGCGGCGGAGTACATGCAGACCGTCAGCGAATTGCAAGCGCAACAGAAGACGCAATGATAAATTACATTAAATGTTTTTAATAGCTTGTTTTTGTTCTACTTCCTATGTATGTACAGTGGACGTCAAAGATATCTTTACACTTTTGGACCCTATTACAACAGAGTAAGGTGCAAAAGTGTAGCCGTCGACTGTACAGTCAGCTGCAGAAGTAGCTAAGCGGATAGGGTGTTCAAATGACCTACACACGCTCTTATTCTCTTAACAATAAAGTCGTGTCCAGCTCATTTTCTACTTTTGCTGCTGAATGTACAGTCGCCATCAGATATCTCGGAGCGGTCAAATATCTGAACAACGCATCTATTGTCAAGGCGATAAAGTGAACGTCTATAGAACTCAGTTTCCACCAGCTTGCCTAATTTACGGTCACTCGCACTAATCAAACTATATCACTACAGGTCGTTAAAGTCTTCCATTGTTAAAGAATCAGCCACTTACACATTTGTAGATGTAAGGGCGAGATTGTTGTTGCGGAGAGATACGTGCTCAAAATGGAATTAAATAAGTTTAACATTATGTATAAAATGTAACGGTTACACTCACGTCTCTTTAGTCAATTCGCGCGACATGTTTCGGAGAGCCGCCCGACTGCAAACCGCTCCAACGGCCGAATCGAATAGCACTCTTAGTGCTTGAAGATAGAAACCTCTCTTCTCTCGTAGGTCGTTCCCTCATGTCTGAGGATCGTCGTCAGCATCAGGGTTGCATCTGGAGCGGATGATCTGCCTCCACCGGTTTCTGCTAGCGCGTGTCTTACGACCGTGTAGAATTGCGCAGACGACGAATTCTTCACTTGTCCGGCCCATCTGGTTGGTGAACGACCGCGCGATCTTTTGCCCTCAGTGTTCCCCATCACAATCAGTTTTTCGAGATTTTCGTCGCCCCTACGCATTGTGTGGCCGAAATACGAAAGAATGCGTTGCTGGCATATGGTGCAATCTCAAATGCATCAATTCTTTGTCTTTCTCGGGCTAAGATTGTCCATGTTTCCACTCCATACAAGAAGATTGGGAATACTAGGGCGCGTACCAATCTGATTTTGGTTTTGATACCAACTCCTCTTTTCTTCCAGATGTTATTTAAACAGGTCATGGCATCTTTTCCCATCCCAAACCGTCTTTTTATGTCGAGGACGCAACTGCCGTCATTGCAGATTAGGGACCCCAAGTACGCATAGCGATCGACGACATGAATGCCAGGAATGCTGCAGGTGGCATTTGTTAGCCTTCCAGCTCGATCCACAATCATCACTTTGGTTTTAGTTCTGTTTACTGCAAGACCGATGTTTCCACTTTCTAACTCGAGTCTTTGGAACAGTTCATTCATGTCTTCCATGGATGTTGCTAAAAGAACAGTGTCGTCGGCATATCAGAGATTAGATAGTCTCTTTCCGCCTAAAGGAAAACCTTTCTCCCAATTTTCTCCCAATAGAAACCTAGGCTGTTCGAAACATGTAGCGCGAAGTCACTAAAGAGACGTGAGTGTAAACGTTATATTTTATAGTGTTAGCATGTCTCACGAAAGTTGAAATTTATGAAATAAGATTGAAATAAAATACCGTAATGTGACTCGAAAAGACAGTATATTAAAGACCAATAAAGGTAATCCTATTGATATGACTATCTACTATAATGAACGCTTAATTACTTGTCCATCAGCACATCGGCTTAACGTCCTCCTTGGTGAAGGCGTTGAAGAGCCACCGCTTCTCGATGTTGGCGCCGACGCCCTGCGTGGCGCACTGGAACACGTCGGGGTGCTTCTGCAGCACGTGGTGCACGGTGGCCTGCGTCACGTGCGGGAACAGCGCGCGCACGTACGACACCACGTAGTCGAGGCTGGCGCCGTGCGGGTGCACCTGGAACGGACATTTACAATGTTATAGTTACGAGTACGTGGTACAACTAAAAAAAATACGGAGACTGCTGTTCGAAACGCAGTTTTAGACGTCTTGATAATAGTTTTATTTTGTACTTTGCTCATGCGGTGATCTAATAAAAAGTGTGCAGCTAATGGAGAATAAGTCTCAAAACTAAGGAATGCAATCTCGATCTCGCAAACAATGTATAGTCTGGTAGTGCAGTATCAGTGGAAGTAATAAGCTATACTCATCCCTTTTTTAATAGTGAGGGTACTAGCGTGAGAAAGAGATAGCATGATTCTCTCTATCTATGCTTGAAGTAAAACAAACCCTGGCCAAACTATAAGCACGAAATAATTAATTTTTTCAACGCGACCTGTCGTGCCCTCAACGCAAAGAACACCTATAAGGGTTATGGCGTCCGTTATCAAAGTAACCTTCATACTTTCAAGTTCATATAGGTTCGCTTGCGTCCGTGATCTTGGCGTGCAAGTGACGTATGGCGTTCGAAGGGTTAACCAGTCTATGGTGCTATACGGTGTATCATGCTTCGAGAAATCGTATATTATCAATATTCATGTACCTGAAGGAATGCAGACATAACTCCAATCAGTTTAGCTTCCCCACAACCAGCTTCCACAGACTCCTTTAGGTGTACTTTGGCGTCCAAATCGTCTGGCAGCGGCGGCGGCGGTGGGGGCTTCACAATAGGCTGCGGTAGTGGTGGCTGGAATATACAAAAAGGTTAAACGGGATATATAATAACATAAATTCAATGCAGACCAACCTTGTTAAATTTCATTGACAGATCAGCCCTGCTAACATAACTTACGTAGTCGCGTGTTGTGTGCAAGGTAAACCGGTTATATTTTGGACTTGATATCACGTGCTGGCCCTAAGGGCACGACTGGTGATTTGACGTCTTTGGCGGTCAAAGGGTTATAGCGCGACTAGAAGAATGCAGACTAGAGATGCACCGAATATCCGGTTACTATCCGGTATCCGGTCTATCCGGCCCTTATTTTAGTATCCGGCCGGATACCGGAAATCTTCGTACTATCCGGCCGGATACCGGATGTAGTCAGAGTCGCCCACTAGTCATACAAAAAATTTTTTTTTCAAAAATACGCGAGCGCGTGTGTACTTTTGAAAGAAGTTACTCCGTACTGACATAATAAAATTCGTTTTGTTGCCTAGAATTCCTAGGAATGTATCCGCGCGAACGTTCACTACGACACAGGTCGAATCCTGCACGACGCGCACCTGCGAAACTCAAATTGTAGCTATAGTACCGCCGGCCGAATATTCGGCGGCCGGATACCGAATATTCGGCGGAGGGTCAGGCCGAATATCCGGTATCCGGTATCCGGCCAAACCACTATCCGTTGCATCTCTAATGCAGACGCGCGTGACAACGTAAGCCATGCTTCATGTAGCACGGCTGACGATGGAAGGAAGTTTTTAAATTATCATCGCAGCAGATTATCCGAAAAAATATCGATAATACAATGTAACTTACATTTTTCTCAAGATGATTGTTCAGAGCTTGGCGAGCAATGAACTGCGCTTTGAATTTCTCCATCTCCTTTTGGGCATCCGCCTTGATAACATCAACTTCATTTTTGTATGCCTCCAGTTGGAACCGAAGACTGTCATTCTCACGCTGAAATAATAACAAAGGACATTTTAAATATATATATTTGCAATAACTCGAAAATTCGGAAATATAATTTATTTTTTAATCAGACAAAAAATATTAAAATCACACGAAAGTTACCTTCAAACTCTGCGAGTCCTCGTCCATCCCACCAGAGTTCGCCATGGAGCTACCATATCCTTGATTCATGCTATTATATGCACCATTATTGTAACCATCATTGTCTTCAGACCCAGTAAATTTCTCATTGAATTCCTCTTTCAATGAATTGAACTCCTGGAAAAGTCATTATTTATATTAGTGTAGGCTTATTAAGTATATTGTGTATCCTGTATTGGTGGTAATTGATATACTTTTGGTGGCCGGATCTCTTAGCCCCCAAAGCTGCTGTGTAGTGTGTATTACCTTGTAATATACCATAATTGACCTGAACCGCTCTTCACTTACCTTTGGCAGTAGTCTTCTAATCAGGTTACGGCAAATGAAAACTAATTACCCACAACCAAAGGTGGTGAGTCCATTTTGGTTAATTGTACAAAATAAAGTATTTTATATTACCATTCACAATCCATTTTTGGGCAATAACTAAATGGTAGAATAAAAGAAAATGCAATGAGAGGATTGGTCCCTATGCTATATACATAGGCGTAATGTACCTGTGTCATTTTTTGCCAAGTCTCGATGTTCTTTCGCTGAGGTTTGGTGAAATGATCCCAAACGCGCTGGTGAGTTGCAGCCGTGAATACCTTCGCCACCTGTTCGACTGAGTTTCACAAAATATACGTTAAAAGCCTCAAATGTGACCATGGCGCCACACATACCGTCGATCAATCGCGACCGGTCGTCCCAGGCTCTACCGACGAGTTAATGGTTCATTGCAGACTATTGCAATGACCATGTCATGATTCTGAACGGGACTATATCTTAATGTTGCAGACACCGTCGGCTTTGCGGAGTGTCAAGAGACACCGTGACAGTGCGGTACCACACAGAGATATCACTTACTTTCGCAACGATCCTTCCGAACTTTGCTTGCTTAATTAAGTAAATTACAAAACCGTACCCAAAAGTTCGATGCGTAAGTAAATGAGTCACTTACACAATATATTCAGTCTGTACTGTACATGTAAACTGAAGCTGATTCGGCTTGCAGACACGTTCGGTAAAGACGGATTTATTACACATTGGCCGAGCTGCGCCAGGGTAGGATTTTTGAGTGCTGCCCCAGTTGCACTACTGTGCGCGCGTGATTTTTTTAGAATTAAATGTCATAATCATATAAAAGTAGGCGTTCTAATTCTGAAACGCGTCAAATATATCTCTAAATTCTAAATAACCCACGCGCGTATGAGATTGAGAGTTGTATTAATAAATTTTAATATTGAATTATTAAAATTTATTGTCTTTCGAGGAACCTGTATATTCTATGGTGCCATTGATAGTGTCCTGTTAACGAAAATATAGATTTTTATAATTTAATTATGTACATACTGTATTTGCCATTTTACCCTGAGATAATTAATGTATCTTAATATCATAGCCACCTGATTAAATTTAGGCGGTTACAATTTCGTTAACTCGACTCTATACGATGTATATTGATCACTAACATAAAAACATTTTATTGACTTCTTATAAAGTGACAAATACAAAAGAGGTTATTTACAGTATTTTGATTTCTCTGTCAAAAAATGCTTTTGTATTAGTGACCTTTCCTTTATTTATTAACTGCTGCTTTGGTTTGGATCGCTAGGATCTTACCTGGCCACGACCTGAGAATTAGTCACGTAAAGGTGACGAGATTATTGGACTTTCTGCCAAAAGAGATCATTTGATCAAGAGATTTAAGAGAGAACTGACTAGAGATTTGACCCAGTATTGACCTAACATTGTTTTACTTACGCTGGTTAATAACTTTCTCAATGTGACTTTTAACTCTCTCCCTGGTGTCTTGCAACTCTTCCTCTGCTTGCATCTTTTCATTGAACAGTCTGCGAATGTGAGAGTTAGTCGCTTGTATCATGGAATAAAATTGATTTGAATTCTTCTTTGAGCACTCTCCTCTTTCTAACCACGCCACTAAAGTCTGTAAAATATACAAGTTCATTCATTAATAAGTTTTTCAATTTGTATAGAATGTAAAACAAGTGGAGATTTTTGCGTATTTGCGTATACTTACTGGTAAAGTGTTAGAAAATTGCTCTTCGTTTTTGATCTTCTCGGCAATTTGGGCAATAGCAACGTTGGAGAATGGCGTTATCCTAATAGGCGAGTCCTCCCGTACGCGCCTGTTGTAAGAGGATGGCGCGCTATATTTGCTAGCAGCAATTTCTTGTTGCGCAGTCAACTGTTGCATTTGTTGCTCCTGCACACGTTGCATATGCCTCTGGCGTCTTTCATACTCATTTTGGTCATCGCGGCTCTAAAATAGAAAAAGCTATTGGAGAAATTAGTGAATAAAAACTCTGTGTAAGCTAAATAAGGTATGTACTGTAGGTAAAGTATATTCACCTAAAAAATGTTTTTTCAATTTAGCCAACAAGGTTGTTTCTGAGACCAAATTTGTTCTTTCCTCCAAACTTTAGAAAAATACTTAGGTTGAAGCCAGTCTTAGGTTAGGATAAATTTGTGATCCAAGATTATGAATGTGGCAAATGAAACATGGGACGATATTTTTTGGGTTAAGATAGTTATTGTATTGTGAAATAATATAATAAGTCTTACCAATGCATAATCTACATGCAGCCATCCGCTGTTGCCGTGATTGTCCTCCTCTTCTTCCTCATCCTTATCCTTGTCCTTATTTAAAAGCTTTAAGCGATAACCGGATATTAGCATAGCAGCATCAACACAAGACTCTCTATCAAACCTTATGTGACAGAAATTCTTCTTTGACAGTCGTAAAGTCTGGATTCTTCCATAATTTTCAAACACCTCTCTAACTATGCTCTCCCTTATTTTCTCTGGGAGTCCACCAATGAATATTGTGCGGCAACCGGGTGGGCGCTCCCTGCGTGGAGGATTAGGGGTCCCCGGTGCTGGTGGTATCAGCTTGCAGTGTTTTAGTTCTATCTCTTTCTTTTCAACTGTCATCTCTGCTCCCATAGTGCCCATATTGGGGTACATGCCCATCATAGATGGGTCCATTATCATGCCTCCCATCATGTTCATGTCCATGGGTGTTCCTCCTGTTGAAGGCAAAGCTGGCATGGGCGTTGCTCCCATAGCAGACATATCCATAGACTGTTGTGGCATCATGTCCATGCCTGTAGATGGCATCATTTCCATACCAGTAGTTGGCATCATGCTGCCTCCCATCATCCCACCAGGCATCATCATATTTGGATACATACCACCCATCATCATATTTCCTATGAAAATTTAATTTTAAACATTAAACGAAACAAAACAGTGAAGCAGTGAATTAGTGCTTAGTGAACTATGAATACTATGATTTAGACTTATCAGCGCGAGCTGCCTGTCTAAAACGATATAATAATAATAAACACTTATAATTGTAGTTAGGGTTGTTATTAGCAATATACAGACAAGAATAGTAAAAATGGGTCACATTATATCAAAATTTCTATTCAAGATGACCCATTTTTTGTATACCGTAAAACGGGGTAAATAGGTCCAATGTTCACTTTCAACTAGAATTTTAACCATCTTCCGTAAGTCATAGAGTATTTTATAGTACTACATAAAGATGTATGGTAAGCTCTTTTAGATGCTGAGTAGCCTTAGATTCCCGACTTATTGCCATATTTTGATATATTTAACAAAAACCCGGTCGGATTCCAATTTACCCCTGACGGGGTAAATAGGTTCGAAAGTGAGGTTAATTGGAATTTTCACTAGGGTTGTCACTCAATCTATTCAAAGATATAGATATATAGATAGGTACCATCATAATCACCATCATCATCATCAGGTGATTTTTAAACTAGTCTAAAAAAATCATTACAATAGGTACTAAATTAAAAATGCTTCGTGAGACCATATTTTTATTGAATTAAATATTTTTAATTTTTGACAACCCTATTAGGTAATGCCATTTTCCCCCATTAACAAACCAAATAACCCCCACGTTGTTCCAATTATACCTGTTGACGTGCCAATTTCCCCCTTCACCGTTCCTATTATCCCAAAATTAACCTAAAAACAAGTGGTTATAGAAAAACTAAGATTTGTAATGAAATATTAAAATTATTTACTTACTTTTTTATTTATCTAAACCACAATACACTATTATGATTGATATTGCACAAATTTTAACACTTTTCACAATATTACTTACCTAAAACTTGAAGTTAAAACGCACTATGCACACGTGTTGACGACTACCCTAACTTTAAATGTGTTTTTCTTACTGAAACGGCATTGGCTGATTTAAATGCTTAGTGTAGTCAGTAGCAAAAAATACCATGTTCGTTCAGAAATTAATAAGTTGACCTCCTGTCTGGTTGTAATGGAACTAACAGACCAGTTTAGAAAAGCAGACTTGTATTCCAATTTACCCCGCGATTCCTATTTTCCCCGTTTTACGGTACTTAAATATATTAATGATTATTTTATGGCAAAAAACCCTTGCCACTTATATTTGGTTTTGACGCCAGACATTAAACTAGTTAACAAAATGAATGAAATTTATTCAAAGTATCTTTAATTACCTTGTTGATACATGCCGCTCATCATCATTGGATTCATGTTATTCATAACAGTAGCATTAGGCATGTCAACGGTTTTGGAGTTATCTTTGTTGCTTTTGTTTTCTCTTCTGCGTCCAACACTGTCTACTGACATGTTCATTGGTGACCTTGACCGGTCTCTTCTTTTACCTATTTATTCAAAGTGATTGAGTTAAACAGAAACTACAAATGATAAAATTATCTACTGGCAAAGTTTTCAAGGAAACAAGGAAAAGATGTTTGTATTCTTTAGATCAGGGTTTCCCAACCAGCAATCCAGCATGCCCCACTTCCGGGGCATAGAGTGATCCAAGGGCAACAATTGCCTCCAGTTTTAAACAGTATAAGGCCTGTACTGCAGTGGGGACGGTGCCCGGATTTGACTTCGATTCAGACCCCAGGGGGCAGAGTATTTTAACATAAATTGGGTGAGGCATACCTATATGGTAAAAGGTTGGGAACCCTTGCCTTAGATCATACATTGTGGCCTTATAATCAAGGGACGATTTAATCAACATGTTTAATAAGTTCAGTAACATCCTAATTAATGTATAATCATATAAAAAACGCTCACACACACATATTTTAAGTAGGGCTCGCGCTACACGTGTTACACGCGGCAACGAATACCCGTGTACTTAAGACCGGCGGTGCTAAGGAACCGGTTTACACGAACCCGCCGGGATTTGGAAACGTCTCCAGGAAACGTCTCCGAGAAACGTTTCTCAGACACGTTTACACGAGTACACGGGTTCTTAATACCGGCCCGAACGGTTCCGACGCTCCGAAGCAGTTAGAGCCGTATCAATCAAATAAGATTTACTATTGAATGCTCTATAGTTGACTATGGGTGGAATTGACTGACTTCGTCGGTTATATTTTTTATTAAGCTTTTATAGTATATTTAGTTAAGCATTGGTATTCTAGACAAAATGAATAATTACCTTACCTACACATAGTTTTTATAATTAAAAAAAATATACTTTCTACTTTCTTATTCAATTTTGATAGTGTTTGAAAATAAATTATATTGCTTTGAGAAGCGACTTCATTAAAACAATATTTTATATAGCTACTCGTGTACAATAATGTAAAAACTTCTAATTTCATTGCTGCGAGAGATAATACAACATCTTTGGTAGGTATTCATTATTATATTGTCTATATTCGTTCTTAGTATTTACTATGAGAAAACACCATAAACGGCAAAGGCAACAAAAGCAACCACCTATTTGAGGGGCCTTCTCAAATTACCATGCACATCTGTTTTTTGAAAAAAAAAACAATATTACTTATGAAATTAAGCTTAGATACTAAAACAGGTAAATTTCTACTTGACATAGGTCACTTTAACACTAGCGTCCAGGTAAGTAATAAAATAAAATGCAGATTTATGACACCCTTTGATGTAAAGTTTGCACTGCAAAGTAGCGCCAACGTGTTAATTTCCAAGTCATAATGGCAGCCCGTTTTAAGCTCTAAGTGGTTGTAATAAAGACAACGTGTCTGTACACACAAATGACCTCAAGCGGCACGATTTTAAGAGGATTTACTTAACCTATTGTAATCGTTTACCATTGTTTTGTCGCCGCGCGGCACTAAAATGCATTTCACTGTGATAAGACTTCCCACTAAGCTACAATACAATTTTAAATGAAATGCCTAAAATTTTTAGAATATCCTATTAAGTTTCAGTATGACTCCAGTTTGCCACTTAGTCGGCCAGTTGGAGTTCCCGGGTTAATCTTACCATTTTAAAATAGTTTTAGTTGGTTTGTTAATTAGTTTTTGTCTTGTTGGTTTTTGTTGTTATAAAACTGTTATTGCGTTTATTTGTTAAAAAATGAGAAGAAGCTGGGTGTGGAACTTCGCCACCAGAGTTGGTGATAAAGCTTATTGCTCGTTATGCAATGACCGAATTGACCGATCAAATAACGAGTTTTCTTGTAATGGTGGTTCAACAGGAGCTATCGGAAAACATTTATTAACAATTCACCAAAAGTCACCACCCGCACCCTTGACTACCCCTGAGTAAGTACATGAATTTAACTATTTATGTTTTTGGTTTATAATTTTATATATATTATTATGGGTTAACTTTTTTATTTAGTGAAAAATAATAAATAAGGTTAAATAAGGTCCGACGTGCTTCCAATTACGCTATTACTATTATTCGTGATTTTTGTATTTGGAATTTGGATGCACGTCTGATCAGCAACACGAAGGACGCTGGGTCGAATTCGAATCCCGTGATGTACCAGAGTTCTTTACATTTAATTTTTTCATTGTAATGGACATTCGTTTCAAATTTGTGGTATTTATTTATGTTCTTTCAAATTAAATGAAATTAAATATGCTTATTTTCAGGCAGCTTAGAAGCCCATAAATAAATACCTTAAAACTAGTATGTATATATAATACATTAATCACATTAAAACTACAACGATTATTGGACCACCCTAATTATATATATATATATATACTTATATAACTGTTAACTAAATTTATAAGGCAATAAGATTTTTATATAATGTAGTCATTCGTAGCTTTTGAACGACTCGACCCGTTTGACTCTTACCGCAAAGGACGTTTCCAGATCCGCGTGTATTTAAGACACGGTTTTTTCGGCGACCCGTTTACCCGTGGACACGGATCTTAATTACACGTTTCTTAAGGACACGTGCGAAACGGGCCAGAAACCCGTGTCGCGTGTTATTCGGACACGGGTATTCGAAACGGATACACGAGATCCGGAAACGACCGCGAGCCCTAATTTTAAGGGTATATTTTACACTATCTTTATATGAACTAACTTTAATTTAAATCTTGTTAAAACACTTAAAAATTGGTCAAGCATATTCGAAATCTCCATCAGTCATATATTTTTTAAGCAGTTATCCGTATAACTGCGTCACGATCAATATTTTCGATTTGGGGCCAAGTAATTTTCATTGCGCATTTATCTGCTTCCTATCTTGTTCTGTTTTTTGCTGCTACTTCCGTAAGTAATCATTTTGTGCCTAATCATCAGACCAAAACTGTAAAACTGTCTGGTAGTCTACAAGGCAACCTTTTAGAATAGTACTGCAGATAATAATTAGTAGCTTGTATTTCACAGATAGTTTTACTTACAACTTTAAACATAATAGGTATATTCTTTCAAAAGGCAATATACCTTTTTATAATTGCACTACTACAACTATTGAGCATAATAATAAGGAAGTTTGAATTTTGAGAATCATAACATCCTGGTGTTTTGGTAGGCTTACATGGGGCTACAGATCCAACATGCAGAGACCCTTTCCAGAAATTTGCTACGTAATACACCTGCTAGAACCTATTCACTACTACTTCAATAGATACCCGTGAACCGGTTCCAGCAGGCGTTGTAAATAAAATTAACAGGAAGTATATCTCTATGATAGATTATTGTCACTTAAAGACTGATGCTTTATCTTGGCTTTGTCACATGAGTAAGGGCTTCAGGTTCAAGAACTCGAAATTCATGGGACATATCTATGCGTGACACTGACAATATTTTAATCTGTAATTTTAAAGTTAACCACAACACTATAATCTGTACATGACAATAAAATTAGTTCTTATGTGTACATTATCCTGACAGGGGGGTGCAAGTGCAACCCCTTGCACCCTGCTGCCGGCGCCTATGGACTAGACTATCACGCTGTACCTGTACCCACGCCACGGTTCGTACTAAGGCCCGTAAAGCTTAGAAATTAGTTAGCCGAGACCGAACCCGCGACGTTATGTTTGCAACACGTGCATTATTTTGACTCGTATTTTCTAGTCTTGGGACTATACAAGCAGCTTAAAAAATGGTATTTCTTACAAATTTTCCGTAAAAGCTTACCCGACATGGCGTACAGTTTGGATATGATAAAATGTAAGCAATCCGACGTTCACACTGACGATATAATTTCTTTAAAATTATGAGTAATATAGTAATTTTTCAACACATACTACAATGTGTTATTTTAATCAATTGATTTTCCGGCGTCAGCGTCACAGTCACAACACTCCTCATTATATTCTCTTTGACAATGACAACACTGTACTGTACACAGTCAAGTCACCAACAGCAAGTCAACACTTCCATTTAAACCGGTATGAGACATAGCAATTTCTAGGGCCCGACTTCACAGATTGAGAGATGTAGGCTCAAAACACATCTAGCGGAATGGAGGCAGTATTGTATGGAGGCCATAGACAAATTTAAGCTACCGTCAACAAAGCTCCATACATTACTGCCTCCATTCCGCTAGATGTGATTTGAGCCATAATAGTTTATAAAGAATGTAGGGCCAGGGCCGGCCCGAGCATTCCCGGCGCCCTAGGCAAGAGACTGAAATGGCGGCCCATTTTAGAGAATTCGTGACAAAATAACGCGCAATTTTTTTTCAAATGAATAGGTAGGTAACTGTTATTTTACGCCAATATAAAGTGCTAACTTTTTAACTTACTAAGTGGAAGTACTAACTTACAATTCACGCTTGCACCCTTTCTCGTTGTAGACTGCCATCCCCCCATAGCCCATACCCCATACCCCATATACCCCCTTTTTACACCCCCATAGGTTATCTTTACCCACATTTGCGCCCCATAGTAAAGAATGAAGGGTAAAGATGACACCCGCATTTATTTGCGTCCAGAGGAAATAAATCGTTTTTATTCGTAATGGACATCTGCCTTTTTAGGTTTCCGTAGTCAAAATAACTAAAAATCTTATAGTTTTACTAGACCGGTCTGCGTGTCCTTCCTTAGCCCAGTAAACGTCACTACAAGCACAAGCCAGCTGAAATTCTTGATGAATGTCAGGTCAAAAATTCTTTCATTTTTAGGGTTCCGTATTCAACTAGGAACCCTTATAGTTTCGCCATGTCCGTCCGCGGTCTAGCTCAGTGACCGTTAGCACTAGAAAGCTGAAATTTGGTTTGAATATGTGCATTAACGAAGCCGACAAAACGGTAGAATAAAAACTGGAAAAATATATGTTGTTAGGGTACCTCCCGTACACGTGAAGTGGGGGGCGAATTTTTTTTCGTTCCAACCCAGGTGTGTGTGGGGTATCGTTGAATAGGTATTTTAAAAAGAATTAGGATCTTCTAAAACAGTTTTTGGATGAAACTAATATTTTCCTAACTTTTGAACCGTGGGTCAAAAATTTTGAAAAAAATCATGAAAGTGAGGCCTAATAAGTACTCTTGGCCGTTTTTTTTTATATTAGTTTTTTTGATCGTAGGCACGAAGAAAACCCCCATTTACTTTTAAACTTTCGGAGCTATTAGTTACGAAAATATTACTATTATTCAAAAATTGTTTTAGAAGACCCTAATTCTTTTTAGAAGACCTATCCAACAATACCCCACACAACTGGGTTGCAATGAAAAAAAATTTCGCCCCCCACTTCACGTGTACGGGAGGTACCCTAACAAAAATTTTTAACCTAACAAGGTTTTTATTCTACCATTTTGTCGGCTTGGTTAATGCACATATTCAAACTGAATTTCAGCTTTCTACTGCTAACGGTCACTGAGCTAGACCGCGGACGGACGGACGGACGGACATGGCGAAACTATAAGGGTTCCGTTTTTGCCATTTTGGCTACGGAACCCTAAAAAAGAAGGATAACTCGAAAATGACTTAACCGCTAACGGTACGTTTCGAATTTACGTTGAAAGAATTTACAGTGATGTATCTTCTTGTATTACTAGAGAGAAACATTTCCATACACAATATGTGTCCAGCTCTAGACATACCCTCACCAGACAACCAAGTAATAGTTAACTGTTTATACTGTGAGCGCGGGTCGATGACAGAAGGTTCTACTAATTGGGTTCAGTGTGATACAATGCCATATGTGGGTACATCAACGATGCGCCAAACAAGTGGACAATTGTAAATTACTGGACTTATGTAGGTACCAAAGATTTTATTTGTACACGCTGCACTGCTAATGCTAACGACTTCTCCGAGTGTGTTGACAACGTAACCAATATATCAGTTATACAAAAATTTTAAATATTGACAAACGGTTTACTTGACGACCTCCATTACTATAATTTTTTTTCGATGCCGCCGTTTGGCGCCCCCCTAACACGAGCGCCCTAGGCGATCGCCTAGTTCGCCTATATGGACGGGCCGGCCCTGTGTAGGGCAATTAGGGAGCTAAGGAAGGGTAGGGACAGGCAGGTTACACGACAAATTGGGTCATGTCATGTCATGGCCATGGAAATTGCAATCCGGCCAAACCTGCAGGTATTTTTCTGCCGGAAACTAGAGAGGGAGAAGACCTTGACGTTTTGTGTTGCCCGTGTAAAATAGGCGTCACGATCAATATTTTCGAATTGGGGCCAAGTAATTTTCATTGCGCATTTATTTGCTTCCTATCTTGTTCTGTTTTTTGCTGATAGAAAGTGATACAAAACTGTATTGCGCAAAATCCTAAGTGCCAGGAGCAGGAGGAACATTGCACGTCTAGTTTTTACGTCTGGAAACACGTCCTTTTATGAATATTGGCATAGCAACCCATTTTAAGGCGTTTCCGGCAGCCATTATCGAGCGAGTTGTTCTTCGCCGGGTCTGAGTGAGGGTCAGCGTGGATGAAAAACTTAAATAATTTTCAAATTCTCTCCTAATCGAGAGGTAAATAAAATGTAGTTGTTCATATTTATGTTTTTATTTGATCAGTGTTATTAAGCTTCCTATATTCCTAACATTTTCGTCATTCTCTTCAATCCATTGTTCTAGATACCTACTCGACCGTAGAACTCCACGTAATTACGATCTTCACTAAGCAGCAGAATGCAGTACAACGGCTTCAGTAATCAACACCCAATGTAAGTTTTAGTTTTTGATAGCGAATTAAGTGTTAAAAGATCAGGCATACATAGCTGTACAACAAAGGTCTGGTGATGATTGATCTTCACGGATTCTCACCAAAGCGGCCATTTTGTGAAATGCAATGTGTGCTTTGGTACCTACTCAGCTGTTACTATCGAACGTCTGCCTGCTCGTCTAGATTCATTAAGAATCTGATAAACTTTGTATTTTAATGAGTAATGACTTATCTATCTCCTATGGTTCCCTGTGTATTTAGTAACTATCTATTACCTATGTTCTATAAACGCATACTTTCACATTAGAATTAATTGGGGTATGGCATGGATAGTTTTTAGCAAGGCCATTATGTTTATGTATCAAGAGTCCAGAGAACAGACAGGATAATAATGACTATATACAGTCATATTACCTTAAAACTGCTCACTAATTAGGTAGAATGGGTCACTCCATGTTTTGCGTTTAGTCTCTGTGTGGACTTGAGTAGTGCATAAAGTAGGTAGGTAGTATTTTTAATTGCGTAAATTAATTAAGTGAGGGGAGGCCTTTGCTCAGCAATGGGACACAAGATAGGCTACAGAAATAATAATAATAGTGGAAAACCTTCCAACTACCTATAGTCCAGTATTGCAACCCACAAGTTCAGGATGTAATAAAATATCAATCAAACTCATTCACGGATATGGGCCAATCAACATTTTGACCGACAGTTTTGAGTGTCTCTTGCGTTACTCAAAATGTCTCTGGAGTTACCAAGAAATCGGACTTCTAATATACATAGATTCTGTTTATTAGGTTTAATAGGTGGGGGCTCTAATGTTTCGACATACAACATAAAGAGAAACACAGAAAAGTCATTATTTATCGGTGAAATTTTCAAACGAAATTTAAAAGTTGAGGACAGATTTGTGTCGGTCAAAATGTTGATTGGCCCATATATTGCCATAGAACTGTGTTATGTAAATAAGTCACATCTGAATGAAGATTTCTAGTCACTTTTTGGACCATAGTTGGCAGCTTTGGACTATAGTTTCACGGTAATTTGACAGCATTTTATATTACTTTGTTAGATTCTTTGTATGGCAAGAGCTGCCAGATTACTCGCACAATTATAAAGGCTGGCCTAAGTAGATGAATGTTTGCACACTCACTGTCAAACGGGTACCTAGGTTGTTTACATTGATAGGCTAGGCTAGTACTTATAAAAAGGCACCGTTATGTAGCTGGACAGCACAGTTGGGCAAAAATTATCTAGGTATTTACGAATAGCCAGGTAGATAACTTAATCATCTTTTATTTGAAATAAGTAAATAATCCGTCATTTCTTATATTGAATTTACATATCTAGATCAGTTTCATTTTTATCTAGATAAATTAGTTAGGATTTTAAATAAAAGATAAGCTGTTGACTGATCATGTCGACACTGAAATGTAATTGGTATACAGCCTGTTTTGGCCTGTGATTATTTTATTACATCAATAACAAACGAGGCCAGTTATCTTCATCTAGATAAATTATCTAAACAAGTTGTCAATGCACTATTTGCGATTGAATTTATCTTCGAATTTTAAAATTTATTTGAAATAATTATCTAGATAAGAAATTATCTAAATAATGCCCAAGCGGCAGAAGTTCAGGTTTCAGAGCCATCTATAGTGCACCATACTAGTAGCAAAACAAGGTAGCCTTTTGTTTAACACTGTGTTTTAGTTGTCATTTGACTAGGTGTGATTAGATACTTGTATGATAAGTGCCTCTTTTAACAATCAACTACGGCTTGAGTAATGAGCCCTATGAGGTTAAACAAAAGTAAAATTGTTTTAGTTTCAGGCCCCGTCCCGACCGGAATGAACAATTCGGAAAAATACCGTTTTTTGGCGGTGTTCCTGATTTTGGAGGGCCCAAAAATTTTGGTCCCAGAAACAACAACATGGGCAATAAAAACAATTTTCGCCCAAGAAACGATTTTAATGGAATGAGGCCAGACTTTAATAATCAAAAAAGTGATAATGGAATTCAAAATGACTTTGGTGGCCCAAAAGAGTACAGGCCAAGAAACAACTATAACAATCAACCTCAAAAGAAAGATTATGAGGACAAAGGCCAGGGAGGTAACATGCAATTTTATAATGGTAAACCAGACTTTGGCGGACCGAAACAACAAGGTGGCTTCCAGCACAAGAATAATTATGGACCCAAAAACTTTAACAACCAGAATGGACACATGAATCAACAAAACTTTGCTCAAAAGAAAACCTTTAATAATACCAACATGGGACAGCAGCCTAATGAGTTTAATGGCCGCAAAATGCAAAGCATGAAGGCTAAACACCCAGGAGATAGTTTGGTGAAGCCCATGTGGGACATGGCTAATCTTGAGCCAATTGAAAAAGATTTTTACAAGCCACATACTGACGTTGAGTCCCGCTCTGAGGAGGATGTAAATATGTTCAGGGCTACAAAGGAAATCAGTGTGAGTGGTAACAATGTGCCACGCCCTAACCAAGTATTTGATGAAGGAAACTTCCCAGATCACATAATGAATACCATCAAAGAACAGGGTTGGGTTGAACCCACTGGTATACAAGCTCAAGGCTGGCCTATTGCTCTTTCTGGCCGTGATATGGTAGGCATTGCATCCACTGGATCCGGCAAGACTTTGGCCTACATGCTTCCTGCTGCAGTTCATATTGTGCATCAACAGCGCATACAAAGAGGAGATGGCCCAATTGCTCTAATATTGGCCCCAACCAGAGAGCTTGCTCAGCAGATTCAGTCAGTGGCACAGGCTTACAGTGCCCGTGGCCTTATCAGAAACACCTGCCTCTTTGGTGGCTCTCCTAAAGGGCCCCAAGCTAGAGACCTGGAAAGGGGAGTTGAAATTGTCATTGCGACTCCTGGAAGATTAATTGATTTCCTCGAGCGAGGAACCACAAACTTGCGCCGTTGCACATACCTGGTCTTGGATGAAGCTGATAGAATGCTGGACATGGGCTTTGAGCCTCAAATTCGCAAAATAATCGAGCAAATTCGTCCAGATCGTCAGGTTTTGATGTGGTCAGCTACATGGCCGAAAGAAATTCAGACACTGGCAGAAGATTTCTTAAATGACTATATCAAAGTGAATATTGGGTCACTAAACCTCTCTGCCAATAATAACATTAAACAAATCATCGAAATTTGCGAGGAACACGAGAAAGAGCACAAACTTACCAACCTCTTGAAAGAGATTTCATCTGAGAGAGACAACAAAGTGATTGTTTTTGTTGAGACTAAGAAAAAGGTAATCATGACACTATTATTATTAACAATATTTTTCGTAACTTTTGTCACACTAGAATTGAAGTATTTTTTATCATTAATCAAATCTATTTATTTTTAATATTACTGAACTCAATATCTATTCGAATTATGTAGTTAAAGTAGCCAAGCTGTACCATATTTTATTATTATAGGTGGATGACATCGCGCGAGCTGTTCGTCGCAACGGCCACAAGGCCCTCGCTATTCACGGAGACAAGTCTCAGCCGGAGCGCGACGCTGTCCTCACGGAGTTCAGGAACGGCGCCACCACCATTCTTATTGCTACCGATGTTGCAGCTCGGGGCCTAGATGTCGAAGATGTTAAATTCGTTGTTAACTATGACTATCCTAATTCATCAGAGGATTATATTCACAGAATTGGTTTGTACTATGAAACGTTTATTTGTTCATGTAGGATTTATTTATGAAGTAAAGTATTGAAGAGTAATTTGCTTGCAGGACGTACTGGCAGATGTCAGCAGTCTGGTACTGCATACACCTTCTTCACCAGCGGAGATTCGCGCCAGGCTCGCGCTTTGGTTGCAGTGTTGCTGGAAACTGGACAGACGCCCCCTGCCAAGCTGAGCGACATGGCACGAAACAATAATGGAAGCTCTGGTAAGCTTTCAGTAATTTCTGTATCTTTTCTATAAGCGTCTCTAATCCCATTTAGCGATTACTACTAGACTCGCTTTTAATTAACACTTCTATAAAATGATTATCTCTTTCTACAGGACGCAACCGTTGGCAACAACGCAAAGATAACAACAGTGGTTCAAGTTCGCCGCGCCAGCAGAGTAACCAATGGAACAACAAGATGGCTAACAATGTTTCCAATGAAGATACGCAGAACATGTACCAAAACCGCAACATGAACCAACAACCACCACGGTTCTCCAACCAGAACCAAGGCAATAATCAGGCTTACAGACAGAATAACTTCCAGAAGCAGGTGCCTTTCCCCAGCCCTAATATGTTCGAGTCGATGGGTAACTATCAAGGAGGATATAACAATGGCTATCAAAATGGATATAACAACCAGAACGGATACGGGCAGCGCCCATACAACAGTAAGTTTTTTTTTTTACATGCTTATGGACTTACGGTATTTAATATAACTTAATCATATAAGATTATATTAAAATAACTTCAAATTATTTTATGCAATGTCAATTACAGTAAGAGTAAGACAAAATAAAAGTATGTCTTATTTAGTAGTCAGTCTCAAATTGTGATACTACAGATCAAAAGGTACCATGCAGCCGGCGCTTACGCTTTCATTGCTCGAGTAGCATATAGAAACTACAGCACTACGTATTGTACCGAAATAATGGTACCTTTTCCAAAAAAAGTGTCACCAATTCCTTTTGAATACATGTGTAATTTTATTTCCTTTTAGATCAGCGCAATGGAGGACAACAATACCGCAATAACAACGCTAATGGTAACAAACCTAATGGCTCATCGGGATCTTCCTATGGATCTCCTCCACCACACTTTGCTACTCCTCCGCACTACCCTCAGATGCATCCTCATCATCAAGATATGCTTGGTAAGTTAAGCACAAACTCATGGCGAAGGTAATATTTCTGAGATGCCGCCTTCTCCCATCTCAGGAATAAGATATAAATAGCAGACTGTCCAAGAAAATGATGTTTTTCAAGCCAGGCAAAGTTGTAACAGTTGACTGTATGGATGAGAGTATTTGTATGTGTACCTTGTAGGCTGTACCATAAGTCTTAAAGATATAATAGACGGCCATAGTCTAAGAACTTTTTGAGGCTCCAAGTCTTTAGCGCCATCTAGTCGAGAGCGACCTAAAGATACCCAAAATGTAAGAGCAAATGTCACCTGCTCTGCTACTAATGAGCGTACTAGAGCAGGTGACATTTCCTCTTACATTTTGGCTATCTTTAGGTCGCTCTCGACTCGACTAGATGGCGTTAAAGACTTAGAGCCTCAAAAAGTTGTTAGAGTATGGGCGTCTACTATATGTTTAAGTGTATGGCAAGTAGTGCAAGTGTCGGGTTGTGGTTGCTTGCAGGCGGCAAGTTCTACGGCGGCGGCGTGGGCGGCGGCGGGCCGTGCGGCTACCAGGCGGCCGTGGGCGCGGGCGTGCCGTACGCGCACCTGCCGCCCGGCCCGCTGCTGTACGCGGCGCCGGTGCAGCAGTAACCACCGGGACAGTCGGAGCTCCTGTTGCCGGTTTATTCGTAAGAACTTCATTTTGGGTTGTTTGTATCTCGACTCGAAACATCTTTTCCGTCGTTGCGATCGTATGAAATTCTCGATGTTTTCCATTCGGTCCGTATTTTCGAGAGATGCGGTTTTTGGTAGGTCAATTTTAGTTTTTTTTTTAAGTATTTCTTGCAGATCTGAATGAAACTTACAAAATATGCTGAATAGTATTTAGAAGTCGTTTTGATTATACTATTTTAAAACGTAACTGACGATGTCACGCGAGATACATTTTTGTGAATTCTCTTTCAGATCCTTAACGAATATAATGTGTGTTATTTCATAAGATGTAAGGTGTAACGTTACAAAACTTGTGTCGTTTTCACCTGTAGATTTATCGTAGCTCTTTCAAAGCTCGACCGGGTTTGAGAGGGCTACTCACTGTATTTAGAATAGTTGGTGTGGGTACCCTATTGTGTAATCCCGGGTGCCTTTTCGTTTTCTTTTATAATGTCTGTATGATGTACGAAATGCACGAAACATATAGAAGATGAAAGGTTAGAAGATGAATGGATTTTAGGGAAAAAGTATTCTCTTGAATGTTTTATATAAATTATTTTATTGTTAATTATTGATCTTATCCTGAGGAAAAGTGGGACTTAGTAACGTGTTTAATCACTAAATCTGTATTGCCAGATAAAATTGTGAATATTTTTCTTATGTAAAAGTGATGTCAATGACATTTCAAGTCACTGATTGCAAAGTTATTTTTTTATTTGAATAATACTTAAGATATCAGCTTCTCAAAGATATAAAAGTATGTAAATAAAACATGCATTTACCTTAGGAAGAGTATTTCTTAGCAGAATAATTATTTGTTTTTCGAGTTTATTTATGACATAAATAACGTACTGGAGAGGGCTGATTATAGTATAATCGGCACAAAAATACTAAAGTTTTTAAAAGAAGTTTAGGCAGCCGTTACTGTCCAAAGATTTTGGAATAATCTGTGATATTTCATTACTGTAACCTGTCTGCGTTGGTCAATTGTTAATACAAGACAAAAATATATTTTTTGACTATTTGAACGAATTACAAGAGACAGAGTTTGCGAGTCGTTCACAGATGTTTAATGATATAATATAAGTTTTCAGTTTTACCGTTAGGGACGTAAACGGTATCTTCATACGCACTATACGTATATAGCAACCATATAGGGGGTGAACAACGTGTTCGTAGGTCTTGCGTGTTGGTATGGTAGGTTAAGTTGCCGAGCATTCACTAGTGCCGGTACTAATACATGGATTATCAACAAGGTCCAATTATAGTAGCTTTCAATACTCGCCTGGGGTTGAAAGGTTTAAACCGCGAGGACTTTTGTGTACATTTTAAGAGAAAGACTGCAAAAAATTTGTCTAAAAGACGAATTTCCAGTGCTAGCTAGCCTGTTGTAGGAATCGCGATTACGAAGTATGTAGTTAATTGCGTGCGTATTACGGCAAGCGTGTGTGTCGAGTATGGTCGCGGATGGCAGGTAGCTCCTGTATTATGTACAAAGTACTGCACCCACCTCTACTAAACAACTGTGATGTTATTATGTAAGTAGCGTAAGTAGTTACGTCCAAGAGAAGGGATGACATCATATCTGACATTTAATATCGGAGCGTGCATTCAGCACGTTTTGATTACGTTTTCTCTTAAACAAGACAAACAAGACTGATTATTTCTTATTGATAAATATTTTATACATGTTCACTTTGGATGAATCAAGATGTCTGTATTTATAATTGGTAGTATTCTTCTCTCACGCTGTGTGTTTTTTGGACAACTGTTATTTACTATGTTCGTCTTTCTAAAAGCGGTCACCGAGATACTAAAATGTTCAAATTCGTTTAGAAAACATTAGTTTATTGTTTCCTTTGTGATGAAAAATGTTGTTGACAAATTATGTGGCAGCGGCAGTTTAAACACGTCATTCTTGAGAGTTAATTATTATTTGTTGTTAATAAGCAAAATTTTATTTATTATACCAACCGAGGTGAAAAATATACATAGATTTTTAAGTATGTGGCAATGCAGATCCTCATAAATATCGATGCCTATTACTGAAAAAGTAATAGCTAGTATTTATTAAAAAAACAAAAATGTCCCAAAGGGAAGTCTTCTGAATGTTTCAAAGAAGTGCATTTCTTCTATGTAATACAGTATTAAATTCCGATTAATAAATGAATGTATAATTATTAGTAAGATTTTTATTGATATACCGCGTGTTTATTTGATATTACCTCAAATGGAAGCCAGACGCAATTTTTGAAATTATAAATCGATATTGTAATAAATATTGAGTCAACTCTTAATTAACATAGAGCAATTGATTTTTTAAATTTCTTCGGTACGCAATGTATTGCGTATACACTTATTTGACACATATCAGTTGTGACATTTTAGGGCAAAGTAATCATGTAGGTAGCGATACTAGCGATACATTGCGTGCTGAAATATTTTATATGGAAAAATAAAAGTCGTAAAATTTTATTAAAACATGGAAGTATGTTTATTAGGGTCTATACTAACTACCCTTGGCGTATGAGGTAATATCAAAAATACACGCTGTATAATGTTCTTCCCTTATTCACTCCCTCTCCACCTCTAGCTTGTTTAGGAAACTAGGCTCTTTGGGTTCTGACCTGTCGTTCAATACAGGCCAGAAAACTGAAGCCGACTGTCATGACAGAAGCTGAAAGACGTGGTGTGACTGAAAACAGCGGAGCAATTATCTAGTATAATTTAATTTTAGTAACTTTACAATCTGTTGGCAGTCTAATAGTAAAATCCCTAAGTCGGCTAAGCCCTTGAACCGGGTAAAGGAGTTGTTTCGACCGAACTCCATTAGTTCTAATCTAATTTCTTTGGATTGCTTGCATCCGTCTCAATGGTAGAACATGACTGCTAAGTGCAGCTCATCAGAAGACACTTCTTTAACACTTCCTTCCGCATTAAGGTTCAAAACTCACCTGAGCTGAATTAAGCCAATTCATTGACAAAATGCTTAATTTGTCTATGGTAGCTGATTTTTTAGGGTCACCACATATTCCACATTTTTCTCGCGGAATTACCGGAAGTAGCGGAAATTTGTCTATGGTAGCGGAAATTTGTCTATGGTAGCAGATTTTTGTATGGAAGCCATAGACAAATTTCCGCTACTTCCGGTAATTCCGCGAGGAAAACCGCTAGGTGTGTGGTGACCCTTATGTATGGAGGCCATAGACAAATTTAAGCTGAATCCGCTTTAGGGTCACCACATACCTAGCGGTTTTCCTCGCGGAATTAGCGGATGTAGCGGAAATTCATAGACAAAATGCTTAATTTGTCTATGGTAGCGGAAATTTGTCTATGGCTTCCATACAAAAAATCTGCTACCATAGACAAATTTCCGCTACTTCCGGTAATTCCGCGAGGAAAACCGCTAGGTGTGTGGCGACCCTTAGGCTCAAAACACAATTTTGGCAGTAAGGGTGACAACACACCTAGCGGAATTCCTCGCGGAATTAAGAGAATTCATAGGAATTAAGACAAGTCTATGGCTCCCATACAAAAAATCTGCTATCATAGACAAATTTCCGCTACCCTAGACAAATTTCCGCTAATTCCGCGAGGAATTCCGCTAGGTCTGTTGTGACCCTAATGTATGGAGCTTTGTCGATGGTAGCTAAAATTTGTCTATGGCCTCCATACATTACTATCCATTCCGCTAGGTGTGTTTTGAGCCTTATTCAGCCCCTAAGGGTCAAAACAGACCTAGCGGAATTCCTCGCGGAATTAAGCTAATTCCTAGACAAAATGCTTAATTTGTCTATGGTAGCAGATTTTTTGTATAGGAGCCATAGACTTGTCTTAATTCCTATGAATTGTCTTAATTCCGCGAGGAATTCCGCTAGGTCTGTTTTGACCCTTATAGTGCTAATGGCCTCTACAATCGGCGCAATTTTGACACAAAACTCGCGCGCGATTTCGAGACATTGCCGTCTAGGTAGGTGCAACGAAATCAATCGATAGATCAAAAACCGCAACGTATTAAAAATCACAGGCGCTAATCGCGCGATTGTTCGATTGTCAGTTACTCAGAGGGCCTACCGCGAACCTATATGCAAGAGCGATAGAGACGGGACCATTGTTTTGTCGATTTTCGAACTTCGCGGTAGGCCCTCAGGTTAGGGCACCTATTCGAGTTCAATAGGTATGTTTGATCATGATCGTACAATATGTGAGTAAATTAGTCTGTATTCACGGAATCATACTTTAAGTCCATGGCACAGAGGTTATATTCGTAAAATGAGTTTTGACAGCTGTGTTCGTAAGGTCAATGTACGTCGAGAGATGGCGTACGCAACGCGAATCAGGCTCTTATTTTCGTGGCTCTGTTGCCTCTGTTTCTATCTGTCAAGAAGTCTGGAACTAATGAATGTCTGATTGATAAAATGATAACAATTTTATTGTTTTTAGGGTTTTTTCTTGTATAATGACTGTGAATTAGTGTGGTGAAATGTGAACTTTGACTACAATCAAGTGCTCTTATTTTGACACTGTTGGATTAAAATTTAAGGCAATTTATTTGCGTTAGTGACAATTTTGATAACCCCGAAGTAATTACGAGGTTAATATATAATGGCTGAAATTAAACTGGTATGTTATAAATGAATAATAGCTTTAGCATGGATTCATTTCCTGATTTCAATACATTTTCGTTGAATTGGTAATGCCACATAACCAAACTTTCCTTCGTAACCTAGTAGCGAGACTAGACGGCCTTGAATCTAATCTTGTGAAGTCCAATGTCGTAAAAATACCTATCAATATATATTTTCCGTATGTCTTGTCTGTTAAAACATATTATTATATAAAGTTTGGTAGGAATGTAGCAAAAATCCTGAACTCATTTTAATGACCCAGATGGCCGTAATTAAGCCCTAATTAGTAATTAGCCTATAGATACATAGCTACAAAAAATTACCTACATTTTGAAATACTAAATACCTAGGTACCTACTAACTTAGGGTCCTATAGCTATTATTAATATACGTAATTAATGTGAATATGACATGATCAGATTACGAGCGACGCAATTAATTAAAATAAGCAAACGTACCTACTTTATTAATGAAATAAGAAATTTAGTCAATAGATGGCACTAGTAGAACGAAATTACAAATACCTAGTGGTGTAAGGCGACACACACTTCGCGGAATTCATTCGACCATAAAATGGGGAAGGCAACTGTCAAAGTGACATCTTCAATATTGGTCCCAAAGAAAAATTTGTATGGCGGGAAGTAGTTTTAATTTGTTTTCGCGACAATAGCCGCGTCTACACCAGGCGCACCGCCTCGCGAGGAAATTGCCGCGCGCGGCAGCTCGGCTAGTGTGGAAGTGCCTCGGCCGAGACAAACGCACGCGCGGCCGCAATGCCTCGGGCGAGGCACGGCCACACTAGCCGAGCTGCCGCGCGCGGCAATTTCCTTGCGAGGCGGTGCGCCTGGTGTAAACGCGGCTATTGACTTTAATGTTTGGCCTTGAATTGCTTTGAAATAGAAATCCACCACTTTCTGAAATACCCTAAAATAATATGCTCTAGATTAACGCCACAGGGAAGGTTTTTGCCTAAGAAAAGCTTTTTGACTGTGTACTACCGTATGTTACGGTTGTTTTCCTATATAGTTAAGGACCATTCATCTTCTGTCTCTTTCTCTCATTGTATGGGCTCTGGAAGAGCGCCCTCTACAATAAGTTTTCACCGGCATTCCCCATTATATTCAGTCGGAAGGTGAAAGATTATCTATGGGTTGGGTTCCATACTCCATGCAAAAAAAAAAAACAGTACCCATTACCAATTTTTCGTTTAAACGTTAAAATGAATTCCGCTCAGATATAGTCTGAATTCCGCTAAGTGTTTGTTGTTCCTAAGGTATTTAACCGTTCGTCACCTGGATACCTATTTCGTTCCTTGCACCGAGAGGGTTTAGGGGAGATGCTGGTCTAGGTCTAGCCGTCTACAGATACGATACACCGACTCATCAAAGGAAGATAGTCCTCTCAGTGTATCTTATCACAACGTTTATAGGCACCTCAGTCAGTCAAAAATGTCAACCTGCTGATATGACGCCATAGGTAAATAATCGAGCGCCTAATAAGATCAACGACTTCGAGCATCCCAAATCCCAACCCAAGTGTAAGGGCTATACCTGCTTAACATGCGCAAGAGTGTGCCTCAATTATTTAAAGTCTGTACATGTGTATTCGAACTTTTAGAAGGTCTGGCAGCGTGTGATGTGGCTCATGGCCTAACTCGGAACTAAATTAAAACCTTATCTGACACTTCAAAGCCTGTGGATTCGTACCAGATCAACGCTCTAGGCCTCAAATAGGGGTATTTAAAATGATGTAACGAATACTCGTATTCGCATTCCCGAATATTCGCATATTTTCGGATATTCGCATTCGCAAAATTCAATGCGAATATTTTACTGCAAATTATCTAAGAAAAACTGTTGAAAGGGAACTTACAATCATGGCAAATGTGTCTTTTAAGTATCTTCATGAATTGAAATGTACCATAATACAAATGTTTTTCTTAACATTTGGTTAGAAAATATCACAGCTAAATCATTCAACTATTTATACCACAACTTTCCTTGTACCAAGGTTGTTGACCCTATATTCGCATTCAAAAACAACATTCGTTACATCTCTCATACCTATGTAAGATGTAAGCATTTGTATCGCTGATCGCTGACTAGTTCTGAAGGCAGGTCAGGCGAGCATTCTACCACTAGGCATTGCACCAATTTTTATAAGAAATAACGCCTTAAACGAATCCAGCCGCCCGTACCCTTCGCGGGGTCTGGATTGGAAAAAAAAACTAGTTCTGAAGGAATTTGTGTCTGGACTGGACCTGTATCTTCATACCCATCAACTGCTGCGTATTGCATTATTTCTTAGTCAGCATCAAATATATTGTAACAGCTAGAGTAGCCAAATAGTTCGTCACACCATACAAAATATATGGTGTGAAGAACTATTTGATCACTTTGGCTGTCACAATATATTTGATGCTGACTGTACCTTGAGCAGTTGTTGAAAATATTGTAGGTAACGTTTCAAAACACGAGAGTAAGGAAAAACATCGTGTTTGTGTAAAACTGGCTCAACGTACAGGAAACTTCCACTTGTTATTGTAGTGATTTGTTTTTTCAATCATATTTAAAAGAGTTTTCGGTTTCCCCAGGACGCCTTCAAACATTGGCAGATGGCCATTAAGGGCGCCGGCAACTAGGCTACCCGTGCACGTAACGAGGTCTTGATCGCGGAACAAGGTAAGAGACGCAGACACATACCTTAATAGATATCGCATGTGCTGTAAGAACAGCATTTCCGGTTCTCGTAGTCGTACTTCATGTCATTAGGAAATTATATTGATAAGTTAATCGCAAT
Organism: Pammene fasciana; assembly: GCA_911728535.1. NCBI lineage: Eukaryota > Metazoa > Arthropoda > Insecta > Lepidoptera > Tortricidae > Pammene > Pammene fasciana. The sequence continues at coordinate 9,091,816 of OU452285.1, forward strand.
CTGAACAACATGGGAAACACATTGTAAACATGGAATACACATATAGCTCTTATAAAATTTGCAGTAGGGGTTTTTTTTACAATTAATTAGCTTTTTTTAATTGCCAGCACGGCTATTACTAAAAGTTTTTATCGTCCGCTGGTGTTCATGGGTTTCGAATAGAGATAGTCGGTCTAGGTACTCTCGCTCAAGACAATTCTAACTAGGTACCATAATCTTTATGAAGTAAGTAAGCAAACAAACAAACACCAGGCAAGTTCGAAAATCGACAAAACGATGGTCCCGTCTCTATCGCTCTTGCATATACGAAAGAGATCACTGGTGGGAACACACAAGTGGTTCGCAGTTATAGGCCTGGTGACCAGGTGAAAGTAAAATAGCACGAATGTGACATCGTCGTTTGATGCTGTGAATGTCTGTGGCAAGAAACATCGCCTAGTAAGGCAAGTGGGTCGACCGCTTCTAAAAACGCGATGTAAACACCGATGATTCACTCTGTTTATGCAGCTGACTTTCCTCCCCGTTACTCGCGTGCATTCCTTTGCGTAACGCATGCTTCTACATTCATGAGTAGGTACGCATGACTGATGAATGATGGGTACACCGTTTCAAGTAAATAACTTTATTTGTCATTTTGAATTCTATTTATTTTAATCATGTTTAATACGCGTCAGATTGCACAATTCGGTTTCTAAATGCTTTAGTTCCAATCTGATACTGTATAGTTCACATGGGTCTATCCTATACTACATTACAAGTAAAACTTAAAGATATGCAATGCTTTAAATGGGAATATCTTTGACATAAACTCGTAAAAAAACTAAATGGTGGTTAAGAAATTAACTCTAATAAACAGATATCATACAAACAAGTAATGGAACCTTCTAAACAATGGTGCTAATTTGCATTTGATGCACTTTTGTGAAGTTTAATTTTCATACATTTTCCTCTTCTTCTCATCGTCATCTTGAGCCTTACAAAAATGCCCAATAAATTTTCCATCTGATTTGTGTATTGTACCATATTTTGTTCATTACAAAATACGTTTATAATTTTTATTAAAAACTTTATTTTAGATTTTATCAGTCAGAATCCTGGTATCAGAACTTTGTAACCAACGAGATATAAGACTGTAATGTCATATACATACCTTGATGCAATTACTATAAATCTGATAATGTTTCTTATTGATTGATAATATGTGTGATGAGAACACTAGTTTTATTTTTAGTTTAGATTCATAATTAAGAGGATGATAAGAGCTAAATTCCCTCCCTATCGTTTTCAGCGCGAGTGAAAGAGAAACACTGCGTTACGATTAGTATGGGAGCTCATTGCAAATTTTGCAAATTATTGATGGATTAAAAAAAAACTATGCATTAATTGAGAAATGTAAGGCAACGAAGTTTTTAGTATTAGTGTGGTGGAATGTTGTCCTTAATTACAGACATATAAGCCAAGAAACTAAAGACGTGCAATTGTTTTAAGCTAATTTTAGATGTAACTTTGGAATTATTTTCTATCGAGCCGATTTCGTCCAATTGTGTATTGGAATTAACCAAGTTCTTTTAAATATAATGAATATTAACATATATTTTTTTTACTTTTCCAAAACAAGTAGTTATAGCTATATGACTGTTTAAGTAAAGTCAATTTGAAGGTCATCGGGTCTTCTCAGCATTGTAAGAACAAGCCATCTTGGTCAGGCATCGGCATATCACCCCTGTATTTTTTTCTCTTAGACACATATCGTTTGTTAACTTGGTTTTCCTGTTTTCCATGAGTTGTAAAAAACTGCTACTAAAACATGTGTAAATAAATTAGGAAAGCCACAATTTTCATTTACAATGTTGTGATTTACAAATGAAATGACATTGCCGAAAAGCAAAAGCGGTTTAAGATTGGAATGAAACAAAGAAAGTTAAATAACTTCAATAAGGTAAAAAAGTTACACAACATGTTAAAATGAAGTTGATTGTAGCAATTGTTAACAGTTTGGTTAACCTTCAGTGGGTGCCTATATAATGGTGTTTACAAACAGAGCAGTAATGGTGAAATTACTGTCGCGTCACCATGATAATTCTGATGACACCAAAACGGTTGACAATTATTGTGATTCACGATTTGTAAGGTTAAAATTAGTTACCCACTGTTATTTCCTTATTTACTGCACTGGGTTTAACCACTGGTTTAACCGTTACCTCTTGTTTGTTAGTTTTTTTGCGTAAGTTACTTATGTTAGCATTTAAAAAAAGCTTGAAAGAGTTATCCTTAAACTCATTTACGTTAGTTATTTATTTGTTTTTTAATGTCTGTGTAATTGTGTATGTAGGTAGGTACCCCACAACAAAAGCCAATGAAAACTCTATAAGGAAAAACATGTTGACACATTATAGGATCCTAGATTTTTTTACAAGCTAGTTGGTATCTATAGGGCCTATAGGGAGTATTTCAATGCGTTCTTGTTAATTATTTTCCATATCTAAGAAAACTCATACATGCATAATGTAAACAAAGGACGCAATTTCGCGATAAGCCATTTCCAAAGCCTCTCCCCGTTATTGAAGATGTCACGTTTCGTTTTGCCGTGCAAACAACAAATCGAGGTAAAGGTACGAAGTGAAACTTCTCTGTGACGTCCGCGCGCGGAATGCGAGCGCGTTGCGCAACGTGTTTTGACGGCACAGTGTTGCTTCACCGCTGCGTTATACAAACAACGCGCCTATTCCATCACCTCCGCTGCACCGCTGCACTACTTTAACGTTGTGAAATATGTTTTGGTTTTGTTAAACAAGCCGCTCTCCTAGTTTAGTGTAAACATTAATTTGATTGTCTAGTTTAGGTATAGGCCCACGCAGGGTTAGAGACACTAAAGTAACATTCTTTTGGATATTTCATTTGGAATAAACTGTAGATGTAGCACTGTAGATGCAGCATAAATTCAAAGTTGTAGAACTTGTAGATGAATATCATACAGGATGCAAACCCCTACTCCTTCGATTTTTTTTAACATTTACGAAAGAGATGTTTTACGCAAACTTTCTTATTTACGCTTGGGATTTTGAATGAATCGTTGTATATTAATTGGCTTGATCTCAGCGGTATGGCGGCAGCTGTGTTCTAATTAACAAATAGTAGGTAAGCTGACCTTTCATCTGAGACTTAATTTTAGTTACGCAAGAAAGCGGTACACGGTCAATCGTCAACACACGAGCTAAGACAGCCGGCTTCAATTATAAACAATTAAGAGGTAGCAATCTGCTTGTATAATTGGTCACTGGTTATATCTTTTCTTTGAGCCGAACTTTGAAATGGAGAAAGAATACTTGTAAGTTTTGCATATGGTTTGCTTTTCGTATCACTGTGTATAATCTAATCAGTATAGCAAGTTATGTTTCGTTTGTCTCACTTCTCAGTTCTAGATTCAGCTTAAATTAAAAATAGGTATAGGTACATTACCGTTGCGTTGTAACTTTGGCGATATTAGATGTCTGCTTTAAGAAACGTTGTTACCTACTTTATTGTCGTAATTTTTTTTTTAATAATTACAGCAGTTGTTTTTGAGTTTTCACCCAGAGCACGTAATGATTGTGATATTTGTGATTGATTCTTAACGAAAATAACGTATTATAGTAGTTGCGATTGCGATTACGTTGCAATTCAGTAGTTGGAATAAGAACACAAAACGTTTTCCATTTAGCGCCAGACTGCTACGAAGCCTGAAACAGTTTCACCTTACCTTTTACTCGTGTTTATTGGGACAGTCGTGTTTCGTCCGTGTTGCGTAATGCCTTGTAAATGTGACCGTGGAGAAGATCTGTTCTAATATCCACGTAATTGTTTCCTTACTCGACTAAGGGCAACTTATTGCGTTGTATTCCAACTGACATTGAACTGACGTTAATACCGTAGCGGCGTAATTTCATTTTAATGCATTGGTAGGTCTTCGTATCGTAAAACGTGGTTTAAAATCCAATTTAGTGACTTGTCGTTCATTCATATTTTATTACTCATCTATATTAATAATCCCGAGGGGGGGGTACGGAAAAGTCGAACGAGACTATGCTCAAACGAAAGAGCGTAAAGAATAAAGAGTTTTTGAATTGGACACTTATATCGGCAAAATTCGGATTGTCGCGTATTTTACGTTCAAAAGTGTTATTTTGACGACATACGACATGACACCGGCGGCCATTTTCGTTGGTTGTCAGTGAAGTGACGGGTGCGTTCGGAAATTGTGAACCATGTTTGCGTTCGGCGCATATATGTCCAACGTGCATTGCGTGTCGGACAGGTCATGTGGTCAAACAAAAGCAGGTAAAAAGTAAATAAATGCTGATAATAAAATTAGTACAATACGGCTGATTTACAAAATATTATTTTACAGTAAGTCTATTAGCACTATTAAAGGAAAATGTAAAGATGTTTGCAAGTATTTGAACACTACCTACATGTTTTGTCATTGTGTATGTGTGTGTCCAAACGTCATATGCAATGAAAATAATGAAATGACCCGCGGGTTATGTTTATTTACCTAAGTATTTTACCTAAATATGTCTCGAATACTATTGTAGATAATTATCAGCGTTGGTTCTATGAGTGTAGTGTAGAAACTGATGCATTTTCTAATATGTTCAGGCTGGATATTGTAGCGCCGAGCGCAACAAAAGTTTGTTTACAAATGTAAAGGCTAATCTTTTATTAAAATGACTGTAAGTATGACAAAATTATGTGTTATATTGAATTAACTAAAACGTAAAGTCAATTTTGATCACGTTTTCATTGCGTAAAGAATTGCACATTTGGTTATATCTTTCGAGTAAATAACCATGAATACATTCATGTTCTAAAGGATATCACGTTGTCATGAGGCATGTAGAACATTATTTCTAAAATGAATACAAATTAATCATAGTTTAACGAAATAGGCTGTGGTCAAAGTTAGGGGTGCTCATTTTTTATCTTAGGTATTCACATATATGCTTATAAACATGAATTGTATGACCAAATGCTGTCATAAGTATAGTAAATAGTGTGTGCAATTGGAATTCTGAAGGCTAAAGCTGCGAATGGCTAAAATGCGCGGATATGTATGTGAAGTTGATCCGCATGGTTTTCACTGATGTCTGATCCAGGATGAAAGCCGCATGTGCAGTGTCCTGTTTTTGTGGTTTTTAAGCTTTTATTCAATTATTAATTAATCACAACAACCTCCTTCAATTCAAAGTGAATAAATTTAATGGCTACTGTCTCTGTCTGCTGTAATTAACTTTAACTACATTGAGCCGGATTAATTATTGGATGTTAATTGGATCACCCGACTAAAAATTAAAATTAAAATTAAAATGCATTATTTGTCGCACAAAAATAGACACAAAAAAAAGACTGGTAATATACACTAGAAGTAAACAGAAAACAATACAAAAGAAGAGAAAGGAAAAAAAATACAACATGTCGTGATGTCGTGTCCGCAAAGCATATAAGTCATTTTTTGGCCAGGGTATTCATATTTATAACAAGTTACCCGTCGATGTTTTGAATCTATCATTTCACGCTCTTAAGAAATACTTGAAAAAAACTTTAATGTCAAAGGGTTATTAGTATTACAGGGTCGAGGACTATATGACAGACATATATGCATGGCCCAAACCAGAATCTATAAAATCATCTAACATTTAGAGGACACAGTTCAAGTAAGAAAGAATATCAAACGTATTGCGAAGCCGTCAGATTTGGATTTTATTTTTATTTTTCATTTTAATTACACAATAGGCAGGTACATGTCTGTCTCTCAAGCTGTTTTGATATGCCTTCTTGAAGAACTACGCATTATTGTATATAGTATCTTTAATGTATTAGTAGTACTGTTTTGAAAAAATAAGTCCCGCCGAGTTTCTTGCCGGTAATAAGTAATACTTCTCGGGTCAGAGGTGTAGGGTTAGAACCGGTGGTAGTTTCTTTTCTCTCTGACGTTCATAAGTGCATTGTAATGTGCCTAAATTGAAGAATAAATATCTTTTATCTTTTATCTTTTTATCTTTAACAAATAATCAACTTAAGAACTAAACTACTTAAACTAAATTCGCGACAATAGGCTCGGAGCTCAGTTCAGCTCAATTCAATAGCTGGCTATAGGGGAAACATCGCATTTACAGCTTGCACTTTGTTTTTATTAGTAGTTTCTTTTTGTCTCTCTGACTTCATAAGTGCATTGTAATGTGCCTAAATTGAATAATAAATATCTTTTATTTTTTTTATTACATGCTACCTAATACCTAAAAGGAGGGCCACGTTTTTTCGAAAGTATATAGAGGTATTACCCGAGCGAGGTAGGACGGACTGAATCCCGGGACTTTCAAAAGCCGGTATTTCAGGATCCAGGGATATTCGGGACTTTAAAAATCCAGGATTCCGGAAATGCTTCAACGGGCTTCCGGGATTTTAGACAGCTGGGGTCTTGAAATGCGGGACAACCGAATTTTAGGGTCCTGGGAGTCCGTAACTTAAGAATACCGGGATACTGGAACTTTCAAAAACCGGGATTTTTGAACTGCACGAAGCCGAAAAACCAGGGATTCCAAGAATGCGAGAAACCGAGATATAAGGATCCTGGGACTCCGGGACTTTAGGCAACGGGTGGGTTTCCTGGATGAAAAAGCCGAGTTCCCGATATACCAGGAGTGCGACGATCTGGGGTTTTAGGATTTCGGCATTCGGAATTTTAGAAACCCATGCGGTAAACCAAGATATTTGAATTCCGAGATTAAAAAGCCAGTGTTACGAGTCGTTAGAAAGCCGGGATTCAAGAAATGCGGGCCGACGGGATTTAAAAGTCAAGGGAGTCCGGAGTTTTGATATCCTTGATTAGGAGACTTAAAATACGGAATTTCGGGGGGTGCGCCAAAGTTCACATAAAATTTGTACTTCGATTATTGGAAGTCCGAAATTGTTGTTCATAATTGTTTTTATCATAATGATCATTTCTTATAAGTATTTTTTGTTCATAACTATCGTTACTCCGAATTATTTAAGTTTATAATGTAAATCAATATAAATATCTATTATACTAATATTATTTTCCAGAGTCACCGTTAGGTACGACGACGAGCGAAGCGAGGAGGAGTGTTAGGTATCTTGCGATCACAACACAACACAATTTCGGTTAGGTTAGGTTAGGTTAGGTTAGTGTGTCATCCTGCCCGAAGGGCATAACTACCCAGAATAGAAGCCCCCGCAAAGCGGGGGCTTCGTCGACCCTGTCACAGAAATGACTACTATCAACAAAAAACGTAGGAAATTATATTATGTCTCAAAAAATTCGGATAGCAAACAATTATTAATACTGTCGTTATATGAAAAAATATTATAACCATTAAAATTATGACAATTTTTTTTATGACGAATGATAATTCTGATCACAAAACGGTATTACTGAAAAAATTATGCTAAGTAATTTTATGTGCGCCAATATGGACCCGATTTCGGGAATGTGGGAAACCGGGATTTTAGGGTGCTGGGAGTCCCGGTATAAGGGATTCCGAGATTTTGAGACATAAGGAATTCTGAATTCCAAAAAAATCTGGATAACCCGTCCGTGACATTATAAAGCCGGGATATAAGGCCGTATAATGCCGGACGCCGGAATTTTAGCGTTTTAGGAATCTGGAACTTTAGGGATGCAGGATTCCGAGATTTTTAAAAGCCTAGATTCCGAAAATGTGTCTCTCAGAAATTTTAAAGTTCCTGTCCCAGGAGTCCAGGATTTTATAAATCTGGGAATCACTAAACCCCGTATTATGGAAATAGTGAAACCGTGTGCACCCGAACCCGGACATAAGAGCATGCGGAATTCCGGAACTTTAGGAGGCCGGGATTCTGAAAATGCGGCTTGCTGGAGTGGTCCCAGCGGTCCAGGATTCCGAAACTTAAAAACATCGTAATTTCGGAACTGCGCGAGGCCGGGATTTTAAGATATTATAAACCAGGGATTCCGGGAATTGAAACAATCGGGATTTTAGGGTCCCGGGTGTGCCAGGACTTAGAAGTACAGGCTTACGGGACTTTAGAAATCCTAGGAATCCTGGATTGCGGGAAACCAGGTTGTTTTTACATATAATATTTTCATTGTTTTTTTTTACATACATAACATTTATTTTACCCGAGCGAAGCCGGGTTTTCATCTAGTATTATATATTTTGGCGTTCGTATTTACACTTTTTTTTTAACGGAGAGGTACCTAAATAAAAAGTGTTTTGTAAGCGGCAGCCAACAATAGTTATTACTGCGCTAGACTAGCTCGATGCATTAGGCCAGTATTTAATCTATTACAAACACCAATGTTGCAATGCCAATCGAAATATGTCATGAGCGTTGGTTTGGTAAGGCTCGTTAGTGGGTCGGCTACCAACTGGCGAACTGTGCAGATCCGGCTGCTTGCTATAGGTACGGTAGGGTTACCAGATCTAGTTTTGATAACGTCTTGCTGATTTTTCAACACATGATCTGAAATATCCTTTGCGAAAATAGTTATATTGAGTGTGTATTATTATACGTTATCATAAGTATTATAATAAAATATAATAAATAAATATTTGGGGACAATCTTACACAAATCAACCTAGCCCCAAACTAAGCAAAGCTTAAAGCTTATAACATATAAAAATCCATAAAATCCAAATTACTCTATTGAAAAACAAACGAGCGTAAAGAAATAACAATCCTGCACATTGTACTATAATTATAAGTCTTTTCTAAGGTAAACTATAGGTCCGCGGAGTCTTAGTCAAAGCAACGTCATAATTTGTAGATACATATATTATATCTAAACTGTGATACTTAACAGGTTTTATAAAAAAAAAACATTAAATTTTTTCCCTGTCATATTCCGGTATTGGTTTCAAGTCTCAAGCTAACAAAATCGCAGGCTGCCAGGCCAGGAAAAACCCTGACGTCTGGTAACCCTAACTGTCCGCGTGGACAGGCTGCCAGCCTTGCCACGGGCGGCGTTTTTGCAAAACAAACTGTTACGACACCACCCGGCTATTGGCTGACTTATTCTCATCGAGCCGCGAGAATAATTGCAATAAAAAACGAGTCATGCGATTTTCTCTTCCTTCACAGACAAGGTGAATACCTCACGGTTGTTTGTTCACACCAGAATAGACCGTTTTTGCGCGAAGGCTTATCTTCGTTTTCACTTTCTATTTTACACACAATACAATGCAATGTAAAATACTATTGAAATAGTCGCATAAAGATCACGCAGATATTTGCGAATCTCTTTGCCTTTTTCTGTTCAATAGTCTATGGATGACTTGATGACGTGGGAATGGGAACTATGGTACCTACATTACATTGGTGATTTAGACTAAAACTCCGTCTTAGTTGATTTTACCACACGAGTCCACACCAACACTACCACATGGGCGGTTTAAACCGATACGACTATAATTATTTACATCACTACCAGGGACGCTGTAGTTAGATAAAAAAATGTACATGTAATACCTATGTAACTATAGTACTTCGACCATTACACCTAGAATCGCATTATATTTTACAATGATTAGGTAAGAAATATATCTTTATGCTATTTATTACATTATACGCAATAACGGCATACCAAACTATAACATAAGATATGAATATATATATAATGTAATGCCAGAAATGAAGCTCAAGTGTGTTGTCCCTATTATTTTATTTAATGATGGCATTGATGGCCAGCGTTTTTCACACGAACGTATGTAAAACGCACCACACACGACACGTTACAAATGCTGATCGTGTATTGCCAATCGCGTCAGAGCTGCATAACTGGATTACTGGACTAGAATGAACATGGCAAGGACGTCCAACGCTGTCCTACGATCAATTTACTCATGCATTGACCTGCATTTGTATGCTAGCTCTCTGTATCAAAATAGCATCAATAAATAGGTATGTGCTTCATTACCAGCCTACTCTTAAAAGATATTGACATGAATTATCATGTAAATGATTACATTTACACTACAAATTGCACAATTGCATGGATGTGGATGGGATTTTGTATGCACTGTATTTGGTTTTATCCGATTGTTAATACAGAACTCATGATTTTAATTCTGATTTCATGATTCCGAAAGGGGAACTTCTTAATTCGTCTGGATCTTTGTATTTTTTTTATTTATCATGTTTGTCCAGGGATTATGGGCAATAACAACGTTTATATAATGTATCCGTGTTAAACCTTGTATGATTTCACATAATGAATTGTTCTCGCTTAGAATCTTCCAGTAACGCAATTTGCATTGCCTTTGTTTCAAGTAGGCTTTACAATCTTTTCACCTTAGGTTTTATTCCAATTGGTCACCGCATGTATGGAGGTCATACGCTCATATGAACCAGTGTAGGTGCGCTCTCTGGTGATGCATATTTGTGTGATCTGGAGATCACACTAACATGGGCTGTTCCAGGTAACACGCTACACTGGTTGGGCATTGTTTACCTGCGGAGTTTCACGGCGGTGCAGCGCGTTGGCGCCGACTCGGTCTCAGTGCTAAGTGGGCTAAGGTCACAGGCGTGCATTTTTCATTAAACCTACTTAGGCACAAAACAAACGTCACGTATTGCGACAAGTTTCTCACGATTTATCTACTTACGTTAAAAATTCTTGTGTAATTATAAGATTCCATGTAACATTTCATACGTGTTTTATTTTTTATCGGTCTAGCATCCACCAAATCCAAACCTTTAATTTTTTTAAATCTAGGTCCTAGGTGTTCTACCGTTTCGGCCATAACAAACCAACATTACGAAAATCTACAACGTTGTTTTAATAACTTGTATGGTTTAGCATTATCGTTTAATTTCACCGAAGGACGACGTTCAATTCTGAAAATACCATTACTACATGGTAAATTGATTGTCATCGTCTTTCAAAGCCCAGGTACTTAAAACTAAACTATGCGGAACTCTAATGACTATAGTTCTGCAGCCGGTATATTTGGACGCGCTGGCTCGAGGCCAGGGGTGGGGAGGGGGGGGCTTTAAATGCGCTTTCGATACGATGCGGCTGCGCCTTGGATTCAGGTCAGGCATGTCAGCAAATCGTTTGATTCAGCTTTGATAAAATGTTCCGCATGTTTTCGGATGACATTACTACTTCTTATTGCAATATGCGATATTCAAACGTATAATATTTACATGGTATTATGTTTAAATTTCGCTTTTTTTGTAGAGAGGCGGAATCCTGAAATTGCGAATTCGTGTCTCGCTCGAGGTAGTGAGTTTTCGTATAGCACTTATTCGCTATAAGAGAAATAAGTAGTAAAATAGAAGGACGTAAATAGTTTAAAATCGAAAATGATCTGAAATTTTGGATTTACTGGAAGTTCATTATGACAAGTATAGGTAAGTATGTAAAATATTGTGGTCAAATAATTTCCTAGTTTTAATTCCTAATTCATTTAAGTATTATTATAACACTATTAAGCCACTAAAACGAATTGTATCTGGGCCATATTCTAAAAAGGTTCACTTCAAATTGCTTAAATATTTAAGGCTTTATCACATAAATATAGCCCAAGAATGTAGGTACGGTACAACCCATAAAAGTGGATCAGTGGAGCAACTAGAGGCTAGCTCGGCTGGGCGAGGGGCTGGATCAATCGCACTGCCGTGCCGTGCCGTGCAGGGCCGCTGCGCGGTGCGGTGCATGAATCACCTACCCGTATTTTGGGCCCGGCCCGCAGACGCCGAATGTAGGTCACCCGTTCGCAATGGTTTGTTTGGGTCCCCCAAATTAGAGTGTGATAATAATACGACAACCTTTGCTTGCTGCGTCGCTGCCGCCACGTTCAACGTCCAAGCTATTTCTGTCGACGTTTTAAAACGCATTATGACTCGTACCTGGCCTCACTGATATTTATATTTTAAATCTACGAACAAAGTGAAAACTACTTGTTAACTAAGTGGACTATGTAATATTGATAGACAGGTGTGAAACACCTTAACTTCTATGCATTCACAAATACCTCAATAAATGATAATAACATATACCCGCCTTAAATCTCTAGAACTTCCTGTTGGTTCTACGTAAATCACAAGTACCTACCAGGTTTGTCATGTAATAAATAATAAATAACGTATACTTACAACGAAACAATACTACTGAAAATAGTTTACTTGAAGTGTTAGAATTTATTTAATTAATGAATGAAGTGCAAGGTGCACTCGGGAGGGTCATCGTCACCGGTAAATAGGTTATTTTATTTTGTTAACTCCCTAACAAATACATTATTTAGTGCCGCAAAAGTACAGTCGACGTCAAAAATATGTTTACACTTTTGGACTTTATTACAATGGATTAAGGTGCAAAAGAGTAGACATATTTTTGACGTCGATTGTGCATATACAAGGTGTAACAAAAATACTGGTGATCCTTTTAAGGGCATCTCATCTCATGAAAAACTAAGAAAAAAAAATCTCGTGATAAAAAATATTACTTGACTAATTCCCATATAAAAACAATATTTTTATCCCGTCCAAAAAATTTTCTCCTGCTTTTTCTTACTCGCAATACGATACCAATTATGCCGTAAATGCCGGATCACCAGTATTTTCGTTACATCCTGTATAATAATTGTCTAATAGGATGTAGCTTGCCTATTTTGAGTGACGGTTGAACTGTAGTGTATATTTTATAGTAATTACTCGTTACAATAAGTCAAGTTCGAACGTAGTGTACGATGCAGTTTAAATATTGAATCAATGAGTGCAGTGCAGTGTGCAAGGCGGTGAATATAGGTCATTCGCTCAGCAGCGTTTGTTTGGGTCCCGCATATTGATCTAACCAGCCTAGTGATGCCTGCTTTGCGCGCGCAGGTTATACTGATCGTAAAAAGGTCGCCGCGGCAATTTCGACGTCTCGTCGGGATTTCAGGCATGCCCTGAAGTGACAGGTAGAGTTTGTGCTGAAAGAGAAGCGTCGTGGCTTAGGTACGAGTATACATATGATGTAATGAATAGGGTACTTATGTTTCCGCAAAGACTACTCGTATCTCATGTTAGTAATTTTGGTAAATGGATATTATACCATCAGTTCGCAATTAGAAGGTTTTTGGGAAGAAGAAGATTGCAGTAGATATGTTGAAATACCAGTACGTATAGTATCAACATTCCATGTTTTATAACGCAAACGTATACCTAACGTATAAGGCTGCGTTTCGACCACACTGAAAAAAAAGTCTCGTACTGGTAACCAGAATCCGGTTATCTCTACAGTTTTGTCTTGCTGTATATGTGACGACTAAACACTTTGTAAACATAACAAAACTTTTCTGGTTATATCAAAATCGTGAGTACTACAATATGAATTGTACTGATAACTATAAAATATTGTACTGATAACTATAAAATATTGTAATTGACTCCACTAGACAAAAGTTATGTGTGTATACATTGTTATTTTGTTTTTTTTTTGTTTTTTTTTGACCGCTCTGCAACCGAAATCCAGGATTTTCCAGGCTTAAGCTCAGTGGTACCCCAGCCGGGATTTGAACCCGAGACCTCCCGATTGAAAGTCTAACTTTCTACCCGCTAGGCCACGAGCGCCTTAGCGGTATTCCGTGAAAATATTAATCAGTATTTCGAATTGTAATACAATGCGTCATTGTGCAGACTACGATATATATTGTAAATAACACAAATATTTTGTATTTATTACGATTGCGTTTAACCAGACTCGTCCAGTAACGTTTACAAACAAAATTTTACAAAATACAATATTTTTTGTTACCTCCGCCAGATTGTAGTAAAAATAACTATATTTTTCACAACAACACATTCTTGTAGTATTGTAGAAAAATATTTTTTTCGGTGCAGACATGAGCGAGGATGCGTTGCGTTGCGAGTAATGTGTTTGTTTAGAACCAATCATAGACTTGCGTTGTGCGACGATCAACAGATGAAGTGATTCTATTGGTTTTCAAAAACACATAACTCGCAACACATCCTCGCTCATCTCTGGTGGAAACGCAACCTTATATGCAGAAGAAAAACTTCGTAGCGTTAACTTTGCCATGTGAAAATCACACCGAGTATTGTTTACCAAAATATTTATCGTAATTATCTAATCGAGGGAAGCGTTCTATTACACATAAGAGCATTGCATGACTCGGCATCAGATAAGTGTGCTATGTGGCTCATGGTTCGTGGATAAGTATTAGCGCCCCGAAGGCCCGAGTGTGACCCAGTGGCAAGTAGGCCATGGCTCCGACTACGAGCGCCGTCGCTATTACTCATGACTGTTGTCATATTTTACTACCACTCTATCTAGCGTGGATATATAAGTCTAGGCGCGAACGAGTTGCAGGTGAATTGAATGTGTATTTTAATTGTATTCGTTCTCTTAGCTTGTATCTTCCTATTCATATCTGTTGTTACATTTTACTGCAAGTTACGTAATTTTGTACTGTACTTGGTCGCCTGAGCCAAACTTGGAGCATTTTTATTTTTTTAAGATGTCGTAATCTTAGTAAGGATTACTTACATACAGGCCCGGCCTTAGCTCTCCTGGCGCCTTCAAAGTCATACAATACTTTTTTTTTCGCAGGTTTGCACTAAATCTATCCACCCTAGATGACTAGGGTGGATAGATTTAGATTTAGTAACTTTTCGCCGTGCATTGCCCTCCCTAGATAGGCCGAATCCTGCGTCCTGCTTCTTGATGAGGTAGGGTTGCCTACAGGCTGCTCTTAGTTTATAATAGAAAGTTAGTTTGGCCTGATTTAGATTTTTTGATGATAGCTATTAAACTGTAATACATATTGGAATATATTGTTTTACTGAACTTACCGAGACTCGTCTAAGGTGGTATGGCCACGTGATGCGTAGAGACGAAGGACATGTTGTCAAGAAAGCCTTATGCCTTTCGGAAAAGAAGAGAGGGGCAGGGCGCCCTCCGACAACAAATCTCCGGAAAAATAAACATTTACCCAACCCGACAACCCAGGACAGGATGTCTTGGCGCTGCAAAATTAGGAGAGCCGACCCTACCTAAAGTGGGATAGCGCAAAGAGAAAGAAGATTGTTTTACTGAAATCTAGCAATTTTTTTTTGCTTTCGATTGCAATAACACGTGCATCTGCAATGCATGGATAGGATAGTATGCAATTTGCACCTTTCGCAACGAAACGGCAGACATTTTTATGATGTCAGTACACAGTAGACTTTCACCTACATCACCTTCTCGCGGCAGTTTTGGGGACCCAACAACATACTAAAGTTGGTAAAGGTTCCCGGTCCCAGCTCTGAACTATCACTTCGGTCTTCGGTAAGGTAGAGCACTACCAAGCGAAGTTTTAACCGCCGGTTCAATTGTGCTACGAATTTTTGACATAAAAGTTGCTAATAATTTGTGTTATGTTATATTATTATTTGCGTCATTCATTCATTTCGAAGTTGAAACCTTAAGTAAAGCCCGCTCTACACTCGCGCGCGAAGTCGCTCCGTGAATTCACGTGAAATGCCGCGAACAATGCGATTCTTAGGCGTGAACACCATCTACACTCGCGTTTCGCGGCTTTCGCGGGCGTTCGCGGCGCGAGTGTAGAGCGGGCTTAAGACGTACACATAAAGGCAGTAAAAACTTCAAGCGAAATAAAATAATAATTCATTTCTCAATTCACACAAACTAATATTACTGTACTGTCATGTCGACAAAATAGACCGTTCTAGATTTCTAACCTATGTGAGACTATATAAGCGTAAGTAGGCAGTAGGCACTGACATGTTTTAGTAAATAGCTTTTTTCTAGCAGGGTTTCCCAACCAGTGGGGCGCGCCACCTTTGGGGGGCGTAGAGTGATCCAAGTGAGGGCGCAGCGAGCGGCTCCAAAATTAAACTGTATTAAGTTATAAGGCCCGTACCGCGGCGCAGACGCTGCCCGGTTTTAACTCCTCCTTCATTTCAGCTCCTAGAGCGGTATAGTGTTTTAGCGTAATGTTGGGTGAGGCCCATAGGGTAAATTGGGAACCCATGTTCTAGGGTAAAAGGGTTGTCCGGAACAAAATTAAATTTTGCTCTCTGCTGTTAGTTTCGTACCTAAACCGCGCGCCGACATTAGTCTGAAGAAAAAAAATACAGTTTAATACAACTAAAGTTAACTACTGTTGGATTTGTGACTGATGTACCTAATTGAAATGATATGTAATATCATAGACTTAAATATATAGTAGAAGGCCATAGCCTTTTTGAGGCTCCGAGTATTTAGCGCCATCTAGTTCAGAGCCATCTAAATAGAGCCAATATGTATGAAATAAAATCAGCGCCACCTAGTAACGAATAACGTACTAGTAGTACACTAGTCGTTACTAGGTGGCGCTGATTTTATCTCATACATATTGGCTCTGTTTAGGTGGCTCTGAACTAGATGGCGCTAAATACTCGGAGCCTCAAAAAGGCTATGGCCTTCTACTATATATTTAAGTCTATGGTAATATTATAAATATTGCGTATAAATAGTATGAATAAGGCAGGTTAACTATAAAAATACCACTTTTAGCTCAGACGTAGAACACCTGATCTGATGATGAACGTATACAGATTACAGAATAAAACACGATGTTTCGTAATGTTGTGAAATTGTCTGCAATCAGGTTCATAACGGGCCTTGTTGGCTATGTAGGGCACACTGCAGAGCGCATCGTCTGCCAAGTTCGCGCTCGCGCCTGCGCCGCGCCGCCATTCCACCCTCTCGCCCCCATTCTCAAACGTTCGATCGCGTTACGTAGCGGCTACGTGAAACGTAAGCCTAAGTAGGTCGGAGTGTGGAAGAGTGCGCGCGCAGGCTGGCGGCACTACGACGTCACTATCGATCGGCACGTGGCGGCGCCGTGAGTGACGTAGCGGCGCGCCCGTCGCGTCGTGAGTACACCCTCGTACACCCCACCCGCCTTACTACCTACGTACTACCCGCCACCGAACCCTCGGTGCAAGCTGCAATTAATAACGTTATGCGTTGACGGCCTGTGAATTGAATCTTACACTCGGCTATGTCATTGAACTTGCTAGAAAATAGCTATAAACACGGTCTTAAGGTATGCGTCGGCAAGAGGCTGCCGCGACCCGGCAGTCGCTGCCCGGCAGTCACTGCCCGGCAGTCACCCTACTGCTTTATAGGGATTTGTATGACACACCGTCCGCAGCAGGCGGCTGAGCGGCGCGGCCGTGGTCGCGCGACCTCGGCAGCGCCGCCGAGCCGCTCCCGTAGCAGTACGGCAGCGCTGCTCGCTCGCAGCGGTCGCAAAAATGGTGTCTTTTAACAGTTTTAACGAAGAAAACGACGAGTATTTAGTGGAGCTTATTGCTAAACATCCAGCGCTTTATGATTTTCGACTGAAAGCTTCTACTCCTCTTTGATGAAAGTAAAATCATCATTATTTCATCAATTTCATCATCTTATTCTTCGTCTTTAAATTGTCAATCATCGTTATTTTTAATAATACGCAACCGAATCGCACAACTGCTAGCACTGACTCCTATGTGACTACTGCGCGTGGCAGTCGGCAGCCGCCGCCCGGTCGCGCCTATCCGAATGCTTACGGCGGCGCCGCCCAGCAGTCACGTTCGGCGGCGGCGGTCGGTCGCGGCAGTCGGGTCGCGGCAGCGTCTTGCCGAATGTTACCTTTAGGCAATTTTAGAAACTACTTAATACTTTCGAAATTAGGATGTTGCATGCATTTAGAAAACTATAATGACAGGAACTAATTTCCGATAATTATTCAAATTTTGCGTGTTTCGTATATGTTTAACAATTAAAGGTTATAATCATAAATTGCCTATTATAATTATTCATACTAAATACAGACCTACTAAAACTAGTGTCTTCGCCAATTCAAGGGATTAGGTTGTCAAGGGGACCCCATACCGGAATAAACGCTAGGATGATGATGATGACTAAATACAGACCTACAGGAACTTTTACCATAAAGTAGTAGTTTTTTATACAACGACGCAGCAATCGTAATGTTGTTAAGATACTATAATTTTACTGTAACTAGAATTTTTAACATCGTATAAATACCTACCTTTTTTCGTTCGAACAGCCAGTTATTCTCGGTATTCGCGCGCTGCAAATAGTATAGTACTCAATATAAATGACGATAATGATTACCTATTCACATTCAGTTAACGTTTACTATCCAGTGTGACGATAGTGCGGGAACAATGGATGCGCATGCAATTTCCGCCTATTTTCTTCAACCATTAAATGACACGAACAAAACGTTACGTTACCTTAGTAAATGTAGAAGTATATACTAATCATATCTGTACAATTATAAATTATTTTCTTTATATTCTGGCTGTGTAATAGTATCCATTGATGTATGTTCGGTGGAACCATAGCACTCGTTTGGACAATTCCAATTGACTTGGCGGGGCCACTGCCGTGCCCCCAGATCCCAGATCAGTGGAGAGCCGTCTGGCCGAGGAGACATGATACCGGGAAGCGTATTTACAAAATCTATACTATTAGGGAAAAGGCCTTGCAAAGGCTTGAAAAGTTGTAGGTACAGGTACCTTATCATGGTTCGATGTAAGATGCCTATACCCTAGCAGTGTACTACAATAACAAAACAGTCTAGTTAAGCTATACATTGCTCTAAAAATTATTAAAATCTGGTAATGAGAGTGGCAGCTATGTTAAAAAACATGTCGGCACTGCCGAACTATTTCCTTAGAGTGAAAAAATTACAATTTTCACAATTTACAGAATATCCGCAGAAGCTTCGAGTATATTGTTGGTCAAATAATTTGGAGCCCCTAAATGTCAGAAAAATATCTCTATAGTGACTGAGGTCCAAATAATGACGTCATGAACGTGACCGCTACCGAAATTTGTAAAACATAAATTAAAGCTATACCATGACACATACACACATGTGTGTAGCATCGATCAAAAGCTTATTGAATTTACTACAATACATACATACATTATTTGTGAAAATAATGTATAGTTTAGGAGTTGTTGACAAAATAAAAAAAAATTTTAGGAAAATAAAATGTATATATTAATTCTATGGCCAAAGAAAATACAATAAACTAATGTTTTGTATAGCATTAAAAACACCAACTATTCAGCTTTAAAACACAGTTTGAATTGATAAAATTTGATAAGAACTATAAAAGTTGTGCTTACAACTCTAAAGCACACTAACTATTTTACCTACAATGCACTCATACTATGAGAAGCTTGGGCCTAATTATTGACTAGTTTTTTATAAATTGTTTGAGGATTTAGGGTTTCTTGTCATTAAAGTAAATAAAAAAATCGGCCAAGTGCGAGTTGACTCGCGCTCCGAGGGTTCCATATACATCACACAATTTTAACAATTTGTATTTTTAAGACCAACTTACGCTTGACCGCAGACTTATTAGTGTTTTTTTCTGTAATGTACAGGTAAAGAACTATATTACGTATTTTTTTCTAAAATGTAAGTTCGTCGGTTCCCGGGGGGCGGAGAGCAATGGAAAATTTTCGCCTTATTTCTTAAATTACTTACAAACTATACCTTGTTATATATCAAATGAAAGGGTTTGATGTGAAAACTACAAATATATAACTTTTATAATTTTAATTTTAATAGTTTTGAAGTTATTCAAGAATAAAGGCGAAAATTGACCTTTCCCCTCCGTCTCTCGGAAACCGAAGAAACTACATTTTAGAAAAAAAAACCTAATATAGTTTTTTACCTGTACATTAAAGAAAAAAACACTAAAAAGTCTGCGGTCAAGCGTAAGTTGGTCTTAAAAATACAAATTGTTAAAATTGTGTGATGTATATGGAACCCTCGGAGCGCGAGCCCAACTCGCACTTGGCCGGTTTTTTTATTTACTTTAATGGCAAGGAACCCTAAATCCTTACAAAATTTAGAAAAAACTAGTCAATAATTAGGCCCAAGCTTCTCATAGTATGAGTGCATTGTAGGTAAAATAGTTAGTGTGCTTTAGAGTTGTAAGCACAACTTTTATAGTTCTTATCAAATTTTATCAATTCAAACTGTGGTTTAAAGCTGAATAGTTGGTGTTTTTAATGCTATACAAAACATTAGTGTATTGTATTTTCTTTGGCCACAGAATTAACATATACATTTTATTTTCCTAAAAATTTTTTTTATTTTGTCAACAACTCCTAAACTATACATTATTTTCACAAATAATGTATGTATGTATTGTAGTAAATTCAATAAGCTTTCGATCGATGCTACACACATGTGTGTATGTGTCATGGTATAGCTTTAATTTATGTTTTACAAATTTCGGTAGTGGTCACGTTCATGACGTCATTATTTGGACCTCAATCACTATAGAGATATTTTTCCGACATTTAAGGGCTCCAAATTATTTGACCAACAATATACTCGAAGCTTCTGCGGATATTCTGTAAATTGTGAAAATTGATATTTTTTCACTCTAAGGAAATAGTTCGGCAGTGCCGACATGTTTTTTAACATAGCTGTCACAATTATTACCAGATTTTAATAATTTTTATAGCAATGTATAGCTTAAATAGCCTGTTTTGTTATTGTAGTACTCGGCTTTAAAGTTGGACTTATAATTTTGTTGTAAAATGCAAATATCCGAATTATTTTTTAGCCTGATTTTGGGTTTTCGTTTATAGCTGTCAAACTGTAATATACAGTAGTATATAATGTATTACAACAATATAGCACATTTAATCTTCTTTCGTTTGATACTACACACGTATAGGTGCAATGCACAGTTTGGATGAAATTTACACTTTTCGCAACGAAGCGGCAGCCATTTTTATGACGTCATTACTCGGGAGACATTCATCGACGTCCCCGTCTCTTGGCAGTTTTGGGGTCCTGGTGTCGTACCCAACAACATACTAAAAGAAGGTAACCGTATCCAGCTCTGAACTATATTCCCATAAGGGAGAGCACTATAAGTTAGGGAGGTGGGTGAGGTACACTCAGCGTCAATAGTATCTTTCTACGCGAAGGCCGCAAAAATATGTTACACGCTCTTACTTGTAGAGCCATAGGAGCGTGTCACATTTTTGCGACACGCCTCCTATTCTAGTTATAATAAGAAGCGCAGATATCCGTCGTTAAGGGGCTACTTTGAAAAATTATAGGTTTTTTCAAACGCTGTATTGACTAAACGGGAAAAGGGACTAAATTTATTTTCGAATATATATTATTAGACTATATACTCTTGTTTATGGCACAAGCCGAAACACGATTGCTGAAAGTTGCCTCGATAGAAAAAAAATCCCAAGTTGGGTCCTTTTCCCCCTTATTTTTCTTAGCTTACGTAAACTATAAGAAATTAAGCAAAATAACTAAGTAAAAATATGGTATTCTGGTTTATCTAAAAAGTCACAGAAACAAAATTAGACAAAACTTTATAAATTCGCTTATTTATCGTAGTTTAGTCAAGAAGTCTGATCCTTAAGAGCGCTGCATCTCTTTCTTTCGTGAACGGGAGCCATAAACGTGTCGCTTACGGATGGGCGTGGCTTGTCTGAATCGAGGAACGGCCTATAGGATCTCGTATGAAATAAGTAAAAGCTAGTTACAGGTTATCTAATTATAGTAAGTATATTAGAAATAGATTAGAAATTGTATCGACAGCATTCAGACTCCCATACAAAACTCATAGTCATAGGAAAATAAAACTTAAGTGAAGAATAAGTAATATGATCGCTTCGACGTTTTATCTGCGACGTGTTGAACAACATACACGTTGACGTGATTATATCAACAAAGGTAGTGATTTCGTGCAAATCGAATGGACCTGTTATCGATGACGTAGATAGGTGTACGCAATCACTGTGTACACGGGCTCGTATCGTGATATCACTGTATATCGGAGAATGGTCTAACTACATATGAATGTACGAAAAATGACGCAAGTCCTGATTTATCAGAACCTGAATCTATTAGATCTTTAAAAAACAAAATGAAACTACGTAACACAATTTAATTACGAAAATGTCAAAACAGTACCTATCTAAAGCCTGACCAGGAATATATGACAATTGTCAAGAGTGCGCTTTTTCTCATGTTAGTATATGGTGACAGATCAGAGTATGAAAAATATAGTTCCAATGAAATTCCACAACATGGCGCATGGTCATCTATTTCTGGTCAGGCTTTACATACATAAGGTAGCAATAAGTACCAATTCATAATTTGAACAGACAGGTACAATAATATCTATATTGTCTCCAAAAGTTTATCCATACAATGTTGACATTAGCAATGCAATTTAACAATTTCTTCTCCGAGAATAATGTCTAAAAATATTGTAATTGTTTTTGTTCTTTGTTGTTAGCGTTTCTTATCTAACAACGCAAGGCATAAAAAATGTATTTACTCGCTAAATTTATTATCATAATCATTGAGCGTCACTTTGGTCTAGCCAATCGTTTATGCTGATAATAACGTTGGTATACTTGGAATATTATTTTGACGCACGTAAGCAATGTTTGTAACGTATATTGATTGGTTGGTTTTTACACGTTGTGGTTTTACTAACTTTTTCTATTAAGTATGTGCTAACCGTCCAGTAGCGCCCTCATGTATTTACGGACGGGATTGTATTTACTAATAAACGAAACAATTTCTGTATAATCCCTCATGTTATTAGTTGTAGTCCTACTACTTCTGCAACTTTTGATCTTTGTCACTTAGTTTCATTTTGCGTGTTTTTTTGCTTCATTACCTAAACGGCAAACTGTTTTTCCCGTTTAGGTGATGAAGCTAAAAGTAAGAAATACAAAACTGTACATAGATTATAAGTTGCGGAACTAACAGAACTACAACTTAACATGAGGGATTATACAGAAATTGATTATTTTATTAGGAATTACAATCTCCCCAATGAGGGCACCACTGGACGGTCGACGCAATCTTATGGCGATTGTTTACGCTAACACGTGAAATCGTGATTTTCACGTGTTTTCTTATACCGACTCTAATCAATGATTTTTATACTACTTAACCTTTTCGTCGCTGTGACAGAAGTCAATGCACTCGTTCATACGCCAAACCAATTTAATGAGTTTAGAATACAACACGGTGTTGTAAATATGACGGATATGTACTTAGCTTTGAACCTTCGATGCGGATATATCCGTCATTGGCGTCGAAAAGGTTGGAAAAGTGGGAAAAGTTACTACTTAATGAATTTCTTACTTCGTTATTATTTAATGAATTTCCGCTACCTAAAGGTTGTCTGGAAGAGATCGCTCTTTAGCGATAAGACCGCCTGTTGTTTACCTCTAAATTTGCTGTATTTTCTGTACTGTTTCCTATTTGAGGTGTTCAATAAAGAGTATTTGTATTGTATTGTACTTTGGGCGCTACTCGATCCCGCGACTCGGGTATATCAGCCAGCTTTTATACCAACCGAAACAATACAATTCTCCATCATTATCCTTCATGTACGTTAGTGGGCATTGTTTCAAACATTGTGGTTTCGTTTTGTTTCTGCTTATACAAAAATATATTTGTAATTAGGGTTTGCTCCCGGGAAATACCGGAACCGAAAGTACCGGGAATTCCCGGGATTTCGAGTCGTGTAAAGAACCGGGACTGGAAAATAAAAATCCCGGTACTTTCGGGATTTTCGGGAAAAATATTTTATACCTTTTTTGGGTTCATTTATTCTTCGAAGTTCAAATATTGCATCGTGTAATGTTTTAAATAAATGCGGGTCGTCCAACCGGCGGCCGTGGTCGCGACGGTCGCCCGCCAGGCGTTAAGCTACCTGGCGCTGAGGGCAGCTACCGGATCCCGTGCTGCTACGCGAAAGTGGCCTTAGAAGACCTTTCCCTCGATTTCAAATTTATGAAGATTTGCGTTAACAGATTTTGGAAAAAACATTCAGGGTGCGAGAAATAGGTAATTTTTGACAAACTTGCTTTACTTTACTTACTTACTTTACTTTTATTAAATAAATAACTAACTTTTTTATAGCCATTGGATCCCATTCCTATCCAGGATCAAAAGCTTGTATGGGACCAAAAAAAATTTCCGGCTAGAGGAGCCACAAATCGAGGAAATTTTTTCCCATACATTTTGTATCAAAATGAAAACTTTAATTTTTTTATGCCAATCGATTCCATTCCTATCCATTATCAATAATTTCCTAGGAGCCAACTAACGGTAATGTACTAAAAAGCCACAAATTAAAGATATTTTTTTTTCATACATTTACTATAGAGAAAAAGTGAATTTATATTTTTTCTATCACGCAAACACACGTTTAAGGACCATAATACTGTATGACATCATTACAGTAAAAGCATTTAAAATATCAAACAGGGATTTTAAAGCAGTAAAGGTATGTAAAATTGTGCATCAATTTGTGGCTTTTTGGTACATTACCGTAAGTTGATCCTATAGAAACTATTGATACTGAACAGGAATGGGATCGATTGACATAAAGAAAATAGCATGTGAAAAATTAAAGTTTTCTTTTTCATACCAAATGTACGGGGAAAGCTTTCCTCGATTTGTGGCTTTTATAACCGGTTTTTTTTGGTTCCATACAAACTTTTGATCCTGGATAGGAATGAGATCATAAGGCATAAAAAAAAAGTTTGTCAAAAATGATCTTTTTCTCCCACCCCGTATGTTTTTTCTAAAATCTGTAAACGCCAATCTTCATAAATTTGAAATCGAGGGAAGGTCTTCTAAGGCCATGATCGCGTAGCTGAGGGCAGCACGGGACCCGGTAGCTGCCCTCAGCGCCAGGTAGCTTGACGCCTGGCGGGCGACCGCCGTGACCACGACCGCCGCGCGCCGGTTGGACGGCCCGCGTTTATTTAAAACATTACGCGATGACATTTTTACGACCGAAATCAGCGTCAGAGGTTATAGAAGATTTTTCCCGAAAGTACCGAAATTACCGGGAAATCCCGGTTCCATTATTGGCTAGTACCGAAAATCCCGGTTCTACGAAATAGTACCGGTACTGCATTCCCTATTTGTAATTAATTGTAATTTTATATGTGATATAATTAATTATTATCGCGGCAACAGAAGACAATAGAACATATTTATCATTAGGTTATTATTATTTATGTATATTTATATTGTTTACACTGGTATTTCAACTTACAAATAACGAATCAAGTTATAATAACAACAATTACATTTGTCGGTGATTGAACGTTTGACCTTGTTTGTTTCAGGTAAGCCACGTGCCGGAGTTGCTGTCCAAGCAACTTCTAAGGTTACTCTACTTCATCAATGTTTGTTTCGAATTCGATTTAATTATTTAACATTCTTTAAAGTTACGTCAGTTCTGTTATTTCCAACAAGCGTGCTACTTGCTTTAAAAAAAGTTTGTAACATGGTTATTACTTTTCAAAGTGGCTTGGCTTTGAAATCGGTCTTGCTAAGTACAGTCAGCTACTGCTGACGAAGTAGCTAAGCGGGTGAGGTGTCCAAAAAGATCTTGACACGCGCTTATTCTCATAAAAATAAAGCCGTTTTAAGCTCATTTTGAACACCTCATCCTTACTACTTTTGTTGCTTAATACTGTACATGCAGTAGATATTGCATAAAACGTTGAAACAGTCGTAGTCATTGGAGTTTATTTACTAGCATTTCATTTTAATTTGTTTATGTTTACAATTTTTTATCATAACTAAAGGTTTTCTACACGTGGGTGTGTATTAGTACTTAGATATTTATTTTCATTAAACTGAAAATATCGGCTTTTAGTCGCCCACGCCCACGGCTCACAAGTCGAGTGACGTGCAAGCGGAAATTGCGCAGTTCTTGCTAGAACCTTCATCCGTTATTACCGTTACCCACTAAACCCAAAGAGCTTATGTGTGTTAACTCTCTAAGGCGCAAACGCCTTTTTGTCACCTGTCAGAAAACGATCCAAGTAGATTTTCACCCGATGTCATTTGTTTACTACGGAAACACGAGTTGGGACAGATGAGGACAAACCAGCTTTGGAGCCCAGCCATGTATTACGACGATTATATCTTGATGACTGTTAAAATGTAGACTTTGCATCAGTTAATTGTATTACTACGCGACAAATTACTTAATAATTACATGAAAACTTACTCTATTAAATATGAATATACTTGAATACTAATCGGAACTAGCATATCGAAATAAATGCTTGGCTTGCTGCTATATAGCTTAGTTTAATTAGAAATGTGCCGTTTTCGAAAACATTCTCCATTTTGTATGAGAAATGTTCTCTCGAGAATATTTCGCATAAAACGAGAACGTTCTACGTCTACGTTCTCGAGAAGGGATTATGTTTAATACAACTTTGCAAGCATCATAGGCGTCTGTTGGTCTAACTAAAGATCAGATCTAGCGTAAAAGTAAATTATCCAGGCACAAATCCTAGGCATTTTTAAGGTCAGTGGGTTACCCAGATAACTGCATTTATATGGCGCAGCAGTGAATGCAGCGCCGGCGCGGGCGGGCCACGAGAAGGCCAAAGGTCGCGCCTGGTGCAGTGGTGCAAGCGTGGCGCGGGGTGGTCGTAGGCGTCGCTTGATAGGGTGTGGGAGGCGTGCAAGGCGTCTGTGGGGGCGTACCGGCTATAGAACACTCCGTTTACATAATACCCCATCCTTAATATACTACTAATAAGGATGATATCGAGTATTAGGTACTGACATAACGCCCCCTCTCGAGTGGCTGATGATGAAGGTTGCGCGCATAAAGGTCACCCCGTCTGGGTCGCAAGTCACGACGGAGCAACGTGACTCTTTTATTTACGTATTTACGCATAACGGGTAATGCTTGGTAATAACGCCTTATGAAATAATGCGGGTTAGGAATATAATATAACTAAACTATTATTGTGTGTAGAGCGCTGCTCAGTTTGGTCATAGTAATGGTCAGGTTTGTGAAATTTCCGGTATTTCCCAGTGGTTATTGATTAACGCTAACAGTACGTGTTGGAGGTGCCCAACTAAGAGGTTATTCACATTTAAATTAATTGACATAATATATACGGCAAAGCAATATTTAAAACACCTCATCATCATCATCAATTAATTAAGAGCTGAGCTGTTGTCGGTGGAGCAACTTTCAGGTATGTCTGTCCTTTGCCTTCTCCTTGACAGCCTGATATGTTACGATGTTTATTTGTTTTGTTCCTTGGCTTGTATCCATGTATGCTCTTCTTGGCTTACCTGACATACTCTACCTTCTAGGATGTTCTTAATAAATTCGTCATGTCGTAGCGGGTGCCCAAGCATCCTTCCTCTCCTATTTTCTAAAACATCGACATATTTAATTTTCATGCAGACTCACATCACATATATTCAATTTTTATGTAAAATCCATTATTTCCTTGTAATTTGCTTGTGCTACGACGTAGCTCCGTAGCACTACATGCCGCCGAATCGGGAGGTTTACTGTCCTGTCGCAATTATCGAAATTTTACATCTAGAAGAATTTTAATATTATTAATATTATAATAACACATTACGCAACGCCAAATAACCTGTTTACATTTTATGTACATACGGAATAATGATATGACTTAAATTACATTAAATCTTTAATTAAATTCCAAATAGATGATTTTATCTCTTGAAGTAATCTGAGAACTGCAATTTTTTTTCAGAGATCGACAGTTGTAATGTGACTTGTGTTTTACGTAATCACTTCTGAGTTTTTTTTATCACAACTCTAAAAGATAAATTCCGACTATTCATCGTTTATAGATTATTTTATACAATCGTGACATAATCAAGGGCTTTTTAGTCGAGTACCGCGTTTAGACCACGAAGCTTGCTTTTGGAATGCCATAGACTATCCCATCATTTAAAAGTGTAAGATTTTAGTTTAGTCTATAAAGTGCTAATACACAGTTTAAAGTCGACGAGTAGAAAAAGTATAAAGGGCGGGCACAAGGAAACCGACAGATTTTGACAGTGTATTCCTGGTCATATTTAGAAACTAAAATGTCCTATAAACTTTTCTGGAATATGCCTAATTGCCTAGTTTAAGAGTTAATACCAATATTTAAAAAATACTTTTTTTAAATTATTACTCAGCACTAAACGCCTTTTTGATGGCGTTGTTGCCACTATTGGGCATAATGGGCATAGTTTACACATCCTTCTTGACGGGTATCAAAGTGACAAGGAATACTTTGCATAAACTATTTTTATGGAAAAAAAATCATTTCGTTTTAGGCGATCATTTTATTAATAACATTTACTTTTCATGTGCATAAAACATTAAAAAACATTTTTTTTTTGGCGAGATTCGGCTAAAGTCACATAACGTTTTTTACTCCTTTTAGTCTCAGAAATGCGTGGTTAAGATCTGTGGGGTTACTCGAGCCCACCCTGTATAATACAACCTGTTTGAGTTCAGAGTAATCAGGTAATTATAATAAAATAATAACCACGATTGCGTTTCTGATAGTGATAATCGGGTCAGGTGGAGTGCAAAATGCTTGCGTATCTTACCAGTCTCGTAATAATCAAACCAGTTAAATATACAGCTACACATGTCCAAGAAAACGCTGACCGCTGTATAAATACTCTAAATTCATAATAAATATGTACTTTACAACTACCAAAGACGTCTATGTGGCGGATGTTAGAAATACTTTTTGCCTGACCAAAAATACATATTTACTGCAGATTGCTCACTTTTCACACGAAAAACCTAGTATTATCAGAGCAGGGCCGGATTAAGTAGACGCAACAGAATACTCGCCATAATGACAGTTATGTGCTAGTTTAAATTAGTTGCCTGAAAATATAGTTATTTCCTTTCAGGTAAGATTCATTTCTGCCACCAAAATTTAGATTTCGCACTTAATTTGTTATTTTGGGTAATCGTTTTCATATTGTTTAGAGATCCGATTTTGGTATCAAACACCTATATTAATTTGGTGATACATATAATTGACGGGAAAATTTAAGTAATGTTTTAATAATCGTTTTGATATTATTTGGTGGTACAATTTTGGTTGCAGATATATTATTCTATTCTAGTGGCCAATCTAATTAATTAGGTTAACGGTTTCGTATTTATTTGGAGATCGGTTAAATCATACCCTTTATTCAGTACCTACCACGATTCCACTAAGGCTTTTTTAAGGTGTTTTTTATACTCGGTGGCCAAGTCAGTCAACATTAAATATACGAGCAATTGGCCTGTCTTTCTTATCTTCTCGTCTCTGGCCCACACCTTCTTCGAACCGGCGATTACGACAAGTGTTTTTCATTCTGATACCGAGAATGTTGACAACGTCAGCGCTAGTACAACGAGGGCATTTGCGAGTCTGTCACACTTTTGCTAACCGGACGTTCTATGCATACATGTTTTTTTCATGTTTGTTTTTGAATAGTAGGTTATTCAAAGGTTGTTTTTTTTTAAGATCCGTTAGTGTATATTAGGTACCATCGGGTTCTTATTTGCATACACAATTTATGAATGAATTCATTGATAAATTGGGTATGTAACTGATTATGAACCCGATGGTACTTACTTACAATATGTTAGTTCAAATACTTTTATTTTTCATCTCTTATCCTCCGAAAGTGAGTCCTTATTGATCTATAAAACGGGTATATATATTTTTCTTATTATTTCCATTCCGAGAATTAACTCTCGATATCATAAATGACGAGCGTTTTATTAGGTATATATTTTAAAAACCAATAGAATCCCGTCATTAACCTACCATCATCGCACAGCGCAACTCGGGGATTGGTTCTTAACAAACACATTCCTCACAATGCATCCTCGCTCATCACTGGTGGAAACGCAGCCTAATAAACTGTAGTTATATTATTTATGCAAGTATGCACTCAATATATTTAAGAATATAACAACTTTTTCTATGGGACCAAATCCAAAATTAGGCTGTATCATATCATATATTTCACCTATCCTATGAGATGTCGACGTTGTCTATGGAAAGACAATTTTTTTGGGATTTCGGGATTGGTGTTATAGAAAAAGTTATTCAGTATGACCTACCTAATCACCTCGTACAATATGCTAATTTTTGAAAAAAATATCCTGTGTACAAGTTCACGTAGGTACAGTCAGCCAAGAAAGTGGTAGACCACTTTTTTGGCAAACTGTGCCCTGCACTGTGTGACCTGGCTTAAAATTAAATAGAAAAACTCTTACTAATATTTCGGTTCAACGATTCTGTATCTTAATAACGTAACGAATGAGGACCGCAAATCTTTAAAAATATGGTGTTATACTAGTATTTTCCCGGCAAACATGGCAATACTCGTAAATGCTTGGAGATGCCTACTCGGAAAACCACTGACGCAAATTAACTACTCGTCAATACATTTGAAGTTTGAAATAACTAGTTCAAAAACAAACGAATGCGACTGAGATAAATATAATTTAAAACAAAAAAAGAACCGACTTCACTTAGGATCTGCTATTCCAAGAGGAAGTGGCCGAGTTGCTGTAAAAAATAGTGAAATCACTATAGGTGTGCCTATAATAGTTGAAGAGTTCCCTCGATTTCTCCAGGATCCCATCATCAGACCCTGACTTGGTGACAATGGGACCATCTAGGGGTTATACCTGTTCGATTAAAAAAAATTTTTGAAAATCGGTTCACGATTCACGGAGATATGGAGTAACATACATACAAAAAAAAAGGTAATAAATAACATAAGGTCATGTAAAAGCAGTTATTTTCTTACCGTATTCCATTATGTAAATATTGTACTATAGACAATGGACGTGTAACAAAATATTGTTGTTATTGCTACAAACTGCAAGCACGTGACGCATGACATTCATGTATGTTTCCCCTGCATCGAAGTACATAACAATATAATTTGTTATTAATGAAATAATGACCAGAAAACGTTTATAAACAACAACACTTCATGACATCTCATTTTTATGTTTTTATGGCACATATGCAAACTATGGTCAAAGATCAATGGTATGGTAGTTTTTAAAATCACACCATTGTTTGAGCGATATAAGCATTATGTTAAATATGCTATCCTTTGTGAAACTGTTTTATTTATTTCTCAAACAGCGCTACGCAAGTAGGTTGGTAATGTCAATAGTCTATGGTCAAAAATATGATTCTTTTGTTTGTTTCGAATGAAACTTCACTTGTCCTACAATGGCCGCGCGCACAAGTCCATGATTTTATAAAGCTATGTTTCTTTAGTGTTATTTCTAACTTTTTTATGTGCAAAATCAAAAATACAATATAAATTCTAATCAGTGATTTTATTAAGACAAACCAGTGACCTAAAATTCCTACAAACATTAGTGCCGGCACCTAGGCCGGTCATTTTGGCCTTCGCGAACCGTATGTGTAAAAGTAAAAGCGTACGTATTTTTGTGCATCGGACTTATTAAACACTAAAGAACATTTTAATCCAAGTATCGTCGTCATGGAAAACGAAAATTATGTAAAAATTATCATCGACCAAGAAGACAAAATCGAAAAGGCAATCTCGAATTTCAAGAAATCACCAAAGTCTCGAATTACTATTTCGTATCTTGAAACTAGGTTAGAATTGCTAGAAAATTATTGGAAAACGGTCGAAGCGAATCATCAATTCATTTTGCTCGAAACAGAAGACAAAAGTCATGCTTACTTCAAAAATGACACATATGGAAGAATCGAAGAAAAGTACATCGATTACAAGACTGAATTGAAAGAAGCATTGGTGAAAATACAGCCACCAGTGTATCATCCGTCTCCCGAAGCTAACCGGCACACTCAAAGTTATGAACCTAAAGCATCCAGTGCGGTTAAACTTCCGAGAATTATTCTTCCTACCTTTTCGGGCAAATATTTGGAATGGCCTACATTTCACGATTTGTTTGATTCACTTATCGACAAAAAACCAATCCTTGGCTGCTGTACAGAAGCTGCATTATCTGAAGAGCCACCTGTCAGGTGAAGCAGAGCAGTTATTGAGGCATGTACCCATAACTGATGCAAATTATGATCAATGCTGGACCCAGCTGAAAAAACGGTACAGTAACAAGCGATACATCTCTTCATGCATTCTTAACCGTTTGATAAATCAAAAAGCCTTATCGACGGAGACTTCTAACGGTGTCAAGCAACTACTAGATACAACAAGTGAATGTTTAAATGCTCTGACCAATATGAGTGTTGATATTTCAACCTGGGATCTGATTATTATCCACCTGGTCACACAGAAGCTTGACCAGGAATCCAGGAAACAATGGGAACAGAAGATCAGTGACTATTCAGACAAGCTACCATCATATAAGGAATTTGCAATGTTCTTGGAATCCAGATTCAGAGCCTTAGAGTTTCTAGAACCAAACAACAAGCGTGATCCAAGAACCAAAGAAGTGGTAGACCGACCTAAGGTATTCAGTGTCACTGCATCAACTACATCATGTTGCCCATTCTGTTCAGAAGCTCACTTGTTGTACCAATGCAAGCGTTTTGGAGAAGAAAGTATAGAAGGACGACGAGACTTCATCAAGAATAAGACACTGTGCTTCAATTGCTTTGGAACTAAGCATTCAGCGACACAGTGTAAACGACAATCATCATGCAAACGTTGCGGCCGACGTCACCACACCATGCTACACCTGGACTATGTTCAACATCCTTCAACGCTGTCTAGCCGACACCATGAAAATTTTATCCACGGCAAGGAGCTTGAAGGCATTCATGACAACCCGAAGCAAATGACAGATGGACCTAGTAACATTGTAGCTCATTCTGCTGAAGGTTTTTTATCCACTAGTGAGGTAATGTTGACTACCGCATTAGTTAAGGTTGAACATAAAGGAAATTGTCATATACTCAGGGCATTTCTTGATCAAGGTGCACAGTTATCATTTATAACTGAGCGTGCTGTACAATTGTTGCAGTTACCCAAACTGCCTGCGAGAGGTAGTGTTGACCCTTCTGGTCTAGGCGGGGGGAAGGTCTCCTTGCCAATACCAATCAAACACATGGTAAGGTTTGAGATTCAATCCACTCAAACCTCTTTCCGTTGTGCTGTTCAGGCCTATATCTTGAGTCAAGTCACTAACCCCATTCCTTCACAGAAAGTTAAGATTCAGAATTGGCCAGACTTGAAGAAGTTAACAATGGCAGATCCAGGATATGACACTCCGAGCCACGTGGACATGCTGCTTGGCGGTGATGTGTATGGATTGACCTTGAAGGACGGACTTGTTCGAGATCCAACAAACACGCTGACAGCTCAGAACACCTCCTTGGGTTGGATCCTGTCTGGAAGAACACAAGTGAGTAACCCTTCCAATTGCTTAATAAGTGCTCATATTCAGGATAATTCTTTAAACGATACCCTCCGCAAGTATTGGGAAATTTGAAACTGATTAACCACGCACCTTGATGTCCAAGGAGAACCAAGCATGTGAAAACCATTATGTATCCACTACAACTAGAGACTGTACAGGTCGCTATGTTGTTAGTCTTCCATTTCGTGATGAGGACCCGTTATGTTAGTACGGTGAGTCACGGAAAGTTGTTTTGAGGAGATTCCAATTTTTGGAAAAGAAGCTCTATTTTTATCCACTCCTCAAGCAACAGTATAGTAAGGTAATCAATGAATATTTATCGCTTAATCACATGGAACTTAATCTAAGACCAGCAGGAGTTGTCAAAACGAAAGATCCTAGCTGATACATCCCGTCTCTTTGATCCACTGGGATGGATTTCCCCAGTCATTATCCGAGCGAGAATATTCATGTAAAATCTGTGGATTTCAGGTCACTCATGGGACCTAATGGTGTCGTCCAGCCTGATAGCCGAGTGGAACGAGTTCCGAGAGCAGCTGACTCTTCTCAACGAGTTCACCGTGCCGAAATGGGTCGGAGTCAGGCAAGACGCGCATGCTATCCAGGTCCACGGGTTTTGCGATGCATCCAACGACGCTTACTCAGCAGTCGTATACCTGCGGGTTGTAAATCATGAAGGTAATGTCACTGTCCACTTAGTCACAGCCAGGACCAAGGTATCTCCTGTACATCAATTATCCATACCTCGGCTTGAGCTGTGTGCACCGAAAAAAATATTTTTCTACAATACTACAAGAATGTGTTGTTGTGAAAAATTTAGTTGTTGTTACTAGAATCTGGTGGTGATTACAAAAAATATTGTATTTTGTAAAATATTGTTTGGAAACGTTACTGGACGAGTCTAGTTAAACGCAATTTAGCAAAATTAACAATTGCATTGTATAAATAGAGATGCAAGCGTAATAAATACAAAATATTTGTGTTATTTACAATATATATCGTAATCTGAACAATTGACGCATTGTATTACAATTTGAAATACTGATTGATATTTTCACGTAGCACCGCTAAGGTGCTCGTGGCCTGGCGGGTAGAACATTAGACTTTCAATCGGGAGGTGTCGGGTTCAAATCCCGGCTGGGGTACCACTGAGCTAACCCACGGAAAATCATGGGTTTCGGTTGCAGAGCGACCAAAAAAAAAAAGAAAAAAAAATGAAAACTATATATACACTCCTAGCTTTTGCCTAGGGTATACATGGTAATTACAATATTTTATAGTTATCAGTACAATTCATATTGTAGTACTAACGATTTTGATATAACCAGAACAGTTTTGTTATGTTTACAAAGTGTTTAGTCGTCACATATACAGCAAGACAATACTGTAGAGATAACAGGATTCTGGTTCCCAGTACGAGATTTTTTTTTCAGTGTGGGGCAGTGTTTCT
The DNA here is from genome assembly GCA_911728535.1 of Pammene fasciana. NCBI lineage: Eukaryota > Metazoa > Arthropoda > Insecta > Lepidoptera > Tortricidae > Pammene > Pammene fasciana. The sequence goes on from OU452285.1 coordinate 9,126,554, forward strand.
ATCCAAACTGGTGTCTGAGGTAGCCACAGTCTTGTCTATCCCAATGAACTGTTGTAGTGCTTGGACAGACTCAATCATGAATTTGGCCTGGCTCCAGGGCCAGCCAAACCGGTGGACGATATTCGTTGCTAATAGAGTCTCTGCGAACCTGTCCATACTCAACAACGATCAATGGGCACATGTAGAGTCTAGATTTAATCCGGCAGACTGTGCAAGTCGAGGAATTTCCCTGTCAACTTTTATCCACTTCGACTTGTGGACCCATGGTCCAGCATGGCTACATGATCCAGATTACCAGTATCCAACGGCTGCGGCCTTATCCACTGAGATGGAATCCAAGCCAATCAAGGTACACATGTGTACTTTATCCACTTCTGAGTCATCAGAGGAGATGAGTGTTTGGACTAAATACTCATCATTGTCATGATTGGTAAGGGCATACTGTCTCAGATATTTTTTAAACTCAAAGGAGAGTCGCTCCCATCGTATCTGTCTGCGAAAGAGCTCGACAACGCCTTGAAGTTAGGTATTAAGGTAAGTCAATGATCAGCCTACTATTGGGATCAACTTGAACAATTCTACTCCAATTTCCCGGAGAAGCAATATTTCGCCCTTATGCCCTTCTTAGACGAGGATGGTATTATGCGAACGAGAGGGAGAATCGAACATAGCGATCACTCCTATAATGTCAAGGATCCTATCATAATACCACGTAACCATCACCTGTCGAAGCTCAGAGTCAGCGACGCTCACTCTAGGACACTCCATGGATGTCCGCAACTCACTCTTAATTATGTGAAATCCAAGTATTTCATCGTCAGCGCCAAAAGCGTGATAATGATAAGCAACGTTTTAGGTAAGTGTGTAAAGTGCATTAAGTATAGCATTCATGGTGAAGCTCTGGTGGCATGCTGGCAGCTCCAGATCGCAACTATGAAGATTTCCAGATAAACCCCTTACACAGATGGTAGCTCACACAGAAGCTCATGCAGCAGTTCTGGCGAAAATGGTCTCAGGAGTAAGTACCTGACGACACTCTATCAGAGGTACAAATGGACTAAAGTCACTCCGGAGCCACAGGTAGGTGACGTAGAGTTGGTCAAGGAGGATGACCTCCCCCCTTAAGGTGGTTATAATGGGTTAATACAGGAAAAGCACCCTGGTCAAGATAATGTCACTAGAGTTGTCACATTAAAATTCAGAAATTCCAAACTTGTAAGATCTGTTTCCAAGTTAATTGTGTTGCTTGTTGGCAATTAGTATTATTATTGTAAGTTTATAGTTTACTAACTCTTATTAATGTTAACTCTCATTAGGCTGTTATCTATAACTATATAGATAACTTATTTGTACCAAATTATATCATAGAGGTTCTTTTGTTTTCTTTGATCTAATTTATGCAATGTCTATGTTATTATAAGCGAAGGTTAATTCCTTCCAATGTGTGATAAGATAATACTATTATAGATGTTAGATAGTATTAGAATGTTAACTCGTTACTTAGGTTTTTTATGCCTGTGATATTGTTTCTTGTAGACTGTTGAATGTCTGAAATGTTTAACATTTTCTATGTTATCGATTGTTTTCCATTATTGCTCATGATCTACAGTATAGATAGAGTAAAGGTTCTTAACGAAGTATGACTGTTTACATTACTGTTCTGTTACAGCTATGCCTAACTCTATCTCAGCAACTTAGCGTAGATGGCTAAACTTTGTTAAGTATACACTTCTGTATGTCATGGCGGGCGGTAGGAAGAACGCCGTTCTTGGCGGGCGGTATGTTTGAGCGATATAAGCATTATGTTAAATATGCTATCCTTTGTGAAACTGTTTTATTTATTTCTCAAACAGCGCTACGCAAGTAGGTTGGTAATGTCAATAGTCTATGGTCAAAAATATGATTCTTTTGTTTGTTTCGAATGAAACTTCACTTGTCCTACAATGGCCGCGCGCACAAGTCCATGATTTTATAAAGCTATGTTTCTTTAGTGTTATTTCTACCTTTTTTATGTGCAAAATCAAAAATACAATATAAATTCTAATCAGTGATTTTATTAAGACAAACCAGTGACCTAAAATTCCTACAAACATTAGTGCCGGCACCTAGGCCGGTCACCATGGTGATACTGATATAACACTGACGGTTTTACGTCAATTGGTTTATAAACACTGCTATGCTATACGTCCATAAAACATACTAAATTAGGCAATATTAAAGGTTTTCTACGTGTGCATAGATATGATATACTTATAATGCCTTGTCTCAAATATAATGAGTTCATTAACCTATGTTATTCAAATCAATTGTTGCTCTAAATTTTTAACCGCAATACCTATGTTTAAATATCTATTTACCAAGATAGCAATTTACCGCAAAATAAATAGTTTTTGTGTAGTACATACTATAATCCTTTTGAGCTAGTTATTAATTTAGTTTAATATTTGTACTGTAGTGCCTCTGTGTATTTAATTATGTAAATAAATGTTATTTTGAGCTATAATAATTTCATTGATAGATCAAGAGCAGATCGTAGGCAACCCTACCTCATCGAGTAGCAGAATTCGGCTTATGTAGGGTAATACACGATTAAAAGTTATGTATGTGTGTTATGTGTGTGTGTATGTATGTACTTGGTAGCCTGAGCTAAACTTGGAGCACTTTGTACAGTCAGAAAAAATTACATTCCCCCAATGAATGTTTTCATTGTCATGTTTGTTTGTTGTTTGTCATCTACCCAATCGAGTAGTAAATTGAACCTTATGCCGTTCGAAAGTACTAATCAACCTAGTAAGTAATAACAAAAAATGGTAGCCGACCTTAAACCTGAATCTTTAGTTATTCAGCCAAGTTTTATGTTTTTAGGTGTAAACCGACTAATGCAAGTACGACGTGCAAATGAGTGCACGGGATGGTTTACATGCAGTTTTACGCGGTACATAAGACAATGCTTATCAACAAGTGGCAAAAATAAGAAGTAGCATTGCCCAAAACTGGCAACTACATGATTCTACCTGATTAGAGTTAATATTTTAATTAATAATTAATCTAGTAGGTGAAAGTTAAAACTTGTGCCATTCAAGAGAACTCATCAACTATTAAAGAAATAAAATCCTAAAATCTCAGGAATGCTACCACCATTTTTTTGGCACTACTCGATGAGCACTATCGAATGAGCCGCGTGCCCACTTGCTCGTCGTTGAAGTCGTGTTTGCCAAAATAGAGTAATTTTTGCTGACTGTACAAAATGCTCCAACTTTGGCTTAGGCTACCAGATATTAAAATACATAATATTTAACCGTGCATTGCCCTACATAAGCCGAATTCTGCTACGCGATGAGGTAGGGTTGCCTACGGCATACTCTTGATCTTTAATATTATTTTTAATTGATGATCCATCAAATGCATGTTGTTTTGTAACGCCAAAAATGATGAAAATGATGATTTAACTATATCTCGTCTGAGTCTCGTTGGATATATCGTAGTCCATATTTAACTAATTAGTAGGTATGATAGTATATTATCTAGTTATTGCAATTATTTCGGATACAAAATTTAATTAAAGATAATGGTAAGCTTAAGCGTAACATTGTATCTCTGTCTGATTACCTTTGATGAGCATGGTAGAGCGCTCTGTGTCCAATTGCTAACCAACTGACCAACTTCAGTATTTGTTCGTAGCACCATTATTTAATTAGCAATAAGCATGCGAACAAATTAGGCCGTAGTCTTTAGCCAGAATTTGTATGAATTCCCTTTGTTCAAGCGACCCTTGTATACGTGAATCACGTAAGTTGTTTGTTTAATTTTTCCCTCAAAACGTGCACCAACACCAACTCTGTCACAGTAAACAAACTGTGACGCAAGTTGTTTTGTCGACTTCTAAGGAACTCGAATCGGCTTTTGTGTTTGCAAGAGCAAAGAGGGCATCATTCTTTACCTCTCAGAACTCAATCAAAAAAACCTAGTTTGGGTCTTGCGTTTTCGCCGAAATTTGTATTGCCGAATTGCACTTGCCAACCAACGGAGTTCTAAAACCTCTTTGGCCTATGGTGAAAATAGATAATAACACAAGAGGACGTCATATCGAGGGTACCAGTATACGCTTGTATAATAGCAGAATAAGTTTCAATAATGCATTATTGGTATCGTATTGCGAGGGCATGCCCTTAAACGGATCACCCGTATTTTTGTTACATCCTGTATTTTCAATGGTATAGTATAATATTATTGCCAAAGATTTATTTAAGAAAAAAATATGGATATTAACAGGTACAAACTTACAGATGCTTACAATAATTCAATTCAAGAATACCTAATGTTCACCTCAGCACAACATACTAAGCTGCCCAAGCGGTTTTAGTAGCTTTGACTATGTTTAAACCATAAAGTCCAATGATAATTTCACTTTATTATCAAAATAAGAATGCAAACATATCAGCTTCAATTCCCAATACTATTTGATTGGCTGGTTATTAAATTCAAACGGATGTTTTTTGACGCGTGCTTATCAACAAACAATATGAGTGCGTTATCTACTGTGCTTAGTACGGGGGAAAGTCCGACATTCCGTTCGGAGTTTGTTTAGGTACGTACTGTGTGGTCTCTGTACCGCTCGCCGCGTGTATCTCAAGTGTAAACATCATTAATAGATATTTTAATCATGCTTTCGGGACGCGGAGATATGTACGTACAGTTAACGGTTGTAAAAACCTGACCGTCTACCAGTACCCGCACATACTTACCATAAATCTAACGATCCATACCATAGTTTGTTTACCAATGCACATTTTTTGTTATTCTGCAGGCTTTAAGGCTGGCTCTACATGATGGGCCATCATAGGGACGCAGCTATACGACGGAACGAGATGGCAATATCGTTAGTTCCCTCTAACGCATAGCTGCGTCCCTATGATGGCCCATCATGTAGAGGCCCCATAATACGGGTAGATAAGGCTACATAGGCCCAGCACAAAAGTGTGTGCTGGACAATTAACGTCCTTGATGAAAATGATTAAAAGCGAGTTGGACGAAAACTGTGCTAAACGAGAAGCGTGTCGAAAGATAAGCGTGTTGGACGAAAAACGTGCTGAACAAAAAGCGTGCTAGACAAAAAGCTTTTCGGGCGAAAAGCGTGTTGGACGAAAAGCGTGTTGGATGAAAAGCGTGCTAGACGAAAAACGTGTTGGACAAAAAGCGTGTTGGACGAAAAGTATGTTGGACAAAAAGCATGTTGGATGAAAAGCGTGCTAGACGAAAAACGTGTTGGACGAAAAGCGTGTTAGACCAAAAGTGTTTCGGACGAAAAGCGTGCTGGTATTCCACTTGGACGAATTGCATGTTGGACCGACAGCTATCAAATGAATACATTTTAAACTCATTCTTAACTACCTTAATATACAACATTTATAATAACTACATATGAAATTCTTAAAAATGTTGCCTAAAAGCATTGAGACAGGAAAATCCTAATTTGTGGTGGCTTTTCCAATGTAAATAAAAGTTAGGTTTTTTGATAGCGTGCGGTAGGTACGAGTATGTCCCGTCGGTATCCTGTTGTTTTATTTGTGGTATGTTTTGGGAGTTCACCACAAATGTACCTACTAATTTCATTTACCCCACAAACATTGATTAGGTACCCATACAATGCTATTTTATAATTGTTTGTTATAATTTTGTATTTTCGTAACGAATGAGTTTAGGGTAGATGTTATAAGGTTAAATAGCCATACCATTTAACGATTACTTGTTTTGTTATATTTTGTTTGCATTTCTTAAATATATCAGCAAGTGCAACGGATAAATAATTGTTTTGTATTGATAATGATAAGGTAAAACAAAAAGATGAAAAAAAAAACGATCGCGTCGCGTGGAAATATCTCCAGTATTTCCACCACTCAATATATTATGATTATTATGAACTGACCATGGAACTCGATATTTTAATTTAAAAAAATAACAGTATTCTTACACCTCGTGAAGATAAAGAATGCTTACTCGACTTACATTGGCCAGAAGTGTTGAGCACCAATGCGATTTTCATACAAAACTGGAAAGTTTAGTCCATCGTTTCCATCTTTGTTTAAGTTATTTTGTCAATTGATTTAAACTAATAGGCATGTTTTGTTGAAGTTAGTAGTAACTGCATAGAATATTTGCAATGTGTCGCACCGACTTAAATTTACATTTTTGGTACCTTCTGTTTTCATATTTTTTAAGTACCTTGAAAGTGTTATTAAGTGAAGTTTTCTATATTTATAAATAAAATATAACATTTACCGTTGCCGTACATTGTTAGGATAGGGAAATAATGCTTAACATCATAATTGTAAACAAAAAACACCTATGCTCAACTCTTCTGGCCAAGGCTGTAGCTCTTTCTTGCCTAATAAGTTTCAAAATATTTGACTCGCCGCCACCCACTGGTAGCATGACATTATGGTTTGTCATGAAGTCATGATGCATGCTTTCACAAATGTGTCATGCGCACGTCATGTTTTGTTTATTTCAATTAGTGCAATCAACCTTCTACCTAAATACTCGTTAGTTAATGTTACTTATAATATAACAGCTTTTGTATAAGTCATGTTTTATTTTTATTAGATCATTATTGCTCAAAGTAAATCGGAAGTATATAATAAAAAACATACATTGCTTTACATTGTAAGTTCAGCTTCTGCTGCTGCCTATTTGCCTATAAAAAAAAAAATTACGATTTCCTACATTTCTTGTTTTATTTCTGATATCATTTTACGCAAAGGTAAGTATGTCAATAAGCGCCAACTGTTGTTGCGTCTTTTTGCATGCAGTAAATGTTGTTGTTGTTACACATTAGTCAAAGTCTAAATTTTCTTTATCAAATAGGCATAGCAATAAGCACTTTCGAATTGTCAGTTACAAATATTATCTTAGGCTAATATATCATTTAGATCAATATATTGGTGCAATTAGAAAATAAAAAAAAATTACACCGTGTTGTTTGCTTTTTTGACTCTTAACGGCATGACGTTTAATTTTTTATGACATCACAATGCATCTCGTTCAGACATTGAACGTATTTTTAAAATAATATAATTTTAAACCAAAAAGAAGAACCGACTTCACTTAGGCTCCGCTTTTCCAAGAGGAAGTGCCCGAGTTGCTGTAAAAAATAGGTACTGAAATCACTATAGCTGTGTCATAATAGTTGAAGAGTTCCTCCAGGATCCCATCATCAGATCCGGACCTAGAGACAATGGGAGCAACTGTGAAGTATACTCATTCAATCAAAAAGAAAGAAAAAGAGTTTTGCAAATGGGTCCAGCCGTCTTCGAATAATCGGTGAACATACATTTAAAAAAAACCGACGAATTGAGAACCATCTCTTTCGAAATCTTGAAGTCGGTGGAAGACATTGTTGACGTGTTTGTTATGCTGGTTGGTATGTGTCAGCTGCGGATTTCCCCGCCGGATAATAGGCACTGAGCAGCTGACTAATGTGAAATGTAATAAACAAGTTATTTTTAAACCGCAATGTGCTGTAAACAAACGTGTTTATTCTGGGAAACTATGCTAATACTAGATGAGTTGTTTATCATATCTGCAACTCTATAATTTATTCTTTCTAGATAATATGATCCCATCAAAACACAAATGTATTTAAACGCCAAGTTCGTAAACGGTTTCACTGATAAAAGAAGTGAGATCTAACTAGAAACCACAGCTCCTTAGATCACTGTTTCTGTCTTAGATGACCTTTTCAATTGCTTAAAATAATTTTTATGTTAGGTATTTTCTGCTTAATAGTGAATAGTTACCATATACGTAGAAATAATAGGTATATCACTTATTTATCAAATAGTTACTTATTATCTTCGATGGCGTTATTTCAATACCTGAATGGATAAAAACTTGCCAAGTTGCACCATTCAATAGCAAATAACACAACCAATCTTTTTAAGAAATCGTAAAACGTTATGTAGGTATTACAGAAACAGTAATCTAAGGAGCTTTGGAATAACTTGGTTTCCAGTTAGATCTCACTTCTTTTATTAGCGAAACCGATTACAAACTTGTCATTTTTTCACATTTATATTATAACTAGCGACCCGCCCCGACTTCGAGGGGGTGCAATTATACATATAAACCTTCCTCTTAAATCACTCTATCTATTAAAAAAAACCGCATCAAAATCCGTTGCGTATTTTTAAAGATCTAAGCATACATAGGGACAGACAACAGGATGCGACTTTGTTATATACTATGTAGTGATAAACCATCGTTGACGATTAGGTGATTTAAGTTAGCCCATCTGTACCTACGGAGAGGATGGTTACCATTTTATAGTTTATCGTGTCTGGTCTGGCATCACTTGTTAGAACGTACCTATCAGCCACGTTGACCGACGATAAAAGCGCGACCAGCATAGGTCAGCTAGTTTTGTAGGTTTGCTTATCAAAAAGTTCTAGGAATTCACTATCACATAACGAACTGTAAGTAGGAATGTTAGTAAATATCGGGATTGGGTTTCACCACTTTATGCCATTTGTTTCTGACTGAACATAATAGGTATACCTACACAGATTGTTTTCGCTAAAAGTATTTGCGTTACGAGGTTGTTAGGTTTTTGTATCGATAAATTAAGTAATTTTGGTGTGTATAAAAATACCAACAACTAATTAAACTAGTTTCCTCGTTCTCTGAGAAAATCAATAAAATGTTATCTTACGATCAGTTTTATCTGAAAATTGCGTCGTTAGCAGGCCATAACTAGATAATTAAAGTATTATTTTTCTTGCGTTATTTTATGAGTTTTCTTGTAATCTATAGTTATTTATTATTTGATTTCTGCGATAACCAATTACGTAGGTACTGGTTAAAATATATGAGCGTTTTACCTTTGGTTTGGTTTACTTGATGAAGTTAAAACTACAAATATACTTGCTTAGGTTTTAGCCAACAGACTTATATTAGATTAATTTAATAGGGCTAAACCTAGGTATTGGGTTGTAAATAAATCTAATATAAGTCTGTTCATCCGTGGTTCATCCGGTGTAATTCATGGTATTACATTGTAGAAATAAAATGTTTCCGTAAAAACGGAACCCTTATAGATTCATCTTGTCTGTCTGTCTGTCCGTCCGTATGTCACAGCCATTTTACTCGGAAACTATAAGACGTATCATTATCAAATTTTTGCATAAAGTGTATTGTGTGTGCTTCTACTTAGTTATGTAGGGAAATTCCTGAAAAAATCTTTTTAGGCACTCCATACATGCAAGTAATTGTCAAAAAATATTTTTTTACCAAATATAAATCAACATGATGCACATCAATCGATAGGTCTTTGAAAATAACATTGAGGTTTCTTTAAACATTTTTTTATTAAGTGGATATAGATTTAGAAATAATGACTCCGAAATTCTTAAAAATTGTCCCCCCCCCCCCCCCGTAACTTTTGAACCGTAAGTCCAAAAATTATGGAAAAATTCAAGAAGATACACCTTTGAATATTCTTTCAAACAAAATTATTTTGAACATTATTGGGTTAGGCGTTTTTGAGTTATCTCCAAAAAACTACGTACTTAGGCAGATACGACCTTGCGATATTAATTTATTCGATATTACCTAGTTTTTATATATAATGGTACGGAACCCTTCAAGCGCGAGTCCGACTCGCACTTTGCCGGTTTTTTCCGTGTAAAGGTGGTATATTTATAATAATCTTTCTAAATGATATATCCTCTCTAAAGTGTATGTAGTATTACCAAGAACCAGCTCCAGACGTCTAGACCGAAACAGCAGTTAAGTCTAGACGGGCTATGACCCTGTCAGCAACAGACTTGCAGTTGCATTGGAATTTTAACCCCTTATTTTAAACCAAGTACTCGTCTGCATTAGTCCAGTCACTGTTAAAAAAAAAACAATGTAAAACTGTTGTTGTCAGAATATGTACGCAAATAATTAATTTATATGACAATAAGGGATATTATACAGGGGCATTGAGTTTAAAAATTATATTATTATACTTAAGAGCATTTAGTCAGGTGACAAGCAAAACTCACAAATTACAAAAAAAATATTAAACGAAAATCGACTTTGTTAATTTGCAAGTACGGTTCATTATGGCTATGAACTTGTGGTAGTACTAGTACTTAGTGAGTTTTGCTTGTCTAGTCATCTGACGATTTGTCCTATCCAGAATAAACTTCCTGGTCGCGTTTATAACTTTTCTGGTCTTATTTGCGGTATATAACTATTTTATTTTCGTCGCTTTCCTCGTTTATGAATACCTATTACCCAAACCGTACGATATAGCAACAACAGAATACTTCATACAAGCGAACTAATATATCATTTGATTTATGGATTCCATTGTATGTTGTTTATTTTTAGTCGTATAAGTAGGAAGTTCCGGGTTCCCCCTTGTAAGAGTCTTCAAAATAGTCCAGCACAAAGTCCTTAGGAGCGTGAGTCAATGACCTTACTGGACGACACGTCGACGCATCGTAATTAGTAGCAGTGATTTATAATTAGATTCAATTGTTTTATAGTAGTTTTTACCTTTGGTAAAGCGAAAATATTTGTATCGAAATAATTCTGTATTCTAATAGGTATACAACCATTTCATAATTATAATTACAATAATTACTATATAACCCATTGTTGTATGAATGTATAATTGAATATTTGTACATTTGTATAATTACCAATGTTACTGGTAATAGGTATTTGGCATTGTGTGGTGTTTGTGCAACATAAAATTAAAATGACTCACCTCAACGATAATCATGAATGTTTCCAATTTTGTTAGGAATCATCATATCATAATCGATGATCGATATTCGATAAACTCGAAGAATATGTATAACATTAATTAGCTATGTACGTCCATTTCTTTGAAAAGTTTAGTACTTAATGCGCTTAATACCACGTCATTATCAAAATATGTAATATAAGAATTAGATAAGTATGTATTAAATATAAATGTATACTCCGGAAAGCTGTAGGTCCGGCTGGTTACAATAATATAAAGCCTATACTTGCATCTCGATATAAAAACAAAGTGCAAAAACATACGGGTCAAACTGAGACTCTCCTTTTTTTGAAGTCGGTTAAATACATATGAATTGGTTATTTTTATGTACTAGCTTATGTTGTAATTATGTGGCGCCGGCGCTGTTCAATCTATTAAAATAAATGAGTGAACATAAAAACGGCAATGTGAATTAATGGTGCGAGTAATGAATGGTCTCTGGCTCTCACAACATTTTTGTCCAAATTGTCTATCTACTGAAATAAGCAGATGATGCTTCCTTATAAGAACTGAACCACTTCTGCGATTTCCACTATCGTAATGTACCTATAGATAGTCAAGCGCGGATCCAGGATTTCGTTCAGGGGGGAGCAGTTTCCTACCCAAACAATCTTAGTATACAAAACTTGCGTGTCTCAGTCGCCATAATGTACTATCAGGTTCAGAATGAATGAATTCATAAATTGATAATGCAATTCTGAACCCGATGGTACCTATTCTTACATGAAACCACTAAATTGCTCAAAGTTTCATCTAAGATACGTAAATCATGATAATATACATGACTATGTATTTCTTCTCTTTGTGTATCCTCAGATCTGTTTACACGTTTATGGTGATTGCGTCTTGGTTGTATTTCATCTACTTTGTCAGTCGGTTAGTGCCGCCACGTTAGCTTGCACAAACAGGAACGGCTGAGCATTAAGCAGTCACATTGCGTTGTGTGCGAATCAAGCAATGACTGTCACGGACGCTAACATGTCGTAAAAGGACGCGCGAACAAGGAAGTTCTAGTTAGAATTTGTAAATCATAATAATCTCGCGAATATTCCGCTATATTCCAATTTATTTGTTTTTGCTTACTAAGGCCAAGGGTGTCCATCTCCACGAAATGACAGCTACAGCCTTGGAACGTATCGGATACGTTTTCGGGGTTGTCAAAATCCCCTTCGTTAGATAAGATATAAGTAGTAGTTTTGTTCTAAAATAACTGTTAGATCGGACAAATTAGGTAATAAATCTGCCATTCGTCTAGTTTTGTGTTATAATTACTGATGGATTAGGAAGATTGAGGCAGATTGGGGCAGGTCCAGCAATCAAACTACTCGCTTACTTATATTATTTTGTGCTAAGGCGTCACGTATCGTAGCCATGTAATCATATTTAACATTTCTGTTTGTTTTTATATGGTTAACAGAGTAGTATCAAATTTTCCTTGTAAGAGTAAATAAACTTCATGTACGTAAGGAAAATACGAATGTTTATATTCCGGGGTTATATTGCTGAACACTGAGATACTAACGCCTTTGCCTGTAACTTCAAAGGCCACCAGAAGATTGATTGATTAGTATGCTGAAATCCATACCTTAAAAACAAACATGACCGAAGTTAACAATTTTGCTAAATCAAGATCACGAAATTAGTGAGCAAAACTCCGTCGCGTGCTAAATTATTTCTCGGTGTTTCGCTAAGAAGATCTCATTTATTTAATATGTCAGCTAGTTAGCTTTAACAGTGCGCCGCTCATTACCTGTGCTCAACAAGGCGGTTCTTGTAATATGAATAGTTCCAGCGGTGAAATGCTGATGACCCTTCGCTCTGGTGGATGGCCTGGTTCGTTAGTTCCGCACTATTGCGGTGTAACAGTCTTTCCGGTTGTTTGCTCGCGCTCTGCTCCGATACAGGTGGATTTCATACTAAGGTAAGGATCCATTACTTGGATAGATTGGCGAGTATGTGTGATGGCTCCTCTACATGATAGGCCATGAGAGGGACGCAGCTATGCGTTAGAGGGAGTTGACGATAATGCTATCTCGTTCTGTTGTATAGCTGCATCCCTAGGGATACGATGTCCCATCATGTAGAGGCAGCCTGAAACGAATCATCTCTTGGGAAGTTAAACGACATATTATTGGCATTTCTCACACGAGCTGACCCTGAACTATAAGAGATAAATGGCACAGGGACCTACGCACTTTCAATTATCATTACCTATCAAAACGGATAATGCACCTAAGCAGGTGAAGTTAGGTAGGTACTTTAAAAAAATGTGCGTTGATGTAAATAAGGAAAATGTAAAAATAGAAAATAAGTTAATATCGTATATTATGTACTTATTTACATTTTACAGTCACCGTCAAATATATCGGAGCGGCCAGGGTACTCAAAAATATTTATCGCCTTGACGCACTTAACAATAACAATAGAGGCGTTGTTCAGATATTTGTGACTACCTTGGCCGCTCCGATATTTCTGATGGCGACTGTACTACGTTCAAAATAATTCAATTCCTGTTAACTATATAGTATAATGAAATGTGTAATTTGCTTAGTTTCTTAATCATTAAATTTCATCATTAAAATTAAGGCATTAAATAGTTGATACTGAGCTGGTCAATGAGTTTGGGGCCCGGCAATAGTTTTGAAACTTGTATAGTTTTGGTTACATCTGGGTACCCAGATTGTGGGTTCGCTTCCGCGCCCTGCCTGTTGCTTCAGCGAGCGCGCTTCGATTGCGTGGGAACCAGCGGAGTTCTCACATCACAATGTGGACGGAACTACGCTGTGTGCCGTGACATTTTGACACTTTCTGTAGACTGTGAATGAGGCCTCATTGTACCTGTGCTCGCAGAGAATTCAATTATCGTGTGCACCGTGTGCTTTTTTTTTCATGTAATGGCTGCTCTACATGATGCGCCATCATAGGGACGCAGCTATACGGCGGAAAAAGATCGCAATATCGTTAGCTCCCTCTAACGCATAGCTGCGTCCTTATGATGGCACATCATGTAGAGGAGACATAAATCCCATCCCAGGTGATGTTTTTCCTTTCTCAAAGACCCCTCGTTCATTTTATACTAAGTAGTAGGTATAATTCATTGTATTAATAATGTCGCGACTGTCGCAATATTTTTCTTGTTATTTTTCCACTGAACAAAATCATTGTTATCTTTATCAGTATCATTATCGACACGCGTTACATAACGTAAATATAGCGACGATGTGTGTCTCGTTACTTGCGTCGGCGCCGCCAAGGTCGGGGTCATTGAACCCATTTCCGTCTTTCAGCCGAGGCGCCATTGCCCACAACTTGTGGAAAAACACCTACCTGTCCTCGCATTATTCTGTCGGCAGCCGATCCTTTTAATACGACTTTTTATTGGCCGTGTTAAAGCTCTCGCTTTCTGAAAGAGTAAACAGCTGTCACGTCGAAATACAAACATGACGACGCTATTTTAGAATATGTTGCGAAATTTAACTACCCACGTCAGACAGAAAATTTCCATGAATGAACATAAATACATATTGTAAGTAGAGTTTGCAGTATCCGAATATTATTCGGATAATATGGCTACTATCCGAATAATTCCATACAAATTACTATTCGGATAATGCCAGTGCCACAAGTAAGTATAGGTTTTTTTGGAGTGAGCCCTAGCCCGAGACAGCGTCTCATCGGCGCCTGCGACGGGGCGTGTAAATTTCCATATTGTAATCGCCACAAAAGTACGTTGGCAGATACAGTTCGCTCTCTGTCAATATTTGTTTTTGCTGACGTCTTTCATGCATCTGGTTATTGAGGACTGAGTACTGTTAGTCTCGAGTGAGGCCGCTTCTTTACGTGGGGTTGCGAATAATATCGTTTATGGAGTGGCGCAACAAATTTTGCTTCATCAGCAACGTGCACGCTTATAAATAAACGTATGTAATGTACATCACAGTGTTTTGATTTTAAAGCCCGTCACAGACGGAGCTATAATATATATTATGGCTCGTTATCTTACGATATATTTTACGTACTATTTGACAGAGTCCCCACACGGAGCTATAATATATATTATAGCTCGATATATTACAATATATTTCGATATATTTTGGGTATATTGCCTTCCTTCTCTGGCGTGACGTACAACCTAATATGTCTTTCTCTCTTTTGATATCTTTCCCGTGTGGGGTGACGAGATATATGATATATATATCTCGGTATCTTACGGTATATGTTAATATATATTATAGCTCCGTCTGTGACGGGCTTAGCGATCCTATTACTGGACACGCAATTTTACTTGGTCATATTTAAAAGATTTGCTTCAAATATGGTTCAGATTTGTTGTCAAAACTCTAATTCTCTAATAAGTATGTAACTACATGAATGCATAATTGCATACGCCATGTAGCATATAATTCGATATTTTTTCCTTTTTAATGATCCCACCTTGCCATTGCTGCATTAATTGTCGTTTTTGTACACCCGATTGCATTTAAATGGATAAAAACACGTTCCGAATTGGGCGTCATTAAGAAAACAATGTGCAGTGCACCGTCTCCGATAATAAGTCACAAACAAGGTTAATATAGCAAAAAACATGTTCAAAAATAATTGTACAGACGACGTCAAATTTGTACGAGTATTTACATTTTTACATCTTACTCCCTACATTGCAAAAGTGTCGACACTGTGCCAATCACAAATAAAAAATATAATTTGATATATAATTTGATAGTTTTACCTGAGACTTTCAGACATCAGATACTGATTAGTTATTTAACGGTATACAACTAGTAATTTATAGAGGCAATGATTAACTTCCTAATTCACATAAAAAAATTGTGTTAAATTTTATCTCAAATCCATTTTATTCGTAGTTTTGTAAGGAAATTGAAATCCAACTATATATCTTTAATTACTACTTTACATATTAGTACTACACCTGCAGGGAATTTTCCCATGAAGTTCACACAATGGCAAATTTTGTACAATATTAATTAATTCAATATAGCGTCAAATACACACCACCAATATATAAAAATATCTCCTTTTATGATTAATGCATAAACACCCACATTTATAATTAAAAAGTTGGAGTAGTGAAAAGTACTAGTAATAGGAGGGTGTGAATGAGACGCCCGTTGTAAATCTTGTTACCCCCCTGCCTGCTCCTCCCTCAGTCCCCTTAGTCGTCAGGTCGTCACACCTTTATAATGTCAATAAGCTTTCGGGGTAATAACCAGTTGCATGCAGTGAGCACTCTAAGCTTACTTATTTCTCTATAGTAAAGGTACTTGTTAACACTATTTGAATTATCTTTAAACAGGTTAAAATTTAAAAAAAGTTCTGAAAAACCTTCATTTAATTTAAAGAGGTCTCAAGAACTTAAATCTCAATTACAGAAGTATTTTGGTGCCAAGCTAAGGGACCGGGACCACAGGTCCCAATTAATTAGGTTTTACTGTTTATAGTATTTTTCCATTTTGCGTCGTTGTTTGTCACTATTTGTTGCTGATTGTACAGTCGACGTCAAAAATATGTTTACGCTTTTCCTACTTACCTAATACAATGGAGTAAGGTGCATGGGGAGGCCTATGTTCAGCAGTGGACATCTTATGGTTGAGATGATGAAGGTGCAAAAGGGTAAACCTGCCGTCCACATTAATATTTTAGTCGTGGTAATTATGCCGACATACATACCCACTCGTACAGGTTTTAGAATCCTTATCCGGACGGGTCTTTCGTTTTCCGTTGATGAATCATTTGAGGATAAAGTAAAGTAACGAGTTTAATGACACGACACGGGTATCTTTGCTCTAACGATTTCTGGGTACTTACCAATAAATATGAATCACGTTAGGAACGATAGTCAGTCAAATTCTAAACTTTTAAGAGCCTACTTTTGGCACAAAACCTACTATTTTTATTTTAACTGCCCAAAAATGGAGGAGCGGTTTTGTTTTGAAAACAACAACTCTGCATATAAACGGATAACGTAAGATTTGTACTTATTATTTGTAGTATAATATGCATTGTCAGTATCCTAGTAGACTCATACGTATTTGTGTAAATCATTGGTACGTACTCGGCCATCTATTTTATTGGATTAGCCGCGTACACCGTGTCGGTGAGTGACCGTTGCTGGTTACTGACATTGCCCGCAAAAACTTCCTTCTTTACAAACAACACGACTTTTTAAGGTCACACCACAAAAAATCATGTTTAATAGTTTTTTTGCATCTCGTTATTAGCAGGTTGAGGACCTAGATGCTTTTTATGGGCGGTGGAATTTGTCTCTTAATAAAAATCACGAACGTTTTTGGGAATAAAGTGGTTATTGTTTCATTCATCGTTATCTTGAATTATTGTCCGAGGGTCGACCCTAGGTTAATACAATTTTGGTTTTTGTAATCATTTTTTATTTCTTTACAGCCACTGCATAAAACCAGCTTTTATTTAAGTAGTTAATATACAACATGCAATCTACATAAAATATTCAAGGTGGCGCCTTTTTTACACGGCTCATTAAGCATTGTCATTTATTTGAGTAGTTAAACCATTATTTGAGTCCATTTGTTATTTTGTGTATTTTTTATCTAACAAGTTTTGTCTTTGTTTGGTTCATATCATCATATGTCAATGACGTCCGGAGCATGAGGTAATTGAACTGTTTATTTGTACCTGTGTCTTAGTATATCTCAATACAATCTTAGTGTATAAGGTATATAGTTAATATTATTAATAATTATAATATTTATGCGCTAACTGAAAGATGAAATGTAAATATTTGTCCATTTTATATTTGAAAACAAGTGGAATATTTATACCAATACTGTTCTACAATATATTAATATTGTATTTTTTTTTACTTTATTGACCAGAGATGCAGTGACAATTGAATATTAAAAAAATAACACGCATTGTGAATTACTATGAGCATTATCTATATTACCGGGGGCAATGCTACCTAAAAGTTTAATAAATTCAGTAAGGTTAAAAAAACGTAAAAATATTGTCATGTAGGGCCATTAATGGTTGTCATTTTATCGCCTATCGCGTCATGCGTCATTTTCGCACTTACATACTTGTTAGAACGTGACAGCTATGGCGACAGGCGATAAAAACCCGACCATATTAGGCTAGAAGAATTACAAAAGAATCGTCTCTCTGTCGGTGTCGGCGTTTGTTCACGCCACTTTGTCAGTATACTCGAACCGCGCTCGGGCGCTCTCAAATTTACGACTTCCACACACGTGATGCGTCTGCCCCGGGCTCCGCGCGTGGCACGTGCCTATACTTAACGCTAAATCACCCTCCACAATAACACCTTTAATTGACTAATTAAATTATATTTAGGTACAATTCGGGAAAGTTATTACTTTATTAGGTATTTGAGTCATCCGCGATCATCCTCGGTTTCCTTTTTGAAACCTGTATTAGAAATTGCAATTTCTCGGGCCCAATCTGTCGTGTACCCTGCCTCTCCATATTCTTCCCTCAGCTATCTAAGTGCCCTAACTTATATTACATCTCTCAATCTGGCAGAAAGGGCCCGATAAATTGCAATATTTTTACTCTTTTCCTATTGTTACATGAAACGTGTTGAACAAGTATATATATAATAAAGGAGAATGTTTACACAAGTAAATTAGAATATTTAATTGAGAGAAGTAATGTAAATAAAATATAATAAAAATCATAGGAATAGTCAGTAGTATTTATTGTTTCAGAATACTTGAAAAAGGAATTCAGTGGCGGTGAGTCAAAATATTTGTCAGGCATCCCGGAGCCTAATTTGTCTTAAAATTTCTCCATGAGCTGTAGGAAAACTGGTCAGGTGCCTGAATATTAGGCAAGCCGACAGGAATCGTGTTCTATAAACGCGCCCCCACTGCTATGTATTATATTATTTATGATTGCTTATTACCGCGGAATAAGCTGCAGTGAAAACAACTAACCCATTTAGACAAAACTATCTAGAATGTTACCCTAGTTATATCCCTTCTTTAATCAGAATCATATATAAATGAGTAGATAGATTGCTAACTCCATACATAGCAAAACTACTAATTAAATAATAAGTCGTATGGGAGGTATGGTTAAACTCATTTTTACTAAGTTTTAAGCACACTTAAATCGTAATACGTATTAAGCTGTAATCTTTTGAATAATAACTTTTAGCAAAGCTCGCTTTAAACTTATTATATATACGCATTTAGCCATGTATGGAGAGAACACTCTAGGTACTTAATTCTCTTTGTCAGAATGTAGCAAAACGGGGGCCAAAATAAACAGAAAAACGAAAAATTTTATAACAAAAAGTATCATAGTCCACTTAACTCTGTTTTCGATACATGTAACTCTCTTAACCTAGAGAATTAATCATATGTTTACACTAATCGCGACAAAGTACGCCCTCGCCGGTACTCGAGTTGCATATGTGTTTGTAGGAGCGGCCGCGTACGCGTAAGAAGCGGGGCATTTCCTGTGTTTGTGTCAGAGCAGAGTCCGGCGGAATATTCTTGGAGCCGTTCGCCTCGAGCGTTGCACCTTGTTTACTGTTGATGCGCGAACCGTGTCCAAGAAACGTCCTTTTATGTACGCTACGATGCAGTGTCATTACTGCGTCATGTGTTGATCTTTACTTTACTGCGATGTTTTAATGATAGAGATTGCTAGGCCGATAGTCTTTTTGATTTAATTTTAAATACATATTTGGGACTTTGGTAGATTATAGATACTAATAAATGTAATGATATCACTATATATGTTTATAGTTATGCTTTATATGCGGTTGGTTTTCCATGTATGTAAAATAAAATAAAACATATGGATATAATGTAAAACAGGGCGACATCGTCATTGTGCGATGTTTGTCGTAGCTTTTTAATAAAATTAAATAAGAGTTATTTTCTCAAACATACTCCGAAATGTATGCGTTAATGTCACGAAATGAAGACATGAAGTTGCTCATTTAAGGATCCTCACATTACTTCTTGGCCAACAAGTAAAGCCTTAGGCCAAGAAGTAATGTATGGAGTTAATATGAAGCGTACATTATTGTCCGCTGCTCTAACTTTTTAAATTTGCTTACTAAGATTACACTGATAAAGGAAATATCACATACAGCCAACGACCACTCTCTATGAAAGCATACTTGCGACATTAAAATTAAAAAAGAACTATATTTCTAAGCGGTTAAACATGGTGCTCGAATAGCTTTTTCAAATGTCAAGTTTAAAAAATAAAAAAGGCGCAATGTAAACATTTTACTCGATTACTTAATAATAACTTAATAGTTATTTTAATTATAATATTTTCTTACAATGTTTGAGAAAAGCACTATACAATCCTTGGCCGGAAGAGGGATTGCAGGACTCGCTTTTTCCGGGCTCGTCTACGACTCGGCCATCTACCGCAATCTCGTCCTTAAATCCCTTACTTCACGGCCTCTGAAGTAATGTTAAATGTACTATTTATTACCTATATAGTATTTTTTATCTAGTGTAGGTTACGAATTATGATAGGTATACTTATGATTTAATTACTGAAGAGAGCAAAATTTGTGGGCATCATTTTAGTATGTCACACTGGATTTCCATTACATTAAGTACCTATACCTACCAGTGGCAGCGGGTCAAATTTTTACTTAGGCAAGCCGAGGCTTAATTTGGTATAAAATTTCTTCATGAGCTCGAAGCCGGGAATCGTGGTCTAAGGACGCGCCGCCACTGATAAGTACACCATTTTTATTTTCCTTCTACCTGTCTATACGAGATAAAGTGGGAGAGTAAAACTGGCTAAGTAGTAAGTACCTAAATAAAACTTGTTTACTGTTATATTATGAACACGAGGTTTTCGTTTTTGTTTGTTTATTTGCGCGTGCGATCATCAAAGATACCCGGATACGTCTACGTCTAGACAATAGTCATTATTTGTTAAAATTCGTAATAATTCACTTCATTCACAAACAAAGCGTTGATTTTTTCGATGAATATGAAAACAAGTTTTTTTAGAAAGGATAACACATTTTCAATAATACGGTCATTTTGTTTATTTAGGAATTGGGGTTAACAACTTTTTTAATACCATTAATTATCTGGTAGAAATTTGAAACAAGCCCTCGTAGTCATTAAAAGGTCGATGGAAAATATCTTGTTTACTGAATTTTTTATATTGTTTTATTTCAGAGTTAAATAAAATATCGTTCGTCTATGAACTACACCCTGATTCCAGTCATTCCTCGCGACAACAAAGATAGATGGTGGAAACTCGAGCCTAGCACTACCTACAACAACCGAGTATAACTTACAACTTTAATAATGTTTTCGGGTTTTCTGTAACCAAGTAAAATCACTGATAACTGGTTAGTAGGCGTGTATCTTATTCTAGGTACTCTACATATTTAAATGTGTTTGTTTATATTTGTAAAAATCGTATCGCAACTATCGGTTAGCATATACCGAGTATTGGTAGTTGGACTTGGTACCTACTTGGTATTTCTGGCAGGCAGACGTTTGTAGGACGCATGATCTGACATAAATAGTAGGTAATATGATATACCTACCAGTGGCGGCGCGTCTATAGAACACGCTTCCCGTCGGCTTGCCTAAGTTTCAGGCGCCTGAGCAGTTTTCATTCAGTCCATGAAGAAATTTTGAGCCAATTTCAGCACCGGGTTGCCTAAGAATTTTTTTAACCCACCGCTACTGATACCTACTTAAACATTAAATACTCATTTACCAGGCACCGATCACGTGCCTTGTAATATTTTAAGTATTGTATAAATTTGTAACAAGCGCAATATACTGTGTTTACAAACATTATCAACCTTCCAATAACAGGGGTTATCGTATGAGTCCCCACGCATTGATTGTACTTAATATTTCATTTAATGGATGAATGAACACATATTTATAGAAGGAAAATATTTACTTAATTAATTGCCTTTTCCCGACGGAACAAAGATAATATATGCATTTAGGAAGAGTGCATACAAATGAATGAATATAAAATTAAGTATTTTAAATAATATTGCCGAATCACCAATTAGGTTCCGAACCCACTTACAGAATGCAAGTTCGTATGTTCGTCAGTAACTTTGTTTATTTCGCGACTGGGGCCGTTATACAGCCTTGGCCAGAAGTGTTGAACACTAATGCGATTTTCATACAAAACTGGAAAGTTTAGTCCATCTTTGTTTAAATTATTTTGTCAATTAATTTAGACTAATAGGCATGTTTTGTTGAAGTTAGTAGTAACTGCATAGAATATTTGCAATATGTCGCACCGACTTCAATTTACATTTTTGGTACCTTCTGTTTTCATATTTTTTAAGTACCTTGAAAGTGTTATTACGTGAAGTTTTCTATATTTATAAATAAAATATAACATTTACCGTTACCGTACATTGTTAGGATAGGGAAATAATGCTTAACATCAAAATTGTAAACAAAAAACACCTATGCTCAACACTTCTGGCCAAGGCTGTATGTATGGAGATGGAGAACATATTATTTTACAATTGTGAAATGGGCTGTCCTTATACAAAACGAGATCAGTACGAGTATATAATTACCGAACACGGAATGTTTGTTTACTAAAAAAAAACCCGCTCGATCTTATTTTGTTTTCCTTCTTTCACAATGACCAACCGTTTTGCAAACATGACTCTATTATTTACACTGGACGGAATTCGAGGAATGGGCTAGGCTTGTGTACTATTCATAGCCGATGATGAGTGGTGATGGATGCATGACGCGGCCTCGCCGACGCCGCCGCTGCAGCGCCGAGGCTTGGCGCGGCGCCCGCCGCAGTCACGAGGGCACGCTCACATACTAAATCTGACTACATATGTTTATTTATACAAGGCGCCATTATCTACCTATCCTACATGTACATATTAACCGTGAGATGAGATGACGCTTGTGCTACGCACCGGCCTACCGCGATGATGTAATTTTATGCTGAATGGCAATTGTACATTATGAAAGTGACGCGATGTATATTCCAGCGCCAGATGTATACGTATTAATAGTGTATTAAAGTTACGGGCATATGACACATATTTACAATATGTACTTACATGTTACATTAATGATAACGGAGATCACTATCATGCATAACAATGCTTGGCACCTACTTACCTAAATAATCTAGCTCGATGTGTTGTTGATCTATAGTGGAGCGATAAACAACATAGTTAAACCATTGACAGATGACGTGGGCCGTTGTTTTTCACGTAGATATAGATTTTTTCTGTGCGCTCTGTCGTCACAGTCGTTTTTCATGGCTGTCAGAAGTCATATGAGTATTATTTATAGGTTCTGGTTAAAAACGGTTCGTGGAGGCGCCGCTGTACCGGTGTACCAGTTTGGTCGCATGAGGTACGTAACGCCTACACCACTCGTGATTCATTCGTTTGGCTGCGCAACGGTAAACATTAGGTACCCTAATTTCATTACACAGTTGCAGATCGACCTCCGAGATGTTTAATACAGTAAATATGTGATGCATCCGTAAACATATTATATACTATCTTGTTCATGCAAAGATTATTGGCGCTACATTGCCATTTGCGATGCGCATTTGAATCTGATTCTTTTGCGCGTTAACGCCAATTATAACTATAAATACACGTTAATAGGTACTTATATCTAGGTATAATCAAATGAGATAAAATTATACCTACGGTGATCATCTGAATAACCTAAATATTGGTACCTAAGCTAACTTCAAGATATTTAAAATAAAACGGGCCCCTAATAGAGTCGTTATGTCTCGTTTTCCGACTGTCCGACAGTATGGCACAGCTTTTTACATTTTAATAAAACTATGGTACGTTCAAGTAATTTGTATACCGATATTCAGAGAAGTAGTTACAATTTTATAAAAACGATGAGAAAGGTGCGCTCCAGATATGAAAAAAAAATGTTCTTGTTTAACTTTTGGAATTAATCGCTTTCGTTAGTCCAGCTCCAGTGTTATGTGTCTCTCCCCTAAAAAATGTGAAAATTATGGTTTTATAACCTTACCTATAATTCATAATCAACCAGAAAATAATTGGTATATATATTAAATAAAAAGTAATAATTAAGAAAAAGACCATGTTTATCTTTTGATATAAAAGTTGTATTCATTAAAAACGCGAAGAGGTCACTACACCACCGGATGCAAGACGAAATGGAGATAACGTGTGACCTACGCAAAAGGACGAGCACAGTAGTTTGTTTGCGCGTTATTTCTGCGTGCGAGTCGCCGGGGCCGCTTTTAGCGCGCAACTTGAGCCGCCGCGCGCGCCGGTGCAACGCCAACAATAGAGCAGACACGATTATTTATACCATATACTCTTATTCTAAATTCCTTCGCGTTTTGTACTGTCGTGTAATTAAATTGATTCCTCGCAGACGCGTTTCTTCTTGGTGATGCGTTAAAATAGGTACAGCGGCAGCGGTAGTTTCGTAGATGCAACTTGAGGATTGATCATTAATTTCTTTCTCTTGCTCATAATCATAACATAACATAACACCAAATCATACACCAAATCATCCACCAAATTATTCTGCGGTTATCAAATTGAGAACAGGCGTTATTCGGAATCTTTCAAAGGATTAAAAATTGAAATTAAACTAAGAAGAAACAGTGTAAAAATTGGGTGTAACGTTTTGCCTACAATGGAACATTGAGCTTAACCACAATATGTAGAAAAAGGTGATCATGATGTTTGTTTTTTTGGATTTATCTCCGCCGTTCGGGGAATTAGCAGAATAACTATGAAAATAATAGAGAAATAAAAACTGTACTTGGCGGTACGCCAGGTCAGCTAGTACCTAATCAATAAGATGCAATTGAATGAGATGAGAATGCACCTAAACATAACTCGTGCCAAGCGCCCCTCTGCCGTACAATTTAGAACGATTTAATCAGTTAGATATTCTAAAGACAAGTCATAATTGTTTATAGGTACACAAGTGTGCTGGTTCTCTTTGGTTTTTCTATGAAACTCCCATCTTGGCAGCGGGGCACTGGCCCAAATGTCGAATCACGTGAATTTGTTTACCTACCATATTTACCTACTTCTCTTGTTTATTTATCCGCTGTTGTCGCTGTTTACGACCGAGCAGACTGCGCCGTTCGTAGTCATTGTAAAAATGAAGTTTTTGAGTATCTATAATTTAAAACAACCGCGTGTCAAAATTACATTTGCCTTTTCGCTTGCTTGCGTTTTGGACGGGACAGTCTTCAGCAGTTGTTGTTTGCAGGGCATCTCCGTATTGGTTTTTCACTCAATTTTCTGGCCAAAACCGATCTCTTCTATATATAGGTAATATATTTGTAAAAAGTATTTATACTTTTAATTTTTCATACGTGGCCGCAGCAGACTCTATGGTTGTGCGGCTGTCGAGAATGTCATGTCATAGTTGTCATGTCATGTACAATGGTGATATTAGAAAAAACGTTATTTTAAATAAGTTATTAAAAATGATTTTATTTTACGTACTAATGGACAAATGAACATTTAATGTCGTTTCTTTATTTACAGGTACGTAGGTTTATCATTAGTTGTTTATTTGCAAATGTAGTAGAAATTTGCACACTGAGTAAATAAAAATCTTTATTTACAGAGCAACACATTATTTTATTTGTCGACATTAAGATAGATAATAAATTATCTTATAAAACGACATTATTGTTATTAAGTCGTTCCAAAATGGAGAAGCTTCGCTTTGAATTTACTGTACTACCAGGTAGTGATGGAAAAACAAATATTTGTTGTATCACCTCAATTACTACGAGTGATAACAAAACCTACACTATACCAGAAGAGCTACAATCAGTTGGGCACCATAAAGAAATAATGAAAACGGCAGCTTACAGCAAAGTAAAAAATAGTTTGACTAAGAGGTATACTATAAGAAGAATCTGGATAACAATGACTGAAGAACTAAAGAAAATTTATATAGACGAGGATGGTAACATACAGTTTGCAGATCGATACCTAGAAGAATTAAACCAAGATCCACCTACCTGCGCACCACAAAAAGACACAGATGCTTTGGGGAAATTGCTGGAGAAATTAATAGAAAATACACAAGAAAATCGTCAACTGAGTTTAAAAAATATAGCGGAGAAGTTTGTAATTGATAAATTTTCAACAAAAAATTCAAACGCTATTCAGTGGATGGATATTTTTGAAAGAGAATGCGAACGGTTTCAAATAGGAGATGAGAAGAAAGTTGAGATCTTAAGACTATTCATGGACAAGAGTTGTGCAGATTGGTTCAGTTCAATGATTATAAAATTAACAATGGACTCTGATTGGGCTGAATGGAAAAATAAATTCTGTGAGTCTTTTACGAATAAAGGATGGAACGCAGTATCAAATGCAATGTCACTGAAATACAAAGATGGTTCATTGTTGGACTATGCTATTAAAAAAGAGAAACTATTACTAGATATGAGAAGAACGATTGATACTGGCACGTTGATAGACCTAATTGCATCGGGTTTGCCAGAATACATAATGAACAAGATAGACAGAGAAGCACTAAGTGATACAGTTGATTTATTTAACGAAATGAGCAAGCTGGAACATATGGTAAATAGAAAAAGTTATGTCGTCAAGAGAAAATTCGGAAACATCAAAACTGAAAATAAAAATGAAGATTTAAACGCATGTAAGATTTGCGAAAAACTAAATAAAGGGAGGCGTTACCACCCAGAAGCGTTATGCTGGTTTAAACCAAAAGGCGAAGATAAGGCTACGAAGAATTTTGTGAAACACGTCAATAATTCAGTTATTGAAGCTCAATTAAATGAAACCTATCAAAAAAACGAATAATAACACCATTAATATATGTCAAACTGAAAGTAAATGATAAATTGGAATTAAAAGCACTTTATGACTCGGGTTCCAATGTTTCCGTAATTAATTCGAAGTTTTTAAAATTGAATGGAAAAGGAAATTGTTTGAATGAATCAAATTTAATTACAATTGGTGGTGTTAATAAAACAAAAGGTTTGACGAATTTAAAAATAAAGATCTTTAATTTGGAAAGGAATGTAGATATTGATATTCTGGACGAGAAAAAATTTGAACATGACTTTCTTATTGGATTGGACTTGATAAAAATATTTAGACTACGACAAGATGAAAATTTAGACATATCCCAAAAACAATACGAAGTAAATGAAAATACAGAGAATGGCACAACTAATAAAAATGATGAAATCCAACGAGATTTTAATATAAATGATGAATCCCAAAGTAAGACAGAATACAAAATAAATTTTAATGAACATGTAAAAGAAGAAGATTTTGAAATGAACATTGAACACTTAACTGGAGATGAAAAAGCCGAAATAAATAAATTGGTTAACAAATACAATTCGGTGTTCGCAAAACATAAATACGATATTGGCACAGTCAATGGATATGAAGCAAGGATAGACTTATTAGTAGATAAATACTGCAGTAAGAGGCCCTACAGGTGCACCGTGGAAGATAAAAAAGAGATAGAAGAACAGATAGCAAAATTATTAGACAATCAACTGATAGAAGAATCTTACAGTCCATTTGCTGCACCAGTCACGCTGGCGTTCAAAAAAGAGGATAATAAGAAATCTAGATTATGTATTGATTTCAGGGATTTGAATAAAATAGTAGTCCCTCAAGCTCAGCCATTTCCATTAATAGATGACCTAATGGTAAAAACAAGAAATTGCAGTTACTTTTCTACTTTAGATATAAACTCTGCATTTTGGTCGATTCCATTACGAGTTGAAGATAGGAAAATAACCGGATTCGTCACACAAGAAGGACATTTCCAGTGGACAGTTCTGCCTTTCGGACTGAAGACCTCACCAGCCATCTTCCAGAGGATATTAAGCAACGTATTAAGAAAACATAAACTTACTGCTTTTGCTGTAAATTATATAGATGATATTCTTATATTTTCTAAAACTTTCTCAGAGCATATTGACCACCTAAAACAATTGCTAGAAGCAATAAAAATGGAAGGATTCCGATTAAAATTTACGAAATGCACATTTGCATCAAACTCTGTCAAATATTTAGGCCATATAATCAAAAATAACTCGATTCAACCGGTAAAGGATAACTTAATATCTATAAAGAATTTTCCTGTCCCAAAAACTCAGAAAAATATTAGACAGTTCCTAGGGAAGATTAACTTTTATCATGAGTACATACCGAGAAGTGCAATAATATTGGACCCATTGCATAATTTGCTAAGAAAAAATCAAAAATTCGTATGGTCTGAAGAATGCCAAAAGGCATTTGAAACAATAAAAAATCTGCTATGCTCTCAACCAATACTAGAAATATTTGATCAAGATTTACCAATCAATATTTATACTGACGCTTCATTGGAAGGTATTGGAGCTATTTTAAAACAGAAACAGCCTAATGGGACAGAAAAACCAGTAGCATATTTTTCCAAGAAACTGAACGAAGCACAAAAGAAAAAAAAAGCTATATACTTAGAATGTTTAGCTATAAAGGAGGCTGTCAAATATTGGCAGTACTGGCTTATAGGCAAATCATTCACAGTTATTTCAGACCACAAACCGCTAGAAAATATGAACCTGAAATCTAGAACGGACGAAGAACTGGGTGATTTGACATACTATTTATCTCAATACGACTTTCAAATAAAATATTCGCCTGGGAAAACTAATTTGGAGGCAGACTGCCTTAGCCGGAATCCAGTTCTAGAATCTGACGAGAATACGGATGAGCAATTGAAAGTTGTAAACTTAATAGAACTTGAAGACATTATAAGAGATCAAGATCAAAACGAAGATATACAGAGGAAAAAGGAAAAATTAATTAAAAAACATGACGTGTATTTAAAAAAAAATAAAGCTAATGAAAAAATAATACTATCGGAGAAGTTTAGTATCACACTGTTGAAAAATATACATGAAAACCTATGCCATATTGGAGTAGCACAAATGTTGAAGACTATTAGTCCATTATATTCGGCAAAAAATTTGACGAAAAATATAAAGAAAATTTGTACAAGGTGTGAAATATGTATAAAGAATAAATCAAGAGGACAAGATAAGTTTGGACTGATGTCTCATTTAGGACCTGCCACACAGCCTTTTGAAATTATGTCAATAGACACGATTGGAGGATTTGGAGGTTCAAGATCTACAAAAAAATATTTACATTTATTAGTAGATCACTTTACTAGATACGCCTACATTTTGACATCAAAAACTCAAAGTGCAGATGATTTTATTAAATTAGTCAGAAATGTAGCAGAAACAAATAAAATTGGTATGATTCTTACCGATCAATACCCTGGAATAAATTCTAAGGAATTTAAAAACTTTTTAATGAACCAAAATATAATCATAGTATTTACAGCAGTAAATACTGCTTTCTCAAATGGACTGAATGAGCGCTTGAACCAAACCTTGGTAAACAAAATAAGATGCAAAATAAACGAAAGAGGCGAAAAACGAGCTTGGGCCACAATAGCTCAAGAATGTCTAAAAAAGTATAATGAAACAAAACATTCAGTCACTGGTTTTTCTCCGGCTTATCTCATGAATGGTACGGATGATAGAATTTTGCCAACTGAACTTAAACAAGAATTGCAAGGTAATTTGATCAGAAACAGGGAGATAGCATTTGAAAATACATTGAAATCACACAACTACAATAAAAAACTGTTTGACAAGAATCGGAAAAACTATGAATTTAATGTAGGAGACCTGGTATATGTGGAAAACGGAAACAAGTTAAACAGAAAAAAATTAGACGAACTTAAAATTGGACCCTATGAGATTATGGAGAAAATCTCAGACTCTATATATAAAGTAGATGTTGGTCATAAAAAAGCAGAGTCTAACCTTTTCCATATAACAAAACTAATTCCCGTCCCTATTACAGAAGAAGAAAGAGATTTGTAACTGAGCGAAAATTTTTAAATAAAATTTTCTTCCGTCGGGGGGGGGGAGATGTAAAAAGTATTTATACTTTTAATTTTTCATACGTGGCCGCAGCAGACTCTATGGTTGTGCGGCTGTCGAGAATGTCATGTCATAGTTGTCATGTCATGTACAATGGTGATATTAGAAAAAACGTTATTTTAAATAAGTTATTAAAAATGATTTTATTTTACGTACTAATGGACAAATGAACATTTAATGTCGTTTCTTTATTTACAGGTACGTAGGTTTATCATTAGTTGTTTATTTGCAAATGTAGTAGAAATTTGCACACTGAGTAAATAAAAATCTTTATTTACAGAGCAACACATTATTTTATTTGTCGACATTAAGATAGATAATAAATTATCTTATATATTTATGAATGCCTTGATTTTTAGAACGGTTTAAGTGATTTCTGCATTTATCTTTTGCCTATCGTTTTTCTCATTTCTAGGTTACCCACTCGGTGAATGCCGAGTCTGTTCTGCCTGTTAATAATTTCACGGAAAAAATAATATGTTTGTGTGTCATTCGCAGCCGCACGGAGCGCGTTGTTCTGTCAGACGGCTTATAAATAGATATGTTCTCAAGTTTCTAATGTGTGGCCTGTGTACAATAAGGTGAAATGTTGATGTCCGCATGGGTCTGTCGTGGCGTAGTGTTTGAACAACGCGAGCCATTGACCATTCACAAGAAATGCCGCGGCGATCGCACATCCACAGTATTCATATCTAGTTTTAAATTGTATAGGTACAATGCTCACCTTGCTTAAGTATTTGATACTGACTTAAATTCTCTTTAAAGGCAATTATGTACTGCGATATCTTGAACTGATAAGACAACATATGTATCAACAATAACAAACGTGTCTGTCAGCTTAATAAAATATATTTTACGCTTTTTCGTCTTGAACCAGGTGAAGGGAAATGCTGGAAGAGTATCGAATTACAAAGATGCCTGTCATCGGTCACGTTTCTCGTCTAAAAATAAACGTTGATCTGATATTGTTGTAATTATATCAGAAGAAAGACTTTCTTTATCATACTTTATCTTCATTTTATCAAGCTTATTATTTACTCGACACTATAAAACTTAGGCACGCGCCACACGAAATGCGCAATAAGTCTGAACGTGAAAGCTGATGACCTTCTTGCACGTGCCACTATACACGAGTTAAACGCCTTTGCTTTTACGGCGATAATGGAAAATTTTCATTTATTTTTCGTGCTAACTAATATTGTTTCTGCATGCCGATAAGAAAAGCAATACTCTATGTGCATTGTATGAAACTCCACGTGTAAGAAGTACTTGCACGGTTTAGAGTCACCTTCCATTTCAAGCGTACCAATGGTTATGCAACCAGTCCGATAAGATTTAGAAGAAGTGTGTAAAAGACATAAAATCACGGCATGTGTAGGATAGCGCCAGCCGTAAATGTTACATGTTATTCAACCTGAAAGCGCTTTAACTATTACGTCACGTATTAGTAATTACGTAAGAGTTAATGGAAGTCAAATTAATGTTAAGAGCCTATTTATGATATTTTCAAGCTGAAGGTACATCATTGTCGGTTGACAATGATGCGTTGCTGCCATGAAAAACCATTTAGAAATAAACTTTATTAACCACCGACAATGATGTACCTTTCACTTGAAAACATTACATTCATTGCTAAGTATACCTTACCCACAAATGATTTGCACTACTAGAGAGTACGTTGCCTCATTACAATAAAAAAAAATGAGTAGATTTCTTTACATCCGCGAAAAAACAAAGGTACAGTCTGTGAGTTTTTAGAAGAACCTTCGGGAATCGGCGAAGATACACGAAGGTAATATTGCTGAGCTGCTTTTTCATGTGTCACTGTCACTGTTGATTGATGGCCGACGTCTCTTTCTAAAACCCGAAGGTTCTTATGAGAGCTCACGGACTGTATAAATGCAATTGGGGATATACCCAAACCCAAAACGTAAAGCCAGCATGATAATTGATAACCCAGTCCATCTTGCGCACAAGAGGCCGTGTGAATGAAAATAATTTAATGTAAACTGCAATCAAAATCTTACAAATACCTAATAGTAGTGTTTGGATAACCATCTTAATCAGCGCTCAACGGAGTTAGCACTTAGGCACACGGTTATCGGCATTGAACGTGCACGTGTAATGCTGTGCATACGTTTAACTTCTTTTTATTTTACTACAATGGTTAGTTACGTCAAACTTGTTTACAGCAACAGTAATTTATTTTACGCTCGCAAACAACTAAAGTAAATACAAAAGTGATACTTATAAATAGTGTTCAGGTGCTTTGTACAGTTGGTAACAACGCTTAATCGCTGCCTTCGTAATTTGTGACACAAACAAATAAAATAACAAATGAACTACCAGTCAAGGGTAAAATATCGACGAAACCAACTTACTTTACGCTACGGCATTGTGCCGGTACAGTCACCATCAAATACTCAAAACATAAACACACTCAAAAATATCTGAACATGCACTTTGTCGCCAGCCAATTTATACGTTGTTCAGAGATTTGTAACCACCTTGGGCGCTCCGATATATCTGATGGCGACTGTATGATTATTGATTGGTAAATTAGACGCAAAAAATATGCAGGGTAAGCTAGCCTTTCATATTTTTTTGCACTATATCTTGCTATTTATACGAACTAAAATTAAATTAAATATTCAGTT
The DNA here is from genome assembly GCA_911728535.1 of Pammene fasciana. Classification (NCBI taxonomy): domain Eukaryota; kingdom Metazoa; phylum Arthropoda; class Insecta; order Lepidoptera; family Tortricidae; genus Pammene; species Pammene fasciana. Next base: position 9,158,999 of record OU452285.1, read on the forward strand.
GCTTAATCTGTTCCTTTGAAGCGACCCGCGTAGGTTAGGAGTTTATTTCGAATTTGGAAAACATAATTTTTAAGAATGAGTATATTGACCGTTTCACACAACTCTCCCCCTATTATACTGCGGCTATGTGGGTGGTTATTGGAAATCAGAGCGATTGTGTTTATCATAATAACACCAGGAGACTGACCCGCATTGGCGCTACCCATTCAATGTTCAATTTGAGCGTTTCTTCAATTTAACAACCGTAATATACCACTTAATGTTATTGATATTGTTCCATGTATTAAGGCCTTTATTACTTTTTGTGAGGAGTCTGTTACAATGTAAGAATGAAGTCTAAATTGTCATTTTACGTATGTGTTCGTCTAGCTATTGATGTGTCGCATACATTTCTAATGATATTTAGATGAATTAATCATGAATCATGGTCGTCATTAAATCATTATTTGCGGCATGTCAATTTCAATCAGTCACAGCGCAGATCGGTGTGTTTTTGTAACACCACAATAAAACTGACGAACATTTGATTAATATCACAAGTATCACAACAAGGTAATGACTTTACAAAAAACCGCAAGATGCTACACATGGTATAGCACAATTTTCATACAAACTTATAAGCAAGAAAAACTAAGCAATTTGTAAAAAATGTTTTTGCAGAATAACAACACTGGTTTACGAGTACGTGTGACTTATTAGTCAACTGTAATGTTTTCCGAGTCAAAATTGTCCCACGAACCTCGCGTTAAAACCAGTTTTCCAATTACATATTTCTAGTGAAAGTTATTGTATGGAGCAAGCACGCTTACCTATACACTTGTGTCATAATACTCATAATCGTAATATTATTGTGTACTTGTTTAAGGCAATCATTTTACTAAATAACTCGAATTTTGATATTTGTTTTATCACTGACTGCACTTAGTACTTATTGATGGCAACAACTCTGACTACAGAATTTTAGAGTATTATAAGTAGGTCAAAAACTAGAATCGATGTATGTAATTAGGAAACATCGGATTTCGAGAATAATGCTTCTATTAGGCTGCAACGCCGGCTGTAATTTATGTAATTATTAACCGACTTCAAAAAAGTAGGTTCTCAGTTTGAAATGTATGTTTGTATTTTTGGATTGAATATTTATTATACACATTAACAAAATTCCATCGTTGAATGGCCTATTAAACTCTCTCTTTTTTCCTGTGTATAATTGCTTTTGTATTATCAACTATAACTACTATAAGAGATAGCATATGTGTGTTATACAGGATGTCCCAGAAATCGACGTCAAGCCGTGAATGGATGATAGACCAAGTTATAACAGTTAACAGAAAAATACAAAAAAAGCCACTTTAAAAATGTACTAGAAGTTAAGAGACCAGGGCGTGAATATTCTTGTAAATTTTTAAAGTGACCATAATTTTTGAAGAACATGTGATAGTTTTTTTTTGTATTTTTCTGATAACTGTTATAACTTGGTCTATCATCCATTCACGGCTTGACGTCGATTTCTGGGACACCCTGTATAATGATAATTAATTTATATTATTTCAACTAACCGTTATACTAACCGTTGTATTCCGATATATGCATGTGTACGTATAGGGAGCACAAGCAAGTCCGAATAGGCCCGGAGCGGAGCATTATGCGATGTCACGCCGCCGCATCAACACCATGGGGTAGAATAATTGCTTCATGCTTGGAATTTTATTGCTATATCGGTCTATTACACACCCCGTTAAGATTTTTGTTAACGTTTATAGGCTCGTATCATGAATACACTCGTGTTATTAGACGTTTAAACCAGATATTTGTCCCCTCGTTATCATAATTTAACGATCACGTATCTTTTAGTACGACTGGCGACTTTTTACACTTGCATGATTTAACGTTGGATATACTTTGTTGGACTTCATATTGTTAATAAGAGTCAACTAAATATGTATTCCTCATAGCGGCGATATTTATGTGTCAGTCTACAATTATTAATCGATCGTAGCGACGTAAATAAACACATTACGGCAGCTTCCTTTTAATTATATGAGTGCATTCATCGCGACCTTCTAGTATCAATGACCTATGCATGCTTCCTATCTAAGAATAGTTTGTTCTTGAAGCAATTAACCGAGTGTCAACAACTGTATGCATCTTTGTTTATCTAACACTCGTGACGTTACGTTAGTGGTACCGGATATGTTTTCCTCTTCCACAACAAACATCACGTTTTCACTGCAAGATACGTTTCCATTTATTGTTTAATTTCCTTTATATCTCACCGAGAACACTTCTCCAGTAATTGTCAGTCATAGTTTTCTAGTTATATGTTATCATTATATTGATATTGTGTCAGTTGATTAGAGTATTGCTCGCATTCCGCAAATATTTATTTGATCAGACGAATAGCAGGGGACGGGATGAAATTAAAGTATTTAGTGACCCAGCCGGGTCACGGCCCCGCCGAAGGGCTCCCAACAGTCCCAACAAGGGCTAGGGCGGAGGGTGAGCACAGACGCGCCCCCCGCCCGTAGGTACTCGTCCCGTCCCAGACAGTACAAGTACACATTACGAAGGGTTCAACGTAACGTGAAAACTCATCGCATGACCGCAGTCGTAACAATGTTATTGAACTAGAATTGGCATTTAATATATTAATATCGACACATTAGATGTAAGACTTTCCGACCTGTAACAATACATAAAACAATACATAAAACGATACATAATTAAATTGATTATAATTATAGACACGTTGTTCTAGTGAGTTTAAATAGGTCGTCGAACGTAACGTAAATTGCCGTCTGAGGCCGCGCCGTCTGCTCTCCAGACACCCTCTGGCTCTCGTCAAAAGCCGGCCTCCCCTGTTAAAGTGAATCAACGTACCTGCAATCAATATTTATAGTAACTGAATCATAAACCGGCATATACGATTATTAGTCTATTTTTAAATAAATTACATATCAATACAGTTGACCAAGATCTCGACGTTTTCATGCTAAAGAATGAGTCAGTATACGAAGACATAAGTGGCGTAGTCGGTAGGATGAGTAAATGAAATTGAAAACCAATTAGATAAATATGTAGCTATTTTGCAGTGATTCTCTCCAAGAAAAGTAAATAATAATAATAGAAAAGGGTGCATGTATAGATTGATCAAGAAATTATGAATCAAATCAATTATACTTGTTCCGTACAGATATTGTGCGAGTGTTTTTTTTAAAGTACAGAACTACAGACGTATACCATGTAGTATGTTCAGTGGCCATCAGATATATCGGAGCGGCCAAGGTGGTTACAAATATCTGAACAACGCCTCTATTGTCAAGGCGATAAAGTGCCTTGGTTGTATAACTGTAATGCTGTGTAACTTATTTGAATAATAAAATAAATAAATATTCAGATATTTTTGAGTACCTAGGCCGCTCCGATATATTTGATAGCGACTACCTGTTTCATTTCAGGTTTAGATTTAACCATACGTTATTTATGACTTATCTTTCCACTGTATTAAATAATATAACAAGTGACACATCATCAATTTTATTACAAGTAATATATAATATGGATAGTGATTCTACGACATTTCATATGCACGTCTGCTAATAAGATTTTTCTGCTAAGTTTTCGTAAAATATTTCTGTGAAGCATATCTAATAAGTTCAATGTCAAATGCTAAAGAAGAATAATTCGATACAATTAGAACGCCCATCGCTGGGGTAAGTTTATTGTCTGAAGACTGTTTTGGAGTCGACGAACGCAGCGTCTAGTCTCGCGACGTCCTTCCAGACGGAGGCTGTGTCATTTAGGATTTTTAGCTTTATACTTGCGTTCAACCGTTGTGTGTTCGGGTAAGTGCGCGAATGTCAGACGGTCGCCCAGCCAGATTTATCTCCTTAAGGGTGATTATGGAGTACTGACACACTGTCACCTCTGTAATTGCTCTGTAAGTCTCATCATTATCAATTATTTAAGAGCTGGGCTCTTGTCGGTGGAGCAATTTCCATGTGTATCTTCGTCCTTTGCAAAGGACGATATCCTTGATAGCCTGATACGACACGACGTTTATTTTTTCCTTGACTTGATCCATTTATACTATCCTTGGCTTTCCTGACTTCCTTTCTGCTTCAACTCTACCTTCTATGATGTTCTTCATAAATTCATCATGTCGTAGCAGATGTCCAAGCATCCTTCATCTCCTATTTTCTATGGTTCACCTATTTTGGTATGGTTTGGGTTTTGGTATGGTTGGTTTTGGTGGTTATGGTTTTTTTTGGTTTCTGTAAATCTAAGCAGACTAAATTTATTGAGCTTGATACATGTAAAATTATGTATTTCCGATTGTGTATGTTATCGAATAACCACTCTCGACTCCCGAGTCTCCTGACGTTTGGGTAGTACTAGTATCTCATGTCTTTAATTTTCGGAAATATGTAGTAGGTACTTACATAAATCTCGCTCAGACAAACAATTCTGCTGTCCTAGATGTTATTGGCAAATCTTATATCATATGGTAATGGTCATAAAGCTCTATACTGGAGTAAGCTTAGGTACATTTCCCCTCTGTCAACGTTATTAGCAGGAAAATCTAATAGGTTTATAAAAACTATTTCAAAAATCGATTACACGCATTCAGTTCATCGTTTTCAGTGAGTAAAGAGCTCCGTGAAAATGCCTTTATGCATTGTTTTTAGGTGTAAAAAATGTTCTATTATGTCTAGTTTACAAAAATATGAAATATAATTTCACATGTAATTATAGTTTTACTTTTTTTATCATTACTATTATGATTTAAAAATTAATCCATATCGAAAATCCAGCGTCGTATACTGAATCGATTCAAAGATAATCGTTTATTTTCTGACGGGCAGTAACTATTTTGACGTTTGACACTTATGCATATTTAACGCCCCTAAGGATTACTGCCTTCTATATTTTGTTTGAAAATACAAGCAAAAATGATCCTTGGCTTTTTTTTTTACATTTGCAAGGACTGCATCCAATAATGAACCATATTTCAACATATGTAAAATCAACTATTTGTTGCTCCATTTAGTGTCGTGACTTACTGTCAAATATGCGTGATATTTTCAAGTGAAAGGTACATCATTGTCCTTTATCAATAAGGCGATGCTGCTATAAAAATTCATTTAGAAATAAACTTTATTAACAACCGACTATGATGTACCTTTAAATTGAAAACGCCATACGTATGCTACCTCGCCCCCCTCAGATTTTGGCAGACTTTTTTGTTTGGAAAGATGAGGCGATGGCTCCTCCATTTATAGAGCTTTATGGGTAATGGTATATCATACAGCTGTGTAGGCACCAGCCTTTCAAGGTGCCTTGGTGGTCTGTTGCCCAATATGTTCATGCAAAGGCTGAGTCATAGCACTCTCGTGAATGGGCGCGGGCGCGGACAATGGGCGCCTTAAGCGTGCCTGCGATCCTACTTATCTGCTCCGACACAAACTGTGACTCACGCCGCGGTCGGGCGCATCGCCGCGCCGTGGATGCATATATCATAAGATGAAAAATCGAATACAACAAGCACACGCAAAATCTAGCTATACCGTAACTTACATTCTCAACTCAGTGATACGTGTGGCTTCAAAAATGTCAAGAATTTCCGGAGCAAATCTGGTTTAGGCTCCTTTTAAAAAAAGATAGTCAATTTTTAAAAGAAGACAAGCTCGCAAGCCCTCTTGGCTCGCTTTGCTAGTCATAAATGATTGGTAAGGTACGGCTATGACTCCTCACAAGGGAACCGTATTAGAGAATTTTCTGCAAAGAAAGTGTCCAAAGATTGGCCTTTTGAGCCCTTTTCAGTCAAACTACGGTTGTAAATCATCCTTAAAACTCATATTCCCAATCTACATTATAAAATCGATACCAACGTTTGCCTAATCGGCCCTGACCTGATCCTTTATACTTACACACAATTGGCATATATTGAAGATTTACGTACCTATACTGAAATCTTATAGTAACCCATTGAAGCATTTGGGATGAGTCACGATGTTCATTCACTCAGTGATCTGGTGGGTACATTGCGCAACTAGATTCAGTGAGTTGATTTATTTATCGTAAATTATAATCTATACACGTTCGATATTCGGTCACAAACAGCGCTATATTTAACAGGGCGCAAAGTTAGCAAAATTTGTCTGATTTAGAAAACCTAAGACTTATATCATTCATTATCATATATCATAAATTAACTCAAATAAACAAATCTGGAAAATTGTGAATAGGAACAGTAATAAGTCGCCTGCCAACTGTAATCCAAAACTAGTTCTTAAAACTGACAAGGTTATTGAAGACCCGCAAGAGCAAGCTGATATATTTTCCAATATATTTGATCACAGTACTGGCAGTTCAACTACTGACATGACTTCTGCTCTGAAAATTCTAAGGGAAAATTCGAAAAGAGTTGAACAGTCCATGAGTTGCGAGAACGTTACCCCGCAAGAAATTCTTCAGATTGTGAAAAATATGGAAAGCAAACCGTCCGCGGGTCATGATGGAATTCCCATAACCGTTTTCAAAGATAATATGGATGTGTTGTCGGAACCACTTGCTGATTTTTACAACACATGTTTTGCAGTAGGCGTTTTCCCAGATCAATTGAAAATTGCGAAAGTACTGCCCATATACAAAAAAGGTAGTCGAAATGACCCCAAAAATTATAGACCCATATCCTTATTACCAACGCTATCCAAAATATTTGAGAAGCTAATAAAAGCAAGGTTGCAAACGCATCTTGTAATGCATAACGTTGTAAATAGCAGACAATTTGGGTACCAAAAATTCATAGGAACTAGTGAAGCCATAGATACTCTGGTCAAGGACGTTGTAACAGGTTTGAATAATAAACTGAAGGTAGCTGGTCTCTTCCTGGACCTGAGCTCCGCTTTTGATACTGTAGATCATAAAATCTTGCTACACAAACTTGAGCACTATGGTGTCAGAGGAAATGTACTTAAGATATTTGAGTCCTATCTTTGCAACCGGAAGCAGTATGTTGAACTTAAAACGTTGGTAGGGAATACAGAAAAAGTATTTAAGTCAAAAACTACGACGATAAGACGCGGGGTTCCACAAGGCTCGATACTTGGTCCACTATTTTTTGTACTGTTCATAAATGACCTCATACCATATGTAATGAACTCACAACCTCATATCAAGCTAGTAGTTTTCGCGGATGACACAAACGCTGTAATTACAGCTGAAAATATGTCACAGTTAAACGATAAGGGAAACGCCGCTCTACTGGCTTTTGATAAGTGGTTTACAGTAAATAATTTGAGATTAAACAGCAATAAAACTAATCTCTTACTGTTTTCGGCAACAGCGAAAAACTCAGAAGTGTTAGACATTAGGCTGAATGATAATAGGATTGAGCAGGCCGAGGCGGTGAAATTTTTAGGGGTCTACATCGATGCACAACTTAACTGGAAGCATGAATTGCAAGCACTGAGAAATGCGATTAGTTCATCTTGTTATGCCCTACGCTGTCTGCGAGACCTAATTAATGCACCTCAGTTAAAAATGGTATACCATGCTCTGGTAGAGTCAAAGTTGCGTTATAGTATTAAGTTATGGGGTAACAGCTATAATTATAATGTTAATGCTGCTTTTATAATTCAAAAAAGGGCAGTTAGGACAATCGTTCGCGTTCCTCAAATAACCTCGTGTGTAGAGCATTTCATAAATCTCAATATACTTACCACTCCTTGTCTCTATTTGCTGCTAATCTTATCAGACTTCGTAAAGAACCTAAACAAGTGCGAAAGCAAGAGTGAAAGGGAAAGCAGGCTGTCAACCAGACGTAAGGACATTAAATATACACTGGGCGTCCCAAAGCTAAACATTGTGAAGCATTCCGCGAGTTATCAGGCTGAGTTCCTCTATAACAAAATACCTACAGAACTCAAAACAATTGCCAGTAGTAAAATTTTCAATGCTAGACTCAAGACTTATCTTTTAAAAAAGTCGTATTATTCCATAACCGACTATGTTGCTGACAGTTGTAAATAATAATCCTATTTCTATCTCTTGACATCTTGCGATAATGTATCATTATTTTGCCATGTATGTAATACTAAATTGACGATATTATTATATTTCAGGATTTATAATTATTTTATTAATAGCTATTATTTTAATTGAGTTGACATAACACTAATATATTGGATTTTTTTTTTCTCTTTAGTTTCTGCATTTGCGGTACCTACCAAAAAATTTGTATATCGTCAGTTTGGTTTGATTGTATTTGTATAAGCTTCCTCCTTTGTTATGTTATTCTGCTTTTATACTTAATGTAGTTTGTTATTATGTTCAACACAATATCTATTGTTTAGAACGAATAAAAAAAAAAAAAAAAAAAAAAATATCATTATGTTACTATTCATATTTTCATCCACTACTGAATATAGTCCTTGGAGTGAGCTGTTTCATTCATTGCGAAGCTAGGTACCTATTACCCAGAAATAACTAACTAACTCTTGAATGTCGTTAACCCATCTAATATTAATGTGAATCACCTTACCTACTACCGATGAGCATGTACTTATCTTAAATTGTTATGATTGGGTCCACGTAGCAAAGAAGCCACGGGTGAACGACTGGGTGTATAACCTGAGATGGTCGATGACGCATCGGCTCGGCTCGAGAGCCCGCGTTCCTGGCGTGTCCTTGGGCGCTGGCGCAGCCATTTATAGATCTAAAACTGGCTGTGCAGGTCAGCTTACTCTAGCGGAATTACCTACGCCGCTCGTGTGCCACTTTACATACTCGTACACATCACACAACACACAGTAAATTAAATACACGGAAATTCGTTGTATTTTGACGTTTGATGAATCTATGGCATTTGGATGGCTGAGACGTTTTGGTTTGAATACACTTTGTGACACTAATCCTTTACGCATTGAGGAAGGTGGAGGAAGGATTAAATTGTACAAGCTTTGAATTGAATTAAAGTGAATAATGATATCTTAAGAAATAAGAAATTTATTTGCTAGAAATGTGGTACAGTGATAAGGTGTAAACATACAATTTTGTGAGTTCAGCACATTTCGCCAGTAAAATAAACGTAATGGAAACGTTTCTTATCCCCATACTTTGTTCGATATCAATCCGTCAATAGATACTATTCATGCCTGAAATATAAGCTCCACCCGTATGCCCATGCCTATGAAAACATACACTGTTATATGTATTCTGTTAACAAAACAAATGCATAACGCATATCGGTGTGTGAAGAGGCCGAATGGCGGATACGGCAGCATTCTTCCTGCAGTTCTGCGGTGGGCGAATGGCAATGGCGGCGGCGAGACGAGGAATGCCCGGAATGTGGCTGCGTCTACGTCTCGAGCGGTGCAGCGCGGCATTGCGACTTCGGTCGCCGAACCATTGCATTCGCACTCTTTTATTTTGCTAAGACTCTGTAAAGACTAAAGATCGTCTCGCCGGCGGAATACGTATAGCAATAAAATGTCGATACAACGAAGGTTGACTGGTAGATAATGGCTCTATAGCATTAAGTCCGCTAATGGTACGATTTTGTTTTTCCTATGTGCTATAAAGATTAAATAAATAATTCATCAACTAGGTTCTGCAAAATTTTGACTTAATCAACTCTATCATCAGTTTTACATTTTGCCGTCTTAAAAACTATACGACGACGATATCCAAGCAATAGGGGTGATGACACATGTTGAATTATGCAATGAAATTTAGTTGATAGGATGGAAAATGATCAAAATATCCAAATATGTTAACATTTAAAAAATCTATTGAAATGGTTCAAAGATATCGGGCTTCAAAGTTAAAAAAAAATTCGATTTTTGAAAGTACGAAATTTAAAAGACCAATGATACCATTCGATTTCTAACATTTTATTGTGAAATAAATTGTATAGCAACCATATACATAAATACCCCGGGGATTTGGGTGCGGGAATAACTTGAGAAAGAGTAGAGATAAACAGATAGGTTATATTGACAAATAATCATATTGTGCCTAATGAATAAATACCTTCCTGCGAATTGTAAACAAACTACAATTTAATTTTAACTTAAGTAGCAGGGACTTTAGCATTTCTACCAAGCCCTTCGAGATAATAATAAAAGTAATGATAATTAATTACCTGCCGTCAATTAGTAGTTAACACGATTTTCAGAATAAACAATTAATATTTTTTCTACATTTGGAACAGTTAAGCTTCGGCGTCTAGCTGTAAATATCCATTTCAACAAACTAAACGATCTTTCTACGTCGGCAGTCGTAATAGGTGCAAATTTAAATTTTTTGAAGAAGTCAATTGTTGCACGATGTGTTTGCGATTGCAATTCTATTTCTTTGCCTTGTAACAATGCATAGGCATAGTATGTATGACAGACATTGAATGTCAAATATCAATCTTGACGTTAGATATCTCTGAAGTGTTTATTAATTTATAAATACATGAGTAAGAACTGAACTGAAGAGGTCTATAATAAATTATTTATATGATATCGTACGAGATGTTATCCGCGGCTTCGTAAGCGTAGTTAATTGAAATATTTTCAAATAAATCAATAATTGAACGTATGTTTTTTTGTATTTTTTATTCAATAAATTATTCAGTAGGTAAGTATACATTCTGTTATTTAATTAATACATATTCTTTTCACGCCACCTGCTCGGAAATGTGGCAAAAGAAGATCAAAATCCAAGCTGGAAAGTAAGCAATTGCTGTAGCATCTGAACAACCACTACAAGAATTGCTATTATGCAGCAATGAAATGTCATAGTAGAAAAGTAAAATCCAGATGTCATTGCATTGGACCCGCCAATGAGAATCATTTAAAACATTAAAAAGGTCTTTTTTTGGCACCACTTTTTCATTCTAAAATAAAATAAGGTTGTTTATCGAACCAATTTACTTGTTTAAAAAAAAGAAACGTCAGAATCATTCAGATCACCCTTAAGGCGTTTTTACCTTTTTAACCGTTTGTGGTTTTCTATCAAAAAGTGGGTAAGGAGTGAACCGGCTATTAGACATGGCAACTTGCAGGGCCCAATCTGTTGTGTACCCTGCCTCTCCCTCTCCCTCCTTCAGCTCCCTACGGGCCCTACCTTTAATTATACCTACCAACCTGACGTTCCTGAAATCTGACGTTCATAAGTGCATTGTAATGTGCCTAAATTGAAGAATAAATATCTTTTATCTTTTATCTTTTATCTTTTACCAACCTGACAGATTGGGCCCTGCAGGTTGCAATGTTTAATAGCCGTTTGAGTCGGATTGAAGCAAACATCGTAAAACGCTTCTTAAAAGTGAAAAAAAAAGTAATAAAGGTGGCGCGAGAAAAATACATATTGAATTGGATAATGTTTGACTGAAAAACAAGAAAGTTGTATTTATGCAGTAAAAATGAGTTCAATAAGTGTAGAAAATGTTATTAATACGCTGGCGCCCACCGAAATTCAAGAAACTGCACAGGCGTAGAAATTTGTTACCAGTGAAATCGCGTCCTAAATAAGAAGGCCCATGAACAGTGATATTTTGTATACAATATAATATCCGACGAACAATTCATATTATGGAAGGATGGCGAAAAGAAGCATTTATTTGCAGAAAATTACATGCTCGTTTACTTTATCGTGCTTGTGAAAAGCATATGAACCGTCAATATACCTATAAATAGTATCTATTAAAGTGTTTATATATGCCAATTGATTTTTTATTTTATTTCCTCACAGTAGTCGTGAAAAGCACTATGTAATGTCTCGGCCGAAAGCGCTATAGGTGGACTCGTATCTTCGAGGGCCTCCCCTGGCGGGTCGGCCCTCGAACTAACTCGATCCACCTATAGCTTACTTTCTAGCCTCTACAACAATGTACTATTGCCTTATGTCATTCATTCCCGCACCCAAAACCCCGGGGTATATACATAAACGCAACTTTTCACTGTAAAAATAGCAATTTCATAATTTTTCCATACTTTAAACAGGGCAAATATGAAGCCGTGACGTCAAGGCTTTATATCATTTTGTTAGGAGCGTTTTGAGAAACAAACGCAAATCTCAGACTTTAAGTCTTTTTCCTGTCTTTTATGTTGATTTAAGGCAATTGGCCCCATATAGACATTTGATCCTCACAACAAAAAGAATCGATTGATACCATGCATGAAAAACATTCATCTAGCCTATTGATTGTACCCAGTTACGTCCTCATGGCGATTAATCTTTATACCCAAAATATGTACTTCCCATTTTTTTTGGTTAATCAGCAATTCCGGATTGCAATTTATGTAACCATTTCTGTTTCCTAATGATGTTTTGAGAAATTAATCACTGGGTATAAGTACATAAATCTAGAGCGCATCAAAGATAAACTAGGTGTCAAGAAATTCGGCGCGCAAACCACTCCTGCGCACCGGTACCTTTCCCACGGCGTTTGCTTTAGTTTATTTTTCTGTGTCGACGCCGCGGGCGCGGGCGCGGGTCATTGACGCGCTTTTGGCGCCAAATATAGGCGTTGTCTGACTTTGTTTTACGTACATACTTTAAATGTGAATAACAAACAAAACGCTATTAACACAGCACTGTGTGTTAATAGCGTTTTGTTTGTTATTATAGAATTATGAATTATGAATGACACTCCCGGTCCACTGACCGGGAGTGTCATTCATGGTAAACTGAATACCTGCTTTTGGGACTTGCTTAAAATTTTTACGATTTTTTTTTCTTTTTTGTCTACTTTTCCTTTCTGAATGCTTTGATGTTTCTCTGAATCATTCATTCGCCATAGTTTGTTAAAACTAATAGAAACTTTCGTGTTTTCTAGAAGTTTAATTAATTGACTTTGTTTTTCTATTTGCTTACGTATTGCGAAATAACGTGCAATTTACATTGGAAATTGTGCAAACTTTAACTACCTGTCCAAAAGCAGTTCGACGAACCGGAAAAAAAGAGTCGTGGACCCAAGTTCGGCGCATTAAACCCATCGTTTTCGTTATTCAACTATACATACAATAGAGCCATTTGGTTGATACTTAGGTACTGACTCATGGTCATGCTACCACGTGCTGCTATTAAAACGTATTTTTTCACAACGATATACATAGCAGAGATGGGCATTAACCGATTTTTTTTAAATTACTAATTAATCGATTTAAAAAATAATTTATCGAAATTAATCGCGATTAATTTAGTCGCGATTAAATAAATCGCTCGGTTGTACGATTAGCAATTAAATTAATTATCAATATATTCGATTAAATTTCACGTCTAAATCTATAAGATGCTCAGTTTTTTTTATAAAAAAAACATGTCTTGGTTAGATAATGCAATCTTGATCTCTCATGATATCTCGAAACCGCAGTCGAGATTCGAGAGAATCAATGTGAGCCTGGTGTCCGCTTGGAAACTTTATTTTCATTTGGTTTCATTTTGATTTCGATTTTCGATTTCGACTTCGACATTCTCTTTCACTTTCATTTTCCATTTCTACTTACATTTTGATATATAATTGATAGATTTTATTCAAATTAGTAATTGATTTCAATTTTCAGAGGAAAATATTTATATTTATTATTTTTGATATTGCATCTCCGTCTCCATCTTCATCCTTATCTTCTATTCATTATCTTCTATATCTTCATTTCATTTTCACTCCGTAGTTGACCCCGTAGTCAAAGTTGTTCACAATAACGATTTTGGTTTCAACTTGTATAGGTATTTTGTTCCTAATATTAATCAGGTTAATTAGTCGACTAAAAAGTTATTCGTTGGAAATTAATCGACGGTTAATTTAATTGTGATTATATCATCGTCACTTTAATTGACTATTTAATTTAATCGTAATTTTAATCGACTATACTTAGTCGACATTTTTAATCGTAGTTATTAATCGTTAGTCGGTTACATTTCGCCCATTTCTGATTATGGGTATTATAAATGTATAGAATTATAGTAAAATAGTATGATATGGTATATTTAACTCGCAAGTAAGAAGTTTTACTTTTACTATTGGTTTAGATCAGTCATTGGAGCATTTTGCCTTACAAAAGATGGTGTAGAAAATGTTTTAATGGGGATTGGTAGGGCTACAGTGTGGTTATTAAAAATCTAGATTTGAGACCTTGAAGGGGGTGAGGAGGGAGAGTTGGCCGCCATCTTGGATTAAAGGTGCTAAAATTCTGTTTTTAAACCTTGACGCTTAAACGGTTGTCAGTATAACTAAAGTGTCTATGGAACGTATAAAGAACATAAAATTGTCTACAATATTTCCATACACAATACATCACACAGATAAAAAGATAAGATCTCAAATTTAGATTTTTAATAACCACCCTTTATCCTATCAATAACCATTAAAACATTTTCTACATCTACATCATGCACCTTTTGTAAGGCAATGTATCGAGACGATTCCCCGATTATTGGATATCTATACTACACATAAATTCTGTAATTCCAGAAACTTTATCTGTTATATTTTTCTATAAATGATGAATGCTGTTTGAATCAACCTGAGCTCAGTTATACCCACGGATCCCAGTTTTGCTTTGCCCTCGAGTTCAACGGCCAGACGTTTCGGGTTGTTGATTCCCCTCCGTCTTCATCACGTATAATTTGCAGCTTTGCTAAATGTTTATATATTATAGCTTTGGCATTTTAAGTTAACTCATACTAGTAAATGCTTACTTTGGAATATTGTTGCTAAAACTGATAGCTAAATGAAACACAGTCATACTTCCTTGAGATTTTTATGAGTTTTCAGAACGAGAATTTGGGGGAGTTAGGGGGCCCACCGACTATCAGTCCGTTCCGTCTGACGATATCGGCCTGTCAGTTAGAACAAAACTTTTAAAGCTCTGCATGAACAAGTGACAGGCCAATATCGTCAGGCCGATGGATAGTGGGTGGGCCCCATTATTTTTCTAATAATTATATCTACCGAATCTGTTATATGTAAGTATAACTCTGTAGACCACCCACATAAATTATTATAAAATAAACCTACCGACGCAGCAGGTCTTCTGATCTGAACTTGATGTTATTTTTCTTTAACAATACAATTTAAAATAAACGGCCAGAGCAGCTCCGCCCCTCAGCCTCCACCCGCCAACCTGCTCCAGACGAGTCAACTTGGGATGGCTGCGGGCGACCGGCGACCCAGCCAACTCGTCCTTCGTGGAATTCTGTGCCGCACATTCCTCCCAGACGGGCTATTAATTCGCACAATGCCTCCAGTTTTCAAAGTCATTCGCATTTTTACCTGTTGCTCGCAGACCTCGCAGTAGGCCTCGTTTGAGTGTAAGAACTTAATTAGTCAAACTAAATTAAAAAATATTTCAAATAATATAATTTCAAATAACTTTTTACATGTTTTTTGAATTAATAAATATTTAGGATTCTGATAAACATTTAAAAACATAATAAGATTAAACTTTTTAAATTTAAAAATAAATGTTTGGACGGAATGGTCCGTATGACTAACAATAATATTAAGTTATGTCAAATGGTCGGCACGCGCATTGACAGCCCTGGAGTTACCAATGTTACCATCAAGCGGGCCGTATCCTTGTTTGCCACCGTCATGGAAAAAACCCAATATGATTTGCCGTCAATTAATATCTGACCTTACAAATTTGTAACGTTTTTTTTTTATTTAAACTTAGGTAAATTTATTTACATAGGTACTTGTATTTTATTATTTGGCTGTCTTTAAACTGTTTATGACTTTCAACAATACTATTATGGAATAAAAAAAATCTTCAAGCCAAAAATAGGTCATTGGAACGACATGCACATGTCATGAAATCTGTCAAATATGTTGTAGGTTGTAGGTAAACATCAGTGCGTTTACTAACGTTTTGAACGAGCACGTGGTGGCCGCCATCTTGACAAGTATTGGCGCGAACTCGGCTGTGATAATATGTTGTGCTGGATTTTTAAATTTTATTTATTATTATGACGTTAACGGTATATATTATCTTAAGAGTTTAGTGATAATTTAAAAAGATTAAACTTCAATGTAGGTTTAACGGTTAATTTAATAAATACATCCAAGAATATGAACCTTACTTATGTGTGCAGCATGCAACGATCATTCACTTTGTCAATGTTTATATTCACAAACGTTTACTACACATTTCCGGTCGTTCATAAACTAAAGCTCATCATACTTAACCGGAGTGTTGGCGCCAAAATACAGCGTGGCGCGAGGCCGCATGGCAGTACTTCCTTTCAAGCCCGTTCATTGCGCTGGATGGATGGCGGGTGTATTGGCCGCTACTTGCCACGCTCATCCTGTCTGTTGCGTTTTTGCTTCCCGCTCGCACACGTGAGCAAGGTTTATTATGAAAAAGAGACGCTCGTTTCCCTTGCAGCGATTTGTGTACCAGAGAAGGACGCCTCGAGATCAATGCACTTTCCGAGGACAACGAGCCCGTTTTTATTGCGTTTAACTTAGGGGACCGTTTTCGGAGTAATAACGATCCTAAGGTGTAGCCTTAAAGTTCATTGCGTGTTCGACAAGGGGTTCGATGTCTGGACACGGGGAAAGTTAAGGGAAGGTGCCCACGCTCGCGCGCCTGAATGCCTTGCCATGTGCGTGCTTTGCCGCGGCGTGGCTCGGCGTCTTTGAACTTTCCGCTCTACCCCATTGCAGTTGGCGCCAACTAGTAAGACGAAAGAAATTTCCTTTCCTATAGAGTTAGGTTATTAAAATCTTTTAATTTAATAGTTTTTCTCAAAAGTACTTATCAAAATTTCAAACTATCTAAACTGCTTTATTTATTTTTTATTTGCTAGTTTTTACTTCTTGTATAGTCCACATAAAATATATTGTAACACCTAAAGTAGCCAAATAGTTCTGTAAAAATATGTCTTTGGTGTGGTGTGAAGAACTATTTGATCACTTTGGCTGTTACAATATGTAGATGCTGACTGTAAGAAAGTGCTTAAAAATTTGAGCGATTTAGATTCCAATGTTTCCATGCGTCGCTTCATGCCCATATACAAATATGTATTATGTTGTGTCGATAAGAAAATGGCAATATAGTACATATTAATCATATTATAATTACTATTGAATTCGAAACTTAGAGTCGCCAGGACGCTCGCGTGAACTCGCGTCCCCATACAAACGTAGTTCAGCTCTCATTTTAAAACGACATGCTTTAGAACCACGAAATTTGGCTTAGGCATTCTAGTAGTAAATATCTATGTCGGTAATTTGTTTTCGTTGCTAAATATATTGTAATACAAATAAAATACAGCAAAAATAAGTTTTGTATGTAAATCTGTATCTGGCTGTATTTTCTTTGTATTACAATTTTTAGCAACGAAGACGAATTACGAGGGCGACACTGAAAATTATTAGAACTGGCCACTTGTAAACTATAAAATAAAAAAACAAATTTAAAATTTGAAAATGGAACTCTTTGTTAATATTATTGTGTTTTTATTTCATTCATTTGTCATCTGTTTTACGATTTGGCGGCTAATTGAAAATTGTCTGTGTTACGTTGGCATGAATTTAACGCGAGAAAAAAGTGGTATACTAACAATTGTTTGCCACTTGTCTTGGAAAAAGTTCGGGAGAAACGACCTCGAAGTAGGATCCTCCTTCACCACGACAACGCCTCGTCGCACACCGCCAAGCAAACGATCGACTATTTGGCCAAGGCAGACGTGGAACCAATAGGTCACCCGCCTTATAGCCCCGACCTCGCACCTTGTGATTTTTATTTATTCCCAAAAATTAAAGAAAAACTTAGAGGAAAACGTTTTATGGACGCCGAGGAAGCAGTGGCTGCGTTTCAAAAGGCCGTCGAAGAGACCCCTAAGGAGGAGTGGGCAAAGTGCTTTTCTCAGTGGTTCTATCGGATGCAGCGATGTATTGATGTAGAGGGAGACTATTTTGAAAAGATATAATAATACTAATAACTTGCTAGTTTGTCCAGTTTTTGATTTTCTAAAAATTTTCAGTGTCACCCTCGTACCGACATAGATCTGTACTACTAGAATGCCCATGCCAAATTTTGTGGTTCTAATGCATGTCGTTTTAAAATGAGAGCTGAACTACGTTTGTATGGGAACGCGAGCGTCCTGGTGACTCTTAAGGCTGGCTCTTCATGATGGGCCATCATAGGGACGCAGCTATACGACGGAACGAGATCGCAATATCGTTAGCTCCCTCTAACGTATAGCTGCGTCCCTATGATGGCCCATCATGTAGAGGAGCCATAAAGATTCAATAATAAAAGCTTTAAAAAAATTGTTACAACCATGCACCGCTGCTTTCTAAACTTTGTGATTGATACAAATTGATGTAAATAGCGGAAGGAATCCATAAAAATGATAGGAAATGTAAGTAATAGTTGGATTATATTACACTACAGTAATAGTATCCCACACTTGTTTGCTTCACACTAATTTAAAACCTTAACGATCGGGGCACGGGTAAGTGAGGTGTCGTAGATAATAAAATTAGACGAATAGGCATATTATGCTAATCGCATCAGAGCGATGGGCATTCCAATATAAACTTGTCGGACGTAGTTACCTACTGCTAAAATAATAATACTTATTATAGGTACATACAATATCCAATGGGTAGATAATTCTGATTAATACTTGGTGGACTACGGACAACTACAAGAAATCGGAAAGTATAGGGTAGACCTAGGTAGGGTAGACCTCTACCTACAAATAATTAATGACAAATAAATAAAAGGTAAAGAAAATTTATAGGAATTCAACTGAACATTTCTTCTTTTTCCTGACAAGCCTATTGAGTGTACCACTACTCTCATTACTGGGCAAAAAGCAATCTTCCCGGTGTCACCATGCCTCTAGATTTCGTGCTCCCTCCGGCCAGTTGTTACGGAAGGTGTACAAGTCACCCTGCCATCTCCACTTGGGCCTACCCCGTCCGCGCCTCTACCGGCATTCCTATACATATTTAATTCATCTTCATCATCATCATCTCAGCCATACATAAGACGTCCACTGCTGAACATAGGCCTCCCCTTTGAGGGAGATTTGCCATACGCGCCACGCTTGGCAGGCGGGTTGGCGCGCGCAGTTTTTTTTGTTTTGTTATTGTTGTTTAGGCTTTCGGAAGATGCTGCTGCCCATCTCCCGGTATATTCCCTTAGCAGACTCCTACTGCAACCACGGGACGATATGGTGGGGGGCAATTCTAAGGCCGGGCACCCCACGGCTTAATTCATTAATTCATCTTATTCATATGTAATGTGATTTGGTATTCCGCGACTTGCGGGTATGACTAATGACTAATGTTGCCCTCATATCTGCTTATTAGCTCACATTCTGTGTTTATCTACATCTACTAAGCAGATATGTGAGGCCACATTTGAATACGAGGAAAAAAATATTTGGCCCTTACCTTGAATGTTATTAATCGGTCAACGCACCGTTTAACCCACCTTACCTATAGGCTCGGAGTTTGTCATACTCGTTTTTTGTTTGCCTAAAATTATTCTTTGTACTCATGATTAATGTGATAATGTCTCAAATAAAATGAAGCACATTTTACTGGAAAACTAAAGTTTACATAAAATGTGGGTGGGTAAAAATGACCTTGTTTAAATACAATTACTTTACTGTCAAAGTTTCTTTTAAAAGGGCGAGGCGACACGACAACTCCATAATTAATTACCTACTTTATTGATATTATTCGTTCATTGAACCTGTGACAAAAAACGTTCTAAATAAGAATCCTAATTAAATTATTTAAATGTTCAAGTCCACAACCAATATAGAATGTTATCGTTGTAGTCGATGATGATGATTGTTGTTTCGTCTTCTTTATGTGCTTTAGCAACGTTGCAAATTGTAATAATCGAACGTTTTCCTGTTGCAACGGAATTAACTTTTACTGCAAGGCATGTGGGCTTGGAGGATTTGCTACCACTTAGCAAAGAACCGTGTTTATTTTCCTCTTTAACTAAGCTCGGGGCTTTCCAATTTAGCCAATCTTCACGGTTCACTAAAAGAAAGCTATGACTAATTATGATCTTGTTTCTGAACCCAAAACGGTTATGTGAATTAGGTATGAAGGCCTTTTATTAGTTTGTCATTAATTTAAACCCGCCGGCCGCGGCCGTCGGGAGATTGATGGCGATCAATCAGACAAACAACGCGTGGTAGTGGGGCTCCGAGGCAGGTGGCTCCCGTTGTAGGGTCAAGGGACCCGACCAAGGCCACAGCGCGGCCAAGACATTTTAGCGATGCCGTGCGTCTACTCTTAAGTACCCATTAAAATGACATCGGACGCTTGATCTTTACATTTATTGATCTTTCCGGCTGCATGCTCGATAGCCTACAGACAGAGGCAGGGTATTTAGTTATAGCGACGACGCTCGTTATTGGCAGTGACATTTAACCGAAATCTGGATATAAAATGGTAGTTGTAACTTATAACATTGACATGACATCGGGATGGATGAGTAGGAGACTATGTACAACCGGCTTTTTTAGGGTACCGTGAGATTCTAAACCAACTGTCGTGTAAAATCTGCACTCACAGGAAAGCGTAGGTAAAACTTCTATGTAATTTTCCTCTTTTCCTTGTTCCTTGAAGGATCTCCGCTATGAATATGAATACATAGTGCTCTCCCTTATGGGAATATAGTTCAGAGCTGGATACGGTTACCTTCTTTTAGTATGTTGTTGGGTACGACACCAGGACCATAAAACTGCCGAGAGACGGGGACGTCGATGAATGTCTCTCGAGTAATGACGTCATAAAAATGGCTGCTGCTTCGTTACGAAAAGTGTAAATTTCATCCAAACTGTGCATTGCACCTATACGTGTGTAGTATCAAACGAAAGAAGATTAAATGTGCTATATTGTTGTAATACATTATATACTACTGTATATTACAGTTTGACAGTTATGAACGGAAACCCAAAATCAGGCTAAAAAATAATTCGGATATTTGCATTTTACAACAAAATTATAAGTCAACTTTAAAGCCGAGTACTACAATAACAAAACAAGCTATTTAAGCTATACCACTACCGAAATTTGTAAAACATAAATTAAAGCTATACCATGACACATACACACATGTGTGTAGCATCGATCGAAAGCTTATTGAATTTACTATAATACATACATACATTATTTGTGAAAATAATGTATAGTTTAGGAGTTGTTGACAAAATAAAATGTATATGTTAATACTGTGGCCAAAGAAAATACAATACACGAATGTTTTGTATAACATTAAAAACACCAACTATTCAGCTTTAAAACACAGTTTGAATTTATAAAATTTGATAAGAACTATAAAAGTTGTGCTTACAACTCTAAAGCACACTAACTATTTTACCTACAATGCACTCATACTATGAGAAGCTTGGGCCTAATTATTGACTAGTTTTTTCTAAATTTTGTAAGGATTTAGGGTTCCTTGTCATTAAAGTAAATAAAAAAATCGGCCAAGTGCGAGATGACTCGCGCTCCGAGGGTTCCATATACATCACACAATTTTAACAATTTGTATTTTTAAGACCAACTTACGCTTGACCGCAGACTTTTTAGTGTTTTTTTCTTTAATGTACAGGCAAAAAACTATATTAGGTTTTTTTTTCTAAAATGTAGGTTCGTCGGTTTCCGGGGGACGGAGTGCAATGGAAAATTTTCGCCTTATTTCTTAAATAACTTCAAAACTATTAAAATTTAAATTATAAAAGTTATATATTTGTAGTTTTCACATCAAATCCTTTCATTTGATATATAACAAGGTATAGTTTGTAAGTAATTTAAGAAATAAGGCAAAATTTTTCCATTGCTCTCTGTCCCCCGGAAACCGACGAACCTACATTTTAGAAAAAAATACGTAATATAGTTCTTTACCTGTACATTACAGAAAAAAACACTAATAAGTCTGCGGTCAAGCGTAAGTTGGTCTTAAAAATACAAATTGTTAAAATTGTGTGATGTATATGGAACCCTCGGAGCGCGAGTCAACTCGCACTTGGCCGATTTTTTTATTTACTTTAATGACAAGGAACCCTAAATCCTTTTCATTAAACCCTAAAATTTAGAAAAAACTAGTCAATAATTAGGCCCAAGCTTCTCATAGTATGAGTGCATTGTGGGTAAAATAGTTAGTGTGCTTTAGAGTTGTAAGCACAACTTTTATAGTTCTCATCCAATTTTATAAATTCAAACTGTGTTTTAAAGCTGAATAGTTGGTGTTTTTAATGCTATACAAAACATTAACATATACATTTTATTTTCCTAAAAGAATATTTTATTTTGTCAACAACTCCTAAACTATACATTATTTTCACAAATAATGTATGTATGTATTGTAGTAAATTCAATAAGCTTTCGATCGATGCTACACA
The DNA here is from genome assembly GCA_911728535.1 of Pammene fasciana. Lineage (NCBI taxonomy): Eukaryota > Metazoa > Arthropoda > Insecta > Lepidoptera > Tortricidae > Pammene > Pammene fasciana. Next base: position 9,181,382 of record OU452285.1, read on the forward strand.
CATGTGTGTATGTGTCATGGTATAGCTTTAATTTATGTTTTATAAATTTCGGTAGCGGTCACGTTCATGACGTCATTATTTGGACCTCAGTCACTATAGAGATATTTTTCCGACATTTAGGGGCTCCAAATTATTTGACCAACAATATACTCGAAGCTTCTGCGGATATTCTGTAAATTGTGAAAATTGTTATTTTTTCACTCTAAGGAAATAACTCGGCAGTGCCGACATGTTTTTTTGACATAGCTGCCACAATTATTACCAGATTTTAATAATTTTTATAGCAATGTATAGCTTAAATAGCCTGTTTTGTTATTGTAGTACTCGGCTTTAAAGTTGGACTTATAATTTTGTTGTAAAATGCAAATATCCGAATTATTTTTTAGCCTGATTTTGGGTTTTCGTTTATAGCTGTCAAACTGTAATATACAGTAGTATATAATGTATTACAACAATATAGCACATTTAATCTTCTTTCGTTTGATACTACACACGTATAGGTGCAATGCACAGTTTGGATGAAATTTACACTTTTCGCAACAAAGCGGCAGCCATTTTGATGACGTCATTACACGGGAGACATTCATCGACGTCCCCGTCTCTCGGCAGTTTTGGGGTCCTAGTGTCGTGCCCAACAACATACTAAAAGTTGGTAACCGTATCCAGATCTGAACTATCACTTAGGCCCTCTCCCATAACGGAGAGGACTAACAGGGGGTTGGCAATTTACTTGTCGTTAATATCAATGCCAATGCTATCCCAGTATGTATTCTCAGTCCAGAAGGCTACACAAAAATATTTACTAATTACGAGTATAATATCATCTTTTGTTAAATATCGGTAACGTTAAAATAGCAATAGGTACGTATCTTGTTTTTTAGACAGCATATTAAATATAAATAAATAGAGAATAAATACCAACACAATAATAAAAAAAGCTATTGATTTACCTAAATACCTATGTATATACTTATTTCCTTTATACAAGTTGTAACAAAAATACTGGTGATCCTTTTAAGGGCATAATAGGTACCGTGTTCTAACCTCCAAAAAAATTTTCTTCTACTTTTTCTTACTCGTAATACGATGCCAATTTTGCCCTTAAACGGATCACCAGTATTTTTGTTACACCCTGTATTTTTTCGTTAACATTTGAAATAGTTATTTCAAATGTGCTTCCATTTTGGTCTGTTAATAATACAGACAAGGTGATCGATTTACATGAAGCGACAAACATACCATTCAAAACAGTGGGTGCATATTATGTAAACGTATGTTATGCGATCAAAGTTTTGACAGAGACGAAACCGTCTCTAATCAAATTCATCAAACACAAGTGGCAGCTGAAGGCTACGATGTAAGACCTACACCAATATCACCGAAAGTTGGCAACTATTTCACAATGTTTGGAGGACGATATAGTGTATAGATAGGTAACGTGACGCTGACGCCGCGATAGGCACGAAGCGACGGCGGCGGCGCCAGCGGGCTTGTTGCTTATCAACCAGTTGAATTGCACTTTATCGACTTGTTATTGTACATTTGTACACACACAACTGATAACAATCTTCAATTGAATCGTCAGCACTATCGCCACGGCAAAGTACACGTCCAAGCTGTACGATATTTCATGTTTACATTAAGTTAGCACATACTGCATGTTGTTATTCTAAGTATTGTTTAACTAACAATGCTGCTAAATAGTTTTCCTTATCTTAAGTAAGGAAGGTAGTGATTCTATGTTTATATTTGTCCCAAAGGGTTGCGGTAAAGTACGGCATCGGGGTAAAACCTGTTGAGGAAAAAATAACATTATCTTAGCACCACAGTTACCTACTTAGAGCATGATATTTAAAGTTTAAAACAGAGGGTACATACTTAGATAGAGCGTGGTGTAAATATAGAGCCTTGGCGTTTATTTATGTAGAAAAAAAAGAAAATGGCAGTTATAGGGACTGCCGATAGAAGTGAAAACTTTTAGTATTAAAACTTGTTAATACTTAGTTAATTATAATTACCGAGCACCACATATTAAAAGCATAAGAGAAAAATACTACTTACAAAATTAATCTTTATTTGAACGGCTATAAGTTTAAATATCGAACGAGCCTTCCAACCCACGGAAAATCTTGTGATGCGTTTTTGTTTTCGTGACGGTGTCGGTGACGCGAACTCATAAGATTTCCCTTTACCAAAAATTGCCCAACAACGAGGCTAAAGAAGTTTTCACTTCAAAAAATCTTATATAATGTCATGTCATGATAAATATCATTAAATCACCCTAGCAGTTTTAAAAATAGTTCCTTGCAAAGCATTAACTAAATATTCCTATATATTATTATGTAGATAATAGGTTAGGGAGGGATGTGGCATATGTATGCAACCTAAGTACTATTGATTCCGCATTTTATTAGGACTTGGTACAGTCGATCAAGAAAATGGTCTACCAGTTTTTACAAAAGTTTCTGCGAGAGGTCTATAGAGCTGGCCACGTCAGATATGACACAATAATGAAAGCAATTAAACCTATGTAGTTAGATTGCCTCACCATCCTTATTGCTAGATCCGGGCATCTGGCAGCTTTTAACGGGCGGCGGTCAGTGTGACAGACCAACAAAGTTTTTCAATTGGAAACATGTAATACCAAAATAGGTGAAGACTGCCGAAGTTGTGTAATTTATATAGAGCAGGGCCTATATTTTAACATTAGAACAAAAAACATTGTGTACTATTGCGGAAACAAAAACAGCAGGTGATTAAGTATAAATTGCATTATATATTACGTCACTCTGGGCGGTAAGTGAGATTTTACGCCCACGGGCGCAGCGGAAAATCTCACTTCACACCCAGGAGAAGACGTAAAATTGTGTACGCACCACGGGCGGTAATAAAGAAGGCCTCAGATCGCTTGTCTATGGCCCTTACCTTCGGTTCGGGCCACAAATATCCGCGATCTGAGCCGTTCTTTATTTTACCGCCCTAGGTGCGTAATATACTATTATTTGACTCTTCTTTCCCCAACAGAAACATCTGGCATTGGTAATAACATTGCATCAAACATCAAACTCAGAACTGTAGGGTTTGTTTTCTTCAAGTTACTTGCGTTCTTTGAGCTCCACCACTTTACAGCTGCCACGCAAATTTGTTTTTTTAGATAGGGGGGACGTGGTAACAGCCAGCCGGCCGACCCCCCAAATAAACAATTTTTTTTTTCGCGACAAAATTGTTTTTCTACATTTTCATTATTAGAATGCCAATTCTGCCCTTTAAAAGATCACCAGCATTTTTGCTACACCTTGTATATACATTGGAGGATATCAAAGAACATTAAACATTAAGGCTGGTTTCAAAGTCCACGTCCACATTGGATCAGTATGCCAGGTGCGGTGGAGGTTCAACGTTCGATGCACCTTTTGTTTTGTTTTGAAACCGAGTCAGGCTCGGGGGTTGCGAGCGATGCCCCGGCTAGTGGGCAAAAAACGCATCCATGCACCTGGCTTTTTCCTGTTTCTATTTATACTTGTATGTCTGAGAGTTCATGAGAAGTCGAGTCAACCGCCATTTAATCTGTAACAAAATCTATGAATCATTGACTGGTAGAGAATCCCTTTTGGCATTAAGGTTGCGTTTTGTACGTTTTTTACAGTGCTATAATTTATAAAGTTTTCTCAGTCATGCTACAAAATATTTTCGTTCCGTTCCTTATAACTCTAAAGTATTATCCATTTTTGAGCGCAACTGTTATGTTACTAAAACTTTTCAGGCCTTGTCCTGCAAAATAACCTTGGCGTCAAATATTTCGGCTGGTTTTATGAACAACCGATCTTGTTATTTTTTCTCATGACAATATGGTTATCTAGATTATGCTAGATTATAGCCTCATAAACGAATGTTATATATTTTTTAACAAATTCCTTCCTTTATTTCATTGCATGTTTGAGAAAAGCGCTAGCACTATACATACCTCGGCGTGAAAATTGGCCTCCTGGCCTTGTATACCTAGCACCTATCCTCTATACCTTCTTGGCCGTTAATCCTTGTTTTCCCGGCCGCTGCTGGAATGTACTATTAATAAATAAATTATTGCGGTGTTTTCCAGTTAACGGGAAAATAATAAATAATAAAGAGTATGATCTCTTTTCACTTTTGTTGTTTTTTTATATGTACCTATAGTATTATGGGTTTACATATCCGCTGATTTGCATTGTGGACTGTGGTACGATGATTGTGCTTTTACTTATGTATGCCATTACTTACAAGACAAGACCATACCGATTCGTTTTGTTATGGTGATGAGTAAACAAAACAATAATTATTGTTTGATATGTAAGTAATATAGTATTGTTTGAAGAAGTATGTACTACTTTTTTATTTAATATCATGTAGTAGCGCTTCTGATATGCGTTCATAGTAAATTACAATAACCCAATTGCCAATTGTTTTACCTCTACTTTTCTGTTTGTAACTTGTGTATACTCTGTTTCTTTAATTTGAGGTGTGCAATAAAGAATATTTATGTTATGTTATGTTATGTAAGTGCATAATGCAATGTATTTAGTTTAGTTAGCAAATGCAAGCATAGGCAATTATAATTTAGTCGAAATTATAGTTGGACTTGTGTTTAATTAGTTTCGATCAGAGTAGAATGATGGAAATCATCATCAGTACTGTTCTGTAAGGAAATGTATGTCGGCGGCCGATCGTAAAATCAGGCAGATCGTAATGTTCCTTGTAATGTTTTAACTATGTCACATTAAACCAATGTTTAGGTACGTTAGGTTCGTTAGGTTATATATCAGATGCCCGGAGGGCAACTTGCCCAGAAATAGGGAAAGAGTCAAAGATCTTCACGTTTCACGATATGCCTAGGAATTTCACGATCTGCCTGATTTTACGATCGGCCGCCGACATGTACATTATATACTTGTGTTGTGGGTAAATTGTTACCCTATCGTTTATGCTTTGAGCAGTTTTAAAATCCATGACTACTACAAAGGTTTTTAGTGTCTTGAATGTCACGATGAATAAGGACGTCATTTAGCGAAAGAGATCCATATTGATAAATTAGACATTGAAACAAATAACTTACAAATGTATTTGTTATTGGCTTTCTTTCTGTTATTTAAGTTTTGTATTATTAACCGACTTCAAAAAAGGAGGAGATTCTCAATTCGACTGAATTATTTTTTTGTACGTATGTTACTCGATATCTCCGTGAATCGTGAACCGATTTTCAATTTTTTTTTAATCGAACGGGTATAACCCCTAGATGGTCCCATATTGTCACCAAGTCGGGGTATGATGATGGGATCCTGGAGAAATCGAGGGAACTCTTCAACTATTATAGGCACACCTATAGTGATTTCACTTTTTTTTTACAGCAACTCGGCCACTTCCTCTTGGAATAGCGGATCCTAAGTGAAGTCGGTTCTTTTTTTGTTTAAAATTATTTGTTGTATTGCTGTTGATGCCCCAAATAAAATAAATAAATAAATAAATATTGGCATTTTACTGACAGATTTTTGTGGACTGGATCCTTTTCCCTAAACTATTTACGTTCTGACTTGTTGCGGTAGGCCTGCTTTATGAAAGTAATGTATTGAAAGTAGCGCTTAAATTGTGTTCACCACACACACACAATACGTCAACCTCAGTACTTAAGGTCTTATGTGCGGTCAAAACAGTAAAGTTCATTTTTAATTTGGATAAAGTGCACTGGGTATTTAGAAGCACACGTGGGAGTAGGCACACGTGGCCCGCGGGGCCGCACGTGGCGTGCCAGCTGCAACAGCCTTCACAAATGTTCACAATGGAAGGTAAAAAATACAGGTAGCGGGAAAAAACAATACGAACACTGTTTACACCTCCGTCTACCTTCTTGGTGTTTACAACCTAGATATACCGATATTACTCGGAATCTGTAAAGATAGATTAAGGAACGACCGTTAGGTCGACACGATAAGAATCCTATACCTGCAATTGAGAAGATTATCTTACCGACCACAGGTTTCTTTAACTATCTATCATCTATCTCAATTGCATTAAAAGCTTGTTTTGAGCGGTTATAGCATTTAATAAATAAAAATAAGCTACGAAACGTTCTTAGGTTGGTTTAGGTAGGTCTTGGTATGTGACGTAGTATAGAATCATTATCACACTCTCATCAGTTCTTTCGGCCCGTACAAATACCGATTGGCCGTTTGTTTAAATTTATGCAATTGTCGAGTTATAGTGATTTGTCTGTCGTAGTCTGAACTGAAGAGTCCCGTCCCACTTTACAGGTAACCGCAGGTATTGATACAAATGAAGTACGGCACACAATGAAGTCAGTTACACGTGTAAAGTCCGCCATAAATGTCAAGGATCAGCTGACATTGTTGCTAGGTGTGTGAGGTGCATTCACTCCTGCGATGTAGGTACCTACGAATATGAAGTGCATGCTTACTATGTACTTCCTTGTTTATGGTCTTTTTATGTCTACTAGGCGTAATAAAATTCTTTGACAGACTACTAGAATTCTGTTTAATAGCCTTCTTCGCCAATTAACTATACCTATTTTATGGCCTGCAGTTCATACCTACTACGTTAGGTATTGTAGTAGTTACGAACTCAAGGCACGTGTAAAATACAGGATGACTCGGAAATATGCGAATCAAAACAATATAGGTAACTGGTAGGTGCGTATGCGTATGGCATTCTCTGTGTTCACACCCCTGCTTTCTGAGGCAATAAGTATGGGGATACTCGTATCATATATGCGGCCGTTATTTTTTTCTTATCATATCATATCACCGACTATTTTTTAGGCTGCACAAAAGCTACGATCCAAGCTATGCTACGCAGGAAGGAACGCATTGGAACACGATCTGTAGGTGTGGGTACTTGGGTAGACCCAATAAAATGTCAATCTTCATTAAGCGCAACTAGGTATCACAATCACCTAAGGCAGTTGGTGGGCTGCAGGGTGAAAACTGCGTTCATATTCTGTTTGTCACACCGCCGCGCGCCGTGGCATCCTCGGGGGCAGCCTTGCAGTGCATCAAGGAGCACTTCGTCTTAATAAAATATTGATTCGGCTCCGTAGCCGTTCCCGACGTGCAGTCCCCCCTGCTCTGCTTTCCGCATCCTAGCGGTGGCGTCTGAATTCTCTCGACCCAAACCACGTGGCGAAAAGTCACGTGCATCTTTTGATGAAGGCAAGGTGATCTGTAACTGTACTGGAATTGCGAATACACAATAGATAGAGATTTTTGTAATAATAACATAGCGCCTACGTAGATCTAAAAGGTCGGGTGAGGTGTAGGTAGAACGTGGGGTAGTACTACCTAGGCATTTAAAAGTTGTTATTTAATTGTTAACCTCAGATTTAGATAAATACGAGGTCTTCTTATGGCATTTTTTTTTCATTGAGTGTGTCTATCTATTAGAAAAACCATCAGGTTATTATTATATTATTGACTGAGGAGCCGAGCGTAGCGAGGCGACGAACGTCTCCGTTTTAACTCACAAGGAGAGGCCGAGGGTGCGTGTTAGGTCTGGGGTCTCTCACTGGTACGACGATTTGGCAGATTGATGTGTGTGTATTGGTTGGTTGGTTGGCTGGTCAGTGTCGGTCTAGAGGTCGCATTTTTCATCTGATTTCGATGAAACTTGGCATGTACGTTCCTTGATTCATTTGCCAAAAATTGTCTAGCCATTTTTTTTATTGGGGGGAAAATGAGGGGGAAAAGGGGGTTAGTTTGCTGTCGCGTTATTTATGGACGGATTTCAATCATTTTCGGGTCAAGCCCATACTTCCTTAGAGGTTGTTGTAAAATATAAAGTTTCGAGGGAGGGGGAAAGGGGGGAAATGCTCCGAAGTCTATGGTTCACAGGACCACTAATTTTATGTTATTATTTATGAAATAAAACGGGTAGTTTTTTTTGCGAGATTTTAATTCTCTACTAAGTATTTGTGTGCAAGTATAAGTATAAATAAGTAGACAGGAAAGTAGGAAACTGCGAGGAAGTGGTCGGGGGTGAATGCATTGCATCGTCCCTGGGATGGGGGTGGTGGCACTGCGGCGGGCGGAGGGAGGGGAGACATCAACAACAGCGCGCCGCGCCGTGGCGTCAGCCGCCCACCCCACCCCGCGCACGCATGCCAAATGATTATTCCTCCGTCTAGCGACGCGAGTAAAACATTGCGCTCTAACTTCAGTTCACTCCGCGACGTCAAACGTAACGGACGTGCTCGCGCTCTGTTTAATCAAATATACGTTTAGCTTTCTGCACTATCATTAAACATCAGCATTCCTTAGATAATTATACTGTGTAATATTATAAGTGAACCATAACCGAGTAACACTAACGGATTCAATATAAATACCAAGATTAATGAACTGTGATCGTTATTTTAACCGTTTCGAACTTTAATACAACGGTGAGAAAAACGTGTGGTGTGAAGGATCGAAATGAGCGGATTGACCATCAGAGTAAATAAAAGAGGATCGAGGGGTAGTGACACTCTTCTCGAGGCAGCTAACAGGATTCTCCGACTACTCGGCGTGAGCTCCACGAAGCGCGGGAAACAGCCCTCGCCCAAAACGAAGGTAAGGTCAATGACTCCGCGCGTCTGCCGTCTACCCGACCCGACCCGACGGCCGTGTTGTTTGTTTGTTACTATTCTAAATAAATACTTATCCACATTAATCACTTTCTAGCATTTAAGTTGTTTTTTTTTATAGTTGGTAGCAATATTAATATTGTATGGAGGACCAATAATAATATACCTAGTCTAGCCATAAGTTCTGTTACTTGTGAAAATAATCATATTTCTTTGACGGTTCAACTAATTTACAAAAATGGTATATCTATTTATAGATAAATTAATTTAGTTTTTAAATTATATATTTTTATCTGGAAATGTCCACATATAGCTTTAACATTTGCTTTTTAACGATTTGTTTCGTACCTGTTAATTCACGCACCTTCTTTATTGGAAAAAAATCTACCCTGCCGTCAAGGTTGTTTTTAGAGAATCAATATTTATGTGGTGTTTAGAACAGACCATGTCCTCTAACACCGACCACAATTAATTGTCCAGGGAATTTAGGTAAGTGCTGGAAAGGGGCCAATCAGCATACTGAGAAGAACAAAGAAAATTACTTTTCAGGTAAGACTGGGTGGAGTGAGCTATTTGAAGTGAGGCCGAATTCTCCTGAAAAGCCTAAAGCATATTTTTGTATATTGTCCTGTTAACAGGTTTTACCATGGTATTTTAAAGCTCATTTTGATACAGTTTGACTGAAATTTTCAGTCGCTAAACAAGCCTGTACGGAAAAATGGATTTTAGAGACACCTTGATATGACGCATCTTACTAAATCATGAGCTATGCTGGATAATGACGTTGCTGAAGCGTGTATACTATAGTTTAAGCTTCTCGAGTGTTGTGTGCTTACACTTATATATTTTGTTTGTTGTATTGCTGTATGACATTTAAAATATTTAAAGGCAACTGTAGTAAATTCCTCCATAAAAACGGTGCGTGAATTTTACCATTGAAAAGCTGATGATTAAAGGCTTGTATTAAAACCAACATTGGAAGTTTCGGACAAAGGATATATTACTTAAGAGCTTTATTTTATTACCTATTCATAAATATATGATTATTGTAATCAAATTACATTACATTGAAAATTATTTACGTTTTTGTTTGTAACAGAACTTATGGCTAGACTAGGTAATAGTAAAAAATTTAGTGCACTTTAGACTTCCAGTATTTAAATACCTAGTACGGTATTTTTTTATTAAACTATAAAAACACACTTTCATAAGAAATCCTAGAATTTTTTAGTATAATACCTTGCTTACCACCTATCTACCTATAAGAAGTGAAAGGGTAGGTAGGTAAATTGCTTATAATATATTGTAAGTGTGTCAGTGAGGTGATCGATGAAAGATAATTCTGTCAACCTTGTATTTTGGTTGTTATTAATTCCAACTTATTTAATAACAAGTTTTGACAATTAAATAGGGCATGTAAGATATATTAGATAATGCCTATCTCAAGTGGTGTGTTTACATGCCACAATAGCTATGAACTAGTTTATAGCTATTCTATTCTATGAAATCAAGATAACACCAAAGCGTTCATCACTATTACTACCTATGATAGTAAACGAGTATAAAATACCTGCTTACTATGTTGACTGTTGATAAACTTTCGCTGCGGCGCGGCGCAGTGATTGTAACTTTCGCTAAGTAACGTAGCGCATGTAGGTAGGCTAGCATGCCTGTATGCGATGCCAATACCTAACCTACATCCTTCATACCCACAATGCACCACGTCTTTCTCAGAGCGCTAATGTTACCTCGAAGAATCTGTCTCTCTTCGAATGTGTCGGCGAGGCGAGTGAAGTGACATTCGCAGAAGGCAGCCACAGCCAGTCACCGCACTTGTTTGTGCACGCGACGCGGGCGTGCGTGACTTGTTTACAGCTCCACACAGCAAATTAACGCTTAATGCTGGGCTGTTGTGATCCAAGTGTGTTGCGCCAGCCCACAATAGGTTCTGTAGCATCGATGAATGAAACGTTAAAAGAAAATTTATACGGCCTCCGGCCTACCGACGACGTTGTAATTTGTAACGCCGACTTAACTGACGTCATGAACTCATGACACTTTGAAAGTCCGGTTTTTGTTTTCATTTTTGTAAATAGGTATCATGAGAACGACGCATGTTCTGTTCATAATGTTCATTAGACCTAGTCAGATTGTTTTTGTAAAAATGTTTTTAGTTCAAATTAGAACTATGATAGCAAGGGTTCATTTGTTCACTGATACGAGATGGTGCGCGTAGTGGCGTAATAGGTCCCCCTATCTGTTCCATAGTGGAAGCGTAAACACCCACATTTTTATCTCCGACAATATAAATATATCATGATAAATTACTCATAACAATGAGCCGGTTTTCAAAACAGTTATTCTTTTCATACAATCGACCAAGTCGTACTTTTAATAGATACAATACCTGTAATATTGCAAAACATGATCCGTAACGTTTATAAACGTTTAGTCTGCAGAAATATAGCCGGATGTAACGACCAGGGGGCAAACCTTGCTCTACAGCACAGCATTCAACATCCGCCAGGCTAGGTATGCAGTACAAGGTCGTAGCAACATAACATATTCTAGGTAGGTACTAGCGGTGCTAATGCCACTCTACGCTATAGCTTAGACAACTTACAAGTGCCCACACTTGGATGTGTGTCATTTATACATGTAAACTTGTCAATCGGCGTTAGGATTTCCTCATTGGTCACTCAATGATGTAATTCTAATAAGAAAACCCCAATACACAAAGAGTTATTTATAAGTAACAAGTCAGCGGAACGTTCAAAGAGCTCAAACCTTAAAAAGCCAGTTCCCGGTATAACATGTCGACATCAAGCAGCTTGTTTAATAAAAATTGATTGATGAATGCGACTGTGTAGGTCGCGATGACGATGTAGTGGTTCTCGAGGTGGGGGATTGAGGTCACAACGCAAGGACCGCGAGGCGGAATGCGTTTCGGCGGCGTGGGAATGCGCCGCGACTTGCGAGTACCGTTGCGCCGCCCGCCGCCCGCCGCCGCCGCCCGTCCCGCCGACGTGGAATGCGAGAACCCATTTGCGGCTGTGCGGACCAGCTCGCTTTATTAGTGACTCATGCGCAACTTCAATAGGACCACACCAAACTAGTCATCGCTGCACCATGCATGATGGTGCAGGGAACACTATGTATCTACCTCATTCTTGACAGTAACACGGAGAGAATCATACCTATCTAACGTTTTTGATCACTGATCAGACTTGTCACCGGGAATTAGGTAGACGCCTTAATTACGTCCCATTCATAAATCATAAGTACCTGCGTTTCGCCACCAAAATAAATAAAAACTTGTAGAAAATCAAGCGTCTAGAAAATAATTCAAAACATAAATAGAAAGTTTCCATGCGGCTAGGTATTATGGCAACGGAACCATGAAACGGTATTCCGTAGGTACATTTACTTTTTATTAAGTTTGTTTTTGGCAAATTAACCGTTATTCAAGTGGCGGAATTGTGGCCTCTGGTACCGTTGTTAGAAAGAGAGAAATAGAGAGTGTCGGTGCACGCTCTCTATTCAACATCGTTCACGTCCGTTCTGTTGAATGGATGGAAGCGTTTTTTGTTCCGTCTACGTAAGAAAACGAACAAAAAATAACACACTAAACTGGATCATCGAACTCTAAAAACTTAGTGGCCTATTCAGCACCTACTTATTTAGATGTAGATAGGCTACTCAATCTGACTTTCCATAATTCTTATTTTTTATTAAATAAGTAGTGTAATAAGTAATAAAGTTCATAATAAGGTGCAAAAGTGTAAATATATCTTTGACGTTAAAAATGTAAAAATCGCCGTTAACACAGGATGAAGTCAGTCATCGATTTTCTAACTCATAATGATACCTAAAGGTTTTTTAATATACATTTGTTTATGTTTCGTTGCCAAGCATCGTTGAAGGTTTCATTAATTGGGGCGTAGACTGATGGTTTTGTTTGGGTTGGTTTTTGGAACGCTTAGCTGTTAATATCGTGGCAGACAGCGCGGTCCTGCTGTCTGGTCCCCACCGCGGTGACGTATGTGCCAGCAGCAGCGCAGCGCTCGCGCCGATAAACAAGTACTTGCTCTCGAGGCGCAACGACGCGCCGCGCGCCGCTCACCGCTGCTCCCAAAACAGCACCGCTACAATACCCCGTTCAGTCAAAACAAACATTTCTATTTAGGTATTCTTGAACTATCTAGCTCAGACTCAATGTTAGCTGCGCGTAGCTCAGAGTGTAATGTTAGATTTTTGTTTACAGACGACCGGCCGAGCGACGAGTGAAATTCGGGCGCCCATAGCGGCGGCGGAGTCCGCCGCCGAATCTCCGGTGAAGATGCAGGCTCAACCGGCCGCGCCGCCCAACAAGCGCACTGCCAATGATTACATCTTCCGAAAACTGATAGGCGAGGGCTGCTACAGCACCGTGTACTTCGCTACAGATATCCACACAGGAAAAGAATATGCAAGTAAGTAATCCATATCCATCCATGTAGTACAATGTCTAAATCATTCAACAGCTCATCGGTTACTTGATAGGTTTATCTTTAATATTTTTAACTAAGAACATTATCCTCTTTTCAGTTAAAGTTTGCGAGAAACGTCAGATTATTAAAGAAAAGAAGAGAGAGTACATCAAAAGAGAGAAAGATGCCTTGAACATCCTATTCAATGTGCCACACGGTTTTGTTAAATTATATTGTACCTTCCAAGATGAAGAACGATTGTACTTTGTGTTGTCCTATGCCAAGAATGGTGAATTATTGTCGTATATAAATAAGGTTGGCTCTTTCGAGCTAAACGTAGCTAAATTTTATGCCGCTGAGCTCTTATTGGCCTTAGAAAGCATGCACGCTAAAGGCATCATCCACCGAGACTTAAAACCAGAAAACATTTTATTGGACGAAAATATGCACTTACAAATTGCAGACTTCGGTACTACAAAAATTTTGGAACCAGAAGAGATTCGTTCAACTCCTAACAAGACTGATGATGAACAGACGTCGGCAGAAAATGACAGACAGAGAAAGATCAGTTTCGTCGGAACCGCACAATACGTAAGCCCGGAACTGTTGCATAACCGCGTGGACACGCGCGCCTCCGACCTCTGGGCTTTGGGCTGCATTATCTACCAGATGATCTCAGGACTGCCTCCATTCCGGGGTTCCAACGAATTCCTCACCTTCCAGAAAATACTTAAATTGGACTACGAGTTCCCCGAGGGCTTTCCCGCTGACGCAAAAGACTTAGTTGAGAAGCTTTTAGTTTTGGATTACTCAAAGAGGATTGGAGCTAACGATGCGGGAAATACTTATGAAAGCATACGAAACCATCCGTTCTTCGAAGGGATCAATTGGGATGATGTTTGGAATCAATCACCGCCAACTATATCTCCATATTTACCCGGCGGTTCTTTCGAGGAAGAGTATCCCATGGACCACTTGGAGCCCGGCTTAGGCGAAAACCAACTCGTGCGCCTATGGGAGTTCGACTTGTCCACTTCGAAAGGTAATTAATGACATTATGTTTTATTCCTTTTTATTGATGACCCAAAATAGTGTTGTCATAATTTTCTCGACTCTATACTGTCTTTCGCCGACGGTAATGCAACAAAGAGTTGTACGAGTGCAGTGAAGCGACAAGTAACTGGCAACTGGAGCGTCCGTGACCCAAATTCTTCTTTACCAACATGCTTCTCGTTTCATTGCTAAATAATATCCGACGATGTTCCGTTTTCCAGTTGCTCCGTCGATATTTGACATAGATTTTATTGTTTGTAACAGAGGCTTATGATGGATGCCGCCATATGTTTTTTTTGTGGGCGAGAAATATGTTCGTTCCATATGTTGCTTACATTGTATCCTACGCTGCGTCATCGCGTTACAGCTATTTGCATTGAGAACGGATGTCCTCACTGCTTACGGTCCTTTAATAGGGATGACGTCAGCTCGCCGTTTCTCACTCTGGTGAGTTGCGATGAAACTGAATGAGTCGCAACGCGTGGTATCTTCATTAATAACATAATAACGTACTCTCAATGCGATCAGCTGTTCAAGTGCTGTTCTGCTTGTAGTGTTAGGTACTTAGTCGTCGTTCAATGTTCATAATTCATGACTTATGAACTCAAATTGCTGTATAGGAAATTGTGAAACGTTTTCCCTAATAAATTATTATTTTTGTTTTGATAAAGGCATTAACTTATGACCACTTTTTATTTTAGGAATCCTAACCATGAGTCCGGAAGAAAGGCGGCGTAAACTCGAAGCACAAGAACGCGACAACAAATGGCACCAGTTTGTTGACGGAGAGCTGATTCTAAAGCAAGGACTCATCGACAAGAGGAAGGGGCTGTTCGCGCGGCGCCGCATGCTGCTGCTGACCACCGGCCCGCGGCTCTTCTACGTGGACCCCGTCAACATGGTGCTCAAGGGCGAGATCCCGTGGTCGCAGAAGTTGCGCGTCGAGGCCAAGAACTTTAGGATATTTTTAGTTCACACGGTGAGTTCCATTTTTCCCTGTCCGAAAAAAATAAGCAGTTTGAGACGACCGAAATGATCCCATAAGTTACGTGAACCAAGCTTATTGAGTTATTAATATTATGTAACTTTTAAAGCGCTTTTTTTTAAAACAGCGTCGGACGTCCACTCACAAGATGGACAAACGAGCTTATAAAGGTCGCCGGAAGACGCTGGATGCAAGTCGCTTCCGACCGATACTTATGGCGGTCCAAAGGGGAGGCCTATGTTAAGCAGTGGACGTCTTATGGCTGAGATGATGATGATGATGATAAACTTTTAAAAATTTACATGACTCATATCTAACTTTTGAAAGAAACTGAAACGTGATTATGATTATGAATGTACTTTTCCTTCTTTCCAGCCAAACCGCACTTACTACCTAGAGGACCCGGAGTCGTACGCGCTGGAGTGGGAGCGCGCGATCAACGAGGTCCGCATCGGCACGTACGGGCGGGACACGACCTAGGCTCGTGCGCCGGGCGCCCGCCGCGCGCCGCACGAGTCGCCTGCGCCCCGCGCCGTGCTCCGCGCCGCGTGCTGCCTGCACGGGGGAGACACCGGCACGGGTGAGCACGAGCGCGAGCACGAGCACGAGCACGACCTAGCCAGGAAGCTTCAGTGACGTGGAAGGTCCCGAAGGGAGTCGGCCACCGCCCGGCCGCAGCGCCACATATGTTGAGAGCGCCGCCGAGAGCCGCGACGACCGAACGCCCGCACTCGATCGAGATCACTGTCGTTCCTCGACGACTGATTCCTATTAGTATGTTCCGATTGTACTAAATTATTACTCTCGTTAAGTTCTTATTTAAATGTGGATTCACGATTATTTAAATGTGATTATATGTAAATATTTGTCTTAAATTATTATCGCGATCGCATAGTTATAGTGTTAATGTAGTGAATAATCGTGGGCCGTCAGACTGCGAAGTGTGCGGGCCCGTTGTAAGAATGGATTTGTAATTCACCACCCGCGTGTTCACGAAGCCCATTCCGGTTGGTAACTAGGCAATTTTAGCTAAATTAATATTATTTATTTTAATTTAATTTATTTGCCAACGGAATGCGACTGCTGTACAGTTAAATAAAAATTAGGAAATTACGGTTGGTACGTTTCTGCCACGGTAACGACCGGCCGTAGGGTTATTCAAATGATGAATCTACCAGAATGGTATACGGCACATGCGAGTCGTTACGTCGGCTGTAGAACTGTACCAACCGAGCGTAAGAAGGATAGCTTCTTAGTAGCGGGGCCGGAGGTCGCGTTCAGCGCGGCACAAGGTGCCCAACGCGCTCCGGCCGCAGCGACGTTGCCGACGACGGCTGCGCCCGCGACCTCCTGCTTGTTCACTTGTGCATCATTTGCACTGTAATTCTAATGATAAAACTTAGCGAACGTATACGGATAAAATCGCCTAAGGTCAACTATTGTTTGTAACGAGTTATTCGATTAAAATATATCGTATCTGTATTTACAATTATTTGGAATTACTTAAATTTGAATTGGTTTTAATAATTTGTATTGTATTTAAACTATTTTATTGACATGAGAGATATATCAAACGCCATGATAATTATAAAGCTATGACCGCGAAATATTGGCAATTTGTTGTTTGGCTTGTTTACTGTACCTATATGCCGACTTGCCTGAAATATTGTAAAATTAAGCTTTATTGTAAAGATCCATAGTTCAATTTAATGTAACTATTGGTTTAGTGAAAGAATATGCTAAATAAAGTATTTCAAGCACTAGTCTTATTTCTTTTGGTAGATAAATTGTACTTCAGACAAAGAAACACAATACTTGTCAACGTTATTGGACTTCTCCATGACATTGTTAATTATTAATTCTGCATTTAAAACTGTTAACTATTGTAATTATATTTTACAATATTTGTATTGAGTAAATTCTTAAAAGTAACAGAATAATAAAATGAAAATAAATTGAAGTTGATTTTTAATGTATTTGTTTCATTTGATTAACTACTACCTACTGCAGAGTGACACCATGGTCACACCGTGTCAGCACACTGCTAAGAGCACCTGCAGATTGGAAGAGATTTTCTACCCCAGTAATTAAAATTGTGGACAACGATTTGACATGGGTTAACGAAATTAGCAAACCTAGCAAGGGTTTAAGTGTTAAAACTAAAAACAAACATGCGGGAGTAGTACTTTTAGTACTACTTACATACTAATAGACTGTGAGTTAGGCACGTCAGATATGGATATGATATGACACAATAATGAGAGTAACTAAACTCGTCTAGTCAGTTTGCTATACTATGCTTATTTATAGATATGGACATCTGGCAGGTGTAAAGTGGTGGAGATCAAAGAATGAAAACCACTTCAAGAAAACAAATCCTAGGGTTCTGGTTTTGATGTAATATTATGAGAAATTATGTAAATAATTAGATTATATCTTTGCCAAAAGTTTGTTAGGGGCTATTTAACCGACTTCAAAAAAGGAGGAGGTTCTCAATTCGACTGATTTTTTTTATCATTATTATTTTTTTGTATGTATGTTACTCGATATCTCTGTGAATCCAGAACCGATTTTCCAATTTTTTTATTAAGTCGAACTGGTATAACCCCTAGGTGGTCCCAAGTGGCACCAAGTCGGGGTCCGATGATGGGATCCTGGAGAAATCGAGGGAACTCTTCAACTATTATAGGCACACCTATAGTGATTTCACAATTTTTTACAGCAACTCGGCCACTTCCTCTTGGATTAGCGGATCCTAAGTGAAGCCGGTTATTTTTTGTTTAAAATTATTTGGTAGTACTATTTTCCAATTCACAGATTTTGCTAGTCTGAAACTTTGACCTCCATCCATTCAAAGCTGCCAGATGCCCGGATCTAGCAATAAGGATACTTCAGCAATCTAAGCAGGGGTTTTGATGCTCTCACTATTGTGTCATATCTGACGTGGCCAGCTCTTAGTCCAAAACCTATTCTATAAGTATAAGTTACAATACAATACAAATACTCTTTTTACTTCTCATGCTCGTAAAGTTTCACTTTATGCTGGGTATAGGCGGACTAAAACTCAATTTTATGCACAAGTGCATAAAAAATTGCCATTGTCAAAATAGCCTTAGAAGAAGTCAATTTTTTATCCACTTGTGCATAAAATTGAGTTTTAGTCCGCCTATACCCAGCATAAAGTGAAACTTTTTATGAAAGAAATTGCTATTCTTTTTATTTCCTCACAATCGAAGTAAAAAGTAGAGTGTATAACTCGTCCATAAAACCCATTTTACGCTCGTACTTTATATCCATCCTCGCTCGCAAGCTCGCTCGTATGGATAAACGCCTCGCGTAAAATGGTGCGTTTTATGCACTTGTTGTACAATCTACTATTATTGAACACCTCAAAAACAAAACCAGTACAGGAGAAAAAATATAAAATTAAATTAGAGGTAAACAACAGGCGGTCTTATCGCTAAAAAGCGATTTCTACCAGATAACCTTACACAGTTGCATTGCACAGTTGAGCTAAATGCTGAATTAAGCACACAAATGGAAAATTTCTAGGTTCCGATATTTCATATCACAGTTTTCAACACAGTGCTGAATTCTGTGTGCTGTTTTTTTATAAATGTCGAATTAGTATGTGTTGTCCTATATTGGTTTATGGATAGTATGTATAAGGGTCACCATACACCTAGCGGTTTTCCTCGCGGAATTAGCGGAAGTAGCGGAAATTTGTCTATGGTAGCGGAAATTTGTCTATGGTAGCAGATTTTTTGTATGGAAGCCATAGACAAATTTCCGCTACCATAGACAAATTAAGCATTTTGTCTATGAATTTCCGCTACTTCCGCTAATTCCGCGAGGAAAACCGCTAGGTGTGTGGTGACCCTACACAGGTCTAGTCTAAGTACCTACCTCTACCCTGTATCACTCCTCTAAGGGACAGCACACTGGCACACACCTGATCTGAATTCAGCAAAATAATAGACAAAATGATTAAATTTGTCTATAGCCTCCATAAAAATAATCAGCTACCAAAATTTAAGCATTTTGTCTATGAATTTGCTGAATTCAGATCAGGTGTGTGGTGAATTCAGAAGTGATTCTACCTAACGATTGCAGGCCGAGCTTGAGCGCCATTAACGCCACCTCTCGGTACCGTTGTGAGTTGTGATACATGAAAGTAATTGGTGAGTATCTATGTGTAGAGCTTCAAAAGCTGTCACCTAGGTGTCAGCACTAACGGTATGGTCGCAATGCAATAGCTGCATCCAATCCAAGTCGCATTTTTTTATATTTCAAACGAAAGAGAAAAAGAGATTACCAAACAAAAAAGTGAGCTATTATATCTAATGAAATTACATGTCGCAGTGCAACGTGACGAACTGTTGACAAATTGCGAATTGAATGTTCCTCTTAGCATGTAACATACTCCATAAACGCTAGTTTTGTCAATATCTGCTGTCACTGTCACCTTGACACTCATCAAATCAAATCAAGTGCTTAGGATTCCTAGGATTATAATAGGTTAGCTTTAGAAGAGAATCAGGATAAAATTAATATACAAAACCCCAAAAATGACTTCAACAGTAATAAAGTATGTTGGGAGGACAACTAATTTTCAAGGCAAAACCTTATGGGAGATTGTTGGCAGCCTGAAAGGTTTCGGAGTTGGAAGATACGTCGTGAGATCAGTATTTGAGCGCTATCCTGAGCCCAGTTTCATGAAAATTGTTAAAGTTGAGACTTGTCCTGACGAGGTTTGTATAGTTTAATAATAACTTAAGTTTAAACTTCAATTAGAATAGGAACCAATCACCGCGCTTCAATACATATTTGTCAAATGTGTTTTTTTATATTGTAGGAACGGCGTAGAGTGAGGGTCTGGGTAGAAAAAACTTTCAGAGGGAAGAAATTAGACAAGCTTACAGAAATCTACAGAACGTCGTACAAACCCGATTACAAGCTCATTCCTAAGAATGAAGAAGCCAAATTACTGGCGTCTCTAGAAGAAGTAAACAAACAAACAGAAGTGATTCTACCTACTACCATTGAAATGCCACCCCTGATGAAGAAGTTTATTGTCAAGGATCATGAGAAAAAGGGGCTTGAGGTAAATAAATACACATAACTTCTAATCAGTCCCAAAATCCGGTCCTGAAGTAGTATAGGGCTGTATCACAATTGCACATATTGTTGGTATATCTGCTTTTAAAGAATAGAGATTTTGGCTACAGGGTGCAGGGATAGCAAATTAGATCCTTAATTTGTACAATGAGTTGTGTGTGACTCAACATGACAGAACAAGAGAACTAAAAATACTTATTGGAAAATAAAAAAATGCTAGAATACATTAATTGTTGCCTAGCCTGGAGCCTGTACAAATATGTCTCAGTTCTGGGCCTGTGCCTAGTTGGAAAGCCTGTGTAACCTCTCTTGTTCTAGTGCAAGTTACTTAAATAATAGCGAGCAAGGTGGGAGGAAGTTAAATAAAATAAACCTTTGCGCTACACACAAATTACATCACATTCATGTCTTCAGCTATACAGACACCTCCATCCTAAAATCAATACCTGTGGCACTGGGTTTACTGTACAGTGTACTTATAATTGTGTAAATGTTACAATAATATTGGTGCTCCAGTAAATTTAGCAGCCCTGGGAAAACTAGTGTAGTCTGGAAAATTTATGTAGGCTTAATCCATTTCAACTCCATGACATGTTAATGCACTCATTCATACGCAAAGCATGAGTTTAGAGTAAAATGATATCTTATGAATGTTATGATAGAAATAACCATTGTTGGTGGTGAATCTACGGTTTGGATATATTCGTTGTTGGCATCTAAAAGGTTCACAGATTGACATTTATTAATTACAGAACATTAATGGGGATAAGTACTATGCCTCATTACTGGTATCTCTAGAAGCGAATCTACAACCATTTGATAAAAAAAAAAACTTAAGCTTGCCAATAAGCAAGTGCTGCCACTTACAGTTGCTACAATCTTCCTTGTATGTTGGAGATTCTTCTTTCTTTTACATTGTATCATCAGTAGTAAATAACACAAAAAATAATTTTAAATAAATATTTTGAATGCAATATGTTATATACAAAGTGACCAAAAAGAAATGAGTTCCCGTTGGCTGTAAGGTTTTGGGACGCTACCAATCCTCCCTAGATGGTTTTGCAACCTCAGATCGATTTGATTTTTGGACTTTTGTATGGCCATTACTCCAAAAATCCGATTAATCTGAGAGGTTGCAAAACCATCTAAGGTAGATTGGTAGCGTCCCAAAACCTTACAGCAAACGGGAATTTAGTTCTTTTTTGGCCACCTGTATATAAAAAAATAGTAACATGTATCTTCATTGTAATTCCAGCTAATGAAAGAGTTCATAATGCCGCTCAGCTACAACCACACCCCCAACAGAAAGGCCAGGATCGCCAAGACGGGGGAGAAGCCCACGGTGCGGTTCACCATGGGCCTTAGCCAGCCCGCCAGTCCCTCGCTCTACAAGGGGGTTCCTCTGAAGACTCACTAACATGAGTACTAGTACTAGTGTAGATTATTTATAGATTTTAATAAAACGCATAGCATTTATTTGCAATTTTTTATTAAAAACTTTTATCAAATGAATTGAAAGGATGGATCAACCTATTTCTTGTTGTACAGCCGCCATCAGATATATCAGAGCCGCCAAGGTGGTTACAAAATCTGAACAATGCCTCTATTGTCAAGACGATAAAGTGCATGTTTAGATATTTTTGAGTACCTTGGCCGCTCCGATATATTTGACTGTACTGTCCCACGAGCCAGGAAACTATTTTAGCGCAAAAGTGTTTTTTTACGTCTTTATTAAATAACTTGCTTGGTAAATGGGTTTATTACGGGAAGGATTTCAAATTATAACGACAATGCATGTTCGGTAATTAAAATGAAACCAAGAAATAATTGATCCATTCACATTAATATCCGCAACTCCAATTAATAATAATAACCAACTGGTTTACACGGTACATAACTATGTACCGTGTAAATTTGACAGTATGAAATCGAAATCCCAGTTTTTCGGCGGTGTTTGCGACACCATTATCCCGGAGTAAACGATATGCTGCCCTTGTATAAGTCCTTGTTGTGGTCGTCCCGCACAACATACCAAAAGAGGTTACAATCTTTCTTTGTAGTTTACATGGTAAAAACAGCTTTATTAATAGTAATTAGTAGCTATAATAACCAGATTAACTTGAAGTTAACTATTAATTATTTTCTAAGAGAAGGCAAATTTACGCGCAAGCAACGGGTTCACATCCATCTCTGGGAATTGCGTGCGTTCTAGTTTCAGTTTCTGAAATCATATATTACTTACTTGATTATTGGTATCGTTATTAGGTTTGGTCAGTGAGATTTGAGCACTCATGATGATGCAATCAAACTGGGTCGTTAACCTTAAACATTTAACGAAATTAACTATAAAGGCTTAGTCACATACGAGCGCGAAGTCGGCGGCGACGGTGACCTATGTCGCGCCGCGCTCTCGCCCCGCCGGCATCGGCATCGCGCTCGAGCGTGACTTAGCTTTTAAGTTGTCAGACAAGATATTGTTTTCATGCTGCGAAAAATGCTGTGTTGTTCCGGATACGGTAGTTGCCATAATATACGGCAAAATGTATTAGGTTATAATTAAATACAATTTCGCTGTCAAAGTATACCTATCAGTATATATGTCTGCGGCCGATCCTAAAATCAGGAACGTAAATTCCTAGGTATATCGTGAAACGTGAAAAGCTTTGACTCGTTCCCTGAGTCGACGGAGCCCCGCTAAGCGGGGCTCCTATTTCTGGGCAGTTTGCCCTTCGGGCATCTGAAGCAACCTAACGAACCTAACTTACCTATACATTGGTTTAATGTGAATATCGTTAAAACATTACACAGGAACATTACGATCGGCCGCCGATATATATATAAAATTCATAACGCCATACCCTCCAGAAATCTCTCATCTCTTGCACGTCTTCCTCACGCTGCACGAAGTACTGGCGGACCGTCTTTTGAATCATAGTGGCGGCGTAGTCTTCTGGCCAAAGCCAAGACTTAGGGTAGTACGGCCGGGGACTGAAAATGCACAATTTCCACTATTTAATTCTGTGCCTCCAGTGTAAAAGGGTTAAAGTCGAGATTATCCAAATTGTGGATTTTTCTACTACAGTGTATATTTCATGATACTGCATCATTTGTTTCGACTCTCATATCGCTACGACAACTGGTTGCTGCGATATCGTTTGTGTAAAAGGGTTAAACTAGGGTAAAATATGCCAAAAATCACAACTGTTTCGTTCAAAACGATTTAATTTAACATTATCTTATTAAAAATTGTGAAACGTAAAAATCGTTTTACGAAACATGGTTAAAGTAGAGTTTAATCTTTGCGAAAAAACAATATTTGACATTTATACTCGGTGTAAAGAAATCAAAGTATACATAGATCACCTTATACTACCTAGGCGTATTTCGTAAGTAACGGTCAAAATTAAGTTTGTTTATTATTTACAAACAATTTTAGGGATAAGATAATGTGTAAAGTGGTCTTATTTTACTTAGCTCATTTTACACAATCTAGTTTAGCTAAATCGAGTCATCGAAAACGGTTAATGTTTATATTGATCCTTTATCATATGACATTCATAGTCGTTTATTATGAGATAAAGTTTATTTTGCTCACTTTACACAATACTATTTTATGTTGGCGATGGGTAAAGTAGTGTTAACGTCAAGAAACAAACTGTTTGAGGTTGTACAAAATGGCCAAAGTTAATATTTAGGATGCGCGGGGGTGCATAAGGAGGCTTGACAGCGGCATCTATGTTACAAGTTGAATATCAACGACTGCAGTATCGTCAACAACCTCAGATATGCGAACGACAAAATCTTATTAACGCCCATGGAAGCTGTAGGTACCTACTGCAAGAAATTATTAACAGAGTCAATGTGTACAAAAATCAATATTTACCTACCAAGTCAAACGTTTAGTCAACCTGTGGTAAAAAAAGAAATTTTCGTAGGTGAAAATGTTGTGAACAATCATAATTTTTATTGAAATTTTGTATTACTTAGGTAACAAGAGGATGTTCCTACAATGAACTGATTTTAACGGTAGCCAATCATTTGGCAAACAACATTTAATAAATGTTCATTTCACAAACAACGTTAGGCAAACTAACGATTCCCAAATTAGACATTGTATAAAATTTTGTTTTACAAATAGTTCAAGAGACAAATTATTTGCTTGAAAAAACACTATATTACAAAACGTTATTTGGCAAATTATTCATTTGTTATTCAGGGCAATTAACAAAATAACGCATACTAAAAAACGTTAGTAAAATGCTTTACTTGGTAAATACTTCGTTTAATAAATCATCATGGTGTGTATGTCATTCATATGTGTAATTATCTACGAGGACTGCGAGTAGGTATTACATTTTAAAACTGATAGATATTTTGTAGTTTAAAAGTTAAGTTTGTTTTTGTTTAATATATCACGGAAGACTAGATAGGTGCGACGACGAGCAAAGCGAGGAGGAGCGTGTTAGGTTAACTGCGACCGTAAAATTATCTATTAAATTGAGTAAAAACAATAGTTTATCTATTGACATTTTGCAAAATAACTGATTTTAAAAACGATTTATTCGCGAAATGAACATTTGTTAAATAATAATTTGTCTTTCAATATGTTTATAAAGCGTCCAAGTTACTAAATGTATATTTGTGTATTAATGATTTATAAAATGAACATATTTAGCAATGACAGGTTTGTGAAATGAATAGTTTGTGAATTGTTGTTTGTTAAGTGATTATTTGCGAAATGGTGTTTATCAAATGATGATAAACCATTTTAACTCACGCGATTTTCACTCACACTCAGAAAGTATACGCGATTAAGTCCCGTTTTTATCAAAATAATGTTTCTACAAGATTGCGAGTGTATGGTCAAATAAATTTAAAAATAGTGAAGTGAAGGGATCAAAAGTAGCTCAAAATGGTTATAACCCGTCGTGACTGGAGTACCGTATTTTGGTATGCTATTTACAAGATCGAGCAAACGATAATGAAATAAGATTAATATAATGCCTATTGTTTGTTTTACTTTCTCGTTTATGTTCCAATAAATTTACATTATTCATTATGATTCGTTAATTATTTACACAGACGATGACAATTCGCAAAATCTAGTTTTTGAAATTGTCTCTTTACACAACACATAAGTAAAAATAGGTACTAGCAGCACTATATAAACTACAGTTTAATCCGTTAACACAATCATGGCTATTGTGAAAAGGGATAAAAGTATTTTTTGAAAGCCGATATTTCTGTGAAGTTCACAAAATTCAGGGTAATTTTAGAGCTGAGTTGTAATTTGTTCTTAAAACTTTCTGGTTATTAAAGAAAAACATAATTTTTCTAAAAAGGATGCAAAGAAAAACAGATTTGAAACGTTTTTTGGCCGTACTGTAAAATTTCATTTTTTGAGTTTGACCGTTTTACACTGGAGGCACAGAATTTATACAATACACATTCACATTACACTCCGATAAAAGTAGTAGGTAGGTTTCGTTACTTGGTTTCAATGGGATATTGGGTTTCATAATTTGGTGGTATCTCATTCAGAGTGATTATGACATGTCTCTTCTAGAGGTCTTTAATTAAAGATCAAAATATATTTTATTTATAATTAGTGGTAGTGACTCTGCCTGCAAGGAGGTCCCGGGTACCTATGGTGTAAGGCCATTTATTTGTGTATTTATCACAGATATTTGTTCCTGAGTTATGGATGTATCCTATGTATTTAAGTATGCACATACTTATCTTCATATATCTATGTAAGCCGTATACACACATCGTCTCCTTATTACGAGACCTATACTAGTACCTACAATACAGACCTTATTGAGCTTAATACTGATATGCTAGGTGGATTTGTGTAAGAATGTCCCCATAATATTTATTTATTTACTTATTGTATTAACGAAAGATTTTTATGATGAAATATCATTGTATAAATTTTGCAAAAGTGCCAATTACAGTCCGTGAGCTCTAAAAAGAACCTTCGGGTGTTAGAAAGAGACGTCGCGTATCAATCAACAGTGACACATGAAAAAGCAGAATCAAAGAAAGCAGAAAGTCATCGCCGATTCCCGAAGGTTCTTCACAAAACTCACGGACTGTAAATGGGTTTCATCTTCTGTCATAACATTCTATTGCTAGTGACAGTACCTACCTAGGTACAGTCCCCTCATGCCTACATGAAGGCGCAAGTAGTATCTTCCTTTCCTACAGTGATGGCTCTTATTTGTAGAGCCATAAGAGCGTGTCATATATTTTTGCGGCCTTCGTGTAGGAAGATACTATTGCCGATGACTGTACAAAAACCACAAAGTCAAGCAAGAATATTATGTAGTTCATACTTTTTAGTAGGTACCACAGGACGGACAAGACATTCGTCACTAGAAACTGGTTGTGGTTTTAGGGTTTTTATTTTTGATTTTGGGTTGGTAAGTACCTAATATTGTATATTTAAGACAACTGTAGGTATAACAAATATTAAAAACTTATATTAGGGTAAATCGCCAGTAACTAGCTACCGTTCAACGACAGTGAACTAATAATAATGATCTGTGTTTACCTATAAACAGAATTCATTTTAGCACTAAGGTTTTTATTACTGGCCACGCTTTAAAAACTGGTCAAGTTATACTCATTTTTAGTAGGTATGAGGGGGCCGTCATCTAAAGGTGGTCAGTTACGGGCCATTGACCCTACGAGTAAACAAGCTATCTCTTACTTCTTTTCTAAGAGCGTTCTAACCCAGCTCATGTTAAACAAATGCTCAGGATCATAACTGCGCTGAGGATACCGGGGGTTGTTGTTCCATAGATACTGGAAAATGACGAATTTGTCGTGAATCATGATTTATGTTTATCAATATAAGTATACTTAAATAATACTAGGAAGTCCCCGCCTCATATACGAATCGATCCTGCTCATATATATACGAACTCTCAAACTGTATTGATCTCTGCTACAAACCCAACAAATTGCATAAAGATAAGAAAAGTTAAGAAAAGATAAGAAAACTAAAGTTATAATCAAAAAGCCGTTGAAATGCAGGGCCGTCTAGGTAGCCAGCTGACATTTCCATTGTGTCCAAAGTTATCTGGAAGAACTTAATTTCGCTTACGCTTCGCTCGGTCGATTACAAAGGTGTAAAAATACCTAAAGGTTCTGTAAAAGCGTTTTTAATGACGTGACAATGGCAAGATAAGTATTTCTGAATACAAAAGCTCCCAATACCTAGACATGATATTTTCTTTTGCAATTTCTACTACGGGGGCGAGAAGCGGCTCACGGAGAGCCGTTTTGCCTGCATTGATCGTAGCAAATGGAAATCCGTGATCTCTCTAATTTCAACTAAATATTTATGTGTAGGTAGGTAGTCAGTGTTCAATGTTGTGAATACACATACAGACAATCTATATTCTGACCTGCACAATCCAGTCTATACCATTGAAGAAACATTTTTCTGTTTGTAACACTTTCCAAATTTTAGCTTTTTCTAGTGTCTCTTCTAGTGCTGGTATGAGACAAACAAAGATTTCATTCTTTATGTAATCAGTTTCCGTCTCTGAAACGAAATAGCGAAATAGATACCTAATATCTAATGTTAATACTTAAGTTACTTATCTAATACCTATAGTAAAGCCCGTGGCAAATTTTCTAGATAAACCATTATGTTATAAGTATTTTGCTGATCGTAATTCTTCAGCTACCTATAACATTTTTAGAGCGGACATTCGCGGGCTAAGACCGGACTATTTTCTTCTAGAATCAACTTTAATTTTTCATTTAATGTTAATAGGGATTTGAATCAGCAATTGGAGCTTTTCTCTTGAAAACGCTGTTTTTTTTTTAATTTTCTTAATTCTACAAAAACCTGGCACTTAAGGTGACGCGAGACGCAAACACGTAAAATTTAGTTGTTAGACCCCGTTCACATTTGTCGGATGTCCGGCCCGGATTTTAATCGGGTGTCGGTGCCTCATACAAAATTGTGTCGTGCAAGTGGGAACAGCTTCAATGTTCTGTCACTGGAACATCCGATTAAAATCCGTGCCCGACATCCGACAAGTGGGAACGGGGTCTTATTGTGCAAGTTTTGTGATGAAATCAGAGCACTCGGGTGCGTAGATGTGGCATGATCTGAAGGGACATATAGTTAGGTTTCACGTTACTTTATTGGT
Organism: Pammene fasciana; assembly: GCA_911728535.1. Lineage (NCBI taxonomy): Eukaryota > Metazoa > Arthropoda > Insecta > Lepidoptera > Tortricidae > Pammene > Pammene fasciana. The sequence continues at coordinate 9,209,783 of OU452285.1, forward strand.
TTTCTCCTGTATTACCTACATAAATGAGGCATATACAGATACAGGGGTATACAGTGAGGGGATATTTTTAACCAGTTTGTAGGGCAGCTACTAGATCCCGTGCTGCGACGCGAAAAATACATGCTCTTAGAAGATCTTTCCTTAACTTTATAATTTATTATTATTGCCAGTGTTATTTTTAACGAAAATTGTACATTTTCGTCCTCACGACTTATCCCAATGTATCCTACTCTCTCAAGCAACTGGTAGAGTAGTACTACAAAAACACGAAGAATTTAAATGAAGGCAAGTAAAAGTTACTACGAAACGGCGACTTCAGAGCTGGCTCCTGCTGTTTTTGAACGTACTCCTCAATCTCATTTTTAAATTGTTGGCTCTCATTAATTATATCTTTCCAGTTAGCCGTGAACTTCCTCGTGATGAGCACTGGGTAGTCCACTTCATCTTCAGGTAAGCTATCAGGCAGAGTAAAGTTCGTAGTCGACTCTACAACCACAGACGCCACTGATTTTGCGTCTTTTGATTTTCCCTTGCGATCCGTTCCTTTTCCAGTCATTTTCGTTTTTAGCTCAAAGATGAGGAATCAGATTAGGTAGGTGCTGCAATACGATGACAAAATAAAATTGACAACTATATTGTGAAGGAGTGACGCATGCGTGACGTGAGACTGACATAGACAATTTGAGTCATTTCATAATTTGTTTTTAAAGGACGAGCAAGATCCTCTTTTTGATGCTTTCCTTTATAACAATGATAGCAACCATATTGAACCATATAGCAACACCCAACGCCTTAGAGCTTTAAACCGTTTAAACCATACCTTTGGTTTAATAGTCAATACCCTAAATTAGTTAGACTTAACGATATGTAGATATTTTTCAGAATTTTTTATTAAGATTTCAGGTCGCTACTGCGATTCGAAAAAGAGGTACCTACCTAAAATTTTAAAATTGTGACTATTTGCCCTACTTATATCGCCCTATTTAACGCGCAAGCTATGGATGGTAGAAGCAGGTAGAAGGTATCTTCTACCATCCATATACCATCCATAGCGCAAGCGCACGGAATTAACAGTTACATGACGTTTTACTTTAAGCAACCAATAAGCAGGCTATAAGGCCTTGTACGCACCACGATTTTTTGTCGTGCGATAATTTTGTCGCAGAAATGCAACGTAAGGGTTTATATGGCAATGCGCGCACATATATGTGCGATAGATATATGTGCGATAGATGTGCACATATATGTGCTATAGATGTGCGCGCATTGACATATAAACCCTTACGTTGCATTTCTGCGACAAAATTATCGCACGACAAAAAATCGTGGTGCGTACAACAAGGCCTAAGAAGGAGGCGTTGAGCAGGCGGTGCTGGTTGTTTCTTTTTCTGTTCCCATGTTCCCAATTGAGTACATAGGTAATCATAATTTTAATCAATGTTCGCAATGGTGGAATGTAATATTTTGTGAAAAATATGTGTTGTGTAGACTTTTAAGTTTTAATGTATGAAAAGTGTTGCATTTGTGTACTACGTGACGTATACTTTTGAAGTGTCGGGTTTGGTTATTATTAGTTTAAAAGAGAGTATGTGTACCCTTATTTTTATAAAATACATAAATATAATAATAAACATAAACTACAATTGCACACAGCCGCAATGTAAATGCTGCGCTGGGCGAAAAGAGCGCGTGAGGGTATCTTTCAGAGTGGCCCCTATAACAGATAAACTAAAAGAAAGCAGGCTTATTTTTTTTTGCGGCGAGGGAGGAAATACTCATGAGGGAGGAAATACTCACAGTACTCACACCGATTCGACTGGCAATTGCTCCCAGTCGCCTACGGACTAAAACCTCCCCCGCTTCGTGTAGAGTGTGTATGGTGTGAATTGATGTGCAAGTGGAGTGTATTTGTGGTGTTTGTTTTACATTGATGGACAACAGGCCCTCGCTATGGATACGAGCGAACTGTTGTCCGTTCAAGATTAGGGGGGCATGGTCTGCCGCCCGGCCGCCCGCCTCAAGACAACAAACGTCATTGAGTGCAGACGGCCGCCCGGCTGATGCCCCCCGTGAGTAACTTGAATTTTATATGATTTTTGGTAGTGTATGATAGTGTATAGACTGGGAGCAAAATCTCAAATTCGCTCTCCTTCTCCATGCGACAGGCAAATGATATTACTTTTGGGCAACCGGGCTTTTTATGTGGTTTAGACCCTGCTGTATCCGAATCGCCGGTTGCCATCAAAGAAACTACAACCAGAAGTGAGATACGGCCAAAAAAAGGACCCGTTTTTTAGCTTTTCTTAAATAACTCGAAAACAGTAGCACCTACCAAAAAATGTTCTTCCACTTAAGTAATCTACATAAAATTCTCTATAAAAAAAGGTTCTATACAGTTTTTTGCTGGGATCAATGTTTAATGAGATATTAAGGGACTAAGATAGACAATAAACATATATACTAATTAGCTTTTTCCCGCGAGTTTGTCTGCGTGGGATTAACATTCGCTATAATAAATTAATGAAATGCCGTAGTATAATCTTACAGCAAAAATAAATTTAACGTATAAGCTTTTTTACGTCTACAGTAAGCAACAATTCCATACCAACTTCAACCCCCCGTTTCATCCCTTTAAAAGATGATTACTGGGATAAAAACTATCTTATATCCTTCCCCACAACTCAAACTATCATCACACCAAATTTCATCTAAATTGGTTCAGCGGTTTAAGCGTGAAGAGGTAAGAGACCCACTGACTAGTCCAAAATTATTAAACTCTCTCTCCTTCTCGATGCGACAGGCAAAGCATATTACTTTTTGTTTACAGAAGGGTCCAAATAGGGTAAAAATCTATTTGGACCCTTCTGAGTTCGAAATTTAAAATATTTTTTTACCGGAAGTGAAATATTTAAGGTGGCGGCCAGTATAAACCTAAGCGTCGAAAAATCTATGTTCCTCGTATGGATACCCCCATTCATTATGCTTTATTTTTAACGATTGTTATTTTTGGGAATAACAGTTGTAAGTATAATATTTTGCAATTACCATCAAATAATGTTAGACCGGAAGTAAGATATAGAAGATGGTGTCCAAGTCCAGCAAGGCTTCAAAAATGTACTATTCTTTTTTTGGATGGAAATCTCTCGTTTTTTTTAAATTATTGTAGTGAGCAAAATTAGTTGAAAGGGTAGTAGTAATAATACACATCTTATATGGAAGTTTCGACTTAGGGAGTCTTAGATTACAATACTCAGTCCTCCTTGACCCAAAAGGAGGCTGCGGAGTATATGCGCGAACATGACGTAAACTCACTCCTGCAGAAGACCAGGCATGCGGCGATGCTGCCGCCTTTACATTCTTTACACCCACTCTTTACACCTTTACAACAGCTCCATCATTCGCCTGAAAGGTTCCGAGCTAGAAGGCCCTCAAGTATTCCGAGGTGCCGTCAGCGGAGGAGATTGCACGAGCAGAATTACAATGGGCCCGTAAGAGCAACGACGACGGGGTACCGGAGGTCTGCAGACGTGTTCCCAAAACCCCGTCCACAAAGCGCGTGGTGGAATACAGTGTTGACGGCGATTTCTAACTTAAAAGACCAGTATATTTGGAACCATTGCAAATAGGTAATCTTTTTTTTTTTTAATACGTGTCATTACAACTGTTATTCCCAAAAATAACAATCGTTAAAAATAAAGTATAATCAATGGGGGTATCCATACGAGGAACATAGATTTTTCGTCGCTTAGGTTTATACTGGCCGCCATCTTAAATATTCCACTTCCGGTAAAAAAATTATTTAAATTTCGAACTCAGAAGGGTCCAAATAGGGTAAAAATCCGTGTAAACAAAAAGTAATATGCTTTGCCTGTCGCATCGAGAAGGAGAGAGAGTTTAATAATTTTGGACTAGTCAGTGGGTCTCTTACCTCTTCACGCTTAAACCGCTGAACCAATTTAGATGAAATTTGGTGTGATGACAGTTTTAGTTGTGGGGAAGGATATAAGATAGTTTTTATCCCAGTAATCATCTTTTAAAGGGATGAAACGGGGGGTTGAAGTTGGTATGGAATTGTTGCTTACTGTAGACGTAAAAAAGCTTATACGTTAAATTTATTTTTGCTGTCAGATTAAACTACGGCATTTCATTAATTTATTATAGCGAATGTTAATCCCACGTAGACAAACTCGCGGGAAAAAGCTAATTAGTATATATGTTTATTGTCTATCTTAGTCCCTTAATATCTCATTAAACATTGATCCCAGCAAAAAACTGTATAGAACCTTTTTTATAGAGAATTTTATGTAGATTACTTAAGTGGAAGAACATTTTTTGGTAGGTGCTACTGTTTTCGAGTTATTTAAGAAAAGCTAAAAAACGGGTCCTTTTTTTGGCCGTATCTCACTTCTGGTTGTAGTTTCTTTGATGGCAACCGGCAATTCAGATACAGCAGGGTCTAAACCAGGTAAAAAGCCCGGTTGCCCAAAAGTAATATCGTTTGCTTCTCGACAACGATTTCTTGAAAAAAAAAACCAGACTAGTATGTTATATGCCAATATATTGGTGAAATAAGTACAGTATTAGATATTAAGTAGAGATAGAAGAAAATATATGTATATAGAGTATATAAGCAAAGATAAATTCCGAAGTGCATTTAAATATTATTATTATGGATTAAATTAAGTTATTCGTGGTCTATGCGGGATTGGACCTTATTAATCATTATTCCCATAATGGGACAAGCTGATGAAGTGGCACTGTGGGAGGTGTTCAATTAATTGTTATTGTCTGTCTGTTGGTTGTTATGGGTCTCGCAGTTGTGACACTTGATTTTAGTTTTGTCATCTCGAAGGGGACATGCTTTAAATTCGTGGCCCGGCGCAGCACAGTAGGAGCAGAAGTTGTTTCCCTCCGTACAATGTTTTCTGGAGAAAGCAGGCTTAGGTGGTACGGCCACATAGTGAGACGAGATGATAATTTCCGTGTGAACTTCTTAAATATCCCAATAAAATGGATGACCCTGGGAAAAGGATGACCAGGACACAAGGTGGTTCACTATCAAAAGGGAGTTAAATGCGCAGAACGAAATCCCCATGACCATCCAGGATAGGTTCACTTACACGGACGCCGCCGTACCTATAGGGAGCCCCGACCCGACCGCCGGGGATAGGGCTGGGAATGAGGAAAGGAAGGAGAAGGGACATAAGTACTTATAATAGCAGCGTGAAAAACGTTGAAGATTAAAAGGTAAGTAATATCTATTTATTTTGATGACTTGCACGAGTTGTTTTCGGTTATTGGATGATATTAATCGCATAGGACTTTACTCTGTCACTTTTTGTATGCTGATTGTGTTTATCCGTATTACTCAGTTCATTGTGTTAGATATACATTAATCATGTGTAGAAAATGTGTAACATGGTGGGTTACCTCACGAAAAATCTCAAATTTTCCATGCAAATATTATTTGTCAGTTTTGTGACCATGTATGGCAAAATGCGTCACAAAAGTGACAAAAATATTTGGGAGCCTTTTTTATTATTTATATCGACGTCCTCGTGATTCTGAGTAGAAATAACCCAAAATTTGTGAGGTTTTCCAAAAAAGTACACTTTTTTCTCAAAATGCCCATTAGCGAATTCAAGTCAAATACATCTACGATTACCTACCAAATTTGGATTTCTGAAGACTTTTAATGTTTTGATGGACATTTATTGCCAAGGCAAAAGAAAATCTATTAAATGATACAAAATAATTATACTTTTCATATAAAATTTATTTAAGTATTTTTATGATTTATGATACACAAAAAATCTGCACAAGCAATTACTCAGACTCTTTGGATATTACCTCCAAAGTTAATTACAATTTAAATACAACCATAAATATTAAATTAATCTAGGACCTAGTAATAAATAGTACTAAGACGTTTCAGTCCTCAGCGAAAATTGTATGACAAGTTTAGTAGGGGGAAAACTTTCCCGTGATCTGTGAGATCCAGTCTAGATAGTGAGCGACTTTCACGTAGACGCCAGGTACGCCCGGCTGACCGCAACCGATACCCCACGACACCACTCCGACAAGCTGCCACGTGCCACCGTGCTCGCACACCAGCGGGCCGCCACCGTCACCCTTGCACGCATCCTTGCCCTCTTCCCCACCGGCGCACAAGAACCCGTGGTTCAATTCGTAGTTGTATCCCAATCTTGTCTGCCTTAGCTGGTTCTGGCAAACACCGTGCGACAAAATCGGAACATCGACTTCCTTCAGTATGTTCTGGTATTTTCCATTGTCTCCGAAAGCGTCCTTGCCCCAACCAGTCGTCCAGCATCTTTGATTGGCGTAGTCTGTGTATTTGTCAGGTAGGCAGGCGGGGCTGATGTGCGGGTATTTAGTCCAATCGACGGGCTGCTCCAGCTTTAGGATAGCGAGGTCATTGTCTAAAGTACCGGCGTAGTACATTGGGTGCACGTGTACGGAGAGTACGTCTCTCTCGACGTAAGGGTAGAACTCGACGTCATGGTTAACGTCCCATTCACCAAGACGAACTCTTAGCTCGAAGCCTTTGTATCTGTAATAAAGACGGTACTTATGTTTATGAATTACTCGTACATAGTATAAAACAAAGTCGTTTCCTGCTGTCTGTCCCTATGCATGTATCTTTAAAACTACGCAACGGATTTTGATGCGGTTTTTTTCAAATAGATAGAGTGATTCAAGAGGAAGGTTTATATTTGTTTGTTTATAATTGCACCCTTGCGAAGCAGGGGCGGGTCGCTAGTTATTTATAATACATATAAATTAATAAGTAAGAATAATTAATAAGATAATATGCAGAAAAGGTACTTTTACTTACGATTTAACGCAGTGAGCAGCTGTCATGATGTGGGAACCGTCAATCAAAGTTCCACCGCAGACGTACACAGACTCTTTAGGGTCCTTCTTCAGGATAGCCACTTGCCACGGATATTCTCCAAATTCACTGTCACCATCGACATATGAAGGAGTCTTGATTCTTCCGTTGATACCCTGGGAATGTCTGATGCCACATTGACCGCGGTTGGCAGCTTGGGGACGGAATGGTTTCCGACAGCAAACTTGATTAGGTCTACATTGTTGTACTTGAGGTCGGTTTCCGAAGTATCCTTGACGCTGTGGAACAGAAACAAAACTATAATAATGTCCATTACGAAAGTATGCTCTAAATATTTAGTGTTCTTATAAACCGGAGGAGGAATGAGGATGGGTTACCTCTTCGATTGTTTCGCTTTTAGATTGCTCAACAGTGACTTCCCTCTTCTTTCTATTCTCAGGAAATCGGACTGTTTGGCTTCCCCGGTTTGCCCCAGGCCTATTAGGAAGGGAAAGGGAACGAGAGTACCCATAGCGGCCTGCATATCTTCCTTGCATTCTATCAACACTAGCATTGGCTGTTCTTCCAAAACCGTAACCATCAAACCCGTTTTCATAGGGGTTTTGGAACTCGGCTCCGTCATTATGATTAATATTATCATCATCATAATAATCATCATCACCAGTTGCAGTAGACGGAGCATTGAATTGATTTTGTTTAAAATAACCTGCCTCAGCATGACCATAGTGGGGAGAATAGATTGGGCCAATTGGGTTATGTGGTGGATGTGGGAAATGAGGTTCGTAGGGAGGTCCATGAGGACCAAAATGGGGTCCATGCGGTTCGTAATGGGGTCCGTGCGGTATATGAGGACCATAGTGCAGTGCAGGTTTATGGTGATAATATTGCTGATGGTGAGGATTGTAATGGTGATAATGTTCGTGCTTATTTAACAAGTAATCTTTTTTCTCATGAAATAAGGTGCCAATTTTATTGACAACGTGTTCATTAGGTGTTACGTGCAAATTTACAAAAGGTTTGACAATTTTTTCACCGTAATCATTTTTTGTAACTTGTATGGCTAGCAATGGATTAACGGAAACGAGGCCCAGATTAAGACCGCCGCTGTTTAAAGCTGGACCATAAGGATTCTGGAGAGGATTAGAGTGAAAAGGATTGATGGGGTAACCACCATGGGATGGCTGGGGCAACCCAAAAGAAACACCAAACGTGGGCTGCACTTGTTTGTTGTTTTGGCCGCCATTGCCGCCGTAGCCGGCCAGTCCAATGAGGCGCTGCAGTAACATTTACTTTTGTCAATATGTGAATGTTTCATGAGGTGTTAGCAGTATGTCAGTGCCCTTTGTTTAGTTGTTCTTTTGGAAGTGGTCACAAACGGATTTATTGACTGTTGAAATTATACTGTTAATATCAGAATGTGACAACTTAATGTTACCCCAGCTCTTGGGTAAAATGGTATGCTAGTAAACTAAATTTAATTTGATCTTACGATAACCAGATGATGAAAGGTGTATTTGATAGTTGGGTTAGTAGATTTTGATAAATGGAAGTGTTGTTAGTCACAAAGAATTAGAGGTAGGTATTATTTACTGAAAAACACGTTTTCAACTTACCGGTTCAGCTTCCTTCTCAATTTTGTCTTCTTTCTCGTCTTTAACTTCGCGCTTGCTCACTTTCTTGGCTGAGTCGCTGGGCTCAGTCGTAGTGTTCTCAGTATTGGTTTCTGAAGCGTCAGCTTTGGTGATGTTGTCCAGTTGTTCATCAGTTAGGGCAGCTATCTCACTGCCTTTATTACGAGGATCGATAGGCAGGTACAAATCGTCTCTGCGGCCAATGATCTCCTGACTGGGACATTGGTCGTAGTTGACGCAGACACATTCAAATCCTTGAGCTTTGGCTTCATGGTAATTCTCCTGATAAGAGTTACCTGGTCCAAAAGTGGCTGGGCCTTGTTGGTACAAATTGTTACCAGATCCTACGTTCAGTTCCTTTTTATAAAAGTCATTGTTGTGAGAGGAAAATGCACCTAAAGTGTTACCGTATTTCTGTGCATCAAAATCATTGTTGGAGTATTGGTTTGGCAAAGACTGGGACAAAAAGCTATTTCCTTTGTTACCATTGTTATGACCAAATTGAGAGCCATAGATCGTGTCTGTTTCATACCCTGGCTTGTTTAGAGGCGAGAAACCATCGGTCATAGGCTTGAAACCACCAGAGCTAAATCCGCTGTAATCACCACCACCCGCAGTTATTATGTCGGTCTGTTGCTGGGAAAGTGATTGAGCACCCAGGTGTCCCACGGACCCCACCGGTATGGCCACAGGTTTGATGATCACTTTAGGATCTTTATCGCCATCACTGTGCACGTAGTGATGGTGGACATGTTGTTGTACGACGTCGGTTTTTGTGTTGGTTTGCGTGGAAGGAGGGACTTTGTTGTAATGTGGTTTGGTATTTTCGAAGTGGTATGGGCTCTCGTTAGCGTAGTTGGGGGGCCTTGTTACATAGTTGCCTTCGCTACCACTGTACAATCCATTGCTTTGTGAGAACTGGAAGTTACTACCGGATGCCTGTCCGTACTTTTCTGAGAATCCAGGGCGCACATTTGGCGGTCCTCCATAACCGACTCTCTTCGGTGGGATCTTTTGAGGACGCGACAAGTAATGTGGCATGGGTTTAGCTGGTCCGTACGCTCTAGGAGGGCCACGGATCGGGATGGAAGCAATGGGTTTGCCAATAGGCTTGATGTCTACTGGTTGGGCGTAAATTAATTCATCCGGTGACAGGTAACGCTTTTCTTGGGTCTCTTCTTCATCGCACTAGAATGAATAATTAATGTTTTAAATAGGGAAAATATTAACAAATGAAAAAAAAACTTAAATTATTGATTAACTAAGAACGTAAGCATTTTAGTAGTAGATCATAAATTAAAACTCACTTGAATAAGCCCCAGAGTGCAGAGACGGCCTTTGATCAAGTTTCTTGCCTCAGCATCATCTCCAGAGTCCAACGCTTCTTTAATAGTGGGATCGCTGTAAACATCGTCAAAACCGCCCAAGCTTCTGCCTTGTTGCTCCCTGTTGTTGACCAGCTCATCTACAATATCGTCCAGTACGGTTCCAGCGGAGTCAGAGCTTTTCTTGTCAGCATCAGGAGCTTCTTCGCCTTCTAGTAAATCAGTAGATTTTTCTTCTGGTTTAGCATCTTTGTCTGTAGCATCACCGCCCCATGACCATTCAGCCGTCGTGCTGGCTATAGCTAATGCTAGTAAAAGACTCGTTGTCGTAAACCACCGCATGATCTGTAAAAACAAAGGACCAAATTGAGTCGATCACAAAATTAGAGGTGATGTGATTCTCGTTTAGCGCAGCATGTCGTTTCGAAACTGCAGTAGGCGGAGAATCACTTTTACTTTCGCGGACAGAGTTTGTTGTTAACTCGTTATGTAAGCCTCCATAATGTCAGTGCTCTGCGCCGGAGCCGCTGCGCGGTTTACCCGGCGTGGGCTCGCGAAAGCACTTCACTCTCACGTCTTAGTATTAAGTTACATGCAAGTTGCACCGGGCATGCGTTTGTAGTGCATTTACTGAATGGAAAAAACAGATGAAGTAATCCTAACTCTTTGTGCTAATGTAAATAATGCGGTCACTGACTACCCATTTAACAAGCGCAGTACCTACCTACGTAATCAATGAGTAATCAACATTTGAGTAAAAGCAAGTACGTAAAAGAGAAATCTCAAATAAATATTTATTAAATGACAATTTTATGAAGGTACCAAGGTACTCGCACGTAACAATGACAGAAGCTCGAAAAATTAATACTCGTTAGTTCTTAGAATGAAGCTTTAAAATTATGTATTGGTGTCATCCATTGTTTTGATGTTATGGAAGAAATTGTGATTTGGGTCATTGTCACCTGAAAACCGGCGCAAGAGGTATTGATATGCGCGGGCGGCGCCAATGCGTCATGTTACTGTAACACTATAATGCGTTATGCAACTCTCGACCGGTCGATCTTTGCGCAACTCCGTAACGTAACAAAGGGTTTTACGTCTGGGTACAGATACAGATTAATGTGCAAGACGGATAGGGATCTAGCGTGTAACTATTACTGATTATCATTATTTAACACTCAGTTAAAAAGTCACGTTTAGTGATCAAGTCAAGTATCTGTCAACATTTTTTGGTACTCTTTTGAAAATATTGACTTGATTATGTACAGTCGACGTCAAAGATTATGTATACACTTTTTCAGCTTACTCCATTATCATAAGGTGCAAAAGTGTAAACATACTTTTAACGTTGACTGTTCTTCTCGTTGATGTACATCTCCCTTAACATATCTTATCTTATCTTATTGTATTCAAAATAATTAAATTCGTGGATATGACAAAACTTAAACGTACAATAGCCAGTTGTTATTATTTTTGCATAGAATCATATATTTAATTGTTCATAGTACTAGTGATCGAAATCAAGATAGCATTGTGTTTAAAGTCACAAATGAATCGCTCTCAGTTAAATGGAGAAATCCTGTGAAATGGTTTCCTTTATTAGAGTGGAAAGTTACATTTTATGTTATGAAAGTTATAGCCGTTAGCAAAATATGGCTTTTACATGTACAAGTTAAAGTTCATACATGTACGAGTATACGTAAGATGTTTTGTTTGTATTGTTTTCTAGGAAATAACATATGCAGAATTATAAAGTCAGATCAAGCCGGAGTGAAAGTGGCTGCAACTCAGGATCACGTGTAACATAATACTAAATTCACTTTTTCACACTGGGTTAGGATCTGAGTTTATATGGCTGATAAAAAATGGTATTGCTGATATTGCTTGTCTGCTATAAATGCAGCCACTTACACTTCGAAAATGTACGTAAATATTATTATCAATTATCACTAAACAGATTCGAAAACTTCAGTAAAACACGGTAATCAACTTACTATTTCACTTTGTTTATCACTGTTCAACCAATATAGCGTGTTATGTACTAAACTGTGTTCGCCACCTCACCGGCGCTGTGTTTGCGTCCGAATGACTGCAACATCCACCACCGCCACGCTTTATACTTCGACCAACCTAAAGATGCACGGGCACAGATTTTGTAAGACAACCGCCAGGCCCTCCTACCAATGAACTCGATTTTTTCTCGCTGTCTCGCTAAACGCCATATCTTTTACATCTCTGCGCCGTCGCAATACATTTAAGCGGTTGTCGTGGTAGAGGTAATGACGCACATAGCGTCATTGATCAACCCTTGGTTGGTTCATTGATGAGTGCGCGCCGTTAGGCAACTGGGGTTTCAACCAGGTCGCGTTTACGGATCTCGTGCTTCGACTAGGAAGGAATATACAATCGGTATTGTAACATCCATTGTTTTATTTTATCATCACCGAACAAAATTGCGTAAACAATCCATCGATAAATGTTAATGCCTCTTTAGAGATATGTATTAAGCAAATATGATAGCTATTCATGGGGGGGAAATGCCATAATCGCCACGCTTGGCATGCGGGTTGGCGATCGCAGTAGGATGGCTTTGTTACACGGAGCTATTAAGCTTATATTTAAGTATTTATCTATATTTATCTATTTATTGTATTTATCGTCGCCTAGTACCAACAACACAAGCCTTATTGAGCTCACAGATTGTCCCATACTATATTTATATTTATTTTATTTATTAAGATAAGATTTTTAATTGTTATTAATTAAAACGTAAATATACTTAATAACAGATTAAACAACACTACCAACTCAAAAACATTATCTATCAAAAAAAGGCTCGTTCCAGCTCCTACCTGGTACAAAAGTGCCAAAGATTGTAGTAAACCTTATATTGTTTTTGTTACTTGTAACTAAAATAATATTATTATTAATTATCATGAGCCCATTATCTCGTTGCTTGTCAGAAGCCTCTTTAAATAACATGGTATTGTGCTACATCTGGATAGTCTTCTCTCAAAAAGGGGTCTATGTTATCCCGCTACCCCCAGTCTGCTGGTTCCTTGGATTGATTCTTGGGGCTTCCGCTTTACGAAATTATGAGCCAAAATAACCACTTATTTTGGCTCATAATTTCGTCTGCCATGTTCAGCCCAGTCCCACTCCAACTTGATCGATTTTAGAGCAGAATCTATTATTTGAGTGTTAACTAGAACACAGCGTGAAGTGTTAAAACTATTTAAAATTTAGTAACCCTTAAATAAATATGAATTTAAAACTATGCTTAATTTTACGGAATCCAAAAAAATATGATTTATGTCGATACAGCTCTTGGCGGCGCCGCCACAACCTGAGTGTCCAATAAGAACTATTGTTATTCAATCTTAAGGACCACACGTAATTATCTAAGGCACTATTACGGCGGCTTACGTAACGATTGCTAACAAGTCCTGCCTTATGCGCGCGCGCCGCTTTCCCTGGATCATCCATTAATCCTTGTAAGGAGAACTGACCTACTGACATCATCATAATTACCTAAAACATCTAAATAATCGTATTTAGAATATATCGATTTGATGGCAAATGGGCAAAATTTTCGCAATTTAGGTACATTGTTTATCGAATAGGCACCTGATATAACTACTGCACTTAATAGCAATATAATATTTTTAAATAGTTGCCATGACTCATGTGTTGAGTCTTAATAAAACCCCCTTTTTATTACGATAACTGAGCTTAAAAGTGATCTGAGTGTATTTATCTCGTTTTTCGACCCATTGCAACGTTTGATCTAAAATATTTAACCGTATGTTATTAGATCTTATGAAAATGTTTGCGCAAGTAAAGAAAACGTCTTTTATTTTTCTTTAGAAAATTCTAGTGTATACTAGTGGGATGTACATAGGTGACTAGATATATGACGATCAAAAGGGACAAACTATTGTTAATGCAATTTTAACATGAGAAGAGTAACAATAGAAAATTTCATATGGTACATAACATATACATACATACATACATACATACATACATACATACATACATACATACATACATACATACATACTCGCTTCACACAAGACATTATGTTACAATGTAAAAGACTTCAACGAGCTATCGTAAAATTCATACGTAATATTTATGTGTTGTTATTTTAGATAGCTTATTTTATTAGTATGTAGATTAATAGTATAATGTTGTAATTTGTTATTTCTGTTAAATAGTTACTTTAACTGAAGATACCGTTAAATATGTAGCCAACAATTGTCTTTTCTTCATTTATAATAAGTATTACAATACTTTAATACTTTAATCACCGTTTGCCGTCGAGACACTCGGACCTTGGGGCAAGGGTGCGCTCGGGCTCCACAAGGAGCTGAGTAAACGATTGAGGGAGGCAACAGGTGACCCTCGCGCGGGCAGCTTTCTCGCACAAAGGATTGCCATTGCAATACAGCGCGGGAATGCTGCCTGCGTGATGGGAACCCTACCGAAGGGCCCCGGTTTAGTGGTAAGTTTTTAGTGTTTTATTTTTAAGTTAGGTTTTTAGTTTTAGTTAGTTTATTTTAATAGTAGTTTTAATTTTATACATTATTATGTTATTTAAGTTTTATTATGAATAATAAACACCTTATACTTTAATGATATAAATTGTTTTTGGTAAGTTATGTTTTTTATTAGCGTAACTATATAGTTACGCTTATGCTTAGGCGTAACATAACGTAATAAAGGTTTCTGCCTTATAAAGTCCTATTTTAATAATCCATACTATCGCCGTTTGGCTAAAATATCGCGCCATGAGCATGAACTCAATGAAATCTCCTTTCCGAGGATGTATTTAGGTCACCGCCATGTTTTTTTTATTTAGAATTTCTTGGCTTAGTTCCAGCTATCGATTGGCATATAAAATGTAATATTTTACCTTAAACATTCCATTTATTTTTGTTGTTATTATTCGGCATTGACCCACTCGAGTTCTAGGTATGCGCATGCAGCAGGATCCGAGTTTGCCCAAGAGGGGTTTTCCAAGCGGCGGCGCGCGCTTTGCGCAAGAGTTCGGTGAACCATTTCTATGTCTATTACTTTGATTAGAGGTTGCGTGCGTGCGCGGTATATGTTGTTGTTATTGTTACGTTATATTAATATTAGTTAATAATGTGCTTAAATGTATCTATCACTAAAACCGTAGGTTGCTTCAATTAATATTGTAGATAGACGGCTATTTGAGGCAAATTTTCTACTTATAGTTCTTAAGCAATTTTTAGCTTAATTTTTTTTAGGTAGGTATAGTTTTATTTTTTGTAGTGTTTGATAGTGTAGTTTTTGTTTTTGTATGGATTAGGCAACACGTTTGTCCTGTGTTTAATCACAGGTTTAATTTCACTTTTTTTTAGTTAGATTAGGTTAGAATAGTGTTTACGTTACAAGTTTACACTATTTATCATTATTAGCTAGTTGCTGCTTGTTTCAAAAAATAATGAAGTCTTTCCATTGTTACATAATTCATCATTAGAATTGATTAGGTAAAAAAAACCGGCCAAACGCGAGAAGGACTCGCGCACGAAGGGTTTCGCACCAATATCAATAAAAACGGCAATAAAATCATGTCCGTTGAATGGGAGCCCCCTTAAACATTAATTTTATTCTGTATTTTATTATTTGTTGTTATAGCGGAAACAGAAATACATTATCTGTGAAAATTTCAACTGTCAAACTATCACGTTTCATGAGATACAGTCTGGTGACAGACGGATGGACAGCGGATTCTTAGTAATAATATTTTCAGAGTAATTTTTGTTAGTCAGATGTGTTTTATAATGCATAACATAAAATTAACGTGTATACTCTTTATAAGCATAGCTCGGACAATTCATCGCAAAAACGTCGCAAAACGAATATAACACCAAAATAAAACAATATATATTTAATTTGTATTAGGTACAGTATTTTAATAATATATTTCTATATTACATTCATAACCACTACCGAAAAAGTGTCAAAAGTGTGCATCTTGTTCCATACAAAATATTTTTTTGCGATGAATTGTCCGAGCTATGTTTATAAGCTATTTCCCGTCAATCATAGCTGACTGCGCATCAAATGCAGACTGCACCAGCAAAAGAGCGTCGAACTCAAGTTCAAAACACTGCTTCGTCATGTAAACCAAAAAGGTCTACACGTTGTTGTAGTGTTCCGTTCATACTACCTTCCGTTTCGGAGGTGCGCGTATGACGTAATTATGACCGGTGCTCAGAAGTCATGTCAGTGGTCGTCATACAAAACGTATTTGTCGACCAAACTCTTGCATCCTCTTTGCGCACGCGCACGCTACAGTATCGTATCATTCGTATCTCGTTCATTACAAAAGTATTTAGATATATATATTTGAATTATCTGTACAATTATTTTTGAATAAATTATTTGATTTGATTTGATTTGATTTGATTTAAGTGCAGTTTTTTTTACTTAGGTAGATGTGTGTCTCTAAAGTTAATTGTCTTTTTTTGGTCCTTCTCTGGAACCAGAAGTACAGTTCTCGAAAACTCAGAAGAAATGAATTAGATTTATAAAGTATTTAAAAAGTTTATACCTATGTACTCGGTTTAAGATTCGTCATAAATAGGGTACTTTCCAGTAGATAAACTTAATTGTATCGTTGCATTTATAAAATCAAAATTTAAAAAATTCACGGGAAAATCCAGGTGTTACATGTGATTGCGCTTTATTATGGTTAAAACTTTTATAAAGGAGATGTATTCATTATACAGTATTGTGACGTTACAATACTGGTCTCAGGTATAAACTTCATATAACAATCGTTTTGACGCTTCCTAAAGAGTAGCTGATTTGACTTCATAGCAAAGTAGCCTAGTTAATGTGTAAAATCCGTGCAACATTTAATTAAACATTAGACTTACTAGTGTAATCCTAAGTCTAATGTTTAATTAAATGTTTAGGGTAGGTGTGAGTTTAGTGCTGTGTCATCACATCACGGTCGCTGTTGCTCCTTTGCGCCATGTTTTGGTGCGCCGGTTAGGTACCGGTAACCGTTACGTAACCATATATCCGAGGCAAGAAAGCTTGTCAAGTGATGTAGGGTAATCTTATTGTATTGAGCCTTGCGGCCGTGCTCTACCGGTGGCATATAATCTAAATGATAATTATGGCATTTATGGCGACATTAGAGTGAAAATATTTTTTTTACTTCTCTGTTGTTGGTTTGCATCTGTTGTTCGCTAAATGCGAGATGGAGTCATTCGTCAGAGGTCAATAAATATCTGTGACCATTATTTTCTTTTTTGTATACAATAATTGCGATGGTATTACATACATAATTATATAAAGTAGCTGAGGATTCCTTCTCGTTCAATTATTTTCATTCATTTATTAGGCGTTAACGTTGACGAGGGGGATTTTAAAACGTAGGTAATGGTGGCTGCTATAATATTTTTATTTGGGTGTTTCAAAATATGAAATATGCAATGCGTGCAGGTACTATGCTTAATATAAATGTACAATCTTTGAGCCCGGTAGAAATATGCGAATATAATAAACGAATACAATTTTACTTATAATGTGCCAACTTAATGCTGGCAGACTAAAATGTGGATAAAGGACTAACAACAATCGTAAGGAATCCTTAGGAATTGAGTTAAGTACTACAATTACTTATTGAACTCATTTTGAAAGTCTCTTATTTTGGAAAATTAATACATATTAAAGACAGGATTACAAATAATTTCTCCAATTATCATATGTCATTTTTGGCAATTGTTTAACGCAATTTTATTAATGAAATACTAATATTGTAGTACCAAATAGCTAATGTAGCGTGCGAGAAATTACTGGGAACTCATATTGCAACTTCGTACTTCGGGTTTTCCGAATTGCCAGTATTGCAACGTGCGACTGAAGGCCGCCGCCGCACAACTCGGACTATTAGAATGCGTGGAGAGGCATTTACTTCTTAATATTTACATTTAGTAAACATTAATTTATCAAGCTCTTTTTCATGTTTACAAATATAGATTTTAATGGTCTAATAACCAAGTTTAACAATTCTTTAAACTTCGATACGGATGATACTTATTTAGAGTAAGCTTAGTAAAATCAGCAAAATTTTTAAAAACGTATATATTTTATTACATACCTATAGGAAAAGTCATGTCGGTTTACAAAATTTAGCCATCTACTTGCAGTTGCAGCGCCAAATATTTTGTGAACATTACGTATCGTATGTTGTAAGTGTCATATTTTGCGTTAATTATCATATACCTACTGTGCGACGGAAATACGTGGATAACATTGAAAACATCTGGCTCGCTTGGCTATTTGTATAAATCAGTTATCTATGCAGTGTTTGGCTAACCAAATTTTGTTGACAGATATTTCGTTGTTGTATCACCAATTGTCTATGAATTACAAAAAAAAGGTAAAAGTCAGCTGTCAATTTATGTCATTCAGTCAAATCGGTCGCTGTTTACAAGAGGATATTTAAAATAATATTCAATAATGACTAGATACCGAGTGAGGTCCGCAAACTATTATTTAAGCTCGTAAGTAATTACAATAACGACAATGTGTGAAGTCGACGTGACGCTTTTTATAACGAAAAACTGCAATGTTTACAAGTCGTACACAATATGGTAGGTTGGTGCTCTATAAATGTTTTGATACTTTAGTACTAGTTGTAACATTTGCCTATAACTTTGATTAAGTACGTAAATGCATTAATAGGTACCTGAATCTCATAAACAGAACTGGTGTATAAAGAAACGGATAAACTAGAAAATATCAATAAAATCAAAACATTGGAAGTTTGGAACGTAAGGAGTTACTAACTGAAAAGCTTATTTAGAAGAAATCTGTGGAGTGACCGGTCAGTAGTAATTTGATATAAAAATATTTTAATTTATATAACCGACCAAGAGCATGTCGGGCCATGCTCAGATTGCTCAGTGTAGGGTTCCGTACGGACGGACATGGCGAAACTATAAGGGTTCCTATTCCTAGTTTACTACGGAACCCTAAAAATGAGCGGCCAACGTGTCGAAGGAATATCCATACCTACTGATAGAGACTGTACTTATGTAATTTTTTTGGTGAAGGATTGATATTATGGTATTATCGAGCTAGGTGTTATTTACTAGT
This sequence comes from Pammene fasciana, assembly GCA_911728535.1. Classification (NCBI taxonomy): domain Eukaryota; kingdom Metazoa; phylum Arthropoda; class Insecta; order Lepidoptera; family Tortricidae; genus Pammene; species Pammene fasciana. Next base: position 9,228,760 of record OU452285.1, read on the forward strand.
GTCCGACCGAAACATGTTTTTTTGCCGAAACCGAAACCGAAAACGAAGGTTCGGCTCTAGGTGCAGTTTCGGCCGAAACCGAAACCGAAACCGAAACTTTTATAGACATGTTAAAATCGTTGAGTTAAACAAGCCGTTGTAACTTGTATAGGATAGGTGGTATAAAGAAGAACAAGGTTAGTAAGTTTTGATTGACCATCCTCCTAGCGTTTGTGCTGGCGTTTTCTCACGGACTCAACTGAGCCTTGGGTCCACTTGGCAACCTAATCCCATGATTTTTTTCTTATTTGTACACAACTCCAAGTTATATATATCGGTGTAAGGCGTATTTTGATCCCTAAATTCGTTTTGGTTTGTAGAATTTTACATCGCTCTCGTTTGTTATGTAGCCGAGTTACGCATTGTGCGGTTAGATCTTTCAGCTTTTTTTTCGCGAAATAAATGCAGAACACGAATAACGAACAGATATTTTCTAATAAAGGTTTCATATGAATAAATATAATTATGTAACTTTTTAACAAACTTTTACCCCCCTTATTGAAAGTATAATTGTCACAAGTCGACAATGTTTTCGTACATAGATATGTACAAAAACATGGGAAACAGACAGATGTCTGACATCAGTTTTTTTTACTTTGGTATTTTTTTTGGATTTAGGATCTGCTACGTTAAATTTATCAATAAAATAACCCAGACGATTTTAAACTTGACACATGTATTTTCAGAGTAAAATTACGATCAGTAAACAAAATAAAAATATGACAGTTTTAATTGAAATTATATACGCGGTTAAGTCCCGTTTATTACAAATATATATGACAGTTTTGTTCGATACTTGGAGTTAAAGGTTTATAGCATCTATCTCTATGGCTAAAGTAATACGTTTTGTTAAAAAAAAGTACTGAGCAATATATGAGTCGGAAAAACAAACATTTTTGCTTTATTAAAATTGGTATGTTTTCTTTTAAACTATGAATACGATTTTTTAAACTTGTTTGTTATTCATTAGTTATACTGCAGTTAGTTATACAGCAAAGTTTCATCGACTGAGACATCAATGCTGTTAACATGTCTCTATAAAATAATTCGCCAAGATTGCATGGACTATTTTAGTTTTACTATCAGTATTTAAAATAAATCGTCTAGTGTTTTTACTTGATTTCTCCGTGTATCATTTTCAACGTAGGCCGACGCAGTTCCTTGGGCAGTCCCTTGCATGAACTCGAGAGTTTAATGTTAGATAAAATTAATAGTTAAATGATATATATCTAAGCAAAATTATTGTTTTCTCAGTAAGTGACCATAAACCATATTATATTATCATATTACAATTGATGAAATAATCTTCTAAATCACATGTACACTTTTTTGATATTCATTTATTATAATTTTATCACTTAATAACGTTACTGAGACAGAACTTGTGGACCGATTAAGTACAATGTTGTAAGTTTCGGCGCGGCCGAAAGTTTCGGCCGTTTTTTGGCCGAAACCGAAACTTGGGCCGAAACACGGTTTTTTGGCCGAAACTGGCCGAAACCGAAACCGAAACCGAAACTTCGGTCGGACACTATTATTTACACTACATTTCATTTTTCGCCTTGTTACTATGGTATATGGTGAGAAAGTGTTGTTGACTGTACTTTACGTAGTGATAGAATTTAATGTAAGCTGATTTTGAGTGCATTTTGAGTATATTTTTTAAACTTATTTCCTTAGGTACCTTACATGTGCAGATAAAATCAAAAATATTTTCTAGTATCAAAACTATAATTTCTAGTGTGACCAGCCCAAGATTTTTTGAATTTCCCGCCAAAAGATTGTGTAAAATTTCAGTAGCCAAACTCTAACAATATGTGTCGACTCTACTGTAGTCTCTGTGCTAATTCATTTGATGACCTAGATTCGGCCGATTGTGCGTCACGTCATATCGGGCTTCCCGCGCGCTCCCGTCAAGGACTGCCAGCGCAGGGGACCGTGGGGGAATTATCAAATCACCTACTTGCTGGCATCATCATCCTCCTAGCGTTCGTCTTGGCTTTTCTGACACGGGTCTATTTGAGCCTGGGGCCCGTTTGGCAATCTGATACCGTGAAGTAGCGTAGGTTTTACAAATCTACGAGTATTGCTTGCTTTTTAACTAAACTAAGAGTCTAAGATTAAAGTAAATCAGAAACTACGAGACTGTTTTAAATTAACACTACGAGTACCTATTTATTCTACAATCAGGAACAAAAGTAATACCGTATTTTTTTTTACATTTTCTGTAGATTAGGAAATCTAAATATGTAGACGCCTCAGTTCCTAGTTAATAAAGGAGTAAGTACCGTCGGACTGAAATTTAAGTTAACGCCGAAACTTAGACGCCGTGACCGCTGACGTAACTCGTATCTAAGAGCGGATCTTTAGGAAGTTAACCGTTAATTAACATAAACATTCAGTTCACACGATGTGAAGATTTGGCGCTTATGCAAATAAACAAAAACAGTGACATACATCTTTTAGTTTTAACTGTTGTTTATGTTTCTTTGAGATGTCGCTAGCAACATAATTTAAGCTTAATTATTTCGATAACTATAACTTTAGCAGGGGTTAATGTGTAAATTTACCAATTTTGCGATTTATTCTCACCAGACGAGAAGGAATAATACTGACAATAATCAATAATTCTGTAATTAACCCTTTAGAAACGAGGTTTCACTGTGTAGATAAGTTATTTACTAGACATAGTTAAACAGTAAACACTTCTAACTTTTAACCACGTTAATAAGACACCATCCAACTTCAATATATTAACTGCGCAATACGGTTAACGCCTAAACGTCTAAATCAGAACTATTTAGCTTAAAAATTATTCCGATACAACTCCAATACAACTTCAATATTGGTGGACTGTTTGTTGTGTGTTGGGCGTGTCATGGGAATACATTGTTTTTAATGTATTGTAAATGTATTTTAACCCATGTCGAATGGTATTTAATAGTGTATCCTGTACGGAGTATATGGGACTCAACCTTGATGAGGCCTGGTAAGTAAATCCATGGGTACTTATTGTTCTCGAGGAAAATCCCGATTCATGTAATCTAACATGTTTTTATGTAATCAAAATGATCTCCCGTTGTCTATGTAATTAGCCTGAGTGGAAAAATCCGGCTTTCCTATCGAAAACAATGCGAGACGCTTCATGTAGCGTGCACCGGAGCGTGGCGCGCGCGCGGCGGGTCCGGCGCCGGCGCCGCCTCCGGGAGAAAGCAGCCTTACTTATAACTACAAGGATTTAGCCACCGCAGAACGCCTCTTCCCTATGAAGTGTAATATCTATTACCTATTATCATACCAGCCAAATGAAGCAAGTTGTCGCGGGGGAGCGTGATATAAAATTACAGTTTGGCAGCAACTGACATTCATATTATGTTATTTTGCGATAAGTTGCTGCTATAATAGGCCTCTGCAGGACTAAAGCTTTGTTCAAGTATGTTTAGTATCTCCAATGTTTCTCCTACGTTGTCCGTATGCAATGCTTTCTTGCGATCTATACAATATACCGATTGGTTCTCTTTGAAAGTGTTGCCCAAGATTTCCCTCTCCGCGTACAAACTCTGTCTTTGTTTTTCTGTTTGTTTTTTACCACGTTAAAAATCACCCAGAATTTCCACTATAATGTAATTTTTAATTGAGTCAAAAAATTTAACAGCACCTTACCTATATCATTTTGCAAACCGCTGTGTAAGTAAAGAGCTGTCAGAATACCTCACTCAATTAGAACTATTAGAAGTTCCAGTTTACGAACAATTTAACGAAAACATTGCTACGGTACGCTACGTCGTAGCACACATCGCGTAGCCGCGCAGTACAGTAGTATAACGCCATCTAGTAGAAAACCGCGATGTTACTAAGGTCACCGCTACGTTGAATAACGTGCACGTTAGCGAGCTTAACATCAAAACCGGCCTACAACGCCTTTACTTGAAATCACGTTTTAATCAAACAGAGCTAGATGTCACTAGTTAACAACGGGGACATGATAACAACTGTTTTTTTATTGGAATTAAAATTATGTTATTATGCGTCAGAAAATAAATGAAGTAGGGATATAGTGTTTGACTAGAAGTTTGTCATATTACAAATCATAATACAAACGTATAAGTAAACAAACTTTGAGTAATATAACTTTGACTTGTTATGAAGACGCTCTCTATTGTTTATTTGTTGTGCTCTTAAGTAGTAATCAGAGCTAGCTTACCAACATAAAGTAGATTCTAATACGATCAAGTTTTAGCAACTTCGTATAGATGGCGTTAAACTAAAAATAAATAGGTAATGTATGGAAATATCTTTAATGATAATTAGTAATTACTAGTTTGTTTGGTATTAATTTCGCCAGAGTTTAATTCCAGTACCAAAAATTTTTAAAAATAATCATCAAGGCGCACTCTATCAATGGTCAAAAGTTCACAACTTTTACTCGATGCGCAGATTTTTTTTCACTTTTGTACTGAGAGAAAACCATAGCTAATAAAGAGGCATTGAAGCGGTCATATATTTTTTTAAATTATTTATTTACGTGTAGGTAAGTGCATACCATTCCACATTTTTAACCGACTTCAATTCCATTGAGGAAGGAGGTTCTGCATTCGGTTTGGTGTTTTTTTTTATGTATGTTCCCCGATTACTCCGAGACCCGTGGTCCGATTTGAGTAATTCTTTTTTTGTTTGAAAGGATCTACATTCAAGGTGGTCCCATATTAATATGGTGCTGTTCTGATGATGGGATCCATGAGGAATTGAGGGAACTCCTCAATTTTTAAAGGCACATGTATGGTGATTTGGGTGTTTTCTTAAGCAACTCAAGCATTTTCTCACGAAAACCACCATTTCGATGCAGTGGACCTCATGATGATGATTGTTTTGATGATAATGATGAAGATTTTTTTATGCAGGATGTTCAGCGATTACTCCGAGACCCGTGGTCTAATTTGAATAATTATTTTTTTGTTTGAAAGGAACTACCTCGAAGATGGTCCCACATTTATCTGGTGCTATTTTGATGATGGGATCTATGAGGAATTGAGGGAACTCCTCAATTTTTAAAGGCACATGTATGGTGATGTGAGTGTTTTCTTAAGCAACGAAAACCACCATTTCTATGCAGTGAACCTGATGATGATGATTGTTTTGATGATAATGATGAAGATTTTTTTATGCAGGATGTTCAGCGATTACTCCGAGACCCGTGGTCCAATTTGAATAATAGTTTTTTTGTTTGAAAGGAACTACCTTGAAGATGGTCCCACATTTATCTGGTGCTGTTCTGATGATGGGATTCATGAGCAATTGAGGGAACTCCTCAATTTTTAAAGGCACATGTATGGTGATTTGGGTGTTTTCTTAAGCAACTCAAGCATTTTCTCACGAAAACCACCATTTCGATGCAGTGGACCTCATGATGATGATTGTTTTGATGATAATGATGAAGATTTTTTGATGCAGGATGTTCAGCGATTACTCCGAGACCCGTGGTCTAATTTGAATAATTATTTTTTTGTTTGAAAGGAACTACCTCGAAGATGGTCCCACATTTATCTGGTGCTATTTTGATGATGGGATCTATGACGAATTGAGGGAACTCCTCAATTTTTAAAGGCACATGTATGGTGATGTGAGTGTTTTCTTAAGCAACGAAAACCACCATTTCTATGCAGTGAACCTGATGATGATGATTGTTTTGATGATAATGATGAAGATTTTTTTATGCAGGATGTTCAGCGATTACTCCGAGACCCGTGGTCCAATTTGAATAATAGTTTTTTTGTTTGAAAGGAACTACCTTGAAGATGGTCCCACATTTATCTGGTGCTGTTCTGATGATGGGATTCATGAGCAATTGAGGGAACTCCTCAATTTTTAAAGGCACGTGTATAGTGATTTGGGTGTTTTCTTAAGCTACTCAAGCATTTTCTCACGAAAACCACCAATTTGATGGAGTGGACCTGATGATGATGATTGTTTTGATGATAATGATGAAGATTTTTTAAATGTAGGATGTTCAGCGATTGCTCCGAGACCCGTGGTCCGATTTGAATAATTCTTTTTTTGTTTGAAAGGAACTACCTCAAAGATGGTCCCACATTTATCTGGTCCTGTTCAGATGATGGAATCTATGAGCAACTGAGGGAATTCCTCAATTTTTAAAGGCACATGTATGTTGATTTGGGTGCTTTCTTAAGCAACTCGCGCATTCCCTCTTGAAAACCACCAATGAAGTCCACATATGATACGTGGACCTTTCCTTAGATAGAATGGGTGTATTATGAACTTTTTTATATATCTTTACCGATTATTCCGAGACCTTTGTCCAATTTTGATAAATATATAACCACTAGAAATGGAAAAATAAAAACTTTTTACAAAAAAAAGATAAACCGACTTCAAAAAAGATAAAATGAATCATTATATTATTTATATGCGTCACAAAAAAAATAAATAAAAAAAAAATAAAAAATAAAAAATAAAAAAAAAAATAAAATAAAAAAAAACCATCTTCTTCTTCTTCTTCTCCTGTTCCCATTATTTGGGGTCGGGTCTCCTCACTGTCCTGCGCCAAGTCCAGCGGTCTTGGGTTGTCTGTTGGGGCACCTGGGCTTTCTTGAGGCCTCTCTCTATATTTGTCCACCAGGAGTATGGCGGTCGCCCTCTTCCTCTTTTCTGCTCCGGTAGATTGAGCGCTATTTGTACCACGTGATCGTTTTCTCGTCGTTTGACATGGCCATACCAACGAAGGCGATTTTCGATAAGTTTGTCTGCGATTGGTGCAACTTTGAAACTGCCACGTATGTATTCATTACGGATTCTGTCTAGCCGAGTTACACCTCCCACCCACCTAAGCATTTTCATCTCGTTGGTATGTACCTTTTGCTCATGTATTTTCTTCGTTGTCCAGCATTCTGACCCATACAGTAGCGCAGGGCGGACTGCGGTTTTGTAAACTTTTCCCTTAGTTTTTATTGGGATACGTGAGTCGCACAGTACACCTGTAAGCGATCGCCATTTTTGCCATGCAACGTTTATTCGGTGTGACACGTCGGCGTCGACAGTTGCATCAGGTGTAAGTATGGAGCCTAGATATTTAAACTTATCTACAGATGGGATAGGTGTTGGTCCAATATAGATAGTTTCTGGTGTGGTGTTTCCGCTGAAAGGGCATTTCAGGTATTCTGTTTTGCTCTTACTAACTCTCAGGCCATACTTTTCAAGTGCGAGCGTCCACGTGTTTAAAAGTTCCTGCAAGTGCGTTGCGGTGTCGGCAGCCAGAACTATATCGTCCGCGTACAGCATGGTCCACGGCAGAGGAGACGGTATATGTTTTGTGAGGTAATCCATGACCAAATTGAACAGCAGCGGACTGAGCACTGATCCCTGATGGACGCCTACTTTGACCTCAAAAGCCCTACTTGTGCCTGCTAAGCTTCGTACTCTTGTGCTAACCTTGTTATACATGTCTTGTACAAGTTCGACGTAGTATTCTGGAACACGTTGCGCACGAAGAGACTGCCACACAAGTTTTCGAGGCACACGGTCGAAGGCTTTTTCTAGGTCTATAAATGTGAGATGTAAGTCTTTTTTGTTGATCTTAAATTTTTCCATCATGATCCTAAGCGTCTGTATTGCGTCTATGGTTGACCTGGATGCTGTGAAGCCGAACTGGTTAGGTGACGTTTGAGATATGTTCGTGATTCTTTTATTAACTACTCTCTCCCATATCTTAAGCGTGTGCGAGGTTAGTTTTATGCCCCTATAGTTTTCGCACTGCGCCACGTCACCCTTGTTTTTGTAGAAAGGCAGTATGAAGCTTTGACGCCAGGAATCTGGAATTTGTTTAGTAGCTAAGATGATGTTAAATAGCTTAGTCAGCCACGCTACGCCTACCGGTCCGAGAGATTTCCATAAATCTGCCGGTATCTCATCCGGCCCCGCAGCTTTTTTGTTCTTCATTTTCATCATGGCGTGTTCAACTTCAGCAGCCTCTACCTCGGGGATTGGTCCATATGTGGGGTCACACGGAGCCGGATCCTCATTTGGGAATTCTTCATTTAGAAGTTGATCGTAATACTCGAACCACCTATCTCTGATTTGGGCATTATCAGTTAAAATGTTTTGGTCTTTATCTTTTATAAATTTATTGATTTTTATGTCCATAGTTGCTCTGTGTCTCCACTTTGCTATTTTAAGTATGTCGTTTGCGGTTTTAGCAGTTTCTAAGTTATTGTAAAAATTTGTATTACTTTTTGCTCTCTCTTGTGCTACACATTTCTTCGCGTTTTTCTTGGCTTCCGTGTATTGGTCCTTGTCTTCTTGAAGTTGGGAGACTTGCCACTTCTTGAAACATAGTTTTTTATTTCCCACGGAGTCCTTCACGATATCGTTCCACCAGTTTGGATCTTTACCGGTCTCAAAAGGTCCTTTAGAAACTCCAAGCGTGTCTGCTGCCTTTGCTCTACATTTTGCTTCGAACTTAGACCACATCTCTTGCGCGTTGCCGTAGTTTGTGCTGACGTCAGTCTCAAGGTATTCCTTAACCGCAGCCTTTAGTTGTGCACCTTTGGGCCCGTCTAGATCCTTCCACTAGGTATTCCTTAACCGCAGCCTTTAGTTGTGCACCTTTGGGCCCGTCTAGATCCTTCCACTTTTTTCCACCATAAAAAAAAAAACATAAATAAAAAAAAAAATAAAATAAAAAAAATAAATAAAAAAAAATGAAAAAAAAATTAAAAAAAAAATAAAAAAAAAATAATAAAAAAAAAATAAAAAAAAATTAAAATAAAATTAAAATACAGTAAAATAAAATCAAAAAACCAAAAAAAACTAAAAAGAAATGAAAGTAAAAACATATTTTTTTATAACTATTTTTTTTTAAGTTTTTTCCATATTTTAATTTTAATTTTGATTTGATTATATATAACATTTTTACTTAAGACAAATAAATTTTTTTATTTCAATTTTTTTATTAAAATATACACACACACACTTCATTTAACTCATTAAAAAAACACTGAAATCAAAAACAAATCTAAAATATTAAAAGACAACAAATAAAATAATAAAGAAATTATAATAAAATATATTAACCTAACATTCAACTTCATATCTGCACTGATATAATTATAATGTTAATTATTTATTTAGGAACATACAAAGACTAGCAACTACAAACTTAGATATAAAAATAAAACTAAATAAACTAACTAAAATAAACTTAAATATAAACTTACAATAAACTTATATATAAAACTAAAATAAACTTACAGATAAAATATGCTCCCCAGGTCGCCTTCGTGAGTCATGGTACCCAGAAGGCTGGCAGCGTTGCCTCTTTGGATGGCCAGGCTTATCCTCTGACCAAAAAAGCTGCCAGCCCTCTGGTTGCCTGAGACATCCACGAGGCGCTTGGAGATCTCTTTGAAGAGAGATTTTGCACTGGGCCCCCACGGCCCTAGGGTTTCAACACCAAACGGCGCAAATATATAGCCCTCACCGAGAACGGAATATTTGCGCCGTTTGTGCTGCTCCGCAACTGTAGCTGCAGCTCCTGCCTTGGAGGAGGTCGCCTGTAAGTGGGACGGTGCGAGCGTGTCAACGCAGGTGGCGTCCCACACAAGCGTCCTCCCCAGCCTCCACGGAATGAGTGTCATCCCGTCGGGTCGCTTGCCGTCGTCGCGCACGATACCGTTCGGCTCGAAAATAGCCGGTACGCTAACGGAAGCAAGCGCCCTCCGGATAACATCGTTCAAGGAGGCGTGGCGGGAGATGCGGCCTGCGCTTCGTTGGCAAGACAGGCCATGGTGGCCCAGCTCATCAACTATGGCGCCACAGCGGCATCGGTGTGATTCATTGGTTTTGGTGCCCAGTCGCAGACAAGTGGCTAGTGTTAGTGTGGATTTGTCTAAGAGAGTGCCGATGTTGGGTGAAGGCAAAGCATGAAGCCAGTAGCCAGCTTCCGGTTCTATAACTGCTAGTAGACGAGCCCGCTCCGCTGAACTTTGGGCCGTGTCCAAAAGTTCTTTAAGAGTTGACTTGCAAAGCGGCTCGTCCCACTGTCTTTGTGAGTTAAGGAAAACCGGAAGCTGGTTACCGGGGCATGACTCCACCCATATATCTTTAGCTTCGTTCATCGTGGTACTACACTCGTTGCTGGCAGATGGGCAAAAAACTCGGTTAGCGAGATTTTGTGTGCTGTGAATGGAGGACAAAAATGCAGGGAGGGCCACACTGACTACTTGTCGGATCCCCAATCCCCCATGACGAATAGGCAGTGAAGCCTGGGTCCAGGCGCGGTTGTCTAGATGAATATTGAGAATGGATGAGAGGGTGTTTTTGAGGGTGGAGTCTAAGGGTTCGATAAGGTGGGGATGTTTCCAGACAGGGCTACATCTGAGTATGTATGTGAATTTAGGAACAAACAGACAGAATTTAATGATGATTAATGCCATGTGTGCACTGATTTTTAGAAGGCGGTCCGAATAAGCTTTATGAGTGTGGAGATGTTCGTCGATGAGTGCAGGAATAGATTCAGGGAAGATGGGAGCACCTAGGAGTCTAAGGGAATTTTTATCGATTATTTTTATATTTGGAGAAATGGTATTGAAGTTTGAGATTATGTGTTGTAGTTCGGTCGCAGGTATGGGCTTGTTGATAAAAAGTTCACATTTGGAGAAATTTAACTCCAGTCCGATGGAACTAAATGAATCTGTAAGGTTTTTTAGGTCGTCTAGAACGGTTTTCCAATCGCCTCCTAGGGTCCCATCATCAAGGTACCAGGTGTTAAATTTTGATTTTAGGTTTGAAATGGTTGGGTGGATGGCGAGGCTGAAAATGGCAGGTCCTAGTGGGTCGCCTTGCTGACACCCCACTGCTGATGATAAACGGTGGGTTTTGAAGAGAAGGTGAGTCGGTTCATGATAACATTGCCATAAGTATTTATATATCAATGGTGTGGCATCTTGAACTTGTGTTAGTAGGGCACCTCTGTCTACCGAGTTAAACGCATTCTTTACATCCACTTTCAGCAGCACCTCGCATGACTCGTCTCCAACGAAGGCGCGTGCTGCGTGTACAGCAGCTTCACAGCCACCTTTGCTTCCGAAGCCGAGTTGAAGGGGTTGAAATTTTGCGGTAAGAGGTGAAAATATATTTTTGCAACAAATTTTGGAGCACAGACGTCTAAAAGTTAAGCCTACAGCGATAGGTCTTATGCCCCCATCTTTTTTTTTAAGAGCGCAGAGATTGGCTCCATACAATAGTCCTAAGACTCCACTGCATACCTTACCAGACAGCATGAGGTTTACCAGTTCAGTGATGCCGTCCAATAGACGCTCGCCAGCGTCGCCGGTGGATCCCACGAGCAGGTCTTTAAGATGCTGTGGAGAGAGACCGTCGAGGCCGCCAGCGGAGCCGTTCTTGAACGACATCACTGCAGCTAGCACATCCTTCTTGGTAGCAGTTAAGTGCGGTGCCTCAGAGTCTGGCGGGTCAGGATGGTAGAGAGATGCTGCTGGAAGTGGGTGTTTTGATAGTAAAGCGGACACAGTATCGGAGGTGTCTGGTGCATCAACGTCACTAGAGAATAGCATCTGGGCGGCGCCCTTAATATCGCCATCTATAACTTTTTGCTCTACTATTTTAAATAGCTTAGTATCCTCCTTAGAACTGGGTTTCAGCTGAGGATGAGGAGCCGGATCGATGGGATGGATGCAGTTAGATTATTAATATCAATTATCTATTCAATGAATCTACACTAAAAACTATTCACCAATTTTCAATGTTGAAAAAGACTTAACATTAATTATTTCCAATTATTAGTTAACTTCACAAACAATAGGAACACATGGTACTTAACAGGTAAAACCCAAAGCTACTTGAAGGTAATCATTATCAATGGCCCGCAAACTATTGTTTGTTATCTTTATCTGCACGTGCAACTATTTCTTAGTGTCCAGCCAGTAATAATATTTATGAATAACAAAGTAGATATATTATTATTTCACTTAAAATACTTTTAAATTGTAGAAGTCGAGATTCGCGGGAACGTAGCCGAATCCAGAAACGGATACGTATCTTTGACGTGACCATGTAGTACGGGATCTTAGCACCGCCGGTGCTAAGGCTTCGTAGCTATGGTTCCGCGTGTAACACGTAAATCACAAGCCCTAGTTCAAACCCCCTACGGAGTTTTTCGGAACTTATTATATTTTTATTTTATTTTTATTTCATTTTTATTTCATTTTTATTTCATTTTTATTTCGGTGTTATTGCGGTACCGTAATTCTATACCAGTACCGTAACGCTTATACCGTAACGAAATCAGTCCCTGGCGACAACGATATATATATTCTGATACACGTCTGTTTTGTCAATAATCAGATAAAGGCGGCAAATAGAAAAAAAATGTACACGCGTAAGATTGACCTTCCATATAAAATTTGAATATCGTGCCTTTTTACTGACACGGCGTGTGTACTGGGTACATGTGAGTATAGAAAAAATAAACTAGCAATTGAATTCCTTTATACTTCGGATTAAACCTTAGATGAAAAAGGATAAATAATTCAAACCGAACCACGGGCTTCGTTCGACATACGGATAGTCCCAACAATGTGTTAACAAACAAACATAGGACGCATGATTATACTTTCTGTACCTACTTGCCTTACAGTTAACGCATGGTCGAAACGAATGTATATCTACGTGCGATTCATACCGTATTAGATTAGTCATATAGTAAAAATAACAATTCACTGAACACATCGCCTCGTTCGTATTAACTCTTCCAAATTTGGCTTGGCACCGACTTCAAACATATCAGTTGGTAACGCATATAAATAATATAATGATTCATTTTATCCTTTTTGAAGTCGGTTTATCTTTTTTTTGTAAAAAGTTTTTATACTCTATGCATGCAATGATTTTATATATTCTAACTCGATGTATGCATGTCTATTATTTCCGGTATAATTCGCTGCTTAAACAACTTGACGGATTTGACTACGTATGTTGCCTTTAGATTCATATCAGTCAGTATTTTAATTTATCTAGGCACATAGCGTTATACAAATCCGTTTGATTTGTAACGATAAACTCGGAGCAGCCAAGGTGGTCACAAATATCTGAACAACGCTTCTATTGTCAAGGCGATAAAGTGCATGTTCAGATATTTTTGAGTACCTTGGCCGCTCCGATATGTTTGATGGCGACTGTATGAGCTGAGAGCGTGCTCTTTATTGATTTTGTAATTCAGGGGCTGGCTAAAAGCGGTATTAGACATTGCAACCTGCAGGGCCCAATCTGTCAGGTTGTAAGGTGTAATTAAAGGTAGGGCCCGTAGGGAGCTGAAGGAGGGGCAAAGAGAGGCAGGGCACACAACAGATTGGGCCCTGCAGGTTGCAACTTGCAATGTCTAATAGCCGTTTATGCCAGAGTTGTGAGATTATTTCGCTCAATTAAAAATACCACTTTAGGCAGTAAACCGGAAGCTCATTGTGACTGAGATTGCTATTAAATTAATACAAGTTCAAACGTATTGCCAATTTTATTGCGCAATTTATCAACGAGTACATTGATCACGGCCGTGGCAATCTTGTAATGTCTGTATCTATTTTAATCATTTAATTGCCGTATAAACTGATATAATTAATTATACTATATGTTTCCGCGATAAAAATACCCTAATGCCGAAACATTGATTATTTTAATCAATTTATCTCGTCCTTAAGCCATGTTGCTGTAGGATCAGTCAGGCCGGGTATATTTTTTCTTATAATTGTATATTATGTAAAAGGCTATATTTTACCTATTTATAACATACCTCTATACTAATTAATCATTACTAAGCAAAGTAGGATTGAATTTGATTACTTACAATTAGATATCAAAATCATTATCATCACTACATAGTATAAAACAAAGTCGCTTTCTGAGGCCAGTTTTATAAAGGTACAAGTTACAATTTACAAGTCTCTTTGCTAACACATAGGGTTAAAAAGAGAGTTCCGCTTATAAATTGTAACTTGTAGCTTTATAAAATTGGCCTCTGCTGTCTGTTTGTATGTATGCTTAGATCTTTAAAACTACGCAACGGATTTAGATGCGGTTTTTTTTTAAATAGATAGAGTGATTCAAGAGGAAAGTTTATATGTAGGTATTAATTGCAGCCGTGCGAAGCCGGGGCGGGTCGCCAGTATCTGTGATAAGTATGGGTAATACCTATTTTATTTTTTTGCAAAGATACATAGGTACATACGTTTATGTAAACACACACTATAAATAGATAGTGTTTGTAATATTCAAGTATTATTAATATTATTATACACGTAAGTATATTAAAAAGGCGGAAGCGATATCAACACTCTGCAGTTTGAGTTACGTTATGTTTCGGTGCATTTGAAAACTTTTGTAACTTTATCCTTTTAAATATATTATTCGCTTCAGTAAGTACTACTCGTACATTCTCCGGTCCTCACAGAGAGAAAAGACGATAACAAAATAAAACTGAATATTGAATAGATATTCAAATTAGAGATTTAATTTTGTTCTATCGTTATCATGCAAATATATATTAAATTCAACGTAAGGGATGAACGTGTAAATATTAAATAGGGACAAAACTAGTTGTGCTGATACTTTGTTTAGATGTGCTCTGATTATAATACTTTTAAACGAATACGTAATTGAAGCAGTATTACTTTAATCGTTAGAATTAGCAATGTATTTATAATTATTAGTTTAAATAGGGATTTCCGATATGAAAAGGATTAACATAGATATAAGAATTACAATTTTATTGGTCGTTTCATTAAAATTACACAGTTAAAGTATATTAAAAAAAACCTGTCAATCACGATATGCAAATGATGAAACTAAATTAAATGTATATTTTTATAATTAATGGGCGATGTCCTGTTTGGTGACCAGTTACCTGTGTCAGGTACCGAGACATTGCGGATGCGGATTGAGTACGTGTTAATAGCGTAGGCTCGCCCTTGGCAAGATAAAACTTGTAAATGACAATGCTTAGGCGCTAGTTACGCGTGGGCCCGATGTCGTCAGCAGACCATCGACAAATGCCAAGCCTGCATTAGCCGCTGCAAGCTCCTGTAACTCAACTAGAGCGACCTTTCCGGATCTGATTTCGGCGACGTCTCGCAAGGACGGTTACTTTTGTACTCCTCTACGCCCAAATGGCGATCTCAATAGAGTCATGCATAGATTATTATCGTTTGTATAAATAGTGAGACGAGTCCTAGTAGAGCATCAGTCGCCCGCAAGGTGTGAAGTGATCTTATTTCGCTCTAACACAACACAGACCTCGTTCGCTATGAGATCGCTGGTGGTGTTGTTCGCTGTGGTCGCGGTGGCGGTTGCTGCTCCGCGGTTGGAGAAGCGGTCGGTGGGCCATGCAGTGGCTTATTCGGTCCCGGCGGCGGTGTCTCACCAGTCCAGGGTGGACGTACACAGCTCGCCCGCGGTGGTCGCAGAGACGGTGGTAGCGGAGCCCGTAGTGGCCGCTTATGCCGCTCCCGCTGCTGTGGCATACGCCGCTCCCGCCGCTACCGTGTACGCCGGTGGTTCAGCAGTGTCGCATCAGTCCCGTGTTGACGTGCACAGCTCGCCCGCCGTGGTCGAGACGGTTGTAGCCGAGCCCGTCGTGGCAGCTCGCGCTGTGTACCCCGCTCCCTCCGTGTACGCCGCCCCGGCCGTGTACGCCGCCCCGGCTGCAGTGTCCAGCCAGTCCCGTGTCGACGTGCATTCCTCCCCGGCCGTGGTACAAAGTGTGGCCTACCCATCTGTAGTGGAGGCGCGCTCCGCGTGGGCCCCCGCTGTCTATTCTTCCTGGTAAAACGATCACAGCAACTTAGAGCATAATCATGTAGTTTTCATTTCTTACTAAGTCATATTAATTAAATTTTTTACAGGCTTGTGAGAAATGAAAAGACGAAATAAATTTGTATTTTTGTAAATGGTTTTTTATTAACAATATTTTTACATATAAGTAATAGAAAGATACCTGAAAGGGTCAATTTGAATATTAAAATGAAAACCGACAGTGAGATTTTCGTTAAAATTCGATTTAATTTAGATTGTTAAGACACGTTGGTACATACCTATGGTAGTTTAATATTATTTAAAGTCTAAATTTATTTTACCAAAATATGACCTAGGTTATGTAGGCATGATACAAGAACGTTCTAAAACCGGTTCTCGACAACTCTTAGGGCACTTCCGATACAGCCAAGGTTAGTCAGTCTTGTTATGCAAGGGACAGTTTTGAAAGCAGCTTAATAAGGAAATATGTAATTTGAGAGCTTATTGTTTTTTTTCCAAAGGACGTTGCATATCAATGGAGCACGGTCGATAGCGTTCGGCTATAATACCTATCTCCAAGAATCGGTGTAGGTGTCCGCTAATATAAAAGCGACCCAGTTCTATATGTATGATTATCCAACCTAAAAAGACTAGTTAGTTATCCTGGGTGTTTCTCCGCAAGTCGACATCCAGTGTGCCTATTTTGCGTGATAAACCGGGGGTACCTTCATTCTGGCCATCCCAGCTCCTTCACGAAACCCAGCAGGGACTAACTAGACCACGGTAGATGTTTTTTTTACCGATTACTTTTACCTAAAATTAAGGAGTACATGATAAACGATTTTGCATCTGTTCTAAAATATTATTCCTTTATCTTAGCAGATGTAATTTATTTTGTGAATTTTTTTAATAGTTGACTTAGATAAGGTTGAAGTATTTGCTATGTATATGGTACTAGCTACTTGTACCTTTTTATTCGGTAGGTATACATAAAACCCCAAGTTACCAAAAAAGCGAAAGCGTAGAAACGAAATAGTTACGTGTACAAAAACACGTAAATGTAAAATACCTACATTGTAACGAAATCGAATACTCAATCTGCACCTAAATTGTGTTGTTTTTGCTAAGAATCTGGTCAGTGTCCTTTGTAGTATCCGCAAGGATCGCGAGCGACAGAGATGAATCGTCGCCGGTCCAACAGATAACCATGTTACTCGCAACAAAACATGGCGGCGATGTCAACAAAAACATCCATCAATCTTCGACGGACAGGTGTAGGGCATTGCTTCTTTAAAGCGAGGAGTTAAGGCTGCGCGTTACACCGAACCAAGCTTGTCACGTCGCGAGCGTGGGCCAGCGATAGTTGATACCTATTAGTACTTATTACGTTCAGGTTGTAGGTACTACTTTTGAAGCTAAGAAACTGTTATTTTCTCTTGATTACGCCGAGACAGAAAGCATTTTAGCTAAGATATCTAGAGTCTATAAACCTGAAAGATTTTAGAAGTGAAGTGTTTCAGTGTACCCTACACATTGTCACAAGATATACCTTCCAAATTGCTCGGTTTTAGAATCGACTCTTTGCTCTGCAACACAATTAAAACTTGCTCCGTATTATATTTTTTTCTCGTTCCGACATACAACAGATTAATCTGGCATTTTATTGAATGCCCTGAAAGTGGTCTTTTAGCTGTGAAACATGTATTTTTATAGTACAGCATTCAATGAGTTCGACGCACCTAATTAGTTGGGTTCGGTAGGGTTAGATCCCTGTGAAGGGAATTGAACAGATGACGAAGGTAAAGCTGGGATCTCGGGAAAGCGAAGTCAATGACACTGAGTGCTCTATTTGTTACTTTTTTAGTCAAATGAGTAAATTCCATCAATCTGAGGTACTCAGAGTAGGTATGTTAGGTATACAGAGTTACCTATATTTTATTGTTATACATAAAAAATAAACATATGTTTTATTGACTATAGTAGTTATAACTACTTAGATAGTTTGACGCTAGATCGTTACTAAACCGAAATTGAATTATTTAGGTAGAATCACTAGAATTCTACCTTACTTTACAACAAGTGTTAAGAGGTTTACTACTTTTTTCCCACTGCTTGGCAAAGGCATCCCGTTGCTTCTGACACTCGTTACGGTTTAGTGCAGGATTTTGAGAATCGACCGCTTAAATTTGACATTTAAAACTCTGTCTAAAACGATGAAATGGTGCTTTAAAAAGAACTGCAGTAGATATTTAAAATAATGATTTAAACTATTAATTTTATTCGAAAATAATTGCGACAAACTTTTGGATGCGATTATTTTTAAGTTTAATTTCCATGAATTTGAGCACTCGAAAGTCAACAAGAATCGGCTCCCAGATCGTTCTGCCATCTCCTTTCTGGTCTGCCTCTGCCCCTAAATATTATATGGAAACATTCAAAACATCTTCCACGGCCAATATTCAAATATTTTTCTTACTGAAGTCAGTCATATGAACCAACCGTTCCTAAACAAGGAGAGGTTAGCAATCAGTAGTGACCATTGAAAGTGCGTAGGTACTCATTAAAACTATGACTTGTTGGGAAATTGCTTTGTATCCGATAATAAAAGAACTCCCAAAGAGTTTCTTAAAAAACATGTGTTGAAATAGTGTGCGGTTCCATTTAAAATTTTCACTAATAGATTTTCATTTAAAGGGCAAATCTATGCTAAAACAAAGTAAGACATATAGGTATAGATATGTAGGTAACTATATAGTTTCATATTTATTCATATTCACAAAACACAAAACAACATCACATGACAAAATTTTACATAAAACGCTATACAATAAAAAACCAGATATATCTAAAATTACAAATAATACTAATTACAAAACAAAAACCCTAGACCAAAAAAAAATAAAAAATAAAAATTACACATACCTTAAATAACTAAGACTAAAAAAATCCCCCCTGCATCGTACCCGGCTCAAAGGTCCAACTATATAGTTAAATTTGCTAATTTGTCTTCTTAACTTTTTTATAACCAATGAATAATATTAGTACTTAAACATAAGATTAACCGGAGAATAAGCGTGAGTTAAGATAAATGAGCCTTTTCTTCAATTATAAGATGATAGACACAATAACCCCGACACATGCCGTAACGTGTAATTTGCCGTGGGGTGCCCGGTCTTAGAATTGTCCCCCACCATATCGTCCCGTGGTTGCAGTAGGAATCTGCTGAGGGAATATACCGGGAGATGGGCAGCAGCATCTTCCGAAAGCCTACAAACAAAAAAAAAAGCATTGGCAGTCAGTTTAGATATTGCGAAGGCCTTTGATCGGGTTTGGCACAAAGCACTTCTATCGAAACTTCCATCCTATGGGCTTCCCGAGAAATTGTGTGAATGGGTCAGTAGCTTTCTAGCAGACAGACGCATCAAGGTCGTAGTTGACGGTGAATGCTCTGACTCCATGTCTGTGAATGCTGGTGTCCCCCAAGGCTGCGTGCTATCGCCCACGCTATTCCTTCTGCATATCAATGACATGCTGCAGATTAGCGGCATTCATTGTTATGCGGACGATAGTACGGGTGATGCCTCCTACACCGGCCGACCCAACATTTCTCGGGAAAATGTCATTGAGAGCCGGAACAAACTTGCGTCTGAAGTTGAAACTTCCCTTAAAGAAGTCTCAGAATGGGGTCGACAAAATTTAGTCCATTTTAACCCCACTAAGACACAGGTTTGCGCGTTTACCGCAAAAAAGCTTGCGTTTGTCGCTTCACCTCGTTTTGAGAACATTCCTCTATCTGCCACAGCCAGTATCGGAATCCTTGACGTCGACATCTCGAGTGAAGTCCAGTTCCGCGGCCATTTAGAGGGTAAGGCCAAGTTGGCCTCGAAGAAGCTCGGTGTGCTCAACAGATCGAGACAGTATTTCACTCCGGCCCATCGCCTCCAGCTTTACAAGGCACAGGTACGCCCACATATGGAATACTGTTCCCATCTATGGGCGGGAGCACCTCAGTACCAACTTCTCCCCCTGGATCGCATCCAACGGAGAGCGACTCGAATTGTCGGCTGCCAGGATCTTACAGATCGGCTTCAGTCATTGGCGTTGCGTAGAGATGTAGCCTCGCTCTGCATTTTCTATCGCATTTATAACGGGGAGTGCTCCGAGGAATTGTTCGGATTAATCCCTGCCGCCTCTTTCCGCCACCGTCCTACGCGACAACATTATCACCCTCACCACTTAGATGGTTGGCAGTCCTCAACTGTGCGTTTCTCCAGAAATTTCCTGCCTCGCACAGCAAAACTGTGGAATGAATTGTCGCCTGCGGTATTTCCGGACCGATACGACCTTCAAACCTTCAAGAAAAGAGCGTACTCCCATCTTACTCTCGCTCGTTTGCCTCCTATGTCATAAAAAAAAAAAAAAAAAAAAACAATAAGCAAAAAAAAAACTGCGCGTGCCAACCCGCCTGCCAAGCGTGGCGCGTATGGCAAACCACCCCTTAATGGGGAGGCCTATGTTCAGCAGTGGACGTCTTATGGCTGAGATGATGATGATGATGACGAGACACAATAATAGATGCAGGTAATTCAGACAAACTTTCGCCTGTGAGATGTCCTAATTGCCCCTTTGTTAGTAAAATTGGGTCCAACCTTATCCAGCTTCATGTAATTTGCATTTATTTACAGACTCCATTTTCCCCGTTGACCTTTAAACTTTTTCCACGGTTGCCAGAGTGGATCAGTTGTTTTCCATTTAATCGGGGGGCACGGCAGTGCCCCCGCCAAGTCGAGCGCGAAGCAAACACTGCCGTACCATCCTTTACTGGAACCATTTCGCCGCATTTTCAGGCCCCTATTTGAGAACCTCTGGATAAGACTAGAACGCAGAAATTTTCGTCATCCAGTAAGCTATAATCACATACTTAAAATCCAAAATTTCAAGCCTGTAGGTCATTTAGTTCCGAAGTTAAGCGAAAGCAAAGTTTCGCATTTATGAAACTCACTCACTCACTCATGATCATCAAAATAGAACTAGTACTTCCCATAAACTCAGAGAACTGAAATTTGGTACAGAGTTCTAGTTTAATGGCCACATAAAGGTAAAACTATAAAAACTAGGATAATCGAAGATCTGGAGTACCTGGTGACCCTCATTAGAAAACACAAAAGCCCAACCAAACTATTAGAGATCGACATATACCGCCTTTACAAAAAATATTCAATATGGTGGGCCGCTTCATTTGATGTCAAAAATCGAAGGTCTGAAGTATCTGATGAAGAACCGTCAGCTGGTCTCAGCTGTAAGAGTTATGGTAATGCCCCCTTCTACTATTGATACTTAAAAAAATCGACTGTCATTGCAAAAATCCAGCGTATAGTGGGACAAATCTTTGACTGAGGAGCCGAGCGTAGCGAGGCGACGAACGTCTCCGTTTTAACTCACAAGGAGAGGCCGCACGAGCCATTTTTTTATTGGGGGGAAAGGGGGGAAGTTTGCTGTCGCGTTATTTATGGACGGATTTCAATAATTTCTGCAAAAAGAAGTGAAATCCCACCAAAAACATTCTGTAAAAACTAGCCAAGTCTCGATGGAGCTGGTTGTTTATCTCTAAAAAGTAATGAAATCTAGACAAAGTCCTACCAAGTCTAAGGTTCCTTACTGCGATTTCTTTATTATTATAGTTAATGTTGTGTGACTTGGCCGTTGAAGGGTACACAAGCGAGCCTGAAACAAACAGTATAAAAAATTATTTCCAGTACAGACGGACTTCTAATCATTGATAGTAGAAGTCCGCCTGTACGTCTATTTTATGTTAGATCGATGGTCGATTAGGCGCTCCAAAAAGAAGTGTTTGTTTCAAGCTCGCCTATACATAAGTATTATTGAAATACGCAGCTTTATCAAGCCTACAATTGACTGGTCATTGAATCAACGTTTTCCAACTGGCAATTTTCCATCGTCAATGGGTAGCAGTTCTGGCGACAGATTGGTGCAATGGTGTCATGGAGCACCTGGTTTTGTACCCTTGAGTACCCTTCAACGGCCAAGTCACACAACATTAACTATAATAATAAAGAAATCGCAGTAAGGAACCTTAGACTTGGTAGGACTTTGTCTAGATTTCATTACTTTTTAGAGATAAACAACCAGCTCCATCGAGACTTGGCTAGTTTTTACAGAATGTTTTTGGTGGGATGTAATATACATATTGTATCTAAGTTATAATAGTTATTTGTGCAACAAGAGAGGAAAGTTGGTTTTTCTTGCGAGTGTTGATTTTGAGTCGCGAGCAAGCGAAAGATTCTATAATTGAATCACGAGCGAAGCGAGTGATTCTAAGTTTGAATCTTGAGCGTAGCGAGTCATCTCAAGAACACGAGATGTAAAAAAAACTATCCTCTCGTGTGACACATACAACTTTTCACCTCAGTAGTGAGAACATATTAAAGTTAAAAACACATTTATTTACATTCCCGAATGAAAGGCATCATCATTATGACGAAAAGCTTCTAGAAACAAAATTTCACTCCCTGGAGTGAGGAAAGTAGCAACTTTCGTCACTCCCTGGAGTGATGAAAGTCGCACTTTCGTCACTCCAGGGAGTGAGGAAAGTAGGCTTGTGCGAACTGCTGAGGTGAAAAATGATATACCTACACTTTATATTAAACGACGTTCACGTACATACGAAATTGAATGAAAATTTATTATAGTAGGGTTTTGTCTCAGTACAAATGCGAAAAAAATTGTGCGCATCGAGAAAAAGTTGTGAATTTTTGACCATAGATAGAGTGAGCAAAGATGAATATTTTTTAGTAAAATTTTTGGACCTTCACGTCAAAATCAGGGGTCCCGTGCAATATGTTATTACTCTCTGGTTAAGACTGCTAGGGGTTGTTTGGTATCGTTTCCGTGTAAAACAGACATGCAGAATTCTTTTCTGATATTAAAAATGTAAAATTTCGTATTTAAAAAAAAGTTGTGCCGCGAGGAAAAACACATTTTTTTTTTTTAGAACGTCATATAAATAATATATATCAATATATCAACCTTTATAGGGTTCCGTAGTCCACTAGGAAGTTTCGCTATGTCCGTCTGACTGTACGCGCGCGTCTGTGTGCGGCTTAGCTCAGTGATCTTTAGTACTAGAAAGCTGAAATTTAGTATGAGTATGTGCATTAATCACGCCGACAAAGTGGTAGAATAAAAACTAGAAAATAGTATTTTTATTAGGGTACCTCCCGTACCTACACACGAAGTGGGGGTGAATTTATTTGCGCTCCAACCAACTGTATCGTGTGGGGTATCGTTGGATAGGTCTTTAAAAAAAATAGAGTCTTATAGAACAGTTTTTGGATAAAACTATTAAAACTAATACTTTCGTAAATAATTGATCCGAAAGTTTAAAACAGCGCGAACCCCCAGGTAACTTTTGAACTGTGGGTTCAAAATGATTTCGAAAATTTTACAAAAGTGAGGCCTGATGAGTACTTTCAATGAAAACTATATTGAATAAAATCGGTTGAACCGTTTTCTAGTTACAACTCAAAAACACATAGTAAAGGGACGTAAGTGCCGCATGCTAAAATGACGTACGTGCCGCATACTAAAATGACGTAAGTTCCGGCAAATATCGTATAAAAAGCAACCTTTTGAGTGGGTGTTTTGTGACGGGCCGGTAACTACGAAACCCTACACTGAGCATGGCCCGATATGCTCTTGGCCGGTTTTTACACTTGTGAACAATCTCTCTCTGTCTAAAAGCTCTTTTATGCAATTTTTATAGTTTTATCATATCAAACATGTATTAATATAAATATTATAAAATCGGTCCTTTTCATAACAAATTATGATAATCGCTAATTCCTAATTTCGCTTTTATTAATTTTCTGTACTGTGTTGTAGAAAATTGCTACTAATGTTAGTGATTTCTTCGCGCCGTTTTCTTGGTATGTGACATGTGTCAGCAACGCTTTGGTATTTGATGTTAATCTGGCTCTATTTACCGCAAGGGCATCGACCTTTGTTCTACATAGCCCCGCAGGTGGCTTTACAATTATTTGTTATGTAATGAAGTTTAGGTAATTTCTCCAGCATCATCAGAATTTAGGTGACGCCGTGATTGCCACGACGGAGTGTACCTACCTGATTTATAGGTATGTATCTAATACCGAAATCAATTTGTTTTATACCTTGTCACTACATGATATAGGTACTGTTGCCTAGAAATAATGAAATGAATTAGCCACGTGCATGATTTTTTTGGAAGACGTTATTCTGTTTGAATTCCCGTGACATTCAAATGTCTCTAATAGCGAGGGATACACGCACAGATGTGCCCGCCGGATTTGTCCGATGGATATGCCCGGCAAACAGATCCGTCCGTGTATGGCGCGAATTGGACACGGATTTGTTTGTGGGCACATCTCATTAAAAATTGGGAAAATTTGTCAGGCTGCACCGTGAGTAGGTAGAAAGGACCCCTACAAAAACCGCGTGGTACGTGACGTCACCAGCCACGTAGCTGTAGAAAACTGCACGAAGGGAAGGGGAAGGGAAGGGGAACTTTTCGTTATTTTAGACATGATGGAATGCATTTAAGTATATAGATTAACATATTTTAAGCATAAAAATTTAATTTATTAATAGCTTATTTTGTGTCCAACTGCTGGCCCTTACAGAGCAATACTTAAATTAACAAGAATAAAACGGTTGTGCGTAAATAAAAATAAAGTTTAAATTTAACTAACTTTTATCAAACATATATTTCTTTTTATTTTGGATTGCTTCTTAATAATCGAGTTGCATTTAGTTACATACATTTAAAGGATCCATTCACCCTATTCCCTTGGGCGACGCGGTGTTCTTTGGTCTGTTATAGATGCTCTCGGACGTTGGCATTAAGAATATTGTTGGTGCCTGTCTTTGTATATGTTTTTATAAGTGCTACTATAGTTACTAATCGAGTATATTAATATGTGTTTGCATAGATCAAAGCTGCAAAACATGTAACTTAGTGGTACAATTATGTAGAAGTTAACAATAACAAGTACTATGCGTGGTGTTTAGTTGCTCTACAGGTTTAACTGAGGCTCTAGCGCATCGAGTGGTTAACCGGCGCTTAAGACGGACAGCCACGCAATGATTTAACCGATTTTGAATAACCGTCGGAATGCTAAAGCTGCCCTCGGAGCAAGGCCGATTACTTTCATGTGACACTTGACATTGTGTTCGTGTTTTAATTTACGGCTGGTAAAATAATAAGCTAATTATTTGACCGTTGTTTGTATAAATAGCGAGGAATGTTCGTTAACTGTATCAGTCAGCCGTTTGGTTTGAAGTGATCTATTACTCGTCGAATCAACAACACAGACCACGTCAAAATGAGATCGATGGTGGTGTTGTTTGCTCTTGCCTCCGTGGCTTGCGGGTCGTTGCTGCCGCTGGCGCAGCCGCCTCACCACCCCGCGCTGGTGCTGGACCCGCACGGCCGCCCGCTGGACACCGCCGAGGTCATCGGCGCCCGCGCCCTGCACCTGCAGGCCAAGGCTCTGGAGCACCACGCGCCCCTCGTGCACGCCGTCGCACCCCTCGCCCACTCCGTCGTGGCCCCTGCTGTGGTCGCCCACGCCCTGCCCGCCGCCGTCTCGCACCAGTCTCGCGTCGATGTGCACTCCAGCCCCGCCATCGTCGCCCACGCTCCTTTGGTCACCGCTCACGCCTCCCCTCTGCTCGGATACTCTGCGCACGGTCTGGCCGCCCATGGCCTCGCTGGACACGGACACTGGCTGAAGAAGCGTTCCCTCGGACACTACGCTCTGGCTGCCCCCATTATTGCCCACGCGCCCGCCGCCACCTCCCACCAGTCCCGTGTGGATGTCATCTCTAGCCCCGCCGTCGTGTCTCACGCCGTGCACGCCGCCCCCGTGCTCGCTCATGCCGTGCACGCCGCCCCGGTCGTCGCTCACGCCATCGCTCCCTCCGCCGTGTCCCACCAGTCCCGCGTAGACATCCACTCAAGCCCCGCTGTGATAGCTCACTCCGTGATCGCTGCCCCCGTGCACTCTGTCGTAGCTGCTCCTCTTCATGGTGCTCACTCCATCTATGGTGCTCAGGCTCTCCTCGGTGCCCACTCCGGTCTCTCTCACGGTCACTGGCTGAAGAAGAGGTCCCTGTTTTCGTCTTGGGCTCCCATCGCTCACTCTATCCCCTCTGCCGTCTCCCACCAATCGCGTGTGGATGTGATCTCCAGCCCCGCTGTTGTGGCCCACGCCGCTCCCGTCGTGCACGCCGCTCCCGTCGTGCACGCCGCTCCCATCGCTGTGGCCCACGCCGCGCCCATCGTCGCGCACGTGGCTCCTGCCGCCGTGTCCCACCAGTCCCGTGTCGATGTGATTTCCTCTCCCGCTCACGTCGCCCACGTCGCTCCCCTCGCGCACTCCGCTGTGTGGACCTCTCCTCTCTCGCACTTATCCCATCATGGCCTTCTTCATTCAGCACCTCTGGCCCATGCCGCCCACTGGTAAAGCGAAAAATTGATTCGACGAACGATGTAGTTTTCGTTTTAGTAATTATTAAAACGAATAGACAAATAATAAATAAATTATGTAATATATTTGTGGTCTAATTATTTGATAAACATCACAAACCTTACCTAACGTATTAATTTAACGAAACTCTATATTCGAACAATCATAAGGTAACAGAAGCTTTTGAATAGTCTGATTGCATGCCGATGCTGCGCGGTCGGCAGATATGTAATTATAACAAGGTTACAAGCACCAAGGCTCTCCATAATTACAATGATCGAAAGGTTTTGAACCTTTATGTATGCAAAGGTTTGCCTTTGCATACATACAGTAAATACTACAAATAATTACTACAATCTTTTATAATAAAAAAATATCTGTCTTTTGATATCAATTAATTCAAAATTAGGCTTTTGCATGGTCCCAAAAGATCCTGATTTTATAAAAAAAGCTGAGTTGCGTCTATAACTTAAGAAGACAACTTCATACCTATGCGTAATTCGCGCAAATCAACTTTAGCAAAATTTTCAAGAAGTTGTTTGGAGATTTGATTTTGGTGGCAGAATAATTATTTTGGGAAATTTGGTGATACAAATATATTTTTGGAGATTCACTTCACACAAATAAACTAATTAAGGGTCATCAGGTTAATTAGTTTGTTGGTATCACTTAAGTTTCTACGTGGGTTTTTTTGGTCTTCGGTACTCAACTTATGTTACTTTCATGGCGTTCCGCTTTCCATGGGGTTGCGGTGGATCCAACCGAGTCTTAATTAATCTTCATGCAATCTTCTGGTCGCGGTAATTCTGTTTGCCAGGAAACGCTACAAAATGATCCGATAAGATAAGGTAACAAAGACAAAAAACCACGTAAATAGGACTAAAGTGATTCAAACAAACTAATTAACCCGATTATGATTTGTTTGTGTCAAGTGAATGATGGATAACTTACCGAAATTAGCCTGCCGTGCCCCCTACCTCAAGAAGATAAGATAAGATAATAAAGACAACCAAAGCCCACGGTGAAACCAAAGTGACACAAACAGACCGATTAAAGGTCAGGTACGCTAGGTCTAGCGCCCTACCTCTCTGTTCATTCATAATGGACTATAAATTGAGAGCTAGCCCCGGAAAAGGTGTACAATTTATAGATTTAGGCAACGAAATACCTCTCGATCGCGGGGTATTAGACAGCAACGAAAATATAGAAATTCGTATAACCTCTGCAAAAATAATTGTAATAACTTTCGCCGATGAAGCAATACATAAACAATTATACATTTAAAATAAAACGCATCGGGGTATTGACTTCCGAGGAATGGACTTTTAGGGAATTAGACCGAGCGGACCGATCCGAATCTATCGGACTTAAACATAACATAACAAATAATCAACCAATATTGAAGTTGTATTTTAATTGCATCGAAATATTTTTTTTAATACAGTTGCTCAAAAAAATGCTTTTCTTGTAGTGGTTTAGCGTGCGGAAAGTTTGATATCGCGCACTAGTGCTTTTTACTTTTCCAGCCAATCACAGCGCCGCACCGCACCGCGCGGAGCGTTCGGAAACATGTAATAAAGTAACCTCAAAGTGAATAATTGACAATTTTATAATTTTTTCGCAACTGTTATAAAAAACCTCGTTCGATACTCGTGCGTAAATGTCATACTTTCCGCACTAATATCGAAATGTACTATTACCAGGGGGGTCCATCTCCATGAAGTGACAGCTACGGGTTTGGAACGTATCGGATACGTTTTCGGGGTTGTCAAAATCCCCTTCGTTCGTTTGCGGTATGACCATAGATAAGGTAAAGTATTTAAGTAGGTAGTGGTGTTTTTCTAAAATAACAGTTAGATTGGATAAATTAGGCAATAAATCTGCCATTTATCCATTTTAATGTTAAAATTATTGATGGATTAGGAAGATTGAGGCAGATTAGGGCAAGTCCAGCGATCAAACTAATCGCGTATTTGTCAACCCTAGACAGTCGAAAGGCAAAATTGTATGGAGACGTCATGTGTCACTGTTTATCTGTCAAAGTTATGTCAAACGCCGGGGTCCATATTGGCTCACATAAAATTACTTAGCATAATTTTTTCAGGAATCAGAGTTTTGTGATCAGAATTATCATTCGTCATAATTTTTTTTGTCATAAGTTTTATGGTTATAATATTTTTTCATATAACGACAGTGTTAATAATTGTTTGCTGTCCGAATTTTTTGAGACATAATATAATTTCCTACGTTTTTTGTTGATAGTAAGTAGTCATTTCTGTGACAGGGTCGACGAAGCCCCCGCTTCGCGGGGGTTTCTATTCTGGGTAGTTATGCCCTTCGGGCAGGATGACACACTAACCTTACCTAACCGAAACCGAAATTGTGTTGTGTTGTGATCGCAAGATACCTAACACTCCTCCTCGCTTCGCTCGTCGTCGTACCTAACGGTTACTCTGGAAAGTAATATTAGTATAATAGATATTTAGATTGATTTACATTATAAACTTAAATAATTCGGAGTAACGATAGTTATGAACAAAAAATACTTATAAGAAATGATCATTATGATTTAAAAAATTATGAACAACAATTTCGGACTTCCAATAATCGAAGTACAAATTTTATGTGAACTTTGGCGCACCCCAAACGCCGATTTTGTAAGGAAGATGAATTTCTGTATGAAATACTATTATATTATTGTGTGCTATTACGCCTAGTGAAATATTAGTAATATATTTATAAAGTAGATATGTATATGATCAGGAACAAAAAACATTGTGTAGGTACATAGAAAACCGTTTAAGTGCGAGTCAGACTTGCGCACGAAGGGTTCCGTACCATTATCTATAAAAAACGGTAAAAAATCATGTCTGTCGTATGGGAGCCTCCTTAAATATTTATTTTATCCTGTTTTTTAGTATTTGTTAAGCAACAGAAATAAATCATCTGTGAAAATTTCAACTAAGTATCTAACTATTAAGGTTCAAGAGATATATTATATCCTGATCCTGTGACAGATGGGCAGCCAGACAGACAGACTGACGGACAGCGGAGTCTTAATAATAGGGTCCCGTTTTTACCTTTGGGTACGGAACTCTAAAAATCAAAACCGCTACTAAGTTACCAACTAATTTAACAAACACTAAACACTTAATTACCACCTATACGTACCGTAATTGCACTTTTTAATCGCGTTTAATTTATCTTTGTCGCTTATCATTGGTGCGGATTTGTAAAGATAAATTGGCTTCACATATTTTAATACTTGGCGTGTTCAAATGCTAATTGTTTCTATTTGCGATTGCAGTTACAAAAACTATGATGTGCCTAATTTATAACAACTTCTGTTTATTATATTAACTATGTACACTTTAAATTAGGCAGTTGGGCACATAAGACCTACAACCAAGCCATATTTGGATCTTCAAGTTTTGGGATTTGAACTTATATAGATGTCATACATGAAGGAAAAAGTGACCTCAGTCCTCAGTGTGAGTGATTCATAATTACATCATCTTAGGTTTCCACTTAGGTAATTAAGTAGGCATTAGTTACAACGGACATAAACAAAATATTTATCGATGATCATTACATAATTTATTTTTTATAATATTATTTACATTTTTAAGTTACTTGGTGTTCGCCAGGTTCGCTGTTCATGTTCACCACGCGTGAACGAGGGGGCTGGAGTGAGCTAGATGTGCAGAGTGGTGCAGGAGTCCGGAGTGTGCCAGGGGAGCAGCGTGGAGGAGTCCAGAGTGCGCCAGAGGGGCGGCGATCACGCTGTGGGCGAGGGGAGAGTAGGCGGAGTGGGAAACCACGGCGGGGCTGCTGTGGACGTCCACGCGGGACTGGTGGGACACGGCGGAGGGAGCGATGTGAGCGATAACTGGGGCGGCGTGCACGGCGTGAGCGAGCACGGGGGCGGCGTGCACCGCGTGAGACACGACGGCGGGGCTAGAGATGACATCCACACGGGACTGGTGGGAGGTGGCGGCGGGCGCGTGAGCGATGATGGGGGCAGCCAGAGCGTAGTGTCCGAGGGAACGCTTCTTCAGCCAGTGTCCGTGTCCAGCGAGGCCATGGGCGGCCAGACCGTGCGCAGAGTATCCGAGCAGAGGGGAGGCGTGAGCGGTGACCAAGGGAGCGTGGGCGACGATGGCGGGGCTGGAGTGCACATCGACGCGGGACTGGTGCGAGACGGCGGCGGGCAGGGCGTGGGCGACCACAGCAGGGGCCACGACGGAGTGGGCGAGGGGCGCGACGGCGTGCACGAGGGGCGCGTGGTGCTCCAGAGCCTTGGCCTGCAGGTGCAGGGCACGGGCGCCGATGACCTCGGCGGTGTCCAGCGGGCGGCCGTGCGGGTCCAGCACCAGCGCGGGGTGGTGCGGCGGCTGCGCCAGCGGCAGCAGCGACCCGCATGCCACGGAGGCGAGAGCGAACAACACCACCATCGGTTTCATATTTTCCGTGGTCTGTGTATTTTCTGGCGAACAAAGATCACTTCAAACCCTGTCGGTCGACTGATACATTTAAATTGCTCTCCACTGTATTTATACTGACCGGAAATCATGAAACGGAAGGCAAATTCGGTTGAAAACAAAATAACATACCTACGTACCACAATGTCAGCTGTCAATTCGAGTGTGACCTCGGGTATTGCGCACTACTGGGTTGAGCAGTTCTAGGGGGTAAGTAAATAACAGTATCGCTTTGGTCAGGGTGAACCAATAAAATAATATCTAAGCGACTATCTTAACTTTGGTATTTTTATTTGTGATTTACCTTACCATTTATCATGAAGTTTTATTTTTTTGTGTTCTCCATGTAATATAGTTTAGATTACTAAAAACTATTCCAAGCCTTTTTATGACCGTGCAATATTTTTATAATAATGATTATGTACCAGAATAAATAGGCCAATATGCCCAGAAGATGAACAGAGTGCCTTAATTATTAACGATTAGTTCCATAAATGCAAAATCAAGTACCATAGTAATAAACGTTGGGGAGCTAATAGATGAAAAATAGTATAGGTAGATGAATAATTTATATAAATTATTCGTTTTGAAAGTGCTACCTAAAACACGAACGAATAAATTTAGTTAAACAAGTGTGGATATATTTTTTATGATAAATTATAAGCATATGAAAAACCTGGCTGAAGAACCTGGCTGTGGTCCAAAAGTTGAAAACCGTCCATTTATTGGATATATCATACCATATTGAAACCATAACTTGAATTGCTATTATTTTATAAAATAAGATAATGCCATTCTTATTAAGTTAATGCAAGAAGGATTTGTTTCGAATCTTTACTAAGCAAATTCATGTAAGAATTGAATCCTTCAATTTTGAAGCGTCTTCTATAGAATTTTTTTCATACAAAATGCCACTTCGGCGTAAGTCATAGATACGGCGAAGCCTAATCATGACTGCATACGTGGATTATTTTAGAGTTTAAATGTCAGTAACGGGTAAGTGGTACGGGTAGTTTTAATAAAAAATACTCTGAAGTTTTTAATGTACGTCAGGATTTAATTATCTCAATTTTTGGCTACACGTTTATCTTCTGGGGCTCGTTCTTCTTTAGGGACTACTACCCTAATTGTTTACGTACGCAACTGTAAATATTAACTCACATTGTTTACTTAACATAATAGGAAATGCAAATACCGATTAATTTATAAACCGGAAACTACCGACTCAAACAGACAAAACCGGTAGGCAATTTACCGGTTTTTTGATAACACGAATGAATGACTTCGTAAATTAGCCCTCAAAAGTTAAAAAAAGTGCGTCCCCCCCTTTAACCTTTAAACCGTGGGTGAAAAAAAAATTGGTACGATTCATTTTTTTTATATATTCATTTATTCCAAGACCAACTGAGGATCAATTTTTGTTACTATGCTATATCTAAGTAATTACTACTACTGTCATGGAAGTGAGGCGATTAATGAAAACTATATTGAATAAATTAAAGAGGACGTAAGTGCCGCAGAGTAAGTAACTTAAATGCCACAAAATATCCCTTAGTAAACAACTTTTCGAACGGATGTATTGTAACGGGCCGGAAGCTACGGAACCCTACACTGAGCATGGCCCGACATGCTCTTAGCCGGTTTTCATCTATTCAATCTCTATGTGCGCATAACTAAAGGCTCTTAGGCCTATGTTCAGCAGTGGACGTCTTATGGCTGAGATGATGATAATGATGATGAAGTTTATAAATTATTAGTAGTAGTGTGTGTTTAACTATAAAATAAAAAATCAAAATATTTATTAAAAATAATTTGATTTGTTCTTCAGTTAGGATTAACAGTATTACATAAACTGTTAGTTAAATTTAAATAAGTTTAATACAGTGTGTAAATCTAATACGGGCGATGAATTGAACCAGACATAAAACTCATTAGTGTAATCATTACTTAAAATGTTTTTTTAAGTTACACTTAATTGTGACCTGTTAATTAATTTTATCAGCAGCAATGTACTGTAAACATGGTATTGAAATAAACTGTCAACGAGCGTTTAACGCGAGTGTGTTTGCATTACATTGCGGGCCGAATTATTTTGTACGGATAAAATTTTAATTACAATACTAAGTAAAAAAAATCTAATTACAGTAATTACATTTCTTATGTCCTATACTAATCACCGTTAAGAGATTCGCCCGTATTAGATTTGCACACTGTATAAAGAGTTTAAACGCAAAAGCAATGTGTAAATGACACTACAATCGATAAAGAAATCTTGTTTGTTATGATTTGAATTCGTAATATAATCGTTCATGGTAAGAAGTCTCTAAACCTCAATTAGGGTGTTCATCCAAAATTAGTACCTACCACTTTCTGTCTGTGGGGTTCTAACTTCATTCCATTTAAAGTCACGAGCTTCGAGCTGTCACATCTAAAATTAATGTTGAATTCCAATAAGTACCTACCTTAACTCAGAGCACGTTTTGTCGATTTTTCTAGTTTTTATTTTATTTCTAAACATGCATGAATGCTGCAACTGCAAATCAGATGATATCGTTGTATTACATAATTGCTTTGCCTTAGCAACGCTGCTGATGTTCACAATCTGCTTCTGGTGGGTCGGCTGGGTTTATTCGTAACTATGCAGTTCCGTATTAGGGAGGGGGTAGTCGTGACATAGGAAATTAATGAAAAAAGTGAAAACTTTTAACAACATGGTTGTTTGTTTTATCGATGATCGCTAAGGTATCACATTTTTTTATAAATTTATTTATATACATTTTTAAGTTACTTGGTGGTTGCCAGGTTCGCTGTTTACCACGCGTGAACGAGGGGGCTGGAGTGAGCCAGATGTGCAGAGTGGTGCAGGAGTCCAGAGTGTGCCAGGGGAGCAGCATGGAGGAGTCCAGAGTGCGCCAGAGGGGCGGCGATCACGCTGTGGGCGAGGGGAGAGTAGGCGGCGTGGGAGACCACTGCGGGGCTGCTGTGGACGTCCACGCGCGACTGGTGGGACACGGCGGAGGGAGCGATGTGAGCGACGACCGGGGCAGCGTGCACGGCGTGAGCGAGCACGGGGGCGGCGTGCACGGCGTGAGACACGACGGCGGGGCTAGAGATGACATCCACACGGGACTGGTGGGAGGTGGCGGCGGGCGCGTGGGCGATGACGGGGGCAGCCAGAGCGTAGTGTCCGAGGGAACGCTTCTTCAGCCAGTGTCCGTGTCCAGCGAGGCCATGGGCGGCCAGACCGTGCGCAGAGTATCCGAGCAGAGGGGAGGCGTGAGCGGTGACCAAGGGAGCGTGGGCGACGATGGCGGGGCTGGAGTGCACATTGACGCGGGACTGGTGCGAGACGGCGGCGGGCAGGGCGTGGGCGACCACAGCAGGGGCCACGACGGAGTGGGCGAGGGGCGCGACGGCGTGCACGAGGGGCGCGTGGTGCTCCAGAGCCTTGGCCTGCAGGTGCAGGGCGCGGGCGCCGATGACCTCGGCGGTGTCCAGCGGGCGGCCGTGCGGGTCCAGCACCAGCGCGGGGTGGTGCGGCGGCTGCGCCAGCGGCAGCAGCGACCCGCAAGCCACGGAGGCGAGAGCGAACAACACCACCATCGGTTTCATTTTTTCCGTGGTCTGTGTATTTTCTGGCGAACAAAGATCACTTCAAACCGTGTCGGTCGACTGATGCATATAACTTGCCGTCCACCGTTTTTATACTGACCGGATATAATTAAACGTAAGGCGAATTCGGTTCATAATAAAATCACTTAGAACAATGTCAGTTGTCAAATTGGAGTGTGACCTCGAAGAGCGCGTGTGCGCCGGCGCCGGTCGGAGTGGAGGCTTTTCGCGGTCGACGTATGTAGTGCGCGACGACGATGGGCCGTGATGCCTTTAATTATATTATTTTTGGATGTATACAAATAACTTAAAATTACACATTAACTCCTATGATTTATCATAATGCGTAAATGTGTATATAGCGTGAAAATTACTATGGTTTTGGTATGATAGACCTTACGTTGGGCCTTGCTACGTTATCTACAAGACTATATGGCTTAATATAACCACAAATTTTGGATCGATAAATTAATATCTTTAGGAGGTCCCTATGAAATGTTGATTACTGCCACTAAAACCAAAAGTTCTCTATCTGGTCATTATGCTTAATTGACTTGATACTATAGATAGTTACTGCGTTGTTTCTAGAGACAGTGGTAGGCGGTAGCGACTATCACGCACGCGCCATAGCCTGCGTCGGCGCACGGTCGGTCGGGCGCGACCAGTACAAAGAATTAATCATGCTATACTTATCGGTTCCGGGTTGCTTGCAGGTATAACCTATACGCTTTATTAGCGTGAAACTATTTCGCTAGTTTGTTTGTTTTATTTTGATTCTATCATTTTTTTATGAATTTCGCTAATTGTTGTTACGGTTACGTTCCTCTTTAAACTATTATGTTATACCATGTAAAATTTGCAGGTATGCAATGTAAGCATTATCAAAGCAGTTAAGTATAATTATGTCTAATTCGTTATGAGCTATGTAGGTAGGTACCTACTATGTAGGTTTTTGGAACAAATTGTTGTCTTAATGTCTCCCGACAGATAGGATAAAATAACAACAAAATATGGATTGATCCTATTACACAATTGTGAGGTAAAAATACTTGACAGTTTAGAAGTACGATCCCCGTTAATAAATTCGTACTTTTAAGAAGCTTAATGAACCTTTCAAAATAAAATATTTAATGAACTTCCTACTAGAAGAGAATTCGGTTGTCACGATAGAAACACGATACCAAATTTTGCATAATTATTCAGCCTGAGTGTCATTATTCGCAAAAGTGGAATAAGCCCCAGATAATGTGATCCCATTTCGTACACCTACCAATTTAAGGTCTGTCCTTTGATATTAAAATTTTGTCTACGATAAAATAAAATGCAGGTATGGTTTCGTACAATTTTATGACATGCATTCTGCATGTTACGTAATTATTCTTTAATATTTTCGCCCCGTTACCTTGTAGCCACCTTGTATTTTACGAGTATACCTTGAACATGAAGTAAATATCACGTTGTACGTATAATAGAAATATAATAAAATATGACTTTCCGTTGTATACACGCTAAACCTGCACTTTTGCTTTGACTGCCACACAGTTACAGTTTCCCATCGAGTCTAGTCACAAGAAAAAGGAGGTAAATTCATAAAATGCCGTAACGTTATGGCAGTAATTTTTTTTATGAAATGAAATGACAGCTCAGTCAACTTATTTAATACGCGAAATTGTTACCAAATAAAGAAAAAAAGCTTATGACACGACTAGTTGGTCCGGCTCTAGTCAATGAATTCAATTAAGTAATATTTGCACAGTTGTTAGTCGAACATACCATGCATTATTTTTTATTCCTTGTTCAGTGTTGATACAAATACCTCCGAGTAAGGATATTGAATTGTCCGTGTCGATATAAATTTATAATTTAATTCTACTAATTATTGCGTCACATAATGTTACCTTAATAGTATAGTAAGGCGTAGACAAGCGCTGTCCGTCCGGAATTTAATAACCAACTGTCAAAACAATTCAGCCGACGAAGTAGGATATCATTTGCATCTTAATCTGTTAATTCTCAATAGATCTAGGTTACTTACTCGTACATTCTGAGTACTTATTATGTGGATGACCTTTATGTCTAAATTAACCATCTACGACTAATTTTAATATAATGCGTTGTACTTAGATTACGAGTATTTACATACTTAATAATTTGTAATTAATTGGATTTATGACATTTATTTGAACGCTTTTCTTACAGCATTTATTCGTTCTAATTTAATTTCACAAATAAGTGTATATTTCGACCATTATGTAGATAATATAATTTAGTTGAACGCTTTGATTTGTTAGTTTACCATATAATTCAAGTGGATTGATATGTACCAGTAAAATAATTTTATTAGGCGTATTTGTTATTGCAGTTACATAAATAGTGGTCTAATAAGTGTCAGAAAAGGTGATTTATTATTACTTACTATTCTAATTTCAGTAGTATTAATATAGTTCTTATTACAACAGGTAAACGATCGTCACGCGCCGCTAACAACAGCATTTGCTTTTTACTGAAAAGCATTGCTTTTTCAGACAAATCCGGAATCCTTGACTCTGTCTGTAAAATTGGCGTCAATGTACTCATTCACAAAACCTTCCTCGAAAGTAATGGACTAAGAGCTAGCCCCGACAGATATGACACAATAATGAAAGCAACAAAACCCATTCGGATAGTACAAGTGAAGAACAAATCAAATTATTGTTAATAAATATTTTGACTTGTTTATATTCACACTACTATAATAAAAATGATAAACTTATATGTGCCAGTGTACGGATAAAGCGACCACTTTGTCGATATGGAGTTACTAGTACTTTCTAAAACTACGCAATATGCACTATGTATTAGTTAAAGAAAAAAGTGTCCTTGTAAATTGACAGAGTGGTCCCTTGCACTAAACTCGTCCACATATAGATGTCATATACAAAGGTAAAATGTGACCTAGGCCTCCGTTGCCCAAGGCTGGGATCTAACAAGCGTCTTCTGCATTCGCGGCAGACGCCTTAACCAACTTGGATAGATTGATATACTGTCCTTATTGCTAGATCTGGGCATCTGGCAGCTTTTTGTGGGTGGAAGTCAAAGTGACAGGCTAGTAAAGTTTTTAAATTAGAAAATCGTACTACCAAAATAGGTGAATACTACCGAAGTTAACTCAGTTATAGAGAACAGGGCCTATATTTTAACATAAGATCAAAAAACATTGCTTATTATTAGGAAAACAAAAATCGTAGGTGGCAAACTACGAATTACATTATATATTATACCGCGTTTGGCACTACTTTCCCCTAACATAAACTTTTGGCAATAATATAATCGAATTATTTATATAATTTCCCATAATATTGCATCAAATTCTTGGATTTGTTTTCTCGAAGTGGTTTGCATTTCCTGACTTCCACTACTTTACAGATGCCAGATGTCCAGATCTAGAAGAAGCAAAGTGTAGCAAACTAACAAGAGGGGTTTCGTTGCTCTCAATATTGTGTCATATTTGACGTGACTAGCTCTCCTTTAAGGAGTAATCGTTTCACACGCGTCAATTGAGGTCCTCAATTATAGAGGTGATAGAGGTTCATACACGACGATTAGTGGCGATTTTCAGGGGCCGGCCGTCGACCTCGTCCCAACTCGACCACAATCCAAGCAAGAACCTGTACTTGACGTGATTGAGGTATTGAGGTACCAGTTATTATAAAAGATTAGCTAACTTGCGACCGCGGACGAGGGTTGACGGTCCGGCTCTGGCAACTATAATACTCTGGGAGTGCATGACAGTGTTGACAATGTTCCATTTATAACCACTGTGTAGTATAATGAACCGGAAGTCTGTGACAAGGGTATTTATAGACTTGTCTCTTCTATTTGCGGAGTTTGTTTGTGGATAAAAGGTCAGTAGCGAAACAATTCCTATTGGTCTAAGAGCTGGCCACGTCAGATGTGACACAATAATGAGAGGTTTGTAATTAGTCCAGTTAGATTGCATAACCATCCTTATTGCTAGATCCGGGCATCTGGCAGCTTTTAATGGGTGGAGATCAGAGTGACAGACCAACAAAGTTTTTAAGTTGAAAAAAAATAATACCGAAATAGGTTAAAACTGCTGAATTTGTGTCAGTTATAGAGAACAGGGCCTATATTTTAACATTAGAACAAAAAACATTGTGTATTATTGCGCAAACAAAAACAGTAGGCGAGTAACCAAAAATTACATTATACATCATTTGGCACTACTTCCCCCAACCGAAACTTTTGGATATTATATAATCTAATTAATTACATAATTTTTCATAATATTGGATCAAAACCAGAACTCTAGAATTTATTTTCTTCAAGTTATTGGCTTTCTTTTACCTCCACCACTTTACAGCTGCCAGATGTCCGGATCTAGAAATAAGCATATTATAGCAAACTAACTAGAGGGGTTTCGTTGCTCTCATTATTGTGTCATATCTGACGTGGCCAGCTCTCCGTTTATATCGATCATAACGCGCACTCATTATTCACATTAGTAAATGCTATTAACCTCAAGTATTTTACCACTTTAGGGCTTAGTTGCACTTATATACTGGTATTTCAATTTATTTCAATTTATTTATTTGCAAAGAACATACACAGGTGTTATGGGTACATATCAATTAGCACAGCTCGAATTTGTAAAAATTGTGCGCATCGAGAAAAAGTTGTGAATTTTTGACTATGGATAGAGTGGCCCACGATAAATATTTTTTAGTATTGGAGGTCCGTAAAATTTTTGGACCTTCACGTCAAAATCAGGGGTCCTGTGAAATACGTTATTACTCTATGGTTAAGGCTGCTCGGGGTTGTGTGGTATCATTTCCGTGTAAAACAGACATGCGGAATTCATTTGTGATATTAAAAATGTAAAATTTCTTATTAAAAAAAAAGTTGTGTGGCGAGGAAAAACACTATTTTTTTTTAGAACGTCATATAACTAATATATATCATTTTTTTCTAATAATAAATTTTTTATAAAGGAGCATATTTAATGTAGTTTCTAAATATATACAATTTTATAGTATACAAAAACTACGCGAAAAAAAATGTTTGCTTCGTGGTGTATATGTTTTCTCCATAGTAAGTATCGATAATCAATGTGAACGTGAACATCCGTAGCGTATTGACCTTAAAATGCATGTATTGCTTGTTATTAGTAAATTTTATTCATAATAACTTCACAAAATGCAGAAATAAAAAAATACAATAAATAAAAACATATTTTTCCTCCTTAACTTTAACATAAACCATCACAATTCAAACGACGCG
The DNA here is from genome assembly GCA_911728535.1 of Pammene fasciana. Lineage (NCBI taxonomy): Eukaryota > Metazoa > Arthropoda > Insecta > Lepidoptera > Tortricidae > Pammene > Pammene fasciana. The sequence goes on from OU452285.1 coordinate 9,268,514, forward strand.
ACGTCTGTTTTCCGTTACTCAACTTAAGTAAAAAAAAAACAGAAGTTTTTTGTATTAAAGGTGTATAAAATGTATATGTTTCTATAATCTATATTAAATATGCTTCTTTATAATATTTTTTATTATTTGAAATAAAGGATATATATTAGTTATATGACGTTCTAAAAAAATTAAAAAAAAATGTGTTTTTCCTCGCGGCACAACTTTTTTTTAAATACGAAATTTTACATTTTTAATATCAGAAAAGAATTCTGCATGTCTGTTTTACACGGAAACGATACCAAACAACCCCTAGCAGTCTTAACCAGAGAGTAATAACATATTGCACGGGACCCCTGATTTTGACGTGAAGGTCCAAAAATTTTACAGACCGCCAATACTAAAAAATATTCATCTTTGCTCACTCTATCTATGGTCAAAAATTCACAACTTTTTCTCGATGCGCACAATTTTTTTCGCATTTGTACTGAGACAAAACCCTACTAAATGGGGTGTTAAAGGTACTTTTGGTGTATATATAAATTGACAGTTTTTAAGTGAAACGCAGATATAAATAGATATTGTAAATGATTTATTTAAGTCTCTCGTTGTCGTTATTCTGTAAAAATCATAATGAGTATGCTTTAATAAGCCAAATCGATAAAACCTAGTCATATTAGTGTGAGGTCTTTTAGTTTTCGATAGATTTAAGTAACCTAGAAATCTGCATAAATATTCGATCATTAGTTTTAACTGGCATTAACAAAGATATAAAAGGAATTGTATATTTTGAAGTATCTATGCCGATATGTTAATAGACAGGATGGAGATGCTCCGATGGAGACGAAAAAAACGCTCCGTGCGATATCGCTTGACGCTGCCGCCGATCGCTATTTTGTCATTTTCACAACCAGGAACCCGCTAGGCGGGCTCTCTGTTCGTAGGCGCTTTCCGCTACAAAGCGGGAAAACGCTAGGATCGGCTACGAGCGTAGCGCGTAGCGAACTACGGTACGGAAAGTGTTAATGTATCCATGATGGTCGGAGAAGCGACGAGCGAGTTTTTTTAGTGGCCGAGGCGTTGTGGCTGTTATATACGTGGAGGGGTAAATTGTTTTTCTTTTAATTGCAAGTGTGTATTCCTGAGCTTAAATTAAGTATATTTCTCAAAGACGCCAGTGCCCTAATTAGCTAACTAGCTATTCTGATATAATCGATAGTTAATTGTTGCCTTTCGGATTGAGTAAACCTACATAAATTGATTTTGTACTCTTTTTGATAATATATGTAGTCTGTAGGTCTCGTAATGGTCTAAGAGCTGGCCACATCAGATATGACACAATAACGAGAGCGGCGAAACCCCTTACATTAGTTTGCTATACTATGCTTCTTTCTAGATCCAGACATCTGGCAGCTGTAAAGTGGTGGAGCTCAAAGAATGCAAATAACTCGAAGAAATCAAATCCTAGAGTTCTGAATTTGATGCAATATTCTGGGAAATTATGCAATTAATTAGATTATATCATAGCCAGAAGTTTCTGTTGGGGAAAGAACTGCCAAATGATGTATGTGTTTAAGGCGATTATCATACTGGCGCCGCAGCCGCATGGTGCGCAAGCGTGACAGCGATATAGATATGCTGGGCGCTATCTTGTTCGCACACCGTCGCGGCATGCGGGAACTGTAGCAGTGTGAAAACCGCCTTAGGTTCAATGTACCATAGAATTGAATAAGTCCTAGAGCTATAGATTGAGACATTTTGCAATCAATATTAATTGGATATTATTGTTAAAACCGTGTTTGTATCGGGATCAATACCTATGAAGCAATGATTATTTGGTGTGATATGTGGTGTAGCAATAAATTTAATTATAATATTGTAAGGTTTATTCATTTACATCTGGGCCAGGAACGTTGGAGGTGAAAAAGAAAAGAGAGAGAAAACAAAGGCTTTATTGATACATACCGATTTGAAAATTAAAAAAAATCGATATACAATTAGCCACAGTATGAAGAGCCTAAAGAAATCTGACCGATGATTCCTTCATTGCTCGATGTTCTTTTCCATATTCAATACCCTTTTATTGACAAATCGGTTTTATTGTATTAGCAATTACAACCACATATTGTCACAAGATTATATATAATTAGCACAATTAAACGTATCACTAAGGCTATGTGCATAAGAAAACCTTTCCAAGTTAGAAACACATAACTATTAATGAATAATTTGAAGCTTAATATTCATCCAAGTAGGTCTTTAGCAGGTGGTTGTATTTAGGAATATAGAAAGTACTAGCAAGAACATAATGCCAGCATACTCTGCATTAGATGTAAATTGATGACTTTATATAACGTCCCCTGTGCGTGTCAGCAATTCGATACCATCGGACGCAGACACTTATTTAAACTACAAAGTTGTTATTATTCATAGATAGTATATCGTGCCACTTGTATCGCTAATAAATAATAATAATAGTATGTATTTACGTTGTTTGTGCGAGCGGTCTCATAGCGAAGAGTCTCGACCAACATTTTGAGAGACTTTCGCTACGGGGTTGTGGTTGGATCAAGGGTCAGATACAGAAGGCGGTAATTCTGGACACGGCACGCATAGTTCGACGGTTCCTCTCTCTGCGGCCCTAACCACCGGCAGCTTGGGCCTTGCTCCGTTGCCGGCGGCACCCTAGGTTAGATTTTTTATAATGTTTTTATTGTTTTTGTATGTTTTAGATGTATTTTGTATTTTACTTTTATAAAAATATTGTAAAAAACCTGACTTAAGAGAAAAGACAAATAAAGAGCATAGTATGTACAAGTATGTACATTGTACAATATTGGGAGTTAAAGATAAAAGATAAAAAAGATAAAAGATATTTATTCTTCAATTTAGGCACATTACAATGCACTTATGAACGTCAGAGAGAAAAGAAACTACCACCGGTTCTAACCCTACACCTCTGACCCGAGAAGTATTACTTATTACCGGCAAGAAACTCGGCGGGACTTATTTTTTCAAAACAGTACTACAAATACATTAAAGATACTATATACAATAATGCGTAGTTCTTCAAGAAGGCATATCAAAACAGCTTGAGAGACAGACATGTACCTGCCTATTGTGTAATTAAAATGAAAAATAAAAATAAAATCCAAATCTGACTGCTTCGCAATACGTTTGATATTCTTTCTTACTTGAACTGTGTCCTCTAAATGTTAGATGATTTTATAGATTCTGGTTTGGGCCATGCATATATGTCTGTCATATAGTCCTCGACCCTGTAATAACCCTTTGACATTAAAGTTTTTTTCAAGTATTTCTTAAGAGCGGGAAATGATAGATTCAAAACATCGACGGGTAACTTGTTATAAATATGAATACCCTGGCCAAAAAATGACTTATATGCTTTTGTTAGATAGTCATTACCATTAATTCCGATGTTATGTTGTTTGTTTTTATGTTCTTGTAAGATAAGTAAGTTACAACTACCAAGGGAATAAAGTATTTATGTAACTCGCACTATTCATGTGTGGTATGCAATGAAAAAAACTTAAACATAACGTACTTTTGCAATACTCCAGTAGACATTGCAAGGTACAAAAATTGTATCCTAAATATAATAGTAAAATAAAAATATTAAGCTTAAAAAACAATATTTGTAATAAATAATTTCTCTTTGTGCTTTCTTCATTATCTAGGCCTCTAAACATATATTTCACCTGGCCTAGGATACGTTATTTCTACTCTATTCCTGAGATTATAATATCTCGGTACAATGTTATGATATTTCTGAACAACATACTTATGTAGATGTAGGTTTAGTACCTACTTAGCATGGATAAATATTAAGTTCCTATTTGGTAATGCTCGTCTGGGATCTATATAGACATGTCGCTTGCGAAACAAGAATCATATCTTTTAATAGATTATTCTTTAAGCTGCATTACAGTTAGAGGTCATAGCGTTAGCGAAAGCTGCTTAAGTAAGTACTGATATGGGTATGAATACTAAGTAAGAATTAAGTACTTAGTCTTGATAATTAGATAAAATAACATTGCGTTAAAAGTTTTATGTCTAATCTCTGCAGAAAGTTGTTGTGTCATAGAATTCGCGATTTTCTAAAAAAACTCTTTCTGCACTAACATAAGTAAAATATATGCATTTCGCAAAATATTACCTCTTAGGTTGTCAAGCGGACCCGACGCCGATACGCTAGGAGGAAAAAATACACAAATAAATCACTTGGATCACAGCTTGTTAACTTTTTCCTTTGTATATCATATACTTGCTTGTTCCCAAAATTCATAAACCAAGTATACCTTTGTATACCATACCAAGCCGTCCGGTCCACCGCCACCCGGAACCAGGTGGGCCCTTTTTATTTGTACCCTCTAAATGTCTTTTTTTATTTGGAAAGTCTTCGATGATTTCAACTCAAAATCACGAGCTCTTTCGATTTTAGTATGACACAAGAAGTGTCCCAAAATGTTCATACATTTTTCGTTACTTCCATTCCGTTACCGTTAAGTCTATGGAAAAATGGTAACGCAATGGAAAAAAAAAACTGAAGACACATTTTTGGTCCTAATAAAATAGAAAGAACTCGTGATTATTCGAAATCACCTAAAATTTTCCAAATTAATAAAAGTGGATGAACAACTTAAAATAACATGGCCCAGGTACTGTTAAAATACAGCATTCATGATCATTCAGGCGACAATTGTGTCCGAAGTTGTTTGTAAGAACTTCGCGTACTTACGCTCTGCTCGTTCGATAAACCTGTAGGTATTATTAACCTCCACATGATTAAATTATTGACGTTTCGCCTTGAATATTGCTGAGTTTACAGGAAACCCAGGACCCGGTAAAAGTTGTCAAGTTCCTGATGCAAGGCGCGGGCGCATTTCGTCATTCCGGGCGTTACGCAACCACCAACTTAACGCCCTAGGCTTTCAAATGCTTATCTCGTTCATAAATCAATGTTAATGTTTTCCATTATTGCATTGTTTTGTAAAAGTTTAAAACAACACAACCTTTATAATATACCTTGATTCAATGATATGCATGCTTGGATATGTTACGATTTCACAAACCACTAAATTAGGTAGTTATGATATACCCTAAAAAACCAACATCATTTATTGCGTGTCCACAAGCCTACAACTAACTACATATGTATAAATACTTTTATCCATATTTGTTACTCAAATTTTTACGATTAAGTGATTAAATGTTACGTGGGCATAGAAACGGTTTCTATCATATAACACTATGTGTATTATTAGTTTAATTTAAATTAACCAAGTTATAATCGACTTTGTTATTCTTGGTATACCTATTCAAACATGCTGCAGTTAGCATCCTTGTTAACATGTTGACTACCTATCCTATCTATCTAGTTTGAACTGTCGCAGTTTCGACCTCAACTATAGGTATAACTACATTAACATAACTACATTATTTAGTGGCTCACGGAGGGCAGTAGCAAATGGAAATCTGTGATCTCTGCCTACCCCTTTTGGGATATATAGTCCCCTCCGTTATGGGAGAGGGCCTAAGTGATAGTTCAGATCTGGATACGGTTACCAACTTTTAGTATGTTGTTGGGCACGACACTAGGACCCCAAAACTGCCGAGAGACGGGGACGTCGATGAATGTCTCCCGTGTAATGACGTCATCAAAATGGCTGCCGCTTTGTTGCGAAAAGTGTAAATTTCATCCAAACTGTGCATTGCACCTATACGTGTGTAGTATCAAACGAAAGAAGATTAAATGTGCTATATTGTTGTAATACATTATATACTACTGTATATTACAGTTTGACAGCTATAAACGAAAACCCAAAATCAGGCTAAAAAATAATTTGGATATTTGCATTTTACAACAAAACTATAAGTCCAACTTTAAAGCCGAGTACTACAATAACAAAACAGGCTATTTAAGCTATACATTGCTATAAAAATTATTAAAATCTGGTAATAATTGTGGCAGCTATGTTAAAAAACATGTCGGCACTGCCGAGTTATTTCCTTAGAGTGAAAAAATAACAATTTTCACAATTTACAGAATATCCGCAGAAGCTTCAAGTATATTGTTGGTCTATTTAAGAAATAAGGCGAAAATTTTCCATTGCTCTCCGTCCCCCGGAAACCGACGAACCTACATTTTAGAAAAAAAAACCTAATATAGTTTTTTGCCTGTACATTAAAGAAAAAAACACTAAAAAGTCTGCGGTCAAGCGTAAGTTGGTCTTAAAAATACAAATTGTTAAAATTGTGTGATGTATATGGAACCCTCGGAGATCCACTTGGCCGATTTTTTTATTTACTTTAATGACAAGGAACCCTAAATCCTTACAAAATTTAGAAAAAACTAGTCAATAATTAGGCCCAAGCTTCTCATAGTATGAGTGCATTGTAGGTAAAATAGTTAGTGTGCTTTAGATTTGTAAGCACAACTTTTATAGTTCTTATCAAATTTTATAAATTCAAACTGTGTTTTAAAGCTGAATAGTTGGTGTTTTTAATGCTATACAAAACATTAGTGTATTGTATTTTATTTGGCCACAGAATTAACATATACATTTTATTTTCCTAAAAGAATATTTTATTTTGTCAACAACTCCTAAACAATACATTATTTTCACAAATAATGTATGTATGTATTGTAGTAAATTCAATAAGCTTTCGATCGATGCTACACACATGTGTGTATGTGTCATGGTATAGCTTTAATTTCCGTTTTACAAATTTCGGTAGCGGTCACGTTCATGACGTCATTATTTGGACCTCAGTCACTATAGAGATATTTTTCCGACATAATAGGGGATCCAAATTATTTGACCAACAATATACTCAAAGCTTCTGCGGATATTCTGTAAATTGTAAAAAAATTGTTATTTTTTCACTCTAAGGAAATAGCTCGGCACTGCCGACATGTTTTTTAACATAGCTGCCACAATTACTACCAGATTTTAATAATTTTTATAGCAATGTATAGCTTAAATAGCCTGTTTTGTTATTGTAGTACTCGGCTTTAAAGTTGGACTTATAATTTTGTTGTAAAATGCAAATATCCGAATTATTTTGTAGCCTGATTTTGGATTTTCGTTTATAGCTGTCAAACTGTAATATACAGTAGTATATAATGTATTAGAACAATATAGCACATTTAATCTTCTTTCGTTTGATACTACACACGTATAGGTGCAATGCACAGTTTGGATGAAATTTACAGTTTTCGCAACGAAGCGGCAGCCATTTTTATGACGTCATTACTCGAGAGACATTCATCGACGTCCCCGTCTCTCGGCAGTTTTAGGGTCCTGGTGTCGTACCCAACAACATACTAAAAGAAGGTAACCGTATCCAGCTCTGAACTATATTCCCATAAGGGAGAGCACTAATAGGCGTGATTGTATGTATATACATTATGTATGTATGTATGTATAACTACATTAACGGTCACGCAGTCATAGTTATATTTGTAGTCAAATAGACTGCGGTTTGTGGGCGTTGCAACAAAGAGGAACGTGTGCCATTGTCAACCAGAGCGTGCTGTTACCGGCTCCGGCGCCCGTCGGAAGCTGTTTCAATGAATGGGGTGTTGCGCGAGTAAGAGCGTTATCACACTTGCGATTTGCGAGCGAGTTTTGTATGGGAGCGAACACGCAGTGAGTTCGCCGCGTACGAGTTTACATAGACCCCTCAGTCTCCTCGATAGAAAGACGCTTATGATGCGGAAATTGGGACGGCCGCTTTTTGGGATGCCCCGTACGTATTTAGCCACTACATCTGTCAGGGCGAGCAAGACAGCGTCGGCGGCGGAGACATCAAAGCGGCGCAAGTATGTTAGCATCCCTAACGACATGGAGTTTTCTGCGTTAAAAGTACCCTAAAACCCTTGGTCCGTGGATCCCAGATGCCTTGGAGCTTTAACGAGCAGAAGAAGAGGTTGGTGGAGGCAACGTGTGATTGGAGAGCTTGCTCATTTCTCAGCCAAAGATTAGGCATCGCCATACCCAAGGTAGAATGTAGCCAGTGTTATGGGCACCCTTCTGCAGAGGAGTGAATTGGGGAATTGGTTTTCAATTGTAACTGCTGATGAAGACTACCAAATAGCGCATACCTACATTTTGTAGTGACGGTTTATTTTTTTGACCGACTTCAAAAAAAGGAGGTTCTCAGTTCGACCCGTATGTTTGTTTGTATGTTTTTAACAAAACATACAAACAAACGTACGTACATACAAGTGCGTGAAGCACAGGCAGGCAAACATCGCGGACACTCGGGCTCATCTTTTAAATGTTCACAGCTGTCATCTGAGTGTCTTTTATATTAATGCAGAAACACCCTAGTCTAAGTGAATGGGGACGGAAATGAATTCTGATGTAGGCGCTTTATTATTACTATTATTAGATACGTAATGGGAAATGCGTCGACTGTGGTTTAATTTTTTTCTTTGAGCGAAAGCTCTATTCTAGAGCAGGCTCCAATGAGATGTTCGTTTGCAAAAATAGCGGACCGCGAAATGTTTTGAGATTCGTCTATCTGCTAGCCTCGACATTTGTCATTCAGACCACCCCCGCCCCTTTACCGCTGCTCAAGACTCGCCGCGCGCGCTTGTGACGTTGCCAACTCGTCGATAGGGTAGAGAGAGCAATATGCATTGGGCTGCTTTTATAATACTACCCACAGTACTATATGGGGCGATAGTCTGGTGGCACACCCCATGTTAAAGAATATCAAAGGTACAGAGACTGGCATGCCTGATCGACGATAACGGGGGCAATGATAACGACTCCAACACATGCAATGGAGGTAATGCTGGACATGAAATCACTTCATATTGAGGTGGAGGAGAGAGCCACGGAGCAGTGGTACAGAATAAAAGCAAAGAATGGAGAGAGAGCTGCCAGGATAAAAGACATGCACTCATACAAAGAGAGGCGCTGTCAAGAATGTAAAGAGCCGCCCCCACTATCAGACTACCCAGTTGACACGATTGTTTCCCAGCCAGCAGTTTTACAACTCGTGCTCCCTCCAAATAGCTGTAATTTCCTCCGTAAATTTTTTACAGCCCTCCCAGCTAGATTTCTCTCTCAGTTTTGTGTACTTATTTCTAATTTCTCTATATGCATCCCAGCTTTGAGAGTCGTCCCTCCTCAACGCTACCCTCATTGCTCTCCGCGTTCTCTTCTTAAATTTTTGTTCCATGTCAGTGAGGCGCGTATACAGAGGAGGGGGGAGGGGGGCAACAGGGGTATCCCCCCTCTCCCCGACATGGAAGTTTTGCATACTACGGGGGTATTAGTATAGGTGCGGCCCACAAGATTTTTTGTGAAGAAAATTTTTTTCGTAACATTTCATCAAAATAAAAGTTATCTATTGGTGTAATGACTTCTATTTTATTTATAACACATATAGGCTATACGTACTAATCTGCTAATGAAATTCCATAATTAAAACCAAAAATCTTTGTAATTTACTAATAACATTTGTGAGAGTAGGGAGGGGAGGGGGGACCACAAAACTGGCTGGCAACATCTGTTAATTGGATGTCTGGGATCCATACAATATATATCAGAAGTCAGAATGAGGTCCGCAATTTTTGCAAACGGGACTCCTTTAAGGCGCTGCTTTCTTTATAACAATTTACGATCCGTGGACTAGACGCCGTCCTGTCGGTCATCCTAAGTATCGCTGGGCAGACAGGGTAGGAGCTGATCTTCGCGAGCTCGGTGCCGGTGAGACCTGGCGTGAAATAACGCAGGACCGAGCAAATTGGCTTGGTCTTGTGTCGGAGGCCAAGACTCGTTTTGGGTCGTTACGTTGCGCCAAATAAGTAAGTAAGTAAATTAAGGGCATCAATTACAACTATTATACCTTTATTACAAAAATAATGTTTTTCATTAAAATTTGACGCCTTTTTTAAATACTTATTAGCTAGGGATATACGCACAGATCTGTCAGCTGGATCTGTGCGTATATCCCTAGCTAATAAATACGTATTTTAAAGTCCGGAATACTTTTATATTTATTTTAAGTCAAATAACAATAAATGAGACAGCATAAAGATACTATTATGACAAGAAAGAGACTCATAAAAAAATGTAACAAAAATATAAAAAATATTAATTTTCCACCGCATAATCCCGTTACTCCGTAAAAAAAATTCAGTTTTAAATACTGCATTCACAAATATCGTTCTTTGTTTACTATACTTACACAATTGCCAAGTTATTTACAGCACTTATATTACGAGAATCGAAGTCACATGTCACGAGATCACGTTTTGATAGCGCGATATTAAAATAGATCTGTCTTATCTTATAGGCCCTTCTCAAAGTAAATTGTGTGTCAGAGGGTTCTGCTTCAACTTTTGTAATACGAGGTTAAGTCTTAAAAGTAGGTATTCTTATTTGATCCTGTTCCCGACAGTTTTAGGGTATGGAGAAGAATACAATTGTTGTACCTGTCACAAAAATCAAGCTTTCATCTGTTTTGTAATCAACTTCTCATAAATAAAAAAACCAGAACTTTAAGAAAGTAATAAAGACTACATCTTCAACTTCTCACCCATACTATTATAAGCACCTTTAATTTCTAAGACATTTCTTATTTGTATTATTTATTTATTCGTTTAATATATTTAAATAGAAGCGGAATTGTGACAACGAGTTGTAATTTTTCGGAAGCGTTCTACAAGCGAGACTCGCCAATAAAGGTGATGAATTTTTAGGCGGTTTTTTTATCAAAAGAGTTTCTTGAAAATTATAATTAACATTCAAAACAGTCGGTCAAAAAGTAGATCGGCACTGTCAATAAAAGTGATGGATTTTTATAAAAAGCGTTTCCTGAAAATTTGGAGATATCAAAAATCTGAAATCAATGTACCTAGTATTTCAAGCATAAATGTGTTTTAGTACGTATTTTCGGTACACCCATAAGTAACATGAGCACAGAATCCTAATACAATCATACAATGATATCGTGTGCAAGCGTCAGGCATGAGTCACGTTTTGTTCTAATAATAAGTAATCGAATATCAGAGAGAGTGTATTATTGAAACTCAAGAAATGTCCTCTGATCAGATATTTTTTTGAATTATTAAGAGGGATTTGGATTTAATGCGACTGAAATTTGTAACTTTACTGATCGCTTTCTCAGAAGAAATCTACACTAATTTTTTTTTGTTACCAGCAACCAAACTTCGTCTGCTAGTAACTTAAGTTTTGAGACTGGCAAACTAAGGCTTATTTATTACTAACCAAAGTGTTATGTTCTTTATGAGTAAACTATGAGTTATAAGCAATAGTAGATTGTGTAACAAGGGAGCAAAATGAAATATTTACGGTGAGGGCATGCATTGAATCCCAAACGAGGCGATGGAATCTATAATGGCTGCTCTATATGATGGGCCATCATTTATTATTATAGGGACGCAGCTATACGGCGGAATGAGAAAACACAATATCGTTAGCTCCCTCTAACGCATAGCTGCGTCCCTATAATGGCCCATCATGTAGAGCAGCCATTATAGACTCCATACAACTAAATACTTATTGTTATGAATTATTTCCAAATTTGGCATTTTTCCCATACAAGTGAAAATAAAATGCCTGGACTAATAATGGAACTTTGATTTTCGAAGTTTGCGGTGGCGCGGTCTTTTATGTTACGTATTGTATATTGTTTTTTACTTCTCATGCTCGTAAAGTTTCACTTTATGCTGGGTATAGGCGGACTAAAACGCAATTTTATGCACAAGTGCATAAAAAATTGCCATTGTCAAAATAGCCTTAGAAGAAGTCAATTTTTTATGCACTTGTGCATAAAATTGAGTTTTAGTCCGCCTATACCCAGCATAAAGTGAAACTTTACGAGCATGAGAAGTAAAAAAATATAAACACTTATGAAAGAAATTCCTATTCTTTTTATTTCCTCACAATCGAAGTAAAAAGTAGAGTGTATAACTCGTCCATAAAACCCATTTTACGCTCGTACTTTATATACATCCTCGCTCGCAAGCTCGCTCGTATGGATAAACGCCTCGCGTAAAATGGTGCGTTTTATGCACTTGTTGTACAATCTACTATTATATGCTAACCTGCTGACATCTGCTTGTTCTAAAGGCAGCAAGGAATGACTTCAACTTTAATATTGATAGTGTTTATTGGGAATTCGTCTTAAGTAAAATATCAATTTTATGAATACTCTTGCCAATATATAATTAATAATTATGCAAAAATGCCGCATCTACAAAGACTTAGCGGCGCGCTTAATTGAAACTACGGGCGACCAGAGGGCTGGCCAATACTTTGCCCAGCGTATCAGTATCGCTATACATACAACGTGGCAATGCGGCCAGCCTTCTGGGCACCCTGCCCATTGGCAGTGATTTGGAGTACGTATTTTATTTGTAGGTAGCTTTTTGTTTATAGTTATTTATTAATTTTCTATTGTAATGTTATTTATGAATAAAGTCACTTTACAAATAATGATTATGTCAACATTGTTATATCGTACTAGTAATAAAATAAACTGTAACGGAATAAAATAATTTGACTTGAAAAAGTCCATGGATTTAATCAGTCAGACAGACAAGGACCTTCCACCCAATACAATGTTTGTTTATTGTACCGACTGCCTACTTAAGTTTCTGTGACATTTGATCAGCGCAGAAACAAGCCAGACTCGGATTACTAGCGTTTACTGGATCAAGGCAAGCACGGTGCGGTATGACAACGATCAATATAAATTAACTGACCGGCATGATATTTAATGCGGGTTGGACCTATACAATCATACAAATCGCCGTTAGCTACTAGTGTACTACTAGTACGCTATTTGTTACTAGGTGGAGTAGCAGTGCAGGTGACATTTCTCTTACATTTTCGGTATCTTTAGAGGTCTTTGACATAGATGGCGCAATTGACTGGCGAGCTTCAAAAAGTTCTTAGGCTGTGGCCGTCTATATCTCTATAGTATCTGGTGAAACAAAGCAAATTACTATTGTTGTTGACACCTGAGAAGTGTGCGGAGAGGCTGAATTTTTTAACTGATCTAAAAAAAATGTGAGTCCGAATATTTTTAGTCTTAAAGCTAAGATGACGTTTATTACGTAAAGTCGTAATTTAAACCAATATTTTAAAAATAATACATCTGTAGCCATTTTATTTGTATTTGTAATGTTACTAACATTTAAAATAACAAAGCAAACGATGTATAACCGCAGCGCTTCCGGAATAAATTTCCGTTTAAGCTGATAAACATGAAACGTCGTTAAACAGCTCGTTAACCAGCTATGCTATATTATACCTTTTACAATCCGAGAAATAATATTATTATAATTAAATACATTTTAAATGGTTTTAAAGTAATTTAGTTGCCTTATTAACTCGCAATTTAATTATCTTGCTAGAGGTGCTTTAGCATTTTATGGACAAAAGTACCTACAACATAGTTATTCTTAACATACCAGTATTTAGTGGTAGTAGTATGTTAGGCACTTTCCTAGCTATATAATCTAGTCCTGCGGTCTTATTGATAAGGTTTTTGCCATATTTACATATTTACACACAGGAAAAATATAAAACGAAAACCACATAGCTTTGGAAAGTTTTCATTACCTTTTAAATAATAAAAAATACATTTTTTGTTTACATAGGAAGGTACCTACGTTAATGTTCCATACGAGTATGTGTTGATTATATTTTTAGTTATATTAATTTATGTCTTATTAAGTATCCGGATCATGATTGTTACGTAATTAGGGCCTTAGAAGCAGATTTTTTTGGTATAAGAACGGCATCGTTGAAAAGGACGTGTTTCTTGATGACTAAGTGCATCACCAAAGTATATCTTGTACAATGTATGTACAGTAAAAGTCCTATGCGAAAAAAATATTAAGTATTAGGTATTATAAGTTAAAGACTTCATAAGCCTTGACGAAAGCTTTATTGCCTAATTGTTATAAAGATGTTAAAAGTTGCAACACAGGACAAAGACCTTCCTGGCTCATTTATGCCTGAAATAAATTTCCTGAATTGCAGGCTGTGTTGAAAACGGAATTCCGTCAGATTTTAATTAATGCCAAAGTTACGACTGAGTTAATTTATTGTATGATTAACTCAAAGGCTAAGGTTGTTCACCTCTGCAAATTTTCAAACAATCAATCACCTAATTTTGTTTATCTTTTCATCCGTTATTCAATTATGTACGTAGATAATTTTCGCTAATTTGTGTGTGAGTTCGTAATGCGTTGTTTTATTATCTGTTTTTTGTATCGTACGGTAGACATCGGTTACACGCTAATCCTCGCGTCAGTTCAGCCATTTCTGTCATTCAGAACAGACCAACAAATATTATTTATACTATTTAATTTTCATCAGTCCAGACCATCATTCCGTTATCCCAGGGTTACCCGATAATCATCTCATAATTCTGACCAGAATGATGGACTGAACTGAAGCCAGAATTAGCGTGTATCCGATTTCGTAGATTTTTTAATGATAGGTAATATTCTATGAAAGATCGCTAACCTATGAATTAGAAGTAACTAATAGTCCGCCTCGAACTGAGAACTCGCGATTTACTTGCAAACGAGTTGACCAATATAACAAGACCCTAAGGAGGATTTTTTTTCTCCTTCTAGCTCCATAACCACTTGATCGATCCTGCTCATATACGAACTCACAAATTTTATGTATCTCTGTAGCTGCAGCTACAGCCACAAGAAGTTTCATAAAGATCAGAAAAACGTTACTAAAGTTATCGTCGGACAAACTATCGAAATCAAAAAGCCATCCAAATGCCGAGACGTCCTAGTATAGTAGCCAGGTGACATTTCGGTCTGGAGTTGTTTGTAAGAACTCGCTTCGCTTACGCTCGGCGAGTTCGATAACTAAAAATAATGATTTGAGCTGCTTATTAAACTTTAACATTTCAGATAAACTTGTACGACAGATAATGTATTTCCACTGAAATTCGTTTAAAGTTTCCTATGATTTATGGGTTTGTTTGGGTTTCTTCTCCAAATTGAGGTACTTTAATGAGTTGAGGTTACCCCGAGTTTATCGACCCAACAGCTATACGCTCACTTGTTCATTTATTGTTGCAATCTTTCACCTAATAAAGGTGTAGAACATTCACCTTAAACACAATAATCTATTCAGCTCTTTATATACGTCCCTTACTGCTACGTTAAAAGGAAATTAGTATGAATGGAATATTTAAATTGATGAATAGTCGATTGTTTGTTGGTTTACAAACTACTTTAATATAATGTACATCTTTGACAGCATGACCCCTAGACAATGAAAAGCCTATTTATTCCTGAATAAAACTAGACTAATATTTTTGTTATTTCTGTCTGTCTTATTACGACTAAATATATTCTACCAAACGTTGGATCCAACATTTATAAGAAATGATATACCGATATTTTTCGGATTTGACTCCCTAGCAGGTCTAGCGGTGGGTCTAAGATTTTCTTTGACAAACCAGAGGTTAATTTGATTTAAAATTTCTTCATGAGTTATAGGGAAACTGCTCAGGTGCCTGAAAAGTAGGCAAGCTGACGGGAATCGTGATCTAGGGACGCGCGGCCACTGCTATTTACTGAATCCTACATTTGCGTACCAACGTGACGCTTCATTGTTTTGTTATTGTTAATGTTTACATAGTAAAAACTAAATATTTTTTTAATCAAATACACTAGAGCAAAAGAAGAAATCGGGTCATCTTGTATGAAGTTTTATTTATAAAGAGACGGGTTTTCATCGTCGTTGAATATTTTATCATTGAGCGCTTCGTTGTGCAAAACACAAATATTACTTTACATTACTTATAACATATTTGTCATTTCTTTAATAAAAACTATGACAAGACTAATCTTCGTGAATTAAGCAGGATATTATACGATATAATAAATCATGGAACCGAATTCCTTGAGATCCGCGACACCTAAATATTAGTCAAACAACATATGTAACAGCCTCTAAATATTTACATGTACCTACTTAAACTAGTTCCGAATCGCATGTGTACCATAGATTGCTTCCTGCAGACTCAGCATTTCGAATACTCGCGGTTACCAGACATTGGTGCCCTTTTAATGTTAATTGCACCACACAGTTCCAGTCCTCATCTTTGTAATATTATAATACGTTGAATTACCTATTTTAAAATATCTTTACATAGGGGATGGCAAAGTTTTAAGTAAAAAAGCCAACCAGACATAAAAAGCCTGTGAAAAAAATAGATACTGGTGGCAAACTGCGGTTAACGGACGCCGTACACCACACAATCGCAGTTATCAGTTTGTCCCAGAATATTTTGATGCATTAAACAAACACGCACACATAATATGTGAAATGTGTGTGGTGATAGTGGGTGGCCGCTATATGAAGTGCGGGAGCATTAGCGGGAGAGGTGTTCAAAATAAGCTTGACACGACATTAGCTAGGGATACACGCACAGATGTGTCCGCCGGATTTGTCCGACGGATATGCCCGGCGGGCACATCCGTCCGTGTATGACGCGAATCGGACAACGGACAGACAGCGGACAGACGTCTGGCGGACACATCCGTGTCCAATTCGCGCCATACACGGACGGATCTGTCCGCCGGGCATATCAGTCGGACAAATCCAGCGGACACATCTGTGCGTGTATCCCTAGCTTTTATTGTCAAGACAAAAACAGCGCGTCAGGATCATTTTGAGTTTTGCTGACCGTAAGTAATCTGTAACTAGTACTACCGCAAAACGTGTGTTGTAGAACAGGTTGGTAATTATGCGCGTGCGACCGGTTACATGTAGTTGTAGGCCGAGTCAAGTTCATGGCGTCACTTTGACACAATAACACCCATGTTTACTATGAAATGAAATGAAAAACGTTTATTTTCAGGCAACTAGTGGCCCATAGATAAATACCTTAAAGACTAGCATACATATTACATTATAAATTAAAACTATTATTTTGATGACACGACGGTTTTCTGTTGTGCCACCTGCTCTGGTGTAATATTTGGTAGCGTATACTATGAAAACTCTTTCTATAACGATGTATGCTAACTAGTGCGCGGCCTGTTTGAGTGTAAGTGGTAGGTAAGTAGATGTGCCTGTGTCGGCTGTGTCAATGGCAAAACTAATATAATCGTCTAAGGTGAAATCAATGCTACTATTATGAATGCTAAGAGCAAATTAAGAACTATTTACTAAAAAAAAATTGGCAGTTACGGGGACTGCCGATAGAAGAGAAAACTTAGAACTTTTAGTATTAAAATTTGAAATTTCATAATGTTTGAATTAAAATTATCAACATCAAACTGGTTTTCTCATCTACTGACACTCCGAGCAACAAATACTATACTACCTATGTAGTATGACACGTGTAGGGTACCTACCAATAGAAAGCTTTCCCCTCATTCCCCCAATCAAAAAAATGACTCGACAATTTTTGGCAAATAAATCAAGGAACGTACATGCCAAGTTTCATCCAAATCGGATGAAAATGCGACCTCTAGACCGACACAAAAAAATGCCCAACGCGGCTAAACAAGTTTTCACTTCAAAAATCCTAGTATAATTTGATGTTATTGTTTTTTTAATTGACGTATTTTGGTATAGTTCAAGAATGAAAGCAAAATTTATCTCAAATACTTATTATACAATTCCTAAGGATACTGTTAAGATTGATGAATTCCCTATACTGTACTGTACTTTCATGTTCAAATGTGTTTTATGTAAATTATGGAACCTACCTTTGAAATCACTGTAATATTTCATTTATTTTTTCTTGTTTATGTAATCATACACTCGAACACGGAAGTGACGAATTAAATGACAGTCCATAGTCAGAGCTACATTAAAACACAAATGATTAGCAGGATTATGTGATGAATGAAAAAATGCCGGAAAGCGTACAATCGCTAAAGATGCACCAGGAATTAACGTTTAGACGAGAGAGTCAGTATCACTGTCCATCTCAATCTAAAACAAAATAACTATTATGGAGAGTAGCTAAGTAATTCCTATGACCATATTAGTTTTCAGATTCTTTTTTTTTTTCATTTATTTATTTAGGGACTTTTAATCTTAGGATTATGTCAGTCCCATCACCTTAATCTAAATAATAAACGTCTACAATCTGACAATGGACATACCGCGAATGTACACCTACGTACGTTGTCGCGCGAACTCCCCATACTTCAGGCGCGACTCGAACGCATGTCATGCTAAGCCGCCTGAGCCCCCTTACAGTAGTCGTGTACAGATATCGTAAGTCCTTAACTTTTTAGAGTTAATTTATTATTTATATTTAAGACTTGACATGAATTAAATCTGCAACAATAATAGTCCTATTGTTTGTTATTAAATTAAATACAAACTTTGAAAACATTGAAAAAAATACAACCCAGTAAGACTTGTACTTACATCAATACACAAACAAATTATAACAAACAAACAAAATATATATATTAAATATTTTTGACAAATAAATTATTTGATTGATTGATTGATTGATAGGCCTTGCCGGGGCTCTAACAGTAGTTCAAATTCTGTGCGTTCCAGATTTTATAACCCTCAAGAGCAATCAAAATTAATCCAATTGCACGTAAATGTTGGTACGGAGTGACCTCTTTTCATTGAGTTGTGACTGTTTCCATGGGAATTGATCAAAAGGCCCACCTTTTATCCGTAATAATGCCTTCCATTATGTTAATTACCTAACGACCTCTGTTACGGAGAGCACACAAAAGTTAAAATTGGTAGCAATGAACCTTGTATAAATCAATCGAGTACATAATATAAGTAAAATTGTTACTAAACGATTTCAGAAAGGAAGTGGTTATAAATACATTGCAAACTTTTTACATAGATCCAATTTCTTGTAGACTGGACTGGACCGCTTTAATTTTTTTTGTGTGATATCAGTTGTTTATATATAATTTTAAACATAAAAGAAATAAGTTATAAGTATCCTCCATATTTCCAAAAGGAAATGCTCGAGTTACTGTAATATATACTCAAATCACATATAGTGTGTTCCCTCGATTTCTCCAGGATCCCGTCATCAGATCCTGACCGATGACAATGACGAACTGTGAAGTATACTCTTTCAAACAAAAAAGAATTTTCCAAATCGGTCCAGCTTTCTCCGAATACATACAACAACATACACAAAAAAAATACATAGCAAAAACAAAGATCCCGACGAATTGAGAACCACCACCTTCGAAATATTGAAGTCTGAAATGGAGGGAACATGCAAATATTATAGGCACAGGTATATGGATGGATATTTTTACATTAACTAGGTAACTCGTGTATCAATATTTGTGCTGATAAATATTTAGATAATTTTAAATGTTGCTCAATCGGTTGGTTTTGTGATACATAGTACATATAATAGCATATAACTA
This sequence comes from Pammene fasciana, assembly GCA_911728535.1. NCBI lineage: Eukaryota > Metazoa > Arthropoda > Insecta > Lepidoptera > Tortricidae > Pammene > Pammene fasciana. Next base: position 9,287,922 of record OU452285.1, read on the forward strand.
CTAGGATGTATTTTTAACTATAGGAAGTGGGAAGATTGCTAAATTAATTCATGTTATAAACCAATAAACGTGCTCTTTGGTGCCAATTAATAATGTTACAGCACGAGTATCTTCTTCAGAACCAGTTCCACGTGCGTATAACCGATGGTTTCCGCATGTGGTTATCCGGTTATTTTTGGCACAGGATTCTTACATTCGCATGTATAAAAGCTCGTAATCGGCAAACATCATCAGTCAAACTCTAACACTCTGTAGTGACAGCTTGCCCGTCAGACAGAGGCGTCCTTATATCTCCATCATGTTCAAATTGGTACGTTTTCGTAAAAATAAGTTTCGCTTTATCGTAAAACATATTCTATTCACCCCAGTGCTCTCAGATCTTTAACCTATTTCGTGAATGGTTCCATCAATTCTGATTGTACGGATTTTTCGGGCGATATTAACTTCAGGTAAAACCCGTAAGGCAGTATAACGCATTAATTACGCTATGAGTTCAACGGCCGACCCTTTTGCTGCGGCCATCGTCTGCAGATTTTCATCTCGATCGTGGATCCGCGTAAAATGTAAAGCTCTGTTAAGTCAGCAGATGCCCCTAAATGGGTAATGGCGCGTTATTTGGTTATGATGCCCAATTTTTATTTAATCTAAAAATTGTGAAGGCATTGACTTGGAATCTTCCAAATTTCTTACCTAGTTGCTGAAATGTTTTCTCACGACTATAGTTTGTACAGGTAGAAGTTAGATGAGTTTTGTTGCTTGTACAGGAGTGGAGATAGACTTGGGCAACTCAAACTTTTGTTTTTAATTCCAAATTCTTAAATTTATTCAATTAATTTTATGTAATCACAACAAATACTCTAGTCGTTTAGTAATCACCCTCAAAAGGGTGGGCTCCTGAAGGAAATTTTAAAAATTTGCGTATCGTGAACATTTGTCATGTTAATTTTGTTTGTTTTCAGATCGTTCTTTTCGCTGTGGCGGCGGTTTCCTTCGCTGCGCCGCGACCCAGCGGGCTGGTCGCGTATTCCCCCGCCGTGTACTCGCCGGTGTCCCCCGTGGTGTCCCACGTGCCCGTGGCCTACTCTTCCCAGTCCAGCTCGGTGGTCCACACTGCCCCAGTGTACTCGGCGCCTCTAGTTAGAACCGTGGCTGTGGAACCTGTCGTTCATGCTGTGCCTTTGCAACCTGTTGTCCACTCTGTGCCAGTGTATGCATACTAGCATACTAAATTAAGTTGATATTTATGGTCAGTTGATTTTTACGTGATGACTTAACAGCTTTAAACTTTATACTCATTTACATATAAGAAGCACGTTTGTAATATAGTACATACATATAATAATTTACGCGGTAAATACCTAGATCATTGTTTTGTTAAGTTTACACATTGTGTATATACGCTCAGCCCAAGGGGCTCGACAAGTACTTACCTACCTCTAGATTCCAGAGAGAGAGAGCGTTTCCAGTATTTTTTTTTATATTTTCAAATGTATGTTGATTATAATTTGTTTGATTTTATATAATTAAAGTGCTAATAACTTTACATTCAGTTAAAGTGACTGGAGCATGATGTAATTTCACAGATATTTTCATCAGTTTTAATTGGTTTGGCTTACGTAACTTTTGCATTAAAAGAAACACATTTATTTTTTTGTGTTATTTTATTACAAATATATATTAATTTCCTATAATATTTTCCCCTACGCTAATAAATTAGATCTCCGATTGCAAAATTTACTTACGAGTATTCCCAGCACACAGTCAGCTGTTTTCTTTTTTATTATTCAATAATCAAGTTGTTTCGTTTGGTCTAGTAATCAAATTAAAATACAAAATCGCGCGGTAACAAGTTAATTTATCGATCTCAAATGATTTTACTGTTGTTATGTGCTTAATTTAGAATTTCCGAAGGTTTTTACCAAAGTACCTATGCCTAATTATTTAATGTGTAGAGATAACAATAAGGAATTACACGCACTAACTACTTAATACCCATATTTTGATTGGGAATGGGTACCTAATAGAAAATAATTTTGGCTGATGATTCCTAATGAAACCCTACGATAACATTATCAAACATTTAAATTATCCGTTGTCTATTTCTCAACTACATAACTGCTTGAGAATTATTATAGTTGATTATATCTTATGCGGGTAAAAATGTGTGTGTAAACCAGGGTGAAAAATTACCGACCCTGAAGTTCGTTTAACTTAGAGTTGATATATAGTTGTATTCCTTAAAGCATAGTTAAAAATTTGTTGAATTTTTTTAATGCTGTTAAGTTACCCATTTAGTACGATGTTTTGACGGTGGAAATTATTTTAATTGCACATCTATTAGTGTAATCAGTGGAAGTGAACGGCCCTTTATCAATTCGTTCAAGGTAAACACGGAAACAACGACTATTTAGGTATGTGTCTATTCCTGTTTAGAGTTTTCGAATTGAGCCCTATCAATATAAGGTTGAAAGCGATTGTTGCCCGGTGCGCCCGCGCCGGCCCTGCCGCAATCAAGGTGCTTTTCTTTCCTCGAATACAGCCAACGCCCGCTTGCATATTTCCCTACGTCACAATGGTATCTGGAATACGTACGCCTACGGCACAAGTTTGTATAAAAGCCAAAGGCACCGGGGTAAATGCAACAGTCTCTCGCAGTACTGAAAACAACACAGACCACAATGTTCAAGCTGGTGGTGTTGTCTTGCGTGGTGGCGCTGGCGGCGGCCAACCCTAGTGTGCTCGGTCCGTGGGGCTTGGGACTGGCGGGTCCCCTAGCGGCGCCGGCGGCTTTGGCTCCTCTCGGCCTAGGCCATGGACTGGGTCTAGGCCATGGGGCTATCTGGGGTGCGCCTGCGCTCGCGGCGTACAACTACAGAGGCCCGTTATCTCTGGCGCCCGGCCAGCCCGCCAATATCGTGGCTGCTGACGGAAGGCCCCTGGACACTCTGAGCGTAAACTTGGATCGCGCCGCGCACCTTACTGCGAGGGCTGTCGACCACGCTGGCCTGCACCTGCTGAAGAAGCGCTCTGCCGTTCTGCCGGTGGCGGGTCCCCTCGCGGTGTCCCACGCCGCCCGCATCGACCTGCCCGCTGCGCGCCTGGTGGGACCCGGGCTCGGCTGGCCTGCTGTGGGTGCGCTCGGTCTGCACGGTGCCGCTGCCCCCTGGGGTGTTGCCGCTCCCTGGGGCGTAGGTCCTCTGGGACTGGGACACGCTGGCGCTTTGGGACGCCTTTGGTGAAAATTGTACAAATTAGAATATTGATCGATCTACTTAATATATAAAGAGAGTTACCTATACATAATTTATGATTTTTAATTATTTACACCCACCTCAAACCGATGTGTAAGCAAAAACATAATAAGATACACTCAATATTATAATTCATATAGGTATACTATGATTATGCGAAACAGATACAGACAATCTAATTACCAAACTGGATCCAAGACGTGACTTACGGTTATTGGTTTCTATACCGATATACCTAACGTTTCATTAAGATCATGACTAATTCGGACCAATCCTTAGGTATTACTCGAGCACTGAACCAAACTGCATTTTTGCTAAATATTTGAACCAGTATGTATTATTATAATGTTAAATAAATACATATATAGGGTCTGTTGAACTAAACCGTCTGCCACCATTCCACCATAAAAATATTAAAATCCAACAATATTTAGGAGATGCGCTGCATACCTACATATTTATTATGTAATTTAACTAAAGTATATTTTTTAATTAAGTGAAGTAATTTGACAGCACCTTTACCATTTTTACGTTAGCTTTCAGATTACTTGAGTCAATAAAAAAATCGCTTTAGCGATTCTGACTGCAGAGGGCACAAAATACGTGTTGTAAGTGGCTATGATGGTAAAGAGTTGTGTACATATTACGCCAACTAGCAAAATCATGGTGGAGTAAACGTTTCTGCCGCGACTTTTTGGTGTTTGTGTATTGTCGAATAAGAGTCGAATACACGTTTATACGACGGCGTTTGGGCACAATTATACTGCAATAAAGTGGAGTAGAAGTTCTATAAATGTCGCGCAATTACTAATTTCGTGTAGTAGTGGCTTTTATTGCAATATTTATTCGGCTTTTATGTCGAATTGTAGCAGCAAGAAATCCACTATGCAATTATTTGGTTCAATAGCGAAGTTTGGAGCACCGACAGTATCAACATGCGCAAAGTTCGTACAATTTAATTGTCACAAACCATAGACCGAACGTGAAAAAAAAATTATTTGGAGAGACTTTACTTACGTAAAAGTGCATTTTGATTTTGTTAAATATTAAGTATAGTGACTTGAGGTTTATCGATTGTGGCAATATAACAGTGAATTTTACCTGCACTCTTATTTTTGTGACGAAACATATTATAGTTTATTCATAAAATTTTAATGCGCCTTCATGATATTTAGTTTTAAGTGATTTTTATTTAATTTATTTTATTATTATCTGAACAAATGGTATCAGTAAGCGACATTAAGCATCTTCGTAACACTTACGCGACCAGTATGCGATTTACAGACACATACGAGTGCTCCGTTACTACATTATTCGACTATTGTTTCCGCCATAATGCAATCATTAGGGTTCTTTGTAAAGAATATAAAAACCCTTGATTTCCACACAATATCAAAGAAATCCTGTGGTAATAGTTACACAGTTCCGTATGTATAATACAAGGTGTAACAAAAATGCTGGTGATCCTTTTAAGGGCATAATTGGTGTTATATTATAATTATGCAAAACTAAGAACTATGTTTTTCTCGCAAAAAAAGTTGGTTTTGTAGGAGAGTTGGCCGGCTGGGATGACGTGTCCATACAAAAAAATACCCGTCGAAAAAATTTGCCTCCTACTTTTTCTTACTCGCAATAGGTACGATACCAATTATGTCCTTAAGCTGATCACCAGTATTTTTGTTACATCTTGTAGATCATGAAATATGAGGCTTAAAAATGCTATTTTTTGAGTTTTGCTTAATATTTACATCTAAATACGGTCACAGCCTTTCATTACAAATTTTTTATACGTATACTTGCCTTTCATTTAAGCCCAAAACGAACTCTGTAAACCTTTTAGTATTCTTGTAATCTTAAAAAAATTGCAACAAATGGTGTCTGAAATACGCGTACCGTCGCGTGCTACAAGTATGCCTACGATGCACAACTATGCCTGGCTTAAAAACATGTTTTCTTCACCAAACGGCTATTTATATCTTATTCCTGAGATGGCCGCCTTTTTCCATCTCAGGAATAAGCCCACAGCTATTTTAGTTAAACTGTATTTTTTATGTCAAAAGTCTGAAAATTTCTTGCGTACTACGCAGCAGACACAACTTTTTTTGCATGAAAAATACATTTTTACATTCTTCTAAGGGACCCTAATAACATACAAAAATGTAGCTTTAAATCGCGCTTTCCGTGATAAATCGACAATTTGACTGCTGTATGGTTATGCTTTTCTGTAGAAATTTCAAAAAAAAATTATGTACGGAACCAGTACTCGCATTGAAAGATTCTGGTTGACAAGTTTGATGCTGAAAAGATGGCAGACATGCAATGGTTATACGAGTTGTGGATCAGTAAACGTTATATTTTGGCATCTTTATAACACATGCTGTGAAATAAAAGTGCTAAACAACTACACTTACACAGCATAAACAATTATTAGTCGGATAATTATCTCCAAAGCAACACTTATATCATTATACACTCTATAGAAATCAGTATGAAATCTATTACTCGATTGTGTAGTAATCGTATTTATTTACTACATTTACATTGCTACAAGTGGAGTAGAAATTACTTTAAACTCTTTTATACAACAGTTTCCTGAATAAAAGTTGCAACTAACCATGGCAATATGACTAGTCATATAATGGCAACATTAGAAACGTATAAACGGCTGTTTGTAACATAGCTGAGGTATAATACGCTGTTACGTGATCAATGAGCTGTATAGAAGTAATATTGATGATGGCTACAAAACTGTAGTAAAACAATCGCATAACAAAGTCAAATAAACGTTTATTCCACTTACTATTTGACTGAATTGTTGTATAAGCCAAATTGTAATATAATCAGCTACTATACGACATATTATCGCCGCGACTACTGTTACATTACCTTTATCTGACTAAATAGCTCTATAACACCGAGCTTATTCGGCATTTTTGTTAGTTTGGACTTACTGGAAATATTGAAATTTTAACATTAGTAGGAAAATTATAATTAGAATAGCTAGTTAGAAAATTGTAGTCGACGGTTCGCCTTTAGTCCAATTTTTACTGTGCAATACTTTAAATATGAAAAAATCACCATACGGGCCGCTGGTTGCGGGTATTTACGTAAATAAAGGTGCTTGGAGTTTGCTTCGGCAAACTAACTTTTCGTTGTCACACTCTTTTATTTTAGAACATCCTATTACTGGGTTGGTACACTATGTAGACTGACTGTACGTATTCCGGATGAACCAAAACAGAATTAAGTATTTTGAAGTCAATGCTATGCAATTATGCATAAATTTATTATTCTAAATCATACAACGGATGCATTGTTACGGGCAGGCGTAGCCTATATGAACATACAAAACATGAATATCTGATACGGCCTACGCAATCTATTGCTCAGCCAGGTTCAAGAATCCTTATGGAAATTCTTAGTAGCATATTTATCACGGCGGAAGAAAGAACGGTCTGATTTGAATGTAGAACAAGCCCCATTATTTGATAGAGTCAGCATTTACAAAGTAAATATTGCAATACCTAATATCAGTATAATGCAACTGTTTACTTATTACGGTCCTTGAGGAACAGCTTACAAATTAATAGGGAGGGGATGTAAGAAGCTTAGAAATATAAGGGTTTCATTTGTTGTCGTTTGATTTCAGAGATTTGTTAATCAAAAAAAATATTACGCGGATCAGTTCTTTATTTCAATTGAGTCTATTAATGTTGACGTGAATTTATCTCTGGGCTACATATTTACAAATAGTGAGCCAAGGGTCCGGTGGTGTGAATAAGAGGAGTCTGGTAGGGCGCGATGATGGGCGCGGAGTAGGCGAGGGGCGCGGCGTGGGTGATGAGCGGGGTGCCGGCGTAGGCGATGCGGTTGAGGCCAAGGGGAGCGATCAGCGGGGCCGAGCGCTTCTTAAGCAGGTGCACACCACCTTCGAGGGCCCTGGCAGTGAGGTGCGCCGACCGGTCTAGGTTGACGTCCAGAGTGTCGAGGGGCCTGCCGTCCGCGGCGAGGATGTTGGCGGGCTGGCCGGGCGCCAAGGACAGCGGGCCACGGTAGTTGCCACCGTAATAGGGCGCAATGATTGCACTGTTGTACGCTAGCGGGGCGTATGGTGTCAGCAGCGCCGCGGACGCTGCCGCCATCAAGCAAGACAACACCACCAGCTTCATCATTGTGTAGTGGTCTGTGTTGGTCTTTGCACGGAGGAACACTGATACACTTGCAACATTGACAGCACCTTTTATAGTTAAGACGCATTGATAACGCGATGGGCGAAGCCGGAAGACAGGACGGCCCTGACTGGACTGCATTTGTCGCGGAATTAAGATCAATGGACTTGTACTGGAACCATATGTATCTTACCTTTAATTTATGCTTCTTACTAGTGGTTACACCAGTGTTATTGCTTATTAATATTGATGTAAGTTAGACAAGTATACAATATGCATCTACATATGCATGCAGTTGTTACAATTCAATCATTGAATAAGTAGATCATTGATGACACAATTTTACATATAAAAGCTTATGTAGTAAGGATAAAGTAAAGGAAAGTTGATTATACACCAGTTCACTTTTGTGGTAAATTTGATATACATGCATAGAGATCAAAATGTATTATGTCAACTTTCTGGCTAGTATTATTTTTACAAGCTTTTATTTAACTTCCAGAGTACGTCAGTGAGTTTGTCGTTTAGGTAGAATCTTGCAAGCCAGATTGAACCAGATGTCCTGATGTTCGATTGGATATGGAAATCGGATGATGCTATAACATAGAAAGAAAGAAATAACATTTATTACAAATATAATAAACATGGCACCAGACCAATTAAAACTTATATAATTGCTAAGTACTTAAGTCTAAAATTTTTTTATATACAGAAAAGAGAAAACATATAACTAATGAGTAGAAATCAAAATTAAATAAGAGTGGGTGCAAAAGGACGCCACTCAGCATGTGCCCTGGCATTTAGATTTTAGAATGCCACGGCGCTGGTCTTCCGTGGAGCCCGGAGACGGAAGATAGTGCGAAACAGAAAAAATAGAGAACAAATCAACAAATATATGAGTAGGTACTCCTTAATACACTAATAAATAATAGGCTACTTTCCTATGAAGTCAAATTAGCTACTTTAGGAACCGTCGAAACGATTTGTTATATGAAGTTTATACGGGAGACTAATATTGTGACGTCACCAACCTATATGATGAATGCTCGTACATCTCCTTTATAAAAGTTTTAACCATTATAAAATCATTTAAAGTGCAAACACATTTTCCACCTGGATTTTCCCGTGTATTTTTGATTTTATGAATGCAATAAAATAATTAAGTTACATTGTTACAACACAGTTACATTACAGTATTGAGTGAAATACAGTCATACATGACAATATTTCACTCAATACTTGCTTAATGAGTTTATGTCTATGTGAGAGTCAATACTGGACTATAATCTCAAGCTTTTGGACTACTTAAGTATTATAGTCCAAAAGTAGTTTGGAAGTCTTACGATGTAAATGTGATATGTTAAATCTGTTAAGTACAAGTAGGTGAAAAATAAAGGCATGGGTACCTAGTTACAAAATATTGTTTGCATTTTAATTTAAATTCAATCCTTAAAAAAGTGGACCGGGCAGGGTGGCAGTTTGGCTTTCCTGTGCGACATTTTAAAGTCATGCGTTTAATGGACGTAGATAAATAAGTAAGTATTGTGCAACTATTTTCTGTTTGATCAGTATATCATATATATATCATATCAATGATATCATAAAATATGTATAAAATTAATAAATAATATATTTGTAATTGAAATACCGTTCCATCCCTATGCCTTTAATTATTTATTGTTATAGAATTGTCATATGCGGGAGTTTCTAACTTTAATATATGTATATTGGTGCTGGTTGGTATCTTACAAGGAACCCTTGGCAAGTGATTATTCTTAATGCCTGTTCTGATGTAAAACCTACGCATACTATTGCTACGCAGTTAACTAATCGGGTTCATTATGAAGTGGGTTAAACACAGACATATGTATATAGTAAGTAGGTAGTTAAACAAATGTTAAATACATACCTTTCGTAGTCAACAATCGTCAACTAGTCTTATGTACTTAGTTGAATATTAAAACATACCTTTCACAGTCAACACGGATAACAAGTACCTATAGAATCAACTTCTTTTAAAAATTACTTACTGTATATGGAAACTTGAACTAATTAGCTGTAACCTGTAACTATGTTTTAGCAAATTTACAGTTGCTGCACTAAGGAGTTAAGTAGCTTATATTATTTAATATTTGAATTTGGTGCCTATAATATGTTTAAAGTACTTGCTTTGTGAGTAGGTAATAAAAGTTTCACTTTAAAAAAGTTGTAGTCTCTTAAAGTAAACTTCGAGCAAGCGTGCTGATCGACGCTCGAAGAATTGTCTTCCGGCATCGCTTATCATATTAATACTTAATGCAACTTGTATAAAAGGTGCTGTTTATATTGCAAGTACACCAGTGTTCCTCCGTGCACCGACCAACACAGACCACTACACAATGATGAAGCTGGTGGTGTTGTCTTGCTTGATGGCGGCGGCGTCCGCGGCGCTGCTGTCACCCTACGCCCCGCTGGCGTACAACAGTGCTATCATTGCGCCCTATTACGGTGGCAACTACCGCGGCCCGCTGTCCCTGGCGCCCGGCCAGCCCGCCAACATCCTCGCCGCGGACGGCAGGCCCCTCGACACCCTGGACGTCAACCTGGACAGGTCGGCGCACCTTACCGCTAGGGCCCTCGAAGGTGGTGTGCACCTGCTCAAGAAGCGCTCGGCCCCGCTGATCGCTCCCCTTGGCCTCAACCGCATCGCGTACGCCGGCGCCCCGCTCATCTCTCACGCCGCGCCCCTCGCCTACTCCGCGCCCATCATTGCGCCCTACCACACTCCTCTCATTCACACTACCGGACCCTTAGCTCACTATCTTTAAAATGATCCTCATATACGTATATCTACAACCAACTGAAATATAAAAATATACGAGTACCTATTGGTTATAAAGCGTTGGTATTTTTTATTCAATACTCAGGAGTATCAAGATCAAGAGTACCTACAGTTAGTATCTACCAGGGTGTATCTACCTACTTTATTTATTTTATTTTTGTGAAATAAACATGATACTAGAAACTTATCATACTAGAAGCCGCGCTTAATATTATTTTTTTCAAAATAAAATTTACATTACGCAGACAGGTTTTTGCCTTGCAGCATAGGCATTTCGTATTCCCTCATTAAATACATACCTACCAAATTATATGCATATACACGGTGGGCTCGACTAACCCGACAGATCTTAACCATGCATTTCTGAGACCAAAAGGTGTGTGTGTGTGTGTGTTTTTTTAAGTGGGACAGTATGGGGAAATAAAGTATAGAAGATACAGGGAAACTGCTGTCTACGGCAAAACTCGACATACACGAAGGCTTTTACCGTGGCACTTTTTGTGTGCTGACTGTGTTTCCGATATTCATCATAATTATTTTAGCCATTTGTCGCCCACTGCTGAGCATAGGCAGAGGTTCAGGTACGGGATAAATTTGCAATTTGGGGGATTTGTCCCGGTCCTGAGCTAATCTCATCCAAAAGTGACCTGCAATCTGCAATTTTCCGAATGTCATCCACCCAAATGATGTCAATTTCTCCTTTCATTCGAAAGTGGCAGCCAATCCGCCAACATTTTAGTCCACCTGCCGTAACCCAGTCTGGTAACATGTCATGCCCAATTCCATTTGAGTTTGTTCTCGATATTATAGGAGTTCAATGGATCTCAGCCAATAATTGAGGCGGTGAGCGCATGCAGAAGAGGGATAATGTAGACATGACTGTATTCAACAACTAATCAATCACAGTATGTCAGTTTCACGTGTGTACAAGATTAATTAACTTTTTTAATGAATGGGTCATTTACCTTGCGGATGTAAATATACATTAAACTGTTTGTGTCAGCTGCATGATGTACAACCAACATTATTATGACCATATAGGTATAATAAAAAACCTCTCTCCCGTTGAGATTCGGTGTCATTACCGTACCATGACTCAGTAGTCATGGTATCCAGTGGGTAACTTCGCTCCAAGCCAATTCAGATATCTCATCCGATCATTAAGAATACGATTTTTCCTAACCCCAAGCCATACGTTATCTGCGAGCCTTTTATTCCGTGACTTGTACTTTAAGCTATTTGGAGCGATACAGCGAGCGGATTCTTTGGCGGGATAGTAGCCAGGGGAAAATCAAGAACTATTCCTTGACCAAACATGATAAGTTACATTGGAATGCTACTACCGCGCTTACGGTTCCAGCTAGACCATTTGAAGCGGTTCAACCTGATCTGAGTGACTAAATGGGAGTTGCAAGATCAAGAGGGTGGGCGCATGCGTGCCTTTTAAGGTGGTTCAAGGATGTCTACTTTCAGAAAATTAGGTAAAGGTGTCATTAGTGACAATGTGTAAAATTTACTTTGATGGATTGAGGGCACATTGGAACGGCAGTCCAGCGAATCCAGAATCATTCACAGTTCATGTTTTAATTTGTAATGGACATCAGTTTCCACTTTGTAGCGTGAAACAAAAAAGTATACTACAAATACCTAGTGGTAAAAAGGGTGTTGTTCAGTACCTACCCAAAAACGGGGTAAGAAAGGATGGCGTGGGCAGTTGGGTTATGAATAGAGAGAGAGTAATAAAGCAATCAATAAAAAACTAAAACTCATCATCATCACGTGCTACATTTAAAAATACTTTTATCTAGGTTTGAACTTCGGTTTGGATACAGCTAAGGATAGTCTAAATTAATGTAGTTTTATGGCAGTGCTTAAGAATAAAGAATAACAAATTATTTATGCGTCAGTCCTTTAATTGCAAAAATTATTTACACAGGATTATCACAGAAAACAGCCGTGGTATTGACTGTTTACCAGTAGCGAGCATAGGGACCAGTGGTGTAAGTTAGAGGAGCCTGGTAAGGCGCGGCGATGTGTGTGGAGTAGGCGAGGGGCGCAGCGTGGCTGATGAGCGGAGCGCCGGCGTAGGCGATGCCACCGAGGGGAGCGCCAGCGTAGGCAATGCCACCGAGAGGGGCGATGACCGGTGCAGAGCGCTTCTTCAGCAGATGCACGCCCCCGTCGAGGGCCTTGGCGGTGAGGTGCGCCGACCGGTCCAGGTTGACGTCCAGGGTGTCGAGGGGCCTGCCGTCCGCGGCGAGGATGTTGGCGGGCTGGCCGGGCGCCAGGGACAGCGGGCCGCGGTAGTTGCCACCGTAATAGGGCGCAATGATGGCACTGTTGTACGCCAGCGGGGCGTAGGGTGTCAGCAGCGTCGCGGACGCCGCAGCCATCAAGCAAGACAACACCACCAGCTTCATCATTGTGTAGTGGTCTGTGTTGGTCGGTGCACGGAGGAATACTGGTGCACTTGGAAAACTGACGTAGGTTTATATACTTGCATTATAAGACTAATACGATGGGCGAATCCGGAAGACACTGTCGGCCCTGAAGCAACTACTTTTGTCGAGAAACAGTTCACTACTTATTTTGTAGCGCAATATTTTTTACCTTATTTACGGCTCAGGTAATCTGTTTTTAATGCGTAAATGTCAGCCGCAGAATACAACTCTCTCATGGTTGAATAATAAATGATATGTCAGCGAAATGTCACCCCTTAGTTCTATTATCGGAAACTATTCAGGTCATGAGTAACTGGGTGGACACTAATATCTATCTCTCTAGCGTGTTTGTTTATTTTGATTACGGGTTTTTTAAGAGACATGTTATTCCCTGTAGGTATGTATTTTTCATAAAGATAACTTACTTTTGAGTAGATATACATTTGTGTAGTATATTTGTGTACATCGGGGAAATGTTAGAATATTATGAAATTCTTCAATTAAAATTTAGTTTGTATGTCCACTATCACCAGTGTTTACAAGAAGCACCTACATCTATAGTTTTACTTATACTACAAGTATCGTTACCGGTATTACTAAAAATCAAAATAAAGCCCCACTTTTAAAATATTCTTTAACAACCAAAAATTAAATACTCCAATCGAATAGGTACCGGTTAATTTGTATGAAAATAATACCGGTAGTCGATCGCGGAGTCAAACTCACGCCCCAAGGTACCTACTGTTATCAATATGATTCTATTTTGCTATCAAAATGACATCTAAACAAAAAGTAATTCTGAGAACCATGTCACTGAAACGTTTGATCATAAAGTAACTTATATCTTTAAGTCTATGGTTTGATGTACCTAAAGAAGTGTCGTATTCATAGGGTGGTTTTCTCTCAGTACTGAAGTGAAAAAAAATTTGTGGGCGTCATGAAAAAGTTGCGAATTTTTGACCATGGATAGAGTGCCCCACGATGAATATTTTTTAAAGTTCGGTAAAATTTTTGGACCTTCTGCGGAGAGGAAAATCACTAAAAATATATTATTTTTAACCTCTGCTATTAAGCAATTGATATATTTCACAATGAATTTAATAACCAATTGATAACAAGAAAATGATGAGTTTGAATCAGTTTGATATCAATTTTAAATCATACCAACAACAGATTAAGATAGGTATGTCATTAATATAGGCCTCGACATAACTAATACACACTTTTTACAGTGTTCCTTTTTAGGGTTAGGTACATAAAGGGAATCACGGGACCCTATTACTAAGGCTCCGCTGTCCGTCTGTCTGTCCATCTGTCACCAGGCTGTATAGTCTCATGAACCGTGATAGATTAGACAGTTGAAATTTTAACAGATGATGTATTTCTGTTGCTGCTATAACAACAAATAGTAAAAACAGAATAAAATAAGTATTTAAGGGGCTCCCATACCTACAACAGTTTTTTTGCAGTTTTTATAGATAATGGTACGGAACCTTTCGTCCGACTCGCAGTTTTCTGTATTACGTGCGTGCGGGTCGGTTGACCGTAGACTTATAAGTATTCCTTTAATCTAGTATTATAAATAGGTATTTTTTTTCCTTAATGTAAGGACCGGGGGGCCGATTTTTGACAGCCGGACGCTCGAATTCAAAAAATTCGAGCTCGAAAATAATCGCACACAAAAGTTTGTCGCCAATTTTTTCTCATGGAATTAATAGTTTAAATAATCATTATTTTGAATTTCTATCGCTTTTATTTTTAAAACATAATTTCATCGTTTTATTCAGAGTTTTAAATGTCACTTTCGAGTGCTCGAATCTCAAAAATCACCCCCCAGCAGTTTTGGGGCAAAGTCGATGTTTAACCTCTCGTGCTTTTATTGAGACCCGAGCTAGCGGAACATCCCAAAAATTGAGCCACGAGCGTAGCAAGTTGTTCAAAAATGGAATCTTGAGTGTCGAGTCAAGACAAGACAGGTTGAACAAACTTTGCTGCCTAGTATAATACAGATTTTTTCACCAGGAAAAATATAAGCTATAAATAAAAATATAAAAGATTGAAGCCTTATAATGAATACTTTAAAAATGATATATTCGCATATAATCTTTTTAAAGTCCACCCTGGCCGATAACGTAAAAAACAAATCAATACTTGTATTAAATTACTTTTCCCATATGTGCGTTTTCCCCCACTGCTTTCAAAGGATAGGAATGGTGAAAAATCTTAATTTATTATTTATGCAAGCATGAATATGTCATTAGTTATAAGGTTTCTAAGTAAGTCATATTGATTAAATAAAGTCCGAAACAATTTCCTCATCTAACAGAAACTTCCATGATAGTAGATAAATACTTACTAAGAAGAAGTGTTGCGTGGGTGTCTTCGAAATTCCGAAACAAGATATTATATTATGTTTTTTAAGAAAGCAAAATTAATCATTGTAGGCATTGTTGCTGGAGTTGACGGTATAACAGAGTAAAGGATGATTCACGCTGTAACGTAACGACACTTCCGCCACTGCACACACTCTATACAAACTGAAGTGTCGGAAGTGTCGTGTAGGATCGGAACGTTACCGAGTGAATCATCCTTTAAAGATGTCTTACAAATGGAATTAAGAAAAATCTAAATGCTTTTAATTTATTCAAGAACATTTGAACTAAACTGAAATTTATTCATTATTTCTAAGTAAGCCGTTGTAAGGCCGAAATTCGAAGATAGCATAAAGTTTATTAGGTACTTACTCAGAATTTCAGTAATACCTTTCTTTGCAATAATTTTACTTCAGTTACATCAAGTCGTTGACCTTTGTTAAATTTCGGTAACAATCAGGACAATCTTTGCTTCTACATCGCGTACTGTAGCAATTACTATTGAAAATCATGCAATTGTAATACTTGTTCTACCAAGATAAGGTAAACATTGGTTGAGTCTTCTTATGTCGTTACTACAGATATATTTAGAGCCGCAGCATAGCAACGCGACGGTTCATGGTTGATTAACTTCAACCTGTGGAGTGGTCATAAATATTCAATGGATACGCTTAACGATAATACGTGGAAGAAACACGCACTTGGATCGTTTATGACGTGTGTTGAGATTAAGGTTTAACCTAACAATGTTATTTTGGGTAATTTTTTTGGAAATGGACTATGACTTGTAGGTCATACTGATCTTTTAGTATGAGTTAAGGTTATGTGCCTTTTCTGTGAACGTTATAAAATTAATGGACTTTAAAACCTAATTTTCTTGTTAAACCATCAGAATGCAAATCTCTCTTCTTCTTCTTTAAATCTGCATAGTTGGCATTAGTAGATATAAATTATAATGTACACACATCGTTAACTTTTCTAATGTCCACAGAAAAATCACCCGTTTTCCTAAATCTGTTTAACCCTTCTAACCCTTCTTTATACTTTATTAACCAAACATCAGACGTACAGTCGTAATCAAATATATCGGAGCGGCTAGGGTGCTAAAATATCTGAACATGCACTTCATCGCCTTGACTATAGAGGCATTGCAAGTAATAGGTATTTCAAAAAATGTCAGTTTTTCTGGATGAAATTTAAATAATTGCGTTGTCTTAAATTTATTGAGTTATCATCTAGGCGCCGCATTGTGGTTTAAGTAGCTTTATTTATTTTTGGCGCGTCGATAGGGCAACAACCCTTAATGCCAGAAAGTACGTCAGCGAACAACGAGAGTCTGTGGTGATGACCGACAGAGCGGGCTACTGGACGACCTCGCCGTAAATATCAGCTTCCTGGACCGCCTTGCACCGGTTTAACAAAACAAGATCGCCCTTAGCTCTGCTTTAGTGATTATCTTTCTATATAAACGCAAGGAATCATTGCAGTGGCATCAGTTGTATCACGTCCGAACAACACAGACCACAATGTTCAAGCTGGTGGTGTTGTGCGCTTTCCTCGCTGCGGCGACCGCCGATCCCTCCGGCGCGTTCTACGCTCAGCCTTTGACCTACTCGTCGACCGTGATCTCGCCAGCGGTCACCACCATCTCCAAGTCGGCCAGCAGCGTCGTCCACCCGTCACCTACCTACTACTACAGCACACCTTCTGTCTACTCGCACTTCATCAAGAAACGTGGAGCGCCTTTCTACTTCCCGACCACGTATGCCGCGGGCTCACCTCTACTGGCGACGTCATACTCCACACCAATCTTGCACAGCACTCCGTTGCTGACTAGCACGCCCTTGATATCAGCGCCCATCGCCGCAGCGCCTTTCGGCTACACTGGACATCTCATCAAGAAGAGGTCGGCTCCCCTCATCGCCACTACCGCGTACAGCGCTTACTCTCCTTTGACTTATTCCACGCCATTGATCTCCCATACTCCCTTGATCTCCGCAGCACCTTACTACTCGTCTCCCATCCTTTCCCATGCTCCCCTGGCCATTCCTCATCTGATCAAGAAACGTTCTGCCCCCATCTTGACCAGCGCTTACATTGCCCCGACATCTTACAGCCACCAATCCAGATTCGATCTCCGTACTCCCTTAGTCAGCCATTACTCGGCTCCACTGGCATACCACAGCCCTTATGCCTACACCCACGTGCTCTAAAGCTGACATGAAAATCTCAAATAATTTCACCGAATTAAATCTAGCCATCGATGTACCTGTTCAAAAATTTAATTCTCCATCGAAATTATCAGCAACAACTCCTCAAACTCAAATTATTTTTATTTTAATAAAATAAATGTCTGTATACATAATCGTATTATTTCCTTATACTATTATACTAATTATAATTATATTCTTTATGTGCCATTATAGAAAATGGTACTTGGCGGCCGGCGCATCCGTTTTTATTGCTCGAATAAAATGTTGAATTATGTACCCACATACAACGTACTGCGTAAGTGCCTGCCGCCAATTGACACCTTGTGCTGAATTCTAATTTTAAAATAAATAAAAATACATTAAAGACACAATCTATCTCAAACATAACTCCAACACACACATAATTATCATATAAATCAATATAGCAACTGTATCGGAAAAAAATTCAAGCTAATTCCGATTTAATCGTTAAGGTTAATACATTGGAGTTGTATTAAAGTTGGATCGTGTCTAAACGTGTTTTAAAGCTAGAATACGGCTTCATTTCCAAAATAATGGCACAAATATGTAATGTCCCGTATCGTACACAGTAGCAACCGAACCGTTGGCGCGTAAGTAATACCTACGTCGCGTCGCGCAATTTTCCGCGCGTTGTCGCCGGCGACGTAGATAGGCAGTGCTTTGATCTATTTCTGAAATGAGCACAGGCAAGCGACGTCAATTATCTAATTTGCCGCCGAGTTGAGTATGTGGCGGAGTAAAAAGGTATAACCCATTGGATTTGACTGTTGATTTAGGTTGATCTTAATAATACGGCATTGTTTAGAAAAACCGGCCAAGTGCGAGTCGGACTCGCGCACGAAGGCTTCCGTACCATTAACTGGCAAAAAAATTATGTCTGTTATATGAAAGCCCCGTTAAATATTTCTTTTATTCTGTTTTTTTTAGTGACAACAGAAATCTTCTACTTCTTCCTTAGCGTTTGTCCCGGGACCCGGCTTGGGGTCCGCTTGACTATCTAATCCGATGAATTGGAGGGATCTTCCAACCCAGAGGGGAAACTAGGCCTTTTTGGGATTAGGTCCGATTTACTTACGATGTTTTCCTTAACCGAAAACCGACTGGTAAATATTCAATTATATTCCGTACATTCCGAAAAACTCAGTGATACGAGCCGGGGTATGAACCCGACATCTCCGGATTGAAAGTCCGACGTCTTACCGCAAGGCTACTAGTGCTTTTTGGCAACATAGCGGCAACAGAAATACATCATTTGTGAAAATTTCAACAGTCTAACTATCATGGTTCATGAGATACAGCCCGGTGACAGGCGGACAGACGGACGGACAGCGGAGTTTTAGTAATAGGGTCCCGTTTTTATCCTTTGGGTACGGAACCCTAATAAGTTAGTGGGTAAAATTTGGTTAAATATACCTATATTTAATCAGATCCTGCTTGGCAGCAAATTAAACAAATCAAGCAAAACTACCTATAGTTAAGTTATTAAGTAGGTGTGTGGGATTTTTTGAGATTATACTTTATCATGTTAATTTTTGGGTAATTAATAATACTTTGGGTTCAAGGTTGCTTTCAACAGCCAGGAAATATTTATAAATCACTAAAGTTCAAAATTATTTATTTTATTAAAAGCGTACAAATTATTTTACATCAGTCAAGCACAACACAACTTAACTAGGAACAGACATTGCTGCCGTTCGTTGTCGTTTCCGGTGCAAAAGTGCCCATAACGCATAGCGGCATTACCCCGCTGGATAGTTACGGACAACCTTTGCAATTTTTTTATGTAGTCAGGTAATTAGTTACGTCCCTTAGACTTTCCATACACCTATGGGACGACCCACATTATTACCTGTTTCCTTATCCAATTCGGATTATGGAAGCTAAAACACACACACTCGAATTTATTTACAAATATATGCAGCTATTCTCTCAATGAATTTTCTGGTGAATATCAAATGATATGACATTTCAAACTGACAAAGCTTCTTGACTTGTACGAGCGGCTTTTGATTCGAACCCACGACTCAAGTCCTGCATCGGTATCTATAGCTTGCACTAGTGCTTCAATTAAGGATTATTTTAAGAAAAAGGGAAATTAGCTACCTAGGTTCACATATACTATTAATAATACAAACCGTATTCAAGGGTAAGCCGTGAGCTAAATTCACGCGAAGATCGTTTCAGTCAGCGAATCGAGTTGACACTGCCCTTGATTCAAATCGACTTCCCAAAGCCTTCTGCTCCCACGAACACTCGAGTATGTGATGAATCATTCATTTCTCCTAAGTAGATTACGATATATGATGTAACATCAACCTTATTCTGTCATAACTAAATGAAATCGATGTGCTACTTGTACGACAGTTTTATTGCGTCGAATGACGATGGATGATTATTTGGGCTAAACACGTGTAGGGTCTCTTCAAGGATACATGTTGGACTTGATATGTTTTCAGAGTGGTCGCCTAAGCTAATGGACAAACATATTTAAATTATTGTTAAAGTGAAACTGTTATTCCATCGCCTCAAATTTTAAAGTCTCTCTTCTGCGCGACATGCGTTACATATGTAACGCTGATTCTCGTTTATAGTAAGGTGACACTTATTTCATAAGCAGTAAGGTTCATGTCATGTTGGCAGTCAACCGCGGTATACAAATCTATATTTCGCGTATTATCGTAACTGCAGCGCTGGCATTGCGGTATGGCATGAGACTTACGAACGAATGGGCGAGGGTTCAAACCCCGTGGGACGAATTACTTTTTCTAAATTTTAGAAAGATATTTCGATTATTTAATGAATTACATTTGGCAAGTCATTCCAGCTCTGTACGTCTAGCATGACAAACCAATTGGGCACCAATTTCTAAGCGCCATGCTAACATTGCTAACATATAGTAAAGTTTCACTTGCATCGTGGTTTCATAAAACCACACAATGTATTTTTTTAGCACGCTTTTTACCCGACATCCGTTAAAAAGCACTCTTTGTGCTTGCTAAGTTGCGAACTACCAATTTTTAATAAACGACTGTAACAAAAAGATAGTTGGCATATCCCCATTTGAAACAGAAATATCTTAAGTAATACTATCACGTTTTTAGGATGATTGACGGTGTAGCAAAATGAAGTGTCGGAAGTGTCGTGTAGGACGCGGAATGTTACAGCGGGAACCATCCTCAAAATCTAAAACCGTTTCGAGTGTGAGAGTTCAACAGCCAGGGTTCACATCTGTTATATTATAAATTTGCACTGAAGTAGCCCTTGTTAGGTACTAAGACTGTGTATTTGTTAGTGTGAAGAATCAAATGTGTCAGTGTACAGACAAAGGGACCACTTTGTCGATATGGAGTTACTAGTACTTTCTAAAACTACGCAATATACACTATCTATTAGTGAAAAAAGTAGTAAAGTGTCCTTGTAAATCGACAACGCTGGTACCTTGCATAAACTCGTCCACAAATAGACTCCAATGTTTTGTAGAAAATAGTTATCTTTTATAGACAAGCGAATTAAAAAAAAAAACACTCGGTACTACTAGATGAAATAATGACTGCATAATGTAGATTGTTTTATTATAATTATACTTATTCTACAACATACTTAACACATTTGTATCACCCAAGATAAAATTAAAATTATCAATGTCTAAAAACACCAATAAACTTCCCTTCCACTAAACTCACATTGTTTTAAAACCTATTACAATTACATTTCGGTGGCATCTACCATAAATAATTTGCGCCACATATTCTTCATTATATAAAAAAAAAACTTATTTTTCTTTCGGTATGCTTGAGTCTTTTATATTGACACCATCGTTTTCCACCTTTTCCAACACCGAGTTGGACACAGCTGGCGTATTTTGTTGAACGCTCGACTGTAACTCAGTTGTTATTTGTTCACAATTTGCAGTTTCTTTTGAAGCTTCATTGTTTAGTTCACTCTGGATGACCGCCTCCTGTGCTGCTTCTATGGATATTGGATGTTCGAGCGCGCGAGCGAGAGGAAGGTTATGGTAGAAACTTAACGCAATTGGAGTTAATACCGTGTCTGTGTTTATCACTGGCGTTACAATCACGTCATTTACTACTTCCAATCGTTGAGGTTGAGCGGCAAACACTGTTGTAGCAGGGCTGTATATCAACGGTGTGGAGATGAAGCCAGGAGAGTGGTTTATATCAATGCGGGATTGATGCGACACTGCACTTGGGGCAGCATATATTAGCGGCGCTATTTGACAACGCACTTGATATATCAAACTAAGTATTGATAGGATTCGAAACATTTTTGTGCGCTCCCGTGGTAATTTCTAACGTTTGAATGGATGCGCCGTTGGATGCCTTAGTTTTATAGTGAAGTAACGGTAGTCGGAGCGGAGCGCAGGTTCAAGTTCTCGGCCGGTCGGACGGGTTGCGTCATGGCGCCGGCGCAGCGGCCACTGGCCGGATTAAGATGCATTATAAAAACATCATCCATTATCTCAGATGTAAATAAAGTTACGCAACACTTATAACGTTATATAACTGTTTTTACTGGTTGAATCTGATTAATCATCTGCTTGACATTGGTGAATTATTTTGATGCAATCGCAAGCCGGGGTCATAAAAGTTCACTAATTGTAAGATTATAGTTAACTAAGGAAAATTTAATGATTCCTAGGTATGCAGATTTTATGCAAGCGTTTATTAGACTACAGTAGGTAACTACAACTACTGACCAAAAGGGTATACAAATAACTCTGCTACATACCAAAGCTAAACTATTTTTGTTTGTATGGTAAAAACTATAATTTTAATGCTTTTTCTATCACAGTCACCGTGCCGTAACGAATCTATTGTTGAAAATAAACTGATTCCTGTCACTATGATTCAGCACCATGGTATAAGAAGGTGGAAACGGAGGTGCCAAGTATCAGTCTACTTTTGCAAGTCAATTGTTGCTAACAAAATCAAGAAAAATGTGCGGTCGACTGCTGTTGCTGTTGGCGTTCCTGGCTTTATGCCACGGCCACGCGGTAGTGCCAGTGGTGCCGGCAGCGCACTCTTACCACGGTTTTGTAGCGCCTTTACCGCTGGTGCATCCTGGTTACGGTCATGGTTTGTTGGGTCACGGAGTGCTGGCCGGGCCTGTGGGCCACCACTTGTGGAAGCGCTCTCCACATTACGTGGCTCCGTTGGCTCCCCTGGCGCCTGTCGCCGTGTCTCACCAGGCTCGCTTGGACGTGCACTCTTCGCCAGCGCTCGTGGCTCCTGTGCTGCCATTGCCGCTGCTCCATAAGACAGTGGTGGCCGCACCGCTGCACTACGGAGCGGGCATCCATGGCGGTCTTTATCCGCACGTCGGCCATTATTAAGAACACGCGGATTGTACCTGGCTTCTGTTTGATTGTAATGTAATAGTCATTGGTTGTGATATAGATTATTAAAGAGCAAATATAATTACTTGTTTTTATTTTAGCGAAATCACCAGTGATCGGAATCACCGGAGTGAAATGATAACAAAACGTGTAGGGGACAAGTTACAACCAAGAAAAATACGAATATTTTTAAGCAAACTGGTCTAGAATCTCGAATCAAACTGGAATCTCTAATTTATAATGTGTGGGTATAGGTATATGAATATTTTTTATGGCTGTTAAGCACTCTTTTATATCAGCTTAACAAGTTTTGTTATCGTTTCACTCCGGTGATTCCGATCACTGGAAATCACTGTGGACCTAATTTTGGATAAGTATGATACGTTTTTATTTTATCTGATCGACTTTTTGTTTAGAAGACCTTTTCATCTGTGCAAAGTCCTTTGTGCATGTGCTGTTGATCATAAGTTTTACTCTCACTACGTACTGTTTTGCACCACCCTCTACCCCCCACCTCCAATATTTTACGAAACCTTTCTTGAATGTTAAGTACTTACATATTTACTTAGATCGTTTTCAGTTTCTGTTGTTTCTATTTCTAAAACATAAGTGTTTTTGAGGGTTAAGAACCTACCTAGTAATTTTAGAAAGTATTAAATGATTTTAGGAAATGTTTATGGTCTAAAAGACAGAAATGCTGATATTTGACTTCTGAATTAGATAATGTTGTACAGTCGCCATGATAATATATCGGAGCGGCCAAGGTGCTCACAAATATCTGAACAACGCCTCTATTGTCAAGGCGATAAAGTGCATGTTTAGATATTTTTGAATACCCTGACCGCTCCAATATGTTTGATGGCGACTGTATTGTATGGCCTCTACGTGTACATTACAGGTATGGGGTTCTGCAGGTTGTCAAAAGTCAACTTATGAGTTATGACAATTTATATAGGTAGCTAACCAACACATACTTAATGGTTACGCATATAAGGAGGTAAGCGCACTCTAGTTAAGCTGTTAAATTCTAGTCACGATGAATTCTTAAGCTTCACGTCTCTATTATTCTATATTTAGTACTGCATTAGTATATTTTATCTTGGGATTAGAACTTTTTCGGAAATGTTGAGAAAAGCACAAAAAATAAAAATCTAAATAGATCAAACGGTCCATTTATTTATTACAATGGTGAATTTATCGTATTTTATTTTAATACCTTCGCATTTTTCTTGATATAGAATATTTACCAGGGGTGGACGCTGTAAGCCCTAGGGACTACAGCGGAGTAAGAGACGGGGGAAACCACTGCAGAGTACGGGGAAACGACGGAGGAGTAAGGAGAAACTACGGAGGAGTAAGGAGAAACTACGGGAGAGGAGTAAGCGACCGCGGAGACAGGAGACACGTACGAGCTGTATGCCACGGGAGCAACAGCGGCGACTGATCGCTTGCGAAGGTGATGGCCAGACAGGGCCTTCGCTTGGAAGTGGGCGGCGCGGGCGGCGACCACTTCAGGCGTGTCCAGGGGGACTCCGTTCACGGCGTCCAGGACGACAGCGGGCGAGTGCGGGGCCTGGGACAGACCGTAGCCATAGGCGGGAACCACAGCGGGGGCGACAGCGGGAACCACGGCAGCGCTGTACGCAGCGGGGACAACAGCTGACGAGTACACGGCGGGAACCACGGGCGAGCCGTGGGACACGGTGCTGCTGTACTGGGACACGGAGCTCACCGCCGGCACCGCCGCGCTGTAAACCACGGGGGCCACC
This sequence comes from Pammene fasciana, assembly GCA_911728535.1. NCBI lineage: Eukaryota > Metazoa > Arthropoda > Insecta > Lepidoptera > Tortricidae > Pammene > Pammene fasciana. Next base: position 9,312,335 of record OU452285.1, read on the forward strand.
ACACCTGGCTTGGCCGCCGCCAAAGCCACAGAAGCGAACAACACCACCAGCTTGAACATTGTGGTCTGTGTTGATTTGACTCGTCTGACCGATTAGGATCGACTGATGCCTAATTCACAACCAATGATGTTTATATACCTACCCGTCTAACAACGGACTAACAATTAAATGCCACATAATCACCTTCAGTTATAATATCGGTAGGTACAACTTTACTAGTATCTGTAGGCGCTTTATCAAAAGACGATTTTTTATTCGTCCCGGAAGCTTTCGTAATGTTTGCGTACAATATTCTCTAAATTCAAGGGTACGCCTATGAATATTTATTACGATTTTTTATCAGACCTAAGACGATAAAAGTAAGTAAGTACTGACCAAACAAAGAGTTAAATACATGACCAGCGTTTTTTGATGTAAAAAATGTTTATGCCGTGACAGTAATTTACTTATAAATAGGATTTCCGTCAAAATTTCGAATATAATAAATATCGTATCCTACTTGTATTAAGCAAAATTTTGTATTTTAGATGTTTGGATATTTGTTCTTAACGCAAAAACAGTTAAAAATCTACTTGGAATTATTTATAACCGATTTTGGTGGAATAAAAATTAATTGAAAATTTCTAAATTAATTTCATTATGTTATTGACTGTTCATTTATTTCATTACTACTGAGTTTATTTATATACCTAGTCTTGTTTTTGATAAAAATCTTGAATAGTAGTTATTGTAAAGCAATTCGCTCTCAAACGTCTTTCACAAATGTACAACTAAAGAACAAATCAAATTATTTAAGTAGACACACTACTACGAGTATATGTAAATTATAAACTTATATAGATGTCATAAACAAAGGGAAAAGTGACCTAGACCTCCGGTGCCCAAGGCTGGGCCTGAACCAGCGTCTTCTGTATTCCCAGCCTTGGGCACCAGAGGCCTAGGTCACTTTTTCCTTTGTATATGACATCTATATAAGTTTATGACTTTCACATGTCTACATACACTGAATATATCATAGGAAGCTGTGTATAAATCCTCCCAACTCTTATTTTAGCATATGTTATTTGTAATAAATGGAAATATATTAATTAATTCAGTCATTCATTCATACATAGTTTACAAGTAAGTAATTTTATGGGCTTGACAATTAGCTGTTTTTAAAATACTATGGTATGGTATGGTACTCGCTTTTTAGCGATAAGACCGCCTATGTTGTTTACCTCTAGTTTAATTTTATATTTTTTTCCTGTACTGGTTTTGTTTTTGAGGTGTTCAATAATAGTACATTTCGATATTAGTGCGGAAAGTATGTCATTACCTCACGAGTACCGAGATATCTTGCCACGAGCCGTAGGCGAGTGGCAAGACTCGGGACGAGTGAAGAATGACATTTACGCACGAGTATCGAACGACGTTTTTTAATACAGTTGCGAAAAAATTATAAAATTGTCAATTATTCACTTTGAGGTTACTTTAGTACATGTATCCGAACGCTCCGCGCGGTGCGGTGCGGCGCTGTGATTGGCTGTCTGTCACTGTCATTAGCTGTGATTGGCTGGAAAAGTAAAAAGCACTAGTGCGCGATATCAAACTTTCCGCACGCTAAACCACTACAAGAAAAGCAGTTTTTTGAGCACTGTATTAAAAAGAGTATTTGTATTGTAATGTATTGTAGATTACAAGTACTAGATAATCTGTCAAAATGGTAAATCAAATCATGGAAACCCAAAACATTTATTATGACCAGTGATCGGACCGACGGGTCCGACGGTGCAATTTAGGGTGAATGGCCTTAAACGTTAAGTTAAACTAAACATAGTGCCTCGGGATTCCGGAAATGGATTATTGATACCGATCAATATCTTTCATCGAAGTTTAAGATAAATAAATAATAATAAATAAATAAATATTATGGGACAATCTTACATAAATCGACCTAGTCCCATGGTAAAAGCTCAATAAGGCTTGTGTTGTGGGTACTAGACGACAATAGGTATATATACAGAGTGTTTCCTGTAACATGAGCAATAAATTTAAACGTAGATTCTACTCCTCAAACAATGAAACTTTTGTTCAACAAGTTTTAAAAAATATGAATTTTTTAGATTGTCTCTTTTTCATACAAACTAAATAGTATTTTCAATGTACGTTAAAATCCGTCCAATTGACATTGCTTGTCAGCCTTGTCACCCTACAGACATAATCAATTTCGGAATACATTGCATGTTCAAATAATCTTTAAAGTGAAATAAAAATCATACCAAAAGTTATTTTTAAAAGTTGCTGAACAAACGTTGTCTGGTTTGAGGAGTAGAATCTACGTTTTAATTTATTGCTCCTATTACAGGAAACACCCGTATGATATAAAGAAATAAATAAACAAATGAAAGTAATTTTAGTTTATTATAAATAATACATTTTAGGGACATGGATTGTTAGTGGGTTAGTCATATCCATGATGAAATGAGCAAAATCTCGAGAAATTGTAGCGTCGATCCAATCACTGATTATGACTAAAAGCTTTTTTCACTTCTCATGCTCAAAAAGTTTGTCGTATTAGGCTTACGTAGGCGGACTAAAGTAGTACATTTAACCCCTAGGGCTAATATGTATACATAATTTCGCTCCTCATAGTTCTTATTGCTATATGCTTAAAGCCTAATTTCGTAAAGTGTGCACGGCGCGCAGCCCATCCCGCGGCGGGGCCCGCGGCGTCGGGCCGGGCGCCGCGCAGAGCAGACGACACGAAATTCGGTCAAGTTAAACCAAATTTTCATCTTAGATTAGTTATTGTGCGTAAATAATCATTATTTTATTTTATTTTATTTCATTATTTTCTCGCAATCGAAGTGAAAAATAGTATGTATGACTTGGGTCTAAAAGCCATATTACCACTCGAACAATTTTCCCTCACTTTGTTCGGGAAAATAACCACCTCGTGGTAATATGGCTTACTTTAGACCCCTGTTAAACAATCTACTATTTTAATATCACCTATCTCATAAAGTCAGCAGCAAAAGTAGCTAAGCGGGCAGGGTGTTCAAAATGAGCTGGACACGACTTTATTGTTAAGGTAATAAGAGTGTGTGTAGTTCATTTTGAACACCCTACCCGCTTAGCTCCTTCTGCTGCTGAGTGTACCTATTCTTCCTTCTTAAATCTACAGAATATGAGAGGAGTCAAAAGTATGAAAATAAATATATGAGCATAGTAGTTTATATTGTTAAATATACCAGAAAACGAATCAATCATGTTGAAATAAATAATCTGAGCATATGTAAAATATAAGTACAACAACATATTGTAGGAAATATCAGCGCATATTAATATCACGCAATCAAACCCCGGCTAGTCGCGATTGAAAGTCGGGCGTCTTACCTGCCAGGCTAACACCAGCACTTTTAGCTCATTGTTAACATTTAAATGGGACTTTTGTATCAAAGCTACCACCTGGGACCAAGATAACATTATATAGCGTTCAAAAAGTCACGCGAAATTATTAAATGAAGTGGACCCGAATAAAAACAATGTGATATTTCATTTCATCAACTATTTGTGGACTAAACGTAGCATGTACATAGATAACCTACTTTTAAAACAAGGGTGTCCCAAAGTTATGGGACACCCTTGTATCTACCCTTGGTATCTTAGGTAAATATCGTAGATAGGGTATTTTGCTGAAATAACACTTTATGTTTTTTTTAAACTGAGTAATCCTGCATTCAAAGATTTTTTTTTAATATTTCCAAATTACCTACTTAATTGACTTCGGCAGTTTTTAATTTGATTAAAATGATTAATTTTACGTTGTTCCTTTCTTTTAAAATACTGTGTTATTAAAGAAGAGTTATTATTTTTTAGCTATTCTTTCCATTGGCATTATAAGAATAGGGGTGATTTTTTTTTCACATTTAACTCAGTTCGATTCCCAGACGAAGCAAGTAATTTTTAGATAATCTTTGAATGCAGAATTACTAACTTTAAAAAAAAAACATAAAGTCTGCTTTCAGCAAAATACCCTATTTACGATATTTAAAGTACTTCCCCTTCATGTCCCATAGTTTTGGGATGCCCTGTATACCTAAATGAATCGTAAAAGTGGTACCTACAAGTATTGGAGCCACGGGTGTTAAATTTATCTAATTTCCCACCGATCACATTCCAAATTTGTAGTGTTGTAGGAACAAATACTCCCTTAAAGGTCTTAAACACTCTAACCCGCCGAAATCATCCTTGATGGGGTACCTACCTTATATATATATGTATACAACCTACAATCAACATAAATAGTTTAAGTCCATTTTAGTAGCTGGTTTAGATTTAAGTACTTCAGTACTATTAAAAATATACTAACCGAAAAATATTAATCTTCATTTACAAAAAAATAAGGCCAATTTTTAATAAATAAAATAATTAAGGAAATACAAAAATAATACGCTGAAAATTATTTGTTCCAATTTATTTACAAGTTAATCATGTCGTTTGATGTTGCTGAACCGAGGCGACTAAGGCCTCGTTACCGTGATGGCGCTCACCAGGGGTGCACGCTGTAGGCCTTGGTGATGAGGGGCGAGGAGTAGGTGAGAGGGGTGTAGGAGGCGTACGACGTCACGGGAGCGATGGGCGCGGAGTAGGCGATCGGCGCGGTGTACGTAGACACGACCGGGCCGGCGAACAACGGCGCCGAGCGCTTCTTGATCAGGTGCGCGCCGGCGAGAGCGCGGGCCTGAAAGTGCGCGGCGCGGGCGGCGACTACCTCGGGGGTGTCCAAGGGCAAGGCAGGCGCAATACCAGCTGTGGCGATGGGTGCCGCATATCCAGTAGTAGCGACGACGGGTGTGGCGAAAGCTGCGGTCTTAAGCACCGGGGCGCTGTATGCGATGGGGGCCGCAGCAGCGTAGGCGACGGGAGCGGCCGCGTATGAAGTGCTCACGACTGCCGGCGCTGACTGGATGTCGATACGGGACTGCTGGGACACAGCGGCGGGAGCGATGGCTGCAGCTGCCACAGGCGCAGAGTAAGCCACAGGAGCGCTGTATGCAATGGGGGCAGCTGCGGCAATGGGAGCAGCAGCGTAGGAAGTGCTGACAACAGCCGGGGAAGACTTGATGTCAATGCGGGACTGGTGCGAGACAGCAGCAGGTGCGGCAGCGACGACCGGTGCGGAGTACGCCAGGGGCGCCGCAGCTACGGGAGCGGTATAAGCCACTGGAGCAATGGGAGCCGCGGCGGCGTAGGCGACGGGGGCAGCGGCATATGAGGTGCTGACGACGGCTGGCGAGGACTTGATGTCGAGTCGAGACTGGCTGGAGACTGCGGCGGGCGCGGCGGCGAGCACCGGTGCGGAGTACGCCAGCGGCGCCGTGGCCAGCAGGCCTGAGGGGCTGGCGGCGGCCAGCGCCATCACGGAAAACAACACCACCAGCGAGTTCATCGTGGTCTGTGTTAGTTCAGGTGCGAACGACAAACGGCTCAGATTAACTGATGCTTTCTTTCGCTACGCGTATGTATTTATACTTCACGCACACTTCAGTGCATCATTGGTAGGAAAGTCAAGTTCAACCAGTTCGCTTCGGTTAGTCATCTCGATACTATTTACCATTTCATATAGTTGTTGTACTTTGATCAACTTAAATAGCTGGTACAAGTTGATTAAAATTAATTTTTGATCACGAAAACTACTTCGTTCCTTGCATCAGCCGGCACAGGAATGCTGCTCATAGAAATAAGCCTGCTATTCATGAAAATATTCAAGAACAGTCAAGCTAAAGCTAGTTTATGCTATTATTATATAGCTAATTAGCCATGAGACAACTTGCTAGTTTTTTTTGCGCAGAATTTATATTACTACTAGCGTAACTATATAAGGACAGTATTTAGAAAGCGTACCTACCGCCTTTTTAGCTCGCCAAACGAAGGAAAACTTAGGGGAAATAATTCGTGTATAGCTGAATTTTGGTGAAGTTGTAGATAAAGGTGTCTTACACAACATACTAAAAGTACTCATGGATAGGGGTGCCGCTAACGGGGAGAGGGGGGTGTAAAGGTCCCCTTTTTTGGCTTTTCGTAAATAACTCAGTAGCGGTGGCTCATACGAAAAAATGTTCTTCTACTTAATTAATCCGCAAATGATTTTCTACAAAAAAGGTTCTTTACACTTTTTTGCTGAGATCAATGTATAATGAGATTTCGAAGAAATACGATAATCACTTTTAGAAACTTTCGGAGCTATTATTTACGAAACTATTAGTTTTGTCTAAAAATTGTTTTAGAAAACCCATATTTATATTAAAAGACCTATCCAACGACACCCCACACATTAGACGTGGATTAAAATACAGAATTTACCTCCCACTTCATGTGTTCGAGAGGTACCCTAAAAAATAATATTTTTTCAGATTTTGTTTTAAAACTTTGTCTGCGTGTTCAAAACACATACTCATACGAAGTTTAACTATTCTAGGACTAACCATCACTGAGCAGGTTGAAGAGGGTATTTTTTTACTTTTTATTTTTTATGTCACGACGGTGGCAAACAAGCATACGACCTGTCTGATGGTTAGCAGTTCCCATAGCCTATGGACGCCTGCAATCAACTTCCTACCCTTATAGTTTCGCTGTCCGTTTGTCCCAGTCTGTCCGTTCACGGCTTTGCGCAGTGATGGTTAGTACTAGAATAGTTAAACTTCGTATGAGTATGTGTTTTGAACACGCAAACAAAGTTTTAAAACAAAATCTGAAAAAAGATTATTTTTTAGGGTACCTCCCGAACACATGAAGTGGGGAGTAAATTCTGTTTATTAATCCACCCCTAATGTGTGGGGTGTCGTTGGATAGGTCTTTTAATATAAATAAGGGTTTTCTAAAACAATTTTTAGACAAAACTCATAGTTTCGTAAATAATAGCTCCGAAAGTTTCTAAAAGTGATTATCGTATTTCCTCGAAATCTCATTATACATTGATCTCAGCAAAAAAGTGTAAAGAACCTTTTTTGTAGAAAATCATTTGTGGATTAATTAAGTAGAATAACATTTTTTCGTATGAGCCACCGCTACTGTGTTATTTACGAAAAGCCAAAAAAGGGGACCTTTACACCCCCCTCTCCCCGTTAGCGGCACCCCTATCCATGAGTACTTTTAGTATGTTGTGTAAGACACCTTTATCTACAACTTCACCAAAATTCAGCTATACACGAATTATTTCCCCTATCGAGCAGTTAGTGGGCTTCCTTCGTTGAGCTATTTCATATACATCTGATATGGCATATACAACTTACTCTACTCGTTCTAAATTTAAAAATAGCACATTTATTTTTAAACCGATCATGGTGTTTCATTCCGATAATAATTTTCCAACCCGCCCGCTTCTATAAAGGAAACTCATAAATATCAGCAGCGATAACGTAAATAAGAGCGGGCACTTTAAAGTAGTGGTATGTCCTGTAAGCTGTCGGGGAGGCAATTCGAAGCGCTGCAGTTCAGGAATTTATTTTTATGATAGAACATGTTATCTTATTCATGAAATGATCATTGATCAGTCTTCTATCCATTCAATGGAGTTGCGATGTTTGTTTACAGAGTTCTAATGAGCACTTTAGGTTATTTTCCTAGACCAAGTTTAAATATGATCGTTGATGTCATGAAACTATACTAAATTTTAAATCAACTAAAAAAAATAAAATAAACTTTTATGCGAAATGACCCGTTTCCATTATCCTTGTAAGTACCTAAATAAAGTTACAAGACATATATAAAAGCTCAACGTTCGCTTGAATTTGTTAAAAGGACCATATGGACGCCATAATATCAGCTGCCATTAAAGCAAGCTGAATAGAGCCTTCAAAGCTGTCATTAAAGATTTTTTGCGCAGCCGCCGTGCTCAATACAGCGAAATTGTAAGGTATCAGCGCAGTGGCCTTGAGTTCACTTTCATACTAGCTGGGCGTAGGCTGGTTTTATTTAATATAGAGTAGCTAATACCAAACCCAGTATTTTATTTTAACGGGTGTAAATAAGATTGCGGCATTTAGTTATAGGTACATAGCGGTGGATCAACATTTGTCATAGTCAAGCTGTAGCTTAATTTGGCTTAAAATTCCTTAATAAGCTGTAAATAAACTGCTCAGTTACCAGAAAATTAGGCAAACCGATAGAAATCGTGTTCTATGGACGCGCCGCCACTGATACCTAGGTTGTTTTCTCGTTTTTTTTTATTGGAGGTGTTAATTCTTAACAGTATCGCATGCCCGGCGCTATTATATTACGCGGTTTTCATTTAGAACAGTCTATATATCGAAAAACATAGTGTACGTATTCAATTTGTTTTTTATAAATATTATACTACATATAATTGTATATATACCTTATTTACCTACACTACATATACAACAAGCTTCTATAGTGTTCTATCAAATTAGTATCTTATCTTTTAAACAATAAAAAGATACAGTGCAGTTTTAAACCACTCTATACGAAATAAATGTATAGCAACCGGCATAAAGTGGCATGTGGAATCCAGCCTCCATATACGGTGCGCCGCTTATCTGCGCCAGTTCCCGCGATCTTTTATTTTACCTTTACCCACTGGACTTCGATAAATCGATATAAATAAGCGACATACCAACTTGTACTTTAACTTTCAGTAAAACAGCTTTATTAACAGCTTTACGAGTAGTTAAGATAATTAATTTACTTCAGTTAATAATCAGATAAGGAGGGTCAGATGTTACTGATACTAGTATGACGTATGCATCTTACAGAAACCAGGAACTAAGTAGAAGTGATTTAATTCGGTTGCGCACGCGCACATGTCCTTGTAATGAGACCTAATTTCAATAACTGTAATCATTGTTCCAGCAGAGGATTTGGTAATAAGAAAAAAGGGTTAATAGAATATAACACTGAGATAAAAACCAAAAAGTTGAATTTATTAACAACAATACAGCTTTCCGAAGAGCAGACTACTTTCCGACATTCCAAATTTTCTTAGCGCTAAAATTTTATAAGCGATGACATTGACTGTTGCACTGGATGGCCGGATGGTGTGGCCGGGCTGTGGCATCTGGCGTCTGGCGTGTGGCGTGTGGCTTACCAGCCGTGCGCGTAGGGGGACGCTAGGACGGGCGCGTGCGCGTAGGGAGACGCCAGGACGGGCGCGTGCGCCACGGCGGCGTATGGGGCAGGCGCCACGGCCACGGCTGGGCTGGCGAGCTAAAAGAGACATGTAACAACGACAAATAATATAACTAGACTTTAAAAAAAGAAATAAAAAACTTAAGTATATAAACTAAACTGCATATAAATCGAAAATTTGCCCCTAATCGCCGTCTATTGGCATCGTGCCCGGAAAGATGACGGCATTGTCCCGTTGTATTGCAATGCTGATCCGCTGTGCTACATATGACCCAGTCCTCTGGCCACGTGTCAATTGACCTAACCTACAGCTACACTTTTTGAAGACCTTGTGAGCGCTTTCCTCCCAGTGTTCCAGGGTCTCGAGTCTCGACCCCCAGGTCCCAAATATGCAACCACTATGCACCACCTAGTTATATATTATAATATAAGAGTCATAAAATAGACCTATGTATAGAACACAAAGGTACTTAACACTATACAAGTAACACGTTATATCGAATTGATAATAAGATATGAGTCTATCATGCTCGTAATAACTTATCTAAGATATAAATCTTAATAGTAACCTACTGAATTCGAAATCTATCTCGTAATTAATCTTAGAATGATTACCTTGCGGTGCCTTAGTGCCGCTTTGGCCGTCGCTGACACTATTAAACTTAATGGTTTTATTTAAAGTAAATGTTGAAAGTGGATGGTCAAGTTTGCAGCCAGGACTAAAATGCCATGGCCGCTTGTCGCAAAAACAAAAGATCTCTTTACTTACGGGGTAAGTGCTTCAGATTGGAACGACCTACTTCAAGGCCAGCTCTACTTATCATCGCAACTCTGGTCTTATTCTCGAACGAGTATACGAATTGTATATATTTCTTGGATTCATATTCGCACACGAACATTGCTAATACATAATACACGTGCAAGTGTGATGTTTTAGTTCAAACTTGTGTTGATATTATATGGACATTTATTTGATGTTTCTGAACACAGTCTGTTGCCATGTTCGCGGCCCTTTTGACAAGATTGATTTCGTTATTTTAGTAATATCTATGCTGATGCCTTGTCTTTTTAAGTTAATTATCGATAAAATAATTTGATTATGATATTAACTAAATACTCTTGATACCATAAAGGCGTAGATACAAAACAGTCAATATTGTCATTAAAATTTAGTATCTTAAAATACTACAAAAATGTAATCAATAGAAGCTACATATTATTTAATAAAGAGTTTTTAGCAGATGCTACTAATTAAATAAATCTGGATTCATGTCGTTACGCATATGTATGCTGTTTCTTGTCTACTATAAGATATGCAATTCATGTAGATAGGTACTCCTACCGTATTCCGATTACAATGTGAAATTTACTCACTATGCACGAGTGTTTCCTACAAGTTCAGTTAGTGGCTAGTGGTATATGTTAATCAAGTTAATGATCAAGATACATACCCTCACAGTGTTGGCATAGGAAGTGGCGACAGGCACGGCGGTCTTAATGATGGGGGCTGGAGCAAGCCCATGGCCCCATACGGATGCCACGGGGGCTCCATAGGGGGAAGCTACACCCAGGGGAACGCCGTAAGGGCTAGGAGCGGCCGAGGCCACGGCGAGGAGAGCGGCGAACACAACCTGTGGATAAGAAAATACTTGATATAGGTACCATCATAGTCATATTTCACTTCTGAGCCGGATTGCCAGAAAATAATATCCCGATAGTTACACAGACATACAGATTCTGTTTTGTATATACGTTAAGGGTAATATTATGTAAACCCCAATAAAAACATCTTTATATATATGTATTATATATCTGTATCTGTTTATATGCTATTATATCTGTATGTTTTATTAAAAAATTAAGACTTATATCCTCATAAAATATTTCATCATCACGAAATATATCACTACTTACTTACATTTTTATTTTTGTTTTAAAACCATTTAAAACGTGACACGTGATGGTGTGTCAAAAGTATGGTCAAAAGTGTAAGTATACGAATGAGAATGAGAATGAGACATTAATTGATAAATCAACAATTTTTACAACAATTTACAATGTTCCAATAAATCTCAAAAATAAATGACTCTGTTAGTGATTAGGTAACATCTAACTAAATATTTATTGCGATATCGATTTATAACTCCATAACCTGCGTTTGGTTTCCATTTGCGGTTATATCAAAGATACACGCGGATTTACTGAGCTCCAAAGAGTTAAGAGTATTTATGTAACCATTTATGTATAAATAAAAATTTATCCGTAAGCACATTCAACGAACTCTAATTTGAACATGATATGTTAAGTTGTTTAACAATTTTAAACACAAAACTTTCTTTTCTTTTATTTAATATGTTTAACAATTATCGCAAAAAGTTATACTTTCTTAGATAAAGGAGTGAAGTTCCGTAAAGTTACGTTCCTTTGCTTGTTTTATGATTATAATCCTATTCCACAGGGTTGCTCCTATTTCACCTGTGTCCGTCATAATATACCTATAAGTAAGCAACATTTTGTCTCAAGGTGTTAAGATTGATTGTATATCACACATGTCCTTATCTTAGAGGTATTGTATCTTGACACTTAAAATAGGTACCTTAACTCAAAAATAAAGACTGATTATTAACTACATAACAAGACGTTTAATTGTATGTCCAGTTAAAACGCGTTACATACATTATAATATGTACGTATTGTTACGAAAATACAATAAACAAAGAAATAGGTATGTTATAACAAAAAAATAATACGCGGTTACACGAATGTGGAAACTCGTGGGTAAATTGTTATCTAACGTCTTCGAAATGTGTATGAAACAATATAAAATGTGTCAGTTTTGTATTGACATACCTTAATGCTTAACCCACCCTTAGGCTTGATAACAGGAAGACATACACTACACGTGTATTATATTGTGTTGCTAACGTAATACATGATTGAGTTCGTGGAAAGTTTGAGCGAGTAGGTACTACTTAGTATAACTAAAGGCCATGCTTTAATTTTAACTTAATGAATGTTCCCTTAGGCTTAGTCAGCCTAGACGTCAGAGGATATTTATTCATAGTTCCATGAATACCAGATGCTCTCTGTCTCAGGCGCAACACATACTTAGCAGAATCCAGCTCAAAAATCAGCCGGCTGACGAAAAACCTTAGACCATTCAACCAAACGGAGCGCCCATCTGTCATTTTCTATACAAAAAAAAGTCTCCGATTTTTGTGGGGGAGGGGAACGTCAAATGTATATATACGTAACGTCAAAATAGCCACGTCAGATAAACGTCAGTCCATACAATAAGTATGACCACTGGTCATATATTTTCGGCAGAGGGGAACACCTGTCAATGGCCAATGACCAATGGTGAATAGAGCCAACAGGATTAGAACATATATAGTATCTTTTTGACTTTCATAAGTGCATTGTAAAGCACCTATTTACATCGAAAAATTAATATTATAATTTTCATACAGAAAATTGTGCCGGAAGGCGGATTTTTTCGCCTTCAATTCAAAAAATTCAGTCGAATTCTGGGCTTAATTCCGCCAAGTGTGTTTTACTTCTTATGTAGCGCGACGGTAACGCTATTAATTATTACTTATTAGTCACGTCATTGGATTTGTCACCACATCCTACGAACGCCCTTTAGGTTGCAAAGGACATCGGGCGGGGGCCTATCTAATCTAGATCCAGACCGCCTTTCTAACGAGACCGGTCTGAACAATCACGCCTTGGTCGCGTGCGCGATTGATGTTGGGCTGTCCGTGTACGAGTGGCTTTGTTTTATTATTATAATTGATAGCTGTGTAAACATACTTGTAGAACTTTAAATGGTACATAGAAGACGGTCTCGATATTGTATTAGTTAACATTGAACACGTATAAAAATATTATTTTGTTACCGTCAACTGTCACAACTTTGCCAACGGTGCTAAACTTTGCGTGGCTTGATAAACATGACTTTTAGCTATTTATTTGTATCTTATTCCTGAGATGGAAGAAAGGCGGCCATCTCAGGAATAAGATATAAATAGCTGTTTGGTAAAGAAAACCATGTTTTTCAAGCCAGGCAGAGTTGAGCATCGTAGGCAAAGTTGTAGCAGTTCACGGTAGCTAAATACCTGATTTAACCCAAATGTAATTACGGTTGTTTTAAATTTGATCATAAATTATTCTTCCAACTCGCGTATACTTTTAAATAGTTTAACGACAGCGTAGGCGGTAGCTAATCAATATAAAGCCATAATTATTAATACTATAAGGTTTTTTATTTATTGTAATTGAATTTTAATGTAATATGGCTTTATATCTGATTTTTTTTGCATAAGGTTAATTTGAATCCTGTCTCTTTAAATTACTTAAGTAGTAACTTGATCAATAGTAAGGGAGCCCAAATGGGGTTTTTTGGAGTTACTTGAGCGTGTTTTGTACCTATAAATATCGAACTCAAAGCTTACAGTTCTTGTCCTGTATGGATCTCCTCATCGGTTCGGTTCTTATTGCGTATACGCGGATATCTAAGTAGCTTCCTACCATATGGTTTTAATCCGGCAGCTTTGCACGGCACGTCATATTTGTGACGTCTGCGCCTAATTTGAATATTATGCGTGTACTCGTGATTGTATCAGCAACATATATTACACGTTCTTTGTATGCAAGCTGGCCAGGAATTGCAAATCGAGGTCGCTCTTTCATAAATGTAGTTAAATATGTGTATCAAGAATAAATGTCAACTTATATTACTCCGGAAAACAGTTGTGGCTATGGCTATATGAGTGTCTGTACCGATCTAGGCAGGCAAATATGCTTCAGTATTATTAATAAATTACATAAATGTCTGTTCTAAATGGACTAAACTGTGTATCTAATGAAGACGGAATGACTTATTGGCCGAAGAATCTAAAAAAACTTTACAAGGTGTAACAAAAATAGTGGTGATCCGCTTAAGCGGATAATTAGTACCTATCGTATTGCGAGTAAGAAAAAATAGGAGAAAATTTACTTGGAAGCTAAATTTTTTTCTGTATGGGACGCGTCGTCTCAGCCGACCAACCCTCCAATACAAAACAAAAAATATTTTCGCGAGACAAAAAATATATTTTCTTAGTTTTTGACAATAAGAATACGATACCAATTATGCTCTTAAAAGGATCACCAGTATTTTTATTTCACCTTATATAAAAAGGCTGAAAGAAATAATATATAAATAGATTTAGTTAATACTTTCCTACCAAAAAGTGTCTTTGTACTTATATTGAAAATATTAGTCTCCAGAAATTTTCAATTTGCTTAGTAAAATTAATAATCGTTTGTGGAATTTTTCTGGACCTTGCTGAAGATTGCCTGGTGATTATTAAGAGGTTTTTCTGCGAATATTCGTAAAGAGCTGTTGGCCCAGTTTGTTTAGGACAAATTAAAAAGTTCGGTGACCACGGATATTTTTGTAATTACAATTTATTATAGAATGTCATAATTGCCAATATTAGACTGAAAAAGGCAATTAAAAACCAAGAGAAACTCCATGATTACAGCGAATAATAAGAAATAAAGAATAAATTTCTGGGAACCTAAATTATTTAGTCGAACAATGAAATATTATTTTGTGTTGTTAACCGACTTCAATTTCATAGAAGGCGGAGGGTCTGTATTCGCGTTGGTGTTTTTTGTAGTTAACCTTTCGTAGTTCATTGGTCCACCAAAATGATAACATGCTGGAAAAGGCTTGAAACTAAAACTGATAAGCTAACGTGATCCTTTTCATTTAAGACCTTCCTTTAGTGTACATAAATCTCTGTATGAAAAGATGAAGTCATCGGTTGGCCATCTAATTTGTATGCCTGACGTGTATTGGTTTTAATAATTCAAATAGCCTATAAGATACAGAAAAATAATTATAATCATATACTGAATACACTACCTAAATATCATCCAAAATTATTCCGAAAACTCTAATAATCCAAATAATCGCATAACATCTACTACTCTAAAATATAGCTATATTTAAAATGATAAAGTAAGTAAATGAAAATGTATATTTTTTAATTTCTACATAAAAAATCCCCAACGGAGTAGCCACTTAACCTGAAATATTACCTCTCGACCATTTCAAGAAATTAATCCCATAGGCTGTAGTTAATTGGAACGTTGACTTCTGGTTTCAAGCCTCCGAATAATAAAATGAACAGTAGGTTTGATTTACAATGCAGGTATGAATTATATAAGCCTAGTAGTAGCCTAGCTTCCTTGTCGGTAGTAATCCTGCCTAAGCATTTGGAGGTCTCTCGGTGGAGGAATCTTGGTGAGGACATTTTTACATAAGTTTTTGTTCTTGATTTATATTAAATTACATGATATGTATAGTTTTGTAACTGGAATACTAAATAAATAAATAACACATTATACAATTCATTTAAACGAACAACCCGCTCCCTGCCGGTGCCGTTCCCGGTGCAACGTGTATTATGTATATATTATGTATTTAGAAGTAATGTATATTGTATAATTAAATATAAATAATAAATATTAGGACAATCTTACACAAATCAATCTAGTCCCACAGTAAGCTCAATAAGGCTTGTGTTGTGGGTACTAGGCGACGATATATATATTAGATAGATATAGATAAATACTTAAATACATAGAAAACATCCATAACTCAGGAACAAATATCTGTGATAAACACACAAATAAATGCCCTGACCAGGATTCGAACCCGGGACCTCCTGCTTCATAGGCAGGGTCACTACCAACTAGTCTAGGAGGCCGTAATTGTAGCCTAGTACCGCATCTAATATCTATTACTTTCGGGCTAGTTCGATCTACATACATATGTAGGTATTGTAGGTTAATTTTTTTTTAATTATTGATTTTATGAAGAATACCTACTCATAGGTGTAAAAATCAATTGAGTCGATTGTATCATACTAGTAGGGAAAACGCGCTAAGCATTACGCAGATGGCGCTGCATCCGTTTCTGATTCAGTTTTCGTATCTTTGTGTGTGTCGTGTTAGTTTGCCTCCTATGGCATAACAATATATTATGGCTATGTACTTGAGGTAGTATTTAGTGAGTTTTGCTTGTCACCTGACGATTTGTTCTTGACAAAAAGTGGTTGGAAGGGATTTAGCTACATTAAAATGAGTATTTTTTTGCGTATTTCCTATTGGCCTTGTAAAACTAATTCATTCTATTTGTGCATTCTTAGATAATATAAATACTGAATTATACGATCCGGTTAAAAACGTTACTGGCCCAGAAAGGTTGTTGGCATCGATTTGTAAAGAATACTAACTAAGTTATTTTTTGTTGCAATTTGAGTTGTGGTCGCAGTCGGTGTTTCGTAAAGGGGTTTAGGGTTAGGTTGGGTTAGGTTTAGGGTTATTCAAATTTGCTTAAAAGCTTCATAATCGTTATTAAAGTATAAAAAAATGTTTCATAGAATCTGTTTCGGTATCAAAAGATTTTTGAAAATACGGAATGTCGCCCTAAACTAAAGGATTTGTATGTTATAAATGTCAACATACCGGTCACAATTTTGATATTTGGTTCCATATATCGACTGTCACCCAAAAAATGTGTTATTCAGCAACTTTACTACAAAAATAAGTAGCGGCACTCAAAACACATCTCCTTTTATAATTTCAATTTGATGGTGTACAAGTAAAATGCCTGTGACATACGGACGGACAGACATGACGAAACTAAGTATTTATAAGGGTTCCGTTTTTGCCATTTTGGTTACGGAACTCTAAAAATAGTTATACTGAAGTGAATACACTATCTCATTTATTTTCAAAATGGTTGCCGGTTATATAAATAAATGATCTTACCAGCTTGTACATTTTGAAGGGTGGGTTGGGGTTCTTGTAGAGGTGAAGAGGGAGATGTGGGACGAATGTGCTAAGGAACAAGAGCCGGCTAGCTTATATACTGTCTAGACATATGTTCGACCCAAGTCTAGCCCTACCTCCTGGGCCTAGGTCATTTGTATCAGCCTTCGGCTGGATACGTAGAGATAGCAAAAAAGACTGTTACTAAATGACAATTAGTTTTCATTATCTACTGTATGCTATATTTTCGCTTATAGTTGATCATAAAATCAGCATAAAATATTGTATCATAATATAACACAAAAATACAGCCTAGGTCAGTCTTCTTCATAGCCAAAAAATCCGTCTCTTCAGTAAATAGCTTATTTAAATTTGATCTTAATTTCTAGATAACAATAAT
The DNA here is from genome assembly GCA_911728535.1 of Pammene fasciana. Classification (NCBI taxonomy): domain Eukaryota; kingdom Metazoa; phylum Arthropoda; class Insecta; order Lepidoptera; family Tortricidae; genus Pammene; species Pammene fasciana. The sequence continues at coordinate 9,329,694 of OU452285.1, forward strand.
TATATTTTAGCAATACCATATGCTTTAACGTTACCTATTTCGAAATGTCCCTTAAAATAAACTACATTTTGGAAACATTATTTTTATAACTGTCAATCTATAATCTACGTACCTAATCCCCAATCGACAATTCTCAACTGTTTAGGGTACAAAGGGAATAAGCATCCCAGACCACTTATAAACAAAATCATGAACGAAGAATTCCCGTCAATCGGGAATTCTGTATTCAAAGAATCTATTCTCGTTCACTTTGCTAGCAATTTCTTAAACAAAACACAATCGCTCTTCCTATTTATACCTATGTTTTTCCTTCAACAAAAGGAACAGTTGAAATCGTAGCAAGGCAGTTTGTAAGTAGATTGTTAGTCGAGGCGGTATTTTGAGAATCTAACGCTACTTCGGGCCGTACACGTGTTGCGGTCCAGTTGGGAATTTTTATGTCTGCATATAAGTTTCGCTGGTAACCGTCGGGAAACCATTTTGATACTTCTAATATTCTTTCAAAAATAATGCCATAAATTAACATCAAATAGTAAGATTTCATGCCATTAAAAATTAGAGTCTGACCGAATTTTAGAGACGATTCTTTTAAACACCAATGTGATTTTGTATCAATTTACAACAATGTCACTAGTACGGTACCTACTTAAGCTGCTATAGATAAACTAAAAGCTACACTCGTGGATTTTGATTTGCATTGTATTTACCTAACGGAGATGTAAAATTCTCTATAAATGGAATTTTCGTGTAAAAGCTCGTTAAATAAGCTCGTTATTTACCCTCGATAAGAGTACTCGATATTCTGTTTTCTTTGCTTACTACACCTGATATACAGTTTACAAGAATCCTAAAACTTTTAACTACATCGAAGTATTTAAGCGTTAACGCAGTTAGCTCACATATATGTTACGAATGTCGCAATCGCGAGTCGCTGATTGGTTTCAAATTATACAAGCCGCTTTCACATTGTTCACTAGTACTTGTCTTATCTGAGACACATAACTACTGTTGCAGAATTAACTATTACCAAAAGCTTTGATTCAACATTGGATTAATTTACATTAAATTCACCTTCTTTTCTTTTAAAAGTCATACAAATAATAAAATTTTACTGTATTATAGGGCTTGATTGCTCCTAGAATAAACAATTTTCAACCGACTTCAAGATTTCGAAGGAGGAGATTCTCAATTCGGAGATTTTCAATGTTCGAAGACGGCTGGACCGATTTGGAAAATTCTTTTTTGTTTGAAAGAGTATACTTCACAGTTGGTCCCATTGTCACCAGATCCGGATCTGATGATGGGATCCTGGAAAAATCGAGGGAACTCTTCAATTATTATAGGCACTCCTATTGTGATTTTTGTATTTTTTACAGCAACTCGGCCATTTCCTCTTGGAATAGCGGATCCTAAGTGAAGTTAATTTTATTTTTTGTTTAAAATTATTTTTACTGAAATACGAGTACCTAGTAGCTGTTTAATTATAGCTACATACATTAAAAAAATATCTGTTGCGATTAACACCGAGTTTATTTCCTATATCTTTAAGGACCTATTTCTGACACAGTTCGGGGCGTGCTACTACAGCTTTCATAAATAAATAAATAAAATACTCTTTATTACACACCTCGATACATGAATTTCATATTGATTTATCAATAATTATTAACCTGGATCAAGAGCATTCATGCCTCACATCACACGCATTTGGTTGTTAGTTGTTGTGTGGCCTACAATTTATATTTATCATTAAATGAAAATTGCTATAGGTAGCTGGTAGAAGCGGAGCGGACACAGGTGACGCCAAAGGAGGGCAGGGCGTTGTCAATGACACTGTTCTTGTGTCACATGACCACATGAGTTATCATTTCAAATCTAGGTGACTATGCACATTATTTACCGAGCACGTTATGTACTTACGCGTAATTGGCTTGGTGTTAGATCAAAGTGATTACAGTTAAAAAGGTTTGCTTCCACGAAAATTAGTGGAATATAAAATTACTTGGTTAAATGTGTACAATCTTAAGACGAATTAGGTATGAGTACTTTAAATAAAGGTCTAGAAATATCTAGACGTTTATATATTTGTTGTAAATGTCGGAATATTGTATACCGGCTATATCTACTTTAATTTGTAGTAAATACCTACCTAACCAACCATAGGTAATTAGTTCTTTGAATACACACTTGTTTAAGTTATGTTTCCGTTAAAATGTAAGATTACGCTTCCTAATTAATGTACGAATTGCGCGTTTATGCTCGCTTCTTACCATTTACTTAGTGTTTAGTAATCTTATTACCGGGAAATCACTCAATTATAAACGGCTTGTGGTTAATTATTGGATTAATAATGTCTGTAGGTATATGGGACACGTGGTTACTGTGAAAGATTGTGTTTTTGATATTGTCTACTCTACAAGATTAGAATTTTGTGGTAAGGATTAGAATATAATATTAAAACAACATATATTTATAACATATTTTTGATATTTATTAACCAAATATACGTTTAATTAAAGTTTATATTGAGCAAGTCACTAAGGTAATGATATCACCAAATTCGTTTAAAAGACGTAAGGGGAAGCTACATATCTGGATAGGTATGGAGATGGGGCAAAAGCGGGGGCGGCGAGGTAAGGAGAAGAGACTACTGGGGCAGCGGCGGCCACCAGTGGGGCGGGGGCAGCGGCAACCACGGGCGCAGGGGCGACCACGGGGGTGGCTACGGCATGGTTGACGGTGTGTGCGGAGTAGGAGCTTGCGTAGGGGGCCACGGCATATGCTGCGGGGGCCACGAGCGCTGCTGGAGCCGCGGCAAGAGGCAGCGCACCGACTGATGGCCGGCAGCTGACGGTGGCAAGAGCTAGGGCGAAGACGATCTGCAAAAAGTTTATTTCATTATTTTTCATCCGTTTAAATATGACTTCTTATTCTTAGAATGTACGCCATCAAATTATTTCTTCTGCTAGAGACGAGTCCTTTTCGATTTGGGGAGGTTCGATGCTTATTCTTAAAACCTTAGCAAATTAGTAAAATATTTCAATAATTAAATGAATTTTTAGGTTTATAATAGATTGCCATTTGTCTATACCTAATTAACAAAAAAAGCAATAAATTAATTTTATTATTATTAGTTTGGTTTCACTGTATTACTAACAATACTGTGTAATACTTACAACGAATTTGGCGATCATTTTGCCTAGTTTCTGTGACTGCTCACAAGTTCGGACACTAAAGTAGAAGTCTGTGGACTGTGTCGTCTCCAGGGCATCGTCACGTTTTATACAAAATGTGATTAAGTTGAGCAACAATACGCCGCATGCGTGCCTCTAATACGCAGGACACCGCTGGCTGCCCGCCACGGCGCCTGACCCAGACTTCTATAACGACGGCTGCATTCTAATTTCGACTTTGTGTGCACCAATTTCACTGCAACTTACGTAATGGGTGGCGAAAAAATACAAGGAAGCGATGATCAACGGCACATAAAGATCAAACTCGTATCTTATTTTTATTTTCCGTGTTAGATTTGGGTGTTTAAGACACAATGCATTACGAGTATTATTCATTAACTTACTGTAAAATCGGCGTTTATAAAAGTTTGAAAAGAAAAACAATGATTTGAACGAACTAAATGTTAATTTTGGATAAGAGTGAGTTTCTGGTAGGATCAGCAGTATCAGCACTCCAAATGTTACAATACCTAACATGTAACCAGGAGACAGTAAGTAAGTTTTACACCATATACTTTAGATATAGATTTTTAAAGCAAATTAATGCACTTTCCTTTACCTACCTTTACACATATACGACAAATCATCATCATATCGTATGGCTTTATTTCATTGCTATCTTCGTTATATTTCGACTGTGAGATTTTTCAACCAGTCTTCTGCTGCTGGGGACAGGTGGTGAAGTTCGTTTAGGACGAAATACGATAAATTAGGACCCGGAAAAAAATGTATTTCACGTCAGTGCTGAAAAGCGCTGGTAGCCTAGCTGTAAGACGTCCGAATTTCAATCCGGAGGTCTCGGGTTCAAACCACGGCTCGTACCACTGAGTTTTTCGCAAGTTATGTACGGAATATCATTTGATATTTACTGGTCGGTTTTCAGTGAACTGCGTAAGGAAACCGGACCTAATCCCAAAAAGGTCTAGTTTCCCCTCTGGGTTGGAAGGTCAGATGGCAGTCGCTTTTGTAAAAACTAGTAACTACGCCAATTCATGGGATTAGGTTGTCAAGCGGACCCTAAGCCGGGACAAACGCTAAGAGGCAGAAGAAGAAGATTACACGTCTACTGCGATATTGCCTAATCAATTTGTATGCAAAACTTGAAGTCCGACTTCTTAATGTTCTTTTCTACATATCATCGATTGTGGTACCTCCTTCCTATGATATGATTTTTATCTAGGGATGATGAGATTGATGAGTATGAGTATGATGACACTACATTTATTGTAAGTAAATAAAGAAACCTGACTACTTTTATTTTTAGTTGTTAAATTGTGAGGTGACTTGCGGCCATCTTGTCGAGCAAGGTGGTTTGGTTTCGGGAAAAACTTCTCATTTTATGTTCATTTTCGTGATTCAATGTGTAATATATAGCTTATTCTGCAGTGATTTAACGAACTAGTGAGCAACTAATGAAGAATTAGTCTCGAAACATGTGTAACCCCTGTTTGAGTTAGATATCCGTTAGTCCACGTGCTGTTTGTAGGGAGTAGCTATCTCCTTATAAAAAGCCTAACCTCACCGTACAACGTCCAGCTCTTGGAGCGAAATTTTAATTAATGAACCGTACACTTGTCGTATCTACTTCGACATTGGCTAAATTGTCCCAATATTGTGGACAGAATACCATATTTTAAAAATTGAATTGAATTGAAATTGTGAGGTTAGAGTTTGCGCGGAATTTGGGAACATGTGAATTCTACGAGACTTTTCTTTCAGCACAGACTCTATTAAGGTAAATTTTTTGAAGGCTATAAAAAGCAGGCAATAAGATTAAATTTTCAATATATTTTCCCAATTAAATTTTCGTTACCAAGCGCTCATTCTAACGAAGCAAGTGAAGCAACACACAAAATCGTTGCAAAAACCAATCGGTGTTTCTCACTGCAGAGTGCAGACAATTTCCCAATGTGCTCCATTTCACCGCACGTGCACATGAATCCCAAATGGCCAGCCGCAATCCGTCAAACAAATGTTTATTTACCTGCACGTTATCTGAATCTCAATATACGACGTATATAAGGCTCGACTTTTTCTTTGCGATCACACATCACATCTTCTTTTTGCCAAGGAAGGTCTCCTATCAAACAAGCAAAATGTTCTCTTTCAAATCTGTAAGTGTTCAAATGTTTTTTTGTTTGTTTATCATCTTTCTAATTACTTGATATTCAATCAATTATCTTATTTATTTGTATAAATCGTTAATATTTAAAATAAATAAAGATCAATCAATCATGAGTTTCAACTTTGAGTTTTTGTAACACAGTTCATTCATTTAAAATACCTTTAATTAGGGAATGTGGCTTATGACATCGTTCTTCAGTAAAAAAATAACATTACATACGAGTACGAGAAAGTCGCCATCCTCGCAGTTAAAAATACACGTCAACTTATCCTGTATTTAAAAAGGTGTATCCAGTTACGTGTGTTTAAATTAGGCAAGTTGTTAAAGTTCAATACAAAGTTTGGTAACATCCATTTTACTAAATATTTAATGATTTGTTTCAGATCGTGCTCATCGCCGCGGCTTTCGCCGTTGGAGCGGAATGCAGCGTTGCTGTGGCAGCTCCCCTAGTTGCACCAGCTCACGTGGGCTACGCTCAAACTATCCCCCAGAACATTCCACCGTTCGCGTCGCAAGTTAGCGTGGTCAACAGGGCGGTGAGCCCGCTAGTGGCTAGCCCGTTCACCGCTCCGTACCTTGCTGGACCTGCCCCGTATGCTGCGTACGCTGCACCGGCTGCGTACGGTGCGGCGCCATTTGCAGCACCTGCCGCTTATGCCGCGGCGCCATTTGCAGCACCTGCCGCTTATGCTGCGGCGCCATTTGGAGCGCCTGCTGGTTATGCTGCAGCGCCCGCTGCCTTTGCTGCCCCAGCTGCGTACGCTGCCTCGGCCGCCTATGCTGCCCCCTTCCCTTATGCCCCAGCGGCACCCCTAGTCCGAGCTCCTCTCGGTGTTGCCCCAGCGTTTGTGCGATAGATTTAAGAAAACACGACTGACCTTCCTAGGGTTTTAAATATAGATTCACTGGTTATTGACATCAATGGATGATATGCCTACTACTAATTTTATTGATGTCGAAAACCAGTGCTTCGATATTACCTTCCTTAAGACTTATCAAAGTTTATTATTAAATATTTATGTAGTATGTGGTATAATAAATTTTAAACAAAAAAAATCTTTTAAAAGTTATTTTTTATTTTTATTTTCCATACGTAAAAACAATATTGACCAGACGACACTAGCGTCTGGTCAATATTTAGTTTGGTACTTAATAAAAGGTGCCTCCAGTATTAGGCATGTATTAAAATAAAGAACTACGCAATCGTAGCGTACCTATAAGTTTTCGTAACCACTGCTTAATTTAGATTTTAAATACTTACTTAATACTTTTTTTAACTTTTTGATCTTTTGACCTTTTAATATGAATAAAAAGACTTGATCAACAAAAAATTTATTGACAAATGAAGTTGAGTTGGGCTGCGGCAAGTTCGAAAATATAGAAAGGTAAGTATTTAATTCTTCTTTTCCACTCTCACAACTTCTTTCTCAGTGCGGATCCATTTGCTGAATAATCAGGGTTGGAAAATAAATTCCGATCCCAAAATCTCGATTTTCTGTTGTTAAAACTCTATGTCTTATAAATTTTACTGATGACTTTACTAATACGCATCATAAGTTCATAATATAAATATGTATTCTGTAGTGGGCATGGTAGACGAAAACAAGGTATCGCCATTACTACGTCATAAACACCACTTTGATTCCCAAACTTCCTACCAATAACAATACCAGTAATAGATACAAGCTATGCTGGCGCCATCTGGCCAAGCCGTTGACAGTTGCCAACCCCATTATAATGAACTTTGTTGTAATGAATGTTGCCAACTTGCGGAGTGTAGGGCCAGGTGGGTTCACCAGTGTTTCAAAGTACTTATGCAGAATCGACTAATCCACACCCACTAAATTATTTAACATTACCCCAAAATGTAAAGTTTGAGAATAAAGGTGTTATTTGTGACGTAGCGTAGTAGTACTTTATTTCTTCTACCATGATACTTCACGAAAGAGTGTAGAGAAATTCTTGAAAGGTTGGATGTTACATGGATTTCAAATTTCTGGTGGTACGTAGTGGTTATATCCTCTTTGAGTGGTACTAGCATTAGTTTCAGCTTGCTTGGGCCGTAGCTACCGATTGAGCAGTTCATTTAATTTGGGTAATCTTATAAGGGTAATATATAACTAATAATGGTAATGCGGTACTGGCAATGATTAATAAAAGGTAAATATAAAATAAAAATTTTATGTGTATTTTTACACTTTTTATACAAAATAACAGTCTCTCCTGAAGTATAAAATTACCTATGGACTCAACTAAATTTATTTTATTACTTATATAACTACCTACTATTGTCAGACTAGATTCATTTCCACGCTCCTGGTGCAGTCGCTAGAGGCGCTGGCGCGAGGAACCTGTTGTATAAGTGCAGATGGGGCACAGCTCTCGTTAGTGGAAATGGCGCTGGCGCTGGCCCGAAGACTGGGGCTGGTGCTGGCGCAAATACAGGAGCTGGTGCAACTGGGGCAGGCGCAAATACGGGAGCTGGTGCAATTGGGGCAGGCGCAAATACGGGAGCTGGTGCGACAGGGGCAGGCGCAAATACGGGAGCTGACGCAAAAGCCGGGGCAATAGCTGGCCTCACGATCGGCGCGAAGGGTACAGGCGCGGGCAACGGTAAAGCTCTAGCGAATACCGGCGCCGGTGGTAATGCATGTGCGAATCTTGGTACAGCAGGCGCGAAGAACGGTGCGGGTGCCAACGCTGGTGCTGGAAACACTGGGGCTGGTATAGGCGCAGGTAACGGTGCAGGTAACACAGGTGCTGGCGCCACAGCGGCTAATGGAGCAGGTGCCAGGGCGTGGATGGATCTGATGCCGTGTGGGAAGTTGTAGAACGGAGCGTATCGGACGATGGGGAAGGATCTAACTGCTGGTACGATGTGTGAGTGGCCTACGCTAGCACTGCAGCTAGCTATGATGGCGGCGAAGGAAATGAGCTGTAAAAAAATAAGAAAATTTATTGGGGAAGTAGGTACATTAATTATTTAATAACCTAAGAATATTTTATGATTCTCTTAGGTCTTTTTTTCAAACTCTTAAAAACAAGCTCTATAAGTTAATTGTCAATGGGTGTTGTTACTTCGGTGTTGTTACAGGCGCGTTGTTGATTCCTTGCCATCCTAATAAAACTAGAATAGCTTTTTCTCTATATACCTAACCACAGGACTACAAACATTAATTATTGGGGGGATCAAGATTGATTAGACACTTACAAATCTAAAGGCCGACATGGTGTATCTTTGACACGACTTGATGAGTCGAGGAACAACCTAAGTGTGTGTTGATGAATGTGTCACATGTCGTTATATAGTTCATACTGTTGCAAGCAATTACGTCTTCGCTGGTCGTGTTCGGTTTCACTTTTCTGTAGCAGGACATGCGCATGCTCAATTAGATACCAACATGGGCGCCATCGATTACCGAATGTGTCATGTTGCCCATTGATAGGGTGGTTATATAATCGAAGGAGGTGTAGGGAGTGTTTGGTAATCAGGGTTGATTCTGTATGAGTTGACTGTACTAAGTCTTCATTTGCATCAATCTGCAGACGAATCATAGTATATAATTTCAGATCTATATTTATCCAAGGAGTTGTGACCTTTTAGTACTAGTTTGAATACTAGTCTTCGGAAAAATATTTAACAGGAGAGAGGGATGGTGGGTAGATCGAGGTTGGTTCGGCATCGTAGGAGATTGGGCAATGTTACAGTACGCGCCAGATTCGAATCGTAGTAATGCCCAACCGACCCCTAAGTTTGTTAAAGGCAACTTTTTTTCCTCATATTTATGACCAAGAATTTACTCTTGTCAGATGTGTTCTAGTCACAGAACATTTTTTAAAAAGCTATTCACATTTGCCCGATGCCGATTTTGTAAGAGACGCCGACACCTTATTAAAACTTAGACCCGGCTGCCAACAAGTGGGAACGGACTCTAGGACTGTAAACATAGCAATTAAAGTTACGGCAACGTCTTTCAAAGGTTTTGCTTGTACATTACAATAAAATGCCAATCAGTCGCTGTTTGTCTCTATAGTTATATATGGTATGGCTTATATTGTGGCGCACAACCACCGAATAATATAATAGTATTTCATACGGATGGCTACCTTCCCAAAAAAAATCCGTGTTTGACAGATGACGGTGACACGTGACGTCTTCAAAAAATGTTACTTTTCGACATTCTGTACGCGATTAGCATGATTGCTGTCCCAGTCTTCCTCAATCTACCTAATTCAGTAATTTCGGTTTAATTAATATTATCTTTTAATTTAACAAATTAAACTATCAGTTTAACAAAATTGGAACTTAAATACATTTCTTTTAAACCACCTGCCCTTATAATACGCCCCTAATCCCCATTTGGCTAGCGTTTGAACTAGAGGTCATTTCGATCTAGGTCTTTATGGCAGGGAAACTGGGACACAATTCGTCTTGACCCATATACTTTTATGGGTAAATATTGAACAATAGGCACCGTAAAACGAGTCCATGGACAAGTCACGCCCTCAATATGGATCTTAATGTTCAGTATACCCATAATCGTATTTGAATTGAATCCTAATGAAGTTCTAATAAAACTGTATCCACTTCAGACGTCGAAGCTATGGTAGTAGAAAAGGGCCTTTTTTTAATTGCAATAAAGTTTGAAATGCATTATTCAGATACTATGTGGCGCTGTGCTGTCTGATTGATATTCAAGCGGCACGCAGAACGAACTGGAGAAATGGTTCACCGGTATGTTCCACTGCACTATATTTCAATTTATTTTTATCAGTAGTAAGCGATCCCTAAGTCTTTTTTTTCGTTAACCCACTTAGTGTCCCACTGTTGAGCAAAGACCTCCACTTTTTTTCCCCATTCGACCCTGTTGGTTGACAGTTTCGACCACTCTTTACAGAACGCGTCCAAGTCATCCCGCCATCTCTTTGACCAAAATCTAATGCATAAGGGCATTTTCACGCGTCATTATAAATATTTGATAACGTTAACATTTAAAACAACTTACTTATATACAAAAACAAAATATATACAACATATATTTTTTTAATAATTTTAATAAAAAGCGCTGGTAGCCTTGCGGTAAGACGTCCGACTTTCAATCCGGAGGTCTCGGGTTCAAAACTTCAAACCCCGGCTCGTACCACTGAGTTTTTCGGAACTTATGTACGGATACCAGTCGCATTTCGGTGAAGGAAAACATGGTAAGGAAACCGGACCTAATCCCAAAAAGGCCTAGTTTCCCCTCTGGGTTGGAAGGTCTGATGGCAGTCGCTTTCGTAAAAACTAGTGTCTATGCCAATTCATGGGATTAGGTTGTCAAGCGGACCCCAAGCCGGGATAAACGCTAGGAAGAAGAAGATATGTTTTTTTAAAAACATTTAAATTAACAACAGGTTTCTAAACGTTCAAAAAACGATAAATAAAATACTAAAATTAAAAAACCGGCCAAGAGCATGTCGGGCCATGCTCAGTGTAGGGTTCCGTAAACTGAGATCATTAATTCAAAAGGTCGTTTCTTACGGGAAATTTGGCGGCGCTTACGTCATTTTTACTTACGTCCTTTTACTATGGGTTTTTGAATGATAACTCAAAAACGGCTCAACCGATTTATTCCAATATAGTTTTTAGAAGACCCTAATTATTTTTAAAAGACCTATCCAACGATACCCCACACAACTTGGTTGGAGCGAAAAAAAAAATTCGCCCCCCACTTCACGTGTACGGGGAGGTACCCTAACAAAATATATTTTTCGCGTTTTTATTCTACCGTTTTGTCGGCTTGGTTAATGCACATATTCAAACCAAATTTCAGCTTTCTAGTGCTAACGGTCAGTGAGCTAGACCGCGGACGGACGGACGGACGGACGGAGGAACGGACGGACGGACATGGGGAAACTATAAGGGTTCCGTATGGCTATAGGTATCGAAATCAGGTTCTCTTGCTTTGCAAATTGCATGCAAAATACCTATATACAATAGAATAGACTAAACTGGTAGTTCATTGCCAACTCTTTAACGAATTAAAAGGATGATTCTGGATTAGCCCTTGTCTGGGTAAATATTGATGACGTAAAATACCTACGTGATGAGTAGACGAGCAAAGTGCTTAACTACTCAACCTCGGGATACCGTCGCGTATTTTGGGGACCCTTTCCTAATCTGTATAAATTGAGTGGTACTTGCGTGTCTATTTCTAGATAAGTCTTTGAGACTGAATAATGCTTATTCTTGTTAAGACTTATTTTCAGAGTAAAATTTGCGTGGGACTGAAATACAAAGTATTATAGTGGATTACGTATATCCGCAGGGGGGATAAGTACTGCTACTTAACCCTTAAATGACTCAAAAGCATAGTATAGTATTCAGCCTAATTAACATTAACATCAAATATATAATCATTTATTCATTATTACACCATTACAAGACAGGCAACACACAAGAAAAAAAAAGAATATATATATCCATTATGCATTATCCGCAGCGCAGGCTTCATCAGGTGACAAATGGAAATCCACAACACGCTTCGTCTCACACAAATCAATGATGGAATCCGCAAAAGGCTTCATCGTTCTTACACAATTATTGTTGCCATTAATGGATAGTACCTGGCGCAAATGTCCCCATTACACTGGACATCAAATTGTATAAAAAAAAAAAATCACAATTTTTTGGTATATTTTATTTGAATTTCGATTACCACAAATAAAAGTTGATTTTGATATTAAATTTTCAATGGTTTTAGGCAAAAAGGCTGGTAATTTATTTAAAACAATTGCTTTAGGGGTTTTTTTATTATGTTAGGAAATTTGAACCTATTTAGCTTTTATTGACTACCTGGGTATAAGTGGACCTACTTGTATCCATACTTATAATTCTATTATGTCATTATAAGAATCACCTGTTTTCATCAACCACTACGTCGACAGCGAGTCCATAAATAGGTCAGTCAAACTCCAATTGTTTCCACTGTTTCGATAAGGCTTCAAAGGTCCAATGCGTAGCAACATTTGTTTTGTGTGCCTATACGTAGGTACCTAGCTAAGCCAAGGAATAATCTACAACTTCCTTGAAACTTCCACATAAACCGATAGGTAACTAATAACTATACAGGTTGATTCAGTAGACGTGAGCAGGATTAACACGGATTCAGTCAATAACAAGCTATTGTTTGATGACGGTATTAGTGTAAATAGCGCATTTTTTTTTGTTTTTGTACGGTGACCATGATTACAGAGAACAAAATTTCTACGTAACAAAAAATAAAAATTCGTTGTTATTTCATTTAAACATGACGGCGGCCGATTTATTATCGTTAACTAAGTATGCAGGGTTGCTCTTGTTCATGTCTCCTGAATTACCCTGTATACTACGCATGGACCTAGCAAAATAATTTTCCACTAAAGTGCATACGTAATCGCTTTGTTTGGATCCTTGTTTATGGCCAAGGTCCAGCGTTTATTTTGATCGCATATTATTAAATTTACTTTGTATGTAAGAACAATGCTCGTTATAACACGTCTATTAAGACAACTAAACCTACTTGCGTGTTTGGCTAGCCACTTAGTTTCTAGTTATTTCGATATCGATTTTCTGTCGCAAAATTGAGGGACTTGAAAATATATACGCAAAATTTATGTTATATACAGTTTAATTGATAACAATCGTCAGTCTTTTTTTATTTGTATTTATAGGGCAAAGTAAGGAGCAGATGGGGCATAGTACGGCGCAGCGAAAGGTGCAGCATAGCGCGCGTACGCGGGCAAGATGGGGGCGGGTGCGGCTGGGGCTACGATCCTAGCCGCTGGGGCGTAATATGGGGCAGGAGCGGCGACCACTGGAGCAGCGGGAGCGATAAAGCGGGCAGCTGGCGCTACATATGGAGCTGGAGCGACCACAGGAGCGGGGGCAGCGACTAGAGGAGCAGGCGCAGCGACAATAGGCGCAGCGGCAACCAGGCCATTGTAGTTCCTCGAGACGTATTGCGAGCTGGTCGCGGTGACGAAGGGCGCTGGTGCCGCGACTAGGGGTGCTGCTACTGCTGGGGCCACCAGTGCGGCGGGAGCGATGCTGGGCTTGGCGGCAGCCAAGGCGAGGGTAGCCAGGAACACCTGCAATGAAAAAAAAGTAAGTGACTGTATAAAATAAGCATTTAAGTAGCTATAGTGAAATCAAATTTTGGCTGCCCTTAAAACTCTGAATTTTAATTAAAATACGGTTGATATAAAATGTACTTGCGTTAACAAAATCTCACTCAAAACTGGATGGTGTTGGATAGTGTTAAACGATTTTGAATAATTAAATAAGATAATAAAACCGGAGGACTTTTTTGGAACTTACAATTTTGAACATTTTGCTGTTTGTTTCTGTTTGCTGGACAGAAGATGCGAATGTGATGTGTCCAAGTCGGCGACAATAGTTTTTATACGGTAGCCTGCAAGATTCACCTTGCGCTGTTTCGTCACGGTGGTGCAACTCGTTAGACTCCGGGCACGCAACGGGGCCACGTGCGTTACAACACAAAAGCTGGACAACCTACTAGTAAATATATGGATCACTAAGTCATTGTCAACGTCTAGGTTTAGAAGATAACCCTGAAATAGTCTTGTCTAGTCTTAGTATTATCCGTGAAAAGTAGAATAATTGATTTCCTTGGAATGCAGTTCACTACATATGTACAGTCGAATACAAAGAGATGTATCCACTTTTGGGCTTTATTTCAACGCAATAAGGTGAAAAAGTGGATACATATATTTGTAGTCGACTGTACAATACGTAGAGGTCAGCTTTTATGAGCCTACGCAATTTGACATTTATATATAAATGCGTAATAAGTATACTATACTTACTTACACATGTATCTATGTATCAAAGTGTTATGTCCCATCTCTATTGTCATATATGTTATTTAAATAAGTACCTTACCTATCTATGGGGGGTTATTGTCATAATTATATCAGTTATATATTTAATTATTTTCACGTACAGGATCAGTTTCAGCGGTACAGGATCTCGATGCTGATCATACTGACTGACCCATTTAAATAATCCGCCCTGTCCAAACTACTTATCATGTAATGCAAGTAGTTGTTTTGTTATTGTGAAGTTTGATGGGTATAGTTACCTATTTCATGGAATGATCTGATTTGTTTATTGAGTAAGGGTGATTTGCATATCTCTACATCATTCTGCGATTGAAATTCTAATTTGTTTTCTCTGCACTAATAAGGATAGAAAACGAACATAGGCAGTGAATACAAATTTTGTCACTTTAAAAATATGAGTGGGTGAGAAAACTGGACCTAACCCCAAAAAAGCCTAGTGTAGGTATCTTCAGAATTGGATGATCTGATCTGGTCTGTTCTTCAGAATATCTTCATATTTTCCTTCCCTAAAAGGCCAGATTTCGTATATGAGTACTTAATATGATTTGTAAAGTTGCACACTTTACAGCTAGGCTACCTACGCTCCCGTAAAGCTACTCAGGGAAAAAATCTTTACAACTTACGTATGAGAAATTTTGATTATTAATAAATATGTGGTTTAATACGGGCGGCGGCCGTAGGATCTGCTACGTAACGTGATGCAAAATTGGCCGAAAGCACAAAAAAGTACCACTTCCGGTTTTAAAAATGGATGGTATTTACCTACGTCATTGGATACAAAGATGACACTTGTGGCAACAAATAGTAATTTATTTTTAGGTATAGAAAAACCCAGTCTGCCAGTTCCTGCATGGCCGGAAGTGCCCGGCAGACCAGTTTAAAAGTAACGAATTTGACTCCAAATGTACGTCACTTTTGAACCAGTCTGCCGGGCACTTCCGGCCATGCAGAAACTGGCAGACTGGGTTTTTCTGT
The DNA here is from genome assembly GCA_911728535.1 of Pammene fasciana. Classification (NCBI taxonomy): domain Eukaryota; kingdom Metazoa; phylum Arthropoda; class Insecta; order Lepidoptera; family Tortricidae; genus Pammene; species Pammene fasciana. Next base: position 9,344,910 of record OU452285.1, read on the forward strand.
ACCTAAATACAAATTCCTATTTGTTGCAATAATCATCTCGGTATCAAATACCGTAGGTAAATACCATCCATTTTTTAAACCGGAAGTGGTACTTTTTTGTGCTTTCGGCCAATTCTAATTTTTTTTACTATTTTTCCGGAACTCAGCACCACTTTTATGAAGATGTGCCATGGGGCTTATCTTTGTATCACCTTACGTAGCAAATCCTACGGCCACCGCCCGTACTATTTAGCTTTGGTGGGAACAACGTTCAGCAGACAAAGAATTGGCAGTAGGTAGTAGCGCGGGTGTACTGCCATTTCGCCAAAAATCATTTAAAATAATTTCATTTCCCAAACAACTTATCGCAGAACGTTTAGTTTATCAATGTTTTACATTATTGTTTTGCGTAGTTATATTTGGCCGAATTTATCATTTGGCACAGATTAGGTTAGTATACCAAATAAAACTATAGTTGTGCGAAGTGATATATCATTTGATGATTTTGCCAAAAAAAACTAAGGGAAACATAGTCTGGGAAGTGATAATGATAATGTGTAGTATAATATTCGGCTACATATTAGTAAACCAGTAAGCGCGACATACACATAGGCCTTCTCTACTAACAAACGTAACTTTGTCCGCAACTTCGTATGCGCCTAAATAAATTTTAATGGCAAAGAGTCAATTGAGCACATACAATTCCTCACCTTTTTTACCTGCTTAGGGTGCCTTTACAGTGAGGTAGAAATGAGCGAAGATGTGTGGATACGAGCGGGAATCAACCAATTTTGTTGGTTGCGATTTTTTTTACTGAGGCGGAGGTAAGTAACAGTAACTGAAGATGCTACTGGTTGATACACGCACATTCCCTCTCATCAAGGAACGTTCGGAGCCTTAAGGAACGTTCCCTTGATAAGTACTTATAAACGAATTTATTGTTCTTCTTTAGAACTCAAAATGAGCGGTATAGGAGCGAAGAGGTGCCATACAGATAAAGTTACCTTCATTTTTTTAATATTAGTAGGAATTTGCTTACTTAAACATAAACACTGTCGTTTCAAACTATCCAGAAGTCTCCAAAACGTGGGACCGTTTAGATTGAGAGCATCATGTATCATAGAATTGCAAATTCGATGCATTTTCCATGTTCCCAATACATAGGAAACGGATAGCTTAAGGCACGTGCTACGTGGGTAAAAAGGCACTTAAAATAATTGGGATTTCACAAAAGCCGTGAGAGCCTTTAAAAAGGTTGCTAACCTCTGCATATAGATGCAAATTATAAACCTGCCTGTAAAAACAGAAGCTTTATTTTATAGTACGATTACAAAAATAATTATGAGTTTTTCATACATGAGTACCTTAATCCTGTACCCATTTGAATAATGTTCTTTATTAAATCCAAGTGAAGTTAACGCAGCAGGTCGTTGCCATGAAGTAGTGCACACTACAGACGTAAGCGACTAGTCACCTGCAATTTTTAATATATTGCGGTTTTTGATCCATCCATTGATTTCGTTGCACCTACCTAAACGGCAACGTCTCGAAGTCGGGCGCGAGTTTTGTGTCAAAATTGCGCCGATTGGAGAGTCCATAAGTGTCTTTAGAAATTGATGCAAAGATGATATCAGTGTAGCGATGTCTTTTTTATCTTAATTTACTTAGAAACCTTTGTCTATAAAACTTCGTTGGGTCCATTAAGACTCCACAATACATTACAAGACATTATTTATTTATTTAAGCTTATAACATTCTACATTTTAAGTTAGTAAATCTAGATATTTCTAAATTCTTGTTCACTGCCTTCTGTAGACCCTTTGCGGGTAAAAGAATCCTCCAACTGTTTCCATTTGTCTTTATCCTGTGCTACGCTTTGCCATCTTTTGCCTGCAGTAGCAATTATTTCATCCTGCCTTCTGGCTAGCTCATGACTCATGGCCCAGGGCCTCATGGCTCTAGAAAAGGAGGACAGAGGATGTCCTCTTTTTCTAGAGCCATGAGGCCCGTTCCATTTGTGTCACCTTTAATATCCACATATCGTCTCTAAGATGATTCTTACTGAAAACATTTTTAGTGCTTAGTCGTTAAAATTTGCAAAAAATAATTTTATAAATAGGGAACGACTACTACTTAATTGAATAACCACCATTCCTCAAGTGAACCTAAACTTTTCAGTCCGTTTTCGCTAGACTGCAAAATATGTATCGTCCCCCTTATCAATTACACATAAAAAAATATGTAAGTGACATAATGTATAATTGTATGCTATTTAATAACTATGTAATAGTTGCTGAACGTACATAATAATATTACGTGTAGTGGGAGTAAATAAAACTACACACATGTTAATATTATTAAATTGTCAGAGGTGATTCAGAGTTGGCTGAAAAATTATCAATTGTATTTACGAATAAATGGGAAGATAACTAAATCATCTTTTATTTGAAATAACTAAATAACCCGTCATTTGTTGTTTTTATCTACTTAAATTTATTTAAATAAAAAAGTTGTCAATGCACTATTTGCGATTGAATTTATCTTCGAATACATTTATTTGAAATAATTATCTAGATAAGAAATTATCTAGATAATTCCCAACTCTGAGGTATGTCGTTACTGGATTGCTTTCATTATTACATTGATGCGTCATCGGATTGAAACATGCAGGGAATATCGTAATAATAGCCTTTTGTGGAAAAATTTACACGCTTAATATATTAACATGCATTTTATTCACACATAATCCCATTTTTGAGAGCTATTGTCACATTGAAATGTACCGGAAAAAAGTCAATCATATTAGGTACTGTACAATGCGGTGTATATAAATATAGGTATCTGCACATTTAGTGAGGGTTAATAAGGCACATACTTAGAAGGTAGATATTGGTATTATTTAGTAAAACAAAATAAAATGTAAAAAAATATTAATTATTATTATTTCTTCATTCACAAACATATTTACAAAGTGCGAGTTATGTAACAGGTGTAACTTATATATTTATTTTATTTAAAAGTCTTACTGTCTTGGGGGTTTAGTATTTGGTTTCGCTAAGGGACTAAAGGTTGTTGGCTCTATATCCCTGGATTGAGTTCTTCTCAGAGCATTTTGGTACCGTTGTTTCGTATAACGGGCTGGCTTTCTGTACTTAACTATCCGGACAGGTCTACCGTGTAGCCTGAGTGGCGCAGATACAGGTCTGATTATTATCTTTGTTTTTGCAGGCACGAAAGTGTGAACGTGTCGGATTTGTTGGAAAGGTAACTGATTCAAAGGCGGCGGCGCAATGTAAGTCAATGGTACTCGCTCAATCTCCACCGACGTTTTTAGTTTTTGTGGTCTATTGTGGGGTTCTAAAGGCAACTGCTGGAACTGTGGTGGTGCATACTGACTGAAGCCCACATTCTGATTGTTCTGGTTCGACGGCAGAGCTTGAAAGCTGTTATCGGAATTCGACGGCAAAGGTGTAGTAGACTCGGGTTCCCGCACAGTTGTTTTGGTGTTCACTTGTTTTGTAGTTGTTGGTTCGGTTCTAGAGTCCTCATCGGGTACAACAATTGGTGGAGATGATGGGATGAAATTGATTGCAGGTGGTGGGCCGAAAGGGTAGGGCGGTAGAAGGATGGTTGCAACTGGCGCAGCTTGGGCCGTCGCTATGGCTATTGCTACGTTAGGCTCAACTGGTACACTTGGTTGTGGCACAGGCACTGGCACTGCTCTAGGAACTGGTTGCACTATCACTGGTGGGGCTGGAGCTGCATGAGCCACAGGAAGGACCTGCACGGCTGGTGCTGCTACCAATCGATTAAAAGTTCTCTCAAAGTATTGAGAGCTCGCAGCAGTAACAACAGGTGGCCCAACTGCTTGTCCTACCGCCACTCCGGAACTATGCACATATTCACATGTTGTGGAAAGTAATAACACCTGTAAAAGATGTTAATAATTATTTTTTATACGCTAAAGGTTTATATAACAAAAACACAATTGTAACACAAATTACCGTTATCGTTATAATCATTTTGGACACCCTTTTGTCACAACTTTTAATAAAATAATGGGCCGTTAGAATATGGAGCCCATGCTTTTATATAGGTGTAACAAATTTTGCATTGTGGTGAGGCAACGTGGCGGGTGCCGCGGAATACCTAATGGTTCAATGGGTAAGGACAGGTCCTTGATGGCTACGAAAATCGTATTGAAATTACGTCGAAGGAATAATAATAAACGATGGTCAATGTGGAAAGTACTTCCTAGGGACCTTAATAGCGTTTTGCTGGTTGTAACATGTCATAATAGTACCATTACATCGTGTTAAGTAATATTATTGATAGATAACAAGTTGTTTCCATGGACCTAGAGATGACTAAGCGTTAAATTGTGTATAAGTAATGTATTTTCTTTAAGAGTGAGATGTTTTCGCGGTTCCGTGTAGTTTAGTCAAATATAACCTAGCCCCAAGCAAGTTTTTCATTATATTTATTATTTATTTATTTATTTATTTATTTATTTAGTTAAATACAATACAGCCTTACAGCTAAGCGCCATTGCGCTGTATAGTTAAACATTAAATGAAATAGGAATCAAATAAATTAAACATTAAATTAAATTAATTAGACACAGCTTCACAGAAACGTAACATACAAACATTCAACTTCGTTCGTTTCATAAAACCACACTCGTGTTTTAAGGACCCCTATTACGTAACAGTTACATAAACTACTATTAAATACTATAAGACTAATAAGGATGAATAGGGCATAGTTATAAATAGGCAGCTGCAGAAGGAATAATCACCTCTGGCACAAAATGGCTGAAATGATTTTAATAAAACATATTTATTACTAACTGGAAAAATTGCTATCAACTAAAAAGCCGCATTTTAATCGGGTCAACATACCGCCGATAGATACATACGGTCAAAATTGTAACGCCCGTGTTTTTGCATCGGGGGTAAAAAATTAGGTATGTACTAAATACACCCCATTATCTAATGCTCAGTTTGGGGGCAAGTGATGGGGCAGTTGCGATAATCAATATCGATAAAAAATTTAGTTGATTTACTCACTTAATAACATATAAATAGATCTGATTCATACTTAACAGAGCTCTGCTAATATATATATATAGCATTTCTTTTCATTTTTGCCACTTTTCTCGACTTTTTATTTTTTGGTAAGTTTTATGTTTTTTCTAGTCAGAATCGCGAGCTGATTCGATTTATGCAAGAAAAAATGTGTCCCAAAAATTTTTTTCCTCTTGTGTTACCCTTTGCCATATGTTTTCTATTGAGGTAACACAATAGGAAAAGTAAAAAAATCAAAAAATGTATCGAGTTTTATGGGACATCTTTTTTTATTGCATAAATCGGATCAGCTCGTCATTCTGATCAGGAAAAACATAAAACTTACCAAAAAAAATTGAGTCAACAAAAGTGGCAAAAATTTTGAGAAACGCCTCCTATAGTGTTTTTTTTAAATTGTTATGAAATAAAAAACTTTTATTTATTTTTTATTTATTATACTTTCATAATAAATTAACAATATTTTTTCCATATTGCATGACGTCAAATTTCGTCGCCTGCTTGCGAAAATCCATTTCAAAAATGAAAATGATTTTTCGACCTCGACCGATGTAACTGGCAAAAACTGTAGTTTTTTGTAATGCTCTATGCAACTTTTATTTAAAACGCTGTTATCAATTTGAACTTCCTTATTTTCTAACAAGTGATTTATAATATTTACAGATTTAAACCCGGATTTTTATTTAATATGTTTGTTAATTTTGCATGTATCAGTTTCCCTTTATGGTGCTCTAGCTCTCACTAATGAAATTTTATCTTCAATATCATGCACAATAGACAATGACTGTTTCAACGACAACTTGGGATCTTTTAATTTTGTAATGCCTATGGATAAAATTGTGAAATGGGTGTGTAGCTGGAATGAATGTATAGAGCATTCACATAATAAGAATTTTATGTTGACAAACAACCCTTTATAGATAAATATGAATCGACTAATGATGTGAAGCAACATCACTGTTTGCCCCCAAACTGAGCATTAGATAACGGGGTGTATTCATAAATATATACTTGAGTTGTAAGCACCTACGCTTCATAAGTATTGGCTGTCCTGAAATAATTCACACCGCCGACAAAAATAACGTTTCAATGTTTAAGAAAGACATAAAATAACCAAAATATCTAATATTCTCCATGTAGGTACTTTGCAACATGCCGATTAAATAAATAATGAAATTAATGAGAAACTAAAACATGGAACACACACCAAATCGAAACAAATCTTGCACCTAAGAGGTTTGCACGGTTGGTTGCAGGCTTTAATAATCCATTCATCATAAAAACAACATTACACAAAAAAACTGTCACCGAAAATATGGCATGATAATTCCGGTCATATTCACAAAACATAAAGCTTAAGTAAGTTGGCCTCCATATCGTAGCATTCATGCTTATTATGTAGGCTTGCTTACGGTGGTCTATTTTTAATGAAGTGCTTTGTCGGTCGTTTGTGACTAGTCACAAACTAGCAATCAATTGCTAGCAATATCCTTAGGACGATCGAATGTCTACGGCAAAAGTCGGCCTGGGGGCCGATTTTTGACAGCCGGACACTCGAATTCAAAAAATTCAAGCTCGAAAATAATCGCACACAAAAGTTTGTTGCCAATTTTTTCGCATGGAATTAATAGTTTAAATAATCATGATTTTAAATTTCTTTCACTGTTATTTTTAAAACATAATTTCATCGTTTTATTCAGAGTTTTAAATGTCACTTTCGAGTGCACGATTCTCAAAAATCACCCCCCAGATTGCGTTTTTCGATATTATACGAGTAGTACTTTCTTCGATGCCTGGGGGCCGATTTTTGACAGCCGGACGATCGAATTCAAAAAATTCAAGCTCGAAAATAATCGCACACAAAAGTTTGTCGCCAATTTTTTCGCATGGAATTAATAGTTTAAATAATCATTATTTTAAATTTCTATCGCTTTTATTTTTAAAACATAATTTCATCGTTTTATTCAGAGTTTTAAATGTCACTTTCGAGTGCTCGAATCTCAAAAATCACCCTCCTGCATGTATTTAATAGCAACCATACTTTTTCGCTATTTCTAGTAGGTTTCAGCGTACCGTTTCAAACGCCTTACTGTGTTCTGTCTTAATGCGGACGGCTTGTTTGCCGGTTAGTTCAACGCAGGCACCTACACATGTATTCATGCGATAATATTAGGTTGATACTTGTTAGATTTTGGGACTGACAATAATCGTTGGATCAGCTTTGGAGCCTTTTGTTAAGGTGCCTATACAAGTTGTAACAAGAATCCTGGTGATCCGTTGGGGGCATAGGGCAAAGGGCATAATTGGTATCGTGTTCTAACTACGACAAACTAAGAAAAAAAAAATCTCGCGAAAAAAACAATGTTTTTTATGGAGTTTTGGCAGACTGGGACGACGGGCCCCATACAAAAAAAATGTTTTCGCGTAATTTTTTTTCACTTTTTCTTAGTCGCAACGCAATACGATATCAATTAGGCCCTTAAAAGGATCACCAATATTTGTGTTACACCCCGTATAAATTCTTATCACTAACTGAATATTCTGCTTAATTACTACTTGGATACGTACTAACGATTTATCATGTTAACAGAAATAATGATCAAATCGTTCTTAAAATTGTTCCTACTTCTTGACTTTGAAATTAATTACCAATTAGAATTCCGTTACGAGTAATATGGTGATTACGTAGGTATATATTTTATCACTACACGCGGCTGTACTCACTTGTGTTTGGGGCTTGAGGATGGAAACCTAAGCTCTCCGAAACATGTCGCGCGTAGTGACTAAACACAAGTGAGTACAGCCGCGTGTAGTGATAATAGTCGTATATATTTTATAAAAATTATATGCTATATTATATTCCTAGGAAACATACGTTTTTTGTAATTTTTCTATAGGTATAGTTACGCGCTACAATAAGGAGGTAATAGAAGACCTCTTAAAATCGATTGGTCGGTGTTTGGTACGAGCAACATGGTGCAAAGCATCGCCGTAGATATTTTGATGTCGTTTTATAAAAGTGGCTTTTATGAAATTATGTATTGTCTATGTATCAATAATTATTAAATATTTAATAACAATAGTACCACAGACACTACGGCTAATAAACGTTGACATTGACAATGTGGACCATTGCATAATTTACTCTAATTTGCATTGAGATGCCGGCCATTCAGCATAGCAATACCTACGCTAAGCACATCTGCCTTAACTACATTTGAAAGTCTATTGAATTGTGTACCTAAGTATGTTACAACACGGTAAATTATGCGGTGCTTTTCTAAATATAAGTTGTTAACTTGTAACACACATTAAATTTCAATAATGCACGGCGTTCATAGCGATGCTCTATTGTTATTTATTTCCATTGACAATTACTTACAGCCAAAAACAAAATGTATATTTGGACGACTTAAACAGAAATTAGGGTCAAGTGAACGATATTCGTAAGGTAAGCTTCAACCTTTTCAGTATTTTCACGCTTTTCAACACTGAATAGATTATTGTTCACAAGTAGAGTTATTCACGGGTAGAATTCTTGAGAACTGGCCCGTTTTATATGGGAAACGTTGCAGAATATTTTCCATAGATAAATGGTAACGTTCTTGAGAACGACACATCTCTAACACAAGTTACTAAGTCACGAAATTTACGAATTAACTACCGTCATGCTTTATATTGCCGAGCAAAGCAACAATTAATTTGGTTAAGTTACTTAATACGCAATAAACTAAAAGGGTTCTTTTTGTTCGTATAATAATAGGAAGTAAATGTCCATATATTTTAAGTAATACATTTAAATAATAGTGCAAAGCTTTCTTGTTATTTTTTGTAAAAAGACCGTGCTTAAGATAAGTAAACGACATTCTCCTCTATCAGTAGTATTTTCTTAATCAGGTAAGAAGTTCTAATTTATTCTTATCTACTGTATAAGTAATAGGACCGCACCACTTAGGTATTTTTTATCATATTTTAACGAACACTGCGATTAGAAATTTTTTTACATTTACGAAAACAGTTTCACTGAGAGTACCCTTCATTTACTTCTGAAAATGTTTACAAACGTGGTATATTTATTTACCCTACTTATTTATAAATATTCTATTTACGTAACTCCTACAAAGTTTATGTTAGCTTTGTGTCACTCTTATACCCAGTCTGAGACGAACAATTCTACGAAAATACCTGACTGTTTTCAAACGCCTTCATGTTTAAATAACATTTAAAGTAGACTCTAAATAAAACAGGAGCAATGTATTTCTTATGTATTTTCATTAGGTACCTAAATATGAGGGTGCTTTTAATCAGACGAATAGGAAATTAAAGTTAATTACTAAGTAACGAATAGTTTTATCGAATAAAAAGGCAGATTTGAGCAACAAAAAATAATTTATTTCAAATATCACAAACTAGTCATGGTGAGCTGGCTAAGTTTTATTTAAACGGCGACGAAGGGAGCAGAGTACGGTGCAGCGACGTAAGGGGCAGCAGCGTAGGGCGCCGCGACATATGGAGCCGAGGCCGCCACGTAGGGCGCGGAGGCGACGTATGCAGCCGGCGCGGCCACGTACGCGGCCAGGCCGTTGTTGATGCGGTGGTAGTACTGCGAGCTGGAGGCCGTTACCACTGGAGCTGCCACCAGCGGCGCTGGCGCCGCCGCCACCAAAGGCGCCGCCAGTACGGCAGGCTTAGCTGCGGCAATGGCGACCAAAGCTGAGACGACTACGATCTGGAATTTAAAAAGTTGCAATTAGATTTTACAACAATTAATTTTGATTTATTTGATTTATGTAGTAGCCGAGAGTGTAACGCGCTACGCGCTTATTAATGTAATGTACTCACAAGCTTCATCATTGTGTTGCTTTTGTTTTAGTGTTGCTAGCTTGATGATGAAGCAAAGGACTGATAACATGAGATGGGCATCGACGGTTATTTATACGAGCAGCGCTGCACATGGCGCAATGGTGGGCCCAACTGCGGCGCGTCTCCGGCATTGACCGGGGCGTGACGAGAATCTAATATTCTGTATCACAATTGGATACTAATCTGAACCATTTCACTTCAATATGATATAATAAAAGATATTTTATTCTTCAATTTAGGCACATCACAGTGCACTTATGAACGTCGAGAGAAAAAAAAAGAAACTACCGCCGGTTCTAACCCTACACCTCTTACTTTTACTTATATTTAGTAAATAAGTATACGAGTATTTTTTTTGTATCTTTATAATTTCCCGAAACAGCTCTAAGAAGAAATACTCTACACATTTACTAACCGTCTACATTCCTTTTCCCCAAAATTCATGTGTGGCGGTTGTCATGTCGTTTCGTCTTCAAGGGGGGTGATATTGAAAAAATTTTTCTCGTTTATTTCTAGGAAATTGGTACCTTAGGTGCTAATGTATAGAAGTGATTATGCTGGTAGACAATGCCTATTTATATAACAAAAGCACGTGGGGTTACGTAATCCGTAATAGAATTACACAAAACATTTATATTTTGTCAATTGTTTCGAAGTAAATTATTACCTGTATGGCCGCTATGAGACAAAGGGTTTAAGCGATTACATGTTCGTGTTTTTGAAAGGGACGCGGTTTAATAATATCCGACTACATTCAGTTGCATACGAGGGCTGTCGATGAGGGCTCATAAAGCGGCTGGATAAACCAAACTATCAGAGTATGGACGACCATGTTGAAAAAGTCAAGGATAAAATTTTCAAAAAAATTATATGAATGAGACCTAAACCAATAATAATTATAATAAACCTATATTTTGTCAATGAGTGTTTTTTAACCAAACCAAAAATGTATGTATTTTGATGTATACTTTAGACGCCAATTCAGCGATTCAAAGTCCGTTAAAAATCTTCCTCATTACAATTATGAACAATTCTAAATCCCAATCAAAACTTTATTTTAATCAAGTGGTTATCTTCTGATGTAGGTATATATGATAATGATTGCAGTTAACTTAAACACAAATACATAGTAATTTACTCACGAATAAAAAAATAACACTGATTTAAATAAAAATAACCAATTCGATAAACAAAAAATGTTTTTGAAAGCATAATCTGAAAGAGAACCAATACAATCTACACAACTTAATAATTAAATTAGTAAATTACTTCGGTTTTTCATGGATTTTGTTATGATAGATCGGTTTGGTTTGGATAACATGGGGCTAGTTATTTCATACAATAGGTATTTCTGATAAAATAAGTACCTAACAAAATATTTAATATAACTACCTACAAAATTAATCCTAAAAACCATTTATCTCCCTAAAAAAACGAATAGAAAACTTATATTTAGGTAAGGTCGTCGAGGTCCGAACCGAAGTACATTCTTATAATTTTAAATAGCTTTTATAACCGAGTTAAGGAAAAAGGATGATGTGTCTGTTAATTACACACAGGAATGCGACATACAAATCTCATCCAGATTCACTGCGCAGTTCGTCTGGGGAACGACAGGTATTGCGCAACGGCCGGGGAAGACAGTCCTCTGATAACATGGCCGGCTGCAGCAGACACTTCCCATTACCGCAGCGTGTGTTATGTATTTACGAGTACTGTCACTCGTTCGCGGCTCGCGTCAATGTAATATGGAGTAGGGTAAATCTAGCTTTTAGGGGAGTTTTGTTTTGAAATTGATTTGTTTAGTATGTATTCAATGTTATTTACCTAAGGGTTGTAAAATTTTAATTTAATATTTATTTATAAATCAATATACAGTTACACCAGACATTTCTAATAATGTACACATGAACATGTTAATAGTTTATGTATATTGCATGTAACTATACATATATAATACTTTATTGTCTTTAATTTTTTTATGAGTATTAATTGTTAGTATTTCGAAGCAAAAAATAAACATACATATAAATACATATATATATGACCGAAGAGCTGACGGTTTCCTCGCACCACGTATCAGCATTGCGATACAACGAGGAAATGCCGCCAGCAACCTTGGTACAATGCCGCAAGGGCCTAGTTTAGATTTAAGCTAGTTATTAATTTAGTTTAGTATTTGTACTGTAGTGCCTCTGTATATTTAGTTATGTAAATAAATGGGGTCACTGACGTCTTTTAGAAACTTTTTTGACATATATTTGTTATGCATAACGATCATTAGCAGAAGTAACTTTTGGCAGAATCACCTTACGCAGAGTATGCTTTGGCATAAATCATTTTGCAGAATTTTCGAATACCGAATCTTATTTTGGCATAATGTTGATGAGCATAAATGTCATCTAAACGAATAGTACAAAAATACTTTCGCAGATTTTTTTTTTGCATAATATTTAGGCGGCATAAAGATGTCGAGCCGAATATCATTTGATTACAAGATAAACTTCATTGTGTTATCATATTCTACAAGAACTAATGCCTCTAAAATGCCCCTAAAATAACCCTAACCTACCTATCTCTGAGAGCAGATTCGTTTTTAGGGTCATCAAAAAAATAACCCTAACCTACCTATCTCTGGGAGCAGTTCCATTTTTAGGGTCATCAAAAAAATAACCCTTACATACCTATCTAAAAAAAAATGCGTTTATTGTCGCAAAAAAATAGACCATAGAAGAAGAAAGAAAAACAATACACAAGAGGGAAAGGAATACAAAAAAAAACATACAATCCACTTAAAAACTAAGCAACTAAAAATAAAAAGCATCTCTGGGAGCAGTTTCGTTTTTAGGATTATCAAAAAAAAAAACCCTAACCTACCTTCTCTGAGAGCAGATTCGTTTTAAGGGTCATCAAAAAAATAGCCCTAACCTACCTATCTCTGGAAGCAGTTCCATTTTTAGGGTCATCAAAAACAAAAAAACCTAACTACCTATCTCTAGGAGCAGTTTCGTTTTTAGGGTCATCAAAAAAAATTACCCTAACCTACCTATCTCTGGGAGCAGTTTCATTCTTAGGATCAGTAACTTTGAGACTACGTAAAATTTACCCCACTCACTTTTCTGCTAGCAGAAAATAATTATGCTAGTGTAAAAGGATTATTATGCTACATAAAATTATGCTAAACAAAAGTCTGCCAGAGTAATTTTCTGCAAAACAATGTTCTGCAAAATGTGTCGTATGCTTGATAATAGTAATGCTAAATATACCTTTATGCGAAATTACCATTCGACCAGAAGTGTTTCTGCAAAATATGTTATGCCAAGTGTATTTCTGACCAATATTATTCTGCCAGATGAGGGTAACCCAAATAAATGTTTTATCCTAATATAGATATATATTAATTTGAGCTCTCCGATAAACCAGTGTAGCCTATATACGCACTCCTCGACTACACACAGGTAGAGGTTGAAATTTGACGTACATATATCTACGGTATAGTAAGTAGTTATCGTCATCGCGGCCATGGCGGTGTTGGCATGCCAAATGCCAACCAGCGTCAACATCACGCACTAAGCCAATTCTGGTTACTCAAGCCAACTCAAATCGTCCGTTAAAAGGCGATCGGAATTACATCCCTAAAGAGGATAATTGTTAAATTTTCCGGCACGCACCACGCATCAGCCTGTATAAAAGGCTGCATCATTGGACATCAATCATTGTGATTCTGATCCTGTGCTTTGTCGGTCCATTTGGAAGTTCACCACTCAACAACATCAACATGTTCAAATACGTAAGTATTGAGCACTTGTTTCTTTATAGTTCGTATGTTAGTGTTAAGTAAAGTATTGTAGTAGTAAATAGAAGGAAAGAAGCCAAGTTCGACTCGAACTTGCTCTCAAAAATTTTCGTATTTAACCGTACAAGGTACTTTTCTACAAGACACATTACATTAGCTTCGGTTATTACAAAAATCATATTTTAACTACATAGTATTTAATAAGTATGTTTCTCGTTTATAAATTATAAACTAGCCTTCACCTATAATTTTGTGTTACCGTAAAATAAAAAAGCTTGATTAATTACTAAGTACTTACTGTGGCAAAGAAATTACGTAATAAATCTTTTTTTAAAGCTAAAACTTTCAAATTATAAAAGCTATAATCTTATATAGATGTCATATACAAAGGAAAAAGTGACCTAGGCCTAATAAAAAATATTTTTGACAAATTAAAAAAAAATTAGGTATTCAAAATAATTTGATTTGTTCTTCAATTATAAAAGCTTTTGAAAACGGAGTTATGTACCATGTAGGTACTAAAAATATGAATAGTAGGTAGTCATATAATGAATCTTGATTAGTGATTACTTAGCATTCTCAATATTTCACGAATATTATGTTGATTTCAGGTGCTTTTCGCCGCTCTCCTGGCTTTCGCCTCAGCCAAGCCCCTGGTCTACGAGTACCCAGTGGCGGCAGCCTACACTGCCCCCGTGGCGGCCGCTTACACTGCGCCCGTCTACTCGGCGTACAGCAGCGCGTACACTGCACCCTACTACTCGGCCTACACCTACGCATCCCCTTACTCTGCCTACTATTTCCGTTGAATACTGATAAAATATGATGAATGAAAAATGAAAAACGAGATTTGTATGTCACGGAAAGTTTTACCTACACCTACATATTTATTTTTATATATCGCTAATTGAATGTACCTAAATATGACGAAAACAAAATGTAATAAATGTTTCTTCCTATAACGGTTACATGAGTTTTTTTTTTAACTTTTTTAAACACCATTTTTGTGTGAGATTGAAAGGACGATAAAATTAAAGTTTTAAAAAATACAGTACTAGTGGCAGAGCGTCTACAGAACTCGACTCCCACCGGCTTGCCTAATGTTTAGACAGAACGCGTACTTAAATTAAGAGTTAAGGAGAAAAGGAAAGCTAAACCTACTCTGGCTTCCCTATTTAGTTTTGACGCGCTATCACTGTAAAGTAGGCCTACCTAAAATACCTTATGAAAAATATCAACTCATCTCTTAATAAATTAATATATTCTGCTAACAATTGAGTGAAGTTTCCACAATATATTGGAAATCATAAAACGGTGAAGGCGTCATCACACACTGACAATAAAAAGAAAATCTCTTCCGCCGTTCCGTCTATATTCCCCATCCCACATACCGATAATATGCGTAGGTCTAGTAGACGGAGAGCTGGCTAGGTACATTCGATATCACAAACCTCTCTAGTTAGTTAGTGCTATCCTATCCTTATTTCTAGATCCGGACATCTGGCAGCTATTCATTGGTAGAGGTAAAAGAATGCAAACTTCTTGAAGAATACTAATCCTAGAGTTCTGGGTTTGATGCAGTATTGTAGGAAATTATGTAATTAATGTATATAAATATAAATAAATATATATTATGGCCAGATTTTCTGTTGGGGTAAGTATTCACAAATGACGTATAATGAAGTTCATAGTTTTTGCTTACAGTTTGGGTTTTCGTTATAATACACAATGTGTTTTGTTCTAATGTTAAAATATAGATCCTGACCACTGTACACACCGTGGTCAGGATTTCACCTATTTTGGTATAACTTTTTTTCATTTGAATAATTTTGAAGGTCTGTCGTTATGAGTTCCACCCATGAGTAGCTGCCAGATGCCCCCCTGATCTAGCAATAAGGTTAGTGTAGGAAACTAACTAGACGGGTTTTGTTGCTCTCATTGTTGTCATTTCTGACGTGGCTAGCTCTTAGTCTATAGGTATGCTCGTTAGTCGCAATCATCGCATTTTTCGCCTACACCTAATATTCCGCACCTCGTACATTTGAATTTGAATATGAGCAACGAGAATAGAATAAACAATTAAGGGATTTTCAATGGCTATTGCGTCACTTATGCTCTGTGGAGCTGTGGAAATAGAAAAACGCTGTATCCTGTGTAGTTATTGCAAGTCCTTGAAAACAAAATAACAAACAACGCAAATACAGTCTTATAATTATAATAATATACAGTACAGGTTGCATATTTTTTTATTACTTACTACTACCTACTTTTAGAATTCCTGTTTGAAATATATAGCGACTTGAGAAGCAATATCGATGTTTCTAATTTCAAAGATCCTCTTTCCTTATCTATGACGTTGTATGTGATATATGTCAATCACATACGTATTAATGAAACATTATATTAGAATTCACTGGTTCTTTATTTATTTAAATTAATGTGCTTTTACAGAATCATACAAAAGGAAAGAAAGTTAGACATTGACATAATATATTTTTTACGTCAAAAACAATAACGAAAATAAGGTTCTAATACCGAACATTCTCGGACCTTTCAACAAAATTAACATATATACTTAAAATAGCTATCATCTACTCATTAATAAGTAACAAAATAATTTTGTTTATTGGCCTAGTGAAAATACCACTCTGGGTTTTGACTTGAACAGACCGAATCAAATTGTCAGATTTATTTTTATTGACTGATAATATTTTACCCAGCGGCCAACAAGCAGGTGGAGTAGCTTCATCTTTTAATAAAACAATTTGTCCAATTTCTAAATTGGTTCTTCTCTGCAGCCACTTGCTTCTTGGTTGCAGCTCACTTAAATAGTTATTATAAAACTGTACCCAAAACTTTTGTTTAATTTGAGTAATCTTTTGATACATATTTAATCTATTTTCTGCTTTATCAACAAGACTAGGCTCAGGCAGATCTGTAATTGGAGACCCGATCAAAAAATGAGCCGGAGTTAAACAAACAATATTATCATTATCAGGAATGTCAAAAACAGCGCATAAAGGCCTAGAGTTAAGTATACCCTCACACTGAACGAGTACGCTGTAAAAAAACTCATAAGTTAGTCTAATATTTCCTAAGTATCTTTTCAGTAAACTTTTTACAGACTTAATTCCTGCTTCATAAATTCCACCCATATGACTAGCGAGAGGAATCGTGAATTTCCATTCGATAGAATTGACATTACAAAAATCTATCACATCACTATATGTTGAATTGTTTTTGAACAATTGATACAATTCATGAAGCTCATTATTTGCTCCTTTAAAATTTGTAGCATTATCAGAATACAAATGCGTACAGTAACCTCTTCGACTAATAAATCTCTTTAAGGCGCAAATAAAGGCTTGCGAAGACAATTCTGTAACTAGCTCTAGGTGTATTGCCTTAGTTGACAGACATATAAACAAGCATATATATCCTTTAGTGTACTTACAGTTTCGAAGCATAGAATTCCGAATAAATACTGCTCCGCTAAAATCAACACCAACATGTAAAAAGGCTCGTGTTAAAGTGACTCTAGGGGCGGGCAAGCTAGCCATCTGCTGCTCACAGGCTTCAGCGTTGTGCCTGACACAGCGAACGCATCTATGTATGACTTTTCTGACTTCCATGCGACCGTTAATTGGCCAATATTTTAGTCTTAGTCCAAAAAGTGTACCTTGTATGCCTATGTGCAACAAACGAAGGTGAAACTGTTCAATTAACAGCGTCGTTACGTGTTCCTTACCTGGTAACACTATAGGGTGTGCTTGACTATAAGGTATGTTCGAATTTTGAATACGACCACCTGTACGTATTATGTTATCTTCGTCAAGAAACGGGTTGAGTTTACGTAGGGGACTTGACTTATAAGTATATAAGTTGTGAACTTCAACGTTTCTATTCTCACTACTAGTACCATTCGAATCAATATTTGTGCTATGTGTGGACTGTATGCTTTGTGATTTTAATGTGTGTAATTCTTGGTACTCTTTTGAGAAATGAACACGCTGTATAGTTTGAATGATGAAGTTGTGTGCACTTTTCAGTTCATGTGTTGTAAGAAAAGACACATGTTTATTTGAGTTGCGTGTGTTATTTATAAACCTAAACATGTATGCTAACACTCTAGTCAGTTTATAAAAACTAGAATGCCTTTGAAAATATGTGTAAAAATTATCCTGTATGTTTTGTTGAGTCACTGCATGAGAAGTACGTGGCTCGATTACTTCAATTTTCAGATCATCGTCAGTGATCACAGGTGATGACGTCATTGGCCATGTATTAGGATCTTGAATCAGCCAATCTGGTCCGTTCCACCACAGTGAATTACTCTGTAAATTCTGAGGGTAAACTCCTCGTGTAAGTAAATCAGCAACGTTCTCTTTTGTGTTGACATAATTCCACATTTCAGACTTAGTCAATTCTATAATCTCCATCAGTCTATGAGAAACAAATGTGTGAAGTTTTTTGTATGGTGACTTAATCCAGTGTAACACAATTTGCGCATCTGTGAATAATACAATGTCATGTATTTTAAATTTGTCTTTAAAAGCTCTTCTCACCTTGTCAACTAACTGTGCTAACAATAAGCAACCTGAGAGTTCCAGCCGTGGCAGTGATTGGGTCTTAATAGGCGCTACTCTTGTTTTCGCCATAACCAGTCTGCAGGTAGGTTCTTTGTTAGGATATGTGGCTCTGAAATAAACAACAGCACCGTATGCCTTTGCAGAGGCATCACTGAACCCTATCAAGGTAATCCGCGACGGAATATCCGTAAAATAATATCTAGGAACTACAATGTTCTGTAACATGGGAAGGTTGGATTGAAACTCAAACCAAGTTTCTTGTAGGTCTTCTGGAATGACCATGTCCCAGTTTATCTGTGCTTTCCAGTCTTGCATGAGGATCTTTACTATGATGACCGTAGGCGCTAGTATGCCTATAGGATCATAGATTTTTGCTATTGCAGATAGTATATTTCTTTTTGTGAGCTCGAACTGTTGTAGCTCTGGAATAGCTGTAGTGAGCATGTCGCTTTGTGGTAACCATTTCACTCCCAGCGTCTTGACAGCTCCACTAGGGGTAAAATCGTATGTGTCATCATTAGCGGGTATGGCACCTGTAAGTATTTCAGGCTCATTTGTAGTCCATTTATGTAGAATGAAGTTCCCTTTTTGCAAAACTTCTATGAGCTGACCACAAACTCGTTGCGCTTGGACAAGAGTGTCTGATCCAGATAAAAAATCGTCCATATAACATTCAGACTCGATAATGTCAGCAGCTTCTGGATAATTCTGTTTGTGTTGTCCAGCTAACATGCGTAGAGTCCGGCATGCTAGATAAGGTGCGCATTTCGTGCCGTAAGTAACGGTATTTAGCTGAATGCATTTTAAAGGCTCTGACTTCGAATCTCGCCATAAAATCCTTTGTAGCGGCCTTTGCTCTTCCTTGACCAAGATAGTCCTAAACATTTTAACTATGTCACAAGTGAACGCATATTTGTACATTCGAAACCGAAGTATTATGTCAAGTACGTCGTTATATATGTTCGGCCCGTCTAACATTATATCATTCAGAGACAATCCCGATGACGTCTTGCTTGACGCATTGAAAACGGTTCTTAATTTTGTAGAGCGACTTTCTGGTCTTAATATACCTAAATGTGGCAAAAAGCAGTGCGGCTCCTGTGTATGTTGAAAGTCATCTATAAACTCAGCATGTCCTAACTCAATGTATTCGTCAATGAATGCCTTGTATAGTGTGTAGAGCATCGGGTCTTTATGAAACTTAGACTCAAGACTTAATAAGCATCGGTATGCTTTATGAAAGGAATTACCTAAATCTTGAACCCTTTCGTTTTGTATAGGCATTTCTACTACGAAATGTCCAGTCTCAGCTTGCACTGTTGTGTCAAGAAATAACTGTTCGCAATATTTTTGCTCCGGTGTAAACACGACCTTAGGACTTACCTCCTCCTGTTGCCAAAACCTAACTAACAAATCATCAGTTGTAGGCGGGTCTACAATATGTAAAGCTACATGCGCGCTATGTTTTTTGTGTGTGCCCGACGTCCATTCTTTGAGTGGACCCCCTACAACCCATTCTAAAAGTGTTTCAATGAGTAAAGGTCTATTAGGCCCGAGGCTGATTTTATTGTCTAATAACAATGAATAGATTCCATTCCTATAAGTAAATCAATCTCGCCAGGTTCATAAAACTTAGGGTCTGCAAGCAATTTGTACTGCTTTGCAGGAATATTCCATGTACTTGTGTCTATGAACACATGTGGTAGCGGCAGGGTTATTTTATCCATAACTATAAACTCGAGACTCGCTGTAAAGTCAGAATGTCTAGAAGCTATGTTAGCTCTCATACATAATTGCGTTTGCTTACCTGAACGCCAACGCCGTATAGTTGTTTGGTATCATGATGTAGCTTACTGTTCATCCGCTTGAGAAGCCTGTGAGCAACCATGTGGACTTCGCTACCATTATCCAATAAAGCACGCGCAGGATGCCATAATCCTGACTCGTCTTGTACATTTATTATCGCTGTGGACAATAAAATCTGTTTATTTGTGTTTGACACATGCATTGTAGTAGGTGCCAATAATGTTTGTGGACACTGTGTATGTATGTCGTTGACTGTTGTCAGTTGCTTAGAAGCATCTATGTTGTTGGAGAGCTGTTGCTGTGGCGGCTGTTGCTGTGTCGGCTGTTGCTGCGTCAGCTGTTGCTGTGTCTGCTGTTGCAGGGAATGCTGTTGCATTGAAGTCGCAGCGGAATGTTGCTGCTGTTGAGCTGTAGGTGGCGCGGCGATAGCAAGGCTCGCGCGTTTAGGGGGAGGGTTAGCAAGGTGAATCAAACTGTGGTGCTTACCGTTGCACGAAGAACACGACCCCTTTGAAAACTTATGCTTAGCAGTATAAGGCTGTAAGCAATTGTAACACAAAAACTTGGATTTTATGTAGTTTATGCGTTTGTCAACTGGCATTTCCAAAAATTGTACACATTTAGCTATGTTGTGTTGCCCTTGGCAAAGAGTACATATATCATTACAGTTATCAGATGTCGAAACGTGAACGAGCTTGGGGGTTGATTTGGGTGGAGGAAACTTATCAGATTTGTCACTCATAAGCTCGAATGCTGTTGCACGTAGCTTAAGGAAATCTAAAAGCTCCTTTATAGTCGGAATTGAAGTTTCTTTCCTTGTCAACTCCCATGCCGCTCTCAGAGAATTGTCAAGTTTCTGAGTAATTATATATACTAAGAGTACATCCCATTGCTGCACTGGCAGGTTCAAAGCGCTTAGAGAATCTAAACTTTGTTGTAACACATTCAAAAACTCTTTTATGTTAGATCTGTTGACTATAGGAAAACTCATAAAGCTCTTTAAGTGAAAGTTTACAATAATGGTTTGATTTTCATACCTGTTTTCTAATATACTCATCGCTTTACCGAAATTTCCTTCGAGAATCAGAAGAGAGTTAACTAAGCCCGCGGCTTCGCCTTTCAAGCAGCCCTTCAGGTACTGCATACGCAGCAGCTCCGGCACGTTTCCTCCGTCCATGGCGCACTGGAACAGGTTTTTAAACGCAGGCCACTCGCGTATATCACCGCTGAATGTCGGAAGCTCTAGTTTCGGAAGTTTGTACGGTTGACTTTTTGACTTGAAGTCCTCTTCTTTTTTCTCCAGTAATTTGTTAATGAGAGCTCTAGTTGTGTAATATCTAGACTCCATGATCGATCGTTCCTCATCGGCTTTCGTCTCGTCATTTTCTATGAGCTCAATTGCCTGTTGAACTTGATCGAACTTGTCCATCTGCGTAGATAAGTCAGAACATCGCAACTTTATCTCCTCTATATTCAAACTATCTTTGTTTGATGAATCCAAACTATTTACGTAATTTACGATTCTAGTTACCTTTCCCTTTATAATACTTCTAGTACTTTTTAACGTTTTATATTCTTCCGTGTCCGTCATTATGTGTGTAACTGTTGTTACGTTGGACGCTCGTTCAGGACCAAAAATGTATGTGATATATGTCAATCACATACGTATTAATGAAACATTATATTAGAATTCACTGGTTCTTTATTTATTTAAATTAATGTGCTTTTACAGAATCATACAAAAGGAAAGAAAGTTAGACATTGACATAATATGTTTTTTACGTCAAAAACAATAACGAAAATAAGGTTCTAATACCGAACAGACGTGTTTTCAAAGCCTCTTGTCTTGTGATGGGTCTAACCATACAGTCGATTACAAAGAGATGTATCCACTTTTGGATCTTATTAAAACGCAATGAGGTGAAAAAGTGGATACATTTCTTTGTAGTCGACTGTACCTTAGCGCTCCTAGTAGTAGGATAGGTATGTCATACTCATAACTGTGTGTAATCAAAAAGATCTCGGTATCAATAAATTAGGAATGTAAATACAAATTCCTTATTTTTTAATTTTGAGTAGATATTTCTACTGAAATTAAAAAGCTTTTTATCTTCAAACTAGGCAGATATTTACATTAATAGTATACTTATTTAGATAACTGGTGTGTATGTGTCATTAGTATGTTTTACCTTAATTATATACCCTAATGCTAATCAGATAATTTGGAAAAAAGTACTTAAGTACCTAAATGTTTAGAAATAAAGGCAAAATAGAAAAATCCACTGCATTAGGGAGTTCGAGTCTCGCCTGAGAGAGACGGTCTGATTTATACAAAATTAATTGAAGTAGGTTAATTTAACTATTTTTGAAATATCGTTTCCGTTAGGTTTAACAAAATCATTCAAAGTATGTTAAGTACGTTATGTATAAGTTAATGCTTGAGAAAATGAGACTAAATAATTGATTCGCAATAAAGTCCTAAGTAGAGAAATGTGTGATTGCAAATGATATAAATCAATGGGTTTTTTTCATATTTTTGTGCATCTTGGCTATGACTATATGTATATTTTTAATACATACATGTAACTAATTGTCAAATTTTATTGATTTGCAATTATTATTGTATTGGTCAATATTTCATCGAGATCCGGTTGCAATCTTAACAAATGTACTTAGTCGGTTCATAAGTTCTGTCACTCGGGTTTTGACTAGTAAAATAGAAAATGTTAGCAAATGCTTACTATTTCCATATATGGTTAAAAAGCCTATTTAACAGTGATTAATTTAAGATATTATGTAATGCAAATACTTGTGTCAGTTTTACACAATTCCTTGTAACATTTTAAAAAGCGCAATAAAAAATCACGTCAAAACACGCGCCCTATTTGAGTTATTTTAGACCCTATGTTTGCGCTCGCAACACTGAAGTGCCCTGTGCCAACTGCAGGGATACTCGACGACCAATGAGGGCTCGCGACGCCAGCGCCGAAGTTTTACGCATACACCACGTCGTCCAGGAAGCGCCGTGGCCTCGCTCTCTTGCCTCTAATCCGCCGACCAAACCGCGCGTGTCCGAGACTATAAATACCTGTATATTTGTACTTGCATATTTAAAAAGTAAAGAATGGTAAATGTTGTTTCATAGTTTTTATTTCTAACAAACATACCAAACATAATTGGCGACCGTGACAGGACACGCGCGGCATAGGCATTTTATTACTTTTTTTAGTGCCGAAGCCGAGAGGTCGGCCATTTTGGAGCGTGGGCTTGGAGCAGACGCCGCCGCAAGACCCGAGCCGAGCAGCTCAACTTTGCCTGCCTTCGCCGCAAGCCCAGATCAACGTGCCCGAAGAGGAGGAACGAAGAGGGACGGCTGCGGCGAGTAGGCGCGCAAGATACGAAGAAACAAGACTGCAGATCAGGGCATCGACGGCCGGTAGCGAGGCGGCAGCGCGTGGCAGCTAGCCAAACGAGGAGAGTACCGTGAGAAAGTGCCGCCCCTATTTCTTATCCGCATTCCAAACCTACTTACCACACTCCTTATACCTAATCTTACCCACATTCCTTAATCTTACCCTTCTAATTTAGTAGCTACCCAATTTGCAATTCCCTTTAAATTCTTATTACAAAAACCCCGTCAAACTTAAATAACCTTTCTTATTTCATTGAACTTACGTAACGTACCTGACTTGACAATTTACTTTAAACTTAAACTTAAATGAATCCCATTCTAACTTAACTTTAATCTGAGTGCCTACTGTGTGCTATTGCTTCATTTTGTTTTACTTTCAGCCAGTGTCTTCAAAGTGAGATGAGTGCGTGACCTTTGACCTTAGTGTGACCTAACCTTACCACGTGTTTGTTACTTACTTATTTTCGTTTCAACGCATCTCAACGTCAACTAAGGCTTTTAGCTAAGCGGTGCAGTGTTCATTTTGTTCCTTTTTAATTTAAAAACATAATATTTCAAACCTGTGTGAAGCTGCACGTGCCTTGTCATTTCGTGACGAAACCATTTTTGATTTTCTGACCACGCATTCACGCTTAATTCATTTGCATTCAAGATTTCAGTTAAATATTTCATTTGCATTTAAAATTAAATTACACCTTTTTTGTTTCACTTTCGCTGACCTAAACGTCTCTTTATCTTTTAACTTCTCACCCGCTGGCATCTTGGTTTGTGTTCGCATATGCACATTTTCGCTTGCGCAATTTCAGTGGAAACCTGCCGATTCGTGCACCACGTGTCACGTCTACACCTGCGAGCACGTGCCGGGCTGCTGCGTGGTGAAGCCGCAAGCTGCGCACCGAGCCTACACTGCGTAGCTGTTGAAGTTTACAAGGGGCGTGAGCTGTTTTGCCAATTTTATTTACTTACGTGGATAACTCTTTGCTTCTTATTGAAATTAATACGATTCTATTTGCTTGATTTCTCTGCTCAATTAAACACAACTCAGCATGTCTGAAGAGACGAAACGAGAAGCTCTTCTAGCGGAGCTGCGTATTAAACGTGGCTCAATAAAAGGACAAGTCTCTAAATTCCGTGGTTATTTAAATACAATCGCAGAAGATGAAGTGCTGACCGGTGTTAAATTTAATGAGCTGACTTTAAGATTGAATAAAGTTATTGAGTTATCCACGCGCCTTGACGAGCTGCAAACTTCAATCGAAGTAGCCAATGCTGACAATTTTCACAACGAGCTTAACGAAAGGGATACTAATGAGAGCCACATTAATAAAGCTATAGCTACTGCTCAAACTATACTTGAGCGCTCACAGGCTCAAAAGGCATCAACGGAAGACTCTGTCAAAACCTGCTCATCAGGCGGCTGTCATTCGGAGCACCTCGGCTTCAAGCTTCCTCAAATTAAAATCTCTAAATTTGATGGATCTTACTATAAATGGATGGAATTTAAGGATCTTTATGAATCTTTAATTCATAACAATGAGCATATCAAGCCAATACATAAGTTCCATTATTTAAGCTCATACCTTGAAGGCGAGGCGGCCCGAGTGATAGCAAATTTAGAAGTGTCCGCTGCTAATTATGCTGAAGCCTGGAAGCTGCTGTGTGACAGGTTCAGTAACAAAAGGCAACTAATCACTAACCATTTAAATGCTTTGTTTAATATGGATTCCTTACAGCGAGAGTCTGATAAGGCTCTAAGATTTTTAGGTGATCATGTAACTAAAAATCTTCGGGCGCTGAAAACACTGGGTCAGCCAACGGAGCACTGGGATACCATCTTAGTTCATCTATTAGCAGCAAAGTTAGACTCGAATACTAATGCAAAGTGGGAAGAACATAGAAACACTCTTAAAGAGTGGCCAACGCTTGAAGATTTTAGGGAATTTCTAACAAACCGTGCAGATATCTTAGAAAATCTGTATCGATCTAAAAAGGATAGGCAAGCTAACCACAAGCCAGAGCCTGTGGCTAATAAAACTCCATTTAAACATGATAAAAACATAAAAACCTTCATAATTTCAGAAAAACAAAGTGACAAGGGTCGGCCGTGCTTCGTGTGCCAGTCCGATCATCGAGTATACGACTGCCCTACCTTCAGAAAAATGTCAGTCGACGAGCGCTGGTCGCGGGCTTCTAGTCTAAAGCTGTGCCACGTCTGCCTCCGTCCGGACCACGAGACTCGTCAGTGCAAGCTCAACGGCTGTCGTGTATGTAAGAGACGTCACAATACATATTTACACAATACACAACTAACAAATAAGCTATCTAGCGAGTCAGCCCAGGATCACAGCGTCCAACCTAACGATAGTGATAAGGATGCAGTAGCCTCCTCATCCACTATGCTAACTTCTGACAGTGCCGAGGTGCAAGGCACCTTTACTGCTAACACTGTACTCGCTAGCAGTGAAGCATTGTTATCGACAGCGCTAATTGAAGTAATTAATCCTCACAATAATAAGAAAGAAACTGTCAAATGTCTTGTAGATAACTGCTCACAATCTAACTATCTTACTGAATCATTAAGGCAGCGTTTGCAACTTGATATTCAGCCTCTAACTGCCTCAAGTGTTACAGGAATAGGAAATACGCCTCTGACCTACAAACCTGTACGTTGTGCAGCTCAAATCAAATCTAGATTAAGCGACTTTAATGCCAATCTCGACTTTCTAGTACTAAATGAAATAACTGATCGCTTTCCAAAGAAATATGTTGACATAAGTCACCTTAACTTACCCGCGTCTACCAGCCTTGCTGACCCAACCTTTAATGTCCCATCACAAATCGATGTTCTTTTGGGAGTCTCCACTTTTTGGGAAATTATAACTGGGATTGCAAACAAACTGCCAAGCAGCAAGTGCACCTTCCTTATCCCCTCTAAACTTGGTTGGCTTGTAGCGGGCTCAGTACAAGGAGCCGCCACTCATGTAAATTCAGTAACAACTCGCAGCTATTTTTGTTTGTCTGATCTGTCTGCCCAGATGACTAAGTTTTGGGAGACAGAAGAGCTGCCGTCTGAAGCGGATTTCATATCCGGAAGTGAGCTGGAGTGTCTCCCTATAGAACAACACTTTGTTGAAAATACTTATCGCCAATCTGATGGCAGGTTTGTAGTTCGAGTGCCTCTAAAGGACTCTCCAGACTGCCTAGGCAACACATTTAACATAGCTAAAAAACGCCTACTTAACTTAGAAAAACGTTTCAGCAAACAACCTGACCTTAAAACAATGTATGTTGATTTTATAAACGAATATGAACGTCTAGGTCATCTATCGGAGTCTAAGCAATGCTACATGGCCAACCACCTTCCTCATCATCCTGTGATGAAGGAGAGTGAGTCTACTCGTCTGAGAGTGGTGTTTAACGCTAGCTGTCCAACCTCGTCTGGTTATTCAATAAATGATATCCAGATGGTAGGTCCAAATATACAAAACTCGCTGTTTGACATATTGCTTAGATTCCGCCAGTATAGGTATGTGCTCTCTGGTGACATAGAGAAACAGTATAGGCAAATTTTAATGAATGAAGCAGACAGAAATTTACAAGTCATTCTGTGGCGCGAAGATGAGCACCTGCCTATACGCTCGCTTACCTTGAACACTGTTACTTATGGCTTCGCCTCGGCAAGCTGGCTAGCGGCTCGCTGCTTGTGGCAGTTGGGGGCTGAGAGCAGGGACCCTCTGGTTGCAAATATTATACAGAACAGCTTTTATTGTGACGATTTATTAGTGGGCGCTGACTCTGAAACCGAGCTGCTACGCATACAATCTGGCGTCTCACAGGCTCTAGCTGCTGGTTGTTTTAACTTACGTAAATACCGCTCAAATTCAAATGCGTTATTACAGTCTGATCTTATTAATCAAGATGATCATTTAGCTTTGAGTCAATCCTGTCAAACACTTGGACTGGGCTGGCAACCCAGCCAAGATATTTTAAATTTCTCAATTAAAACTGACGAATCTGATGAAAGGGTTACTAAAAGAACGATTTTGTCTAAAACGTTCCAAGTTTTTGATCCTTTAGGCCTATTAAGTCTATGCACCGTTAAGCCTAAAATACTACTTCAGACTTTGTGGAAGGAAGGCAAATCATGGGACGAAACTGTTTCTCCTGAAATACAGAGAATATGGTCGCGGTTTATTAAAAACTTACATCACATTAAAGGTCTAAACATACCTAGGTACGTTTTATGTGAGTCTCCTTCCACAATTGAATTACACTGCTTTTCTGACGCAGCAGAGACTGCGTACGCAGCTTGTGTTTATGTAAGAACCATTTCAGGCTCAGGCGAGCAACAAGTGCACTTACTGTGTGCGAGAGACAGAGTAGCTCCTATACGGCGAACCACAATTCCACGATTAGAGTTGGCAGGATGCTTATTAGCAGCCCAGACGTATGCCGCAGTGGTAAGGGCCTGGAAACGCCCTGTCTCTCGCACTATATTTTGGACAGACTCTAGCTGCTGTCTAGCATGGCTAAAAACAGATAGTTCTAAGCTCAAGACGTTCGTGGCCAACAGAGTTGCTGCCATAGCTAAACTTGCTCCGGGAGCTGTCTGGAGACATGTGCCTACAAAACAAAATCCAAGCGACCTCGCTACACGTGGCGTCGATCCACAACATGTCTCTGGTGTAGCTCTGTGGTGGCATGGCCCTGAGTTTTTACTGAAACCAGAATCTGAATGGCCAGAATTGAGCTCTGAGGCACCGGACGTCTTGCCTGAAATTAAGGTAACGTCTATGCTTACAAGCGTAGAGCCTGAACTGCCTGTTATAGATTTTAGTAGATTTTCAAAATATAACAGGTTACTACGTGCTATGGCTTATGTTCGTCGCTTCATAAACAACTGTAAAACTAGACTGCCTAAATTAACTGGTTCATTATCTGAACGGGAACTTAAAGACTCTTTGCACACATTAGTTAAGATTGCACAACAGCAATCATTTACGTCTGAGCTTGAAGCGATGAACAAAGGTCACAAGTTGAGCCCTAAGTCGCATATTGCTACACTTACTCCTTTCATAGACTCTCAAGGTACTTTGAGAGTCGGGGGGAGACTGGATGCTTCTGATTGTAGTTATGAAAAGAAGCATCCCATGTTATTACGTGCCAAGCACCCACTAACCAAACTCATTTTTACACATGAACACAGACGTCTCTTACATGCAGGACCACTGTTGCTGTTATGCTCGGTACGAGATACGATATGGCCGGTCGGGGGCAGGAACCTTGCGAGAAGCACGGCCCACAACTGTGTCACTTGTAGGCGCACCGCCGGTCACACTTTAAAAAATATTATGGGCAACCTGCCCGAACAACGCATAAAGGCTGATTTTCCATTCACGTCAACAGCTGTAGACCTAGCCGGTCCTTATTTAATAACAGATCGCCGAGGACGTGGATGCAAGATCACCAAATGCTATATGTGTCTATTTATATGTCTAAGATACAAATGTGTTCATTTAGAAGCTGTGAGTGACTTGTCTAAAGATGCATTTGTACTTGCACTCCGCAGATTTATCGCCCGGCGCGGTAAGCCTGCGGAGTTGTTCTGTGATAATGGTAGAAATCTAGTAGCTGCAGCTAAAGAGATAAATGACTTTTTTAGATTATATGAGAATGATATATCTGATTTTGCAGCTGGTCAAGGTATAAAATTTAAGTTTGCGCCAGCTTATGCTCCTAACTTCAACGGCTATGCAGAGGCCGGTATTAAAAGCGCAAAATTTCATCTCAAACGAATCTTAGGCACTACCCATCTCACCTTTGAGGAACTGGCATCTCTGTTTTGTTCTGTGGAATCTATTTTGAACAGTAGACCTCTCTGTCAGCTCTCCTCCTCCCCTAATGACTTTTACCCCCTTACTCCCGGGCACTTTCTCATTTTTAGGCCGCTGACGTCGCTACCGGCTCCGCCACTCCATGATCGGAACCCGGACCGCCTGGATCGTTACCTCAGACTCGAACAGCTGCGTCAACACTTCTGGAAGCGCTGGTCGTCGGAGTTCGTGTCCCTACTACAGCAACGATTCAAGTGGCGCGAGAGACAACGTGACCTACAGCTGGGAGAACTCGTACTCATTAAGGAAGAAGGCTTGCCGCCGCTACTTTGGCGCATGGGCAGAGTTGTCAAACTATACTACGGGAAAGATGGCGTGCCACGAGTTGCAGACATAAATACCGCTAGAGGGCTAGTCAAGCGAGCACTCAACAGAATATGCCCGCTGCCTACGCAGGAAAAGGAAGCCTGAAAGATATTCTTTCAGCGGCCCGGAGTATGTTTGCGCTCGCAACACTGAAGTGCCCTGTGCCAACTGCAGGGATACTCGACGACCAATGAGGGCTCGCGACGCCAGCGCCGAAGTTTTACGCATACACCACGTCGCCCAGGAAGCGCCGTGGCCTCGCTCTCTTGCCTCTAATCCGCCGACCAAACCGCGCGTGTCCGAGACTATAAATACCTGTATATTTGTACTTGCATATTTAAAAAGTAAAGAATGGTAAATGTTGTTTCATAGTTTTTATTTCTAACAAACATACCAAACACCCTAATTATTTTTATTCTATTCTAAGAGACTAAAATCTTGCATGCTGCATTAGCTTGGTCTTTTACCTTCATTTTAATATATAATTAACATGGGTTTGACTGACAAGAAGGCTGGTATACACAATTTTGTTAGACTACCTTGATGTATAGCAGCAGAATCTAAGCGTTTTGCTCAAAACTGAAAAATACGGTAAGGTTCAGGAGAAGAATAGCTGAAGCACAGACATGTAAGTCAACTAAATATAGGTTTCGGAATATGATTTAATCTTCTACTTCCCTAAAAATAACAATTTGTAACTCCTGGACAACTACCACATGATCTTCACCAACTTTTGTGAAGTATACTTTTCACAAATCATCGGCGTGTTTTTGTCAGACAACAATCACCAAGTTTACAAAGATCTATAAAATACGCGATCGTGATTTTAAGTTAATCATAGTATGTTTTAAATCTGTATGAAATAAGCTTTCTAATCATGTCTATATTTTTTGAATAAAAGCTTTGCATTCTGTTTTATCAGTCAAAACTCTTGTGACAGAACTTAAGGACCGACTAAGTACATTATTACATTTATTACAAATAAATTACCATTTCTGAATCCATATTATGCATTAATGGGAGTGGATGCACTACGCGTGGGACCTTGGCAACATGGTGGTACTACTGAGAACGGAATAATATTATAAAATGTACTTGCATTAATCTAGATCTCGTAAGCTCATACGTAACGCAGGATATTTTAAGCTCTACAACAACAACAAGGGCTAAGAAATCCGGTTAAAACTTATCACTTGTTACTTCTGAGTAACACGGTATTATCTTCTCTCTTATTTTAAGGCGTAAGCTAACGCTTAGTAAATATTAGAATGCTTGGCTAATATGAAGGGTACACGGAAAGAACATGTCTAGTCCCTTTTTTCGTAAAATGAGATTTTTGTATCAAAATGTAGAGCTTGCAATGAACTATTAGCAACAACTTCTGTCACAGCTGGAATATTTAACATAAATCCACTTTTTAATTCATACAAACTACCTAGTTACGAAAATAGTATGGTTAATTGAATCGTTCCAAACTTTAAAACCGCTATAAATCAAAATGTTGTCAAAGTGACTAGACATGTTCTTTCCGTGTACCCTTCATATGGCGTTACTCCAAAATAAATAGATTTCTCCTATTTTGTATGGTCTAAGAGCTGGCCACGTCAGATGTGACACAATAATGAGAGGTTTGTAATCAGTCCAGTTAGATTGCATAACCATCCTTATTACTAGATCCGGGCATCTGGCAGCTTTTAATGGGTGGAGATCAGAGTGACAGACAAACAAAGTTTTTAAGTTGAAAAAAAATAATACCGAAATAGGTAAAAACTGCTTAAGTTGTGTCATTTATACAGAACAGGGCCTATATTTTAACATTAGAACAAAAAACATTGTGTATTATCGCGCAAACAAAAACAGTAGGCGAGTAACCAAAAATTACATTATACATCCTTTGGCACTACTTCCCCCAAACGAAACTTTTGGATATTTTATAATCTAATTAATTACATAATTTTTCATAATATTGGATCAAAACCGGAACTCGAGAATTTATCTTCTTCAAGTTATTTGCTTTCTTTTACCTCCACCACTTTACAGCTGCCAGATGTCCGGATCTAGAAATAAGCATAGTATAGCAAACTAACTAGAGGGGTTTCGTTGCTCTCATTATTGTGTCATATCTGACGTGGCCAGCTCTCCGTCTAGTAGCAGAAAATATGTAAAAAATAGTTATCAAAGATGTAACATTATATGCCTATTGAATTCGTATGATCAATATTTTATTAAATATATAATTCAGTTGATTAAAGTATTTTGCTTTTGTAAATTTCATGACCCGGATAAAAGATATAGGATAGAGATAAAAGATAAAATCTTTGATATTTTTTTAGAAAAAACTACAAGTCATATCGCCGTGAGTTTTAGTCTGCTGTTTAAAATCATACGAATATAGGATTTTGGTAATAATGTGAATATTGGTATGGGTTCATAACACACTGTGGGTAGCTAAAAGGCTAAAGCAACTACTTCATGTGATTAATTAATTATATTAAACGTGCGTTCGAAGATAATGGGTTTCGAATGGCGTACTGTAGGCTAGTCGGATTTCAATGTCATAAATAGAAACTGAAGTTTTAATTTATTATTAAATAAACAAATAAAATAGAAAGAGTAGGTTCTCTATTCGGTTTGGTGTTTTCTTTTAAATTTTGTCTGCTCAACATTGTTACGCTTACGCTACTCAGCTTACGATTTGTAAATTCTTTTACGATTTGTCATTCTTCAAGCTAATTTTGCATAGAATTTGTGAATTTTCGGCATACCTCAGACACGGTACGGGTACATTATTTTTTTTGTCATAAGTTAGCAGATGGCGAAATTATCATGTGTATTCGTTATACCGTGATATGTATGTAACTGTGCCAAAAAATCGAGAACTCCTCAAATAATTAGACATTCACAATGTTAATGTTGATTTTAAATTATAAATGAAGTTGGGAAGCCACTAAAATTTGAAAACCTAATATTAAACGTTCAGTTTACAATGGTGGACAAAAGAGAAGTTATAAATTTTACGTTATTTCTAATGATGTACAAAAAATACAATGTTTTGTTTTACGTTGATATTTCATTATATTAGGTCACTTTTTTCTTTATATAGGACATTTATATAAATTTATAATTTCATTAAAATAACATAAAACTGATAATCACTCCGGTTTCTAAGTTAATTAGAACTCATTTTCATCCCACGGTGCGGCATGCCCCGCGTGGCGCAGCGCATTCACGTGCCAAGCAGCCGCCGTCGCCGGTATCACGTGCTGAGACTCTTGCTCCCATCGGTAAAGGGTCTCACTACATTTATCGAAAAGGCGTCAATTTGCCGATCACGTTGTAGCTCCACGAGCTAAAGGAGCCAGTGTTATGTCAACGAGCTCGTTCAGCCATTGTCAGTACCGTAAGAATGCAATCTGAATATTGGTATGGTTTCATAAACGTAAAACTTGTCACCTGCTTTGAGCAACAATGTAAAGGAGGTACCTACAGACTCAAACAAGATTTACTACAGAAAATATGGCTCGTGAAAATTTGTAACCGGCGTAAATAAGACTGTCAGAGAAACTGCTGCACGAGTCGTTCTTGCGGTACTGTTGTGGGGCCATTTTTTGGGCTGATAGTATATATCCCTAGTATTAAATGGTCGGTGGTCATCTGCAATAATTTCTTGCACAACAAAGGCGGTAAAAATATGTCACACGCTTTTATGATATTACAAATAAGGTTGTGCCGGATATTTATGCGTTTATTTTTGCATAAAATCTAATTGTATACTCCACCAGCCCACCAGGCATACTAATATCGTTATGTTCATTAGAAAATTAGTTTGAATTTAAAATTTACTGGGTGAATTATGTTTTCAACGGCTTTTACGGCTCTTATGCACGGTGGGACAGTATGTTACTGAATATATCTTGAGAGAATTTGTTCTATTTCAAGTCACATCGCCCGCGGCTCCCGCACCGAAGCGAGACGAATGATAAGACAAGTATATCGCTATGCACTCGAACCGCAATTTCCATGCATATAATTTGTTGCTACTAACTGTCAGAATACTTAATAGACCAAACTATTATTTTACATGTTTGTAACTTATTATGACTTTTTCTTGTATTGTTCGATACTTGGGCAACTACATTGTTCTACATTAGAGTTCATTTAAACTGCGTGTATTGTGACGCGTGTTGCCTATTTTATAACAATTACAGTCTAAGTTACGCGTCTATTGACATGCGCTCATGGCTTCTACGAGACCGCTATTTACTTAATAATGGCATAATACTTCATATCAATAGAGGTCCTACAAGTATCAGCCATTCACTAAAACTAGTATGACCAGCTTACCCTCTAAGCTGGTAATAATGAACCACAATTGCGAGTTTTATGACTTATAACGGGTAAAGGTTCACAATAAGTTCATTTAAGTTCATTATAGTAGCATAATACCATATATGCCTTTGACTTTATTGTTCGTTTCAAATCAATAAATACATAATGTTAAATATTTAGTTTAAATCACAAAGCCGAGCAGTTGAGAACGCGGTAATTTCTTTCAGTTTTCAACGGTAGTAGTAGGCAGAGTAAGGAGCGTAGGCGTAGGGCGAGTAGTAGGGTGAATACGCGCTGGTGTAGGACGCCGAGTAGGCCAGGGGTGCGGTGTATGCTGCGGACAAGGCGGGGGCAGTGTAGGCTAGTGGGTACTCGTAGATCAGGGGCTTGGCTGCGGCGAAGGCCAGGAGAGCGGCGAAAAGCACCTGAAATAAATAAAACAATTAAAAAACCTTTTCATTTCGATGAATTTGAGAGGCCGTTCCACCGCTATAGCTTAGCCGTGGGAGCGATGGATCGGAAATGAGTATTTTAGAAACGTTTCTTTATGATTTTTTTATAAAAACAACTGGATCAATTTGTAAAAATGCTTTAACCAAAATTATATTATTTCTTGTGTTAAAAAATTACTGTTTTACACAAATAAAACTAGTTTACCTACATCAAGTATCATCAACAAATTTATTTTGTTTTTCTTTAATTATGTTTAATTTAATTAAGTCCACTATACATCTAAAATATTTTGTAAAATACAATTAATTAATTATTCTGTTAATTAACAGCTACTTTGTTTTATTAATTATTTCACATCAAAGAGTAGACTTAAACTAATCGAACTGTTTTAACATTTGCAAGCAGGTAGTTCCTTAAAATGTAGTGTAAAATAATTTACAATCAAAATACAATGCTTGCAAACATTTACTTACAGTGCTACAATATATTTACTAAGTAAGTGTTGTAGGTTTTATTTTACCTAGCTGCTTATTTTACACAATTTGGGAGCAGTTAATTGTAAAACAATGAACCTAGTTTTACATAACATGACACAACTAATCAAGTACACCTTACCTAAAATAATAAATAAGTGAAATCCAAATAACTTGATAACCACCACAAAATTAAAAAAATTAACGTAAAAATCACTTAACTGGGAAGAAAAAGATAAATTGACTTACGTATTTGAACATGTTGGTTTAGGTCAGAGGGACGCTTGCAACTGAACTGATGAAGCACAGGAGCCAAATCACAATGATGACTGCCCGTTGATGCAGTCTTTTATACAGCCTGATGCGACCCGTACCGGATAACAAGACAAATATCCTCTACACCTCATTACGTATGACGAGCACGAACGGCCTTGAAGAATGACCGCTACAAAAATTATAAGAGCAAGGACTAAACTACCTAGTCAATTTTCAAGAACAAGTTCTATGACTTCAATAAATAGTTATTTGTTATACAAGTGGTGAAAGTTGTATTTTACGTGCGAGTGTTATTTGAAACACGAGCTAGCGAAAGGATTCTATTATTGACCACGAGCGAAGCGAGTGGTTCAAAAATAGAATCCTGAGCGTAGCGAGTGCTTTAATACACGAGACGTAAAATAACTTTCACCCGTGTATAACACAAAACTTTTCACCTCACTACAGCGAGGAAAATAAGAAAAAGGGTGCATTTTGCTCGGATTCCCGTAATTCCTCAGGTGTTTAATGCTTCTTCATCACTCGAATCACTAATTTTTAACAAAACAACCTAGAAAAACATGCGAATATTTAACGTTGATATGATGGATGAATTGAAAGGAAAAGTTTTGACGTAAAAGGTTTTATTAAATGTCAGATGCGTTTTGTTCGTACGTAGACTTATTCGGCTGTCAGAACAATTTATCCGTTTTTACAAAAAGAATGAAGATTAATGTTGAATGCTGATATTTATGAATTAAAATAAAGTTGTAAGACTGTATTAAGTGTTTTTACTCGATGCAATTCATTAATTGCGATGTTAAAAATTCTGCACTTTTAACGTTTTACGTTTTGTTAGCTGTCAAATGTCACTTAAGCCACTTGTCACTTATGTCAAAACTCTTTCACCACATGTGGATAAAAAGCGATTTTCACAATAGATATTAAACAAACAAAAAGGGCTTTCCGAGCTAGTGAGGTGAAAAATAAATTGTTAACTTTTCTAGGAACACTAGCAATCGTCAACAAGTATAGACAATGCAAACGGCTCACCTTGTATTGAAATGCCTACACAAAGTGGTCCGTTTTCATTGTTTGTCCTTGAGTACAGCCAAATCCGGGTGAGGATCGAGATTATCTGCTTCTACATTCTTGCACGTGCCTATGCAATGGGATACCTCTCTAAAGCGAGGCTGGATTGTGAGTAGGTACATTATACGAAGAAATATTTGTTTAATATAAAATCAATTAAGTAGGTAGGTATTTAATAGAAACCCTGTGTCAATTACTGTTATAATTAGTAAGCATTATTAATTCCAACAAGTTTCCAAGGGGTGGATGGTATTACGTATTACGTAAGTACGTGCTCTTACCCGTAACATAATGTCACGCGACGCGAGAAGCGAGAAAATACATCACGCTGACGTGAAAACACGTGGCAACCTATACGAGTATCAGATATATGGCTTTAAGAACTAAACACGAGATTATAGAATATATTATACATGTCTAGAAATAGGGCTTTCACTTTTAATGAGAAATAACATTTGCGTGTATTTAATAGACTGAGAGCTGACGATGTGACAAAATAATGAGAATAATGAAACCCCTCTAGTTAGTTTGCTATACGATGCTTATTTCTAGATCTGGACATCTGGCACCGATGAGGTGGAGGTCAAAGATTTCAAACCCTTTGAAGAATACAATTTAATGTTAAAATATTTCGGCTGTTTTTACCTATTTTAGTATTACTTTTATCCAACTGAAAAAAATTGCCGGTCTGTCACTCTGACTTCCACGAATTAATAGCTGCTAGATGCCCAGATCTATCGGCAAGGAAATTATATTATTAGGACTTCATTGAAACTCCTTTCTACACCTCGTTAATATTTTCAATGCCTAATAAATTTTAACCCAGGGTCATATACTTTTGACTGATTGATGTTGAAGTTTGTTCGGAAAGAGAGTGTCGTGTTTTTATAGGCGCTCATACATTCGAAGACACTTTTCTTTACGAACAGACTCTAGTATTTTATTATGAGTGTATCATACAAATTAAAGACGTAAATCATCTAAATATGTAGATTTCCTTTGACACTTTAACCACGACAGTGGCAAACAAACATACGGACCGCCTTGGGATTGCAATCCGGATTTTATTTGTATAGGAAAATCCGTTTTTTCGGATAAAATCCGAATTTTCCCATAGCCCGACTCGTTAGAGTCGGTTTCTGCTTTGAATTATAGACTATTATACAATACATCGACCGTCCGTCAGTTGCGACCTCATTGAAGGATTGTATTTCCTAATAAACGAATAGCTGTAGTTATACTTATAATCCCTCATGTTAACTTGTAGTCCTACTAATTCCGCAACTTTTGGTATTTGCGTCATAGCTTTATTTAGCGTTTTTTTTGCTTCATTACCTAAACGGCAAATGGTGGCCACTTTTTTCCGTTTAGGCGATGAAGCCAAAAGTAAGTAATATATAATTGTATCACATAGATCATAAGTTGCGGAATTAGTAGGACTACAACTTAACATAATACTTAAAAATAACTCTCAGCTCATGCTAATGGTAAGGTCTTTTTTCCTGTAGACATATCTATAGGCGAAAATTGCTTATCTTGATTAAAAACGGTTTGATAAAGTTTGCTTCAGTCGCCATCAAATATATCGGTCAGGGTACTCAAAAATATCTGAACATGCACTTTATCGCCTTGACAATAGATCAGATATTTGTGACCACCTTGGCCTGGGAAATATCTGATGGTGACAGTACATATACCAACATCCAAATGTAAACGCAGTTACTTACACTAAAGTTGAATGAATGGTACATATACCCGACTGTACCTACCATAGGTAGTTGGAAACTGAAAGTTGTTAATTAGATTTGAATTTGAATGGTGCGTTAATATGAAATTGCGATTTCACTAGAAACTATTCAAAATATAATTTATGGAAATTAACAAATAAATCGCCCGTTACTTACGAGAAGGTATTGATGCGATGATTCACATTTTGGAAGAACAAACGGCTTTAAAATAAAACCGATGGTGGTAGGCTATTACGGTTTATTTTATGCTCATGTTTTGTATTACTTAATTTGTTATTAATCAATTTCACCAACAACATGTTTTATTGCAACTGTGAAACAGTATAATCCTCGTTTGATCCTTGAATTATGTAGATTGCGGATATTATAAACAACTTTACTTTTAACGTTCATAAGTGCATTGTACTCGTAATGTGCCTAAATTGAAGAATAAATATCTTTTATCTTTTTTATCTTTTAATTTAATTTTTAAACCCTTTAAGTATATCAATAAAATTATGCTTGATTTGTTTTCTAGTAATAAATAAGTTGTAATAAGTAGTTTAATTTTTTTACTAGGTATGTTAAATTTTCAATAAACGAAGATAACAAGAAATTATAATAAAAATAGCTATGTTCTTTTTTATTACTTCTGTTTCTTTCTAATAAAATATGTAGGTAATATGCCTGTTATCGGTAAATTAACCACGGTGTGGGTACTTCAATTGAATTATTGCTGTAGAACGAATGCGATTAAAAAACAAAATTAAACGTTATACCTACTTATTTTAAAACGGACACTAAGTGAAACTTATTTTTTGAATATTTAATTTAACAAGTATGGGTGAGTCATATTTTAATGCGGTCAGGCAGTTCTCCATTACAACCAACGATAATATCTATTACGCAAGTTCGTTACCTTAAACTGCAAACAAAAGAGTGACGTGCGCCACAGGTATGTAAAGTTTATTCACATTTTAAAACACTAGTAGTCCGCCTCGAACTGAGAACTCGCGATTTACTTGCAAACGAGTTGACCGATATAACAAGAACCTTCGGAGGATTTTTTTTCTCCTTCTAGCTCCATAATTAATTGATCGATCCTGCTCATATACGAACTTACAAATTGTATGTATCTCTGCTACAGCCCCAAGAAATTTCATAAAGATCAGAAAAACGTTACTAAAGTTATCGTCAGACAAACTATCGAAATCAAAAAGCCATCCAAATGCCGAGACATCCCAGTAGCCAGGTGACAGTTCAGTTTGGAGTTGTTTATAAGAACTCACTTCGCTTACGCTCCGCGAGTTCGATTTTACCAACATGTTACCAATCAATGTGGAAAGCACAGGGCAGGTTTATCATTTATAAGCTTTAGTTAAGAGTTTAATTTTTATAGATATTTTTGTTTTGTTTAATAAAGAGTGACCTACCATGTTGGTATCATATTTTGAAAATTGATCTTCTAGTTATGATTACTTCATACTTACAGGGTGACTTTTAAAACATAATACAAGATAATCAAACCTGAATCTATTAATGATTTTGATCAACTTTTACTATGGGCTCAACTTTGTAAATTTACAAAAAAAAACCTTCTCATACATTTTCGTCTACCTATGCTTGACCTTTTCTATGGAACAGCTAAATTTTTTATAATAAATAATAGTTAAAAAGTAGATTGACAAAATTATACTATAATTGACTAGTCTACTTCTCATACAAATGATACATAATATGCGACAAATATATTCCATTTTAGAAAATTTGCGAATAATGTTGTACTGAGAAACAATTTTGGAGGTTATCATAAAATTTTGTAGCTACATACGAGACTTAACATTATTTATATACAATAATGTACAATTATGTATAATTTTGTTTTTAAGTTATTAGCGGTAACAAGATCAGGGGGGCGATTTTTGACAGCCGGAATCTCAAATTCAAAAAAATCAAGCTCGTAAATAATCGCACTCAAAAGTTTGTCGCCAATTTTTTCGCATGGAATTAATAGTTTAAATAATAATCAAATTTCTATCGCTTTTATTTTTAAAACATAATTTCATCGTTTTATTCGGAGTTTTAAATGTCACTTTCGAGTGCTCGAATCTCAAAAATCACCCCCCAGGGGGCCGATTTTTGACAGCCGGACGCTCGAATTCAAAAAATTCAAGATCGAAAATAATCGGACACAAAAGTTTGTTGCCAATTTTTTCGCATGGAATTATATAATTTTTTAAATATAATTGTTTAAATAATCATGATTTTAAATTTCTATTACTTTTAAAACATAATTTCATCGTTTTATTCAGAGTTTCAAATGTCACTTTCGAGTGCTCGATTCTCAAAAATCACCCCCCAGGCCTATAACCGCGAGCCACTTCGTTCGTCGCATCGCTCTCATTCCAAAATGCAATAGCAACAGAAACTGGGCCAACGAATTGTGGATTTACCTACAAAACAATAGAAAAAAAGAGATCGTTTATTGTTTATTTTTGACATGCTACAACATTTCCTGGTCTACAACCAGCAGACTATACCATGTATAAATTCAGC
Source organism: Pammene fasciana (assembly GCA_911728535.1). Taxonomy (NCBI): domain Eukaryota; kingdom Metazoa; phylum Arthropoda; class Insecta; order Lepidoptera; family Tortricidae; genus Pammene; species Pammene fasciana. The sequence goes on from OU452285.1 coordinate 9,385,524, forward strand.
TTAAACTTAAAACTAGCTGGAAAGGGTTGTCTACAGAGCCTTGGTTAATCGAATGATGACTGGTCGTTTTTTAAGTAGGCGCCTGGTGACGACGACGGGGCGCACGCGCACCGTAGGCAGGGAACAGCTCGCCTCGAATACTGCGACCAATAGGAACACAAGGAGCCACTGGAAAAAGAAGACAAATAAAAAAAATTAGGTGCAGGTTACGAAAGGTGACTCGGCCAAAAGTTTATCTGTACCGTCCGTCTAAATATTAATTTGAAAGTGACTTTTTTGCAAAAATGCAAAGCGAGTTGGGGACTTCACGTGCACTTTTGAATTTCTTAGAAAATGTATGAAGGTTTCCTCACGGTATTTTCTTGTACTAAAAAAATGATATTTCGTGCCCAAACAAAACAAAAACTCATTGCTTGGCTACCACAGCTTCACATACACAAGTTTTATTATAGAAAATATAACGAATTTAAAGAATAACAAGTTTATTTTAGTAGGCAGATATTCGGTTACGTTTACTTTTTATAGGTATAAGTTAAGGAATCGTAAAGCCGATTTTTTGATGCTAGATTTAATGATTACACTGAAAAAATGAAACAGCTATAGAAATAAATAAGTTTTTGCTATTTACAACCGAGTGACTCGCCTCGCATGGAGCCTGCAAAGTTCGTTAGTAAAATCAAAGAAGTCAACTTGGTAAAGTCAACGTATGTATGTAAAAATATACCATTAAATTTGTTAAAAATAAATAAGGGAATCAGGTAAGGGTTATATTTACTAGGACACTTATTTGGATTCAAATTAGTGCTTGGTTAAAATAACCAAGAACGTTTAGCAATAATTGCTTGTTTGTCATTAACAAAGCTTTGTTCCGTGTTTTAATATGTCTTGGTTGTATGCAACTAAAAATATCTTAACCGAACCAAATTGGTACTTTGCTAAAGCTCATTTTTTACGTGTAAGCAAATACAGTTAGTCACGTGGAACGCGAGCAACTCGTGAGGTTTCGACTCTCGATTGACTGTCGACGTGTCGCCGCCGCAACTGCAACGTGCAAGTTGCATACAGTTACAATAACACACATATTGTGAATATTCGCGAAGTTTAACTAACTTTCTCCGAATACATGGTAGAAATGGTCGATCCTGTTTAGTCTTCAGGTCTAACTTGTGTTGAATAGAAAAAAAGGTATATACATGATTAAAAGTTACTTATAAATAACACGAAAATCACGTAATACAAGGTGTAACAAAAATGCTGGTGATCATTTTAAGGGCATAATTGAATTGGTGTCATATTCTAATTATGAAAAACTAAGAAAAAAAAATAACGCTCAGAAATTAAATTTGGTTTAGTATGGAGGGTCGGCCGGCTGGGAGTGGCCTGGGACCATCTGCCCATATAAAAAAATTTTTTTTCGAGTCCAAAAAATTTTTTGTTCTACTTTTTCTTAGTCGCAATACGATACCAATTATGCCCCTAAACGGATCACCAGTATTTTTGCTACATCCTGTACCGTAACCTCGGGGTACTTTAGCCCTGGAGGGTAACTTTGGCCTTTGGAATTTACTTGGTTCAGGCTTCATAAAAGAATTGAATTAATGGCAAATTGCCATGAGGCTGATTAAAACTAACCGATAACGTATTTATCTTTTTTATTAGACTCTTCTATATGTGTTTTTTATATGGGCCAAAGTATCCTGAATTTGGCCAAAGTACCCCGAGGTGACGGTATGTAGAAAAAGACACCAAGATTTGTTATAGACTTTTTACCTAAGTTACAAATCATAACTGTGAATCAATAACAGCAACCTGCAGCACGTTGCTACTGTTCATTACTAGGCCTTTGTAATGAGTCATTATTTTAGTCCTCGAGTTTTACGAGCATGCGTACTTTTAAAAATTAGGCCTTAACATTGTTACTTCTTGACTATTATAATAACAATTGTAACCGAGGTCACAACATGCATGAGAATAATTAAGTTCTTCCGCAGAAAAATCTATTAACGTTTTAAAGAGGCACTAAGTGTCTAAACTCCTTCATATGGAACAGCTACAGCATCATTGTACATACTGTTATAAATAATGTACGATTCTTGTTATTTTAATTAAATTCGAAGGTGTTATGATTTAAAATGAATGATATAAAATTGATTCTAATCGGCAGTGATTCTCTTATCCCTGTTACACCTTATGTAAAGTAATTAGTTAGATCACACAGAATAACTTTTGGTATGGAACCACTTCCACATCACGAAAATATATTTGGGCGTTTCATTACCACTAACAAGTCCGGGAATTAAAAAAAACTGCAACAACAACAGTAAATTGATTAATACGAAATAAAATAAACTCGGGTTAACTAGGAATCACTAAATTATACTTACATTTTGAAGCAGCATTGTGGCCGTAGTGACCAGCAAACCGCGTTGCATTTGTTTATATCGGCTGCCATACTGCACAGGCGATTAGGCATAACTACCCGTGATCTTTTAATCAAATTGCGGTGATAAAACTTAATTAATGTCTTGCTGTTAATTATATTTTTCTTGCTACGCAGTAATATAGTATGCGCAGATTTTCAGCGGGATGACGTCAATTTTAATAGTAGTTTCTAAAGGAGAAAATTATTATTTAAGTTGTTTTAACTTAATGTAATGGAAATTTACGAAAATATAGTGTTGTTTTTATATTATTTCAGAAGCTTATATGATATTGTTCTACCTGTGAAACTGTGATCGTGTAAAAAAGACTAACATGTAACACATTGAAATAGTAAGAAAGAATAGGAAGATGCACACTTTTTCTACTAGCCTAAGGATACATGATACATGCATAGCTTTGTTCGCCGAATATGTCTGGTGGATGTGAAAAAAATATATATATGGGACACGTGGTACCTAGCCAGCCAACCCTTCATACAAAGGCAATTTTTTTCTTTAATATTTGTAATTAGAATGCAATGCCAATTATGCCCTTAAAAGGATCATCAGCATTATTGTAACACCTTATATTGACGGATCTGTTCGCCGAACATATCCGCAAGAGAAGATCCGGCGGGCAGATCTGTACATGTAGGTAGGTATATCTAGTTAATCTATACCGATAAATTAGCATGACATCTTGTCATAGCTAAATCCGGAGTATTGAACTCCAGAGCCCTTTGGCTCGGTATCTAATTTGATCATAAAGTTATTTATCCATCAAATCGATGAATTTTGTTATTCTAGCTTGAGTTTGCGTCTGAAATAAACTTGTTGTGTTCCGTAAACAAATTATTTTCGACAATAGGTGAAGGTGAAGCCAGAATAAAATATTTACCTACAAAAAGACCTTTACACTAATGTTTTTTACAAACAACTCTCTGTACATACTGTACACAACCTGGTAGAAAATATCTAAGGTATTTACTGTTCCCAATTTATTAACACACCGAAATATATTATCAAAATATATAAATCGTCGCGTTATGTTCCGACGCACCCGCCTATAAACTGTTTAAAGTAGAACTTTGAAATTCGTAATATATTATATTCTACCTACCTACTAAGAAAGAATTTAAAAAAATTAATCCTCTGAAGAGGTTAAAACGGAGTTGGAAGTTTTTACGACTTCTAATCGACTTGTACCGTCAACTGCTACAACTTTGTCTACGATGTACAACTTTGCCTGGCTTGAAAAACATGGTTTTCTTCACCAAACAGACATTTTTATCTTATTCCTGAGATAGGACAAAGTTCATGGCTATCTGAGGAATGAGATATATAGCTGTTTGGTGAAGAAAACCATCTTTTTCAAGCCAGGCAAAGTTGTGAATCATAGGTAAAGTTGTAGCAGTTAACGGTACACAGTTAATAGGCTAGTATTACATAGTAGTATTTAACTGCACAAGGAAAAAATAACCATAACTTAACTAAAATTAACCATAATACTGATTAAACTGGCACTTGATGGGCGTAAACTGCACTGCAAGCCAAACAAAATCACGTGGCACCGGTTTGCCGACGGAAAATTTCACCTGCCAAGTTTGTGGTCGTGTTTGCCTCTCCCTTATTGGCCTACACAACTATGGAAAATGTTGTCAGTCTTCATTCTTGACACTGCTTGTATTGTATAGCCTCTACTGTTTGTACAGCAATTCGGTTTTGATCTTCAATTCAATTGTATTTTTTGCTGTGCATTTTGAATTTTTTTGCTACTCGATTTAATATAACTCATTTCTTCAATGTTCGCTGTTACGTTTCAAATTACATATTTTAAATACAAGCCTGATCATTATATGCTTAACTCGTACTTATCTATGGATCTTGATAGAAAACTAAACTATTTACACCCTAGACAATTGGTTATATATAGTACCACGCAGACTATTCGTCATATACTTATTTTGAACATGTATCGCACAAAACTTTTAATTAGGCTCGGCCATTGTTAATTAGTTTCACCCCGCCGGCAACTCCGAGGTGGCCGGATTTGGACAGAAGCTGCAAATTGTTATTCAAACCAGGCACCACAAGGCTATTTCTCCATACACGACTGGATACCAAAGTAAACGTATAAAATGGCACGCCACCCAGACATCAGCACATCACACTCACGTCTTCAGTCGTGAATACTTGCCCAATTTGTTTTATTAATATTAAAAAAATAGCAACATGTTCAAACTGGTAAGTTGAAATATGACTGTGTCGATAATGTTAGTCACGCGGACATAAAAACCAAATCTCGTTTTCAATGTTCTCTGTACCTGCTTGGTTTTACGCTAAAGTTAGAGTTATTGACTATAATTAGTAAATCAAAGTTCCTGAAACTTCAATACTAGTGTTATGTTAAACATATATATTATTTATTTATTTATTTATTTAAACTTTATTGCACATAACAAAAAAAAATGTACAAATGGCGGACTTAATGCCTAAAGGCATTCTCTACCAGTCAACCATTGGGCTAAACAGATACATGACAAAAAGGTGCAGAAAAAAAAAGTAAGAGATTAATCAATTAAATTCATCGCAAACTAGCTACATAATTTTAAAAATAAAAGATAATAAACTACATAAAAATACACAAATAAATATATATATATATATATATATATATATATATATATAAATATATATTTTATACATACTATATTGATGGATACTGCTCGAATTCTTGTTTTAGCAGTATATTACTAGTTACACAACATAACATATGGTAGAATGGATGCTTGATTATTAAATAATGGTACATAATAGTATTGATTATGCATATGAGTCACATGTATGTATTCTAATAATATAATTATTTAATTTCAAATACATGTTATGTTTGATACGATGTTTACAACCAACATACCGATCTGATTAATGTAAATGTATTGTAGTGTAAAAACTCTTTTTTTTTTGTACAAAATAATATAATAATATGAACCCGCAAGTACAATGGCGAAAAATTAATAAATATGTAATAAATAAGTTAATCTTTATTTGTATTGTATTGTAGAACGGGCAAGTTTCCGCAACTCGAAATCTAGCGGTTACTAGATTCTTATTCTCTATAGCTTATTATTATTATGTCTTTCCCGACCACGGAACAATGTTGTTCCGGACCTTTGGGAGGCGTATGCGGAGCCGAAGCCAACGCGCAGAGGCCCTTTCGACAATTTAATGAAAAGTGAGGGGTACACTAAGCGGATGCTGCCCCTGCCCTTGTCATGGGACGCACGCAGAGACAGCACCCGCTATGGTGTAAGGACTATTGAGAATTAATGGAGTCTAAAATGTAATAGGCTATTGGGTGAAAAGTATGGACTGATTAATGGGCTATAGGATGAAGAACCGGACGCCTGCCTAATAAAACGGTATTTATTATTAATTCTTTATTTCAGGCCAGTTTGACTATAGAGTGTTAGTTTACAGAGTTACATTATTAGAGTTAGTACTTCGTAACCTAGGTATCACAATGTACCTATGCTTATGACCGATTGTTGACAATTTAGTTATATTTGCAGTTGGTCGCCGCTTGCTTCCTGGCCGTCGCCGCCGCTAAGCCCAGTATCCTGGCTCCAGTAACCGCGTACACTGGGCCTGTAGCGGCAGCCTACACTTCACCATTCGCCTACGCCTCTCCAGCATATGCTGCTCCCGTAGCATCTGCCTACACCGCAGCGGCGTACACCGCTCCTGCCTACACCGCTCCTGTTGCCGCTGCCTACACTGCTGGGTACTCGCCTCTGGCCTACTCCGCCTACAGCAATGCGTACACAGCTCCTCTATCGGCGTACTCTGCCTACGGTTATGCTTCTCCGTACTCCGCGTACTACCTCCGCCGTTGATCCCTATAATCTCTTTTACATGTAAAAATAATAGTCAACCAATAAACGAACCATTACCACCAAGTAAATAACTAAATAGTATTTAATTAACCTTTACTAATTTACTTTACTTTTTAAGATTTAGTATCTAAGGGCAATTTTTCACTATTAGGTATGGTGATATGAGCAACCCATAATAAAACCCATTATTAAACGAAATGCACACAAGAAAATGTAGATTTTTCGCTGTGCAAAGAATAATAATTCTAGTTCTTAACTTAAAATCTGGTTTCATCTGGAAAAAAGCTTGTAAGTTTGCATATATGGGGTCCATATTGGCTCACATAAAATTACTTAGCATAATTTTTTCAGTAATACCGTTTTGTGATCAGAATTATCATTCGACATAAAAAAAATTGTCATAATTTTTATGGTTATAATATTTTTTCATATAACGACAGTGTTAATAATTGTTTGCTGTCCGAATTTTTTGAGACATAATATTAATTTCCTACGTTTTTTGTTGATAGTAGTCATTTCTGTGACAGGGTCGACGAAGCCCCCGCGAGGGGCTTCTATTCTGGGTAGTTATGCCCTTCGGGCAGGATGACACACTAACCTAACCTAACCTAACCGAAATTGTGTTGTGTTGTGATCGCAAAATACCTAACACTCCTCCTCGCTTCGCTCGTCGTCGTACCTAACGGTGACTCTGGAAAGTAATTTATATTGATTTACATTATAAACTTAAATAATTCGGAGTAACGATAGTTATGAACAAAAAATACTTATAAGAAATGATCATTATGATTAAAAAAATTATGAACAACAATTTCGGACTTCCAATAATCGAAGTACAAATTTTATGTGAACTTTGGCGCACCCGCATATATGTATGTAACTTAAGTATAGGTATGGGAAGGTAAAAAAATGTATTAAAAATTTGCAAAAATAAAATATTTCGTGGCGTGGGACGCCTTCTGACAAGATGGCGGGACGACTTATGTACATATAAGAGGGCCGGCAGCGACTGGAATTGACTGGATGCGTAAAGCAACAGACCGGGATCTGTGCCGTACCTTGGGAGATGCCTACGTCCAGCAGTGGACTGCAACGTGCTGATGATGATAATTATGATTTCCACTTTTATTTTGTTCGTAACTGTATACAGTCGCCATCAAAAATATCGGAGCGGCAAAGGTGGTCACAAATATCTTAACAATGCCTCTATTGTCAAAGCGATAAAGTGCATGTTCAGATATTTTTGAGTACCCTGGCCACTCCGATATTATGATGGCGACTGGCGACTGTCCAAGCTGGTAGGATTGAAAGCAGCTGTACAGTTCTGTAGTTGGATCAAAACCAAGAAAGCTTTGAAGTCGATAATATTATTACTTATGACAGATTAATTACTGCTTTATACATATTTATCATATGCAGCGACGATGTATGTAGTTAACAATTTAGTTTGGTGAAAAAAATCTAATACTCTCCTTCTTGATGCGACTGGTAAATCATATTACTTTTTGGTACTTAGCCGACTTTTTAACCTATTTAGACACTGCCGGATCTTTGCAGATTACCATCAATCATTTTTGGTCGGAAGTGAGACATTCAAGATGGCGGCCTATATTATCCCAAATATACTTAGATTAAATTACGTTCCTTGCATGCAGACCTTTATTTATTACGATGTTTAGGGTTCCATACCTCAAAAGAAAAAAAAAACTATATCCTTTTAAGATTATTTTGTTCTCCGTCCGTCTAGCTGTTTGTTTGTCACTCCGTATGTTTGTCTGTCAAGACGAAATGAACATCAAAAGAGTACTTATATCTGCGGTCCCTTGAAGCTGTAAAAAAGTCAAGCTATCCAAAGTACGGTCATTTGAGCCTTATTTGCTAACACCTAACTAAAACCTGTAGTGAAGTTACTTTCGAGTATTCCCATAGATGTAGAATAAGAAATTTGGCAAATCTGAAGGTCTTACAGAACAAGTAAAGGCAAAGATCCGAAAATCAATAGTTTGTTGTATCATCGCAAAAAAGGTGATTTCAAATTTATTTCCAGTTGGTAAACTAATCGCTACATATCTATGTAACTACGCAGATAACAGGAAGTTTGTTCCTCAGTCCAATTTTTTTATTTTATTTCTTACAGCGATGATCGGTGATTCTTAAGAGTCGCCAGGACGCTCGCGTGAACTCGCGTCCCCATACAAACGTAGTTTAGCTCTCATTTTAAAACGACATGCTTTAGAATCATGAAATTTGGCATGGGCATTCTAATATTTAGTACATATCTAGGTCGAACATTCGTTGTCGTTTCTAAAAATTGTAATACAAAGAAACTATAGTAAAAATATTTTTTGTATGTAAATCTGTAACTGGCTATATTTTCTTTGTATTACAATTTTTACTTAGCAACGAAAACGAATGTCCGACCTAGATCTGTACTACTAGAATGCCCATGCCAAATTTTATGGTTCTAAAGCATGTCGTTTTAAAATGAGAGCTAAACTACGTTTGTATAGGAACGCGAGCGTCCTGGCGACTCTTAAAATTGTATGATGTACAGTCGCCATCAAATATATCGGAGCAGCCACGGAACTCAAAAATATCTGAGCATGCACTTTATCGCCTTGACAATAGAGGCGTTGTTCAGATATTTGTGACCACCTTGGCCGCTCCGATATATCTGATGGCGACTGTACGTCCTCAGGGTCCAACTTGCACTTGGCCGGTTGTTTTTCTAATGATCACATGAACTTAAGAGTTATAAGCGTGTTAGTGTAGAATGGCGGTAAGACGTCCGACTTGCAATCCTGAGGTTCCAGGTTCAATCCTCGGATGGGATGACCCCCACTCAGGTGGCAGTCGCTTTCGTAAAAACTAGTGCCACGCCAATTCAAGGGATTAGATTGTCAAGCGGACGCCAAGCCGGACGCCAAACGCTAGGAGGAAGAGTGTATGATCTATGATCATATCCACACTCTCTGTGTTCGCCACTTTGTATGTGTTCTGAGCTAATCTTCCGAAATGATCCGCAACCTTCCGATGTCGTACCACCCATCGGACGCCACGGGTTTCTTGTTTCTGAAAGTTAACCAGGAACAACAGTCACCACTTCGTCCCCCTGCCGACCCTTTGCCTGACAATATGACCTACGATAGCAAAATCAGAAATAATTGGACAAATTCAGCCACAAATTATTCTTCACTTCGCAGTCTGAGTGCGCTTACACATTATTTGATCCGATATCGAATAGCACCAAGAAGAAGACACATAATGTGATCTCAATTTTGTTTCTTAAAATACTTAATATGGATTGTTCAAAAGGATTTCATTTTTATTTTATTTTTAGTGTACTTATTTACAAAAATAACCATAAGCACTGAATCTGACTTCAATTTGTATACATAGTACTTCTCCAGTTAATAAACTTGGTGGCTTCGTAAAATTACTATTTTTATATGTGTTTACTGCCCTTAATATATTCTATTTGAACTATTTATTAATAGTAATAGGGCATCGAGAAATCGAGACCCTTGGATTAAAATTCTATAAGTCTCTTTTATTGCTGTTTTACAGATTGTATGTATAAATAAATGTTTTCATTGGATTTAATTAAAGTAAATTAAATTACTATATAAATAAACACTCAATTAGTTAGCGTAATGTCATGGATTTATTATCGAATAATGATCAGTTTCGTTCTAGAACACTTCAGCGCAGGTAGTACGCAGAGTAGGGAGCGTAGCTGTAGGCAGAGTAGGCGAGCGGCGAGTAGGCGCTGTAGGCGGAGTAGGCGACGGGCGCGGTGTACGCGGCCGCCACGGGCGCCGTGTACGCCGCCAACGGTGACGCGTAGCTCACCACCAGCGGCTTGGCGGCGGCGAAGGCCAGGAAACAGGCGAAGATGAACTGCAAATAAAAAAAGTTGGTGCCTAACAACTATGTAAACCTGCACAGTTACAAACAGCCGCATGAGGATGAGGAGTAGTGTATTTAATGCAAACATTTATTTATACTTAGGTAGGTACTGATTAAAGGCATCCATTGTTGGCAAACGCCTGCATTTAAAACTAGATAATATAAGTTCCTACAATGAGCAGTGATAATATAATTATGCGTTTTGTCATCCTTGATTTTGACTTATATTTTTTTTAAATGAATATAAGCAAAACTAGAAGTCTGCAGGAACATAGTTGCCTCTCATAGTTAAACTGCAGCTCATTACTTACGAAATAAAACTTAAACTCACCAATTTGAACATTTTTGTTGGTTTGTTTGTGTCACAGTGCTACTGTTGAGCTGAGTGATGTCCAATTACCGTGGGCAGCAAACTTTATAGTAAATGACGAAGGCCAAAAGCGTGCAACCGGTGCCCGGGCCCTCGCGGGCCGCACGTCCCGTGAATCACGATGAGATACCGACGCCCGCGCACCAGCATTATCCTCTTAATGGGACATCTGATACTGAGAGGCATTAAGGTCGAGTCTGTGTGCTAATTGGGATTGTTCATTTTTTTTGGAAATGTATATTTCCAAAACCATTTCGAGGTCTACGTTTATCGATCATCTTTTGATTAATATTTCGCGAAATTAATGTGTGGATTCGGATATTTTCGCAAAAATATGAATGACCTTTGTTTGACTTTGTCCTCACAACCACCATGTAAAACCTCTTTGTAAAACCTTTGTAAGCATTCCTATAAAAATAAAATCAATGTCATACGCTACGACATTGTCAAATATGTAAACAGAAATTTGTAAACAAACACTACCCCAACGTATTTAAGTGAAAAAGTAAGTATTAATTACAGAAATTAAGCCAAAAGTGCAATAATAATCAATGACTAATCTTTTAAAATGTATAAAAGCTTACAAGTAATCGTATTGTCCTGTCTCACATACGTATTTTGGTTCATCTTATTTCAATCAAATTATAGTTTGAACTTGATTCGATTTACTCCAGCATACGGATATTTTCCAACTTGGGTATGTTTCTTGAGTCGGCTTTTACAAAATTAAGCGCCATGTGTATTATTTCTTGCGCTTTACAAATAAGATTTGAATTTGTATATTTTTCGCGGTCAAGAGAAGTGCGAAGTGATGTACCAATACGTCAATCTTGACGTGACAGCGGCTGTTGACGACAAGCAAGGGTTTTTTTTATACGAATTTTTGACTTTGTCAATGCTATTCAGCCTGAGACTGTAACTTACAAGACATCGTATCAGATTTTTTATTTTAATTATAATAAAATAACTAAGCTGTTTTAAGCTAAACAAATCAAATTGATATCTTAAAATGGCCTATAATTTCAGAATAAATTATCAAAATGGGGGGTAAAAAAATATGAACAATCCCAAATTATCTGTACAAAAAGCGATGACGACAAGGTTTTTGTATCTATTCCGTAATTGGAGTCTACAGAACTAATAAAGTATGAAATTATCACCTAAACACCTGGAATAAACTACAATATTTCTTATATAAAAAACTTTTGTTACTTCGTTACTAACTGATAAGTGATAAAGCACAACTTACACCGTTCGAGGTAGGGCATACTTAACTACATTCTTCAAATGTAGAAGCGTTTATTTGATTAAATATAAATTAAACCTCCAAGGGGGGGGGGGGGGGTGGATATTCGGATTTCATCACGATTGAAGTCGCTGGCATATACTTGTAAATAAAAATATAAATCAGAATTATAAAGTTATTTAAACCTTATTTAATCATTATTAATGACTGAGAGTTGTTAAAGATAAAAGCTAATATTTCATGAATTAATTGAAATATTGTTGACGTTAATGACGCAGATTGCTTGAATCAAGTAGGATTTTGTTTGTGTATCCGATTCCGAAGTTTTAAACAGTGAGTTATTGGGTATGGTGCTTATTCAAGTTCCAAGTTTCTACACGTACCACAAGGACGAAATAGTTATTCTTGGCGTGAAACTAAGTAATAGGTATATAATATTATGGTCTCAATAAATGTTAAAGGCAATGTAGGTTGTTTAAACAATGTATTTTCTTCCATTTTCATATATGTTTGCCAATAAACCTATTAAGTGAAGCTTCTGATGCAAACATGTGGGGTAAACCATCCTGATAACAGCCATTGACAAATTACTCGTATCGATCAACTGTATTTTTACATAGAAATATTCCATCTTTTATACGTTATGGGTAATACCTAAACAAAAGTTATGCTTAATTCAACTTTTGTGCTTTATTGTAACTCGGAATCGTAACATAATTATTCACTTCTATCTATCTATTTCAGCCCGTATCCACCCACTGCTAAGTATAGGCCTCTTCTTTATTACGCCACTCTCCTCGGTCCTGTGCCAGTCCCATCCACTACACGGGTGCGCCAAAGTTCACATAAAATTTCTACTTCGATTATTGGAAGTCCGAAATTGTTGTTCATATTTTTTTTTATCATAATGATCATTTTTATAAGTATTCTTTGCTTATAACTATCGTTACTCCGAATTATTTAAGTTTCTAATGTAAATCAATATAATTATCTGTTATACTAATATTAACTTCCCAGAGTCACCGTTAGGTACGACGACGAGCGAAGCGAGGAGAGTGTTAGGTATCTTGCGATCACAACACAACACAATTTCGGTTTCGGTTAGGTTAGTGTATCATTCAATAACATAACAGAAATGAAGCGGCTCCGGACCCGCGCCCGTCGTAAACTGCAATCGGAAGCTCTCTCAGCTCAACCATCGGCATCACCAGATGACGTGCTCACTACGCCACCCGTCAGTACAGTATCTAATCTGGCTGTTCTCCATCCGCCAGTTGGGCCATTTACTACTCGGGACAAAGTGGTGTCGAAGGAGCCGTTCTCTCGCGTGCCAGTCGTGCCGGGTGCGTCTGCTGCTGCCTGCACCTCACAGATACCTCCCGCGTGTGTCCCTCCAGCACCTCCAGTACCAATTAGGACCCCAGCGGAGCAGAGCAGGGGCAGCCTGCGGGCGGCTGCACCACGATCCGTTAGCTTGCACATCTACAACTTGAACGCAGACACCACCTGTGACGAAGTTGTTCATCATATTCAAACTGACATGGGTGTCCAAGTAGATGCATGTGAAAAGCTGAAGGTCACGAGAGGCCACTACTCGTCTTTCAAGGTCGATGTACCAGGAAACAAAGTAGGTGTAGTACGTAGTCACAAACACTGGCCGGCTGGCGTATCCATTAGGCATTTCAACACAGTCGAGCCAAAAAACTTCCAAGTGGCCACCGGCGAACGACCACCACGCTAGTAAAATCTTCGAGCTTTAAAATCCTCCACCAAAACGTCAGGTCAATCTGCGGTAAAACTGGACTCTTAGACTTGCTACTTCACTCAGAGGATCCTGACATATTCGCCTGCAGTGAAACTTGGTGCAAAAAGTACGAAATAGAACAAGTGAGGTTAAGTGGTTATCAGTTGGCAAATAGTTACTGTCGCTCGAATATCCAGCATGGCGGCGTGGCGATGTACACACGGGCCGATATTGCATATCGCCAACGAAATGATTTACAGAAACTAGCCATTGAATTTCATTTTGAATTTGCTGCAATTGAAATTTGTAATCTAAATTTAATTGTTATTGTTTTATACCGCACTGGAAATGGTGACTTTGACAGATTCTTAACTAATTTAGAATTATTATTAGATAAACTAACAAGAGAGAATAAACGTTTCATTTTGGTCGGTGATCAAAATGTTGATTTTATGTCGGACAACGTTTCGAGGCGGCGGGTAGACGAAATACTACATATTTATATGTGTAAAAACTGTGTTCAGTTTCCGACCCGTGTGTCCGCGCACAGCGAAACCTGTATAGACTGCGGACTCGTGCCGCGGGAGTGGGGCGATATCGAGAGTAAATCTCTTGATACTTTAATCAGTGACCACAATGCACAGATGTTTACGTTCCCTATCTCTGAACCCCGACAACGTATTAAACCAAACTCATTCATTCAAAAAAGACTATTTCCTGACCAGTCATTAATATCATTCTACATTGATATCGAAAATTATAATTGGAATTTTGTATTTGACGACGCGATTTCCATTGACGACAAATTTAACAAATTATTTAACGTATTGAAGTATTATATTGACATCCATTTTCCTGTAAAAAACATACCGGTAAAAAAAAATAAACAAGTACCATGGTTATCAGATACGCTCTCACAACTTGTAAAAAATTACAATGACCTAACAGAAATTAAACGCCAATATCCTGACCTTACATACCTCGCGGAACGCATTAAACACCATGCAGACCGAATTAAATCAGAATCTTTATCTGCCCGCCGAGATTATTATGCCAACCGTATAAAAAGTAGTAAAAACCAGTCAAAGGAAATGTGGCGTGTAGTCAATAACGAAACATCCAAAAAACCCATACATCATAAAATGTCACTACAGGATGAACACGGAACCGAAGTACCCTCACGCAAAATACCAGATCACCTAAACCAGCATTTTCTCACAATAGCAACAAAATACAAATTAAACAATGACAAAAAAAGTGACTCTGTACTGTACTTAGATCGTTATTTAAAAAATACTGACATACCCGATTTAATCTTGCCAACGGTTACACTTACAGATTTAAACCGTACTTTGAAATTGATGCTAAAAAGCCGTTCTACAGTAGACATTTATGACATGTCTCTGAACATACTCGAGTGTATCTGGCCGGTCATCGCGGGTTTATTAGTAACCCTGATAAACACTATGTTTGCATGCGGTACATACCCCGATGTTCTGAAGAGCACGCGAGTGTGTCCAGTTTATAAGGGTAAGGGAGAAAAGTGTGCCGTAGACAACTATAGACCGATCACTATTGTACCAAATATCTCAAAATTAATTGAATCTATATTATCACAATCGCTAATGCAACATGTTGAGACAAATGACTTACTAACAGACAGACAATTTGCATATAGAAAAAATAGATCCACCACTACAGCTGCGTTACAGATTCATGATTGTATATCAATAGCGTTGGATATAAAAAATAAAGTAGCAGGGGTATTCTGTGACTTATCAAAAGCGTTCGATGTGATTAGTCATGAACTTTTGATTAAAAAGATAGAGCGGTATGGGATCAAAAACAACGTTCTAAAACTATTCGCATCATTTCTTCAGAATCGGCAGCAAACGGTAGAGGTAAAAATAGAAGGTAAAACTATGAAGTCTGGAGTAGGTGGTCTTGAGCTAGGAATACCACAGGGTTCGTCGCTCGGGAATACCTTGTTCTTAATGTTTATAAATGACCTTCCTGCTACCATTGCTGAAGGGACGGCAGTACTTTTTGCTGATGATACTACTGTCATAGTAAATGCACCTACTTACTCACAGCTTCAACAAAAAATAACGCAGACATGCAACCAACTTCACGAGTGGTTCTCAGCGAATGGGCTTATCCTCAACGTCACGAAGTCCAACGTGATGTTGTTCTCAGCCGGAGGAAACACAGACATCCCGCAAATTCAGAGTCCGATGCCGAGCTGTGATTCATGCCAGTTCCTTGGATTTACAATTGACGCAACCCTGAACTGGAAAGAGCACGTTAAAAATCTTTGTGCCAGGCTGGGTAGTGCTATTTTTGCACTAATCAAATTAAAACCGATTCTGTCTAATGACGCAATGCTTCAAATTTACTACGCATATTTTTTTTCGCTTATGTCATACGGTATAATCTTGTATGGGAACTCGACAGACTCAAAAAAAGTGTTTTTATTACAAAAACGAGCCGTACGAACATTAGCTGGTGTACACCTAAGGTACCCGTGTCGAGAATTATTCAAAAAATACAAAATACTGACACATTACTCACTGTATATCTATGAGATCATAATGTTCACGCGTCGAAATTTAAATTCATTCAAGCGTATAAATATGCCTCGCAGAATAACCCGCCAGACCGGGCGACTACAGCCCGTCCAGCGTCGACTTGCCTTACTCGACCAGTGCCCGCGTGTAATAGGCCCGGAATTCTATGAAAGTGTACCCGCAACTCTCAGAAATGAAACTTCCGATACTAAATTTGAACGCCGACTGAGGGAACTTTTATTATCTAGGAATTTATATTCTGTTGAAGATTTCACTGCAGAATTTAAAAGAACAAAAAAATTTTGAATATTATGATGTAATTTATGTTTTTAGTGTTATTTTTAATTTATTGATCTTTGTTTTAGGTTTTGACATTTATTTCTTTTGTTATTTCTACTGTTTCATAAATTACCTAGGATCCCTAGACATGTACTTACATGCACAAAATACCTGTTGACATTTCTATGTACATATTTTTACAACTGACATTTTTCTGTATTTTCTTTTGCCTGTTTTATTATTGTAAGTGACGATCTTCTAGTGAATGCATTTTATTTTATAATGTAAAATACTGTGTCATTTTCTACAAGAAATAAATAAATCTATCTATCTATCTATCATCCTGCCCGAAGGGCATAACTACCCAGAATAGAAGCCCTGGGGGCTTCGTCGACCCTGTCACAGAAATGACTACCTATCAACAAAAAACGTAGGTAATTATATTATGTTTCAAAAAATTCGGATTACAAACAATTATTAACAATATCGTTATATGAAAAAAAAATTATAATGAGAAAAATTATGACAATTTTTTTTATGACGAATGATAATTCTGATCACAAAACGTTATTACTGAAAAATTATGCTAGATAATTTTATGTGAGCCAATATGAACCCCCACTACACACCTGCCATTCGGCAGATATCATCTGACCATCTGGTTAACGGTCTCCACGCTGACCTTGTGGCCCATTTTAGCCACTATTCAGTAACCACTTACGTGTACGTAACAGGAGTTTTACTTAGACACTAAAATCGCATAACGATCACAAGTTTTGAATAACGGTAAGCTGTTAATCATTACAAATTTATTTATTTATTGAAAAAATAATATACGGGTAGATAATGTCTTAGGTACTTACATTTACATACATAACTATTTGTTTTGTATTTAAATATTTATTTAGTCCACCTATGTAAGCCTATTAAAACTGTTATTAAAGATTACATGAAAGAAAATCGCCATTTCTGAACATTAAAAAAAACAACTACCTCTAAATATCCAAATAAAAACAGAAACAGATATTTTTCATTCTTATAAGTAAGTAATAATAAGTAAAGCCACTAATGTGGCCGACGATATGAGCATTTACCCTATTTATCCTTTATTTAGGACCTAATAGAGACGCGCATTGAAATTACATTGCTTATTGATTTGTATTGATTATTATTATAATCATTAACTTCAAGTTACTAAACTTACATACACGTGTCTAAGTCCACGTGAGCTTAATATTTGGGACATAATATGCAAGAAGTATTATCATATCAATAATCCGGAGGACATACAATTGTAATTTGCCCTGAAAAGACATATAAGTACCTACCTAGTTCCTGTCTGACGGAGCGTCTACTTCTCAGGCAAGTCTTATTTGGGCCTTCTATTTATTCTTCAGCTGTAAGTACATGCTCAATAATCTGAAGATTAAACAAGCCGGTAGGATTCGAGATTTGTTAAAGTTTTGCCACTGGTAGCTATATTATTTAAGGCATTACGACTGAGCACATGAAGGTACTCAATATAGTTAAAATTATTATTATTTACGTTAAAACATTTATTTACTACTTGGTGATTTTAAACAAGAACTTAATATGTAAGTTTCAGGACCAAAACTACTTAAAGTTCCTATCTTAGTACTAATAAGTTTCATACAGCTAAGTAATTAACTAGCCCTCAGTCCGGAGTTAACCAGAATATAACTTCTTTCCAACCACCTCCATATTCCAGCTATCCTTTGAATGTTTATTGTCCGAGTTCTCAAGATACAAATTTCGCATCACATGATTCACATGTCAAACTTTCTCCTACGTATGCCACTAGATTGGAAGAAACACGTGATGCCGATACGTAGCAATTAATTGGAAACTTATAAATACAAGTCCATATTGTTTGACGGAATGACGTTGTGTTTACTTATTACGGTTAGAGGGTCAATTCTCAAATGAAAATTTGAAGTACTGGTCGATCGTAATCGTTTTTGTAGCTAGTGCCTTTTTCTACTAGTACAGTCATGGAAAAGGATTAAAAAATATAAGCGTTCCTACTAATATTTATTTACACTAATATAATTAGAAGAACGTTAGTAGGTATCGGATAGAATTGTGTCAAATATGTAAACAAAAGGTGCTTTGCGTTTAACTAATTTAAAATAATAAATACGAAAGTAACCATTTTTTAACTTTAGATGGCTAAGTTATTAGAAAGTTTCAGATTTATAATTAAAAGAATAAGTATATAAGAATAATTTATTGCCACATAACATAAAAGAAACAAAAAAATTACATCATAGGACATTTTACACAATGATTAAATATAACTAAATAAAGCTCTAGGTGGATATATAGTATAAGATACAGATTTAGCTTGCAGGCAAGGTCTTAGACCTTATTGTTATCAAGACCACTTTGAACACCTCGCTGGCTAGAAGAAATAAAATATGACACAGACTATAATCCACGTGAGCGGAGTCATACATGCTATTTAGTTATATTTATTGTAGCAACAAGGGAGCGAAGTTATTACCTTACCTTTCGTGCTTATTGACTTATACGGGTGTTTCCTGTAATAAGAGCAATAAATTAAAACGTAGATTCTACTCCTCAATCCAGACAAAGTATGTTCAGCAACTTTTAAAAATAACTCATGGTTTGATTTTTATTTCACTTTAATGATTATTCGAACACGCAATGTATTCCGAAATTGATTATGTCTGTAGGGTGGCAAGGCTGACAAGCAATGTCAATTGGACGGATTTTAACGTGCATTGAAAATACTATTTACTTTGTGTGAAAAAGAGACAATCTAAAAAATACATATTTTTTAAAAGTTGTTGAACAAAAGTTTTATCGTTTGAAGAGTACACGGAAAAAAAAGCTTCCGGGATATTCTCAATCTAAGACATTATTATATTATGTTGAAAATATTTCCTCGTGACAAGCATTTATTTCCTTTAACGAAAATAAATTAAAGTTTTAAATATAACGAAGCGAATATATTCTTACAGATTTTCAAGTTTTCTTTTTACCTAAGATAATATTTGTTTGATTAAAGTACAATCTCTCTTACTTACTCACTATACTCTTGAAACAATATATTTTTGTATTTCTATTTTAAGAAAACGTGGTTTTATTAAGCGAAGAAACATATTTTTGGTCAAGGAAATAAATACTTGTCACGAGGAAATATTTTCAAGAAAATAATAATGTCTTGGATTGAGAATATCCCGGAACCTTTTTTTTCCGTGTAGAATCTACGTTTTAATTTATTGCTCATGTTACAGGAAACACTCTGTATATGGACATAAGAAAAAGTCAAGAGCGCCTATTGTCAAGTACAATAGTAGGTAAGGAGTGCAAATTTCAAACCCAAGATGGAAGATTTAAACGCTAGCTCGTCCTAATAAACCTCTCAAATCTCTAGTGCAAGCGGAATACATGAAGACTTGTGTTTTTCAATATTAAATCACGATCATCATCTTTTTCTATCGATACCGGCTATTGTCAGGGTCCGCTTTACTGATCGCTTTTCTCCACTTTGCACGGTCCTTGCAAGAGCAAATAAAAAAATGGTTTAATGCTTCTCCATAATATTTTGCACCCAAACTAACTATGACAGGTAACTGCAAACCATAGATTGAATATTTCATTAAACGCCTTTGCGGATTCTGTGGTGTATTATTATTTATTATTTTAATATGTATGATGTAGGCATAATATTTTATAAAGACTCCGTCAATAAATCATTCTGAAAATGAATAGATTCATGTTTCAAAACGTCCATTGAGTCCGTCATATCACGATCCTGGGTAAATAAACTCTTCAATGACTCCTTATGGTACCAGCTGAATAGACACATTGACCTCCAGGTAGTTGCTCAATTGCTATAGCGAGGATTGTCACCACGGGCACGTGCGGTGTAACCTCTGATGCAACGCGACCGGACTTGCATGCCCAACTCGGCGACCTATGCAAGAAAGAGCCAAGAAAGTATAACTCGTTACATGCGCTTATTGCAAAATTACAAAAGTTTATAAAAATCATCTATTGAGTTGAAGCGGCTCAAAGTACCTATTATACAACTCATTACAATTACAACTTTTGTTTTTACTACGATGGTGGCAAACAAGCCTACGGCTTGTCTGATGGTAAGCAGCTACCGTTACCTACGGAGGAATGCAACTCCAAAGGTGCCATATGCGCATTGCCGACCCTTTAGAAAAGAGGATTCACTGTGTTGACGGCTAAAAGAGACAAGAGGGTCTCCCATCGTTAACACACTGCATCCCTGTAGAGCTCTTTGGTGGTGGCGACCTTACTCACAGACAGAAACACAACACTGTGTCTAGTGCTATTTGGCTGTTGTTTTCTGTAAGGTGGAGGTACTTCCCCAATGTGACCTTGCTCTAAATTTGAGCGAGATGACATTTGTTGAGCTGTGCTCTACCTACCACACAAAGTATGATGACATTCGCAATGCCCATATCTCTCTTTTGGGCGTGGTTTAATGACGTACTCGGGTCAAACTTAAATTTTATTTATTTCATTTGGTAGGATAATAAAAATATATGAATTTTATAAATAAATAGTACATTTAGTACTTACTAAACATCAGTAAAACGATTCTAATATATTAATACTAAATATGACTAATGCATAATGCAATGCATTCTATAAATTCAAATTACAATGTAGTCATGTTACTTTTAATTAAACTATTATCTTGGTTCACTTTCTCATGAATGTATCCGAGATGCGTATCTTTAATTCGGAGCACCACCGATGGGCAACCAGCCCCTCGTATTGTCTTGAAATCTCATTCAGTGTGTAATCAGGTATTTAAAGCAGCCACAACTTACCCCAGATATCATTCACTCTTCACTTACCCAACCAAAAACACAAATCAACCAACATGTTCAAGCTGGTAAATACAAAATTTATAAATATCTCTATTGCCCCTGTATTGAGAAATTTTATATGCTGATCATGTCACGTTTTGTAAACAAAGTTTGAGAAATCTAAAAGTAATGAGAGTACACGATATAGGCCAGATTTAACGTTGATGACGTCTTCAGATTGGTTATTAGAGCAAAGCAAATGTTTAACGTTTCTGACGTCACGACTGACACGTATTGAACTTCTATAAAGTAGATAAAGAGTTTGTGTAAAGTCAAGGTCTATGCTATGGGTGCTATGCTAAGGTGGTCACATCTTTAAAGATATTATCATACTCATAAATTGTATCGTCATAAGTCGTATAGATAAAAATCTATTTGTAACAAAATATAGTTACATGAGGCACTTAGGTTTTCTTGTAATAAAAGTTTATAGGTTTTCTATTTCCATAATCCTTCGCAATGCTTTTTTCTGCTGCATTTTTCTATTTGGAAAGTTTATTGTTATTTTATCTTTATTTACATGTGTTTCTTTTTCACCTAATCATCGTATATTTCCAGGTGGCTTTTGTTGCTCTCCTTTCCGTCGCGGCAGCTAAGCCCGGCATCCACTCCGTGGCGTACCCCGCTGTCCCGGCAGTAGCCCCTGTCGCGTACACTGCGGCTTACACTGCCCCAGTTGCTGCTGCCTACTCTGCGTATACTGCCCCAGTTGCTGCTGCCTACTCTGCGTATTCTGCTCCCGTAGCTGCCGCTTACACTGCCCCAGTTGCAGCTGCGTACACTGCGTATTCCCCCTACGCTGCAGCATACACGGCTCCGGCTTTCGCTTACCTCCGAAAATGAAGTTACTAAGTCTTAACAGAAGAATGATTAAATGAACACTCTCTAAGTAATATTGTTGTCATCATTTGATATTCCTTCTTATCCTTTTCAGTAGCTGCTGAGTTTTAATTATAGCTCTCTAAGTAGTGGAAGGTACTTAAACCTTCCATTACCTTTGCCCCAAAAAATATTTCGTCGGGAATGAGTGTTTCTATTCAACGACGAAAACAGAAGGCCATTCATGTTTGTCTTTTTATCGCCTATATATCGCGTCATGCGTCACTACCGCACTTACATACTTGTTAGAACGTGACAGCTATGGTTACAGGCGATAAAAACCCGACCATATTAGGCTAGCTGATGATGGTATTTGATGGTGGCAATTTTATCAACTTTCGCGGCATGTTTCTCTTTTCATTACATACTACTTAGTTGACAGAGATGCATCTGATTTCATCAAATAAGTATAATCTTTGGTCATCAAAATAACTTTTAACCAAATTGTGACTCTGGCAACCAATGTCGCCAAAACATTTAACGTATCGTATTTACTTCCCGCCCCACTTTAACTTTAAAACTTTGGGGGACGTTAAGCAATCTCCGTTTTATATCTAATAAGTATATGACTTAAACATGATAACAAGAAAAAACTCATTTCTGACATATCCGATTCTGTTTCATATCAAATTAAAAACATACTAATAACAAATCGTAATATTCAAACAGGCCACCGAGAGAGCAAGAGTTGCGCTTGCACACGACATAAAAAAACTCAAATACGGCTTTTCGTGGACAAAAGATTTCCCTCTTCATGATTGTTACTTAGGTCCCAAGGATGGATTTGCGAAGTGGAGTCACCAAGATTTTTGATGTAAATATTTAGGGTGGGAGGCTCTCAACTTTATCTTGATACCTACATCAGTTAAGCTGCTAGGCCAAGTATGGTGTTGTTTTCGTATAAAACGGGGATGCAGAATTCATTTTGACACTGTTCCAAAGCAAAAACATGTAAATTAAAAAAAATTACTTAATTTGCAATTTCTTATTTCAAGGAAAAAAATCATAACCTAAAAGAACATTAAAAATAAAAGATACTTTAGAGAGCTCTATTATTCGTTCATTTAGTAAAAATATAATATTAAACTTAAAGGTGATATTTATGGATATACTAAGAAAAACTGCTGACGAGACGGTGCTAAAATTGAAATTGTAAAAATTTATTTCTTTTTTTGCGATCGTGGAATAATAAGGTTGAATAAGAGTAAGGTACAAATCGATACGAATACAACCGTAGATGACAGAATTAAAAAAATGTTAAACATGCGGCGTTTAATTCATTTTTGCACACATCTTTTTAATCACAGGGATTTTTTTATTCCCTACAGTACGGCTCTCCTATACGCCTGTACAAATAAACTTTAAGGAATATCTAGGGATATACCTACGCACAAATCTGCCAGCCGGATTTGTCTGGCGGATATGCCCGGCGGACAGATCCATCCATGTATCGCGCGAATTTGACACGGATTTGTCTGCGGACACATCTGAATAGCGCCATACATGAACGCATCTGTCCGCCGGGCACATTTGTGTGTGTGTATCCCTAGCTAATTGCGAGAAAACCGATTACCATCTCGTTACTTCTTTTCTATAGGAATATCAAAATTTCAATTTACAGATCAATAGAAAAAATTGATTTCATTGCTATGTTTTGTGGTCTTACGATGATTCACTTTCATGTGTCACGTCCGAAAATATCGATACAGATATGACAAAAGTCAAAAGTATGTATCCACGACTCATTATCTAAAGTGTAAAGTTTTGGATAAAAGTTTTTGTCACATTAAACTATACATATTTTCAGACGAGATCATACCCTACACCTGTATAAATATGAAATGAACCTCTGAGCTCAGTCTTGAACGAAACTCCCTTGTACACTGCCATTAGGTAGTGTAACTTCTCTCTATTAAAAGGTGCAAACTCTAATTCAAACTTTTTCAGGTGTATCCGGGATTGTAATAATGTTATTTTTTTAGTATCATATAATATATACAAATAATTTATCTACTTACAGCCGTATTCATAAAAAATCCTTAATCGGCGTCTGATATTCGAACCAGTTGATACGTTGATTAGGCTTAATTCGGGCTTGTAAAATGACTTGATTCATAATCACAAATTATCCTGCTCATATCTGATCCACCGCTTATTGATAGATTAGACGCGTTATGTTGGCACTTCTGGTAAAATCATAGACAAAAACCTGGTTTCGTCGCAATTAAAAAAAAAGTTTGACAGAACATGACACATGACAGCGGTAATAGCGGGAATCGGGAACACGCTTGTTCACTCACTTTTGCATATTACTACGGTTTGAATAAATATTTTTGTAACAAATTTTAGATTAAAAAGCCTTTGTACTGTATTGAAACACATGAATAAAAGTAATGTACCTACCTATAGTGAAGATGAAGAGAAACGGTGAACAATTGAAATGTAATAATAGAAGTTTATTTGTACGAGAAACCACTGGATGTGGTAAGGTAAGAAAAACAATTAATTCATTTACTTATACCTAGGTTTAGACCATTTATAAACGTAACTACCTATGTCTGATATATTTCTCAGTAAAAATAATTATAGACAAGTAATTGTTGATCATTAACTTTAGAATTATTAAAGAAATAATATTATTTAGCGTGCTTACCTATTTCTTACTATTTACAGTGTCAATATCATCCATAACGGCGTTGAGAGAATGGTTGATTAGCTCAAGAAACAGGAGTTCACTGAATGTTACCGAAAATTAATTGAAGCCTGCCGGCTGCTATCACAACAAGTTGGTGATTTACTTGATTGGCGCAGAGTTTCATATAAGATATCAATAACAGGACTACATACATGATAATAGTAGGTAGTACTTAAAATTTATACATTTATAAGCATATCATATCACCACATACCTGTGCATTGGTTACATGTCTAAGAAATATTTTATTTTAGTTTGTCCAGAAAGAGAAGTGTCATGGTTTATATGGGAACTCATACATTCTATGAAACTTCTCTTTCCGGACAGATCATACTGCCAAAGTAGTAGTTTTATTAGTGCAAAATATACATTATTATTTTATTTAATGCTCACAACTGGCATTCAGAATAACCATAGTTATGAGTCTTAGCTATGTCAACCATCATTTAGATTGAAATGTGGCTCTGAGAAAGCTATTTTTGATTTTGAATTTGTATGTATCTTACTGAGTATTGGTGGCGGGTCATACTCTCAAGTCTCAATTATTCGTTATCTTCCATCTTCATTCCTTTCCCATCAAGCAGATACATTTTTGAATTGATTGATGTAATCAACAATGTACCTTATTGAATAAAAAAGTTGAACCTATGGTTAGCGAAGTATACTAAAAATAAAATTACATTATAAGGTTTAAAAAATCTTTAATTGAAATTGTTATTTTCATTCCAGATTCTGATGGGCCAAGTTACTTATGGACATATTTACACCATCAACACTCTTCAAGGAAATGTCACTGTCGACCAGCAACAGCATGCCCTTGCCAGCTTCACCGCTGCAATCACACTGAAACAAAAAAAAATATAAAATGAGTAACTACAAAACTTGGTGTGGTTATAAATACAATTGAACAAACCCAAAAGGCTTTGGCTTTTTGTTTTCTTATTCAACGGGATATGTTTTGATTAAATAAAAATCTTATTTTTTTGAATGAAGTTTCTGTAATATTTATTATCCTCCTTTTGGCAACTTACGCTGTTTGTGATTATTTACTTTGGTTAACAACAACTGAATTAATAATGTAGCACTGGTCGGCAGCCTTTTAGCAACCAAGGGCCACATAGTACAGTCAGCTGCAGAGAAAAGGCCTTGCATACAAAGTTTGTATGCAGCGGGGGCCTTTTTAGTTGCAGCTGATTGTACCTAATGAAATTGAAGCGGGCCGCACTTTGTTAATAATTTGTGACTTTATAAGGCAAAATTAATTTATTACTTTATTAAATCCATAAATACAAAAACTTCACATGTCATTACTAAAACTAAATTATATCAACTACATAATGTCAAGAAATACACCTAATAAAACAAAACAAAACTAGTACTATAATACTAAAGAAATCTACCTTAAACGTATAAAACTAAACTAACTACAACACACTTAACCTAAAATAACCCACCCTGCATCGTACCTGGCTCAAAGGTCCCCATAATGCCTGCAGCATTCCCCCGCTGAACTGCAATGGAGACCCGTTGGACCAAGTACGATCCAGAACGAGGATCACCACCCCTTTCCCGCAAACGCCGGCCTATTTCTAAGAAAAGTCGGCGGGCTTCCACGCCCCACGGCCCCGCCGTTTCTAACGCCACCGGCACAAAATCGTACGACGATGCCAGTGCGGAGTACTTAACTTGTTTCTGCCTGGCAGCAGTCTCCGCCGCCGCACCAGCACGACGCATGGTCTGCCCCAAATGGGATGCAGCGAAGGTGCTCACGCAAGTGGCATCCCACAAGAGGCAACGCCCCCTCCGCCACGGAACCAAAGTAAGGCCATCCGGCCTCTTCCCATCCGTACGGCTGAGACCGGGCGGCTCCAAAACACAGGGCACGTTCGCCGAAACCATGGCCCGCCGTACAATCTCAAGGCAAAATGTACCACATTGTGGGTAACCACTTTAGTACAGTCAGCAGCAGAAGTAGCTAAGCGGGTAGGGTGTTCAAAATGACCTACACACGCTCTTATTCTCTAAACAATAAAGTCGTGTCCAGCTCATTTTGAACACCCTACCCGCTTAATTACTTTTGCTGCTGACTGTACGTAAGTTACCTATCGATCGACTTCCTTACGATACGACTACCTACCTACATTAAGGTCCGACCGAGAACACTTTTTTTGTCTCGGCCGAGAACGAGACCGAGACCGAGACTAAATGGTATTCTCGGCCGAGACCGAGACCGAGACCGAGAATTTAAAAAATTGAGAATGTAACACGTAATTTTCAAAACAACTACTATGTATCTATTACTTTTTTATCGTGTCATTAATTTTTAGCACGATTTGCAACTAAAATAAAATAAAAACGATTGTGTGTGGGGAGATGACTTAGTCGACTCAATTGAAATCGTATAAAGGGTCACAACAACTCCCCAAGTGACCAATCAGAACTCGTTTCATTAGTCTCGGCTGCGGCCGAGAATCTCGGCCCTTTTTGACCGAGAACCGAGACCGAGATCTCGGCCTTGATTTATGGCCGAGAAGGCCGAGACCGAGACCGAGACCGAGATCTCGGTCGGACCTTAACCTACATACTTACCTAGATTTGTTTATTACCCTTTGACCGCCACAGTCGGCTGTAGCCGACATCAAAAAGTCGTGCCATGGACGCCAACGACGGCAACAACCGACAGGCTTTGTAGTGCCTACGCGGGCTTCCGCAAAGTTCAATTTCGCTTGACAAAACGCGATTACTTGGCGTCGATGGCGCGTCATTTTTGTTCAACGCGTGGCGGTCAAAAGGTTAACAAAATACAATTATAGGAAGGTAAAAAATAACGTTACCTATAGGCACAGAATAAATAATAGTATTTCACTATAAATATTGGGTTCAATAAGTAACTAACCAATATGGGTTCGAACGATAAGTAACTAACCAATATACTTATAATAGGTATAGGTACTTACTTCTCTTATTGCTGCGCTTCTTCTGTGACGAGGTCTCCATAGGTCAGATACTTTCGGATAGTCTGTAAACCACGAAATTTCTCTCTCTCCGTAACTTTCGACGCCGGCGAATGGCCGGCGATTCACTTGCATTGTTCGATAGCCCAAATTACTTGCGTTTTATTACGATATTCAGGCGACGAAAACGAAAGATTAGTTTTTTTGCCGCTTCCGAGGTCGAAACTATACTATTTATTGATATTAGAATTATTTACTTAACAAAACACAGAAACTTATAAAAGTAACTCTACATGTGCTAGAAATCTTCTCGATTTGTGTACAGTGAGCTCTTGTCAAAATCAGCTGTTCAACGTTGTGTCGGCCATCTTGTGACTTAATATGGGGATAAAGGAGGGTCTACGGTCTCGTAACTTTCGGCCCTTATAGGAGGGCGATGAGGGACAGATTATCGCTAATATGCGATTATGCATCAAGAAATTCGGTACCTACCTCTGATCGACCGATCAGCGAGCTTCTAACTTTTTATGAATACGGCTGTTAGTTCATTTAGCATGATTAATTTTTACTTATTTGTTAATTTACAAAGGTTTCCGCTTCCCAAAGGTTGTCTGGAAGAGATCGCTTTTTAGCAGAAAAGTAGAGGTAAAACAATTGGCGGTTTTACCTCTACTTTTCGGTTTCTTTAATTTGAGGTGTGCATTAAAAAATATTTATGTTATTTATGTTATGTTAAGTTACAAACATACGACCCAAATATGCCTACAAACTTAAATACCTATTTATAATATCAAATACGGGATCAGGTAATATCTCACATGAACCATTATTTTAACTGACTAGGCATGGCAGTACCATACCATACCCGTACCACATACTATTTACAGGCTACGATAACAACATTATAAGTTCAAGGTCACTATTTAATGGTAGCCTTGAACGTTCCTAAGGCAGTCAGACCTATGAAGCAGTTACCATTAACAACACCATTAACTGATCAAAGTTGCACTTTATTGCATTGAGATAAGGTTTACTATAAGTCTATCAATTGTTGCCAGTTTGTCTTATAAATATGCCGTCATAGAAAAAGGATGTAAGTAATTAAAGGTACGGTCACATTCGACGCCAGAATGTTCTACACTCTGGACTGTCCATGCGACCTTGATGGGGCGGCGAATTGTGGCGCTGCCAATGAATGAGTGTACAGGATGATGTTTTTAGGTGAAGACTGCTTGTTGTTGAGCACTTGGTGGAAGAAGTATTATTCGGTATGTGACATTAAATATGAATTGGCAATCGACAGTAACGTTTAATATTAAATAAAACCTGTTCGATCATTTAGTTGGTCGGGTGTAAAGTACTTAAGCTATAGTTAAAATATGCTAAGATGACCTACTCATATGAGTTAAATTAACACTGTCAGACGATAAGGCAAAATATACCTATATATTATTAAAGTTAGGAATTATTCACCCAGTCTCTAGTAGAAGTAGTTTATTCAATAGCAATACATGTTGATTTGGCCATGGGTTAATATTTACATTCCCTTAATAAATATGTATCAGAGAGGAAAAAAATACATTAATATAGGTATTAAATATAATTTTATAGATATTAGGTCAATTCGATAGGTTAGGTTAGGTTCTTAAAGGGTAGGCAACACGCATGTGAATCCTCTGGGGTTGCAGGCGTCCATAGGCTACGGTAACTGCTTACCATCAGGCGGGCCGTATGCTTGTTTGCCGCCGTCGTGGTATAAAAAAAAGCTCATAGACTACTTAAGCGCAGGTTACTCTATCAGGTATATTGCCCCAACTTACAATTCATACGTACTAATTACTGTGCACCAAAGTAATCCTACATACAACATACAATCACGCCTATATCTCAAAAGGAGCAGGCAGAGATCACGGATTTCCATTTGCTACGATCAATGCAGCAAAACGGCTCTCCGTGAGCCACTACCAAAGTAAACAATACCATTAGAACCTAAAAAAATATATACTTATATTTTTTGCGGTCAAAGTAGGTACCTACCATATTTATTGCATAAACATTTTTAGACCATCCATTAAAATGGTCATCCTGTAAATCACAAATCTATACTTATTGCAATCAAAGTTATTCAAGTCGCGTAGAGGTCCCGATCATGATGCGCGGGCGCCAGATCGCTGCCAACACAATACTACCAAACTACTCTATAAGGTCTTATGCGCCTGTTTAACTACACGTTTATACGTCTTTTTTAATAGTGGACTCGAAAAGAATGGGGGGTCAAAATAAAATCGTATAAAACAGACAGGACGGCACATTATCATCAGTGTTAGATACGCATTGTCTAAACAAACAATCAACATGTTCAAGATTGTAAGTTTTGGTGTTTATTTAACTGAAGCTTTCTTAATCAATTAGTTCAGTGAAGATTAGCATTTTAAAGGGTTGTTATTTTATTAATGGCGCATTTCGGTTAAAAAATCTATTCTCTGTATTGATATTAGTATGCATTTCGCCCGCAGTGAATCCTACTTAAACTGTAGTAAAAACAACAACTAGCATCAAGTTTTGCTTATTGAAATGCAAGTTTCTTAATTCCAGGCCTGCTGTTTTTTTGTCGAGAAGTAAAATCACGAAATTCCTTTTTGTATTTTATATAAAATATATTAACAGTTAATTAGTTACGTTTATCATAACGAAATACGAAATCTTACTTGAAAGAAAGAAAGAAAGAAAGAAAATACATTTATTTACGTTACACCAGTTAAATAGATACAAGAAATATTTGGAAAAAAAAACAGACGATAAAAAGGACCACTCAGCGTTATGCCACGGCAAGCCGCGGCGCTGATTTTCAGTCGGGACCGAACTTATAGCTAACTTATGACTAACGAGTGTGTATAACCAGTGTACTTACTTCGATACCTACACATACACTTCATAATTATAGTAGATTGAATATTTCCAGCTGATTTTTTATGTTTGCATCAAACTACCCCTCATGCGGCTATTTGTAGGTAACTGTGCAGGTTTACATGCGGTGCCTAAAAACTTTTTTATTTGCAGTTCATCTTCGCCTGCTTCCTGGCCTTCGCCGCCGCCAAGCCGCTGGTGGTGAGCTACGCGTCGCCGTTGGCAGCGTACACGGCACCCGTGGCGGCCGCGTACACCGCGCCCGTCGCCTACTCCGCCTACAGCGCCTACTCGCCGCTCGCCTACTCTGCCTACAGCTACGCTCCCTACTCTGCCTACTATGTCTAAGGAATCGATGTAATGATATGGTCTCGAACTTATTGAGTTATTTATTTAGTTTGAGACTAATTTATTGTATGATGACCAGTGCTACACTCACTCTACAAATTTATGCCGAATAAATACGAATAGTAAACATGTGTCATGTTTTGTTATTTGAATTAATCATTATACACAGGAACATTGAGAACGAGTTCGTATAGCTATAAGAAATGTAATAACCCAATTTAATTGATCTTACGCATGATCCTAAGTTTTTTCTCAACATCTGGCACTCTGATGCCAAGGTATTGTAAGTGGAGGCAGTTCGGATTCATTTTGAATGTTTTGTGCAACTCACGTAAAACTTTAAGAGTCCTTAAAACTGCGTCGACCGTCCAGTGGCGCCCTCGTTGGGCGGATTGTATTTCCTAATAAACGAACCAATTTCCGTATAATTCCTCATGCTAAGTTGTATTCTTACTAATTCATCTTTACCTATATTAATACTTTTGGCTTCATCATCTCTTCCTTAGGTTTTCAGATTGACACTGTTGTTTCTTTACTGTGTATATTATGTATATGTACGTGTATGTATGTTTATGGTATATTTATTTAAGTATGTGTATTTTTGTTAATGTGTTGTGTTATTTATTTCGTATCTTTTCTCCCTGCACCACCTACTGCTTATACTTTCTCTTGTCTCCACTACCCAAAGGTTGTCTGGAAGAAATCGCTCTTTAGCGATAAGACCGCCTATTGTTACCTCTACCTAAAATTATTTAAGAAACTGTTTAATTTTTTGTACGTAAACTGTATGAGTGTGCAATAAAGAGTATTTATTATTATTCTTCCTTTATTTCATTTCTTTCTTAGGTTATTATTATTATCCATCTTTATTTCTATTTTTTCTCTT
The DNA here is from genome assembly GCA_911728535.1 of Pammene fasciana. NCBI lineage: Eukaryota > Metazoa > Arthropoda > Insecta > Lepidoptera > Tortricidae > Pammene > Pammene fasciana. The sequence goes on from OU452285.1 coordinate 9,417,519, forward strand.
AGGCTAGGTTTTTATAATATTTTTACAAAAGTAAAATATAAAAATACATCTAAAATATACAAAAACAATAAAAACATTATAAAAAACCTAACCTAGGGTGCCGCCGGCAACGGAGCAAGGCCCAGGCTGCCGGTGGTTAGGGCCGCAGAGTGAGGAACCTTCGGACTATGCGCGCCGTGTCCAGAATTACCGCCTTCTGTATCTGACCCTTGATCCAACCACAACCCCGTAGCGAAAGTCTCTCGAGATGTTGGTCGAGACTCTTCGCTATGAGACCGTTCGCAGAAACAACTATCGGCACAATGATCGCCGAATCAACCTCCCACATGGCGGTTACCTCGTGAGCTAAGTCTAGGTACTTGCTGGACTTGTCCTTCTCAGCCTTCACGAGGTTCACGTCACATGGGACGGTGATGTCGACGAGCATGGCCCGGCGTTGCGGTCGATCTATTACCACAATATCAGGCTTATTGGCTACAATAGTCCTGTCCGTGATTATAGATCGATCCCAATAGAGCGTGGCACGATCATTTTCGAGAACTGGCGCAGGTATGTACTTGTAGTACGGCACTTCGTGGGCCACAAGACCGTATAGGAGAGCAAGCTGCTGGTGTATAATCCTGGCTACGAGGTTATGTCTGTGCAAGTACTCGCCGTTAGCAAGATGAGAACAACCGGAGATGATATGCCTGAGTGACTCTCCGGGACGGCGGCATGCCCGACAAATGTCGACCGTACCGTCCTTCAGGATATATCTCCGGTAGTTATTCGTCATGATAACTTCGTCCGCAATTGCACAGGCAAAACCTTCGGTTTCTCCGAAGAGGTCCCCGAATCGTAGCCAGTTCACCGACGCGAGCAGGTCTACGTCGGGTCCCGTGAGGGCCCCGTAGAACCGCCCGTGTAGCTCCTTGCTCTTCCATACCGCCTTGCGATCCTCGGTGCTTAGAACCACAGGTTTGCGCCAGTTCTCGTTCGCCAAGGAGAGCGGCGTGAGGCCCTTATCTATTGCCACCACATCACGATGCATCCCACACTCGTTGTTAAGGAAATAATTCCTGAGATTGTACACCTCACGGTTGTGGAGATTTTTGGCATTTAAAAAGCCGCGACCTCCACACTTCCGTGGGATGTACAATCTCATAACGGACGAGCGTGGGTGAAGCATACGGTGTGTGGTGAGCATTAGACGGACCCTCCGATCCAGGGCATCCAGCTCGGTCTGTGTCCACCTTAGTATGCCAAAGGAGTATGTGAGTAGGGGCATCACCCAGGCGTTGAAGGCGCGCACCTTGTTGCCACCTGACAAAAGACTATTGAGTACTTTTGTCAGCCGACCGAAGAAGCGCTCCCTCAACGCCCGTTTAATCCCCGTATCCTCAATACCCAACGACTGTGACATACCAAGGTATTTGTAGGTTTCTTATTATTATTATTATTATCTAAACGGAAAAAAGTGGCCACCATTTGCCGTTTAGGTAATGAAGCAAAAAATATGCAAAATGAAACTATGTGCCAAAGACCAAAGTTGCGGAATTAGTAGGACTACAAGAGGGATTACACATAAATTGATTATTTTATTAGGAAATACAATCCACCCAATGAGGGCACCACTGGACTGTCGGCACAGTCTTAAACAAACATACCTACTCCGCCTACTCGTACACTTTGATTATGTATTGTAATAGGGTTGGATCCGACTGATTATTACTACCAGTAACAATTAATCAAAACGTAATCGTTATACTTACCAAATATATAATATGTGATATTTTCAATTGAAAGTTCCATAATTGTAAGTAAGTAACACTTTATTGTACATAACACAGTAGATAAATACAGTAAACAAAAGATGTAAAGTACAAAGGCGAACTTATCCCTTTAAGGGATCTCTTCCAGTTAACCTTTGAGTGAATGAGAGTGAAATTGTCAGTTGTCAATAAGGCATTGCTACCATAAAAAAACATTTAGAAATAAACTTTATGTTGTAAACAGCAACAATGATGTTAATAAAGTTAAATTGTAAATGACAATTTCTAAACAACCTGATGTACCTTTGTCTTGAAAATGCCACATATTCTTACTACTTTAATGAAGCATTAACATAACTGGTTACAATTTTAAAATAGGTACACCAATTGAACCCGGATCTTATGGACTACGAGCTGGCCACGTCAGATATGACACAATAATGAGAGCATCAAAACCCGTCTGGCTAGATTGCTATCCTTATTGCTAGATCCGGGCATCTGTCAGCTTTTATAGGATGTAGGTCAGAGTTACAGACTAGCAAAATCTTTGATTTGGAAAATGGTACTACCAAAATAGATAAAAATGCCGAGTTTTTCTCAGTTACAGAGGATAGGGCCTAATTTTCATATTTATAACAAAAAACATTGCATATTATTGCGGAAACAGAAACAATAGGCGACAAACTATGAATTAAATTTTTCGTCGTTTGGCACTACTTTCCCCTAACAGTAACTTTTGGCAATGATATAATCTAATTATTTCTATAATTTCTCATAATATTGCATCAAAACCAGAACTCTAGGAATTGTTTTCTTGTAATGGTTTACATTCTTTTGATTTCCACCACTTTACAGATGTCCAGATCTATAAATAAGCATAGTATAGAAACTAACTAGAGGAGTTTCGTTACTCTTATTATTGTGTCATATCTGACGTGGCTAGCTCTCCGTATATTAATTACCAGCCTATCCGTCATTAAAATTACGTTTGAGGCAAGCGAGGCAACATAAAATGCGGTTTTTAGTTTTAGATATCATCGTTTTATTCGGATACTTCGCTTAATACATATTTTGATGTCGCTGTCGGTCCTAGCATCATCGAACTAAGAATAACTTATGTAACGTAGGAAAATAAGTTAATAGTAGTTAAATTTGCTTGCACTTGGCTACATTATCATTCAAATATGCGTATCGTAATTAAATTACAAAAAACTTTAAACGCCATGTCATTATTTTTATTACCAGAACTAGCAAGTAAGTAAGTATCTAAATTGGGTTAAATGTTAACGTAACAATGTGTACCATCAACTGCTACAAGTTTACCTGGCTTGAATAACATTGTTTTCGTAACCAAACAGCTATTTATATCTTTTTCCTGAGATTGCCGCCTTTCTCCCATCTCAGTAATAACTAATAAGATATAAATAGCTGTTTGGTGAAGAAAACCATGTTTTTCAAGCCAGGCAAAGTTGTGTAGATATTGTAGGCAAAGTTGTAGCAGTTGACGGTACCTAAATGGTTGTATAAATACTATAATGTGACAATATTCGTAAAATAATTATTACTTAAATATAGGTAATATATATAGCTACATAAAACGACGAGACTACGAGATAATTAAACCTAAATCTAATCATCATTTTGAACATCTTTTACTATCGGATCAACTTTGTAAATTTAAAAAAAATTGAGCTGTTTCATAGAAAAGGTCAAGGAAAGTATACGAAACTAGTAGTATAAGTATTTTTTACTATACTAAATATACAAAGTTGACCCCATAGTAAAAGTTGATCAAAATCATGTTGAATAGATTCAGATTTGATTATCTTGTATCACGTTTTAGATTTCACCCAGTAAATGGCGGCGACCATGCTTGTCCTTCACTCAGCATCACTTCCTCAATATGTTTTTTTTTGCGGCAATTTGCAACTATCGGTGACGAGTACATAATTGATACAGTTTTGCCGAATAGACCTTGGATTGAATGTATGACATAAAATAAATCTTCTTTATCTTGAACTAATTCAAATTCGATCTTTGATATGTAGCAAAAGGTTTAATTTACAATTATTTTTTAAGCGGATACGGGTTTTGGCACGCCGTATATAACCATCGACTAAGCTGATAGTGGCATCATTCATTTTTGCGATTTTTCTAGTGAATACGCAATATTTACCCTTCTCCAACCATGTACAAGCTGGTAAGTTATAAATATCATTAATTTTGTCAAATAATAATATATTTAGATATTTATAACAAAACAAAACAACTCTAAGGCTGCATTTTCACCAGAGATGAGCGAAGATGCGTTGCGAGTAATGTGTTTGTTCAGAACCAATCCTAGAGCTCCGCTGTGCGACGATAAACAAATGAAGTGATTCTACTGGTTTTAAATAATTTAAAAAAAAAGAACCGACTTCACTTAGGATCCGCTATTCCAAGAGGAAGTGGCCGAGTTGCTGTACAAAATAGTGAAATCACTATAGGTGTGCCTATAATAGTTGAAGAGTTCCCTCGATTTCTCCAGGATCCCATCGTTAGACCCCGACTTGGTGTCACTAGGACCATCTAGGGGTTATACCCGTTCGATTAAAAAAAAATATTGAAAATCGGTTCAAGATTCACGGAGATATCAAGTAACATACATACAAAAAAAATGATTAAAAAAATCAATCGAATTGAGAACCTCTTCCTTTTTTGAAGTCGGTTAAAAATACATTATAGTAAGACTCATCTGAGGTGAATTTTTCGCTTATACTCGCAACACATTCTTACTCATCTGGTGGAAACGCAGCCTAATAAACAACTGGAGCAAAGTAACTAGGTACTCCTAATATTATATTATTAATTAAATACCATAATAGATATTGATTGAAATATTTACAAGATTGAACTAATGGTGTAAGTTTGGACTAGTTTTAGGTCTCATCTGTTGTTATTGTGTCATTCGTTGTTATTCTAAAGTTTGGCAAACTATAAACTGCTTACAGAATACATAATTTATCGTCCTAACTAGGTAACCCAATATAATTACTAAATATAGTTACAAATTATTTGCAGAAATATTTTTTAATAATATCTATTATCAATATTAAATAGTTTATTTATAAATACATAATGTCACTAAATTTTAAATAATTACAAAAAGGACGAAGATACAACCCACGCCCAGGGGAGCATACGTTATGATTATTATTTATGTACTTAATTAAACATTTACTAATTATTTTGTCTTATAGTATAAAAAATCCCTTTATATTTTTATATTGCTTTACTTATTGATTTCGAAAATCACGCGACGATGTTTTTTTTTTATTATAGTCAAGTATACATTAACTGACGATTCAAAGGTGCTTGTAGACTTACTCAACAAATAAAATATTGATTTCGACTTTAAGTCACGATTTTCCTACAAGCCCTAATTTCCAGATATTTACATAAAATATTCATTTTGTATATCGGTTTGTGATTAAGATTTTTAAAACAGTTTCGATTACTCAGGTTGTTACGTGTATTATTTATCAACTAAGTAATATTACCTATTTTACTAGTAATACCAAAGTCACCTTCTTATTCAGCGGTTAAACTAAATCACGAACAGTTTTTATACAAATACAAATCGTTTATTTACCACAAATGTGTTGACCATTGAAAAGTTACTAATAAATAATCAGCATAACGTCGGCCCAAACTAGGCACTGCCTGTATCTTGGGAATCTACTTATATAGGAAATTATCCCTTAGGCTTGTGAAACAGGGGGAAACTTTGCCATGGAAATATGATAAATAATCAGACAAAATTGCGGGCATAGGCTAATAATAAAATATAAAAAATAAGGCTAACGCCAGACGTCGTTATAAGTGGCTCACGGAGAGCCGTTTTGCTGCATTGATCGTAGCAAATGGAAATCCGTGATCTCTGCCTACCCCTTTTGGGATATAGGCGTGATTGTATGTATGTATGTATGTATGTATGTAAAATAAGGAAATGAGTGCACTTTAAACAACGTACCTAGTTAGTTTTATTGTTCGTCCTCCATCAAATCTACGTCATAGGACACCCAAATTATTCACCACCTACTCACTTGAGTCGTTAAATAAGACGAATGTGGGTCAACCAGTTTACATACATTATGTGCGTAATATAATATGTTATTATATTTTTGCGGTAGGTACAGTCAACAGCAGGAGTAATTAAGTGAGCGAGGCTTTTGATGCGCACTTGTTCTCTTGACAATAAAATCGTGTCAAGCACATTTTAGACGCCTCGCTAGCTTAACTGCTTCTACTGTTGACTGTACACCTGACTGATATGGAATATTGTATGAAGATAGTTTTTATTACCGGAAATTACAGATATATACAAGCAAAGATAATTACTTATCATAATTCAGCGGTTGAGTGTAACGCCAGTTACGAATTGGTCGTGTCTTTATGGTGCAAATACAAGTGTAAATAGATCTGGAGATAAAAGTTCTTAATTCGTATCTAGAGATAAATTACTTAGGTGGTTACATTTGCATCAGAAATAAATAAACACTCAATTAAATTGTAAAATTACAAATATATACATATAACGACATGACGCGATTACGACACGTCGTCTGTTACTGTGGCCTGTCCTGTGGTAGGATTCAAAATTCAAACCTTATGCTGCTCTACATGATGGGCCATCATAGGGTCGCAGCTATACAATGGAACGAGATCGCAATATTGTTAGCTCCCTCTAACGCATAGCTGCATCCCTATGATGACTCATCATGGAGAGCAGCCATTAAATGTTTTTCAAATCACCAAGTCTTAATTAATGATGAAAAGTTAAAATCCAAAAGTAAGAGTATTGATGACTTATGCCCTTTTTTTCATTTCTAGGTGTTCGTTGTCTTCGCCGCCCTTGTGGCATTCGCTGCTGCCAAGCCCTGGGGAGTGGCGTACGGTGCTCCGCTGGCCTACTCCTACGGCTCCCCTCTGGCGTACTCCGCACCCGTGGCGTATGGCGCCTACGGCTACAGCTCTCCCGTCGTGTCTGCCTACACGCCGTACAGCCCATATGCTGCGGCTCCCGTTGCCTACGCCGCTAGCCCTTACTCCTACTACCTTAAACGCTAAAAATTCTTGAAACTATTCTTTAATTATGTACCTACCGACGACTTACCGCATCAGCGATTTAGAATAAAGTTCTGTTTTTAAAACGAATGCGTTTTATTTTTACAAAAATATTGAGACGAGTTAGAACCTCATTACTTTTAATGTTTCTGAATACATTTATCTTTTGTCGCTCCCAAGGTAAGAAGATAAATCGTCAGGTGACAAGCAAAACTCACTAAGTACTACCAGAAGTTCATAGCCATAATGAACCAAACTGGCAACATAATAAGGTTGATTTTCGTTTTTTTTTTGTAATTAGAGAGTTTTGCTTGTCACCTGACGAAATGTAGTTTTGACCACACAGTTCGTCTGCTATGATTATACATTCTTTTGTTTTCAGCCGAGACATTCGGCGAGGCCTTGGTTTGACTTTAGTTTTCAAAGGATCGATTCTGTTTCAGTGATAACCATTCGTTCCTCTTTTACAACCGGACCTAAACATGTATATAAATAAGCTCATATTTATGATTTTTACTGCATTTGAAACACGGCTGTAATACAGCTGCCGCTGGTACTGATAGTCAAAGAAGTCGTTTGAAAAGACGAATATGGCGAGAATTTTAATTGTAAGTATTTAACAAAGTTTTATTTCATTGAAATATAGAGTGAAACTAACGAATAAGTTTAATTAAAAAAAATTACACAAATATTACACCATGATTTATCATGCATATTTATATGCACCTCCCTTAATACCTATACATACGCATACTAGTAATATGTTATTCTTATAGAATTGGTTTATTAAGAATAACTATACTTAAATTTATTCATAAAAGGTACCTAATGCTATTGAAATTATACATACCAGCACTTAGCTAGCCTTTGTTAAACTATGTTATATAAATTTTGAAAACAGGAAAAATCTAGCATGTTGGTATTGACCCCAGTTGAGTCGGACATAACCATTTAGTACGGGCTAAATGGTATACATGAGTATTACCTCCCTCGCCGAATAAAAAAAAACAAAAAAAAAAAAAGCATGTTGGTATAAGTCTGCGTAACATTTTACAGGTTTTAGCAGTACTCGCGACGGCGGCAGCCAATCCATTAGTCTTCACTTCGCCATACCTGGCTTCACCTTTCTTCACACCATATTCGGCGCCCTACACTTCAGCAGCACTGGTGGCACCTGGAGGACCTTTCCCAGCTGGTGTACCAGCTGCATCACCAGACTTGCCAGCAGTACCAGCCGCTGTGCCTCTTTCATCAGTGTCCGCTTATTCCTACGGGTCTTCATACAGAATTGATGATTATGCTCCTCTAGTCAATACTGCGGCTGCGCCTCTATACAGCTCAGCTTATAGTGTTCCTTATTCTTACGCTGATTGGATCTACCGTAGATAAATACATAGAGAATAATGAACGACAATATCGCCTTTTTTGTGGAATCACATTCGCCAGGTATCGAATCCCAAGTTAGCATTAGCATATGGTTGTTTATTTTGAGTTGCGTAAGCATACATTCGGCTTTCGGCATTAGTACGCATCTCATACTAAATAAATTATCAATAGACAAAATGCGATTCGGTGCTGACAGGTGTGAATCCACTCTATTGTGATTCTTACCAGAGCGTCTGTAAATACATGTTTGCTGTACGTTACTGTAACCAGCCGCATGACATTAATGTGTACCTACAATATGTTAAGCATGTCTGGTCGAAGTTTAACGCAATGTATTTATTTTGACACAATATACTTAATACCTATTCAAGCTGAATGTTTAAATCCTGTGAGCGATCTGAGTTTTGATGTTATCTTATGGCGTCATAATGTTATTATCATGATCAAAGTGATGGGAATATAAAACTGTTTAAAGTTGACGACGAAGTTGACATTTAAATTATTGACACTCCACACACTCCTTTAAAGCTTTATTGTCCAAAGTAGATGAATAAATTACCACAATTTCAGTGATAATTTAAGTATTATTTTCCCTGTTGGACTGCAGGTAGGTAATTTCCCTGAAACACTTTTGGCAACGTTTTTAACTGTCGATAATATTATTGAACAGTCATTAACCAAGATTGAATTAAACATATAATTTTTTTAATTGGTGTTTTTATAGCCGAAAAATGAATTTAAGTTTACAGCAGTTATTGAATAGCACTTTCGATGCGGGCTCTACATTTTGAAATATAAATCAAATTTTCCAAAAAAGTGTCATTTTTTTTCTTTTTAAAAGGGTAATTTGCAGAAAATATGTACCTTTACTTTTTTTTTAATTTGATATATATTTTGAATCTATCGAATGCAAAATCATGAGCTCTGTCGAGACTGATAGAATAAAAAAATGTCCCAAAATTTACATACAAAAAAATTCGTTACGTTCATAAAAAAAGTGTAACGAAACTGAGAAACCATTATATAAAATATACGGTATTAATAAATACAACACTAAATAAAATATACCAGCATCTTTATTTATACGCATTAATACATTTTTTTTAAATATTGGCGTGCTTCCAGAAGCGGCATTCAGACTTTAATAATTTTATTTTGGTATGATCTTACTCGAGGTGCATGTTGCTTGCCCCAATATTCTAGTGCGCGCAGCAGGATGCACTGGATGCACTGATTGAAATGTCAGATATATATCCAATCAGTCGTCGTACCGATCCTCGTTTCCTCTATCCTCGTTTTCGAGTGCATACTTTGACATTAAGATTGACCTTTGATAGCACTTAGCCTGGTGGCCTCTTAATCGGGAGTCGGGACCTTTTAATGCAACCTGCATCTGACGGTAGTGCCTATTCTAAAAAAAACGGGAAAATTTGCGTCGGAGCAAGCTGGGAGTTCCGTACCTTTATAACCTTCGTGTACCCACCACTAAGGGATAATAAGGGATTTCTGCAAAACGGCTCCTGCCAATTTGTTTAAAGGAAAACTGTTTAGTTTATTAGTTTGTTGTTTCTGGCACAAGATTTATGGTTTTTGAACTGAATCGAGGATGGATAGTGAGGCAGGCATGGTAAGACTATCTTCCTGCCACCCACAAATCAAAACCATGGCAAATGTAATTTTTATTTGTCAAAATTAAGATAAATAATAAAAAATAAAAATACAATATAACGGAGGGCCTTTTTATATGCAGCTATATAATAAGGCCGACCCTTATAAATTGCACCAAACCGACCGTAATCCTGATAACGTTGTCCTCATAATTAAAATTGACTTGTATTATGAATGCTGTTTGACAGACGAGTACCCGCCTTACCTATATGAGTCCTATTTTAATTTACGGACCCCTAAAATAGCACAAAATATTTAAGTACTACTTTTGTTAGGTGAGGGTGGGCAGATTTTAACGAGCACCATAAAAGCATTTGTCTACGCTAAGTATACCCGACTGACTAGCCATTCAATCATTAAACCGAGTCACTATTAACCTCTTTTACACTTTTCCATTACCATAGAGGATACCATATTTGTAACCGGTGCTGTAAGAATGTTGATTTAATTTATTTTACTTGAATTTGAATATTAAATTTTATTTATTATTTTCCATTTATTACCTATTTTTAACCGACTTCAAAAAAGGAGGAGGTTCTCAATTCGACTGTTTTTTTTGTATGTATGTTACTCGATATTGCCGTGAATCTTGAACCGATTTTTTTTTATCGAACGGGTAAAACTCCTATATGGTCCCATTGTCACCAAGTCGGGGTCTGATGATGGGATCCTGGAGAAATTGAGGGAACTCTTCAACTATTACAGGCGCACCTATAATGATTTCACTATTTTTTACAGCAACTCGGCCACTTCCTTGAATCTTCTTGGAATAGCGGATCCTAAGTGAAGTCGGTTCTTTTTTTTGTTTAAAATTATTTTATTTTTTATTTATCAAAAGTACAAAACATTTAACAATATCATGTAACTCGCCAAACTGCGATAACAGCTTTCGAGTACTTCAGTTTTACAGAACATTTAATCGTTTGAACTTTATTTCTGGCACACTTAAGTCTTTTTTCATATACAGAAAATTAAGAAAATAACAAAATTATGATTTGGCAGAGGCGTCCCTCTTTTGTACACCTTTTTAAGTATTCCGTCACCTACTTTCATTAAAGATTTAAGAAAGACTTATGACCGGAATCTAAATTGTTTTACCGCGTTTTAGACCAAAAATAAGGTTTTTATTAAATTTCAAAGAGTAGATTAATAATTATCTACGCATGATACCTATGTCTGTCACATACTTTTGTAATTATCTAAATTAATCCTTAGTAATCTATCAAATATGTACCTACATTATTCCCCCTGTCTATTAATAAGACAAATAGTTTACATAGGTAAATACCAACATCACACATAAATACATAAAACAAAGTTACGATAGCTAATTGTATAAATTAGTATAAATAAAGTACATCCTTATTCAAGCTTCTTAATGTCCCTTATAACAATCAAGAGCAATTACTCGTTCTGGTTTTCATTGCTCCGTCTATTATTTAACTTCTTTAGACACTTAAAGTTGGTAAGTACAGTCGACGTCAAAGATATGTTTACACTTTTGCACCTTACTCCTTTGTAATAAGGTGCAATCTTAGACGTCGACTGTACAACAAAACAAACAATATTCTTTATGACATAGGAGGCAAACGGGCAGGCGAATTCCCTGATGGTAAACAATTACTACCGCCCATGGACGCCTGTAACACCAGAGGGGTCACAAGCGCGTTGCCGGCCTTTAATATGGGAGTACGCTCTTGTGTTGAAGTTTGAAGGTCGTATCGGTCCGGAAATACCGCAGGCGACAGTTCATTACACAGTTTTGCTGTGCGAGCCAGGAAGTTTCTGGAGAAATGCACAGTTGAGGACTACCATCTAAGTGGTGAGGTTGGAAAGTTGTCGCGTAGGATGATGTTGATGGAGGAAAGAGGCGGCAGGGATTAATCCGAATAGTTCCTTGGAGCACTCTCCATTAGAGGCGATAGAAAATGTAGAGCGAGGCTACAATCTCTACGATCCCTAGTAATTTTATACAGGAAATAAAAAATACTACAATGAATAATCTTGCACAAATTAGTCAGGAGGTAATTAAATTTCAATTAAATCCAAATATTTAATATGAATTGTACCTACATATATACCTTGTTATTCGTTGCAAAGAGAAATTGCAATTGCAAGAATTCTATTTCCGATAATTCCCATCAGCACGTCAGCGCCTTACCCACGTCCTGAGAATACACTATGGACAATAGAAAAAAAATGTATACTTCGAAAACCGGAATAAGGCGCCTGATCGTGGCTATGCCTTAGCAGTTCGAGGCCATGATAGGACAAAGTAGCATTATTCTTGTGAGCATAACTACTATAAACGAGTAGGTGAACCGTGATTAAATCGATAGGTACTTGCAACTATTGTATAGCGACTGAATACGTTAAAAATCTAAATTCAACTCTTAAGAGTTAACATAAGTTAGCATAAGCTAGCTTATGCTTATTTACGTAATTAAACATACAGAGACACTACAGTACAAATATTAAACTAAATTAATAACTAGCTCAAATGCTTAGCTATGTACAGACATTCAATATTACTCTTAGGGTTGGTTAAAACTCAAACTCATCAAACTTTTCATACACGAAATGTTTAACGCTTACGGTGACGTTAACAGACGGTTTGGTGCAACCGGCCCTCAGGGGGCCCACCGACTGTCAGTTAAAACAAAAATTTGTCAGCTCCGAACAACTGACAGGCCAATATCGTCAGGCCGACTGATAGTGGATGGGCCCCATTAGGCTGCGTTTCCACCAGAGATGAGCGAGCATGCGTTGCGAGGGATGTGTTTGCTAAGAACCAACAACAGAGCTGCGCTGTGCGAGAATAAACAATTGAAGTGATTCTATTGGTGCTTAAGAAACACATTCCTCACAACGTATCGTCGCTCATCTCTGGTGGGAACACAGCGTTCAAATCGGTGACCCTAGTGAAAGGATACAAGTCCTATAAAACTAGACTAGACTAGAAGGGCCGACCTCAAGACCAAGAGATATGGGAAATAGGCGCAGGAAAAGGAGAAGAAAAATGTATTTTGTTGTTTATTTCAAAGGCTGAAATTTAACAAATAATAAATCTCAAGAAAAAACTACAAATAAAATGTAGGCATAGAATGTACAGTCCGTGAGCTCTTAAAAGAACCTTCAGGATTTAGAAAGAGACGTCGGGTATCAATCAACAGTGACACATGAAAAAGCAGAACAGCAATATTACCTTCGTGTGTCATCGCCGATTCCCGAAGGTCTTCTTAAAACTCAAGGACTGTATAGACGATTAATTTACTACTGTTTTACAATTTTAAGTAACTACTGTGAACAATGTGAAGTGAACATTATAGTTGTAAAAATTCCAAAATGCTAAAATGTACTCACAATATTAGTTAGGTATCATTAATTAGCTGAACCTTACCATTTGGACCCCGCATTAATCTACTTACAGATCTCTAATACCCATAAAATGAAGCGTAGGATATATCAAAATATTGACCCACCTATAATCCGTACATAAAGCAAATCAGTAAGTAAATTAATATAAATACACTTAGGGGCAATGAAAATGGAGTACCTTGTTAGGAAAGTTTTATTTTACTTTTAGTTCACCTAGTCATAATAAAAAAAGTTTCAAGTAATCAAGGAAAAGAGTGTATTTGTTACACTGTAAAAAAGGACAAGCGAATTACTTCGGCTAGTTTATTAATAACCAAAATTCGGTAAGTAGTTTATTTGCTCATAACTGAACGTTTACTTATAAAGAATATAACATTTTGGTAAGTAATAAGCCATAGTTTGCAAGTCACAAAACTTAAGTTACTAGTAGACGAAGTTTGGTTGCTGGCAACAAAAAATGTTTTCTTTCTAGTAGGTACTAAGTTAAGCAATCTAAAAGGTAAATGTCCTTAGAGCTCTAAAGTAATCAGCAGGTGCTTTATTTAGAAACAGCCGGATCGTTCTGAGTTTGGAACCTAACTAATAAGAGTACCTAATTAATCACAATCTTTTTCAGTAAATAAAATACGTTTCAGTTAGGTACTTCATCAAAATATTAGCAGTTCTTAAACGATTTCTTACACGAACTCGACATTCATCTAGTTATCTGTTTTATTATTTTTATTTTATCACTAGTGATGAATGGTATAGGTATAAACCATGAAATATATACGCGTTAACCGTGAGGATTGCGAAAGATAACAGTGTATTCCTCATCATAATTGTTTTTAATGTCATATAAACTTTTCTACATTTCGCCCAGTTTCAAAGTTACTGCCAATTAAACAATAGTTATTTGTGCAACAAGAGAGGAAAGTTGGTTTTTCTTGCGAGTGTTGATTTTGAGTCCCGAGTAAGCGAAAGATTCTATAATTGAATCACGAGCGAAACGAGTGATTCAAAGTTTGAATCTTGAGCGCAGCGAGGGATCTCAAGAACACGAGATGTAAAAAACTTCCCTCTCGTGTGACACATACAACTTTTCACCTCAGTAGTGAGAACATATGAAAGTTAAAAAAACACATTTATTTACATTCCTGAATGAAAGGCATCATCATTATGACGAAAAGCTTGTGGAAACAAAATTTCACTCCCGGGAGTGAGGAAAGTCGCAACTTTCGTCACTCCCTGGAGTGATGAAAGTCGCGCTTTCGTCACTCCAGGGAGTGAGGAAAGTAGGCTTGTTCGAACTGCTGAGGTGAAAAAAAATTGTAACTCTGAGCAAAATGCTTTTTTGATGGCGATTTCACAATGACAGATATCAAAATGCCAAGGAATATTTCTCAGAAACCATTTTTGTTGATAGTTTTACCAATAACATATTTTTTTTTATCTTCAAACATTTTTTGCGAAATCGACCTAAATTGTTAACATTTGTTATTCCTAATGACCTCAGGAATTCGGGATTAAAATCTCTTGCAATACTCACGGGCACCGTGTATACCTACACTCGAAGACAAAGAAACTCGGTGCTATGTATGAGAATTCCCATACGATTAAACCAGTTTTCGCTCTGGAGCACTTCACCGCAATGATGCTGCAGTCGTCTAAGAACGGATTTATTCCAGAATTGGAACAAGGAAATCGTACATCGCACTGTGTTTCTGAAGATTATTCTATGAAGTATCTGCTGTCGTCAGTGGCAATAAAAGATGTGGTTATTAAGATGTAGCTGAATAGTTGCAAAGCAATTAAAAGTAAAAAAATAATTAAATAGTATTGTTTTATTGATACCGTTTTTGACGATTCTTCAATATTATAAACACATGATATCCTTCATAACAATTATTTTATCGATATCGATAAAGTGTAGCTAACAGGTAGGTACAACGCTACATACTGCTGTCATTACATCGGTCAATCCGTGCTTTTGCAAAACCGAAATGACGTAATGTCATACAAGTTCCATATGACATACGACTTTTGAATCAGGTGAGGTCAGGTCAGGTGACGACTTAACTGTTATTATGGCAATTCTAACCTCAAAATCTTAAAGAAATTCGGCTTTTGCGCTTTTCTGTGAAGTGTCCGTGGATTTCTGTTAATTGCCAGGAGTTTTATTTTATATTTGGAGCTTAACTATATACCCCTCATGTTTGTTGAGTCTGGTGCCAAGCTTGTATGGAAGCGGAACAACATCCTTTCTCTTTATTTTTACTACTTACGTGAAAAAAAAGAATAGATAAATAAAATATTTTTCACTATCATTTCTATTTTAGAAACTCCAGAGCGAAAACTGGTTTAATCGTATGGGAATTCTCATACATAGCACCGAGTTTCTTTGTCTTCGAGTGTAGGTATACACGGTGCCCGTGAGTATTGCAAGAGATTTTAATCCCGAATTCCTGAGGTCATTAGGAATAACAAATGTTAACAATTTAGGTCGATTTCGCAAAAAATGTTTGAAGATAAAAAAAAAATGTTATTGGTAAAACTATCAACAAAAATGGTTTCCGAGAAATATTCCTTGGCATTTTGATATCTGTCATTGTGAAATCGCCATCAAAAAAGCATTTTGCTCAGAGTTACAATTTTTTTTCACCTCAGCAGTTCGAACAAGCCTACTTTCGTCACTCCCTGGAGTGATGAAAGTCGCGCTTTCGTCAAGGAAAATGTGTCATTCGTAATAGAAAATAGAGGAAAGACCCATATCTCGATTTAAGTTCTTTATTTTTGCTTTGAGTAATTAAGAAGTGTCCGTTGGAATTTATTATATGGACGATTAAGCAAAAAATCTGCTATAAATTGTCGTATATATAGCACGCTTGCTGAAGTGTAGGCCAAATTCGACATGATCCTTTCCTAACATTGAGTTATAATATAAATCATTGTTTCCTAATAACTTTATCAGGAACCTCGCTCCTCCATAGCAAGTATAGTATTTAGAAGTAAAATAAACAACAAGGCATTTTTATATAAGTATTACTAATTAATTAAACTGTGTGTGTCTGTTTGTTTTCGATCTGTTAACCTTCAACGAGAACAACTTCTTTCATAAAATATCTGATTCCTTTTGTTAGAAATAGAAATATCAGAGCAACAGATACCTAGGCAAGTAGGCATATGTATACACAAACGAACGTGTTACTAACATAGGATGTCCCACTGGCATATCGTCCCTACTCAATGCAGGTCCATTCATTTTATTGGTACATAAAATAAAATAAATACCAACGCACTTCCTTCATGTGCATCAACATTATTCGGGATCTACATTCAGAAACAATACATTTAAATTAAATTTGAACCGATCACTAGTATCTCGCACTCTAACAAAGTGAACTAATCACAAGTGCAAGTGAGCGCGAGCTCCCAACACGGTTTCAATCCAATTTCAATAAGTCAAAAGTCCGTTCAAACACCCACGGCACAAAACAAACCTTTCGAGATAAAGAAGAAACCCGTTTATTACTAACTGCCAGTAACCTTTAGGAACATAATAAAATGTACTTTTTTAGCCCCGGTTAGCCTGGATCCAGTTCTTAGAGCCGCCTGCAAAGGTCATTGCTACGAGTACTATTTGCATTCTCGCATGCATAGTCCTCGGGCAGGGTATATAAAGCCCTACAGCCCTAGGAAGGGCATCATATATCCCTGGATATTCCAACTACTTACATCATGTACAAGCTGGTAAGGATATTACCTATATATATAATTAATTTTATGGTGTTAAATTAAATGTGAATTACTTACCGCTGTGGGTTCATCTAAGGGAACGTACCCAAACTACGTGACCAGTTTAGGGGGGAGGGGGGTCGTCAAAATACTACTCGAGGTCACAGGGGGGAGGGGGGGAGTCTTAGGTTCTGTCACGTAGTCAATAATTATGCTCAAATATCGCGCTTCTAATTATAGGTTTCCATGCACTTTTGGCGTCACGCGGCCAGTGTCGAGTAAATAAAAGGCAATAAGTAGGCAAAATTATGTTTTTTTGCTTTCTATGTCCAAAACATCACTCTAAACTATATGTGCGAGTTTTACGGGGGGGAGGGGGGTCAAAAACTGAAAAAAATGGGTCACGTAGTTTGGGTACGGTCCCTAATACAATTTAAAAGTCGTAGTACGTTTATAGATAATTATATAATTTACAAAAAATATTTAAGTGACTTTTTAGGGAGTAATGCGATTCAAACTATGAGATAAGCACTCTCGCTCTATAAAAAAAACGCAAACATACTTTTAAACTGCAGGTCGCACCACTATTTAAAAATAATCTTTTTAACACAGTTGCTCAAATCTGGTAGTAGTTTATAATGCGAGAAGTTGGATTTCTCGCACTAGCGCGTTTTACTTTTCCAGCCAATCACAGCTCAGGATTCATGATCACCGCCCCGCATCGCACGGCGCGAGTGTTCGGATGAAGTGACATATTGTCCATTTTTATAATTTTTTCGCAACTTTATTAAAAAACGTCGTTCGATACACGGGCGGAATGTCATTCTTCACTCGTCCCGAGTTTTGCCACTCGCCTGCGGCTCGTGACCAAATGTCTCGGAACTCGTTGAATAATGACATCCTTTCCGACCTAGTATCGAAATGTACTATTATACATCAGCCGTCAACATGGGAGTTTATAAAACCTATTTATTTCGTATAACACTTCAAATAAGTATGAATAATTTTATTTATATTATTCAACAACCAAGATAGGTACCTAACCTACCCACCCAGTTATGCCGACCGAGCGGCCGCTCAGTGATATATTAGACTAGGGAACATTTTTGTACCTTTATCTAAACTGTCCTTAATTTTCTCAGTTTCGTTACGAATATTAGTAATACAATTATATGGCTAATTATCGTAACTAAAATGAGAAAATTAAGAAAAGATAAAATTAAAGTTTCCTTATACGATACTTTGATAATCAACAAATGAATTAATCACTTTTTTTGGCAATTAACAAATTAATTAATGTAATAGGTAACGTTTTAAAACAATATCGCAAAATATACCCTTGGTTCATTCTGCTTTTCATGATGTCAGTAAAATTATTTTGTGTGTGTGTGTGTGTTTCTGTTTAGTGTGTGAACGTAAATAAACAAAACACTTACAACCTTTTGTATCTACAGAACTTTGTCATTATTAACATTCTTTTAAAATGTTAATGGATTGGATTATAGGTCTGTTGATGTTTACGATCGAAAAATATGCCAACTTTAAAAGTTTAGATTTTAAGTACCGATAAAATGGTAGCAGCCTGCAGAAGAAGTTTTAATTGCAGACAAAAAACCAGGTGTTTATCATAACAATTAAACACAACATGCTTTGTATATTTAAGTAACTACCTGTAATATATTCACTACAGCTATTTACAGAATTTGTTTGTGTTTTGCCAGTTCAGTCACAACAAAGTTCATCTTGGCGTCATGTTACTTTTAAATTAACTTATAAAATTACCTATTTTTGCACCCAAATGTTCTATTTATAGTAGCAGCCAACGTCTCTTATAATAAGAGAGTTAATACTAAAGTTATTTTACTTAGCTACCTATACAGGGTGTAACAAAAATACTGGTGATCTATTTAAGGCCGTAATTGATATCGTATTCTAATTATGAAAAAGCAAGGAAAATAATTTTTCTCGCGAAAAGAAATTTTGGTCTTGTATGGAGGGTTGGCCGGCTAGGACGACGTGTCACAAACAAAAAAAACTTTTTTCGCGTCCAATAAATTTTTCTCCTACTTTTTCTTACTCGCAATACGATACCAAATATGCTTTTATACCGATCGCCAGTATTTTTGTTACAGCCTGTATAAAGCTCTATGCTCCCTAATAAGTGTTGTTATTATGCTTAGCTTTGTTTGAAGCAGACGGTATTCACGCTTAAGTGTCAATTCTGAGACTATTTTTAGCTGAATTAACCCTTTGTTTGGCAATTCTCGCCTTCGTAGCTTTCAGGCACATGACTAACGATTCGTATTTGGTGAAATGTATCTTTCGATTATACATAGAGATTGCTTAAGTTGCTGCATATATTCTAAAGAATTAACATACCGAGCTAATTAACGTGGATTATAAAACATTAATATTTAAATATGTTTTACACTGAAATACCTCCGTGAATTGCTGTAAATAAATATATAGGGTCGGCGACGCGCATGTTACGGTTGCAGATTACGATGACCGCTTACCGTCAAAAGGGCTGTAGACGTGTTTACCACCGACGTGGTAAAGAAAGTTATGTAGAGAAATAATATTATGACCCTCTTTATCCGAGTTCTGAACCATATTTACTTACTTTTTTACAAAATGTTGACGTCAAACAAAACGGTTTCCGCATGCGGTGCCGCTTCGCGAGCGAGATAGCGCTCTGCATGTGTATAGCGCTGTCACGCTTGCAAACCGCCGCAGCATGCGGTTGTGGCGCCAGTGTGATAAACGCCTTAACTATAGTCTAGAGACTCTAGAGGCCTATTCTAAAAAGCACGTAACTCGTATCACTTTCTAATCAAATGTGTCATAAAGTACCTAACTGCCTTACAAACTTTTAATTTTTTTTAACTTTAAAATTAGAATAGGCTTCAGTTTCTAGTGCAACTATATGGTCCACAAGTTCAATTTCAATACGTACTTAATTAAGTAAGAATCAATACTAGTTGTTTTGGTTTTCATTACTTTATGAACAGATTTAAGATTGTCACGCCTTAACGAAAGCATTCGAGGTTAATTATGAACCATTTATAGGAGCTCTTCGACTATAGTTAGGTGGTTATGCGTTTCTATATACAGGATGGAAAAATAAGTCGGGCACTGGAGGGACCCTACCTTAAAACGTTGAGATAGCTCAATTCACTGTAAGGAAACATTCTTTTATTTTTCCTAAAAAGTAAAACTGCATTCACAGTTTTTTTTTTCACTTTTTTCCATACCTACTAAAATTGTATATTTTAATTCATTATTTATGGCTTCTCTTGTGCCATAAATTTGGTTGGTATTAAGAAGTTTGTATTCTTGTTGGAAATAGGGTCGATTGTCATCAATTGTCATACTAATAGTTTTTGATAAAAATTCGAACCTACTTTGGACCTGACTTATATTTCCACCCTGTATATGCAGATAAAGCAAAAGTTATCCTGAGTAGCACACGTGTTTTTTTCCATATTTACGTACTAACTGTTTCTCATTCCAGCTGGTCTTTTTCGCCCTGCTGGCTATGGCGTTCGCGGCGCCCGCGCCCGCCCCGCCGCTGGTCTACACGGCCCCACTTGGGTACCCGTCGCCCTACCTCTCCGCCGCACCAGTGGTCTACAACGGCTACAACCCTACCTACTCCGCCTACTCGCCGGGGCTGTATCCTGCTGCTGGCCCCATCACTTACACCAAGTACTTTTGAGAACTTCGACGATGACAATAAACCAGGAAATTTGGATGTTTTGTGAAATTTTGCAATAAATTACCGTTCCGCCTATTTTGAGTTTTATTCCCTCTAACCTAACGTAAACGATGATCAGATTTTTGTAAAATTGTAGAACCATAATTTTTATTTATTTATTGTTTTTTTTTTTACAGTCAACTTTATCAGAATATTTCGATAAGAAACAAAACTTCGTTTAAACTGTACAAGGACAGTCCATTATTTAATAGTACGAGTACCTAGTTCCCTTTGGGTATTGGATATTGGTATCATAAAAATGATTCTGTTGCCCTACTAATCACATCACACATAATCTTGCCCGGAAGACCTGATTAGTCTGAAGATCAAGGACAGTTTTTTGTCTAGAGGAAGCATCTATGGGCGTAGTCATTCTAGAGTATATAAGCTGGAGTTGTGTTGGAACAATTATCACTTGTCACCTACAAGCTCGACATTAACCATGTTTGCCAAAATTGTAAGTAACAGTTACAAAATTATCTAAGAAACAATTCCTCGCCATCGATATGTGATTTAAAATTTAGTTTAGATTTTTTATTTGTTTGCATTTTTCATAAATTAAATTAGTATGTAGGTAGTGGTATAGTGTTATTTACTAAGCCAACATTACTAATTTAGTAAATACTAATAAAATAAGCCTATGTTTAGTAAAGAAGTCCAGCGAACAAGTAGTATTTAAGTACGAGTTGTTACCTAAATACCCTGGTCAGTCTCCAAACATTCAACATTATGTAACTGACAAAAGCCCTGTATTCCCATTTGTAATTGAGCCCATTGTCTGATTCAAGCCAGTATAACCTGACCTTAAATGCGTAACAACCGCCCATAATCAAAGGTTAAGCTTACACCGGTTATTATAACTCCAAGCTAAATGCGACGAAACCAATAGTGAGGCTTTAATGCATTAGGTTACCAATGTTGCCATACGTAAGGGCTTATGATGAACAATAGTGAGAATCTATTTACGTGTTAATGAGGTCTAATTTGTGTTATGAGTGTTATGACTGTGACAGTCATATCTGCTTATCCGATCACATTACAATAAGCAGTAACGGAAAAACAGTGTTGGTAAAAAAGGGCTTCTACTAACTAACAAGATACGAATATGTTAGTTTTGTAGCTATAATATTCCCAGACCACAGAAATAAAGCATATAAACGGTCTTGTCGGCGATATACATAATTATAAGGATAAGAATTGAAAATAACCAACCAACCAACCTACTAACCATTACATAAAATTTTGAATAAGTTAGGATAAAACGTCACGTTTTCATCGTAGGTCACGTAATTTTCTCCATACAAAATGAAGTCTCGGAATTGTCGCGTATGACGCGGAACGCTACAACGTGAATTAGCCTTTAAATTAAATAACTTGTAATGCTTGACTTTATGGCAATATAATCAAATCAGAAATTAAAATACATAGCAGTGCTACTTCCACTTTTATAATTTTATTTTCAGGTTGCCTTCCTCGCCCTCGTGGCCGTGGCTTTCGCCAGCCCCAAGCCCGCGCCCCAGCTGGTCTACTCCACTCCAGACGTGGTGCCCGCGGTAGGCTACTCTGGCTACTCTGCATACTCCCCGTACGCCTACTCTGCGCCGCTCGCTGCCGCCTCTGCCTACCCCTACGCCTATTCCGGATACTACCTCCGTTAAGAATAGCTTTTGAATATGGACTCTGAGCTGCCTCTTGATTTGAAATAAAGTTCGTTTGCAAATTATTCTGATGTGTATTTTTCGCTGGAATCTTCTAACCTGTCTAAAAGTAAGGTTCCAAACATGAAGTCAATATTTCTCACACCATCCATGCAAGACAAGCTTATATTCTTAACTACGAAATAAATATATAATAATAATTAATGTAAACATAGAAAACCATAACATATATAATCTTAATCATTCATATGGGTTAGGAAATTAAAAGATTTTTTGTGCTCGTTATGTTAAAGTTTACCCAATTATAATTATACAGAATACCATTATTATGATAATAGTGGTACTACCAGAAAACACACACCTACAGAAGCAGAAAAAGTGGTTCAAGATTATGAACAGATTATTACACCTGTACAAAATACGCCGACCAATCGAACGGTCCTTGTAATTATATCTTTGCGATTATTCATTATAGGAAGACTTAATTATCATAATAACATGTAAGCACATAAAGAAAATGGTTCAGTGTGGTCCTACGATTGCGCATACTCTAGAATAGGCATAACTTACACTTTTTTCTACTTTTAGTATTGCTCTGAAATCTCTGAAAAAATTTGTTCTCATACCTAGGATATTTTTTTATTTTGCAAATAACATACACAGGTGTTATGGGTACATATCAATGGGGTGTTATAGGTACTTTTGTATCTATTATAATGACAGTAGTGTATGGTCTACCACAATATGGCATGCAAAATCTTACAGAATAATCTAAAAACTAAATAAAATCAAACTGTCAAATTCTTAATATAATCATCCAAATTGTAAAACGGTCGTGTAAATAAAAATAATCGTAATTTTTTAGAAAATTCCTTAACATTATTACATTGTCGTATGTCTTTATTTAGTAAATTATACATTTTAATTCCATTATATTCCAAACTTCGTCTAAAGTTTTCATACTTTTTCGTCTCTGGTAAGCCAATGTCAAATTTATGTCTTAATCTAGTTGGTATATTTTTGTGTTTACATGCAAAATGGGTCCTATTTTTATGAATGAAAATACACACCAAATATGTATAAAGCGATACCACAGTTAGTATTCCATGTTTTACAAATAAAGAGATAGAAAAACTGAAACTATATATTTATTTATTTAATCTTTATTGCACAAAAGAAAATCTTATAGTACAAAAGGCGAACGTAATGCCAAGAAGCAATAACATTTAAATTAAATATTTGGACGAAAAACTAAACCTATTTTAAACTAAAACCTGTCTAAGATAAAATAAAAAAAACGTATTTAAATCATTTCACCTAATTAACGCTACGGCGTTACAGACAAACACATACTTAGCGATCAATATTACAATACCCCTCTTTTTGCGCCGGGCTATGGCAACTACTTACAATTTTTTGCCATCATCGTGTTATAAAATGAAAACTTAATTACTTAATAGTTATGTACCTAATTGAATATACGAGTTTCATAAAAATAACTAACTGAATAAGTTTAGTGACGTGCGTCTTACAAGAAGAAAACGTTTGAGTCGAACACGTTTATTCAAATGACGTAGCAAAAGTGCGGCCCGTCACGTCACTATAAAACGTGCCACAGAACGGGTAATATGGTATTGAGACGGCTTAAGATGCTTTCCAACGAGGCGCGGCGCAGAATCCTACTTGTAGGCGTAATGTTATTTTGAAAATAAGATCTTGGTCAATTAGGTAAGTAAAGTTTTTTGAAAAGATGCAAATTATATTTTTTATTGATACCCGGGGTCTCAACGATTTATAATATGCAACTCATTTATTTTTAGCGCTTATTATTTATAAGAAATCTTTTTTTAAGTGATTGAGTTGACATTTGTGAGTTTTAATGGCTGACAAGCTTAGTGCCTGTGTCTATGCAAGAAAACGAAAAAAGAACAATGTCAACCGCGTCTGTCCTGTCAAAAAACTTCAAACTTCCCAAACCAAGCTTCAGCGCTCAACGGTTTTGTTTGCTTGCATTTTGGTGTATTCAGTGATCTTTAAAATATTTCCCTCGACCCACGACCCCAGCACGAACTTCGGACTTTGGATTTTGCCGCTTTTCCCACGAACTTTGCATGATATTTGGACACCGATCGGATCTACTTAAGACTATTTTGGCACTGCATCTTGGACAACGATTTCTTGCTTTCAAGAAGACCCCAGCGAGCTTAGATCATAAAATGAGCGACTTCGTGCGTGCGGATTCTACAAACTTGCCACACATGGACATGATTATGATTCTTGATTATTTTCATAACAGCGATAAGTACAACGCTAGTGAAATTAGAGGTGTAAAAACACTCCTGTACGTACTGATGAATTGCATTAATATTTTGGTGAATCTATACCTACCTGCCTTACGTACTATTAGGCTCAAAACACACCTAGCGGAATGGAGGCACTAATGTATAGAGGCCATAGACAAATTTAAGCTACCATCGACAAAGCTCCATACATTACTGGTTCCATTCCGCTAGGTGTGTTTTGAGCCTTACATGTATAAACACAGGAGTTAATTTGGTTTTTTATCTTGTTTTAGGGCATCAAGAGATGGTTACGTTGAAAATGCTGTAGGATATGTGGATATTAAAAGAGGAAACACTGAATGTGTTCTCCGCGCCAAAGTTGTTCCAGAGCAAAGATTAAAAAATAAATATTATATTGTGACCATTCACATAGATGAAAAAGGCAATGATATAATTGATACAACATGTGATAGTACTAATTGTCCTGCATCGGCTGGTAAATACTTTGATATACATACACTAAAATATATGTGATAGTGAATGTTTTCAGTATGCTAAGGGAGATCGCGCATTGCTAGTTTTTGTAGTGATACAGCGGCAATACAAAAAGTAGCAATGCGTAATTTCCCATATCGGGTATGTGACAAGCGACTGCATCATCGCAACAATAGTATGAATGTTTTACTTCTACATTGCGACTGTATTATCACAAAAAGTAGCAAATTTGCGATCTCCCTAATTTGTTCTTATTTTTAGGTGGATGTAAACACCAATTGGCAGTACTGTATTGGTTACTCAATAGAGCGATAGAACCAGCACCCACTTCGGTACAGTGTTATTGGACAAAACCTAGATTAGCAACTGAAGGCACACAACCTGTTTATGCAAAAGATATGTTTCCATCAAAAAAAAGAGGAATTGAAATAGGACCAAGAGATCCGGAGCGACTTAAAGCATTTTTTGAAGAGTGCAAAAAAAGAAAAATGGAATGCTCCGACTCTCTAATTCTCACAATGTTACCGGACTATAACCCTGGGTTGTCAAAATATTGTATTTTTGACTTAATATTAGAGTTCACTACAAAGACAAATATTCATAGTTACGATAATTTCCATAAAAAAATGTCTAAATACCTCACTCAAAGTGTGCGAGATGACATCGAAAAGAGTACCAAAAAGCAAGCAGAGTCAAAGCTATGGCATAATATAAGACAAGGCAGAATAACGGCCTCCAAGGTATATGAAGCTTGTCATTGTGACACTCCAGATGGCTCACTAGTTGAGCAAATTCTTGGAGGGTTCAAGATATATGACACACAGGCAATGAGAAGGGGTAAGGCGCTGGAAAAACCAGTAGTACAAGAAATTGAGAAGAAGTTAGGAGTTGTAGTTGAAGAATGCGGATTTTATATGATAAACTTATTTTGTGGTGCTTCCCCTGATGGTGCAACTAATGATTTTATTATAGAGGTAAAATGCCCTACTACGGCAAAAACAACAAAAAACTATATCAGCAATAATAATCTAATAAAAGAAAAGTATTTCGCTCAATGTCAATTGCAAATGCTGGCTACTGGACACAAAAAATGTGCATTTTGTATTGCAGATCCACATTTTGAGCAAAATAAAAAAATTAATATTGTATGGGTTCAATTTGACATGGTTTACGCTAATAATTTACTTCAAAAAGCAGAAGAATTTTGGAAAGAATCTATCTACCCTAAAATATTACGTAATGCACTATCTTAAGTTCCTCTCTGTAGATTAGTGCTCTCCCTTATGGGAATATAGTTCAGATCTGGATACGGTTACCAACTTTTAGTATGTTGTTGGGCACGACACCAGGACCCCAAAACTGCAATGACGTCATGAAAATGGCTGCCGCTTCGTTGCGAAAAGTGCAAATTTCATCCAAACTGTGCACTGCACCTACACGTGTGTAGTATCAAACGAAAGAAGATTAAATGTGCTATATTGTTGTAATACATTATATACTACTGTATTACAGTTTAACTGCTTTTAACAAAAACCCAAAATCAGGCTAAAAAATTATTCGGGTATTTGCATTTTACAACTAAATTATAAGTCCAACTTTAAAGCAAAGTACTACAATAAAAAAACAGTCTAGTTAAGCTATACATTGCTATGAAAATTATTAAAATCTGGTAATAATTGCGGCAGCTATGTTAAGAAACATGTTGGCACTGCCGAACTATTCCCTTAGAGTGAAGAAATAACAATTTTCTCAATTTACAGAATATCCACAGAAGCTTCGGGTGTATTATTGGTCAAATAATTTGGAGCCCCTACATGTCGGAAAAATATCTCTATAGTGACCGAGGTCCAAATAATGACGTCATGAACGTGACCACTACCGAAATTTGTAAAACGTAAATTAAAGCTATACCATGATACATACACACATGTGTGTAGCATCGATCGAAAGCTTATTAAATTTACTGCAATACATACATACATTGCTTGTGAAAATAATGTATAGTTTAGGAGTTGTTGACTAAATAAAATATTTTTTTAGGAAAATAAAATGTATATGTTAATCCTGTGGCCAAAAAAAGACAATACACTAATGTTTTGTATAGCATTAAAAACACCAACTATTCAGGTTTATAACACAGTTTGAAATTATACAATTTGATAAGAACTATAAAAGTTGTGCTTAAAACTCTAAAGCACACTAACTATTTTACCTACAATGCACTCATACTATGAAAAGCTTGGGCCTAATTATTGACTAGTTTTTTTATAAATTTTGTAAGAATTTAGGGTTCCTTGCCATTAAAGTAAATAAAAAAACCAGCCAAGTGCGAAAGAAAATAAACCTGAATAGTTGGTGTTTTTAATGCTATACAAAACATTAGTGTATTGTCTTTTTTTGGCCACAGGATTAACATATACATTTTATTTTCCTAAAAAAATATTTTATTTAGTCAACAACTCCTAAACTATACATTATTTTCACAAGCAATGTATGTATGTATTGCAGTAAATTTAATAAGCTTTCGATCGATGCTACACACTTACACACATGTGTGTATGTATCATGGTATAGCTTTAATTTACGTTTTACAAATTTCGGTAGTGGTCACGTTCATGACGTCATTATTTGGACCTCAGTCACTATAGAGATATTTTTCCGACATTTAGGGGCTCCAAATTATTTGACCAATAATACACCCGAAGCTTCTGTGGATATTCTGTAAATTGAGAAAATTGTTATTTCTTCACTCTAGGCCTGATTTACACTTGTAAGTTTTGCTTACGTAAGTAGGGACGCAGCTATGGGTTAGAATGAGATACGAATATCTCCATCTCATTCTCGCCAATAGCTTCATCCCTACTTACGTAAGTAAAACTTACAAGTGTAAATCCAGCCTAAGGGAATAGTCCGGCAGTGCCAACATGTTTCTTAACATAGCTGCCGCAATTATTACCAGATTTTAATAATTTTCATAGCAATGTATAGCTTAACTAGACTGTTTTTTTTATTGTAGTACTTTGCTTTAAAGTTGGACTTATAATTTTGTTGTAAAATGTAAATATCCGAATTATTTTTTAGCCTGATTTTGGGTTTTCGTTTACAGCTGTTAAACTGTAATATACAGTAGTATATAATGTATTACAACAATATAGCACATTTAATCTTCTTTCGTTTGATACTACACACGTGTAGGTGCAATGCATAGTTTGGATGAAATTTGCACTTTTCGCAACAAAGCGGCAGCCATTTTCATGACGTCATTGCTCGGGAGACATTCATCTACGTCCCCGTCTCTCGGCAGTTTTGGGGTCCTGGTGTCGTGCCCAACAATATATTAAAAGTTGGTAACCGTATCCAGATCTGAACTATCACTTAGGCCCTCTCCCATAACGGAGGGGACCAGATACTGTGTTATCATTATCAATAATATAAAAGCGTCTGGTTGATGTAACTGGTGACCGAAGAGCTGGCGGTTTCCTCGCACAGCGTATCAGCATTGCGATACAACGAGGAAATGCCACCAGCATCCTTGGTACAATGCCGCAAGGGCCTAGTTTAGATTTGAGCTAGTTATTAATTTAGTTTAGTATTTGTACTGTAGTACCTCTGTATATTTAGTTATAAAATAAATAAGTTTGAAATTCCTTTTTTTTTAGTTTGACATTTTGAATAGAAATTAATTGGTAAGTATTTATAAGTAAAACATTTATGCCTGATCCGCACAATCTATTGCGCAACATACCTAGAAGCAGTGCGCCTTAGGGGTGGACTACGGGGGCTGTCGCTCAGGGATGCCGGGGTCACAGGGACGCTCCGGCTTAGGCATTAAAGTGGTTTTTATACCAATAATGTGTAGTAAGTAAACAGCACGAAATGGAAGCCACGTAATGGAAGAGCTAGCCACGTCAGATATGACACAATAATGAGAGCAACAAAACCCGTCTGGTTAGATTGCTGTACTATCCTTATTACTAGATCCGGGCGTCTGGCAGCTTTTAATGGGTGCAGGTCAGAGTTACAGACTAGCAACATCCTTGAATTAGAAAATACTACTACAAAAAGAAATAAAAACTACATAAGTTGTTTCAGTTATAGAGGACAATATGCAATGTTTTTGTTCTATTGTGAAAATATAGGCCTTTCACAATAGAACAAAAACATTGCATATTATTGCGGAAAGAGAAACAGTAAGGCGACAAACTATGAATTACATTATACGTCGTTTGGTACTACTTTTCCCAAACTTTTGGCAATGATATAATCGAATAATTTATATATTTCTCATAATGTTAATTAAAACCAGAACTCTAGGATTTGTTTTCTTGAAGTGGTTTGCATTCTTTGATCTCCACCACTTTACAGCTGCGAGATGTCCAGATCTATAAATAAACATAGTATAGCGAACTGACTAGAAGGGTTCCGTTGCTCTCATTATTGTGTCATGTCTGACGTGGCTAGCTCTCCGTCTATGGGCACCTCTATATGATGGGCCATCATAGGGACGTAGGGTATAATGCCTTTTCGCCGAAAATTGTATTGCCGAATTTCACTTGCCAACCAACTTTTCGCAGAAGTTTCATTTGGCCGAATAACTTTTACCAAATAATTATTTCGCAACCATTTACGTACTATTTAATTTTAAATTACCTACTAGGTTGAGTTAGGTTGGATGATGTGCAGTTGGGAAATGAATTTCGGCCAAATGAAACTTCTGCGAAAGTTGGTTGACAAGTGAAATTCGGTAATACAATTTTCGGCTAAAAGGCAGAGGAGAACCATTTCTCTATCTGGAGCCCTCAGCGCCAGCACGTGATATCACGTCCAAAATATAATCGAGTGTGTACTCGCGCAAGCTGGCCCTGTAGGTACGATTTTACTGTCCTATGCTTCGACGGTCGAAGGGCTAATTCTAGTAATCTAACAGTTAGATTTACTGGTTTGAATTAACCTTTTCGCCGCCAAGCATTGAACAAAAATGACGTGCCACCGACGCCACGTAATCGCGTTTTGTCAAGCGAAATTGAACTTAGCGGAAGCCTGCGTAGGTCCCTATTGCACTACAAAGCCTGTCGGCTGTTGCATCCGTGGCGACACAGCCGACTGTGGCGGTCAAAGGGTTAAAAATACTTTAGGTAGATTGTAAACAAAAAGAAGAAAGAAAAGACTATAATGTATAACCTACTATCATTCGGTGGACGGAGCGTCAGACCTTCATGTATGGATTTATTTAAGCTTGTGAGCAAGAGGTGACTAAATACGAGTACTTTAATGGATTTATAAAATAAAACAAAATTAAAATTATTGCATTTTTATAATATTACCTTGCAGATTAACAAGAGCACATGCGATTATAACAGCTGCATCAACATATTTGACATGGTTGTGGTTAATTACAGAGTGAGGCTTCAAAAACGCGAATTCTCTCAATCTTCTTATGACACGTTCCACGTGTATCCTTAAGCTAGCAATTATTTTAGTCTGAATCACTTCTTTTTTGGTAGGAGTTTCCTTTGAAGAAACACTCGGAGGCCGTAAAAGTTTAGCGTGTCGTTGTGCCAGGAGAGTGTCAATGCTTTTAAAGCCGCGGTCGGCTAAAACCACAGCCCCTGGAGGAAGAATATCCACAAAGCCACTACGTTCAGTAATAGCTTGGTCGGAAATCCTTCCTCCAATGCCTTTCGAAATGAAGCATATAAAGCCATTTGGGCAACATGCAATCAAGTATTTTAAAGTGTTGCATGATTTGTATGACGACCAGGAGCTTGACTGTGAAATAGTGTTTGAAGCTTTTTCGATATGAATCTCAAAGCAGTCTATAATGCACTGTATGTTCGCATACCTAACTTTAAACACAGGCGGCAATGTTTTTTTTATGGTCAGAGGATCTGGCAGGTATATGTACATCTGCAAGAAAGTTGCCAGTTTAGGCAGAGATGTCCGTAAAACCTCTTGTATTGTCACTGAACTTAATTGGAAATGGTGACTCATTCTCAGGATAGTGTCATTTTGTTTTAACTTAAATAACGCGATGATCACATGCAGCAGACGCAGGTTGCATTCGTTTGATAAAAAGTCAATAAGCCAAAAATATGGTTCAGGAACACCAACATACATTTTTGGGTGCTCCTCGATCAATTTCAAAATATGTGTACGTCCTGACATATCTTTTGTATCCGTTATGATATGTCTACTCGTAGCTGTGCTTGATGATGAAGGGCTAGAGAGTTCGTACAACGACGGCGTCGGCGAAGACGGCGAATGACTTGCAGTGGTTGATGAAAATGATGAAGACTGGCTTGGCATTATTTTTTCGGCTACGTATGTGGCTTTGAAATTGGCTGAACAGCCTACACTTTTTACTGTTGGTTTTACCAGAACAGTTTTGTTTGAACATTCCATTTCGGTCTGAGTCAAAGAATGAATCTGAAAAAGAAAACATTCAAAAGTTTAATAAGGGGCCCGATTAGCCCCTGATAGGTTATTTAATAAGTGAGATGTTTTTATTCTCATACATGCGAAAAAATGATGTCGTTACGATAGTGATAATAGGCTCGACAGCATTTTTGAGACTAGCACTATACATGCGTCGGCGTGATAACGGATTCCCGGAACAATAATCCCTAATTGACCAGAAATCCCTATTCTCTAGTCTAACTATAACGGTTCATGAGATTCAGCCTACTGACAGATAAAAATGACAAAAAATCATGTCTGGGATAGACGTATGCGCCGCTACGCCGATTTCACGCCGATGCGGCAAAGACCGGCGCACACGTCTAGTCTGGGAGTCCCCTTAAATATTTATTTTATTCTGTTTTTTTAGTAAGTATTTGTTGTTATAGCGGCAACAGAAATACATTATCTGTGAAAATTTCAACTGTCTAACTATCACGGTTCATGAGATACAGCCTGGTGACAGACAGATGGATCCCGGATAATAGGATCCCGTTATTACCCTAAAAACCAGGATGCTTACAGACACAAGACATCTCACGATTTCGACTATAGAAAATTAAAGTTTTGTGTTTTCACAACACCTATCAGAATAAGAAATCATTTTTATCTACACCCATATTATAAACCCTCCATGATGCGTTCAAAAACCACACGTTATACCCACCATAAAAATAGACTGTTTTGTTAGAAATTAGAACAAATGTCTTATCTGGAACAATGTTATTATTGCTAAGTAATAACATCGAATTCTATAAAATCTCCCCAACTGCGGTCATGCGCCCCCTACCGCCGCGCGCACAATGGAGTTGGCCATAGCAGTGCAATCGCGGTCATGCCAACGAATCCAACGTTTTTGAACGTCATTTAGGGTTTATGATATGTGTGTAGATAAAGCAGTGTATTCAACTGTACATAATTATGCCTTTATGTCATTAAGTCCGCCTTTTGTGCGGTAAAATTTAAATAAATAAAATATACTTATACATGGTGGATTTTCTTTTTGGGTCAGTGAGGGCAGCTACCATATCCCGTGCTGCTACGTGAAAATGGTCTGAAGAGACCTTCCCTCTATTTAAAATTAATGAAGGATCGCATTTACAGATTTTGGAAAAAACATACAGGGTGCGAGAAAAAGGTCATTTTTGGCGAACTTCTTTTATGATTCCTATCCAGGATCAAAAGCTTGTATGGAACCAAAAAAAATTCCGGCTAGAAAAGGCACAAATCGAAGAAACATTTTCCCATACATTTTGTATGAAAATCTTCTTCTTCCTAGCGTTTATCCCGGCTTGGGGTCCGCTTGACAACCTAATCCCATGAATTGGCAGAAACTAGTTTTTACGAAAGCGAATGCCATCAGATCTTCCAACCCAGAGGGGAAACTAGGCCTTTTTGGGATTAGGTCCGGTTTCCTTACGATGTTTTCCTTCACATTTTGTATGAAAATGAAAACTTTTATTTTTCACATGCAATTTTTTTATGCCAATCGATTCCATTCCTGTTCAGTATCAATAGTTTCCATGGGGTTAACTTACGGTAATGTACCAAACACCCACAAATTGAAGAAACTTTTCCATACATTTACTACAGAGAAAATGTGAAATTTTATTGACATTTTCTAATCATGCCAATCAGTCCTGTTACGTTTAAGGACAATAATACTGTATCAGGACATTACATCCAAAGCATTCAAATAACAAAAAACGGGGATTTTAAAGCAGTAAATGTATGGAAAAAGTTTCTGCAATTTGTTGCTGTTTGGTACATTATCGTAAATTGACCCCATGGAAACTAATGATACTGAATAAGATTGGAAACGACTGGTATAAAAAAATTGCATGTGAAAAATAAAAGTTTTCATTTTCATACAAAATGTATGGGAAAATGTTTCCTCGATTTGTGGCTTTTCTAACCGGAAATATTTTTTTTGGTTTTCTGGATAGGAATGGGATCAAATGGCATCATAAAAAAAGTTCGCCAAAAATGACCTTTTTCTCGCACCCTATATGTTTTTTCCAAAATCTGTAAATGCGATCCTTCATTAATTTTAAATAGAGGGAAGGTCTCCTTAGACCATTTTCACGTAGCAGCACGGGATATGGTAGCTGCCCTCACTGACCCAAAAAGAAAATCCACCCTGTATATGCGGAATAATCACCAGTAAATACTTAACGATTAGACCTTGTGTAGCCAATACCAGTCTTAATAATACAAAGGAAGAACTTTTTTGAGCTACCTTTACCTTTGAATTTTTGGCGCTTCCTTGCTGCAAAAACTCCATTGACGTTGCAGGTAACATATCTTTTGAAGCACCTTGGGTAAGATTCCCGTCATCAATCAGCATCTCCTAAAAGTAAATAAATAACAAGTGAGTGACATAACAGAGCGGAATAGCTATTCACCATTTGGCTCCATTATCAGATTATTGTAGTGTCCTCTGAATTCTATATACTTGCAAAGCATCATCTATATGGATATTACAAGTAAATACACTAATTAGGGTAAATTTGATTACTAGCATGTAGTTTTTACTGTCTTTTTACACAATATCAAATATTCAATTCAACAAGAACATCATGTTAATGTAATGAAAAAATAATTGGTTAGGCAGTTAGTCCAGAAAGCTCTTGTAATAAAAACAATTTGCACATTTATATATATCTAATCTGAGTTACAGATGTCTTATTGTGTATTTAAGTATTATCAATATCCATCTATTAATTGTTATACACTACAGTACCCACAATACAAGTAATAAATAGTTTGCCAAGATGACACTTACATTCTCATCATAAGTCTTAGATAAAATCAAGTTTGCGGTCTTTTTCAGGTGTAACTTGCCAGATTTGCTTTTGCAGCAGTCTTCTTCAACCTAAAATGAAATTAAAACATTTTTTATGTGAATAAATTACATGTTTTTTTTCTATACCACAACAGTGGCAAACAAGCATACGGCCATTGTTCAGAAGAAACAAGTTGCATAGGTATATTTATTTATTAGGTATATGTATAAATTATTACCAGAATAAATTCTAAGGGAGACGTTGCAGAAATAAGATATCTCGTCATAGCTACTAACAAATGACCCATACAAATATTACCATGATATCACAAACATAAAAACAGTAAAATACTCACATTGATATGTTCTTCACATACATATAAGTTTCGTTTTGGGCAGTTCCTATCCAAAGCTTGACACCAAGTAGCTTGTAAAGACTTTGGTATACTCAAGTATAGGGAGTTTGGAAAATCTCGTCTGTACTTCTTACAAGAAGGTACAAAGCACTGGAGTGCATCTCTGTAATACTCCATCTCCGCTTGAGCGCGTTCAGGATCATCTGAATCCATCGTAAAGATACTACGATCCAAATATACTCGTGTAGCAGTCCAAGAGCCAAGGCAAGAGTCTTGAAAGCAAGAAATCGTTGTCCAAGATGCAGTGCCAAAATAGTCGTAAGTAGATCCGATCGGTGTCCAAATATCATGCAAAGTTCGTGGGAAAAGCGGCAAAATCCAAAGTCCGAAGTTCGTGCTGGGGTCGTGGGTCGAGGGAAATATTTTAAAGATCACTGAATACACCAAAATGCAAGCAAACAAAACCGTTGAGCGCTGAAGCTTGGTTTGGGAAGTTTGAAGTTTTTTGACAGGACAGACGCGGTTGACATTGTTCTTTTTTCGTTTTCTTGCATAGACACAGGCACTAAGCTTGTCAGCCATTAAAACTCACAAATGTCAACTCAATCACTTAAAAAAAGATTTCTTATAAATAATAAGCGCTAAAAATAAATGAGTTGCATATTATAAATCGTTGAGACCCCGGGTATCAATAAAAAATATAATTTGCATCTTTTCAAAAAACTTTACTTACCTAATTGACATTACGACAATAATCATACGACAATAGCCATCGAATACTTTTTTAACAGCACATTATCGATATTTAAAAAAACATAAAGAAAATTGTAGAGTTGACTGGCGGAGCAGGTATAGACTCACCTTAGTGACCTTAGTGTATAAGAAATAAGAAGCTTTTCTAACAGTAGTACTTCGTTATATTTCATATTAAAAATAGAGCGTTACCATTCAAATATGGAACGTAACATATGTATAAGTATAAGAAACTAAAAAGTTCCTTTAACTTCTGTAAGCTGCGTCCTGACTCCAGTCGGCTGTTGTGAATCATACCTACATAAGGCAGTGGGCGGTGTATATTACATTACTATCGGACCTTCTTGTTTTGTCACTACGCGGAAGGTGTAACTAGTCATGTGTACATTGTGTAATGTTTATGCATTTAATCTAGAGCTAAGTAGATTGTTTTAGGATCAAGGACATAACACTGATGCATTGAATTTATGTATATACTCACAATTAATACCTAGGCTTAATTAATTCGCAACAGCCACATTTGTTTTGATCGTGGCCTTACTGTTAGGCCTGCATTTAACCTGACAGGTTAAAACTTTTATTCGAATCTCTAAATTCAAACACTTATGATTTTTTTATAAATTTCCTAAGATGGTATGCACCATCCTTGCCGCTTGTAGGCGAGAACATTTTTTTTTTCAAAAGTAATTTTAAGTTACGAGCAGTAATTGAAACAAGTTACCAGTGGCGGCGGGTCCATAGAACACGATTCCCGTCGGCTTGCCTAATTTTCAGGAATCTGAATAGTCTTCCTATAGATCATGAAGAAATTTAAAGCCACATTAAGCTCCGGCTGGCCTAAAAAAAATTTTGACCCGCCGCCACTGCAAGTTACATCATTGTTTTAAGTTCGACATTTTAGCCATTGACTTTTGAATTAGTACTGCATGAAAGACACTGAATAAGAGTACAGTTGCCGTCAGATATTTCGGAGCTGCTATGGTGGTCACAAATATCTGAACAACGCCTCGATTGCCAAGGCGACAAAGTGTTCAGATATTTTTGAGTACCGTGGCTGCTCTGATATATTTGATGGCGATTGTACCTAGGTTTGTTTTACTTCGACGTTAGTATTTTCTTAATCAAATTAAACACATATCTATTTAAATTTGCTAAAAAAAGTTTATTCAAAATCATTATATAGTTCACAGTCCATTATCATGAATCCAGGGTAGTATATTCTTTTATTAACGAAGGTAGTATCCGGAGTAGGCATAGGGGTAGGCAGAGGCAGCAGCGACCGGGGCAGAGTAGGCGTACGGGGAGTACGCAGAGTAGCCAGTGTAGCCCACCGCGGGCACCACGGCTGGAGCGGAGTACGCCACCACCTGGGGATCAGGCTTCGGCTCGGGCTTAGCGAGGGCTACGGCCACGAGGGCGAGGAAGGCAATCTAGAAAAAAAAACAAAGACTTATTTACACTTTAAGTCACTGAGCAAGTAAAAAATATCAAACATAAATATTTATGTTACGTTATTAAGGTGTTTTTATCTTCGTTTACGAATCACGATACTCACGTAATTAAAATAGGCAGTTACAATACAAGTTTTTTTTATTTATTAATTAATTAATTAAAATTTCTTGTTTCTTTAAACTTTCGGATTTTACGGGTAAGTATTTTGTTCCTGTGTACAACTTAATTTTCATCTAATCTAAAATAATAAATATTTATGAATTTGTTATGAGTACGAGCGTCGAGTCATATTTATACCTAATTATTATTAACGTATTTGTTTATTCAAATGTCTGATACATCCTTCATTACCCATTTATTATATTTTATATCCCATCAGGCAGCGACCACTAACACATGAGTGAAATTCAAGTAGTTAGTATTTAATTCCGGGAAAAATATTTAATAATCAGTATATATTTAAATACTTACGACTTTGGAGAACATGGCTTATGTCGAGCTTGTACTGGTAACAAGTGATAATTGTCACAACACCAAAGCTACTTTATATACCACTAGAACTACTACGCCCCGACGGGTACGAGT
Organism: Pammene fasciana; assembly: GCA_911728535.1. Lineage (NCBI taxonomy): Eukaryota > Metazoa > Arthropoda > Insecta > Lepidoptera > Tortricidae > Pammene > Pammene fasciana. The sequence continues at coordinate 9,455,101 of OU452285.1, forward strand.
AGGTACCAACTTTATCATTAAGTAAAAAAAGTCCTTGATCTTCAAACTAATCGGGTATTCTATGGACTTACTTCCTAACAATTATTATGTGATTCATCCTTTGAAATCAATCCTGATTTTTCTCTACCAATAGATTGTACATAAATAAGTTTTAGGGTGAGCTGTTTGTTGTTGCCAATGCCAATGTTGCCAGGTTAGATGTTATTTTTACAAATAGGCGTAATATATTACCTAGTTAATTATAATAATTTCTTTAAGCATATGATCGGGGATTTTTAATATTAACCTGTTTAAACGTGAGACAGTAGGTAGCATGTTTGCATCTAAAATGGATTTCCTCGAGATAGTTAGCTTACCAATTCGGATTAAAAAGATGATTTATTTGGTATGAGTCTGAAAGCCTTAGCTTAGTTGCAATAATAAGAAAGAACTATCAACATCCCTCTACTATTGCTTGTTGGTTTCGTCAAATTAATTTTACCTGTTTATTCATAAATAAATAAATAAATATTAAATATTATGGGATAATCTTACACAAATCAACCTAGTCCCACAGTAAGCTCAATAAGGCTTGTGTTAAATAACATTACAATAGAAAATTAATAAATAACTATAAACTAAAAGCTACCTACAAATAAAATACGTACTCCAAATCACTGCCAATGGGCTTAAAATAAAATAAAAATACAACATAATTTTACTGAAAATAAATCATAACCCATAAAACATTTAGTATCTTAGAAGTAGGTAAATCAAGGAAAGTTAACCATTTAAACTCCATAGGAAACCGTATCTTAAATGCTCAAGGCTTTTTATTTAAATCGATACAATCCAAGTACAAAGAAATGGGACTATTTTTAAACAAACAATCTAATCACCTCTAAATACATACACTTTGCTTAAGTACTCTTGGTCGCGTAACAGGAGATAATGGATGTCGATTTTTCGGTGTGATAGATCTGTTTTCGTAACCACCTAATTAGTTTGAAGATCAAGGACCTTTTTTTTATCTAGAACTGAAAAACTTCTACTGCATAATACATGCCAAAGAGTGGTAATTCTGGTAGTATATAAGCCGGCGTTATTGTTAGAAAATTATCACTTGTCCAGTACAAGCACATCATCAAACATGTTCTCTAAAATCGTAAGTAAAAATTATCTTTTAATAAGTAGTTAATATACAATATAATTTTAAACAAAAAAGAACCGACTTCACTTAGGATCCGCTATTCCAAGAGGAAGTGGCCTAGTTGCTGTAAAAAATAGTGAAATCACTATAGGTGTGCCTATAATAGTTGAAGAGTTCCCTCGATTTCTCCAGGATCCCATCATCAGACCCCGACTTGGTGACAATGGGACCATCTAGGGGTTATACCCGTTCGATTAAAAAAAATCGGTTCACGATTCACGGAGATATCGAGTAACATACATACAAAGAATAATGATAAAAATAATGATGATAAAAAAACAGTCGAATAGAGAACCTTCTCCTTTTTTGAAGTCGGTTAAAAATAGAAATATCCAGCCAAGTACGAGTCGGACTCGTGTACTAGGGCATGCTATACCGGTATTGCATGCCCTGTCGTGTACTGACCTTGCTGTTGCCTCATTAATAAAAAGTTTATTAAAATAGGAAAATACTAATAAAAAATTGATGAGGTAACAAGTTTAACATAGCTAGTCGTTGTATAAAGCCCTACAAATAGTTTATCTCGCACCCTTAAGAGTCGTCAGGACGCTCGCGTGAACTCGCGTCCCCATACAAACGTAGTTCAGCTCTCATTTTAAAACGACATGCTTTAGAACCACGAAATTTGGCATGGGCATTCTAGCAGTACAGATCTATGTCGTAATTCGTTTTCGTTGCTAAAAATTGTATCACAAAGAAAACATAGCAAAAATAAGTTTTGTATGTAAATCTGTATCTGGCAGTATTTTCTTTGCATTACAATTTTTAGCAACGAAAACGAATTACCGACATAGATCTGTACTACAAAAATGCCCATGCTAAAGTTCGTGGTTCTAAAGCATGTCGTTTTAAAATGAGAGCAAAACTACGTTTGTATGGGAACGCGAGCGTCCTGATGGCGACTCTTAAGTAACGTGACGCCAAAACAAACAGCTCTGTAACTTGCATATTTTTCCAGGTTGTCTTCTTTGCCCTCGTGGCTGTAGCTTTCGCTAGCCCCAAGCCCGCGCCTCAAGTGGGCTACCCCGACGTGGTGCCCGCGGTGGGCTACACGGGCTACCCCGGCTACTCGGCGTATTCCCCGTACGCCTACTCCGCCCCTCTCGCTGCTGCTGCTGCCTACCCCTACGATTATTCTGGATACTACCTCCGCCGTTAAGAACCTAAATAAGCATTTGATCGTTCCACTGCTGTACATGAGCTCTGAATGCCCTACGATTTTTAATAAAGATTTTTGTTTCGAAATGTTTGTGTTTTTGATAATCATTATCATATAATATTAAGTGTCAGCCGTTAATATATTATGCTTTGAACGATTCGTAAATTGAAGCCACTAGATCTATCTACGGCCTGTGATTTGACATTTGATGGGAATTCAGTCAGCCGCAACCATTATAATACCGGTGAACTCTGTGAGGAAACGTTGGAATAAAAGGTAAACAGATGTAGGTATCGTAGATGAAAAGGGTCTCTATTGGTTCCCATAATTTTTAACTTCCGTTTTTGTCAGTCCATAACGTTTTCGATCATAATTTTTATTAGTCATATTGTCAATAGTCATAAAATTTTACAATCGAAATTGCTGGTACGATTTTTGCAGGTCATAATTATTGTTAGTCATAAAATCTGTTACTCATAATATTCAAAGTCCAAATGGTGTCTATTACATAATGTTGAAGGCAATAAACTTGCTTATAATAATTGTTTTAAGTTCTTTAATCGTAGATTATAATGATAACTAGGGGTGTATATCGGTTTCCACAAATTTTAAGTTCCGATTTTTTATAGTCCATACCCTACCTATCTCTGGGAGCAGTTTCATTTTTAGGGTCATAAAAAAAATAACCCTAACCTACCTATCTCTGGGAGCAGTTTCGTTTTTAGGGACATCAAAAAAAAATAACCCTAACCTACCTATCTCTGGCAGCAGTTTTGTTTTTAGGGTCATCAAAAAAAAAATAACCCTAACCTACCCATCTCTGGGAGCAGTTTCGTTTTTAGGGTCATAAAAAAAATAACCCTAACCTACCTATCTCTGGGAGCAGTTTCGTTTTTAGGGTCATAAAAAAATAACCCTAACCTACCTATCTCTGGGAGCAGTTTCGTTTTTAGGGCCATAAAAAAACCCTAACCTACCTATCTCTGGGACAGCAATAAGTTTATTGAATACAAAGGGATGACATTAAAACGATATGATTAACGACTATTAGTCCGATAAAATATATGCCTTAAAATATTTCTGAATAATTATTGATAGACCTTAGAATATTATACTCATCAATTGTATGCCTTTTGCGATTATAGTGTTTAATATTATAAAAAATAAAATAAAATAATAAAATAAATAAAGTTTTATTTTCAGGCAGTACACCCATATCAACATCACAAACATTGCAGACATAAAATTAAAATCCTAAAAGCTAAATAGACAAATATTAAAAATAATGTCAAGTCGTTCATTACAAACAGTACAGACAGATTATAGATCTTTATTATTAGAACTATGAAACGTTATGCTTTACAAAAATTATGACTATTGATGTTTATGCCCATAAATTATATGTATATCAATTTCTGACTATCGAAATTCGAAACAACAAGTTTATGGGAAACAAAGGGATCCCAGATGAAAATATTGATGATATTGATCTGCATACGAATAAGGTAGGTATTTGGTAGACCTAAAATAAACATGTGGCCAAATTCGTTATTCCTTCCTATGAGAAGTGTACCATCGGGTTCATAATTACATGGCCAGGTTATGAAGGAATCCACTGATAAATTGACCATGCGATCCTGAATCTGATGGTACCTAAGGTCTATGTCAATAGAAAAGTAAAATAGTGTTAACAAACCCATTTAGGTACTTTCATTGCTTCGCAATCACGCACTTTTAAAGAACAACCATGGTTTCATTGCCATTTTAACATACGCAAACGTCTTATCTGCTTTTTTATTCTAATTTACTCGTATAGTAAAAATAATTCATTAATTACTTATATTTCAGTAAAATCCGATTTTGTAATAACAATTTAGTATCTGTCTAGTGCCATTTTCCATAGAAAATTAGTTGTCAGTCAGCCATATTTGTTTGCCTTATTTTGATTTTCTATTGACACTGACTTTATGTATATATATCACGCACGGATACTAATCAGACAATATGGTTTGTGAATCCGCCAATGCTCTGTTAAAGATATAGATATTTTCAATGAAATTGAGTTCAGATAAAAAAAAATATTCATGTAAGTGAACTGAAATCCATAGACTAGAGCAATATAAAGCCCGTTACAAAAATACGATCTGATATCTTTAAAAGCTCAGTAAATAACCTGTTACTAAACAAAGTTAGGTTTGGTCGTCACTTTGAATAAGGTCAGACTAAGATCAATTTCTAGTACAGTCAGCAGCAGAACTAGCTAACTGTACTTAGCCACTAAGTCTATAAAAAAAAAACGCTTTTGTTACTAGAATCTGTTTCATGAAAGCTTGATCTTGTAAAATAAGCAGATATTTCTTTGATACAAATTATCTTAAAAGGCTTTTCCTTGTTTTTTTTATATTAAAGAAGTGGCAATTTTTGTAAAAAAAAATATCTGCATTTGTTTCAAACCTTTGCCAAATTCATTAGAAGTTTTCTGAACAATAATAAATTAGTCAGTATTCTTCATACCCAAAGCACAACCTTCTACAGATACTGAATTTATATTAAGCCAATCAAAATATTTAATTGTGTTCCGGATGAATTAAGAATTTGGAGGATGATGAATTTAAAAAAGAAAGTTTATAAATGGTTACTAAAATATAATTTTTTACACATCTAATGATTTTTAGAAAATAAAGGCAATTTGTAATATCAATGACATTTATAAAACCTAGTTAAGTATTTAAATTAACATGTTCTTATTAGGTAAGCTCCTTAACTCTTCTATACTATTTAAATTTTACTATTGTATCTTTGGACATTGAACTTCACAATTATTTTAGCTCTAGCAGATATTGTACACCATTAAAATGGTAGGCTATGGTTTTAGTAGCTCAAACAAATGTAACACCTGTTTATATACCTATAGTCTCAATTAATATTTTTTTTTTACCTGTACCAAAAATGTATGTCAGATTAGGGATTTGTTCAGTAATTAGGAGGCGAGTACTATCAATTTTCTATTAGTCTAGTATGAAAACTACACGTGAATAATTTGCAAATGAAAACTTTATTGAAAATCGTTATGCAGTTCACAGGCCATTATCATAAAGCAAGTGTCGTATAATCTTTTTTTAACGAAGGTAGTATCCGGAGTAGGCATAGGGGTAGGCAGAGGCAGCAGCGACCGGGGCAGAGTAGGCATACGGGGAGTAGGCAGAGTAGCCAGTGTAGCCCACCGCCGGCACCACCGCTGGAGCGGAGTACGCCACCACCTGGGGATCAGGCTTCGGCTCGGGCTTAGCGAGGGCGATGGCCACGAGGGCGAGGAAGGCAATCTAGAAAAATAAACAGACTTATTTACACTTTAGGTCACTAAGTAAGTATTGTTTTATTTGTTTCTGTAGTTTATTGTGTATATATTTGAATAATATAAGTTACTAGTAAGTAAAAAATGTTAAACATAAATATTTATATTACGTTATTAAGGTGTTTTTATCTTCATTCTATCTAATATGACTTAAACATTGTTAACAAATTGCGATATGCAAGTAATTAAAATAATGAAATTGTATAAATTATTAACGGTAGCATGATTATTGGATAAAGATAAGTTTGCCACTATTACATTACATTACATTTGAACTTTAAATATATATGCGTATTATATTATAACACTTTTTAAAAAATTACAAAGGAAGACAATGTCTAAACTGTTTCAGAATAGAGTTACAAGATTATTCAGATTATAGTTATATAATAATGAGTTTTTTAAATTTCGAGGCTCATAATCACAAAACGAGTTTAGTGAAAACATACCAGAAAGTTATCTACTGACACCAACACAGTTTCGGCGATTATTTGTATACAGGTTACAAGATACAATACAACTTGTATTATATCTTCAGAGCCCTGTATATCATTAGTATCATTACACAGGATTTATACATTAGTTACATAATTAATTAAAATGTCTTGTTTCTTAAAACTTTCAGGTTTCATGGGTAAGTAAATCACTACTTTGTGCCTGAGTGTAACTAAATATTTATCAATTTTTTTTAGAAATATGAGCGACACGAGCGTCAAGTCATATGTATACCTAATTATTATTTACACATTTGTTTATTCCAATGGATGATACACCCTTCTTTACCAATTGAATATATTTCATATCATATCAGGCAGCGACCACATGAGTAAAGTTCAAGTAGGTAATTATTATTTAATTCCAGAAAAATAATTCAAAAATCAATATATATTTAAATACTTACGACTTTGGAGAACATGGCTTATGTCGAGCTTGTACTGGTAACAAGTGATAATTGTCACAACACCAACGCTACTTTATATACCACTAGAACTACTACGCCCCGACGGGTACAAGTACCAAACTTTATCTTTTGGCAAAAAAAGTCCTTGATATTCAAACTAACCTGGTATTCTTTGGACTGACTTCCTAACAACTATTATTACATGATTCATCCTTTAAAATCAATCCTGATTTTTTTCTATCGAGAGATTGTACAGTCAACGCCTCACTAGGTATACACTTTTGAACATTATTCCACTGTAATAACGTTCAAAAGTGTATACCTGGTTTTTGAACGGCCTCTTAGCCTAATAGTTGGTAGTGACCCTGCCTATGAAGCAAGAGGTCCCGGGTTCGAATCCTGGTCAGGGCATTTATTTGTGTGTTTATCACGGATATTTGTTCCTGAGTTATGGATGTTTTCTATGTATTTAAGTATTTATCTATATCTATCTATTATATATATCGTCGCCTAGTACCCATAACACAAGCCTTATTGAGCTTACTGTGGGACTGGGTTGATTTGTGTAAGATTGTCCCATTATATTTATATTTTATATTTATATTTATACCTAGTGAGGCGTTGTGTGTACATAGATAAATGGGTTTTAGGGCGAGATGATATATTTACGTTTAATTGCCAGGGACATTATTATTTTTACAAATAACTCTAAGGTTTTTTTGCCTCTTCATCTGGACAGGGATATTTTTCTACTTATTTGTTTTGAGATACAGCTAGTTTAGGTATAAGTTTAGTTGTAATTTATTTTTTGTAATATGACCTATTTTTGTTTTATAATGTTTACTGTGATAATTAGAAGTTCTCAATAACGAATTAGTAATTATTGTGCCAAATTCTTAACTGATTAAACGTGTGGCACTGTACAGTAAACTGTGAAGCTGTAAAGTAGGTAGCGTATTTGCATGTTAAATGGATTTTGTCGAGATAGCTTACCGATTCGGATAGGTAGATGATTAATCTGGTATGATTCTGAAAGCCTTAGCTGAAGTGCAATACATAAGCAACTTTAATAAAATAATTTTATTTACCCTACCCCTATTCTTAACCAGTCCAGAAAAAATAATTATTATCTCGGTATTTATTCAATTTTTGAAGTCGGTGCCAGTCCAACAAAAACAAAAGTAAAAACTTTAAAAACTAAGTAAATATCGAGATCTAACTGGAAATCAGATCGCTTAGAAATAAAATAAGGGAACATGTTTTAAACAATCAGCTATCCTAAACGAATACACTTTGGTACTACAGCGGAAAGGAATATCCAGAAGTCACTTAAAGGGTGACAATGGATGTTGATTTTTCGGTATGATCGACCTGTTTTCGTAACCAAATAGGGACTTACTTACATAATTAGTTTAAAGATCAAGGACCTTTTTAGGGTTCCGTAGCCAAATGGCAAAAAACGGAAACCTTATAGATTCGTCATGTCTGCCTGTCTGTCCGTCCGTATGTCACAGCCATTTTACTCGGAAACTGTAAGACGTATCATTATCAAATTTACATAAAGTGTATTGTGTGTGCCGCTACTTAGTTCTGTAGTGAAATTTCTGAAAAAAAATATTTTTGACAATTACTTGCATGACCTGGCCTCCAGGTCATGCAAGTAATTGTCAAAAATATTTTTTTACCAAATATCAACATGATTAACATCAATCGTTAGGTTTTTAAAAATAACATTGAGGTTTCTTTAAACATTTTTTGATTAAGTGGATATATTCAGAAATAAAGTCTTCGAAAGTCTAAAAAATTGTGTGTGAGTGTGTTTAGGCGTTTTTGAGTTATCTCCAAAAAACTACGTACTTAGGCAGATACGACCTTGCGATAATAATTTATTCGATAGTAGCTACGGCTGGTTTTTGTAAATAATGGTACGGAACCCTTCATGCCCGAGTCCGACTCGCACTTGGCCGGTTTTTTTTATCTACAACTGAATAACTACTACTATCCTGTCACATATTTTGGCGGCCTTCCTGTAGGAAGATACTATTACCGGTGACTGTACTCCTTAAACAATAAAACTATTGTTAAACAACTTTAAAAAAATATGTAGCTTTTATATTGCCGCTTTTTCATACAAACTAAATATTATTTTCAATGTACGTTAAAATCCATCTTATTGACATTGCTCGTCAGTCTTGTCACCCTTCAGACATAACCAATTTCGCAATACATTGCGTGTTCAGGTAAACTTCAAAACGTAGGTACTAAAAATCAAACCGTAAGTCAAAGTAACAAGTACCAAAGTCGCTGAACAAACGTTATTTAGTTTGAGGAGTATTAGAATCTGCGCTTTAATTTTTTGCTCTTGTTACAGGCCACACACGGTATAAACCGGCGTTATTGTTAGAAAATTATCACTTTATCAAATATGTTCATTGTTAGAAAATTATCACTTCATCAAACAAGCACATCATCAAACATTTTCTCCAGAATTGCAAGTAAAAATATATCTTACTAAGTAAATATACAACACAAAAAATCCGGCAAGTACGAAACGTACTCGTTTAGTTCCTAGATGCCCATTCAATAATGCTACAACTGCTACAAGTTACGACTTGTATTGTATTGTATTTAAAACACTAAAAAAGTAAAGAGGTTTTTTTTGGCATCCCTTTTTCTTTTAAAAATTAAATAAGGTTATTTATCGAACCAACGGTTAAGCTTATGTGAGTTTGCCGGCATATTTTAAAATAAAATTTAACAAAATACCTAAGTTACTTGTCTTGTCAGATTAGGAATTTGTTTAGCAATAAAGTATGCGAGTACTAAAAATGTTCTATAACTATAAAGGTATGAAAAATACACAGGAATAATTTGCAAAAAAAAACTTTATTGAAAATCGTTAAGCAGTTCAAAGTCCATTATCATGAATTCAGGGTCGTATAATCTTTTATTAACGAAGGTAGTAACCGGAGTAGGCATAGGGGTAGGCAGAGGCAGCAGCGACCGGGGCAGAGTAGGCATACGGGGAGTACGCAGAGTAGCCAGTGTAGCCCACCGCGGGCACCACGGCTGGAGCGGAGTACGCCACCACCTGAGGGTCGGGCTTGGGCACGGCGAAGGCCACAGCCACGAGGGCGAGGAAGGCAAACTGGAAGAAAGATTATCATTTTATTTCCATTCATATGTTTAATTCCTGTAGATATAGAATAGCACGTCAGTGTCAGTGTAATGATATAACATGAACATTGAGTCAGTATCTATTGCCTTTGCTAGAGAATTTACGTAGCTTTTCAAATCGTACTAGGTAATAGGTAAGTACATAATTTTGGCGTTTCTAGTCTGTTACAGTAATGTAATGGTGTTAGTTTTTTTGTGACAATATATATTTTTTCTGAATCAGATTCTGATTCTTATTTACTCTTATGATTGTCTATTTAAAATTATTTTTTATGGACAAAATATTTATGTTTCTTTTTTATCAAAGAACAAAATTTTTTTTATTTACCTACGGTTCTGGAAGCCCTAGTTAATTTTTCTTTATTTTTACGAGATCACGAGGTAAAAGAGAACTATTTGGGAATTTATTAATAGTTTAACTTTTCTAACGTAAGACTTCGGGTACTTATGCTGTGAATTTGATTGAAACACTTACTTAAAATAGATTTCGGCAAAAAAGCAAATATTTATTAGCATATGGCACATACCTACTTATTGTTTGCTTACTAGGATAGTATACATATATTTATATACCTAAATCAAAGCGGTGTGCCTATTTATAATGAATGACCTACATATGTTATCAATTACATCGCTGTTTATTGGAACTTAATTGGTTCAGAGAATCAAGTGGATAATCACAGGCGTAACACAATAAATGAATCCCTACAAGACCCTAATACGCAAATTAATCATGCCTGACATTGCTCATCAGACGCTTCTCAAATGGTTCGGTAATGCACTTAATCCTGGTCTATTATTGTCATTAGTGTCATTACATCGCTTACAGAGTTCCACGGGTCACTTCGAATAGATTCCATAATTCATTGCCCTCGAGTATAAAAGTTGTTGGTCATAATTGTCAAAAAATCAGTCTCAGTGCATAGGTACCTATTGGCAAAATATTGGCAAGCAAAAGTTTAACCTTAAGAAATCTGATCCCTTTACACGAATAAGAAGAATTAATAAAAGCTAGTGAGATGCACTGCTGTCACTAAATTTAAATCAATATCAAACCAAGAACCAGTGTTTCTACTGATATGAATACGCGTCCTAGTCAGTTACATAATGGCAAGTATTGTGTGTGCCGATAGCGTTCCGAGCAGGTTATGAACAGGCATATCTATATTTAGTGCATATTAGGACGGTCTGGATGGACTCCCATCGCTAAATGCCAGCCAACAAGGCGGAATGTCCGAGCTCCAGCGAGGTGCGAACCTTCGACGTCACTGTTTCGTTATTTTTACTTGCGAGTTATGTGACGTGTTACAGGCGTGACTGAAACTGACCTTTACTTGGGCCCTTGATGATTTTAGCTTGGTAATACGTGTGCTGGTACAGTAGAAGTCAAAAATTTGTTTACACTATTGAACCTTATTAGAAAGGCGTAAAGTGCAAAATTGTAAACATATCTTTGACGTCGACTGTACGTACTCATAAGGGGGCCCACCGACTATCAGTCCGCCTGACGACATCGGCCTGTCAGTTAGAACAAAAACTTGACAGCTCCGAACAACTGACAGGCCGATATCGTCAGACCGACTGATAGTGGGTGGGCCCCATAAGCATATAAGGAAAAGGCTGATCAGAAACCATCAAACTATTGAAAGTTCTTTATATAAAAAATGGTATGTATGAGTAGGTTATTTATAATTCGCACAACCTAAATAAATAAATCAAATGAATACTCACGATTCTGGAGAACATGTTTGAAGTGAAGCTTGTAGGTAACAAGTGATAATAGTCCCAAGCCCAACGTCAGCTTATATAGCTCTAGAACAACCACGCCCGTCGCAGGTACTTCGTCTCTTGATAAAAAGCGTCCTTGATCTTCAGCTAATCGCATTCGGTGGACAAACTGATCTATCAGCCCGGACAATCAATATCCGTGATTCATCCTGTAGATCACTTCTTTATGATTAATGGTCGAAAATTATAATGCTTAGCAGTTAGAGGCTTGTTTGTAAAATAAGAATATAATAGGCTGTTATTGCTTATAATAGTATACTGTTGTTGAGTAATTAATGCCATCAGTCAGTAATTTTCGAGTTCTGAAGACCGTTTAGATAGTTTACCTTAACTAGTAATGTGGAACACACGCTGTATACAGCCATGGCAGAACTCGAGCCTAACCAGCTAGACTAATGTTTACTTAGGCAAGTAGCTGATTTCGATGCCGGTTCCACCCCCTTTGAGTTTTGGTAACCGTAGAGGCTCTTTCCTTACATATCCCGATTCTTTGTTATCTATCTCAAATGTAGTCCGGGTTCATCTATTATAAACATTAAGTATATACAGGTCGGATTTTCTTTTTGGGTTAGTGAGGGCAGGCACGTGAAAATGGTCCAGAAGATCTTCCGTCGATTTCAAATTAATGAAGATTGGCGTTTTCAGATTTTCCAAAAAACATACAGAAAAAGGCCAGAAAAGGGTCATTTTTGACAAACTTTTGTATATGCCAGTTGATCCCATTTTTTCAGCCGGAAATTTTTTTTTGGTGCCCTACATACCTTTGGTCCTGGATCTGGAGGGAAGATCATTTTCGCGTAGCAGCACGGCATCTGGTAGCTGCCTTCACTGACCCAAAAAGAAAATCCAACCTGTATATGATATTCATGATTTTTAATTATGTTACAACAAATTATGATACTTAATCAAAAAAGGTTTTATACTTTTTATAATCGCAATTAAATACATCGCAAAAAGATACCTATATAAAATACTGACCGCATTCGCAATTGAGAACTAAAGTTAAAATTAATTACAGGTACCTACTGTCTCACGGTGTTTCAACTAAATAATTGATACTATTATACCTTGCCTTGGGACACTTTTTATATTAGACTAATAATTGCCACTTAACCGACAAAAACTGGCCTGTACTTATAGAATCAGATTTATTTTTAGGTGGCCTGTTAATCCTCTATCGCAAAAGGTGACGGAGACCGCTACTCTAAAAAAAAGGAACTCGATTATCATACATAAAAAGTATGACGATAATTAAGTATTCACTTAATGTGGTACTTTATTTAACCCGAAGAGTTGTAAAACGCTGCCAAGCTAAACGTTAGTTGGGTAAGTACCTATTTGACAAATATTGAATTTAATAACGAAAACTTAGATAAGATGAGCCATTAGAAAAAAGTAATAATTACATACATAGGTTTATATTCTGAAAAAACTCAAGACTAAAAATGTTTGTATTAGATTCCATATATTTTATTAAAGGTCAAATTGTTTAGCAACTATGTACCTACATTACCGTCAGATTTCACAGTAAAATTGCAATTTTTGCCTCAATGCGTCTCCGCGTTTATGCCAAGATACGGATCTGGTAAAATTGAGGACAAATATATTTCATTTACACCATAATAAATGACACCCATTGTCTATCGTGAAGGGCGTGCAAGGAGTTATCAATTCCCTACTAAAGGCAGGGGGTAATATAAGTACTCGAACTAGTACTTTAATTACCGCGGACGAAGTCGCAGACGCAGGGTAATAATAGTATTTTGTGCAACAGTTACATAATGAGGGTTCTTAAGATTCGAGGGTCGAAGTTACAAAATGAGGCGAAGCCGAATTTTGTAAAAACAGACCCGAGAATTTTAAGAACCCTTATTATGTACCGTTGCACACAATAGTTTTTATACGAGTACTTAAGCAAGCCGGTAAGAATTGAGTTCGACGAAAGCCGTGCACAACCTACTGCTTCTATGTAATCTCGTACACTGAAAAAAAAGTCTCGTACTGGTAACCAGAATCCGGTTATCTCTACAGTGTTGTCTTGCTGTATATGTGACGACTAAACACTTTGTAAACATAACAAAACTTTTCTGGTTATATCAAAATCGTGAGTACTGCAATGCAATATGAATTGTACTGATAACTATAAAATATTGTACTGATAACTATAAAATATTGTAATTGACATGTATCCACTAGACAAAAGTTATGTGTGTATACATTGTTTTTTTTTTTTTTGTCGGCCGCTCTGCAACCGATATCCATTTTTTTCCAGGCTTAAGCTCAGTGGTACCCCAGCCGGGATTTGAACCCGAGACCTCCCGATTGAAAGTCTAACGTTCTACCCGCTAGGCCACGAGCGCCTTAGCGGTGTTCCGTGAAAATATTAATCAGTATTTCGAATTGTAATACAATGCGTCATTGTGCAGACTACGATATATATTGTAAATAACACAAATATTTTGTATTTATTACGATTGCGTTTAACCAGACTCGTCCAGTAACGTTTACAAACAAAATTTTACAAAATACAATATTTTTTGTTACCTCCGCCAGATTCTAGTAAAAATAACTATATTTTTCACAACAACACATTCTTGTAGTATTGTAGAAAAATATTTTTTTCGGTGTAACGTTCGATCTCCCGGTGGATTGTGCCGGCGGCGACACGCAATGCGGGGCCCGACAACAGTTTCACAATATTGTATGGAAATCCTTTCTGTGATTGTTATGGATGCTACAATATGCGACCATAGAAGCTCTATCAAAAAGTATGCGCTAGTAGTTCCGCCACCACTATCTCAATTCGAGTATTACAGTCGCCGAGTATAAAAAAGTAAATTATAACACTTGTAACCTTGGGGACCTGACCAATAACGATGCGCGACGTGGCATCACATCAATTGCTTACTATAAATTAAGGTACTTACTGTACTGCCATAAAAAGTAAACAAAAAAACAATAGAACGCATTAAAAGATATATTAATATTTACATTCACAAAAGGAACCCGACAGATTGATTAAAGGGTGAATTTAATAGTAGCTGTATCCGTTGTTGTAGACCGATCCGGGGTACGCGCCATAGCCGCTGTAGGAGAGAGGGGAGTACCCGGAGTACCCGTAGTAACCCGGGTAGCCCGAGGAGTACCCGCTGTAGCCATAGCCCGAGCTAGGGTAGTAGTACTGGGGAGCAGCCAAGGCGACGGCTAGCAGAGCAAAGAAAAATACCTGAAACAAAACACAGTAAATTCAGTTAGGGAAACAAATAAAAATAGTCGCTACAGATTATACAAGTGTAACAAAAATACTGGTGATCCGTTTAAGGGCTTTATTGGTATTGTATTGCGAGTAAGCAAAACCAAAAGAAAAATTAGATCATCCTGGACAGGTTGTCGAGGGCCGTCGAACCTCTTCTCCGCAAAGAGCAGGCTGGCTTCCGACCCAACCGATCATGTACGGACCAGATCAACACTTTGCGCATAATACTTGAACAGGCATCAGAATGGCAGAGGGAAATGTACTTGACCTTTGTGGATTTCGAAAAAGCCTTCGATACGCTGCGATGGAGCTGTATCTGGGACCGACTGCATGAAATTGGAGTACCCGAGAAGATCACGAACATGATTAAGGCCATCTACAGGAAGTATTCTTGTAGCGTGACTCACAACGGCCTCGTCTCGGAGGACATACCGGTCCATGCAGGTGTACGCCAGGGGTGTCTCCTTTCACCTCTCCTCTTCCTTGTCGTCCTGGATGGCATCATGAACAACACCACCAACAGCAAGCGCCGCGGCATAGAGTGGGGACTGTCCAACGTCTTGGAAGACTTGGACTACGCCGATGACCTGTGCCTATTGAGCCACACGCGCGCCGACATGCAAGCCAAACTGGACGACCTACGGCGAGAAGCTTTGGAGGCGGGCTTAAAAATTAACACCCGGAAGACCCAGGAAATGAGGTGCGGAGCGACGAGCTCACTGCCGTTGCTCATCGGCACAGAGGGGGTGGAGAGGACCCACAAGTTCGCGTACCTCGGTAGTGTAGTGTCGGAAACTGGAGGTACCGAAGAGGACATCGCTTCGAGAATCGCCAAGGGAAAAGCAACCTTCGCACAGCTCCGTCCGGTATGGCAATCGCGGAAACTGACTAGGAGAGTTAAGCTCAAGATATTCCGGTCCAACGTGAAAACCGTATTGCTGTACGGATGTGAGACGTGGAAGGTCACTAATGACATCTCGCGTCGGCTCCAAGTTTTCATCAACCGCTGTCTTCGCCGTATCCTCGGTGTATACTGGCCCGAGAGAATCTCCAACGTAGTTCTGTGGGAACGCTGCGGTGAGACTCCGATCGACAAGCAGATCAAACGCCGCAAGTGGAACTGGATCGGCCACACGCTCCGAAGGGACCCCAACCACATCCCGAGGCAAGCCCTAGACTGGAATCCCCAAGGAAAGCGGAAACGTGGCCGCCCAAAACAATCCTGGCGGCGGACGATCATCGCAGAGGCGGCGACCATTGGCAAGACGTGGAGCGAAATGAAGCGCGAAGCTCAAGACCGAACGGGATGGCGGAGCACTGTGGATGCCCTCTGCCCCATCTAGGGGACATAGGATCATAAGTCAAGTAAGTCAAAACCAAAAGAAAAATTTTATGGTCGCGAAAAATTTTTTTATATGGATCATGTCGTCACAGCTGGCCAACCCTCCATACAAAAGCATTTTTTTTCGCGAAAAAAATGATTTCTACAGATGAAAGAAAATTCATCTGTAGAAATCATTTTTTTCACGAAAAATAAATTGCTTTTGTATGGAGGGTTGGCCAGCTGTGACGACATGATCCATATAAAAAAATGTTGTACCTTGTAATTTTGTAAAAAAAATATTAAAGTTAAATAATACTTTATTATAATCACTAAACAAGAACGTGAATTAGTATAATTATTATAGAATGCTACAAATCAAATAAAACAAATAATCGTACTAATTTGTCGATATTTACTACACATTGATTAATTATACATTTTTGTTATTTCATATATGTATTGGCAATATCATAATCCAAAATATCTACATGACTTTAATAAGAAATAATCAATTCAAACAATAGTAGGTAAGGTAAGTACTGTAAGAGTTATAAATAAGTATTGACGCTACGATCATTCTTTTTTTTGTTTCATCGATACGATATCCATGAGACCAAACTTATTGTCATCATAAGCATAAAAAACTAGATCCTGTTAGTAAATATGGGTGCCTTTTATACTACCTTTGTTTAATAATAAGTACATATTACGAGTTGGTGCGATAATATAGGTTTTTAAACGGAACATCCTAAAGTATTTCTTTGGTATGATGTTCGTTTATTAGAAATTTTACTATTACATACTTAAAATGAGGATAGCTTTTTTAACCAATATTTTTGAACCAGTAAGCTTATTTACTATTGCAAAATTATACAAAACTGTTTATAAATAAACAAAACCAAAATTAACCCCAGTAAAAATCTAAACTACTAATTGATAGATAAGGCATTAAGTACGACAATTAGAAAAAGTTAAAATAAATGAATAATTCTCTGGGAGAAGGGAGAAAAATGACAGAGACTAAAACCCACACGGTTGGGTTTGCGGACACATCAGCTACTCTTAGTATGCAAAAACAACAATGGAGTATTGTTGATTCAGGCTAATTAAAACGTATCCTGCTGTTATTTAGGATACGTAAGCAAATGTGGTGAGAATATAAATAGATTTTGTATGAACATGATATTACAAGACGAGCTCGGTAGAAACATATTTACTTACCAGCTTGGCAAGCATTTTTATTTTAACACAGTTACTTTTAGAAAATAAACACGGTCCTCTGGGATCACACACGTATGCCTTCAAATCGAGACTGTTTATTTTTATTATTCCAACTACATTTATATAGGCAGTTTCCGTCCTTGGGACCTCAGGAACAATAACAGAAATACGTGTAACGTCTCAGTGGACATTTAATGTAAATTATAATGAACTCATACAAACGCAATGAAGACGAGTCTGGCATGAGCAAATAGGTCGCCTTTGTCAATTCTCCAAAACCTTACTCGCAAATCGGTGCTCGACGAATAAATACTCGGTTTTATTTATGGCAGTTGCATTCTTAAGCGACACGTAAATGTAGACGAGGATAATGTAAATTGAATCTACAATAGCTTTAAACGATTCCAAATCCGGTAAGCACTTAAAGTTGACCAAGTACGTACTACGCCTAATGTTTCGCTTTTAAAAACAGTAGGTACCTGTCATTTGATGGTGCTCAAAAACAAGATAACAAGATACGTTTTAGGCGAGTCAGGATGTGTTAGTAAGCCTCTATTGTAATCGAGAGCGATGAACTTGTAAGACGCCCTTGCTTTGTCATTTTGTCATCCGACGTATTAAATAGATCATGTAATGTAAAGATCAAGGTTAGAATTTAGGTACTTAAGCCTTAATTTCCTGGACAATGTAGTATTCAGTTAGATTACAGACTCCCAACATGTTTGCTAAGATTGTAAGTAGAAATTTAATATTATTTCTGATATAGGTACCCATAAAAAAATACCTTTAGCACCAAAATTAAGTAGTATTATTTGTAACTTATACAGGAGTATATATACCTACATCATAATATTTAATACAGTCAAATTTTTATTTCGTTAAATATATTCTTACTAAAATAAAACTACCTCGATCAAGCGGAATGAAAATAACTCACTTTGAATAGAAATGTATATACCTACATAACAGTGAGTATTCTTGGGTGCAGGAATTAGATTGTACGAGTATAACAGACAAAACTCTACATGATTATATATTTTAAATAAAAATATATAAAAAATATTGATTAAATAATCACAGTTCCTCTCAACCGCTACGACTAAATCTTAATAGGAAATCCTGAAAGAAAAAACATGTAATCCTACGTTTACGGTGAAAGGGGTATTAATAACTACCTAATGACAATTTTTTTTTACAGTTCGCCCTGTTCGCCCTGCTGGCCGTGGCTTTCGCCGCACCCAACCCTAAGCCCCAACTGGTGGCCTACTCTTCTGGACTCGACTACGTATACCCTGGTGCGGTACCTTCTTACGTTTCGCCCGTGACCTACACGGCCCCCGTCGCTCCTGTAGCCTACTCGGGCCTACCCACAAATGCTGTCTACTTCCGCTAACTCCAAAACCGACCCTTAGTGATGACAAACAATGTGTAACAGGGATAACATTATGCATTATGATGTTGAAGATTGTTATCTTGTTACACATTGCTTATATCTGATATGTGATCATCCTCCGGACGACCGGGGTTCAAAAATTGTCAATTTGTTTACTCTGTCAAGTTTATAAAACGTCCACACTTAACATTAACAGTCGACTACAAAGAGATATATCCACATTTAGACTTTATTACAATGTAATTAGGTGCAAAAGTGGATACATTTCTTTCTAATTGACTGTACATTATACAACATTGTAGGACGCCGGTCAACATAATTGAAAATTCAGAACCATTTGTACTTTTACGCGCAGATAAATGCTTATTAAAACTAGAAATATTTTCATTTCTATCCCTGACCTGAGCCGTTTTCATTCAATATGCTAAACAATAAACAGTAGATAGTAGAAATAGATAGAAGACAACCACAAAAACAATCCCACGGGACTAGAACAGATTTAGTATCAAATTACATGTATATTTACGAGTACTATTTAGGTACAGTCGCCATCAAATATATCGGAGCGGCCAATGTGGTCACAAATATCTGAACAGTGCCTCTATTGCTAAGGCCATAAAGTGCATGTTCAGATATTTTTGAGTACCTTGGCCGCTCCGATATATTTGATGGCGACTGTACATGCAAATAAATATGTATTCCGGTCAAACCCATAATCACGCACTCAGGATCTAATAAGCTCTTTTTGGCGCGACGCCAAAATAAACAAACACAGATGTTCTACTTCGACTCTTTATAAGCTATCCTATGAAAAGAATAACAATATCTGACACTTTTTTGGTAAAGGTCCCAGTGTGTTGACGACGAGGGACTCTCGTCGTGGTATATAAAAAGGTACAATTTCGCGGAAAGCTCTTCCCAGGTAGCAATGTGACGTCACTGACGAAACCAAGACGTCATTTATAGGTCATTCAATTGACGTCATACATCAGTCGGTCTTTTCGACGTCAATTTTTAGTCACCCAATCGACGCCCAAAGTTCGACGTCCACCTCACGTCTCACAGACGTTGCCTGGCTGACGTCTCACTTTTGCCAACTGCAGTACGTCACCACGGCGTCAGTTTTAAGTCACCAAATTGACGTCCGAGGTTCAACGTCCATATCACGTCCCAAGACTCTAACTAAGTCACGTCATTTTTATGGCAACCGCAGTATGTCTTTGCGACGTCATTCTAAAGTTATCCAAATGACGTCCATATATTCTCGTCGCTTTTACGTCACACTGACTTGAAGTGCCTGACGTCTGTCTTAGAGCAGCTGCTGTACGTCATCACGACGTCAATTTTTAGTCACCCAATCGACGCCCAAAGTTCGACGTCCACCTCACGTCTCACAGACGTTGCCTGGCTGACGTCTCACTCTTGCCAACTGCAGTACGTCACCACGGCGTCAGTTTTAAGTCACCAAATTGACGTCCGAGGTTCAACGTCCATATCACGTCCCAAGACTCTAACTAAGTTACGTCATTTTTATGGCAACCGCAGTATGTCTTTGCGACGTCATTCTAAAGTTATCCAAATGACGTCCATATATTCTCGTCGCTTTTACGTCACACTGACTTGAAGTGCCTGACGTCTGTCTTAGAGCAGCTGCTGTACGTCATCACGACGTCAATTTTTAGTAACCCAATCGACGCCCAAAGTTCGACGTCCACCTCACGTCTCACAGACGTTGCCTGGCTGACGTCTCACTCTTGCCAACTGCAGTACGTCACCACGGCGTCAGTTTTAAGTCACCAAATTGACGTCCGAGGTTCAACGTCCATATCACGTCCCAAGACTCTAAGTTACGTCATTTTTATGTGCAACCGCAGTATGTCTTTGCGACGTCATTCTAAAGTTATTCAAGTGACGTCCATATATTCTCTTCGCTTTTACGTCACACTGACTTGAAGTGCCTGACGTCTGTCTTAGAGCAGCTGCTGTACGTCATCATGACGTCCATTTTTAGTCACCCAATCGACGCCCAAAGTTCGACGTCCACCTCACGTCTCACAGACGTTGCCTGGCTGACGTCTCACTTTTGCCAACTGCAGTACGTCGACACGGCGTCAGTTTTAAGTCACCAAATTGACGTCCGAGGTTCAACGTCCATATCACGTCCCAAGACTCTAACTAAGTTACGTCATTTTTATGGCAACCGCAGTATGTCTTTGCGACGTCATTCTAAAGTTATCCAAGTGACGTCCATATATTCTCGTCGCTTTTACGTCACACCGACTTGAAGTGCCTGGCGTCTGTCTTAGAGCAGCTGCTGTACGTCATCATGACGTCCATTTTTAGTCACCCTATCGACGCCCAAAGTTCGACGTCCACCTCACGTCTCACAGACGTTGCCTGGCTGACGTCTCACTTTTGCCAACTGCAGTACGTCACCACGGCGTCAGTTTTAAGTCACCAAATTGACGTCCGAGGTTCAACGTCCATATCACGTCCCAAGACTTTAACTAAGTTGGGTGCGTCCCATAAGATATAACTACAAAATATATAATTTCATATTAATAACGTTCTCAAGATATAATGAACGTTTGCTATAACAACAAAATCAATATTTTTATTAGGAATAACGGTCAATTAATATAATACTCATTTTGTATAATAACTTATCATATAACACTCAAATACTCTAAATTTATTTAATATAATATACATAACGTATATCGATCATAATATATACTATCTTTTAATATAATAATTATAAAATATAATAGCGTATGATATACTAAATAGGTTATAACTCCATTCCAACCTTTTTCCCCATAGTGTAATGTTTTCACGGATATCAAACTAAATCAATAGGTAGGTTAGGTTCGTTAGGTAGCTTCAGATGCCCGAAGGGCAAACCGCCCGGAAATAGGAGCCCCGCGGTCTAGTTAAGTTGAGGATTCAACATTTTGAGAATTTTAGAATAGCTAATTAGACGAGCTGCTACTTAAAAAATCGTGTAGACCAGTTGCTTTTAGGCGATTTGATATGTACACGAGCTGCGATTTAGACAACCCGTTATTCTATACGAGCATTATGTATTTTGGTGTTAGATGTATTGAATATTATACATTATAAATCTAAGGTATTATGAACGTTATACATTATGACCGTTATATACAACGATATTATACTTAAACAACGTTATACTTAACAAAATTAGATATTTTGATGTTAATATCAAAATTTCATTATAGACTTTGAACGGTATACAAAACAAGCTTATACAATATGAGCGTATAGAATATGAATATTATACAATAAGTTCTTATATCTTTTATTACTTACCCAACTAAGTTACGTCATTTTAATGGCAACCGCAATATGTCTTTGCGACGTCATTCTAAAGTTATCCAAGTGACGTCCATATATTCTCGTCGCTTTTACGTCACACTGACTTGAAGTGCCTGACGTCTGTCTTAGAGCAGCTGCTGTACGTCATCACGACGTCAATTTTTAGTCACCCAATCGACGCCCAAAGTTCGACGTCCACCTCACGTCTCACAGACGTTGCCTGGCTGACGTCTTACTCTTGCCAACTGCAGTACGTCACCACGGCGTCAGTTTTAAGTCACCAAATTGACGCCCGAGGTTCAACGTCCATATCACGTCCCAAGACTCTAACTAAGTCACGTCATTTTTATGGCAACCGCAGTATGTCTTTGCGACGTCATTCTAAAGCTCTCCAAGTGACGTCCATATATTCTCGTCGCTTTTACGTCACACTGACTTGAAGTGCCTGACGTCTGTCTTAGAGCAGCTGCTGTACATCTCCGCGGCGTCAATTTTTAGTCACCAACACGACACTCAAAGTTTGACGTTCACCTCACGTCTCACAAACGTTTCCTGACTGACGTCTTACTTTCGCTAACTGCAGTAGGTCACCACGGCCTCAGTTTTAAGTCACTAAATATCTTAGAGCTTTAAACCAAGTGGACCAGCTATTGACAGGTGTTCCCCTCTGCCGAAAATGTATGACCAGTGGTCATACTCATTGTATGGACTGACGTTTATTTGACGTGGCTATTTTGACGTTTCGCATACATTTGACGTTCCCCTCCCCCGCAAAAAACGGCAGACTTTTTCCGATAGAAATGTGAGCGCGTGTCGCATCCGTTTGGTTTGATAATCAATTTAATAATTACTACCAAACATAGTGGTACACTACAATTTAAGGCCATTCCTCGAGTAGGACAAGCCACGCTCATCCGTTACTTAAGCACACCAATCGATTATTCTTTGCGTATTATAGATTCCTTTGACATTTTTGATTATTTTGCTTCAACACATAAATCATGTTTCAAAAACATTTTGCGAACATAGTATGCATAGATAGGAAAATTTTGAAGTGCCACAGGAGTCATCACTGGTGAAAAATACTTTATGTCACACCTGGTCATAAAGCGTCTTTTTCCGCACGCTGCGCGTACCGAAAAAGACGCTTTCTGGCCAAGTGTAGACATTTTAAAACGATGTACACAACACGGGAGGTAACAAAGGAAGCCCTCGATCGCATATTTACGTCCCTCGCTTGCAGCTCGGGCCGCAAACTTCTGCGATCTCGGCCTTTCTTTGTTTTACCACCCTAGTTGTGTAATGTACTATTATACATGTGTAAATGGGAGCCAATCGGTAGGCTCGGCGACAAATTACCTGTATGGTGGGCTCCAGCACTATCCGCTTATGCTGAACAAAAATCAACCTTATTGAGATTCATTAGAGTTGATCATACTTATTTTCGCTTACAACGATTAAAACGGGTATTAGACATTGCAACCTGCAGGGCCCAATCTGTTGTGTACCCTGACCCTCCCTGACTCTCCTTCACCTCCCTACGGGCTCTACCTTTAATTACACCTACCAACCTGACAGATTGGGCCCTGCAGGTTGCAATCTTAATAGCCGTTTAAAGTCTAGTTGTATCTATTATGTTTATGGAAAAACGTCCGTTCGTTTCGCGCCAGTTTCGCGCCCTCGCGCCCAGCTCTTAGTAGTGCTGGATCCGCCCATACTAGAAATTTATCAAAAAAATTACCGTTTTTCTTCCATATAGCGTTGTAGAGCCTATCTCGGAGATCATGAAAACATAAGTCTTAAAGGTCTTAAATGGCCACAAGTATGTATGGCGTCAAGTTGAAAATACAACTTTTGAAGTGACTTCTTATGTAACTTCCAACAAGAATGCGTTAAACGCTGACGTCACGTTTTTGTCGTCAACCTATCCAGATAAATATAGTGATCATGCCAGTGTTATTTTTATTGCGGGGGGCTTCGCCCCTCGAGCCCCCCCTGTTTCGTCTGTCTTCTCATGATAATCTCTATCAAGGCTTCCATTGCTTCCGCCTTAGACTTTTAACCTAACCAATCGCTTCTAACTTTTACATAATGAAAGCTTCGTGATGCACTCGAATTTAACAACCCATTTAATTGCAGTGACGTCTTTATCCATTTATTTGGTGGCTATAACTAGGGCTCGTCAAGATTTCGACGAAGCCGCGGTGCGCGGGGCTTCTATTTCCGCTCTGAGGGACACAAGGTAACTAACAAACCTATATCGGTAAGGGCAGTGACGTCTTTGACCGCTTATTTGGTGCCTATGCCTATAGCTGGGACCGGCCAAGATATCGAAAAATAACACAATCGCGAATTTCATTATTCCGAATATACAAAAAACCGAAATTCGTATTACCGAATCGCCAAAAACCCGATCGGTCATTAGTTTTTCGGAATTAAAAAAATCTGAATTAAATTTTTCGGGAAATTGACAATCGGGATTTTTAGGATTCGAGCAAGTAACAATCGGACTTCTAATATTCGGAAATATTGCATTCGGGATTTTCTACTTTCGTAATTTCAAAAGTCGGAATTTTGATATTCGGACTTGTCAAAATTCGGGATTATAAAAATCGAGATTGTAAAAATCGGGTAAATGTTTTTCGGGAAATTTGTATGTTCCCATTTTTTTGGCCTAAATTTATCGACGAGCCGGACGCTCCAAATTTTGACACATGATTTAGCCCGCATTAAGTAGCCAACCAATTTTAAGACCTATCCGGTAGGCGCATAAGATTTTAAGACCAGTTGAAGTTGCAAGTTTTTGGCCTAAATTTTTACAGTAGTTAAAGGACCCATTCAACAAACCAAATCCTAATTTTAAGACCATTCTGGTGGGCGCATAAGATATTAAGACCATTTTAAGAATTAGTCGATTTCATAGAAAAAATAGCAAATAACTATAAGTCCGCTAAAAAAATAATACAAATATTCAAGGGGGTCTTAAATCACTAAACTTATTACTCATTTTAAACTTAATGGCACAAAACATTATTTTTAAATGCTGGACGTAATTCTTGTAGGCATTGTCTACCATAATCCTAAACTGACAAACGTCAGGTTCGGTTCACTGAGGATATGTACCTGACTGAAACAATGACGTATATTTATTTCTAATCCTACTGTTCAACATTTTGACACGCGGTTTAGCTCACTTCAAATAACCTACGTACCCATTTTAAGACAAACCACCGGAAGGGCACATAAGGTTTTAAGACCAGTTGAAATTTTTTAGGATTAATTTATCAACGAGCCTATACCGCTTCAAATTCAACAAATTCACCCACTCAACAAACTAAATACCAAAAATTAAGGCAATTCTAGTGAATGCATAGGATTTTAAGACAATTTTCAGAAAGGATCGTTTTCATACGAAAAAGAAAATAGCAAATTACTTTGTATAAATTCGATTAAAAAAAATTGTGTGTGGAGTCCCCC
This sequence comes from Pammene fasciana, assembly GCA_911728535.1. Taxonomy (NCBI): domain Eukaryota; kingdom Metazoa; phylum Arthropoda; class Insecta; order Lepidoptera; family Tortricidae; genus Pammene; species Pammene fasciana. The sequence continues at coordinate 9,480,680 of OU452285.1, forward strand.
GCGCAGAAGAAGTGAAAACTTGTGGAAATGAAAATAGGAAGGGGTAGAAATTAGAATATAAAATCTAAATTGTGAAAACAGAAAAGACATGGAAAAATATAGTGTACGCTAGGATTCGAACCTCCGACCTCCGGCTCCGCAGTCAAAGCAGCGCCCGCTGAGTCACGGGAGTAGATATCTAATTGAACCAAATAGTCGACTACATTCAAGATGACTTAGATGACAGATGGCAGCGTTAAACGTGACGTCAGCGTTTAACGCATTCTTGTTGGAAGTCGCAGAAGTATTTATTCACTTCAAAAATTGTATTTTCAACTTTTTTTTTAAACCACGACGGCGGCAAACAAGCATACGGTCCGCCTGATGGTAAACTTGACGCCATAACGCCATAATAAGAAAAACGGTAATTTTTTTGATAAATTTCTTGTATGGGCGGCTCCAGCACTATAGCGGCCATTTTGTCGTGGGACTCGCTCGACTCGACTCGTGGCGTGGGAATTTGCTCAATTTGCTTGCAGTGCTGTTTGGTGTTGTAGTCCATTTAATTAATCGGTCGACGTTGATTAATGCTTTATTCTCCCATTTGTGATAATGTATGGTGTGGTCCAGTTTGAGGCAAGTGAAGGCGGATCCATCTCGGTAATTGTGAAAAAATGGCTAACACCAATTAAATGAAGACGCATACTCTTTGGCCACCCAATGTTAAAGAAAGTAAATCCCTGGATAGGTTGCTAAAGCGATGCGAGTCACCAGATGAGACGTGGATTCCTTATGGAATACAGCGATTTTTCTACGAAACTGGTAAGTGAGACAACTGTATTGTGTTTTAACCTCTACAACAGATTTTTGTACATTGCGGCTAGTGACTGAGCCTCTGCAACGATTGTTTGCGTCTGTTGCACGCGGCCGACGGTTTAATGAAATGTGTGAGCTGAGCTGAATGTATGGTGTCGGCGTCTGTCTGTGAGCGAGCGATCGGCCGCAATGCAAAGAAGTCTAAGGCTGCACGCACGAAAACATGCGACCGGCCGCCGCTGCTAGAGGCGAGACGAGCGGCGGCATCAAAATGTTCAGCAATGTATGAACTTTTTATCAAACAGTTTCCGAAAACAGCGGCAAACCGCCGTTGATCTCGCCGCTCGTGCCGCCGCTCGTCTCGCCGCTAGCAGCGGCGGCCGGTCGCATGTTTTCGTGTGTGCAGCCTTAGAGGTTTGCCTGTTGACAGCGGCGAGCGCGAGGCAGGGCAGACTCCACTTCATATATTCGGAATGCTCCCTAAATATTAGTGTAGGTATCCAGGGGGCTGAGATGAACACCTTGACTGACTGACGAATGAGACTGATATCTATATAATAAATTAAGTGGACACAGTCAGTAATGAAGTTACCATCTGACATAATGATCTATAAAACTGGATAAAGCTGTCTTGCTTTCTCATTATATGTACCTATGTCAGCCCCTTGTATGACAGTAAATGTATGGGTTCACTGTTGGATTACTCTACTCAATGCTATCTCTATGAATTCATGTTAAGCCTGCTGGATATTATGATCAAGCTAGCGATCGATTAAGGAAAGCCAACCAGACTCCTTTGAGGCTGTGCGACCATCGCATTCATCATCACCATCTACAACATCCACTGTTGGACAAAGGCCTCCCCGCCCCTTAAAGGTGTATAATATATAATACTGTTTAACTCATCATGCTGTCTTCCAGATGATCTTGAAATGGCAAAAAAAAAGTTACGCATCCTAGAGTCTACATCTGACATTCAAACTGAGGAAGAGAATTATGCTAATGTAAATAAGAAGAGGAAACGCCAAATATACAAAAAGGGATCAGACTCAGACTCTTTTGATGAAGATGCAGGACTGAGTCGCCCGCCACCGTTGAAGAGATCATTTCTACTAAGTACCCATAAGTGCTTGTACAATTAAACAGGGAAAACATTATAAGGAGTGCTGTTTGTTTTTCGGAATTTTAGCTAATTTTTCTTTGAGAAAGTTGATCAGTATTGTTAACCTGTTACACTGCTCAATTTTACCCGCTATAATTACCAGTACATACTGTAAAATATTCACGTGTGTTGTGGTTTCTCTTGGGATTATGAAATAAGAGACTTCTGTTATTCAGAACGCCGAACTGAAATATTATTTTTATTAACTTATATATTATATGTAATTTCAGAAGCGGTCAAGGCAACTACTGCTAAAGTCACCGACAGAGAAATCGAAGACACTAGCTGAAGCACGCCCCGGAACGAGAAAAGAAGAGACTTTCCTGAAACGCATCTCAAGAAGAACAACAGGACTAAGGCGCTTTATTAATCACATTTGGATTTTATCTTTTAGCTAGATGTTAAGGATCTCTCTTTAATTCGGTAACTAAAAATATTATTTCAATGTGTGTTTTTGTAGGAAATATACCATAGTTATATCTTCTGTAGCTTGGTTGCATTTAATTAAAAACCGATGAGATGAGGGAGCCACGTACGTACTGTTTAGCCTTAATTGGATTTTTTTTTCGTAAGGTGCGTTGGGGTAGGATAGAAAGGTATTTTTTTAGGGGTAAGATAAAAAGTAGTCTGTAATGCTCCGGAATATGGACGATTTTTTGTCTTAACCCTAAAAAATACCTTTCTATCTTACCCCAACGCACCTTAGGTCCCTCGGGGGGGTCACTGGGAGTGTAAATTCAAAAAGTAGACTGAATCAGGCTTCTGCGTATATTCGAAAAACGGTTTTTCTTGAATAACTCGGCCATTTTTGATTTACAGTAAAACCGTGAGGACAAAAATTGTAGGAAATTTAATTCTCTACAACTTTGGTCCTCACAATTTTTCTTCTAGGACGGATATTTTGGGGGAAAAGGGTGGGAACCAAAATTGTTCATAATTTGATTCTCTACAAGTTTAGTCCTCTTCATTTATGCCGTAAAGTTGAAAATAAACGAGATGATGAAAATATTTTGAATTTTTCGCTTTTTTCATATTTAATTTCCAAAATATCGATTCTAGAAGAAAAATTGTAAGGACCAAACTTGTAGAGAATCAAATTTCCTACAATTATTGTTCTCACGGTTTTACTGTAAAATCAAAAATGGCCGAGTTATTCAAAAACCGTTTTTCGAATATACGCAGGAGCCTGATTCAGTCTACTTTTTAACCGACTTCAAAAAAGGAGGAGGTTCTCAATTCGACTGATTTTTTTGTATTTACACTCCCAGCGACCCCGAGGGACCTACAAAAAAAATCCAAGAACAAATTATTTACGGGTAGGGAGGGTTTTTTGGGTATAATGACTGAACTATTTACATTATGCCTTTAGCAGCACCTGCCATGCCTTAGATTTATGAAGCATAATCTTGCTATCGACTGTTTAAACGACTTATGTAATTGCCCCTCTTTTGTATTAAACTTTTACCTATCTGAATCACTGATTGATTTCATTTATTTATTAAACACATGCAAGCATAATAGTGTACATGTACAAGTCACCAAATCGCTTACACACTAGTATTCATTAAAATGATGCTTATAAAGGTCGTAATTGTAGTATTACGAGTACGAGTATAATTTGAAACATTCCCATTATGATTATTGAATAACGATGTTTGTAGCACAACTTTATGAATATAACTTTTGTACTTTTACCTATTTAAAACACTACATTTGATTTTATATGACTAGGTCGTAATTGTCGTATTGTAATTTGAAACATTCCCATTATGTGATCATTATGATTATTGAATAACGATGCATGATTGTGACACTAAATTTTATGAATATAACTTTTGTACTAAATTTTGATATGTTTGATTGAACCGTCATTATTTGTGACTTCTTGAGTAACTTGTCTAATATATCGATCGTTCTCCGTTTGGCACAGCACATACCAGCGCGGAAGCGGAGTGAACGCGAACCAAAACTGCGGTGCGCATCCCTTTCACGCGCTCATACCTAAAGGTGTTCTCTCTGATTTCGAGCTGATGTAGCTGCTCTATTTTGGTTGTAATAAGCGCGACGTCGGTATTAGACGTTCTCAGGACGTCACAAGCAGACCTGCCAAGACGTCTGAGCTACGTCCATATTTGACCGTCTCAAGACGTTACAGTATATGACGTCTTGGCTACGTCAAAACTACTATACCTCGTGACGTCTTTAGGACGTGCTATCAAGACGTCTTGACGACGTCGAGATTTGGCAGTCTCAAGACGTAAGTATGTAACGTGTAAGTGACGTCTCGATGGCACGTACTGACGACGACATAACAATACGTCTTCGCGACGTAGAAATTTGGCCGTCTCGGAGACGTTAGTGTTTAACGTCATGGCTACGTCTCAAATTATGAGCATCGTGACGTTTTAATGGCACGTCCTAGCGACGTCAAATCAAGACGTCCAAATTTGGCAGTCTTAATGACGTCTTGGCTACGTCTGAAACTATCAGCCTCGTAACGTCTTGATCGATCGTCCTGACGACGTAGCCGGAGCCACGTCCAAATTTGGCCGTCTTAATGACGTCTTGGCTACGTGAGAACAATCAGCTTCCTGACGACTTGAGGATACGTCCTTGTAACGTCGGTAACATGTCGTCTTGAGATAACGTCTGTGCGACGACAGGAAATGACGTCAGAAGTCGCGACATCACGACGTCATTTGCGACGTCGCAGGTACTTCGCTTTTATAACGTCATTACGTCAGAAATAACTTTAATATGACGTCATTACGACGTAAAATTGCTAGCTGGGTTATGTTGTACCGACATTGTATAGATACATGTATTCGAGTACTTAATAAAACACTAAGTGCTGGCCGCCAAATGATAGCTAGGTTTTTGATCTAGACTATCACATATTCACTATCTATATGTCATATGGGAGAATCGTATCTATAGAGTATCTTAACTGACCCCCTCTTCTTCCTGTTAGCATTTGTCCCGGCTTGGGGTCCGCTTGACAACCTAATCCCATCAATTGGCGTAGACACTAGTTTTTACGAAAACGACTGCCATCTGACCTTCCAACCCAGAGGGGATACTAGGCCTTTTTGGGATTAGGTCCGGTTTCCATACGATGTTTTCCGTCACCAAAAAGTGACTGGTATAAATATCAAATGATATTCCGTACATAAGTTCCGAAAAACTCAGTGGTACGAGCCGTGGTTTGAAGTCACTTTGAACCCGAGAGCTCCGGATTGAAAGTCGGACGTGTTACCGCAAGGCTACCAGCGCTTTTTATTGAACGGTGGCCAGTTACTGACTAATAGCGTACTAGTAGTACACTAGTAGCTCCTAGGTGGAGTAGCAGTGCAGGTGACATTTCCTCTTACATTTTCGGTATATTTAGGAGGCTTTCGGTCAGAGGGCGCAATTGACTTGAGCTTCAAAAAGTTCTTAGGCTATGGCCGTCTATATCTCTATAGTCTCTGCTGGCGAGTTACCCATTTTTTACAAACATCCTTCGGTAGATACGGGGTTAATACGAGTATGTAAATTGTGAACTATTTAAATAAGATTACGAATATCTTTTACAACCAGTCAACCAAGGCACATAATAAACAGACGTGTAATTATAATTAATGTGTGTCACAAAAAGTGGTTTGTCGATTACAAATCTTTGCCCCTTTATTACCATAACGGACAGCTTAATTATGTAAACACCTTTGTATTCAAAATGCTTTTTTAAGTAAATAATTAGCCCCCGTTATGACTTCTTCCGTCTTCCGTACAGAGCACCCAGCTTCCCCGATAACTTAAGAGTAGCCTATGTACAGTCATCAGTAATAGTATCTTTCTACTCGAAGGCCGCAAAAATATGTGAGACGCTCTTATTTGTAGAGCCATAACAGCGCGTCACATATTTTTGCGGCCTTCGTGTAGGATTATACTATTGCTGGTGTCTGTACTAGTTAGTAGTTCTGAGTTTGAATCTCATTAAGGGCATTTATTTGTGTGTTTATCTCAAATATTTTTTCATGGGTGTACAGTCACCATCAGATATATCAGAGCGGCCAAGGCGATAAAGTGCATGCTCTGATATTTTCGTGTAACTTGGCCGCTCCGATATATTTGATGGCGACTGTACCCAATAAAGTACAGCCTTGGCCTGAAGTGTTGAGCATAGGTGTTTTTTGCTTACAATTTTGATGTTAAGCATTATTTCCTTATCCTAACAATGTACGGTAACGGTAAATGTTATATTTTATTTATAAATATAGAAAACTTCACTTAATAACACTTTCAAGGTACTTAAAAAATATGAAAACAGAAGGTATCAAAAATGTAAATTTAAGTCGGTGCAACATATTGCAAATATTCTATGCAGTTACTACTAACTTCAACAAAACATGCCTATTAGTTTAAATTAATTGACAAAATAACTTAAACAAAGATGGAAACGATGGACTAAACTTTCCAGTTTTGTATGAAAATCGCATTAGTGCTCAACACTTCTGGCCAAGGCTGTATATTCAGCTTTATTTAGTTTGGGGCTCTGTTGATTTGTGTAAGATTGTGTCCATGTTGTGTCCCCAAATATTTATCACAAAATTGCCATTTTGACTTGTTGTCATATTGACATTACTGTCTGATGACGTCATAACTCGCTAATTTAAAACAAGACGCAGCTCCCTATATTACCCTCTCTTTCGGCCTCACTTTGTGGCCGAAGGGTGTACTCCAGTTTAAAATAATAACTTCATGCGTGTATTAAACTAAGCCGCAGACAAGCAGTTAGGTAAATAGAAAGAGAGATGAGACAAAAGAACACGGCGAAACGTGGTTAAACTTTTTTCTCAACACGTGCCTTAATATCATTACCCTTATCCTATTTATCGGTCATCTGATAATGTGGATATTTTCAAAAAGCAGAAAAACAATTTCCTTCACAATCAATCTAGCGGTCCGCACCTATGCCATATCACGCGAGGCTTACGAGTCAGAGGGGGCAAATACCCCTGTTGCCGCCCCCTGCATCTGCGCCTGCCACTGTTTGGGTGCAATTTGCTGAGTTTGTTAAGAGATGGAAATAATTTTGAGATGTTATTATTATTATTAAATCATTATGTTGCAAATATAACCTACTTTAAAGTGTCCGACTGGGATTTACTTACTTACGCCGTTTGTGGGAAAAATATTTTTCCACCATTTAAAAATGACTCTCGTGAATTTCAAGATCGGTAACGCGTATCCAAAATAAGTATGTCAATCAATGAATCAATATATATTTATTTCGAATCAAAGATCCATAGATTGTTAGTACATACAGGTAGACAAGGCTTACAATTTAGAGTTAGTAACATAACATTTTAAATAATAATTAAATAAAGATAAAAACTAAAAAATTCATCACTTCATTTTTTTTTTAAACAGTCATGCCTGATATGTTGATCAACACCCCTTATCAATAATGATTTCTATTAATCAATATTGCATTTACATACCGTTCCATTTCATTATAATCCTTGGCCCTGCGGTCCTATAGTGCCCCAGTTCTCAGAAGTATTTTTCTTATTTAAGTTTTTAGGGATTCATTTAGTTTAAAAGTATATTTTATTAACCTTCAAATATGTCAATACGTATCAACTATGTACTTACTTAATTGTTTTCTGCTTTAACAAAGTTCATTGTCATAAAATACCACTATTACAATTGAAGTTTAACAACACGTAAATGACATTATGTTTCACAATTATAATAACGTTAACACAGCTCCATAGGTCATTCAAGTCATTGGTCCTACAAATCGCATAATGTCCGTTAAACCTTAGAAAACGCCTGCTAATATTTGAATTAGATTTAAGGCATAGGCGTATTTGCTCCATTTAATTACGAAGGCGTTTTACTTTATAAACTACGAATAGTTCGGAAGTAATTATTCACGTGTGCACGTGACGCTGGATGAAAGACAATATGTTATTATCAAGATAACTTTGAGATGGCCGTGGCTGATGGAATAATCGAAAAGTTTTCAAAGTTAATATTAGGTATTTACGTCTGAATGATTACTTGAGTATTTGACAGGATTTGTAAAGAGCAATAGACGAGGTTGAATCTCACAGATAATGTTAATTTATGATATTTATTTTACATAATAGTGTGTTTCCTGTAATACGAGCAATAAATTAAAACGTAGATTCTACTCCTCAAACAACAACACTTTTGTTCAACAATTTTTAAAAAAGTTGTAGGTAATTTGTAGATTGCCTCTTTTTCATACAAACTAAATAGTATTTTCAATGTAGGTTAAAATCCGTCTATTTGACATTGCTTGTCACCCTACAGACATAATCAATGTCGGAATACATTGCGTGTTCGGGAAAATTTTAAAGTGTCCTAAAAATCAAACCGTTATTTTTAAAAGTCGCTGAACAAACGATGTCTAGTTTGAGGAGTAGAATCTACGTTTTAATTTATTGCTCCTATTACAGGAAACACCCGTATATTATATTATAAATGTTTTCTATTATTTTTAATAATGTACTATGGAGTATTCAAGTAGGTACGACACTTACGTCCTTTAAATGGGAAAATATTTTTTAATACAGTTGCTCAAAAAAGTGCTTTTCTGGTAGTGGTTTAGCGTGTGGAAAGTTTTATTTCTCGCACTAGTGCGTTTTACTTTTCCAGGCTATAGAGTCCAACACGAGTTGTTGGCTTCCAACGAAATCTGAGAGCTCTGTTTTGGTACCTGAATTACAAACAAATAATTGCATAGATGTTAGACGAAGTAAACATCTTATGAATTAATTGACTTTTGTATTAAATCAGGTTAAAAATGTGTTTTCTGCAAAGTTTTAAACAAAAATATTGTTACAAATTTATCTCTTAGTATAATAGGCTAGATGAATGTTTTTCATGCATAGTATTTGGTATCAATCCATTCGTTTTGTTGTGAGGATCAAATGTCTATATGGGGCCAATTGCCTTAAATCGACATAAAAGACAGGGAAGAGACTTACCCGCTTATTCATAAACGTATTGCAAACCTCATTTAACTAAATCATCTTTTGTCCTTATCCGTCACATTGACAGTTGTGTTTGTTAGAAACAGACAAAATACATTTTAACTAAATGAAGTTTGTAACACGTTTATGAATAAGCGGGTTAAAGTCTGAGATTTGCATTTGTTTCTCAAAACGCTCCTAACAAAATGATATAAAGCCGTGACGTCACGGCTTCATATTTGCCCTGTTTAAAGTATGATAAAATTATGAAATTGCTATTTTTACAGTTAAATGTTGAGTTTATGTATATGGTTGCCATACAATTTATTTCACAATAAAATGTTAGAAATCGAATGGTATCATTGGTTTTTTAAGTTAATTTCGTACTTTGAAAAATCAAAAAAAAAATTGAAACTTTAAGGCCTTTGAACCATTTCAATAGTTTTTTTTAATGTTTACTTTATTTGGATATTTTGATCATTTCGCATCCTATCAACTAAATTTCATTGCATAATTCAACATGTGTCATCACCCCTATTAGGACTCATATTCCCATGCCCGTTTTCCGTTGTCGTATGCCAGCGGTCCGGTGTCCAAACCAAACTAATGTTTGCTTTGCGGTATTTGTAATTTTTTTACACCAAATCAATTAAAAATAAAGATATACAAAGTAAAAAAAGTGAAATATGCTGGTTTTTTATTACTTCATTTGAAATATTATGAATATACAATATTATTTGTATATTTTTTTATGTTTTTTTTTCTTTTTTTTTTATTTATCATCAATATATTTAATTCACAATGTCACAAAATTCTAAATCTAAAATAATTACATAAAGCAATTAGTCAAACCTGCTCCCTGAAGTTTCCGGTGCAAAAGTGCCCATAATGCTCGCGGCATTACCACGCTGGATGGCTATGGACAGCCTTTGCACCAGAAACGCTTCGGAGCGGGGGTCCTATAATTTGAAATTATTTTTTATCAAACATAGGTTTTCTTAGAGCCTTAGTCTAAACCGTGCATTTTTTTTAATTTAAAAACTATAATCTTATGTTATTTCTAGTGATTTTATTTGAAATAAACACTGCTTTATACTTAGTTCCGAACTTAAAAGAATAGTTTAATAGTGGAGAGAGCTATTTTGTGATATTTAAATTTAAACAGTAATGCCAATTCTTTGACCCGTGATTTGACTGATTGATCGAAGGACATGTTTTCTATATATGAACTTCGCGGTACGTTGAGTGAAAATAACTTGATTGAAGCTCGATCATGCGATCTCAATTTAGTTTGAATTGTGTTTGGATTGGAACAAGTGATTAATTCGAGTTATGTGATGTAAAATACTTAACGCACTCTCTGAGTTTTTCCAAGAACCACGAAAAGCACTAGAACCGGTCTTCCTTACAAGTAAGTAGGTGGCTATTGTATAAAATAAGCTGTTTTGTATTATTTCTGCTTAGTATCGCTTTTATTTATTTAGTTTTATCGCTAAGTAGTTATATTTAATAAGAAACATTTTCGACTTGGTGACGTTCAGGTGTATAGGTGTAGTACTACACCTACAGTCACAAATGTTAACATGAACGTCACCAAGTCGAAAATGTTTCTTATTAAATATAATTAAACCAACCTCAAATTTACACATAATACTTATGTTTTCTAATTTATTTCGCAACTGTATTTGATTTGATTTGATTAAAAAAACGTCGTCGATACACGGACGGAATGTCATTCTTGACTCGTCCAAAGACTCGCCTACGGCTCGTGGCCAAATATCTCGGTACTCGTGGAATAATGACATCCTTTCCGACCTAGTATCGAAATGTACTAACTTACGATGGTTAAAAAACGGGCCAACCGGTTTCTATCAATATAATTTTAATTAAAAGTAGGTACTTATTAAAACTCAGAGATTCATAATTACTTTTTTGACTCACGGTTCAAAAGTCAGTAAGGTGATACACTTGTTTAATAAATTGAAAAAAAATTCACCACCACAAGTGAACCCAAAAAATTTTTTTTTTTAATTTTCTTTTCTAGGGTTGATATTAATAAACACATAGGTACTCATACAAAATTTCAGATTTTTAGTACTAATTATCACTAAGCTAGGCCGTGGACGGACAATCGTGTCCTAGTTGACTACGGAACCCTGATAAAAACCTTATATTAATTTATTGTAATTTGAGGAACCGGCAACTACAGAACACTGAGCATGACCCGACATGCTCTTGGCTAGTTTTGATGACGGAGACAGAAGGTGAGCTCCGTGATAAAACAATTGAAGCTCAATTAGTCATTGTGTTTGTTAAAATCATGTGGTTGAGCAGTCGATGAATTGTGTCAGAGAAGTAGAGTCGGCGTTAAATTCAAGGCCTATATTTTATATGAGATTTTTGTGAAATGTATATTTATATATAAAGGACTCGTGTAGCGTAGCTCAGAGGTAGTAGCAAAACAACCATGTCACGTGCACCGCCAACCGTGCCGCTACAATGAACCGGTAAGCGCGATCGCGCCCTTTGCTGCTATAAATTGAAAACGTGCTAAATAAACAATCAGTAACACGTTTCTTGATCATTATTTCTTCGAATTAATTGTAATTTATTAACCATTATTATAGATATGTATTTTGTGTAAGTAAACGTACATAAGTAACAATTTTTATCGTGGTAATGTCTCTAGCGTTATTTTTAAAAATTTAGATTTTCCGGCAATCTGTACAATCGACGAAAAAATGTTATACACATGCCTGGCATTCTTTAGGGGGCGTGACTCCGGTCATCACCTTCTTTTCTCACGTGGGACTTTTTTATGTTTCTAGTTTTATTTAAAACACATTCTACATAGATTACGGACTAACATGGTACTAATGTAGAATTTATAACAAAAAATCGACTTTAACATCCATTTGTTTCCCCCTAATATGTAGGCACAAAAAGAAGAAAAAAAAACTCCATTTTTTCCGTGTTTCTTGGGGCCAAATAAATTTACGTCATATTTTTTGAAACCCTCTTGTCATCCACGTGACGCTTTGTGAGATTTGGCTCGAGCCCCTCGCTCCTGTAAACGCATCACGTAACACAAAATAAACGCCAACGATAGTATTTCCGTACTAGATGAATGCTGAGAATCCTACCTTAAAAACAATAGTTTACTTACAGGTAATTTTTCGGATACTATTCTCTGCAACTTATTTATATTTTGCTGATACGGGAAAAATTACAAATAGATGTACGTTTTCATACCTTGAAAAGTTTACAATCATAACACTGGCCTTCGAGTCCCGCCAAGCGGCATAGCAGGCTCGTGGCGGACGTGTGCAGCTGCAGGCTTTCTGGAGCCCCTTACTGCGCATGATCGGAGAAAAGCTTATAAACCGCCGTCCCGCCTCTCAGCTATCAGTTCGCAAACACAACTCGTGAAGCGACCTATGCTCTGCGAAACTCACCCTCATCGGAAAAGTTTCGTATCATAACAACATTCATCTAACAGTAAAAAAATTGTTTCAACGTCGAAAGTAGTGAATTGTCGAACTTATGAAAATATTAGAAGTTAATATTGTGAAGAGTGAGAAGTTTGTCGGCGATTTGCCGGTGAAACTAGTGGAACAGCGCGTGAAAAACCCGCGACGCGAATCAGTGACTCCGAAGATCGTAGTGTGCCCGCCAATGGAAGAAATGACGGCACCTGTGCCTGCCCCTCGAGGTGGGAGGCTGCTACGGGCGCTCAGCAGGAGGCTGACACGGCGTTCAGCCGACGCCGACTCACTGGCCAGCTCGAGCAGCAGCGACAGCGTCAGCTGCGACCCCAACAGAAGTGCCGGCGACGATCACTCATCGTGCTCCGCCAGTGAATCCGGCAGCGATGGCTCCGACCACCACCGCCGCCATCGCTCCACAGTCTCGCTTCGTCGTGTCTTCCAAAGTCTAAACCTAACATCACGATCCCAGTCAAGTTCACCGACTGATCGTCAGCGCCAACCCAAAAAACAAACTCAACCAAAGCGCATACTTCGTCCTCCAGTCACCTACACTTACGTACGCGGTCTCTCCGGTCTGCCAACACAGAGGGTGCCCCGACATGCCATCTACAGCCCTTCAGCGGGGCTTCACCGATAAACTCCAAGAAGTGCTAGATGACTGTGTGTCATGGAGTGAACACGGACAGAGATCAAGACTGGTTAACAATTAGTAGGTAGTCTAAATACCGCTAGAGAGACATCTCTCACCATATCAGTAGTTGAGTACTGAAACCTGAAGGAGGTGACCGACGTTATTGTCTTCGCCAAGGACCAAGAATGAGGCGGCGAAGGATGCCGCTGTGTAGTGGGTCCCGCGCGCTAAGAGTACTTCGTGCTGTGACACGTCTCACTAAGTAGATAAGGAAAAATAAGACTGTGTCTTACCGATTTGAATTTCGTGGGTCTGTAACTTTAACATAATTAATTAATGTTTCAATTGCTAGTCTCTGGTATGTATGATTACAGATTTGCACTGTAGAACACCAATGGATTTAACTCTAGGCTAAAAGTTTGTCACTTAACTTATTTAAATCACAGCAAAAATAAATATTGTCACCAATTTTCCAAATATTATTATATACTTTTAAATCGAATAGTCAAATTAACATGATATGTACCTAACTAAACATATATGTGTATGTTTCCTATTATTCAAGCATAGTGCCTTTCACGTTTTTGAATTACTGAGAAACCTGTAGACTATAATTATACCGGTGTATTATGTACCTTACTAGAACCATCATGACATTGTATTGGTGTTATGTACTTATGTGCAAACACCATCGGCACTCACAGAATTGTATAAATCCTAGTGTTGTGTATAAAGAGGATCGAATTTGTACATAAGTAGATTTGGTCTATAATGTATACTCAGTACCTACATTAACAGTTGTTATTGACGTAGGGATGCATAAGTACCTAGGTAGTCGAAATATTGCATCTTGTAAATTTTAAGTCATTTTTATTGTAGTTATAAGTTAGGTTTTCGTATTTAATAAAAATAAAAGAATAACAAACATACCCATGCCTTCTTAATTTAGAAAACCCCTGAAGCAGCCGACTCATACATATTGTCAAAACTTCATCGAGAAAGTTGAGAAAGATTTGAGTTGTCGAAATTGTGCCAATTTTAAAAGTCGAATCAACTAACGTTTCCCGCTTACTTTAGTTATTTTTGCTTTATAAAGTATTAAGCACAGAGCAAACAATTTTTTTATGTCCAGCCAAAAATGTACTATCAAGATTGTCACCACAATGGGCATCGAACAAAACCCAATACCATATACAAAATTAATGACAATAATTTATGATGCGGCGGTGGTTTTTTTTAACTTTAGAGTACTAGAAATTAAACAAATTGTTTTATTGACGCCGAAAATAATTACACGCAATAGTTCGCCAACATTTTTATTAAAATAGAAAAGTTTGTAGGTAACTTAAAAATCCAAGATTTTAAAATTCCTATTGCTGATACATTTAAAAATCATTTCATCGTTTCTCTAAGAGTTTTAACAAAGTGTCAGAATCGAGCGAACGAATCTCAAAAATTTTTATTTCGCAAAACATATATGTTGGCATAACATAATATATTTCTAATACAACTTACGCTAGACTTTTAAAAAATCTGCAATGTAAGTACATGAAAGTTCTGGTTACAGATGAAGACTATACCTACTGCATAATTATGTACCTACATTACGGTAGCCGCTAAGCGGTGATTCCGTGAAGACTGATTAATGTCGTTTGTTATTAAATAAATTATTAAAATTTAATGTCCAACGAACCAGTATTTCATTTGTTTGCACCATTTTTAAATACCAATTGTAACAGCTTCATACTTTGTCCTGAATCATCTAGAAACAGATATACCGTATCCATCCTTACTTGTCTTCTCATAATAATTTACGTCTGTCAATCTAAAAGAAGTATATTCCGACCAAAAAGTGTAGAAATTAAAAAGTGGCAACATCGTAGTATCCTCTCGTCCCGTTTTCTTAGATTGATTTGAAAGGGATGACACTACGATGTTGCTACTTTTTAATTTCTACACTTTTTCTTTCTCATCTAACATGATTATGTTTTATTTACCTACTCTCAAATGAAGTGTTATCTATTTAAAAAATGCAGATGATAATCCGGAAACCTCTGTAATTCGTCGACGGCCGGTTTTTTGCCTCTCCGGTTAGCGAGACCCTACTATATAGCGTTTTAGATTCCCTTTTTGACTTGACCGAGTGTCTCTTTTTTGCGCAAATTAATTAGCAATAGTGATTAAAATAACTTCATCGCTAAAACAATTGATAGAAATAATTCAATTCAGTTGATTATAAAGATTCTCCGTCGGGTATGTAACGATATAATATTATGCTTGCTAAATTGATGGGTTTTTGAAAGCAATCCTATCAACCGATCCATTTTTTTTTATACAACGACGGTGACAAACAAGCATACGGCACACCTGATGGTAAGCCCACCGCACCGTAGCACCGTAGCCTATGGACGCCTACAACTCCAGAGGTGTCACATGTGCGTTGCTGACCCTTTAAAAACAGGAGTATTCACTGTGTTGACGGCTAAAGGAACAAGCGAGGTACCTCGTCGTCAACACACTGGGTCCTCTTTGAGCTTTTTGGCAACCTTACTCACCAGCAGGAACACAACACCATGAGTAGGGTCTAGCGCTATTTGGCTGTGGTTTTCTGTAACTTCCCCAGTCGGGCTCTGCTCCAGATTTGAGCGAGATGACATTCGCTTTGCTGTGCCCTACCACTACCACACATAGCGAGATGACATTCGCAGTACCCATACCGCTCTTTTGGACGTAGTTTAAGGACATACCCGTGTCCGGACATACCCGGGTCCAATGCTCCTTTGTTGGTCACCTGACTGTTTATATTTATAGTATGCTTGGCGTTCAAAAGGTTTAACAATGTCTGAAAAAGGCTTACTCTGTATCCTCTAAATCCCGCACACCAATCAACCAGAATCAGGTCGTGGAATATTTTGTCCTCCCACACATCGTCATTATCGGCACCGACTAGCCTATCGTCAGTTGCAGGAACCACGCCTACGATGTCGCCAAACGTGATCTGAAACGTTTTTTGAATCACGCTACGAAGCTTTATTCAAATTAATCCGCTTTAAAAACGCTGGTTTTAAACGGTTAATCCTTTTCGGAATTAACACTAACTGACGAGATTAATTTTATAGAGTTTGAAAAACTTACTTACCACCTTATTCATAAACTTCTCTCAGGCCTCAATTGATATGTTAATTGTGCCATTTTCAAATGAAAGGTACATCATGGTCGGTTGTCAATAAGGCATTACTGCTGTAATAATTTATTTTTGTTCATTTTCGTGATTCAGTGTGTAATATATAGCTTATTCTGCAGTGATTTAACGAACTAGTGTGCAACTAATGAAGAATTAATCTCAAAACAAGTGTAATCCCTGTTTGAGTTAGATATACGTTAGTCCACGTCCACGTGCTGTTTGTAGGGAGTAGCTATCTCCTTATAAAAAGCCTAACCTCACCGTACAACGTCCAGCTCTTGGAGCGAAATTTTAACTAATTAACCGTACACTTGTCGTCTCTACTTCGACATTGGCAAAATTGTCCCAATATTGTGGACAGAATGCCATTTATTTTAAAAATTGAAATTGAACTTTTATATGGTATTAAAAAAAAAAAAAAAAAATTTAAAATTTAATCTGTTTATTTCATAAATCAATCAAATAGATAATACATTTTCTTAACTGCTAATCTTAATTACAAAAGATTTTTGAGTTAAGGAGTCTACTAATACTAAAATTATAATACATTAAAATTATATGCTATGTTTAGGTACCTTCCGAATTCACATTGCTTTTTAACATAAATCGTTTTACAATTTTTCTTGTTATATCTTTATTTCGGCCTTCTATTAGTTTTAACAATTCTTTTGGTAAGTTATTTAAGATACATGGTAGCATACATGTATAAGGTGGCAAGTAAGTATACAACCCGCCTATGGACGCCTCCAACTGCAGGGGTATCACTTGCGCGTTGCCAACCCTTGAGCAAAGCAATACGAACCGTACAGTTTATCACTTGAGCTGTCTTGAATCAATGATCAATTAATTCTAACAAAGTTAATTATGTAAGCTTAGAGTGTAACAAAAAGGTACAAGACAAATTTTATACTTTGACCCATTTTTGACTATTAACAAAGGATGGTGTGAGATAGAATAACGAAAATTAATTAATGATAATTTCGGCGAAACCGTTTACCTACATCATTCCTTTATAATATTATATCAATATTTTAAGCCTATCCCTTTATAGAAACCCGAGCTGGGAACCGATTTTTGACTTTCGACCGCGCAAATTCAAAGAAATTAATAATCGCCTACCTACAAAAGGTTGTCGCCATTGCGCTGAAGCCAAAGGCTGTAATTTTTAAAAAATCATTTCTTCTTTTTATTCAGAGTTTTGAATTTCACATTCGAGCGCTCGAATCTCAAAAATCGCTCCCTGACCTCTTTTGTCGGATCGGTTAGTACGTGCTCCGCTTACAAGTCTCGGTCCGGATAACTCTCAAATATTCGCGTGACAACGAATTTATGTCAGGTTACCAGACCACGATCATATTTTAAGGACATGAATAATTTGGATTGACCGCGAGAATATAGAATAGCCTCCCGGCCCCATGATATTTTTAGAACGGTTGTGGTTCAGTGCTCTTAAACAGTGGACATAAAAATAGCTTTAGAAAAGTTAGAAGGTTCGTTTAAGTATCAGCATCAATAATATGTATACGAATTTGAGTCTTATCCCACAGACATAAGTGCCGAAATGTATAATTTTGATGCTGACTGTACAGTTAGGTGATACCAGCATTTCAGGTAGCGAGGAAATCCACAGTGAACTCGCTGGAATTTAATATAATTCCTACTATAAAATTCCGGGAAATACATAAAAAACTTTATTTGTTAAGTATATTATTGATCATTATAGTACGTACCTAAAAAATAAATGTTTTCGTTTGTTTATAGAAACAATACCACAAGTTTAAACTTATTATTTGTCACTGAGAGAGTGTCGCTACAAACATGGCAATAATGTGATGTCTGATGTGCGTACGCCATGTATAGTTTAAAAAAAAAACATTGTAAAATGTCAGTACCGGTCTTGTCAACGTCTAAAACATTGTTCTTCGTGCTTTTAAAAATATAGTAAATATTTTATAATAATCACAAATGATCTTGCATCTTTAGGAATCTTAATTGGCATTTTTGTGTAAACATCGTTTTAAATTGCGAAATCATTTCTTTTCGTATATATTGTAGCTCACCGAAGGAAGCCCACTAACTGCTCGATAGGAGAAATAATTCGTGTATAGCTGAATTTTGGTGAAGTTGTAGATAAAGGTGTCTTACACAACATACTAAAAGTACTCATGGATAGGGGTGCCGCTAACGGGGAGAGGGGGGTGTAAAGGTCCCCTTTTTTGGCTTTTCGTAAATAACTCAGTAGCGGTGGCTCATACGAAAAAATGTTCTTCTACTTAATTAATCCACAAATGATTTTGTATAAAAAAAGGTTCTTTACACTTTTTTGCTGAGATCAATGTATAATGAGATTTCGAAGAAATACGATAATCACTTTCAGAAACTTTCGGAGCTTTTATTTACGAAACTTTTAGTTTTGTCTAAAAATTGTTTTAGAAAACCCATATTTATATTAAAAGACCTATCCAACGACACCCCACACATTAGGGGGGATTTAAAAAACATAATTTACCCCCCACTTCATGTGTTCGGGAGCTACCCTAAAAAAATATATTTTTTTAGATTTTGTTTTAAAACTTTGTCTGCGTGTTCAAAACACATACTCATACGAAGTTTAACTATTCTAGTACTAACCATCACTACGCAAAGCCGTGAACGGATAGACTGGGACAAACGGACAGCGAAACTATAAGGTTAGGAAATTGATTGCAGGCGTCCATAGGCTATGGGAACTGCTTACCATCAGACGGGTCGTATGCTTGTTTGCCACCGTCGTGGCATAAAAAATAAAAAGTAAAAAATACCCTCTTCAACCTGCTCAGTGATGGTTAGTACTTGAATAGTTAAACTTCGTATGAGTATGTGTTTTGAACACGCAGACAAAGTTTTAAAACAAAATCTGAAAAAATATTATTTTTTAGGGTACCTCCCGAACACATGAAGTGGGGGGTAAATTCTGTTTTTTAATCCACCCCTAATGTGTGGGGTATCGTTGGATAGGTATTTTAATATAAATATGGGTTTTCTAAAACAATTTTTAGACAAATCTAATAGTTTCGTAAATAATAGCTCCGAAAGTGATTATCGTATTTCCTCGAAATCTCATTATACATTGATCCCAGCAAAAAAGAGTAAAGAACCTTTTTTGTAGAAAATTATTTGTGGATTAATTAAGTAGAAGAACATTTTTTCATATGAGCCACCGCTACTGAGTTATTTACGAAAAGCCAAAAAAGGGGACCTTTACACCCCCCTCTCCCCGTTAGCGGCACCCCTATCCATGAGTACTTTTAGTATGTTGTGTAAGACACCTTTATCTACAACTTCACCAAAATTCAGCTATACACGAATTATTTCCCCTAAGTTTTCCTTCGTTTGGAGGGCTATTGGTGACATTCGATGACTTTCCACATCTGTTGTCAAAAAGTACTCCTTGCCAGTAAAATAAACCACTGAAATTCCGCAACATGGCGAGGGCCTAATATTATAGTAAGTTGTCGGGCTTTATTAAGGATAACTAACACAAATGTTAATGACAGGATCACAATAATATTCAATGCGGGTGTAGCGCTGTTAAGACAATCTATTATAAAATAACGAACTATTTGAAGCGAAACTCTTACGTAAAGTACTGGCAGGCTGTTTCTGCCTAAGGTTTCTGCACTGCAGTATACATACATTAGTTTATGGGTTAGTGGAACACGCGGTTAAGTTTGAATTAAAAGTCGGTTGGAGCCAGCGCGGTCAACGACCGGGGATGCACCTATTGATCGAGCTAGAGTGTTGGCAGTTGCCAAAATTAGAACTCGGCTAAATTCGAATACTTATATTCTCAGGTGAAACTTTGTTTATATAATTTGTACAAACCTTAGCAGCCATAAAGCCTATTTTGTGACAAGCAAAACTCACAATAAAAACGAAAATCAACCTTGTTATGGTGTCCGTATGGTGTCCATTATGGCTATGAAAGTATGAAGTTGTGGGAGTACTTAGTGAGTTTTGCTTGTGTTGACGATATCGTCAGGTGACAACCAATACTCGCTAATTGCAAACAATAGGTATATTAGAACTGAAAGAACAAATCAAATTATTTTTAATGAATATTTTGATTTGTTTATTTTAAGTAGTCACACTACTATATGTATAAATTATAAACTTGTATAGATGTCATATACAAAGGAAAAAGTGACCAACGCTTCCGGTGCCCAAGGCTGAGGAAGCGTTGGTCACTTTTTCCTTTGTATATGACATCTATACAAGTTTATAATAGGTATATTAAACGAAAATCAACCTTTGTTTTGATACTAGGTACTACTATGAAGTTTTAGCAGCATTAGTTAGTGATTTTGGATTGTCACCCCACGATTTGTGTTGCATTTTCTTTTTAATGCGAAGAACTATCCAGACAGAGTGACAAAGTCTTTAATTTCAATTTTTTTTTGAATAATTGTATTACAATTGAGAATTAACAAATAAAGATTACAGGTCACAAGAGTAGGTATCTAGTAATTAACACGTCAAAAGTACATTGCAAATTCTAAAAACTACACTTATCAAATACATTAAAACTAACTTACAAATAACAAAAATGGTCCCCCAGGTCCGTCCCCTGCGGAAGGGTGCCCATAATAACTAATTACAAATAAATAATTATTAGAAGTCACACATCAGGACCGAAAAAAACTTTAATTATAATAATATAATTAAAGTTTTTTTCGGTCCTGATGTGTGACTAAACACAATGTGTGGTCAATAATGACATTTCATATGATTTCGCCCTATAACTATTCAGATTCTACGTGCAGGTAAGCAGAGCTCCAAATTAACTATTTTTTATAACATATGAAATATGAATGTGATACACTCGTAGCCAGGTACACTTTTCTTGAAAGAGATTGATAACATAATACACGCGTCAAGTGTAAACAAGAATTAAATTTACATGCTCAAAGCGTTCCCAGGTTCGTTGCCCGGATAGGGCCGTCATGATTCGTCTCCATTGAACTGTTCCCACATCGCTTGCCGAGCAATATCTAATACAATAGGTGAATAAGTTTTTTTTTGTTAAATATTCGCGCCTCGTTCAATTCAAATATTTATTTCGAGATTTATCTTGATCAAAGCAACAAAAATTACGATTCACGTAATTTCAATAGTAAAAAAAAATTGAGACTTCGCAAGTTTCAGCTTCATTTTTATCGCAATCCTCATTATCTATTGCTAATAATAGTAAATTGTGCTTAGTGGAGAGTAAGATAAATACTAGGCGCGAGAGTATAATAAAAGCCCAAGTGCGAAGCCGAGGGTATTTATGACTCTTCATTATTATTTCGTCATAATTCAAATTACACACAACTATTTTGAATAAAAAAATGAAGACTAACTTGTTTGGTGTTTTAATTACGAGAAATTAAATAAAAAATTATAACTGCCTGGAAAGTATATATAGTATTTCTGTAACTCCCGCTAGGCCTGCATTGAATTTTATCTTTTATATGCTAGTGTGATAGAAACATAATTCTTCTGGATGTATCTGAAAGTCAACAACTAGCGCGAATATGTAGATTCGGCAATTCACTATCTGCCTTTTTTATCTCTCTTGCATAGGTATTCGAGTAATAGGAGATACAGTACCGGTCAATTGCACATCCATGCACAATAGCATATCGATCAATATCACATCCATGTTTTCATAATAGAACTTTTTTATATATTTGTAAGCGATTTCCAACTCTCTACATTAGGTAGACTAGTAGTAGTCTTTTGAAACAGCGACGAGAAAAAACTATCTCATGTAATAGTTTTTCTTCAAAGACTTTTTTTTTAAAGAAAAGGTATTTTCTTGAATTTTTTTATCAGAGCGTTTGAGTAATATGCTTTATAATAGTCTCCTATTGTAACTCACAGTATTCCATTGCAATATTCATCATACATTTTTTGTATAAAATGAGTAGTAAAATATGCAATCTACAACCTATATTGTTTACTCTATACATGCTCATACACAAAAACACAAAGGTACCTAATATATTATAGGCCGGTACTGTAGATGAACGAATAAACGAAGTGATACGTTTCATTTCAAGCCTGGTTCGCTGGTCGCGGTTCGTTAGGCGATCATAATACATATGTGCCATGTAATGTAACATAAGAGATGATCTAATATAAGCCAAGATTATGTTTGTTTAGGATTGTATACTCGATGTAACGTTGAACTTCGGCTACAGAGATATTACGTAGTACTTATAAGGTAGGTACTTATTTCTTATAAAAAGGGCTGTAAGTTTTTATCGCTCACAAGTTGAAACATGTGGAGTATATGACATCCTGTATTGGCAATAGCCTAATTCCTTATTTGAATTCGTGGCAAGTACACACAACGCCTCACTAGGTATACACTTTTGAACGTTATTACAGCGGAATAAGGTTCAAAAGTGTATATCTAGTGAGGCGTTGTGTGTACAAACAGCAACACTCTTAAATATCTGTGTACAAACTGTACATTGGTGGACCTTATTACAAAAGGTATAAGGTCCACCGAAGGCCAGTTAACAATGTGGAAGATGGTACCCAGTATTAGTTTAACGGCCTCCTAGCTTAGTTGGTAGTGACCCTGCCTATGAAGCAGGAGGTCCCGGGTTCGAATCCTGGTCAGGGCATTTATTTGTGTGTTTATCACAGATATTTGTTCCTGAGTTATGGAGGTTTCCTATGTATTTAAGTATTTATCTATATCTATCTTTTATATATATCGTCGCCTAGTACCTACAACACAAGCCTTATTGAGCTTACTGTGGGACTAGGTTGATTTGTGTAAGATTGTCCTAATATTTATTTATTTATTAGTTTCTTCTACCGAAGGTAGACATCCGAGTGCTCGTCACTGTCCATAGCCAAGATCCAAAACAAGAATCGCCGTATCCTTGTGTACGTCACAAATATGTTTACACTTATGCACCTTATTACAATGGAATAAGGTGCAAAAGTGTGAACATATTTTTGACATCGACTGTAGGTACAATTAGGCTTCTCATCCGCACTTTCATACATATATTTGCAGCATAAATATAACACCAGGTAATCTTATTTCGAAAATAATCATTTTCATTTATATTTTAAACCTCATCACAATAATTCAGATGTTTTGCGCCAAATATCTACGCTAATTTCAATTTAAATAAGACACAACAAGGTAAACCCGGCGTCGTGCACTAAATATATAAAATTAATTAATATTCTAATATATTCCTGTTATTGGAGCTACTTATATCCAAATTTCGCTTCAAGATATTGCAGAGGATAAAGATTCGGATTCGGAGGTAATTGAATGAGATTACCTATAAATAAAACTTGCTTTTTGAAACATAAAATCTAGGTAATGACATAATTAAACCAAACCTTTAACTTCATTTTAATTGAAGGCTATTGCGAGATTGCATCAATGTTACTTGTACACCGATATAACAGGCCATGGCCGCTTAGGTATGTGAGGGACAAAATAAATATAACTGGAAACGCACACATCCCTGATCCATGTGGTAGCGACTGTACACTTGTTCGTGAAAGTTCCATTGAAAACGCAACTCGCGCGCTGCACAAAAGTTTTGATCCTGGCTCCTTACGGCGCCTTCTGCTTGAGAGGACAACACGTTAGCGAGGTTGTACAATTGCCTACGTCACTTGGATCCCATTTTGGGTTAGTAGGTCACAAGAGGGGGCTGCAGCTCGGTTGTGCCGAGAGGGGTGTGTACATGATTTTAAACCCAATAGTGACGTCATCGAGCGAGCCTTGGACCCCTCCCGTACCCGCGTGAATGATGAATGAATGGGTCGATTAGAAGCCGTGGGTAAGTAGGTCAAGTAGTTAAATTAATACATTTCCGTATACAGCACTTGACTTGATTTATTTCAGCAAGGTGCCTTTTATAAAATCACCCGAAAAATGGAGTCGTAATTAGCAAACGTCACCCTTCATTGCCGTGACTTATAGACAGACACTATTTTTATGATTACCAAAATGTCTTGTATACAAGACTGACGCTGCCGGTCATATTCGTACTGAGTGAGTTGGCTGATTGGCCAAATGTGACTTTAGCATTTAGGAACTTGACGGGTGCTGCTGTGATCCGGGTAGCCTATAGAAATTGAGGCGCCTGCCGCGAACGCAATCGCTGGTTCGATTCCTGCCCTGGGTACCGGATGCCTTGGTCAGGCCAGGTATCGTCAATGTAAAAACAAACGTAAATTACATATTAGTAAATAATTGTATGAAGTTTTTAGATGGACAGTCGACTTCAAAGAAAAGGTGAAGTATATCGTGGCAAGGTAGAAATCATCAGCGGTCACCAATGAAACTTATTAACAGACTGTATTTTACATTCGGCGACCAATTCCACGAGCAACTTATGAGTCTTATGACTGACTCAGTGAAGTTGGTTCTTTTTCTTTAAAATTATAATTATCTAATAGTTTTCGAACGAGCCGTGGGGTGTCCTGCCCGGCCTTAGAATTGTCCCCCACCATATCGTCCCGTGGTTGCAGTAGGAGTTTGCTAAGTGAATATACCGGGAGATGGGCAGCAGCATCTTCCAAAAGCCTAAACAACAAGAAACAAAAAAGAAAAAACTGCGCGCGCCAACCCGCCTGCAAAGCGTGGCGCGTTGGCAAACCCCCCCTTAAAGGGGAGGCCTATGTTCAGCAGTGGACGTCTTATGGCTGAGATGATGATGAACTTCCATATAGCTCCATTTTTATTGGAAAGCCTAAATATCTTGAGTATTTTTACTGGGCAACACGACTCATATGAAGATAAGGAAAGCCAAAATAGCTACGGCTATTTGAATATTTTTGACAGGAATTAATTTCCTACAACTGAGATTAAGAGATACTTGACCACCTGTAAAAACCAGCCAAGTGCGAGTCGGACTCGCGCACAAAAGGTCCGTACCATTATCTATAAAAACGGCATTTTTTTTGTATGGGAGCCCCCTTAAATATCAATTTTATTCTGTTTTTGAATAAAACATTTATTTACATAACTAAATATACAGAGGTACTACAGTACAAATACTAAACTAAATTAATAACTAGCTCAAATCTAAACTAGGCCCTTGCGGCATTGTACCAAGGATGCTGGCGGCATTTCCTCGTTGTATCGCAATGCTGATACGCTGTGCGAGGAAACCGCCAGCTCTTCGGTCACCAGTTACATCAACCAGACGCTTTGCGATTTCTGCAAAAAACTTGTGTGCGCTGGGACCCCATGGACCTAGAGTTTCAACTTCTGTTTTTTAGTATTTGTTGTTATAGCGGCAACAGAAATACATCATATACGTGTAAATTTCAGCTGTCTAACTAGCACGGCTCATGAGATACCGCCTGGTGACAGACGGACGGACGGTAATAAGGTCCTGTTTTTACCCTTTGGGTACGGAACCCTAAAAACATGGTAAAATGTTTAAAAGTAAATAGTTTAAATTTGTGTTTTTGGGGCAATAAATCAATCGATTTTCATTTATCATTTTCAATATATTCAAAAGATTAGGAAGTAAGAAACCAAAAAACTGTCATAGCAGATCCGGATGCCGAGAAAAATGTCGGTGGTAATGGAAAACTCAGGCTCCGTGAGGTGCCTACGTCACGGTACACCTGACTGATCAATTAATTCGAACACGTGACTTTCGCCGCAATTGCGTTCTCGGTTCTGTTTCAATAAAATTAATTAGTGTTTCGGTGTCAAATACGTGGGCTGTGTTTACCTAACCGAATGGTGAAGTATTTTTTTTAATCCAATTTTTTTTAAGGAACAATAGAATAGGGTAAACCGCCAGTAACTGGCCACTGTTCAATAACTAGCCGCATCAAACTAGAAATGAGCTCTATTCTCCTACAAACAGAATTCATTTTAGTATAAGGTTTTAATTACTTGTCACCTTTCAACAACAGGCCAAGTTATACTAGAATGAATTCTGTCCGTAGGTAAATAGAGTTCATTTTAGTGTGAGGTGGCCAGTTACTGAATGGTGGCCACAGTTACTGGCGATTTACCCTACACCTACATAACTTTTTGGCGGACCTAAGGGAAACTATTTTCTTAACTATGAAATTAATAGATATCTAATTATTTTTGGTGTGGAAAAAATAATATGAAAAGTAATTCCTATTTACATACGTTTGAATAAATGATTCTGCTGGATTTGAAACTTACAGAGTTTAAAAAAATTGGCAGTTGTATAGGGACTGCCGATAGAAGTGAAAAATTTTTTGACCTCAGTTCACCTCACCTCACTTCACCTCACTGGTTTCACTTCACTTTATTTTACATTTACACTTTACATTTCATTTTACATGTTTCTTAATCGTATGGCTCGACTTGACTCGTATGGTGACGCGAACCTATAAGATTTTCCCCTACCAAAAAGTGCCCAACGCGGCTATAGTACAGTAAGCGTCAGAGATATGTGACCCCCCTCCAGCAATAGACAAATGTGGTCGCTAGTTCGAACCCCAGCATAAGAATCACACTTTTTGCTTTTTTTTTACTTTTGTTTTATAATCCTGGTTTTAATATTTTTTTACATTACCACAAATATTTATTTTATGTACCCAGCAACCGAATAACACGCACGTACGGAAATAAAAAATTCCGTAAATAAATTATTTCTGTTATTATCGTTATATTTTGAATTAATCCAAGAATAAAGTTAGAGATAACATACACTTGATGCTATTTCTCCGCCGAGACCGCATCACAGCCCGCAGATCCTGCTAAGGAGCGCCGTTGCACGGTTAACTGACATGACAAGTTGTCAACATAAAATATAAATGTGATAAATATCAACATGCATATTAAAGTGAATTCCAGGAACACAATGCAATCCACAAGTGATTTCTAACGTTGTATTTATCACCACTCGGCGTGCGTGGCTTTGTGCATTGCCAAGGATTTATCCTCCTATTTCTCCTACTATTACAACGTTCTACAAGCTTCGGACGGCTGCTTTGGAAGTGCTCTTGTGAGATATCCTTTGAACTAACTCTGCCTACAATGTGGTACACCTATATTGACTTAAGTAATAGTGTTATCTAATATAATAGCTATCGTAATTTATTCTTTTATAATAATTTATTTATTAAGTAGGTGTTTATAAGTTTTATAAGTTAGTATTGACCCAACCCGTTGCCTCAATCGTCGTCTAATGGATTGCTGTGTATGTAATAAAAGTTTTCAAACTACAAAAGGTCTGCACATACACCAATCACGCATCCATCACGTCCGCGTGTGCCCTGGCTCATCCATTCCCATTTCCCAGAACAACAACGGCTCATCAACATCTTTCCACCCTACAGTTCCACTCCAAACCCTACTGGGCCAGCTAAAACATTCAAAACCATTAATAAAGCGCATACCGCGTGGCGCCCGGTCCACAGTGGCTGAAGCGCTGACCACCGCTATAGAAAATTGTGTGCGAAAGAATGATTTGGACGCTTGGCAAAATTTATTGACATTCTCTTACAAAATTTTGCATGTGACTGAGGACGGCAATGAAAATATTTCGCTTACGAAAAAAATCAAAAATAATATCCTCGTGCCTAGCTTGACACCAACAACTAGATCATCTGGTCCCCAAAGTAACAATAAATATAATATATTTAGAAAGGTTGAAGAGAAGTTGCATGACGGCGATCTTAAAGGAGCCTCACGACTCCTCTTCTCCAGCGACACCCTTGCACCCCATACCCCAGAGACGGCGGCTGCTTTGCAAGCCAAACACCCCACAGGCCCTTCCACCCCGGCTCTTGTAGATCCCCCATCAGACCCCTCGGCCTGCCTGCACGTCACAGCTGGAGATGTTATGGTGGCACTCGCGTCCTTCCCAAAGGGATCGGCATCTGGCTTGGACGGCATTTCCCCGCAGCACCTGTTAGACCTCACTAGTCATAGCACAGGTGTGGCTGGTGAACATTTGTCTGCGAGCCTCACAAAACTAGTAAACCATATGCTACAAGGAGATGTCTGCCGAGACGTGACGCCGGTTCTTTATGGGGCCAATCTTATTGCCCTTACGAAGAAGGATGCGGGTGTACGCCCCATTGCCGTTGGATCAACCTTCCGACGTTTGGCTGCAAAAGTCTGTGTTCGGAATACACGTTCCAAACTCCAAAAACTGTTTGAACCTATACAGGTTGGGTTTGGTACCCGCGGAGGCTGCGAGGCGGCGGTCCATGCGGTACGTACCTTTGTACAGGCTGACGAGTGCGAGGTACTCTTAAAGATGGACGTTAAGAACGCTTTCAACTCTGTCAATAGGGACACCCTGCTGAACGAAATCAAAATTCATATCCCGGAAACATACAATTTTCTCCTCCAGTGCTATCACACTCCTTCAAAATTAATTCACAAAAATAATGAGATTCTTTCGGCCGTGGGTTGTCAGCAGGGAGATCCTCTTGGCCCTGCAATATTTAGTTTGGCGATTAATTCGATTATACATAAACTAAATTCAAAATTTAATATATGGTACCTTGATGATGGGACAATAGGTGGGGATTGGCAGACTGTCTTGGCAGATCTAGTCAAAATTAAAAACGAGTTCAGAGATATAGGCTTAGAATTAAATTTTACAAAATGCGAATTATACATCTCCGACAAGATAGATCAAGTAGCCGTGTCAAAAATTATTCAAAATTTTAACAATGTCGCCACGAATATCAAAATTTTATCTAAAGAGAACCTTTATCTGCTTGGTTCGCCTATATTTGATGAAGCCATTCCTCCTCTCCTTAATAATTCAATTTCTACATTCAATCATTATTCGGACCGTCTCGTCAAAATTAACAGTCACTGTGCTTTATTTATCTTAAAATTTTGTCTGCTTATACCAAAATTCACCTATCTATTACGCTGTTGTCCCATCTGGAAATTCCCCAATTTGATTCTCCCTATCGACCTGATCCTAAAATCGCAAATTGAGGCTATTCTGAATGTTCATTTTAACGAGCAGGCTTGGACCCAGGCTTGCTTACCGGTAAGGTTCGGCGGCTTGGGAACCCGAAACATTTCAAGCGTTGCTTTGCCGGCATTCTTGTCCTCTATCCATAGCACGTCTGATCTCACAGGCAATATCCTTAAAGCCTCGTCGGCTATAAACTGTGAGATCGCGTGCTTGGAAGGGGCCACGAATGCTTGGCTAGCTGTACCGGGTCGAAGTGTACCTTCCAAACCCAAGTACCAGAGAGCCTGGGACACCATAGCCTCCGCCGCCACTTTGAA
The DNA here is from genome assembly GCA_911728535.1 of Pammene fasciana. NCBI lineage: Eukaryota > Metazoa > Arthropoda > Insecta > Lepidoptera > Tortricidae > Pammene > Pammene fasciana. Next base: position 9,510,196 of record OU452285.1, read on the forward strand.
GTCACTCGTGGGCTCATCGTCGGGCAAAAGCCTAGCAAGACTTTTAGCTGTTTCGAAACCGGAGGCAGGGCAGTGGCTTCTTGCCTACCCTTCGCCTAACACGGGTACTTTCATTGACCCAAGTACGCTCCGTATTGCCGTCGGTCTCCGTCTTGGGGTCGAAATCTGCGCGGACCACAGCTGTGTTTCCTGTGGGGCCCAGGTAGATCGGCTTGGCCACCACGGCCTATCTTGCTCTTCGGGCGCCGGCCGCTTTTCTCGCCACGCTTCTCTCAATGACATCCTCAGAAGGGCGCTCGTCAGTGCCAACGTCCCCGCAGCCCTGGAACCCCAGATCGTGCGGGACGATGGCAAGCGCCCTGACGGGATGTCATTGATTCCCTGGAAAATGGGCCGTGCGCTGGTGTGGGACGCCACGTGCGCCGATACATTAGCAGCGTCCTACATTTCAGCAACCAGCCGACATGCCGGGGCGGCTGCGGACGCCCGAGAGCGTTGCAAAATAAATAAATACAGCTGTCTCGGCGCCAACTACGAGTTCGTAGCGTTCGGCGTCGAGACACTTGGTCCATGGGGCAGGGGCGCACGCGGGCTCATGAAGGAACTCGGAAAACGACTGAGGGAGGCAACGGGAGACCCTCGCGCAGGCAGCTTTCTCGCGCAAAGACTCGCCATAGCGATTCAGCGTGGGAATGCTGCCTGCGTGATGGGCACCTTGCCGAAAGGTCAAGGTTTGGAGGGGCAGTTTTAGGTAAGTGTGTTTTATTTTTAATTAAGATTTAGTTTTAATAGTTTTATTTTATAAGTACTTAGTTATGTTTATACATATACCTTATCTTTATTGAATAAAGTTAATATTTATTTTATACGTTTTGTTATTCCTTATTACCTACTCAGTTATTAACTCGGAACATTAAAATTACCCTTTTAATCAATTTTTAACTAGAACAATAATTTCGTCAACTTCACAAGAGTCCGTGCAGTGTGATGGATAGTGTAACAGACTAGTAAACACTAGGTTCGCGGTTCGAATCTACGTAGAGGATACTTTTTGTATTTTTATACTTGTTCTTTTTTATTAATAATTTATTAACATCCAAGTTTAATTAAAATAGAAGTTAAAATCTTTTTTTTAAGGACTAATAATGAAAATTCCATAGTCACTGGTAACTTTTTATTAACTAAAAAGTAGGTATTTAAATACTATTATATTAAATATTGTTTACTAACTGAATAATGGGGGTAATATATATATATATATATATATATATATATATATATATATATATATATATATATATATATATGACAGTAGATATATTATGCGTGTTCTGTAAACTGATTACTATATATTTTACAGCTAAATATTTACTAGTTAAATTATAATGATAATGTGTAGTCAATTATACATCAGTGAAACTTAAAGTTAACAAGTAAAATACCTTTAGCTTAACTGTTTAAAATTGTGGCATTGGTGGTCTGCATGCTGTTAAACTTTATAAGGCATTACACTTTGGTTGTTTACTTTAGATTATACCTACATTTTACTTCATTGAGTAGAACCGTAAAAACAAGTCGGGTCATAACTTTTTTTATAAGTAATACCAAACTACTCGGTTAAAAGTGAAATGTATAGTTTCCCTTTTCTTTGATTATAAATTAATATTCTTATTGCATTTAACACAATTTTTCAGTTATACTTTAGACAGAGATGGCGGGACACAGCGGTGGGAATTGTGGAAATTGCGGGAAGAGGCTTTTAAGTATAAAATGGGCTATTCAAAAAACAATTTCAAAAATGAGTATAGGTTAGACCGCCCCTCGCCCTATTAATCTGTATGCCATTATCAATATGTAATACGTAATCTAAACCAGCTATTTAACGTTGCAAAGAGAAACGACATGTTATCAAAGATAACAATTATTCATCTCTTAGCCCGTTACCAATGCAATGCAACCTTACCACAATCTTAGTAAGCATAGGGTATTTCTCCACTAATTAGGTCGAATTCAAACAGCTCCCATTAAAGTTACATTGAAATTTCCTATTAACAGAAACACTTTATTCAGTCATGTCACATCAAATTGACTTGAAATAATACTAATGAAGAAGAATCCATGTTAAAAAAACTACATTAAATGGCTAACAATATGTATGGTTTTTAAGGTAGAAATTAACGAGTTACCTCTTGGAAAAGCCTACTTGTTTAAGCACTATCTTGTTATTTGCAAAAAAACAATATAATTTGTTAGACACTACTTATAGAATAGCATTATACCTACTCATTATTTTAAAATTTGCATGGAGTAAATATTTGCCCAATAATGGAGAAATACCAACAACACATTTTTTTTTACAATTTTTACTAATAACATAGAGGAAAACCTTTTTGTATCTTCTACCTGTTTTAGCCGGCTTTTCATGCTTGAAACCATGTTTGAACATACATTGGTGTTCCTCATCAATTCCCACTTTCTATAAACTTCTTCGTCTAAGTTTTGTCTTGATTTGACTTGTGTAGGGTCCCAGTTAAGCACCATAAATTCTCAATAGGATTAAGGTCAGGGCTTTTAGAAGGCCAATCTAATACAGTGATGTCTGTTTGTAAGGCTAACCACTCTTTCACTATACGGGAACGATGCACTGCACTATTGTCATGCACCAATGATTTATGTCTTGCACTAAATAAATTTGTCCTTCGGGATAGGCGACGCGAACGGAAGGCAACATGACGTCACGTAACACTTCGAGGTATCGCTCGCTGTTCATTCGGCCTCCAACTTCAACGAGCTGCTCGGGCCCCATAGATGACATCCAGCCCCAATACGCTAAAAAAAATATCATGAGCATACCATAACTTGAAAAACGTAAAACTGAAATCACAGTTTTTTTTTAAAGTGCAGGTAATGAAAATTGTATGCTTTATATAATATACCCACCTAATGATATCCTTCCGCTTGTTCTAAGGTCTAGCATATTTTTGGGGTCAAATCGCTCTCCACTTCTGCGCCACAATATTTTTCTTCCATCTTTGTCTGACTTAAAATATTTCTCGTCAGTAAATACGATATAACGAATCTCACCCATCTGCGAATCGTATTTCTCTGCAAGTAAAAATAGTATTAAATTTGCTCGTTTATGATGATAAAACTTAAAAAACTCAAATAGCTTTAAAAATAAACATGGCTCTAAGACTATACCTATTACTTCACATAAAAAAGCTGCCGATTAAAAGACTTTTCCGTTAAATATATTTTTCTATCTTATCCCATATATAGGTAAACACACGACAGTAAATCCTCACAAACAAAATCTGGTGGCTTAACTTATTGATAACATTTTACTTTTTTTACTAAAAAATAAATGTCCCAATGGAGTCACAGGTTACAAACTTACCGTTATATTCAGTACTCGTGTGCTATTTGTTTAATACTTTTGTTCTCTTCCCAAAGAACCACAATTTTATCGAACCATATTGTCATTGAAACACAAAAAAACGGACGGGGGCAGTTATTCAATTGCTTGAAATGCAAAAGGATTGTCGAGAGATCGTAATTGCGTTGCGACACAGGTATGATTCGCACACGCAAATTATGACTTACCCTCAGACAAATTTTCTCCACGAAATAACTAGACGCATTTACTCCAGTAAATTAAACCTTAAAATGTAATTGGTAAAAGTCGTTGTTAGTCGTCTGTGGAAATAAAATGAATAAAAATGAGGGTAGGAAAATATTGATAAACCAAAGACATTACTAATATGATCCAAGACAAGCTTGCAAAACAGGGACGAGTATAGATATAAGTAATAGTTGGAACAGAATATCTATGTTAAGGGACCTCGATGTCGATGGCGCTTACGCCATTATCAGCGATGCTCCAATAAAAATGCAACGATGAGCAACCCGATGCGGCGTAAGCGCCATTGACAATAAAGTCCATTTTTATAGATTTTGTCATAGTTCCCTATTGCCGGTCGGAACTGGTTCATATTTTTGTTGTGTAGTCCATGTGTTACGATAGCCCAGCGGAAAAAAGCCGGACTAATGTATCAGTGAAGCGAATGAGTGTGAGCCGAGGCCCCAGGATCGATCCCAGCTTAGCTGACAAGCAGATTTGAGATATTTCATTTTTGAAAGAATTAAATGACAGTGTGGTAAATGCCGATTCTCGTGTCGAACGAGAGTTCCAGTTTTACACCTAGGGGGGTCACGTATCTCTGACGCTGACTGTACATTGTTGTAGAGGCTGGAAAGTAAGCTATAGGTGGATCGAGTTAGTTCGAGGGCCGACCCGCCAGGGGAGGCCCTCGAAGATACGAGTCCACCTATAGCGCTTTCGGCCGAGACATTACATAGTGCTTTTCACGACTACTGTGAGGAAATAAAATAAAAAATTAATTGGCATATACAAACACTTTAATAGATACTATTTATAGGTATATTGACGGTTCATATGTAGTATCTAACGAGTATCGAACGACGTTTTTTAATACAGTTGCGAAAAAATTATAAAATTGTCAATTATTCACTTTGAGGTTACTTTAGTACATGTATCCGAACGCTCCGCGCGGTGCGGTGCGGCGCTGTGATTGGCTGTCTGTCACTGTCATTAGCTGTGATTGGCTGGAAAAGTAAAAAGCACTAGTGCGCGATATCAAACTTTCCGCACGCTAAACCACTACAAGAAAAGCACTTTTTTGAGAAACTGTATTAAAAAAGAAGTTTTCACTTCAAAAATCTCTCTTGAAAAGTTGGCGTCTGTCTGTTATGACATTTGCAATCTCCAGTATTTAAGTAAGTACTTAAAATATAACATAATATAATCTCCGATAACGTTCGATCCCAGTCTTATGCATAATACTTATGTATACATATGAGAGACGGTTTCAATCAAGACCAAATGTGCCGTTTTCAAGTAAAAGGTACACCATTGTCGGTCGTCAATAAGGCATTACTGCCATAATAATTCATTCAGAAATAAACTCTATTAACAACCGACAATGATGTACCTTTTGCTTGAAATCGGCACAAATGTTTTGCGAATTAAGAAGCTATTCACGTAATATAACAAACCTATGTTCCCAGACATTGTTTAGCAAGATTAATTTAGACGTTATGGGTTGTTTGTACATTACGAAACTTCGTCAATATTGTTACAGTGCGTTATTCAAAGTGAGGCAACAATAGTCTCGGTTATATTAGAAAATTATTTAATAGGTACAATATTATCGACGAATCTGGATTTTCGGCTCTTTTAGATGGTTGTTTCGCCTGAATTGCCAGCTTCGGAAATATTTTTTTCCCTCCACTAGTCAGCCTCCTTTCTCCTATTTTGATTTTTGTGCCTACAAGTACAGTCACCAACGGATATATCGGAGCGGCCAAGGTGGTCACAAATCTGAACAACGCGTCTATTGTCAAGGCGATAAAGTGCATGTTCAGATATTTTTGAGTAAGTCTTTGTCGATATTACTTACTCGTAATTCCTTTTTTTGGTGGCCGACTTACTGACAACAACTTACTCGATTTAGATTATTCGAATAATCTTCACTCTCAATATTGAAAATGTTGAAATCGTCAATCGTTTTAAACATTTAAGCTTAGAACTAATTATAAAGTGTGTAAATCTAATACGGGCGATAGAGTAAACCAGGCATAGAACTCATTAGTGTAATCATTAATCAAGATGTTTTTTTTAAGTTACACTTCTGATGTGACCCAAAAATCAATTTTATCAGCAGCAATTTAGTGTGAACATGGTATTGAAAGTAACTGTCAACGAGCGTTTAACGCGAGTGTGTTTGCATTACATTGCGAGCCGAATTATTTTGTATGGATAAAATTTGAATTGCAATTTTGGGTAAAAGTTATCGAATTACATTTCTTATGTCCTATACTAATCACCGTTAAGATAATCGCCCGTATTAGATTTACACACCGTATAATCTGAGAAAATTCAAAGAAAAAAATATCATAAATTTTGTACTTGTAATTTGTAATGAATAGGTGCATAGATGCTCTAGATTACGCTCTATGATCAAAGTCAGGGTGTCCACTATAAACCCCCAAAAAAATTCCCTGACTTTTCCCTGACTTTCCATGACCATTTTTTGAAATTTCCCTGACCAAAATGTCGATCTACAAAAACATTTTTACTATTTTTAGCTCAAGGTAGTCGAATTTCCATACGCAAGACTTTAGTATCGCATTTTTTTGTGTCTGTTATTACGTTTACGTTCCCCGACAGTTTGGTGCAACCGGCCCTTGGTGTCTGTCTGTTGAATTTTTACAAAATCGAATCAAGTTTCAGCACAAAAGTATGTATAGAGACCAATGTTGAATTGTTAGTTTTAAGTATATGGACACGCTACAATTTTTTTTATACAACGGCGGTGGCAAACAAGCATACGGCCCACCTGATGGTAAGCAGCTACCGTAGCCTATGGACGCCTGCAACTCCAGAGGTGTCACATGCGCGTTGCCGACCCTTTAAAAACAGGAGGATTCACTGTGTTGACGGCTCGGCTAAAGGAACAAGAGAGGTCCCTCGTCGTCAACACACTGGGTCCTCTTTGAGCTCTTTGGTTACTATACATATAAATTATAAACTTAAATATATGTAATATATGTATGTCATAAAAAGCAGCTGGTGTCCAGGAATGGGATCCAAAAAGCGTCTTCTGCATCGCATCCGGGTCACAAACTCCTACTTAAAATAACCCGTTAGCCTAGGAGTTAGGGCTACTGCAGCGAATGCTAAAGACACTGGTTTCACCGCAGCCCTAGGCACCAGAGACCTTGGTCACTTTTTCTTTGTAAGTATACGTTCCGTTGTAATTTTTCCAGAGTCGCGCAATATTCCTAGCACAATATCAGCATGTTGTATTGATTCCGTATGTCTCACAGCGTGCAGCGTACGAATCAAAACGAATCGGCCTTTTTTTCAAATTTTAAATAATAGCTGAAGTTATTCATTGCATTAATTATTTTTAATTATTTTATTTAATGCGTTAAGCTTCAAAACTCTTGTGATAGTGTTCTGTGACAAGTACATTTTCGGTGTTATTTAAATCGATGTTATAATATCTTCAGGAGACAAAGCGACGAGATTTTTCGTCTATACAAGTTCTCCATTAGATTTATTTATCAAGTCCATTATGGCAACATGTACAAATGACGCTAGAGGTTTGTTCTTTGAAATAGCCATAAAATGGTTGGTAATCCCTTTTAATAAATACTAAGTTTACACTTGTATGTCCGCATTTGAGTAGACGCTCGTCGAAACGTTCTACGAACCATTCGCGTACGAGTGCTAACGCGAATGTCCGTTCACATATTCGGCTCTGTGGGGAGTTATAACTCCCTGACGCGACATGTATAGACAGTCTACGCGCTATTCGCCGGTTTATTCGCCTCGTCACTCCCACACGAGAAGTATAAACGCGGTACAGTCGCCATCAGATATATTGAAGTGGCAAAAGTGGTCACAAATATCTGAACATACACTTTATTGCCTTGACGATTATAGGCGTTGTTGAGATATTTGTGATCACCTTGGCCGCTCTGATATAACTGATGGCAAATGTACAATAGATCCTATTATCCATAGAGAATTTTTCATTACAGTAAGGTTTTTTGTTTTCGCTCATTAGAAGCAAATTCTCGAACCTGATGCTTTTATAGATCTGTCAAGGCATAGTCCATTTTCAAGCCACCTTATCAATGTAAATTAAATCGCGAATTCTGTACATCCAGACATAGCATGTGTGCTATTCCGTGATTGGTCACATACACGACTTTTGTCTTTCCCATAGAGTTGTTGAAAGCAATCTTGCTATCTGGGAACATTTTGTTACGCTGTATTTTAGTCCCGTCCCCGTCGCAAGAATTTTGGCAGATTTTGTTCAGTTCAGGACTGCATTTAATTTGGTACAAGTTATTCTAATGTTTAATTAGTGGTCAACTGATTTTAGTTTCAAGATTTTTGATATTATGTTTCGGACCTTTTCTATGTAATACTACGGCTCGCTCACCCATATTCCTGAATTTAAATATTTGGCAACATTGTCTAAAATTAAATACGCTGAATGCTGATATTATGATCGCCTACGACTTCAATATGCAAACTCTGGACTCACTCTTAGATTGAGTCATACTTTATTAAACGTACAATATTTTGAACTCATTTCATTAGTCATATTCACAGTTTTATGAAACTCTAACACATCACTGTAAAAAAACTGTACGATTTTTATGATATTTCATATCCTAAAAGCAGAAATTTAATTGAGGTACATTAAATCATAATGTTGTAGATCCTTCCTACACTGAAATACAATGCTATGAGTCTGGGTTACTCGTCAGCTTGAGCAAAGGCTTTCTCATTAGCAATCGCTGAGTGGGTTTAAGTTTTTTTAAACCTTAAAAAAATATTCTAAATAGAGAAGGTATGACGCCTTATAAGTAATTCTATGAATTCTTTGGATTCACCTATAACCAAGAGAATAAAACTTTTGTTTTCCATTATTTTTTATATTCCTTAATTTTTTTCCCAGGTCCATATTTTTCCCTGACCTCATTATAATTTCCCTGACTTTCCATGACTTTCCAGTGCCATTTCGAGCTTCCCTGACTTTTCCCTGACTTTCCCTGACTTTCCAGAAAGTGGACACCCTGAAAGTGGAAGTGGGCCGGTCATGTCGCCAGAACGCACGAGGAAAAATGGACAAAGATATGTAGTCACAATATGGACTGGACCGAAAGGAAAGAGAAGAAGAGGCAAACCAAGCGCTCGTTGGGTGGACGACATCGCAAAACAAATTAAAAACTGGCCGGAAGTAGCTCAAGATAGAGTGAAATGGCATGATATGGGGGAGGCCTTTACCCGAGAGGGGTCCAAACATACTTTAAATTAAAAACAAAAACTACTTATAAACTAAATTTATGCTAAAACCTGTAAACCTAATCTTAAGTTGTTTGGAATAAATAGGCTTTTTATTTTGTTATTTTTTATTTATAATGAATAGGTAGGTCTACGTACAAATCAGAGATAAATAAACATAAGCTAAATAGGGAACGTAATCTTAAATTTGTTTGACTGAATTAGGCGTATAAACAAATTTCTATAATTAACGCCAACGCTAAAAGAACGCCTGTATCGTGACTAGCTAAATTTAATTTCAATTTAATAATATCAGTCCATCTCTCTTGTACACGCTTTGGTATTAGAAAAAAAGGGTAAAGCGGAAAGCAATACGACAACAATATAATATAAAGCCTTCTAAATCTTATTTGAGAATCATCGTCTTGTTTACGTCTCCGTTGGGCCACTCCACTACAAACGGCGCGACGTGGCTACGGCGTAGAAAGTAGAAACCAAGTGGGTGTACATCAGATACTTTTCAGCTTAAGTTGTGATGACAAGAAATTGCTTTTCACATTCATTTGGTTAATGTAAACAAACAATATTTTTTACGAATAACATTTCCAAAAATAGGGTATGGTGTGAGATTATTGATAAATAATTAAATATACAGTTCAGTTTACATAGGTACCTACTCACATTTGTATTGATTATTAAGAATATTAAAAAATTTACTTTTTTGAACCCAGGATCCCAGAATGCAACAGCAAAACGATAAACTTAGGTACTTATGTGAAATTATTAAGTAGGTACCTAGTTTTGATGAGGCTCATAAAGAATGGTCAAGTTCAAATAGGAATCACGCTCCACACATTTATTTTGTAATGTAATTGTGTTCCGTTAATAACTTACCTTCGGAGGTACAGTCGCCATCAAATATATCGCAGCGGTCAGGGCACTCAGAAATATCTGAACATGCACTTTCCGCCTTGACAATATTTAGAGGCGTTGTTCAGATATTTGTGACCACCTTGGCCGCTCCAATATATCTGATGGCGACTGTCACATTTTTTTATGTCTGTAGAAAAACGGTAGCCCTCATTATTTACATGATGAATGAAAGTTGTTAAGATAAATGCATCTTCTTTTAATAACTAAACAGCCTTGTGGAGTCGCGGCGCGGCCGTGTTACGCCACATTTGTGGAGAAGAAGGGTTTAAAAATACAACTCACGTGGCCCGTCACATTTGTTTCTTGCAGACGTCAATTGAAACTTTTAACCAAAGTTTTTTTTTTATACCGGCACTTGTGATTTTTCAGTTTATTTCGGTAATGCGCTTTTAATAGAATTAGGCTTGAGTGACGCTTTTAGAATCGAAAGGCTTCCTGACGGACGTCTGGAGATTATAAAAATGTATGATCGGTAATAGCAAGGATAAGTGTAACTACTTGATTGTTCATCACTGTTGGTTGTATACAGGGTGTAACAAAAATACTGGTGATTCGTTTAAGGGCATAATTGGTATCGTATTGCAAGTAGGAAAAAGTAGGAGAAAATTTTTTTTTGTTTGGGGCGAGTCATCCCAGTTGGCTAACCCTCCATACTAAACCAAAAAATTTTTCGCAACAAAAATTTTTTTTCTTCGTTTTTCACAATAAGAATACGATACCAATTATGCCCTTAAAAGGATCACCAGCATTTTTGTTACATCTTGTATATCTATATTTACAGACGTGAACAGTCACGTCCGGACAACTGGACTCCAGTTTTTAAATTAAGCGTTTAAATTACTTATAAGTCTGTACTTATAAGTAATTTAAACGCTTAATTTAAAAACTGGAGTCCAGTTGTCCAGGCAGGGTCACTAAACAATAACCAGCTTAGTAGCCTACCGAGGCCAAATAGAACCTGCGAAGGGTAATAAAGAACATAAGTAAGTATACGTCTCTCACGTTATTTTCCGAAGAAACCAATACTGCTAGACCACGTTTTTTTACCGTAGAGCACATGCCCAAGAGGTTCTAGGAGCCTGCGACGCCCCGTGCGGTGTAACGTGACCGCGCCTCCGTGGCAGAGCCCGGCCTTTTGTTGATATTCCATTCACTTTTTATATTGCTCAACTTTCCTTTACGTAACCAATAACTTAAAGACTAAAATTGATTTATCCATGAATATATTTTTTTTGTTATCTAAAATGCGGTTGATTGAGTCTTTATCCATCATTTTGGCATTTGTGTTTGTTAAAAAGAGACAAAATTTAGCAAAGGTTTGCTTATGTTATTAAAAACTATATGTATCCCGCAGTTGCGGTAGGTAAAAAAAAATCTTAGGCAAGCCGGTGCTGAATTTGACTTAATTTTTTTTAATGACCTGTAGGAAATCTGCTGAGGCCCCTGTAACTTAGGCAAGCCGACGGGAATCGTGTTCTATGGACGCGCCGCCACTGGTATCCAATCCAGTAATATTACGATATTTTTCAATCATAAGGACGAGAATATAAAAAATATAGAGTCGCCAGGACGCTCGCGTTCCCGCACAAACGTAGTTTAGCTCTCATTTTAAAACGAGATGCTTTAGAGCCACGAAATTTGGCAAGGGCATTCTAGTAGTACAGATCTATGTCGGTAATTCGTTTTGGTTGCTAAAAATTGTAATACAAAGAAAATACAGCCAGATACAGATTTACATACAAAACTTAACTTGCTATATTTTCTTTGTATTACAATTTTTAGCAACGAAAATGAATTATCGACATAGATCTGTACTGATAGAATGCCCATGCCAAATTTCGTGGTTCTAAAGCATGTCGTTTTAAAATTAGAGCTTAACTACGTTTGTATGGGGACGCGAGTTCACGCGAGCGTCCTGGCGACTCTAAAAAAACCAATTCACTGATAGGGCAACATAAGTTTTAAAAAGCGCCAATACAATCCACAAATATATTCGAGTCATATAGTCTTAATATATATGTAAACTAACACTAAAAACTTAATATTCAACTAAACAAAATTTAAACCTACTTAAAAATAAATATAAATTTACCTAAAAAAGACACCCCACTTATAAAAAGAAAACCCCGTCTAACAGCTCAGCCTGCGGCATGGATCCCATTATCCCATTAAGTCTTAAGGGTTCGAGTCTTTAAGCTTATTCACAACGCTATGATGAGCTGATGCCTGTGTGAATATAATCCGCCTGATAGTTAAATAATTTGTTGCTTAAATTCTGAGGTCCACTTTACATTCTCCGGTCAATGCCCAGCCGCTTTACAGCGAAAGGCTAGCTGACCCTTACTTACTTAATTAATGTTTAATTTAAGTTCAAGAGAAGATAGTCAACCCTCACATCCTTATTCATAAAACTTAGTAAACCCTTTTTCTTCCTAACAAACACAATAGTACATTATGTACGGTCAGCTGCAACGAAAAAGGCCCCCGCTGCCATACAAACTTTGTATGCAGGGGGGGTCCTTTTCTCTGCAGCTGACTGTACCTGGGGCGGTAAAATAAAGAACGGCTCAGATCGCGGGCATTTGTGGACCGAACCGAAGGTAAGGGCTATAAACAAGCGATCTGAGGCCTTCTTTATTACCGCCCGTGGTGCGTACACAATTTTGTAATTTTATTTTACGGTTCGGGCCACAAATTCCCGCGATCTGAGCCTTTCTGTATTTTACCGCCCTAGGTGCGTAATTTACTATTACGTCTTCTCCTGGGTGTGATTTGCCGCTGCGCCCGTGGGCGGCAAATCTCACTTACCGCACAGAGAGACGTAAATATCAATGAAGACAGAGTAGACGATTATAACAGCGTTTTCGATTTGTCTAACGTTATGAATTACCTTTGTCATTGGGTTCATAATAGACGGAGAGCTGGCCACGTCAGATATGACACATTAATGATAGCGACGAAACCCGTCTATTTAGTTTGCTATACTATGCTTATTTCTAGATCCAGACATCTGGCAGCTGTAAAGTGGTGGAGCTAAAAGAATGCAAATAACTTGAAGAAAACAAATCCTAGAGTTCTCGGTTTGATGCAATATTCGATTTAAAGATCTTTAATTTCATATTTAATTTGACGGGGCCGCTCGCTAATGTGCGAATATTGTCACGTGATCTATAGTTTAAAGTTTGTTCTGGAGTTTCACATTTTATGTATATTTTTGCCGTTTTCTTAACATTAAAAAGTGTATCTAAACTAGTGCTTTTACTTCAACGCCAAGACCTCATCCTAACGGCTTCATAATTAATTAAATTAAAATATAATACACATAATTACACGAAAGGAGCGGCAGATATTAAAACTAGGTACTTAACTAATATTTACATTTACATTGCCGATACATTTTTTTTTTCATTATTTGTAGTATTTGTACTAGAGGGTACGTTGACAAATAGTGGGCGCGATACTGGCTTGGAAGCGCTGCTGTTAGTGAATCTCGGAGTGCTAACAACAATTTAGATGTGGCCTCAACATGAGATATGTTAAGCTTAGTTAGCGTAAAAAACTATATAATTTTAGTCAAGTATTTATAGCGAGACTGTAGGAGTTTTAGTGATCTTATTGTTTCATATATATGTGCTTATGTTCATATTATGGAAAATAATCTATTTAATTAAATTATAACATAGCCAGAACTTTCTGTTGGGAGAAAGTAGTGCCAAATGATGTATAATGCAATTTTTAGTTAGTCCTTACTGTTTTTGTTTCCACATTAATACACAATGTTTATAAATCACTCAAATTCCGCTGATTATACCTATTTTGGTATTACTTTTTTCCAACTGAAAAACTTTGTTAGTCTGTCACTCTAACGTCCGTCCTTTAAAAACTGCCAGATGCCCGGATCTAGCTACAAGAATGGCAAAGAAATCTAACTAGACAGGTTTAACTGCTCTCATTATTGTGTCATATCTGAAATGGCTAGCTCTTAATCCATAATTACTTACTATTGTCTCGCCTAAGTACATAGCAACACTAACCCACCAAGGAGACAGTGACTTTAACTCGTTTGAACTCTCACTCTTTCGGTCAATAGTTCTTTAATCTCGATGATAATTATTGGTTAACGTTACTATTTTAATTGATTGATTTCAATTTAGTTAGAGCATTAAGTTAAACTTAGTTGGATTCGAAAGGCATTTACATTTTGTCAGACACTATTGATATTATTGTATATTTATAGAAAATAATTTACAGATTTGTTAGTTTCATCAAAGATTCTGAGAAGAAAGCGCTTTTAGAGTTTGTTAAATATTAATGTTTAATTTAAGCAATACTAGCTATACATAAGTATCATATTTTATTCAGATGCCCAGCTCTAGTCTGGATTTATTCCGGTTATTTTATTATATAAGATTGTAGCTTCTTCTTTCATGAACAAAAACTTATTAATTTTTAAGTAGTTTATTATCTTATCCCTGGGTGGTGCTAGAAGATTAACAAACTTGGCAGCTGCACTGCCCCACCTGGACCTCGCAGCCCACACTGGATTTTTTCACCATCTGCTTTCCCACTATTATTACCACGTGAGAGAAGGAATACCTATCAATATCCAGTGACGCGTAGCCATATGATAAAATAAAAATCTTATTACCTACTCAATGTTGGTCGGTTTAGATTTAATATACGCTTAGCTCAGCATAAATTTGCTCATAAACTTGAAGGTAACTAAAGCGGTAAAAAGGCGAAACGACATCAAGTAAAGCCACTCTAGGGCGCGGGCAGAACCTAGACTAACTTATCATGAGTAACGATATTATAATATTTATAATGACACCAGGATGCTAATATTTTCAAAGCTACGAGAACAGTAATAAAGTCATCTTTGACACACTTTTTATTCTGATCGATATTGTATTCACATTTTTGGGTATTTCATGCGTCAAGACGACACAACTGTGGAAAGAAATTTAGTGCAAGGAACGGTAGAAGGTACAGCCGCCATCAGATATATCGGAGCGGCCAAGGCGGTCACAAATATCTAAACAACGCCTCTATTGTCTAGGCGATAAAGTGCATGTTCAGATATTTTAGTGCCTTGATCGCTCCTATATATTTGAAGGCGACTGTACAAGGCGCAGTAGAGCACCGAAGCATTGGATCGACCCAGTCAATGGTCCATTCCACGAATGTACAAGAAGAGCTACAGGATAGGATTAAGTATATAGCTTCTCACTGCCCCTGATGTGATAACCACGACCACTCTTATCTGACAAGAACGTGATAGTAAATTTAAAAAAATCAGTCGAATTGGGGACCTTTTTTGAAGTCGGTTAAAAAAGAGATTGTATTGTTCTCTAATCTCACAAAATCAGGAATCACATTTGATTTTAAGGCAAATAGTACCTACCTTAGGCACTTAGGCATTAAGTATAAATTCATACCTAAAGTGAGCAAGCAATTTTGCAGTAGCATAGCTAAACATCTAAATATTTTGTTCAAGGAGATACTACTTTTAATAGTTATACATATAATTGCGTGATTATATCATGAGGTGAGCTGAGTAGAAGATCGATTCGGTCTGGATATATTAAGATATATCCAGACCGAATCGATCTTCATACTTCTTCCTACTTCTACTAAGCCCTCAAATCTTACCTATGCCTAATATCGTCCCTTATAATAATCTATCATGTTATTCGCTCCCACATTAAACTGTAAAGAGGTAGGGCATGATACGAGTGCGATATTGCGCTATCGCAAGGTAATTCGGGATCTAACAGTTAAGAACTAGGACTAGGTCGTGTCAGATCCTGACCCAAGATCCCGATGCTCAAGTCTTTGCAACTACACTTAAGTTTGAAGTGTTAGCAATAATTAACGTTGCACAGTCACACAGTGCATACAAGTCGGTATAAAGTAGATTGTGGATCTGAAGTAGGATTTAAGACCAACTTTCGTGTACCTCTTTGCCTTTTCAATATTTTTATTCGAATTTACTATCTTCAATATTAGGTTCTTAATTAAAATATCTTACGACAAAACATGAAACCGCCATTGCAGCATTGTAAAAAAATACAAAATAACTACTTCACATCCGACTTTAAGATTTCTAAAATCTTTGTTTTTACTATATTTTCATGGATATTATATTACCGATCATTCTAAGATGGCTGGACCTTCCAGCTAGTTTCATTGTATGAGAATCTAATGATGAGATCTTGGAGAAAACGAGGTAACTCTTCAAATATTATAGGCACACCCATAGTGATTTTACAGTAGCTTGGCCTATGATGATAATGATACCTACTTGTTACCGCAATAGTTAATGCTTTTGTTTCTTTGTGGTAATGTTGCTCCACATTCTCGTGTCGGTTTCAAGGATCACTATCCCGTTGCACCGTAGGGGCGCCAACGCCAACAACCAAGCGCTATGTGACACCACCCCTAATGGCTTTTTCCAGCCAATTTAGTTCTAACAGCGACATAATAATCTGACTATTAGCACACCTTATCTCCTTGCAATAAGGTTTACAATGACCAGTTAACTGCGACGATGTCTACTTGAGCCATTTTTAGCCCCTTAATAATGTTTCTATAAATAATGCGGCTCCATTTACTACAAACTGAACAAAAAGGAGCTCTGAACTATAATTAGTAGAAAATACTTTTGAACTGTCAATGACCTAGGTGCAGGGGCATTGGCAAGTTGAAAGAATAGAAAAGGTAATGAAGTGTTCATGGTATTAATGACTCATATCGATTTCAAGTGGCTAGGACAACATTTAGGTACTGATAAAACATATTTGTATCCAAGAATGCCTTTAGTGAGTGAAAATAATTACAAGTAGAAAGTATACGTAATCAAACTAACCATTTTATTTGTAGCACAAATAAGATAAATGATGGAATTTTCCTATTGTCACTAGGCAGGTTACTATTTACTAGCACTTGCGAGAAAATGGATTTTTGAATAATCTCGACCTAGATACGTGGCTCAGTGCTAGTGGGGAAGATTAACGAACCGTGTGCGACGATTTGTCTTCTCTTTTCCATTCGTGAAAATGCTTTATCAATGTTTGTATGTTCTTACCTACTAGTATATAGGGAACGCTATAATCGTATAAAAAGATTGCTTCAATTTAGGCAAACTAAAATGCATTAAGTCTTTCATTAAGGAAGCACCTATGCCCTTATAAATTCAGAATTTATTTTTTAACTTTGTATGTGACAATGCTTTATTTCGTCGTCCGTTTTATTCGCCTTTGTTCAAATTTTTCGTGTAAAAAGATAATTAAAAGTTGTTTTTTTTCTGCAGAAGCAACCACTGGACGAACCACTGACTTACCTGCTCTCACCAAATGCTAATCAAACAATAATTAAATTCTTGAAGGATATCTATAAATAGGGGTGGGTTTATTATGAAACATGAACGTCATAACGAAGGGCCTTCGGTATTCGGAACTGCGCCTCTAAAGAGCATGACCCCACCAATCCGTGTCAAGGCGATCAAGGATCCCTGCTAGCAACATATAAGTACTATGAAGCGATATCGAAACTCTGAATGAATTGAAAATTATATATTATTATAACCAGCAGGTGATGTGGGAGATCCTTAAATAAGAGGTGCATTCTTGCGTTGATTGAATTTATTGACAACTGTTTATTATCCGGATTAATAATAGAGTTTTAATATACAAATACTGGAATTGGAAGACCTAATTTACTAACTAGTGGCAACGGTCAGTTCAAATGTTTTTAGGTACCTTTGCCCCAATATACAAGGTACGAGTATAACAAATGAACCATTGCTTCTATAGACCATGGTGAATTTTGAAAACCATGGATAGGATTGCAGTATGCCAGCCGGAGGTCAAAAACGTTCTTTTTATACTGTACTAATATCGTCGTAACACGACCAGTGCTTTTTATTTAACAATTACTTTAAGAAATATTGTAATGCTTGTACCCTAATAAACATCAAAACAATCAGGCATTGAATCTTACTCCGTTTTATTTACAAACAATTCGTAACATCGTAGATATAGAGGTCACGATTGTATTACTAAATAGTATCAGTGTAATAGCGACAATATCAGCTAATTTAAATAAAATTATCGATGTACGTTCATTATATTATCTCTTTATGACTAACGCAAGGACGCATCAGCCATAAAACACCATAAGTACGTACTAAAACAAGTGCACGCCGCTTCTAACCAGTATACAACTCAAAAACACACAGGAATTCCTTGGATTTTTCTCCCGTGACCTTTTGCATATAAAACATAGAAAGGACACAGAGTGAAACGACCTCCACTGCTACTTCCATGTACCTGCGACCTCGACTATAATTGTGGAACAGGGGGTGCAGGGTGCAGGGTGCGAGGCTGTGATCTAGTTTTGAATGGGCTCGCGGAGGCTTGCGCATTACGTCACGGAGGCGTACAATGACGTCAGAACTGAAACTGGGTCGCGCGGGCAACGACCTCCGCGGCCACTGCAGTCGTACCGCGTCCTTGTAGGCCTAGGGAAATGCATGTAACTTATTTTTCATGTATTTTATTAACACAGAAAAAAAATTACAACTATCCTACCAAAACGTTTAGTAAAATAGATTATTGTAACCGATACTACAATCTTGTTAGAAAAACGACATTATTTTTACGTTTAATACATATCCTGAATTCAATAGAAGTAATAGAACATTGGTTTAGCCATTTATACTATGTAAACAATTGTCCCAGAATTTACTAGATTTTCTCGTTCAGATTTTGGTATCATGGACGGGACTTTTTTTCTCCGTTTAAGGTACAGCTACAGAACTAAATATATCAATTAAAGTCGTATCGTCGTATTTAAGGTTCACCTACATATTTTAAACTAAACTTTACAATCGACAGGTTATGACCACGCACCGACCAAAGGAATGTATGAGCGAGAGGCAGAGACAAGCTAAACATTTTAGGGTATGGTACCTATGACTGAACCAGTCGACTTGACTTATGCTTCAGTAGTCACTTTGTATTGTCAGGGACATGAACATAAAGCAAGATTTAAATAGTGCCATAATAACTAAGATCAACTCGGAGAAGACCGTCAGTCGGAGAAGATCAAATAGAAAGCAATTACAGCAAATTCTGCATAAGTAGCTTTTTTACGAAATGGTAAAACTGTTCTAGGACAGTCAAAACAATTCATGGTGTCAGATTTTACATCATTTTTTCATTACACATACAGCATTTAAATAGGGACATTTGTATGACTTATTTTTTTTGAATCCTTTAAAAATACAGTAATTAACCAATTTATTTAGTACAATCGCGTTCGTTAATATCGACGCGTCCAACTGGACAAAACTATGTGAACACAACCTTATTTGTAAGTCGTGTAGGTACACATATTTTTGTTCAGTCGGATGCGTCGATATTAACGAACGTGACTGTACATTACATAGGTAGCTACATGATAACATAAAGTGTTTTTCTTAAAATTACTTAATGAATATTTAGCTCGTATGTATTCGTAAATGAATCGCATAACTTCAAACTTGGATAAATCCATCTATCAGATCACGCGATTTTGGTATTAAGGAAAGGTAATAGGGTAGATATTTGCTAAGAGGGTCAAATATTTACCTGAGTTTGAAGTTAAGCGACACAAATGAGGTTAAGCGACACAAGCCTTAGTCATTAAGAAAATTTAGAGAACTCGCACCACACAAATATATTTCATTAATAATACGTCGATTAGACATCTGCACGACAATTTGAGCTTTGAACCCGATTTAGCTCCAGGATGTTCTTTTTTGCGTCACTTGACCCTGTGCGTCACAAATATTGTCCGTCCGGTCAGGCGTGCGGGCTTTCCCTAGGGGTCCTTCCGTTTCCTGTGTAGGTAGGAGTGTCATTATTTATACCTAACCTCTTTAGAGAGTATTGGCCCGGTTTATGATTTAAAACACGCACTAACTCTTATTATACCTAGAACTATTCTAGCACCAACATAACTATAAATTATATCTAATAATAAAAATAAAAATAATATATTAGCCTCTATACGTCCCACTGCTGGGCACAGGCCTCCTCTCATGCACGAGAGGGATCAGGCTATAGTCCCCACGCTGGCCCAAAGCGGGTTGGGAACTTCACATACACCTTTGAATTTCTCCGCGGATGTATGCAGGTTTCCTCACGATGTTTTCCTTCACCGTATAGCGATTGGTAAATATCAAATTATATTTCGTACATAAGTTCCGAAAAACCCATTGGTACGAAATTGTGATTGGTGGAAATTATATCTATGTACATATCATAAAATTCTCCACCACTTACTACATAGGTACTTTACCTACCACCCTCTACGCTACCCAACGGTTGCCTGGAAGAGATCTTCATGTAGCGATAACACCGCTTATTGCTAAACCTCTACTCTCGTGTAACTTGTCTCTCTTTATTACTGTTGGTTCAATCTGCAAATTCTGCAATAAAGAAAAGTATATTGTATAGTATAGTGCGTCCAGAAAGAGAAGTGTCGTAAAATGGATGAGCTCCAATATAAACCACGATACTTCTTTTTCCGAACAAACTATAACTGTCACGTATCCTGCAAATTATACACTATACATTGCTTTTGTTATAATAGTATTTCAACGGTCGAATAGACCAAAGTCTAACCTTCCTAATTGGAATAGGACTTCGACTTCATATAAAATCCATTCTGTGAATTGGTAGTAATTAAACATTTCAGTTTGGATTTTAAAATAAATTTATATTGTCAAGTAAAGTGGTTTCAGTAACCAAGATAAAACCTGGATTAAATATTATTTTTTATTATAAAAAGATTCTGTTAGGAGTCTGGGTTTAGGTGCGAGCGTCGCGTGGGCACTTGGGCAGTAATAATTAACCAGGCCAATGACCGGGGGAATGTCACCGAGATGCTCCGATTACAGAATCCTCAAGCTCAATTATATTAATTAATTTAGCTTAACATTATATCTATTAATATTTTCTAATACCTTCTTATTCTAACTTTTTTTTACCATACCAAGATGAAAAAGAAAAACCGCGTAATGGAGGGTACCGTACCTACTATCGAAATATGTAATTAATATCGCAAGATGATATCTGCTTATGTACGTAACGAGATAACTCAAAATGCCTTAACTGATAATGTTCAAAATAATTTTCAAGGAAAGAATATTCAAAGGTATCTTCTTGATTTTTTTTATAATTCTCGGACTTATAGTTCGAAACTTACAGGGGGGGGCACAATTATTAAGACTTTCCAAATGATTATTTCTGAAAATATCCATTAATCAAAGAATCTTAAAACAAACGTCAATGTTATTTTTAAAGACCTCTCGATTGATGTACATCATGTTGATGTTTGGTAAAAAAGAAATTGAGAATTTGTTACAGTGCCCCCCTAAAATATTTTTTTTGCAATTTCACTACGTACAAAGGCAACGTACAAAATGGCTGAAATATAATGATGTGGTATATTATTAGAACCGCCTCTATTAGCCCTTTCATATGATACCACACACGATAGGTTTTTGAAAAAAAATGTTTTTTTTTCCATACAAAAAAAATGATGAATCAGCACCCCCCTCCTAAGGGAAATTTTTTTATGAACTGCGGATGAAAAATTTTGTTTTGACCTGTATGTAGTATGTGTGTACCAAACGGCTAAACTGTACATCGATTTGCGGTATTACTGTAAAATTAGACTCGTGCAGCGTGGACTAAGTTTCAGAGTAAAATGGCTGTGTCATACGGACGGACGGACGTATGGACAAAGATTTTTCAAATTCCGAGTTACTAACCTTGTTTCGGGGTGGCTACTCATACCCCTGTTTCATTGAGCGTGTGAACTAGGTCGGTGCTGGTGGTGCAGCCCGGGCCCCGCCCCCGGATCGATGGGGTCCGTCAATGAGAACCCTGGAATAGCAGAGGGCCAGGCCTATAAATAAATCTCAAGGTACCACATGAGTACGCAGAACTTGGAGGCCATTTTACAGTTTGATTCATTAAATTTAGGCACGCCTTTGGTACATTTTAATATAATTTTGTATGTAATAAAGTTGAAATATACATAAAATCATTGTTAAAACGACAGAAAAAATAAGTATAGTAAGAGTATAAATCAATTACAATTAATGTACCATATTTACTTAATTATTTACTTAATTATTCGTTTATTCAACTAAAACTTTTAACATTACAATAAAAACAATTAATCGTTACAATTCGACTAAAACTACTTAGACTACCTTAATAAATATAATTTTGTGTCACACATACAGTCAGCAGCAGCTACGCGGGTAGGGTGTTCAAAAAGACCTACATACGCTCTTATTCTCTTAAAATAAAGTCGTGTTGTACTGTACAACTCTCAAGCACTCTCAACATCGGTTACACGCTAATTCTAGCGTCAGTTTGGTGCATCATTCTGGCCAGAATGAGCGTGTAACCGATATCCATTCAATCATCACATCATCAGTCTTACCACACTATCCACAAATACATCGCACTGCGGCGAAGATGCGAGTACAGAGTTGAGAAGTGCAGATGCAGAATGGAAGAGTGCATGCATAAGTTGGTAGTTGTTGGTTGCTAAAAAGGAAAATGTGATCCGCTTGTGGATATGGATCAAACAAATACAAATAATTTATTGAGAAAAGTATAGTACAGTGGTTGCTCTTACAGGCTTAAGATTCTTTCATTATCATATGAATACTCAGAAATATATCTAATGCATTCAATTTTAATAAATATAAGAGGGACTGCTTATAGTGCTCTCCCATATTGAAATGAAAGCCCCAATTTGACATCTGTAGGGAATACTTTCCGGGATAAAAACTAATACATGTCCCTTTTCTTATTTTACTGGCAATTTATAAACTACCTCATCCGATCAAACATTTTAAGCGGCTCCAAATATCCATGCATCTACATGAACACACAAGCTTTCGCATTTTTTAAAAATGACAAATAAATAGGTACTTAATAATGATATTATTTGTTATATTCTGTACCGCGTCCGACACGACACTTCCGACAGTTAATTTCTGAATTATGCTATTTCAAGGGTAGAAATTTGCTACAATGATTGCCAAGCTGAGTCATCAAAACCAAAGTCAATCACTAACTTGACTTTGGCTAAAGCTTTAGAATAAAGCGGTACCTAATCAACGGAGCTTTATTTTTTGCGACATTTATGATGAAATCTATAAATAAACGGTACGCCTGCCACATTACCTATAAATAATTCCAAAGGTATCCATAATAGGTTTCTACATAATTAAAAATACGAGCTCTGATGGCTATTTCTGAATGAACTGTGTTATTTAGGAAGATTTGCATATCAATTAATGCGTAATTTAAGGCCCGAACCAGAAACGTGAGTACAAATATACTGTTTATGAAAAAATTTAAATCACTTCAGAACACAAGTAACAGAAGGTATATTAATAGTAGATATTTCGGCGGTTCCAAGGAAGTCTGCCAAATCCTACATTTAATTATTAATTATTATGTATTCTACTAGATGTACTCGTAACATCTAGAACAATATTCGTGCGTCAGTTTCGGCGGTTGACAGCTATGACTGAATCAAAGTGTAGTATAGACGTGTAGTAATTTTTAGTACAACTTTTAGGACAAACAATTTCATAGAGATGTCATCTCCTGTAACTCAATGAAATCCTACACCAGAGCAGGCGCAACAGTAAACCGCGGTGTCGCCAAAGTGATGATGATAGTTTTAATTTAGTATCCGCAAAGCATCTCTCAAAAAACAATAGAGTTCATATATTTTTGGCGTTACTACTACCTACTCCGCCACATCAGTCAGTTAACATATTTCGAATATAAAAGTAAACTAAAACGATTCTTCCAATGTAACCCATTTTAATCGATTAATCTTCATAATCAAAATAATTGAATAATATATATTTGAAATATGACTTGTTTAACTACGTACTTACTATGCTAATATATTTTATGTCACTATATAATCGTACTCAATAGAAATCAGATGTACCTAATATGACTTGTTAAATATAACGTAATAAGATACTTGGCCAAATAAATAAAACTTGATACTTGAACATGTTTTATTCATATCCTATTTCACAAAATTGCACGCGCAACCTTTCACGCGTCAATGCTGTCACTAGTTCATTAACTTAAATATAATAAATACAAACAGCCGACATCAGCCTTGCACGTGTGGCCCGTGACGCATGGAAACCGATAACAACTCTTCATAAACCTTTTGTGTGGAATTCAACTTGACGCTTTCTTTAAATACGGGTACAGGGCCAACACTTTATTGTGTATACACGCGCTTGGGAGATGTTTCTTGTTAGTTACACACGTGGACGTGGTAATACGAGTAGTGCCCCTTGTATACAAAAAGAAACCGCAAATCGATGTACAGTTTAGCCGTTTGGTACACACATACTAGAGGTCAAAACAAAATTTTTCATCCGCAGTTCTTAAAATAAATTCCCTTAGGAGGGGGGTGCTGATTAATAATTTTTTTTGTATGGGAAAAAAAAGTTTTTTTCAATAACCTATCGTGTGTGGTATCATATGAAAGGGCTAATAGAGGCGGTTCTAATAATATACCACATCATTATATTTCAGCCATTTTTTTAAAATTAAAACAAAAATAATTTTCAAAACATACCAAGTTTGGGCTCCCCCAGATACGATATGGCTGGTTTTTTTTTTGGTACTGTATATCAAAAATGATACTAGATATGCTCATATCTAACCCCAAGAAAGCAATTTTGAAAACAATTTCATTTAGTTTTTTTTTTTAATTTTTCAATATTATCAAGTAACGCAGTACAAAATGTACTGGAATAGGACTATAGTAGAACTCTACTTCAGTACATTTTGTACTGCGTTATTTTGTAATATTGAAAAATAAAAAATAAATATAAGGGAATTTTTTTTAAGAACTGCGGATGAAAAATTTTGTTTTGACCTGTAGTATGTGTGTACCAAACGGCTAAACTGTACATCGATTTGCGGTATTACTGTAAAATTAGACTCGTGCAGCGTGGACTAGAGTATTTACTGTAGTCATTTTACAAGATTTAATCGGCGAACGGAAATAGTAGTTTATGTAACTGTTACGTAATAAGGGTCCTTAAACACGAGTGTGGTTTTATGAAACGAGCCGACGACAGAGATGGGGGGGGGGGGGGGCAGGTTAACCGCGGTCGGGGAGGAGGCCGGATTTTCATTGCACTAGACTAAAATGTCCTATAAACTTATCAGGAATATGCCTAAATAGTTTCGGAGTTATTACCAATATAAAAAAAAAAAAATTATGATTACTCACAAAACGCCTTTTTGATGGCGTTGTTGCCACTATTGGGCATAGTTTACACATCCTTATTGACAGATAAATATAAAAGTGACTGAGGAGTACTTTGCATTAACTAATTCTTTTGGAAAAAAATATATCATTTCGTTTTAGACGATCATTTTATTAATAACATTTACTTTACATGTGCACAAAAAATTTAAAAAATAAAATAAAGCTTTTGGCGTGTTTCACTTAAAGTCACATAACGTTTTTTACTCCTTGTGATCTCAGAAATGCGTGGTTAAGATCTGTCGGGTTACTCGAGCCCACCCTGTATACTGAACCTTTATTTTTTTGTCTATGAGCAATAGGAGAGCACAACGAAGACGCCAAGAATTGGAAAAAAAAATTGTTTATCAAATATTAAGGTGGAGTAATTAAAAGTTTGTTAAACAGATGTATTCGAATCTTACTCCGCCATGACAGTTAACTGAATAGCCAGGGATACATGCACAGTTATGCAGTTGTGCCCGGCGGACAAATCCGTGTGTGTATGGCGCGAATTGGACACGGATTTGTCTGCGGACACATCTGAATAGCGCCATATACGAACGGATCTGTCCGCCGGGCATATCCGGCGGACAAATCCGACGGGCACATCTGTGCCCCTAGCTAATAGCTGGTAGGTTGGTACTCTATAATACCATTAAAATACCCGTTTATTAATTATTTAATAGAAATACATGCGTAAGTAAATGCGTGTTAAAGGGATTGAAAAACCATTTACCGCATCTAGGTCGCATTGAAAGAGCGATCGTTCGGCTTCTAGGTCTGACGTAGATCCCGAATCCCTCTAACTTAACCAAAACTTGGTCCGTATACTTGGAGAAAACAATTTTATGTCGGCCGTTGACATCGAATAAAAATTGGAAAAATAATATGATTTGGTGGGAAGCCCCTCAAAAGTTGCATGTAGGGCGAACCGGAAGGAAACTAATAGCACTCGCCAATAAAAACGTGAACGTGACTCCCGTTTTGGAGGAAGGGATCCTCCATATATAATAACGGCTACTTTAGCCCAGTTGGTAGTGACCCCTACTTGCCAGGTCCTTTAGTACCTCAGATATATGTTTTGTTCTTATAAAAATTGAACGGCCTCCTAGCCCAGTTGGTAATGACCCTGCCTATGAAGCAGGAGGTCCCGGGTTCGAATCCTAGTCAATTTATTTGTGTGTTTATCACAGATATTTGTTCTTGAGTTATGGATGTTTTCTATGTATTTAAGTATTTATCTATATCTATTTATTATATAAGTATATCGTCGCTTAGTACCCACAACACAAGCCTTAATTGAGCTTACTGTGGGACTGGGTTGATTTATGTAAGATTGTCCTAATATTTATTTATTTATTTTTATTTAAAAATAATTATTTGTTTATACACATGTAACTAAACTACTAAATAGATAACCATTACATTTACGCGGCCGCAAAAAACTGATACAAGGCGATTTTATGCATAAAAACAGCAGAAACGCAAGATTGAACCGGTACGTCTGAACTGACTTTTAAATCTTAAACCTTTATTGTACGTACTTTTTATTTTTTAACAATTTTAAACTATTATTATGAAAATTAGGTCAGCGATGCAAGCGTGTTAATTCCTCTAAATGGTAATAAAATAACTAAGGTGTTTTAAGCCAGAACACCAAATTCATATTTTAAAATATAATTTCAGAATAGGTGCTAACAAAATATGAAAAATCCCAGTTGCCCTGAACAAAAGTCTCGGTGACCTAGAAACTCGTAAATCCAAATTATTCTGAGATTACAATCCACTTAGAACGATTATTTATCTTGAATTTCGTCTCGAGTACTGATATTGTGAATTTGATTGAAATCCAATAACTTACTTGTGCTTATTATATTAATGTACGTATGTTATTCATATATTTATTGTAGAATACTTACCGCGACTTGTACGAGTAAAGTATTGCCCCTAAACTCCGGTCTTTTTTTTATACCCTGATTCGCCCATGCACAGTTCTAACTTCCTATCATTCAATTTGTTTGGCGTCGTACGCAACTCAACTTCCTTTCACGAAGTCAAAGACCTCGCTGACCTAAGGGCAAACAGCGTTTGCCTATGTACATATTGTAGGTACATAATACGCAACAGCAAATGCAAATGCCGACTGAGCCACCACTACGAGTGCTAATAGAAACTCCCAATTAGGGTGTAAATAAATATTACATGTCATGTTGTGAATAGTTAGTGTAGGTACCTAATTCTTATATTTTTTAGTATTATACGTGATAGAAAAAACTTAGTAAAGCCTGACCAGAAATACATGACCATTGTCAAGAGGGCGCGTTTTTTCTCTTGTATAGAGGGCGGAGTACCGGTGGCAAATTTCACTCAAAAGGTATGGAGTCGCCTAAGTATTCTTATGATTAAATAAATAACGAATAAATGATTAATTTTGCATAATAATTTTTAGGAACTTATAGAAATTTTCTTACGAGCATACAAATATAATGTAATATGTTGTTAATATCTATAATACATAATAATATGTTTTCTTATCAAAACATTATCATTAGGTACTAAATACTAGACTAAGAAGTTATACCTACCAAACGATATATTATTTTCAAGACCATACAATTACAATTGAGGACTGGAATTATGTGTAATTATGGTAAAAAATATTATATCGATGAATGGTGACTTTGTTAAAAGAAATTGAAAAATAACCCAAAACATTTACGATATAAAATTTAGGTGTTCCTGAAATCGATTTATGAAAAAAAATGTTAAGTACTTACTTCCAATTTACGAGTAGGTACCATACTAAGTACATTAGGTAAATGAATAATTTTATTATTCAAGCCTAAAATAATTATTATAAAAACGACTCCATACCTTTTGTGTGAAATTTGCCACCGGTACTCCGCCCTCTACTCATGTATATGGTGACAGTTCAGTTTAGTATGAAAAATTTAGTTCCAATGAAATTCCACAACATGGCGCATGGTCATATATTTCTGGTCTGGCTTTAGCTCATTGAATTAATTTTGCTATTGTCTATACAGGGTGGACCCTGTAACTAAAGCAAAAAATTAAAACGTAGATTGTACTCCTCAAACTAAACAACGTTTGTTCAGCGACTTTAAAAAAATATGTAGTCTAAAGATTGTCTCTTTTTCATACAAATTATATATTATTTTCAATGTACGTTAAAATCCGTCTAATTGACATTGTTTGTCAGTCTTGTCACCCTACAGACATAATCAATTTCGCAGTACATTGCGCGTTCAGGTAAACTTTAAAATGTACTAAAAATCAAACCGTATGTTTTTTTTTTAAGTCGCTGAACTAACGTTGTTTAGTTTGAGGAGTACAATCTACGTTTTATTTTTTGCTTTAGTTACAGGGCCCACGCTGTATAAAACACTCATTAAGTAGTTTATAAATCTGAAATGCGAAAATGTGAGTGGGCGCAACTCGGATCCCAAGATGCTACGCAATAATAGTTTTAGGAGACCTTCCCTAACTTTGTCAATAAAAACGGTTGACATACCTACATACCGTGATTATCGGTTTTTCTGGTGCCTTTTAAATTAACCCAGGTTGGTCCGTAAGAGACTTTTCAATACATCTCGCGCGCACTAAAAACCTAAGATCAAACGCTTTTATGTAATCTACTAGCGCTACCCCAAAATGTTTGCTGCTGGTCGCGAAATAAAGTCAACCTTACATTACTGAAAAACGTTGACATTTAGAAAAGTAGCCATATGGAATCAATTAACATAAGTAATTGCAAATTAAACAAAGTCAACGAACGCAGGTGCCGAGGGTCTAAACTCCTGTTTGTTATTTAGCAGTAACTATTAAGGATCCCTCTGGAACCACTCTTTGAACCCTTGTAATTAACAGCTATTCAAATGAACGAATTTGCTAAAATCTATTCCCAAGTTCCTAGTTTTCTGGGTGAGATGAAATAGGGAAGCTATGTACTAAAGGGTCTGTTTAAATGTGCGTGAATAAGTAGCAGATTGTTAACCAAGGGGTCAAAGCACCGATTTGCCACCAGATAGTTTGGCGCAAATAGTATGTTTAACAAGGGACTAAAGTAAGCCATATCACCACGAGGTAGTTATTTTAATTTAAAATTGTTTGAGTGGTAAAATGGCTTTTTGACCCTCTGGTCTCTCATGCGAGAAAATAATTTTCGATTGCGAGAAAATAATGAAATAAAATAAAAATTGTTATTATTTACGCACAATGACTAATCTAAGGTGAAAAATATGGTTTAACTTGACGGTCTTTTTATTTTCTTAACTGCTTTGAAACAGATACAAAATATAAACACCGCGAATAAAGGGTAAGTAATAAAAGATATAAGAACTTATTGTATAATATTCATATTATATACGCTCATATTGCATAAGCTTGTTTTGTATACCGTTCAAAGTCTATAATGAACGTTTGATATAACATCAAAATATCTAATTTTGTTAAGTATAACGTTGTTTAAGTATAATATCGTTGTATATAACGTTCATAATACCTTAGATTTATAATGTATAATATTCAATACATCTAACACCAAAATACATAATGCTCGTATAGAATAACGGGTTGTCTAAATCGCAGCTCGTGTACATATCAACTCGCCTAAAAGCAACTGGTCTACACGATTTTTTAAGTAGCAGCTAGTCTAATTAGCTATTCTAAAATTCTCAAAATGTTGAATCCTCAACTTAACTAGACGGAGCCCCGCGAATCGCGGGGCTCCTATTTCCGGGCGTTTTGCCCTTCGGGCATCTGAAGCTACCTAACGAACCTAACCTACCTATTCTACCTATTGATTTAGTTTGAAATCCGTGAAAACATTACACTTTGGGGAAAAAGGTTGGAATGGAGTTTATAACCTATTTAGTATATCATACGCTATTATATTTTGTAATTATTATACTAAAAGATAGTATATCTTATGATCGATATACGTTATGTATGTTATATTAAACAAATTTAGAGTATTTGAGTGTTATATGATAAGTTATTATACAAAATGAGTGTTATATTAATTGACCGTTATTCCTAATAAAAATATAGATTTTGTTGTTATAGCAAACGGTCATTATATCTTGTGAACGTTATTAATATGAAATTATATATTTTGTAGTTATATCTTATGGGACGCACCCCGAATAAATGCCACAGACGACGGTATAATTAGCGCTTTATAGCACTTCCAAATGGCTTCCAAAAGATTTTATCTTTTTCAATGATATTGAAGTAGGAACTAATAAACTCCTCATGTTTTAAAAGTGAATTGCGTTTCGTGATTGGTCGATTATAACATTGCTGTATTTTGGTTGATTGGTATTCAACACGCTGTGTTTTTTAAGACTTAAACTATTTAAACACGCACCTAAAAATAACTTTCGCATTTTATCCATTTTTAAACAGTCTACTTTTGCACTCATATCTGAGCACAGTATGTACCTAGGTACTCGACTAAAAGGTATTCATTATATCAGGATTGTATAAAATTTAATTATTGAACTGCTATACGCAAAACAATCGTCATCAAGAATCGACGATTAAATATCAGAACGCAAATTATATTGCAACACAACGCTATTTTGACTTGAAATTTAATCGGTAATCCATAAAATGTATAAATATGTGCCTAGGCTTGCCACTTAAAAAGTAAAAGCGCCTAGAGAGGATATCAGTTACTTTCTACCTGCTTCATAGATATACAATGTCTTACTTTCACAGCATGAGATGAAAAATTCCTTGTCAGAACGTGTTAAGGATCATTGTTAACTCATGCAAATTAAGTGAACCGGGTCACCGGACTGACGCCTGATAACAAAGGGTGCATTTATTTATGAGTTCATTGACCCTATTCGATAAATCAAATATACCGGAAACTTATTTATTTTTCGTGTAACAATAGAAGGTTTTTAGGGTTCCGTACCCAAAGGGTAAAACCAGGACTCTGACCTCGCTGTCCGTCTGTCCGTTCGTCTGTCTGTCTGTCTGTGCGTCAACAGGCTGAATCTCATGAACTGTGACAGTTAGACAGTTGAAATTTTCACAGATACCAGAATAAAAGAAATGTTTAAGGGGGCTCCCATACAAGATACATGATTTTTTGCCGTTTTTGTCTGTCACCAGGCTGTATCTCATGAGCCGTCATAGTTAGATAGTAGAAATTTTGACAGATGATGTATTCTGTTGCCACTATAACAATAAATACTAAAAACTAAAATAAAAGAAATATTTAAGGGGGCTTATTTATTATTTATTTATTGAAACTTTATTGCACAGTAAAAAATAAGTACAAATGGCGGACTTAATGCCTCGAGGTATTCTCTACCAGTCAACCATAGGGCCAAACAGAAATTCGCAGTGAGAGAAAACTTGCCGATTTATCCTAGTTATAAGTTATTTATCTAAATGTTACTTAATATACGTACTTAAATAGAATACTACAAATACTACAACCATACAACCAACAACAGCAGCAACCATACAACAACAGACATTTTTTTTGCCGCTTTTATAGATAATGGTACGGAAGTTTCGTAACCCTTCATGCGCGAGTCCGACTCGCACTTGGCCGGTTTTTTCCCTTTTATCTGATCTTGTACCGTTATTCGTGTTCCGGCGGCCGATTTTCGCGATGTAACGGTTGATTTATGCTTTTGTCAGCAAAATAGCTTTCTGAAAACTTATTGGCTTTTTTCCGACCCACTTACACTTGTTTAGTTAGTGATGGGTTTTTAGAATGTACTTACACGTAGTATATTCCTTATTTGACTATCGGAATTTTCCTTAACATTACCGCGCACCAGAGCTCGGAAACCGGAGTTTGCTCCATCGCAAAAACCGTTTTTTTTTTTCGTTCTTTCGTTACTGTTTCATATTTAGTCGAAAAATCTTATAATATAAAGTGAAAACCTAAATACAACATCAGGTTTTATATAAAAACTTTAAAAGAATTAAATGTTTGGGTTATTTCGGGGTTTTTTGCTTTAACCGGTTACGAGCCTTGCCGCGCACTGACTTATTCTCTTTAAACTAAAATTCATACTTAAACAGCAATGAATATTATAATTATCTATTACATACAGGGAATACATTTTTTTTTCAAAGAACATATATACAGAGCTGCAAAATTGTATCCATGGATATGGATAAATAAATTAATTTATAAACTGTCAATGGATTTTTGCAGTAGCACATGTCAGGTATATAAAAACCCGCCAAAAGCATGTCAGACCATGCTCAATGTAGGGTTCCGTAATTGCCGGCTCGTCATAGTACACTCACTCATAATGGCGATTTTTTATGGGATATTTTGCGGCACTTACGCCCTTATAATATGAAATAACAACGTTTTTCAGCTATAGCTCATAAATGGCTCAACCGATTTCACTCAATATAGTTTTGATTGAAAGAACTACGAATCGATCGCATGTGATAAATGAACCCGGGGACATGGTGGATTTTGAACTACCTACCCAAAAACAGATATTTGTAAGGAATTAGTTAAGTACAGTCAGCAGGAGAAGTAGCTAAGCTGGTAGGGTATTCAAAATTCACACGCTCTTATTCTCTTAACAATAAACTCCACACTCACTCCAGCTCATTTTGAACACCCTATCCGCTTAGCTACTTTTGCTGCTTACAAAGCAACATCACAACAATTTATTGTTACACAATTTTCGACATTACCCACGGGTTTCTCAATACGATCGACCGATCGTTCACAAACGAATTTGGAAATGAATCTTCACACACACTACCCGTACCACAGTTCGCTACGCGCTGCGTTCGTAGCAGACTCCGGCGTTTTTTCTTTGTAGCGGAAATCCGCTACACAAAGAGAGCCCGCCTACATTGAGCACCAAGAGCCCGCTAGGCGAGCTTTCTGTGCGTAGCGGATTTCGGCTACAAAGCGGAAAAACGCCGGAGCGAACCGCGGTATGTAAAGTGATAATATTACCTTGTATTGTGTAAACTACATACATACATACTCATGTAATGGTGTGACATGAATAACGGTTTGTAATATAATGAATTACCTTCAACTATTTATGTTTAACGTCAGTTCGCTCACATTATAGACGGAGAGCTGGCTGGTTCTAACCTACTGTAAAATAGTACTTAAAGGAATAAGTACAATTATCTTGAAATTAACACCTTTTTACTAATCAACATGTAAAAAATTTCAATGTATAATGCATGTTAAATGAACGGATATTGACAACGTATTAAGCAAACTTAACAAACGATACCTTTAGGCCAGCGCCCCGTAGTTAGTTAGTCATGACACGTCCGCCTAATTTACAGCAATCCAATATTGTCACTCGGGACATGGGACACGCATTGAACACGTATAATACAAAGAATCACAATGAGCACACAAAAAGTGCAAGTAGAAGGGAGTGCCGTATTTAATTTTAATAATACATAAACAATACGTTAATAGTTTTAAACAAAAAAGTAACCGACTTCACTTATGATCCGCTATTCCAAGAGAAAGTGGCCGAGTTGTTGTAAAAAATAGGGAAATCATAAATCACTATAGGTGTGCCTATAATAGTTGAAGAGTTCCCTCTATTTCTCCAGGATTCCATCGTCAGACCCCGACTTGGTACCAACAGGAACATCTCGGGGTTATACCCGTTCGATTTAAAAAAAATTGAAAATCGGTTCACGATTCACAGAGATATCGAGTAACATACATACAAAAAAAAAATAATTATAAAAAAAAACAGTCGAATTGAGTACATATGGTACAAACCATAGGTTATGTGAATATAGCCGGAAATTTCATGCCACATTTTTGGTGAATTTAGTTTGAGTCTGATGGTCTATTATTTTCTTTCTATGTTAACACGAGGCCAATATCCAGCTATATACCCTAGCCAGTCAAGGCCAGTTAAAGGCTGTTCACCCTTTTATATTTTAACGCCGTCAAAGGGTCATGTTGCGCATCTTACATTAATCAAATCCCTAATCCATCATCGTTAATATCCGGATTATTTACCTGTTAACATTTTTTTACTTTTATAGTGAGTGAATACATAAAAATAAATAAAATTAGCCATTAACGAAAATCTGAAAAGCCCTGTCGATACTAAGAAGTTAGTTAAAGTATAATTCGTAATTAAGTAAAGTAATTTGACAGCTGTTTACATACCCACATTTGAAGGGTACACGGAAAGAACATGTCTAGTCACTTTGACAACATTTTGAGTTATAGCGGTTTTAAAGTTTGGAACGATTCAATTAACCATACTATTTTCGAAAGTAGATGTTTTTTATGAACTAAAAAGTGGATTTATGTTAAAAATTCCAGCTGTGACAGAAGTTGTTGCTAATAAATAGTTCATTTCAGGCTCTACATTTTGATACAAAAATCTCATTTTACAAAAAAAGGGACTAGACATGTTCTTTCCGTGTACCCTTCATTTGCAAGCAGCTTACTATACCAGAAGCTGTCAGAATACTCCACTCAATTACAAATTAGGGTTTAAGTATACCTGTTTAAGTAGATAGAATGATAGATACGAGTAATAAAGAAGCGCGGCGACGGGCGGTAATAAAGAAGACCTCAGGTCGCTTGTTTATGGCCCTTACCTTCGGTTCGGGCCACAAATACCCGCGATCTGAGCCGTTCTTTATTTTACTGCCCTAAGTGCGTAATGTACTATTGCATATTTGTTTATTTCATTATATGCATAAAATTTTGTAAGTTAAATTTTAACCACTTCCCGGTGTCTGATTGAGCGGAAATTTGGTACACTTCCGTAGTTTACATGACAATGCTACTAGGTACAGTCAACAACAAAACTGTGTACAAAAAAAATTGGGAGTTACTTGTTTCTAAATATGGTAATCGTAAGTGTTATACCTTTTTTTTCCAGAATCAATATTGGATAAAGCAATTTTTGAAATTGTTTGATTAGTTGGCCACTCTGGTCTTCATAACATTTTTGTTCACCACAAGCGATCAAATTTGATCAAAGCAACCAAGCAGGAAATAATGAGGTAATAAAAACTTTTTACAAAAAAAAGATAAACCGACTTCAAAAAGGATAAAATGCATCTTTATATTATTTATATGCGTTACCAACTGATATGTTTGAAGTCGGTGCCAAGCCAAATTTGGAAGAGTTAATACGAACGAGGCGATGTGTTCAGTGAATTGTTATTTTTACCAGATAACTAATCTAATACGGTATGAATCGCACGTAGATGTACATTCGTTTCGACCATGCGTTAACTGTTAGGCAAGTAGGTACAGAAAGTATAATCATGCGTCCTATGTTTGTTTGTTAACACATTGTTGGGACTATCCGTATGTCGAACGAAGCGCGTGGTTCGCTTTGAATTATTTATCCTTCTTCATCTAAGGTTTAATCCGAAGTATAAAGGAATTCAATTGCTAGATTAATTTGTCTATACTCACATATACCCAGTACACACGCCGTGGCAGTAAAAAAGGCACGATATTCAAATTTTCTATGGAAGGTCATCTTACGCCTCTACTTTTTTTTCTATTTGCCGCCTTTTTCTGATTATTGACAAAGCAGACGTGTATCAGAATATATATATCGTTGTCGCATTTCATCAAAATAGGATTAGTAGTTTAGACCTTTGCATTATTAGTACCGAACTACCGATGTTTTGTCATGTTCACACTTGAAGCTGATTTGACCGGTTTTGTAATTTGTGGCTTGGCACCGACTTCAAACATATCAGTTGGTAACGCATATAAATAATATAATGATGCATTTTATCCTTTTTGAAGTCGGTTTATCTTTTTTTGAAAAAGTTTTTATTTTTCCATTTTTAGTGGTTATATATTTAACAACAAGTCTCGGAATAATCGGTAAAGATGTATAAAAATGTTTATAATACACCCATTCTATCTAAGGAAAGGTCCACGTATCATAATAATATGTGTACTTCATCATTAGGTCCTCTCTATCAAATTGGTGGTTTTCAAGAGGAAATGCTCGAGTTGCTTAAGAAAACACCCAAATCACCATACACGTGCCTTTATAAATTGAGGAGTTCCCTCAGTTGCTCATTGATTCCATCATCAGAACAGGACCAAATTAATGTGGGACCATCTTTGAGGTAGTTTCTTTCAAACAAAAAAATAATTATTCAAATTGGACCACGGGTCTCGGAGTAATCGCTGAACATCCTGCATAATTTTTTTTTTATCATTATCACCAAAACAATCATCATCATCAAGTCCACTGCATCGAAATGGTGGTTTTCGTGAGAAAATGCTTGAGTTGCTTAAGAAAACACCCAAATCAACATACATGTGCCTTTAAAAATTGAGGAGTTCCCTCAATTCCTCGTGGATTCCATCATCAGAACAGCACCATATTAATATGGGACCACCTTGGATGTAGATCCTTTCAAACAAAAAAAGAATTACTCAAATTGGACCACGGGTCTCGGCGTAATCGGTGAACATACATTAAAAAAAAACACCAAACCGAATGCAGAACCTCCTTCCTCAATGGAATTGAAGTCGGTTAAAAATATTGAAGAAATAGCTTTGATCGCTTGCGGTGAAATAGTAATGTTATGAAGACACCAGTGGCCAACTGTTTTAAAAATTGCTTTATCCAATACCAATTGTAAAATGATACAACACTTACCATTATCATCTACATACATACATACATACAATCACGCCTATTTCCAAAAAGGGGTAGGCAGAGATCACGGATTTCCATTTGCTACAATCAATATAGCAAAACGGCTCTCATCATCATTACCTTTAGAAAACAAATGATTTAATACTTTCGGGTAATTTTCAATTATCTCCGCTTCTCAAAACACTTTTGGAAGAGATCGCTTTCTAGCGATAAGACCGCCACTTTACTTTTTTTACTTGTATTTTGTTGTGTGCAATAATAGTACATTACGTACCTAGGGCGGTAAAATAAAGAAGGGCTCAGATCGCTGGCATTCTGAGGCCTTCTTTATTACCGCCCGTGGTGCGTACATAATTTTACGTCACTCTGGGCGGTAAGTGAGATATTACGCCCACGGGCGTAGCGGCAAATCTCACTTCACACCCAGGAGAAGACGTAAAATTGTGTACGCACCACGGGCGGTAATAAAGAAGGCCTCAGATCGCTTGTCTATGGCCCTTACCTTCGGTTCGGGCCACAAATATCCGCGATCTGAGCCGTTCTTTATTTTACCGCCCTAGGTGCGTAATGTACTATTACGTCTTCTCCTGGGTGTGAAGTGAGATTTGCCGCTGCGCCCTAGGGCGGTAAATCTCACTTAGCGCCCAGAGTGACGTAAAGAGTATTTATATTATTTTATGCTCTGTGTCCCGTCGGAGGTTAGAAGCAACCTGTTTACCGGGCAACCTGTATATCTTAGTACACACGACCTTTGTTATGCCTTGGCTAGGCTACAAATAAACTTTCTATTTCTCCCAACAAGTGTAGGTATTACGCGGGATCTCAGTATTATTCCACCCTTTTTAAGTGAGGTCACAAGAATGTATTCAGTCTCCGGCAATAGGACTCGGCGGATAATCCATTGTGATTTAGATATTTATAGTAACTAAATTCCCAGAGGGTAGACGTGCAAACATAAACAGAATTTGCTGGTTTTGAAATAAGGGACGATGTTTATTGTCAGACAAAAATTATAAAGTTAAAAACATTATTATATTTATTTAAACTTTATTGCACAATAAAAATAAGGACAAATGGCGGACTTAATGCCACAAGGCATCCTCTACTTGTCATTCGCGGCAATAATCTTGCATTCAAATTCAATTATTTGCCGACAGTTTGCCGAGCTTCAAACAAGAAAGCATTTGGTTAGCTTCGTAATACTTAAATTAAACTGACTTCGTCCATTTAAATACTACCTATGATCCATTGATATGCTACATTCTACCTGACATTAAATCAGGTATGGCTAATATTTTTTTTATGTTAATAGTGATTAAATACTTACGTTAGACCAGAGTTTCCGACATCACACCGAGTCAATATGAAATCTAAAAAAAACTATAATTTTCGAGTTATTTTTGGTTTCTAATGTTTTTTTCTAACAAAAAACGTATATTACAGCAAAACTTCCCAAAGACACTTTATTACTATATAC
Source organism: Pammene fasciana (assembly GCA_911728535.1). Lineage (NCBI taxonomy): Eukaryota > Metazoa > Arthropoda > Insecta > Lepidoptera > Tortricidae > Pammene > Pammene fasciana. Next base: position 9,548,525 of record OU452285.1, read on the forward strand.
ACGTATTGTTTGATATGTATTTTAAGTGGGTTGTATGTGAGATAAGATTAAATCCGGTTTTTAACATACAGTTACCAGCACTAACTTTTATAATGTTGTTAGTTATATTACTGGGTCTCCGAAAGTGCGTGCGGCCCGTGCGAGTAGGTAGTTCAGAAAACCTGCGACCACACAGATAGAAAAGAACTCTCTCAAACACTGTTTCTCGAATAGAATAATATAATTCTTCATATAATAAAAGTAATAAACTTCGAAACATTTTAAGTCTTATATCAAGTAATTATTTTTTTCCTTATATGGGAAACTGGATATCTCTTGATTCAAATAGGTTTCTTTGGTTGAAGAGATTTTTTCTATCTGTGCACGAGCGTTACGGTACGCTCGAAATGTCAGGAAAATAATGAAAAAATGTGTAAGTACGCGGTTAAGTCTCGTTTTTTATCAAAATAATAATTCAATAAAGCACCGCCTGATGATCTACGCTCGATGTAGTCTATGGGCACCTGCAACTCAAGTAATTCTATGTACATGCGGGTTGCCGAACCTCTATTCACAATCACAGCGACAAATCACATACCTCACTGTTGTTTCAAATTGTTGTTCAGTTGAGCGACTAAACATTTAAATTTCTTACAGACGGCAGTTTCAAACGGAAATTCTGCCAATTAAAACTTATTTCCCAATGGAGGCTATAATTGTGTTTTAGTCAGATAGCATTTATGGCAGTTCAACGTCCTCACACCAATCCAATTGGCTACACCCAATTTCTCGTACCAGTTCAACTCTTTACTGATAAAGTTTTTAACGACTATTATTGTGTTGATTCAAGTGAAATATAACAATAAAATATCTATAATGAATGCCACGTCAATACCAAATAATTACAATCTGTGTTTTTATCAAACCCTCTTTAATAACTAAGGTGTTAATTTATTTATTTCTCTTTATTTAATTTATCTTGAAATTTCAAATATGTAGCAACAGTTCAAGCTATACCTTCCGTTTACCTCCCTATTTAAACGATTATCCTATTTTTGCATTAAGACGGATTAGAGTGTATTCTTATATAAAATACGCAAGCCCGATTTTTGTTGGTCCCATGGCATGATCAAATCACAAATGGCATGAAGTCTAGTGGCGATTGGTTAGAGTAGGTTTAGGTTACATAAGTAGGTTAAAAGTCTAAGGCTCTCCACAGACGTAAGCGACTAGTCTATGATAGACGAAGGGACGGCATCGCAACATCATGTGCTCCCTCTAACATATAGCTGCGTCCCCATGATGGCCTGTGGTGTAGAGAAGCCTTAATGTCTCTACCAAAAAAGCTTACGTGGTCTCGTATCTTTGTGGGCCTCCCATGATACGCTCACAAAAAGAGCCAAGTTATTTTGGGTGACGTGTATTCTGTAGGTAACCAACAACAATGCAAGCTCCTTATTCAACTAATATCTACCTAAACAGCCGTTCTGAATGATAGGAAATATGTTATATAAGCTCGTTAACTCGTAACATCATTAGTGCTATTGGTAAATCAGTATAGGTATTTTAGGTTACAAATATCCCGGGAACACGAAAGTGTTGCGGCCAAGATCTCGTGCTTAGGTAACGTTATACAAGTTATAGCCTTATCCAGCCACTCTGTCTCAAGCATATCGGAGTGGAGATTGTTTTAGTTTTGTACTTTAGAGATGTTTTTAAACGGATTTGTTTCTCGACCCCATGTCCTGACTATTGTGTCAATTAATAGGACTTAACAGTAAAGGATTATACAAATACATCCGAAATTATGTATGCATTTAATATGACAAAAATATGTAACCACGACTCTATTACACAGGCGTAACATCTTGTATACGCTGAAAAAATGAAACAGCTAGAAATAAATAAGTTTTTGCTATTTGCAACCGAGTGACTCGCTTCGCATGGAGCCTGCAAAGTTCGTTGTTAAAATGAAAGAAGTCAACTTGGCTAACGTATCTATGTAAAATTATAACGTAAATGTACATGTTATCGTCATATTAAATGTATTCATATATTCAGACGTAACCGTACATATGTGCGGAAGGCTAATTGTACAAAAATAGTTACAACGAAACAATTTAATTAATCACAGGAACTTGGCCCACTGTTTATCATCAACATATTACCGAGCTGTCCTCGCAGGCGGCACCCTGCTGTTGCCTGTACCCCAACAAGCTCTAATGAAGGCATTCAGACAGCCTCTAGCTATTTACAGGCGTCCTCTCCGACCACAATTTGGGGTGTACCGACCTAAAATTAAACAAAATTACCACGTAATTTAACCCCCAGCCTACCAGTATTCCCATAGCTTTATGAGGACAGAACCTGGGACCCAATCCGATAACCATAAACTGTCAGTTCGCTAGTGAGACAATGGATCACTTCAGTACCTACCTACACATGTTTCAAGCAAGTAGTGTTTTCGCATGGATAACCACGTGTCACAGTTTGGCATATCGAATAGGGGTCCTGTTGTACTAATATTGTCTTCCAGCGATTTAAATTAGATACTTTTTAAATATTGAAATGAAAATATCACTAGTATTTAGTCCACCTCGAACTAAGAACTCGCGATTTACTTGCAAACGAGTTGACCAATATAACAAGACCCTTGTGAAGATTTTTTTTCGCCTTCTAGTTCCATAACCCCTTGATCCTGCTCATATACGAACTCTCAAATTATATGTATCTCTGCTACAACCTCAACAAATTTCATAAAAATCGGAAAAACGTTACTCAAGTTATCGCGGAACAAACTCTCTAAATCAAAAAGCCATCAAAATACCGAGACACTCCAGTAGCCAGAAGTTGTTTGTAAGAACTCGCTTCGCTTACGCTTTACTCCTTTGATTATCTGTTCTTTGTTTAATTGCGTATCTTTTTGGTGTCTTATTTCAATGAGAGATAAGCAAGTTCTTAGGCATTATACATTCCATACCCATCACAGTAGGGAAAAAAATATTATTATAAAACAATTTCATTCGTCTTTAGATTTATTAGCTAGGTCTAGCATGTTTTATACTGGTGTGTAAGGTAGCGACAAATCGCCTTCACATTGAAAGCGATCGGAAGAGCCCTGTTGTCATTTGCCTTGAGACGAGACAGACAACATCCAATATTTTCGTGCCCTACTCCGTACTCACCTAGAGTTCAAAGACCAATCCTTAAGGGCGTTTTTTTACTAGTATATTATTCTAAAACTTACTAAGTTGTCGCTCTATTTTTTGTTGATTTAAAGTTTCGAAAAAAGATTTAGTTTTAGTGTAGTTTTATTTTTAGATTTATTTTAGTGTTAGTTAGTTTTATTTCTTATATTTTATATTATATTATATTGTTATACTTACTTATATTGTATTATGTTATATTATACTATATTACAGTTGTTGTTGTAACATGATATGTTACAGGTAATTCAGCAATAAATCCTCAGATGTAGAATTATGTATAGATTTGTACCTACTGCGAGTTATTTATGTCGAATAAGTATATTAAAGTTGATATTTTTAGCAACCCTTCATCTGCTAATTAATAATGCAAAAAAAATTAAATTTAAAAATTATTTAAACCTAGTGATTCGTATGTGGCTTAACTTCGCTATTGTAAGTCGTATTTTCCTTTACAGATAGATAATCTTACCTAACTCTATTATAAATTAAGCGTCTATACGAAACCTAGGGCGCACCTTTAGGACATTTCTACCCAAAACACGTAATGCATACCTATTCATTCATAGTCTGAACTTGTGGATTTACATTTAATCCGTGTTACATGCATTCATGTCATTAAAACTGACATAACACATGATCGAGTGTCCAACGTATACCAAATAGGCCAAATACAGGGATTGTTACGTCCTTCCATATACTCGTAACTCGTTGTTATATCAGAAACAGACTCCACGTCAGATTCATATGCCTATTCTAATCCAGTCAAAGCTTAGTGTGTACACAGTACGTTCGTTAGGTTTCACATTATACGCAAGGTAATGAGGGTTTTTTGCGATCGCTACTTTCACTAGATGGCACCATCGTGGCGACAGATCTTTTTGACAACAGCTATCAAAATACACCAATAAAAAAATGACGGAAACCCTCGTTGAAGCAAACGTTCTAGCGCTATTTATCGCCTCACAATAATTTGGAGACACAAACTGGTTAAAAATATCCCCTCACGTCCCGCCCGAGAGAGAAATAAACTATCTAAGAGAAAGCGCTCACAGGGTCTTCAGAGAGTGTAGCCGTAGGCTAGTTGAATTGACGCGTGACCAGAAGGCTGGGTCATATCTAGCACAACGGATCAGCATTGCAATTCAACGGGGAAATGGTGCCAGCCTTCTGGGCACGCTGCCAATCGACGGCGATTTGGGGCAAATTTTTTACTTATAGTTTATTCTTAAGTTTATTTTTTAATTGTTAGCTTATAATTTTTATAATTACTTATGTTTGAATAAATAACTATCTCATTCTCCTGTAACTTTGGAAATAGGAGTCCAAAAAATATGACAATCATCTGAAAGATACATCGTCATACACACTTTCAATAAATATATTTTTTATAATTAGTTGAACCATTTTCCAAATCTTTAAAATATATTATGTTTACTTATAACTTGTTTTAAGGAATATTCCCGGGAAGAACTACCTCAGCATATCACTACACCTAAAACCATAATTAGGTGAACTAAATTGACAGAATATTTCATAGAAAACTTGTCAAACAACTGTCAGATGTATGAACCCTCCTGTCAATTTAGTCCACCTAATTATGGTTTTAGGTGTAGTCCAAGTCTATGTATGTCGTAATCACAGATCACCTAATAGACGGAGAGCTAATAGCCACGTCAGATATGACACAATAATGAGACCGATGTAACCTCTCGTTAGTTTGCTATACATACTATGCTTATTTATGGATCTGTACATTTGGCAGCTGTAAAGTGGTGGAGATCAAAAAATGCAAACCACTTCTAAAAAAACAAATCCTAGAGTTCTGGTTTTGATGCAATATTATGTATGAGAAATTGCCATTGCCAAAAGTTTATATTGGGGGAAAATAGTGCCAAACGACGTAAAATATAATTCATAGTTTGTTGTATACTGTTTTTGTTTCCACAATAAAATGCTACGTGTTTTGTTCTAATGTGAAAATATAGGCCCTGTTCTCTATAACTGAGACAACTTCGGCAGTTTTTACATATTTTGGTAGTACTATTGTCCAATTCAAAGATTTTGCTAGTCTGATGTAACTTTGATCTCAACCCATTAAAAGCTGCCAGATGCCCGGATCTAGCAATAAGGATAGTACTGCAATCTTACTAGACGGGTTTCGTTGCTCTCATTGTATCATATATTATTCATATATGACGTGGCCAGCTTTTAGTTCATAACTACCTACTGTAGTATGTGTTCGTAATTGACATTTGAATGATTATATGATACAGTGTAATACACAGCTATCTTTAGCCGAATAGTATCTACCTAATTTAATCATTTTAAACAAAAAAGAACCGATTTCACTTAGGATCCGCTATTCCAAGAGGAAGTGGCCGAGTTGCTGTAAAAAATAGTGAAATCACTATAGGTGTGCCTATAATAAAGTCAAAGTCAATAAGTCAATATTGTCTTTATTCAAGTAGGCATAGCAACAAGCACTTTCGAATCGTCAGTAACAATTTATCTTAAATAATTAAGAGCAATATATTGATACGATTGTAAAAAAAAAATATATACATGTTGTAGATGTCAAAAATAATAATAATAAATTCACAATAAGATCGTCAAAACTTTAAAAAAATAGTATATAATAGTAGTTTATGTAACTGTTACGTTTTAAGGCCTAATTACATACAGTTGCGTACACTGCTTTATCTACACACATATTATAAACCCGAAATGATGATTGAATGACTGCCATTGCACGGATTGCACCGCCATCGCCATGGCCAACTCGATTGTGCCGGCGGTCGGAGGGGCCCCGGATTTTCATAATGATATCGAATTTTTGCTTATTATTTGATAATAATAACATCGTTACAGATAAGACATTTGTTCTAACTACGAGTTATTGTGGTGGTTATAACGTGCGGTTTTTGAACGCATCATGGAGGGTTTATGATATGGGTGTAAAAAATAGTAAATAGTAGTTGAAGAGTTCCCTCGATTTCTCCAGGATCCCATCATCAGACCCCGACTTGGTGACAATGGGACCATCTAGGGGTTATATCTGTTCGATTTTAAAAAAATTTTGAACATCGGAAAATTTGGAAATATTCAATTGAAATGTGTAACGTCCTACCTAAAAAGATTTTTAACCGGGGCCGGAAGTTAAGGGTAGTTGTAACAAAAATGAGTACCTATTATGTTCCTCACTTCCAAGAATAGCTGAACTGAAATTAAGCGGCTCCATTTTTGTTTTGAACCGATTTCAAGATTTCGAAGGAGGAAAATTATCAACTCGTCGGGATCTTTGTTTTTTTGCTATTTTTTTTTTAATGTATGTTCACCGATTATTCGAAGACAGCTGGACCGATTTGGAAATATATTTTTTTATTTGAAAGAGTATACGACACAGTTGGTCCCATTGTCACCAGGTCCAGATCTGATGATGGGATCCTGAGGAAATCGAGGGAACTCTTCAACTATTATAGGCACACTAATAGTGATTTCACTATTTTTTACAGCAATTCGGCCACTTTCTCTTGGAATAGCGGATCCTTCGGAGCGGAAGTGAAGTCGGTTCTTTTTTTGTTTACAGATTTTGTACGGAAAGATAAGTGTCCTGGTTTATATGAAAAAAATATCTATGACATTTTTTTTTCTGTACAAACAGCAACACTCTTAACTGTACATCAGTGGACCTTATTAAATAAGGCATAAAGTCCACGATTGGCAGTTAACAGTGTGGGCGATGGTACCGACTCTAGACGGTAAAAGAAGAAATAAAATGGTATAATTTGTTTGAGGGTGTACCTACTCGTCAGTTACCAATTATTTTCATTTGAATGGTGACCTAATTTTGATTGAACAAATTAGCTTTATTTAGAGAATACCTCGTATACAAAATAGAATTAACATACATCTTCAAATGAGTAAAACCTTATCGTAATTTCGTAATTATTTATTTCCTACATAGAAAAATATAATACACAAAAAATATACGTACATATTTATTAGCAACATAGTTATTAGCTAGTAACTATTGTATAATTCTCTGCACTTTTACCAACATTTCTAGGTTCAAAGAAATAACACTGTTCGTATGCGCTTCCATCAGCGCCCGTGAAATGTGTTTGGTAATTATAAATAAGGCACTGGTCCTCTTCATTGGCATCTACAAACGAATGGTGGTTCTTTCTGCACTCATTCACGAAGAAATCCATAAAGTAGCGATTTGCTTTGATCGCACTGAAGGTATGAGGGTAGTTCTTCGATTGTTTCCATTCGAAGATCTTTTCGGGATGGAATTGGACGCCATAAAATGGATATCTGTAATCAAATAATTTTAATTAATATCGGAGTTCGAGTATAACTAGAGTTCTATAGGGTCAACAATCGGTGTTGATGGACTCTTATAGGTTACATAAATAATTATAATCTATCTATCTTTTTCTATACATATAATAAAGCTGAAGAGGGTCGGAAGTCTGTACATGGAAGATATTCGAAAAAAATTTGGCTGGGGATACTTAGAATCGATAACAGAACACGTTCCAACAGTTTTTAATTTTTTTGTCTGTTTATTTGACCGCGCATCACGTGAAAACGGTTGAACGGATTTTGATAAAATTTTCTACAGAGATAGTTTGAGTCCCGGGAAAGGACATAGGATAGTTTCTATCCCGAAAATCAACCCTGGAAGGGATGAAAAGGGGGTGAAAGTTTGTATGGAGAATTATTAACCGCTGAACCGATTCAGATGAAAATTTAAATGGAGATAATTTGAATCCCGAGAAACGACATAGGATAGTTTTCATTCTGAAAATCAACCCTAGAGGGGGTGAAAAGGAGGTTGGAAATTTGTATGGTGAATTATTAACCGCTGAACCGACGATTGAGATGAAACTTGGTACATAGATAGTTTGAGACCCGGAAAATAATATATAATAGTTTATGTCCCTATAATCAACCCTTTAGGGGGGTAAAAACGGAGTTGAAAGTTTGTATAGGGAATCAGTAACCGTTGAACGCTGGAGATAGTTTGAGCTCTTGGGAAGGATATAGAATCGTTGTTATCCAGAATTCATCACCACCACAGACGAAGTCGCGGGGAAAAGCTAGTTAAATATAAAAATATAGTTATTAATATGTTATTAGACACATGTTAGCTACTGATTTCGCTGCCATATGGAACCTTCTTACTACTTAAGGACTAGTTTCGGAGTAGAGATGTGCCGTTTTCGAGAAATATTCTCGAGCAAGAATGTTTCCCATACCTACAAAACTGCAAATGTTCTCGACAATTCTCGGGAACGGCAGAACTGTAATTCGGAGAAATCTTCGATTTTGTAATGATTTTTATAAATCGATAATCTATGGTGGCAGCATTAATGGAATTAGTACATGCATATACAGTCGCCATCAGATATATCGGAGCGGCCGACGTGGTCACAAATATCTGAAAAACGCCTCTAGCTATTCACTATTGTCAAGGCGATAAAGTGCATTTTCAGATATTTTTGAGTACCTTGGCCGCTCCGTTATATTTGATGGCGACTTACTGCTAGATCCGGGCATCTGGGAGCTTTTAATGGGTGGAGGTCTGGAAGTCAGAATGACAGATTAACAAAGCTTTTGTATTGGAAAAGAATAATATCAAAATAGATCTGCGGAAGTTGTGTCAATTATATAGAACAGGGCCTATATTTTAACATTAGAACAAAAAACATTGTATATTTTTGCAGAACAGCAGGCGATAAAACTACAAATTGCATCATACATTATTTGGCACTTTTCCCCACCAGGAACTTCTATGATATAATCTAATTAATTACATAATTTCCCGTAATACTGCACATCAAACCCAGAACTCTAAGAGTTTTCTTCAAGTTATTTGCACTCTTTGACCTCCACCACTTTACAGCTGCCAGATGTCCGGATTTAGAAATAAGCATAGCAAACTAACAAGAGGGGTTTCGTCGCTCTCATTATTGTGTCTTATCTGACGTGGCTAGTTCTCCGTCTAGTAGGTATACAATCGCCCTTAAACATTTCACAAGTTTACCAACGAAATATGTTTACGGTCTACGATTTTCCATAGTAGTTCAGTCATACCGAATATTAAAATGGAAAACTAACGGCTAGTTCTGATTTTTTTATATATTGTTAGGATCCGTACCAGCACCGTATATCCAAGTTTGCAGCTTCGAAAGACCTGTGCTGACTTTGCAGCACTCGAAAAACCACGAAAATTTCGCGCTTTTTTTAGTATTCTTATTATAAGTCCTAAACTACGCGGTTTGCAAAAAAAATATGTAAATCGAGTTTTGAGAAGACTAAAACTTCTACAATTTGAGACTATAATTAGCTCTGTAAGTGAAATACTTATCGAGATACAGCTCTTCGAATATTGCTTATTTTTTTAGACTTTCGGATTGATTATTTCTGAAAATATCCATTCAATTTTTTTTTTAAAAGAAACCTATATGTTATTTTTAAGGACCTTTCGATTGATATATGATGTACATATGTTGATATTTGACAAAAAAATAAAATTTGACAATTAGTTACATGTATGGAAAGCCCCCCCTAAATATATATTTTTCAGTAATTTCACTACACTACTAAGTAGCGGCACTCAAAATACACCTTATGTTAAAATTTGATAAAGATACCTCTTAAAGTTTCCGAGTAAAATGGCACTACATAGTCTCCATACATGTAACTAATTGTTAAATTTTATTGTTTTATGGAGTTCGTTAGCACAGGTCTTTCGAAGCTGCAAACTTAGATATATGATGCTGGTAGGGATCTTAACAACATATAAAAAAAACAGAACTAGCCGTTAGGTTTCCATTTTAGCATTTCTGGTGTTAAATATGACTGAGCTATAGTGAGAACGTAAAGGTCACCGTGATGAAATAAACCACTACTATTAATTTATTAAGAGCCCTTTAACGTTAAAGGGCTCTTAATAACTAGTTTGTCTGGAAATTACCTATTATGTTCCACGCTAGCTATGAATTCCAGACCATGGGCGTCGTTGCTATGTGCCGTTACGAGCCAGTCCTTAGTCAAGTTGTGGGACTTCAGGTTCTGAAATCAAAATTAAATTATGTTGTGAAATTAATGTTCACAATTTGACAAAATCTGTAAATGCCGAAAGTAGAGAAGTAAGTAGAATTCAATTAATTAAAATCTCTCTCTCTCTTAAATTGTTTTTGGGGTTTCTATTTATAGCACGGAATCAAGATTGATTGACATAATAGTCACCACTTGCTGTCCAATAATTAAAAACTGTATAATTTTGCAAGAGCAGTATTGACTCGCAGCGCATTCGGATTTGTTTCGTCTTTTATTTAGTGCGAAACAGCACTGACATAAAAACAAAATCTGTTTTAAAACTGTTGAGATCGATTCCTTGGCTACAAATCAACTCCCTAATTATCAGTTAATCTGTGGCAAGAGTATTAATGAGAGGAAAACGCCAAAATACTCACCTCATCCACGATGCAAAACTGATGAGCGTTAGCTGTGATGTCTTCGCGGGATAGTATGTTGATAACGTCTTCATCGGCATTCTTGTACATCTTACTGTTGCGGAAGTCTAGGGACAACAAAATGTATGAAGGCATTAGGTAGGTATTATGTATTATTTTTCTCTCTCTTATTCCTAGTTTCCTTATGGCGAGGGTCGCGATCAGATGAAGTCGTCGCTTTAATAATCAAGGCAAGGCAAGGTACTAATTTTATTGCATCAAACTTGCAGTCTCTGATATTATAAATATAAAGCTACCTTTAAGTCGATAAATAGAGATATAGAAATTAGACTCATAATAGGTAAGGGAATGCTCCCTATTTTGATTTTGGACGGTGAGAACCGTGAATTCATGCAAATCGAGTACCGGGAGGTCCGGGGGCAAACCCTACAAAAAAAGACCCTTCATGGTTGCTAATCATCAGCATTGACTTCGCAGACAAAAATGCCGAAGCAAATACAATTTGGATTTGTCAAAATTAAGATTTAAGTACAATAGAATGGGAGGCCTCTTGTAGGCCCCTGGGTGGGGTTAAGATCGCTCTAATTCTAGTCCAAAACTTTGGTATACCGCTGTCTTTATCCACTTACCACCAGTGAAATGAAGAGGTTTATTCTCAAAAGAGTGACAAACGACCCTGTTTTCTTTAGGCCCCCGGCCCGAAGCCAGGACGATGATCAGCTCGAAGCCAAGACAGGTGCCGAAGATAGGGAAATAGTCCCCGGCCTCGTTCAGTTCGATTGCGAGCTCGTATATGTGTTGGCCGGCGTCTGCAAAACCGTTGGACTGATTGAAGTAAGTTGCTCCACCAGGAAATAGGACGCTGGAAAATAAAATGATATCTATGAGAAAAATGGAAGTATACTTACTACTGATGTGCAAGTTGCGGAAAGTTTGAAAAAGTTAGATATACTCTCGGAAACCAGTTTTCACATGAAATATAGGAAATTTAAATTTAAGAAACGGAAAGTTTTCTATGTGAAAAATTAGGTAATTTTGGAATGTTTCCGTTGGCACGTCAATAGTTATGACCACTACAAATCGGTCAAAAACAGGGAACGAAAAAGACATTCATATTTTTTGCCGATGACTGAGCGGAACTTACCCATTCAATTTGCCTATAATTTCTTTATAATAAGAGCGATCTTTCCCGATCCTGAAACAAAGAGTACGGTTTTATAAAATAAGTTGTGAATCATTATAACATTCACCACCTCCAAATATTTGAACATACAACGCTATACTATCAGTAAGTACGACTGTTTCAGCTGTCCCACTCCCAGCACGCATTTAAGTAAGTGTAGTTCCTCAGTGGCAATCTGTCTTGTGGTGCTTGTGGTGCGATCGGCGATGCGACCAGCTCCGAAGAATAAACACCGTTCACTCGGGCCATGCCGCTCCAATACGCTTACACTAATGCGATTATCATACTGGCGCCGCCGTGCCAAGGAAGCGCCGGGCGCCGAACTAACCTCTACCCTAGGTCCTGTTAACATTTAGGTGCACATCGTGATAGAATCGATCTCAAGACTCAAGAGTATCAGAAAAATAAATTATAGGGAAAGTAAAAAGTATTCACTCACATTATAGGCACTACTCTTGCTCCGGAAGCCTCCAGCGCTTTAACATACGAAGCTGCGATGTAGCTCGTATAGTTCTCTGGATACTTGTCCCAGAACTTGTAGTGCTGCTCCTGCGCCAACACTCCGACGATGGGCCGGTCGTTGAGGGCCGCCGGCGCAGCACCTTCACAGTGCAAGAAATACGCCACGGTCAGCAAGGCACCCATCGTTGTCGAACACATTGCACGGATCTCTGGGTTAGTCTGCAACCTATAATTTTATAGATATTATACAGCACTGCTGAATAGTATCACACACGTGTGGGTCATTAATGGTATTTTCCGCCATAAATATCGACTGGCATAACAATGTACGGTCGAGGAAATTGATTCTTTAGCAGTTCGCGGTTCAAGGAAATTTGGTTGTCATACTTATGCTAGGAAATGTCCCGTGTAAAGTGAACCGTTAACTGCTAAAGAATCAATTTCCTCGACCGTACTAAAGTGATTTGTTGACCTACCGGTACCGAATATCATTAACTTACATAAAGTAGGTATAACTAAGGTACGTACTAACGTAGGTACCTACTACATATATAAACACAGTACCTACATTTTTTTAATGCAGGAATGGCTTTCACACCTCTTTATTAGAGCAATATAGATTCTTAAACGTCTACAATGTCTACTACATTATTAACTAACTAAACGTAGTGGTATGATATGATCATCCTAGTTGCGAATATTGCGATTCCTGTTATATACTAAATGTAATTAAATTCGAGAACAATATTTAGTATTAACACTTTATTACACGATTTAAACTTTGCTGTCTCTAAAAAGTGTAACTACATACGAATGTATACTTACTTACACACAATATCGACAAAATACAGTTCATTCAAAATCAAAATGATTGGCATTTATCCACTAAAGTATTTATATCCATAGATTACTCACTAGAAGCGCGAGCGTTCTAATTAGATTATCTAATTTAAGAAAAGTAAACAAATATAAGTGCTTGGAAAATATTTCTACTGTAACGTAACACAAGCAAACACAACGGTCAGCTGCATAAACGAATATCAACTCCATTCGAGTGGACTAACATCGTCACAAAACTCAGTGCTATTTTCGTACCAACTCGATAAACAAGAACAGATGTATGTTATTGTTGTAAGTGCCTACTGAAAGTGGTTTATAAATACCTTCGAACATACTAGTTGAAGCTTTACACTTAGCTCTAGAATATTAATTATTTCAAAACGTAGGTTATACAAAACAGTCTGTACTCGTTTTGCTGACTGGGGCAGATGACATACCTAATTATAACAACAGATGTGTGGTGTTTATGCAATCAGTTGTGGGCTGAAGAACGAGAATGTTTATCTATAACAGCTGATCTGACGTTGATTATCTATGAAGTATGATCACAGGTATCGATAGGTTGCTAGTGGTTGATTAAATAAAAAAGGTACCTACATATTGAGAAAGAAGAAATGTTGCTAAATAATAATTAAGTAGCTATAATGCAAATGCTAGTATAGTTATTGGCCAGGTATTGTTATAGCAATAACCCTAACACCAACTCATAATTGTTATTCGCGCTATTATCGACTTGCTACAAGTCGCGCGTAGTGACTAAATACAAGTGAGTACAGCCGCATGCAGTGATAATGATAATAGTGTTAATATATCTCACGAAAGTTTAAATCAATATTATTATTCGCAACATAAATGATGGTTACATTACTAATAATAATGGTTACATTCAAAGTGACTTATTTAAAGAAGTATCTAAACAACAACTCCTTACAGTTCGTGAGCTTTAAGAAGAACCTTCAGGAATCGGCGATGACACACGAAGGTAATATTGCTGTTCTGCTTTTTCACGTGTCACTGTTGATTGACACCCGACGTCTCTTTCTAAAACCCGAAGGTTCTTCTGAGAGCTCACGGACTGTACGTAGTTATTATTAAGACCCCGATAAGATATACCTAGGTAAGTTTGAAAAAAATGTTTGTTCCGTGATCATTAAATTCTAAATATGTACGATTGTCTTTGCAAGTAGGTATCCTAGCCTAGAACTTAAATTTTGAAACCCAAATTCGGGTTTTACAAAAAAGTTAACAAGTTTATCATATTTAAATTCGTAACTGAAACAACAATGCAGGGTGGCGAATAGTTGTGTGAGCAGTATAGTTTGGTGGCTGCAAGCCGAGTAGTTGCTGTGGACTCGATTACTAAAGGATTTTATTATGCAACAAAGCATGGATCTATGAAATCAATACGGATACCGAGCCTATGAGACAAAATTTACATTTTCGTATTTACGCGCGACACACACATTCGCAACTGAGTGCTAAGTGGTTGGCTCAAACCCAATAAGAGAGCTTATACTTATGTGCGTGTGACTGGACTGGTTGTGTCTCACCGGCGCGTTATCTTAACATTCCAGAGATACATTACATGCATTATAATATATACCTAAAACGAATAGTTATATTTGTTTAGGAACACGTCAAGTAAAATATTCAATTAAAACAATCTTAAAAGGGCCAACTTACAGTCATCTTCGAGTTCTGTTTCGCCAACAACATCGAGAAATTTCTCCATTTCTTCTTTCAAATGATTGTACCTAGATACATGTATCGTCTTTAAATTCCAGTAAATATTTTGCCATAAATTATATATCATTCTTAATAGCACTTTACATCCAGAAATCTATTCTACACCACCGAAATACTGAATTTAGGTTTTTATGTTTTCATGAGACAGCTGAATCAATGACGTGCATTGACGCATGCGCAATGCAAGAGCGCAGTGTTTACTGGTGATAGGTAGGTACTTTTTGGAAAAACAAGCACGGGAACAAAGTGCATTGTTGCCGAAGCAATGAATTCTGCTACACAACTACTGTTAGAAATAAATTAATATGTATTTCCGTAATGTAGAGAAATAGTTAGGTATTTAGAATCGAATGCTTAGAACCAAAATCTAGAACCATATTAGGTAGGTAGTAGGGAGGTATGTACTTATAGAGTTAAATATGTAGTCAAGTTGAGCCATATACATAGAGTCAAATACATAGAGCTAAATATTAGTATATACCTATAGGTATAACCGTAGACATCTTAACAACCACGACACGTCGTTACCATGCGTCTGCATATCTGCTTACAACAACAACATCATAGGTATATTTAAAATCCCTGTTAGGGCCCAGGCAAACGTTCGGTTTGCATGTCAGGGGGCCTATCGGTAACTTTTTAACGCCGCTCAGTTTTCCGGTGAGGTAAAAGTGCGCTGAATTGCTTTTAAGTTAACGTTACGTCCCTATTGCCGCTCAATAGTCGTTCAACTTTGACTGGTTTTGTCGTAAGCTCAACGAAAACTCCCCGTTTTGAGGTAATGTATTGTCTATGGCTGGAAAAAAATAAATTGAGGGTTTGTTCTGAAACTAAATAAAGTTTATAGCGATGCGATAACTTATGATGGTGTCTTATTTAATGCGAAAAACATAATATCTGAAATAAATATACCTTTAATAGGGTCGCCACACACCTAGCGGTTTTCCTCGCGGAATTACCGGAAGTAGCGGAAATTCATAGACAAATTAAGCATTTTGTCTATGAATTTCCGCTACTTCCGGTAATTTGTCTATGGCTTCCATACAAAAAATCTGCTACCATAGACAAATTTCCGCTACCATAGACAAATTTCCGCTACTTCCGGTAATTCCGCGAGGAAAACCGCTAGGTGTGTGGCGACCCATAGATAGGAAGAAAGGAGAAAGAAAGTTTTGTGTTTTGCGAGATTTTTTTAACGTTACACTACAATGAAAAAAGTTACGAACGCTCCTCATCGTCACATTTCACGGTTCCTTTTCACGAATCATTGCAAGTTATTATTTTTCCAAAACCATAAAAAAATATTGCTTTTAAAATAATCAGCGTAATTTTGCTTTAATTTTTTTTTTATTTTCAACAAATTTAATAAATCAAGCAAATCAAAAAAATATTATAAAATATGTTGAAAAAATGCCAAATGACAATAATGACATCGACCGTTAAAGTTTGAACTTGATGTTTCGTCTTTGTTGACTGAAGTAATGAAGTTGTTAGATAACAAAGAGAATTTAATGTAGTGTTTGATAATAATGATTTCATAATTTAAACTTGACCTAAACGCTGCTATTTCTCTTTAAATAGTTAAATTACTAGAATATGCTGGTGAAGTGCTAAATTTTCAGCGCATTGCGTTTCTTTTGTGGTTTTTGGCAAAGTTTCCAAATTCTCCTTCATTATTTCGTACAACGATGCCGTGCTGTTTTCCAACTTCTCGTCAGTTTTTCACACACGTGGAATTCGGCAGTTTCAACTGGTAAATACCTATTTATAAGACTCTTATCTTTTAGAATCCTTGGTTGCCGGTATTTCTTTACAAAGACCGCCGCCTCGAATGTGAACATGCAAGGTAGTGTTAATATTTGGTGTTCAGTATGCAATAAAAAAAGACAAATTTTAGCAAAAAGTGTAAAAAATATAGGGGAAGGCTTGTGCAGAAACATAGGTGTAAAAGACTTTTCAAGGGCTAGTATTTTACAGCTCAACAAAAAACCATATCCTAATTATTATTGTGACTATTTTTGATTTAAGAGAATTTTTTATTTATTGTCCTGTTAAAAATTCTTATTTTAGCACAGAGGCGGCCTTAGGGGGTGGCGTCCCTGGACAAATTTTTACAAGGGCCGGCCGGAGGCCTCGCGAAGGCTAAGGCCACCCCTCTTTCAGCATACATATTCTCTACTATAACATAATAACAAATCTAGGTGTGATAATGACACAATACCAATTTTTTGAATTCGACATACCTACCCTTTGCTACACCCCAGCCCATGTTTATGTTTTAACTTCTATTGAAAATGGATAGTGTTTAAATTAAATGTTTAACCCAATTTTGTTCTTGTACAATGTTTTACTAGAATTAAGTTGTTAAGGCAACTCGGGATATCAACAACTTAATATTTTTTTATCTTACAGTGTAGTACAAGGCAAATAATGCGATAGTATTGGTGTGACCTGGATGAATATCACTGCAATCCCTGTTGCTAAAATAATGAAGAAGTTACAATGGAAACCAGCCATTGGAAAACCAGGTATACACCCGTATATAACAATTTAAATACATAAGATAATAACTATGTGTAACAAGGGTCAGCTGCTGCCAAGTAATGAACTTTTTGACACCATCTATTTGGAAATTGGGCTTTTTCTTCTCTAAGATACTTGCTGTCCATTTTATATGTTTGTTGCCATTATGTATGTTGATCATAAGTTATGACTGACCCTGACCGGACCCAATTAGACTGGACCATGCTGGTCCAAATCGGGCCATATTAAACCTCACCTAACCAAACTAACCAAATCAGACTAAATGATAATATGATGATTAGTCGCTCATTATCCTCAACGGTGGTTTGAAAAACAGTATGTGAGAACAAAACTGTTTTGATCTCGGGTGTTAGCGCTTGAATGAATCACTACGCTATGGTACCCCAGATGCTGCACATGAAGTTCATAAGTCCATTCATTACTAAGATGGAAAGATATTAATCTGAACCTGGGGCCATACTGGATTAGGGTTGCTGTAGATAGAGTCCAATGGGGATGGGGACAGTTGGAGAAGGCCTATGCCTTAGATCAGCACACTGAGCTTAGATACATATTATAGTAACTAAATTAATTGTAATTATTGATCGGAATAAATGGATTTCTTAGTATTATAAATTATGGGACAAGGGTTGTGTTGTGATTATTCAATATTATTTATGTGCTTTTTTATACCATGACGGTGTCAAACAGGCGCAGTAACCCATGGACGCCTGCAACTCCACAGATGTCACATATGCATCTCGTTGACCTATATGTTACTCCCAGAATCGAACTATCTTCACACCAAATTCCATCTAAATCGGTAAAGAAAGTGGTTTAAGCGTGAAGAGTTACTTTCGCATTTATAATATTAGTAAAGGAGGTCTCGACTCTAGTTTGAATCTTGGAAAAGGAGTTTATTTGTGTGTTTACTACGGATATGTTGTATGTGTGTTAGTAGTTAAAGGTGTAGAGGTAACAGACAGACGAAATTAATGTCGTATTTATAATTTTGCTTGTTGGTTCTTCGATTTAGGCACTTTACATTTACAATGCCATTAGGAATGTAAAAAAAAACTAATAATTATGCATAATAACTCCACAGCCGGATTCGGTCCCAGTTAAAGAGCGCTGACTGCAGAGAACTCTGCTGAGCTGTAGCTGATGAGCTCCCGTGGCTATGTCAAGCCATTATTGCCAATCTTGTTCTCAGGGTAAGTTAATATTGTGATCACACCTTTTATTTCATTACATTTGGCATGAATTTGGATGGTCTCAAATTTCATCGAAATCGATATAATAGTTTTTTAAGCGTGTAAAGGTAACCAACAGACGGAGTTACTTTTACATTTATAATATTAGTATCGCTTAGAGAAGCCTCGTGGTAAGAGCGCTAGTAGCCTGGCGGTAAGACATCCAACTTTCAATCCGGTCTTGGGTTGAGTTTTCCAGTACTTATGTTCGGAATGTCGTTTGATATTTACCAGTCGCTTTTCGGTGAAGGAAAACATCGTAAGAAAACCGGACCTCATCCCGATAAGACCTTGTTTCTCCTCTGGTTGAAAGGTCAGATGGCAATCGCTTTCGTACAAACTAGTGTCTACGCCAATTCATGGAATTAGGTTGTCTAGCGGACCCCAAGCTGGGTCAAACGCTATGAGGAAGAAAGAAAAAAGAGAAGCCCTGCGGTCTTTGGTCTCGGAGGCCAAGATCCACTTTAGGTTGTTTGGCCACTGTAGTAAGTACCTAAGTATTAGTGAATTAAGCTGTATGTCCCAGGTTTGAATCCTGGTAGGGGCGTTTATTTGTGTCTTTATCATGAATCTTTGTTCCCGAGTTATGGATGTTTTCTATCTGTGATATATTATTATTGTCACCGACTAGTACCCATAGTAACAAGCCTTATTGAGTTTACTGTGAGGCTAGGTAGATTTGTGAATGATTGCCCCATATTTTTTTGTAACACGACTATGGCAAACAAGCATACGACCCGCCTGATGGTACACACTAAGCAACTACGGTAACCTATGGACGCCTGCAACTCCAGAGATGTCACATATGCGTGTTGTCGACCTATATGTTGCTCCCGGAGTCAAACTATCTTCACACCAAATTTCATCAATTTCATCGGTAAAGTGGTTTAAGCGTTAAGAAGTAACAGACAGACGAGAGTTACTTTCGCATTTATAATATTAGTAAGGAGGTCTCAACTCGAGTTTGAATCTTGGAAAGGGAGATTATTTGTGTGTTTATTACGGATATGTTCTAGAGTTGTGGCTGTTTTCAGATTTCATCCAAATCAATATATTGAATTTAAACTTTCGTGAGACATATTAGTATATAGTACAAATCAATATAGTAGTTGAATGTAAAAAAAAACTAATAATTATGCATAATAACTCCACAGCCGGATTCGGTTCCAGTTTAAGAGCGCTGACTGCAGAGAACTCCACTGAGCTGCAGGTGATGAGCTCCCGTGGCTGATATAGCCATTATTGCCAATCTTGTTCTCAAGGTAAGCGAAATTGTGATAATGTGAGTACACCTTTTATTTCATTACATTTGGCATCAATATGGATGGTCTCAAATTTCATTGAAATCGATATACTAGTTTTTTAAGCGTGTAAAGGTAACAGACAGCTGGAGTTACTTTTGAATTTAAAATATTAGTATCGCTTAGAGAAGCCTCGTGGTAAGAGCGCTAGTAGCCTGGCGGTAAGACGTCCGACTTTCAATCCGGTCTCGGGTTCACACCCCGGCTCGTATCACTGACTTTTCCATAACTTATGAACGGAATATCATTTGATATTTACCAGTCCATTTCGGTAAAGGAAACATCGTAAGGAAACCGGACCTAATCCCGATAAGACCTTGTTTCCCCTCTGCTTGCAAAGTCATATGGCAGTCGCTTTCGTAAAAACTAGTGCCTACGCCCATTCATGGAATGTGGTTGTCAAGCGAACCCCAAGCTGGGTCAAACGCTATGAGGAAGAAAGAAAAAAGAGAAGCCCTGCGGTCTTTGGTCTCGGAGGCCAAGATCCACTTTAGGTTGTTTGGCCACTGTAGTAAGTACCTAAGTATTAGTGAATTAAGCTGTATGTCCCAGGTTTGAATCCTGGTAGGGGCGTTTATTTGTGTCTTTATCATGAATCTTTGTTCCCGAGTTATGGATGTTTTCTATCTGTGATATATTATTATTGTCACCGACTAGTACCCATAGTAACAAGCCTTATTGAGTGTACTGTGAGGCTAGGTAGATTTGTGAATGATTGCCCCATATTTTTTTGTAACACGACTATGGCAAACAAGCATACGACCCGCCTGATGGTACACACTAAGCAACTACGGTAACCTATGGACGCCTGCAACTCCAGAGATGTCACATATGCGTGTTGTCGACCTATATGTTGCTCCCGGAGTCAAACTATCTTCACACCAAATTTCATCAATTTCATCGGTAAAGTGGTTTAAGCGTTAAGAAGTAACAGACAGACGAGAGTTACTTTCGCATTTATAATATTAGTAAGGAGGTCTCAACTCGAGTTTGAATCTTGGAAAGGGAGATTATTTGTGTGTTTATTACGGATATGTTCTAGAGTTGTGGCTGTTTTCAGATTTCATCCAAATCAATATATTGAATTTAAACTTTCGTGAGACATATTAGTATATAGTACAAATCAATATAGTAGTTGAATGTAAAAAAAAACTAATAATTATGCATAATAACTCCACAGCCGGATTCGGTTCCAGTTTAAGAGCGCTGACTGCAGAGAACTCCACTGAGCTGCAGGTGATGAGCTCCCGTGGCTGATATAGCCATTATTGCCAATCTTGTTCTCAAGGTAAGCGAAATTGTGATAATGTGAGTACACCTTTTATTTCATTACATTTGGCATCAATATGGATGGTCTCAAATTTCATTGAAATCGATATACTAGTTTTTTAAGCGTGTAAAGGTAACAGACAGCTGGAGTTACTTTTGAATTTAAAATATTAGTATCGCTTAGAGAAGCCTCGTGGTAAGAGCGCTAGTAGCCTGGCGGTAAGACGTCCGACTTTCAATCCGGTCTCGGGTTCACACCCCGGCTCGTATCACTGACTTTTCCATAACTTATGAACGGAATATCATTTGATATTTACCAGTCCATTTCGGTAAAGGAAACATCGTAAGGAAACCGGACCTAATCCCGATAAGACCTTGTTTCCCCTCTGCTTGCAAAGTCATATGGCAGTCGCTTTCGTAAAAACTAGTGCCTACGCCCATTCATGGAATGTGGTTGTCAAGCGAACCCCAAGCTGGGTCAAACGCTATGAGGAAGAAAGAAAAAAGAGAAGCCCTGCGGTCTTTGGTCTCGGAGGCCAAGATCCACTTTAGGTTGTTTGGCCACTGTAGTAAGTACCTAAGTATTAGTGAATTAAGCTGTATGTCCCAGGTTTGAATCCTGGTAGGGGCGTTTATTTGTGTCTTTATCATGAATCTTTGTTCCCGAGTTATGGATGTTTTCTATCTGTGATATATTATTATTGTCACCGACTAGTACCCATAGTAACAAGCCTTATTGAGTTTACTGTGAGGCTAGGTAGATTTGTGAATGATTGCCCCATATTTTTTTGTAACACGACTATGGCAAACAAGCATACGAACAAGCATTAGAACCATATACAGTCGACGTAAAGGAACTTCAGTCAGAGAATACTTCATTAAAAGTAAAATTATGACGGTTGTATCATTATTTATATTTAACAGTTTAGTAGAAATCCACAATAGTAAAAATAATTTTAAAGCAAGGAAAGACATTCATAATTACAATACACGCAATAAAGATAAACTATGCAATCCAGAAACAAATCTAGTCAAAACATTTAAGCAAGGCATCTCTTTAAAAATAACGTTGTACAACCTACTACCGGCTCACATCAGAAATTTAACATATCTAGAATTTAAGAATAAACTAAAAAAAATCTTCCAATGTAACCCATTTTACTCAATTGAGGAATTTACAGAAAAAATGAAGCAAAATGATTTTCTCTTATCAATCAAATAATTGTTTATGTACCCACTATATGCATAACTTATGTACGTTTTTACTATGCTAAGAGAATTTTGTTATTTATTTTATTATATAATAATACTATAGATATTGCATGTATTATGACTTGCTAAATGTAACGTACTTTGTTACTTGGCCAAATAAATGAACTTGAACTTGAACTACGACCCGCCTGATGGAACACACTAAGCAACTACGGTAACCTATGGACGCCTGCAACTCCAGAGATGTCACATATGCGTGTTGTCGACCTATATGTTACTCCCGGAGTCAAACTATCTTCACACCAAATTTCATCAATTTCATCGGTAAAGTGGTTTAAGCGTTAAGAAGTAACAGACAGACGAGAGTTACTTTCGCATTTATAATATTAGTAAAGGAGGTCTCAACTCGAGTTTAAAAAGTAATATTATGAAAATAGATTTCAGGCAACAGTCGTTGGTACCATATGGTTGATAAGGTATGTATGTATGTATATATCACTTTATTGCACATAAACAAGTTTAACAATATTACAACAGTAAAATAAAAAATAAAAAAGATATGCACAAAGGCAAGCTTATCCCTAAAAGGGATGTCTTCCAGCTAACCCATGAGAGAATGAGAAAGGAATAAATACTAAATGATGAAAGACAAACTATGCACAAAAGAACAATAAAAAGTTTGGAAACACAAAAAGCTTTAGGTACCTAAACACTAATAAATACATATATCGGTACATACATGTACCACACAAATACTCTTAAACTAAGTATATACATATATAAGGTCAAGTTCGTATATACATATACAAGGCGTTCCCACACCTGGCGCACTGCCTCGTGAAGAAATTGCCGCGCGGCAGCTCGGCTAATGTAGCAGTGCCTCGCCCGAGGCAATGCGGCCGCGCGTGCGTTTGCCTCGGCCGAGGCACGTCCACACTAGCCGAGTTGCCGCGCGCGGCGATTTCCTCGCGAGGCGGTGCGCCAGGTGTTTTTTTATGACAGTGTACCTTATTGAATACCAAAATATTAATATGAAAATGTCCTCAGACCTACCCCCAAACCTCCTGTAGATAATGATGGGTTAATTGGATGAGGAACAAGCCATTAAGATAAAGTTTTTTTTTACGATTTCAACATTACAAAAGGAGAGGAGGTTCTCAATTCGGTTGTATGTTTTTAGGGTTCCGTACCCAAAGGGTAAAAACGGGACCCTATTACTAAGACATCGCTGTCCGTCTGTCTGTCTGCCGATCTGTCTGTCTGTCCGTCTGTCTGTCACCAGGCTGTATCTCATAAACCGTGACAGTTAATTATACAGTTGAAAGTTTCACAGATGATGTATTTCTAATGCGGCTTTAACAACAAATACTAGAATAAAATAAATATTTAAGGGGGCTCCCATACAACAGACATGATTGATTTTTATAGATATTTTTATTGATGATGATTTTTATAGATAATGGCATGGAACCCTTCGTGCGCGAGTCGGACTCGCACTTGGCCGGTTTTTTGTTTGTTTGTTACTCCGTCATTTCTGAACACCACACCAAATTTCATCTTAATCGAGGCGGCGGTTGTTGATTCCACATACACTCCCTATACAAATACGGATGTACTACTGAACATTATTTAACAATTTCAGGTGAAGAGCTCCGTGAACGTCTTCTATCATTCTCACATAATCCAGTTCTAACATCCACCCGAAGATAATCCAGGTATGCATTTTTTTAAAGTAATATTATGAAAATAGATTTCAGGCAACAGTCGTTGGTACCATATGGTAGATAAGGTCAAGTACAATTTTTTTTATGACAATGTCCTCAGACCTAGCCCCAAACCTCCTGTTGGGTTAATTGGATGAGTCTTAAAAATTAGGCTCTGCATACAGAGCTCATGCTGGTTAACGAGGGCTGTTTTCCGCAACTCGACGTCTATATGTTGCGTCTATTTTTGCGTAGACCTCATACTGTCTCCATCCCAAATTTCATCTTAATCGGTGCAGCAGTTATTCATTCCCTCCCCATACAAACTTCCAGCCCGTTTCCACAAAGGGATGGTTTCTGATATAATAACTGCCCTATGTCTTCCCCGAGACTCAAACTATTTTTTTACCATTTTCATCTAAATAGGTTTAGTAGTTATTGGTTCCCTATCCTATGTCCTTTCCCTACACTCAATACCAAATTTCATTTCAATCGGTTGAACAGTTTAATCGTAAGGAGGTAACAGACAGACAGAGTTACTTTCGCGTTTATAATATTTACAACACCAGAACTCTTGACTATCTCTCTCTCTATACCAGATTTCATCCAAATCGGTTGAACAGTTTAATCGTAAGGACGTAACAGACAGAGTTACTTTCGCGTTTATAATATTTGCAAGGATCCGTCCCCAGAACTCTTGACTATCTCTATACCAAATTTCATCCAAATCGGTTCAGCGGTTATTAAATCCCCATACAAACATCCATCTGTTTTTCATACCCTTAAGGGATGACTTCTGGGATAAAAACTATCCTATGTCTTTAACCGTGTACTAAATTCCATATTAATCGGTTATGCGGTTTAAATGTGAAGGCATAGCAACCGTTAGCTCACTACACAGATAGACTTTCGCAATTATAATACATGGGTTAGTTAAACATGAGGTCCTGGGTTTGAACCTGCTAAGGGCATTTATCTCGGATATTATTGTTCTCGAGTTGTGGATGTTTTGTATCCATTTTTTTACCCCACGACATTGGCAAACAAGCATACGGCCCGCCCAATGGTAAGTAGTTACCGTAGCCTATGGTCGCCTGCAACCCCAGAGGACTCACGTGCACGTTGCCTACCCTTTAAAAACTATTATGAATATTGTCACCTAGTAGTTCCTACCCGCAATACAAACCTTATTGAGCTTACGTTGATACGTGAATGATTGTACCATATTATTTCTTTCTTTTTTACACCACGACGGCAGCAAAGAAGCATACGGCCTACTTGATAGTAAGCAATTAGGTACTGTATTTAACCTATGGACGCCTGCAACTCCAGAGGTGTCACATGCGCGTTGCTGACCTATATTTTACCATATGATAGTATTTCGTACAGAAGGTTATCTTCACTACAAAATCAGTGTTTGACAGATGAACGGTGACAACGGTGGTCCATACAATTTTACCTTTCGACTTTCTAGGATTGACTATAGTACGCATAGTATATATTATTATTGCTGGACCTGCCCAAACTGCCTCAGCCTACCTAATCTATCAGTAATTTTAATACAAAACTAGATAAATGTCAGATTCATTACAATTTACAATCGAATTCATATGTTGGTACAAAACGATTACTATAAACTACTCAAATACTTATTTTATCTTATCTGTTGTCATTCCGCAAATAAACGAAGGCGATTTTAATAACCCGAAAACGTAGGTATCCGATACGTTCCATGGCAGTAGCTATCACTTCGTGGAGATGGACACCCTTGATCTTACCCCAGGGCTAAAATCTTTACACTAAAATTCTTATTAATGGGTTCAGCGGTTTAAGCATGTAGAGGTAATTAACAGACAGATAGAGTTACTTTCGCATTTATAATTTTAGTGTTGGTAAGTTTATGAGTGTATGTAAACTCTTTAATGTACAAATACAATGTTACAATAGGAAAACGCAAGTACAGTCGCAAAATTGTCGCTTTAAGGGATCTCTTCCAGTTAACCTTTGAGTAGATGAGTGAAATGAGGTAGACCAACGCGGCAACATGTATATTATACATACATTGTATAACGAGAAACGAGAAAGATAGATAAGTACTGCTATATACAAAATTTATAGGATGAGCATAGTGTAATATACATAACACACAGTTTAACAGGAGGTCCCGGGTTTGAATCCTGGTAAGCGCATTTATTTGTGTGTTTCTTATGAATTTATTTATTCTTGAGCTGTGGATGTTTTCTATCTAATATAAATAGTGTCACCTAGACTAGGCGAGCCTTATTAAACTAACTGTAGGACTAGATTGATAAGTGAATGATTATCCCATATTATTTATGTTCTTTTTTTATACCGCGATGGACGCCTGCAACTCCAGAGAGGTCGCATGCTCGATGTCGACATATTCGCTGTGTCCATGATTGTGGCGCCATCTCTTGGGCAGGTGGTCAATCTGTTTTTTTCCTTTTTTATAAATAGGTTGTATTCCTTGCTTATATGAAATGTAACTGGCTGATTCACTATTTTGACAGCAGACAGGGGATTTGCAATTTCATTTCTTGTCACATTGAGCACTGCGATCGTTCTCGTTACCCCCACCATGCACTTCGCGCATAGCGACTGTCTTAGTATTTACCACAGGACTCAAACTATCTCCTCGCCGAATTTCATTTAAATCGGTATGTGGTTTTAGCTTCAAGAGATAACAGACAGATAGATTATTACTTGCGCATTTATCTTTGTATAGAAAGTTCCGGGTTTGAATCTTGGTAAGGGCATTTATTTTTGTATTCATCAAGGATATTTGTTCCCGAGTTGTGGATGTTATCTATCTGTTATAAATATTGTCAAAGTGATCGTGGAGAATGATGAGATAACGGGCGACAGAGATGTGTGGAAGAAAAAGACTTGCTCCGCCGACCCCAGGTAAATGGGACAAGGGCAAGCGAATGGTGATGATGAGTGGCAGTGGTAGTTACCTACAATACAAGATTTATTGATCTTACTGTGCTGTGGGACTAGGTTGACACGCGAATTATTAACCCTTTTTTTATTTACCACAATGGTCGCACGCAAACATTTGGCCCACCCCACCTGCTAAGCTGATAGCAGCTACCGTGACTTATGGACGCCTGCTACTCCGGAGGTTTATTTAATTTAATGATATGGCATTTTGTCACTCGTTTAGAGTGTTATGTTTAAATTCTGCATTCATTGGATTACGTCGTTGTCGAGGGTAAACAAGTCTGCTGGATCGCCGTCCTATTTGCGGAGTGCACAGTCCCGGACGATATGCGCGACGTCCTGATGTGAAGGTGGCACATGCGCTTTTGCGACCTTTTAATGTTAAGGAGTATTCACCGTATTATATTTATTATTCAATATTTTACATCATTGGATTTTAATATTTAAACAAATTCTGTCTTTTTTTGAGATATAATAAATGACTTGAATTTACTTAAAATACCATGCCGATGAGGTAAGGCACCCGGAATATGAATGCCTTGTGCGTTGTTTGAACTTTTGTCCTTATAAAGTATGATTTCTGGTATAAAACAACTATCCTATATCCTACCCCGGGACTTAAATTCTCTTCATAACCATACGTCGTTATCGCGTTACTACGATTTGACAGAACTCAAAGATTATGATAAACAAGAAATAACAGAAGTGTCAGTAGTATCAAATACGTTTGTACCTACGAGATCAAAATTATTCAATTTTTTTTCTAGTATCGGATATACCCATTCGAATAAAAAAAAAAAAAGTGAAAATCGGTTCACGATTCACGGAGATATCGAGTAACATACATACAAAAAAATAATAATGATAAAAAAAATCTGTCGAATTGAGAACCTCCTCCTTTTTTGAAGTCGGTTAAAAAGATTAGCCACGCAGTCCTAACGGCAACATCTTCTGTCACCTGTTATTCGAAACATTTTTCATTCTTGATCGATTTATGTAGACTTGTAGATAAACGATTATTTTAGACTTACGAACAATTGGTTCCCCCTAACTTTTGAACCGTAAATATGAAAAAAATCAAGACGATGTGGCTTAGTTTACTTTAAACGAAAATTATTTAGAATATTATCCCTTTAACCGTTTTTGAGTTATGTGCAAAAAAACGACTTACTACGGAACCCTCCGTTATGCGTGGACTGGCACGGTTTTGGTCGGTTTTTTACACCATTGTACTCGACCCATAGAGTGCGCACTTTTCTAACTCCGAGAATTTTGTGCAAAATTTCATTATTTCTGACTAACTTGGCGTTATTACTCTTTCAGATGTAATCTGAATTTGGATGAATTCGTCTTCGTTCCTAAAATAAATTGAAGAAGCTGGGACGGAAGTCGTTTCGGCACATACAGGTTTGTGTTTAAGAGTTAATTCATTTAATTAAAAGTCGGAACATATTTACACAAAATAAAAACTTTTTACAAAAAAAAGATGAACGACTTCAAAAAGGATAAAATAAATCATTATATTATTTATATGCGTCACCAACTGATATGTATGTTTGAAGTCGGTGCCACTGCCAAGCCAAATTTGGAAGAGTTAATACGAACGAGGCGATGTGTTCAGTGAATTGTTCTTTTTACTGTCTACCTAATCTAATACGGTATGGATTGCACATAGGTATACATTCGTTTCGACTATGCGTTACCCGTTAGGTACAGAAAATATAATCATGCGCATTATGTTTGTTAACACACTGTTCGGACTACCCGTATCTCGAAGGAAGTCCGTGGTTCGGTTTGAATTATTTATCATTCTTCATCTAAAGTTAAATTCGAAGTATAAAGGAATTCAATGGCTAGATTAATTTTTCTATAGTTACTCAGATACACCCAGTACACCCACAGTTTCAGTTAAAAGGCACGATATTCAAATTTTCTATGAAAGGCCAATCATACGCGTCTACATTTTTTTTCTATTTTATTCCGCCTTTTTCTGATTACTGAAAAAGTAGACGTGTCTCAGAATATATACAAAATCGGATTAGTAGTTTAGATATGACAATGTAACAGATAGAGATAGTGCCGTGGGGTGCCCGGCCTTAGAATTGTCCCCCACTATATCGTCCCGTGGTTGCAGTAGGAGTCTGCTAAGGGAATATACCGGGAGATAGGCAGCAGCATCTTCCGAAAGCCTAAACAACAACAACCCGCCTGCCAAGCGTGGCGCGTATGGCAAACCCCCCCCCCCCCCCCCCCCCCCCTTTAATAAAGGGGAGGTCTATGTTCAGCAGTGGACGTCTTATGGCTGAGATGATGATGATGTTCACAATTGAAGCTGTTTTGACCGGTTTGTATTTTTTGGCTTGGCACCGACTTCAAACATATCAGTTGGTGACCCATATAAATAATATAATGATTCATTTTATCCTTTTTGAAGTCGGTTGTCTTATTTTTGTAAAAAGTTTTTATTTTTAAATTTTCAGTGGTTATATGTTTATCAAAATTGGACAACAAGTCTTGGAATAATCGGTGAAGATATATAAAAAACTTCATAGTACACCCATTCAATCTAAGGAAAGTTCCACGTATCATATGTGAACTTCATCATTAGGTCCACTCCATCAAATTGGTGGTTGACGAGAGGAAATGCTTGAGTGGCTTCAGACAACACCCAAATCAACATACATGTGCCTTTAAAAACTGAGGAGTTCTCTCAATTCCTCATGGATCCCATCATCAGAACAGCACCAGATTAATGTGGGACCATCTTCGAGGTAGTTACTTCCAAACAAAAACAGAATTATTCAAATCGGACCACGGATGTACCTACATTTAAAAAATCTTCATCATTATCATCAAAACAATCATCATAATCAGGTCCACTCTATCAAATTGGTGGTTTTCGTGAGAAAATGCTTGAGTAGCTTAAGAAAACCCCCAAATCACTATACACGTGCCTACAAAAATTGAGGAGTTCCCTCAGTTGCTCATGGATTCCATCATCAGAACAGCACCAGATTAATGTGGGACCATCTTTAAGGTAGTTCGATCTTTTCATACAAAAAAAGAATTATTCAAATCGGACCACGGGTTTCGGAATAATCGCTGAACATCCTACATTTAAAAAATCTTCATCATTATCATCAAAACAATCATCATCATCAGGTCCACTCCATCAAATTGGTGGTTTTCGTAAGAAAATGCTTGAGTTGCTTAAAAAAACACCCAAATCACTATACATGTGCCTTTAAAAATTTAGGAGTTCCCTCAATTCCTCATGGATCCCATCAGAACAGCACCAGATTAATATGGGACCACCTTGGATGTAGATCCTTTCAAACAAAAAAAGGAGTACTCAGATCGGACCCCGGGTCTCGGAGTAATCGGTGAACATACATAAAAAAAAACACCAAACCGAATGCAGAACCTCCTTCTTCTATGGAATTGTCGGAAGAAAATATAGCAAAATAGTACATTTCGATACTAGGTCGGAAAGGATGTCATTATTCAACGAGTTCCGAGACATTTGATCACGAGCCGCCTTAGAGCATATACCTATGGAGTAAGCTTAGGTACATTTCCCCTCTGTCAACGTTATTAGCAGAAAAATCTAATACGTTTATAAAAACTATTTCAAAAATCGATTACACGCATTTCAACCATCGCTGACAGTTGAGTACAAGCTCCGTGAAAATGCCATTATGTGCTGTTTTTGGATGCAAAAGGTCTACAATTACATCTAGTTTACAAAAAGATGGAATATCCTTTCACCAGTAAGTATAATTTTGATTTAATTATCATTATGTTTATAATAAACGTCTTTATCAAAATTAGAAATCAAGAGTCGTTTACAGAATAGATTTAAAGTCAATCGATTTTTATTCGGAAACCATTTTGACCTATAGTATGGTCTAATTAAAAAAAAGTATTGAAGTAAGTCGTGTAGTCGTGGTTCTTTTTGGATTCGTTAGAGGGCGCAACTAGATTGTTTCCCCCGAGTTGCACCGTTTCTGTTATATACGGAAGACTGTTAAATTTTAAGTGTAAACTATAAAGTGCTGTAATTTTGGAGTAAGTTAAAAGTTATTGGGTTCAAGCTTAGTAGTGTATAGAGAACAGCTTGGTGCATAGTGTATCTTAATTAAAAAGATGTGCGATGTATGACACCCTTTAAAAAAATTTTTTTTCGATTGCGTCTCGAGGATAAGTCAGTCGGTTGGTGCGACTTCAAGTTAGGCTTTTTAAAGCATTATAAACATTCAGTTAAATTTGCACGCCTGGGCAAATTATGGAACATGTATTTTTGATTATTTTGTTATTTTAAATTGGAAAGGGAAATTAAGAGACACGTGAAAATTTTAAGAACAGTACTTATCTAAAGACACTACATTTGCACTAAATAA
The DNA here is from genome assembly GCA_911728535.1 of Pammene fasciana. NCBI lineage: Eukaryota > Metazoa > Arthropoda > Insecta > Lepidoptera > Tortricidae > Pammene > Pammene fasciana. Next base: position 9,580,056 of record OU452285.1, read on the forward strand.
AAAATAGGATTTTTTTACCGGAAGTTTGTCAAAAAGTAAATATAATTTATTGCAACGAACTGCAAGCAACGGTGGGTGGTAGCACGCGGCGCGGGGCGCGCGGGGCGGGGAGATAGCGCAGCGCGCAGCAATTGTTTTACTCCCGCCGTACGTTGAGACCGTTCGTTCGACACTTTTAACGGGCAACCAGCATAGATCTCATATAAGTTAGAGATACCCAATCAGCACGCCAAATGTGGCACAGTAAAACGAGCCGAAGAGAGCCGAGCAAAGCCCGATCGTTCCGGGGACGCTATTCACACAGGACTAACAAACGTTTCGTTAAAATATTAACAGTGTAAGTGAGACTAGGGCACAATTGGCGTTAGGAAGTAAAAGTTTCATAAATATAAACCGAACTGACAGCATTGAGGCATAAGCCTAGTGGAGTAATTGTTGTTTTATTTAATTACGAAAGTCAGAAAATAATTAAAATTTACTAAAAAATATACACAAATTACTAAAAAATATGGTAATAAAATTAAAGAGAAAGATAACTGTATTCTTCGTTTCAAAATCAAATTTACATAACCCCTCCAAGGGTCCACCACTTTCTTATTCACGATAATTTTATTATTAGATTTTAGCTAGTACGGCTCGTATGCTTCTGCCGGACAAAAAGCTGGCAACCCATCTGCACAATCCCTCAAGCAGTCCGTAAGCTGGGAACTTCGACAGAAGACCCTGATGCCAGACCCGATCTAAAGCCTTAGCTATATCAAGGCTGACTGGGTAATTTGCAGAAAAAATGTACCTTTACTTAGTCCCAACTGTCCCAAAATTTACATACAAAATAATTCGTTACGTTCATAAAAAAAGTGTAACGAAACTGACAAATTATCAGTTTCGTTACATTTTTTTATGAACGTAACGAATTTTTTGGATGTTAATTTTGGGACAGTTGGGCCATTTTTTTATTCTACCAGACTCGATAGAGCTCATGATTCTGCATGCGACAGACTCAAAATATATATGAAATAAAATAAAAAAGTAAAGGTACATTTTTTCTGCAAATTACCCGACTGCCAATGCCTCAATGGGTAGTCACCACTCGTACTCGCGGCTAGGGGGCTTAACCAGCTTTGTATGAAAATGAAACCTTTTATGTTTAACGTGCTGTTTTTTTATGCCAATCGATTTCATTCCTATCCAGTATTAATAGTTTCGTAGGGGCCAACTAGCGGTAATGTACTAAAAAGCCACAAATTGAAGATATTTTTTTTTTCATACATTTACTATGGAGAATTAATTTTCATTTTTCTATCACGCCAATCAGCCATTACAGTAAAAGCATTCAAAATATCAAAAAATAGGGTTTCAAAGCAGTAAATATATGTAAAATTGTTCTTCAATTTGTGGCTTAGGTAGTAAGTTGGCCCCATAGAAACTATTAATACTGAACAGGAATGGGATCGATTGGCATAAAAAAATAGCATGTGAAAAATAAAAAGTTTTCTTTTTCATGCAAAATGTATGGGGAAAGCTTTTCTCGATTTGTGACTTTTCTAGCTGGATTTTATTTTTGGTCTTATACAAGCTTTTGATCCTGGATAGAAATGGGATCAAATGGCATCAAAAAAAGAGTGTGTCAAAAATTACCTTTTTCTCGCACCCTGTATGTTTTTTCTAAAATCTGTAAACGCGAATCTTCGTCAATTTGAAATCGAGGGAAGGTCTTTAAAGACCATTTTCGCGTAGCAGCACGGGATCTGGTAGCTGCCCTCACTGACCCAAAAAGAAAATCCATCCTGTATAGTTAATAATTTCATAATATTTTTTAACTACCTACCATATGAAGGCAATTTAATAAAATACACACTATAAAAATCGATTAAAACCAACTAATAAACGAAATAGATATAATTATGAAGTTATCAATATTTATTACAAAATCAATCAAAAAATTATAAATAATAAAGTAATTGATCCAAGAGCGACTCCATTGCTCTTATTTGCCATGTGATTTTGTAATGTCAGTTGAACGTAAGGTAAAATTTTATCATATCTTTCTTTTAATCTGTAACACAACCTTAACGATGTTAAATAATTCGCACTGGCCGGTCACAATGTTTTACTTTTAGGAAAATCTTGTTCGAGTCTAGGCCTCTTTAATATATTATCTCGATGTTCTCGAAAATTGCACGAATTAACGTCCTCACTAAATAAGCTCTGTAAGAATTGAGTTTTCGTTTATGAAATATTAATAAATGTATATAGACCTAAAGTACTTTTATTGCAATAACAAGACTTCAAACTATCTTACCAAATGCGATCCATGTGCATTGTCAATATTAGCAATTTTTGATTTCAAATCGTTACCGGACTCTTACCCGCTTATTCATAAACGTGTTCCAATCCTTATTTAGTTAAATTATGTTTTGTTAGTTTCTAACAAACACAAACACAGCTATAACACTATAAATAAAAACAAGCTTGCTGTCAGAAGATGTCGTATCCGCAAAGCATATAAGTCATTTTTTGGTCAGGGTATTCATATTTATAACAAGTTACCCGTCGATGTTTTGAATCTATCATTTCCCGCTCTTAAGAAATACTTCAAAAAAAACTTTAATGTCAAAGGGTTATTACAGGGGGGTCGAGGACTATATGACAGACATATATGCATGGCCCAAACCAGAAACTATAAAATCATCTAGCATTTAGAGGACACAGTTCAGGTAAGAAGGCATATCAAACGTTTTGCGAAGCAGTCAGATTTGGATTTTATTTTATTTTTCATTTTAATTACACAATAGGCAGGCACATGTCTGTCTTTCAAGCTGTTTTGATATGCCTTTTTGAAGAACTACGCATTATTGTATATAGTATCTTTAATGTATTTGTATTACTGTTTTGAAAAAATAAGTCACGCCGAGTTTCTTGCCGGTAATAAGTAATACTTCTCGGGTCAGAGGTGTAGAGTTAGAACCGGTGGTAGTTTCTTTTTCTGTCTGACGTTCATAAGTGCATTGTAATGTGCCTAAATTGAAGAATAAATATCTTTTATCTTTTACTGTCAAATTGACAGATAAGGTCAAAAGATGATTTAGTTAAATGAGGTTTGAAGTAAGTTTATGAATATGTGGGTTAAGGTTTAGCGCTTAAGTTGGTTTAATAATTATTTATTTTAAAATTTAAAATTACGTCAAATTTTGCTAAATACCTGTTTGAAATACTGGAGAGATATTATTGTTTTGTTTCAATTATAATTCTTATTGAGAAAAAATATAATTTTAAACAAAAAAAGAACCGACTTCACTTAGAATCCGCTATTTCAAGAGGAAGTGGCCAAGTTGCTGTAAAAAATAGTGAAATCACTATAGGCGTGCCTATAATAGTTGAAGAGTTCCCTCGATTTCTCCAGGATCCCATCATAAGATCCCGACTTGGTGACAATGGGACCATCTAGGGGTTATACCCGTTCGATTAAAAAAATGATTTTGAAAATCGGTTCACGATTCACGGAGATATCGAGTAACATACATACAAAAAAATATAAAAAAAAATTCAGTCCAATTGAGAACCTCCTCCTTATTTGAAGTCGGTTAAAAATAGGTGTTGTTTTAATATTAAGATAAATTATTGTTTTTTTTTTTCATTTCTATAACTTATTGATAAAAAATAGGTGTCGTTTTAATATTTAAAGTCTCTCATAATAAAAACCTCATCAACATCAGCAGCATATATACGCCCCACTGCTAGTCAGAGGCCTTCTCTCAGAATGATAGAGCGTGCAGATTAGGACTTCACACACCTCATTGAACTGCTTCGTAAGTCTGGTGAAAAACGTTTTTACGAATTTAACAAACTTTGGGCGTACCTGTATTTAATTTGTTGAATGTCTTTCTGCATACTCAGAAACCCTACTATTTTTGCAGTACATGTCACTACTCTTGCCTCAAGAGCCGTGCTTCGTCAGTACGTCTACGCGCTTTCTTTCTCTTGCCATTAATCACGCCGTTGTCGCTTCTGTGTATTTATTGTTATTGCTCTACGTTTTTGGTACTTGATTGCAGAACTGCATGTTCCGTTTAAAAATGTCAATTTTTTATTGCGTGCGAATGTAAACGAAATCAAATGAATATGATTGCGTCAAATTCCAAAAGTATTAAAATTTCCCTTTTAGTACAACGACAGTAAAAACATGAAAAACTACTTTCCGGGTGTCGCACCCTGGTGCGAATTTGATATTGGATTTAGTATTTTTTTCTAATTATTTACTCAATTTGCACCGAGTACAATACTTTCTCCAGACCCGCAATGGCCAAAATAATATTTTTTGTTATGTTGTTTTTTTTTTACCTGTTCCGTAGCTTAAATTAATATAAGTAACACGTGCAAATTTAGATATACGTGTTTTAAAACGTATGCCAAATTACGCCGAGTACACCACTTTTCTCTTCGTAGTTATAACCATTACATTGTTTTCAACCGATTTCACCCCTTTCCGGGGGGGTGAATTAAGTATGGGTTGTATAAAGTTCGATTTTTAGCCCATACAAAACAATCCGAAGTGATTTTATTAGTCTTTAGAATTAGTTCCTGACTTTAGTGAAATTTGATCTAGTTTGACTAGACTACTAGTGTTAGTACCTATAGAGCTGTCCGGATAATAATAATATTAAGATTGAACGAGATGGTCTTATTAAACTTTCAATAGGTATGACAGAGAAGGGTGTTGGAAAAACGTGTAGATCGTGTAATTTTCAACTCTAGAAATACTTGGTTTGAACATTTTGATGTTTGACACTTACCATATTTCAAAACCTAAGGTCGACAGCCTACTGTAATTAGTATGAAAATGCAAGCAAATATGATACATTTGTACATTTGTATGGACTTCATAATGAGTTCATACGATATTGAACCATGTGTTAACATCTGTAAAGTCGACTACCTACCTATCGGTCTAGTGTTTTGAAGTTTGCATGGACATAATATTCCTACCAAATCTAGTGCTGTGCGATGCACGATATATTGCGATATTTCATTTAATTCAATACATCAATCCAAAAATATATAAATTAATGATTAATGTATGTTAATCTTTATTCACAACGAAAACAATGTTGATACATATTAAACATACGTTGGTGAGACGCCGACGCTCGACAGACATCGCGTCGACGCTGCGCGGGCGCTCGGGCGACATCGACGTTCGAAAGACGCTAGTGTGGGGTTAGCCTAAGATAAATGTTTGGGAAAACTACAAATTTTCTGCAGGTCAACTTTTTTTTTAATATGCCATTCCCATAATTGAAGATGGCTATTGTTGTAGTTAGAAACGAGGTTCACCAATGCCACTGTATATCACCAAAGTCATAGTATTAGGTATATATTCCATTTAGATAAATTGATGAAATGATTCTATACGTATGTAAAGTGGCGCCCTCTACGGCATTTCGAAAAAATATATCGATATCGATATTCTCTAGCAACATGCCCCGCTCTATTATTCCGATTCGATTACATCTACAACCATTGTAGGATATCGTGTACGCACTTGTTTTATATTACGACTATTTGCATTAGTGTGAAAATTTAAATCAGTGTTGTTGTTTTTCTTTAGTATGCGTGCGTAGAAATGAGAGATAATTTTACACTTGTGTGCACAGATTTTATATGTGTGCTACCTCGCCCCCCTCAGATTTTGGCAGACTTTTTTGTTTGGAAAGATGAGGCGATGTTCCCTCCAGGAATATAGCTTTATGCGAGCCGCAGGCGATTGGCAAAACTCGGGACGAGTGAAGAATGACATTCCGTCCGTGTATCGAACGACGTTTTTTAATAAAGTTGCGAAAAAATTATAAAAATGGACAATATGTCACTTTGAGGTTACTTCACCCGAACACTCGCGCCGTGCGATGCGGGGCGGTGATCATGAATCCTGAGCTGTGATTGGCTGGAAAAGTAAAACGCGCTAGTGCGAGAAATCCAACTTCTCGCATTATAAACTACTACTAGATTTGAGCAACTGTGTTAAAAATAAGTTTTTTATACTCGGCGACTGTAATACTCGAATTGAGATTGTGGTGGCGGAACTACTAGCGCATACTTTTTGATAGAGCTTCTATGGTCGCATATTGTAGCATCCATAACAATGACAGAAAGGATTTCCATACAATATTGTGAAACTGTTGTCGGGCCCCGCATTGCGTGTCGCCGCCGGCACAATCCACCGGGAGATCGAACGTTACGAGATTACATAGAAGCAGTAGGTTGTGCACGGCTTTCGTCGAACTCAATTCTTACCGGCTTGCTTAAGCACTCGTATAAAAACTATTGTGTGCAACGGTACATAATAAGGGTTCTTAAAATTCTCGGGTCTGTTTTTACAAAATTCGGCTTCGCCTCATTTTGTAACTTCGACCCTCGAATCTTAAGAACCCTCATTATGTAACTGTTGCACAAAATACTATTGTATGTGTACTGGCCGTATTTTCTTTGTATTAAAATTTTTAACAACGAAAACGAATGTCCGACCTAAATCTGTACTACTAGAATGCCCATGCCAAATTTCGTGGTTCTAAAGTTTGTCGTTTTCAAATGAGAGCTAAACTACGTTTGTATGGGAACGCGAGCGTCCTGGCGACTCTTAAGATTGTAAAATAAGCTTATAATTGGGGTTGCAATCCCTTTTAATGTAAAATAGCTGACCCGGCGAACTTGGTAGCGCTACGAATTGGTTTTTAGTTTCTGCAATATTTTAATGATTAATATTCTGCTATTCGAGGCAGTGATAAATCCAAAAAATCAAACATCATTAACATCGATTTTCTTGAGGTATAAATGCTGTAACGTACCGACATGACTTTGTTATATATATTTTAGATTTAAAGTAGTCATAGAAAATATGTGTTAGTGTGCGGACAAAGGGACCACTTTGTCGATATAAAGTTACTAGTACTTTCTAAAACTACGCAATATGCACTATCTATTAGTGAAAGAAAAAAGTGTCCTTGTAAATCGACAAAGTGGTCCCTTACACTAAACTCGTCCACATATATAGACCTACTTAACCTATACAGTGTGTGGCCCATAACACGGGCGAAGGATTGAAACGTAGATTCTACTCCTCAAACTGAACAACGTTTGTGCAGCGACTTTTGAAAACTTACGGTTTGATTTTTAGTACATTTTAAAGTTTACCTGAACACGCAATGTATTGCGAAATTGATTATGTCTGTAGTGTGAGGGTGACAAGACTGACAAGCAATGTCAATTAGACGGATTCAAAATAATATTTGTATGAAAAAGAGACAATCTAAAAACTACATATTTTTTTAAAGTTGTTGAACAATAGTTTTATTGTTTGAGGAGTACAATCTAAGTTTGCATTTTTCGCTCGTGTTCTGGGCCACACACTGTATATACATTTAATATTCCTAGGTTTTTTATCTATATTTTCTATGAATACTTTGAACAAAATATTCCGTTATTTTTATATTAGATGTAGAGTGTAAGGCCAAGAACGGCTTAAGAAAAAACCATGTTAAGATTGTATGATGTACGGAACCTAAGCGGGCACGGTTGCGACTCGTCATTGGCTGGTAAAAGTTTACTAAGACTAGATTTTTTTTTTCAGTTTTCTCGACTGTCGGCGAAGAGCATCTTTCTGCGGGTATCATCAGAAAAACTAAAGGCGATCATTGGGAAGTGCTGCAGGCGATGTGCATTACATGCAATCAGCAACGTAAGTGTTTCTGGATTTACTAGTATGTACAGTAAACTTCAAAGATATGTTTACACTATTGCACCTTACGTATTTGTAATAAGGTACAAAACTGTAAATATATCTTTGACGTCGACTGTACATATTATATGTATATTATGTATGTACCTGCGTTGCGTGTGGCAATATTAGAATCCGGGAAAACGCAATCGTAGTTTTGAGCGCTCCCATACTAGGAAAATTTGGCATAATTACATTAATTACTCAAGGAAGACCCGTGACAATGACAAACTCATTCACAAAGTTCTTGAAACTGTCAACATACTAGCAACCCCAAGAGTCAGTTGGCTTTTTTGTGCTATAGGTGGCAAAAGCCCAAAGGATGTTTGCTTGTGTCCCAGACGTCCCGATTGTTAGTGTTATTATACTATATGTAGATTCGTAAGTATGGCCATAATTTTGAAGTTATAAGAAAAACCAGCCAAGAATATGATTGTAGGTTGATTCCATGAGTAGGTTGAGTTTGAGTTTGAATTCTTCCATATTTTTTGAATCCACAGCTCAAATTTTATTTTTGGGGGCCATTCTTTCTTTATTTTTATTAGATCCCAGAAAAACCAATACCTAAGACGATGTCAACAACTGCTTTAGAAAACAAACATAAAAAAAATGTGTATTATACCTGGAGCCCCTGGGGCGCGAGTACGACTCTCCCTTGGCCGGTAAACTTTTACTAAGTCTTGGATTTCTTTTTCAGTTTTATGACTATCCGGACAATTCTGCAGTATCATAAGAAACGGTTGGGGTGTTGGAGTTGCGAGCAACGACCATTGAAGATGGCTGGAGAGTGTTGAAGGCCATGCGCAATCACCAACGTAAGTTATGGATTTATTAGCCTTTTGAACACCAAGAACACCTAAAGGTGTTAAAGTTCTCATCTTCTCGTGTCTATAGCAAAAAATCATTGGCAAAAAGAGTATGCGTCAGTGCCTGCTGTGTCACTGAACGGAGTTCCTCTTAATAGAGTATTGCGGCTCAAGTATCTTATAAGTATCTTGGGCACTGGATAACCGAGGACCTCCAGGATGATGCCGATATAGAACGGGAGCGCAGGGCATTGTCGGTAAGATGTATTATGCTGTCGCGCAGGTTCGCACGTTGTAACGGGGATGTCAAAAATACCCTTTTCAAGGCTTTTTGCCAATCCTTTTATACGTGCAGCCTGTGGATGAACTACACAAACAAATCCTCAATACCCTGCGCGTCCAATATAACAACGGCTTCTGCTTGTTGTAGGGACTGTCACGTTACGGGATGTTTGCGGGGGCTAGAGTTGACGGTTTTAGTGCGATAATCCGGAATCGCACCGCCGCCTCATGCGCCGGGTACGTGACAGTTCCAACAGCTCGCTACGTCTCTGGGAGAATCCTGCTTGTGCTCTCTGGAACTGTAATGACCTACATGTGGGTTCTAGGGGCATGGTTTATGACCTAATGTAATTGACATTTGAATTTATGGTGGAGTGGAGTTTTTAATGTTACTGCAATGTTTGACATAATTTAATTTTTAACCGACTTCAAAAAAAGGAGGTTCTCAGTTCGACCCGTATGTTTGTATGTATCAGTGACGGCGCGTCCATAGAACACGATTCCCGCCGGCTTACCTAGTTTTCGGGCACCTGAGTAGTTTTCTTACAGCTTATGAAGACATTTTAAGCCAAATTAAGCTCCGGCTTGCCTAAAAAAATTTTTAACCGCTACTGGTATGTATGTATGTATGTTTGTTTGCGATTATCTCGCGTTTGGCTGAACCGATTTTGATGCGGTTTTCAGAATAGTATTTGTTACACTCTGGAGGTTTTCTTTTTTTGTGATAGTGTTATTGTACATAATTTAATTCTTATTTAGTTATAATTTATTTCTTATGTAATTGGGATTGTTCATATTTTTTTTAATTTATTCTGAAACTATAGGCAATTTTAAGATATCAATTTGATTTATTTAGCTTTAAACAGTTTCGTTATTTAATTATAATTAAAATAAAAAATCTGATACGATGTCTTGTAAGTTAACAGTTGTAGGCTGAATAGCATTGACCAAGTCAATAATTCGTATAAAAAAACCCTTGCTTGTCGTCAACTGTCGCTGTCACGTCAAGATTGAAGTATTGAAACAAATTCAAATATTTTATTTTTTATTTATTTTCACAAAATAACTAACTAACTCAAATATACTATACCAATTCAAATTTATTTGTAAAGCGCAAGAAATAATACACATAGCGATTATTTTGTAAAAGCCATTGTTTATTGAGTATAAACATCCCAAAGTTATAAAATATCTGTATACTTACTGGAGTAAATTGCATCAAGTTCAAACTATAATTTTATTGAAATAAGATGAACCAAAATTCTTATTATGTGAGACAGGACAAGAAGATTGCTTTTATATGTTTTAAAAGACTAGTAATTGATTATTATTGCTTTATTGGCTTAATTTTTGTGTGTAATACTTCTTTTTCACATAAATACGTAGGGGCAGTGTTTGTTTACAAATTTCTGTTTACATATTTGACAATGTCGTAGCGTTGATTTTATTCTTTTAGGAATGCTTATTAAGGTTTTACACAGAGGTTTTACATGGTGGTTGTGAGGACAAGGTCAAACAAAGGTCATTAATATTTTTGCGAAAATATCCGAATCCACTCATTAATTTCGCGAAATATTAATCAATAGTTGATCGATAAACCAAGACCTCGAAACCGTTTTGGAAATATACATTTCCAAAAAAAATTAACAATCCCAATTCTATGGATATTTGAGCTGAAATAATCAATTTGAATTTGAATAGCGCCTATAGCAAGTTTGATCAAAAAGTTAAAAACTCTCCATGTCCATACAAATTTTGAACCTCCATTTCACCCCTTTAAGGGTTGATTTTCGGGATGAAACATAATTCTATGTTCATTACCAGGACTCTCAACTATCTATATGTCACTATTTATCTAAATTGGTTCAGCGGTTTAAGCGTGAATAGGTAACAGACAGACAGACACATTTTCGTATTTATAATATTAGTTAGAATAGTTACAATTATATTTCATATGATAGTTTTTGCACTTTGCACGCGACAAAGTCGACAAACAGCCAACCACCTTTGACCCTCTTAAGGGATGATTACTGGGATAAAAACTATCTTATGTCCTTCCCCGGAACTTAAACTATCGTCATATTAAATTTCATCTAAATCGGTTCAGAAGTTCAAAAGCGTGAAGATAGACACAAACACACTTTCGCATTTATAATATTAGTATGGATATGGATACAATATATTATTAATATGTCTTTCCCGACCACGGAACTGGTATTCCGGACCTTTGGGAGGCGTATGCGGAGCCGAAGCCAACGCGCAGAGGCCCTTTCGACAATTTAATGAAAAGTGAGGGGTACACTAAGCGGATGCTGCCCCTGCCCGTGTCATGGGACGCACGCAGAGCCAGCACCCGCCATGGTGTAAGGACTATTGAGTATTAATGGAGTCTAAAATGTACTAGGCTATTGGGTGAAAAGTAATGAACTGATTAATGGGCTATTGGATGAAGAACCGGACGCCTGCCTCATAAAACGGTATCCAATTTTATTTCCGGCAGACGGTGACTCGCCGTCCGCAAGATGGGCCCCCATAAAAAGCGACATCAAAGATGGCTCAAGGGCAACACCGGTGCGGGAGCTGGGGGTAGAGAGGTGTCACTGGACTTTAAACATATAGCCAACTCGCCACTTAGGTTTCCACATCTACCCTCGAGAACACAGCTCTAACGACCCCACTCTGGACAGCCGGCTAAGGCAAGCCAGAGGCAGGGGACCTGTCCCACCATCCGACAGGGCACCCCAGGGGCACTCAGGTACGTGGAGTCGCTACTCTCCAACAGCTCGCCACAAGCTGCCCTGCGTTGACTGATTGCGCTGGTAAAAACCAGCGGGCGATGGGGTCGTCACATCCCTACGCCTATATTATTAATATTATTATCTATTGAAAACAAAGTATTATTAGTATTGATTTGAGTGATTTAAAAATGTCCTATCACGTAATAGTATTTTATACAATCGTGACATAATAAAGAGCTTTTCAGTCGAGTACCGTGTTTAGGCCACGAAGCTTGCTGAGTGGCCTAAGTAAGGTACGAGATTGAAAAGCTTAATTATGTCACTATTGTATACAATACTTCTTCTACGAGTGCTCAAACTAGACAAGCCGGTAAGAATAGAGTTCGATAAATGCGTTAGTCTGCTGCATACATATAATTGAGCAACTGCCGTCTCTCGGTGATTGTGCCGACGCCCGCACGACCGGGGCGGCGTGGCCGGGCGGGCTTCGGCACCTGAGAGAACTAAAATATTGTATGAAAATCCATTTTAGTTTAGTCGACGATGCTAAAATCTTGACATTACTATGTCTAGAATTGACACACTATGATAAGATATGTAAGAATGAATAGAGTATGGTTATATGACATCTAGAACGTGGATATATATGAATTCACATAAATTAATGATCTAATTAGAACAAATTATGTTCGCTATATTTGGCGGTTGATAGCTGTGAGTGAATCAAAGAGTAGTAGTTAAGTTTAGTTAGACTTAGACTTTAGACTTAGTGATTTTCATTACAACTTTTGGGACAAAAAATTCCTTAGGGATATAATTTCCTGATACTCAATGTTTTTTAACCGACTTCAATTCCATTGAGGAAGGAGGTTCTGCATTCGGTTTGGTGTTTTTTTTTATGTATGTCCACCGATTACTCCGAGACCCGTGGTCCGATTTGAGTAATTCTTTTTAACCGACTTCAATTCCATTGAGGAAGGAGGTTCTGCATTCGGTTTGGTGTTTTTTTTTTTATATGTATGTTCACCGATTACTCCGAGACCCGTGGTCCGATTTGAGTAATTCTTTTTTTGTTTGAAACGATCTACATCCAAGGTGGTCCCATATTAATATGGTGCTGTTCTGATGATGGAATCCATGAGGAATTGAGGGAACTCCTAAATTTTTAAAGGCACATGTATGGTGATTTGGGTGTTTTCTTAAGCAACTCAAGCATTTTCTCACGAAAACTACCATTTCGATGCAGTAGACCTGATGATGATGATTGTTTTGATGATAATGATGAAGATTTTTTTATGCAGGTTGTTCAGCGATTACTCCGAGACCCGTGGTCCAATTTGAATAATATTTTTTATGTTTGAAAGGAACTACCTTGAAGATGGTCCCACATTTATCTGGCGCTGTTCTGATGATGGGATCCATGAGGAATTGAGGGAACTCCTCAATTTTTAAAGGCACATGTATGGTGATTTGGGTGTTTTCTTAAGCAAATCAAGCATTTTCTCACGAAAACCACCATTTTGATGCAGTGGACCTGATGATGATGATTGTTTTGATGATAATGATGAAGATTTTTTTATGCAGGATGTTCAGCGATTACTCTGAGACCCGTGGTCCAATTTGAATAATTATTTTTTTGTTTGAAAGGAACTACCTTGAAGATGGTCCCACATTTATCTGGTGCTGTTCTGATGATGGGATTCATGAGCAATTGAGGGAACTCCTCAATTTTTAAAGGCACGTCTATAGTGATTTGGGTGTTTTCTTAAGCTACTCAAGCATTTTCTCACAAAAACTACCAATTTGATGGAGTGGACCTGATGATGATGATTGTTTTGATTTTTGATGATAATTAAGAAGATTTTTGAAATGTAGGATGTTCAGCGATTACTCCGAGAACCGTAATCCAATTTGAATAATTCTTCTTTTGTTTTAAAGAAACTACCTCGAAAATGGTCGCATATTAATCTGGTGCTATTCTGATGATGGGATCCGTGAGGAATTGAGAGAACTCCTCAATTTTTAAAGGCACATGTATGTTGATTTGGGTGTTTTCTTAAGCAACTCGAGCATTCCCTCTTGAAAACCACCAATTTGATAGAGAGGACCTAATGATGAAGTCCACATATGATACTTGGACCTTTCCTGAGATAGAATGGGTGTATTATGAACTTTTTTATATATCATTACCGATTAATCCGAAACTTTTTGTCCGATTTTGATAAATATATAAGCACTAAAAATGGAAAAATAAAAACTTTTTACAAAAAAAAAGATAAACCGACTTCAAAAAGGATAAAATGAATCATTATATTCATTATATTATTTATATGCGTTACCAACTGATATGTTTGAAGTCGGTGCCAAGCCACAAATTACAAAACCGGTCAAATCAGCTTCAAGTGTGAACATCACAAAACATCGGTACTAATAATGCAAAGGTGAATGCGATTTCATGTGTTACATTTTCATGTCTAAACTACTAATCTTATTCTGATGCAATGCGACAACGTGTATCAGAATATATATATCGATATTCTGATACACATCTGCTTTGTCAATAATCAGAAAATAGAAAAAAAATGTAGACGCGTAAGATTGACCTTCCATATAAAATTTGAATATCGTGACTTTTTTCTTACTGACACGGCGTGTGTAAGGTACTGGGTATATGTGCGTATAGAAAAATGTATCTAGCAATTGAATTCCTTTATACTTCGGATTTAACCTTAGATGAAGAAGGATAAATAATTCAAAGCGAACCACGGGCTTCGTTCGACATACGGATAGTCCCAACAATGTGTTAACAAACAAACATAGGACCCATGATTATACTTTCTGTCCCTACTTGCCTAACAGTTAACGCATGGTCGAAACGAATGTATATCTACGTGCGATTCATACTGTATTTGATTAGTTATATAGGAAAAATAACAATTCACTGAACACATCGCCTCGTTCGTATTAACTCTTCCAAATTTGGCTTGGCACCGACTTCAAACATATCAGTTGGTAACGCATATAAATAATATAATGATTCATTTTATCCTTTTTGAAGTCGGTTTATCTTTTTTTTGTAAAAAGTTTTTATTTTAGTTTTCATTCTACAACTTTGTTGCAGTTATTGATCTATAGGTATTTCCATGCCAAAATTAAATATCAACTTCTTAGCACAGACATTTTGGCTACGGAATCCCAAAAACTAGAGTGCCATTCAACGTTTACACTATTTATACCTAGAACTAATGTTTATAACTTTACTGTTACAGGTTGACCCGTGAAATCTTTGCTGATGTTCTGCGTCGTCAAAGAATCAAACTGCACACATGAAAAATCACCTTGAAACCTCCCCTCACAGCCCGGTGAAGACATCGCTGCACGAAGCAACTCGGGCTATGTAGTACACCTCGGCTTGATAAAAGTGAGGGTGGAGAGGAAACTACCACTGTAATGCGCCTGAACGTCTCGAACGATTATGAACGTCTCGCTCGATACAGAGTGGCGGCCAGCGGCGGGCTCGCGCGACTCTATAGGCTTGAATAGGGACGTTTTGGAAAACGGCGCCGGCCTCCGGTCATGGCGGCATGTTTAGTCGGAGCGAGTGCGCACTCCGGGACAACTTCGCTTGCCGTATACCTACATATAAAACTGTAATTAAAGGATTAAGTCGCAACCAACATTTCCCTTGTCAAACTGGGAAAAATGCGGACATGGTGAAAGGCGCCTTTTAATTACGCGGTTGTATTTAGGGTGCGCGCGATTGCCCCATTATTAACGCACTTAACAATATTATTAATTAATCTCTTTTCGCTAATAAGATACATTTATTGTCATTTAATAAGAAGGTACTTCAAGTGACAAGCACATTTATATCCTTTTTCCTAATAAAATACCTAAAAGCGGGTCCTTTGTAAACTTATACTTACTTATTTGTATATAGTATCTTTAATGTATTTGTAGTACTCGTTGCTACTTTCCTCACTCCAGGGAGTGCAATTTTGTTTCTAGAAGCTTTTCGTCATAATGATGATGCCTTTCATTCGGGAATGTAATTAAATGTGTTTTTTTAACTTGAATATGTTCTCACTACTGAGGTGAAAAGTTGTATGTGTCACACGAGAGGAAAGATTTTTTGCAGCTCGTGTTCTTGAGATCCCTCGCTACACTCAAGATTCAAACTTAGAATCAACACTCGCAAAAAAAAACAACTTTCCTCTCTTGTTACACAAATAACTTTTGTGTTAGTGTTGTTGTGATTTAATTCTTATTTAGTTATAATTTATTTCTTATGTAACTCTATGGACATCTGAGCTGAAATAATCGATTTGAATTTGAATAGCGCCTATAGCAAGTATCATCTAAAAAGTTAACCCCTTTAAGGGTTTTTTTTCGGGATGAAAAGTATCCAGGACTCTAACTATCTATGTATATACCAATTTTTGTCTAAATTGGTTCAGCGGTTTAAGCATGAATAGGTAACAGACAGACATACACAGTTTCGTATTTATAATATTAGTTAAAATAGTTAGAATTATATATATGTTAGTTTTTGCACGCGACAAACAGCCACTCCCCTTTGGCCCCCTTAAGGGATGATTCCTGGGATAAAACTATTTTATGTCCTTCCCCGGAACTTAAACTACCTTCTTCATACTAAATTTCATCTCAATCGGTTCAGAAGTTTAAGCACGAAGATAGAGGTAACAGACAGACACAGACACACTTTCGCATTTATAGTATTAGTATGGATATGGATACAATGTATTATTATGTATTGAAAACGAAGTATTATTGGTATGTAATTGATTTGAGAGATTTCTAAAATTTTCTATCATGTAAACAAACAATTGTCAAATACATTGTCCCACTTTTCTCTGGGATTGTCACTCAAGTTATTTAAGATGTTGTTGTATACTTAAAGATACTCATAAAGTATCAACCCAGTAACCACCGAAAAATATAATTTCTAATAAGAAATTTTTCAATAATAGAATAAGAAGTAAGTAACGAAAGAATAACCGCCAAAGTAACTGACATTACTATGTCTAGAGTGGCATGTAAGGATGAATAGAGTATTGATATGACATCTAGAACATGGATATATATGAATTCATATAAATTAATGATCTAATTAGAACAATTTTTGTGCGCCATATTTGGCGGTTGACAGTAAGTAGTAGTAAGTATAGAATTTAGTAATTTTCAATACAACTTTTGGGAGAAAAAATTCCTTAGGGATATCATTTCCTGTTACTCAATGTTTATTGCCTTCATTCTACAACTTTGTTGGAGTTATTGATCTATAGGTATTTACATGCCAACTTCTTAGCACAGACAGTTACTGACCTAAGTCAGTGACAAACAGGACATTTTGGCTACGGAACCCCAAAAACTAGAGTGCCATCGTTTACAGTATTTATGCTTAGAACTAATGTTCATAACTTTACTGTTACAGGTTGAGCCGTGTAATGTTTACTGACGCAATGCCTCGGGCGAGGCACTTCCACACTAGCCGAGCTGGCGCGCGCGGCAACTTCCTCGCGAGGCGATGCGCCAGGAGTAACCACGCCTAACAATCACAGTTTTCAGATAAAAATATTGTCTGGAAGAAAGTATTTTAAGCATACATGTAGCCTATGTTTGTGTACTTATAGGATTTATTAGGGTAATTTCGAAAGGCGGGTAATTCCGAAAATCATTCAAATATTTCTCGTATCCTATTGTAATAAGAGTCAACTTTCGTAATTACCCGCCACTTTTTTGTATCGAAATTCACCCAATACACTTAGATAAAAACAATGTTTAGTGGAAACGTCCAGTGGTTGTTTTCTCTCTTCGACTCACTTTCATGTACCATTTGCAGTTTTCATATGTCTTTTTCGTACACTGAAAAAGATTTGTACAACCAGATTAGTAGATCTACCACCAATTTTTATTTTTGATACCTATTATTAGCAACATTACTAGCACATAATTCGTTCTCATACCAGAACAGTAGATCTACCGCCAAATAAATAAAATATGCCTTCTAAATTTATGAAAAAAGATGGCATCTGTAATATGATCACGGAAGACTGTTTTTTGACGGAGTTAAGATAGGTGCGACGACCAGCGAAGCGTGGAGTAATGTGTCAGGCTAACTGCGAACTACCAGTGCGCGAAGTCGAGCGAGCGAAGCGAGCGTACCGCGGCAACGGCTAGCAACTGGCGCTTGCTTATAAAAATAGAGCAAATTATTATTGCTCCTCTACATGATGGGCCATCATAGGGACGCAGCTATACAACGGAACGAGATCGCAATATCGTTAGCTCCCTCTAACGCATAGCTGCATCCTTATGATGGCCCATCGTATAGAGGAGTAATTATATTTGTGGTTAATATGTTTTTAAGTTATCTATTTCATACTGTTTGGTGATCCGATTTTGGTATCAGATATTTATTTTGGTGATACATATATATGTAATTCTCGGGAAATTTTGAGATATGTTTTTGGTCATCGTTTTGATATTATTAGGTGGTACAATTTTGGTGGCAGTCTACTATTCTAGTGGCCAATATTATTTATTAGGAAATCGACTTAGCATTTATTTAGTGAGTGATTAAATTATACCCTTTGTTTAATAAACAAGTTCAACAACACCGGATTAGTCTCGTAAATGCTGAAATCCGTAATAAGTATCGAATATTTTTGTAAAGATATGGTAGTTTAAAAATGAAAAATTCAAGCCAATCTTTTTGTGGACTCGAAATTCACGACAGGCGAGCGGCCGCCGCTGTACGGGTCCATTCAAGTCTATAGATTTTGGTCGTCTCGCTCGATACGGTGGCGGCGAGCGGCGGGCTCGCGAGACTCGATTAAAATCTATAGATATGAATAGGGCTGTTTTGTAAAACAGCGGCGGCCTCCGGTCATGGCGGCATGTTTAGTCGGAGGGAGTGCGCCCTCAGGGACAACTGTGCCTACCGTTTACCTACATATAAAACCGCCATTAAAGAGTAAGGTGATTATCACACTGGCGCCGCATGCGGAAAGCACATAAATTTTGTTTATACAAAAAAATATATATTTAAATATAAAAAAAATCAACCGTTTTTTTTATTTGCAAGAATAGATACCTATCTTATTTAAGCTAGTTATGAAAGAAAATTACCAAATAATCACGACTAATCATCTAAACATACATGGCTATTTGTATTGAAGGAAACCATGGGTATAAGAATGCCCACCATCCGCCATAACCGTTGCCAGGATAGAGGCTAATTGGCATTCGGCGTGTTTTTGAGGTTCACTAGCAAGACAGGTGCCATTTATTGGTTTTGGGCACCGCCCTCGTCATTAAGTTGGGTGCCTACTCCATGCGCTCTACCCTAAAAGCGGTATTACACATTGCAACCTGCAGGGCCCAATCTGTTGTGTACCCTGCCTCTTCCTACCCCTCCTTCAGCTCCCTACGGGCCCTACCTTCAATTACACCTTCCAACCTGACAGATTGGGCCCTGCAGGTTGCAATGTGTAATACCGCTTTAAGTCTGACCACACGTGGACCTTTTAAAATTGGGAAATGCGAGCGTGAACAATGGCTCACTATTTGATTTTTACCACTATCTTAGCTTAGTTTAGTTATTCTTTATTGCACAATACAAAATGGTACAAATGGCGGACTTAATGCCATAAGGCATTCTCTACCAGTGAACCATACCATAGGTCAAACAGGTTAATTAGGTGCAGGGGTGGTATCTTAATAGGTATTCTTAAACACGAAATTTTACACGACCTAGAAATTTTCATAAGAAACCAAAACTTCGAAATTAATTCAAAGGTAGGTACTTATATGTTAAGTCCCTCAACTCTCAACGCATCCGTGAGTAGAGTAAAAGCCTACTTTATCATAATAAATAAGAGTCCACGACCCATCATGGTGTCATTATCGACATATACCCATAAATATATGATGATGTAATCATCATCATTATCATGATCATCATCAATCCTAAAACAATTCAGAAAAAAGCTACTCCAGAGGAACTTTTTAGTGAATAGTGAAAATGACAAGTAATCCTGGCAACTAAACGTCAAATACCACCGGTGAGGTAGATTTTATTTAGTTTATGGTTAAATTGAGATTAAAATCCGCGTCCAAAGTCACGTGACAGGCTCACAATCGCATTATTGCCATGCAGTTCAGTCACAGAGTAAATAATAGTATAACAGAGAGACCTCTGTAATGTCACGTATCGTCACGAATCATGTTGTCCCTTCTTAACGCATGACAAGTTCTTTTTCGCACTTATGCAAACGTATCGGATACGTCGTGTCAAACTCAAATTTTTTGACAGATTTACTTTGAGTTGTACCCCCCTGGTTCAGTTTCCGTCGTAATTTGACAGGAAATTAGACCTTATGATCGATAAATTTGACAAGTAATCCCGGCAACTAAACGTCAAATAAACACGTCCCGATAAGGTTATTGACGCTGAGCTAATTTGAACGACTTATTGACAGCTGGGTCGCTCAGCCGGAAACTGACCGTTTTTTTGCCAAGCATTAAGAGCTTGTAATAGGTCTAAAGCAATGCAGCTCAGTTTCCGCCCAACGTTGCATGGAGTTTAAGAGCTACCGATAGGCCCCCAGGTCGCCGTATACGGTCGCCGCGTCAGGTCGCCTGAAGGCGCATTTCTCATACTAAATGCCAGTTCTCCGCACACATACGGTTCGCCACCGTACGGCATAAAAACCTAATGTCATGTCAAAATGTCACAACCGGACGTGTGCGTGTGTGATTCGGTCGGGTTACCGAACCAGGCAGCCGTGCCGTCCACCGTATGTTTGCTTTCACCCTTAATCCCAATTATCGTGACGACACCGAAAAGTCCCATCGTTTAAGTATCATATTAAAAGAAAACAAATCATCATGATGTTCCAGACGATACTTTCTATTGTACCTACAGAATTAAGAAAGGTGTACCCTTACCTACTTTTTTGTAATGATTACTCTTCTATTTCATAGAGCGTTAGGGTGAAAGCAAACGTACGGTGGACGGCACGGCTGCCGTTCGGTAACCTGAGGGCCTACCGCGAAGTTCGAGTTCGTAAAATCGACAAAACGATGGTCCCGTCTCTATCGCTCTTGCATATACGAAAGAGAGTGATGGAAATATTCGATTCGATGAACGAAGTGCTTCGCGGTTATAGGCCTGACCGAATCACAAACGCACACGTCTGGTTTTTTTTTTTTTTTTTTTCTTCTAATGGACTTTTGGGCGGTAACACGTCTGGTTGTGACATTTTGACATGACATTAGGTTTTTATGCCGTACGGCGGCGAACCGTATGTGTGCGGGGAACTGGCATTTAGTATGAGAAATGCGCCTTCAGGCGACCTGACGCGGCGACCGTATACGGCGACCTGACTTGCAAACCGAACGTTTGCCTGGGCCCTTAGGCTCACATCACACCTAGCGGAATGGAGGCAGTATTGTATGGAGGTCTATAACAAATTTAGGGTCACAACACACCTAGCGGAATTAGCGGAAGTAGCGTTAATTTGTCTATGGTAGCGGAAATTTGTCTATGGTAGCAAATTTTTTGTATGGAAGCCATAGACAAATTTCCGCTACCATAGACAAATTTCCGCTACTTCCGCTAATTCCGCGAGGAATTCCGCTAGGTGTGTTGTGACCCTTAAGCTACCATCGACTAAGGTAAAATCCACAATTCCACGGACTGATTTGACAGCTCCTGGCATACAAAGCGATTGTCAAATGTATGAAAAGAGCTGTCAAATCAGTCCGCGGATTTATGAATTCTACCTTAAGCTCCATACAATACTGCCTCCATTCCGCTAGGTGTGATGTGAGCCTTAGGCTTTTCAGAATACATAATAGGCATAAATAGCTAGTATATAGCTACCCCAGTTCTTTAGTTAAATTAAAAGTTGATGCCGCTTATTCGTAACAAAAGGTGGTCCATAACAACTACTCCAGCTACGCTTCGTAATCTATTGTTTTGGTAAACAATAGACCTACCAAAATACTTAAACATCTATTACGACTTAGCTCACGTGGTGGTCAGCACGCTCACGGCTTTGTTTTATTTAACTAAAACCACGATGGAAGCATTTTACGTTTACATTGATATACTATACCTCATATTTAACCCTCAAAAGAATGGGAAATAGAGTCTTATAATTTAAATTCTATAGTTCAATTTTGATTGATTGATGAAATCGTATAGGAGGTCTTCGTGTATTGGATTTGATATGTGTTTAATGGTAACTTACGCCCTTTAAGCTTATTACAGTCCAGCTATTGTTTGGAACAACGACGAAATTTTATAAGTTTTGTGAGGAGACCTTACATGTTCGGAACTCGGAACACGTTGCTGACTAGTGAAATAGGTAACAAACGTACGCATTCTCCACGTGGGATGAATTTTATGCGGTTGTTGATTAAATTTGTGTTCTACCCGAACCTTTTCTTCAGTTGTATCGTGTCTTATCGAATTTATTTTGTTGAAAAACAGAACAGGAAATTATAAAAATATGAAATACCTATTTGAAATCTGAGTTTGAAACAATAACAACACAAAACGGAAATAAAAAAACGGAAGTGTATATAGTATCTATGCTTCAACACCAATTCAACACAGTTAAACCCACAGGTTAGCAATACGCATGTGCGAGCGCTGATAGTACCTACTTGTAGGACTAGATAGTAGATACGTTGTTGGAGATACGTTGGCGGTGACCGTAAGATCTGCTATGTTACATAATACAAAGATTGTGCTATTTTTTCGGAACTCAGGCTCACTTTTATGAACATGTGCCATCGACTCAAAGAAATGAAAAATGAAAATAAATTTCACTAGTCATATCCATATTAATATTGAGATCGCTACTTCAGGCTGCCTCTACATGATGGGCCATCATAGGGACGCAGCTATACAACAGAACTATACAATATCGTTAGCTCCCTCTAACGCATAGCTGCGTCTCTATGATGGCCCATCATGTGGAGGAGCCATCAAATCCGCTCTCTAATTATTATACTTTGCAATCACCGGGCCCGATCTGTCCGATCTGACGTGCCTCAGCCTTTCCCTCTCAAACGGGTATTAGACATATTGAGCCCTGCAAATTGTAAGGTCTAATACCGGCTTCACTCTGACCTAAGTCTGTGCCTAAGTCACCCTAAGTGCCCTAACTATTCTTCTCTATCCTACAGATCGGCCCCGAGAAATTGCAAAGTATACCAACGCTTTAGGCCTCTACAATCGGCGCAATTTTGACACAAGTGACAAAACTTGCACGCGGTTTCTATTCGAGACATTGCAGTCTAAAATTCGGTCGGTATTAGACATTGCAACCTGCTGGGCCCAATCTGTCAGGTTGGAAGGTGTAATTAAAGGTAGGGCCCGTAGGGAGCTGAAGGAGGGGCAGAGAAAGACAGGGTACACAACAGATTGGGCCCTGCAGGTTGCAATGTCTAATAGCCGTTTAATCTAAATCTAAAAGCGGTATTACACATTGCAACCTGCAGGGCCCAATCTGTCAGGTTGGAAGGTGTAATTGAAGGTAGGGCCCGTAGGGAGCTGAAGGAGGGGTAGGAAGAGGCAGGGTACACAACAGATTGGGCCCTGCAGGTTGCAATGTGTAATACCGCTTTAAATCAATCGATGGATCAAAAACCGCAATGTTTTTAATATCGCAGGTGACTAGTCGCTTACGTTTGTAGAGGCCTTTTTCAACCATTTTCAATTAAAGCGGTATTACACATTGCAACCTGCAGGGCCCAATCTGTTGTGTACCCTGCCTCTCCCTTACCTTCCTTCAGCTCCCTACAGGCCCTACCTTTAATTACACCTACCAACCTGACAGATTGGGCCCTGCAGGTTGCAATGTGTAATACCGCTTTTAATTTATAGCCTGTGGTCATTAAGCTGTACGTACACGCACAATAGAGAAGCTGTTGTTGAGCAGTTGAGAAGCAAATAAAGTAAACATTTAATATTACCATAAACAGATTTAGTAAATTAGTTCTCACAAATGAAAAATAATATTTTTTTATTAATATTTTGTAAAAATAAATAGCAATTGGATATTTGCGTAATTCATTGTCCCTAACGTGTATGCGCGTCATTACAGATTCTTTTCACTTCTCAATGAAAAGAAAAATGCCGCTGCCAATAAGAAACGTAATGATAAAGGTATTTTCGTATTAATTGTTGCTGTTAAATAGTTTTAGTGACAAATTTCCGATAGTGAGTGCGGTTATATAGTTTTAATTAGCATCCATCGTTGAATTGTGAAGATAAAGACTGAAAGCAATACTTTGTGTTTTAGGTTGGTTTCCTGCGTTGACAGTGGAATTCGCGTATTATCGTAAATAACTCTCATTATAAAATGTTCGAAATGGTGAGCAGATTTATTATTTTACCTAATTTACTCGTGTTCTTTGTTTAATGCCTTACAACTTGTGTATTCATTTAAATATTGTAATTACAGAACGCCGCTGAGCCTATGCAGGTAGATGTTCCGTTGGAAGACAATGAAAACAATGAATCAGAGTGCTATGTTGTTGAAAATCCCACCTTGGACCTCGAAACTTACGCTTCAGCTTACACAGGCTTTGCCAAGTTATACAGATTAATGTTCGTTGCGGATCATTGCCCTTCTCTGAGATTAGAAGCTCTCAAAATGGCTATATCCTATGTCATGACAACATATAATGTAAGTCTTTATCAGTCTTTACACAAAAAGCTAGCAGACGCAATAGCTAGTGCAGGCCTGCCAGATATAGCAGTGCAAATGGGCTCCCAGGATATACCAGTTCTAGACACCATATGGGTAGAATCAAAGACCAAAAAGGCGGCGATAAAACTGGAGAAATTAGACACTGATCTAAAAAACTATAAAACAAATTCTATTAAAGAAAGTATCCGGAGAGGGCATGATGACCTAGGGGACCATTATTTGGACTGTGGTGACTTGACAAGTGCACTGAAGTGTTACTCCCGCGCCAGAGACTACTGCACAAGTGGAAAACACATTATCATGATGTGCCTCAATGTAGTTAAGGTGTCTGTATACTTGCAGAATTGGGCTCATGTTCTTAATTATGTATCAAAGGCTGAGAGCACACCTGATTTCAGTGAAGTACCTGGTAAGGATACTAACCAAACCATTTTGACTCGTTTAAAATGTGCTGCTGGACTTGCAGAACTGGCAACAAAAAAGTACAAGTCTGCTGCCAAACACTTTTTGGCGGCCAGCATTGACCATTGTGACTACCCAGAGCTACTTAGTAGCAACAATGTTGCCATCTACGGAGGACTCTGTGCGTTGGCTACATTTGACCGCTCCGAGCTTCAGAAGCAAGTCATAGTTAGCAGTTCTTTTAAATTATTTTTAGAGCTAGAGCCGCAATTACGTGACATAATATTTAAATTCTATGAATCCAAGTATGCTTCATGCCTGAGGCTACTGGATGAGATAAGGGATAATCTGTTGTTAGATATGTATTTAGCACCACATTTAAATTCATTGTACATGCAAATACGCAACCGAGCACTGATCCAATACTTCAGTCCATACTTGTCAGCTGACATGCACTTGATGGCCGCAGCCTTTAACCGCACAGTGACTGCGCTGGAAGATGAGCTGATGCAGCTTATCCTGGATGGTCAGATCCAAGCTCGCATAGACTCCCATAACAAAATTTTGTATGCAAAGGATGTTGACCAGAGAAGCACGACTTTTGAAAGAAGTGTCACCATGGGGAAGGAATATCAAAGAAGAACTTCTATGTTAATCCTCCGTGCTGCAATGCTCAAGAATCAAATACATGTCAAGGTAATTTGTCTGCATAAAATCTTTAAAAAATCTTACTCTTCTTAGGAATCACAATTTCATGCAGTTACTTTCACAACATTCTTCATGGGTTTCATCATTCTTGACCTGATCTTATTTTTAAGAAAAATAACTTATATAAATAACAAATTTGTCACTAATCTCTTGTCTATGCTCATTTTTGCAAATTTTAATCAATTTTTCATTTCCTCCACAATTATCTCTCTCTCTCTTGTCATACCATTCGTAATTTTATTTCCAAACATAATGTCATATTCTTTTCTGAACATTCTCTCATGGATTATCTTCGCAAAAAAAAAATAAAAAAAAATACAAATGACCCTTGGTTTTATAATGGTTTTGGCACCTGCAATGTTTTACAAAAATCCTTGCTATTAGGCGTGTCCACACCTGACACATTGCACAAGGCATTGCGGCCATGCGTGCATCCACACTAGCCGAGCTGCCTCCTCGGCTAGTGTACTCTCCACGCGAGGCGGTGAGTCAAGTGTGAACACGCCTATTAAGCTTTGCCTATTCTCATAGCATTCCTGATAAATGCTGATCCTAATTTCATACTTTACCACCATGTTTAATAAAATTATTGAAATGTAATTCAATAGTACATTGTTGCCCAGGTATAGAAAGTAAGCAATAGATGGACGAGTTAGTTCGCGGGCCGAGCCGCAGGTGAGGCCCGCGAAGATGCGAGTCCATCTATTGCACTTTCTACCGAGGCATTACTATGTGCTTTTCACGCCTAATGTAAGGAAATATTTATTTGCCATGTCTTGAAATTTTCATACACTTTCTTATATTTATTTCGGGATTTAATGGGCAATAAATTTCGAATCACTGACTTTGCAGTGTTTTGAATTTCCGGCAGTGTAAGATCCATGTCCGTACTCGTGTCACAAAAAAAAAAATATCTGAACGTTTGTTTCCGATCTAAAGAACAGACAAAAGAAATTTTCCTTCCCGCCTTTTAAAATTTTTTATTTATACATTTTTTAAGCATGCAAAGGCGTTTTTCACATACTTAAATAAAAAACGCTTACAATCGCAAAAGTACACATTCATTGAGCGAATTTGACGTTTTCATTTTTTTATTAAACGCACAAATGTAATTTTGCTCTAATAATTTTGTTATTTTCTGAACGAGTTACCTACTAATGTCAAAAATAATCGACCAATAGCAGAGTAGAAAGTAAACAAGGCAGCTAAACACTACATTTTACTTTGCAAATCTACATTGTTTGACTGTTTTTGAATTGTACTACTAAGAACTACTTTCTACTCTCATTTCAATCCATCTTTGGCCATATTTCCGAGCAGTGGCGTGAAAAGTAATTTTTTCTGCATGTTCTCTAAAAACAAATCAAATCGTCTCAAGCCGTGAGTTGTGGCCATCAAATCTAAAGCATTAAATAATGAGCCATAATTTTATTGCAGAACATTTGTCGCGAGACGGGACCTCAGGGCGGAGAAGCACCGGGCTCCAGCACCAGCTTGACTCACCGCACCATGGACACTGTGCCCTTGTCATGAACTTACTCTTAACATTGTAGATTCTAACGCTTTTACATGACAATCCTGATTACGCTAGCATAAAGTGCAAAATTCAAGTTGGGTGTAAATTTTGAAAAGAATTATGTACATATAATTGTAAGTAGTCAGTTGGGATAAGCCGTGCAAGTGCCCTCATGTGACTAATACACATACGCTAGAAATGCAACTGTAAGTTCAGGTATAGAAGCACGTCCGCCACAGAATCTATCCACTTAATTTCGCCGGGCAAAGTTGATGCAAAAGAATGTAGCCATAGAACCTAAACTTTGCATTATAGCCAAGCCCACATTCTGAGGGAAACTTGATAACCTTCAAGCAAGATTCTTCTTCCATTCTGCCATTTTTCTTCTGCCATGAAATCTAGATACGAGTCCATGACACTTGAAAATGTATTATGTCAACGGAAAACGATATTTCAAAAGAGGTCAGTTCATACTTGAGGTTATGTTCCTGCTACCAAATTACGTAATACAGATACCACCTACGACCATGCTGTTACATCGCGTTAGATGCATGTGAACAAAGTCCAAGGCCGGCCAAAGGGTACAGCCATCACTCCCAAATGATGAGGAGAGCGTCCTTTTCCAAGTAAAGGTCGCTAGTTTTCGCCAGGGTCACTACCTCGTAAATTCTAAAAAAGGTACCCTTACCATGTTGTAGTGTAATAATCTCAATTAATGGTTGTAAAAAATAAAAACTGAGGAAAGTACCTCTAAACCTTAACTTCCTTTGTATTTTCAGGCAGATGCGCTTGCCTCAACTGATAATACATATAATTGTAATTGCATTGTCATGTGAAACCTAATTCGTTTGAAAAAACACCTTTTGTATACTAAATACCTGCTTATGTTTTTTTTTGTTTATGAAATGGAGTAGGCTCTGTGGTTAAAGCAATAATGCCACCACAAATTGCTATATTTGATTTAAGTAAAATGTTTTATCGGCGATCACAAAACTTAACAAGCTGGTGCATTTCTCAACATTGTTTATACTGAATTATTCTATGTAACCACAAAATATTATGTCTACGTAATTTTTAATATAATTAAAAAATAATTTATGGGGTTTTATTAATTCCCGAACCTGTAGAGCTTCAATAGTTAAGAGTGGTTAAGAGAATAGTACATTTCGTTTCGATACTAGGTCGGAAAGGATGTCATTATTCCACAAGTTCCGATCCGAGACATTTTGCCACAAGCCCTACGGCTTGTGGCAAACTCAGGACGAGTGAAGAATGACGTTCCGTCCGTGTATCGAACGACGTTTTTTAATACAGCCGCGAAAAAATGATAAAATTGGACAATTAGTCACTTTGAAGTTAGTAGTACTATAATATAGTGTTCGGATATATTATATATCCGAACACTTGCGCGGTGTGGTGCGGCGCGGTGATCATGAATCCTGAGCTGTGATTGACTGGAAAAGTAAAAAGCGCTAGTGCGAGAAATCGCAACTTCCCGCACTATAAACTACTCCTAAGAACCACTTTTTTGAGCAACTGTGTTAAAAAAAACATTTTATGGTGAAAGTTAAGTTTTATGGCTAGGTTAAGGGCTTGGCTGACAGAAAATTTATGGGAAATCATGAAATCAATCGGATTAAAATAGGGAGTAAATTATATTATAATCTTAAATTTTTTTTTAAGTACCTACTTGCTCATGAAAAATATATGTAATAAAAAAGAAAAGAGATACAAATCCCGTTAAAATTCACTTTATAATTATTTTTTTACTAGATTTTGGAAATGTGTAAAGTAATATTTACTTTGAGGAGGCTCGTATTTACGGTTCTGGGACACTGTCGACACCGATCCACCGCTCGTTTTTAAATTTTTAAATATTGTATGGCATGTCGCTTCAATTTTAACGACAGAACTTTTTTAAATATTGATATATATATAATAATAATAATTTAAACCACGGACTCACATGATTTCCGGTACTCGGGGTACTCCTTAACAAGTAGTTATACCATTGCAACAAAACAACACTACCTACTGCAATAGTAAGTTGGTTGGTACTTGTAATTATCATTATTGGGGACCAAGGGAATCAATTAACAAATGATTTCAATATCATGCATAACAACAAACTTTCATATCGTATCAGTGTCAAGTTTGATATTTCTAATTTGAAAATAAATATAAGGCAGCTGTCCGATCAGCCGCGGTAAAAAGAGTAACGGCCGACTAATTGTCTCGCGAAAGAAACTTATTATACAAAGAAAGAACGTTACGTTCTGAACGTATCTAAAGGTAGGTACAGTCACCGGCAATAGTATCTTCCTACACGAAGGCCGCAAAAATGTGACCGGTTCGTATGGCCCCACAAATAAGTAGCACGCGTGTCACATGTTTTTGCGGCCTTCGCTTAGGAAGATACTATTAGCATTGCCGGTGACTGTACATAGACAGATTTTGATGTAGATCCTGTGCACAAAAATAATACATGCATGTGCATGTTTGATACATACATTGTTAGTTGCTAACTGTTTACCCAGGCGACAGGTTCTATGAGAACGCGAAGAAACGCCGAGCATCGCCGGTCGAACCGCTGTCTTATTTGGATAACATAATGACCTCGGGAGATAACTGTCCTAGGTCCAGTTGAAGTTATAGATAATGTACCTTATTAGAAAGGAGTAAGGTGCAAAAGTGTAAACGTTTCTTTGACCTCGACGGTACTATACTATCATTAAATAAATTACACTTGTGATAGGTGATGTCCCTTTTTAGTCCTTTAGTTGTTGTAGTACCTTGTTGTGGACAGAAACAGAAAAGAGAGTAAATACAACGTCAACGCACAGTTGCCACTTTTATAATTAAAAGTGACTTAGCCGAGCTACCGTCGATAGTTTAATATGTTCGAAAATTTAATCAACGTTAATCATCCTACTGGTGCCGCAACCGCA
The DNA here is from genome assembly GCA_911728535.1 of Pammene fasciana. Taxonomy (NCBI): domain Eukaryota; kingdom Metazoa; phylum Arthropoda; class Insecta; order Lepidoptera; family Tortricidae; genus Pammene; species Pammene fasciana. The sequence goes on from OU452285.1 coordinate 9,609,979, forward strand.
TGCGCTGACGGTGTGCAAGCGTGACAGCGCCATACACACGCAGATCTCGCTCACGCACCGGCGCGGCATGCAGAAACCGCAGCAGTGTGAAAGACTCCTTACTGTTATGTAGAGCCGTCACCTTTTCATACCCCACTCCTTTGACAAATGATAGTCATCCGCATGGCGGCGATGCGGTTCGCCACCCATCACGTCTCGTTCTTCACGGGGGCGAGAAGTGGCTCACGGAGAGCCGCCGTTTTGCTGCATTGATCGTATTAGCAAATGGAAATCCGTGATCTCTGCCTACCTCTTTTGGGATATAGGCGTGATTGTATGTACAAATTATTTTATTAAATGTAGATGGAGATGCGCCCAGTGGCGTAACTATAGGGTGGCAGCGCTGACAAAATGCCACGGACCCCCGGTCTGAGAGGACATAAAGGAGGATCCCAACATTTTCTATAATAAGGACCCCAGACGATTAATTTGCCACGGGCCCCACTTGGTGTAGTTACGCCACTTGATGCATCTCCATTTGCATCTACACTAAAATCGTAAATCCCTGAAAGTAATCCTGGCGAGCCCATGAGGGTCCCGTATCAAAATGATCTGTTTAGATAGATAGATAAAATCTTTATTCAACCACAACTTACATGCATAGCGAAAAATAAACAATCAAATTAGATCAAATAAATTACATTATACTTGGATGAAACTATTTATAGCTACATATTATATACATAGGTAACTTGGTCAAGGGTCATGTGTTGTGGTATAGAATTGGCGCTGACTCAGCATGCTTGCTACGGACTTAGTGGAGCCTGCAGCGCTGATCTTCCGTCAGAACCTTTAGCCTACACTTAGTGTAAACGACGAGTTTACTCGTACTCAAGTGGAACAACAGGCGGACGTGTAGCGTAAATTAATGAGGAATATATTTACTTTGTATATCATTTATTTAGTTGTCATTTTCATTACAAGTTGTGGGTTGTAAGCATGAGGGACAACTGCCAGCAGCTACTCCAAATACCGGCGGGCGACCACCAGAACAGGCCACCAACCACTGAAAAAAATAGACTGTTGAAAACACCTGAACAGGCCGGTCGCAAGGAAATTGCTGCGGGAAGCAGCAGCAGGCTGTATGAACCCGCCTACTTAGGTAAATGAACTTGCAACACCTAAGTACCCCAAGTTCCCCAGGAATTAAATCATCAAAGCCAGTCAGTGCCAGAAAAGCATTCAAGCGGAACGAGCGGAGCGAGTTCTTACAAACAACTTCTGGCTACTGGGACGTCTCGGCATTTCGATGGCTTTTTGATTTTGAGAGTTTGTTTGACGATAACTTTAGTAACGTTTTTTTGATCTTCATGATTCATGAAATTTGTTGCAGAGATACATATTGTTACGGAGACGGGGTAAAGACGACATGAAAGGAACGTTTTTTTTTTATTTTTAACGAGTTACAGGCGTTTTCAGGCGGCTTAAACAATAAACACTAGGTCGATGTCGATACAGATAGTCGAAATCGACTAAAACACTATTCGCTTTTAAACAACTTGGGTTCACTCGCTAGTCAGACTTAAGCACTTCGATGTTTATCGCTCTGTATCACAATGGAAACTGACTGCGTCCGCTAATGGTCTTCTTTTATATACGTGCGATAGTTTTTCCAGAACATTCACAGTAGGTACCTATACGGTTGGTAAACAGCAGGTATCGAGATCATTCCGGGCCGCACTCGAACATAGTTCTCTCTGTCTAACGCGCGTATAGCGAATATGGACGCTTCTCACACATTTCTCGATTGTTCCAGAGACATGATCGGTTAGTGTCGTCGCCTCCGCGCGTGTAGGCCGTCCCTTTCACTTCCTTCTGGAATATTCCGGGAACACGTTCGAGTCTGTTCGGTTATAATCGTATCTCTCGCTTCCACGTACAGGCTATCCTGCTCGCACACCTTCTGGAATGTTCCGGAGACAAGAGGGGTGTAACTAGGCCTGAAACGGCCTGAAAACGGATTTTCAGGAAGTAGTGTCATATGAGTGTTAGTGGCCTGAAACGGCCTGAAAGCAAGTTTCAGGCGCCTGAAAACGATGGTAACTGTGAGCAATTTCCGATTCTCTGGTATGTGTTAGGGCTTCCCCTGAAACGGCCTGAAAACGTGTTTCAGCTGCCTGAAAACGGTGGTAACTGGGAGTAATCTCCGATTCTCTGATATGTGTTAGGCCTTCCCCTGAAACGGCCTGAAAATGGATTTCAGCCGCCTGAAAACGCCTGTAACTCGTTAAAAATTTTAAAAAAACGTTCCTTTCATGTCGTCTTTACCCCGTCTCTGGTAACAATATAATTTGAGAGTTCGTATACAATATGAGCAGGATCAATCAAGGGTTATGAAGCTAGAAGGCGCGAAAAAATCATCACGTGGGTCTTGTTATATTGGTTAGCTTGTTTGCAAGTAAATCGCGAGTTCTGAGTACGAGGCGAACTACTAGTTATGTCAGAGATTCTAAAGTCTCAGCATCACCAAGCATAGACCATTGATGGTAAATCTAAAATTACAGTTCAGTTTTTATAATTACCTGGAATAGACAACTTCTGTGGAAATGAACCACACATTGTGGATTCTGACATAGAGGCTGAGGGACACCAGGTATTTCAGGTACTTCTGAGCAGAGGCAAATGTTACACACTACTTCATCAGGGGAATTCTCTGGATCATTTGTGGTTGGAGACTTGTCTCTCACGGGAAAGCTTGCTATATCTGTGAAAAAAAGACTATGTGAATAAGTATAAGTACAGGTGAACCAAAAAAGTACTAAATTCCTGTTGGCTATAAGGTTTTGGAACGCTACCAATTTTCCCTAGATAGTTTTGGAACCTCTCAAATCGATTTGATTTTTGGATTTTTGTATGGCCATTGAGCGGCGGCAGTGAGTAATGGCCATAAGTCCAAAAATCAAATTGATCTGAGAGGTTCCAAAACCATCTAGGGAGGCTTGGTAGCGTCCCAAAACCTTACAGCCAACGGGAATTCAATTTTTTTTTGGTCACTCTGTAAATGTATGTGCAGTCGACGTCAAATATGTTTACACTTTTGCACCTTACTGCATTGCATAAGGAGCAAAATATCTTTGACCTTGACTGTACATGTGATAGCTAAATCAAAAGGTACCATTTGACAACTGGTATCCAAAAAAGTTATACAGGGTGTAATCTAAAACGTGATACAAGATAATCAAACCTGAATCTATTCATGATATTGAACAACTTTTACTATGGGAGCAACTTTGTAAAAAAATTAAAAAATTGAGCTGCTCCATAGAAAAAGTCAAGGATAGGTAGACGAAAATGTATGAGAAGTTTAATTTTTTTTATTTTTTTACAAAGTTGCTCCCATAGTAAAAGTTGTTCAATATCATGAATAGATTCAGGTTTGATTATCTTGTATCACGTTTTAGATTACACCCTGTATACATTATTTGTCTCACTGAGTGGCACAATCCTCTTCTAATAGAAAAGGAATGGGGCATTTACAACCATTCAAGTGCAAAATCAGAGTCCAGGAACTAAAAGTTTTTCCGTGCTACTTTTCTTCACCAAAAAGTCATTGCTTGTGTCTCCCAGTTGGTATATGGCAATCTCACAATACTATAGTAACAAGCTGCTAACCAACCATTCCCTACTAATATTATTTTAAACAGACACACAAAAGTTACTGTCTCTGTATATTTACTTATTCTTGCTTTACTTTGAAAAATTATAGGTTTTTTCAAACGCTCTAGAGACTAAACGGGAAAAGGGATTATTAGACTATATACTCCTGTTTTTGGCACAAGCCGAAACACGATTGCTGAAAGTTGCCTCGATAGAAAAAAAATCCGAAGTTGGGTCCTTTTTCCCCTTATTTTTCTTAGCTTACGTAAACTATAAGAGATTAAGCAATATAACTAAGTAAAAAGTATGGTATTCTGGTTTATCTAAAAAGTCACAGAAGCAAAATTAGACAAAACTTTATAGATTCGCTTATTTATCGTAGTTTGGTCAAAAAGTCAGATCCTTAAGAGCGCTGCATTCGTGCACGGGAGCCATAAACGTGTCTCCTGAGCCTTAAACTGCTGAAACTGTTTTAGATGAAAGTATCTATGGGGATAGTTTAAATCCTGGAGAGTTACTGGATAGTCTTTATCATGGAAATCATCATTTAAGGGTGAAGAGGGAGAAATTTTCTAAGAATATTCTAATTCTATGGAGACAAAGAAGTATGGTCAACTACAAAGAGATGTATCCACTTCTGGACCTTATAACAATGCAATAGGGTGAAAAGCTCTTTGTAGTTGACTGTACTAATCTAATATTTAAAAAATACCTATGTCACCCAAAGGATTATTAATTATGTTTCTTACCAAACATAGTTGTAATATTTTCCACAATATCCTTGTCATGGTCCCAGTTAAGGAGCCAGGCTTGTAATTTATCATGCCATTGCTCCGAGTGACCTAAAAGGTGGATATTCGCTGCGCAGCCCTTGGGGGTCACCTCAACATGCAACCAAGTCCTGTCATCTGCCGGATATAAGCATCTCGTTATCACATATAACCAGTGCCAACTAAATTGATTGTAAAGAATCTTTTACTAGTTACAAGAATTTAAAGCTTGCTAATGTTAACAGTCAGTGCTGAGAACCCGCCTGTCGGGTTCTCTCTGTTCATAGCTACTACGAGCGACGACTATGGGCTACAACAACCATAGTGCTAAGAAGACAACTAGGTGGCACTGATTGTGTTAAACAACAATTGGAGCTAACCTCCATAATAATGCTGACAGCATTGTTTGTATGCTTTTGTTTGCTTGTTCCTCAACAAGTACTACAACTTTAAATAGGAAGGTGTAACACAAACATTTAAAAAAAATAAGTCACCTAGCAGTATTCTTCTAAAATCATCTCTAAATGATGGCTTAGCAGGTTCCATAACAGTGCAGCATCTATCAATCCGCTCCAATTCATAAAAATATCCAGAAAGCCCATTTACATGTTCCTCAAAAGCTCTCACTATATCTTTAATGCTTTTATATTCTTTATCTTGTAAATCTGAATGTGGTATGGATGCATCAATGACAAACAACTTCTTTGGGCCTTCATAGCGTATGAAAACTGTATGGTCTCGAAAAGCTGATTCATCCGTTACAATACATTTTAAATCCCTCAGTGTGGTGCCAAAGTGTATAAGTACATCCGACTGCCTGGTTAGAGTTCTGATTTCTTCTATGAAATCTGTATCCAGGAGATCAGAAGCAATTACGTCTGATTTTTGTAAGTTTTTGTATAACAAACTATGCAATTTACTTACTAATGCTGTTACGCTGCTATACTTTTTGCAATGAAATATATCATCAACAACCAGCTTATTTTCCACACTCATGTTGTTGAACGGACATGAATTTTTATTATTATCTCTTATTTAATACCGTGTTTGAATTGTTAACAGATTGATGTACGTATCAAATGGAAAAATAAAATAAACACGAAAGCGCGCTAAACATCGTATTCGTCCTTTTTCATCATTTAATTTAAATCATTTTCATCAGATGTGACTCTGACATTATGACATATGTCAAATGAAGTAACTACTTTTTAAATAATTATGGCCTAGATACATGAATTTTAAGCCAAATCATTACAGCAGCAAAGGGGATTTTCGAATAAATCACGCAAATCCCTGATTAAACTACCTGACTAATAGAAAATGTATATTTGATTATTTGCTCATATTACGCTGAGTCACTCGTATAAAGCCCGTATTCTTGAAAAAAATATAAAACTAAACTACCCGCAAGATTGCTTATAAAAAAACTATGCTCACTCCACGAACCAAGAGAGAAACCGGACATTACTTAGGTACACTTCCCTCTATTTAAAACAGCGAAAGATCGTAGACGACGTTTTTTTAACAGTCAACGTTGTCCCTAATTGAGCGCCCTAGGGCCCCATCAAATATTAAGTTCAGACGGCCTTGGTTTAAATAAATAACTTCATGGTACACTCGGACTTCGATTATAAACGCCTTTCCTCCTCGACCTCTTTTCGAAATTAGGAAGGAACGTGTGCACTTCTTGCACTTGAACCATCATCATCATCATCTCAGCCATAAGACGTCTACTGCTGAACATAGGCCAGGCCTCCCCTTTGGACCTCCATAAGTAATGGAACTTATCATTAAAGTGGGGGTTTGCCATACGCGCCACGCTTGGCAGGCGGGTTGGCTGCCAAGCGCTGTTGTCGCTGCAAGTTGCTGCCATATATGGTATGATGACTCGAACCATAGTCGAACTTATATTTTTATGTAAGTATGTTTTCTTTCATCAACTCCGGCGCATAGTTTTTGTTACCAGAAGGTAAAAGCCAGATGGGCGTTTCCATCACTTTAGAAGTTTCTATTGTCATCCAAACTACTTGGAATGATTAAAAATAATTAGTTTGGCTGTAAAGAAAGGTTTGAAGAAAATATCACCATAAATTCTCAAAAATGTATTGATCTGTCTACAACAGGTGAAAGAAGTTACAAAGAAACGGATTGAGCATTATTAACCCAGTGATGGTTAATATCTAAAAAATGCAAAACTACCGCCACATCAGGCTAAAACGTTATCTGTCCCAGTTGAGTATTTTATTTATTTGCACGTGACTCAAGTAGCATGTTGAACAGTACCTGCAAAAAGCGTTCGGGGTCGGGGTCCAAGGACCCAACGTGCGTCTTTTTACAGGTACCTAGCCCAGGCAATCTGGACGACCGGATAGATACAATAACTTTCGCATCGTATTTTGTTTACCTATGGGCCAATGCCACATTGGCAACCACCGTGTACAGTCGCTATCAGATATATCGGAGCGGCCAAGGTGATCACATCGGAACAAGGCCTCTATTATCGATAATAAAGTGCATGTTCCGATTTTTGAAATACCATGGCCGCTCCGATATATCAGATGGCGACAGCACCAGCACATGTATGTACCTGTAGCTGGTAGAGTATTTGTTAAAATTGCAATAAATTGGCAGTGACAGTGGGAGCGCCTAACTTGAAGTAGCACTTTGAAAACTTATAATCATGGGACCCTAGTAAGAGAACAGGTTATGTTAGGCAGGCTTTCTGTTGGAGTGGCACATCACATAATAATATGTACTATGTGTGTTTCGGTAATAGTACCGAAACATTATTTATGATAGACAAACTTATAATTACGACAAAACAACCAATCAATTCAAATTTAGGTTTTTGCAGTCAGACACTTTATTTGGTCATTTAGTATTATGCAAAAAAATAAAAATTTCATCAAGATTGCTGACAGGGTGCTGAAATCCGTCTGCGGAGTAATTCAGTACACGAGCGAATACTTCTATTCAAATAAATAATAAAGCAGAGATATGACTTCCGGCCGAACCAAAAAAATGGCGGTCGAGGGATAGATTTTGTTCATCTTAATTGTTCGTGTGTAATATTGATAGTTCATAGTGCAGTGGTCTAACGTTACGTTATTTAGTTGCAATTGGCAAACGCAGATGGCGCTCTGCAGTTTATAGTAGAAGAAATAATTTCGTGTACGGAATGACTCACAAACGGACCTGGTCATAATTACCTATAATAATAAATATAAAATAGGCCAACTGAAACATGTAAAAAACAAGCTCATATATACAAACACATGCTAATAAAAATTGAAAAACAATTTCATACATAATAAATATAAATGCCATGTCGCCTTGGCATTCATGTTTCTTAAAAGACACTCCAAATTTAATTGTCACTTAAATATAAAATAATACAATAAATGTTACAAAAAAGTTGAAAAACTTAGCTTATTTGGTGCATTTAGATCACAAAATTACAAAATTGCACCCTCTTTCATACGGGAAAAATTAAAACACAAACATAATTATTCTACAATTGATGTTAAAATAAACATCAGAGTCAATTGGAACAACAAATTGTAACCACATTGTAACTATGAAGTTTTGTGGTTAAAATTTAAAATTAACTTACTAATTTACAACAGTCAAGATTATGTATCTAAGGATTCTAAGGGGCACCACACGGTAGAGCGGAATTCAACTATAGTCTGGCTGGCCAAAAAGTGCAGTATCGAGGATACTAACGTAAGAAAGAGACAGTATGAGTATCTATGTATACTTGAAGTAAAACAATCCCTGCGAAACTATAACATACTTCATACAGAGCGAAAATTTGTCTATAGGTAGGTAGCTTAATTTTTGTATGGTGGATGGTGATCATAGACAAATTTCCGCTACTGTCTATGAATAGCTGAATTCTTCTCTATTGTGTGGTGCCATTATTTAGGATATTGTACTTCACAAGTTTCACAACTCACTTTGTACAGTCTGCTGAAATTATTCTAGTCATGAAATTTTACATTTCATTTCATTGCTCTAAAAATTAAATGTGTCATTATTTTGGAAAAGGTACATTTGGCGGACTGCGCTTACTTTTTTGCTCGTATACAATTATCAATATTGAATTTGTACAACGTACGCTGGCCACCAAATGGTGGTAATGGTAATGGTAAATTAATGACACAATAGTGGTCTGTCTTTTAGCACAACTGACCGCGCGCATGAAACTTTTGATATTTTTCTAACCAGTACAAAGAGACAGAACACAGATTCCCACTATTTGTGCTAGCTTCACCGCAAATTTCAAGAAAACCAGTAGCGGGGCATAGAATTCAAGCCGAACTTCATTCCGCTTTCTTGTCAATTGTTATTATTAATCAATTTTCCACACTAAATTCCGGTTTCACAAGCTTAGTTTCTACCTTTACCATTTCGTTGCCTTTGTGCATCTCTATCTTGACGATGGAGAATACTTCTATAACTTGTTTGACGCGCGGAGCGTCAGGCGGAGCGTCTTTTTCGTTGTTCCATAAGACTTCCATTCGGGATAGTTTGGTGCCAGCGTCGTTTTTGACGCACTGGAAGTCGCCTGGGAAGTCCTGTGTAAAAAAAAACTATATAATTATGCAAGCACGCGTACTGAAGACTCGAACAATAATATTATTAATAAACTATACAAATATGTATGAGCGCAGAGCTTTAGGGAAATTATAAGTTAATATATAGTCTGTAGTTTCTATCTTTGCTAGAGTTATTCGATATTTTTTGAGCAGTGTTGCGCATATCTGGCGGCTTATTGATATACTTTACTGCTATTGTATTAAGGGTCATATTTAAATTAACAATTCATGTGATGCATCCCATACTCATTCTCAATTCATTTTATTTCAGTCATACAGTTAACTAATTTTTGTGTGACCTTAGATAAATGTAAACTTACGGGATTGAAGTAAACCCTCCTGTTGAGCCCCATAGCGACAATGATGATATCAATGTACTTCTCACGAACTTCCACTACAACCCCTTCCGTCACTATAGGTGAGTGCATCTCAATGTACTTGAGTGTGTACAACTCAGTGGACATTTCGCCGGCCTTCTTGGCATTGTACTTTTGTTTGTTGCACTGTGCTGCCACCATGCGGACTTTGTCCACCTCCCATTCTGGAGAACCGCTGTTCTTGAGACTGGCTGTTAGTAGTCTGAAATGGAAATATTTGAAAGTGAAGTTGGTATTACTGATGATGAGATGAGGCAACAATACCGGTATTATAAAGCGGAGGTCCAGAAAGGATGGAGCTGTGTATTTTCAGTTTTGTCTATGATAATGTAATATCATCAATGACATCCACATTAATTTATAAGCGCCTCTTTAGGATTTTATTTATTTGGCCTACTTTATAGAGACAATATTATTGTCAACCAAAGTATTAAAGACTCTTTTGACTTAGTTTCATAAATAAATCTTATCATTAGGTATTACTTAGAATTCATTAAGTAATAGATCTAATTTGTCTAATGTGCTTTTCCTTGAAACAGTGATTTAAATTAAGTAAGTTTAAACTTTTGTTATAATTGGTCTATTACTATATACCAATACTCATTAGTTTAATATAGATTTCAAGTAGATATTAGCTAAGGCTAACAATGAGCAATACAATATCATCAAATGTACCGTATTGTTTCTAACAATCATGTGATACAAAAACTATGGTTTCCTTATGGAGTTACTGAAATAAGGATGAAGTTATAAATTGGTTTTTAATAACCACAAACAATGCAATTTTGGGAATATTAAAGTAAAGTTAATTTGTAGGATTTGAGGGTAACCATTACCTGTGCACCATGATGTCCGCATATCGCCTAATAGGGCTCGTAAAGTGTGTATAGAGAGGCACATTAAGAGCGTAGTGGTGAAAATCATCATCGTCAACCCCGTCTGCACAAAAGTACTTTGCTCTTGCCATAGGCTTGGCACAAAGCATGCTCAGTACCATAGCTCTGCCTCTATCTTCATTATCAGGACCTACATATGGCAAGATTGAGCGCTGTAGACTCCCTGCTGATTCAATTTCCAAATCAATTCCCATCGGTTTCAGTGCCTTGGCTAACTGTTTCATCATGTATCCACTTGGTGCAGGGTGACACCTTAAAAATGCTAACTGAGGATGATCCTTGTAAATTCTCTGCGCAACGGTCATGTTTGCTAGTAACATGAACTCTTCAATAAGCTGATGACTCTCTTTTGATTCGTAAATCCAAAATGATTTAGGCAGCCCATTAAATGGGTGCAAATGAAACGCAACCTTCGGTTGATCAATACGTAAGGCACCATTTTCAAAACGTCCTCGCCTGAATTTACCACCAATTTTGCCTAATATTTTAATAGTTTCCCTAATATCCTTATACTGGAAGCCATTATATATCTCTGGAAAATCAGATTCGTCCTCATTATCTTCAAGTATAGCTTGAGCATGCTCATAGGCTAATTGACTACAGGAGTGAATCACAGTTTTAGCAAATCTATGACTCAAAACTTCAGCATTGTCAGTAATTTCCCAAAACACGGAAAAAGCTAACTTATCAACCCCTGGGAACAGGGAGCACAGCATACATAACTCATCTGGTAGCATGTGGTAAGCTTTTTCTACTAAATAAATGGTTGTTGCTTTTTCTGCAACTTTTTCATCCAGCTCTGTGCCTTCTGTCAAAAAGTGGGACACGTCAGAAATGTGTACACCAATCTCATAGTTTCCATTTTCTAGTTTTTTGCAAGAAACTGCATCATCAATATCACGGCAATTTGATGGATCTATGCTGAAAATACAGAGTTTGCGGCAGTCTTCTCTCAACTTTATTTCTTCTTCTGGTATGGTGTAATCCAGTCTGGGATACAAATGGCTATATTTTTGCCCAAATGGAGTTACATCCAAGTCGTTTTGTGCCAGAATAGCAGTAGTTTCTGTTATGATGTCCCCAGATTGGCCAATATTTTTTATAATTTTTCCATTGGCAAATCTTGAATCAAACCAATCCATTATTTTGGCTAAAAACAGTGTATTTTCATAGCTTTTTGCCTCTTTATAAAAGTTATCTGGCCAACTTGTAAAGGGAATATTGAGACGTGGTATCCTGTGATCACGGGGCACAAATAAGGCTTTTTGTCTATTTTTATCAGGCATTAGTTTCAGGACTCCAATGCATGTACGGGTGTGCACTTTTTCCTTTAAATACACTACTCTTCCTCTTTTTTGTTTGTCTGGTTTAGGTGTCACCTCTATATCATTTCTTACGTCCTGGTCATCATCAATCACATCCTCAAAACTAGTTAGAGTGTCATTATTGTCTTCTTCAGCATTACTATCATCAACAGCTACATCTCCAGATTCGTTCCTCACATTAACTGCATCATTTTTCTTTGTTTCCGAGTCAGTCTCATCACTGCTGATATCTGTGATAAGTTCTACAACAACAACATCACCTTCCAGAGCCCTATTTCTATCTTTGATGCCCTCTATAAGTATGTCTTGTTCGTCTCTGTCCTTACTTGATACATAAGCATGTTTGAACTGTTTGGGATTGATACGCAAAACTCCTTCAATTAGTTGTTTGCTCTCTAAGCCTAATTCCACTTCACTAAGAGGCATGTAGATTCCAAACCGTTTATCACTATTTTCATGGTTCTCCTTACTTTTAGTTCTGTTCCTGCGTTTGTTATCAGATTTTGGTGTGTGTCTGGAATTAGAGTTTGGAGTAACATTTCCCATGCTTTGCCTGTGTAGCTGCTGTTGGTGATATTGCTGATAATTGTCAACTGAATATGATTTATTGAGCAAAGGATGTTGCATGACATTTTGAAAATGCCTTGGGGTATTCTGATCTAAATGTCTCATGTCAGGATGCTGAGCATGGAACATAGGTAGCTGGGCAAGAGGCGAGTTAGGAACACTCGCTGCATTATGAGGCTGTTGCTGAAACATGAACTGGAAGTGAGGATGGTGACTTAAATTCTCCAGATAGTGTGATGGGCTTGCTTGGTACATAGGAGCTATTTGTCTAGTAAACAATTCTTGGACTGAAGCATTACTAGGTGGAGCAGTCTGAGATTGCTGTGGTGTGACATTGTGTTGCGAAATTTGCAACTTTTTTAGCCTTTCTTTCTTTTTCTTAGCATTCTTTTTCTTCGTAGTTTTAGGCGTAGAGTTTTCAGTTACTTTATCAGCAACTTGACTCAACATTTTTAGTACTTCATTGTTACTCTGGTTTGCGTTTGTAAACAATGGCTTTGAAGACGTTTCAGGCCCATTTTGCACATGGATTGGTTTTATGGTTGCTTGCTGCAATGTTAAGTCTTCAGTAAGTTTACAGAGCTCTGCCTCACGGTTGTTCCCACTTGTAGTGACTCCAGTTTCAAGCTGTGGAATAGCAGTACTTGCAGTAACGCATGATGAAGGTACTGGCTGTGTTTTGATTTCTCCTCGAACTTCTGCTGAAAGATCACTACTAGCCATGACAATAGCAGGTTACATTCACAAATAAATGAAACTATTAATTTTGGAATAAATGTACCAAAAAAACTGCACGACACGTAGGTATTTTTGGTGGTCACCTTTCAGACTGAACTGTCATTGTGAAATGACAGATGAGTAGTAAGCACAGATTATTTATAGTGATATATGGTGATAGTAAATTTTATCTTATTTGTTAAGTTGCTGCCACTGATAAATAGTTTTATTTTGAATTGATTTGCACATAGCGCATGTTGACGAGGAATCAAAGAATACTATCAGGGGGGTACAACTCAAAGTAAATCTGTCAAAAAATTTGAGTTTGACACGACGTATCCGATACGTTTGCATAAGTGCGAAAAAGAACTTGTCATGCGTTAGGGTCGCCACACACCTAGCGGTTTTCCTCGCGGAATTACCGGAAGTAGCGGAAATTTGTCTATGGTAGCGGAAATTTGTCTATGGTAGCAGATTTTTTGTATGGAAGCCATAGACTAATTACCGGAAGTAGAGGAAATTCATAGACAAAATGCTTAATTTGTCTATGAATTTCCGCTACTTCCGGTAATTCCGCGAGGAAAACCGCTAGGTGTGTGGCGACCCTTAAGAAGGGACAACATGATTCGTGACGTTACGTGACATTACAGAGGTCTCTCTGTTATACTATTATTTACTCTGTGATACTATACTCTAAGGGTCACCACACACCTAGCGGAATTCCTCGCGGAATTAGCGGAAGTAGCGGAAATTTGTCTATGGTAGCGGAAATTTGTCTATGGCTTCCATACAAAAAATCTGCTACCATAGACAAATTTCCGCTACCATAGACAAATTTCCGCTACTTCCGCTAATTCCGCGAGGAAAACCGACAGGTGTGTGGTGACCCTTAGGGTCAAAAAAGACCAAAGACCTCGCGGAATTAAGCCAATTCATAGACAAAATGCTTAATTTTGTCTATGGTAGCGGAAATTTGTCTATGGCTTCCATACAAAAAATCAGCTACCATAGACAAATTTCCGCTACCGTAGACAAATTTAAGCATTTTGTCAATGAATTGGCTTAATTCCGCTGTGATTCCGCTAGGTGTGTTTAACCCTAAAGGCCCCAGTACACAGTGGTGAAGGATGCCCATGCTCCGCCACGCCACTGTGTACACGGGGGTAATGGTAGACAATGGCGGACAATGGCCGCCAGTTGTCGAGCGTGGCGGGCAATCGGGAAGGTGTCGGTTTTTTGGGCACACTTCAAAGGAATCGTGGCGTACCGTGGCCTGTGGTGTGTACACAGTGGCCAATGTTGACACTGACAGTTGGCAGTTTCTATGTAGCTGACGTAAATACGCTGTCAGTTTGACAGCTGGCTGTTGTATATGTATATGCATGTATATGTTTATGCACCATTGTGTAAACACCTACGTGATGGTAGCGCATTGCAAAGCATGGCGGAGCATGGCCCATCCTTCACCACTGTGTACTGGGGCCTTAAGGGTCTAAACCACAGAGTAAATAATAGTAGCGTGATAGTAGGTCTATGGTTAGAGCATGCGCCTTGTCACTTGTGCTATAGTAGCCCTCAACCAATGTGACGACCGGGGCCATAAAACCCTTGAGCTCGCGGTATCAGTTATCCATTGTGTTGCATTGTGGACTTTTATGGCCCCGGTCGTCACATTGGTTGAAAGCGGTATTACACATTGCAACCTGCAGGGCCCAATCTGTCATGTTGGAAGGTGTAATTAAAGGTAGGGCCTGTAGGGAGCTGAAGGAGGGGTAGGGAGAGGCAGGGTACACAACAGATTGGGCCCTGCAGGTTGCAATGTGTAATACCGCTTTGAGGGCTACTATAGTCTGTACCGTTCATAAGGGTCGCCACACACCTAGCGGTTTTCCTCGCGGAATTACCGGAAGTAGCGGAAATTTGTCTATGGTAGCGGAAATTTGTCTATGGTAGCAGATTTTTTGTATGGAAGCCATAGACAAATTTCCGCTACCATAGACAAATTAAGCATTTTGTCTATGAATTTCCGCTACTTCCGGTAATTCCGCGAGGAAAACCGCTAGGTATGTGGCGACCCTATATCGTATAATATTTTGATAGTGATATTGTAGAGAATTTTAGACTACTTTTATTAATATAAGTATATGATTACTTTTTATGAGAACGAAATTCGATTTAATTTATTTTATTTAGTATTAGTAAATCAATAAGAAAGTGTGTTTGAATACAAAACCAGTGTCAAACAATTATTGCAAATCGTTAATTCTAAATGTACTCTGAACGTACTCTGAATAAAATTCAATAATTACTGTCAAATCTGTCAATGTCAAGTTGACAAATTTAGCAGAGCAGCAAAGCAAAGCGCAGGTGGAAATTATATTATTTGTAGCATTTTATTAAAAAATTGTGCAAATTAAATACTTAATAGGGTTCAAGTTGTCAACATCATTGAAGCATTTATGTAAAGAATATATTTATTACCGGATCAGACCAAAATGAAGCTCATAACCCATAACATGTTAACATCGAAATGCTTAAAAGGTGTTACAACCGGCTATCCACTGGCTATAAGCGCTACAGATGTTAAAATTACAGAAGTTGACTTTAACCCAGAGTTCGTTTCACGTGTACTACCAAAATTGGATTGGCAAGTGTTATGGAATGCAGCTGATAGTATAGGACACAGTGAAGGTTTACCGAAAACACTAGAAAATACAGAAGGAGACCAAGAATTTTTAAAGAAAGCTCATCGAGTTTTACTAGAGGTCGAAGTAGAAGAAGGTCACCTCACTTGCCCAGAATCAGGCAGACAATTCCCAATAACAAAAGGCATTCCGAATATGCTGTTAACAGAAGCTGAAGTACAATAAAGATGTTTATATAAATCTGTGTTTATTTACTTCATCCTTATTAAAATTGTGAATTTTATTTCGCCTTCTAGCTTCATAACCCCTTGATCGATTCTGCTCATTTATGAACTCTCAAAATTATATGTATCTCCGATACAACCTCAACAAATTTCAAAAATACCAGGAAAATGTTACTCAAGTTATCACAGTACAAACTCTCAAAATCAAAAAGTCATTGAAATGCCGAGACGCCCCAGTAGCCAGAAATTGTTTGTAAGAACTCGCTCGGCTAGTTCGATTATATTGACTTGCACACTAAAAAAATCCTAATGCACATCAAAACATTGCTTTGATGTGCATTTAGGTTTTATTCCTGTGTCAGTCAGAATTTTTTGATATGCGGAATATTATTTCCCATATTGATATGGTTGGAACTGGAACTTTATATTCCCAGAAGTTACCATTACCAGTTCTAACAGAAAGGAAAAAGTGCTGGTTTTCAAACAAGTTAATAGATAAGTAATAAATATTATGGGACAGTCTTTCACAAATCAATCTAGTCCCACAGTAAACTCAATAAGGTTGTGGATACTAGGTGACAATTGACAATATAATAGATAGATATAAATAAATACATAGAAAAAATCCAAACTCAGGAACAAATATCTGTGATAAACATGAATAAATGCCCTAATCAAGATTCAAATCTGGGACGTGCTTCATAGGCAGAGTCGCTATCGTTCCACACCAATCTAGCCTAGTGCCTAGGTAGGAGGCCATCAAGTTGGTGGGAATAAACCTAAACCCCAGCTGATTGGCAGACTATATAACTCCCCTTTATCTTTGAAATGTCATTCTTGAGGTATATTATATTCCTGCCCTTTGACCAAGCAGCGGACAGGAAAGTCGTGCCAGCGGCGCCACAGCCAAATCTGCGCAAGCATACTCGGTTATAGTTTGGACGTGATTTCACGCCCCGAGGACACCACTTTCCGTGCGCATGATTTTAGCGGTCAAAGGGTTAGGCCAGAAAGGTATTAGATATCCCTTCAACGCCAATGCCTTGACTGCAGTTAGCCACTGTTGCTGTCTACGTGCCAATTTGGTGTAGGTGTCTAAGAGCAGGGCCGGATTAAGACTTTCGGGGCCCCTAGGCAGTACAGTTTTTGGGCCCCCATTTTAGCAACTCATATCATCCTTCGAGCGTTATGTCCCAGCTTTTGCCACAGTTCGTTGGAGTGTGGGATCCCCTTGGCAACCCAATCCCATGAATTGCCGCATGCACTAGTTTTTACGAGTGTGACTGCCATCTACCATTCCAATCCAGAGGATTGATATTTACCAGTTGGTTTCCGGTGAAAGAAAACATCGAATGTAACCGGACCCAATCCCGATAAATCCTAGTTTTCCCTCTGGTTTGGAAGGTCAGATAGCAGTCGTTTTCGTAAAAACAAGTGTCAATGCCAATGCATGGGATTAGGTTGTTAAGCGGACCCCAAGCCGGGACAAACGTTAGGAGGAAGAAGAATGAATCGGCAACATAAAACGGGAATGTGCTTTTGTAAGATTTTTTGGACAAAAAACTATTTTTAAAATCTTGGATCAAAACAAAACGCCGTGAAAGAGTGGTAAAACTTAACGCTATCCCCGCTAAAAAGGACTACTCCACAATATTTTCTGAAAAACCACTACACAGAATAATCGTTACGTGAAGAAGTAATTTTCATTTCCCAACTATGGGGTTGAAAAATTAAACGGTTGGGAAATAATTATTTGGTAAAAGTTATTCGTCCAAATGAAACTTTTACTAAATACACTTTTTGTAGTTTTTATGTATTTTTTTACCATTATTATTTAAACCCGAAAATATTATCTCGTTGTCGTTGAAAAAGGAAAACGACCTAAACAAGATTAATATCTGTGGAACTTAAAAACTTAAAATGCATTTTTCTATTAAAAAAAAAGTAGGCCCCTAGTGGATATATATACCAATTTTCCAGTTTTATTTCACTCTACGAAATATTTTATTTTTTTCCTGTGCACGATGGGCCCCAGGACTACGCGGGGCCCCTAGGCAGTTGCCTACTTTGACTAAAGGCTAATCCGGCTCTGTCTAAGAGACTAAAGAGCGTTATCACACTTGCCATTTCCGAGCGAGTTTTGTAAGCGTGCGAACACGACGCGAGTTCTCCGCGTACGAGATTTGTGTAAAATCGCACAGATCAGATTTATGGGATAACACCTGCTCTAAAAATTCTATAACATTTTCCCCGAGTTTACAGGTGTCCATAGGCTACGGTCACTGCTTACTAATCTGGTATTATCTTGGTAATCTGGCGGGCAGTATGTTTGTTTGCCATTGTAGTGGTATTTTTTTTAATGAAATCCATATCAAGCTATTTTGCAATGAAAACTCGCCTTGTATATTTTTCCCCTGTTGCGTGGGTGTGATGTTAGCAAGTTTTAAGGTAAATAGAAAGAAAACAGTATACCTATAACAAATCATTTATTTATTTTGGAAAACAATAAATTATTCCATGATTACAAAGATGTTCATTAAATTATCATCTCAAAACAATACATATTCTCTATGGTGGTATAGCACTCCTCTTATAGTTCGTCGACGTATGGGGTGAAGGCCAGGTTGCCAACGGACGCCATTGAGAGCGGGCTCTTGGCTACAGCCGCAACAACCTGTAACAGATAGTTTGAACCCTTAGGCTGCGTTTCTACCAGAGATGAGCGAGGATGCGTCGCGAGGAATGTTTGCAGCAATAGAATCACTTCATTTGTTTATCCTAACACAGAGCAGCTCTATGGATTGGTTCTTAAAAAACACATTCCTCGCAAGACATTCCTCGCAAATCGTCTGTCACCTGTAAAGTCGTTTAGTATATTTTATCGTATGTACGAGAAGTTTCATAGATCTCTACAATGTTACATTGATTAGTCCATCGACTATGGTTGGTGCAACCGGCTTTTAATCGGTTTTCGTTAGTGTGTAAATCTAATACGGGCAAATCTCTTAACGGTGATTAGTGTAGGTAGGACATAAGAAATGTAATTAGGCGTGTTTACACCTGGCGCACCGCCTCGCGAGGAAATTGCCGTGCGCGGCAGCTCGGCTAGTGTGGACGTGCCTCAACGCGTGACTTATTTCATCAGTCGATAAATCTTTAAATAACCAATTTTGATATGTTATATAGAGGGCGAAATTAAATATGATTATTTGTATTGTTTTTCTTGCATATCGCATTTTCCTCGCTGTAGTGAATTGAAAAGTTGTGTGGTCCGCACGGCTACAAAATTTAATGTCGTCTCGTGTCTTGAAAGCCTCGCTACGCTCAGGAATCTATCTTATCATAGATTCCTTCGCTCGCTCAGCTTTCAATTTCAACACTTGCGCTAAATAACCACTTTGCAGCCTTGCATAACAAATAGCTATTGACACGTTTTTATGAATTAAACCCCAGCTTGCACTACCTGTGAAACATCAGACGCGGCGACTTGGTCGACGGCGGCGGCCAGCTCGGCGGGGCTCCGGGCGACGCCGGTGAGCAGGCCCTGCGCGGCGACGTTCTCGGCCAGGCCGGTGCCGTCGTCGACCTCGCTCAGCAGCTGCACCTTCAGCTGGGCCTTGGCGGCCTTCACGGCGTCGGCGGAGGGTGGCGAACGGATGGCGGTGACTACTGCTTTGAGGGCCTGAAGTAGGAGTAACATTTTAGTTTAAATTTTAAGTACTAAATATACACTCGGGTGCAAATAAATCGGACCACCTGTGCAAGTGAGACATTTGGGAGAGGGAGGGGAGATAACGCCTTCGCTTTCACCTAATCTTATCTCGTGGTGTTATTTTATAGGGCGTAAAATTATCTATCACGTGGTATTTAAATTTTCATCGTGAGGCCTATAATTTCGACGGAAATCGAAAAAATGTTTACTTGCACAGGTGCAGGTGGTCCGATTTCTTTGCACCCCAGTTTATTATGGGACAATCTTACAGAAATCAACCTAGTCCAACAGTAAGCTCAAACTCAATAAGGCTTGTGTTATGGGTACTAGGCGACGATATATATAATAAATAGATACTTAAATACACAGAAAACAACCATAACTCAGAAACAAATATTCGTGATAAACACATAAATAAATGCCCTGACCAGGATTCGAACCCGGGACCTACTGCTTCATAGGCACTACCAACTAGGCTAGGAGGCCGTTAAATTTTCTTATAGGTTAAAATTTTTCGTAGGAGAAGCATTCCACGAGGACTGAACAAATGCATGTTTTTTCGCCTATCCTCCTCTTCTTTCTTCCTAGCGCAACTAGTTTTTATGAAAGCGACTGCCATCTGACCTTCCGACCTAGAGGGGAAACTAGGCCTTATCGGGATTAGGTCCGGTTTCCTTACGATGTTTCCCTTCACCGAAAAGCGACTGGTAAATACACTCGAGAGCAAAAATTTCGAGTCAGTAACATAAACTTTAATATCTTTAAAATTAATATCTTTGAGATATTCAAGAAAATGCTAGGTTCCCAAAACTTTTGCTCTTGAGTGCATTAGATGATATTTCGTACATAAGTTCCGAAAAACTCAGTGGTACGAGCCGGGGTTTGAACCCGAGACCTACGGATTGAAAGTCTAACGTTCTACCGCCAGGCCACCAGCGCTTACATGTTTATTTCGTCTATATGGAACTTTATTTCTGTGTTTTATGTTGATCCCTACCTGTCATGTGGACATGCGAGTTTGTTAGAAAGAGGCAGTTATTACCTGTGCAGCCTCATCCTTGGGCACGGTCAGCACGGCGCCAAAGAGCCCAGAGGGCCTACCGCGAAGTTCGAAAATCGACGGTCCCGTCTCTATCGCTCTTGCATATACGAAAGAGAGTGATGGAAATATTCGATTCGATGAACGAAGTGCTTCGCGGTTATAGCCCAGAGTCGGAGTAGCCGACGTTGAAGGCGGCCGCCGCAAACGGCCCGATGTTGCCGATGGCCTTAGCTAGCTAGCACCGAGTTGTCGCCGCCCCATTTGGTGAGCGGACCGTTGTCCATCTGTCATGTTGGAATGTGAGGTTGTTAGAAAGAGACAGTTATTACCTGCGCAGCCTCATCCTTGGGCACGGTCAGCACGGCGCCGAAGAGCCCAGAGTCGGAGTAGCTGACGTTGAAGCCGGCCGCCGCGAACGGCCCGATGTTGCCGATGGCCTTAGCTAGCAGCGAGTTGTCGCCGCCCCATTTGGTGAGCGGACCGCTGCCTAAGGCTGTGAAAATATATATACGTAATTTCAAGGCCAAATAATGGAATCATCATCATTCGTTTGCCCTTGTATTATTTTGCCTTCTCGTGTTTTTTGCCAAATCTGATACTGAGCTTGGGGTCCGTTTGGCCTTAATACTATGAATTGGCGTAGGTACAATTTTTTACGAAAGGTACCTCCATGTGACCTAACCTAGAGGGGAAACTAGGCCTTATTGGGAACAGATCCGGTTTCCTTGCGATGTTTTAACAATCATTACTAGGATATGGAATATCTTTGGAAGTACTATTTGTGCTCATTTTGTTAAAGTGTAACCCATCCATAGAATAAGTAAGTAAATATCATAGTAGAAAGTGAGTAATCGATTCGTTCTTGCAAACAACTTCTGGCTACTGGGTCGGGACGACTCGGCATTTCAATGGCTTTTTGATTTTGAGAGTTTGTTCCACGATAACTTTAGTAACGTTTTTCTGATCTTTATGAAATTTGTTGGGATTGTAGCAGAATTACAGAAAATTTGAGAGTTCATTTATGAGCTGGATCGATCCAAGACATGGACTTAGAAGGCGAAAAAATCTTCATATGGGTCTTGTAATATTGGTCAATTAGTTCGCAAGTAAATCGCAAGTTCTCAGTTCGAGGCAGACTACTAGTATAGTCAGAGAATGCAGATAGTTGAAGACGTACAGTAGCAAAAGTAGCAGCAGTAAATGAGCTGGACACGACCTTATTGTTAAGAGAATAAGAGCGTGTGTAGCATTTTGAACACCCCACCCGCTTAGCTACTTCTGATGCTGACTGTACCTTTGGCAGCGACGGCGAGTGCGAGCGCCTGCTTGGAGCCGGAGGGCGCGCCGGGCAGCGCCACGGCCACGTGCACGACGTCGCCGCCGGTCTCCTTCCTGAAATTAACTCATTCTTAGTTTAGCTGGGGACTATACTTACTTAACCTTTTCGCCGCCAAGCTTTAAACAAATAATGTTAAACAAAAAAAGAACCGACTTCACTTAGGATCCGCTATTCCAAGAGGAAGTGGCCGAGTTGCTGTAAAAAGCCTATAATAGTTGAAGAGTTCCCTCGATTTCTCCAGGATCCCATCATCAGACCCCGACTTGGTGACAATGGGACCATCTAGGGGTTATACCCGTTCGATTAAAAAATTTTTTTTGAAAATCGGTTCACGATTCAAGGAAATATCGAGTAACATACATACAAAAAAAAATATCGGTCGAATTGAGAACCTCCTCCTTTTTTTGAAGTAGATTAGCAATGAGTTCAAAATAGATTTATCATATAATTTCTATTTTGGGTTGAACTCTCGACTATGCGATGATATTGATTATCCTTTGCTTCAATTGTTCAATATAAGTTATCTGAAGACGTTAAATATAGTTGTATTATATTGAAAAAAAAAAAGAACATAGGTCTTACATAATGCTCTTGTGAATTTATCTGTAGCTTTATACAAGATGTAACCAAAATACTGGTGATCCTTTTAAGGGCATAATTGAAGGGATGTTTACAAAAACAATATAACTGACTACACTGGTTGACACCTGAAACGATTAACAATGTTCTTAAAAAAGTGTCAACCACTCTAAGCAGTCATGTTGTTTTTGTAAACATCCCTTCAATTGGTATCGTATTAAAATTATGAAAAAGCAAGAAAATATTTATTTGTATTTGTATGGAGGGCTGGCCGGCTCCTACGTGTCGCATACAAAAAAAACTTTTTCGCGTCCAAAAATGTTGTCTTCTACTTTTTCTTACTCGCAATACGATACCAATTATGCCCTTAAACGGATCACCAGTATTCTCGTTACACCCTGTATTCAGAGAGTTGAAAAAGCATCAATGCTTGTTTCGACTTACCTCAGTTCTCCGCCATAATACTTGCCACCTTCTGCTTTAGCATCCGAGGAGACACTCAGCTTCAGAGCCTGAGCGATCATGGTGGCGGTTTCCTGAAACAACATATCTATTTCAGCAAAATCACTTTATCTATTTCTAGGAGCGTCCAGCGATATTTCGAGATTCGGCTGTAAAATTGGGTCACTTTATTTTAACTTAAGTCAAGGTGTGTAACTTAGTGTAAATCTGTCAAAAGAATTGAGTTTGACATGACGTATACGATACGTTTGCATAAGTGCGAAAGAGAACTAGTCATGCGTTAAGAAGGGACAACATGACGTTACAGGGGTCTCTCTGTATAGTACTATTATTTACTCGGTGCTAAAGTGAAATAATCTGATTTGAACTGTATCAATTATTGATACAAGCTTTATTGCAGACTGTAATTTTTTGTCATCAGTAAACTATTGCTCTTCAAGACGATTTTTGAAGATGGCTTAATGAGAAGATTCGTCTTACCTCAGAATTTTCATACCTCAGCCTGATTTCAACATATCAATATTGTTTTGTCACTAATCTTTCGAAAGTGTGCTGTATAATATTTGAAGAGTTCCCTCGATTTCTTCAGGATCCCATCATCAGATTTTGACCTAAGATTGACAATTTTGACCAACTGTCTAGTATATACCCTTTCAAGAATGAATTTGACAGTTGCCTTCCCTATTGAGAACCTCCTTCGAAACCTTGAAATCGGTTCGAAAGGGGCCTTTAGTACCCGTGGCGCCGGGTAAAAAATAATGTTAGGCAAGCCGGAACGTAATTTGGCTTCATGAGGTGTAGGAAAACTACTTAGCTGCCTGAAAATTAGGTAAGCCAACGGGAATTGTGTTCTATGGACCCGCCGCCACTGTCCAGCACCCACCTGGGACTCGCCGATAACGGCGACGGCGCAGCGCGCGGGGGTGAGCGTGCCGGCCGCGTAGTGCTGCAGGGACTCCGACGAGATCTTGCCGATCTTCTTGGGCGAGATGAACAGAGAGTTGCCCAGGCCTCGGCGGAAGGCTGCCTTGTGGAGGAGGTCTATAGCACGCACCTGACATAAAAAAATATCATAGAGTAACTTATATAGTAGAGCACCACAGGCTTAGAACTTTTTGAAGCTCAAGTCAATTGCGCTCTTTGTCCGAAAGCCCCCTAAAGATACCCAATTTGTAAGAGGAAATGTCACCTGCACTGCACTGCTACTCCACCTAGTAGCTACTAGTGTACTACTAGTACGCTATTTGTTACTAGGTGGAGTAGAAATGCAGGTAACATTTCCTCTTACATTTCCAGTATCTTTAGGGGGCTTTCGGACAGAAGGCGCAATTGACTTGAGCTTCAATAAGTTGTTAGGCTGTGCTGCTCTACTAAACAAGTTACTCTATGAGAATATAGGTAGTGAGTCTCTAAGTGCGTCCAATGGGACAACTACTCCTATGCAGAACAAGCCAAAAAAATGTTGTAGTTTTACTTATTTCAATGTTGTGTCATACTCCATGCCTTCACTCACTCATGGCCCTGTCGGAACACACACCACCAGGCTAGCATCATGCCGAGTCGCGACCATTTCGTGGCTTATAATGTGTTATATCATGTTAGATATATTTGTCGCCGTTTGCTTTTTTCTTTTATTATTTTTTACCTGTTGTCTTTTATGTGTAATGACCTCTAATCCTTAATTTATTAGCTCTTTGAAAATAACAGCTATAATTGTAATTATTCTTTGCTTCATACCATTCCCCAAGATAAGATACGTGAACTTTAAAATTATAATACGCGATTAAGTCCCGTTTGTACGAATAGATATGTGTTATAACCAGTGATCGGATTTTAGGGTGCACCACGGTTTTTTTTTACTCAAAAATTATGCTAAGATGCATAATTTTAGGGATTTTAGGACACACATTGTTTATTTTAGTTACGACAAATACATTTCAAAAACATTTTTACGTTTTAACGACTATATTCGCAAAATAAGTGTATCTTTTCCGTCGTGTTGCACCCTAAAATTCGGACACTGTTACGTGAAAGTCTCAGGGCAACCAAAAGGTTGAATTGTCCCTTTTTTGCAATTTCAAACACTTTCGACTGACTCATTAGTAAAACAGCCTATAAGATACGATACAGTTGAAGATGACATAGTTACCTGAGGCGCGAGGGCAACAATGTCGTATTTGAGGCGAGGCACGTTGTCGCTGAGCTCCCACGGCCTGAACTCCTGGCAGGAGATCAGGTTGTTCAGGCACTCCAGAGCAGGGCTCAGGTTGTCCCTTGTTGTCTAGGTAGGAAAGTCACACGTTTAAACATCATATCTTATCCATTTTTTTTATAAAGTATTATATTAACTATCCCACGGCCCAAAGAATCTGGAACTTTCTGGAGGCAACGGGCATTAGTAATGAAAATGAACTTTAAAGGGCTGTCACAATAGATCAATCCATGCTGGTCGATGCGACACTCAAAGGCCCACAACACAACAATAGTATAATGCAGGCAGGGGTCAATGTGTACTTGTTGTACATAGGACTTGTATTTTTTTTATAAATTAAAAAAATATATATTTTAAGTCCTTTTTTTAAATATAAATTCTTTTTATGATTGTAAGTAGAGGGGTCTGATTTTAGGACAGGAACTAAAGCGGTCTAAAGTTGCGAGTTTGGCCATAGGATTACTACAGAGCTAGGGACTTGAAAATTAATATTGTACATTAGATTAAGTCGGTTCTGGCGCTCGCCGGCCGCTACCGCGGCACGCTCGCTTCGCTCGCGCGGCTTCGCGCGCTGTTACGTCACGGTTCACCTAACACACTCCTCCTCGCTTCGCTCGTCGTCGCACCTGTCTTGGCTCTGTGACACAATTTCGGAGCTAATATCTCGGTAATTAACAAGTATAGAGAAAAGTTGCCAATACAAAACACGCATATTTTAGCGTCTTCTATACGATAACATCATAAAAAATAGGTGTCATAATGATACCAACCCCATCAAATTTCTTCTAAGTCCTGCGTACCCTTTGCTACAGCCCAACCCAGTAAAGTTTCAAAATATATGTCGTTATATAACTTTCTCACCTCAAGTGTGTAATAGATAAACTCGCGGTCACCGGAGCAGGTGACCGAGGCTCCGTGTTGGGCCAGTTTACGCGCGAGGATGAAGCCACTGGAGCACCCGGTGCTCTGACCTGCCGCTGTACGCAGGACATGGGTCAGACCCAGCTCTGTTGGGGCCTCATATCGGGATCCGGCCCTGTAATGACATTAACTTATCAATTTAGTTTAAACCAGGGATTGTTACCGGTAGGGCAGTAAATTATCAGATTATCCGAAAATCATTTGAAATATGTTCACGACAACCGAGATACCGAAATTGAATACTGGTAAACCTTTTGAACGCCAAGCATCGGACGGAAAAACCGTGTCCTAAGCGCCAGCGCGCGCGAGCGCACAAAGTAAACCGGTTATAACCGTGCGCGTGATTTGACGGCTTTGGCGGTCAAAGGGTTAATTTGTATTGAAAATAATACCAGTATTCGATCCCTGGTTTCAACTAAGTAAATAAAAACAAATACACAAACAGAATATTTAGTCATAAGATTTTTTTTTTCTCACATAGAACACTACAGTCTAAGAACTTTTTGAGGCTCCAAGTATGACGCGCAATCTGAACAAAACCAACCAAAGTCCGCTAAATTTTCTTTCGATTTCGCTCTACTTTTTGATGCTATTTTGCAGTAACTAACGTAATTTCTATAATTTTGTATACATATTATGAAAGATCTTTTCTTTTTTAAAGGAATAAATACAACGAGTTTTAATTTTATGCTTTATTTAGAAATGATTCACCCTAATCAAATCACGTGTTTCGCGATATTTGCTTGGAGAGGTGAAAAGAGTAACAAGGCTTTTTATGATCAAAATAAAGTTACACAAGTACCGTTAAATATATAAATACATTGGAAAATGAGTCGTCTGAGGAATAAGTGTAACAGTTTTTTTCACTTTCATATATATTTTTTAAGGGAGAGTATGTAGTGCTAGAGCAATTTTGCTAAAAATTGCGGAAGTTTATATTTTCGGGAAGATACTAAAGTATTTTATAAATATATAAATACAAAAATAAACTTCACTTCATGCTTTATTCAAATAGTACAAAACATATTAGGGTCCATAACAAATAATAATAATAAAATCATACGACAAAATTGCATGAATCAACATCCTCACTAAACAAGCTCTGTAAGAATTGAGTTTTAAGGTTTAATACCTTATATAGACCTAAGGTACTTTTTTTGCAATAACAAGACTTTAAGCTATCTTACCAAATGCAATGCATGTGCATAATGTCATTATTAGGGATTTTCGTTTCAAATAGTTACCGGACTCTTAAGAAATGCAACAAATTGCGATTACCTTAAGATTAAGGCAACTGATTCCACAGTTTTACTGCCATTACTGCAGAAGACTTATCACAGGCGTGAATTTTGTGATGAGCAATGGCAATTGTGAGATTGGCACTCGATCAAAGACGATGACCACTAACATCCACCAAAAATTTAAATTAAAATAAAAAGAATTAAAAAAAAAACATTTAAAAAGAAGAGATAATAATTATTATGGTATTACTACGGTAACTTTGAGTTGCTTTCATGGCGCTTCAGACTTGGAGTATCAAAAAGTTTTTAGACTGTGGCAGTCTATAGTCTCGCATAACTTAAAATGTCTTTGGTGTTACCAAGAAACCGGGCTTCTAATATACGTAGTTTCTATTTATTAGGTTTAACAGTTACAAGCTAGAATGTTTTAACATATACCATAAACTGAAACACAGAAAAGCAATTATTTAATGAAATTTTACAAAGAGATTTAAAAGTCAAGGACAGATTTGTGTTGGTTGTTGATTCACCCATGCTTGTTTCTCAATAATCACACAGTTAGTTGGACACAAATTGCACATAACAATTACAAAAAAAAATACTAAGATACCTATGGAACAATACTATAGCATAGCTTGATCAATTTGTATGTAAATATATTATTACAACTTGGTTCTAAGGGTAAAGTAGCCTTGTATTTGAAATTTTGTTAATTAATCATTGCAAAAATTGTTTATTGTTTTATACTATGTCCGGAGTTAAATTAATATTAATTTCACAAAGTAGAAAAAGATACCCTATGAAAAAAAACAACCCCAATGTTGTAGAGTTCTTTATATTCAATTTTCTCACCTCATTGTAATCTCCCACAAATTGGTGGTATTTTCCACTAAATAAAAAAGCAATTGTGAAATTTCTTTTTTATCAATACATTAAATTAAACTTAATAGAAATTCTTTTGACTTGTTCTACAGTTGCCATCAAATATATTGGAGTGGCTAAGGTACTCAAAAATATGTGAACATGACTTTATTGTCTTGAAAATAGGGGCATTGTTCAGCTATTTGTGACCGCCTTGGCCACTACAATATATGATGGTGACTGTACACAAATTAATTCTTGATAAATCAATATTTTTAGCGAGATTCGTGGCCCCATGTTTTCTAGCAATTAACATGTTATATGCGGCAGACATTCGTGATTTCAAGAGAAGTTCAAGAAAACCAGTACAGCATTAACCTTGAGAATACTTGATATTTTTTTAAGTTTGCCATAACGAACCTGAATTAGATTTTTGTTTCGTACATATTGTACCTGCAGGATATTGTACTAGTAAATTTCTTACTTGAAGGCTACAGTCACTCTTGTGACTGGAGAACCGTTGTCCAAGGCAGCAACAAATGTGTTGTTCTGGGTTTTGCCAAACTGTAGGCAAGCAGCATTCTGCCTTACGGCAGCCTGAGCGGCCTGGGCATAACCTCTTACCTGAAAAACATTTAATTATCATTTCCACTTGTATCTAACTAAAATAATCATGGGTAAATCTTTTACATAACAGGCATTTGACAGCTAGGTACTAAGGTGAACATTATAAGCTACAAGTTCAATCAAAAATAATGTTCAATTGGTGATATTTACCCCAGCGTGACGAATTATAGAGTTTTTCAGTGCGTTTGATGCCATTTTACCAAAATTTTAAGGTTTTTGAGCACTCACACTGGTAGTGGCACGACCACCAATTCGATCGAAAAATATAGTTTTTAATTTTTTGACAGTTGCGCACTCCGGTGTTCTTTGGATTCGTGGATTTTAGCTTATTGAGAATTTATAGCTTAACTTAACGAACAAGCGGTTTAGCAAACAGTAAATAAACCATTATTAGTCTAAATACATAAGTAGTTTTTAACTGAAGTTTGCCTTCCCTTTGTTGTTTCAAGTATGTTTCAAGATTACTTCGAAAAAATGAAAAACGCCCGCGGAAGCTGCACGTTTTTTAAAGTAACTTGAACAGCATATTTGACAAGCCATGTGAATCTGCACTGCGCGCTGAGCGCGGGCATGACATTTCCTCTATATTTGACAATTTTGTTTACCGCCAATTTTGCTGTTTTAGTTGTTGTTGTGCTTTTAGCATTTTAATTAAGAAAAAACATTAGTTTCTGTGATGAAGGAAAGGAAACGACGCCGATAATTGTGTACGTGTTAATTACATGATTGTACTCGTATCGTATATTCAGTAAAACTAGGTAACACATTGACATTGGTTTCAGCTAGGCAACCGTTTTCATTTGTTTAGTATGCGTGGCTTGTTTGATATTGCGCTGATATTGAATTGTTTGTAATTTTTGCGGTCCTGGATTGACTTAATGTGCTGGTACGAACCACATTACACTGTTGCATTTGTGCTGTTAACTTCAATATATCGATGACTTCTCGTAATAATATTTCTCTGTAACCTATAAGGGTAAACCCTTTCAAATATTTATTAACAATCCATCTCGTTTAATGCTATGACACACTAGAAGAAATGAATTAATATTTGGTCTGTATTGGCTATAGTTAATCTAAAGGAAATTAATTCAGACCATATTAATGTTTAGTCTGAATTCATTTCCTTTAGAATAAACAGCCCATGCTGGTCACATCATCATTATCTAGCCATTTTTTCATACCAATCAGGTTCTTTTTTAATAATCTAGCATGATTCATACCTTTTCTGCATCAAGTACTGGCACACATATTCTCGTCTCCATCTAAGTTCTGGTAGAGGTGGTAAGGGGATGGCATGATTCTTATTACTATTAACCATTCCTAATGCCCTCATTTGCAAAAGCAGTTGAGCTTACTGTCGGACTATGTTGGTTTGTGTAAGACTTATTGATTGTTTTGCTTGACTTGGCGGGGGCACTGCCATACCCCCAGATTTATCTATGAAACAAAATGCTTGCATCTTATTAAGGTAAAATCAAGAAAACTTTGGTGGGTATTATTAGAGTTAGAACCAACATCAATGTATTAACTAATTAATAATTATGTTGAATGGTTTGATTAATTGAGGTTAACTAATTTATTTAGTAGAGTCCCCATGGTAGTTTAGGGCTATAGTCCCCATGCTAACCCAAAGCGGGTTGCGGACTTCACATACACCTTTGAATTTGCCTGTGGGTGTATGCAGGTTTCCTCACTATGTTTTCCTTTACAGTTATCAGGCAAGCAGTTATTCTTATTACTATCCTTTTAATTTTTACAGTAAAAATGTTGTAATATCAAAAAATGTGCAATGCTATATGCTATTAGCATGCAATGGTATTGTTCAAAACAGAACAACCTGTCTATGCAGACAGTGTGGTATTCACTTTCTGTAGTGACGTATTTCGCGCTGCCGGTCGCGTATGTCTATCTGCATACTACACTTAAAACTGTCCATTTCAATTATTGCATTACTACACCAGAATTTTTTTTATGTTTGCTTACAGATTAAGTGATGTCAACTGTGCTTAAGCCAATTATTGGAGATTGGGAACAACAACACAAGCCTAACAATAAAATTGACAAAAAAAATCCTGTTGTAAGGCATAAAGCAGGGCATGGAATAAGATATAAAGAAAATTGTTTTAAACACAAGTGCAATAAAGAACTTAAAAATAAATTGAAGAAATATAAACTCAGAAGAGATGGTAAAGAAGATCCAGATGTTATAAATGTGTCTCATATTTTTCAGACCGCTTTAAGAGTCAAATCTCCTATTATCAACAATAATGACGAATTAGATATCTATGATATAGAGAGACCAAAGAATTATCTGTTCAAAATGGTAAGAAGAAAAAAAGATGCTGACAATGTCAGGTCCGTAAAAACATTGTTTAAAGAACTTCCGGAAAAGAACATGCCCTCGGACATTCCAATTGTACCTACAGAAACTACTGAAAATGAACAAGCGTCTCCTAATAGTCAAGATAAAAAGCATACCAATGCTTTTAAGTTGATGATGGAATCTAGAAATAAAAGTATTGGAGGCAATTCACCTGGTAAAGAAAAACCGGTTGATGAAACAGAAATCCAACTAAAAATAGAGGAGAAAAACACTAAAGCTAAGAGACTTTTAGTTTTACAAAAAATGGCAGAACAAAAAGGATCTCTTAAGAAGAAGGAAAAAGAGGAACTATTGGAAGAAGCTATAAAAAGAAAAATGGATAAAAGAGCAGAAAGATTGACTAACATGATAGTTAATAATAGCAGTAAGAAAATAAAACCCAAAAAAGAAAAATCAAAATTATTAACTAAAATAAAAGACACTAAATTGCCCAGAATTGACAATGCAAAAACGCTTACTACAATAGAAGACACTAAATTACCCAGCATTAACAATGCAAAAACGCTTACTGAAAAACAACCAATTAATAAGCAAATCAATGGTGCACTTCAATTAATTAATATATTTGATGAACCACCCAGTGACTCCATTACAAGTGACTTAAAAGAAAAATGCGTGGTAAAAGAAGATTTAGAATTTCTTAAAAAACTGTCTCCTTCAATTAGAAAGAAAGAAAATATGCTTTGTTATTTTAAAAAGATTGAAAAAGACTGTGATTCTTCGTCACCTGTCAATACAGATAACAATGAAATGAGCCCTATAATAAAAGTCAAGTTCGGAGCCAGGAACAAGAAGAAAATAAAAAAGAAGAAATTAAGTTTAAAAGATAAAAATTCACTTGACTTAGATGGCAAGAATAACTGTTCTGCAGAAGAAATTGTAGATGTAGATTCAATGAATGCACCCACTGACACTAAAAATGATTCTGTGGTCTCTAATATACATGTCGATCATAAAAATGAGTCTGTTGTTACAAATGAACCTATCGTGAGTAAAAGTGAGTCTAGAAAACGAAAGCGCGAGCAACTCTTTAATAAAAAAAACACTATTGTTGAAAACAAT
Organism: Pammene fasciana; assembly: GCA_911728535.1. NCBI lineage: Eukaryota > Metazoa > Arthropoda > Insecta > Lepidoptera > Tortricidae > Pammene > Pammene fasciana. The sequence continues at coordinate 9,642,181 of OU452285.1, forward strand.
GATTGTCTGAATCAATCTTTAGAAACAAATGAAACTAGGAATGAAAGGCCAAAGCGAATTGTCAAAAAACCTATACAATATAAAGACGATTTCCTTTTATCCAGCTCAGACGAAGAGTATAATATATTTACCCCAAAAAAGAAAAAGCATAGTGATACGAAAACTGATACTCCAAAATCAATTAAAGACCCTAAATCCAAGACAAGTGACGGATCAATGCAAAACGAGCTGAATAATAAAGATACCAAGAAACCTGCAAAGAATAACGATGGTAATAAAAAGACTAATGTTAAATTGGCTCCTATATTTGCTCCTAAACCACAGTTAGATCCAGCAGCTTTAGAAGCAAAACAGAGATTTCTTCAAAGTGGTGTACCAGAAAAACTGAAGAAAATTGCGAAGCAAATTATACAAACAGATGCAGACATGAATTTCTTTCCTACTGTTGTCCATGTACAGCAAATAGAAGACTTTGAGAACGCTGTATCTGGTAGCCCAATTGTTCCTTCATTCAGATGCGAGTCACCGGATTTAGTAAGTCCTACGAAATTTAGTGAAAACAGTTTCAAAACCATATTAAGCCCGGAAAAACCTACAAAACAATCACATGTTGCCCAACCAGATAATAACATACGGAAAGTTTTGCAAAATATTAAACAATCGTATCCGAAATTTCCAGTCTACCGGACATATCAACAATTGAAGGAAAAAAGCAAAGGAGAATTTAGAGACTGCAATAACTTCCCTGAATTTGATAACAGCATAGAGATAATGAACAATGCTGTAGATGTTAATAAAGATCAAGTGTATAAATTGAATTGGACAGACAAATATAAGCCCATGGCTACAAATCAAATAATTGGAAACTTTGAAACCACAAAAGAACTTAAAAAATGGTTAGAATCCTGGTCTGCAAATGATGATAAACGGAAATATAATGGTGCTGATTCTGACTCATCTGATTTCTACCATTCTGATACAGACAGCAGAGATAGTATGAAGACGATTGATAATCTTCTTGTTTTAACTGGCCCCACTGGTTGTGGGAAAACTTCTTGTGTCTATGCTGTAGCTGCAGATCTGGCTATTAAGGTTATTGAAGTCAACGCCAGCAGTAAGCGTAACGGCAAAATAATGCTACAGGATTTACAAGAGGCTACCCAGTCTCACAAAGTCAACAGAGGAAAAGGCACTAGTACCGAAAGTTCACAGAAATCCCAGGAGATAGTTGAAGTTGATTTGACTTTAAAAACTAAGAAAAGAGGAAGACCTAAAAAAGTTAAAGATGTTGTATTAACTAAACCGAAAATTGATACAGGCAGTCAATCAACTAATAGTCAAGAAAGTACTAGAACTGGAATGTCACTCATTTTGATTGATGATGCTGACATTGTTTTTGATCAAGATGACGGTTTCTGCTCTGCTATTAGTCAATTAGTTCAATATTCTAAACGGCCTGTCATATTAGTTACGAGCTCATTAATTTGTCCTCATCTACAAAGGTTCCTACAAACCGGAAAAGTAATGACTATGAAGCCACTCTTACCCAGAATGCTTGGGACATGGTTAGACATAATGTGCTTAGCTGATAGTGGCACTTGTTGGCCAGGTTTAGGCTCTGTCTTATTAGACTTATACAAAGGGGATATTAGAAAAACAATAAATTGCCTTCAATTTTATGCAACTACACATACACAAGGGACTAAGCAAATAGAAGAAAATTCACAAAATATAGAAGGCTTATGTGATGAAACCTCAAGTATATCGTGGGCCGAATCGGAAAACCAAGATGAACGTACCTTTGCATGTGAAAGCATACAGCTTAGGGACACATTGTGGAAATATTTTATGGAAAGACAATCGCAGTTGCTACACATCAGGTTTCCTTCGGATTTGTGGCATGTATGGTGGAACATACCAGGATTTTTAATGGCTTCTCGAAATGGGGCAGAGGATGATAGAAAACATAGCGAAACCCGCGATTTACAGGAAATAGCAAATATTATCGACAACATTTCGGCAGCAGACTATTTTGGACGTCTAAGACCAGATGCAAAGACGAATATTTGTTCACAACCCTGGTACTCAACCGAATGTGATAGTTCCTCAGAACTTGAGAACTTTAGCTATTATAACCGAAGTTATGATGTGAATGATGACATTTCAAAAACTCTAGTAGTTAGATCGATTTGTAATACACAGAAATGCTTACAATACAATGACGAATTATATGTGAAACCAACTAGTATGGTTGTGCAGAGGTTAGTAATATAAGAACTTACACCTTTACTCTAGAGGCCTGCGCAAACTGGCGAATCAGAGCGGAGATCATATTAAATTAATCAATGTATATTTTTTTATTTCAATCACAATCAAACCAACCCTTTCGCCGCCAAAGACGCCAAATCACGTGCACGAGGCATCGAGGAGCACGCTAGGAAATCCTCTTTGGGATCTCTGCGCAGAACCAACCACAGAGCATATTAATTTATACCTTATTGTGATTGAACTAGCAAATATTATACATTTTAATGTAATCTCCGCTCCGCTGCGCCGTTTTGAGCTTATAGAGATTGTTTATGTTTGAGAAATTTCGACGGGTTCCGCCGTAAACGTGCCGCCTACAGATTTGTGGCGTTAGTTGCGAAAGATAAAGGCGCAGATTTGAATTCGGCACTGAAGGTTGGGTCACTTTGTCTTAAGTACCTATACGACTTCGATATAAATGCAATGTCCACTTTTAAATTTTGACGCTTAGGTGCGGTCTGCTTTAACCCTTTGACCGCAAAAGCCGTCAAAGCACGTGCACGGAAAGTCGTGCTTTAAGCGCCAGGACGTGATATCACGACCAAAATATAACCGGTTTCCCATGCGCGTTCGCGCGCGCTTGCGCTCAGGGTACGATTTGTCCGTCATATACTTGGCGTTCAAAAGGTTAAAACTATCTCCGTGTACATAATTCCTGTAAACAATATCTTGTTACAACGTTTTCTTTTACTTTGCAGAGATAGAGACCGAATAGTGAAACGTCACGACGGCATATCAAGTCACCTATACCCAGGCGCCACGTTGGACAGGAGAGCCCTCGCCTTAGACTATTGGTCGTCCTGCCGAGCGATTTGCAGGTTTGAAAAGGAGAAAACTGACACTAACTCTAAAAGAAACAATCGGTTTTGTCATTACCTCAGATCTCTTAAAATAATGTGTAAGAATGACGTGTTCGATAAACTCGGCAAAAGTTTGCATGTCAAACGAGATGACTGAAACTAGACCATACTCGTATCAAATAAACTGTAGGTGTGAAAATTAATTTACATGATGAGAGTTTTATACTAAAATATACAACGGAATGGTTTTAATAGTGTTCAAGGACAGGGCTAAGGTTTCGGATTGTTTTAGAGCAAATAATCCAATGCGGTGCACGATTAACCTCTCAACGCTAATGCTAACGACGGATATATCCGTCATAAGACCATACGTTTTACTCTAAACTCATTGGTGGCTTATGAATGAGTGCATTGACATCTGTCATGGCGTCGAAAAGGTTAAGAATGCGTCTCTTGAGCTTGAGCAAAAGGGCGTTAGCTATAGTATCCGCAGAATTAAGTGGCGACTGAGGTCATAAAACTTCTCTTTCACACTTGCACCGCTACGGCAAGAGAGGAGACAGCGTTATGAACTCAGTCGCCACTTAATTCTGCGAATAGTATAGAGTGATTGGGCCAAGTGACGCAGTGGGAAGAGTGTATGATTGTAATAGATAGGATTTTTGTTAAACGTGCGCTATATGTAAATTCACTCCTGTCTCTATTTATACGAGTACATAGTTTGCCTGTCGTGTACTGTCAACGCCATGAATATGTATACAATTTTACGTCACTCTGGGCGGTAAGTGAGATATTACGCCCACGGGCGTAGCGGCAAATCTCACTTCACACCCAGGAGAAGACGTAAAATTGTGTACGCACCACGGGCGGTAATAAAGAAGGCCTCAGATCGCTTGTCTATGGCCCTTACCTTCGGTTCGGGCCACAAATATCCGCGATCTGAGCCGTTCTTTATTTTACCGCCCTAGGTGCGTAATGTACTATTGAACCTTATTACAGTGGAGTAAGATGCACAAGTGTATACATATTTTTAGCGTTGACTGTACATCAGTGTATTCAGTCTCATGTATGGCACGGGTAGTATTTTATTGTTTCCTTTATTATTAATAAGCTGTTTATATATTTTTTCGGTTATATAAATTGAAGAAATGTATTCATTCAATTCAGATTTTTATTTGTATTTTTATGTTTAAGTAGCTAGTTCATTTTACTTTATATTTCTTCCTATGGTTTGTTGTATTTTTTCATTACTTTTCAATAAGTAAGTATTTACATATCCCTCGTTAAACCGGAGGTTCGGAGTTAAACCTGTTCCGTTTCACCAATCTAATATTATTATTATGCTTACAACCCAAGTATTATGATAAATATACCTATTTGCATTTACATTTTATTTCATTTAGTCTGTATATATTTATCACCATTTTAGATCATGTATCACTTGTACCAGATATAAATTTTATATAAATGTAGCGTCAAACAAAAAATAGCGAAATTTTACGTTAGTGGGTCGTTTGGGACGTTCTGTTACCACGACCGATCTAAGGTAGAATTCATAATGGAATAGAGTAATTTGACATCAGTTTATTCGCTGTGTGCATGATTGTGGCGCCATCTCTTGGGCAGGTGTTCAATCTAATTTTCTTTTTTATAATTTAAGGTTGTATTCCTTGCTTATATAAAAAGTCACTGGCTGATTCACTATTTTGGCATCTAACAGGGGCTTTTGTAGCTTCATTTCTTGTCACATTGTGCACTGCGATCGTTCTCGTTACCCCCACCGTGCAAGTTAAGAGGTGTCAAATCACTCAATTATGGATTCTACCTTAGGAGCCGACTCTATAAGATCGCCATCCGCGGCGTCTTGTATAATCGCCATCAGAGGGCCCTATTTAATAAACATTACAACCCGACAAATATGTCAAAAAACGACAAATTTGTCCAATTGTGCTCATATTGCGTTCAATAAACTTTACTGATTTGTCACAGGGTGACAGGTGAACTCGTGTCAATGTAGCTGGTAAATTTTGTTTAATAAAATTCTGACGGCTACAAAATTGTCATTGTCAACTACAATTCAAAAATTGTCACGAATTTCTATAGAGAATGAGCCAATTTACAATTACATATGACAATTACAACGCTTTATTAAACACGATTATGTCCAACTGTAGTTACAATTAAACAAATTTGTCGAGTGTGACAATGACATATTTGTGGGTAGATTGTAATTTTTAATAAACAGATTTTTGAATTGTATTTGTGATTTGTAATTGTGGATTGTAATGTTTATTATTTGGGGCCATATATCGTAGCGGCCAAGGTGGCCACAAATATCTGAACAACGCCTCTATTGTCAAGACGACAAAGCGCATATTCAGAACTTCAGATATTATTGGGAACCTTGGTCGCTCAAATTTATTTGTGGGCGACTGTAATATATTATGGATATCAGACCCGGTTGAAAACTAGCCAAAAATTAGAAATCCACCCTCTAATTTCTGAAATTATTCGTTAAAAACTTATAAAAGATTAACTATCACCAATAATAATAAGCATTGGATTTTATTGATCTTAATTAAACTCTTATTTAGAGGGGAGGCTAGATGTTAAGAAAAAAAATGTTGTTTCGTTGCCTTTTTAAATCTGGATAAGGTTTTTAAAACAGGGGTTTAACTTAACCTGAGAACATAAAGAGTAATCCCCTTATTCATAAACGGCCACTAAAGTTAAGAGATCGCTGATAATCGTATGTCCTTTTCCCACACATAGGTTAGACGGAAAGTGACAAACGATTATCAGAGGCCTCTTAACTTTAGTAGACGTTTATGAATAAGGGAGTAAATGAATAATTGAAGGGATGTTTACAAAAACAACATAACTAACATTTTTGGCGAATTTTTGTTTTTGATGTCATCAATGTCATCATGTTCGTTACCAAAGGGGCTACGAAAGGTGAAGAAATGTCAGTCCAAAAACTAATCCCTGTGGCGAAACATTGCCATTAAGATTTCCTGCATAGTAAATAGTAAGGGTCACCACACACCTAGCGGTTTTCCTCGCGGAATTAGCGGAAGTAGCGGAAATTTGTCTATGGTAGCGGAAATTTGTCTATGGTAGCAGATTTTTTGTATGGAAGCCATAGACAAATTTCCGCTACCATAGACAAATTAAGCATTTTGTCTATGAATTTCCGCTACTTCCGCTAATTCCGCGAGGAAAACCGCTAGGTGTGTGGTGACCCTAATACAGCCTTAAAAAGTGACGATAAAAACAGCGGAATTAAGAATTATAATAAAATAAGTTATAAATTACCATAAAAATAGAGAAATATTTAGGATGTAATGTAAACTAACCAAAATTTTACAAAATAGCATAATTGTCAAAGTTTATTTTATGACCAATAAGAAAAATAAAGAGTCTTAAAACAAATAAAGATACATTCCTAACTTTGTGGCCATATATCTTTTTTGTCTTTGAAAATCAAGCATTAGGGTCAAAACACACCTAGCGGAATCACAGCGGAATTAAGCCAATTCATAGACAAAATGTCTATGGTAGCGGAAATTTGTCTATAGTAGCTGATTTTTTGTATGGAAGCCATAGACATATTTCCGCTACCATAGACAAATTTCCGCTACCATAGACAAATTTCCGCTACCATAGACAAAATTGAGCATTTTGTCTATGAATTGGCTTAATTCCGCGAGGAATTCCGCTAGGTCTGTTTTGACCCTAAATCATTATTATTTAAAGATAAATTTAAATTTATCGATCAATGTAGTAATGTTGTTTTTGTAAACATCCCTTCAATTATATTATTACGTACCGCAAATTAAAAGCAGAAAATATTAAGCACAGATTAAAATGTTTTAATTAAGAAAGTTTTTGTACGCATGGAGCTCAATTAAAGAATGTTATCAGTGTTATATCTAATGTCAAAGTGCGACGTGATATTGATGTTGACTTGCTATTCTTGGTAGTAAATTATAAAATATATTGAAGTAAGCTAATCAATTGTTTAATTGGTACTGACGATTTATTAAACTAGGTGTACAATGTGCCGTGTTTTTTTATTTAGCTTTGATTTTTCCTTTTATTAGGGTCGCCACACACCTAGCGGTTTTCCTCGCGGAATTACCGGAAGTAGCGGAAATTCATAGACAAATTAAGCATTTTGTCTATGAATTTCCTCTACTTCCGGTAATTTGTCTATGGCTTCCATACAAAAAATCTGCTACCATAGACAAATTTCCGCTACCATAGACAAATTTTCGCTACTTCCGGTAATTCCGCGAGGAAAACCGCTAGGTGTGTGGCGACCCTTAGGTCACAACTTAAGGGGTGACAAGTCAGTGACGTGACAAGGGGTGAGGGGTAGGGGAGACTAAAAACTAAAAGAGGCCTAAAAGAGGTGTTACACATTGCAACCTGCAGGGCCCAATCTGTCAGGTTGGAAGGTGTAATTGAAGGTAGGGCCCGTAGGGAGCTGAAGGAGGGGTAGGAAGAGGCAGGGTACACAACAGATTGGGCCCTGCAGGTTGCAATGTGTAATACAGCTTTAACATTGTAGCGATTTCTTTTCTTTCTGGAGAAGGCTCTGTTACCTGTAGGCTGTAACTAACAATTGCTCGACTTAAATTCTCTAATTTCAATTTAATCAAATATTTAAAAATAATTTAATAATACCTACCTAACAATCCATTTTAACGATTGATTTAATTATAAAATAAAATATAAAATTGTTGTTTGTTACGTCATTTATGGATGAGCCCTATTTGTCTAGTAAACGTATTGTACCACTTATTTCGTCACCAATCATCATTAAACGGAATCCAAATAGTTATAAGATAAAGATTTCTCTTTCCGAAACCGCTTTCATATTGAGTAAGCCGGTCATAGCGGGAGTGCTGATATTGCTGATGCACATGTTGTGATGTGTCGGTCGCTTTTATTCATAGGTAGGTACTTTACCGTACGCTGAATTTTGTCTATTGGCCCCTTTGACTATTCAACCAACCGGACTGGACATGTTTGGCAATTTCTATACAAAGAAGTCTGCCGATTTTTACGGGGGAGGGGAACGTCAAATGTGTGCGAAACGTCAAAATAATAGCCACGTCAAATAAACGTCAGTCCATACAATGAGTATGACCACTGGTCATACATTTTCGGCAGAGGGGAACGCCTGTCAATGGCTGCTCCGCTTGGTTTAAAGCTCTAAGATTGGCCCCATACAAAAATTCAGATATCAGACAATTTTCCGGCTTCCGGCAGATTTTTGTCTATGGTAGCTGAATTCCGCTCAAGAGTGTGTTGCGCCAAATCTTACCTAATATGTTGAGATATACCTACAAAGCGATAGAGAGCTTGTTCGGATAGTTTTGAGTGCCTACTCTTGCCGCTCCGGTATATTTGATGGCGACTGTAGCTATGCTTTGTGACAGATTCTTCGTATTCGTCGAAAGAACAAAAGAAAGTAGAACTACACACAACGGGAATAATTTTCTCTTATCAAGGTCTTATCTACTTGAAAGAGTAACGACTTGTTATTAATTTATGTTCTGAATTAAATATGGCCAAGAGTCACTTAAAAACCTTGCTAGATAAATTTAACTACTTGTAACTTTTATAATTTTTGCGTATCTTGGATAGCGTAGGTAGTTGTTATATGAATTGTATAGTGCTGATACAATGTATAGTACATACATATACAGTTGTGAAAATGATCTTTGTCATAAAAAACAATAGTGCCCATAGATTTCAGAGAGACTAAGGGTCACCACATACCTAGCGGTTTTCCTCGCGGAATTAGCGGAAGTAGCGGAAATTCATAGACAAAATGCTTAATTTGTCTATGGTAGCGGAAATTTGTCTATGGCTTCCATACAAAAAATCTGCTACCATAGACAAATTTCCGCTACCATAGACAAATTTCCGCTACTTCCGCTAATTCCGCGAGGAAAACCGCTAGGTATGTGGTGACCCTTACGGCTCGTTAAGGCGCTCTACTGACCTCGCAACTAATCACCCGCGATTTTGAATACATTGCGGTTTTTGACCCATCGACGGCATCGACCGATTTCGTTGCAACCAGGCGCGGTCGCAGACGAAAATTTTGGGGAGGGGGACACTAATGTAGAATTTTTTTATTCAAATTTTTGAGGGGTCTGTAAAAAAAATTTTCTATTAGAAATGTAGGATTTTGGGGGGGGGGGGGGGGTCATGTCCCATGTGACCCCCCCCCCCCCCCCCTGGGACCGCGCCTGGTTGCAACTACCTAGACCGGCAACGCATCGAAATTACCGGCGATGTTTGTGTCGAAATTCCGCCGAGTGTAGACCTCTTAAGCGTCCACTCACCTTCGAAGGTGTTACAATTTACTTATATTGCGTAGGCACTAGGCAGTGTTCAAAACAAAAAATGAGGTGCAAAAGTGCGGAAGGTACTTATTAGGCTGCCTCTACATGATGGGCCATCATAGGGACGCAGCTATACAACAGAACGAGATCGCAAATATCGCAATATCGTTAGCTCCCTCTAACGCATAGCTGCGTCCCTTTGATGGGGCATCATGTAGAAGAGCCATTACATCACATCACGCATCTTATGATAAGTGTCCTTCGCAAACGTAAATCTTATTTTTCCTGATATTCTTTAAATAGTCACGAACGGGTAGAGTGGTCCAGATGATTTCCTGTTTAGACTGTGGTACTTTTGTAGTATAAATTGTTATTCAGTGACTTATCGAGTTGTTTTTAGTAGTGGGGTATTTTATTACCCGGAGATACAAAAATAACTAAGCAGTGCAGAGGTCTAAGATAATAAGTTACATAAATAATTTCGGTAGTGCTAAGCAACAGTACATATAATTGAAGAAGAGTATAAATTCAAGTCATAACACAAAACATGTTATCATTTTATCGTATCAACTATTAACATAATAAAAAATAATGAAGTGGTGCAATTAGTAAGAGTACGTAGTTGCTACCGTAGTTTTTGGATTATTCTTAGGCCCTGAATTTGTGAATGTACTTGATCGCGAGCATTAAACCGTGATTTATTTTAAACCAAAATGAGGATTAACGCGCAAAGGTATGCGCAGAGGGCGCAGCAATCGCAAAAAACAAACGTCTTGTTTGTTATGGTTCGGATACAGATGTGCAAGTTGCGGATATTTTCCAAATAATTGGAAATATTCTCGGAAATTTCTAGAAAGCTTCATAAGAAATATAGGAAAATGGAAATTTAAGAAATGGAAAGTTTCAAATTCCATACAAAAATGTGAGAATTCTCCGAAATTTTCATATGTGGAAAATTTCGCATTTCTGGAAACTTTCCGAAGGCACATCAGTAGGTTCGGATATGTCAAATACATATTAGCCCAGTCTGTGGGGAATTTTGCCCTACAAAAGGTGGTGTAGTTTTTTTGTTAACGGGTATTGGTAGGCTACAGGGTAGTTATTAAGAATCTCGATTTTAGACTTTGAGGGGGGGCCGCTTCGGCCGCCATCTTGGTTTAAAGGTGCCAAAATTCAGTTTCTTGACCATGGCGCTTAGACGGTTGTCAGTATGACTAAAATGTCTATGGAACATATAAAGAAGATGAAATTGTCTACAACTTTTCTATACACAATAGATCTGTAAGTCTTACAGGTATAAAGATACAGGGGGTGTAAAAGTAGAATTTGTTGAAAATCATGAGAGTTTGATTTATTAGTTCCTAAATTATGTGCTCAAGATAAAGGAATGAAATCTCTACCACAGTTTCGTCATCTTACAATGATTCTTTTAAAATACATTCAAAAGTCGAATTCACCCCTAAAACGCTTATAGAGGGGATGAAAGTAGTGGGCTCATAAACAAAATCAATGTTCTATTACTCATCGTAAAATATTACTAGGCGTTGACAGGCAGAGTTATGGATCAATTCGGGTAAAATGAATTGAAATTTAAGAAAAAACTTATACGCTTCTATACAAAAAAAATATTTTTTTTAGGCTTGCTCTCAAAAATTTTATTTTAATTTTCAACCCACTTCAAGATTTCGAAGGAGGAGTTCACTATTGCTCGGATTATTGTTTTTTTTTGCATTTTTTAAATTTTTTTTTAAATTTATGTTCACCGATTATTCGAAAATGGCTGGACGGATTTGGAAAATTCTTTTTTTGTTTGTAAGAGTATAATACTCCACAGTTGGTCCCATTGTTACCAGGTCCTCCTCGATGTCTCCAGGATCCCATCATTAGATTTCATCTTCTTTATATGTTCCATAGACATTTTAGTCATACTGACAACCGTCTAAGCGCCATGGTCAAGAAACTGAATTTTGGCACCTTTAAACCAAGATGGCGGCCGAAGCGGCCCCCCCTCAAAGTCTAAAATCGAGATTCTTAATAACTACCCTGTAGCCTACAAATACCCGTTAACAAAAAAACTACACCACCTTTTGTAGGGCAATGTATAGAGATGATTCCCTGATGACTGGATTATATCCGAATTAGCATAAAAAAATTGCATGTGAGAAATGAAAGTTTTCATTTTCATACAAAATGTATGCCGAAACTTTTCCTCGATATGTGGCTTTTCTAGCTGTAAATTTTAGCTTTTGATCCTGGATAGAAATAGGATCAAGTGGCATAAAAAAAAAGTTTGGTAAAAATGACCTTTTTCTCGCACCATGTATGTTTCGCGAGGAAATGCAAAACATTTCTCGGAACACTTGTCAGGCCGTCACTGAAAATGTTCGCTCCAGGTTACGGCAATGCCAGAATAATAAAGGATTACATATGGATGATGTAATTTAAAAAACCCTATTCATGTGTTTTCATAATTAATAAAAGGTTTTCATCTGATATAATTAGTTTTCATTTTATTTTAGTTTGAAATGTAAAACTGTATTTTGCTGGGGCTCGAAAGCGAGGAAGGCGAAGTTAACGTTGTCGCTGGCTGCGATGTAATTTTAATTAATCACGTACTTAATACCTATTTGTTTCTTATAGATAAGTACTTAGCAACGTTTGATAAGTAAAAGCGTGACCTTTGATCATCGTATTTGCAGCAGATAGCGACTCGTATTTTTCTCGAAGTGTCACTGTACTGTTCATACTGTTGTATATTTGACCTGCAGATGCAGACATACGTACGTCGTACCGTAATGCATATAGCACGTGCTTTGATATGACACTGACCCTTGCTTATTCAATATTAGATTAATGTTACAAACAATTAAGAAATTAGGACTTGATAGGTTGAAATATTGTACCTCTACTCTACTCAGACATCATCACTGCCTACCTATAAAATGTGTAGGTAAAATGCGCTTCGACTTAGATTTTGTTAGACATCTCTTTTTTTAGGCTTCCAAAGTATGCTATAGTTTCGCCATGTTTGTCTATCAGCCCGCGGCTTGGCATCATTAGCTCAAGGTATTTAGTTAGCAATAGAAAGCCGATGGTATGAGTACGTTACGCGTATTCGTATTAATCACGGCGACAAAACGATAAAACTAAAAAATATGTTTTTGTTGTGATTGAACAACACATGCAGTGGGGTGATTTTTTTTGCTTAAACCTTATTAAGTAAGTGGGTTATTTATCGTAGGACAGACTTTTCAAATATAATAGGAGTTTTCGCAGTAATAGCTCCCTAAATTGCAAAAAGATGTGTACCCCTAAACTTTTGAGCCATGGGTCAAAAAATACCTAATCTAATATGTATTTTCAATTGAATATTAGGTAAAATTAATTATTATACCTAATATTCAAAAATAATTATTTTTATATTTTTAGCATGCCAAACATTGTTTTTTTAATCATCTAAGCTAGTTGAGTGACAAAACACATGAGTTTAAACACTGAATTAATCACGCAATCTAAAGTTCATACACATATTTCTACCTTTACGAGTACCCGAGCCAAATGTGAACGTAGCCTTTTCTAAAATAAGGTTAACAGCAGGGCAAGGTGTGGCTAGGGTTTTGTCTGTTTTATATGATAAACTATAAATAATATTGATGTTCCTATTGATTGTGTATACTCGCGTACAATCATGCTTTACTAGAAGGTTGGGAAAGTAGCGAGTTGATGAATGGCCGTCAAGTACTCGTAATTTATAAATAGCACTGGGTTGTTTACGCCGCGCGTCTGATATATATGATATATATGATATGATATGGGTGTGCGGCTTGCCGGTTCCAGAATTTATGGGCAATTTCTAGAAATAACACTGGTAAATTAGTTCATGGGAATAAGTTGCTGAGAGAAAATAATTTTTCAGTTGTTATTTACCTTGCTAGATAAAAGTCTACAATCATTTGATATTTTACGAGTATATTGGATCCTTTCTCGAAACAGTTTTGGTCCTGCGAACCGGATGCTTAGCATATTGTACAGCTGCTAAAAAATTAAATACGTTCTGAGAAGTGCCCTAAACTAACTTAAAATATGCAATTTGACTAAATAAGTTTTATACCCATTGCAATGCGCCATTTTAGTTCTAATATGGTTTAGTTAATAAAATATTCGGCTTAATAGAGGGAAAAATCGTTAGGATACCAGACCACATGCATCCCAATAAAGCCTAGTTTCTCCTCTGTGTTGGAAGGTCAGATGGCAGTCGGTTTCGTAAAAACTAGTGCCTACGCCAATTTATGGGTTATGCCTGTTAAGTAGCCAAGTGGACCCCAGGCTGTATTGAGTCGGGACAAACGTTAGGATTTAAAATAACAAAAAAAAAAAGATATTATATGACAAACCCATCTAGTTAGTTCCGGACATCTGGCAGCTGTAAAGTGGTGGAGGTCAAAGAATGCAAATAATTTGAAGAAAACAAATCCCAGAGTTCTGGGTTTGATTCAATATTATGAAAAATTATGTAATTAATTAGATTATATAATATCCAAAAGTTTCGGTTGGGGGAAGTAGTGCCAAATGATGTATAATGTAATTTTTGGTTACTCGCCTACTGTTTTTGTTTCCGCAATAATACACAATGTATTTGTTCTAATTTTAAAATATAGGCCCTGCTCTCTATAAATGATACAACTTTAGCAGTTTTTACCTGTTTCGGTATCACTTTTTTCCAACTTAAAAACTTTGTTGGTCTGTCACTCTGATCTCCACCCATTAAAAGCTGCCAGATGCCCGGATCTGGCAATAAGGATGGTTATGCAGTCTAACTGGACTGGTTACATTACTCTCATTATTGTGTCATACTATCTGACGTGGCCAGCTCTTAGACCATAACGATTATTATCGAAATCTCATGGCTAATTATTGCTGATATTTTCACAATATGATAATTTCAAAAGCTCCATCCCCGTTGGTACAAGTGTTTTGGTGCAGGTTTTGAGCGGTGATTACGCTTCCTTACTTTGTATTCTTCCAAAGTGCCAATATTCCGAAAACTTATAGCTCATAACCATCAGTTGTTCTAACAGCCCTTTAAGTCTTGGCCTTGGTTCTAGGGCCGCCTAGGGCAAATTGCATAACAACTTGTAAGTTGTAACCATAGAAATCTGAAAGTCAGTGGTTGTAACTAATAATATTAGCGGAACTCTTTTTCCAATCCTATTAGAAAGAGACTTCCGCTAATAATATTAGTTACAAGTTGTTATTTGTTATGCAATCGGCCCCATAATATACGTATATACATTAGTACAGTCAGCAGCATAAGTAGCTAAGCGGGTACCGTGTTCAAATTGTTCAAAATGAGCTTGACACGACTTTATGGTTAAAAGAATAAAAGATCGTACAAGTCATTTTGAACACCTCATCCAATGAGCTACTTCTGCAGCAGTTCTGCTGCTGATTGTAATTATAATTACTTCCTCGGGTGCAACAATTCTTTGTGGATTCGTCTCCATTTCACTCTGTCTTTGGCCTCGTTTCTCCAAGATGTTATCCTGCCCAATTTTCTCAGGTTTTCCACGACATAGTCCTTCCAACGCTTCCTGGGTCTTCCCTGCGGACTTTTCTGTCGCGGGGTCCAGTTTGAGATCACTTTGACAGCCCTGGGTGTCATCCATTATGTCCAGCTAGGTGGCCCGCCCACCTGAGCCTTTGTGACTTTAGTACTTGACGATCGTTTATTTATCAGTCAATGCGTCTAGTTCGTGATTCATCCTTTTCCGATTACGTGCCGTCACTCTTTCTCATTCTCTCATGTACAGTCGCCATCAAATATATCGGAGCGGCCAGGGTACTCAAAAATATCCGAACATGCACTTTATCGCCTTGACAATAAAGGCGTTGTTCAGATATTTGTGACCATCTTGGCCGCTCCGATATATCTGATGGCGACCGCACAATGGTGCACTTACCTAAACCTACTTCACGTACATCTCGTTTCTTCTACAAACGTCGCAGTTGGGTGTCGAATTAGGAGCAACAAGTGCTTGATGCAATCATTAATGAGGACTGATAAGCCAGTCTATTCTGGTAAAGATCTAGAACTCGGCGGCTCGGAAAAGGACAATATCAATGAGTTATCGCAACAGGGATAACTCATTATTTTAATGTCAATATTGTGATGTTAGACTTCGGACAGGGGTCTTATTGGTATAAGAAATAAAAATGTGTAGGTACAAAATAAATATTAAAATATTGGTTAGTTTCCCAACTCAATTGATATTTATAACAATCGAAAAGAACTTAAGGGTTAGGTATGACTTTTAATTTAAGGTATTTTGCTCATTAAATAGGGATCTAGCGGCATTAATGTCCTGAAGATTGTTACACAATAATATCAGTCAACTACAGTTACATCACAATATAGTCGAGTATGTTAGGATACTCAGGATTCGATCGACTGTGCTGTACTCATGAGTCATGAGAGCGTTTACGTTATAGTAAGAAGCCACTTTCGATTTCTGGAATCAACTTTAGGTTTTGCCTATATATAATAATAATAATATAGATACACATATTGCGTCGCTGGGATACACTTATTACTTACTCACGTGTATACTTCACCTTTAAGCTCAATGACATAAATGTCACATAAGAGTTAGCAAGAAATGCATTCTTACTTTAATTATGTAGAGATAGTTAAGTTACCTTCGTGGCCAATAGCAGTAACTTCATCACGTCGGTAAGAAGGTAACTTGTAGTTTATTTACTGATGATGACTAAGAGCGATTAAGAAGCCTTTGAGCAGTTAAAACACAAACATTTTCTTGTAAAAATAAAACTGTAAACAGTACCGCCATCTATGAACATCAAACTCGCGACTTCCAACTTTAAGATCTATATATATTTCCTAATAAATACCTTTAATTTCTTAAGGTAAATATTAATAATAATAAATCAATCTTCCATCGAGGGGCCCAATAACTTTTCAGGACTTTTATGTTTTACTCAGCACTGCCAAGCGTTCCCGTAGCGATTTAGCGGCCATTTATGATTAGCCCTAAGATATAAGCACAGATTTTCCCACTGAATCTGTCTGATGAGCTCAATGGGCAGTTTCATCGATGCATGGTGGGAATTGGGCACGGATCTATCTGCGGAAAGGCCTGAATAGCACCATACACTGACGAATCTGCCCGCCGGGCCTATCCGTCAGACAAATCCGGCGGGCAGATCTGCGCGTGTGGGTGTTATGCTTAGCTATTTACACGTAGGTACTGTTATCAAAATGGATCCCAAAGGTGGAAGTTAATTAATTTTGCCAAGTTTTGCGTTTAATAGCGCTTATTTATTTCGTAAAAATTGGCTTTACGGTATATAAATATACAGCCTTGGCCAGAAGTGTTGAGCACTAATGCGATTTTCATACAAAACTGCAAAGTTTAGTCCATCGTTTCCATCTTTGTTTAAGTTATTTTGTCAATTAATTTAAACTAATAGGCATGTTTTGTTGAAGTTAGTAGTAACTGCATAGAATATTTGCAATATGTCGCACCGACTTAAATTTACATTTTTGGTACCTTCTGTTTTTATATTTTTTAAGTACCTTGAAAGTGTTATTAAGTGAAGTTTTCTATATTTATAAATAAAATATAACATTTACCGTTACCGTACATTGTTAGGATAGGGAAATAATGCTTAACATCAAAATTGTAAACAAAAAACACCTATGCTCAACACTTCTGGCCAAGGCTGTACGTCACTTTCGATGATATACCACACGAATGTGTGGGCATATCCCGGTGACAATTTCGAGAGAAAGGCGGTCAAGCCTGATAAGTGACAAAAAGTGATTTTTGAAATTAGAACGTATGTGACTTAAGTAAGAGTTCTTATTACAATGAAAAGTTTTCTCGACTTATCGGCTTTAACCCACCTCTCGAAATTTGTAATTGGGTAATATTTTAATGTTCTTACCATCACGAGTCACATCCGTGTATTAGACTAGTCCCGCGGTCAATTCAATATCACAAATTTGCGATCACGCGACATCTCACATCTTTTACCGAGATTGTTGTCGACTCCACAACTGGCGCCGAACCTACTCGTAAGGTTATCAGCTCGGCGCGTGCGCGACGCCAAGACATCGGCAATAAATACGTCGTGTGGACACCGACCGCGTCAGTCTTCCAAGTTTGTCACAAGATAAGCACGTGTTACGATGGTTAAAAGTGTTCTGCGAGGTGAAACCTGCGGGTACTGCAGTGCGTGCGTACGTACACGTTTGTGCACAGCGCGCGGCCGGAGTCCTGAGCCTTTAGAGTGTGCTTACAAGCATATACTGGAATCTTATGGGGGCGGCAGTGGGGCGCCGGTGAAGACGCTCGAAGCCCCCAAAGCAGCGTGTTCTTCTTGTCGATGGACGTCGGATGCCCAGTTTCCTGAAACCCCGCCCTCCTACAGCGATCTCAGCCAGGAGTGGAGTTCCAGATCCTCCAACCGTTCTCGGACGCGCAGACGCAAAAGATAGATGGCATTGCGTCAGATCTTGGAATTTATCTACTGGTGTTTATCCTCAAGCGCGTAAACTACCTTTCACCGTCAGATTTCGTCGGAGAAAAAAGTTTTGAAAGTGCTGCTTTTATTTTATTTTCTGTGTGATGATATGCTAGTCATTTGTAAAATATTACAATTACAGTTTTGAAATAAAAATTAGTTTCATTTTATTTTTGTGTTTATGTGTGGGGAGCAGTATAATTTAGTGCAACTACATTCCAATCTGGTTATGAACAACTTTAATTCTAACCAATATCTTTTGTTTAAGTTCACAAATTAAGGTCTCATACAGTTTTTCTGGAAAGAAAAAGTGTCGTGGTTTATATGGGAGCTCATACCTACATACTACGAAACTTTTCTTTACAGACTGTAGTCTAAAATAGCATGTCAAATTAATTCATCACTCAAATAAAGTATTTATGATCACAAATAATTTTCTATAATCACGGTTTTTCGACCAAAGTACTAAGCCAATAGAAAGTATTATGATTTGGGTGAATAAGTATGGTATATTAATAAGTAGGTAGATATATTCGTCCTTGTTAAGTACAGTCGACCAAAAATGTGGTTTACCACCCTACGGTTCAGGTTCGTTTGAACGTCATGAGACAACAAGGTCGTGCATGTTTTAAACTCCGTTAGAAATGTCAACCTTAGCAATCGTTAGATCTCGCAGAAATTTTTGTCAAGACTGGTAGACCACTTTCTTGGTCGACTGTACCTACGTGTGTTATCTTAGCGTCTATACATTTGATGAAATAATTTACAAAACATTATTTTCAATCCAAACCATTTTTTTATAGTTCTTACAAAAGAAGAGGTGTTTTATGGAAAACTTTTTGAAGATCAAGTTTTTACTTGTTATATACCTAGGTACTCGTGATTTGTGGGACCGATACTAAAAGAAAATACATATTATAATACACAACACACCACAAGGTAGGATGGTGTAGTTGGTGTACGAAAGCCAAGAATTAGTACCTATACCTATCTAAACCATTCACTTGTAATGACGACACGTTGTCGTCACGGCTCTACGAAGCATTTTCGCTACATAGCGGGAAACCCATGTTTTCGCTACGGCGTAGCGCTACGCGCGTAGCATAGCATAGCAGTGAATGTGCTAATATCCATATAGGTAGGGTAGGAAAGGCCTTTTTATCGCGCAACACTTCACCTTTAAGAGGCTGACAATGACAACACCCGATGACCTTCAATTTGACTTTACTTAAACAGTTTTTAGCTATAAGTACTATTTATATTGGGAAGAACTTTGTTAATTACCATACACGATTAGATTAAATCGACTCGATATAAAATTACTTACTTATTCCAAAGTTACATCTTAAAATTAGCTTTAAACAGTTGTATGTGTCTTTAGTTTCTTGACTATAGTCTGTAATTAAGGATGAAATTCCACCACACGAATACTAAAAACTTAATTATTTTATAATACGTAGCTTTTGAATTTATTATTTGCATTAAATTGCAATGAGCTCCCATACAAATCTTAACACCGTGCTTCTTTTTCACTCGCGCTGAAAAAGATAGGGATGGAATTTTGCTGTTGCCATCCCCTTAGCACTTCGCAACATAAACCCCCTAGACGGGCTCTTTCTGTGTAGCGATTTTCTCCTGCAAACCGGGAAAATGCTACAAGCATAGCGCGTGCGAACTGCGACACAGAAAGTGTCAACGAACGAATATGCAAGAGTAACAGCTAGTTAGTAGTCACGGATTTGTTGAGCCATTAGCGGTTCAAGCTATTTTCTTTTGTTTAATACTTACTCTATGAAATGTCCAATGTAAAGTGAACCTTAAATTAATTGATCAACGTTAAAGTCCGTGATCGTACCTGAGTAAATTTTCGAAGTACTGCGTTAGCGGAGGGCCCCTTGCATGTTATTTTATATTCGGAAAAACTATTATTAGCTCTTTCTCTTGATAGTTATTATTTTCTGACGTACTTTTAACAATAGAAAAGCGAATAAGTAAAAGTAACATAAAACGATACGTTATAGTATTTATTTATCGTATGGATACATGTCACTGGATAAAGATAGTCATTTCTTCTCTTGGATATTAGTAGTGTGTAGTGTAGTGTAGGGTAGGGAAAGCATGTTCAAGTAAAACACGCCTAAGAGGATTTTGAAGCGACCTATCCAAAAACGTGTCTTAAGCGGGAAAGTGTATCAAGTGGGACTATTCTACAGGATCTCAAGTTGCAGGGACTGATACAAAATAGCGTATTATGCGAGAAATCGTATTAAACCTGATCGTATTAAGCAGGTTCTACTGTAGTCGTATGACAACTAAATTAGATGTCATTGAATATAAACTTGTATAGATGTCATATACAAAGGAAAAAGTGACCAACGCCTCCGGTGCCCAAGGCTGGATTCGAACCAGCGTCTTCTGCATTCGCGGGCGACGCGTTAACCAACTTCGCCACCTGGCCACGAAAGCACCGGTCGAATTTTCCCTACTACTACTTAAAATAAACAAATCAAAATATTCATTAAAAAATAATTTGATTTGTTCTTTCAGTTCTAGATGTCATTGCTGAGATTTGAGGTAAGTAGCTAATATAATTGTCAAGCTAATTGACAATTTCGCTACCGCTAAAAAGTATCAGCCAATATATGGACCGTCAGTGCCATTTAGTGCAGCTATCAAAATTGCGGCTAAATGGCTAGAATATAATTCACCATTAAGATTTCTTATTCCTTTGCCTGGAATATACCAATATATTATAACAATATAATTGATGTATATTTTACAGAAGACATCTTTATCACTTTTACCGATACGTAACAAGACAAAATATAGCGACACCAATCTGTAGTGCAATCGCGAGGGTTAAAAGTTATCTTTAATTGTTACATATTAAATAAGAATTTGTAACCAATATATCTCTACATTTTGCACAACGACATCGACATGGGCTATTTTACGGATTTCTTTAAGTAATAGCAAAATGATTATACCTAATTAATGTCTTAACAAATCGTAACTCTGACAAGCAATCACTCATTTAAGACTGCGTCGACCGTCCAGTGGCACCCTCATTGGGCAGATTGTATTTCCTAATAAACGAATCAATTTCTGTATAATCCCTCGCGTTAAGTCGTAGTCCTACTAATTCCGCAACTTATGATCAATGTGATACAGTTTTATATTACTTACCTACTTTTGGCTTCATCACCTATACGAAAAAAATGGCCATTATTTTCCATTTAGGTAATGAAGCAAAAAATGCGCAAAATGAAACTCAGTATGTGACAAAGACCAAAAGTTGCGATATTAGTAGGACTACAATCTAACATGAAGGACAGTCGCCATCAGATATATCGGAGCGGCCAAGGTGGTCACAAATATCTGAACAACGCCTTTATTTTCAAGGCGATAAAGTGCATGTTCAGATATTTTTGAGTACCCTGGCCGCTCCGATATATTTGATTGCGACTGGACTATACAGAAATTGGTTGTTTATTCGGAAACACAATCCGCCCAATAAGGGCGACACAGTCTAATATCCTCATCTCATCTCTGATTCAGTGGAAATGCAAAATAATACACCAATGTGGTATGTTTCTTGGCTAAATGGAAGATAAAATAAAAGTAATGTAATATAAACATACTTTTACGCTGGTTGTGTGCATGCCCTGAATTTAAATGTGAAATCAGAGACGGTGATAATTTACGACCTTAGTGGAAAGTAACTGAATACTTTCTGATTAGATATAAAAAATATCCCACTTTCATTCGCAATATCAAACTAAAGATAAGAGGTTACCAAGGAAACGATTATTATTTGTAGTAGATATTTTAATCGAAGTAATTTCGATAAATTAATAGTCTGAGGCATAACATACACTTAGCAGAATTCAACCCAGCGAAATTCAGCCAACATGATCATCGACAAATGGTAAGATGTCCACTTTTTACTTTGACTTAGGCACTTACATTTCATAGCATATACCACTCCGCTCCGGTACGAAATAAAAATTTCATTAATAAAAAAAATAACAACATTCTTCTTTGATATTTTTTTAATGACAGTCACCTTAAAAGTGTATTTACTTACTATAAACTATCAGCTGTATTAACAAGTGTGTCGTATCAAGCTTGGAACATTTATCCCCTACCTCTTCATTGTACTCTATTAGCGAGATTGCCAGCGTAGACTATTAGTTATAGTCTGTGCGGAATGTGAAGTGATGAAATATACGTATGTTATAGGTATACAAAAAAATTGACCAAGCCCTGCATCGCTCTGGGCTGGAATCGAATCAGCGTACATATTCTGCATTCGCGGCAGACGCTTTTACCAAAGGGCGAACCGCGAAGTTTGAAAATCGACACAACGTTGGCCCCGTCTCTATCGCACAGGGTGTAATATCAGCTATTACGCCCTGCAAGCCATGATGTATTAAACTCAGTTTATGAGCAATTGTACAAAAAATACAAATATATGTAATCTATAACGTATTTACCAGTTCAAATGTTATAAAAATATACAACAGCAAAATAAAATGTAATAAGGTAGTTATTTTCGTACAGAAAATACATGTTAAGAAACATTATGCCTTATTAGGGTATAATAATTTTAACCCCAATTTGGGCGCATTTACATGGCATTTAACATTAATAATATTCTATCTACAAGCAATTTTCGATAGAAACTAAAAAGCCTAAAATGGTTTATTGGTTTTTACAGAATAATATCTCGTGAGACGTGTAAGTATTTCTACACACTACTTATGAAAACTCACTTATACCGAACTTTAAGACAATTATCTAATTTTTACAAGGAATTCATTACATTCAGTCATGGCAAATACCACATAGTGGCCCCAACACTCCTTGACCATTTCGGCCCCCATCCTTTATTTGGAGGTTGTTTTAACATACATACTTATTAATAGCCATACATTTGACGTGCCCCTACCCCGCAAAAATCGGCAGACTTTTTTTTGTATAGAAAATGACAGACATATATACCTACTTCGGGTTGAATGCTCTAAGTCGTTGGGACGTATTATGTCATAAATATGTCCGACAATGATGTACCATCGGGTTCATAATTGCATGCCCAATTTATCAATGAATTCATTCATAAATTGCCCATGCATTTTTGAACCCGATGGTACCTTTTACTTGAATCGTTTTTCAAGTAAAAGGCACCTACATTATTGTCGGTTGTCAATGAGGCATTACTGCCATAATAATTTATTAAGAAATAAACTCTATTAACAATCGACAATGATGTACCTTTTGCTTGAAAACGTCACAAATAAATACCTACGTCGTAATCATTATACCTATATATAATAGAAACCTTGTCCAAGATATATTTGTAAATTCGTAAGTTTATTCACAAAAGTTTACTTTGCAACTATTAGTGAAACACTCCTTTTTTTGGGCAGTCGTGTAAAAAGAGCTCAGC
This sequence comes from Pammene fasciana, assembly GCA_911728535.1. Taxonomy (NCBI): domain Eukaryota; kingdom Metazoa; phylum Arthropoda; class Insecta; order Lepidoptera; family Tortricidae; genus Pammene; species Pammene fasciana. The sequence continues at coordinate 9,665,643 of OU452285.1, forward strand.
CGTATTGGCTGTGTGCATGAGTGTGGCGCCATCTCTTGAGCAGGGGGTGAAAGGGTTTTTTTCTTTTTTATTAATGGCATATACTCCTTGCTTATATGAAATATCACTGGCTGATTCACTATTTTGACAGTTGACCCTACGGGTGATGTCAAATATTTTGAAATGTTATATTGACAAGAGCCCAATTTCTTGTTACATTGTGCGCTGCGATCGTTCACGTTACCCCCACCATGCACTTCGCACATAGCCAATACATAAGTCCCACATGTAGTACAGAAATGTAGCAAGCATATATGAAATCGGTGTTCGTACTGCCTGAAGTGTAGAACAGTTTTCCTTTAACTACATACTTACGAGATTACTTGGGTTATTACGGCGTAGCGTCTCGTAACAGAATTGCCTTTTAAGGCCACTGGGCCAGTTCAGGATTGAAAAAATAAATGTATTATGCTCAATATTTATCAGGAGACATGAAGAGAGCCGGATAGTCCACAGTTGTATAGTTAATGTGCTGCAGTAGTGAGGTTGGAGTGCGGCGTGGTGGTCGCGATCGTGGGCAGCACAGGCGTGGGGTAGGCACGGCATGGTGAGCCGGTCGGCGCGCCCAGCATGCCCAGCAGGAGATACGACACCAGCGAGCCGGATAGTAACCCGCCATTGTAGGATAGAGTCATCATGTTACCTGTAAATAACAGTTGATTATTCTCATCTCGTCTTACGGTGCTGTGTCAGGGTGTCTTATTGATAATAATTGATGATCTTACCAGCGATTTCCCGATGCTCGCGGCCGACTCGGGAAGGCGCCATAATCATCGGTACAGATCCGAATACTCCGTTTGAGAAGCCGAGAACGACGGAGAACATTATAGGGTAAAACTGGAACAAAGTATCATTTTAGGTTCACCCTTGCTTCGCCAGTTTCTGTGAGTATCACAATGTAAATTAAAGAACATAAAATTACTACTATAATTTATAAATCTCGTTATTTTTAAAATAATCAATTAAGATTGGCGCAGTCGCGAGTCGGTAGGATTTACGGAACATGTGTATTTGGACCTAGTGCCATAAGATCTCCCGTTTTACTTTCTTAGTGAAAAACATTTTAGAAGAAAGTAAATTGATGTAATTTCCCTGGTTATAAAATATCTGTGAGCTTAACCTCATCCAAATACGTTGAGTAGTTTTTGAGTAATTGAGCACCAAACTTTTACATTTTGAATATTTTTAGGATCTAATTAAATAGGATAGCACACAGCGCCCGTAACGCCGCGTTCACGGGAAACAAATGCAAATATATATGTATAGGCATGGCCTCTGTCAACGCTGCTTAAATTAAACTGTGTCAACACCTCAGTACTGTGTCAACACCTTTTGTACAACATGAATGCAAATAAACTTGAAATCCCTTGGAAGTTGGATAGAATGCTAGTCGCTACTCTGAGGCTCTACACTTACATCCCCAACGATATGCGGTGAGTGCCGCGGCGCGGCGCACAGCAGCATGAGCGGCACCAGGAGCAACCTCACACCGCTGGCCATTAGTAGCTGGCTCCGGCTCCATTCGTATGGCCACGCGGCTGCTATCTGCAAGTGATTATTTATCATGCCACTGCTTGGAGACGGACTACCCTGATCTTTAAGGGCTCCCCATACGGGTCGGCCAAATTGACTCGTCCTTCCATGGCAAAATTTCTGCAATAATGTGTTGTCCTAGTCATGTAAGACACAGCCGCGTACCTAAAGCATAAAAGATTTCGAAGCATCATTTCGAGTGCCCCATGTTATGAAATTGTAAGGAAAATGCAAAACAAAGAAGGGTATATCTGAGAGAAGATTTAGAGCGAGAAGTAGGTCGGTTTCCTGAGGTAGCGAATTTTTAGATTATTCGATAAAGAAATGTATATTCAGGCTAAATTCATGATAATGGTCTTACCTTTCCAATAAAATCAAAGAGATTGAAAGCGGACATGAGGATGATGGGCATCCAGTCACCAAGCCGGCAGGACGGCACCTCAGAGGCGATGCCGGGATACAGGCTCAGCGTGGTGAAGTACACCAGCCCGATGGAGACCATGTAGGGGTAGATGGAGCGCGCTACTGCCCAACGAGCTAGGACGCCTCCTGGAATTTTAAAGTTGTTCAACCGACTTCAAGATTTTGAAGGAGGAGGTTCTCAATTCGTCGGATCTTTGTTTTTTTTTTTGCTATTTTTTTTATGTATGTTCACCGATTATTCGAAGACGGCTGGACCGATTTGGAAAATTCTTTTTGTGTTTGACTTCGCAGTCGGTCCCATTATCACACGGTCCAGATCTGATGAACGGGTATAACCCCTAGATGGTCCCATTGTCACCAAGTCGGGGTCTGATAATGGGATCCTGGAGAAATCGAGGGAACTCTTCAACTATTATAGGTACACCTATAGTGATTTCACTATTTTTTACAGCAACTCGGCCACTTCCTCTTGGAATAGCGGATCCTAAGTGAAGTCAGTTCTTTATTTATTTAAAATTATTAGCTACTACTAGGCTTACCTATTTATTGCTTTTATATCAAATCAAGATGGTATTTTGCGAGGACATAAGAACCAATAGAGCTTGCTGGTAGAAGCAAAATTTGAAGGACAAAATGCGATCATTTCATGGAGTCACATTGCAATTGCCGTCCGTTTCTCTAGGGTTATTTTCCGTAGGTCAACAATTCGTTTATACTCGTAGAATCTTCAAATGAGGAAAGAAGATGCAACAACAATTGGTTCTAATGCCCTCGGTGCCTTGAAATAAACAAGTGCTGATAAGATAAATCAGGATCCGAGCGACATATTTTTTGTTTGTTTTTGATCCTAAAGTTCAAGTTTTAGGTATATGTCACAAGTGATAATATTGTACGTTTTAACCTTTTGACCGCCATCGTCTGATATATGAGACAAAGTGACAACGTGAATGACATCAACAACAATAAATTATGACCGAGTTCAAAATTCAATTTTTGACGTACGGCGGCGGTCAGAAGGTTAAAGATCTTACAATGCAAGACTTTTAAAGTTCTGCTGAAAACCTACGTTTAAATGCCCTCCACGAAGTAGGCCTCTCAGGGGCCTCGAACACAACATCCTCGACCTTGTAGGAGGGGCGGGGGGTGCGCAGCGCCGCGGGAGGGGAGGTGGCCGGCTCGGAGGCGCTGGGCGTCGACAGTGGTACGGGCGCCGAGGCCGTCGGCGAGTAGAGTGGATTAGCGAAGCTGAACGTGTTGGTTTCTATGTCTCCTGGAAGAAAAGTCAGGTGGGGTAAGAGTAAGACTTGGACACAGGTACTATCTTCTTGCCCTATCACACCGTTCTCTCAAGGGTGCAAACTGTGTGGCAATCGGCGACCGACTGCGCAGTCGCCATCAAATATATCGGAGCGGCCAAGGTACCAAAAATATCTGACCATGCACTTTATCGCCTTGACAATAGAGGCGTTGTTAAGATATTTGTAACCACCTTGGCCGCTCCGATATATCTCATGGCGACTGAACACGTAACGGTTCAAACGGAGTGGCCGCTCGAGCGGCGGCCACTGATTGCGCGACTAGCGATGCGTTCAAGGTAAACAAATGAAACCGTATGGGAGTGGCCATAGATAGCGAACACTGCTCAAAATAGGGAATATTCCGCAAAACTCTGTGTAGGGGGCGGCACTAGCACATCCAGAGGGTCAACCACGAAACACGAAAATTAAGATTTCGTTACCTGGTTCTCTGTCACTCTTTCATATTCGAGCGATAGAGAGGCACATGTCAAAATTTCGATTCTCTCGTTTCACGATAGGCCCTTTGTAAACAAACCGCTTTGGTGCGCAAATGACATATTTATTCGTTATAAATTATCTATGAAAACTTGTAAAAAACTGTTTCAGGCCTAGTATGTATTAAATTAAAAACTCTATGGTTTACCGGTTTGCTAGTGCTGCACTCTGGTGGCAGAATATTGCAGTAATATCCCCTATTCCTTCGAAGTACGATGCATCGCAGCGTCGCCGTACACTAATAGTTTTTAAATTTTAATGTGTCAAATGGGCTAATTACGCTACTAAATGAAAATTTACCCTGTCCAGTGGTCGATAAAACTGGACTCTGCAATTTTAACACCCCGTAACTGCCGTCACCTGGTTCTCCTTCCATCTGAAAATGGCGTTACATTCTTGTAAACTAGGAATAATAATAAACTAATAACGGCAATAACCAAAGAATAACAATAGGAGTAAGTTAGTGGTATAGTCATAGAAATCTGAATTATAAAGAGAAGTGGTTTGACAGCTGCAAGCTTGTCTCTGAATCTTGATCGAGGCGATCAAGAAACGGGATCATATATTGTCAGTTGCATGACAACCAATATGGTATGAATAGCAAAATAAAATGCCGATTTGTGCCATAATTAGGTGTAAAAACCGCAGTACGACTGTGAATTTGCGAAACTGTGACGTTATTTATCACTGGTAAGACTAATCACAATTTATTTAAATAAAGATACGAGCGAAAAATATTAAAATACGTTTTCCATTGCTTGGCATTCAAATGACATCGATTGCTTGTTTTGTGTACATTCCCCTTTGATGTTATCGAGGCTACCACGCAATGGACAATAAACATGTGGAATATGACAGTACTCGCAAAATTGAAATAACGTGTCAAAATATTGTCAGTGATGAACGAAATAGAGCTGCGGTTAAGTCGATATGTTTAATTATAATGTATCGATATTTTGGTGTACTAAAATAAGATATATGTAATTGTGACCATTTCAAGTCAAAGGTACAATCATTGTCAGTTGTTAATAAAGTTTATTTGTAAATGAACTTTTAAGACATTAACGCCTTATTGACAACCGATAATTATGTAAGTACCTTTGACTTGAAAACGTCACAATTATGTACGAATACGTAATTGATTTTAAATCACTTCACGTGTCGTTTCCGTGACTATAGTATTTGTTGGTCACATTTTTTATGCTTTCTACCGGATGAGACCATATATTTTAGATACATTTTTGCGATAAGATGATATTTTAGGATTAATGGGTTGTCAGACACAGGTAGAATAAATATCATAATTACTTAAATCAGTGAAGACAGTTCTAACAAGGAAAAGAGTTAGCATTATACATTCTGCAGGGGACTTCAGTTTTGAAGTTTAGGTAAAAATTTAAAATATGTAGTCAGATGTACATAATTAATGAGTAAATTCACCGGGGTGTGATTTTCATTAAATATGTATAAAATAATACTTACCTTAGACCCTACACGAAGGCCGTAAATATATGTGACACGCTCTTATTTGTAGGTCTTCGTGTAGGAAGACACTATTGGTGCTGACTGTACCTACCTACTCAATTAATTTCAAAGTAAACAAGATTTGTTATATTGTAATTTTTTTATAACATTAGTGAAAATCGTCGTTTGACACACTAGCGGATATGTTTTTTTTTACCATTTTAACTCGTCTTCGGTCTCGACATCTCAGGACTTGTGAAGTAAAGATAAATGTCATGCTCTACATACTTAACTTAACTACTACTACTACTAGACGAGATACGTACTGTACGTATGTTTACACTTTATTTTACACAAAAGAGGTAAGAATACAAACATGATGTAGGAAAGAAACAAATAGGTACAAAGGCGAACTTATCGATTCTAGTTAACCTTAGTAGGAGATAGTTTCAAAGTCGAAGTAAGTCTATAAAATTTGGTATCGATAGAAAATATTTTTGCACTTCCCATCTCTATCGAATGAATGAATGGAAGAATGAAGGTTTGAATGTTTGTCAAATTTCCATTTAAAGTAAAAAGTCGTATGTGATAAAAATATCGTATGAAGATATGACTTTTTGGCTCAAGGAGGTACGAACACAAACACGGAAGCGTTCGTTGACATGGTTATTGTGTAATTATAATCCATGTATCTTGTATGTGCACCAACCACAGTACAAGACTCCACGTAGTGGACTTGATCTATGTGTGTGTAACCCTAATACATACAATATTATATATGTAGATGAAATGCACACATGTGTGACCGTGGCGACACTGGTTTCGGTACTAAATCGCGATGAGACCGTGTCTCTTTATTCCTAAGTCAGTGGGTATAGTACATTATTGCAAAGGACGGGAATGGTAAATTCGTGGACGAAAATATAAGACGAGTCTACGAATTTCTATTCCTACCGAGGGGCATATTTTATTATCGCGTATAAGTCGCGGGTATAAGCTAGTAGCTAGTAGTACCTAGCGTTTCTAAGGGAGTCTTTGGGGTGTCTACAATGTCTGCATACCATAATCGGCAAGGCTTACCAAAGTAGCATCCTCGTTAGGGTTCAGATGCAGCTGTATTCTCCTCCTGTGCCGAGACTCATTAGTCAGCCTCAAATAATGCAGTACGAGCGGGTGCTTCATCATCACGTGGTGCAGCATGGAGTGCCCCAACAGGATCAGGATGGAGAATACGAAGAACATGAAGGTGCTGCGGCGTGGTTGGCGGAAACCGTATTTGGTTACGATCCGGTCCAGTGATACCCAGAAACCGGCGGCGCCTGGGAAATATAAATGTAGGTGGGAAATTAAAAAGAAGCAGTTTATTAACCGCGAAAATGTTTGTCTATGTCGTATTGATATGATATTGATTGGCTGGGGATCCATAATCTAGGGGGTTTGTAACACAAGGATGTGTACGAAAAAAAACATGTGTTTTTTTCAGTCAGGACACTTACTCTCTCCTGCCATAACAGCTTGCGTGTACCTCGGCGGCAGACACCCAGTAAACCCGTAGTACGAGGCCTGCTGCACGGTGCAGCCGAACGCCACTACCTATACAAAACGAACGCTTTATTAATGTATCATCATCTTCCTAGCGTTTGCCCCGGTTTTCTGCTACGGCTCAAGGGAGCCTGATCCATTCAGGACTGATTTAGCATTAGGCTCTACAGTGTCTGTGTCTACTACTTAATGTTGAATGAAACCAGGCTTATAACGTGCTTTATTTTCTAGATTAAGCAATCACTTTTTATAACAAATGGAAAATAGTGATTTACAGTTCCGAGTTTCTCTTTAAAACTAAGGTGTAGATCTCATGTCTTAAGGATAGTTAGTCAATTTAAGACAGCAAATGGATGTGGATTACCCTACTATTAAATAAGAAACGGTCGAGCAGGGATTCAGGGAGAAAATAGGGTGATAAGTAGTAAATTGGTTTTTAAAGGACGTTACATACCCCGATAGCTACCAGGTTGATAGTGTACGACACTCGTGTTGAGAACCCGTCCCAGCCGATATTACACACGGCTACGAATAGCATCGTTGCTAAGGACACTAGGATACCTGAAAGATTTAAAGGTTATTATAATAATAAGAGGCGCAGCAATTGAGCTTGCTTTGAAAAAAGAGGGAGCTAGTGTCATTTTACCCTACGATGATGGATCACTGCTGTGTCAGTCGGTCAGTCAACTTAACAACTTTAAGATCGAGAAATATTTATTCTTTGGTATAATTGGTATGTAAAAAAACAAGTAAGGATAGTTAATTTTGCTAAGCGAAGAAACAAATTGTGCTGTTAACTAACAAGTAGGCAGGTGCTTATTCAAAGTAACATCCCAGAATTCTGGAAAGGCGAGATATCATTAAACTCACCAAAGGTTATCCTCGTGTTGTAGGTAAACAAATCCAACAGTAGATTGTTAGCGACCACCGCAACGCAGGCTGAGGCGATGTACACCGTCGACATATCAAACATTATGGTGGTGTTCGGGTAATGGTGCTGGAAGTAGTCCACTGCCATTATGAAACTGTGAACACACGTTGTTATTACTATTGAACTGGGCTATTTTTTTCCAGCAGGCGTAACGAAAATTGTGTTTAAATTGCACTGAGTTAGAATATAGTGAAGGCAGACTCAAACAAGATTTATTGAAAATTTGGCTCTTGAAAACTTGTAACCGACCAGGGGGGCGGTTTTCGAGACCCGGGCTGTCGAATCTAACATTTAGGTAAAACTCTGAATAAAACAAAAATATACTCTGAATGAAATAACAGCGATAGTGATTAAAATCATAATTATTTATACTATTAATTACATGTGTAAACAAAGGGGATAAACTTTTGTGTGCAATTATATTCGTGGTTAAATTATTTGAATGCAAGAGCTGGAATGCCAAAAATCGGCCCCCTGTCCTGTCTTATGTTATTAGTTATCATCGATAAAGTCTAATAAAACTGTCCGAGAAAGTGCTGTACTGTGCTGCACTATTCGGCCATTTTTTAGGCTATTTAATTGTGTAAATTTTGTACATGTATTCATTAGAATAATAAATTCACCGGCATAACTTTTTCAGATTTTGGTAATGATCGTGAATTAGGTATTATTTGCCCAAATATTCATATCTCTATTTAGCATAAGTAAATATTTAGATAAATGTGACTAAGATAATTAGATAGTAGCAAATTATCACCAAGTCGACCTTTTTCTTTTGCTATTATGTCAATTCAGGCGGGTGTGATTCACTATGTATGTTAAGCGAACACCGTATAGTTATAGTTTTTCTGGCTTACCTATTAAAAGGCAACAGGAAAGCTGCGCCAGCGACGAACAGCGTAAAGTACACGGAATTGTACCGGTCCGGGGGCGGAGCGCCGGGCTCCATGTTCCCCAGGGGCTCCCCTCGGGCCGCACGTATCGCCTCTATCCGTGCGTATCCACGTCCAAGGGTCTCGTTCATCTTTTTCACTTACACTCACTCATTTTAACTTAATTTCCTAGCATTTTTTTTACTTAGTTAAGTTAGTTAGCTAGAAGTAAGGATTAAAAAACGCTTCAATCCCCCATATCGTTGTTTTGTGCAACTAGTGTTTTCTTTTCACGTTTTGGTACACTCTTAATCAAACATCACATAGAAATTGGATTGATAGAAAATCAGATTACATGATTGTAATAACAAATAACAAAAAAATTGTAGATATAGCTGAGTGATCACTTTTCCTTGCCTACTATTAAGTACTCAGAATGTAGCGTCACTGGTTTAACCATTTTTTGGTTTCTTTGTATTAGTTTTAATATTTTATTTTGGTATTTTCAAACAGTGATATTTCCTGGATTATCAACAAAATATCACCGGCGGAGCTGGCTGTCAAGCGCGAACCGGCGCGCATGCGTGCTCTACATTGATTTTCATAGCTGATGTTTCCATCGCCTGGTACTTCATCGATTGAGACACCGTAAGGATGACCTCTGGATCCGAAACAACTCCGTATATTTTGAGGTTATATATAAACTGGATTGTCTGATCTAAGACGAGTGATTCGTAAAGACGTTAAAGATAAACCTCCTTATTCATAAACGTCTTTTAGGCCTCAATTAGTTAATTTATGTTTTTTCCTTATCTGTAAAGTTGACAGTTGTGTTTGTTAGAAATAAACATGACATTAATTAACAAATTGAAGCCTAACATACGTTTATGAATAAGGGGTAAAGTGCATAAAATTGCTGATAAAGGAAACTTGTAATTTGCAACTTATAAGAGTTATAAGTTTTAATAATTTGAATTCAATTTTTAATTTTAATTGTAGGTAGGTACTCTTTTATATTATTTTAATTTAATTTTAATTACAATTAGATTTATAAAATATAAACTATTTATATTCCTGGAATAAACAATTTTCATTTAATTTCATTGTCATTAATGTAACCACCGCCGTAAAGCAGTTTTCTCAGGGACTGCACCTTACTTTAGACACAATTATTAACACGGCGTTGAGCAAAATATAGTTTCTAATAACTTATGTTAACAGTTTAATAAAGTGCTAAGTAAAAAGCATAAATAGAATAGGTATCAATGAATTACTTTTTAGGTAGAGTAATACTCAATTTAATTTATTAAGGATTTTCAGTTTATCTACAATTTACTTTATACATAAAGTTATTATAGTTCATCATTTACACATTGAAATCAATCAAATATTAGGCTAAGTAAGTAATTAAGGCCCATAATACTATTGTAAATGTTACGGCGGTTTCGTAAATTATTAACAAATAATAAAATATTAAATATTTTTTAACAAACAAACGTTAGCAATATACAATGTAACAACATTGTATATTGCATACAGTTTATTTAATAAATTGAGAAACCATCTTCAGTCACCAAAAAAGCATTACCTACTTTCTTAACCATATGTCCTCATTTTTTAGAATAAAAAAATGGTTGATTTCGCCATATAAGGGTAGAATTTCAATAAGACTAATCAGATAGTGATACTCTGAAGACAATTTAAAGTCGAACACCCAGAAATCACACGACGACAACCGCTCGATTTTTTTTAATTAAAAAAAAACGAATTGTGTATAGTTAATATATCGAAAAGACAGTGTCTAATATAATGAAATAAGTAAAAACTAAAAATGTAAAAAGTATCCGAATATGTCTTTTTGAGAGAGATGTCATCCGTTTGACAAATCGGTTTATCTACAATGCACTAGTTCGTAATAAGTACAAGTTTTTTCAGAGATGTTGGTGCAAATTATAAAATGACAGAAATAAGTACCTACACGTACACATATTTTTCTTTTGGCTTTACCGTAGTTGGGTAAAAAATCATGCATCGTTTTAGAATACTGTAATTTTTTTATCAAACTTTATAATCAACTTAAGCCGATTCAAAAATATAAATAATTCTGAATTAATGAAATTATATCTGATAGTGATAGTTATTTTTAAGTTCATGGTTAAATTCGATTTATATAAATAAGTTTATTGCCAAATCAAAAGCCAAATGTCAACTAACGCCTCGGCCTAAATATAAGCCTGAAGGGCTGGGCCGAGAGTGTCACCCCATTGATGGGTTTAGTGGAAGGAATAGCGTCCCCCTCAGGTATGACTAGAGAGAAACTCTGCAGCAGGTACGCGAGGAACATGAACAATTCGGAACGGGCAAGTCCCTCGCCAATGCAACGGCGTTTACCTGAAATATATATATAAAATATAAAGAAAATAAATAAATAGATTACTAATATGATATAGGTACACTTATAATTTATTTGTAAATAATTTTAAATAAAAAAAAATCGGCTATACTTTTCTAAGTGGTTCAGCGTTATAAATATTGACGTTATGAATGTTATGACGATAGCGACTTCATATCAATTTGTCTAGTTTAAGCAATATTATTTAGTAGGTACGTATACGTATACACCGTACTTGTTTAATTGCGCACATGATCAATACAATTTTCATCTTATCTAATACGCCGAATTTAGGTCGTAATATGCTAATAAAATGCACTAACTGCGTTCTATTTTACTTGTTTATTAGTTCCCAGTAAACTGCGTTCTTCATGAAGATAATGCTTTAGAAAATATTGTTACTAGATATACTTTATGTTATTCACAACAAAATTCCTTTCTACGAAATAAAACTAAAAGGGCATCATTCAGAACATAATAATAAAATAGATATACCTACCTACATTCACTACACTATATAATGATAAAATATCGATAAGTGTCAGATGGGATTACTTTTATTTTGGAATTAAAGGGCTTTTCTTATTATATATTGCGTCATACCTAACTACTTCATCAGTAGTCTCCATACGCCGTAAGTACTTAGAGCAGAGCTTTATGCGTAAGTACTGTATGGGTCGTATATTGAATATAATAGAAAATATTTTGCACCGAAATTAAAGGTTCATCGATAAATCATGTGATCATATTTTATTTTGCTTTATTTACGAGTTAAATAAACTCCGTCCTTACATCATCACGCACGGAGATTTCTTTTACTAGAAACAAGTAAAAAATAGTAATTCCCAGGACAAGGGTAATCGTTTACTAGAAACAAGTAAATCTGGCAGTGCTTACCATTCCGTGTTGTCAGGGCCTTCATTCGAAAAAGTGCGTTGTTAACAATTTCTTACATTAAATCGCTACAGATCGGTGAGAGAACTAAACCCCTGGTTTAGAGCTTACCTGTCCCAAAGGGCATCAGCCACTCATCTTGTACGAGATTCCCTTCTTTTGTGAGAAACCGTTCGGGTCGGAACTCGTGCGGGTCCGTCCAGTGAGACCCGTTGTGAAGGTCGTGTAGAGCCAGCAAGATCAATGTTCCCTACAAAATATTACAAAAATTACACTTGCCCCAAACTATTACTTATCGAACATTTACACTGTAGTTTAAAATTATTTAAAGGGCTCTGCTCTCCCGCATTTTTCTGAGTCGCGTAGCAGATCCGGCTCGCTGGCTCTAGTTTGGAGACCACTGATCTATAGGTAGGTCCAGTTAGAGTAAGGAGATCTCACAAGAGTATAGTAGAATATAGATCAATGCAAGCGCAGTAGTAAATCGGTATTTTACGTTTCTAACTAAATATTAGTGACTCGTATCTAACCTAGGAACGGAAGTTTATTTTTATACCATCACACGTAAATAAGTAGATCTGGTGACACGTACCTTAGGGATGATGTAATTGTTGAGTTTTGTATTTTCCCGTGCCATGTGGGGGATACCCACGGGGGCCACACTCGAAATACGGAGGGCTTCCATGATCACAGCCTCTGTGTACACCATCCTGAGCAAGGTTACATATTACTTTTAATATCAATATTATGACCATTAACTATATGCAAAACCATGGGCCCATAATAAATTAGAATCGATAGGTTTAATGAAGGAGATAGAAAAAAGAATTGCTAATGGCTGGAAAAAATATTGGTCATTCAAGTATATAATGAAAAACAAGCTCTTCAGTTTATCGGTCAAGCGCAAAATTTTCAATACTTGTATCCATCCGTGCCTAACGTATGGATGCGAAACATGGGCTCTCACAGTAGCACACAGAGCCAAACATGCGTCATGTCAACACGGAATGGAAAGGAGCATCCTGGGACTTAGAAGAAGCGATAGAGTCAGAAATATCGACATAAGAGATAAAACCAAATTTACCGACGTTCTACAAAGAATAGACCAGCTAAAATGGAAATGGACTGGTCACATGATGCGCTCTGAAGAAGGAAAGTGGAGCAAAGAAATCACTAATTGGTACCCCAGAGGATGCAGTAGAAAACAAGGACCACCGTTCTGCAGGTGGGAGGACGAAATAAAGCGTTAGCGGGACCATTCCGGAGAAGAGCAACGACGGATAGGACTCACTGGAGAGTTAGAGGAGGCCTTTGCCATGAGGCAAACTGAGTTACGTGATATTATTTAAAAACAAAACATTAAAAGTGTATTAGTGATTAGTATTAAGAATATGAAAAAATGTATATATATTTATTTATTTTACTCCTACTGTATCTTTATCTTCTCAGTAGTAAAGGCTATTTTTATTATACTATTTTATTAAGTTTAATGAACTCATAATGCCAGTGTCGTGAGCGCTGGTGGCCTAAGGTTTCCGAACCAGAGGAACTCAAATCCCTGCTAAGTCGAGGTTTGAACTCCTCCAATATTTTTTTTAGAAGTTGGTATACGAAATATCATTTAATATTTACCTGCTGCTCTTTAGTCAGGACACTAATTCAAATAATGCTAAGTTTAATTTCTGTACCTACTGAACGGTCAGTTTTGAAGAATGAAGTTCTTATACCAAACACGAATCACATCGCAGGATACCTACAACTAGTCTGGTTAAATATGCAGTGTTAAGGGTTCAACCTCAGGATCCGAGCTAAACCGAGAAAACGCTAAGATGAGGAGCACCTTGATATCCTACCTTGACCTGTCAACCAGCGCCGGTGACCGTCCCGCACCGACTACATCATCGATCTCGTGTCTCAGCCGAGCCTGGACGTGCGGATTCAAGGCGACATGCAGAAGCAGAAATATGGCCGTGTTACCCACAGTCTCCATGCCGGCTTCGAGAAGATCAAGGCATACCACTTGGAGTTCTTCTTCTGAAACTGTTGGGGCACAAATACCAAATATCATGCATAATGGGCGGCTTGATGTGGCTGTTTAGTCAGCCATCAGTATTGACGAAAAATACAGTAAAATAAGGCTAAAGGCCGGAACAAAAACCACTTAGGTACCTATCTAAATAATTTGGATAAGTATTTTTTGTTTAGGTTACGGCAGTGCTTAGATCGTATCCTAACTTAGTTACCATAGACTGAGGTTATTTTGATTCGTGGGATAAATCCTCATCATAATTTCGATTGAAAACGTAAGACAAGCGGTTGCTTCTTCAATTAATGTAGGCGTATAAAATTATTGTATTTCTTGAAAAACCATTACTTGAAGTAGATTATTCATCATAGAGGTATATACGCACTGCCGACCCTGGGCTTGGGAGAAGGAATGACTTCATTAATAATTATTTATTATACAAGGGTGTAAAGGTGTAGTTTGCTTTTCGTGTTTTAATCCAGACATTCCAGACCTGTGAAAGTTGGACCTAATACACCAATTTTTTTCTACAAGCGTAGCAAGGGTTTCAAGGCACGAGAAAATTGAACAATCTTTGCTGCCGAGTGTAATACAAAGCATTTTCATCAGACCGCATGCAATTATACGCTGCGAAACATTAAGCATGAAGTCAGATAAATGTGATTAAAATGTATCATAATATTTATAATCGTCGTACTTAACTACACACACAATACGTTACACTAGTGGATAAACTAAGACTTTCTCCACTCCTTTCAAGAATAAAAAGAGCGTCTATCAGAATGGGTGTGTTAAAAACATACCTATCAGCAAATATGCAGTATCATATTATAGCTATGGTGAGTGAAGCGTATATAGATTAAAATAGATAATTAGCTTATATAACAAAACAAAAACAGCCGTGTTGATAATACCGACAGTGACGTCTAACATATATACGTTTTAGAACTTATGTCCGGGTAATACTTTAAGATTCTTAAATTAATCATATTCTTATATCTGAACAAACCTGCGTCAGCCTTGTTTCCCATGGATTCAATCAGGAATGCATCGATGACGTCTCTCGGCTCTTTGATATCGACGTTTATTTCATGTTCTTTTATAGTTTCCTGTAAATTAAGAATTACAAAAACATTTTTTTCCAATTGTTACTTGTTAAGCCTATATTATTTTATGTAGTACTTAAATAAGTATAAGTAAATATAAATAACGAATAAAGTAAAGTATCTACTAGCACTCTAACTCTACACTACACATGGGCTTTGCAGCGGCAAAATGTGAACTGTCACCATAATGGTAGCCATAAATGACGCAATTTCGACGTAAAAATCGCATGCAACTTCGATACATTGCCGTCTAGATAGGCGCAACAATATCAATGGATAGAGCAAATGTCGCAGTGTATTGAAAATTGCAGGTGATGCGTCGCAAGGTCAGTGAAGGCCTTAAACGTACATTTTCATAATAATTGTAGGTTTATACACGTTGTCTGTTCTTAGCAGAGTTAGCGTAGATCTGGCTGTAGGTAAGTATACCTATAAGTTATAAGTTGAACGGTTACAATAACTGGAAAGCAAAATAATTAAGTAGATACACTCGAGAGCAAATATTTCGGGTCAGTAACATAAACTTTAATATCTTGAAAATTAATATCTTTTGAGATATTCCAGAAAATGCTAGTGACCCGAAACTTTTGCTCTCGAGTGTATATAAATTATTACCTACGGCAGATATAAATACATTTTATTCTAAAATAAATGCTATACGAATAGGGTGACCAGACGTCAGGAATTTTCCTGACATGTCAGGAATTTGATACATATGCCAGGAATGCGGCCGGAAAAGGGAAATGTCAGGAATTTTCGACAAATAGACTATACAATAAATTTGTATACACTGTAAACTATTATTAGATTAAAATATAAAATGAATTGTTATGTAAAAAAATTGTTTTA
The DNA here is from genome assembly GCA_911728535.1 of Pammene fasciana. Taxonomy (NCBI): domain Eukaryota; kingdom Metazoa; phylum Arthropoda; class Insecta; order Lepidoptera; family Tortricidae; genus Pammene; species Pammene fasciana. The sequence goes on from OU452285.1 coordinate 9,681,507, forward strand.
CGAGCATAGAACTTTTGCAAAATTTAAAAAATAAACACTTAAGCTCAAGCTCGTGTCAGGAATTTTGGCCGAAAATCAGGAATTTTGTCAGGCCTTTTGAAATTTGTATCTGGTAACCCTATATACGACACTAATCTAACCTGTAACAAGATGGTCAGTAGTAGCATTTTGTTTCTACTTGTCATGTGGTTTATTTGTGGTTGTGTTCACAAGTATCGATTATTACATTACACATTTGTATACAGGCCGTTTTTTCAATCACCAACCATATTGTGGGAGGTGATTAGGTAAGTCATACTGAACATCTTTTTCTATGGGACCAAACCACGAAATCCCAAAAAAATTTTTGGCGTCCATACATAACGTCAACGTCTGATCGGCTGAAATGTATGAAACAGCCAAAATTTTTTTGGGATTTTGGAGTTGGCCCCGTGTTAAGTAGGTACCCAGATTAAAGCTCTACGTACTAGAGTTTACAATGATGATAATCCAGCAAAAAATATTAGACCGTTTCAGAGACAAGAAAAAATAAGATACATTATTGCCTACCCACGACCCTGATCTGAATAATAATCACTTGTTATTTGAACCGTTATCGATATATGCAAATAAAATAAAACAAATTAAACTTGAACTCTTGTACTTTTTTTTCATTATTGAAGCAAGGAAGTGACGTAAATTATTGCTGTGTTAATTTAATAAACACATTACGTACTTTTAGTGTTTCGTACTAATACTTGGTTTACTTTTAATACGCATATTTACCGATACGAGTACTGTATACCACCTAAATACTTATTTAAAAGAACTTAATTTCACTGCCGGGGTTCAAACCCCGGCTCGTACCAATGAGTTTTTCGGAACTTATGTACGAAATATAATTTGATATTTACCAATCGCTATACGGTGAAGGAAAACATCGTGAGGAAACCTGCATACATCCGCGGAGAAATTCAAAGGTGTATGTGAAGTTCCCAACCCGCTTTGGGCCAGCGTGGGGACTATAGCCTGATCCCTCTCGTGCATGAGAGGAGGCCTGTGCCCAGCAGTGGGACGTATAGAGGCTAACATATTATTATATTATATTATTAATTTCACTGGTGACTGTGTTAATATGTGTATTAGTATATTTTAAACTAAGCAAACCAGGTTTATCTGTAGCAGTATAGTCAACTCGGCGAAGAACAGATCTAGAATAGTGTTATTGCATTTAATAAAAAAAGTTATGCAGAATTTGCTGTAATTGCTTGCTATCCGATCTTGGCCGACTGACGATGACGGTCTTCGCCGAGTTGACCTTAGAGGAAAATAATATGTAGGTACACTGATCTCTTATTATTAGTATTGGATTCCTAGTACATACTACTACTTAAAGTAATAGAGCTGTTTTCTCTGTTTATGAAAACTTTCTGGCTGGCTATAGTGCGTATTCAAAATAGTCTTCAGAATTCATCTCTCTCACACTTAATTTTAGGCAAAATAGTATGCTAGAAGTGTTATATTAAAATTGATATCATATTTTACGTTTTTATATACACATTATTACCTTAATAAATGTGTACAGGGTCTCGTGGAGTTCCTTCAGCTCCGTATATCCGATGGGGCCAGGAATGATATGCCGCAAGACCGGCATGAAGTTCATTACGCCCCCACTCATGTCCACTACTTTGAATACTCGTTTAATCAAATGGCATAACTTCTTCAAACGAATATCTTTCAAATCATATCTAAGGAAAACAGAGTCTCTTAAAAAAATATCATTAGGGATCATCCATTAATTACATCACACTTCAAGGGGAGGGGAGGGGGTCCACAAAATGTGACATATCGTGACAGGGGGGAGGGAGGAGTTCCATGTTTGTGACGTCACAATCCTCACATACAATTTTTTTACAAAATCTAAGTTTAAAAAAAAATCATTTGTTAGCAAACATTGTATTAAACTAATTTTCTACATACTCGGATTCGTTTAAAAATACTTTCGTTCCGTATAAATTTGATACTATTATTCTGACAATCGTCATAAATAGTTAGTTTCAAAGTAATGTTGTAATTTTTACCTTACTAAACTAAAAATCTAAATGTGACGTGGGGGGAGGGAGGGGTCAAAAAATCATGAAATTGGTGTGACGTAATTAATGGATGATCCCTTAGTGTATTCTCGAGTGAAATAGACCCATATTGACGTAAATAAATGTATTTTATTTCTTTCAGATTTGATGTATGTGTTGCACCGACTAGCCGACTACCTTTTTCTTATGCTACAAAGAGATAGATTGGAACTTCTAAAGGGATAATAAGTATATACTGTTTTCTCTCAGATATGTTAAGCATTAGCTGTATAAAGTATTGATTGTGATTATGTAAGTTAATAGTTTGCGGCTCACGATAGGTTCTTCTTATAAGAAATTAAATTTGCCGTGGGGTGCCCGGCATTAGAATTGTCCCCCACCATATCGTCCCGTGGTTGCAGTAGAAGTCTGCTAAGGGAATATACCGGGAGATGGGCAGCAACATCTTCCGAAAGCCTAAACAACAATAACCAAAATCAAAACTGCGCGCGCCAACCCGCCTGCCAAGCGTGATGGCGCGTATGGCAAACCCCCCCTTTAATGATCCCAAAGGGGAGGCCTATGTTCAGCAGTGGACGTCTTATGGCTGAGATGATGATGATGATGATTTACCAGTTTTCCGTCCGTCAAGTATATTCAAGTTGTTCCTAAAAAAAGCTTAAAAGCTAAATACTCGTAATAAACTATACCTACTTAAATAGAAAATTAGTTGACCTTAAAAAAATCCCCGTATATTTGCAATAGTTTAGTCAAATAGACGGTAAACTGGACATGGACGATAAAATAGCACAATCACTCTACTCTAGGTATTAAAAACTTACAAATTTAACTAACCTCGTACCAGCTACTAATCGCCACAGAATATTGACGATTGATATATCGAACAAATCGTTGATTGCCACAGGCTGGCGTATATTTGAAAGAAGCTTGACAAGTTCCGCGCACTCCTCGGCTATGTATGTCTCCATGGAACGAGTGCCGTACCCAAAACCTTTCAAATATTTGAGGAGTACAGTTCGTGTCGATTTCCAGGATTGCCCGTCGGAAAACACTATGCCTGTAAAAACTCTAATTATTTTAGGGTTGGTATTCGAATGTAAACAGCGACACATTCACATAATTAAATTTTGAGTGATAAATTATAGCGTTTGTATGAATATTAGGTACTTATACCTACTTTTTGCATTACCCTCCCATAATAAAATCTCACAGCTCGCGTTGTAAAAACCTATTAATATTATAATGGGTATTTAATTATACCACATGTGTATATTCTAACTTTTACGCACAAGTCTCTACATTCAAATGTCAGGGAATATTTTTATTAGCTACATACTTTTGCATTAAGCTTGATAGGTATATACAAGGTGGCGAAAAAAGAACTGAAAACCGTTGGCTGTAAGCTTTTGGGACGCTAGCAATCCTCACTAGATGGTTTTGGAACCTCTCAGATCGATTTGATTTTGACTTTTGTATGGCTATTACTCACCGCCGCCGCTCCACGGCCATACAAAGGTCCAAAATTCAAATCGATCTGAGAGGTTCCAAAACCATCTATCTAGGGAGGATTGCTAGCATCCCAAAAGCTTACAGCCAACGGGAATTCAGTTCTTTTTTGGCCACCTTGTATATACGTACGAGGCAAAATAAGGTACTCACCTAATTTTTTCCCAAACGACCGAATCATATAAAACAGCCCATCGGGCCTCCCGTCGAACACATCTCGAGAAGAAACCTCCTTGATCAAATCCTTTCCAAACACCACAACGATGTTCACCGAGCCTAACTGTAGGCCCACTAAGTCTCCATATATTTTTGCCCATGATTGCCAAAGACAGTGGTGATATTTCAGCTTCCTTAAGCCAATCCAAACGGAAATCAGATTTCCTATTATCGGTAACGAATATGGACCTTAAAATGTCAAATAAGATTTTGAATTTTATTATTTGGTCGAGCAGAAACGTAGGACACGTGGCTATGCTTGGTTATAATTGCAAACCTGGAGGATAAAAACGTGATCGGCCAGGAAATGTAATCTTATAGAAAGAAATCAACAAAATTATAAAAAGAGTTAATAACCACATCGTGACTGCTATGGCCATGGCGGTAACTGAGCTGTGTGCAGACATTTCTCTGATGCAGATACTAAAATCAGTTGTTATTTCGGTAGCTTACCGAGCTCGATGAAGCGAACGGATTTTCACTATTAGACACGCCTGAGATGAATTAAGAAAATTCATAGACAAAATGCTTAAATTTGTCTATGGTTGCTTAAATTTGTATGGAGGCCATAGACATATTTAAGTGCTACAAATGACAATCCGCACGTTTACCTATTAACTAAATTTTTAAGATTGTCTAACAACAATAAGTAATCTGTTGACTTGTATCTGGTACATTTATGAAATAGGTAAGTTCCTTCAGTTTTAAGATTTTTCATTTATTGTATTTCTCCTGTTAAAAAAGTATTTATATCAATTATTTTTATGAGGTAGGTACATAGAAGCAAATGCTACAAAATAATATAAAAACCAGAAATAACAGGAGGTACATTTGTTGACATTTATTTTGCAACAGCTGATGTATTGCCCCTTAATTTACGCGCATGTAAAATAAATTTAAAAAAAAAAACAAGTCTTCTTCTTCTTCCGAAATGGTAAACTGGTCTTGGTTGGCCCCTGAGGCGAATCGTTTCAAAGAAGATACCTACAATTGGAACACACATCCCTTGATTTCCATAATAAATATGCTTAGAATTATAATAACAACAATGACAGGCTTAGCTTAGGGTTATCTACGGTCAATTGATAATCTCAAAACAGACAAAAATGAATTTATAAATAATCCTTTGTTAGTCGTTTCCTGCGGGATTATACGTATATATTCCAGTTGGGCGGGTGCGCAATGGATACTTGGATAATGGATGGTTTCTTTAATATCAATTATACTAAAAGTAGTCACTTTTATTTATGGTGGCCACGTAACAACCGCATGTATATTTGACAACTCGAATAAGCCCTTTATGAATTAAATCGAAGTGCACTGTCGATGTCGTAACTAAACCAAGTCTGAAATTATAAATCAAGAATTATGAAAATTATTAAAAAATCACCATAATTTTTTATATAGTTTGATTTTCTTATGTTATTCAATTGTGCACATGAAGATTTCCATTTTTAGGGTCTCGTACCCAAAGGGTAAAATAAAAAATGAAATAAAAAACAGAATAAAAACAGACATGTTTTTTTTTCATTTTCATAGATAACGGAATCCTTATTATGGATTACTTAAATTAATTTCGTGCACTGAAAATACTCAAGATGGATTGTATGCCGAACCTTTCGGAGTTAGAAAATAAATAAATATAGAAGTAGGTAATTCAGATCAACATGACGTATAAGATAGGCCATTACCTATAAATGATATTTAATCATCGGATAGCGACACTGATCTAGACGACCTTGCATGCCCAGCAATTAACCGCACCCGAAGCCTGTCATTGATTAGTTGGATAAGGTGAAACTTGAGATTTGCACCATCTATCGGATCCTCCAAGACAAGAGATCACGTTGATCACCCACCTAATACGCTGCAACAAATACTATTATAGATAAAAATAGACAGAAATTGGATATTTATCTGTAGTGGCTGAATTTTATGTGTAGATGGAGCCCATATAAAAAATTCAACCGGAAGTGGATTGTCCCGCCTTCGGGCAGGCTTTTGTCTATGCAGACTGAATTCCGCTCAAGTCTGTTTCGCCTGCATGTAGGTATGTTGCTTAGAATTATGTCAAAATTTACATGTTTTTTTATAAAGTACCGACCTAATCAATTAAGATGGAAAAAGGTATTTGGACGTCCGTCGATAGATACAATAGATGGTTGAGCATTAAGCGCGTCCGTTTGACATACAACACAGCTTACCCGACACGGGTTTGTAATCTTGTATTGTATTCATGTTCTCTAACTATTACGACTGGGTCAATAGTTTGCTAGCTTACATTTAACCCTATCAAATTGAGTAAGAGCCACTTAGGAAACTATCTGATAATTAAAACAAAACTGATTAATCTGACGAAAACAACTGATAAAAACAAGTCATATTTATAAACTTCCGATTATCTCACGTGGCATAATCCTGCCCCCAGCAGTATATGATATACATTCGAGGACGGACGGCAATACAAGGTGTAACAAAAATGCTGGTTATCGTTTTAATGGCATAATTGGTATCGTATTGTAATTATAAGTAAAAAAGTTTTTTCGCGCGAACAAAATTTTTGGTTTAGTATGGAGGGTCGGCCGACTGGGAGCCCCTGTCCCATAGAAAAAAAATCTTTTTCGCGTGAAAAAATTTTTTCTCCTACTTTTTCTTAGTCACAATACGATACCAATTGAAGGGATGTTTACAAAAAAACAACATAACTGACTACACTGGTTGACACCTGAAACGATTAACAATGTTCTTAAAAAAGTGTCAACCACTTCTAAGCAGTTATGTTGTTTTTGTAAACATCCCCTTCACTTATGCCCTTAAACGGATCACCAGTATTTTGTTACACCCTGTATATTGCTTTTTGTCTTTTTCAAGCAAGACAATATCGTCAAAAGACATTTCTTTAAAGCGCAACCTTACCGGGCAGATTTGCACTTTTTTAATTGTCTTTAAATTCTGTACTTAAATTTAGATTTTTTTCTGCTAGGGTGCAAAATATGCGGTTTTAAATATTGGAAGTTAAAAGAGTATTGTATAATTATTACAGCAATACCTTTTGAATAATCATAATATAGCCGAACAAAATGATAATTGGAAGAGACTATCGGACTCCCCAGCGTTGGAAGTAGGTATAACGACCCTTAAGGGTTTAGAAGTTTATCTAGAACTCTATAAGTAATCACGAACATCGACTTATCCACGAACACAGAAACTGTTGAACCGATCAACATCTTTTACTACCTATTCACATCACATTTTTACTTAACAATGACATCTTCGCTATTATAACATGAACCCTAGTCGAAGCAACTATAAGTAAAAGCCAATAAGACAATATCCTGGTTTAGTGACAGCCAAGCGTTCGTAAATTGTTGGGTTGTATCATCGTTGGTCGGTTGTAAAGAGATATATAACTAACTGAGAGACCTCGGACCCGGCATTGCATGCTCGGACATCGAACGTTACAGAACTCCCGATCTTATCTATTTAAATATATCTAAACGTAAACATGGCCCCAGTTAATGAAAAAGTGTTAAACAGCGCAGAATACGTAGAAAAGTCTGCGAAGAAGGCCTTGCCTGAACTTCACTCGGATAATGGAAATGGCAATGGAAATAAGTCCAAGTAAGTCGTATTTAAGGACATTTTTGTATAAAAATACATATACATATAATTTCATATATACATAAATAAGTTCACTTAACTACAAATAAATGTTGCAAATTCTTCATCAAGATTCTTCAAAATAATTTTGAATTTGGTGCTTTATTTTATCAACCAAATTAGGTAGGTACCTGATTTGCCCATAGTTGTGAATATGCAAAATACAAAATTACGTATGTATTTATGTACTTATTCATGATTTTGATACTATACTCTAAGTCTTGTATGGTTCTAATGATTTTTTTTTTACATTTATCGGGTTTGACCGCCCATAAATAATACAATTATCTTAATTTTAGTGAAAATTCATTATTCCAAGCATTCAGTTATTACACCAAAAAATATTGTAAATATGTATGTATATGGTAAATATTTACGTACTTATAGGTACGCATCTCCGCGAAGAATCCAAAATATTAGCATACTAGCTTTTGCCCGCGACTTCGTCTGCGTGGAATTAGTAATCCCCGTTAAGCAATGAATTCTGGATATCAACTATTCTATATCCTTCCCCAGAGCTGAAACTATCTCCAGCGTTCAAAGGTTATTAATTAATTCCCCATACAAACTTTCAACACCGTTTTTACCCCCTAAAGGCTTGATTTTCGGGATATAAACTATCGTATATTATTTTCCGGGGGCTCAAACTATCTATGTACCAAGTTTCATCTTAATCGTCGGTTCAGCGGTTAATAATTTGCCATACAAACTTCCAATCCCCTTTTCACCCCTTCTTGGGTTGATTTTCGAGATAAAAACTATCCTATGTCGTTTCCCAGGACTCAAATTATCTCCATACAAATTTTCAGCTAAATCGGTTCAGCTGTTTTCACGTGATGCGCGGTCAAATAAACAGACAAACAGACAAAAAATTTAAAAACTGTTGGAACGTGTTCTGTTATAGATTCTTAGTATCCCCAATTTTTTCGAATATCTTCCATGTACAGACTTTCGACCCTCTTCAGCTTTATTATATGTATAGATGTATAGATATGTAGCTTGACCCGGATTGTATATTTTTTTATAAGAAGACTGTAATTTACATTTGTCTTTTTCTTTATAATAAATACTCGTATCTTATTACTATAATTGTTATAATCACCTTCGTTCGCAATCCTTCTGTACAGGGTTCGTATAAACAACTTGTTATTTACTGAGCGTAATAATATTATGTTATCTAAGTAAATAAATACAGAAATAAAAAGGTTACACGAAGTAAAACAAATATTACGATTTTATTCTGGAATATATTGGAATATACATGATAAAAACTAGTTTCATAAATCATTATGTCAACTAGGGTTAATTGGTGGCAATCACAAGAACATCGTATCACAGTCATATCAATGAGGCGTTAGTTATTTCGAACGTTATCGATTTGTTAAAGTATTCTTATTTACGTAATACCATTCTTATAATATGTACCTACTTATTACATATTTTTTATTACTATAAAAATGGTTAGGTACGTAAAGAGAAATATGGCTGCTGTTTCAACGTAAACCCCCTAAAGGTTCTGTACTGCGAGAGATGCCTATGATAGCGACTCTTTCAGAAAAATAAAAGCTAGTTCTTAGCGTTCTTACTTGATTAATAATTGTTTATGCTTTAATTGTATAAAACTTTTTCTCCATTCTGAGGAAAAGTAGTTTACTAAATTACAGTGACAGTGGGTAAAAATGTTTCATAGGCAAGTCGGAGCTATATTAATTTCTTCATGAGCTGTAGGAAAACTGCTCAAATGCCTGAAAATTAGGCAAGCCGACGGAAATCGTATTCTATGGTCGCGTCGCCACTGCAAAATTACCTACTTAAATACCTAAATGTTAAATTGTGCGTGCTAGAGCAACATGTTTTGTGTGTTATGTTATGTGTTCAAATAGGTATATATAGTCAATTACGTTAAGAATAGTTACTATTTGCCTTAAAAGTTCAATTAAGTACATAGGCTTTGCAATTTTGAGTAATACAGAGACAGATAATGAATTTCGATGCTCGACCACTGAGTCAATTAGTTAATCACTCACTTGCTAGTCACAAATCGTCATCAGTAAAACCCCTCTAAGGATTCCTTGAAAGTTAGGTCAGTAATTAAACACATTCATCGGATTTTCCAAAACAACTTTCCTATTGATAGTTACATAATTATTCCTTGAGCTCATCGAAAGACGCCATTGTTTTTAATCGTACAATCGTACTATAATATTAAAATCAATGAAACTGATTTGAATCAACACAAAAGTAAAAACTGCTGCCACTTAGTACCAGCACCCTCAAAGGAATCTGGTCAATCACGTATCAAGTTGTTAAGGACAGCCTCTCAATGTTGCACGGAAGAAACAACAAAATGACCATAATCATAAGAAATACCTAGAGCATGTTCAACACTAGGAACTTCTGAATGGATTAGTTACGCCCCAAAGTAAACCTTAAATTGTGTGGAATAACGTCGAATATTGTACAATTCATGGGCAAGTTATAAGCTTACTAGTTTTTGTTGGCAATGACTACGACAACGAAGACCGCAAAAATATCTGAATGAATCTTATTTGTAGGGTAGTAAGGTGTCACATACTTTTGCGGCCTTCGTTGTGCAAGATACTATTGTATGTGACTGTACTTAATTGCAAACTCACATCATCAGAAATTTGAAACTCCACGTGTCTGGATCTTACTAATATTTTACGTAGTAATTATTTTTAAGTAATATCTGCCACTGAGGTTCTTAATTCGTACTTTAAATAAATTAATTGAAAATATAGTTTCATTATGGTGAGGTTTTTGAGTTGTTTTGAGAGACGGGATTGGTCTTCTTCTAGGTATATATTTACTGCTAATTAGGGCTTAATTTTGTATTTAAACTAAGGCTTGTGGCGGTCAAACGCATATTTAAGAACCCTGACGTTTGCTATATTTTAAATATTTTCTGCGTGGAAGTTATACATATACTCGCTAGTACCCGTCTCTACTAGACTCCTAATATTGTAAATGTTTTACTAATAGAGCCGTGCATGTTTGGTTTCAGCTCATACTCCTACGAGACCCTCGTGGAAACCGCCAACTTCCTGCTGTCCAGAACTTCGGTGCGGCCCCACATTGGGATCATCTGCGGGTCTGGGTTGGGTGCGTATTGGAAAGATGGTATTTATTTACACATTATTAGGCATGGTTTGGCTAACAAGTTAACATTTATAAAATAGAGTAGGTACTAACGTAACTCCCATTTTTTAGGGTTCCGTAGCCAAAATGGCAAAAACGGAACCCTTATAGTTTCGCCATGTCCGTCCGTCCGTCCGTCCGCGGTCTAGCTCAGTGACCGTTAGCACTAGAAAGCTGAAATTTGGTTTGAATATGTGCATTAACCAAGCCGACAAAACGGTAGAATAAAAACGCGAAAAATATATTTTGTTAGGGTACCTCCCGTACACGTGCAGTGGGGGGCGAATTTTTTTTTCGTTCCAACCAAGTTGTGTGGGGTATCGTTGGATAGGTCTTTTAAAAAGAATTAGGGTCTTCTAAAACAGTTTTTGGATAAAAGTAATACTCTCGGAAATAATAGCTCCGAAAGTTTAAAACAGGGCGTCCCCCCCATCTAACTTTTGAATCGTGGGTCCTAAAATTTTGAAAAAATTCATGAAACTGAGGCCTAATGAGTACCTTCAATGAAAACTATATTGAAATAAATCGGTTGAGCCGTTTTTAGTTATCATCAAAAACCCATAGTGAAAGGACGTAAGTAAAAATGACGTAAGCGCCGCCAAATTTCCCGTAAGAAACGACCTTTTGAATTAATGGTCTCAGTTTACGGAACCCTACACTGAGCATGGCCCGACATGCTCTTGTTTAATAACTGAAATAATACAAATCCACGAGATCATTAATTTTTTAGATTAATTCTTTCATATTACTATTAAAATTGGGCTACATATATAACATAATGAATTTATAACGAATTTACTTGTTATTTTCTTATCTGCCTTAGTTGTACCTAGAGGATTGACTGATTTAATAGATCTCTAGATAGATCTAGATAATTAAAACATTAATGAGTATTAGGGACCTTGGGTCGTGGAGGCCATTAAAGGATGATTTTGTGAATACTATACTATATCCTTCCCCACAGCTCAATATCAAATTTTATCTAAATCGGTCCAGCGGTTATTAATTCCCCATACAATTCTCCACCCTCCCTTTACCCCCTTTAATGTTTTCTGGAATAAAAACCATCATAGGTAATTATGTATGTCCTTCCCCGAGACTCTAAACTATTTTCACACCATATTTCATCAGGTTTAAGCGTGAAGAGGTAACAGACAAGATAGATAAAGATTACCCCGACACTTTCGCATTTACAAGAAATATAATAATAGTATGAATTCATATTATTATCTTTATCTTTCAGGCTCATTAGCTGAGCACATAGAAGAGCCAGACAGTGTAGACTATGAAGAAATCCCCAACTTCCCGGTGAGCACAGTGGAGGGACACCATGGGAGACTGGTGTTTGGCAAGATCTCGGGAGTTCCCGTGGTCGCCATGCAGGGCAGATTCCACTATTATGAAGGATACCCTCTTTGGATGGTAAGTAAATATGTGAAGTCCATTTTACATGCTTATTCACTGTTTTAATTTACTATAAAAATAAATGATCGCTTTTGGTCTGGTCTTTTTGCATTGGAAGTCTTTTGGATACGTTTTCCATCAATTTTCAGTCGCTATCGATGTTTACGCTACTGTTGAGTACGTCAATATGCAATGAAATGTTGGCAACCGAATTAAAAGTTCTGTTACTAGGGATTGATGATTGATTTCAAAGGTTTAATGGAAAATATTGTGGCTGATGCAAACAAAACTCGACCCCCAGCGACGGGGTTATCATTTGTTTTTACTAGCTTCACAATGAGAGGGTAAAGTAAACATACCGGGAAGATAACGTTGTTGCGTCAGGAATGACAGCGTGGTCATTCGTTGTCATTTATTTTTCTTGCAGGAACATGTCTATACAGAATTCATCCTTACTAGTTGTCTTATCATGTCAACAAACACTTTTCAATCAAATTATTACACATATCTCTGGAATTATCACTTAATATGCTGTAATACAAGAAAAAAAACTCACAAAGCATTGAATTCAACCAAGTAGGTAATAACTAAAAATATGCTTCAATAATCCAATTAACAAACGCACAACCTGCAACATATATGACATTACGATGTCTAGACTAGACTGACAATTAAACGTTTGTTTACATGATAAGGCAAGTAAGATTGAATTCTGCAGGTAATAGGTATAGCGAAAATAATCGTCTTCACACAGTAAGCAAATCCTATGTGGTAACCTCAAAAACTTTATTTTAAGTTTCGAATAGTAGTGGCTATTAGAATAAGTGATTCTAACTTAATCTAGTTAGCCATATATATATTTGATTGATTTATGAAATAAACAGATTAAATTTAATTTAATTTTTAATAGGTAGGTACGTACAAATAAGCTAAACTATTAATCTTTAGAATTATCTACAAGTTGACTAATAGGGTGGAAGACGTTGAAAAATAACCGACATATTTGTCACTTTTATCAGTGACGTAGAATAAAAACTCGTTTTATAAATAAGACTAACACAAATACACACTAAATAACATAATATATAGGCAATAGATAATGTAATCTGTTGTTATGTGAATGCTGATAGAAGTTTTACCTATCTCGAGAGAACCGGCCCGGCCCAGCAATGATACGCGTACCTATACGCCACCATGATGGTGATGATTAATATGTTAAAATACCTAATATGTACCTTTTCTCATTTTAGTGCTGCCTACCGATTCGCGTGATGAAACTCCTGGGAGTAAAAACCCTGATCGCTACAAATGCTGCCGGCGGGCTCAACCCCAACTACAAAATTGGAGACCTCATGATTGTCAAAGACCATATCAACATGATGGGCTTTGCTGGAAACAACCCTCTTCATGGACCCAACGATGAGAGATTCGGTCCTCGCTTCCCACCCATGAACAAGGCATACAATTTGGAATATAGGAAAATAGCTAAAGAAGTAAGTACTAGGATACGCGATACTACAACAACACATAAAAAAAAAATTAAAAAAGGTTGTGTTGGCTCCCATTAGAAACCCTGAAAACACTTCCTTCGACCGTAACAATAAAGTTCGAGGTTATCGAGGGTTACTGCATCTAGAACAATTATATAACAAAACAGCTTATCTATCTACGAAGCGTTAGTATAGGTTAGACCAATGAATGATTTAAACACTCTGGAAATAAGATAAGGGCCATTGATGAGACGAAATTATGTAAAGAGATAATTATTATCTGTTCTCCGTATTCCACAGTCATTCATTCAGACAGCAACTATTGTGACCGACGATTCGACAATTGGATTTGTAGAATAATAGGTATAATTTTACCTATACTTTTATTCGTAAGTAGTATACTGCCTTGTTATCCCGAATGGAGTAGTCTCAGTTTTTTTTATTTTATAAAGTTATACCTTAAATTCTGTAACTAAGGGTCACATTTTCAAGAGAATTAGAATTTTGCAGGGCATAGTTATGTTAAACTATATTATACTCGTACAATCAAATTGTAATAATTAATTCACATTACAAGTTACGATACGAATGCGATGCTAATACACACATACGAGTATACAATTCTAGTTTAGGTAAACTTGACATCTACGATTCTAGTTTCAATTATGTAAACCCCTAATTTACTTACTAAAACCACATATATAAGGCGCAAAACACACTTGAGCTGCATTCAGTGCTGAATCCAGCTATCACAGACAAAAAGCAGACGGAAGCCTTCCGGTTGATTTCCGTTTATGATAGCTGAATTCCTCTTAAGTGTGTTGTGCCTCATGTGCAATATATGGCCAAACGTAACTGACAAAAGTACCAATTCGGGGCAAAGAGAAACCTGGTTCTAAACGTAGGTAACTAACTACTAATACCCATTCTTTGTTCTTCAAGGTAGCGAAAGAACTGAACATAGAAAACATCGTGCGTGAAGGCGTGTACACCTGTCTCGGAGGACCCAACTTCGAAACTGTAGCTGAATTGAAGATGTTGAAAATGGTGGGAGTCGACACCGTGGGCATGTCCACAGTACATGAGGTAAAACACTTACCCTATTTTAGAGATCTATCCTCATCTGTGATTAAGTACTCAAATTCACGACGTTGGCAAACTAGCTACAGCCCACCCGATGGTAAGTAGCTACGGACGCTATGGACGCCTGCAATCCCAGAGGTGTCAAATGCGCGTTGCCGGCCCTTTACAAAAGGATGATTCACTGTATTGACGGCTGAAGGAACAAGAGGCTCCCCCCTCGTCGTCAACACACTACGTCCTCTTTGAGCTCTTCCAAAAGACAGATATTTGACTCGAGTTCCAGGCCCAAACTCGCTAAGAAACGGTGATCCAGTGAGATTACAAATTGTGTTGAAAGTATGATATAATACTTACGTGCTTAATCCACATCCTGGTCCAACTTGGGATGAGATATTGCGATGTCGTTATAATTGTGTCCGGCCTTGCCAAGTTTGACCCAATACGTTTACAGAATTTTATTGCTGATCTTACTCCCTCCTCGGGGTCGTTCCTGGATCATCGGAAATATTAAATCGATCTACTGAATATTTACTTCCCTTTTTCCAGGTCATCATTGCCCGCCACTGCGATATGAAAGTATTCGGAATGTCGCTGGTCACCAACGAGTGCGTCACATGTGAGGACGCGACAGACGAAGCCAACCATGAGGAGGTGCTGGACGTCGGCCGCATGCGGCAAGAAATTCTTCGCAAATACATCTCCAAGCTTGTCAAGCGATTCGCCGCAGTAGATGGCTTGTAAATTACCTGAACTTTACTTCAAAAACTTAAATCTCTGGTCATTTGACTTCGACGAACGAAAACGCGACTTGTTGACTTATTTTAATCTAGCGGTCAACCGCCAGTTGCTAGACGTAAGGTATCGTACGATAACTCTTTGATAGTAGATAACTTTACCGCCGCCGCACCTGTGTTACTACTGCCGCACCTCTAGTTATTACTGTGCGAAACGGATTTAAAAACCCAAAACCTTACAGCCAACGGGATTTTTTTTATGTCGCTCTGTATATAAGATGTAACAAAAATAGTGCTGATCCGTTTAAAATTGATATCGTATCGCAATTAACAAAAAAAATTTTGTTTTGGAAGCGAAAATATTTTTTTGTATGAGATATACGTCTTCCAGAACGGCTAACCCTCCATACAATCCAATTTTTTTTCTTAGACTATCATAATTTTGATACGATACCAATTATACCATTTAACGGATCACCAGTATTTTTGTTACACCTTGTAGGAAGAAACATACCTACCTACTTTCATGTCTGTCTTGTGTCTCCAGGCTCGATCAGAATAAAACTGTTTGTGTGAAAGTGCTTTCAAATATTCAAGCTCAGTTATCCAAAAAGGTTCGAATAAAATACCTGCAGCCTGCAGCTCCAAATATGACATGCAGCTTGCTTTTCCGAGTCAAATCGACATGACATATCCATACGAATTGCATACGAGAATATCTAACATATTTACATATCCAAAATAATGTGGGCTATCATAACTTACCTAACTATGGTTGAATCTTCTAAATTTTCTGTAGAAATAACGTGACTCCTACGGATCCACGTGAGGCCTTGATTTCGAAATGCATACCAATTGTCTCCTTATCAGATTGGGTCGTTGGGGTGAAACCATCATATCGTGAACAGATAATTCTCACGTGTCACATGAAATGATGTCTTACATTGACGTCGTAGGTTCAAAGTAACATACCTAATAATCAGGCCACGTTCACTCGGCATCGGCTTTGCAAATGATAAGTGTGGAAAGCCATTAATAAACGTCAAATTAATACGAGAAAATGGCGTTTGTGTATTGATTTCATAGGTCATTGCGTTTAACTTGATCTAATTATGTGTCAGTTCAGGGAAAAGGTCTCACTTTGTTGATATCAAGTTATTGTATATGTACCTACCAGTGTACCATTTTTTTTCTTAGGCAAGCCTTAGGGGCTTAGTTAAGAAAAAACTTTCTTTATTAGCTGTAGGAAAACTGCTCAGATGCCTGACAATCAGGCAAGCCGACGGGAATCGTATTCTAAGGATGCGCCGCCACTGGTACCTTCTTTCTCAGAACTACACAATATCTAATAGTGAAAGAATTAAGTGTTCTTTTAACTCGACAAAGTGAGCCCTTTTACTAAACTCGTCCACATGTACATATAGCACATTGCGTTTATTATGATGTCAGTTGCACATTTTACCGCTGTAAATCCATGTATAGAGTTCGCGGCTAGATAGATGTTCATATGTAAGTATATGGTAAGACGTCATTCGTCCTAAAAATAATTAAACAAATAGTATAAGTAAACCAATTATTAGAATTAAGCACTATGTAATAAATTGATGTTATAAGTTAATGGATATTTATTGTAAACTTACTACGCGTTCTTCTTCCTCTATAATATAATACTATGAGCTGTCTAATATTTAATGGTTCGTAGTGCATAGTTTCTCTGCTGTAGTTTATCCAGTTTATCCAAAGGTGATTACGTACAGTCAGCAGCAAAATGAGCTAATCGGGTAGGATGTTCAAAATGAGCTAGACACGACTTTATTGTTAAGAGAATAAGAGCGTGAGTAGGTAATTTTCACCTCACTAGCTCGGAAAGCCCTTTTTGTTTGTTTAATATCTATTGTGAAAATCGCTTTTTATCCACATGTGGTGAAAGAGTTTTGACATAAGTGACAAGTGGCTTAAGTGACATTTGACAGCTAACAAAACGTAAAACGTTAAAAGTGCAGAATTTTTAACATCGCAATTAATGAATTGCATCGAGTAAAAACACTTAATACAGTCTTACAACTTTATTTTAATTCATAAATATCAGCATTCAACATTAATCTTCATTCTTTTTGTAAAAACGGATAAATTGTTCTGACAGCCGAATAAGTCTACGTACGAACAAAACGCATCTGACATTTAATAAAACCTTTTACGTCAAAACTTTTCATTTCAATTCATCCATCATATCATATCAACGTTAAATATTCGCATGTTTTTCTAGGTTGTTTTGATAAAAATTAGTGATTCGAGTGATGAAGAAGTATTAAACACCTGAGGAATTACGGGAAACCGAGCAAAATGCACCCTTTTTCTTATTTTCCTCGCTGTAGTGAGGTGAAAAGTTTTGTGTTATACACGGGTGAAAGTTATTTTACGTCTCGTGTATTAAAGCACTCGCTACGCTCAGGATTCTATTTTTGAACCACTCGCTTCGCTCGTGGTCAATAATAGAATCCTTTCGCTAGCTCGTGTTTCAAAAAACACTCGCACGTAAAATACAACTTTCACCACTTGTATAACAAATAACTATTTGTACACTCTAACAGCTTAGCTACTTTTGCTGCTGACTGTACGAAAAGCCAAGAGTAAATGTGTAATATTATAGATAGCTACTTAAGTTGACTTAATTAATATAGGTAGTAGTGATTATGAAAAATGGGTGGTAAATTACGTAGATTTCTTAGTGGAATGTGGATTAAGAGGAAAATGCATTTATTTTTTGAATATAAATACTCACGCGTATAATACATATTAAAGCTATAATTGTTAGATTGGATACAAAAAATATAATTTTATGATAATAAACAAATAATTATTTATTCTGCTCGTATTTTTATTTGGCAGCCTTATTAAAGCAAGTATTTAAGGTAGGTAAGTTTGTATCGGCCTAATGGTACCTAATTAATAAAAAAAGGTTGTGAGATAATATTACTTATTTTATTTACTTATTCAACTTACATTTTGATAGTGACGAGTAAAGTTCGCGCGAACTGGCGATGATCGCGCATTCGCGTTTCATTAGGACAATGCCTTATTCTCACTATATAATAATCGCTATAAATAAGTTACGAGAAAAAAAACAAAAAAATCGAAATCATCTGTTTGCCAAACAAAGCTGCCGTCATGGACAATGCCAAGGTTACTTTGCATCCAGGCCTAGGCCTACAAAGTTGCATGAAATTCCATTACAATCCCCTCGAGTTGTTTCGCCAGAAACAGCAGGCTACTGCCGAGCCTATTATAAGGAACGTATCGACAATATCATGGCATGTTTGACAGAAAAATATACCTATTTATTAATATTAGGCGTTAACGCTTGAATTGATAAAAAAGAATATGTGCTGGATTTTATTTTAGAATCCCTCGGTACTTCGGCATATTGTAGAATGCGTCTTTCAGGAATCTCCCAGGAGCAATATGTAATTTTTCTCCCTTGCGACACAATCTTCTATTTATCTTATACAGTAATTTGAAATGCCTAGTCTAGTATCATATGAATAGGTAGTACTTGGTAAGTGTTAGCTTACTGTTTACTTCTGCCTTTAGAAAGAGGAACCCTTACTTGTAGATGATTCTGTTTTTTTTTGTACAGGTACCTCAGTATTTTAATCACTGTAATATTCATAGGATCAGATCAGCATCATGGTCTCAGGAACGAAGGTTGGACTGTTGGGAGTTTTGGTACGAGGCTGAAAAGATAACAAAATTGTTGAAACCAATGTGTATAGAAAAAAATCTGCACATTATTTGAGGAAACCTTAACGCATGAAAAAGTGTTAATAATTAGAACCTCATTTTGCCAAAAAAGGTATCTTCTCATGGCAAAAATAAATTATCCGAATAAGGCATTCCACGGAATTATTGATTATCAAATAGAAATTGCACCTGTTTGCATCTAGAGGTACCTCTCATTAAGTTATGAAGAATCAACAATCCAAGTTAAGGCCTGGTTACAACGAGTACATTGGCGAGACAGCAAAATTCCACTCGGCCGAGAGAGTAAAATGGCCCGGCCCAGTACTCGGCGATGTGTTTAGACCTTGCGACTTATACCCTTGTTACACCTACCGAGTACAGTGGCGAGTCAGTACTCTCGACCGAGTACTCGCAAGGTCTAAACACATCGCCGAGTACTGGGCCGGGCCATTTTACTCTCTCGGCCGAGTAGCATTTTGCTGTCTCGCCACTGTACTCGTTAGGTGTAACAAGG
Source organism: Pammene fasciana (assembly GCA_911728535.1). Classification (NCBI taxonomy): domain Eukaryota; kingdom Metazoa; phylum Arthropoda; class Insecta; order Lepidoptera; family Tortricidae; genus Pammene; species Pammene fasciana. The sequence goes on from OU452285.1 coordinate 9,701,086, forward strand.
CCTTTAGTACTGACTCGCCACTGTACTCGGTAGGTGTATTAAGGGTATTTAGTTCTACCTCACTCCTACAAACTACGTTTTTCGGGTGACAAATAATAATGTCAAGAATAGCATGTAAAAATATATACCTCCTCAATTAGCAGATTTCTTTGGGAACAGATGGGCGACGTCTTTGCATGCATCATCTAGGTTGAGGTACTTGTATTTATATCCATATTCCATAACTCTTTTAGGGGTAACATGCTGTCCTTTTGTCAATAGCATGGCTCTCTCAGAGTTGAGCAGCACATTTAGAACTATTTCTGGTACGGGAAAGAATGCTGGTCGGTTGAGAGCTTTGGCGAAAGACTGAAATAAATTGATTGTCATTGAAATCAGGCAATTTGTCCCAGTAAAATTGTAGAACTTTTTCACAAACCTCTCACAAGCCTCAGTCAATTTATGCTGTCTGTTTCAAACGAGCACAGCTGTGATAGATAAGACTAAGGATGATTAGTTAAATGAGGCTTGTGAGTCATTTATGAATAACAGGGGACAAAAAACACGTGCAGGCTAATACTGTACCACCGGGTTCAGAATTGCATTACCAATTTATGAATGAAATATATGAAATTCATTAATAAAATGGCCATGCAATTCCGAATCTGATAGTACAGTCAGCAGCAGAAGTAGCTAAGCGGGTAGGGTGTTCAAAATGACCTACACACGCTCTTATTCTCTTAACAATAAAGTTGTGTTCAGCTGATTTTGAACACCCTACCCGCTTAGCTACTTTTGCTGCTGACTGTAACTATATTATAATTATATCACAGTTTCTAGCATATCCTATCTTACCGCTGTAAAATCCTCATTCATTACAATGTGAGGTGATACACCATTTAGTATTCCTTTGACGTTTTCGTTTTCTATCGCGAATTTGATGATTCCTGTGAGGTCATCAACATGTATCCATGGCAGGAACTGCTTGCCCGAGCCAATACGACCACCTAGCCCTAGGTAGAAAGGTAGGATCATGTTCTTTATCATTCCTCCTTCTCGGCCAATCACTACACCAGATCTTATTATAACCTGAAACAACAAAATAGCAACAATTTTTTAAATAAGAACAATTGAAAGTATTGAAACAATACGAGTATTTAATATTCAGATTTTGTGTGGTTGGCATATCGGAATGGAATTTATTGGCATAAAAAATTGTATGTGAAAAATAAGTTTCCTTTTTCATACAAATTGTATGGGAAAAGTTTTATATGATTGGTGGCTTTTCTAGCCAGATCTTTTTTTTGGTTATGTATAAGCTAGATGCTGGGTAGAAATGGAAATGATTGGCATCAAATTTATTTTGGTCAATAATGCCCTTTACGCTGTGCTAGCACCCTGTATGTTTTTTCCAAAAAATGTTAACGCTAATCTTCATTAACTTGAAATTGAGGGAAGGTCTATTAGCACCATTTTCACATAGCAGCGCGGGATCTGTTAGCTGCCTCACTGACTCAAAAAGAAAATCCATCCTGTATGTATATAAATACTTAAATGCATAGAAGACATCCGTAACTCAGGAACAAAATATCTGTGATAAAATCGTACTTCATAGGCAGGATCACTGCCAACTAGGCCAGGAAGTTGTAAAATAACAATCAATAACACTTACAAGCCTAACTGATGGGTCTACTTTGCTGGCAGCTCCTTCCATTTCAATAGTCAACTTGGAGAAGAAGTCGGAGCCGGTCACAGAGCTGCTTTCATCATACTTATTGTGCGCTGATGGCTCATACGCACCAACTCCGGTGACCACAACCAATACTTTTGGTTTAGCTTCTATTTTGTTTATAGCTTCTACTAATGTTTTGGTAGTGAAAACTCGAGAGTTCTGGACATTTTGTTTAAATCTAAAAAACAATACAAAATAATTTTTAATACTTTAATTAATTCTAAATTATTGTTCATTCAAACTGTATTGAACTCAATCATAACTTTTCATTTTGAAATAAATACACTCCAAGCAGCATTGAGTAAATAAAATAAATCAATGTTCTTGTAGTGTTTAAGTTGAGATGCAGATCAACTGTTATTTTACAATCCAGTATCAAAGGTAATATACAACAGTCCATCCAATATAAACATAGGTACAGTCACCATCAGATATATTGGATCAGCCGAGATGGTCACAAATGTCTGAACAATGCCTCTATATTGTCTAGGACATGAAGTGGCTGCTCCATTATATTTGATTGTGACTGTACCTATAGGTAAAATAAGCTGATAGCAAACATACCCAGGTGTCCAAGCCTTGGTGAAATCCATAAACTGTTGCCCTGCAAGATTGACCACAGCATGCGTGTTATCGGGTAAACCTCTCATCGCTATATCCGACCAGCAAATGTTGTTATTACCCGGCATTCGAGAAACATTCGTCACCACATATCCGTGTTTTGAAATAAAATCACCCAAACGTCTACCGATGAAGCCGGTCCCTCCACCTAAAAACATAATGAGTAATCAGCATCAGCTCAGTTCCATTCTATTCAGAAGATAGCAATAAAAATATACTAACCGATTAGGACTTTCAGATTTGTCATTTTAGAAGTAAAATTATGTAAGCTGCACTTTTTAAACACAAGGAAATATCGGTATACGCGTCTATGATCCGAGTAGTAGTCGTGATATAAATAGAATACATTAAATTGGTGCCCGGTATTATATTATTCTTTTCGTAACTGTATTCAATATCAAGCAGCTGAGGCTGAGCTGACAAAACACAGACAAACAGCTGATTTTATTTTCAACCGGTTATACTTAAACGGCTATTAGACATTGCAACCTGCAGGGCCCAATCTGTTGTGTACCCTGCCTCTCCCTTCCCCTCCTTCAGCTCCCTACGGGCCCTACCTTTAATTACACCTTCCAACCTGACAGATTGGACCCTCTAATACCGCTTTTAGCAATTTCTCGGGTTCAATTTCATTGAACTTTCGGGTCACCACACACCTAGCGGTTTTCCTCGCGGAATTAGCGGAAGTAGCGGAAATTTGTCTATGGTAGCGGAAATTTGTCTATGGTAGCAGATTTTTTGTATGGAAGCCATAGACAAATTTCCACTACCATAGACAAATTAAGCATTTTGTCTATGAATTTCCGCTACTTCGGCTAATTCCGCGAGGAAAACCGCTAGATGTGTGGTGACCCTTCTAGATTCTCTAAAAGCGGTATTACACATTGCAACCTGCAGGGCCCAATCTGTCAGGTTGGAAGGTGTAATTGAAGGTAGGGCCCGTAGGGAGCTGAAGGAGGGGTAGGAAGTGGCAGGGTACACAACAGATTGGGCCCTGCAGGTTGCAATGTGTAATACCGCTTTAAATTTATTAAACTTCTCTATCCTACAGATCGATCCCGAGAAATTGCAAACTATAAGGGTCACCACATACCTAGCGGTTTTCCTCGCGGAATTAGCGGAAGTAGCGGAAATTTGTCTATGGTAGCGGAAATTTGTCTATGGTAGCAGATTTTTTGTATGGAAGCCATAGACAAATTTCCGCTACCATAGACAAATTAAGCATTTTGTCTATGAATTTCCGCTACTTCCGGTAATTCCGCGAGGAAAACCGCTAGGTATGTGGCGACCCTTAATACACCTTCCAACCTGATAAATTGGGCCCTGCAGGTTGCAATGTCTAATAGCCGTTTGCTTTCACCCTAAATACTATTCATATTAGGTCAATTCCGAGTTCGGGTCGCCCCACACCTAGCGGTTTTCCTCGCGGAATTACCGGAAGTAGCGGAAATTCATAGACAAAATGCTTAATTTGTCTATGGTAGCGGAAATTTGTCTATGGCTTCCATACAAAATATCTGCTACCATAGACAAATTTCCGCTACCATAGACAAATTTCCGCTACTTCCGGTAATTCCGCGAGGAAAACCGCTAGGTGTGTGGCGACCCTTAAATGTCTTCTATTCAGTAGCTTTTAAAGCGGTATTACACATTGCAACCTGCAGGGCCCAATCTGTTGTGTACCCTGCCTCTTCCTACCCTCCTTCAGCTCCCTACGGGCCCGACCTTCAATTACACCTTCCAACCTGACAGATTGGGCCCTGCAGGTTGCAATGTGTAATACCGCTTTTAGGAGTGTCAATCAATCATGAATGTGCATGCAATGTACAGCCGTGCAGTAAGTCTCTTGACCAAAATGATTGTTTCTAATAGAAGTCCGCCTCGAACTGAGAACTCGCGATTTACTTTTGCGAATCGATTCACAATATTTTGACCATCATGATATAAATAAGTCATAGATTTTTTGATATTTTTTAAAAAATGGACACAGAAAATTATCAAGTCATGCATTATTATAGACGTCCAATGATTCAAATGTCGGAACGTCAGTTGAAAATGTCAAAAAAGTGTCAATCCTGTCAATTATTGCAATATCTTTGAAAATTTGAAAATAAGTAAATCCACTTGCGTTATCTTTCTAATTTTATTTCCCGATATATTTCACAAGCGTGACGCTTAGCCATGATACCCCTTTTTGTGGAAAAAGGTGTTGCATATGTGTGGAATGCAGAAGGTTGGTTAAGGTTCTGCGAGTTAATTCACGGTTTACTTTTACTCTAGACTGAACGTAACAGTACTTTGTTTCAGATTGGTTTACTCTTCGTACGCAACATAGAATATGCGGAGCTCTTGTTGGAACTTTACCCTCATACCCGCGGCAAAACGACTTCTTGGGTAAGTAAAGTCACCAGTAGAAATAGCTAAGTGGGTGAGGTAAAATGAACTTGACACGACTTTGTGACCCGCTTAGAAGTTTTGAAGCTGACTGTACAAAGTATTAATAAATAAAATAAGAAATAATTACAGTATTTAGGTGTTGCTCATTACGTAAATCTACGTTTACAGGTCTGCCAGTAGCCCTGATGTCTGAGGAAGCAGCATTATTAGTAAATAAGGGAATTTGTGAATTATATGAACTTCCGAAAATTACATGCAAGCCAAGTAAAAATGACAAAGAAGACGCAAAAGTTATGGAAGAGAAGTAAGTTAAAAATTTTGGCTTTTAAATTAATATAGATCCTAATTTACCAAAGAAAAACTGACCACAATTTTGTGTGTCAAAGGCCCTTAGGTCAAACTTTGCAATATGTCTTGTCTTTACAATTTAATTTTGAATTTGCTTATATAAGATTATGTAGTTGTAGGATACACAGAGGGTCCGGTCATTAAACTCCACAATATCCACATACTAATTATAATTTGTTTTAGAGTATTAGCAGAGCAAACAGAGGCCTTGAGAAAGCGAAGAATTGAACAACTATCACAGAGAATTGATATTATAGTTGCAGGGAAAAGGCAAAAACTTTTATCAAAGAAAATTCCTGGTAAGACTGTCTAGATTAACATTGAATCCAAATATATATTATTTTGGTTGATCAATACCGTAACCTCAGGATACTTTAGCCCTGGAGGGTAACTTTGGCCTTCGGAATTTACTTGGTTCAGGTTTTATAAATGAATTGAATTAATGGCACATTGCCATGAGGTTGAATAACTAACCGGTATCGTTTTATCGTTTTTATTAGACCCTATATGTTATTTTTATATGGGCCAAACTATCCTGAATTTAGCCAAAGTACCCTGAGGTCATGGTAAATAAATACTGTAATCAGTTTTGATTATAAGAGTTCATTCAAATGTTGAAAAGAAGGTTGTTTGGGCTATTTTTATTTATTTATTTATTTATTTAATCTTTATTGCACAAAAAGAAAACTTATCGTACAAAAGGCGGACTTAATGTCACAAGGCATTCTCTACCAGTCAACCTTAGGGTCAAGCAGAAAGATTGTAGGCGGTGCTTCTAACAATACAATTAACAATAATTAATAATTTTTAATAAGGTTTGTTTACTCCTGTTATAATTTTCTGTTGCAGTTACAGAAGAAAATTTAAATAAACAAGCATTATTGCAGGAAGAAATAGATAAATTACCACCTCTGCTGCCAGCTCATGTTCTTCTGCATTTACCTACGCAGCACCATATAGATTTAGGTAACAGTTACTCTAAATCTAAAAAAAGAAACATTTCTAAATGTTCCTTAATAAGTGGCTCGTCTGGTGTGGAACCGCCTATTAAAGTTACAATAACAAAAACTGGTAAAAAATTACTTGCATGATTAAATTACACACCACCTATTAATTATTGTGTCAAATCTTTCCTCTGAACAGATAAAAAAAAACAGTTTTAACTTTCTTGTTATTCTTAATTTTCAGAAAAACGTAAAGTAGGATTAGATGTATTGAGTCCTAGCATAGTGGAAGGAGATGGAACCCTGCATCTTACAATTTTTAATGATTTGTGGGAAAAAGGCCACTATATTACAAGCGGTTCCAAATTTGGATCTGATTTTCTAGTTTATCCAGGTAAATAAATAGGTTCCCTTATCTATTCATCTATTCTCTCGTACTTAAAATATCCAAGAACCTTGCCAGTATGCTTGCATTTAATATTAAAACCATACCATAATTCTTTTACATAACAAATATAATTATTTTGCAGGGGATCCAGTGAAATTTCACGCCATGTACATGGTTCGCTGCATAAGAGATGAGAAAACTTCTTTCAGACCTATTAACTTAATTACATTTGGAAGATTGTCAGTAGCTGTGAATAAAATAGCCCTTTTAGCTTTTTGCAAGAATTATGGGCAAGTTCAGTACCAAACGTTACAGTGGCATGATAATACAAATTAATATAATTATAAACTGAAAATATATTTTATTCATAGTATTAATAACTACAATCGTGCGACAAACGATCCCGATAAATAGAGACCTCGGTCACCTCGGTTTAAGAAGTTTTGAAGTCCGTGAAAAATAAAGAACAACAATAAACATGGGCTATTTGTTGATGAAAACAAAAACATAGCTTGGCGCATCTTGCTCATTACTCATTATCTAGGTATATCTATTTATAATACAATAGCTTTTCGTAGTCCGTACGCTTATTAGCCACCATCAGCATCTTTGATTATTAAACCAACCGGATGCGAGACGCGCTCTCATTTCTATCGGAAAGTCTGCCGTTTTTTGCGGGGGAGGGGAACGTCAAATGTATGCGAAACGTCAAAATAGGCACGTCAAATAAACGTCATCCAATGAGTATGACCACTGGTCATTGTGTATCCTACAACTACATGGAACGCCTGTCAATGGCTACTCCCCTTGGTTTAAAGCTCTAAGATCAGCATCAATGTCAAAATGTCAACCAGAAACTGATTGAAGCGTTTTTACTATACACTCAAACACGTTAATGGTTTATGTCAAACAAACTGTCAGAATGATAGTTCTAGTGTTGTCAGCTTAGTATTGGACTTATGATCCAAATCATGAACTTTTACAAAGAAGCGTTAAGAAATAGCATTTATTTCTATCTGCACATTTCACAGAACATTAACTCCAGCATTAAATGATTTAAATAATACATTACATGTTGCATAGCTTTAAAACTACAAAAGTAGACTTTTGATCCTTTTCTGGAGTTATTGTTTTTAGTTCTCTAGCAACACCACCTGTTTTGCCAATTCCGTATCTAGCGAGTAGAAAACTAGATATTTATTTTTTAGATCTTAACAGTAAAGGCCTACAAATTTCTTTAGAAAAATGGCAGATCCTGAATTGGAACAAATCAGGCAGCAGCGATTGGCTCAGTTACAAGCTCAACATGGGGTAAGTATTGTGTTTTGTAGATTCATTGAGGTTAACTATTCATAGCAACAATACCGATCTGTCTTCTACCGATATCGGTTAATATTGCTTGTTTTTAATGTCGATAATGATTGAATATTCCAGGGGACAGGTGACCCGAGCCAAGCTAAGCAGGAGGAGAGAATGCAAGCTATGGAAGAAGCAAAACACACAATTCTTGCACAAGCCCTGAGCCAAGATGCCCGCGCCAGATGTGAGTTTGAGTCCATTTTAACAAGAAACTTGAAGTCTGATTGTGGTTATAACTTTATAATGTACACGCTTAATACTAAAATTGAGCGAGTCAATACCATTTACTCTATAAAATCATTAATACAATGTTCATTGTGGTCCAAGTCATTTTATTATTTTGGGATTTAATAATTTAAAATAAAAGTAAAAGTGCTGATGCATTTGCGCATCGGAACCAAAGTTTATGAAGTAAGTATTATTGTAGTAGTAAGTACTTTATTCCAGTTAACCAACAATAAACATTTATTTTGTTATTCTATCTGAAAACTCATTATGTTATGTGTGTAATATAAAGGGTCGGCAACGCGCATGTGGCACCTCTGGAGTTGCAGGCGTCCATAGGCTACGGTAGCTGCTTATCGTATGCTTGTTTGTCACTGTTGTCATGTTATATTTTTTTATGCCATGATTAAACATGGATCTATATTAACACTTTCCGTACCAGAGTTTGCTACGCTCGTAGACGACTCCGGCGTTTTTCCGCTTTGTAGCGGAAATCCGCTACGCACAGGAAGCCCGTCTAGTGGGCTCCTGGTGCTCAACCTGTTAAATATGTCAGGGTTGACAGATACTTCGCTTCAAAATCCTGAACCTGATTGATAGTTTACTTTCATAGTAGCCTAAAATATATTGTGTCTGTCTGTACATTAACTTACAATTTTTCTATTTTCCAGTGAACACAATTAAACTAAGCAGACCCGAGAAAGGTGCCATGGTGGAAAACATGATCTGCAGAATGGCCCAAATGGGTCAAGTACGCACCAAAATATCTGAGCAAGAACTCATCCAATTGCTGGAGTCAGTCAATCAGCAGATGGGGAAGTCGGCTAGTACTGTTAAATTTGATAGGAGGAGGGCGGCCCTTGATTCTGATGATGACTTGTAGCAGATTTGTCCAGTTTAGTCTTTTATTTTAGGTATTTAAAGGAATAAAATTAAATAAAGTCATGTGATAAGGTGTTTCAATAATAATTTAAAACACAATTCAGTAAAACTTTGTAACCTTTAAGTTTATGCTACCTGTATCATTAGCTGAATGTCCAAGTCACATGGTTTTATTTGTTTACATTCTATAAAATATCTAAAAGAAAGGACCATTGTTGTTTAATTATTTTTGTCACATATTTTAAAATATATACTGCCTTAAAAACTTGATAAGCTTTTATACATTGTAAAGTCATAGCAATAGTCTTATAAAGCAAATAGGTACACTACAACCTATTATTATACCTAGCAAGATTTATGTTACTTGGTCCTTGTTATTCCATATATATTTGTATCCTTATTAACTCCATAGATGATATAACACCTTGGTTCATGGTTCATGGGATACAGTTTCGTAAGCATCTGCTAAATTGGTTAGTAAAGTCAGGCTTAGGACATAATTTGTACGTATTAGGAAGGATTATATAATACCTAGGCCTAGGCCGAATGTCCATACAAAATCACGTTTGTTTGATGTTCCAAATTGTTCATCCATAGGTAGGTACTAGTTGACGGTTACGTTGTTGTACGGTCGACGTCAAAAATACGTTAACACTTTTGGACCTTAGTTATTACAAAGAGGTAAGGTGCAAAAGTGTATACATATTTGACGTCGACTGTACAGATTCAATATTATACGAGTATACGCGCAATATACAGCCTTGGCCAGAAGTAGGTATTGAGCATAGGTGTTTTTTGTTTACAATTTTGATGTTAAGCATTATTTCCCTATCCTAACAATGTACGGTAACGGTAAATGTTATATTTTATTTATAAATATAGAAAACTTCACTTAATAACACTTTCAAGGTACTTAAAAAATATGAAAACAAGGTACCAAAAATGTAAATTTAAGTCGGTGCGACATATTGCAAATATTCTATGCAGTTACTACTAACTTCAACAAAACATGCCTATTAGTTTAAATTAATTGACAAAATAACTTAAACAAAGATGGAAACGATGGACTAAACTTTCCAGTTTTGTATGAAAATCGCATTGGTGCTCAACACTTCTGGCCAAGGCTGTAGCTTAATCGCCGTACGCCAATAGCCGCGTCCACACCAGTCGCACCGCCTCGCGAGGAAATTGCCGCGCGCGGCAGCTCGGTTGGTGTGGACGTGCCTCGGCCGAGACAAACGCGCTGCCGCGCTGGCGGCCGCAATGCCTCGGCCGAGGCACGTCCATACTAGCCGAGCTGCCGCGCGCGGCAATTTCCTCGCGAGGCGGTGTGTCAGATGTAGACACGGCTAATTAGTACCATTTGATCCAGACTATCACGTATTTAGGTTAGTAAGGTGCTCTAATAAGAACTAGTACACTAAATAGGGAATATTACGCAAAACTCTGCGTAGGGGGCGGCACTAGCACATCCAGAGGGCCTACCACGAAACACGAAAATAAAAATTTCGTTACCTGGTTCTCTGTCACTCTTTCATATTCGAGCGACAGAGAGGCACATCTCAAAATTTCGACTCTCTCGTTTCACGATAGGCCCTTTGTAAACAAACCGCCTTGGTGCGCAAATGACATATTTATTCGTTATAAATTATCTATGAAAACTTGTAAAAAAAACTGTTTAAGGGTCGCCACACACCTAGCGGTTTTCCTCGCGGAATTACCGGAAGTAGCGGAAATTTGTCTATGGTAGCGGAAATTTGTCTATGGTAGCAGATTTTTTGTATGGAAGCCATAGACAAATTACCGGAAGTAGCGGAAATTCATAGACAAAATGCTCAATTTGTCTATGAATTTCCGCTACTTCCGGTAATTCCGCGAGGAAAACCGCTAGGTATGTGGCGACCCTAAGGCCTAGTATGTATTAAAAACTCTATGGTTTACCGGTGTGCTAGTGCTGCACTCTGGTGGCAGAATATTGCAGTAATATCCCCTATTAATGAAACTTGTTTCGAAATAATGTTATTTGTACCTATTACGTATGGCAATTACAATAGAAAATTTTAAATTATTTTTTAATTCCAGTTAAGAAAATTCTGCTTTAATTCTACTTACATTAATCTATGTTTATATACCTAATAATAAAGATCTTACTTGTATAATGGCATATTATTTATAATGTCTATACTAACCTTACAATAATAGTTAATAATTGCTTTGTGGGTAACATTATCAATTAATGAAAAAACCGGCCAAGAGCATGTCGGGTCGGGCGATGCTCACTTGCTTAGTGTAGGGTTCCGCAGTTGTCGGCCTCTTACAATACATCCGTTCAAAAGGTCGTTTGTTAAAGGATATTTAGCTGCGCTTACGTCATTTTATTGTCCCGCAGTTAGGTACGTTACTTTACTTTGACTATACGTTTTTGAGAGATAACAGATAACTTAATAAAAAACGGCTCACCCAATTTTATTCAATATAATAGTTTTCATTGAATGTATATTTATCCTCAACTTCCATGAATTTTCCCAATTTTTTTAGACACATGGTTCAAAAGTTAGTTAGGTGGGGGGCTTTTTTATACGAAACTATTTATAGGTACTTAAGTAGTTTTATCCCACAAATGTGTAAGAAGACCTTGATTCTTTTTGAAAGACCCAAATCCAACGATACCCAGCACGTTAAGCTGCGTCCACATTTGTATCTTTTTGCCGATCACGATCATGCGTATCGTATCGAGCTCCCGTATCCTAAGTATGGACGCTCACTTTGAGTATGCCGTATCACTAGCATCGTGGCGTGAAAAAATGCGTCCATACTAACCGTAGCGTATCAGCGTATCGTATCGTATCGCCGTATCATTAAGTATGGACGTTCACTTTGGCATACCGTATCACTAGCATCGTGTCGTAGCATCGTATCCTAACACCGTATCATTTTTCGTGATCGTTCGTCAGTACGGAGCTTTTAGTTCCTCCACCAGGCGATTCATTACCTCGCCCAACTCGTTCCGCCGTCTTTTTTAGGGTCACACCTAGCGGAATCACAGCAGCGGAATTAAGCCAATTCATAGACAAAATGCTTAAATTTGCCTATGGTAGCTTAAATTTGTCTATGGTAGCTTAAATTTGTCTATGGTAGCTTAAATTTGTTTATGGTAGCTTAAATTTGTCTATGGTAACTTAATTTTGTCTATGGTAGCTTATATTTGTCTATGGTAGCTTAATTTTGTCTATGGTAGCTTATATTTGTCTATGGTAGCTTAAATTTGTCTATGGTAGCTGATATTTTTGTATGAAGGCCATAGACAATTTTCCGCTATCATAGACAAATTTAAGCTACCATAGACAAATTTAAGCATTTTGTCTATGGATTGACTTAATTCCGCTCTATTAACATAAAAACAATTTAATTATCCATTTATAAACTCCAAATGCCCCTACGGAAAACAAGATGAGATCGGTCAGATCGGTGATCGGTCCTGTACACGTACAAACTTGTTAATAGCGTATCCGTATCCCCTTTCATGATCGCCGTATTGATCGGCGAAAATCCAACTCAGATGGATCGCGGCGTATCGCGTATCAGATCATGTCCGCGTATCAAGATACAGTGTCAAAACACGTCCATACTTACCGATCATGATACGCGTATCTGATCGCGAGTGTGCGGGGTATTGAATCACCGCGTAGCAACATGGATTCCGCGCGATCAGATACGGCGCGTGGCATGATCGCGATCTTTTGGCGTCCACACTAACGATCATGATACGCGTCGGAGATACGCGACGGAGATACGATAGGGCAAAAAGATACAAGTGTGGACGCAGCTCTAGGGTTCGAGGAAAAAAATATGCGGGTAAGATCATTAGAAAGGCCGATGGTTTTAGTCAATAGTGGCAGTAGGGTAGTTTGCGATGTCCTATCTGGGGGCGATTTTTAACATTCGAGCGCTCGAATTAAAAAAGAATAAGCTCTAAAATTTAAATTGTCGCTCACAAGAGTTTGTCAGCATTATTTTCGGATGAAATTAAATTTTTAAAACACTATTTCATCGTTTAAGACAGAATCGAGCACTCGAATCTCAAAAATCGCCTCCCAGAGGGCCCTTAGCTCTGATAATTTACTCGCTTAGGGTCGCCACACACCTAGCGGTTTTCCTCGCGGAATTACCGGAAGTAGCGGAAATTTGTCTATGGTAGCGGAAATTTGTCTATGGTAGCAGATTTTTTGTATGGAAGCCATAGACAAATTACCGGAAGTAGAGGAAATTCATAGACAAAATGCTTAATTTGTCTATGAATTTCCGCTACTTCCGGTAATTCCGCGAGGAAAACCGCTAGGTGTGTGGCGACCCTTAGCTACTGTCTAATACTCGCTATCAGGAGGCCAATGCTCGGGCCGTTCGAGATTATCAATCTTCGAGATGATCTCGAAGGACGTAATGTCTATTAAAAATCTCACCAAAATGTCGAAGGATGCAAAATTTCGTATTCTGGGGCACAATAGACATTAAGGGTCGCCACACACCTGGCGGTTTTCCTCGCGGAATTACCGCGGAATTTTTTGTATGGAAGCCATAGACAAATTACCGGAAGTAGCGGAAATTCATAGACAAATTAAGCATTTTGTCTATGAATTTCCGCTATTTGTCTATGGTAGCAGATTTTTTGTATGGAAGCCATAGACAAATTTCCGCTACCATAGACAAATTAAGCATTTTGTCTATGAATTTCCGGTACTTCCGGTAATTCCGCGAGGAAAACCGCTCGGTATGTTGTGACCGTAATCTCGAATGGCGATCTCAATGTCTATTACAATACGCGTTCCGTTTTTCTCGATTGTGTTTGTTTTCAATCGGGTGTAAAACATATGATTGAATTAAATATTTCTCATACCAAAACTAAAAGTGTTATTAGTTTACAATAATATAATGCGTTGTTAAGGTTTTTTAACACATAAAAACTATCAATTAATTCAAGTGCATCAATGACATATAAATATTTAATTGTTTGCTCGTTAATCACCTACGTAAAACGGAGCGCAAAATCGCGGCTTTTTTAATTTGACAGCTTGACTTGCCAAACGAAAACATAATGTCTCCCCAGTGTGTTATACCTAATCTCATTAAGTTTGAGAAAAGAAAATAATCAAATTTGGAAATGCAAAAAAATTGCAGTTGCAAAAAATAACTTATCCCTTCGTAGCTCAAAAAGCGCGCTTATCGCGCTGTTGGAAGTCGATGATGAGCTGCGGCGGGGCAAGTTTTCCCCCACCTTTACTAAAAAGGAAGGCGAAAGACGGTGGGGCATCATAGCCGGGGAGCTAAACAATATACCCGGCTCCAAGAGGGAGTGGAAGGAGTGGCGTAGGTAAGGTAAGATTATTTTGACGTAGGTATTACTTTCAGTCGTGCAGTCTTGAAAATGTCACTAAATGAGAGCCTAATTTATACAAATCTATTGACAACAGAATGATGTATATATTTGCAGTTTTATACAGTAGATGAAAATTTTGGTAAATAAGTAATTGTTTATTTTAGACATGGCAAGATATGAAGGCCGCAGCAATAAAAGAAGTGCTGCATGCCGCTTCTCAGCGGCATCTACGGGAGGAGGACCTCCGGCAGCACCCGTGTCAAAGGAACATATTGCGGTGCTGAAAACGATTAGCTCGAGTGCAGTGTATGGGCGACCTTTCTAATGTTTTCAACTAACTCCATGGCGTAGAACGACATATTTTAATAAAATATTTATGTTACGTTGTTTCATTTCTCTTTCGGCCAACTATTATATAACCTCTCAAAACTTCCCGCAACTCGCAGATCAAATGTCATAAAATCAGTGATAACACCATCTCGATCGCTAACGACCACTCGTTGCATCTCGAACGCTGGGAGTAGACATATCTCGAGTGTGAGATTTCGAGAATACACAAATTAGTTTTCGTTCGACATCCGCCTTTTTTTTTTCGAGATATGTCTAATAGACATCATCTCGAACGGCCCGAGAATTGGCCCCCTGGTATCTATCAGGCTATCACGTTATCAGTTCACTGGAAATGAAAATAAAAACATGTGTAAGCGTCATTCATTAATATAGTGCTCTCCCTTATGGGAATATAGTTCAGAGCTGGATACGGTTACCTTCTTTTAGTATGTTGTTGGGTACGACACCAGGACCCTAAAACTGCCGAGAGACCGGGACGTCGATGAATGTCTCTCGAGTAATGACGTCATAAAAATGGCTGCCGCTTCGTTACGAAAAGTGTAA
This sequence comes from Pammene fasciana, assembly GCA_911728535.1. Classification (NCBI taxonomy): domain Eukaryota; kingdom Metazoa; phylum Arthropoda; class Insecta; order Lepidoptera; family Tortricidae; genus Pammene; species Pammene fasciana. The sequence goes on from OU452285.1 coordinate 9,716,229, forward strand.
ATTTCATCCAAACTGTGCATTGCACCTATACGTGTGTAGTATCAAACGAAGGAAGATTAAATGTGCTATATTGTTGTAATACATTATATACTACTGTATATTACAGTTTGACAGCTATAAACGAAAACCCAAAATCAGGCTAAAAAATAATTCGGATATTTGCATTTTACAACAAAATTATAAGTCCAACTTTAAAGCCGAGTACTACAATAACAAAACAGGCTATTTAAGCTATACATTGCTATAAAAAATATTAAAATCTGGTAATAATTGTGGCAGCTATGTTAAAAAACATGTCGGCATTGCCGAGTTATTTCCTTAGAGTGAAAAAATAACAATTTTCACAATTTACAGAATATCCGCAGAAGCTTCGAGTATATTGTTGGTCAAATAATTTGGAGCCCTTAAATGTCAGAAAAATATCTCTATAGTGATTGAGGTCCAAATAATGACGTCATGAACGTGACCACTACCGAAATTTGTAAAACATAAATTAAAGCTATACCATGACACATACACACATGTGTGTAGCATCGATCGAAAGCTTATTGAATTTACTATAATACATACATACATTATTTGTGAAAATAATGTATAGTTTAGGGGTTGTTGACAAAATAAAATATTTTGTTAGGAAAATTAAAATGTGTATGTTAATTCTGTGGCCAAAGAAAATACAATACACGAATGTTTTGTATAAAATTAAAAACACCAACTATTCAGCTTTAAAACACAGTTTGAATTTATAAAATTTGATAAGAACTATAAAAGTTGTGCTAAGTGCTTACAACTCTAAAGGACACTAACTATTTTACCTACAATGCACTCATACTATGAGAAGCCTGGGCCTAATTATTGACTAGTTTTTTCTAAATTTTGTAAGGATTTAGGGTTCCTTGTCATTAAAGTAAATAAAAAAATCGGCCAAGTGCGAGTTGACTCGCGCTCCGAGGGTTCCATATACATCACACAATTTTAAAAATTTGTATTTTTAAGACCAACTTACGCTTGACCGCAGACTTTTTAGTGTTTTTTTCTTTAATGTACAGGCAAAAAACTATATTAGGTTTTTTTTTTCTAAAATGTAGGTTCGTCGGTTTCCGGGGGACGGAGAGCAATGGAAAATTTTCGCCTTATTTCTTAAATAACTTCAAAACTATTAAAATTTAAATTATAAAAGTTATATATTTGTAGTTTTCACATCAAACCCTTTCATTTGATATATAACATGGTATAGTTTGTAAGTAATTTAAGAAATAAGGCGAAAATTTTCCATTGCTCTCCGTCCCCCGGAAACCGATGAACCTACATTTTAGAAAAAAATACGTAATATAGTTCTTTACCTGTACATTACAGAAAAAAAGACTAATAAGTCTGCGGTCAAGCGTAAGTTGGTCTTAAATATACAAATTGTTAAAATTGTGTGATGTATATGGAACCCTCGGAGCGCGAGTCAACTCGCACTTGGCCGATTTTTTTATTTACTTTAATGACAAGGAACCCTAAATCCTTACAAAATTTAGAAAAAACTAGTCAATAATTAGGCCCAAGCTTCTCATAGTATGAGTGCATTGTAGGTAAAATAGTTAGTGTGCTTTAGAGTTGTAAGCACAACTTTTATAGTTCTTATCAAATTTTATAAATTCAAACTGTATTTTAAAGCTGAATAGTTGGTGTTTTTAATGCTATACAAAACATTCGTGTATTGTATTTTATTTGGCCACAGAATTAACATATACATTTTATTTTCCTAAAAGAATATTTTATTTTGTCAACAACTCCTAAACTATACATTATTTTCACAAATAATGTATGTATGTACCGTAGTAAATTCAATAAGCTTTCGATCGATGCTACACACATGTGTGTATGTGTCATGGTATAGCTTTAATTTATGTTTTACAAATTTCGGTAGCGGTCACGTTCATGACGTCATTATTTGGACCTCAGTCACTATAGAGATATTTTTCCGACATTTAGGGGCTCCAAATTATTTGACCAACAATATACTCGAAGCTTCTGCGGATATTCTGTAAATTGTGAAAATTGTTATTTTTTCACTTTAAGGAAATAACTCGGCAGTGCCGACATGTTTTTTAACATAGCTGCCACAATTATTACCAGATTTTAATAATTTTTATAGCAATGTATAGCTTAAATAGCCTGTTTTGTTATTGTAGTACTCGGCTTTAAAGTTGGACTTATAATTTTGTTGTAAAATGCAAATATCCGAATTATTTTTTAGCCTGATTTTGGGTTTTCGTTTATAGCTGTCAAACTGTAATATACAGTAGTATATAATGTATTACAACAATATAGCACATTTAATCTTCTTTCGTTTGATACTACACACGTATAGTTGCAATGCACAGTTTGGATGAAATTTACACTTTTCGCAACAAAGCGGCAGCCATTTTGATGACGTCATTACACGGGAGACATTCATCGACGTCCCCGTCTCTCGGCAGTTTTGGGGTCCTAGTGTCGTGCCCAACAACATACTAAAAGTTGGAAACCGTATCCAGATCTGAACTATCACTTAGGCCCTCTCCCATAACGGAGGGGACTAATAATGACTAAGTACGTAGTATGATTTATTTATCTTTTTAGGGTTCCGTAGTACTAATGCCCTACCTTAAAAACTACAATCGGGTTAAAAATTTATGAAAATAAAGTTAATTAATGCCCTACCTTAAAATTCGCTATGCCCTACCTTAAATTAGCACTGCCCTATCTTAACTGTAATTCTGGCTACGGCCCTGGCTTGTGGTATACTAATCTCTTGGCTATTGCTTTTTCGTATATTTTCCCCAATACGTTTAGGAGGCCTAAGATGGATATATATAAAGATATACTCGTATCAGTGTAGTCCTTTTTCATAGGTTTTGGTATAGTTTTGATAAAAGCGATTTTCCAGTATTTAGGAAAATAACATAGACGCAGACTACATCGGTTTTTAAGAGGCTGACAAGACCCGATGACCTTCAAATTGACTTTACTTAAACAGCCATATAGCTATAAGTACTTGTTTTGGAAAAGTAAAAATAATATATGTTAATATTCATTATATTTAAAAGAACTTGGTTAATTCCAATACACGATTGGACGAAATCGGCTCGATAGAAAATAATTCCAAAGTTACATCTAAAATTAGCTTAAAACAATTGCACGTCTTTAGTTTCTTGGCTTATATGTCTGTAATTAAGGACAACATTCCACCAAACTAATACTAAAAACTTCGTTGCCTTAAATTTCTCAATTAATGCATAGTTTTTTTTTAATTCATCATTTGCCAAAATTTGCAATGAGCTCCCATACTAATCGTAACGCAGTGTTTCTCTTTCACTCGCGCTGAAAAAGATAGGGAGGGAATTTAGCTCTTATCATCCTCTTAAGTCGAGTGAGCTGTAATGGATAGGTTTTGATGAAGTGGTATATACCAGTGATCGGTTTTTTGGATTCACCCTCGCGGGATATCAAGTAGAAAAGTTAATATTGATACGACGAAATTATCTCTAAGGAACTTTTTACTCTTACATGGCAACCAGTTGAGACAAAAACTTCTATTCTTTTCCTAATCTCTACACTCTATTAAGCAAAATATATTAGAACCACCACAAAGTATTACCTTACATCTATCATGATATTCATGATGGAAAAAATACTTCAAAATCTTGACATTGACATTTCATTATTTTCTTTGGATTTCAGTTCTAATTATTTGCTTCTAAGGATTGCATAAATAAATAGTACTAGCTGTATAATTAATACCATAATCTTAGGTCACAGGTTATCGTATAAGTGCAAATACATAGATCTTATAGCTCAAAGGCGATCCAATAAATAAGTAGCCACGTTAAGTTCGCTTACTATGGTTCAATTTTCATTTTATCGACTTGTTTCATGGACTTTGAGATTACCTTTTACGACAACTGTGGCTTACTCTAATTGAACTTTTTAGTCGCGTATAAATTCGCGTATGATTGGAATATTTTAGTTGCTTTATATTTTTGGTTGAGCAATAAAACCATTTGGCATTGTGGACATTTTACATAATTTTTTGCCTTTTCTAACAACATTAAGCCCGGATTCCCGGGGCATATCCATACTAACATAATGATTGAGGTCGTTCACCCCATGTCGAATCCAAAAAACCGATCACTGTATATAGCATATATCGCGGGTAACGTATATATTCCAGGTACTTTTTTTGCTATTCATTGACTGATTTCAGTAATTTCTCCTGGAGTGAAGTCACTCTCGTCACTGTTCGTATAGCAGTGGATTGACGTTCTGAGGTTATGTTGTTGATTGTTATCGTTCCCGGCATTGTCGTTTGGGAAAAAATTGTTCATGAGTAGGGTAGACTGGGGACAGTTGAAACAGTTGTTCGTTAACAGCACTTGGAGAGGAATCTATAATACGCAAAGAATAATTGATTGGTGGAGAGCTCAAACTATCTCCAGCATTCAACGGTTATCGATTCCCCATACAAACTTCCAACCCCCTTTTGAGCCCCCCTAAGGTTGATTTTTGGGATGAAAACTATCCTATGTCGTTTCCTGGGACTCAGATTATCTCCATACTAATACTAACTTTCATCTAAATCTGCTCAGCGGTTAAAAATTCTTCATACTAACTTTCAACCCTCTTTTCACCCCATTCAGGATTGATTTTCGGGATGAAAACTATCCTAAGTCCTTTCCCGGGATTCAAACTATCTCTATACAAAATTTCATCAAAATCCGTTCAGCCGTTTTCACGTGATGTGCGGTCAAATAAACAGACAAACAGATAAACAGACAAAAAGACAAAAATTCTAAAAACTGTTGGAACGTGTTCTGTTAGCGATCCTAAGTATCCCCAACCAACTTTTTTTCAAATATCTTCCATGTAGGTACAGACTTTCGACCCTCTTCAGCTTTATTATATTTATGTATAGGTCCTACTTAGATGTATAGATAAGTTCTTCGTTCTACCAGACTGCGCGTGCACAATGAGTTTTCCTTCGGAGTGTGGCATCACATGATCTGATAATAGCGGTGCAGAAGTTATTGATGTATTGGTCTAGACAGATAATGTTAATAATGCCCCCGGTATTCTAAAATCTGTGTGTGTGTGTGTGTGTAGGTAATTGAACTTATAAGCGGAATTAGCGATACACGTGTAAGGATATATACTTACCTATGGGTCGCCACACACCTAGCGGTTTTCCTCGCGGAATTACCGGAAGTAGCGGAAATTCATAGACAAATTAAGCATTTTGTCTATGAATTTCCTCTACTTCCGGTAATTTGTCTATGGCTTCCATACAAAAAATCTGCTACCATAGACAAATTTCCGCTACCATAGACAAATTTCCGCTACTTCCGGTAATTCCGCGAGGAAAACCGCTAGGTGTGTGGCGACCCTATGATGATAAAATCAAAAATGTTGCCATGATTTGTTTAATTAGTGTCTACACAGGGCGTGATTTGGCGTCGACCCGACGACGAGATAGGTATTTCAAGGTCATGTCGCCAAAACTTGAAGTTACATTTCATACATGTTTTAATTAACTGATAATGGGAACCTATAGGTTAAATAATACATTTGCTTACTTTCGCAAAATTTTCCCTATAGTTTATTTTTTCAAATAAGTAGGTATACAAAATTATTCACCCAAGCTAATCAGAAACACAAAAATTCATACCACGAAAAGTACATATAAAATCTTAGAATTGCGCAAAATATTTTCCGCGACATTCATTCGATTCGATGCATAATTGCCCTCTCTCTCTAATCAACAAGTCTTTTTCGTGTGTGCGTCATCAATCTATCATTTATACTTAAGGGAGAGTCACTTCGATCACTGTTATTTTTAGGGTTCCGTACCTCAAAAGGAAAAAACGGAACCCTTATAGGATCACTTTGTTGTCCGTCCGTCTGTCTGTATGTCTGTCTGTCTGTCTGTCTGTCTGTCTGTCTGTATGTCTGTCTGTCTGTCTGTCTGACTGTCTGTCTGTCTGTCTGTCTGTCTGTCTGTCAAGACCATTTTTCTCAGGAACGCGTGGAGGTATCAAGCTGAAATTTATATCAAATACTCAGGTCTATTGTCCCTTGAAGCTGGGAAAAAATCAAACTTAAAAGCCAACGCAATCAAAAGATACAGTCGTTTATGCTCCAAATTATAGAGTTTTCGGCACTCGCAAAACCTACGGGGTACTTCCCGTGAACTCAGATACTTGAAATTTGGCACGAAGCAACGTCATATAGCATAGACAAAGGAAAAATTATAAAAAGTAGACATTTTTAGTAAAATCGTACAAAAATAAATAATTAAAATTTTAAACTTACTAGGTACCTTTTTCCTCGTAAACGCGTGAAGTTATTAAGTTGAAATTCATGTCAAATACTCAGGGCTACAGGACCTTTCAGATGTAGCAAAACCAAACTTTTATGTCAACGCAATCAAAAGAAATAGCAATTTAAGTTGCATATTTTGAAATTGAGTACTCGCACGAAACTCAAAACCTAAAGGGTACTTCCCGTAAACTCAGAAACTTGAAACTTGGAACGAAGAAACTGCATCTAGCTCGCGTGAACTCACGTTCCCATACAAACGTAGTTTTGCTCTCATTTTAAAACGACATGCTTTTGAGCCATGAAATTTGGCATGGGCATTCTAGTGGTGCAGATCTAGGTCGGACATTCATTTTCGTTGCTAAAAATTGTAATACAAAGAAACTATAGCAAAAATAAGTTTTGTATGTAAATCTGTAACTGGCTGTATTTTCTTTGTATTACAATTTTTAGGAACGAAAACGAATGTCCGACCTAGATCTGTACTACTAGAATCCCCGTGCCAAATTTCATGGTTCTAAAGCATGTCGTTCTAAAATGAGAGCTAAACTACTTTTGTATGGGAATGCGAGCGTCCTGGCGACTCTTTAGTTGCATATTTTGGAGCTGAGTACTCGCAAGAAACTCAAAACCTAAAGGGTACTTCCCGTAAACTCAGAAACTTGAAACTTGCCACGAAGAAACTTCATATAGCACATACAAAGGAAAAATTACGAAAAGTAGACATTTTTAGTAAGATCGTACATAAAATATTTTTTTAAATTTTAAACTTACTACCTGTTTCCTCGTAAACGCGTAGAGGTATTAAATTGAAATTCATATCTTATACTCAGTCCTATAATATCTTTCTGCTGTAGCAAAACGAAACTTTCATGACCACGCAACACGCAATCATAAGAAATAGCAATTGTTATAGGTTCTTACGGAATCACTCAGGGTTTCTAACGGATTCTTGTGATTAATATACAATCAAAATACGACAAAAGGCCTCTACAAACGTAAGTGACTAGTCACCTGCGAATTTTAATACATTGCGGTTTTTGATCCATCGATTGATTTCGTTGCACCTAGACGGCAATGTGTCAACATCGCGCGCGAGTTTTGTGTCAAATTTGAGCCGATTGTAGGTACTTAGTTGAGGCCTAAAGCTGGAAATTTCTCGGATAGTCCTGATATTTGGTAGTTAATTAGAGGTCCCGTTTTGAAGTCCAGACAATTTGATCTCGGGAAATCGCCACTATTCGAAAATGTAATTATTACCTAAAAAGAAAACGATCTCTCAACAAATGTATAAAAATTTACAGAAATCCTGTTAGTTACTGCAAAGTAGTATCAAAAAATTGAAAAGCTCGTGAGCTTAGTGATAATAGCTACGGATACACGAACAGATTTGCCCGCCGGGTGTGTCCGGCGGATATGCCCAGCGCACTTATCTGTCCGTGTATGGCGCTATTCAGATGTGTCTGCAGACAAATCCGTGACCAATTCGCGCCATACATGGACGGATTTGTCTGCCGGGGATATCGGCTAGACAAATCCGTCCATGTATGGCGCGAATTGGTCACGGATTTGTCTGCAGACACATCTGAATAGCGCCATACACGGACAGATAAGTGCGCTGGGCATATCCGCCGGACACACCCGGCGGGCAAATCTGTTCGTGTATCCGGCTAATGAAAAAAATATGGACCAAGGTTATGGAACCCTCGCAGGAATATAATGGGCTATCACCCCCGCTGTGCCTGCCTGAAATACCTACCACACCTTATGAGTAAGTATAATGAAAAAAAACGCGTTAATTACCCCTTAACACCAATCTAAAAACCCAATCAGCTTAGCTACCGTATAAAAAGAGTGATTACTTATCTGACCATGATTCCTTTCAAGAACAAACATGTGGGTGGGCTTCCTGCTGTGCGTGGGTGCCGTATTGGGGGCCGCGGCCTCGCCCCATGCTCCCGAGATAGAACAGCTCATGAAAAATGAGCAGTTTGTGGGAAGGATCTCGGATAACGTTATCGAAGATGCTTTGTTAGATGTGGTGAGTAAAAAAACATTACAAAATAAAATGGTTACACTCACGGCACTCTAGTCACTACGTGAGATATTTTCCGTTCGTTCGTTCGGAGAGCCTAGGAGGTCACCATCTTCAAGTAGTAGGAGTGCTACTGGAACCGGCCCGTAGCGCACTGTTGCACGTCGCGTTGAGTCAGCAACCTAGCTAGGCTCTCCGAACTCCGAAACAAGTCGCGCGAAGTGACTAAAGTGCCGTGAGTGTACTCGTTTTATTTTATAGTGTTAGTATGTCATAAATAATTTTAAACAAAAAACAACGGACGTCACTTAGTATCCGCTATTCCAAGAGGAAATGACCGAGTTGCTGTAAAAATAGTGAAATCACTATAGGTGTGCCTAAAATAGTTGAGGAGTTGCATCGATTTCTCCAGGATCCCATCATCAGATCCGGACCTGGTGTCCATGGGACCAACTGTGAAGTATACTCTTTCAAACAAAAAAACTAAATTCCATATACTAATTTGATCCTCGTTTAATCTTTAAGTTGAATTTGGACTTACCCATCTGGCATTGTTTCAGCCTGAGCTGGTCAGAAAGTACCAGTATCCCCTGGAGGTCCACCAAATCACTACCAGCGATGGTTACATCCTCACCGTGCATCGCATCCCCCACGGGCGCGATCAGAACAACGACCCTAATGTCAAGAGACCCGTCATCTTTTTGATGCACGGACTGCTGTCTTCTTCGGCTGATTATGTTTTGATGGGACCGGGCTGTGGAATCGGTAATTGAAATCATTATTGACTTAACAGGGATCACGAAGCGGAGAAAACGTAATTTGTTTTGAAAGCTAACAGTAAATAAAATTCCGGTCTTGACCACGATTATTCATGAATATTAATAGTGTGTTATGATTTTACATTACCATTATTTGTTTCCAGCGTATATACTAGCCGAAACTGGCTATGACGTATGGATGGGCAATGCCCGTGGGAATTACTACTCTCGGCAACACACCAACCTTCGCCCTGATGCTATTTTCAATACCGCCTTCTGGGAGTTCTCTTGGGATGAAATAGGCAACATTGACTTGCCCACAATGATCGACTATGCATTGGAAAAATCTGGGCAGGAAAGGCTTCATTATATTGGACATTCTCAAGGAACTACTTCGTTCTTCGTTATGGCTTCACTCCGGCCGGAGTACAACCAGAAAATAATTTCTATGCACGCCATGGCTCCGGTAGCGTACTTAGCGAACAGTGCCAATTTGCTGCTTAGAGCTGTTGCCCAATTATCCAGCCCACTTGACGTAAGTTCTAGTTTACACTAAAGATGTAAATATTGTTTCATAGACTTTTTTGGAACTAGCGATACTAAATTTAGGAACAAGCAATATTTAACAGTTTAGTGGGGAAATTCTACAGGCATTATCACATACTCGTATTGAATTTAATTGTCACCAAGTGTTTAGCAAAATAATGTCTACGAATGAATGAATGCCTCATCGAGTTTAGGGCGAGAAAAAAGACTAAATAGAATAAATGACTGAATTGACTTACCTATTAATTCGTATTCTTATTTTAGGGTTTGGCTCGTTTGATCGGTATGGGTGAATTCCTACCTAATAATGCGATCATGACCTGGGCTGGTCAGGCGCTGTGTATGGACGAGGTCTTCTCCCAACAGATATGCAGTAATATCTTGTTCCTTCTAGGAGGCTGGAATGAGGATCAGCATAACTCGGTATGTATCTCAATTAAACTGTAACGTGGTTCAATTATTTTAAACATGCACAGATACCATTTATATAAAATCGTAGTCTAATTTGATATTGAATGCAGTTTCAGTTATTAATGAAAAACGTTATCCATTTAAAGATGCTTATTTAGAAATTAACAATAAATAAACATTACAGACAATGCTTCCGGTCAAACTGGGCCACACTCCCGCGGGTTCATCAGTAAGACAGATTGCTCATTACGGCCAAAGCATAAAGGATAAGACATTCAAACGTTTTGACCACGGCTCGTTGAAGAACAGGAGAGTGTACGGCAGCTACAGAGCGCCAGCTTACGACCTATCCAAGATCACAACTCCGGTGTTCCTTCACTATTCCGCTAGTGATCCTATGGCGCACGTAGACGATGTGGACAGACTCTTTCGAGAACTCGGCGCAGCAGTAGGAAAGTTTAGGATTTCCGATAGATCATTTAGCCACTTGGATTTCATGTGGGGAATCGATGCAAAGACACTTCTTTATGATCGAATCATAAACCTTCTCCAGGCAATGGATGTGAATAGTTTTGGTGAAAATTCTGATTTAAGGATATAATCGAAATAAATATATTGATCGATTCCTTGTAATTACGAAAATTGCATACTTTAGTTATTAGAGCATATTTTGTTCTGATTTGTCCGTCTTTCATGAGAACAATGGTAAGATCGGGGACAAGAAGGATCGGATGGAGGATATTAATTGTATTAGTTAATTACAGGGCTGACTCATTATCATAAACCTCCGATCTTAGCTTTGACTTACCTTATCTTCTTTTTACTTAAATGTACAGAATTGTTCTTAACATACTATTAAATAAGAACCTCAGAAGATTTGTGTATTCTTATTTTCATCATACTTACCTATTATACAATGCACTCACGAGGAACCCAAAAGATATTAACACAGTAACTTTACTGGAATTGGCCTCGTGTCTATGCGTTACATTCTCATTTTACAGGATATGTTACAATGGACGTAATACAAAACATATTTTCGAAACTCGTCTTTCTTATGCTAAAACACTATGTTAGGTCGCGTGTTGTTAATGGTGATAGACTTTAAAGGATTTGAGTGGGGTGTTTAGCATGACTATGTTGCAGGTTTTAGCTTTTGGAGTGAAAGTCATCAGTGCCCCAGTTGGAAATAGACTGTAGGGTATGGTTGGCATTTGTTTCTAATTGGTAGTTATTTTGAGCGGTGCAAATTAAAAAGATGTCGTCTGCGTATGCCTGGATGTAGTTACCTTCGGATAATTTTGTGTCTAAGAGGTTATCCATGATTAGATTCCGAAGCATTCCACGAAAAAGTCCACCGCTGTCCAGTACAAACACGAATTTTCAGAAAACTGGTAGGTTTTGGAGTTCCTTTTTCTGCGACAATAGAGTCAAATTATGGTCAGAATTACAATATTCCAATTAAAATTGCAAAGATAACCCTAATGACAGAGATACAGACGCGTTTGTACGGGACAGCTCGTGGAATGCCCCTTCCACATAAATGGTCCTAGGACTGAACCCTGTACACAGCCTCGGTTTTGTGTCTTGGTGGCAGTAGCATCTGCGAAATTGAGTTGTATTATCGGATTGAGTGTAACTTTGGATGATGTTGTATATGTTTTTCGGACAATTGATGTGTTGCAGTCTTTTGAATAAAGCAGGCTAACTCGTTGTATATCAAGTGAAATGGCGGCGATCTGTTTTTGGGCTTTTGCCTGTTTCACGACGTTTATTGCGTTTATGATAGCGTCGTTAGTGGTTGTTTGTTCCTTAAATCCGTATTGCTTTGAGTTCGCTGTGTTGTTGAGGTGCATGTGGTAGACTAATCTCTTGGCTATTGCTTTTTCTTATATTTTACCGAATACGTTTAGCAGGCCTATGGGTCTATATGAAGATATATCTGATCAGTGTAGTAATTTTTCTTAGGTTTTGGTATAGTTTTGATAACAGCAGTTTTCCAGTATTTAGAAAAATAACATAGACGCAGACATCGGTTTAAGAGTCTAGTGAACAGTAATGGACAGGTCTTGATGAAGTGGTGGCATATATGGGGGGTAAGGTGATATATTCCAGGTGTTTTTTGCTCCTTATTGACTTGCTGATTTCAGTGATTTTTCCTGGAGTGAAGTCACTCTCGTTGTTACTGTTTGTATAGCAGTGGATTGACGTTCTGAGGTTATGTTGTTGATAGTTATCGTTCTCGGCATTGTCATCTGGGAAAAAATTGTTCATGATTGCCATTTCATAGTCATACATGTTTTAATTTACTGATAATAATAACACTTTACCTATAGTACGTTAATTATATTTGCTTACTTTCGCAAAAGTTTCCCTATACTTTATTTTTTCTAATAAGTATACAAAATTATTCACCCAAGCTAATCAGAAACACAAAACTTCATACCACGAAACGTACATATAAAATCTTAGAATTGCGCAAAATATTTGCCGCGACATTTATTCGATTCGATGCATAATTGCCCTCTCTCTCTCTCTTATCGCTCGACAACTCTTTTTCATGTGTGCGTCATCTATCTATCATTTAAGTATACTTAAGGGAGAGTCACTTCGATTACTGTTATTTGTTAAATCATTTCTGCTAACGTTTTTGTATTCTTTGATGCCTCATTCTTAATCACTCAGGGTTTCTAACGGATTCTGATTAATATGGCCCAAAACACGGACGAAAAATTCAAACATAGATAGTACTCCTCAAACAATAAAACTATTGTCAACAACTTTAAAAAAATATGTAGTTTTAAATTGTCTCTTTTTTATACAAACGAAATATTATTTTCAATGTACGTTAAAATCCGTCTAATTGACATTGCTTGTCAATCTTTTCACCCTACAGACATAATCAATTTCACAATACATTGCGTGTGCAGGTAAATTTTAAAATGTACTAAAAATCAAACCGTAAGTTAATTTTTAAAAGTCGCTGAACAAACGTTGTTCAGTTTGAGGAGTAGAATTTACGTTTCAATCCTTCGCCCGTGTTATGGGCCACACACTGTATATAATCAAAATACGACAAAAGGCCTCTACAAACGTAAGCGACTAGTCACCTGCGAATTTTAATACATTGCGGTTTTTGATCCATCGATTGATTTCGTTGCACCTAGACGGCAATGTGTCAACATCGCGCGCGAGTTTTGTGTCAAATTTGCGCCGATTGTAGGTACTTAGTTGAGGCCTAAAGTTGGAAATTTCTCGGATAGTCCTGATATTTGGTAGTTAATTAGAGGTCCCGTTTTGAAGTCCAGACAATTTGATCTCGGGAAATCGCCACTATTCGAAAATGTAATTATTACCTAAAAAGATAAGGATTTTTCAACAAATGTATAAAATTTTACAGAAATCCTGTTAGTTACTGCAAAGTAGTATCAAAAAGTTGAAAAGTTCGTATGCTTAGTGATAATAGCTACGGATACACGCACAGATCTGCCCGCCGCGCCGGATTTATCTGGCGGATATCCCCGGTGGACAGATCCGTCCATGTATGGCACGAATTGGTCACGGATTTGTCTGCAGACACATCTGAATAGCGCCATACACGGACGGGTATGTGCGCCGGGCATATCCGCCGGACACACCCAATGGGCAAATCTGTTCGTGTATCCGTGCTAATGAAAAAAAAACCGGCCAAGTGCGAGTCGGACTCGCGCACCGAGGGTTCCGTACAAACCTATAACAAGCAATAGTTGTAATATGTTTATTACTAAATAGAAATAAAATCCGTAACATAAAAGTTTCGTTTTGCTACAGCTAAAAGGTATTATAGCATTTATAGCCCTGAGTATTTGATATGAATTTCAATGTAATACCTCCACGCGTTTATGAGGAAAAAGGTAGTAAGTTTAAAATTAAAAAAAATATTGTTTGTTTGATTCTACTAAAAATGTCTACCTACTTTTCGTAATTTTTCCTTTGTCTATGCTATATGAAGTTTCTTCGTGGCAAGTTTCAAGTTTCTGAGTTTACGGGAAGAACCCTTTAGGTTTTGAGCTTCTTGCGATTACTCAGTTTCAAAATATGCAACTTAAATTGCTATTTCTTTTGATTGCGTTGATATAAAAGTTTGATTTTGCTACATCTGGAAGGTCCTATAGCCCTGAGTATTTGACATGAATTTCAATTTCATAACTTTACTTAGGAAAACGGTAGTAATTTTAAAATTTAAAATTTATATTTTTGTATGATTTTACTAAAAATGTCTACTTTTCGTAATTTTTCCTTTGTCTGTGTTATATAAAGTTTCTTCGTGCCAAGTTTCAAGTTTCTGAGCTTACGGGGAGTACCCTTTAGGTTTTGAGTTTCTTGCGAGTACTCAGTGTGAAATATGCATCTTAAATTGCTATTTCTTTTGATGCGTTGACATGAAAGTTTGGTTTTGCTACATCTGAAAGGTCCTATAGCCTTGAGTATTTGACATGAATTTCAATTTAATAACTTCACGCGTTTACGAGAAAAAAGGAAGTAAGTTTAAAATTTAAAGTATATTTTTTTGTATAATTTTACTAGAAATGTCTACTTTTTGTAATTTTTCCATTGACTATGCTATATGACGTTGCTTCGTGCCAAATTTCAAATTTCTGAGTTTACGCGAAGTACCCCGTAGGTTTTGCGAGTGCTGAAAACTCTTAAATTTGCAGCATAAACGACTGTATCTTTTGATTGCGTTGGCTTTTAAGTTTGGTTTTTTGACCAGCTCCAAGGGATAATAGACCTGAGTATTTGATATAAATATCAGCTTGATACCTCCACGCGTTCCTGAGAAATATGGTCTTGACAGACAGACAGACAGACAGACAGACAGACAGACAGACAGACAGAGAGACAGACAGACGGACAGACGGACGGACAACAAGTGATCCTATAAGGGTTCCGTTTTTTCCTTTCGACGTACGGAACCCTAAAAACGCGTTAATTACCCCTTAACACCAATCTAAATATCATATCAGCTTAGCTACCGTATAAAAAGAGTGATATACTTATCTGACCATGATTTCGTTCAAGAACAAACATGTGGGTGGGTTTCCTGCTGTGCGTGGGTGCCGTATTGGGGGCCGCGGCCTCGCCCCATGCTTCCCAGATAGAACAGCTCATGAAAAATGAGCAGTTTATGGGAAGGATCTCGGATAACGTTATCGAAGATGCTTTGTTAGATGTGGTGAGTAAAAAAACATTATAAAATAAAACGGTTACACTCACGGCACCCTAGTCACTACGTGTGATATTTTTCGTTGTTCGGAGAGCGTAGGTCACCATCTTCAAGTAGTAGGGGTGCTACTTGAACATATCATTGTACTTGAACCAACCCGTAGCGCACAGCTGAACGTCGGTCGCGTCGAGTCGGCAACCTAGGCTTTCCGAACTCCGAAACATGTCGCGCGAAGTGACTAAAGTGCCGTGAGTGTATCCGTTTTATTTTATTGTGTTAGTATGTCATAAAAACATTGTTACAGTCACCGGCAATACAAATAAGATTGTGTCAGATATTTATACGACCGTTTGAGGAAGATACTATTGCAAGTGACTGTTCTTACACAGATCTTTCGCGTCGAATCACGCGCATCAGCTGCACTGCAACCGCCAATGCGGTCATTTCATTAATGCGTTTGCGTGTATTGCGAGTTCTAACGTAATTTAAATATGACGATGATAGATCCACCGGTTTTGCAACTAAATTCGATATACTAAACTGATCCTCGTTTAATCTTTAAGTTGTATTTGGCCTTGTTTCAGCCTGAGCTGGTCAGAAAGTACCAGTATCCCCTGGAGGTCCACCAAATCACGACCAGTGACGGTTACATCCTCACCGTGCATCGCATCCCCCATGGGCGCGATCAGAATAACGACCCTAATGTCAAGAGACCCGTCGTCTTCTTGATGCATGGACTGCTGTCTTCTTCAGCTGATTATGTTTTAATGGGACCGGGCTGCGGAATCGGTAATTGAAATCATTATCGACATTTATTGACTTAACAGGGATCACGAAGCGTAAAGTGATGTCACCACATGGCTTTTCACTTTTTTTCAATCAGGTTATGTTTTCTTGATTTGAAAGCTAACAGTTAATAAAATTCCGGCCTTGACCACGATTATTCATGAATATTAACAGTGTGTTATGATTTACATTACCATTATTTGTCTCCAGCGTATATACTAGCCGAAACTGGCTATGACGTGTGGATGGGCAATGCTCGTGGTAATTACTACTCTCGGCAACACACCAACCTTCGCCCTGATGCTATTTTCAATACCGCCTTCTGGGAGTTCTCTTGGGATGAAATAGGCAACATTGACTTGCCCACAATGATCGACTATGCATTGGAAAAATCTGGGCAGGAAAGGCTTCATTATATCGGACATTCTCAAGGAACTACTGCGTTCTTCGTTATGGCTTCACTCCGGCCGGAGTACAACCAGAAAATAATTTCTATGCACGCCATGGCTCCGGTAGCGTACTTAGCGAACAGTGGCAATTTGCTGCTTAGAGCTATTGCCCAGTTATCGAGCCCACTTGACGTAAGTTCATGTTTACACTACAGATTCTGATGTAAATATTGTTTTTAGACTTTTTAGGAACAAGCAATAGTTAACAGTTTAGTGAGGAAATTCTGTAGGCATTTCGATATGAGGATTAGGTTAGGGACACAATATACTCGTGTAAGTATTTCGCTTCGCTTATTGAATTTAATTGGCAACAAGTGTTTAAATAGTAAAAAATGTGTACGAATGAATGAATGCCTCATCGGGGCAGAGTTTAAGGCAAGAAAAAATACTATGATCTCTAATAAATGACTGAATTGACTTGCCTATTAATTCGTGTTCTTATTTTAGGGTTTGGCTCGTTTGATCGGTATGGGTGAATTCCTACCTAATAACGCGATCATGACCTGGGCCGGTCAGTCGCTGTGTATGGACGAGGTCTTCTCCCAACAGATATGCAGCAACATCTTGTTCCTTGTAGGAGGCTGGAATGAGGATCAGCATAACTCGGTATGTATGTTAATTAAACTGTAACGTGGTTCAATTATTTTAGACGTGCACGGATAATATTTATATCAAATCATAGTCTAATTTGATATTTAATGCAGTTTCAGTTTTTCGAAAAACGTTATCCATTTAAAGATGCTTATTTAGAAATTAACAATAAATAAACATTACAGACAATGCTTCCGGTTAAACTGGGCCACACTCCCGCGGGTGCCTCAGTAAGGCAGTTTGCTCATTACGGCCAAAGCATAAAGGATAAGACATTCAAACGTTATGACCACGGATTGTTGAAAAACAGGAGAGTGTACGGCAGTTACAAAGCGCCAGATTACGACCTATCCAAGATCACAACTCCGGTGTTCCTTCACTATTCCGCTAGTGATCCTTTGGCGCACGTAGACGACGTGGACAGACTCTTCCGAGAACTCGGCGCAGCAGTAGGAAAGTTTAGGATTTCTGATAGATCATTTAGCCACTTGGATTTCGTATGGGGAATCGATGCAAAGACACTTCTTTATGATCGAATTATAAACCTTCTCCAGGCAATGGATGTGAATGGTTTTGGTGAAAATTCCGATTTAAGGATATAATCGAAATAAATATTTATCGATTCCTTATAATTACGAAAATTGCATACCTACTTTTGTTATTAGAGCATACCTATTTTGTTCTGATTTGTCCGTCTTTCATGAGAACAATGGTAAGATCGGGGACAAGAAGGATCGGATGGAGGATATTAATTGTATTAGTTAATTACAGGACTGACTCATTATCATAAACCTCCGATCTTAGCTTTGACTTACCTTATCTTCTTTTTACTTAAATGTACAGAATTGTGTTTACATATTATTAAAGAAGAACCTCAAAAGATTTGTGTATTATTATTTTCATCGGTTATATATATACTTACCTATTATACAATGTGCTCAAGAGGAAACCAAAAGATTGTAACAATGTATTTCAGGTGATATTTGGAAAATAAAATGTCCTATAAACTTTTCTGGATTTGGCCTCATGCCGTTACATTTTACATTTTCATTCTATAGAATCGCCTCAGTAGCATACTGATTGAAAATAAAACTTTTTTTATCGTGACTCACTGTGAACATGTTTTTGATGGAGTATTCTTTTTTATATACCACGACGGTGGCAAACAAGCGTACGGTCCGCCTGATGGTAAGCAGCTACTGTAGCCTATGGACGCCTGCAACTCCAGAGGTGTCACATGCGCGTTACTGGTGTCGCCACTATGGGCTCTAGTCTAGACACATACAATTTAAATACAAAATAAAAGTTGTAGATAATCTTTACATTATAATTGACAGATATCAAAGTAACAATGAACACTTTGCACGAACTAGTTTTTTGAAAAAAATGTTTTTAAATTCATTTTTAAGCCATAATTTTACCAAGAAAATTAATTTTTTATGTATTTATAAGGTCAACAAAAAAAAATCTACCGAAATGAGTTACACTTGTATTCCTTCTTTTGTTCTCAGGAATGCGTAGTTAAAATGATTCGGGTTGCTCGCGAGCACATTGTATGTAGGACCTTTCGGCGGCGTTGTTCATTTTATAAGGGGATTCAAAACGGTAGGTATGATAAGATTGATACGACACAAATTCTCGGGCCCTTGTTTTAAGATACCCTGCCTCTTGCTCGATTGCCTTCATTTCATCGCTTGAACCTAAATAAAGGGCATGAGAATTAGAGTCGTCTAGTAAAATGAGGATATATCGGATCGATTCCCTTGTCTCACATATGGAAAGTATGGAAACCCTGCAGGGAAAATTGAAATTTCACATAGTTGCCTCTATTTTGCACAAACATGAATACGATGGTGGGAAGATATAGTTAAAGTAGCCCATAGCAATGTACAAGTTGCAGAACATTCTCAAAAATTCAGTACCATTCTCGGCCGGAAAACTACACGAACATCTTAACTAAATATCCAATGAGAAAATGCTATGGGAATTATCAAACAATTTAGTATTAATTTTATTTTTATAAAATTGTGACTGAGACAGTCAGTTAAAATTATTTATTGATAACGACGGTGTCCAGCGACTTTCTAATAATTTTTACTGTTCGTAAAATTTAAGTTCTGAGAACTTTCCGTATGGATAATTTCGTAACTTTGGAAACTTCTCCTTGGTGAATTTTATATAGGAAATATCATTTGAAATTATATAGGAAATATCATTTGATATTTACCAGTCGGTTGTCTGTGAAGTAAGACATCGTTAGGAAACCGGACCTAATCCCAATAAGGCCTAGTTCCCCCTCTGGGCTGGAAAGTCTGATAGCAGTCGCTGTCATAAAATACTAGAGGCTACGCCAATTCATGTGATTGAGGTTGCCGAGCAGACCCCAGGCACAATTGAGTTGAGTCGTGGCAAAAGGCAGGACAAGCGCTTAGGAGGATGACTGAATTTATTTATTTATTTATTTATTTATTATTCAAATAAGTTACACAGCATTACAGTAAAACCAAGGCACTGTGAACTACAAACAATGAAAATTATAAAAATCTTAAAACTATTTGGATTTAGGTGACGTAACTGCGTGGCTCCGTTGCGTCGTCTGATCTGGTGTAGGATTCGGCAGAGTGCCCCGGAACCGCCGAAACACGACACCCTTCGGCCAAAAGTCTGCACTCGTGATGGTTTCCTGCAGCGGCCGCGGCACGCGCACCACAAACGAGCTGAAGTGCACGTAGTGTCGGGACCGCAGCTGGTGCACCTTCAGTGAGAAGCCAGTCTTTCGGTGGACGTATTCCACCACATCTTCGGCCACGGCGGAGTGATGCAAGCGCGAGACGTAGAGCGCCTTACTAGGTATCGCAATCCGAAGACCAGAATTAACCGACTCGGAAGTGCCACACATAGTCTTACGAGGTGCCCTGCGCGCCTTCCTTTCCACCAGTGTGAACCCCTCCTTATCCACATTGATGCGGGAGGACTTTTCCTTATCAGGAACCCGTACCACGCATGCCTTAGAAGGCACCGTGACCCGGTTAGCTGCGACTGGCTGACCGGCGACGTCAGCATAACGCTGACGTGACTTATTGGAAGCAGGAGGCGGCGGCACGCGCGGGGGGCGCGCGGGCGGCGCAGCGGCGGGTGCGACACTTTGTACAGTGTCAGCAACACGCAAACTGACAGACTCGGCGATTATAGCAGCGGGTCGGTCATCGGTCTTGAAATTTGATGCCGCCGACCGAGTTGGAGCAATTCGCAAACTATTGACTTCATTGCGTAACTCGGCGATAGTGACTTGGGCCGCTTCAAATTTCAAAATAATTTCAGCTAAACTTCTTTTAAGGGCCACGATATCCTTAAACAAGCAGCAAACGTCGATATTATCCGGAATATGACACGGCAGGACAGAGGCATCCGCCACCGCAAACTCCGGAATTCGCTCTTCATACTCCTTTAGGATTTTCATAATATCCGCAAGGGTCTTCTTCCCGGAATCATCCCCTTTCCGGTGAGGTACATATGTGCCGACGATCCCAAGGGACTGGCACAACACCTGCTTTGCTTCACAGATGTCTTCGACGGAGAAACTCGATGCCCACGAACTGAACTGGACACCGGTTGCCGGATTCATCTTTCCTTCCCGCAGCATCTTCTCCTTCTGCTGCAGAAAGGCGAGGAAGTCATTCACAATGGGTGCACTCTGATTAGATTCACTCATCGTGTCAATTCGCTAGCAGCGGCCGGGCCGCGCTAATTTCACAATTAATATTTATTTAATTACTCATCAATGCGTCTAGGTCGCTTGGCGCATTGTACACGACCTGAATGTACTTACTTACCCATGATATAATAAAAAAACACGACTTATTAAAAAACACTTTATTAGTATAGTTAGTCACGGCCTCAAACCCCCTTATTAATAAACTTCTCCCAGGGTCGGCGACGCGAGGTGCAGCAGTGCGCTACGGGCCGGTTCAAGTCTGGGGTTCAAGTAGTACTCCTAGTGAAAAAAAAGAAAGAAAGAAAGAAAAGATTTATTTAGGACGCTAAAAACAATAAAATTGTTACAGGAAAATTTTAAATAAGGATAGCGTCATTGAAAAGGTTTTCGCTCAACTTGGTGTTAAGGTACCCTGAGGTTACCTTAACGCTGGTCTTCCGAGAAAACCTTACCTTTCCAAAACAGCATAAATGAAAATAAATATAAAAATAAACTCTTATTTCTAATGGAAATCCTGGTTATAGTGCTTGAAGGTGGAGACAGGCTCCGTGAAACATGTCACGCGAAGTGACTAAAGTGCCGTGAGTGTAACCGTGTTATTTTACAGTGTCTCTCAGGGCTCAATTAGTTAATTTATGCTTTGTCCTTATCTGTAACTTTCACAGTTGTGTTTGTTAGAAACAGACGGAACATAATTAATTGAGACCTGAGAGACGTTTATGAATAAGGGGATTGTTTACGGTTCAAGCTATTTTCTCTTGTTTAGTATATGAAATATCCAATATAAAGTGAAACCTGAACGGGTAAATAATTTCGTCCGTGACCGTACCAGTAGGTCATAACAAATAAGCGAAGTTTTTACAAGAAGGACGTTTTTTTTAATACTTTTTTGTTCGGTCAAGTCCCCGCGAAGTGTACGGGCGGCTGGATCCGTAGTAGGAAGTAGTCCGTTCTTAGAACACAACATGTTATTTAACACCCTGTCGTTGTGATTAAATTAAAATTATCTAATACATCTATCAAGGAGGTAATAATCTATTATAATGATTGCTATCTTATTTGTGAATTTAGTCTTTTTATCTGATGTCTAGATAATCACATGTAGTATAAATGGTGTGATTTTGAGTTAATTATCTAGAATTTCAATCATCATGTGGGGTAAAGTTAAGGCGTTATGTTTCGCGTTGGTAATCGCGGCAGCCAGCGGTTCCCCTCACGCCGAAGAGTTAGAGCTGCTGATGAAATCAGGTAGATTTAATGGAAGATTCTCTGACAACATCGTTGAAGATGCTCGTTTAGATGTGGTGAGTTTTGGACGTGGATATATTACATTAACCTGCAGGATTTATTTATTTATATCAGAAATGACAGCCTTTGCCAGGCTAAGACTGTTTGAGATAGATAATATCAATAAAATTAACCAGGATTTTCTTACCAACCCTGGATTTAAACACTTATATTTACCCATGATTTGTGTTTGTACTAATGGATATGCTTTAAATGAGTTTTATGACTTGATACGAGTATGCCCAATAACAACTATCTAATTGTTTTAGCCTGAATTGATCCAGAAGTATGGGTATCCAATGGAAATCCATACAGTTACAACTAGTGATGGGTATATCTTGAACATGCACCGGATCCCACATGGTCGAGATGAAAATAATGATCCTAATGTAAGAAGACCAATTGTTTTCTTAATGCATGGCCTTTTCGCATCTTCGGCAGATTGGGTGGTGATGGGACCTACTGGTTCTGCATTCGGTTAGTTATATTTTTAATAATAAACGAATAAACCTGCAGCATGCTTCTAAAACTGGGTCACATTTTACTTTTCGTTTTTAATTTTCAAAAGCGGTGGTTATTTCAAAAGTAGGGGTCTAGGGTAGACTGGAGTCAAAGTTTAAGTTTTTTTAATTTTAGTTAACACCTATAGGTATAAGTTAGTAGTAACGGCGCTAATATTTTTCCTTCAGGTTATATCTTGGCCGAAGCCGGATACGATGTCTGGTTGGGAAATGCCCGAGGGAACTACTATTCGCGCGAGCACATCAGGCTTCGTCCTGACGCCATCTTCAATACCGACTACTGGGATTTCTCTTGGGATGAAATCGGCAACATCGACTGCCCTGCCATGATCGATTACATATTAGGGCTCACTGGGAACGAAAGACTTCATTACATTGGTCATTCTCAAGGAACCACTACTTTCTTCGTAATGGGCTCGCTCCGCCCTGATTACAACGAGAAGATTATTTCCATGCACGCCTTTGCTCCCTCTGCATATTTTGCCAATAGCCAGAACCTTTTATTGCGGGCTATTGCTCAATTCTCCGATCCACTAGACGTAAGTTATATTCACTTTCTTTCGTAGGTAATAGACACCAAAAGACACCACAGTTAAAACTTTTACTTTTATAATCTCTTGTTGCATGTTTATACTTAGGCTGTTTATGTTTAGGCATTAAGTCCGCCATTTGTATATTTTATGTGCAATAAAGTTTAAATAAATAAATAAATAAATACTTTTTCAGTAAAAATAATCTGACTAATGTTTATCTCGTTCCAGAGTCTAGCTCGCGTTATAGGTTTGGGTGAATTCTTGCCCAACAGCGTTATCATGACATGGGCTGGTCAGGCCCTGTGCATGGATGAAGTCGTATTCCAACCGATTTGCTCCAATATAATGTTCCTTATTGGTGGATGGAACGAGGCTCAGCATAACGCGGTAAGACTTCAATTATTAAAAAGAATTGCTAAGATAAGTTAATAAATTTGAAAATACACTATTCTATGGAGTGAATCTATCCTAACTTATCTATTTATATACTTAACCCTATTCCAGGCCAAGTATTATATTAACGTATATTGACCACATCAGTGGAATTGAATTTAAGTCTTAATCTTTCGAGTTAAGATTCAAGTTAGGTGGGCCTATCGCATAATTTAGCTCACCTTTATATAAATTTCCAAGACTCTCAATGCCCCACCTACGATTACTTGTCATCGACCTTCTCCATATTGGAAATCTTAAGCCATGCGCTTTTCTTCGTTTCAGACAATGATTCCAGTAATCTTGGGCCACACTCCAGCGGGAGCATCTGTAAGGCAAATGGTGCATTACGGCCAAAGTTTAAAAGACAAGACGTTCAAGCGTTTTGACCATGGCCTGTTAAAAAATAGAAGACTTTATGGCAGTTACAGAGCACCAGCGTACAACCTAGGCAGAATAACCTCTCCAGTGTTTCTTCACTACTCTGCTTCGGACCCATTGGCACATGTTAACGACGTTCAAAGGCTGTTTAATGAACTTGGCCGTCCAGTTGGGATTTTCCGAGTTCCGGATCCTAACTTCAGTCATCTTGACTTCATTTATGGAGTAGATGCGAAAACGCATGTATTTGACAGGGTTATAAATCTGCTCCGATCTATGGATGTTCATGGTTAAATATTCTTGATTAGGCGACAAGATTCTCGATAACGTAAACTGGAAAAAAGTCAAATACATTCTAGTCGGCCATTCTGTTGACACGATGGTTGCATCTATTTTTTTAGCATAGATGTACTATTCATTATTCTGTGGCATAGACAAAAAAAAGATAGGGCACCTACTGAGTACAAAGCCCTGTCTCTGCAAATGTGCATTTATTGTGTAGATGCAGTTAGATAAGTATTTAATAAAAATTGTTTGAAAGGATTGAAGTCATCTTATTTAATATTATTACCTGTTACTTATTGAAAAATTTGTGAGGGTAAACATATATTTTACGTGAACAATACTTACTTCAAAAAGTAGAATTCTTAATTGAGTGGAGTAATTTTCCAGCACTTTTTATACCCACCTTATAGATACTGCATAAGCACAATACCTAATCTATTGTCGTTTAGGTTATGTTAGCTCTAATAATTCGTATAAAACTTACATAGAGATATTTCATATTTGAATTATTTACCTATTTTTTATGTAAAACATTTGTCTCTGAGCACTGAGCAGACTATCTACGTGCGATGAAATCAATGCAATGATATCTAAGTTTAGTGCACTTTAATTGTTTTCTAAGGTATAAAAGGAAAAATGGTGTATCATCTAGCTTTTATTCTCGCCATGATCACATTGTTTATATTGTTCTGTAGTGGTGCAGCGCTGGTCGATTCGGCCGCTGCTGGCCGTTCGCCTCACGCCGATAAAATTGAACAGCTTATTCAACCAGGACCGGTCGATGCGAGGGTATCAAACAGTATTCTTATTGACGCTATTTTGGACGTGGTGAGTTAAACACCTTTTTCACCTCAGCAGTTCGAACAAGCCTACTTTCCTCACTCCCTGGAGTGACGAAAGTGCGACTTTCATCACTCCAGGGAGTGACGAAAGTTGCTACTTTTCCTTTGAGTGGAGTGAAATTTTGTTTCTAGAAGGTTTTCGTCATAATGAATGTAAATAATCGGGAATGTAAATAAATGTGTTTTTTTAACTTTAATATGTTCTCACTACTGAGGTGAAAAGTTGTATGTGTCACACGAGAGGAAATCTTCTTTACATCTCGTGTTCTTGAGATCCCTCGCTACGCTCAAGATTCAAACCTAGAATCACTCGCTTCGCTCGTGATTCAATTATAGAATCTTTCGCTTACTCGGGACTCAAAAGCAACACTCGCAAGAAAAACCAACTTTCCTCTCTTGTTGCACAAATAACTATTTCTACTCCTGCATTCTAATGTGCCAATAAAATGACTGACATGTAAATTCAAAGCATATACTCGTACTTTATGAACGTTGTCATTAGATGACTCAAAAGTCGATTCTTAGGGATATAATGGGTCTGTTACCGAGGCGGGCCCCACACCGGCGCCGCCCGCCGCTGTAGACGAGGCGGGCGCCGATGCAATCCGCCAGGAGATTGAAGACAATTGTATAGAGGCAGCAGGTCATTCGTCGAATTCAATGCTTACTGGCTTGCCTAGCACTCGTAGAAAAACTATTGTGTGCAACGGTACATAATAAGGTCTTAAAATTCTCAGGTCTGTTTTTACAATATGTAACTTCGACCCTCGAATCTTAAGAACCCTTATTATGTAACTGTTGCACAAAATACTATAATTTAATTAGTAAAAGTTGTCTGTGTACATGAAACCTTAAAATGTTAACCTTCGCCTTAGCCTTCAGTGTTCACGGCTCGATTTTAACTAAGCGTCTTCTGCTTTCGCGGCAGACCACCGGCTGCACTAGTCAATTTTTTTAGTATACTATGCAATATTTGTGGAAGGAAGAAGGAAGCGAGGGAAGCCAAGAACGTCATACATCATAAATGGCATAGGTACATGGATTAAGTGAAATCATAGATCTCATGAAAGTGAACGCAGTCTCGTATCAGGTGTCTTTATGTATCAGGCTGTAAAGGAGAAACCTAGAGAAAGGAGTACGTGGATATCACTTCATCGACAAGAGCTCAGCTCATAAGTTTATGATGATGATGATGATGCAATATTTGTAAATGCATTTGAGTACCTCTGAACAAAACAATTCTCGTACTCGTATTTATACTACTTTCCTACGAATTCTGGTACTAGGTATACAGGGTGTAACAAAAATACTGGTGATCCGTTTAAGGGCATTATTGGTATTGTATTGGGCGTAAGAAAAAGTAGAACATATATTTTTTGGACGCGAAAAAATTTTTTTTTTGTATGGAACACATCGCCCCGGCCGGCCAACCCTCCATACAAAAGCAAAATTTTTTTCGCGAAAAAAAAATTGATTCATAGTTTTTCATAATAAGAATGCGATACCAATTATGCCCTTAAAAGGATCACCAGTATTTTTGTTACACCTTGTATAATCTATAATTTTATTTGTTTTGGCTTCTTTAACTAGTCATTTCTGAAGATATATCTACGAACTATAGGTAAATATTGTCTGCAGTCTAATTTTATTCATTTTAATTTACATTTAATTACACTAATCAATGACTATAAGGCGTGTATATGAAAGGTAACGTGTTTATTTGAAGAATGCTACTCGAATGATTGTAAATTCCTACATGAACAATTGAACATGGACCATACCTAATACAGTCGCCATCAAATATATCGGAGCGCCGAGGGTACTCACAAATATCTGAACATACACTTTATCCCCTTGACAATATGTAGAGGCGTTGTTCAGATACTTGTGACCACCATGACCGCTCCGATATATCTGATGGTGACTGTACCTAAGACTGCGAAAAAATAATATGTTTTTAAATTATAGTGTTTGATGCCAATCTATAATCTAATCTCTCTTTGCATTGTTTGTGGCGTGATTACGTTTCTACATGCATATAAACAAATTACATAGATATCTCGGACGGATCTGTCCGCCGGGCATATCCGGCGGACACATCTGTGCGTGTATCCCTAGCTATTGTCTTGAAATAAGTAAGTAATTAAGATTTTTTGCATTCTAGTTGAAGTTGTAGGTACTACTTTTGTAACATTTTTTGGTAATTTTGTAGCCTCTACTCGTGAGAAGATATCGATACCCGCTCGAGGTCCACCACGTTAGAACCGACGATGGCTACATCCTGGGAATGCACCGTATCCCTCACGGCCGCCATAGGAACAATGATCCTATCGTCGACCGGCCTGTCGTGTTTCTGATGCACGGTCTGCTTTCGTCATCGGCTGATTGGGTTTTAATGGGACCTGGATCCGCATTTGGTTAGCATTGAATATTTATGTTCTTTAAGGACCAAGGCTTATTAATTAAAGTATACTATAGTATACGTGTTGGCGCTCTCGACATTGAATAAGCAGTCTATATCGACATAATCCGATAAAAACTTGAGTGTTATCAATAATTACGGTTCGTCGTCACTCCAACATTTTGCCTGGGCGAATTTCGCATAAAAATACGAGGACAGAAAAATACACACACGTATTTCATATTTTTCGTGGAAGATCTGAAACAATGATCCTAGCGGTTAGGATAAATTATTTACGTTTTTCTATTAATTTTAGTTTCTGTGTGTGTTGCCTATTAGTGTACTCAACTCTATAATTTTTCAGCTTACATATTAGCCGAAGAAGGCTACGACGTTTGGATGGGCAATGCTCGGGGTAACTACTACTCCAAGAACCACACTATACTAAACCCAGATACTGTTCCTCTGTTCTGGAATTTCTCTTGGGACGAGATAGGTAACATTGACTTACCTACAATGATCAATTACGTGCTTAGACACACTGGCAAAGGAAAGCTTCACTACATCGGTCACTCCCAGGGCACTACGGCTTTCTTCGTTATGGGCTCTATGCGACCTGAATACAACGAAAAAATCATATCGATGCATGCTTTGGCTCCAGTGGCTTATTTAGCACACAGCGGGAGTCACTTTCTGAGATCTATTAGTGAACTATCAACTCCACTTTATGTGAGTAAATGCCTATTCTTGACATATAGTAAGGTGCAACATACCTGCAGGTAGTTAATTACTTGTGAGAGAATTTACTATTAAAGGGTACTAAATTGTATTGTTTTATTTTTAGACGCTTGCACGTATGATTGGCATTGGCGAATTTTTACCTAACACTGAAATACTGACCTGGGCAGGACAAGCCCTGTGCAGGGACCAAGTCAGATCCCAACAGATTTGTAGCAATATGTTGTTCCTTATGGGTGGATGGAATGAGGAACAACACAATGCGGTAAGATTCTGATATGCATGTAAAATATAGAGCTCGCTGACAAGATATTATATCGCACGTTATGTTACAGACTATGCTGCCAGTCAAATTGGGCCATACCCCAGCGGGAGCTTCCGTGAAACAATTCGCACACTACGGTCAAAGTGTCTCAGAAGGACAGTTCAGTCGCTTCGACCACGGGTCGCTCGGCAACAGATTAATTTATGGCACTTCAAAACCGCCTCGTTACGACTTGTCTAAAGTGACAAGTCCTGTTTTTCTCCACTATTCCCCGTCCGATGCCCTAGCAGATGTAAGGGATGTTGACAGGCTGTTTGTGGAACTAGGTCGGCCGGTGGGAAAATTTAGGATACCCGACTATCATTTTGGCCATCTTGATTTCATTTGGGGCATCGACGCGAATACTTTTGTTTATGAAAGAGTTATAAATCTTTTGCAAGCTATAGATGAACATGGTTATTAAGTAAGAAGAATTTTATATAATATAAGTAATCGTTTACTTTACCGGGTAAAAATGCAAAATACATGATCATCTAAAAGTCTTATTGTTTCATTCTATTCTACTAAACAACTAATCTCGAAACTGTAATTCAAGGCCAAAAAAGTTACTACAATGTTGCCACTGCAGTAAAATGTTTGTACAATGGTATATTCCCTTTTTTATTAAAAACACGCTAAGATAATTTATTTGTTGGTAATTTCAATCCTATAATTTAAAGAAGCAATTGTATTTACTTATTTTACATAAATAAAAGACGCCCTAATAAAAAGTTAAACATCCGTGATTTTTGGTAGCAAAGCTGGTATTGCACTTGTATTACTTCGGGTATTCATAACATTTGGTACAATAATTTACGACTAAGTTAAGAACTACATCAAGTCAAAAACGAAACCTTATCGTGTTTAATATGTTCGTTAGAATTGTCTCCGTGTTAGTTTACTGTTGAAAGTAGAGTACAGTCGGCGACAAAAGTCCATACCTACCTTTTTTTTACAAAAACCTTATTTTAACTAGTAGCCCGCTTCGAACCAAGAGCTCGTGATTTACATGCAAACGAGTGGACCAATATAACAAGACACTTTATGATGATTTTTTCGCGCCTTCTAAGCTCCATAACGCCTTGATCAATCTGGTCATATTTGAACACTCAAATTATATTATTTATCTATGCTGCATCCACAAGAAATTTTATTAAGTTATCGTGGAACAATTATTAAAAATCAAAAATCTATCGAAATGCAGAGACGTCTAGGTAGCCAGCTGTCAGTTCCGTTGTATCCGTACGTCTGTAAGTACTTCACTTCGCTTACGCTCCACTCTTTAGATAATGTCACAGAATAAATAATATGATAATGTTGGCCAATATAAAGCAGCGTATTATAAAAAGGTTGGCGAAACCTGAAAAGTTTACTTGACAGTGACATAAGCGACAATGATGGTTATGACACTGACGTATCTGTCATAGATTTTTTGGCCTTGAATTACAGTTTCGAGTATAAGACGAAATACATTTCGCTTAATTGAACTGACCGACCAGAAAATTATGTTTCTTTAAATTAAATTATGTAGTAATAAATCCCTCTTATATTAAGACATCTAGTAGGTATCTAAATTATTTTGTGTATTCTGTATACAACCGTTACAAATCACACACAAAACAATATCTTATCTGATTGATATTTAAGTGCTACTGGTATTTTTTACAAGACTAATTAAAATTATCTTTATTTAGATAATTGATAGCAAATAAAATCACTGCTGTAAGTACCTAAAGCTTATCGCTATCTAATATCATAGACTTAAATCTATATAGTCTCTGCTAATATGTTAGTTATCATTTGACAGCTTTATGATTAATGGGGTTGGCCGGTCGAAAGTATTTACAGATGGCGCCAGCATAGTTGGTACCTGTCAAATATTGTTGATGATGAGATGTTTGTATTTTTTCTAAATAAGTGGGAAATATCATTAATTAAAGTGAAAAAATACCATGTATTCCGGTTGGCGAGTGCCAGACCTCAAAGAGGAACTTAAAAGAAGGGGTGCATCTTTGCGGGGGAGGAAATCAGACCTAATTGAAAGGTATAACCTCAATTTCATATTTTTATTATCTTCTTATCCAAAATCGTCATAAAATTGAATATTTTCGTCATATATTATTCAACAGTATAGTTATTATCATTTTTGTTAGAGTTGGGCCACAAAGTCTTGTTTATAGGGCAAAATCGTAAGAATAGGTACTTACATGATAATTTATCAAAGTTGAGTTAAATTTCATTTTCTTTCATTTCCAGATTAGAATACTATGATCTGAATTCCAATTTTGGATATCTGGATGCTGATATAAACCAAGAAGACACTATGGTGCTGCCAGACCTGGCGTCATATCGAGATATCAACAGTAGTACGCCGTTGCCAGCTGTTACTAATTTGCACATTAGACAATATTTATGTTTCGATCAAAAAAAAATTGGTAAAGCTAAGGATTTGTATGAGGCTCGTTATCTGACGCTGGCTAGAGCTGCCACAGTAAATGACTTTACTTATGTCAAAGGTTTTTGCAAAAAAACCATGAAACCTATGCAATACGAAGTGGATATAAAGTTCCACAAGAATGGGCATCCAGAGGAGTCGCACTGTGAATGTCCAGCTGGAAGTGGCACGGAAGCCAAATGCAAACATGTAACAGTTTTGCTACTTGGAATACAGCACATGGTCTCAGAAAAGATTATGCTCCTGCATCAAGTTAGTACACAGATATTACAGTCTTTCCACGTACCTAAGAAACTGTACACTGCCTCTCCAATAGTGGCACAAAAACTCCCAAAAAAGAAGGCACATACAATTTTAAGACCATACCCTGTGCAAAATCTTGACAAAGAAAATTACAATAATAAAATAAGAAATCTTGTGTTGAATTTTCCTGACTCAACAATGCCACTAAAACAACTGTATGAACCGGCAAATCCATATGCTCTGCTGAATGATCATTCATATACATCTTTTAATCCAGAAATGGAAATGTTAGAAAAACTAAAGCTTCATAATATAAGTCAAAACGAAATTACACAAATTCAAGAATTGACAAAAAACCAAAAAAAATGTTCAATGTGGCATATAGAAAGAAAATACAGACTTACCGCTAGTAAATTCCACACAATTTGCAACTTGAAAGATACTTCAAAAAGGAGCTTCAGCCGGCAGCTTTTAAATCAAAAAGAGTTTTCTGCTCGAGCTACTACCCACGGGATTTTAAATGAACCTATAGCCATTGAACAATATTGTTCTTTATATGATTTGAATGTTCAAGGCTGTAGATTATTTATCAGTATGGAAAGACCATATTTAGCTGCTACACCTGATGGCTTGCTGGGAGATGAGACAGTTATTGAGGTAAAATGCCCGTATTCTAGTAGAGCACACTTAATTTCAACAGCAACTGTGCATTATTTGCAATATGAAAATGGTAATCTGACCTTAAAAAAAACTTGCCCCTATTATTACCAAATACAAGGGCAGCTCTACTGTACAAACAGAAAGTATTGCAACTTAATCATTTACACTTATAAGGATATGCAGATTATATTTATTTCAAGAGATGAACATTTCATAAAAGTTATGATGGATAAATTAGACCATTTCTATAACAACTATTTCAAACCAGAAATTTTAAAACAATGTTTGTATTATGAGTATGATTTAATAAAAAACAAAACTACTTAACCTTTATTAAATAACTATATATGGTGTTTCTTTACTGATAAACAAACCCACAGCTTTCATGAAAATGATATTTAAAGAGTATTATTGTTCATTACTGCCTGTAAAGTAGCAAAAATACCTTATATTTTTTGCTTGCTGAAACTCTATTTTAACCTTTTCTACGCCATGTCAAACACAAAACCTACCACGCAGACGCCACAACATCTAAATGTCAAAAATGAAGTTAAACTTTATGCGTGTGCATGTAGGTCTATTTGGCTCTGTGGTCGGTGACCGATATATCGGTCTTTGGCGTTGGACCTGTGGTGCCGATATATACGTCTTTGGCGTGGAAAAGGTTAAACCTATACTCATCGTCGATAGAAATATTAAATAATGTATACTGATAGGTAACCACACAAAGTTTTTAATACATTATGTTTGTTGAGTTGTGTATAAGGGATTGCAATCTGTTACCAGATCCAGTAATTTTTCTACCAAAAATAGTCTCAGATCCAGCAACCCGGTACTGGATTGCAATCCCTAGTTATGAAGGTGGAAAAATTAAATAAACACATTTTAGAAAGTACTTAATTCTTTTTATTGACAATATTTTCTCGAAAATTACACAGCATTAAACATATGAAAAATATTTTGGAGGCTATTGGTACATAAAATGAAATAATGGGAGTTTGCAAAATTTTATATGTTTTTGTGAAACCAATCAGCCTCTCTATGTGGACTCTTTGACGAGCAAGTTTTTGGTCTTTTTTAAGAGTAACTCCAGGCAACTGTGATTTACCTTTTAAAAAGGCAGGTATGTTCACAGCTACATTTTTAGAAGCAAACAGGTCTTGAACATTAAACCCCCTGTCTGCCATCACACTGTCTCCTTTATCACATAAATTCAGTAATGAACTGCGTTCAATAACTTGCCTGTCACTAGTAGCTCCACCATATCCTTGTGAGCAATAAGATAAGAGACCACCGGGTGTAGATCCCACTAAAAATTTTAGAGTATTTGTGTTTTTATATGAGCTGTATGTGGCTCTTTGTGAGACTGGATTACTTGGCTTATCAATTGGTACTTCAGTAGCATCAATAATCACCCTTGTTGTACTATTTTGTTCTTTAAATGTCCTAGGCATGTAAAAATCAACTAGGTCACGATCAGGCCAAATATCTATTAATGACCACAAATCACAGACAAAATGAATCCAAGTGACTATAATGTTTGAGACCTCAGTTTTACTTATGTTGAATAATTTTGCTATTTCAAAATCTGGTTTATTACGTCGAAGCTTTATTAAAAGTATAAGAAATTGATCTTCAACCGAAATACCAAGAACTTGACTCCAGCGATACTTTAAATTATTTGCCATGGGCAACAAAGTGTTTAGCACAAGGTAAAATTTTTGCGTCGTTTCCAAACCTGTATAAAACTTTACAGAATCATCATCATTCAACAGCAATTCAGTTGAAAACAGTCTCATTAAATAACTAGTCTGAGTCTCCGTGGATACAACTTCATTCTTTGTTTGTTCATGTTTTGGGTATTGTGTTTTTTCTCCTTCAGTATATAATTCTACGGTCGTGGGATGTTCAACTTCGACGATATTTTCGACATCTTCGTAAGATTCACCACTGCCATTCTGCGTTAGATCACTATCTAACGTAGTCTGCTTTGGCGACTCTTCAATTGATGTAGGTTGAAAAAGTGACTTTTTGATGTTACGAGCGATGAGACGTTGTTCTCGTGCTACAGCAGCCTCTGAAAGTACTTTAGTAGTCCATGGAAACACAGATGGAATAGCACCTTTCTTTAAATATTGTTTTTGATGTTCGACTCCTAAAAGAGACAGTAAAAATGTAAGATATGAATGAATTATTAGTACAAATTTGCTATTAGCAATAAATAAACAAAATCAATGAAATTTACCAGTGTGAAACGACGATTTCCAATAATCTTCGTCTAGGAAGTGTTTGTGGCATAACCTCGATTGTTTTTCAGGCTTAAAATTTGGTCGCCTAATGGCTTTCAGCCATAACTTTTTTACATCATTTTGAAGAGGAAAACGATGAGCACCAATTTCTTTACAGTGCATTACTTCACACATCTTCGGCATCGTTAAAATAAATAAATATAGATTTTTTCCATACATAAAAGACAGAATCAAGTACCAGCTATGCTGGTGCCATCTATGCAAACTTTTGACAGTTGCCAACCCCATTTATTTAAGATAAACATCAACCTACGTAAAATGCGCTAAAAGGCAGAAGAAAGTTTTTCTTCAAATAAATAGAAATACAATATAATTCAATAAGTAACGCATCAGTTTATCTTACTTTACTAAGGGGCACACTTAGAACTAAACAAGCTCGTGCGTCTGCATTAATGCATTCTAGCTGGTTCACAGCATCCTCACGAACTTCAGCAATCCCATAATTACTGCTACAATAATTGGTGCTTCTTGTAAGCTCTAAATAGGCTCATATTTTACAAATAAACCTTATGAGGAACCATGACCGAGTAACGACTCATTCAAAAAAATGTTTTTTTTTTTTGCATTTTTAATGGTCTTAATGCCACAACATTCCCTACTAAATAGTCAACCTTTAGGCCATACAGAGAAACAATAATGGCAATTGATATGAGAAGAACCATAGAACACATGTTAAGCGAGGTTTAGACTAGCAAGTTTACTTGCGGCAAGTAGGGACGCGGCTATAGTTCAGAATGAGACATTATACCTTGTGCAATCTAAGAAGCGGTTTTTGACACCTGTCATCTCAGTACGGTCACGCTCCGTGATTGTTGAGCCATTTAGGGTTCTAGCTAAATTGGTTGTACAATACTTGCGCTATGGAAGGTCCAATTTAGCTAGAACCCTAAATGGCTCAACAATCACGGAGCGTGACTGTACATTTTATAACCTAAAATCGATTTTAGGCTATAAAATGTACTGTGTACTGAGATGACAGATGTCAAAAACCGCTTCTTAGATTGCACAAGGTATAATATCACTATTTGCACTATAGCTGCGTCCCTACTTGCCGCAACTAAACTTGCTAGTCTAAACCTCGCTTTGCTTAATCAACAGTCAGATACACAATAGTAGGATTTTTTAGGATGTCTGAATTATAGCTAGATTTCCTTAGTAAGATTCTGACATCAACTACCTTAGAGCTTTAAACCAAGCGGAGTAGCCATTGACAGGCGTTCCCCTCTGCCGAAAATGTATGACCAGTGGTCATACATACATTGTATGGACTGACGTTTATTTGACGTGGCTATTTTGACGTTTCGCATACATTTGACGTTCCCCTCCCTCGCAAAAAACGGCATACTTTTTCCGATAGAAATGAGAGCGCGTGTCGCATCCGATTGGTTTAATAATCAAAGATATGTACCTACACTTTGAGACAGCGCACAAACTCTGAGATTTACTACGCATGCGTGACTGGTTAGGTCAACCGCTTAAGCGACATAGTAACAAAACTTGGCACCTATAATCAACGATGACGGCCTAAGTCCCAATAGTTACATGTATGGAGTGCCCTCCCAAACATTTTTTTTTATCAATTTCTCTACAAAACTAAGTAGCGGCACACACAATACACTTTATGTAAAAATTTGATAATGATACGTCTTATAGTTTCCGACATGACGAATCTATAAGGGTTCCGTTTTTTGCCACTTTGGCTACGGAACCCTAAAAAGGACAAAGCGTGGAAACTTTAATTTTGTATAAAATCACACCAACCTGCTTCGTAACAGTTCATTTAATCGTGTAAAATATAAAATAATTCTGCATAAAGCACTCGGAATTAACAAGGAGCAATATGGTGTTTTGTTGTGTCTCGGATTATGTTACGATTGTTACGTAGGGGAAGGGAAGCATCAGGGAAGCATGGGAAAAAACCTCAGGAAAAAACGGAAACGAGATAGACTATTTTGGTTTAGGTTACAAACTATTTTAATACCATGACATTGACATTAGACCATGACAGTGGCAAGATGCCAACAAACGCTAAAAACTGTATACCTATTTACCAAATATCAGATAGACTTTCAATTTTCACTTTTAACTTTTAGATACATACATTACTATGTAATCACAGATCAAGATATCGTGGCTGTAAATAAAACAAAACATACATAACAATTCTTGGCTTCACAAGAAAAATGTCATATGCTCATAATAAAAGCTAGTATGACGTTAATAATACTATCGTCACAATGAGAAGTAACCACGTCAAGATAAACAAAGGTATTTATAACTAGAGTCATATGTCACTGCTTTTTCCATGGAATCAAAAAATTCATACACACATGAAGTTATAACTTCAAATTTAAAACAAGTATTTCAACACCAAGGAAAACCTTTCATGAGACAAATACTTTTGGGGGATGCAAACATACCATTCAAACTAACTATAGACCGAAGTAAAAACAAATTGTTCTTCTGTATAAATGCCGATGATTTTTCCGACCAAAGTTTCCACTTAGTAGTATTGGATATTGAGACTGGTATACCGTTGGTCATCCAGGGGATACGCAACGGGTTTGCAAGCGCCGTGGATCCTGTCTCTGGTACCGTATACCTTGGCGGGAGTAATGGCATCTTCAAATACAACTACAAAACATTACATGCTCAAGGCCCCTTGCTGCACGGAATCGATGTCTTTGACATGTTCTTCAAGAATGAACTGTACTTCGTGGACACAGCAACACAAGCTCTATCAATTCTCAGAAATTCTAGAAAAACTCCTTTTAAACTTCTGAAGGGTTATTTGATTCAGCATTTCGTAA
The DNA here is from genome assembly GCA_911728535.1 of Pammene fasciana. Taxonomy (NCBI): domain Eukaryota; kingdom Metazoa; phylum Arthropoda; class Insecta; order Lepidoptera; family Tortricidae; genus Pammene; species Pammene fasciana. The sequence continues at coordinate 9,753,269 of OU452285.1, forward strand.
TAGATGACAACGAAGATATTTATTTCACTAATTCAACGGGTCTTTATGTCTTACCTCATGGAAATCAAGCTCCTCAAATAGTTGTCGATAGCAATAATATGAACTTTAGGGGAGCAGCTGTGGACACCTTCGGTCGCGCACATTTCATCACTGAAGATGGTATCTTTCATATTGATAAGGATACCAATCATCTCCGGAAATGGTTATCGATCCAGAATGGATATGGTTTAGCATTTGACAAAGATAATAATATCATTTACAGCGATGAGCGATCTGTTATTAAAATCAACCCTTTAGAGTATACTAAGAAAAATATTATTAAAAAATAAAGCCTAAGAATTCAATTTATTTACAGTATTTTATTTTGAAAACTAAGTAATTACATACATTACTTAATAATAGTAAAATTTAATTGAACAATGTGGATATTAGAGACTTTATTATTTATAAAGGTATGTAGGTAGGTAAATCATTTTCTTAAGGGGCCGTTAGACATAATTTATTGAGATGGAACTGGAGTTAATAAGAAAACATATTTTGCATTTGCATCATATTATTTCGTCCGTCGTTTTAACGTAATAGCCCAGGTTTGGATTTTGGATTCCAATAGATGAAAAGGTTTCAAATCCTGGTAGGTTCAAGGGCAAAGTTGGCAAAAGCAAAAATTTTATGCCGAAAAAGGGTCTATATGTTGGCTACGTTTTTCCTACCAATTATCCAAAATACATTTTTCCGTGAACTAAAGACGTATTGAAATTTAAAATACTTAAGTTAAAAAGGCCTCTAGTTTTAAATGTAAAAGTGAAAAATAAAATTACGTTCATATCTACCTTATTAGTATTCCACAACAGGTAGGAACACCTCGGAAAAAACCTTGGCTTCTTTCAAGAAATTTGAAGCGACTCAAATGAAAACAAATTGCTTCAAGTTTTATCAAACTTCCCCCAATGTCAAAAGTACTTTGTACGTTAATTCAGCTAATATTATCGATCAAGCGATGAAAACATCTCATAGTCTACAAGGAGTACCTAACATCTATGCTGTTGGAAGTTTTATATTTAATTTAGTTTTGTAACATACATAATTATAAGCACCTACAATTTTACCGGACTCATCCGAATACTTATCTTGGATGGACTAAATCGAATGGTTGACTGGTTTGATGTTAGATCAAATGGCAGTAGCTTCCGTGAAAACTTCTTAGTCCCTGCGTCATTTTTAGGGTTCCGTAGTCAACTAGGAACCCTTATATGTAGTTTCGCCATGTCCGCCTGTCTGTCAGCGGCTTAGCTCAGTAACCTAACGATTACTGCGGTAAGCCGCTGACAGACAGACAGCACTAGAAAATTGAAATTTGGTATTAGTATGTGCATTAATTAAGCCGACAAAGTCTCCAACTCCAACTCTATCGTGTGGGGTATTGTTGAATAGGTATTTCTAAAAGAACAACGGTCTTCTAAAACAGTACTTGGATAAAACTAATACTTTCGTAAATAATAGCTGCGAAAGTTTAAAACAGGGCGTTCCCCCCATCTAACTTTTAAACCGTGGTTCCAAAAAAATTCAAAAAATTTACAAAAGTGAAGCTTATCCTTTTGACCGCCGTCATCTCATATATGAGACAACGTGACAACGTAAATGACACCTTTATCATTTATGACAGAGTTCAAAATTGATAGTTACATTTTTGACCAAAAATGACCATTGACCATTTGGTCAAAAAGTTAATAAGTACTTTCAATGAAAACTACGAGTATATAATCAGTGAATAAAATCGGTTGAGTCGTTTTTGAGTTATAACTCAAAATCGCATAGTGAAAGGACATAATAAGGTGCCGCATAGTAAAATGATGTAAGTACCGCAAAATATCATATAAAAACAACTTTTTGAGTGGGTGTTTTGTGACGGGCCGGTAACTACGGAACCTTACACTGAGCATGGCCGGACATGCTCTTGGCTGTTTTTTTTTTAGTATTATTTTGCAAAAGTGGACCTCGGTCTCTTTTAAGATGCAACTGAGTATAAGACGAAGAAAAAGATGTTAACATTTTGTAAAAAAAATATCTAGTACCTACATAGAAGATTTTTATCGAAAATGATTAGATTTCTCTTATAAGGAAACTTAGATAAAAACACGCGACCCCGGGAGATCTAATAATAGAAACATAATCCACCTGAAGCGGATAAATTCTATATTTTTGTCAAATAATAACACCGATCAATATGATTACCTATGGCCATCGATCACAAAGAAATTTAAACTAAATCCAACCCTTCCAACGAGTGGAAGGGTTGGATTTTGTTTAAAGAATAGCCTTATCGTGCTATTTTCGTCTGTTTTCTATTTAGAATAACACGGCCGCATCTCAATAGCACTTGAACGTCTCGTTAAGAGGCGGCACGCGTGTTCGAAGACGTTTTCGCGAAATAAAGCTAATAAAATTCGCATCTGGGAGCGATTGTGGATTTACGAAAATTACCAACGTACGTGCAGTGGCCTAACCTATATATAAAGAACCTCGTGGTTTTTCAATAGCAACGGTATTTCTGTTCTTTTTGCGTGGCGCAGTATTGTAAACTAACATGTGTCTCCGTAAATACTTTTTCGAAACGAATCAATTTCTGTATCTTATAAATTTATAATCTATGTGATAGGGTTCTCTGCCTTTTCGCCGAAAATTGCATTGCCGAATTTCACTTGCCAACCAACTTTTCGCAGAAGTTTCATTTGGCCGAATTTCATTTCCCAACTTTACATTATCCAACCTAACCTAACCCAACCTAGTAGGCAAGTTTCATTTCCCAACCATGGGGTTGGGAAATGAAATGGTTGCGAAATAATTATTTGGTAAAAGTTATTCGGCCAAATGAAACTTCTGCGAAAAGTTGGTTGGCAAGTGATATTCGGCAATACAATTTTCGGCGAAAAGGCAGGATACCATGTGATAGTTTTATATTACTTAGTTTAGCTTCATCACCTAAACGAAAAAAAGTAGCCACTATATGCCGTTTGGGTAATGAAGCAAAAAATACGCAAAATGAAACTATCTATGTGATAAAGAACAAAAGTTGCGGAATTTGTAGGACTATAACTTGACATGAGCAATGAGGGATGAGGGATTATTATAAATTGTCCCCGCAATGAGGGCGCTACTGGACGGTCGACAGTTTTAACACATTGCATCCTTTTTGAGCTTTTTGGCAATTATACACAACACTAGGCCCTATATGCGCATTTTCCTCGACTTCAAATATGTAAATAAGTATGAGTTAAACATAATATTAAGTAGACTTAGCTTGTCTAGTCGGCTAAAACTTTGCGTCTACAGCTCAAGCAGTTAATCATTCTGTCTGACTGCTGATAAGTTAATATTACCAGAGACTATATGTATAGTCTCTGATATTACCTACTCCTAACATGATCATAAACATTTTCGTAGTTGTCAAATTTCTCGCATCAAGAGATTTAGTAAGCAAACTAAAACTGAAAAAAAACTGACTGCACAGAAAATTCACAATCCTATAATTGTGTGATTACCTACGAACATCTAACAACATGTTCTTTTGTTAAAAATGCACAAGATACTGTATAAGATGTTCGTAAATTCGGTCAGTCCAACCGATTCTCATTATAGGTTGCATGATTATTAATTACCTATATTTATTAATTTAGAAAAGAAACATAGGTACTACTCTTAATTAACATACTACATTTAATTACATTCCTACTGTCGAACCTTATCATAATGGCAGTTGCCCGTGGGTAGGTACTTACGTAGTATAAACGTTACCATGCAAAAGCTTTCTAAATTGTGACAAGGTTCCATACTGGCCTAGGAATCCAATTGGTCGACTCTTGGTCGACTGGATGTGCAAAGACAAAGAGAGGGTACAAATAGATCTTTAATATACTTAATATTAACAAAATAAGTTATGTAGAATAGAAGTAAACAACAAAGCCAACAAAGGTAGGTTGTCCATAGAAGTAGTTCATCATAATAATTATAGATTTATTTTGGCGTTCAAAACTTATTTCCGTACCTAAGCTGCTGCATTAAATTAAAAGAAAACACTTTAATCGGATCAGTTAGGTGTGTCTCATATATTCAGAACGTAGATTTCAATAGCAATATAATACCAATTAATCACTATGTAGGTACACATTCGCTTCGCGCTTGTAATATTTATGCTGTGCTGCTCGAGAGCGGGCGAGCCAAGCGCACACAACAAATTTGATTTCGATATGTCCAAACCATTTTAGAAAAGCCCCGTTCGTTGTATTACCTAGAATACCTCTATTATTGGAATAAATCCGCTTAGAAAAATTGTGTGACAAAGGTTTCACAATTGTATAGGTAAAAGTGGTAAAACTCATATTCAGTGACAGCACCTATTGTTGTTTGTGTGTGTCATCACATTTTCTATTTTGCTATTTTTTATCAATCGCCACTAAGCTTTTTGTAACTTATCTTTGTTGAAGTGAAACTGAACATAATATTATTTTCAAAGCTTTTTTCAAGACGCCTACGCAAAAACAAACACCTAAGTTGTTATAATGAAACAATTTCAGTTTCCACCGTTAAACGTAGACAAGAATTTTATTTGAATGCGTAAATTGTATCTGTACGGGAATCTGAAGAGCGTTGTTGTTTAAACTTTTTAACAGGATTGCTAAATTCGTACTTTGTGTAAATGAGGTCAGTACCCTGTATTGTTTAGGTCGTTAACTAATTCCACGGCGTATTGTTCTGTTATAAATTGAAAAATAATACAATAAGTTGGTGCGAAGAGAAAATTTCGCGGTTCGCTTACCGCGTTATGAAAAATTTGTGACAAGCGGGAGGAATGTAGAATTTAGATAATACCTATTAATATTAAATACTACTTACTATTATATTAAGCTCCCGTAAATGAAAGTTGTTTCTCATAATTCATCAGCATTATCATTTACTTTTGTTTTGAAATCTAACCTTAGTGTGCCTTAGTCTAAATTCCTATGACTACCTATACGAAATTATTTATTTTATTAAAAAGTTAAAGTTTATTACATTACAATTTTATCATCTTAAGTAGGTACAGTCGCCATCAAATATATCGGAACGGCCAAGATGGTCACAAATACCGTCCGGAACAACGCCTCTATTGTCAATAAGGCGCTAAAGTGCATGTACAGATATTTATGAGAACCTTGGCCGCTCCGACATATTTGATGGCGACTGTACTAGGTAACTAAATGAAAAATGCTGACGCTTTATTGTACCTAAATATGAGCGTATCGCTAACTAAAACAATATCGAAATGAGGGCCACTTTGTTTGATGATGATGAATTGATGATTGTTAGCCTTTAACTTCATTCGTTTTCTCATTTGCAGGATTGTACCTTAGTGAATGAAAATAAAAAAAAATCCTAGTGCAATACGGAGGAACTGTCAATTGCGTACTTATTGAAATAACCCTTTATAAGTAAAAGTGTATTACTTCTCTGTTTCTGTCGCACTTTATACAAGTTGGAAAAGGATAGCGCAAGCTAAAGATTGCAAATACCTATAGCCAGTTAAATATATAGAGAGCTACTTGTGGTTGTTAAGAAGCCCGAAATGAGGGTTGCTGATTAGAATTCAGTGCGAGTCGACTCCGCCTTTCTTGCCCCTTTTTGCTCATTTTGAGAACTTATTAACACATTTTGGTTGCTCTTTCATCGTATGTTAGTTAGGTACAGAGTAATTAACATCACAAACTTGAGATAAGGAAGCGGCGAACTTTATCATCTTTTAAATAGTATACACTTCCCTGTTAGGCATATACTCCTTTTGTGTTAGAATATTTGCCATCACCTTATGTGTTCTACCGCTTGTATAATGGGTTGTGCTCTGAAAAGCTGTTACACATGATCTCATCGTCGACAGGGCGTTCATACTCATACCGTGGAACCAGAACCCTTAGTGTAATCGTTTCACTAATGAAACGTAACTATTGCGTTTGCGTTATGTCTTAATTTGTATGGGATTTTTAACAGAGCACACCAAGGGGAACGTGTCGAAAACTAAATCACCGAGTGGAGATACTTCATAGATACTCAGTGGTTTAGTTTTCAATACGTTCCCCTTAAAAATCCCATAAAAATAAGATCTAACGCAAACGCAATCGTTACGTTACGTTAGTAAAACGATTATACTAAGGATTCTGAATACGATCATGTTTAATACGATTTCCCGCATAATATGCTATTTTACATCAGTTGCCACTCAAGGTTCTACAAGACAGCGCCTAAAACTTTTTGGCGGGGACCCTTCGAAATCATCTTAAACGAAGTTATTCTTATACTTCAAGTAATTAGTGTTAAGTTTCATAACTTCAAAACTTTAGGTATATGTATTCAATGGCCCATTAAAAGTCAGAAAATAAGAAGCAGGTAATACAATAGTCTCGACTCTCAAGCGATGAGCATGAAATTGACTATAATTTTGAAGCAACTTTTAGCAAAAATCTTACTCAAGGGCCCTCTGTCGCCATACCCGAAGGTGACATTCAAGCTGATTACCAAAAAATAGCTGACCTGTTTCTTAGGGACAAAGTAAGAGTTTTTTGTGTCTTTAATAACTTTCCTTTTTTATTTCTGCAGCTGAAAAAGCGTTTGTATTTTATATGAATGTCTTACGGCATTATTTAGTTATGCAATTATGAAACCCTTTTTGAAAAAAGAGCATATTATTTTAGAACTTAAACTCAGTTCAATTTTGCGTATATTACTAATATCACGCCATAAGCAGGCTGCATTAAAATACTTTATTATGTTCTTTTATAATAACTATAAATATAGAAACAAGTTTAAACAATAATAATCTAACGAAAAGTTAATATACATTCCTTTTTCATCATTACCATTAAAAATTCGACAACGGAATATTCAGTAATGAAATTAATGAGCTTTTAGAATATGATTAAAATAAAACAATAATTTATTAGAAACCCCTTAATAAACTGCTTAATGCCTGTAGTGTGAACAATGTCTCTTGAGTGGTTCACGCTTTTGTATCACCACACCATATTATTAAAATGTTTATAATTACTATTGCTTGTCGTTAAACATTATTGTTGATAAAAATAGTTATGGTTAAATGATAATACCAAGTACGTATGGATATAATGTAAAATTTTCATGTTAACGTGATCGTTCTCGCCACAGCTTAAGACTGGGTACTAAGTTGGAGTTAGTTTATGAATCAATTTCAGACCGATGACATAATGTGATTAAACTAAGTGTGTAAAGAAAAGAAAGTGTCATTTACAATACTTAACTAATAAATGGTCTGCATATCTTTGTCTAAGTAAAAGTTATATATCCCATATTTACTTCATCTTAATAAACGGTACTATTAAGTTTATCTATGACATAGTACGTAGTATTTACTTTTTTTAAATACATTTATAAGTCTCGGCATCGCAACCGACCGAAGTATTTGTGACTTGTTTACTTCCTTATTGTATTCGACTCAATCAATTAAGTTATATTTACATAGTTACATGTTTATATACAAAATAAAGTGACAAAATTAAGAACTCAGAGCCTTAATTCAATTGAATTCAATTTAATAGTCGAGATTTGTTAATCTCGTGTATATATATCATCGGCATAGAACTTCATGTGTGTATTCTGTGTTACCAAATGTATATATATGTTCATAAATAATGTAATCACTTATAATTTGAATTTAGTCTCTATTTTTGCCTGATAAAGGTTTTGATGGTAATTGACATATTAAAATATATTACCGAATTTAATTACAGTGGACGTTGATGGAAAATCGACGTGATATTATGATTTAACGATCTATCATAATTGACAAAATAGTGTTATGTTCACTAATGACTAATGAGCAAAATATTGCTTAGAGATTTACGAACTGAATTACTCCCTTTTCACGTGACTGTCGAAACGAAGGAGGTTATTTAATCATACAGTGAAAACATTACGCCAATTATAGTCAAAACGCGAATAAATACTCGTAAAACTAACGTTTCCTAATACTAGTATGTCAAGTATAATCGCCATTTAAATACATTTATTTTTGATAAAACTTAATCGTTAATTCAAGCTATCCCTGTATTTAATAGGTGGAGACAACGCGTCCTTGTATTCAAAAATACTTCATGATTGACTATGTATCGTAATAGTCACAATGTAGAGTCACAATGTAGATTCTCAATGTAGAGTCTTGTAGAGTCTCAATGTAGAGTCTCAATGTAGAGTCTCAATGTAGAGTCTCAATGTAGAGTCTCAATGTAGAGTATCAATGTAGAGTATCAATGTAGAGTCTCAATGTAGAGTCTCAATGTAGAGTCTCAATGTAGAGTCTCAATGTAGAGTCTCAATGTAGAGTCTCAATGTAGAGTCTCAATGTAGAGTCTCAATGTAGAGTCTCAATGTAGAGACTCAATGTAGAGTCTCAATGTAGAGACTCAATGTAGAGTCTCAATGTAGAGTCTCAATGTAGAGTATCAATGTAGAGTCTCAATGTAGAGTCTCAATGTAGAGTCGCGTATAGAGTCGCGTATAGAGTCGCGTATAGAGTCGCGTATAGAGTCGCGTATAGAGTCGCGTATAGAGTCACGTATAGAGTCGCGTATAGAGTCGCGTATAGAGACGAAATGAAGTCTCATTTGGGGGTCGATGTAGACTCAACGTGTAGAGACGAATATGTAAAATGAAATGACATGTATAAAATGTCATGTAAAGTCAGATGCAGAATGTATGTATGATTCTTAAGTAAAACCAAATGTTGAGGCGACACGTATGATGTAGGGCTCGCGGTCGTTTCCGGGTCTCGTGTAACCGTTTCGAATACCCGTGTCCGAATAACACGCTACACGGTTTTCTGGCCCGTTTCGCACGTGTAATTAAGAAACGTGTAATTAAGATCCGTGTCCACGGTTAAACGTGTAGTCGAAAAAACCGTGTCTTAAATACACGCGGATCTGGAAACGTCCTTGGCGGTAAGAGTCGAACGGATCGAGTCGTTCAAACGGTACGAATGAATATATGAGACATTTGGGGAGTTTGGTGATTTTGAATCTTATTGTGAGGTCCGTAGAGTAGAAATTTAATAAATGGTTACTGTGGGTGTGCCTTTTTATGATGGTAATAGAATAGCAGGTAAATTTTGCACAAATAGATCACTAACTAGAGCAAAAACATTGAAGTTTAACATCGTAAATAAAACTTAGCTATCAAATTAATTTTGTATTAGTTTGATATGTATTATGTAGTTAAACATTTATTAGACGTGTTGAATTTATCAAACAAAACTTTTTTAATAACCAGAATCCTCATATCATATTTAAATATGGTGATATTTTGGTTATTTCCGTCTTCTATTATTTTTAATTCAATGATAATTACCTAGTTTTAAGCCCGGGCATACCTCTATAATATACCTCTTTGATTGCGGGTTTTAAAATAACAAGATGCTTAGGAAAATTCGAAAAATTCTTAGGAATATTTATTTTTATTTATTCTAGTTGTATTGTAGAGGGTGCTCTTAAATTACCACAGCGAAACTATTACATTTGTGGGAATTTTAATGTTTTTAACGTTTTTTTACAGACGTGTTGACTTTATAACATCGATATAAAGCTTAAAATAGGTATCTACCTATTTTAAGCTTTATTACTATTATTACATTTAAGATTTGAAAACAAAACGTTTTGGTCAAAATAGCGCACAAAAAGATGTCCTAAAATGACACATTTAATTTTATTACCTGGACCGCCGGGACGTTAGCGTGAAAGTCACTCAAGTAAAAATAAAGGATTTCCCATTTTATGATCTAAGCTTATCCCAATAAGTCATATTATCGTTCACTTAAATTCGTACCTAGTTACTATTTTTGTAGGAGCCGTCGCGCGTGTTCTTTATGCTCGGTTAAACAAAGAAAGAGATAAAAATAAGAGAATATCAATATTATAATTAATACCTAGTTATTGCATTATGTCTCTACAGCTATGAATTCAGATAGGTACTTTCACATTACCTACATCAGTGTATAATATATATTTTATATTGATTTGCTGTTATCACTGTGTAAAGTTTTAATAAGAAAGTCGGGAGGCAATTATTGCCTCCTTTCCGGCAATGTACAGTCGAGTCCATTAATATCCGTTAATATGTGAACACAACCTTATTCGTATGGGTATAAGGTCGTGTTCACATATTTTTGTTAATGTGTGCACTATGGTACTAATTACAACAACATTTTTGCCGTAATTAGTAAGATAGTGAACTTTGTTATATAATATATGCATGGTAATTAATTTTAATATTATTTTATTTAACATACGTAAATATTCAATATAATTATATAATAATAATTATCCTTGTAGGTATGTAATAAAGAACTCCAAAACAATTATGGTTTTTGTGGAGTTGGGTAAAGAATTTTTATTTTAAAGTAAATCTATATGATATGAATCCATTCAACCTCATATAATAAGGAGCGCCACACATTTGAACGGCATTCAGCTTTTTTGCCTGAATTCCGCGCTGAATTTCGCTCAAGTATGTGGTGCATAATAATTAATAATGCAGTTCACAATTAGAGCATTCAATAGTAAACCTTATTTGAATCAGCTCTAACTGCTTCGGAGCTTCGGAACCGTTCGGGCCGGTATTAAGTACCCGTGTAACCGGGGAAACGTGTCTGAGAAACGTCTCCTGGAAACGTTTCCCGGACACGTTTCCGAATCTTGGCGGGTTCGTGTAAACCGGTTCCTTAGCACCGCCGGTCTTAAGTACACGGGTATTCGTTTCCGCGTGTTACACGTGTAGCGGGAGATCTAGTATGATGTCGTGGACCACGCATATGGTTGGGTTTGCAACCATTGGACGTCAGACCTTTATTCAGTCCTACTTAAATAGATCTATTTACCTCAGTAACCTATTTGTGTTAAGCACGTGGATGAACGTGCAGGACCTACCTTAATAATCTAGTACCTATGAAACACACGTGGATGAACGTGTGCTACTTTGATACACTTCGATATATCGAGTATCTGCGCAACGCACGTGAATAAACTTACGAAACTCTCATTCAGTTGTAACTTAATATACCTAGTAATATTTTTATCACTTTTTACGTAAACAAGAACAGGAAAGTAATCAATAAACTTTGAATAACATGCTCCTAATCGAAATGCACGATTTACATCATCGTCATATATTTAAGAGCTTAGCTCTTGTCGGTATACGCAAAACACCAATACATATTTTATTTGCAGAAACTTATAATACAAATCACATATAATCAAATTAAATAAGACTTCAAAAAAATGGTCTAATCACATTTACTGATTTATTATTTATAGTTATCAATTACTATATTTTATATTATGTATGCGTAACAAATATCAGACGTTATTTTAATAATTTATGCAGTATTGAGAATTTTTATTTTATGAAGTGCTATATCTATATATATGAATTGTCTACATATATTCAACCTACTAGTAATGGTCTTACTAAGAGATTCTATCTATAATTTGGACATCTTGAAAAATCTTACTATACCTGACAAGCCCCTTCAACTGAATATAAAAAAAAAAGTGTGAAATACATTATATGAATACTTTTTGAATCTAGTATACTGAATTAAACTGTACAAGTTTAAAGAACATAATAATAATTTTAAAGAATATAACAACAATAAATATCATTTAGTACTATTCGTTATTATATTATGACCACCTGAAGTCAGTGCCAAAAGGCAAAACCGATTAGATGCATCTGGTTTGTACGTATTTATATTAAAATGGTAAAAACTTTTTAGAAAAATACTTGGTTTGTTTAATTCATGTAGTGTTAACTTTCTGCGACTGCAGAGTCCAGGTTGAGGTTCGTGAGGAACTTGCATAATAAAAACTTTACAAAACCACATATCTAGTCCTAATTATTTGCATATTAGTTAAATATTGTTAAAACTGGTTCAGTAATTAATTTATTATAGATTATTTGGCTCAGGCCCTGACATTTCTACAACGAAATAGGATGATGATGGCTAATGTTTAATCTTGCTTTTATCGCTGCTGGGTAAAATTATTTATTAATATAACATGAGTAGGTATTAAACATAAGTTCATAGTGCATTTATTTTCACATTGGATAACGTCACGAATCCTACAATATCATTTCAATGAATTAATTGGAATTTCAATCAATTAATTGGAACACCTATACAAATATTATAATTAAATTTAAACTTGTATGACAATGTAAAACTAATGTTTTATAAATACCCTTTATGGTTTAGGAATAAAAAAAAATCAATAACATAATTACAAATTTATAAGTATATGTTAAATTAGTTTTATTATAACCAATCACTTTTAGACAAAGTTGAAAATACTTCGCGTGTTGTATTTATTGCGAAACCTTAATTGCAGTTTTCAAAATAACAGGCGTTATTTTAAATTCAAATCATGTTAACGTCGTAAGCTACTTGATTCATTGTCGGTATGTTATCATTAATACGTATTACTTTACTACTTAAACAATGGTGATACTTCGGAGTTCAACTTAAACTAAAAATAAAATTAAACCCAAATAAAACTAAATTCGTGCCTAGTAAATATATATTTTAATCCACGAAGTTACTCCTTTCTTAAGCTTGTACTTCGAAAATGTAAATAAACAATTACATGATTGCCATTGAAATATTTAGATAATCACACATATTAAAATGATTTACGCTAACTTAATTGTGATAATGGTTAACGCTAAAAGAAAAGAAAAAAAATACATTCAACAGTAAATCCTGTTATAATAACCTAAAAACCAAACTAATATTTATCAGAAAATAACACGTCTAAATTATTCACATTTCTAAAGAAAGTGTTACAAGTTTCAGACTGATGACCCAGGAGCGTCCAGGTGAAAGGGCCAGGGCTTGGTATTTGTTTACCACCCAGGAGTGCCCAGGTGAGAGGGTCGGGGTGTAGAACACTTCCGACCCAGGAGTGCCAAGGTGAGATGGCCAGGGAGGGCTATACTATTCTTCTTCCTCTAGAAAGGCAACATCTTCACCTACATCTTCTCTGACGCTACACACTCGAGAGAAGTGATTCGACGGTTATGGTCGTCACGTCATGTATAGTGGTCTTCGGAAGGCGACGCAACTCTGCACGACTTCCCGTCATCGTTATGCATTCAACTACGTCTCGAGTGTTAATTAAAATCGTCTTAATCAATCGTGTGGTTATAAATATGGTGATGTGCGATATTCATGTGAAAGTGAGTAAGTGTATTTTATGTTATAAAGTTTTCGTCTAATTATGAATTTCCAAATTCGTTAAATCAAGTCAGATCATATGTTATTCCATAACGAAAACAATAATTACGCTTAATATTGGTTTGATGTTTGCTGCTGCTTAGATATGTATCAAACTCAATCACTATGATATTGTTTTAGCGATTATGATAAATCCAATTATTCAAACTTGATGATAAAGTTATCTCAATTAATTGATGATGAAGTCATCTTAATGAAACATTAAAAACTGTCGGGTTGATCTGTGCTGTAATTGATATATCGATCATAATACACATTATTTTTATTATTGAACCTTGATGATAAAGTCATCATAATTAAATATTATGTTAACTATTGGATTAATCTTTGCTGTATCGACATATCAAACTAACATTATTCAAGAATTTAATGACTATGATAAACCTTATTAGTATTATTTAAACTTAGTAATAAAGTCGTGTTAATTAAATGTTATGAAGAAGAAGTATTACTTTGATCTTTGCTTTATTGATTTGTCAAACTCTATCACTATTCAATCATTTTAACGATTATGATAATATATACCTTGAAATGGTTAACGCGTCTGCCGCGAATGCAGAAAACGCTGGTTCGATCCCAGCCTTGGGCACCGGAGGCCTTGGTCATTTTTTCCTTTGTATATGACATCTATTTAAATTTATAATATATACCTTATTCGTATTACTCAAATTGGATAATTTCTGATAACTAATATTATGAAGTCAATAACTAATAAATAATATTACGAAATTAAGTAGTTGGGTTTGTTCAAAGTTAAATAATTTGTTTTGATTGTTGTTTACTCTGAATAAAATAAACTTGTACTTCTTTTACACATAAGCACTTATGTACAAAGGCTAACTTAATCATAAAGAGAGGAGGTGGGTAATCATCTCTTTGTGAACACTAGTTCTATACTTTACTACTCGATGATAGTTCATTTTACGGTGTGTAATCATTTATTATTTCATTAACTTGTAACTAGAGAAAAAAAATGTATAAAATCCGATGTCTTAAGATTGATAACTATTTTATATTTATGTTATTCGGGCAGTTTATATTCATTACTTTTCATTGTCAGAATTGATCTGTAAATTGTTTTGTTTGAACTATTGTTTCATTAAGTTTTGGCGAAGGGTCTCGCCTCGAACAGGATGGCCGAGCTGTAAGCATTATTATTTTATAAATACTTCATGTTTTAAGGATGACTACTTTGTATTTAGCATCATGTCAAAAGAGAGTCAATTGACTATTCCTTCTTGTTCGTTCCCGCCATTTTGGTAATATTATAAATAGCGGGTATACAGCTGCGGCCGCCATTCCGTTCTTGACCAGGTTGTTGTAAAGACGTCTTGAAAGTATTATTATCATATAATGTAATTTGTTCATGTTCATACCTTGTAGCAAACGAATATAAGTGTAAATACTGGTAAAGTATTCGTTTATTTTCATCATCCTAGTGATATCCCCAACAGTTGGAAGGTCAGATGGTAGTCGCTTTCGTAAAAACTAGTGCGTACCTTATACCCTGATAAGACAAACGTTTATTTGCCCCACGAAAAGACTCCCGATGTTTACCCACCTTATCTTATTAGTAGTATAATTTTGTTACGGATCTCCAGTAGGGTAGACCGAGGCGAATCGGATCACAGGGCGAAATGGATCAAGCAGCATTTTGTCAAATTCATGAGATCGTGGGTAGTCATGAACAGGCAATCAGACGTCCCGCGTTAAGTTTGACCTTCCCGCGTGCCACGGTGGCGCGATCTTATGAGTTTGACAAACTATCTTAACGTGATCCGTTTCGCCCTGCGACCCGATTCGCCTCGGTCTACACTACACGTCATATTTTTTGGTCCGAAAGTTAGCTTGGCATTATTATTATATTTCTTTATTTACACATAAGTTAACAGTATTACACCAAAGCACTTACGTGGTAATATAAAATAAAAAAATAAAACAAAAACTAATAACAATGAGATCATTCCTTAAATTATACAATATTATGTATGCACCTTAAAACCTTCCTGTAAAATACACCAGCATTGTCTGCAAAAATGTCGATATCGTCCGACTCTAATACGATCTGTGGCCTTAGCATGACATGCGTTGTCGCGCGCGACTCCATACTTCGAGTCGCGCCTGAAGTATGGAGAGTCGCGCCGCAACGTAAGTCATGCTAGACGTACTGGTTCAGAGTAGCTTGCGCCCGGCATTACTCACAATGAGAATATACGCGGCTCAAGCTGCGAAAATAATCCTCTATGACGATCGCAGCCTAACAATCTAATTTGTCTGCCTTTTGCCATACCCTGTGCGTACGGACGTAATGTCTTTACGAAGATAAAAGGTGGCGTAACGAATGCATATTCGAGTAGAATAAGAAACATGTTTTGATCTTTCTATGTTGATGTTGGTGCATTCTTAGGTTGATACGTAAGATGTCTCTAGTACATTTAATGAACTAGGTTTTTGTTACACAACACAAGGGCGCAGCATTATTCTTTGCCTGTAGTCATCAACATATAGGCTGTAACAAAAATACTGGTGATCCGTTTGGAGGCATAATTGGTATCGTATTACGACTAAGAAAAAGTAGAAGAAAAACATTTTGGGCGCAATTTTTTTTTGTGTGGGGCAGGTGATCCCACCCGGCCAATCCACCATACAAAACCAAATATTTTTTCGCGCGAAAATATTTTTCTTATTTTTTTATGATTAGAATACGATACGAAATATGCCCTTAACATGATCACCAGTATTTTTGTTACACCTTGTATATCTACATTATATTTGGATACGTTCTCATGAAAATAAAACATTGAGATTTAGTTTTATATATAAGTTTATTGTAAGTTTATTTTTAAGTTTATTTTATTTAGTTTTATTTTTATATCTAAGTTTGTTGTTGGTAGTCTTTGTATGTTCCTAAATAAATATGTTACAAATAGTTTAGATAATATGAGATCTAACGGAATAAAATAAATAATACTTACCTAATATAGTTCAATTAAATAATGTCCAGAATAAGAACACAGGAAATTATTACTATATTCTTTTTAAGATTGAGACATAAAGGACATTTTAGAAAACAAGGGCATCAAAACATTACGTTGATATAATAAAATGAGGATAAAAACAATGTCCAATGTCCATTTCCACTCTAATGGATTTCATTATAAAGGATGCGTGGTTTCTGTTGTAACCAGAAGCAAAAATAGCAATTTATTACGTAGTTTGATATAACAGGAATTAGGTATAGTACAGTCACCGGCAATAGTATCTTCCTACACGAACGTCGCAAAAATATGTGACACGCTCTTATTTGTAGGGCTACAGGAGCGTGTCACATATGTTTGCGGCATTCGTGTAGGAAGATACTATTGCCGATGACTGTACGTTGGTTAATAATTATGTAGTAAACTCATTGAGTAACAGGAGATGACATTCCTAAGATTTTTTTGTCCCAAAAGTTGTAGAGAAAATCACTTCAAATCCAATACTCTTCGATTCTGTCCCAGTTGTCAACCACCAAACATGACACACAAAATTTGTTCTAGATGTCACATACATAATAAATCAATGTTCATATGTGCCAAATTTTATTCTATTATCATAGATCATTGATCTATTACGTATTCTACTAGATGTGACATCTAAAACAAATTTTGCGCGCCATGTTTGGAGGTTAGCAGCTGTGGCAGAATCATCGCGTATAAAATAGTATAAGTATAGACTTGAGTGATTTTCACTACAACTTTTGGGACAAAAAAATCTTAGGTATTTCATCTCCTGTTACTCAATGAGTAAATAGGTATTGGAAAGATCTGAAAAATATCAATTAACTACCTAGTAGAATAAAAAAAAAGGTAACGATTTTTTATCTATCTATTCCACAATAAAATAAGTTAACCAAATTTTAAAGGGCGGACCTATAAATTTATTTCTTCGCGAAAATAGTCCGCTATTTGCTTAGTTATAGATTCTAACTTCAGTGCGAAAGGCTGAAGAGAAACATTGCAGTTCGAGTTGACCCCCGACGGGACATCCTGACCTAATTAAACGATGATCCACATAACACAGGGTAAACAATATGATTCGAGGGCTTTATTATGGGACGTGTTGTTACTCTGTGAGTGGCACGGACCAAATTATACATAAACAAATTAAACAATGTCTATACAAAATCGCGTTTCCATAATACATTAAACACATTCGCACCATCTATGGGGAAGAAGACGAATAGTTAAGGACCATTAAAGCCCCCCCCCCCCCCCCCCTTTGCCAAAGGGGAGGCCTATGTTCAGCAGTGGACGTCTTATGGCTGAGATGATGATGAGAGCCCGCACACGTGTACCCCCGTAAGGTACAGATACATAGATGCCCATAATCACTTCTACAGCACAAAACAGAACAATTTACCATTGTTTTCCTTAGCCGACACAACTTTCTAGGAAAAGTAACAGCTTTAACAGCTTTGTTACCCTCCACTGCTAGAAGTAACGCGTGGAGGGTAATAGATACTATGACAAGGACCAACGATAATAGCATCTCTCTGCCGTACCTATTGAAAGTGTAATAAGACCATCCCGATCCCGTTCTATCTTGGTATTATTAATACCATACCCCGTCTATACCTTTTATCTTATGTCTATGGACCATTCATTTTCTGTACCTTTCTCTAATTGTATGTGTCTCTTTCTCTTATTGTATGGAATCTGGAGCAGCGCCCTCTACAATAAATTCTCACCAGCCTTCAGTAGTGGCAGCAGCAGTTTTTTAGTAGCATATCTCAGTTGTACAGTCAGCAGCAAAAGTAACTAAGCGGGTAGGGTGTTCAAAATGAGCTGGACACGACTTTATTGTTAAGAGAATAAGAACGTGTTGTAGGTCATTTTGAACATCCTACCCGCTTAACTACTTCTGACTGTATACTTTGTTCGGTGGCTAGACGTTAAAAATTAAAATAAATAAAATTTCCTGCAATACATAGATCTGTGGAATCTGTTGCCGAATACCTGTATTTTGGAGGAACGCAATTATGTATGACTTTTCAGTCTATATATATCGGTCCACGGTTTGTGAAAATTGTTCCAAAGTACAAAGATAATTAGATCGTCTCGTTCAATAGGTAGGTAGAATTGAGTAACAGGAAATGACATCACTAAGAATCTTTTTGTCCCAAAAGTTGTAGTGAAAATTACTACAAGTCTACTACTTTTGATTCAGTCACAGCTGTCAACCACCAAGCATGGTGCGCAAAATTTGTTCTAAATGTCACATCTAAATAGTAGTATATATATATATATACCTAAATTAATGGTAGGTAGCATGTTTCTCAAACGACAATATACTTTATAAGGTACTTTACATTTTCCAAAGGCAACGAGATCATTAATTTGGCTTGTCTTTGATCTTTATTTCTTTATCGTTTAATCATGTGATATGTAATGTAATTGTATTTTTGCCTCCATTTAGAGGATACAGGAATAATATTATGAATTTATTATTTGTTTTCTTCGAATATTTATCGGTAAAAAAAAAAAACGCTTATTCCACATAATGAAACGACTGTAAATGTAGGTACGTACGTTGCTGAAACAAGAGATATATAATCTCAACTCAACTTTTCGTGTCCTGGACATTTTTTTTGTCCTGGACAAGTCGTAGTAACGTATACTTTGCCTAGGGAGTTTCTCTTTTTTTAGAGTCTTATTGGTCTTATTCACATGTACTCACCACTCAGGTTAACCTGTATAAAACTTTGAAAGGTTAACCTGTTAAATCGCAAGCTACCAGCCAGTGACTGCTATACCTTCGTACCTTCGTATAGCAGTCACTGGCTGGTAGCTTGAGATTTGCTTTTGTCTTCACAAAAGGTTATTTTAAAAAGTACTTAATTTAAGCCTTGGATACGAAATGCACGACCTTCGTCAAATTTACAGTCACCAATTTTTTTCCTAGGCCTCTATAAAACTTTTTCTACTCCGGTACTTTTATCTGTCAATTATATGGTCCCGCCAATGAATATAAAAGCATGTCTTATGACATTTCAAAAAAGTCTATCTTGTCTATTCTTCATAAATACCCTAGGGTTATTATGTGATAAAAAGCAACTGCTAACATTACAGTGGTGCCCTGCGAACCCAACAGATAAAAAAGAAAAACAACACTAAATTTATAACGAAAATCAAAACTGCCAACTTAACAAACAACTGAATTCATATGGTTTGGAACAATAACAAAACTAAAATAATTTCTGACAACATAAGGAAAAAAGCAAGTTGATGACATTTGAAAAAAAATATTACCGTGTCTATGATTACGTTCTCTCAACTGTCATTTGCCACCACTTTTCAACTTCTCGCTATTTCTTAAAGCAAACTGCGTTTAATCTTGTGTATTATTTAATCACTAGTCGTAGAAAAAGTAATGTATGCAACGTTGTATAAGTAGGTCAAAAAAGGCTCATGGCGTCTTTATTAACAATTTTCGGCTTCGCCTCAAATTGTTACACACCCACTCACCTTTTTTGAACCTCTTATACAACTATTGCTTTAAATACTATTGCCATCATGGCAGTTGCGGTATCAACGAGGTATCAGCATAACTGTGCACACTAAATAGCTATTATGACAAGTTTCTTACTCGCATAGAAATTAGTGTGGTTGACTGTACCTATTGACGGTCGACTCTGTCATTATAATCAAATCAAACACGAGAATAAAAAAATATACGCAAAAATGTTCATCCATAGAGTTTATTAAAGCCAGGAACACAAGTGTTGATAATAGTTTACAATAGGTACATACACCGCGGCAAAATAAGTATCACAAACGGGTTAACAATTATCAATCATCAAATTTTCAGGGAAGTTTAACATTTTCATATTATATTTTTCTTGAATTACGTACTCAGTATATTCGTTTGTATTTTTATTATTTATTGTGTAATTTTGAGAGAAGAGTTGTGCGTACAAGGTTTTACAATTCAATTCAATTCATATTATTTATTTTAGGCTATAATTATTATTTTTTATTTACGTCTTTCGATAAAAAAACAACCAAACCGTTTCATAAGGACAAATATATAAGTTTCAAATATGTATAATTTTTGTACCTAATGGGTACAAATAGTTTATTTTGACCGTTGGATGGTATTGTATAAGTTTCCTAGTAAGGCTAAAAAGGGATGACCCTATGAAAATAACTGGGAACGTCTGAACAATAAACATTTCCTGGACATGTCCCTGTTGGCACAACTTTTCCCTGATCAGCGTATTTATAGCATTCGCGTAACGAGCCTATTATAACTTTCGACTTTCGCTAACAACCAGATCCTTTAAACATTTCATAAGGAGCTCCACAAAAAACCTTATGTACTTACAAGCTTACCCCACGGTAACGAGAAAATTTGATCCAAAATATGTTTGCTCAATGTAAAAGAATCTTCCTTCGAAAAGCCTATTTTTAAATAATTGACTCATGGAATGGTCTTGGTTTTATTCAAAAGTTGTAAAATTTTGATTTCATAATACAATGTCAGTTTCTTATAAAGATACAAATGTGTGATTAAAAGCTCAGTGATATGGTTTTTGGTTGTTTGGATATGTCGACTTTCTAACGCTTGCCTCAGATTATCGTATCGGCATGATTCAACCATGGAAGAAGGGGTTAAAATATTTATCTGAAAATCATCTCAAAATTTCAATATGTTTTTGTAAAACCAGTGTCAAATTATCTTGAAGTAAATAGTATATTTTTTTATATAATGTTAGATTGACAGCTAAGCACATGTATTAGGTAACACATTTTCTACACATTGAGTAGTCTGTAATACGATATAGATCCTTGTGAATGTGACGTAAAACTATTCCTCTGTTAAATATTAGGTAGGTATATAATCAATATGAATTATTCTCTATGTTATAATACACATCAATACAATTTTTCTATAATAACAATAGGTATACTTGTATACATACGCAATAAACAATTTTCACATATATTTATAAAATTTTGAATACCTTCATACAATAATTACACTAACGATGAAAATCAGTCGTCAAGACAATGTAAATAATTACTTTATAGATTACAATGACGGATATATATTTCATGTGTAATACAAAGCTCTTTTTGCGTGGATTATGTGTAGGTAGTTATATATTATTATATTTATTATCATTAAAAAAACGTTGAAATTCCATCAAGCTTGAAGAATGGTTCACTCTTTGTAAAAGTGCGTAATAAAATAGGTATTTCACGTGACCAAATATAGAAGGAAGCCACAATTATACATATCAAGCTCAGTGCAGTTAGTATATTAATAACATGACGTGCCTGCAGTATTCACTGTAGATGGATATAATAGAAAGCGGGTAGGTAGATATAAGAACGAAAAGTGAAATGTCTAACGACGAGTCTTAAAGTACTTGGTCAGGAATTCTAATAGAGACTACAACTAGGGACATAAGCTCCGAGGGTGCATACTAATTATAGGTACACGTACACAATAATATTCTCTCGTGAATGAAGAATTACACAGTCTTTGTAGTATATTATATCGTACATTAATACTGATGCGCTTCACATCTCTGTATAAGTAGGAACGTAATAATAAAAGTTATAAGGAAAAATACAATTTGGCAAATATCTGGGGCGACGTATACTTGGAAGCAAAAGCGCTGACTACCATTTTTGTATGGGTTTAAAAGCAATTACTATTATATACATATATTATTAAAGTAATAACAACATTCCTTGTAAGGAGTTAACTTGTACATATCAAGCTGCAACTAAAAGTGTGTCGAAATCAGTTAACTAGATGTAGTAAATACAACCCACCATTTGTTTCCCCTAATCTATAAATATTTATATAAATAAATAAATTTGATCTCATAAGTATTGAAAATTTGTAAAATATTCTTAATATATTGTCGACATTATAATGGACGTTGTGCGTCAATAGAAATTTCAATAAAATTAACTTCATTTAGTAAATAACAAAATAATGTTGACATTGTTTCCATATAATTTTACTGCTCTGCAAATCGTAATTTTTGTTTTTTGACGAAGTCTATAGCAACTTTGTCCGCGGTACGCGATTCCAAGATTTGTAATATTGGGTGATCTGTAAAAAAAACACAAATCGTTGAACACATATTTTAAATACGTTATAACATTTAAAAGGTATATGGAAAGTCCCAACCCGTTTTGGGCTAGCTTGGGGACTATATCCTCGTGTATGTGCCCACTGCCTAGTATAAATACTGGTGGTCCGTTTAAGGTCATATTTGGTATCGTATTGCGAGTAAGAAGAAATTGGAAAAAAATTTTGGGCGCGAAAATTTTTTTTTGTGTGGGACACGTCCTCCCAGCCGGCCAACCCTCCAAACAAATCCAATTTTTTTTTACCCTTTTTATAATCAGAATACGAATTATGCCCTTAAAAGGATCATCAGTATTTTTGTTACATCTAGGATAAGATATTATTATAATATAAAATAAATAAAGCTCAAAATCTTATTGAGTCCAGTCATCTTTAGACTGGTTCAGTAATTTCACCAGCAAAAAACTAACGTCTGGTGATGTGACAAAATTACCTTCACACGCTCTTATTGTCTTTACAATAAAGTCGTGTCAAGCTCATTTTGAACCTCTCACCTATTTAGCTACTTCTGCTGCTCACTGTACCAGCAGCACCTGCTACTTCAGTCCTTTTAAAAGTTACGGTTGTTGCGGCTTGCATATATGTAAATAAGGTTTTTTTGTTAAAAAAAGAATAAACTTGTTACCGTTGAAGGTTTTTTATTGCTTAAAATGACTACAATTTCGCACTACTTTATTAAAATGCTAACTAAGTTTCCTGCCGACTCCGCAGGCGCATCAGTTTTCGAGTAGAATTTGAGGCACGTGGTAAAATATTCCCAAGTTTGTAAATGTTAATTCGGTATATTTACATCTCGCGGCGCTTCGGGATTGCACTGAATACTTTTAAAAGAACTTCACCACATTTTATTTGCATGGAATAGTCGAAATTGAGAATAGACTTTTAATTATTGCACCGTATTTAAATTGTAATTAGGCATAAAATGTGAATGTGAATGAATTGGCACAAACACTACTATCCTAAAAATAATAATTATTAGACTGATTATTTAAACCTGTTTAAACGTATTAAAAAATATTTGAAAATCTTCAGAAAAATTACCTTCCTATTCCATCTAAAAAATACATCAAATCAGGTTTGAGGACATCCCCGCAAACATAAAGACTACCCTAAAACAGTATGGCTCTTCAATAAGCCACATAATGTATGCAAATACTTACTTCGATCATGCAACTGCATGAGCGGTAGCTCAATGGGGCGCAGCGGGTCCGGGGGTGCGTTGCTGTTGACACCAGGAATGCGTGAGAGGGACACATAGGCCTCGCCAGCGAAGTCGTCGGCGGTGAGCACGTCGCGATCCCACACGGACAACGCCAGCGCCGCCTTGGGCGACCGGCACGACTCCAGTGACACCGCGAACTCGAAACACTCGTCCCATATTGGGTTCAGTGTTTTCTGTGAAATTTATTTGTGTAAGTGGCCTGAATTAATTAGGTTAAATTTTGTTAATAAAACCTTGCGCAGGAAATATTTATTTAGAGTATAGGACCTACTCGGTAATATTAATATCGTTATTGGCTATTTTACCAAGGCACATAATTTCCCAATAACGTTCCCGATAAAATTACCCGTATTGGATTTTCGTTTGTTTTACCTCTTTTTAATGATTATCCTTTCAAACTGTAAAATCTACACGTTATTCTATGACAATATGTAACGTAAATTACTTCCCTAAGAAATATCCTAAAACTACCAAGAAATGTCTTAATATTTCTGAGAAAGTTATTAATACTACCGCACGAGAAAGTAAATAAATACACGCGGTCAGCGTATGCCAATGTAAATGAAATGACCTTTGCGCCGCTACAATGTGGTCGGTCCTTTATAATTGCGATCTGATTATATTTAGAAAATAATCCGGCAAACGTTAATATTTATTAGAAATAGTTCGCAAAGAACCAAAAGTTAACATATACATATACAAAATAGTAGTTCCTAAAGTAAAAAGGTATCGTTTCGGTTCGAAATAGGCACTTTACACATTTTGTGATATCGGCAACCTTGCTCAATTTATTGGTTATCTAGGAAAGCTTATAGCTTTAATAAATATCTAACTGCATTGAAACTCTAACTTTAGATTGCTATCTGAAGTTATAATCCGTAAGCCATTAAGCTTTTCTAGTGTTGTATTTAATTGGGTTTCAAATAAAAAAGTTCAGTCCTGTAGAAATAACTTGAATTAAGTTTAAAGTGACTTTTCGAGTTACTTACCTTTTGAACATTAGTAGTTTGTTCGTGAGCTTTTGGGAAAAGCCGTTTTGGCACCAGTTCTAAAACAACGAAGGGGTCACTCAAGCCGTTCGGGTCCAAGGGTATGACGTCGCGAGCTGACAGCACTTCCACTGACAACGAGTCGTGATTGAAATATACCCTGTTCAATGAAAACCATATTTCAATAGTAGTTATGTATTTGGAAGCAACTGTGGCGATAGGTACGAGTAGCAGCAAAAAATATCATATTAAAACACAAACTACTTTAATTTATTTTTGTATTTTTGTGTCATAATATAGTGCATTTATAGTTTTGTTCGTTAGATCATATAAGCTTCGGGTTTATGTGAGATAGGACTGAGTTGTACATGTACAGTCACCTGCATTAGTATCTTCCTCAATGAAGGCCGCAAAAATGATCCAATCTTATTTGTAGGGCCATAAGAGCGTGTCACTGTACCATCGGGTTCAGAATTGTGTTACCAATTTATGAATGAATTGATTGGTAATTTGGCCATGCAATTCAGAACCCGATAGTACATGTGTCTGGCGGCATAGTAACAAATGAGCTAAAATATCTCAAGCTAGCATCCACGACCACGATGGCAAAGAAAGCAGGCAAGAGAGGCAGACGGAGGAAATATATAGATGCATTTCAGCAGGATTGGCGGGATCTTACTCAGTCCAGAGAGGACTAGATATTAAAAGAAGAGACCTTAACCTAGCAGTTAGGACATGCAAACAAGCTAATGAGAATCCAATCATTTAATCTAGTAGAGTAAAATCGGTCTATACCTGACTAAAATTGATCCATAAGGCGATGGCAATGGTGTCCGAATCTGTTCTGCAAGTCTGTCTGCAAGCCAAAGCTCAAGCAACTCGTCAGTCGGAGCCTGATGGTACTGCATTCTTTGTTCCACTCGTCCCCAGTCTGAGTTGTGAACTTCCGACATCGGTAAACCTATACAAATTATAGACATCGTTGCATGGGTAATCAAAGTGAAGTCTTGGCTGAAATTCTAAATCCCAAAAGGGGGAATGTATTTCAAGTTAATGGTAACCTACCACTTTTGATGAAACTCATCAGCGTCACGCTTCGCTTTTTAGCGATAAGACCGCCTGTTGCTACCTATGTAGATTCTAAACTTTTTATTACTGTACAATTTTATTTTATTTTTGGTGCAATAAAGAATATTGTATTGTGTAATGTATTGTGTCACCCGGCAGGGTACTATGAATATTACCATACTTAGTACATTTCAATTTTAACGGAGACAAGTTCGATGCAATCGACCCTAAAACTACTATTCATACAATGCATTACTACAGTTTACCTTTTCCTTCAGCGTGAAAGAACTCGGCTAGCAAGTCTAACGCTTCCCGCAGTCTGGAATGGTAAACCCTCGGCCTCTCAGCACCTCCGGCGTCGGCCTGGGATGACACTTCCTTCAGCACGGCGCTCCAGCATCCGGCCAGGGCTCGGATGAATGCGCGCGGTAATAGCCACGTATTCAGCGATGAGAGATGCTGATCCAGGAACTCCAAGAGTGGTGTTATGGCCTGTCAATGTTTAACAATTTAAAATACTGATAGTCTTAAATATAGCTTGTATAGCAACATGGATGCTATTGTAGTTGTAGACGGAGACAAAAGTTCTGTAAAGACGTCCCTGCCGATTAACTCCGATGGTCGAATAGAGAAAATTATTTGATTGCCTTAAACAACTACAGCTACAAATATGCTTATTGGGCTCGGGGCACAGTAAGTAATAGGTACAGTTCCATAGTATCAAAGACATTAGAAAATAATTTCCGGGATGGGACCTTCATAAAAGATCATAAATCGTTTTACCTGTGGCGTGGGCAGGGTATCCGGCGACCAGGCGAGGTGGAAGACCGCCTTGCGGAGTGGCGGGCGGGCGCGTGTGGCGAGCGGGGCGGCGGCGCGCGCCGCGCGGGCGTCCAGCGTGCCGAGCGCTCCGCGCACAAGCTGCCGCGCGCTCTCGTCGTTTGCCCTTTACATTTATTTAAGCTTACATTTGCTATCGTAGTGCCTTAATATTTTCTATATACTGGTTTAAACTTTTAGTAATAGTGATTTAATGTTTTCCTTAATTTGTTTATCGGTTTTTAAGATCACAAGTTATAGCATCCAATTCTAGTGCAGTTATAGATCAAGAGTAAGCCGTATGCATCTCTACCTCATTGAGTAGTAGAATTTGGCATATGTAGGGTAATGCACGGTTAAACGTTATGTATTTTATTAGTACCTGGTAGCCTGAGCCAAAGTTGGAGCATTGTACATGTACAGTCAGGTGTGTGTGGTATTTTAGTGGTGGTAATTTTAGTTTACCGACCAACTTAGAGTTTGTTTACATATGTATTCTAACTTTAAACCACTTTTAGAGACGATACAACTTCAATACAACTCCAATGCATTAACTGAACTGTCTGCCTACATGCGCCTAAACGTCTGAATCAGAAATGTCAGAATTTACTTGAAAATTATTCCGACGCAACTACGATACAAATTCCATATTGGTTGATTATTTGTTGAGTGTTGAAGTTATGATTAAGTATAGACTTATAATTATGATCACATTCATTCTTTATTGCACTGGATTTTTTGATTTATAAATTTAAATATTCTCAAGATACAGTATTTAATTCAGGTCAACTGGTGGCTAGAATATTCGATTACTTTTACTTGCGTCACAAAACCATCGACATACTTAATTGGTTA
Organism: Pammene fasciana; assembly: GCA_911728535.1. Taxonomy (NCBI): domain Eukaryota; kingdom Metazoa; phylum Arthropoda; class Insecta; order Lepidoptera; family Tortricidae; genus Pammene; species Pammene fasciana. The sequence continues at coordinate 9,780,714 of OU452285.1, forward strand.
ACCGAAGAAGCCATAGCAAAACCTTTGTAATTACACTCTCTTGCAATTTGTACTTGTGATGTGTTTAATTTCAACTCACTTTAAATTTAAATTGCCGAGTAACAAATTTTTCGCTTTTTGTTTTACTAGTTGATACAGCGTGTTTTACACCGTTTTATTTAGCTTGACCCCGCATGTTTATTTATTTGTTTATGTCATTATATGCATCAAATCTTGCAAGTTCAATTTCAACCACTTTCCAGTGTCTGATTGAGCTGAAATTTGGTATACTTCCGTAGTTTACAGTTTACAAATTTTTGGGAGTTAATTGTTATTGATTTGCTTTAATTGCAAGGGTACATTCCTGAGCTTAAATTAAGTATATTTCTCAAAGACACTAGTGTCCTAATTAGCTCCAGTTCCGAGGTAATCGATAATTAATTTTATCAAAATTTTTTTTTCACTAACTATGCTTATTTGTTTCCTTAATCGTACCATATGCTGAAATTAAAGCAAATCAACAAAAACACGTTGTATATAGATACTTAGTTATATAAAACAATAAAAACTTTCCTAGTTTAAGGCAATTTTTACGACAACGAATTAATCCCAATAATATGAAAGCGAAATCACGTTTCGTTTTACAAGTAGGTAGGTACTTAACAATTTGTAATATAACACCAATTAAATCCGGTCTAAAGAGTTTATTTATTATTCATGTTCCTGTAATTACGCGAGTTCAGGCAGTTTTTGGAAGGTAAATTATTGAAAAGAAATATAATATTCTATTAAATTATTTGTGAACAGATAATTTTACAGTATTTTATGCAACAGTTGTATAAGACGGATCAAAGAAGGTGAGTGACGTGGGTAACAACTAAGAATTTGAGCCCTAGGCGAAAATGGACATTGCAGTTATTTTGTCACTATATTCAACAATAATTTAAGTTTCAACTTTTAAAACACGTTTTCAAGAAGAATACTTAGTTAATTAATCAATTATCAAATCAGAGCGACAGAAATTAGTTAAATTCATGTTAAAAGTATTTTCAAAGTTTGCAGTTTGCCCCCACAAACGAATGGGAAACGTAAAAACTACAAAGTATGTCTGGTCTGTGGTTCTTTTCATTTTTTCTCTTTTTTTCTATAAACGCTGCGTTTATTTAGGTTTCTTAGGTTGGCAGTAGGTAATTTATTTTCTTCTGAAGTCGTGACAGCAAGCGATTCTATTTTGGCGCTTTTATCGAACAAGTGTTTTTTGGGGAATAGACTAGATAGACTTTTCTTCGAGTAGGTATATGTGACGACGAAGGAAATAAAATGTATTATATTTAGCATTACTATGTTATTATGATATTAATAACATAGTAATGCTAAATAACAATTCATGATTATAGCTAAATTACCTAAATAATGACGAATGTATAAATGACAGATAAAAGTACGGGAGTAGAAAAAAATACTGGGTGATTCCGGGGTCGTGGAGCAAGCGATCAAGGCATGATACACAAGCATACTGAACAACTTTTACTATGGGACCAACTCCGAAATCGCGATAAAAAAATTGGTAGTTTCATACATTTCGGCCGATCACATGTTGTCGTTTTCTATGGGAAGGCCAATTTTTTTTTCGCGATTTTGGAGTTGGTCCCATAGTAAAAGTTGTTCAATGTGGGACTGTGTATTATGCCTTGATCGCTGGTTTTAAATTCAGACTAACGATACTTGATTTTTTTTAAGTTGAACTTACAGTTGAACTCTCTGTGACACACCAGTGCAGAATGTTTGCAAAAGCAATTATGCCTCGTGCAGGACACTGGGGCGAGTGGCGCGGTGTTGATTACTGCCCGCTGTCGACTTAGTAAGAGGACATAAGGAAAGGGGTCGCGGACTAATTGACATTAATATGTTTGATTGCTGACATTCTGATTGGGACTTAGTTACGGTGTTTTGTTCTCGATCATTCGTGCGTGCCAATTGGATTGCCGTTGATTTTTTTAAAGTAATAATTTATTCAGCGTATCAAATACAAAAATGATTTTTAAAAGGCTTTTTGAAATAAAGTCAATTTATCAACATTTCCATTAAAAAATAGGGAGTAATTTCAAAACTAATATACCGAGCCAACGTTTAATTATTTATTCAGAGTTGTACATTTTTTTTTTGTATATTCGGTATTTGGATTTTTATTCATAGCGGATTAAGCACAATGTAACTATTGGAATCTTATCTCTAACTTATTTAACCGCTTAGGTCTATTATTAGTTCTATGTTGCATTTTTGAATACCAAAATATAATACTAGGTTATATTAAAAAATATAATAAATATAAGTAGACTAGAGGTCGCGAGTTTTGCTGCTCACTGAAACACTAGTAATGAATGATTATCGATCAAGTATAAACCGTTACTAGTTAACAAACCCGTTAAATATTTATAACTACAAATTAGTAAATATACTCAATTCCATCCCAAATACGACCCCATACCATCTGCTCAAGCGTATAACTCGCCTCCTCCCATTAGCGCACTCGCACCGCTAACTCTACCACTAGCACTTACATGTGTTCATCGTCGTACTCGGCTAACGAGCGGCGCACGTACTCCAAGTTGTTCACGATTGTGCATATCTCCTCCGTCGTTTTGTTTTGACCTGCATACAAATTAACATGTAATCTACAGCTTCGTTACTAATCGGGGGTTGAGCTAAGCGGAAGTTCTTAGAGGTTTTAAAATGTAAAATAAAACCGGAGCGCAAAGCTTCGGCTAACTTGAGTAAACCTTACTTTTTCCGTCTTACTAATGAAGAAGTTCTAGTGATAAATAAAAGAAGACTTCGTCCTTTTGTTCGTTTTTGCTCTTGAAAAGGCGACATAAATAAGTTACCTTATCTATTTTAGATTGAATACAAGTTTAATAGAAACGTAATCAGTAGTAATGTCATTATACTTGATATGTGATGTTTTCAAGTTAAATCAATTTCTATGGCAGTAGTCTTATCGACAGCTAACAAATAAGGTACATTTTAATGGAAATCAGCCCATTTAATCAAATAAGTAGACGTTTTTCTGTGAATGTCAGTAGGAACTATTGTATTATACCAGCCAGTAATAGAATATAATAGAATAACTTTATTTGCCCTCACGTTGGTGTTACAGAATAACAATAAACATGATACCCTAATAGGGTATTGCAAATGTAAACTTAAAACTATATTACAATATAGGTACTTAAAACTACAGTAAACTACTTTGTATCTCTCTCACATGTCAGGAATAAGTCTAAGTCATACATTTGTATGTATATAAATCAAGAAAGGTGAAATAATACTCACAGACAAATCGCTACACACCTGAATGTGTACAAGCTAATTGGGGGTAAGCGGTAACACGATATTACCGCGTTTGTAAGGAAGATAATACCGTAGATTTCGTCACGTCACGTAGACCTATGCGTAAGCTATTAAGTAAGTATAAAGCGTGTACGAACTCTTAGTTAACACAGATAAGCTCTTATAATTTGTATGTAAAATTTAACGCCGTAAGTTAGATTACTCGATTACATGAAATTCAGAGTCAATAGAAAATTTAAATAAGGTAAACTAATATGGCTGACAGACTTTTATTTCTAGGCGAAAAAGCATTTGGCTCATGCGAAAATATCATTAAATAAATTCGTTTTATAAGTAATTCTAAATTGATTTTCTATTGCAATTTAGTAAAGGAGCGCAAGTAAGTAGAGGGTGAGAATAATTGAAAACGCTCCATCTAAAAGGTTTCGAAATAGGTACCTATGCGAATTTACAATAAAGGTTTAATTCACCTAGTTGGTATTCTGCTGTTTTCTTACTAGCATGAATTCTACTGTGGTTGGCACCTTGGTCGACCAGTTAGCCGCAAATGGAGTGATGATAGGCGTGTTTATAGTGTTACAGAGCAGTTTGCTCAGACGCCGCGGCTTGCGGTAGCTAGTAATCCTGTTTCGGTTATGCTATTAAGGTCGCACTATGACTCTTATAGGCGCAATTCGCCATTGTATTGTGGCTACCTGTGAGTGACGTCGCCAATGTGGTAATATGGCCATTATATCACTAATAATATTAAGACAACTAAGGATATTTGACAGTTTACACTTTCATCCACGTATCTTCAGTTTAGTCAATGTTGGGATACAGTGTTAAACAACGAGCTACCACAGCTGATAATTATAAGAAAAAATCCAAAGCAGAGTTGCTTTGTTGAAGATTGTTACTAATTTAGTTGCTTAGTGATACCGGATGGCAATGCAGTGTTGTGTCTGTTCCTATTTGATACGGATGGTATAAGGAGGATAAGTATCCTTTACGTAGAGGAGAACGGGCTAAAAAGTGTCCAGCTGTAAACAGTAAATAATAGTTCCAAATCTCTCCGAGTGACGCTAGTACAGTATAGCTATAGCACCTTAGCAGTTATTGACGGAGTGAAGTGCGCTGCATATGCGCTATCATATACTCTATAGCTAATATTGTGGCGCCTTAACACCATTTGACGGACACTTTTGTAACATAGAGATTGTCCTTACTTACCTTGTACCACTACAACCTACTACTATCCATAGTATTTGACTTACCGTGGTTGTAATAGGCCTGGTCTACAAGCGTGCCGCGCGTAGGTAGTGCAACGCAGTGGTACCGTGCCCTCCTCTACTGAGCCGATCCCTCGCCACACTAGCCGCATGTTGTATAGGTGGGGAACATACCATGGTTGTCATAATAGCCCTGGTCTGCAAGCGCGCCGTGCAATAAGTCAGCGTAGTGCAACGCAGTGGCGCACGCGGCTACCTGCAGTCGTAGACCGCCGCCCACCGTGGCTTCCTCTACTGAGCCGATCCCCCGCCTCACTAGCAGCATGCAGTAAGGGTGAACTTACCATGGTTGTCATAATAGCCCTGGTCTGCAAGCGCACCGTGCACTAAGTCAGCGTAGTGCAACGCAGTGGCGCACGCGGCTTCAAGCAGTCGCAGACCGCCGCCCACCGTGCCCTCCTCTACTGAGCCGATCCCGCGCCATACTAGCCGCATGTAGTAAAGGCTGCCAAACACATTAATAGTCTCAATTTACTGGAGACAATCATTCAAAAGGTTTCAATTAAGCATCAAGAAAACCGTTTAGCGTTAATTATCTCAGGCTATTGTGAAACTGAAACCTCTAAGCCAAGGCCTTGGTCACCCTTAATGGACTTTTTCTCTCACTGTATATTAATAAACACTTTTAATACTAAAGGTTACACAAATATAAAGTATAATCATAATTGCTGTAACATCGTACGCGCATGACTACATTAGTTATGTAGCGTCTGCAAAGTCTCATAGTCTATTCTTGAGTGAAGCTAAAGTTTGTTGTGAAGTTTTGCTTTAAATTTGGTTAAGTGAGAGTTCCACATGATATCAGATTATCTATAGTAGTTTGATTGAAGTTTTTATGTCAAATCAAACATATGTATGGGGAATTCTGAATCTACTTACTTATTGCATCCTTTTCGTAACATATTGTTTTTAAAAAGTACCTATATTTAATACCTATGATAACGGAAAACGAACATAACAGATGTACTTATTAAAAGTTTTTTCTTTCATATTGTCATTGCCTAAACATATTTTTCGATGTAGATAAATACAATTCACGTAATTCTTGAATAAAGTGTCGTTTTCAAGTAAAAGATACATCAATGACATTATCGGTCAACAATGCGTTACTGCCATAAAAATCATTTAGAAAAAACTCTACAATGACAACCTTTTACTTGAAAACGCCACAGATAACACTGTAACAATTGCATAGGTACCTGGATGTTAACGCATGTTACATCTAAGACGATTCCGGGTCAATAGTAGGAATATAATTGGCTATTAGTGCAGCATTCTGCATGGAATAATGCGATGCAACGTCGTTTAACTGAATCGTAGAAATGCTAGAATGTAATAGGAGCATTTTTCAACTGTAATGAAACATTTAAATTGTTGTTTTATAATAGTGCTTTACACATTCAGTATACACGAAGAAAGATTCTATAATATACTGCACCATTTAACAGTGGTTCCATGTGACCTTGGTCCATATCAGTGGCGGCACGTTCCTATGCAATTAATTTGGCTCTTTTATCTTTGTTACACGTAGGAAAAGTGCTCAACTTTTTCAAAATTTAGCAAGCCGGTCGAAATCAGAATATAAGTTAAATAAGTACAATTTATATTCTGAATAAAATATTATTGAATTGAATAATTACCTACCCTACGGGGTATGGCTGCTATGGCTAAACCAGCCTGTTCTATGGCGCGTTTATCTATTAGTTATTACTAAATATTATTTTTAATTGATTACTCCAAAATTATTTGCTATTACACTCAAATGTATCTTGGTTGAATTCTAAGGGGCCGCAGCATTTAGTATCTCGGCTACTGTTTAAGGAATATTGATGAGCATTATAAATCGTGCTCGCTTGACGACTTGAAACATTTTATGAGTTTCACGCACAAAATTATCTTTCACACAGTTTATTTATGAAACCTAACTCTATGGGTATGTATCTAAGATCCTGCCAGATTTACCCAATTCGGATGTGGCCAGTATGAGTAAGTGGAGTCAGCAGCAGAAGTAGCTAAGCGGGTAGGGTGTTCAAAATGAGCTGGACACGACTTTATTGTTAAGAGAATAAGAGCGTGTGTAGGTCTTTTTGAACACCCTATCCGCTTAGCTACTTCTACTGCCGACTGTACCTAGTCGGAAAATAACAGCACTTGTAGAGCCGCGGGAGATATCTGGTTTTGTCAGTTCTGAATACAGAATGTATTGTTTTTATTTCATGCGAGCCACAATACTGTATTCGAGTTCGCGATGAGGCTGTCGATACTGCCAGAGAAATTGGCGAGGTGAAATGTTATATCATGAAACAAAGACCGTTGCAATGAGTTACTAAAACAGTATTCTGACAAGTGTTCATTAAACGTTGTTCAAAGCTTACGTACAATGCTATTAAAAGACTTATACTTACGATTTCAGCCTACGAATTTATCAAATTCAATACAATTTCTTTGTCTCTCGAATTTGACTGACATTAAAATTGATTATAGTTTTAAAAGTTTTATGTTAGTGATCACATCATAGTATATCGTTACTGAGTTTCAGATATAAATTCGAAAGTTAAATGTTAAACGTTTCGGTAGATTAGGTTCATAAACAAGTTTTAATAGCTGTTGAATCTTACGAAAATGGCAAGGCGTTATTTTTATTACTAGTTAATATGCTATTCAAGTTACTAGAAATATTTTAGAATTTAATATGTTTGAATAATGTAATGATAACGCAATGCAAGAAAAAAAACTACTCTATTAGGTAATTGTGCAATAACAAAAATCACTAAATTTGATATCAAATTGCGGTTAGTAAGCAGTTGCATTTTTTTTTATACAAAAAGAAAGTGACGCAGCGACGCAATGTAACAAAATAACAACCCAAATTTGCATCTCTATGCATAAACACAACAGCCAGTTGTTATGTAGATATAAGCCTAGTAGCAAAGAAATTGTTCGAAACGTGTTCAATGTGGGTCGCATTAAAATCTATTCTAAACCTTACCCCTAAAGTCACATGTGGGGCAGGTCCGAGCTAAAAAAGTGGAAATAAAGCCCTCGGCAGTCAAACGTATAAATTGCAGGCTATTGTCCATAAAACGTGACCGAATTGAATATGAATAAGGCATAAACATTGAAGATAAAAGAGCAACAGACTCGAACATAATTTAACAAAAATATTGCAAGAAAATTCTGGCAATATCCACAGCTACCGTGCTTATGTGACTAGCAGTGGCGGCGCGTCCATAGAACTCGATTTCCGCCGGCTTTCCTAATTTTCAGGCACCTGAGCAGTTTTTCTTGAGCTCATGAAGAAATTTAAGCAAAATTAAGCTCTGCCTCTAAGAAGTTTTTGACCCGCCGCCGCTGGCTTCATATTCGTAGTATTGACTTTAATTTTAACGGTGCTTTGTGACTAGCTATGTCCTTAGAGGCTTAGAATGATAAACTGTCTTCGGCAAAAGGCGCAAAGGTCCCTCGTGCCACTTTTTCAATCAATCAATCATTCAAATAATTATTTTACATTAAAACATGGTACACATTACAGAAGGTGTTACAATAATTGATAGTTTCTCATGTTTCGCTGGAAGTGCAGCACGTAAAATATAAGGGGTGAGAGTAATAAACTACAAAATATATCTATTTTTTTTTTAAGCTAACATGATCATTAACATTACAAAAACTATTCAAAACGGGATATTTACCATGTGAGTTTTTTGTTTAAATATAAGAATTTCAACCGGGAAGATGGCTTTCATTTGTCATGTGTCTGGCATCCAGTGATCCGTAAGTTCTTAAAACCAAAACAGTCTATTTCGGTAAAAACCGCGCGAGTTGATGCCGTAAGTGTAGTGTGTCGTAATCGTGATCGAGTTCCAAGTGAGAATGCGGACGGTAGTAGTAGCAGTGACAACGGACAAAAAAAAGGGAACTCGAAAGAGGGTAGATCGCTATGGTGTGTGGGTAGACCACAACTGACACTCGCAGCAACTTCAGTTACTCCGTGATAATGGCGCATGCAACTGTGCCGAAATATCGGAAGCTCACAACAAAAAACTCGCATGGTAAATGTCCCGTTTTAAATAGTTTTTGTAATTTTTATTTAGACATCAACTCTGACCGACTTCACCGACAGATAAAAACATTTCTGTATAAGCCAGGTTTTGAGCGTACGCTTTTTGCGTGGTGATTCTGATTCTAGGTTTGTTAATAGTTCAATGGAATAAAATAAACAAGAGCAGTGATAAAGCGGGTATATTCTCACCAAGCGGCGGTGTCCACCGAGGACGTGCTGTGCTTCACAATGTGCTCGCCCTCCACCAGACGGTCTGTAACAATATCATCATATTAACCGAACATTGACGGAATAAACCCCTCAAATATACTGCTTACGTGTTTTACACGCCAATTTTTAACAGGCAGTAAATGAATGAATGAAACTGACTGACTTTTATTTTCAGGCAACTAGTAGCCCATAGACAAATACCTTAAAGACTAGCATACATAATATGTTATAAACTAAAACTATTATTTTGGTGACACGACGGTTTTCTGTTGCACCACTTTGCCTGGAAACACCTTGTCTGGTTGGTAGGTAAATATAGCTTTATTAAGAGAACTTTATAAAAGAAGTTAACAATAATGGCATTGCTAGATAAAAAAAATATCGGATTTTAAGCCTTCTTTTGTTTTATTGTAGCTATAACTGTTATAAATTAAAAATTTAGGAAACTTCTAAAACAGATTACTTAATATAATTTTGACAAAACATATCTGAGCTCACTCACTAAGTAGAGAGAGTATTCTGCTTTCAAAAAACGCATTTCAATCGGTTCAACCATTTTAGCATTACGGTGCATGACATGGACAGTCGCACATAGGGATTAAACTTATAACCCCCCTTTTTGCATCGGGGGTGAAAAAGAGTGTTCTTATAAAGTAAAACAACATTAATTATATCAATCTTATGTCAATTCACCTCGATTATCTACTAGTAATTATTTTATTCATATATAAAATATTTCTACATACAAAGCAAATAATTTAACACACTTATTTATAATGAGCCCAAGGGCAAATAAAACCCAGGCATGGGAATATTATCTCCACGTGCAATAACAATGGCCGACCTAACACCCCGCGGTGTTCCCGGTTTCCGGGTGGGACGTGCCCCGTGCTACGCCGTAGGCCGTAGCCTCGTATCTTAACCAAATTATTATTATTTTACATATTCCGTGCCATTTAGAGCTGTATTCTAACTTTAAAACACGTTAGACATGATCCAAATTCAAGTACTGAGCGTCGCGATGTACCTTCGTCCTCTAATTCGTGAATTTTCTAAATTAATCGAGATGCCATTATAATATTTTTATGGAACATTTCTATACTATAAGCTAAATTTTTGTGTAAAAATAAAAATAAATTAATAAATGCAAGGTTGAAAAAAAAAAAGATTTCAAATACGTTAGTTCCGGTTTCGTATACGAAAAAATTAATTATTTTTTTTTAATTCCCAAACCAATATACTCATTTAAATACAATATAATTTACATTAATTTATAGATTTTGTCAAATTTTCAAAGTCCTATAAATTTGTAACTAAGCAATTTATAAAAAAAATAATTATGCCAAATTTTATTTATTGCTCACATATAGGTCCAATTTACTCAATTTTAGATGAAATCCAGAGCCTGACATGTATCTAAGTTATTGAAAATTATTGAAGATTTTCCTGTACTGAAATTGTGCCTACGTTTGACGTTCAGTTCGTCTGGTCGCAAAAAAAATGTTTACTATGAATTAAACGATCAAGATAGTGAAACGATATCGTGAAAACGCCACCTTACAACGAACGTGTGACGAGTTGATGCCTAAATCACGTCGTAACATGCATAAACAAATCATAGAAAGCTTATAAACTGGATAAAGCAGTGTATGTATAATTAGGCATTATGAGGCAGTCACATAGTTAAACAAATTGTTTGTTATACCTAATAGGTAAACGGCTTTATGATTCAAGTCTAATTTGAGGCTGTTTCGCCTTGTTGCTATCAATAAACCCGCACGTACACGCCGGGTCTAATTGAGATGGATACATACCCGGCGACAGCTCAGTAATTAAATCCATGTCGCTTCCGATTAGGACACCAGATAACGCAGGAACTTAGTTTACATTTCAACCATACGCTGCACATCAATCTCGGATACAATTTGAATAATCATCATGATAGCTCAATGACGCCCACTGTTTCAAAGATCTCTGCGACGATGAGTGAATGTGAATGCGTTGAGTGAGTTATGATACGTAGACCTATCACCTACTACCAGATTATGGGCCTTAATGCCGCTCAAGAGGCCTTTTGCTCCAAGAGGCAATGTATACACCACCGCTGTGAGTTAGATATGTATGTCTAATTCTCTGTTGTTTACCAATCAGAAAATCGAAGACATTTTGTCCGATCTTTTATTTACCAAATTGTCTTTCATTGAAGGTTTTTTTTTACATTCGATTTTTATAACAATTGCGGTTAAAATATAATTAATTTTAAATTTAACACTTGTCGGTGGAGGAGTATCCTGATACGTACCAAACCATTCCAAATTTTTCCGTCACATGACCTTTGTAAACATTGGGTTTCCTCAGCTTGTACAGTCGACGCCAAAGATATGATTACACATTTTCACCTTATTCCTTTGTAATAAGGTCCAAAAGTGTAAATATATCTTTGACGTCGACTGTACCTTTCGCGCTCTCTATCGTTTCGAACTTATTCTAAGGAATTGGTGCTGACTGCTGACAATCAGTAGTATTTTAAGTAAGCACTACAACTACTTCTCTCCTACAGGCTGAAGTCCATACACCCAAAAACACTTGCAATAAGTATGCAGTGGCGAGTTTCCTTATACTCATGTCATAACAGCATTGTTTGCATAGTCAAGGTATGCTCCCCGTCGCCGCTTATTTGAAATGAAATAAGGTAAACTCCTGTCAGACAAAAATGCTAATCTCGGCTTTATTGTGTGGGGCATCCGCTTTGTGTTGGTAATCGAGAAGACTTCGTCGGCGTTTCGTATTTTTAAGGAATCTTGAAAAACAATGGAAAGATTTATATTTAGGCGTTTTATCTAGATAGCGCTATCCAGTTTATCAGCTTATTCAACCAAGGATGAGTTTAACAAATTTTATGAATAATTTTACAGCAGTAATATTATTTGTGTAGATATTTATGTTTCATCACTTTTCAAGAAATCAGGGTAAGGTCCAAGTAAGTGTAGAATACTATATTCAAAACAGGCTGTCTAATGTCCAAGCTAAATTGATTGGAATTATTATTCGTGCAAATCAAAAGTCGAAAATTGCCAAAAGCAGAGATCGTGCGCGTGGTTTAAATGATGGCCTAAATTAAGTTTAGTACCTAGCTGCCTAGATATGACGAATGGAAATTTGTACGAGTATAGGAAAAAATGGTAGCATAATATTCGAGGCCCAATATTTTATTAAATACTTATTAATAATTGAATAAGCAAGTGCAACACTTGAACGAAACGGCTGATGTCCGGCGTAAGTCCGGCTGTTTCCCTTTACAAGTCGTATCTCGCAACCGATCGCTGTGAAACTGCCAAATTCAGGTTTAAAATCAATTTAAAATTAGGTTCTTCAAACACTTAGGATATGGAGGATAAAAACGTAAAAAAAAGACAGACTCGTAATTCAGTTACTACTTGTATACAGCTCAGTCAGAACCACTAGTTTAATCAATTCAGTTTGAGCCAAATAAAATATACCTATTATATACCTATGTATGTAAGTATATTTATAGGTGTCACTAGTTTGTCCTGTGTTCAACTCATATTAAAGCGCCTAATATTTTAAATGCCTAGACAAAATAAGGTTTGCGCGAATCATTTTCACCCAAACTAACTTTTCGAGTAAGACCAAAGTAAGACTCACCTTTGAGGTCAGTAATATTAGGTAAATATAAACTCAGATTTTACATTTCATTGTGGTGGACGAAAACATCACACCGCCGTAACTTTAGACTCTCTAAAGAAACACTCTTGTAACAAGAAAACCCTATGTTTGCCGACAGATTGCTCCATGTAATTAAAACTTTGTTAAATTATTATAGAAATATCCGCAAACCTTCTGTGTTTACTCCATACCCAAAATTTAATTTCGTAATATTGAACTGTAATACAGAGTAGGCTAATGGAAAATTATATTTGGCACAAAATTCATTACTAGGCTTTCCCGGTCTTAAAATTAGGTATAAACTTAGTCGTTGTTCATGCTATCATGTTTAACCATTAACTTCGATATTACTCCATTCCTTCATTATCATTCCGGTTGTTTCTTCTTAGCCAATAATTCTTGACCAATAGCAGTTGTAAAACTGCCCCGGTCAACATAAAAAACCATATGTTACGTGGAAAGTTCAAGCAATTGTAAATCATATTCGTCTGTAACAAAGTTCACATTTGAACCAGTTTGCCCATGTAACGTGGATTGTTTTGCTTGTTCGGGCATTGAGGCCTTCGTGTTATGGTATCATTTAGATTTCGATGCTTATCTAAACGCTTGCCCAACCATGGGGTGTGAACCTTAGACCTTATTCTCTGGTATGCCACTGATAGATCAAAATTGTGTCGGAAACTTATGGATCGTATGGGCTTGCTCGCTTCAGAACTTAGCATTTGCGTGAGAGCGCAACAGACTCATATTTATATTGGATACATTTGTTTTCAATGTTTGTGTCTGAACACAGTCGTTGTGAGTTTTACTTTGAGTACTAAGCTCCGTTGATTACTTACAAAACCGCCCTTTTAATCTGTATAATACGTTACACTTTCTTTGAAACTGAGGTGTAGAAATATAAAATAACAGTTGTAGTAATGAAACGTCATTTCGATAACCATCCGTCGCGCTCCTTATACATACGATTACGATCAAAAGTAAAATTTACCCACTCTGTTTATTCAAATGAAACTTTACTATACACTCTATTACTACTGAAGAACAAATCAAATTATTTTATTATATTCAGAAAACGCTGGTTCGATCCCTGCCCTCGGCACCGGAGGCCCAGGTCACTTTTTTCCTTTGTATATGACATCTATATAAGTTCAGACTCTATCACTATTATGTATAAGCACCCATCTAAATAATAAGTTAAATATTACCTATAACATCTATATCTAAATTCAATAAAATCAGCCCTTAAAGATGGAAAACAACAATTCCTGCTTTTATGAACAAGTGGTTACAGAATGTCTTTACACAGTATCGTAATTCTGTCTCACAGACTTTATGCCGGATTTTATTAACCCGAAATACATTTTGCATAGCAATAAACCTCAAACAGTCATATAACTCGTATTTAGGTGAAACAAGATTCATCTTATTTTAGCAGTAAAAGAGAATGTTTGGAATCATTTCATTTGGCTAGTACGTACAATAAAAATGTGGTATTGCCTATTAAATACTATATCTCACGTCAATTTATGTTACGCTGCCCTGTTTTAGATTATAGATTTCTATAAACATTTTATTAGATAAATTTAAACGTGATATAAATGTGGCCTTAAAGTTCCAAGACGAGAGGTACTCGTGTTGGCAGAGTTTTTAAGCGTAACAGTAATACAAGCCATAGACGAATAAAACTAGGACTTACAATGTCTACACAAATCGTTTTCCTTCAATGTTGTGGCTTGGCGCCATGTTGAATTATTTTGATGTTAGTTAACCGAACAAAATTCATGAAAATTGGACCTGCTGCGTTAGTGGCACAATGGGGTTGGTGGGTCACAGTTTTAGAGTTGGTGTCAGCGTAGGTCGTACCAGTCAATTCTACCAAGTACCAAATGTCGAATTCTTGTTTGATTTTAGAATAGTGTGACCTTTATGCCGAACTCCATCATAATTTATATGAAATGAATCTACTCGTGATACTTAACCTTATTACCGAGTAAAACAGTCGTTCATAGGTTACAAGTAAAAAGTAGTTAAAACGGTCCGATAGGGAGCATAATGTAAAGAGCGGTGTCTCACTCGCACTCGTTACAAAATTGTCACATTTGACACATGTTGACATTTTGATTGTTTGGTGACGTCATTACTTAGTCAAAACGAGACACAGTCCCCTAGATAACCTTCTCTTACAGGCTCACTTTGTGACCAAAGAATTAGATCCACTTCATATAAATCCATGAACTCCAAAGATTAGTGATAGATACAACTTATCTTGGCGCCATCTGGCAAAACCTTTGACAATTGTCTTCCCCATTGGGTGCGCTTTTGCGATTTTTACCTCGATTATATTATTTTATCGGGAATGCGATTTGTATAGAAATTGCTTGTCCTAGTTTTATTCGGTCATGAATCATACTGTATCACTCATCCTCAGTAAAGTTTTAATGATAGGTACCGTGTTTCCATTAAGTATTTGAGTTTTGTAAGTTTTCAAGAGTTTCCCGATTTAATTTGTTCACAAACATGTTGTAAATCTAATTTGTAGGTAGGTTTCGTCAATGTTGATGAATATCGTAATCGCGTTTTTTTTCATGATTGGATGAGAATACGGAGATATTGGTAAGTACTTCTATATTTTGTCAAGTGACATCCAAAACTCATTATCATTAGCATCACCTACCTTACCTACACTAAAAAGAATGAAACAGCTAGAATTAAATAAGTTTTCGCTATTTACTTGCTTCGCATGGAGCCTGCAAAGTTCGTTGCTAAAATCAAAGAAGTCAACTTGGCTAATGATGTGTGTAAAACTACACCATTAAATTTGTTAAAAATAAATAAGAGAATAAGGTAAGGGTTATATTTACTGGGACACTTATTGGGATTCAAATTAGTGCTTGGTTAAAATAACCAAGAACGTTTAGCAATAAAAAAAGCTTTATTCCGTGATTTAAAGTCTTTGTTGTATGTAACTAAAAATATCATAACCGAGCCAAATTGGTACCTACTTTGCTAAAGCTAATTTTTTACCGTGTACTAAGTACCTATTAATAGTTCAAAGATAATGTCACCCGTATACCTACTAGTAGAAAACAAGGATGGTTTTTGTTTATTTTTTTGGGCAATTGATTCCTTTTACTTTATTTGTATGATAGTCAATGCTAATTTCGCACGCACGTTCAGCTGTGAATGTGTACGCGCTACGCCTTAAAGCGAGAATAATCGGTTATTAATGATATTAACATGGAATGAAAGTTTTCTCTTAGTAGCACAGTATCCGTAAATAAACTAAGTTTATGGTGGATATCTGACGTTTATTGTAACGACCTAGGTTTTTTCGAACGCGTACGTAAATATACGATTAATGCGTCGCAGCAGCGAAGGACCTAGAAATGACATTGAAGTTATTGCATTTTCAGTTTTCTAACCCGATTATTAGATGAACCGTATTTCTACTAGTATGTTAAGTATCAGGTTTTATGAAGAACGTGAGTTTCTTTATGCTTAATGTGCCTTCATGTAAGTAGGTATATAACTTTGTTCATTCAATACTCTTTTAGTACTTTTTCGATTGCATTTATTACTTTGTTAAAGGTTGAAATCGACCATTTTGTTTTCAAACTGTCTGCAACGGCAAAAAGATAAGCCGTCTTATATCTTGTCTAGTCAATTTAAACAAAATGTATTGTTTTTCGAAGTTAATCTTTATTAATGAGTCAAGTCACCTGTTATCCTAAACCATTGTGGTCGGTTAATTAATCTCCCGAATCAGTCACCGCCGTTCAGGGCACCCCGCACCCGCCGCGCCGCGCTTATCGGTCAAATAACAAACGCAATAACCTTGCATAAATGTGACGTTATCTATGAAAATATACCTTATTGTCGACGGCGCTTACACCATTGTTAATGACAACGCAATACGATTACGACGCCGCGTGACGTAAGCGCCATTGACATAAGGTCCCTTTTCATAGATAGTGCCTCAAATACAGGTCGACTTACGAGAATCTGATACCTATTGTGTTTGCCAATGTAATTAATAGATTAGACAAAACTGTATCTGCACTTTACAGCAGCCAAATGAGGAATACCTAACCCATTATATTAGTTTATTACAGCAGTGTCTGGGAATCCGTTTTCATGCCGAGTATGTATAGTGCTTTTCAAATTAGCTGTAGCAGTAGTTCCTACTACAATAACAATGTTATCTTTAGTTTAAAAGTAAAGCAGTTCTAAAAACATACGATGCCTGAACGCCATTAATATTAGATACAGACGGTTTAGTGCAAGTGTTATTTTACTAAAATATACAGAATTCGTACAATGTAAATTAAAACAGAGCAGCAAAAGTCAGAGTTTCAAACCGCCTAGACTAACAGTAAAAAGTAACAGTTTGGCTTGAATTTAATTATTTCAAGGTCACCTTTATTACCTTCTACCCTCTAGGCAGTACTTACTACACGGAAAATAACCTAAAAATTACAAATGTTTGACAACTATTTTTTTTTGACATTAACACTAAAGTTTAGTTGCCATTACAGGTTCTAGCTATATATAACACTTTGGTAGTTATATTTAATGAAACTTTGTAATTTCCACAAATGAACTTCTTGCGATTACAAAAAGTTTGTTGTTTTACAAATAATTTAGTATTTCTTTTATTGAAATAAATGATTTTTTTCGTGTAGGTAGGTACAGATAGATTGGTTGTATTTCTATCTGACCCAACTATGGTCACGTGGAGGGGGCACAGCCTAGGAAGGAAACTATTCCTAAGTATATGTGCTAGCCTTGGTTCCGTTCTTTCTATTTTATTCTACATAATAAAATATTAAAGTCCAATACTTGCCTACATATATTATAACAATCAAAATTCAAATAAAATAATGTCAAATGGAAACGATTCCTACTCACTTGTGCCCACCGGCGTAGATGGGGTAATTTCTTTCCCAACTGGGCCCACAGGGACGGATGGTAATGACACTATAGGCATAGTGGTCAACTGGGCACTGGTAAGGAATCGTTCCCACCTGTGCCCGCCCCTGCCCGTGAGGCGGGAATACGTGACCGAGTGCTAATTAATGTGTTGTTTAATCACTCACCCAGCTCGACAGCCGCACGCACTCGCTGCAGCGCCATCGTTTTGGTCACGGCCAGCCAGCGATCGATCAGAGGCTCGAACCACCTGGGGACAACACACACTATTAGGTACACTTTCCGAAATGCAGGTGTTAAAAGGGTTTCATTGAATATAGCTGTTACCTGCATGTTAAAAATTGGCTGAAAATTTTTAGGGTTCCGTAGCCAAAATGGCAAAAACGGAATCCTTATAGTTTCGTCATGTCCGTCTGTCCGTCCGTCCGTCTGCTGGTCCGTCCGTCCGTATGTCATAGCCAGTTTACTCGGAAACTGTAGGACGGAATGCTAAAAAAATATATCACCAAATTTCAACACGATGTAAATTAGTCCATATATCTTTAAAAATATCATTGAGGTTTCTTTGTGGATATTTTCAGAAATAATCACTCCGAAAGTCTAAAAAATTGTTGACCACTTGTAACTTTTAAACCGTAAGTCCAAAAGTTATGAAAATATTTAAGATACCTACACCTTTAAATATATTGTTGGAGTTAGTTCCATAATTAAAGTTGTGAGTAAATAAATCCATCTTTCATCTCCGACATAATTCCAAAGTAGAAATTTAATGAAGAATCGAAACTTTATAAGTAGTATAGGTACCTATTTAATTTTTGCCTACGCGTTAGTCCCACGAGCATTGATCGAGCGCCAATTACAGCTATTTTCAGCCACCTTATTTAAAAAATAAGTTTGGTACGCTTCGTGTATTTATTTTTCTTGGAAAATATCTAAGTAATTTGACGCGCGTTTTTACCTAGTGAATAAAATCCAGAATTCCCTGAGCTCCATGATATGATGACAATTTTTATAAGTATTCGTCTGTAGATTTTTTACAATTTCAGCACATTACATTGAACTTTCAGCATTTGTGGAATGCGTAGAGATGCGAATCTAGAAGATTGACATATACGTACAGTGGCGATCAGATATATTGGAACCACGCCTCTATTATAAAGGCGATAAAGTGCATGTTCAGATATTCTTGAGTACCTTGGCCACTCCGATATATTTGATGGCGACTGTACATACTACTATTTAGCATAACTATTCTAGTAAAAATATAAACTTTAACTTTTCAACTTCAATCATCATTTGAAACGATGTTATTTAGTTTGACTCCATTCCATTAGAAACGCAGCGCTGTAGTTATATTAACAAGACAACAGATCTCGTAATTATAAAGCTACCTACGTAGCATGTACAAGTAGTATAATTAAACCAAACTAATTGGCTTCTAACTTTTCCACCCCAAAGCTCTCTCGTTGCATTTCAAAGGAATTCAGTGAATAAGCTGCTTAAGGGAATGAAACTGTTTACTGAAAATAAATATTGTTAAAAATAAATGTTGTAGAAAAATATCTTTGTATATGTGTGTATGTAGTATCACTCAATATAAAAGCACGCAATAATTTATATGTTCATATTAAATAGTATATAACTCACTCTATAGATACCAATTTACGTGAAACTTTCTCAATTAAACAATTTATTTGTATAATAATCATCCTACATCCTACATATATTTATTTAACTACCTCTACCAAACTATTGGCCTCCTTCTAGGCCCAGCAAGGTATAATCACAATCACATTAGTCACAATCGAAAATGCCTTAAAGAGTTTTTAGTCCATGATGGGTAATCTTCCTATATAATTTTTCTACTCGTCGACTGTAATCTGTGTATTAGGACTTTATAGACCATACTTAAACCTTACACATTTAAATGTTGGATAGTCTATGGCACTTCCGGGATCATTTAAATAGATTTATTAAACAACCCGCCACTAAACTAAAATAATTTTGAAAAGAGAATTTCATTCACATCTCGGTAAAATGTGTAGAGTTTCGGACGGACTCAACTTTATAATTTCCGAACGTACTTAATCTCTCAAATTTTCTTCTTCTTAAACTTGCTTCTACGTTGTGATTGGATTATAAAAAGACCAATCACAACTACAACGACATCTTGGACTCAGTTTATTCTAGCGGTCTCTTTCTACTACCGATACAATTATATGTCTATCTCTTTTTGGTAGTGTCTGTAGCACCGAATGCCCAGATACAATTACTTCCGTTTTGAAAAATAGTGTGTGACGTTTGATTGGGAAAGATTTAGAAATAATTAAATAAAATCAATTCTTACTTAATACTCGTAGAAAAAGTATTGTATACAATAGTGACATAATTAAGCTTTTCAATCTCGTACCTTAATTAGGCCACTCAGCAAGCTTCGTGGCCTAAACGCGGTACTAGACTGTAAAGCTCTTGATTATGTCACGTTTGTATAAAATACTATAATAAAACCATTGGAATTACTTACGGAGCCAATACAAATATTAGACCAAGGTCTTTGACAAAATTTCATAAATCCAATTTCAAGATTCGTCACCAGGCCATGGGGTGTAGTCGGTAGTTTTAGCGTGAAGCTTACAATCTTATACACGAAACTATGCCTCAAAACTCAAATAGCTGACGTCACTGAAGCTAAAGTGAGCCTAAAGCCGCTAAGTTGAAAAGACTTGTAGGCTCAAAGAGCTATGCGCCCTACTCAATCGAAGGCGGGGTCGCAGCAAACCTCGATGGCGATGGCGAGTTTTTAAAGGGAACCTTTAAAAGTAACTGGTGGGATCTCTCCCACCAGTTCCTTTTAAAGGTTCGACCTCGCTAACCCCCGAGGGTAAGACTGATGAAATACGTAGAAAGAGAGGATCCGAGACTTTTGCCCCGCAGTGGGACAGTCTAGACATATTTAAATAAATAAAGAATAATTCTAAACTCATAAATAATTTATTGATTCTATTTAGCCAGACATATTCCTAATTTATGTATTGTAATTGAGTCTCAGAGGTCTCAACTCTCAGTTTAAGACCTTCTTCGGCAATAAAACATATTTACATGTAAAATATTATGTTAATAAAGAACAAAGAGGCTTCAAATATTTTACGAGCCATTTATTTTATCAATAAAATGTAATAGGGTTGTCAATATATAAGAGCTTTGCGCATCAATGGAGATTTTACTGGGAAAAAAACAGTAAAGATATTTTTAACAGGGCGCAACTCATTAACTAGATTACAAATTTAACAAGATGTGGAAGAGCTTACCTGTTTCGTGGAACAATAAAAGTAATTTCAGTGATTTGAGTGAGAAAATATGAATATATATATTTATTACTGCGAAAATATCCTGTTTGCTGTAGTACTTATGTTTGGGCATTGTGTGGGTAATCAACAAAAGACTTCAATTATCCTGATTACATATGTTGATGACATCATGTTTTTATTAGAGTACAATTACGTAATGGTTGATATACTTATAACGAAATTTAAATAAATAGGTTTCACTAGGTACCTATAGGTACTCGCGATAGACGGAGAGTTGGCCATGTCATATATGAATGACACAATAATAAGAACAACGGAGCCCCTCTAGTTCGTTTGCTAAGTATTTCTAGATCTGGACATCTGACAGCTGATCACGGTAGAGAACAGGACTGCCAGATGCCTGGATTTAGCAATAATAATAGTATAGCAATATGACTAGACGGGTTTTATTGCTCTGTTATTGTGTCACATCTGCCGTGGCCAGCATAGTTAATAAGAATTTTAAGTAATTAGTTAATTATACCTATTATTACTAGATTACAAATTAACAAGATGAGGAAAAGCTTGGCTAGTACAGTCGCCATCAGATATATCGGATCGCCCAAGATGTTCAAATATTTTTGAGTACCTACTCTACTTGGCCGCTCCGATATATTTGTTGGCGACTGTTCGTTACCGACATTTTAATTACGTGAACAGAGGCATTTGCAGGTATTTTACCTTGACCTAGTAACCTTTTGCTACACTTATCAACAGGCCCACGCATCCTGATTCCTGATAGCTTTATTGAATTTACCTATTTGGAATCCCATCGTAAAATGTCAACTCTATTTTTAGTAGCATACGAAAAATTAAAACAAAACGTATGTATATACCATTTTCATATGCTTTATAAAATTAATATACATTAAATTAATTGTGTGACATACGGCAAGAACAAGTTCATGTACCTACAGTCCTTCAGTACAGGCTGCTTAAAGTGGAGCTTTACTCGAACGCAAACAGTTTAAGCACGCCGTAAGCCCACTGTTTTTCTCTACTGAACATTTTAGCGAGACAGTGTCGGTAGTTCCATTATAGTGTTTGCCTGTTGTCTATTAACCCAACCGATTTTAAAATGGTTAGATAACCGTGAGCCCGGATTGAATCATGGTCACTATTTAACAATAAGTTGTTCATATTACCTACAGTAGAGCCTCGATTATCCGAAACTCAAATATCCAAACTCTAAAAGGATAAAATTATCCGAACTTTGGCGCGAATGTGACGCCTGCTGTATTTAATATAGTAAGATAAGATAAGATAAGATAAGATAAAGATTTATTTCCACATCAATTACAAATTTTGCCTTAAAACTAGAGACTGCTTCCTAAATAGGTGAGACCTGTGCTTTAGGATAAGCTGTGCTCCTCTTCTTACATTTCCTTTGATGTGTTTTGTTAGTGTATACCTAGCTGTATGATACTTACTAATAAAGGAGATGCCCTCATGCATGGGCTTACAACTTAGCTAATTAGTAATTATGGACCTAACCTAAAGTTAGTTTAAGCGCTATGTTAGTAACTAAAAAGTAAGAACATTATATTAAATAGGTAGATATACGTGTAATACTGTGTGTGTGTGTGTGTGTGTGTGTGTGTGTGTGTGTGTGTGTGTGTGTGTGTGTGTGTGTGAGAGTGTGTGTGTGTGTGAGTGAGTGTGGAAGGTAAGTGCATGTGAAAATACTCGCGCAGAGACGAAAGCTATTCAGACGTAAGACATCGATTATAATCACAAAAATAAAGATGTTACAAGATGAAAAAGGATGCATGTCACACAAATTGCGAATTAAAAACTAAGAGACAATAGTGAGAAGATTTTCCGTATCAGTGTAATTTTTTGTTAAAAGCCATTTTGTGACAGCTTTTTTACATTCTCTTTTGGTCATAGGGTAAATATTTAACATTTTATTAATTTTGTTGTAGAGAAAGGGACCGTTAAAAGTTATAATTTTTTTTACAAAGCTAGTGTTCGTTTTTTGCCAACGTTTTCCAACATTATATGCTCTTCGAGACTTATTCACCTTTGCTGCGATATCATAGTGCACAGTTTTTAAGTGTAATGGCGTTGATTTTGTTTGAATATATTATTCATTTCTCAACTTTATAGAATCCAACCTAGTAGTACCTAATTTTCATTTTCCAACTGTGGATTGGGAAATGATATGGTTGTGTTACTTCTGCGAGAAGTTGCTTGGCAAGTGAAAATCGGTAATACAATTTTCGGTGAAAAACTGTATCTATATCGAACACTGATATACTTTTTTATCGCCAGGCATCTCCGCGAAAATTATTCTCAAATCAACGATACTTAGCCTAGAGATATATATATATCTTGTGGCAGTAAATGCTTCTCAGGGCTCTTTGGTCCCAACGTAATCCGAAGATCGCTCTTTAAGCTCTCGAAACCGCGTAGGTAAACATCTCAACATTCTCAACCTCCTATTAGCTACCACTAATCTTAGAAAAGTCTTTTTAATTGGACAAATTTCTGTAGAAAATTGTAAAGCTTAGAGAGCGGATTGCATAAAAGAGTGAAAAATATAATCTTCTGCCCGCGACTGCGTGGAATTAGAATTTGCACCTCCTTTTCCCTGGATTAATCCTATGTCCTTTGTGTAGTTAGGCAAATCGAAAGGTAACAGACGGTCACTCTTGCAGGTATGATATTAGTATGGATTTAGTTTTTACAAATGAAAATCTTAAGAAATATTTTTCTATACTATTTAAATAGCTTGCGACAATAACAAAACAGTAAATGGGAGATTTTTGCACACTTGAACAAATAAACTGTCTGGAGTGTGCTGTTGAGAGCTTTATATTAATTTTGCTGAGTTGAGCTTCAGAACCTATTTTATCAGCAAGCAGGTTTTACAGTCGGGTATTTCGAAAAATCCCTGGAATATACGTAAAAAAGAGGGTGTTAACGAACTGCACGGCTAGCACATCTTACGTTGTTGCGCGACTCTCCATACTTCAAGCGACTCGAAGTACCTATGAAGTGACAGGCGACAACGTAAGATATGCTAGTATGCCTGGAAATGGTTCGAATACAGTTGTTTAAATAAATTAAAAATTATTTAACATCTATATAAAGTGTTATTACCACACGATTTTGATAACATCCACTACCGGAATTTAACAAAAAGTGTTAAAATTATTTAACCTTTTGACCGCCGTCGTCTGATATATGAGACAAAGTGACAACGTGAATGACACCTTCATAAAGTATGACAGGGTTCAAAATTGAAAGTTCAATTTTTAACGTATGGCGGTCAAAAGGTTAAAGGTTGACGCTTCGAGCAGCCGCACACGAGCTCGTGCGTTGCCGTCAGTACCTCGGCAGACGACTTATTTTGCTGGCAATACGAGACACACATTTGACAACGACTACGACAACTATCAACTATAGTTGGGTCTACCAACTATAGTTGATAGTTGTCGTAGTCGTGATAGCGCCGCGTTTTCGGTTACATAATATTTCACAGGGTGGCTTGCCACCCAATTATTAAAAAAAAAAACTATCAACTATA
Source organism: Pammene fasciana (assembly GCA_911728535.1). NCBI lineage: Eukaryota > Metazoa > Arthropoda > Insecta > Lepidoptera > Tortricidae > Pammene > Pammene fasciana. Next base: position 9,805,083 of record OU452285.1, read on the forward strand.
GAAGACAAGCAGATCCGCTCCAACGCCGGCACCTCGAAACGCAGTGTCACCCACCGCTGACACTTCTTCATTCTCCATTCTTAAGGCTTTGTCACACTCGTGCGTGATGTGAGCTAGGCGCGTCACTGAAGTTCGAATGCATGTCTTATGTCATCGCGCTTCAGTTTGATAAATCCTTAAACTAGGTACTTACAGATAGGCGTCCAACAGTTGCGTGGGCGCGTCGTGGGGATGCGAGGGATGCGTGGGCGGCGCGGGAGCGGCGGCGGCGCACAGCTCGCGCACAGCCGCCAGCACCTCGAAAGGCAGCGTCTTCGCTGACACCACGCATACTGGAAACAATAAATTATGTAAACAATTCACGTTTACTTATGATCGAAAACTAAGCTCGAATAATATATGTGGCCTGCCGCCACCTGTTGCCGGCCTCTAATTTATACCGTGTCCTGTACTGAGGTGTGGAATAAACAATAAAATTTGTAAGTATTTGTCCTTTTTGTTTGTGAGATATGATTGTTAGTAAGTATGATTGATGGCTAATGAATGATAGTTTTATGCACCATGTTAGCGAATTATTGCATTAATACAAAATCAAATTAGAATAGAGAATTTGAGCTCAATTAGGGTGGTGGGCAGTATGTTATTATAAAAACTTTCTTGTATACAAGATTCGAAAAGTGTACCCAAAAAATATGTGGGGTGGAGCCAAGGTAAAACGTAAAAACTGGCCATGGTCTAGAAAATTAACTTATGCTTCCTATACTTACCTCTAATATAATATATTTTGTTGCGCATTCTAAAGGCAACATAATTATTATGTTGCGTTTAATATGTCAAGTTATCATAAAATTTCGCAAATCATACCTCCATTACCCTGTTCATCGTATATTTCCTCCTCGGCCACGCCACACCAACCTTCGTTCACCCAGAGCTCCACGCACTGCCTCACATCTTCAGACAGCTACAGCAAAACATGACACAAACACTAAAGTGGATATCGCTACGTCACAAGATTGTTTCTCAAAGAGGAATCACTGTAAGATCGTCTTTTGTTTTCCTCATCCAAACAAGCGCGTAATCTGTCGATTGACAATTCCATAATGGTCTGTCAATCAATTCCTAAGAAAAACAAGCGGAGTATATTGTACGAGAAAACGCGAAGATTATCTCGCACTGTTCCTTTTATTCACATAAAGTTTATATTAAAATCGTTGAGCATTAGGTAACTTAATAAGGTAACTTTTGAAGGTAGGATTTTGGCTGACTGGTATTTCTAATTTAATTACATTCCTTGATCTATATTTCAACAATGCTATTGACTTATTAGGAAGGTCCTTGCGTTGCTTTATTTTCTAGGTTTATTATTGCATTTATTATGAACAAATAACTTTTGTACCTTAATTATTAGGAATTAATGCAATGGTAACCGCAAACAATGTAATTGTAGGGTGATTACGTGCATGTTACTAATTCATGCACAATGTGAAAGAGCAATTATCCATTCCTTTGTTATTAAATATAGATTATTTATAAAAGCCATTGAAACAATGATCAAAGCTGAATGTAAATTAGGTAAATGGAAGTAATCTGTGTTTAATAGAAGGAAGGGTAGTCAAGTTAATTCAAAATTATTCACTTACCATTTTATCAATCTGTGCGAAGACTACGTTGAAGTACGGGACATTGTTGGTTCTAAAAGAGTTCAAACATCTTTAAGTATTGACATATGTAATGTCAAAATTACAGTATTGTATTTATGTAAGTAAAACAAATTTATGCTGGTTTATGTATTAAATTTAAATTTAAAGTAGGTAGCTACAAACGGCTTGTGACGAAACTGTATCTTAGAACTTGAAGTACAGGAATTATCGAATTCAGGAAAGTTGCATTATCTAATAACAATAATATACTATTATAAAGACGGAACATGCCTCGCGGACAAAACTTCGAGGCGTTTACTAGGTAAGTATTTAAATTAGAATTACCACACGGGAGTTTTGAGCCACTTGCCATTGTGCGTGCATTTCTAGACCAAGCCAAAGAAAAAGCCATCATTATGACGTATCAAGAGCTAAAAACATTAGCGGAGAACAGGACAGATTGGCGATTACTCCACCGCCAAGAGTAAGGCTTTTAAAATGATGATGATGATGATGATGGTGATATCGATCTATTTACTTATAATAATAAGAAATCTTTTAAAAGTACAATTGCGAACAAAATTAATAATAAGAACCAAGAGGGTTGAACGCATTAACACACACACATACACACGCACACACACACACACACACACACACACACACACACACACACGCGCGCGCGCGCACACACACACACACACACACACACACACACACACACACACACACACACACACACACACACACGCGCGCGCGCGCACTCAGGCACACACTATCTTAACTTATACTTAGCGTAATATGTAATGCTAAATGTACCTACATTCTAGTATGTAAGCAATCCGTAATTTTGTATCTATTAGGGAGACCTGTTATTGGCTACATTATTGTATCTTAGTTATAAGTCTATATTGTATGTTTTAAGCCGTTGGTCTTCTAATAAAATAAAATAAAATAAAATAAAATAAATAAATTGTTCGTAATTTGACCATATAATGAATGACCGATGTTAAATGACAACTGACAGCTAGGTAACATCGGTCATTCATTACACGGCTACATTAAGGTGAGTTCGGCCAAAATCTAAAACAGGGTAAAATCGGATAATTCAAATTACGCCTATTGCGAGGACTTTATTTAGTTCTGGCAAGATAAAACGATGCGTTATTTTTTATCAAACCTCTCTTCAGACCGCACTTGTTGTTCCTGATAAGTCGTGTGCGTAAATTTGAATCATCCGATTTTACCCAGTGTTCGATTTTGGCCGAACTCACTATACGAACAAACACGTGGCTAAATACTCCCGTTTGGTGACTGTACCTAATATAAATGCATGTATCCTTACGTCTCAAACAGCGGGTGGTAGTAAGTGAGTCCTTGTTGTAAGTCGATTTGAACAAGCGTGATTAAGTTGACCAAATCCTCGCCGCGCTCGGATTCCGTGTCCTGCGCACATAGCGCCTCGTACCACTCGGAGGTGCCTTTACGCAGCGATCCCACGATCTCACTCCTAAAAACAAGAAAGTATGTGACGAGTGCAATAATGTACCCATTGTTATCGCAGTCTTAGTTTATTTTATCGTTTTCTCTGCACATATTAGGTACATATTACATTACATATTACATATATTAGCGCAGCTAGTCTGGCGGTAAGACGTCAGATTTCCAATATGGAGGTATCTGGTTCATTCAGACCCGGACTCGTATCACTGAGTTTTTCTTATAAGAAATATCAATTGATATTTAGGTACCAGTCGCTTTTCGGTGAAAGAAAACTTCTAGTTTCCCCTCTGGGTTGGAAGGTCAGATGGCAGTAAAAACTAGTGACTATGCCAATTATGCAATTAGGTTGTTAAGCGGACCCCATAACATTGAGTCTTGGCTATAGCCGGGACGAGACAGAATTATGACTTAAGAGAAGGAGATTTGGTCAAGGTAGATTACTGTGTAAGTTCATCATCTTTCCAGTGGCGTCTCCCCGGCAAGTATGTATTAGCACAAGAGCGCAAGTAAGTACCAGTTTTAACAAAAGAGACTGTCACCTATTCTTAGATGGGAAACATGCAAGGTCTTGTAGCGATTAGTCAGTTTTCCTCTTTGTGTTTTGCTTCAACAAAAAACATCAGTTTTAAAGCTGCAATAATATTTGCATTTTTATTCCATGTTTTTTGCAACGAAAATAAAATGTAAACTGGAATGGAAATGTGGAGGCACGAATACTAGTCAAATTTAGTGTGGAATATTTCCACGCCATTCAGAATCACAAACAAGCCGTAAAATGGACAATAAACTCAAATTGATGGCCTAATACATGAGAAACGCGTGATATTCAGTTGCCGAGCAAACAATTGAGATTAATTATCAGTGTAAACGCGTCATTAGGTGATCGATTCGATTAGGGGAATAGCGGGATAAATTATTAGTCATTATCTAATGGCCACCAATTGCTCTTACACAATAATCACCCTGTACAAAAAGAAAGGGAAGAAAATGAATACCTAGGTACCTACAAATACCTGTCGTTATGTTTGATCTTATATAATATATCTTAGACATATGCTTAAAGATATTTAAAAAGGAATGAAAAATCCTACCAATTATTATATATATAACTTCAATTGGTTGAAAAGAATTATAGACAAAAACTTTAAAAACGAGAGCTCAAAAATAAAGTTTTAAAGTTCAGAAAATACCATACATTGTTGATGTTAAAATGATTGAATCGTCTTGACCATTAATTTTCGAAGCATTACTAAATACTAAGAATTACAAATGGAATGTCTATCTGAACACTCCACTTCTCCACACATTTACTTATACTTAGTTTGAAAATAAACAGGCTTTAGCAAATGATACGACCGCTGAAGAAGGAAAGAGTGCAAAATTGCAATTCATTGCGGAACAGATAACGTCAATCCAAATGACATATTAGCTCCGAGGCTGGGAAAAAGTCGTTTTATATTTTCATACAATGATAAATTATTTTAGCCTTATTCACTAATTTTATACAGCCTCTCGTATTATTTTACGGTACATTAGTCTATTATTGAATTAATCAGTTCTTATTATTTTATAGTTAGAAAATCTATGACATAATTGATTCCAATGCAGCAAAAACAATGCAATGAAAAAAAACCGGCGAGATACTCCAGTAACTACAACGTCTACAACAGTTATACACGGTGAAACAAAATGCTGGAGATCCGTTTAAGGGCATAATTGGTATCGTAATTATAAAACGAAAAATAAGAAAAAATATTTTTCACGCGAATAAAAATTTCGTTTTGTATGGAGGGGTGTCAGCTAAGACGATGGGTCCCATACAAAAAAAAAGTTTTTTCTATTTTTTCTTAGTCGCATTATGATACCACTTATGCCCTTAAATGGATCACCAGTATTTTTGTTACACCCTGTATGTAGGTACATAGATAAATAGATAATGGTTTATTATTCAAAAAGTTTAAATACTTACATGTAGTTATACAATGCCGTTTGTCTGCAGGTGAGTCTTAAAGTTATTTTACTTGCTATGCTAGGTATTATTAAACTATATTCTCTAAAGAATTGACCTTTTGGTACCTACGAATGTATTTTATTCTAACTTAATTATTTTAGACGAACCTTACTCATTCCTAGACCGATGTTCAAATGGGCTTTATAAAGTCTTACCCAAACTGCAATCTTTTCGAAAGCATTTCCTACACGTGAGAGCATTCACTTTGGAACAATCGAGTTCCAGTTCAAATTCAATAACTGGGTTGGAACAATAGGAGATAATTTCCGGGGAAAAACTGTTTTACTTCATTTACAAAGTCGGACTTCGCCGGATGACAGTCCTACTTTAGAGCCACTATCGGTTCGGAGTACCTACATCTTCTAAATAGTTTAAAGAGTCAATATAATTTGGAATCACTGTTATTAAGTAAAAAACAAAACACTGCAAAAAACAATGCACTGTTGACTCTACATAACGCTCCAACTTTGGCTCAGGTTACCAGGTACTAAAATACATAACAATTTATTGTGCATTACCTTACATAAGCCGTATTCTGATATTCGATGAGGTAGGGTTGTCTACGGCCTACTCTTGATCTATTAGGACTATAATTAAATGGAATTGTAGGTATTAACTTTAGGTACGGGAAGGGAATTATTACCAGGTTTTAGTCACAACCCAATTGGAACTAATTCTCTATGTTAATTTTCCAATTATTAGCCTTATTCTAGTAATTCGGGCATAATTCAATAAAAGACACGACTTATCGTGTTATTGCGTTGACGGAATATTCATAGGCGCTGCAATAAACCGCACGTGTGTCAAGTCAAAGGCGTCGTTTTGGGTGTTATGTTATGTAAAATAGTTATTTACTTATTAATTTATTATACAAGAATTGATATTTAACCTCTCGTGCTCTTATTGAAACCCGAGTTAGTGAACGATTTCAAAATTGAGCCATTAGCGTAGCGTAAAATATAAAAAAATCGAACCTTATGTATGCTTTCAAAATTATATAATAAAATCACCTCTTTCAAGTCCACCCTGCCAGATAACGTGAGAAAACAAGTCAAACTTGTACCAAATTCCATTCCCCACATTGTAAATAAAATGCATTTTCTCCTCCGCTTTCAAGGGATAAAGAACGCGTTTCCGAGGTGGAGTGGTGAAAAACTTATTTCCATATACTGTACAGTCGCCATCAGATATATCGGAGCGGCCAAGGTGGTCGCAAATATCTGAACAACGCTTCTATTGTCAAAGCGATAAAGTGCATATTCTGATGTTTTTGAGTACCCTGGCCGCCCCGAAATATTTGATGGCGACTGTACCTACATGTAGCTGCGTAGAATGTTTGCGCGTCTCTACACGGTTGTTTTCAGAGTATTGTATTTCAGTTCAATACCGTGAATGTTTTGTTTGGCAGGTAAACAAATTGTATGTATTTGGTTTTTGACAAAACTATCCGCTAACGGATCACGAATGCCATAAATAGATGGTTCTCATTGTATTCCAACAAATTGTAAATATAAAAGAAAATTCACCAATACATAACATTTTTTTAATTGTAGGCAGTCTTTGGTTTATAGTTATTTATTTCATTTTCTATTGCATTGTCTATTGTCATTTCGATTCCGCTTAAAATAAATTAATTTAAAACAGATGTCCAATTCCAAAGTGTTACTCTGAGGCTTATAGATTTGTAAAATATGAAACCTATTACAATATCGTTGCCGTCTATATTTACCATCAATCATTATTTTTTGTATAAGATGGTAAATGTAATACTTAATGATGTTATGCATGGTAACTTGTACCTATTTATGTAGGGTGCGTTGGGATAAGATGAAAAATGGGGGAAGATGAAAAACCGTTTCTAGCTCCCCACATTTTTTGTTCCTGACCCCTTTAACAGGAACTCCATTTTGTTGTTCCCCGCTCTTCAGTCGGTTCCGTCCGCTAAGTGAGAGTGGAAATGAGTTATTGGCTATTTTCGACAAGGTGTATTTTTCGACATCAAATCCTGTTTTTTATCTTATTCCGTGTTCTTTAACTTCTTTTTCAGTGCAGCTATAAATATTCTGAGTTGATACGTTTGCTCGTTATTGTTATTTTATTCACCTGTCAATGTGGATTTAAAATAATCTTTATTATTTGCTGAGTTTTTATCTTGACCCGGTGACTTTTCGTGGGATAAGGCGGCAATACTTATTTTTTTATCTTAACCCGCTTTCAAATCTCATAGTGATAGCAAGTGGTTCTCAAACTGTAGAGGGCTAACTTGTTGCCTTCAATATACCTAGGTACTACGAGTAGACGTAGTATTATCGAGGTTGGTTGTACTACTTCTACAGTACAGTCGCCATCAAATATATCTGAGCAGCCCGAGTACTCAAAAATATCTGAACAAGCACTTATCGCCTTGCAAATAGAGGCGTTGTTCAGATATTTGTGACCACCTTGGCCGCTCCGATATATCTGATGGCGACTGTACATTAATTAAACTAAATAGGACTCTATTGTAAACTTATTTTAATTTTTTTATGGTTATGTTTTGAACATGGCAGTAGTTTGAGAACCCTAGTCCACTTCACCGCAAAATGGGGTAAGATTGAAATATCACTTTTTGGAAAATCGAATTTTAGCTGTAATTAACGGCTTATTTCAAATTTGAAGTAAAGTTTTAAATAGCTACGTTGCCATAGCGTGGAAGAGTATGCGTCAAATACACCTACGATGCGTATAAACGATTTTAAAAAGTATTTCGATCTTAGCCCATAACCTTTTTATCTTGCCCCACGATTTTTTTAGTCACAAGTGTAACTTTGTTCAAAGTTTTTTAATACTTAAAGTACTGCAAAATACCTTTTTTAAAATCAAATATAAAGAAAAATATGTTCTCTTTACTAAAATCATAGTTCCATGTACCTGGTCCTTATGTCGTTTGTACAATGGAGCTTTCAAGAAAACACTGCTTATCTCGTCGAAAACCCTTTCGGTCTTACCCCAACGCACCCTACCAAATAATAAAATATAGTGATATCTAAAAACTTTATTCGGAGCTAATGTTACCTACGTAAGACAAATAATGGTTTGTATCGTACGCCATGTTCAACAGTTCAAAATGTAAATATCCTTTTCGCTGATCATAACGGAAGAGATAATTTTATAAAATTATTAGCCCAGTATCTTGTCCTAAACAAACAAAAAATCCTAAAGAGAAACATGATTTTCAAACAAAATACTCTCCGAAATTATGTTATATATGTACCCCTAAAGCTATAACATTATCCGTATTTTGAGTTTCGGGTTATTTTGTGCTTCGGGTGTATTTCGTATCAACAAAATCGCCAACTTATATTTTTATCTTCATCTGTACTTAGACTTCAATTTACGCTGATGAAACCGCAGCAGGGGAGTAACGGCGACGGTAAACAATACCAAGCTTGATTGTATTGCTGACATAATCTCTCGGGGACGTATCGTTGGAGATATTTCATAACTATATTTATAAGTAAACGAATAACCCTCAATTCAATCAACTGAAGTTATTGGAGCTAGTTTGTGGTACTCTAATAACAAAAAACTCGAATACATTTTGTCATCTGTATGATCTTCAGAATTGGTTAAAGTCAGTGCAGTCAAATCGGTCTGTGAATTCCATAAATTCATGCACGTAGTCGTATTTTATCAGCAGTGGATTACAGAGAGCGATTTGCTTTTGACAGATAAAACTAAATACCTATTTCACGGTCGACTCGATTGAGTCAGCATCTGCCTATAACTACTACTACTACTAAATAGTAATATAATTATTTATTTCATTCATTGTATAAAGGTTACTATATCTAAATACCTAAATATAATCTACTAAATTGTATTTACACGCAGATATCATCGCAAATTGTTGGTTGTTCGGTGTTATTGTTGCCAGTTGTAGAAATTGCTTGTTATTATACCTACTTGTTTTGTTATATACATATGTAAAAAATAACAGATTCACGATTATCACTTTTAGGACTCGTATTACTTCTCGTATTAATCATTAAAATTGTCATCGTTCTGCGATTACACCAGAACTCGTAGGAATATAACCAAAAAATGAAACCCAGCTATAGAAATGAAAAAGTCAAGATGAATTACTTTTCCGTCCATTTGTCTCCGCTATTATGCCCGTAAAAGACTGGCAAAAAAGCGGGAGCATTCTGGCGAGAAAAATGACACATGTAGTAGGTATGTTTTATGTAGATTTTCTTAGCGTACCTAAGTAGGTATTTTTAGTAAAATATTTCTATAAGATATATAAATATTGTACCAAATATATATTTTATTAAAAAAAATAACTAAGTGTAGCAGATATTAGTAACTCTACTGAGTCTATGTAACAGTGAACTAAGGCAATAGTTTCAGTGTAATAATAACTTCAGAGATTAACACATCAAGTCAAAAAATAATAACAATAAATAAGATAAGAACTATCCTAAAAACCTAAAAATAAATAAAAGCTACTCCTAAGTGCTACACAAAAAGAAAAAGAAAACCTATCATACTAATTGGCCCCGCAACCTTCTTAATGCAAAGGTACCCATCACGCTCGCAGCATTGCCTCGTTGCATTGCTATGGATAACCGCTGCAACAAGAAGGACCTGGAGCGAGGATCTAAACAAAACCTCAATTTCCAAATTAGAAAATACCTTATACTTTTCGTTAAAACTCTGCGTTCATCATTGATAAACAGAGCGATGAGGGCTTATTACAAATTCTGTGCATTATTAAAAGGCAGATGAAAATCTTGCCTTACCTTATTTCCTTATTAAAGGGACAGCATCGCCAGAAGGCCTTCATCTGCGATAGCTGGCTGAGGCACCGCAGTAGGAATTCCAGCCTGCAAAAATATGCAAAATTAATTATGACCGCAAAGACTCGCGAAAACTGTCTTTATTTTATTCATAAAAATTTTAATAGAAATGCGCAAAGTTACAATTTCAATTCGCATTTCTAAGTATTCACATGAGCAATTTAAGATAATAGAAGGTCTAATGTTGTTCCTGTTTGTCTTTCGACATCACAGTAGGATCGAACTCTTGCATGGGCATATTGGGCATATCCGACAGACAAATCCGCCGGACACATCTGTGCGTGTATACCTAGCTATTAACCCATCAAAATAGAGCATGTATTTTTTTAACGCAGTTAACTCCAATCAAAAAGTTCAAAGGATCCTTTTACAAAACAATAACTGTGTAAATTTTCACATTATTAATGAAACCGCGCTTTACACGCGCTTGTTCATTAACTTCAGTGCCTAAATCACAAGGGACGGTTAATGTTTCTTACTGCGTACAGTCAACGCCAAATACATGTATACACATTTGCACGTTACGCCATTATAATAAGGTTCGAAATTGTGTATATATTTTTGGCGTTGACCGTACCTACACTCAGGATATTTACATGAGACAAACAATTAACATTTTAAGTCAGTTACCGGTATCATTTACGAGTACGATGTTACTGTTCAAGGTCTCGTGATAATTGTACGTGATTATACCTTACGTTGGTAAACTCAATACGCATTTCAATTTCAGTCAAGTCCCATCAGTCCCATCACCGAACTAATAACAGTACTTACTTACTACGTTAATAGAACAACACGCACAGAAATGTCGCAAATAATAAATAATAGTTGTCCTATACGTGGTCACGATAATAAAGCAAAATGTTAATAGTATAAAAATCAATTAAGTATGTAAACGGCACAAGTAAGTATTAAACAAAAATCATGTATTTTGTTTTTATACAAATCGTTCACTATATTATCATGCTTCGCATAGATATTTTCATGCTCTGTACGGCCGATTCAGAAGTGAAATTAGTTATTCTCGTTCCAGGAGGATTTAAGTCCCATTTTCAGGACATTCTTTTATTTGTTGAAAGTGAAATCTCTCATTCAATTGCACCTGTATGTTTTCGAAGTTCTCTGCAGTTCACCGGATTCTTGGTTATCTCATCTTATAATATAATTGAGAAAATTAATTAGTTAAATCAACTTAGACTTGACAATGGAAGTCTTATAGACAATAACGGATTTTGAAGGACCGGTTTATATGAATGGAAGCATTATTCTATCAAATAAAGTTCTAAGGAGATTACCGCCTCCAGAACGTGAGGAATTTTTACTTATTACCTAATAGGGACCAGGAGGGAGGATCCATGAGATGATCGGAGATGGAGCTAGCGTGTCCTAGCATGGAGACCTCGGTCAGTAAGACCAGATCATAGACCTCCAATCAGATGAGAGGACGATATGAAAAAGGTTGCAGGCCCTGTAATTGGAGGAAAATTGGAGAGGCGTATGCCCAACAGTGGGCGCATACTCGCTGAAGAAGAAGAAAAAGAAGAGGGACTCCATAACTAAATGTATTTGCTCTATCGGCAATGACTAAGGTTGCCTTACTTAGGCATTTATACATTAGATATGCGACGAATTAAGTGTCACGATGCAGCCAGCACTCCTCGTATCTCGTCCGCTTGCGCTGAAGCATATTTCGGGTTTTCGGGGAATGCCCTCTGACGCGCAACCAGCGCACTCTAGCTCGGTTAGGATCTTGTACATGTAACTAAGTTAGATACTAACTTGTTAAGACTCTGGTGGTGCAGCACAGGGTACAGGTCGCGGTGCAGCCGCAGCTGGTGTAGCGCGCGCTCCACGAACTCGCCGAAGCAGTCCGCGAGCCAGCGTTCCTCGTCCCGCGACGCACACGAGCCGCCTGCGCCGGGGCACGCCTCGGCGCGCAGGGGCATGCCCTCTGACGCGCACCAAGTGCGCTCTAGCTCCGTTAGGAGCTTGTACATGTATCTGTTAAGAAACACATATTATGTATAACATAAGTTTTATTGTTATACGTTATTTCGAAGCCATCTAGCTTCCTAAGTAACTTCAAAGATCAGTTTTTAATTTACAAATTGACGGCAAGAACCTTCGATACAACAGCCCCAAAGGAACTTCAAACTAATAGTATAACATTCATAAATATTCCGTGGCAATTTATACCTAAATATTGGGATAAAATATTGACGATGGTGTAAAAGACAATGGCATTTTTATTTTAGGTAAATAAAAGATGTACCGGAGACTGTTTGAATTAGCCCAATTTGTGGAAAAACTACCATATAAAGTGTAAAAAAAATTCGTACTTGGGGTCTAGCGGTGCATCGCTGTTGAGCCTGCAAGCAGCAGCGAAGCGAGCTATCGCCGCCTGCAGAGTGCTCATGTCGCTCTGAACGGCGTGCTGGTGCAGCAGCGTCTGCGCCGCTCCGCACAGCTCGCCCTCCCACATCGCCGGGCACTCGCTCTCTGCGCTGCTCGGCCCGCCGCTCGCCGAGTCCACCTCATTGGCCAGTAGCACTCCAAACAGACGCTCATGCTGGCGGACCTTACAAAAAACAATATTTTAAAGCTCGGCAAGACTGTACAGTGAACACTGGACGAGACTGACAGCACTAAGAAAATATTTCTGCTTAACTTTTCCGACGGACGCTCCTCTGCCGATGTAGAGGCAGTACAAGTGTCCAATTGTTTTATAAATATCAATATTTAATGTAATGATTATATACTTAGCGTTAATAGAGGAAGAACAAATTAATTTAGTATACAAACTTTGGATACTAATTGTCCGTGTCCATGCAATGGTTGTTAAGAGTCCGGTAAACTTTTTTTTTGATTTCGCTCAACTTTTTGATGCTATTTTACAGTAACTAACATAACTTCTATAATTTTGTATACATATTATGAAAGATCGTTTCTTTTTGAATGGAATAAATACAAAGATTTTTTAATTTTATACTTCATTTATAAATAATTCACCCTTATCTAACACCTGTTTCGCGATTTTTGCTTGGAGAGGTGAATAGAGTAAGGTTTTTATTGATTAAAATTAAGTTATACAAGTACGTAAAATATATAAATACATTGTAAAATGAGTCGTTTGAGGAATAAGTATGACAGTTTTTTTCATTTTCATATATATTTTTTAAGAGAGAGTTTTACTAGAGCAATTTTGCTAAAAATTGCCGAAGTTTAGGTGATATTTTTGGAAAGATATTAAAGTATTTTACAAATATAATATAGAAATACAAAAATAAACTTCACTTCATGTTTTATTCAGATAGTATAAAACATATTAGGATCCATAACAAATAATAATTAAAAATCATACGACAAAATTGCATAAATCAACGTCCCCGCTAAACAAGCTCTGTAAGAATTGAGTTTTGAGGTATTAAATAGACCTAGTCTTTATGCCGTGTCGTCAAAAATGTTGCAACGGAAGACCAGCGCTGGCCTTGCCAGCGTTAACGCTGAGTTGCAACCATTTCGTGACAAAGTGTGTGTATTTTTCTGTTTGTTTCCTTTGTATATGTTTGTCATGAATAAATGTTTCTTTCTTTCTTTCTTTCTTTCTTTCTTAAGTACTTTTTTGCATTTAACAAGAATTCAAGCTATCTTACCAAATGTAATTCATGTGCTTAATGTCATTATTAGCGATTTTCGTTTTCAAATCGTTACCGGACTCTTAACAAATCTTAGCCGGCACCCTAACGACCTTAACGTTATGTAGAATTGTGTACTTACCTTCTACTAACAAATATTTCTCTAGGGGATGTAATTAAAAGGCCAGAGAGATGGTCGGCAAGGGATAGGTTAGCTTAGATTTTTGCTAAACGACAGATTTTTCTGCTGACCTAAATGTCAATTTCTTACAGACCAATATTATACCCTTTTTCTTGTACAAAATAATGCTATAAATAACAAGTGAGTGACAGTCAAACTAAGTACCAACATCTGTGGAGTGATACAAATGCAATTTAGAATCACAACAACTCAAAACTCAAAAGCTAATTAAATTAAAGTGACGTAACTGAGACCAAGAAAGATGATGTTTAGATCCATGAAGATAAATGTATTAGACTGCGACGTAATTTCCATATTATGTTCCCATTTACAATGAGTTTATTGTCTGACGCTACAAGGTGCCTGTTTTCGTTTTTTCAATAATTGAACCCTACATTTAAATGTCAATACGTATAAATAGATTGTCGATCTAAATTTCCCGCAACGATTTAAAGTTTGCAAGTGGCGTTTGAGATAAGACACCTAAATATATTAAAAGTGGGAGAGGAAAAGCCTCTACCTCGTGAGGCGGTATTGCGAAGTCGTACCTTTATAAATTAAAGATGAAGTTATTTCCTTACTTTCTTATTTCCTCGATCTCAAAGTTAACTTGGAGTAACTTTTTAATTTCGCTACGTTCATTCGTATTTATTCAACGGCTATGTTAAACAAGTTACCATACAGTTTGACAGCTTGAAAAGTACCTAATAAGTCTGTAATGTTCAATCACGAACTTTTATTACAGTTACAAAAGTAGATGGAATCACATACCTAGGTAGATCGAAATGGAAGTTTACAAGATCGTAATTTTATGTATAAACTTTGTTTCACGAAAAAAAATATTCAGTTTAATTTGCAGATTTAATTTCCTTATAGGCGGAGCAGGTGGTTGAGAAACTCGATCTAATCTTACACTAAGCTCTTTCAAGAGCTGGCAAACACTTGAACATCAAATGAATGAACGGAGTCTCAAAACGCGCTAGAGCATATTTAAACGCCGACGTGTGATTAAGATTTAGGAACTTCTAAAGAGGAGTCAGCATGAAAAAAGATTGTCCACTCAATTTCAAAAAGGAAGAAATTACAGCGACCGTAAACCTTGAATAATGGAAGGGGATGTGAAAACTTGTGGAGCGAAAAAAGCCGTGTCATTGAGTCTCACAGTGGAGGAATTGTGTGCAGAATATACGTTAGAGTACTATACGTACACGAGTGCGAAGCTGGATTGGATTTATTATGTACAAAAGAGTACGTAGGAGACTATCTATTTGAGATGAGTGTATACGTATTTGACGAGAATCGTTCTTCTCAAATTATTGATTACACGACGCTAAACGATTAGTACTTTATCTAATAGATACGTACCGTACCTCATACCGCACACCCGTACAGGTCACATTGTATACTAATCCGTCAACTCGGGCGTTACAGCACGTTTTTATTTTACTATAATAGTCTGATCTATACATGCATTAAGAACCTTGAACATTCCATGAATACCATGTTTTTTAACATCTGGTACGAACACGTAAGTATTCAGTTTTTGGTATAAAAAAGAACTTGAGAATTGCTATTAATTTATGTAGTTGGTATTCTCTGTTGGCAGTAACAAATTTTCGAGAAATTAATAGACATTTATTTAACACTTTTCGAACTGCACCTCGCTATGCTCGTACCCGATTCATTGATGGGCTATGATGTTAAATACTAGCCTGTACTATGATGCGTAATTAGATTCCAAAAACATAACCTCACTCGCTTACTTTTTGCTTTTATTTCTCTGAATAAGGGCAACTAATATTACTTTTTTACGTCAGAGAATTAAAATGACCATTATTACATTATATCAGTGGCATTTCTTTTAAAAAAAGAACGTATAAATACACGAAACCGGTGAAGAAACGAAGTTATATTTATGGAATTTAATTACGAATCAGAGTATATAATAGTACGATTTCATTGGCCGTATACATCTAGCAATTTGTGCGACAAAGCTAACCTTTACGAAATTATCATGATACGGCGACGGCGAGGTGCTGGGAAAGCTCCCCAAACACGCTTAATTAAAGCCTACACTTTGTTGGATCTTTTTGGGCATTTTAATGAGGGCAGCTCACGACTTAACTTTATTAAGTAAGTAGGTATATTTAACTACAAGAATTTTCGAAAATTTGAAAAAATACATACAAGGTATGTTACTGATACTTTTAAGGGCATAATTTATTTATTTAAACTTTATTGCACAAAAGAAACCACTTAAAGTACAAAAGGCGGACTTAATACCATAGGGCATTCTCTACCAGTCAACCTCGGGGCAAAGCAGAGAGATTGCACTGCATAATTGGTATCTTATTCTAAGTATGAAAAAATAAGTTTTTTTTTGTTTTGTATGGAGGGTTGGCCAGCGGATGTGACTCAAAAAAATTCCCGTCAAAAAAATATTCTCCTACTTTTTCTTACTCGCAATACGATACCAATAATGTCCTTAAACAGATCACCAGTATTTTTGTTACACCCTGTATACATATGAAATGAAAAACCGTATCCAAAATAAATAAAAATAGTACCTGAGTATCTATTTATTTATGAATGGACGCATTTACTGTAAGTGAATTAATCGACTATAGACTTAGGGTTTAAAATATTCGTAATTTCATCGAAGGCGCCATGAAAGCAGGTACATAGGTATTAAATATTCATGTACCACTTATATGGCATTATGTCAGTATAATCTAGTGAGGATTTGTATACTTTGGTATAATTCAGTTGTCTGAGTTGAAACACCTGTACCTTGTCTATCGACCTTCGACTTGATTAACCAAATTTTAATCAAAGTTCCACGAGAGCCATAAATCTCGGAATTAGTCGGACACGGCACCGCGGTTCCTTAATTATGCAGGCTAGCTGTAACGCGTAAACCAACTAATGGGCTGCTAGGAAAGGCTCAATAAAACGGTTTATGTCCAGTGCAGTGGCTCGCCAGATTAGCAATATTGGTCCGATACGCAGTAATCCTTATTTTATTACCCACAGTACCTTATTACGCACTTTGGGCATTAGGCTTCAGCGATGACGTTAGTGGATATTAAGAGATCATTTCTCGTTATTAATATCGAGGGGTCTGGAGTGTGAAATAACACTAAACGTAGCGGCAAGAAAGTCATTAAATCATATAAAGCTCCAAATCTATTATTCCATTCGGCCGGAAAAGTACGTTTCCTTTTCCATTTTCGCCTGACGTCGCAATATTCAATGACTTTTCGTATCACTACGTCGCTCACATGTGTATTTTATTTTCACAAATCGGATCGTGGGAAAAGAACAGCGTTTTAAGAAGTTTACTGAATTAGTTTAGTATAATACTGATCCAATTACAGTCACCAGCAATAATATCGTGCACAATGAAGGCCGCAAAAATATTGTAACACGCTCTTATGAAAACTCTAAAAAGAATGAGACGTCATATTTAACGGGTCAAAATTAACAGTGTATAAAAACAAAAACAAAACATTTTATGTAAATTAGCAATCGAAATCAGATTTTCAGCTGTTGTTGACGTTTACAATAACCACGACCACAAAACAAGCAACACCACGGCCGGGGCAGAAAAATATTTAATTTGCGGAATGTAAGTAAACAATGAACGGAATAGGAAAATTGGGACTTTCTGTAAATATGCGGCGCAGATGGTCGATGCGAAAATCTGTGACGAACACCCGCGTGGCGTTATAACATAATGAAGGCTATATCCGTTTCCTTAAGCGCATACTTTTTACCAGCGCGACTTAATTTACTTAAGGAGGAAAAGTAAAGGAAGCAGTAACTTTTGAATCCGTTTCCCTAATAAAATAAATGAATGAAGGCATATTATCTTTAAATAGGCACAAACCTGTTGCCAATTGTCATCGTCATGTCTGCCCGCCTCGCGCGCCGACAGCCACAGCCGAAGTCTGATGCGTCCCTGGACCGAGGAGCGCTGCGAGCGAGCCTCCAGCTTATACCACGCCTCGACACCCGTCGACGGGATCTCACGAAGCGGAATGTTCACGCACCCTGCACAAACAATATCTCATTGACTGTCTTTCGTAACGTTCATAACATACAACACATTGCCTGCCTATTGTTCAGTGAACCGGGTCATCGAAGAATAATAGTATACTGCTTGGTAATCTAAAGTATGCACGATATTTTATATTTTTTGCGGTATTTTCTTATTTATTAATTAGGTCAGCGTTTGAAGTATTTTTAATGTGAGATGTAAGTGGTACAATGCAGGATGCACAATGCGCAATAGGGGAGGTGGGTTGCAGAATGACACATTTTTGGTAATGTTACATTTTTTACGAGAAAATATTGATCGACCTTAATCTACAACTATGAGTATGCATATCAGAGACATTACAAGTATGTAGTGCAATAAATAAAAATTAATAGGAAGAAAATTTGTTACAAAAACAATTGCTACCTATCAGTGGCGGTGGGTCAATTTTCTTAGGCAAGCCCAAGCTTAATTTGGCTTAAAATTTCTTCATGAGCAGTAGGAATTCTGGTCAGGTACCTGAAAATTAGGCAAGATGACTGGAATCGTGTTCTATGGACGCGCCGCCACTGCTACCTGTAGCTTTTAGCTATATACTCAATTAACGCGCACACCCTGCACAATCTGATATGCTACCCACTGTATTATTTTAAAAATCAATATAGATACCCAATGCATAAGTCCAACTAGCAATCACCTGTGGCTGAATGAATTCCATTCAGAATGAATATGAAGCAGGCCCCCGGCAAATAAATATTGAATTTGCGTTCCCGCACCCATCAATCTTGTTACCTGCACCCAATTTTTTGACGTGAATTCCTATTTTAACGTACCGCGAGAAGATTTGGAGGTGCTGACGTGCCATAAAGTTTTGTCATTCATAAACGTACATTTCCATTAATATAAGTAATTCAAGGATGCTAAAGCTCCTATTCACTGCATATGCATAACATTAAATCATTAATATTCAAACTAAATTCGCCGATTCCCGTCATACATATTTTTGTGTATCTCATGTCACAATTCCATTGTATATTTGCAATTTCCATACTTATATACAGACACGCTAAGAATATTGTTAGGTGCTTCAATGCGAGACCTGACATGGGTAGGTACCTATCCTCCATAGTCAAATGCACATAACAAAGATGCTTCCTTTACCTACTTCATTAAGCGACGATTTATTCTGTCGTAATGTAAGTAGGCACGTGTACACCTTTATGTTTTTAGTCAGCACATTAAATACATCCATACTTTACAATTTACTGGACAAAAACTGCCTTCTAGCCTTGTCGGTAGTAATCCTGCTTACGGAACATGTGTATAGGAGAACATTTTTACACTCACTCTTCCCTTTACTAATCTCTTTCTTCTATTACTTACTTTTTACATTCGCTCTATGATTCCTTTCTACTTAAATTGGCAGCCCCGCGGCGTGAAGGGCCTGCCCCTGTCACGACCCCAGACTTGGGACTGGTCCTTGAGGTGGCCAAACAAGTACTCATGATTTTTTTTAAAACCGACCAAGTGCAGTCGGCAATTGGTCGGACTCGTGCACGAAGGGTTCCGTGCCATTATAAAATAAAAACGGCAAAAAAAAGTGTATTGTATGGGAGCCCCCTTAAATATTTAGGAGATCCCCGGGTTCGAATACTGGTAAAGGCATTTATGTTAAGTATGGTACGTATTGCCATACAAAGGGGAAGTGCTGCCAGTATCTACGGTACCATGCCGCGGGGGGATTTTATAGTTAACTGTCTTTAGTAGTAATCAATATTTAAGATAGTTTTTAATTTATATTTATGTTAAGTATTAGGTATATACTTTATGTTGTCGTCTAATACCCAACACATATATTTTATCACTTTCGTTTGGTGTTTTAGACAACCCTATTACTATCTTAAAGGACACTGACGAGGCGAATATTAATGCGTGGGAGTTTTGTTTACTTAGCGAATGAGTGTTTCTTTATTTATTTATTGGAGTAAATTTAACATTTTTCCCCCAACATTTTTTAGGACTAGCAGGAATACCCCGACGATATTTTGACTATCCTGATACTTATACTTCATGAAATATTGTTTCTTCTTACCTAATTTTAAGGGACAATTGATTTATTCATTTAAATAAAATAACGATACAAATAGAAATGTATGTAAAGGGCTCTTTTTTTGGTTTTTCCTAAACATCTCAGTAACGGTGGCCCATACGATAAAATGTTCTTTTTCTCAAACATGCAATGAAATGTCTTCGTTATGTACGTCATAATAGGCTTCAAAGTATCACGTTTAGGGCGGATCAACTCCAGAGAACAGGTAACGATTTTCATATAAAATTGAAGGCCTAGGCCGGGAAGTAAATTTTTTTAAATTTCAATTCCACATATGTTTGTGGCACAGGATCATGGCATTCAGCCATTTAAGGTTATAAGCGATATTTACTTTTTGGTTCATTTGACATTCTGCCAACACTTATGCATATTAAAAAAAAAACAAAAATCATCATAATATTATTTTTTCCTTTTTTTTTTTTTTTTTTTTGAAAAATTTGTATTTTTCTGTATTTATTCAGTCACCATAAAGATTCAAACTATAGTCACCATATACATTATTAATACAAGTTTACGAGTACACTTTTGCCTTACGTATGTCGGAAAAAAAAATTGGATAACTTTCATATTTATTTCATTGCATGTTTGAGAAAAGCACTATACATACCTCGGCCTGAAAAGGGGTTGCCAGCCTCGTAACTATCCGGCCTCGCTACGCTCGGCCGTCTATATAACTCAGCCGGCAACCCCCTACTTCCCAGCCTCTGTAGTAATGTACTATTACTGAATTCATCCACATATAATTTTCGACAAATAGATTCGTTACGCTTTTTTGCTTGGATCAATGTGTCATGGTAATGAGATATCGAGGAAATACACTAAAAACATTTTTTTCGTAAGAGCCATCGTTACTGAGTATACGAAAAACCAAATAAATGGACCCTTACATTCCATTACTTTATCGAAATAGGTATTGTATATAGAAATTGCAAATTCATTTCAAAGCACAGGAGAGTCAACGTTCCAGGGATCCAGCATAAGTAGGCGATCCAGCAGCATAATACGCTAATCTGCTCAAGAAAATTTTCGACTCGCTGAGTTCCTTCCACCAATTTGAATGCACGACCTAGATGTACGAGTCATTACCTAATGGTCGGGGAAAACGCTTTTTTCTATTTTCTACAGAAATTTTTATTGTATTTTTTTACATTTACTTGTTGCTATTATGTAGGTAGTGATATTATCTCAGAGCAATTTAAATTTTGGGACTTATGCTCAAACTACAGCGATAAATAGTTTTGACAGTCTTCTCGTAATGTTAGCATAACACTAGTAGTTCTGTGAACCGTAGACTTCGGAGCATTTTCCCTCTTTTTCCCCCCTTTCCCCCTCATTCGAAACTTTTTTTACAACAATCTCTAAGGAAGTGTGGGCTTGACCTTTTACCCGAAAATTATTGAAAGCCGTCCATAAATAACGCGACAGCAAACTTCCCCCTCTTCCCCCCTGATTTCCCCCCAATCAAAAAAATGGCTTATCAATTTTTGGCAAATAAATCAAGGAACGTACATGCCAAGTTTCATCGAAATCGGATGAAAAATGCGACCTCTAGACCGACACTGACCAACCAACCAACCAACCAATACACACACATCAATCTGCCAAATCGTCGTACCAGTGAAAACGGAGACGTTCGTCGCCTCGCTACGCTCGGCTCCTCAGTCAATAAGGCATTCTGGCGAAACCGAAATAGATACAAATCTGAGGGTGCAAGTTTAGGGCTATGTGGTGGATGCATTAACGACTTACACCTATAAAATACAATAGTAGATTGTGTAACAAGGGAGTAAAATGAAATATTTACGGCGAGGGTGTATATTGAATCCAAAACGAGGAGATGGAGTCTATAATAGATTCTAAAGTAGACTCCTGAGCGCAATGAGGGATTCAAGTGCTAACGCCCAAGCTGAAAATAGTTTTGCTCCTATGTGACACATACTGCTTTTCACACCACCTTAGAGGAAATTAAAAAATGTTATGGTTGAGTCATATTTATTTTAACTTTATAATTGCTTAGTGTGTTTCCGGATTATAATGAATCGATTAATTTAATCAAAAGAATCGTTTTTAGTGACGAACTAGGTGAAAAATTAACTGATGTCCTTGAACAGAAAAGTGTCACTTTGTTCCCTCCTAGCAGGGAAGAAAAAGCCTGTATACGGGTAGGTTGTGAAAAATAACTTTTCCCCGACCTTGGGCCGTATTCTAATTTTAAAACACGTTTCGACACGATACAACTTCAATGCATTAACTAGAACTACGTAAATTACAGCTTAAGCCTCAACGTCAGAATCAGAAATATCAGAATTTGCTTGACAATAGGGTACTTTTCCAGTACCTAGATAAACTTAATTGTTACGTTGCATTTAATCAAATTAAAATTTCAAAAATACGCGGGAAAATCCAGGTGTAACATGTGTTTGCGCTTTAAATGATTTTATGATGGTTCAAACTGTTAAAAAGAAGATGAATTCATTATATATAGTTCAAAATCTGTAAGAATGAACTTTTGACACATCGCAACACCCGTAGAACGTAAACGCGCAATACACTTTGAAATTATAAACAAAATCCTATAACGATATTAAAGCTTGTCATGTATGTAAACCTAATATTTCACTTTTCATAAACATAGCTTAATGAATGTTACATTTTTTCCATCGCCTCAAAAATTTAAGCCTGTCTTCCGCGCGACATGCGTTACAAGCTGTAACGCTGATTCTCGTTTGTAAGGTGAGGCTTATTGCATAAGCAATAAGGTTCATGTCATGTTGGCAGTCAACCGCGGTATACAAATCTATATTTCGCGTCTTAGCGTAACTGCAGCGATGGCACTGTGGTATGGCATGAGACTTACGATCGAATGGGCGAGGGTTCAAAACTTCAAACCCCGTGGGACGAATAATTTTTTTCTAAATTTTAGAAACAGATTTTGATTTATTTAATGAATTAGATTTGGCAAGTCATTCCAGCTCTGTACGTCTAGCATGACAAACCAATTGGGCACCAATTTCTAAGCGCCATGCTAACATAGTAAAGTTTCACTTGCATCGTGGTTTCATAAAACCACACAATGATTTTTTTTCATATCTTAGTTATTGAATTTTTTATAATAACAATTTAGCATGCAAACAGTTACGGTCTACGTCTTTTTGTTTTTAAATTTAGTGTTGTGACCATGTCTGCTGTTCCGATTCATAGAACATTTCCGTAAGTCGATAAAATTCGATTATGTAATCAATATTGCCTTATATATAATAATAAATAAAAACAAAAACTAAATGAATATAAAGTGAAGTGCGATGTTAAAAATGAAATGAAAATGAAATGAAAATGAAATGAAAATGAAAATGAAATGAAAATGATAACAAATATTAATTTGAGAATATACTTATAGGCATATAACAAGAAAAAATTGGTTGTAGCAAAATCGATTCGAACGATTCATTAATAATCGCTAAATTTGACAAACGATACGTCTTAGCCTCATCACTAATTACGTCAAGACTCAAGTGTCAAAAGTTCATTCTTACAGATTTTGAACTATAGTATTCTGACGTCACAATATTAGTCTCCCATATAAACTTCATATTACAAATCGTTTTAACATTCACTAAAGAGTACCTGATTTGACTTCATAGGAAAATAGCCTATTATTCCGATGCAACTACATTACAAACATTCAATATTGGTTGATTATTTGTTGAGTTGAGTGTTGGAGTTACGAGTACGGTACGTTTAAGTTAGATTATGTTTTTATGTATTCTTATTCCCAAAGTTTACCATCCATTTAACCGCAGATAAAATAAATTACCTTTCCACCTCCGAATTATTAATGGTTCTTACGATTGTAGTTAGGTGTCGAGACTGTCATTATATTTCTGTGCGATCTTACCGAGATAAAATGATTTGTGAATAAATAGCCCCGGGGAGTGCTTGAAGCTCGCCGATATCGGCTCAATAAAACTTGCGATAGTTTTTGTTCCAATGTGTTTGATGTTATCCAACCCAAGATTAAGAACCCACTATTTATTGCGAAGAGATTTCCAGTGATTGTAGTTTTAGCAACGTTTTTCTTTCGTAGAGGTCTGAAGGTGTGGTGATGCTGACAACTATACGAAAGGACAATGAAAATGGGGCACTTTTTATGGAAATATCGTCTCGCCAAGCGCCTATCGATTACATTCAATGTAACTAGTAAATTGACTGCCTATTGTGAATATATATGTAAACATTTACTATTAACGTTTTTTTGTAGATCCGATTTTGAAAATAAAACTTGAATAAAGAACTTTTTGTATTTGATTATACTTTCGTCTATTAGCTACGCCTATGTTCAAAATTTCCATGATCTAAAAAAAAGTTGTATAAAGGTGTGTAAAGGTAAGTACACTGTCTTAAAAACGAGCACTACCTATCGTTCTATAAAGTGTAGCTGTGACTGAAGTCTCTTTGAAAAATCAATCAATCTGAAACCATGAAACAGTCAATCAAGCTAAAACCACGAAAAAATTGAGACTGCGTTTATTTTTATGTACTTGACGTTGTGTGTGGTTTTATTTACATGACTTAGGAATCAACATATTTTCTGTACCCTATTACCAATAAATACACACCGCTGGGCCATGAATTATCGAGATTTAATTGTCGCTCTGTTTTAAGTTGTAATAAATAATAAATGTGTCAGTGCAAAGAATAAGGTCCCACTTTGTCTACTTATATTTAGTTATGAGTACTTCCTAATACTACACAATACGATTATCAGCTATATATCGACAAAGCAGGACCTTTCACTAAACTCGTAAACTTTATCATTTATATTTCGTACGTATTTTGCTTTATTCTTACGAAAATTAAAAATTTTATCCTTATAAGAACATGGGAACCTGTATGGTATGCTAATAAAGACAAAAGACTTACAAACTGTTAACTTTTTTTTTAAGACTTAAAGATTTTTTGAAAACTAATTGAAATTTACATAATCCGCACGAACTGGAACTGTTTGTCCTAAATCAAGTGAGAATTTTCTGTGCTCCTACGAATGTTCCCGAAAATTCATTGGTTCGTGCTCAAATCGAATTTGGGACGAAAAATGCGAGCCAATGTCGCCCGCGACTGAAAAAGGGCGAGACCAGCGAAGCGATGTATACTCTCGCCTGAAAAATATGTAAATTGTTATCATGGGTTCGAGCATGATTCATTCAGCAATATTGAGCACATCCATTTAGAATTATATTGCTTGGAACGTTAAATGTATTAGTTTCTTAAGCGTCAGAGATAAAAAGTTTTTTGTCCGAATACAACGAAAACTACTTTTTGTAAAACTTTGTCGGCGTGATTAAAACAGAGACCTACTCGTATGAAATTTTACTTTTCTGATACTAACCATCATTACGCAGGCTGCTCACTTTGCTACCTCACTTCCTACCCTAATAGTTTCGCCAAGTCCGTCTGTCCCCGTCTGTCCGTCTAGACGTCTAGTAATCACTGAGCAAAGCCTTGGACGGACAGACGGGGACAGACGGACGTGGCGAAACTATAATGGTAGGGTAGGCACCTTGCTCAGTGATGGCACGGCTAGTACTAGAGAAGTGAAATTTCATATGGGAATGTGTTTAATCACGCAGACAAAGTTTTAAAACATAAAGTAAAAATAAAACCATTTGTTAAGGTACCTCCTACAACAATTTTTGGATAAAACAGTGGATAAAACTAATAATACTTTCGAAAATAATAGCCCCGAAAGTTTAAAAAGGTGTTTATTGTATATCCTCGATATCTCATTAAACATTGATCCCAACAAAAAGTGTAAAGAATCTTTTTTGTAGATAATTATATGTGACTGAATTAAGTAAAATAACATTTTTCGTATGAACCGTTACTGAGTTATTTACGAAAAACTTAAAAAAGGGATCTTTACATATATGATACAACCGTATTAAGTAGGTAAGTACCTACGAATGAAGAGTGAGAAAGGTCAATCAGCAAAATGATGTTTGATGCCTCTAAAATCGCGCATAACAGAAGCTTTTGTGCATGGATTATTTAATCCTTAAAACAAAAATTCTATTAAAGGCCTGAAGGAGCCTTTGGGTCCTACCATTGAATTTAATAAAATAAAGATCAAATAATAGCTGGTTTCTGTGAGGTAGGCACGTGTATAAAATTGGGGACTTACAAAATCGTTAACGAAATAGTTGTTTTTCAGTTGACAGGCCCTGAGTAAGGTGTGACATTTAATTCGCTTGGGCTTTCCTATATCGCACACGAGTCCAGTCAACCGCTCCACAAAGTAGGTACCCTTCTTAATAAGGAATTATGGACAGTTAAATCCTCTTTTTCTATCACTGAAAAAAAATCTAACCGTCACACAGTAAAGTGATTTTCATTAAGATTAACTGTTTTGTACAATACCAACAAATATTTGAAAAACGGTGAAATACAAAACAGTAAAAATGACAGATTGAACATCATTGAAAAACAATAGCTTTAGCTCTTCAAAACGGCAAAATTTGCTGTCATTCGTTTGATCGTTACGTCCCCTGTAACTGATTAAAGCAGTAGACGTTAATGGTTTATCAGTGGTATTCACCGCTTATTTTTTTCTCAGTGTAATTGTTGTTTTTTTTCTTAGTGTACACATTATAACTATACGGATGGTGAATGCAAATCATTATGTACCTAGTTTAAGGCATATCATATGATCATTTATGACATTTTGAGTTAATTTAATCGGATAAGAAATCGGCCTCTCATTATTATAGTTTATAGCATATCACATTACGTTGAAAAACAAGATGAAAACATTACAACGAATGTGTTGACAATATTAAAACCTTTTAAAGTGTATCGTAAAAGCCTGCTCGATATTTTTAGCCATTTGCCCGCTACGGTGAGTTAGATAAAATATGTTGTCGTCGATACAGAGAGCTACATGTAATGGAACTTTACAGTACTTATTTTCATAATAATTTTGTGAGGCGATGGTTTTTGTCACTTAACTGTGACAGAGCTCTAACATCAACTGAATCATCTATTTATAAGTAATTTACTTTGTTAAGAGTCGCGATAACAACCCTCTACAAAGCCTGTTAGATTTTATAGTACCTAATGCTGTTTTAGTCTTCTGCATTGTTACAACTATTATTACTAAGTTTTGAGTCAAATTATTATCCTCCCGATCAAATTAAGGTACTGGCTACAAACCAGTTATATTTATGTATGGTATACAAGTATAGGTATAACTTATTTATAATTGTGAACTAAATTACAGGTCAGCCAAAAAATATATTTTTGTCAGCAGAAAAAATAGATGTTCGGAATTATTAGACTATTGCCGACCAACACTTTTTTTTCTTATAAAAACACATATTTCGCAGACCAGTTACAACAGGCCCTTTATAATCCTTGTGTCGATTGGTAGCCCAGGTGCCAGCATTTAATCTATCCACGTCCGCTCTGCGAAAACCTCGGCTACAGAAAATTACTGGCACAGGTGTTTGTTACACCCTGTTCACACACGCGTTAAATCTGATATAGGGACTATAACCACATTAAGTACTTTGCTAACTCAAATAAGTCTTAGCGCGGGAAACACATGTGGAGACGCGAGTTATGTTATGCCATCTGAGCGTAAAATCGGTGAAATGCATTAATATTTTATACTTTAAGTGATGCTATTGTAAGGTAGAAAAACTAGTTGTTCGATTACTTGCTTCAGATTAGAGCCCGGTAACTATTTGTAAACTAAAATCGCTAATAATGAAATTACTCACACGAATTGCATTTTATAAGATAGCTTGAAGTCTTGTTATAGCAAAAAAGTGCTTTTGGTCCTTATATATTAATATTAAATACTCGAAAACTCAATTCTTACAGAGCTTGTTGAGTGCGGACGTTGAATCTTGTCGCTTTTTGTCGAATGTTTAGTTAAGTATTATTTTTTTGGCTTCTCATATATTTAATATCATCTGATTACAACATTAAGTAAAGTTTATTTCTGTATTTTTATTTTTGTGAAATAGTTTAATACCTTCCCAAAAATATCAGATTCAGATTCAGATATCAGATTATTTTTATAAAATTGCTTAACTTATTACTCAGACGACTCATTTCCCAACGTATTTATATACTTTACGTACTAGTACAACAAAATTTTAATCGACAAAATCCTTACCCTTTTCACCTCTCCAAGCAAAAATCGAAACAGGTGTTAGATTAGGGTGAATTATTTATAAAAGACACATAAAATTGAAAAAGTGTTTCATTTATTCAATTAAAAAAACGTTATTTCAAATTATATATCCTACCTAATAAGATGTTTTGTTAGTTACTAAAAAATAGTATCAAAAAGTTTAGCGAAATCGGAAAAAAAGTTTACCGGGCTCTTACTCGTAAATCTGCAAAAGCAAAGGGTAAAAAGTAAGTACGAGTTAATATGTCCTTCCTTCCCTACTTAACACGTACGAACCTAACGAACAGGATATCTTGCTGAACTTTCGATGTAATTAATAAATATGTAAATTTTGTAATTTGGTGAAGTTAATGACAAAGTTCTGGTATAGGTGTTGTATTCAAGTAACCAATATATTATTTATTTTATTGTCATTATCCCGCTACCGTATTAATCCCGAGATATTTTACAAGCTCAAGTGCCTTCAGGATTCAAAAGCAAAGATGAAAGTATCCTCTATTTCAGTTTATAAGTAACATGACATAAATATTCTTCAAAATAAGAAACAGAGTATACACAAGTTCCAAACAGAAAAGTAGAGGTAAAACAATTGCCGGTCTTATCGCTAAAACGCGGTCTCTTCCAGGCAACCTTTGGGAAGTAATATACTTGCCTAAGAAGTCATCCTGGCTCCCCTGCCTTGCGCTCTGGCAGACCTGCTTGAAAAACCGCCCGAGTCCTCGGACGCCGCGCACCTCGTTCAGCCGCGACACCGCGTCCAGCACGGAGCTCTCATCGTCATGGTCCCAGATGTCCAGGTGAAGGACGTCCGATGAAATATCGTCTATGTCACTACAAACAAAAGAATATTTTAACCAAAAGGTAATCTTGTCATCTTTCTAGGGACAGAGATGACAACCAGTCATGAACTTACGAGTATATAAAGAATTACAGTCAGTAGGCAAACAGCGCCACATAAAAATGATCCTAATACGACCCATTTTACCGAAGAGAGCCGAACGAATGCTGACAGTTATTATGTGTAAGTATTTAACAATAGTCAATTTTATTTTTAAGGCCGAATAACTACACAATACTGAACCTAAAAATTTTATATTTTGCCACACATGTGATGCTAGCTTTACTCGTGGAGCCTGACATTGGCCCCGCGGGCATCGCGTCGCGGGTACGGTGTAAACGGCATGTGAAATTAAAACGCCACAACAGCTACCTCGGGGCTTCCTGGAGCTCTTAGAACGGGTTAGTACAGTTTACTGCTGATATATTGCAGAGAATTTGTATATTTAACAACCATTTTAGCTCAAGCATGCCGTTAGTGGAAAATGGGGCATTAATCCTGGTTCGGAGACCGTTAAAAACTGACACAAGCTTTCAAACGTTGTCCACCTTCCGTCCTGGCATACAGGTAATTGCTCAACCTTTTAAAAATAAACTGAGAAACAGGACTTCTACCGTATTACCCCAATAGCTAAGGATACACGCACAGATTTGCCCGCTGGATTTGTCCGGCGGATTTGCCTGCGGACAGATCCGTCCGTGTATAGCTATTCAGATATGTCCGCAGACAAATCCGTGTCTAATTCGCGCCATACATGGGAGGATCTGTCCGCTGGAGATATCCACTAGACAAATCCGGCGGCCTAGATATTGGGGTAAAACCGTAGGAGTCCTGTTTCTCAATTTATTTTTAAAAGATATATCCCTTAGTTTATACTCTTTAAACAAGAATGACTGAAGTTTCCGTTCCATCAATGTATTAAGTCATATTAAATTACGCCAAGCCATGCATGCGACGTGCACAATGCACATCCATTACAGGCGACAACAATACGTTCCTGCTTTGACATAATGAGTTTTAGCTTACTACGTATTAAAGATATAACTAAAAACCCTGCTGAGAAACCTAATAACATAATAGATTCATGGCTTTCAACTCGGTAATTGAACTGTACATCAAACCAACTAACTACGTAGAATTGGGGATCAGATTAAATATTAAGACCTACAGATTTAACTAATGTTATTTCAGGCATAAATACTCGTATTTAGTTACCTATCGTTCTGATAGCTTTTTTTTAGATCTAGTAAAGCACACGTAGTTTAATATTTTCATCTACAAATCGAGAGCATAATCTCGTTAAGAAAAACTAGCATTTTATAAGACGACGTTGAATTAATCTAAGTTTTATCATGATACACGAATGTAATATGCGTTTTTTTATAGATTAAATACAAATCAAATTTAATGTTATACATGTACCTACTTATATAATTTAACTAAATCAAAAAATAGCGAAAAAAAACATCAAACAAAAGAAATGGCAAATTATTGTATAAATAAAACTGGCCAAGAGCATGTCGGCCATGGTCAGTATAGGATTCCGTAGTTGCCGGTCTGTTTTAATAAATCCGTTCAAAAGGTCGTTTAAGGGATATTTTGCGGCGCTTACATCATTTTAGTATACGGCACTTACGTCCTTTTACTATGTATTTTTGAGTTATAACTCAAAAACGGCTCAACCGATTTTAATAGTTTTAATTGACAGTACTTATTAAACCTCACTTTTGTGAATTTTTTGAAATCTTTTGTACCCACGGTTCAAAAGTTAGATGGAGAGGGGTGGACAGTTATCATGAATTTTCCTACATTCGCAGTAAGTATAAAATTTTCCTTTTTGATCTTGTTGCTTCAATTGTTGCTCGATTTAGTTATGCTCATAATATGACTATGGTTTAGTTATTGTAATATATGGTATTTATAAAAAAAAAACACGAAAACTCACAATTTAAAGCTCTCATTCCATTTAGGCGACAGCGTATGTGGCCTCACGCTAGTAGCCCTAATGTATCTGGCAGGAAGCCGGCCTAAGCTGTCGCGCTGCTGGCGTCCGTCGCGGCGCTTGAAGCTCAGCCGGAACCCGTGCTTGCGGCCCTCGTCTTCGGAGGCGCGCGGGGACGCGGGCAGAGATGCCGGCTGGATCCCCAGCATGCAATAGGGGTCGCTGAACCCTGGGCATAAGTAACAAAAAATAGATTTACGAACCGTTCAGTGAAAATCATCCCTATTTAAATATCATTTATTTTATTTATTTAATCATTATTGCACAAAAGAAAATCTTGATGTACAAAAGGCGGACTTAATGACAAAAGGCATTCTTTACCAGTCAACTTAAGGCAAAGCAAGAAAAGCTGTTATTGTTACTTGAGAAAATTCAGTGATCAAACTAAAAGTTGAAATCCTTATCGTAGACTATTAATAAAAGCTGTAGAAACCTAAAGGTCTTACATCAATAGACAAGCCAAATAAGCAGTATAAAAATAATGCAATCAGTGTGTCAGTCAAGTTCACAAAGCAAAGATTCAATACACCAGTATCGGGCATATTTACACGAACATTTTTGACTTCCCATCAAGTCAAGTCTATATTAATATAATGACTGAATCCTGAGTTTCAGCAAAAACCTGTAACCGTTCACCAGATACTGACTAATTAAAATCACTATTATTACCACTGACTAGATCGAGATCGACTCAGTAATCAAAACCTTTGACTACATGGTGGCCTAGAAAGTTTAAATTATCGATAATCACCGACCCACCCCATATGCGTACCGCGTAACTACTCAAATAACTTTCGAAAACGTTGTAAATAATAATTAAACGAAGTTGTAATTGTTACCCCTGAACTTTAACACAAATTTGGAATATTCTGTATTCGTATTAACATGAATAAATATTATTAACGTGTTCACGTCGGCCCTCGCTCCTAATGCTAAAACAATAGGGCTCCCGTACCCTACAATCTGCTTGCAGTATTATTGAGGTTTGCTTCGGTCCAGTTTAAATCCTTTCAACAAAAACACATAGCTAAATTAATGTTAATTTGAATTGAAACCAAGTTTGCTCCATTTTTGTACAACGCAATGTGATAAGTACTATGAGCAAACATGAGAAATTCTAAACTTAGAAAAAAATAATTTACACTACATCGTATAGACGCCATCAAATATATCTGAGCGGCCAAGGTACTCAAAAATATCTGAGCATTTACTTTATCGCCTTGATAATAGAGACGTTGTCCAGATATTTGTGACCACCTGGGCCGCTCCGATATATCTGAAAGCGACTGTACAGGCATTCGTAAGCACAAGAAAGAGCTAATCTATCAGGTAATCTATTTAGATATTATTTATTTCCTTTTAAAAACCATGACATTTCTACACGGAAAACAGAATAATGTATTTTCATTACATTCTTATTTTATCATGCCACCCACTTGTATAAAACGTTTTGTAAAATTTCGAGTGCGTAATCGAATAACGTTCAACTCCGTAAACATTTCCAAAACTGTTGTAACGAGATTCCGTTAAGGGAAATTTGATTTCTGCCTTCATTCGCCTTTTACAATTACTTTTCACATGTTCACGTGATCTATGAATACATACAGATATAAGAGTATAAAGATGGTTGGAATGAAACAGGAAAGGTCATTTGTGTAAATTATGATTAATGAAGGCCCCAAAATAGAGCCCTGTGGCACACCTCTCGATATTTCTGACTATGTGATCTAGCCCCTTTTTGCCCAATTTATTTCACTGAAAAAAAAGACAAGCAAACTACTTCGAATATTTCATCAATAACCAAAATTTGGTAAGGAGTTAATAAAGTTTATTTGATTATAAATCCCAAAGTGGGCATTCTAGTATATTACATAATATTGTAATACATAGAAAATATAGCAAAAATAAGTTTTGTATGTAAATCTGTAACTGGCTGTATTTTCTTTGTATTATAATTTTTAGCAACGAAAACGAAAACCTACCTAACGTAGATCTGTACCACTAGAATGTCCATGCCAAAGTTCATGGTTCTAAAGCATGTCGTTTTAAAATGAGAGCTGAACTACGATTGTATGGGAACGCGAGCGTCCTGGCGACTCTTAAATTAGTGGTTTCATGAATATCGCTGCGATTACATTTATAGATATTTACAAATAGATAACATATTAACATAATTTCAGTTGACATCATTCTATCCCGACTAGCCAAAAAAAATGAGGTTTTTGTCTTTCAATCCATTAAAAACGTTGCCATCATAAGTCAGTAAAAGATAAAAAAGATAAAAGATATTTATTCTTCAATTTAGGCACATTACAATGCACTTATGAACGTCAGAGAGAAAAATAAACTATACTAAACAGTCTTACCTATACACACATATATTGAACTTAACTATACTACCTAAATCTAATACTATTTCTCATATATAGTTTTTATCATTCTCAAAGTAAATATCACATAGCTCAGGTCTCGTTTGAATTTTCAAAGAACAAAAAGAACAGCCGACATCTACATATTTATAATTTACGAATATGATGTGAGGAAAGGCCTGGCTGCGGTGAGCGAGGAAAAGGCAGGATTTTACCTTGCACCACAGATCACTTAAATTGCTACTAGTCAGAGTATAGTTAGTTTTTTAAAAATTTATTACTTTTAACTAGTAGGCGCTTTGTAACATTAGGTCGTCTTAAAAAACCTCAAGCTCCTTACATACGACAGTTTCAAATTTATTTTCATCTGGTGTTGAAAACCTTCTTAAATATTGAGTCCAGAGATAAATATGATGCGCTGATGTAGTTACTCCCAAGGACTTCAACTGTGGAGCGATAATTGAACTCCGTGACCGTACTTATGCGATTGAATGTTGTGCTACACAACGTAGAGGGTACTAATTTTACAAATGTGTCTGCAGTGAACGGTAATAAGCATGGAAATCGTACTAACTTTGAAAAATAATACGAATTAAGGAATTCGTCCATATCTTCATTTCATCGTAGTTTGTCTGTCTGTTACTTCCTAACGTTTAGACTATGCTGAATAGATTTTAATGAAATTAGATTAGTATGCAAATAATTTAGAAATGCGATCATTGTGAGCTACCAAGAAGTAAGTATCTACAATTTCTACTCAGACAACGTTACGTGGCGAGTTAGCCTTTCCCTAAGGCGCTTGTCCCTTAAAATGCGGAGTCTCCGGATAGTGGTCTACGCCCGGCACGTAAGCGACCCCTAGCTGGGCCCGTAGAGTGGAAAACTTTGTAAAGATCACTCCATCCATACATCCTACCGAACTTCAATGGAATAGACGAACGGTATCTTTTCTTTTCTGATGCAATCGCAGGAGGAATTGTAATTCTGTTTCTAATGCTTTTTTAAATAAAATATATTTAAGATATTTGAACTCAACTAAGTGCAATATGAACAAATCTTCAAAGCACTAAAAGTAGATTGTTCAATAAGAACATGCAGCATTAAAAATACTAACTTATTCAAATAAATTATATGCGACGAAAGAAACTAATTTCAATAAGTAATAGCGATAATATTAATTGTGGTAAATGTTCAATATTTTCATTCGATTTATCCAATTTCAAGCAATAATTTAATTAAGTAGGACAAATATGACTGAATTTATAGGCAAATAAAGCATTTGACACATTACAAAATGTTATTAAAGAAATCCGTTTTCATATAAATAATTAACGGAGAAGTTTATGCGAATTTAAATTGACCATGATTTATCTTTAAAAGTGCATGATTGAGAAGCAATGAGTAGAAATGAGTTTGTTTACATTATTTTACTTTTCTATTGAAACCGAACTTACATTGATTATAAGTATTACATAGGTAATAATTAAAGATAAAATTTAACCGAGTTGTTATCTGGCTCTGACTTTTTCATCGCTTAATTTTAATATTCGAATATTTGTTACGGATCTCAAGCGAGACTAAATAGGGGAAGATAGGGAGGCTTCGTACACTTTTTTTTCGGACCAGAATCTATAAAATCATCTAACATTTAGAGGACACAGTTCAAGTAAGAAATAATATCAAACGTATTGCGAAGCAGTCAGGTTTGGATTTTATTTTTATTTTTCATTTTAATTACACAATAGGCAGGTACATCGCACCCTTGGTAAAATAATGCAACATGTGACTATATGTCAAAAGTGCTTTTATTTCGGAAATAGTCTTAAAATGGTGCGTTCTACATCATACAAAAATAATTTTATTTTTAACATTGTTAGTTTCTGAGATAATTTAAGCGGAAAACGACACAAGTAATCAGTGGACGTAAAACAATGCAACAAATGCGTATGCTTCGTTCTTTCGCGAGCGCAGTCCGGCGCGCGCGCCGTCGTAAAGTCAGTTGCGTCAGTGTTCCCGGACTATAAAAATTTGTCGCACACTGGATCAAAATTGCCAAAAATAGATGCCGAAATCAAAATAACAATGGTTAGTATTTTTAAAATAATAAAAATATAGATTTGTACAAGAAAGTTACATGTGAACATACGGCTGATAAAATTTTCAATTTTGCAATAAAATTGCCAGTCGCATGATCACATACGATATTTTTTGTTGATTTTTAACGTAATAATAAAAATACTCTACTAATCTGTTAATGATATTATCTTAATGTACTACTACGAATTTGAAGTATTTTTATGGTTTCTCAAATTGATGGTCGTATGTTAACTTACAACTATGTTGCACGAACTATTCAATGCCGTATGTCAATATGTTGCGTTATTTGACGTATACGGTAGGTACTATATGTGCACATGCGTCGTTTTTTTAGGTAGTAATCTGAGATACGTCGTTATCAGAAAGTTTAAATCCACATAAAAGGTATATTTTATGTACCAATGCCTTAATTCTTTATTTATATGATACATAACATCATACATTTACGTATTAAAATATTGTATTACACTGAATTTATTTGCTTACGTTTGTTTTTATCAGTATCAGACATAGTACGAATTAAACTTAGTTTAGCAAAAAATGTGGTCGATAAAACTTTTAACGATAATTTACTCTTAAAATATATTTTTTCATGGCCTGATACTCAGGTCTAAATGGCTAATTTTATTTCTTAATCGTTCTTACACAGTACAGTTTCATGTATACGTGGATTTTTGGGGCAGGCATATCAACTGATGAGGTAATTTTCGGTAAAACCAACCCGGAGAAAGAACCTATTCTTATAGGAAGTTATATATACCGTTCAGCCAGATGTAATGAATGCTGCTGCTACACTGATGTTACCAAATGTTATACGACACAGAAGGATGCCGTTGCCGCTATGCCTAATGTCACACTGCTTTTTTTACGTTATATAACAACAGTGTAATAGCAGCATAAGAAATAACATTTAGAAGTTTCAGGTCAATTCTACCGTACCAACCAGATAAAAGAAATAATAGTCCCTGTACCAGGTTACGGTCAGTTCTGCCATGCCAGCCAGATGAAAGAAATAAAGTTCCTGTATCAATTTAAGTTCTATCGTGCCAGCCAGGTGAAAAAATAGTCTTTGTAGTAGTATAGGTTCAGACAGCACTCCCTTAAATGTCGAACCAGGTTCCAGCTTTGACTGCTCTTCGGCTACGTCTATTGCAAACTTTCTACAAGACAAAGTTAACAACTCTATTCCAATGCCATCTTCTGTCTATCGCCGTTGTGGAAATAATAGTAAGTAATGGAGTTTAGAACATGACCAGCAGACTTTTGATACAACGCCTGTTTTTTTTAAAACGTTTTGAGACTAGAAACAACTCAGATTAATCTAAAACGAAGATGCGTCAGAAACGTTGTGAGTACATTTGTTCAGGTTCATCAACGTCCCACACCACTATCAGAAAATGTCCCCAACCTCATTTGAGTAATCTGTTACCCCAATCAATGCCTTGTACAGATCAAGAAAATGATTTATTAGTCTTTGCTGTTGTACATAAACCTAACCAAATTGTGCTCTTTCTCTACGACACTTCTCGAAGTTGGGCATGCGGCATGCCGATATTGAAGATGACAGTGTGCATTCGGTAATTGAAAGAGCCTCGTCATTGACGATTATTATTATACCGTGTAGAGTAGAAACAACTTCTCAGGTGGTGGCCCACCTGACCATGACCCATACCAATTTGTTGAACAATATGACTCCAGATCGAATTATTGATTGTCTTTGGCAGAGGAATATTCAGGGTGAAAACATAAGCCGGTTGAATTGAATGTCAAAGAAATTTAGTAGCTGTTAAACCAAAACTGATACCTTTGGACTGAAATTTAATTGGAAATTACAAAAGTATTATAGAACAAGACTACAAATAGCGCCTATAGTTTTAGCAAAAGCCTACAGTAATAAACCCTTGCCTGGGGGGCGATTTGATATTCTAGCACTCGACTCTGACACTTAAAACTCAGTTTAAAATGATATAATGGTGTTTCAAAAATATCAGCTATAGGAATTTAAGATCATGGTTGGTGTAATTTAGCTAAATTACCTATTGATTTCATGCCAAAATAAGTATGACAAACTTATGTGTGTGCGAGTATATTTGAGCTTAATTTATTTGATTTCTAGCACTCGAAAGTCATAAATCGGCCTGTAGCGTTAAGCACAGTCGACGTCAAAGATATGTTTGACTTTTACACATTATTACAAAAGAGTGAGGTATTATGTAAATCTCATAAGCCTGTACAGGTAAAGCGTTGTTACACCTAATATTTATGTACCGTTTTATGAAGAACTGTACCCAAATAACGTTATTGGTAATATTTCCGCTCAAGACCTGGACCCAAACTCTACTGATGAAAATTGCAAGTAATATTCTGATTAATTGATCGAGATTATTTTTTTTGGATAATGCATCCTGTGATATTTGTTATTTATTTTATTTTATTAATGAAATAAATGTTAGTGTCTAGGTTTTAAGACCATATTTAGTGACCTTTTTACAACAAAAAAATATCTCCATTTGATAATGTATCAGACAGAGAACTGTTGTTTTCTGGACATGTTAAAATTATTATAATTGTATGTTTTTTTAAATTTCTTTTGAATAACATAATTGTTTATAGGTATTTATGTTTATCGTCAACCTTCGTCAACGTTAAAATGATTGTAATACGTTAATATAATAGAGTAAGTATTTTCTGATTTGTATACTGATATTGATTTAAAAATTATTGTTTTATTATATTATTGTCGCTATTATTTAATAATTTAAAGAAATCTATAATTTTATTCAAATACAACCTCATAATATTGAAGTTTTTTTGTCAAATAACGACGTTTATGCACATGTTTCATAGAGTTCTTCATAAAACAAAGACACATGTGCACATACTACACGCAGTCTTTCGTGAAATAACGACGGATCTGCAGATACGTTGACTGATGCTTGGTAAAACAAAGCCGTAAGTGCACATCCGTCGTACTATTTTCAAAAATAATTAATTAAATAAGATCGGATATAACGCATTCAATTAGTTGCACATATATAGATACACATGTTAAATTTGAAGACAATTCCTTTGAAAGTAAAAAAGTTATCAACGAAATTCACTCACGCAATCTTAAAACCTCTCTCCTGTAAAGTAGACATTTTGCAGATGTGGCTTTGTTTTACCAAGGGTACGACATGTCTGTCTCTCAAGCTGTTTTGATATGCCTTCTTGAAGAACTACGCATTATTGTATATAGTATCTTTAATGTATTTGTAGTACTGTTTTGAAAAAATAAGTCCCGCCGAGTTTCTTGCCGGTAATAAGTAATACTTCTCGGGTCAGTGGTGTAGGGTTAGAACCGGTGGTAGTTTCTTTTCTCTCTGACGTTCATAAGTGCATTGTAATGTGCCTAAATTGAAGAATAAATATCTTTTATCTTTTATCTTTTAATATTTAAATGCTTATTTTAAATAACCAGTCTTATAAAAAAGCAGTTATTAATATTGAAATATAACTATTTTGAGGTAGAAAAGTTTGTATTGAATTGGTATTACTTCAGGTCTAATCAACATTTGGTATTCCGTTATAATACAATAACATTATCGTGGCTCTTCAAATGGCATAAGCCATTTATACGTTGTTGTAATTTTGATTTTATTTCAATTAATCAATATTTGAATTTGAATGACATGACGGTCGGCAGCCGACCGCCTGCCATACCAAGGGAAGATGTGCGTATATTTTTATAAGTACTATACCTTAAAACATAAATTCAAAAACGACAAGTAGAGGGTAGTAGAATATTTATGTCGTTGGCTGCGTTTCATTAAAGGTATAAAAATG
This sequence comes from Pammene fasciana, assembly GCA_911728535.1. Taxonomy (NCBI): domain Eukaryota; kingdom Metazoa; phylum Arthropoda; class Insecta; order Lepidoptera; family Tortricidae; genus Pammene; species Pammene fasciana. The sequence continues at coordinate 9,844,368 of OU452285.1, forward strand.
GAGTCTATATTTTGACGTAACTTCCATATTCCATACAAAAAGGGATTTTATTAAGTACGTTCTTTACTTTCAGTTAGATAATTATATTTTGTATTATCACAAAAAGGTTGGTGACCTCTGATCCGTCATACTGACGTTGACAGATGTCATTGTGACAGTGACATTTCTTGGTAGATTTGATTGAATTTAATTATGGAAAGCAGTTTAGGTGTAGATATTTACTTATATAGTATATCTAAGTATACACATAACGATAATACCTATCCATAAATCTCAACAAATAACCCATGTTCATCAATCATCAAGTCATCACAGTGATTGCAGGGAATCTCCTGGTAACTTAAGCCTATTAATGTAATGTAATGAAGGCTGTTCATAGCTAATCTAGCGCGGTAATGCCGCGAGCATTATAGGCACTATTGCACCGGGCACGACAAGGAATAGTAGCAATGAAATGACTGATGCTTTTAGATTTAGTACTTGAATGTAATGAATGAAATCTTAATGTAAATCACATAAAGTAATACCATACGATACGATACGATACGATACGATATTCAATACCTACACGTTGACATGAGAGGACATTGGCAGTAGCCCCTAATCTAGATAACTAATACTAGAGATGCGCGTCCTGCCCGGTAAAACCCGTCTGTGCTGTCATCTATTTGCATCCAAATTAACAACGCAGCAGCCTTCTGGACTTCACTTTTCCTTTTTAACACACGCCGTCCTCCATAACGGAAAAAGATTAAAATAGATGCATCATGCAGCTCGATGCTTTCAACGCTACTCGTATGTGACGTAAAAAGAAAAGTGTAGCAAGAATGTGATGCGAATGATATTTACTATACATATCATAATATACACAAATGTCTAATAATACTTAATAAAGTTATACATGAATATCAAATTATGTAAACATATTTACCTACGTCAGTCGTTTAAAAAAGGTTTTCTATTTAGGTAGATTTAGAGATTTGGAGTCAATAGAGCATGTCAAATTAAGATACGAGTGATATATTGCAACTTGCAACCAATCTGGGGGCTGATTTTTGACCTTCGAGCGCTCGAATTCAAAAAAATTCAGATCGAAAATAATCGCGCACAAAAGTTTGTCGCCATTATTTTCGTAGGAAATTAATAGTTTCAAAATTAATGATTTTACATTCCTATCGCCGTTATTTTCAAAATATCATTTCATTAAATATAATTCAGAGTGGTAAATATCAGATTCGCGCGCTAGAATCTCAAAGCTTACCCCACTGCGCGCAGAAAAGGGTCCGCTGTATAAGTAATTAAGCTAAACGCAGAAGATTTCGTCGAAAATATGAAGTATACGTGACTTACCGTTAGCATCTTTGGCCTCTAACCCGTCCGCCTCGATGACCGTGCAGCCGAGCACGACAGTGGGCGGGCGCTCGCTGCCCGCGGCCCTGATCGCGCGCGCGTGCACCTCCGGCGCCACCCTGAATGCTCGGCGCGCGTACTCCACCATGTCTTCCTTGTAGGCAGCGAACTGACCGTCCGGCGCCGGTGCTCCCACTGCGTTCTCGATGCAATATAATACCTGAAACAAAAGTTTTTTTAAGAACAAAAATATCGCCGCTGTCAGCGAGCTATTGGTGAACATTTGAGATTATGTGGATTATACGCGCAAATTTCGAGGAAGAATGTATTTGATTTCTGATCAGTGATCAGCGATGGTCATTTATAAAATATTTTTTCACACCACCTGCTCGACAATGCCAAATTATGTATCATGAAAACCCCACCGAAAGCAAATCATTGTAGCCCTTGGCTTTAGCGGGGAATAATATTTCATTATTCCCTCCGGGTATTAATGTGATTTTACTTCTTATTGTCATGTCCTTAAAGTCCAGCCGGGCCCTGCGTCGCCGCATCGAACGGATTTGAATATTGAATTTATTATTTCACAAATTTATTGTCTCGCAGGAGGTGAGAAAAGTAGAGTATACTCCTTGGGGATAAAGCTGTTTTAGTCACGGCGCTTAAATCCCGCACTGCACTCAGGACTCACTCTTAATTCCCTCGCTACGCTCGGGAATTAACTCATAACCCCCTCGCTGCGCTCGGGAGTTAAATCTGGAGTCCTTCGTTACGTTCAGGATTCAATAGCGCATCCGTGACATAAAACTGTGCTTTATCCCCTTGGTGTACAATCTACTATTAAAATACTTATTTGGGGTTTTTCTGTTCCGATCCGAGCCTGACAATAAAACATATTTTATGAGGGAAATCCGCCGTGAAATCCATGAAGTAGCGATTTAGCGAAAAAAATAGTTTTTAAAATTTTGATATTTTGTTACCTAGATAATTTTAGTTACATTTTTTAAAGATGTGTGATGATACCAGTATAAAGTTAAAATATGTACTTATTGTTAGAATATGAGTTTTTTTACATCAAAACTTTTTTACAGTCACATAAGCCCGGGGTCAAAAGCAAAATCACAGGCCCCTCAGAAAGTTCAATCACACTCGGCCGGTAACCACTCCACTCGCTCCACTAAGCCTAAGCCCCATTCCAGTTGGCGTTGGAAACATAACCGGCGACAAATATACGATGAGTGCTTCAAATGTGACAATATCAAGTTTGTTACCGTGCCGGTACCTCACATGTAAAAATACAGCACAATAAAACATTTGTACGCTTTCATCATCATTATACTAGCCTTTTATCGCTCACTGCTGAACATATACTCTCTTCTTGTACTGATCCTGAACCGCCAACCCAAGCTAACAAACACTAGGCGCTCTTTTTATCATATTTGTTGGTAATTACGAATACTGTATAAGACCTTACCAAAACACATTAAAAGAACCATTTAAATAATCGTAAATATTCGTTTTGAGCCAAGAATGCAAAAAAACTCTTACAAAAAGTATGATCACTTAAAGCAATTTATTTTCCTTACTAGATGCCGTATGTACTAAACGGTTTTAATCCTTAGCGTATAATATACCCTTCCGTTTTTTTCTATCGCTTGCACTTTTAATATTGCTAAAATATTTAAATATTTAAAAACAAGCCTTTTTTTATCTCGGTACGTATATATTTGACATACGAGTACATACGACGTGGCACATATAAACTGAACTATTAGGCTTCCATTAACAATCCTTTGAGAAACCCACACGATCACCAATTTCACGAGTATGGCACCGGCTTTATGAAACACATCTCGTGACCTTACGCGGATGTAGAAAACAATTACGTCACAAAGAAAGCTTGAGGTAGCTCACTAATGAAAAATGGCGACGTTAAGGAATGTGTGCTTAAGGACGAGGTGGGACTGGGACTTGCGTGCACGGGCTCCATTAGCGTTGGCACTGGCAGGTTTAACGAGGACTTTTTTAATAAAATATAGTCAGGAAGAATGGTTAGTAAACTGTCCACGATAGTACCATCCTTTAAATACCGTCAACCGTACCGTACGTAATATGGCCGCTTTCTCCCATCTCAGGAATAATATATAAATAGCTGATTGGTGAAGAAAACTACGTTTTTGAAACCAGGCAAAGTTGTGGTTCATAGGCAAAGTTGTAATAGTTGACGGTATGCTTTTGCTCAAACAACTAAAGGATGGGGGGGGATAAGTTTGCCTGGTACAAATATGCGTTTTTCATTTGTTGTAAATACGAAAAAGTGTTTATGATATAAAATGCATGCTTAAAGGTAATTCTAAATGCATTTGAAGTCAGACTACATATGTACAGGCGTGGATCCTGACACGTTTTACTGCAATCAAGTCATCGCAAAGATAATACCAATAAAATCTAGAATGTAATGATGATCCGGGTCTCTATTAAAACTGTTATTCCACTTTCAAATACCTCTGTATAAAGATGCTCATGCTCCTTGTGAGAGAGTTGGGCCGACACGCTGGGTAGGCCGAGCTCGTGCGGCGCGGGCGGCGGCCGCTCAGCCCGAGCCTCGGCGAGCCTCAAAGCCGCTAACCGACGGTTCTCTTGACGCCAAGACAGCGCCGTAAACGCCTCGAAGTACGAACCGTCTGTTTCTTTTACCCTGTTCAAAATGCGTTAGGTTAGGTTAAGTAAGGTTCGATAAGAAGTTTGGAGTTGGATCATTTAAAGTGGTAGCTATTGGCTATAGTTGCACGATTAATACTAAATTATTGACATACAGTTAGCGCTCCTATGAAACGTTTTATAAAAACATGTAACTAATATTATGAGCAGTAGCTTTTCTAATAAAATAATTAAAAGAAAGCTTCCGTTGTATGCCAATAAATGGCACCTGATACCGAGTCGGACCTCCAGCTCGTAACATAACCAGATAACCGAATTCAAACTACCCCCCCCCCCCAATAGTTTAAAGATATAAATCCCTGTCACCGGCATAGAAAAACAGTTCCACGTCTACTCTAGACCAACACAAAGAAAAATTAAAATACTTAAAACAATACAAACACAGATAAATAAACTGTGAGTATGTTCCGAGCAAGATAGTTGATTAACTCGACTATATACTCAGACTAGAAATAAAAGTTAAACAAAGGTTCTTTGAAATTCTACGTAGGACTTTTATCTATACCTTGTTACATAACGTCATTTATTTGTTCAATAAAAGATATAAAACTTCGATCTAGGAGGAACTTTTAACTAGAAGATTTTCTATAAATAATTAAGGAAAAGTGCAAGCTCATAGTAGCAAAAAGGAAAATCGGCGAAAGATACAGGGAAAACTCTGAGAATCAATAGGAGAAAACAGGGAGTTGGAAGAGCTAGTGGTTATACCTAATATAATTGATGAGATCATGCCCACACGTCTTCGCTTGCAGATACGGGGAAAGGATGGCAGACGATCGTGCTGTGAGGAAAGTGCCTAACAAGGAAACATCCCGCTGGTCGACCCTGCTGAAGTCACGAAGCCCTCAAAGATCTGACCTCCCTTAGAAAATCCAACTGGCACGAAGACGTGCAAAATAGGAAAGAGTGGCGATTTTTAGTCTCAGATGCCAAGATCCCCTTCGGGTGCTGTGCCCGCATAGTTAGTTATTAGCGCATATAAAAGCAATGGAAAACTAACCTACGACGATGCACGCCAACGTATGGTGTGGGTTGTCTTCTCACACTTCTGTGCACTCATGAATTGTGTATGAAACATATTATAATCATATCTGTATCATAGTGGGAAGGATACGTTACATTTGAATAGACGCGCGTTTCAAAAACTGTTCTCTGGTTGATGTTCCATAGTGGTTTACCTTGCACTAATATCAACTTCTAAAATGTAATTGAAATCAGTTTTTATACATAGTTTGAATGCTGATTCAGCTTTTGTAAAGTTGAATCAATTGTGTAATGTTATATCCCTATTTAATTTGAGAACAAATGCCAACGGGTCAAATTCAATTAACGACGCCCAAATTTAAACGGCTGCCACGTACCTGACCTACGGAGCTTTTGGGTCTCATTTATACAGTAACAACAAACTATGTTTACACTTCATACCTAGTTGTCTATATCACTGATCAGTATTACCTTGGATAGTGTAATATTTTAGTTTACCTGTAGAACGTCGAAGCCAATATTGGTTATATGTAAAGCAGCCTGGGATTAATTAAGTTACTACGGCCTGCTTTGAGGTTAACCGTATTTCCTTTGGTTCCGGATAGCAAGTAAATTTCATTGATCCAGAGTAATGTAAAATGCCAGGCACTAAGTCACGAAGTGGTATGCGACCTCATGTGGTGCACGTTATTTAGACTGTGCATAATACATACGCTGCCCGGACACGTACAAATGAGGTCGTACCGAATAAAAAAAGACCTTAGAGAGCGCTTACGCGGCGATGCATTTATTGCAGATCGACGTTTCCAGTAACTAACGCGAAAATAAGATAGTTAATTAACCAATTTTAATAATGTATTAAAAGTGAGTTTCTAAACTGATTTTCTTTTATTTTACACTTAGCAATAAATTTTATTTTAAATATTAGAAATAATAGGTTATTGAGATTTTCCCTAACATACATAGGGGAACCTACCGGTGACTTACGTGCGTTCCTCATAATAGAACTACCTATTGCTTCAGCAAAATAAAGACCTAATCAAAACTATTCTGAACTTGTATTCCCATGTGTATCGAAACCAGGAAATAACTTTCTGTTTTCTATTCCCGTAGAGATGAATGAATTCGACCTTAGGTATTTAAAAACTACAACTTGCTTCTTCTTATTTTTGAAACCGGCTACATCTCCCAATATTGTACGGGAAACCATGTCTATGACTTTTCCTTTACCGTACCTTTATAAGTATTTCTTGTTGATTTTTCATTAAATTTCCGATATCTTGCCATTTTTTGGAAACTTGCTCATATATGTAACTTATAATACTTATAACTTCCAATATTAGCTTATAAGTAAACTTATATTTATTGACGTAAAAAAACATGACAGTTTTAAATCAGATCTTATAGTCCGTGTCCGTGCCGTATGCATTTTTGATAAATGTTAACAAATACAATTGGCCAATGAGGTATGTAGGTATTCTTCTTCAGCGTTTAATGTGTTTTTTAACCGACTTCAAAAAAGGAGGAGGTTCTCAATTCGACCGAATTTTTTTTTTTATCATTATATTTTTTTTTGTATATATGTTACTCCATATCTCCGTGAATCGTGAACCGATTGTCAAAATTTTTTTTTTAATCGAACAGGTATAACCCCTAGATGGTCCCATTGTCACCAAGTCGGGATCTGATGATGGGATCCTGGAGAAATCGAGGGAACTCTTCAACTATTATATACCTATAGTGATTTCACTATTTTTTACAGCAACTCGGCCACTTCCTCTTGGAATAGCGGATCCTAAGTGAAGTCGGTTCTTTTTTTGTTTAAAATTATTTGTTTGTTTACTTACATTCTTTCATTTTGAAAAGAAGAAGCGTAGAAAGCTGACACTGCAGCACCTGATCAAATAAATAAATGAATCGCCAGCAAAAAGTTAACATCCTGATGACATATTAAATAAAATAAATCACGGGTTACTCACGTCTTTTAAGTCGAATATAATAATAAAATGACAGGCGCATTGTCATTGCTCAGTGTGGACGATCCTTTAGAACATGACGTAGTGAGTGTCGTGTGTTACCCTACATTATTTGACAATGATGCTGAAAACGAGGGTAGTTTCTCGCCTACCCCGCCGCCACCACCGCCCGCGACGAGCGCTCGCGAGCGGAGAGCCGCGGCCCGCAGTCTGCGTCGGTTAGCCAACGCGAATGGCTCATGAATAAGCTTCTCGTTATGGAGCGAAACATGTCGAGCAATATTCGACTTAAAAGACGTGAGTAACCCGTGATTTATTTTATTTAATATGTCTGATTCTCACGGAAGTTTTGTGTTTAAAATCCTGATGACAGTGCAAACATAAGTTACATCATTGCCATTAAGACTCAACAACTTCCGACCCTCTCGTGGTTCCCACATATAAAGAGGAGCAAACTATTATGAGACGAAATTCTTGTGCAGCCAGAGATAGCTGGCTCTAACAACAGATATCATAAACTTGAGATTGAGAGCTGGAACCATTGCTTATTCATAGTGGTTAAATTGTGGTTAAGCTAATTTGGCTTTTCTTCCTAAAGAAAATTAAAAGGCTAAATTTGTTATTTCTGCTAGATTGGTTTTATAAGTGAAAACCTGTAATTGGCTTTATAATTCTACTCTAGTTTATAATAATGTATTATGCTGTTGGTTTTCCATGTATCTAAAATAAAATAAAATAAAAAATAAAATAAAACAAGTTTTATTGACACTCCGCCCCACTGATAGTTACCTAAGCCACAGACTATATAGCAAACAAAAATAGTTAAGGTACCTATTTAATAGAATTCAAAATATAGTCAAATAAGAACCTTAAATTTTTTATTTAATTACTAACTCACTAGTCATTTGGAAGAAACTACACAGATAGAAATAATATCTTAGTTCAAAACGCAAAACTCTCTTGCACGCGCTTTCTTAAAGAGAGTAATAAATACCTTAGACCAATAAACATGACTTGAGTTAAAAATATCATGATTTTTAAAAGAAGATTTAAAATTATTTAGCTTTATCTTTACCTATTTTTAAAGCAAATAGTAACGATTTGAGTTAAGATAATAATTATTTACGGCAAAAAAGCACCAACATCCTTTAAGAGTTTTATGTGTTTACGTAAGAGCGATTATTTCTTGGTTTGATGTTTTCAATCTACAGCTAAGAGCCAAAACTAATTCAAAGAAGTAGCACCAAAAGTTTGATTTGAGATTTTTAAGTTTTTAGGCAAGAGAGATTAATTTTTGCTTTGATGTTTTCAACCTACAACCAAGAGCCACAGCTATTCCAAAGAAGAAGCACATAATTTTTGCTTTGAAACATTTAAGTCTTGGACGTTAGTTACCCTGCGCATCAATAGATGTCTCTGCGTGTAGGTTAGAACGCGCGAACGTTTGTTCGACGTAACTTCATGACCCTCGGCGCTTTGCCCGGGCTTATTTGAGATTCACAATAGCAATCTCAGCTCTAGTTGATACATAATCATAATTTATATTTGTATCAACTACTTTTAGTTAAACTTCCTTTCTTGGGATTAGTCCCGGGAAACACAGTTTCTGCTACTAGCTTTTTAAGTAGTGCACTGAGACACTAAGGCGATTATCACACTGACGACGGATCCGCATGCGGCGCCGGTGTGCGAGCGAGATAGCGCTATACACATGCAGAGCGCTATCTCGCTCGCGCACCGGTGCCGCATGTGCATCCGCGCCAGTGTGATAACCGCCTTAGAAAATGTTATTGTTTGTTTCAAGTAACCGATTTCATACGCCAAGAAATTTTAGATCTTGGTGTGAAAATATCAAAATTTACATCAAGTAACACATGCTCTTGAACTAATGCGCTTTCTTGTTTCCGTGGAGAAATTCAATTCTCAATTTAAATTATGAGTCTTTACCCAAGAAACAAAGTTTCTTGGCGCAAGTTCTTTATATATTGCACTAAGACACATAAAGTTCAATTTAAAAAAAATACAATACAAAAACAAAATTCAAACGCTTTTCGTGAGAATATTAAGCTATTTAAAAAAAATGATTTTTATATCTCGGATAAAGTATTTAATTTATTAGGTTAAGTAATCAACTTTGAAACATTTTATATCTTAAAGCAAGAAATTTTATTTTTTCCTTATATGGGACACTGGATATCTCTTGATTCAAATAGGTTTCTTTGGTTGAAGAGATTTTTTCTATCTGTGTACATATTTTGGAAATATTTTAAAGTATTTGTCAATGCCTTATTCTAATGGTCACTTACTTAATTATATAATGTCAAATATCATGCCGCTTTATTTTAATAGAGGAGATTCCTTTTATCGAAATTTACACAAGCTTTTAGCAGTTTGCCAAACAGGGACTCCCGGATGTGGCAATCGATACGAACGGATTCTCAGCCAGCGAAAGTTGGGTTATGTGTGTAGAGTAGAATAGTCGAGTTCCGCTAGTTGCCATCCGATCTTGTATCACCCCGAGAAAAGGTTAGGTACAACTTCGCTACATATTGGTTTCCTTAACGTTGTGATTGTATACCGATGTGGCAATATCCTTAGTTATAGCTACCTAAGGTTCATAGGTCATATTTGCTAATAGGTCTTTATAATACAAGAAATAAGTATATTTCCTCAAATATCCGATGACGGATGTTGTTATGTCACAAAAGAAACGCACATTCGTTCGTAATGAATGCCGTAACGTCCACATTGATATAGTCGTGTAATTCGTGGTACTAGTATAACCGTCGGCGTCGGCAAACACCCGGGCGCCGTGTGGTCGAGTAATCGTACAAGCGTTTTAGCACCCCGGGACTCTTGCCATGACCAGAAATTCTAAGGCGAAAATATGATCATTTCAACGCAACTACGAACGAACGAAGAATACAACGGTAACGAAGATGCTTCGAATTGCAATCCCATAACTCGTTATCGGGGCCGCGGCCGTACTATCTCATTGGTCATAACCCTTCGCTCTCAAGGACTTCATGTCTCAACGTTCTTTACTGTTACCATTACCTTGCAGTGTTTCGTTGCAGTATGAAGGTATATGTCTAAAGGGGCCTACCCACTATCAGTCCGTCGGACGACATCGGTCTGTCAGTCGTTTGGAGCTGTCAAATATTTGTTCTAACTGACAGACCGATATCGTCCGACGGACTGATAGTGGGTGGGCCCCCTAACCTGTATTTAGTCGCGAGCGAGACTTTCGAGATAGTATAATTCAACGCTAATCACGATACATTGTCGTTACCCCCCCGGGAAATCATTTTTGTAGTTTTATAGAGCTACAGTCAAATTTTCCAATATCTGTACAAGTCATTGTAAAAAAATATATGAACACAAACTTAGTTTATGGTCGTGTACACATATTTTACAAGCACATAAAGCATTTTTTTTTACTTTCACCTGCCCCGTTGTCTGTAATCAAATCTTGCAAGTAAAATTTAGCCCACTTCCAGTTTTCTAATTGAGCTGATATTTTGCATGCCGGTGTAAAGCGGAGGACAATGTAAAGTTATTATGACAAAACTGATCTGATGTTGGAGCTGGAAGGTGTCCATCGGAACTCCTCAACTCCTCAACATTATTCCGTTGTGTTTGGCCTCGTTACATCCGTCTTGATGAGCAGTTAGAGATTGTACAAAGAAAAGTACAGTTAGCAATACAAACTTGACACAATTTTTTTTAATAAAAAAAATGCTGGGAATAGGTACAATACAAATGCTATAATCGACTACGACACATTATGACAGTGCAACTTATCTCGCTGACTGAAAAAAATATGCTTGTACTGTACCATAGATAAATAAGTAAACTGGCTTTTTTATCTATGTCTATACGTTATAAATTTATAATACCATTCAATATCCTCTATGCCTGTAAGTACTGCTGTTTATTCGCAGGTTATGATATCCTGTAGTTAAAATGCCTTAAAAAAATGATAACAAAACTACTTTGGCTATTTCATCAATAACCAAAGTTTGGTAAAGAGTTAATCAAGTTCATTTGTTAATAACACATGGTTTATGTATAAATAACAAAACATTTTGGTAAGAATAAGCCTTAGTTTTGTAGTCACTATTTTTATGTTACTGGTAGACGAAATTTGGTTGCTTGTAACAAATTATTTTTTTCAGTGATATGGAGGTCTTTTTGTGCCAGGACTTAGAAACTGTTCATACGCTATTTGCTTCTTTTTGGTATAAGAGGGACAAACATATTCTTTTGCCGCCGACTCATTACCTGCTTGGTAAATAAATCATAAGTAATGCATCCAACTATCGAGAGCACACAATATATCCCAGAGATGCGAGGCCAAGGGGCGGGCAACATAAGGGTCGCGGGCGCGGCGCGCGGGGCACGGAGCAACAGGTCGCTTTATGACCTATATTAGCCAATAAGTTGTTGGCTTAATCATACTAAACCTGCTTACGTCTTCTTTAGTATTAAATATTAATTACGGAGTATTTGTATTATCGGGTACTGTAATGTTGTTATGTTTAACTACCTATAGATACCTATATAAATGGTACAAGTCATTTTGTAATATAAGTTTACGATTGATGAAATAGTACTGTATACGATATGTTTTTTATTTTTATTAAAAACCGTAAATTCCTACTATATGGGTATCAAAATTGAAAAAATATAAATAAAATACAATAAATATTATGGGACAATCTTACACAAATCCACCTAGCCCCACAGTAAGCTCAATAAGGCTTGTGTTGTGGGTTATATTAGGCGACGATATATATAATAGATAGATATAGATAAATACTTAAATATGTATTTGGTATCTTATTGTTTTGGATATGTATAGCCTAACCACAGGTGTAACGTAACGAATACATAACAATATTCAAGTTTTACTAAGAATTGAAAACCGGCGTTTCATACAGTTGAAGAGCAGCAGATAGCTTCGTGAAATTACAGTCATGTCTCAGCACGTGTCGAGCACAAAATACATAACATACCTACACGAAATTCTAAGAATCCAATACCATACATATTGTGCATTTGATACTGTACTTGACGCTCCCATAAATAGAGTTCACAATCGCATGACGACAACCATAACAGTTTAACTTTTGCGTTTGCTTATTTTACTTCGTGGAATCTGCTGAAATCGTTTAACAATTAAGTTGAAGCGGTCTGTCATAGCTTATTGAATGTTATCAACGTGAGTAAATAAGCAAACAGTATTAAACCCTAACAAATTGAATTTCCCTTGTGCAGGAGATGGGCCTCGCAATCCTTAATTGCTCCTATTAGTACTGCCTATGTGACGAGGCAATCACCCTGTCCCGTGGAGGAAGCAACGGAACGCCTCTACCTATTCTATTTAGATATAAGTAAGTGTTTCATCAATCTTTACACACAGTGACTATCTGCGTTAAAATCCCGATTTTGTCAAGATTTACATCGATGGGGTCGTACCAGCCGTACCATCGCTTTGCCGCTCGAAAAAATAAGTAGTGAACTGACCATGTTCTAATTGCGTGCTTTGTTTGCAAGCTATATATGTAAGTATTGTAATATTTGTCATAAGAGCACTACTCATGCAACGCCCAGCAGCACGACAGTTACCTTGCTTTGTTTTTATTAGCTCACCGAAGGAAGCCCACTAACTGCTCGATAGGAGAAATAATTCGTGTATAGCTGAATTTTGGTGAAGTTGTAGATAAAGGTGTCTCACACAACATACTAAAAGTACTCATGGATAGGGGTGCCGCTAACGGGGAGAGGGGGGTGTAAAGGTCCCCTTTTTTGGCTTTTCGTAAATAACTCAGTAGCGGTGGCTCATACGAAAAAATTTTCTTGTACTTAATTAATCCACAACAATGTATAATGAGATTTCGAGGAAATACGATAATCACTTTTAGAAACTTTCGGAGCTATTATTTACGAAACTATTAGTTTTGTCTAAAAATTGTTTTAAAAAACCCATATTTATATTAAAAGACCTATCCAACGATACCCCACACATTAGGGGTGGATTAAAAAACAGAATTTACCCCCCACTTCATGTGTTCGGGAGGTACCCTAAAAATAATATTTTTTCAGATTTTGTTTTAAAACTTTGTCTGCGTGTTCAAAACACATACTCATACGAAGTTTAACTATTCTAGTACTAACCATCACCGCGCAAAGCCGTGAACGGACAGACTGGGACAAACGGTCAGCGAAACTATAAGGTTAGGAAGTTGATTGCAGGCGTCCATAGGCTATGGGAACTGCTTACCATCAGACGGGTCGTATGCTTGTTTGCCACCGTCGTGGCATAAAGAATAAAAAGTAAAAAAATACCCTCTTCAACCTGCTCAGTGATGGTTAGTACTTGAATAGTTAAACTTCGTATGAGTATGTGTTTTGAACACGCAGACAAAGTTTTAAAACAAAATCTGAAAAATATTATTTTTTGGGGTACCTCCCGAACACATGAAGTGGGAGGTAAATTCTTTTTTTTACTCCACCCCTAGTGTTTGGGGTGTCGTTGGATAGGTCTTTTAATATAAATATGGGTTTTCTAAAACAACTTTTAGACAAAACTAATAGTTTCGTAAATAATAGCTCCGAAAGTTTCAAAAAGTGATTATCGTATTTCCTCGAAATCTCATTATACATTGATCCCATCCAAAAAGTGTAAAGAATCTTTTTTGTAGAAAATTATTTGTGGATTAATTAAGTAGCAGAACATTTTTTCGTATGAGCCACCGCTACTGAGTTATTTACGAAAAGCCAAAAAAAGGGACCTTTACACCCACCTCTCCCCGTTAGCGGCGCCCCTAACCACGAGTACTTTTGGTATGTTATGTAAGACACCTTTGTCTACAACTATACCAAAATTCAGCTATACACGAATTATTTCCCCTAAGTTTTCCTTCGTTTGGAGGGCTATATATTGTCTTGAACGCCCTGTCGCGCGTATCGCTTCAATCGCGGTATTTTGACATCCCACGTCAATACAGAAAAATAACTCGAAGACGTTGCTACTTAACTCATTATAAAGGCCCGGAAATTACTTCATCAACAAAAGGAATGCTAAGGTACGCTACGCAGACGAATGAAATAAAAGTTGCAATCGGGCCCGACTTTAATCAAATATTCTATTCGGCCAAATGAAACCCCGTTGATAAATCGAGTCATCTACGTAGACGGGAGACCGCCTGCTATTTCACCCAGTTTGTTTATTGATGCCCATTACCAAATGCTCAGGTCAGAATTAAATAAAGTTAATTTAAACCGAGCGTCGGCAAGATTGCTAGGTTTGTGTTACCTACTACTAGAGTTACCAGACATCAGGATTGTACATCACAAGAAAAAATATTTTTCAGGTGGAAAATAAAGCTTGCGGCAATTCGCAATTATTAGCCATACGTGGGTGTTTGGATCAAAGCGGTGTTTGTTTTTTTACAAGTTTTCAATACTGACTTAAACAGGTTGAGCCGCCAGTTGTATTAATACTATTAATGCGAAAAAAAGGCATTTAGTAAGAAATAAGCTTAACATTAAACAATTATTTCGATTTCGTATATTTTTGGAGGTTTTGATGAAAAGATTTCGTATTTAATGAAATAAATTAATAAACACTCCATATCTACGTTTTTTGCATTGATGCGTTTGGCATGGCGTGGATTTGTTTGAGGCGTGTTCGAAGTGTTCGAACACGTTTCCATGAATATAAACCATCAAATTTTTTATCTGGTAACCCTAGTCACAACAATGTTGTGATACCTTCTATAATCCTTAGCTAAAAGACAAATTGTTCTACGGGCGACTTTTGGTTAATTAAACCAGATAAGATGGAGAATGTCGTGTATATGTAGGAAATCTGTGCTCAAGGGGAATGCGTGGTTGAGTGGATATATTTAAAGCCGGTGATAGCTAAACTGAAGCGGTCTTGATACAAAGTTCCGGGCGCACAGCCCCAGATTAATTAATATTGTATTAGAGATAGCTAGCTAATAACTAACCCAAATATAGATAGGTACATTTAGATTCATGAATTTAAAAGGGCGTACGTAGGATATTAGTGTCTTAGACATTTGTTAAGACGTGTGCAATTCCGTAAGCAACACGCAGGTACTTACTGTACCTGTGTGGCCAATGACCTTTCGATATTTTTAATAAAATGTAATAGTGTATCCACTTACTCAAGCGGATGCTGATCCAACCCTTCTCATAAGACGCTCACAAAGACAGCATCCAATATTTACTTGATAGTCATAGAGTGTTTAATAAATAAATGTATTCAGTGAACAACCGGACGTCTACCTGATCTGACCGAACTTTGAACATAAAGCCAACTCGCCTCTTACTTTACCTCCATCTACCTTTAAGCTTTAGTAACTCACTACAATGGTCAGCTGAAAAAAGGAAAAATGTCTATTCCATGCATGAAAAAAAGGGCTCTATTGAGCACGCTTAATAGATAATTGTTACGATAATTATTTTCCCCCGGTCCCTAATTACAGTGCCTACCTTTTCCAAAAGTAGCGTGTCTGCTAGTATTATAAAATCTGGGCCTTGGCCACAAGGATTTGCCTCTGATTTGCAATTCCCTTCCCTCGGAACACGTTAATATCCTTTGGCCCTGCGACTTCCCGATACCGTTATTTATCTTGATAACCTTTGTTTAGCCGCCAACGTCCAAAATGAATTTATTGATCCTGCGATTTCCATGGTGTAAAAAATGGGTTACCTTATCGTAAGATATAAGTCTTTCTGTTCCATTTTGTAGATGTCTGAATGATACATAACATAAACAATACACTGTTAATACAAAAAAAAAACTAAAATGTTAGAGCATCAAATAGCGTAAAATGTTCCTTTAATAATTCTATAATTTAAAACAAATAAAACCGACTTCACTTAGGATCCATTATTCTTAGAGCAAAAGACCGAGTTGTTGTAAAAAATAGTGAAATCACTATAGGGTACCTATAATAGTTTAAGATTTCCCTCGATTTCTCCAAGATCCCATCATCAGATCTGGACCTGGTGACAATGGGACCAACTATGAAGTACTCTTTCAAACAAAAAATATTTTTTCAAAGGGGTCCAACGGTCTTCGAATAATCAGTGAACATATATAAAAAAACAGCAAAAAAAAACAAAGATTTCAACGAATTGAGAACCTCCTCCTTCAAAATCTTGAAGTCGGTTGAAAAATACGTAATCGTGAAGCGGTTTTGATAGTTGAGTTTTATGGCTTTGCACAGTTTTTTATGCTCCGCACGAAGCACTTTAACTTCTGACCAGTTGTAAAAGTCACTTCACCGTAGAGTAGCTTCAACTGTAGAGTCTGTACAAAAAAAGAAGTGTCGTAAAATTTATGCATTCTCATACAAACCACGACACTTCTCTTTCCGGACAAACTCTACCCGTCTATAATATATTTTGCCCATGATATAATATCAAAGGAACTCACCCAGAATTCACTGAGCTGTCTACTTCGGGCCACGAGAGCCGCCTCTTGCAGAAGGCCATGGTGGGCTTCTCCTGCGGCGGCGGCTGGCGGGCCACGCGCAGCGAGCCGCCTCGGCGCACGGGCGCGGCCGGTGCTAGGCAGTCCAGCGTGCGGCGCCGCGCGCTCAGCGCCGACGCGCCTTCCGTTGGCACCACTCGGGGGAAACCTTTACATAAACATGAATGTTATGGATGAAAGCATCGCCTTGACAACCAAAACTCACTAGCGATCTGTCACATGACTTAGGGCTGGCGGAGCAGCGACAAACGGCAGCATAGGTGAGAGGTTACTTAGACAGTCTTGGTTCTCGACCGTCGACATTATTTTTCGACAACAGAAAGGGACCGCATGTGCTCGTTATTTACCGGGCACCCCTCAGGAGAACCAATTTAGGTATGTGTAACCTGGGAGTTCGTAACTAGTACCTACTTAAGCATTAATTTATGTTGTAATAAGATAACGATACCATAATGTTAAGAATTAATGAAAAAGCTCCCTGTCTCGGGTGAGATGGCTTATTAGTGAATTCTTAATTCAAAATGTGGGCTTCAATGGCCGGCTAAGAAGTATAAGAATTACCTCAGTTGTTGCTAGACGCCCGCCTTAGCCGCCATGAAGTAAAAGTCGAAAACGTGCCTGTGGGAATCGCCTTTGTAATTACCTATTCACAGGTTATTGTTTTTGCAGCCAATGGGTAGCTCAGTTGATAGAGCAGCACATACCTATTTATACATATCATTGCATCATCTCAGCCATAAGACGTCCACTGCTGAACATAAGCCTCCCCTTTACATTAAGGGGGGGTTTGCCAATTTTGCCATAAGCGCCACGCTTGGCAGGCGGGTTGGCGCGCGCAGTTTTTTGTTTATTGTATGTAGGCTTTCGGAAGATGCTGCTGCTCATCTGTCGGTATTCCCTTAGCAGACTCCTACTGCAACCACGGGACGATATGGTGGGGGACAATTCTAAGGCCGGGCACCCCATGGCATATTTATACATATATGAACTTTAAAAGCTTGCTGCTGCTATAATCACACAATTAACACTCGAGGATAACTTTATCCTTTGGACAGAATAATTCTAACTGTCAAGTTGAGTAAGGCAAGTCAAGTTGAAATGAATAGTCTCTCTCGGTTCATCTTTGTGTAAAGTTTCACAAGCTTGTCATTGTAACTTCGCAAACAAAACATTTTGGAGTAATATATTTATACACTAGCTT
This sequence comes from Pammene fasciana, assembly GCA_911728535.1. Classification (NCBI taxonomy): domain Eukaryota; kingdom Metazoa; phylum Arthropoda; class Insecta; order Lepidoptera; family Tortricidae; genus Pammene; species Pammene fasciana. The sequence goes on from OU452285.1 coordinate 9,862,132, forward strand.
ATGTATCACTTTCCGATTACAGATAGCTTTGAAAATATACTAAACGTAACTTTGTAATTTCTTGAATCTTCAAGGTGAGTGCCCTGATGTCTTTATATCGAAGTTAGCTAGAGTTTTTGGAATAGTTACCTTTTCACAGACTTTTGTTGCGGCATTCTTTATTTCTTGAATCAACAGTGCTTCAATGTAACTTTAATATACCTAAGCTCACAATTCGTAAATATATATTCGTACTTAAGTATAATATATTATTATGTTTGTGTCATTTTTGACACTCATGCATGACATACTTGCGAAGTGCGAAAACCATTGACATAAATGGCATGCATATGTACTAAGAGCTGGCCACGTCAGATATGACACAATAATGAGAGCAACAAAGCCCGTCTGGTTAGATTGTTGTACAATCCTTATTGCTACATCTGGGCATCTGGCAGCTTTTAATGGTTGAAGGTATAGAGGATAGGGCCTATATTTTCATACTAGAACAGAAAACAATCAAAATTATTGTAGAAACAAAAACAGTAGGCGACAATCAACGTCGTTTGGTACTACTTTCCCCCAACAGAGACTTTTGGCAATGTTATTAACCTAAGTGAATTTAATTTCTCATAAACTCTAAGATTTCGTTCGTTTTTCGTCGTTTTCTTAAAGATAAAGATAAAGAAAGATATACACTTAAACAGTAATTTACAATTGAATAGCATAAGTTAATACAATATACCAAAATGGGTGCATATACATACATATAGTACAGTACAGTGGTTTCATAAACAGCTTGGGAACACATGAGGAAGAGAAATAGCCTAGATGATAAAGAGCGGTCAGTGGTCATCTATGAGGAGGCTTTTACCAGACAGCGGTGCTTCAACAATTTGGTACTTAGAAAAGTCAAAGTGGTAAGTGGTTTGCATTCTTTGACTTCCACCACTTTACAACTGTCAGATGTCCAGATCTACAAATAAATAAGCATAGCATAGCAAACTAACTAGATGGGTTTTATTGCTCTCATCATTGTGTCATATCTGACGTGGCTAGCTCACCGTCTAATATGGCAGGGCAGGACGTAAATCATAGCGAAAACAAATCTTATCTTTTTTATAGGAAAGTTTGAGTCTGTTTAAATATTATTCGTAAAAAAAATTTGAAACAAATTAACTAGCTAAATTATATTTCAATAAAAAAAACTACAAACACCGACAGGTAATGTTTGATAGAATATGGCGTTTAATGGATCAGTAACGTCAGGGAACTGACTAGGCCGCTAGGCCGTAGTAAAGTTACAGCGGCGGCTGCGCCGTTTCCTCGATTGAGCGCTAACCTGTGGGCGACTTGTGGAGTGTTAGGAAATTAATGTTAGGTGATGTTAGGAAATTGACTCATCCCTCAAAGTGGCCGCTAATGGCTACGCAACGACTGCGCCATTTCCTCTGTGGAACGCTAACCCGAAGGCAACGCGTGGAGCGGTGAAACACCAGCCCCGCATCGCTTTTCGCCGAGTCCGGTGCACACTGGCCCAGTGACCTTAGAAAACTGACTCACCCCTCATAGTGGCCGTGGAAGGCTGCGGCGGTGGTTGCGCCGTCTCCTCGGCGGAGCGGTGGCGCGAAGGCGGCGCACGGTGCGGTGACAACACCAGCCGCACCATATTTGCCCCGTACTGGCTCAGTGGCGTTAGGATACTGACTCACCCCTCATAGTGGCCGTGGAAGGCTGCGGCGGCGGCTGCGCCGTCTCCTCGGCGGAGCGGTGGCGCGAAGGCGGCGCACGGCGCGGTGACAACGCCAGCCCCGCCACGCTGTCCGCCACACCTGCCACGTACTGGCCCAGTGACGTCAGAAAACTCATCGCCACTTATCACTTCACTACACGATGTACGTATCACTCATTTGCTAGCGTGCTAGCATAAATAAATATATCACTAGTTGGCACTGGATTAACCGTATTTACTGCGCATTTTCAGTTGGTTCCTAATTTTATCTGAAACAAGATAATTATACGAACGTTAAATCGTGAACAAAGGATTCATACAACCACTAAAGTTTCATAACGTTACTAACTCGAGTCACCCTAACGATAAACCTGGTTTTATTACTTTTATATGCAGTATAAATATTTGGTTTTATACTCGAGTATGTTGTGTATGATTTTTTATCATTTGTTTGATATCGCGCACTAGTGCTTTTTACTTTTCCAGCCAATCACAGCGCCGCACCGCACCGCGCGGAGCGTTCGGATACATGTACTAAAGTAACCTCAAAGTGAATAATTGTCAATTTTATAATTTTTAACTGTATTAAAAAACGTCATTCGATACTCGTGCGAAAATGTCATTCTTCACTCGTCCCGAGTCTTGCCACTCGCCTACGGCTCGTGGCAAGATATCTCGGTACTCGTGAAGTAATGACATACTTTCCGCACTAATATCGAAATGTACTATTATAGATAGGCAGGTACGACCTTTCGGTATTTTTTTTTCGATAGTAGGTAAGGTAAGGAAACCTCCATTATTCGTGGTTTGACCCGCACTTGGCCGGTTGTAAAAACCGGACCTTATTACCAGGGCTCCTGATATCCGTGATACACGCCGATCCGTAGCTACGGGTTCTTAAGCCCGGCGGTACTAAGATCACGAATTTCACGAACACGGCAAGGTACGTACCTCGTACCTGCGTTCGCGTCCGGATTCACGTGACACGCCGTGACACGCCATGATACGTAGCCCGTACCTGCGTGAGCTTCGGGCTCGGTTCCGTTGGATACTTATCGCACGTCTCGTAGGTTCGACACGCCCGGGAGAAAAATATATAAGGACTAAGTATTATTGAATTGAGTTACCACTTAGTATATTGAATACGGGACATTCGTCGGACAAACATTTACGTGTGAATTAAACTTAAATTGTATTTTTTGCATCGATTTGAATAACTATAATGGTTATATCTAAATAATTTATGGGGTTATTCTGTTTTCTGTATAATCAGCTATTGATTTTAGTCAAAACTAGCGACTTGCCCGTTTCATTGCACCAATATAAATATAAGGTGTAAAACTCCCTAGTAAGTATCATTATAATTATGAACTTAAGCAACGCTATGCTACTGGTTGTTATTATTAAATCAAGAGAAGACATTTTTTTTGTTAAGTATTAATTAATAGTTATTTGTTATACAAGGGGTGAAAGTTGTATTTTACGTGCGAGTGTTATTTGAAACACGAGCTAGCGAAAGGATTCTATTATTGACCACGAGCGAAGCGAGTGGTTCAAAAATAGAATCCTGAGCGTAGCGAGTGCTTTAATACACGAGACGTAAAATAACTTTCACCCGTGTATAACACAAAACTTTTCACCTCACTACAGCGAGGAAAATAAGAAAAAGGGTGCATTTTGCTCGGTTTCCCGTAATTCCTCAGGTGTTTAATACTTCTTCATCACTCATATCACTAATTTTTAACAAAACAACCTAGAAAAACATGCGAATATTTAACGTTGATATGATGGATGAATTGAAATGAAAAGTTTTGACGTAAAAGGTTTTATTAAATGTCAGATGCGTTTTGTTCGTACGTAGACTTATTCGGCTGTCAGAACAATTTATCCGTTTTTACAAAAAGAATGAAGATTAATGTTGAATGCTGATATTTATGAATTAAAATAAAGTTGTAAGACTGTATTAAGTGTTTTTACTCGATGCAATTCATTAATTGCGATGTTAAAAATTCTGCACTTTTAACGTTTTACGTTTTGTTAGCTGTCAAATGTCACTTAAGCCACTTGTCACTTATGTCAAAACTCTTTCACCACATGTGGATAAAAAGCGATTTTCACAATAGATATTAAACAAACAAAAAGGGCTTTCCGAGCTAGTGAGGTGAAATAGTTATTTGTTACACAAGGGGTGAAAGTTGTATTTTACGTGCGAGTGTTATTTGAAACACGAGCTAGCGAAAGGATTCTATTATTGACCACGAGCGAAGCGAGTGGTTCAAAAATAGAATCCTGAGCGTAGCGAGTGCTTTAATACACGAGACGTAAAATAACTTTCACCCGTGTATAACACAAAACTTTTCACCTCACTACAGCGAGGAAAATAAGAAAAAGGGTGCATTTTGCTCGGTTTCCCGTAATTCCTCAGGTGTTTAATACTTCTTCATCACTCGAATCACTAATTTTTAACAAAACAACCTAGAAAAACATGCGAATATTTAACGTTGATATGATGGATGAATTGAAATGAATGAAATGAAAAGTTTTGACGTAAAAGGTTTTATTAAATGTCAGATGCGTTTTGTTCGTACGTAGACTTCTTCGGCTGTCAGAACAATTTATCCGTTTTTACAAAAAGAATGAAGATTAATGTTGAATGCTGATATTTATGAATTAAAATAAAGTTGTAAGACTGTATTAAGTGTTTTTACTCGATGCAATTCATTAATTGCAATGTTAAAAATTCTGCACTTTTAACGTTTTACGTTTTGTTAGCTGTCAAATGTCACTTAAGCCACTTGTCACTTATGTCAAAACTCTTTCACCACATGTGGATAAAAAGCGATTTTCACAATAGATATTAAACAAACAAAAAGGGCTTTCCGAGCTAGTGAGGTGAAATAGTTATTTGTTATACAAGGGGTGAAAGTTGTATTTTACGTGCGAGTGTTATTTGAAACACGAGCTAGCGAAAGGATTCTATTATTGACCACGAGCGAAGCGAGTGGTTCAAAAATAGAATCCTGAGCGTAGCGAGTGCTTTAATACCTACACGAGACGTAAAATAACTTTCACCCGTGTATAACACAAAACTTTTCACCTCACTACAGCGAGGAAAATAAGAAAAAGGGTGCATTTTGCTCGGTTTCCCGTAATTCCTCAGGTGTTTAATACTTCTTCATCACTCGAATCACTAATTTTTAACAAAACAACCTAGAAAAACATGCGAACATTTAACGTTGATATGATGGATGAATTGAAATGAAAAGTTTTGACGTAAAAGGTTTTATTAAATGTCAGATGCGTTTTGTTCGTACGTAGACTTATTCGGCTGTCAGAACAATTTATCCGTTTTTACAAAAAGAATGAAGATTAATGTTGAATGCTGATATTTATGAATTAAAATAAAGTTGTAAGACTGTATTAAGTGTTTTTACTCGATGCAATTCATTAATTGCGATGTTAAAAATTTTGCACTTTTAAAGTTTTACGTTTTGTTAGCTGTCAAATGTCACTTAAGCCACTTGTCACTTATGTCAAAACTCTTTCACCACATGTGGATAAAAAGCGATTTTCACAATAGATATTAAACAAACAAAAAGGGCTTTCCGAGCTAGTGAGGTGAAAATGAATGAAACATACTTGTAAAAGCTTGCTACTATCAAAGAATATAACGTAGCCTAAGTATAAACAAGGCAATCCTAATTCAAAGAAACAAAAGGGTAAATTTCTGCAAATCTTCGATAGGTATGATAAAGGTAATACAGGTAAACAAATTCAACAAAAACACATTTACGGGGCCACGGAAAAAAAAGTACGCAGCTGCAGTTCTTATCAGTTTCGAACTTTCGGCACATTAAAGAGTACTGTTTATTTCTAGATTGAAGGTAATAATGACATATTATTGTTAGAGTGTTTTATTGTATGAGTAACAAGCTAAGCCAACCTACCGGGTTTTTTTGTAGATAAGAAGTGCAGTTGCACGTGCAGACAAAGATAATAAGATTTGCGAGCGACTTATTAAAATGAAACAAACAATACACATAAGTAGCTGTGGGCTTTACCTTTTGTTTGTGAAGTTGAAAGAAGTGACCGCGATATTTTGTTTTACAAATTCGTGGTACTTTTTTATTATAATCTGGAGGGGGCATGGCAGTTTAGAATTTTGAACTCACATTCATTGTCATGTCATTAGTTACTCCTGACATTGACACAGTTGGTCTTCAAGTTTTAATTTAGCCGTGAATTTAAAGTTCTTTTTGTTGATGTTTCGTTATTTTTTGTTTTGTTATTGTTAGTGTATGATTAGTGTTACTCTAATAGTGTGTTTAAACTATTAACAATGAAGAGAAGTTGGGTGTGGAGATATGCCACCAGAGTCGGAGATACAGCTTTTTGTACCTTGTGCAATGATTGCACTCACACACATCTTCACTCAACGTCGCGGGCGGACCGAACCGGCGTGTTCTTAAGATACGTGAAGCCGTGATCACGCCTACACGGATCTACACGGATTCACGCACCCTAATTTCACGCAACCGAATGTCACGTGCGGAACGGACCAGAAAACCGTTGCCGTGATTCACGAAACCGGGCGCACGGCTACGGGTTCACGAATCACGGACACGACCGCGAGCCCTACTTATTACTAAGACTCCGCTGTCGTCCGCCTGTCACCAGGCTGATCTCATGAACCGTGATAGTTAGACTGCTGAAATTTTCACAGATGATGTATTTCTATTGCCGTAATAAGAAAAAATGCTAAAACACAAAATAAAATAAATATTTAAAGGAGCTCCCAAACAACAGACATGATTTGTTTGCCGTTGTTGTCTGTCACCAGGCTGTATCTCATGAACCGTAATAGTTAGACTGCTGAAATTTTGACAGATGATGTATTTCTATTGCCGCTATAACAACAAATACTAAAACACAAAATAAGATAAATATTTAAGGGAGCTCCCAAACAACAGACATGATTTGTTTGCCGTTGTTGTCTGTCACCAGGCTGTATCTTATGTACCGTAATAGTTAGACAGTTGAAATTTTCACAGATTATGTATTTCTGTTGCCGCTATAACAGTAAAAAATTTAAAGGGGCTCCCATACAACAGACATGATTTTTTTGCCGTTTTAATACAAAATGCTACGGAACCCTTCGTGCGCGACGGACTCGCACTTGGCCGGTTATTTTTAAATTTATCTCCGTCCCGAACGAAGTTCGCCGGGTCAGCTAGTTCTAAATACAGTCTAAAATATCAACGACATGTTGTAAATGGCAATGTATTGTTGCAATTAATTTTTTTCTATAAATAATTTAATATTAAATATATAAAGTATATTAGCTAGTAAAATACGCTTAGGTATTTGCAGTTAATTATGTATGAGATTCTACACATACTGACTAAAGAGCATTTATTATGTTTGTAATCTTTTAACCCAACTCATTATTGAAACTTGCTGCTTAAATCAACAAACATGTCTACTTTATTATTAAGAAAGCTGGGTAACTTAAATTTACCCGCTTTATTATATTATGTGAGTTACATTTCTAATGGAATATATCCAATGTAACACGGAAAAAAATGAGATTTAGCAAAGTACCAATTTTGCTTGGTTAAGATAGGTATTTTTAGTTGCATATAAAACACGGAATAAAGCTTTGTTAAAGACAAACAAGCAATTATTGCTAAACGTATATAGTTGGTTATTTTAACCAAGCATCTAGTGAAGAATCCAAATAAGTGTCCTAGTAAATATAACCCTTACCTGATTCCCTCATTTATTTATAACAAATATAATGCTATAATTTTTCATACATACGTTAGCCAAGTTGACTTCTTTGATTTTAGCAACGAACTTTGCAGGCTCCATGCTAAGGTTGTAAATAGCAAAAACTTATTTATTTGTAGCCGTTTCATTTTTTCAATGAACACATTTAAACAATAAAGTTTTATTCTATTAATTTTCATTGCCTTGTATTTACCTTCATAACGTACATAAAGTCAAGAATGCGGGCCATTAAAATTAAGGGTCGGAGTTGAAATAGCCGCAATATTTTTTCTCATAAGTTGAAGTTATAAACATTTTATGTGCCCCGCTAAATTTTCACGAAAACGTCGCCGCCGTTTTTTGTATTAATACGTAGTCGGGACAGAAACTTAATTTAATCAAGTTGACTTTATGGGGGCTGTGGGGCCAGAAACTAATGCCTATACATAAATCCTAGTAAAATGTAAATAATTGGTCCTTTTATTTATCCATTAATTGAAATCTGCACCTGTGGTTTATGATTTAACGCGCTATAAATTGCCAGTGCAGGGTTTAAGTATTTAAGTTGACTCTAAAGTATGGATGTCACGAATATTCGCATTCGCATTCATATAATGCGAATATTCGCATCATTTTTGACATTCGTATCAACATTCGCATTCGCATCAAAAGATGCAAATATTCTCCGAATGCGAATGTTGGCAGAACGCATCCTGTTTTGACCGCGCTGTCCGGCCGATGGTCGTATGCTTGCTCATACAGAGGAAGTGAAAACGACGGTATCACTTGACTCTTTTTGATCAATCATATAGGACTCCATCACATTTCATGTTCTGTATTTTTGAACTATGGAAGCATAAAAATTATAAGCAAGATTAACTTTTTTGAATCTGCTCCGTAACATTCGTATTCGCATTCGCATTCGGACATTCGCATCCTGAATATTCGCATTCGCGAATGTGAGAAAAATGACATTCGTGACATCCCTGCTCTAAAGTAGGTGGGTATACTATATTTTTTTAAACACATGTCTAAATTAATACGTTCAGCAAAGCAGAAACAATTCACAGTGATTTACGGACAATAGTGGCAAGAAACAGGGGGCCAATTTTTGACTTTCGAGCGCCCGAATTCAAAAAGTTTAAGCTCGAAAATAATCGCACACAAAAGCTTACCGCCTATTTTTAACCGACTTCAAAAAAGGAGGAGGTTCTCAATTCGACTGAATTTTTTTTTTTTTTTTATCTTATTTTTTTTTTTTGTATGTATGTTACTCCATATCTCCGTGAATCGTGAACCGATTTTCAAAATTTTTTTTTTAATCGAACAGCTATAACCCCTAGATGGTCCCATTGTCACCAAGTCGGTATCTGATGATGGGATCCTGGAGAAATCGAGGGAACTCTTCAACTATTATAGGCACACCTATAGTGATTTCACTATTTTTTACAGCAACTCGGCCACTTCCTCTTGGAATAGCGGATCCTAAGTGAAGTCGGTTCTTTTTTTGTTTAAAATTATTTCGCATGAAATTAATAGTATTAATACTCATGATTTCAAATTCCTATCGCTGTTATTTTTAAAACATAATTTCATCGTTTTATTTTGAGTTGTAAATGTCACTTTCAAGTACTCGAATCTCAAAAATCACCCCCCAGAACGAATACGTATATACATATATATACGAATTTATTAATATGAAATTTAATCAGATTAAATTGTCGTGATCCAAATCATTGTATCTACAGTCCCCCGCAATAAAACAAACGTACGAGCAAACAAATTGACGAGCGCAAAAATATGACATAATCTTAATAAGTATTCAGATCTCGATTCTCAGCGGCTTACCTGTTTTCAACCAGTTGAGTACCTACTTTTACTACGAAATCCAGTCTGGTTTTACTACAGATAATGTTGATGCGCCGCTACTGTTTACCTAAATTTGGTTATAATAGTTACATAAACTGTTACGTAATAAGACCTAATTACTGCTTTATAAACCCTAAATGACGCGTTCGGAAACCGTTACATTGACGATTGTGCTGGCGGTCGAGGGGGAGGCTGGATTTTCATAATTTTATCGAATTCAATGATATTACTTAGCAATAATAACAGAGGCCTATGTTCAGCAGTGGACGTCTTATGGCTGAGATGATGAACATTGTTACAGATAAGATATTTGTTCTAACACAACAGTCTTTTTTTATGGTGGTCATAAAGCGGTTTTTGAACGCACTAATGTTTGCGTTTGGGTGTGTAATAAAGATGATATTATAATTATTATATTTTATTACTTATGTCCATACATTATTTTATGGGTACCTACTGATATCCACAAGGACGGTTATCTTAATTAATAAGTTTAAAATCTGGTAATCTACAATTTTACACGAAGCTCATGTCTAATCTGCATAAATAAACGTATTTTTCCATTCATTGCCCGTAGAATGCGGCGGAAAATAGTCACTTACCGCCAGATTAATGCTCTGAATATATTATATAAACATTCCCATCACTCTCAATGAAGCTATTAGCTATCTAAATGGAAGATGCCTCTTGGCGTGATTTGAAAGTTTTTATCCCTATAAGTGTGTTATATAATAGAAATAGATATATTTCGTAAAGAATAGTTAATAGTGAAGTTATTAGGTTCTCAAAAGCGTTTTGTATTAAAATTGTACCTTTATGATGATTCCAGCAAATAATGTCTGACAAAAAAATATTTTAACCTAGGTACAGTCTGTGAGCAGTGCTTAGAGCTTTAAAGTCTTTAAACCAAGCGGAGTAGCCATTGACAGGCGTTCCCCTCTGCCAAATGAGTATGACCACTGGTCATACTGTGTAGGTAGTCGGAGTTTAGGTAGGCGTAAGAGAAAACGAGCACTGCAAGTCATGACAAGTTTGTATCCTGTCAACTTAGAGCTTAGAGCATTCAATCCGGAGTAGCCATGTCAAAAAAAGTCTGTCGATTTTTGTGGGGGAGGGGAACGTCAAATGTATGCCTGTTCGTACGTAACGCATGAAGTTATTATTTGAAACTGAAGTGTATACTTCCGCCACAAAGTGAGGCCGAAAGAGAAGGTTATCTATGGGACAGTGTTTCGTTTTGACTATGGATGGAGGCAGTGACGTCATCAGACAGCCAAAATGTCAATATGTATCAAATGGAGGTCACAAGTGACTATTAGTACTTAACGCGTGGGAGTGAGACACCACTCCCTAGATTATGCTTTCTATCGGAACATTATTACTACGTCCTTTTTAATAGTCTCCTTTAAACGACTGTTACTACTCGGTAATAAGGTTCAACTGTGGTTAGGGAAATAGGGTAAGTCTGTTTTCTCTCTTGGTTCGTAACGTACGTAACGTACAAAAATAGCCAAGTCAGTCCATACAATAAGGATGACCGCCGGTCATATTCATATGTTTTCGGCGAAGGGGAACGCCTGTCAATGGCCTTTCCGGTCCTGACAATAACAAAATGAAAATAAATGATTTGAAATTTTTGGAACTTCAAATTCCATGGTAGGTACTAGCTACAGTACTGTAAATGCACCATAATGCATATGTTTGCCCAAATTACCAACATCGTACATCGTATCAAAATACAAAATCGTACTATCTACAATTTCATCAATAGTAATTTATACAATCGTGACATAATAAAGAGCTTTCCAGTCGAGTACCGTGTTTAGGCCACGAAGCTCGCTGAGTGGCCTAAGTAAGGTACGACATAGAATTATGTCACTATTCTGCCCCCGTTAGGCAAGTGGCGGTATCAAAATTTTAGAGATTTCGAGTCAAATCGATAAAACGTAACATTTGATTTCGTTTTAACTCAAAGTCTTATGTTTAATTTTTATAGCATATTCCCATAATTTGGTATTTACTATTGTTTGGCTATAATTATTAGAAAAAAAAAATATATATATATATATATATACAGGGTGGAAAGTTAAGTCGGGCCCTGAAGGGAAACTACCGTAAAACGTCGAGATAGCTCAATTAACATAAAGGAAACATTATTTTATTTTTAAAAAGATACATATCTGCATTTACAAATTTTCGAGAAAATATACAGTTCACAAAAAAAAACAACTCATTTCGTAATTTTTGTCAAAAACAATTTTTATGAAAATTGATGACAATCGATCCTATTTCCAATAAGAATACAAACTTCTTAATACCAACCAAATTTACGCCACAAGAGAAGCCATAAATAATAAAAAAGAATCATAATACAATTTTAGTATGGAAAAATTAGAAAAAAAACTGTGAATGTAGTTTTACTTTTTAGGAAAAATAAAAGAATGTTTCCTTTCAATGAATTGAGCTATCTCAACGTTTTAAGATAGTTTCCCTCCAGGGCCCGAGTTAACTTTCCACACTGTATATGCTCCGACCAGGGGGGTACAACTCAGTGTAAGGTCTATGGGTTGAGCTCATCATGGTCGCAGCTCGTTAGGATTAATTATTTGTCTTTTGTTCATTTTCGTGGTTCAGTGTGTAATATAGATAGCTTATTGTGCGGTGATCTAACGAACAAGTGTGCGGATAATGAAGAATCAGTCTTAAAAGGCGTGTAACCATTGATTGGTTCAGAACAACCTGTAGCCTCCTCGAGCCATTTGTAGGGAGCTATCACTCTACAAATAGCAACTAACAAGGCTTATGCCACTTCTACCGAACAACGTTGCCTAAAACTTATTTGATTAAACAAAATACTTATCGATTGAAGACATTGTACCATGCATTGTACCTAAAGATTGAATCTTACAAGCTCTTATTTCCCGCCTTTTTATACTTGACATTGGCTACAGGCAATACCGCCTAAAGTCCATAAGAAGAAAAAAAAAAAAAAAAAACTCAGTGTAAATCTGTCAAAAAATTTGAGTTTGACACGACGTATCCGATACGTTTGCATAAGTGCGAAAGAGAACTTGTCATGCGTTAAGAAGGGACAACATGATTCGTGACGTTATGTGACGTTACAGAGGTCTCTCTGTATTGTATTATTTACTCTGTGCTCCGACCCAAGTGCTAAAATATTGTATGAAAATCCATTGTAGATTTGTCGACGATGTAAAAAGTATGCGTTAGTAGTTCGGCCTACAAAGTCTTAATTCATGCCTTGTAGTCCATAAAGCTCTATACCTGGAGTAAGCTTAAGTACATTTCCCCTCTGTCAACGTTATTAGCAGGAAAATCTAATAGGTTTATAAAAACTATTTCAAAAATCGATTACACGCATTCAGTTCATCGTTTTCAGTGAGTAAAGAGCTCCGTGAAAATGCCTTCAGGTATTGTTTTTAGGTGTAAAAAATGTTCTATTATGTCTAGTTTACAAAAATATGAAATATAATTTCACATGTAATTATAGTTTTACTTTTTTTATCATTACTATTATGATTAAAAAATTAATCCATATCGAAAATCCAGCGTCGTTTACTGAATCGATTCAAAGATAATCGTTTATTTTCTGACGGGCAGTAACTATTTTGACGTTTGACACTTATGCATATTTAACGCCCCTAAGGATTACTGCCTTCTATATTTTGTTTGAAAATACAAGCAAAAATGATCCTTGGCTTTTTTGTTTGACATTTGCAAGGACTGCATCCAATAATGAACCATATTTCAACATATGTAAAATCAACTATTTGTTGCTCCATTTAGTGTCGTGACTTACTGTCAAATATGCGTGATATTTTCAAGTGAAAGGTATATCATTGTCCTTTATCAATAAGGCGATGCTGCTATAAAAAAACATTTAGAAATAAACTTTATTAACAACCGACAATGATGTACCTTTAAATTGAAAACTCCATACGTATGCTACCTCGCCCCCCTCAGATTTTGGCAGACTTTTTTGTTTGGAAAGATGAGGCGATGGCTCCTCCAGGTATAGAGCTTTATGTTGTAGTCACGTGTCGAAAAAAATTGTAATGAACATTATTTCTTAAAATGAGTTGACACCTAATTTCAAAGACTGTATTTGTGGTTTAAATAAGAACGATGTACCTAGTCTGTCATCGACCGAAAATAATGACTGATAGACCTGACAGCCTGATTGATGGATTGTTACCGCCATTACTTCATGGGATGCTAAATTAAACAAAATGTAGGTTGTACTACTAACGATACAGGATTTAGAGGCGTCGGAATAATAAATACCATTAAGTACGGTCACGCCTGAAAAAATGGATACCTTTAATGTAACAAAAACACGTATCCAAAACTTTACTACATTTTACTAATAAAATGAGTTTAATGCATTGAAACAAGTGTTTTAGGCGAGGTTGGTGGAAACGTTCGATACAAATTTAATAACAATATCAACGTTACATTATGAATTATTACATCATAGGCAAATGATCAGCCTTGAGTTTATTAATTTATACAACGAGTCTAGTTAAATAGGTATGTGAATTTAATTAAAGGACATACGTGTATATACTTCTATGTGAGTTAATATATTTTTAACTTAGTCTCTAGGAAGCTACGAAAGTAGTTGTTACTGTATAAAGCCCGCACGCCGCTTTTGTTCCAGGAATTTTGGCCTGAATAATAATCCTCAGACACCCGGAAAGTCCGGAAACTAAGGTGGGCTATGATGAATTGAAAACGATAGTAAAGCTGACCCATGTCAAACTATATAACAGAGACCCAACACGCTCAGGCTTTCAGCACAAGTGACAAAACAATATTGATTCCTCTTCTCTTCTTTGCCTAGCTTTTAAAAGCGGATAGTTGCCAAATATTGTCCGGTGTTCGATCCCTTTTGTGTACGCTTTAGTTTTCTTGTCTTTACTTACCTTTTTAATTTTATGTAACTTGCAAAATTACGTATTGTGTAAGTATAAAGAATAGATGGAAAGAGATCAGCACTTAAACTATGCACACCGATGGTGTCGTTCGGAACGACTCGTTCCTATCTTCAGTTTTACATTGCTGGCACTTAAAAACTTATTCAACTATAATTTAATATTAATATAGGTTACATAAACAATATACTTGATAAGTTTATAATATAAGATGTAACTCCTTTAAAACGAGTTTTCTAAGGGAGTTACCACGCCACACCGCCACAGATCGACGATTTGATTCTGCCAAAGCCAAACCTGCCGCACCAATCAATTGATGTCAAGGTATGGTAACACCCTTAATTGGTTCAGCCATCTTCGAATAATCGGTGAATTTGAACATACATGGAAAATAGCAAAAACAAACCGAATTGAGAAGCTTCTACGAAATCTTGAAGACGGTTAAAAATATAGGTAGGACAGAACATATTGTGAACAAATTCAGCCACAAGTTGTATAGGGTTAATTAACTACGTGTCAGTTGGCTTTTCTTTAATTACCACGACGGTGGCAAACAAGCATACGACTCGCCAGATGGTAAGCACGGTATCCTATGAACCCCTGCAAATCCAGAGGTGTCACATACTACTAGCTACTTACATTTTTAATCAAACGAAACCCAGTGTCCTAAAAAAATACCGTAATATCTCTCAATTTCAATAAAGAAAGAAAGAAAGAAAACATTTATTCATGACAACACATACAATAAGTGTCCTTTACAATTTCATATACCCATTGCCTTGAAATTATCATCAATACCTAAATACCTAAAGTCAGTCTAAGTATATTACAACTATCAAAATCGTCTCAAGAGATAATTGAATGCTATTATAACTTCGTCAAGGTTGAATTGCTGGGCAAAGTCAGTCAGCAAAAGCACGTCTTTGTCAGTTCCAAGGAGCCAGATACTTTTAAACAATGAAAATAATTATTCCTCTGAACAGTTCTAGCGGAATAAAATTGGAGGAGAAACGCAACTTCCAGTGCGATTTAACTCCGTTGTTATCCAAGATTAAGGGCTATAAGCAAACATTGCGAGTGTCACTTTATGTACATTGCACCAGAGACTATAGAGATATAGACGACCACAGCCTAAGAACTTTTTGAAACTCATGTCGATCGCGCCATCTATGTCAAAGCCACCTAAAGAAACCGAATATGTACGAGAAATGTCAGCTGCACTGCTACTCCACCTAGTAGCTACTAGTGTACTACTAGTACACTAGTAGTAGTGGAGTAGCAGTGCAGGTGACATTTCTCTTACATATTCGGTATCTTTATACCAATCTAAAAAGCGGTTTTTGACACCTGTCATCTCAGTACATTTTATAACAAAAAATCGATTTTACTTACGTCATAAAATGTACTGAGATGACAGGTGTTAAAAACCGCTTCTTAGATTACACAAGGTATAGGTGGCTTTGATATAGACAGCGCGATCGACATGAGCTTCAAAAAGTTCTTAGGCTGTCGTCGTCTATATCTCTATAGTCTCTGATTGCACTGAAGACTTTTAGGCGGTATTAGATTTATTCACTTCCGTGTGTTGGTGCTGTACAGTCAGCAGCCGAAGTAGGTACGCGGGTAGGGTGTTCAAAATTACCTACACACGCTCTTATTCTCTTAACAATAAAGTGGTGTCCAGTTCATTTTGAACACCCTACCCGCTTAGCTACTTTTGCTGCTGACTGTAGATAGTAACTTTCAGCACTCATATTTATAATATCTGTGATACCCAATTCTGAATATGTGTAGAAAAGTCAACAGTTTTATAGTTGGTTTAAAAATTCGTGCCCATTTTAACATGATAGAAATGTGTTTATTAAGAACCAATAGAATAATCACTTCATTTACCGACTATTCTCGCACAACGCAGCTCTAGGATTGGCTCTTAACAAACACATTCCTCACAACTCACAACGCATCCTCGCACAGCTCTGATGTAAACGCAGCCTAAGTGCTTTATAGTCTTCGTATAATTTAAATTGGATTTTTTTGTTTAATAAAACACATTTATAAAAGACACTAAACAATCACAATGTTACAAAGTTAAATATCTGATATTGTAATGGGGACGTTCTTCTTTTTTACCGACAGTACAACGGCATTTTCTATTTTTTTTCGGATTTTAGAACATCTATAAAATGATTACTGTGAACATTGATATGTAAAACTATACATAAGCCCGTAGAGGACTATATAATGTTTGTTGGTATTTTGGTATGTTAGTAATGCATTGTTTTTTGCATTAGTTTACCAGAAAATATTGTGACAGAGTGGCCCTTTTCAGCGGAGACTGCTTTTCGCTTTACCACTCTGTCACGGTGTTTTGTTAAATATAATCTGGGCGTGTTTATATTCACCAACCGGGGAAATTATAAGTATATTGTGTTGATTATGTAAACTAAATCTTGGACATGTACCGCCTATAAGCAACGATAAAATAAAATATGAACTAGACGCTTGTTTGAAAGAAGGACAAGTTATTGTCGCTAAAAAAGAAGAACGTCCCAATGTTACTGTAGTGACAATATTTTATACTTTTTGATGAAATACGGCCTTTCTTCCCACTGTGTAACCTCTAAACGACTTTAATATATGAAATGAGTATGTAAAACGCTGATAATATATGTCTTGACTCTTGAGCCTCTTTCCCGGTTTCGGATTCAACCGAAATTTTACATACGTACGTAATTTCGGTAACAACGTACACACGTACGTACGTTATAATATGATACCTACCATCAAGATGACCGAACTACTAAAAGTGTTTATATTTAGAAACTTGCTTCTTTGATAGTTATTAGTTTCCTTCCCTATAGCAACAACTATGTATAGGACAACTAGTTACTAGTTGTCAGTCTGTAAATTAATCTGCCAACCAAATTACTCCGCCCCGCAACCTTCATTATCGGGTGTCCAAAAGTAACATTTGTTTACGAAGTGCCTTGTTGAAAAGTGTTTTAAGCCCAGGGCTGGACCGGCTGCCAAACTGCCACTCAGAGTTATTAACTCGACGAAAATTGGAGTTGACACTAGCAAATACTAACTGGCAGGATGAAATACCAAACGCCGGGATGACAGGGAAAAAAGGTTTAAAATGAAAGTCAATTCGTAACACCGATGAAACAGGATATCGGTAGTACAGATATCAGACATTCGTCGGTTTTCTGAACCAGGATTAGTTTTGTATTCATCAAAAATAAGGAATGATCGAATTCGTGCACCGATTCGGTAATGTTTACCTACAAAATGTTACCTCTTTGACTTCGCGTGTCTCGTGGCCGGATTGAGTTATGTGATCGATTTAGAACCATAATCAACTAATAATTAAATTAAATAAAGTCGATGGTAAAAACTAAGTAATTAATTGAGCAAGTAAGTATATATTTTGAACTGTCGTTATTGATTACACTGAAAATATTTTCATATTAATAACCTCTCCATAGAATATCTTCATTTCTATTCAAAATTGCCTGTTTCTAGGCCTTCTGAAAGAAAAAATAATAAGTAATCAACGATATATATTGAGTATTATTAGAGAGATACAAGTCGTTAACATTTTACCACAGCACGTTGGCTTCATATCCGGTCGAAAATCATCGTAACCGATCGAAACATGTCGAACAGAGTTTGACTTGAATTTTTTGAATGACCTTATAAATGAATATTTTAATTGAATGTTTTTATTAATAAATTTCCCATTGAAAAAATGAAACTAGCTGTTTCGATATTAACATGTCACCAATACTCTCATCGATGTAACAATCAAAAATAAAGCTATATCATGGATCTATACATATAACCTCAGAGTATTTTTAGCAAGGTTGAAGGGCAAACGAGGTGCGCGCCCAGCCGTGCTTGGGGTCGGAAAGAGTCTACGCTGGGATTACGTAGTAAAATAAAACACTTAGATACTAGATTAGGGTTTAATTAAAATTTACCCACTTTATACGGTAAACAATCAGGAGCTTGGACGTTGACTTCCACGCCTTACGAGTTAGGTATAAAGGCAACGCAACGGTTTGTGTTTTAGAGTATAATGCAATTTTTCTCTTAAACATTTGTAAATTATCTGGTACCGATGCTATGAATTATTAATGAATTAAATAAAAGAAAACGCCCATAATCTGTTATGTCTGATTTTAATTTGCTATTGAAATAAAATTAACCTGTCAAGCATGTTGTTTGCTTATTCATATTATAGGTAGGTACTATCATCATTTTATTGGTGTGCGTTCCCATTGAGGGTCCAAGTTGGAATTTTGAGCTTTTAAGCTTACCAGTCTTTAGTAAAAGTTCTCAAACCATTGTAAATTCAACCAATAATTTGTAAAAGTCGTTACTCAAAAGTTACGTTCGGTTAAAGGTGGACCCTCAGTCGTGCATGCCAGGTATCCATATCTAATAAACTACTTAAAATGTATAACTGCTGTAAATGACTACTTTTAGTAAAAGATTTGTAAAACTAATTTCGTTAATCGTGACTCCATTCTGCTAACTTAATACGAAGAAATAGCATGCAGAAGGTGGTCCCTCAATTGAACATTACAATTTCTTAGAATATCACATTCAGTGAGAACAAGAGTAATATTTAAAATGTATATGTGACTGAGAGTTAGTAAAAGTACTTGAATCATTGTAAATTCAATGGTTAGTTTGTAAAAGAAGTCATTCAAAAGTTACAATCGACTAAAGGTGGTCCCTCAATTGAAACGCTTGTCATAAGTAAAACTCAATTTACAAATCACTGGGTTGGTAATTAGACAATGCCTATAGCCTATCCTTTAGTAAAATTTTTTACTAACGATTGCTCTATCGAACAGTATAAACAAATATACCGTTTTACGAGAAATTTGAATCAAACATCTGCGAAGAAATACTACGGCCCAGGTGACCACATATTAGGATTTTGTGGGATAAGTACCTAAATAAAAATAAAAATTGGCAGTTATAGGGACTGCCGAATTGCCGATAGAAGTGAAAACATAGAGCTTTGAGTATTGAAATTTCATAATGTTTGAATTAAAATTATCAACATCAATCTGGTTTTCACATCTACTGACACTCCGAGCAACAATTATATTATGCATGTTTATATGGTTTTTAGGGTTTCGTACCTTAAGAAAAAAGAACGGAACCTGAACTGAAAAGAACTGCTTGCCCACTGCGAAGCCTACGCCTTGACCCATGGACTGGAGTACAACAACAAAAAGAGTGAGATATTGGTATTTAAGGCGGGCAAAATCAAGCCATACCGTGTACCACCCATTATGTTGAACTCCAGCCCATTAAAACCCCAACCTCAATCGTGCAATGCATTTTTTTCTTTTCTTTTTCTTATTGTGATGATTAGCCAAGATATATTATGTCAAACTTAAGAATAAAAAATAAATAACATCACGAACAGTAATTATTTTTATTTAGGTACTTATCCCACAAAATCCTAATATGTGGTCACCTGGGCCGTAGTATTTCTTCGCAGATGTTTGATTCAAATTTCTCGTAAAACGGTATATTTGTTTATACTGTTCGATAGAGCAATCGTTAGTAAAATTTTTTACTAAAGGATAGGCTATAGCCATTGTCTAATTACCAACCCAGTGATTTGTAAATTGAGTTTTACTTATGACAAGCGTTTCAATTGAGGGACCACCTTTAGTCGATTGTAACTTTTGAATGACTTCTTTTACAAACTAACCATTGAATTTACAATGATTCAAGTACTTTTACTAACTCTCAGTCACATATACATTTTAAATATTACTCTTGTTCTCACTGAATGTGATATTCTAAGAAATTGTAATGTTCAATTGAGGGACCACCTTCTGCATGCTATTTCTTCGTATTAAGTTAGCAGAATGGAGTCACGATTAATGAAATTAGTTTTACAAATCTTTTACTAAAAGTAGTCATTTACAGCAGTTATACATTTTAAGTAGTTTATTAGATATGGATACCTGGCATGCACGACTGAGGGTCCACCTTTAACCGAACGTAACTTTTGAGTAACGACTTTTACAAATTATTGGTTGAATTTACAATGGTTTGAGAACTTTTACTAAAGACTGGTAAGCTTAAAAGCTCAAAATTCCAACTTGGACCCTCAATGGGAACGCACACATTTTATTGATATGAATTGGTAATATCAAGTTCATTTCAATTAAATGTCAAACAAGAGAGCTTTGTTAGAACTTTTTATCAATAACATTTAAGCATCATAAGTATTAGGTTTTTTTTATGTCAATCAATACTATAAATATTGCTTATTTAATGGTCTTTCATTGTCAAATAAAGTAATTACATATAAAAAAAATACAAATAAGCCAAATTAACACAAAGAGCTTTATCTCACTTGCGATTTACGAGCGAGTTTTGTATGGGAGCGAACACGCCGCGGCTCGCCGCGTACGAGTTTAGTATAGAAATCGCTCAAGTGTGATAAGGTCCTAAATTTAAAACTTAAAATACATCCAAACCAAATTAACCATTAACTTTCAATTTAAAGTGCTTACAAAAATAAATACACAGGCAGATATAAGATAGCTTAAAGTAGGTAAATAATATATTAGTGGCATTCGTTTGTGAGCATTACAATTTTAGATGTAATTTTGGTGACAACAAGACTATATTGACAACAGATTCATAACACATCCATGTTTTAATATTTAATACTGCTCCATCCCTCTTCTATACGTATTCTGTAGATTCATGTCAAAATTACAAACCTAAAATGTCGAAACCAGAAAATATCAGATGTCATACCAAAATGTCGGCACATATCAACGTTAATAGTTACCGCGTTTCAGATTATTTAATATTTAAACTAATCGGTACTTCGGTAACATGTTGTTTGAACGCGATTCCATGTTATAATTCATTGCATAATAAATGAATTCCACCTCTATTCGACATGCACAGTCGCCATCAGATATATCGGAGCGGCCAAGGTGGTCACAAATAGCTGAGCAACGCCTCTAATGTCGAGGCGATAAAGTGAATGTTTAGATATTTTTGAGTACCTTGGCCGCTCCGATATATTTAATGTATCAATTACGAAGAAAACAAATCAACCTCTTGTTACATGAACTGATCCTTACGATTTTAGCGGCACAGTCGCCATTAAATATATCGGAGCGGCCAGGGTACTCAAAAATATCTGAACATGCACTTTAACGCCCTGATCAATTGATCATACAGGCGTTATTCAGATATTTGTGACCACCTTGGCCGCTCCGATATGTCCGATGGCGACTGTACAACGTTGCTACGGGCTACGGCGTAGCACATGTAAGTTTTGTTTCTTCAAATGAATTGAGCGGTACGTAGGTATTCTAATTTTAAAATCGTCATTTGTTGCGGAATTGTAATCAATATGATATTTGATAGCTAGTGAGGACTGTATGGGATGTGATATGATATTAGATGAAAACAAGTAGTAAAATAACGTAGTATTTAATAAATTGAGCACAAGGAAATTACAACAATGTATGCTTGACAATCGGAATGCAGACTCTGACTGACAACTTCAAAATTGGGATTTTAAGAACATTACAAAAAGAATATAAAAAAGGTGGCAAATCAGCCAGTCGCCAACAATATTCTTTTGTCATCAGAATTACAAATAGAAAAATTGTTATTCTGAAAACCGATGTCACTAAAAACGTTCGACGAATCATATCATATTGACTTCAACTAATCTCCGTTGACAGTGATCTGGGCCAAATTTTTTATCTCTAGTTTTAAGTAGTTTAGATTGTTAGGGTATATATGTTTATAATGTTTTTATTTTATTTACTTTTATAAAATAAAGACTAATCTCCTCTTTATATCCATTTGACATAAACTTGATAACATCAAGTTCAATATAAAATGACCTCTAAAATGATACCAATATCAGATTGAGTAAGTATATTATTTAAATAGACTTCTTAAAGTAACTTTTTTGAAATAATATTACACAGTTATAAGAAAATTGTATTGCAGGTCCTTCCAATAAATTTTACCCACGCTTAAACCTTTACACTTATTCACTTATTGCGATTGGTTATTTGGGAACACATATACATAAAGAACTTTTTCCCCATTTGTCTATAAACCCTTTATTTAGAATTTCTCCCGTGCTAACCTAAAAATTAACCTGTATTTTTGCCATTACTAAAATGCTGAAACGCACTTTCTTCACACTTCAATCATAAAATGAAGTAAATGCTTGAAAAAAGTATTTTCGCTTTCGCGGCGTTCTCTACGGATTAAATGTAGACACCATACCATAAACGTAGAAGTAGAGTAGAGTAGAGTCAATCCGTAGGTACCTATAAACCTGCAGACCACACTAATCGATACCTACCTACCTAATATCTTGCTTAATTTATCCGTCAAAAGTGCTGGATACTTTATCTATAGGTATGCAGACCATCATATAAGTATAGCAAGTTGCATTAGCATTCAATAAATAATCCTTATCATGTTAGTAAGCGACTATCTGTCGGCATGTCATTGTTATCTTACCGCCGCTGTTACGATATTCATTACTCATCGCAGTCACTGCTAATACTTACAACAGATTTTACTTCCAACTTTGTCCTTATTAATCTCCATTACGGACAGTTTTTGAAAAATGCTTACAATACATTTTATGACAAAACATTTTAGGCAGTGTCATACATAATGGGTACAGTACAATGTTTTATACATGCAGCATTATAAATGTGAAATCCTGTATGGTTGGTAGATTGTTGCACTTTGAAGAAAATAGTATATTGTCTTTTATTACGGAATACATTCCCTAAGAAGGTCGAATGAGTGTTCAAACTGAAAGGGAGGTATTTCACGACTTCTATACGGACGAATTCGAGGCCAGAAACTAGTATTAATATAAAACAAACGTTCGCCGAATTATTCATAAATATTAAAATTGACATGCATAAAATCGGTCTGAACACTCTCGTAAATTCCGAAAAAAAGCCAAGCTTAACCCCGATCAAAAGTATCAAAACCCGTGCACGCTTTTGCTATAAGCGAAGCTTTGATAACAAATAGTAGAAGCAAAACAAATTAGTGAACGGGCACGGTCCCGTCGCTATCGGCCCCAGCGAGCGGTGACCACTTACAACAAATTAAAACTGACCGTCAGGCTACGCGGCATGAAAGCTTCGCTCTAAGCCGCTTATATGAACTTTTAACTTTGAGCGCGCAGTTCATATGGCGAATACCAATGTTGGTTCATTTATACATCGCTATAACTTTGATGTTAGGTAAGTTGGAATTATATAGGATTTGTTAGTTTATAGTATCACTGTTCTTATGTACAAATACAAAATAATAATTATGATTTCGAAAGATGAAAAGAAGGTATTCTTTTTCAGTTTTTAATTGAGATTTTAAATTATATTAGTCAATTATACATCAAATTTTATTAATGTATGTGTGTCTGTATGAATTCCTCCATATAGTTAATAATACTGTGCGTGATAGTAGCTAACATTTATTACATATATACAACAGACAATTAAGGTATATTTCATGGAAGTTGGGAATTATTATTTATAACAATTATAACACAGTGTAGGTTATTATTATCCTTAACCATTTTATCAAGAGGCACCTAGTTACACTGTAGAGTCATATATATATTATACTCTAGTATACCTACTCGTAAATTCTTTAAGAAAAAATAGACCTGTGAAGATTCAGAAAGGTGACATTGCCTAGATCAAATTTGCCTGGAATTAGTTTTGTTTTATTGACTTTACCCTTTATGGTAAAAATCTGAAAAACTGCGTTGTCCTGAAATTATTTGTGTATTCTTATTATTAATATAAAAAGTAGATCCTGGATCAAAAGGGTGCAATAAGCTGAATAATCTTTATTTAGAGATTATAATTGTTATGCACAAATTGTTGTTTTATATCCGACATCGTTCGTCGACAGCTCTTAAATATATGATGATAATATCATACAATTCTATTCTCAAGAGCAGTAAAAACGGTTCATTTTTTACAAAAATATTCATATAAATAAAATATACACCCATTAGCCTCACATTAAATATTTATTCGCTGCGATACGTTTGAATTTAATTAATAAAGTTATTGGGATTAAAACTCATCATATCTCGACCCAAAAAGAGAAGCTTGTAAACAATGTTGTTTATTTAAATATAAATAACTTTTAGCCTAAAAATCGTACTGATCATTGCCAATTACATCTATACCTAATTGCTGAACGGAAAATAAAATAAAAATTGTTCCTCGATAGATTTTCAACTTACCTCGCCTCCAGCGTAAAACGCTTTTAAGGACCCTGAGAGATTCCTTCGCTATCCTTTTGCACTTAATAAGTAAACTTCAAACTTTAGTCTTTCGCCGAGACGCGACCAATTAAGTGGAGGATAAAGTGGAGATGTTATTATTTATGTTTGTGCGCGTGTGTGATGCGTTGTTGTTGGTAGTGGTGTTGTGTCGGGTAGGGCGCGGGCGGGCGCGCTCTCGGGCGGGCGGCTGGGCGACGACTGCCGTCCTCGTCCTCGCCCTCGCCGCGGCTCGTCCTGGCTTCGGCGAGGCCTCTTCCTGTTGATCGTATGCCTTGTACTTCATTTCATATCACCGTGCGCGCGACAGGTGATCCAGGACCCCTTTCATCGCGGTACCTTTTAATTATGACATTTATATACTCGTACATTACCTTTAGAAATATTCCTATATAACTACTGTGGTTAAATATTAATCATATTTGGTAACTTTTATTAATATTAATTAACTTTTTATCTCATAGAACACGCAAGAATGCATATATTTCTATGTAAATAATTTTCACATATTTTTTGGTTTAACTTATTACTTTAGAAAACTATACTTTTTAATTTTGTTTATTTATCAAACTAAAATACTAGTTTATGTCATAGAACGTTATAATATAAACTTGAAATAAGACTCCAATGAATCGAACTCGTATTACCGACCTCTAACAAGTCTTTACAAGTTGGTAGTACTATTTACTCAATGCAAAAACTAATCATAAGTCAAATTAGTTTCTATTTCAACAGCAAATTGGATCAAAATATAAATATTAAAGTTCAAGTTAAGGTACTTATCCGACCGCCTACAAAAAGCTAAAAGTTTATTTTTTCTTAGAGTCGTAACGTATTAATGTATTTTTATTATTTTAAATTATCTATTTAGGCGGTTTTCACACTGCTGCGGATCCGCATGCGGCGCCGGTGCGCGAGCGAGACAGCGCTCTGCATGTGTATAGCGCTATCTCGCTCGCGCACCGGCGCCCGATGCGGATCCGTCGCCAGTGTGATAATCGCCTAAGATAGGTAACCAAATAAGTAGACATGTTTTTATCCACATTAGATCAAAAAAAATTTTTTTTTTAATTAAGAAAAAAGTTTTCAGTTATTCTTACTGAGTAAGTTTACAATTACTACTTTGTACCTCCATTTAATTTATGAAGCTTTTTTATCCAATTACTGTACCTATGATGTATACAAGATATTAGCAAACCTGTGCGTGTCCTGGTAAGCGTTATATTAAAAAGTAAAAGATCGCTAATAGCGGGCAAAGTTGTATACTTCTACGGTACAGATGATTTCTGAACATATAACTTTGTGTTGAAATGTTTAGCAGAGGTAATATAGGTTTCCTACTTATAGTCAAATCATTCGCTTGGAAAACCGTTTGATTGCTCTCTCTTGATTTATGATCCCTGCTATTTTTAGGTCAATGATTATGCCAGACCATTGTCATATGAGACGTTATATACCTATAGTGACAGTATTGGTCATTAGCTAAATGGAATTCATGGTAAAGGTATATGAAAAATTACCACAATACACGCTAATACTTAGACTGAATCGCTCTGACTAAAGTCAGACCCATTTGGGTCCCCATAATTAATCACTTATTGATTTACAATTTAGAATCAGCTAAATTTATTTCAGTCACATTAAATTTATTTAAGGCATAAAAGTTTACACTACAATTTATATTTACTACACAATCACAAAAAACAAAACCACTTAAAAACTACAAAAAGCCCGTAACCTAACCTAATACCCGAGCCCCCAGATGTCACCAGTTGCATAATAACAAGCAAGCGAATGCTCTGAAATTATTGGTATATTATTATTATTACCCGCTTATTCATAAACGTATTGCAAACCTCATTTAACTATCTTATCTTATTGTATTCGGGGGCCCGTAAGGATACACTTCGACCCAAAGGGATCTTTTGTGTAGTTGCCCCCTAGTACACCTACTCGAGAGCTTTCTCAACCATCTCCATGTGTTGGATGATGGAGCTCAAGGGCAGTGCTTTGAATTCCTCTGGATCTGGATAGCCAGTACCAAAGTCCTTCATTCTCTGTCTGGCTAGAGCGTGACATTCACACATTAAGTGTTCCATTGTCTCTTCCTCTTCACCACACATCCTACAATCAGTATTATCTGACAATCCCATTCTGGCCAATACTCCTTTCACAGCGTAGTGGCCCGTGAAAACCCCTGTTATAATTTGGAGCCTTCTTCTGCTAAGTTTCCAAAGCTTTTTGCTCCAGCTTGAGTCAACTTTGTGCATGAAGAGCTTCGAATGCCTTAGACCAGCCAAACTACCCCACTCTTGTTGGTGTTTATGTTTGGTGTGATCCTTTATGGCTGTGATTATGGTTCCCTTCGAGAGCCCCACAAATGGTTCCGGGCCTAGATAATTATTCATAGAGCCCCTTCTTGCAAGTTCATCAGCATTTTCGTTGCCGATAAAGCCCTCGTGCCCTGGGATCCACACCAGTTGCACTTTGTTGTGCCTTCCAAGCCTGTTAAGGACTTGGATGCCATTGAATATCAGTCTGGACTCCACTTTTGGCGCTATAAGTGCTCTGAGTGCAGCCTGACTGTCGCTGAGTATATAGATATTCTTCCCTTGGATCTGTCTATCTATATTCTCTTGTGCGCAGGCAATAATGGCGTACGTCTCCGCTTGGAAGACTGTCGCATAATTGCCCATGCTTATACTATTGCTGTAGTCATTTGCATAAATGCCGGCTCCCGTACTAGATCCTATTTTAGAACCGTCTGTGTACCATATGCTGTCTGTACCATCAGAATTTGGTGGTTCCAGACCATCAGCCCAGTCGGCCCTTGTAGGAATTTGTACTTTAAAATTCTTTTTGAAAATAAACTTGGGTTGCATTTTTGTCACAGCCCATGCTTGTTAACCTATCCATGAAATTGTCGCATTCCATGCTTGTGTGCTTAGTCTTTAGCCTGCTGTCGTCCCAGAGGCCTGCAACAGCCAGTCTGTGTAACGATTTGCGCGCCTCTGACTGTATCACTAAGTGTAAAGGCGGTAGATCAAGTAATACATCTAGTGCCGCCGTTGGCGTCGTTCTGAACGCGCCGGTGATAGCCATGCTTGCCATTCTTTGTATTTTCATTAAGGCTTCTTTGCATGTGCTCTTTTGTGTCCTTGGCCACCACACCAAGCTCCCGTACAGTATGATAGGTCTTACCATCATGGTATAGATCCATCTCAGTACCTTCGGTGTTAGGCCCCAGGTTTTGCCATATGCTGACCTACACATGCCAAACACTCTCATAGCTTTAGTTATGGTGAGGTCGGCATGCTTTTTCCAATTCAGTTCCTTATCCAGTGTTACACCTAGATACTTTACATTATTGGATATTTCTAGTACCCTTCCGTAGAGGCTCAGTTGCTTCATACCGTTCAGGGTCTTTTTCCTGGTAAATGGTATTACCACTGTTTTGCCTGGATTGATCGAGAGTTGGTGGCTCTCGCACCATTGCTCCACAAGCTTCAGTGCTCCATTCATGATTTCCGATACCGTGCTGGGGAATTTCCCATTGACAAGTATCACTAAATCATCTGCATACCCTACCGTATAGGTTGGGCCCTTATTCAGTTCTTCCAAGAGTGAGTCGACTACCAAGCTCCAAAGAGTTGGTGAGAGAACCCCTCCCTGTGGGCAGCCTTTTGTGGCCGTTGCTATAATTTCTTCCCCCATAAGGGAGGACTTTATAAGTCGGCTATTTAGCATGTTACCTATCCATTTACATATGGTCGGTTCTATGCCATGTTTTAGTGCCGCAGCACTGATTGCTTGGTAGGTGGTGCGGTCAAACGCTCCCTCTACATCTAGAAAAGCAGCCAGGCAGAGTTCTTTGTTTTCTATTGCCTGTTCCGCTCGGGTCGTCACCAGGTGCAGTGCTGTCTCAGTTGATTTGCCAGACTGATAAGCACATTGCATCTGGTGCAGAGGATGTCTTTTAAGCGGACCATCTCTTATGTGTCTATCTACCAGTTTTTCCAACGTCTTGAGGAAAAAAGATGAGAGACTTATTGGCCGGTATGATTTGGCCTCTGTGTAATCTGCCTTACCTGGTTTAGGTAGGTAAGTTACTTTTACCATCCTCCAGACACGCGGAACGTGTCCGAAGGCTATGCACGCCCTGTACAGTCTGCTCAGATGCGGTATGAGTACATTGGCGCCTTCTTGTAGTAGAATCGGGTAGATTCCATCTGGCCCCGGGGTTTTATAAGGCTGAAATGTCGACAGCGCCCATTTTAGCTTGTTGTGGTCTACTACTTTCTTTGACGTGTCCCAATTATGTCTAGTAGTTCTGATTGACTGTTCTATGACACTAATTGTACTTTCGTCTGGTTCGCCCTGGTGTATTACCGAGCCTGGGAAGTGTGTCTCACACATTACTTTGAGGGTTTCCAGTCCCGTTTCTGTCATCATTCCGTCACTCCTTCTAATTGAGTTGAGCGGTATTGACTTTGTCGTGGCTAGCGCTTTTGTTAGTCTCATACCTTCCGGTATAGACTCTATTTGATCGCAGTGATTTCTCCAAGCTTTCCGTTTGGCTTTTCTCACGGCTTTGTTAAATTCCGTGAGTTTGCGTGCATAATGCTCAAAGTTGTTTGTTCTTTTCGCATCGTTGAAGATGGCTCGTGTTTCTTTCCTGAGTTTTACAATCTCTGGATTCCACCACGGTATCTTCTTAGCCAGGGTTTTCTTTTCCGGGCAGTTGTTAGTCCATGCCGTTAACACAGCTTGGACGATTTTGTCCGCTTCAAATTCTATGTCGATAATAGAGTTTAGCTTGCCTTTCGGATCCCCCAGATCCACCTTCAGGTCACTTCTAAAAGCTGACCAGTCTGTATTTCTGGGATTCCTCCTACGTACAGTTCCTACTTGGATTGTAGTTTTGTACCTAAAGCATATATATCTATGGTCTGATAAAGAAATTTCTTGAGATACATGCCATGAGTTAGTATTATTACTAGCATTGTTAGTAGCTAACGTTATATCAATAACCTCACCTCGTCTAGCGTTGACGAATGTTGGTTCATTGCCTTTATTTAGTAACTGTAGAGAAGAACTCACCAGAAAATCCAGTACTTTCTCCCCTCTTCTGTTGACATCTGAGCTGCCCCAGATGACGTGGTGCGCGTTAGCGTCGCAGCCCATGATCAGGTCGGTGTTCGCCTGGCTGCCGTACGCAACAAGATCCCGGAGTTGTGGTGTGATAGGATCTGCTGCCTCATAGGGAAGGTAGGCTGATGAGATGATGAGTGCCTTACCCTCCCCCTTGTTTAGGATCCTGACCGTAGTCAGGTCCCTGGAACAGAAAGCGTGTAAGATCATAAAATCGACGCCATTTTTAACATATATGCATGTCCTCATATTACTTTCAGGGCAAAGATATATTATTGTCCCTCCAGTACCATTTAAGCCTCTTATCTCACCCTTATAAATGTAGGGTTCTTGAATTAGAGCAATATCAAACTTATCGCATTTTAGCTGCCTTGCCAGAAGGGCGGTGGCCGCTTTATTGTGTTGTAGATTTATTTGTACACACCTTAGGCCCTCCGCGAGTGCTTTTATTTTGTGGTGCTGAGATCAGCAGCCACCTCCTGGACAGTTCCATCACAGGACATGGGTGACAGGGTGTTCTCCAGGTAGAGCTCCGACAGGCCGCGTAAGTCCTCCGAGCCAATCACCGACGAAAGCGGTGACGACTCGCGAGCCATACGCGGTCCGGCATTACCCTCCCCGGAATGCACCATGCCCCCTGCCTCTGTGGACTGTCCCTCGGCCACCTCAACCGCTCCGCCACCCGAAGGTAGCTCCGCTGGTTCAGGGGCGGTTGTGATTGCCTCCACAGGCACACGCGCAGACCCTACCGTCACACAGGGGCCACTCCCAGCCCCTCCCTGCCCCTTTCCCTCCGCATCCTCCAGGAGCTTGAATGAGCTGAGATCGACCCCTGTGTGAATCTGATAGCCAGACTCCTTGATGACGTCCGCCGACACCCGGTCCATCAGAACGATTCGCCTGGTGCCAGTGTCCGTAGCCAAGGTGTCCACTATCTTCCATTCTTCCGTGTGAAGCCGAGGATTGTACCTCTGCATCAGACGGAAGAACAGCTTCAGGTCTACTCCGGCAAGGATCTTCGTTTTCCAGGCCATCTTGACCGGTTTTGGAAGATCCTTGACGGCCATGACCTTAAGGCGCAGCCCGGCAATCTCCACTCCCCCGATTACCGAGCTGAGCCATGTGGCGGACTCCCTCCCTACGCAGTTAACGTGGAGGGCGCCCCCCACGATGTTCCCGACGGAGACTCTTGGTAGGGGATCCACAGCGCTCTCCATCATGAGCTCTATAATCGCTGTTTGGATAGGTGTTACCTGCCCTACCAAGATCTTGTCGGCCGGAAAGCCCACTGGGACGATGACCATCTTCTCGCTCGCGGCGACCTCAGCGAACGAACCACCGACCTTCGCTCTCTTGTGGTCTCCAGCGAGCAGGGAAGATTCGCCACTCTCTCCCAATGGCCTTTTCTGGGTCGCTTGGACCCCCGACGTGGGCACATCATTGTGTGCTCCCACCCTTGCTCGCGCTTTGGCACGCCTCTTCTGCCTCCTGCTAGGAGCTGCTCCTCCGCCCGACTGCGAGACCGAACCCGAGGGGTTGGCCACGCTATCAAGAGCGCCCGGTGCTGCTCCAGCAGGATTTGGAAGCGGTGCTCCTACCCGCCTAACACAGGTGGCTGCCGTGCCGCACCCTGCTCCTCCAGTACCTGCACCAGTCGGCTTCCCTGAGGATGCTTGCTGGGCGTGTCCACTTTTCGACCCTAGGGGAAAAGATTGAACGGTACCTTTGGAGCCGGTTGCTCCACTACAGCCCCTGTTCGCTGCGCTATGCGCTGCATCGGTCCTAGCAGACCCCCACGCTTTCCCAGCTCCCGCACTCCTGTTCGGAACAGGTGCACTACCCGCTGGTCCCGCTTCTGCGCTCTGCGCCTTGGCCTCATCCCTTAAGGGTCCGGCATTACTCCCTTCCGTCGTTTTAGGTAAATGTTTGTCCATAATACCTCCAGAAAAATTTTCATTAGTCTGACTCCCCACCCTCCTTGGAGCCCTCACATTTGGGGGTGCTTTGACGCACCAGGGATACCAGACTAATATAGTGTCCCAAAAGTGTGTTGTACATGAATCCGCACGGTGCCAAAACCTTCGTCAACCCCCGTCGACTCAGGAATCGTGCTCCGCCGATTATGCACCCCACACCCCAGGACACTCGCCATGTGGCCATCAGACTGGACACGGCAGCCGATTGATCTTGACTGGCTATTTCAAGACCTCCCGTGTGAGATGAATCTGGAGCCAAAGGAGTTTCGTCTAACGGAGATAACGACCGCAGACCCCCGCTTCGAACCTACTCCCAGGATCTCCTTCTCCACCCGTACGGGTCCCCGCGCACGGCACAAACACGCGGGTGGCATTCTACCGCTATCCATCCTTATTTGTGGATGGAGAGCCCGCTGCGACATGCCACATCATCGCTTACGGCTGACTGTGAAGGATATGGGTCATTATTCACGAACTCCCGCCACCCCTCCTCCATGTATTCGCCCCTGAAAGACTCGACAGAAGTCGATTCCCCAAGGGCGCGCCCATAGAGGCGGGTAAGCAGGGACTCGACAACTAATGACCCATCTGAGGGAGAGGGATGTGTTGGGATTCTTGGGCAGGGCGTTTTACACTGAGTCACCCACCATACCCGGTCATCGATAGTGCCATGCGGATGTCACCATCGATCCTCGAGCATGATCGTCGACCCGTTGCAAATGCGCCCTGAAGTGGCTCAACTGGTTGTTTCTGTTCTGCCTGTTTCTACGGTAGAACCAGGCAGTTAACAGGCAGTAACCTCGGGAAGGAGCACAACCAGTTTTGCCTCGGGGTTCTCGGCAACTGTGAGCTCCCCCCGAGGCCCTTCACCATGTTAACTACCGGACAGGTAGTTACCATAGAGACAGACCCATCACAAGTAGCGACCGGTCGCAAATTATATCTTGCATATGGACCCGCCCCCGCCCGAACATTCATTTAACTAAATCATCTTTTGTCCTTATCTGTCACATTGAGAGTTGTGTTTGTTAGAAACAGACAAAATACATTTTAACTAAATGAGGTTTGTAACACGTTTATGAATAAGCGGGTTAGTCATTATCATTAAGCATCGTATTTACGAGGACCTATATTAATGTATAAATTAAATTATGCTATTTAAAGTTTCAATTCTTTAAGACGGTGTAATAAATGTGTATAAATGCATGCGTTGCTGCTATATACATGCTGGGACTTTTCTAGGCATTATTCAATTTTATTATTATTTCATTGATGGTGATGATGATGATGATGATGATTTCTTCCTGTTATCCCTCATTAGGGACATAGGGCTCGCAGAAGAGTTTTCCATTATTTCATTAGATAAAATAAAATATCTTTAAAATATTATATCACTATACTATACAAAAGAAATGTACCTACATTCAAAGACAAGATGCATATATACATATATGACGTTTTCAAGTAAAAGGTACCTACCTCATTGTCGGTTGTCAATGAGGCATTATTGCCATAAAAAATAGTTTATCTTTAAAAATAAACTCTATTAACAACCGTCAATTTATACACTTATTAATATAAAATGTCACATACTTAGTTTAAACAGAGATTTTAAATAATATAGACAGACAGCCACAATCTAAGAACTTTTTGAAACTCAAGTCTGAAGTGCCATCTGTACGAGAGCAACCTAAAAATATATAAATAGTACGAAAAAATTACCTTGCGTCGCAGCGACACCTTAGACTGTGGCTGTCTATATATTATATTTTATAGTCTCTGGTTTATGTAATGACGCGGACTTACAGTATCCAAGAGGCAGCCGGATGGTTCGTAGTCTTTGAGCTTTGAGCTCGTTGAGTGTTGTGTGGAACCGCCCTGTGCAACCCGAGCTGACCCAAGTTGACCTTGGGCAAAAATAGGGGTTGCCGTCTAGGTGTCTCTGCATACTGCAACTACGCATTATTTGTCTGAAAATACAATATACATACACATACATATCTACTCTCGAAAAACTTAAACTTAAAAGTGCTCGTCACTGCCCCAGTATAGTCGCCATCAAATATATCGGAGCGGCCAAGGTTGTCACAAATATCTGAACAACGCCTCTACTGTCAAAACAATAAAGTGCGAGCTCAGATATTTTGGAGTACCCTGGCCGCTCCGCTATATTTGATGGAACGTCTAAACTTTATGCATAATTAGCATTAATTAGCCTTCTATCAAGAAGGGTGTAAACCCAATTTTAGGCATTTCCTCAAATTATTTTTTATAAAAAAATCAACGCGATTGCGTAACTTATTTCTTTTACTTCCAAGAAAATCGACAATCATAAAATAAATCTTTTCGAATATTGGAGGAAAGTTATCTCGTTAGTCATTTTGTTGTTGTGGTTACTCTGATTTCCAATACGTTGAGCTTCCATAAGTACCTGTAGCAGCTTGACTCCGGTAACTTCATTACTTCGTTCATAGATACTGTCTCCCTAGACTAAGCATTATAAAGTATTGGGGAAGATACGGTCACGACACATGCCTACTTGCAAAATCGCCACAAACCACACAACGCAGTTATTATCCTACGTTTTGTATTACTATTAGCCTCCCAATCAGGACTTTCGCAAAAGTAGTTAAAAACTTTCAACCCTCTCTTCTCTCTTCACCCGTTCGAGGTTGATTTTCAAAAATCTATTTAATTTTATAACTTATTCATTCACAGTTTTGGCTATGCGATACCTATATTTATCAGTAGTATTAAAATAACATAACTTTAAGAAAGAGAGAGAGGCCTTTGTCCAACAGTGGAACACTACAGGCTAATAAATAAAAATAAAAAAACTATTTTATATATGATACAATTTAAAAAAAGTACATGTTTACTCCAGAAATAGCATTTTTGGACATTTGTAATTTAAGAGAGCATATTATTAGCAAACTAGAGAACTGAAGTGAGCGGTTGCGCCGTATACTAAATTAGTAGGTAGGTATATAAAGGTAGATAACTCCTATGTGAACTAATCAAATCACTGCTAGTCGTCTTATGTGGCCATCCTAGCAAACAAGTGATCTGTGATTTCACCAAGCCCCGCCTAGTAATTTATTCTTAAACGAGTGCCCACTCGACTGGTGATTAGCAAAGTTCTCCAGCCCTATCGATAATAATAAGACGGAAGTGGGTGATAAGTGGAAATAGGCGTCTTAGAAGCAAATCAGTGAATCTTTATAATATCGTTACTAGCAAAAAAAATTAGTAGGTGGTGGATAGCAGTAGAAAATTAAAACAGGTATCATTACAGGTATTAGTAAAAATCTAGATAGCTAGCGCCCAATTTTTGCAATGTTTACGTGATATTTAGAAATGTAATTTAGATAAACGTAATAAATTATCAGATTGATCGAACAATATTTAATTAACAACCGCGATACCGAAATTGAATACCAGTTAATTTGTTTGAAAATAATACCGGTTTTCGATCCCTGAATGAAAGTAGACGTATTGTTCGTTTTTGTTATGTTTAACTTTGTTAATAACATGGTCCAAGTACTGTTAAGTATTTAATCCGATTATTGGATGATGTTTTGCGCCGCTAATTGGATTTCCATTGCAATAAATACCTATAGGTATTTCCAGAGAGCGCTTTATTAAAATGTCATCGCATCGCATCTCCTCCGTATGCATATGATGGAATATTATTCCACGGAATCTTTAATGCGTGTTTATACGTATGTGGTGTGACATATTTATGTTAGATTTAGGAAAATTCGAGCTTAATATATAAGTAGCTACGTTTAAGGCTGCTTTTCCACCAGAGGGATGTGTTGCGAGTAATGTGTTTTTGAAAACGAATACAATTTATTCATTTGTTTATCCTCGCACAGCGCAGCTCTACTTAGGATTTGTTCTCAACAAACACATTCCTCGCAGCGCATCCTCGCACATCCCTGGTGGAAACGCAGGTGAAATTTGCCAAAGATTTAAACAACAACGCAGCCCGCGGGCTAAGTGTCTGTGGGCTCATTTGACCACAAAGCGGTTAAGTTTAATGTCACCTGGCTAATCTTGCACGTCCCTGCATTTCGAAGTTTGATGGCTGCTCTACATGATGGGCCATCATAGGGACGCAGCTATAAGACGGAGCGAGATCGCAATATCGTTCACTCTCTCTAACGCATAGCTGCGTCCCTATGATGGCCCATCATGTAGAGGAGCCATTATGGATTTTTGATAATTTGTTTTGCATTCATGTTTGTATAGTTGTTCAAATTGAAATAATATTTGGCAGAAGCATACCTCTTTGAACTTTATTGATGCACGATCCCATCGAAACCCACGAAAACTGGGTACCTAGTTGTCGGGTAATAAAACGTTCAAGATAATATTTTTACAACCCGAGTAATTAACGACATGACACTTGACGTCAAAAATGACGACAACGATGATTATTGGCCGCCATAAACTAATAAATGAAGCTTCTAATTTGACGAGCCATTTGATTGTTAACGAAATTGTTATTTGTAACATACCTATAAGATACCTAGGTACTATTTATTATAATGACAAAAATGGCAAAATGAACCGTAAAGGACACAAGAATATCACGGGATATGAGCCCGCTTTGGATTGCCGATCCATCCTGCTCTTATATAATAAACAAGTATTCACATTTATTTAATACGTTTCATTAAAATTGTTATTTGAGTTATACACAATAGCTCGGGATACACGCACAGATGTGCCCGCCGGATTTGTCCGACGGATATGCCCGTCAATAAAACAAAAAAACGATTTCAGTTCCAACACCTACATACTCATTGTTTGTCACCGACGTATTATTTAAAAAAAATAGGCGCTAAGGTAAAATGCTTCCTGCAAACTAAAATTGTGTGTAAGATATGATCTACGTAAACACAATTATGTACGTCAATTAATCCGGGTCTCCTAGATAAGTATTTAATCTTCTCAACATAAAAATATTGAATGGATTCAGTTTGATGCTTTCCAAACATGTATTTTACGGCACAGAAATTGATTTATATGATAAGGTGACATATTATTATCAGGTACCTTTATCGAAATGAACATGGTGATAAGTTGATAACATACTAATATCTACCTCTAAGGTTAGATAAACAGTGATTAACATATGTTATATTAAAGTGAACCTTGATACTTAGTGAAACAATTATGTTATATTTTTTACTTATAGTTTATTCTTAAGTTTATTAATTTAATTTTTAGCTTTTAATTTTTATTTTAGGTAAAGTTTTATCGTTCATTTGTAGTATTTTAATATTCAATAAATGATAAAATTTTATGAAATTTTATATAAATATATGCAATATTTATTTTTAAATGTATTTACAAGGTATAGTTTATTAATATTGTATATTAGTGGTATATATGTAACTTGCTATTATTTGGGAATATTACCTCCGTAATTGTAGTGCTTTGTGTGAGTTGTACCCACGTTAGCATTTTTCTATTTGGCCTTATGGTTGACTGGTAGAGAATGCTTTAATGCAAGAAAGCTTAAAATAAATAAAATGGATGGTAAAATTTCCAACAAATATATCATATGATCAAACGAGCTTCGCAAGCGAAGTTCAATCGACATTATATGATTCGCTTCATTGGAAGATATAATATATATATCGACACCTAAATTTGTAATTACGGTAAAAGTACAACAGAATTTTCATACAAAATGAAAGTCTGTTGTTGACGTTTGCCCTTGAAAGTAAAAATGTTTGTACATATACCTATTTATTGTAAACATGACTTAGTACCTCGTATTTATAAGCATACTCGTACCTAATAAATAAACAGGAGTAGGTAAGTTATACTAAAAGTTACGTACAAGAATATCTACAAAGAGAGATCCTTACAGAAAACATCTTTCACTATCAGAAAAAGCCTAGCTATTCTAACTAAATCATCAACTACTCAACTTTTTGATACTATTTTGCAGTAACTAACAAAACTTCGATTAGTTTGTATATTTTTTTTTAAAGATCGTTTCTTTTTAAATTTCATAAGTGGAACGCTTTTTATTTAAAATAATGTTTAATGTTTCATTTATAAATAATTCGCCGTAGTCTAACGCCTGTTTGCTTTGTAGGTTAGAATCTATGGCGGTTATAATAGATAGGTATAAAATCTTACACTTAAACTTAGACATGAAATTACAATACACAGAGAATTAAGAAACAACTGAACGGGTACCTGTTCCCAGGAGAGTCGTTATTGTATCAAGTTTATAAGTCAGTCTGAAAATTTTATAAAAGTCCCTAAACTTTTACTTTGTTGCTATTGAAAGATACTTTTGCTCGAGGGAAATTTGCAAAATGACATAGTGACGCCCGTAGTAGCAACATCGGCCAAACGATATCAAGCAGGCTAGCAGGGTGTAACTTCGGATTGATCAACTTTTAACTGAAGAACAAAAACATACACTGCAAAATAACAGGTTCAAGAAAACCTATCATTTCTTCAAATTATTTTAGTTTCGAAAAAATTATACCTAGGTACCTATTTTAGTAAACTGGCCCATTCAATTATTAAAGTCTTTGCAGCTGTCTAAAAATCACAATTCAAATCTAAAATAGCAGCGTTCTTAATTAATGAAGTTCAAAAGTTAATTCATTCCATCCCAGTTAAAATAAGATAATTTATTACCGAGTGACGCTTGAAATTTCAAGAAAGCTACAAGAAATTCAAACAAATTTTCTAGGAGTGACCCCTGTCCCGATCAATAAGTGATTCCTATTGCTTTCGCTCTGTAGGTAGGTATATAAATTTTATATCGGCGCAATTACTACGCAAAAATCGCCGGCAATTACGATACGTTACCCTCTAGGTACCTAGGTGCAACGAATAAATCTATGGATCAAAAACCGCAATGTAGGTATTGTAAATAGCTGGTGATTAGTTGCCACGTCAGTAGAGCGCCTTACACCGATGTGGATATGTACTATTTTTAATTGATTGGAGTAATCTAACCACTCCTGACTTACATTGTAAACTACTTTGTATGTCTGGAACTGTCAAATTACTCCATTTAATTAAGAATACTACTTTAATGTATTTCGTGTGTCCATTTTCAACACAGTAAACGAGCATCCGCGAGTATTTTTTATACCTTGTTATGTCGACCGTACAGCCGGCTACCGGCCTTAGAGATTTTCTCGTAGCAACTTGTAACTAACAGTAAACCTCCAGAGATCTAAAGTTTACAAAACTCCAAGTTCTCCAAATGAGTGGATAGGTTATATAACAATGGTTTCAGAATCTATCAAACAATGCCGGCTCGGGACAAAAGGGATTCAAATTTTCAAGATTGCCATTTTCTTGCGTTCTCAGTGAGACATAAAATAATTTAACGTGACAGGGGTTTTATAAGACGTTTCGAATCGCAAAGAAAATCGAATAGAAGTAACAAGCTTGGGAATTCTAGTCCAGTCTGAGAATCAAATACTACAAATAGTTGACATTTTACTTGCTATTCTATAGAAATATATGGTGAATCACCAATAAATTATCAATAGGTATGACGATTTTTTTCATGTAGGTGTGTGTAACTTATACAGAGGTGTGCACGACGTTCTTCTTAATCAACGATGGAAAATAATGGGTGTTATAAGTTTAAAATGTCACAATCCGAGGAATTTCGCTAGGAGTGTTTCGTCAAACAGGCATAGCGTCAGGGATCAATCTACGACACTTTTACGTCGCCCTACCGACTGTGGCTTTTTTTATAATTTAGAGTTATACCGACACGACGACGATCTCGGCGAGTGCGAAGTCAATCAGTGGAGTGCACGATGTAAATTACGGGTGTAGGGTGTACTCCTCAAATTAAGCTCTCCAGACCAGGAACCGCCGTGGTTGTCAATGAAGAACTCCAGGATAGTACAAATCTTCTTTTAATTAATATAAAAACTAATACATGCGTAGAATAGGTGAAGTTTAGTTAAATCGATAGATATAAGTGTTGCCGCTACGGTTGTACGGTGCAGTCTAAATGCAGGTATGCAGCGCGGAGAGCCGCGACGTATCTGTGACGTCATGTGTTGTCAACCGGTCTTCGTGCGAGTACTTATGTTGCGCCAACATCCTCCCGCCTCTTAAAGCTTTGGCTTTAAGCTTCATCGTTGTCGAGGAAGGGACAGATCCTGTTGATGGCTCGACGAATCGTGCCCTTTGTCGTGAGTATGTCCGCGACTCGACTTGCTCCGTCGCTTCCAGGAAACACTGCCTGGATTCGTCCTAATGGCCATTTGAGTGGTGGTGTCGCCTCGTCTTTTATCAAAACCATTTGGCCAGGTTTGATGTCGGGGCGCCGCTGCTGCCATCGGGTACGCTGCTGCAGTTCGCAGATATATTCCTGACTCCATCTCGACCAAAAGTGTTGCCTTGCTTGCTCGATTCTGGCATATCTATGGAGCCGGTTAGGATTCACCTCTTGCAAGTCTGGTGCCGGTAGCGAAACAAGTGCTCTTCCGATCAAAAAATGCCCTGGGGTGAGGGGTGCTAAATCGTTTGGAGAGGATGACATAGGATAGAGAGGTCTAGAGTTAAGGACTGCTTCAATTTGAACGAACAGACTTGTCAATTGCTCAAAGGTTAAGTGTAAATTGCCTACTACCCTTTTCATGTGAAATTTCGCAGACCGGACAGCTGCTTCGTAAAGGCCTCCAAAATTTGGAGCGTACGCAGGTGAAAAATGGAAGACTATCTTATCGCCTACAAATGAATCTGACACAGAACTGGAGGCAGCTTTGAGGAATTCGCCTAACTCTCGGTTGGCGCCTACAAAATTCCTTCCGTTGTCGCAAAATATCTCTCGAGGCGCTCCTCGACGAGATATAAAACGACGCAATGCCAAAATAAAGTCTTCTGTGCTCAGAGAACTTACTAGTTCCAAATGAACTGCTTTAATCTTAAAATCTATAAATATACACAGGTAACTCTTATGGAGTTTTGCACCACGACCTTTCCTGTCGCTCACTAAAAATGGGCCCGCAAAGTCAGTTCCCACCACCTCAAACGCATATCCAGGAGTAATCCGCTGGGGTGGTAAGTTACCCATGATTTGCTGAGCAACTTCTCCTTTCATTCTTTTACAGCGAGTGCAATCATTGTAAGTACGTCTAGCCAGTACCCTGCCATTTAATGGCCAATATTGTTCACGAATGACTGAGAGAAGAAGTTGCGGTGGTCCGTGTAATAATTTAAAATGAAAATATCTAAATATCAATTTAGTAAAATGATGTTTAGCGTCCAAGAGGACGGGGTGCTTTTTATTAAAATCATAATTAGAGTTATCTAATCTTCCACCCACTCGAATCAACCCTTTATCATCAACAAAAGGAGTTAATTTACTTGATCCGGTAATCGCTTTCGGGTTATTATCATAATTCGGAAAACTTTCTTTTTGTGATAAGTACGCTAGCTTGGACTCCGCTTGTTCAAGCTCGTCTACAGTTAATGAACTATTAGCGTTACAATTTTGTTTACGCAGCGAAATATTGATGAACCGACACACGTACGCAAATATCCTTCGAAGCCTAAGGAAACTGGAATAATTAGACATGTCGATTATCGGTGTCGTCGGTTTCTCAACTCTCGCTGTGTGTACGCGTAGCTCGGGTAAGCTCGTATGTGTCGCTTCGCTTTGCTCTGGCCACTGATCTATTGTATCCTGCAGGAATGCAGGTCCCTCCCACCACAGTGACAACGACTGTATCTCGTCCGGGAACACGCCACGCGAAGCTAAGTCACTCGGGTTTTGTGCGGACGGGACGTACATCCACGCAGCGTTCGAACACTTTTCATTTATCTCAGCAACACGATGCGACACAAAGGTACACAACTTATTCGTAGGAATGCGCAACCAACCCAAGACTATTTTGCTGTCCGTCCAATAATACCTTTTTGCAATATTGCAACGTAAAGCTTGTACAACCTTTTCACATAGACGCGAAACTAGTAAGGAAGCACACAGCTCCAATCGTGGGATGGTCGTCGCTTTCAAGGGTGCGACTTTGGACTTAGCGCACAAAAGTCGAACCGTACAATGTCCTAACTCATCTACTGACCTTAAATATATACATCCCGCATATGCCTTTAAAGAGGCATCCGAAAATGCATGGATCTGAATTTCAACCGCATTTCTACAGCTGGCGTGACGTGGAATACTTATTTCCTTCAAACAGTGCATACTACCAATAAATCTGGTCCAGATACAGCCTGGCGCCTGGGGTATTTCCTGATCCCAGTCCAATTTCTGTGACCATAATGACTGCAGAAAGATTTTACATAAAATAACACATACACTCAACAACCCCAAAGGATCAAATATACTTGAAGCTACAGATAGGACGTTCCTTTTAGTGTACTTTACATGGTTATCTATCGATTGCAATTTCGAGCATTTTATTAAAATGCTGTCTTCATTAGGATTCCACTCCACACCGAGCGTGTTACCTTGGCTGGATATTTTCAAATTATCCTGCTGACTATGGCTGGTCTCCATGACATTAGTTATAAATTCTTTGGAATTACTTTTTAATTTCCGCAAAATAAAATGAGCTGAGCTCAGTGTTTCGTTGACCTTTTGATAAAGATTTATTAATTGCTTTTCATCACTCGTCCCTGTTATTAAATCGTCAATATAAAAGTCGTGAATAATCGTTTCTTTTATCAAAGGATCACTACTCTCGTTACCCAGCTGGACCAGACATCTTGTGCTTAAGAACGGCGCACTTGACGTTCCGTACGTTAACGTGTTCAAGGTCAAATATTTCATGCGCTCGCCTTCATCTGCACGCCACAATATCATTTGAAGATGTCTCTGTGAAGGCTCCACGATTACTTGTCGATACATTTTTTCTATATCTCCTGTGAATATGAAAACGTGCTGACGAAATCGTATTAGAATAGAAAAAATGTCGTCTTGTACCGTGGGGCCCACCATGAGAATATCATTGAGCGAGTAGCCTGAATCAGTGCGCGCTGACGCATCAAAAACCACTCTACACTTTGTAGACTCACTCTGTTTTTTCAAAATTGGGTGATGTGGTAAAAAGTAAGCTTTTTCAGGCTTCTTGCTCTCTGATAAATGATCCAACTCGGCATACTCATTAATAAATTCCACATATTGAGATTTTACATCAGGCTGCCTTCTAAAACGCTGCTCTAAAGAATCAAAACGCTTTCTTGCTAGCCTATATGAGTCACCTAAAACATCTGGCTGACTTTTCATGGGCAGCGTGACGCAAAATCTGCCATCAGCTAAGCGTCGTGTGTTTTGCTTAAAATGTTCTTCGCACGCCGCCTCTTCGGGGTTCAACACTGGTGCAGCTGGCACTTCCTCCAACTCCCAAAACTTACTTAGCTGATCGCGTATTTCCCTACTGAAACCACAGTGTGTAGATTTTATATTATTATTTTTAGGTTCTACTACTGATTTTCCTACTACTAACCAACCGAATATTGAATTTTGCAACTTGGGCTTATTTTTACCAAGTTCTATCTGACCACTTTTAATAAGGTCCCAAAATAGCTCGCCCCCTATTAAAAGGTCTATATTTGCAGGTGTGTGCCAGCCTGGGTCCGCTAACGTGATATTTTGAGGTATATCAATATTCGACACATCCACTTCTTCCGACGGCAAAGGTTTCATTATTTGTGGCAGTACGTAGGCATCAAGTCGTATGCAAGGTCCCTTTTTACTATGATTACGTGCTTGTACAGATACCGCGCAGTGCTTTAATACATTAAATGACATGTTCTTTATACCGGTAATGCTGACAGCATCAATAACCTCACCCTGTATACCTAACTTGTCCATAAGCGCCTCAGATATAAAATTGGACTGAGCGCCATTGTCTAGTAAACAACGGGCCTCGTGCACCTTATTTGTGTTTTCATTTTTAACTAAAACAATAGCAGTAGACAGCAAAACTTCATTTTCGACGCAAGCCGATAACGAAATCGGCGCAGACACATACTCCTTCTCTGACACAACATTCTGCTTATTTGACGCTAAAGTTTTGTGTAGAAGCGTGTTGTGTTTACGCTTACAAATGGCACACGGATTGGCCTTACATTGGTGTGCAAAATGCCCACCACGAAAACAATTAATGCATACTTTTAATTTCCTTATCAATGTATTTCTATCATCGACTGACATCTGGTTTAATTTTTCGCAATTATAAATTAAATGATCACCATCGCATATGCGACAAACTCGCGAACTACTTACATTTAAGTGGCTCGATGTATTAGAATCGGTAGCCGTGGCCACAAATGATTTTTGTAATTTATCCATACGCTTATAATTGTTTTGTTTACTCTCATTTTTTTCGTTTGGAGTTGTCACCGAAATCATTTCCAACACATCGGCCCTTTGACGCAAAAACTCATAAAAGTTATCTAATGTAGGATTCTCAGCCAAGCTATTCCTATACTCTTCCCACTTCGTACCTGTGGCAGTATCCAACTTACTCGCAAACATAAATATAATAATCGTGTCCCAGTTATCAGTTTTTTCACCTAAACTATT
The DNA here is from genome assembly GCA_911728535.1 of Pammene fasciana. NCBI lineage: Eukaryota > Metazoa > Arthropoda > Insecta > Lepidoptera > Tortricidae > Pammene > Pammene fasciana. The sequence continues at coordinate 9,906,479 of OU452285.1, forward strand.
TAAAGCCCTCAAATGTTTTGAAACATGATCAATTAAAAAACGCAACGACTTATCAGCCTCCCTTCCTGACAAAGACACGTTGAAAAGTGACTTAAGGTGAGTATGTATAAGCTGGCGTTTGTTATCGAATCTGTCGCAAACTAGTTTCCAAGCAGCGTTGTAATTAGCCGCCGATATTTCTAGCGATTCAATAACAGACGCTGCGCTTCCTAATAAGGATGCTTTTAAATATTGGAACTTGCAAATATCACTGAGACTTTCATTATTATGCACAATTGATATATAGACATCGCGAAACTCTAACCATTTATTAGTAGACCCATCAAAGCTAGGAAGACGTATGGTTGGTAGACGGACACCACCCGCGTCCGCCCCACTGTGGGACGAGCGCGCGTCATCATCAGGGCCCCCAGCCAGCGAGGAGCGAGGCTCGTTAGCCGCGATCAATTCCTGCGCCTGACTAATCGCACAAAAGAATATTTTTTCTGTATTTTCCCGCTCACTAAAATCGGGCCCACTGGCTGGTTGTCCATCCACTTTAATCTTTGATTCACACACTTCAATGCTAGTTTGGATCTTATCATATTCCTCAAATAACAAATCAATTTTGCGTAATCTTAATTTTATTTCATTTAAGTGGGCCTTAGTTACCTGCTTTATTTTTTTAAATTCCTCTAAATAATTTCTAAATGTAGTTAATCGACCCTTAATCGACGCTCTTTTCGCCTTCAATTCTGTGTCAGTCATATTGTAACCTACTTACAAATATAGGTCAAGTAGATAAAAAAGTGCAATAAATACCTTTACGTACGATTGCCTTATTATAAGAAACAGCTGTTCGTCTCACCGGTGGCGATAACCAGAACAATAGGACTCGGCGCGGGCGACTGCGGGGGCAGGCGCGGGCGCAGCGGAGGGGTAAACCTGGAATATTCGGCGAGGAAACTATAATTCACGTTATAAACCTATATGTAAACAGCTAACGCGTCAAGAGATTCGAAGTAACTAGTAGTTCGCCCCGAACTGTGAACTCGCGAATCTTGTGTTTCGCCATAAATGTGCAATAGTAGAATTACTACAAATACCAAAAATAGGTATCGGGTATTTTTTTCTCAACTAACCATCACGGTGAAACTAAACGTCCATATTAAATTGTGCGGTTGATGCGCAAAATTTTACTGCGACGAAATAAATCGCTTCAGATTTGACAGTTTTTGTCTCATCTAAATTTAAATCCACCTCTCACATGCCTCTCAATCTGTTGCTTTGACATTTCGTTCTCATCTGTGGACCACCTATATAGGTTTCGGTCACCATCATTATGCGTCTATGGTAACTCTCTCTCTAACTAATGTGTTAATGTCAGTATGCTGATGGCCCTAGCAGCCAAAACTCTAATAAATTAAAAAAAAAGTCAGTTGTCAAAATATTTACACCAAAATCAAAATATAATGGAAAATATTTTTGAAATCAATTTTATGTTGCTAATTGTTATAAAACAGTAAGCAGTTAATAAGGATTTGACGAGAGTGTTAATCAATACCTTTCGTTTGATACCAAACTCAACCATACTTGCTCGTAAAAGTAGCAAATAAGATGACCAATGTAACAGGACCCCTTTACAAAACCTTTTTAGGCCTTCTAATTTCAGAACCCCCGTCTCAATCCAGCTCATATACGAACTCGCAAATTTTGTTGGTCTCTGCTACAACCCCAACAAATTTCATAAAGATCGGAAAATCGTTACTAAAGTTATCGTCGGACAAACTATCTAAATCAAAAAGCCATCCAAATGCCGAGACGTCCCAGTAGCCAGGTGACAGTTGTTGTTTGTAAGAACGATCTTCGCTTACGCTCCGCTCGTTCGATTAAAAGGATCGCAAAATAGCAAGTTAACTTCGTAAAATGAATGCAATATAGCTCGAAGCCCAAAGGCGTTGCAGGTACCTATCTCGATAACGGTAAACAGCTGATGCAATCGCAGTTGTAACTATAAATTAGTAATTTAAAAGTCTTTTTATTTATTTGAAAGCGAGCAGCAAATGTAAATAAGGAAAGTAGGCACTAAATATATTTTATGGCTAAATAGGCAATTACTTCTTGCAAAATTTTATTAAGCGAGTATTTTAAATGCTATATATGCTGCAAATTAAATATAAGAAAAATGAGATCTGTTCGCACAAACGAAGCTTTACAGGGCTAACACTAAAATTAGGATAAGGAACTAGGAACGGTAACCTCCCTTTGTTCTGGAAGTCGGCTCGAGCGCACGTCACTTGTATTCTTTGCACTTAGGTATCACAACACAATTGCTGGTTTTCACTCCAACTTGATCCCAGTGGTGAATGCACTCAATTGTTGTTCCGCTCCAGGAAAGTAGATTGCAGATTCGTGCTACGTGTCCACATAGCAACTAGATCACGGTCGCCATTATGTAGGGTGTACTCCTCAAATTAAGCTCTCCAGACCAGGAACCGCCGTGGTTGTCAATGAAGAACTCCAGGATAGTACAAATCTTCTTTTAATTAATATAAAAACTAATACATGCGTAGAATAGGTGAAGTTTAGGTAAATCGATAGATATAAGTGTTGCCGCTACGGTTGTACGGTGCAGTCTAAATGCAGGTATGCAGCGCGGAGAGCCGCGACGTATCTGTGACGTCATGTGTTGTCAACCGGTCTTCGTGCGAGTACTTATGTTGCGCCAACAACGGGTATTATCGATTGCCGGCCGGAAATGAGCGTGGCGAGCGGAGACTGGAAACTCGCGGCCGCTTTTGCCGGCTCACTTCTCGCTCACCACCCACTTGTGTAGCTACGGGAGGCGTATTCAGGTTTTACATTGATACATCTCGTAGTAGTAGAGAGGTACACAACTATATTGCGTATCGACATACCGGCATATGAGGCAGCGAGAGAACAACAGAAGCTTTTCTTATTTCAGATGGCTAGTTAATTCGAGATTTTCATTAGAAATCATGATATTTAGAGATAATTATTAATTTTGAATGGCCTCCTAGCCTAGTTGGTAGTAACCCTGCCTATGAAGCAGGAGGTCCCGGATTCGAATCGGGCATTTATTTGTGTATTTATCACGGGTATTTGTTCCTGAGTTATGGATGTTTTCTATATATTTATCTATATCTAACTATTATATATATCATCGCCTTACTGTGGGACTGAGTTGATTTGTGTAAGATTGTCCTATAATATTTATTTATTTATTTAATTGATTTATTTAATTATGATTATATGTAGTAGGGTAGTAGTATCAAATTTAGATAAGTCGTTCCAAATTAAGAGTGCAAAATTATTAATACTTATGCAAAATTGCTAACGTTGTTTCCTTCGCTCGATTGAGACTCATAATCGCCGTGTAACTTAGTATGCAGGCGGGAGGCGCTCGGTTTAAAATGAAGGTTAATAAAACCTCTGGGTGCTGACACAAGGCGATTCCTTTGAACGATTACTGGCCCGCTAAGCTTAGCTCCTACCTTTAAGGAAAATCGGTTCTTGATTTATATACATCGAGGAACCCAAAAGATTTTGTCGGCGGATTCCCGAGTCCAAAGGAAGGAAAAATAACAACATCTTTTTCACCTCACTAGCTCGGAAAGCCCTTTTTGTTTGTTTAATATCTATTGTGAAAATCGCTTTTTATCCACATGTGGTGAAAGAGTTTTGACATAAGTGACAAGTGGCTTAAGTGACATTTGACAGCTAACAAAACGTAAAACGTTAAAAGTGCAGAATTTTTAACATCGCAATTAATGAATTGCATCGAGTAAAAACACTTAATACAGTCTTACAACTTTATTTTAATTCATAAATATCAGCATTCAACATTAATCTTCATTCTTTTTGTAAAAACGGATAAATTGTTCTGACAGCCGAATAAGTCTACGTACGAACAAAACGCATCTGACATTTAATAAAACCTTTTACGTCAAAACTTTTCATTTCAATTCATCCATCATATCAACGTTAAATATTCGCATGTTTTTCTAGGTTGTTTTGTTAAAAATTAGTGATTCGAGTGATGAGGAAGTATTAAACACCTGAGGAATTACGGGAAACCGAGCAAAATGCACCCTTTTTCTTATTTTCCTCGCTGTAGTGAGGTGAAAAGTTTTGTGTTATACACGGGTGAAAGTTATTTTACGTCTCGTGTATTAAAGCACTCGCTACGCTCAGGATTCTATTTTTGAACCACTCGCTTCGCTCGTGGTCAATAATAGAATCCTTTCGCTAGCTCGTGTTTCAAATAACACTCGCACGTAAAATACAACTTTCACCCCTTGTATAACAAATAACTATTGTTTTTGTTTTTAAAAGTGAATCGTCTTGGGATCTGGTAATATTTTTTTTTCGTAAAACCTTATGCACCGTTCCCGGTCACTAGCTTTGATTTCTAGCTAGTGTAACAACATGCTAGCCGAGCTCGCCTATGTAGCCAGCTTGCCGAGCCTGAAGCACGCCAGCTTCAAACACTGGCGCCTCAGTGTTGCCATGCCAGCCTGCCAAGCCAAGTTAAGTCTTCGGAGCGTGCCATGTCTCCGAGCTTGACTGCCTGCCACGTAACGCCAAGCCACATGTCAAGATTGACCAGAGAGCCCGGCACGGAAGTACAATTATACTCTATAGACTTTCATTTTAATTAAATTACACAATAGGCAGGTACATATCTGTCTCTCAAGCTGTTTTGATATGCCTTCTTGAAGAACTACGCATTATTGTATATAGTATCTTTAATGTATTTGTAGTACTGTTTTGAAAATATGAGTCCCGCCGAGTTTCTTGCCGGTAATAAGTAATACTTCTCGGGTCAGAGGTGTAGGGTTAGAACCGTTGGTAGTTTCTTTTTCTCTCTGACGTTCATAAGTGCATTGTAATGTGCCTAAATTGAAGAATAAATATCTTTTATCTTTTATCTTTTTTTAGATATGTAAGTTACATCGTCTAAATAAAATACCTTTACACAACATCAACGTCATATGGACCTACCTACTTATGACATAGTCCAGCCATTTTGAGTCCCTTGATATTTCTTAGTAATTTTCATGTTACAAAAATGGTTTATACAAAAACAAATGGATAAATTATGCTGTAATGTAACTCACGAACGAAGTCAAATGTTAAGTGAAGATATTTAATAACATTGATAACGGAGAAATTCGATAAAACGTAATGTTTAATCACTATCAAACTTTGATTTTCGTTATGACAATTTCGTTCCTCTTGATCCCCCGTTATTTTAATAATAAAACTTTTATTGCAAAGCTGGTTGGCAGCGTGACCGAATCATAAAGAAAATGCCAAATTTGTAAATCTAGTCAAAGAGAATCAAGTAGGTACCTAAGTATAGAGTGATCTCTTAGTATATGGCTAAATACGTTTATATACTACGTTATTAGAAAAGTTACAGTTTAATACGTATTGCGATTCAAGTGTGCTTAAAAATTGGTAAAAATGTATTTATTCATTTATTAAGTAGGTAGTGTTTCTATGTATGGAGTTAGCAATCTATTGTTTAGTAGATTCTGGTTAGGTAACGCATTAGAGACGGACCCCTAAAAAGCTACACGATATATGCAGGTATATTGCATTTATCGGCAAAGTGAGTACCTACTAGAAATATCGTTGACTAAATCAACGCTTTGATACAAAATAAATATTATTTCTTTGAAACGTTTAAGAACGATTTCATTATTGGTACAGAATTGTTGAAAACTTTCTTAAGTCAATATTTCGCTGCTTAAGCACTCGCTTTTATTGAATATTCTAATAAAACAGAACCGGTTATTAAAACTGAAGAGATTCGAGATAAAACAAACTATACAAAATTTCCAAGCGTTTTCCCCGTTCATTTGGGATTGAAAAGAAGAGAGAACGTAATCCTTGTGCTTGCCGTGCAATTCCTGTATGTGGGTTTTCCTGGGTTTTGTTTACGGCAAACAAAGCATATTTCAAAGCAACTGAGAATTGAAATAACGGGAATTATGTGTAAGTAGCAGGGTAAGTATAATAGCTACAACAGAAATGTTTAGAAAATACAAGCTGTATAAAATGTATGTAACAATCAAGAGTAATTTCAATAGAATGTGACCCGTTTTCATGATTTAATATATGAAATATGGGAAGTAATGTAGTACTTAATTCGTAAATTGTAACTGTACCTATTTCATAATAAACCCATAGTAATTTATCAGTAGTTGCTGGCCAGATCTCGAGTCAAAGTTACAACACTATGAATGTCACATGTGCTGCAGACCTTAGAGGCTTATGTGACATTTTTATTCTAAATGCTTAAACTCTGTAGGATTCTCATCACGCCCCGTCCAATGCCAGAGACGCCGCCGCAGACGGGCGCTCCGTTGCGCCATGTGTAGCACGGCTTATATAAATACCAGACGATGCCAATGTTATAGCATCAATTCTCGGCTTCTTCATCACCAAGCAAGATCCAAAACCAAACCAACAAAATGATAAAGATTGTAAGTCCATGTTTATGTAAAAATCAGCATATCGGAATTTTATTTGCGCGTATTTTTTTTTCTATTTGATAACTGCGATTACTTAATGATTTTCTCCTGGTACTCGAATCCTTATAAAATGTGTACTATACTTACCTATTACGAATATTGTGGATTCTTTCAGATCGTAATCGTCTCAGCTTTGGTCGCCATTGCCGCGTCTAAGCCTTCCGTACTGGCGGCGCCTTTGGTGGCGGCGGCGCCCGCGCCGCTAGTGGCATCTCCGGTGGTGACGGCCTCCAGCTCACAGTACTACCACCGCATCAACAACGGCCTGGCCGCGTACGTGGCAGCGCCGGCCGCATACGTCGCCTCCGCGCCCTACGTGGCGGCCTCGGCTCCATACGTCGCAGCCCCTTACGCCGCTGCCCCTTATGCCGCTGCCCCTTACGTCGCTGCCCCTTACGTCGCTGCCCCTTACTCTGCTTCCGTTGTTGCCGTTTAAATTGAACGTGGTCATAAATGCATCGTACTCGTTTTTGATACTTGACATAAATATATGATTTTCCTCTACTTCTTAATGTTTTATTTTAAGATACATATCCAAAATATGCTTGCTTATCGTATGTTTAAATGATAAAACAGTAAACCAAAATTAAAAAATATTAATAAGCTTATGTTGTTCATGAATCATGATAAAATATACCATTTTGAACAGACATGTTTAATGTGGACCTATGTAATACAGGCGATTCAGGAGACGTGAGCAGGAACAAACCTACACACTTAGTTAACAATAATGAATCAACCGCCATAATTTTTAAGTTAAACAAAAACGCCTCTCTATTTTAACGAACAAATTTTATTTTCTGTAATCAGTGAAATCACGTTCACCCTACATAAACAAATCAATAAAGAGAAAACCTCTTTAACAATTACGACAGCACTTTGATTATGAAAAAAAAATTGACAAATGAAGTGAGGTTACGATCACAGAGTAAATAATACAGAGAGACCTCTGTAATGTCACGTAACACCACGAATCATGTTGTCCCTTCTTAACGCATAACAAGTTCTTTTTCGCACTTATGCAAACGTATCGGATACGTCGTGTCAAACTTAAATTTTTTGACAGATTTACTTTGAATTGTACCCCCCTGGTACGATGTTTCCAAAGTAATCAGACATCAATTTGACACATATCACAGAAAAACCAGAGACTAGAGAGTATCAGTTGTATCAGTAAATGTAAATAGTAATATTTACTTTTTTTCTTTTTGCGTTAATCATACTAATACTGGTATCAAACAATAGCTTGTTATTAACTGAATCTGCAGTGTTAATCCTGCTCACGTCTCCTAAATCACCTGTTATCACCATACTTCAATAACAATAAATTTATTAGCTAAACCTTGTCAATTCCAATTTGTTTTTGTCTGTTATGGTACTTATGGTGTATGAATGTAACATATATCCAGCAAGATTTTATTTATTAAACGATTGCAGCGCCACCTGTGCGTAGCTTTGCGCGATTGCCCTCATTATTGCAAATAAAGTTTACGTATGGTTCGTTCAACTTATTGCCCATGGTACCTATATCGTATAGGGTGTGATAATGGGCTCCGTAAAAATAACTTACTTTTCTAACCTCAATTTTCGTAGGTACTTTTCGCCTACTAGAAAATGATTTAAAAAAATGATTTGATTGTAAAGTTTTTTGTTTGTAAACTTGTCCGGAAATTCACACCTACGCATTTCAAATTGTAAAGTTGTTACAAATTATTTGAACCCAATGACATCATTTTACATGCGTAGGTCTAATTAGTGTAAACATGCAATGAACTCATCTTAGTCAATGTTGTATTAAATATTCCAATGAGTAATTTACTACGCAGTAATTGCGGGAAACTATGCATATAATTTAAATTCGATTAGTGTTAAAAAGGTTAACTTAATTTCTGAAAAATTTCTGAAAATAATGAGACGATATATGTACGAACAAAAAACCACTGCAATATACTTCAATATTGCATTCTAGTGCATTTTAGTACCCTTGACGATTATGATAGGTTAAAGCGGTATTAGACATTGCAACCTGCAGGGCCCAATCTGTCATGTTGGAAGGTGTAATTAAAGGCAGGGCCCGTAGGGAGCTGAAGGAGGGGAAGGGAGAGGCAGGGTACACAACAGATTGGGCCCTGCAGGTTGCAATGTCTAATAGCCGTTTAAGTCAATGTTCTTCCATTTCAGATCTCAAGTACCTTACCTACTGAACGATTTACGTCTGGACTAGGATTACGACTATGCAAGGATCTGCTGGGCCCATGCTGGACCTCATGCTCGAATCATAATATGGACGTAGTGACAGTAGAGACAAAATGTTACTCGGTAAACTATTAATTTTGGGGGGTGTCAGATAATTATAAATTGTGGAAGTGCAAAAACCAGGACCCATTTACACTTACAGCATTTTATCCACACGCCAGATATTAAGCTATTTGATACCATGCCGGATATTTGAAGTGAACAAGACAGATATATGACATAAATGTGTTCTACGAAACCGATACTAAAACCGCAAAGTTGACTATCCCTTCCATTCAATTCCCACAACAAGTACTGCGATCCCGGCGTTGCTCGTTTTTTCTCGGCAGGAAAATCTATTCCTTCTACAGCAAGCCATAATCAGTAAATATTGAATTAGTGTCTCATCACCTCATCAGGCACTTATGTTTTTATCTACCTATCTAGCCTATCAGTTCTTACGTATATTTGTATTATCCATCTATTTTTTTATTGGAACTATAGACATCATCAATGAACTGAAAAAAGAAACAACGCACAGTCATAATGAACAGTGACTAATATTAGTGAGTAAATTATATCCAATGTTTGTTTCCTGTTACACCACAGTCAAGCAGTCTAGAGGTAAATTACCAGTTGCAATTTAATAGCTTAAGACGTTAGTTGTGTTCATGAAATATTTAATTCAGTGTCAGGACACTTAAGTTGGACATTGTTAAGTGAAAACACACATTAATGACGACAAGCATTAATTAACATAACCGACAATGAATATCTCAACTGAAAACTACAGTGAAACAACAAACATACCACAAGATGCCGCCACCACAACTCTTTCAAGTCCACTTCTTGAAGAATTCGACCCAGGAGAAAATGATACATTACTCGTACCAGAAACGGATTATAATGGTACGATATTAACTTACACTAAAGAACCGGACTTACAATTAGCATTTGAAGTGATGAACATAGTGGCAATAATAATGATGCTTGCAGAACTGTTATTGACCCTTGTAGCAATTGCGAAACTGAAGCAATGGAGAAGAAATTACAGGAACCTGATGTTGACACAAATTAGCTTGGCGCGGCTTTTGCAACGCATCCTAGGCTACGCCATATTTTTGGAAAAAAAGCCAAATATATTCGATAATCGTAAGCAACCGTGTTTAGCGTACCTAACCTTGATTACATATTTCAATTTCGTTACAATATTTCTCGTATTCTTCCTCATCAAACACATGTACGATTCTTTAATAGTGATATTTGTGAAAATCAGTAAAAACCATTTTTATAAAGTTTCGATATTTGCGTGGCTGTTTCCGATACCTCTTACTGTCGCTTGGGTCGCACTCACTGTTTATGAAATGTTTGATAGATTTTTGCTTGACGTGATATTTTGTACTTTGTTTAAATGGACATTCACAGTCATAGGGACTATTCTCTATATCTGCATTTTACGTAAGATCTTGAAAGATAAATATAGGCAGTTTGCAAGAAGTTTGACGATCATCACATTTATGCTATGTTTAACAATCAATATGTATGCTATAACTGCAGATATTTCTAGGTTAATTAGGTGTTATTTACTTTTGGTAATTAAGTATATAACGGGGTTTATTTTAAATAGCCTTGTTTTGTGTCTGTATATAGCACTGATATCATCGAATTTTAAGCATCGTATAAAACATTCTGACGCTATTTCGAACTACAGTGTAGGTGTTATAAATAAAGAGGTGAAAGCAGGTATGGAGAGATACTCTATAAAGTATGATTCGCAAATAATGATCGATGTTAATCTTAAGTGAAAAAAATATAAATGTGTGATTATCTGCGTAGAAGGTAGTAACAAAAATGGAATGATTTCGAACATAGATAAATTATTGCTTGATTTATGCAATACATTTGGAAGTATATTTTGTGTTCTTTTATGTTTGAGTATTATGACATAACTTATTTATGGTAAAAAATCGCGAACAGAATATATTTTTAATATTACAACTAGTTACAGCCGTATTTAGCACCATAAAGATTTAACTGCCATACTTAGGTATTTAGTATTGGAGTGAATGCAATTTATCTAATGGTAATTTAGGATCAAAGTAACTTTTTATGGTTTTTACTCCTCATTTATTTCATTGTTTTACACATGTATGAGTTGCAAAATAGCGTAAGTTAAGTGTCTTATGTATGTTTATTTACACTGTTTACTTTTGGAGTGTGTAGGTAGGTATGTTATTCTGAGTATCACTTTATTTATTGTTATAGGTGTAATGTTATTACTTAAGTGTAGCAATAAATATTAACTGTGACTATAAAATTTGTGATTGTAGGTACATATTGTATTTAATTTGAATGTTGTTATTTTTTATTTACTAAAAAATACTTTTATGTATGAACTTCACCTAAGATAATATGGTAATAGGTATGTGTGATTATAATAAAGTAGATCTCTATATAATAAAGTTGGGTATTCACTCACCTGCCAGAATTTCATTTGCCATAATATTCAACAGCCATTATATTGTTTCCCATACTTACATATGCAATACTTATTGTTTACTATATTAGTCACATGCCAGAAACTTTGTTTCCCATAAAATCAATTTCAATAATATCATTTGTCATAATACTCATAATCATTGTAAGCCATAATTATCAATAGCCATAATATCATTTGCCATTCAAATTGCTCCCCACAAAGTAGGTTAGGTTAGAACTGTGACCTCGTATAAAATAAAACGGCTACCAGAAAGTAGGTTAGGTTAGGTTAGAACTGTGACCTCCTATAAAATAAAACGGCTACCAGAAAGTAAGCTAGGTTAGGGTAGAACTGTGACCTCGTTTAAAATAAAACAGCTACCAGAAAGTAGGTTAGGTTAGGTTAGAACTGCGATCCCCCAAAAAGCGAACGGCTACCAGAAAGTAGGTTAGGTTAGGTTAGAACTGTGACCTCCTACAAAATAAAACGGCTACCAGAATGTTGGTTAGGTTAGGTTAGAACTGTGACCTCCTACAAAATAAAACGGCTACCAGAAAGTAGGTCAGGTTAGAACTGTGATCTCCCTAAAAGCGAACGGCTACCAGAAAGTAGGTTAGGTTAGGTTAGAACAGTGACCTCTTACAAGATAAAACGGCTACTAGAATGTTGGTTAGGTTAGGTTAGAACTGTGACCTCCTACAAAATAAAACGGCTACCAGGAAGTAGGTTAGGTTAGGTTAGAACTGTGACCTCGTATAAAATAAAACGGCTACCAGAAAGTATGCATGGATTCGGAAAACCATTATTTAGTATGGCGTTTAAATATTCTATTAAATAATATTATTACATTTAATAATATGGACAACAATACGTATGGCACTCGTATGTTCTGAAATCTAATAATCGGGTAAACAAAGAGTATGTCACATCATTTTTATGGTAAACAAACCATTCGGGCAAATGAAATTCGGGCAAATAAAATTCGGGCATATGATTATTATTTTATATAATATTCGGGCAAACAATAGACAACCAATAAAGTTGTCATATTTTTTCAATGTACCTTTTTTTTTTGTTGAAGCCTGATTGATGGAGGTTGCAAACAAGTGATTTGTTTGTCGTGGCTGGAATTTGTTAATTTTATGTAGATAAGCTAGGTAATTATCTAGATTAAGGTCATTGTACGGAAATTCGAACCGATTTCTAGATCCGACCATTTGGGGCCCTATCTAGTATGAAACTTTTTGGAGGGATCCAACTATCTCATGAAAATTTCTGTAATATCCGATTGCAAACCCTCACCACTACTTACTAATCGTCAATTTTAAGCGGTATCCCTTTGTAATTTGCTAAAATGTATTATACTAGGTATATGTACGTTTTATTATAAATAAAAAACGCAACTTTTTTTATAAATTATAAAAACAACATTATTTCCAATCATCCCGCTCTAGGAAAAAACCCAACCACAATTACGTGCGTCAATGCTTCAGTTGGAATTAGTACACGGAAAAAATTGAGTGTTTGCAAAGTACCAATTTGGCTCAGTTAAGACATTGTTGGTTGCATACAACCAAGACATATTTAAAACACGGAATAAAGCTTTGTTAATGACAAACAAGCAATTATTGCTAAATATTCTTGGTTATTTTTACCAATCACTCATTTAAATCCAAATAAGTGTCCTAGTAAATATAACCCTTACCTGATTCTCTTATTTCTTTTTAACTAATTTAATGGTATAGTTTCACATACGTTAGCCAAGTTGACTTCTTTGATTTTAGCAACGAACTTTGCAGGCTCCATGCGAAGCGAGTCACTCGGTTGTAAATAGCAAAACCTGATTTATTTCTAGCTGTTTCATTTTCTCAGTGTATGATTATAAACACCAGTAGTAAGTAACTTCAAAGAATTTATTAGCCATACGTTTTGTTTCCTGTATAACGTATAAGATAGGCGTAGGTATTGTTTTCTGTTTTATGTCATTAATTAATGAAATACCACAAAAATGCATTCGCATCTAACACTGTCCGTGCATCCAAAGAAGATAGGGTAAATGTAAAACAGGTGTCCGTAGACTCTGTAGTACCTATGTTTTTGTGGTTTCCAAATATCTCGGCACCTAATATTTTTCTCATAATATTTTTTGGCATACATAAAAGTGCTTGTATATTTTACCTGACCTCATAATCAACATTAAAAAAAACTAGAATGCCACTATGTGTCGAGCGTTTTTATATTACCTTTATGCAACCTGTTTCGTGTTTTACGTATTTTTATAATATGTTCTCAAATATTATATATTTATATGTAAAAATGTTGATCATCAAAAAAGTATTAATTCTAATTTTGAAAAGAGGTTATAGAAAAGAAACACGTGTAGGAATAAAATAAAAATTTAATGTAGGATCACAATGGAACATAGGTTTTATTTGAGATTAAAACTATCATAATTTAAAAGCCGTTTGTGGTTTTGCGCGAACAAACACTTTAATACTAGTTAAACGCGATTTATCATCGAGAAATGCACTTCAACCCTACTTTAGATGATATTTCACTATCTTAAAAAGTCAAAATTAGATAAAAGCTGAATAGAATGACACCAAAGTTAAATTATTTACTGTCTTATAAAACTGTACAGAATATAATTTATTTACTACGAAAACGAATATAAATATATGAATTATTTAACAATAATTAAAATTCGTATTTATACAACCAACCACCTTTGTAATTGATAACGACTTTCGGAATTAAGACATTTTATTTACATCTGGACGAATAGTCGCGAATGGGTTAATGTCACGGTGATGGGATGGACGGATGGGGCGCGCTAAGGCTTCAGCACGGGGCGAGTGGGCGTAAGCGCGGGCGCGGACGCGGAGGCGAGCGCGGGCGCTTAATCGCAGCTGCAAGCGCAACGCTTCACGCGCTTCTCAGGCTTCAATAAAGCATCCACGCTGCGCACTGAGCGAGGCTGCATGTCTGGAAGACAATCAGGATTAGTGTTGGGTTACTCAGTCGTGAGGTACCTCATTTGAACCCCTCATTCTGTTATTTTGACGCAGTACTTCACACCGGAAAAATGTCTTACTTCACTTCTCTTGAGCCCCCTCTACTCATTCCTTCACTTCACTCATTCACGCTCATCGCATACAAAAAATACACACACTTCAAAATCTTCCAAATACTCAAACCGTCACACATCCATTCATTCATTCGCGGCACTCGCCCTCGCGCTCACCTCAATCAACACATTTGTCACCTCGCGCCTCAAAATCTCGCACGCCTCGAAAACTACGCACACCAAAATCACTACAAATCTTTCACTGCCTTTCAAAACTGCAAAATGAAACAAAGAGATACAGAGACTCAAAGGAGGGAGTGAAACAAAAGATCGAACCACATACCACTCGTCAAAAATACGTTACTTTAAAACACGACACAAAACAAAAGGTGTAAGCGCCGCATGATTTCATGCATCTTACGTCATTTTTGCCCGAGCATTGTATTTTTGCTAAGCTAATTTGGATTTAAAAGGCGATTAGGCGAGTAATTTTGACATAGAATTTTGAAAACTTCGTTGCATTGCTTTGCTATTATTTAGCTGACGCGAGGCACTCGATTTTTCGCATTGTCCGGTATAACGTGACCTCGAGGTTCACAACAACTACGACGTGCGATCAGGGAGCGCTCATAGACTGGATATATAAATATCGCTCGTTAAGCGATTGGAATTGTTGTACTACTGTGTCACTGTCACTTCACTTTGAATTGACGTTACGTTACCGGGAGCGTTCACGAAACTAGCTAGTAAATATAATAATTTACACACAATATATTTCTTAAATTTTTAAATTATTACAGCGGCGGAGTATCAATTAAAACAGTGAAGTGACCATTTAATTTGAATTGCTATTAAAAGGTAAGTATAATTTGCTAAGTAAGAGTATGACACTGACAGTAGTGATAGTCTGACAGTTGACGTTGAGTTGAAGGTTGAAGAGCAAAGCAAGCAATAAATAACAATAAGTTGCCAAAAACAAAGTTTCTGTTTCGTTTCGTGATTTTGATTTGTGTTCAGAAAATTTAATAGTTTTCTACAAAAACAACAAAACAAGCATTTTGCTTATGCGCGCAAATGTGTGCTAATTTTATGTTGTTATTTGCATGTGGAACTGACGTGAAAAATGTTACCGCGCTAAATGTGTTTGGTATTTGTTTATTTTCATATTGATGTTAAGAAAACATAAGTGGTAAGTTAGTTATTGCTATGCATGCTGGTTTATATCTAAATAGAAATAACTATTTCATTATTTCTATTTAGACATAATAGGTTTCAATTAGTAGGTAATTAAAATATTGTATTATAGGTTTGTAATGTAATACTATCAAATAACTGGGATTTAGGCCGAATGACTTACAATAGATACTTATCTAACAAATTAAGCTGCTTTAGGGATAGGGATTATACATAGTACCTGGTCTGATTTGATTTATTCCTAAAAATCTAATGATTTGTTCCTAAATTAACTAATATATTGAAAATGTTAATATGTGATAAAATAAATGGATAGTAATAGTATATAACTGAAGAAATTACAGAACATTAAAAAAAATTTGTTGCCGATACGTTTTTTGAACAGTTAATGCTGAAAATAAGTTAGTGTACCTCACCTCATTTGAAGTAAGACATTGTACCACCTCATTTTTTTAAATGAGGTGCTCACTCAAACTCATTTTAAATTGATGTCCTACCCAACACTAATCAGGATATTATAAAATTGAGGTATTTTTGTAAATTTTTTGTGATGAAATCAAAGCTCTTGGGAGCGTGGATGTGGCATGACTGAAGGGACATATTATATAGTCAGGCGTTAATTGTGTTATATACCGTGTCACCCAAAAGAGAAGAAATTAAAAAGTGGCAACATCGTAGTGTCGTCCCGTTTTTTTTAAGATTGATTTGAAAGGGACGACACTACGATGTTGCCACTTTTTAAATTCTACTCTTTTTGGTGGCACTGTAGAGATAATGATTTTCTCATTTATGTCATAATTAGGTATATACATACAGGGGTATAAAGTGGGGGGATATTTTTAAACAGTTTAAAGGCACTGATTAAAAATATCCCCTCGCTTCATACCCCTGTATATACGTAATTAATTAATTATTATATTAAGCGGAACTAATATTGGCATTAAATCATAATACAAAAAAAGTGTTGCTATATTAAACTTTGTTTAGGTACGGGTCATTAATATGAAATTTAAATAAAAAATATTCGTTCGTGTTTGGCCAAGGGTTAATCTTTGCCAATCACGAACGAGTGTTTTTTTAGTGGACTGTAAAAGGGTTAATAATAATTTAAATCAATTAAAATATATAAATACCAAGTAAACGGATAGGTACAAATAATGAACATAGGTACAAATATGTAACTTACAATGCGGTCTCTCCTCCATTGGCATTTCTTGTGGCAGCAGCAGCGTGCGAGGAGCGCGCGGCGGCAGCGCGGGCGCGTCCTGAGCGGGCGCGGCCTGAGCCTCGTTCTGTCGGCGTTGTTCCTCCTGCGCCTCCGCTTCGGCTTCCGCTTCCGCTGCCGCAGCCAATGTGTTTACGATCGTTTTAACCTGAAATCAAAGGCATACATTTTGATATAGTTATTTACATTCGTACCTACTGTACAATAAAATATGTACTTAGTTACTACAAGCTCCGATTCTGGTAACCTTTTTTAAAATCAGCTCCGGCTTGCCTGAGAAAATTTTTGACTACTGTGTCCTAAAGTGTCAACTGCCAACCAAACTATAAATAGGTATGTGCAAAAACCTCTTTCATGCCACAAACTTCGCGGCGCTGATTTGGGGTGACATCACTAGTCTTGAATTATAAATTTGTCTTCAAGAGTCAACTGCCAACTTGCCTTGGCTAATCGCATAATTTTAGTCCACAAACCTCTTGCATATCATTGTCCATCTGGTTCTCGCGGTGCTGGTTAGCGGCGGCATCCTCGGCGGTGCGGTGGATCACGTGGATATCTTCAGGAGTCAGACCCCATGGCAGGTTCATCTGCACTGGACTGCCATCCATGTTAACCTTCTGAACCTGCACACATAGTTAAAACGTTGAAATGATATTTCGGCAACTTCTATACTATGTGGATAACTTAATAAATAGAAAGGTCCGCTGATATAACAACCTAAGACTTTTATTCCAGAACCAACTTTTAAATAGGGTAAACTACACAATGATTGGTACTAAAAAGTACCAGTCATTGACGACAATTTTTGTAGGAAAATCACCACTATCGCCTAAGTATAAGGTTCAAAGTCGACTATAGGTTGCTGCCTTCAATAAGATAGTTTAAACACATTAAACTTCAAATTTGTTTATCGGTGCGTCCCTTTGCCACTGACCAGTATTTGTGGACGAGTTTAGTGCAATGCAAGGGACCACTTTGTCGATTTACAAGGACACTTTTATCTTTCATTAATAGATAGTGCATATTGCGTAGTTTTAGAAAGTACTTGTAACTCCACATCGACAAAGTGGTCCCTTTGCTCGTACACTAACACATAATAGTACGTGGATAGTACATTTAATCATCACTTTCCAATAATAAGTCTATAAACCGCAAATAAAAATTATTAATTTATTAAACTGATCATTCATTTCGTTATCTCTCCACATTCTAAAACACAAAGGAGTCATTCAACTCATAAAGTCTCCCAACTTCAAATTTATCTAAAACAGGAAAACCGTTTCTGAATGATTCTGCATTAACAAACAACTACGAGTATGTAATCGTTTATTACAATCCTATTGAACTTGCAAGCTTTAAGTGCAAATTGTCTCGTATATGTTATGTACAGTCAGCAGCACAAGTAGCTAAGCGGGTGAGGTATTCAACGATGAGGGATTCATACGACTTTATTGTTAAGAGAATAAAAGCGTGAGAAGGTCATTTTGAACACCTCACCCGCTTAGCTACTTGTGCTGCTGACTGTACTAACACAATAGTTTTTAGTTACAAAAATGCTTCACGAAAAGTTAGCTACTACTTTAGTTATCTACTGAGTAAATTAGTACCTAGTCACTGTAGTAATGCAGTGCTCAAGGTTATCTAAAAAGTAATTTCATTAGAACTATCTAAAATACCTTTTTAACCTTACACCCCTTTGACATGCAAAAGAGATCGCTTTGATTAAGGTAGTTTTCCGAATCCCAGTACCGACTACTGTCTCCTATAGTTATTTAACATTGACGTACCTACATGATGTAGCTACCTACCGCGTAGAGTATAAAAGAATATTGCTCTATAATTAACTTTTTTACATTTATTACTTCAGGATATTATCTAAAACTAAACTAATTCTAAGTCTATTAACTACGGTAATAATTTTACCTCTAAACTCAAGAAGACAATGACAAGAGGGTAACTTCAATGGACCAAACAAGGTGACCCGTTTTGATTGCCGATTAAAAAGTGTGTTTTGATAATTCCTTTAGTTTTATGCATTGTTGTAAGTATACAAAAAACTAATCTTCATTAGAGTGCGTATTCATTCCTTGAAACTAATTTTCTAATGTTTCATGCGGTGATGTGATGGCGGGTAGGCATCAACCATACTAGTCTGAACAAGAAACTTAAAATCATGAGGATTACTCTTAAACTACGAACAAACTTGGCACAGAGGGCAGCATGAGTAGCAACAACTTTAGGCTTTCTTGACGTCGAAAGGGCTCAGATTAATTGAAAACGTTAATAATTCACAAGTTAGCACGAACTCAACAACATGATAGAGTGATTTTCTGACATGCAATTTAACAAAACGTTAATGGAAAACAATGGAGGCATTAGTTCATTTATCGAAAGGCTAATGACTAGTTGACTAGTTGGTAAGTTTTTAATGGGTATCACCTTGAATTGAAGATGGGAATGTTAGATAAATAGCTTGCTTAGGTAATAAATGCTTGCTACCTATTTATAAAAATAAATCAAACCCACGGCTGATTACAATTTAAATTCATATCGAATATTATTAATTACTTATTTGAGAAACTGAAATGAATGTTTAATTGTGAAGTAAAACATTGAAAGAAAATGATATTTTGTATAGGTCATAGAATATTTAAGAGACCCCTATTTATTTGTCGATTTAAAGCTAAATGAGCTACATTAGCTACCTATAATATCCTAAACCTTATCAGAATCGCTGATTTGTCATTGACTTAACGATTTTAATGATTCCAATAAAAGAGGAAAATTCTATCTAAGTAGCTCGTTTTCATTCTATAATAAAAAATACGTTATGACTGTGTTATTACCAGAAAGTGACACGCGCTTTTATAGGTAGTTCATGTTTTCAGACCCATCATTTTCAGACAATAA
This sequence comes from Pammene fasciana, assembly GCA_911728535.1. Classification (NCBI taxonomy): domain Eukaryota; kingdom Metazoa; phylum Arthropoda; class Insecta; order Lepidoptera; family Tortricidae; genus Pammene; species Pammene fasciana. The sequence goes on from OU452285.1 coordinate 9,926,131, forward strand.
ATGATAGTAGGTAATCATGTAAAGTGATTATAACACGCGCGTGTTATTAATTACCTACAAGCGACCTTCTTTGGAAGGGCTCGAATAAATATTGTTACCTCGGGCTGTTCTAATTCCTGCGTAGGAGCAGGCTGCGGCACGAACTGGTGAAGGACGGTGGGTTGCTGCGGAGACAGAGACACAGAATAATTACACACTTTATTAATCGTAAAAGACCATTCATTGCGAGGACATAATGCTTGAAAACACTCGCGCTTCTAATCGACAGTGCATTGACAATCTCGTATTTAAATGAAAAGTTAGCTGAACAAGGAACTTTACCATGCGAAATATATAACACAATTCACAATGCAAGAAATGAGAGATACGAGTCTGTGAAAGTTCGTTGATATAATGCGCTTGAAATTAACGTAAATATTCACGACATTCGTATGCTAACAAGTGTCGAGGGTTCTTTAACCTTCAGAGAGAAAACGCTTCACTGACTACTACAACGTAATGCTTATCTTTTACAACGGCGGTATTCATTATACTAATTTTATTATTACGCGTTTAAAGGAGAAATCCTTCAACTTTATTGGCTAAGTGTCGATTACCAAGGAGATAGATTAGATTCCTAGAGAGGCTTAATTAATTATACATATTTACTAGTATGCATTTTTATAGAAAACAAGAAACTAATATTTTAATAAATTAAAATTGCATTTACAAATTTAGGAACATAGGTACAATAACTAATAGAAATGACGTATGCCTGGTTGCACACTGCGATACCTGAACCCAATGGAAAACTTCTGGTGATTTTTAAAATTAATACAAAGTTTATAATTAAGTAGTTACAGTAATAGTGTGAAGGTATTTTAAACAACGATCTGCGCGTATTTAAGAGTCGCCAGGACGCTCGCGTTCCCATACAAACGTAGTTCAGCTCTCATTTTAAAACGACATGCTTTAGAACCATGTAATTTGGCATGGGCATTCTAGTAGTACAGATCTATGTTGGACATTCATTTTCGTTGGTAAAAATTGTAATACAAAGAAAATACCGCCAGTTACAGATTTACATACAAAACTTATTTTTGCTATATTTCCTATGTATTACAATTTTTACCAACGAAAATGAATGTCCGACATAGATCTGTACTACTAGAATGCCCATGCCAAATTTCATGGTTCTAAAGCATGTGGTTTTAAAATGAGAGCTGAACTACGTTTGTATGGGAACGCGAGTTCACGCGAGCGTCCTGGCGACTCTTAAGTTGAAACTCAAATTATTGAATTTTCTAGTGTATATGTATTAGGCAAGAACCGTGTTAATGCAAAACTTATGAATAAAACAACAAACTAATATCTCTTATCGTATCGTATCGTATCTTATAACAATGAAAAATATACAATTACGTACTTGAATATAAAAGGTTATATCAGCAGAGAAATCAACTATTAGTCACATAATTAGGTACCGGTTAAAACTAAAAGATTCACGGATAATAAAGTTCTGTATGTCAAACTAAGAAACTAAATTCTTCTTTTTCCTAGACCAGTTATCCCATTTACCTATTAGAAATCGGCTGTGTTTGTTAATGTGGACATACAGTCATGATCGACTGACTCTACAGTGAGATATGTTGATTATTCCACCTGCTTATTAATAAATTTATGAGATGTGAAAATATTTTTCTAATCAGGCATATTAAATCAAAGTACAAATAGCCATGAGAATCCAGGTAACTATATTATAATTCACAATAAGTGCCTGATTTAGGAGTACCAAAACTCTTTTAATATATTATACAGATTATGTGTATTCCTATTTAATTATTAATATTATCTATAATAGCTATCTGGTTGAGAGCATAATAAATAAATAGATAACTATTCTAAAATACGTTTTTAATTGATGTACCTACTTGTCTCTTTTTAACGATACTTAAATAGTGTCATTAATAGTCATTATCATAGAATTAAATAGTGACATAATTTAATCTTTGTAAAACTTTGTCACAAATAACCGGATTCATGCTATTAATGTGCCTATCCGTTTGCAATCTTGAAATTATTACATGAGGAACCTACTGGCCTAAACAACTATTATTCGTGATTGCTTTAAAGATAAGTCTCAATGGCAACAACAGCGGCAGTGTTTAAGCACTCATCATATTCATTTAAAATTGACGAAAAAACAGAAAATTTGATGTAGAACAGTGAAAACGATGCCTACGGAAGCTTTTCATCACCGCACCTTTTTCCATTGGCAGGGCTGTTCATGTTCAACCACTCGATTTGCGCACAGGTGGTTGGTACACTCCGCAAATCCACTCCGAAATAAGTGAATGAATGAATGATACGATAGAAACGTACCTCGTTCTGGTCCTGCTGCTGGGGTGGCGGCGGCGGCGCGAAGGGGCCCATGTTGTCCTGAGGCATGTTGTGGGGGGCAGGTATGGCGAAAACGCGCTGCACGTGGATGCGCATCTGAGGGGCGCCAGAGTGCTCCTCGGACGAGTCCCACGGCATCTACAACAATAATATAGTCATTGGTAAATAAAACAAAAATAAACATTAAATGTGCTATAATTTGCCAATGGCTGATGTTGTAGAATCTAAATAAACTCTTTAGGTTTCAGATAAATAGGTACCTACAATCCTAAACCAATATCAGTTCATCCTTTTGGGAGCAAGCCAGACATTGAATATTATTAAAATCAGACTTTTCGAATGAAAAAATATCACCGAATTAACTTTAATTGTCCTTTTTTTTTTTTTTTTTTGTTGGTGACGGGACTTAGAGAGATTCCTCTAGCTGCCCGAGGAGGGAACGCCGGGGTGGCCCGGAAGGGCCACCCCGGGGGCAAAGAAATGCCTGAGGCCAGAAGGGCCAGCAGGTCTTTTAATTTTTCCTTTAGGAGGTGTCGGTGATCGTCAGTGAGTAGGTATTGGTCATATTGTACAGGTAATTGTGTAGGTGTCAGTATAGTCAGAAAAGGGGGAGAGAGGGCATGAAGCCGTTCTGGACACGAAAATAGTGATACACGTTAGTGTGGGGTTGCGATTTTTGCCAACTAGGTGGCATCGACCGCCGACGCCGCGGCCGCCATCGAATTGTCCATTCGGACGCCCTTTATTTATATCTTAGATTTTTTGATTTCATTAATGTTAGTACAACACCGTGGAATTCTTACTTGGGTACCTATACCAAAACATTGTAGGTGCCTATTGAATCTGTAAATATTACACATCGATCGAATTGTAATAGGCCCGTAGGGAAAAGGGTTTGGTGGTGAGGTGCACGAACATAAACAAACGTTTCTTTTTATACACTTTATATTTGTAATCAACTCGTACGTTAGCATTTATTCCAATTACAATTATCTAAGGTTAACAAGCACGGAAATTGTATCTCTGGATTTTTCTCTCTGACATATATCAGGTAGTGTTGCTACCTGTCAATTTGTTAAAACGACTACACACTTATAAGGCGGTCGCCACACCACCCCCCCACGGAGAAAAATAACCCACTAGAAATAACAAAAATCGTCCCGTTTACTAAATGTCACCTTCCGCCCTGATCGCGTGATAGGTGGTTTTTGGGTAGTGGCATCCGCGGGAGTTTTGGTAGACTCGTCAATAAAAACAGGAATAGGCAGCTGATCTTCAACCGGCTGCATAGTAGGTGTAGCAACTGGCGGCGTAAGCTGGGACTCTGTCCTAAAACGCGGTTCAGAATTGTCGGCCTCAAGGAAAGCTGGTTTTACACGATCTATACTCACTACGACCTTCTTGCTCTTGATGTTGAGAGTAAGTGTTTTGCCATCGGTTGAGCGCGATAAAATTTCGTATGGACCGGTGTAAGGGGGTTGTAGAGGGCGTAGAACAGTGTCGTCACGCAGAAAAACGTGAGTGGCTGACGCTAAGGTTTTAAAAATGAAGATCGTTGGTTTTGAATGACGCGAGGCTGGAATGGGCTGTAATGCTGCCATTTTTTGTCGAAGTTGCGTGACGTAGTCGGCTGGATCTTCTAATCTGTTTGGCACAGGATTTAGCATTTCTCCCGGTAAACGCAAGGTTTCCCCATAGACCATTTCTGCGGCTGTCGCTTTAAGGTCTTCCTTAAATGCTGTACGCATGCCTAAAAGAACGAGAGGTAAGGCTTTTACCCAGGAATCGGTGTGGCACATGAGAGCGGATTTGAGTTGCCGATGGACCCGTTCAATCATGCCATTGGCGCAAGGATGGTATGCGGTTGTCCTGATGCGTTTCGACGACAGGGTCTGAGTGAGACGCCGGAATAGGTTTGACTCAAATTGAGTTCCTTGGTCTGTTGTAATTATTAGCGGCACACCAAAACGGGATACCCACTCCCTTATAAAAGTATCAGCTACTTCCTCAGCCGTGATAGAACGCATGGGCCACACTTCTGGCCATCTGGAAACTCTGTCAATGGCAGTTAAGCAGTAACGAAATTCGTTACAAACTGGCAGTGGTCCTACGATGTCAATATGGATATGCTGGAAACGTCCAGATGGTTGGGAAATGTGGCCAATGGGTGCAGAAACGTGTCGGGTTACCTTGGCACGTTGACATTCGAGGCATGATTGGGCCCATCTTCGCGAGTCATTTTTTATTGATGGCCAAACGTACCGGCTGGTTAGTAGTCGGATGGTGGCACGTACGCCAGGGTGGCTCAGATTATGCAATTTTTCGAATGCTGCACGGCGAAACGGAGGAGTTAAGTAGGGACGAGGCTTACCAGTGGAGACGTCGCACTGGATGGAAGTGCTTGTGCCAGGAAGTGTAAGCCTGGTTAGCTTAAGGCCAGAGTTGTTGTGATTAAGTGTAGCGAGCTCTTGGTCAGTTGCTTGTGATTTAGAAAGGGCGTCATAGTCATCATCTAACGAGATAGCTTCGATACGCGACATTGCGTCCGCGACTACATTTTCTTCCCCTTTGATGTACCGGATATCGGTAGTGAACTGGCCTATGAAGGACAGTTGGTTCAATTGAGACGGTGGAAGCTTCTCTCGACGCTGTACGAAAGCGTACAGCAGCGGCTTGTGGTCTGTGTAGATGGTTACATGCTGGACCTCGAGTATGTAGCGGAAATGCTGTACGCTTTCGTACACCGCTAGCAACTCTCTATAATACGCTGGCCACTGTGTCTGCTGGAAAGTCAGTTTCCTGCTAAAGAACGCAAGTGGGCACCACTGGCCATTCGTAAACTGCTGGAGACAAGAACCTATGTGGATGCTGGATGCGTCAGTAAACAATCCGAGAGGTGCGCCGTTAATGGGGTGTTGCACTAGAGTAGCCTTTGAGAGGTTATCTTTACATGACTGGAAATGTTGTAGGAGTTCAGGTGTCCATATGAATGGTTTTGCACCTTTACCTTTTGTAGCAGCGACAGCATCGATAAGTGGAGCTTGAGATCTCGCGGCATGGGGTATGAATCGGCGATAATAATTTATCATGCCGAGAAATCGTCGTACGCCCTGGACGGTCTTCGGAGGGGGAAAATCGATTAGTGCCTGGATGCGGTCTTTGGGGGGTTTAGTACCTTCTGGACTAATTTCAAAACCCAAAAACTTAACCTCCCTAGCACCAAAGACACACTTAGACGGGTTGATAACGACGCCGTAATCATGTAAGCGTTTAAACAAAATTCTCAAGTGTTCTTTATGGAGGCTCTCGGTTGCTGAGTACACCAGGATATCATCAACGTAAGGAAAAACAAAATCGAGACCCCGTGTGACCTCATCGATAAACCTTTGGAAGGTTTGGCCAGCATTCCTCAGTCCGAAAGTCATAAAAGGAAATTCGAAGAGGCCAAACGGGGTTACGATGGCCGTTTTTGGAATGTCTTCTTCAGCCACGGGTATGCTTTAACTAAATCTAGGGTTGAAAAAATCTTGGCCCCAGAGAGATTGTGTGCGAAGTCATTAATATGTCGAACAGGGTAGCGATCCGGAATTGTTCTCGCATTCAAAGTCCTATAGTCGCCGCACGGACGCCATGACTCATCTTTTTTTAAAGCCATGTGTAGCGGTGAGGACCAGGCGCTTTGGGAAGGTCGAGCTATGCCGCTTCTCACTAAATCCTCAAATTCTTTCTTGGCAGCTTTTAGCTTTTGGGGAGCCAAACGACGCGGGCGGCAAGAAATAGGTTGTCCTTCTGATGTCCGGATATGGTGCACTGTATTGTGCTTTATCACACGTGGAAGACCGGGTGGTTTAACGACATCTGGAAACTCGGTAAGCACTTGTGCGAATACTGAGCTTGGGGTGTTTATGGCTTTAACGCTGAAATGGTTGGTGATAGCCACTGAGGCTGCAGCATTCAAACCTGTAGTACCATCGACTAATTTACTTTTGTGACAGTCGGGTAAAAGATGATAATGTGCCAGGAAATCCGATCCTATAATAGCAGTGCTAACATCAGCAACTACAAATTGCCACACAAATTCACGCCGCAACCCAAGGTCCAACGTAAGCTTAATTGTACCATAGGTCTTTATACTGCTGTTATATGCTGCACTGAGTTCCCAGTCCGTTGGTTTCCTATAGGCTCTAAGCCAGCGTTGAGGGTAACAGCATAAGTCAGATCCAGTGTCTATTAAAAACTTTTGATTACTATGTTTGTCCCGGATAAATAAACGGCGGCCTTTACTTTTCAACGAGGAGCAATCAGTAGCCGCACTTACTGACTGCGGTTGGAGTTTTCCACCCAGTTGCAGGGAGGGATACATTTGCTGGCGTTAGTACCATATTTTTTATGGTACCAGCATCTCCTAGAAGCTGGGGATCCATTTCGGCTTCTGGTTCTAGAAGATGACCGGTTACGAGAGCGGCCTCTAGTCTGAGAGCTAGCGAGGCTGGCTACTTGCATGGAAAGTTGTTCGAGGCACTCTTTAAGCAAGGCCATCTCGCTTGATGAACAAGTGTTGTCAATCTTGTTGACCTTTGCGGGGCCTGGTGATACCTCCATTATGTTATCAGCCAATCCTGCCAGCTTTTCCAAGCTGAGGTCAGTGTGAGCAGCTAGGATTGCTTGTGCGTTGCTTGGCAAGCGCCTCATCCAAAGTTGGCGTAGGAGGGCTTCGTCCTTTGTAGTTCCGGCTAGGGACCTGAGCCGTCTCAGGAATGCAGAGGGTTTGCTATCCCCAAGTTCCTCCTCACCGACAAGTCTGTCTACACGTTCCTGCTCAGAAACTGCCAAGCGTCGAATGAGCTCCTTTTTTAAAGTTTCATACTTGTTCTCCTTAGGAGGATCCAGCACTAGATCTTCAATCTCACCGATAAGCTTTTGGTCTATTATGCTAATTACATGACTAAATTTAGTCACATCACACTTTATGCCTGCAATATGAAATTGGCACTCCGCCTGTGCAAACCATACTTTAGGTTTGTCAGCCCAGAATGGGGGTAATTTAACAGAAACCTTACACACTTTATCACTAGCAGGTGCAGATGTATTGGCTTTTGTGTTTTCTGCAGGCTCTTGAAGTCCTTGCAACTGTGCCTGTAGTGCTTCATGCCTACTCTGCAAGTCCGCCAGCTGTTGTTGGAGTTCCTCCGCTGACATGGTCTCGGATATTGAATCTGTACCCAAACGCAAAATGCCACCACCCAAATATGCATACACACGTTTTCACAGTTAGTATCACAGGCGGATGTTAATAAACACCATTAACATTCACAGCACAGTAATTGGGTTAGTTTTATATTAACAAAATACTATAGTAACATTAGGTAACATAGAAACAATAATTTTTTTATTATTATTTTTCAAAATGTAGTGCCACTTAATTGTAAATATGTTGTAAACCGAGGTATTGTGTTCAATTTAATGGGACAAAAATAATATGATAAGCAATAAAAGGTTATATCAGCTTAGGTTATAACCACACATACACACATTAGGTTATGACGGGATATACTAAATTGTTAATTGTCCTTAAATCACCAGTTAGATATGAAAGTCTCAGCACGTATCTTGAATGCACACAAAGCGAAGTATTGAAGGTGTTATTAGTTTGTATTGTACTTACAAGTTCTGTTGGTTAGTAGGTTGACGCACTTAGCACTGTGTTAGTTACATACGGAACACATACGGAATACTTCTTGGAATAAAATGAAAACGATCTTGTTGTTCAGATAAATTCACTTCACCACTTTCTGTACTTATACGTTCGTAGAAGACCGATCTGTAGAATGCACGGCTATACCGACGACGAAATTGGGAGTAGCTTTTTCTCTGATATGAATTGCGTCTGTAGGCGGTCGTTGTACAAGTGTGCTGCCGGGAAACAGCCGACGACGCGATGAAATGACGCCAAATGATGTGCAGGTCCAAAAATCTGTAGAATTGTATTCGTCGGTGCACTGAGTCGCACGCGCACGTTGATCGGAACTCCGATGTGATGCAACGTAATCGGCGGTCACCAATTTGGTGGTGAGGTGCACGAACATAAACAAACGTTTCTTTTTATACACTTTATATTTGTAATCAACTCGTACGTTAGCATTTATTCCAATTACAATTATCTAAGGTTAACAAGCACGGAAATTGTATCTCTGGATTTTTCTCTCTGACATATATCAGGTAGTGTTGCTACCTGTCAATTTGTTAAAACGACTACACACTTATAAGGCGGTCGCCACAAGGGCTTATAGTAGATAAAACCATAAATAAACGGTTAGAGGCTCTTTCGCCGTGACCAGCCTGTACCCTTAACTACGAAACCTGTAGTCACGGGGTAAGTTCTTCTAATTCTTGATTTACGATTCTACTTATTTAGGAATGGCGCATTTGCCTTTCAGAGGCATTTATCCCGATTGACCACATGTAGGCTAAAAAAAGAAAATTACTGTCATGAAAAAACTGACTTAAGCATTAACTTTTAACAGAACAATTGTAATAGCAATAAATCGATAGCACGCAACAAACGATGATAAGCATATTAGCATTGTGAGATGAAATTACTGGAGAACAAAGGATAATAGCGGCATCGTGCCGGTTATGTTATGAATAATGCATGGTAGCGTTACGCAAACGCAGCGAGACATCATCAGCCGCTGATCAGGAAGCAATGACCGGTGCCAGTGACACTCGAGGACGACCAACCCGTCCGAACAAAGCGTTCACCTGTCATCCGGTACCGGTATTTAATATCGGTATCCCGATTGCTGATATATATATTTTGTAATTTTGTCTGAATAATCTGACAAGGTATAATCTGTAAAGTCTTTACCTAAATGTCTGAAAGTATAATTTAAAGTGTTCACAAAATATACATTTTACAAAAATTTACCCGAACATCTCGCTCCCAGCCGCTCCCGGCAAGAAGGTGCCCATAACACTTGCGGCATTACCACGTTGGATTATTATGGACAGCCTTTGTACCTAAATTGTATTTGAAAATATCGAGTAAATATTGCGAGTAAAAGATGCTATTACGGTCATTAGAGTTTTTAACTATACCGGTAACGGTCCCTAATGCTATCTCCTAATAATATATCTTTATTCCATTCCACCTCAATAAGTTGCTATCAATTATGTACAGAAATTATTTGTGGCGCCAGCAAATATTTTGTCATATTTTCTTGAAATATCTACAATAAATAAAAGATATTCCAGTTGTAGGTACTTCTAAGATCGAGCTTTGTCAGTTTATATAAAAATTTAACCCTTTACCGCATACGAAGGCATATATGGCCGTTATTATTTTAAACTCTATTGGCATGTATCAGAGAACAAGCATCCGCAAAGATGAGAAAAAAGCAGTTAAATAAATACTAAACATTAGTCAATACTCTATAAATAACCCTCCAAACAAGATCACTGATTATTCATTTAATGTACAAAGTAAAACGTATTTGATTATTCGACATAATAAATATCAAATCACAAGGCACTTTACCCGGTCACAAATGGTCAGACTTAATTTATTTTGTTTATTTACGCTCTTCTACGTGACCAAATTATTGGTACGAGTAGATGGGTATATAGGTACTTATACCCTCCATCTTCATAAAATTACATCGTAATAGATTGGTAAACACTTTTCCAGATTAAAAAATTAAAATATAATTTTCCTATCTTTTATATTTTTTAGGGTATGAGTATTTGAGTACCTATGTAGTACAATCATAGTAATTTATTTATAATGCTTATTTTAAAAGTTACATAGACACTAGGTTTATATTGACCAAATTTTTTCAAGTAAGTATGTTCCGCTCTGGCTTTGTTGAGTATATTCATTCAAATATATATTCAAACTCATAAACTTTTACATACAAGACAATAAGATAAGCGCCTGAAAAGATACATGTCAGCAGCAGAAATATGTAGGTAGCGCGGTATTTACATAAGTAAGATATAGGACTGCTTGTCGAGAAAACAAATTCAATAAATAAATTATGAAGATCATTTTGAACATCTTGTTCGCCTAGCTACTTCTGCTTCTAAATACACAGACAGAGGCAATGTCAAATGATAACGCATTATCATCAGATTTGGTTGAAGAATATTATATTAATATTCTGAACAATGATGGAGTGATTAATGCGGAACGAGCTAACACGGAAGAGGGACGTTATCGTTACATGCATTGTCCGCGGGTCCTTGAGCGGGTGTCGTTTGGTGCGCGTTGTACACTAATATATTATCTTGCCACCGCTAACATTACGCATCCATCTCAGGCTTCGTTGAGCGGAATGTACCTAAACGCAGAATATAAACAGTCGCATATATTTAATGCCCAGGGATTTGTGCTGAAATCTTTGCCTGACCGAACGAAGTCTGAGAGTCAACTAGGGGTGTACTTCTCATGTTTTTACCAATATTCCATTTTTTTTGTCGATATCTTGAGTATTTTTTGATCAGTATTCTTGAAATACAATTATTAAATTTTTATACCAAATGGATAGACTGGGTTTAAGGTGTTGAAGGATCAAATCAGAAAGGTCTCTGTTCGGGGCGAAGTGCTAGTAGACAAAGTACCTATTAAATATATGAGGTGAATGTTACCGCATTTTGGTTATTGATTAAATAGCCGAAGTAGTTCGGTTATCCTTTTTTTCAGTGTTTGACAGAAAATTAAGTATTTTTTTCAAATTGCGTAAAAGTATTTACGATTACCTATTTTAATGACTCCACGGCGGCTCCAAATTTACATTTCCTTGACTTCGTTCAAGTAGAATCGTTTGATAAGTCGCAAAAACGATCACTTCAAATTGACGAGTCTCAGATTAATTTGTAAATCAAACACTATTGCAAACGTAGCGTTTGATGAATTTTAATATATTTGTTGACTTAGTAATAGAGTCTAGAATCTACGAGTTAACTAACCAATATGACGTATTATACAACGTCTGTATTTAATAAAATTGTTTAATATACGCGCGCAAATCTCATTCCTATTCAGTCGTCCCGAGTCTTCCACGACCCGCATGACAAGAAAAAAACCTTACAGGTAACGCAATATATTAAACATTGTATCGATGTCATACAAATGTTGACTGACATACAAGTATGCTGATACAAAAATTGGATAGCTACTGTGTTCTTTTTCTAAAAACCAACTAATCTGTATAGTTATTGCCCACGACCGATGACTTGGTGACCAATAGTCATGAGCGACTTAAAGAAACGTATTAAGTTAACCCTCCTTGTTTGAATACTATTACTGTATGTACTGTATAAATTACTGTTCTGTGCCAGATTTCACGACTTAAAAGTTAAAGAAAATACAAAGTAAATACACCTACACATATTCAATGAGCCCATATTGAATGTAGGTCTAGGTACAGTCAAGTTCTAAAATATAGACGCGATTTATTGGAATATATGAACACATCTTATTTGTATGTGTTTAAATTTACACATATTTATGACCAAATAATCGCATCGGTATTTTAGAACTCGACTGTACTAAAATGACTTACGTATTGGCATTGATGGAAAACGTAGATAATTGTATAAGATATGTAAATCCAAAAACAAAAGTAACATTTTAATTCTAAGTGTGATTTGATAAGATACATACAATTGTGAAATATTTTATATTAAAAATCTAATTAGATACTTTGATATTCGTATTGACTCGACCCGGTGAAATATTAACCATTATTTCTGCACTGTAAAGTGCTAATAAAAACCTCTTTAGACAGTATTTTCCCTCTTCCCATATACTTTTTTGGGGTAAGGCATGAATACTGTTAAAAATATAACATTATATTTTCATATTGAAATAGCCTAAATTTAGGGATAATAAATTTGGACTAAAGTATAATTTTATTATCCCTAAATTTAGGCTCAGATAGTAGCCAAACATATGCTGCGCGGGCTTCAGATTTGCCTTGAGCGACGCAAATACGCCCGTACCTACTTACTTACATTGAGTTTCAGATCGGGCAACTTCCGTTTACTTCCAAGTTATTTCCGCTGTTTTACTACATGAGAAATCTCATTACTATGTTAATATTATAATCGTTACTAAAGGTAACTATTTTGGGTAATTTATAATATTGTCGGCTAAGTTTTTATTCAGATTTACATATGTTAGAGCTGGGTCCATGGTCGAGATGTTTTGATGAAGGTGCAGGATGTAAATGTGTTTAACGCACATTAATGGGTGCTCATACAGAAGTAAATGTTTTGATACAGTTACTGAAACATTTGATCCGTCGAGCATAGTCCTATAGTAAATTAGAAACAGGTAAGTAGACGTATTTGAGTTTAAATTTAAACCTTTAACATTATTTTTCTTTATTAAATAGCCGGGTTTATAAAAAGAATCAAAACTTCATTAATTCTGGGTGAATGGTTTACTTATCATCAAGACAGCCTTAAAAAACTAGAGTTATTATAATCGAAAACTTGTGACCAGTATTAACAGGCCGTACATCTCTAAACAGTTCTAATAAATACGTCCCATTAATCGAATGTGCATATAAATAGTCTAAACCAGTTTGAGGCTAGATTTATAATGATATTAGTATAGCAAGGCCTAAGCGCAATTAAGTTATGAACTCACGGTTTATCTCGACTAATTTGCTCTTTGTTTAGATTTAAATATTCCGTAGCTTCTTATACTTCGTTTCATTGAATGGTTTATATAAACTTTGTTTTCATTTTCTTCCATAACTGTCTGTCATCCGTCATTAAATTACATCATTAATAATTTATACCAACTATTTCTAATCTATACTATTCGGCTATCATTATACATTCCATGAGTTCTATGTTTCTTGGTTTACATATGTAAGTTCGGCAACAAAGCAACATACCTAGGGGTTGTGCATCTGTGATGCAGAGATAAGGACTCTGCTTTTCACAACCAAGCATACCCATGGGACTCGCAAACTATCGAAATCATCATCAGGATTAACGGATCTTAAGAAACTTCATTAACCATCCTGTATACCATATAGGTACCTATTAAATAATATAGGTAGCATATTATAAGTTTTAAATTGTACTTTAAGACGTCTGTCAGTATTACATTACATCTTTAACTGTAGCAAACGTACATAATTACCTACATGAGCAACAAATCTCAGAAGGTTGGTAGCTTATGGCTTCCGGTATTCTGGTTTTCTATATTATATTCGAAGATGACCTCGAAATTCGGTTCCGGATAAACTCGTCAGTTTGGCTTTCTATTTCTATCTATCTGTCAATACAATTTAAAAGACAATTTCGATTTCGATATGCATATTAGTTAGTAAATCTCCCTTTTTTTAAAACGCTACACAAGAAAACGATTATTTTATCGCAATGTTAAAGGTATCGTATTTATAACCGTGTGGAAAATAAAGACAAAAGAAAAATAATTGTAGTGAAGTTCTTTGAAAAAATGCTAGCATTTACAGAGATTTAAAAATGATATCGCCTGATCGTTTGACACCAACATCGACCGGCATTCATTGCTGGCTTAAAGTAAAGCTTAAATAAACTAGTACCTACAAGACATTCATATTATGAGTTGCTGCTACCTTTTATTTAATCGGAAGGAAGTATTAATGGCGCTATTAAAATGCAAATAGAACAGATTGGGTTACAATATGAGTAGGTAGCAAGTAAATCAACATCAATTGTCCAAGTTTATCGATTCTGTAAATTGTGCTACATTTTTTGTTGTTGTATACAATCTCTTGACAAAATTGAACTTGACATTATATCATTTTTAATATGACATTCTCTAATAATTTTGATACCTAGCTTATTGCTCTAATAATTTTACTGACATATTGTATATAAATTGCTTGCTTGCTTGCTGCTTGGTCTACTTTACATTGCATGCCTATTTTTAAGGTAGAACATAAGGACATCTGTTTGTTATAAGACCACCTATGTAAACACTATGTTCTAGCAATAAATATTTCATATTTCATATTTCCGATCTAATCATCATCATCATCCAACATCCAACCTAACGCAGCTAGCAAGGTACAACGATCGATACAAATCGTGACATCAACTTCAATAAGTGCTACGTATTTTTTTGTTAAACTCCATCGCTATAACTCGGTTCTAACGTTAAGTTATATCATGCATATTCATCCATAAATGTTTTAAATAAGACGACGAATATCCTTGAAGAAGTCGTGTACTATGTAAATGGGCAATTTGTACTGATTATCTTCTCAGAAAAGCGAACAAATTAACGTTAAACCCCCTTTAGCAGCGCTGTGGTTTTGAAATTAATTATATAAATTTTTATGAAGGCATGTTCACTGCACTTCTAACTAGTGTTATTCTTTTGCAGCACTACCTATACGACGCACCATACATAACTTATAACTATGAGTATAAGCAGCTTACTATGCTTATACTCATAGCCTCTGCCCCAATTAATTTCAACTAATGTTATTTTGGTAAGCATTAGGTCTAAAACGATTAAGATGCAACTTGCTGGATCATCATTTTTAACTGTTATGTTTTCAAAGACAGGACAGGGTACGGTAGGTACAATACTACGATAAGCATACACACCGTAGTGGTCACCTTGTAAAGTTGAGAGCGACATCGGGTAATGTCGGCTAATGTATGTGGAACAAGGTTCATGAGCGTTCGTAGCCACCGGTGCGCTGCGGTGCATCAAATTATACAAATAATTGCAGTACCTACTCGAGCTTGGACAAGACCCGAACGCTCCAATGGCCACAAAATCCCGCTAGACGTAGCGCACCTGCATCTCAGCCTCATCCGATATCAAGTTCAAGAGCGCGCCCAGCTTTTATCGATCACAAAAAATACACACTCAAATTTGGAACGATGGTGTCGGTCACTCCCATATATAAAGTGTGTGTAGATCGCGCGCGGCTCAAACAGTCGACGCACACAACATAAAATGCACGCATACCTAGCGCTCGCGTCCGCGCTCGTCGTCGCGCTCGCTGCGGCGGTTCCCCGGGACCGGCTCGGCTACGAGCGGGAGATCGATGCCACGCGATTCAACCAAGTGCCAAAGCTTTTGGACTACGTGCTCAATGACGAGTACCTAGCGGCGCAAAAGAACAGAGCGAAGCTCGTGACGAAACATAGACCTGAGGAGGCAGTGATCGCAGATGACGTGTTATTGGAATCGAATGTAGTGAAAATCGTGAGGCCAGCGAAAAGGGATCTGGGGAACGAAGTAAGCAAAGAGCTGGTGAGGCGGCGGCGCGGGTACAACCTGGAGAACGTGCAGGTGCCCGCGCGGTACCCATACCTGCCGGTAGCACGCTTCTACCGCGTCCGCCGCTGGGGCTAGTGGCCTGCGCCCGCGTCGCCCGCGTCTCCAAATGTCAAGGCCGCGCTGATGCTATTCTCCGGCGGGCCCGCCTCCTGCACGCCCGAGCGCATCTTCCCTGCGCGGGCGAGTGTCACTAATGGACTTATTTATATTAATTATGAAGTGGCTGTGTTCTGACGCTCCGTTATGCCATTCCTCGAGCGGTTTGGAAATTACGATAGATAGAGAACATTTTAATGTGAATGACTTTATATAGAAATATTTTTTAAGTTAATAGAAATAAACAAATTCTGTAAACAATTATGGAATTATAAGGTATTTTAAGACATTACTTTTTTATGTTTTTTTACAAACTGGTCAAACACGTTTACCTCTTATAAATAAACAAACGTTTCTTGTCAAGAATTGATTACATTAAACTTTTTTCGTTCGTGGCGAAGGTTAGACAAAAAATATCACGTAAGTTGTTGAGTACACTTGGATATATTATATCCTGGTTTGCCTAACTATATCTACTAAAGTGTGAATATTTGTTCTGCATTTAAAACACGGAGATCAAATTAATAATATATTAGGATAGCTATGAACCTGTGATTGCGTAAACCCATTGTGACTATTGTAAGAACAAAAATCGAAGCATAGGTATAGTGGTACCTACACGTAAACTCTACACCTAGAACAACAATGTGTTTTATTTAAGTAACTGTAATAATTATGTTCAGTTATACTTAATAAATTGCATTGTACGTAATTATTTGCAATTCAATAAGCGCCTACAAGTAATATGCATAATATTATTCGTGTTGCATATAAGTGCAGCAGGTTGGTGCTTAGAGAACATTACAGTAATTAGAGTCTATCGTGTTGTAATGGGAACAATGGGAAGGTACTTGTAATAATACATTTGCGATCTAAGCTGTGCTAACACTGAAGTAGCTTAGGTTAGGTGTTCTAAAAGAGCTAAACACTACTTTGTTGACAAAAAAACAAGAGCGTAGATCATTTGAACACATCGCTAGCTGAACCACTTCTAAACTGAGTTTTCATAACGGTACCGTTAGATAAACATCCTGTTAATGAAAAAATGACAAATCTGATATTGTATCTTACGGTATTCTTCTGCTTTGTGCTATTTTCAAACAGAAAATATTATAATACTTGTACCTGTACATAGGCAGTTATGCATTATGCAAGTTTAATTTAATTACTGATGACTACCCATATTAATGCATAGGTAAATGCATGTATAAAACCCACCCAGCATAACCGATGCCTTGTCAGTTTGCAATGCCGTAAACGAGTGCAACAATCAGACACAGTTCAATTGTTTCTGGGGTCTACTTGGTACATCGGTCATGGAACAGCAACGCAACGCTGCCCGTTTCCATGCTCGTCTCTAGTTCAGATTTTACTAATATATATAATCTAATAACACTGGAAGTAAACCAATTAAAACCATATCCAAGAGTTCTTCGACATAACTCGACTAATCCCATAAATACGTGACTAATATAAATGACAAAAAAAACAATCTATACACAATATCAATCGGCAATCTGGTCCCACAGTAAGCTCAATAAGGCGTGTGTTGTGGTTACTAGGCGTAATAGGAATATAGGTAAATATAAATAAAAAGTAAATACTAAGAAAACATTCATAACTCAGGAACAAATATCCGAGATAAACCTCCTACGTCATAGGCAGGGTCACTACCGACTAGACTAGGAGGAGTATTAAATTAAAATATAAATAGGTATATTTGCTATTAATAAATAAATAATTCTTAACTTAATAACTGTAAGTGCGCGGATTTTATTTTACAATTCTAGGAGCAACAACAATATAATTCTTCGTATTTCTTAGCAAAGCATTGAACTGACTGAACATGTCATGACAATTTTTATTTATTCCAAGAAGGTACAATGATCCCGTCCATCTCTAATACACCCTGGCAGAATGACAGACATGCAGTCTGAGGGATGCTCCCGGCATTCGCAAGATAACAATAAAAGATAGTATGTACATCAGAACTCAGATATATCTTGCACATTTTATATGGAGTCTGCTCTCAAATAAGAACATAAAGTCGTAAGTACACGACGAGTTTAATAAACTTTACGTCTTTAAAGAATTACCATCAGGTAAGTTGCTAAGTGAGAACTTGGGATCGCTGACCTAACCATTTACCTGATGCCACCCGACTCACTTTGTCATAATAATGTTTTCTTTGTAGCAATACCCTACTTTAAAGGGTAAACTAGTAATAATATACTTATGCCCTTCGCATTGTACAATATTGGTATATTCTTCGCGAAGTAATGCTAACTAATATAAATAGTATACATTACGTGGTAAACCACGTTGTTATAAGAAGGCGCTATACCTACTTTAATCATATAAGATATATCCAATGGATTTCACGTTGATATAACAGACAAATGACTTTATACTTACTATTTATTATTACTTACCTACTCGTAATAGCAAAGGTTACAGATTTAATGTTAATAGCAGATAATGTTATTTATTTTACGACAAAATCCGCTTTTAAGAACGCTGTTTTCGTAAAATGACAATAATTAAATACATTTCACAACCACATTTTTTTAGTCCTAAGAATGACGCTAGTTTTTTGAAAGCGACTGACATCTGACCTTTCCAACTCAGAGGGGAAACTAAATGATCGTCAATGTACCGTCAAAAGCAACAACTTTTCCTACAATGCTCAACTTTGCCTGGCTTGAAAAACATGATTTTCTTCGCCATAAAGCTATTTATATCCTATTTCTGAGATGAGAGAAAGGCGGTCATCTCAGGAATAAGATAATACTTAAGCAAAAACTGTTTATATATCTGTCGGCGGCCGATCGTAAGATCAGGCATATCGTGAAACTCCGAAGCATATCGTGAAACGTGAAAATCTTTGACTCGTTCCCTGAGTCGACGGAGCCCCGCTATGCGGGACTCCTATTTCTGGGCAGTTTGCCTTTCGGGCATCTGAAGCAACCTGACGTACCTAACCTACCTATACATTGGTTTAATGTGACTATCGTTAAAATATTACACAAGAACATTACAATCTGCCTGATTTTACGATCGGCCGCCGACATATCTATAATCAAGCGTTGCTTTAAATATTTCGAGATCCGTCAGCTAATTTCTAACACAGACCTCGATAGCCAAAACTATTGAGCTGTCAAATCAACGTCATGTACAGTTAGACGACTGTAGATGAGCGATCATTAGCGGCCCCACTGACATCCAGGTAATTGTTTTATGATCACTCACGACCCGGTACCGCTACTCTGTCGTGTTAAGACGACTTTTAAAGTATTAGCGTGCATTATTTAAAGCACTAGTTTTTACGAAAGCGACTGCCACCCAGAGGGGAAACTAGGTCTTATCAGGATTAGGTTCAGTTTCCTTACGATGTGTTCTTTCATCGAAAAGCGACTGGTAAATATCAAATGATATTCTTTACATAAATTACAAAAACCTCAGTGGTACAAGCCGGGTTTTGAGCCCGAAATATCCAGATTGAAAATCAGACGTCTTACCGCAAGGCTAGCAACGCTCTATCATATAATATGTATAATCATATTTGCAAAATATCATCGACATACATATCATACACTTCATCGTCGACTACCGCCTGAGTGATGACACTGATCACTAAGAGCATCTACTACGTACAATTGCTTAATTTTCTTCGTCTGAAGTCCGTTCAATAAATTTTCAAACGACATGAAAGAGAGAGAAAGCATAAGAGAGAAAAGCATGAAAAATATGAGAGAACACATGAGCTACGATCAGGTAAAGTCGAAATTAACTAAACCGATGCTTTATGTGACATGGATCAACTGTTTAAACAAAACATTCGCTTAATCATAGCTTCGTAATTTGGTTAAGTGGCCCGTTCAGCCTACTCTTTCAATAAACAGACATTGTTCCAACGTTTAATTGTGCAATACTATCAGCTTCCAGGCATGGCTTCCGATTTCAATTGTTTGTGTGACCCAGTGAATGTCACATTTACAAAATATTTCGAAATATGTCAATAAAGAGTTATTTACAATTATATAGGTACCTAGATAGCAATAGAGTGATTTTAAGTATGTACTTATTTCTTAAATATTTTTATTCTATGCCGGACTAGGTCCAGAGGTTGCAGGTTAACTATGTCTAATATCCAATTAATTACAATAAAAACATCAACAACGTATCCACAACGCTGATTTGATGTCTATACGGGAAAATTTTAAACAAACCGACGCATACTCGTCCCACTAGAAACCGATATATAATAGGTAGATATCTAATACATAGGAAACACCTGCAACTCAGAAATAAATACTCGATACAATTACACACACATTAATACCCCTACCGGGATTCGATCCCAAGAGCACGAAAGCAAGTGTTTATCTACATAAGAATATTTATATGGAAATAACTGTCGCTTTCTTCACCAACGAGAATTATATGTCCCTACTCGAACCACTAGCACATATAATAAGTGGGTATAGTAAGTACCTACATACAAAACTTCGTAAAATTGTTCTCCTCCGCGGTAGGCTTTCTACTCTTAAATGCAAGCTATCACGAACTCAGAAATGTATTGAAAGCACTCGGTGAAAGTGCGGAGAACGCAAATACCAGCATACAAGTATGAATACATGTTAAATCTTCAACGAGAACATCTATAAAGGTATAAAATAAAACTCGAATACGACTCGTTCTGAAAGTCATTAGCACAAGCCTCTGCTTCGAAACCAGGACACTTCGTTTGAAAGGCGCAGGCCAAACCGTTAAAAACATACTTACATGTATATGTACTATCAACCTATACATACGTACAGTTAACTGAAAGTACTAAGGTATCAATGTTTAGTTAAGCCTGCTTAACGTTGCGAATATTTACGATGATTTATGGATTCATATATGGCTTTAATATTTATTTAACACTTAAATAGGTATATCGAACTACATTGCCAAAAATCAGTTAGAAGCTTTGTTGATACCGTTGTCAGCTCATCGCAACTAAGTCATGACACTCATAACGCAGAGATATACTCTGTGGCACAGTTTTGTTACAGCACCTTTCAGAACATCGGTACATTAGGTACATTGCGCCTTAAAAGTCGTTGCATAATCTTATTAAATATAAATATTTATAAGAAAGATGTTCAATTAATCCCTAAAAATACTAAAATAAGAACAAAAACCGCAAATTCTTGCTAATAGTGATATATTTTAAACCGCGCCAAGATGACATCTTGATGGCAATCACTAAGCGATCCATCATTATGTTACTGATCTTATGCTTAATAACGACACAAAAAATGTAGATTTTTTTTAATTTGACACCCGATTCGTCATTCCTTAAATAATTATGTACAAAAATAAGATCAGATACACATGCCGCCTCTTCTGTATAATCGTACATCACATATAAGTAGTTGTACTGTTTTTATTACATAATTTGTTTTTTTTTTTAATATCCAGAGCGCACACAAGTAAGCGATCACTAGGAATATAGCATACCTAAATGTTCCCTTGGATGACAAACCACTTTTCTAATGGGGTTGGCCGGTCGAAAGTCTTTACAGATGGCGCCAGCATAGCTTGTACCTGTCAGTCCTACCAATTGTGTCAAACTCTTATTCTTTTTTGGAATTTTCTGACCTGGATGGGCTAGCCTTTAAGCCAAATCCCACGCAACAATACTAGTGACAGGTACAAGGTATGCTGGCGCCATCTGGCCAAACCGTTGACAGTTGCCAACCCCATGGGAGATATACTTATACTCGAAACTGGAATTCAAGGCCAAAAAATCTACGACAGATACGTCAGTGTCATAACCATCATTGTCGCTTATGTCACTGTCGAGTAAACTTTTCAGGTTTCGCCAACCTTTTTATAATATGCTGCTTTATATTGGCCAACATTATCATATTATTTATTCTGTGACATTATCTAAAGAGTGGAGCGTAAGCGAAGTGAAGTACTCACAGACGTACGGATACAACGGAACTGTCAGCTGGCTACCTAGACGTCTAGACGATTTTTGATTTTAAATAATTGTTCCACGATAACTTTATAAAATTTCTTGGGATGCAGCATAGATAAATAATATAATTTGAGTGTTCAAATATGACCAGATTGATCAAGGCGTTATGGAGCTTAGAAGGCGCGAAAAAATCATCATAAAGTGTCTTGTTATATTGGTCCACTCGTTTGCATGTAAATCACGAGTTCTCGGTTCGAAGCGGGCTACTAGTTAAAATAAGGTTTTTGTAAAAAAAAGGTAGGTCTGAACTTTTGTCGCCGACTGTACTCTACTTTCAACAGTAAACTAACACGCACGGAGACAATTTTAACGAACATATTAAACACGAAAAGGTTTCGTTTTTGACTTGATGTAGATCTTAACTTAGTCGTAAATTATTGTACCAAATGTTATGAATACCCGAAGTAATACAAGTGCAATACCAGCTTTGCAACCAAAAATCACGGATGTTTAACTTTTTATTAGGGCGTCTTTTATTTATGTAAAATAAGTAAATACAATTACTTCTTTAAATTATAGGATTGAAATTGCCAACAAATAAATTATCTTAGCGTGTTTTTAATAAAAAAGGGAATATACCATTGTACAAACATTTTACTGCAGTGGCAACATTGTAGTAACTTTTTTGGCCTTGAATTACAGTTTCGAGATTAGTTTAATTATTCTGAGACAAATATTAGGAAACCGACGAGAACATAGAGCCCAGTCCTCTAATAACGAGATCACGTACAGGCTGCGTCTCCGCGCCAATATTTGGACCGATATGTCCCGATAGGTTTTTATTGCTTGTCGACTCGTTAGCAGAACCCACGCGGCATCAATACGTTCTTGATGAACACAGGAATTGGGTACTTACTGGGACCGAGAGTACGCAAGTTGGTTACGGCTTTGATGTAAAAATTGGCAAGTCTTGACATTTAGGTTTATAACGAATTAGATATACCTACGTACCTAACGACTGCCAGTGGCAAGGTACAGCTTTCAACAGGGTATGTGGGCAGTATTACGACGTGCATTTTTAAAATATTGACATTGATGGTAAAATTACGTTTGAACAAATTAATTTAGTCAATTCGATTTTATACTAAGGGATTAATTGCATATCTGAAATATTTCTTTAAATAGATATCAGATTAATTTTTGTTGTTATTGTTGCTAGATGCAATTTAACGACGTTGGGCCATTTATAAAGAGAATAAATAAAATTTAATCTTATTTTATTGCTTAACTTACCCCAAATACCAAATATCAGCTCAATTAAAAACAACGTACTTGACGGTTTGCATATATTGAATATAACTTACATAGATACAAACATATCTACCTGTTCACAAGCTATCAACATAGCAAGTTTATAAATAAATAAAAAATGAGATTAAAGGAAAGTTCAAATAATGCTGACCCATAAAATGTACAGTCCAAAAAATGTAGACCCAAGCCTACACTAGGTGGCACATTTTAAAATGCCTGCTTTTAGTTTAAAAAAAAATAAGTGTGGAATTTCCTCCCGCTTCGACCGAGGCACGCATGTTTACTTTCGCTAAGAACGTGCACATTTATTTACGTTACGCTTCCCAATTTCAGACGCCCACATTTTTACCGCTCCCACCACCCGAAAGACCATAATGTATTAAACTACGTGGGACGAAATTCGGGACGAAATTAAAATCATTGTGTACTCTTCTAAGTGATACTGAAATGACGCCTGACGATCGATGAGTGGCGAATTTTAAGTATTGGGTAAGCGACTCTCTGTCACCAGTGTCACCCCATTTATCATTTATCATTTATTCAAAAATAACACTTAAGTTCACTGAACTACCACCAAAACACTTATGCATTAATACAACAATTGTTATAAAATTCGAAAATTACAATTTTAGTATATACAAGACATTATAACAATAAACAAAATATAAAATTATTTGTTACTTTAAGCTGCACCTGAGGCTCTTTAAGTCATGGAATGGTTTTGGGTTACATGTTTGAATTATGCAAAATCAATTTGTACCCATCTAAATCAGACTTCAAAATGTAGAGACTTACAATGACGAATAATAATTAGAGGCTAGGCCAGGTTTTAACTAACTATTCTCGTAAAAGTTAATTTATTGAATCTACTTAGTTCCATAAGTATAAGTACCTACTGTGTTTATACTACATCCAAACACTAATAATTGTATTAATATTCTTACTTAAATACACAAAGCATACCTTTTAGGACAGTAAAATTGACTTATTTGCCTATAAGAAACACTTATGTGACGCGGAAATACAGCTAATTTACTATCCATGCCGACAATACAAATGCACTCCTGGGTCGCGTTTTATAAAGTTACAATTTACAATTTCGCTTTTTGCCTCTCTTTCTAGCACACATATTGGATAGAAAGAGAGGCAAACAGCGAAATTGTAAATTGTAACTTTATAAAACGCGACCCTGAAGGCAAACTCCTAGCGTAACTGCTATAATTGGAATTATAAAGTTTGATTGCTGTCACGGAGTAACATAGGTATTATATTAAGTACCTATCTTGCTCGTCCACTCTGCTTGTTTACCACAATAACTAAACAATTATTTTGTAATGATGCTGCCGAAAACCGGATGAGCAGGTAGGTACATTGCATAATTTCACTGCAACCAGTCTGTAGGACCGGATTGGGTGCAACGACCGCATGCCACTGATTTTTGTAAATGAAAAATAAAAACTTGCAAAAAGAATTGCCACTTTTTAACTCCCTTCACATAACGGAACATACTCTGAGTATACGTGGGTAGAGAACGGACAAAAGATTGAAAGTACATAACTGCACTAAGTACTGCAATACGGACATAAAATACCTACAGTTCCTGGTGAAGGTGCAATGACTTTGACTTTTTTACGTGATACCATATGTTAGTGGTTTTTTAGAGCATTACCTAGATATTAATGTCAATTTAAATTAGCAATATATTCTTCATATAAAAAAATGAATGCGTTTGACATTTCTGTAATCTATTACAATAATAATATCAACCAAAATCAACTTCCTACTGCGCGTATTTAGTTTCCAATCACTGTGCAGTCTCTGCTCGCATTATTTCCCTCGTTTATGCCTACTTGCTTATGTTTGATAACTATATTTACGAGCAATCATAATACAGCTCGAGTGCTAATACTCAGCTTATAACTTAATTGAAGAAGTAAGTTATACAAGGGCCACAATGCGGCACGTCCTGGCAGCCACTAATTACACCGCAACTCGGTTTGACGTTACAGCACGTACGAGGCCCGGAGCCGACATCGCAACTAACAACCGTCTCAACTCAACTAACAGACAAAAACTAAATGTCTAAAGATATCTATTAAAATATATTTATCTGCGAACACGGTTCCGGCTATCAGGAATGATCGCCCAAAAGATTCAATAAATGTTTTTGTTTTCGTAGCCGACTTGTTTTGCTAAATAACCAAAGAGCCAGTTTATATTGTTTTTTAACGTAAATTGGTGATTTGTAACAATAGCCTCTTGTTAAATTGTGATTGATGTTGGGAAAAAAGATGATTGAAAAAGAATATAGGTAAGTTTCCTATGAAAAAAAATACTATGATTGGACTTAAATCACTGCCGCCGGCTGGGATGGTGCCGGGTATTTTAACAACTAGTTATTATACTCGTAAGTTCGCTAACTGCCGTTGGTTATTCAGGATGTCGATCGAAATAATAATATTGACTCGCTTTAAACGCCTTCGGCAACCAATGACCTAACTGGCATTTCAATTTTATTTTTCTACAATCAAACGAGCTAAAGAAATGTAAGTTTAGATAGAAAACGGACCGGGCACGTTGAAAATAATGTTCGAAACTTTAGCATGTTTATATACAGTTATACTGACCCACTTTTATTATGAAAAAATATATTAATAGGTATAAGTAGGCACATGTCAATATAAATCTAACGTGAAATAACGGCAAAAGGAGATTTCGCCAAGTCACAGCTTCGTGGTTAATTCATTATGAAAATTATCTTATCTCTTCTGAATTCCCGAAGTTTTCCAAGTTGTGCGTAACTTTTATCATTAAGTGTGGGAAGGTGTAGGAAACTTGATTCATGGTTAAAGAAAATTAATGACTAGGTATTCACATTAAGTAGTTATGTTGAAGATGCGCAGTTGAAAGATTCTTCAGTTGGACTTGGCCGCTTGCTTATGACTTATGACATGACGTACATTCGAGTCATAGGTACGATATGACTTATATTATAACCCAAACCAAGTCCCACCCAGCTATGTAGTAATACTGTAAGTATAGATAGTTGAGATGAATTTACTGCGTGTTTCCTCTCTGGGGCACCGAAGTCCCTTTATGCACTGCAGCTCATGTCTGCAACGGGCGACTTGCTCGTAATTTATACCGCTCTCAATTTTGAAATTCTCACAAATAATTCCTGTAAGACGTAAATAATAATACCTACCTACTGTAGGCAAACAAATACATACACCTAAAGTCTAAACTAGTTATTTATTGATCATGCATTGAATACATGACTTTTTTATGAACTTAACATTACAAATGCTTACGTTTTACAGCAATGCATCCGGCCACATTAGATTAATTAATAACCATATTTATAATCATGGCTTTATTAACCGTCAACTGCTACAACTTTGTCTACGATGCACAACTTTGCCTGGCTTCAAAACATGGTTTTCTTCGCCAAACAGCTATTTATATCTTATTCCTGATATGGGAGAAAGGCGGCCATCTCAGGCATAAAATATAAATAGCTGTTTGGTGAAGAATCATGTTTGTCAAGCCAGGTAAGGTGAGCCAGGTATCGTAGGCAAAGTTGTAGCACGTGACGTTATTAAATTTTTTCATTAAAAAATGTGAGTACAGTCAACAGCAGAAGTAGCTAAGCTGGTGAGGTGTTCAAAATGAGCGTGACACGACTTTATTCTTAAGAGAATAAGAGCATGTGAAGGTCATTCAGTGTTCTGTTACCTTTCCCATATAGCAACATCTGCTGGTGTATAATACCAGGTACCTATTGAACAATATTCAACGCAGTGAAATATGCAATAAAACTAAGTTTTACTGGTTTGGCCGAATTCTCAAAACAGACAAAGAATAGGTACCTACCAAAAAGATAATCATTAATAATTTATGGATGCAGTTTTTATTGATTATTGAATACAAGTAATAAATCAATAAAAACTGCATCGGTTTCCCTGGGTGTTTATCGAAAATCAAAACGATGAGAAATTGCATTTACTTGCAAAACTAGTCGTGGTTAATACTTACGTAGGTATACTTTTTAAAGGTAAATCTTAAGCTAAGGTATCCAAATTAACTAATATAAAATGATTATTTTTATTTTAAATAAATGCATGTCTATACTCTAAGAAATCTTTCTTAAACGTGATCTAATCTGCTAGTTATCGTGTAAAAAATGTAGTCAGATGTAAGTACATATGTACCTGCTTAAAATAGACATACATACTTATGTAAATTACAACTATACAGATAGCCCTCCAAACGAAGGAAAACTTAGGGGAAATAATTCGTGTATAGCTGAATTTTGGTGAAGTTGTAGATAAAGGTGTCTTACACAACATACTAAAAGTACTCATGGATAGGGGTGCCGCTAACGGGGAGAGGGGGGTGTAAAGGTCCCCTTTTTTGGCTTTTCGTAAATAACTCAGTAGCGGTGGCTCATATGAAAAAATGTTCTTCTACTTAATTAATCCACAAATAATTTTCTACAAAAAAGGTTCTTTACACTTTTTTGCTGGGATCAATGTATAATGAGATTTCGAGGAAATACGATAATCACTTTCGGAGCTATTATTTACGAAACTATTAGTTTTGTCTAAAAATTGTTTTAGAAAACCCATATTTATATTAAAATACCTATCCAACGATACCCCACACATTAGGGGTGGATTAAAAAACAGAATTTACCCCCCACTTCATGTGTTCGGGAGGTACCCTAAAAAATAATATTTTTTCAGATTTTGTTTTAAAACTTTGTCTGCGTGTTCAAAACACATACTCATACGAAGTTTAACTATTCAAGTACTAACCATCACTGAGCAGGTTGAAGAGGGTATTTTTTTACTTTTTATTTTTTATGCCACGACGGTGGCAAACAAGCATACGACCCGTCTGATGGTAAGCAGTTCCCATAGCCTATGGACGCCTGCAATCAATTTCCTAACCTTATAGTTTCGCTGTCCGTTTGTCCCAGTCTATCCGTTCACGGCTTTGCGCAGTGATGGTTAGTACTAGAATAGTTAAACTTCGTATGAGTATGTGTTTTGAACACGCAGACAAAGTTTTAAAACAAAATCTAAAAAAATATATTTTTTTAGGGTAGCTCCCGAACACATGAAGTGGGGGGTAAATTATGTTTTTTAAATCCCCCCTAATCTGTGGGGTGTCGTTGGATAGGTCTTTTAATATAAATATGGGTTTTCTAAAACAATTTTTAGACAAAACTAATAGTTTCGTAAATAAAAGCTCCGAAAGTTTCTGAAAGTGATTATCGTATTTCTTCGAAATCTCATTGTACATTGATCTCAGCAAAAAAGTGTAAAGAACCTTTTTTGTACAAAATCATTTGTGGATTAATTAAGTAGAAGAACATTTTTTCGTATGAGCCACCGCTACTGAGTTATTTACGAAAAGCCAAAAAAGGGGACCTTTACACCCCCCTCTCCCCGTTAGCGGCACCCCTATCCATGAGTACTTTTAGTATGTTGTGTAAGACACCTTTATCTACAACTTCACCAAAATTCAGCTATACACGAATTATTTCTCCTATCGAGCAGTTAGTGGGCTTCCTTCGGTGAGCTAAGAGAGGCAAATACCGACAGTAGATTATTTACTATTCGTGAGTGATAACGTGATTCTGAAAATAAATACCATGAGCAAATATAGCATTGGTTAAGTTGTCAATTGAATGGACAAGGTTACACTCAGTACAAAAGATAATATATATTTGCATACATACCGAAATAAACCAGTTTATTACTGATCTTAATAAATTAGCCAAATAAACTTGACTCTTGGTTGCACACTTTTACAATCTGCTATGTCGTAATACAAATAGTTATTTGTTATACAAGGGGTGAAAGTTGTATTTTACGGGCGAGTGTTATTTGAAACACGAGCTAGCGAAAGGATTCTATTATTGACCACGAGCGAAGCGAGTGGTTCAAAAATAGAATCCTGAGCGTAGCGAGTGCTTTAATACACGAGACGTAAAATAACTTTCACCCGTGTATAACACAAAACTTTTCACCTCACTACAGCGAGGAAAATAAAAAAAAGGGTGCATTTTGCTCGGTTTCCCGTAATTCCTCAGGTGTTAATACTTCTTCATCACTCGAATCACTCATTTTTAACAAAACAACCTAGAAAAACATGCGAATATTTAATGTTGATATGATGGATGAATTGGAATGAAAAGTTTTGACGTAAAAGGTTTTATTAAATGTCAGATGCGTTTCGTTCGTACGTAGACTTATTGGGCTGTCAGAACATTTTATCCGTTTTTACAAAAAGAATAAAGATTAATGTTGAATGCTGATATTTATGAATTAAAATAAAGTTCTAAGACTATATTTAGTGTTTTTACTCGATGCAATTCATTAATTGCGATGTTAAAAATTCTGCACTTTTAACGTTTTACGTTTTGTTAGCTGTCAAATGTCACTTAAGCCACTTGTCACTTATGTCAAAACTCTTTCACCACATGTGGATAAAAAGCGATTTTCACAATAGATATTAAACAAACAAAAAGGGCTTTCCGAGCTAGTGAGGTGAAAAAGTTATTTCAAACCAAACAAAATATGTGAATATTCTTTACCGACTTTACTATACGTCCCTACAATTATGTTCTAATTACTATATAGCTTGATAATCTAAAACCCAAAGTGAACAAGCATAAGAGGTACCTAAGTGAAACAAATTGACAAAATCCTTTTTTTTCGCTCATTACGAGTATTGAAGTAAAAAGGTGCTATCTATTTGGTACATACAGCCTTGGCCAGAAGTATTGAGCATAGGTGTTTTTTGTTTACAATTTTGATGTTAAGCATTATTTCCCTATCCTAACAATGTACGGTAACGGTAAATGTTATATTTTATTTATAAATATAGAAAACTTCACTTAATAACACTTTCAAGGTACTTAAAAAATATGAAAACAGAAGGTACCAAAAATGTAAATTTAAGTCGGTGCGACATATTGCAAATATTCTATGCAGTTACTACTAACTTCAACAAAACATGCCTATTAGTTTAAATTAATTGACAAAATAACTTAAACAAAGATGGAAACGATGGACGAAACTTTCCAGTTTTATATGAAAATCGCATTGGTGCTCAACACTTCTGGCCAAGGCTGTATGTGAAAAATATTCATATACCCAAACCAGTACATCGATAGGTAATATAAAACCAGAAGGCATTATGATTATCATCATCCTCCAAGCGTTTTCCCGGCTTTTGCCACAGCTCGATTAAGCCTGGGTCCGCATGGCAACCTAATCCCATCAGTTTGCGCTTATACAGGATATAACAAAAATACTGGTGATCCGTTTAAGGGCATAATAGGTATCGTATTGTAAGTAAGAAAATTGCAGGCGAAAAAAATTTCTGACGCGAAAAAAAAAATTGTATGGGGCATTTCGTCCCAGCCGGCCGACCCTCCATACAAACTATTACAAACCCAATTTTTTTTGCAGCGAATTAGCTGCGCCCTCATATTTAATATGCAATTTATTGACATTTTGCAACCTAAATATTTTGGCAAATATATTCTGACACATCATTGCAAAGGTGTTGTCGTCTATACTTACGACAGACCCGGAGACTATTCTCCGACTGGTCGACGGGTCTTGCACGGGACGAGCCAGGTCCGAGCGTTGTTTGTAGCTAAGTAACGGACGTCAAACAACAAAACATGACCGTGCCGTCGACGTTCCGGGTACGTAACGAGCCTCTTACGACACTCGGTGGTCACGTGATGTTTTCTATACATAATGAAGTATCGGAAGTGTCGTACCGGAGCATTACACCGTGAATCATCCTTTTTTAAAAGAATGTAATTTTGTATTTGTGTTATTTTGAAAATAATAAACACACAGATCATGACAGATCACATCAACTAGGTTGTGAATAAACATAAATGCGGCTTTCCATATCTATGAACATATGTAAACTCGGCGTAGTGGTTCAAAAAAAACATGTAAGTTCAGATGTAGAAAATGAGTTTAAACAAAAAGCTCTTAGATTTTTCGATATACTTACCTACCACTTTATTCATTTCACCTGTGATGAAACGCACGCTGTGTTAATTACAACTCTTTGTTAATTACTATAAAATCTTATTGATTAATTTAATCAAATCGACTCGTAAATAATAATAAGTAAGAATAAGTACCTACTTGATGTGTATGGGTCGAGCTAACAACCCTGCAGCGTACTTGAGTATATCACTTGATTTACGACGAAGGAAAACGTCGTGAAATCCTATTACCTTTTTATTTTCCTTTTCACGGGCGCATGTGACATGTGACGAGCGCTCCGGCAATCTACCACGCGACTGGACCATTATTCTTTTACAACTATCTCAACACCGTACATACAGGAAGAGGATAGGTATGTACAATTGTACATACAGTCACGTCTGAAAATATGACAAACGCATGTATCTACACCAATGATTATCTACACGGAAAAAATGAAATCATTCAATTTCAGACGTGACCGTAGGTATTATACAGTCACGCGTGCAATAGTATCTTCCTAAATGGAGGCCGCAAAAATCGTCGGTTGTAATATGAATTAACGTTAATTCATATTACAACCGACGAAATATCTGACACTATCTGATTTGTAGTGCCATAAGAACGTGCCACATATTTTTGCGGTCTTCGTTTCTTCTTCTTCTTCAGGTGCCTCTCCATTACTGAAGGTTGGCAGTCAGCTTCTTAAAATTATCTTTGTCGAGTGCTAATCTGAACAGTTCTTCAACGGTCTTTATCCCCGTCCATTCCCTGATATTACGGAGCCAAGACATCTTGCGTCCTCCAGGTTTACGCTTTCCGGGTACTTGTCCCATCATTATGGTCTGCAAAAGAGAATACTGATCGTGACGCACTATGTGTCCGAGATAAGCCACCTTTCTTTGCTTTATGGTACGGACAAGTTCTAGGTTTTTTCGCATTCGGCGAAGAACCTCCACATTCGTCACTTTGTCCGTCCAGCTAATACGAAGCATGCGTCGGTAAGACCACATCTCAAAAGCTTCAACTTTTCTGCGGAGCTCAGCTTTCATAGTCCACGCTTCACAACCATACAGAACAACTGGCCAGATGTAGCACTGAAGGAGCCAGGTTCTCAGTTCGACGGAGAGTCTCAGTTCGTTTAGGAAGATTAGTATCTTAGTGACTGTACGAATTTATTAGGTACAAGTTAAAATACTCAAGATGAGAAAATATTTACAAGTGGTGCATTACGATCTAATGAGAGACTCCTTGCCCAACTAAGTATTATTGCCAACGTGCTATTCTTTTGAGGTGGAGACGTTGCACGTTGGTAGTAGCCACTCGATTAACGTTACCCCTTTCCTTCATAAACCTAAAATTTTGATAAAATTACTTTATCTGTCTGTGTCCAACAATACGGATTCAATGTATTGCAGGTATTGTTTCGAAAAAATAAGCCCCCACGTCCCATCGTGTTTCTTGCCGGTCATAATACTTCTTCTCGTAGGGTTAAAGTGACAGTTTTTCTCTGACGCTCATTAATGATTAGTAATGTATTTTTCTATCCTATTATATGTTATAAGGTTCAATTTGCTACTCTATGAGGTATAATTATATTTAGGCTGACTGTACAATATGCTCCAACTTTGACTCAAGCTATTTGGTCGTGCATCGCCCTACGTAAGCCGGATTCTGCTGCTCGATGAGGTAGGGTTGCCTACGGCCTACTCTTGATTAGGTGGGCGAATCAACTTTTTTACTCTGTCCCCGTTGTCCGAGGGACATCCTCATACTATTTCATAGAAAATCTTTGGTTGTCCAAGGGACGTAACCATAGCAACCAGGCGCTATAAAAAGTTGATTGACTCAGGTATGCAGGTCAAATAAAACCAACCTAAAAACATTGAGGTCCCATAAATGTTAAATGTACTCACCGGCAACGGGAAGGGTCCGCGGTTCGGGCCCATGGAGGCGAAGGGCATGCGGGCCTCCGGCGCGGGCATGGGGCGCTCAGGCTGCGGCCGCAGCGGCAGACGCACGGGCCCGGACAATGGGAACGCGAACACCTGCGATTGCGGGTCTGGGAAGTTCACCGCTCTGTAACAAGACAGTTTACTTTGATTTAGATGTTCGACTACTTACTTACTCACCTACCTACTTACTAAGGATATACCGGGTATTTCCTGTAATAAGAGCAATAAATTGAATTGATGGTGATTCTGCTCCTTAAACCAGACAATGTTTGTTCAGCGACTGTTTAAAAATAACGTACGGTTTGAGTTTTAGGACATTTTAAAATTAATTCGAACACGCAATATATTACATAATTGATTATGTATGTAAGGTGACAAGACTGACGAGCAATGTCAATTAGACGGATTTTAACGTACATTTAAAATACTATTTAGTTTGTATGAAAAAGAGACAACCTAAAAAATACATTGTTTTGAAAGTTGTTGAGGCTTTATTTGAGGAGAGTAGAATCTACGTTTTAATTTATTGCTCCTATTACAGGAAACATCCTGTATGTCCTGTATGTAGGAACAAATTATTATGACAAATAAGGGTCCCGAACCTTTAATGTAATTGAAAAAACTAAAGCTAGGTGGTGTATGATACCAGGCCTATAACCGCGAACCACTTCGTTCATCGAATCGTCTATTGCCATCACTCTCTTTCGTATATGCAAGAGCGATAGAGATGGGACCATCGTTTTGTCGATTTTCGAACTTCGCGGTAGGTAGGCCCTCAGGTACTCATTACTCAAGTCATTTCGGAATGTGAATAACTAAACAGTTTTTCGAAAACTCAGAAACGGCTGAACCGAAATCAAATCAATTTCCGAAGAAAGGCAAAGTGTTGTTTAAACACATTTTTCGGACATACGATTCAAAAGTTAGAGGCTATGGATACAACTCTTCAGACTTTCGAAGCGATTATTTCTGAAAATATTCACTTAATCAAAAACTGTAATTAGGAAATACAGGGTGGGCACTAGGAAACCGACAGATCTTAACCACGCCTCTGTGACTTTAAGTGAAATTCAATGTTTTGTGCACATGAAAAGTAAATGTTATTAATAAAATGATCGCCTAAAACGGAAAGATTCATTTTTATCCAAAAAATAATAATTTATACAAAGTTTTCCTTTGTATAAATTGCACTTTGATATCTGTCAAGTCAATAAGGATGTGTAAACTGTGCCCAATAGTGGCAACAATGATATCAAAAAGATTTTTTTTTAATTCGTATTATCTCTGAAACTAGGCATATTCCAGAAAAGTTTATAGGACATTTTAGTCTCTAAATATGATCAGGAATACACTGTTAAAGTCCGTCGGTTTCCTTGATACCCACCCTGTATATCTTAGGGTAGGTAATTGCAGGCACTCGATAGACCTTTCACTGTCGCAAAAATACAGGTTAATGGATATAAAATTGTAACATCAGATAATGGGCATTTTATCATACATCGTGATCAAAACATTTATTTGGTGTCAAATTATTGACTAAAAGTATTCAAACAAATGGGTGTTTTTACAGTTGGCATTAGAAATCCATTAACGCACACATGTCGATTCTTCCTTAGCGTGTTATGTGGCTTGACTGGTTAAGTTAAGTAGCCTACCCTCAAGACGTAAAAAGAAGGATATCCAATATACATATAAATATTATTGATGCACGCACACACATTCATCACACTTCACACACACAAACACACAAAATACACCCGGGAAACAACGTGTATACCGATAGCGCCGAGTTCCTCGATACAACACACACTTAAAACCCTCGGAATGTAGTGTAGGTCTATTTTTCCAACGCTTACTGATATACTATATTGATGTATTTGAAAGTACTTACAGAGCCTAAACTACGTTTACAGATGCCGTCTATGCCGTTGCCATATTATTATAAGATAAAGTGCATCTATCTACTGTTGGCTGCGTTGGTTGCCTTACCAAATAGTACCGATATTTATCTGTTTTTTAACCTTTTTTATGTCGCGACCCGACCCTTATAGTATCCGCGGAATTAAGTGGCGACTGAGGTCATAAAACTTCACTTTCCCACTTGCAACGCCACGGTAAGAGAGAAGACAGCGTTATGAACTTAATCGCCACTCAATTCTGCGGATACTATAGTATGATTTTTTCCGCGACCTCTTTACCACTTTTTTTTCGAACTCTTTATTTTTGGGCTTGGCAACTCCCACAATCCTCTTTTGATGTCTTCAAGACCTCCTAATGAGGAACGAAACAAACATCTAACTAACAAGACGTTTGTTTCGTTCCTCATTAGGAGATCTCGAAGACATTATAAAAAAAACAGTCGAATTGACCACCTCCTCCTTTTTTGAAGTCGGTTAAAAAGAGGGTCGTAACTTACAGAGTCTCTACACTTCAGAAAAACGTCAGAAATGATTCCACAATGGCGGTTACTTAAAAAGCGCCATTTATAATTTGTGGCTTTTTATCTTCATTAAAAAACCACTTACTTAGATATTTGCAAGGAACATAAAGTTGTTACCGACAACTTAGTTTATATAAGACGTGTGATTTATCCTTGAAAACTGTAATGCGTGTTGAACAGTATGGGTTTAGAGTTTACTAAGAGTTTTAGCAGAGATATGAGAAACTACCAACGCTTAAGTTCGTTGGTAGTTTCTCGAAATTTTCCACCTCTTAAACACGCATTACAACAGAATGCACGCAATAAAAACATTCATTACGAAGCATCTTCTCTTTTTGAACTAATCGTCTGATAAATAAAATTAGCGAAACGCGAATACCTGTACTTATAACTTATTTAGTATTTTATAGTAGAAAAAATGCAATTTTTGATTGAATAAACAGCAATATACAAGGTGTAACTAAAATAGTAATCGTATTCTAACAATGAAAAAATAATAATCTCGCGGGGAAAAAAATGGTGTTCAATGGGGGAGTTGGTCGCCTATTATGCCCATGCGAATCACAAGTATTTTTGTTACACCCTGTATCTGTATATACTACCGTATCATCTTTTGCATACTTATTATAAGGAAATAATTGTTTTTTTTTTAGTTTTTACGTTTAAATATGTGCGATTATTTTAGATCTTCATTTTTTTTATCGAGCGCTCGAAAGTCAATAATACCGTAATATAATAAAAGTATATAGGTAATATTACAATAATCATGTTCAATTATTAGACATTGACACTCTTAGAATAGCAGTGGCTTTAAAACTCGGATGTGTATGCGAACCCCATCGCTGTATTTTTGGGACGATGGTCGAGGATAATGGGCACCACGGCCTATGCGTTGCGCAGGCAATACCGAGACACCATCAGGCGATTAACGAGTTAATTTAATACTTCGCGCCATGGTCTCGGCTAGTGTAGGTACCCTGCGTTCTAGAGCCGCTAGGCTTAAGCCGCACAGATGGCAAGAGACCGGACGGGCTTACGCTGATACCTTGGACAAAAGGCCGCAGTCTAATTTAGGACGCCACTTGTGTGTGCACGTTTGTCCCCTCCCACATCGTCCACACCAGTAAACTAGCAGGTGCAGCTGCCGAAAACGCTGCCAAACTCAAACGCAACAAATATGTAAACTTATTTATTGTCAGCATACGACTTTGCCTCGTCGCTATTGAAAGGCCCAGGCTTTGATGGTGCGCGGAGGCTAAGATACTGATCAGAGCTTTGGGGCGGCATTTAACAGATAGGGGCTACGACCAGGTAGGATCAGGTAGGTCTGGAGCGCCAGACCTACCTGATCCTACCTGGTCCAGCAAATTTCAGTGGCTGTGCAACGCGGTAACGCTGCCAGCATATTTGGCACTTTCGGACCAGGTGGGACCCGAAATTGGATTTTATTTGAAGTACTTACCTAATGTTACTTAGCATAGAGATTTGGTTATATCAAATAAACAGTATTCTTTTCACCATAATATTTAAGAAAGATAAATATTTAAAACGAAGACAAAAACAATGGACTACAAAAAATGTTGGTACCGGTAATTACCTACATATTATAAAACCCCATTAGATTTAAGCCTGACTGAATACAGGACCCGAAACGATACGTAAATATAGGTGCCTACTTAAAAGAATGTCACAAATCGGCCCACCTCAAAAGAAAGTAAACGGTCAATTCCTTTATCTTTTCCATAGTATAAGTATCAAAGGTTATCCCGAATATTATTGGGGACCAACCGTTTAGAGGATAATCGCAAATTTGACCTTACTTCGCCTTCATTTTAACTCGATACAATAGCTCATCTCATATACATATATTCATATGAGTTTCTTTGAAAATACTGTGTAAAAATTGAAGTATAAATAGTATGTTCTTCTACCTATTAAGGTTTTTGAAATTCAATATTCAAACGCCTTTTATGTTGAACTACTTATGTCAAGCTTGTAACTTGACCATAAAGGAATAGCTAAGAAAGTAACCTATAGGTTTTATAACCACGAAACCTCCACAGCACGTTCCAGTTAAGCAAGTTAAAGTTATTTTACAACTAAAGTGTTTTTCGAGGCTGGCCATAGTGGCCCATACATTGACGGGGCTTACAAAGAACTTGACTCTCACCCCACACAATAGGGTTAGAGCGAAAAAAAATCCACCCCACTTCATGTACTGTGCGGAAGGTACTTACCCTAATAATAATAAAATCTCGGTTGTTATTTTACCGTTTTGTTGGAGGCATTAATACACATATTCATACCAAATTTCAGCTTTCTAACGCTAACGATCAATGAGCTAAACCGCGGACAGACAGACAGATGGAATGACGAAACTATAAGGTTTACCAGTTGACTCCGGAACCCTATAAAGGGCTAATTTGACGAATAACACAGGAACATTTTTGCCGAATCCTTATAATAAACCGGCAAAAAGGGGGAAACAGCTGGGTAAATAAGACACTGTGTAATGTGCACCTGGGTTCGTCTCCGCCATGGCAGATGATGGCGATGCGCTCAGCCTGCGCGGCGCGGGGGGCGAAGGCACCGAGGATGTTGAAGGGGAACCGCCTCTCCATGGGGTCGTCGCTGCGGCGCTCCACCACGCAGTTCATGCGGCCCCTGAAATTTACACATTCCTATTTAACCACAGAACCATTAAGGCGATAGTGTTATTGCGGAGCACAAAATCTAGAGTTCTCTTGAACATTCTGAATCTTGCTTTGACTGCTATTTTTTACTCAAAACATAAAACAAATCTGAATACCACATTTTATATTTATTATGCAAACAGGTTTCATTTGTTTTGACGCATTTCCGAACTATTTATTTATATATTTTCATCTGTTTTCCGTGTAAATTAGTACCTACTTGCCAACAACAATTTTATGACATGTTTTTACAAAACCAAATTAATCTAATTTCATCGATTTAAAGTGGTAAACTTACTTCTGGTTATTGGCCAGGAAGGCACCAGCGAGCTCGTCAAGGTCAAACTGGATGGGCAGCTTGAACATGGGTCGCATAGCATCCAAATCCTCGTCATCTTCGGCCGAGCTGTCAGACTCGGAGCTATCATCGCCTCCCTCAGAGTTCTGGGCATCGAACTTCGGATTGACATCGTCAATTTTCTGAAAAACAAATGACATCAAGCATTAACAAAAACAATATCAAAGTCCTTGAAGGTGGAAAAACCAGTCTCGATTAACACTTAGGTATGTAAGAACGACTGCATCAATAATCGTATCCTAAAACCACGTACAAGCCTCGGCAAGTCCCTTTATCTGATTCACGACTGCAATTTGTAAGTCGTGCATTGGTGCTTTATTCGCTCATTATTATAACATTAGCTAATTTTAGTCAACAATAAACAGCACTCGAGCTTAAAATAATAAGTTTACCGAGACACGCGAAATAAACTTGTACATATATGCAAAATATATTGTTGCAATGCAAGGTGTCAAATGAAGTCAATTTATAAATATACATTTCTTACAAAGCTTTTGTTTACATAGGTATAAATTCTGATAAACTTCTCAATATTCCCAAATTTAGGTATTTTCCATGTATTTCAAAAATCACCACAACACAAACAAGGTGGCTTCTTAGTTATACATTAAACATATTAAATATTTTCTCAACTTATAATATTAGTGGGATGAATTTGTTAAATTGTGAATGTTATGTTAAGTCAATTTTATCTTGCGATCAGTGAAGTCCTATTGGTCTTTTAAGGATGGGTCACGTATAACGTTCCGCGTCCTACACGACACTTCAATTTGTATATAAATCGTCACGTGATCCTCGGAGATCACGTGATATTTTGTGTACAAAATTAAGTTATTAGTAGCGCGTTTTGGGATTAGTGTCAAATACGCCGGAAAGGTAGGACGCGTAACGTTACAGCATGAACTATCCTTTACTTGTGCAAACGCCTTCGATCGGAAGACAATGAGCGTAAACAAACATCTCTATGACATAAAAAAACATGCATCAAATTGCATTAAACAGTCAATAAAACAGCATGAAACATGAACGCTAGATCTCGTTCTGTGCTGTTTGCTGGCCACAATGGCTCGGACATCCTGTCCGAACAATGCGCTCGCGTACCATTGTTCCCGCGCTCCTAAATATCACTCGCAATTAAATTGACACCAACTCTTATCACTTATCAAAACAGGAGTATATCGACTCTTGATCTGCTGCGAAATAATACTGTATTTTTCATGTCAATTTCGGGTTCTTGACAGGAAAGACTGTTTAATTCAGTGGTCTGTTTAATAAAACTACTCGACAATTCAAAAAGCGGAAGTCTCTTTCTAACCCTATGTATTGTCACTTGTAGTTTTACTAAGGTCACAGCTGAGCTCGTTAACAGATTTTTGACTTGTAGATAAATATACCAGTCTCGCTATCATGGTTGGTACCAATGTGTTGTCGTTGCGACGAGGACAACAGCTGATTCAACTAATAACTCCAAAATTAAGCTATCATTCTCGATACATAGGTACTAGTTGCGACCTACTTGATTAGGCTGTTGTAGGCAATTTTACAGAACTCTAATGCTTAAACCAAAAAGAAAACAATACGACACAGACATTAATGAACCAATCGGAGTCAAAACTTATTGCTCTACCTATCAAATACCACAAAGAAAGCAGTCGAGAGTCATTTTTAGGTGACCAAAATATTTATTTAGGTACTTTTTACTGGTTTACCTGCTTGGGGCCTCTTTTTAAACCGCAAATTATGCAATTAACCGATTAGGATTTTTCTTTTATGCACACACGGTGAACTTTGACCGTAGCTGGTCATTAGTACTACACGCAAATGAGCCGGTAAGTGAAGGCAACAATAATTATGGCGTTGTTGGTCTCGTGTTGAACGCTTTATCGACAGGTAATCATCCAAAGGTACACAAAGATAGCCGTATCATGCATGTAAGTGGCAGGAAATTGAGGAAGTTCAGGAATGGTAAGCGTTAAGGGCAACAGGGCGAGCACTACGTGCTAAAGGCGTTAACGATGTATTCCACTGGAATGTCGCTATTGTCGCTTGCCCAACAAAACTCCTTAAAATTACAAAAATATATTTTTTAACTAATTGCTGAATTTAAAGGACAAAAAAACATGTTGTATACCTATGTTAAAATTATTTATTAATTCCTATTTATTTTTTTATTAAACCAACAACAAAATTACATTACAGACAGAGAACCTCCAAAGTATCTCAATAGTTTGACTGTAGGAATGAGTTATAACTAAACAGACTAATTTTTATATTTAGTTCTACACATTCTAATATGTACGAGTATGTATTGTATATTTACTATGCCAGTGTGTTTCATAAATAATATTTAATTACATTTAAGATTTTTACCTTAAGCCCTTTTATTTGATATACCACAAAATATAGTATATTTTAAATATCGCTCCATCAAAACAGGAAATCTTCATATTATTTTTAATCTACAGCTACTAACAATTGACAAGGCAAAAAAGTTTCCTTTTGTGTTAATTTTATGACCGCAAAATGAGTATAACCACGCAAAATGCAAAAATTCAGTTTTCCTTGTATCTTGTAGTAGGTACAAAAAACAGGTTTTAAAAGTCTATAGAGATTTCCTGTCGCTTCGTCTAAGTCTCTAAAGTTTAAAATCTAAGGCTTCATCTAAAAGATACTGTAGGAACGCACATGATTTGTGTAAAATATAAAAATGTGTCGTAAATGTCACAAAACATACATACATATTTTTTGCTACTTAAAATAATTGTTATACTTAGTAGGTATGGCGTATGCATTGGCTAGTTATGTAAGTAAATAATGACGCAAGCCTCCAACGATTACTCAAGTCTCTAATGAGAGAATACAACCACATAAATATGCATTGTCTTTGATAAGTACCTGTCTTTTGTTAGTGATTGAAAGTAAATATACTCGCTATTATCTACAGTATCCAACTTTTTAAAGGATTTAATGGAATATGGATGAATAAAAACTTTTAAACTCCAAGCGAACCTTTCACAACGAGCGACCTCCGTTAATGGAGCCAAAGTACCTCTTAAAATGTAGGTAGGTATTTAATTAAATAGCTGTATGTTATTCTATTTTAATATCTATTGGGAAATGTGCTTGGGCGTTTTCACATATCGTTTCAAGTTCATGTGTTTTATAGATTCCCAGAAATTTTTGGTTATTCCTGTCAAATTTGTGATCAAAATAGTTCTACTATTTCATACTTAAAAACTGCCCCTATATTCGTTTCCCAATACGCTACTTCCTCAGAATTGTCCATTGAAAGTAGTGATAGTGTTCGAAAATATTTGGTCACTTTTGTTCTTCCGCTAGAACACTAGAATCAATATTAAACACCTGTAGGAATAACCAAAAAAGTACCAAATTCCGAGCAACATTTGTTTTTGGAATAATTTGTGAAATTTTACCCCTCAACTGTTGTTAGAACATGTGCTATCCCACTTATCCATAAACATAACGTGTTTCACACCTCATTTAGCTAAAACATATTTTGTCCGCTTCTAACAAACACAACTGTCAAAGTGACAGATAAGGACTAACAATTATTTAGTTAAATGAAGTTTGGTACATGTTTATGAATAAGCGGGATTACCTATGTCTATTTAGCCCTGCTACACTTAAATTCTTAGATAAGTAGAATACATCTGTTAACATCCTATCTTTAGGATTCTAATTATCGAGGTTTCACTGTCTAAGGCGGACCACCAAAGGAGTCATAATTTTTGCATTTCAGATTTTATTCAGTCAATGAACTCCATAAAATCGTTAGTGCTTTATTACGTCGTTACTGTAAGTCTTTCCAGCGACTCTCCTATCTACCCTAATTACCAAGGGGAGTTTTAATGTTATCGTTTAAATAAGATGCAGCGTTTTAACAGAACATTTAAAAGGCATAAGTTTAACTTGATTTAACACATTCATTGAATGATAGAGTTATTTTACATTATTTGTAGCCAATTTTATTTACGTTTATTATTCCGAAACTAAACGAATTAGGGCCTACGTATGTATATAACATAAGATTTATAACGAAGCGATATTGCTACCATACCGTTTATATAACACCCACATTATACTCAATCGAAATCGATCCCTGTCTGTACCAATAGGGAAGTACGTAACATGTAATCAGTTTTTTTTTTCAAATTAGTAAATACCCAGACCAATCTAGATTATACCTACAACAAGCGGTAAGTAATTATGTATAATTCAATATCATGACATGGTCGTCCTTATATAAAAGATTTACAAACTACACAGCGGCTACTACCTAGTCACTTTGAAGTTTATAACAAAGTTTAGTTTATTAGAGGGCTCAGGCTATATGATGATTTAATTAGCGGTGTACAGACAATTGCGTTTATTTCGACTAATTCTGTCCGGAATAACTAATAGTATGGGCGGGGACCGTAGGATCTGCTACGTTACGTGATACAAAGATAAGCCCCATGGCACATGTTCATAAAAGTAATGCTGAGATCCGAAAAAAAGAGTAAAAAAAAAGAATTGACCGAAAGCACAAAAAAATTCCACTTCCGGTGTAAAAAATGGATGGCATTTACCTACGCCATTGAATATAAAGATGACACTTGTGGCAACAAATAGTAATTTGTTTTTAGGTTCAGAAAAACTCAGTCTGCCAGTTCCTGCATGACGGGAAATGCCCGGCAGACTAGTTTAAAAGTAAGGAATTTGACTACAAATTTACGTCACTTTCGAACCAGTCTGCCGGGCACTTCCGGCCATGCAGGAACTGGCAGACTGGGTTTTTCTTTACCTAAATACAAATTACTATTTGTTGCCACAAGTATAATCTTATCTTTATTTGCAAATGCTACGGTTATGTATCTATGAATTAGTTTATATTTAACATATATATTTAGAATTAGCAGCTATATTCAGTTTAGAATTTCCCACGTTTGTAATAATTTCCCGCACCTATTACCTTCTTTTTATCTCTGTTTGGCCCGACGGTTAACTGGTAGAGAATGCCTTTTGGCATTAAGTTCGCCGTTTGTACTCTTTTTATTGTGCAATAAAGTTTAAATAAATAAATAAATAAATAAATCTTAGTATCAGATGCCGTAGATTAATACTATCCATTTTTTAAGCGGAGGTGATACTTTTTTGTGCTTTCGGCCAATTCTAATTTTTTTTCACTCAACATCACTTGTATGGAGTGCCATGGGGTTTATCTTTGTATCACGTAACGTA
The DNA here is from genome assembly GCA_911728535.1 of Pammene fasciana. Lineage (NCBI taxonomy): Eukaryota > Metazoa > Arthropoda > Insecta > Lepidoptera > Tortricidae > Pammene > Pammene fasciana. The sequence goes on from OU452285.1 coordinate 9,969,902, forward strand.
GCAGATCTTAAGGTCTTCGCCCGTACTATAAGGCAAAAGCTTCTCTCTGAAACTTGTGTTGCACCGAATTAACATCTGCCACTGAAAGGGACTTTGACTGCCAACACAAGCCTTTGTATCTGGGAATATTGTTGATGTTGAATAGTGCACCGCCCGCTCGAACATGCACCAGAGTAAATCCTAAACTCACTACGAACTGAAAATACATCGTGGTTGGGTAGGCCGTGTCTGAAAGGTATAACCGGATACAAATAATAAAAACCGGCCTTGCACCCTGAGGTTTCCGTACATCACACAATTTTAACAATCACCGAGCATAGTTGTAATGAAAACAAAAATCGGAATGAGGGGAAAACTTTGATGTTAAAATCTGGCCTATAACCGCGAACCACTTCGTTCATCGAATCGTCTATGTGTATCACTCTCTTTCGTATATGCAAGAGCGATAGAGACAGGGCCAACGTTGCGTCGATTTTCGAACTTCGCGGTAGGTCTCCGTCTATACAGACGCTTTGTGTCACTAAATAAGTTTGTAATCACAATTTTTATTTAATAAATTCTACCAAACTATAAATACAATATTTTGAATAATAAAATTTATATTATTACGAGTTATCCACTAAAAACTACAGCAGTAGGAACTTATTACTACCAATGCCAGAAGTGCTAAATTTGAACAGAAGATAAAAGTTACCTACTAGCTATAAATATTACTTGTTTAGATACAATGCAATACAAGAACAGAGTGACTAATTCGAATACATTATACGCAAATTAACCTACAAATTGTTTTGTACTACACGTATCTATATCTATATGGTACTGTTTTGTGCTCAAGTAAAACCAAGCAACGCCAAATGTGTTTTGAAAAATACGCTCCACAAAATATTCATTCGTTTGTACACTAGGTACTTATTATCCATCTCTAAATAATATTACAGATATCATCAATAAAATATAAAATTGGGCACAACAATAACATAACCGATAAACAAATAAATAACCGACTTCACATAGGATCCGCTTTTCCAAGTGGAAATGCCTGAGTTGCTGTAAAGAATACTGGAATCACTAATAGGTGTGCTTATAATAGTTGAAGAGTTTCCTCGATCTCTCCAGGATCCCATTATCCTCCCAGGACCTGGTGACAATGGGACCAACGGTGAAGTATACTCTTTCAAACAAAAAAAGAATTTTCCAAATCGGTCCAGCCGTCTTCGAATAATCGGAGAACATACATAAAAAAAACAAGCAAAGATCCCGACGAATTGAGAACCCCCTCCTTCGAAATCTTGTAGTCAGTTGATAATGTTTTTCTTTAAAAAAATACCGTTTTATTTACTTATTCTGCAAATAGTTTTTACGCTTTGATCAATGTAGCGATATTATATCATTTAAAATATTTAAACAATTATAACATAATAATAGCAATTACCTACTACTTTCTTTCCATTTAGCTACTTGCGTGACAGGTTTAGTGTCAGACCGCATTAAGTGAATATGAAATCGTGTAGATTACTGTAGATATTGCTTAAAATTGGTCAATTTGGGTTCGGTAAGTAATAAAGCGATAGTAGCTTTCACGCAGTGCAACTGTGGCGCAGGCGCGGGTTTGGCCTTTATTCTCCTCGTTCACCGAACGAAAAGCCTCGGTTCAGATACTCTCAGGTGTAATACTTTTAATATTGGGGAATAGTTTACACAAAACTATCTCATTAGGTTTCCAGTAAATTCTCTCAATAAATATGAATTAATATTTTGAGTTCTCACGATGATTTACAGAAAAGATCTATACGATAAATAATTACATAAAAATCTGAGGAAATGTCCGTGATCATCAGACAATTAATGCATTTACCGGGTTTAGAGACCAGGCCTATAACCGCGAAGCACTTCGTTCATCGAATCGTCTATTTGCATCACTCTCTTTCGTATATGCAAGAGCGATAGAGACGGACCATCGTTTTGTCGATTTTCGAACTTCGCGGTAACCCACCAGAGACTCCAGTTTCGAAGGGACTGTTCACTCCCATGTAGGCTAAATCCTATCGTTATATTACAGACAATTATTGTTACGTACCTATCAAAGAGTTCATCACTAAGTCCTAAAGCGATGCAGTGATAAAAATGACAGACCAAGTGAAAGCTGTGACTGTGACATCACACATCACTGCGCTTCATTGCACACACAAACCGCTAACATCAGTGCAGTGGTTATATTCACAAAGGATTTACTTAACCGCCTGTTGTTACATGAACATCTGTGCGTAATCGAATTCCGATAATAGGTATAATTATTGTTATTCATAATATGATCGTCAGTATTGAAAGCTTGCTACACAATTATAATTCTAATGACAGATTAGGTCAGATATTCTATGGTTAGTGAAATTCTGAAATATGGACTCATTTATCGACTTCTAAATAGATACGATCGAAGCAGTAATTTTGTAATAGGCTGCTCTTTGATTATGATTCTTATATGTACAGTTAGCAGCAAAAACAGCTAAGCGGGTAGGGTGCTAAAAATAAACTGGACACGACTTTATTGTTAAGAGAATAAGAGCGTGTGTAGGTAATTTTGAACACCCTACCCGCTTAGCTACTTCTGCTGCTGACTGGACCTAACTATGGCCTAACTGAACCTTATTAACTTAGGAGACTTTTGACATACCTATAGTTTTGTAAACGTGCTTCTCAACACATTTTAGGTACCCAACATGGTTATATGACATTTCTTAATATATTACTTACGCATTCTCCTACCTAACTATAGATCAAAAGTAAAGTCTAATTTCAGGTTTAGCATTAAGTATTGTGGTATTAGACAACAATTTAATACACGTTGCCGGTTGGATCTATCGTTTGAATTTGATAACTTACTCAAGTTGCCTGAGACGGTGTTAATGAGATAAGTTACTGATAGCTTCGATATTTATTGTGGGCGTTGTTTCAGATTGCCGCAGGCCATAACATTTGGTGATGGCGAGATTTATTACCAGTATAGAAATTCGTACAAGTACGATATATGTAAAGAAGGTATTTACCTTATACAGGTATTTGTACAATATATAAAAAAAAACTCTTTGCTAAATAAAAATTGTGATAGTTAAAAAATTCTTTTTCCGATTATTCACAGAACATTTAATTGAGGGGAATGTTCTAATGATTTTGCTGTATCTTTAAATAATGAATTTACATTAACTGTCAAATTTCATTCCAAAACAAAATGGCTAATTAATATTACTTTTGTTTTGACTGTATAAATTGAATTAGGTATTCCGCTCATTGCCGATCAGAACAAATACTAAAATAAAACACCCTATGAATAAAGCGTAGGTATACCTACTTTACCTGCTTAACGGAGAGGACTGGGACCGCGTGGCGCTTCAAACATGGAGCCTTAAAAAGTTCTTAGACTGTGCTCCTCTATTTAATATACTCTCTGGTAGTAATGATCTCAAAGTTCAGTCGAAGCTGCACCTAAAAGGCTCATTCTTACAATAATAATAAGTACCTGCAACTTGTCCTCGTCCACTTTAGACTCGGCTTGGTTGAGCGCGTCCTCCTTGGTGTGGCTGACGGATGCCAGGGACGGCTGCGCCGGCGCCTCGACCGTGGATGACGGTGGGGGGACCCCGTGTAGCGCGTGCGCGTTAGCGATCGGCAGGGGCTCGTCCTGAAACAAGCAAATATACCATTAGTTACATAATAACAACGAATATAATATGAAGAATTGTGGGTTCTAACAATAAAATGTTTAAATATTAATGCAACATAACATTAATGGTTTGACAGAGCTTTTTTAAATCTTACATTTTGTGGAATGCGTAGGCTTACCTACGTTACCTAATACCAGAAGACTAAACTATAGTAACTATACTATACCTCAATTCTGTGCGAAGAAGACAGGGGACAAAAAAATCAAATGATTTTTCTTTTACACAATTTTATATAAGTAGTATAAGTACAGTCACGAGCTTTAATTTGGGACCCACCTAAGGTTGAATATCGTGTAGCAAACTTTCGCCATTTAGAGCTATTATGTTAACGCTGTCACTGAAATAAACAATAAACGTCGTAATGTCAGGGGGGTGCAACTCAGTGTAAATCTGTCATAAAATTTGAGTTTGACACAACATATCCGATACGTTTGCATAAGTGCGAAAGAGAACTTGTCATGCGTGAAGAAGGGACAGCATGATTCGTGACGATAATGTTTACCATCGACAACTTTACGTTTCTAGGGGTTCGTCAATAACTTGGTTAATAACTTTTTGGTCCTGTGGTCCCATAAGAAAAAAACAAACAAATAAAAAAGTCGTAATTAGAAAATCGTAATGATATCTTTTTGCAAAGAGGTTATCATTTCATAGGTCGATTAGATAAGACATTTTATGTCTTAACTTGACATTCAACATTATTGCACTAAAGTTTCGACCTTATTGCATTATGATTGTTCTAACAACATTTAACGGAAATGGGTCACAAATTAAAGCTCGTGACTGTACCTATATTTATCTGGGCCCGATTCGAAATGAAAAAACTGACAGTCGCTAGTCAGACAACTATTATATCGCACTGTTGTGACAGCCGAAATCTTTATGGATTCACAAAAGAGTGATATCCACTTACGTAAAAATCAAAAGAAGTCCTACTTTAAATTTGACAGTTAGGTGTAGACCATAGATTCCCAAAGTGGGCGTTACCGCCCCCCAGGGGGCGCTGACGGCGTCCAGGGGGGCGGTAAAGCCTTTACAATAAAATGTAATTAAACCGACGGGTTTATTTACTTCAAATAAACAAATAAATAAAATATGACGATACTTTCTGATGACTGTGACAATTAACAATAGCTCGGGCTACTCTAAATATAATATGAAATAAAAGGGCTTGTTATATGATATTCAAATAAAGACATTTTTCATAATCTTAAAACAAATAGTTTCGAGGTTATGCAAGAAAAAAGAAGCAGTTTACGGAACCCTAGAACCTACAACCCTTGGCCGGTTTCTACCACTATATTGAGAAGAGTTTTTTCTCTGAAATGATTGGACCTAAATAAAAAAAAATATACAGAATTTCTTTGCGTATAGATAACAATAAAACCTACAAGTTAACAGTCAAGCGTGGGTCGGACTTATGAAAACACGATTGTTTTAATTGTATAATGTACGAACAGAACCCTAAGGGCGCGATTCCGACTCGCACTTGCCCTTTTTTATATTGGGGGCGCTGAAAGATTTTTGTCCTGCTAAGTGGGCGGTCGGTCAAAAAAGTTTGGGAACCTATGGTGTAGACAGAAGGATATCTCTCTATCCAGTAGCGATTCAACTGTGATATCCACGTGGCACAGTTTGTGAAGTAGCCCTCCAGATACGTAAAAAAAATTAACGTTTACGTTTAAAAATAGGAACATTTTTAACGAAATTATATGATACGTATTATAAATTCTGTAAGGCTAAATGCAAATACTTCTACCTTCCTTCTGTTATTTAATTCAATCTTTAATGTGATGAAATAAATATGTAATACATTGCGGAAGTCGCAGACAAAACATTTGTCTCGTCAAGTCGTCATTCTCATCTCGTCTCGTGTTTTCCTTTATTACATTCCATTCCTTTAGTGCTTTCTATAAAGTTAGGTACGTCTGGCACGAGTATCTATAGACTATTTGGCTAATAAGTATCTTTTTTTTAGGAGAAATTGCTACCTAATAACAGAAAATATAAAAAAATCCTTAATAAATGAAGTGCGAGTTGGTGTTGTGCCCCGAGATTTCCGTACCATGATACAAATGGGTTCAATGGATCATTCATTTTCTTCATTACTCATTAAAATACATATTAAGTTATTATTATTTGTTGCTGTGCACGTACAGTATAATTTTCTGTACTATTAATTACTGTGTATTAGTATTCGTTTGTGTGTGTGTTTCGTATTTCTGTATAAGTAAAAATTAAGTACTATTGTGATAAAGAAACTGACAAAATTATGATAAAGTGTGTATTAAGCAGAAAATATTATACTGAATGTTCATTATGTAGGTAGAAGTAATTGTAATTATTAATCCAAATTTTAAATTTATAAGTATGTACAATCATAATCGATATACTTGTACGGTACGTAATGAATTTCGTTTAGATAGGTATTGTATGTATGAATTATGAATTTATATATATATATACTCAGCGAGTCCAAATCCAACATGTCGAAACATCTCATGCGAGTGTCGTAGTCACTAACTGGTTTCGGAGGGAATATTGCGGAATTTGCTCATCTGAGTGGGGACCTTAATTAGAACGACTCTCAACCAACTTGTTTCTACATCCAACTATTCAGTTAAATCTATTTTCATACAATGCGATGCCAATTTACTCCTTTTTTTTATTAAAGTTCAAAATATTCAAATTAATGCAGAGTTTCATGTGTACTTAACTGCTAAAGCCATTTATGGCTTGTTGACAGTAAGGGTTCGAACTGACTTATCTAATTATAACTATGATTTCTTTTTCCAACAGTGCATTTACAACACCTATTCTTGATTATTAGAAGTTAAGAAAAAATTTCTAACATCCTTATTAATTGATTTTGAGTTGGATAGGTATATATCTTGTACGTGTTATGGAAGACTATTTATGATTTTTGTAAGAATGTAGATATTAGTTCTCATTCCGTAAACATTTTTAATCGATGGTAGTACGAATCTAGGTGCATTAGGTATACTTCTTAGCCTACTGTTTCGGTGGTATTCATTCAAATTGTCTGTATGTTTGTACTCTTCTTTAAGAAAGGACAATTTCACTATGCTTTGTACGGGGATTTCTTTGCAATATTGAAACAGTTGTGAATAATCATTACTGTACTTTATCTACATCCTAGTCGCAATGTTGACGTTATTACTAAATGTCGCTTTATTTATTTCTTAGATGAAGCTAAAAAATTTATTGAACCCGATATTTGATAAATTAATGTATTTTATTTCGCTCCGTGACTCAAGGAGTAGGTTGGCTTTTGGCACTAGAGATCTCCACTGTTCCCTATTTTGCGCCACTTCGTGCCAATTGAATATTCCGAGGGCGGTCAGATCTTTGAGGGCTTTGTTGCTCCAACGGTATCTAGGTCGGCCGGCAAGACTTCTCCCTGGGCGCCCTACATACGATCGCCTCACATTACGATCGTCTCCCATCCTTTCCACGTCTCCGAGCGAGCGGAGTCCTGTGGCCTTGGGCTCGCCATTTATGTTTTACTTACTAATATTATAAGTTTAAACATAATCAGGTAACAAAAGCAATTTAATGCTTTTTATTTTCACGTTATATATATTGCTCCGGAATCATTTTATTATAACAATAAGCATCTTTAAGGTGCCTGCCCTAGCTGCGCCTGGTTAGGTGCCTATTTTGTATTTGTAAAATACAGTACCTTACACACAAAGAAATATGAAAATATTATCAATTTATCATACATGTAGAAAAGAACTGAATATTTTATTCGTATAAAAAAGGGGGATAAATTGGTGTTAAATATGTGGTTTTCAATGTGGTTGGTTAAAATTAATAGTACCTACTCACTATAGTATAGTAGTAGTTTACCTACTCACTATGAATTTTATAAAACAGAACTGAACTCAAAAATAGTCTTTATAAACAAGCGCAATAAAGCAAAAACATTGGCCACGAGCCCGTTCACTTTTGACGCAATACACATCAAAATGGTCGCCGCAAGATGGCGGTTACTTTTGCATGATAACCCGTAAGTAGGTATATCTTAGGTACCTACTTATATTATTCATTTATACGTACACAAGTTTTATGTTATTGTATAAGCAGTCAGTGTGCATAGAGAAATATCTGCCTACATAAACTTATCATTGTTCATGACAATTGTTGTTCTCACTGTGCACGCAGCCAACAACGCAATCATGCAAAGCATTTGAAAAAACATCCATAGGAAAAATGCAAGGTTGCGCGGCCTCGCTGGTTTATCAATGATTAACTGAAGGTTGACTGGTAGAGAATGCTCTATAGCATTAAGTCCGCCTGTTGTACAGTTGTATTTTTGTGCAATAAAGATTAAATAAATAAATAAATAAATAACTTTATCGACATTGAAAATAATATAAAAAATACCGGTGTGTGTATAACCACGCATAATAGAGGGTTTGTACCTACCTTCAATTGAATCAAAAATAAACTAATACCTACCAAAAGTCTATCTGCCTATAAAATAATTTTTTGCCCGTTTTGTTTGGGGCGATTATTTCTGTAAATATTCTTGTTGTCTTGTTTAAAATATGCCTAAAGAAACTCAAATGTTATTTTTAAAGACCTATCGATTGACATGACGTACCATATGTTGATATTTGATAAAAAGAATTATATAGTTACAATTTAAGTATGCAGTGTCCCCCTATTTTTTTTTTGCAATTTTACTACAAAACTAAATTGCGGCATACAAAATACTAAGTTGTGTTCCCCGTGCCCGGGGTTCCACTTACCCCAACTGTACGTGACGGTACGTGACAAAACTATAAGGGTTCCGTATTTGCAATTTTGCCTACCTGTACGGTTACCATGAGTTTGACATTGTCATTTTTCGTTAACGAGTAACGAATTTTCTATCTGTGCATCTCGTTTACACTAATATGTTACAAGCAAGATGCACAGATAGAACACTCGATACTTGTTCTCGAAAACGTCAATGTCTTAACTCATGGTAAGCGTACTAATCTTTAAAACCCTAAAAATTTATTTTCATCGTGGGAATTAGTAGGATCCAAATTAATGATGACTAATTGACATAACCTACATTTTAATTCTACGTATGCCGAACTTCCCTAGTTTAAGCAGCCTACCCTAGTCTAGCCTACCAGTCTTTACGAAAGGCATTCATTTCTTCTTGCATATTTCTGCCAAGTTCTGTCAGAAATCATTTAAAATAATAGTATTTAACTTTCTGTTCGTAAAATGAGCTAAACAGTGTTAAAATGAAGTGACGAACGTTGACGAGGACGCAGCCGAGCGCGACACCGCAACCGAACCGATAGAAAACAGCGATTACGTTGCCGACACTATTGTCGCATTGTGCACTACGCCCACAACACTTTTACTGGATTTGCGAAACATCTAATGCTTTTAGCTGCCTGTAGTCTGCCTTGAGTTGCGTGGTAACGAGGAAATTGCACCGTTGGAGAGAAACTAAAGATAACATGATGATATGATGATATGATAATATTCTAAAGGTATACCACATTGCTGACCTCTGACGGCTCTGACCATATAAATATTAGTTACAAAACTTTCTCAGCTACAATATACCTATGCTATTAATAGACACAAAGACTAAACTGCGTGACAAATGAAAACAAATATACATAGACAGATGGTTTATGATGAAACATTTTGTATATATCGGTGCATCAATTGTGTACCACGCGCGAGACATTTTGTTACCAACTCAAAACTGTATCCATTCCATTACTTTCATACACTGTAATGACAACAATAGCCGTCGATAATACCGTGGCTTATGACCCTTATGACCACACAAACGATCATTGGTGTTCGTTAATTCTATTTGAAGGAGCAAACTTTGCCTGCCTATTTCACGAACTGCAGCCGCAAGCCGATCAAAAGTGGAAGAAAGTCTATATAAAACTAATTAATTGGAGAGATCTCACCTCAGTTGGAATCTTAAAAGATGACGACAATTAAGTTGGGGAAAATATCAAACACAGATTATTACCAAACCTTGTAGAAAGGTGAAAGTGTAGACAGAGGATATAGAAAAGAGAAATAACTACTTAAACTCGTCGAACAATATTTTGTTTGATGAGTTTAAATAGTTAACAGCGACCTTTTAAAAATGTCACAGTGTGTTGAAAACAAAATACCTATTATTATGATTCGGATCGCTGGGACTCCGCGTTGCTGCGTAGGTGGACGCAATTGCACGTCTCGCGCCCCCCATAGTTGTAGATTTTATTATAGTTATAGATTTTATTATTTAGTGTATAAATTGATAGCAAGTAAGTACCTACTAACATTAGTAATATAAGATTTTACTTGTATTTGTTTTTGTGTGTTACTAATCAAATGGGATTTATATTCTGAATAAAATATTATTGAATTGAATTGAATTAGGTAGTCTTTCAAGTTTCAACACAGTAAGCACTTGAGAAGATACTTGAATGGAACTTAACAACGTATTAAGTTTAAAAATATAAAAGCTAAAGTTTTTACAGAATTTGTATGGATGAAGCCTCTAGAGAGAACATCAAAATTATAAAAGTATAAACGACGAAGCGCGAGTCGGAAGGAAAAAAGTGTACAAAAATGTGATGGTACAGAAGCGGAGCTCGATAGCACTTTGCTCTAATTTTTACTTATTTAATTATGTCTCTTTTATGCCTACTTTTAATAATTGGCGACACAGTTAAAAAATTACATGAAACGCATATGCACACGGTCACAGACCATGATTCTTATGCTTTTAATTACCCACAATGCACAAGTCTACTGTTCCGTGATCGTATCATTGCAGACTACTCCATCATTTGACCAGCAGTTAGTGTTCGGAGCAAGTCATTAATTAGTCAGATGAATGATGACTGCATCGCGATGGGACGTGGACGGATGTGACTGAAGATCATTGTGGTGCGCGGGCGCGGAAAATCGACCGCTTCCGCTCGCAATCCTACCTACGAACGCTAATCATATCATGACATTCCACTTTGTAGTTGTTTTCGAAGATGGAATTGTCAAATGCGCTGTTTGTTATTTACTCTAAAGAGGACAACCTTAATTGCTTGTGTAAAGTCAACTGAACAATCGATCAACCGTGAAAAATATACGTATTGTTTACGTTCTTCGATGTTGCACTCACAATCATTTCTTTTCATCACACGTTATTTTATAACAAACGATACATAGTGAAGCTTAGTCTACAGTTGGTTTACATAAGACTTTCTTTAACATTTTAATTTAATTTAAGTTTTTAACCGACTTCAAAAAAGGAGGAGGTTCTCAATTCGACTGAATTTTTTCTTATAATTTTTTTTGTATGTATGTTATTCGATACCTCCGTGAATCGTGAACCGATTTTTAATTTTTTTTTTTAATCAAACGGGTATAACCGATCGTCTCATTGTCACCAAGTCGGGGTCTGATGATGGGATTCTGGAGAAATCGAGGGAACTCTTCAACTATTATAGGCACACCTATAGTGATTTCACCACCTATTTTTTACAGCAACTCGGCCACTTCCTCTTGGAATAGCGGATCCTAAGTGAAGTCGGTTCTTTTTTTATTTAAAATTATAGTTATCTTTTAAAATATTTTAATTTCCTTGTCAACACATTATTTGTTTGCACTTTAATCTTAAAAATTATTCCAAAAGTAAACTGTAAAGTTTTGCAAAAAGCTTCGTTTTCTGGCCTTACTTTAAAGCGGTTTAAAGGGCCAGACTTGACAACTTGAAGGGCGGAATTTTTCAAAATTAGATTAAACCGCTTTTCCTTGAATTTGTATCCGTGACATTGACGTCAAGCGCCAAAATTAACGAATAGCAAGCGGCGTGACAAGCGCTCTCGTATTAGCCAAGCACTTAGCGATTTTAGCATGACAATAAGTGTGAGCGCTTACATCGTAGCCGACTTACGAACAATACACAAGGAAAAGAAAGTATGGCCAGTCTTTTAAAAGTACGAAAACAATATTAATCTATGCACGGATAACTGTAACGACAGAGACACTTTATGCTAGTGAATGCGGGCCATAACTGGTTTTACAAAAGGCATGAATAAGCACCGCTCTTGTTAAGTGAATATGTGTCCACTATAGACAATCATTATAGAATCCGCTTTTCAGGAAAATATAATGATAACAATTGCTTAAACGATATGTTATGACATATTCCTCAGTATGAATTCTCCTTACCTACTAGATAGATAGTATTTAAGTAGTGCAATAGGTACATAAAGTTTTAACAATGCTCATGAAATCTATTAGACTCTTGTGGATATTATGTGTTCTCTCTGACATCTCCTTTCAAATAAACGTATGCAAGAAACATAAATAATTACACTTTCACGCGGGGATTAGAACGTAAGTGCTATATTGGAAATACACAAGAAGTTGTGTACCGGAGACGAAGATGCATCCGCGATTGGTGACCCGGGTTCAATGGCCAGCCGGCACAACTTTCGCTGCAATGTCGCCGTCATGAAGTCAGACATAATAATAACCTGTAGTCATTAATCCCATAAAGGCTCATTAGTGGTTGACATGACCTTTGACTAACTTCACTTCATTGCACCCGGTACTGATGACGCAATCTCAGAAACAGGTATCGGTACCTTTTACTCTGATGCATATGGCCTATAATATCTCTATCTTATGATGTCCTCGTGTTTGCAAGTTTTACAAATATGAAGTAGTTCTTTATTTGTAACTATTATGACTATTTTGAATACCATAGCTGCAAACGAAAGTAATTTGATGTCCAAAATTCAAGTATCATAACAGTCCCTAAACATCGTGAAATCTATTGTCCGCCTCTATTCTCACGCGCAGTCATTCGGCTTGTGTGAGCAATTTAATATTGACTTCGTATTCTTTGTCAGGCAAATGCTGATGTTGGACAATGTTCACTTACATTATGTAGGCACTACGCATTTACAGTAAAAACCTTTTGTATTGCATATAGAACAGATATAACTCTAGATACCTACTCTTTATTGGATTCTGCATCTGAACAATGAAACTATTATTCTTAATTGCTTCTAAATACAGGTAGTGATTATTCAAATCATTAATCTTTTATCGTTTTGCGCCGATGGAGTTAAATCAAAAACTTTGTTTCGAATCGCATCTTTGCGTAACACTCGAGAACATATTCAAGGTGAACTAGTCGCTGCGTCGTCGAATGGTACTGCGAGTGAACATCTCCGTGTAGCAATCACGGCGCTAGTTTAATGTACACCTTCTGGCGTACAACTGTGACAGACTCACAACTATTACATAATGACTCCGACAAACATAACATTACTAGCATAAAAAGTAAATAATCCCCACGTATAAATTATACAATAAGAAGACTCGTTGACACAGAACGAATCTGTGCAATGCCGTTGCCGCGAGTAGTCTGCAGTGGATAATGCGATATGAGGCGTCCTAAAAAGCTCGTAAGCGGCGACTTTCAAGGCTGACGACTAAGCTAAACGAGATTGCTTGTCTGTGTTTACCGGTACATCCCGCTTTTGTGTACAAATGCACAATAAAGGCGAGGTGCACGAATTAGTCATGCTATAATGGTGATATTTCTTATGCAAACACGACGAGTGAATGACTCCAAGCCGGATTCGTTGGTAACTAGCTTCTGTCCGCATCTTCGTCTGCGTGGTAATCGTTAGACTGACAATCCGCGTTTATTTGAGTTCCGACTGTTGCAACTAGATATCCATAGCCAGTTATATACATATTAATCTATGTATATCCATAGCTATAACACAGTCTAAGATTATATATAAATTAATCGCTGTATAAGCATCAGTTAAGCACTTACCGCCACAAGTCCATCATTTCCGTACGCTCTGCCTTCGAGGGCGAGCTCCTTGTCGAGCATGGCATCGAGCTGCTCCAGCTGATGGCAAGAGGCGCGGGCGGAGATCCAGCTCGAGGCCAGGATAAAGGAGCCCAGGATGAAGGAGGCAGCCACCACCGTCAGCGCCGCGATCCTCGCGATCTGCACCGAGGACGACTGCCGCTGCCGGTATGCCTGTAACACCCACATGCATTAGATGCTGTTCTATTTATTTGTAATTAATTTCAGTTGAGTTATGTTCATTTATTTACTTAAGTAAGTAATCAATAATCATAATTTGATATATTTTGGTTTAGTTAATTTTACGAATAATTTAATTAATAGGCTCCACTAATCAAATTTGTAATCATCTTTCTAAGAGAGTAAATAAAACTTCCGCGTAGTAGATAACATATATGTATAACTTCATCAACTGCTCAGGTTTATTACTTCAACTAACTAGTCGACTGTGAAACCCTAAAAACGGTATAAGTAAAGGATAACCTAAGATATAAACAGGAAATTGAATTATGTGAGCGTACTAGGTATACATATAATCCAAATATTTCGGTCACATACTTGTGGTTATTTATATAAGTAAGTAGGTACCGAATGCTCATTTGCTTAATAATGTTTGACCCTTTAGTAATACCCTAATAATAATGTTAATTTGTATGGGGCTAGCATGATATCGTTTATTGCCAACATAAAGAGACTGGTCCACATACTATGCCTATCAACTGTGTTGGAAAATATGTACGAGAAGCAACAAACAGATTTAAGCTGCCGTTCACGTCGTATTTATTTTTTATACTAATGGGGGGGGTCAAAAATCGACAAAAATTTATGACGTAATTTAATGCACATTATTTTGGGATATTTTTATGCAACAGATACAATAACAAAAACACAATAGAATATGAAATGGAAAGCCAATTAAAGGATTACATTTATACTTTTTAATTAAGTAATTCACAGCACAAGAATTAAAACTTACAATAAATATAAAATATAAACCGGATTAATTTTTTTGAACTCATTGGATTTTTCTATGAAAATGAGCCTTAGTAAATTTAGTAGCCTTAGTAGATTTACTTTTATCAATGAATTAATTCATAAATTGCCCATGCATTTTTGAACCCAATGGTACGTACAATAAGTAAGTACCTATAAGCCGTACAAGTAGTTATTAATAAGCGAGAAGAAAAATTAATTGTTTAAGTATATTTCGAAATGATCAGCGTTCTCACCGTATTAGTACTATAATGCCAAAAAATATAATTATGTGATATTTAACATGGGTACCTAATTTATTTTCGAACGTTAATGTTCGATCATACATAAATAAGTACCTACTTAAATGTTGAATACGACGCAAAAGGATTATATTTATATAAATATATCTTGTTTTGTTGTTATTTATAGATTGGAATTTGCACGTTTTGAGGATCCCCTGCAATACCTACCTCCTTCACTGCAATATCTGACCTATCTGCAGTACTCAGGGGTGACACCCGTGCGGACTCAGGTGACTATAAGGCAACCTCGACGTTATAAATCGGCAGCGGGAGCACACCCCCCCTCCCCGTGATTGATTTTTGAGGTGACACTAATCGTTACACCCATGCTAGCTAAGCCACTGGCTATCTGTCCCACACAAGCACGTTAAATGTCCTACCGCAATACTAGGTAACGTCACAGATACATAAAGTCACTGAATATATATTATATTTTCGTCACAATGTCCATTGTGATAATAAATTCACAGCATTTTGCTACAATCAAATTATTTACATGGGACGCGCTATTTTTAACCTGTGGTAATAGGTACCTATTTAAGTATTAAATAAATAACATCTGCACTCAAACATTATTTTCGCATTTGATGAAATTAAATCAATATGGCAGCTATGTAGAAGGAAAATCATTAAATAACAATTGAATAACAAAAAACATTGTTTAAAATTGATTAGTTTTGGCTGTAGCAACACTTTCCGGTCGCCAACATTCAATTCAGTTAGCTTTAGCTTGAATAACATTCAAATTAAACTGAAATTATCGTCTTTTCTATAGACACTATTTATTCTGATTTCCTACTTTTTATATGTATTACTTGATTCAGAAGTAGATACCTCGCTAGTATAACTGCTATTATATATTTTACTTTTTACTTTATATATTTAACTTTTATGTTCTTGACTCTGCTTTAATCTCAATTCATTATTGTTTATTTTAAATGGTAAGAAAATAAATCTTCAGTTTCCAGGAATAAAACGATTAAAACGGCTACTTCAATACATTAATGTGATGTCATAGGTTAGCTCACCTAGATGCTTTAAGGTAAACATAAAAGCTCTACGATCTTAGGTAATAAAACTAGGTACGGTCACGCTCCGTGATTGTTGAGCCATTTAGGGTTCTAGCTAAATTGGTTGTACAATACTTGCGCCATGGAATGTCCAATTTAGCTAGAACCCTAAATGGCTCAACAATCACGGAGCGTGACTGTACCTATGTTAGCGTCTCTCGCTCGTTGCTTATTTTTTTGAAAACACGCAATGTACCTATTTTCTTGCACACCTACGATGCTCATCACAAAAACCAATCGCTCACAAACGCCATGGATCCGTTTTAGCGAGGCAGAGTTAATGAAGCGAGGTTTACTAACAACTCCGAATCGGTTTCACAGAATTGCAGTATTACATAACTTGCGTACTGCAGGGACGGAGCCTCGCCGGCCTCGTCGGAGGGGCAGAGGGGCCAGTGAAAGTACTTCCATGATTGCATTCGAGAAATCCATCAACATCTTTCGCGAGTGCAAACGCCGCGCCGTCGATTTAGATCTTTACAATTTGCTCTGCTAACATGCCTTACCGCTAGTGCGAAATAGACGTCATTTACTTGAATTACTCGTTCGTAACAGAGAGATTCTGTACATTACATTATCATAACGTGCTGTTTTGGAAATTTCGAAATGAATGTCAGTTCATGCGTTGAACCATATGTAGGTATGTTCACGGTTGTTCAACGGTTACAAAACTGTTTAACTTACTTATGTAAAACGGTAAGCTTACGTGCAATATATTCTTACGATGTAGGAAACCAGAAACTGCTAATGAATTTCCGCGTGGTTAAGTAAAATATATTGAAAATATTTAAGTGTAATAACTATGGTAGCTCATAAAACGTTGTTATCTAGTACCTAATACTTTCGTTTTTTATATGCGAATGAAAAACAATAACAAAGGAAACCATGCATTCTCGAAGAGCTCTATAATACTTACCAATTAAAACCAGTACCCCCCTACCTATTGCAATTAGTCGCTAAAGTTAACTTAATTATAATTTGAATTCACTTAGTAGCTTTAACTGTCGGCACGAAATCTAACGTTAAAACTAGTGTATGTGATATTAAAATCAATTTATTATGCAGTAAAGGATAAATTAACTATCAGATAAAACTAAAGTTACACTTAAAAAATAACAATTAACATGGCTTTGCTATGAGAGAAATTTATATTATTAACTAATGACACTTTTCACAATGTGCGAAATTTCACAACCATTGATTTAAGCTAGCGAGGCTGGCTTCCTTACGATTTCTCCCTCGGATCGCGAAGTGCCTGCGTAGTAAATAATAATTATAACAATAGCTAACAAATATCATATTATATGGAAAATATTATATAAAATCATTAACACCTTGATTCTATCTGCTACAATCGGCTATTGTTTTTAATATAAGTGAAATTTATTAATTTTCAAAGAGAAATCGTAAAACAATCACTCATTAAACTTAATAACTAAATATTGTACATAATATAACTACCTAACAAACCTGATTAAAATTTTGACGTTTTGCGTGCGGCAGTCATTTTCAATGGTTTTTTAGTTGTTAAATTATTTATATTTTTTTACAAGGGCTTAAATATATCATACGTCTATAACAATAACGTAATTAAGTACTTATCAACATATAGCAAACATACAGTAATTTATATTTTACCCCATGAACTTAAAATCTGCTTTAAATTGTCACTTTGAAACTTATCGATATATTTGATATCGGAAGGAAGTCCCTAGTTAATTATAATTTTTCCACAAACACGTCTATGTCTGTTGATTATAACCGATTAATTAAATTAAATGGCATGAGTCATTGTAAAATAAAACAAAATTAGTGTTTTCAATATTTTTGTAAGAAATTAAATGGGTATCGCTCTTTTTTTCTTAGCGGCCAGTGCGTCTACACCATGAAGGTTTGCCTGTTAATTTTCTGTAGTAACTGTTAATTGCCTGAATGAAGGAGTGATAATGGGAAGGAGGTCGAAACGGAAAGGACCCTGACATTATAATTAAGGAATCAGGTAAAGGCCTTCTGGAATAAAAGATCGAAGTAATAAAAGGGGAACTTGATCCAGGTTCTTTTACTTATATAATTTAAAAGTGTATCCATATAATTTGAGCTACTACTTTACAATTAAGTAGGCATTATAGGTACTTAATAACAAAAACGATTTCAATTGCCTATATCGTTAAAATTCAATAATATCGTGTTTAGAAAATATGACATGATACAATTTGTCTCGTGATCATATTAAAATAATGTTTGAATAATCATTGTTCCCAGTGGAGGCTTATCTAACACACGATGGAGCCATCTCATACATAACAACAGCCATATTAAGAATAGCCACTTTCTACTGAAGGCGTTCTCAAAACGTTTTGTGTGTTGTGTACTGTGAGCTCGATACTATCCTAGTGTAACTTGACCATAATAGCTGTAACAAGTAGGACTTACTGTAGGTCAGACTTATCTGGTACCCTGGTGTGCAATGGTCTATGTCTGTGGGTGTGAAGATACGGGTATTATTTTAGTAATCGGTTGGAGTGTTGGGTGACAAACGTGCACATGTTCAGATTTTTAAAGTATAAAATTAATTTAATAATACTCATAGTACAACTCGCTCGCACTAAAATATTGGGCATCAATAGAGGTGCGCGCAATCAGATTAATTTCATATCAATATCTTATTTTTAT
Organism: Pammene fasciana; assembly: GCA_911728535.1. NCBI lineage: Eukaryota > Metazoa > Arthropoda > Insecta > Lepidoptera > Tortricidae > Pammene > Pammene fasciana. The sequence continues at coordinate 9,988,527 of OU452285.1, forward strand.
AATCTGAATACGCCTCTCGACCATTGTCTGTGCGCTTCTGTATAGAATCAACAACCTTATTGATATTCATAATGTTTAGTGTACCTATACAACGATTGAATTAATGCTGTAGGTATTATGTTAACATGTATGTCGCGTAGACGGTGTAAAAACCGGCAATTTTGTGACGTCGCCTAAACTAAGTTACAGTATGTGTTTATAATATCTGTGAAAACAAAACTATAAACAGTAAACACTGGGACGTACCAACAGTTCATATTTTATAAAAGTTGTGATTAATTACACTGCTTTAATATTAATACCAATTTTAGTTAGGGAGGCGAATAGGGGAATTTTCGGCAATACTCGAGCGTGGCAGTTTAAGATATCAGAGATACCTTAGACCTAATAGAACAACCTTGTAAAGTATTTAGCTCTATATGTAGTGACGCGCGCCTAGGATAGACGATCACATTAGTAAAAAAAAATGGATAGTCTGAAATACTCGAGCGCGTCAGATTAAGATATTGGGGGTTGATTTTAGTCTTTAAAGACTAAATTTTACTAATCTGACGATAAGTCCTTGATGCCGCCGAGTTATAGAGTCGCGAACTTGTAAAAAAAAACGTTAATCCGGCATTCTCGAGCGCGATTTTTTTATTTTTTATTTTGAAGAATATAATCTAAAACTTACTAAAAAATACAAAATCTGCCGGTTTCCGCATGACCGGAAGTGTGGAGGAGCCATTTCGTCTTCCTAAGAACGCGTTACGGCATATAAGTCGCGAACGATACATTTTACAAAAAAAAAGTTTAAATAAACAAAAAAGGTCTTTTTACATTTTTGTCCAAAGTTAAAACTTTTTGACTTGAAGCATCATAGAAACTCAAACTCCCGGTTTTATGAGTATATCTCGAAAACTGGGGGTGTTAAAAAAAATTGATATGAAATAACGATGGTTAAATTATGTGACTTTTATTATATCTCAAATTTTTTTTTTTTTCCAAAGCTTCTCGACAATTTTCGTGGACTCGGAAAATGTACAGTTTTATGTATAGGTATATTATTCAATAGCCTGTTGATCCTCAAATTGTTTTATTGTCATTCTTAAATTCCCCATTTTATCAAGGAGAAAGAAAGGAAAAAAAAGAAACCAAACCTTTTTCGGTCAGATTAAGAGAACCCACCAACATTTTTGTCAGATTAAAAAAATATGCTTTCAGGATACCGAGATAAACCTCCCCTATGAAAATCTGACGCGCTCGAGTATTTCAAAAAAACTTTTTTTTTGCATTTTCAAAAATTCATCTTAACTTATCGTCACGCCGAAATCGTCAGTTTTTTTAAAGGCCCCTTCCGAAAATCTGACGCGCTCGAGTAATTTTTTTTTTTTGCATTTTTGTCTACTTTATATGCCTACCCCCACCACGCAAACCGGCAGATTAGTATACCGTTGTTATCAGAGGCACTCGGGGCATACGTAGTATGAATATTTGACGCGCTCGAGAATGCCCAAGTAACTGTTTTTTTTACATTTTTGAAAAACCGTACAAGCCAAACCCACCTCTAAAATGGTTTTTGCCATAAGAGCTTTTCTTTTCGAAAATATTTTATCTTTCGATTTTGATAGGTCTTGACGGCGCCGTTGAATTACGCCATTTAGCTACCTCGCCTCCCTAACTATTTGTTTGGTTTTAGATTCACAATAGGATTTTTTTAGATTTGCATAAAATTAAATTTTCCTTTTTAAGGTGGCTTTTGTTAAACGTTTAATGTTTCAAATTATAACACGGAAAGCTCTTGTAATTTTTTGCGAGAAGTCTTGCTAGACTTGCCATACCTACCGAGTTTTTTTTATTTCCTTTAATTGCAAGGGTGTAATTCTGAGCTTAAATTAAGTATATTTCTCAAAGACACCAGTGTCTTAATTAGCTCCAGTTCTGAGATAATTGATAGTTCTTTTTTGATTACGTAAACCTACATTCAATTGTTTTTGTACTCTGAGATACCACAAAAAATCATTCACCTGTATGCAACGTCAATAAAACATGCTTCCTTTGTATCTCAGAGTATTATAATGTTCAAAATTACATAGACATGTCATAATTTTCAACTGTTTAGTTGAGTTAATCATAAAACCCTAATAGCCTAGTTACATTAGTGACCGCCGGTAAAACAATTATTGTATGAAAGAAAAACTAATTTAATAAATATGCCAATTCGTTTCCATAATCGTACCTAACGATAATCTGAAATTAACGGAAAAAAAAAACACTGTGTTTAATATCGGAACTTTCCAGAATCCTCGAAACAGCGAACTGTTTGTGTCCGTATAGAGCAGGCTGCGGACGGCTGGCCACTCGGACGTGTGACGCAAGACCGCGGCACCCGCTCTGCGACCACGTTCGGTCAACTGTCCTAGTAACGATTTCACTGCAATTGCTCTTATTGTTTATTTATCTCTACTACACTACGCAATCCTGCAAGCAAATTTTCTGATGGTGTTCAATATTCCCACCTTATAGGTCCGATTTGCCCAATAATACGGCTAATAGTTGCTCAAGCACGTTCAGTTAAGTACACAGGTATCTGTACGGTACCTAGATTCTATTGATATTTGAGGAGTATTTTAGTGTTCGGAATTATTCTGTGATGAGCTGAAAATATTTTTTTGCACGGAAAACAATGTTGTTTATTGAATACGAAACCCGTTTGGATTGTTTGTCATATATACAGTAACTTGTTATGTACTTACTTAAGTAGGTACGTCTAAGGCAGTACAATATTTTTTTTAAGTTTCAGTAATATCATTGGCTAGATAAATACGTGAGCTGCAGGAGCGTGATAAGTGACAATGTTAATGGATGGCCAGGGACAATAGAACAATGATTTTCCCACATTCGTACGCGACGCAATTCTCGGAAAGGAACGCTTAAGAATACATTTACGTGGATACCTACGTCAAACGCATTTGCATGCCCGGGACAGAACCCACTACCATAAATCCCGAAGTGATTGCATCTATTTACGATTAAGAACATTCAAATTCATGGTGCCACTATATGTTAACTGGATTAGACTGACTTGATATGAATAATATGAGAATACCGATGAAACTGGTTGTTACTGTTTTTATTTACATGTCATACGAGATACTCCGTTAGGCACTCTACATTCCCATATACTTTAAGCTAGTTCCTAAAATATACTGATAATGTTGAACAATTCTAATTCGAATGTATTCAATTACCGTTAAGGTGTAAACATTCTAGCATTCTTCTATAATAACCTTCTCTGCTCATAGCTAAATTACGCTCAGCTCTATACTAACTATATGGCAAGGCAAATACTCGACCGTAGACATTGCCTAAAGTAGAAAAGGAAAACACTAAAGTCTTCATAATACCCTATAGTTTTGTAACACGTCAGTCGTCAACCTTGAATTTTACTGTCATAGTTATTACCGGCCTTTGTTGTAAATGGTTAGACATCCCACTTGTTACGAAGTAATGGATAAAATCTGTCACGAACAGCCATTAAGCTGACCTATGTCTAAATACTATTTAATGTCAGCCTGCCTAGATATGTTAAACAACTAAATTCATACAATTGCTGTACACGGCATTCACAATAACCCTCATTATTTTTTGTTTGCCGCAGACAAATAATACCTAACTTGACCCCGACTGCCTTTGCCTTTCGCATGAGAACCCTGGTGATTCTAAACATGGTATCAATAGGCGCAAGAGCAACGAAAACAAGTGACATAATGGTTGTAGTATGGTATTTGAGTACGCTATTCAAGAGACGATTAAAAACAATGTTTTACTAATATTATTACAATTAATTAAATACTTAAAACATCAAACAATGTTTATAGAAGACATTGCATATGAGCTCCAATTCTAATCACCTACAGCTTTACATTATTCAAATAGAATTTCTTATTTGAAAATATATAATTGTGCCTAAGTTAATTAAGTTACATTAAACATGGACTTATTAATGCAAGGTTTTTTTGCAACACTGAAGTGAAGCAAACTGTTAGATTGTGAGTATATCAAGGGCAATTAAGCCCTTGTTTACAAACAAGTAGCCACTAACACGTCAGCTCAGCACAGTGCAAGAGAAAGGCGCTTTCCCGCATCGAACCGTTTTACTCCGCAACCGACGTCTACCTAACTCCTTTATCCCGAAGCTATTCAATCGACTAGCCTAGGCAGACAAACCTTCATCTTAGAATAATGTCACAGTCCAAAAAAGTAAATGACAATACGTAGATCCGTGAATGTTACGTGCTTAACATAAATCAAAACGAGTAACGGGTAAATTCATACCGGCGGCGGTTCAGAAGCGCTGTACTCCGACGGCGGGTACTCCGGCTTCATGGTGATCGTAGCCATCGAGTCTGGCTGGTGCTCTTTCTCCATCACAATTTAATACTGATCACGATTAAAGGTAAATTTTAGTATGCGCGCGCAATGTCTGACGTTCGAAGTAGAAGTGCGCGCGGGTGAATGTCGCGCAGCGGCGTAGGCGCAGGCGGCGCAGCGCCGTGGTGGGGCCGCTGCGCTGGCGCTAACACTCACTTCCCTGGCTGCCGATGTCGCACAAACCGTCATCGTCAGATCCCAGCTCAACAGCAACTTATAATGCTTTAAATCATCATTTACCATATGATTAAATGAAATGTTGCTTTTTGCTTTACATCAAATCAGGAATAGCTGGTTTTTGTATAGGTACGTTTAGTGTAATGTAATGATTAGGTATTTTGAACTCGCATTTGCCACTTCAAAAGCCAACCGGATCATTTTCAAATTATTGAAAAACACAGAATTTTTTTTCTTGTTTTTCGTTCAAGAATTTCTAAAAGAGAGGGCAATACATGTGATGCCGTTTATGAATTTTATAAGTATCAGTTTTTCCGATCAACAACAAATTACCGATCTCTGTACGAGATTGAATTCCGGACCGTGCCGTCTCCGGCGCAAAGCACCTACCCAATCTACCCATCATACTCACCGAGGTGCACTAGGAACAACCTGGGGCTCGTTTAATAAATTTAAAGTATTTAAACATTCATAGAACTAACTCTACATTAATTAAAGTTATGTATTTAATTTATTTAAGGTGCGAGGTGCGCCAATAGATACAACACTATTAAACTTACAGACATATCTACCTATATGCCTATTATATATAAAAACGTGAAATTACTTTGTTCAAAGTGGAGGGTAAGAGAGAGAAGAAGTGTAAGAGATGCCAGAGAGCTTTTGTAAATCAAGTTCGCAATATTCTTAATATCTATCGAATTGCACTTGTTAATTTAAAGTAAGTTTAAAGACAAGTGAGTATGTACCTATATTGTAAAGTAATAAAAAGCCCGTGTCCCCCAAGGAAATAAACATTTACTGTAACTCCCACTATTCCTGTCTGTAATATAACGCTTTATAAGCAAGTGTGGTGAAAACTAAATAAATATATCTATATAAAATCTAAAATTGAATAATTGAATTAAATTATACGTCGAATCGGTCGAATCACGGAGATGTATTGGGGGCCGATTCAAAAAAATCTAAAAAATTCAAGCTCGAAAATAATCGCACACAAAAGTTTGTCGCCAATTTTTTCGCATGGAATTAATAGTTTAAATAATCATTATTTTAATCACCCCCCTCATCATCATCATCAAAAATGCTGGATCTCCGTTTACTCGTGGGAGCTAATTCAGCGCAGGAAAGACTTAAAGATTAGGGGTCTACAGGAACGCACAGTAATGGATGAGTACTCCGACCTTAGCAGAGCCATCCAAGCTAGTTGTCGCCGCGACAAGAACAACTTCATTGAGGGCATCTGCAGCGACATCGAGAGGCATTCAAACAAGCTGCAAACTGCAGACCTTTTTAAGAAAGTTAGAGTCCTTTCCAAGCAGTTCAAAGCTAAATCGTGGGTCATAGAAGATGCCGACGGCACTGTACTACACGAGCTCGACTGCATCGCCGAGAGATGGCGTGCCTACTGTGAGCAGTTGTACACGGATCCCCATTCAACGTCCAGTGCTGTCCCGGATTGGAAGGATCTAGATATGGAACCCATGATTCTTCGCTCTGAAATATCTACTGCTTTACAAGCTCTCAAGAAGAAGAAGGCGCCAGGAGGCGATCAAATAACAGCGGAGGTGCTTAAAGCTATGGGAGACTTAGGCGTAGATACACTTTTCAAGATCTGCTCACACATCTGGAAAAACGGTGAATGGCCGCAGGACTGGTCCGAATCCGTAATTCTTCCGCTGCACAAGAAAGGGTCAACCAAAAGCTGCGGCAATTATCGAACCTTGTCCCTCATCTCGCATGCCAGCAAAATCTTGCTCCATATTCTCAATAATCGCATCCGCTACTACCTGGATTGGCAAATCCCGCAGGAGCAAGCAGGGTTCGTGAAGGGCAAGGGCACTCGAGACCAGATTCTCAATATCAGGCAGCTCGTTGAGAAGGCATACGAGTTTGATACGCCAGTGATGATGTGTTTCGTCGACTACAGCAAAGCTTTCGACTGTGTCAACTGGGGCTGTTTGTGGAAAGTTCTACAAGAACTTGGAGTACCAAATCATCTCATCACTCTACTTCGTACCCTGTATAGCTCAAGTCAGGGAGTCGTAAGAGTCGATAAAACAACCTCAAAACCCTTTAAATTTCACCAAGGAGTACGCCAGGGGTGCATTTTATCGCCCATTCTGTTTAACGCTTATGGAGAGCACATTATGAGACGTACCTGCGAGAATTGGGAGGGAGGCATCACGGTTGGCGGCGTCAAAATCACCAACCTACGCTACGCCGACGACACTACTCTTCTTGCAGCAAGTGAGTCGGAAATGGTCGCACTTCTAGACCGAATGGAGCGGATTAGCGAGGAGATGGGACTCTCCATAAATAGGTCCAAAACCAAAGTTATGGTGGTAGATAGATCTGGAAAATTGGAACTCACTGGCGCGCTGCGTCTTGAAACAGTGGACAATTTCATCTACCTGGGTTCCATCATCAGTAACGATGGTTCGTGTGAGAAGGAAGTACGCAGGAGAATTGGCATGGCTAAGAGCGCTATGTCTGAGCTTGGAAAAATATGGAGAGATCGCAACATTTCTGTAAAAACCAAGACCAATCTAGTACGGACTCTGGTCTTTTCGATCTTTTCGTATGGCGCCGAGACTTGGACACTGAAAGCTGCAGACCGCAGACGCATTGACGCCTTTGAAATGTGGTGCTGGAGAAGGATGCTCCGGATCCCCTGGACAGCATTTCGGACTAACGGCTCCATATTGCGAGAACTTAAAATCTCCTCGCGGCTATCATCCGAGTGTCTACGCAGAGTCCTTGAATACTTCGGTCACGTTGCTAGGAAAGATGGTGACAACCTGGAGAGGCTCATCGTGACCGGCAAAGTAGATGGGAAAAGACCTCGTGGACGCAGCCCTATACGTTGGTCTGACCAGATCCGCACCGTTCTTGACTCTACTTTTCACAACGCTCTACACACCGCCAGAGACAGGAACAGATGGAGAAAGATCGCACGAGAGAGAGTGTTGCAGAAGGGAGGTCACGACCCTCAGGACTGAGGAACACGAATCAAGGAGGGAGGAATCACCCCCCTGGGGGGTGATTTTTGAGATTCGAGCACTCGAAAGTGACATTTAAAACTTTGAATAAAACGCTGAAATTATGTTTTAAAAATAATAGCGATGGAAATTTAAAATCATGATTATTTAAACTATTAATTCCATGTGAAAAAGTTGGCGACAAACTTTTGTGTGCGATTATTTTCGAGCTTGAGTTTTTTGAATTCGAGCGTTCGGCTGCCAAAAATTGCCCCCCAGGTCTGACGCCCGCTCGGGTTCGTATATACCTGGTGCAAAGGTTGTTTGTCGCCATTCAACGTGGTAACGCAGCTAGCGTGATGGGTTCCTCTGCGCCGGGGACAACTCGAGGGAGATTTTTTGACTAGACTTAAGTTAGTCTTGAGTTAAGAGTTTTTGTTTAATATATATGTACTCATATTAAATAAAGTTTTTATTAGGTACCATAAAAATGTTATGTTCTGTTTACCGGAATATTTTGGAAATCATGAAACAACAAAAATATATAATTCACAAAGATATTAAATTATGAATCTCCCTGCTCCAGAAAAAAACCTTGCGAAATCACACAAAAAGCTTCGACGGTGGTTAGAATTAGAAACTATACCTACTTTGCGGATCGCTTGAGATGACCTAAATTATTCTATTCTAAATGCTTGAGACTCGTGATTTTTCCGGGACAGAAAATTATAATCTAACCCCCTTATTCATAAACGTCTTCTAAAGTTAAGAGATCGCTGATAATCGTTTGTCCCTTTCCGTCCAACCTATATGAGGGAAAGGGACAAACGATTATCAGCGATCTCTTAACTTTAGTGGCCGTTTATGAATAAGGGAATAAGTTGTTACACTACACTTTGTGCAAATGAAGAGAGCTAAAGCTAAGAAGTAATATAGAGAGCTACAGCTAAGAGACAATATGGTGCCTTTTTAGGGTTCCGTGGCCGAAATTACAAAATCGGAAATATTGTTTCGCTACTAATACGGGCGTAAAATTTACTGCGTTACGTGATACAAAGATAAGCCCATGGCACATGTTCATAAAAGTGATGCTGAGTTCCGAAAAAAAAATTTACCGAAAGCACCCAAAAGTACCACTTATCCATTTTCCTACGTCATTGGATATAAAGATGACACTTGTGGCAACACATAGTAATTTGTTTTTAGGTACAGAAAAACTCAGTCTCCCAGTTCCGGCATGGTCGGAACTGCTCGCCAGACTAGTTTAAAAGTAGGTAACGAATGTTACTCAAAACTTACGCCGACCGAGCTAGCGTAAAGAATACTTAAATCGCTATAGGTGTGCCTATTATATTTGAAGAGTTCCCTCGATTTCTCCAGGATCCCATCATCAGATCCTGACCTGGTGACAATGGGACCAACTGTGAAGTATACAACTACAAATCGGTCTTCAGTAATCAGTGAACATAAAAGGTAGCAAAAACGAAGATTGAATGATCCTTCGAAATCTTGAAGTCGGTTTAAAAACCGGGAACCTTCCCGAAAAGACAATTGGAGCTACATGATGTCTTTTGATTTTTTGAGATTTACGAAATATTTTTTTTACGATACAGTCACCTATTCATTATATAGACAATAAGTACTATTTATATGCATTTATATGCATTTGCGTCATGGAAATAAATAATCATCGTTTATTCAACCTCGTCTAAACTAAATAACAATACATAATCACTATAATCAGTTAATCACATAATTATCTCATGCTGAGCAATAAAATAATAGGTACTAATCTACTACACTAATTTTAAATAATAGTAGATTGTTTGACAAGGGTCTAAAGTAAGCCATATTACCACGAGGTGGTTATTTTCCCGAACGAAGTGAGGGAAAATTGTTCGAGTGGTAGTATGGCTTTTAGACCCAAGTCATACATAACATTTTTCACTTCGATTGCGAGAAAATAATGAAATAAAATAAAATAATATAATGATTATTTACGCACAATAACTAATCTAAGGTGAAAATTTGGTTTAACTTGACCGAATTTCGTAAAGTTTGCTCTGCACGGCGCCCAGCCCATCGCCGCGGGGCCCGGCGCGCACCCAGCCCAGCCCAGCCCCGCGAGCCAGGCTCGCGAGGATGGGCTGCGCGCCGTGCAGACTTTACGAAATTAGGCTTTAAGCACATAACAATAAGAACTATGAGAAGCGAAATTATGTATACATATTAGCCCTAGGGGTTAAATGTACTACTTTAGTCCGCCTACGTAAGCCTAATACGACAAACTTTTCGAGCATGAGAAGGGAAAAATATTTTAGTTTATTCTTGCTATTATTATTTGAATTCCGTGTTTTCTATAATTAAATTAATTAAATTAGATAAAATTGGAGTTGATTATTGATTGTTACAAAATGCCCTGAAATGTTTTATGACTTGGCAGAAAACAAGTACTATCTAAGTATAAATTCACATGATGAAAAAAAAAACATTAAAAAATTAATTGGTGGGAGTCGGTTATTTTTCATGTTCTTTTACTTTACAGCATAGATATACCACCCATAGATCTGACACGGAACTAATAATACCAAGATAGAACGGGATGGTCTTATTACACTTTCAATAGACACGGCAGAGAGGTGCTATTATCGTTGGTCCTTGTCATAGTTTCTATTACCCTCCACGCGTTACTTCTAGCAGTGGAGGGTAACAAACAGATATAATGCGCGATTTCTTCAAGAATTTCTGTGATTGCTACGAGAAAAGCTGTTAGTTTTCCTAGAAAGTTGTGTCAGCTAAGGAAAAGATTGGTAAATTGTTCTGTTTTATGCTGTAGAGGTGATTATGGGCATCTATATATCTATCCCATACGGGGGTACACGTGTGCGGGATTTAGTTAATACTTGCTTTGAGCTTTACAGCGATTTTATTTTTTAAATTGAAGTGAAAATATTATTTCCCAGAATTATTGAACTATTGAACATAAATAATGACGTCGAGTGACTGAAGTGAATTGCACTGTCGCATAATACGTTACTCGAACAGAGTGAGCAAAAAGTAGTAGAACAATTAATATGGCCGCCGAAATCAATATTCTTTTATATGTGTAAGGTAATTATTTATTTGCTCTCAACTTAAATTTTCCTCACAATCGAAGTGAAAAGCAGAATGTATACCTCGGGCATAATTGACCATTTTTATCCTCAACTATTATATATTGGTCCTCGCTGCGCTCGGACCAATAAATTGCTTCGAATAACAATGGATCGCTTTATGCCCTTGTTGTACAATCTACTATTTTAAGATAAAAAAAACCGACTCCTTAAGGAGAGCCCGATGAGATTATTGAAGATGGTGCACTCTTACAATGAAATGAATAAAATTGTCTTGAAAATCTAACTTGCTTAACTAGCACAGCGCAGAGGACCAATCGTCAAACGTGAACTAAGCGACGTAAAGAGTTCCGTTCTGATCATCATCAGCAGTTCCAGTTCATCAAATACCTATTACTTCTTTCATTGTAAATGATAAATTTGTTGATGAAAATACTAAAATCACTCTTTGTATGCCGTTAGCATTTGAGGAGTTCCCTCTATTCCTCATGGATCCCATCATAGTACGGGCGGGGACCGTAGAATCTGTTACGGGATCCAAAGATAAGCCTCATGACACATGTTCGTAAAAGTGATGCTGAGTTCCGAAAAACTAGTAAAAAAAATACAATTGGCCGAAAGCACAAAAAAGTACCACTTCGGCTTAAAAAATGGATGGTATTTACCTACGTAATAGGATATAAAGGTGACACTTATGGCAACAAATAGTAATTAATTTTTTGTATGCCCCAAGATTTGAGGAGCTCCCTCGTTTCCTCATGGATCTCTTAGCTTTTTCAAGGACCAATGTTGTGAATGTCACTTTTTCAACGTGAAAACCAGCTATCAACGACTAAAATCATTCGGAAGTCGGAAATTTTTCTATAGTAGCAGAATTTATGAAATATAATTTGGCTGGCCAAAAAGTGCAGTAACAGTGGAAGTAATAAGCTATACTCATCCCTTTTTCAGTAGCGAGGGTACGAGTGTGTGAAAGAGACAGTATATTTCTCTCTGTTTATGCTTGAAGTAAAACAAACCCTGGCCAAACTACGTGTTTCAAATTAAATAGCTGATTTCTCTCTAGGGTAGCTAATTCCGCTAAGTGTGTGGAGACCTTAAGGCACTTGAATCCAGGCCACAATTGTAAAAAAAACAACTGTCAAGTATTGAAGTGAAGTGTCAATCCACCTGATCCATCAATGACATTTGTTGCATTGCAATTGCAAAGCCCAGAGGTTAGTTTTATTTTACACCAAATGAGAAAATCCTGTGAAAATCTCCTTTAAAAGAATTGTGAGAAAAATACAATATTCATCAGAATGGCCAATTCCGGAAAAGGAACGTTTAAACCGGTTAGTAATTACCAAACTGTTAGCTAATTTACTTAATTCAAGTTTCCTCATCACCGCTGCACCTGAAGCAACTTTTGTCTAATTATAAACATTTTTCTGGTTCTAGGACTCCGACGTCCATATTTCCTTCGAAGATCAACAAAAAATCAACAAATTTGCGCGACTTAACGCTAAAGTCGACGATTTTAAAGATGAGTTGAAAGTGATACAAAACGACATGAAGAATTTGGAAGAAGCCGTCGAAGAGCTGGCGCTGGCTGATGACAGCGAGAAGATCCCTTACCTTGTTGGAGAGGTGTTCATTCATCAGAGTCTTGAGGACACAATGGTAACTATCTCAATATATCTTGGAATGGAATGGAAACTTCTTTTTTTCTTAATGCCACGACGGTGGCAAACAAGTTTACGGCCCGCCTGATGGTAAGCAGCCACGGTAGTCTATGGATGCCTGCAGCCCCAGAGGTGTAAAGTGCCATTGCAATCCCCTTTACAAAAAGGAGGATTCACTGTGTTGACGGCTAATGGAACAAGAAACTCTTTGGCAACCTTACCAGCAGGAACACAACACTATGAGTAGGGTCTAGTGCTATTTGGCTGTAATTTCCTCTAAGGTACTTCCCCACTCGGGCTCTGCTCCAGATTTGAGCAAGATGACATTTGCTTTGCTGTACCCTACCACACATCTATATATTACCCATATCTCTCTTTTGGACGTCATTTAAAGACATACTGTGCCTGGATGTAGTTTAAGGACATACCCAGGTTACAATTAGTTACTAAAATTTGTTTATGGGTTACTAATTTTTTTTCCTTTTGAAATGTACGATTTTGGGGGGGGGGGGGGGGGTCATGGTTCATGTGACGCCCCCCCCCCCCCCCCCGGGGACCGCGCCTGAATGGGAAATGATAATTTGACAGGACCTGGCTACAAATCAGTTGTAAAATGTATTTAAAGTGCTGTATTCATTGGAGTAATCTCCACTGAATTATGAACTCTATTTATACATTAGCTATTCGCACAAACACATTTAAATAAAATATAAAGCCCAGCATTTGTTTAGACTACATACAAATTTTTCCCTCCGTTTTAACCCCTTTGAGGGAGAACTTCTGTGATTAAAACTATCTCTTTTGGATTTCCTTGGGACTATCTCCAAACCTGATTTCATTTAGGGAACAAAGCAGCGACATATTTTTAGATAAATTCATACTTTTTAGCGATAAGCCATTTTCATACCATTGTTAAACCGCTACTTTACTTTTTTTTGTAACTTTTATTTTGTGTGTTCTTTATTTTGTGCTGTGCAATAAAGGGTATTTATGTTATGTTAAAGTTGTAATTTCTTTTGTTGAAAGTATATGGATCTAACAAGAATTTTTATTTTTTCAGAAATCATTAGAAGAATCTAAACAGAAAAAGGAGAATGAAATAACAGAATTGGAGGCAAAATGTGAAGAACTCAAGTCACAAATGGCTGAATTGAAAGCACACCTTTATGGAAAGTTTGGGAGCCATATTAATTTGGAAAACGAGGAAGAATGACACAATAAATGCAATGTTCTGATATTGGAAGAAAACTAACACAGCAGTGACACAAATTTTATTTAACTAGATACATTTTATTATGACTTTTACAACAGTCAGTTCAAGTGTAGTCAGCAGGATAAGTAACTCAACGGGACATGGTGTCCAAATCAAAATTAACTTTTCTTTAGAATAAAGTTTTGTCAAGTTAATTTTGAACAACTCACCCACTTAGCTACTTCTGGTGCTGACCGAGTTAAGTTATTTATTATGCTTGTGATCACTGTCCTGCAGACATGTGTCAACATATTATATCCTTCCCAAGATGTTTAAATACCACTGTTTATGTCTTAACGCTTAAATTACATAAGTTTTACAAACTTTTGATTTTATTACACCCTGAATTTTTTTTGTGCCTGAAATTATTTTCTTTGAAAATAATACAATAATTGTAAAATTTAACTATTAAATTATGAATAAGAGCAATCAAACCACCACACCAAAATCTTAATTATTTCTAGTTTCGATTGTTTTGCACTCACACCTCGTATTCATCAAATAATATTATGGAGACCATTAACTTTTGGTATCTCTGCCAATGCCGCCATTTACATGTTAGTAGTATTACATTTTCTTCCATAAAGTTTCGGGTATGGAAAGGAAATTTTTTAAATTCTTGGACTTAAATCTGAAAATGTGATACACACAAGTTGCAAAAATACAACTGGAAAATACTAAATTACAGAATGGACAACATTGAGACACTTGTTTCTCCATTATAATATTCATTTTGAATAGCAGTACATAGACCACACGATTTTTTTCAAAAATATAAACATTATGAATATGGCAAAAGATCAAGTATGTTATTTTTTAGCCTCTTAAGATAATTACAATAAAAGTTTAAAATGGTAATTGGTGCATATTACACGGAGGGACATTTGAATCGCTGACTTATTGAGTCATTTGCTTTTTGCTGTATAGAAATAGCTGCTCTGACACATGAGCAAAAAAGTTCCATTATAGGACCAAAAAGAACATGTTTTCTATAGAAAATATATTAGGAACATATTTTTAATACAATAGTACTCACTTGTTTAAAAAAATAACTTATATCACATTTGTGTAGGTACTCACAATAAATATAAACCTATCTTACCCAAAATAAAGTATAATAATTAAGTACCTACAAGTATACACACAAATACAAACTAAAAATATCTAAAAATACTTTTAAGTAATAATTAATACGAAAACTATGCAATGACTAAACCCTTAACAGAACTTACAGCTCTTACTGTCTTAAAAAATAAAGCTATCATTGCACTGTCCTAATTTCAATTTACAACTTATTTACGAAAAACTAACAATATATGCTATCACAATCACTGACTTTGTCACAATACTCAATGTTATTACAATTACAACAAATTATCTATAATAATCACTAATCTGTGACTCTAGTGAATTGGGATGCAAGTTAAGATGGCTCAGTGAAAAAGGGAACAAGTGCCGTACATTTCATAGGACTTGTGCCCTTTCTCGCTGAGCCATTTTGTCTTACCTTTTCACTAGTCACAGAAGTATACGTTCAACATAGAAGCGGGGACAATTAACATTGATCAAATCAATACGGTTCATAACTATTTTAATACCGACAGGTAAACAATAAAAACTGCTACTCTCCAAAGAAACAGTTGCACTGGATTACGTCACTAAATCTATTACATTTTGTGCAACACTGAGACTTCTGTAATATTCTGCCATCCAGTAAATATATCTCAGTGACTTCATATTATCATAAAGAAAAGTAACCTTACTTATTACTCTGTTAACTATTAGGCAGATCGCGCATTGCTACTTTTTGTAGCGATACAGACAACATGCAGTAGCGAATGTAGCGATACCCGCAAATGACAAGCGATTGCTACAAAAACTAGCAATGCGCGATCTCCCTTAGCAAAATGTATAGTTTACCATGTACTGCTACCGTTTCCGATGCAAGCGAGATAGCGCTGTCACGCTTACACACCGTCGCCGCATGCGGATGCGGCGCCAGTGTGATAATGGCCTAGATTATGCTAGACAAATATTTTAGACTCCTCTCTGGAGACTGCTGTTGGAGTTGGTCAGAGAGCTCTGCGGCAAGATGTCTTCTTCGTCCGTCTCGCGATCGTTGGTTATCCGTATAGCCTGGTACCACTGGTTGGTCAGGTCTGTCATCTGGCTTTTACAGTCCTTCAGTTCCTGAATAAAAAACAGACTTAGTTCAGTAAACAAACTGGTAAGATTTAACGTGTATATTAGGTATGTACCTACCCGCTTATTCATAAACGTGTTTCAAACCTCATATAGTTATATTATGTTTTGTCTGTTTCTAACAAACACAACTGTTAAAGTGACAGAGAAGGACAAACGATCATTTAGTTTAGGCTTGAAACACGTTTATGAACAAGCGGGCTAGTCATTACGCGCTACATATTCTGGAGAGCCATCATCAAGCATCTAAGCTGCTTATTCATAAACGTGTTTCACACCTCATTTAGTTAAATTATGTATTGCCGTTTCTAATAAAAACAACTATAGATGAGGTTTGAAACACGTCTATGAACAAGCGGGTAAGTGTTTATGGAACATGTCGCGCGTGCCGGTACCGAGTGGTGACTAAATGCAAGTGAGAAGTATAAAGTGAACAAAGTGTTTATGGCTTGAAAACGTAGGTAACTTGTTGCGCGTAGCGACTAACTCCATGGAGTTAAATGGTAAACTTTTGTTGTTAGTAAGTCTCACAAAAGTCTTCTCCGCTACCCCAAGGTTGTCTGGAAGAGATCGCTTTTTAGCGATAAGAGCGCCTATTGTTTGCCTCTTTTTTGTTAATTATATCTTTTTCTACTGTGTTGTAATTTTTGAGGTGTGCAATAAAGCATTTAT